>CAMRHE010000024.1:0-10000000 GCA_947044405.1 Leptodactylus fallax
CAGAGCTGTAACACTGAAGTATAAGGGGCTAGGAACACCTTTCATCAAGTCTACCCTGCACCCCAGGACTTTGCTGTGTCACCAGGCGTACCCCGTTATTTTCTATTGAAGAAACTGTTTAAGCATTTGTGCCTCCACACCCATGGAAGTAAAAGTTCAACTTTACAACCGTTTCTGTGTCTGACTCTGCACCGACAACATCAGGGCACCCCAAACACCACCAGTCGGCACAGTATAGGGGAAGCGCCCCGGGGGAACAATCACCACCAACATTTGTGCAGCCCCCTCATCACCGGTACCAGTGGTGGTAACGTGGGACAGCACCAGCGCTGCGCCCAGAGACCGTGACAAGTCTGCGCTGTTGCACCCCGCAATCCCAACTGCAGCGTTACCTTCCATCTGGTCACCGCAAGAAAAACTGGCGTCACGAACAGGATACGGGTGTGTGCCATTTTGAGAAAGTCGCCACGAAAAGTGCGCCAAATTGTCTCCAGAGCATCGGTCTTTATTGTGGACTTTGCTAAGATCAAGTTTATTCCCTGAGAGTGCTTGCCACAAAGAGGGGAGCCCTATACCCCTGAAGTAAGCCCTAAAGACTGTCCTCTCAGTGTGTTACAGCCCTGGAAGAGTTAAAACGCCCAGGACTTGTTTGCTGCGCCACATCGCTGTGTAAGAACGCCCACAAAGGGTTAACTGAACCTTGCAAAAGTGCGGGAGATTTTTAGCACTGCCCATGAGGCCAGGAGACCCATCTGCCGCCATCTTAGGAGAGCCCAGAATGCTGAGCGCAATGCTCCAGTGCACCCATACAAGAAAGTAAAAGGCGAACGTGCCAGCGCCATTTCTGACTCTCCGGTGCCGCATCACCGTCCCTGCTGTGCACCGCTGATCTCTGGTCCACGCTGCAGTTGCTGTCAGTGAGTACTGTGCCTCCCTGTCCTTGTCTTCAGTCCTCCCACGGCCCCAGCGAGTGTTTTCCGTGTACAGTGTCCGTAGGGAGTGCCACCATTAAAGAGGGGGAGCACACCGTCAGCCTGCATCACAGTGACTCTGTTAATAGCTACAGCATTCTTAAAGGGACAGCATTCCAAGTTGTAGTCTCCATTCCCTGCCAGCAAGCAGTTGAGTTTCTTAAAGAGACGGCGACCTAATTTCAGTCATACCTGCAAACAACATGACTGAGCAAAGTGACATTGTGCCATCTGTTTCTAGTGATCCAGCAGTGCCCATGGCGAGCAGCCTACCATTCTCCATGCCATTTTACCCTGGCGCACCATGGCTGCCGCGCTACAAAGGGGAGGCACATACCCTCAGGGACTTTCGTGAGAAGATGCTGTCTCTCTTCCAGTTCTATCCTCTGAATACAGAACAGCAGATACAGATCCTGCTGGGCCAGCTTGAGGGTGCTGCAGCTAGGGAGGTCAAATCCTGGCCTGCCTCTGACAAAAGAACCCCTGGGCAAATTCTGGACAAACTCCAGGTGAACTTTGACGTGCGATCTGTCTCCGAGGTAAAGATGCGCTTCTTTTCCAGACGACAACTACCTGGTGAGACCCTGCGGGACTATGCTTTATCCCTCCAAGAGGTGTTCAGAGCTGTGGTGCAAGTGGATCCACGTGAAAATGTGGACTCTGATAAAATCTTGCTTGACCGCTTCATAGAAGGGGCGGGTACCACATTGCTCCAGAGTCAGTTGCGAATGCTTGCTGCGCAACATCCCAGCATCACGTTTGCTGACTTCAAGGTCCTTGCCATCCAGGTCTTGGGACAGGAGCAGCCCCAGCCGAGCCCAGTCATCTGTGCTCCCTCACCTGGACCCTCAACAAACATTGCTCCAGTTGTCCTGCCACTAACTCTGGGTACCTCACCTGCTGCCCAAACTGCGCAGACTACAACAGCAGACTCCAGAGATGACCTTCTGGCCCGAGTGGATCATCTGACCCGTGCCATGGAACAGATCACCGTCCGTCTAGATCGTCTGACCCAGCCGTCTTCATCGTCCAGTGATCCTTTGCGAAGTCTCAACATCTCACCTGAGTCGCCACCCAGACGTCCGTCTTCAGTGAAATCTCCACAGAGTGAGAGGCCATACTGTACCTATTGCCATAGATATGGACACACCAGGCCTCAGTGTTTTCAGTTAAACGGGCCACCCCCGAGGCAGCGGGCCGCCCCTCGGGAGGAAAGAAGAAGGGCCCAGGTGAATCTTCAGTGCCATTGTCACGCTTCGTCGCAGCCTGCCCACACATCACAATCCGGGTGAACGGCGTCCCTCTGACAGCGTTGGTGGACACTGGATCTCAGGTAACAACCCTGCGCAAGCAGGTGTTCCTTGAACATTGGGACTTAGGTGTGTTGAATAGAACACCTGACACATGGATAAATCTGTGTGCCAGCAATGGACAGCCCATACCACAGCAGGGTTATTGGGAACCCACTATCCAGATTGGGGACTTGAAACTGCCTAGACAGGGTGTAATTGTCACTGATGTAGAGGATGATAGGTTTGCAGTTGTAATATTAGGCATGAATGTTTTACGCCATTGCTTTGCAGAAGTGTTGGATGCCTTGCATGCCTCTCTCCTTACAGCTTCTCCCAGTGACCAGCAGACCATTCAGCGGGCCATTCGTGTACTCAATGCCCAGCACAAGTTCGCCAACAAACAAGGTGAAATTGGTCGAGTCCGGATCCAAGATACCCGTCCAGTAACCCTACAGCCTGGAACAGAAACTATGGTGTGGTGCCGTGCCCGTCCGGGCATAGAAAATCAGGACTACGAGGCCTTGCTACAACCCATACAGGTAGATGGCCAACCACTTGTCATGGCTGCCCGCAGCCTTGTCACAGTTTCCAATGGACGTGTTCCTGTCCGCTTAGTCAACTTGGGCGATGCTCCCGTGAACCTCCACAAGTTCCACTCTGTGGCCCTGCTACACCGGTTAGCACCAGAAGACATTCTCTCTGGTGATTCTACCTCCACACAGCGTTCCACCCAAGCTGCTGAGAACATTCAGAATGGAGCCACAAAGTCCTGGTGGGATGAATTGAACGTGGGAGACGCCAATACCCCTATAGAGCACATCAATGGGGTTCGCAATGTGGCCAAGCGTTACCAACAGGCATTCAGCAAACACCCATTGGACTTTGGTAAGACCACGACCATACAACATCGCATTCTGACTGGCGACCACCATCCAATCAAGGAGCGTCACCGTCCAATACCACCAGCGATGTACCAACCGGTGAAAAAGTTGATCCAAGAGATGCGAGATGCTGATGTCATCCGGGAGAGTAACAGCCCCTGGGCAGCCCCGCTAGTCCTTGTCAAGAAGAAAGACGGAACCCTACGATTTTGTGTGGACTATCGTAAACTCAATAACGTCACGCACAAAGACGCATACCCATTGCCGCGGATTGAGGAATCTCTAACGGCTTTGGGATCAGCTACCTGTTTCTCGACCCTGGACTTAACCAGTGGATACTGGCAAGTCCCTATGGCGCCTGAAGATCGTGAAAAGACTGCGTTTACGACCCCGATGGGACTCTTTGAATTCAATAGTATGCCATTTGGGCTATGTAATGCCCCAGCCACATTCCAAAGGCTTATGGAGAGGTGCCTCGGCCATGAGAATTTCCAGAGTGTGCTACTGTACCTGGACGATGTTATTGTATTCTCCCGGACATACCAAGAACACCTTCGTCACCTGTCCGAGGTATTCAAGGTACTGATACAGCACGGCCTAAAGTTGAAGCCCTCCAAGTGCTACCTGTTGAAACCCCAAGTTCACTACCTTGGGCATGTCGTGAGCGCACAAGGCGTCCAACCTGATCCTGAAAAGATCACTGCAGTCCAGAACTGGCGAAGACCAACTACCGTCAAAGAAGTCCGAAGCTTCCTTGGATTCGCAGGTTACTACCGGCGTTTCATACCACACTTCGCCCAAGTAGCCGAGCCTCTGAACGAGTTGTTGCGCGGTTGTCCCAGAGAAAACTACAACCGAAAGCTTCCGGTAGACTGGACAGCGCGTCAAGAGGAAGCCTTTCAAGCGCTTAAAGCACTTCTGACGCAACCACCAATTCTAGCCTATCCCGACTACAGTCAGCCATTCCGCTTGTACACAGATGCAAGTCACCAAGGTTTGGGTGCAGTGTTGTCCCAGGTTCAGGACAACAAAGAGCGAGTCATCGCCTACGCCAGCAGGAGTCTGAGAGGCGCGGAGAAGAACGACCAGAACTATAGTTCTTTCAAACTCGAACTTCTGGCGCTTGTCTGGGCCGTGACAGAGAAGTTTAAAGACTACCTGGCTGCCACACCCTTTACCGTGTACACAGATAACAATCCGTTGGCGCATCTGGACACTGCTCGACTGGGAGCCCTTGAACAACGGTGGGCCTCAAGACTCGCGAATTACAAGTTCTCTGTCAAGTATCGCAGTAGCAAGTCCAACGCTAACGCTGATGCACTCTCAAGGTTGCCTGTGGGAGAAGAACCACCCCGAGAAGACATCTGGGAAGAGGTGGAGATGCCACCATTCTACAACAAGTTTGCCCAACAGGTTGCTATTGGTGTCCCTGTAGAAGGAGAATCTCTGGCGAAAACAGCTGCCGAATCCCTCCAGGAGCCATCTCTGTGGAAAACGTTCCAAGAAGAGAGCAGAGTTTTAGGAGAATTGTCAGATTTCCTGCTTACAGGAAGAATACCAACCCGTGTAAAGAGAGGTCTTCATGACGTGGAATTAAAACGCCTTTGGCGACAGAGGAAGCGCCTGTTTGTCCAACGAGGCCTTCTACATAGAAACACTCTTGATCCTGTCACAGGTGAAAGGCTTCATCAGATCCTCATACCAAGAAGAGACGCACAGATGATACTTGAGGCGTATCATGACAGATCCGGTCACTTCGGGGTACAAAAGACCGAAGCTACCATCCGTCGTCGCTTCTATTGGGTTGGGATGAGGAGTGACATTGAGAGTTGGTGCCGAGAGTGTCCCGCCTGTAGTATCACCAAGGAAGGTCGAAGAGATCAGAAGGCCCCTCTACATCCAATTAAGACTCAAAAGCCGTGTGAAATTGTTGCTCTGGACCATGTGAAGTTGGGTCCCACACGTTCTGGCTACAGCTACGCTCTGACGATGGTGGATCATTACTCCAAGTTCCTTGTCATCGTGCCTGTCAGAGATCTTACAGCAAGAACTACGGCTGAGACCTTCTACGCAGAGTTTGTCCGCAATTACGGTTGTCCTGAGCATATCCTCACCGACCGTGGATCGGCGTTTGAATCCCAATTGTTCCGTGAGCTGTGTCAGTTCCAAGACTGCAAGAAGTTGCGAACCACAGCATATCACCCTCAAGGGAATGGTATGTGCGAGAAGGCAAATCAAGTGATCATCGGCATGCTAAGAACAGCCGCAGTTACACCTGGTGTTGAGTGGCCTGAGCGTATCAAGGACTTGGCCTATATTTACAACAACACACCCCAAACATCTACGGGATACGCACCATTTTATCTAATGTTTGGAAGACAAGGTCAACTTCCTTCAGACTTAACCCTTGGTGTGAAGGTCCCTGACACCATCAATCCACTACCCATAACAGACTGGGTTGTTGAACACCGCCGACGTATGGAGGAAGCTAAAGAGATAGTTGAAACGCGCATGGATGAGGTTCGTAGGAGACAACAGGAGGATTACAACCATCGCGCCCATGCAGCGCCCCTGAAAGTTGGCGACCGTGTATGGTTAAGGAATAACCATCGGAATGGGAAATTGGATCCATTCTGGGAGAAAGAACCATACAGTGTCATCTCCATACCATATCCTGAATCCGACGTGTATGAGATCTCTAAACCTGGGAGACAGCCCCAAGTAGTACACCGAAACCGTCTGAAGCTGTGCCTTAAAGAAGGACTACCCACAGAGGTGCCCCCAGCTGAGACAACGAGTACAGAGATCTTGTCACCTTCTGAAGCGAAAGAGAGACCCCCAACGTTAACTGAGCTTATGTGGGCGCCTAAACTACTACCATTTAGCTGTTATCCACCAATTGCTCTAGTGCAAGAGAACCCTTCGACAGATGATTTAATTGATTTCAGTGACTCTGTTCCTGATTCAAATCTCGTTCCACTTAGGCGTTCTGAGCGTACCACAAAAGGCATACCTCCAACACGCTATAGTGATGCCATTGCTGTCCTTGGGTAAAAGAGGTTAACTGTCTCTGCTTCTGTATATATGTTATTCCTGCTCTGATTACATTAATGTTTTTCCTGTGTGTATATACAGTATATATATAATATCTTGCCATGTAATATAGTATTTACATTTATATGCAACAATCCAAGCCATAGTGCCTGGCTCACCGAGCCAAGGAAGTTCTGTTACCCCATTGCGGTATGGACATTCGTGCTAGAGTGCCTACTCTTCCTTACAGAAAGGACTGTTTATTGTTTCTCAGAGAGACTCTCATGATAATGGACACTCACGAAATTTGTGCCAGAGAGCCTCTGGACCCATTTGCACTACTGTTGTTTCTATATGGACTGTCTGATGGTACCGCCAAAAGGTTCCATAAGTCTGAGTTTAATTATCTCTCCGTTACCCTTCAGACTTCTCATGGACATTCCAGGACTATGCCGGGAGGTCTTACCTCAAGTTTCTAAGTATTATATTTTTCTAAACTGTTAGTGACATTTGCACTTTATTCGTATTTATTAACGTTAATGTTACATTTCTCACCTTCACCCCAGCCCGTCGCCGAGGTCGGCTCAGGGAAAGAGGAGGAGTATGTGGCATCCCAGAGCTGGCTATGGCTGGGCTGAGGGTGATCTCTGTGCATTGTATTATTTCCTGTTGCTTCATAGCCTGTGTGACATAGCAGGGGGTCCTGAGTCTCACACAACACAGCGCCACCTAGTGAGCCTCACACATGCATTACACCTCCCATAGGATTGAATAGTAACCAAATGTCCAATGGGAGGACATTGCCTGGGAAAAGGGGAGGAGTCAGCTGATCACTGGGTCCCCATGGTAACACCCCTGCAGGAAGGTCCTGCGTGTGAGGAGTTAGAAGTGTGGAGTGTTAGGAGGAGGAGGTGAGGAGATAAGTGTGATGTCCTGTGAAGAAAGCAGTGAGTTTAGTGCAGGAATCTCAAGTCCTAGACAGGCCCAGGAAGGTTGGAGAGCTGACATACTCCATCCATTCAGAAGATCCTGTCCCCTGTCTGCCTAGCCATCGCCCTGAAGGAAGTCAAGCATCATTATCTTGTCAGCCTGAGACTGTGGAGAGAACATTCTGGAACACGTGCTCCATAGCAAGTATCACAGGATCCAGGGGCCAAGGCCAGACCTGTGGAATATCCTGCCACCCTGACTATTGCACCCCGAAACTCTGAGGTAACAGGACCACATAACGTGGGGGGGGAAAATTATGTACTAGTAGGTGGGGGGGCCCCCCCCAGGGGGCCAAGGGGGGGGGGGGGGGCCGGGGGGGGGGGAAAAAGGGGGGGGGGGGGGGGGGGGCCCCCCTTAACGTGGGCCCCCCCCCCGGGGGGGGGGTGGGGTGTGGGGGGGGGCGCGGTGTTTTTTTTTTGAGGGGAGGGTGTGGGAGGGGTGGCGCCCCCACCCCGGGGGGGGAAAAAGAGCAAAATTTCAGCGGGTGTGGGGGGGGGGGGGGGGGGGGGGCCGGGGGGGGGGGCCAACCCCCCACCAGTCGGCACAGTATAGGGGAAGCGCCCCGGGGGAACAATCACCACCAACATTTGTGCAGCCCCCTCATCACCGGTACCAGTGGTGGTAACGTGGGACAGCACCAGCGCTGCGCCCAGAGACCGTGACAAGTCTGCGCTGTTGCACCCCGCAATCCCAACTGCAGCGTTACCTTCCATCTGGTCACCGCATATGGTACGTTTCATCCTATTAAAATCATATAGAGGGGTCTGTTGCCTGAGATGGTGATCCCCTTGAGAAAACAGAAAGCCATGTTATTCTCAAGGGGTCACTCTGAGATCACATGACCAAAATGGGGAGAAGAAGTATTTAAATTTTCCAGAAAGACATTTTTGTGATTGTTTATCACAATTTCAGATCTACCACCATAGCTGCTGTTTTTAGCAGACAGGTGTTGCATACATTAAGTCTCGCTATATGGCTCTATCTGTAACAAGGGTGCATTATGGATATCCAAATTACTGTTTGCAAACCCCTTGGGGATTGTGTAAATACCTCCAGTGGCCTCTAGCCAAGTTGCAAAGTTTCTTACACACTGCAGTCTGCAAAATGCCAGCAATACTAATTGCCAGTATTTAGCAGATCTGCAAATGGACCTTTGAATATGTCACAGTCATGTGACCAGTCACATGCAGGGGTGGAGCTTGTGCAATAGCGACCTGTATGGAATCTGTCCACCGCTGCGTGTAGGGGAAAGACATGGAGGTAGTGCTGTGTGTGTGGGGGGAAATTTGAATGTATTAGAGCTGAGTTTGTTTGTTAGGTCAAATGTGGATGTTGCAGATCTGAGTTTGTGGAGGAAGAAAAGTGGAAGTAACAGATCTGAAGTTTTTTGGGGTCAAATGTGGATGTAGTAGAGCTGAGTTTAGGGGGGTGGAGATGTAACAGTGCTGAGTTTGTGGGGGAAAATGTAAATGTAGCAGTGCTGAGATTGTGGGGAAAAAGTGGATTTAGCAAGGCTGAGTTTGTGGGGGAAGAAAAGTGTATGTAGCAGAGCTATGTTTAAGGGAGAACATGAAGGTAGCAGATCTCTGTGTGTGTAACAGGCATGTGTGAAGGAATAATAAGAGAACAGAGACAGTATAGAGATGAAAAGCATAATAGATGCCAAATATAGCTGCCTTTTTTTAAAAAATGGGACTAAGTATGGTAGTGGGTGGTTCTGAATGAAAGTCTTGCCTTAAAGTTGGTCCCGCTTTCTGAAAGTTTGGGAAAGGTTTCTACACCAACGTAGAATTGTTGTTCTGTAAGAGCAATGAAACTATGGAACTTTCTGTCAGAGGAGGCTACCATGATGAGTTCACTAAAATAGGTCATATCTGGTTTCCTATTATAGGTAGGATTATCAGATTAGATGGGGTGTTGATCCAGCAATTTAGTCTGATAGATTTGGAGTCTAGACAAAGGTGAGGCGTGTCTTTTATCTCTCCCCTCTCCAGTGGTGTGGATAGTGTCTTATTGTTTCTTTATGTAAGCTTATTATGGATATATGTCTTTATTATCTGCTATATGTACTAAACGTACTATGACTCTAATTATATATGTATTTTATATTCATGTATCAATAAATCATATGCTTTTTATGCTTTGTTATAACTTTTGGTGTTTGGTCTTTTTTGTACATTTATTATTGGCATTCCAGCACATTCATTTTTTTATATTGTTATTTGCCCATTTTAGTGTTTTTTTGCATTAGATTTGGAGACTGGAACAATTTTTTCTCTCAGATTAGAAAAAGTGGCCTTTTGCCTCATGGTAGTCTAGACTTCCATTGTATTAACACCCCTGAAAAATAGGCTTAACTGGACAGATATATAGATGTAGCACTGTTTGACTTGACTTTTTTTGACTGTGTCATAATATCTTATCTCAGAAGACATCAACAGCCATTGAAAGAGATGAGTTAACACTCTGTGCCACAGAGTTGTTAACCCATTAACCATTAATCTGTACATTGTATGTCTTTTTGGAGCCTTAAAAACTATGGGATAGATTTAAGAAGACTGGCATTACTAATGTCATGTGCGGTCATGTATGACAATGCACACACCTCCTCATAAATGATTTCTGGCTTCAATGATGATAAATTGGCCCCACCCACCCTCCTTTTTGGCGAAGTGTCGAAGGCGTCACATAAGTAAAACAAGCATACAAGGCATAATAAATCTACCTCATTGTTGCTATGTAACTATTATGTTGCTATGTTATTGTGTTTCTGTAATTATATGACAATTTTCCCTTTAATAAAACAAGGTAAATGTACAAACATTTTAAATCTAAAGGACTTTAATACATTTCAGAAGAAACAGGTGTACCATTCTGATATATACAGTATCAATTTTTTTTTTTATTTCTTGAACTTCTAAGTGTTTGTGGCCTACTTGCACTCTTCAATTTTGCAGTTTGATTGAAAGATAAATTAGAATTTCTTTCTTCAACAATTTATAGCATTTATCCATTAGGAACAATTATGGTTGCATGATTTTACTAGCTTTTATCTCTACAAGTGTTACTAATGGTTTTATCAATTACTCCCTGTCCAATAACTGCATGGTTGTAACCTAATTTAAAGACACTCTATCACCGGTCTGATTTGTGTAGCAAATGACAGCATTTGAGACACCAGCCAAATGACTTGCTTCAGTGACTAAGTTAGTCTCTAATAATTAACAATTAGTTGGAAAAGACTCCAGAGACGGTGATTTCACTGTTCAACTTTAGGATCTATGTTTATCTGCTCATTTCAGTCAAAATAAAGATACTGAAAGACACATTGCTGCTATTCTAATGAATTATGTATAGCGATGGCTGCTTGTAAGACAAGCCTTAGAAGAAAAGATTGTATGCACTTTAAGATTTCCATTTGCTAATTCATCTATTCCATTATCTTTAATTGTTGTGTGTCATGCTCCTCAGACATGATTTTATTTTATACCACCTGATCTAAACAGCTTAAATAGGATATTAACAGTGGTAATAAGTGAAGAGTTCAAGTGATTTAGAGAAGCCCACTTCACATTCCTATATTAGTCTATTTCTTAATCTTTTATTTATTTTCTATATATAGAGTTAACACTTGCAGTAGTTATCATGTTTGCTTGGCATATACCTCTAATGAAAGACTCTGATTTATGCCAATGTATGGGCATACAGTAGTTTATAGTTTACATCAATGCCATTATCAAGGTGAATTAGAAATCTGGATTTATCTGATCAGGCAATGTATTTGTTAGTTTTAGACATAGCGTGTCCCTGGAGAAAATGAAAAGTGGGGTCCCAAATCCAGAGAAACTTTAAGGGTATGTGCACACACATTTCTTTTTATTCTGTCACTAATTTTAAATCAGTGCACAGAAATTTTGTGTAGTATGAACAGGTTTTCATTGAAATCAATGGGATGCAAAATATACAAACATTTTTTTCATGCATTGAAATCTTATATTAATGATCAGCTGTGTAAACACCCAAGATGGACTGAAAGCCACCTGAAATAAAACCTGTATGTTTCACATGTGGATTTTGTTATAACCCACAGAATTCCTAGAATAATGCCTAGAATCAGAGAATATTGTTGCAGAATTTCAATGTGTAAAACTGAAATTCTGGAACAAATATGTGATCAAAGGAGTTTTGTGGAATTGATGGCACAATTCTTCAGTAGTTTAGTTACTCCCTGGCTGACAGACCATAAAAAGTATCTCTTGGCCTATCACCATCATCAGCAGTCCTCAAAAATATGGAGTTCCACAGGGCTTGGGGCTATCCCCAATCCAGATCCAAGGCCTGGTCTATTACTGCTATGGAGATGATACCCAACTCTATATATTCTTTAAGCCTGGAGTCAGTTACCCATCTCCAGCCATAAATTCATGTCTAACTGAACTACAATAATGGATGAATGCCAGCTGCCTAAAGCTAAACCCGGATAAATACAGTATGTTCTCATGGTTGAAGGTTAACATTTAATAACAAAATGGCAACTTATACATCCACCACCTCTATCCCTGGGAAACACAACCCATCAAAGTTCAGACTATATGTGAAACTTGGGAGTAGTTATTAATGGGGAACTGTCTCTCAGAAAACAGGTGTCCTCCATTACCAATATCTTCATACTTCCACCTGAGGAACACTGAAAAAATCATACACCTTATTCCAACAGAAGATGATCTCTCCATGCTGGTCCATGCCTTCATAACCTCATGTCTGGACTACTGTAATGCCCTTTACATAAGTCTTCCAGATAAAGAAATACAACGACTTCAGCTAGTCTAAAATGCTGCAGCGAGGTTAATAATAACGAACATCCCTGATGCCCTACCATAACCTCCATGCACAACTCACTGCATTGGCTGCCTATGAAATGGAGAATAACTTATTAAGCTTGATGACCTTCAAATCTATTAACAACTTTTTATCTGACTACTTAAAAAAAAACTTCTGAAGCTCCTTAATCCTTGCCAACCTCTGAGATCAGCAGGAACAAATAAACTGTCCATTTCTAAGATCCACCTTAAACGATTTGGAGCCAGAGCCTTCTGCCATGCAGCCCCCACTCTCTGGAATGCATTACCCAGACTGATCAGAGAGATCTCATCCTTGGAAATTATTAATCTAAACTCAAAACATCTATTCAGTCTAGCATTTTTTACATCTAAACTGGTGCATTCTTTTTGACAACTCCCATCATGGCTAGTGCTGATAACATCATATTTGTGCAAACCAACCTTGGTGCAGACTTAACTTATTAATGTCATAATAGTTACTAAGGCTGCACAGGTCACTTAGAACAATTATGATATAATTGACATTACCAGTGCTCCTTCAGCCTAAGACCCCAAATTGCGAAAAAGCAGCTTTTTTGGTTGTAAATTTTGCTGCGATTTTTGAGCCAATGCCAAGGGTGGCTTCAACAGGAATGGGAAATACATAGAAAGCAGAGGCGTAACTAGCAAAGACTGGGCTCCATAGCAAACTTTTGACTTGGGTCCCCCACATGGCATAGCACTCTCTTTCCTAGCCCAAACACAGTATAACGCCCCATTTACACACAGTATAATGTCCCAAAGTGGCCTCCAGACAGTATAATATGCCATAGTGGCCCCTCCACACAGTATAATGTCCCATAGTGGCCCCTGCACACAGTATTATGTTCCATAGTGGTCCCTGCACACAGGATAATGTTCCATAGTACATAAACCCCAGAGTATAATGATCGGAGTCAGTGGCGTAACTAGGAATGGCTGGGCCCCAAGGCGAACATTTGACATGGGGTCCCCCCCGAACCGCCGCCCCCAACCACCCCTGGATCGCCCCCTCCAATACTTCCCCCGCATACAAACCGCATTCCTGTGCACACTATTATGCACCATAGTGGCCCCTGCGCACACTATTATGCCCCATAGTGGCCCCTGCACACAGTATTATGCACCATAGTGGCCCCTGCACACAGTATTATGCAGCATAGTGGACCCTGCACACAGTATTATGCCCCACAGTTGCCCCTGTACACAGTATTATGCCACATTGTGGCCCCTGCACACAGTATTGTGCCCCATAGAGGCCCCTTCACATAGTATTATGCCCCACAGTGGACCACCCATGAACGATTATTATACTCTGGGGGTCTTTTCAGACCCCAGAGTGTAATGATCGGAGACCCAGGGTAGGATACAAACATTAAAAACAATGCTACTTACCTCTCCCTTGCTCCGATGCACTCTGGTGCACAACTTCGGCCATCTTCAATGTTGGACCAGATCTCGCGTGATCTGGGCTGGTGTCGCAACACATAATGACGTCGGCTGACGACTGGGACGTCACCATACAGGCCCGAAGCCTGTCGAAGCGTAGGAGAGGTAAGTAACATTGTTTTTTATATTCCCTCACCTCCCCTGGACCCGATCGTTATACTCTGGGGTCTGAAAAAACCCCAGAGTATAAAGATAGCAATGTTTGTGGGGTTCGCAGTAGCGGCTGCCACAGGGCTCCGGGCCCCTTAATGTCCCAGGCCCTGTGGCAGCTGCTACCGCTGCTACCCCGGTATTTACGCCCCTGATCGGAGTATACATAGACCCCAGAGTATAATGATTGGAGGCCCAGGGTAGGTGACAAATATAAATAAGAGTGTTACTCACCTCTCCTGTGCTCCGGTGTGACTCCATGCTGTTTTTGGACCTTTTCAATGACGTCACAGATGTCGTGACACCAAACTGACCACATGACGTCTGAGACGTCACTGCAGAGGCCCAAAGAGAGGAGTCAGTTTCACCGGATCCCAGGAGGTGAGTAACACTGGTTTTTATGTTTGCCCACCTCCCCTGGGCCTCCAATTATTATACTCTGGGGTCTGAAGAGACTATGACTGTCTATGACTGTTACAGTAGTACTTACGCCACTGATAGGAAGCACTTAAATGTCTTCCTTCTACTAAATTCAGTCCAGGCTTTGGTTAAAAAAAAATGCCGCAAAATCTGCAACAAAAAAAGCAGCTTTTCCACAATGTGGGGTCTTAGACACAGTCAAAGTCAGCTTGCAGTTTCTGAAACTGTGATGTCAGTAGCACTGAGCATTATCAGAAAGGATTATTGAAGGTATCCTATTTGTATAATAAATAATAGTAATAAATGTTTTTGTTATATACGTAAAATTATTGTTTGTTTTTTTTTGGTGGGGGCTGACTCTTCATCGATCCTCTGAGAATTGCCAAGACCCTTACACAGGTACATGAAAAATTTGTAGTAAAAATTGTAATATAACAATCAGACCCCTTACCAGATGTACCTTCAATGGATTTCTACAGAGTCCCCACCATTCTTGTAGCCCATACATTATAGTCACAATTGTGTCCTGATGTCATCCAGTGTATGGGCGTTGTCTATGCTGCTGTACACATAGACAGCATGGTGGCTTAGTCATTAAAACATTATTGCCTTTAAGCTCTGGGGTCCTGTGTTTGAATCTAACCAAGGGAAACATCTGCATGGAGTTGAAGATGTTTGCATGGGTTTCCTCCAACCACTTTGGTTTCCTCACACTTGTCAGAAATTTACTGGAAGGTAAATTGATTTCTTTTAAAACAACTGACCCTTTTGAATGTTGGGGTGAGTGCTTGTATGGCATCCACTAACTCCACAACACTCCTTGCGCTTTATGTAAGAAAAGTGCATTACAAATGTTTTTCATCATTCAGATTCATCATTCCAGATCCTGGATGACATTAGGATATGATATAGCAGCATCTGGACAAAAGAGAAGGCAGTGCTCCCAAGATGGTATTGGCATGATGCCTTTCTAGGTTCTGTGGGTAGCAGTTACTAATCTCTGACTGCTGCCATTGCTTCTCAGTAGAGATAGAGGAACCTCTCAAGATTCATTTTGTTTCAGGTTTGGATGGCTTGGGACCAAGATTAGTTTTGGGTCCAACAAGTTTGTTTACGAACTACACCTTAAAATGGTTTAAAATATAGCGTAGAACACTCTCAAGGCTCACAGGAACCTAACTATCCAATTTCTAGCTCTCTTAAGGAAAACATTGCCAAAGTTATGTCAAAATGAAAGAGACAAATATGTCTATGGAAAAACAAATGCTAAGCAGTGGATACAAACTTCGAGTTTATCAATACACTGTACTACCACTCTCTTTTAAGCTTTTTATCATTTAAAATGGTCCAGAAATTATCGTTTTTTAGGGGAAAAAGTGCTTGCCCATGGCTTTTTAGATACAAGTGGTGTTTATATTGCAAAAAGTAAAAAATTACTGTGAAACACATACACATGAGGTATCCCTGTGTCCAAAAATGCCCAGTCTGCAAAGTTATAAAAATATTTTTCTTCTATGATGAACACTGTAGCGGGAAAAAAAAAATTCAAATGTGCTGAACCGCCGTTTTCTCACTGTTTCATCTCTGATAAAAATTGAAATAAAAAGTGATCAAATGTGTGACTGTTGTTCATTGAAAAAATTAAGACCTACCCCGAAAATAAGCCCTAGCTCATTTTTCAGAGAAAAAAATAATATAAGACCCCGTCTTTTATTTTCGGAGAAACACGGTATAAAAATATACTGTATACACAGATGTGCCCTTCCTTACCTTTCCTTTTGAATGGTCATGCCCTAAAATATGTGTCACGGGATGACCACCTTTTTCAAACAATATGATTTTATGATATTGTATCTCAATATGCCTATTATGTATGTGTCCATTTATGGTCACCCATTGGTTGTTTTATGAATTGTAGCCTATCAAAAGTTTTGCTAGCATGTTATAATATTATATTGAATTGACTTCATGAGAAATTGGAGTCCTTAACTAAATTTAAACTATGTTAAAGGTGATAGCATCTGTAGTATAAAAAACGGGCTTTTCAGTGGCTGACAAACAATCATGTTACTTTATGTGTGAAGAAGTGAACACAAACACACTCCCCACCTTCATTCAAAGATCATGTGTATAGAGTATAAATAATCTGTGAATTTTCAGTTCTTGTATAACACCATGTCTGAAGAAGAGAGCCAGTACTCTTGAAAACTTACTTATAAATATACTCAGTTAGCCTCTAAAAGGTATCGCCTGATTTCTTCACTCTTCCACTACTTTCAATGGCTAACACGGTACAACATTATACTACTATCACCTTCATTCAAAAGCATTCAATGTAGCAACATGTTTTTAAAGTGCAGGAGGAATTAGGAGGTCTGAAGAAAACAAGCAGAAGCAGAGAGAGAACATAAAAACACAAAGTACATTTTGTACTGGTAAAATCCGATCAAGGTACCAGTGCTGCCATTATCATGCAACCCACTAGCACTAGCATAACTTTTAATTAATAAGGTAAAATAATAAATGAAATAAACCACGGGAGACCTTATGGCTTTTGAACCTCTGAGAAAATTTACAACCCCAATTCCAATGAAGTTGGGACGTTGTATAAAACAAATAAAAACAGAATAAGATGATTTGCAAATTCTTTTCAATCTGTATTTAATTGAATACACTACACAGACAAAATATTTAATGTTCAAACGGATAAACTTTATTTGTTTTTTGCAAATATTCACTCATTTTGAATTTGATGCCTGCAACACATTCCAAAAAAGCTGAGACAGGGGCATGTTTACCACTGTGTTACATCACCTTCCCTTTTAACAATACTCAATAAGCGTTTGGGAACTGAAGACACTAATTGTTGAAGCTTTGTAGGTGGAATTCTTTCCCATTCTTGCTTGATGTACAACTTCAGTTGCTCAACAGTCCGGGGTCTCCATTGTCGTATTTTGCTCTTCATAATGTGCCACACATTTTCAATGGGAGACAGGTCTTGACTGCAGGCAGGCCAGTCTAGTACCCACACTCTTTTACTATGAAGCCACACAGTTGTAACAAGTGCAGAATGTGGCTTATCATTGTCTTGCTGATATAAGCAGGGATGTCCCTGAAAAGACATCACCTGGATGGCAGCATATGTTGCTCCAAAACCTGTATGTACCTTTCAGCATTAATGGTGCCTTCACA
The DNA here is from genome assembly GCA_947044405.1 of Leptodactylus fallax. Classification (NCBI taxonomy): domain Eukaryota; kingdom Metazoa; phylum Chordata; class Amphibia; order Anura; family Leptodactylidae; genus Leptodactylus; species Leptodactylus fallax. The sequence continues at coordinate 17,238 of CAMRHE010000024.1, forward strand.
GATGTACAAGTTACTCATGCCATGGGCACTAACACACCCCCATACCATCAGAGATGGCTTTTGAACTTTGCGCTGATAACAATCCAGACAGTCCTTTTCCCCTTTGGCCCGGAGGACACGACGTCCATGATTTACAAAAACAATTTGAAACGTGAACTAGTCAGACCACAGGACACTTTTCCACTTTGCATCAGTCCATCTCAGATGAGCTCGGGCCCAGAGAAGCCGGTGGCTTTTCTGGGTGTTGTTAATATATTGATTTCACTTTATATGGTAGGGTTTTAACTTGCACTCATAGATGTAGCGACGAACTGTGTTCACTGACAATGGTATTCTGAAGTGTTCCTGAGCCCATGTGGAAATATCCGTTACAGAATTATGTAGGTTTTTAATGCAGTACCACCTGAGGGATCGAAGGTCACGGGCATTCAATGTTGGTTTTTGGCCTTGCCAGTTACTTACAGAGATTTATCCAGATTCACTAAATCTTTCGATGATATTATGGACTGTAGATGATGAAATCCCTAAATTCCTTGCAACTGTACATTGAGAAACATTGTTCTTAAACTGTTGGACTATTTGATCACGCAGTTGTTCACAAAGTGGTGACCCTCGCCCCATCCATGCTCCTTTATACCCAATCATGGCACTCACCTGTTTCCAATTAACCTGTTCTCCTCTAGATTGCTCCTAGCAGGTGTAAGGGAATTTTTCAAAACCTGACCACTCCTCAGCCCCAGGAGGGAGTTTAAGGGCCCAAGCTTGTGGCTCCCCCTGTAGGAGGGATATAACTACTCCCACCATTTGGGCCTGGGATGCATGAGGGTTAATCCGAAAGTACAGGCGACAAGACTCCCGGAAAGTCGAGAAACGATCCGGGAGTAGCATCTTAACCCTGAAAGGGGAAGAAACAACTGGAGATGCTGCAGCAGCATCAGTAAGGGTCTGAACCTGTTTAGCTAGCTCAGCTACCAGGTCTGACAAACCCTCCATCTTGGCTGCAAGGCCCTGGATAGGATCCATGCTGATCTGGAGGGAAGCAAATGGTAGTAGGTAATTTTGGGCTGGTTATTCTGTAAGGGAATTGCCAGTTGAGCAATTCCCCAGAGCCGCTGCAGAACCCTGGGGGGGGGAGGGGCACAACAAGACAGTGTGCCCTAAGCTGAACTCCCACTGTCCCTGGCTAACTTGCCTATCTGTCCTAGGTGACAGCAGCAACTGGTCGACAAGCCCTACCTAATATAGATAACAACACAGAACGAAGACAGGACAAACAACAGACAAAGGGAGGTCGGCTAGCCAAGGGGTCAGTAACAGTCGAGCAATGCAGTACAAAATCACAATCTAAAAGAATAGCCAAAGACAAAGCTAGAGATCAGAAATAGGAATACAGGTAACAAAACAGCACGGAGTAAAGGCAGGTACGCAGAAGCAATAACCAGCGACCATGTGAGGGCTAACAACCTGTTTATAGAAAGACAGGACCTGCCCCAGACTGGATTGGTAGACAGGCTGTCAATCACACAGGCAAGGCTGAGATTAACTATTAGAGGAGCAGAGAGAAACAAAGACGCAAGAGACGGATGTGGCAGAAATTCAATTACAGACAGGAGGTATTAGGACAGTGTTCAGACTGAGCAACAAGAAACCTACGCAAGGAATCAAACTGAACACGCCTCCTTTGCCGCAGCGTTCAAGCAGAGGGTGACGCAGAGACCCGAACAGGCAGAGACATTACAGCAGATTTTTTGGGGGGCATTCCTCAACTTTCCCAGTCTTTTGTTGCCCCGTCCCAGCTTTTTTGGAATGTGTTGCAGGCATTAAATTCAAAATGAGTGAATATTTGCAAAATACAATTAAGTTTATCCATTTGAACAATAAATATTTTGTCTTTGTAGTGTATTCAATTCAATATAGGTTGAAATGATTTGTAAATCATCATATTGTTTCTATTTATGTTTTTCACAACATTCCCAACTTCATTGGAATTGAGGTTGTATACAGTAAGTGACAGTAATTGTTGCAGCAGATTTTCAACATACTGTACATTTTTGTAAAACCCCATTCACTTGCATTGTGTTGTGTTTTATAGCATATTTTCTGTGCAGATTCTAAACAAAGATTGCAGCCATATGAAATACAAATAAGTGATATATAAAAATTTTAATAAAATTAGAACTTGTCACTATGTATTTGTCAGAAAGCAGATAGCTGATTGGTTGTTCATCTTTGCTTCATTTTCATTATGCCGGCTTTTTTTTGTTTTCACTCGTTTTTTTTTAACTCCTTTTGCTTTTGGCTAAAATTCACTGATATTCTACCTTTGTTGAGCTTATACTAAGACAACAACGCAATGCAAATTATGATCTCACAATCTTTACATTCTTCATTGTCTTGCAGACTACATCCATTTGATGGGATATACTAAAAAAGGTGAACGATACTTATACAGGTCAATATATAGCAAAATATTGCTGTTCAGACATAGGGTCACAAACCTGTGGCACCTTTACCATAGTCGACACCTCAGGCATATTTACCTGGCTCTCTCTGCTGTTTTAACTTGTTCCTGTCACGGTCATTTTGTACTCCCTGCCTTCCAAAAGACATAACTTTTTAATTTTTTTCTGTTCACAGAGCCATATGATGGCTTAGTTTTTGTGGGAGAAATAGTACTTCATAATGGTACCATTTAATATTTTGTACAATGTATTGGGAAGCTGAAAAAAAAATTCAGACTGGGGGGAAATTAGAGAAAAACTGCATTGGCATGATTTTCTTGGGGCTTTACTTTTACTGCCTTCGCTATGCAGCCAAAATTACATGTTACGTGTATTCTATGGGTTGGTTACAATTACAGAGACACCAAACTCATATAGTTTTGGTGACTTATTAATACCTTAAAAAATTTTCAAGACATTAAAAAATAAAACAATTCTTGTAGTTTCCATATACTGACATCCGTACATTTTTTTATATTTTCTTTTACAGGGCTGTATAAGAAATAATTTTTTTTCTTTGCAGGACCCGATGTGCTTTACATTTATACTATTTTCCGTAAATTCTGATGCTTTGATCGCTTTTTATTCAAATTTTTATGGGAGGTGAAACAGGAATAAAAATGGTAGATTGGGGAATTTTGGATACAGTGGGGAAAAAAAAGTATTTAGCCAGCCGCCAATTGTATTAGCATTCCAGTGTATTAGTGATCAGACTCCATAATTACTGAATTAAAAAAAAGAAAAGTAAAAAATATATAAATTAAAAGTTCAAATCACCCCTCTTCTCTAGATCTCGAGATATAAAAATAAATGATGCAAAACACATACACATTAAATATCCCCATACAGTGGGGAAAAGAAAAGTATTTAGTCAGCCACCAATTGTGCAAGTTCTCCCACTTAAAAAGATGAGAGAGGCCAGTAATTGACATCATAGGTAGACCTCAACTATGAGAGACAAAATGAGAAAACAAATCCAGAAAATCACATTGTCTGATTTTTAAATAATTTATTTGCAAATTATGGTGGAAAATAATATTTGGTCAATAACAAAAGTTCATCTGAATACTTTGTTATATATCCTTTGTTGGCAATGACAGAGGTCAAACGTTTTCTGTAAGTCTTCACAAGGTTGGCACACACTGTTGTTGGTATGTTGGCCCATTCCTCCATGCAGATCTCCTCTAGAGCAGTAATGTTTTGGGGCTGTCGCTGGGCAACACGGACTATCAACTCCCTCCAAAGGTTTTCTATAGGGTTGAGATCTGGAGACTGGCTAGGCCACTCCAGGACCTTGAAATGCTTCTTACGAAGCCACTCCTTTGTTGCCCTGGCGGTGTGCTTGGGATCATTGTCATGCTGAAAGACCTAGCCACGTTTCATCTTCAATGCCCTTGCTGATGGAAGGAGGTTTGCACTCAAAATCTCACGATACATGGCCCCATTCATCCTTTCATGTACACGGATCAGCCATCCTGGTCCCTTTGCAGAGAAACAGCCCCAAAGCATGATGTTGCCACCCCCATGCTTCACAGTAGGCATGGTGTTCTTTGGATGCAACTCAGCATTCACTCTCCTCCAAACACGGCGAGTTGTGTTTCTACCAAACAGTTCTACTTTGGTTTCATCTGACCATATGACATTCTCCCAATACTCTTCTGGAACATCCAAATGCTCTCTATCAAACTTCAGACGGGCCCGGATATGTACTGGCTTTAGCAGGGGGACACATCTGGCAATGCAGGATCTGTGTCCCTGGCGTTGTAGTGTGTCACTGATGGTAGCCTTTGTGACGTTAGTCCCAACTTTCTGCAGGTCATTCACTATGTCTTTCATTTTCTAATTATTGCTCCCACAGTTGATTTCTTCACACCAAGCTGCTTGCCTATTGCAGATTCAGTCTTCCCAGCCTGGTGCAGGTCTACAATTTTGTTTCTGGTGTCCTTCCACAGCTCTTTGGTCTTCACAATAGTGGAGTTTGTAGTGTGACTGTTTGAGGTTGTGGACAGGTGTCTTTTATACTGATAACAATGCCAAACAGGTGCCATTACTACAGGTAATAAGTGGAGGACAGAGGAGCAAATAAATTCTTTAAAAATCAGACAATGTGATTTTCTGGATTTGTTTTCTCATTTTGTCTCTCATAGTTGAGGTCTACCTATGATGTCAATTACAGTCCTCTCTCTCTTTTTAAGTGGGAGAACTTGCACAATTGGTGGCTGACTAAATACTTTTTTTTTCCCCACTGTATGGGGATATTTAATGTGTATGTGTTTTGCATCATTTATTTTTATATCTCGAGATCTAGAGAAGAGGGGTGATTTGAACTTTTAATTTATATATTTTTTACTTTTCTTTTTTTAATTCAGTAATTATGGAGTCTCATCACTAATACACTGGAATGCTAATACATGGCAATGCATTGAGAAATCTCTGTACTTCTATGACAGACTAGGCTGCCTAGCCTTCAATAGGCTCCCAACTGTCAAGGTAATGGATCGCCACCTCCAGATTTCATTCCTGTACGGCGACCATCCTCCTGAAAATGGCAGTACCATGTGCCTATGTGCTACAGCAAGAATAGTATCTTGGTCAGGTTTTAACAAGGCATTAAAGGGATTAATCCCGCGATCAGCACTGAATGCAGGCATTGCCACAGAGACCCAGCGGCTATTGTGGCCACTCAGCTCCTGAGTACGGCCGATATCAAGAAGGGGCTAACACCAAGCAATGCTACTCTAGATGGCAGTCACCTTCTCTCTTATGGACCATGGAAACTAAGTTGAAATCACTAGGAGTGAATGGGTAATGTATGATGTTGTAATATCTGGGCAGTGATTGCCTGTGTAATACATTTTTGTAACTTATGTAATAGCATAATAGGGCATCTAAAAACAAGTGGGCATTCATTTATTTCAACAAGAATGGACAGACTTGCCCATTTGGATTTATTCAGGAAAAAGATCGGGCTTACTGTAGTCATGTGTTCATGACAAGAAAGTCAGGAACAAGGATCACATTGAAATGTAAGTTTAATCAACTAATAAATCGGTTGCTAGTCAATGACTTTCATGTTGAGGTCGACATCCTTACAATTATTGCATGACACACTGTGTACTTCATCTTTGATTTTTTTTTTTTTTTTTTTTTTGTAAAGTGGCATACCATGGAAAGAGTTTGCTGATCCCTGATGTAGATAGTGCTGTGTGAAGTTAGTCAGCATACATGTTGATGTGTCAACCATTATTTTACCCCAAAGTTAATTAAGGACTCTAATTTTTCTTGCAACCAGTTCAAAACCCTTGACAGACTACAATTGACAACATAACCACAGAGTTGTCACACATATACATTGAATAGACATCTTGTAACAGAGTATTGTAAAATATTTTTTTTTTAAAAAAGGTGGTCATTTCAAGCCATAGTTCTTGATATGTTAAGCCAAGAGGACAGTAAAGCATGGACACATGTATATATGCATATATGTCAATATATACCTCAGATCCTACAGGTCCATTTGAAAATGATAGCAGTTGCAGCTCTGAGTGCTACTCACAAAAGTGTACAACATATACAACAGTTTTATTGATTTGCTAAAACACCTGGGCATGCATAGACATTTATGGCAATTTACAACAAATATATTGCATGCACTGAAGTACAGTAGAATACGAAATAATTATGGCTATTTAAATCAATATTTTTATTTAGGAATTGTAATACAGTATGTTCTTCCTGGTAGACAATAAATAAATTATATATATGGTATATATATATATATATATATATATATATATATATATATCGGGCTTGTATATGTATTATTATGCATGGATTGTTTGTGTTGTGTTGTTTATGGAGAGGCTTATTCTGTCGCATAGCTTCAAGCACAATAAGAACTGCAAGAACTTACCTAGCAGGAAAAAAGATAACAGTTTTTTCTTTTAAGTGCTAGCTCGGCTACAGTGTGCCTCTCACTCTTATTAAAGAGCTTTAAGATGGGTATAATTGTAATTCACTAATTCTAAAAATCCACTCAAATGTCACTTATAATAAGGATTTCCTACTGTGCTAGGACCCCTGGGAAACCTTTGAAGTTGTGAATGGTGTACATGAAGACAGGCATGAGCATACGCTCTTAGAAGGCACCAGAGCAGTATTGCTCCTCAGCTTAGATGATAAAAACGATCACATCTGCATAATCTTGGGAATACTGCCAGACTGAAGATCAGAAAAGTAAACTTAGGACAGAGGAAGACAAAAAGATCAAAAGGCAAAACCCAACAGACCTTAATTGTTACACATTACGAGAGGACAAGGGTGAAAAAATAGTCCAATTTGCAACAGAAACATTCACATCATAATAGTGCTTCATAATTAGCTCATAAAGGAAGCAATATCCATGACATGAAACTATTTAGAACAATTAATCAAAATAGACGTAATTACATAATTGCAAAAAGAAATGAATCTTCTTAAAGTAGATGGGCAACATTTAGGCTACAAATAAAATCCTGTAATGGGAAAATCCATAACTAAGAGGAGAAAATCTTATATTTGAAAAAAAAAAAAAACATTTTAACCAATCTCAGGTAATTTGTTTGAAATTAAATTTTAGTCTCAAATTAGAACATGTATTACCATGTCCTTTTATTTTTAATGGTTGTAATATTTATTATATTTCACATTTCTGTGTATACAGTAATGCTCGTGCATGCTACATTTTCTTAGTGATTAAGTAATTAGGTCAGTGTGAAATGAATAGATGTAGATCAATCAGACACGGCAGGGGTGCTCTCTTTAGGTCTTAGTTCATGGTTTTGTGACATGAGTATCATTGCTACAGCTACTTTAGCTGCTGTGTTGAGCTTGTAGGGTTTTACTGTTGAAATGAGCTTAGGAAATTCACTCTTTAAGCACTGTCACTCAGAGATTTCTTTTTACAACTACAAAAAATTGAGTGGAAATAGTAAACATTTAATAATAATAACAGAAAAAGGGGTAAAATCCTATTTACCCCATCCCGATACCTACTGGTCCAATTAATATTAATCTTTTTTTATATAATTAGCTTACTCTTAGATGTTTCTCCAATACAACGTCCAAAACATTTGTTTTTTTTTAGTTAAATAAAATTAATTGTGAAAGATTTTACAATACAGTTTTCTCCTCTGTAAAAACAATAATCTCCTCCATCTCAGGCCTGTCACATTAAACATGTAGTCTGATATGCAGGCAGCAGATCATAGAACAGGCGGAAAAAGATGTAGTATAACTTTCATTTAGATTACTGATTAACAGCCATCTCTAAATGAACACTTAGACAAGGAAGACTCAGTATCAGGACCATCCACTTGACACTTAGATCCAGAATCAGAAGGTATTTAAATAAAAAATATGCAAACTATACTGAATCTTTTCCCACAAAACTATATTACCACCTCCCTCAAGCATATTCCACCGCCATCACCTCATTACAGCGATAAACAACATGCCTGTAGCATGTCACTTTTGTATATTTGGAGAAAAACAACTTTGAAGTCTTATGCAAATGAGGCAGTTGGTGCACTGGTGGCGGGCCTTCAGCCCTGGAAGCACAGCTCTTGGTGCTCAAGTAAGAAGGGTGATGTCATGGCAGTGGAAGAATCATCTCTGACTGCATAGAGTGAAGCAGTCAAGAGATCTGAGTGGCAAGAACACTGCTCCAGGGAACTGAAGGCCCACCTCCAGTACACCAACTGCCTAGTTTGCATAAGACTTCAAAGCTGTTTTTCTCCAAATCTACAAAAATTACTTACATAAGTATGTTGTTTATCACTGTACATAAAAAAAAACTTGTATGATCCCCACTTGTCTTTGCCGCAAATGTGGGCAAAAATAGGACATGCTTCATAGTTTGTGGTCCTTGGATATAGTCACAATAAATGTGTCTGGGCCCACAGAAATGCATGTGTCTGTACTTTGATCCGCAATTGTGTATCAAAAGTACAGTCGTGTGAAGGCTGGGTATGTGCCAGAATTTGGCAGATTCCTCCTTAAATTTAGCACCAAATTCACCTATGAATCTTCCTCACCTTGTTTTTAATGGGAGGCAGACATTTAAGCATTATGCTAAACAAATTAACATAGTTACATAGTTACACAGTTACATAGTAGATGAGGTTGGATGAAGACATCAGTCATCAAGTCCAACCTATAACCCTACAGTCCCCTACAGTGTTGATCCAGAGGAAGGCAAAAAACCCCATGAGGCTTATGCCAATTGCCCCATTTCATGGGAAAAAATTCCTTCCTGACTCTAATCTGGCAATCAGTATAAAACCCTGGATCAACATGCCCTTAAAATCTAAAACCCATAACCCATAATGTTGTTCTATTCGAGAAAGGCATCCAGGCCCTCTTTGAACTTGTTCAAAGAATCCAACGTCCTGCTTGATTTCGCCACAGATTCTGTGGATGATCAGACACAGAACCTGCAAGGGTGAGCCTCTCAGCTGATCAGCACCATTCATCTGGAGTTGATTAGCAAGTGAAAGCTGTGGTGGCGGGTTGGAAAACAAAGAGGAATCTGAGGTCCAGCCTTAATTCCTCTTTATTTTTTGTCATCTGAATGGGCCCTCGCTGGTCAGAATTTGGCAACAGGTACTAAGATAGATACCTAGGTTACACGCTGTACAACTGGCTCCCGTGTCTCTGGACTTAACTTGCCTCTCCCTGGTCTGCTATATGCTCTGGCACTGACTTGACCCATCTTACTGTCTGGCACTTTCCAGATTCTTCTTAAACTCCAGGGCTTAACACTAACACCACCAACCCACTGCACTCTTCCATATCTACTCTCCAGCAAGCCAGGTATATCACTCACTGTAGTGCCTGGGACCATAACACTCCAGACCCATCTATCGTTAAAGGTGCCCAGCAACTGTCAGACTGTTGGGAAACTACCTGTATAACTCCTCTCCCCACACACTACATTTGTGGGAGACATGGGCCTATACTATATGTCCCTACACAAGCATGAGTCTTGCCAGATTCTCCTCCATTTGTGACAGATTGCTCAGCACCCTTGTGTCTCATGTGAGTGTGGCTTATGCTGCCCATCTCTGGCTTAGCTCGGTAACATTCTGCTGCTCTATTCTCACTGGTCATAGTGCCCTCCATATATGTTCCAATTCTTCAGTTGACCTCTGCATAGTCACAGTAATAAATGTACATTTAGTGCAATATAATTTCAAGTCACATTATGCATCAACTGAAACAACAGGGTGTATGTTTGTTTAACCCTTACAGTATTACTCTGCACCCATTCATGAGAATGGGGGAACCGTTTAATTGCTCTTGATAAGTACACCAAGGTAAGCAGACAACAAACTTTAATGCAGCATAAGTAGCTAATATAGTTGGTGACAATAACTTTAAATGCCAATCCTTTGTTTCTGCCTGAAGAGCACCAGGATATGAACCTGGGAGGATATGCAAAAAGAGCAGTACTTTATTACACCCAACCCAGCAAAGTATAGATGGATTTTACTGAAAGGCATGTACAAGTATATTCTACAAATGTAATAGTAATACAATTTGGGCCTCATGTTAAGTAAAAAGTGTTAGTATTGCTCACAGTGAGTAAATATATTTCAGATATTTTTCAAACCTGGCTTGAAAATAACAAACATATAATCTGGTTGCCATCGGTAACACAGTTTTTCTTTAGGCAGTTTTACTATACTTGAAGTAAAGCATTTGCCTATATCATTTAGACCATTGCTTTCATTGTCAGTGAGAATTGGAAAACTGAAAATAAATTGCTTACGGTTTTGCTGTGGGCAACTGCTTATTTTTTTTTTTTTTTTTTGCTTGGTTGCAACAAACACACACTTATAGTGCCCATATAATACCACCAATGTTGCCAATGTAATTATACAGTGGGGAAAAAAAGTATTTAGTCAGCCACCAATTGTGCAAGTATTCCCACTTAAAAAGATGAGAGAGGCCAGTAATTGACATCATAGGTAGACCTCAACTATGAGAGACAAAATGAGAAAACTAATCCAGAAAATCACATTGTCTGATTTTTTAAGAATTTATTTGCAAATTATGGTGGAAAATAAGTATTTGGTCAATAACAAAGTATTTTGTTATATATCCTTTGTTGGCAATGACAGAGATCAAACGTTTTCTGTAAGTCTTCAAAAGGTTGGCACACACTGTTGGTGGTATGTTGGCCCATTCCTCCATGCAGATCTCCTCTAGAGCAGTGATGTTTTGGGGCTGTCACTGGGCAACACGGACTTTCAACTCCCTCCAAAGGTTTTCTATGGGGTTGAGATCTGGAGACTGGCTAGGCCACTCCAGGACCTTGAAATGCTTCTTACGAAGCCGCTCCTTCGTTGCCCTGGCGGTGTGCTTGGGATCATTGTCATGCTGAAAGACCCAGCCACGTTTCATCTTCAATGCCCTTGCTGATGGAAGGAGGTTTGCACTCAAAATCTCACGATACATGGCCCCATTCTTTCTTTCATGTACATGGATCAGTCGTCCTGGTCCCTTTGCAGAGAAACAGCCCCAAAGCATGATGTTGCCACCCCCATGCTTCACAGTAGGTATGGTGTTCTTTGGATGCAACTCAGCATTCACTCTCCTCCAAACACGATGAGTTGTGTTTCTACCAAACAGTTACATCTGACCATATGACATTCTCCCAATACTCTTCTGTAACATCCAAATGTTCTCTAGCAAACTTCAGACGGGCCCGGATATGTTCTGGCTTAAGCAGGGGGACACGTCCGGCACTGCAGAATCTGAGTCCCTGGCGGCGTAGTGTGTTACTGATGGTAGCCTTTGTTATCTTAGTCCCAGCTTTCTGCAGGTAATTCACTAGGTCCCCCTTGTGGTTCTAGCATTTTTGTTCACCGTTCTTGTGATCATTTTGACCCCACGGGGTGAGATCTTGCGTGGAGCCCCTGATCGAGGGAGATTATCAGTGGTCTTGTATGTCTTCTATTTTCTAATTATTGCTCCCACAGTTGATTTCTTCACATCAAGCTGCTTGCCTATTGCAGATTCAGTCTTCCCAGCCTGATGCAGGTCTACAATTTTGTTTCTGGTGTCCTTTCACAGCTCTTTGGTCTTCACCATAGTGGAGTTTGGAGTGTGACTGTTTTAGGTTGTGGACAGGTGTCTTTTATACTGATAACAATCTCAAACAGGTGCCATTACTACAGGTAACTTCTTAAAGAAGAAGTTACAGGTCTGTGAGAGCCAGAAATCTTGCTTGTTTGTACGTGACCAAATACTTATTTTCCACCATAATTTGCAAATAAATTCTTAAAAAATCAGGCAATGTGATTTTCTAGATATGTTTTCTCATTTTGTCTCTCATAGTTGAGCTCTACCTATGATGTCAATTACAGGCCTCTCTCATCTTTTTAAGTGGGAGAACTTGCACAATTGGTGGCTGACTAAATACTTTTTCCCCACCACTGTATGTGTATACATATAGAGATTCCCCAGTATTTGTTATTAAAGTTCCATTGCAGCTCGCCCAAAACTTAGAAATGACTCTTTATACACAGAAATCAGTAGATCCGATGATGTTACATACATTAAGCTCTTTTTTAATTAGCCCTTTCCTCATCCAAATACAAGTTGCGATGCAGCTAAACATTTCTAAATATGCATAAAATTAACACAAAAGTGTAACTATAATAACAGTGTAAATGTGCTCAATATACAGTAAATAACATTACTGAATCCCCCCATGAATATTCCCCATGCTACACACTCACCATCCAACTCGGTATGCCTGCGGTGCTACAGGGCAAGGGAGCTCTAAACCTATGCCATGCATTGTGATTAGTGTTCCCTTTTCCTGTTACTATCCATGACATGTTCTGCAGCGTCCCAAACACCCCACCACTGATGAGTGTTTAACCCAGGGAGTATTGATTCAATAATTTTATTTATATTGAGGACATGTGCACTGTTATTATAGTTACACTACTGTGGTCATTTTATGCATATTTAAGAAATGCTTGGATTAGGTTTGGGTATATTAGTGATTATCATGTATACTTATTGTACAGTGGTCCTTTGTGGTATTTTAATATTTATAAATATAAACCAGTATGTCTTTGGAGTGTAGGAGGATCCTGGAGTACCCATGCAAACACGGGGTAAACATTCAAACTCCTTGCAGATGTTGTCCTTGGCAGGATTCGAACCCAGGACTCCAGCGCTGCAAGGCTGCAGTGCTAACCACGTTCTTAGATGCTGGGCAGCTCGCCTGGCATAATAGTGTGGGGTATAACCAATAGACCATTCTTTGTCACCGTACAACTCACATTATCATGTGACATTGCCACGTATAAGTTTCATTTGTGTGCATTTGAAGTGCTGGCATCCACCCCCCTCATGGATTGTAGTTGTGTGAGTGGATGTTCCATTAGCATTTTGCACCAGAGCTTTTTCTATCATATCTTGCAATGGGGGCCTGCTAGCATCCTGCACAGCCACGTATCATCTGGTATTGAGTAAGTGTGGCTTTTTTTTCTGTAATATATTTTTTTGTTTATTAATAATAAACAATATGCAATATAGCAATATGTTTTTTGTCATTGATGATGAAAAATCATATTTGTGCTGAGTTGCTAAGGGCAAAAACTATTTCAGGCTAAGGCCCCACATAGCGATCCACAGTGAAAAAACGCTGCGGAAAAGACCATGGAGGAAACACATCACATTTTTTTCCGCATCATTTTTCGCAAAAAGTCTACAGAGTTTTCCTCTGTGGACTTTCTGCCTCTATTATACCTATATGGAAAACGATGGTGTTTCCATAGGTATAATTGACATGCTGTGATTTACAAAAACACAAGCATTTTTGAAACTGCAGCATTTCCGCTGCAGATTTTTTTCTGCAATGTGTGGATGGGATTAGCCTTAATCCTATCCACTTTGCAGGTAATGTAAAAGGCATTGTTTTTCGCCACGGCCAAAACACTATGTTTTCGCAACATGGGGCCCTGGCTTCAGACAAAATTATAATTCTGCCCTGATGTGTTACATGTTAGGTGTCGCCTATAGCAACCAATAAAAAGTTAGTTTTCCTTGTGTATACTGATGATGGAAATTTGTAGGTGTTGTGATGAAGAGACCCCCAGTTATGTATTTCTTTTATTACTACTTGCTCATCTTGCGGTATCTATGACTGTTCTTAGGAATTTTGGGTTTAAGCTGTATTTACATTGGTGGTCAATTAGCTTCAGTGGTTTTATGTGTATACCATGGGAGAAGGCCTTTCTGGCCAGTCAATTTATGACCCTTGGACAACAGATGTGAAAGGGGGGAGAGAGGGCTAATGACCCTGAGTTCAACCCCAGACACACATCTTTACACGAGTCAAGAAAACACCCTTCTTTTCCCAGACCCTGCAGCGGGTGGAGAGGAGGTAGGCTACCTGGAAGGGAGGTGTGGCTGGACAATAGCCTTATACTGAGAGGAAGGACGAGGTTCTTTTGTCACTGAGGAAGGAGGCAGCTATGGGTTAGCTGCTCTGTAACTTGCTTAAGGAAGTGCCCTGAGGCCCAACACATGGAGGCCCAGAGAATCAGACTACAAACTCAGTCTGGGTAATACTTTTCTGTCTTTTATTCCCATTTTATTTTCTGTACTGTAGTGTGCTTTTACCTGTATTTTTCCGTTGATATATATTTCTGTATATGTGAGTGGCTAGTACCGACCCACTTTGGTTAATAAATATAAAAAATTTATAAAGCTCATTTCATATTATCCTATGAACCCGGTCCACTCATGACGTGTGAGTGGATCGCAGGTGTGCCAAGTGGCTTGACAAAGTGAGATCCTTCACAGTGGTGGAAGCGGTGGGATCAGGCATGATAACACGACGATCTCTGCCACTGCGATCCTTCACAGGTGTGTGCTGCCTGCAAAAAAAAAGGGCTTTTATGACTAGAGATGAGTAAACCGTTTCTTAACAAGCTGGTTCACCAAGCAAGAATCACTGTTATACTCTGGGGTCCCTTAAGACCCGGGAGCATAATAAGTGGAAGCCTAGTGGGGGTGTGGTAAAATAATAATAACAGCGAAATTCACTTCCCCTCACCTCTCCTAAGCTCCCAAGCAGTGTCTGACACACATTCCCCAGTATCTTTGGTCCTCTTCAGGCCCCTTCCACCCTATACTGTGATGTCATGGGCTCTAAGGCCTGTGACTAGACTAACAGTGTTGGTACACCCCATATGACCGCTGAGACCCTGAGGCTCGTGACTTAACAGAAGAGGCAAACAAAACAAAAGAGGCTTGAAGAGGAAGGTAACTGAAGGTATGTTGCTTACTTAGTATGTATGTTGCATATATATATACTGTATATACAGTGCATTGCGAAAGTATGTTGCCCCCTTGAACCTTTCAACCTTTTGCCACATTTCAGGCTTCAAACATAAGGATATAAAATTTAAATTTTTTGGTGAAGAATCAACAACAAGTGGGACACAATTGTGAAGTGGAACGAAATTTATTGGTTATTTTAAACTTTTGTAAAAAATAAAAAACTGAAAAGTGGGGTGTGCAATATTATTCGGCCCTTTTACTTTCAGTGCAGCAAAATCACTCCAGAAGTTCAGTGAGGATCTCTGAATGATCCAATGTTGTCCTAAATGACTGATGATGATAAATATAATCCACCTGTGTGTAATCAAGTCTCCGTATAAATGCACCTGCTCTGTGATAGTCTCAGGGTTCTGTTTAAAGCGCAGAGAGCATCATGAAGACCAAGGAACACACCAGGCAGGTCTGTGATACTGTTGTGGAGAAGTTTAAAGCCAGATTTGGATACAAAAAGATTTCCCAAACTTTAAACATCCCAAGGAGCACTGTGAAAGCAATCATATTAAAATGGAAGGAGTATCAGACCACTGCAAATCTACCAAGACCCAGCCGTCCCTCTAAACTTTCATCTCAAACAAGGAGAAGACTGATCAGAGATGCAGCCAAGAGGCCCATGATCACTCTGGATGAACTGCAGAGATCTACAGCTGAGGTGGGAGAGTCTGTCCGTAGGACAACAATCAGTCGTATACTGCACAAATCTGGCCTTTATGGAAGAGTTGCAAGAAGAAAGCCATTTCTCAAAGATATCCATAAAAAGTCTTGTTTAAAGTTTGCCACAAGCCACCTGGGAGACACACCAAACATGTGGAAGAAGGTGCTCTGGTCAGATGAAACCAAAATCGAACTTTTTGGCCACAATGCAAAACGATATGTTTGGCGTAAAAGCAACACAGCTCATCACCCTGAACACACCATCCCCACTTTCAAACATGGTGGTGGCAGCATCATGGTTTGGGCCTGCTTTTCTTCAGCAGGGACAGGGAAGATGGTTAAAATTGATGGGAAGATGGATGGAGCCAAATACAGGACCATTCTGGAAGAAAAATTGTTGGAGTCTGCAAAAGACCTGAGACTGGGACGGAGATATATCTTCCAACAAGACAATGATCCCAAACATAAAGCAAAATCTACAATGGAATGGTTGACAAATAAACGTATCCAGGTGTTAGAATGGCCAAGTCAAAGTCCAGACCTGAATCCAATCAAGAATCTGTGGAAAGAGCTGAAAACTGCTGTTCGCAAACGCTCTCCATCCAACCTCACTGAGCTCGAGCTGTTTTCCAAGGAAGAATGGGCAAGAATTTCAGTCTTTTGATGTGCAAAACTGATAGAGACATACCCCGAGCAACTTGCAGCTGTAATCGCAGCAAAAGGTGGCGCTACAAAGTATTAACTTAAGGGGGCCGAATAATTTGGCACGCCCCACTTTTCAGTTTTTTATTTTTTACAAAAGTTTAAAATATCCAATAAATTTCGTTCCACTTCACGATTGTGTCCCACTTGTTGATTCTTCACCAAAAAATTAAAATTTTATATCCTTATGTTTGAAGCCTGAAATGTGGCAAAAGGTTGAAAAGTTCAAGGGGGCCGAATACTTTTGCAAGGCACTGTATATATCATGTATCTTGAGTCAGATCAAAGATCGCACATAAGAAAGAACAGTTATAACACGGTCCCATATTGGGTGAAATCTGGATCAGGGGAGTACTCAAAACGTAATATGAGGGTCCACAACTAATATGTCACATCTGTCATTTCTTAGAAGAGTTCCAAAAATGGGGCAAAATATAGTTGTTCGTTAATGCCCTTAGGGGACATCGACCTGAATTTATGGATCCATCTACATTCGGACCTCAAAAGGTTCTTGTTCCAGTCACCTCCCCTCATCGGGGGTGGGATCAGTTGAAGTCCCATGAACCAGAAAGCCTCTGGTCGCCCATCATGAAAAATGAAAGCATACTTCGCCACTGGAGTATCCCGTGCATTGGCGATATCGTTATAATGTTCTCTTATCCTCACCCTTAGTTCTCGTTTGGTTTTATCACAACAACTACTTACCACTAAAATCAGTGTAGCTCAGGGTGGGAGGTCCAGTCCCTGGAAAACTATATAAAACATGAGATAGTTCCCAGAGGCCTTAGGATTAACATCTGCCCTGCGGACAGGATTAGGAGCTCACCATTGATGACGAAATGGGAAAAGGAGGCAACGGAGAGCTCGATATGTTTCATGAAATTACTCCTTGAAGAGAAGAGATCCGCTTTTGAGATTAAAAGTAAAAAACTTAATGAACATAGGGAGCAGGTTCTTAAACTTAAAGCTGATCCCCAGTTCCAGCAGAAAGGATCAAACCTTCAGATATAAATTGAACGATTTCAGGGTAATCTTAGTGATAGAAAGCATCAGCAATTCCTGAGGGATCTACAGGAATTTAAGGAAAACCGGGCTTACAGTTTTCTTAAAAAGGATCTTAAAGGTAGACGACTTGAAGGTAATCTTTCATCCACAGAAGCGGATCTCTCAGGCAGTGAAGTGGATTCATCACTACAAGAGAGGGGACCAGGGCGTTTTAGAGGCCCTAGAGGAAGGAGTAAGAATAGACGAGGACTCAAGAATAGAAGTTCCCGTCAGTCTCCACCCATTTAAAATACAAATCCTGGTTTTATATCACAAGGGATAGAACAGGGCCAGGCCCAATATCCCCTATCCTTTGTTTGAACTATTTATGACCTGATAGTGGTGACCATAGGTTTGACCTCCCTTAATAAATAAAATGGGTCTTTTCTAAGAATTTGCCTATAACTGGCAAGCAGGGCAAATTTCCCAATTTGGAATAGGAAGAAGGAAATGCCAGTGGAGATGTAATATGTCAACCTGCACAGGACTCTTATAGTTCTTTTTTGGGTACCCGGGTAAAACGCCAATGCTGAGTAGGCGACACATAAGAAGAGGTGGTCGGAAGCATCAAAGGAGGAGAAAGGCTAAAGACACAGAATGCTAGAGCAGTTCTACCATGTCAAACTGCCAAAAGAAAGAAAGCATTATGGTAAATATTTCATCTAAAAATGTGACGTACAAATGACTCTTTAAAGTAAAGGGTTATCTTTTTGCCCTCTTGCATTGACAGATTAGCGCAAAAGGTGGCGCTACAAAGTATTAACTTAAGGGGGCTGAATAATTTGGCACGCCCCACTTTTCAGTTTTTTATTTTTTACAAAAGTTTAAAATAACCAATAAATTTCGTTCCTCTTCACGATTGTGTCCCACTTGTTGTTGATTCTTCACCAAAAAATTAAAATTTTATATCCTTATGTTTGAAGCCTGAAATGTGGCAAAAGGTTGAAAAGTTCAAGGGGGCCAAATACTTTCGCAAGGCACTGTATGTGTATCCTAGGTTTTTTTTTGTGTGTTTTTTTTATATAGTCGACACGCACTGTGACCCTTATATCAGATTATATGCTGTGATCTTGCATCATAGACTCTGTGTGAGTTTGCGAGCTATTGTTTACACACTTACCATCTGCTCTGCTGGGATCAGGAACTCCTGTCATTTGGAGAATGTGCATCTCGGTCTCCTAGGTGATTTTGACAACATCCCCACCCATAGGCTATCACATGATCGGAGGGAGGACTCAGGGGAGGAGTTATGTCATAAAGCTCCTCCCCCTACAGTTTCCTCTTTGGCTGTGATTGAGAATGGCTCCACCCTGTGGGCGTGACATGTCTCCTTATATAGAAGGCAGTGACGGGGCTCTGATGCCACTGCCTCTTACCTCTCAGACTGTTTTCCCTGATGATCTAGTACCATTTAGGGTGCTAGTGAAAAACG
Source organism: Leptodactylus fallax (assembly GCA_947044405.1). Classification (NCBI taxonomy): domain Eukaryota; kingdom Metazoa; phylum Chordata; class Amphibia; order Anura; family Leptodactylidae; genus Leptodactylus; species Leptodactylus fallax. The sequence continues at coordinate 35,976 of CAMRHE010000024.1, forward strand.
TATAGTTCTATGTCTCGTCCCCCTTTTTTGTCTTTATTTTATCTTTTTGATTAAGAAAAGTTATATTTTATCCTATCCTTTGATTGAACCAGTTATAGACAAACCCAATCCAATAATTTTTTGTCTCTACTCCATTTCTTGTGTTTAGTTTCTTCCATTTACATTTTCACTTCCACTCCACTTCAGTTTAGATACATGATTATTTACATTATCCTGGGGTTTCTCCAAATCCTATGGTAGCACTAACATTGCTTGTTTCTCTCATATATATTATATAATAATAATTATTTCAATCACAGCATTATAGCTACAGCATTTGATATTATCTTCTGAATTGACATTCTGGCACTCTAGCCTTTAGATCCATATACTGTATAGGTGTCCGCTACAGATAGACGAACTGTTTAATTCTGATTAATTCAATATGAATATTCCAAATGGTTTGTTTTTTAATAAAACCAAATAAATGGCGATTTGTCTCAGAAGTACTGAAATGGTTGCCTCCACGTGTAAAAGACACATGTGTCTGTAAGTCAGTGTGACATCATCTGACAGCCTTTTAGTCAATAGTCAGTGGTAGTTGGACACCATACAGTGCTGATGCCATTTACAGTATATAAGGAGCTGTGGGCTGGAACACAAGACATTTCAGAGATGGTATAAGTAGGGGATGGATGTGTTATTTACCACTGCATGATACAGATCACCAAGAACAGCAAAGCTTGAAATACATCCAGAGAATCGTAGGAGTAGGAGAACTAGAACACAGTTTAGTCAGATTTAATCAATTACAAACAAGCAGGGCCCTCAGTCCCAGTGTGTGAATTGAATATTTCTTTGTAATGTATCTTTTTTGTCAGTACTTGAACCCTACAAATTGTACAGTGCTGCGGAATATGTTGGCGCTACATAAATAAAATGTATTATTATTATTATTACAAACAGATTTGTGATAGAAATCACAGATAGGAATGAAGGAGAATATCTGTGCTATGTGAGCCAGACTACTGCAGTAATAGAGCCGGACGAAGGAATGTTAACCCTTTCAATGGCAATAATCTAATGTTATCTTTCTGTCTTGCAGTTGAGCAGTTTAGATATGCCCACAGAGTGTTTAACATAGTTTTTACTTTTAAATAGTGTCACACAGCCTGCAAATATGAAAAATCTCTGTTTGTTAAGGTTTTTTATTTTTTTTATAATGGTTACCCAATATATATACAAACTGCTGCCATTCTAACGGTAAAAAAAAAAAAAAAAAAAAAAAAGACAAGGCGAGTTTTGGTGGTGGTAGTACTGGTAGACATGTTTCACTGCTGCTGGATTTGGTAGCAGCAGCTACGTGAAGGAGATTCATCTCCCCTATGGCTGGTCTGCAACATTAACTGCTCCAGGCTGAGTAACTAGGGATGCAGTTGCTGCCTTGCCACCTACTATAATCCACTGTGGTAGAAGCTGGAGCCTCAGTTTGAGTAGCAGTACATGAATGATTAGCATTTTAACAAAACACAGACACAATGGAGTAGATAACTGTGAAACTTCTACATCATGATCACTTTTGGAAGATAATTCAGCGTTTTCAGCTGGCAGGTTAGGCACACTGTTGAAGTGCCTAGCCTGTAAATTGCCACTCCACCAGCACAATGTTGATGTGGCATTTGCTCTCATTCAGGGATAACCAGCAGGATAATCCAGGTTGTTTTCTGGCTCTCAAGTGTTGTTCTCAAGGTCATTAAAATCCTTTCCATTTCAGATGATATTCTAGCTTTTTCAGCTGGCTGGACAGGCACGCTAATAGTGTACCCCTAATTTTTCTTGAAATTCTGTAAATTGCCACTTCACCAACACAATGTTGATGTGGCATGTGCTCCTATACAGGAATAACCGCATGATAATCCAGGTTCTTTTCTGGCTCATGAATTTTGTAAGGTACAGGTACATCTCCAAGTTGGATCCTCATCAGGCACAAATATTATCACAAATAATATTAATATTGAAATCCAATAACAGACAAAAGCCAAAGCATAGGATGTAGAATACTAATTTTTGCCCTTCTGTACTTTTTGTTTTTGTGCCTTCTGCTAATATATGCACATCTACTTAAGTAGTTTTGTATTCATTAGGGATCATTATTTCGTTATAAATTCAGTAGTAGGATTCACAATATTAGTGTGAGCTTTATGAAATTATACAGAGTAAAAGCATCTTTGTAATTCCTTCTACGTTACACTAATAATTTTATTGGCATTAAAACATAAACCAAATATCAAAAGAAACTTGCTTTGATAATAGCAATTTTTAAATTCACCCCTCCAGCTTTTGCACTTGTGTCATAAAGCCCATTTAGATATATTCTATTGTTACAATAGTTTCCATGCTGTATGTTTAATTTCTTTAGGGTAATATGATTACTGGCTATTATTAACATTTTGGGGGTGGATGAGCACTTTGTAACAGTAGGAGGTAAATGACAATGAACTAAGAACATTACAATTTTTTCATTCGTAAATGGAAGGTGTCAAACATGCACAATATACCTGCTGAGTTCCCCAGGGCTGTCTACAATGTATTGTATCTATGTTCATTTTCTCATTGAATAAATTTATATATAGGAGGAAGTACAAGACTTCATATTTACAGTCATCAACTGAAATGTATCATTAAAGATACATTATATGTTACGGTAAATATTTGTGATATTTTATTAATTGGGTTTTCATCTGATACCATATTTTTTATAATTTTTCTATAGTATAAAATAAATTGTAAAATGTAGATTAATTTTAAAAAGTATTATCTCATCCCAATTAACTACTTATAACAATGCTGATGTGTTATTGACACTGATTTGCTTTTGGCATAATATGATTCAATACTACTGATATCCACTGTTAAAACATTGAATAATGTATGAAAATGAATAAAGAAAACCTTCTACCACCATCAACAACTCCAGTTCTTAGTGTTTGTTAATAGCTGCTGCTCCATTGATTCCAGCGCAGTTGGAATTTTTTTTTCTAGCTCTCACCATTCCCAAACAATCAGTGCACCTACAGTGCCTTGCGAAAGTATTCGGCCCCCTTGAACTTTTCAACCTTTTGCCACATTTCAGGCTTCAAACAAAAAGATATAAAATTTAAATTTTTGGGTGAAGAATCAACAACAAGTGGGACACAATCGTGAAGTGGAACGAAATTTATTGGATATTTAAAACTTTTGTAAAAAATAAAAAACCCTTCTTTTCCCAGACCCTGTAGCGGGTGGAGAGGAGGTAGGCTACCTGGAAGGGAGGTGTGGCTGGACAATAGCCTTATACTGAGAGGAAGGACGAGGTTCTTTTGTCACTGAGGAAGGAGGCAGCTATGGGTTAGCTGCTCTGTAACTTGCTTAAGGAAGTGCCCTGAGGCCCAACACATGGAGGCCCAGAGAATCAGACTACAAACTCAGTCTGGGTAATACTTTTCTGTCTTTTATTCCCATTTTATTTTCTGTACTGTAGTGTGCTTTTACCTGTATTTTTCCGTTGATATATATTTCTGTATATGTGAGTGGCTAGTACCGACCCACTTTGGTTAATAAATATAAAAAATTTATAAAGCTCATTTCATATTATCCTATGAACCCGGTCCACTCATGACGTGTGAGTGGATCGCAGGTGTGCCAAGTGGCTTGACAAAGTGAGATCCTTCACAGTGGTGGAAGCGGTGGGATCAGGCATGATAACACGACGATCTCTGCCACTGCGATCCTTCACAGGTGTGTGCTGCCTGCAAAAAAAAAAGGGCTTTTATGACTAGAGATGAGTAAACCGTTTCTTAACAAGCTGGTTCACCAAGCAAGAATCACTGTTATACTCTGGGGTCCCTTAAGACCCGGGAGCATAATAAGTGGAAGCCTAGTGGGGGTGTGGTAAAATAATAATAACAGCGAAATTCACTTCCCCTCACCTCTCCTAAGCTCCCAAGCAGTGTCTGACACACATTCCCCAGTATCTTTGGTCCTCTTCAGGCCCCTTCCACCCTATACTGTGATGTCATGGGCTCTAAGGCCTGTGACTAGACTAACAGTGTTGGTACACCCCATATGACCGCTGAGACCCTGAGGCTCGTGACTTAACAGAAGAGGCAAACAAAACAAAAGAGGCTTGAAGAGGAATGTAACTGAAGGTATGTTGCTTACTTAGTATGTATGTTGCATATATATATACTGTATATACAGTGCATTGCGAAAGTATGTTGCCCCCTTGAACCTTTCAACCTTTTGCCACATTTCAGGCTTCAAACATAAGGATATAAAATTTAAATTTTTTGGTGAAGAATCAACAACAAGTGGGACACAATTGTGAAGTGGAACGAAATTTATTGGTTATTTTAAACTTTTGTAAAAAATAAAAAACTGAAAAGTGGGGTGTGCAATATTATTATTTATTTTTCAACAGGACAATGACCCCAAACACACCTCCAGACTGTGTAAGGGCTATTTGACCAAGAAGGAGAGTGATGGGGTTCTACGCCAGATGACCTGGCCTCCACAGTCACCAGACCTGAACCCAATCGAGATGGTTTGGGGTGAGCTGGACCGCAGAGTAAAGGCAAAAGGGCCAACAAGTGCTAAGCATCTCTGGGAACTCCTTCAAGACTGTTGGAAGACCATTTCAGGTGACTACCTCTTGAAGCTCATTAAGAGAATGCCAAAAGTGTGCAAAGCAGTAATCAAAGCAAAAGGTGGCTACTTTGAAGAACCTAGAATATAAGACATATTTTCAGTTGTTTCACACTTTTTTGTTAAGTATATAATTCCACATGTGTTAATTCATAGTTAGTGATGCCTTCAGTGTGAATCTACAATTTTTATAGTCATGAAAAAACAGAAAACTCTTGGAATGAGAAGGTGTGTCCAAACTTTTGGTCTGTATTGTATCTCAACAAGGGAATCCTGTTCATCATCCCTTTTTGAAGGACTCCTAACCCATTTTCTGAAACCTCCCACCTGGGACTAGGGCTGGCTAAATAAAGTCCAGAGAGATATGACATATAATGAGATATGAATATTTTGGGTGGGTACCACATATAGGTATGATATACCTAGCAAGTGATGCCAAATGTTTTTACATATCCAGGCATACCAAACATGGAGATTGAATCATCATCCATTCCACAGATACATACTTTGCATGGTTTGGAAGCTGGCATGATCAACCCCTTGCATGCTCGATGTGCTAGACTGACCTGTGTCTCCCAACTACACTCCTGTATGCGGATGGTTATGAAACATGAATTATAACCTATATGCCTTTGATTTTATGTTTCGTTCGATATAAGTTACCCTGTCCGGGCTGGAGGCCACACAAAAAAACATCTGGCTTCTTTGCACTGACCTATAAATTAAATTAACACCCGGAATGTGGATTGGAATTAGAATTACTATGCAAAGGAGTCTTTCAGATTTAGCTTAATGTCCTAACACGTTGAACCAAACTCCTAAATACAACAATGAATGAAAAAAACAATGTAGTCACACTGCCATATATAGAAATACATGAAAATGAGGTTCTTCGTCTAACTTTTGATCAAGTCCACGTGCCAATGACAAGGCAACCTGTTTTAGATGGATCTCTTCACTAAAATGACTCACCTCCCTTTGGGCCTTGGCATCCAATGAATTAGATACAAGTGTACTTAAGCCATATTATGCTTAGCATACCCTACAAACAGCCTCCTCTCTCTGGACCTAAACCTCTGAAAGACCGGGGTGTGTAGTTCTCCCATGTTATGGTCTAATTAAAATCAGACTTGGATACATGGGTGGCATGCACGACCAAAATAAAGTCAGCCAGATCCACCAAATGTACAATGCAACAAGAACACAGAAATGGCCAGCACTGACAAATAACTTGAAAAGAAATGCAAGTTATCGTTGCCATGTCTGCAATAAAAATGCGAACACAAAAAGTTGCAACATTACTCTGCTAGCACCAAGAGCATTAATACTAATTCTGACTTAATATAAAAATACATGAAAATCAGTTTCTTGGTCTACATATTGATCAAACTGTATAAGTCCAAGGGAGCCCAAGGCTCAAAGAGAAGAGAGTCATTGTGTTGTAGGGATACATTGCTGGCAAATGGTCTTCTACAGTTTGATCAAAATGTAGACCAAGAACCTAATTTTATGTATTTTTATATACAGTGGGAATTAGCAGTAATGCTCTTAGTGCTAGCAGAGTGTTGTTGCAATTTTTGTTGTTTGTATTTTAAAGAGGATCTTTCACCAAATACAAAATCCTAAATGGCATGCATAATTTTTTTTTTTTTTTTTTTGTTATTCTGCAAGTGGGCAGTAACCTATTATTTTCGCAGAGAAAAATAAAAGGTTAGCACCCACATGGAGAATAACAGATAATTTACATGTAACATTCCCATATCTTTTGAATGGGTAGACAGATTAAAAAAAAAAAAAAATTGACCAAGGGCACACTGGCGATCAAATGACATACATCATTCAGTATTTTGTACTTGTGACAAATCCTTTTTAAGGCTAAATTTGAATTGATTCCAAAATTTTGCACACAAATAGATAGAATATTTTTAATAAAAAAGTACAATAACAGAGGATAAAAAAAAGTAAAGTGTACTTTTATTTAAAATTCTTTTAAAGGATATTTTAATGTACTTCAGCACTTCACTACTGCTACAGGATGTGTTGAAAAAATACTAAATGCACTTACATTTTACACTGTGTTTTAAGGAAGAAGATATTGACCAATTTATAGTACAGGTAATTGCATTCTGGATTCAACTTGAAATTTTACTGTCTATATCTATTATCTTTGGCAGAATACAATTGAAATTTCTGACACTGTTATTCATTTTTAGTAGCAAAGTTTGTGTCTCAAACAGTATAATGATAAATATCTGTTTTAATTTCTATCAGTACAACAATTTTCATCCTTTAGTTAAATAAAAATATATTCATTAAGTTAAATAATTTTTTATAGCTTGTGTGCCCTATTTATTTGTTGATTTTTTTCAATAGTTTGGGTATAATAATAAATATTTAATCGATTTATCACTTTAAGGCACACATCTGCCTAGAAACTATGCCAGATCCACCCTACAATAGATCCTAATGGCACCTGATGAATCCTACTAATTTATTGTGCGGGTCTGTAAGGTACCATTGTGAAGATACGTGACTCCACTGGTATGTGTGCGCAAGTAGGGTTCCAACCCATTCGGTATTATAGAAAAACACGGCACTTCACAAGATTTGGTAGAAATAAGTATACAATTTTTTTGATGTAGTCAATCCAAACACAAAATAAAGTGACGTTTTGGTTGTCACAAGGCAACCTTCATCAGACATGGATTGTTGATGGAGAAAAGTATGCTGTGCAGTGGCCAATGAAATGCCATTCAGCTGGGGAACGGAATGCTGATAGCAGTGAACCTGCTGACAGAAGCTGGGTTCGACCCAAATATTCCAAATTATTATTTTTTTAAATGAAACTGAGCAAATGTTTTTTCATCTAGGATGAACTAAAATGGCCACCACCACATGTATTGGCAGGAGAATGACTTTCTTGTACAACCTGACAACAGCTGATTAGCCAATAGTCAGTGGTATCTGGACACCTTACAGTGCTGATGTCATATACACTATATAAGGTGCTATGGACTTTAATATGAGGCATTTCAGTGATGGTGGATGTAGGGAAAGCTTACAAATTGCAATAGCACTAGAGAACCTTAGGGAGGAGAAGAGTTTTGTCAAATTTAATCAACTACAGGCAGATTAGTGATAGAAATCATAGATAGGCGTGAGGGAGAATATCTATGGTGTTGTGAGTCTGACTGCTGCAGACTGCAATAATACAAAGGACAATTAACCCTTTCATTGCAAATAATCTAATTATGTCTGTCTGTTGTGCAGTAGAGCAATTCAATCTGTCTACAGCTTCCACTCCTCCTTGTTTCATGGCACATGTGCTTAATCATGTTCCTAATTTGCAACTTTATTATCCTGTATAGTGGCTTTAAAAAGGTGCTCTTCATGGACAGCCGTTCTTATGTCTCAAAAAACACCCTGCTCGATTTCCAGCTACTAAACAGTCCACCAACGTTCCAACTAAGTTCCAACTTAAGCTGGAGCGTCTGTGTGAGCAGCAGAAGTCAGTGAACAATTACTGCATGCAGCAGGCCACAGGGACAATGTGTTTTTTCAAGATCCGTCATTGGAGGTGTCAGGAGTATCAGTTCTTCTTTAAGGTTTCCGTGCTGACCTGAGAAGCTTCTGCAATGTCAGAGCTCTCTGGTTTTGTCCAATTACCAACTGAGGAGGCATTATTAAACTTTCTTCCTTCTCAGCCACCTGCCTGTAATTATTTTCCTAGTTTGGCTTTGTGAGCTCTTTATTTGTGTCTCACTGCTTCAGACTGATCTCTTGGAAACTAGTGTTTGGATTGTGACTGGATAACCCTTGACTTGTTCATAACTTCAAAAGGTTTAATGGCAGAATAGCTCACAACTGCTATTCCCCTTACGTCCGACAGCATCACAATATGGGGTATCTCTGCCCCTGTGTGTTGTTTAGGACAGGTGGAACCTTTAATTAGCACCAAAAAGGTGCCTCCTACTAGCCCTATAAGAGGGCACAAGAGACCTCCCTCCACTGTGTTTTTTTCTGTCCTGTGTGGAACAGGTGGACGGAGGTCTCTTGTGACCTCCCGTTGCTAGGGGTTTTATTTACTCCTGGCTTACCTTTATGGGGTACCTCGGTCCCAAAGAAAACACCTCCGGGCCTTCGGGCCTTCGCACCGCAGCGCAGCGTTATCCGGCATCCATCTGCAGGCAGCGCGATCCCGGAAGTAAGCGGGGAACCTCCTCGGCCGGAACTTTTCTCCGGTCCCGTGTTCCCAGGGGAAGGAAGCCTTTGCGCACCACCGCGCCCTACTTCCGGTTTTCTCGGAAAAAGTGCGGTAAGTTTGGAAATTTAAAATTTAAAGGCAAAATATAGATTTGATTTTGGCTGCTTGTATTTTGAGCCTCTGACTTAGGCTTATGTTCCATTATGGCGTTTGACTTGTTTTGGTGCTGTATAAATGTTTCTTTGTTGGCTTCCTCCCCTCGCTGCTGGATTACATTTAAAAGGTCTGATTGCAGTCCTTTATTTGTTGAGTGAGTGGTTTCTAGCTCCTCTGCTGCGGGTTGCGGTGGCTGGTTTTTCTGATGGTTTTTTTCTCTCTTCAAGTGACCGATTTAAAAAAAAAAAAAAAAAAAAAGAGGTACCCCTTGGTTTTTTATGCGATGCTTGGCGATCTTCCCTGTTTCAGTGTCACGTGGCTGTTTGATGTTTCAGATGTCATCTTCTGCATCATGTAATGGCGATGCGCTTAGGAGGAAAAATTCCTCTAAACTTGAACACCTAACGTGTTTGGATTGCAATACCCCTTTACCTGACGGCTATGATTTTACCCGCTGTCACCAGTGTCGCGGACCTCCGCCGGAAGTACCTTCTATAAGAGGTTGTTACTTGGGTAAAGGACTATATGAGGAGTCTCTTAAGGAGATTCGTTCTTCCATCGCCCAGATTGCCAAGAGACCGCATATTGAGACACAATCTTCCTTACGGATCTCTGATGAAGATTATCAGATAGTGGACGAGACACTCTCATCTGACAATTCCACTGAAGATCCCAGCAGGCCGTGCTTCCACTCGAAAAATTAAGCCAGCTGCTGAAGTCCATCCGGTCTAAGGATCGTGATGTTGACGGGGAAGCCTCCGCGTCCACCTATAGAGGGCCTAGGGTCTTCCAAGTGGACCAGACATTACAAAAGTTAATGTCCTCAGAGTGGAGAAGTCCTGAAAAACCTCTTGTGGTTCCTAGGAGGTTCAGCGCTTTATTCCCAGTTGCTCAATGGGATCAATGGGGTCCTCCTCCCAAGGTGGATATGGCGGTGGCTAAACTGTCCTGCCGCACTAAGGTACCATCAGATGATGGAGCAAATTTGCACGACGCCATGGCAGGCGCTTCGACAATACCTTCAAGAAGGCTTATTCAGCTGCCTCGCCCAAGACCACTGTGGCGGTTGCGTCCTGTGAAGTGTCAGCCAAATTATGTACTGACCTGGTCCACCTCGAAAGTGACCGACTCTGGAGTCTCCAGAGACGAGCTGCTAGGGTTTCTAGGCTCAGTTTCCCTAGCAGCTGAATATTTAACGGAAGCCTCCCACCATCAATTAAGGCTGGCAGCCAAATCCCTGGCACTTACCAAGAACACTGCAGCAGGAAGACCTCTATGGTTAAAACCTTGGAGAGCTGTGTTCCCCTCAAAGTATAATTTGTGCGCATTACCCTTTGAGCCGGGTAGAGTCTTTGGCTGTGCCCTAGACGAGTTCCTGTGGCATCCCAGAGCTGGCTAAGGCTGGGCTGAGGGTGATCTCTGTGCATTGTATTATTTCCTGTTGCTTCATAGCCTGTGTGACATAGCAGGGGGTCCTGAGTCTCACACAACACAGCGCCACCTAGTGAGCCTCACACATGCATTACACCTCCCATAGGATTGAATAGTAACCAAATGTCCAATGGGAGGACATTGCCTGGGAAAAGGGGAGGAGTCAGCTGATCACTGGGTCCCCATGGTAACACCCCTGCAGGAAGGTCCTGCGTGTGAGGAGTTAGAAGTGTGGAGTGTTAGGAGGAGGAGGTGAGGAGATAAGTGTGATGTCCTGTGAAGAAAGCAGTGAGTTTAGTGCAGGAATCTCAAGTCCTAGACAGGCCCAGGAAGGTTGGAGAGCTGACATACTCCAGCTATTCAGAAGATCCTGTCCCCTGTCTGCCTAGCCATCGCCCTGAAGGAAGTCAAGCATCATTATCTTGTCAGCATGAGACTGTGGAGAGAACATTCTGGAACACGTGCTCCATAGCAAGTATCACAGGATCCAGGGGCCAAGGCCAGACCTGTGGAATATCCTGCCACCCTGACTATTGCACCCCGAAACTCTGAGCTATCAGGACCACATAACGTGAGTGGGGAATATTATGTACTAGTATCATGGTGGGCATCCTCCTATGAGCCAAATAGGAGCCCAGACGCACCTTAGGGCTGTAACACTGAAGTATAAGGGGCTAGGAACACCTTTCATGAAGGCTACCCTGCACCCCAGGACTTTGCTCTGTCACCAGGCGTACCCCGTTGTTTTGTATTGAAGAAACTGTTTAAGCATTTGTGCCTCCACACCCATGGAAGTAAAAGTTCAACTTTACAACCGTTTCTGTGTCTGACTCTGCACCGACAACATCAGGGCGCCCCAAACACCACCAGTCGGCACAGTATAGGGGAAGCGCCCAGGGGGAACAATCACCACCAACATTTGTGCAGCCCCCTCATCACCGGTACCAGTGGTGGTAACGTGGGACAGCACCAGCGCTGCGCCCTCGTGCCCAGAGACCGTGACAAGTCTGCGCTGTTTGCACCCCGCAATCCCAACTGCAGCGTTACCTTCCATCTGGTCACCGCAAGAAAAACTGGCGTCACGAACAGGATACGGGTGTGTGCCATTTTGAGAAAGTCGCCACGAAAAGTGCGCCAAATTGTCTCCAGAGCATCGGTCTTTATTGTGGACTTTGCTAAGATCAAGTTTATTCCCTGAGAGTGCTTGCCACAAAGAGGGGGAGCCCTATACCCCTGAAGTAAGCCCTAAAGACTGTCCTCTCAGTGTGTTACAGCCCTGGAAGAGTTAAAACGCCCAGGACTTGTTTGCTGCGCCACATCGCTGTGTAAGAACGCCCACAAAGGGTTAACTGTACCTTGCAAAAGAGCGGGAGATTTTTAGCACTGCCCATGAGGCCAGGAGACCCATCTGCCGCCATCTTAGGAGAGCCCAGAATTCTGAGCGCAATGCTCCAGCGCACCCATACAAGAAAGTGAAAGGCGAACGTGCCAGCGCCATTTCTGACTCTCCGGTGCCGCATCACCGTCCCTGCTGTGCACCGCTGATCTCTGGTCCACGCTGCAGTTGCTGTCAGTGAGTACTGTGCCTCCCTGTCCTTGTCTTCAGTCCTCCCACGGCCCCAGCGAGTGTTTTCCGTGTACAGTGTCCGTGGGGAGTGCCACCATTAAAGAGGGGGAGCACACCGTCAGCCTGCATCACAGTGACTCTGTTAATAGCTACAGCATTCTTAAAGGGACAGCATTCCAAGTTGTAGTCTCCATTCCCTGCCAGCAAGCAGTTGAGTTTCTTAAAGAGACGGCGACCTAATTCCAGTCATACCTGCAAACAACATGACTGAGCAAAGTGACATTGTGCCATCTGTTTCTAGTGATCCAGCAGTGCCCATGGCGAGCAGCCTACCATTCTCCATGCCATTTTACCCTGGCGCACCATGGCTGCCGCGCTACAAAGGGGAGGCGCATACCCTCAGGGACTTTCGTGAGAAGATGCTGTCTCTCTTCCAGTTCTATCCTCTGAATACAGAACAGCAGATACAGATCCTGCTGGGCCAGCTTGAGGGTGCTGCAGCTAGGGAGGTCAAATCCTGGCCTGCCTCTGACAAAAGAACCCCTGGGCAAATTCTGGACAAACTCCAGGTGAACTTTGACGTGCGATCTGTCTCCGAGGTAAAGATGCGCTTCTTTTCCAGACGACAACTACCTGGTGAGACCCTGCGGGACTATGCTTTATCCCTCCAAGAGGCATTCAGAGCTGTGGTGCAAGTGGATCCACGTGAGAATGTGGACTCTGATAAAATCTTGCTTGACCGCTTCATAGAAGGGGCGGGTACCACATTGCTCCAGAGTCAGTTGCGAATGCTTGCTGCACAACATCCCAGCATCACGTTTGCTGACTTCAAGGCCCTTGCCATCCAGGTCTTGGGACAGGAGCAGCCCCAGCCGAGCCCAGTCATCTGTGCTCCCTCACCTGGACCCTCAACAAGCATTGCTCCAGTTGTCCTGCCACTACCTCTGGGTACCTCACCTGCTGCCCAAACTGCGCAGACTACACCAGCAGACTCCAGAGATGACCTTCTGGCCCGAGTGGATCATCTGACCCGTGCCATGGAACAGATCACCGTCCGTCTAGATCGTCTGACCCAGCCGTCTTCATCGTCCAGTGATCCTTTGCGAAGTCTCAACATCTCACCTGAGTCGCCACCCAGACGTCCGTCTTCAGTGAAACCTCCGCAGAGTGAGAGGCCATACTGTACCTATTGCCATAGATATGGACACACCAGGCCTCAGTGTTTTCAGTTAAACGGGCCACCCCCGAGGCAGCGGGCCGCCCCTCGGGAGGAAAGAAGAAGGGCCCAGGTGAATCTTCAGTGCCATTGTCACGCTTCGTCTCAGCCTGCCCACACATCACAATCCGGGTGAACGGCGTCCCTCTGACAGCGTTGGTGGACACTGGATCTCAGGTAACAACCCTGCGCAAGCAGGCGTTCCTTGAACATTGGGACTTAGGTGTGTTGAATAGAACACCTGACACATGGATAAATCTGTGTGCCAGCAATGGACAGCCCATACCACAGCAGGGTTATTGGGAACCCACTATCCAGATTGGGGACTTGAAACTGCCTAGACAGGGTGTAATTGTCACTGATGTAGAGGATGATAGGTTTGCAGTTGTAATATTAGGCATGAATGTTTTACGCCATTGCTTTGCAGAAGTGTTGGATGCCTTGCATGCCTCTCTCCTTACAGCTTCTCCCAGTGACCAGCAGACCATTCAGCGGGCCATTCGTGTACTCAATGCCCAGCACAAGTTCACCAACAAACAAGGTGAAATTGGTCGAGTCCGGATCCAAGATATCCGTCCAGTAACCCTACAGCCTGGAACAGAAACTATGGTGTGGTGCCGTGCCCGTCCGGGCATAGAAAATCAGGACTACGAGGCCTTACTACAACCCATACAGGTAGATGGCCAACCACTTGTCATGGCTGCCCGCAGCCTTGTCACAGTTTCCAATGGACGTGTTCCTGTCCGCTTAGTCAACTTGGGCGATGCTCCCGTGAACCTCCACAAGTTCCACTCTGTGGCCCTGCTACACCGGTTAGCACCAGAAGACATTCTCTCTGGTGATTCTACTGCCACACAGCGTTCCACCCAAGCTGCTGAGAACATTCAGAATGGAGCCACGAAGTCCTGGTGGGATGAACTGAACGTGGGAGACGCCAATACCCCTATAGAGCATATCAATGGGGTTCGCAATGTGGCCAAGCGTTACCAACAGGCATTCAGCAAACACCCATTGGACTTTGGTAAGACCACGACCATACAACATCGCATTCTGACTGGCGACCACCATCCAATCAAGGAGCGTCACCGTCCAATACCACCAGCGATGTACCAACCGGTGAAAAAGTTGATCCAAGAGATGCGAGATGCTGATGTCATCCGGGAGAGTAACAGCCCCTGGGCAGCCCCGCTAGTCCTTGTCAAGAAGAAAGACGGAACCCTACGATTTTGTGTGGACTATCGTAAACTCAACAACGTCACGCACAAAGACGCATACCCATTGCCGCGGATTGAGGAATCTCTAACGGCTTTGGGATCAGCTACCTGTTTCTCGACCCTGGACTTAACCAGTGGATACTGGCAAGTCCCTATGGCGCCTGAAGATCGTGAAAAGACTGCGTTTACGACCCCGATGGGACTCTTTGAATTCAATAGTATGCCATTTGGGCTATGTAATGCCCCAGCCACATTCCAACGGCTTATGGAGAGGTGCCTCGGCCATGAGAATTTCCAGAGTGTGCTACTGTACCTGGACGATGTTATTGTATTCTCCCGGACATACCAAGAACACCTTCGTCACCTGTCCGAGGTATTCAAGGTACTTATACAGCACGGCCTAAAGTTGAAGCCCTCCAAGTGCTACCTGTTGAAACCCCAAGTTCACTACCTTGGGCATGTCATGAGCGCACAAGGCGTCCAACCTGATCCTGAAAAGATCACTGCAGTCCAGAACTGGCGAAGACCAACTACCGTCAAAGAAGTCCGAAGCTTCCTTGGATTCGCAGGTTACTACCGGCGTTTCATACCACACTTCGCCCAAGTAGCCGAGCCTCTGAACGAGTTGTTGCGCGGTTGTCCCAGAGAAAACTACAACCGAAAACTTCCGGTAGACTGGACAGCGCGTCAAGAGGAAGCCTTTCAAGCGCTTAAAGCACTTCTGACGCAACCACCAATTCTAGCCTATCCCGACTACAGTCAGCCATTCCGCTTGTACACAGATGCAAGTCACCAAGGTTTGGGTGCAGTGTTGTCCCAGGTTCAGGACAACAAAGAGCGAGTCATCGCCTACGCCAGCAGGAGTCTGAGAGGCGCGGAGAAGAACGACCAGAACTATAGTTCTTTCAAACTCGAACTTCTGGCGCTTGTCTGGGCCGTGACAGAGAAGTTTAAAGACTACCTGGCTGCCACACCCTTTACCGTGTACACAGATAACAATCCGTTGGCGCATCTGGACACTGCTCGACTGGGAGCCCTTGAACAACGGTGGGCCTCAAGACTCGCGAATTACAAGTTCTCTGTCAAGTATCGCAGTGGCAAGTCCAACGCTAACGCTGATGCACTCTCAAGGTTGCCTGTGGGAGAAGAACCACCCCGAGAAGACATCTGGGAAGAGGTGGAGATGCCACCATTCTACAACAAGTTTGCCCAACAGGTTGCTATTGGTGTCCCTGTAGAAGGAGAATCTCTGGCGAAAACAGCTGCCGAATCCCTCCAGGAGCCATCTCTGTGGAAAACGTTCCAAGAAGAGAACAGAGTTTTAGGAGAATTGTCAGATTTCCTGCTTACAGGAAGAATACCAACCCGTGTAAAGAGAGGTCTTCATGACGTGGAATTAAAACGCCTTTGGCGACAGAGGAAGCGCCTGTTTGTCCAACGAGGTCTTCTACTTAGAAACACTCTTGATCCTGTCACAGGTGAAAGGCTTCATCAGATCCTCGTACCAAGAAGAGACGCACAGATGATACTTGAGGCGTATCATGACAGATCCGGTCACTTCGGGGTACAAAAGACCGAAGCTACCATCCGTCGTCGCTTCTATTGGGTTGGGATGAGGAGTGACATTGAGAGTTGGTGCCGAGAGTGTCCCGCCTGTAGTATCACCAAGGAAGGTCGAAGAGATCAGAAGGCCCCTCTACATCCAATTAAGACTCAAAAGCCGTGTGAAATTGTTGCTCTGGACCATGTGAAGTTGGGTCCCACACGTTCCGGCTACAGCTACGCTCTGACGATGGTGGATCATTACTCCAAGTTCCTTGTCATCGTGCCTGTCAGAGATCTTACAGCAAGAACTACGGCTGAGACCTTCTACGCAGAGTTTGTCCGCCATTACGGTTGTCCTGAGCATATCCTCACCGACCGTGGATCGGCGTTTGAATCCCAATTGTTCCGTGAGCTGTGTCAGTTCCAAGACTGCAAGAAGTTGCGAACCACAGCGTATCACCCTCAAGGGAATGGTATGTGCGAGAAGGCAAATCAAGTGATCATCGGCATGCTAAGAACAGCCGCAGTTACACCTGGTGTTGAGTGGCCTGAGCGTACCAAGGACTTGGCCTATATTTACAACAACACACCCCAAACATCTACGGGATATGCACCATTTTATCTAATGTTTGGAAGACAAGGTCAACTTCCTTCAGACTTAACCCTTGGTGTGAAGGTCCCTGACACCATCAATCCACTACCCATAACAGACTGGGTTGTTGAACACCGCCGACGTATGGAGGAAGCTAAAGAGATAGTTGAAACGCGCATGGATGAGGTTCGTAGGAGACAACAGGAGGATTACAACCATCACGCCCATGCAGCGCCCCTGAAAGTTGGCGACCGTGTATGGTTAAGGAATAACCATCGGAATGGGAAATTGGATCCATTCTGGGAGAAAGAACCATACAGTGTCATCTCCATACCATATCCTGAATCCGACGTGTATGAGATCTCTAAACCTGGGAGACAGCCCCAAGTAGTACACCGAAACCGTCTGAAGCTGTGCCTTAAAGAAGGACTACCCACAGAGGTGCCCCCAGCTGAGACAACGAGTACAGAGATCTTGTCACCTTCTGAAGCGAAAGAGAGACCCCCAACGTTAACTGAGCTTATGTGGGCGCCTAAACTACTACCATTTAGCTGTTATCCACCAATTGCTCTAGTGCAAGAGAACCCTTCGACAGATGATTTAATTGATTTCAGTGACTCTGTTCCTGATTCAAATCTCGTTCCACTTAGGCGTTCTGAGCGTACCACAAAAGGCATACCTCCAACACGCTATAGTGATGCCATGGCTGTCCTCGGGTAAAAGAGGTTAACTGTCTCTGCTTCTGTATATATGTTATTCCTGCTCTGATTACATTAATGTTTTTCCTGTGTGTATATACAGTATATATATAATATCTTGCCATGTAATATAGTATTTACATTTATATGCAACAATCCAAGCCATAGTGCCTGGCTCACCGAGCCAAGGAAGTTCTGTTACCCCATTGCGGTATGGACATTCGTGCTAGAGTGCCTACTCTTCCTTACAGAAAGGACTGTTTATTGTTTCTCAGAGAGACTCTCATGATAATGGACACTCACGAAATTTGTGCCAGAGAGCCTCTGGACCCATTTGCACTACTGTTGTTTCTATATGGACTGTCTGATGGTACCGCCAAAAGGTTCCATAAGTCTACGTTTAATTATCTCTCCGTTACCCTTCAGACTTCTCATGGACATTCCAGGACTATGCCGGGAGGTCTTACCTCAAGTTTCTAAGTATTATATTTTTCTAAACTGTTAGTGACATTTGCACTTTGTTCGTATTTATTAACGTTATGTTACATTTCTCACCTTCACCCCAGCCCGTCGCCGAGGTCGGCTCAGTGAAAGAGGGGGAGTATGTGGCATCCCAGAGCTGGCTATGGCTGGGCTGAGGGTGATCTCTGTGCATTGTATTATTTCCTGTTGCTTCATAGCCTGTGTGACATAGCAGGGGGTCCTGAGTCTCACACAACACAGCGCCACCTAGTGAGCCTCACACATGCATTACACCTCCCATAGGATTGAATAGTAACCAAATGTCCAATGGGAGGACATTGCCTGGGAAAAGGGGAGGAGTCAGCTGATCACTGGGTCCCCATGGTAACACCCCTGCAGGAAGGTCCTGCGTGTGAGGAGTTAGAAGTGTGGAGTGTTAGGAGGAGGAGGTGAGGAGATAAGTGTGATGTCCTGTGAAGAAAGCAGTGAGTTTAGTGCAGGAATCTCAAGTCCTAGACAGGCCCAGGAAGGTTGGAGAGCTGACATACTCCAGCTATTCAGAAGATCCTGTCCCCTGTCTGCCTAGCCATCGCCCTGAAGGAAGTCAAGCATCATTATCTTGTCAGCATGAGACTGTGGAGAGAACATTCTGGAACACGTGCTCCATAGCAAGTATCACAGGATCCAGGGGCCAAGGCCAGACCTGTGGAATATCCTGCCACCCTGACTATTGCACCCCGAAACTCTGAGCTATCAGGACCACATAACGTGAGTGGGGAATATTATGTACTAGTATCATGGTGGGCATCCTCCTATGAGCCAAATAGGAGCCCAGACGCACCTTAGGGCTGTAACACTGAAGTATAAGGGGCTAGGAACACCTTTCATGAAGGCTACCCTGCACCCCAGGACTTTGCTCTGTCACCAGGCGTACCCCGTTGTTTTGTATTGAAGAAACTGTTTAAGCATTTGTGCCTCCACACCCATGGAAGTAAAAGTTCAACTTTACAACCGTTTCTGTGTCTGACTCTGCACCGACAACATCAGGGCGCCCCAAACACCACCAGTCGGCACAGTATAGGGGAAGCGCCCCGGGGGAACAATCACCACCAACATTTGTGCAGCCCCCTCATCACCGGTACCAGTGGTGGTAACGTGGGACAGCACCAGCGCTGCGCCCTCGTGCCCAGAGACCGTGACAAGTCTGCGCTGTTTGCACCCCCGCAATCCCAACTGCAGCGTTACCTTCCATCTGGTCACCGCAAGAAAAACTGGCGTCACGAACAGGATACGGGTGTGTGCCATTTTGAGAAAGTCGCCACGAAAAGTGCGCCAAATTGTCTCCAGAGCATCGGTCTTTATTGTGGACTTTGCTAAGATCAAGTTTATTCCCTGAGAGTGCTTGCCACAAAGAGGGGGAGCCCTATACCCCTGAAGTAAGCCCTAAAGACTGTCCTCTCAGTGTGTTACAGCCCTGGAAGAGTTAAAACGCCCAGGACTTGTTTGCTGCGCCACATCGCTGTGTAAGAATGCCCACAAAGGGTTAACTGTACCTTGCAAAAGAGCGGGAGATTTTTAGCACTGCCCATGAGGCCAGGAGACCCATCTGCCGCCAACTTAGGAGAGCCCAGAATTCTGAGCGCAATGCTCCAGCGCACCCATACAAGAAAGTGAAAGGCGAACGTGCCAGCGCCATTTCTGACTCTCCGGTGCCGCATCACCGTCCCTGCTGTGCACCGCTGATCTCTGGTCCACGCTGCAGTTGCTGTCAGTGAGTACTGTGCCTCCCTGTCCTTGTCTTCAGTCCTCCCACGGCCCCAGCGAGTGTTTTCCGTGTACAGTGTCCGTGGGGGAGTGCCACCATTAAAGAGGGGGAGCACACCGTCAGCCTGCATCACAGTGACTCTGTTAATAGCTACAGCATTCTTAAAGGGACAGCATTCCAAGTTGTAGTCTCCATTCCCTGCCAGCAAGCAGTTGAGTTTCTTAAAGAGACGGCGACCTAATTCCAGTCATACCTGCAAACAACATGACTGAGCAAAGTGACATTGTGCCATCTGTTTCTAGTGATCCAGCAGTGCCCATGGCGAGCAGCCTACCATTCTCCATGCCATTTTACCCTGGCGCACCATGGCTGCCGCGCTACAAAGGGGAGGCGCATACCCTCAGGGACTTTCGTGAGAAGATGCTGTCTCTCTTCCAGTTCTATCCTCTGAATACAGAACAGCAGATACAGATCCTGCTGGGCCAGCTTGAGGGTGCTGCAGCTAGGGAGGTCAAATCCTGGCCTGCCTCTGACAAAAGAACCCCTGGGCAAATTCTGGACAAACTCCAGGTGAACTTTGACGTGCGATCTGTCTCCGAGGTAAAGATGCGCTTCTTTTCCAGACGACAACTACCTGGTGAGACCCTGCGGGACTATGCTTTATCCCTCCAAGAGGCATTCAGAGCTGTGGTGCAAGTGGATCCACGTGAGAATGTGGACTCTGATAAAATCTTGCTTGACCGCTTCATAGAAGGGGCGGGTACCACATTGCTCCAGAGTCAGTTGCGAATGCTTGCTGCACAACATCCCAGCATCACGTTTGCTGACTTCAAGGCCCTTGCCATCCAGGTCTTGGGACAGGAGCAGCCCCAGCCGAGCCCAGTCATCTGTGCTCCCTCACCTGGACCCTCAACAAGCATTGCTCCAGTTGTCCTGCCACTACCTCTGGGTACCTCACCTGCTGCCCAAACTGCGCAGACTACACCAGCAGACTCCAGAGATGACCTTCTGGCCCGAGTGGATCATCTGACCCGTGCCATGGAACAAATCACCGTCCGTCTAGATCGTCTGACCCAGCCGTCTTCATCGTCCAGTGATCCTTTGCGAAGTCTCAACATCTCACCTGAGTCGCCACCCAGACGTCCGTCTTCAGTGAAACCTCCGCAGAGTGAGAGGCCATACTGTACCTATTGCCATAGATATGGACACACCAGGCCTCAGTGTTTTCAGTTAAACGGGCCACCCCCGAGGCAGCGGGCCGCCCCTCGGGAGGAAAGAAGAAGAGCCCAGGTGAATCTTCAGTGCCATTGTCACGCTTCGTCTCAGCCTGCCCACACATCACAATCCGGGTGAACGGCGTCCCTCTGACAGCGTTGGTGGACACTGGATCTCAGGTAACAACCCTGCGCAAGCAGGCGTTCCTTGAACATTGGGACTTAGGTGTGTTGAATAGAACACCTGACACATGGATAAATCTGTGTGCCAGCAATGGACAGCCCATACCACAGCAGGGTTATTGGGAACCCACTATCCAGATTGGGGACTTGAAACTGCCTAGACAGGGTGTAATTGTCACTGATGTAGAGGATGATAGGTTTGCAGTTGTAATATTAGGCATGAATGTTTTACGCCATTGCTTTGCAGAAGTGTTGGATGCCTTGCATGCCTCTCTCCTTACAGCTTCTCCCAGTGACCAGCAGACCATTCAGCGGGCCATTCGTGTACTCAATGCCCAGCACAAGTTCACCAACAAACAAGGTGAAATTGGTCGAGTCCGGATCCAAGATACCCGTCCAGTAACCCTACAGCCTGGAACAGAAACTATGGTGTGGTGCCGTGCCCGTCCGGGCATAGAAAATCAGGACTACGAGGCCTTACTACAACCCATACAGGTAGATGGCCAACCACTTGTCATGGCTGCCCGCAGCCTTGTCACAGTTTCCAATGGACGTGTTCCTGTCCGCTTAGTCAACTTGGGCGATGCTCCCGTGAACCTCCACAAGTTCCACTCTGTGGCCCTGCTACACCGGTTAGCACCAGAAGACATTCTCTCTGGTGATTCTACTGCCACACAGCGTTCCACCCAAGCTGCTGAGAACATTCAGAATGGAGCCACGAAGTCCTGGTGGGATGAATTGAACGTGGGAGACGCCAATACCCCTATAGAGCATATCAATGGGGTTCGCAATGTGGCCAAGCGTTACCAACAGGCATTCAGCAAACACCCATTGGACTTTGGTAAGACCACGACCATACAACATCGCATTCTGACTGGCGACCACCATCCAATCAAGGAGCGTCACCGTCCAATACCACCAGCGATGTACCAACCGGTGAAAAAGTTGATCCAAGAGATGCGAGATGCTGATGTCATCCGGGAGAGTAACAGCCCCTGGGCAGCCCCGCTAGTCCTTGTCAAGAAGAAAGACGGAACCCTACGATTTTGTGTGGACTATCGTAAACTCAACAACGTCACGCACAAAGACGCATACCCATTGCCGCGGATTGAGGAATCTCTAACGGCTTTGGGATCAGCTACCTGTTTCTCGACCCTGGACTTAACCAGTGGATACTGGCAAGTCCCTATGGCGCCTGAAGATCGTGAAAAGACTGCGTTTACGACCCCGATGGGACTCTTTGAATTCAATAGTATGCCATTTGGGCTATGTAATGCCCCAGCCACATTCCAACGGCTTATGGAGAGGTGCCTCGGCCATGAGAATTTCCAGAGTGTGCTACTGTACCTGGACGATGTTATTGTATTCTCCCGGACATACCAAGAACACCTTCGTCACCTGTCCGAGGTATTCAAGGTACTTATACAGCACGGCCTAAAGTTGAAGCCCTCCAAGTGCTACCTGTTGAAACCCCAAGTTCACTACCTTGGGCATGTCATGAGCGCACAAGGCGTCCAACCTGATCCTGAAAAGATCACTGCAGTCCAGAACTGGCGAAGACCAACTACCGTCAAAGAAGTCCGAAGCTTCCTTGGATTCGCAGGTTACTACCGGCGTTTCATACCACACTTCGCCCAAGTAGCCGAGCCTCTGAACGAGTTGTTGCGCGGTTGTCCCAGAGAAAACTACAACCGAAAACTTCCGGTAGACTGGACAGCGCGTCAAGAGGAAGCCTTTCAAGCGCTTAAAGCACTTCTGACGCAACCACCAATTCTAGCCTATCCCGACTACAGTCAGCCATTCCACTTGTACACAGATGCAAGTCACCAAGGTTTGGGTGCAGTGTTGTCCCAGGTTCAGGACAACAAAGAGCGAGTCATCGCCTACGCCAGCAGGAGTCTGAGAGGCGCGGAGAAGAACGACCAGAACTATAGTTCTTTCAAACTCGAACTTCTGGCGCTTGTCTGGGCCGTGACAGAGAAGTTTAAAGACTACCTGGCTGCCACACCCTTTACCGTGTACACAGATAACAATCCGTTGGCGCATCTGGACACTGCTCGACTGGGAGCCCTTGAACAACGGTGGGCCTCAAGACTCGCGAATTACAAGTTCTCTGTCAAGTATCGCAGTGGCAAGTCCAACGCTAACGCTGATGCACTCTCAAGGTTGCCTGTGGGAGAAGAACCACCCCGAGAAGACATCTGGGAAGAGGTGGAGATGCCACCATTCTACAACAAGTTTGCCCAACAGGTTGCTATTGGTGTCCCTGTAGAAGGAGAATCTCTGGCGAAAACAGCTGCCGAATCCCTCCAGGAGCCATCTCTGTGGAAAACGTTCCAAGAAGAGAGCAGAGTTTTAGGAGAATTGTCAGATTTCCTGCTTACAGGAAGAATACCAACCCGTGTAAAGAGAGGTCTTCATGACGTGGAATTAAAACGCCTTTAGCGACAGAGGAAGCGCCTGTTTGTCCAACGAGGTCTTCTACTTAGAAACACTCTTGATCCTGTCACAGGTGAAAGGCTTCATCAGATCCTCGTACCAAGAAGAGACGCACAGATGATACTTGAGGCGTATCATGACAGATCCGGTCACTTCGGGGTACAAAAGACCGAAGCTACCATCCGTCGTCGCTTCTATTGGGTTGGGATGAGGAGTGACATTGAGAGTTGGTGCCGAGAGTGTCCCGCCTGTAGTATCACCAAGGAAGGTCGAAGAGATCAGAAGGCCCCTCTACATCCAATTAAGACTCAAAAGCCGTGTGAAATTGTTGCTCTGGACCATGTGAAGTTGGGTCCCACACGTTCCGGCTACAGCTACGCTCTGACGATGGTGGATCATTACTCCAAGTTCCTTGTCATCGTGCCTGTCAGAGATCTTACAGCAAGAACTACGGCTGAGACCTTCTACGCAGAGTTTGTCCGCCATTACGGTTGTCCTGAGCATATCCTCACCGACCGTGGATCGGCGTTTGAATCCCAATTGTTCCGTGAGCTGTGTCAGTTCCAAGACTGCAAGAAGTTGCGAACCACAGCGTATCACCCTCAAGGGAATGGTATGTGCGAGAAGGCAAATCAAGTGATCATCGGCATGCTAAGAACAGCCGCAGTTACACCTGGTGTTGAGTGGCCTGAGCGTACCAAGGACTTGGCCTATATTTACAACAACACACCCCAAACATCTACGGGATATGCACCATTTTATCTAATGTTTGGAAGACAAGGTCAACTTCCTTCAGACTTAACCCTTGGTGTGAAGGTCCCTGACACCATCAATCCACTACCCATAACAGACTGGGTTGTTGAACACCGCCGACGTATGGAGGAAGCTAAAGAGATAGTTGAAACACGCATGGATGAGGTTCGTAGGAGACAACAGGAGGATTACAACCATCACGCCCATGCAGCGCCCCTGAAAGTTGGCGACCGTGTATGGTTAAGGAATAACCATCGGAATGGGAAATTGGATCCATTCTGGGAGAAAGAACCATACAGTGTCATCTCCATACCATATCCTGAATCCGACGTGTATGAGATCTCTAAACCTGGGAGACAGCCCCAAGTAGTACACCGAAACCGTCTGAAGCTGTGCCTTAAAGAAGGACTACCCACAGAGGTGCCCCCAGCTGAGACAACGAGTACAGAGATCTTGTCACCTTCTGAAGCGAAAGAGAGACCCCCAACGTTAACTGAGCTTATGTGGGCGCCTAAACTACTACCATTTAGCTGTTATCCACCAATTGCTCTAGTGCAAGAGAACCCTTCGACAGATGATTTAATTGATTTCAGTGACTCTGTTCCTGATTCAAATCTCGTTCCACTTAGGCGTTCTGAGCGTACCACAAAAGGCATACCTCCAACACGCTATAGTGATGCCATGGCTGTCCTCGGGTAAAAGAGGTTAACTGTCTCTGCTTCTGTATATATGTTATTCCTGCTCTGATTACATTAATGTTTTTCCTGTGTGTATATACAGTATATATATAATATCTTGCCATGTAATATAGTATTTACATTTATATGCAACAATCCAAGCCATAGTGCCTGGCTCACCGAGCCAAGGAAGTTCTGTTACCCCATTGCGGTATGGACATTCGTGCTAGAGTGCCTACTCTTCCTTACAGAAAGGACTGTTTATTGTTTCTCAGAGAGACTCTCATGATAATGGACACTCACGAAATTTGTGCCAGAGAGCCTCTGGACCCATTTGCACTACTGTTGTTTCTATATGGACTGTCTGATGGTACCGCCAAAAGGTTCCATAAGTCTACGTTTAATTATCTCTCCGTTACCCTTCAGACTTCTCATGGACATTCCAGGACTATGCCGGGAGGTCTTACCTCAAGTTTCTAAGTATTATATTTTTCTAAACTGTTAGTGACATTTGCACTTTGTTCGTATTTATTAACGTTATGTTACATTTCTCACCTTCACCCCAGCCCGTCGCCGAGGTCGGCTCAGTGAAAGAGGGGGAGTATGTGGCATCCCAGAGCTGGCTATGGCTGGGCTGAGGGTGATCTCTGTGCATTGTATTATTTCCTGTTGCTTCATAGCCTGTGTGACATAGCAGGGGGTCCTGAGTCTCACACAACACAGCGCCACCTAGTGAGCCTCACACATGCATTACACCTCCCATAGGATTGAATAGTAACCAAATGTCCAATGGGAGGACATTGCCTGGGAAAAGGGGAGGAGTCAGCTGATCACTGGGTCCCCATGGTAACACCCCTGCAGGAAGGTCCTGCGTGTGAGGAGTTAGAAGTGTGGAGTGTTAGGAGGAGGAGGTGAGGAGATAAGTGTGATGTCCTGTGAAGAAAGCAGTGAGTTTAGTGCAGGAATCTCAAGTCCTAGACAGGCCCAGGAAGGTTGGAGAGCTGACGTACTCCAGCTATTCAGAAGATCCTGTCCCCTGTCTGCCTAGCCATCGCCCTGAAGGAAGTCAAGCATCATTATCTTGTCAGCATGAGACTGTGGAGAGAACATTCTGGAACACGTGCTCCATAGCAAGTATCACAGGATCCAGGGGCCAAGGCCAGACCTGTGGAATATCCTGCCACCCTGACTATTGCACCCCGAAACTCTGAGCTATCAGGACCACATAACGTGAGTGGGGAATATTATGTACTAGTATCATGGTGGGCATCCTCCTATGAGCCAAATAGGAGCCCAGACGCACCTTAGGGCTGTAACACTGAAGTATAAGGGGCTAGGAACACCTTTCATGAAGGCTACCCTGCACCCCAGGACTTTGCTCTGTCACCAGGCGTACCCCGTTGTTTTGTATTGAAGAAACTGTTTAAGCATTTGTGCCTCCACACCCATGGAAGTAAAAGTTCAACTTTACAACCGTTTCTGTGTCTGACTCTGCACCGACAACATCAGGGCGCCCCAAACACCACCAGTCGGCACAGTATAGGGGAAGCGCCCCGGGGGAACAATCACCACCAACATTTGTGCAGCCCCCTCATCACCGGTACCAGTGGTGGTAACGTGGGACAGCACCAGCGCTGCGCCCTCGTGCCCAGAGACCGTGACAAGTCTGCGCTGTTTGCACCCCGCAATCCCAACTGCAGCGTTACCTTCCATCTGGTCACCGCATTCCTAGAGGGCTTGGCCGACAAGAAGGGTAAAACTTTACCCCAGTCCTTCAGAGGTAGGTCTGGCTCTGGCCGTGGTAGAGGCTATCCGCCTCATCGTGGAAGGCAGTCCAGAGAGGCTCTAGTTATTCCTCTAGAGGCACCGGCTGGAGATTCCGAAGTCTGATGATAAAAAAGTCAAGCCTAGCTTTTGACATCAGAAGCAGTTTTCCTGTGGCCGAGATTCCTGTCAGAGGTCGTGTCTCCCACTTTCTCAACTGCTGGCAGGAAAAAATTCGAGACCCATGGGTCCGGTAGGTAATCCAAAGAGGTTATGCAATCAAGTTCCTCCGTCCTCCTCAGGATCGGTTTGTGTTAACTCGCAGCCTCCCTACAATGCAGCAGACTACATTGGAATGCTCCATCCGAGAGTACATTCACAAGGGAGCCCTGGTGGAAGTCCCTTCTCTAGAAGAAGGATCCCGTGTCTATTCTCCCGTCTTCCTGATGCCAAAACTGGCAGACAAGTGGAGAATGATCATAGACTTAAGGTACCTCAACCGTTTCATCAAAAAGAAGCGCTTCCATAGGAAAACCATAAAGTCTGTCACCACCTTTCTCCTCTAAGGCGATGTTGTTTGTGACTTTGGATATAAAAGATGCCTATTTGCATATTTCTATTTACCTCCACACAGAAGGTTCTTTTCTAAGGATTGCCGTAATATTTTCCGGCCACAGGAAGCACTTTCAATTCACAGCACTACCCTTCGGGATCTCCTCTGCTTCCCACACCTTTACAAAGGTAGTGGCCCCCATAACGGCCGCCCTCAGGCTTCAGGGGATATTCTTGGTGCCTTATCTAGACGACTGGTTGATAAAGGCCCAGACAGAGTCTGTTCTGCTCCAGTAACTACAGACAGCCTTCAGAGTCTGTGATGGCTTATAAACTGGGAGAAGTCAAAAACGATCCCTTCAACTCGAAGGAAGTTCCTCTGAGGAAACTACTTCCTAGATTCAGTCCGCCTGCAAATCTCCTTGACACCAGCAAGGAAGGCTTCAAAAAGCCGATAGCCTCCATCAGAACATTGATGAAGTTCCTGGGCTTGATGTCTTCCTCAGTGGAGGCAGTCCCATGGGCCTTGTGGCACTTACGTCCCCTCCAGAAGGAGTTACTAGAGGCTTGGGATCGCTCCCTTCTTACATTCAGCAAGAAGATTCGACTCTCCCCCAGGACCCTTCTTTCCCTCAAGTGGTGGTTGCACCTGAAAGACGGAAGGTCCACGGTCCAACCTTCTTGGACCCTGTTGACTACAGATGCATCCCTCTCGGGATGGGGAGCCCATTGGACGAAAACTCCATAAAGGGAGTCTGGAGTGCTCCTGAAAAAAGGACCTCGTCCAACTGGAAGGAGCTCAGAGCCGTATATCGTGCCTTACTCTATTTCTTGCCTCTTCCCAGGGGAAGAGCAGTCTAAATCCGGTCAGACAACATGACCACAGTGCTGTACGTGAACAGACAGGGAGGCACCAGATCACCAACCCTCCTTAGGGAGGCAGATCTGATATTTACATGGGCAGAGAAAAATCTAACCCATTTATCCGCAGTTCACATCAAGGGCTCCCTGAACATAGTAGCGGATCGGTTGAGTCGGGGTGATGCCGTATCAGGAGAATGGTCACTCAATCCAGAAGTCTTTCATCAGATTACCCTAAACAGGGGTCTTCCAGAAATAGACCTCATGGCAACCCGACTCAACGCCAAGGTGGAGAAGTTCTTTTCCCTTTACCAGGAGGACAATCCCTTGGCAGTGGATGC
This sequence comes from Leptodactylus fallax, assembly GCA_947044405.1. NCBI lineage: Eukaryota > Metazoa > Chordata > Amphibia > Anura > Leptodactylidae > Leptodactylus > Leptodactylus fallax. Next base: position 64,272 of record CAMRHE010000024.1, read on the forward strand.
CCTGTCCATCCCTTGGAGGTCCAGGCTGCCATACATCTTCCTTCCAATTCCAATAATACCAAAGGTATTAATGAAAATCAGACAGGACCAAGTCTCTGTGATAGCCATCATTCCATTCTGGCCAAAAAGAGCTTGGTTTTTCCCAACTCATGGAGATGAGTCGAAGGATATATTGGAGGCTTCCCCCCATCCAGAACCTGGTTTCCCAAGGATCTCTGAATTGCCAGGATCTCTGGAGATTCAACCTGACAGCCTGGAGGTTGAGCAGTCCCTACAGCAGAATAGAGGACTGTCAGAGGCCATCCTGAAGACCCTTTCTTCTGCAAGAGCAGAATCTACCAATAAGAACTACCAGAGGACAGCCAAGATTTTCATGGAGTGGTGCTCCAAGAAGGGTATTAATAATCTAGAACCTTCAACGGCTGATATTTTAAATTTTCTTCAGGACGGTTTAGATAAGGGCCTTGCCCCTGCCACTTTGAAAGTGCAGATTGCGGCCCTCTCCGCTTATTTGAACAGACGTCTGTCTCAGGATCCTCTGGTTGCAAGGTTCCTTAAAGGGGCAATGAGGCTAAAGCCATCAGTATCATCCCCAGTGGGACCTTGCGGTAGTCATTACAGGCCTGTGCGGTCCTCCATTTGGACCCTTGGAGACTACGGAGATACAATATTTAGCCTACAAAACCACTTTTTTGTTGGCTAGTATATCTGCCAAAGAGTAGGGGTACTCCAGGCCCTCTCTTCTAGAGAACTGTACATTTTGTTTTTGCAGATAGGGTACACCTTAGGTTTGCCTGGGTTTATCCCTAAGGTCCCCTCATACTATAATAGCAATCAGCTAATTTCGTTACCTGTGTTTTTCCCCTCTCCAACCTCTGAGGAGGAAGAAAAGCTCAACACCTTAGATGTGGTAAGGTGTCTGTGGATTTACCTATTCCACACTCAACCGCTTAAGAAGGCCGAAAGCCTACTAATTGATATGCAGGGTAAAAACAGAGGCCTCAAGGCTTCCAAGCCTACTCTATCCACATGGATCAAGGAGACAATTAAGTCTTCCTTTCTTATTCAGGAGTTATTCCCTCCAGTCTTTCTACGGCCACTCGACCTGGGTTGTCGACTTCTTTGGCTGAGTATCGGTCCTTACCATTGGACCAGATTTGTGCGGCTGCATCATGGTCATCTCAGTTGACCTTTTGTTAAACATTATCATTGGACATCCGCAGTTCCCAGACAACTGCCTTTGGTCAGTCAGTCCTTGACGTTGTAAGGCGAGGAAACCCTCCCTAGGGGAATTACTTGCTATCTCCCCATATTGTGCTGCTGTCGGACGTAAGGGGAATCGTTGATTGTAATGTCAATCTGTATTCCCTTAGTCCAGACAGCAGCACAAAGCTTCCCTCCCTAGAAGCTTGTTTCCTGTTACTTTATAATTTACACAGTGGAGGGAGGTCTCTTGTGCCCTCTTATAGGGCTAGTAGGAGGCACCTTTTTGGTGCTAATTAAAGGTTCCACCTGTCCTAAACAACACACAGGGGCAGAGATACCCCATATTGTGCTGCTGTCTGGACTAAGGGAATACAGATTGACATTACAATCAACGATTGAATTCACTAGCAATCATGGGTTCTTCTACCACTGGCTCAATTGAAGTAAGGAGCAAGGTATCCAGCTTTTCTACAAACATCAAAAAGGTCAATTGCAGGAGAGCCCACAACCGCTATTGAAATCAATAGTGATCATGGGCTCTACTGCCACTGGCTCAATTGAAGCAAAAAGCAAAATAACCAACTTATCTGCTAAAGTCAAAAGGGTCAATGGTAGAAGAGTTCACAACCGCTATTGAAATCAATAGTGGTCGTAGGCTCTTCTGTGATTGGCCCATTTGAAGTTAGCGCAATAAAAAATATCTATAGGATAACATTGTGATCACTTAGCCTCCATAAGGGACAAATGGTCCCCTATTCTCATGATCCATGGGTTAAATCGGTCAGACCGCCAGAGATCACAAAGTTATCCTATGCCTATCCCTATGAAAAATTAAAAAAATAAAAAACACAGAAGCCAAAATTTTTTTTTTAAAATATATTTTTATTATGTAAATATACTGTGTGGTTTTGAGTTTGGTAAATAACTACAAAGTCAATAATTCAAAATTAAAGACCAAGCGCATGTATGGCAAGTGACAGATGCACCAGATAACAGATGCTAGGTGTATCAGGTGGGCCAGGGTAATATGTACCAGATTCCAGGTCAATAGCTGTGCCAGGTGGAACAGATGCATGGTGTGTCCGGTGGCTGGTGCCAAGTCCAAGCTGTGCCAGGTGCACCGGATGGCAGGTGTGTGTCAAGTCAGCCAGGTGTGCTGGATGTCACGGGCGTGGATGTCAGGTGTGCTAGATGCCAGGTGGCCCAAATGCCATGATCGTCAGATGCCATGAGGAGGACCATCAATCCTGGTCAGGCTGCCCTTCACTGAGGCTGTGAAAATTACCAAGGCATGGCACCTTGGATTGTCCACTTACTAGCCATGATCCCAATCCACGAAGCATCATGCCCAGCCAAGCCTCTTTATGAAGACCCTCTTCCGTGGGTATGGGCGCAGCAGGTGCGTCATCAACAGAAATGCCTCATCCGATACCATGATGAAAGGAACTGGATGCATGGTACCTGGAAGTGGTCATGGACAAAGTAGAGTAATTTGCTCTACCAGGACTTGCTGCCCAAAGGTCAATAATAATAATAATAATAAATTTTATTTATATAGCACCAACATATTCCGCAGCACTGTACAATTTGTAGGGTTCAAGTACTGACAAAAAAGATACTGTAAGGGAATCACTAGAGGAGCGATTCCCCAGAAGCTGCTGGAGAACTAGGGGGGAGGGGCACAACGAGACAGTGGACCCTAAGCTGAATCCCCCCCACTGTCCCTGGCTAACTTGCCCGATCTGTCCTAGGTGACAGCCAGCAACCACGTCGACAGTCCCTCCTTATAATAAGTGATCACATAGAACGCAGACAAGACACACAACAACAAAGGGAGGTCAGCTAGCCAAGCGGTCAGTAACAAACGAGCAAAGCAGTACAAAGTCAAAATCCAAGAGAATAGTCAAAGTCAAAGCCAGTGGTCAGAAAATCAGGTAACAAAGTAGTAAGGTATATCACAAGGAGAGCAGGCAAAGACAGAGCAATAACCGGCGACCAAGTGAGGGCTGACAACCTGTTTATAGAAAGTCTGGGACCAGCCCCAGAGCTGATAGGTACACAGGCTGTCAATCACTCAGGCCAGGAAGAGATTAACTCTATGCAGTCCAGAGAGAAATGTTCCTAATTACACGGGTGTGGCTTTACACAGCAAGAGAACTAGGACCATGTTCAGACTGAGCATCAAGAAGCTTACACAAAGAACCAAATTGAAGACGTCTCCTTCGCCACAGCGTGCGAGTGGAGGGCGGCGCCGAGACCCGAAACGGCAGAGAAATTACAGATACATTACAAAGAAATAGTCAATTCACACACTGGGACTGAGGGCCCTGCTCGCAAGAGCTTACAATCTATGAGGTAAAGGGGGTGACACAAGAGGTAGCAGGGGCGGCAACAGACGTAGCATTGTTTGTACAATGGTCAGACAATTCTGTAATAGAGGTTACTGTCATTACACATATATAAAGCTGTATGAGCCGTCATCAGTCGTGTCCTTTAACGTGCAGATGGTGCCTGGACATATAAAGTTAGTCTGATACGGCATCATATCCTGTGAGGTAATGCGGGAGCGTGAACAGAGGAGGGTATGTTTTAGGGATTCTAACTACGAAAGGGTTTACATTAGAAGTTGTGATAGGCCTGTCTGAAAAGATATGTCTTTAGTTTACGCTTGAAGCTGTGGAAATTGGGGGTTAATCTAATAGTCCAAGATAGAGCATTCCAGAGAAGTGGTGCAACTCGGGAGAAGTCTTGTATACGAGCGTGGGAGGTTCTGATAATAGAGGATGTTATTCTTAGGTCATTGAGTGAACGGAGGGTACGGGTTGAGTGATAGACAGAGATGAGGGAGGAAATGTAGGGAGGTGCAGCATTATAGAGAGCCTTGTGGATGAGGGTAATAAGTTTATATTGTATTCTGTATTGAATAGGCAGCCAATGTAGTGACCGGCACAGACTGGAGGCATCACTGCAGCGTCTAGACTAATAGATGAGCCTGGCCGCCGCATTCAGAATAGATTGTAGAGGGGAGAGTTTAGTAAGGGGAAGACCGATTAGTAAGGAGTTACAGTAGTCAAGGCTAGAGTGAATCAGGGCAACAATAAGTGTCTTTAATGTAGTTGTGGTAAGGAAAGGGCAGATTCTGGAGATGTTTTTGAGGTGGAGATGACATGAGCGTGCAAGTGATTGGATATGGGGGGGGTGAAGGAAAGGTCAAACAAAACCCCGAGGCAGCGGGCATACTGCCTAGGAGTTATGGTAAGGCCAGAGACTGAAATGGAGATATCAGGGACAGATCTATTAGATGGTGGAAACAGCAGTAGTTCAGTCTTTGAGAGATTCAATTTCAGATAAAGCGAAGACATGATATTTGAGACAGCAGAGAGGCAGTCACTGGTGTTCTGCATTAGTGCAGGGGTGATGTCACAGGATGACGTATCTAATTAGGTGTCATCAGCATAAAGATGGTACCGGAAGCCAAATCTAGTGATGGTTTGCCCAATGGGGCTGTGTAGAGGGAGAAGAGCAGGGGGCCTAGGACCGAGCCCTGAGGAACCCCAATGGCAAGGGGAAGAGGGGAAGAAGCAGATCCCGCAAATGATACACAGAAAGTGCGGTCAGAGAGATAAGAGGAGAACCAGGAGAGAGCAGTGTCTGTGAGGCCGACAGAACGGAGCATAGTGAGGAGGAGTTGATGGTCAACAGTGTAAAATGCTGCTGAGATATCAAGAAGAATAAGAAGAGAGTAATCACCTTTGGATTTAGCCGTCAGGAGATCATTGGAGACTTTTGTGAGGGCCGTTTCAGTAGAGTGCAGAGTGCGGAAGCCAGATTGTAAGGGGTCAAGAAGAGAGTTAGCAGAAAGATAGCGGATCAACTGAGAATAGACTAAGCGTTCCAAGATTTTGGAGATAAAAGGAAGGTTAGAGATAGGTCGATAGTTAGCAGCACAGGATGGGTCAAGGGAGGATTTCTTCAGTAGTGGGGTTATGACAGCATGTTTGAAAGAGGATGGGAAAATTCCAGAAGAGAGAGAGAGGTTAAATATTTTAGTAAGGTAAGTCGTGACAGCAGGCGACAGAGACTGGAGAAGGTGTGAGGGGAAAGGGTCACTACTACAGGTTGTAGGCGAGAAGAAGAAAGTAGCTGAGATACTTCCTCCTCTGTAACAGGTTCAAAAGATGAGAATGAACAGTCTGAAGTGCGGCTAGTGAGGGGGTCAGTGCCTCCTGGGGATTGGGCAGTTATTTCCTGACAGATCTTATCAATTTTATCATGGAAATAAGTGGCCAGGTCATCGGCGCTAAGGTCTGTGAATGGCATCTGCACCTTGGGAGTGAGTAAGGAATGAAAAGTTTCAAATAGCCTTTTAGGGTTACAGGAGAGAGAAGAGATGAGAGCGGTGAAAAAGGCTTGTTTGGATAGGTGAAGGGCAGAATTATAGGTTTTAAGCAGAAATTTAAAGTGGAGGAAGTCTGCAGGTGTACGTGATTTTCTCCACAGACATTCAGCACACCTAGAGCACCTCTGAAGAAAACGTGTCTGTGGCGTGTGCCAGAGTTACTGCCTCCTGCGTCTACCTTTTCGAGTGGAGGGGGGAGCCGACTCATCCAATGCACTCTTAAGGGTTTCATTATAGTGACTGGCTAGATTGGGGCAGGACAGTAAAGAGATGGGGGACAGAGAGGACTGTAGAGTATCTGAGAGGTGCTGGGTGTTAATAGCACGTAAATTCCTATATGTATGATGAGTAGGTGTGTCCTGTGAAGGAGAGAAAGCACTGATGGTGAGAGACAGAAGGTTATGATCAGAGAGTGGCAGAGAAGAGTTAATAAATTTAGAAACTGTGAGGAGTCGATGGAAGACAAGATCAATGGTGTTGCCATCTACATGTGTGGCGGAAGAGGAAAGCTGTGAAAGACCAAAAGACGTGGTTATTGAGAGAAACTGTGAGGCAGCTGGGGAGATAGGGGTGTCAGTGGGGATGTTAAAGTCACCCATGATGAGGGTAGGAATTTCACTGAATAAAAAGAGGGGAAGCCAAGAAGTGAAGTGATCCAGAAATTGGTAGGGTGAGCCGGGTGGACGGTAGATCACAGCTACACGTAAGGAGAGTGGGCGGAAAAGTCTGATAGCATGGACTTCAAATGAGGGGAATGTGAGTGAGGGTACTGGTGGGATGGCCTGAAAAGTACAATGCGGTGACAGAAGTAACCCAACCCCTCCACCCTTCCTGTTATCAGGCCTAGAGGTGTGTGAGAATTGTAGGCCACCATGAGACAGAGCAGCAGGGGAGGCCGTATCAGACTGCTGGATCCAGGTTTCAGTAAGGGCAAGCATGTTGAGAGATTTACTGTGGAATAAGTCATTAATATATTCTAGTTTGTTACACACCGAGCGGGCATTCCAGAGAGAACAGTTAAAAGAGACAAGAGAAAGATAAGGAGAGGGAACACGGTAAATATTGATTAGGTTTGTAGGATTTCTGTGTGTGTAGGAAGAGGAAAAATTAGGGAGAGAAGGAGGGCCAGGGTTTGGAGAGCAAAATGGACAGAGAGAAGGTAGTTCAGTGATTTATGTGGATGTTTATGTTTGGTTTCACTGATAAAAGCAATATAGGGATTAGGGTGGTTGAAGAGAGTGAAAAGTGTGTGAGAGCTGTACATGGGAGAGGGCAGAAGAGAAGGACTGATATGGATAGTGTACACTGGCGGTAGAGATGGAGGGGAGGTCTGCAGGAAGACAATTGCTAACATAGTAAGTGACAGTGCAGCTATATCATACCATGTGATAAAGCTTGTTGTTTTGGTTTTAAGTTTACCTAGTGTTCTTCCATGGTGTTCCTATACTGTATCAGTACTGCCTGGAAGTCCACCGTATTACCAAAGGTGCTGACGGCCATAGCAATAAATCTATAAATGGCATCAGCTACCGCCATCACGACCACTGAAAAATATTTCTTGTAATTGAAGTAATGTGATTCTGAATGCTGCACACGTACATGCTTACCATCAACGTTTCCTATTCAGTTGGGAAAATTGTCCACAGACTGAAAGCCTGCTGCTACCTACAACCCAATCTCCTGGGTTGGACTGGGCATCGATATGGGCTGCAAGTGCGAGATCACATGGCATGTGTTCCTCACAATTATGTAGATGGTGGATTTATCAACCCGGAATTGGAGGTGCAGGGATCCAAAACTCTCCCCAGTTGCTAAAAATCTGTGAGGGAAGGAGAAAAAAAAATAGTACATGTAATGACATTTTCATACCTGTGTTTTGAACAAATTGACCAATAAAAAAGTAGCAAACTTGTTCAAAACAGTTAATAGGGCCTCATGCACACAACTATATTTGTGTACCATCTGTTTTGTTTTCACCGACATGTATGGTGGTGGGCATGGAGCCTAATTTTTTATATTTAAAATGTAAAATAAAAAATGTAAAAAATTAAAAACACAGTCTTTCTATTGGAGTGATGGCCCTCCTCGGGTTTTGTGTCAAAAAGGAAGGGAACAATAGAAAAGGAAAAGGGGCAGTGGAAATTAATAAAATAAAATATAACTTTTATTGTGTTTCATTGAAATATTCTGGCTAAAATATAATTATAATATATTATTTTACTTGGAGTGAAATGTCTCCTGTTTTACACTCCTCAGGGATGAGGATCTTTCCCACTCAATTATAGCCATATGCATCACTATTATTGAGCACAATGTTGTCTGGCGGCCGACTCTCTCCAATCGGGATACAATAGGCCTGTTAGAGCCTCCAATAAAGTATCAATAAGATAACATATTGCACAGTTTATATATTAAGTGGCGTGTGCTATCCACAGTACAGATTATCCTGTGATTACAATTGATATAGCAATTTGGTATGTCAAGTAGATAGATAACAGAGTGCTCAATAATAGTGATGAATATGACTATAATTGAGTGGAAATTATCATATTTGAAGAGTGTAAACAGGGGACCTTTCATTCCAAGTAAAATAATATATTATTTTTTATATTTTAGCCAGAATATTTTAATTAAACACAATAAAAGTTATATTTTATTTTATTAATTTCCACTGTCCTTCTCCTTTTCTATTAATTCCCTTCCTGGTTGACACAAGATTTTTCTTAACAGTGTACGCAGCGGTGGATAAATCACAAATTATATAGTGAGGAGTATTAATTCTATACAATATTGGATTTGTTGTTAATATTCACCTCCTCATGGGGGTATCCTCCTGGCGAAGATGGTCAGGTGATCAAAGACTTTGACTGGCATCTGGCAAAAATAGTGAAATTTCTTCGGGTATCTATACAAAAAGCATGATATCATTAATAATCAACAATATGGTAGCACCACAAATGTTGATGTATTTTCAGGGTGACAACCAACAAACTGATAACAGGGAGCAACATACTTCATGCATCCATCAAACTGCCATCCCCTTTGGCGGCCATAAACTGACTAATAACTGTGAGTAAAATAATGTATTCACTTATTCTAAAAGCATCCCCATGACCCCGAGAATAAACCTAACTGATTACAGGGAGCAATATATTCCATTCACTTGTCCTATAGTTATACCCCACCACCAACTAGAAGGGCTCTAAACTGGCTGATAGCAGTGAGCAATAGAATTTATTCACTTATCCTAAAAGCATACCCCCCTCCATGCCCATTCATAAACTAACTAGAGGGTGCAATATAATGAATTCAACTACCCTACAGTCTTCCCTCCCGAAGTCTGGTTGATAACATAGAGCAATAGATTATTTTCACATGTTATATAATGACTTTTTTCCCACCCTAAAAATGATAATAATAGGGATCAATATATTGCATTCATCTGTCCTGTAGTCACTCCTTCCCCCTTGACGGCCCTAAACTGGCTGATAACAGTAAGTAAAAGGAAGGAACATTTCGCTTCTCCTCACATTGATCCACCCCTGATCTGCAGTGGATCTGGTGTGGCCTAGGGCCCTCGAGCTGTCTGCTTCAGATACATCTCTTACCAAAGAGTGATATCTAAAATAGCCTCTGGAGACATGTCTCTGTAAAGTTTGCAACACAGACATCTTTGGCTCATTTTCCAATTAAAAAAAAAATCTGTGGAGTTCTGACACCTGGGATCCCAACTGATGAGCTGTTTTAAGGGGACCACAGCACTTGTGTAAGTGCTATGACCCCTTCTACAGTATGTTTACATTGTATTCTTTTCATAGAGGCCATGTAAAATAACTATAGCCTTGTCCTATGCACTTTTATAGGATGAGGCTGTAATTACATCACATGGTCACTATAAAGGAGACAATATACAATATAAACAGAGAAAGGGTCACCATGCCTGCTCGTGTGCCATAGCCCCTTCAAACAGCTGTTCAGTGGGCATCCAATTGTCATAACGCTGCTAATCTCTTATTGTTGATCTACCCTGAGGACTAATAATCAAAAAAAGAGCTGGAAAACACCTTTAATATAGACTAAGTGCTCCTTAATTTAATACTGCCCAAATGCCCCTTATATGATGTCCCCTGAAACAAATACCGCCCCCAATGACCCCAGTTATATTTATAAAACCCTCTAATGACCCCTTATATTCATAATCCCCCTAACAACCACTTCTTATAAATAATTCCCCTTATATAAATGATCCCCCCTTATAGTTATAATGCCCCCAATGGCCTCTTAAATAAATAACACCCCTTATTTTCTTTATTCTCCATTAGATAAATGATCTTCCCCCCATAATCATAATGACCCCTTATATTTTCTATGCCCCTTATAAAAATGATCTCCCCCTATAACCTTAATGCCCCTGATAATGAGAAATGCCCTTTAAAGAAAAGTAAGAAAAGTTATACTCACCTGCCTGTGATCCCTTGTTGAACATAGCCGTTGCTGCTGTCTCTCCTCTTTTGCTTGACAAGCACAGACAGGATGTTTGCATCTCAGCGCAGGAGTCGCAATACTATGAGTACAAAGCATTGTGCCTGTCTGTGCCGGGGAGCAGACATCTTTTCTGTTGGTCCTGGTAAGTCTCTGTAAGCCATCAGCCCTGAAGTGGCTTGCGGCTTACAGAATGACAGAGTAGGAAGTCAATCACTTCCCACTCTACCATGCATTTCAACTGTATCAGTGTCATTCATAGTAGTATAATGTTGTATCGTGTTAGCCATAGAAAGTAGTGGAAGAGTGAAGAAATCAGGAGATACATTTTAGAGGCTAACTGAGTTAGCCTCTCAGTTAGCCTCTAAAAGGTATCGCCTGATTTCTTCACTCAGTGTCATTCAGACACCGATATAATTGAAATAATTGCATGTGGTTATGGTGGACCCTGAGTGCACTCCCCCCACTATCTACGTCACTGCTTAGAGCATTCTCATTGATCACAATCACAAGCTCATTTTACAGTATATAGCAAACAGCCTGTAAGGGAATTGCCAGTTGAGCAATTCCCCAATGCTGCTGCAGAAACCTGAGAGGAAGGGAATGACAGAGACAGTGTGCCCTAAAATCAACCAGCCCCTGTCCCTGCCTACTTGCCACATTGTCCTAATGACAGGAGCAACTGGGCGGCAAAACCCTTCCTAAAAATAAGTGTCACACAGAACAGGACAAGACAAAACAACACAGAAGCAGAGTCAGCAAGCCAAGGGTTCAGTAACAGTCGAGCAACGTGGTCCAGAATCAAAATCCAAGAGAGTAGTCAAGGGAAGACAAAGGTCAGAGGTAAGTAATACAATACAATAGCAAAAAACACCTTAGCAAGGACAAGGTCACAGGGCAGAGTCTCAATAGCCTGCGACCGGAAGTGAGCTGATGACCTGTTTATAGCAAGTCCAGGACCTGCCCCAGACTTGATTGGTAGACAGGTTGTCTATCACACAGGCAAGGCTAAGATTAACTATCTGAGGAGCAGAAAAAAACGAGGTGCAGGAGACGGGTGTGGCTGAAATTCAATTACCGTGTTTCTTCGAAAATAAGACAGGGTCTTATATTATTTTTTGCTCCGAAAAAAGGTCTAGGGCTTATTTTTGGGGTAGGTCTTAATTTTTTCCATGAATAACAATCACACATTTGATCGCTTTTTATTTCAACTTTTATCAGAGGTGAAACAGCGAAAAAACAGCAGTTCGGCACTTTTGATTTTTTTTTTTCCGCTATGGCATTCACCATACAGGTAAAATATTTTTCTAAGTTTGTAGAGTGGGTGTTTTCGGACACAGGGATTCCTAATGTGTATGTGTTTCACAGTAATATTTTAGTTTTATATGTATTCTAGTGAAAGTGGGGGGGGGGTGGCTTGAACTTTTATTGTTTAGATTGTTTTGTTTTTTAATATTTGTTAACTTTTTTTTTTTTCTTTTACTATTAACCCCTCCTTGGGGGCTTGAACCTGCAATCATCCCATAGACTGCAATACAACGTATTGCAGTCTATGGGATATTATCTACATTACTATTAAGGCAGGACCTCAATAGTAATATTCCTATGACAGGCCTGGGAGCCTTCATAAGGCTCCTGGCTGTCAAAGGAACAGGTCAGCTCCTGCGATCTCGCCGCACGGGATCCGACCTGCAACGTGAAAGTGGGGACCGGCCCCAGGGATAGTTGCTCTACTTTGGGGGGGGGGGTGGATTTGGAGGGACTGTAGCTATAGTATAGTAGCTATAGGCAGTTGAGACCGGCCCTGGGGACTGCGGGAGGGGGGGAGGTCACATTTAGTAATGCCCGTGGTCAGATTCCACTCTGATCGCAGGCATTAACTACGGGTTGTGCTACTTTGCTGGGAAGGAGGGGGGGGGGTCACGCTGAACAATGCTCGTGATGAGGGTAGAAACTGATTGCGGGCATTAACTCCAGGTCTCCGCGGAGACCCGGTACGGCAGCTATGGTAGCCGCTCTGCAGCAGAGCGGCCGCCATCTTTAAGGACCCGGCATCCGCTGTAATCGCACGGCAGATGTCAGGAAGGGGTTAAATTAGCTAGGGCTTATTTTTAGAGTAGGGCTTATATTTCAAGCCTACTCCAAAAAACCTGGAAAATCTAGCTAGGGCTTATTTTCAGGGTAGGTCTTATTTTTGGAAAAACACGGTACATAGTAGTAGTACTAGGACAGAGTTCAGACTGAGCAACAAGAACCTTAAGCAAGGAATCAAACTGAACACGCCTCCTGTGCCACAGTGTGCAAATGGAGGGTGGCGCAGAGACCCGAACAAGCAGAGACGTTACACAGCCATGTCAATTACAGGTTACTTGGTCTGTATTTTGTCAGATGACCACTGTCAATCAAGATTATTAAAATATTTGATAACATTACCATTGGGACAATGCATTGAGCCATTTTGTGTATAAAAAACAGTGGGTTATGCCATTTTACCTATGCTGAAATACAGCATAACATATTAACATAGTGTACCTTTGTGAATGTGAAGGATATTACCGCTTTATCAGTTAAGGTGTTTTGTGGAAATGAATATTAATATACATCAGGGCATTATAATGAAGCCACATTGTGCTGATTTCAGATTTCTATTACATTTAAAGAGCATTAGTAAAAAGAGTAAAGGAAGTCCCGAAGATTGATGAACATTCAGCCAAGTAAATGTTGCCAACATTATTTGAAATATTTCTCTTGCGTAGTTTTGTATTAAATGTTGTCAAGTAGGCAAGACCAGAACACATAAAATGTTTCTTTTTCTGGAAATGTGTCACTGGTGTAGCTATGCAGACTCTCAGTGACTTACAGTTTGTAATTTCTGCAGATGGTTTATGAGTCTTCTGGAAGCTCAATCCCTTCTAACAGTAGATACAGCCATTCGCAGCTGTTCTTACAATGTCACATTGTCATTCTGAAAGTGCGTTTTGATATATGTCGTCTGTAACATCATATAAGGAGATGTCTCAATTACGAACAAGTCATCGTAGCTGCAAGTGTATTTCTCAAACACAAAGTCCTGCATAGTTTGTAGGAGTATATGCAGCATCATAATATACATACATATATATATATATATATATATATATATATATATATATATATTCTTTTTTTTCAAATATCTTATTTTATTTTTATAAAACACCATTAGAAAGCTTTGCTATTTCTTGTACAAGTATATCTAATAAGACTATATCTAAAATAACATCATTTTTTTATTTACTTTTAGTTGTATTTTCAACTGCATCAGCCACAAATTATATTTTAAATTTAAGATGAACTTTTTTTTATGAAATTATCAGTTGTCATGTTATATACAGAAAAAAAAAATGTTTTCATTTGTGAAGAGCACCTTCAGTTTTAAATATATTTTAATATGTGAAGAAAAGTCTCTCTTTATATTTATTTGGAATGCAATGCCTTCTTTTTCTAATAATTCAAACAAACCTGTAATAACTTAAAGAGACACAATGTATCTCTTAGGCTTCCATGCCAACAAGATACTAGGTTTCCTAACTTACTGTATACCTTTAAATCTCATTTTATTTATTTTACAGCAGTTTGTAAACAAACAGTAGTTCACAGAAAATGAAATAAAGAACATAGTAGGCAAAACATGGCAATGAATTGAAGCAAGCAAATAGCAGATTTTCCATTGACATGAGGCAACACAGACATGAGCATTACACATTCTCCACATCCCGCTATGTCAGTGCATAAACAGATGTAATACCTGAAAACAAAAACACAGACAAAAGAGGACACAAGGCATTACAGATTTAAAATCAGCTACTAAAGTGATGCTCGGGCATTAACCCCTAGCAATTGCTATGTAGGTCTCATATGATAAGGCCTATAAGGGCAGGACCATAACACTAGCTTACTTGGCCATCGGAGTATTCTCCTAGGTTCTGGTTTAGTGGTTCAGTGGATCAGTGAATCCCCAGAGGTGGGGGAAGGGGAGTGCACAGAAGAACAATCAAAGGAAGAAGTGTATAGAGCACAGTATAAGTGAGGTAAATCAGAGGGCAGAGAGGAGGGGGGGGGTGAATTAGCTCCAGAAAGATGCTCAGGCACCAATAGCGCCACCAAAACGACCAAATCTTCAAGTATTGGTCATGAGGTCTGTCTTTCCAGCTAATCAGTTCTTCAAATATTGAGATTTGATGGACTTTGTCCTTCCACAGTTGCAGGGTAGGAGGAGATTGCTGTAACCAATAGAGCAGAATGAGAGACTTGGCTGCTTCTATCAAGTGAGTCATCAGGTCGCGTTTTGACGGTAGATAGTCACCAACTACTTACTGTATACCTCGATGGTTCCCACATATATAGAGATAGGCAAACTGATTCGTTCCGACCCAAATATTCCAAATTGTTCAGTTTTTAATGAAAGCAAACAATTGTGGATCCATCTCAGACAAACTAAAATGGCAGCAGTGATATGCATTGGGGTAGATTATTGTACTCTGGGGTCTCTATGTGGAGGCCCAGGGGAGGTAAAAAAAAAACTAAAAAAAAAAAATGTTATTCTCACCTTCTCTCACCTCTTTTGAGGATCCTCGCTGTGATTGGGAAGGAGAGTATAAATGTTTTTTGTCTTTTACACCTTCTCTGGGCCTTCACCTATTATACTCTGGGGTCTAAAGAGTCTTGTTTCAAGTTTAAGTTCACCACATTGATAGATTAATCGATATAGCATTTGCATCTGAGTCATTATTAAAACTGCTTCCTGTAAGAATTTCATTGTATTGATAATATGGCAAAGTTTTATGGTTCATTCATATTCTACATGGCTTTCCTGTCAATCAAGCAGTACAAGCTACTATTAATGATAACATAATGTAGATGTTAACCCCATACAACTTCAGCCAGTATACTGTAAGCCACAGAAAATTGCAATTATTTTAATTTTTTTCCCTGCTTTCTACGAGATTATTATTTCTGTAGACATAACTATATGAGGACTTGTTTTCAGTGGGACTTATTATATTTTAATGGTACATACAAAGTACTGAAAAACATTTATATTTTTTGGGAGGGAAATGAAAAGAAAACATATTTTTTGGGGGGGTTCTCTTTTTGAGTGCCCTCACATTCTATTCATAACTTGAAATTGGTTTTATTGACAGATTTGTGCTTTTGTTCATTAGTACAATTTTTGCATATACAGTATGACTCTTTGATCTCCTTTTAATACCAATTTTTCAGAAATGAGGTGACCAAAGAAACAGCAATTCTGCCATTGCATTTTAGTTTTTTTACAGCATTTAGAATAAATAGTGCAATAATTTAAAAGTTTGGTTTGTTTTGCCCATATAGCATAGTGTTTTTAAATTGTTTCCAATAATAAAAGACTTGATAAGCATAAAATGGATATTTATCATTTATTATATTTTTTTATTTCTCTAAAACCTTTTTAACTACGTTTACACCCACTAAAAGACCTGAACATTTGAGTTTCTATTTGTGGTATAAAACTGGAAAACTTCTACATTGCAGTGTATTATACCTGTCTGTATAAAGGCACCTTAAAGTTATATTAAATGGCAGACCTGAGAACCATTTGCCATAGCAGCATAGCAGCACCCTGTAATTGTGTCACATAGGTGAAAATGGAGAAGAGTGCCAGCTGTATGTTTGCAATCACTTTTTGGTAATAAATCTATTATGGAGCATATAATTTTATTTTTATTTTTTCATGATAACAGATTTGCAAAGTTTAATTCTGCAGTCTCATGCTTTTTCCTACATATACTAGTTGGCAGAGAGATAGGAGGTAATGCTGCTATAGGATCAGACTACACAGAGTTTGTCTGCTGTCTGTTACCATGGAGATATATAGTCAGCATAGCAGCTATAGAAAAAAACTTTATTAAGTGTTATTAAGATCTATTGCTTTACTTTATATTGTATATTTTTGTGAAGAAGGACATAAGCTTCAAGAATCTTACTGAAGATTGTATTGTAAATTTTTGTGTGAATTGAAAGGCATAATTTTTAGGACAATTATTGTTGTTATTGAGGTGAGATTGCAACAAACTATTAAAGTTAAATGTTAATAACTATTGGAGCGTTTTAAAGATACAGAAAATTCTGATGATTTCATTTTTGGATGAATAGCAGCAGATGGATATTGTTTAGGGACACTAGCCATATGTATTACTTGCAAAAAAAAGCTCTTTCATGCTTTGGGCTAAAATTCAATTAGCTACATACAGTAAAAGTGTATTAATACACACCATGGTACCCCCATAGTAATTTCTGTCTGAAAAATAATGCCACATGCCATTTTATACCATCTGTAGTTCAAGTCCACCACCCTGTTGAAGATCTTTTCCGCTCTGACTTTAGGATCAAAGTACTTTTTACTGGTTGCCAGTTCTTTAAGTTATTCCATCATTACTAAACCCAATCCATTGATTAATTATCTATCAAAGGCATAACTACCAGGCTAGTAGACATACCAGCTGCTATGGGGCCCAACAACTAAGTGGGTCTATTTCCACTGAAATCTAAGGTCCATTAAGTGATAACTATGCATTTGCAAAAACATGTGACATCATTATAATTACTTTCTTTATATGATGTGATATCTCAGTGTAAGTTTTCTTTTTGTGTGTGCATTATCCCTGTGCTGTGATGTCATAGTGATAATTATCCCTGTACTGAGAAATTATTATGTATTTTAAGTCTGTACTGTGACATCACTATGCGCATTATATGATGAACGTGGTTGCCAATAGCAGAATGAACCTATCCTAACTTTTCCTATATAGGAAGTAACCTTTATAGTGCCAATATATTCCAGCATTGAACAGATATCATTACCATTTATATGAGTCTGCACACCCACACTTACTGTCTATATACCCTTTTCTAAGATACACACATTAGTATGTTTTTGAAGTGTGGGAAGAAATTACTCCACGTAGGTGTAAAAGAAGATATGTCAGACATCTTAAATGATCACTGTCGTTTCAACAAACTTTGGATAAATTAATAGTACAGTTGAATATAAGAAAATTTTTAGTATATTTTATCAGATAAAAATGCTTCTTTCTCCTCTTAGGCTATTCTGCTACACACTGCTAAATTCACTTTCAGTCTCTGCTACCGTATATATCCACCTCAAGATGGATCATAGGTCACATTACAAATGTCATGTAAAGGGGAGGGGATGAGTAAGCAGGAGCGGAGGTAGAAGCAGAAACACAAGTTTAGTCTAATGCTGGAGATTAATAGGAACCTACTAGCACAATCCAAGTACTTCACTCAATGCAAGTGGATATTTCTCTATATATCTACTGCACCATATGGGCCACCATGGCAAGGAATAGTATTACTCGTCAACAAAAGATCTAAAGTATAGCATATAGGTTGTAATGGAAAACATGGCTTTATTTTGAAATCATGGAATTTTCAATTCGTGGACAGGTGGATGGAAATGGAAATACCCTGCCACCTTCCTTTTGTTTTCTTCTGTATGTTTTACTATTGTACTATAATTCAAAGTCTATTGAATTACTAGGTCAATCACTGGTAGCATGAAGGAACATTTACTGTAGCTGCTGCTCCAGTCACATGATCATTATTATAACAAAGTTAACTACTTTCTCAAATAGTGGTCAGAAATGGAAATATTTAATGAGATATGTCATATGTGTTGATAATACCTGCCATGTATAATCTGATGTAAAAATGTCAAAAATTGTTGACTGAGTTGCTATAAAAATAAATTTCGTTGCACTGATGAAATGCTGAATTTCATCTCCAAATCTTGTGGAATGTCAATATTGTAAGAAAAATAATTAATCAAAGGGCATTTCTACTGATTGATATGGTTTTCATTATTTCTTTATTTAGTGCTAATTATCATCCACATGCAAAGCGCTTATATCTATCCAGCTGTTGACTAGTCTGCATGATGCAGCCCGTTGGAAGATTAAAAAACACAGAACTATGTTTTATGTCTTAATAGCATATGCAGGATTACCTAACATGTGGCCAACAAGTAAATATAATTGCTTTAAGAAAGGATCTAAGCACAGAAGCATTAAACAGCCTTGGTTGTATTATTATTTCCTCTGCTAAGGGTTTTGAGCTATGTTGATTGGCCTGAATTTTTTTATTTTGTTATGGTACACAGGGATTGTTTGAAGTAATTTGTCCCCGAGAGAGTCTCTCAATCCCGTGCGAGTTTCTATTCAGCAAAGCAAATCTAATTTTGTTTGTTTTATGCAAACTAGAAGGGTCTGTGGTTCATTCTGTTTTCACTGGAGGGGAAAGGCTCACTAATGGGACCTACAGTACCGCATGCATTACAAACATCACACCCTTGCATATATTATGTTCAACTCTGTGATGTTCTGCATACATCATGCTATTGTATACTATACTGATATATTTAGAAGAGATTCTTTCCACAGGTGAAATAATCCAATGAAATCATATCAATATTATGTAGTGATTAAAATTAATGCGGCTACAGAATTTTAATATGTGCAATGAATATTGATATATATAGGATTTATCAATTAACATTACATCGCATGGTTATAAAAATAAGCAACGCAAAGAAGATATCATGTCAACACATAGTAAAGCTTCTAGCATGCTTTTCAATGTTAATTACAAAGAGAAGATAGATAGATTGCATGGCCTAAAAGGTTAAAGTTATTAAAAACATAACCAGCAGGGGGTTTATAGCAGAAAGCAAAACTATCTGCTTCAATGTCTTTTGAAGGTGATTTCTAATGCTATAGTACATTACATTGTTTTTTTGACATGTATTAGCAAATTAGACAAATTCAATACCTAATATAGTTTGTTAAAAGAGTGTTTCTGGAAAGAAAATATATGCAAATGTGCCCAAGTGTAAACAAATCATTTAGGGCAATTAAAAAGATGCTATTTTTTTATATTTACCATCCTGCATAAGCTTCATTGGATTTCATTGGATTCATTGGAAGATTCATTGGACTTTTCAACTAAAGTAGGTTCACACATATGATTGTTGAGATTTTTGTGCGCTTTGCGCATCACTCCAGCACAAGGAGTCTGGCATCACAACTAATGCACCAGATGCCAAACAAAACACTGGACATTTGTGAACCCAGCCTAAATTCCACCTTAATTCAAGGGCAATGTTAGGATTTTACTTCAATCTTCACTTGATAGAACATAACAAGACAAGAAATAGCACTTGGTAGTCAAATTATGTCAAAGGCATCAAACACATAGTAAAGCTGTGCATAGAACATCTATGGAATTACATGTATGGGAACAAAGAGTAGCAGAGTTGCAGAGTTTTTTAAATCACGTATTGTGTACAGAGAAACAGTATAAGCCTATAGATTCCTATGGATGCCATAACAACTCTGATCTGATCCCTATGGATGCCATAAGAACTCTGATCTGAGCCATAATACAGCTGTTTGCATAGGCCTATCATATTTTTGAATGCAATGTGAAAAATCTCAGCAAAGGTGAACTTACATTTTGAAGACTCTATTTTCAGGACCCAGAAAGCTACTCTTGAGGATTTTGAAGTCTAGTTGATATGGATCATGGTTTGACTTGATTGTTCTGCATGACTGCCTTGTCAGTGGAAGTGATGTAATGGATGGACAGATCACTTAAGGACAGTGCTTAAATTTAGCCAGCTGATGTGAGCATGTGTGGATTCATTTTTTTTCATTTGTCTTAGCTGATTAAGATATTACAAATTATTATCTATGGTTTTACGCAAATACAGATTTTTTTGTCTGTTTGGCTTGGAGGAAACTTAACATCTGTATCCAACAAAATACAGTCCTTGTAATTTATTTAGGGATTTAAAATAATGGTCTTTCTTTCTTTCTTTCTTTCTTTCTTTCTTTCTTTCTTTCTTTCTTTCTTTCTGTCTTTCTTTCCTTTCATGCAAATACATACTGAGCAAACTTTGATTATTGAGTAATGCAGCAAGTACAGTAAAATACATTTTTACTAGGATACCAGGCTTCACATCCATTCTATTTTGCTGTTCTTTCTGTTTTGCATCAAAGTGTTCTGTCCTTAGAGGCATGGCACAATGTAGAGGTCTGAGAAAAGATGCTTCAGAATTCTTATTGCATGGTAAATACAAGTTTTCAACCAAATCAACAAATCAGAAGAGATGGTTTAATGCAGATCATTTTAAAATTCACTCTGTACAGATTGATCTTGGGTCTAAGATAGAATTGAATGGTTAAAATGTATGTTCTCCCTGGTCTGACGTGGATCCAGTGACACTGCATCTGTTCCAGAAATGCTAGCTGTATGGTCTGGGTAGCTCAGCCCATCGCACTAGCACATCCTACACCTTGACATTTGTTATTGTAGCATAGTTCAAGTGACATTAACTAAATTTGCCTAAATGGGTATTGCCTAATACTAAGAGTCACAGAAAGTGTCATAGACATGGGGAGTGGTGCCTAACAATCACAAAAGTTAAGGTGGACACAGGAGCTGAGGCAGCATCATTTACTGGACCCTAGCCAGGCCACTAACCACTCCATTCTAGCACCATGAAAGACCCATAGCTTGTTGATTCTTAATAATAGAACAGACCTTTATGATGATATTGAGGGGGAATGTTGAACAATAACATAATGATAAATGATAAATGAACAGTTTATTCTAACAATGTGTGACTATAGTCTGTTGTATCTGTATTGTCAAGTGGTTTGGTATTTTAACACTATAGCCATGTATTGCCTATATAGCCAATGGAATTAGTAATGATGAATATGTTGTGTGATTGGATGAAAGAAGAATCTTTCCGATCTTTAGTTTCTTTTATGAGTAAAGATATTAAAATTAATTTGCATTTGTAGCTATAAATGGTCTTTATGAAGTTTAACATAATGAGCTGTGAATTGCTCAGGTTTAAAGAGGAAAACTTTTATGTCCTACTTCAATAAACGTTATGCTAAGTATAGGGTATTAATTTTGCCCAGAAAATTGGGTTTTTAAGGGCATACGTGGTCACTGTCATTTTATCAAACTTTACATAAATTGATAGTACCAGCAAATATTAAAAAAATAACTTTTAAAACATACTGATGTAGGAAGAAACTTTAACTTGATTTTTTCAATGGCTTTTGATAAAATATCTATCACACTACAACACGTTATCAACATCTACCTTATTGTAACAAAATACCTCTTTTTTCCACTTACCTAAACTGTTCACTCCCTCTGAATTCACTATTAAATCCATAATGGAGAGGTGAGGAGAAAAGAGTTGATGAAGCGAGACAGAGGAAGAGACACACACAGATAAGGGGTTTCTGTCTCCGAATCTGCTTAAAAATACAGAGAGAAAAGTCCTGCAAGCAAGACTTTTCTCTCTGCATTTTTCCGCCTTTTTCGGGAGGAAACTGGGAGGAAACCCGGCGGACCCCATTATAGTCTATGGGGACCGCTGGTTTCCGCAGGTAACCACATTTTTAAGCAGAGTAGGCTTACCCCGAAACCCGAACGCAGGTGTGAACCTAGTGTTATGCAGCTTTTTTCCATTGTGCATATGGAGATCTTTACATTTCAAATTCTCATCATATAACAAATGCGACACAGCTTTTACTGGTATGTATAGTAGAGTGCATAACTCTTTGTTATCTGCTGGACCAAGGAATAGTTTTTACACTAGGTCCCAAGACCTTCAAGCTACACCTCTGTACTTATCTATAGATATTACAGAGTAGACTATGAAATTTAACTTATAGCATGCACATATTTACGAGCCATCCCACCTCCTACAGATGTTATTGCTGATATTTGCTATCTATTATACTGGTGTTTACTTATGTTGATGAGAGGCCTTTGGGTCCCAGGCTCCAGGGCCCGATTGTGATTGCTATCTCTGGACTCCTTATAGTTACACCCCTGGTGTAGTAGGAGTATTCTCCTTTTTCTATGGACAGTTTATTCTTAACAGAACAAGTTAGCTTATCCAGCAAATATAACAAATCAAAGACTTCCTTTTTCCAACTTTTGGTATATAATCTGTATATATTTTGGCATGTGTTAACATGTAATATTTACACATATCATTTATATTCAGAAAATAGTCCAAACATGTCATTATGTCTTAATATTAACAATGGTGATGTAAGTCTAACCTGTAAACCAAGCTCTTTGACAGTGATTGTCTTGAAAAGCAGTTGGTTAAGCTAAAAGTCCATGCACTGTGGTGGAGATTGCTTTTTAAATGCATCTCAGTAATCAAATAGTGCTTGGCATTGATCATCACGCCATCCCTGTGATGTCCTGAGAGTCGCTGATGATAACAATCATTTCCAGGTGCATGTTTTAAGGAGCAGTATTTTACAGTAAATGGATGTCTCTCTTTGTCCATAAATCTGAGTATAATTTGTGCACTTCTCAATCATTTGATTAGCTTTCTACTTGACTAAGTGATTATGGGAATAATAATGAGTGGATGGTCTATATTTGTATTTTATGAGGACTTACTCTATGATTTTACCACTTTACATAAAAGCAAAATGAAAACTTTTCTGCAGTAAAAACTTTGATTTTTGCAATACTCAGCATAACAATTATTTAAAATGTTAGTTTTGCTACCCACTTGGATGTGTTTTGATGTGCTAATGTGCTTACTCTTTGTGCTGTAAGTTGGTAAGCTTTATTCTTCACTAGTTTAATGTGACATGTTTTTTCTTTTTAAAGTGGAATGGTGTATTTTTCATTCTTTATAGGCTTTGAGTCATTTATGCAGCTTGTATTGATATTTAAAGGGGGAGGTTGACAGTACATATGACCCCTTTTGGGTAAAATTAGATTTGGCATTTAATTTCAAGGGCTCAACAACCAGTCTGTCAAATCCTCATTTTACTAGTGCCCACTAGAACTGCTGACGCTTGTCTTCAACTCCTGAAGCTTTCATCTTTCACTGGCAATAAACATGTCACCCTGCAGAGGTGAAACACAATCTGGAATTAAATTTACTGCATATAAAATATGGTGCCCTCTTTTTTGGTTCAAATACTTGTCATTCATAATTTATTTGAATGTGTACGGCCTTCAGAGAGGGTGCAGGTTGAGAGGGAGATGGTAGAGAAGTGCTTGGCAGATCTTTTACTCCTGTTTTTTTCTTCATTTGTTTGTTAACTATAAATGGCATATATTCATTACTTATTCTATTAGCTTGTGAATAAGAAAGTTCATGCAACGTAGTGGCACACCAAACACTACTACAAAAATTTGCAAGTTGTTACAAGCTAGGTATGAAGAAAAATAGTTAAAGGGGATTTTACATGTCACAGGAAATAGAATACATTGATTTAGTCAGTGTGATCATAAGGGAAAGAATCTTACTGTAGGAATTGCAAAGGGAATGTTCTATTACCTGTGTGGGAAAAACAATGTTCTTTTTGCAACTGAAGAGTTTGTTATGATTATTAATGTATGTCTTGTAACTTATTAGTTCTTCTACAGAATAAATAACTTATACGGATGTATGTAAAGTACAAGTCTGTTAGATTTTACAAACCATAAGGTGATCTCCAAAGGTGAAATCTCCCTAAGGAGTCATAGTACCCTTCTATCCCAGATTTATGACCTGTCACCCAGTCAAACCAGGACTCTGACTCATACTGATAAGAGGCAATAACCCTGAAACAGCTGTCTGCAGATGGGTTAGATGGGTTACTCTTCCTTTTGGAAAAGATGTTCTGGTCTGTCTTTATTCCCAGACAATGTCTCTAGGTTTCATATAAAACATACAATGATAGTTATGTATTGGTGAAAAAAATCACATTCACGATTTAGGCCTCTAGGGCTCAAACTATCCAGACGGTGTATTCAGTAGGATTCACAGGTCTTAAGAGTCTTAATGTGGTCCCCTCCCCACGAGGCAGGGGTTCTTGTTCCAGTACTTGTAAACATCATTGGGTCACTGTATGTCCTGTTGAATGGAAATGTGAAGGTACTGGGAGCAACTAATTTTTGTTTCTGATAGTGTATTTATGTTTTGAAATACAGTCTATTATGTGTTGGGTGGTCTCACCCATGTATACTAGGCCACAGGGAAACTTAAGAAGACACACAACATAAGAAGAGTCACAGGTATAGTATCTATGAATTGGGAATGGTTGTCCTGTGTATGGGTGTATCACCTTGTCCCCTTTAAAAACATGGGAACATTGTAGACACCCTAAACACGGAAAGGTGCCTTTTTTCTGTGTTGCACGAGAACTTTGGAGGTGCTGCCTATATCTGCCCTCACAACTTGGTCTCTGATGTTACGTGACCTCTTATAGCAGGGTAATGGTGGTGTCTGAAATTCTTCTAAGTGTGGAAATGTGTGATAGAGTATAGACCAGTATTTACATACACATTGTTGAATTTTAGTCATGAAGGGATGGTATATGGTCACACATGCTAGTCTCTTGAGTTTGGGTGTGGATGTACAAAGTATGGGAATCTGTTGCAACTCGTGTTTTAATAAAGTCATAGGGTAACCCTGTGCTTGAAATTTTTTAATCTAGTTGTCAAGGTGACTGGGTAATTGTGTTGTGTCAGCGACAATGCGGCGGACCCAGGTAAACTGTGAGCATGGTAGAGAATTTTTGGTGGAAGGGGGGTGACAGCTGGTATAATGAAGTAAGATGTTGTGATCCTTGGTTTTTGCACACAGTGCCACATGCTACAGTAGCTCAGGAAGAAAGGGACTTTAAGAGTGGGATGCTGGTATAGAAGTTAACCACATAGAGGTAGCAACCCTGGTCCAGCAGTGGGTGTAACAAATCCCATACAATTTTCCCACTAACTCCTAGGATGGGGGGGACATTCTGGGGCTCAATTCTGAAGTCCTTTCCCTCATAAACTCAAAACCTGTGGGTGTACCCTGAGCTTCTCTCACACAGCCATTTTGCTGGGCAAGTATTGGCGAAATTTAAGCCTACCTTTAAAATGTACAAGTACTCATTTATGCTATTAAATTTTTGGAGAGTGTATGTCTCGGGAAACTTGGTACTTAAGTGCTCTAGGACTGGTCTTATTTTATATAGCTGGTCAAATCTTGGGTCATTTTGGGGAAGACATTGTGCATTATCATTGTAATGAACAAATTTTAGAATGGACTCGATTCGAGTCTGGGTCATGGCCATATAGTAAATTGGAGTGCTGTACAAAACATCTGCACTCCAATACTGTCTAATTTCTGTTTTTTTCCCACAAGGTCCATATGCAGCACAAGACCCCAAAATGTCATAATTTCTGCTGCATCTATAGGGGCCCACCTAGCAAATGATGATGTGGGATTCTGCGCTAAAAATTGCTAGGCATACAAATTTGTTTGGGCTACAATGTGGCTTACAAAATCCTCAGAGAAAAAGACTTTGAAAAAGTCAATTTCTGTAAGACCCTCACTGTCAAAATTGATTCCTGATCTGTCCACAAAATCAGGAATCTGAGGCTAAAAATTTTCGGGGGTAGAGTCCATATTTGATCAGTTGTCTCAGGAGTTTCCTCAGCTGTTGTTCTGGTGCCACAGCCCAGATGGAGGGAAATGGAGCATGGGAGTAGTAGTGGCGGATGACATGCCACCAGCTAGGGAGAGCACACTCAACCATGTTCCCCAGCACCGATGAGAGGGATCCTGCAGCACTACCTGATGGTGGTGGTAGTAGTTTCACCCAGGGCGCTTCCAGTTGGAGAGGAGACCTCTCTACTCTGAGCCGGTGTGATGGTATTCGGAAGGGCCCTGATGTTAAGGCAGGAACAACTCAGGAAGGCAATTGTGCAGTTGAAACAGGGTGGTACTTTACTCAATCAAACAGCAATACAAAAAGCAGCTTCCAAATAAGGGTTGTAGTTCTCCAGTGTTTAACTCCCCCAACCTTGGTCTTGGGAGGTTGCCCAGGGATGCTAAGGCTCTAGTGCCGTACTCCACTCCAACTCTAACTTCACTCCTCAGCCTCCTCCAGCAGCAGATACTGGGGGGGCTATACTTCAGGATTGTCCTGACAGGGATCTGGTTACCTTATAGAAGTTGACCTCTTATCAATGGACTCCACTGCTCCTTGGGGCTAGAATTCCTTGTCTCAGAGCTGTCTTGATGAGAGCCTCGGGCAGTATTCTTCTTCCTCAAGGGCTGGGTAGGAAACCGTTAGGCCTCAGTGTGCAGAGCTAGAATACCCTGTCAAACTATAAACTAGCACTCTCTAGACTCCAGCCCTACACTCAACTGAGGCAATAACAGCTTCCTCAGGAGACCTAGGTCTCCCAGATCCTGCTCAGCGGCCGTTGGTAGGCCATGGCTGATTATAGCCCATGGAATTACAGGGAAACAATATGGGGAAAGCTGCAAAACAAAATAAATGTACATGTAACATAGAACACAGAAAACAGAATATACAAACACAACCCAGAGGCACAATGAGAGGCAGAAAAAAAAAAAAAACTAGAGTTTTGTTTTTTTTCTGCCTTCCATTCATTACAATGGGGTTTTCAATGTGGAAACTGCCTGAAGATAGGTCTTAAGGGGGGTTGGTTGTCCAGGCAAAAATTACCTGTAATATGTGTATATATATATATATATACATACAGTTAGGTCGATATATATTTGGACACTGACACAAATTTAGTTTTTTTTACCTGTTTACTGAAACATATTCAAGTTATAGTTATATAATGGACATGGACATAAAGTCCAGACTATCAGCTTTCATTTGAGGGTATCCGCATTAAAATTGGATGAAGGTTTTAGGAGTTTCAGCTCCTTAACATGTGCCACCCTGGTTTTAAATGGACCAAAAGTAATTGGACAATTGACTCAAAGGTTGTTTCATGGGCAGGTGTGGGCAATTCCTTCCTTATGTCATTCTCAATTAAGCAGATAAAAGACCTGGAGTGGATTTGAGGTGTGGTGCTTGCATTTGGAAGATTTTGCTGTGAATAAAACATATGGTCAAAGGAGCTCTCCATGCAGGTGAAACAAGCCATCCTTAAGCTGCAAAAACAGAAATAAACACATCCGAGAAATTGCTATAATATTAGGAGTGGCAAAATCTACAGTCGGGTACATCCTGAGAAAGAAAGAAAGCACTGGTAAACTCATCAATGCAAAAAGACCTGAATGCCCATGGAAGACAACAGTGGTGGATGATCGCAGAATAATTTCCATGGTGAAGAGAAACCCCTTCACAACAGCTAACCAAGTGAACAACACTCTTCAGGATGTAGGCGTATCAATATCCAAATCTACCATAAAGAGAAGACTGCATGAAAGTAAATACAGAGGGTTCACTGCATGGTGCAAGCAACTCATAAGTCTCAAAAATAAAAAGGCTAGATTGGACTTTGCCAAAAAAACATCTAAAAAAAGCCAGCACAGTTCTGGAAGAACATTCTTTGGACAGATGAAACCAAGATCAACCTCTACCAGAATGACGGAAAGAAAAAAGTATGGTGAAGGCGTGGTACAGCTCATGATCCAAAGCATCCCACATCATCTGTAAAACATGGAGGAGGCAGTGTGATGGCTTGGGCATGCATGGCTGCCAGTGGCACTAGGTCACTAGTGTTTATTGATGATGTGACACAGGACAGAAGCAGCCAGATGAATTCTGAGGTATTCAGAGACATACTGTGTGCTCAAATGCAACCAAATGCAGCCAAACTGATACATAATACAGATGGACAATGGACCAAAACATAAAGCCAAAGCAACCCAGGAGTTTATTAAAGCAAAGAAGTGAAATATTCTTGAATGGCCAAGTCAGTCACCTGATCTCAACCCAGCTGAGCAGCATTTCACTTGTTAAAGACTAAATTTCAGACAGAAAGGCCCACAAACAAACAGCAACTGACAACCGCTGCAGTAAAGGCCTGGCACAGCATTAAAAAGGAGGAAACACAGCAGTGTCTGGTGACGTCTATGAGTTCAGTTCAAGACTTCAGGCAGTCATTGCCAACAAAGGGTTTTCAACCACGTATTAGAAATTAGCATTTTATTTACAATTATTTATTTTGTCCAATTACTTTTGAGCCCCTGAAATGAAGGGATTGTGTGTAATAAATGCTTTAGGTCCTCACATTTTTATGCAATAATTTTGTTCAACCCACTGAATTAAAGCTGAAAGTCTGAACTTCAACTGCATCTGAATTGCTTTGTTCAAAATTCATTGTGGTAATGTACAGAACCAAAATTAGAAAAATGTTGTCTCTTTCCAAATATTTATGGACCTAACTGTAAGTTTACATTTCTGTTAATACAGCCCATTGCTTTCATCTATCATGGGATAAAATCAATGGACTTAAACAAAGCTGCAATGACTGATGCAGACGGAGTACCCTCCATCTTTATTCACTCCGGTGCAAAAAATATAACAGAAGCTTTCTTACGTCATGTTTATTTACTTTTAGAGTGGATTAAAAAGTCCTGCATGCATATTTTTTTTTTTTTACACTGAAGTGAATGTAGATGGAGGAGGTTCAGTCTGTATCAGTCATTCCAGCACTGTTTTTACAGGATCTCAAACAAGTCCTACTTTTTTACATCATTTAATAGGATCTGTTCCTTTGATTCTATTCCCCACTATTTCCAAGCAAGATGTGCCATTAAGTTTTGTGCCTAATATGCTATTTGAGCTTTTTACTGTCAGGAGGGCGGTGTCAGGCAGGAGCAGGCAAATAGTGTGATTCTGCCTCTGATTGGAGCTATGAATTACCCCCCACCCAGCCTGACACTGCCCTTCTGATATTACAGAGCTGCTTAAAGGGAATAAGTATGAAACTAATGACAGTACCTTGTAGGGCGCCTTCTACAATTTCCAAAGATGCCTTTCTGATTCTGCATTGCATCTCTATTTTCATGAAGATCAGGATTTTATTCTTATGCAAATAATCTGAAAAGGGGCTTTAGGGGTATTTCTTCTCATGCTGGGGTTTCATGCTCTGCTCTAGGTAATTCCCCATAATGTGCACCCAACTCTGTCTCCCCCCCATTGCTTGAGTGGCATCTTCCACTTTGTCTGCACTTAGTGGTGGTTAACTAGCATGAAGAGCGAAGTCCTGTCAGTAGAAAAAATACTCCTAAAGTCCATTTCAGCTAATTTGCATAAGAATAAAACGCTGATTTTCATGGCGCTGCATGCAGAATAGGCTTTGGAAAGTGTAGAAACAGTCCTACAAGGTACTGTCATTAGTTTGATACAAATTTTCCTTCTGACAGACTCCCTTATACAGCGCATCAGGCACCAAAATGCGTTTGTTGCTCAGAAACAGTGCAGGCTAGAGAAAAAATTCCATCTACACTGCAATCAGGATCAAAGGATATGTTATTGATACACAAATGATAAAAAAATGGAAACACAATTTTTAAAACATCTTGATTTAATCAGTATCGAGTGCCATGCGCAGAAATACAAGCATTTGCATTCCTTGGCATGCTATCAATTAGGTTAATAATGGTTGTATGATTGCTGTTATGCCACACTGAATGCACTTGGACACACAAATCATCAAGATTGGTTTCTGGCAGTTCCCTTTCCAATTGCCAACAAATGACGTCCCAGAAGGGCTCAATGGGAGACAAATCCAGAGATACTGTAGGCCATCATAGCACATTTAGGCCACACAGGCTGATCCCAGCAGCAAGAGTAATATGCGGTCTAGTGCTGTCCTGTTAAAAAAACAACTCCTGTGACACTTTGGAGAAATGGGCATGACCAAATCAATGTAACTCTGAGCTGTTAGTGTATTAACAATCAAGACTTGAGGGGTCGAGATGCCATATATTATCCACTCTATACCATATTCCTGGGAGTAGGACTGGTGTGACTTTCCCTTGTGAGACCCTTTCATGGTGTTGCCCATGTGGTCTCCATACCAATCTCCATATATCATTGCATCTGAGACAAAAGCGGGACTAAAGAGGATAGAACTCCAATACAGCCTTCACTGCCATCTTGCTGTACGCTGTGACAGCTTTTGAGAGAGGTGGTGTGAGGTCAATGAAACACATGTAGCTGGATGTCTGTCTCATAGTCCAATGTCATGCAATTACCTTATGATGGTTCGTGTTGACACTGTTTGCCACTCTAGGCTTGAGATTTGATGTCGAATTTCACTTGCAGTACAGAATGAATCACTTTGCAAATTCTTCCAATCAGACGATCAGTCGGTGCAGAGACTCATCTCTGCATGCCTTTTCCTGTCATTCCAATTTGTCGCTATTCTCCCAACCAGCAGCACACGCATGACATGTCAAACCATGGAATTTAGGGGTGAAACATGTTGGGACTTTGTTCTGAGAACTGTGGCTTTGATGGTGATTATCCTGTATGAAGACTTTTGATCTCTTGGAGCTCTGTGCAAGGTTTTAGGATGAGACCAGGGATATTGATTATAAGTAGAGATGGGTGAACATCTCAATATTCGTTTTGGGTTGAAAAAGTTCAGTACAAACCACAACCTAAAATGGCTTATAACATAATGTAGAACACTCCTAGGGCTCCTATGAACCCTAACTCTATCCATGTTCTAGCTCTCTAAGGCAAACACAGCCAAAGTTATGTCAAAGTAAAAGTGACATATACACATGTGGACAAAATTGTTGGTACCCCTCTTTAATGAAAGAAAAACCCACCATGGTCACAGAAATAATTAGAATCTGACAAAAGTAATAATATATAAAAATTCTATGAAAATGAACAAATGAAAGTCAGACATTGCTTTTCAACCATGCTTCAACAGAATTTTTTTTTAAAACGAAAACTCATGAAACAGGCCTGGACAGAAATGATGTTACCCCTGAAAGTAATGTGACCAAGGGGACATGTTAAATCAAGGTGTGTCCACTAATTAGCATCACAGGTGTCTACAATCTTGTAATCAGTCAGTGGGCCTGTATATAGGACTACAGATACTCACTGTGCTGTTTGGTGACATGGTGAGTACCACACTAAACATGGACAGGGGAAGCGAAGGAAAGAGTTGTCTCAGGAGTTTAGAGAGAAAATGATAGGCAAACATGTTAAAGGTAAAGGTTATAAGACCTTCTCTAAGCAGCTTGATGTTCCTGTGACTACAGTTGCACATATTATTCAGAAATTTAAGATCCATGGGACTGTAGCCAACCTCTATGGATATGGCCACAGGAGGAAAATTGAAGACAAATCAAAGAGAAGGATAATACGAATGGTAACAAAAGAGCACAGAAAAACTTCTAAAGAGATTAAAGGTGAACTTCAAGCTCAAGGAACATCAGTGTCAGATCACACCATCCGTCGTTGTTTGAGCCAAAGTGGACTTTATGGGAGACGACCAAGGAGGACACCATTGTTGAAAACAAATCAAAAAAATGCTAGACTGGAATTTGCCAAACTACATCTGGAAGAATGTCCTATGTACAGATGAGACAAAAATCTAAATTTTTGGCAAGGCACATCAGCTCTATGTTCACAGACGATAAAATGAAGCATATCTTGAAAAGAACACTGTCCCTACTGTGAAACATGCAGGAGGCTCTGTTATGTTCTGGGGCTGCTTTGCTGCATCTGGCACAGGGGGTCTTGAATCTGTACAGGGTACAATGAAATCTCAAGACTATCAAGGGATTCTAGAGAGAAATGTGCTGCCTAGTGTCAGAAAGCTTGGTCTCAGTCGCAGGTAATGGTCTTGCAACAGGATAATGACCCAAAACACACAGCTAAAAACACCCAAGAATGGCTAAGAGGAAAACATTGGACTAGTCTGAAGTGGCCTTCTATGGGCCCTGACCTAAATCCAATTGAGCATCTTTGGAAGGAGCTGATACATGCCGTCTGGAAAAGGCACCCTTCAAACCCGAGACAACTGGAGCAGTTTGCTCATGAGGAGTGGGCCAAAATACCTGTTGAGAGGTGCAGAAGTCTCATTGACAGTTACAGGAATCGTTTGATTGCAGTGATTGCCACAAAAGGTTGTGCAACAAAATATTAAGTTAAGGGAACCATCATTTCTGTCCAGGCCTGTTTCATGAGTTTTCTTTTTTTTAAAATTCTGTTGAAGCATGATTGAAAAGCAATGTCTGACTTTCATTTGTCCATTTTCATAGAATTTTTATATATTATTACTTTTGTCAGATTCAAGTTATTTCTGTGACCATTGTGGGTTTTTCTTTCATTAAACAAGTGGTACCAACAATTTTGTGCACGTGTGTATGTCTATAGAAAAATGGATGGTAAGCAGTGGTTACAAACTCCAAGTTTAACCATACACTGCTCTGCCACTCGTTTTTATGCATTTTAATATGCATAGATATACAACAGAGGAATCACATCACTGATGCTGCAGCTGTCGCTGCTGCAAAAATTTGCTGGCTTCATCAATTTGCTGGCACTTCCCTCATGAGCCTCAATGATGTATCTTGAAGTAACACATTGTCCCTGTGCTCTCCTGCATGCAATAATAGTTCACTACCTTTGGCTGTTCACACAGATGCTCCTGCATGCTTAAGGTGGAGTTCCACCGAGTTAGAACATTGCAGATAAGGCAGTGCAAAAAGCAAACCATTTTGTTGCTGCAAATTGAGCAGGGTGTTTTTTTGTGACATAAGAAATGACATAATAAAGATGACTGAAATGAACAGAGACTTTTCTGGCCATAATGAACACCTCTTCTAAGCCACTATACAAGTTAATAAAGCAGCGAACCACCAGATTAAGGACTTGCGTCATACAGGAACAATGTGTTATTTGTCCTAATAACAATGATGCCCAGTTGGAGTTGGCAAGGTGTCATCCAGCAGGATAGTTGCTGTAGGATACAGTGCAGTAGCTCCTCCACTGTGTGGTTACTCTGATCCAGGCTCATTAATTGTAAAAACACATGGGAGCGCTTCATCTAACACACTTGATACGGGGGAAAAGAGGAATGGAATTAACAGCTTGCCCTGGTGAAGATGGTCATGGGAAATGATCCAGAGAAGAGGATCTAGAGGAGGTGGATGGGCCCTGAATGGTGTTGGAGCTGGGCCTGCACAATCAGAGTGGAACTAGCACCAGGCATTGGTGTTGTGGTTGCTGCTGCTCAGAACATTGACCTAGTGGGCTGTGAAAGCCATGTTTTGTCCTTGTACATAATTGCTACTCCATGTGTCAATGGTGGCATGCACATTTCCCCAAATTGATGTATCCACAGCCAGATATCCTCCTAGCTCCCCTACCAGAATGACTACCAGTAGTAGTACCACACCCCCTTTTACTATTACCTCCACCACCAACAGTCATGTCTTCCTCCTCTGCTTGCACACAATGCTGACTGTTCTCATCCAACTCATCAAAAAGAGGTGGCAGACTGCTCTGACTAGGAGAAGTAGATTTCTCAGAATGTGCTACATCACTACTAGGGATCTGTGTCAGTAAAGAATGCAAAGGAGACAAAGTTGACAGTCCAGAAAGTCCTATATTATGTGCATGTTATGTAGGAGAAGAAGGGGGAACACACAGATGCCTGACTCAAGATCACTTCACTCTTGGACACAATATGCTAATGAGTACCATGAATACTTGATGGCAGGGCAGAATGAGGTAATTCTTCCCTGCTTCCCAAAGGGAAGAACATTTTGAATATTATTAGGATAAGCTGTATACCCAGCTTGCTGCAGAGTTCAGAGGGATCACTGCAACTCTCAGTTGCATGTGTACCCAGGTGGCCTCTACCCTTTCTCTGCCCACCTCACTCAGATAGTGATCCACCTCCTCTGCCAGTGCCACAAGTGTCAGGAGGAGTAAAAACAGCAACATGAGCAGTCAGGCCTCCAGCAGAATTCAGGGCCAATAGGTTAGAGCAATGGAAAGAGCTGGCCCAGTTTGCCATGAGAGTTTTATCTTGTCCGGCCTCAAGCGTAATGGCTGAGAGGGTGTTCAGTGCTGGCAGAGGAGTGGTAACACCTAAAAGGACAAAACTGTCCACAAGTAGTGTGGAAAAATTACTTTTGTCAAAATTAATCAGGCATGGATTTGTGAGGATTTTCAAACACATCCGGCTGATGCTCCTGACTAGTGTTGTCACTGTCTCCCATTATCATCCTCTTCTATTTGCTGTACTGCTGCTGATGCTAATCCTAAACAGCTACCACTACTGCCACCACTTAGTCAAGCATGTCCTGTGGCCTGATCTATCACATTTCACTATTTTACACTGTTGGTGCCACAGTGTTTGTATCAAAAAACAACACTTTTACCGGTATTTTGTTGTGGTACAAAATGCAGTGAACACACAGAGAAAACTGTAGTGTGTGAAACTACCCCAGTGGAGCTGAACTGCAATACTAGACACATTCCATGCACCAGAGTGGCGCTACTTGTGAAAGAATGCAGTCCTGTTTTTTATCCTGTACAACCACCTAATACAAGGTAGCATACAATATTTTCGTGAGAGATCTATTTTAACAAATGGAAGCTCTAGCATTTTATTTATACAGCATGTGCCGTATGATTATGTTTTTTCAAATACCAGTTGGGATGGTTTCATTCTGCATACCACTGAAGTAATTTATGTAATGGATGCACTTGAACTATTTCTGTTTTTAGTGATAGATGCCAAATATTATGTGCTCTGAAATGTTAAACTCTGTAATTAATTTCAAAGTCGGTAATTGTGAAGTTTGAAGAAGCAGATAAAGGCTGCCAAACCACTTGAGCAGAAAAGTTGTGGTAATGGCTTCATATTATTGTTCCCTGATTTATTTAATCTCTCTTGATCAAATCAAGAAAATCCAACTGAAACTGAGTGCCTGTGTTTTAATGACAATTGTAAAATGGCTTTGGAACCCTGCTCACAAATGCAGCTTATTTGATTGAAAAATAGCCGAACTATTACTGTTTATCTTTCAGAGTACAAAATATAATCACCATGTAATGCTCTGAATGAGACAAGTGACACAGTACAGGACATTTAGTTAATGAATGGTGACTCTGAAAGTCCACAGAAATGCATCAGAAGGTCACGTAAATCATCCTTGTCATAAGAAAAGTGCATTCACTCTTTTTTAACAACTGGAATTAAAAGTTTAAGGAGAAATTTCAAAATTTTAACTTAACGCAAACAAAAGACAATGAAATAACTTGAAGCTCCTAGACCCGACTCCAAAATCTGTAACAGGGTCCCCACTAGAGTTGGGCAAACTTCACAAGGGCTGAACTTGCTATGAACTGAAAGTGCTATTGTCATTCTTTCTGGTCTCCTCAGATCCCAGAGTATAATAACTTGAGGCCTCACTTCAACTGGGCTTCCTTGCAGTGTCCAATGATCCCTCAGCATCTTTTTAAGGCCTCTTCTATGTCATGTGTCCTTGTATTACCGCTGAGACCTGAAATTGGACCAAGCATCATGACCTCAGCATGTCCCTCATGACTGCTGAAGCCCAATCACAGTCCTCTTCAATGACCCTTTTGTGAGTGACATTTGCCATAGGAAAACCCAAATTTTTGAAAAAATTCAAGTCGTATCCGGTTCTATATGAATTGGTTTGCCCATACCTAGTCCCCACCTAACATGTAGATATAATACTTGTATGTTGCTGTGTGTGAGCTTGTGAATCCTCTCAGCCATTAGGCAATATATCTATCTATCTATCTATCTATCTAAAAAACAAAATAGACAGTACTCCAAAGGGTGAAAAAAATATTCACTGGATATTTTTTCACCGTTAAGAGTGTTGCCTAATTTGTTTTTTGTATCTGTAGGATCTTATGCAGGATTCTTGAGGCCTGCACCCTCTCCTGGAGAGTTTTATTACATAGCACTGCTCTGACTTGCATTTATTATCTACAGTCATGGCTGTAAGTGTTGGCACCCCTGAAATTTTTACAGAAAATTGAGTATTTCACCGAGAAAATTATTGCAATTACACATGTTTTGTTATACATATTTTGTTATTTACATGTTAATATTTGGTTGCACACCCTTTGAAAAGAACAACTGAAATCAATTGCTTTCTATAACCATCAACAAGCTTGTCACACCGCTTAACTCATCACAGGTGTTCAATGGCATGTCGATCCGGACTCATTGTTGGCCACTTCAGAACTCTCCAGCACTTTGTTTCCATCCATTTCTGGGTGCTTTTGGAAGTATGTTTGGTCTCATTGTCCTGCTGGAAGACCCATGAACTAGGATGCAAACCCAGCTTTCTGACACTGGGCCCTACATTGCAACCCCAAATCCTTTGGTAATCTTCAGATTTTATCATGCCTTGCACACAGTCAAGGCATCCAGTGCCAGAGGTAGCAAAACAACCCCAAACATGTTTGAACCTCCACCACATTTGACTATTGGTTCTTTGTAGGCCTCATTCCATTTTCAGTAAACAGTAGAATGATGTGCTTTACCAAAAAGCTCTATCTTTTTCTCATCTGTTCACAAGACGTTTTCCCAGAAGGATTTTGGCTTACTTAAGTACATTTTGGCAAACTGAAGTCTAGCTTTTTTATGTCTCTGTGCCAGCAGTGGGGTTCTCCTGGGTCTCCTGCCAAAGCATTTCATTTCATTCAAATGTTGACGAATAGTTTGTGCTGACACTGATGCACCCAGAGCCGGAAGGACATCTTGAAATTCTTTGGAACTTGATTGAGGCTGCTTATCCACCATCCGGACTATCCTGCGTTGCAACCTTTCATCAATTTTTCTCTTCTGTCCACTTCCAGGGAGATTAGCTACAGTGCCATGGACGGTAAACTTCTTGATTATGTTCCGCACCATGGACAAAGGAACATTAAGATCTCTGGAGATGGACTTGTAACCTTGAGATTGTTGATACTTTTCCATAATGTTGGTTCTCAAGTCCTCAGGCAATTCTCTTCTCCTCTTTCTGTTCTCCATGCTTAGTGTGGCACACACACAGACACACAATGCAAAGAATGAGTCAATTTCTCTCCTTTATATCTGGTTTCAGGTGTGATTATATATTGCCCACACCTGTCACTTGTCACAGGTGAGTTTGAACGAGTGTCACATGCTTGAAACAAAGTTATTTACCCACAATTTTAAAAAGGTGCCAACAATTTTGTCCGGCCCTTTTTTTTGTAGTTTTGCATAAAATTGTCCAATTTGCCTTTTTTCTTTGTTTTTTTTGTTTTGTTCCAATACACACAAATGAAATAAACATGTGTATAACAAAACGTGTAATTGCAATAATTTTCTGGGATAAATATTTTATTTTCTGGAAAAATTTCAGGGGTGCCAACACTTACGGCCATGACTATTATTATAGTTCTAATTCTAAATGTCCAAACAAAGACAGCACCAGCAAGAGAAGGGTACCAGCCTCAAGGTACAAGCAAATCACAATATGCAAAAAAGCAAAAAATAGGCCAGCATGCCGTAGATAATAGTTAAAATTGCGGGTTTATTGCCCCATTTTTCAAGCAATGAATGATGTGCAAATGCAAGTTTATATAGGATACAAACTAAGTAAGTGATTAATCAGCAATCATATAATAAAATGCAAAATTGTCTATTACCGCAATCAAAGTGCAATATGAGGATCCAAGTATTATAACACAGGATGTATTTAAATTTATAAAGTGCAAAAAATTGTGCAGAAATATTAATATCCACATGAAAACAAGTAAATATCATATAAGTAGTCCTAATAGGTAATTAGAGACGACTGTGAAATGTTAAAAGCATATGTATAAAGTAGATTACCTACAGGGATCCAGAGAAATGTCAAAATAGTGCTTCCATTCGCTATCCGGCATCTCCACGATCAAACCATGGTTGCACATGCTGGTCATGTGACAACTCGCGCATACACAAAAAGGGGAAATCCTAGTATGGAACGCGCTTGTAAGATCATAGAAATTATATACTATTTTTTAAAAACTGTGTAATACTTAAAGAGGACCTTTTATGTCCTCATGAAAGTGCTGTTTTATATACCAGTAGAAAGCCGACAGTGCGCTGAATTCAGCACACTGTCGGCTTTCCTGGTATGTGTCCCACTGTCAGAAGAGCGTTCCTCATAGCTCAGTGTCAATGCTGGACTGTGAGGAACGCCTCCCTCAACGGTACTCGTCCATAGACTTGTACTGGGGGGAGGCTTTCATCACAGCTCACCGTCATCGCGATGACTCTGAGCTATGAGTAACGCCCTTCTGACACTGGGGAGATATCGATTCCGAAATTAACGGCACCAATATCTCCACCACCGGGGCACATACCGGGAATGCCGACAGTGCGCTGAATTCAGCGCACTGTCGACTTTCTAGCGAAATATAAAACCACACTTTCATGAGGACATGAAAGGTCCTCTTTAAATATTACACAGTTTTTAACAAATAGTATATCGTTTCTATGATCTCACAAGTGTTTCCCACAAGTGAGGCAAAATATTTAGGGTCTAATTAGCCATTATAAGTTCCGTTATGTAACACCACAGTATATTATATGCAGAATTAATAAATGATGGTATATATGAAATAATGGTAACAGAAAAATAGGTATAGATACACTGTGACATATAGATTATCGCTAAGCGATATATATCGTTCTGTTAACATTAAAATGGGTTACACATTTATGTTTAATGTTAGTTTGAACTTTTGAAGTTTATGATGTCTCCATTATAGGGACATATGGATCTTCCACTAGTGCACTGATGTAATTTATAAAAAAAAAAGGAGGATTTTGCAGTAATGCAATTTTTTGCACTTTATATATTTAAATGAATCCTATGTTGTAATACTCAGATTCTGTTATTGCACTTTGATTGCAGTAATAGATAATTTTGTACTTTATTATACGATTGCTGATTAATCACTTACTTGGTTTGTATGCTATATAAACTTGCATTTGCACATCATTCATTGCTTGAAAAAGGTTCAAGTGTCTTGAGCTGAAATGTTGCTTTTTTGTATGGGGCAATAAACCCCCAATTTCAACTATTATCTATTTGCTTTTTTGCATATTGTGATTTGCTTGTATTAATATTTGGTACAGAAACCATTGTTTGCAATTACAGAGGGCTATGTGTTTTTAGGTCATTGTCATGCTGGAAGACCCAGTCACGACCATTTTCAATGCTCTTAATGAGGGAAGGAGGCTGTTGGCCAAAATCTCTCGATACATGGCCTCAACCATCCTCCCTTCAATATGGTGCAGTCTTCCTGTCCCCTTTGCAGAAAAGCACCCCAAAGTATGATTTTTCCACCCCCATTCTTCAGGGTTGAGACGGTATTCTTGGGTTTGTACTCATCCTTCTTCTTCCTCCAGACATGGCGAGTGGAGTTGATACCAAAAAGTTCTATTTTGGTCCCATCTGACCACATGACCTTCTCCTATGTCTCTTCTGGATTATCCAGATGGTCATCTGCAAACTTCAAAAGGGACTGGACATGTGCTGGAGTGAGCAGGGGGATCTTGCATGCCCTGTAGGATTTTAATCCATGATGGCGTAGTGTGTTACTAACGGAAATCTTGGAGATTGTGGTCCCAGCTCTCATCAGGTCATTGACCAGATCCTCCCATGTAGTTCTGGGCTGATTCCTGACATTTCTCAGAATCAAATTTACCCCACAAGGCGAGATCTTGCATGGAGCCCCAGACCAAGGAAGATTGACAGTCATCTTGTGTTTCTTCCATTTTCTAATAATTGCACCAACAATTGTTGCCTTCTCACCAAGCTGCTTGCCTATTGTCTTGCAGCCCATTCCAGGTCTACAATTATGTCCCTGGTGTCATTAACCAACTCTTTGGTCTTGGCCATGGTGGAAAGGTTGGAGTGTGATTGATTGAGTGTGTGGACAGGTGTCTTTTATACAGGTAACAAGTTGAAGCAGGTGCAATTAATACAGGTAATGAGTGCAGAGTAGGAGAAACTAACAGGTCTGTGAAAGCCAGATTTCTTGCTGGTTGGTAGATGATCAAATACTTATTTCATGCAATAAAATGCAAAGTACTTACTGAAAAATTATACAATGTGATTTTCTGAATTTTTTTTTTAGATTCTGTCTCTCACAGTTGAAGTGTACCTACAATAAAAATTACAGACCTCTCCATTCTTTGTAGGTGGGAAAACTTGCAAAATCGTTAGTGTATCAAACACTTATTTTCCCCACTGTATATCATTAGGTTGCAGTGGCAACCTTGCTTAAACAATCTGCTCATAATGATGACTAAGATATCCATCAATTGTTGCATATTTCAAAGATTAATACACCTGATACTGTTTCTTAGGCTGCATGCTGCGTTTATACTTCCAAAGCACTCTCAATTTTATGAATCTGACTTGCTAGGACAATAGAAATCTATAATAGAGTTTAATCCTATTAACTTGAGCCACTTGAGAAGAGTTGACCATATGATCAGCTAATGATTGTGAATTGAATAGGGTTAGATGTTCGTTATTATGCAAATGATTTACCAGAAGCTGGCACTTCCCACCACCGTTTAAACTGTAGGACATTTGGCATTCTCCCTCATTGTCATGTAGTTAGCTTAAGTCAGTCTGATGTAGGCATCGGTGCAATGCAGAGCAGTGGTGCCAAAGAATGATAATGTGAATATGATGATGCCCACAGTTTAAAGGGTATCTCCCTCCACAGCCAAGCATATTGAAATACCACCACCATGTTACAGAGCAGAGTGATAAACAACATATATTGAGCACTGCTTTTGCTGCTCAAGTAGAATGAGTGATGTCATAGCAGTGAGAGGATCAACTCTCACTGCATGGGATTGTGCATGCACAAAATCTACAAAAGTGACATATATATCAAAGATATGTTGTTTATCACTGTAATGTGCCCTGTAACAGGGTGGTGACAGGTGATGATGCTTGGGGGAATTGGTAGACCCACTTCTTATATCTAATAGCTGCCGATAGCTTTGTCCACATAGGATACATGCTCAGATCCATGCTCCTAATGCCTTTAATGCAATAATAGAGAGAAGGCTTGATCATATATCAGCTTGATTCAATGTGAATACCATAAGCTGCTATCAACCTCCAAACGCATTTCAGAGCATCCCTGGCTCCTTTTTCAGTGGCTCATGTGAAACATAGAAAGATGTTTTCGCTTTCCTTCATAAGGTAAAAAATGTTTAAAAAGAAGAACATACATATAGAAAATAGAATAGAAATATTATATACCAGTAAATATTGTACCATCCCAGCTCTTTTGACATTGTCAATAATTTTCTTTAAAAAAAACTAAGTAAATATATAAACAATACTGATTTCTTCAAAAAGTCAGTGATTCAGAACAGGGGTTCTGGAGGTTGCCACAGTCTTTGTTTCCAAGTGGTGAGTACATGATCACTGCAAATAGTAAGGCATGTGACTACTAAGGCCACCAGTTGTCTTGTACTGGTTGATTGGTTTGGTCACTTGTAAACAAAAACTGGAGGGCTGCTGGAGCATTTTCACTGGATTGGTGGAGGAATGAAGAGATGAGTATTATATAGCATTTGTAGTAGTAGTAGTATACTAATTTTTATTTTGTTTGTCTTATTTTTTTGAGAAACTAGATAAACCAGATAACCCCTAGTTTTGCATCAAGAAGTATAAATAGTGAAACTGCATTATAGCATTTTGACATGCTTGTAGAAGCTACTAGTCATGATAGATTGACTCTAGCTATTCTTTACTCAACTCATGTGATAACACAAGTGGTCTTGTGATTTTTAATTATATCCATATGTTGGATTGATTAATTTAATTTTACTGAAGGACTGTAACATCCTTGCCCTTCCGGGCTTTGGCGCCATCCTCCAGCCGCATGCTGTGGCGCAGGAGACGTATCTGGCTGCGATTCCTTCCTTTGGGTTCTTCTTGTATTGTCTGAACATTATCCTATTCCCTCCCCTCTGTAATTGATTTTCCACCACACCCATCTCCTTTACCTTGGTTTCCCTCTCCTACTCTAATAGTTAATTTTTGCCTTACCTGTGTGATTGACAGCCTATCGTCCTATCAAGTCTGGGGCGGGTTCTTCCTTCCTATTTATTGTTTGCTCACTTTTACATTGGCACTTGCTATTGCCTCGTGCGTACTGGCTATTTACTCTTGCTGTTTTGTTACCTGTTTTCTTATTCCTGACCTCTGGCTTACCTTTGACTATTCTCTTGGATTTTGATTCTGTACTGCATTGCTCGACTGTTACCGATCCCTTGGCTAGCTGACCTCCCTTTTGTTGTCGTTTGTCCTGTCTGCGTTCTGTGTTATCACTTATATTAATTAGTGCTCACCACCCAGTTGCTGACTGTCGCCTAGGACAGTTCAGACAAGTAGGCAGGGCCAGTGGGGGGGTTCATCTTAGGGCTCACTGTCTTATCGTGCCCCTCCCCCCAGGAGCTACTGGGGAATCGCTCCTCTAGCTATTCCCTTACAAGGACAATATCATTGTCTGATATAAACTAGCTGATGAAGTCTTTCATAGCCATGTTGTTTCTTTGTGGTATAGTCTGAGGAAAAAGTGAACTGATTTGCCTAAACAAATAGAAGAATAAATGCAAACATGACAAGATATTTAGGTAAAACTCATTTAGACAAAGCACAGTAAATACAAAGCTCTAATGGCACAAAAGCAATTCTGTTAAAATAAATAAAGGGATTGATTACTTGATGGGCTTCATATCTTGGAAAGCTCTATGTTTTCATATTCACAACACATCTGTCCTTTGCAGCAATGGACAAGGGCAACAATTTAATTTTGCAAAAATGTGACTTTGTTTAAAAGGAAATCTGTCATCACAACTTAACATTTTTTGATTCAAAGCTGAAGA
The DNA here is from genome assembly GCA_947044405.1 of Leptodactylus fallax. Taxonomy (NCBI): domain Eukaryota; kingdom Metazoa; phylum Chordata; class Amphibia; order Anura; family Leptodactylidae; genus Leptodactylus; species Leptodactylus fallax. Next base: position 107,167 of record CAMRHE010000024.1, read on the forward strand.
TGTAGTGCACAGGCTAGCAGTGAGAAGTGAAGTAATGAACACTGTTACCAAGGAAAAGATCCAAGATGACGCACCAGAGAACACTGGGAAATTGACCCTTATTTTCATTGATGTCTAGTAATTTTTTCCCCAGAACATGGACATGACCACCAACACCACTGGTGGCTATGAATAAAGGTCAGCTCTTCTAATTAAAATTTGGTTTTAGTAAACAGAATAATGAATAGTAAATCATTCATGCCTTATAAAAGAGAATATGTAATCAGAAAATGAACTATTGTTTTAAACCATATTTTACAAGAACATTTGGTGATTATTTACATTTTTTTATTTCACTGCTTATCTATATAAAAACAAAACTGAAATACTACAGTTTTCACTCTCCCCACTGAACCTCATAACAGGCAGATACTTCCAGTTCTTTAGAAATCCCTTTTCAGTAGTCACCATCAGGGGCAGTATTACTGTACATACAATAAATGATAACATACATATATATGTGACGCAGGATCCACCATTCACTAGGCGATGGTCAAAGATTTCTTCCTGCATAATGAGCTTTCTACGCATCACAGACATGTCTAGAAAATGTTACAATTGAAATCAACACATATTTAGAGATAACACAGAATCCACCATTCAAAATAGGTGCACAACATCTATGCACATCACAAAGCATAGCTAGAAAATTTTCCCAATGAAGTCAGTGAACATCTCCTATCTATAAGTTCCAAATGTACACAGAAAAAAAAATGTGGCAGATAATTTTTACCCCAGGAATAATTGAGCTTGCACAGTTTGTCTATGATTTAATACAAGCAATCTTGTGTGGATTGAAATAACCTTAATGTCTGATAATGAACTTCCAATATAACTTTATCTGACTTGGCAATCCATTTCGGCCAATCCGAAAACCTTTCACTCACGTACCAGAATAATATATTAATTGTCACAACCCAAAGGTAGCATTTCCGATTAAATTAATTATAAGATTATATAAGGTATCAAATCTAGTTTATTTTAAGGTAATGAATTGAAATATTTACAGTAAATTAATCTGCACATTGCTGTAGAACTTCTGCTTTGTGAAATGCAATGAGAATTGGTCTATTAGCCTCCTGTCCTGCAAAACTTTAAAAGGATGTATATTAGGGTGTGTTCACATATGTATGTCCTTAGTATCAGTTTCCCTTCGACATTGTGCACACAAGCTGGAGGGAAACTGAAGCCAGAACATGCCAAATAGTTTTCTATCTGGGATCTGTTCTGGCACAAGAGGAATCAGTTAAGGTGCCATATGGCCATATAGTGGTTTTCCATCTGGATCTCCTAAAAGTTATGCAGCGCCACATGAATTCCGGGTGCTGCCTGAAGATGGATGTGCAGCACCCAACGTTCTCTACATCCAGCACCCCAAACTCCCTCCTCCACAGTTCATCTATGTACAGCAATGAAGCAGGATGAGTCCAGTTTGATGACTACATTTAGGTGGATCAGATATTTATCCTCTATCCTATGGACAGAGAAAAAAATTATTCTTCATGACATAACCTTATTGAATCATGTAGTTTGAGGTTACTCTAGGTCATTGGCCTACTTTTTAAAGTAACACTGGACCTAGGAAAGGTGAGTATTATATTTGCTTTGTTGTTTATTAAGCCGGAACATGGGGCAAATTCGCACCAGGTTAGTCACAGCAGAATCACTGCGCCAGAGGCGTAACTACGGGTTCAGCACAGGGGGGCAAACATGTCCAAGTGGGCCCCCAACTTAGGTATACCGATATTATCACTTTACGGTGACCATATAGTGGTATATATTGGCTCTGCACAGGGCTCTGCAGACGATTTAGGTAAATACAGGGCAGTAACATTTAGTGACTTACAGGTGACGTCTCTGTCTAATCGTTCATATTGTCTGTCTCTTTCATCTGGATGGCCATGACCACTTCTTCCAGTGTCTGTAAAGTTTGTAACACAGACATCTTTGGCTTCTCACTTTTCCAGGCACCTGACCTACATTGTCCTCACCTGCACACCCATCCTGCTGCTACCGCCAATTATAAAATATATAATATAACCCCCAATAATGAATAATACCCCCAAGTGCATCTTTAAATTAATAACTTCCCTGTATACCCCCTTTAAATAGTGCCCATTATTAACCCCTTCCCGCCGGTGACATTTTTCGATTTTCGTTTTTCGTTTCAATAACTTTTTTATTTTTCTGTTCTCAGAGCCATATGAGGTCTTAATGTTTGCAGGACAAATTTTTTTTATCATGATGCTACCATTTATTATTCTGTACATTGTACTGGGAAGCTGGAAAAAAATTCAGAATGGGGTGGATTTGAATAAAAAGTGCATTTGTGTGACTTTCTTACATGCTATGTTTTTACGGTGTTCACTCTACAGCCAAAATGACATGTCATCTGTATTCTATGTTTTGGTATGATTCCGGCGATACCAAATTTATATGGTTTTATTTACATTTTAACCCCTTAACAAAAATCCAAAACTGTGCAAAAATATATATTTTTTAAAAGTCGCCATATTCTGACACCCAGAATTTTTTTATACTTCCGTGTATGGAGATGCATAGGGCGTCTTTTTTTGCGGGACCAGGTGTACTTTTTAGTTATACCATTTTGGGGAATGTATATTGCTTTGATCACTTTTTATTCAAATTTTTATCAGAGGCAAAAAAGTGAAAAAACGGCGCTTTAGCGCTTTTGATTTTTTCCCCGATACGGCGTTTACCGCACAGGAAAAATATTTTCATAGATTTGTAGACCGGGCGTTTTCAGACACAGGGATACCTAATGTGTATGTGTTTCACAGTATTTAACTACTTTTATATGTGTTCTAGGGAAAGGGGTGTGATTTGAATTTTTTAAAAATATTTTTTATTTTTTTTAAATATTTTTTTGCACTTTTTTTTATTTTTTATTTGTATTTATTAGACCCCTAGGGGTCTTGAACCCCAGGGGGTCTCATAACTAATGCAATGCATTACAATGCTAATGCATTGTAATGCATTGCAAGAAAACTGTATCTGTAATAAACGCCTTTAACGTGAGGAAAGACATAACGACCATATTTGCCATTTTGTTACCAGTATAAAGTTGCAGGCCATTTTTAAAAACAGTATTGTTAATAATAATTCAATAATTCTTAGTGGTTATCACTTATTTAAAGGTGTTTATTAGTGTCAAAACACATAAAAAGGACCATATTCGCCATTTTGTTACCAGTATAAAGTTGCAGGCCATTTTTAAAAACAGCATTGTCAATAATAATTCAATAATTCAATAATTCGTAGTGGTTATCATTACTTATTTAAAGGTGTTCATTAGTGTCTAAACCCATAAGGAGGACCATATTCACCATTTTGTTACCAGTATAAAGTTGCTGGCCATTTATCAATAGTATTGTCAATGATTCAATAATTCTGAGCCACAAATCTCTGCCTTTATCACGCGTTTTTTTATTGGTATTCATTAGTGGGTGAAGAAATAAGGAGCATATTTGACGTTCTCTTCAAAGTAGAAAATAACAGGCCTTTTTTGCTCTTTGCAATTACGTTTTATCATCGAACAGTATGTCAGACAGAGAAGCGAGAGGCCATGCACAGGGGAGGGCCGCAGGCCTAAATGTTTCTGGTGCAGGCACAGGTCGCAGCAGAGTAAGGGGGTGTGGCAGCAAGGGTCAGTTACAGAGGCCTGAGCTCCCAGTGTCAAGTAGAGGTCGTGTCTTGACCAGCAACCCAATGGTTGTACTGTAGACTGGTTGACTCAGTCATCCAATTCATCCCAAGTCACATCAGATACCCCCAGCCAAGATTTGGTGGGTTCATCAGACACAACCTTTAGTTGACATGGCCTGGCAGCAGGCCCTGTGCCCTGACCTGTCCTCAAACTGCCTCTGTCCTTTTCTGTTCCCTCAGCTAGAGAAGTACTCTATGCTGTGGGCTCAGATCCACTGTACAGTGAGGAGGAGGCACTAGAGGACAGTCAGCAGCTACTGCTCAGCCAAGATGTGGAGGAGACATCTGCCGCTTCGCTTCCTGCGGTAGGCGTGCAAGTATTGGTGAGGAGAGACATCAATGACCTGCATACAGTAGTGGATGAAGATGTAGCCGATTGTAATTGGGAGCTCGGTGATGAAGGGGCTTCATCGTCATCAGGAGAAGAGGGTTGCAGCTTGCGCATGAGGCAGTGGGGGAGTCAGCAGGGTCGCAGCAGTGTGAGGTTAGGAGCTAAACGTGCCCAGGGTACACCACCCGCTTCACAGCAACCTACCTGCCCGGAAAGCAGTGGTGAAGGGTTCACGGAGTCAGTGGTGGTAGAAGTCAGTTATTGCGGAGTGTTGGGGGTAATATCACCTACTCGTCGGTGTGGCAGTTTTTTGTAAAGCCGTCGGGGGAGGTGAACATGGCAATATGTTCAATCTGTGGACAGAAGGTGAAGCGTGGCCAGGGTGCCAATGTTGGCACCACAGCCCAGCCCCAACATATGCACCACATATCAGGCAGTCAAGGCTCCACCACCTCAGCTGAAGGAAGCTGTGTGTCCTTCCCATTATCTGCTGGTCATGATGCTCCTGCTCCTCCTCCTAGTCAGTTATTGCTACAGCAATCAATCACAGAATCTATTTCTAAGAGACAACAGTATGCGTGCAATCGTCCAACAGTGTGGAAGCTGAACGTGCTGCTGTCCAAGTTGCTGGTGCTGCAGTCACTCCCTTTCCATTTGGTGGACTCTGCACCTTTCAGAGAACTGATGGCTTGTGTTGAGCCGAGGTGGAGAGTCCAAAGCTGTCATTTCTTTGCCAAGAAGGCAGTACCAGCCCTGCACAAATATATAGAAGAAAAGGTGGGCCAGTCCTTGAGCCTGTCGGTGTCTGCCAAAGTGCACAGCAGCGCTGACGTGTGGAGCTGTAACTACGGTCAAGGACAATATATGTCATTTACAGCCCACTGGGTTAATGTGGTGCCTGCCCAGACACATCAGCAACTTGGACAGGTGACGCAGCTTCTGCCTCCACGTTTTCACGCCGTTGGTCCTGCAACAATGTCCGCCTCATCCTCCACTGTCTCCTCAGCCTCCACTGCAGGGGCAATTCACAGAGCTCCTCCAGCATACCATATGTGCAGGGCAAAGCGATGTCATGCTGTTCTACACCTCGTTTGCCTGGGCGAATGAAGTCACACAGGGGAGGAACTACTCCATGTCCTACTACGGGATGAACAATGTCATTCCACTGATTCACATCCTGGAAAAGATGCTTATCAATCTGGCTGGTCAGGGGACTGGAGATGTGGCATCTGCATCTCAAGGCCACATAAACCCTCTGGGGGCTGAACTGGAGAAGAAGGAGGATGAGGAGGACATTGGAGCACAAACAATGTGTAGCCAAATGGATGAAGAGAAGGAGCAGGTGCAACCAGAACAGCCAGAGGGAGATAAGGAGGATGAGGCAGTTGACCCAGACACACCGTGGCAGTATGCAGTGGAAATGGATGCAGGGAGTCCCTCAGAGTCACTTGCGCAAATGGCCCGATGCATGCTGACCTCCTTGCGCAGTGACAGCCAAATTGGGCAGCCAAACTGGATTTGTGGCCGCAACTGGCCGAGTTTGCCCTGGAAAGTCAGTCCTACCTGGCCAGTAGTGTGGCATCAGAGCGGGTGTTTAGTGTAGCGGGGGCTATAGTTACCCCAAAGAGAACTCGCCTGTCCACCCAAAATTTGGAGCGACTGACCTTTGTGAAGATGAATCAGGCGTGGATCAACCAGGATTTCCACTTACCAATGCCTGATGCAGTAGATTAAATGATCCATGCTGCCTCACCATACTCTGCCACTGCTTCATTGTCTGTATTCGCCTCCTAAGGCTGTTGCTCCCTACACATTATATCACCTTGCCACTCTGTGGCCTACTAAAGCTGCTGCCACCTCCTCACTCTGCTACTGGGTGACTGTATGGCCTCCTAAGGCTGTTGCTACCTACACATTATATTACCTTCCCACTCCGTGGCCTACTCACGCTGCTGCCACCTCTGTATCTGCCACTGGGTGACTGTATGGCCTCCTCATGCTGCTTCCACCTCCTCACTCTGCTACTGGTACACTGTATGGCCTCCTAAGGCTGTTGCTACCTACACATTATATCACCTTGCCACTCTGTGGACTACGCATGCTGCTGCCACCTCCTCACTCTGCCACTGGATGACTGTATGGCCTCTTCATGCCGCTGCCACTGAGTTACTGTATGCCCTCCTCATGACGCAGCCACTGGGTCACTGAATGCCCTCCTCATACTGCAACCACTGGGTCACTGTATGCCCTCCTCATCCTGCAACCACTGAGTCTCTGTATGCTCTTCTCATGCCGCAGCCACTGGGTCACTGTATGCTCTCCTCATGCTGCTGCCACTGGGTCACTGTATGCCCTCCTCATGCCGCTGCCACCAGGTCACTGTATGTCCTCCTCATTCCGCAGCCACTGGGTTACTATATGCCCTTCTCATGTAGCTTCCACTGCATCACTCTGCGTCCTCCTCATGCTGCTGCCTCTGTGTCACTGTGTGCCCTCCTCATGCCGCTGCCACCGGGTCACTGTATGGCCTCCTCATGCCGCTGCCACTGGGTCACTGTATGGCTTCCTCATGCCGCTGCCACTGGGTCACTGAATGCCCTCCTCTTACTGCAACCACTGGATCACTGTATGCCCTCCTTATCCTGCAACCACTGGGTCTCTGTATGCCCTCCTCATGCCGCTGCCACTGGGTCACTGTATGCCCTCCTCATGCCGCAGCCACTGGGTCACTGTATGCCCTTCTAAGACTGATACTACCTCCACTTCTGCCACTGGGTCACTGTATGTCCTCCTCATGTCGCAGCCACTGAATCACTGTATGCCCTTCTAAGACTGATACTACCTCCACTTCTGCCACTGGGTCACTGTATGTCCTCCTCATGTCGCAGCCACTGAGTCACTGTATGCCCTTCTAAGGCTGCTACTACCTCCACTTCTGCCACTGGGTCACTGTATGCCCTCCTCATGCTGCAACCACTGGGTCACTGTATTCCCTCCTCATGCCGTTGCCACTGGGTCACTGTATGCCCTCCTCATGCTGCTGCCACTGGGTCACTGTATGCCCTCCTCATGCTGCTGCCACTGGGTCACTGTATGCCCTCCTCATGCCGCTGCCACCAGGTCACTATATGGCCTCTTCATGCTGCTGCCACTGGGTCACTGAATGCCCTCCTCATGCCACAACCACTAGGTGACTGTATGTCCCCCTCATTCCGCAGCCACTGGGTTACTATATGCCCTTCTCATGCAGCTTCCACTGCATCACTCTGCGTCCTCCTCATGCTGTTGCCACTGAGTCACTGTATGCCCTCCTCATGCCGCTACCACCGGGTCACTGTATGGCCTCCTCATGCTGCTGCCACTGTGTCACTGTGTGCCCTCCTCATGCCGCTGCCACCGGGTCACTGTATGGCCTCCTCATGCCGCTGCCACTGGGTCACTGTATGGCTTCCTCATGCCGCTGCCACTGGGTCACTGAATGCCCTCCTCTTACTGCAACCACTGGATCACTGTATGCCCTCCTTATCCTGCAACCACTGGGTCCCTGTATGCCCTCCTCATGCCGCTGCCACTGGGTCACTGTATGCCCTCCTCATGCCGCAGCCACTGGGTCACTGTATGCCCTTCTAAGACTGATACTACCTCCACTTCTGCCACTGGGTCACTGTATGTCCTCCTCATGTCGCAGCCACTGAATCACTGTATGCCCTTCTAAGACTGATACTACCTCCACTTCTGCCACTGGGTCACTGTATGTCCTCCTCATGTCGCAGCCACTGAGTCACTGTATGCCCTTCTAAGACTGATACTACCTCCACTTCTGCCACTGGGTCACTGTATGTCCTCCTCATGTCGCAGCCACTGAGTCACTGTATGCCCTTCTAAGGCTGCTACTACCTCCACTTCTGCCACTGGGTCACTGTATGCCCTCCTCATGCTGCAACCACTGGGTCACTGTATTCCCTCCTCATGCCGTTGCCACTGGGTCACTGTATGCCCTCCTCATGGTGCTGCCACTGGGTCACTGTATGCCCTCCTCATGCTGCTGCCACTGGGTCACTGTATGCCCTCCTCATGCCGCTGCCACCGGGTCACTGTATGGCCTCTTCATGCTGCTGCCACTGGGTCACTGAATGCCCTCCTCATGCCACAACCACTAGGTGACTGTATGTCCCCCTCATTCCACAGCCACTGGGTTACTATATGCTCTTCTCATGCAGCTTCCACTGCATCACTCTGCGTCCTCCTCATGCTGTTGCCACTGAGTCACTGTATGCCCTCCTCATGCCGCTACCACCGGGTCACTGTATGGCCTCCTCATGCCGCTGCCACTGGGTCACTGTATGGCTTTCTCATGCCGCAGCCACTGGGTCACTGTATGCCCTCCTCATGCCGCAGTCACTGGGTCACTGTATGCCCTCCTCATGCTGCAGCCACTGGGTCACTGTATGCCCTCCTCATGCCGCTGCCACTGGGTCACTGTATGGCCTCCTCATGCCTCAGCCACTGGGTCACTGTATGCGCTCCTTATGCCGCAGCCACTGGGTCACTGTATGCCCTCCTCATGCTGCAGCCACTGCTGGGTCACTGTATGTCCTCCTAATGCCGCTGCGACTTGGTCACTGTATGGCCTTCTCATGACGCTGCCACTGGGTCACTGTATGGCCTCCTCATGCTGCTGCCACTGGGTCACTGTATGGCCTCCTCATGACGCTGCCACTGGGTTACTTTATGGACTCCTCATGCTGCTGCCATCTCCACATTATGTCACCTTGCAACTCTGTAGACATATATGTGGAATCAACAGACGACGGTGTAAAAGGAGTGCGTTCTTTCACTCTACAGTAGGATGTTGGGCCTCTGCACAGTTCTTTCTACCTGGCACTAACATGTACCTTTAAGGCTGGGTTCACACTTGAGTTAGTTGGTCAGTTTTGGACCCGTAATTGTCCAAATAAGTGAAGTGTGCAGGGTTTCTAAGTGTACGTGTCATTAGGACTCACAGTATTGTTTGACTACCACAGTAGGCTCCCTATGCGTGTTACTGCAAGCAACAGTGTTCTACATCACTACACCGGCTCTCTGAAGCTAGAAATAGGTGTTTTTTAGCGATATTCGCTGCGAAGTAATTCGGATCGAAGCAAATTTTTTTTGGAAGTTCAAATCGAACTGCCGATTCAAACTTTTGAGAAATTCCCTCTTCTCTAGAACTAATAGTTAGATAATCAAATTATTACCTGAAAGAAGAGTTCAAAACAATAATCTTTATTTGTGTTACCAACTAAAACCATATAGTCAAAAGAGCTACGAGTGTCGACCCCCCTCCTATCAGGCACATTTATTGATTTACAGAGTGAGTCAACACCAGCAGAGGGCACCTAATTTACATTGCCTTCCACGCCTCTATATACTCCATATTCCTCAGTTTAGCCCTCACATACCCTATGTGTTTATACTATTTTTGTAACATCAGGAGAGTAAAAGCTGTCTGGGCCAGTTTAACTCTAACATTTTATGTAGCAACTATTAGCATGACAGTCTGTACGGCAAGTCAGCCATGGTATGCAGGGTCGGACTGGCCCATCGGGGACCCGGTGAATCCATCGGTGGGCCCCGAGCCTCGACTATTAGTCCTCATGTTACCAATGCAGATCGGGCCCCTGACCAGTGGCGTAACGATTGTGGTCACAGGGGGTGCGACCGCCACCAGGCTCAGCAGGGTATGGTGCCCGTGGCCAGCTGGAGATGGCCGGGCCCCAGACCACTATGATAGCGGTCGGGGAAAGCCTGGTTCCCCGACCGCTATACATACTGTTATTGGAAAGGGGCCCTGGCCTATTGCAGGCCCCTTTCCAATAGATGACAGCCCAGGGGAGGTGACCAAAAACAATAAATACATATTCTCACCTCTCCTGGGCACAGCGTTCTCTCCGCCGCTCTTCCGTCATGTGACTGAGGCCTGTGATTAGGCCCCAGCGGTCACATTGGGTGCGGCCATGTAATGACGTTAGTGCACCCCCATGTGACCGCTGAGGCCCAATCACAGGCCTCAGCAGTGATGTCGGAAGAGGGCCTGAAGACGCTGAAGATGGCAGGATGGAGCGAGGATGCCAAGGAAAGGTAAGGCAAGGTGAGTATGAATGTTTGTTATTTTTAATCACCTTCCCTGGGCCTCCGATTATTATACTCTGGGGTCTGAGGAGACCCCAGAGTATGATAATAGCACCGAAGCGGAGGGGGGCTGTTGGGAGCATATAATACTTTGTGGGGGTCCCTGTGGAGCTTATACTTCATATAGTGGCTCCTTCACTGGTCCCCTATACTATATGGGACCATTGATGGGGCCATTATATTGTTGGGGGGGGGGCAGTGATGGAGGCCAATAGCCTGGGGTACATTAAAGGGGGTGTGCAGGATAACTTTTTTTTTTTAATTACGCCGGGGCAGGCAAAAAAACCAAAACAAACCCCCAAACTTTCTCTCCTGTCCCCAGTGTCTCCCAGCACAGTTTGGTCCTGCAGTTCTGTTGTTTTCTTCCAGCTGAAGTACCCCCTACAAGTGACTACCTGTGATGTCACGTGACCCCTGAGGCCAATCAGCAGCCTAAGGGAAGGGACCTGGGACGTCACAGCCAGTGAGGACTTCCAGCAAAAAGAAGACAGTGGAACTGCGGGACCAGACCGTGCTGGGAGGAAAACGGAGCACTGGGGACAGGTGAGTATGTTTAGTATGTTTTTTTTTTGGGGGGGGGGGGGGTAGGGGGGATTCACCTCCCCCCGGACTAATTATAAACAAGAAAAAAAATTATACTGGACAACCTCTATAAAGTGTGGCACATTAGGGGGTATATTAAAGGGGTTGTCCAGGCATAATTTGTTATGGTTTATCCTCAGGACAGGCCATAGATACCTGATCTGTACGGGGCTGACCCCGGACCGATCAGCTGTATGGAGCCACTTCTGATGCCCGTCCTGTACACAATACAGTCGCCAGCATGAGACTGAATAGACACTGGCAGTGGACAACGGAGCGCCGGGGACAGGCGAGTATGCTTTTTAATTTATTTATTTTTTACTTTACACCTCCCACCAGCCACATGGGTTGCTCCAATTCCTTCGGGGCAACTGTGGGAGTCAGACACACTTGTTTGAGCTCCTGAGTCCAGAGGCTTAAGAGGCTTTTTGGATATTTGGAGACCGATTATTGGGTGTGGTTTTCGGTCTTTTGTGTGATACATACCGTAGCTCCGACTCCCTTCCCCGTGCGGAGGGGAGCCTTATCATGGAGCGTGGAGCTCCTGCCCCCCGGACCTTACAGGCGGGGGGCAGGAGAATGTCTGCCGACACAGCACCAGCAGAGCAGGGCAGGCGGAGGTCGCTGAGGCAGCAAGCCTCAATGAGACTGGCGACCAGGACAACAGCATCGGGAGCAGCAGCAGCGACATTGGCGGCTGCAGCATCAGGAACAGCATCGGGAGCAGCGACGTCCGTGGAGCGGGCGACGCCGGCAGGAGTAGCGGTGGCGACAGGAGTGTCAGCAGTCCCGGCAGGTGGATCCGTGAAAACGGCGACATCAGCCACGGCGGTAACATCAGCGGCAGTGGCGGGTGAAGCCGGTCCGAAGGGGGCTATGGCCGCAGGATATGCGGTTCCCTCTGGAAGGGTCCCTGCAAGCAGTAGAAAAGACACAAGCTTACCGTCATCGCTGCCGCAATCACCCGCAGGATGGGGCATCAGGAAGGCTGGAGAGGAAGTCGCCATTTACAGCCGGAGGATCGAGGCGGTCCTGGAGGAATATGACCGAGCCCGGAGGTCCCTGTTCGCAATGAGTGGGGAGCTTCAGAGTGCTCGCGCCCGTAGCGACAGGGCCTCAAGGAAGGACCGCCCGGTTTTCAGTAAGCAAGTAAGGAGCCTGAAAAAACAAATAAAGGCCCTGGAAGCCAGGTGCACGGAGATTCTGGAGGGCGCGGGGCCGTTCAGAGAGAAGCTGCTGAACGATGACCGCTTCTTCCGCAAACAGCAGGAGCGGTTGTTGAAGGATGGCCCCGCGTCCTCAGACAGCTCGGGAGAGGACGACTATTGTGAGTCAGACCTGGAGTCAGATGACAGCATGGCGGTACAGTATAGTCGAGTAGCCATCCCTACTAGCAGCAGCCTGATACCCACATATACACAGGCATCAGCGCCGGCAGTGAAACTGGAAGTCAGAATGACAGGACAGGAAGTGACGCAATCTCCCACACTCCCAGAGAACCAACCACTGCCCGAGACGGAGGAGGAGGAGGGTGGAGCCTCGGGAGAAGGCGGGAAGCTGATGAGGCAAATCTGCCAATTGGAGTCCCCATCCAGAATGGACCAATTAGCATTCAGCTTGTCAGATTTGGACGGGGAGGAGGAGGGAAAAGGAACCAAGACCAGGAAGAAGGTGAAAAGAGAAAAAAAAAGAGAAATAGAGACATTTAAATTTGTCAGATCGTTGCCAGGGGAGCACCGCGCCGGGACTTCGGCCCAGGTTGCGATGCCTCCAGGAGAGAAAAGGGAGGCGCAGGCACCTCGGGTTACGCCAAGTGGCGGGGTGCCCGGGGTGCCAGCAGTCAAAATGGCGCCTGATAGTATCTTTCAGGTGGCGGCGGACAAGACGCTCATAGCTGCGGACAAGGCGCTCATAGTTGCGGACAAGGGCAAAGGCAAAGAAGCCCCCCCCTGCGGAGGGGAGTGGCGTAGGGAAACCTCCCTCCCTGGTAGGAGGTTTTAAAATATCGATGGCTTCCCCCAGAGTAAGGTGTAGGAAAGGGGGAGTGGCAGGTGGGCGTGGCTCATCCTCCTCCAGTGCTGATGAAGCCGGTGATGCGGAGGTCACTTCCGGGGCTAAGGGGGCGTGTCCTCCTACAACATCAGGTGCCGGGGTGACTGTGGATGCGGAGGCCGAGGTAAAAGCGGGGAAGCCATCAGCGAGTGGTGCAGCCAGCCCCGCTGTAAGAAGGAAGACTGCAGGTGTGAATGATGGACGAGTGGAGAAGCTAGTTAAGCAGACAGGTAAGGTAAAGGGGAAAGCGGGTGGGACAAAAGGGGTAATTAGTAGTATTCCTGAAGAAGGTGGTGTAGTATGCATGGGGGTCCAAGAGCCGGTAGTCGGGGGAGGCTGCGGGAGGAGGGGCTATTACCATTGCTGCTAAAAAAAGTGTTTCTACTGCTGGTAATATTTCTGTTGTGGCCCCTGTTGTTTCTGGTATTTCTGCTGTTGTCCCTGCTGTTGTCCCTGCTGTTGTTTCTGCTGCTGTTTCTGATGCTGTTCCTGATGCTGTCGTTGCTCCTGTTGTTACTCCTGTCACTGCTCCTGATATTGTTGCTCCTGTTGTCCTCTCTGCCGCTGTTCCTTCTGCTGCAGTTGGAGTGACCCGGTCCGCGGCGGCTATGCCAGGGCGGACTGTTGCCGCCTCTGGTGCTCCGGTTGCCGTGGCTGGGCTAAGTAGTTCTGCGGGGGTCCCTGGGAGTGGCGCTGGTACTCCGGCAGCGGAGGTTGCTGCGGCCTCCGGGCCCCCACGCTCCTATGCCAGCGTCGCTTCTGGGGCCCCTGGGGGTGCATTATGTCTTCCGCCCGGCTCCAGGGACGGCGATTTGCAACGGCAGCTCCTGGAGGCTTTACGGGCGGGCCAGTCCACAATGACCATAGATGGGCAGTCGAGAGACCTTAGGTTCTGGATCGAGCGTTTTGGCCTAGGGAAGTTCCGAGAGGAAGGAGGTGAGACCAGATGGACTCTCCCTACACCCGGGCATAGGGGACCGACACGGAGGAACGTGGCCCGTCTCGTGGGGGGGGGGAGCCGGCCCTTGTCCCCAGAGGAGGGGGGTCGTGGAACTCCTACTCGGGATGGGTTTCAGGGCAAGCGACATCTTTGCCCTGATTCATCCTGTCGGCTCCTCGGAGTTTGACATCAGCTTTGTTACCCCGGAGGGCTTAGAAACCTTCTGGGGAAACTATAGGCTGGTGAAGGACGAGCCCGCCTGGCGTGACTTTATGGTGTGGGCGGTGTCACGCCAGGATAACATTAAGAAAGTGACCGTTTTAACTCGTAACGAGTCACTTTCTTATATGGACATCATGACCTGGCTGAACAGGTTTGGGGAGGTCAAGGACTTCCCAAAGAAAAATCTCGACGAGTTCGGGATATGGTCGGGGGCCTGGACCTTCATGGTCAAATTGCGACACGAGGATAACTCGGTGATGCATATCCCGTCCTCAACCTTCCTTGGGAAAGACAGGATCCTTGTCTTCTACCAGGGGCAGCCAAAACTCTGTCACAGGTGCGGTGACCCCTCACACTTGAGCGCCTCCTGCCGTGTGCAGAAGTGCGCCATGTGTGGGGAGGTGGGCCATCTCGCGGCGACCTGTGGCAGGGTGCGTTGCCACCTGTGTGGTGTCCTTGGGCACCCGATCGGGGTGTGTCCACGGTCTTTCGCCAACACCACCCTTCGGCAAGCGGGAGCAGTTGAGGAGGCTGTCCCTGCTGCGGGAGGGGGGTGAGTGGGGGAGGAGAGACTAGTCTGCCAAGGCAAAGGGAGAAGGCCCAGCCACCATCAAGGGCAAGGAGGCGCGAGAGGAGGAGGGAGCAGAGGGAGGGAGTTATGTGCCTTCCTTCTGCCCCTGGCTCTGCTGGGCCGGATCCTGATGCCGAGGCAGCAGTGGGCACGACCCTGGTTGAGGAGATGAGGAGACTGCAGAGGGAGGAAGAGGCTGACCAGTCGTCTTCTTCTCAGTACGTCAGTGCTGGGGAGGGAGAGACGGTCAAGCGGAGAAAGTCACCGAGTAAAGTGAGGGCAAAAACATCTGCCCCCCCCCCCGACGAAGGAACGCAGACTCGACGGCCCTCTAGTGGTAGGTCCCAACCGGTACCAATCCCTCTGTGAGGATGCGTCAGCCTCAGGGAAGGCTTCAGAGGGAGAGGTGGAGCCGTCAGGGGCTGCTGAGTCTCCCTCCGGGAGGGGCCCCCCTGCCCTCTGGGGGGGAGGCTGGCCTGGAGCCTGGAGGAGGAGATGATGCACCCAGGGCCGAAGCTGCTACTGTCTCTGCGACAACTGTAACTCCTCAGGGAGAAGTTGCGGGGGAGGTCCATCCCTCCTCTGGCCAAACCGCACCGGGGGAGGTGATGGACCAATCCCAATGTAAGAAGAGGACCCGCAAGACGAGGAGAAGTCGCGGGTCCTCTTCAGACTCATCTAGGGGTGGTGGTGATAGGAGGAAAGGGGGTGGGAAGCTGAAGGTCATTGAGCTCAATCGGTCTTAATGGCAGTCCCCTCTCCACTGACGCTGGCCACCATTAATGTGGCCAGCATTAAGTCTGATACGGCTAGGTTTGCAGCCTTTGATTTTCTTGGCCGGGTTGAAGCTGACATTTTGTTTTTGCAGGAGACCAGGCTCTGTACTCTATCAGAGATAAACAGAGCAAGGAGGGAGTGGCGCAGGGGGCCCTCCTACTGGTCTCTTGCGGCTGAGCCGTATAGTGGAGTGGCGGTGCTTTTTACCGCAGAGGTGAAATGCCAGCGACTGATCGAGCTCGAAATGGGAAGGTGCCTAGTCTTAGACGTCTTCATGAAGGGGCAAAGCCTGCGCCTCATTAACATCTACGGTCCCCAGACAAAGTGGGACCGTAAAAGCCTCTTTATGAAGATTAAGCCTTTTCTTTTTACGGGCAAACAAGTCATCTTTGTTGGGGATTTTAATACCATAACTAGACCCCAAGACCGAGGAGGTACCAGAGATAGACTGCCCTATGATGGCGCCGCGTTAAATAGAATAGTGAGTGAAGCTCGCCTGGAGGATATCCACATCAGGCATTCCCCAGGTCACCGTGGGTTCACCTTTCAGAGAGGTAGTGTTAGGTCTAGGATAGATAGGTTTTTTTTGAAGGAGAATTCCGTCACCACCCCTGTGTCCGTGGTGGAGGTGGAGTTCTCTGATCACTGTCTAATTTTATTTTCTTTGAATATTTCAGAGACCCTCCGGAGAGGAAGAGGTTTGTGGAGGCTGAATTCGTCACTCCTTGAGGAGGCAGCTGTAAGACAAGCCTTTGAGGAGTTTCTTCAGGATCAGGTACTATTACTGGGTCTTGAGGGTACTAGGTCAGAGTGGTGGGAGATATTCAAAAAAAAGGGTGGCGGGATTTTTCCGCCGGCTCTCAAGCCTCAGGTCACTGGACATGTACCGCATGTACACTGCACTGAGGAAGAGACTTGGACATCTGGTCTCGACCGGAGGTAGCCAGGAGGATATCTCCGGTGTGAAGGCTTTGCTCAAAAGGTGTCAGTACGATAGGCACGCATCTTTGGTTCTTGAGAGGGATTTCGGGAAATACCGCTCGCCCGACCCCTACAGGAACTGTAAGATGTCAGTGACTTGTAAGACAGTAACAGGCCTGATTGACAGTACAGGATCCCTGACAAGATCCAGGTCAGGGATCTTGGAGGTCGTCAGGTCCTTCTACTCGAACCTTTTGGCAAAGAAGGAACTGAATCGGGATCGGATTTCAGGTTTCTTGGCTGAAGCCATTCCTGAGTCAGCAGAAGACCCTTCTCTTGGTGTTTTGATAGAACCTATAAGGGAAGAGGAAGTCGTCAGGGCTATTGAGGGTCTTGCCCTCAAGAAGTCACCTGGCCCAGATGGCTTAACATCTGAGTTCTATCGGACCTTTAAAGGAGCTTTGGCTCCCCTCTTGACTGACGTGCTTAATGAGTGTCTATCCTCGGGCACTCTGCCGAAGTCAATGAGGAGGTCCGCCCTTATAGTTCTGTCAAAGGGTAAGGATCCGAGCCATATTGAGAACTGGCGGCCCATAGCACTTCTCAATACGGACCGAAAGATTCTGGAGAAGGTACTTTTCAACCGGCTGGTACAGTTTGCGCCCCGGCTCCTCTCGCCGGCTCAGCACTGCTCTGTTCCCGGTCGTAGCACCTTAAGTGCGGTCCTGAGTGTCAGGGAGGCTGTGGAGCAGAGTAGGGCAGGTCGGTGGAAGGAGTACTTGCTGTCCCTAGTTCAGGCTAAGGCTTTTGACAGGGTGAATCATGAGTATTTGTGGTCAACTCTCTCGAGGTATGGCCTGCCTGGGGGGTTCATTCAGTGGCTGCAGACCTTATACGCTGGGGCTGAGTCTTTCCCGCTTGTGAATGGTTGGGTTGGTCGTCCTTTTGAGGTGGGGTCGGGCGTCCGACAGGGATGTCCCTTGAGCCCGCTACTGTATGTGTTCGCCATTGATCCCCTGATTAGACGGATTAATGGTGGGCCGGTGGCGGGAGTCAGGATGGACCTGGAGGGTACTGGCTCCCCTTTGAGGACAGTAGCCTACGCGGATGATGTCACCGTTCTTATCTCGTCACGGGAGGAGCTTGAATGGGTGATGTCTGAAGTGGACAGTTACTCGGAGGCTTCCGGATCAGCTGTAAACAGGAATAAGTGTGGAAGCCTCTGGCTGGGAGGGGGAGAGCCTGTTTTTTCTCTCTCGGACACCCTCCCAGAACCCCAGGGGTCTGTAAAGATCTTAGGCATCCATTTTGGCCAGGGTGATTACCCACTCCAAAATTGGGAAGGTAGGCTTAAGGATGTCGCCCAGAGAGTTGATTGCTGGAAGGGTTGGTCTTTGACCCTGAGAGAAAGGGTTCACCTTGCCAAAGCCTTCCTGCTCCCGTTGGTGATCTATCTAGGTAGCGTCTGTGCCTTGCCAGAGTCTTGTTGGAGTAGGATCTGTTGCCTGTTCTTCCAACTGTTATGGGGGAACAGGCTCAACCTAATCAGGAGGGAGGTTACATACCGCACAAGGAGGCTAGGGGGGTTAAATATGGTTAACCCCGTGGTGTTCTTAATGAACACCTTTCTTAAGATCAATTTACCAAACCTCTCCTCCGAGGGGGCTCCTTCGTGGGTAGCCTCCTGCCAGGGGTGGTTTCGGCCCTTCTTCCAGAAATGGGAGTCAGGAGGGCAAGTGAAAGATCTTCGTGCACCCCATGGATATCTCCCGGCCTATGCTTCCCTGGTCCTGAAAGTGATTCGTCGGTGGGGTCTGGGGGCGTGGGAGATCAGGACTCAGTCAAGACGTTTTCTTGACGACAAGGTCCTGTTGACCCGCTTCCAGAAGCCTCTGGCGCTCAAAGATTGCCCAGGAGAAACCTTAGAGGAAGGGTTGCGTTTTCTTAACTCCAAAAGGTTTCCTCGGAAGTTTTGGGATCTGACCTGGCGCTGCCTCCTAGGTAAGTTATATGTGAGGGGGAACTTGAAGTACCGGAACTCCGACGAGCGAGGCTGCCCTCGGGAGGAGTGTGGCGACATGCTGGAAAGCATGGAGCACTTCCTGCTTCAGTGCCCCTTCAATATAAGGGTTTGCAAATTGGTGGGGACCTCCACCGGTTGGCTGCGGCTGGCTGGCCTTTCCTATGCCGAGTGGGCCTATGGGGCATTCAAACACCCGGAGGGCAGTGACTGCCAGACACTTTTTATAGTTAGTGCAGTGGTCAGGTTCCACTTGCGGTCATCCCGGTGTCTAGTATCGACGTGAGGCAAAATCCTCCCGGAGGTAGAGGTGGTTAAAAACATCATGGTGGACCTGGTGAGGGTGCGCTCTCGGGAGTATGAGAGGCTGGGTGCAGGGAGGGCTGGTACCCTCTGGAGGGGGTTCACCTTTTCTGTTCCCTGAGGGTTAGAATAAGGGATTCAAAGTAGGTGAGTTAGGTTAGGGCCAGATAGGGACAGGTAGGGCAAGGTTGGCACGAGGGGTGGGTTTTATTATTTTCTGATAGGGAGGGACAGGTAGGGACAGGGTAGGGACAGAATGATAGATAGGGACATAGTGGTAGGGCGAGTAGACAGGGACAGGCCTCCTGTGCTCTCTTCCTGGTGGAGGGCTGGTGTGTCACCGCATAGTCATTTTTGTTTTGGAAAAACGGATAGAAGGGTAAGAGGCTTGAAGATAACCGACCCTAGGCCCATGGGAGGTTCGTGGGAGGGAAGGTAATCTCAATGGGTTATGTAGGATGGTGGGTTTTGTTACTTGTCTGGTATTGGTTATTTGTCTGGTACTTGTTATTTGTTATTGTTGTCGTTTATCATATGTTGTGTCTGTTTTCCCATTTTCCATTTTTCCATTTTTCCATATCCCATATTCATTTTCCATTTCCATTTCCATTTTCATATCCATTTCCATATCTCATATTCATTTTCCATATTCCATTTCGTAATCCCTTTTGTTTGTTAGTAGTTAGGGGGTTTTTAGGGGGTTAGGTTGTTTGGGAGGGGGGGTTTCTTTTTTGGGGGTGGAGGGTTTGGTTTATGGGTTTTCGTGTGCCCGGTCTGGCTCTGGACTATGCGGACATGAGAGGACATGAGGCGGAGAGCCAGGTCGGGGTTTCAGGGGCTCGGTGGTGGGTGGTGCCAGCACCAGGACTATGCGGACATGGGAGGACATGGGGCGTGGTGCTGGCCGGGTGTGGTGAAGGGAGGAAAAAAAAAAAAATTTCATAGTAAGTTTCAGTTGGGGTTTATTAGTGTTATATGTTTTCGTTATATGTTTCATTTTACATTGCTCATTTTGTTTTTATCTTTGTTTTTAGGATAACTAGAGTTTTGACTGACGGATGGCTGAAGAAGAATGAAAGGCGGAGTAAAAGGCAGAATGAAAGGCGGAGTGAAAGGCGGAATGAAAGACGGAATGGATGGGGGCTGGTTTGCGCATGTTTTCGGTTTTAATTTTGTCTTGACGTTTTCTTGTATTGATGTTATTTATGCTATGTTTTGGATTTATGTATTGTCTCTGTTTATGGTTTTTGTATGGTATTTTTCGTATGTGACAGTGTTTGTGAACTTTTTCTACTTTTATAATAAAATAGTTCCAATTCCTGGACAACCTCTTTAAAGGATTTATCCATCTTTCTAATATTGATGGCCTGTCCTTAGGATAGGCCATCAATATTACATCTGAGATGATACAACAGCCAGGACCTCTGCAGATCAGCTTTTCCAGGACAGTGCAGCTACAGGTAAAGGTAACAATTCTAGGAGCCACGCTGTTCACTTGCCATACAAGGTGTAGCAGTAGGTTTAGGTAATGCAGTGGTGCACATGGTATAGTGGGTGAGCAGCATAGCTCCCGACATGTTATTACCTTTGTCCGCCCTGTCTCGGTACCAATGATCTGCAGGGGTCCTGATGGTGGCCCCTAGAAACAATTCCACTGGTGGGCCCTAGACACCCCAGTCCGATACTGATGGTATGCCTTGTGTCTGATGCTGGTTTAACCCTTTAACAACATATAACATGTCTGTAAGTCATGGTGTCGCTAAGGAAGTATGAGAGGGCTCAGCAGCTAAGCACCGGCTGTATTATAAAGAAGGTATTTGCCACTAACAGATGCGATTGATGCTTGCACCGATCACGGCTGTTAACCCTTGAGATGCACTTAAACAGCAGTGGCGAACCAGTATATAGGATCCAATCACTGCACACCGGTGTGTCATGGGCGGCGATCAGTTACTCTGACAGCCAGAAGTCTATTGAAGGCTCACAGGCTTGTCATAGCTAAGATTTTATTACTATTAGTCTAAAAATAAAACATAAAAAAATAAAAGTTTCAAAAAGTATAAAAAAATATAAAGTTTAGATCACCCCCCCTTTCTCTACATTACACATAAAAATAAGCAACAATTAACATAAGCAAGTTAGATATCCCCCGCATCCGAAACTTGCCTGAACTATAAAAATATAATGATATTTATCCCATATGGTGAACAGTGTAGAGGGGAAAAAAAAAATCAAAACACGCAAACTGCTATTTTTTTCTTCAATTGTCCACCCACGAAAATTTAATTCATTGCAATCAAAGCATCACACAATTCGCAAAATGTTATTAATAAAAACTACAACTTGCCCTTCTAAAAAAGAGGCCTTACACAACAACATATATGGAAATATAAAAAAAAGTTACAGGTGTTACTTTATAGTAACTAAAAGAAAGTTTAACATTTTTTACATAAATTTGGTATCGTGGTGATCATACCAACCCACAGAATATAGGTTACATGTCATGGTTACTGCATGGTGAACGCCATAAAGATGAACTCTCTAAGAAACTTGTGCAATTTTTTTCCAGCTTCCCAGGATAACATATGGAAAATTAAATGGTACCACTATAAAGTACAATTTGTCTTGCAAAAAATAAGCACTCATTTGATTCTGCGAACCAAAAGATAAAAAAAATTATAGCTTCTGGAAAGTGCAGAAGGAAAAAACTAAACGCAAAATCAGAAAATCAGTGTGGCTTAAGTGGTTAAATAACCCTATCGATTACCTCACCAGGGAGTTTCCAGTCAGGAGTTTGGGCATCAACCCACCACACTCGCCAAATGGGAATACGCCCTTTACTGTGATTGGAGGAGGGAATCATGGACCACACAGTGGCATCCTGGCATCCTGTTGCTAAGGGAACCTTCATAGCGGCTCCA
This sequence comes from Leptodactylus fallax, assembly GCA_947044405.1. Taxonomy (NCBI): domain Eukaryota; kingdom Metazoa; phylum Chordata; class Amphibia; order Anura; family Leptodactylidae; genus Leptodactylus; species Leptodactylus fallax. The sequence continues at coordinate 128,743 of CAMRHE010000024.1, forward strand.
CAGGCACAGGCAAGTGAATGAATGAGACATAGGGTAAAATAGATGCCACAATCCAGGATATACTTAGGTGTCTTATATCCATTGCATTTCACTAACATGGATCTCTGGCACTATATCCAGCTCCAAAGTGGTACTGCTTTGATACTATGGATGTAACCACAGATACATGCATCTCACTAAGTACCCATCATATTCCAAGCATATACAGTTCGATTAGTGAGGTCTCCATCCAGCTATACCTTAATTGTGTGCCACAGAAGTTAATCAAGAAGTCAATTCAACACTAACCCTTATAATTCCAATTCCCAAGAAGAACATAAGGTTTTTCCCCAGGGGTTATGGCTAATAAAAACAGGATAATACAAGACATGTTGGTTTCCACTTTTTAAAGGGCCATTCACATACAAACATGGCACATACCCCATATCATATGGCACAATCATCCCTTATCTTACTGTCCCCCATGATAATAACCACCCCAAGAGGACAAAAATTGATCTAATATTGAAACACTTATGTAAATAACAAAGTAGAGGGCTGCAGTTTTCAGGCCACAATCATCCTTGAACTTCTAAGTTTCATCCTGAAGCATAACTATTTTACCCTTGATAGTAAGTTCTACCACTAGCTCAGGGAAGTGACTATGGGGAGCTCATGTGCATACACATATGCCATTCTCTTCCTGGGCTGGTGGGAGACTGAACGAGTGTTTTCTGAATACATGGATAGATGGATTTCCCATATTGGGTTTTGGCTTAAATTTATAGGTCTTGATTATTTGGACAGGGCCTAAAGAAGATTACACTCAGTTTGTGAAGGTGTTGAACAGGAAAGATCAGGAAAGTTCTTCATCCCTGAGATCCATAACAGGATAACATTCCTGGATCTCACTATCACGATCTCTTGTGAGGGCTAGCTTATGACATCTGTCTTCAGGAAATCTACAACCACTAATAGTTTATTAACCCCTTCATACCACAGCCAATTTTCGTTTTTGCTTTTCCATGGGGTGATTTGAATTTTTAGATTTTTTGTGTTTTTTTTATACTTTAAAAAACTTTTTTTTTTTCTTTTACTTTTATGATCAGACCCCTTAGGGACCTTGAATCCTAGGGAATTTGATCGCTCACACTATACACTGCAATACTAATTTTGACCGCAGCATCTAAAGTGTTAACAGCTGCGATCGCCATGTATGGAGAGAGCTCAGCTCCTGAACTCTCTCCATACAACCCTTCACACCCAACCATGTACATGTACATGATTTTGTGTGAAGGGGTTAAACTGGGAAAGTTGCCATCTCCAGTCACTACAGAGAGGTATACAGTGGCTTGCAAAAGTATTCATACCCCTTGAACTTTTTCACATTTTGTCACCTTACAACCACAAACCTAAATGTACTTTATTGAGATTTTAAGTGATAGACCAACACAAAGTAGCATTTATTTGTGAAGTGGAACGAAAATAATACATGATTTTCTAAATTTTAATCAAATAAAAATCTGAAAAGTGTGACGTGCAAAAGTATTCAGCCCCCTGTACTCTGATACTCTTAAATAAAATCCAGTGTAATCAATTGCCTTCAGAGGTCACTTAATTAGTTAATAGAGTCCAGTTGTGTGTAATTTAGTCTCAGTATAAAAACACCTGTTCTGTGAAGGCCTCAGTGGTTTGTTAGAGAACATTAGTGAACAAACAGCATCAAGAAGACCAAGGAACTCAGCAGGCAGGTCAGTGATAAAGTTGTGGAGAAATTTAAAGCAGGTTTAGGTTATAAAAACATATACCAAGCTTTGAGCATCCCAAGGAGTACTGTTCAATCCATCATCCAAAAATAGAAAAAGTATTCTACACTGCAAACCTACTAAGACATGGCCGTCCTCCTAAACTAACAGATTGTGCAAGGAGAGCACTGGTCAGAGAAGCAGCCAAGAGGCCCATGGTCACTCTGGAGATGCTGTAGAAATCCACAACTCAGGTGGGAGAATGTGTCCACAAGACAACTATAAGACGTGCACTCCGCAAATCCGGCCTTTATGGAAGAGTGGCAAGAAGAAAACCATTGTTGAAAGAAAGATATAAGAAGTGCTATTTGCAGTTTGCCACAAGCCATATAGGGGACACAGCAAACGTGGAAGAGGGTGCTCTGGTCAGATGAGACCAAAGTTGAACTTTTTTGCCTAAATTCAAAGTGCTATTTGTGGTGAAAAAGCAACACTGCTCATCACCCTGAACACAACATCCCCACTGTGAAACATGGTGGTAGCAGCATCATGCTGTGGGGATGCTTTCTTCAGCAGGGACAGGGAAGTTGGTCAGAGTTGATGGAAAGATGGATGGAGCTAAATACAGGGCAATCCTGGAAGAAAACCTGTTGGAGGTTGCAAAGGACTTGAGACTGGGAAAGAGATTTACTTTCCAGCAAGACAATGACCCTAAACATACATCCAGAGCTACAGTGGAATGGTTTAGATCAAAGAGTATTCATGTGTTAGAATGGCTCAGTCAAAGACCAGACCTAAATCCCATTGAGCATCTGTGGCAAGACATGAAAATTGCTGTTCACAGACACTCTCCATCCAATCTGGCTGAGTTTGAGCTATATTGCAAAGAAGAATGGACAAAAATCTCAGTCTCTAGGTGCGCCAAGCTGGTAGAGACATACCACAAAAGACTTGCAGCTGTAATTGCAGCGAAAGGTGGCTCTACAATGTATTGATATAGGGGGTTGAATACTTTTGCACGTCACACTTTTCAGCTTTTTATTTGATTACAATTTTGAAACCATGTATCGTTCGTTCCACTTCACAATTATTTGCTACTTTGTATTGGTCTATCACTTAAAATCTCAATAAAGTACATTTAAGATTGTGGTTCTAAGGTGACAAAATGTGAAAAAGTTCAAGGGGAATACTTTTGCAAGCCGCTTTACCTATATACCCTATATCTTAGGGTTCGACAAAACTGTTCATCAATTGGTGACTTTAGGAGGTCAGTGAGTGATCTCCCTATCAGGTTCTTGAGAAGAGGTTATATGGATAATGTGCTAAAATCTGTATACCATCACTACATGTCTCTCAATAGGGATCAGCTCCTTAAGATCACAGGAGGAGGGTACAGTCTGTATTATTGGGACCTTTGACTTAGAAAGATTAGTAATATTCTTCAGTCTCATTGGGGGATCTTAAGAGCTGATTCTGACAGGTAAAGAAGTGGGTGATGCACCAGCTATTACTTTTAGATGGGAGCCTTTGTGACTAGGTGGTTCATAAGTAAGGACCCCCAACAATTGGTTACCACCTCATCTGAATGGCATGTTTAAGTGTGGCACATTTTGAGCCCATCTCAATGGATTTTTGAGATGTCATAGTATATCCACAGGGTTTTAATGGCCAGATATAAAGGTATCCTCTTTGTTATTAATAGTCTGGGTGAGTACTATGAATATTAGTCCTAGTGTTTTGGGCATATGTGCCAGGAAATATAGCTTCTGTTGGCTGTTTTTTAAAGACGTTTTTCAATGTTAGATTAATTTTTTGTCTTCCTTGGGTGGAAATTATCAGTTGCAAAGCAATATCCCTGGTGAAGTAATCAATAAGGGGACGGGCTATGGGCTATTTAAACCAGCACCAGACGCGAGGCATACCATGGATGCCTTGTCATACAGACTGTCACGTGACTAGTTGCTACATAAAATGTGAGAGCTGAAACTGGCCCAGATAACTTTTACACCCCTGATGATGCTACAAAAATAGCAGAAACAAGTAGAATGAATCTTAGGACAGTTAATTTCATGAGTGAGGGCTAGAGTCAGGGACAGGGCGTATATAGAAGCACCATGGATGGCAATTAATGAATGCTCACTCAGTGGGTGAATTGTAGGTCAGTTAATCTTATGAGTGAGGGTTAGGGTAAGGAACAGGGAGTATATAGAGTCCCCATAGATGCCAATGAAATATAGGTGCCCCCTGCTGGAGACACTCTGCAATCAATAAATGCTCACTCAGTGCCTGATAGGAGGGTGGGTCAGCACTCATAGCTCTTTTGACTATATGGTTATTGTTGGTTACACAAATAAAGTATATTGGTTTTAACTGCTCTTTCAGTCAATAATTTGACTAGTTTAGTTAGGAACAGATACCCTCATGTTTGTTTGTTTGTTTTGTATACATTTATCTTGGATAATCACTCACTAAATAATAGCCCCCCCTTAGCAATTACCTAGGGAAAGTCCTGGGGATCTGGAAAATAAATTGGGTCCTGTGCTACATTGATGTTATTTCAAATAGCTGTAGAACTCCCTAAAAAACATTAGTACTTTCAATAAATCTGATTTATATTATTTTTATTTTACTTACTTACATAGCACCAACATATTCCACAATGCTTTACTGATATTGCCTTCACTCATCTTTAGTATTAGCTGCATTTGTTCACGCGCTAATGTAATCTCAGACTATGTCTAGTATAAATTAAAACCTAAAATAAAATAAAAAGATAAAAGCAACCATGCATTTGACTATTTGAAAAAATCCTATTCAGATATTGTATTAAAGAACCAGTCATTTTACAGAGCGTGCAGTGGTTATTGTAAAATATAGTAGTTTTTTATACCGTTATGTTACATTTTTTTATATCAACTTTAATGAGGAAACACAATTGATTTGTAAATAATGAAGTAGTCATGTTCTGATGTCTTCTTTTTCTTATCTGAACTGGTGACCAAACTATTCAGGTATATTTCCATGGTCAGTAGTGGAAATAAGCAGCAGGAGTGTTTCTTATCCATTATGTAGTATGGTTCAGGTATTACACAGCTATTGTACAATACAGTTAAGAGTTGTATCATTTCCAAACTGATGCCAAATATTACATGACAGTACTGCTCTATTGTGATGGCCAGGATCAGGTATTAGTTATGGCATAGTAAGGGTCTTTAAAATGCCCCTATTCAGCTAAACTAAACTTTGGGGACAATTAGCCCCCAAAACTAAATGGAAAATTGAGTGCCTAATAACAGACATAATGGAAAGTATACATGGCTGTCTAAAAAGGGTGTAACCTTTTTAGGATAGCTATTAAAGATGAGCAAATCGAAGCTGAGGAAGTGGAATTCGATCCAAATTTCAGGAAATATTCGATTTGAATCGAATCCGGATTTCCTCGCGCTTCATGGTAACAAATCGCATTTTTTCATAAAATGGCTGCTGCACATTAGAACATGGGGCAAGGAACTCTGGGAATGCAGGATCACCCACAATGCCATGCGTGCAACCAATCAGCAGCCAGCCCTGTGATGTCACAGCACTTTAACCCCCTTCGCGACCGCCCACGGCATCGGGGGCAGGTGTTAGCTGTAACTGACAGCTAACACCCTGCTCCATAACCCCCGGTTGGATCACAGCTCCAATTGCGGGTTTTGACATCCAAGGGGTCCCGACATGCTACATATCCCCCTCGACACCCCCCGCGGCGAGATGGGGGGGTGCCGATATGCATCTTCTGCAGCCCGGGGTCTGGCCAGTGACCCCAGGCTGCTAGTAGCCCCCAGTACCTGGTTGATCCTGCCCAGAAGTAAGGAAATCAGCCTATGAGTCTGCATAGGCTGATTTCCTCTATAGACTGTATTACACGTGTATTGCCGTCTATAGTGCTGAACCAGCGATCAGTGCATCGCTGGTTCAGGTCCCCTAGTGGGACATCACTAAAAATCACTGCAAGGCACAGTGTTCTATACCACTATACAGGCTCTCTGCAGCCAGGAAATAGCTGTTTTTTAACATGATTTGCCACAAATTAATTCGGATCGAGTCGAATCGTATCGGAAAATTCGGCGAAGCTGCCCAATCGAATTTTTGAAAAATTCACTCATCTCTAATAGCTATCTTTTTCATTCAAAGTTTTTTATTGGTTTTCTTATTAAAGAAGTACATAAACAATGTAAACAGAGACAAACTGGGTATACAGTTGGTAAATGACAGTACATAATACTGTCAGACAATAATTATAGGGAGAGAGTTCATGAGTAACTGATGTCATGTTGTGCGACTACTAGGGCACAGGTACTCAGGCTTTGCAGTATATGGCTCAGGAGAATGATGTGTATGTATGTGTGTCGATAAGAGAAGGGGAGATAAAGGGTATTTGTTAGAAGGGGTAATTTTAGGGGGGAAGCGGGATGAGTCAAGTCTAAGAAGAAGAGGAAAGAAAGAGAGGTAGAGGAGGGAGGGGATGGGGCCTACTGGTTCACTGTGGAAAGTCGATCCAAGGAGACCATATTTTCCTAAAATTGCTGTGCGTTCTGTTCTTCCAGGAGGAGAGCTCCTCGAAGCAGGCCATTTGGTTGACTTTACAGATCCATAGATGTTCCAACAGGATCTCACACTTGAGCCAAAATTGTGGGATAAGCGTTTTCGCTGTGGCTAGTGAGAAGAGGGAATACGTTATTTGAGTAATAAAAGACAATTACTTATCACAACTAGTGCAAAACCAAAGAGGCGAGGCACTTTTAGGACTAATTTTAACAAATGAACCTGACACATTGTCAAAAGTGGAAGTTGGGGGTCATCTAGGTAATAGTGACCAGAACATAATACATTTTCTTGTTCACATCAGTAGAGAGGGTACAAAAACACTAAACTTCCAGAAGGCCAATTTTAACCAGTTGAGAGAGGAGCTTAGCAGCATAAACTAGGATCAATGTCCTCGAAGTGATGGGAAATCAAACAAAATGGGACATTTTCAAAAGCATTCTAAATAGGACCACTAAAAAACATATTGCTTATGGGAATAAGTGGGCCAGAAATCATAAAAAAACAATATGGCAAACTAAAACGGTAAGGAGTGCAATGAGGGATGAAAAGGAAGCATTTAAAGTAGTGACGCAGCATTAAAAAATTGGACCTACCATGTAATGGACCTCTTCTTTTCTTTTAGAGGGGTTTGCTTTGACCATGAATAAGGCCTGTATATGGAGTCATTTAGGAAGGTTTGTGTAGCAACTACACACGTGGACAAAATTGTTGGTACCCCTCGTTTAATGAAAGAAAAACCCACAATGGTCACAGAAATAACTTGAATCTGACAAAAGTAATTTGCCAAACTACATGTTTACAAGCCACAAAGCTTTTGGGAGAATGTCCTATGGACAGATGAAACAAAAATAGAAATTTTTGGCAAGGCACATCAGCTCTATGTTCACAGATGGAAAAATGAAGCATATCTTGAACAGAACACTGTCCCTACTGTGAAACATGGAGGAGGCTCTGTTATGTTCTGGGGCTGCTTTGCTGCATCTGGCACAGGGTGTCTTGTATCTGTGCAGAGTACAATGAAATCTCAAGACTATCAAGGGATTCTAGAGAGAAATGTGCTGCCCAGTGTCAGAAAGCTTGGTCTCAGTCACAGGTCATGGGTCTTGCAACAGGATAATGACCCAAAACACACAGCTGAAAACACCCAAGAATGGCTAAGAGGAAAACATTGGACTATTCTGAAGTGGCCTTCTATGGGCTCTGACCTAAATCCTATTGAGCATCTTTGGAAGGAGCTGAAACATGCCGTCTGGAAAAGGCGCCCTTCAAACCTGAGACAACTGGAGCAGTTTGTTCATGAGGAGTGGGCCAAAATACCTGTTAAGTGGTGCAGAAGTCTCATTGACAATTACAGGAATCGTTTGATTGCAGTGATTGCCACAAAAGGTTGTGCAACAAAATATTAAGTTAAGGGTACCATCATTTCTGTCCAGGCCTGTTTCATGAGTTTTCTTTTTTTAAAAATTCTGTTGAAGCATGGTTGAAAAGCAATGTCTGACTTTCATTTGTTCATTTTCATAGAATTTTTATATATTATTACTTTTGTCAGATTCAAGTTATTTTTGTGACAATTGTGGGTTTTTCTTTCATTAAACGAGGGGTACCAACAATTTTGTCCGCGTGTGTATGTTGATGTGCACACAGTGATTTTTTTATTATACATTGTATTCCCTCTACATTTGGTCTTTTTATCTCGCCAGTTAGGTGATACCTTTGGTATTTGGGTCAATTTACATTATCTTTGCCCACTCATTTGGACTCATTTAATGAGCGAGACAATACTTAATATGTGCATTATTTGATATCTCTACCTCTGCCATACATCTGACATCTATTTGTATTGTTTGTTTCATCTGTTTTATGTATGTATTTATGTATGAGATATATAAATGTATTATGGTTTACTAAATTTTGATATACATTTCTTATATTCTGGACTTTTTTGATGTTTTGTATAGCATCTATCAGTTTTTTTCTTTTTGGTTATAAGTGTTATGTATGTAGGGGGGAGGAAGGGGTAGTAAGGTAAGAGGAAAGGTACTAAAGAGAAGGAAACAAAGAGGGGAAGAGGTTACAAAGAAGAAAAGGAGCTATAGAGAAGGTGTGGTGTAGGTAGAGTGAGGTCTAACTCAGTGGAAGTGCCTGATGACCACTGACGGAGATCAATTCATGGGGACAGTCAGAAAACTGACAAGCCTCTTGGGGGTGGGAATAATCCTGATCAGAATGGGCTAAGTGTAGTACTCTCCAGTTGTTACTTATATGTGGTATAAGTCTACATGGGATGTAGTTGCTAGAGGAGGGAAGGGAAAGAGAGAGTGAAGAAGGTGGTGGGTCCGAGTCTGAATTAGGGGCACGGAATGAGGGGGAACCTGGAGAAAAAAGGTGGGAGTGGTGGGTAGTCAAGAATAGCTTAGGATGATGCCAATGTGCGTCATAAACTTGTATTGGAGAAGACAAGAAAAGGACATGTGGAGTGCTGAATGTATAGTGAACTATGGTAAGTGTGGTGAGGTGATGAGCTCGGGTTGCAGCTGCAGGAAATAGGTAGAGTGGGTCCGAGAGTATTTGGATGAGGTATGCATAAAGAGTTTGTGAAGCAGTACACAACGATAAGGCATGACATATGTAATAGTAGTGCGGGGTAGATAGATTTATGACCCATAATACCATAGCTCTCATGCAGTATCCACTATGCAAGCCAATATACATATGCCATTATATTCAGAATCAACCGCAGACACCAAAAGTATAAATGGAATGAGGAGAAGGGATGGTAGGTCCAGCGGGGGAGGGGGTGCTTGGGTTTGGAAAAGGTAATGAAAGTGGGTGAGGAGGGAGGGGTGGAGTACAGGTTTGTACTTGCTGAGATGTGCAATGCACTTCCGTTTCCCTTATAGGAATCTCATGGATAACCTGGTGGGAGAGGGAAGTACATTGTAAGGGTGGTGAATAATTTGTTCCATGACTGTCCACTGGGATAGAAAATGCGGCCATGTAGAGGAAAGTCTGAAGTGTCCAGTAGACAGGGAAGCGACAAACATGGTACTGAACGGATAGCCTATTGTGAGTGTGGTGTGGGAATAGAGTCAGATGGTGCCTATGTGGAATAGGTAAGGATGATCAGCGAAACATAGGTGAAAAGTGTTTAAAATTTGCATAGCAGTAAAGAATAATAAAGACATGTCCAAAAAGCAAGGCAGATATAACATTCATGACTCTCAACACCTAACAACAAAAACGGATTGCTAGATCCTAAGAGCAATCACATTTTAGGAATGGTAAGAGCAGCTATATAAATCATACACCTATAGTAGCAGCAGCAAGCGTCAAAGGTATGTTAAGAGAATTGTAAGGAGGGGTAAGATGGGGGATGTCGAGGGTGGGAAGTTGAAGGGGGCTGTCGGGTATGATAGGGCAGGTAGAGTGGGTGGAGGGGAAAGGAGAGGGTGAGTCTGTATCGGTCAGTGCTTGCTGGAATGTGTAAGGTACTATAGTTGCCCTCGCAGCAGCAGCCTGAATACAGCGGGATGAGTGAGTTGTGTGCCATGGGAACTGTCAAGAGTCACGAGGTCTTTGCCAGTACTGGGTCGGTAGACAGTGCACATGTTAATTGATAGAAATAAAGATGGGGTGGAGGGAGCGTTGGGTGGGCCAGGCGGGGGGATTGTTGCCATGTCTTCTGAAAGCTGGTGGTAGAAGTGGTAACATTAAAATGGATGAGAGGGACTTCTAAGCCAGACTCATCAGCAAGATATTTGATTATAGAAACATCAGGAAGGGGTGGGAAGAAGATGGGTAGGGGTGGAAGGGCAGGGGGTAGAGGAGAGGCAAGGAGGAAGGAGTTGAGGAGAGAATGGCAGCAAGAGGTTGGGGGAAAGCAAAAAAACATTCAAAATGGAAGTTGAAAAGTGTAAAAAAAACAAGCATATAGCATATAGAAACACACAGGTTACTGGTGCATCACTAACTCACAACTGGATTCAGCCCACAGAGGAGGCAGCTTATCAAGTTGGGTTCTGAATCTGTGGTTTCAGCCAGGATTTCTTCGTTTTGGGAGATTTAAACTTGTGAGCTGCTTCGCTGTGTTCCATCTTCAGCAGTTGAGGGAGGGAGCTGGTCTCTTCAGGTATTTAGAGCCAGGAGGGACTGTCCAGTTGTGTCATCAGCTATGTGGATTGTCACACGGCATCCATTCTTCAAGATCGACAGTCCAAAAGGAAAAGCCAGGCATAGCTCATGCAATGTTGGCATAAGGAATCCAGGAGTGGTCTCAGTAGATGGTGTTTCTGAAGCGAGGACAGCGCCAGGTCGGGGAGATGGGATTCAGGCAGACCTGTGATCCTGAGGTTCTTCTGGCAATTTCTGTTCTCCAGATTTTCTATCAGTGAATAGCCCTTGTTGAGATGGGAATGCTATTTGGTGACATGTTGTGCCAAGGATGCCGAGTGGTTCACGATGTCTGTGCAGGTGTCTTCTTCCCCACCGCTTGGAATCCAGATCGGAGGTTTGCTAGTTCAGAAAGGACAGGGGCCACAGCTTGGGATAGCGCTTTGCTGAGAAAGGCTTTAGTGATCAGGTTGATGGAAACCTCAGGACAATTGTTGCTTGGGAGGCTGTCCATGTCCAAGTCTTCAGCTGCCTCACCATTGCTGAAATCATCGGGGGCCGTCTTGTTTGCCAGAATAGGAGAATGGGCAGATTTTTTGCAGAATTTCTGCATGTCTGATTGCAGGTGCTGGTGCCTACTGGGGTGCCAGGGGTATCAGAGCCTCTTTCCCTTGTCAAATTGCCCATGACAGACATATTTGCTGGGTTGGACACTTTTAGCCCAGTTACTGATAACTACAGGCTGAAGCTTCCATAAGGTTCAGCGGCCAGGCTCTGCCCCCCTGTTTAGGTTAGCTTTCTTTTATTAATATTAATTGTATTGCAATATTATTTGGACATTGTTTAGGACTACTATTATATTACTTTAGTACAAGATATTATTTGATCATTGTGTGGCACTGCAGTTCAGGTCCTATAAAGTACTGTATATGATAAGGTGACACTGTAAAGTTAGAATTTTGGGCACCTGTATGGAAGAGTTTTGTGGCCATTGGGCTTGTTAGAGCACCATCCCAAGGCCAGTCCTATATTTATGCAAGGGTTACTGAAGTTGTTGCAAAGTCACCATATCCACAACCAAATCTTCTTGGTTGATAATTCTATATTTAGCACACTAGATTTGAGTTTTTGTGTGTTAGAAATAATTTAGAGTCCCTAGAATGAAATTAAATAATATTTTGAATTATTATTAGAGTATAAAAAGTCACAGAAATTATAAATACTGAACAGAGAGTACAGCTATTGAAGCATAAGCATTGAAATAACTATATCTCATTTCAAATTAGGTCATGTTGAAGCTGTTCTTCACCCAGATAAAACACTTCACATAAACTCATGAATATTCCTTTTCTTTTAGTCTGCATAATATTTTACTTGTTTACTTGTTGCTCTTCCTTGTATGTCTTAGAAAGGAAATGTGCAGTACATTTTTCTCAGTTGTTTAAGGTTTATAGCTAAGCCTTCTCAGGACAACATCACCTGGCCCACTCACAGAATGCTTTCATACTTTGCAATACACGTAACCTGGTCATTAAAAGGTTACTGTTGGTTATCTCAGTATTAAAGGAACATAATGTAATAATACATCACAGTAATGAAGAGAAATTTGAAATCCCCAAATTATGAAAGCTTGTATTTATTTTCTTCATGTGACATTTAGTTATCAGTTTACCTGTATCTGTCTGCTTGGGCACACTGCCCTCTACAGTCTCTAATATGCTGACAATCATAAGATATGTGTCAACACATATGAGAATGTTTTCCTCCATTGAAACACCAAATAAATGTATTCTAAAAAAAATCGATTGAATCCATCATTTCTATGGAATGTACAGTGTATTATGATGGATTACTTACTTTATCATATTTTTTTAGTTTCCCTTATAAAGTCCAAAGTGTATAAAAACTGGCACAAATGGCATCCCTCCAAACCTCTGATTGTAAGTGTTGGCTGAAACGCTAAGGGGTGTAATTAGTTATTTCAAACTTTTCCCTAGACACCAGTACACACAGTTTCATTAAAATGGACTCTATTTTATTATATCCCGTGAGAAAAATGCAGATTTTTTTGTTGCAGATTTTGCTGAGGTTTTTTTGAGCCAAAGCCAAGAATGGCTTCAAAAGGAATGGGAAATATATAGGAAGTTCTTATACTTCTACCTTCTGCTCAATCTACTCCTGGCTTTGGCTGAAAAAAACGCAGCAAAATCTGCAGCAAAAAGATTTGTTTCTGCAATGCGGCAGAAACGCATCACGGTTTTTCCGCAGTGCCTTTTCAGAAAGTTTTTCTCAGAGGACTTTCTACTTCAATTATACCTATATGGAAAATGTCAGCGTTTCCGTAGCTATAATTGACATGCTGCAATTTACAAATATATCTACTGCGGGTATTTTTTTTTTTGCAATGTGTGGATGGGATTAGCCAGAATGCCATCCACTTTGCATGTACTATAAAATGCTACAGTCTTTACTGTGGCAAAATTGCAACGTTTAGCTATGTGGGGCCCCGGCCTTACTCTGTTTTCTTTAATGTTAAAGTAACACCTGTGGATATTTAGTGAAATAACAATGACAAAAGGAAAACAACTGATTTTGTCTTATTATAAAGATTGCAATGGATAAAAAAACTGAACAAAGACCCTGCTGAAGAAGCAAGAATGTTGACAATCTGGCACTGAAGAATGAAGCCAAGTAAAGAAATCACTAAACCACAACTGTCAGCACTGCCTTCACCCCATTTTTTTCTCCATTACATGCTGCACAATTCACACAGGAGTTCTATAACTGGTCTGACAACCATATTACTCAATACAAGCCTTATTATGGGGGTGGGGGGTGTCTGAAGTAGTGCAGCCCAATCAGGTGAGTATATTTCATCAGGGACCTGTCATCCTGTGGTCCACTTGCCACCAGTGATCTCTTGCACTATGGAATGCCTTTCTCCTTTTTTGGTTACGGTGTTTTGTCTTAAGCCACTTTAACATGGCAGTTTTTTACATCAGTATTTGTAAGACAAAACCTGGCATGGAACCTACACAGATAAACAGTATAATGGAAAGATATGTTCCTTTTTTGTGTTTTGGACCCAATTGTAGTTTTAGTATGCAAATGCTGATGCAAAATATCAACCAAAGTACTTTTTTGTGAAATTGGCCTTAGAGTAGGATTTTACACTTAGCCCTTTATTATCTAAGATGTAGTTTCAGTAAATCAGCAACTCAATGTATATTGCCATGTGTAGTTTGTAGGTTTGGCAAAGTCACAGGTGTGTTACTTGAATCTGGTGTACTGACTTTCAGTAGTATCATACATTGGAGATCTGCATAGGGAAATGAAGCAGGAGGGGGGTCGCCTCGTCCGAACACAAGATGGAACAATTATCTGGGGTTCGCCTATCTTTATTCACAAGATTGGAAATCATAAGTTGTGTGATCAAAATGTTATATACAATTACATTTGATAAGAAATATCTATGGTTCTTTTCTCTTGCCATGTTCTGCAGTACATATAAGAAGATGATTCGAAGGAGAATTTATTTTCAAATACATAAAAATTGCATTATGATAGGAATAATATATTTTGGTGTGAGAAAGTGATGTGGAAAATCATGGAAGGAAGATATATTTCTCCTAGATTGCTTTCATATTTGTTTTAGGCTCCAAGGTTTATAGTGTCAGGAATGGAAAGCCAAGACTTTTTGAGACTGGTCTTATGGAAAAGCCAAAAAGTAGTTGGATGGGGAGTTTTTTTGGGGTCTCCAATCCTTAGTCCATGCCTCTTAATAGGACTAGGTTGCTGGTTAATCAGCAGCTCCTGCAGTATCTGCATAAAATGGTGCAGACACAAGGGTAGAGTGGCTCAGTCTTTGATGTACTCAGGAGGATTTAAGGCTGGATCTCTATACTGTGACTGTAAGTGGAGAAAAAACTCATTGAGGTGCCTGGTAGGAAGGCAGTTGGTATAAAAAGGAACATCTATTTTGTTAGAGATCAACTGAGCAGGTTTTGTTTTATTTATTGCCAAAGAAGGCACTGGATTTTGCTTATGGTTGCTCCCTATCAGCAGTGTCAGTGTCTCTATCTGTTGTGAACCCACTTTGCCTACCTCTGATGCTAATCTCCAAGGAATTTTTCAAGCCTCTTGCACCTTTTTCCTACCTAGACTGTATTTTTGTAATGCTTTATGCCCAGTATGTGATACATCTGACCTACAGAGACTGGGAGGAGTGAATATAGCAGTCAAAGAGGATAGGATGACCCATACTTCATGGAGGTGTAGAGGGTAGAATTCTACATGTTTACAGCACACAGGTAGAAGATGAACATCAGGGGACTTGTCATGTACCAGCATTGGAGACTGACTATCAAAGCCATCATTTTTATAGACAGTACATTTGTAAACAGTAAATCATGCTGAATTGAAACCATTGTACACAACTGCGCATGCATTGGATTGCAATTCTATAGGTCCCATTTTTTCCAAGCAATTGTTTGTTCTAAGCTGGCTTTATGTATTGATGTCCATCTGTATGATTTACTTTGCTTACTAAAACACAGTTATGATGCAGGGGCACAAGAGCAATATAGTTTTAAGATAATGCAGGTCCTGGTTCATAGACCTGGGTCTCCTACTAATAGCAACTGTTGGCATGTTTAATAGCATGATGAAGATGGTTAACACAAAAGTTTATCCAAATACAAATTCTAACACTTACTTCATACTGTTTTTTTATATTTCAAATCAATATCAAACTTTTTTTATATTTATTGACAGAAAATATTGCATCTCTGTCACTTGATAACACAATCTCTATTCATAACATAAGCCTATAGTTAAGAATTAAATTTTGAATAATACAGAAAGCAATACCAATAATCAATAAATTTAAAAAAAATGCATTTTATTTCACAACTTTATCATGCTATAAATTAATCTATCATTCCTCTTATTTGATTATTTAGATGTTAAAAATATTTGCACTGTCTATAGATTTTTTCTTCTTTAAGAAATTAGTATTCCATATATGAATATTACAGGTTGTACACAATTCCTTCTGCTGTGTATAAGAAATGTTTATTATAAGTCAGTTGTTGCCAACTGGGTTTCATTCATCTTGAATCTTTGTACAAAGTTAACTATTTCTACTTTACTATTCATTTAATTTCTCTTCAGCCTCTTTGCAGAAAAAAAAAGCTACAAACCACAATTGCTTTGCTCTAATGTTCTTTTGTAATAGCCTTTATTATATGTTATACTTTGTGTGCTACTCTCCATCCCACTCCCCCTTTTTCACACATGGCAATGTCCTACTGTTTTCATTTGTTTTTGATCTGCCTCATTAAAATACTATTGATAGCTTTAACTATTGTGTTTGTTTAGGTGCTGATTTACAAGCACTAATATCTAACTGTGCCAAGATTAATAGGCGTTGATGGGGTTTACAATTATTACTGTTCTCCCCAAGTCCCTTGACCACACAGGTAGGAGTTCGGTAGAGGTCATGCACTTCTGAGAAGAACTCCAAAGAAGGCTTAAACCTAAGAACATTTTAATAGGATTGAATTTGTAATAGGATTTGGCAGCTCTACTTAAAGCACTGTCTCTTTTTATTTTAATGTGGAGTCATTATTTGAGAAAATAGGTCCAACAATTTATGTTAATGAAGAATGATCTATTTTAGTAAATGTTCTGAAAAAGAAAACAGAGTATTGAAGACGGCTGAAATGCTTTACAAACATAGGAATTTTAAAGTGACAACATGTCTATGTTGAGAACTAAAAATATTGATCCAATTTACTTTCTGTAAAGCAGATAAACTATGTTTATGACAATTAACATTTGCCTACTTATATTAATCTTTACAATGTTTTCATTAGTTTGTACTATTTTTTATTTTATGGTTTATATGGTCAACTGAAGTACGTAATAAAGAAGTCTTCACTTCAGGACTGATAATCATATTGTGATCACATCTGTATTATAAGTATACAGTGGGGAAAAAAAAGTATTTAGTCAGCCACCAATTGTGCAAGTTCTCCCACTTAAAAAGATGAGAGAGGCCTGTAATTGACATCATAGGTAGACCTCAACTATGAGAGACAAAATGAGAAAACAAATCCAGAAAATCACATTGTCTGATTTTTAAAGAATTTATTTGCAAATTATGGTGGAAAATAAGTATTTGGTCACCTACAAACAAGCAAGATTTCTGGCTCTCACAGACCTGTAACTTCTTCTTTAAGAGGCTCCTCTATCCTCCACTCATTACCTGTAGTAATGGCACCTGTTTGACATTGTTATCAGTATAAAAGACACCTGTCCACAACCTCAAACAGTCACACTCCAAACTCCACTATGGTGAAGACCAAAGAGCTGTGGAAGGACACCAGAAACAAAATTGTAGACCTGCACCAAGCTGGGAAGACTGAATCTGCAATAGGCAAGTAGCTTGGTGTGAAGAAATCAACTGTGGGAGCAATAATTAGAAAATGGAAGACATACAAGACCACTGATAATCTCCCTCGATCAGGGGCTCCACGCAAGATCTCATCCCGTGGGTTCAAAATGATCACAAGAATGGTGAGCAAAAATCCCAGAACCACACGCGGGGACCTAGTGAATGACCTGCAGAAAGCTGTCACTAACGTAACAAAGGCTACCGTCAGTAACACACTACACTGCCAGGGACTCAGATCCTACAGTGCCAGACGTGTCCCCCTGCTTAAGCCAGTACATATCAGGGCCTGTCTGAAGTTTGCTAGAGAGCATTTTAATGTTCCAGAAGAGTATTGGGAGAATGTCATATGGTCAGATGAAACCAAAGTAGAACTGTTTGCTAGAAACACAACTCGACGTGTTTGGAGGAGAGTGAATGCTGAGTTGTATTCAAAGAACACCATACCTACTGTGAAGCATGGGGGTGGCAACATCATGCTTTGGGACTGTTTCTATGCAACGGGACCAGGAAGACTGATCCGTGTACATGAAAGAATGAATGGGGCCTGTAGTGGCTTAGCCAGTCTCCAGATCTCAACCTCATAGAAAACCTTTGGAGGGAGTTGAAAGTCCGTGTTGCCCAGCAACATCCCCAAAACATCACTGCTCTAGAGGAGACCTGCATGGAGGAATGGGCCAACATGCCAGCAAGAGTGTGTTCCAACCTTGTGAAGACTTACAGAAAACGTTTGACCTCTGTCATTGCCAATATATAACAAAATATTGAGCTAAACTTTTGTTATTGACCAAATACTTATTTTCCACCATAATTTGCAAATAAATTCTTTAAAAATCAGACAATGTGATTTTCTGGATATGTTTTCTCATTTTGTCTCTCCTAGTTGAGGTCTACCTATGATGACAATTACAGGCCTCTCTCATCTTTTTAAGTGGGAGAACTTGCACAATTGGTGGCTGACTAAATACTTTTTTTTCCCCACTGTAGCTATGTGAGGGCTTATTCTTTGCAAGACGAGTTGTACTTTCATTGTGCACCATTTTGGGGAACATATAATGTTTTGACTATCTTCTCTTAATGTTTTGGGTTTTTTTTTGGGGGGGGGGTGTTCTGTGTGAAAAAACCCACAAGCCTATCATCACTTTATGCATTTTGTTTTTTATGGCATTCACTCTGCTTTCAAAATGACATGGCAACTTTCTCCGGCGGGTCATTACAATTACAGTAATACCATATTTATATTGGTTTTATTATGTTTTACCATGTTTGCAAATAAAACGTCACTTTTTGTAAATGAACGATTTTCCTGGGGTCACCATATTCTAATGCCTATAACTTTTTTTACTGACAGAGATATATAAGGGCACCTTATTTGTGGGTCATGTTGTACTTTTTATTGGTAGCAATTAGAGATGAGCAAATCGAAGCTGACGAAGTGGAATTCAATCCGAATTTCAGGAAATATTCGATTTGTATCGAATCTGAATTTCCTAACAAATCGCATTTAGTTCAAAATGGCTGCTGTACATGGGATAAGGAACTCTGGGAACGCGGGATAACCCACAATGACATGCATGCAGACAATCAGCAGCCAGCCCTGTGATGTCACAGCCCTTTAACCACTTCCTGAGCGCCCACAGCATGTTTGACCACGGCATTCAACAGCTAACACCCTGCTCCATAACCGATCGGGGGTTTTAACACCTTGGTTGCCGCGGTCAAACATTTTGCTGGGAGAACCTGGGAACTCTGATCCCCAGTGCAATGTACTGCAATACATTGTATTGCAGCACGTCGCACATAGGCTCCATATGTGTTATAAACCGTTGCTCAGTCTCCTGGTTGCCATGGCAACCCCTCGGACCTCACAATCTTATTGAAAGGGATCCGAGGGGTGATAGTGGTTCGAACTTACCGGACCTCCTGCATGCCATAATCGCTATTGATCACAGCATGGAAGCAGGTAATCCGCCGGTGTCAGAGTATCTTGCTAGCCCTGGGCCTCGGCTGTGCAATACAGCCAAATGCCAGAAGTAACGGTGCAGGCAGTCTGGAAATCTGTGTCTTTCTCCTCCAGGCTCTCTGTCAGTCTTATGTGACATATTGCACCCAGGGTCACTGATGAGGCTTGTGAAGGGTGACATGGGCATGCTGAGCGTCATAATGTCAGGGAATGTGAGTATAAATGTTTTTGATTTTTTTTTACACCTATTTTACTCTAGGGTCTGAAAAGGCCCCTAAAGTATAATTTTACACCCAGTTCTCTCTGAAGAAGTTCAGACTGAACCAAACCAGAGGATCACTTCGTCCAAACACCAGACAAAAGAAATCTTAGTATCATCTGAAAATATGAAAACCCTTCTCTGTGAGCCCTCTACCAGATCATTATTAAACATATTAAAAAGGAGAGGACCCAATACTGATACCCTGTGACACCCCGCTGGTGACTGTGATGCAGTCTGACTATTTACCATTAACAAGCACCCTCTGTTTCCTATCACTGAGCCAGTTGTGAACCCAAGTGCATATGTTTTCCTCCAGTCCCAACATTCTTATTTTGCAGACCAACCTTTTATGTGGTACAGTATCAAAAGCCTTTAAAAAGTCCAAATACCTATGTCAAGTCTAGAACTGACCTCTTCATAGAAACTGATCAGATTAGTCTGACAGGACTAAATTTATTTACATTGAGATTCCAGGATAGAGGGACAGATTCATAAGATGACTGATGTTGGCGTGGAAAAGATGAGGAGGAACCTTTATTGATGATGATGATGATGATGATAATGACGATGACCATGTACTAGGTGTAGATGTGGCCTGCCTACAAGCAAGATCATGGGGAGGAGTAAGAGAACAGTCTTGCTCACTTTCACTGCCAGTGCTACTGTAATGTCTACTTTTCCAAATAAGTACGTAGACATGCAGTTCCTACATTTGTTCCTGCATGGCTATGGCTAAACTTTTTCTCGCAGATCTTGCACATCGCCGTGGATTTATCATTTGGCAATGTATAAAAAAATTCCCACATAGCAGATGACTGCATGTAGTTGCTACTGTCAGCATCATTATCAGCAGAAACATGTATGCCACTACCACCACCAGTGCCACCACCCCAATCCTGCGAACTTCTCCTAGGTCTGCCCTGAGCAGGCTTTTTGGATGTTGGGCCTGCAAAATGGCTGGGATCATTACTATCACCACTGCCACCACCCTCTTCATTTGATGTAACCTTGTTGCCAGGTCCTATATGTAAGGGAATCATCATCGGCAATGTCATCATCTTCCTCACCTCCCCATATCAAGCCATGCACACTCTCAGAATTTCCACCTCCAGGTATTTCCCTTGCTTCCCTGTCAGAATGACTACTACTAGTAGTAGTACCACACTCCCTGGCACTACTACCTCCACCACCTACAGTCATCATGTCTTCCTCCTCTGCTTGCACACAGTGCTGATTGTTCTGATCCAGCTCATCAAAAAGAGGAGGAACACTGCTCTGACTAGGAGAAATAGATTTCTCAGCAGGTACCACATCACAACCAGGGATCTGTGTCAGTGAATAATGTGAAGGAGAGACGGCTGACAGTCCAAAAAGGTCTTGAGGTAAATTATGTGTGATGTAGGAAGAGAAGGAGGAACACACAGAAGCCTGACTTAAGATAACATCAAGCTTGGATGCAATATCCTCTTGCAGCTGAGATGAATGAGCTAACTAGTTAAAACCTTCAGCTTCATTCTGAGGAATCCTGCAGCTACTGGTGGTGCCACCAAAACCAGAAGTAGTGTTGCCGTTGCTACTCACATTTTTTTTGTTAGTACTTGCATGTGTTTCCTCATCCCCCTGCTTTTGCCTGTCCCCTGCTCTGTTTTTTTCCCAGTCATTTTTTTTTACTGTAGACAGTGCTTAATTATACTGATGGACAATTTTGGCACTGTGTTTTTTTTTTTTTTTTTTTTTTACAAAGAAATATTTCCAGAAAAGTCAGCCCTAAAAATCAGAGTTTTTTTCATATTAGCGCACCTTATACCTAATATACCTTCAGCTGCGGAAAAGCTGCTTTTTCAAAAATGTTTTTTTGAAAAACACAGCATGTTAATATTAGTTGCGGAATCGTGACCATTTTTCCTATATTTTTAACCCCTTGGGGCATAGCCTTAATCTACCTTAAGGACACAACCTCATTTGTCAAATCTGACATGTGTCACTTTATGCGGTAATAACTTTGGAACACTTTATCTTATCAAAGTGATTTTGACAATGTTTTTGCTTACAACTTAAAGCAATTTTTCACATTTTCAAGAATATTTCCTAAACCCATTTTTCATGGGACCAGTTCAGTTCTGAATGGGCTTTGAAAGGCCTCTGTAATAGAAGCCCTCATAAATCACCCCATTCTCAATATGTCACTCCTAAAATATTTCAAAACAATATTTAGAAAGTTTCCTAACTCTTTCAGTGTTTCTCAGGCATTAAAACAAAATGGAGGTGAAATGTACAAATATACTTTCTTTTATCCCTAGAATTTACACATTCACAAGGGAATAAAGGAGAAAATGCATCCCACAATCTGTTTTGCAATTTCTCCAGATGCATGAGATTATCTGACATGTAGATGTAAACTGATGTATGAGCACACAGCAAGATGCAAAAGGGAAGGAGCGCTATAAGGATGTAGAAATTTTACTGCAATCATTTTCAGGTGCCATGTTGCATTTGCAGTGTCCCTGACATATCAGAACAGTACAAATCCCCAAGAAGTGACCCCATTTTGTAAACTATACCCCTCAAGGAATTTATCAGGGGGTATAGGGGTAAGTATAGCTTTTTAGCCCTATAGATGTTTCACAGAATTTTTTGTCAGGGGATGTGATCATGTGAAAATGAAAAATATTTTTTTTGCAATAAAGCGTCAATTTAGCCCAAAATTTAACATCTTCACAAGGGGTTAAAGGAGAAAATACACCCCCATTTTGTTACAAAATTTCTTCTAAATACAACAACTCCCAATATGCAGTGGTAAATTGATGTACAGGCACCTGACAGAGCTTGAAATGTAAAGAGCCCTCAAGGAATTTATCAAAGGTTATAGTGAGAATCTTGATCTTACATTTGTTTCACAGAATTGGGCTGCTAAAATGGAAAGCAACATTTTTTTTCCTATAAAATATTGCTTTAACCACATTTTTTTTTATTTCCACAAGGGGTTAAAGGAGAATATGCACAATTTGTTAAGCTATTTCTCCCAACTATGAAAATGTCCCACATGTGTATGTAAACTTCAGAAGGACCAGAACACTTGGTAGACGGCAGATTTTGCTGTAATAGTTTTCAGGAACCATGTCTCATTTGCAGAGTCCCTGAGCTCAGAATGGTGGAAACACATGACCCCATTTTGGAAACTAGACCCCTCAAGAAATTAATCATGGGGTATGGGGAGCATTTTGACCCCACAGATGATTCATAGAATTGAGCAGTACATTTGGCACATGACTTATTTTCCAATAAAATGTTGCTTTAACCCCAATTTTTTTCATTTCCACAAAGGGTTAAAGGCAAAAAATGCACTCATAATTTGTTAAGAAATTTCTCCTGACTACTGAAAAGCCCCACATGTGTACAGTGTCCATATTAGGACATCCTCAGATATCAGAGTCAAACATCAGATTAATAGTAGTTTACAACAGTGATACCTGACTTTGATAACTGACTTTGATTCTGACACCTGACTTTGATTCTGATACCTGACTTTGATTCTGACACCTGACTTTGATTCTGACACCTGACTTTGATACCTGACTTTGATTCTGACACCTGACATTAACTCTGACACCTGACTTTGATACCTGACTTTGATTCTGACACCTGACTTTGATTCTGACACCTGACTTTGATTCTGACACCTGACTTTGATTCTGGCACCTGACTTTGATACTGACAACTGACTTTGATTCTGGCACCTGACTTTGATTCTGACACCTGACTTTGATGCCTGACTTTGATTCTGACACCTGACATTAACTCTGACACCTGACTTTGATACCTGACTTTGATTCTGACACCTGACTTTAACTCTGGCACCTGACTTTGATACCTGACTTTGATTCTGACACCTGACTTTGATACCTGACTTTGACTCTGACACCTGACTTTGATACCTGACTTTGATTCTGACACCTGACTTTGATTCTGACACCTGATTTTGATTCTGACACCTGACTTTGATTCTGACACCTGACTTTGATTCTGACACCTGACTTTGATTCTGACACCTGATTTTGATTCTGACACCTGACTTTGATTCTGACACCTAACTTTGATACCGACACCTAACTTTGATACCGACACCTGACTTTGATTCTGACACCTGAATCTATGCAGTTTCTGGGCTGGTTGTAAAACTTAGATGACTTCTGACTTTCATATCTGATTGAGTCACAACTCAGCAGTCAGCTATGAAGCACATACAATGTTACACTGTGATTGGCCAGGATGACTGACCTCTGAGTGAACTCACTGCTCACACTCAGGAGTAGAAGATACTTGTCTAAGGCTGCAGGCTGAGAGCTCCATGAGTCTGATAAAAAGTTGTCTGACACAAAGTTGTCTGATACCTGACTCAGTCAGAAATCAGACTCACACATCATCTGAATTTTTCATATACATACAAGCCAGCCAGCACATACAATGGTGGAGATTTATCAAGTAAAATGCTCCATAATTCTGGTATCATTTTCACCAAATAACCTCTAACATGTCGTGCGCCACATTCATCAAGTATATTAAATACTTTTATTACTTGTACAAAAAGGGGTGTGGACTCACAGTAAAGGGGCGTGACCTACAACACTGTGCTGCAAAAATACATCCAAATAACCTCTCTAACATTTATCAAGTGTTTTAGGCTGAGGCTCCACGTACCAGACTGTAGCAAAAAAGCACTGTGGGAAAAACCTTGGCAGAAATGCATCCGCTTTTCCCTCAGAGATTTTCGCAGAAAGTCTGGCGAGGTTTCCTCTGCGGAATTTCTGCTTCCATTATTCCTATAGTGAAACCGCTGGTATTTCCATAAATATAATTGACTTGCTATGATCTCCAAAACCGCAACTGTTTTGGAAATTGCAGCATTTACACTGCGTGTATTTTTCTGCAATGCGTGGATTGTAGGGGTTAAACTGGTACTGTTAATTTGAACCGCACGCTGTGGCTGTAATTGGTTTGTTTTACAACCCCTACAATCCACGCATTGCAGAAAAATACACGCAGTGAAAATGCTGCAATTTCCAATACAGTTGCGGGGTTTGGAAATCGCAGCATGTCAATTCATTTACGGAAATACCGCCAGTTTCACTATAGGAATAATGGAATAATGGAGGAAACCTCGCCAGACTTTCTGCAAAAATCTCTGAGGGAAAAACTGTGATGCATTTCTGCCAAGTTTTTTCCCACAGCGCTTTTTTGCTGCAGCCTGGTACGTGGGGCCTCAGCCTAAAATACTTGATAAATGTTAGAGAGGTTATTTGGATGTATTTTTGCAGCACAGTGTTGTAGGTCACACCCGTTTACTATGAGTCCACACCCCTTTTTGTACAAGTAATAAAAGTATTTAAAACACTTTATGAATGTGGCACACAACATGTTAGAGAGGTTATTTGGTGAAAATGATACCAGAAGTGTGGAGCATTTTACTTGATAAATCTCCACCATTGTATGTGCTGGCTGGCTTGTATGTATATGAAAAACTCAGATGATGTGTGAGTCTGATCTCTGACTGAGTCAGGTATCAGACAACTTTGTGTCAGCCAACTTTTTATCAGACTCATGGAGCTCTCAGCCTGCAAGCTTATACAAGTATCTTCTACTCCTGAGTGTGAGCAGTGAGTTCACTCAGAGGTCAGTCATCCTGGCCAATCACAGTGTAACATTGTATGTGCTTCATAGCTGACTGCTGAGTTGTGACTCAATCAGATATGAAAGTCAGAAGTCATCTAAGTTTTACAACCAGCCCAGAAACTGCATAGAGTCAGGTGTCAGAATCAAAGTCAGGTGTCAGAATCAAAGTCAGGTGTCGGTATCAAAATCAGGTGTCAAAATCAAAGTCAGGTGTCGGTATCAAAGTCAGGTGTCAGAATCAAAGTCAGGTGTCAGAATCAAAGTCAGGTGTCAGAATCAAAGTCAGGTATCAAAGTCAGGTGTCAGAATCAAAATCAGGTGTAAGAATCAAAGTCAGGTATCAAAGTCAGGTGTCAGAGTCAAAGTCAGGTATCAAAGTCAGGTGTCAGTATCAAAGTCAGGCGTCAGAGTCAAATTCAGGTATCAAAGTCAGGTGTCAGAATCAAAGTCAGGTGTCAGAATCAAAGTCAGGTGTCAGAATCAAAGTCAGGTATCAAAGTCAGGTGTCAGAATCAAAATCAGGTGTAAGAATCAAAGTCAGGTATCAAAGTCAGGTGTCAGAGTCAAAGTCAGGTATCAAAGTCAGGTGTCAGTATCAAAGTCAGGCGTCAGAGTCAAATTCAGGTATCAAAGTCAGGTGTCAGAATCAAAGTCAGGTATCAAAGTCAGGTGTCAGAATCAAAGCCAGGTATCAGAATCAAAGTCAGGTATCAAAGTCAGGTGTCAGAGTCAAAGTCAGGTATCAAAGTCAGGTGTCAGTATCAAAGTCAGGTGTCAGAGTCAAATTCAGGTATCAAAGTCAGGTGTCAGAATCAAAGTCAGGTATCAAAGTCAGGTGTCAGAATCAAAGTCAGGTATCAAAGTCAGGTGTCAGAGTCAAAGTCAGGTATCAAAGTCAGGTGTCAGAAACAAAGTCAGGTATCAAAGTCAGGTATCAGAGTAAGGTATCAAAGTAAGGTATCACTGTTGTAAACTGCTATTAATCTGATGTTTGACTCTGATATCTGAGGATGTCCTAATATGGACACTGTACATGTGGATGTAAACTGCTGTATGTGCACAAAGCATGACTCAGAAGGAACAGAATGCCATTTGTAGGGAAGATTTTGCAGAAATATTTTTTAGGTGCCATGTTGTATTTGCAGTGCCCCTGAAGTATCAGAACAGTGAAAACCCCCAAATAATGACTGCAGTTTGGAAACTAGAAATGTATCAAGGGATATAGTGAACATTTGGAGCTCACAGTTATTGCATTAATTTATTTTTACAGAAATTGATGCACAACAGAGATTGAAAGGTAAATCTGTGCAGAGTATATCACAGTGTCAAGAAAATAATATACCAGGACAAATACATTATAAAACTAATAATCCATGGATGTGTGGTACAATCTAAAGCCCTCATGCACAGGCCAGGTTTTTTGGGGCAGGTGTCACCCTGATAATTGGTGTCTTTCCTTATCCCCTTTTAAAACACACTCTGCACTACTTTTTGGATTTTCCCTCTCTTTTCAGTTTGTGGGACTTCACTTGGAAATTGTTGCCCTGGTACAATACAGTCACCTTCAATTCCAGAAGTACTGGGACTCTGCCCTTCCTAGTCTCCAAATATCAGGGTCTTGATAATTTCCTCCTGAAACTGAAGGAAAGTTCCTGTTCGGCCTGCACATCATGATAGCACGTAAGCATTATGCAGAGTCATCTATACAGTGTGCACGGCCAGTTTTTTGTGCCACACTCTTGTATTTTTTCATGGCACTATACAGCTTTAAGACTTGGTCAACTACATCAACCTCTCCCATGTACTTATACACTTGTGGGTGTACTCTGAATTGCTCTTGAAAAAGTTCTACACTGTAATTCTGTACCTTGTCCTCTTACTGGTCAGGTATTGGCGGAATTTAAGACTCTCTTTGAAACTGATCTGTAAACCATCTATAAAAATATTGTGATCTAGGATGTATGCCTTAGCAAATATGCGTCTGAAGTGTTCAATGAGTGGCCTGATTTTGAATAGGCAGTCAAATTTGGGGGCATCTTGGGGCGGGCACTGTGTCCTCATTATGGCCATTCCATAGATTACAGTGTTATACAAAATGTCTGTACTCCAACACTGTCTAACACTTGGTTTCTTTACTATGGCCATAGGCAAAATATTTTCATCTCTGAACTTTTTAGGGGGGGTCCACCTCAGGGGCCTAGCATAAGAAATTAGTTTGGGCTGCCATAAAATTTATGAAATCATCAGAAAAAGAAAAAGACTTTGAAAAAGTACATTTCCATAAGGTCTTCAGTCTCAAATTAGATTCCTGAACTGCCCATGAAATCAGAAATCTGAGGCTGATATCTGAAGTGGACAATTTTCAGAGGGTGGAGTCCACAGTGGGTCACTAACTTCAAAAGTTGCCACAGCTTCTGTTCTGGTTTGCCTCCTTTGGAGGGTGAGGAGGAAAAATAAGGGAATGAGGCATCTTCCTGAAGTTAAAAGGGGAAGGAAAAAAGCAAAGGAAAACTACAGCAAAAAAACAATAAAAAATGCAGAAAAAAATGCAACATATTTTCTCAGCGTGTTATTTAAATCAATAAAACAATTTCAGAAGAAAAGGGTACATTTTATTGAAACCCATTAAAATGATTCTATAAAAGTTTTGCAATTGTGTTCATATGTTATCATCATACATTTAATGCTACTAGCTATTCATACACTAGATGAATAATTTCACATTTAAGTCTGTAACTTCCAAATGATGTAGTAAAAGTATTTGGATTTACGGTGATATTGGCACTAGTAGGTAGTTTATGCCCGCAATTGGTTTTATTTGCCTCTGTGCTAGTCAGTGATTTTACGGACTCATTAACTGATGTAAGGTAAGTCAGTAATAGCTGTAGAATTCATGACTTCAAGGCTTTGCATAACTGACACACCCCCAAAATTTATAATAGCTAATAATAGTCATGTATCCTAAGCTAAAGCTGTCAGGACATAATGAGACATTAAATCATGAAGAGCATATTGATTTTGTAAAATAGTTTCTCTTTAAAATGTAATTAATTTTTAACAAATTAATAGGTTGAAGAATGAATTGTACACTGACAGCTCTTTCTGCTAATATCTGTTTAAATCTTCTTTCTGGTCCAACAGAAATCATATGACCATAGGTGGCTCAAAGTGTGATATAATTAACCATTTCTACAAAGTGGTGTGAATGAGAAGGATATAACCCTGAGAAAAGGAAGTGTGAGTATAACTCCAAGAATGTCATAAATGTTCACACTGCCACACTGTGTAATTGAGATTAAAAAGCTGAAATTCTTCTTTGCTAATCTTTTGTTCCAGTATTTAAGGTTTGCATGAAAATAGATGACAATTAATAACTATCATTAACCTATCCACCGTGAGAATGACCGTAATGGAATTAGAGAAATTTAATAACACTTTTAAGCATTTAGTCTTCTTTTAGGCTTCATAATTTGCCAAAATAACCTAATATGTTTGGCTTATAGTTTTAATGTTATGTCTGATCTTCTCATTATTTTTTAAAAGTCTGACCTAGAGGGCATCTTTTCCTACCAGGTAAGAATATGTAGTGCACTGTCAACATGTAGGCTCCTAACCTACCATACACATCAAAATTCTCGTAGATATTAAGGCTAAGGTCACACATTGCAGAAATGCAGCTAAAAACCACTTGCACATGAATTATTTCATTGTGTTTTGCTATTTTCTACAGCATTTCTGCAACATTTCTGCATTGAAAAGATACACTGCAATTTTTTGTTATTTCCTCACCTCATAGCAGTCAAAGGAGAAAATATGCAGCATAAAAAGAACATGCTGTGCAAAATAATGTGACTTTTAATAAAAAATATCATAATATGGTAAATGCAATAGAATCAAAGACTATTATTACATGGACAGGTATATAATACTACTATAAAATATCACTTTTATTAATTATCATTAAAAGTACACCTCCAATAGAACCACTTTAAATAGTAATTTAAAAGAGGGACAAAAAGGGGTCTCTTATCGTAGTATCTAATAAAAAAAAGGGACTCTTATCCCTGGAGACCAGTATAAGGATAAACGCAGAAACGCAGCATTTTACAGTACCAGCAAAGTAAATGAGATTTCATTAATTTCATCCACATATTGCGCACAAAAAGAGCTGCAGAAAAGCTGCTTTTCAAAGATAATTTTAGCTGAGATATTGTTTTCCCTATATATTGAATAGGGGAATTAAAAAGCTAAGAAAACACACCAAAAAGTCAATAAGTAACGCTGGAGAAAAAAAAAAATTTTTTAGATGCAATTTACTATGTGGGACCTTAGCCTTGGCCTTATTTCTGGGCTACTGCATCTCCTGAGTACACTTGGGAATATACTATGGAGACCTAGCAATAGTGCCCCCAATCGGAGCCACTTCAGATTGCGGGCATTGACCCATTCATAATCACAGCACTTTCACACTCTAGGATGGGGTAGGGTCCCCTTAGCTCTATGAGCCAGGAATTTGTGCTCACACAACAGCAGGCCTCATGCAGCAGAAGACATGGAAGTTGATTGGTGACTGGATGGATACTGGTTGGCCTAAGGCTAAGTTCATATCTGCACATGGGTCACTGTCATTCGAACAATGTAGAGCCAGACTGCTAAAACATTTTTATACTGAAACTGGCTGAGAGAAAAGTCCTACCTGCAGCAGACTTTTCTCTCCGCGGATTTTTGGCAGTTTCTGCAGCATAGTCTCCAACAGAGACTTTGCCACATCTGTGAACCTAGAATAACTCTGCACCTAGGTGCCATCGTAGCTGCCCAGTATGTCTACAGTATATAAAAATAAACTGGGTAGTAATCTATCTCATGTAAGTCATGTAACTAATAGACTGGTTGAAATGCTGTACAATGAGTTTATGTATGAAGTACAATGGGTGGTGTACTGTGCCATGACAGGGTGATCTATGGGCTCACTTGGTTCACAAGCCAATAGAGGATTAACCTGTTCATCCGTGGGCCAGCCTCCGGGCACCTCCCTGTGAGGCCTCCCATTATTTTAAAATTACCTTGGGTTTTCTTTTTGGGGGGCCCCCCCCTTCCCCCCGTGTGCTGTGTTTGGGGTTGTTTGTTATGGAGGAAAAAAGGGGGGGGGGGGGGGGGCAGCATCCCAGAGTGCTACTGCATTTTTGTGTTTGTCTTGTGTGTCTCTGGGTTTTATGTCTGTAAGTTCTGTTCTGTGGTAAGTGTCACTGTTTGCAGCTTTCCCTGTTATTTCTCCCCTGCAGTGTTCAAGTCTAGCCTTGGTTAGCCCTGGCCTATCACAGGCCACTGGGCGGGGTTCTGGGAGACCTCGTCTCCACGGTAACCCTTGGTCTGAGAGCAGTTAGTCTAGTGTGAGCAGTGGAAGAGTGAGGGTGTGCAGAGGTTTCCTGCCCCCACAAGCTGCACTGAGGCCAACGGTTAGCCAACACAGCCGCATTCAGAAGGACTATTTCGGGCCTAGTATTCAGGTTCCAGTTCCTTGTCAGGCCTCCTAGAACCAAGGCTGGGGTTTGGACACTGGACTACAACCCCAATCAAGAAGCTGCTGTTGTTCTTCTGTGACAGTTGCCTAAATAAAAGGCTGTTTGATTTACCTGCAATGCTGACTCCTGAGTCGTGCCTGCATTACTATCAGGGCTCTTCCGACCAACACCACACCGGCTCAGGTAGGAGAGATTCCTCTGCAACTGGAAGTGCCCCGGGTGAAAGAACAACTACCACCACCATCCGGTAGTGCTGCAGGACCCCCCCTTGACCTTGTCCGGCCTAGGAGTGCGACTGGAGCCGTTTGGGAGCGTGCTCGGCCTGCTAGGTGGCACAGCATCCGCCACTACTACTCCCATCCTCCGGTCTCATCCGACTGGGTTGCGGCAAGGCGATTTTTGGCGTAGTCGGCAGGATCGTGACTCCCGTGTCCTTATACCATCACAGACTACGGTGTCAAGATCCAAAAACATCATCTCTACATCGGGTGAGCTGAAAACCTTTATTGGCTGTGTGAGAGACTTTTGCCCTGTGGATTTATACTGAGGACTCTGTCTGTGTGCCCGGAGCTGTTTGTCGCTATCTCCCTGGATTATTTTGCAAAGACTGTGGACTGTTGCAACTGTTTGCGTGTTTAAGCCACTTTATTGCGAGCCAGAGGACTGTCAGCCGTTACCGGACTGTATACTGTGCTGCGACATCACCGGTGCACGTGAGCCCAGCCCACAAGGGGTTAACTCCAGCCTCAGACAGAGCTGCATCATTTGAAAATTCTACAGCTCCGCAGAGGTTAACCGCCAGCCCGCCAAAACCAGCGCTCAGGCGGGAAAGACAGACGTCAGAAGTGCATCAGCCAAGCTCCACCCTCCAACTTTGAAAAGGACGAATCAGCAGCCGCTGACGTCAGTGAGACAGCCCTCTCTAGAGGACAGCGTCATCAGAGCCTCCGGGGCGCCGCCATCTTGGGTGAAACTGTTCCCAGACACTGATTGTTAGAACTCTGTCCTTATTGAAAAAAAAAACTTGTCTGCTGTCAGCATGTCGGATCAAGATGATCGTGAGTCCGTTAGCCCTGCGGGGTCTCCAATGGCTGCCGCATCGCCTGAGGGTGCTGCATCATTTGCGGCTGTTACATCACCGGTGACTTCTAATACTACCTCGACGGCCACCATTATGCCGCTCACCCTGCCGTATTATCTGGGTGCGCCTTGGCTACCCCCGCTATAAAGGGGAAGCGCACACCCTTGGAGACTTTAGAGACCGCATGCAGGCCATGTTCAAGCTGTACCCCCTGTCTGAGGAGCAGAAAGTGGAAATTCTGGTGGGGCAGCTGGAGGGCGCTGCTCAGAGGGAGGTCAAGTCCTGGCCCTCTTCCTATAAGACGTCCCTGGAACAAGTGCTGCAGCGGCTTCGTGACATCTTTGAAGTCCGAACTGCGTCCGAGTTGAAGATGCGGTTCTACAGCAGAAAACAACAAGCCGGTGAGTCCCTCCGAGAATTTGCCCTGTCCTTGCAAGAGGCTTTCCAAGCTATAGCCCAAGTAGATCCTCGGGCTGCAGAGAACCCCGACGCTGCCTTGAGAGAACAGTTCATTGAAGGAGCTGAGGACGAAGCCTTAAAGAGACAGCTAAGAATTCTCTCTGCTCAACACCCGGCTGTTTCCTTCCTGGACTTTATAGAACTAGTCATCCCAATACTGGGCCCTGAACAGCAACTGGGGTTCCCAGCTCAGCCTGCCTCACCTGGGAGTGCTCCAGCTATCACCCTGGAGCCTTACTCTCCTAGACGCCGCCATGTTTACCTGTCAGCCCCGCAGGCTGTATCAACACCAGGGCCTATCGATGTGGCGGATCTGAGAGAACAGGTCTCCCTACTGGTCAGAAGTGTGGATGTCCTGACCAAGAAGCTGGAGCATCTGCAGACCGGTTCTCAATCAAGGAGTGCACCTCCCTCTCCTTCCAAGTCTCCGCCAGAGGCTCCAAGGGGAACTGCCCGGAGAAGACTACCCTTTGCTGCCAGTGAAAGGCCAAAGAGACCCATTTGCAGATACTGCCACAAATATGGACATAGTGAATCCCAATGCTGGCAGTTAAACGGGCTTCCCCTGAGGCCGAGGACCGCCCCTCAGGAGGAAGAACAATAGGTCCAACCACGTCAAAGCCTTCCCCTAAGTATGTGGGCCCCCGTCCAGAGGTTACCATCCGGATTGACGGGGTGCCACTGACTGCTCTGCTGGACACTGGCTCTCAGGTTACCACCATCCAGAGAACCACCTTCGATGAGTTCTGGGGAGAGGATCGACTGGTGCACCCCCGGGAGTCTCCCCCATGGTGCTTGCTAGTAATGGACTGCCGGTACCTATCACTGGGTACTGGATCCCTGACATGCAAGTTGGACGTGTCAAGCTGTATGGACAAGGTGTCCTGGTCACTAACATCTGTGACGATGAAGTTCCCCCTGTGGTGTTGGACATGAATGTCCTGAAGAGCTGCTATGGAGAAATGCTGGAGGCCCTGCAGAACTCACTACCTACTGCCTCGCCTACCAAGAAGAGGGTGATACAGAAAACTATCCGTATCCTGGCTGCTCAGCAGAAATTTGCCAACAACAGAGGGGAAGTCTGCAGGGCCCGTGTCCAAGACAGCAGGTCAGTGACTCTTCAACCTGGCACAGAGACTGTGGTGTGGTGTCGGGCACGCATGGGTGTGCAGGGACAGGACTATCTGGCTCTAGTGGAACCTATGCCCCTAGAGGCTTATCCCATGCTGTTGGTTGCCCGCTGTCTGTCCAAGATCACTTGAGGAGAAGTGCCAGTTCGCATCATGAACTTAAGCAATCTGCCAGTTGAATTAAAGAAACATTGCCCAGTGGCTGTGGTGTCTTATGTGGCTCCAGAGGATGTTATTGAAGTTGCTGCTTCCGCTGCATATCAGTTCTCACAGAAAGTTGCCTTCAAAGAAGAGAAAGAAACTGACAAAGCTTGGTGGGAGGACTTACATATTGGAGCCCCAGACACCCCAGCTGAACAGATTAAAGGTGTTCTTGCGGTGGTAAAGGACTGTCAGTCAGCCTTCAGCCAACATCCACGGGACTTTGTGCACACCAAGTTCATTGAGCATACTATTCCTACGGGTACTCATCCTCCTATCAAGGAAAGGTACAGGCCTATTCCACCCGCTAATTATCAGACTGTCAAGAAGCTGATGGCAGAAATGAAGGACGCTAATGTCATCCGGGAGAGCCAAAGCCCCTGGGCTGCGCCACTAGTGCTGGTCAAGAAGAAAGATGGAGGTGTTCGATTTTGTGTGGATTACAGGAAGCTGAACGCTGTCACTCACAAGGACGCCTACCCTTTACCACGTATAGAGGAGTCTCTTACAGCACTGGGAGCCGCAGCCTACTTTTCCACCCTGGACTTGACCAGCGGGTACTGGCAAGTACCGTAGCTGCTGCTGACCGAGAAAAGACGGCCTTCACGACACCTATGGGCCTCTTTGAGTTCAACAGCATGCCTTTCGGACTCTGTAATGCCCCTGGAACCTTTCAACGCCTCATGGAGCGCTGTCTGGGACACAAGAACTTTGAGACTGTGCTGCTGTACCTGGATGACGTCATCATCTTCTCTAAGACATATGAGGAGCACCTACAACATCTTACAGAGGTGTTCCAGATCCTGGCACAGCACGGGTTGAAGGTGAAAACATCCAAGTGTCACTAGCTGCAGACTCAAGTCCGATACCTGGGGCACGTGGTCAGCGCCGAAGGGGTGAGGCCTGATCCTGATAAGATCGCTGCTGTGGAAGATTGGCCCACGCCTACTACCGCGAAGGAGGTCAGGAGTTTCTTGGGGTTTGCCGGATACTACAGGAGGTTCATCCCTAAGTTTGCCCAGATCTCGGAGCCTCTGCAAGAACTGTTGAGAGGGCATCCTAAAGAGGAGCTGAGAAAGAAGATTCCTATCGAATGGGGAGAGCAACAAGAAACTGCATTTCAGAGACTGAAGCGCTTGCTGACTGAACCACCTGTCTTGGGCTACCCGGATTACAGCTTACCTTTTCGGCTGCACACCGATGCCAGTACCAAGGGCTTAGGTGCCATCCTCTCTCAGGTTCAAGACGGGAAGGAGAGAGTCATTGCCTTTGCCAGCCGGTCTCTGAAAGGAATGACCAGAACTACAGTTCCTTCAAGCTGGAGTTCTTGGCCCTGGTGTGGGCTGTCACCGAAAAGTTCTAGACTATCTGGCTGCTACTCCCTTTGAAGTCTACACAGACAATAACCCACTAGCACATCTGGCTACCGCACGACTGGGAGCTCTAGAGCAAAGGTGGGCGTCACGTCTGGCCAATTACAACTTTGTGGTCAAGTACAAGTCTGGCAAAGCCAACGTCGGGGCGGACGCCTTATCCCGTCTACCAACAGAGACCAGTCCTGGTGAGGATGCGGATGAGTGGGAAGACATGGAGATGCCAGCTTTCTATGCCCGGTTTGCCAAGCAAGCGGTTCACACCGTCAAAGTTCCAGCTGCACCCACTGCTCCCACACGGCCTCCGGCGAAGGCGACGCCTGGGACAGAATTATGGGCCCAGTTGCAGTCTGAAAGTAAAGTTCTGCGTGAGGTACGAGACTTTCTGAACCAGGGTCGGCTGCCAACTGGACTCCGTGGAGTTTGTGCCAATCCGGAGCTGCGCAAGCTGTGGAGACAGAGGAGGAAGCTGTTCCTGAAAGGGGGACTGGTGTGTAGGCGTTCCATTGATCCTGTTTCCGGGACCCGACTCCATCAAATTGTCATCCCTCGATGCGATGTGAGCACGGTCCTGGAGGCTTATCATGACAAGTCTGGACACTTCGGAGTTCAGAAGACGGAAGCTACTATCAGAAGTCGGTTCTACTGGGTTGGTCTGAGAGACGACGTCGAGAAGTGGTGCAGAGAGTGCACTGCCTGCACCCTTGCCAGAGGGGAGAAAGCTGATCAGAAGGCTCCACTCCATCCTATTGAGAGCCATTGTCCTCTGGAGATCGTGGCTCTGGACCACCTAAAGGTAGAACCCAGCCGCTCTGGATACACCTATGTGCTGACTATGATTGACCACTACACCAAGTTCACAGTGGCTGTACCCGTACGTGATCTATCGGCTAAGACTACTGCTAAGACCTTCTGGAAGTCTTTCCTTCTTCCCTATGGATGTCCGGAGAAGATCCTTACAGACCGGGGTTCTGCCTTTGAGTCTCAGCTGTTCCTGGAGCTTTGTGCCCTGTACGACTGCAAGAAGCTGCGTACAACGTCTTACCATCCTCAGGGCAATGGTCTGTGTGAAAAGATGAACCAGACTCTTCTTGGGCTCCTCAGGACTTTGTCACCCTCCAGCCGAGCAGATTGGCCGCTGCGGTTACCTGAACTGGTCTACCAGTATAATAACCAGAAGCAGCTGTCCACCTGGTATACTCCCTATTACCTGATGTTCGGGAGACATGGGAAGCTGCCTGTAGATGTTGCCTTGGGAGTGGCTGTCCCTGATGACATCAACCCACTGCCAACGACCGACTGGGTGAGTGACCATCAGAGACGCCTGGCTGAAGCTCACGAAGTAGTGGAAGCCCGGATGAAAGCGGTTCGGGCCAGACAGGAAACGGGTCACAACTTACATGCTCGGGCTACCCCCCTACAGGTCGGCGCAAAGGTGTGGCTGAAGAACAACCACCGGACCCGCAAGTTGGACTCCAGGTGGGAGACTGAACCCTACACCATCTCTGCACAGCCCTATCCGGATGTCTTCGTGGTGGAGAAAGAAGGGAGGAAACCACAGGTGGTCCACCGAAATCGCTTGAAGGTGTGTTTACAGGTGGACCCTACACCCTCAGTGCTGTCTCCTTCCACTGAGGGTAGTTCTGATGAGCAGAACCTCGTTACAGTGTCAGAGGACCTTTGCCATGGGATGCCTCCAGGGTTCTTCGTCCCTTGCCTGACCTTCCAGCTGCATGCCAAAGGAGGAGCCCCCAGGTCACCTCCTGGGTCAGAGTTGTCTGCTGTGCCTGCTGAGGCAGAAGAACAGAGGGACCTGGATGAAGCTGTTCCTGCCAGCCCTGTTCCAGCTAGCCCAGCTGTGGTCCTTGGCGTTTCTGGAGAAACTACCCTGAGAAGATCCCAGAGATCCACGAAAGGGAAACGCCCTGTACGGTTTCTGGAGTGATTTCCTTGGCCTCCTATGGATGTACATAGCCCCAAGTTCTTGCCCCTTTTTTTTGCATTTTGTGCCGAACTTTTGGACACTTCCCCAGTTTGACCAGTGCGGACTTGTGGACACTGCCCCCGTTTTCCTTATTTATTCACCTGTCCCCATGCTCCAGGATGGACACTACCGTACCTGTGCCCTGGGGTCCCTTATTGTCCAGTTGAGGCCCTGGGATTGGACACTGCTACATTTGTGCCTCAGGGACCTTTATGCTTTTTCCCTTTCCTTTATGCTGTATATAGTTTGTTATGTTTCATGTGTTATGCTGTTTGTCTTGTCTTGTCCGCTGTATTGCCTTCCCTAGCCTGGGCAAAGATTTGCCGAGTGCGGCTCAGGTAAAAATAGGGGGTGTGCAGCATCCCAGAGCGCTACTGCATTTTTGTGTTTGTCTTGTGTGCCTCTGGGTTTTATGTCTGTAAGTTCTGTTCTGTGGTAAGTGTCACTGTTTGCAGCTTTCCCTGTTATTTCTCCCCTGCAGTGTTCAAGTCTAGCCTTGGTTAGCCCTGGCCTATCACAGGCCACTGGGCGGGGTTCTGGGAGACCTCGTCTCCACGGTAACCCTTGGTCTGAGAGCAGTTAGTCTAGTGTGAGCAGTGGAAGAGTGAGGGTGTGCAGAGGTTTCCTGCCCCCACAAGCTGCACTGAGGCCAACGGTTAGCCAACACAGCCCCATTCAGGAGGACTATTTCGGGCCTAGTATTCAGGTTCCAGTTCCTTGTCAGGCCTCCTAGAACCAAGGCTGGGGTTTGGACACTGGACTACAACCCCCATCAAGAAGCTGCTGTTGTTCTTCTGTGACAGTTGCCTAAATAAAAGGCTGTTTGATTTACCTGCAACGCTGACTCCTGAGTCGTGCCTGCATTACTATCAGAGCTCTTCCGACCAACACCACACCGGCTCAGGTAGGAGAGATTCCTCTGCAACTGGAAGTGCCCCGGGTGAAAGAACAACTACCACCACCATCCGGTAGTGCTGCAGGACCCCCCTTGACCTTGTCCAGCCTAGGAGTGCGACTGGAGCCGTTTGGGAGCGTGCTCGGCCTGCTAGGTGGCACAGCATCCGCCACTACTACTCCCATCCTCCGGTCTCATCCGACTGGGTTGCGGCAAGGGAGAGTCACTTCAAACAGTTATATTTCGGGAATTATAAGAGGAGAATCTTTCATATAACATTAAAGACGGTTGCACACAAACATGGGCTAACTAGCTGCTGTGAATGAACAGATCTTAGCTGTGTACTGCCCGTGCACCAGCCGTGCTTCCACAGCCCCTTTCATTCCATGAATAGAAGCTGCGGAAGCAGGGCCACAAAATCAGACCGGATAAGGGCCTGTTCCATATTTTGCGGCCTGGACCATCAGCCTGCACACATGACCGTGTAATTCACAATCATGTGTACGGGCTCATAGAAATGGAAAAACCCAAATATCACACTGACCAGTCATATGGTCATCTGCAAGGGGGCTAAGGCTGTAAATTTTTCTGTATTATTTCCACAGATATCACTAGTTGAAAATAAAGTCAGGATTGGAATATTTTTATGCAGCTGCAACTGTTCCAAAATGTGACTGTATCTTTAATCAAAAACAAAACAAAATATCCTCTTTCATAGAAACTTGCTGAACTGCCGTTTTTTTTCACTGTTTTGTCTCTCATAAAAATTTAAATTAAAAAGTTATCAAAGCCATAGACATTACCCAAAATGGTATAACTTAAAAGTACATCTGACCCAGCAAAAAAAGACACCCTGTGCATCCCTGTACATGGAAATATAGAAAAGTTACAGGTGTCAGAATATGGAGACTCCAAGAAAAAAAAAGTTGTTGTTTTTTTAAGGAGTTAAAATGTAAATAAAACTATGTAAATTTGGCATCCCCTGAATCTTACCAACCCATAGAATACTTGTGACATGTCAATTTGGCTGCACAGTAAATACCATAAAAACAAAGCTAGTAAAGTCGCACAAACGCAGTTTTTCTCCAATTCCACCCCATTCTGAATTTTTTTTTCCACCTTCCCAGTACATCATGCAGAATATTAAGTGGTACTATTATGAAATACAATTTGTCCTAAGCCCCCATGCTGCTCTGTGAATGGAAAAATAAAGAAGTTATGGGGTTTAGAAGATGGCGAGTCAAAAAGGAAAATGAAAATCAAAAAATGTGGCAGGAAGGGGTTAATATAACTGGAATTTAGTCTTGACTTTGGCTTTAATGTTTATATTTGTTGTTAAAAATTGCAGGCTTTCATGTTCCAGCATATGCTTGTTACAGAACTGTATTTATATAGAATTGCTATATATAGATACGATGTTCCTTATTTGTCGTCTTGACTGAACATTCCCAGATAGGTGTATCACAAGTTAAACTTCTCTTTTAAAAACAACATAATTTCATGATAAATTATTACAGTAATTTGATAACTATCCTATATATGTGGCCACCCAATTGGAAGGGGGATGTGAAATGCAACTTTTGGGTATGTTCACATGGCACAATTTGTCCGGAATCCACCTCCCATTGTTTTAAATGGGAGGCAGAGATCACAGCAGGACATGGAAAAAAGAAGTATCCTGCTTGATCTTGCCGTGGATTCCATGGCTCGAGACTCCCTGCTGATTAGGCCCATTCATCTGGACCTAATCAGCAATGGGAAACCGCGGGAAGCCATGCTGTTATAGCGATGCATTACATCAGGATCCTGTTGCGGCTAGACCGCAGGCGAAAATGCCGGTGGCGGAAAATGAAGAGGAATTCCTCTTCATTATCTGCCGTGTGTACATAGTCTTTCAAAGCTTTTGTTGGCATGTTGCGGTATTGTGTTCAATATTTAGTATTGTGTTTCAAGAGAGATTAGCGTTCTTAACCAAATTGGATCCTTTAAATATCACCACACTTGTATCTCCATAACATAGTGCCACCATAATGCAGCATCCTGTAGTATAAAAGCCATTAGATATATAACCATTAGATATGAGATATATTAGATGTAATACAATTCTGCAATGCTCTTTTTCTCATTTATAATGGTCGAATGATATATTTAAAAACTGCTTCACCAAAAGTTTGCAAGAAAAAAGAACAGCAGTTCCATGTTGAGTGATAATTTTATATTCGAAATATGACAGATTTTTACTTGTTTACATAATATATTAGCACATATATTCT
The DNA here is from genome assembly GCA_947044405.1 of Leptodactylus fallax. Lineage (NCBI taxonomy): Eukaryota > Metazoa > Chordata > Amphibia > Anura > Leptodactylidae > Leptodactylus > Leptodactylus fallax. The sequence continues at coordinate 168,434 of CAMRHE010000024.1, forward strand.
CTCTGGTAAAATGCCTAAAACTCAACCATGTATGATCAAGATTAAAAATCAACTTTCCATGCAGGCTTCTTTATTTATTTTAACAACTGTCATAACAAGAGTGCAATGGACTTAATCACCTTCAATTACTGTCACAATCCTAAGTCTGTAATACTAGTGTGCACCAAATAATTTGATTTCTTTTGTAAGACCAGTTTTTCTGACATAACCCATGTAGTTAAATTATTTATTATTACACATTTACATTACAAAGTCTGTTGAAGGTTACAATTGGATTCTCTTTGTCAATAAGCATACTTTTCTATGAAGCTAAAACAATTACAATAAAATCTCTTATTTTTAATTCGAACAAGGGTTTGTCAGAAGAATTTCTTCCTCAATATTTCATTTAACCTGGTCACAGTATCCCTATTGTGGGCTATTAAAGGAGTATTCCAACAGGGATTTCCTCATGCTTAGATGCATCGAATTGCATTTTTTTTATAAAATGGCCACCGCACATGTTAGGGCAAGGGGGAAGGGACTCTGGGAGCGCGGGATCACCCACAATGCCAAGCATGCAGCTAATCAGCAGCCAGCAGGACCCGTGATGGTCACAGCCCTATAAAAACCCTCGGCCATTTTAGGCATAGTCATTCATTCGACATCGCTCTTACTGTAGGGACAGATGTCGGAAGGAGCTAGGGAAAGACTTAGAAAACATATAAAAGTTCAGGGAAAGAGGCTGAGCCTTAGAACTGTAGAGATTGGGATAGGATAGGGAGGAATTGAGAGAAGAATTTGGGGTGGTTGCATGGTCATTTACAGCAAGAATTTGCAGCATAATTCACATTGCAGCACTCACTGCCGTCATACTGCTGCTCATTACTCATACCTGTGTCTTCAAGGTGGAACACAACAAGCATTTTGCAGTGCAGTACAGCAAAAAACAGTGAATTATCATCCAATAATATCTGCACGTATCTGTAAAAAAAAGCCTTTTTTAAAGGCCTTTATTATAAGGGACTTAGTCACTGTTCTTCCAAAGCATAACATTAGTCAGTACAATTGTGCCAAAGAAAACTAAATTATCATCCAATAATATCTGCACGTATCTGTAAAAAAAAAACGTTAACGTGGGGAAAGACATATTTGCCATTTTGTTACCAGTGTAAAGTTGCAGGCCATTTTTAAAACAGTATTGTCAATAATAATTCAATAATTCTTAGCGGTTATCACTTATTTAAAGGTGTTTATTAGTGTTTAAACCCACAAGGAGGACCATATAAGGACAAAATGGGGGAATTCTTCCCTACCTCCCAAAGGGAAGAAAAATTTGAATATTATTCGGGTAGGCTGTATAACTATTTTGTTGCAGCGTTTAGGGAGACCACTGCATTGCAGACATAGATCAGTGAGGATTTTCAAACACCTCCAGCAGATGTCTCCAAATTGTGGTGTCACCATCTCCCTTTAATATCATCTTCCATTTACTGTACTGCTGCTGATGCTGGCTGCTACTCTTAAATATCTACCACTGCTGCCACCACACAGGCAGACTTGTCCTGCAGCCTGGTCCATCTTAATACGCCCTGCCGCACTGCCACACATGTTTCTACGCTGCCACCACTGCCATCACACAGGCAGACATGTACTGCGGCCTGGTCCATTATATTATGCCTTGCTGCAGTGCCACACATATTGCCCAGCTGCCTAGTGCCTACTACCACTGTCACCACTCAGACAGACATGTCATGCGGCCTGATCAACCATCATATTCCACTATTGCACACTGTTAGTGCCACAGTGTTGGTTGGAAAAATAAATAAATAAAACAATTTTGATTTCACATCTGATCCCATCACAGGATAATTTTTGGTGGCTTTTTAAAAAAAAACAAAAAAAAAAAACAATTCTTCATCACTTTATCAACTAGGCTCACAGTCACAAAATTGTCTCTCAAATAACAATGAGCCCATGTAGCCCTTACAAGCCATCAAAATAGGCTAATTTTTCTACAAAACCATTGCTTTTTGCAATATCACTTTGACATAACTTCGTCTGTGTTTGCCTTAGAGAGCTAAAAATTGGACAGAGAGGTTCCTGGGAGCCCTAAGAGTATTCTACACTATGTTTTAAGCCAATTTAAAGCGTGGTTCATACTGAACTTCTTCGTCCTGAAACAAACCAGAGACCAGAGCTGCCGAACCTGAAAGGAATCTTGAGAGGTTCGCCCATATCTAGTCAGTACTATTCAATGTTTCATGCCCTGGTGGTTGGGAGAACAACGACAAACGTGCAGAGGTTTGCAGAATTAAACTTCTCCATGGACAGATTGTCTGATTGCAAGAATGGCACACAGTAATCCATGCTGTACTGTAAGTGAAATTGGACTTCACATTCCAAGCATAGGGCAGCAAACAGTGTCACCACAAACCATTAGATGGAGTTTTTACAACACTGGGCTATGAGTCAGATGTCCAGATAGGTGATCCATTGGCCTCACAACATCTTTCTGAATGGCTATCATGGTGCAAAGCAAGAAAGCAGTGGAGGCTATAATGTAGGTCTATCCTTTTCAGTGAGTTCTACTTTTGCCTTGGATGTAATGATAGCTGGAAATTGGTCTGGAAAAAACATGGCCTTCATATGTTGGCGCTATACAAGTAAGACAAATCAATAAATAAATAATGGGTAAGGCCATTAGGAGGCCTTCATAATGGAACGTCACAACAGTCCTACTCCTGGGATTATGGTATAGGGAGGCATATTGTATGGTTGCCCTCTAGTTTTCATTTCATGTTACATTGAGTTGATCATGGAGTCAGTGGTACAGCCATTTCCCCAAAGGGTCCCAGGTGTCATTTTTCATCAGGACAATGTTAGGCTGCATATTGCTTGTGATGCTATGAGCAGACTGCATGGCTTAAAAGTGCTAACATGGCTCGCAACATCTCCAGGCTTGTCTCCCATGAAGCACATCTGATATGTAACTGCAATTGCAAAGGGAGCTACTGGCAGCTAATCTGGATCTGCATGTCTAAGTGCATTCAGCATGGCCGAACAACCAGTGTGTATGTATTTTTGTGCACTGCAGATGCTTTAAACATTTTGTTTCTGTTTTTTTATCATTTGTATCATTGTTTATCAGTCCTGTGACTTAACAATTCTAAGGTTTTTCCTTCTTGGTGTTGCAAGTTCAATGTTGAGGAGTGGATATCCTACAGCATGGGTAGGCAATATCGGCATATCGATGAAGCGTAAATGTGCCCACGTAACGTATATGCTGTGGCAAAAACTGCAGCGTTTTACATTACCTTCAAAGTGGATGGAATTCTGGCAGCATGTAAATTTTACATGTGGAAATAATAATATTTACCCTATAGATTTAATAATGGAAGAAAAACCGCAGAGAAAAACGCAGTGAAAACAGAATAAAAAACACTGCAGAAAAAAGTGATGTGTTTCCGCTGCATTTTTTTCTGCAGCGTTTTTTACCTACATTGCGCAATGTGGGGAATTAGCCTAAAAAGCAATTCCTGTCCCATCATGTGGTTAGGTGTTTCTGTGTTCCACTTTTATTTTCCTTCGTATGTTTATGGAGTGGTTTATGTATTTAAAGGGTGTGGTGAGTCATGTGCTATGGCTGTTTTTTAATCCTAGTATGGCCCTGGGACTAACTGTAGGCATAAACAGGTTTAGAAGATATATTTTTGTTTTTTTTATTTTCCTTTTTTTTTGTACATATCGCTACCTTACATGAAAGAGAAGCTGCATACTGACAGTTAAAACAAGAATAAAAACATGAAATACTATTGTAGTTTCAGTGAGGATGGTCAGCATTTTCATTATATGGAGCTCTATCAAATGTGTAACACTGTTGGCAACACAAACGACTTAAACACATGATCTTTTATTGTGTTCATAGCTTTTTCTGTCGGAAATTACTACAGCAGGTGGCCGGTCCTCAAACTGTGAAACTAATTACAAACAAATATTATACATGTTTCAGTAGACGCTCCTCACATCATACAATGTTATTTCTCTAAGCATAGGTATTTGATTTCCTTTTCTAGGTATTATAGTTGATACTATTGGTGGTGGTTTGACATACTACAAAAATGTGTATGATTCAACAATTTTCAACTAATGTCTGTCAATTACAGATGTATCCACCACTACCATACCTTAAATTAGGTTAAGGACTCCATTTTATCTTGAAACCAATTCAGCACAATGTCTAACATGCCAGCAAAAACCTGAGAGGCACAAGTCAAAAAATGGTTAGGAAGAACACATCTTGTTTTAGGATGGGGCCCAACATTGTAAAAACGCTGCGTTTACATTACCTGCAATTCCCGCTAATCCGATCCACACACTGCAGAATCTTCAGCGGAAATGCTGCAATTTCACAAATGCTCGTGTTTTTGTAAATCGCAGTTGGTCGATTATACCTACGGAAATGTTGGCGTTTTCCATATGGATATAATAGAGGCAGAGTTTTCCTCCGTGGAATTTATGTGAAAAACTTTGAGGGAAAAAACTTGATGTGTTTCTACCGCAGTCTTTTTCGCAGCGTTTTTTACAGCGATTCGCTGTGTGAGGACTTAGCCTTAATGTGTAAAGACTCACAGGCAATGGTATAAAATAGTCACAAAAACAATCACATAACTTCGGGCGTGCAAACAATTTTGATTGCAAGATCAGAAAATTTCTGCATGTAAATACAATAGCTTGATGGGCTTAAAATAAAAAGTAAATAAAATTTAGTTGCTGTGTAAAATTGTATAGCAGCTGAATCATGTTGACATTCTCTAAACATCTTTACTAGGTGATTACAAAATTCAAAGTTTCACTGCAAAGGTTACTGCAAATGCCATGTACAGACATGTGGTATGCTTTTTTATGACAGTTAAATAAGGGATCAAATCCTAAAACTTGCATTTCGGGAACGCATGTAAAGACACCATAAGTTAAGTGCAAAGACTTTATGTAGATTTTCAATTTCAATTTCACAAATCGACCTCAATACGTGAGAGCCCAAGACTGTGTGTCAGGTACCGTGATCTGTAATACGGGGGCACCTCAGGGTACGGTTCTCGCCCCTTTCCTCTTCACACTGTACACTGCTGATTTTAGGTGCAACTCATCCAGCTGCTACCTACAGAAGTATTCTGACGACTCTGCAATAGTAGGCCTCATCACAGACGATGATGACAAGGAGTACAGAGAACTGAACCGGTTTTTTGTGGACTGGTGCCACCAGAACCACCTGAAGATTAACGCGGGGAAGACCAAGGAGATGGTGGTGGACTTCCGTAAAGGCAGATGCCCTCCAAAACCAGTGGACATCCTGGGGACGGGCATCGAGATTGTGAACACCTATAAGTACCTGGGTCTGCTCCTTAATAATAAGCTGGACTGGGCAGATCATATGGAGGCCCTGTACAGGAAGGGCCACAGCAGGCTCTACCTGCTTAGGAAGCTGAGAGCCTTTGGAATCCGGGGGGCACTTCTTAGGACTTTCTTCAACTCAGTAGTGGCATCAGCCATCTTCTTTGGAGTGGCCTGCTGGGGGAGCAGTATATCAACCAGGGACAGAAATAAACTTGACAAGCTGATTAGAAGGGCCAGCTCTGTCCTGGGGAGCCCACTGGACCCAGTGCAGGTGGTGGGTGACAGAAGGATACTGTCCGTGGTGAGCTCCATGCGGGAGAATAACTCCCATCCCATGCATGAGACTGTGATTGCGCTGGGCAGTACTGTCAGTGACCGACTGCTCCACCCTAGGTGTGAGAAGGAGCGCTATCGGAAGTCTTTCCTCCCCACCGCGGTTAGGCTGTACAACCAACACCGACCTAAGCGGAGATCATTACATACAGAGAACTGAAATATCTCTCTGCTTGTTAAATCCCCCCCCCCTCTGCTACGTCCTATCTGTCTGTCTGCTATTAATGTAATGCCTCTCACCTTGGAACATTCCTGTACATGTTGTATTTGTATTTGTATCTGCTTATCTTATCTTTGCTGTTGTAACACACTGAATTTCCCCACTGTGGGACTATTAAAGGACTATTATTATTATTATTATTATTATTAATATTATTAGGAGTAAAAGCTTTATGCAACAGATCATGGAGCCACTATGCCACCTAACCGGTTTGACTTTGGGTTACACCCGAGGGCGTTGTCTAAGTGATCCCCTGGTTTTGACGCTTTAGCCCCTATACAGGCATCTGGTGTTCGCAGCAGGTTACCACCAGGTCACTACCTCTAGGAGTAGTTCCAGTGTAGGTGGTAGCTGACTCAAATGAAAAAGAGATGCTGGCACAGAGCACCGCAAGGTCAGTCAAAAGCGTGGTCAGGTCCGATCCAAAGGTCAGAGGCAGGCAGAAAAGAAACAAGGTTGTGGGAAGCCAAAAGTCATACAAGGAAAAACATACAATCAGTATCAAAAGTGGGAACAGAGTAAAGTTTAAGTCACAAAGCCAAAGATGAAACAGGAATAAACATGAAATTCTGGAAGGAACCGGAATCCAAGGACCTTTGTTATTCAGGCAGGAACATTTCAGAGGCTGAGCAGGTTTAAATACACATGAGTTGCTAGGGATTGGCTGGGCAGGGCTCACAAGTGTATTTGTTCCACACTAAAGTTACTGAGAGAGAGGACGCCCCACCCTATGGGCTGCCCCAGGTGCATTAGCAGAAGGAGGACAGCCAGATGGAGAAGTACAGGCTGCACCACAAGAAACCAAGGTAACCAGGGGAGAGTAGTAGTACAATAGCAATTCCAGGCCGCTGTTGTTACACTTTATAAATAAGTCTTGCAGTGTTTCTTTAATACCAAAGAAATGTATTAAATGGGAGAATCTCTTAGAGCTGTAGCAGAGGTGGTAGCATCCCTACTGCAGTTACAAAACTCAGTTCTACTACATTGGGGCAGATTTACCACTTCTGTGTAATTTTGACTAGACAGTCTAAAACAAGACAGATTTATCACAATAGCTGGTGCTACATGACAAATCTAGGGTACTTTTAGGCTAGGTCCCCAAATTGTGTAAATAAAGATTTTTTTATTGTAGATTTTGCTGCGTTTTTTTTTTTTTTTTTTTAGACAAAAGTCAGGAGTGGTTTGAAAAGCAGTGGTAAATATAAAAGAAGCTCTTATACATTTCCATTCTGTTAAATCCACTTATGACTTTGACTCAAAATAACACAGTAAAATATGCAACAAAAAATGCTGCGTTACCTCAACATGGGGCCTTAACCCTAGACTGTCTAGTATAGGTTTATACCGCCTATTAACTGGCTTAATTTGTGACAGAAATGAGAAACTTAATTTTAACTTCTTAACTCCCTTTCCATTTCCTGGCAAGTCCCACCTCCATGTCAGACATATCAAAGAAAGTGTCTAAAATACATAATAAATCTGGTGTAAAGCATGTAAGCCAGTTTTTTTATTAAATTAAACCAGGGTTCTGGCCCAGTTAGCTTACAAAAGCTGCCCCGTTGTCTTTGCTTTTCAGCAGATAAATCTTAACTAGGGATGAGCAAACTGATTTGGATAGAACCGTATTCAACCTGAATTTTCCAACAGTTTGGGGTTCAACCGGACCAAAAACTTTTAGGGGTTCATCATCCATGAAACGCTATTATATTCTGAGGTCTCCTTACAACTGAGAGTATAACACTTGGGGAGGGGTAGGGAGGTGAGTCAAAATCTGGGCAGCAAAATATATTTATAGCCTATTATTAGGGTGACCTATAATCGGATACATAATCATTACAAGTGAATGGGACAAAGTTGCAATACCATGCACTGCTGTTAATATGTAGGTGGGATGCATGGCTCCTTGAAGCAGCCAATAGACTCTGTCAGACCCCCACCAATGTGATATTGATGGTTTATCCTCACCATTAATATTCTGATCTCAGAAAACCCCTTTAACAATTCAAAATTATTGTGACAATGTCCTTTTAAGGAACATAAGACAAGCAAATGTTTCAAGTGATGATGATATTAATAATAATAATAATAATAATAAAAAGTTGGCAATGTCATAGTATAAGATGACTTTACTTGCGTGTGACCCTTTTATTATTTACACTATGTACATTTATTAAAGCAACTCTACATTCACAAATATAGTAAGAACCTATACTGACAAACATCAAAGCAAGTGGTTGATGCAAATGTTCTATGTGATAGGTTTTGTATATTGTAATTCTCTATATTGCATTTCAGTTCATTCCACCTATATAGAAAAAAGTTACAGAGCAGTGCAGTGATGTCTCATATCCCAGGGAAATGTTCATTAAAGATGATCTTTCATGTCCTTATGCACATGCGGTTTTATATACCACCAGAAAGCCGACAGTGCGCTGAATTCAATATTGGCTTTCCTGCTATGTGCCCCAGGGTTGGAGATATCGGTGCCATTAGTTTTCTGCCCATCGTCAGAAGGGCGTTCCTGACAGTCTAGCTCGGCTGTGAGGAACGCCCCCCCCCCCGACAGTACTCGTCCATAGACTTGGGGGGGCGTTCCTCACAGCTCAGCGTCATCGCTGGGCGGTAAGAAACGTCCCCTCTGACAGTACAGGGTTATGGACGAGTACAGTCAGGGGGCGTTCCTCGCAGCCCAGCTAGACTGTCAGGAACGCCCTTCTGACGATGGGCAGAAAACTAATGGCACCGATATCTCCAGCCCCAGGGCACATAATGGGAAAACCGACAGTGCTCTGAATTCAGCGCACTGTTGGCTTTTTAGCCGTATATACAGTCATATGAAAAAGTTTGGGCACCCCTATTAATCTTAATCATTTTTAGTTCTAAATATTTGGGTGTTTGCAACAGCCATTTCAATTTGATATATCTAATAACTGATGGACACAGTAATATTTCAGGATTGAAATGAGGTTTATTGTACTAACAGAAAATGTGCAATATGCATTAAACCAAAATTTGACCGGTGCAAAAATTTGGGTACCCTTATCATTTTATTGATTTGAATACTCCTAACTACTTTTTACTGACTTACTGAAGCACAAAATTGGTTTTGTAACCTCACCGAGCTTTAAACTTCATAGCCAGGTGTATCCAATCATGAGAAAAGGTATTTAAGGTGGCCAATTGCAAGTTGTTCTCCTATTTGAATCTCCTCTGAAGAGTGGCATCATGGGCTCCTCAAAACAACTCTCAAATGATCTGAAAACAAAGATTGTTCAACATAGTTGTTCAGGGGAAGGATACAAAAAGTTGTCTCAGAGATTTAACCTGTCAGTTTCCACTGTGAGGAACATAGTAAGGAAATGGAAGACCACAGGGACAGTTCTTGTTAAGCCCAGAAGTGGCAGGCCAAGAAAAATATCAGAAAGGCAGAGAAGAAGAATGGTGAGAACAGTCAAGGACAATCCACAGACCACCTCCAAAGAGCTGCAGCATCATCTTGCTGCAGATGGTGTCACTGTGCTTCGGTCAACAATACAGCACACTTTGCACAAGGAGAAGCTGTATGGGAGAGTGATGCGAAAGAAGCCGTTTCTGAAAGCACGCCACAAACAGAGTCGCCTGAGGTATGCAAAAGCACATTTGGACAAGCCAGCTTCATTTTGGAAGAAGGTCCTGTGGACTGATGAAACAAAGATTGAGTTGTTTGGTCATACAAAAAGGCGTTATGCATGGCGTCCAAAAAACACAGCATTCCAAGAAAAACACTTGCTACCCACTGTAAAATTTGGTGGAGGTTCCATCATGCTTTGGGGCTGTGTGGCCAATGCCGGCACCGGGAATCTTTTTAAAGTTGAGGGTCGCATGGATTCAACTCAGTATCAGCAGATTCTTGAGAATAATGTAAAAGAATAGTGACCAATTTGAAGTTACGCCGGGGATGGATATTTCAGCAAGACAATGATCCAAAACACAGCTCCAAATCTACTCAGGCATTCATGCAGAAGAACAATTACAATGTTCTGGAATGGCCATCCCAGTCCCCAGACCTGAATATCATTGAACATCTGTGGGATAATTTGAAGCGGGCTGTCCATGCTCGGCGACCATCAAACTTAACTGAACTGGAATTGTTTTGTAAAGAGGAATGATCAAAAATACCTTCATCCAGGATCCAGGAACTGATTAAAAGCTACAGGAAGCGACTAGAGGCTGTTATTTTTGCAAAAGGAGGATCTACTAAATATTAATGTCACTTTTCTGTTGAGGTGCCCATACTTTTGCACCGGTCAAATTTTGGTTTAATGCATATTGCACATTTTCTGTTAGTACAATAAACCTCATTTCAATCCTGAAATATTACTGTGTCCATCAGTTATTAGATAAATCAAATTGAAATGGCTGTTGCAAACACCCAAATATTTAGAACTAAAAATGATTAAGATTAATAGGGGTGCCCAAACTTTTTCATATGACTGTAAAACCGCATGTGCATGAGGACATGAAAGGTCCTCTTTAAAAATGACCTGACATATTTTCTGACATATATCTGTTTTAACATTCCTGCTTAATGCTGTCCTATTATATGACTCTGACTGTATATTTAACACTCACTGCTGTAATTTTTGGACACTACAGTGTTGCAGATACAGAACTTGCTGAGTTTTGGCTGCAATATTTTGCCTGAACCAAGATTTCACTGCCAGAGTTGTTGATACCGGAAACTGATTCTGGCATCTTAACCTATTAGATGCCATGATCACTGCATCTAAGTATTTATAGAGAGGGGCTGCCCCCTTCCTAAAACCCCCCCCCCCCCCCCCCGAATGTAAGGTGTAGAGGGCTGTTGTGCAGCCAAAAGGTCTAACAATTGCTTTCAGACAGTTATGTATGGATGCCTGCTAGGTTCTGCCAAAAACAGGACCTAATAGACATCTAGTAAAATGCAATGCAGAGGTATTGCAGTATATTGTACATGAGATAAAGCTATCCTATGTTCAGGTCCCTTGTAGGACAGTTTAAAAAGAAAAAAGTGTTTTCTTTAATAAATAAATAAATACATAATAAAAGTTCAACCACAGACAAACAAAAAACAGTCACATTCATACGACTCAGAGCTACCAAACCTTTAAAAAAATAATGCTATTTATCCCATACAATCAATGGCATCATTAAAAAATGCAATGAGACAACTTCTGATTTTGGTCAAATTGTCTACCTCAAAATAAGGAATGAAAAGTGATCAAGAATTGGTATGTACCAGAAAGTGGTACTAATGTAAACTACAATACATGTTGCTTGCAAAATAAAGCCTTTGTATAGCTCAATGAAAAAATAAAAATGTTATGGATGTCAGAAAATGTTGCCCCAAAAAAAGGTTTTGTTTAGTAAAAAGCATAAAACATAACGAAACCTTTATAATTCTGGTATTTCTGTAATTGCAATAACACAGTATAAAAGGTACCATGTTAATTTTAATGCAGAGTGAGTGTCACTAAAAATAAACTCATAAAATAATCACAGGTTTTATTGTGCAGCCTTAGGTCACCCCCATCACACTAAGGCTAGGTTTACATCTGCAGAGGAGTCAGTCGCAGATTCTGTCTAAAATCTGCATTGAGAAAAGTCCTGTACAGACTTATAGTCTATGGGGTCTGCAGGTGTCGGCTGGTAACTGCTTTTTTTTTTTTTTTTTGTGGACAGGCTCTCCGTCTTTCGAGGCCCCATGTGGACCCGAAAATGAACTGATGAACACTAGTGTGAACCTAACATAAGGCTGTTTAAATATCTTTCATCTCCATTCTCTTGCTTTGCAAGAGTGTGCAAAGCAGTAATCAAAGCAAAAGGTGGCTACTTTGAAGAACCTAGAATATAAGACATATTTTCAGTTGTTTCACACTTTTTTGTTAAGCATATAATTCCACATGTGTTAATTCATAGTTTTGATGCCTTCAGTGTGAATCTACAATTTTTATAGTCATGAAAATACAGAAAACTCTTGGAATGAGAAGGTGTGTCCAAACTTTTGGTCTGTACGGTACATTGCATTTTTTCACAGAGAATTGGAGTGCTGGCTGTTTTTTGTTTTTTGCCTATGTGGCATCTTATGAGGCTCTTGTACATGGTGCTGTCCTGAACATTGTAATAGATAGATAGATAGAAAGATAGATAGATAGGTAGATAGACAGCAAAACTAACTTGGACTTCATAGATAGATAGAACAGGTCAGAACTCCAAAAATAGAAAAAATAAAGGACTTTATTAGCCCAAGGTGCAACGTGTCAGTCCTATTAGGACTTTTTTCAAGCAGTGATACATTGGCAAGTGAGAGAATATATAGTGCAACATGGGTAAATTAAGTGAGAGAAGGAAATGGATCGCTATTTTTAAGATGACCAAATTGAATACAGCACCAACATTATACTGTATTTGTGCATTTAGGCATTTGTCATAGACTGAGGAAATACGAATTGTATTCCTTTACTAAGTAGTCAGTGAACTCATATAAATGTGTTCATGTATAACTTGTATAACTTTATAATTTTAATAAAACAGTTTAACATCCAGTAAGCTTCCATAAACTGTTGTTGAAGGGTTAAACTATGTATTGGTTTTTCTAGCTACTGTTTTAATTTGCTCCTTTTTTTGGACAGCTCTGTAAAGGCAGCCTGGTTCACTGCTTCTCCATACTAATGAGACTCATCCATCTGCCTCTGTCATTGCAGGCCTCTCCTTTCTGCTAGAAGTCAGAGATGAACGCTCAGGACAGGTCCTTTCCAGGCTGCAGTACTTAATCATTCCTAAATACGCTAGATGGCCTAAGGCAGAGAAGGCAACAAGCATTTAACCCAGTTTTGCCAGCTAAAGCCTCTATATATTCAGCTTCACAATAAAAAAAAAAGGAGTCGAGCCCCAAGACTCTCTTTAGCCAGATGTCCCTTGCTTCATGGGGAATACACAAGCACAAACCATTATTCCAACCCAAGCCATTATTGTACTATTCAGTTTTGGTATCTGAATTCTAATCAAACCAAAATACTCTAAATAGTCTTTAGTGCGTTTTATTTTATACACTTGTTATCTTCTTTTACTGATGTCAAAGATCTTATTCTCTTTCAGCAACTAAATTACTATTGCTTTTATAATAATGCATAGTGATAAAATGAATGAAAGATATATAAGAATAACATCAAATTAAAGTATTAGTCTATATTCAATTTCATAAGGAGAACTGGATTATAAACTACCTCCTTATATCAGGAGCCTACATAGCAATTAAAAAGTTCCCTGTAACAAAATATAGACGTGTCTTATTGATAAAGATTTTTTGTCTCAAACAGGAGGGAATACAAATAGTTAACTGACTGCATTATTTTTTGCAGCTTTTAAAGAGGAGAATAAATGTGGCAAGTAAAAAAAATGGTTAAGGCATTCACATAAAGGCAGATGTCATGGGAAAGAGGCTTGCAGACTCTGCTGAGAGCTATCTCATATGAATAGCCAGCTAAAAAGGAGTCTGTCAGTTACCATTTGACTATTAAAGTATGCTTAGTGCCTTTATAGGTGAATTAAGCACAAGCACACTTGTATATGGACAAAGCTGCAAATTTTGTCTTTTATTCTTTGTGGAAATAAGGTTCCTGGGAAATGGATACCCAGTCTGAGCACATTTTATCACAGTTTCTTCCCACCCAGTCCTTCTTGCATTTAGTGCGAGTGGAGTGAATTAGAACTGGGTGCATAGAAGATCCAGATGCATTGAAGAGAGATTGAATATTATTTTGTTTCCATTAGATGAATCCAGATATATAGCTAAACAGCAATGTAATTTTTACCAATGATATCTACAATAATCAGTAATAATGCTGGTTCTCAGATCTGTATTCCACTAGGAGGGAGAATCAATAGGGTTTTCTATAGTTCTCAATTGTAGTTAGATGTAATGCAATGTTGGTACACAAGTAGAGACCCGTGCTCCGATATAATCCAGGCTTCAGTCTACAAACAAGATCTGCCATGGTCAGCTATAATCAGGGCTGGCATTAGCATTGTACAACCTCTAGGTTGGGAGAACTTGCATTGTACTTGCAAAATCAATGGCGTGCTGTCCTCTCACAATAGGTTCAGCTCCTGCGTTCCAATAGTGCTATCTCTTATTGGTTCTAATGACTGCACTAGGTTCTAATGACTGCACTATACACAAGACTAACACAGGCAATTCTAATGTGTCACAAACTTCCCATGTTAAAAAACATGGCAGAGCTCTTAACAGAGTGATTCACAAATGGAATTTCATGTCAAAAATGGGAGTGACCTTTTCAAGTATTTGGCCTTTATAGAAGGTCACAGCTAAATATACTCAGACCTCGTATAATAATATTGAACCCGAGATTGTTAATGGTTAAATAAAATAAAAAATTGTGACATTTTCATTTACGCCATTTAGTGATCACACTAAATATTGTGTTCTTTGACGTCACCGTACAATGAATACTAATGAGCCACCAGCCAGGTGAATGTGTATATTGCCAGGGACAGGGGGCCTGAAAACTGGTAGCAGACTCCCCGGAAAACCAGGTAAGTTGACATGTCTGTGTCAGAAACCTGAGGCTTAGCCACAAATTTCTGCTGCAGGCTCCACTGCAATAATTGAAATATCATGAAATCATTCCCACAATTTAATGCCCCCATTTTTTTCCCACAGAGTATAATGCCCTCATACTGCTCCCAAAGAGTATAATGTCTCAACAGTACCCCCTCACTGACACAGTATAATGCCTCCCCTTCTCCACCCAGAATAATATGCCCCCACAGAGTTTTTATATTTCTCCACAATTCTCAATCCTTTTCAGGCCTGCTGCCACATAATACTGTACATCCAGATATTGAACAATATCAAGACGTGATGGTCTGACATTGTTCAGCGTCAGAGTGTAATATGCCCCTCTGTCTGGAGCTGAATATTACCTCCAGGATGAGGTCATGAGGAGGAAAGTACACATTAAGTAAATCCAGTTCACTTAGTGGGGAAAAAAAGTATTTAGTCAGCCACCAATTGTGAAAGTTCTCTCACTTAAAAAGATGAGAGAGGCCTGTAATTGACATCATAGGTAAACCTCAATTATGAGAGACAAATTGAGAAACAAATCCATAAAATCACATTGTCTGATTTTTAAAGAATTTATTTGCAAATTATGGTGGAAAATAAGTATTTGGTCAATAACAAAAGTTCATCTCAATACTTTGTTATATATCCTTTGTTGGCAATGACAGAGGCCAAACGTTTTCTGTAAGTCTTCATAAGGTTGGCACACACTGTTGCTGGTATGTTGACCCATTCCTCCATGCAGATCTCCTCTAGAGCAGTGATGTTTTGGGGCTGTCGCTGGGCAACACGGACTTTCTATGGAGGTTGAGATCTGGAGACTGGCTAGACGACTCCAGGACCTTGAAATGCTTCTTACAAAGCCACTCCTTCGTTGCCCTGGCAGTATGCTTAGGATCATTGTCATGCTGAAAGACCCAGCCACGTTTCATCTTCAATGGTCTTGCTGATGGAAGGAGGTTTGCACTCAAAATCTTACAATACATGGCCCCATTCATTCTTTCATGTACACGGATCAGTCATCCTGGTCCCTTTGCAGCCCCAAAGCATGATGCTGCCACCCCCATGCTTCACAGTAGGTATGGTGTTCTTTGGATGCAACTCAGCATTCACTCTTACTCCAAACACGACGACTTGTGTTTCTACCAAACAGTTCTACTTTGGTTTCATCTGACCATATGACATCCTCCCAATACTCTTCTGGAACATCCAAATGCTCTCTAGCAAACTTCAGACGGGCCCGGATATGTACTGGCTTAAGCAGGGGGACACATCTGGAACTGCAGGATCTGAGTCCCTGGCAGCGTAGTGTGTTACTGATGGTAGCCTTTGTTACGTTAGTCCCAGCTTTCCGTAGGTCATTCAGTAGGTCCCCCCGTGTGGTTCTGGGACTTTTGCTCACTGTTCTTGTGATCATTTTGACCCCACAGGGTGAGATCTTGCGTGGAGCCCCTGATCGGGGGAGATTATCAGTGGTCTTGTATGTCTTTCATTTTCTAATTATTGCTCCCACAGTTGACTTCTTCACACCAAACTGCTTGCCTGTTGCAGATTCAGTCTTTCCAGCCTGGTGCAGGTCTACAATTTTGTTTCTGGTGTCCTTCCACAGCTCTTTGGTCTTCACCATAGTGGAGTTTGGAGTGTGACTGTTTGAGGTCGTGGACAGGTGTCTTTTATACTGATAACAATGTCAAACAGGTGCCATTACTACAGGTAATGAGTGGAGGACAGAGGAGCCTCTTAAAGAAGAAGTTACAGGTCTGTGAGAGCCAGAAATCTTGCTTGTTTGTAGGTGACCACTTATTTTCCACCATAATTTGCAAATAAATTCTTAAAAAATCAGACAATGTGATTTTCTAGATATGTTTTCTCATTTTGTCTCTCATAGTTGAGGTCTACCTATGATGTCAATTACAGGCCTCTCTCATCTTTTTAAGTGGGAGAACTTGCACAATTGGTGGCTGACTAAATACTTTTTTCCCCACTGTACATGGAATGAGTTTCTGACATAGAAATTTCCCCTGCTGGCAATGTGTGAGCATGTGTTGCCACAGATCCCTACTAATATCATTGTTTGAAGCTCCAGTTTGGATCTACAATATTTTAAATATAATATCTAGTGCTTGCACTATAAGCTGCTACCCTGTAGGTTGCAGACAGCAAAATACATTCCACCTGTATTTTATTGATGGCACCTGCAGGATAACAATGATCAAAGAATTCTAATATTGCTATTAGCAGCAGGGCAATAGCTAAAATTAGATTAGACTGTAGCTAAATTGGCTTAATATCTAATTTGCATCCACTTCTACAGTGAGCAATGTGATAAAAACACTTTCTTAATTCCCATTCCTTATTTAATAAAATATGCAATGCCATCTTGTTCATTATCTTAGGACAAATGCTGGATTGATAGTTCGACAGTACAATAAACATTATCAGCCCTTGTTTCTATATATGAAGCTCTTACCACCATTTCACTTGTAATTGTCAGTGTGTTGCTATACAAATCCATGTTCATTAAGCTAGAAATCACAGTGATGACATATTGTCACTAACACATTACAGCTTTATTATATTCTGTTGAAAGTGAAATTTTTGTAATAGCAATATCAACAAATGTTAAAAACCTAGAAATAAAAATCTGGATTTTGACAAATTGCTTGTAATTGTAAATAAAATTTATACAGAAGCTGAGTAGCAAGAGCAATTTTAGAACTCGTTTGGAATGAGTAATAAATACGTAAGTATTTATGTAATGTTCATTGTTCAGTAACTTTACAATTATAATGGTACTAACCCATTAAAGATTAAGTTCAGTTTCTCGAAAAAGACTATTTCAATTTCTTACACAAATAAAGCTTAGGAGTGGCATTAAGTCCAAGACTCTAGACCTCAACTATGTGGGAGTATACAGTAAATTGTGTAGGTGGAACCAATAATAGCTCCAAGAAAATACCAGGACTCGCTCTCCTCAATGGAAAGAATCTGGGTTCACCATAAACTTGGTATAACACAACTTTAATATACGGATATAGATAACACATTTTGGAATATCAAACGCTATAACCAGTGTACCTCTTCATCAGATCTGCACTTTGCTGACTGCTTTGAATGCCTATCAGGGTCTGACACCTGGGCACTGTGCTGCCAGAAGTGGCTCTGTTCCTATTCAAGAGAATGGGAGCTGGGCTGTAGCTCCAAGCATCACTGCTAAAGTGTAGTGGTAGCGCAAGGGAACTGCAACCCTGCTCCCATTCAATTAAAAAGGAGCATCGTTTCTTCCAGCTGTATACCTTATATACTGTCCACATAAGCTGACTGGGTGGACCTCGACCTGATATTCATGAACTATCCTGTGGATAAGTCATTAGTATCAATTATCTTCATGTCCTGGACAATCCCTCTGGCAGTCCATGCACCTTGAATGAATTCAGGTCATAGCTGATGTAGATTTCAAACATCATTTACGACAGAAAAATTCTATAAATGATAATAAATCTGCTAGGTCCAATAACCCTCACCCACACCACGCACATGACCTTTTTGGTAAATGTCAAGAGTGGTATAAATATCATATAAATTTTTGCACAATGGCATATAAATTGTTGCAAACCTAAGGTTTGTGACTTTTTACACCAGGTTTCTAGTGTAAGGGGAAAATAAATCCACTCTTCTGTGGGTCACAGAGTACTGCTACCTTTTGTACTACCAGAGTTTCCTTGGATAGTGAAATTAACAACAGGGGAATAACATGTAACATAACAGCTTCGTACTTACATGCAAGATGTCAATAGCTATTCCTGAAGAAACATTGGTTCAGAATAATGTAATTCTGGAGAAACTATAACCTATAACTAGAGATGGGCGAACCTCTGAAGATTTGTTTCAGGTTTGGTGGTTCAGATCCCTGATTTGTTTTGGATCGAACAAGTTCGATACGAACCACACTTTAAATGTCTTAAAAGTTTTTGAATGCTGAGGACCCAAAAGGAGACACTCTACTTAATCCCCAGCTGAATGGAAAGGTAAGTATACAGTTTAGTTATTTTAATGTAAGAAAGTCACCCAAACGCATCTTATTCCACCCCATTCAGAATTTTTTTCCAGCTTCCCAGTACATCGTACAGAATATTAAATGGTGCTATTACAAAGTATAATTTGCCCCACAAAAATTGAGTCCTTATATGGATATGAATGAAAAATGGAATAAAAAAATGAAAAATGGCTGCATCGGAAAGGGGTTAAATCTGCTCAGTTCATTTTCCTTGCTCATTTTCCTGGTGACAGGTTTCTTTTAAGCGACTATGGCAAAATAAGTACATTAAGTAAATATACTAATTTGTGTCCTCCCTATTCCAGTTTCATTACAAATAGACTTAGAAATCTAGAATCAGTGAAACATTTGTGAATTGAGTTTTCAACATTTTTGAATTTGAAGTTTTGGCCATCTCTAAATCCAGTAATGACACATTAATTAATCCTCTTGTAAATGCTATTTATGAATTTCATTTTAAATTTTCATTTTATAATTTTTTTATTATTATGATTATAGTATAATTATTTTACATCACTATCATCTGTATATCTATCATAGCAAATATGGCTTGTAAAACCAGTAATATTGAAGTTATTTATGGTATTCTTAGGTATAGATTATTGTACAATGTGAGTGTTCTCATACCGCCACTAGCACAAATGTAACAATAATAAAGTTAGCAGCTTTCTAATTAATGTGAGCAGGATTGCTCCCTGTGCTCAGTAGGCCCATTGTTTAATGAATTGCTTAATGTGCTTGATTACTGTTACATTGTAGTCTGAAGGAAATGGGCAGAGAGATTTCAAAAGCTCACTGGAGGATATGATGAAAATGAATTGGATCAATAAGATCTTCTTGCTCATCTCTGAACAGCCTATTACCGACTGCACTGTTAAAGCAGGGAATAATGTAATTCTTTTGGCTTGTTTTCTTTCTATAATTTACAAATATAAATCTCCTATGACACTGAGTTTTAGGATTGGCCTTCCTGGAGTTATAAATGATCCCCAGGCTCCAGTCTTGGTTACTCACATAGACAGATAAATTAATTAGGAAAACTTTTATGCCAATTACTTTATGCCCTTGGCTTTTGGTTGTTTCTGAAGAGCAGCAGCTAATTAAAGATATGATTCATAATTACTGGTCGATCGAGTGGTTGAGTAATGGAATCAGGAAACAGTCCAAAAAATTAGCCATCAAATGATTGCAAATTGTTACATAATATGAAGTTGTAGAATTCAAATCATATGTATTGATTTTTAGAACACACTCCTTTCTGTAAGTACAATACACTGTAAAATGCATGTCTTCTGCTTTTTTATGAACCTTTCCATCATAGGCTTTCATTTTTACATAGGTGTTTATTTGTAGCTTGTCATGCATATATTTGTTGGCTGCTCTGTTTCAAGGCGTCTTTAGTGGCTGGCTGTCTTCTTTCTCATTTACACTATTTATTAGAAGATGCTAATGCATACACTTGTGCATTAGTCACTGTTCCTATACAATATCCACATTTTTTTCGCTGTAATAATTTAAATTTAGTTTGCTTAATTTAATTTCTGCACTTATAAATACAGCTATTAATATTCCACAGTCTTACAGTGTAGCAAGGGAATCACATGTTGTTTTAGAGAATAACCCCTCCCTCCCAATGTAAACCTAAAGGATTGTGCACATAAAAGATCCAGTATGGTGGAGCTCTACACTACTAAATAGTTATAGGTACTCCATTTGCCACCATATGGTGCCTGTAAACAGTACTTTGTAGAAGCATGCTTTTGAGGAAGAATACCTCCACAATAATGTGTCTGATAGGTCATGCTCCACTTAACTTGCAAGGAATATGGAAGAGGTTTTGCATAATATTATATCTCCATTAAAATCTATGTAGGTATAAAATGACGATGTGCATGAGACCTACTTTCAGGAAAACTACTGGATTCTCATTATGGTTGGGTATACAGCCTCTGCAGAGATTGTTTGGATTCTTAGAGGGAGTACAAGAATAGGAAATCTGACTAGTTACACAGGAACATCTCCCTTCTGGTTTCAAGCAGACTATCTATTTAGACCTGTAGAAAACTGGATCTAATAGTGGCCTAATTACTATTCAAGTACAAATATAACTTTAAAAACCTATTTGAGACTAAGGCCCCATGAAGTGGGCCGCAGCAAAAAAAAAGCTGTGGGAAAAAAAGCGGCAGCAACGCATTGCAGTTTTTCCTGCAGCGCCTTTCACAGAAAGTCTGCAGAGGTTTCCTCTGCGGACTTTCTGCTTCAATTATACCTATAGGGAACCTGTCGGCATTTCCGGAGATGTAATTGACATGCTGTGATTTCCAAAACCGCAACAGTTTTATAAATCACAGTGTGTCTGCTATGGGTATTTTTCCACAAAATGGGAATGGGATTCACTAGAATCCCATCAACTTTGCTGTGACTGTAAATGCCACATTTTTTTTCAGCTGCGCTTCCGTCGTGGGCAAACCGCGGTGTTTACGCCACGTGGGGCCCCGGCCTCAAATCAGAATTGAATGTGGCAGATTGCATTGCAAGGTAAAGGGGAAACATTCCCAAATATTTCCCACATATTCTCATTAACACAAAAAACAAGAAGAATGCCTCACATTTCTTTCCAGGCATTATTAGTTGATGACCAGTCCTTTGGATAGGTCATCAACTGAAGTTTAGCTTCACAGGCCATATGACATCATGTTCATTGGCCACATGGCCTCTTCATAGCACAGACCTATTCAAGTGAATGGGGATGAGCTGTAATACCAATATATACAATGGGGAGAATTTATCAATCGCTCTGGTCTTGGCCCAACATAATTATTAAAACTCATGCCAGTTTTCCATTCCGATCTCCATTCATGCACATTGCAGTGCATCTTATTTATGAAGAGGACAGAGACTCTTTATAAATCAACTGTGTCCTGCACTGGTTGAGGCCATTATTAAGACTGTCGTACAAAATGCCAGTCTTAATAAATATGCCCCATTGTATAGCCATGTGCTTTTTTTTTTCTGATACTCTTCAATTGATGAACCATCCTAAGGATAGATCATCAATTTATAAGCCGAGACATATTCTTTAAAATAAAACATTTTGTGTCAAATTTTTGGTACCACTGTGGGAATCTGTCATTAATGTCACTTATAATGCCCAATAATTAACTTCATTGAAAGTCATTGAGGGGCGTTTATTAAGCTGTTTGCATAAACGCTTTGCCTTATTTTATGTTTTTTTGAGGTAGTTTTTTTTTTTTGTTTACACATTACTAGTGCCTCTCAATAAATTAGAATATCTTTGAAACATTTATTTCTTTCAGTAATTAAGTATATTTTCTACATTCTTTACACACAGAGTGTTCTATTTCAAGTGTGATAATCCTCATGCAGATCTGAACTACAAACCCATGTTGTATCTGTGGCATAATTTCAAAGGTTAGCCTTATATTTCTAATGTGGAAAATACACGTTGACTTTTAATCCATTGTTCACCTCAGTATGCTTTGAAAACTTACATACCCTGAATTAATATTACAGCCATTTGAATATGTAAGATTGGGACTAAATAATTTCAAAATGTCGTACACATAAAAGGTAAAGTTATAGAACTTTCTTGTCCAGTCTTTCAGTGTATTTTTCTTTTAGAATATTCTTCTTATACTGTTTACTTTTCACTTTCTTAGATGTCAATAATTTTAGGACTTGCCAACTTTTACTTTTCCCCTCCTTTTAATGTTAATATCATTCTTTCATGAAAAGTATACTAAGTGTAAAATGGTAAGTGATACTGGCTTGTTGCATCTGAACAGGAAATACCAGGACAAATTGAGATGGACTTTTTCTTTGTATCTATCCTCTCGTCTTTTCAAACAAGAAATATGATGCCTCCAATTTCACTGATTACTAGTCTCAGTATCCTTCTTATCAAGACAATCATAGTCCCTCTACAAATGTTCCTCTAATGTTATTTTTCTAACAATAGTAGGAGCTGACCCAGAGTTGATGGAGATGTTGGAAAAGAATATATCGTATTTGTCTGCTATCTGTATTTGGCTTGATAGGTAGTTGGTTAATTTAAGGTAACTGAGAGCCTTTATCCAGAAAGAGTAAGAAAAGTGTTCAGATACTGAGGCTCACTGTGTTCTTATCAGGGCTGTAAGTCATTTACATCTGACTTACTCAGTTTGGGCAACTGATATCTACATTGTGGTTAAAACTCATTCGATACATAAACCATGTTGAGTAAATGGATATAGTGCTATGTAAAAAAAGAAAGGGACTTGTTTGGTCTATGATGGAGGTGAATTTGTTTCTAAGGCTCTAACACAGCTGTCTGCCTGAAAAGCTAATAAAATGCAAAAAGGTATATTAGCCTTCAATCACTCAAAGCCATTGCCAACTGAATTTGCATATATATGGCACTGTACTGGATTTTTTTCTCTATTTGCATGTACTACATCATATTACAGCATACTGTTATTCTTTATTTTTTTAATTACGAAAATAATCCTCTCCAATAACATTTCTGCATACCAAACACACCTATAATCAGCAATTGTCCCTGAAGATCCTGAAGCTCTGAATTTAATAATTATATGATTGTTAGGTTCAAAATTCTGTTCTAGTTAATTCATATTTTATATTTCTTCTAATTATTACTTTTACCTAGTAAAACTATATAGGTAGCTTAGGCTAAGGCCCCACGTAGCGAGCACCAGCCAAAAAGCGCTGCGGGGAAAACTGCGGAGGAAGAGCATCGCGGTTTTTCCTGCAGCGCTTTTCACAAAAAGTCTGCAGAGTTTTCCTCCTTCTTTTTGCAATGGTTTTTGAAATAGCAACATGTCCATTGCAGGACTTCTTCCTGCTGACCAAAGTCACTTGTGACTTTTGATTATAACAAGCTTCATGTACCATAGATTTAACCCCTTCCTGCACTATGAAGTAATAGTATGTCAAGGCAAGTAGCAGATTAGTGCAGAATACCTTGCTATACCACCTGCAATTGGAGATAATGCCAATCATGGGTGTTTAACCTGTTAGTGTACTGCAATGAATATGAGAAACCTGAAGATCACACAGTCTAGTCCCCTCCTTGGAAAAAAAAAAGTTTAAAAATAAAATTCAAAACATTTACAAACATTTAAAAAAAAAATTCAAAACACTAAAAATATATATATTTGGTATTTCCACACCTCTAAAGACCTGAAATTTAAAACTAAGACTCTATTTACGTGACCAATATGCAAAATAGCTGTGAAAAAGAAACGCGGCCGTTTTGCATCCGTGGGGTCCTTATTTTCATGGTTCCCTCATAGATGGGCAAAAATAGGACTTGTGTAAATGGGCAAAAATAGGACATGTCCAATTTTTTGACAGTCCATTAAAATAGACTTTCAAACATGTATTGATTTTAATGCAGCTGTGTGAAGGCCGTGAACAACGTACGTGTGAATAGAGCTTAATTCATTATTTATCCCACTTGATGAACCCCATAAAAAGTTACTGCAGTTCCACACACAGGGTCTGCATATTTCCAAGACTGAACGCTGCTGTGTGCATGGAACTCACTGCATCATAGTGAGATATGATGCACTGAGCTCCTGAACAGCCCAATCACTACTGTACTAGATCGGCAGCTTTATGTCAGTTTAGTACAGTAAAGATCAGGCTGTTCAGGAGCTCAGTGCATCATATCTCACTATGATGCAGTGAGTTCCATGCACACAGCAGCATTCAGTCTGGGAAATATGGCCCTCATGTAGACCATGTTTGCGGAACTGAATGCGGTCATGTGAAGGAAGCCTAAGGCTAAGGCCCCTTGAAGTGCAGGTAATACCTATTTTTGCTGCATTTTTCTCTGCATTTTTCTTCCCCTAATAAATGTATTAATTCTGCAGCTAAAATTAATATGCTGCATTTTTCAAAAAACACAAATGTGTTTTTGAAAATGCAGCTTTTCTGCCACATAGGGCATTTGCCTTAATTAGTTCTGTGAGTGCAAAAAAAAAAAAAAAAAAAAAAAAATATATATATATATATATATATATATATATATATATATATTGCATTTAGAAAACAGCAATACAAAAACAAATTATGTTTTTTTTGTTTCGGATTTTCCAAACATCAAAAAAGCCATACATTTCATAAGGATGCATTTGAAACAACTCTATAAATGTAATGCATTACTTACCCTGTATGGTTAAAAATAATGTATTTTTTGGTCATTTTGGCTTCATAAAAAAAGAAATAAAAAAAAACTATCAAAACTGGTTGTTCTACCCTCCTACTGTTACCCCCCCTCCCTCCCTCTTTCTCTCCAGTATGTGTTTTCCTGATTGCAGTTTCCATTGCGTGTTCCTTTGTCTGTTTGTTCTTCTCCCATTACTTTCAAGATGTTGTTTTTATGGTCCCATATATCTGGGCCTTCCATTCCTCTGTTATTGTATTGTGCTCCACAGCGTTAGTTTGGGTCTTACCCCCAGCTTCTTGTTTACAGGTGAGGCCTGTGTGCCTTTGCACCATTTGTTTGCTCGCACTATTTTTGTCCTTTTTTCATTGTACTTAAAAATCTTTAATAAACTTTGATTAAACATAAAAAAACAATCAAAAAATGATATGTACTCCAGAATGGTACCAATGTAAAGACCATCTTGTCTTGCAAAACAATAATCCCCTAGGCCCCATGCACACAACAGTAAAAAACGGACATGTAACAGATGTTTGTTTTTTTTTACGTTCATTACATGTCCATTTTTAGAACTATGGGAGTCAATGGATATATAAAAAAACTCACTATTTTTATTCGCTTTTCCAGACCCAAAATGGAGTCTTTGTAGTCCGTTTTTAACGTCTGTTTTTTTGAGTTTCACTAATGTTAAAAATGGATGAGTGGGTCAAAAAAAAAGACCAATGAAGTTCATCCATTTTTTTCACTGACAGTCAAAAAGTGGTGCAAAATGGAGGTTAAAACTGACACACAGATAGAAAATTGATAAAAAATAAGTGACACACTGTGAAAATGGGCAAAAATAATACATGTCCTATTAAAATAGATCATCATAAAAACGTCCATGTGAATAGAAAAACTGAAACCTAAGAACTGATATTTGATGCCCGTTTCAAATACAGCCATCATATGACTGTTTTTGATGTTTGTGTGAATAAGACCATTGGCCAAAAATGTTTCAAATTTAAGTCTACGAGCTCAGTTGCTGTAAAGGAAATGATTATGATTAAATTTCATGCAATTTGAATTTGGTTCTTTTGTATTGTGTAGAATGTTGAATTCCTTGCGTTGTACAGTAGTGCAAGTATACATTTTTTATTATTACTCAACCTATATTTTTCCATCCACTATAGAAATAAATGTAAGGTCCCCACAAAGTTACATAATGACCTATAATGAGTATCCTACTATATATATAATAAATAATACTAAACAGTTTTTTTTAGTAAAATATTTATAAAATTTAATGCAATTTATTAACAAGCCAAAAAAGATATTTAAAAAAATTAACATATGTTAAGCTTAAGATTCATCAACAAGGGGGTAGAGGTTGCAGCAATACAAGGGTGTCTAATAATAATAAATTAATAATAAATTACAAATTGTACTAAAATAATAAATTACATAAATGTCATAATGTGACTCAATAAATAATCAATTTCATATATACTACACCAATAGTAATCACTTAGTAATTCATATATTACAATGTGCTGAGACAAAAGTTGGTAATATAGTCAATACAATAATAATGCCCAAGCAATGAGCAAGAGGAAATACATTGATATAAATGCAAATGCATATATAAACCAGAAATTATCCAAATGGCAGGAAATAGTGCCAGAGTGTATGACAACAAAGGTAAACTTGCCAAACTCAGCATGAAGAAATAAACAAAGAAAGAGTGAATACCTGAATTATGTCATAACCTCCTTCCTCCATTATTATTATGTTTGACAGTAAGGCTTTATTCACACAGCAGTGACAAACAGCCATGCACATGTCTGTTTTTTGACAGACAGAAAAAGCAGTCAGTTAAAAAAAACAGACATGCTCTTTTTTTGTGCATTTTGACAGACACATACCCATCAAAGTCATTGGATCCATTTTTAACTGACGTAAAATGAACTGACGTCTGAGTTACGTCTGTTAAAAATGAATCAGTGAGTTGAGTCAAAAAGAAAGGCCAATGAAAAAAGAATGCAAAATGGTTGACACTTGGCCATCAAAAACACAAAAATGGAACTGGTGCAAAACAGCCATTAAAAAAGGACGTTCAGGGCCATTTTTAATGGACATTAGATCTATTAACCCTCGTCTGGCTGAGTAGGTACAATTGTACCTATTCCTATGCAGCCTGTTAATGTTGTAAAATTATGCAGCCTGACGAAGGTTAAAAACAACACTGTCGTTAAAATAAGGTCTTACTATTTCAAAGACAGAACAGGACTTTGATGCAAAATGTTGATGGTAAAAGAAAAGAAATTCCAGCACACATACGTCTTCTTAATAAAAAAATAACTTTGAATGATCCATTAAAAGATCAAACAAAAAACCCCATGGTTAAAATGAAACCCTAACGCATTTCAGAACAGGACTTTGTTTTAACTCATTATGCAAAAACTCAGACTATCCTACTATTTTCAACATAATCCATCAATGATCTAATATGTTTAAATGCAACCTAACTCTCCTCCCTGTGAATCAAAAATAAATCTAGCAATAGCACACAGTAAGTGACAAGGGATGTTCATAGGGGCTAAAGATTAAGGTAAAAAACAAGCTTAATTTTGTTAGTCAACAAGATGGTGAACTTTATACAGATATACATAAAATTAGTATATCAAATATAATTCATGGATGCATTAAAATATACCATAAGTTCCAAAATTAAGCATGGGAATCCAAATTTCCAGGTATAAATGATCAGTGAACAACATATGGCTTGACAAAATGCACTTAAATAAAAATAGCACACAGAAACCTGAAATCTATGCCATACTGGCACATAGCTTCTCCTACAAGTTCAATAAAACATCACAGAGAATTCTTTATAGATTAGACTCACCATTCCTGCACCACGAGCAGATTGTGCATATCAGTACCGCAAGAGCAGGTGGCATACTGTGACAGTAACATCACAATTGGAAGAGGTTCTTCTGACTTTATGATCAATGGCAACTGACATTAAGTGCACATTCAGAGTGCAAATAAATTACTCTATTTTAATAACTTTTATAGAAAGAATATACAAGAAATTAAATGCTGTTCATAAAAAAACATGTTACAGTTTATAAATAATGCCTAAAATTCACAGGTTGGTCATTTTTTTTACACCCCCCAAAATAGATCAATTTTGAGTACCTTTTTAAGTAAACAAATATCTGGGAGGACAATAAAGATTAAAACCGCTTTCGAGTTTGTGTCGATCCTGCTGATTCATATAACTATTAATATCATATTTAAGAGTGCACACAATGGTCATCTCCAGACCAGGTGCTTTTAAAGGGATTGATTTACCCCCTAACAGTCACATTAAAATTGGAAAAACCCACATTCTAGCCTTAAACCAGTAACATTTTATCCTTCTCTACATTCACGCTTTCATGACTTTTTACATTTTATTTCAAAGTAACTTAACGAAACCTTGTATTTTACAGGCACATAAGGTTTGTTGATCATTTTTTATTACTTTTTGTTTTTGAGAGGTGAAATGAATAGAAAACATCAATTCTGGTATCTGAATTTTAATATTTATCATGTAGGCATTGCTACGGAAGTGTTGATACCAAATGTGTGTTTTTTTATTTTTTTGTCTTTAACAAGGGGAAAAAGTCTATTTTTTTCTTTTTTCTGTTAAACGACTTGATCACAGCATATAGGGGTTAAATGGCAAGTATTCTTCTGATTGATAATGGGGGGGTGTGATATCATGAACAAAAGTCCATGGTACCCCCTCCCCTGGGGTTATCTGAAGTGAAAGGGACAGGAGAATAATAATATCATTTTCTTCTCTCCTGCACTGTCAGTTGCACATGTTCTTCTATTCACTGATTAAACTGTAAGTGCGAGTATATGCACCCACACTTTAACTAATGATATATCTAAACTATGGGGACTAAAGATATAATCTTGGTCTTGTTTTAAATACCTTAAAACAAGAGCAAAATCGCGGCTCTAGCCCGCGCAGCTCTGGAGTTAGGGGTGTTTAAAGTTACAGTGTCTCTGAAGTGCAGTCCTGGGGGTGAACAGCAATGCACTTAGCTTAATTCCGAGTCTTGCTCGTCCAAAACTGTAGGGGGGTTGAAGCAACATTCCAGGCATATAAGATAAATTGTGTTATGGCTTATGCAGATACATGACACAGAGATCACCAAAGAGAGAATTCCTATTCCATAAACCTCTTGTCAGACACTGCTCTACACATAATACAGTGTATTAGTTTTGACTGTAGTGTCCATTTAAAAAATAGTTTCTAGGAGCCTCATTATGTTGTCTTGATTTTCTTTTGGACATGCAGTAAGACTTACAAAGGATATGGCTCCATATATCCCTGATGGGTTTTTGATCTGGTGAAGGAGCCCAGTACATTCATCATACCTGGTATAAGCATTATGAATGTATTATTTAACTTTACCAAATAATGATTGCAATGGGATCTGAATGGTCCTAATGCCAGAGCCTGAACCTGGGATGTCAGTTACTAGTATGCCCTTTGTTAAAAAAAAAACAAAAAAAAAAACTAAAAAATATATGTTCCATCAATGGGCTTTGTGCTCATTCTGTATTCTCTGACACTAACCTAGTAGTGTTTGCGACATTTCTGCAGTATAACATGTAAAAATGGAGAATAGTCAGTGTCAGCTATAGTATCTGGTGCTAAGCAACAGCACAATTATATTGAAGTTGCTGCATGCATGTATAGACATAAAATGTGCAGCTTATCCATTAGCACCAACCATGCATCTGACTTGCAGTCTTTGATTCTAGTATCCACCAATCTCCCAGTCACATGTAGAATCCAACATGGAATGCCAAGACACCAAACTCAAATGAAGTTTTAGATAAAAATTAAGTCTTTATTGTATTATCATGCATTATAGTTACAGTTAGTGTTTTGGCCAGAAAATGGCTTAAAACACTAACTGGTATTCCCATCTCAAAGATCCTATATATATACTGCTAGCTTATGTAAATTCAATAGTTTTCCTAAATACATTGCTTTAGAAATATTGCTTCATTTGCCTGCTAAGTGAAATGATTCCACCAATTGTTTACACATCGTTGTCTAGAAACACTTATATCTGATAACAAAGGTCAGAGGGATGACTTGCTGCTCTCTGGGGATTTCAGAGTTCTCTTGTTGTTATTTACAGCTGTGCTGTTCATGCAATCAGGTCAGCTACTTGCAATTTGGTGATAAAGGCTTGGACAGTGTATGCTATTTTTCTATATGAACACAAAGATAACACTAAGTTTACTCCAAGTCCGTTTTCTAAAGCCATGGTAAGTGTTCTCTACAATCAGGTGTAATGTATTCTACATTTACTGTCTATAATTTGATCTGCAATTATAATAAATAATCTCTCATGGCAATGTCTATATGAGGTACTTCATAGTGTCCTGTTCATCAAACAGCTGCCCACCAGCTTGTTCAAGAATACAGGAAGAGAGAAGAAGAGACATCAGGCAAAGCTGCTGAGAGAAGGAAATGGGAAAACCCCTTTAAGGCTACTTGGTGGCCAAAGCATTACCTGTAATAAAAACTTCATATGCATGTTGATTTATTTGAGTTATGTGAAGCTTAGAATGCACAGCAATGTATTTATTAGAGACTTGGCAGAGGCAAATATCAAAAGTTCGCAAAGTATAATAGCCAAAAAAATATAAAAGCACCTTCATTTCATCATTGTATACTTTTTCTGGTACTACTGTAATACTTGTCCCGGTGTAGACCTGTCATTTTACTTGTGATCAGGCTGTGCCACTTTCTTACTCCTTGATTATGAAATTCTTTGGAAACCTAAATGAAGTTACAATATACAGTATGTATATATATATATATATATATATATTATAGATTAGTAAATAACCACTAGTAAGAAGAGAATAAATCAGTTTTCCAATAATCTTGTTTTAGAGAATTATGGTCAAGAGAAACATTGTTTATATTTAGCAGAAAGCATGAGCTTCTAGTAGGAAAATAGCTCTGTGGCAGTACCAACTCTGTCACATAAATATTTTATATCCCCTATACCTCCAGGGGCTGATATTAGAAGATATTGAGTCTAAGCCAATAAATAATTTATGCTAAGTAGCAATTTAGTTGTTTGGCTTGGGGTAAAGAAGTGTAAGAAATTCATAAATAAAGTTGCCATTTTTGTGTTCTAAAGTTAATTTATGTTTTTGTGTAATTAACGTAAAGGTAAAAAACACAGTCCTAAGGTCACAATACATGATCATAATTTTACTATATGCTAACAAATTTTAGACAAACCATGTGTCTCCTGCCTTTGTACGCTTTAAGTTGTGGTATATTATTTTAACCAGTTTTTGTTCATACACTTCTTGTCCTATAAAACCCCTTTGGTTGTATAAGGAAGAAATAATGATGATGGATGACATTGACTACATATTAGCTTATCTTAAATAAATTTTGTCAGTGAACCAACATCATATTAGGATGCCTATGATATATGCCTAACAATATTAGTTAACATCATCTGTACTCACTAAATTCCCAAAAATGATTTCAGGGGTGAGGAAAGAGTGGATAAGAAGTACTGAAGGCTTGGTGTGTGGCTTAAAGGGCAGGGACAAAGCATGAAGCACACCAGGCAACTGGCTTGTGGAACATGGGAAAATGTGAAGCTCTTAATGTTGATTGATAGGTCAGGAAGATTGGGCTGAGGGAGGTGGGGGAAGATGATAAACACTGTTACGCCGAGGCCCCACATTGTGAAAATGCAGCGTTTTGACTGCGGTGTAAACGCCACGGCAAAAAATGCTTCATTTTACATTACTTTAAAGTGGATGGGATTGTGGTTAATCCCATCCACACATTGCAGAAAAAAAAAATCCACAGTGGAAAACGCTGGTGCTTTCCATATAGATATAATTGAAGCAGAAAGTCCTTAGAGGACTTTTTCCCACAGCGCTTTTTCTCTGTGGCTCGCTACGTGGAGCCTTAGCCTAAAAGTTAGTGCAAACTTAGACTAGACAGTCTTAAAATAAGCCATATTCATCATAGAGGCTAATGCTGCATGATAAATCATTTGCATTATTAGACTGTCTAGATTAACTTTGCACTGCTTTTTAGTTGGCTTAGTTTACAGCAGAAAAATGCACCAAACATTTTACTCATGTTTGGTACCTGGTATTGCACCACAGGCCAAGTCTATTTTACACTATACCATACCCCCTTTCCCATTAAGCCCCACCCCTTTCTTTTACAAGTTGTAAAAGTATCTAAAAATTGTCTAGAACACTTGGTAAAGTGTGGAGCAAATTCTGCCAGAATTCTGGCACTATTTGCTGGGTATTTCAGCCGAAATTATGGATTAAAGTTCCCACATAGTGTAACATAGCTAAAAAATGCTGCAGAAAAAAAAATGCAGAGAAACTACATCGTGCTTTTTCCCACAGCATTTTCCATTGAGTTTTTGCTGCATTTTTTCTTCCCCTGTTAAATCTATAGGGAAAATTATTGTGATTCTGCATAAAATTATCATGCTGCATTTTTTTTAAAAACACACGTTTTTGAAAATGCAGTTTTTCCGCAGCTTTTTTATTTCTACAATGTGTGGATGAGATTAATGAAATCTTGTTCACTTTGTTGGTAATGTTTCTGCAGCAGGCACAAACGTTTCCGAAACATGGAGCCTTAGTCTAAAAGACTTTTTTAGTCTCGTCTGATATGTGGAATGGCTTAGCAGGAAAGGAGTGACTTTTTTGAAAAGTGGCATGACTTACAATGCGACTTTTTGTGCCATAATTGCAGTAAAATTTTGACACAAAATTCATTCTGGCACAAAGTAAGCCAGCTAAAAAATGGTATAAACTTAGACTAGACAGTTTGAAAATGCATCCAGTTTATCATTGAGTCCAAAGCTCTGCGATAAATCTGTCACATTTTTAGTCTACTCTAGGTTTGCGCTTTCTAAATATCAGACAGGATTAATAACTCTGTCCCATTTTTTATATAAGTGCTTTATAAGTGATTTTCCCACCATAAACATTTATGTCACTTTTATAACTATGTTATAAAAGTATGATTAGTTGGTTAATCCCAAAAATGAGGTTCCATGTGCAGTGTTTGCAGAAATGGCTGCACATGCCATTCCATAGAGTTTAAACCCTTCCCGCTCCGTGCCATTCTAGTATGCGCTGAGAGTGTAGTTAACGCTAGGCACTTTAATAGTATGGCCCTCTAACGCCATGGGCACAGGAGATGTACATGCGGCATTACTTCTAGTTATGAATTTTAATTAAAATGCAATGGAAACGCATTGTGTTTTTTTCCCCAATGATTTTCATTGTGTTTTTGCTGCGTTTTTCTTTGCAGTTTTTCTTCCCTTATTAAATCTATAGAGAAACACTTGCGTTTCTGCTGGTAAAATTAATATGCTGCAATTCTCAAACACGCATGCATTTTTGAAAAACAACATTTCTGCAACATTTTTTTCCCCGCAATGTGTGGGAGGGATTAGCCATAATCTTATTCACTTTGCAGGTACTGTAAAATGCAGTATTTTTTCGGCTGCATTTCTGACACATGGAGCCTTAGCCTAAAAATGGTTGCTGAGAAAACTTTTGGTCCTGCTTTGGAGACCCCATGGTTGGTATACTGGAGAAATTAAGCTTTCCAGTTTGTAGACATGTCATTTCCTGAACGCAAGTTGTATGTTTGGTCATCTATTCATGTTTAGAAGCAAATAACTTTTTTTTATCAGTAAAGCTTTACTATTATTATTAAACATGATCCTCCTGGTAGTTGAGGTCTATCATCTACAGTTTCCTTTTCACAACATAATATATATATATATGAATTGCTCCTCAATCTACTTTGTACTAATTGCATATCCAGATATTTGGAAAGCCTTGTAGCCCTTCTTCAAGGGTGTCAAATGTATAGTGGTATGCTTGAATTATTGTTGTCAAATACAATTTGTTCCCATTTATTTGATCTACGAGATTCAGAGCAGTGAGAAGGAATGAGGAGAGGGCAGACAAGTCAAGTATGGCCTGAAGAAGTAATACATTAATATCTGTGCCTGAATATTAGTATATCGTCTACCACTTTCTGATTTGCTTGATTTCTTGTGTTGGATGTAATGAGCTAAGGAAATTGCTTAACACTTATCTAACACCTAATTGGTTCATGTCAGATATCGTATGGGAAAGCTTAACTACTTAGTGACATGGTGTGTTTGACCTTTCACAGCCAAATCAATTTTATCATTTTGCAATGGGTGATTTTTCATTTAATTGACAACTATTGGTTTAAAATCTGCTTGCGAAATATAATTATTACTACATGAAATTTATAAAGTCTTTTTGATTTGGTGATAATGTATCCCAAACAGGAAATGAACTATACCTACAAAAGCAAAACAGTGAGGAAAGTCATTTTACTGTTACTTTATACTTTGTAAAAAGAACTGTGAAAAACATGAAAACATTCATTGGTTTTATGGTCTATTTTTAGCCCTTTGACAAATTTCTGAAGAGTTTATATTTTAGTTAAATTGTAAGTTGTTTAGTGAATTTGTAGGCAGTTTACCTCAATGAACCATTACATGAACAACCTGGAGAATTTTAAAAGCAAACTGAACTTCTTCTATAATATTTCTTAGTCCTTGTATGCCATTTCTCATATTCAGCTGAAGACTATAAAATAGACACACTGTTGGTATGTTTGGGTTAAGCTTAATAAAAAATGGATTTTATGGAAAGTCATAGTAGTTTCCAAGGCTTATTATTTGATGACCTATCCTAAGAATAGGTCATCAATTGAAGATTGGAGGGGGTCCAACACCCGGGACCCCCACCTATCAGCTGTTTGAAGAAACTGCAGCCTCTTCACACAAAATCAAGCACAGAATTTACATTTGTATATTTGTTACCACAGCTCAATCCATTTACTTGAAGGGGTCTGAACTGCAAATAGGTCATGTGACTAATGAACGTGAAGGACAAGGAAATCTTGGAGTGCTGCTGCTGCTTCAAACTGCTAATCCATGGGGGTCCTGGGTGTTTATCAACTGACCCAAGGGTAAGACATCAATCAACAAAACATCAATTGGAAACCCATTTCAAGGAGACTGGGGAAAATTCCCTTAACAGGAGACTGGAATTCTATGCTGGCTTTTTTCAGTACATTTGATTATGTCAGCTTTACATATAAACATTAACTTAAAAAAAAATTACTGATGTCTTGTATGTTCAAGGTAGACTTTGTGAATTAAAACTGTAAATATATATATACTGTATATATACTGTATGATATTCAGATGTCCCCTTCATCAGCATAGTATAGTGTCATAGAGTAGGGTAGCTGTCAACAACATTTCTTCAAGTACTGTCAGTTCATTGCTTGCTGAAATACAGTATGTCTAGGTAAGCATGTTGGACAAGTTTGGATTTTGTCAAGTACTGACAAAAAAGTTACATTACAAAGAAATAGTCAATTCACACACTGGGACTGAGGGCCCTGCTCACAAGAGCTTACAATCTATGAGGTAGAGTGGGTGACACAGGAGGTAGCAGGGGCGTCATCGGAGGTAACATTGCTTATACAATGGTCAGACAATTTTGTAATAGAGGTTACTGTCATTACACAGTTTTTTTTACACATTTATTAATTATTACTTATTTATTACTTAATTATTATCATTATTATTATTATTATTATTATTATTATTATTATTAAAGTACGTTTAAAAGTGACAAATCATCTTAAGGCAAAGGATGTCAAAACTACTGGGACATTAATAGTTGAAAACTTTAGAAGAATATTAGAGTCTATAGTACTTGCCAATGTGTTCTGATGAGTCAGGAAGCTATGATTAAATTATACATAATTCTAAATGTTACCAGATATGGTAGACTAAACACTACGACTATGTGTTATACGAAATTGCTCTATCATTCTATAGAGGCTATAAATTGCTATTTACACAAACAATACATGCTAAGAATTTTATCATTAGTGTAACTGAATAAATGTTTTTTACACAGAACCTCTGCTAATACAGCACAACTGCCAGGATAAATAATATTGTTAGTAATGTGCTTTTTTCCTTTGGGCTCAAATTCGATTTGTCTTTCCTAGTTTCAATGTACCCCAATATAAAATGAAATATTTGGATTGCCAAGCATCTGTAGGCTTGTTCAAATGCCTGGAGATGATGGGTAAAACAGACGGATCAATAAAACAAACCTCCAGTGCATTGCTGTGGCTTCGAGTGATGTCTCCTCTGACTGTTCAGGACCTAGCAAGTCAATAACCTATTACTATCCTACTCTGCTGAGGTCAGAACTCAACAAGAAACACAAGTCTTTTTAAGCCTCAGCATGTAGTTTGTAGTTGTATAAAAAGGACAGTTTAAATCTATTAAATATAGGTGAATTCTATTTTTTAGATGGATTTTAAAAGAGATTTTTGAAGGCAAAAATAATCTTGTTTTACTTATGCTTTTGTTACTATTTGCTTTGATTTTTTTTAGATTTAATGTAACATTTGCAATTCTCAGGGCAAGTTGGAAAAAATTTACATTTAATACATAAAAATTAGCTTTAAATGTAGAATAGTATAGTGTCATAGAGTAGGGTAGCTGTCAACAACATTTCTTCAAGTACTGTCAGTCCATTGCTTGCTGAAATACAGTATGTCTAGGCAAGCATGTTGGACAAGTTGGATTTTTCCTATCCCTTTCTATTTCCTGTGAGAAAAATGATGCAAAATATGCCTATCAGCCGCTAATCTCTCTCTGCTGACTTAGGCAAAATAATATAAACACATTAGTGGGGAATTCAGGTATTGTATTTTATAAATCTTTCAATGAACAATTATGTTATGCCTAAGGTCAGCATAAAGGAACTTTCTGGCTTCAAAAAATTATGTGCGTTGCTTGACTAATAAAAATTATACCTATAATTACTTCTAAAATTTGCTAGTCTTGTGAAGATTACCGATAAGCAAAGACACTAACAACTACCAAAACTAAACTTCTAATGAATAGTGTCTGGTTTGGGTTTCTACCAATGCACAGCTTATGGAGACTCACAGATCCAAATAACTGATCTGACCTATCACTTTTTTCGATACATCAGAAATTTTTAAACCAAATCATGAATGTACATTTTCCAATAATCTAGGAATTTGAAGGTAATCCATTTACCACCCTAGAGAACTTGTATCAATGGAGTTTTTGAAAATGTGAAGAATTTTTACATGTTTTCATAAAAGCATTTATTGAGTAATTTGTTTATCCAGACATTTTACATGCCTTTTTAGGCTAAGATGTGTTTCTTTCTGCAGCGTTTTCACAGAAAGGCCGCAGAGTTTTTTCTCTGCAGACTTTCTGCTTCTATTATACCTATATGGAAAACGAAAAACAAAGAGAGTGGAAAAGACACTCAGCATAAACAAAGGTTTTAAAAATATATAAGTTTAATAGATTCATTAACAAATTACATAAATGACAATGCAACGGTGAAGGTGGTGTCAGCCGGGCATGGACCATTTGTACAGTGTACCACGTAACCATGGGTATGTGCTATTAGGCCTCAATCTGATTATTCACCAGCTAACATGAGTATAGCTAACATGAGTATAGATTTCGCACAGGTAATTTTGATATATTAACACTGTATTGTATCTATTTTGTAAAAAAATAGAGACATATAGAATGACACTTTTTGACACCTGAATTACAACCTAATATATTACTGAATGTTTAAATACATTACTATCTACTTATCTTTTTGTGTTAGTGGTACATTACCAGTATTTTACTTACCTTTATGATTGTATTTTATTGTATTTTTCTGTAACTATGGTCTTTTCCCTATGTCTGACACCTTTGTATTGTTTTCTTGTCGCATTGTCATTTATGTAATATTTTAATGAATCTATTAAACTTATATATTTTTAAAAACTTTGTTGTTTATGCTAAGTGTCTTTTCCACTCTCTTTGTTTTTGGTGTTGTTGCATGTTGGTATTTAAGACACGTTAAATTATGGAAGATGGCTTTATTCCTTGGTCTACATAGAACAATTCATGTGACTTTTGTCATGCCCATTTTCTATACCATGCTTTTTGTTTGTTTACTATATGGAAAATGCCAGCGTTTCCGTAGGTATAATTAACATGCTACAATTTACAAAAACTCTTGTGTTTTTGAAATCGTAGCATTTCTGCAGCGGATTTTTTTCTGCAATGTGTGGATGGGATTAGCAAGAATCTCATTCACTTTCAGGTACTGTAAAATGCAGTGTTTTTGCAACGTGGGGCTTCAGCCTCTTTTTCTGTGATGGATAAAGGAAAGTAGTTTTTTGCTTTTTTTATGTAGTTTAGTGAAAAGAGCAATAATAATCACTTTCGATCATCAGAACCTCTTCTCATACATAGTCCAGTCAATTCAGTTTAGTAAACAGACCTTATAGCAAACACTTAACCTCTTCCAGACCGCCCATAGACTATATACGTTTGGGCGGTCCCTCTCTTGTTCTGCAAGGACGTACCGGTATGTCCTTGC
The DNA here is from genome assembly GCA_947044405.1 of Leptodactylus fallax. Taxonomy (NCBI): domain Eukaryota; kingdom Metazoa; phylum Chordata; class Amphibia; order Anura; family Leptodactylidae; genus Leptodactylus; species Leptodactylus fallax. Next base: position 206,790 of record CAMRHE010000024.1, read on the forward strand.
ACTTTTTTTTTTAATTCAAAAGTTTTATTGTGTTTTAAACAAAGACAGAATTTTCACACATTACAAACAATATGCACAAGAATACTACATCAATATACATGCAAAGACTGAATAGGATTAAAACAATAGTTACCTAGGTAATTATATGGTGCACCAAAGAGAAAAAACTGATGGGGGGGAGGCAGGAAGGAGGGAGGGAAGGTTAGTATAGGGAAAGAAAGATAGGGAAGGAGTCTCAGAAGGTGCAGGAGAGACCAGAGAGAGAGACCAAGAAAGACCAAAGAGAGAATGAAAGAAAGAAAGAAAGAAAGAAAGAAAGAAAGAAAGAAAGAAAGAAAGAAAGAAAGAAAGAAAGAGAGAAGGAGAGAGAGGAGGGGGGGGTCCTCCCAAGAAGAAGAACAGAGAGAAATCGGAGAGAAGTTGGAGAGAAGTAAGGCCCGCTTTCAGGTTGAGTGCACTAACCAAGGAGACCAAATTTTGAGGAAACGATCATGTGTTCTGCGGGACCAACATAGTAGTTCTTCAAAACGCACAAGCTGGTGCACTTTCTCTTCCCAAAGGGCTAAGGCGGGGCCACAGTTTGAAGCCAAAAGAGGGTAATTATTGCTTTTGATGCCACTAGGAGATGAGTAATAAGTTGATCCTTGAGGGCTTGTAGTCAGGTGATGGCAGTGACAGGAATATCATAGATGGAGTGATCGTAAAAGTGGAGTGACCTAGAGCACTTATAGAGTCCTGTACGGCCGACCAAAAAGACTGGATGGTTGGGCATGACCACATAGATGAAGGTAGGTTCCAGAGCAGTCCAGACATCTCCAGCATTTATCAGAATTAGTGAGGTGCTTGTGAAAAAGCCAGTCCGGGGTTCTATGCCAGTGGGATACTAACTTATAATGGTTCTCTTGCAGTCTTATGCACAATGAAAAACCATGAGAGGATTTCAAGATAGACTCAGTCTCCTCTTTGGAAAAGGTAAGTTGTAGGTCTCTTTCCCAGGAGGATAGATATGCTGGTTTGTAGAAAGAGACGGGATCAACAAAGCAGTGGAGGAAGTAGTTTCTCAAACTTCGTTAGCTGGGTCTGGATTTGGAACTTCTTTTGCAATAGGTCTAAGTGGGCTTGGAGGTGCGGCTTGTGCAAGAAGGATAATTTGAGACCCGGCATCAGATCCAAGATATCAGATAACGGCATAAGCTCTGTGTCAAATGTTATGTCCCGTATCATGAGCAAATTCAGTTTGGCAGACGCATAGGCTGACAGTCTCCATTCAAGGCAGGATCAACCAGGTATGCAGAGGGACAGTGATGGGGCAGACCCGGGATCCCAGGCCAATCGGGATGCAAATATATAATAAAACCCCTGAGATGCCGCGGTCATGTTTGACCGCGGCATCTCAGGAGTTAACACCCACAATCGAAGCTCTGCTCTGATCGGGGGTGTTAGAGGACAGTGTCATCCGTTACATATGGCTGACACCAGCAAAGCAGGGTGCGCACAGAGTTTCTGTGTGCGCACCATGCTTCCGCCGTGGTTTGCAGGAAGTCCTTCCTGACAGCGCCGTACTATTTGGGTGGATGTCGGGAAGGGTTATCGTGATTCACAGCAAATTATTTTGGATCAAATCATTATGGAAAATTTGGCGAATTGGCCGAATCGAATTTTTGAAAACTTTGCTCATCTCTACTAATATTCATGCATGCATTTTCTATCTATCTCAATAATACTGAGGTCACAAGTAGGGTCAGGGGTTGACTATTTTAGTTTATATACTGTACTGAAGAGAATGCATCAACAATATAATTAGGCTATTATTACCATTATTGTTTATGCTACAAAGTCATAAAATTTTAAAAATATTTTTGATTGAACCAGAAATCTCAGAAGAAACAACACTGACCAGTTTTATAAAAATAACAACTCTTCATATGGCAAGAGTTTTTCATGTAAATCCTACTTAAGATCAGCATAAAAAGCCAGTATTAGTGGGTCTGTCTTGCTGCCTTTTATAAGTAAGGAGGAACTGCAAGTTGCAGAACAAATAGAGATGGGTGATAAAAAAAAAAAAAAAACAGAACTACACTTATTTCACCCTCCTCTGCAAATTATTGAGCTGGCATGTGTATTTAGAGGACTCTGAAAAAGACATTACCAAATAATAAGACCCTGCAGCTACTTGAAAAAAGAGGCACTAAAAGAGCTTTTGAGGGAAAATTTACAGCAATCAGTCTGCTCTTGGTGAATATGTGATGTATGCCATTGACAACATTCCTATTAATTCCCACTTGTCTTTTATAGCCAGAGACCAACCTCATTTCTGTTCTTATTGTGCTCAGTAAGAGTGTGCATAGTCTGTGTCTGGCATGCTTCTTCTTTAAAACACAATATAATTGCGATCCCTTCTCTTGCTGAGTGATGTTATCCGGTGGGGTGGACGCTGTAATGCTCCAGGAAAAAAAATTAATGCCACTATCTCTGACACTCACCCACTCTTTGACAAAGTTTGGACACCCTGGATTGATAGGTCCAACATCCCAGGTCTGCCATACTGTCTCCAGCTATTATTAGGTGATAGGATTGAGTGCTATGACTATACTCCCTTTCCTAGGCATGATCCACCTTCCACCCTACCCCTTGATTTACGCACCATGGCACTATTCCTCCCTCCCCCTTGTGTTTGTTAATGTTTTTTTTGGCCTTTTTATTCTCCCTCCTTTATATTACAGGCACGATTATTTTGAACTCGTAACTGTCTACTTGCCTTGTATTTACTTAGCTCTGAATTTTTGCATTGCTCTTATGATTGTTATCATATCTGTACCGTATTCTGTTACGTTACTGCTGTTATTCAATAAATACCTTTGAAACTAAAGCACAATATGATTGCTTGCCATTGAAGATGCACTATTACATTCCACCTTCCTCCCTCACACAACTTTATAGAAAGTTTTACACTATGATAAACAAATAGGGATTTTATGCTATTGGAAGACAAAAACCTATTATGTCTATAGTATTTTAACAAGCAATCTCCATAGAATAGATAGATAAATGCAGTATAATTTAGCTCAATAAAAAATCAAAAGCAGCACAGTTTTAAATATCCTGGGTGCAAATCCAAGGAAGATGGCCACTTTCAATATTCATACCATAAGAAAAACATTAGCACTCCACTAGTTCCAAATAAACAGTATTTTATTCCAAGCAGCAACATTTCGGTCCCACCTGGAACCTTTCTGAAGCACAAATTAGTGACCACAGCAACATTATAAAGGCAACACCCAGTGTCCACATAATTTATCACAATCAATCAATCATTACAAGGTACAGTGGGGAAAAAAAAGTATTTAGTCAGCCACCAATTGTGCAAGTTCTCCCACTTAAAAAGATGAGATGTTGCTGGTATGTTGGCCCATTCCTCCATGCAGATCTCCTCTAGAGCAGTGATGTTTTGGGGCTGTCGCTGGACAACACGGACTTTCAACTCCCTCCAAAGGTTTTCTATGGGGTTGAGATCTGGAGACTGGCAAGGCCACTCCAGGACCTTGAAATGTTTCTTACGAAGCCACTCCTTCGTTGCCCTGGTGGTGTGCTTGGGATCATTGTCATGCTGAAAGACCCAGCCACGTTTCATCTTCAATGCCCTTGCTGATGGAAGGAGATTTGAACGCAAAATCTCACGATACATGGCCCCATTCATTCTTTCATGTACACGGATCAGTCGTCCTGGTCCCTTTGCAGAGAAACAACCCCAAAGCATGATGTTGCCACCCCCATGCTTCACAGTAGGTATGGTGTTCTTTGGATGCAACTCAGCATTCACTCTCCACCAAACACGACGAGTTGTGTTTCTACCAAACAGTTCTACTTTGGTTTCATCTGACCATATGACATTCTCCCAATACTTTTCTGGAACATCCAAATGTTCTCTAGCAAACTTCAGACAGGCCCCGATATGTACTGGCTTAAGCAGGGAGACATGTCTGGCACTGCAGGATCTGAGTCCCTGGCGGCGTAGTGTGTTACTGACGGTAGCCTTTGTTACGTTAGTCCCAGCTTTCTGCAGGTCATTCACTAGGTCCCCCCGTGTGGTTCTGGGATTTTTGCTCACCGTTCTTGTTATCATTTTGACCCCACAGGCTGAGATCTTGCGTGGAGCCCCTAATGGAGGGAGATTATCAGTGGCCTTGTATATCTTCTATTTTCTAATTATTGCTCCCACAGTTGATTTCTTCACACCAAGCTGCTTGCCTATTGCAGATTCAGCCTTCCCAGCCTGGTGCAGGTCTACAATTTTGTTTCTGGTGGCCTTCCACAGCTCTTTGGTCTTCACCATAGTGGAGTTTGGAGTGTGACTGTTTGAGGTTGTGGACAGGTGTCTTTTATACTGATAACAATGTCAAACAGGTGCCATTACTACAGGTAATGAGTGGAGGACAGAGGAGCCTCTTAAAGAAGAAGTTACAGGTCTGTGAGAGCCAGAAATCGTGCTTGTTTGTAGATGACCAAATACTAATTTCCACCATAATTTGCAAAAAAATTTTTAAAAAATCAGACAATGTGATTTTCTGGATTTGTTTTCTCATTTTGTCTCTCATAGTTGAGGTTTACCTATGATTTCAATTACAGGCCTCTCTCATCTTTTTAAGTGGGAGAACTTGCACAATTAGTGGCTGACTAAATACTTTTTTCCCCACTGTATATATCTTTTTATAATATGTCACATGACAAAAGTCATATAATAAATATACATAGAAATCACATCTTTTCCGGTACAGATTTTTTCTGCAATGTGTGGATGGGATTAGCCAGAATCCCATCCACTTTGCAGGTAATGTAAACACTGCATTTTCGCAATGTGGGGCCCCACATTTTTACCACCCCTCATAGACTGCAACAATAGTGAAATAACTGTATAAATAAGGAACCCTAACATAGCCAGCCTCAAGACTTATATTGTTATTGCAGGCTCCCAAACTGCTTCTCAGACTGTGAAAGTGAAATCTAATGAAGCCCCCCAGATGCCATGGTCATACCTGAACAAGGCAACTGAATGGTTAAGTGCCTGTAATCACAGATGTCTCTAACCACAGGTACTGCTGACATGTCGTATTTGTGTAAAAAAGCAGAGACATCGTTGTGGTATATTTAAATTCCCAAAATCCTACTATTACAGTGGATGTTGTGAAGAGGTTATACAGGATCTATTAGCTCTCCAGACATGTTTGTTTCAGTAAGTATTTGGATTCTTTATGAAAGAATACACTCTCATACTTTGCACTCTTTATGAAGGAATACATTCTCAAACTGCTGCCACATTGTATAGGAAAATAGGAATGCACCCCTTTGACAAGAAGAGTGCTATCATTGAGTTTTCAATTAATTTATAAAATTCTAGGAATATTAACAGAGAAACACCACAACATGGTGTTATAACAAAAAAAGTTCCAAAATTGTTATTTCATTGGCCATGCAAGTATTTACTTAAACAGACATCTCAGGAGAGGTGACAAATCCTTTTAAAAAAGAGTAGATGCTATTCCTATTGGATAACTAAATGTAGTTATAATTTTATTTGTTCATAGTCAAAACCAATTTAAAGGGTACCTGATATTTCATCAAAGGTTGAACTATCTTCAGGGTCTTTCTGGGCAATCTGTTCTCTGGCTGTATAAGACTTTGTACATGGTGTTGTATCAGTTTTTCCTGTTGTTAATAGCTTCATTATAGCTGCAGAACATTTTTCATTTCTCTCTGAGGTGGGGGCCATGTATAGGGCAGTCTGTTTCCAATCTATCACTACTGCTATTTTCTTTACATGTAATTCTGCCAGAAGTTACTACAGAAGAAAACAAATAGCTGAGAAAAGACCAATTGAAATTACTCTAGAAGATCTAGGGACAACTTTCTTCAAATCCAAGTTATGACGCTGCTAAAAATAGCCCTGGCATAGAAAAAGAGAGATCTTAGAGCAATATGAAAGCTTCTTGGTGTCTATGACTAACATCCCATCAGCAATAGCACAAGCAGCTAGTCAGACATTGATAGACTCTCCTTTCACTCATTGTGATCTGTGAGAACGTTATTATAGTATCTCTGATGCAAATATCAGAAATTTCAGGAAGTGGCTGACAAGAGAGAACAGTAGAACAAGCTCTTTAAATCTCACACAGCGCTGAGAGATAGATCCTGGGCATCCAAACATCTTCACCAGCACCAACCGCAAAGCCAGATGAACTTGAGGGTATCACCACAGAAACTAGTATGAGAAATAAACACTCTGTAAACAGAATTCTAATCAGAACCCACAATAAACTCACAAGGCAGATTAAAACCAGGGAGATGAATCAGAAGAGTGATTGTGTCCAAGCCAAGAGTCAGTCCGAGAGGTAATATCAGAGCCTAAATCAGAAAACAAGCAGATTTTCAGTAACAAGCCAAACATCAACATTAGAACTGTCCAGTACAAACAATCAGGGTATGGGAGCCTCACTAAAGTGTAACCAAAGAGCAGGCAGCTGGATAAGCAGGAACAGGGTTTAAATATTCCTCCTCAGCTTCTAATTGGATCAGCATAGGAGAGCCCTGAAAACTGCAGGAGCTTCACAGGTTGGCACAGTTACCTTAAAGCAACAGCAGCTAAACTGAGATTTGTGATAGAGAAGCTGTAGACTTCTTCCTAAGCAGTGTACACGCAGGGAGAACCCACTTTCCACGTTCTATGTTCCATCTTGAGTCTGTTGGTTTCTGAAAAAGGACTTACTCTAATAAGAGGTTTAAATAAAGTGCATAACATTTTGGTCCAGAATCACATACTCTATTACAGGGGTCAGCAACCATCAGCACTCCAGCTGCAGTGAAACTATGACTCCCAACATGCTCAATTTACTTCTATGGGAGTTCCAAGAACAGCAGAGCAAATACGCATGCTGGTAGTTGTAGTTTTACAACTGGAGTGTGAAGGTTGACTACCCCCGCTCTATTAAATGAGAATAAGTTGTCTATAAAGTTAGTGACCATTTAAATATCATTGGATTCTTTTTTTGCATCATTGTAAGTGTATACAGAGTGAACCACAATATAGCTTATAGTAAATCAGGCTATATAGAACTGATTTGAGTGGCTTTTTCTTGGATTTGGTTTCAGTTACTATTAATGGTAAATCATGTTTCATCCTTTCTCACATTAATTGCTGAAATGGCTTTGGATATAAGATGCTCTCTACAAAGGGTGACAAATAATGATGAAAGGCACTGGAGTGTTCTCACGTGTTGCTTGGACCAGAAGCAGAAAAGGGATTATTGCAGCTGAGCTGCCCACATGGAATTTGTACTCAATACTCCCACCCACCTTTACACTGTCTATTATTCTCCCTTTCTAGGCATCTCCACTGTCCTCTAACTACCCTTCTCTGGAGTAGTTTGAGAACACAGAGAGAAAAGTTTAAAAAAATGTGATTCCATTAGTAATTAACTATGGAATTTTCAAGGACATAACATTGCTTTTGTGAGGTGTCAATACAAACACTTCTGTCTTCAAACTAATAGTCCTTGGCTGAGGCATTTATGTCATTAGGAGCTGTACGGCTAAAGAAACAAATAAAAGAAGTATCATGATTATTGCAAAAGGACACTTATTCGCATCTTTAAAGGCAGCTGATATTTTTTCATATATTTTTCCATCATTGTGAATTCTTAGAGGTCATTGGTAGGCTTTATTGAGCTACTGCTTCACAGTAAGCTGATACAGGAAAATAATCAAAAAGTTAATTAAGGAGTGATATTAAATACATAGTAAAAAAATCCATTGAACAGTTAGCAAAGCAGCAAAGACCGGGTTAATACAAAGCCTGTTTGTTAATGAGTAGCATGTAGCGAGTCTGGTTTCACAGAACATTCTGCGTTGCCGTGTTGTCAAAGTCTCTCTTTATTATGCATTAGAAACAGTTGTTAATTGGTTTGCTGAAAGCCCATTGCAGTTGCTGCACTGATAAAAGACCTAGGTGCCCCATCCTCTTGTTTTCCCCTAGTTCTAAAAAAGAAAACGCTGTGCAAACTTCAAAGTCTCTTCCAGTATGTATTTGCAGAATCCCAGGTCTTTTGTATTCCCTGTCCTCCACCGAAGGGACTCACTGTGCATTGATCATGAGTGGTAGACCTATGCCTGGGTGCCAAGGGCTATACTGCCTGTTCATGGCTCATACTGTCATTACCATTTCTTTCTTATTTCAACCAACTTACAGAAAATGTCTGAAAGACTGTTCTCCTTAATGGGATGAATTATGTTGTGCAAAACTACACTACCATTTTAGTAACCTTAAAGAAAAGTAGCTCAGACACTGCATTTTATAAGAATTTTGAGGTAGAGGCATACTTCATTTTGTCCTCTCCTGGCATAGCTGATACAATTATTGTAAGGGAAATTACATTATTATAAAAGGTGTATTTAAAGAAAAGGCACTTTACAGAAGGAGCTTAGCATGTGAAAATGTGCTATTCACATAAAGCCTTGTTCACCAAAATAGGAAGCCAAAGAATGACTGACTGTCTCATCAAAAATACATTTCTTTCCATATAAACTGACGCTTTCCGCAGAACAGGCTTATATGAACTGAAAAGCTAAAAGACTGAAAGGTTCCGATAGCTATCAAGTGTTAAACATCCAGTGATAACCGTTGATTATATTCAGCTTGTTATGAAAAATTAAGATGGTCAAATGTTTTAGTGATTACTATATGTAAGATTAGTATTAGTGAGAATAGAATGCCTTCTTGATTTTAGTTAGTTTAGAAATTCATTGAAATAAATCTGTTAGTCTGAGACACCATGTTGCGGAAATACAGCTTTTTTTGTTGCAGATTTTGCTGCGTTTTTTTGAGAAAAAGCCAAGAATGGCTACAAAAGGAATGGGAAATATATAGGAAGTACTTATACTTCTTTTGTCTGCTCAATCCACTGCTGGCTTTTGCTCAAAAAAACGCAGCAAAATCTTCAGCAAAAAAAGCTGTGTTTCTGCAATGTGGGACCATAGCCTTAATCAACATATCCATTTAAATTATGGGATCTGACAAATCATTTAACCCTAACTGGCCAAGGTTGCACTTTTGGTGTCATACAGGCAGTGTTGTCGTTTTTCTTTTAAGTAGCCCAAAATAAAACATACAAAATTAGCCCAAGTGGCAAAATTCTATTATTTATAGTGATGTTTCCCATCTAGGGTTTCTTGGAACCTCTGAGCTCCCTAGCACCTGGTCAGAGATTCAACAGCAATATTTGTCAATGTTTGGGTATGTTTACAACTTTTCAACCATATGTCAGAACATAAAACCCCTATATTCTATGGCAAAATATGCTTGAAAAAGGCTTAAACTTCCATAAACTTCAATGGAAAATATGCAATGGTGTTTATAGCCATATACATGTTTAGACATAGACATAGGCATATTTTTACAGCTTAAAAAAGAATTGATGTTATAGAACCTAATCTTTCCCAGATACATTCCTAATACACTTGTTGCTATTTGGTGTGTATTTTGGTGTGTATAGTTATATAGTTATAGTGCCTGGATTTCAGAGGCTATTTGGTCTTGACATTAGCTCTACCTTTATCAGTAAAATCTGATCTTTCAGTGACAAGTTGCCTAAAAATCAGCATAGTTGGCATTGTTTGGGGCTTTATTTTTACCCCGTTCCCTATTTGGTATTTATCATATCTTATGTTTATTTTATTTATCAGGACAGCATTGTTACAGCAATACCAAATGTATAGTTTTAGTGTTAATTTAATTTAATAGGCAATAAAAATACTATTTAAAAAAAAAAAAAACTTTTTTTTCTTCAATAGAACTTTGTGAGGTTATATTATTTTATTCATTTTTGGGGAGGCAACTTGACCAAAAGTCAGCAATGTCCACATTGTTTTTTGGGTTTCTTATCTATGCAGTTCCGCTGGTATTATTGACATGTTAACTTTATTCTGTGGGTCAAAACAAGTATACCCAATTAGTATAATTTTATTTAAATTTTCTTACTTTTATGCAACAGCAACACTATTTATTTAAAAAAAAATCATCTTTTACTTTGCCATTTTCTGGGGGACATAACTTTTTAATTTTGTTGAGATTTTTGAGGGTTTATTGTGTGATAAATTGATATTTTCATTAGTATCATTTTGGGATACATGTGACTTTTTGATCGCATATTATTACATTTTGTGGAAAAATTACAAAATCTGTAATTATATCATTCCTTTCTTTTATGGTGCTGGATAGTCAATGTAGGTCATTCATTCAATGCCCATTATATACAATTGTACCACTGTTGCACATAATCTGGTATTCTGATTATCTGCCGATATCAGCTTTTACCACCATGTGGCTCTATCTGATTATTCTGATTTCTCCCAATGTTGGTGTAAGCAGAGTTTTTTATACTCATTCTCCACTGAGTTACCCAGATGATGTATGGCAATGACTGTAACATCTACAGCAATTTGATCTGTGTTTATTACAAGCAATGGAGTTTCCCTTACATTTATTTTAGTTTGGATTAATGACATACTCTGTAGGTTATGAGTCCTATTTTGATGTTTATCAGTGATATGTACAGGCATGGGAAGTGCTGACAGTTTGTGCCCTGGTTTCCATGCCTCCTTTCATTAGCCAGATGGTGATTGTGGGATCCAGTGTGTGGGTTAGCTGTGGTGCTGGGTGGTGCTGAGCCCATGGATTGGAATGAGGCATGGTTGGAGGCATGGATGCATTTCAGCACTTGACTAGTAACTATGCACAATCTCCATCATTGTGGAAGTAGTGCTGAACCTATTTAATCTCAGAATCCTGTGTGGTGTGTGCATATCACTGTCATGAATGCAGACACACTCTGTGTACTGTGCTTAAACATCACACATCTATTATTGAATTATCATCAACCTCTAATGAACATACAGTGAAACCTCTCCAGAAGACCACTCCTTTGAGAAGACCCCCTTCTTAAAGCCCAATCTTTTTAGTGACCGTTTTTCCTCCTGTTATACTCTATAAGCAGACCACCCTCTTATCAAACCAAAGACCACTTTTTTTGAGTAAAGTTTACAGTGGGAACCCCTTTGAAAAGACCACACATTGGACTTACTTACAGTGGGAGACCAATATGGATGCAGCTCTGTGCTTTGCAATATCACTGTACTGTAGCAAGCAAAATCAAGAAGCTTGTAAGAGACATTAGGATAGAAAAATGATCAGCATCACTATGGGGCAGAAAGTCCATGTCATAGTCAATGAAATCTAACACTGAGGTGCCCAGCATACATGCCAACAGTTCTAATTTTGCCAGTACAATTTTGGGAACTGGGTCAAAAAAAGGGATGAGTTTTATGTACTGTATACCCCAGATCAAAATGGACATTCCTGGGGCATTTCCAGTTTTTGACCTATGAAATGTTGGTAAATATGGTCAAGGTTAGCAATGTGGGGGGAAATGAAAAGATGACTCATGTTTGGATCTAGGAATGACAGGAGAGCCATGTTAGGAACCAGGAATGAGAGAACCTTGCTGAGGGCAAATGTTTAAAGGGATATCATGCTTGGAATTAGGAATGAAAGGGAAACCTTGCTGAGGACCATTATTTAAAGGGATACCATGCTGGGGACTAGGAATTGGGGTGGAAGCCATCCTGGCATTTAGGAATGAGAGGAAAGCCATGCTGGGGACCAAAAATAATGGAAATGTGCACTTCAGCAGGGGAGTAAGAAAGGTTATGTGTGTGGGTTGTAGTGACTTGTGTACAGTACCATGGATATTTTATTAGTCCACATCTAAGCCTGGTTGCATGTGATATGCTGAAGTATAAAATACATGATTTCTGGCTCTGCCCTCATTACTGTGGTGATCTCAGGGAGCTGTACATACTTGATGACTCTTGCTGATACTTTATTACACTTTAGCCTGCATTCTGTATACTTCTTTCTTTGAGAGAAGTATATAGAACATTTATACTTTTAGAAGTATAAAGGACCATTTCTCTGTGAAAATTTGGGTGTCGGCTCAAAGGTGTTTCCCTATGATCAGAGGGGGTCTGACATCAGAGACCCCCACAGATGAGTTGGTTGAGGAGGCAACAGCATTTGGGTGAGTGCTGTAGCCTCTTAACTGAATACCAAGCACAGCACTGCACATATCATAGGGGCTATGCTTGGTATTGAAGCTCAACCCCATTCATAAATAAGGCCAGCAATTTGTAAGTCCCAGAAAAACCTTTAACGGGCATGGTACAGGAACAAGTTAATGGAAATTAGAACATTTAATGTATAAGGCATGTGAGAATTGTGTCTTATGTAGGAGACACCCCTCTATTGACATCCTGCATCAACAGTTCTGGAAGGTTGGACATGTCACATACTACTATATCAATGATAAGGATCCATAAGGAATGTTTAGGATCTTCTGGGATATTCTAGTATTGAAATGGTGATTTGTAGTTTAGGTAACCCTGCAGTAATGGAAGGTGCCTCTGAGGACAGACTTATGTTGTCTGTCTGCACAGACAACCTGATCAGTTCCTGTGGGAATTAACCCCTCTGGCACCTCGATCAAAGCTGACCAAGGCACCATTTTACCGGTGGTGCACAGGCGCTGCTATTTTGCCAGGGATCGCCGGCACCTGGAGCAAGCTCCGGGGCCAGCGTCCTGTTGCTATGACAGTTGGGAGCCTTGTGAAGGTTTCATTAACTTCTATTGCAGGCTATTCTATGTAGGGGGTCTAATAAATGCAAAATTAAAAATTAAAAAAAATATATAAAAAAAAAAAATATTAAAAGTTCAAATCACACCCCTTTCCCTAGAACACATATAAAATTAGTTAAATACTGTGAAACACATATACATTAGGTATCCCTGTGTCCGAAAATGCCCGGTCTACAAATCTATAAAAATATTTTTCCCATACGGTAAATGCCGTAGCGGGAAAAAAAAATCAAAAGTGCCAAACCGCCGTTTTTTCACTGTTTTGCCTCTGATAAAAATTTGAATAAAAAGTGATCAAAGCAATAGACATTCCCCAAAATGTTATAACTAAAAAATACACCTGGTCCCACAAAAAAAAAAGATTCCCTATGCATCCCCCTACACGGAAGTATGAAAAAGTTACGGGTGTCAGAATATGGTGACTTTTAAAAAAAAAATATTTTTGCACAGTTTTGGATTTTTGTTAAGGGGTTAAAATGTAAATAAAACCATATAAATTTGGTATCCCCAGAATCATACCAAAACATAGAATACAGATAACATGTCATTTTGGCTGTAGAGCGAACGCCATTAAAACGAAGCCCGTGAGAAAGTCGCATAAATGCACTTTTTCTTCAAATGAATTTTTTCCAGCTTCCCAGTACATTGTACAGAATAATAAATGGTAGCATCATGAAAAAAAAATTTGTCCCGCAAACATTAAAACCTCATATGGCTCTGAAAACGGAAAAAAAAAAGTTATTGAGTTTGGAAGGGGGGGGGGGAGTCAAAAACAAAAAATGAAAATCGAAAAATGTCACTGGTGGGAAGGGGTTAAAGATCTCGCAATTGGCAAACCTCCAGGTACGGATGGCTTCACCTATCTGTATTATAAAGTATTCCTGCCAGAAGTGGTCCTGAGCCTTGTGAGACTTTTAACTCCTTCATGGGGAGCGATCCTATGTCATATACCTTGTGTCATTCCTTTATCACCTTGATCCTTCCCGCCTGGCAAGGATCCTCTAAACTGTAAGAACTATAAACACATTACACTTTTGAATTCTGATCTCAAGGTTTTCACCAGGATTTTAGCCTCCTACTTGCATCACAGTGTTCATCACTCTCCTGGTGACTTCATGTGCCGGGGGTTACTGCTGAGGCCTGTTATTGGTCCACAGTGTTCACATAGACACGCCAAGCACATGACGTCACCAAGGAGAATGAGAGAGAACAGTGGAAACCATGAGGAGGACCAAAGGAGGTGATGTAAGGTGACTATAAATGTTTTTTAATACTATATTATAATACTATTATACTCTGGGGTCTGAATATATCACTTATCACAGTCTGATCACTAATACAATACACTACAAAGCTAATGCATTGCAATGTACTATAAAATCCCTATATTTCTATTACAGGTGGCCTTGTGCAGCCTGTAATAGAAGTAATGTAATAACAAGCCTGGGAGCCTTCAATAGGCTCCTGGCTGTCATAGTAATGGGTCATTGCCCCCAAATTTTGTTTCAGGGGTTAACGATCCTCCCCAAAATTCCTAAATGGAAAATGGTGCTTCAGTTAAATTTGACAGAGGCATCAGAAGGGTTAATGCCGTGATCAATGTGGGCACTGATCACAGGCATTGCCGCCAGGTCTCCATTGCATAATACTCCTAAGCAGCCATCATAGTTAAAGACTTGACATCCACCGTAATAATACAATGTATGTAGAAAAGGGTTAAAGAGGTTATCCAGTTTCTGCCTTAGGATAGGCAATCAATATTAGAGCTGCAGGGGTCCAACACCTTGTATTGTTTACATTCTAGGAGCCACGCTGCTCACTCATCGTTCAAGCTGTAGCAGACGGTGTTGGTAGGCCAGCACTGCCCCATTGAACTCTATAACCCCTTTGAGAAGGCAGACAGTTTTAGCCATCTGGATACATCTATTTTTTTCTTCCATTTTTTCATTATCTCTTTCTGAAAGCTGTGAAGTTTTTATTTTTCTGAAAATGTTTAACCCTTTCCTGACATCCGCTGTAGTAGCCTGTAGTTATAGGCTGTGCTAGGCAGCCTATAACAGAAGTATATGAATTTTCTGTACTGTATTAGTGATCTGTAACCGTTGTGAGGAACCCCTTAGATGCTGTGAGTGCTACTGACTGAGCATCTAAGGAGTTAAATAGACGGATCAGCGTTATCACAGATTTCTGGCACTGCAGCAGAGCATCATCTGAATGCTACAGCTGGTGGTGCTGGCCCCACTTGTGATATGATACATCGCTATGCACTTATTGCATAATGCATTTAGGACCTTTCAACTATGACACAAATTAAAGAGGTTTTCTGAGACGTACACATTGATGACCTAGCCTTAAGATTATCAGTACAGTGAAACCTCTCCAGAGGACCATTCCTTTGAGAAGACCCTCCCTTAAAGACCAATTTTTTTCAGTGACCTATTTAGCTTCCATTACACTCTATGGAAGTTACCTCTCTATAAGCAGACCACTGCCTTATCCAACCAAAGACCACTTTTTTGAGCAATATTTCAGTGGGAACCCCTATGAAAAGACCACTCATTGGACTTACAATGTGAAACCTATAGGGATGCAGCTCTGTGCTGTGCTGTATCACTGGACTGTAGCAAGCAAGAGCATGAGAGCTTTTTCTTTCACATTAGGAAAGAAAATGACCAGGATCATGCTGGAGCAGAAGTCCATATCATAGTTAATAAAATCTGCCCCTGAGGTGCTTAGTATTCATGTCGACAGTCCCAATTTTGCCAGAATAAACTTGGGAACTGGGTCACAAAAAGGGATGGGTTTTATGTATAACCCAGACCAAAATTGGCATATTTGTAGCATTCCCAGGTGGGCTTTTAAGCTCAGATTTTGGCATATGAAATATCAGCAAGTATGGTCAAGGTTAGTAATGTGGGTTGAAATGATAAAGCCATGTTGGGGTATAGGAATGAGAGAAGAACCATGCTGGGAACTAGAAATGAGGGGGTAGCCATGCTGGAGTCCTGGAGGGAAACCTTGCTAAGGACAAATATTTAAAGGTATACCATGCTGGGAACCATGCTGGCAGCTAGGAAACGAGAGAAAAGCCATGCCAAGGACCAAGAATGTTGGGGCTATCTTGATCTAGGAAATGTGCACTTCACCAGGGTTGTAAGAAAGGTTATCTGTGTGGATTATAGTAACTTAATATGTTAATGTGATACCTGGTTCTGTGTAATATACTGAGGCATTTCATCATTATTTGGGTGTTTGGGGGGAATGTATATGCTTGCTGGCTCAATTAGACATGTTAACCTGCATTCTGTATACATGTGCCTAGGGTCTTATTATGTACAGTGGCCTCATCTGCAGCTAGAGCATCTCCATATATGAGTAGTTTCTTGATTACAGTAGACCCCTTGGTGATGTTTGATGCCCAGGGAGTGCAGTGTATGGTTAAGAGATGGGTGATGCTATATTTTAAAGTGATACATGCATTTAAAGTCTGCTACTTCATCTAGTGGCTCACTTCCTCTGTAAATGGTGCAATATTTGAGAGGAATGTAGCTTAGCAAATGCCTTATGATCCATTTGAGAGGAATGTAGCTTAGCAAATGCCTTATGATCCAGCAGAATGCGACGACTTCTTCTGGCTGCACCATACATGTACCACACATGGTAGGCCACCAAGAATGTTAAAATTCCTGAGTTAATAAAAAATAAAGCTCAAGATTTTAGTATCTTGTAATGTAGTAGTACAATTGTAACCATAATCCTTTGAAATTTTTTAGTCCCTATTGCTTGTTGGTAGGTTGGCATTGAGAGGTACCACACCATCAGGATTATTATTAAGCTGTAACTCATATTGCTGATAGATTTCTGCAATATGCAACCTCGCAGAACACTTTCTTCACTGATCTTCAGGACTGGAACCCATGCACTTGGATTTCAGGTTGGCGGCGGAAACGCCATGGAATAAACCGTGACATTTTACAGTCACAGCAAAGTGGATGGGATTCTAGCAAATCCCATCCCCATTCTGAGGAAAAATATGTGCAGCGGACGCGCTGCAATTTCCAAAACCGTTGTGGTTTTGGAAATCACAGCATGTCAATTATATCTATGGAAACACAGGCAGTTTCCCTATAGGTATAATGGAAGCAGAAAGTCCTCTGTGGACTTTCTGTGAAAAGCGCTGCGGGACACTACATGGAGCCTTAGCCTAAAAGTGAACAGCCAACCAAGCTGAATTGACTCTATGAGTTCTTTTCCCTACAATAGTAGGTTTGAAATTTGTTGCTTGCTCCTGCCAATACATTACAGACAGATACCATTTGACAGGTGTTGCATAATTTCAAACAGTGCCTTGTGTTGTACAGGTAAAAATCACTTCAATCAAGTGCCAATCATGATGTTGTAAAATAGAGTTTTAGATTTGTTTCAGCTTTTGTATAAAAGTGTAATATTTCCCCCACTTTGCTTAACAGCATCAAACAATTCTCATTGGCATATTTTGATTTCTTTCGAGCCTTACAATTGTTCTCTTTTTAGATCCAGGCATATGCCTGTTTAATAATTTTGATGCATCTTGGGATGGTCTTGCACCACAATCTGAACTCTATACCAGATAGGAGATGGCCCTGCCCACACCCCGTATCCACCAACTATTCACTTCTTTTGAAGTTCCATGAGCATTGGAGAATTTAAAAAAGGCATTTTTAGGCACAGAAATAACATGCAAAAAAAATTTGCTTTTTCTATTCCACAAAAATGTAATGATAACATCCCCCAAGGTCTCGGTTATTTTAGCCATTTTTCAGTTTTTATAGGGTAGTCTCCCACAGTTTGTCATTGAACCTCAGCTTTGTTGATAAGCATCTCAGAACTGTGGCTTTATTGTTGAAAATAAAGCGTGTAGTTTATGGGTAATAAAGCTACTGAGATCCTGTGAGGCACCTGTTTCTCTATTTCTCTGAATAGTTTATCCAGCACAGTCGTGCACAAGGGTCTTTCATGATCGCTTTCTATCCTGGTTAAAGCCAGTTTGTCCTGTACTGTGAAGGGAGTAGTACAAACTGTTGTGAGATATCTTCAGTTTCTCTGCAACATGTTGCATGGAATGGACTTAGTTTCTCAGAACAATAGACTTGTGTCTTTCACAAGAACATGTGTTCTTTATGGCCATTTTGGGACCATAATCACACAGAAACGCTCATAAATCAGCCACAAAGTAGCTCTGATTATCCTTCAAAAAGAAGGGCATTTCTCATTGATTTAGAATGTTAGAATAGTTGTCTAATTTTTTACATTTTTTATCATGCTTTACACAGATACAGTTCAGTTTTTCTGACCTATGCACACACCATTGCCTATTTTTCCATCTGTGACAAAGTCCCAAATGAAAGATTTGTATAATTTTGCTGCTGTGTACAAGCTGTAATACAATATTCAGTTTCAAAGCAGCATTAAATTCAATGTCAGTTGATGGGGGCTATTCATATGACCCTTATTTTGATGATCTGTTATAACGGACCGTTGAAATATAGGTCATGTCCTATTTTTCTCCGTTTTCATAGATCCCTCCATACACTCAAATGTATGGGGGAATCTATGAAAATGGATGCTTCTCGGTTGCAAGACAGCCATGAAAAATTGACATTTTTCACAGTTGTTTTGCACCTCATCATCTGCATGTAGCCTTACATTTTTAACCATTGGCAGAGCACAGCGGCACTTTTGTTTTCAACATTCCTCATATGTTCCATTTGCCACAAAGGCATTTCAAATAAGGAATTAGTATACTTATGGAGCTCCCTCCACCAGTCCAAAGAAACAAAGATGCGTGAGTTCCCGTTATCAAGGGAAAGATGGATACTTGTGCTTAAATGAGTAAGCCTGCCCTCTCCTTGGTGTCCAGATTTGGCACATTTGTTGATGCAATAAAACATGATTGAATTTATACTTTGAGAATAAAAAAAATCAATCTACAACATTTCCAAGTAACCTGAAAAAATCTCAGTGTATAGTATGTTATCTATAAATAAACCAACTCAGAAGTGCAAGCAGGGTGTGTTTGTTCTGCTGCAGAGCAACATTTTAGTCATATGACGCAGTATGAGTGGTACATATACTCTAAATGATATCACTGTGTCAGAGATGAAGGGTAATAGACCGTAACAAATTATCATAGGGTATTCTCTTACTATCTTATAAACAATTGTTATAACCAGTGTAATATAATGTAGAAATATATACATTATCATCAACAAAAAGAAGCAATTCAAATAATATATAACATACAATGCAATGATAATAGATCAACAGTCCAACTGTGTATATAGAGCACATGTCATTGTAGTGTGCATAGTAGATTGCAAATAGGATTGCAGGGATAATAGCACAACCAGTTCCTAAGTGAATCCTCCATCTAAAAATCAGTGCAGCTGAAGGTACTTAAAAAGGACTTGTCACCAAGTAAAACATCCTAAATGCATATACCATTAGATTCTTGCAGTTCCCCTGAACAATTTGGTGTTTTTCATTTTAAAATCCATACAACCATTCAAAAGATATTGTTAGCGCTGTTGCCTTGCAGCACTGGAGTCCTAAGTTCAAATCTGGCCAAGGACAACATCTGCAAGCAGTTTGTATGTTCTCTCCATGTTTGCAAGGATTTCCTCTAACACTCCAAAGTCATACCGATAGGGTACTTCTGAGCCCTTTATAGGACAATGCCCAACTATTATCTATAAAGTGCTGCGGAATATGTTGGCTCTATATAAGTAAGCAAAAGCTAACAATAAGATTATATGTAAACTAGCTCTGATTCTCCATGAGGACAGGAAGTTTTTATTTTCTCAGAGAAAAATGAAAGGTTCACGCACACTTGGAGAATCATAGCTATAAGCTTCCAGGACAATATCTTTTGAGTGGGTGGACATATTTTAAAGAGGAAAAACACCAAATTGATCTGGGGCACAGAGAGAATCATATGATGAATAGCATTTAGTATTTTGTACTTGGTGACAGATTCTATTTAACATTAAGTGACATGAGTAGTGAGTGGCATCAGGAATGGTATCAGCCTGTTGAGATAAATACACCATTTGACATGGAGGGGTTGCAGTATGGATGGCATTGATGAATGGAAAGGCATACTTTATACTTCATTCTCATGACCTTATTGTTTCAGGTGTAATATCAACTTTTATGATGGCATTGTACAGTTATTATATGATATTGCATTATCCATAGCTATGATATTTTATATATATAGTTTTTGAGTTCAAATCCAGGTTACACCTACCGTCAGACTCGGACTGACCCACCGGGGTACTGGTGAATCCCTCGATGGGCCCCGTGCATTTAGGGGCTCCTGGTATCCAAATCCCAAAGTCAGGCCCGGTCACATCAATAACAGAAAGGTGCTCGGCACATGTGCCGCAGGGCCCCTTTCCAATAGAAACCCGCCCAGGTGAGGTCTGTAAAAATAAAAAATATTTTTACTCACCTCTCCTGGGCGTCCAGCAATACAGCATCATCTTCTGGCCATTTCTGGCCTGTAGCTGACGTCAACCTCTGATTGGCAGTTCTGTGGGGCATGTTGGTGTCATAACATCAGTATACCCCGCATGACATCAGCTGCAGACCTGAAGAAGAAGCCAGCGGAGACAGCGGAGCAATGCGAGGATGCCCAGGAGAGGTAGGGCAATGTGAGTATAACTGTTGATTTTCCTTCACCGCCCCTGGGCCTCCGATTATTATACTCTGGGGTCTGAAGAGAACTTTTGACTTTCAAGCTCAATATCTCACTGTCGGGGGTTAATCTCCCCCGGGATGGATGTCACCGTAAGCCTAATTAAATAGATAACCAGTTTCGAGCGCTCGGGAAACAAGACGTACACAGGTATCGTGTATGAACAGTTTCTGCTTTATTACGTAGTTCAATACAGTTTTAAAAGCAAGCTCAGTTACATAACAATCATGTGATCAATATACATATATGGTCTTTCCGGTTCCGTTACCAAACAAATTTGTTCAGTTTCCCATCAACCCCAGATGTTTCTTTTTCACCTTATCTGAATGTCCTTCTTATCATTCCTGAGAATACCAGTTCTGCTGAGAACATCAGAACTGTTGACATCTTCCCCCAGACTCCAAGTCTGTATTCTATCTATAAACTATGCAGTCTTGTCTGCAGAACATTCCACCCTCTTGTGCTTTCTGTATATAGTGCAAACTATGTTTTAACCCTGTAAAAATAAAAAATATTTTTACTCACCTCTCCTGGGCGTCCAGCAATACAGCATCATCTTCTGGCCATTTCTGGCCTGTAGCTGACGTCAACCTCTGATTGGCAGTTCTGTGGGGCATGTTGGTGTCATAACATCAGTATACCTCGCATGACATCATCTGCAGACCTGAAGAAGAAGCCAGCGGAGACAGCGGAGCAATGCGAGGATGCCCAGGAGAGGTAGGGCAATGTGAGTATAACTGTTGATTTTCCTTCACCGCCCCTGGGCCTCCAATTATTATACTCTGGGGTCTGAAGAGAACTTTTGACTTTCAAGCTCAATATCTCACCATCCACTACAGCTTTGAACGTGAGACTACCATCATTTTATAGACAATCATCTTGGCTATCTCATACATAAATTT
The DNA here is from genome assembly GCA_947044405.1 of Leptodactylus fallax. Taxonomy (NCBI): domain Eukaryota; kingdom Metazoa; phylum Chordata; class Amphibia; order Anura; family Leptodactylidae; genus Leptodactylus; species Leptodactylus fallax. The sequence goes on from CAMRHE010000024.1 coordinate 228,170, forward strand.
GACTTGCAACTATTTAGCATATGATTAGTTATGCAGATTTTTACTGATTGCTGTTTTGCTGTTTTTTGTTACAGTTTTTCTCCAAAAAATAAAAAATATTTAAATTTTTATTATTTTGTAAATCCACATTTGGCTTTCAACATTGCCTGAATCCTTTTGGGCATGGACTTGATCAGATTCAAGCATGTCTCGACCCATATCTGATCTGAGGTCTCTTCAAATACAGCTTTTCCTTCAACTCTACCCACAAGTGTTCAATTGGGTTGAGGTCTGGGGAATAATCCAGCACTTCCATTTAATTGTCATTGAACTATTTCTTCTCTAATCTCGACATATCCATAGTACTTGTACTCGAGTGTATGAAGTAACTCGTCTTGTAGAATACTTATATATAACTCAGCATTGAGACCACCATTGATCCTGGTCAAGTATCCAACACCTTTGGCTATGAAACAACCCCATATCATCGGGCTTCCTCCACCAAACTTGACAGTTCCTTCACTTTCTCAATCCATTAGCCCCCTTTTCCCTTGTTTCTTCCAGACCCATTTGCACCCATCAGATCCCACTCTATTGACTTTCATCTCATTGCTCCAAATCACCTGTTTCCAATCTTCTACTATCTACTGTTTTGTTTTTTAACAAACTTGAGCTGATGGTTCTTATGATGATATTGAAGTAGAAGCTTATTCACTTTTTTTTGGGCCACCATTCCAGATTGTGTAATGTGCATCGTGTTGCACAGACTTCATTTTGTATTCTTCCAACTGTCATGGCACTCACATGATGCAGTTTGGCAACTTTCTTGGCCGAAAGACCGCTATCGATGAGCTGGATGAGGCTGTTCGTCTTTTCTTGGGAAATCTTCTTCATGGCTGATTCAAGATTTGAAACCAGTGACCTTTCGCTTGGGAATCAACCTTATAACACACTTAACTATTATGGAATGTGAGAACAGGTTTTAGTTTGTAGCATACAAGAAGAAAAAGATTTTTCATCCACCAGGAGCAAAACAGTAACAATGAAGTTACATGCCAAGAATCTGTATAACTAATCATATGCTAAATAGTTGCAAGTGAAATTTCTGTGTGAGATAGCCAAGATGATTGTCTATAAAATGATGGTAGTCTCATGTTCGAAGCTGTAGTGGATGGTGAGATATGGAGCCTGAAATTCAAAAGTTCAAAACATTGTTACCCTTTTGCTCATCAGTGTATACCATGTTGGGCCTCTATGGGGGGCTCAGGGGAGCATTTTATACTGTGTAGGGCCACTGTAGAGCTGTATATACCATGTGGGGAGGCTCAGGGGAGCATTTTATACTGTGGAGGGCACTATGAATCATTAAATACCATGTGGAGCATTATACTGTGGGGGGGAGGGGGCATCACAGCACCCTCACTATAATCTGGCACATATGTGTAGTGCTCCATGGCCGTCTCATTCTCATCATATCTATCTATCTATCTATCTATCTATCTATCTATCTATCTATCTATCTAAAGAATTAAAAATTCAAATCACCCCCCTTTCCCTGGAACACATAGAAAAGTGCTTAAATACTGTGAAACACATAAACACTAGGTATCCCTGTGTCCAAAAACGCCCAGCCTACAAACTTATAAAAATATTTTTCCCGTAGTGAGAAAAAAAAAAAATCAAAAGCGCCAAACCACTGTTTTTTCGCTGTTTTGCTTCTGATAAAAATTTTAATAAAAAGTGATCAAAGCAATAGACATTCCCAAAAATATAACTAAAAAGTACACCTGGCCCCACAAATAAAATCACCCTATGCATCCCCATACACGGACATATAAAAAAAGTTATCGGTGTCCGAGTTTGGCAACTTTTAGAATTTTTTATTTTTTTTTGCAAAGTTTTAGCTTTTTGTTAAGGGGTTAAAATGCACATTTTATCCAATTCCACCCCATTGTAAATATTTTCCAGCTTCCCAGTACATTGAACAGATTAATAAATGGTAGCATTATGAAAAACAATTTGTACTGCAAACATTAAGCCCTAAACTAAAAAAGTTATGGGGTTTGAAAGGCAATTTTCTTGCTTATCGAGTTGGAGGGCAAGATTTTGAAGGTGGGAGCCTGAGTTCCAACTTAGAGACCTTCTGGTCAGTAGCATCGGCTCTGGGGTTAAGTTGGGTTACCTTCACTGTTACAGTGTCCAATCTCTGATCGTGAGCCTGCTCCAGGTGGTAACAACAGCATCCAAGTCCTGCTTTTTGGGGAGGTCCCGAAGGAGCTGAAAATCCGTTGGTGCCACATGGACCTCTGAGCACTGGAGAGTAGATGGTCAGGGTGGAATGGCAGGGGTGCAGGGGGGTCAGGAACCATCATTAGGGGCCAAGGTTCGTATCAGTTCTTGCTCATTCTGCAAGAGGTTCTGTGTAGGAGATGGTGGCGCCACATCATTGGCGTCTAATGAGGCCACCGATGAGAATGGAAGAGGTACCTGGAGATGGACGGTGAGTGGGTATGTGATTGTCCCGAAGTGATGGAAAGTCGAGCAGAATTGTTAGGATGCCTCCTGGACATATCCTGGAGAATGAAGACCGATTGCACTAGTGGTCATGGGGCTCTTACAAAGAACATCTGCACAGCTCCATTGCTAACCCCCCTCCTGGTGACCAGGTCAGAGGTCACAGCAGTGGAGAGGGTGGAGCAAGGGAGTGCTAGCCTGGTAGTAGCATAACCACCGTGGTTCTGTAATTACTCCAGTTTTTTTCCTGATTGTTTTATCTTTTGGGGTTTTGGGGAGCCCACTGGACCCAGTGCAGGTGGTGGGTGACAAAAGGATACTGTCCGTGGTGGGCTCCATGCAGAAGAAGAAGTCCCATCCCATGCATGAGACTGTGATCGCGCTGGGCAGTACTGTCAGTGACCGACTGCTCCACCCTAAGTGTGAGAAGGAGCGCTATCGGAAGTCTTTCCTCCCCACCGCGGTTAGGCTGTACAACCAACACCGACCTAAGCGGAGATCATTACACACAGAGAACTGAAATATCTCTCTGCCTGTTAACCCCCCCCCCCCCTCTGCTACGTCCTATCTGTCTGTTTGCTATCAATGTAATGCCTCTTACCTTGGAACATTCCTGTACATGTTGTATTTGTATTTGTATCTGCTTATCTTATCTTTGCTGCTGTAACACACTGAATTTCCCCATTGTGGGACTATTAAAGGACTATTATTATTATTATTTATCATTCCAGCTCTATAGCTTTTAGTCAAAATCCTTGTATGAACACAGAAAATGCTCTTTCTTTTCATTTCAGTGATCAGGAATACTCAATAGCCTATTGTAACTGATAGTTGCATTAAGAATAAAAGTTTCTGTCATAAAGGTGATTGCTGTACTATGTTGCATTGGATCAGAGACCTACAATGAATTCTTTTATGGTTTACCATGTCCTGTTGGTACCACTGAAAGTGTCATGATCTTTTTTCACCAAGGCCAGATGGTGTCCTTTTTGAGGACTTACTAATGCCCAGTTTTCCACATGTAAAACTCCTGGGAAAATGACCTAACTCGCAGCTGCTTAGTGAGGCGTGAGGCAAATCTTTAGAAAAGACTTCTGTCAAGAAAAAAAGATTGTACTATTTTGTCTGAATATAGGGGAGGGGATTGTGTTCTGTAATATAGCTGTAAAAACAATTCTCTACATGCTTGATGTAAAATTTGCAGTGCATGACCTAAAAACTGGATGAGCAGGATTGAATGTATAATGCACTAATAAAAGTGACAGCTCAGTTTAATGCATTTCTACTATACTTAGAAAACAGTTCCCTTCCCATGAAACAGATGGCGTGAATAGAAACACTGAATGTGGCTTTAAAGGGTCGGCAAAGGACAAAGGTAAAAGATTCCCTGGCTAGCTGTAAGGAACCTGGAGAGGGGGGGGGATTAAAAAAGGGGAGAAGAAAAAAAAAAGGGGGGGCCGGTAATAAATGGTGTGGGAGATGGTTGAAATAGCTGGGGTGAAAATATTTAATATAAAAAAGAGGGGGTTTTTTGTAAAAAAAAGGGAAAGTATGGGGGTTTTGTTTTTTATTTTTTTTGTTTGTATTTAGAGTGGTTTTGATTTTTATATATATAAATATATATATATATATATAAAAAAAATTTTTATTGAAAAATTGTTTTGGAAATCTTTTTTTTTTTTTAGAGTTTTCTGTATTTTAATGACTATAAAAATTGTAGATTCACACTGAAGGCATCAAAACTATGAATTAACACATGTGAAATTATATACTTAACAAAAAGTGTGAAACAACTGAAAATATATCTTATATTCTAGGTTCTTCAAAGTAGCCACCTTTTGCTTGGATTACTGCTTTGCACACTCTTGGCATTCTCTTGATGAGCTTCAAGAGGTAGTCACCTGAAATGGTTTTCACTTCATAGGTGTGCCCTGTCAGGTTTAATAAGTGGGATTTTTTGCCCTATTTTGGGGGTGGGGGCCATCGGTTGGGGTCTAGAGAGCGCGGGGGTACACCGGTGTGTCTTCTTCTTTGTTGTGTTTGATTTTTTATAATGAAAAGAAAAAAAAAAAAAGAAAAAAAAAAAAGGGGGGTGGCCATCATTACTTTAAGAAATGAAGGTCAGTCAGTCCGAAAAATTGGGAAAACTTTGAAAGTGTCCCCAAGTGCAGTGGCCAAAACCATCAAGCTCTACAAAGAAACTGGCTCACATCAGGACCGTCCCAGGAAAGGAAGACCAAGAGTCACCTCTGCTGTAGAGGATAAGTTCATCCGAGTCACCAGCCTCAGAAATCGCAGGTTAACAGCAGCTCAGATTGGAGACCAGGTCAATGCCACACAGAGTTCTAGCAGCAGACACATCTCTACAACAACTGTTAAGAGGAGACTGTGTGCAGCAGGCCTTCATGGTAAAATAGCTGCTAGGAAACCACTGCTAAGGACAGGCAACAAGCACAAGAGACTTGTTTGGGCTAAAGAACACAAGGAATGGACATTAGACCTGTGGAAACCTGTGCTTTGGTCTGATGAGTCCAAATTTGAGATCTTTGGTTCCAACCACCGTGTCTTTGTGCGACGCAGAAAAAGTGAACGAATGGACTCTACATGCCTGGTTCCCACCGTGAAGCATGGAGGAGAAGGTGTGATTGTGTGGGGGTGCTTTGCTGGTGACACTGTTGGGGATTTATTCAAAATTGAAGGAATACTGAACCAGCATGGTTACCACAGCATCTTGCAGCGGCATGCTATTCCATCCAGGTTGCGTTTAGTTGGACCATCATTTATTTTTCAACAGGACAATGACCCCAAACACACCTCCAGACTGTGTAAGGGCTATTTGACCAAGAAGGAGAGTGATGGGGTGCTACGCCAGATGACCTGGCCTCCACAGTCACCAGAACTGAACCCAATCAAGATGGTTTGGGGTGAGCTGGACCGCAGAGTGAAGGCAAAAGGGCCAACAAGTGCTAAGCGTCTCTGGGAACTCCTTCAAGACTGTTGGAAGACCATTTCAGGTGACTACCTCTTGAAGCTCATCAAGAGAATGCCAAGAGTGTGCAAAGCAGTAATCAAAGCAAAAGGTGGCTACTTTGAAGAACCTAGAATATAAGACATATTTTCAGTTGTTTCACACTTTTTTGTTAAGTATATAATTCCACATGTGTTAATTCATAGTTTTGATGCCTTCAGTGTGAATCTACAATTTTTATAGTCATGAAAATACAGAAAACTCTTGGAATGAGAAAGTGTGTCCAAACTTTTGGTCTGTACTGTATATACACACACATATTGCCATTTTAGATATTACACCCCTCAAGGAATTTATCAAGACATACAATAATTTCCTAAAATTAATGTGCTAAGTGAAAATTGAAATGTTTAAAGAAATATGCAATTTCAGTGCTCTGTATGTTGTACCCAATTTGTGTCAACAGAGACAAGCACTTTTAAAACTTTGATCTGAGTTATCTCAGGTACAAAAAAGCTGTATTTCTTGGCTTGGGAACAAAGCATGTTGCATTGGATTAGAGCCCTAGCATTCCTTTATGATTTATCATGGACTGTTGGTACCACTGAAAGTGTCATGATCTTTTTTCAACAAGGCCAGATGGTGTCCTTTTTTAGGACTTTTTAATGCTCAGTTTTCACCAGTTTGGGCACATAACAGGGCTCAGAAGGGAAGGAGGCTGTGCTTTTTGGCTTTTGTGTAGATTTAGAGGGACTGGTTTTTAAATGCTGTACGGCTTTTGCAGAGGTGATAGTAAAGTTTAATTTCCAAAGAAGTGCCCCATTTTGTAAATTACATACCTCAAGGAATGTATTAAGAAGCGTAGAGAGCATTTTTACCCCAAGTGTAATCACTTCCAGAAATGAATATGCAGTTGATATTGAAAAGTGAAATTTGTAATTTTCCCAGAGATAACGCTATTTCTGTGCCCAATATATTATGCACCTTTACAAGCAATAAGTAAATATTTTCCATATGACGTTATCAGACGCTCACATTGTTCTGGAGATCTTTTGATATACTCTTCTTTGCGATATTACTTCAGTACATCGAGGTTTGTGGGCTTTAATTTATGCATAGCTCTCTTAGGCCGGGGGCCCCACATTGCGAAAACGCAGTGTTCCGGCTGCAGCACAAAAGGCTGCATTTTACATTACCAGTGGATGGGATTAGCTAGAATTAGCCACGTTGCATAAAAGAATCCGCAGTGGAAAAGCAGCATGTGAGTTATACCTACGGAAACACTGGCATTTTCCGTATAGGTATAATAGGTACAGAAAGTCTGCAGAGGAAAACTCTGTGAAAAGACCGTGCTTTTTTTCCACAGCATTTTTTGGCTGCGGCTGGCTATGTGGAGCCTTAGCCTTAAGGTCCTGGCACAGAATTTCCATTAGGTTGAGGTTTAGACTTTTTGGGCCATTGCAACACCTTGTTTCTTTTCTTTTCCAGCCATTGTGTTGAAGACTTGCTGGTGTGCTATACAAGCCACTCTTGTTCAGTGCTTTTATAATTGTACTGAACTTGAACATTTAACTAGGTAACTGAGGCCTGTAGAGTCTTATATGTAGCACTTGGATTTTTTGATAGTTCTATGAGCACTAGTGAATTTGCTGGGGTGTTCATTTCTGAAAATATTACACTTGTGAATAACCTTTATCATTGTAAAATTCACTTCAAATTGTTTGGACATGGTATTTTCACCCTTTCCAGATTGATGGGCAATAACAATTGAATCTCTAAAAGCATTGCTAATGTCCTTCCTCCTTGGCATTGTGTTAACAATGTTGCGTAAAAGCGACACATTTTACAGTACCTGTAAAGTGGATGGGAATCTGGCTAATCCCAGCATGTCAATTATACCTACAGAAACTCTGGTATCTTCTGTATAGGTATAATAGGGACAAAAAGACCGCAGAGGAACACTCTACGGACTTTCTGTGAAAAGCGCTGAGGAAAAAAACGCAATGTGTTTCTAGGGTGGTTCTTTCCGCAGTGCATTTTTGCTGCGGCTCAATACATGGGGCATAACCTCTATATTCCTATGCAAACAGTAAAGGTGTACTTAATTGTTCACATTCTGCTTCTGCATTTTTGGCCAAGTTTATGTAAAATAAATAATAATTGGAATCTTTTGTTTGTTGTTGCTCATCTGAGGTTGTATTTTTGCTCACGAGACCACCACAAAGTGGCAACGAAACATGCGCAGTTGGCAGTTCCGTGGTCTTGTGTAAGAAGAGGAGTGAAGAGGAGGAGACACGTCAGGAGCAGAAGAGAGAGGTGGCGCTGGAAACCTATGACAATCCAGGGCTTTGAGCGTAGGGGGAATGCCCCCTGTGCTTTCTGAAGACTAATTTGCATAATGAAGAAAGAAGACAAAACTCAAAAACGGCAGCGCAGACCTGAAAAATAAAGGTATTAGAAGAATAGCCTTTCTAAAGGCTATACCAATGTGCTGTTAGTTAAAAATCAATTTTTTAATGATAGAATCCATTTAAAGCACGGAGGAGGAAAGCAGCCTGATGAATGGAAGTAAATATATTTATTTAATAAGATATACCTCAATTTTTTTTAAATTAACATGTACTATTCATTTATGCAAAGTTTTTTGATAAATGGAAGTAGCTTTAATTCTAGCTAATGTAAAAGCATAACGAATACACATATCAAAACAACATCATCTTAAAGGAAAATTTAAAAGATTTCCCAATATCCTTTGGGCATGTGCGAGTAAAGTATCTAACAGTTTAGTCCAAGCAGGAGAATACAGGTTCTCTCATTGTCACATCTTGGGTCCTAATTTTTGGAGTGATTAGAGGGACACTTGTTCTTCTAATCACTGTTTTACATCTAATTAGGCTGTTTGTTGCCTCCACAATATGACCATTTAACCCCTAAGATACTGAGGTTAATGCTGATCACAGCACCTAAGCGGTTTTACAGAGAAAGTAAAAAACAGACAATTTTTCCTTTGTGTATTTAAAAATAAATAAATAAATGAATTTAAAAAATCTTAAAAAACAATGGCAAAATTACTAATTTGCCCTGCAACCACCCCCACCCCCAAATGTTTTTTTTTCAGTACATTATACAGTATGTGCCAAAAAAATACAAGGTCTCATACTGCTACATTAAAATAAAATTAAAAAACTGCTGGAAAATTAAAAAGTGCTGGAACACAGAGGGGGATAAAATGCAATTCTTCTAAGTTTAAAATGAGTTAGACCCTAAGGGCTTATTCACATGTGTGGTGGCTGCTTTTGCAACGTTTGTCACATGCCCGTTTTGAGTACACATTGATTTCAATGTATCTATTCACATGTCCGCTTTTTTAATGGGCTTTAATGGATATCTATTATTAGCAAAGCCAGTCAGGCATAAGAAAGGGGGATTATAACTGCCAGACACAGGAACTTCTGGGGCCACCCAGCTTACCTTGACAAAGATGAAACATTTCAACCCCCACCTCATAAAGGGAGCGGGATTGTCTGACAAAGAAGGACCTGAACTAGATGGGACTTATTAATACAACCTCAATTCCAATGAAGTTGAGACGTTGTGTAAAACATAAATAAAAACAGAATTGCAAATCCTTTTCAACCTATATTCAACTGAATACATTACAAAGACAAGATATTTAATGTTCAAACGGATAAACTTTATTGTTTTTTTGCAAATATCCACTCATTTTGAATTTGATGCCTGCAACACATTCCAAAAAATCTGGGCCCGGGGCATGTTTACCACTGTGAACATTAAATATCTTGTCTTTGTAGTGTATTTAATTGACTATAGTTTGAAAAGGATTTGCAAATCATTGTATTCTGTTTTTATTTATGTTTTACACAACGTCCCAACTTCATTGGAATTGGGGTTGTAGATGGAAGGGGGCATATCTGAATATGAGCCAGGGCCTAGCGTTGCAAAACCTCTTGATACCAAGACATTTTGTCACAGATTTGGAGTCAGATGAACTGGGTTCTGGCCATCTCATATTCTTCAAGCTTCATGGAACCAGAAGGACTATAACTGACAAGGTTTTTCTGTTTTTTCTTTTCTCCCATTTATTTTACAAACTGTTTTGCTCATATTGTCACCTTTGTTTGTCTTTTTTATATAAGTACTGAACCTTTGTATATTAAATCATTCAATTTAATGGAGTACTACGTATTCTCTATGAACCCAGTGCCTTTTTTAATGTGTTTGCTGTCTCACTAGTAGAGAAATGTGTGCATACCTGAGTGGGATTTCAAACCACGTGGTGGCAGTGTGTATCTGGGGTGTGTGGACTGTTTTGGGTTGTGATTTATGCTCAATTTACAGCCTGAGTGAAGTGCTGTTCATTTCTGTTATTGGAGTGAATTAACCCCTGAGAGCCGCACCCACGTTGCGTGCTAGGATGGTCTGTATATGACAAATTGGCAGGAAATAGTAGGATAATATTATATTTTATTATTGGAGCATTAAGTGCCAAGATTAACCCTTAAGGGCTGGTGTGACCCTTGCAGGAGTACATCAGTTCTACAAGCAGAGCCTTAGGTTTAGTGAAAGTTCAATCTAGAGATGTCCCGACTGCAGAGGAGAAATAGTTCTTCTTAAACCCAAGTCCAGGATGTCAATCCATGGAGGTCCCGTCTGGAGATCTTTTCTGTTATTGAGAAAGATGGGGATTTTGGACATTTTTCTGCAGGGGTTTGAAAAAATCTGCCTGCAATATCATCACACTCACATGCACTTACTTATTAATTATTATTTAATGGTTTAAATTGATGTATTATTCATCTCTTATCACTCATATGAATTGATACTTACCTAGATCACATTGTTTTTTCTCACTTTACTTTATGCATTTTTGTTTTTATTGTAATCTTGATGCACTTATTGTATTGATCTTATTATATTTAAAATTTAGCACAATTAGTTCTGTCTCACATCTAGCACGTCCCTCACTTTTCATGCCCCCCTTTTTCTGTGTCCCTTTTTATTCTTCCTCCCTTGCATTCATTTCTTTAAATAATTATTTTTGTAGTTATTTGGCATTTATTCTTCATTATTTATTCTTCATTATGCATTTAGTATTTTTTTTTCTTTTGCCCTCTACTCCATGTATGTATTATCAACATGTACTTTAGCCTTGTAATAATCCTTTAATGTTTAGGGTTTCATCCTGTTTCCTTTCCCCATATGCACATGTATGGTTTCTCTGACCTCCGGCTCTTCCGCCAATTAACCACCTTAACACGTTATGTTTATACTGCACAGTGCATGCACAGTGGTTGGTGTGGTTGGAGTAGTTTGTCTGATGGAAATCTCAGAAGCCACATATGCACTGTAGAATAGGGAGGGTTAGTTCAATTGTCTACCTTTCAAACATATGCTCCTATAAAAAACATTCCTTCCTCTATTGCAACTTCCTGAGGAAGTTTAGATAAAAGTTACATCAAGGTGAGGCTCTTGGTTTCTGTTCTCTAACTATGCAGTCAATGCTGCTATTATTTACCATATACTGTACAGTGACATCATAGCTATGATTTGGCCATTTGAAATTAAGACCAATACACTAGAGTCAAACAGGCCAGTTATTATTGAGCCAATGCCCACTATTGATTTCAATAGTGGCTTTCACTATTCAATTAATTCATTTTAATTTAGAGCCAAAACCCTGTCCTTTGGTGCCAAGTTTAACTAGTCAAATGGCCAAATCATACTGGGGCTGCAGGTGGAAGTAGCAACAGATCTCCGCTATGATTTTTATTTTTTTATACTGTGTCCTGTACTGTAACATCATTGTATTACTGTACAGGAACAAATCACTGTTCCACCAATGTTTTTGTTAACAGAAGGATTGAAAGGGAACTGGAGAGAACAGAAGGGGATAAGAGGGGGGGAAAGAGGCAGGTGCAGACTGATAATTCAGTTGAATTGATGGGTAAATCCTGCTATGACTTCTAGCGTATTGTTGGTGAAAAATATCATTATATATAGAATTAATTGTTAATGGTACTACATCTGTATTTGTGTATCAACTATTGTATCAGTCCCATGCATTGTATAGAGCAAGATAGAAATATTCTCCCATGTTGCAGAAGAGGACAGTGATATAGTAAAGGTGATGTTATAGTAATTTTTCGTACTTTAGTATTTGATGTATTTTATTTATGTTTCTTTATTTTCTAGGTCTATTTTACCTCATGAGTTTTGACCGCAAAAGTTTTATATGCAAAATTGCAGAGACTTGTTTTTAACTTGGCATTTACTGTTAGAAAATACATAAATTCCCAAGGGCACTTTACTGTTCTGTCAAGTCTATATTTTTCTCCCACGATGCTAAAAAAAAATACAAGAAAATTAGTATTTCACTTTTTTAGAGGTAAGAATGTAATTATAGATCTTTAATTTTTCAGGATGACATGCTGATAAAAATGAACTTTTTTAAAGGTTACATATAAATTCTGTTTATTTTTAACTGTTTTCATACCTTACTGGCCTACAAAAATAACATTTTCCTTTCCACTTCCTATTGTAGCTGTCCTAAAGTGTTTTCCTGATAATAGTACTATTAATTTAGTTTCCATTCTGCTGGAACATAAAGGAGATGTCTAGGGTTCTCGATTCATACTGACAATTAGGGATATATTTTATATACTGTTTAAAATCCACATACAACATCTTGTGGAGATAATAGGGACTTTCTTTTATATACAAACTTGCCTATTACTCACTTTTAGCAACAAGGATGTACATACCATAAAGGCATAAAATATGGTTGCTATTGGACCCTTGAAGAGTGGGACCAACACCAGATGAGAAAAATTTAGCAACAAATCCTTTTGTGTCAAGTGATAAATGAATCACAGACTGCAATTATCTAAAAAGAGATAAATGAAAGTGTAGTGCTGTCTGGCTGCAGCCGATTGTACCCCCTCTCTGCCTCCCACACTGTACTCCAAGGCCATGACCACTGTGCTCCACTTCCTGCCAATAAGGTGCATGTTCTGAAACTAATTTATTACCACCAAATATCCTGCACACCAAAGCCATTTTTCATTTTTGTTTTTTTTTCTTCTCAACTTCCCATAGCCATAACTTTTTTATTTTTCCGTTCACCTAGCCATACGGGGGCTTTTTTGTGCAGAAGAAATTGTACTTCATAATGTCACCAGTTTATAGTCTGTAATGTAGTGGGAAGCTTGAAAAAAATGAAATGCCCAAAAAAAAAATTCCTAACTTCCACTTAACTATAAAAAGACACTTAGATCATTACAATCATCTAATCCTAAAGCATTTTAATGCAAGAATCCATCTTGCATCTTTTATTAGCAACTCCCTATGATGATCTCCACCATTTCTTAAGGGATTCATCAACTCCAAGCCAACAAAAGGTAAACAGACTTAATCTCTATTATGTTTCTCCTGAATGTGTTCAGTAAACCTCAGACTTCCTACTCCTGTAGAGACTGATCTAAAATGTTCCCTTATTCTTACATACAACTTCCTATAAAAATGTGCACATGGACAAACCGAGATTAACAATTTATGAACTGACATGCAGAGACACTAGTTCCACCTAACTGAAAAAACTTTTCTTTAAATTTGAACTGATAAAATTGGCAATTCCCACATTTAAAGTTACCCTTTGGCACTCCCTTACTTAACCAATTATCATTACTCCTGGGCATCCGACTCCTAATTAAAATATCTTTCAACTATTGACTACGTCTAAACATGGCTCACAGTTGCCTTATGGCAAACTTATGTTAAAATGGGATCTCTTTCAATCATATGCCAATTACGTTCAATAATACTCCTTATTCTATCAGAATACATCAAAATGGTAAGAACACAAAAACTAATGAGAAGAGCACATTAATACAGGAGGAAATTTAACAACTTAGCATGGGTGCTGCTGTTCTGCTGTTTTCTCTGTGCTTATGGACTTTTACTTTTTTGTGTTATGCACCATGACTGTTTTGGACACATGGTGGTTGCACGACCAGTAGCATTAAAAGGAGTGGAAGATATACAGGTTGATGCCAACTACCGTATATACTGGCGTATAAGACGACTTTTTAACCCCTTAAAATAATGGCTACAGTGGGGGGTCGTCTTATACGCCGGATATACGGGGGCCGCACTGTGTGAGGTGTTTTTTTCCCCGTCAGCGCGTAGAGAGCCGCTTCCTGGGACCGCCGCGCATGCGCGGCAATCCGCCTCTCACAGTCATTAGAAGAGGCTTAGTACGCGCTGACGGGGCGGCGCGCTGTATGCTAATGCAGCCGCCCCGTCACAGCGGTCGGCGTCACAGAGCTGGGGGTCACAGGCGGCACTTACAGAAGCATGTCGGATCTTCATTAATATCACAGCATGGATGCGAGGGGAAAGCTGGCGGTGCAGTAACGCCAGATTCCCCTCGCATCCATGCTGTGATATTAATGAAGAGCTTACATGCTGGTGTAAGTGTGCATATTGCTACAATAAGTGCCGACCCCGCCCCCCTTCTCCTCCCGGTGACTCCCCGCCCCTGCACTAATCCTATTGGTTATACCTCACACAGTGCGGCTCCCTGCTCTTAGCATACTGAATATGTAAAAATATGTAAAATATGTAAAATATGTAAAATATGTAAAGAATATGTAAAAATACATATACACATACATAAAAGTTGAAAAATCACTTTACTAAGCTATATGGAGGGTTAACAACAGATTACTATCGTTTAGTAAGCTGTTTTTAACCCTCCATATAGCAATTTGGCCATGTCAGTATCCCTTTAAGTAATTACAGTTTAAGAAAGATGGCTGGGCAAGCAGGGAGAGCTGACCAATCCAAGCAGGATTTATACAACAAGCAGCCAATCACTGGTATAGCACTGTACATACCATAGCTTGCAGCGATTGGCTGCTTGTTGTACAAATCCTGCTTGGATTGGTCAGCTCTCCCTGCTTGCCCAGCCATCTTTCTTAAACTGTAATTACTGTAATAACACTGGGTACCGCATACAGTAATATTACAGTGGCAGTATTATCTGTACCTGTTCACACAGTAGCAACAGTACGGTACACACAGTACAGTATAAAAATGTCCAACAGTCAAAACCCCATCATGGCTCCACAAGCAAGAAGAAAGAAATATGAAGCCAGTTTCAAACTTAAAGTTATAAATTTTGCCAGGGAGCATAATAACTGTGCTGCTGCAAGACAGTATGGAGTTACAGAAAAGATGGTTCGGGACTGGAAAGCAAATGAAAAAGCTTTAAAGAGTATGCCAAGAGGTAAGTGTGCATTAAGAAGAGGCACCGCACACTGGCCAGAACTTGAAAAAAATTGTAGCCGATATGGTGGATAAGCATCGCCAAAGCGGTTATGTAGTGACACGCAATCAAATACGCCTGTTTGCACTTCAGTGGGCCAAATCTAACCCAGATCACAGCAACAGATTTAAGGCCACTGCATCCTGGTGTACTAGATTCATGGCAAGACATAATATGGTACTGAGGCAAAAGACAAAAATTGCCCAAAAGTTGCCTGCTGATCTTGATGCCAAAGTGAATAATTTTCATCGCTACATAATAAAACAGCGCACTAAACACGGCTATCCGTTAAGTAGCATTGGAAACATGGATGAAACTCCAATGAATTTTGACATGGTTGGAAATAAAACCGTTCATCAGAAAGGTGAAAAAACTGTTTTAATTAAAACAACAGGGCATGAGAAGTCCAGTTTCACAGTCGTATTAGCATGCACAGCTGATGGCGCCAAACTGAGACCAATGATCATTTTCAAAAGAAAAACAATGCCAAAGCTCAAGTTCCCTCCTGGTTGTTTTGTGCATGTGAATGAAAAAGGCTGGATGGATGAAGAAGGGGTAAAGCTATGGCTTAAGATTGTGTGGAGCAGGCGACCAGGTGGACTTCTTAAAAAATCTAGTCTACTGGTGTGGGATATGTTCAGGGCTCATTTAACTCCAAGCACCAAGCAGAGGCTTGCAAGATTAAACACCCATGCCGCAGTTATTCCTGGAGGATTAACATCGCTGGTACAGCCGCTGGATGTGTGCCTAAACAAGCCATTTAAAGATCGCATTCGAGAACAATGGAATGAGTGGATGGTTAGCGGCGAAAAGTCATTCACAAAAGGAGGAAACATGCGTGCTCCACAGCTGGATGTTTTGTGCCAGTTTGTCATAAAAGCCTGGAATGATATTGATGAAGAAACCGTCATCAAGTCTTTCAAGAAGTGTGGCATATCAAATTCATTAGATGGCATGGAGGACGACTACTTGTGGCAAGATGAAGAGGAAGTAGAAGAAGCTGGAGCAGAGAGCGTACCATCTGATACGGAATTTGATCCATACGATGATTGCCTTACAAATGTATCACAAGATGTCATTGATGTACTTATGATATCAGATGACGAACAGGAGGATTTTGAAGGCTTTTAAAGGGAAACTGTCATGCCAGCAAGACCTGTTACAATATCGCAGCTTACAGTTATGATCACCAGGCACTTGCTCTCTTGTTTGTTTTGCAAAGTTTTAGCTTTACCGTACATGTTTGAAACAACCTTATGTTTATAAGTGACAGTTTTGCTGCTATATACAGTACCTGCATGTCATATGCATTTGAATTAAAATTAACATGTTGAAATCAAAGCAGACTTTTTTTTCATTTGGGAGAGAGGTAGTCTTATACAGTGAGTATATACCAAATTCTATATTTTTAGGGCAGAAGTTGGGGGTCGTCTTATACGCCCAGTCGTCTTATACGCCGGCATATACGGGTATTCTATATATAGAATAGATAGATAATTAAAAACAGTCCACAGTTTCAAAAGCATGATCTCTTACCCACTGCACTGAATATAATCAGGAAGTGTCTAAGCAGCCATTTTTTTTTCTCTACTTGATACCTCAGCAGAGGTGTAAGCAGAGCATTGAAGTATAGTGTCTGCACATCGCAGACAGTGCCCTACTCTTCCACTGCTCCTCGATGCTGTGCACCCTGCAAGACATGGATCTGGGGTTCATGAACTCTGTGGGCCTCTTAGAATGGTGGTGCAAAATAGTGCAATTGGTGTTCTACTATTTCCTAACATACAGTAGTCCTCACAAACAGTGTGCCAGGCATCCTAGATACCATTGCACTGACTGCTGCTCTATCAGTAACCAGTGTACTACAGTCAGTGGGAGATACCACACACTAGTTTTTGCAAGCCCTGTTACTGACAAGAGAAGGTAGGGTTTTACATCACCACTGCTCTCCTGCAGTTGTTTATTGTAGGAAGCGCTATTAACTGCATAGTTGGAAACAGCTTCGAGGGGCACCTTAGGGGGCCAATTAAGCATTTGCCCAGGGTCCCTACCCCCTAACGGCTGCCCTGACTCCTGGACTTGGTTGCCAGCAGCAAAGTCCAGATGCCCATACAGGAGTTAAAGGGTTTATACCAGGAGACCACTTAGACAATACCCCCAGTAGTAACCCCAAGTCAAATCACTACAGTGGCATAGTGGCTTCACAACTGCTGCATTAAAGAAAGGTGTTTGATGTATCTTTACATGTTAGAAAAAACCTACTTATTTTATCTACATAATGTTGGCAATATGGAAGTTATCAGCAAGTTTTCCTGTCCTATTTATAAAGTATCTAGCCAGCATGCTTTACGTGTCCTCAACATGGCTTACATTTGGTAGCCGTGTTTATAAAATTCAATATAAAACTGTGAGCAAATCCAAATCAGGAATACAGTATACTGAATAAATGGCCTTATTTGTGCACTATAGTTCTTGAACTAACTTCACATGCATGTATACATTAGAATTTTATTCACCGATTTCTTGCATTGATAATGAGAGTTTTGTTTTTGACTGTTAAACAGAGACCACTGTTTAAGTATGTGAAGTGATTATTTTATAGTTATTAGTATTTTTGAATGATAGAAGATAAAAAAAATTTCCAAATAAAAACTGGTTTGTTTTATCACCTATTTGAACCACCTTTATAAAGTAAAGAAAGTCACATATATTACTGAGTTGTGAAATCCATACAAAATATACTGTATTACTTCAAAATTTGTAACAGAGCACTCTAACATCACAATCAATAGAAATGTCTTCATTCATAACAAAAACAATAACATTGCAGTCAATAAAATATGGTGTAATGGCTCTCACTCACAGAGAGGTAAACTAACAGAAAAAGCTAACCAGAAAATTGTATGCTGAGGAACTGACTGCTATGTTGGTCTGTATCACCATGGTTGCTATCTATTGTCTATCATGTACAGTATGCTTAGTCTGCTTAGACTGTTTTACTTGCTATAAGCTAGCTGTTACACATATTCGTTTGCAATGACTTGATGATGATAGACCACACTTAATTTACCTTTTTTTCAGTGAGTACCTTTACGCTTTATTTTATTGATTGTAATTTTAATTGCTAATTTTGTTATTGTTATGAATAATATTTTTATTGATTTTACAAACTAGTGAGACACAAAGAAAATAGGGAAAGAACAGTAGAATTAAAAAACAAACTGAAGCCATCTTCTCTTGCTGGCTCACATTGTCATCCAAAACAGAATGTTCTAATTCCTTTTCCTCTCCCTTGCATTTGCTTATAGGAAAAAGATGAAATGTTGCTGAGTCTACATCAAGTGGAAGCCTTGTGCTCATTTTACCACCCACAGGGTGCAATTTGCTAGGCTGGAGCCCACTTACCATTGAACACATAGTAACTACAGAAGGTATATGTATGGTACACTTGTTTGTCAAAGATAACAAAGGCAGTAGAGATAGGCGAACCACTTTGTCACAAACCAGATTCGGCCCAAATATCCCAAATTGTTTCGTTTTTAACAAAACCGAACAAATGGTGATTTGTCTCAGATGAACTATAATGGCCTCCGCCACATGTTTGATCAGGAAATACAGAAGAGACACATGTGTATGAGTCATTGACTCGTGCGACATTCTAGAACCAACTGACATCAGCTGACAGTATATAAGATGCTGCAAGCATCACCAGAAGCTAGTTGCAGTAATAGTGAAGATAGTGTAAGGTCTATGTTTTATCACAGTGCATCATACAGAGCACAGTTCAGAAAAGCTTGCCTACAATAGGAATTGAGTCAGATTCAAGCTTGAGACTCCTGCATTCATGCTCTAATAACAGACACACAGACGGGACAGTTAACCTTGTCATTGCCAATAATCTAATTTTGTCTAAGTCAGTTGTGCAATAGAGCCATTTCCTTTCTTTTATTAAAGGCTTTTTTGTTTACCAGTTTATTTTTTTTCCTTAAATACTAGCAACTGCTGTTTTAACAGCAAAGCACTGATTCTGCGCATCCCTTGATGTTCACTAAATATGCAGTCTAGCCTGTGCTAATCTGAGAAAAAAAGCTCTTGTTATGTAATTTTGTTTCTACTCTGTTTACCATCAAATACACAGTGACGAAGTATTGTTATTCTTAAAAAAATATTCAATTCATTTCATGGCCATTTTTTTATACTGCACATACTGTATATACAGAATTAATACACACATATAATACAGAAACATGCACATATTACAATATTAAATAATAAGTTGTACAGTATTACGTGCCAAGGCTAGTATATGACTAAATATAGGAGAGTCACTCACTAATTTTATATGGACATATAGAAATTCAAATCTTTATTAAATAAACTTAAAAGATACCAAAATACAAACACATTGGGTGCACAATATTAATTAAAAGGCTCTAATCGCCTAAAATTTACATAGAAATCAGAGAGAGTTGTGTATAGCATTCATTTCCATGGATATACCAACTTTATATGTATAGCTGTAAAGTAACTACAAACCTACAGCTATGTACAGACCTCAGTCTCTCTCATTCTCAACAATTGTAAATTTCAAGGATTGTTATATACCATAAATGTTCCTGCCTCATTAATTATAGCTATCTGCTCTGGTGTATCAGGATGGCTAAACCAGCTTTGGTTTCTATACTGAAGCAGCACAGGTGAAGCGGTCACGCTTTGACTTTACAATTGACTAGCACCATAGACAAACCAGTGCTCACGGCAAACTACACATTCATCTACCAGCACTATAATAAACCAGTGCTCACACCAAGGTAAATGCTTTTTATCTACCAGCACTATAATAAACCAATGCTCACAACAAAATTAACACTATTCTTACGCGTTTCTGATGTCAACAAATATTAAATTGTTGGCATCTTCATCAGAGGTAAGTGTTATTTATCTAATCTATAGAACTTCAGTGCAGGTACGGTAAGTATGTTTTCTTATTCATTTTTAGGCTATTCCTTTTCTAACATATGCTTCCCATTCCCCCATTCCGCACTCATATTAGGCTTTTTCAGAGGTTAGGTACATATGTTCTTATTGTTGTCTTAGGCTGTGCCCTTCCCAACATCACTCCCCGCACCCCCCGTCGGCACTAATGTTTGGCCGCACGTAAGGGCGGAGAGGCTGGTCTTTTTACGTGCAAAGCCACGCCCCCTGCAGCTTTCACAGCCAATCCAGGGCCGCTACCTGATTCAACCAAGTGGAGGACGCACCCGCCCACTAACACCAGCTGTCTCACTGCACATGCATAACAAATGACCAATCGCATATGCAGGGCAAGACCTGCCTTTTGCAGAACCGCCCCCCGAGCGTGAACACCCAGTAAGATAAGAGGTGTGTATCCTCCTCTCATAATAGCATGCCCCTCGAACGAAATATAAACAAACACCGTTCCCCTATACAGTAGGAGACACCGATCACTGGGAATATATATTTGCAGGTGCAATATCACAACACTGGTTAACCATACAGTTATTGTAGCAAGCGTAAAAATGGAGGAACGGAACCAAGATGTTAAGTATACAGTCCCTTATCCATGTAGATCTACGACCCTTTTATCCTTTTGTCCATTAGAATTTTATTATGTACATCAACACCATAGTATAGTTTCCAAACTAGGTATTATCAACTAATAGTTCCTGAAGGATTCAATTCACCCATAATTATATATAGAATAAAATCCTAGGGGGTGAATGGCGACCACAGTACAAAAAAAAAGTTTTGTTTTGTTTTTTCACTTTTCTTTCCTTCTTCTTTCTCCTTTTTATCTTTTACCTTTTCTTTCTACCCTTTCTGCGCCCCCATTGGCTAGCTTAGATAAAGGGTGCATATGAAATGGTGTAATTTAACCCTCATGCTTTCACTGCTTTCAATAGAAAGGTCCACCGGGCCTCTCGTTGGAGTAATTTCTGATCAAAATCTCCACCTCTAGGCGATGGGGTCACCAATTCGACACCCTGAAATTTCAAATGGGAAGAATCGCCATTATGTTGAGACCACACATGGCGAGCTACTGTGGTATCATCCTGGCGGGCAATGTTATTTACGTGATCTCTCATTCTCCTGCGGAATTCCCTTATCGTCTTTCCAACGTACTGGATTCCGCAGGAGCAGGTAATGAGATAGATCACTCCAGATGTACGACAATTAACAAAGTTGTTGTTGTTATATTGTCTACCAGTAACAGTCGCTCTTGAACGACTTGCTCACTTTTACAAAAGGACAGGCCTTACACGAACCGCATGGATAGGTTCCTTTCAAGTTTTTTGCCTGTCTCTCCAGCCAGGTATCCGAGCCTGCAGATAATAAATGGCTGTGTACCAATTTATCCTTGAAATTTACTCCCCGTCTATAAGTAATTGCTGGGAAGTCACTCAAAAGAGGACTAACATCAGGATCAGTCAAAA
Source organism: Leptodactylus fallax (assembly GCA_947044405.1). Taxonomy (NCBI): domain Eukaryota; kingdom Metazoa; phylum Chordata; class Amphibia; order Anura; family Leptodactylidae; genus Leptodactylus; species Leptodactylus fallax. The sequence continues at coordinate 249,432 of CAMRHE010000024.1, forward strand.
GAATTTCCCAGGACTCCTGTAGGACTTTTTTCACCTCCAGCTGTGCCACATCATATGTACCTATGATTTTCAACTCATGACCATCTGTTCTATTCTGAGATTGTAAAAGGCCACTTCGTGCTGATGATAAAGCATGTTGATGCGCAGTTTGTAGAATCCCATCCGGGTATCCTCAACGATGGAGTCTGTCTCTTAGATCCCGCACTGCCACCTGATAATCAGTTAGTGAGGTACAGTTCCTGCGCAATCGCATGAACTGTCCTTTTGGGATTCCTTTCCTTAAAAACTAGAGGTAGCCATTTAGTGGCACATAATACCCTTGTTTTGCGGCTTTTAAAATTTGTCCTTGAAAGGAATACATTCATGTTTGACCACCACTTCTTCCACCAGCTCAGAGGTGTAGCTATGGGGAGTCCTGGTGCCCCAACTTTTGCAAATTTATATCTTGGCTGGTGGGAGAAGGAGGTGGTCTTTGCGGACCATATGGAGGAATGGTCATCTAGTATCCTTCTATGGGTCTGCTTTATAGATGATGTTCTATTGATTTGGGGAGGAACAAAGGAAACCTTTGGTGCTTTTGTACGTGCCCTTAATGTGAACACTATGGGGCTATATTTTACATCTGAAATTCAGGAGAAATCAATCACGTTTCTTGATTTAACTATCAGAAAGTCTGAGGGAGGACAACTGAGAACTGATATATACAGGAAAGAAACAGCGGCCAACTGTCTATTAAAATGGAACAGTTGGCACCCAGGCCCATTAAGAAAAGGAATCCCAAAAGGACAGTAACCTAAGATCCATAAGGGATTATGCCCGTTAAAGGGTAGACCGATCGTTGCAGGGATCAAAAGTATCACACAAAATATTTCTTTATATATGGATGCTATCCTTCGTCCCTTTGTCACCACTTTACCATCCTTTGTTAAGGACACTACTGATGTGTTGAAACGGATTGAGGATCTGGTAGTGCCTGCTGATGTATTTGTGGCCAGCCTTGATGTGGAGGCCCTCTACAGCTCCATAGCCCATGATGAGGGGTATGGGGCTGTGGGGGACTTCTTGAAAATTAGAGGTAGCCATTTAGTGGCACATAATACCCTTGTTTTGCGGCTTTTAAAATTTGTCCTTGAAAGGAATACATTCATGTTTGACCACCACTTCTTCCACCAGCTCAGAGGTGTAGCTATGGTGAGTCCTTGTTCCCCAACTTTTGCAAATTTATATCTGGGCTAGTGGGAGAAGGAGGTGGTCTTTGCGGACCATATGGAGGAATGGTCATCTAGTATCCTTCTATGAGTCTGTTTTATAGATGTTGTTCTATTGATTTGGGGAGGAACAAAGGAAACCTTTGGTGCATTTGTACGTGCCCTTAATGTGAACACTATGGGGCTATATTTTACATCTGAAATTCAGGAGAAATTAATCACGTTTCTTGATTTAACTATCAGAAAGTCTGAGGGAGGACAACTGAGAACTGATATATACAGGAAAGAAACAGCGGCCAACTGTCTATTAAAATGGGACAGTTGGCACCTAGGCCCATTAAGGAAAGGAATCCCAAAAGGACAGTTCATGCGATTGCGCAGGAACTGTACCTCACTAACTGATTATCAGGTGGCAGCGCGGGATCTAAGAGACAGATTCCATCGTTGAGGATATTTGGATGGGATTCTACGAATTGCGCATCAACATGCTTTATCATCAGCACGAAGTAGCCTTTTACAACCTCAGAATAGAACAGATGGTCATGAGTTGAGAATCATAGGTACATATGATGTGGCACATCTGGAGGTGAAAAAAGTCCTACAGGAGTCCTGGGAAATTCTTTTGACTGATCCTGATGTTAGTCCTCTTTTGAGTGACTTCCCAGCAATTACTTATAGACGGGGAATAAACTTCAAGGATAAATTGGTACACAGCCATTTATTATCTGCAGGCTCGGATACCTGGCTGGAGAGACAGGCAAAAAACTTGAAAGGAACCTATCCATGCGGTTCGTGTAAGGCCTTTTAACTTTGTTAATTGTCGTCCATCTGGAGTGATCTATCTCATTACCTGCTCCTGCGGAATCCAGTGAGTTGGAAAGACGATAAGGGAATTCCGCAGGAGAATGAGAGATCACGTAAATAACATTGCCCGCCAGGATGATACCACAGTAGCTCGCCATGTGTGGTCTCAACATAATGGCGATTCTCCCCATTTGAAATTTCAGGGTGTCGAATTGGTGACCCCATCTCCTAGAGGTGGAGATTTTGATCAGAAATTACTCTGAGAGGCCCAGTGGACCTTTCTATTGGAAACGGTGAAACCATGGGGGTTAAATGACACCATTTCATATGCGCCCTTTATCTAAGCTAGCTAATGGGGGCGCAGAAAGGGTAGAAAGAAAAGGTAAAAGATAAAAAGGAGATAGAAGAAGGAAAGAAAAGTGAAAAAACAAAACAAAACTTTTTTTTGTACTGTGGTCGCCATTCACCCCCTAGTATTTTATTCTATATATAATTATGGGTGAATTGAATCCTTCAGGAACTATTAGTTGATAAGTGACTATATACTTAACATCTTGGTTCCATTCCTCCATTTTTACGCTTTCTGCGATATAAGCCTTCTTTTGTGTCTTACTACAATAACTGTATGGTTAACCAGTGTTGTGATATTGCACCTGCAAATATATATTCCCAGTGATCGGTGTCTCCTACTGTATAGGGGAACGGTGTTTGTTTATATTTCGTTCGAGGGGCATGCTATTGCGAGAGGAGGATACACACCTCTTATCTTACTGGGTGTTCACGCTCGGGGGGGTGTTTCTGCAAAAGGCAGGTCTTGTCCTGCATATGCGATTGGTCATTTGTTATGCATGTGCAGTGAGACAGCTGGTGTTAGTGGGCGGGCACGTCCTCCATTTGGTTGAATCAGGTAGCTGCCCTGGATTGGCTGTGAAAGCTGCAGGGGACGTGGCTTTGCACGTAAAAAGACCAGCCTCTCCGCCCTTACGTGCGGCCAAACATTAGTGCCGACGGGGGGTGCGGGGAGTGATGTTGGGAAGGGCACAGCCTAAGACAACAATAAGAACATATGTACCTAACCTCTGAAAAAGCCTAATATGAGTGCGGAATGGGGGAATGGGAAGCATATGTTAGAAAAGGAATAGCCTAAAAATGAATAAGAAAACATACTTACCGTACCTGCACTGAAGTTCTATAGATTAGATAAATAACACTTACCTCTGATGAAGATGCCAACAATTTAATATTTGTTGACATCAGAAACGCGTAAGAATAGTGTTAATTTTGTTGTAAGCATTGGTTTATTATAGTGCTGGTAGATAAAAAGCATTTACCTTGGTGTGAGCACTGGTTTATTATAGTGCTGGTAGATGAATGTGTAACTTGCCGTGAGCACTGGTTTGTCTATGGTGCTAGTCAATTGTCAAGTCAAAGCGTGACCGCTTCACCTGTGCTGCTTCAGTATAGAAACCAAAGCTGGTTTAGCCATCCTGATACACCAGAGGAGATAGCTATAATTAATGAGGCAGGAACATTTATGGTATATAACAATCCTTGAAATTTATAATTGTTGAGAATGAGAGAGACTGAGGTCTGTACATAGCTGTAGGTTTGTAGTTACTTTACAGCTATACATATAAAGTTGGTATATCCATGGAAATGAATGCTATACACAACTCTCTCTGATTTCTATGTAAATTTTAGGCGATTAGAGCCTTTTAATTAATATTGTGCACCCAATGTGTTTGTGTTTTGATATCTTTTAAGTTTATTTAATAAAGATTTGAATTTCTATATGTCCATATAAAATTAGTGAGTGACTCTCCTATATTTAGTGGAAGAGTGAAGAAATCAGGCGATACCTTTTAGAGGCTGAGTATATTTGATAAGTAAGCTTTCAGAAGACTAGCTTCCTTCATCAGACATGGTGTTATACAAGAACTGAAAATTCACAGATTTTTTATACTCTATACACATGGTCTTCATTGGATTTTAGAGTCCTTAAAAAAAACCAAATCAAAATGCAATCTAAGTAGAGAAGTTATTTACAACAGGTCAAAAAACAATCTGGAAAGTTGTGGTGCGTGACAGAGGGATCTGTTATCTGTTTGCTATCAGGAGGTGATTTGTGACCCTCACAGTTCATACATAGTGTGACATGAAGCTGGCATGAGTCCAAATTGAAGATTTTAAATTTTTACATAAATTTGTACTCCCATTGTTTCCTCTCCTCCTGACGTCTTAAACTGTCCCATTAAAACCACAACCTGCAAATCAGTAGAGTGGTTTTCTCCGGAGAAATGTGCGGCCACTGGGAGATCTGTTCTGCTGTTATTAATGTTGGATCTGTGTGAGTTCATTAGTTGTCTAAGTCTCTGCCCTGTTTCCCCCACATAGAGGCCTGTGGTGGGACATTACACACACATTATGAAGTACACCACATTGGAGCACCTGCAGGAAAATGTCCCCCTAATTCTGTGCACCTGTTGTGACTGTGGGACAGGTACACTGTCAGCGGTGTGGATGTGCTTGCAGGTCATGCACCTTTTTTGTAGGCAAGGTGAGGTGCCATTTTCAGTTGGGGCCTTCAGGGCACTCCGGACAATAATACGCCTCAGGTTTGGTGGTTGTCAAAAGGAACTAAAGAGTATGATCAAGAAGTTTCCAAACCAGATCCAGAATCAGGTAAAAGGACTTATCCCACAAGATCACAGGCCAGGCTGCTTCTATATGCTCCCAAAGATAAACAAAGATGGCAACCCTGGGATACTTTCTGGCATTGGGACACTGACAGAAAACATCTCAGGTTGGGTGGAAAATCTCCTAAAACTCCTTGTCAGGGATACTCCAAGCTATATCCAGGACACTACTGACCTTCTTAACAAACTGAATGCCTTGGGCCCACTACTTGAAGGTACCATTTGTATCCCTCTGTCACGCACCACAACTTTCCAGATTGTTTTTTGACCTGTTGTAAATAACTTCTCTACTTAGATTGCATTTTGTTTTGTTTTCTTTTAAGGACTCTAAAATCCTTTGAAGACCATGTGTATAGAGTATAAAAAAATCTGTGAATTTTCAGTTCTTGTATAACACCATGTCTGATGAAGGAAGCTAGTCTTCTGAAAGCTTACTTATCAAATATACTCAGTTAGCCTCTAAAAGGTATCGCCTGATTTCCTCACTCTTCCACTACTTTCAATGGCTAACACGGTACAAAATTATACTACTATCTCCTATATTTAGTCAGAAACATGCACATAATGTCAGAATTTTTGTCAATCATTAAAATTAAATTAACAGTGTGTGCAGTAAAAAAAATAACTGGAAACAAAACAGGGACAAGCAACTACTAATAATAAGAATGTTGATGGTAACAGGCTCAGCAATACTACTTCTAGTCTTAACAGCGCCACCAGTAGCCACAGTGTTGTCATACTTAATGAGAATGAAGACATTTTTGAAAGCATATTTGAACCACAAATATTGATTGAGGGTTCTGTGTATTCATCCTCAACATGTAATTTTACCATGCTGTCATTCTGCACTGTCAACCATGTCTTCTTCTTTATCTTCACTGACACAGATCCCATTCTTTAGTAGTCATATAACATCTGCTGAGAGTGATATTCCTCATATCTCAAGACTTCCCCTTCTTCCTCCTCTTTTTGATGAGTTGACTGAGAATTGACATTTTTTATGTAGAGGAGGTAGATGTGGAAGATATGACTGTTGGTGGAGGTAGTAGTGGCAGAGGTTATGCTACTGGAGGTAGCGGTGGTAGGGGTACTAGGGGGAAATATGTTAGGAATTATGAGGGCATTGCCATGATGAGTAATTATGACATTACTGAATTCGATGATGATTCTATTATAGATAAGACCTTGCAACTGAGTCAGGGTGACAGGGTGGCATCACAGGAAGATGATGATGTGTCATTTGGTCCAATGCAGGGATAACTGTCAGGATAATACAGGTTCTTTTCTGCCTAAAATTTTTCTTGAAATTTTGTAAATTGCCACTCCGCCAACATGATGTTGATATGGCATTTGGCCCCATACAGGGATAACAGCCAGGATAATTCAGGTTCTTTTATGTCTCCCAAGTGTTGTTTTCAGGGTCAGAAGAATCCTTTCCTTTTCAGAAAATATTCTAGCTTTTTCAGGTGGCAGGCCAGGCATGCTGATAGTGTGCCCCAAATTTTTCTTGAAATTGTATAGTTGGCAGTGCCACATGCTCTGCTGGAATAATAAAAAATAAATAAAACAAACAATCCCATCATTGCTTCTTCCAAAACCAATGCAATGTTTATGCGGCATTCTGCTATCATAAAGGGATAATTTTTGTTGGATTTTTTTTTTTTTGATAAGTCAATTCTACGTCACTTTTCAAGAGTCTCACAGCGACATATTTGTATCCCAAATAACAAGTCTGTAGCATTTACAAGTTATCAAAATGGGCTAATTTTTCTGCAAATCCAGCTTTTTGTAATATGTCCACTATGTGTGCTAAAAAAAAAAAAACACAGTCAGACACCTTTCCCAAATAAAAAGGTAATTTTTGGAGCATTTTAAATATTAAAATGCGTAAAAGCGAGTGTCAGTGCAGTATATGGTTAAACTTTTGAGTTTGTATCCACTGCTTACCATCTGTTTTTCAATAGACATACATTTCACTTTCACTTTGACATAAATTTTACTTTGTTTGCCTCAGAGAGCTAGAAATTGGATAGATACACTAGTTTTAAGCCACTTTAAGGACATTTTAAAGTGGTTCGTACCAAACTTGCTTCACCCAAAACAAATCTTGGACCTGAGTCACCCAAACCTGAAATGAAACAAATCTTGAAAGTTTCCCCCATCCCTAAAAGGTAGTAGTTTTTGTAGTCTACAAAGTACTTAATTGATCTAGCTAGAATGTAGCTCAATGTTAATGTATGATTTGTAATTTTAAACAATCATTCCTCACAATCTAGTATTTAAGGTTTGCAGCTTTCAAATTCCACTTAACACTTTGCACTCAAGTATATGTACTGTGTACAATAAATCCATTACAATGTTCAACTTTAAAATGCAAGTTGTGATCAGAAAAGAAATATGAATTAGCTTAAGCATTACATTACAGTAAGCCTTTATTTAAAAAAAGCAATGCCAATCTCACTGATGTTTATCAGAAAATATATGGTTCTGCTTCACACTTGGTTCTTTTGAGCTGTATTGAATTTTCTTTTTCCATTTTTCTGCGAACATTTCATTTCTTGGTCATAAACATGGTATCTGGCAACTCTTCCGAGTTTTTCTTTAATGAAAATGTGCTGTCTGATCAGGTGTTGGCACCACGCTGTCATTTGCAGGCTGACCCCAGGGTCAGAGGTGATATGAGAAGATTCAGAGATGCTTACAAATCACATCCTCTTGTCTGTCTGTTTTGTTGACTGGTTCTCCTCAGGGTCATGACTATCTAAAATAGCAGCCTGGAGGTTAAGGCATGCCCTGCATCAGAGATCTAAAATTTTGAGTCTGTACCAATTGTATTTGACATACAGCAGCATGAGGTTTAGCTCTGTCTGTAGGAGTGGGAAAAAATATGGCATCAGTGCAAGTCACTAAATATGAAGACACATTTAATGTACACATTTTAGGATTTAGACTATCTATTGTGTCTTCACAAGGGAAACTAATGCACTCGCACACATTTTTTTAAGTATTCTTAAATATTATGCTCAGGTTTTACACTTTTAACTTTTTACTGTTTTAAAAATATTAGACATTTATTTTTTAAAAAACTGAAAATGTAGGAACTGTTATTTATTTCTCTTTGGACACAATGCATTTTGAATATTTAAAATACACCTCTAAAATCCATTAGATGTGGAAAGTGTTTCCTGACAAGTACTATGAAAGGTCACAAAATGTAAAAATATATAAAACCAAAAATGTTTTATTTTAAATGTGCTTTTATCTTGTTTTGAATGCTTTAAGACACATCACATGTGTTAGTCTTAAAGGGTATGACTATATACTATATATATACAGTACAGACCAAAAGTTTGGACACACCTTCTCATTCCAAGAGTTTTCTGTATTTTCATGACTATAAAAATTGTAGATTCACACTGAAGGCATCAAAACTATGAATTAACACATGTGGAATTATATACTTAACAAAAAAGTGTGAAACAACTGAAAATATGTCTTATATTCTAGGTTCTTCAAAGTAGCCACCTTTTGCTTTGATTACTGCTTTGCACACTCTTGGCATTCTCTTGATGAGCTTCAAGAGGTAGTCACCTGAAATGGTTTTCACTTCACAGGTGTGCCCTGTTAGGTTTAATAAGTGGGATTTCTTGCCTTATAAATGGGGTTGGGACCATCAGTTGTGTTGTTCAGAAGTCAGGTGGATACACAGCTGATAGTCCTACTGAATGGAGTGTTAGAATTTGTATTATGGCAAGAAAAAAGCAGCTAAGTAAAGAAAAACGAGTGGCCATCATTACTTTAAGAAATGAAGGTCAGTCAGTCCGAAAAATTGGGAAAACTTTGAAAGTGCCCCCAAGTGCAATGGATATAAATCCTAAGAAGCTGAAGAAATCCAGCAAGATTTAGAAAAATTACTTACTGCACATTCTTTTATCCTTTGTGAAATCTTCTGTCTTGATCAAAGTTTTCAAATGTGGGAATTGAACAAGAATAGAAAACAAATCACCATTTCAGTAAGGGGGACCTGGTAACTTTGAGTGGTTGTTGTGAGCCACATCAAACCTCAAAACAGAGGTGAGAGAAGCTAAATATGGAAAAGCAAAAAAACCTACAAATGTGTGAATCTTTGCTGATCTATGAAGGTATTTTACCAAGTTGTATTATTATTGGCTAATAATGAGTAGCAATAGTTGTGTAAGGTCAATTTTTCTTTCAGCAGTAGAGTATGTGTTGTAAACAGTTATACTGTTCGGGCATTATCACTATTCTACTGTGTTTTCTATGTGTTGACAGTTAACTATCTCTAATTTGGTTGAAGATTCCAATTTTTCTTTAAACCAATTCAATATTATATCACAACCTGGTAATAAAAGCCATGACAGTGTGGTCATACATAGACACTAACAGGAACATTACAATATCAACTGGTGATTTGTCTACAAATCCATGTAGTGGTTAGCACTGCAGCCTTGCAGTACTGGAGTCCTGGGTTCAAACCCTGCCAAGGACAACATCTGCAAGGAGTTTGTTTGTTCTCCCCGTGTTTGCGTGGGTTTTCTCCGGGTACTCCTGTTTCCTCCCCCACTCCAAAGACATACTGATAGGGAATGTAGATTGTGAGCCCTATATGGGACAGTAATTGTCAATGTCTGTAAAGCGCTGTGGAATATGATGGTGCTATACAAGTAAGCATAATAAATTAATAATAATAATAATAATGTTGTGTTTAAAAATTCAGCTAAACTCCAGCTGTACAACATGGGTACTAAATAGTAATACTGTATGGGCTACATTATGTAGCTACCACTAAAGTAAGCAATTTACTGATTTGTCCACTTTCGCCTTAGTTTAAATTTGGTTAAAGGGAGAACACCACCACCAAAATCACTTTTAACTCATATGTTGTTACAGGGCCAGCTAGTGGAATAGTGAACATACCTTTCTCATGTGAAAGTGCAATATTGCTGCTGAAAATTCAACTTTTATTCCTTATGCAAATAACCTGTTTGGTGCACTCAGGGCAGGGCCACACCTGCTGGACCATCATTGTCTTTTCTGGTCACTGCAAATCACTGTTCATGGGACATGTAGGGATGTCACTGGGTGATAACTACAAAAGGAAATTGGGGCAGGTGTGACCCTGTCCCCTGTACACTGTGCCCAAGAGATTATTTGCATTGGAAAAAAGTTTTTGCAAGATAATAATAATAGTAATAATAATAATAATAATACATTTTATTTATATATGATAGCAATCCCTTAAAAGGCTGCTATCCACAACAAAAACAAATGGGGGGCACATAGACACATATAAGATAGACATCTTATGACCAAATGTCTCAAAATCATGTTATTTTAAAAAAGCTGTTCATTTTGTGATACACATATTTGGATAATTTCATCCAAGAAGGACACATATCCACTATGTATTCTCACTTCCTTGCTTGTTATTTTGAATCATACCTTAAAAAGTACAGTATATTGCTGACTATGTTGGTATTAGTTAAGATTTTCATCCTACAAGTACAGTTTATCTAGTACCTATGCTGTTTTTTATGAATATCAATTGATGTTATATATTTCCTACAGTGATACTATAACTAACCTATATTCTTAATCTTTTGGAATCTTATAAAAATAATTTAGAGTAAAGGAAGCAGTGTTTATTAGGTTATTGCCTGCTGGTAATGTGATGAACCATGCCAGCTATTGCCACAATCTATATATTATACAAAGAACAGCCAATGTATCAGCTTAAAATGTAAAGATAATAGGCTCCAAGCGTTTTTTCCAATAATATATATTTTTCACATGCCACTGATCTTAGGTTTGTAGAAATCTGAGATTGTGTCTCACCACTAGTAGATTAGATAATGAATGCTGTCACCACTAGTTATGGATCACTGTAATAAGACTGGTTTCAAGCTTTTCACACATATATCTATAAATAGTGTTAGTACCTACAGAATGCAATGCTAAATTCTCTAAGTTTCTTTTACGAAAATGTGAAATATGTGTCCCTGGAAGAAAACATAATAAATTCATTTCTTTTGAACAGATCCAGGCGGCTACCTTAAAATACATGCTGGTAGGGTAATAACTGGGACAAATTGATATTTCATGTGCTCTACAGTGTAATCAGTTTGCTTCATCTAGATTGCAGGAAAAGTATTCCATGCCATCTCTTTGCAAATTTAGGCTACCAATAAAATTAGAAATAGTTGTGCTATGTTGATCCCATAATTATATAAAAGCTTTCTCTGCCTGAACCTATGCAAGACATCTATATATTTTCCATCTATTTTCTTATCTCTGTGTTTGTAACAATCTTGTTGTTAGAGACTATAGTGCCATATAAATGTCACTTGAAAAAAACTCTGCCATTTTCTTGAGCATATGTTTTATGTATTTATTTGGAATCTCTTTCGGTAAAGTTTATCTTCAAATGTCTCATTGTTTTCACATATGGAAAACAATAAGCACTAGTTTCGACCAGCTCTAATCTACAAGAAAAAAAGGCAGGAATCAGAAATTGTGTCAAAATAATGCATTAGTTCTATTGTTTGTAAATACTGTAAAACATACATGGTTGTGAACAAACTCATCAAAAACCAGAATAGAAGTAAATTACTTGAAAACAAGCAAGCTCAGCTGTTTCCATGACTCCCATTAAACGAAATGAAGAAATTTTTAACCATCTTTCCATTCATTATGCACCTGAATGTGGCAGGAGCTGGGGACGAAGCACCTCCATTCTTGTGATAGGTTCAGATACCAGTGGTGAGACTTGCATTTATCAGACACCTGTGACTTATCCTATTGATACAATATGCCATGCGTGTCAAAGATGGGAATACCACCACAATAAATATAAATTAGTAATTTCACTCAATGGATATCAGTCCAGCAAGGCAAGTCAGTAAAACTAAATATGCCATCTGAGGTCTGTCTAAATTTAATAAGAACCAACTGATGGCCTTTGATGAGCTGTAAAGTATTATCAAATAAACAGGAGGAAAGGATTTTTTTAATCCATATTAAATAGCGATATGAGCGTATAGTTAAAAGGAGTCTATCACCTCCCCCAAGCATATTCAATTGCTATCACCATATTACAGAGCACATTACAGTGATAAATAATACACCTTTGTTATGTATGTCATAACTGCAGATTTGGAGAAAAACAAAGTCGAAGCCTTATGCAAATCAGGCAGTTGATGCACTGGGGAATTCAGCACTTGGAGCACTGATCTTGATGCTTAGGTAGGATGGGTGATGTCTTAGTAGTGGGAGGATTAACTCCCACTGCAAGGGGTGGAACAGGCAAGAGGTCTGAACAGCAGGAGCAGTGGTCCAAGAAGCTGAAGGCCCATCTCCATTGCACCAACTGTCATATATCAATCTTCAAAATTGTTTTTTTACAAAGTGACATACACAACAAATGTATATTATTTATCACTGTAATGAAAGGGATGGTGACTAAGATAACTTGCAAGTTTTCTTGAGGAAAACTGCTGACTGACTAGGCAAGATTGAAAGAATTATAATGGTATTCCCATGTCACATATTTATTGTATATTCATGGAAAACAGCCAAGGAGATAGCCTTGCTGTTCAACAAGTCTATTCCCTACACCAGGAGTAGGCAACCTTTTTTGTTCAGCGTGCTGATTTTAATTAAAAAAGATAAGGTACTCGGAGTGCCGGTCAGTAATTATAAGTCTGACGACCCCGAAACTAAAGTCATATACCACAAACCATAACACAGAAGTGCTGCGACAAGATGCTTTAATACAAATGCGTTTACTGCTATTTCCTTGGACACACCTGTACTTTCCGATTAGAAGCAATGAAAGTACAGCTGTGCTAATAAGTTTACATACAGATTTTTTGTTTTTTTGTTTTTTTTTTCAGACATTATAAATGATAACACAAAAACTTTTTCTCCACTCATGGTTAGTGGTTGGCTGAAGCCATTTATTGTCAAACTTGTGTGTTTTCTCTTTTTAAATCATAATGACAATCAAAAACATCAAAATGACCCTGTTCAAAAGTTCACATACCCCAGTTCTTAATTCCATGTATTGCCCCCTCTAACAAAAATGACAGCTTGAAGTCTTTTGTGGTAGTTGTGGATGAGGCTCTTTATTTTATCAGATGGTAAAACTGCCCATTCTTCAAAAAGTCTCCAGTTCCTGTAAATTCCTGGGCTGTCTTACATGTACTGTGCGTTTGAGATCTCCCCAGAGTGGCTCAATGATATTGAGGTCAGGAGACTGAGATGGCCACTCCAAAACCTTCACTTTCTTCTGCTGTAGCCAATGACAGGTCAACTTGGCCTTGTGTTTTGGATTGTTGTCATGTTGGAACGTCCAAGTACGTCCCATGCGCAGCTTCCTGGCTGATGAGTGCAAATTTCCCTCAAGTATTTGCTGATAACGTGCTGCATTCATCTTTCCTTCAACTTTGACCAAGTTTCCTGTGCCTTTGAAGCTCACACATCCCCACATCATCAGTGATCCACCTCTGTGCTTTACAGTAGGAATGGTGTTCCTTTCATCATAGGCCTTGTTGACACCTCTCCAAATGTAACGTTTATGGTTGTGGCCAAAAAGTTAGATTTTTGTCTCATCACTCCAAATTACCTTGTTCCAGAAGTTTTGAGGCTTGTCTCCATGCTGTTTGGCGTATTGAAGGTGAGATTCTTTGTGACATTTGCGCAGTAATGGCTTTCTTCTGGAAACTCGACCATGCAGCCCATTTTTCTTCAAGTGCCTCCTTATTGTGCATCTTGAAGCAGCCACACCGATAGTTTTCAGAGAGTCCTGTATTTCAGCTGATGTTATGTGTGGGTTTTTCTTTGCATCCTGAACAATTTTCCGGACAGTTGTGGCCGAAATTTTTGTTGGTCTACCCGACCGTGCTTTGGTTTCTGGACATATTATCAGGCCAAAATCACCAGGGTATGTGAATTTTGATGTTTTTAGTTGTCATTATAATTTAAAAAGAGAAAACACAGAAGTTTGACAATAAATGGCTTCAACCAACCACTAACCATGAGTGGAGAAAAAGTTTTTGTGTTCATATTCATACTCTCTGAAAAAAGTCCAAAAAAACAAAAAATCTGCCGGAGTATGTAAACTTTTTAGCACAACTGTACATGTGCATCCCGCAATTAGTGGTAAATCTATGTGTCCAGGAGCACCGTATGGCAGCATCCTTATGGTGAAAACACACTATGTATCTGGATTCAGCTATATTTTTAGGCCACTGGAACTTTTACTTCAATGTAAAACTGTGCTCACGTGGTGCATTTTTGCACAAAAAAAAGCCTGTGTTTTCTGTGCAAAAACACACCGTTATACAGAATAATGTCCCATAGCGGCTCCTGCATATGGTGTTATGTCAAATAGAGGCCTCTGCACATGGTATTATATCCCATACCGGCCTCTGCACACAGTATTATATTCCATAGCGGCCTCTGCACATGGTATTATATCCCATAGCGGCCTCTGCACACAGTATTATATCTCATAGCGGCCTCTGCACACGGTATTATATCCCATAGCGGCCTCTGCACACAGTATTATATCTCATAGCGGCCTCTGCACACGGTATTATATCCCACATTCATAGCAGCCCCTGCACACGGTATTATGCCTCATAGCGGTCCCTGCACAAGGTATTATGTCCTATAGTGGCTCCTGCACATGCTATTATGTCTCATAGCGGCCCCTGCACAAGGTATTATGTCCCATAGTGGCTCCTACACACGGTATTATATCTCATAGTGGCCCCTGCACATGGTATTATGTCCCATAGCGGTCCTTGCACACAGTATTATGTCCCATAGTAGTCCCTGCACGTGGTAATATGTCCCATAGCGGCCCCTGCACACGGTATTATGTCTCATAGCGGCCCTAGCACACAGTATAATATTCCAACTTTTATTATATTCCAATTTTCGCCACTCACTAGCTATTATTATACTGTGGGGTCTCTTCAGATCCCAGAGTATAATAAGTGGAGGGCCAAGAGAGGTGACAAACATAAAAAAAGAATGTTACTCATCTTTCCTTTGCTCCTGAGAGGCTCTGTGCTCTTCGGCGCTTCTGCCTGAAGTCAGTAACCACTGATTGGGTCTAAAGGGTCACGTCGGTATCATTATGCGTAATGACACTGGATATGACACCTGAGGTCCTATCAGTGGTCGCTGACTTCAGGCAGAAGCGCCTGCAGAGCACAGAGCCACCATGGAGCGCAGGAAAGGTGAGTAACATTGTTTTTTTTATGTTTCAACACCTCTCCTGAGCCTCCGCTTACTATACTCTGGGATCTGAAGAGACCCTTCAGTATAATAATAGCAGTTTCGTTTTGGCTGTGTTTGGTCCGATCGAAACAGCTGGGCGAGGACTCGGGCTGCCTGTGCCAGTGAAATAAGCCTCGCTTGCCACTCTTGGCACGCGTGCCGGGGGTTGCTGACCCCTGCTCTACACTAAATAATTTTAAATGAAGGACTGGCTTTACCTTATGGTGGGTGCCACATCCTTTCATCTTTCTTGTACTATGAAATATAATAAAAGTTGCTCAGTCTGTCTTTGTCATATGTGCCTACAGCACAGTTGCATGACTTGTGTTTTCAATGAGAGTGCTCACCAGCAAGGCTATAAAGTAGTAGAGACCACAGTGTATGAAGATGTCATCAGATAACTTGTTAATTTTTTCTATTATGTCCCATTTTGGAAGACATACAGAGCTGCTGTGTGACTATAGTAATGCAAGGTGGTGAGTATTTGGTCACATGGAGAAGCATGACTATCCAACAGTGAGATTGGGTCTGCGTGTTCTCACCTGCAGAGGATGTCTGGGGCCCTTTGTTATCCCCTGCTGCTGAGTAGCAACTATGTGATGGGGAGATTGGCTTTTGCTGTATACAGGAATGCAGTATAATTTAAAACAGCCTTTTGTGACCTTTATGTGCTCGGAGGAGGGTGATGCGAAAATTTAACATGATAGCACAGGTTTGTTCAATAGTAGCTTAGGCCAAGTACATGAAAATTGAGTCCAAGTGATTTGTTTTTTAACGTGATATGAGACCTCTGAACATTCTGGGGGACAATGTACAAGCTAATGGGAATGCTCTCCAATTTTGAGCAGAGAAGCCAAAAATATTAAAGGGATATGCTTCTTGTGGAGCAGGACTTGAATCTGCTTCAGACATACCCACTGATACTTGCAACTTAAAAATAAAAGACACATTCATCACCTTTGTCCTATTCCTATGAGTCTGGTAGCTATAGAAGGCCATGCATCTAACATAAGATACTATTTTGTATTGTTTTAAGAATGAAGCGTTAAGCATACAGTATCTAAAGTAGAATGGAAAAAAATAACATACTGACAAAATGGAGCTTTAATAAATAACTATATGCTTTCAAGAAGAAGCTTCATATGTATTTTAGTACTGTACATGGTTTCCATTTGAAGAGGTGATTAGGTGTGTAGAAGAAAAGGTGAAAGGTTACAAAATAGTAAGTTGATAGCCAGCATTCACTTGAATGATTTTTTTCCTGACAATTCTTAGTCTTGTAAGGCTTTTTTTATTTAATCAGGATGTCTCAGCAAGACATAATTGGGCAAATAAGGGAGATTTTTGAAAAAAGGAAAAGATAGTAGGAAGTTAAAATCACTGGGGTAATTTGAGTCCAGACATCTAACTATTATATCTGCGTAATGCCTCTGTGAGGAGAATGAATATTTGTGCATCTTATATTTTATCTGCTACCAAGGTGTTGCTAGCAGTTTCAATACCTACTTATATAGGTTATTAGAAGACATAAATGTTATTTTTGAATTATAAAAAAAAGATATATCCCGTACATTGAATGCCGTAAAAAAAAAAAATATACCACAATGTGCAAATTAATGTATTTTGTTCACCTTGTTTCCCCCAAAAAATAGAAAAAAAAGGTGATCAAAAATCATACATACCAAAATTGGTAGTAATAAAAACTGCCCTTACATATCTCCATCAACTAAACAGTAAAAAAGTTATAAGCGTCAGAATACGATGACCCCAGAAAGATCGTTCATTTTCAAAAAATCATGTTTTATTACTAAACGCAGTAAAACATAATAAAACCAATATAAAAATGGTATCGCTGTAATAGTAATGACCCACTGGACAAAGTAGCCATATCATTTTTAATGCAGAGCGAATGCTGTAGGAACATTCTCCAAAAAAATCATGATAGAATTGTGGGTTTTTTCACATTGACCCTTCAAAAACATTGATAAAAGCTAATCAAAACAGATATGGTGTCAAATAAAAGTACAACTCATCATGCAAAGAATAAAGCCTCACATAGCTATGTTGACAGAAAAATAAACAAACTTATAAATTTTGGAAGGCGGTGAAGGAAAATATGAAAAAAGCCACCGAGCATTAACGTCCAAACTACCCTACATCCTTAAGGCTAAGTCCTCACATTGTGGAAAAGCTTCTTTTTTGCTACAGATTTTGCTGCAGTTTTTTGAGCCAAAGCCAGTAGTGGATTTTAAAGGAGGAAAAAAAAATTATAAGAGCTTCCTTTATATTTCTCATTTCTTTTCAAGCCACTCTTGAAAAGAAATGAGCCACTTTTGCTCAAAAAACCACAGCAAAATCTGCAACAAATAAAAGCAGTTTTTCCACATCCTGGGGCCATAGCCTAAAGTGCTAATGCTGACAAATCATCAAAGAAATAAATAAATGGTCAACTCTATTAAGAAGGGGATAAAACCTTCTTCAGCTATATCCGTGATAAAAGAAGAAGAAAAACTGGGATTACTAAGATTTTAAATGAGGAAAATAACTATTTTGAAGAGGGTAAAGCTCTGGATGACCATTTGAATAGTTACTTTTGTCCAGTATTTACAGAAGGCAGCTTTCAAAAACATAACTTGTATCGACCTGGCATTACCTCCAGTTATAACAGTTCAGCCCCAGTGTCTTTGGAGGCTGATGTTATGGGTAAATTGGCCCATGTAAGGTCAAACAGGACAATACATTCAGATGACATCCATCCCAGAATCCTTACGAAACTCTTATCTCTGATTGCTGCTTCTCTAACTGATTTATGTAACTAGTCCCTAATAACAGGTGATGTTCCTCAAGATTGGAGAATGGAAATTGTTGCAAGGATTAACAAGAAGGGTACCAGAGAAGAAGCTGGAAACTACAGAACAGTTAGTTTGATCTCAGTAATAGTAAAAATAATGGAAACCCTCCAGAAAAAGAAGATAATCAATCACCTATAAATCAGCAACTTGTTGGATCCAAAGCAGCATGGCTTTACTGACGGAAGATCACGTCAAGCTAATCTTATTCATTTCTTTAACTATGTTAAAAAAAAAATCTTGTATGAGGTGGTACTGTGGATATCGCCTACCTGGATTTCAGCTGGGCCTGTGACACAGTGCCACATAAAGCGCTAATAGATAAATTGTTGAAGATTAGACTTAATCCTTGGATAATTCAGTGGATTTATAGTTTGCTGATGAATAGATATCAGTGTTGTTGTTAATGGTGTGCATTTTTAAGAAAGAAGAGTCACAAGTGGTGAACCTCAATGGTCTGCCCTGGGTTCCATTTTGTAGGTAATATAGGAAAAGGTTTGGTAGGTAAGGTTTGTCTGTTTGATTAATTGAGTGATACTTTTTATTGGAAAAATTATCCAAACAATGGAAACTGCAGTTCAATGTTTCCAAATGTAAGATAATGCATTTGGGGAGAAGGAATTATCTATCTGAGTATTGTATTGGCAATTTTGTTTTAGCTAGGACTTTAGAAGAGAAGAATCTGTGTGCATTCTGGGACTAGGGAAATTAGGATGCTCAGATGTATAGCTACAGGTATAACCAATAGAAAGAGAGATTTTGGTTCTGCTATATAGAGCACTAGTGAGACCACATCTGGAATACTGTGACCAGCTCTGAAGACATCACCTACAAAAAGACAGATAAAATAGAATGGGTGCAAAGGCGGCTATAAAAATTGTGTAGGATACATAAAATATACCAGGAGAGGCAAATTTAATCTGTATAGGCTTGAGAAACACAGGGAAAGGGAAGATATCACTGAAATTTTAATATGTTAAATTAAATAAGTATTTCCATAACAATTAAGTATTTTTAATTAAAAAAAACTAAACACAAGAACAGGGGGCATATTCTAAAATTAGCTGGGGGGAAGATCAGAACCAATGTGAGAGAGTAATATTTCACTAAAAGAGTAGTTGAGGCTTGGAACAAATTTCCCACAGATGTAGTTGAGAAATCTATAATAACTGACTTTAAGCATATCTGGATAAACACATACCTAAGATAAACTGGAAATAATATAAGGACAGACTAGATGGACTATGAGGTATTTTTCTACCATCAATCTTCTAGGTTTCTTCCTTGCTCCTGGAGTTGTGGAGAACACTATGTATTAAAAAAAATAATGACACAAAACATTTTAAAAATAAAATAAAAAAGAACGCTACTACCCCTGCTTCATAGGTTCTTGCTTTGCCCCCAAACTGGAGAGAAAAAAAAATGAAAAATGTGAAAAAACGTTTTCCTCCTCCTAATTTTATATTAAATTGGACATTGAAAGAGAAAAATTGCAAAAATAAAAATGATAAGATAAGACTGGGTTCACATCTGTGTCAGTGCCTCCATTGAAGACAGCATGGAGGACTTTTTTCTCCACTGCTTTCAGTTTCAAAATGACAGAAACCCAATAGACAGCCAACAGACCCCATTATAATCAATAGGGACCACCAGGCTCATTATGTAACCACTGCTTTAAATGGTCTGCCTCTCTATTTTTCGGGTCTCCTGATGGACCCGAGTAATGGAGAGCAAGAGCTAGTGTGAACCTAGGGTAATTACACCTTAGCTAAAATCAACCTCTCAAGCAACCTGAATTTAGAGTAAATGCTGACAAAATGCCATTTTGTAAATGTCCCTTAGAAAATTTCCAGAAAAGTTTAAAGTTTAGAAGAGTGAGAAAAGTTTACAGAAGCCTCTTCCAGTTTTTTTTGTGACAGTTCTTTTGGGCTCGTACAAGCATTTTCTTTTGTGACTTTTTTGGTCATACATTTTTGGAATGCATTTTATTTCAACATTTTATAATTTAGGAAAATGGCTAAATAAAAGCCAGACACAGAGAATACTGCAATTTTCCAAAAACACCATTAAACCAAAAAAATTCAGGCAAATAAAAATAAGCCAATACAAAGAACACACTGTTTGTAGTATAATTAACAATTCATTACTGATCTTATGTTTGCTGTAACATCTGGAAGGGGCATTTTTTGCTGCAAAATGTGGCAACAAGCACTGTGGAAAAGGCAATATTTTTGCATAAATGACCATGTGAAACCAGTTTGAAGCTGAAGACGTGCATGGAATTTGTCTATTTTTTCAGTACACATTTTCCTTTAGATTTTTGCTTGCCAGGAGTGGGTTAACAGGGAATGGGGAATGTAAAGGAGGAACTTATGCTGCTTCATCCTGTTTACACGACTTCTGGTGGCAAAACAGCAGCAAAATCTGCATCAAAAAAATCTATAAAAACTCTATAGCGCACACTTATTAGGACCAGTGATATATACAGTATACTGGTTTTAATCTATGCTTTGCTGGAGTCCTATGCACCACAACTGTCAAGAGGCAGAGGTGGTAAATCTGGTGCGTTCTGTAAGGGATGAGCACAAGAAACTGAAGCCTACTCTAGCAGGCATCTTGAGTAGGTTTTAATAGTTACTTATGATAGAAAACTGGCATTAGTAATCCTAAAGGAAACCTGTCCCTAGGAAAATGCAGCGTAATCAGCAGCTATCATGTTAGAGAGCAGGAGGAGATTGATGTATAGGTTTGTGGGGAAAGATTCAGTATAATTTATCATTTATTCTCTGTTCTTTCTTTGCTATAAAATCAAGTAGGCAGTCCTATCAGTGATCGACAGCTATCTCTGTACACACAGTCATAGGGGGAGGCTGTCAATCACTGATAGGAACATCTCCTTTACTTCAGAGGAAAGAAAGAGCAGAGATTTCAATGGTTAAATGACAAGTTATACAGAATTTTTTCTGATAAAACAATATATCAATCTGCTTAGTTCCTCCTGCTCTTTAACATGTTGCCTGTAGATTGAACTGCATTTTCCTTATGACAGGTCCTTTTTAAATAAATCAAGCACTGAAGTTCCCATCCCTCCTCACATGCTTCTGCCCATGCCTGGCCTATTTTCTAAGAAAGTGCCTCGATAGGTGTAAATCGTTTTGAAAATTGTACAGTTTTGTCTGCTGTGCACTTATAATTTTTCTTTTTCTTACAGGCAAGAAATTTCTTTAACAAATCTGCTATGTGTCAATATACCCTAAAATGTAAAAGAAGAACTCTCCATTGGCCAATCCAATGAAACTTGCTTGCGATTTCTAAGCAGAAATATATTTTATGGAGACAAAAAATAAAATGTATACTCCTACTATTTGTAATTATTAGGCATATTTTAATGTTCGTTCATTTAGAAAACTAAACAGAAAATAAATCATTAACTGAAGTAAACAGAACAAGGAACTTGACACCAGTGTTCAAAGGATAATTTAAAGATTAATGTGCAGCGATCAGATAAAGCAAACTGAGGAAAGTTTTTCCCCATAGAAGTTATCACTTTGGATTGCACTTGCCACAGAGCAGTGAGATCTCGCTGTTACGTTATAAATAACACCATTTATTAAAGTCACAATTTGAAATGAAATTTGTTATGTATGAGTATAACTAAAACCTGATCAGTTCACACTCTCCTCTGTTTGCCTGGGGATATTGGGAGGTAAATAGATTGCTAGAAAGCAACCTGTGACTACGGCTTAAATTACATTTTACCAAGTGAGTTGAATGACTTTTTAATTACAGCACTGATATCCACATGCTGTCACCACTGCCTGATATAGCGGAGAATGATTTGATTTTTAACTTTGATGCACGAAGGGGAAATGAAAAGTACAGCTTTTTTCTTAGAATTGTAATTTTCCGCTTCCTTGCAAGGGAGGACCCTAATCTTCAAAGCCTTACAGTAGATTATGTTTTTGGTGATTTAGAGAAATGTGCAGAAATGTAGGATTCTCGGAAAATAAGGAAGTTTTTTTTGCCTTCCTTGATAATCATTATACTTAAGATCTGTACAAAAATTCTTATCCATATTAAGAAGTATTGCTTTAGTAAAGGATTTTTCAGAAATAAAAGTTTATAAACAAACACTAGGTGAGACCTCCATGGATCAGACTTGCTTTTCAGTATCCATGTAGCTATTACCTTTACCAAATAGTTTAAAAGGGATTGTCCAGTTTCAAACCAATATTGAGAGACATTTTATTTTTTTCTATAATTAAAAATTATACAATTTTCCAATATGCTTTCTGTATCAATTCCTCACTGTTTCCTAGATCTCTGCTTGTGATATACAGTCCATGGTCATGTGATGAACACACAAGTATACAGCTCATCATAGTCACAGCAGAGTAACAAGCTATTCACCTGTGTGGTCTGAAGCTGGACAACCCATTTAATCCTTAAATACTCCACAGATAAATTAAAATGTTATGGTTTTCTAATGAAAAGCAACAAAAATAGTCACTGCATGCTGGTCCAACATAGGCCACATTCTGAAAGACCTAAAAAAAACAGTACTCACAGAAATTAGAGATATGGTACATGTTATTTGAGTGGTATGTCTTTCTTACTTACAAGCAGGAGAATTGCAATTTTGTATACATTTTCCAACAAATTAACACAAAATACAAAAAAGTATATTGTGTCATGAAATGATCTCAGAATTACTTGAATAAGTTAATGCTTTATAAAGTTTTTCTCACATAAAATGATTTGTCACTTTTGCAGGATTAAAGGACCAAGCTATCAAGCTGCGGGATGGTACGTGGGGCCTTTATTTTAAACAGGTTTCTGTTTTTCTTGGCCCTTCCTGTATTAGGTAATAACAAAGCTTTCATCTCCCTGCCAATGACTTTTCATTAACCTCCTAAAATAAAAAAAATAAAAAAGTTTAAGGCTGAAGCCCCACCTTGGTAAACTGAGCTTTTTTTGTGGCAGATTTTGCTTTGGTTTTTGGAGCCAAAGTCAAGAATGACTACAAAGGGAATGGCAAATACGAGGTATATAGGAAGCACTTATACTTTTACCTTCTACTCAATCCACTCCTGGCTTTGGCTCAAAAAAACTGCAACAAAATTTCCAAAAAAAACCCTGTGTTTCTGCGACGTGGGGCCTCAGGTTAAGGCTAAGGTCCCATATAGCGGCGGCAGGAAAAAAGTGCTGCAGGAAAAACCACGGTGACAGCAGTGCTTTTCACAGAAAGTTCACAGAGGTTTCCTCTGCAGACTTTCTGCTTCAGTTATACCTATAGGGAAACCTATCCTTAAGCATCATTTACACGTCACAAATAGCAACCCAAATTGCTCATTTGTGAGTGGTGTGTTCAAGGTTGATCCATTTTTCATGTCTCTAAAAAGCAAATCAATTTTTTTTGTTGTTTCATTTTCTATACCTTGTATGTCTCTGGGTCCTTAGACATTTCATTGGTGTGATGTGCCAGTATCAGTGAAAAAAAGGATGTGCTTCCGTTGTTTTTTGTGGACCTACTGAATATACACAATGTGATGAATGGGTATGGTACTCACCATGTCACCAAACAGCACAGTGAGTATCTGTAACCCTATATACAGGCGCACTGACTGATTACAAGATTGTAGACACCTGTGATGCTAATTAGTGGACACACCTTGATTTAACATATCCCTTTGGTCACATTATTTTCAGGGGTACCATCATTTCGGTCCAGGCCTGTTTCATGAGTTTTCTTTTTTAAAAGATTCTGTTGAAGCATGGTTGAAAAGCAATGTCTGACTTTCATTTGTTCATTTTCATAGAATTTTTATATATTATTACTTTTGTCAGATTCAAGTTATTTCTGTGACCATTGTGGGTTTTTCTTTCATTAAATGAGGGGTACCAACAATTTTGTCCACATGTGTATATTAGAGTGCTGTATGCATTTACTGAAAAGTAAAAAACATGACTTAAGCTTTCTTCCATCATGTTAGATTACTTTTCTAACAGAAGAAAAATTGTATATGCAGGGCTTTTTCTTCCGTTGGAAAAATAAACTTGATGGAACAAATTTTCCATCATGTTTCTCACATTAAGGTGACTGTATCATCAGTGACTGATGCAGACAGAGCCCCCTCCGTCTGCTTCTGTTCCCATTCATATTAGTGTATGACCAGTCCATTGCTCTCATCCTATGACAGATGACAGTAATAGACTGTAATAACATTAGTGTGAAAATACCCTTAGTAACACACCCTAAAAAGTTCAATAAAAGTTAAATATTCCATTGAACAAAATATCCCATTCTAGTTTCATATGTGAGAGAAAAGTAACTACTCATAATCACTACAAATCTGTAAATAAGGATATGAACAAAGTCTGTAAGATGTATGAGCCTCATCTCAGGAAAATAAACTGTACCGTTCATTCATCATATATGATTTCAACCAGATGTTTTGCTGCATTGAAAACTTGCCAGAACTCTGATGTTTTGAAAGTCATATCATGCCTTTATGCTTTCTAAATTTCTGTACAGTATTAGAATTATATGCAATAATGCAAAAATGTAAAAAAAAAAATACATATTAATGTAAAGTTTTTATTCTATGCAGAACCTTTTACAAATTTAAATAATGTACTTCATAGAAATATATACTGTAATGGTCTACAGTCAAAACAGAAGTCATATTATCTACCAGTGAGATGGACTATACAGTACATAAATGGACTATACATATAAATTTGACAAAGGTTTGCCAAGACTATATTATGAAAATAACTGTGACATCTGTATGAACTTCAATGCAAAATGTCAAAATATTCGATAAAGTACAGTATGTGGCGATTGTTAACAAAATAGTTAAAATATATTTAAATAAATCTATATTTATATAGATATTTGAATGTGGGCTGATCTGTTCCAAAGATTTTCTTTATGTAATATATTGGTATTAGTTATATTATATTATTGATATTTCTTTAGCTTAACTCCTGTATTAGTAACATAATGTCATTTATTACATAGCATTTCAGCATTGACGCTGTTTTCCTGTTGTATATTTTACTCTGGAGGTTTGCAAGACTCAACAAATATATAACATAATAAATGCTATTCAAGTATTCATTTCATATCTCAGGGTCAGTGCATTTTTGCTCAGTTGCTCAAATTTTTAGTATTGATATCTGCAAATTTAATTTTGTTTTAAAGATTACATTTTATTTTTACATATGTCATAAGATAAAAAAAAATATGAAAATACTTTAAAATGCATGCCTCTATCCTTTCTCTAAATAAACCTTTTCCAAAAAAGGAAAAGGCTTCTGGCTCTCCACTTTCCTCCTTTCCATTGGTTACCATGGTGCTCCTGATAAATTTGGCATTAACTTACTTGTTAAACCTATCCAACCGTTCAAAAGATATGGCCCCTGTTCTATATAAATTAGCTCTTAGCTCTCCAAGTGGGTGGTAACCTTTTATTCTTGTCAGAGAAAATAAAATGTTACCTCCCAAATGGAGACTAAGAGCTAATTTACATATTCATATTCCAGAAAAAGGCCATATTTTTTAAACGGATAGATAGATTTAAAAAAATATATATCAAAAATTGTTCAAGAGCACAGCGGCAATCAAATGATATGTCATTTAGCATTTTGTACATCGTGACACGTACACTTTACATGGGTTCTCCTGGACTAAGAAAATGTGACTAAAGGCAGGAAATGCTTTTTATATGAATGAACAAACATAACTGAGTACCCTTTATGTGTGTTTGGACCATTTTTACCATTGATCATTTACACTTCCTGGTTGTTGTAGTGTCAGTGCTTTTCCAGGCCACCCTTCTCAGTATCTATTATTATTATTAATATTATTGTTTATTTATATAGCACCATTAATTCCATGGTGCTTTACATTTGAGGGTTAACATACGGTACACAAGATATACATAATAGATAATAATAACAGTGACCAACTGGCACAGTGGGATACAGGGCCCTGCCCACAAGGGTTTACAATCTATGAGGGAAGAGGGATAGAGACAGAAGGTGGGGGTAGAGGCTGTTCAGGTGGTGGTATGGAGACAGTAGTGTTATTGGAGGTTGTAGGCCTTCCTGAATAAGTGAGTCTTCAGGGCCTTCATGAAGCTTGTGATTGTGGGGGTCAGTCTTATGTGTCTTGGTAATGAGTTCCAGGGTATGGGGGATATATGGGAGAAATCTTGGGTTGTGTGAAGAGCGGATAAGAGCAGAGCGGAGTAGGAGGTCTTTGGAGGATCGGAGATTACGTGTGGGCAGGTAGCGGGAGATTAGGTCAGAGATATATATGGAGCGGACAGGTTGTGGATGACTTTGTATGTCAGTGTTAGTAGTTTGAAATCTATTCACTGGGCAACAGGTAGCCAGTGAAGGGATTGGCAGAGGGGAGCGGCCGATGAAGAGACAGGTGTATTAAGAGAGCAGCACAGTTTAAGGTGGACTGGAGAGGGGCGAGAGTTTTAGCTGGGAGACCATGGAGAAGGGTGTTATAATAGTCAAGATGGGAAATAATGAGGGCGTGGACTAGCATCTTTGTAGTTTCAGGGGTGAGGAAGGAGCGGATTCGATAGATGTTCTTGAGTTGGAGGCGGCAGGAGGTGTTGAGGGTTTAAATATGCGGCTTGAAGGATAGGTCAGCGTCTAAGGTTATCCCAAGGCAGCGGGCCCGTGGGACTGGGGTGAGTGTGATTCCATTAATTTTGATAGATGGGTCAGGTAGGGGGCCGTGCGAGGAGGGGTGAAGATTATGAACTCCGTTTTCTCCATGTTGAGTTTGAGAAAGCGGGAGGAGAGAAAGGAGGCTACGGCTGCTAGACATTCTGGGACTCTGGACAACAGAGAGGTAATGTCTGTTCCAGAGAGATATATTTGGGTGTCATCAGCATAGCAATAGTAATGGAATCCATGGGATTCTATATGTTGGTCAAGGCCGAGGATGTAGATGGAGAACAGGAGGGGTCCTAGGACGGAGCCTTGGGGAACACCTACAGAAAAAGGGCGTGGTGGGGAGGTGGTGTGCGAGTGGGAGACACCGAATGTGCAGTTGGTGAGGTATGAGGAGATCCAGGAAAGGGCCAGGTCTGAGATGCCAAGGGATGAGAGTGTTTCTAACAGGAGGGAATAGTCGGCTGTGTCAAAGGCAGAGGAGAGATCGAGGAGGAGGAGGACAGAGTAGTGACATTTGGCTTTGGCAGTTAGAAGGTCATTAGTGACCTTGGTTAGGGCTGTTTCTGTGGAGTGATGGGGTCTGAAGCCTGACTGTAGTCTGTCAAAGACCACATTGGACGAGAGATAGGAGGATTTTTCAGAGTGGCCGTGTTGTTCCAGCAATTTAGAGGTATACGGGAGCAGTGAGATGGGGCGATGGGAGAGGACAGGTCGAGGGAGGGTTTCTTAAGTATAGGTGTGACGGTAGCATGTTTGAAGGCGGAAGGGAAGGATCCATTGGTTAGGGATAGGTTGCACACTGCACCTCTTAGCCGCTTGTCATTTATGCCCAGTACACCTTTTGATGATGTGCAATACTTTCCCTGTCTTGCAACATACATATACATGACAGCAAAATGATAACAATGTTTGGAACTTTTGATCTTCATGTTCCATATCTCACCATCCACTACAGCTTCGAACGTGAGACTGCCATCTTTTTATAGACAATCATCTTGGCTATCTCACACATAAATTTCACTTGCAACTATTTAGTATATGATTAGTTATGCAGATTCTTGTCATGTAAGTGCATTGTTACTATTTTGCTACTAAAAATCTAAATTTTAAATGTTGTTAATCCACCTGCCTGAATCCTTTTGAGCATGTTCTTGAGCAAACTCAAGCATGTCTCAACCAAAATCTGATCCCAGGACTCTTCTACACGTTCCCAATATTGGTGCATACTGGTTGACTCACTTGAGTATGAATACAGCTTTTTTCCAACTCTGCCCACAAGTGTTTGGGTTGAGGTCTAGGGATTCTGGGGGACAATCCAGCACCTCTACTTCATTGTCATTGAACCATTTCTTCGCAAATCTCGACGTATATGCTTTGGGTCATTGTCCTGCTGGAACACTATGTCGTCCTTTTTATACAAAGTAACTCATCTTGTAGAGTACTCATATATAGCTCATCATTGAGACCACCATTGATCCTGGTCAAATATCCAACGCCTTTGGCTGTGAAACAACCCCATATAACATGGATGTCTGTAATTTCATTATTACAAAGCATACAAGCCTCCTCCACTGCCGTGTTTTTTCACACCAGAATTGATAGACATTGTAGTTGTCAGGGATGTTACACTTGTTGTTGCTGCTTTAAAGTTGCTGGGTCTACATAAAGGTTTGCTCCTTAATAATAAGCTGGACTGGGCAGATCATATGGAGGCCCTGTACAGGAAGGGCCACAGCAGGCTCTACCTGCTTAGGAAACTGAGAGCCTTTGGAATCCGGGGGGCACTTCTTAGAACTTTCTTCAACTCGGTAGTGGCATCAGCCATCTTCTTTGGAGTGGCCTGCTGGGGGAGCAGTATATCAACCAGGGACAGAAATAAACTTGACAAGCTGATTAGAAAGGCCAGCTCTGTCCTGGGGAGCCCACTGGACCCAGTGCAGGTGGTGGGTGACAGAAGGATACTGTCCGTGGTGAGCTCCATGCAGAAGAAGAAGTCCCATCCCATGCATGAGACTGTGATCGCGCTGAGCAGTACTGTCAGTGACCGACTGCTCCACCCTAGGTGTGAGAAGGAGCGCTATCGGCAGTCTTTCCTCCCCACCGCGGTTAGGCTGTACAACCAACACCGACCTAAGCGGAGATCATTACACACAGAGAACTGAAATATCTCTCTGCCTGTTAAATCCCCCCCCCCCCCCTCCTCTGCTACGTCCTATCTGTCTGTCTGCTATTAATGTAATGCCTCTCACCTTGGAACATTCCTGTACATTTTGTATTTGTATCTGCTTATCTTTGCTGCTGTAACACACTGAATTTCCCCATTGTGGGACTATTAAAGGACTATTATTATTATTATTATTAAAGAAGGGTTGGTGGTTGCTGCTTTAAGGTTGCCATGACAACATAGGGAAGCTTCCTGAGCAGACCTTTTTAAACCACTCCCTATCACTCAGCTGTGCTGGCTAATCAGTTCTCTAACTCCTGCTAAGCGCCTGACTGTGATCTGACTTCTCCCATACCTGACTTGTGGCTGTGTACTTGGATTCCTCTTTTGTCTTGCGATTTTGTTCTGGCATTATGGATTGGTTCTGACTATTGGCTTTGTTTCCTGGATTTGTCTTCATCTCATGATTTGGATCTGTGTTACCCTCCTCAGTTGCTGACCCGGATTGACGACCATTCTGTTTTCTCTGTCCCTGTGAGTAGTGTGTAGATTTGGTGTAGGCTCCTGCTGCAGTGCATTTATTTGTAATACACTTTCTGTTCTGGTGACAATTCCAGTCTTCAGATTCAACAGAAGGCCACCTCTTCTTGCGAGGAGCTCTGGCGAAGGCATCTGAGGCCGGTCTTGGCTCACAGTAGTGTATTGCCTTTAAGTTGCATTTTCTACTGCTCGCAGTTGTCAGCCCTTTTCTGCTTCTGCTCTCCTATAGACTCGTACATTTTTTACCTTGCATCTGAATCCTAACAGTGATGAGCTGACTAGTTGACTCCGATATTTTGCCTGGACGTCCACCTCTTGGCTTTTGAATTGATGGACGGACTTTTGTATTTGTCAAAGTGTCATGGCACTCACATGATGCACTTGGCAATTTTCTTGGCCGAGAGACCGCTATTGATGTGCTGGATGATGCTGTTTCTCTTTTCTTGGGAAATCTTCTTCATAGCTGATCCAGATTTGAACCAGTGACTTTTTGATTGAGAATCATCCTAATAACACACTGAGCTAATAGGGAATGTGAGAACTGGTTGTAATTTGTACTATACAAGAAGAAAAAGATTTTTCCACCTCCTGGAACAAAACTGTAACAATACAGTTACACGACAAGAATCTGCAGAACTAATCATATGCTAAATAGATGCTTGTCAAATTTATGTATGGGATAACAAGATGGTTGTCTATAAAATGATGGTAGTCTTATGTTCGAAGCTGTAGTGGATGGTGAGATATGGAGCCTGAAAGTCACAAGTTCAAAACATTGTTACTCTTTTGCTCGTCAGCGTATATAGATAGATAGATAGATAGATAGATAGATAGATAGATAGATAAATAGATAGATGAGCGAATTTCTCAAAAGTTCGATTCGGCAGTTCGATTCGAAGTTCCAAAAAAATTTGCTTCAATCCGAATTACTTCACGGCGAATATTGCTAAAATACACCAATTTCCTAGCTTCAGAAAGCCTGTATAGTGGTTTAGAACACTGTGCCTTGCAGTAACACGCATAGGGAGCCTACTGAGGTAGTCAAACAATACTGTGAGTCCGAATGACACGCACATGACAGGCATCGCTCTTAGAACCACTGCACACTTCACTTATTTTGACAGTTACGGGGCCAAAACTGACCAACTAACTCAAGTGTGAACTCAGCTTTACAGGTCCATGTTAGTGCCAGGTAGCAAGAACCGTGCAGAGACCCAACATCCTACTGGAGTGAAAGAGTGCACTCCTTTTACACCCTCTTCTGTAGATTCCACATAAATGTCTACAGAGTGGCAAGGCGACATAATGTGGAGTTGGCAGCCGCATGAGGATACCATACAGTGCCCCAGTGGCAGCGGCATTAGGAGGACATACAGTGACCCAGCAGTGGCAGCGGCATGAGGAGGACATACAGTGACCCAGTGGCAGAGGTGCAGGTAGTAGCAGCCTTAGGAGGGCATAAAGTGACCCAGTGTCTGCGGCATGAGGAGGGCATACAGTGACCCAGTGGCAGCGGCATAAGGAGTACACGGAGTGACTCTGTGGCAGTGGCATAAGGAGGCCATACAGTGACCCAGTGGGAAGCAGCATGAGGAGGACATACAGTGACCTAGTTCATCCCCTGTGTGACTTTGTTCGCCCAGGCAAACGAGGTGTAGAACAGCGTGACACCGCTGTGCCCTGGACATGTGGTATGCTGGAGGAGCATACACCTTATTTAAAGGTGTTTATTAGTGTGTAAATCCATAAGAAGGACCATATTTGTCATTTTGTTCCCAGTATAAAGTTGCAGGCCATTTATCAATACAGTATTGTCAATAATTCAATAATTCGGAGCCACAAATCTCTGCCTTTATCACACTTTTGTTATAGGTGTTCATTAGTAGGGAAAGAAATAAGGGGCATATTTGCCGTTCTCTTCAAAACAGAAAATAATAGGCCTTTTTGCCCTTTGCAATTACGATTTTTCATCGAACAGTATGTCAGACAGAGAAGATAGAGGCCATGCACAGGGGAGGGATGCAGGCCTAAATGTTTCTGACGCAGGCACAGGTCGCAGCAGAGTAAGGGGGTGTGGCAACAGGGGTCAGTTACAGAGGCCTGAGCTCCCAGTGTCAAGTAGCGGTCGTGTCTTGACCAGCAATCCAACGGCTGTAGACTGGTTGACTCGGTCATCCAATTCATCCCAAGTCACATCAGATACCCCCAGCCAACAGTCGGTGGGTTCGTCAGACACAACCCTTAGCTAATATGGGCTGGCAGCAGGCCCTGTGCCCTCACCTGTCCTCAACCTGCCTCTGTCCATTTCTGTTCCCTCAGCTAGAGAAGTACTCTATGCTGTGGGCTCAGATCCACTGTACAGTGGGGAGGACGTATTATTATTTATTATTATTGTTTATTTATACAGCACCATTAATTTGATGGTGCTTTACATTTGAGGGTTAATATACGGTACACAAGATATACAAAAAGATAATACTAACAGTGATCAACTGACACAGTGGGATACAGGGCCCTGCCCACAAGGGCTTACAATATATGAGGGAATAGGGATAGAGACAGAAGGTGAGGGAATAGGCTGTACAGATGGTGATGTGGTGACAGTAGTGTTATTGGAGTCTTCAGGGCCTTCTTGAAGCTTGTGATTGTGGGGGTCAGTCTTATGTGTCTTGGTAATGAGTTCCAGAGTAGGGGGATGCACGGGAGAAGTCTTGGAGACGGTTGTGTGAAGAGTGGATAAGAGCAGAGAGGAGTAGGAGGTCTTTGGAGGATCAGAGGTTTACGTGCAGGCAGGTAGTGGGAGATTAGGTCAGAGATATATGGTAGGGACAGGTTGTGAATGGCTTTATATGTCAACATTAGTAATTTTAACTCTATTCGCTGGGCAATGGGTAGCCAGTGAAGGGATTGGCAGAGGGGGGCGGCCAATGAAGAACGGGGGAAGAGGTGTATTAAGCGAGCGGTGCAATTTAAGGTGGACTGGAGGGGGGCAAGAGTATTTGCTGGGAGACCATGGAGAAGGGTGTTACAGTAGTCTAAGCGGGAGATTACGAGGTCATGGACTAGTATCTTTGTAGTTTCTGGGATGAGGAAGGAGCAGATTCGATGGATGTTCTCGAGTTGGAGGCGGCATGAGGAGTTGAGGGTTTGGATGTGTGGCTTGAAGGATAGATCAGAATCCAAGGTTATCCCAAGGCAGCGGACCCATGGGACTGGGGTAAGTGTAGAGGAAAGTTAGCAGCTACTGCTCAGCCAAGATCTGAAGGAGACATCCGCCGCTTCCTCCAGTAGACGGGCAAGTAGTGATGAGGAGATTGGCATGGGAGCTGGTGTTGAGGAGGACATCAGTGAACTGCAGACTGTAGTGGATGACGATGTAGCCGATTGTAATTGGGAGGGGCTTCATTGTCATCAGGAGAAGAGGGTTGCAGTTTGCACATGAGGCAGCGGGTGAGTCAGCAGGGTGGCAGCATTGCGAGGTCGTGCGAGCTAAAAGTGCCTGGGGTAGATCACCCGCTTCGCAGCAGCCTATCTGCCTGGAAAGCAGTGGTGCAGGGGTTCACAGAGGCAGTGGTGGTAGCAGTCAGTTAGCGTGGAATGTTGGGGGTAAAACATGACCATATGTTCAATCTGTGGGCAGAAGGTGAAGTGTGGCCAGGGTGCCAATGTTGGCACCACAGCCCTGCGTCAACATATGCAGCGTCACCATAAAGTGGCCTGGGAGAGCTGTGGCTCCAATGTGGTGGTCCAGCCTGCTGCAGCAACCGCTGCAGCACCCAGAGGCACGCACGCCATTTCAGGCAGTCAAGGCTCCACCACCTTCCCATTATCTGCTAGTCCTGATGCTCCTGCTCCTCCTCCTAATCAGTCATTGCATCAGCAATCCATTACAGAAGCGATTTAGAAGAGACAACAGTATGTGTGCACTCATCCAACAGTGCAGAAGCTGAATGTGCTCCTGTCCAAGTTGCTGGTGCTGCAGTCCATCCCTTTCCAAGTTGTGGACTCTGCACCTTTCAGAGAACTCATGGCTTGTGCTGAGCCGAGGTGGAGAGTCCCAAGCCGTCATTTCTTTGCCAAAAAGGCAGTACCAGCCCTGCACAAATATGTAGAAGAGAAGGTGGGCCAGTCCTAGAACCTGTTGGTGTCTGCCAAAGTGCATGGCAATGCCGACGTGTGGAGCTGTAACTACGGTCAAGGACAATATATGTCATTTACGGCCCACTGGGTTAATACGGTGCCTGCCCAGATACACCAGCAACTTGGACAGGTGATGCAGCTTCAGCCTCCACGTTCTCACGCTGTTGGTCCTGCAACAATGTCAGCCTCATCCTCCACTGTCTCCTCAGCCTCTACTGCAGGAACAATTCACAGTGGACCTCCAGCATACCACATGTGCAGGGCACAGCGGTGTCATGCTGTTCTACATCTTGTTTGCCTGGGCGAACGGAGTCACACAGGGGATGAACTGCTCTGTGTCCTTCTTCAAGAAATCGAATCCTGGCTTTCTCCGTGACACCTCAAAATCGGAACCATGGTGATCAACAACGGGAAGAACATGGTGTTGATGCTTCGTCAAGGAAGGCTGAGCCATGCGCCCTGCATGGCGCACGTGTTCAATCTGGTTGTTAAGCATTTCCTTAAGTGTTCCACCCATCTGCAAGACATCCTAAAAATGGCAAGGAAACTGCATGCACTTCAGCCACTTGGACACTGCCAAGCACACCCTCATTGAGCTGCAGCGGCAGAACGGCCTCCCACAACATAGGCTGATATGTGATGTTTCCACCCGTTGGAATTCCAGAGAAAAGCCATAAGCGATTTCTTTATGATCCAAGCAGACAGAGGTACTCCCCTGTGTACACTTGTGCTAAAAAGTTTACATACCCTGGCATATTATTTGGCTTTTTGTCCTTTTTTCAGAGAATAAGAATGATAGCACAAAAACTTTTTCTCCACTCATGGTTAGTGGTTGGTTTTAAATCATAATAATGACCAAAAATATCAAAATGACCCTGTTCAAAAGCTCACATACCCCAGTTCTTAATACCATGTATTGCCCCCTAACATCAATGACAGCGTGAAGTCTTTTGTGGTAGTTGTGGATGAGGCTCTTTATTTTCTCAGATGGTAAAACTGCCCATTCTTCTTGGCAAAAAGTCTCCAGTTCCTGTAAATTCCTGGGCTGTCTTGCATGTACTGCATGCTTGAGATCTCTCCAGAGTGGCTGAATGATATTGATGACAGGAGACTGAGATGGCCACTCCAGAACCTTCACTTTCTTCTGCTGTAGCCAATGACAGGTCGACTTGGCTGATGAGTGCAAATTTGCCTCCAGTATTTGCTGATAATGTGCTGCATTCATCTTTCTTTTAACTTTGACCAAGTTTACTGTGCCTTTAGCACAACTGTAACTTTAACATTAGGTAGTGGCAGCTCATGCGTGACACCTGCAGTTTGCTCGTTCCCTTTGAGGAGGCCACTTTGTTAGTCAGTCGCCAGGACTACGGGATGAACAACGTCCTTCCACTGATTCACATCCTGGAAAAGATGCTTTTCAATCTGGCTGGTCAGGGGACTGGATATGTGGCGTCTACATGTTAAGGCCACATGAGCCCTCTGGGGACTGAACTGGAGGAGGAGGATGAGGAGGACATTGGAGCACAAACAATGTGTAGCCAAATGGGTGGAGAGGAGAAGCAGGAGCAACCAGAGCAGCCAGAGGAAGATGAGGATGATGAGGCAGATGACCCAGACACACTGTGGCAGTATGCAGTGGAGATGGATGCAGGGAGTCCCTCGGAGTAACTTGCGCAAATGGCCCAAAGCATGCTGACTTCCTTGCGCAGTCAAACTTATCAAATATACTCAGTTAGCCTCTATAAGGTATCGCCTGATTTCTTCACTCTTCCACTACTTTCAAAGGCTAACACGGTACAACATTATACTACTATTTCCTTGCGCAGTGACAGCTGAATTGTCACCATTCGGCAGAGAGAGATTCTACATGGATACATGTGGACATGCGCAATCGATGCCCCTTGATTCCATTAGCACCATGCAGCTGTTTAATCATGCGTTTTTGTTGTCTGTGCAGGCTGGTATAGCATGGTTAGGCATGTATCCATGTTGAATCTCATATGGTAAGTGAGATGTTCCTATTTTAACATTTTTTTTTGTCCTGGGCTGGCGTAGGAGACGTCATAGCGCACTCGGCGATACAATGACGTCATCGCGCCTCCTGCACTGAGACGTAGACGTCCAATGTGCGGACAAGAAGAGGAGGCGGCAGCTCCATCAAGGGATCGCAGGTAGGTGAGGATAACTTTTTTTTTTTAAATAGATTGTTACCTGCTGAAGCAACCCCAGCAGGTAACAGCCTATTTACTTACCTATCCCCGATCCTGCTCATGGCCGTCCCCACTTCCCATTCTGCTATAGGACACAGGATTGGTAAGTGAGGCCAAATACTACTATTATTATACTCTTTGGTGTTTTCAGACCCCGGAGTATAATAATCGGAGACCCAGTGACCCCAGAGTATAATAATAGTTCATGGTTGGGCCACTTTGGGGCATAATAGAGTGTGCAGGGGCTACTGTAGAGCATAATAGAATGCACAGGGTCCACTGTGGAGCATAATAGAGTTTGCAGGGGCCGCTGTGGAGCATAATAGAGTGTGTAGGAGCTGCTATAGGCCATAATACGGCGTGCAGGGGCCGCTGTGGGCCATAACACCGCGTGCAGGGGCCACTGTGGGCCATAATACCGAGTGCAGGGGCTGCTGTGGAGCATAATACCGTGTGCAGGGGCTGCTGTGGGGCATAATACCGTGTGCAGGGGCCGCTGTGGACCATAATATCGCGTGCAACAGCCACTGTGGAACATTATAGTGTGTGTAAATGGGGCCAGGAAAGGGGGTGCTATGCTGTGGGGGGGGGGGGGGTCCAGTCTTTGCTAGTTACTCCCCTGATAAGGGGTTGCTAGGAAGGAGCATATTATATAAGGGGGCTTTATGAACTTAAGAGGTGTTATTTATATAAGGACATTATTAATACAAGGGGTTATTTATATAAGGGGCCATTAGGGAGCATTATACACTATATATATATAAGGGCGTGGTCATTTATAAAAGTGTTCATTAGGGGACATCAATTATATAAGGGGGCATTAGGGGACATTATGAATAGAAAGGGGAATCATTATATATACAGTATATATATCAGAAAACCCCTTTAAGTTTAGTTTTTCATGTTAATAGTTGAAATAGTAGTAATTACAATACAGAATATTGCAATGCATCCTTTATTCTTTTTATTACAAATATTTGACATTATACAACATTACCATTCATTAGAGGCATAACTAGAAGCTCCTTGATACCAATGCAAAATATGTAATGGGGTCCCCACTTACTATGTGCTAGCTATAATACTGGTGTCTTTATATATGGTAGAAAGGCCTTTGGTCCTGCCTATATTCCCAGGCTCTGTAGTGATTGCTACCACTGCAGTCCCTTTAGATATGTCTCTGCCATTCCTTACAAATGCTAGAATGATGATCTAGTCTTCCTAATGATATAACTATTACAGTGGCTTGCAAAAGTATTCATACCCCTTGAACTTTTTTTACATTTGTCAATTTACAACCACAAACTTAAATGTATTTTATTGTCCAGCTGTGTGTAATTTAGTTTATTATAAATACACTTGTTCTGTGAAGGCCTCTGTGGTTTGTTAGAGAACACTAATGAACAAACAGCATCATGAAGACCAAGGAACTCACCAGACAGGTCAGAGATAAAGTTGTGGAAAAGTTTAAAGCAGGGTTAGCTTATAAATACATATCCCAAGCTTTGAGCATCCCAAGGAGCACTGTTCAATCCATCATCCAAAAATGGAAAAAATATTCTACAACTGCAAACCTACCAAGACATGGCTGTCCACCTAAACTAACAGATTGAGCAAGGAGAGCACTGGTCAGAGAAGCTGGCAAGAGTCCCATTTTCACTCTGGAGGAGCTGCAGATCCACAGCTTAGGAGGGAGAACTATAAATTGTGCACTCCACAAATCTGGCCTTTATGGAAGAGTGGCAGAAGAAAACCATTGTTGAAAGAAAGACATAAGAAGTGTCATTTGCAGTTTGCCACAAGCCATATAGGGGACACAGGAAACATATGGAAGAAGGTGCTCTGGTCAGATGAAACCAAAGTTGAACTTTTTGGCCTAAATGCAAAGCGCTATGTGTGGAGGAAAGATAACACTGCTCATCACCCTGAACACACCATCCCCCCTGTGAAACATGGTGGTGGCAGCATCATGCTGTGGGGATGCTTTACTTCATCAGGGACAGGGAAGCTGGTCAGAGTTGATGGGAAGATGGATGGAGCTAAATACAGGGCAATCCTGGAAGAAAACCTGTTGGAGGCTGCAAAAGACTTGAGACTGGGAAGAAGATTCACCTTCCAGCAAAACAATGACCCTAAACATATAGCCAGAGCTACATTGGAATGGTTTAGATCAAAGAATATTCATGTGTTAGAATGGCCCCGTCAAAGTCCAGACCTAAATCCCATTGAGCATCTGTGGCAAGACATGAAAATTGCTGTTCACAGATGCTGTCCATCCAATCTGGCTGAGCTTGAGCTATTTTACAAAGAAGAGTGGACAAAAATCTCAGTGTCTAGATGTGAAAAGCTGGTAGAGACATACCCCTAAAGACTTTCAGCTGTAATTGCAGCAAAAGGTGGCTCTACAAAGTATTGATATAGGGGAGCTGAGTAGTTTTGCACGTCACACTGCTCAGATTTTTATTTGATTAAAATTTGGAAAAACATGTATCATTTTCGTTCCACTTCACAATTATGTGTTACTTTGTGTTGGTCTATCTCCTAAAATCTCAGTAAAAGACATTTAAGTGTGGTTGTAAGGTGACAAAATGTGAAAAAGTTCAAGGGGTATGAATAATTTTACAAGGCATTGTATATTCCCCATGAAGATAACCAACTGTTTAACATAAGAAGTAAAACTAACCTATCATTTCTTTTCAGCTATTTTTGTATTTAGCTAGTTCCAAGGGAAAAGGTTAGGGAGTCTCCTTAGAAAGTCAAGAGTATCTTCTCCAAGACATATACAAAGCTCATTCTTTGCGTACCACAGATCCTTTCCTACTAGAGAAGTATTTAAAGAGGACTTGTCACCAAGTATGTACAAAATACTAAATGACATACATTATTCGATTCTGTTGTGTCCCTGAACAATTTATTTTTTAAAATCCATCCACCCATTCTAAAAGATATGGCCCCTGGAAGATTATATGTCAATTGGCTCTTATAGTGGGTGACAACCTTTTAATTTCTCTGAAAAAAAATAAAAGGTTAGCACCGACTTGGAGAACAAGAGTTACCTAACATATAGACTACCAGGAGCCATATTTTTTAAATGGGTGGACATATTTAAACAAAAGAGAATACTAAACTGATCAGGGGCACAGCAGCATTCAAATAAGGTATGTCATGTAGCATTTTGTACTTGGGTGACAGGTCCTCGTTAGGCTCGGACCCATGTTGCGAAATGCCGCAGCAAAAAAATGCTCTGTTTTACATTACCTGCAAAATGGATGGGATTCTAGCTAATTCCATGCATACATTGCAGAAAAAAATGCCATACTTATCAAGTGCTTTAGACACTTTTTAGATAGTTTTCCAACTATAAATGGGCGAACCTCATGAGATTAGTTTTAATATTCGTGAGATTTGCCCTCTGGTTCATTTCAGACCTAACTTGTTTGGATAGAACCAGTAGTACTATTATTATACTCTGGGGTCTCCTCATTGTAATAAGTGAACGCTCAGGGAAGGTGAGGAAAAATAACAATATTTTTTTAAGATTTTAATATTTTTACTATATTTATACTCACCTTGCCTAACCTCTCCTGGTTATCCTTGTGGCGTCCAATGGTTCTGGCACCTTTTTAGGCCTCTTCCAGCCTCTTCCACCACTGAGGTCTAATCACAGGTATGTGTGGGCTCATTGACATCGCAATGCTGAGACCCAGCATCATGATGTCTACACCCCCTGTGTGACTGCTGAGGCCTCTGGCTGAAGTCTGAAGAGACCTAAAGAAGACACCGGACGCTGCAAGGATGTCCACGAGAACTGAGGTAAGTTAAGTATAACTGTTATTTTCCCTCACCTCCCCTGGGCCTCCACTTATTATATTCTGGGGTCTGAGGGAACTCAATAGTATAATAGTGTTTTGTGGGTGGCGAACCCCAAAAGTTTCTTGTTTGGGGCTAGCCTAAAGTTTTTGGAACTTTTCTTGATTAACTTTAAGGCAGTCTGTCACCAGATCCCATAATGAAAGTCTACTAGTACTACTACTACTACTATTATACTACCTGTATATATTTTTCAGCGGAATTGTATTGTTGATTTGTGTGTACATGTGGTGATTATGATTTATCCAAGGAATCCGTGGAAGATATTAATGTTAGTCTGGGCCTGACTTCTCCATTGCTAGCTGATTGTTGTCACTTCAAAGGATTCCTGTGGGGGGTGAAGTCCTGGCTCACAGAACAGATAAGGTTTACGGTGAAAGCTAGGACTACAATGTCTACCAAAGAGTATTATAAAATGCAAGACACTGACCCCCACCCACCATGCCAGCAGAGGAATGGGGGATAGACATTAAAGTCAAATGAACTTTTTAATATACAGTATGAAAAAACAGTGCTCATCATCATTTTTGGGGACTCACGAAAGGTGAAGATTTGCCTTGGTTTCTCTCTGCTTGGCCCAGCAACGGATCCTAAGCACATCTACTTCAGTGTTAGGTTTCTGGTTTATTTCATTTTATTTTATGAAACTGTTTTGCATCATATTACTGTATGTCATGTGTTAACCCTTTTTGCATATATAAGCATTGTGACCTTTGTCATCATATTAAACTCCCATTAATAAGTTCTGTCTTGGGTTCTCGAATTAATCTACAAGCTAAGCTTGGTGCACAGAATGATACCAGTTACATAATGTAAGTTGGGCTTATGTGGAGATAGGAGGAAGTAACTGAAGGCTTCCTGCAAGTGTGTGAGCTTTTGGAAACAAACTTTAGTGGTGGCAATTCGAGGCTATGTATAGTGAGGGGGAATACTAATTATTTAGATGGTTTTGTAGTGATCCGCAGCCACAGTCGCACCTCAAATAACCTCCAGGGGAAACTGTTTCCCCCAGTGAATCATTGCCTCCGTTTCAGAGATATTGCTGTTATTGTCAATATGCAAATGAACTCTTTGCAGCAATGAGGGCATTGTTACTTACCTCTTTGGGACAAAATCAATGCCCTCGTAACTCCACAATGCTCATTTGTATATTGACAAAAACAGCAATATCTCTGCAACGGAGGCAATGATTCACAGGGGGAAACATAGTTTGATTCACATACCTTAAGCTATCTAGGTTTGGAGCTGGGTTCATACATTGGATTCTTCAGACAGACATGTGGAATATATCTATTTTTTAATTTCACATACTTCAATTCATA
This sequence comes from Leptodactylus fallax, assembly GCA_947044405.1. Lineage (NCBI taxonomy): Eukaryota > Metazoa > Chordata > Amphibia > Anura > Leptodactylidae > Leptodactylus > Leptodactylus fallax. The sequence goes on from CAMRHE010000024.1 coordinate 290,246, forward strand.
TTTAATTACTTTCACTGTTTGAAAGGTGCCCTGACATTAACCTGGAAGCTACTGCTGGGACCCCCAGAGATTATCTTTAATTGTAGAGAACTAAGCAGGATTTTTTACCTTTGCACCACTGCTAGGCACTGGGGGTACACACTGGAAGTATGCACTGTAGCTAAAAAACACTGGTCTACATTACATGCTGCACTGCAGACAGGTCCCGCCTGCCCAGGGTGAATGCTCATGCATGGCCAGGGGTGCCATCAGTACTGATGGAGGTGCTCATTGTATTGCAGTGCTCATTGCTCTGGTAGCGAGTGTTGAGCGAAAGTGGGAGAGAGGAAGCATGGAGCAGAGGGGTGAGTTATGAATGCATCTTACCAATCACTCCCAGGGTGCCAAGAACTACAATGAGCACCTCCATCTTTATTGATGGAAACTTTCATTGCACTTCTAAAGTAAGGATGGAGCTCATGGGGGTGTTTTTCAGCTACAGGGACAGGACGATTAGTTGCAATTGAAGGAAAGATGAACGCGGCCAAGTACAGAGATATCATCATGGAAGAAAACCTCTTCCAGAGTGCTCTGGACCTCAGACTGGGTTCACCTTTCAACAAGGCAATGACCCTAAGCACACAGCTAAAATAACAAAGGAGTGGCTTCGGAACAATTCTGTGACCATTCTTCACTGGACCAGCCAGAGCCCTGACCTCAACCCAATTGAGCATCTCTGGAGAGACCTGAACATGGCTCTTCACCAACGTTCACCATCCAACCTGACGGAAATGGAGAGGATCTGCAAGGAAGAATGGCAGAGGATCCCCAAATCCAGTGTGAAAAACTTGTTGCATCATTCCCAAGAGACTCATCGCTGTACTAGCTCAAAAGGGTGCTTCTACTCAATACTGAGCAAAGGGTCTGAATACTTATGACCATGTAATATTTCAGTTTTTCTTTTTTTAATAAATTTGCAAAAATATCTCCATTTCTGTTTTTCTCATTAATGAGAAATAAAATTAACTTTTTTGCTTTTAGCAAATGGCTGCAATGAAACAAAGAGTGAAAAATTTAAAGGGGTCTGAATACTTTCCATACCCACTGTACATGCAGTGCAGCATGTAATATACAGTGGGAAAAAAAAAAGTATTTAGTCAGCCACCAATTGTGCAAGTTCTCCCACTTAAAAAGATGAGAGAGGCCTGTAATTGACATCATAAGTAGGCCTCAACTATGAGAGACAAAATGAGAAAACATATCTAGAAAATCACATTGTCTGATTTTTTAAGAATTTATTTGCAAATTATGGTGGGAAATAAGTGGTCACCTACAAACAAGCAAGATTTCTGGCTCTCACAGACCTGTAACTTCTTCTTTAAGAGGCTCCTCTGTCCTCCACTCATTACCTGTAGTAATGGCACCTGTTTGAAATTGTTATCAGTATAAAAGACACCTGTTCACAACCTTAAATAGTCACACTCCAAACTCCACTATGGTGAAGACCAAGGAGCTGTGGAAGAACACCAGAATCAAAATTGTAGACCTGCACCAAGCTGGGAATACTGAATCTGCAATAGGCAAGCAGCTTGGTGTGAAGAAATCAACTGTGGGAGCAATAATTAGAAAATGGAAGACATACAAGACCACTGATGATCTCCCTCGATCAGGGGCTCCATGCAAGATCTCACCCCGTGGGGTCAAAATGATCACAAGAACAGTGAGAAAAAAATCCCAGAACCACACGGGGGGACCTAGTGAATGACCTGCAGAAAGCTGGGACTAACGTAACAAAGGCTACCGTCAGTAACACACTACGCCGCCAGGGACTCAGATCCTGCAGTGCCAGACGTGTCCCCCTGCTTAAGCCAGTACATAGCCAGGCCCGTCTGAAGTTTGCTAGAGAGCATTTGGATGTTCCAGAAGAGTATTGGGAGAATTTCATATGCTCAGATGAAACCAAAGTAGAACTGTTTGGTAGAAACACAACTCGTCGTGTTTGGAGGAGAGTGAATGCTGAGTTGCATCCAAAGAACACCAAACCTACTGTAAAGCATGGGGGTGGCAACATCATGCTTTGGGCCTGTTTCTCTGCAAAGGGACCAGGACAACTGATCCGTGTACATGAAAGAATGAATGGGGCCATGTATCGTGAGATTTTGAGTGCAAACCTCCTTCCATCAGCAAGGGCATTGAAGATGAAACGTGGCTGGGTCTTTCAGCATGACAATGATCCCAAGCACACCGCCAGGGTTACGAAGGAGTGGCTTCGTAAGAAGCATTTCAAGGTCCTGGACTGCCTAGCCAGTCTCCAGATCTCAACCCCATAGAAAACCTTTGGACGGAGTTGAAAGTCCGTGTTGCCCAATGACAGCCCCAAAACATCACTGCTCTAGAGGAGATCTGCATGGAGGAATGGGCCAACATACCAGCAACAGTGTGTGCCAACCTTGTGAAGACTTACAGAAAACGTTTGACTTCTGTCATTGCCAACAAAGGATATATAATAAAGTATTGACATGAACTTTTGTTATTGACCAAATACTTATTTTCCACCATAATTTGCAAATAAATTCTTTAAAAATCAGACAATGGGATTTCCTGGATTTGTTTTCTCATTTTGTCTCTCATAGTTGAGGTCTACCTATGATGTCAATTACAGCCCTCTCTCATCTTTTTAAGTGGGAGAACTTGCACAATTGGTGCCTGACTAAATACTTTTTTCCCCACTGTAGATATCACTGAGTGCGGGGGCTATTATGTTACATGTGGGAGATATTATATTACATTGTGGGGGTAATGTGGGGGGCATTATGTTACACATTAGGGCACTGTGTTGTCCATTATGTTTCATATGGGAGCCATGGTGTTACATTTGAGGGCACTGTGGCGGCCATTATGTTACATGTGGCGGTCATTATGATGTGGGGTTACATGTGAGGACCATTATGTTTCACCAGGGGGCTATTACATAACTCTGGCACTTCATTTATAGCAGATCACATTTTCTCACTAGAGGGTTCTTCGCTTGTAAAGGTTGAGAAAGGTGTAGTTAACAAAAAAAAATTGCAACAAACTTTTGAGATTGGAACACATATAAAGTACTTCAGGAAGAATTTCTCTGCGCCGATTCACACATTTACAAAAATGTATAAAGTATCTTTTCCAATAAAACTACAGTTTAGAACTTTACAAATAATAAGATTTGAAATTCATCACTGTAGATTCTCTGAAAATATTAATTCCTTGGGGTAATTTATTGCTTGTTTCTCATCTCATAGGATGTGATAATTGTGTTATGTAATGTTTTCTCATTTAAATAAAAATTTAAGATTTTCTTCCCAGAAGTTCCATTAATGTTTGCTGTGCATGAAAGCTACGTCCTTTACATGACATTGTATAACATAAATTAACTATGATGTTTGAACAGTAGTAAAGATAATATAATGGTGGCAGTAAAATTCAAGTTTTCAGCAATCCAGTGGTATAAAATCCATATAGTCCAAACTTTTTGCTATCTGGTAAAGTAACATATGGCTAATTATGCAGTTCCTGCACGTCCTTGGTATGGAGATAGGGTTTTTCTGTTTGGTCACTTATTATCCAGACTCATATATACTGATCTGTAGGGATAGCACATATTATATGAGCATGATTTAATGATTTGGCATGCAAAACAGTTCACACTGACTGTATACCAAGGTTGTTGACAGTAAGTTGATTTTGCTCTGCCTACACTACATAATGAACAGTAAGTAATAACCACTGGATTTTATATTGCACACTATTTGCTCTTTGGCAGTTGTTTACATGTATATTATACAGCAGGAAGGGTGTTTTTTATGGTCACTGTCCACATTAGGCATTGTTTTTGTAGTAGTACTTTCAATATACACAAGCATATCCATGTATATTTTCTTAATTCGGTATATCTGGCTACTACATTAAATAGGAGCAATCAGCAAATTTCATATTATTCTATCTATGCATGATCATTTATTTTTTATATATATTATTACCATCTATCCGTATTAATATTTATATCTTATATATTTGGTTAATTAACCTAGATATCTCTAGTATTGATGAAATTGAGTATCTTTCTCTTTTAAAATTGCTACTCAGACAATAAGCCATTGAGGGCACACATGTGGTGGATGATGGTGGGCAGCACAGCTCTAATTGGCATCATGATAGCACCCTTGTGCTGATTTTGTAGCTCCTCTCTGCTATTTATATCATTTTAACTGTATTTGGCTAATTGCATTTGCTGGATATAATATTTACCTATTGTTTTTTGTCTCTCCTGTGTCTATGTATGTTATTAATTGCTGTGATTAACTTATGAAATTAATAAAGTATATATTTTTGTAATCATGGACGGTTCACTGACCAATGGGGTAAACAAAACTTGTCCAGAGGAACAGGAGTGTTAAAATTTAGTAAATTATAGGCACACCAAATTAGCGTAATTAAAAAGTACATCTCATCCCGCAAAAATCAAGCTCTTACATGGCCAGAAAATAAAAATATAATTTGCACAATGTGAAGTAAAAAAAACCCCCAAATCACCAAATCATTAGGACAAAACTGGCTGCGGCAAGAAGGAAATATATAAGCTGTGTAAGCCCCAGCAGTGACGTCTTTGATGTGTGACCTCAGTCACAGGCCGGAAGAGTCCCAAAGAGCATGACTTGGATTGTCAGAAGCCCAGAAGAGGTGAGTATAATTATTTGCTACTTTTAATCACCTCCCCTGGCACGCTTCTGATGGAAAGGGGCCCAGTGACATGCCGGGCCCCTTTCCATTAAGGAGATGTATAGCGGTCGGAGAATCACTCTTTTCTCGATCACCACCAGGGTGGTGCGGGACCAGTGCCATCTTAAGCAGGCCGCGGGCCCAGTACCCTTTCAGGCCACTTGCAACCACAATCCTTACACCCCTGCCCATACAGCATTTTACGACCACACATGGGATATTGCCGTGTTCAGGAAAAATTGTGTAAGAAACTGTGGGATGCTTTTTCTCTTTTAACCTTTTGTGAAAATGAGAAATTTGGGCCTAAAGCAACATTTTATTGGAAAAAAATAAATTTTTAATTTTCTCATCCTAATGGTAATAAAGTCAGTGAAAAATCTGTAGGGTCAAAATACTCACTATACTCCTTTATAAATTCCTTGAGGGGTCTTTGTTTCCAAAATGGGGTCAATTTCTGGGGATTTCCATTCTTTTGGCACATCAGGGGCTCTGCAAATGCGACATGGTGCCTGAAGCTGATCACAGCAAAATCTGCCCTCCAAAAGCTCATTGTCGCTCCTTCCCTTCTGCATCTTGCTGTGTGCCCATATATCAGTTTATATTCACATGTGGGTATTATGGTAGTCGAGAGAACTTGCATAACAAATTATGCGATGCATTTTCGCCTTTAACCCCTTGTGAATGTGTAAATTCTAGGGCTAAATGAACATAGTAGTAAAATTGTGTAAATTTCACCTCCATTTTGTCTTCATTCCCAATAAACGCTTATAAGGTTAAGATACTTTGTATATGCTGTTGACTTATTGAATCCCTTCCTGCCCTGTGGCATACTATTACATCTCTCTGAGCGTATAGTTAACACTCACTGATGTAATAGTATGGCAATGCACAAAATAACGTATTTTGGTCACCTAGCTTTCCCAAAATATAGCAATAAAAGCCATATATAACAAACATTGGTACCAATAAAATGTACAACTTGCCCCACAAATAAAGAGCCCTTACATATCTCTGTCAATAAAACAGCAAAAAAGTTATATGCGTCAGAATACACTGACACCAGGAAAATCATAAATTTTCAAAAAGGGATGTTTTATTTGTAAACATAAACATAATAAAACATAATCAAAGCAATATAAATATGGTATTACCATAATTGTGACCCACTGGACAAAGTTGCCATTATCATTTTTAATGCAGAGTGAACGCCATAAAAGCAAAATGCAAAAAATTCAGGTGCATCTCAATAAATTAGAATATCTTTGAAACGTTCATTAATTTCAGTAATTCAATTCATAATCAGCAGTCTTCCATGATTGTGTGTCCTACTGAACCAGACTGAGGGACCATATAAAGGCTTAGGAAACCTTGGCAGGTGACACACTGAATTTACAATACTGAACTTTTTTACAGTATTCAAATTTTCTTAGATTTTGGTTTTCATTATCTGTAATCCATAATCAATATTTACGGAAATAAAACATTTGAAATAGAACACTCTGTGTGAAAAGAATCTAGAGAATATAGGAGATCACTTTTTTAATTTAATAAATAAAAAAACGTTTCAAAGATATTCTAATTTATTGAGATGCACCTTTATGAAAGAATTGTGTTTTTTTTCACGGGACTCCAAAAAATGTTAATAAAAGGTAATCAAAACATGATATGTACCCCAAAATGGTGTCAAATAAAAGTACAACTCAACATGCAAAGTATAAGGCTTCACTTAGTTACATCGACATAAAAATAAAAAAGTTATGAAGGGGGGGCGTGGCTTGGCATGAGCACGAACGGCAGCAGACACTGAGAGCTCTGACCTGTGCCCCGCTAAAATAGGTCCAAAAATACCTTAAAATGGGCAAAACGAGAGGCAAAAAGACCCCAGGGGAGCCCCTTACCTCCCAGTCACAGGAGGAGGCCATCTCCAACTACTTCCTTCCTCTGCTGGAGCAGGAGGGACCCTCCAAAGCCTAGGCCAGTGAAGGAGTGCCGACACCATCTTCCCAACAGCGCGCGCGATCCTACAGGCTAGAGAGCAGCGCTGCGCATCCCTTACTGACAGCCTGACTGCTCCCTTTCCTTCCGCTGGTGGAAGGAGCAGCTTCACCAACCAGGGAGACGTCCTCCTCTCATTCTCCCACTAGCGCTGACAGTGACCCGGCACCCAGCACTTCACGGGCAGCACCAGCTCCAGAGGCGAGAGCAGGGGCGGTGCAGGCCCCACCCAACCAAACAACGTTGTAACTCGAAGGGCTGGATGGGGAACAGCCTCACCTTCACCCTCTTACAGGCCTCATCGCTACAGACCAGACCCACAGACCCCGATCACTGCACTGTCTGATCTATCTTCAGGAGAGGAGGGGGATCCACCTTCCACCTGCAAGAAAAAAGTGAGTAGCCGTCAGGCATCTATCGCAAGCCATGTTTCGGCGGAATCTGTAGTATGTCACCTCCCCCCCCCCAGAGGAAGCGGCCATTACGCTGCAGGGACATCCAGAACTGCAGGCATTACTCGCTTTAAGCAGAAGGGACATGGATAATCTAGCCACAGATCTGAAACGTGCGTGGCGTCATGATCTGCAAATAGTTAAAACAGATATCACAGACCTACAAATCCAAGTTGACAATTTGGAGCAGTTTCAAGCGTCAGTGACGTCTTCCCTTCAGTCGCTTCAACAGATGTCATCTGCCCATACCACTCATTACCGCAGGCTCACTTCCCATGTAGATGACATAGAGAACCGTAATCGACGCAATAATATAAGGATCCGCGGCCTACCAGAAACCACCCAGACCGCCGACCTACTACCTACTCACGAGCATATTCAATACCATCTTGGGGCTCCCCCCCGAGACGCCTGTAGAAATGGATAGAGCACATCGGGCCCTCCTACCTCGCAGCGCAGACCCAGCGAGACCGAGGGATGTCATATGTAGGATACACTACTACACCGTAAAGGAGGATATAATGTCCAAAGCCAGAAATCTCAAGAGCATCGACTTCCGGGGTGCCCCTCTATCCATCTTTCCAGATCTCTTCAGACACACTCTACGACAGAGAATGGCACTGAAACCACTACTTGCTGTACTCCAAGGGGATTCCCTATCGATGGGGGTTTCCTTTCGCTCTCCAAGTTCGCAGGCAGGATAAGCTGATCGTCTTGACATCCCCGGAGGAACTTCAGAATTTTCTCCGTGCACTTGATCTTCCAATGATCCACCTCCCGGTCTGGGAACAGATGCTCAACGACTCAGATCGCCCAGCTCCTCCTACCATGGTCCGAACCGCTACTAGAGATCAGGCAACGACTCCTCCAGGGCGCCAAAGACCTAGGCGTAGACGTCGCCTGGCTACAGAATGTGACCAGCCGGCTTGATCTAACTCCTCCCAGGTGAACCTTTCTTGCTGGACTTTATAGTTCGGGGTTAAACTATTGTTGAAATTCAAATGTTCTTCTGCCTATTTTTGTTGAATTTGCATTCTTTCATTAGAGACCTATTCACTATGTTGCCTCTTCATGTATAATTTAATATAGGGGGCCACATAGTCTCTGGTTATCTGTCATTTCTTGACCTCTTTATTTCTACTTCTTGTTTTGCTGCCTTGGGCTCGGCCTTCTTTGTTCCCACATAGCTAAGGTTCTGCAGTGCGGAACCAAACGGAGACGCGTGCTCCTACCCCATAATCCCACTGAGGGTGTCCTGTCCACCCTCTTTAACCTTAACTTCTCTCCTGCTCCCCGAGGTCCCTGACCCCCAACTCCGGGTACCACTGACCCAACTCTAACCGCTACTGATCTCGCCCTCTCCTTTTCCGCCTTCACTCTCCCTCCCCTCCCCTTCCACTACCTATGGCAGACATTATAATATCCTCATTCAATGTTAAGGGATTGAATGTACCTGAGAAGCGCTCTCAAGTTCTTTATGATGCTCACAAGCGTAGGGTCCAGATTCTCTGCCTACAAGAAACACATTTTCTTGCTGACCATGTGCCCACTATTAAAAACCGCTACTTTCCGTTATGGTTTCATAGTAGTAACGCACAGGGTAAAACATAGGGAGTTGCCACCTTTTTCCACAAAAACCTTCCTGTAAAGATTATAGATTACATGACAGACCAGGACGCTAGATACATTTATCACATATGTGAAATATAGGGATCAATGTACACAGTAGCCAACATATATGCACCTAACACTCACCAGGTCCCTTTCCTTGTCTCAGCCCTGAATACCCTCCAATCTTTTGCCAACGGCCATCTCATACTATGTGGAGACTTCAATCTCCCTTTGAACCCTTTACTAGATACTTCTGAAGGTAGGTCCCATATCTCCTACAGTGCCTTAAACAAGCTCAGGAAGCTTTTACATTCCATGTTGTTGTGCGATGCCTGACGGGTCCTTCATCCGACCGATAGAGACTTTTCCTACTACTCCTATGCTCATAACACATATAATAGAATTGACTATATTCTTACATCTCACGCTATCTTGCCACAAGTGACCGCAGCTGGGATTGGTACAGCATTCCTCTCTGACCACTCTCCAATCACATGCACTATATGTATGTCGCCTCTGGGACCTCGCCCACACTCCTGGAGACTGAATGAGTCGCTCTTGCTTGATGCTTCATGTGTGGACGATCTCAAACTTACTATTTCCAATTTTGTGACAGACCATGCCCATGACTCCACCTCTCCACCGATTCAATGGGAAGCCTTAAATGTGTGCTTCGCGGAGTGCTGATGAAACATGGGGCTAGAATTAAGAAGGACTCGGGGCTTAAGTACCAGTTGCTCCTTCGAGACTTAGCTGCCCTTGATGCACAACATAAATTATCCCTACAACAATCTACCCTGGTTGCGCTGACGGCTACGCATCAGGAGATCAAGTCCTTGTTGGAACACAAGCAACAGCGACTTTGCCAATTAGGCAGACAATCGTTCTATGAGTGGGGTAACAAGGCGGGTCGTCTACTGGCCCACGCCGTAAGAGAGCGTCAGGCCACCTCTTACGTAATGGCCATTAAGAACCCATCGGGAGCCACAACGCACTTAACTGCAGACATTGCTGAGGCGTTCCGAGGATATTATGAATCCCTTTATAACTTTCCTCAGCCACACACCACCAATCGGACTCCTGATCCCCCCCTTACACTTCCTCAATATATTGCACAAACAACCCTCCCTTCTCTTAAACCCGAAGAGTCCAACCTACTGGAGTCACCTTTTTCCGCCCAGGAGCTTGAGCTGGGGATCTCGGATTTACCCGCGGGTAAAAGCCCGGGACCGGATGGGTTCACAGCTCAGTTCTACAAGATTTTACAGCCTGATCTTGCACCCCTTCTATTGAAATCCTTTAACTCTATCTCGCCTGACACTCAATTTCCCCCCCTCCTTTTTACACACACATATTACGGTTATACCCAAGGATGGTAAGGACCACCTGATCTGCCCTAGTTATAGACCGATATCCTTTATCAATACTGACACCAAACTCTATGCCAAACTGATAGCTAATAGACTGAGTCAGTATAGGGAAAAGTTAGTACATTACGATCAAGTTGGCTTTATCCCACATAGAGAGGCACGGGACAACACGTTGAAGGCCTTCTCAGCGATCCATCATGCAAAGAGCTCACGAATCCCTATTATGCTTCTCTCTTTGGACGCGGAGAAGGCCTTTGACAGGGTTGATTTGGGCTTCTTAGAAGCTACTCTCTCGCAGATAGGATTGGGACCCAGGATGCTTTCCCGCATACACTCTCTTTATAACTCTCCGCGGGCACAGGTATGAGTTAATGGCGCACTTTCTTCACTTCTTACTATCCGCAATGGCACCCACCAAGGTTGTCCTCTCTCACCTATGCTCTATGCCTTGGTGATGGAACATCTACTCATAGCAATTAGGGATAACCTAGACATCCAGGGCCTCAGAGTTCGCAATCTACATCTTAAGATCTCAGCATTCGCAGATGATGTCCTACTCTTCATTACTCAGCCGCTCACAACTATCCCATCTCTCCTCTGAGTAATCAACTCCTACAGTTACTATAGTAACTATAAACTCAACCTGTCCAAATGCACCGCTCTTAATGTCTCCCTGCCAGAGTTGCTGCTTCGTAGTCTCCGCTCCTCCTTTTCCTTTACATGGTCCCAGAAAGCAATTAAATACTTGGGGGTTCAGCTCCCTAGCAATCTTACCGATTCCTATACGCTTAGTTTCCTTCCAATTATGCGTACCTTGCAGACAGATCTGAAATGCTGGGACACCAAAGGCCTCTCTTGGCTGAGACGCATTAATTTGCTAAAAATGAATGTCCTCCCCAGACTACTCTATCTATTTCAGACTGTCCCTATAATGTTACCCAAACATTTCTTTACAACTATCCAGAAAACATTTACTAAATTCATAAGGGCATCCAAGCCACCGAGAATTGAAAGAAGTATCTTGACCAAACCCAAAGAGTGCGGCGGACTGGCGGTACCGGATTGCTCTAACTACTTCCTGGCTGCGGTCACTTTGCGCATTTTATAATGGAACTACTCGTAGCATGCTAAACTCTGGGTCGCCTTAGAGGGCTCCTTGAGTTCACTTCCTCTTACTGCCCTCCCGTGGCTTAATAAGCGCTACTGGACAGATAGCTCCACCCATACACTTCCACAAGTCACGCGTCAGGTTCTTGGATCGTGCCGACGCTATGGTGCTGTGCGTGGACTGTTTCTAAATGATGGACCTATTACACCTATTTTGGGCAACCCGGATTTTTCTACTGCGCTCCACTCCTCCTTTTTATCCTATACCAGGGGCCAACAGATCCTTTGATTCCACCAAGTCACAAGCACAACATCTCTCCTCCCCCGCCAAGAGCTGACCCCTCCTGGGTCAGACCCTGATTCTGCCATATCCCATTGGCAATACGCCCAGCTAACTCACCTATATGCCACTCTTAAGATAATGCACAATCTACACAAAGAGTTACTGCCCTTTGAACGCATATGCCTCTCTCCCCATACCCCAGCTCACACAATCTCGCTTATCTATGGCATGCTGCGGGAGACCGCTACTGACTCCCTACCTGCTTATGCAGGTGCATGGGAGAGGGAGCTAGGAGTCTCATTCGCGCCAGATGTGTGGTCATCGGCATTCCAGGCGTGCCACAAATTCTCTATTTCCTGCAAGGCACAGGAGACTAACTATAAGATACTCTCCCGATGGTACAGAGTCCCATCTGTTCTCCATGAGATATATCCCTCCACCTCAGATCGATGCTGGAGATGTAACTCTGGCCGGGATACGATGAAGCACGTCTGGTGGGAATGCACACTCTTACGCCCCTTCTGGACAGAAGTCCATCGTATAATTAAGACGGTTACGGACATTTCATTAGGCGATGACCCGGCCCCCCTTCTTCTTTCCATCTTCCCGAGTAAATATGAGAAACACACCCGCAAATTGATAGGCTTCATGCTCGTGGCCGCAAGGTCTGTGATTCCTAGACTATGGAAATCTCAGACGCCCCCTCTCTGGTGTCCTGGCTTAAGGAGATTTTGCTCATTCGTAGTATGGAAAATATGCTGGCGGAGCTGCGACAGGATGACAGGACCCATCAACAAACATGGCTCCTTTGGAATCATTTTTACCACTCTAATAAATTTCAGTCTGCCTTCCCCTCTATATCCCACCAACAGGGACCTCCCCCCGACTTCTTCTAATCTTTTGTCATAATAATGTAATTGTGTTTTGACTTTACCCTGCATTTTATTGAAATCTGTGTTCGGCTCTGCTGCGACAGAGCCTATGTTATTCCCCATATCCTACTCTATTAACCTCTCCTCACCTCCAATCCCCTAGCCTTCCTCCCCTCCCCATCCATGAACTTCCCTGATCATTTTGTTGCTTGTACTGTTTTATCTCTGTCAATATGAAAAGTGAATTCTTTGTTCGGACCTGCTGCGACAGAGCTCATGTTATACCCCTATAATTTGCTCCACTTGTCATTTCTCAACCCCTATCTCCATCCCCTCCCTCCTTCCCTTCCCATGTGCTTCCCGCTTCATAATGTTGTTTGAAATGTTTTATTTCTGTTTATATGAAAAATTTAATAAAATCCTTAATGTCAAAAAAATCTGTAACATGCCCCCCCCCAAAAAAAAAAAAAATTTATGAAATTTGGAAGATGAAGGAAAATCTGAAAAAAGACCCTGAGCATTAACATAAAAACTACCCTGCTTCCTTAAAGGGTCAAGGGGTGTAGTTTTGAAAATTGGGTGATTTATGGGGGTTTCTAATACTGAGGCCTTTCAAAACCCCTTCAGAAATGAATTAGTCCCTTGAAAATTGGGTTTTGGAAATGTTCTTGAAAATTTTTAAAATTGCTGTTTGACTTGCAAGCCTTATTATGTCCATAAAAAATAAAGAGTGATTAAAGTTTGATGCCAAAATAAAGCAGAGATATTTGGCTGGTATGACTATCTTTATGAAAAGCAGATCATTTAAAACTTTTTTAAATTTTATTATATCATATTTTTTCAAAATTTCTTATTTTTCTTAACCGTTTTGTGGGCTATAACATTTTTATCATTTGAGTTATTCAACTAATTTCTGCGTCTTTTTTCGTGAAACATAGGACTTTATTTTTATGTTGTTTTCATTTTTGCATGTGTTTTAATTTTCTTTATATCCGAGAAAATATAAACAAAAGAGGAGGGAAAACGTGTCTGTTTTTCACTTTTTTTTTTTTTATTCAATAGCACAAAGTGCTACTAAAAAACTTTATAAAATAGTTTTTCTTCTCCATTACAGGAATTTTTATTTTGTATGGTGTCATCGGGAGTGGGGCTACAACCTGTAATAATGGCGTGTTATTGACGTATTATTTTATTTATTTTATTAATTATTTAATTTAATTTATTTTTCTTTTCTTTTCAATTCCTTTTTTTTTTTTTTTTTTTTTTTTTAACATTGTGTCCCCATTAGGTCATAATAGACCTTTGGGGACATCTAATAAACCTTCCCTGCCTTCTCTATATGAGCTCTGGCTGTAGTTACTGCCGGCTTCCTGTTTCAGCAGCTGCACGATTTCGTGTCACTGCTGAAAACTGCTTGGACATACCGGTACGTCCTTGCAGATCTAGATAACCACTCTCCAGATGTAAAAACCCAATGGGCGGTCCAGAAGTGGTTAATTACACACAAAACATATCGACCAAAATTTATCACTAAGATGAAGTATAATGTGTCACGAAAAAAATCTCAAAATCACTTCCAAAGTTACTACTGCATGAACAGACAAATGACAGATTTGAAATATCGAGCTGTCAGGAAGTCAAAAACTGGCTGCGGAGGAAAGGGGTTAATTGAATTAAAGTTATTATGCAAGTGTGGTATCATTGACCTTTCATCTGACTCCCTTTCCCAGTCTCACCCTGTATTACATTTCAAGAGGATCGGTATTCTCTTACATATATTCTTATAGTGGTTGCTATGGGTAACAAAGACAGTTTTTCTTTTTGACAGTTTCATACTGTAAACCTCCTCCAAAGCTCTAGGAAATATCATCTTCTATGGAAAAACTTGTTTTTTACATGCAGTTTTCAATTCTGAAGGAAAACAAAAACAGAAATAATTAAACATATAGGGAAGGCCACTTAAAAGACAAAAAAAAAATTAGAAAGTCATGTAAAATGCATTTATTAAAAATGGAAAATGTCAGTTAGCTTTTTACCAATTTTCTTCACATATACAGTACATATGTAACATGTGGATGCCATAGATCAGGGGTCCCCAACAACTGGTCTGCGGACCGGGACCGGGCCGTTGGGGGTTTTCTGCCAGTCCGTGGAGCAGCAGGCTGACCTCGGTAAACGCGGCTCTTGGCAAATTATGTGGGGTGGGTCGGCGATCTGGCCACAGTCTTGTTGCTCCTAGCCTAGCCCTACAGTGCTGTACACCGAGGTCCCGCCAGCACACCCCGGTCTACAGCACTGTTTAGTGCATAACCCTTCCCCCATATGGCCAAAGCCCCGCCCCTAAACCACTCACCCCGCCCCCACTCCGTGCTCCACCCTCCTGCTGAGCTGTGGAGAAAGAAAGGTTGGGGACCACTGCCATAGATGCAGTATTCAAGCTATCCTAAAACACAGCTATAGAGCAGCAACAAAACACAATGGAAGGACTTTATTAAAGTATCAACTACCAGAAACCTGGTGTGGAAGTGGTGCATCTTTGGTGAATGACCCCAATTTGCACAAAGATGTGCTACTTTGTCCCTAAAGCAAATTATTATATGTACAGTAATGTGTTTGATCAATTAATGACTATAACTTTAACTTTATATATCAACAACGATTGCAAAAATGACAAACGTACATGGAGGTCAGCAACAGATTTGTAAACATGTTCAATATTTGCTATAAAAATAATAAATAACGTGTAAACAATGTTTTGAGGTTTAGTGACATAAATAAAATTAAATATATTTGAATGTAGGATGAATGGCTTCATGAAACATGAAATTAAAGTTGGAATTGTCTGTTAAATGGTGGCCATGAGCTCATAATACTAGGAAACATGGAATGAATGTCGGTTAGCCTTTTGTTTCCTTCTGATTTGACACTGTAACAAGGATTAATTTACATCTCCAGAAGAGCAGATGCAACTTGTCCATAAAGTGTAAAATCTTTTCGAGGATGGGGAACAGTTAACAGGTGTACATGAGATTAATCAAAATTCTTTTTTTTTTGCTCATGTTGACACTTTCATGAGCAATGAGCATTTGCTACATGGCAGTGGGGAGTCACTCCTGCTTCATGTTCCTTAGGTGGGAGGATAAATGATTGAGGACTGGTTCCAGATGGCCTGTGTAAAGAACAGTGGGGGCTATGGCAGAAGCTACAAGAAATTATTCTCCTTTGATACATAGACAGGAGGAGTAAAATCAGTGCTTTTCTCCAGAAATAGTGTCTTTTTAATGAATTTATACAAATGAGCAAATTACACAAATCTATCTGGTGAGCATAATAAAATGCCACCCATAATATGAAAGTGGAAGTAGCCTTTATTTAAATAAAGTGAATATTTAATTAGAAAAACATCAATATTTTCTAGTAAAGACATATGTGCCAGCCACACTTATGTAGTTGAAGGTGAATTCATAATTAGAATGGTCATAAAAATAACGCTTCATATGTTTACACACAATTAGGAATTCTATTGTGCATTTTAAAATCAGGTTTTTGTATGTATTCCAGTTTATTGTCATTATAATGTCAAACAATGTTAATTCCTATAGCCTTCTCCAGTGAAGTTGGATGGAAAGGATCAACTAAAACGATTATTACATTCCCTGTCATGGTTAGAATATCAGGAGTTCAGATCCTTTCTCATATTCAACAAACAGGGCACACATTACACACCAGAATTCAACACCTCCAGTTCATTTTTGTCAATTTCCCTACTCCCAGCATATATCTTATTTTTACCAATTCCTCTTGGAGGCATGCATACAGGAATTCTCACCCTTCCTCAGTTTCTGGCATAAGGAACTGTATATCTTCATCCCTGAAGCTGACAGGCACAAAGTGTTCACTAGAAATGAGCGAATCGAAGCTGACGAAGTGGAATTCAATCCGAATTTCAGGAAACATTCCATTCACATCTAATCCGGATTTCCTCATGCTTCGTGGTAATGAATCACATTTTTTTCTAAAATGGCTGCTGCACATGTTAGGACATGGGGCAAGGAACTCTGGGAACGCTGAATCACCCACAATGCCATGCATGCAGCCAATCAGCAGCCAGCCAGCCCTGTGATGTCAAAGCCGTATAAATACCCTCCGCCATCTTGGATTCAGGCATTTTCCAGTGTACTTAGTGCAGGGAGAGATGTCAGCAGACACTAGGGAAAGTGGTAGAAAAGACTTGAAAACTGATATTTTCCTCAATTGAAGTTTAAGGAAAGAGTATTAGAAGTTTAGGGAAAAGATAGGGAGGAATTTATACAGAGTATTGAAGTAGAACAGGGTTCATTTGGGGTGTTTGCATCCTGGGTAATAGGAACAATCCTACTACACCTTGCTGCCAATATACTGCTGCTCATTGCAGGTTTGCAATAGATCATACCTGTGTAATTCAAATTATTGGAGTCTTATTAGTCCTTGTGCAGTGCAGTTATATGTTGTTAAGCCTTTTCTTGGCATTTATTAGTGGGGAAAAAATAATTGGCTTATTCGCAGTTGTGTGTTGAAGGGAGAAAATCGCAGGCCTTTTGCCGTGCATTAGTGGCAAAAAAAAGGATTGTTATTCATTAATCTCTGCAATTATCTGTTATAACTTATAACAGATAATTGTGGAGATTAATGGATAACAATCCTTTTTTTTGCCACTAATGCACGGCAAAAAGGCCTGAAATTTTCTCCCTTAAACACATAACGGCGAATAAGCAACTTAATCTTTTCCCCACTAATGGAGGACTTTTTTACACCCGCTAAGAGGGAGGACAAACTGAACTACTATAGAGACATCCTATGCAGTCAATTGGCCGCTGCCTATCTGTGCCATTGTCCATCCACTCACAGGTTTGACCGGGGGGGCCCTGGGTGCTCACCTTGCACTGCCATGGCTGCTGTGTGGGGGTGCAGGAGCAATATCAGCTCCATCAGCAGCAGCCTGAGCCTAGAGTCGCTGATGAGCAGCTTTCTTCACCCCCATAGTGAAGAAACTACTCATCAGCAGCTAGACATAGAGCAGAACCTGAACCAGCAGGTGGTGGCATACTTGGAGTGCACCCTGCCACCCATCATCAAAGATCCTCTGGACTACTGGACAGCCAAACTGAATTTGTGGCTGCAACTGGTCGAGTTTGCCCTGGAAAAGCTGTCCTGACCGGCCAGTAGTGTGGCATCAGAGCGGGTGTTTAATGTGGCGGGGGCCATAGTTACCCCAAGGAGAACTCTCCTGTCCACCCAAAATGTGGAGAGACTGACCTTTGTCAAGATGAATCAGGCATGGATAACCCAGGATTTTAACCTACCAATGCCTGATGCATCAGATTAAATCATCCATGCTGCCTCCCCCAAGCTTTGACAAATAAGAGAGGTTTCTTTTGGCTACCTGCCTCAGCTACTATTAAGATGCTGCCACCCACCTGATGCCATACATCTGATGTGCTCCTTCTTACAGCCACCATCGTCAGCGGGTACTGTTTGTGCCACCCACCGCCCCGCTCTGTCACCGGATCACTCTATGGCCTCCTCATGCTGCTGCTACCTCAACATTATGTCACCTTGCCACTCTGTGGCCTCCTCATGCTGCTGATACCTCAACATTATGTCACTGTGCCACTCTGTGGCCTCCTCATGCTGCTGCAACCTCCACATTATGTCACCTTGCCTCTCTGTGGCCTCCTCATGCTGTTGCTTCCTCCACATTATGTCACTTCTCATGCTGTTTCCCCCTCCCCACTCCATGACTGGGCTACTATTTTGCCTTTTTTGGCCTGGTTGAGATCATCATTTATTTGACCCTTCTTCTGATCTGTCAGAAGGAAGGAAAAATGAGACACACAACGGATCCTGTCTGTGTAGCAACTGTAAGGCCTGTATGCTCCCATCAGAATTGGCTTATGATTTGGTAGCCAAAAGCAGGAGTGGGTACAAAACACAGAAGACATGCAAATATTCAATTCACGTGTCATCTATGTTTTGGATCCACTCCTGATGTTTATTTTTGGCATCAGCAATACTGATGGATTACTGACCAAATCCTTACCGAGTGAAGGCGGATGCTCAACAGACAGGATCCGTTTTTTGGGGGGGGTTATTTTTCTGACGTATCAGAGGAAGGGCAAAATAATCAGTGACGTCAATACAAACTTACTGCTGACACCCTCTCCACTCTGTCAGGGGGGCTCTACTTGTATAAGCGTTTAATAGAACAGGTTCTGTAGACATCTATGTGGAATCAGCAGACGACGGTGTAAAAGTAGTGCTCCCTTTCACGCTACAGTAGGATCTTGGGCCTCTGCATGGTTCTTTATACCCGGCACTAACATCGACCTGTAAGGCTGAGTTCACACTTGAGTTAGTTGGCCCCGTAACTGTCCAAATAAGTGAAGTGTGTAGTGGTTTGAAGAGCGATGCCTGTTATGTGCGTGTCATACTGACTCACAGTATTATTCCACTACCACAGCAGATTCCCTATGCGTATTACTGCAAGGCACAGTGTTCTACAACACTATACAGGCTCTCTGCAGCCAGGAAATAGCTGTTTTTTAATGTGATTTGCCGCAAATTAATTCGGATCGAATTGTTTCAGAAAATTCAGCAAATTGGCTCATCTCTAGTGTTCACCCTCACTCATAAAATGCCCCCGTGGCAATTGAGCTAAAGGGTCATCCTGTCCTGTGCTAATTTGAAGAAAAAACAAAACAAAAACCTCTTGTCATTTAATGGGTTTTTCATGCTCTGGTCACCAAAAACATAATGCGATGACATGTTGTTAATCTGAATAAAATCTTATCGCTTAAGCATTTCTTTTTCTGCGCAAGTGTGCATATATACACAGTGGTGCAGCATAGACTAATCTAAAAAAAAGAATATCCTATATTTAAATGTTTGTTTGGTGTTTTGTTCACCCAATATAAAGTTTAGCCTGTGCTAATCTGAAAAAAAAAACCTTGTTATTTGATATAAGCTGACTAAAATGGTTCTAGTCTAATACTCACTGACCAGGTGACCCTTTCAGTGCTTTTTGTGCTTTGCTATTTTTCTTTAAATATTTTTTGTAAAAAAATAAAAACATAAAAAGTGTCAAAATTGTTGTCAAATCATAAGCAGTGTGCAAAAGTAGGGGGAGGAGGAAAGATTTGTACAAGTACTACTGCTAACAGTAAGAATGTTGATGGCAACAGCAACACTACTTCTGGTCTTGACAGCACCGCCTGTAGCTGCAGTGTTATTGTACTTTCTGAGAATAAAGATGTTTTTAAAAGCAGTGAACCACATATGTTGATTTTGAGTCAGGATTCTCCTCCTCTGTTGTAACTTGTAATTCCCATGCTGTCTTTCTGTACTGTCAAACATGTCTTCTTCTTTATCTTCACTGACACAGATTCCATTCTGTATTAGTCATGTGGCATCTGCTGAGAGAGATATTCCTCATAGCTCAAGACTTCCTCTTCTTCTTCTGTTTGATGAGTTGGATGAGAACTGCCAGTGTTTTTTTTTAATGTAGAGGAAATAGAGGTGGAAGACATGAGTGTTGGTGGAGGTAGTAGTGGCAGGGGGTTTGCTGCTGTTGGTAGTGCTGGTAGGGGAACTAGGGGAAAATCTGATAGGAATTATGAGGGTATACAGGAATTCCATTGCCATGATGAGTCATAGAAAAGTGGGGAAAGTAATGACATTAAGATTTCGATGATGATTCTATTACCTGGAAACTGGGTCAGGGTGATAGGGAAGAGGGTGGTGGCAGCTGCAATAGCCCCACCCGATGTGCAGACCGAACATTCATAAGACCTGCCTGGGGTAGATTTAAGGAAGGCTCGGGTGGTGGTGGTACTGGCAGATACATTTCTCATTTTGGTGGCAGCAGCTACGTGTGGTCATCTTCTGTATTACCAAATGACAAAACGATGGCAAGGTTCAAGATCTGCAATGATAATTAGCCATAGATGTTCAGGCACACGTGTAGGAACTAGGTCTCTTCGTACTCACATGAAATGGCGTCACCAACATATTTTTGCAAAATGGAATTAGCAGTGGCACCAAGTGAGCAAGACCATTCTATTTTTTTCTCCCCATGATCATCTTTGTAGGCAGCCAACATCCATTCCACATTTAGTGAATGATAATGTGACAATGATCATGTGCTATTATCATCTCTCTCTGCTTCTCCTCCTCCACGCAATCTGCACCCAGTCATCTGGCTGGTTTGCAACTTTAACTGCCACCTGGTCAAGTTAATGGCAGTGAAGTCACTGCTGTGCCACTTAGTGGAACTCACTGATTTTTGCCACAGCTGCGCACCCTCTCCATAGAGAATACCTATTTGCCATTTTCTCTCAAGGAAAGTTGTCCCTGCTTGATGGCCATGTGGACCTCTCCTTGAAAATGTCCATGTGGGCAAAGGTGTACACCACCCTCAATATGTTGATGATCAGTTATGGGCAAGGGGCTATGTATTAGCTGTCATATCTCACTGGGTCAATGTATTGAGCATCATAGGCCACAGTCAAGAAGACTGACATTGCCTAATAGGTGCAAGGCAGGCACAGTTTCAATATCAGTTGGGACCCATCCGCCTTCTCCAGTTCCTACACACTGGACCATTTCCCGTTCCCACTCGGTCACTACACAAGGTGCTGCTGCACATGCACCCATAACAGGAGCAAACCACAGACACAAAGATCACTTTTGGGAGATAGTCCAGCTTTATCAGCTGGCAGGCTAGGTGTTAGAGAATTGCCAGTTAAGCATTTCCCCAGTAGCTGCTGCTGGAACCTGGGAGGAAAGGGAAAGATGGAGACAGTGAGTCCTGTGCTACCCACCTATGTCCCTACCTACTTGCCTCAACTACCCTAAGTGGTAGAGGACAACAGGGCAGCGTTCCTATAATACAAGTGAATACACAAAATGTACACAAGACAAACAGGAATGAATAAACAAGAGAGCCAAGGGTCAAACCAGTCGGGCAGCAAAGTACTGAATCAGAACCAGAAGAAGAGTCAAAGGGAAAAGCCAAGGTCAGAATATCAGAGGAAACAGTATAACGCTTAGCACACTCAGAGAGACTAATAGCAAGCAACCAAGAGAGGGTTGGAAAACTATACAAAGGGTATCAGGAATCTGCCTCAGGCTTGATTGGCAAGGAAGGATGATAATCAAAAGAGCACCAAACGTTAACTCTTTAGAAACCAGAGGAACTCAGAGCCCTGGCTGGAATGGCACACTGCAACGAATACTCAGCTGTGCTAAAACAGCAGAGACCCAGGAGCAGAGGATCATAAATGGGCACACCTCCTGCGCCGTAGCATGCAGCCGGAGAATGGCGCAGAAATCCGAACGGGCAAAGATGTTGCAGTACCCCCACTTTTACGAGGGGCTACCAGACCCTCACCAGACAAATCAGGCTTTGAAGAAGTCTGCCGATGGAACAGGCTAATTAGATGCGGAGTATGAAGGTCTTTGCCACAGAACCACGTCCGCTCCTCAGGACCATAAACCTTCCAATTTACGAGGTACTGTACAGAATTCTGCACCCAGAGGGAATCCAGAACTTTCTCCACCTTGTATTCCAGTTCCCCCTGAAGCACCACAGGCGCTGGTGGACCGGACGATGTTAGGACAGGTGTGATATTTGCCTGTTGTCTTTGATACTCTTGAGCTTTAACTATGCTCTGCAGAGCCTGGGCCCAGACTACGCTAAGTTACTGATAAATTTGTTCAGTGGTAGGATTTATCAATTCAGTACTACAGAGAGACGAGTACCAGGGGTTAAAGCCATAATTGCAATAGAAAGGAGACTTCTTAGTGGTGGAGTTCTCCCTGTTATTTATTGCAAACTCTGCCAGGGGAAGAAACGTTTTCCATTTCTCCTGAGCATCGGACACAAAA
Source organism: Leptodactylus fallax (assembly GCA_947044405.1). Classification (NCBI taxonomy): domain Eukaryota; kingdom Metazoa; phylum Chordata; class Amphibia; order Anura; family Leptodactylidae; genus Leptodactylus; species Leptodactylus fallax. Next base: position 312,597 of record CAMRHE010000024.1, read on the forward strand.
CACTTCAGATATTGTTCTAATTGAGTCTCTCCGTCTGTCTATTGGTCTCTGGATGAAACGCCAAGGAGAAAGACAAAGAGACTCCAGACAACCACAAAATTCCTTCCAAAACCTAGAAATAAATTGTACTCTCCAATCCAACACAATATTTTCTGGTACACCACGCAGGCAAAGTATATGATTAATAAAAAGCGAAGCTAAGAGTCGAGCAGTTGGAAGCTTTTTAAGGGGTATAAGAAAATATATCTACCACCACCCATATTACTGTTTTTCCTTGGGAACAAGGCAAATCGGTTACGAAGTTCATTGAAGGATGAAACCATGGTCTTTTGGGTATAGGGAGAGGATGACGGAGGCCCTCTGGTAACCTCCTAGGTACCTTCGACCTAGCACATACTTCACAGGGAGATACAAATTCATGTACATCCCAAGACCAAAGGGGCCACCAGTACGAGCGGGAGAGAAGATATTTAGTACCAGCGATGCCAGGAAGTCCCACTAGAGTAGAAAAATGAATCTCCTCCAGTACACGAAGGCGAAGATTGGGGGGTACAAATAGTTTCCTAGTGGGGGTATTTCTGGGAGTCAGATCTTCCGAGTTAATAACAGAAGAAGCAACATGAGGATTCATAGTGGAAACAACCACTCCTGGGGACAGGATCTTTTCTGGGACATCCTTAGGGGCACCGCTGACACGAAAACTGTGAGATAGAGCATCCGTTGGTAAGCTTTTAGTACCTGGACAATAAGTCACGACAAAATTGAAACGCGTGAAGAATAAGCGAGCTTGTCTAGGAGACAGTCGCTTAGCACTGTCCAAATACAATAAATTCTTATGGTCAGTAATTACAGTGATCTGATGTTTACTCCCCTCGAGGAAATGCCTCCACTCTTCAAACACCCACTTAATGGCTAGGAGTTCATGATTAGCAATATCATAATTGTATTCTAAAGGGGAGAATTACCTCAAAAAGAAGGCAACAGATTTTAGACGTGAGAGTTCCAGGCGGCGGGGCCTTGAGGCAATACCTGTTCACCGCTAAAAACGCCGCTAAAAAAACTGTCCTTATTCAATGGGATTATTTGTGCCACTTAATATAAATGGCACCTGCAAGATCTTCCTGGGAGACTTCCATCCGCTATACCCCAGGTAAATCTCCCTTGAATAATACTGGTGCCCAACTAAAGATTGTATGTCTGATACAGTGCCTTGCGAAAGTATTCGGCCCCCTTGAACTTTTCAACCTTTTGCCACATTTCAGGCTTCAAACATAAGGATATTAAATTTTTATTTTTTGGTGAAGAATCAACAAGTGGGATACAATCGTGAAGTGGAACGAAATTTATTGGATATTTTAAACTTTTGTAAAAAATAAAAAACTGAAAAGTGGGGCATGCAATATTATTCGGCCCCCTTAAGTTAATACTTTGTAGTGTCACCTTTTGCTGCGATTACACCTGCAAGTCGCTTGGGTATCAGTTTTGCACATCGAGAGACTGAAATTCTTGCCCATTCTTCCTTGGAAAACAGCTCGAGCTCAGTGAGGTTTGATGGCGAGCGTTTGTGAACAGCAGTTTTCAGCTCTTTCCACAGATTCTCGATTGGATTCAGGTCTGGACTTTGACTTGGCCATTCTAACGCCTGGATATGTTTATTTGTGAACCATTCCATTGTAGATTTTGCTTTATGTTTGGGATCATTGTCTTGTTGGAAGATAAATCTCCGTCCCAGTCTCAGGTCTTTTGCAGACTCCAACAGGTTTTCTTCCAGAATGGTCCTGTATTTGGCTCCATCCATCTCCCCATCAATTTTAACCATCTTCCCTGTCCCTGCTGAAGAAAAGCAGGCCCAAACCATGATGCTGCCACCACCATGTTTGACAGTGGGGATGGTGTGCTCAGGGTGATGAGCTGTGTTGCTTTTACGCCAAACATATCGTTTTGCATTGTGGCCAAAAAGTTCGATTTTGGTTTCAAATGACCAGAGCACCTTCTTCCACATGTTTGGTATGTCTCCCAGGTGGCTTGTGGCAAACTTTAAACGAGACTTTTTATGAATAGCTTTGAGAAATGGCTTTCTTCTTGCCACTCTTCTGTAAGAGACAGCCAATGTTGTCTTAAGCTTCATTTGTCTGTATAAACTGTTAATGTTGAATGTATTTCTGTGATTCTGTTCCTTTAAGACAGCAGCCATTGTAATTGTGACATGATGCTGGAGTGAGACCCCCCCCCCCCTTTTATGTCAGCCTGCCTGTTCTACAGACAGAGTGTGAGCAGAGAAGCAGGAAGTGACGAGACAGAGAGCAGCAGCCATCTTGGCAAGTGTTGTATTGAACTGGTGTGGAGATTTTTCTGTACAGCTAAGCTGTATCTTGGTCCAGAGACAAACAGAGTGTAAAGAGACAACAGGACTAGTGAGTCCACGTGAAAGGAACTGTGCTCAGTGGCTGATCAGTGAGACTGACATTGTGACTGTGTATATGGATACCACAGATAGAGACTCGCAGTGCTGTTGATGTACTGGACGGCACCTGCTAAATCCCGGCTTTACATCCCAGCTCAGTGTATGGATTCGGCAGGACTGTCAGTGTGCTGAGTGGAATCTGCTGTTGGATTACATTGCATTCAGTTGGTTTCCCTGTCTGTTAAAGAGGACTTCATTTCTCCCAAGATCCTGATAACCGTGAGGAGAGGACGCTTCACTATAAAAGAAAGGACCGACTTTGGGCCCCACCGCGCGCTTCTACGGACTGTAAGCGGTCCACCTGGACCACTGGGGAAAAGGGGGTGCACCCAAATGTGAAGTCAGGGTCAGTTAGGGATAGTTTTGAGTATATTGTTCATTCAGTGTCCATACTGCAGAAGTGGACAGAGTAAAAGTAGAAACCATTGCAGAATTTGCCTTGAAATTGTTCATGCTATATTGTATATTTTGCTTGTCTTTAGCCCTGTCATTTTACCTTTAACTAGCCTTTATTAACTTATAGTAAATATATATTTTTTTCTTGAACTACCGCGTGTGCGTTCATTTCTGGTTGCGGAGTCCAAACCACCTGCCTTGCTCTTGGTTCACAAATTGGCGTAGTCGGCAGGATCCGCTTACCAGAATGGACGGTGACGCACCCGTTCGGGAGAATGGTGCTGGAGGAAGAATGCCAGCAGGGGCTATAATGAGTCAGTTAGCTAAATTTGATGGCAATAATATGTCAGTGAGTATGTGGGTGGAACAGATACGAATGATACAGCGAATGTACCAGACCGCACCAGAAGTACTAGTAGAGCTAGCAATATTGACATTACAAGGGGATGCTAAGACCACGGTGATACTGAGGCCATTTGAACAAAGGCAGACATTTGAGCAAGTAGTCCAGATTCTAGAAACCATCTATGGAGAAACTGCATTGCTGGGGTCTCTGCAGGCTCGGTTCTTCCAGAGGGTACAACAGGAGAATGAAAGCCTTCCCCAATATGCAAATGCCCTACAAGAACTGCTCCGAGATATTCAAAGGAAGGAAAGTAACTCCAATGCAGCTGAAGCCGACTGAAAGGGATGAGTGGACCGTAACTGTGTCCATGGGAGAAGATGAGGAACCCACCTCTGAATGGAATGGCTGTGCAATTCGAGAACAGATGAAGATGGATGTAAGTTCATGTTCTCTGGAATGGGTGCAGAAGGTAGACGAGCTGTTGTGGGAGAACCAAGCCACCTTTGCACGGTATGCTGAAGATTTTGGATGTACCACAGGGATCTACCATGAGATTCCCACAGGAGACACCCCTCCAATTAGAGAGCGCTACCGACAAATTCCTCCACAGTTGTATCAGGAAGTGAAAGAACTGTTAGCTAAGATGCTACAGGGTGGGATCATCCAAGAAAGCCAGAGTCCCTGGGCGGCTCCTGTGGTGTTAGTAAGAAAAAAAGATGGGTCCATCCGATTTTGCGTAGACTATCGGAAGTTAAACGCTTGCACCGTACGAGATTCCTACCCCTTGCCACGGATTGAGGAGTCCCTCTCAGCGCTAGGGAGAGCCCGGTACTTCTCCTCACTAGATCTGGCTAGTGGGTATTGGCAGGTGCCGATGGCCACAAAAGACAAGGAGAAGACGGCATTCATCTTGCCCATGGGACTATACGAATTTAACCGGATGCCCTTCGGGTTGACAAATGCACCCGGAACGTTTCAGCGGTTGATGGAGAAATGTCTCGGTGACTTCAACTTTGAGTTCACTCTCATCTACTTGGATGACATTATAGTGTATTCTGCGACCTTTGAAGACCATCTCCACCAGTTGGGGCAAGTATTTCGAAGATTGCGGGAACATGGGCTCAAATTGAAACCCAGTAAATGTCGGTTGTTCCAATCTGAAATTGATTACTTGGGTCACCGCGTATCAGGAGAAGGGGTGAGACCATCAAGAGACAAGATAGCGGCTGTTCAAGATTGGCCGATACCGACTACCCTGCGAGAAGTGAGGGCGTTCCTTGGAGTAGCCGGTTACTATCGACGGTTTATTAAGGATTTCGCCAAGGTAGCAGCACCACTTAATGCTCTCCTACGAGGCACATCCGGTGGTCCAAAGAACCGGTCCGTGAAGTGGGGACCTGAACAGGAACAAGCCTTCCAGGCATTGAAGGATGCACTGACAACAGCCCCAATCTTGGCATATGCTGATTACCACTTGCCGTTCCAGCTATATACAGATGCAAGCCTGTATGGTCTTGGAGCAGTGCTTTCCCAGCTTCAGGATGGCCAGGAGAGGGTCATAGCGTACGGCAGCCGGTCTTTGAGAGATTCTGAAAGAAACCCCGAGAATTATAGTTCATTTAAATTGGAGCTGTTGGCACTGGTATGGGCCATGACCGAGAAATTCTCTGAATATTTGACCGGTGCTGAAGTTTTAGTACTGACTGACAACAACCCACTAGCTCACCTGGAAAATGCCAAGCTCGGGGCGTTAGAGCAGAGGTGGATAGCCCGAATGTCTACATTCAATTACCGCATTAAGTATCGGTCCAAGACAGAGAACCAGAATGCTGACGGACTTTCTAGGGTAACTGCCCAGACCCCCACAGAAGACGTGGATCATGAGTTGGAGCATGTGGAGGTGCCCGATTTCAGCAGATTTTCACAGGCCTTGACCGCCACTAATCAGTTTGAGATGGAGGGGACTGAAATGGCTCCTTTCTTTGGTCCCTCACAACAGGAATGGGCACAGATACAACAGACCCATGAGGGGCTGGCGCAGATGATCAAGTGTGTTGAGAAAGGCCAGAAGCCCTGTAGAGAGGAAAGAGAACGACTGACACGTGAGATATTATCTGTTTTGAGTCAGTGGGAAAAGTTGGAGATGAAAAATGGAGTGCTATGCCGAAAGGTCTATTTACCTTCTGAGATCGACATTCGATACCAAATTGTGGTGCCTAGTGAACTGGCTCGCTCCTTGGCAGTTGAGGCTCATAATAAGAATGGACATTTTGGTCATGAGAAGACCTTTCGTTGGTTACAGCGACTGATTTACTGCCCTGGTCTTCGTCAAATGGTCGAAGAAGTATGCCGCAGCTGTCGAACTTGTGAGATCCATAAGGCAATAGAACAGAGAGCTCCCCTGCAAACCATCGTGACCCAGGAACCTTTAGAAATCGTCATGATAGACTATCTAATGGTGGGCCCATCCAATAGCGGACACCAGTATTGCCTCGTAATGGTGGATCACTTCACCAAATTTGCGGTGGTAACCGCCACCAAGGACCAGACAGCTGAGTCAGCAGCTCGTGCTCTGTGCCAAGATTTCATTCGAGTATATGGGTGCCCCCAACGCATCCACTCCGACCAGGGCACCTGCTTTGAGGGACACGTAATGAAAGAAGTTCAACGTATCTACGGGATAAAGAAGTCGCACACGACTCCATACCACCCTCAGGGAAATGGGGCCTGTGAAAGATTCAACAGAACTCTGCTACAGATGCTGCGGACTCTGGAGGAAGACAAGAAGTTACAGTGGCCTCAGTTCTTGTCTGAAATGGTGTGGGCCTATAACAATCAGGTCCATTCTACAACGGGGTACTCTCCTTATACACTTCTCTTTGGGCGGTCTGGGCGAAGTATAGGAGAATTACAGTTGAATGATGTGGATGGGTTCCCTCCGAGGGATCCAACCTCTTGGGTGCGGGCGCATCGGCAGAGACTTGAGACGATCCATCGATTGGTGCGGCAGCGCCTGCAAGAACATCCCCATCCTGATAAGACCCCAGTGCAAGAAGCACCATTGCAACCAGGCGACCTGGTGCTAGTTCGTGTCAAGAAACCCCAAGGGAAATTGGAAAGCAGATGGGAGGCTTTGCCGTATCGTGTTGTTGGCCGCAAGTATGCGAATGGGCCAGTGTACCAGGTCCAGAAAGAAGGAACTGATTGTGTTCGAGTACTTCACCGAAATATGTTGCGCCTGTGTCATTCTGAAGGGACAAATCACGATGGGCCTGCCAACGTGAATGAGCTCCCACAGTCAGAGAATGGAGGTGCGGAATGGGCCTCCGACGAGGAGGATGATTGTTGGCCGATCCCTGCTCCTGGGGATGTTCCACCTGTGACTACTGTATCTCCGGCCTGTGCCCCCTCTGGTGCGGAATCCGCTGGTCCTTCTCAGCCCATAGCTGCAGCACCCCATAATATACCACCGGTCCTCAGACGGACCACTAGGCCAAATGCTGGTATTCCCCCTGTTCGGTATGCGCAGGATGAGTTTGTTTGGCCTGCCATACATCGGTATACTACCACCCTGTGCATAAAAGTACAACCCTCTGGATATACAGTCATAGGCAGGGACTGCCACTCTTAAAGTGGGGGGGAATATGTAAGAGACAGCCAATGTTGTCTTAAGCTTCATTTGTCTGTATAAACTGTTAATGTTGAATGTATTTCTGTGATTCTGTTCCTTTAAGACAGCAGCCATTGTAATTGTGACATGATGCTGGAGTGAGACCCCCCCCCCTTTTATGTCAGCCTGCCTGTTCTACAGACAGAGTGTGAGCAGAGAAGCAGGAAGTGACGAGACAGAGAGCAGCAGCCATCTTGGCAAGTGTTGTATTGAACTGGTGTGGAGATTTTTCTGTACAGCTAAGCTGTATCTTGGTCCAGAGACAAACAGAGTGTAAAGAGACAACAGGACTAGTGAGTCCACGTGAAAGGAACTGTGCTCAGTGGCTGATCAGTGAGACTGACATTGTGACTGTGTATATGGATACCACAGATAGAGACTCGCAGTGCTGTTGATGTACTGGACGGCACCTGCTAAATCCCGGCTTTACATCCCAGCTCAGTGTATGGATTCGGCAGGACTGTCAGTGTGCTGAGTGGAATCTGCTGTTGGATTACATTGCATTCAGTTGGTTTCCCTGTCTGTTAAAGAGGACTTCATTTCTCCCAAGATCCTGATAACCGTGAGGAGAGGACGCTTCACTATAAAAGAAAGGACCGACTTTGGGCCCCACCGCGCGCTTCTACGGACTGTAAGCGGTCCACCTGGACCACTGGGGAAAAGGGGGTGCACCCAAATGTGAAGTCAGGGTCAGTTAGGGATAGTTTTGAGTATATTGTTCATTCAGTGTCCATACTGCAGAAGTGGACAGAGTAAAAGTAGAAACCATTGCAGAATTTGCCTTGAAATTGTTCATGCTATATTGTATATTTTGCTTGTCTTTAGCCCTGTCATTTTACCTTTAACTAGCCTTTATTAACTTATAGTAAATATATATTTTTTTTCTTGAACTACCGCGTGTGCGTTCATTTCTGGTTGCGGAGTAAAGGCCAGATTTGTGCAGTGTACGACTGATTGTTGTCCTATGGACAGACTCTCCCACCTCAGATGTAGATCTCTGCAGTTCATCCAGAGTGATCATGGGCCTCTTGGCTGCATCACTGATCAGTCTTCTCCTTGTTTGAGATGAAAGTTTAGAGGGACAGCCGGGTCTTGGTAGATTTGCAGTGGTCTGATACTCCTTCCATTTCAATATGATCGCTTGCACAGTGCTCCTTGGGATGTTTAAAGTTTGGGAAATCTTTTTGTATCCAAATCCGGCTTTAAACTTCTCCACAACAGTATCACGGACCTGCCTGGTGTGTTCCTTGGTCTTCATGATGCTCTCTGCGCTTTAAACAGAACCCTGAGACTATCACAGAGCAGGTGCATTTATACGGAGACTTGATTACGCACAGGTGGATTATATTTATCATCATCAGTCATTTAGGATAACATTGGATCATTCAGAGATCCTCACTGAACTTCTGGAGTGAGTTTTCTGCAAAGAAAGTAAAGGGGCTGAATAATATTGCAAGTCCCACTTTTCAGTTTTTTATTTTTTCCAAAAGTTTAAAATAGCCAATAAACTTCGTTCCACTTCACAATTGTGTCCCACTTGTTGATTCTTCACCAAAAAATTTAAATTTGATATCCTTATGTTTGAAGCTTGAAATGTGGCAAAAGGTTGAAAAGTTCAAGGGGGCCGAATACTTTCGCAAGGCACTGTAGGTATAAGGCTCAATCGTTGCTATGCTCAGACTCCTAGGCTAAGGCTCTATGTGTTTCCCCTGTTCTGTCTTGATAGCAACTGGAGGAAGTAATCAGCTCAAATCACGGGATCCTTATGTCATTCATATGGGCATTTGATGGCAACTTCACATTGGGAATAGTGAGAGATTGTACGGCAGTGGCATAGACATATTCTGATCTATTCTAAACAGTCTCACTGTTCTGTTAAGGACCAAATGAGGTACATAATAGATCAACATTGTTGTTTCAAAGTGTTATTGTCCCTGTTAAGTCTCTGTTGATTCTTCATGAGTAATTCCTGCCTCCAGTCTTGGGGTTTTACATGTTCTTATTATTAATAAGAGGAGGGGAGGGGATAGTGCACTTAATGATCTTGATCAATATTTAAAAAATGATGGATGCGATCCATAGGGCTAGTGTTCGATAATTCTCATACAGTACAGAGTACCTAGTCGGAGCCCTTTCCAACAACTAATAGATGACTGATTAATCATAGACCTTAAGTGCATAGACCTGCAGCTGGTCCATCAAATTATGCCCTGCTGCACTGCCACACATGTTGCCACAACTACCACCACATGACCTGAGGCTTGGTTCATCACATTCCACTATACCACACTGTTGGTACCACAGTGTTGGCATAAAAAACAAAACAGTTTTGATTTCACTCTCACAAAGGGATAATTTTTGGTGGCTTTTCACTTTCCAATTTGGCTCACAACCACAAATTTGTCTCTCAAATAACAAAAAGTCTGTAGCACTTATAAACCATAAAAATGTGCTAATTTTTCTAAGAAAAACCTTGCTATTCTGAGAATACGCCATAACTCTGGGTAGGGGGATCATAAAGCAAGCAATAACAAATGTTTTTACCAGGCATACCAAAAATGAAGTTGAAATTATAATCCCTTCAGTTGATATGTTATTTGGGATGGTTATGAATCTTAACAATTCACATGGTTGATGATCTAGATGGGTCTAGATGCCCTGACCATACTCCTGTACACAGAGTATAAAAATATGAATTATGACATCAATGCCTTTGAAGTTAGATTCTCCCTTTGTTCTCTATACAGAGTTATGACCATGAAGGTTTGCAGGCTTCCACCAACAATCTGGGATATCTCACCTGCCCCCACACAATGCTATATGACCTCTTGGCATTTACCTGCAAATTAGTTTGTTTGCAACTGAATAAACATCCTGAACTTCATTCACAATCCTCTCTCAAGGATGTATATTGTGACTTTCACATTAACATACACAGTAAACATACTCTAACAATGGCACAATTCAAAAATGTGTACAAATAATCATAACTGCTGTTTTGGCATCAATATCACTGCACTGTCAGAGGGGCTGGCCTCACAGCTTAGTGTCATCACTTGGCAGTAAGGAACGGCCCCCTGATGGTAAAATTTTATAGACTTTATATAACACTCATGATGTTAGAGGACATAAAAGGTCCTCTTTATGCAACATTAGGTAAGGAATCATAGAAGGCAATGCACATAATTCCTGCCCCTGGATGGGTTAGCAGCCCCTGTGTAGAAATATGTAGCAACGAATATGTTGAGGTTATGTTCAATTGTGACTAATGCCCGAATATGCTGTGTAACTATTGGGGATGCAAATTTATAATGATGTGTTTCCTTTGCAGGTGCACCATGTAGAAGCAGAGCGGTCTTATCATGTGCTCTGGAATACATGTGATATGTTTCTTGGGTGAACCTGGGGCACACGGTCAACAAAAAGGTAACAAGTCTAATTAGTATTTTCTCTCTTCGGAATTGTGAAGATTAAACCATACTCCCTTCCACAGATACATAAATTGGAGTTAATTAATCCTTGACGTTTCGGACTGGTCAGGGATTCCTGTCCATTTTGATAAATGGATAGTTAGAAAACATGAATTATGACACCCATTTATTTGATGTCATATTTCTCCCTGTTTTCAAAATCACAATTTTAATTTTGGCCTGATTTGCTTTCAGACTGAAAATGTAGCTGTGAAGTCTGGTCTACAGGCCAAACACTTGTTAATTAGTCATCTGTTTGCACTAAATTAACATCCTGATTACTGATGAACACCCTACTACCTCTTGTGTCACCCCCTCTACCTCATAGATTGTAAGCTCTTGCGAGCAGGGCCCCCAGTCCCAGTGTGTGAATTTACTATTTCTTTGTAATGTATCTTTTGTCAGTACTTGAACCCTACAAATTGTACAGTGTTGCGGAATATGTTGGCGCTATATGAATAAAAATTATTATTATTATTATTATTATTATTATTATTATTATTATTATTATTATCCTGATTTATTGATCACCTGCGATTGCTAATTGGAATTAATATAGACAGGAGCCACACTGAAACTTAGTCAGATGTACTAACACATTGAACCGAATCCCTAACAATAGCAATGAATGAAAAAAAAAACATAACTACATACATAATTCATCATACTTCTCTTTTCTGAGAAGGGGCCAGCAGATAAAAAAGAACTAGTTCAAGAATAATCTTTGTAGTAATTTTCTTTTCCATGATTTTGGCAATTTATATGTGTGCTTAAATATGTGTTCTTTAAGCTTGTTACATAGTTATATAAGCAATTTTTCTCATTTGGTATTATGTGTCTGATTAATGAAAGTGTAAGCTTAACAACACTACTGAATTCTCTATAAAATTCATGCCTCAATATTGAATTTCTTACTTCACTTGACCTCCTTTACAGATCTACAGAATATCAAAACTGATATTTAATGTAAAGACAACAAATTAATTTTCTTCCTTCTAGCAAGATAGATTGCATGAAAAACTTTTCAGTGCTTTTCAAAGTGAAGGTGCAATGCTGTACTTTTATGAAACCTGGAGCTGGCCATTGAAATCAATAGTGGGCAGCTTCTGCATTCATAGGAATAGCATGAGAAGCCATTGCTATTGATGTTATTGGCCCATCATATGGGGTGTGCCAATGACATGATGCATGAGTCCCAATCACAGGACTCAACAATTATCCTGGAGTGTGTGATGTCAGCCAGATGCCAGAAGAGACATGAGGAAGATGCTGGGGGACCGCCAGCCATCGCAAGGATGTCCAGAAGAGGTGAGGCAAGGTTTTCACCTTAAACTTTTGTGAATAAAGAGAAATCCCACAAGAATGTAAATAAAATACATATTTATTAATACTCAATTAAATCAGGAATAAGCATAATGACATACAAATGGAAATTGTAAAAGGGGGGAAGAGACTAGTGAGAGTCTCAGGACTGAACAAGCCAGCAACCAAAGGTGAGATGGCGGAAAATAAAATAGCTATGCCAAAGTATACAATATAGTCTAGCTGATAAACGTAATCTGTACTACAAATAAGTAACAGATAATAAGTAATATGCACAATGCAATAAATAAATGCAAACAGCACAAACAACAGCTAGAAACACATATTAATGTTACAAATGGACATAATAGTAAACCATACCAAACCACTACCACGCCCATCTGACGCACGTATCGCCTGTGAATAGGCTTCGTCCGGGGACAGGGAGGATAGGGATTAGGTGTGCTATATAAATGTAACCCAGACCAATCAAAAACTGCTAATGCAGCTGTAGGTGCTCACTTATTATCAAATGCAACCACTACACACTACATCACTGAAATCTCGCGACAAAATGCTGATGTGTGTGTACAAGTAATATGGGAGCAAAGAGACACTGCTCATGCACATAGTTGCGCAGTCTCGTGAAATATCGCAAGACCACGGGACTGGAAAGCCTAGATATACATAAATGTAAGAAAAGGGACAGCACATGCACGGTATGTATTTTATGTATATGTAAATATGTATTTTATTTACATTCTTGTGGGATTTCTCTTTATTCACAAACATTTATATCTAATCTCACTATTTGCATTATTTGCCTTTTTGTGTGATTTGTACTTTTTCACCTTAAAGCCAAATAAGATAAACTCACCTCACCTCATAAGCTCGGCTATTCTGAGTATCAGAGCCCACCATCAGATCTCCGGGAACTGCAGTTTTTACTGCAACTTTTGTTATGTCCTTGATGCTTTTATCTAATGTCTGCACTCTTGATAAACCCCTATAGGTGACAGGGAGAAGCGCGTTGAATGCCTAGCCACCTAGCTGGTTGTTCCTATATATGCCTCTGGGGAAAGCTCTTACAGTTGACTCTCATCCTCTCTATCCCTTGGTGCCCGTGGTCAAGAGTTCAGCTGGCGTGATTTTTGCGCAGTATCATATAGGAGTCATTCCTTTACTCCATATATTATAGCAACCATTCAGAGAAGTTATTTGGGGATCATTGTCTCCGTAATATTAAGGAGAAGGATTGTGACCCTACTCTGACTAGTGTGTTTATACAGACCATCATATTGGCATAAAACAGGGAAATAATTTATCCAACAACAAACACATGTTAGTGTTGGTTACCTCTGTATTTCCCAAGATTGTGTCTCTGCCTGCTCTGCCATCTATCCATCTATGACTGGGCTGTGTTTTGGGAATATTGGGGGATTCTCATGAGAATCAACATATTGAGAGTGACGTATTTCACAACTGACCCACTGTTTAGTCCTCAGACAGAGAATTTTATGGGGTATATTACCACCTTATTGGAACTGGTCTCCATTCTTGGCACTAGTTTTACTTTCCCCTACTCTTTTTGAGAATATTACCACTGATCATATATTTGTTTATACACGGACTCCCTTTGGATCCAGAGACATTGCTAGTTTATTACCCATATACTTTATAGGCTGTGTTATTATTATTATTGTTTATATATAGCACCATTAATTGCATACAAAAAAATATAATACTAACAGTGACCAACTGGGACAGTGGGATAGAGGTCCCTGCCCGCAAGACTTTCAATCTATCAGTGTTACCCCACACACACAACCAATATGAGCCAGAGCTTCTGTGATCAATATAATTATAATGCCACTGATCTTAATGACGATATATAGCTCAGACCCAAGACCGACAATCACTGATAGATGTGTGGTATATGGGGATATAGTCCTATGGTATATCCTTTATAGCGAGTTTATCTTCTCTTTTGTCCAAAAAAAGGGGGGTTCTACTCTATCTAATCATCTTGCATCACTAGTAGTACCCGATTAGAGTCTTAAGTCTATAGGTTGATGGTCATGTCTTTTATTGTTATTGGTCAGGAGACTGGTGCCCTAGATTGGTTCCTAGAGTCTCATGACCATCCTCACCTATAAATATATAGTTCTTATCTGTATTTAAAGCACTTAGCGGATGTCCGCATTGTTTGCTTTTCACCATGTTTAGTATATTTTTTTATCTATTATAATTAATAAAAGTTATATTTTAGTTGCATGGAACCACATTTCCAGTGATTCAGTATACAATTTGTGGTACCTACCACCTCCAGTGATAGTACACCTCACACATAAGCTTTATGAGCTTTCCATATTATAGTAAGAGGGGGATCTGAAGGGATATTAGAGATTAAGAATCAAGAAACCGCCACAATCAGATTCTAGCTGGGAGCTCACTAACGTGCATGCAGGAGAGTGATCTGAAATGGTGAACAAACCCAATACTAGCTTTCTTAACCTTACACAGGATTAGTAGGGATTAATGTGTAATCCAGTCTCTGAACAGTGTTCTTTAGTGCTGAATAGAACAACTAGTTTCTGGAACATGGGTAAACCAGTCTCTAGTCTGTCAAATTCACATCATGCAGACCCTTGTGTACCCTACTCAAAGTTGACTGTGAGTGGACTGATGTGTTCATTGAATAATCAAGATAGAGTTAAGGGCTAAATTAATATCATCACTTACTATCTAGAGTAGAGCCATTGGGTTTACTATGGGACCTTGACTTAAATTCATTATCCAAGATTAGAAAACCTGGCTGCTTTCTCCTTCTCAGAAAGTTACATCAGGATGATCACATGGCCATGCTGCATCTCGAATGAATGGCACTGAGCTGGAACATGGCTATGTAAATAATGGACATGTTTTTGCTTTCTGAGGGTGTAACATGATGTCAAGTCCTGGTCAGAGATGACAGGTCCCAAAATATCTTAATTTTATGATTGTAATAGGAGATAAACTAGTCTAAAGCTACTCAACAAGGTAATAAAAAAAACAGCTTATGAAATTTTGCAAAAGGCGAACAACACAACATGTTGCTATGATAGGCCTCGTTCATGTGAGATACTTTTTAGTTTTTGTGGATTTTGTTTTTGTCCGATGTTGATTGGTCACCGCCACCCAATGGCTTCATGTTGAGTAAAATCCAAGCATGCTTTAAGTACTTTGGCAATGTAATTGTGCATCAGTTGCCTTCTTATTGAAAAGTCACCCTAAGGCCGGGGCCACACATAGCTTAAACGCAGCATTTGGCCACGGCAGAAACACTGCAGCAAAAATCACGGCGTTTTACAGTACCTGCAGAGTGGATGGGATTCTAGTGTTTCTGTAAAATGCAGCATGTCAATTATACCTATGTAAATGCTGGCATTTTCTGTATAGGTATAATTGAAGCAGAAAGTCCTCTGAGGAAAACTCTGCGCTTTCTGTGAAAAGCACTGCAGGAAAAACTGCCACGGTTTTTCCCACAGCACTTTTTAGCTGCGGCTTGCTACGTAGGGCCTTAGCCTAAAACAGAATAGCCACTGGAACATAATCTTGTTACTTCTGTGGCCCTGCATAAGTGGCCTTTTATTCAGAGTACTTGGTGCAAAATCCTGATACAAAGTACAAAGAGCAGCTCTTTCTTGTCCCTCACTGCTTTGGGAATAGCAAGTGTTTCACAATAACAAAGGAGTTTCACCACAACATCTCTAGGTTGCTCTCCTTGATTTGGAAGTGTTCAGTTGTTTTTCATAGCCTCTGATAGGATGGATTGATGTATCTGTTATTATCTGTCATGATTCCTTATTATCAATGAGACAAAAAAATATTCCTCTTTGAGCCTTTGTGTAGAGATGAGCGAACGGGTACGAATCAAGCCAGATTCGACCCAAATTTTCCAAAAGTTTCATGTTCGCCCAAAATTTCGTTAGCAAAATTACTATACTCTGGAGTCTCTTCAGACCTCAGAGTATAGTATGTGGAGACCCAGGGGAGGTTTGAAAAAATAAACAGTTTTCCTCGGGGGGTCTAGCGCTCTTTGGGTGCTCATCTGACCTCTTCCGGGGTGATGTCATGCACCCCAAGGTCACCACTGAGGCTTGTGTTTGCGCCGCAGTAGTCACATGGGATGCACCAAGCTTCCTAATGTCATGACTACCAAGTTTAGTGTGTAGTTAATATTTTACATATCATGTACATTATTATTGCAGCCCATGAAATTTAACAAGAAGCAAGTGGTATCCATAATCCAAGAATAACCACAAGGTATAGAAACTCAACAATCTCAATGCCAAACTTACAGACTGAGGGTGCTGGAGACCATGAGAGTAATATCACTCCAACTTGCTCATTTGTACCATAAGAGAGGAATTACTGGAACAAGACTGGTACTAAATTTAGGTTTGGCATTTAGCATATGCCATGGGGTCAACCTTTAGGACTAGAGAGTTTATCAACTGCCTGACCGAACAAGGTATTGTTTATGTGGCCTCTTGCTCTTGCCCACTTAATTATGGCAATTTTGTAGGAGGATTTTGGAAAATGTGGGGAACATCTCCCGCCAGGCGGATAAACCCCTGGCTAATCATGTTTGGCGATGTCATGGCGGTGATCCCTTTACTGTTCAATTTCAGGGGATTGAAAGAGTTAGGAAATCTCCATGAAGGGCGATTGGGATCATGTCATACTCCAAAAAGAGGCGCAATAAATTTTCTGGTTTGGTTCGGTCAAACTGGGTGACCTTAATGGCGCGATCTCTTTTGCCATCTTCATATAATCTGGTATTTGATCTCCTATAACCCGTATCTTTGGTAAACATCATATGCTGTCTCTGTCAATACGTGATATTTTAAATATATGGTGTTGGTTGTCAGTTGTTTGGATGGGGTAATACAGCCTGTACCATTAGGGGCACATTAATTTGGTATGTTTTTCTTGCCTATACCTAAAATAAGTATTCCATCCCCACCTGATTTTACCCTGCTGGGATCATAGGGGGTCTGTTCATAATTCACACTGGCCCCGCTGGGATCACAGGGGGTCTTTTTATAATTCACACTGGGTTGAGGACCAATTTTTGGACTACTTACAGGATTGTTTATCAATGTTATCTATCTGCTATCTTCTGTTAGTATTATGGTCTCTACGGAGTTAATCATACTGACTTCCTCCTTATCAACTTTATTGTGGCAAGTATGGGGTTAATTACAGTGCCTTGCGAAAGTATTCAGCCCCCTTGAACTTTTCAACCTTTTGCCACATTTCAAGCTTCAAACATAAAGATATAAAATTTTTATTTTTTGGTGAAGAATCAACAACAAGTGGGACAAAATTGTGAAGTGGAATGAAATTTATTGGTTATTTTAAACTTTTGTAAAAAATAAAAAACTGAAAAGTGGGGCATGCAATATTATTCGGCCCCTTTACTTTCAGTGCAGCAAACTCACTCCAGAAGTTCAGTGAGGATCTCTGAATGATCCAATGTTGTCCTAAATGACTGATGATGATAAATATAATCCACCTGTGTGTAATCAAGTCTCCGTATAAATGCACCTGCTCTGTGATAGTCTCAGGGTTCTGTTTAAAGCGCAGAGAGCATAATGAAGACCAAGGAACACACCAGGCAGGTCCACAAGCCACCTGGGAGACACACCAAACATGTGGAAGAAGGTGCTCTGGTCAGATGAAACCAAAATACAACTTTTTGGCCACAATGCAAAATGATATGTTTGGCATAAAAGCAACACAGCTCATCACCCTGAGCACACCATCCCCACTGTCAGACATGGTGGTGGCAGCATCATGGTTTGGGCCTGCTTTTCTTCAGCAGGGACAGGGAAGATGGTTAAAATTGATGGGAAGATGGATGGAGCCAAATACAGGACCAT
Organism: Leptodactylus fallax; assembly: GCA_947044405.1. Classification (NCBI taxonomy): domain Eukaryota; kingdom Metazoa; phylum Chordata; class Amphibia; order Anura; family Leptodactylidae; genus Leptodactylus; species Leptodactylus fallax. Next base: position 330,172 of record CAMRHE010000024.1, read on the forward strand.
TCTGGAAGAAAACCTTTTGGAGTCTGCAAAAGATCTGAGACTGGGACGGAGATTTATCTTCCAACAAGACAATGATCCCAAACATAAAGGAAAATCTACAATGGAATGGTTCACAAATAAACGTATCCAGGTGTTAGAATGGCCAAGTCAAAGTCCAGACCTGAATCCAATCGAGAATCTGTGGAAAGAGCTGAAAACTGCTGTTCACAAACGCTCTCCATCCAACCTCACTGAGCTTGAGCTGTTTTCCAAGGAAGAATGGTGTGAAAGATACTCAGTGCGCCAACACCGCTGTGGCCCCACCTGAGTCTTCTTTCATATAAAAACCACACTCACCGCCAGTGAGTGTCGGGTTCACAAGATAAATACAAGACAAGCCTTCTAAATTTTATATATTTATTAATTACCCTTGGCCTGCTCTCTCAGGGTCTTCCCTACACTAGCCGCTAGTTGGGAGAGTTCTAGGGGATTCTGCACCTCCCCCTTTGCTTCCAAACCTACATCCTGTTCCTCCTGTACTTGGGTGGGTGATGGTGATACCTTGGGCAAATGACTGAGATCATGCTTCCCCAAATCATCCCCACACAATACATTGACAGGTAATACATTGGACATACCCCCTTCTTGGATCACACCTCCAGTACCCCATGCCATCTGCCTTTGGGCCATGGGCACTCCTGGAATAGAACTGGACAGAAGAGACGTGTATGTCTCATACCGGCCGGACTCCTCCGGTTTCAAGGGAGTGAGGCTAGTCATGGCGGTCTCAGCACCGACTCCAGGTGGTGTAGGCAATGGTTCAAGGGTCGGAATGCCCTCCACCCTTGTTTCACTCTGGCTGCGGGCTAACACCGCACTACCAGCAGTCCGTCCCTCACCTGGATCGGCCATGAGAGCCACATAGCCTACCTGACCACCTGGCACATGGTCAGCAGTTGAGTGCTCATCGGATACAGTGGGCGAAATAGTAGAAGTCGCTTTCAGTGACTCAGAAGAGCTACCCTGTACACTTTCACAACAAGCGTTGGCAATTACATTGACAGTACATTCATCAGCAATTGTTAATTCACACCGGGCCTCAATGAGATCTACAGTAGACATGTTAACAAGCTGGGAGGGAGACGCCCCCGCAGATGTAGATGTGTCTACAGACTTAGTCTCATTGGCTCCTAGCACGGGGGTGAACACAGCATCAATAACATTTTTGCTGAGCTGGGTTGCAGGAAGATCATTGGCATCTTCCCTGCTCTCAGCTGAAGGCAACTCATTAGCATTTACATGGACTGCCATGGGAAGTATCTCAGAGGGGGGGTTACGGGCCCTCTCTGCAGATATGACAGACACATTATCAGCATTAATCATAGACAGTCCATCACAGTAAATTGGGTTGCTCCCCACCCCATATTGGGACATCATAGGTCCTAAATCAGTTCCCAACAGTACATTAGCCGGCAAATCAGTCATTAGTCCCACAGTCCGCATTCCTTTTCCTGCACCCCCGTCCAGATACACAGATGGGCCACCTGCTGTGGCTTGGGAAGTAGGGAAGTTCTCAGGGTGGTTGGGGCACTCCTCCTTGAAATGTCCTGTCTGGTGACAGGCAGGGCCCCGCCGCACCTCCCCTTGGGGTTTGGGGAAGGTCACTAGGGTGCCCAGAGTTCTTGGGACAGGGGAGGGACCACCCGGGGCATAGTTTGTCTCACCCGACCTGATGACAGACGGCTGTGGTGAACTCCGGACTGGCTTCTCCTTCCAAGTTGAGGTTCTCTGCAGGGTTGTTGGAGTTTGCGCAGGGGCGGTTTGTGCCTGCTGGGAGAGCTCCATCCTTTTGAGCTCAAGCTGAAACTGCCGCTCTCATTCTGCTGCCTCACGATCAGCCTGCCGTTCTGCTGCCTCACGATCGGCCTGCCGTTCTGCTGCCTGACGATCTGCCTGCCATTCTGCGGCCTGCCATTCTTGTTCTACAGCTTCCAGAAAGCGGTCCAACACCTGCAGGTATGTGTTAGGGTCACTGGTGCCTACTTGCTGTAGGGCCATTTGCCAGTATGAAACCGTTCCCCCCACAAGGCTGGGGTTACTGGTCTCTCCTGGTGAAGTAACCCTTGGGACCGGGCTGCTTGCCGCACTTCCTGGCCTAGCCCCAAAATCAGGACTCTGCTCGATTCTCTGCATGGCTGTGGCTGCCTCCATTTCAGCCATATGCTCAGGATCTCCCAAAAGCCTAGTTCAGCAGTTCTGGAGATCTGCTTCTGAGCCCACTAGCCATCCACTGGTATTTGCCAAATAAAAGATAGGATAGAATACAAAGAGTAAGGGAGGGAACAGCACTGTATCAAACTTTCACTGTATCTTAATGCTTGCTTTAATACCGAGCTTGTCTCATAGGATTACCATAATCCCCAGTATGTGAGTGATAAAGGTCACCAACAAACGCCGTTTATCCTAAGATCCCACCACGCTGCCACCAATGTGAAAGATCCTCAGTGCGCCAAACCGCTTTGGCTCACCCCTGAGTCCTCTTTCATATAAAAACCACACTCACCGCTAGTGAGTGCCGGGTTCACAAGATAAATACAAGACAAGCCTTCTAAATTTTATATATTTATTAACCCCTAAATGGGTCGGTATTAAAATCTAACATATACAGTTCAGAACAGATATGCAGATATATGCAAGCATTAACAGTTACCAGTTACAAGATACAGTACAAATAAAATAAAAGGGATTAAAGGTGAAATAATTACTTTACCACACATATCCTGGATGTGGCTCTATAGTCCAACACTCACACATAGCATGTGGAGATCACCAGTGGAGGCTTTTCAGCATGTGGCATCAACAACAGTAATCCAGCCTGCATGCTCTTTACACAGTCTCTCAGCATTAGTCCAGTAGTCTCATCACAAAAAATCTCCTCATGGTCTGTCTGTAACAACTATGTAGTCTGTGATGGTCTCAGCCCAATCTCCATAGCATAATCTCCATAGCATGATCTCCATAGCATGATCTCTATAACATGATCTCCATAGCATGATCTCTCCCCACAGACCTCTTACCTCATCTTTTATACCCTTTATGCCACCTCCCAGAATGAGGTCATCGGCGGCAGCACGTCTGATGAGTTAATGCTATCAAGTCCAGATCCTTTGTAAAGAACTGAGACCAAGTGAATTGATACAATGTTATCAGCCATATCTTATCTCCCTGCACAATGCATGTTTTTGTTTGAGCACTCAGGGCTGTGTAGAATACAATGGAGCCCTGCTGTGATTGATAGAAAGCCCTATTGTTCCAGCCTGGCCACTACTGCCAATATGCACCTAGGCTTATAGCTGCGCACAGTATGAATAAATGGAACTAGAGAGAAATACGCTACCCAGAGACCAAGATACCGCTCTGAATTATAGCCATATTCAAGCAGAATCATCACAAATGGGCAAGAATTTCAGTCTCTCGATGTGCAAAACTGATAGAGACATACCCCAAGCGACTTGCAGCTGTAATCGCAGCAAAAGGTGGCGCTACAAAGTATTAACTTAAGGGGGCCGAATAATTTGGCATGCCCCACTTTTCAGTTTTTTATTTTTTACAAAAGTTTAAAATATCCAACAAATTTCATTCCACTTCACGATTGTGTCCCACTTGTTGTTGATTCTTCACCAAAAAATTAAAATGTTATATTCTTATGTTTGAAGCCTGAAATGTGGCAAAAGATTGAAAAGTTCAAGGGGGCCGAATACTTTCGCAAGGCACTGTATAGCTCCAATTGGATATTTCATTATCAGCATGATCTGTTTCGTCCTGAGGCCATGTATACCCCTATAAGTGTGAATAAACTTTGCTGCGGCAAGTATGGGGTTACTCATAGCCCTGACAGTTTAACATATGATCAGCACGATCTGTTTCTTCCTGGGGTTAATGTTACATCTCTACGGGCAAACATTTCTCCTCTATTGCTGTATACTCACCCACCTGTCATCTTCAACCATCTGGCTTCACTAAACAGCTTTGTTTTGTTTACATCGGCATAGGGGTTTGCATGCGCCCTGGCCATGTCATAGCAGACTGGAGACCTGCTGAGATTTGATTGGTCTCCCGCCGGATGTGGGCGGTCCAGAGTGCAGGACGAACGGGTGTAGGCCGGATATATAAACCAGTCACCGCACATCCAGAGCGTCGGCTATTCTAGTACTGGAGCAAACCATCAAGGCTCTGGGAAATGCAGTGAGTGACAATAAGAGAAGTGGAGGTTCTATATCATTATTGTTGTTTTATTGCTGAAATGGATTTTTACGGGACATACACCCTATAGACTGGTGATTAATTACTCATGGTCGAAATTTCTAAGTGAGTGAGTGTATATGTCCCAATATATCGTACTCCTATTCCCATTGATTTACTTACTATTTGGTTATTTGGGTCCTCTCACACTTCTAGGGACAAACAGAGATGCTATATTCTTATTTGACAAGTGTGAGGGATCTACTAGAGCCGTACGTCTTATTTTAGTGATTGCACTGAACACTTATTAGTACTACTTTTATCTTGATTATTAAATAATAGTTATGTTTTATAAATTTTCTCCAAGGGACCAACTTTCTGTGACTTGTAAATTTAGGTTTAGTATTGAATTCTTCTATTTCAGAAACCACAATTATAATACATGACACAGCAAAATGAATCTTTACACAAAAGTCTTTTACTTTTGATACTGCAATGTAGAATGAATAAAATTACATTTATATATGTGATACATTGTAAGATGGATGTATGTAGAAGAAGACATTTAGAATGCAGGTAAACCAAGAAGCATGTCCTGTAAACAGTGGTATTACTTTCAAATTTGCAGTTGAATTTCGTTTTACATGTCCTTTAATATTGTCTTCCACACGCAGTAATGAGATATCATTATTATGGCTTCCAAAGTCATAATATCCTTGATTGCCAGCAAAATAAGTTCTTGAAATTTGCATGCATGTATTATCTCAAAGCTGATGATTTATGCATTTAAACAGTTCCACAAGGTCACAATAGGGACCTTTTTATATCAGAATCCATAAACGCATTGTTCCACTGACCGTAAAGATCCTAGACCAATGTATACAGCTTTATATCAACATTAATGATATGTTCAAATAGTCTGAATACACACTTTAAGTCAAAGGGATTGAAGTACTAATTTAAATTTACCGACCAATAAGAATGCTAAAAAAAAACAGTCCAGCTAAACTTCTTTCTGTCATTGTATCGCTCACCTGATTGTCTTTCAGACTCCACTGCACTTCAGTCTTATCATATCTTATCAGTTTAATCATATGGGCACAGCATCAAATGGGCAGCTAGAGATAGTACTAGAGATGGGTGAATCGGTTCATACCGGCCCGGGTTCAACCCAAATATCCCAAATTGTTTGTTTTTTTACAAAACCAAACAAATGGAGATTCGTCTCAAATGAACTAAAATGGCCGCAGCATTATACTTTATAATAAGTGGATGCCCAAGGAAGGTGAAAAAAAACAAACATTCATACTCACCTTCCCTTACCTCTTTTTGACCTCCTTGCGATGTCCGACACTCTCCTGATGACTGCTGAGACCTATGATTGGGCCACCAATGATCATATGTTTCATTCTTGGAGTAGCCAGCAGCCAGTGTGAAAAGGATCTTATACATCTAGCACTCTACACCCAAGGACAAAGTTAAGCAAAAGAACACTCATGCTAACCACACACATTAAGGCTAGGTTCACATCAGTGTCGTTCATTCTGTTTTTCTATTCTGTCATATTCTGTCAAATAATTGGACACTGAATATGGATCCATTGAATGACAAATACCAACAGATCCCATTGACTAAAATAGTGTTTTTAAGGTTTCTATTTTGATGTCTGCCATTTTATTAGACAAAAGGAGTGGAGATTACAGGACTTTTTCAGCACAATCTGTGCCAGAGGGTACTGACAGAACCTTGAGATGTGAATGTAACCTAAGGTCGCCAAACACATTAAATAAATGTCAGCTTAATAAATATTAAATATATGTAGCTTTGTCAACTTATGACCTCAGCAATGCTTCTAACTGTCACAGCTGTAGGATCTCTCACCATACTGTGTGCTGCTATCCTGTCTCTTGCCATCCATGTCAGCCCACGTCATTTCCCCCTTGATCTGTATCCATAGTATGTGAGTACTGACCCTCTTGTTTTCTTAACCTCTTCCGGACCACCCATTGGGTATATACATTCAGATAATGGTTGTCTTGTTCTGCAAGGACGTACCAGTACATTCTTGCAGTTTTAAGCAGCTGCACGAAATCGTGCAGCTGCAGAAGTGTGAAGCCGGCTGTTACTACAGCCAGAGCTCCTCTAGAGAAAACAGGGACTGCCTTCCCAATTGCTATGTACACAGCGCTCAAAGAGCGCTGTATACATAGCTATTGGAAGCCGCCATGATGCAGCTCCCCTCTGAACCAGCAGTCAAGTGATCTGCTGGGGATCAGAGAATATTAAAGCTGCTGGTTCCTAGAGGACCCAGATCAGATCAGCAGTCATTCCTGTATTTCTATATTCCTCCTGTAACTGGGGCTAAGGTATCAGCCCCAGTAACAGGGGAAATTAGCCTCCCCCACCAAAAAAATTGTGTTCAGATGCCCCAAAAGTCTATCATGATCTTATGGGGACACAATGTAATAATAATAATAATAATAATAATCAAAATAATAAAAAACAGAAAAGTAAAACATAAAAATTAAAGTAAAATAATTGGAAAATAAAAAATAATACACAAATGCCATGCCCACATCACAGATTCTAGCCCTACCCCCGACGACACAATACAAAATAAAAATTACTGTAAAGGAGAGGAAAATTTTTAAAAAAATGTTTATTAGCATGTGAAAAACATGACACATTTTCCCTCTTCTTTTGTTTATATTTTCCCGGATATATATAAAAAAAAATAATAAAAAACATACAAAAATAAAAACAACATAAATATAAAGACCTATGTGTCACCAAAAAAAGACACAAAAATTAGTTGAATAACCCAAATGATAAAAATGTTATAGCCCTCAATAACGCACATGCGAAAAAACTCAAAAATGTGTCTGGTCCTGAGCCAGAGAAGTTGGCCCGGTATTGAAGTGGTTAAAGGGATAGTGGACGCTAGATTTGCTTTCCTCAGCCAATCCCTAACCACCTAGTCCTATTTACAATACCTTCTCCAGGCACTCTGTGCCTGAGCAACATAAATTCACAGCTTAGCTTGCTCCTGTGAGGGTATCTTCTGATTTGTCCTGCACTCTGATGGTTTCCCTGTGTATCAACCCTTAGGCTAGTTGCAGACGACCGTGTGTATTTTACGGTCAGCAAACTAGTAATTAGTGTTCAGTTTTTGCGCACAGAGTGTCTTCAGTGTGTGTTTAGTTTGTGTTCAGTGTTTCTTCAGTATCAGTGAAGTAGGTCCGCAAAAACGGACGGAGTGTCTTCAGTGTGCCATCAGTGTGTCATCCTAGTTTGCAGATCCACCATAAAAAAGCACAGGAGACAGCTAATGATATCCCTAGCTTGTCCACGAAAACAGACGGCACACTGTGCCGTCCTAGGTTTTTAGTCTCCCATAGGCTTCTATGGACGAGTCTGTCCCGCAAAATTGAACAAAATAGGACCTGTTCTATATGATGCGGAGCGGACTCACAGCTTGCACACTGATCAGTGAAAAACATGGTCATGTGCATGTGCCATGTGCACAGGGATCTCGCCCACGATCGCCTGCAAGGGGCCTTAGCCTATGTTCTGAACCTATATTTGTCTGCTCCTCCTGATCTGCCTGAATCTTGTTACACAACCTCTGACTTCTGAAACTTTTCTGCAGACCCCAACCTTCTGTCTGTCTACATCTCTGAATAGTTCCCGTTTGCCCACAAACTCTGCTTGTATTTCACCACACTCTAGCCTGTCTCCTGGTGGTTCAGATTGGTATCTCTCTGACCTTTGGCTAGTTGCTACCTAATACAAGATCACTCCAAGGTGTAGAAACTAAGTCCCCGTGTGGGGATTTAAGAGTGAATACTGGGGAGGCTACTTAGCCATTGCTCTTGGGAGTGGCCCAAATTCAAACTGGTGGGTCTATAACCATTTGTCAGTTACAACAATCAAGCATGTATTTCTGCTAAGCCGGACAATGTAGAAAGGAAAGAGTTAAAATAACTAATTAGGTCAATGAGTCAAATACATCTATATTTGTCTGCAAGGTTTAGTATATTTTTTTTATATTTTAACGTATATTTTAACATTCATGCTCGGTTGAGTATGCATGTATTCTGAATACAAAAACAGAAGACACTTCTAGTGACAGGTTATTTCCCTATCTGTTATAAATGAAACAAACCTTCTTACACCAACATCTGTCATGGGAGTAGGAGACCCCTAAACATATTAGATGGTCAGCTGGTCCTGCTGAAAGCCATGGTAAACCAACAATAATGTATGTGGCCAGCTTAACACCTTAATGACGCTCCCTAGTTGTATACTTAAAGATGCGGTCCTTTTTCGTTTTTTTGTTGTCGTATTATAAAAGCAATAACTTTTTTTTATTTTAATGCCAACATATCCATATGAGGGCTTGTTTTTTGTGCATAGTTGTAGTTTTCTATTGAACCATTTTGGGAGACATTTAGTTTATTGAACAAATGTTGATTTTTCATAGTGGGATGGCAAAAATAGTCTGCTTCACCATATTTTTTTTTACATTTTTTTTTAATTTTGCATGGTGCACTGGGCATATTAAAAAAGATGTTACCTTTATTCTAATGTTCACTACAATTACAGATAAACCAAATTTATATAATTTTTTTTTGTGTTGTACCACTTTTGCACAATAAAATCACTTATTTCCCTAAAATTTATTATAGCGTCACCATATTCTGAAAGTCATAACTAATTATCGGGGCTTTGTTAGGGCTTGTTTATTGCAGGATCAGCTGTCATTTCTATTCGTACTATTTTGGATTACAGTATATGTGGCTTTTTGATAATTTTCTATTGGAGGCAATTTTACTGTTTGTTGTTTTTATTTTTTATGGTGTTCACTAGGCAGAATAAGTAATGTTCTACTTTTATAGTATGGGTTGTTACAGATGCATCAATACTAAATATGGCTATTTTTATTTCCTGTTACAAAAAATATTGGGAAACTGACTGTTTATTTTATTTTTTTATTAATACTTTACACTTTTTTAGTCTTATACTGGGACTCAAACTCTACATGGCACAATTTCTACTACAGTACATTGCAACACTATCACACTATCCATTTAAGGATGTTGAGGTTGAGAAGGATGAAGAACTAAAAGATGTAGAAATTCCTTCATTACAGGTGGCCCCATTACCATTGTTTGGTTGTCAACCCATGACTTGTGATGATCGACAAGAACTTTATACAAAGGAATTATAGCAACAAATGCAAAGTAAAGGACCCTGATATCTGGCTTATTTTGAGCTGGAAACAAAAGGGTTACCGACCATCAAAAAGTCAACGACAGGAGTTGACAGAGGCAGTGAGACAATGGGAACGTATACATATTGAAGAAGAAATTTTTTAAGGAGTATATGGATACGGAAGGAACAACGCTAAGTATGGCAATTGATCTTCCCGTTTACAGATATAGAACAAGTATGCAAGATAATGCATGAAACTTTTGGCCTTTTTTGTGTAGAGAAGTATGAGGCAAAAATCAGAGAACATTTTTATAGCCCAAGGTTGACAGAAAGTATACGAGTGTGTCAGAATTGTGCTAGATGTGCAATACACAAGGGATAAGAACAATGAAAACCACCCCAAAGCATGGTCACTATAGACTTCCTTACAGTACAGGAATTGTCCTCCAGATATAAATATGGAGATTGTCTGATAACTGCAACTGCGAACAGTAGAGACAGCTACAGTGGGGAAAAAAGTATTTAGTCAGCCACCAATTGTGCAAGTTCTCCCACTTAAAAAGATGAGAGAGGCCTGTAATAGACATCATAGGTAGACCTCAACTATGAGAGACAAAATGAGAAAACATATCTAGAAAATCACATTGTCTGATTTTTTTAAGAATTTATGGAACAAGTATACAGATTCACCAGTTTATGAAGTCCAATGAGAAGAAAATATGGATTTTATAAAGTCGCTTTATGGTAACATGCTCCGTTCATGGACTTTTACAAACACTACTCACAGAGAGATGGAACAATGCCAGGAGATCCCCTTGCCAGAGTTGGCTTGTTGGCTTCCCTGGTTCTTAAAAACTGGAGAGATGGGAGAGATAGTGAATATAACACCGGAAATGAAGAACATAGATATCCTCAACATGCCACAAGAGGGATTATGCCCAGCCATTTTCAAGACTATGAACTATGAGCCAAGGATGGCTTTAAAAAAAAAATAGCTCTATCCATTTACACTGATGAGCAAAAGGGTAACAATGTTTTGAACTTTTGACTTTCAGGCTCTATATCTCACCATCCACTACAGCCTCGAACTTGAGAATACCATCATTTTATAGACAATCATCTTGGCTATCTCATACATAAATTTGACCAGCCACTATTTAGCATATGATTAGTTATGCAGACTTTTTGTCTTGTAACTGCATTGTTACTATTTTGCTCCTAGTCAAAACCCAAATAAGGCAATTGTAACACAAAAAGTAGGATGATATACCAAAGTAAATATACAAGAAAAATCCACACAAGTATAAAATATATAAATATTTATTAGTGTCCAATAAAAACATGAATACAGACACAAGAATAACCAAGAATGCAAATAGTATACAAAAAATGGGGAAAGACTTGTATTTTGCTCCTAGTGGTAGAAAAATCTTTTTCTTTTAGCATTCTACAAATTTTAACCTGTTCTTACATTCCCTAATAGCTCAGTGTGTTGATTCCCAAGCAAAAGGTCACTGGTTCAAATCCAGGATAAGCCATGAAGATTTCCCAAGAAAGAGAAACAGCCTCATCCGGCTCATTGATAGTGGTCCCTTGGCCAACAAAATTGCCAAACTGCATCATGTGAGTGCCATGACAGTTGGAAGAATATGAAATAAGTCCAGCCATCCATTCAAAAGCCAAGAGGTGGACGTGCGACAAGCGTTACATAAGTCTGAAAATGGTGGCTCGAAAAAAGGTGAAGAAGCCTCGACGTTAATATTGTCATAAGAAGTGTCAGCTTGTTTTTGTAAAAAGTGGACAGTAGAAGATTGGAAACGGGTGATTTGGAGTGATGAGACAAAAATCAATAGACTGGACTCTGATCGGTGCATATGGGCCCAGAAGAAACAAGGGAAAAAGGGGGCTAACATATCGAAAAATTGAAGAAACTGTCAAGTTTGGTAAAGGAAGCCAAAGGGGTTTGAAACTTGACCAGGATTGATGGTGGTCTCAATGTTGAGCTATTTGTGAGTATCCTACAAGACGAGTTTTTCGTACACACGAGTACTATGGGTATGAAGGGGATGACATAGTGCTCCAGCAGAACAACGACCTGAAGCAGACATCGAGATTAGAGAAGAAATAGTTCAATGACAATGAAGTAGAGGTGCTGGATTAGTCCCCAGACCTCAACCCAATCAAACACTTGTGGGCAGAGTTGAAGAAAAAGCTGCATTCATACCCAAGTGAGTCGACCAGAATGCACCAACATTGGGAATGTGTACTGTAGAAGGGATCAGATTTCAGTCATGCTTGAATCTGATTGAGAGCATGCCCAGAAGGATTCATGCAGGGTCAAAAGTCAAAGGTGTATTTACAAAATAATAAAAATAAAAATTTAGATTTTTAGAACCAAAATGCAGTTGCATGACAAGAATCTGCATAGCTAATCATTTACTAAATAGTTGCAATTCAAATTTATGTATGAGATACCCAAGATTATTGTCTATAAAATGATGGTAGTCTCATGTTTGAAGCTATAGTGGATGGCATAATTGTATGTATTTAAATGGGATACATTGATATTTTTATGTAGTGTAGACAGATATTAATAGCTAATTAAATGAATACTTAATGGCTATTGGACTATATATATATATATATATATATATATATATATATATATATATATACAGTCATATGAAAAAGTTTGGGCACCCCTATTAATCTTAATCATTTTTAGTTCTAAATATTTGGGTGTTTGCAACAGCCATTTCAATTTGATATATCTAATAACTGATGGACACAGTAATATTTCAGGATTGAAATGAGGTTTATTGTACTAACAGAAAATGTGCAATATGCATTAAACCAAAATTTGACCGGTGCAAAAATTTGGGTACCCTTATCATTTTATTGATTTGAATACTCCTAACTACTTTTTACTGACTTAATGAAGCACAAAATTGGTTTTGTAACCTCACTGAGCTTTGAACTTCATAGCCAGGTGTATCCAATCATGAGAAAATGTATTTAAGGTGGCCAATTGCAAGTTGTTCTCCTATTTGAATCTCCTCTGAAGAGTGGCATCATGGGCTCCTCAAAACAACTCTCAAATGATCTGAAAACAAAGAGTGTTCAACATAGTTGTTCAGGGGAAGGATACAAAAAGTTGTCTCAGAGATTTAACCTGTCAGTTTCCACTCTGAGGAACATAGTAAGGAAATGGAAGACCACAGGGACAGTTCTTGTTAAGCCCAGAAGTGGCAGGCCAAGAAAAATATCAGAAAGGCAGAGAAGAAGAATGGTGAGAACAGTCAAGGACAATCCACAGACCACCTCCAAAGAGCTGCAGCATCATCTTGCTGCATATGGTGTCACTGTGCATCGGTCAACAATACAGCACACTTTGCACAAGGAGAAGCTGTATGGGAGAGTGATGCGAAAGAAGCCGTTTCTGAAAGCACGCCACAAACAGAGTCGCCTGAGGTATGCAAAAGCACATTTGGACAAGCCAGCTTCATTTTGGAAGAAGGTCCTGTGGACTGATGAAACAAAGATTGAGTTGTTTGGTCATACAAAAAGGCGTTATGCATGGCGTCAAAAAAACACAGCATTCCAAGAAAAACACTTGCTACCCACTGTAAAATTTGGTGGAGGTTCCATCATGCTTTGGGGCTGTGTGGCCAATGCCGCCACCGGGAATCTCGTTAAAGTTGAGGGTCGCATGGATTCAACTCAGTATCAGCAGATTCTTGAGAATAATGTACAAGAATCAGTGACGAATTTGAAGTGACGCCGGGGATGGATATTTCAGCAAGACAACGATCCAAAACACAGCTCCAAATCTACTCAGGCATTCATGCAGAGGAACAATTACAATGTTCTGGAATGGCCATCCCAGTCCCCAGACCTGAATATCATTGAACATCTGTGGGATAATTTGAAGCGGGTTGTCCATGCTCGGTGACCATCAAACTTAACTGAACTGGAATTGTTTTGTAAAGAGGAATGGTCAAAAATACCTTCATCCAGGATCCAGGAACTGATTAAAAGCTACAGGAAGCAACTAGAGTCTGTTATTTTTGCAAAAGGAGGATCTACTAAATATTAATGTCACTTTTCTGTTGAGGTGCCCATACTTTTGCATTGGTCAAATTTTGGTTTAATGCATATTGCACATTTTCTGTTAGTACAATAAACCTCATTTCAATCCTGAAATATTACTGTGTCCATCAGTTATTAGATATATCAAATTGAAATGGCTGTTGCAAACACCCAAATATTTAGAACTAAAAATGATTAAGATTAATAGGGGTGCCCAAACTTTTTCATATCACTGTATATATATATATATATATATATATATATCCTTACATTAGGGAGTTTAAGGTGCCTAAAACTGCTATGGGACATCTGTTTTCCTGGAGAGATGAGACTTCTCCTGTTTCAGAGTGATATGTGCTAGCTACTGTGGAGAAAGTAGGTTCCAGGGTAAATCCCAGGGCACCTCTCTTGTAACCCAAAAGACACGTCACCACTGACACAGTAAGAAAGCTGCCAACATCTCAAGAGACATTGAAAAGTTCTCCCATTATTCTTGCACAATGACCTTAAGTGAAAGTAAAATACATGGAACAACCACTGCTGTTGCTATAACATACAGGGGGTGTCCTTCGAACAGGTGACACTTCCTGGGTGTCAGTTAAATAAGTTAATCAACGTCTCAGAGGGGAAGTTGGTGATAGGACTAGAGAGAAGGAGGATTAGTCTCTCTCACAACCAGGATAAAGAATAAGTTAAGGAAAATGAAGAAGTAATAAAACTTCAGACCCTCGACATATGACTAAACTAAAGACCTTAGAGGATTAGAAGTATACCCCTGTGTTTGTGGTGAGAAGTAAAATTTTCCAATGATATGGGAAATTAATACTGAAATACTAAAAGGGCCCATATGATCTCTATATACCTAGAAAAGGGAAATATAAAGCAAAGGAGATTATGAGTGGGGAACAGAGATGAGCGAATTGATTCTGCAGAAGTGGAATTCAATCCGAACGTCAGGAAATCTTCAATTCGCCACAATTCCAAATTTCCTGATGCTTTACGGTAACAAATATTTAGTAAGGACCTTTGTGACATCAGACGGTTACATGATATTCTCTAGTGATGTGATTGGGTAGGCGTGTCTTTGCTTGTTAGCAGATCCTTCCACATGAATAAAACTTTTGAGAAATGTGCTCATCTCTAGTGGAGATATGTATGACAGTATAAACTGGTGAAAACTGTAACAATGTATCCCTATAACAATATGCCTATGGTCAATGTATGGTAAAAAAAATATCACATTGCTGACTTTTGCTGGCATAGAGAAAATAAACGATAGCCTAAAACTTATGTCGGATTGCAAAGCAATGTTTCACTTCCTCTGTGTAACCATTTTAATAAAACTTTTTCATTGCTGATAATACAAGTACATACCCTTTTGTAAGTATCTGGTTAGACTTAGCAGCATTCATAAATTATGTGAAATGCACATTTATGCGTATTATGCATACTGTGTCTTTAAGGCAATTTGCTTCTGGTCTGAGCTAACTGGACTTCCACATTTTAAATACAAGTGCACACATTGGCCATGTTGCAATGGGAGAAATTGGTTTCCAAATTGGTGTACCTTCCAGGGGAAGAGTACTTCACCACCTAATTGTAGTGAGAAGGTAATACTCAGTGTCTTAGGGCTGAGTGTCTGAATGACTTGAAAACTGCTGAATTGTATAGTGGGGTTAAAGAGAAGATTGAGAGAAGAGGAAAGTATCATTGAGAGATAGGGACTGTGTCCTGTGAGTTGGTTAAGCAATGCCTCTGGGAGACCCACCTAAAGAGTGTATACAGACCAGCCAGAGGCAGACTGTGATAGTATACAAGTCGTTTTCTAAGTCAAGAACAACGTACTGTTGCCATGTGACACCTTCTGGACTATATATAATACAGTATATTCTATACATTGTTCTGTGCAAAGACTTTTAACTATTCGTCAAGCAGTGCCCTTATTAAGAAAAGGTTCTGTAACCACCAAGTCAGTTGCCTCAAGTAAGACTGTAACTTTCACTCCAGTTACCACTTTGTGAGTAAAGCCTTGTTCCAGTTCATCAGCTGTCTGCCTTCGTGATTGCACCATTGCACCAGTGAGGCCTCATATATACATACCACTCATAGGGCCAAAGATACCTTTAAGACACACTTTTTCCACCAAGGGTTGCAATATAATATATATATATATATATATATATATATATATATATATATATACCACATAGCCAGCTGTTTCTGAGCTGTACACCTTTTCCCATTTGCTATATAAAAGTAATATAAAAGAATATCCCCCAAGATGAATAATTTTCTCAGAATTTAGAAGAAAATATGTAATTTTGCAATTAAAAGTTTGGTGCGTTACATCTGTTGTTCTGTTTATGACAAAAGAGATTATTTATCTTTGAGTCTGGCAATTTCACAAAAAATGAATTTCAGATCTGTTTATGTACCCGACTAGTTGACAAATTAGGCAAATAATTTGTCAATGCTACATTTAACCCTAAATGGGGAAAAAGAAATGGTCCTTTTTTTCAAAGCTTTTTTCCAGGGTTAGCTCTCTTGACATAACACATATAATCATCATCATCATAATCATCATCATAAAAAATAATGTTAATTCTAAAAAATAAAAACTATTTAAATTCTGATTATTATCAAAAGTACAGTGACAATATTTTTGCCCCACATGTATTAGGGCTTCAGAACGAAGCTTCACTGCGAGCTCTCATGGGAGGAGTGCAAATTGCACTGCTGCAGAAGCTAGAACAGCCACTCTCCTTTGTAGTCCCAAGCTGTGCCAGAGTGCATCAAGGCCATGTAAACCCCTTGATGCTGCCACATGCTGTGAGCCTCCTTTGCACTGTGTCATGTGTCATGATGGCTTTCCCACAATGCTCTCTTTAGTTCAGTGTCAGAGAAAGAGAACAAATAATCTCCTGCCGTCACATCCAAACATGCTCCCTGCAAGGCAGGGAACCAACTGAATTCTCTATATCTGGAGCAAATTCACTCATCCACAGTGTGCTTTACATTTCATTTGAACTCATGGGTTTATTCTAGGTCTAACTGTACAGTACATCACACTGCAGCACTGATACCTTTCACACCTACATGAGTTCACGTATCAGCTATATTTTATTCTTTATCAAATATAAGTATTAGATCATAAATGTACACTCAGAATCTACAACACAGAAAATATATTGTCTTCCTCCATACCTTCTGAGTAACTCATCTTACTTTATTTTTAATAGGACATTCTCTATACTGTTTATTGTAGTGTTCTAACATTGTGTATTATACCAGCAGGACACATCAATGCACTCATGGAGAATTAGATAAGATGGGTCATACTATGCTAATTATGTTTACAACAGCTACAATATGATAATCTACATTACGTATAAACAGTTTAAGGTCAGTTATAAAATAATTAGACATATGCATTCACTGGAAAAGTGAAATGTGTTAAGTTATGTTGAATTGTAAATGGAAAATAAAAGCAGTTCCAGCATCCAGAAGTTTAGATAAAATGTAACTTTTAATTCATAATGGATTAAAAAAGTAGTAACAGCAGTTACATGGGAAAAAGATCCACAAAAAATCCTACGCGTTTCAGGGCGTATAGCCCCTTAGTCATGGCTACATAAGGATCAAAACACAACTGAATTTAAAACACAAATGGATCAGGGATCTCCACCCACTAACAGATTTAACTATTAACATACCTAACAATATAAATAACAATATAAATGTATATCTGATATATAAAAGAACATTTTATAGCCTCCATCATATATAAAATACATACATATAAATATATCCCAAATATAGAAAAGTAATAAATGTAAACTTACATATAGAGTTTCATTAGAACGATGTATATAACATTCTCTCCATAAAATTCAAAATACAAAAGGAGAGATCACATGATCAAATCCCATGTGACTATTGCATATTCAAAAAAGATGAGCAGCAATTTGTCGTCAACAAGTTAAAACAACAAACATAACATATAACGGCATTCTCACAATTCTCATTATTTGCCGCTTGTCTTTTTGAATTCATTCACGGGATGTATCATGTGATTTATTTATTTATTTATTTTTTGTATTAGATGACGGCAAAAAAGATTTCTTGCCGCTCATTATTTGAATTTAGTCATGTGGAATATCACATGATCCTTTTTATATTTTGTTCATGTGATCTTCCTCCCCTTTTTTGAATTTTATAGAGGGAGATTGTGAGAATGCCATTATATGTTATGTTCGTTGTTTTAACTAGTTGACGACAATTTGCCGCTCATCTTTTTTGAATATGCAATAGTCACATGGGATTTGATCATGTGATCTCTCCTTTTGTATTTTGAATTTTATGGAGGGAATGTTATATACATCGTTCTAATGAAACGCTATATGTACTGTAAGTTTACATTTATTACTTTTGTATATTTGGGATATATTTATATATATGTATTTTATATATGATGAAGGCTATAAAATTTTCTTTTATATAGAAAATTTAGTTAAATTTGTTAGTGGGTGGAGATCACTGATCCATTAGTGTTTTAAATTCAGTTGTGTTTTGATCCTTATGTAGTCATGACTGGGGGGCTATACGCCCTGAAACGCGTAGGCTTTTTTTGTGGATCTTTTTCCTTTGTAACTGCTGTTACTTTTTTAATCCATTATGAATTAGAAGTTACATTTTATCTAAACTTCTGGATGCTGGAACTGCTTTTATTTTCCATTTCCAATACATTTTGCTCTGAAAAAGTCCGGAGAGCGTTCCCTGCATTCTGTCACATTTTTTATGAATTTCATCTGCATGTGGATATGGTGAGGTGAAGATTCAACTCTTTCTTGTTTATGTTGAATTGTGGCTGTGGTGAGTGGTAAGGGATTCATAACCTCTATTGTACAGGAACTTAAACCATTCAAAGTCCATGCTTGGCTCCCAGGAACCACTGCTGTATGAATGCACTATTACACAAAGTAGAGACTTTACAAATGCTGAATGCATTAAGAACGACATACACAATTCAGCCATAAACTAAGTAGTATTCCAGTAGTTCTGTGAATAAACAAGCAGTGTCTGCAGCCAGGATCATCAAGAAATATCTCAACTGAATTTTTATAAATGTTTACATTTTTTAGAGCTCGTATGATATT
Source organism: Leptodactylus fallax (assembly GCA_947044405.1). NCBI lineage: Eukaryota > Metazoa > Chordata > Amphibia > Anura > Leptodactylidae > Leptodactylus > Leptodactylus fallax. The sequence goes on from CAMRHE010000024.1 coordinate 348,852, forward strand.
TCTTAGGATTTTTGTAGGTTTCACATGCTAGTATCCATGAGATTCCCTCTTATCCAGAAAATTTCCATCCTCTAGTGTTAGGGTCGTGACCGACCCGTTTTAGGTTTTAAATGCATACAAATTCTACATACATTTGTTTATTGCATCAAGACTTTTTGACTTTTTCAGGAACTTATTTTTAAACAAAATACAATAAAATTAAACTATTTTACTAAATTGTAAAATGCTCTTATTAAAATTATAACATTTGTGTTGTTGGGGTCAATTTCGACCCAGGTCTAATATAAGAGTAAAAAAACAATAATCAGTCCCAAAACTTAACTCATAAACACAATATAAACCAACAGCCCACAGCCAGCTCTACCTCCAACAACTTGAGTTAGGGACATGTCCAGGCATGTATGGCCAAATCAGCTTACAGTTGGTACTTTGCAGAGTATACATCTTCAGTGTACACCATGCAACAATGAGGAGAAGATTAGATGCAAGCCAAATTCTGGATTATATCTTGGATGATAATGAATCAGAGGACACACAGCAGCAAACTGATACAGATGAACAGGTTTCTGAGGAGGAAGATGATGTGGAGTATCAACCGGAAGACACAGACAATTCTGATCAGTCTGATGAGGAGGTCACCGGTGCTGAAGCTGCTCCCGCTGAAAGATTCAAATCCAAAAGTGGCAAGATCATTTGGAGCTCAGTACCTCCAGATGTACATGGCAGGGCAGATGCTGCAAATGTCATAAAAATGACCCCTGAGATCACAAGGTTTGCTGTGACAAGAGTAAGTGACATCAAGACATGTTTTGATCTGTTTATGCCATTGTCAATAAAAAAAAGTCATTATTGCTATGACAAACCTTGAAGGAAATAAAGTCCACGGCAACATGTGGAATGACCTTCATGATGATGACCTGGATGCCTACATTGGTGCTCTTCTCCTTGCTGGAGTGTACAAATCCTGCAATGAGGCCACTGATAGTCTCTGGGACGCATCGACAGGCAGGAATATTTTCCGGGCAACAATGTCACTTCAAAAGTTTCAAATGATATCAAGAGTCCTCAGATTTGACAACAGAGACACCAGAACAAAATCTGACAAACTTGCTCCCATCAGGGATGTTTGGGAGAAATGGGTGCAGCTCCTTCCACTGATGTTCAACCCAGGGCCAGAGGTGACAGTAGACGAACGTTTTTTCACTTTCCGCGGAAAATGCCCCTTCCAATACATGCCAAGTAAGCCAGGCAAATACGGCATAAAAATCTGGGCAGCCTGTGATGCAAAAACTAGCTATGCATGGAATCTACAGATTTACACAGGCAAGTCTGCAAGCGGCATCCCTGAAAAAAACCAAGGAAAACGTGTAGTCCTCGATATGACTACTGGACTGCAGGGTCACAACATTACTTGTGACAATTTTTTTACCAGCTATGACCTTGGACAAGAACTTCTCAGGAGGAAAATCACCATGGTGGGCACAGTGAAAAAAAACAAACCTGAGCTGCCCGCTGAATTGTTGCAGATGAAGGACAGGGCTCCACTTTCCTCAAAGTTTGTTTTTACAGACACCACCACTGCTGTTTCATACTGCCCCAAAAAACGACGGAATGTGGTACTGATGTCCACACTTCACAAAGATGCAGCTGTGTCATCAGGAAGTGACAAAAAGCCCAGAATCATCCTGGACTATAACAAAAACAAAGGAGGAGTGGACAACCTGGACAAGCTGACTGCCACCTACACTTGCCAGCGAATGACTAGGAGATGGCCAATGGTTGTATTTTCCAACATCCTTGATGTGTCAGCATACAATGCATTTGTGTTGTGGACCCACATTCACCAAGGATGGAATTCAAAGAAAAAAAACAAGCGGAGGATGTTTCTTGAGGAACTAGGAAGATCCCTTGTCAAGGCGCACATTGACCAAAGGGAACGGGTGCCCCGAGACCCAGCCGCTGCAGCCTTGGTCCAAGAACTCCAGAGCTCAACAAGTGCTTCGCCCACACCCACAGCAACACAAAGAGCATCATCACCAGCATCCTCCTCAACCAGCCCTGCCTCAACATCAACCACAACAGCCACAACCCCAGTGAGACCACCTGATTCTAAAAGAAAGAGGTGTCAGGTCTGCCCTAGCAATAAGGACAGAAAGACAAACACATCGTGCTTCGCCTGCAAAAAATACCTCTGCAAAGAACACACAAAAAGTGTCACTTTTTGCCACACATGCATCTAAACTAATGCATCTAAAAACTAGTACTTGATTTCTGTTGATTTGATTTGCTTGATTGATTGTTGTTTGTTTGTTTGACCTAGAAAAGCTACTTTTTATTATTATTGCTATTAATGTTAATATAATTTTCATCTTTTATTTGTATTAAAGTTCTATAAAAAAAAAAATCTGTTTTTTGCCTTTTTCATAAAGTAGTTAGATATGGGTCAAAATTGACCCGTAACACCATAGATGTTACTAGAGTTAATAATATAAAATATATATATGTATATTTTTTTTACATTTAAGAAATGTGTTCTAAAACCCTTCAGTAATAGTCAGGTAATATAACAAACTTTTTTAAGTTTATATTATTCTCTTGAGGTTCATTTGACAATATTTTTATATTGAAAATGAAGGGTACGCTCTCAAATGAAAGGCCCAGGGGGCCACAACAAAAATATTAAAATCAATCCTTCCATGGATGAGAAACCCTAACAAGGTAACTAAGAGGTAAGAAACAAATTGGATCATAAATAACTGTTTTTAGGGTATCCTAGGGGTGATTTAAGACATGGGTCAAAACCGACCCGTTAACATAAGAAAGAGTAACAGAAAGCTAACACTAGAGGAAGGTTAATAAAGAGGCTAAGGCCACAGATGTTGGGCCTGCTGTGGGATGTCCACCACAAAGGAGACCATGGCAAAAAAGGAAACAAAAATGGCTGTTCAGGTTTTGAAAACTGGCTGAATCTGCAGAAAGAAATTAACCTACCGTGGGTTTCAAACCTGCACCTCAAGGCACATTGTGCTATGGGTTTTTTAGTAGTGTGAATGTGATTTGTACATCACAGTGGTTTAGACAGTAGTGATTTCACCAGCAGTTAACCAGTTGTAACTGCATTACATGTGACCCCAGCCGAAAGGAGTTTTCCAGTAGAATTTTTTTTTCTTAAAAATCAATCAGTGAAGCATAACAATACAAAAAAGTCACTTCATTGTTCCCCTGCCTCTGCCATCTTGATGCTAAACGGATCACTACTGCCTTGTGTTTCCTGGTTCTGTTTGAGATGCAGAAAATGCGTGATCAGCCAGCGATTGGCTAAGCAGCAGTGTGTTGAGGATACCAGGAAGCAAAGCACCCAGAGTCAAAACAGCAACGGTATAGGTGAGTCATTACTGTTATTTTTTATTTTGTTATTCACCATGGCCGCATTAACCATAGGGTAAACAATGCACCAGGATCTATGCTAGTAAGGGTTTCCTGCAGGACAGTCCTCCATCCTCAGGACACAGATAGAGTTGAATCCAGTGGTGGAGCACAGTGTATGTTGGCAGCAGATTAATCTTTGACTGTCCTGGTGTTCAACAGTAAACAGATATTTATTGAGGAACAAGAATAATACACTGTATTCTGTAACTTATGATCTCAGCTACTTGTCTGTGAGCTCCATGTGATCTGCTCTGTGCTGTAGCTACAAAAAGAGAAACAACAGAGAGGAACTTCCTGGTTTTGTTACTCTAGCCCACACCATTTTAACAGAGCTTTATAAACAACTTAACACTATTCTTAGAGACAGAAGCTTATGCAGTTATAAATGTATAAACAGTAGTTGTTGCAATACAGGCAATAATAAACATTATTCCAACACCCCCACTCAACAACTACTTATCTAGTTAGTCCCATTGAGGTTCTGAACTCTTCGAACTTGGTTCTTGGCAATGGCTTTGTCATAATATCAGCCACCATCTTGTCAGTTTAGCAATAAATAAATTTTATGATACCATGTTCTATCAAATCATGCAGGTGGTGATGTTTAACGTCGATGTGCTTGGTTCTTGCATTGATCTTTTCACTGCTTGCAAGTTTAATGCATCCTTGGTTATCTTCATATATCATCGTTGGCTGAGTTGACGGCTTGCCAAGATCCTTTAACAACTGGTTTAGCCAAATGATCTCTTAACTTACGTAGGCCGCAGACACATATTCTGCTTCTGTAGATGATAGGGCAACAGATACTTGTTTTCTGCTGGACCAAGACATAGAACTTTCTCCAAGCTTGAACAAGTACCCACTTGTTGACTTACGATCACTTCAATCATTAGCCCAGTCTGCATCCACATAGCCTGTGAGTGTTAGATCTCCTGTTGAAGACATTCTTAAACTTATGTCTTGAGTTTTTTTCAAATATCGGAGAATTCTCTTAACAGCATTCTAGTCTCTTTTTGGCGCGGTTTTTCCACATGTCTGCAGAGAATACCCACTGCTGCTGCAATATCTGGTCGAGTCATAGTTGTTATGTATAGAAGTGCCCCCACTACCTGTCTGTATTTCTCATTGTTTGGTAACAGATCATCTTCTCCTTCCAATCTTAGGTAGGATGACTCCATTGGGGTTGATATACCTTTTGCTTCTGACATTCCAAACTGGTTGAGGATTGAGTTGATTTTTGCACTTTGGTTTAGAAGAAAACTTCCATCTTCTTCTCTCTGGATCTGGATGCCTAAATAATATGTAACAATTCCAAGGTCTTTTGTTTCAAAATGCTGATTCAGAATTTCAGTCATTTTTGCAATTTCTGTTTCTTCTTCATGTACGACAATCACATTGTCTACATATAAGAGAATATACATCTACTTTCCATCTGTACACTTTGTGTATAGGCATGGGTATGCTTGACCTCTCTTAAATCCTTCTTCCAATAAGACTCTGTTTATTTTGGTATCCCATGCTCTTGCCGATTGCTTAAGACCATAGAGATATTTTTGTAGGTTTACAAACGAGGTTTTCTTCACATTTTCTGATATAACCCTCAGGTTGAGTCATGTACAAATCCTCCTCAATGTCACCATTTAGAAAGGCAGTTTTGATATCCAAATGTCTGACAGACATCCTTTGTATAGCAGATACAGCTAATAGAGTCCTAAACGTGGTCTGCTTAGCAACTGGAGAAAATGTAGCATTATAATCTTCACCATATTTCTGAGAATATCCTTTTGCAGCTAATCTTGCTTTAAATCTGTGAACTTTGGCTTCAGAGTCATATTTGGTCTTAAACACCCACTTACACTTTATTGCTTTCTTGCCTTGTGGTAGTTTGGTGAGTTTCCAGGTTTGAAGTTGATGAAGTGATTTCATTTCCTCATTAGCAGCATTAATCCACTTCGTTTTTTCATGGGCAGGTAGTCGTTGCATCTCATCCCATGACTGTGGCTCTAGTTCGGGTGGTGCTTTAGCAATGTAGGATAGATGCTTAGCTGGTATACCCTTGTTTGATCTTGACGATCTTCTTATTTCAGATTCACTTGATGTTTCCGTTGCTTCTTCAATGGTTGAAGAATCTAACCAAACTTCTACATCTTTCTCTTTGTCATTTTGTAACTGTGACTTAGGTTGTTGTTGCTTCACTTGGACTACTGGTATGATGTCATAAAACTTGAGCGAGACGAAGTTCTCATCAATAATTACATCTCTGCTTATTGTGACCTTTTTCATTTCTGGGTGCAGGATTCTATATCCTTTCTGGGTTTCACTGTAGTCCACCAGGATACCTTCTTTGGCATGGGATTCCCACTTGGTACGTTTTTCCTTAGGGACATGCACAAATACTTTACTTCCAAATACTCTTATGTGTTGTAGATTAGGCTTTTTGCTGTTCCATATCTCAAATTGAGTTTTCTCTGTAGCTTTACCTGGTAACCTGTTTTGAAGATAGCATGCTGTCATGATTGCTTCACCCCAATATGTTGTAGGCAAATCTGCGTCAAATAGCATACTTCTTCCACTTTCACAGAGTGTCCGGTTTCTTCTTTCCACTACACCATTTTATTCAGGATTGTATGGTACAGTGGTCTGAAACACAATTCCATTTTTCCTTAAAATGCTTTGTGTCTCACTGCTTGTATATTCAGTTCCATTATCTGCACGCAGGATTTTTGGCATTCTCCCAAATTTGTTATATACTTCATCTAGATATGTTTCAAGTTTCCCTGGGACTTCATCTTTGCTGTGAAGTAGATTGACAACCGTATATCTTGAATAGTCATCGATAAATGTGAGAAAATATCTCTTCTTTCCAGGAGTTAGAGTATTCATTGGACCACAAACATCAGTATGTATTAAATCCAGTGGCTGTTCTGATTTTGTAGTACTATTCTTAGGAAAAGATTTTCGGGACCTGTTTCCTTTAAGACAGCTTGTACACTTCATTGTCTGATTACACTGATCAATTGTAATGCCTTCAGCAAGTTGTTTTTGAACTAACTTTCTTATTGCTTCTGGGTCTCTATGTGCAAGACGCCTGTGCCATAGATGGATACAATTTGTGTGTTGTTCTTGTTTAGCAGTATATGCGTTTTCTTTGCAATTTAACTGATATGGCTCATCTTTGATCTTTCCTTCTGCTAGTATACGGCCCCTTTTTGAGATGATGCAGCCATTATCTTTAAATGTAACTTCATTTCCTTGTCTTGTAAGTTTCTTCACAGATAACATATTGCTTTCAAGGCTAGGTACATACAGCACGTCTTTTACTGGGATCTTTCTGCTTTGTGTTGGTGAGACTTGACAATCAATGTAACCATCCCCTATGCCCTCTGTATTCATATACTGACCATTAGCCAAAATCACTTTCTCTGACTTACTTTGGTTAAGGTTAGAAAAGAAGTTTCTGTCATTGGTCATATGACTAGTTGCTCCAGAGTCTATACACCATGCATGCTTGGATGTACTTTCATTAATGGTAAAAGCAGTTTCAGTACTTGAATTGTGTTTTTCTTCAGTGATGGCACTTTTAACCCTTTGATGATTTTGCTTTTTCAGATGATTCATTCTAGCTTTCCAGACTCTGCAGTCAGCTTTTAGGTGCCCTGTTTTCTCGCATACAAAACACTCACGTGTTTCTTTCAAATGACTTTTATTTTCGGGTAGAGCTTGGGCTTTTAAAACGGATTCTGCTTTAGATACCCCAGCGCTGCATACACTCTCTGTCTTCCACTTGTATTAATCTATAAGCTTTCCTCTGACATACTCCAGTGTGAGCTCATTATCTGGGCTTGCATCTAGTGCGGTTACAAGCGTGTCATAGCTTTCTGGAAGACCGCTTAATAGTAGTGCAGCAATATGTAAATCTTTCAGATCTTCTCCAATGCCACGTAAGTGCTCCAAAATTTCTATAGTGTTTCTTATATAGTCCTGCATATCACTGTTCCTATTTAGCTTAGACTGGTACAGCTTTCTCATTAGATATAGCTTATTGCTGAGATTTATCCTTTCATGCACTTTCTGCAGCTGCTCCCACATTTCTTTTGCAGTGTCACATTTGCATGCATGTACAATCTGATCATCATCTATGCTGAGGGATATAGTGCTTTGTGCTTTCTGATCCTTCTCTATCCAGTCATCTGTTACTGGCAGGGCTGTGGAGTTGGTACGCCAAAGCCCCGACTCCTCAATTTCCCCTGACTCCGACTCCGACTCCACCAAAATAGGAACCGACTCCGACTCCACGACTCCGACTCCGACTCCACAGCCCTGGTTACTGGGTCAGGTTTAGACTCCTTTGTGTATTTCCACGTACCTTCTCTTATTAGCAGCATCTTTATCTTGAATTTCCAGGATTGATAGTTCTGATTATTCAGGTTTAGCACTGTGAACTTCATAGAGTTGCTGCTGGTGGCCATCTTGGATCACTGTTGTTTTTCTTTTCTTTCTGTGTCTCTGGGTATCTGGGGGTATCTGGGCCCATAACCTGTTGGCAGCGGATTAATCTTTGACTGTCCAGGTGTTCAACAGTAAACAGATATTTATTGAGGAACAAGAATAATACACAGTATTCTGTAACTTATGATCTCAGCTACTTGTCTGTGAGCTCCATGTACTCTGCTCTGTGCTGTAGCTACAAAAAGAGAAACAACAGAGAGGAACTTCCTGGTTTTGTTACTCTAGCCCCCACTTTTTAACAGAGCTTTATTAACAACTTAACACTATGGCTAGAGACAGAAGCTTATGCAGTTATAAACGTATAAACAGTAGTTGTTGCAATACAGGCAATAATAAACATTATTCCAACAGTGTCATCAGCAATGTGCTATTTCATTCAGGCCATAACTAACGCTTGAGCAGGAGCCTGCTGACAGCTCAATGGGAATGCACTAGGTAAGTATTGCTTCTTTTCTTTTTTTTCTTGGTATTATACTGTGTGATGAGCCACTGAGAAGTGATTATATTGCATAAGGCCACTAAGAGAGCATTCTACTCTGTGGGAGCCATAAGGAGCTATTTTACTGCGTAGGGCCATCTAAAGGCATGATATTGTGTGGGGCCACTTAGGAAACATTATAATCAGAGGCATAACTACTATGTAGCCTACAACCTTAGGGGTCTGGTGGGCCCCAGCTGCTTTTTTTTTTTTAATAGACCATTACCTGCTGGAGTAACCCAAGCAGGGTCTATTAACTGGCCCTATTTACTTTCCAATCCCCATTCCTGCTCACAGTCACCTCCACTTCCCCTTCTGCCCTCACTATACTTCAAAACAAAAATAAAAACATCCACTGAAAGTATGGTGGAAGGCCACTAAGTAACACAAAAGCACTGGTCTATATTATAGTGAGTGTTCAACTGGCTGGGTCTGATGGTAAACAGTACCCCTTCAATTGGTGATGTCACAACCAGGATAGTTAGATATTATGGATGTTTGTATAGGTGGGTTCTCACCTTTTCAAGTTGTGCTGGCCCACAACTAACACAGTGGATGGATCCAGAGTATGTTTTGGTATATGTGAGCTGCGGAACCTCTAGGCGTCAGAATCTCCTGGATCCAGACGGTATACAGGTAATGGATTGGTAGGAGAATCTCCCAAAAAATGAGGTGTGGGGACCGCGCTTCACCAAAGATGCTTTATTATACTCAAATAACACAACGCGTTTCGGGGAAATCAGATCCCCTTTATCAAGTGTACAAGAGACAGCCTGAGGAAGTAGGCTGTGAGATCTGAAGTGAAAAAATGAAAGTCAGACATTGCTTTACAACCATGATTCAGCAGAATTTTTTTAAAAAAGAAAACTCATGAAACAGGCCTGGACAGAAATTATGGTACCCTTAACTTAATATTTTGTTGCACAACCTTTTGAGGCAATCACTGCAATCAAACGATTCCTGTAACTGTCAATGAGACTTCTGCACCTCTCAACAGGCATTTTGGCCCACTCCTCATGAGCAAACTGCTCCAGTTGTCTCGCCTTTTACAGACGGCATGTTTCAGCTCCTTCCAAAGATACTCAATAGGATTTAGGTAAGGACTCATAGAAGGCCACTTCAGAATAGTCCAATGTTTTCCTCTTAGCCATTCTTGGGTGTTTTTAACTGTTTTTAGAGCCTCCTCCATGTTTCACAGTAGGGACAGTGTTCTTTTCAAGATATGCTTCATTTTTCCGTCTGTGAACATAGAACTGATGTGCCTTGTCAAAAATTTAGTTTTTTGTCTCATCTGTCCATAGGACATTCTCCCAGAAGCTTTGTGGCTTGTCAACATGTTTTATATACTATTACTTTTGTCAGATCCAAGTTATTTCTGTGACCATTGTGGGTTTTTCTTTCATTAAACGAGGGGTACCAATAATGTTGTCCACATGTGTACTATGTGGAGGAGCTTCTATGGGACAATATACTGTGTGGAGGAGCTGCTATAGATAATATACTGTCTGTAAGCCACTTTGGGACATTATTGTGTGTGTAAATGTAGCGTTATATCATGTGGGGCCAGGAAAGGGGGCGCTATGTCGTATGGGGGGGGCAAGTCAAAAGTTGGTATGGGGTCCATTCTTTGCTAGTTATGCCCCTGAGTATAATGTATGGTCGGAACTAAGCATTATCACTATGTGTTATACATTGAAGGACACTTTTACTGTGTTGGAGCATAAAGGTACTTGGTAGAAATAGGGGTATGGATGGGGTAACGGGCATGGTTTAATATAAAATAAAAATGCTGCAGTGAGCTGAGCGTACCACTTCTGAAACTTTTGCACTAGGCCCACCATTGTGTTAAAAGCGCACTCTTTGCCACACTGATCATTTTTTAACAAAAAAGGTGTTTGCAAAGAAAGCCCCTTAATTATTGGAACACCTCCAATTATAAAGCAACTTAAACATAAATGAAAAGTATGGGTGAATATAAGAAACTTTGTAATATATCTTAGTAAAGAAAGATGCCTCATTCTCTATTTATCATATTTAGTTATTTCAAATATAGAAGTCTATAGAGAGAGGAGCAGAGGAGAGGCTGCTGGAGAAGATATATGCATATCAAAAAGGGGCGCACCTTCCATGAGGCGAACTGACACGATAGCCTCAGGTGACGCCTCATGGAATAAACTAGGGGGGCAGCATTTCTTTTTCTAATCAGCTGCTACTTATTACTGTATATAACTGCAATAAGTAATGGCTGATACTTTTCACTCACCTGTCCACATTCCTGTGCAGGCCAACTCCTCTGCCCCCTCCAGGCTGTGCTACACTTACGTCACAACGCTGAAAGGCTCCAGGATGCTATGTCCAGCGTCCTGGTATTCTTCAACATCAGCTACAGTGCATCCTGGCCTGCACAGGAGCTACAGAGTTGGAATGCATAGGAGCGTGGAGGGATGAATAAAAGTATTGGCTGCTACTTATTGCAATAATACAATAAGTAGCAGCCGATTAAAAAAAGAAATTCTGCTAGTCAAATACTTGGTGGGGCGGCATAAAAAAGGGGTTGTATACTGTGGGGGTCATATACTGTAGGAGGGTAAAAAAGGGGTGCCATATACTGTGGGGGACAAAAAAGGGTTTCATATAATTTGGAGGACAAAAAAGGGGGTCATGTACTGTGGGAGGGGCAAAAAACAGGGCCAAATACTGTGGGAGTGCCTAAAAAGGGGTCATATAATCTGAGGGGGGACAAAAAAATGGAGGCGTTTACTGAGGGGGGCTAAAAAAAGGTGGTTGTATATCATGTGGGGGCCAAAAAAAATGTACTGTATGCATATCTTTTTTTTTTTTTTTTGGTGGGGGGGGGCTTTTCCTCAGGCAGCAGATAGGCTAGGTTCACCCCTGATACCAAAGCTGCTACACTGTGCTAAACTTAGTAATTAAGATAGCTCTTTTGACTCACCTATATATAATAAAATAATGCTCTACCACAGTACAGAATGACGCAATAAATCAATCACTAGCCAGCAGCAACCCATTCTCCATTCTGTATGTGAGGCTGGATACAGACATGAGTGCTATTCGAGATAATGTGAGTTAAGAGAAGGAGAAAAACAGTCTGAGTGAAGAAGGAAAAATTATTCTTTAACCCCATCCCACCACATGCATTTTTCGATTTTAGTTTATGGAATTTGAGAAAAACTGTGTTTGTGCAACTTTCTTATGAACTTTGTTTTTATGGTGCTTACTGTGCAGCCAAAATGACATGTCATCTGTATTTTATGAATAAGAATGATTACGGCGTTACAAAATTTGTATAGTTTTTTTTTTTTTTTTTTTTTCGTTTTAACCCCTTAAAAAAATCCAAAGCTTTGCAAAGAAGAATTGCGCATAGCCTGACACTTTTTTTGATTTTTTTGCAGATGTAATTTTTATTTATATACAGGTGCATCTCAATAAATTAGAATATCTTTGAAACGTTTATTTACAGTCATATGAAAAAGTTTGGGCACCCCTATTAATCTTAATCATTTTTAGTTCTAAATATTTGGGTGTTTGCAACAGCCATTTCAATTTGATATATCTAATAACTGATGGACACAGTAATATTTCAGGATTGAAATGAGGTTTATTGTACTAACAGAAAATGTGCAATATGCATTAAACCAAAATTTGACCGGTGAAAAAATTTGGGTACCCTTATCATTTTATTGATTTGAATACTCCTAACTACTTTTTACTGACTTATTGAAGCACAAAATTGGTTTTGTAACCTCACTGAGCTTTGAACTTCATAGCCAGGTGTATCCAATCATGAGAAAAGGTATTTAAGGGGGCCAATTGCAAGTTGTTCTCCTATTTAAATCTCCTCTGAAGAGTGGCATCATGGGCTCCTCAAAACAACTCTCAAATGATCTGAAAACAAAGATTGTTCAACATAGTTGTTCAGGGGAAGGATACAAAAAGTTGTCTCAGAGATTTAACCTATCAGTTTCAACTGTGAGGAACATGGTAAGGAAATGGAAGACCACAGGGACAGTTCTTGTTAAGCCCAGAAGTAGCAGGCCAAGAAAAATATCAGAAAGGCAGAGAAGAAGAATGGTGAGAACAGTCAAGGACAATCCACAGACCACCTCCAAAGAGCTGCAGCATCATCTTGCTGCAGATGGTGTCACTGTGCATCGGTCAACAATACAGCACACTTTGCACAAAGAGAAGCTGTATGGGAGAGTGATGCGAAAGAAGCCGTTTCTGAAAGCACGCCACAAACAGAGTCGCCTGAGGTATGCAAAAGCACATTTGGACAAGCCAGCTTTATTTTGGAAGAAGGTCCTGTGGACTGATGAAACAAAGATTGAGTTGTTTGGTCATATAAAAAGGCGTTATGCATGGCGTCAAAAAAACACAGCATTCCAAGAAAAACACTTGCTACCCACTGTAAAATTTGGTGGAGGTTCCATCATGCTTTGGGGCTGTGTGGCCAATGCTGGCACCGGGAATCTTGTTAAAGTTGAGGGTCGCATGGATTCAACTCAGTATCAGCAGATTCTTGAGAATAATGTACAAGAATCAGTGACGAATTTGAAGTTACGCCGGGGATGGATATTTCAGCAAGACAATGATCCAAAACACAGCTCCAAATCTACTCAGGCATTCATGCAGAGGAACAATTACAATGTTCTGGAATGGCCATCCCAGTCCCCAGACCTGAATATCATTGAACATCTGTGGGATAATTTGAAGCGGGCTGTCCATGCTCGGCGACCATCAAACTTAACTGAACTGGAATTGTTTTGTAAAGAGGAATGGTCAAAAATACCTTCATCCAGGATCCAGGAACTGATTAAAAGCTACAGGAAGCGACTAGAGGCTGTTATTTTTGCAAAAGGAGGATCTACTAAATTTTTATGTCACTTTTCTGTTGAGGTGCCCATACTTTTGCACCGGTCAAATTTTGGTTTAATGCATATTGCACATTTTCTGTTAGTACAATAAACCTCATTTCAATCCTGAAATATTACTGTGTCCATCAGTTATTAGATATATCAAATTGAAATGGCTGTTGCAAACACCCAAATATTTAGAACTAAAAATGATTAAGATTAATATGGGTGCCCAAACTTTTTCATATGACTGTATTTCAGTAATTACATTAAAAAAGTGACCTCCTATATTTTCTAGATTCTATACACAGAGAGTGTACTATTTCAAGTGTTTTATTTCTGTAAATGTTGATTATGGATTACAGGTAATGCAAACGCAAATCTAAGAAAATTAGAATATTGTAAAAATGTTTTGTATTGTAAATTCAATGAGTCACCTGCCAAGGTTTCCTAAGCCTTTAAATGGTCCCTCAGTCTGGTTCAGTAGGACACACAATCATGGAAGACTGCTGATTATGAATTGTATTACTGAATCACTGAAATGAATGAACGTTTCAAAGATATTCTAATTTACTGAGATGCACCTGTAGTTTGGGGAATGGCTATTGCTTTGAGAGCCTACAATAGGCTCCTGGCTGTCATGCAAATAGAAAGACACTCCCGAATTTCTCCAATTGATTAAATTGCTGCAGCATGATATCTTATCACAGAAGACAACAAAAACCAATGAAAAATCAATGGAAAAAGATCACACTGCAGCTGTTTAACCAATTGTAGAAGTTCTGGTTAACACTGCTACATCTGTATTTCACAGTTTGATTTTTCTGTAATATTAATTCATGTAAAGTTGGTTTATAATTGAAGCTATGCTTTAATCAAAATATAATCTTACTTTCTAAGTATTTCTATTTTCCTTACTTGTAAAGAGTTAGGCTGGGGCCCCACATTTCGAAAATGCAGTGTTTAGGTATAAGGCTGAGTCCCCACGTTGCGGAAACGCAGCTTCTTTTGTTGCAGATTTTGCTGCGTTTTTTTGAGCCAAACCTAGGAGTGGCTACAAAAGGAATGGGAAATATATAGAAGTACTTATACTTCTACCATCTGCTTAATCCACTCCTCACTTTGGCTCAAAAGCGTAACAAAATCTGCAACAAAAAAAGCTGCATTTCCGCAACGTGGGGCTTCAGCCTAATAGTGGCAAAAAGTCTGCAGAGGAAAACTGCGAGATCTCAATGAAAAACACTGCAAAAAAACGTGATGCGTTTCCACTGCAGTTTTTTTTCACAGCATTTTTTGCTGCGCTTTGCTACATGGGGCCTTAGCCTTAAATAGTCACTATCCTTATTCTATACAGATTAGAATTGATATGGAAAAATAAAACAGGTGAGCTGGAAAATAGAGTGAACATTACTTGTGGTTGTATTTGAAAAGCTAAACTTAATGTTACTATTTATGTCTCAGCCTTTGTCAGTTCCCACACCATTTCTGATTTTCTTACTTATAGTTGGAAAATTTTCTCCTGTTACACACTTTTATTTTTCTCATATTTGTCAGATTCACTCTTGTACTTTTGTTACAATATGTAGATTTTAATTTTTACCTTGTCTGCAGACTTGCAGTGTGAACTTAGACTTGCTATGTTGTCAAAAGTGTTCCCACCTAAAATTTAGCTTTCGTTAACTCTTTTCTTATTGCTACCATTTGGTTTTTATCCATACTATCTCACGGCCAAATTTTCTTCTCACTGAAACATAATGTAGCTCATAGATTTTGTAATGTGTAAATAACCTCAAATCAGTAGAGCAATCAAGATTTTTTGGTATTGTACTTTTGGATGAAAACTGCAAGGAGAAGCACCAACTTGCTAGATCATCTTCAAGGGCATCTCACCCAGCCACCCAGGGCCCTACTCTGTAGCAAGCAGAAATGTTAAAACAACGCTGTTTGTAGATATTGATGAGCGATTTTCCTGAGATTCGTTCCGGGCAAATTTGCTTCATTTATGTGATTTGAATCTCAAAAGTTTTTAATTTAGCAGAGCTAATTACAAGTCTATTCATTTATCTCTATCACAGATGGGCGTCTATAGTCATGTTTCAATGCTTTTCAATGGGCTGGACATTGGTTGCCACCTGCTTCCCAGGGAGCATAGCATACATAAACAAGCTGAATCTCTACAAGGAAAATCAGTACATTGCACTTTACAGTATGTATGTATTTATGAAATTTTTTTTTTTAAAAGAAAGTCTCAGCTTTCTGCACGTGACTTATAAGCAGACCGTGTTCCAACCAGTGGCAATAGTTTTTTAAGGGTGTGTACAGTTCCCATAAGTATGATCCTCTGCACCTCTCAGGTATTGTGATAGTCTGGAAGCTCTCAAAGACTTTTGATGGTGCCTAGTAGTATAATGTTGTACCGTGTTAGCCATAGAAAGTAGTGGAAGAGTGAAGAAATCAGGCAATACCTTTTAGAGGCTAACTGGCTATATTCAGTTAGCCACTAAAAGGTAACACCTGATTTCTTCACTCTTCCACTACTTGATGGTGTCTAGAGCTCCAGTCACCACAGGCACATTTCTAACTTTAGTCGTCCCTTGATTCTGCTCACTTCAATTTCAATAGTTCTTTGTACTTAATGGGTTCTCTCCTTGTTTCAGCATGATGTTCTGGACACACACAACATCTAAAAACAAGCAGCGTGTTTCTTTTTCATCATTGAGTATGACATCATTTTCAGAAATGGAATGATGTATTTGCATTGTCATGTCCCCAATGAGTGGTAGTTTATCTTATAATAACAATCATGTCAGACATGTGTTCATACCATTTATCTGGCATTTGACCATCAAAGTCTTTGCAGATAGACCACTGCAAATAGCTGACTGTTTTGTTTTATCTATTCATATGTTTGAATAAAGTCAGTACAGCGCAACCAGCAACAATTTGGCTTATGGTCTCCTTACTAGACATTCTTTATTTTTCATTGACCTGCTGTTTCAACATGTTCTTTTGGTGGTACCTGGTGTTGAGTGACTGATTCTGATTCAGACTTTCTGCTTCTCATGTAAGCCTGGAACTGCGCAGACTGAAGACTAGTCTCCTTATCAACTAATGGTCTGTCAAGACTTTGGAAAAAATTCCCATCCAGTGGTTTACCTTTGAGCAGCTCAAGCTTTTCTGCTTCTATATTTGTTTAATAGAAATGTGGCTGCTAGATTTCCTTTGCCTCCACAAGCAGAGAGTATCTTGCTTTTCCAGCCTTTTGCATGCCCACAAGCTTGGTGAACTTATCACTGCCGACTAGAAGGTCAACAACTGCCATTTTATATGTGGATATAAGTTCAAATCAAAGGCTACCATTTCATCTCTAGAGATGGGCGAATTCTTCAGGATTCATTTTGTTTCGGGTTCGGGTGGCTTCAGTGCATGATTAGTTTTGGGTCAAACAATTTCAGTACAAACTACACCTTTACTTGGCTTAGTGTAGAACACTTTCAGGTGTACTATTTATCTAATTTCAAGCTCTCTAAGGCAAACACTACCATAGTTATGTGAAAGTGACATTATTATACTGTGGGGTTTCTTCAGACCCCAGAGTATAACAGGTGGAGGCAGGAGTGAACCTAGCCTCTCTGCTGCCTGAGGAAAACTATAGAAAGGCACACCCCCCCAAAAGAAAAGATACCTAACCTGGCTTATCTTTGTTTGTGTGATGGGGCCCCCCTGATTAAAATTGTAGGACGTCCCCCATTTGCAGATCAAAAAAATCCCTTACTTGGCTCCAACATAGTATAACACCACCGTTTTTGCCCCCCACAAGATATAAGACACCCTTTTTTGCCCCCCCAGCCTTATACAGCCACTTTTTTTGGCCCACCACATGATATATGACCCCTTTTTTTGGCCCCCCATGGTATATGACCCCCTTTTTTTGCCCTACCTATTGTATATGACTCCCTTTTTCTGGCCCCCCACATGGTATATAACCCCCTTTTTCTGGCCCCCCACATTGTATATGACCCCATTTTTCTGACCTCCCACATAGTATATGACCTCCTTTTTCTGGCCCCCCACATGGTATATGACCTCCTTTTGTGGCCCCCCACATGGTATATAAACCCCTTTTTTTGCCCCCACAGTATATAACCCCTTTCTTATGGCACCCCCACAGTATATGACCCCTTTCTTCTGGCCCTCCAAAGTATATGACCCACTTTTTTTGCTTTTTATGGCCCCCACATATTATATGACCCTCTTTTTACCACGCCACAGTATATGATCCCCCTTTTTTGTGACCCCCACAGTATATGTTAGGCCGATACTTATTGTATTATTGCCGATAATTTTTACCTACCCATCCATGCTCCTGTTCAAGCCGGACTTCGCTGCCAGTGCCAGTTCCAAGGCCTGCTGTAGCCGATGCTGTAGATGTAACGTCCTGGCAATCTTCAGGGTCGTGATGTAAGTGCAGTTGCACCTAGAGGAGGCAACGAAGACTGGCCTGGACAGGAGCATGGATGGGTAAGTAAAAATGATCAGCAGCTACCTATTGCAATAATACAATAAGTACCGGCCGATTAAAAAAAAAATAATGCCACCCCCAGGTTTATTGCTTGAGTGCCTCAGGTCACCTCATGGAAGATGCACCCCTGGGTGGAGGCCCAGGGAAGGTGTAAAAAATAATACTCAACTTCCCTAACCTCTTTTAGGTCTCCTTGCTTTGTCCGGTGCTCATTTGATTACGTCTAGCACTCTTCTTTGATGTCATGGAGCCCGGCATGCCCAATCACAGGCCTCAGCAGTGAATGCCAGACATCAGCAGGAGAGCACTTGATAATGCGAGGAGGCCAAAAAGAGGTAAGGGAAGGTAAGTATGAATTTTTATTTTTTACATCTCCCCTGGGCCTCCACCTTCTAGTTTGCGCGTATGTTCGGTTTGTAAAAACTAACAATTTAGAGAATTCAGGTTGAACCAAGTTGATCCCAGCTCAGTATGAACTGATTCACCCATCTCTGTTCATCTCATGATGTACAGTCTCTCAATGTCCACTTTACGATGGTGGAGTGCATTGTCAATAACTGGTGTAAATAGTTGATTGCCTGCTGACTGATTACTGCATATCCTAGACTTTGTCTCATGTTGGTGAATGGCACCAGTGCAATGCAGAATAGTAGGGGAGACAAGGTGTTGCTGTGGAAGATTCCTCTCTTTATCGAAATCTTCCCCTTTCTAATGCAACCTCATTGATGAGAGAGATTAATTTAAGCCCTCCATTCTTTCATTGTAGCATCCACAAATTGCCTAATAGTCAGGAATACCCAGTATATCGTCAAGGCTTTAAGGATCAAGGAGTATAGGACACTGTTGAAGGATTTTTTGTAGTCAATCCACCACATTCCTAGATTCTGTTTGGTCTTTTTTGCCATGCTTACAACCATTTCACTGATTAGTTGGTCCTTGTAACCTCTAGAGGACCATAAACAATAAACAACATTTCTATATATGTGGTAGAATGCCATTCTTGCGCAAGTGACAGTAGAGGTGGTCAGCAATTGCCACAAATCTTGTATGTGTTAGGCAGACAAGTGACTGAATCTGTATATTTTATTTCAGATGCAATACATATTTTGTTTTTGTATCCTCCATATCAGCTCAACATTGGGACAAAAACCTCAATTGCAGCCATATTCTACCTTGAACAACTTCTTTTATTAAGAGTATGCTCACCTTCAACATTTTTGCCATATGTAAAAACTGTGCCATCCATTCTTTATAAGTGAAGTAATGAGAACCTCTCAATTAATTTCAACAACCCACTTCATTTGCAGAGACTGTGTTGTACTATTGGCTGGCAAGGTTTCTGGTCATTATATTATGGCAAATATGGCATTTTATAAATCGTTAATAGACCAAAAATTAATGGAGACATATTCAATGAAATTTTAATAAGGCTGAGTTGCCATTGCTTAACCACTTCCTAACATCTGCCATACTATTATGTTAGGTCTTTAAATATGGCAGCCATCATGCTTTCATAGTTGCTGGGTCTTTTCTATTTTGCACAGTGGAGACCTGCTGCTAATTTCACTCTGATGGCAGGCATTATTATCCTCTATACCCCCCAAGATTCTCTCTGGAGCCCCTATAGTCTTTTTTTAATCCCATAGTTTTAAAAAAAAAAAAAATGCAAAAAATCTAAAAGTTCAATTCACCACTTTTTCCTAGATTTCAAATAAAAATAAACAAAAATAAACAAATTATGCATTCCCGTGTACGAAAATGTACGATTTCCAAACATATACAAATATTTTTTCCATATGGCAAATGGCATAGCAGGAAAAAAAAAACCAAAAGAGCCAAACTCCGTTTTTTTTCATTGTTTCGCCTCCCATAAAAATTGGAATAAAAAGAGATCAAAACATCAAATGAAATAAATAAAATTTAAATCTGGCCCTGCAAAAAAAAAAAAAAAAAAACACCTTATGCAACTCATACGGAAATATAAAAAAGTTATGGGTGTCAGAATATGACGACTACAGTTTTCAGTTGGAATTTCTTTTAAGGTGTTAAAATGTAACAAAAACTAAATACATTTTGTATCACCATAATGTAACAACATTCAGAATACAGGTAACATGTCATTTTGGCAGCACAGTGAATGCTGTAAAATGCCTAAAAGAAAGTTGTGCAAACACAATTCCACCCCATTTTGATTTTTATTCTACAACTGAGTGTTTTTTTCAAAATAATGAATTATTGCAAATTACAATACAACTTTACAATTAAATTAAATATAAACTGTACATACTTTAATGGAAACTAAAGGTAATGTTGAATTATTTTCTGTTGGTATTGACACAAGTACAATAGGTATTTTCTTCCATGTTTTTGCCAAAGAAACTTTTTTTTATAAACCTAAGTGAGTTTGTAGGATTACAAGACAAAAACACCGTGAAACAATCAGCAATTGAAACAAGACAATTGGTAAGCATACTTGTATCATGCTTGAGATGTATTTCTACAAGCTAGTTGAGTTATCACAATGCAGCAGTCTACAAAGAGTCTTCACAGTGACTATTAAGATATAAGTTATCTTAAGAGTAAGGCTGTTAGACCCCTGCTGAAAAGTAAAGCGAGTGATTGGGGATGCAAGATTTTAAAACTTAGAACTCCACAGGAAACAAAGGTTGGAATTCTAAGAGAAAATAAAAAAATTGGTGTATGAAATGAAAAATAAATCATAAGGGGATAAGCAAAACAATTGAATTTAAATTGATAGGATGGACAGTAGAGGAACCACTGAGGCCAAACATCAAGTTTTAACATGTACTTCACTTACATTTATATTTAATCCAAGTAAACTGCAGATTTGCACTAGCTTCCAATATCAGAGACCAAGAGATGGGCTCCATGCAGAGAAAATACCTTCTCTGCTAGAAAGTGATATGCCCTTGAAATAAGCATGTTGACATGAGAAATAAAAGTGTAACTATTGTAAAATTGAAATCAATTTATATAGTTTTTAAAACGATACTTATAGTCAAACTGTAGACTGCCTTTCTAGCTTTCATATTACAACACTATTTTCAAGACCGACCATTAGAGGTGATTTAGTAATGGAAAAATATATAGAAGCAACATGATATCATAAGTCTAGATTGTATATATGTCGTCTTGTTTATAGACAATTGAAGGTGTGTGGCACATCACAGACAAAATGTGTTGGATTAAAATATTTGAAATACTGATGCGACGGCACCAACACAAATCAACAACCAGAAGTAAATGCATTGCTTGCATTACCCTGAGTCATTATAGACTATGTTCTGCTATATATCTCAGCCACACATAAACAGCATCTAACTGTTTTGGAAGGTTATTTTTTTCTTTCCATTAATTTACGTTTTCTTAAGTTAATAAACACGTATAATAAATGATACAGAAATCTTTGAAAGGGAAGAAAAAGAATCTTTGAAAGGGAATATATCAAAATCTGCACTAGGCACTAAACATAAATATACCCCCATTAAAGGCTCATTTACACTCACCAATTATTTTTATGATCCCATTGTTTCTAAATAATCGTAATGCTATTTGCAAAAGGTTGTAAGGAAAATGATACATATATTAAAACATAATCAAATATTAAGACTCCATTTTAAGTCATAAGACTACAGTAGATTAGGTCATAGATTTATAACAAGCTGATATTTTAGTGATGTTTTTGCAAAAACAAGATTATGTAAGATGTTTGTGTTATGGTATGTATCAACAAAATGTTTTGATCGCTTTCAAACGTCTGTAAGATGACGTTAAACAGACTTCTTGCTATCTTATCAGACTGAGCAGAGAGAATGTGGAAAGTCCCATAATAATATATTAGAATATGACATTAATCCTATTTGGCATGTAGCCATTATGTCTGAGTTGTTATATATTGGACTTTCATCTGTAAAAAAGCAAGATCATTTGGAATATCAAGTGCAGTTGTGTGTGGTATTCAAAGACCTCCTGGGTACCTGTAAGCTTAAAGGGCATAACTGAGAAATCTGATAAATTTTTGCTCACAAGGTCTACAGATCTATAGCTCACCAAGACTCCACTATACAGTGAGTAAATGCATGCGATGACTGGATAACACCACCATATATGCCTTATTTTACAACTAGGTAGCTGGCAAATACTACCAACACAGGCATCTTTGACTCCATGTTTTCCCATTTTAATTGCCACTTTCTTCACAAACCCTTAGTCCTTATACTGTGCTATGCAGACAGAGTAAACAGCCACCCTATCTTATAAGCTGTTAACCCCTTCCCACCAGTGACATTTTTCAATTTTCATTTTTGACTCCCCACCTTGCAAACCCCATAACTTTTTTATTTTTCAATTGACACAGCCATATGAGGGCTTAATGTTTGCGGGACAACTTTATAATGGAGTCATTTATTATTTTGCATAATATACTGGGAAGCTGTAAGAACAAAATCAGAATTGGATGAAATTAGAGAAAGTGCATTTGTGTGACTTTCTTATGGGCCTTCGTTTTTACAGTGTTCACTCTGAAACCAAAATAATAATAAATAATAATAAATTTTATTTATATAGCGCCAACATATTTCTCAGCACTGTACAATTTGTAGGGTTCAAGTACTGACAAAAAAGATACATTACAAAGAAATAGTCAATTCATACACTGTGACTGAGGGCCCTGCTCGCAAGAGCTTACAATCTATGAGGTAGAGGGGGTGACACAAGAGGTAACAGGGGCGGCAAAAGAGGTAGCATTGCTTATACAATGGTCAGACAATTTTGTAATAGAGGTTACTGTCATTACACATATATAAGCTGTATGAGCCGTAACCAGTCGTGTCCTTTAACGTGCAGATGGTTCCTGGACATATAAAGTTAGTCTGAGATGGCATCATATCCTGTGAGGTAATGTTGGAGCATCAACAGAGGAGGGTATGTTTTAGGGATTCTAACTACAGAAGGGTTTATATTAGGAGTTGTGATAGGCCTGTCTGAAAAGATGTGTCTTTAGTTTACACTTGAAGCTGTGGAAATTGGGGGTTAATCTAATAGTCCGACATAAAGCATTCCAGAGAAGTGGTGCAACTTGGGAAAAGTCTTGTATACGAGCGTGGGAGGTCCTGATAATAGAGGATGTTAGTCTTAGGTCATTGACAGAAAGGAAAATATGGGTTGGGCGATAGACAGAGATAAGGGAGGAAATGTAGGGAGGGTGAGGGTGATAAGTTTATATTGTATTCTGTATTGAATAGGCAGCCAATGTAGTGACCGGCACAGACCGGAGGCTTCGCTGTAGCCTCTAGACTGATAGATGAGCCTGGCCACCGTATTCAGAATAAATTGTAGAGGGGAGAGTTTAGTAAGGGGAAAGCC
Source organism: Leptodactylus fallax (assembly GCA_947044405.1). Classification (NCBI taxonomy): domain Eukaryota; kingdom Metazoa; phylum Chordata; class Amphibia; order Anura; family Leptodactylidae; genus Leptodactylus; species Leptodactylus fallax. Next base: position 372,049 of record CAMRHE010000024.1, read on the forward strand.
GATTAGTAAGGAGTTACAGTAGTCAAGACGAGAGTGAATCAGGGCAACAATAAGTGTCTTTAGTGTATTTGTGGTAAGGAAAGGGCGGATTCTGGAGATGTTTTTGAGGTGGAGATGACATGAGTGTGCGAGTGATTGTATATGGGGGGTGAAGGAATGGTCTGAGTCAAACAAAACCCTGAGGCAGTGGGCATACTGCCTAGGAGTTATGGTAAGGCCAGAGACTGCAATGGAGATATCAGGGACAGATCTATTAGATGGTGGAAACAGCAGTAATTCCATCTTTGAGAGATTCAGTTTTAGATAGAGAGAAGACATGATATTTGAGACAGCAGAGAGACAGTCACTGGTGTTCTGTATTAGTGCAGGGGTGATGTCACGGGATGACGTATATAAATGGGTGTCATCAGCATAAAGATGGTACCGGAAGCCAAATCGAGTTATGGTTTGTCCAATTGAGGCTGTGTAGAGGGAGAAGAGCAGGGGGCCTAGGACCCAGCCCTGAGGAACCCCAATGGCAAGGGGAAGAGGGGAAGAAACAGAGGCCGCAAATGATACATAGAAAGTGCGGTCAGAGAGATAAGAGGAGAACCAGGAGAGACCGGTGTCCGTGAGGCCGACAGAACGAAGCATAGTGAGGAGGAGTTGATGGTCAACAGTGTCAAATGCTGCTGAGAGATCTAGAAGAATAAGAAGAGAGTAGTCACCTTTGGATTTAGCCATCAGGAGATCAATGGAGACTTTTGTGAGGGTCGTTTCAGAAGAGTGCAGAGTGCGGAAGCCAGATTGTAAGTAGTCAAGAAGAGAGTTAGCAGAAAGATAGCAGATTAAACGAGAATAGACTAAGCGTTCCAAGATTTTGGAGATGAAAGGGAGGTTAGAGACAGGTTGATAGTTAACAGCACAGGACGGGTCAAGGGAGGATTTCTTCAGTAGTAGGATTATGACAGCATGTTTGAAAGAGGATGGGAAAATTCCAGATGAGAGAGAGAGGTTAAATATTTTAGTAAGGTAAGTCGTGACAGCAGGCAACAGAGACTGGAGAAGGTGTGAGGGGAAAGGGTCACTACTGCAGGTCGTAGGGCGAGAAGAAGAAAATAGCTGAGATACTTCCTCCTCTGTAACAGGTTCAAAAGATGAGAATGAACAGTCTGAAGTGTGGCTGGTGAGGGGGTCAGTGCCACCTGGGGATTGGGCAGTTATTTCCTGATGGATATCAATTTTATCATGGAAATAAGTGGCCAGTTATCTACGCTAAGGTCTGTGAATGGCATCTGCACCTTGGGGGTGAGTAAGGAGTGAAAAGTTTCAAATAGCCTTTTAGGGTTACAGGAGAGAGAAGAGATGAGAGCGGTGAAATAGGCTTGTTTGGATAGGTGAAGGGCAAAATTATAGGTTTTAAGCATAAATTTAAAGTGGAGGAAGTCTGCAGGTAATTTTCTCCACAGACATTCAGCACACCTATAGCACCGCTAAAAAAAACTTGTCTGTGGCGTGTGCCAACGTTGCTGCCTCCTGCGTCTAACTTTTCGAGTGGAGGGGGGAGCCGCCTCATCCAATGCACTCTTAAGGGTTTCATTATAGTGACTGGTGGCCAGATTGTGACAGGAGAGTGAAGAGATGGGGGACAGAGAGGACTGTAGAATATCTGAGAGGTGCTGGGTGTTAACAGCACGTAAATTCCTATATGTATGCTGAGTAGGTGTGTCCTGTGAAGGAGAGAAAGCACTGATGGTGAGAGACAGAAGGTTATGATCAGAGAGTGGCAGAGAACAGTTACTGTGAGGAGTCGATGGAAGACAAGATCAATGGTGTTGCCATCTATATGTGTGGCGGAAGAGGAAAGTTGTGAAATACCAAAAGACGTGGTTATTGAGAGAAACTGTGAGGCAGCTGGGGAGATAGGGGTGTCAGTGGGGATGTTAAAGTCACCCATGATGAGGGTAGGAATTTCACTGGATAAAAAGAGGGGAAGCCAAGAAGTGAAGTGATCCAGAAATTGGTAGGGTGAGCCAGGTGGACGGTAGATCACAACTACACGTAAGGAGAGTGGGTGGAAAAGTCTGATGGCATGGACTTCAAATGAGGGGAATGTGAGTGAGGGTACCGGTGGTATGGCCTGAAAAGTGCACTGCGGTGACAAAAGTAACCCTATCCCTCCACCCTTCCTGTTGTCAGGCCTAGAGGTGTGTGAGAATTGTAGGCCACCATGAGATAGAGAAGCAGGGGAGGCCGTATCATACTGCTGGATCCAGGTTTCAGTAAGGGCAAGCATGTTGAGCGATTTACTGAGGCATAAGTCATTAATATATTCTAGTTTGTTACATGCTGAGTGGATGTTCCAGAGAGAACAGTTAAAAGAGACAGGAGAAAGATAAGGAGAGGGCACACGGTAACTATTGATTAGGTTTGTAGGATTCCTGTGTTTGTAGGAAGAGGAAAAATTAGGGAAAGAAGGAGGGCCAGGATGACATGTCACCTGTATTCTATGTTTCGGTGTGATTCTGGGGATACTAAACTTATATAGTTTTATTTCCATTTTAACCCTTAACAATAATCTAAAACTTTGCAAAAATTTTTTTTATATTTCTGTGTATGGGAATGCGTAGGGTGTCTTTTCTTGTGGGGCCAGGTGTACGTTATAGTTATACCATTTTGGGGAATGTCTATTGCTCTGATCACTTTTTATTCAATTTTTTATCAGAGGCAAAACTGAAAAAACTGCGGTTCGGCACTTTGTAATGCATTGCAAATTATCAGCATTTGTATGACAAGCTGCTTTATGCCAAATTATAGCCAGACAAGCCTGGGAGCCTTCAATAAGCTCCTGGCTGTCATAGCAACGGAACGCCGGCCCCGAATCTCGTTCCGGGTGCAGGCGATCCTCGCCAAAATGGTGGAACCCATTAGCCACCGGGGAAGCTTTGATTGAGGTACCAGGGGCCTTAATGTCCGCAATCAGTGCCAGCACTGATCGCGGCTTTAGTGCCAGGTCTCTGTTGTATAATATTTAAATACCCAACATCCACTGTAACAAGCATACTGACTATGTAGAGTACACAGTGAATGGGAACTTCAATGGGGACCAGATGTGCACCCCAGTATACAAATCTCTTTATGGCAGAACTGGAAGGAGCATATTTATCAACATGCACCACCAAACTTATGATTTACCTTCGTTATATCGATGATATCCTTGTCATCTGGACTGCAGGTGAGGAGGCCCTACTTCAATTTCATAATGACTTCAATGATTTTCACCATACCATCAAACTTAAACTTAGCTTTTCAGAGAGTGAAATCCACTTTCTGGACGCCACAATATACATTAAAGGCCACCGGCTACTCACATCAATATACCACAAACCCACAGACAGAACAGCCTACCTGAGAAATGACAGCTTTCACCCCAAGCACACAAGGCAATCTATTATTTACAGCCAGGCTGTAAGGGAATCACTAGAGGAGCGATTCCCCAGTAGCTGCTGGAGAACTTAGGGGGGAGGGGCACAATAAGACAGTGGACCCTAAGCTGAATCCACCCCACTGTCCCTGGCTAACTTGCCCGATCTGTCCTAGGTGACAGCCAGCAACCAGTCGACAGTCCCTCCTTATAATAAGTGATAACACAGAACGCAGGCAGGACGCACAAACAACAAAGGGAGGTCAGCTAGCCAAGGGGTCGGTAACTATCGAGCAATGCAGTACAGAATCAAAATCCAAGAGAATAGTCAAAGGTAAGCCAGTGGTCAGAAAATCAGAAGAGCAGGTAACAAGGAACAAGGAGTATAGCCAGTAAGCAAAATGCAATAGCAGGCGCCAATGGGAAAGTGAGCAAACAATAAATAGGGAGAAAGAACCCGCCCCAGACTTGATAGGAGGACAGGCTGTCAATTACAAAGGCAGGACTAAAGTTAACTCTTAGTGGAGCAGGGGGAGAGCAAGGTGAAGGAGAAGGGCGTGGTGGAAAATCAATTAAGGAGGTGAGGGAATAGGACAGTGTTCAGACAATACAAGAAAAACCCAAAGGAAAGAATCACAACTGGGCACGCCTCCTGCGCCGCAGCATGCGCCCGTAGGACGGCGCCAAAGCCCGGACAGGCAAGGACGTTACACAGGCTATACGATACAATCGTATTTGCTCCGACAAAGCAGACCTGGACAAGCACCTCCAGGATCTGAGCTCGAAATTTCTCCGTTTGGTATACAAACCAAAAGTGACAGACAACCAATTAAACAAAGCAGCAGCCATTAACAGAGATAGTCTGCTCAAATATAAAGAGACCCAGAAAGAAGCTCGAGTGCCCCTAGTTGTCACCTACAACCTACAGCTGGAGATCCTATGACGGATTGCCAAGGAGCTCCAACCTGTCCTACATAGGGACAACAGCCTCAAGGAAATATTTCCAGTCCCCCCTCCCCTTTCCTTTCGACAACCACCAAACCTGAGGCGTATTATTGTCTGGAGTGCCCTGAAGGCCCCAACTGAAAATGGCACCTCACCTTGCCTGCAAAACAGGTGCATGACCTGCAAGCACATCCACCCCGCTGACAGTGTACCTATCCCACAGTCACAACAGGTGCACAGAATTAGGGGGACATTTTCCTGCGGGTCTTCCAATGTGGTGTACCTCATAATGTGTGTGCAATGTCTCACCACAGGCCTCTATGTGGGGGAAACAGGCCAGAGACTTAGTCAGCGCATGAACTCACACAGATCCACAATTAATAACAGCAGAACAGATCTCCCAGTGGCCGCACAATTCTCTGGAGAAGACCGCTGTATTGAAGATTTGAGGGTTGTGGTTTTAATGGGACATTTTAAGATGCAGAGAGAGAGAGAGAAAGGAATGGTAATACAAGTTAATGCAAAAATTTCAAACTCTGCAATTTGGACTTAATATTCATGCCAGTTTCATGTCACACTATGTATGAACTGTGAGGGTCACAAATCACCACCTGATTACAAACAGATAACAGATCCCTCTGTCACGCCCCACAAATTTTCCAGACTGTTTATTTCCTGACCTGTTGTAAATAACTTCTCTACGTACAGTACAGACCAAAAGTTTGGACACACCTTCTCATTCCATGAGTTTTCTGTCTTTTCATGACTATAAAAATTGTAGATTCACACTGAAGGCATCAAAACTATGAATTAACACATGTGGAATTATATACTTAACAAAAAAGTGTGAAACAACTGAAAATACAGTGCCTTGTGAAAGTATTCGGCCCCCTTGAACTTTTCAACCTTTTGCCACATTTCAGGCTTCAAACATAAGGATATAAAATTTTTATTTTTTTGGTGAAGAATCAACAAGTGGGACACAATTGTGAAGTGGAACGAAATTTATTGGTTATTTTAAACTTTAGTTTAAATTTAATTTTAGTTGATGGTTGGCTGTATGGGGCAACCAACAGCAGACAGTCTAAAATCGGCCACTTCAGCAGTCTCAAACCTAATGCGTTTGGCCAGCTTTTGTGGTTTGGTCCTGCTGCTTGGCTGTATTCTTTTGCCTGAATTCCACGTGTCCCTTCCACTGAGGCTAATCACGTGCAGTACGGATTTCCGCCGGAAGAAAATAATGGAGCTGTAGGACCAGACCACGCTGGGAGGCACCGACGTCCCAGGGACAGGTGAGTATTATTTTTTTTTTTCACCTCCAGCGGCCTAATTAAAAAATAATATATATATCCTGGACAACTTCTTTAAGGACAAAGCCTTTTTGTTCTTAAGGATGATACTTTTTTGCTTTTCCATTTTCAATATGATCCAGGAGATATACAGTGGGTACGGAAAGTATTCAGACCCCTTTACATTTTTCACTCTTTGTTTCATTGCAGCCATTTGCTAAAAGCAAAAAAGTTCATTTTATTTCTCATTAATGTACACTCAGCATGCCATCTTGACAGAAAAAAAACAGAAATGTAGATATTTTTGCAAATTTATTAAAAAAGAAAAACTGAAATCTCACATGGTCATAAGTATTCAGACCCTTTGCTCAGTATTGAGTAGAAGCATCCTTTTGAGCTAGTACAGCCATGAGTCTTCTTGGGAATGATGCAACAAGTTTTTCACATCTGGATTTGGGGATCCTCTGCCATTCTTCCTTGCAGATCCTCTCCAGTTCCATCAGGTTGGATGGTGAACTTTGGTGGACAGCCATTTTCAGGTCTCTCCAGAGATGCTCAATTGGGTTGAGGTCGGGGCTCTGGCTGGGCCAGTCAAGAATGGTCATAGAGTTGTTCCGAAGCCACTCCTTTGTTATTTTAGCTTTGTGCTTAGGGTCATTGTCTTGTTGGACAGTCTGAGGTCCAGAGCACTCTCGAAAAGGTTTTTCCAGGATATCTCTGTACTTGGCCACATTCATCTTTCCTTCAATTGCAACCAGTCGACCTGTTCCTATAGCTGAAAAACACCCCCATATCATGATGCTGCCACCACCATGTTTCACTGTTGGGATTGTATTGGGCAGCTGATGAGCAGTGCCTGGTCTTCTCCACACATACAGTGGGGAAAAAAGTATTTAGTCAGCCACCAATTGTGCAAGTTCTCCCACTTAAAAAGATGAGAGAAGCCTGTAATTGACATCATAGGTAGACCTCAACTATGAGAGACAAAATGAGAAAACAAATCCAGAAAATCACATTGTCTGATTTTTAAAGAATTTATTTGCAAATTATGGTGGAAAATAACTATTTGGTCAATAACAAAAGTTCATCTCAATACTGTGTTATATATCCTTTGTCGGCAATGACAGAGGTTAAACGTTTTCTGTAGGTCTTCACAAGGTTGGCACACACTGTTGCTGGTATGTTGGCCCATTCCTCCATGCAGAACTGGGCAACACGGACTTTCAACTCCCTCCAAAGGTTTTCTATGGGGTTGAGATCTGGAGACTGGCTAGGCCACTCCAGGACCTTGAAATGCTTCTTATGAAGCCACTCCTTCGTTGCCCTGGCGGTGTACTTGGGATCATTGTCATGCTGAAAAACCCATCCACGTTTCATCTTTAATGCCCTTGCTGATGGAAGGAGTTTTGCACTCAAAATCTCACGATACATGGCCCCATTCATTCTTTCATGTACACGGATCAGTCGTCCTGGTCCCTTTGCAGAGAAACAGCACCAAAGCATGATGTTGCCACCCCCATGCTTCACAGTAGGTATGGTGTTCTTTGGATGCAACTCAGCCTTCACTCTCCTCCAAACACGACGAGTTGTGTTTCTACCAAACAGTTCTACTTTGTTTTCATCTGACCATATGACATTCTCCCAATACTCTTCTGGAACGTCCAAAAGCTCTCTAGCAAACTTCAGATGGGCCCGGATATGTACTGGCTTAAGCAGGGCGATATGTCTGGCACTGCAGGATCTGAGTCCCTGGCGGCGTAGTGTGTTACTGATGGTAGCGTTTTTTACGTTAGTCCCAGCTTTCTGCAGGTCATTCACTAGGTCTCCCCGTGTGGTTCTGGGATTTTTGCTCACCATTCTTGTGATCATTTTGACCCCACTCGGTGAGATCTTGCGTGGAGCCCCTGATCGAGGGATATTATCAGTGGTCTTGTATGTCTTTCATTTTCTAATTATTGCTCCCACAGTTGATTTCTTCACACCAAGCTGCTTGCCTATTGAAGATTCAGTCTTCCCAGCCTGGTGCAGGTCTACAATTTTGTTTCTGGTGTCCTTCCACAGCTCTTTGGTCTTCACCATAGTGGAGTTTGGAGTGTGACTGTTTGAGGTTGTGGACAGGTGTCTTTTATACTGATAACAATTTCAAACAGGTGCCATTACTACAGGTAATGAGTGGAGTACAGAGGAGCCTCTTAAAGAAGAAGTTACAGGTCTGTGAGAGCCAGAAATCTTGCTTATTTGTAGGTGACCAAATACTTATTTTCCACCATAATTTGCAAATAAATTCTTAAAAAATCAGACAATGTGATTTTCTAGATATGTTTTCTCATTTTGTCTCTCATAGTTGAGGTCTACCTATGATGTCAATTATAGGCCTCTCTCATCTTTTTAAGTGGGAGAACTTGCACAATTGGTGGCTGACTAAATACTTTTTTCCCCACTGTATCACTTAGAATTAACGCCAAAAAGTTCAATCTTTGTCTCATCAGACCAGATAATCTTATTTCTCATAGTCTGGGAGTCCCTTATGTGTTTTTTGGCAAACTGCGGGCTTTCATATGTCTTGCACTGAGGAGAGGCTTCCTTCGGGCCACTCTGCCATAAAGCCCCAACTGGTGGAGGGCTGCAGTGATAGTTGACTTTGTGGAACTTTCTCCCATCTCCCTACTGCATCTCTGTAGCTCAGCCACAGTGATCTTTGGGTTCTTCTTTACCTCTCTCACCAAGGCTCTTCTCCCATGATTGCTCAGTTTGGCTGGATGGCCAGGTCTAGGAACAGTTCTGGTCATCCCAAACTTCTTCCATTTAAGGATTATGGAGGCCACTGTGCTCTTAGGAACCTTGAGTGCTGCAGAAATTCTTTTGTAACCTTGGCCAGATCTGTGCCTTGCCATAATTCTGTCTCTGAGCTCCTTGGGCAGTTCCTTTGACCTCATGATTCTCATTTGCTCTGACATGCACTGTGAGCTGTGAGGTCTTATATAGACAGGTGTGTGCCTTTCCTAATCAAGTCCAATCAGTTTAATTAAACACAGCAGGACTCCAATGAAGGAGTAGAACCATCTCAAGGAGGATCGGAAGGAAATGGACAGCATGTGAGTTAAATATGAGTGTCACAGCAAATGGTCTGAATACTTATGACCATGTGATATTTCAGTTTTTCTTTTTTCATAAATTTGCAAAAAATATCTACATTTCTGTTTTTTTCTGTCAAGATGTGGTGCTGAGTGTACATTAATGAGAAATAAAATGAACTTTTTTGCTTTTAGCAAATGGCTGCAATGAAACAAAGAGTGAAAAATTTAAAGGGGTCTGAATACTTTCCGTACCCACTGTAACTATTTTCTGTATATATCAGCTTGAGGAACACGTCATTTAGAATTTCATTCTTATTTATTTCATTTTGGAGGTATGGTACTAATGGTACTTTGTGTTATTTGATTTTGGGAGCGTGACCAAATATCTGGGGACTATGTTATGTAATTTTTTTAAATTAAATAAAATATATATTTTATTTTAAGAAAAAAATTGTGTTCTTATTTCATATAAATTACCTAATTAGCTAATAACAGTCATGCTCTACCTGTGTATGGTAATATACACAGACACTTATTAGGGCATACAAACAGTGGCAGCTATGATCTTTACCTTCCACTAAGCCTTGACTTTTAAAACCTGCTGAGGGAGGCAAACAAATGAAAGCTATCACTTATCTTCCTCTAAATAGGGCTTGCACCAACATCTACAACTACTGTATTTTCCTGGGTCAGGAAACATGATAAATTCCTCCATATGCTTTTTTTATTCCATTCTATATTGCTACTAGTAAGACTACACGATAATTTTAACCCCTTTTCAACTCTTGATGTACCTGTATGAAAAGATGACAAGGCAGTTTGTACACCTTGACATACAGTTAAACCCCAATGAATGCACAAGCTCACATGTTGTACCAACATGATTACTGTGATGGCCCATTTAAAACTGTGGTCAATGATGACCATAGCTTTTAAGGCATTTAACAAAAGGAGAAGGCACCCTCTTCATCTCCACCAACAATCATACACTTCAACTCATGGCATCAGTGGTTATCATGGCAGTCAGTGGCCTCAAATTGCAGACCTGCCACGGCTGAACGTCTACTTATGAGCCAATAGATTTCCTGTTTTTTGCTGACTATACCAAAGCAATATATCAATGATGAAATTATCCCATTGTGATATACCCTAGTGGCACTAAAAAAAAAAAGATGAATTACACAAAGTGAAGTTAAGTTTTTTGTTTCGTTTTGGTTTGGTTTTTTAAAAGAAAACTTCCCAAAAAATAAATAAATAAATAAAACCATTTTTATCCATAAAAAAGGTTTTATTTTGTAAAAGTGTTTAAAAAAAATGAAAATGTATGCCATATATGGTATCACTATGAATGTAACACCCAGACCAATAAGGATAAACTTATTTAAACCACACAGGGGACACTGTTAAAATAATAAGAGAAAATACTCTTTTGCCATGCATTCCACCCCAAAAAATAACAAAAGTTAACCATGAAGTCCAGTGTATCCCAAAATGCTACCAATGAAAAGTACATCTCATCCCACAAAAACCAAATCTGTATATGGTGTACAGTGACTAAAAAGTTATGACTTTTATTTATTGTGCATATAAGCAAAAAAAAAAAAAACAACGATATATGTTTATGTATGCTGTAATCATACCAACATATAAAATAATGGCAATGTTATATATACCACATGCTGAATGGCATAACATTTGGAACAAAAGTAAAAATGCCATAATGGCTGTTTTTCCCTTCCTCTACACTTAGACTTAATAAAAGGTAATTAAAAAGTTGTATGTACTCCTAAATGATTCCACTGAAAAACACAAATTGTCTCGCAAAATATAAGCAAACTCTCATACAGCTATATCAGAAAATAGCAACGTGAATTGCAAAATGTAACTTATTCTTATAATTCAATAAATCTGTTTTGTTTTTGAAATAGGAAAAATATTGATGAGAAGCACAAAGTTTTATCATGTTGTCCCTAAAACTGAATAACATTGTAAGCAGCATACACAGTAAACATGCTACATCCACATACATTATTTACTACTTGGTGTTCAAAGATTGCATTGTGGTTATTATTATCATTATTATTATTATTATTATTATTATTATTTGAAAACCCTAGTACACGGGCCTTTTCTTTATTAAGTCACTGTGCCCTTATGTGGACTCCTCCCAGGGAATTCTCACAGTGTCTGACCAAGGAATAGCCAGCTACATTAGCATATTTATTGGGCTGGCTGGTGCTAGGTTAATTAGCACTATGCTGGGTTAATTAGCACTGTAAAGAAAGAATGTATCTTGTTGCCAGTATGAATTTGTCTGTTCTACCAGATTGCTAGGTACTTACCAGCAAACATTCGACAGACTGGCTAAAACAATGAAAAGCTTATTTTTAATACTTCAATAATAATTTCAAGGAGTGAAACATGGGTGGAAGTTTAATTATCCAAGTAACCTTATGATAGTATAACAAATTCGCAAAAATATTGGCCAATAGAATAATTTCTTAGTTAAATTCATATGAGTCTATTGTATCTGTTCAGTAAAAATATGGTGTTGAAAGGCAATCTACTTTTATAGCATATATATATATATATATATATATATATATACACTACATATTTACTGCAAGCTTATACATATATAAAAAAATATGTGCTGCAGCATCAAGGACAGGTTTTTGTTTTTTTTTCATTTTTCACTTGGTTTCAGAGAAATCTTCTTAGTTTTTTCCTTCCATGACACTTACAAACCAACGGATATATCATTGATTCATATTACAACTAAAATAAAGGCTGTGAACCATTAACATGAATTGTTTCCTGGAGTGAGCAAATTAAAATGATTACATATTTAACTTAAGTGTTCATTTTTTAAAGATATCTCAAGGTTTGATATTCATCAAAATGCTGTCAAAAGTAAATGGTCACTAACTTTTCAAACAAGTAAGTCTCATTTAATAGAGCATGTGATTCTGTGCTTTACTTAAAATGTTGCTGTTTTATGCCTGAAAACTGTTCTGTTTTCTTGCTATTGTGTCGGGGAAAGTGTGTGGGGGGGGGGGATTGGTGATCATTTTTGTAATATAATTTATTATCCTATCTAAATCCCTTTTTAATAGAAAACAGGCTGTAACATTCTCCTTAGCAACCCTCTATCTGAGCTGTTATTAGTGAAAATCTGTAAACATTTGTATTGCAAATATCTAGAGCTGAATCATTTTACTAAAGGAGGGATGGTCACTTCAAATGGCTGTATCTCCAGTTTCATATGCTGCCCAGATTAAAATACTAGCTATAACAGTATAATAACATTGTTTTAAGTCGACTTCTCACAATATATTTTGGTAGCTAGCTATAACAGACTCTGAGATATCACTAGTTAAAAACATAGTTGGAAGTTTGAACTTAATATGCAACATGTATGAAGTAGAAAAAAGCGAAGCGGCACTTGAGTTTCTCTAAAACTTCTTTCTTTATTTGTAGTTCATAACAGGATAAATATCACATAGCAGCATGCCAAAGACTATATGGGCAAAGGCCGTTTCGCGTTACCATGCTTCTTCCTGCCCTCAGTTGTATACCACATATCGCAGCCATCTTCCTTTTACACTCTTCCGAGGAGACGTAACGACGCAATAGCATCATCGGGACGTTGCCACATCTGTGTATACCACATCTCGTCTCTATCAGATGAGCGCTCTGTCTCCACCCTAAACAAAAGGTTCCCAGGAGACAGCGAGCCCATCTGAACATTTTTCTACACAAATTCAAAACATATATTAGATACTAAATATATCATACAAAAAATTAATAAATTAAAAGAAAACAATAAGATCATTGTGGTCATTAAGACCTAATGGACTCATGGCATTTGTTAACATTATCCATCTCGCCTCTTAATATGTAACATATTAATACTGTTCATGCTGCATAAAAAATCACATTCCAGACCGTTTTTTTAACTAGAGATATCTCTAAGGCTGGGGCCCCACATGGAAGAAACGCCACAGAACAAAACACGGCATTTTACAGTCACAGCAAAGTGGATAGGATACACTTTGCGGTAAAATACATGGTGTGGACATGCGGCATGTCAATTATATCTACGGAAATGCGTACAGTTCCCTGTAGATATATCTGAGGCAGAATGACTGCAGAGAAAACCTCTTTCTGTGCAAAGCGCTGTGGGAAGAATTGCGATGCGTTGCCGCTGTGGCTTTTCCTTTTTTGCTGCAGGATGACTCGTGGGGCCTTAGTCTAATTCTTTTATAGCTAGTACCTCAGTTTTGGTAGCATATGAAAGCTGAGAATCTCAGAATTTATTTTTATGTCAAATCCATTTTTCTAGGTGGTATTAAAATCGAGATACAGCTACAGTGGGGAAAAAAAAGTATTTAGTCAGCCACCAATTGTGCACGCTCTTCCACTTAAAAAGATGAGAGAGGCCTGTAATTGACATCATAGGTAGACCTCAACTATGAGAGACAAAATGAGAAAACAAATCCAGAAAATCACATTGTCTGATTTTTTAAGAATTTATTTGCAAATTATGATGGAAAATAAGTATTTGGTCACCTACAAACAAGCAAGATTTCTGGCTCTCACAGACCTGTAACTTCTTCTTTAAGAGGCTGCTCTGTCTGCAACTCATTACCTGTAGTAATGGCTCCTGTTTGAAATTGTTATCAGTGTAAAAGACACCTGTCCACAACCTCAAATAGTCACACTCCAAACTCCACTATGGTGAAGACCAAAGAGCTATGGAAGGACACCAGAAACAAAATTGTAGACCTGCACCAGGCTGGGAAGACTGAATCTTCAATAGGCAAGCAGCTTGGTGTGAAGAAATCAACTGTGGGAGCAATAATTAGAAAATGGAAGACATATGTTGGGGGTTAAGTTCCCCCGGGATGGATGTCACCGTAATCCTAATTAAATAAATAACCAGTTTCGAGCGCTCGGGAAACAAGACGTACACAGTTATCGTGTATGAACCATTTCTACTTTATTACGTAGTTCAATACAGTTTTAAAAGCAAGCTCAATTACATAACAGTCATGTGATCAATATACATATATGGTCTTTCCAGTTCCGTTATCACACAAATTTGTTCATGTACCCATCACCCCAGATGTTTTCCTTTTCACCTTATCTAAATGTCCTCCCAAGAATACCAGTTCTGCTGAAATCAGCAGAACTGTTGATATCTCCCCCAGACTCCAAGTCTGTCCTTATCAACTATGCAGTCTTGTTTACAGAACATTCCACCCTCTTGTGCTTTCTGTATAGAATATAGTGCAAGTTATGTTTTAACCCTTACAATTCCCCCATTTTAGGACTTTATTTTTAATCAGTATTCAATGAATACATTCACACTATCTGTGTGCCATCTGTGATGGATTCTCCATTGAAAATGTTAAAAATAATGATCCTACCTTACATACTGAGTATTGTCCCTCATGAGATTGCATAGCGAAGGAATACATTGGATACGACAGCATCCTAATATCATAAAAATGATTACACAAAGGATTATACCTACGATTTGTCAGAGGTATCCCAAGCCAGGTAGGAAAGCTAACAGCCAGTCCCACCATCCTTGGTTGACATCTTGTTTAATATGTGTTACCATTTCCTGCAACTGTTTCAACTTATCATGCACATCTTCTGAATGGTCAGACAAATTAAAACAGCACATTCCCGCAAAAGTGTTGCACCCATAACCATGTTTAAGCAGTAAATAATCTATAGCCGCTCTATTCTGCAATATTGCTTTTTTATGTGATTGCAAATCTAATACAACATAATAAGGACTTATCCAGTCTGCATGCACATGGAGATCAGCTTCCATACGGCAACAGAAGTCGGCACTGCAATCAAACAAGTTTCTAACACATTACTGGAATATGCATTTCTCAAACAAAATTCTGTCATGTTTAATACTCGGGCCAAATATAACCACATATTCTCTTTTGTTCTCCATATGTGTTCCTCCGGCTCCCTTACTCCCCGATTTGGGCTGTCTTTTTTCCTGTAAAGTTCAAACCAGGTTCATATTATTAAAAGGCATCCAGCAAACATCAGCAAGTGTTGTGTTTTCATTTTGATGGTGCTTCAACTTTCTTGCAATGTGAAGCGTGTATCCAGGTGGGTTTTCCCTCCAATTTTACTGAAGTGGCAGTTGTCAGCAGTACTTGGAAGGGACCGTCATACCTGGGTTCAAGAGACTTCCTAGTGTGTCTTTTCACGACCACCCAATCACCAGGCTGCAAGCTATGCGTTCCTGAAAAATCAGAAGGGTCTGGAATAGAAGAGAACACTTGTTTATGTGTTTCTCTCAATTTCTGGCACAAACTCTGCACATAGCTAGAAATACTGTCATAGTTAAGCTGTAACGTCTGAGGGAAGTATAACCCTGTTTTGGGCGCACTTCCAAACAATATTTCAAATGGTGACAACCCTGTCCTCCTGTTAGGGGTGGTTCTTACTGAGTAAAGGGCTAAAGATAGACACTCAGGCCAGGGCTTCCCTGTCTCTGCTATCGCTTTTTGGATCTTTAATTTGAGTGTGCCATTCAACCTCTCCACCTTGCCTGAACTCTGAGGATGGTAGGGTATGTGGAAAGCTTGCTCAATCCCTAGTGCAGACATTATTTCTTTCATTATCTCACCTGTGAAATGTGTACCTCTGTCAGTCTCAATCACCTCGGGCACTCCAAACCTGCACACAAGCTCAGACATCAGTTTCTTGGCAGTTGCTTGTGCGGTTGCTTTGCTCACAGGGTAGGCCTCAGGCCATCCTGAAAACAAATCCACACAGACCAATACATACTCGTACGTTCCAGACTTAGGCAACTGTATGTAATCTATCTGTATCCTCTGAAATGGGTACAGGGATTTTGGTGTACACTTGGTGGGTGTTTTAACTACCTGTCCTGGGTTGTGTAGAGCACATATGTGACATGCTTTTACGTGGTTACTAGCAGCTCTTCCAAAACCTGGGGCAAACCATAATTTACCCACTAATGACTCCATGGCATTTCGAGAGGCATGCACCTAACCGTGGGCCAAGCCAGCTATCTGGGGGTAGACTGCTGCGGGCAGACATAATCGATCCCCCATTTTCCCCATACCATCACCGTCTGTAGCACCTGCTTTTCTCCATCTTTCAATTTCCACACTGGTGACCTTTGAGTACAGCCCTTTTGGGTCTGCTAGGTCAATGTCCATTTTGCTCACCTGGTTGGGACCCCTTCTGGCCAGTAGTGCTGCAGCCTTGGCTGCTATGTCAGCTCTCTCATTTCCACAGCTTTCAGGGTCCCTTCCTTTTGCGTGAGCTCTGACTTTCACAATTGCCAGCTGCTTTGGGAGCAGTATGGCCTCCATCAGTCGACTTACCACATCTCCATTCTTAATTGGCTTGCCCTGGGCCGTTAGGAAGTTCCTTGCCCTCCATATTGGACCATAATCATGTGCAATGCCAAAAGCATACCTGGAGTCAGTGTATATGTTAGCTGTTCTACCTTTGGCTATCTTACAAGCCTCCATAAGGGCTTTGAGCTCAGCTTCTTGGGCTGACGTGTGGTGGAAGAGCTTCCTGGACTATGATGTCATGTTCAGTGACTACAGCATACCCTGTAACAAATTTGCCGTCATCTGTCAGATACCTTGAGCCGTCCACAAACATCTCATAATCAGGATTTTGTAACGGCACATCCGTGACATGGTCAAATCCCACTGTTTCCTGTGACATAAGAGCCACGCAATCATGTTCATGCTGGCTGTCAAACAGTTCTTCTTCAGAGAGGGAATTTAAAAATAACTCATCTTCCACTCCCCCTTTTGAATCATGAACTCCTACAGGAAGAAGAGTTGCAGGATTCAAAGTTAAACAGCGTTGAAAAGAGATGTTTGAGGAGGACTGCAGAGCAAATTCCATTTTGCACTGCCGTGCCAAAGAAAGGTGACGTCTGTCTACCTGTGTGAGGATAGCATGGATGTCATGAGTGTGTCATGGTGTATACACAACCAATAAATGATCTAGGACAATGTCTGAGCTTTTGTCAAGCAATGCTTGTACCGAGAGGACAACCCGCACACAGGAGGATGTCCCCCTGGCTTACAGCATCTAACCATGAGCTGTAATGTGTTGTTGTGTGAGAACTGCAGTTGCATGCCCTATCATCTCAGTCACGTAGAGCTGAAAAGGTTTCTGATAGTCAGGTAGGCCTAGGGCCGGAGCACTGACTATCTGCAACTTCAGCTGATAAAACGCATCCAAGGCCTCAGGTGTGAGGCTGAATGGCTTTGAGGAGAGGCTATTGTACAGAGGTTGCATGGTCAGAGATGCAGATCTGATCCATGGCCTACAGTAGGATACCAATCCCAAGAAGGTACGTAGCTGAGCATGAGAGGTTGGCACCTGCATGTCTCTCACCACCTTGGTCCTCTCATCTGACAGGTGCTTGGTACCCTGGCCGAGACAGTGTCCCAGGAACACCACTTTTTGTTTGCAAAATTGCAACTTGTCCTTGTTGGCCTTGCAGCCGTTCTGGTAGAGGAAACACAACAGGCTGATGGTTGCCGCTTCACAGGTTGGTTTGTCTGGAGCACAAAGAAGAAGATCGTCAACATATTGTAACAGAACAACATCATCATGTGGAAAATACCAAGTACTCATAATAAGTGTAAGACACCTTGTGAATTGGTTAGGACTGTTTTGCGCCCCTTGTGGTAGTACTGTCCAAGTGTACTGTTTACCCCTGAATGTAAATGAAAACAAATACTGGCAATCGGGGTGTAAAGGCACAGAAAAATATGCATTGGAAAGATCTATACAACTGTACCAGGTGGTACCTGTGGGGACAGCTGACAGCAAGGTGTGTGGGTTAGATACCACTGGGGTTTCAAGTAGTGTTACTTTATTCAATTCCCTAAGATCATGAACCATACGGTATGTGTCTGGTTCTCCCTTTTTGCCCTTTTTCTTCACTGGGAAAAGAGGAGTGTTTGCTACAGAAGTGCATTCCTTCAATGCCTCTGCTTTCACTAATTCCACTATTGTTACTGCTATGGCATCCTCTTGGGCATGGGTCAGAGGATATTGTTTAATCCTGGGTGGCTGAGCACCAGGTTTCAGGGTTACCATAACAGGGGGTACATCCAATTTACCTAAGTCTGTTTTCCCAGTTGCCCATAATGCTGTTGGCACTTGGGATAACAGTACATTTTCTTCTTCAGTGAGGACAAAAATACAATTTGGTGTACTTAACTCGGCAGATAACAAGCATAAAATCTCATGGTTAGTATGTGTGACTTTTACATATGCTTCTCCTGATGAATGCAACATGATGTTACAACCTAATACTCCCATCACATCTGTACCAAGAATGTTATCTGATGTGTCTGAGACTAAATACCTAGTGAGTATCCTGCAACCCTGAAATGAGGTTTCTACAGGATCAGTTTGATCTAAAGCATCCACCGTTTTAGTGAGAAGTCTTCCATAAACTTCCACTGATTCACCTTTCTCTCTTTTAACAGATACCTTACTTCAGGTGATAACAGGCAAGACAATAAATTCACATAACATAGTACAAGACATAATTTCATATGTTTGAGTATGTTCTTGAATATTTTACACATATATATTGTCATTGTACCTTACTTTCCATTTAACCTTAGGCTAACACTTTTATCAAAATATTTTCCCTTTGGGCATAAATAGTCATCATACCCAGGCTGCGGACCCCGGAGGCCCAAAGCCAAGTTTCACTTTGTAATAATTGACATGTAACATTACTGGGTAACAGCATAATGTTCAGCTTGTGATTTTCTGCGTGCGCATCATATCAGATACAACGTCCTTGGAGCTACTTGGCAGTCAATTAATGTTTTGGTTATTCCCTGCAGAACATCTGCAGAGCGCTACAACAGAATACAGGAATACAATTCAAGCAGATAGCAGTTAATACTGACACCAAAATTACATATTACTATTTTTGGACAATTTTCAAATATTTTCCAAACCCCACCTTTTGTCATTACCACAGGTGTTCAAAACCCCTGAGTGGTACTTCAGGTTACCTTAAGGGCAAACTGCCAGACTTTAGAATTTTCTTCACTGGATTCCAACCAAAAGTTGAACCCCTGTGGAACATCACAATATCCTAGTTTCTTCTTTTTAGGGGACATTTCCTGAAAGCGGATTTAATTTTACAAAAAGCATAAAAGTTGAATCCTGGCATTGATATAAACAGAATGAATATTACAAATACAGGTTGACATATATATATATATATATATATCTATATATATATATATATCTATATATATATATATAAAATACATAATCCAATAAACATCATACCGATGGTGGACAGTTTTTCTCTTTGCACTATATCAGATTCTCTGAGTATTTTGTTAAAGTAGGTAATATTTCATACAGAACTGGGAGATAAGATGGGTTATATTAAACAATAATACTGAGAAGGGGGATGTCTCCCTTCAAGCGTGATTCTCGGAGTGAGGTGGGGGTGATTCATTATTTCCTGAACTATCACCCCTTATCCTATTCTATTGCTTCCTTCTATCAGGGCATAAATGCCTCTTTGCAACTTTTTGTCCTGAATCAATCCCGCATGATCTAATCTCCACTGATCCCAGAATCTACTGTCTACTAACCCAGTTTTGTGTATTCCTGCTCTTTTTAGGATTTTCTTTACCTGTGCGGCTACTTCTTTCCCTTCCCCTATCTCTATTAGTTCACATGGGGTGTACCATATCTTAGATGGTCCCTTCCCCATCTTGGCTGGTAGCTAATCAGCCGATGAGTCTCTCACTCCTCTAGGGCAACCTTTGAGACAATAGAGGGTCACTTATGACTACTTAGTGAGAACTCCCAGACAGACTCTTTCTGTCTTCTATGAACTACTTGTGTAAGTTCAGGAGTAGTGCTCAGGGCAATGCCTCAATTGGCTTCCACAGGCTCAACTTTCTGCCTGTGTCCCCTTACCAAAACACTCCCAAATCACTACACGCACTTCTTCGCGCGGATTCTACTAAGTCCTTCGTGCTACTACTCAGGTCCCATTCGACCTTGACCGTCCAGGCACGGCTGGAGGCTAGTTTTCCAAAACAAGGACTTTTCAAATCACTCAGTGCTTCTCAGTTCGGAACCTTGTCCGCAACTCTAAACTCTAGGGGTTAAGAATAGAGAACTTTTCCCCATTCTTTGCAGCCTTATATATCTTATAACACAGGTAACATGCAAACATCAGTAGACAGGTAAACAGGTAAGACAAAAAGCAAAGAAAACAATTTCCATATCATTTTCAGGTGACATGTCCCTTTTAGGTTCTTCCGTACTATACAATTGGCATCGAGATGTCATATAAGCATGCAGCAGCTTACCTCACTCATCGATACAGAGAATAGACACACAGGAACCTCAGATATACTAATTGGCAAGATCAAAGGCTTACCTTCACAGTACTGTTTTTATCTATCTGAGGTCCTCTGGTCCTGTCCTCAAGTCGATCGGTGAGTGGGTCGGCACTCTATCGGCTGCACATCAGACGATCTCGAGGCCCCACGTCATTGGTCGCCAATTTCTGTTGGGGGTTAAGTTCCCCTGGGATGGATGTCACTGTAATCCTAATTAAATAAATAACCAGTTTCGAGCGCTCGGGAAACAAGACGTACACAGTTATCGTGTATGAACCGTTTCTACTTTATTACGTAGTTCAATACAGTTTTAAAAGCAAGCTCAATTACATAACAGTCATGTGATCAATATACATATATGGTCTTTCCAGTTCCGTTATCACACCAAATTTGTTCATTTACCCATCACCCCAGATGTTTTCCTTTTCACCTTATCTAAATGTCCTCCCAAGAATACCAGTTCTGCTGAAATCAGCAGAACTGTTGATATCTCCCCCAGACTCCAAGTCTGTCCTTATCAACTATGCAGTCTTGTTTACAGAACATTCCAACCTCTTGTGCTTTCTGTATAGAATATAGTGCAAGTTATGTTTTAACCCTTACAACATACAAGACCACTATCTCGATCAGGGGCTCCACGCAAGATCTCACCCTGTGGGGTCAAAATGATCACAAGAATGGTGAGCAAAAATCCCAGAACCACATGGGGGGACCTAGTGAATGACCTGCAGAAAGCTGGGACTAACGTAACAAAGGCTACCGTCAGTAACACACTACGCTGCCAGGGACTCAGATCCTGCAGTTCCAGATGTGTCCCCCTGCTTAAGCCAGCACATATCCGGGCCCCTCTGAAGTTTACTAGAGAGCAGTTGGATGTTGCAGAAGAGTATTTGGAGAATGTCATATGGTCAGATGAAACCAAAGTAGAACTGTTTGGTAGAAACACAACTCGTCGTGTTTGGAGGAGAGTGAATGCTAAGTTGCATCCAAAGAACACTATACCTAATGTGAAGCATGGGGGTGGCAACATAATGCTTTGGGGCTGTTTCTCTGCAAAGGGACCAGGATGACTGATCCGTGTACATGAAAGAATGAATGGGGCCATGTATCGTGAGATTTTGAGTGCAAACCTCCTTCCATCAGCAAAGGCATTGAATTTGAAACATGACTGGGTCTTTCAGCATGACAATGATCCTAAGCACACCACCAAGGCAACTAAGGAGTGGCTTCATAAGAAGCATTTCAAGGTCCTGGAGTGGCCTAGCCAGTCTCCAGATCTCAACCCCATAGAAAACCTTTGGAGGGAGTTGAAAGTCCGTGTTGCCCAGCGACAGCCCCAAAACATCACTGTTCTAGAGGAGATCTGCATGGAGGAATGGGCCAACATACCAGCAACAGTGTGTGCCAACCTTGTGAAGACTTACAGAAAATGTTTGACCTCTGTCATTGCCAATAAAGGATATATAACAAAGTATTGAGATGAACTTTTGTTATTGACCAAATACTTATTTTCCACCATAATTTGCAAATAAATTCTTTAAAAATCAATGTGATTTTCTGGATTTGTTTTCTTATTTTGTCTCTCATAGTTGAGGTCTATCTATGATGTCAATTACAGGCCTCTCTCATCTTTTTAAGTGGGAGAACTTGCAAAATTGGTGGCTGACTAAATACTTTTTTCCCCACTGTATTTGAAGTGAGTATGCCCACTTTGGTAAATGCTTCAGCTCTACATACAGCATTGAGTACGGGTGTACAGAGTCTACCTAGCAATGCTTAGTTAGAGCATTGCTAATGGGAACTTTACAGCCTGTATTCTATTAAAAGGAAGTTTGATAGGTTAATAGCGTATATTACAAAAATGTTCACCGCAACCCCTGAAACAATAGTAAAAATTAAAAAAATAAAATGGGAGTTACACTTTAACATGGGGTCACTGTGGATGAAGAGGAAAGGCCTGTTCCCTACCACACAGTGAATGGAAAGAGAAGATTTTTCCTCACATGCCTGCAGCCAGCTTTCTCTGTGCAGAGTAGGCACTGAGTGTAACTCAGCATATTCAAAGGCAACTATACCTCTCTATAGAATCTTTAACATTGCCCTTCATAACAGTATCTGCAACCAGGGCCGCTTTAACCATAGGGCCAATGGTACACGTGCCCTATGGTACCAGGGGCCCCCTTGGGACAGTGGGACAGTCCTGCATATGCTGTCCCGCTGTTCCGAGCTGCTCCAACTTCAGCTCATCTGTGTCCTTAGGAAGCCAATGAGCTGCATACAATGATGAAGCAGGGGGGAGTCCGCTCCCTGCTTCACCATTCATCCCCTCTCATCCCTGGGAGCTGCAGGCATGATGTGATATTGTCACTTACATCGCGCCTGCAGCTCCCTGAAGACTCTGGACCCAAGAAAGCAGGGGAGCAAGGAGAGGTGAGTATTAGTGTTTTTTTTTATTTTTGTTTGGTAGGAAAGGGACATTAAACTGTGGGGGTAACTGCAGGGGGACTATAAACTGTGGGGGTAACTTCAGGGGGACATTAAAGTGGGGGTAACTCGAGGGGGACATTTAACTATGGGGGCAGATGGACTGGGACATTAAACTATGGAGATAGCTGGAGGGAGATATTATACTGTTGGTGCACTTGGAGTCGGACATTAAACTGTGGGAGCAGCTGGAAGGGGACATTATATTGTATGGGACCAATAGGGAGGCATTATACTACGTGAGGGCCACTAAGAGGGTATTATAATTTGTGCAAGTCGGGTATTTCTAAGTGGTGGTGAAGGGGGGTTGCACTTATGAAACCTTTGCACTGGGCCCACCAATGTGTTAATACGGTCCTGCCTGCAACACTGTCCCCACAACAGAACTTTAAAAAAGGCTACCATTGCAGAACCTACACCAATTTCTCCATAACAGAGCCTAAAAATTGCTCTCATAATAGTTTTCCACACTTTTTCCCTTTATAACAGTGAGCAAATGTGGAACCATCAGTAAATCTCTTACAGAACTTCACCTTCTCCTTTTTATATTCTCATGATGCTTTGTCCTGAGTTATTATAATCTGGTCTGTGTTTCACATTAAGTGGCTATCACTATAATCATCAATGTATATAAATGACAACTGGGTCTGAAATTCAGTGATACAGTGGGGGAAAAAAGTATTTAGTCAGCCACCAATTGTGCAAGTTCTCCCACTTAAAAAGATGAGAGAGGCCTGTAATTGACATCATAGGTAGACCACAACTATGAGAGACAAAATGAGAAAACAAATCCAGAAAATCACATTGTTTGATTTTTAAAGAATTCATTTGCAAATTATGGTGGAAAATAAGTATTTGGTCACCTCCAAACAAGCAAGATTTTTGTCTCTAACAGACCTGTAACTTCTTTAAGAGGCTCCTCTGTTCTCCACTTATTACCTGTAGTAATGGCACCTGTTTGAAATTGTTATCAGTATAAAAGACACCTGTCCACAACCTCAGTCACACTCCAAACTCCACTATGGTGAAGACCAAAGAGCTGTGGAAGGACACCAGAAACAAAATTATAGACCTGCACCAGGCTGGGAAGACTGAATCTGCAATAGGCAAGCAGCTTGGTGTGAAGAAATCAACTGTGGGACCAATAATTAGAAAATGGAAGACATACAAGACCACTGATAATCTCTCTCGATCGGGGGCTCTACGCAAGATCTAACCCTGTGGGGTCAAAATGATCACAAGAACGGTGAGCAAAAATCCCAGAACTACACGGGGGGACCTAGTGAATGACCTGCAGAAAGCTGGGACTAACGTAACAAAGGCTACTGTCAGTAACACACTACGCCACCAGGGACTCAGATCCTGCAGTGCCAGACTTTTTTCCCCTGCTTAAGCCAGTACATATCCGGGCCCGTCTGAAGTTTGCTAGAGAGCATTTGGATGTTCCAGAAGAGTATTTGGAGAATGTCATATGGTCAGATGAAACCAAAGTAGAACTGTTTGGTAGAAACACAACTCGTCGTGTTTGGAGGAGAGTGAATGCTGAGTTGCATCCAAAGTACACCATACCTATTGTAAAGCATGGAGGTGGCAACATCATGCTTTGGGGCTGTTTCTCTGCACAGGGACCAGGAAGACTGATCCGTGTACATGAAAGAATGAATGGGGCCATGTATCGTGAGATTTTGAGTGCAAACCTCCTTCCATCAGCAAGGGCATTGAAGATGAAATGTGGCTGGGTCTTTCAGCATGACAATGATCCTAAGCACACCGCCAGGGCAACAAAGGAGTGGCTTCATAAGAAGCATTTCAAGGTCCTGGAGTGGCCTAGCCAGTCTCCAGATCTCAACCCCATAGAAAACCTTTGGAGGGAGTTGAAAGTCCGTGTTGCCCAGCGACAGCCCTAAAACATCACTGCTCTAGAGGAGATCTGCATGGAAGAATGGGCCAACATACCAGCAACAGTGTGTGTCAACCTTGTGAAGACTTACAGAAAATGTTTGACCTCTGTCATTGCCAACAAAGGATATATAACACAGTATTGAGATGAACTTTTGTTATTGACCAAATACTTATTTTCCACCATAATTTGCAAATAAATTCTTTAAAAATCAGACAATGTGATTTTCTAGATATGTTTTCTCATTTTGTCTCTCATAGTTGAGGTCTACCTATGATGTCAATTACAGGCCGGCCTCATCTTTTTAAGTGGGAGAACTTGCACAATTGGTGGCTGACTAAATACTTTTTTTTCCCCACTGTATATACTTGTTGTAAATAAACAGCATTGCACATTATCCCAATAACTAATATCTGTAAATGTACCACAGGGCCAAGTTGTACTTGTGTAAATTAAAATCTACTCCTATTAACAGATCGTAAAAGGATCTGTTTAAGAGCAACTTTAGAGCCACAGTTGAGTTGTTTTACTTAATGTAAATAACTAATCAGACTGGAATAACATATGCATTTTCTAGCAAAAATATATATTAAGACTAGATAATTGTTGAATTACGTGAAATTCTGAGCTACTACAAATCCTTATTTCTGAATGGAAGCATTGAGAAATTCTAGATCAATTAATTTACAGTGCCTTGCGAAAGTATTCGGCCCCCTTGAACTTTTCAACCTTTTGCCACATTTCAGGCTTCAAACATAAGGATATAAAATTTTAATTTTTTGGTGAAGAATCAACAACAAGTGGGACACAATCGTGAAGTGGAACGAAATTTATTGGATATTTTAAACTTTTGTAAAAAATAAAAAACTGAAAAGTGGGGCGTGCCAAATTATTCGGCCCCCTTAAATTAATTACTTTGTAGTGCCACCTTTTGCTGCAATTACAGCTGTAAGTCGCTTGGGGTATGTCTCTATCAGTTTTGCACATCGAGAGACTGAAATTCTTGCCCATTCTTCCTTGGAAAACAGCTCAAGCTCAGTGAGGTTGGATGGAGAGCGTTTGTGAACAGCAGTTTTCAGCTCTTTCCACAGATTCTCAATTGGATTCAAGTCTGGACTTTGACTTGGCCATTCTAACACCTGGATACGTTTATTTGTGAACCATTCCATTGTAGATTTTGCTTTATGTTTGGGATCATTGTCTTGTTGGAAGATAAATCTCCGTCCCAGTCTCAGGTCTTTTGCAGGCTCCAACAGATTTTCTTCCAGAATGGTCCTGTATTTGGCTCCATTCATCTTCCCATCAATTTTAACCATCTTCCCTGTCCCTGCTGAAGAAAAGCAGGCCCAAACCATGATGCTGCCACCACCATGTTTGATAGTGGGGATGGTGTGTTCAGGGTGATGAGCTGTGTTGCTTTTACGCCAAACATATCGTTTTGCATTGTGGCCAAAAAGTTCGATTTTGGTTTTATCTGACCAGAGCACCTTCTTCCACATGTTTGGTGTGTCTCTCAGGTGGCTTGTGGCAAACTTTAAACGAGGCTTTTTATGGATATCTTTGAGAAATGGCTTTCTTCTTGCCATTCTTCCATAAAGGCCAGATTTGTGCAGTGTACGACTGATTGTTGTCCTATGGACAGACTCTCCCACCTCAGCTGTAGATCTCTGCAGTTCATCCAGAGTGATCATGGGCCTCTTGGCTGCATCTCTGATCAGTCTTCTCCTTGTTTGAGATGAAAGTTTAGAGGGACGGCCGGGTCTTGGTAGATTTGCAGTGGTCTGATACTCCTTCCATTTCAATATGATCGCTTGCACAGTGCTCCTTGGGATATTTAAAGTTTGGGAAGTCTTTTTGTATCCAAATCCGGCTTTAAACTTCTCCACAACAGTATCACGGACCTGCCTGGTGTGTTCCTTAGTCTTCATGATGCTCTCTGCGCTCTGAACAGAACCCTGAGACTATCACAGAGCAGGTGCATTTATACGGAGACTTGATTACACACAGGTGGATTATATTTATCATCATCAGTCATTTAGGACAACATTGGATCATTTAGAGATCCTCACTGAACTTCTGGAGTGAGTTTGCTGCAATGAAAGTAAAGGGGCCGAATAATATTGCATGCCCCACTTTTCAGTTTTCCACTTCACAATTGTGTCCCACTTGTTGTTGATTCTTCACCAAAAAATTAAAATTTTATATCTTTATGTTTGAAGCCTGAAATGTGGCAAAAGGTTGAAAAGTTCAAGGGGGCCGAATACTTTCGCAAGGCACTGTAAATGGTATATTTCCTCCCTGACAAAACACACGTAGAGAAAAATGTAGAAAAAATGTGAGTGTGTAAAAATCTGTCCGTTTACAGTGATAAATAGTTCCTATTAGCTGGACTTCAGGTTCATACTGAGGTTTATTGAACTACGCAGTTTTTCAATAAAATTGTTAATATATTTCTGGTGGACACAGATCATTTGCAGAAGAGGTTTAGAGCTAAGAGTTTTTATGCTAATAAAAGGGGAAATATGCAGACATGCAAAATGTGGTGGCATTCATTATAAAACGTATTGATATATTAATGCTAACTTGCTTATAATCAAACGGCTGTTTTTTACATTTATTCTCTTCCAGAATCATTTTGATGTATAGAGCTTGATGACTTAGCAATAAATTAAATAGCTTTTTTTGCTGTCCAAGGAACAGTCAGCAATGGCTAGGATTATTTTTTTTTTCCTTTCACATGTTAAAATTATGTTTTGTTTCTTTTCTGATAATAATACATTTTTAACGTGTTTAATTTATGTTTTCTAGGCAATAAACCTCTGTATGCTGTCATATGTTTATGTACATTATTGCATCAAATGTTTGGTATGCTTATGTACTGTATGTAAACTATGGCTGCAATTCTTGCAAACTAAGTAAAATTACCTTAAGCTATAGGTTTCCCTTTGATCAAGTCATTTTGGGAATGTTATTAAAGGCATTAATAGTGATTCAATAACATGCTTAAGCCACTGTGGAGAATTCTGTGTCTTTGGGCATCTAGTTGCAGAGTATAGGCTTACATATAGTAGTAGCCTGTATTCTGCCCTTGGACCTGCAGAAAAGCCAGGGAATGGCAGAGCCATGTGCACAGAACCTGTACAGAAGGACACATCGTACCTATGCTTCACAATCCTAGGAAACTCTGTATTGTATCTTAATATGCTACTGTATTGCAGATTAGATATGCTTTCATCTAAATGCAAAGATTCTAGAGCACAGGTGTCAAACAAATCTAGCCCACGGCGATGTATTTTGTGGCCAGCGGCCTGCTTTATTGGTGCAGCTGCACTGGATCCCATCACTCAGTTTGTTCTATCCTCTATAGCTAGGGAGTGGACCCTTCAGCCAAAGACAGAATAAGCAGTTATAGGGGTCACAGCGGTTGCCCTTGCAACTGGATCTCTAAGCCAGCCCCCTCTCCATACTATGGTTTCCAGGTCAATGAAATTTCATACTTACCTCTTCTTGCAAGATGCGGCACCCAGCTTCTTCTAATGCGGTGCTGTGTTGTGTCCATCCAGCCATGTTGCTCTGTGGTACTGATGGGGGTACTATTAGGACACTATTACTTATGGTAATGCTTTATGTTGCCTTCAACTAGCTTTAAATGTAACTATGCCTAACTGGCATAGCTAAATTATACAGTTACATAATTACTAACGGCCCTATAACAACAACCATAAGCCTGATGTGGCCTTTGGCAAAATTAGTTTGACACCCCTGTTCTAGAGTATTATACTTCTTTGATATTGCATCTGATGGAATATCCCCTGATTCTTTTTCTAAATATATGAAACTGAAATGTAGTCCACTTTTTTGGTGCTGCACTGATCTGGCTGTGCTTAGTGAAATGTATTTGGCTGTAGGACATGCTCAGTAAGTGCCTTGTGAATGTAATACTTGTCAGATCAGGTTAAATAATTCCACATTACATCCTTGTATGTAGAAAACTATTAGTACTGAGGGGATGGTTTCTCAGACAATAAAATGAGTAACAAAAAAAAAAGAATCACCAGAGTGTCCTTTCAAGGACTCCAAGTTGTCAAAAATAAATTAAATACCATTTTTCCACCTTCTAACTAGTATGGTTTGATAAGGTAATATTTCCACATAACATGGTACATACCTGCCTTTTATTCCTCTTTTAACTTGGACATTCTTGTTTAACCCTTTAAGGATGCTTGTTTATGTTTGGCAACTTTTTTCATATTTTCCATCTCAGCCTGCCAAAGTTCATAACTTTTTTTTTTGTTAGCATAGCTATTTGTGGGCTTACTCTTTGCACGATAAGTTGTACTTTTTTATCATTATTTTTTGCATTTTGATTTTCACCACATTCACTCTGCCTTAAAAATGACATGGTAACTTTGTCTAGTGTATCATTACTCGATATTGGGGAACCACTTTGTTATAAAGGGAATTCAACCAGAATATTCAAAATTGTTCAGCTTTTAACAAAACCGAACAAATGGAGATTCACCTCTAGCAAACTTCAGACGGGCCCTGATATATACTGGCTTAAGCAGGGGGACACGTCTGGCACTGTAGGATCTGAGTCCCCGGCAGTGTAGTGTGTTACTGACGGTAGCCTCTGCTACATTAGTTCCAGCTTTCTGCACATCATTCACTAGGTCCCCCCGTATGGTTCTGGGATTTTTGCTCACCATTCTTGTGATCATTTTGACCCCACGGGGTGAGATCTTGCATGGAGTCTCTGGTCGAGGGAGATTATCAGTGGTCTTGTATGTCTTCCATTTTCTAATTATTGCTCCCACAGTTTATTTCTTCACACAAAGCTGCTTGCCTATTGCAGATTCAGTCTTCCCAGCCTGGTGCAGGTCTACAATTTTGTTTCTGGTGTCCTTCCACAGCTCTTTGGTCTTCACCATAGTGGAGTTTGGAGTGTGACTGTCTGAGGTTGTGGACAGGTGTCTTTTATACTGATAACAATGTCAAACAGGTGCCATTACTACAGGTAATGAGTGGAGGACAGAGGATCCTCTTAAAGAAGAAGTTACAGGTCTGTGAGAGCCAGCAATCTTGCTTGCTTGTAGGTGACCAAATACTTATTTTCCATTATAATTTGCAAATAAATTCTTAAATCAGACAATGTGATTTTCTGGATTTGTTTTCTCATTTTGTCTCTCATAGTTGAGGTCTACCTATGATGTCTATTACAGGCCTCTCTCATCTTTTTAAGTGGGAGAACTTGCACAATTGGTGGCTGACTAAATACTTTTTCCCCACTGTAGCTGCTGTTGCTGTTTGAGCTTGAGACTGATTGCAGCATTGCTGCTCTAATACAGAATTATAAACAGAAACATAGACAAGACAGTTAACCCTGTCATTGCCAATAATCTACTTTTGTTTGTTGTGCAATAGAGCAGTTTCATCTGTATACACAGTCATTAATCATACTTTTTACTGACAAAACAATCCTGTTAGTGAAAAGTCCTTTGGTAAAGAGCATTTTTGGGCAAAAGTTTATATTTTTTCATTAAACACATAGCAACTGGTGTTCTAACAGCAAAGCACTGATTCCGCATGTGCAAATCTGGAAAATACCTTTATTATTTAATCTGTTTCTTGTTGTTCACCCAATATACAGTCTAGCCTAAGCTAATGTGAAATTATTTTCTACTCAGCTCACCACCAAATACACAGTGTGATGGAGTGTTGTTAATCTGAAAAAAATATTCAAATAATTTCTTAAGCTTTTTTTTTTTTTTTTTTGCTTTATATATATATACAGTATTGTAGCCTCCACTAATCTAAAAAAAAATGTTATTTAAGCGGTTTGTTATGTGTTTAGTACACCCTATATATGGTCTAACCTGTGCTAATCTGAAAAAATAAACTCTTGTTGATTTTTTGGTTTCTACTCACCAACAAATAGAAAGTGAGATGGAGTATGGTGATGTGAAAAAATATTATGATTTCTGCATGCAGCAAACCACATACACAATGGAGTAGATAACTGAACTGTGAGAAGAAGAACAATTTCTACGTTTAGTCATGAATCATGATGATCAGTTTTGGTTTTGGAAGATAGTCCAGCTTTATCAGCAGCCAGGCCAGGCACACACTGATAGAATGCTCCAATTTCTTCTTGAAACTCTAAATTGTCACTCCGCCAACACAATGTTGATGTGGCATCTGTTCCCATCTCATTCAGGGTTCTATTCTGCCTCCAAAGTGTTGTTTTCAGGGTCAGAACGAATAATCCTTTCCATTTCAGAAAATATTCTAGCTTTTTCAGCTAGCAGGCCAGGCATGCTGATAGTGTGTCTCAAATTTTTCTTGAAATTTTGTAAATTGTTACTCCACCAACACAATGTTGATGTGACAACTGCTCCCATCCCATATAAGGGATAACCAGCAAGATAATCTAGGTTCTTTTCTACCTCCCGAGTAGTGATTTAAGGGTCAGAATGAAGAATCCTTTCCATTTCAGAAGATATTATAGCTTTTTCAGCTTCAAAACAGGACAGGAGCAAACAAGGGGTGTGATTCTGAGCTCTGACACTGGCTGCCTCTGTTTGATCTTTCATCCCCCTTGCCTGACACTGCCCTTCTGACATTACAGATCTTAAGTAGCACATCAAGTACCAAAACTAACTGTACTTTTTGCTAGGGAACGGTGGAGGCTAGAGAGAAAACTCCAACTGCACTGGAATCAGTGGAGAAGCAACTATTAACAGAACTTCAAATGGTGGAGGTTGTGAAAGGTCCTCTTTAAATGTTAAAATGTATAAAAGTGAGTGGTAGTGCAGTGTATGGTTAAACTCTGAGTTTGTATCCACTTCTTATCATCCATTTTTTTATAGACATACATGTCACTTAAACTTTGACATAACTTGGGCTGTGTTTGCCTAGAAAATGGATAGATAGGTTTCTAGGAGCCCTGGTTAATACAGCCAAGACCTGGAATCCATGCCACATGCAGCTCCTGTGCTGTACTGTTATGGTGCTGAGGTTAACTATACGCTCAGTATAGGGCAGTGATGGCGAACCTTTTAGAGACCGAGTGCCCAAACTGCAACCTAAAACCCACTAAATTATCGCAAAGTGCCAAAACGGCAATTTAACCTTAAATTAACCAGGATCTGTTTTATATTGACCGTGCAATGTTATTACAGCCTGTAATAATATCACATGTCTGCTATAAAACAGATACTTACTGTGTGACATAAATAGTGAAGAGCCCCCATACAGTACAATGTGCTCCACAGTGGCCCCCAGACAGTACAATGCGCTCCACAGTGGCCCCCAGACAGTATTATATGCTCCAGAATTGCCCCCACTCAGTATTATATGCTCCACAGTGGCCCCCACTTGGTATTATATGCTCCAGAGGGGCCCCACTCAGTATTATATGCTTCACAGTGGCCCCCACACAATATTATATGCTCCACTTCGGCCCACCCCCACAGTAGTATATGCACCACAGTGGGCCCCCACACAGTAGTATATGCTCCACAGTGTCCCCCACACAGTATTAGATGTTTCAGTCTCCCCCATACAGTATTTGAAGCATCTAATACTGTATGGGGGACACTGAAGCATCTAAAACTGTGTGGGGGCCAGTGTGAAGCATATACCATTGTATGGGGGACACTGAAGCATCTAATACCGTATGGGGGGGGGACACTGAAGCATCTAATACCGTTTGGGGGACACTGAAGCATCTAATACTGTGTGGGGACCACTGTGAAGCATATACAACTGTATGGGGGACACTGAAGCATCTAATACTGTGTGGGGGTGGACACTGAAGCATCTAATACTGTGTGGGGGACACTAAAGCATCTAATACTGTATGGGGGACACTGAGAAGCATCTAATACTGTATGGGGGACACTGAGAAGCATCTAATACTGTATGGGGGACACTGAGAAGCATCTAATACTGTATGGGGGACACTGAAGCATATACCACTGTATGGGGGACACTGAAGCATCTAATACTGTATGGGGGACACAGATGCTTCTGTTTCCCCCATACAGTATTAGATGCTTCAGTGTCCCCCCATACAGTATTAGATGCTTTAGTGTCCCCACACAGTATTAGATGCTTCAGTGTCCCTCGCACAGTATTAGATGCTTCAGTGCACCCCCATACGGTATTAGATGCTTCAGTGTCCTCCATATGGTATTAGATGCTTCAGTGTCCCCCATACAGTGGTATATGCTTCACAGTGGCCCCCACACAGTTTTAGATGCTTCAGTGTCCCCCATACAATATTAGATGCTTCTGTGCCCCCCCCATACAGTATTAGATGCTTCAGTGTCCCCCATACAGTATTTGAAGCATCTAATACTGTATGGGGGACACTGAAGCATCTAAAACTGTGTGGGGGCCACTGTGAAGCATATACCACTGTATGGGGGACACTGAAGCATCTAATACTGTATGGGGGACACTTAAGCATTTAATACTGTGTGGGGGACACTGAAGCATCTAATACTGTATGGGGGAAACAGAAGCATCTGTGTCCCCCATACAGTATTAGATGCTTCAGTGTCCCCCACACAGTATTAGATGCTTCAGTGTCCCCCATACAGTATTAGATGCTTCAGTGTCCCCCCCATACGGTATTAGATCCTTCAGTGTCCCCCACACGGTATTAGATGCTTCAGTGTCCCCCCATACGGTATTAGATGCTTCAGTGTCCCCCATACGGTATTAGATGCTTCAGTGTCCCCCCATACGGTATTAGATGCTTCAGTGTCCCCCACACAGTATTAGATGCTTCACAGCAGGCCCCCACACAGTAGTTTGTTACTCACCCAGTCCCACGAAGAGCGTCCTCCTTCTTCTTCTGTTCGCAAGAGCTGATGAAAGACGTCATCGCGCCTGCGTCGGGGCAGAGGTCACACTCTGCAGTCAGTGTAAGCCGCGGTTCCGCGGACCGCGGCCTACAGTGACAGCTTTCATCTGTATGTACATTTGCACATACAGCTGAAAGAAGCGATCGCTCGCTAACCAGGATTCCTATACCAGATTCCCCGTTAGTGAGCGATTATGGCGACGGCGCACGTGCCAACTGAGAGGGCTCTGCGTGCCCTCTCTGGCACGCGTGCCATAGGTTCGCCATCACGGGTATAGGGGATAAACCCAAGTGGTACATTAACCACTTAACTTAAAGACACAGTGATTTTCCATTTTTGTTAGTTTTTTTTTCTTAAAAAATGTAAAAAAAATATATAAAAGAAATTAAAAAATAAAAATCAAATCATCCTAGAATGGATATAAAACAAAAAAAATATATGTAAGCTCATTAATCATCCCCACATTACAAAATGCCCAAATTCTAATTTTTAAAATTTTTTGTACTGATGCAAAAGTTGAAACCCCAAGTTGCAAAAACTCTGCATTTTACAGTACCTGCAAAGTGAATGGGATTCTGGCTAATCCCATTTACACATTGCAGAAAAAAATCCTCAGAGGAAAAGCTGCGTTTTCAAAAACACTGGCGTTTTCGATATAGGTATAATAAGGACATAAAGTATGCAGAGGAAAACTGTGAGAAAACACAATGAAAAACACTGTGGAAAAAAAAGTGTTGCGTTTCAGCTGCAGTTTTTTTCACAGCGTTTTTTTTTCTGCATTTCATTACATGGGGCCTTAGCCTAAAACAGCAAAAAGTATATAAATTTGATTCAGTTGTGATTGTACTGACACATGGACTATAACAAATGTCTCATTGCTACCACACGGTAAACATCATAAAAACGAAACCTGTAAGAAAATGGCACAACTGCAATTTTTCTCCAATTCCACTGTTTTCATGTGGAATATTAAATGGCGTCATTAGGAAGTACAATTTATCTCTCAAAAAAATGACTCCTCAAAAAAGTTATGATTTTTGGACGGCAGGGAGCAAAAACTGAAAATACAAAAACAAATAATGGCTCCATCTGGAAGGGGTTAAAATAAATAGATACAGACAGAGATGCACTTATTATTATAGTGAATACCAAGGCAGAATATTCACAAAGCTAAATACATAATCATACAAAGATACCATTTCACGGATTCCCAATAAATTTCAGTGATAACCAACCATCAAAATAACGGTCATGTGAATAGCCTTCATTCAATGACAGCGAAATTTAAAAAAACGGACGTCTCACGGTCAGTTTTCACTGTCATTTGAATCTAGCCTTAGATTAGCTATACACGTGGACAAAATTGTTGGTACCCCTCGTTTAATAAAAGAAAAACCCACAATGGTCACAGAAATAACTTGAATCTGACAAAAGTAATAATATATCAAAATTCTATGAAAATGAACAAATGAAAGTCAGACATTGTTTTCAACCATGCTTCAACAGAATTTTTTAAAAAAGAAAACTCATGAAACAGGCCTGGACAGAAATGATGGTACCCTTAACTTTAATATTTTGTGGCATAACCTTTTGAGGCAATCATTGCAATCAAACGATTCCTGTAACTGTCAATGAGACTTCTGCACCTCTCAACAGGTATTTTGGCCCACTCCTCATGAGAAAACTGCTCCAGGTGTCTCGGGTTTGAAGGGTGCCTTTTCCAGACGGCATGTTTCAGCTCCTTCCAAAGATGCTCAATAGAATTTAGGTTAGGGCTCATAGAAGGCCACTTCAGAATAGTCCAATGTTTTCCTCTTAGCCATTCTTGGGTGTTTTTAGCTGTGTGTTTTGGGTCATTATCCTGTTGCAAGACCCATGACCTGCGACTGAGACCAAGCTTTCTGACATTGGGCAGCACATATCTCTCTAGAATCCCTTGATAGTCTTGAGATTTCATTGTACCCTGCACAGATTCAAGACACCCTGTGCCAGATGCAGCAAAGCAGCCCCAGAACATAACAGAGCCTCCTCCATGTTTCACAGTAGGACAGTGTTCTTTTCAAGATATGCTTCATTTTTCCATCTGTGAGCATAGAGCTGATGTGCCTTGTCACAAATTTCGATTTTTGTCTCATCTGTCCATAGGACAGTCTCCCAGAAGCTTTGTGGCTTGTCAACATGTAGTTTGGCAAATTACTTTTGTCAGATTCAAGTTATTTCTGTGACCATTGTGGGTTTTTCTTTCATTAAACGAGGGATACCAACAATTTTGTCCACGTGTGTACTAAATAGAGATGGGTGAACCTCTCAAGATTTGTTTGGTGTTCAGGTTTGGTGGCTTGGGTCCATGATTCATTTCAGGTTAAACTCGCTTGGTACAAACGACACCTTTAATTGACTTAAAACATAGTGTTGAACACTCTAATTTCTAGCTCTGTGAGGGTTGGTTCACACTTGCGCCCAGAGTCCGTCTGCCGCGAATCTAACCTAAATATCAGAAAAAAGGATAGGGAAAGGTTTGCAGATGGTTTGTTTAAAAACCCATTCACTTCAATGGGTTTTTAAAGCAACCCGCAGGTGTCCAATTGCAGCCTCTGCGCCGCAAAGCCGCTTTTTTTGGTCGGACACAAAGTCCTGCATGTCCGACTTTGTTTCTGACCAAAAAAAGCAGCTTTGCGGCGCAGAGGCTGCAATCAGACACCTGCGGGTTGCTTTAAAAACCCATTGAAGTGAATGAGTTTTTAAACAAACCGCCTGCAAACCTTTCCCTATCCTTTTTTCTGATATTTAGGTCGTATTCACGGCGGACGGACTTCGGGCGCAAGTGTGAACCAACCAAGGCAACACAGGGAGTTATGTCAATGTAAATGTGACATTATTATACTCTGTGGTCTCTACAGACCCCTGAGTATAATAGATGGAGGCCCAGGGAAGGTACAAAAAATAAAAAAAAATGCATATTTACTCACCTTCCATGACTACCTCTTTTGGGCCGCGGTTTTTCCGGCAGAACTTTTTTGCTGCGGCCCACTACATTTCATTTATTACTATTTATAAATACTATGTTTAAAAATATGTTTTTATAAATAAAAATAATAAGTAGACTATACAAAGTTTTTAGTGCAGAGACTTAATTCAAGGTATTCAACTTGATTCCGTACTACAGTATGTTAATATACACAGTGATGTTATAGTACAATATGTTTCTGCCTTGAATCTTTGTTTTGTTCTTTCTTGTATTCATACTGTATGTGTTGTGTTGTTAAAAGTGGTACAACTGTAGGAATTACTGAAACTGCTATAGTATTGAAGACCTGATTTCTAAAGCTTGCGTCAAGTTATGCTTTTGCTTGTACTCTACAATAAAGAATGCAACTGTATACAGTGAAACCTCTTTAAGGCCGGAGTCCCACGTGGCGTAAACACCGTGATTTGCCTGCGGCGTTTTACTGAGCAAAGTGGATGGGATTCTAGCGAGTCCCATGTCCACTTTGCGGTAAAAAACGTGCTGCGTTTTGTAAAATCGCAGCATGTCAATAATACATACGGAAACGCCAGCAGTTTCCCCATACGTATAATTGAAAGAGAAAGTCCGCAGAGGAAACCTCTGCGAACTTTCTGTCTAAAGCACTGCAGGAAGAACCACGATGCGCTGTCGACGCGGTTTTTCCTGCAGCGCTTTTTGCTGCCGGACGCCACGTGGGGCCTTAGCCTGAGATGTGGTCTTTTGGAGAGGTTTCACTGGATTTTACTGCCTTTCAACTTTTCTTTTGCTAAACTACAGCACTGAACCTTCTTTTCTGTTAGTGCTTATGGAGGTAATTAAAGAGTAATACAGCAATAACTACTAACCCCCACTTGCAATCTATATCGCAAAGTGGACACTGATGGGGCATGCCTTCATTGTATTTCTGTATAGAAACACAATAAACTATACTAATATTAAATATAATTGAATGAATATATTCAGTAGACAGTATTCTATTTCTTCATTTCAAATAAACCTGGAGCAACCATTTGTAATCATAACCCATAATTTTCATAATACATAATTTTCTCTTTACGGGAGACTGATCAAGACTGACAGCTGTATGATTGTAAATTTATTGTTAGAATATTTCAGTATACTGTTATGTGGTCTTATGCAACATGTTATCTTAAATTCTGTCTTGTACTATTTTCTCCCAAATGTGTCTTCACACCCATAACAATATTCACATCTGTTGAAGCCACTAGATGTTCCTGCAGAACAGGTATTATTTTTAACATGAGGTGCTTTTACACTTGGGATTACCAATATAAATAGATTTAGGTTATATACCATTTAAAGCTACTTGATGCTTTTCACAGGTTTTATGACATTCTGACATACACATCAATAGCTGCAGTGTTTTTCTTTTTTTCTTTGCATACACCATACCTATCATTGCTTGCTGGAGTGTATGTTTTGTTTTATATTTCCTATCTCCATTGAAACTTTAGACTAAATTTTTATCAGGCATTTTCCCAGAGCACACTAAAGCACACAAGCAAATGTATTCTGCTAGTCTATAGTAACATATTTGAATATTTAGGGTAAGTTCACACTGCGGAAAATGAAGAGTAATTCCTCTTGAGTTTTGGCGTTTCCTGCGAGCTATGGCTTTCTACTGTGGATTAGGCCCAGATGAATGGGCTTAGTCAGAAGGGCGTCTCTAGCCGCAGCATCCGCGGCTGAATCAGTTAATTAGTGTAGAGAGTCAGGTGACCACTGTGGCCAATTATTGGCCTCAGTATTCATATCTTGAGTACTGGTGACGTATCAACAGTATGTATAAAGTAATGTAATATATGTTCACAGCTGATTTTTTATATTGATTATATCTATATATAAGCTGTAAAATTGGTTTCAAATGCTTTGAGTTTACAAATAAATTCTGCATTACATAACATTTTAAATAATCTAACCTAAATATAGAATAAGCCTCAAGACAGACCTGTATTGATGCAATTCCATTAAAACCATAGCACACATTTTTTTATTTGAGTTTTTTTAGTTGTGAATAAATGAATATCTCTATTTACCTCAATGAATGTAGTTCAGTAAATGTACCCAAGTGATGTTTAATACATTTAATAATACTGCTTATTTAGAGAGTACTTTCTGCACTTCATAGAATGCTAGTAAACTAGTATTGTTGCAGTATAGTATGGTTATATGCAAGACTTTTATGTCATATTTAGTAAGTAGTAATACATGCAAATATTTGTGTAGTACATAGTATAAAAACTGTACTTGTAAAAAAATAGGGTACATTAGGATCTGTGTGATAACATTTCCCAGAGCACTGAAGAATGAACCCTTTGCACATTGCAGCATGTCACCTGGTAAAACCATTCAGATGTTATAAGGAGGATACTGTTTCATGATTATTCAGCTGAAGGACTCTTCTGCATTTGAAAGAAGCAGTATTCACTTTTCTTAGAAGGAGATTGTGTAAGAGATAGACAACTACATCTATACACCTGTGACCTATTTAACATGCAGCAGGATTTAATCTTTTTACAGGATGAATTTCATTATGCTAACTACCATTTACTGTACTTTAAGCCACATGACCACAGCCTGGTTAAAAAATTAGTTAAAAAATCCACATTTCAAGGAGGATTCAAACATAGCTAAGGCTGAATTCACATGCGGTGGATATGCTGCAGACATTTCAACAGCTGCTCCATTCATTTCAATTAACTTTTAGAAATCCATGTACTTGCCACTCTAATGAATGGAACTGATTTCAGCAACAAATCTGCTACATTCCCTAAGTATTCATGGAGTAAGACATAACACACCACCACTGAAATTATGTTATGCACGCTTACTAAAAATTGAATAAAAATAATGAGGAGCATATTTACATAGTTAGTACAGTTGAACAAAGATATATGTCCATCAAGTTCAACCAGGGGATGGGAAAGGGCATGGCATTCTATGCATACCCATAAGCATCAATGTTATTTTTCTCTAAAAAGGCATCTAATCATTTTTGAAGCTGACAGCTGTTGCTGTTGTGACCAGCTTTTGGGATAGGCTATTCCACAGATTCACAGTCCTTACAGTGAAGAAGCCTTTTTTTTCACCAGACGGAGAGTGTACCCCCTTGTCTTTTGAGGGAATTTACATGGAACAGCTTTTCAACATATTTCATGTATGGGCCATTTATATATTTATACAGGTTTATCATATCTTCCCTTAAACTAAACCTTCTACAGAATAAATAGATTTAACTCCTTTAGGCTAAGGCCCCATTTAGCATGCAGAAGCAAA
Organism: Leptodactylus fallax; assembly: GCA_947044405.1. Lineage (NCBI taxonomy): Eukaryota > Metazoa > Chordata > Amphibia > Anura > Leptodactylidae > Leptodactylus > Leptodactylus fallax. Next base: position 411,765 of record CAMRHE010000024.1, read on the forward strand.
AAAGCGATGTGGGAAAAAACGTGACTGTTTTTCCGGCAGCGCTTTTTACAGAAAGCCTTTCTGCTTCAATTACAGTGGGTACAGAAAGTATTCAGACCCCTTTAAATTTTTCACTCTTTGTTTCATTGCAGCCATTTGCTAAAAGCAAAAAAAAACATTTTATTTCTCATTAATGCACACTCAGCACTACAGAAATGTAGATATTTTATGAACTGGTGCCCAGAACTGTGAAGAGAACTGTGTTAGGCTGCAGAGGTCTCCTGGCACAAAAAGCTGGGGGACCTGTAAACTGAAGACCAAACTTTCTACAGACATGACCTGATGCCTGTCCTCAGGACATAGGTACAGTTACAACCAATGACAGAGCAGAGAACCACATGACATTGTAAAGATAAGTTCACACCATGAAAAATGAAGAGGAATTTGAAGTGGACAACCACTCTGATCTGATGCTGATTTGGGGAAGAATCTGCCTTGAAAGAAGATTTTGCCATGTCAGCATCCTGATACAGGCAATGTAATAATTAGAATGCATCCTGCCACACGTGGTCAGCTACTGCCTTCATAGATTTAAAGAGGAACCATGGAATTGAAAGAGTATTAATTCTAATGTATTCTGGCCAAAATAGGGCACTGGTACATACAGTAAAGACCAAAAGTTTGGACACATCTTCTCATTCCAAGAGTTTTCTGTATTTTCATGACTATAAAAATTGTAGATTCACACTGAAGGCATCAAAGCTATGAATTAACACATGTGGAATTATATACTTAACAAAAAAGTGTGAAACAACTGAAAATATGTCTTATATTCTAGGTTCTTCAAAGTAGCCACCTTTTGCTTTGATTACTGCTTTGCACACTCTTGGCATTCTCTTGATGAGCTTCAAGAGGTAGTCACCTGAAATGGTTTTCACTTCACAGGTGTGCCCTGTCAGGTTTAATAAGTGGGATTTCTTGCCTTATAAATGGGGTTGGGACCATCAGTTGTGTTGTTCAGAAGTCAGGTGGATACACAGCTGATAGTCCTACTGAATGGAGTGTTAGAATTTGTATTATGGCAAGAAAAAAGCAGCTAAGTAAAGAAAAACGAGTGGCCATCATTACTTTAAGAAATGAAGGTCAGTCAGTCCGAAAAATTGGGAAAACTTTGAAAGTGTCCCCAAGTGCAGTGGCCAAAACCATCAAGCGCTACAAAGAAACTGGCTCACATGAGGACTGCCCCAGGAAAGGAAGACCAAGAGTCACCTCTGCTGCGGAGGATAAGTTCATCCGAGTCACCAGCCTCAGAAATCGCAGGTTAACAGCAGCTCAGATTAGAGACCAGGTCAATGCCACACAGAGTTCTAGCAGCAGATACATCTCTACAACAATTGTTAAGAGGAGACTGTGTGCAGCAGGCCTTCATGGTAAAATAGCTGCTAGGAAACCACTGCTAAGGACAGGCAACATGCAGAAGAGACTTGTTTGGGCTAAAGAACACAAGGAATGGACATTAGACTTGTGGAAATCTGTGCTTTGGTCTGATGAGTCCAAATTTGAGATCTTTGGTTCCAACCACCATGTCTTTGTGCGACGCAGAAAAGGTGAACGAATGGACTCTACATGCCTGGTTCCCACCGTGAAGCATGGAGGAGGAGGAGGTGTGATGGTGTGGGGGTGCTTTGCTGGTGACACTGTTGGGGATTTATTCAAAATTGAAAGAATACTGAACCAGCATGGTTACCTCAGCATCTTGCAGCGGCATGCTATTCCGTCCGGTTTGCGTTTAGTTGGACCATCATTTATTTTTCAACAGGACAATGACCCCAAACACACCTCCAGACTGTGTAAGGGCTATTTGACCAAGAAGGAGAGTGATGGGGTGCTACGCCAGATGACATGGCCTCCACAGTCACCAGACCTGAACCCAATCGAGATGGTTTGGGGTGAGCTGGACCGCATAGTGAAGGCAAAAGGGCCAACAAGTGCTAAGCATCTCTGGGAACTCCTTCAAGACTGTTGGAAGACTATTTCAGGTGACTACCTCTTGAAGCTCATCAAGAGAATGCCAAGAGTGTGCAAAACAGTAATCAAAGCAAAAGGTGGCTACTTTGAAGAACCTAGAATATAAGACATATTTTCAGTTGTTTCACACTTTTTTGTTAAGTATATAATTCCACATGTGTTAATTCATAGTTTTGATGCCTTCAGTGTGAATCTACAATTTGTATAGTCATGAAAATACAGAAAACTCTTGGAATGAGAAGGTGTGTCCAAACTTTTGGTCTGTACTGTATTAGTGACAGAAATGTGGGTATTTTTTATTGTGGGGTTATTTTTACTTATTTGAGGAAAAAAAGGTGGCATTTTAAGGAGGCACAAAGGAGAATTATCATATTTAGGTTGGCATAAAGATTGGAATTTTACTGTGTGTTGGGCATACCCATAGACTATAATGGGGTCCGCTGGGATTCTGCCTGGTATCTGTCTGAAATCAGCATATTTTAATCAGAATGGGGGACAGAGTCCCCAAACGGTCACACAATGCTAGTGTGACTGCAGCCTTATATGTCTATTATTTTATTCTGTTCTGTGCCAATGGTTATCTATATTGTTTTTATGTCGTATTATATGTATTTTTGTATGGTTTGCAGCTTCCCTTTTGTGTTTTCCCCTTGGTATGTAGTTTTTTTTTTTTTACTCCCATGGCACTTATATTGCAAAAAGCAATGGCTTTATATAAAAATTAGCCCATTTTGATGACTTGTAAGTGTTACAGGCTTGTTATTTCGGAGAAATATAGTCATGGCCGTGTTGGCACCCCTCTAATTTTTCCAGAAAATTAAGTAATTCTCCCAGAAAATTATGGGAATTACACATGTTTTGTTATACACATGTTTATTTCCTTTGTGTGTATTGTAACAACACACAATAACAGAGAAAAAAAAAAGTAAATTGGACATAATTTCACACAAAACTCCAAAAATAGGCTGGACAAAATTGTTGGCACCTTTTCAAAATTGTGGGTAAATAACTTTATTTAAAGCATGTGATGCTCGGTCAAACTCACCTGTGGCAAGTAACAGTTGTGGGCAATATAAAAATCAAACTGAAACCAGATAAAAAAATACAGAAGTTGATTCGATTTTTGCTTTGTGTGTCTGTGTGTGCCACACTAAGCATGTAGAACAGAAAGAGGAGAAGAGAACTGTCTGAGGACCTGAGAACCAAAATTGTGGAATATATCAACAATCTCAAGACTACAAGTCCTTCTCTAGAGATCTTGATGTTCCTTTTTCCACGGTGTGCAACATAATCAAGAAGTTTGCAACCCATGGCACTGTAGCTAATCTCCCTGGACGTGGACGGAAGAGAAAAATTGAGGAAAGGTTGCAATGCAGGCTAGTCTGGATGGTGTATAAGGAGCCCCAATCAAGTTCCAAAGAAATTCAAGCTGTACTGCAGGCTCAGGGTGCATCAGTGTCAGCACAAACTATCCATCAACATTTGAATGAAATGAAACGCTATGGCAGGAGAACAAAGAGAACCCCACTGTTGACATAGAGACATAAAAAGCTAGACTGCAGTTTGCCAAAATGTAAGTGAGTAAGCCAAAATTCTTTCGGGAAAACATCTTTGTGAACAGGTAAGACCAAGACAGAGCTTTTTGATAAAGCATATCATTCTACTGTTTACTGAAAACAGAATGAGGTCTACAAAGAAAAGAACACAGAACCAACAGTCAAATATGGTGGAAGTTCATAGATATTTTGGGGTTGTTTTGCTGCCTCTGGCAGTGGGTGCCTTGACTGTGTGCAAGGCATCATGAAATCTGGAGATTACCAAAGGATTATGGGTCTCAAAATAGGGCCCAGTGTCAGAAAGCTGGGTTTGTGTCCTAGGTCATGAGTCTTCCAGCAGGACAATGACCCCAAACATACTTCAAAAAGCACCCAGAAATGGATGGAAACAAAGCACTGGAGAGTTCTGAAGTGAAGAGTCTGGATCTAAATCCCATTGAACACCAGTGGAGAGATTTTAAAATTGCTGTTAGGAAAAGGCCCCCTTCAAATATGAGAGACCTGGATCAGTTTGCAAAAGAAGAGTGATCCAAAATTCCAGTTGAGAGGTGTAAGAAGCTTGTTCATGGTTATAGGAAGCGAGTAATTTCAATAATTTTTTCCAAAGGGTGTGCATCCAAATGTTAATTTGAGGATGCTAGTAATTTTGCCTGGCCCATTTTGGAGTTTTGCATGAAATTATATCATTTTGGCTTTTTTTTTCAGTTTTTTTGTGTTGTTCCAATACACACAAAAGAAGTAAAGATGAGTATAACAAAACATGTGTAATTGCAATAATTTTCTAGGAGAAATACTTCATTTTCTGGAAAAATTTCAGGGCCAACACTTACGGCCATGACTGTTCAGTATGTGGCTTTGTGCCTGGTTGAATAGTGATGAAGTAGTTTTTAAAAAAGAAAAACTGGCCACTAAAAATTGTACCTTTATAGGAGCAGAGTGGTGCACCAACATTGCATTGGTATTAGAAGAAACAATGGTAGGGTTGTCCATTTTATTTTCTTGTTATTATGCCAACAGTGTGGAGTGGCATGTGGCAGTGGCAACTACAGAATTTGAAGAAAAATTTGTTGCACATTAAAAAAATAAAAAAGCCATCAAAAATGATCCCTTTATAGGAGCAGATGCAGCATCAATGAGTGAGCATTACAGAATTTATAGAACAATTTCTGATACACTATCAGTGTACCTGGCCTACCAGCTGAAAAATATAGCTAGAATATACTCAGAAATGGAAAGGAAATGGAAAAGATTCTATGACCATGTGGAATGCCAGAAAAAAAGAACCTGGATTATCCTGTCAATTATCACTGTATGGGAACATATGCAGCACCAAGGCATGACAATTAAAGATGGGAGAACCTCTGAAGATTTGTTTTGTCCGGTGTTCTGACAAAGCGATCCTCCGGTTCAGACTCATCTTGTTCGGATAGAATTGTACGTGAAATTATTATACTCTGGGGTCTCTGCTGTCCATGGTTGAACCACTTTTCCAATTTTTGGAAAGCAAATTAACTTTTTTTTTTGTTTAATTTTATATACTTTGTATGTCTTTGAGTTCATGAAAAACGAATGACACACGGATGTTATCCATTTTTTCTCATGTACCCATAGATTTTCATTGGTGTGATGCATCCATGATGCATCAGCATCAGTGAAGAAAAACGTTGTGCTTCTGTCTGAATAAAAACATAGAAGTGAATGGGTACGTATAGCGTCCGCAAAAAATGCAGAAGCCATGCGTACGTGATATGCGGACATGTAAATAATACTTTACAGATTTTAGAGATTACAGTGCCTCATAGATCTCCTACAAATGTTTGGATATTTTTGGACATTGCCACCAGATGTGAATTAAGTTGGCTTTAGATTCACAATTACAGCTCCTGGAACATTTTGAGTAATTGAGAAAGCTCTTGATATTCTAGACAGGGGTAAATATCCCCTCATCTGAAGTTTTCCTGAGGCTTCTAGATGACTTATACAATATATGTATTTAGCATTCCAGGGAAGGAATGGTTTCTTTAAATCCTTTTCCTAGCATGTCATATAATACAGTGCTGGCCAAAAGTATTGGCATCCCTGCAATTCTGTCAGATAATACTCAATTTCTTCCAGAAAATGATTGCAATCACAAATGCTTTGGTAATAATATCTTCATTTAATTTGTCTTCAATGGAAAACCACAAAAAGAATTGTCAAAAAGCCAAATTGGATATAATTCCAGACCAAACATAAAAAAGGGGGTGGACAAAAGTATTGGCACCCTTTGAAAAATCAGGTGATGCTTCTCTAATTTGTGTAATTAACAGCACCTGTTACTTACCTGTGGCACATAACAGGTGGTGGCAATAACTAAATCACACTTGCAGCCAGTTGAAATGGATTAAAGTTGACTCAAGCTCTGTCCTGTGTCCTTGTGTGTACCACATTGAGCATGGAGAAAAGAAAGAAGACCAAAGAACTGTCTGAGGACTTGAGAAGCAAAATTGTGAGGAAGCATGAGCAATCTCAAGGCTACAAGTCCATCTCCAAAGACCTGAATGTTCATGTGTCTACCGTGCGCAGTGTCATCAAGAAGTTTAAAGCCCATGGCACTGTGGCTAACATCCCTAGATGTGGACGGAAAAGAAAAATTGACGAGAGATTTCAACGAAAGATTGTGTGGATGGTGGCTAAAGAACCTCGACTAACATCCAAACAAGTTCTAGCTGCCCTGCAGTCCGAGGGTACAACAGTGTCAACCCGTACTATCCGTCGGCGTCTGAATGAAAAGGGACTCTATGGTAGGATACCCAGGAAGACCCCACTTCTGACCCAGAGACATAAAAAGCCAGGCTGGAGTTTGCCAAAACTTACCTGAGAAAGCCAAAAACTTTTTGGAAGAATGTTCTCTGGTCAGATGAGACAAAAGTAGAGCTTTTTGGGAAAAGGCATCAACATAGAGTTTACAGGAAAAAAAAAGAGGCCTTCAAAGAAAAGAACACGGTCCCTACAGTCAAACATGGCGGAGGTTCCCTGATGTTTTGGGGTTGCTTTGCTGCCTCTGGCACTGGACTGCTTGACCTTGTGCATGGCATTATGAAGTCTGAAGACTACCAACAAATTTTTCAGCATAATGTAGGGCCCAGTGTGAGAAAGCTGGGTCTCTCTCAGAGGTCATGGGTCTTCCAGCAGGACAATGACCCAAAACATACTTCAAAAAGCAATAGAAAATGGTTTGAAAGAAAGCACTGGAGACTTCTAAAGTGGCCAGCAATGAGTCCAGACCTGAATCCCATAGAACACCTGTGGAGAGATCTCAAAATGGCAGTTTGGAGAAGGCACCCTTCAAATCTCAGGGACCTGGAGAAATTTGCCAAAGAAGAATGGTCTAAAATTCCAGCAGAGCATTGTAAGAAACTCATTGATGGTTACCGGAAGCGGTTGTTTGCAGTTATTTTGTCTAAAGGTTGTGCTACCAAGTATTAGGCTGAGGGTGCCAATACTTTTGTCCGGACCATTTTTGCAGTTTTGTGTAAAATGATCAATGATTTGACTTTTTTTTTCATTCTCTTTTGTGTTTTTTCATTGCAAGCAAAATAAATGAAGATATTATTTCCAAAGCATTTGTGATTGCAATCATTTTCTGGAAGAAATTGAGTATTATCTGACAGAATTGCAGGGGTGCCAATACTTTTGGCCAGCACTGTAACTGTTTAGAATGAACTCATTTAGAATAGTAAACTGGCGTAAAAGTCTTGTGCACCACCACGCCCACTTCTTTGTATGGCAGATATCTGCCATATTAACTTTAAGGCCAGGGACCTACGTAGTGTAAGTGCCACAATTTGTCCCTACAAAGTGAATGGGAATCTGGCTAATCCCAACCACACATCGCAGAAAATAATCTGCAGTGGAAATGCTATGATTTGAAAAAGGCTCGTATTTTTGCAAATTGCAGCATGTCAATTATACCTACAGAAAATTGGTGGTTTCCCTACTGGTACTATATAATTGAAGCAGAAAGTCCGCAGAGTTTTGCTCTGTGAAAAGCACTGCAAGAAAAACTTAATGAGTTTCCGACGCGGTTTTCCCCGCAACACTTTTTGGCTGTGGCCCGCTGCGTGTGGTTTTAGCCTAAAACAACGCTCATTCAAGTTCCATAGTAGGACTAAAAAATGTGAAAAAAAGTTTTTAAAAATCTGTATTATTACATAAATAATTAAATAAATAAACATGGCAAAAATGCCCAATTATCATATAAAATTGCTTTATTATGTACAACTTAAAAAAATAAATAAATAAAAAACGAATACATATTTGGTACATCTCGTCCCGCAAGAAACAAATTCACGATCAGCTCCATAGACAGTAAACTAAAAATGTCACACCTCTTAGAAGATGGTAATGCAATTCTGAAAATTGTAAAACATAAAAAAATGCAATAGGTATCATTGTTGTACTGACCTGTAGAATAAAAATAACATACTACATGGAGAATGGCAAAAAATTTAAAATGTTACAAAGCATTGCCAAAATAGAGGGTTTTTTTCATCCTCCTGCAGAAAGTTAATAAAATGTTGTCAATACGTCATAGGCAACTCAAAATGGTGTCAGTGTCATTAAAAAATGAATCTCATGCTGCAAAATCTAGGCCCTCAAATGGCTACATCACTAAAAAAAAATTATATCTTGTACAATGCAAAAAAAAAAAAAAATCGACACATGTTTAGGGCAAAATTGGTTGTGACAGGAAGGGAAATGCATAAGCTGTGCTAGCATGCATCAGGGTACACATCAGTTTAGAGGGAAAAGACATCACAACTGATCCTCAGGCCGGGGCCCCACGTGGCGTAAACGCCGCAATTTGCCCGCGGCAGATACGTCGTGGAAAAAATCGCGGCATTTTACAGTCAGAGCAAAGTGGATGGGATTATAGCAAATCCCATGCCCACTTTGTGGTAAAAACCTCGCTGCAGACGTAGGTCCAAAATCGATTTTTGGAAATCGCAGCATGTCAATTATACCTACAGAAACGCCGGTGGTTTCCCCATAGGTATAATTGAAAGAGAAGGTCCACAGAGGAAACCTCTGCGAACTTTCAGTCTAAAGCGCTGCAGGAAGAACCGCAATGCATTCCCGCCGCAGTTTTTCCCACAGCACTTTTTTGCTGCGGGACGCTATGTGGGGCCTTAGCCTCAAGAATGCTCCAGAACCCTAGTAGCTAGTGGGAAGATATTGGGGAACATGGCTTACCCAATGTTTATTGCACAGCTTGCATCCCCTGATACATTCTTTGATGTGCAGTTTTGAAAATGAGGTCTCTTCACAGGGAATACCACTTTACTGGCACCTTAAGGGATCTGAAAACATGACATGGAATCCAAAAAACAAATAATCTTAATCTGTGATCCAAAAGCCAAATAGTACCCTTTCCTTTTGTGATCTGCTGTGTGCCTAAACTGCATATGATATGATAAACTGGTATATGATATTGCTAGCTATGCCTTTTGATAGATTAATTGATAGGTGTCGTTTATAAAATGGGGTCAAATCTTGAGGAATTCCACTTTACTGACACCACTGCAAAAGCAGCATTGTGTCCAAAAAATAATCCCTCTAAATGTATACTCCAAAATCCAAAAAGCACAGGACTCTTTCCATAATGAACCCTGCTATGTGCCCAAACAGCAGTTTATGTCCATATATACAACTTCTTTTTTTTACCTCAGACCCTTTAGAATTGCCTGCCAATGTAGTGTAAATCAGAAGTCCCCAATGACTGGGACGTGGACCAGTACTAGTCTGTGGATCACTTAGTACTGGGCTGGCTCAGTCCGGTCACTGGGGATCTCTGTAGCCTACACAAGCAGATTACTTACCTGGATACTAATGCAGAACCCGAGATCTCTTCTGGCACACAGGATGTGTGAGTCTTCTATTCTGATCCTGGAGTCTTCACTATGGTGCTCGTGAGCAGAATAGAAGATACACACATCCTGTGTGCAAGAACAGGTCCCAGGAGCTGCATTAAAACCTCTTAAGCATAATGTAATTGTAATTATAGTAACAGTATGTAGTAGGAGCTTTTACCCAAGGGGGGCACTATTAGGCCACTATTACAGTTATAGTGCCCCACCCCACAGTTAATAATATTACCTGGGGTGTGGGGCACTATTACAGTTATAGCGCCTCCCACAGCTAATAACATTACCTGTTTGTATGAGTCAGGGGACTATTACCTGTTGGGGGCACTATACAGTGCCTTGCGAAAGTATTCGGCCCCCTTGAACTTTTCAACCTTTTTCCACATTTCAGGCTTCAAACATAAGGATATAAAATTTAAATTTTTTTGGTGAAGAATCAACAACAAGTGGGACACAATTGTGAAGTGGAACGAAATTTATTGGTTATTTTAAACTTTTGTAAAAAATAAAAAACTGAAAAGTGGGGCGTGCAATATTATTCGGCCCCTTTACTTTCAGTGCAGCAAACTCACTCCAGAAGTTCAGTGAGGATCTCTGAATGATCCAATGTTGTCCTAAATGACTGATAATGATAGATAAAATCCACCTGTGTGTAATCAAGTCTCCGAATAAATGCACCTGCTCTGTGATAGTCTCAGGGTTCTGTTTAAAGTGAAGAGAGCATCATGAAGACCAAGGAACACACCAGGCAGGTCCGTGATACTGTTGTGGAGAAGTTTAAAGCCGGATTTGGATACAAAAAGATTTCCCAAACTTTAAATATCCCAAGGAGCACTGGATCATATTAAAATGAAAGGAGTATCAGACCACTGCAAATCTACCAAGACCCGGCCGTCCCTCTAAACTTTCATCTCAAACAAGGAGAAGACTGATCAGAGATGCAGCCAAGAGGCCCATGATCAGTCTGGATGAACTGCAGAGATCTACAGCTGAGGTGGGAGAGTCTGTCCATAGGACAACAATCAGTCGTACACTGTACAAATATGGCCTTTATGGAAGAGTGGCAATAAGAAAGACATTTCTCAAAGATATCCATAAAAAGTCTCGTTTAAAGTTTGCCACAAGCCACCAGGGAGACATACCAAACATGTGGAAGAAGGTGCTCTGGTCAGATGAAACCAAAATCGAACTTTTTGGCCACAATGCAAAACGATATGTTTGGCATAAAAGCAACACAGCTCATCACCCTGAACACACCATCCCCACTGTCAAACATGGTGGTGGCAGCATCATGGTTTGGGCCTGCTTTTCTTCAGCAGGGACAGGGAAGATGGTTAAAATTGATGGGAAGATGGATGGAGCCAAATACAGGACCATTCTGGAATAAAACCTGTTGGAGTCTGCAATAGACCTGAGACTGGGACAGAGATTTTTCTTCCAACAAGACAATGATCCCAAACATAAAGCAAAATCTACAATGGAATGGTTCACAAATAAACATATCCAGGTGTTAGAATGGCCAAGTCAAAGTCCAGACCTGAATCCAATTGAGAATCTGTGGAAAGAGCTGAAAACTGCTGTTCACAAATGCTCTCCATCCAACCTCACTGAGCTCGAGCTGTTTCCAAGGAAGAATGGGCAAGAATTTCAGTCTCTCGATGTGCAAAACTGATAGAGACATACCCCAAGCGACTTGCAGCTGTAATCGCAGCAAAAGGTGGCGCTACAAAGTATTAACTTAAGGGGGCCGAATAATTTGGCACGCCCCACTTTTCAGTTTTTTATTTTTTACAAACGTTTAAAATATCCAATAAATTTCGTTCCACTTCACAATTGTGTCCCACTTGTTGTTGATTCTTCACCAAAAAATTAAAATTTTATATCCTTATGTTTGAAGCCTGAAATGTGGCAAAAGGTTGAAAAGTTCAAGGGGGCCGAATACTTTCGCAAGGCACTGTATGTAATGCATACATAGTAAAGAAGCTCTTTCCATATCAATAAACTCAATTTTGGATATGGAGAGAGCTCCCTCAATAAAGTATAGGCAGTGCAGTTATGGCCTATAACTGAGTGATGAGCTGTTCATACCAATAAGTTATGCATGATATGGAGAGAGATATCCCTTAATAAATTATAGGTAAATGTATAAATGTAATTATTAAATATGAACTTTATTATGTTTTCTTATGAGCCACCCAATTGCCTCAACCCTGCCCTGCCACCAAAAACCTTGCCCCATCACCCATCCCCTCTGGGCTATGGGTAGATTGGCTGGCATGATAGTGGTACAAAAAAGGTTGGGCACCGCTGGTGAAAATAACCAAATTAGGCCTCAAATACACATGGCATGCACAAAAGATTAGGGCCACATATAAGGTATTTTCAAATCAGTAAACAGAGCATATAACTGGAGAGCTGACTTTTCACAGTGCCACAAGCTGGGCTTATATTTTCATTTTGCACCAGCCACTGTAAATTTTTCTTTTTTTGAAAGTATATGTGGGTTCAAAATGATCACTATACTTGATAAATTTTTTGAAGGGTACAGTTTCTAAAATGAAGTCACAAAATGGTACTATCCACTGCGATTGCATCATAGAGGCTCTGCAAATGCATCATGACACCTGAAAATGATTCTACCCTCCAAAAGCCTAATGGTGATCCTTGCCTTCTGTGTCCTGCTGTGTACAGTTTTCATCCACCCGTGGGGTATTTCTGTAATCAGGACAAATTGCATACCAAATAGTGTAAGGTATTTTCTCCTTTAACTCCTTGTGAAAATTTTGGAGCTAAAGTGTTGTTTTATTGGAAAAAAGTAATTTTTATTTTCATGTCCCAATGTTAATAAAATCTGTGAAACAGCAGTGGGATCAATATGCAAATGGCAACTTTTTTGGGTTTCCATTGTACTGGCAATTAAGGGGCCCTGCAAATGAGTCATGGCACCCAAAAGAATTACAGCAGAATTGGCCCTCCCAAAGTCAAATAGCACTCATTCCGTTCTGAGTCCTGCCTTGTACAATCACTGTTTACAACCCCATATGGAATATTGCTGTATTAAGGAGAAATTGTGTAATGAACTGTGTGGTTCTTTTTCTCCTTTAACTCCTTGTTAAAATGAAAAATTTGGGGCTAAAGTAAGGCTTTATTGGAAAAAAATAATAATTTTCATGTCACAATGCTAATAAAATCTGTGAAATAGATGTGATGCCAAAATGCTCACTATACCACTTGATAATCATTGATTATATTGTTAATCTGTTTTTCTTTAGTTCTAACAGAAGCACAATATGGGGTATTTCTGCCCCTGTGTGCTGGTAGGACAGGTGAAATTTGTAATTTACATAATTAATTAAGCATTACCCACCCTACAAAGAAGACCTCCCCCACCGTGCTTATTATAAAGAAACACAAGAAAAAATATTTAAGGGAGGGGGAAATTGTGCTACTATTAGTACTAAGGGAAAACAGATTAACAACATAATCAATGATTCCCTTACATCCTACCAGCAGCATAAGATGGGGATGTAGCAAACTGACTCCTAGGGAGGGTCCTCTGGCACGACTGAGCTCAACACAGAACGCCTGAAGGCCGTGGCCTCTGAGCTACGCACATCCAGTCTATAATGTTTAACAAAGGTTAGCTGAAAGCTCCAGGAGGCAGCTGCTCAGATCTGCTCCAGGGGAACAGAATGACTTTCTGCCCAAGAGGCAGAAACGGCTCTGGTTGAATGAGCTGTAACAAACTGAAGAGGAGTTAACCCCTGAGAGGAAAAAGAAAAACTTATGGCTTCTTTTATCCATCTAGATAAGGAAGCCTTAGAGGCCTTGAGCCCTTTGTTTTTGCCAAAAATATTCACAAGAAGATTTTCCGATCTCCTAAAAGGCAGTGTGCACTGAAGATAACTGCAATGACACCTCAACAAATCTAGAGAATGGAGCTTCAACTCTTCCTCTGAAGAGGGAGATGTAAAAAGCACAGAAACAGATACATATGCTGCGATAAGAGAAACAGCGTCGCTAGACATAGGGGCGGAGAGAAAAAAATATGGCGGGAGCACATAAAGACTCCCAAAGCATGAATGGGTAAAATAAGGAAGGTAAGGGTACAAAAACTCCAAAGCAAAAGTAACAATTTCCTTTTCTTCCCAGGTTCAGAAGAAAGAGAGCTCCCCATCTGGAGAGAGATGCATTGGTGGTCAACAGGTTCCAGCGAGGTTGCAATGTGGACATCCCGTCTTTCAGCTGTATTCACCATCTGAGGGAAAGATGGGACTTGAGAGATAGGGTCATGTCAAGGCCCAGTGTGCTGTGGTTCCACACCTCGAGATCCTCTTTCTGCAGGAGACACAGGTGCCATAATGCCTATGGAACTGCCTCTGTAGCATCTGCCATAAGTCCTAGGACTTTCATGACTGTTCTGAGGGAGATCAGACAAGGCTGGACCAGAAATCAAGTTGCTCTGATGATCCTTTCTCTCCTGGGTGGAGGGAATGAAATTGGTGAAGGTGTGAGAGGCAGAGGAGATGCCAAAGGTAAGCACAGAGAATTGTAGATGTCTTCTGCACCCGGCAACAGCCACCAATAATCTTAAGTATCTCCTGTGGGGGGATACACAGGAATGTGCAGGTATGCATCCTTCAGGTCCAAAGTGGCAACAACATTGCCTTGCTGCAGGAAGGTTACAGATCTTATGGTCTCCATATAAAACTGCTTTTTGTGGATGAAATGGTTGAAGTATCTCAGGTCTATAATCATCCTCCAGTCTCCCGATGGTTTGGGCACCAGGAAGACTGGAGAATAGACACCCAATCCTCAAGATGAGGTACCTCCTCCTATGCATCTATTTGCAGGTACTCCAAGACAGACTTCTCTAGGACTGTCTGTTTCTTTGCAGGAAACAAATGGGTTTGAATAAATTTGTCCTGAAGCAAATGACAGAAGTCGATCATATACCCATGCTGTATTATGTGTAAGACCCAAGGGTCTTGAATGTATTCCTGCCAGATGTTAGAAAATGGGAAAGATGTCTTCCGACAGGAAAGTTGGCCACTGAAGGAGGAATACAGATGGCGTCAAAAATCGTTTTTTTTCTTGTCGGCATCCTTAGGAAACATCCATCCTCATCCTCTGCCCTGGAATCTGGAATGCCTTTGATACTGATGTCTAGGATGTTGAGGTTGCTGAGATCCTCTGACTCATCCAGATGGTCTGGGTCTTCTGCTGAAGGACTGAGGAAGGCTCTTTCGTTTTTTATCGGCAAGACCCTCCATAATATCATCAAGTGCCTTGCCAAAGAGTTTCCCAGGCTGGAAGGGAAGGGAACAAATATGATATTTGGAGGCGTTGTCTGCCTGTCAGAGTTTTAACCACAGAGGTCTTCTTGCCTCAGTGGAAGGCGCTATGGATTTGGAGGCTAGCTTAACTTGGTAGAGGTAAGCTTCAGTCAGAAAATCCGCTGCCAAGAAGACTGACCCCATGAAGGACAATAGGTCAGATCCACTTGCAGCTTGTTTGCCACCTCACTGGACACAATAGCCACAGATGCTTGGGTAGAAGCAGTAGAATAGGCGATCCTGAGGGTACACTCTGCCCGCCTATCCATAGGGTCTTGGAGATTAGAGCCATCTTCAGCAGGCACAGTGGTGCGGCGAGATAGCTTGGCTATCGCGATGTCAACTTTAGGCGGGGAACCCCAGCAGACCTGTTGGTCTTTTGAAAGAGGGTTTCGAATCTCCTGGACATAACATAGGCCTTTTCAGGATGTTTACATTTGGCTGTCATGGCCTTATCAAGTGCACTGTCCACTTGGAAGGCCCTAGGCCCTCTATAGGTAGAACCTAAGACTACCTACAGGCCTGTTTCATGAATTTTCTTTTTTTTTAATTCTGTTGAAGCATGGTTGAAAAGCAATGTCTGACTTTCATTTGTTCATTTTCATAGAATTTTTATATATTATTACTTTTGTCAGATTCAAGTTTTTTCTGTGACCATTGTGGGTTTTTCTTTCATTAAACGAGGAGTACCAACAACTTTGTCCATATGTGTACAAACAACATAGCATGAATAGAAAAAAAGGGAAGGATAAAAGAGACCTCCCTCCACCTGTCCCACCACACAGTATAAAAAAAAAACACCGTGGAGGGTGGTCTCCTTTGTCCTCTTATAGGGTGGGTAATGCTTAATTAATTATGCAAATTAAAAATTCCTGTCCTACCAGCATGCAGGGGCAGAAATACCCCATATTGTGCTGATAGTAGGATGTAAGGGAAATTCCATGATGGTTGTGGTTTCCAATATAGGGTGACTTTTTATGGTTTTCTACTGTACTGGAAATTTAGGGGTAAATGATATATGGCACCTGAAAACTATTCTAGCAAAATTTGCTCTTCAAAAGCCCAGTAGCACTCCTTTCCTTCAGTGCGCTACAGTGTGCCCAAACAGCAGTTTACATCCACATATGAGGTATTTCTGTACTTGGAAGTAATTGCATAACAAAATGTGTGATGATTTTTTTTTCTTTTAGCCACTAGTGAATGTGTTTTAGAGTGAAATGAACGTACTATTGAAAAAAATGAATTGTCTGAAAAGCTTAAAGGGTTGACAAACTTTCCAAATGTTGTTTTGAGTGAGTTGAGGGGTGCAATTTTAAAAATATAATATTTCTAATATATAGGCCTTTAAATCCTTCTTAGAACTGAATTGATCCCTAAAAATGAGTTTGGGAAATTTTCTTTTAGGCTAAGGCCCGAAGTAGCGGGCCCTCAGCGGAAACGCATTATGGTTTTCTCCACATCGCTTTTCACAGAGTCCACAGAGTTTTTCTCTGCGGACTTTCTGCTTCAATTATACCTATATGGAAAACGCCAGCATTTCCATAGGTATAATTGACATTCTGTGATTTACAAAAACGCTGTTTTTTGAAATCGCAGCATGTCCACTTTTTTTTCAAATTTTTTCATAAACAAATGTGGGTCATTAGGGAGAGACAGTACTGAGACTTAGTAGACCACGTATGCCCTGCTAAGAATTCTGTCCACATTGAATCAGTATGTCATCCCTAATTCCAAATCTGGAAAAAAATTGTGATACCATACACTTGAAGGGGCAAGTCTGTGCCACAAATGCAGACAGAAATAGGACAAGCTCCATATTTTGAGGACGGAGAAAACGTGGTTTCCATTGTGTTTTTTTCTGCAGCATTTTTCATTGAGTTTTTGTTGCATTATTTCTTCTTCTATTAAATCTATTGGAAAAAACTCATGATTCTGCAGCTAAAATTAACATGCTGCATTTCTGCAACGTGGGTCCTTAGCTAAAGGTTGGGGCCTCATGTGGCGTAAATGAAAAAAATGTGGCATTTTACAGTTGCAGCAAAGTGAAAGAGATTCTAGAGAATCCCTTCCCCACTTCGCGGGAAAATAGGCGCAGAGGAGAAAAACATTGTGGTTTTGGAAATCGCAGCATGTCAATTATACCTACGGAAATGCCAGCGGTTTCCCTATAGGTATATTTAAAGCAGAAAGTCCATAGAGGAAACCTCTGAGAAATTTCTGTGCAAATCGCTGTAGAAAAACCACGATGCGTTGCCGCCGCGGATTTTCCTGCAGCAATTTCTTGCTGTGGGCCACTAGGTGGGGGCTTAGCCAAAAGAGGTTTTCTGAGGAGAGAAAGATAACTTTGAAAATGCTCAAAGGTCTTCTAAAAATAATAAAATAATTGATAATCAACTCTTTCTGATCCCACACTGCTCTGGTTCAGACACAGTCCAGGCTGATCTTTTTTTTTTTTTTTTTTTTTTACACAAAATGCCTGAAGATGCCTACTCTGCCAATCACTGGCTGAGATGGTTGGCCATTGGTTGTTTGAGTGGCCATTTCACAGCATTTTCCTGTGTGTCGAAAAAGCACAAGGAAATAAGGGACCCAACAGGGACATTGACAATGTTTGAACCAAAACAGCGGGCGACTGGGGAGAGGTTAATATCTATTCATTTTTTAACCACCTATGAGTATTGATAAAGCAATTTTTCATCTAAAGAAAGGTTCTTTAGTAATGTGTGGTGCTTTCAGGTTTCCCCACCACCTGACCTTTAGGGCACATGCTAAAAAGCAAATTACAATTATATCATTATCATTAGCCTTAGACTAATTTACCATCTATAACATATGCTTAAAAGTATGACTTATTTTTGCTTGTATAGAGTCACTAACATTCACCACAATTGTGTGGTAACACGATAAAACTAATCATGTTGTCTGTCAAAATAAATTTATTTACAGCAGATATACTGTAAAACAGCACAACCCTCTGATGTGGGACTATGCACAATTATTGTAGAGGTTAAAGGAGATCATGAAAATTTAACAAGGTTTTTGTTTGAACTAATTGCATGAGAATACATTAGGAAGGGTGCACCGTGTGGGTTTTATGTTTCCACAAAAAGGTTACTCTGCAATGAGGCTGAATAGTGAGATAGGAGACCATACAAGTACAATATCTACAGACACTAGAGGATGCTTTTACTCATGTTCATTAGCATTATCTGATTGTAACAGAATAGCCAGGCTTGAGGAGAACCATGAAAGTTACCATGTAATAGGAAAGCCAAGTAAAACCAAAGACCGGGTATTTGAGACTTCACTAATGTCAAAGTGCATGTTTTTCCATGTACAGGGTAGATGGTCTATCTGCTTACAAAGGAGTAACAGTTTTATTCACATGTAAAGGTTGTGTATTACTCAGTCTCCTGCAGTTTATTTGGAAGTGCAATGTTATTTAAAAAAAAAAAACTGCTGTTTTATTAAAAATTCTTAAAAAGCAACATTATTGATGAGGCTAAGGGAATATAGTTGCAGGTTGAAAAATAGCTGCAAAATATGAGTGTTAAATAATAGTAAGGTGTTGTAGAATCATATTGTATGAAACATGAAGAAAACCTACTATATGAGTGAATCTATGCTGCCACATGCTAGCACCAGTTTCAGTATTTAATATAAAAGGAAAAATGCATCAAAGAACATGTTAGTAGAACATGGGAACGTCCCTTGTGCTTTCTGAAGACTCATTTGCATAAAGAAGAAAAACAAAAATTCTCAGAAACGGCTGCACAGAGCAGAAAAATAAAGATAGGAGACGAATAGTATTTCTAAAGGCTATTCCGACGTGGTGTTAGTGAAAAATGGGTTTCACAATTATAGAATCCCTTTAAAGAAAAATTTGTGCCACACTGTCAGTGTGCCAGCCAGTTGAAAAGTGATGAAAAATTAACTTTAGAAAAAGAGCCACCAAAAAGTATCTCTTTATAAGAGCAGATACAACACCAAAATGGTCCTGGTATTGGAAGAAGCAATGACTTGGGTTGTTTTGAGATGGAGACCTTTTCTAATATAATTTTATTTATTATGCCAACACTGGGGAACATACAGTGTGTAATAGTAGAATGTGATGGAACAGGCTGCAGGAGATGTCTGGATGAGTGGTCGCAGTGGTAGTATCTGTGGCAACATGAACAATAGTACAGTATGGAATAATGTTATGGGCCGGGCCACAGGACATGTCTGACAGAGTGGTGGTAGTTGTGGCAACATGAGTTGCAGTATAGTATGGAAAAGAAGGCGAAAGAGCAGGCCACAGGAGATGGCACGTGACTATTTAGGAAACCTACTCGAACAGGGGCCAATGATACACTGTAGTGAATCCTGCGAGAATTATTGAAATAAAATCCCAATAAATTAAAACATTCCTGGGAAAATTATATAAAAAAATTACATCTTTAGTATAATTTTATAAAAACATACAGACAAAAAAATAGGACAAGAGACTTGAAGATCCAAATACAGGACAATACCTTAATGGATATTACGTTACTGTACCTCACATCAATATAAAACATGTAATACCCCAACTGCTATGTCCACTGTTGTACTATATGTAATACAATAACTATACTGATAAATTGATCCACATTATACAACATTAAAGCGCATAAGTGTGGAGCAGAGCAGCCGAGATAAGAACATGTATCATACAGACCACTACAGGAGAGCACAACCTGGCATACATTTCGCCGATGCCTTCATCATTCCCTTGACAAAGCCGTTGGTGAAACACATGTGTCTGGCTGCTGATACTGATGATTTCCTTCAGCTACTTGTAGCATTGGCACTGATAAAAGTGGTAGAGCACTGACTGAGTGAGGCAGAAGACTCCTGGGCAGACATGTGTTTAACACTGGCAGTGGTCTTCCTAAAATCTGCAGCAAGCTGAGTATACAGTCTATACTGACAATATGCCAATTTTGCCTCGCTTTGGGAGGCATGAAAGTATTCCCCCATTTTGGCTTTATATAGAGGGCCTAAAAGCACAGTGAACCAGTACTCATTCCTTTGCTTCATGCTAATAAGTAGATTATGATGTTAATCTATTTTCCCTTAGTTCTAACAGCAGCACAATACTGGGATATTTCTGCCCCTGTGTGCTGGTAGGACAGAATGGAATTTTTGATGAACAATAAATGGTTAACGGTAACCCCTCCTCTTCCTCAATATAAGGAAGTAAGTACCAACCCCCAGCATGTAATTATAAAGACAAATACATAACACATAGGGAGGTAGCCTTGTGTGGCTTTTGGGACTAAGGGAAAACAGATTAACATCATAATCTACACTTCCCTTTCATCCCACCAGCAGTACAATACTGGGGATCCAGCAAGAAGAACCCTAGGGAGGGCCCTCTTGAAGAATGGAACTTAACACGGAACGGCCAAAAGGTAGATACGGCTCTTGTAGAATGAGCGCAAACAAACTCAGGGGTGTCTAACCCCTGTAAAGTGAAAGCCAATTTTATGGCTTCATTAATCCAGTGTGCCAAGGAGGCTTTAGAGGCCTTGAGCCCTTTATTCTTTCCAGCAAATTGTAGGAAAAAATTCTCTGACCATCTAAAAGGCCAAGATCTCTGAATATAAATTCCGAGGCATCTGGCCACATCCAGGGAGTGAAGTTTAACTTCCTCCTGAGATGACGGGCTGGGATAGAAAACTGGTAATGAGATAACCTGGTTTAGGTTAGAATATGAGGGTACCTTAGGGAGGAACCCTGGCATAAACCTTAGTTGTACTCTATCCGGATAAAAGGATATGTAAGGTTCTACTGAAGATAAGGCCTGGAGGTCACCAACTCTCTTAGCTGAGGTTTTGGCTAAAAGGAACAGTGTCTTTTGTGTGAGAAATTTAATCTCAACCTCTTCTAGAGGCTCCAAGGGGAATGACATAACCCCTTTAGAACAGTAGATAAATCCCATTGAGGGATTGGGTAGGTAACAGGCGGTCTAAGCCTGAATGCACCCTTAAAAAATCTTTTAACCAGCAGGTCTGTGGATAGCTGGTTATCTAAGCAGGCTGACAGGGCAGCAACCTGAGCTTTCAAAGTGAAAGGGCTAAGGCCCTTATCTAAGCCATCCTGAAGGAATTCCAGGATCTCTGGAATGGAAGGATCCGAGCTCTCAATTCCTCTACCTGATGCCCAGGAGATGAAGCTGTTTCAGATTTTGGCATAGTTTTTATTTGTAGACTCTGCTCTAGGGAGAGAGAGAGTACTTAAGTCGGCTCCTGAAAGTCCCTTAGATCGTAATAGGGACTGGTCAACCTCTAGACTGTCAGAATGAAGGATTTCAGATCCTGGCAGAGCCTGGGCCCCTGAGACACCAAGTTCTGAATCGGGGGAAGCCTCCAATATATCCAGTGACTCATTTAAATGAGTTGGGAAAACAAAGCTCTCTTTGGCCAGAATGGAATGATGGCGATTACTTGGTCCTGTCTGATTCTCATCAATACCCTTGGTATCATGCAGATTGGAGGGAATACAGTATGTATGCCAGCCTGAACCTCCAAGGGATGGACAGTGCATCCAGAGCCAAGGGATTGTCCTCCTTGTATAAAGAGCAGAACTTCTCTACCTTGGCATTGAGTTTGGCGGCCTCAAGTCTATCTCTGGATGATCCCATTTCAGGGTGATTGCTTGAAAGACTTTTGAATGGCGAGAACATTTTCCTGGAACAGTGATGCCACGACTCAATTGATCCGCCACTACATTGAGTGACCCTCGGATATGTACAGCAGAAAGATGGGTTAAGTTCTTCTCTGCCCAACTCAAGATCTTCCCCACTTTGCTTAGAAGAGGTTGTGACCTAGTTCCTCCCTGCTTGTTTAAATAAACGACGGTTGTCATATTGTCTGATCTTACACGTTCTGCCTTGTCCTTCAACTGGTCAGCAAAGTGAAGCAGTGCTAGTTGTATTGCTCTGAGTTCTCTCCAATTGGATGACATCATCTTCTTGAGGGAATTCCAATGCCCTTGGGCTGGAATGTCGTTCAGGTGGGCTCCCCAACCTGTGAGTGATGCATCTGTAGTCAACAGGGTCCAGCGAGGCTGGACCGTGGACTTTCGGCCTTTTAGCCAAATCCACCACTTGAGGGACGAGCGGGCTTCCTGAGACAGGAAAAAACTTCTGTCTAGACTGCTGGTTTTATGATTTCAGGCCGACAGGACTTCTCTCTGCAGTGGGCGAAGATGCCATAACACCCAAGGGACTGCTTGTGCAGCTGATGACATCAATCCCAATACTTTCATGTCTGTCCTGATGGTGATTGGCAAAGGAACCAGCAGGAATTTTGCGGCCTTGATGAGTCTTTCCCTTCTGGAGGGAGGAAAGGATATTTTCATTAGGCCTGAATCGAATATGAACCTTAGAAATGTTTTCTGAGTTGCTGGTAATATTTGGGACTTTTCCCAATTTATAATCCACCCCAATTGTTGGAGGAAAATTATCGTGATGGATAGATGCTGTAGTAGGCCTTTTCTTGAGGGACTTTTAACAGCCAGTCTTCCAGATAAGGAACAATCATGATCCCCTGTATTCTCAGTGACTCAGCTACCACGGATACCACTTTGGTGAATACGTAGGGTGCTGATGTTATTCCAAATGGAAGTGCAGTAAATTGGAGTTGTCTCAGCCAACCCTCTACAACACCTGCAATTCTTAGTTATTCCTGTGAGCAGGAAGAATAGGGACGTAGATGTGCACATCCTTTAGGTTCAGAGTGGCCATGAAATCTCCTTCCTGGAGAATGGATATCATAGACGTTTCCAAACGGAATTTTTTTTTTTTTATAGCTCTGCTGAGGTATCGTAAGTCTATTATCATCAACCAATTTCCTGAAGGTTTTGGAACCAGGAACACTGGAGAATAAATTCTAGACCCTTGACGTTGTGATGGACAGCAGGGAGGCAAGAGGTCTGTATAAATCTGTCCTGGGGAGGCACAGAAAAAACTATGCCTGAACCAGACCGGATTGTCTCCAAGACCCATGAATCTGTTACCCCCACAGGAACTTCGTGTCTTGGAGGAGAGAGGAGGTAATATTCAGAAATCTGATTTTCCTGTCATCACGGATAAAAAGACGGTTGGAGTTCCCACTCAGGAACCTGGAACGTCCACACATGACCTCTTGCAGATGGCAGTCCTTGAGGAGACTGTCCTCTGTGACGCTGTCTGCCCTGTCCACGGAAGGACTTTCCTTTCCCACTAGTCCTTCTATAATTTTATTGTGTTCTGCACGCAAATATTAAATTTTGAGGCATAATCCGCCATCCAAGATTTTAACCATAGGGGTGATGGGCAGCCAAAGTCAAGGGCCTAGACTTTGCAGATAACTTCACCTGGAGAAGAGGTTTCATTGAGGTAATCTGCCTCAAGGGCTATACCCTTCAAAGAGTACAACAATTTGTCCCAGGAGACCCCCAAATCAATATTTCTTTTTAATGAAGAGAGGCCGGAGCACAGCTTTTTAGCTACCTCACTAGTAGCGATACTAATCAAACACTGTGCAGAGAAAGCCGCATACATACATACATATAGGGAGCACTCTACCCAGTGGTCCATGGGATCCTGAAGGCTAGACCTGTCCTCAGGGACTACAGGGTGTTCACCTGGACAATTTGGCGACCGCCATGACAAGCTTAGGTGGTGGACCCAAGTCCCAACTGGTCCTCAGCTATTGGGAAGAATGTCCTGAACCTCTTGGATAACACGCAGGACTTCTCTGGGTGTTTTCACTCGATGAACATAGCTCTTTTAAGTATGTCGTCCACTCATCACCACCAGACGCAGAGGATGACATCTTACCACAAGTGTAAGAGTAAATAGCAAGAAAACCAGAAAAAAAAGCAATAACAGTACAAGTCTGTTGAACTAGAATGCCCAGCATGCACACTCTCTGCCAAACAACAAAGAGGCAGAGGAAAGGAAGCAGCAGACTTATATAGAAAAAAATGGAGAGCAAAGACTCTTCCAATACCTGTGACAGGTTACACAGAAAATAAAAGCCTTTTATTTCTCTTCACTTTTTTTTGGAAGAAAAAGGCTGCCCTGCAGAGATTTTATGAAAAAAAAATGACAGAAGTTAAGGTAAAAAACATTTCCTAGCAGTTCACCTGAAGGAGGTTCAATGATGTCATCACGTACACAAGCCAGCGTACTCTGGACTCCGGTGCCCCCACACACGGGAGCTGGAGTGAAGTAGCAGGAAACGCCGTGCATCTCAATAAAACAAGCAATGCAAGGCTTACATAGCCACAAGGATTCAATGTAGACACTTAAGGCAGCAGACCTGTCTGGCCGCCCATTATAAGCAACAGCTGAAAAAAGGCTTTTCCCTGCAGCTAAGTAGACTAAGCAGCAGAGGCAGGAAAGACAGACAAGGAATTTTAACCTTTTAATTTTATTCCAACAGGAGCCAAAGGCAGAAAAAGAGTCCTCACACAGGAGGATAGACAAAACAAAATCTAACAGGAAAGAGGAGGGGAAAGTCAACCAGAAAGCTGAATAACCTCACTATAGGGAAGAAATAACCTTCCCTCCAACTGTCCCACCAACACAGGACAGAAAAAAACACGCTGGGGAGTTGGTACTTCCTTCCTTGTATTGAGGAAAGGGAAGGGGTTACTGTTAACCACTTATTGTTCATTAAAAATTCCATTCTGTCCTACCAGCACACAGGGGCAGAAATACCCCAGTATTGTGCTGCTGGTGGGATGAAAGGGAATACACTTTTCACCATGAATGCAACAAAGCATACAGCCTGCCATGCTTGCATGTGTGTGCACGGTCATAGGAGCCTGCCATAGTTGGCCTTCTTGTCCAGCATGGTTTTCGTTATCATCATCATCATCTTGAAACAAATAAGGGTAAGCCTCCTCCACTGTCTGTGACATGTTAAAGCCCCCCTCTGCATCCTCCTCCTAATCCAGTCTAGGAGTCCCAGGTTCTCCACCATGACAACCCTGACTCAGGTATGTGTCCTACTCTAGTTCCTCTTACATCACCCCAGGATGATGACCAAGATATGGAAGCTGTCCTTCATTTTCCATCCTTTGTTGCATTAGTGTAAGTTTTTACTGTAAGATATATAATGCAGGGATGACATTACTGCAGTACTGCAACTGTCCTTGCTGATAAATTTGGTTGCCTTCTCAAGCAACTTCAGAAGACGATGCACTTCCCTCATGAGCCTCCCATGGCAGATCTAAAAATAACACATTATCCCAATCTGAGTATATTGGTAAATACACCATGTTCCAAATCATTATTCAAATTTGAAGGTTGTAAACAACTAAAAATGGTCATTTGTTGAATTTGCGCAATTACTGAAAATCATTTACTGAAATCAAAAGCTATTTCAATCAAAATCTTTAAACAGGCCAAGTTACATGTTAACCACTTACGGACCCCCATAGACTATATACGTCCAGAAGGTGGTTGTCTAGTTCTGCAAGGACATATCGGTACGTCCAAGCAGAACTCAGCAGCTGCACGAAATTGTGCAGCTGCTGAAACAGGGAGCCAGCTGTAACTTCAGCCGGAGCTCCCAGGAAGAAGGCAGGGAAGTGCTTCATCTGTATTTCCCATTCCTTTTGTAGCTACACTTGATGCACCAAAGTGCAGCAAAATCTGCAACAAAAAAGCAGCTTTTCTGCAACATGGGGCTTTAGTCTTAGGCTGAGTCCCCACATTGTGGAAACGTGGAAAGTGAATGAGATTCTGGCTAATTCCATCCATCCATTGCAGAAAAAAAAAAACTGTGGAAAACCTGCATTTTCAAAAATACATGCATTTTTTTAAAAAAACTGCAACATGTTAATTTTATTTGCAGAAATGCTTGCACTTTCCATATAGATTTAACAAGGGAAGAAAAGCCTCAGAGAAAAAAACGCAGCAAAAATGGAATGAAAAATGCTGTAGAAAAAAAAAAACACTATGCATTTCCGCTCTGTTTTTTTTCGCAGCAGTTTTTAGGTGCGTTCCGCAATGTGGGGCCTTAGCCAAAGTCAAAAAGCTCTGGAAGAAACGCAGCAGAAACGCATTGGGGTTTTTCCCGCAGTGCTTTTCACAGAAAGCGCAGAGTTTTCCTATGTGGACATTCTGCTTCAATTATACGTATACGGAAAATGCCAGCATTTCCGTAGGTATAATTTACATGCAGCAATTTACAAAAACTTGGCGGTTTTTGAAATCTCAGCATGTCTGCTGCGGGTAATTTTCTGCAATGTGTGGATGGGATTAGCCAGAATCCCATCGACTTTGCAAGTAATGAAAAACGCTACTGTTTTTGCTATGTGAGGCCCCAGAATTAAGTAGGTTTCCTTTAATTGGGCTCACCTGACAAACTAATTATCACAGGTGTTTGAGATTGATTTCATTGGTTGAAGAGCCCTGAGACATGAGTTTAATTGAAAAACAAAACATAATACATTACATAATACATGTGGTGTAAAGTGGAATACCACCAAAATTAGCACATGCTCCATGCAGAGACAATGTTATTCTACCCAACTGAAGAGCAACCATAATATTTCTGCCATTGAGGTTGAGCATCTGCCATCAGTTGGCAAAACGTAGTGGAATCTAGATCCTGGATCTAAATGAGCAAATTGCAAGACTGAGATCCATTGATAACTTTGAAAGGAGTTTGTTGCTCACAGAGCAGGAACTCGCTGGGATAAGTGCAGAGTGGGATGGTACCATGAAGGTGCAGGAACATGAGGCAGCTAGCTGGGTGACAGTTAGAAAGCAGCATGGTAGAGAGAAGACTGTCAGGGAGGTTAGTGCTGAACTGGCACTTAACCAATAAGTTTGCTAAATTGGCTATTGAGGCAAATGTCAATACAGGGGTAACACTGCTGCAGCAAGACACTTCCTTGAGTTTGGGGAATGTCTGCTCCAGTAAGAAGGGTAATATGATTGCAGGGCAGGCCAAACAGGTGCTGGTAGTGGAGGATTACATTATTGGAGGAGCAGACAGGTAAATTTGTCACAAAGACCGGGATCGCCAGTGTGTTGCCTTCCTGGCACTCGAGTTGAACACATCACAAATTGGTTTGATAGATTACTGGGACAGGATGGTGAGGATATAGTTGTCATGGTGCACATTGGCAAAAAAGACAAAGATAGAGGTAGGTGATAAGAGAATGATAAGGGAACTAGGACACAAGCTGCAGTCAAGTACCTCAAAGGTGGTATTTTCTAATATACTACCTGTACCACAGGCCACACAGGATGGCTCAAGATCTGCTGTAAGAAGGAGGTGTTTGGGTTCATGGAGAACTGGGCTGACTTTGCTGTTGGCTACAGGTTCTATGGTAGGGATGGACTGCACCTCAATGGGGAGGGTGCAGCTGTGCTGGGAGAGAAGATGGTTAGATGATGTGAAGAGTGTTTAAACTAGGAACTGGGGGAGGAAGTAAAAGATGTAAAGGGCAAGATAGTATACACCGAAAATGAGGGCTAAGTAAGTAACTGAGATGGAGCAGGGGGTAGAGTGAAAATATTTAGTAGGGAGAGGAGGAATTGAGATAATTAAAACATATAAAATGCATGCACACAAATGCCAGAAGCCTTACTGAAAAGATTAAGGAATTATAAATCATAATGTTGGAAGAGAAATATGACATAGTGGGTATGGCTGGATTCTCGCTATGACTGGGCTGTAAATATACAGGGGTACAGTCTGTTTACAAAAAAGCATACAAATAGGAAAGTAGGAGGGACTTGCTTGTACGTAAAATCATGTCTTAAGCCTGTCCTATGTGATGACATCTGGAAGGAAAATTAATATGTGGAGTTCTTTTGGGTGGAAATAAGTGGAGTAATAAAGAATAATAAAATACTTTTAGGGTTTTGTTACAAATCCCCAAATATAATGGAAGAAGCTGAAAATCTACTAATAAGACAAGTAGATGAGTCCACAAAACATAATGAAGTCATTTTTATGGGGGACTTCAACTACCTGGAAATAATTTGGGAGGCAGAAACCGGCATCCAACAAAGGGAAGGGGTTTTTATCAGTAATAAAAGATAATTACCTTTTACAACTAATGCAGGACCCAACAAGAGACAAGGCAATTTTACACCTAATTTTAACAAGCAAACCTAACAGATTGTCAAAAATGAAGGTTGGGGGTCATCTAGGTAATAATGACCACAATATAATAGGTTTTCATGTACACTTTAATAAGTCTAGTAAAAGAGGTACAAAAAAACTAAACTTCAGAAACCCAAACTTTCATCAGCTAAGAAAGGATCTATCCTGTAGTATCTCAATAATAATAAAGTTATAATTCAGATTTTATGAGGAGGTAAGTGCCACACTGGACCTGGATAATGTTGCAGATGTAGTATATCTGGACTTTTTAAAGGTGTTTTATACTGTACCACATAAAATATTGGTACATAAAATTACAATAACAGGATTAGGGGAAAATATTTGCAACTGGGTTAATAGTTGGCTTACAGAAAAGAAATAGAGGGTACTTACTAATGGTAAATACTCAGATTGGGTCACAGCAACCAAGGTAATTAGGGAAATTGGTGGATTGGAGTATAAAGACAAGTTATCAAACTTGGGGTTGTTCAGTTAGGAAAAAGACAACTTAGAGGTGACCTAAATGCGATGTACAAATATATGAATGGACAGCACAGAGATCTTTCCAATAATCGCTTTACACTTAGGCTTGTAACTATAACAAGGGGGCATCTTCTACATGTAGAGGAAAAAAGGTTTTATTATAGTCGTAAGCGGGGCTTCTTTACAGTAAGAGTGGTGAGACTATGTAACTCGTTGCCACAAAATGTGTTGATGACTAATAATAATATTGTGTGGGTTTAATAGGGGCCTGGATTCCTGAGAGTAATAATATCATAGGTTATAGAAACTAGAAATTTTTGGGACAGGTTGTTGATCAAGGGACTTAATACGATTGACGTATTTGGAGTTGGGAAGGAATTTTTCCTCAAATGGGGTAATTGGTTTCAGTTTTTTGGGGTTTTTTGCCTTCTTCTGGATCAACTTGGTGGGTTTATCGGTTGGATTTGATGGACTTTTATCCTTATCCATCTTTATCTACTATGTTGCTAAGTTATCTATCTTCAGGCAGAGTTCACCTTGCAAAACTCTAGCAGTTTTATGCAGTAGTTTTTTTCCGTCTCCCATTCATTTCAATGGGCTTTGCAAGACAGATACAGGTGCATCTCAATAAATTAGAATATTTTCGAACCGTTCATTCATTTCAGTGATTCAGTAATACAATTCATAATCAGCGTCTTCCATGCTTGTGTGTCCTACTGAACCAGACTGAGGGACCATTTAAAGGCTTAGAAAACCTTGGCAGGTGACACACTGAATTTACAATAATGAACTTTTTTACAATATTCTAATTTTCTTAGATTTGGGTTTTCATTACCTGTAATCCATAATCAACATTTACAGAAATAAAACACTTGAAATAGAACACTCTGTGTGCAAAGAATCTAGAAAATATAGGAGGTCACTTTTTTCATGTAATTACTGAAATAAATAAACGTTTCCAAGATATTCTAATTTATTGAGATGCACCTGTAGATCATAATGGTTTTTTTTCCTCTTGCTGAGGCATTTTTGAGGCAGGTTTTAGTTTCAAACGTATTTATTGAAATGTTGCAGTAACAGAAAACATAGTAAACAGCAAGGCAATTATAATATAGGTACAAAATTATGAAGGAATGCAAGTACAAAACATAGAAACTGCTATACATTCAAAGTCAGCATAAATATAAAATGGGGGAGGGGACACAAAGATAAATTAAAAACTTAAAATTAACCTAGGGAAGGATATGGAAGCAGGATGCAGCACTAAAGTGCACATGAACAGGGAGAGGGCAAGGTTAGAATCTCACCTGAGAGGATGTGGAAGAGAGATACTCAATCCAACTTTTCAATCAGAGCTGAAGACAGTATGGCAGACCTGGGATGCTAGACTTGTGGAACCAAAGTGCCCAGACCTTATTAAAGATCAGGTGAGTAACAGAGATAGTGGCATTAATCTTTTCACGCAGCATGATGGTGTCAACCCGTCAAACAACATCAGTCACCAAGATCTTCTCCAGTTGAAGGCAATGTGGATCCGAGCTGCCATCAAAATGTACTGAAATAATTTAAATTGGGCATATTTAAAGCTGGCGGGCTTAAGGTTAAGAGAAATATGGGGGCCAATAATGGAAAAGACTGTCCAAAATGCCATTGCGTCATTCTATGAATGGCCAGCCAGAAGCAACGGGCATCTGGGCAGGACCAACACATATGGAAAGTAGTGCCTATGGCACTACAACCCCTAAAACAGAGGGTGTAGGGAAAAAGCTATGCAATCGATGAGGGACCAGATAGGTTCTATGAAAGACTTTTATCCCCTTCCCATCGGTGACAATTTTCGTTTTTAATGACCCACCTTTCAAACCCCATAACTTTTTTATTTTTCTGTTCTCAGAGCCATATGAGGGCTTAATGTTTGCGGGACAAATTGTTCTTCATGATGCTACCATTTAATATTCTGTGCAATGTACTGGTAAGCTGGAAAAAAATTCAGAATGGGGTGGATTTGAAGAAAAAGAGCATTTGTGTGACTTTCTTATGGACTTCGTTTTTACGACGTTCACTCTGCAGCTAAAATGACATGTCACCTGTATTCTATGTTTCAATATGATTCTGGGGATACCAAATTTTTATGGTTTTAATTAAATTTTAATCCTTTAACAAAAATGTAAAACTTTGCAAAAAAATTTTTTTCTAAAAGTCGCCATACTCTGACACCCGTAACTTTTATAGATTTCTGTGTATGGAGATGTATAGGGCGTCTCTGTTTGTGGGATCAGGTGTACTTTTTAGTTATACCATTTTGGGGAATGTCTATTGCTTTGATCACTTTTTATTCAAATTTTTATCATAGACGAAACAGTGAAAACCGGTGGTTTGGCACTTTTGATTTTTTTTTTTCCACTATGGCGTTTACCGTATGAGAAAAATATTTTTATAGTCTCGCCACACGGGAGCTGGCCTGCAACAATAAAGCGCCGGGTCTCCGCTATAGAATACGACAGGAGAGAGAGGAGGAGAGTGGCCGCCATCTTTAAAGAACCAGCATCCGCAGTACTATAACGGCGTATGTCGGGAAAGGGTTAAAGAAAATTCCATAAGGGTGACCTGCCAAATTCCTTTGCTGATAGATGTACAATAGTCAATCCATTGGGCTGAGGTCAGGGTAGTATCAAGGTCTCGCTCCCAGGCCGTCATAAAGTCAAGCTTGATATCAGGAGGTGGGGCGTTAAGCAAATTATATATGAAAGAGAGAGAACCCATGTCTGCCACTCTAAACAAACATAACCTCTTTAAGCTAATAGGGGAAACCTCTGTATTGAGTGGGGTGAGAGAACGCAGAAACTGGAAGACCTGTGCAGTCCGGAATGCCTCTGCGGGATGTGGGGAGTATGTACAGCAAAATACTCTTTGGTGAAGATCCTGAGAAATCGTTGAAGCAGCAAAACCAAGCATGCCTCCACCAAACAAACACCTCAGGGGACAGGCCGGGAGGGAAGAGGGGATTAAAGTATATCAGTACTAAAGGTGAAATCTGGCTTTGCAATCCATATTGAAAGCGAACCCTTTGTCCCAATTGCAGTATGCAATCAGTCACTTTGGCATCAGCCGGGAGAGTGTGGGCCGCTGACCTTGGGGCCCATAGCAAGGTCTGCAAAGAGGTTGGGGCCACCAGTGTTGATTCCAATGTTTCCAATTGGAGGCAGTTGGCCTCATTATGCGTAGTGCTAAGTTGGAAGAGTCTTGTGGTAACGTAATATTTATAAAGATGAGGGACCAATAACTCTCCTAATCTCTTATGAAAATATACAATGCTCCGTTTATAAACCCAAATGGAGTTAAGGATTTCTTTCTGAAGGGAGGCTAAAGAGGTGGATGACACCAGGGCTGGGAGGGTGCAGAAAAGTATAGAATGCAGGGTAGGGAAACCATCTTAACCGAATGGACTCTTCCTATCCAGGAAACAGTGGGGCAGTGCCATGCAACCAGATCCTTTAACCCCTTAACCCTATATCACGTACATGTACATGATTGGGTGTGAAGGGGTGTATGGAGAGAGCTCAGGAGCTGAGCTCTCTCCATACAGGGCGGATGCCGGCTGTGTAATACAGTCAGGACCCGCCGCTAACAGCCGCGATCAGTGCCTGCACCGATTCCAGCTGTTAACCCTTTAGATGCCGCGGTCAAACGAGACCGCAGCGTGTAAACTGCGTAGGCGACACCGGCGCTGCCATTTTTCCTATTGAAGGCTCTCAGGCTTGTCATTGCATTAGATCTATTGCACACTGCCACAGGCAGGAGGTAGGCATTTTGCTATTCATTGCAGTACAGTAGTATTGCAGTGAATAGTATGAGCGATTAGTCCCCCTAGGTTTCAAGGTCCCTAGGGGGTCTGACCACAAAAGTAAAAGAAGAAAAAAAAAGAGTTTTTAAAAGTATAAAAATGAATAAATAAAAAAACATAAAAGTTCAAATCACACCTTTTCCCTAGATCAGATATAAAAGTAAATAAACAAAAGTAAACAAAAACACATTAGGTATCGCCCCGCTCCAAAATGCCCGAACTATTAAAATATTAAAATATATATCCCATACGGTGAACAGCGTAGCAGCGAAAAAAAATCAAATAGCCAAATAGCGTTTTTTTCAACACTTTGCCCCCTATAAAAAATTTAATAAAAAGTAATCAAACCATCAGATCTTTCCCAAAATGGTATCAGTAAAAACAACATCTAGTCCCGCATAAAAATACACCATACCCAGCTCCATACATGTAAATATGAAAAAGTTACAGGTATCACAATATGTTGACACAAAAATCTTTTTCAATTTTGCAAAGTTTTTCATTTTTTAAAAGGTATCAAAACATTACAAATACTATATAAATTTGGTATCACCGTGTTTGTACTGACCCGCAGAATACAGATAACATGTCATTTTTACCACACAGTGAACGCCGTAAAAATTAAACCCATATCAAATTGGCACAAATGCATTTTTTCTCCAAT
Source organism: Leptodactylus fallax (assembly GCA_947044405.1). Lineage (NCBI taxonomy): Eukaryota > Metazoa > Chordata > Amphibia > Anura > Leptodactylidae > Leptodactylus > Leptodactylus fallax. The sequence goes on from CAMRHE010000024.1 coordinate 444,703, forward strand.
TGCACCTCATTCTGAATGTTTTTCCAGCTTCCCAGTACATTGCACAGCATATTGAATGGTGCCATTACAAAGTACAATTTGTTTCACAAACAATAAGCCATCATGTGAGTCTGTGAACTGAAAGGTGAAAAAGTTATGGCTCTTGGAATGTGGGGAGGGAAAAACGAAAATGCAAAAACAAAAAATGGCTGTGTCCTTAAGGGGTTAAGAGCTTCGGAATCAACATGGCGTAGTTCCATTTGAAATGGGCTTCTAATGAGTTACAGAGGATAATGCCTATAAAAGACAAATATTTATCTCTAGACTGGAAGCCAAAATTCAGGGAAATCAACTTAGCAGTGGCCGAAGGGGATATTACAGTGAAGAATTTCCCATATAGATGTATTAAGTTTAAGGTCTGACAGTGGCGTAAAACAGGAGAGAGTATTAATCAAGTTCGGGATGGAAACTAAAGGATTTGTGATAAGTAACAGCATATCATCTGCAAAAAGGTTGGATTTCTAATTGCGGTCTCCAATCCGCACATCCTTATCATGGTGGAAACATATAGCAAACGCCAGCGGCTCTATGGCAAGGGCGAATTAAGCAGGAGAAAGGGGGCAACCTTGCCGTCACATATTCGGATGGGCATAGGGGAATCTGTAGGGAGTTTTACTTATGCGATGGGGTTGCAATAAAGAGCACAAAGGGCTTTCTATGAAAGTGACCAACATGGGCCAGGTAAGTCTGGGATAGACTATTAAAGGCTTTCTTGATGTGCAATGACAGTAATGAGATGGGTTTACGATGGCAGTTTGCTCAATGGACAATATTACAGAGTTTCTCACATTATCAGAGACCTGTTTGCCTGAGATAAAACATACCTGTTTCAAGTTTCAAAAAGTTATGCTCCAAATCTGATTGAACCTTAGTCTTTTCTTGTTTTAACCGAGAGGCTTCCGCTATAAGGGAATCCCTAGTCCATGGCCTTATGGGCCGCCCAGTTAATATCTGTGTCAGAGTCCGAGGCTGTGATAAGAGCAAAGAAACTTGTAAGGGTATCCACAGTCCACCTCTGGATACCAGGGTCAGTCAGGACTCATTTAAGCACCAGCTAGAACAGGGGGTAGAGGGGGGTCGGAAAGCTACGTCAACCATGACCAGGTCGTGATCTGACCAGGCAGAGAGGAGGATCCTATCAATCCTAGTATAGTGGTGATGTGCAGAAGAGAAATATATGTAGCCCCTTCAATTCCAGTTGAAGTCATGCCAGGCATCCACAACATTCAGGGCCTGTAAGGCAGAGCATATCTCTTCCTTGGCCTTGGAGGAGAGCTTATCTGTGGAGGGGGAAGATCGGGAGCATTGACAGTAAAATTAAAGTCACCACACCAGATCAATTTTGAAAATTTATGGGGGATTCTGTGGGGGCATTCCGTGGGGGCATAGGAATTAACGAGAACTGAAACGATGCCTTGAAATAAACACACTGGATATACACATTTTTTGGGGTGCTGCCACTTTGATAGGTAGATAGATAGATAGATAGATAGATAGATAAATAGATAGATAGATAGATAGATAGATAGAATGGAGATCGTGCAGGTGCTGTCACTGTACCCATGTGATCAGTGGCAGGAGCCCAGCTGATACACAAACTGGGTTCCTGCCCCAACTGCTAGGGACAGATAATTCTGATCCCTAGCAGTTTAACACCTTAGATGTCATGGTCAATAGTGACTGCAGCATCTAAGCAGTTACACAAAGGTAAGGAGTTCCCTCTGCCAGCTCGTCAGATCTCTGTGAAGGAATCATGGGATGCCAGGGTCCTGCCATGGCAGACAGAGCATTACTGTAGAATTACTAGTTTTCTATCCCGACTCTAAAAATAATTTTATATGTACACCATGATAAAGAATAATAATCATTATAGTCTTTACTAATAATCAATTGCTATTAGATTGTAATCAGTATATACAGTGCCTTGCGAAAGTATTCGGCTCCCTTGAACTTTTCAACCTTTTGCCACATTTCAGGCTTCAAACATAAAGATATAAAATTTACATTTTTTGGTGATGAATCAACAAGTGGGACACAATTGTGAAGTGGAACGAAATTTATTGGTTATTTTAAACCTTTGTAAAAAAATAAAAAACTGAAAAGTGGGGCGGGCAATATTATTCGGCCCCTTTACTTTCAGTGCGGCAAACTCACTCCAGATGTTCAGTGATGATCTCTGAATGATCCAATGTTGTCCTAAATGACTGATGATGATAAATATAATCCACCTGTGTGTAATCAAGTCTCTGTATAAATGCACCTGCTCTGTGATAGTCTCAGGGTTCTGTTTAAAGCGCAGAGAGCATCATGAAGACCAAGGAACACACCAGGCAGGTCCGTGATACTGTTGTGGAGAAGTTTAAATCCGGATTTGGATACAAAAAGATTTCCCAAACTTTAAACATCCCAAGGAGCACTGTGCAAGCGATCATATTGAAATGGAAGGAGTAAGTAACAATTTTCAAAAAAATATTTGTTTCCAGTTGTTAAGTGTGTTTTCCTGATTGTTTGTACCTTAAATGAATAGAAAAAAGTTATTATTCCCTGTAAACTTTGCTTTTGTGGTCAGCACAATGATATTTTGAAATTGATCTATTTTTAAGGATATTCGCAATATTTCAAAATACTTAAGAAGCTTCTGGAATTGTGAGAACTATCAAGAAGTTTCTAGAACTGCCCAGAATTATCTAGAACTTTCTGGGACTGTACAGAATTGTAGGTAGCTGTATAACTACAGTTATATAGGACCACTATAGCCCTTCCTGAGAGACGGAGAGACAGGATCTAATTGATTGGGATTGCATAGTAAGTGGGCAATGGCCATCACAGACAAAGAGGAATTGACCTAGACAGACAGGTGTGAATTCAATATCTATTCAGATTCTGATAACGACAGTATTCACACTTCACCCCACACCCATTACAGGAGGAGCTTAGGAATGTAAATGTATATACTGTGTGTTACTCTGGTACAGGGTGATCAATCTTGCTCTGCTTAATCCTCAGTACACTCTTGAACTTTAATACTGCATGGAATAAAGACCATTTTTATCAAGTTTGAAGAGACATCCTTTTTCCTTACAGTTCACAGCAACTTAGTCAATTTAGATGGCATCAAGAGGTTGCATACATCCAGCAGACGCATTTTGCTACGTACTGTATGTGGCCAGTTTATAAAGACAAGAGCGAAAAAGTACTCTGTGGAAGCATCTGCTAAGATGTGTGAGGCCTACAAAGCATACTTCGGCATGCCCGTTGGTGACCAAGACAAACCATGGGCTCCTCATTTCACATGTGAGCACTGCAAGAAAACTCTTGAAGGTAAATGGATAAATGCTACTCTCTTAAATAGCAGATTAACTGTGCTAATATTGTAAATATCACTAGTCATTAGTGTGAAATAGGCCTAAATCTAATTCTCAATCCAAATATTATTTTGTTTGCTTGCTATCCCAAGAATTTGAAGTGAACCATCTGATCACTCAACAAATTGCTACTTCTGCATGGTGGACCCTTCCAAACGTCGCACTGACAAAAATGCACCCCTGTAACGTATCCTGACATTCCGTCATCTATTGCCCCAGTACCACACTGCCCTGAACTTCCTGTACCGACACCTCCAAACAGAACTACACCACCTTCAAAAGAAAGCAGCAGGTCAGACATCGAGGAAGACGTTGAAGATCACGATTTCTCTTCATATGCAGATGAGGAGCGGAAGCCATACTACCCTAACCAAAAAGACCTCAACGATCTGATCAGAGACCTTGGTCTCACCAAGTCCAACGCTGAGCTTCTGACATCAAGGCTCAAGCAATGGAACTTATTAGATGAAAGCGTCCAAGTCACAGATCAGAGGAAGCGTCACCAAGTTTTTTCCATCTTCTTCAGTCATCAAGATGGACTGTGCTTCTGCAACAATGTGGCCGGTCTATTCGAGGCTATAGGTATCACCTGCAACCCGAATGAGTGGTGTCTCTTGCAAGAACCTCAAAGCCGTGCTGCTTCACAATGAGAACAAGTATCCGTCTCTTCCTGTAGCTCACTCGGTGCACCTGAAAGAGGAATACACCAGTGTCAAGATGTTGCTAGGTGCCTTGTACAGTCATGGCCAAAAGTTTTGAGAATGATACAAATATTAATTTTTACAAAGTCTACTGCTTCAGTTTTTCTAATGGCAATTTGCATATACTCCAGAATGTTATAAAGAGTGATCAGCTTAACAGCAATTACTTGCAAAGTCAATATTTGCCTAGAAAATGAACTTTATCCCCCAAAACACATTTCAACATCATTGCAGCCCTGCCTTAAAAGGACCACCTAACATCGTTTCAGTGATTGCTCCATTAACACAGGTGTGGGTGTTGATGAGGACAGGGCTGGAGATCAATCTGTCATGATTAAGTAAGAATGACACCACTGGACACTTTAAAAGGAGGCTGGTGCTTTCCATCATTGTTTCTCTTCTGTTAACCATGGTTATCTCTAAAGAAACACGTGCAGTCATCATTGCACTGCACAAAAATGGCCTAACTGGGAAGAGTATTGCAGCTAGAAAGATTACACCTCAGTCAACAATGTATCGCATCATCAAGAACTTCAAGGAGAGAGGTTCCATTGGTGCCAAAAAGGCTCCAGGGCGCCCAAGAAAGACCAGCAAGCGGCAGGACCGTCTCTTAAAAGTGTTTCAGCTGCGGGATCGGGCTACCAGCAGTGCAGAGCTTGCTGAGGAATGGCAGCAGGCAGGTGTGAGTGCATCTGCACGCACTGTGAGGCGGAGACTCTTGGAGCAAGGCCTGGTCTCAAGGAGGGCAGCAAAGAAGCCACTTCTCTCCAGAAAAAAACATCAGGGACAGACTGATATTCTGCAAAAGGTACAGGGAGTGGACTGCTGAGGACTGGGGTAAAGTCATTTTCTCTGATGAATCCCCTTTTCGATTGTTTGGAACATCTGGAAAACAGCTTATTCGGAGAAGAAGAGGTGAGCGCTACCACCAGTCTTGTCTCATGCCAATTGTAAAGCATCCTGAAACCATTCATGTGTGGGGTTGCTTCTCAGCCAAGGGAATCGACTCTCTCACAGTCTTGCCTAAAAACACAGCCATGAATAAAGAATGGTACCAGAATGTCCTCCAAGAGCAACTTCTCCCAACCGTCCAAGAGCAGTTTGGCGCTCAACAATGCCTTTTCCAGCATGATGAAGCACCTTGCCATAAAGCAAAGGTGATAACTAAATGGCTCAGGGAACAAAACATAGAGATTTTGGGTCCATGGCCTGGAAACTCCCCAGATCTTAATCCCATTGAGAACTTGTGGTCAATCATCAAGAGACGGGTGGACAAACAAAAATCAACAAATTCAGACAAAATTAAAGCATTGATTCTGCAAGAATGGACTGCTATCAGTCAGGATTTGGTCCAGAAGTTGATTGAGAGCATGCCAGGGAGAATTGCATAGGTCCTGAAGAAGAAGGGTCAACACTGCAAATATTGACTTGCTGCATTAACTCATTCTAACTGTCAATATAAGCTTCTGTTACTCATAATATGAATGCAATTATATTTCTGTATGTGATAAAAACATCTGACAAACACACATAAAAACCAGAGGGCAGCAGATCATGTGAAAATATAATATTTGTGTCATTCTCAAAACTTTTGGCTATGACTGTAGTATGATAAGTACGGCTGGGAAGTTATCGGAGATTTCAAAATGGTGTCATTCCTGATGGGCCTCCAAGGTGGTTTTACTAAGTATCCTTGCTTTATTTGCCTTTGGGACAGCCGGGATACTGAAGCGCACTACCACAGGCGGGACTGGCCTCAGCGGACAGAGTTCACTGTGGGGAAGAACAATGTAAAGTGGGAGCCACTGGTGGACCCACGCAAGGTGCTGATGCCACCACTACACATCAAGTTGGGGCTCATAAAACAATTTGTCAGGGCTCTAGATAAGGAGTCGAGAGCTTTCAATTACCTCCAAGATCTTTTACCTAAGCTGTCTGAAGCAAAGATCAAAGCTGGTGTCTTCGTCGGACCACAAATCAAGAAAATCATAGAGTGCAGGGAATTTCCCAAGAAGCTGAATAGGAAGGAGAGAGCAGCTTGGAACAGTTTTGTCGCAGTGGTTCGCGGCTTCCTAGGCAATCATAAAGATGAAAACTATGTACAACTGGTTCAGACTCTGATAAAGAACTATGCTGCAATGGGCTGAAGGATGTCACTAAAAATCCATATCCTTGATGCTCATCTTGATAAGTTCAAAGAGAACATGGGAGCTTATTCAGAGGAGCAAGGCAAGCGCTTTCACCAGGACATTATGAACTTTGAATGCCATTACCAAGGACAATATAACGAAAACATGATGGGCGACTATATTTGGGGATTGATTCGTGAAACTGATTTGCAGTATAGTCGTAAATCTCAGAAAACCGCACAATGCTGAACAGTTTTTGGTAATCTGTGTAAATTTGCAATGCATATAGTGTTCTTAGTCTGACAGTATAAATGAGAAGATGCAAAATCGTGTGTTTCTATAGTAAAAATGCATAATTTTCGTTGCCGTGGTCACAAAAGCGAAGTTTATGATGAATGTAAGCAATTTTTAATTTGTTTTAGACATAAGCAATTGGAATATAACATTTAAAAGCTGGGAACAAAATTTGTGTTACATATGTTTGGCGTAAAAGCAACACAGCTCATCTCCCTGAACACACCATCCCCACTGTCAAACATGGTGGTGGCAGCATCATGGTTTGGGCCTGCTTTTCTTCAGCAGGGACAGGGAAGATGGTTAAAACTGATGGGAAGATGGATGGAGCCAAATACAGGACCATTCTGGATGAAAAACTGTTGGAGTCTGCAAAAGACCTGAGACTGGGACAGAGATTTATCTTCCAACAAGACAATGATCCCAAACATAAAGCAAAATCTACAATGGAATGGTTCGCAAATAAACGTATCCAGGTGTTAGAATGGCCAAGTAAAAGTCCAGACCTGAATCCAATCGAGAATCTGTGGAAAGAGCTGAAAACTGCTGTTCGCAAATGCTCTCCATCCAACCTCACTGAGCCCGAGCTGTTTCCAAGGAAGAATGGGCAAGAATTTCAGTCTCTCGATGTGCAAACATTGATAGAGACATACCCCAAGCGACTTGCAGCTGTAATCGCAGCAAAAGCTGGCGCTACAAAGTATTAACTTAAGGGGGCCGAATAATTTGTCACGTCCCACTTTTCAGTTTTTTACTATTTACAGAAGTTTAAAATATCCAATAAATTTTGTTCCACTTCACGATTGTGTCCCACTTGTTGTTGATTCTTCACCAAAAAATTTAAATTTTATATCCTTATGTTTGAAGCTTGAAATGTGGCAAAAGGTTGAAAAGTTCAAGGGGGCCGAATACTTTCACAAGGCACTGTATGTGTACTGCTAATGCCTGGATTGCTGGCGTTTTCACATTGGCCTTATCATATGAACAATAATGTTTACCTATGATCTAATTACTTGGACCTAGCAAGTCCAGAAACATTGTTTTAGATAGATGAATCAAAATAGTTGATAAGGGCTGCCTTGAAGGTAAACTGCCTTTAGAACACATAATGTTCTTTAGAGCTGACTATAAACCACATGCGTAACTGTGCCAATCACAATTGATCATTGTAGAAGTTATAGGTAACCATGTCCGCCAATGAGTCGAGTTAGTTCTCCGGCAAGACTGACTTGTGACCCATAGTGAGGTGCAAGCAACCAGAATAAAGTGAGAGTAATTTTTGTTAGCCTTCAAGTTTGTCTGTATTGTCTGTAACTTGCTGTGAGGTGGGACAACATTCCCATGCTGTGACTGTCCAGGATAGACGGTAAAGTATCTCCATAATGTACTAATTTAACAATACTTGTAAGAATACTTGACCCCCCTTGTATTAGATTTCTGCTGTAGCTTTCTGTTCTACTGCCTCGAACTATTGGTAGCATCTCAGGGGAGATCAGTACTCCACACAAAATGGAGTGGTCCCTGCCTTGGTTCCATTAAAAAGTACAAAATGTTCTCAGACAGATGTAATCACAATGTAAAATCTAACTGACATAGCCGGCGTGTGTGAACTGACATCTTGGAGGCAAGAGAGAGGCGGCGGGCTGATTGGCCAGACCTAGTGCGTTAGTTGGCTGCAAGTTTCTTGTCACACGCTGGGAACCTCATTATGGATCCTGCACTCTTGAGAGATCGGGAACTCTTCAAGAAGAGACCTTTAAACACTCCTGCAGTGCAAAAACGCTCATCTGCTTCATCAGAGTCTTCTAAGAAGAAGAAAGACAAGCTTGATACAGGTGGGACATCTGGTTCCAAGCAGAGCTCAGAGGGAAGTAATGGGGCATTTAACCTGAAAAGCCTTTCTGGGTCCTCCAACTACAAATTTGGAATTCTTGCAAAAATTGTCTACGACATGAAGACAGACATCAGCGAGGTGACACACATCCACTGGCTTTGAAGGAAATCCTGGATGAAATGCAGCACCTTGACATTGGGATGAAATAAAAGCTCATGTCAGAAGATCTAGTGAACAATCCTAAAGTTGATATTGCTGATGGTAAATATGTGGAGTTGGAAACAGCATGAGGAGGACAAACAGTGACCCAGTGGCAGAAGCATAAGAAGGAGATACAGTGACCCAGTGGCAGTAGCATGAGGAGGACATACAGTGACCCAATGGCTGCAGCATGAGGAGGACATACGGTGACCCAGTGGCAGCAGCATGAGAAGTAGATACAGTGACCCAGTGGTAGAAGCATGAGAAGGCCATACAGTGACCCACTGGCAGCAGCACAAGGAGGCCATACAATGACCCAGTGGCAGCAGCATAAGGAGGACATACAGTGACCCAGTGGCAGCAGCATGAGGAGGACATACAGTGACCCAGTGGCAGCAGCATGAGGAGGAGATACAGTGACCCAGTGGCAGCAGCATGAGGAGGCCATACAGTGACCTAGTGTCAGCAGCATGAAGAGGAGATACAGTGACCCATTGGCAGCAGCATGACGAGGCCATACAATGACCCAGTGGCAGCAGCATTAGGAGGACATACAGTGACCTAGTGGCAGCAGCATTAGGAGGCCATGCATTGACCCAGTGGCAGTAGCATTAGGAGGTCATACAGTGACCCAGTGGCAGCAAAATGAGAAGGAGATACAGTGACCCAATGGCAGCAGCATGAGGAGGCCATACAGTGACCTGGTGGCAGCAGCATAAGGAGGCCATAGAATGACCTGGTGGCAGCAGCATGAGGAGGCCACAGAGTGGCAAGGCGACATAATGTGGAGTTGGAAGCAGCATGAGGAGGACATAGAGTGACCCAGTGGCAGCAGCATGAGGAGGAGATACAGTGACTCAGTGACATCAGCATGAGGAGGCCATACAGTGACCCAGTGGCAGCAGCATGAAGAGACCATACAGTGACCCAGTTGCAGAAGCATGAGGAGGACATACAGTGACTCAGTGGCAGCTTAATGAGGAGGACATACAATGACCCATTGGCAGAAGCTTGAGGAGGACATGCAGTGACCCAGTGGTAGCAGCATGAGGAGGCCATAAAGTGACCCAGTGGCAGCAGCATGAGGAGGCCATACAGTGACCTAGTGGCAGCAGCATGAGTAAGCCACAGAGTGGCAAGGCGACATATTGTGGAGTTGGCAGAAGCATGACGAGAACATACAGTGACCCAGTGGCAGAAGCATGAGGAGGAGATACAGTGAACCAATGGCAACAGCATGAGGAGGCCATACAGTGACCCAGTGGCAGCAGAATGAGGAGGCCATACAGTGACCTAGTGGCAGCAGCATGAGGTGTACATACTGTGACACAGTGGCAGCAGCATGAGGAGGACATACAGTGACCCAGTGGCAGCAGCATGATTAGGCCATAAAGTGACCCAGTGGCAGCAGCATGAGGAGGACATACAGTGATTCAGTGGCAGCAGAATGAGGAGGGCATACAGTGACCCGGTGGCAGCAGCGTGAGGAGGCCACAGAGTGACAAAGCAACATAATGTGGAGTTGGTAGCAGCATGAGGAGGACATACAGTGATCCAATGGCAGCAGCATTAGGAGGAGATACAGTGACCCAGTGGCAGCAGCATACGGAGGCCATACAATGACCCAGTGGCAGCAGCATGAGGAGGCCATACAGTGACCCAGTGGCAGCAGCATGAGGAGGAAATACTGTGACCCAGTGGCAGCAGCATTAGGAGGCCATACAGTGACCCAGTGGCAGCAGCATGAGGAGGCGATACAGTGACCCAGTGGCAGAAGCTTGAGGAGGACATACAGTGACCCAGTGACAGAAGCATGAGGAGGCCATAGAGTGACCCAGTGGCAGCAGCATGAGTAAGCCACAGAGTGGCAAGGCGACATATTGTGGAGTTGGCAGCAGCATGAGGAGGCCACAGAGTGTCAAGGCGGCATAATGTGGAGTTTGCAGAAGCATGAGGAGGACATACAGTGACCCAGTGGCAGAAGCATGAGGAGGAGATACAGTGAACCAGTGGCAGCAGCATGAGAAGGCCATACAGTGACCCAGTGGCAGAAGCATGAGGAGGCCATACAGTGAGCCAGTGGCAGCAACATGAGGAGGCCATAAAGTGACCCAGTGGCAGCAGCATTAGCAGGACATACATTAAGCCAGTGGAAGCAGCATGAGGAGGACATACTGCGACCCAGTGGCAGAAGCATGAGGAGGACATACTGCGACCCAGTGGCAGCAGCATGAGGAGGCTATACAGTGACCAGTGGCAGCAGCATGAGGATGAGATACAGTGACCCAGTGGCAGCAGCATTAGGAGGACATACAGTGACCCAGTGGTAGAAGCATTAGAAGGACATACAGTGAGCCAGTGGCAGCAGCATGAGGAGGACATACTGCGACCCAGTGGCAGCAGCATGAGGGGGACATACAGTGACCCAGTGGTAGCAGCATGAGGAGGCCATACAGTGACCCAGTGGCAAAAGCATGAGAAGGACATACAGTGACCCAGTGGCAGCAAAATGAGAAGGAGATACAGTGACCCATTGGCAGCAGCATGAGGAGGCCATACAGTGACCTGGTGGCAGCAGCATAAGGAGGCCATAGAATGACCCGATGGCAGCAGCATGAGTAGGCCACAGAGTGACAAGGCGACATAATGTGGAGTTGGAAGCAGCATGAGGAGGCCAAAGAGTGGCAAGGCGACATAATGTGGAGTTGGAAACAGCATGAGGAGGACAAACAGTGACCCAGTGGCAGAAGCATGAGGAGGCCATACAGTGACCCAGTGGCAGCAGCATGAGGAGGACATACAGTGACCCAGTGGCAGCAGCATGAGAAGGACATACAGTGACCCAGTGGCAGCAGCATGAGAAGTAGATACAGTGACCCAGTGGCAGAAGTATGAGGAGGCCATACAGTGACCCAGTGGCAGCAGCATGAGGAGGAGATACAGTGACCCAGTGGTAGCAAAATGAGAAGGAGATACAGTGACCCATTGACAGCAGCATTAGGAGGACATACAGTGACCCAGTGGTAGCAGCATGAGGAGGCCATACAGTGACCCAGTGGCAAAAGCATGAGGAGGACATACAGTGACCCAGTGGCAGCAGCATTAGGAGGACATACAGTGACCCAGTGGCAGCAAAATGAGAAGGAGATACAGTGACCCATTGGCAGCAGCATGAGGAGGCCATACAGTGACCTGGTGGCAGCAGCATAAGGAGGCCATAGAATGACCCGGTGGCAGCAGCATGAGTAGGCCACAGAGTGACAAGGCGACATAATGTGGAGTTGGCAGCAGCATGAGGAGGCCACAGAGTGGCAAGGCGACATAAAGTGGAGTTGGAAACAGCATGAGGAGGACAAACAGTGACCCAGTGGCAGAAGCATGAGGAGGAGATAGAGTGACCCAGTGGCAGCAGCATGAGGAGGCCATACAGTGACCCAGTGGCAGCAGCATGAGGAGAACATACAGTGACCCAGTGGCAGCAGCATGAGAAGGACATACAGTGACCCAGTGGCAGCAGCATGAGAAGTAGATACAGTGACCCAGTGGCAGAAGTATGAGGAGGCCATACAGTGACCCAGTGGCAGCAGCATGAGGAGGAGATACAGTGACCCAGTGGTAGCAAAATGAGAAGGAGATACAGTGACCCATTGACAGCAGCATTAGGAGGACATACAGTGACCCAGTGGTAGCAGCATGAGGAGGCCATACAGTGACCCAGTGGCAAAAGCATGAGGAGGACATACAGTGACCCAGTGGCAGCAGCATTAGGAGGACATACAGTGACCCAGTGGCAGCAAAATGAGAAGGAGATACAGTGACCCATTGGCAGCAGAATGAGGAGGCCATACAGTGACCTGGTGGCAGCAGCATAAGGAGGCCATAGAATGACCCGGTGGCAGCAGCATGAGTAGGCCACAGAGTGACAAGACGACATAATGTGGAGTTGGCAGCAGCATGAGGAGGCCACAGAGTGGCAAGGCGACATAATGTGGAGTTGGAAACAGCATGAGGAGGACAAACAGTGACCCAGTGGCAGAAGCATGAGGAGGAGATAGAGTGACCCAGTGGCAGCAGCATGAGGAGGCCATACAGTGACCCAGTGGCAGCAGCATGAGGAGGACATACAGTGACCCAGTGGCAGCAGCATGAGAAGAACATACAGTGACCCAGTGGCAGCAGCATGAGAAGTAGATACAGTGACCCAGTGGCAGAAGTATGAGGAGGCCATACAGTGACCCACTGGCAGCAGCATGAGGAGGAGATACAGTGACCCAGTGGTAGCAAAATGAGAAGGAGATACAGTGACCCATTGACAGCAGCATGAGGAGGCCATACAGTGAACCAGTGGCAGCAGCATTAGGAGGACATACAGTGATCCAGTGGCAGCAGCATGAGGAGGCGATACAGTGACCCAGTGGCAGCAGCATGGGGAGGACATACAGTGACCCAGTGGTAGTAGCATGAGGAGGCGATACAGTGACCTAGTTGCAGCAGCATGAAGAGGACATACACTGAACCGGTGGCAGCAGCAGCATGAGGAGGAGATAAAGTGACCCAGTGGCAGCAACATGAGGAGGACATACAGTGACCCAGTGGCAGTAGCATGAGGAGGCGATACAGTGACCCAGTGGCAGCAGCATGAGAAGGACATACAGTGACCCAGTGGCAGCAGCATGAGAAGTAGATACATTGACCCAGTGGCAGAAGTATGAGGAGGCCATACAGTGACCCAGTGGCAGCAGCATAAGGAGGACATACAGTGACCCAGTGGCAGCAGCATGAGGAGGAGATACAGTGACCCAGTGGTAGCAAAATGAGAAGGCAATACAGTGACCCATTGACAGCAGCATGAGGAGGCCATACAATGAACCAGTGGCAGCAGCATTAGGAGGACATACAGTGACCCAGTGGCAGCAGCATGAGGAGGCCATACAGTGACCCAGTGGCAGCAGCATGAGGAGGATATACAGTGACCCAGTGGTAGCAAAATGAGAAGGAGATACAGTGATCCATTGACAGCAGCATGAGGAGGCCATACAGTGAACCAGTGGCAGCAGCATTAGGAGGACATACAGTGACCCAGTGGCAGCAGCATGAGGAGGAGATACAGTGACCCAGTGGCAGCAGCATGAGGAGGCCATACAGTGACCCAGTGGCAAAAGCATGAGGAGGACATACAGTGACCCAGTGATAGCAGCATGAGGAGGCCACAGAGTGACCCGGTGGCAGCAGCATGAGGAGGCCGCAGAGTGGCAAAGCAGCATAATGTGGAGTTGGCAGCAGCATGAGGAGGACATACAGTGATCCAGTGGTAGCAGTATGAAGAGGTCTGTGATGATTCCGCTTAAATATGGCTATAACTCAAAGCTGTATTTTGATCTCTGGGTATAGTATCTCCCTTCTTACTTGCATTCATTCATAATGTTCATAGCCTACTCATAGGTATATTGCCAATAGTGGCCGGACTGGAACAATAGGGCTTTGTATCCATCCCAGAAGGGCTCCATTGAATTCCTACACAGCCCTGAGTGATCAAACAAACATGCATTGGTCAGCCTGAACTGGTAGATCAGACATGGTTGATAACATTGTATCATTTCACTTGGTCTCATCTCCATACAAAGAATCGTGACTTGAGTGCGTTAATCAATCAGACTTGCTGTTGTTGATGACCTCATTCTGGGAGGTGGCATAAAGGGTATAAAAGATGAGGTAAGAGGTCAGTGAGAGAGACCATCACAGACTACAGGAGACTACAAGAGTTTTTTTACAGACAGACAGACCACTGTGAAGAGCATGCAGGCTGGATTGTTGTGTTGATGCCACATGCTAAGAAGCCTCCACTGGTTATTCACACATGACAGAGCATGTGTGAGTGTTGGATTATAGAGCCACATCAAGGAGATGCGTGGTAAAGTAATTATTTCAATTTTAGTCCCTTTTATTTTATTGTACTGTATCTTGTAACTAGTAACTGTTAATGCTTGTATATATCTACATACCTGTTTTAAACTGCATGTGTTAGATGTTAATACCGACCCATCTAGGGGTTAATAAATATATAAAATTTAGAAAGCTTGTCTTGTATTTATCTTGTGAACCCGGCACTCACTGGTGGTGAGTGTGGTTTTTATGAAAGAAGACTCAGGTGTGGGCCAAAGCGGTGTTGGCGCACTGAGGATCTTTCACAAGGACATACAGTGACCCGGTGGCAGCAGCATTTGGAGGAGATACAGGGACCCATTGACAGCAGCATGAGGAGGCCATAGAATGACCCGGTGGCAGCAGCATGAATAGGCCACAGATTGGCAAGGCGACATAATGTGGAGTTGGCTGCAGCATGAGGAGGACATACAGTGACCAAGTGACAGAGTGGGGAGGTGGGTGGCACAAACAGTACCCACTGATGGTGTCTGTAACAAGGAGCACTTGACATCAGATGTGTGGCATCAGGAGGGTGGCAGCATCAGAATAGTAGCTGAGACAGGTAGCCAGAAGAAATCTGTCTCTTTTGACAAGGTTTGGGTGAGGCAGCATGGATGATTTAATCTGATGCATCAGGCATTGCTGGTTGGAAAACCTGGTTGATCCACACCTGATTCATCTTAACAAAGGTCAGTCTCTCCACATTTTGGGTGGACAGGCGAGTTCTCATTGAGGTAACTATGGCCCCGCTGCACTAAACACCCGCTCTGATGCCACACTACTGGCCGGGCAGGACAGCTTTTCCAGGGCAAACTCAGCCAGTTGCGGCCACAAATCCACTTTGGCTGCCCAGTAATCCAGCGGATCTTTGATGACGGGTGGAAGGGTGCGTTCTAAGTATGCCACCAGGTTCTGCTCTGTGTCTAGCTGCTGATGAGCAGTTTCTTCACTATACAGGTAAAGAAATTTGCTCATCAGCGACTCTAGGCTCAGGCTGATGCTGATGGAGCTGAGCCTAGAGCGCTCAGTGCCCTCCTCAGTCGGACCTGTGAGAGGATGGACGATGGCACAGATAGGCAGCAGCCAACTTGCTACATAGGATCTCTCGATAGTAGTTCAGTTTGTCCTCCCTCTTAGCATGTGTAAAAAAGACCCACATATTTGACCTGTAGCGAGGGTTTAACATGGTGGAGAGCCAGTAGTCATCCCTCTGCCGAATGGTGACAATTCGGCTGTTACTAAGCAAGCAAGTGAGCATGCATCGGGCCATTTGCGCAAGTGACACCGAGGGACTCCCTGCATCCATCTCCACTGCATACTGCCACGGTGTGTCTGGGTCATCTGCCTCGTCTTCCTCATCTCCCTCTTGCTCTTCCAGCTGCTCCTGCTCCTCCTCTCCTGTCACCCGTGTGGAAGAACCACCCATTTCGCTACACATTGCTTGTGCTCCAATGTCCACCTCCAACTCCTCCTTCAGTTCAGCCCCCACAGGGCTCATGTGGCCGTGAGATGTAGATACCACATCTCCAGTCCCCTGACCAGCAAGATTTACAAGCATCTTTTCCAGGATATGAATCAGTGGAATGATGTTGTTCATCCCGTAGTCCTGGAAACTGACTAATAAAGTGGCCTCCTCAAAGGGAACAAGTAAACGGCTGGTGTCACGCATGAGCTGCCACTGGCTAACATTGAAGTTACACAGGGGAGTACCTTTGTCGGCTTGGATCATCAAGAAATCGTTTATGGCCTTTCTCTGTTCATACATTCGGTCCAACATATGGAGGGCTGAATTCCAATGGGTGGAAACATCGCATATCAACCTATGTTGTGGGAGGCCGTCCTGCCGCTGCAGCTCAAGGAGTGTGTGCTTGGTGGTGTACGAGTGGCTGAAGTGCATGCAAAGTTTCCTTGACATTTTTAGGATGTCTTGCAGATGGGTGGAACACTTAAGGAAACGCTTGACAACCAGAATGAACACGTGCGCCATGCAGGGTGCATGGCTCAACCCTCCTTGACGCAGCGCCGACACCATGTTCTTCCTGTTGTTGGTCACCATGGTTCCAATTTTAAGTTGTCTTGGAGAAAGCCAGGATTCAATTTCTTGATTGAGGACACAGAGCAGTTCCTCCACTGTGTGACTTCGTTCGCCCAGGTAAATGATGAGTAGAACAGCGTGACACTGCTGTGCCCTGCACATGTAGTATGCTGGAGGAGCACTGTGAATTGTCCCTGCAGTGGATGCTGAGGACACAGTGGAGGATGAGGTGGACACTGTTGCTGGACCAATGACGTGAGAACGTGGAGGCGGGAGCTGCGACACCTATCCAAGTTGCTGGTGTCTCTGGGCAGGAACCACATTAACCCAGTGGGCCGTAAAGCACATATAGTGTCATTGACGGTAGTTACAGCTCCACACGTTGGTGCTTCTGTGCACTTTGGCAGACACCAACAGGCTCAAGGACTGGCCCACCTTCTGTTCTACATATTTGTGCAGGGCTGGTGCTGTCTTTTTGGCAAAGAAATGATGACTTGGGATTCTTCACCTCAGCTCAGCACAAGCCATCAGTTCTCTGAAAGGTGCAGAGTCCACTACTTGGAAAGGGAGGGACTGCAGCACCAGCAACTTGGACAGGAGCACGTTCAGCTTCTGCACCGTTGGATGAGTGCACGCATACTGTTGTCTCTTCTGTCTCTTTGAAATCGCTTTGGTGATGGATTGCTGACGCAGTGACTGAATAGGAAGAGCAGGAGGAGCATCACAACCAGCAGATGATGGGAAGAACACACAGCTTCCTTCGGCTGGTGGAGCCTTGACTGGCTGAAATGGGGTGCATGCCACTGGGTGATGCAGCGTTTGCTGCGGCAGGCTGGACCACCACATTGGAGCCACGGTTCTCCCAGGCCACTTTATGGTGACACTGCATATGTTGACGTAGGGCTGTGGTGCCAACATTGGCTCCCTGACCATGCTTCACCTTCTGCCCACAGATTACACATATGGCCATGTTCACCTCCCCCAGCGGCTTAACAAAAAACTGCCACACCGCCGAGTAGGTGATTTTACCCCCAACACTCCGCACTAACTGACTGCTACCACCACTGCCTCCGTGAACCCCTGCACCACTGCTTTCCGGGCAGGTAGGTTCCTGCAAAGCGGGTGGTCTACCCCAGGCACATTTGGCTCCCGACCTCCCACTGCTGCCATCCTGATGACTCTACCGGTGCCTCATGCGAAATCTGCCACCCTCTTCTCTGGATGATAATGAAGCCCCTTTGTCACCCGGCTCCCATTTGCGATCGGCTACATCGTCATCCACTACTGTCTGCAGGTCACTGATGTCCTCCTCAACGGTCTCTGAGCCAGGAGCCTGACCGCTTGCAACACCAGCTCTCACGCCACTCTCCTCATCACTACTTGCCTGCCTACCAGTGGAAGCGTCAGATGTCTCCTCCACATCTTGGCTGAGCACTAGCTGCTGACTGTACTGTAGTAGCTCCTCCTCACTATATAGTGTATCTGAGCCCAGAGCATAGAGTATTTCTCTGGCTGAGGGAACAGAAAAGGACAGAGGCAGGTTGAGGACATGTGAGAGCACAGGGCCTGCTCCCAGGCCATGCCAACTAAGGGTTGTGTCTGACGAACCCACAAACTCTTGGCTGGGGGTGTCTGATGTGACTTGGGATGAAGTGGATGACCGAGTCAACCATTCTACCACCGTTATGTTGCTGGTCAAGGCACAACTACTAGCTGACACTGGTAGCTCAGGCCTCTGTAAGTGACCCCTGCTGCCACGCCTCCTTACTCTGCTGTGACCTGTGCCTGTGCCAGAAACATTTAGGCCTGCGCCCCTCCCCTGTGCAGGGCCAGTTGCTTCTCTGTCTAACATACTGTTATATCAAATAAGTACATGAAAAGGAAAATAATACAGGGCAAAAGGGCCTGTAATTTTCTACCTTCAACACACAACAGAGAATAAGCCCCTTTATTATTTTCTCCAATAATAAACGCCTTGAAAAGACATTATAACAGATTAATGCACAGATTACTGTATAAGAATTATGTTTTTTTGCCACTCCTGTACTGCAAAATGGCCTGTAATTTTCTACCTTCAAGACAATGGCAAATAAGCCCCGTATTTGTTTCCTCACTAATAAACACCTTTAAAATGGCGTTATAACAGATTACTGCACAGATTACTGGATAAGAATTATGTTTTTTTGCCAGTAGTTCACGGCAAAAGGCCTGTAATTTTCTATCTTCAAGACAATGGCAAATAATCCCCTTTATTCAGTTTTTTTGCCACTACTGTACTGCAAGTCTTGTAATGTTCTACTTTGAACACATAGGTGTGATCTATTGCAAACCTGCAATGAGCAGCAGTATAATGGCAGTGAGTGCTGCAATGTGTAGTACGATTGTTGCTATTACTCACGCTGCAACCACCTCAAATGAACCCTGTTCTGCTTCAATACTCTACTGTAAATTCCTCCCTATCCTTTCCCTGCAGTTCTAAGGCTCTTTCCCTTAACTTCTAGCAGTTTTGAATTGTTTTCTACCTGCTGACGTCTTTCCCTGCACTAAGTATGATGTGAAATGACTGAACCTAAAATGGTGGAGGGTTTTTATAGGGCTGTGACATCACAGGGATGGCTGGCTGCTGATTAGCTGTATGCATGTCATTGTGGGTGATCCCGCGTTCCCAGAGTCCCTTGCCCCTTGTCCTAACATGTGCAGCAGCCATTTTATGAAAAAAATGCGATTCGATACAGCGAATCATGAGGAAATCCAGAATCGAGGCGAATCCAAGATTTCCTGAAATTTGGATCGAATTTCACTTCATCAGCTTCGATTCGATCATCTCTAGTCGACATCCTGGAGGACACGTGTTCTGACCTCACAGCCCACTACTCTGCAGTGGCCCGACAACTGGCATCAGACCACATGCATCTCAATAGGGCCTATTCTATTCTGGAGGCTCTCGAGAACCTGAACCAGAGATGTAATTTACATATATAAAGGGCCTCCCGGAGTCCCACTCTCTCGACTCCTTAAGAGATGTAGCTGCCGCTATCTTCATTTCCCTCTTAAGAGAGGAACACGCATCACTCATCCAAATTGAAAGGATCCACCAGGCGGTACGGCTCAAACCGAGACTAAGGAACCCCCTAGAGATGTTATCTGCGGCCTCTTGTCCACAGTAGACATCTCCGCAATACTTCAGACGGCCAGAGACCGGCGCAATCTCCATCATGAGGACAACAAAATCCAACCATTTCAGGACATAGCCTCATCAACATTAGCCAAGCGCAGTCCTGCGACCTGTACTAGAAGCGCTTAGGGACAAAGGGTATCCTGTATGCCTGGCTTTTTCCCTTCGGCCTTTCCATTCTGAAGCAGGGCCATAGGATCATCAAATATACCCCAGAGGATCTAGTAGCCACCTGGTTCACATTGGACATTCCCTCCTAGCTACCTCTTCCGAAGGATGTCCAAGCCCTCCCTAGCCTACCGAAGCTCGAACCTAGGAACCCACCTCAGTGATTCAAGTCACCGTAGGGGAGAAAGTCTGTCAAGAGGCATTCACTGAGGACGCTGGATAACGCTACAACAGACCGCCTAACAGCCGTGGTATCCGCAGTATGATCTTTCACTCGCCAGCTGATGCTCTATATCAGTGCCACGACTATTGCTGTCATGCTCATCTTCAGTTCTAAGTCAAGGTTGAAGTTGATAACTTTTGTTTTCCAAAGCATCACCTGTACACACTCACCTGCCATTGCTACCCACTAGGCAACTACCATACGCTACCCCCAGAGGCGTAGCTAGGGGTTCAGCACATGGGGGGCAAACATGTCCAAGTGGGCCCCCAAATTGGACATGTTCGTATACCAATACTATCAGTGTATGGTGAGGATATAGTGGTATATAGCGGCTCTACACAGGGCTCTTCAGACGATTTAGGTGAATACAGTGCAGTAACATTTTGTGACTTACAGGTGACGTCTCTGACTAACCGTTCAGATTCCCCATCTCTTTCATCTGGACGGCCATGACCACTTCTTCCAGTCTCTGTAAAGTTTGCAGCACAGACATCTTTGGCTCCTCACTTTTTCAGGCATCCGAACCACATTGTCCTTACCTACACAAAGCCCCCATCCTGCTGCTACCCCCATTTATAAAATATATAATATAACCCCTCATAATGAATAATACCCCCGAGTACATCTTTAAATTAATAACTTCCCTGTACACCCCCTTTAAATAATGTGCCCCTTATTAATAATGCCCCAGGTGTTTCCTAATTGAAAAGAAAAAAAAAAAAAAAAACAAGGGAAAATAAATTATTGGGGTTCCAATACCCGGGACCTCCAGAATCAGCTGTTTGAATGAACTGTGGTACCTATGTAAGTGCCATGACCCCTTCTCTGTTTACATAGTGTCATACTTTTCATAGCGGCCATGTAATGTAACTACAGCCTCGTCCTATACATGTCTATGTGACAAAGCTGGAATGACATCACACGGTCACTATAAACAGACAGCGTGTGATATAAACAGGCGCCATAGCCCCTTCATACAGCTGATCAGTGGGGAATCACTTACAGTGCTGGCCAAAAGTATTGGCACCCCTGCAATTCTGTCAGATAATACTCAATTTCTTCCAGAAAATGATTGCAATCACAAATGCTTTGGTAATAATATCTTTATTTATTTTGCTTGCAATGAAAAAACACAAAAGAGAATGAAAAAAAAAGTCAAATCATTGATCATTTTACACAAAACTCCAAAAATGGGCCGGACAAAAGTATTGGCACCCTCAGCCTAATACTTGGTAGCACAACCTTTAGACAAAATAACTGTGAACAACCGCTTCCGGTAACCATCAATGAGTTTCTTACAATGCTCTGCTGGAATTTTAGACCATTCTTCTTTGGCAAATTTCTCCAGGTCCCTGAGATTTGAAGGGTGCCTTCTCCAAACTGCCATTTTGAGATCTCTCCACAGGTGTTCTATGGGATTCAGGTCTGGACTCATTGCTGGCCACTTTAGAAGTCTCCAGTGCTTTCTCTCAAACCATTTTCTAGTGCTTTTTGAAGTGTGTTTTGGGTCATCGTCCTGCTGGAAGACCCATGACCTCTGAGGGAGACCCAGCTTTCTCACACTGGGCCCTACATTATGCTGCAAAATTTGTTGGTAGTCTTCAGACTTCATAATGCCATGCACACGGTCAAGCAGTCCAGTGCCAGAGGCAGCAAAGCAACCCCAAAACATCAGGGAACCTCCGCCATGTTTGACTGTAGGGACCGTGTTCTTTTCTTTGAAGGCCTCTTTTTTTTTTCTGTAAACTCTATGTTGATGCCTTTTCCCAAAAAGCTCTACTTTTGTCTCATCTGACCAGAGAACATTCTTCCAAAAAGTTTTTGGCTTTCTCAGGTAAGTTTTGGCAAACTCCAGCCTGGCTTTTTTATGTCTCTGGGTCAGAAGTGGGGTCTTCCTGGGTATCCTACCATAGAGTCCCTTTTCATTCAGACACCGACAGATAGTACAGGTTGACACTGTTGTACCCTCGGACTGCAGGGCAGCTAGAACTTGTTTGGATGTTAGTCGAGGTTCTTTAGCCACCGTCCGCACAATCTTTCGTTGAAATCGCTCGTCAATTTTTCTTTTCCGTCCACATCTAGGGAGGTTAGCCACAGTGCCATGGGCTTTAAACTTCTTGATGACACTGTGCACGGTAGACACAGGAACATTCAGGTCTTTGGAGATGGACTTGTAGCCTTGAGATTGCTCATGCTTCCTCACAATTTTGCTTCTCAAGTCCTCAGACAGTTCTTTGGTCTTCTTTCTTTTCTCCATGCTCAATGTGGTACACACAAGGACACAGGACAGAGGTTGAGTCAACTTTAATCCATTTCAACTGGCTGCAAGTGTGATTTAGTTATTGCCACCACCTGTTAGGTGCCACAGGTAAGTAACAGGTGCTGTTAATTACACAAACTAGAGAAGCATCACCTGATTTTTCAAAGGGTGCCAATACTTTTGTCCACCCCCTTTTTTATGTTTGGTGTGGAATTATATCCAATTTGGCTTTTTGACAATTTTTTTTGTGGCTTACCATTGAAGACAAATTAAATGAAGATATTATTACCAAAGCATTTGTGATTGCAATCATTTTCTGGAAGAAATTGAGTATTATCTGACAGAATTGCATGGGTGCCAATACTTTTGGCCAGCACTGTATCTCTTATTGATGTTTTATTCTGAGGATAGATCATCAATAAAAATGAGCTGGAAAACGCCTTAAGGCTAAGGCCCCATGTGGCATCCTGCAGCAAAAAAGAGCTGCGGTAAAAACCGTGGTGGCGATGCATCACGGTTCTTCCTGCAGCACTTTGCACAGAAAGTTCACAGAGGTTTCCTATGCGGACTTTCTGCTTCAATTATATCTATAGGGAAAACGCTGGCATCTCCGTAGGTATAATTGACATGCTGTGATTTCCAAAACTGCGACTGTTTTGGAAATCGCAGCGTGCCCGCTGCGCATATTTTACTGCAGAGTCGGGATGGGATGGGGGTCACATGTGGCGAAAACCCACAGAAAAAAAACGTGGCATTCTAGCAAATCCCATCCTCACATTGTGGAAAAGTATGTGCAGCAGACGCACTGCGATTTCCAAAACCGTTGCACAATTGGAAATCGCAGCATGTCAATTATACCTATGGAAACACTGACAGTTTCCATATAGCTGTATTTAAAACAGAAAGTCCACAGGGGAAACCTCTGCAGACCTTCTGTGAAAAGCGCTGCGGGAAAAACCACAATGTTACCGCCATGGTTTTTCCTGCAGCGCTTTTTTTGCTGCAGCCTGGTATGTGGGGCCTTAGTCGTAATAAAGCTCAAGTGCCACTTTCATTAAATTAATTGACCCTCATATTATGCCCCTGATTCCCCCTGACATAAATACCGCACCTCTAATGACCCCTTATATCAATGACTACCCCCTTATGTTCATAATGCCTCCTAATATAAATGATGCTCCCTAATGGCCCCTTATATAAATAACGCCTCCTAATGACCACTTATATAAATAACCTCCCCCCTTGTATTCATAATACCCCCTAATAACCCTTATATAAATGACCCCCCCATGGTCATATTGCCCCCAAATGAATTGTCCCTTTATAGTTATATTTCCCCCTCCTAACCACCCCTTATACTATTAATATACCCACAAAAAAAAAGTCATACTCACGTACATGCAATCCTGATGAATGGACCCGCCGCCGGTTTCTCCCTATCCACGCACAGGACGTCTGTGTCTGAGCGCAGGCGGCGCGATGTTGTGACGTCATCGCACCGCCCGTGCTGAGAAGCAGAAATGCGTCTGTGGTCTCGGCGTCTTGTAAACCGCAGGCCTGTATTGGCTTGCAGTTTACAATACTGTTAAGTTGCAGGAAGTGTTTTAACTAGATCGGTGTCTGCAGACACCGATCTAGTTAGAAATAAAGGATGTATTAATGGCGGCCCCGGGGTGGGCCCCCAAAGAATCAGTGGGCCTGGGGCAGTCGCCCCCTCTGCCCCCCCCCCCCCCACGCTAGCTACGCCTCTGGCTACCACTCTTGTTCCCACGCGTCATTTACTACTGTCCAGAATATCCAAAGCTACGGATCACTGGCCATTCCCTCTCTCTGCGCTATCCTCCCCTGCCCAGTTGTACACCTGATCACCACGACAGCTCTGTCCCCTCCAATGGTGCTGAATAGCGAAACAACTGATGCCTCGCAATGCACATCGCACTTCTTGGAATACACAGTCTCTACACTGCTCCGCCCAGCAGACTGAACTCACCTCTTCCCTATCATTCCCATCCTGTTTCTTTCTCCCTTCTTCCAAAGGTGACTTCTCTCTTCTCATTCTTCTAGATCTCTCAGCAGCATTTCACACTGTTGACCATCAACTACTTCTCACTACTCTCCGCTCTGTCGGCTTCACGGACACCGCTCTCTTGGTTCTTCTCTTATCTCTCTGACCGCACTTTCAGTGTATCATTTGTGGGATCTGTTTCTTCCCCTCTTCCCCTTGCCGTTGGGGTTCCTCAGGGCTCGGACCTAGGCCACCTGCTCTTCTCTCTCTACACAGCCCCCATTGGACAAACCATCACCAGATTTGGCTTCGGGTACCATCTTTATGCTGATGAAACCCAATTATATACATCATCACGTGACATCACCCCTGCACTAATACAGAACACCAGTGACTGTCTCTCTGCTGTCTCAAATATCATGTCTTCTATCTGAAACTGAATCTCTCAAAGACTGAACTATTGCTGTTTCCACCATCTAATAGATCTGTCCCTGTTATCTCCATTGCAGTCTCCGGCCTTACCATAACTCCTAGGCAGTATGCCCACTGCCTCGGGGTTATGTTTGACTCAGACCTTTCCTTCACCCCCCATATCCAATCAATCACACACTCATGTCACCTCCACCTCAAAAACATCTCCAGAATCTGCCCTTTCCTTACCACAAATACACTAAAGACACTTATTGTTGCCCTGATTCACTCTCGCCTTTACTACTGTAACTCCTTACTATTCAGTCTTCCCTTTTCTAAACTCTCCTCTCTACAATCTATTCTGAATGCAGCGGCCAGGCTCATCTATCAGTCTAGACGCTACAGCGATGCCTCCGGTCTGTGTCGGTCACTACATTGGCTGCCTATTCAGTACAGAATACAATATAAACTTATCATCCTCATCCACAAGGCTCTCTATAATGCTGCACC
This sequence comes from Leptodactylus fallax, assembly GCA_947044405.1. Lineage (NCBI taxonomy): Eukaryota > Metazoa > Chordata > Amphibia > Anura > Leptodactylidae > Leptodactylus > Leptodactylus fallax. The sequence continues at coordinate 469,978 of CAMRHE010000024.1, forward strand.
TCCCTACATTTCCTCCCTCATCTCTGTCTATCGCCCAACCCGTGCTGTCCGTTCACTCAATGACCTAAGACTAACATCCTCTATTATTAGAACCTCCCACGTTCATATACAAGACTTGTCCCGATTTGCACCACTTCTCTGGAACGCCCTATCCCAGACTATCATATTAATCCCCAATTTCCACAGCTTTAAGCGCAAACTAAAGACACATCTTTTCAGACAGGCCTATCACAACTCCTAATGTAAACCCTTCCGTAGTTAGATTCCCTAAAACATACCCTCTGTTCCCGCTCCCACATTACCTCACAGGATATGATGCCGTATCAGACTAACTTTATATGTCCAGGCACCGTCTGCACATTAAAGGACACGACTAGTTACGGCTCATACAGCCTTATATGTGTGTAATGACAGTAACCTCTATTACAGAATTGTCTGACCATTGTACAAACAATGCTACCTCTGATGCCACCCCTGCTACCTCCTGTGACACCCCCTCTACCTCATAGATTGTAAGCTCTTGCGAGCATGGCCCTCAGTCCCAGTGTGTGAATTGACTATTTCTTTGTTATGTATCTTTTTTGTTTGTACTTGAACCCTACAAATTGTACAGTGCTGCGGAATATGTTGGCGCTATATAAATAAAATGTATTATTATTATTATTATTTCTTCAACTCCCATCCCCTCTTCTCCCCCCCTCCCCCCTTTTTCTCTCCTTCTACTATGTCATACCGATCCCTCCTGTTTCTGTATTGTTCTACTCACATTCACAACCACCGGCTCATTCATTCTGGGACCGATCACCACAAGCACTCCTCTAGTCGATAAGCTATCCATCTCGGGCCTCAGCTGTTCTACACTTCTGGTTCCCGGCTCCCATGCTACGCGCAGGCCTAGCTTCTTCCATGGACCCTCCCACTTCCGGCCTGTCATAACTGTGCGCCTCACCTCTCCTGTAAGACCTGCCTCCTTCAATGTCTCCCTCTCCTTACGCCTACCTCAACTACGGACTCACAGACTCTCTCCACTGGACTGGAACAGCGGTATATGATCTCTTTCCTTATTCCCACTTAAGGTACCTTTATTGACTTACCCGTATAGCACCTTACCCACCCGTCTTAGGCGCTATTAAGCTCTGTGTTACTCCTACGTGACATTCTACCTGCTATGCTGTTTAGTACCTTGACTGTAATTGCTCATTTACATTGCTGTGGTTGTTTAATGTCTCTGCCCCCCACCCCCTCTCTCCCAAGCCACTACTTACAAGTTGCCTGTACTCATAAGAATTTTTTTTTTTTTGTATTATTGTTTGTATTACAGTGACTGTATTTAAATCTGTATTATGATTATTGTGCATTTTGCATCTTTCTGCCCTATGCTCTTCTCCTCTTTTTTCTCTCTGCTCTCCACCCTGCTTCAGAAGATACTGTACCAGTACCATTACCACCACCTTTTCCACTACTGCACTTTCTCAGTATCCCATCTAACCCAGGCACATCACTTTATTGCTTCATTTAGCTGCCCTGTACACTTCCTGGATATACTATCCCTCCTATTACCAACTCACCTCTTGGCACACCTCCCATTCTTTAATATGGAAGGCAATACAAAAGGCCACCTCCGATTAGGACCTACTCTGACTCTCCCACTGGTTCTGCCACCGCAGACCACCTTAAACCTGCCAGCGGTCATGAGGTGCCTCCACTCACACTACCTCCCCCTCCAGATAAACAAAACACCACTCCCACCACTTCTCCATCTTCCACAATTGTTAAGACCCTTCACCCTCTTTCCATGTCTTTCACCCCTGTACTTTCTCTACTGACCTTCCTTCTAATTCCTCACTAACCTAGCTGATCAGATCGACCACTTGTTATCACCATGTCTAATTTGATCTTCACATCCTTTAATGTTCAAGGATTTAACTAACAAGAGGTCTCAGATTTTCACCATCCTACACAAGATTGGATCAAGTGTCACATTTCCCCAAGAAACGCATTTCAGATCTGATAAGATTCCTAAATTACCTCTGAAACAATAACCCTGTGGTTTCATTCTACAAACCCTTCCTCTGTTTCTAAGGGTGTCTCCATACTATTACATCACTTAATCCCATTTCTCTGCTCCAAATGTTATGAAGATTCAGAAGGAAGAATCCTCTTCCTTGATGGCAAAATAGCTTCTTCTAAATATACAGTACATCTGCAAACTTCTATGCCCCTAATCAGCATCAGGTCCCCGATTACTCAAAGCACTCCAAACTTTGAAACTCTTCGCTGAGTGACAGATCATCCTCAACCTCAACCTCACACTAAATCCAACCATTGACTCCTCCACCAGATTGTCAGCAACTCCTCAGAAAGGCTTAGGCTGGCTACAGCAAGAACTCTGTGATCTGCATCTAGTAGACTTATGGCGCCTTCATAACCCCTTCACCAAAGACTTCTGCTTCTTCTCCAACCCACGACAATCTTACCAGAGGTTGGACTACATCTTTGCGTCTTCAGATTTGGCTCCTTACTCTTCCAATCCCAAATTGAATCCATTAATGTCCCAGACCATGCTCCAATGTGGACCACCATAACGCTTGATAACTTCCTCCTAAAGACTGGTGTTGGAAACTGAATGAATACTGGATCATTAAAAGGCACATAACAGACTACTTTGATCTCAATGTCTCTCTTGACATGTCTCCCACTGTTACCTGGGAACCCCACAAGTCTGTCTTCAGAGGGGTCTTCATCTCTATCACTACCAGAGTAAAGAAAGAAAATCAGGCTGCTCTGGATAAATCCTCTCAGAGATTGCATCCATAGAGAGACTCTGTAAATGCACAAAAATACTCTCCTCCCAACCTGAACTCTCCCATCTCTGAAAGGAACTGAAAAATCATGTTAATGCCCGCACTGCCAAGCATTTTCTCCACTTCCAGCACCGGATTTACGCTCACAGCGACAACGGTGGAAAATTCATGTTGTAAATGGCCAAATCTAGACGTTTCATCACTTCCGTCAAGGACACCTAGGCCATATTCGCCAATCCACTGCAGGCATCACCTCTGCATTCCTGTCGTTCTACTCAGACTTGTATAACCTGGACACTATTATTATTTATTTATTTATAGAGCACCATTAATTCCATGGTGCTGTACATTTGAGGATTTACACACAGTACACAAAATATACAGAACAAGTACAATACTAACAGTGATCAACTGGCACAGTGAGATTGAGGGCCCTGGTCGCAAGGGTTTACAATCTATGAGGAAAGAGGGATAGAGACAGTAGGTGAGCGTAGAAACTGTTCATGTGGTGGTGTGGTGGCAGCAGTGTTATTGGAGTTTGTAGGCCTTCATAAATAGGTGAGTCTTCAGGGTCTTTTTGAAGCTTGTGATTGTTGGGGACAGTCTTATGTGTCGTGGTAGTGAGTTCCAGAGTATGGGGAAACATGGGAGAATGAAAAAATATACCTGGCTGAACTGGCTGTTGGACACCATTCTTTCACACGTGGAGAAACATGGGAGAAGTTTTGGAGACGTTTGTGTGAAGAGTGGATAAGAGCAGAGCGGAGTAGAAGGTCTTTGGAGGTTTGGAGATTACGTGTGGGCAGGTAGCGGGAGATTAGGTATGAGATGTACGAGGGGACAGGTTGTGGATGGCTTTGTATGTCAGCGTTAACATTTTGAACTCTATTCGCTGCGGGACAGGTAGCCAGTAAAGGGATTGGCAGAGGGGAGCAGCCGATGAGAAACGGGGGAAGAGGTGTATTAAGCGAGCAGCACAGTTTAAGGTGGACTGGAGGGGGGCAAGAGCATTTGCTGTTAGGCCGTGGAGAAGGGTGTTACAGTAGTCTAAGCAGGAGATTATGAGGGCATGGACTAGCATTTTTGTAGTTTCAGGGGTGAGGAATAAGCAGATTCAATGGATGTTCTTTAGTTGGATTCGGCAGGCGGTGTTAAGGGTTTGGATGTGTGACTTGAAGGATAGGTCAGAGTCAAAAGTTATCCCAAGGCAGCGGACCCATAGGAATAGGGAAAGTGTGATCCCATTAACTTTGATAGATGAGTCAGGCAGGGGGGCTGTGCAAGGTGGGGCAAAGATGATGAACTCAGTTTTCTCTATGTTGAGTTTGAGAAAGCGGGAGGAAAGAAAGGAGGCTACAGCTGCTAAACACTCTGGAACTCTGGACAACAGAGTGGTAATGTCTGGTCCAGAGAGATATTTTTGAGTGTCGTCGACATAGCAATGGTATTGAAAACCATTAGATTCTATGAGTTGGCCAAGGCCGAAGGTGTAGATGGAGAACAGGAGGGGTCCTAGGACAGAGCCTTGGGGGATTCCTACAGAAAGAGGTCGCAGTGAGGAGGTGGTGTGCGAGTGGGAGACACAGAATGTGCGGTTAGTGAGGTATGAGGAGGTCCAGGAGAGGGCCAAGTCTTTGATGCCAAGGGATGGAAGAGTTTCTAACAAGAGAGAATGATCGACTGTGTCAAAGGCGGAGGAGAGGTCAAGGAGGAGGAGGACAGAGTAGTGATGCTTGGCTTAGGAAGTTAGTAGGTCGTTTGTGACTTTGGTTAGGGCAGTTTATGTGGAGTGATGGGATATGAAGCCTGAATGTAATCTGTCAAGGAGTACTTTGAATGAGAGATAGGAGGATAGTTTAGAGTGGACATGTTCAAGCAATTTTGAGGCACACTACCTGCTCATCGCTCACACCATCCTAAAAATTCCAAAAAAACTACTGCCTTTCTTAATTCCCTTCATCTCCCCTCTCTCTGTCTGCTGAAGAAACATCCTCACTTTTAACACTGAGGTCACAGAGGTCATGAACAGCTTCCCGAAGGGCAAAAGCCCCAGTCCTGGTGGCTTTCCGTTGCATTACTACAAGGTCTTCTACCACACCTCTCTCTAATGTGCAACGCTAATATAAAGAGAGAGAAACTTCCCACACAAGTACATGAGGCACTTATTACATTAATACCTAAAGACGGAAAAGACCCACTATCATGAGGGAGTTAACGAGCAATATCTTTGCTCAACATTGGCCTCAAGATCTGGGCAAAAATTATGGCCAATCGCCTGAACTAATTTTTTTTTTTTTTTTTCATGAAAAGTTTTATTAAGGTTATCAGAATAAAACAGAGCAAAAACAGTAAGAGGGTAAGTAACTGCTGTAACAGTGGCAGAACAGGTGTTGGGAGGGGAGGGGGGAATGGGGGAGAGGGGGGAGGAAGAGGGATCATAAGATGAGGGTCAGGAGCAGGGTCGGATAGGGAGATGGGTTGGGAAGATAAGCTCTGATGCAGCAGACCAAAACAACAAGGAAATAAAAAACTGTTTCAAATATAACATAAAACAGTCTCATGAAGGGGGAAAAGGAGAAAAGAGGAAGGGGGGGATTAACAATTGTTGGGCATAACAGGTAGAGCAGGAGTCAGCTGAGAATAATGTGGCAATCATGGGGTAGGAAACAGAAGGAACCACTAGGGAGGACACTAGGGAGGTAAACGCCTGGATATTCGATGGCCTTCAGGGACCAGGCGAAAGGGAAGGAAGAGCATAGAAAACGAACTAGGGATGTCTGATAGGGAGATGTTAAGGGCTGTACTCTTGGAGAGGTTAATTTTGTAGTTGCTGAAGAAGCTGTTTTTCTCAATCTCCCAGAGTAGGAATGGGAATATTGTCAGGGGTTTTGGTGATAAAGAGCAGGACATTGTCCTCCGATCTCTGATAAATAAGCCCTGTATGTCCGAGTTATGCCGGATAGTGACTAAGAGGTGCTCCATGATGAGGGCATATAGGATAGCTGAAAGAGGACATCCCTGGCGAGTGCTGTTGCGTATGGTCAGCGGAGACGAGAGGGCGCCGTTAACTCGGATTTGGGCTTGCAGAGAGGAATACAGCATGTGGATGCATTGGAGCATTATAGGTCCCAATCCTATTTGAAGGAGGGTTGCTTCAAAAAATCCCCAATCCACCCTTTCGAAGGCCTTCTCCACGTCTAGGTAGAGAAGCATCATTGATGTCTGTGATTGTCGAACGTAGTGGATGGCGTGGTAGAAGGCCTTCAAAATGTATTCTGAGCCTCCCTATGCGGGACAAAGCCGACCTGGTCCAGGAGGACCAAGGTAGGCATGTGGGCACTAAGTCTGTTAGCAAGCAGTTTTGCTAATATTTTAGCATCGTTGTTAATCAGGGAAATGGGTCTGTAACTGGGGCAGAGTTGGGGATCCTTTGCCTCCTTGGGGGTGACCGTGGAGGAAAGAGGGAGGGAAGGGGGTATCGTGTGAGACTGAAGGCGGCCAAGAGGGGACAATAGGTAGTTTGACCACAGGGTGTGTTGATGGACATAATATGGGAAGCAGACTGTTGTTCCTGCACCTTTCAGGTTAGTAGGTGGCCAGCCTTGTTGCCCCATTCGTAGAAGGAGTGCTGGCCTAGCCGACAGAGATGTTGTTTATGCTCTAGAAGAGATTGAATTTCATGGCGCGGCGCCATCAAGTCTGCCAGTGTGGTTTGCTGCAGGGTCTGTTTATGTTGGTCCTCCAGGGTGCTGAGTGACCCAAGTTTCAAGTCAGCTTCGCACTTGAGTGTAGATCTGTGTTTTATCAATATCCATCTCAGGATGCATTTAAATGCTTCCCATTTCATGGGAGGAGAGATGTCATCCAGAAGTTGGTCTTGCGAGAAGTTTGCAATGGAATATTTCAGGTCTGTCAGACACTGAGCGTCCCGTAGGAGTGATTCATTCAGTCTCCAGGAGTTAGGGTGTTTTGTATGGGGGAGGAGGGAAACCTTACATGTGACAGGCGAGTGGTCGGGAAAGAAAGGCATTACCAAGTTTGGCTGTGGTCACCCGCGGTAACAACGCATGAGATAAAAATATGTAATCCAGCCTATTGTACTAGTTATGAGCATGCAAGTAGAAATAATCTTTTGCATCAGGGTACAGGATATGCCAGACATCGCATAGCAGCATGGAATGTAATAGTTTACGGAACCTGTTAAGGGCGTTATATATGTCTATGAGGAGGCTGACTGTCAAATTCAAGTCCCCGCATAGAATTAGCATATTAGGAAGAAGTATCGGGCATCAGGGGAGATTTTTATGGAAGAAAGTAGCTACTTTTTCGGTCTTAACCTGGGTGCTACTACTATGGGACCAGACCGGGTAGCATCGGTTTTTGACACCGAGAAGGGAGTGTGGGTGGGTGTGTGTAGGGTAAGCAAGGGAAGTAGAACTCAGAGAAGAAGAGGTAGGAGAGTGAGGGGTAGAGAGTGGGAGAGGGGGAAAAAGGAAAGACAGTTAGAAATAAAAGAGGGAGGGGCAGGGTAGCTGCCCATTAGAATAGCTACAGAAGACAAGCACAAGTCTCGTGGTCAACCTGAGATAACTATGTGGGGTTGTGATAGTCATGGAAGTGGGCACACGAGTAGGAGGTAGAGATATGAGATGAAACAGTTCAGCTCTGTCTAAGCCCATAGAGAGTAGGAGAATAAGTGCGTAGGGTTTAGGAGTAGAGGTAATATAACAACAAACCATTAAGCAACATAATCAAGAAAGGACAGTCCATGAAATGGTGGTCACCTGACTATAGACCTCTCAGGCATGGCGATCTCGGGTTGAGATTGTGCGGTGTCTGCGATGGGAGCGCTGAGGTCATGGAGAGCGTTGGCTGAGGCTGTCACCCGATTCCCTGCAGACAAAGGTCGATTCAGGCATCTCGCTGTCTACCAGCAGGGACTCCCAGCTAGGAAGAAGGATTGGAGATAGATCCAGGGACAACAGGAAGGCTGGCAGATCTTCAAGGAAATCTCATATAACCAGATTTTATTCACAGTAGAACATAGAAACATACCAGAAGTTGAAAGTTAAGACCTTTTTCCATTTGATATGAAAATATGAACTCATTTAGAGATTGATGGCAGCAAAAAGTTGTGTAGAATACCCTCTTCTTTTTACAACAGCCTGTTAACTTCTTGTAAGTGAGACCAATTTCTGGAGTTTTTGTTAGAGGAATGTTGTCCCATTCTAGTCTGTAGGATTTTAGCTGCTCAACAGTCTTGGGTCTACTTCACTGGATTTTTTGTTTCATAATTCCCAAATGTTTTCTATTGATGAAAGGTATATGAAAGGCTCTTTTTATCATGTAATTTATAAATGTTGATTAATTTTGCCAAAACTGTGTCTATTCATTTATTTGCATTGATTATGGGGTATGGTTGAGGCATTTATGTAGATTTATATATATCGTAGATAGTTGGATATTCAAATTTTACATTGAGGAACATTTTTCTGAAATTGTTCAACAATTTTTAAATGCCGTTTTTCACAGGTTAATGAATCAACCTTGCTTCTGACAGACTCTGCCTCTCTAACATTTTATACACAGTTACGTGACTTAGTTGAAAATTGACCCTCTAGCTGTTTTTCATTCGTACTATTATTTTTTTCAGCCTTGTAACCATGTCCCTACTTTTTTGAGATGTATTGCTGCAATTAATTTTTAAATAAGTTGTTCAAATGAAATGATAATGAAAAATGTCTAAGTTTCAAATTCTGATATGTGTTCTATTGTGAATGAAATAGGTTAATAGGTTATATGAGGTTTCCAAATCATTGTATTTTTTTTTTTTTTTTTTTTTTTAATTTTACACAGCGACCCAATTTTTTGGAATTGGGGTTGTAAAATATCATTCATCATCACCATCTTCATAGTCAAGGAGAACAGAGGTGTGGATATACCTTTAAAGGGAATACATCACCAGAAACCTAGTTTTTAGACTTTGTTTTTATGTTAAACATATTTTTTAAGGATTTGTGATAATTACATCTCCATATCTATATTTTAGAAAAAGTACTGTAGACTGTATTTTTCACTCAGGCCACTAAGCCTAATAATAGTCTGCCACTGGTCAATTCTGTTGGGGTTCTTTTTGCAGCAGTGAAACTGTATTACAATAGAAGATAACACCTCTATAAATAAACTCATTGACCTATCATTGCATCCACTACTGACAATAAATTATGTCAAAGCTTATCTACTCCCCCTTCCTCCGCAGAGCAACTTTAGGAACTTCTTCCATAAAGTTCACAAAGTCGGCTACAGACTATTGCTGCTTATGGTCATGACTATATTGTAAAGCATATCACTAAATGTTATTAAAAGAGCAGAGAAGAAGCTCAGGCAAGATGGCAGATCCAATAATCTTGTGCAGAAAAAGAAATAAAAAAAAAATCAGAAAATTGAAATAGATTAGAAAAAAGTTATGTATTTCAATGTCTGTTTTAATAAATAAATTGAAACAAATTGTGAAACATTCCTTTCAAATGCCAGACATATTGCAACAATGATTTTTACATTCTTTACACGATACAAAATCAAAGCCCTTTCATCCTGGTACCTGAGTAATATGATGCTTCTGACATTTAGACACTAATATTCTTTAAAAAATTATAGTACTTATGCCCTTGTAACTTTTTATGCATGATAGTTCCTCTAACATCCATACGCTGACACTTTCACGCTTGCAGCATCCACAAGGGAACTTGCTTTTAGATTTTTACAATACAAAAATATAGCCCTAAGGCCCTATGTGATGGTTACTTTAAGAAGACAGTAAACCTAAAAATCAATGATAGAACTAAACAGACTTTTAGTGTCTTCTTATGTGCCAGAGGGGCCAATGGACCCCCTTAGGCACCACAGTCAGTGTTCAACTACTACCCTCTTCTTCCCCTAAAGCTATGCCTCTGGTTTCACAGTATTTGTCAAAAGAGTGCAAGTGTTAATTCTTCCTAATCCTTCCATTTTTGACTAGCTGAGGGGAAGGATTCACTAAGGGGTTTTTTTTATATAACTGGTCTGCTATTGGTGACAGAACAATTGACTTGAACCCTGAGGCTGAGGCTTAATTCCAGTTTTTGATCTTTGATTTTAAGTCCAATAAAATGTGAATCCTTACTCAGATCGGGGTGTTCGATTTCATCTGACTAATACAAATCTAGTCATTCATATCTAGTTATAACATCTTTAAAACTCTTACATGAACTCCAAACTTAAAACAAAACTATTATACATCAAGAGCTTCATCATCACTTCTAAGCCACTTGAATCATTCCAGTCCTGACTAACAAGTACAATTTTAGGCATATTGTCGCAATATGGATGTGATTTTGGTTAATATTTTTCTTCATTTTTTATGTGTCTCAATAACCCCATTTTTACACAACAACTACAGAAAGTCATATATAGATTGAAGGGAATCATAACTAAACTTAATCAAGCAGTAAGAGACTTTCCAGGTTTTTGATTGTGTGACAAGGTAGTTTTATAACAAATTAATGAAATTGCAAAAAAAGTGCATATTCAAATGAAACAAATGCTGTAAGAGACTCAACTGGGAAACAGAAGAACAATAAAAAAGATTAATCACCTATCTAGATCGCACTATGAAAAGAACTGAAATTTAGTTTAAATTTAAAGCATTGCTATATAATGAGACATCAGTATCATTGCTATAAATTCATCCAGCCTGTTAAAGGAAGTAGAGATTTAATCAAACTTCCAGACAGAGCATATTACAGCTAAATTATTTCTCTCTGTATATTAATATACGCAGACTCAATTGTGTTATCAAGAGCAATGACCAGTTCTCTATGTTAGAAATTTACTTGGACTCAAAAATAGGAGTGGTATTTATTTACATTTCTCAAAAGTGAAACTGCAGCATCAGGTAGCAAAGCCGTAAGGTCATGTAAATCGAGGAAGTAGCAAGGTCGTTAAAATCTGCAAATGATCACATTTTCAAGCACCTAGCTTCAATCTATGTCATGTGGGAGAGGCATAAAAGCCAGATTGAAAACAAAGTTTTTTAGTCATGTGAAACCCCAAAAATGGATCAAGTAATGTGGGATTATTGTGCGTTTCCTTCTGTTCACGGAAGTGCCAGTTATCTTCACTTGAGAGGAAAAGAACCCTTGAAGTGAGGGGTCTAGTTTTATGACTCCAGGTGGCATGCCGGCACTCTGGCTCTATTGCGCAGGCGCCAGCAGACATCAAGAGTAGGAGGAGCTGGCCCCGCAAAAGGAAGTGATCTCCCGTGCCCAAAAGATCTGGACAGGAAGACAGGTAAGCAGTGTCGTAACTAGGAATGGCTGGTCCAAAAGGCAAACATTTGACATGCCCCCCTCGGACCGCCCTCTTCAACCATCCCCCGCACAAACTTCATTCCTGCGCACACTATTATGCCCCATAGTGGCCCCTACACACAGTATTATGCAGCATAGTGAACCCTGCACACAGTATTATGTAACATAGTGGCCCCTGCACACAGTATTATGCAGCATAGTGGACCCTGCACACAGTATTATACGCCATTGTGGACCACCCATGAACAATTATTATACTCTGAGGTCTTTTCAGGCCCCAGAGTATAATGATCGGAGACCCAGGGGAGGATAGAAACATAAAAACAATGTTACTTACCTCTTCCTCGCGCTGGTGCACTCCTGTGCACTACTTCGGCCATCTTCAATGTTATGAGATCTCGCACGATCCAGGCCGGCATCACGATGCATAATGACGTCGGCTGACGTCTGGGACGTCACCAAACAGGCCCGAAGCCTCCTGGAGCACAGGAGAGGTAAGTTACAGTGTTTATTATGTTCCCTCTCCTCCCCTGGGCCACCCGTTCGTTATACTCTGAGGTCTGAAAAGACCGCTCGGTATAATGATAGCAGTGGTTGTGGGGTCCGCGGTAGCGGCTGCTAGAGGGCTCCGGGCCCCTTAATGTCCCAGGCCCTGTGGCAGCCGCTACCGCTGCTACCCCGGTATTTATGTCCCTGCAGGTAAGTATGGGTTGGGGGGGCTGAGTTAGTTAGTTAAGAAGGGCTAGTAGTGGGTGGGCTAGCTAGGGAAAAAGGGAGGGGGGTGTGAGGGAGTGAGAGAGGGAGGGGGAGGAAGTGAGAGGGGAAGTTAGTGTGAGTCAGTTCTGAGTGAAAAGCAATGCATCATGGTAGTTGTAGGATAAAAGAACAGGAAGCTACCCATGTAAACAAATGCAGGAGCTCCCAGAGAAACCTAGAAATCACTCAAAACACTGCTAAAGGGTGCACTTATTAACCCATTAATAGCACTAACAGACCGTTTAAAAAAAAAACAACAAAAAAAACATTTTTGCCCAGAAAACCCCTTTAATTTCACTGTCAGTGAATGGGGGATATTTCCATGACTGTCAAAATATAGATCATATCCTATTTTTTGCCGTTTTCACGGATCCCTCCATACACTGAAATATATGGTGGTGCGTGAAAACAGGTACCCCTTAGGTGCAAGACAGCTGTGAAAAATTGACTTTATGAACCTCTTTCTAGCTTTAAAGTTCTAGACTGCACATATCATTCTGCACAGCAAGTTTTTATCACACCCAGTGACTAACTGAATGCTACCAAGAAGCAATGCAAATTTTACTATGGATACTCCATCTTTTTTATTACTTTTTTGTTTAATTGTTTAGCTTAGTGTAAAAGGAAAGTAAAGGGCTCATGAATTAACCATTAGGCAACCAGTCTGATGGTTAAGCTACTAAACAGCATTTTACAACATGCATGGTAGTGGATATGCACATAAGCTGTTGAAGCCAAATGAAGTAAAATATTTATTTGAACCCAATTATATTTTTTTTAACGAAAAGACATATGATTCAGTAATTTAAAAAAAAATTGTGATATGAAGGTTTACGTGGCTTTTAAATAGGATAGACTTAAGTTTGTGTACTACTTGAAGAAGTGATAGGTCCAGTCAACATTGTGAAATTCCTATCAGCATCAATATCAATGTTTATATGTGTATGTTATTTATATAAATAATGGCATTTCAAATATATAAGGATGTGCATATTGACATAGGTTGTTCTTTAGACCCTTCCTATAACAATACTGAAATGATGTGGTTTAGGCTTAGATGTGTTTATATTTATATTACAACTTAGTAGTTCAATCTCTGAATGACATAGGAATACTTCTTCTGTCATTATCTGAAAGTTCTTATATGACATACATTCATTCTAAACAACCTAAGTTGCGGCGTAGGAGGCGTCCTCAGTTTGATTCTTTGCTTAGGTTTCTGGATGCTTAGTCTGAACACGGTCCTAGTTTCCTTGCTGTGTAAATGATTCCCAGCCACACCCGTGTTCTGAGCATTGTTTCTCTCTGGACCGCATAGAGTTAATCTTTACCTTGCCTGTGTGATTGACAGCCTGTGTACCTATCAGGTCTGGGGCTGGGCCCAGACTTTCTATATACGGGATGTCATTTTCACAGCAAGTTGCTGGTTATTGCACTGACTTTGCCTGCTTTCTTTGTACCTTTGATTTTTACCTTGCTATTATCTCTGACCTTTGGCTTGACTTGTGACTACTCTCTTGGATTTCGATTTGGTACCACGTTTGCTTCTCTGGTTGTGACCCCTGGCTTGTTTACCATTCTTCTCTGTTGTTTGTCTTGTTCTGTGTGTCACTTTACTGAGTATAGGGCTCGTCTTCGAGTTGTCCTTTTACCATTTAGGGTAAACTGAGGCAATAGGAAGGGACAGTGGCTGGGGTGAGAGTAGGGCTCACTTGTCTCAGTCCTTCCTCCCAGACCCCTGCAGTAGTGTGAGGGTATTGCTACATCTGGCAAGACCCTAACACCTACCATTTTTAGAGACTTAGAACTTCTTCAAATAATCTAGCTTTTTGATCTACTGTCAGATCTGTCCAAGGATTGTGTCATATATTAGGCACTTTCTGGTTTATCTGCTATAAAAGTAATAATAATGAAATCTGTAATTGTAAATCAAATTATGAAAAGCTAATGATTTTGCAAGGCAGCTGTAACATCCTTGTCCATCCGGGCTTTGGCGTCATCCTCCAGCTGCATGCTGCGGCGCAGGAGGGATGTCCGGCTGTGATTCCTTCCTTTGGGTTCTTCTGGTATTGTCTGAACACTGTCCTATTCCCTCACCTCTTTAATTGATTTTCCACCACAACCATCTCCTTTACCTTGGTTTCTTTCGGCTCCTGTAATAGTTAATTTTAGCCTTGCCTGTGTGATTGACAGTCTTTCATCCTATCAAGTCTGGGGTGGGTTCTTCCTTCCTATTTATAGTTTGCTTGTGGGTACTGGCTATTACTCTTGCTGTTTAATTATCTGTATTTTTATTCCTGACCTCTGGCTTTGACTTTAACTATTCTCTTGGATTTTGATTCTCTATTGCATTGCTTGACTGTTACCGACCCCTTGGCTAGCTGACCTCTCTTTTGTTGTTGTTTGTCCTGTCTGCGTTCTGTGTTGTCACTTATATTAAGAAGGGACCGTCGGCCAGTTGCTGGCTGTCGCCTAGGACAGATCAGGCAAGTAGCCAGGGACAGTGGGGGGTTTCAGCTTAGGGTTCACTGTCTTGTTGTGCCCCTCTCGACAGGGTTTGCCAGCAACTACTGGGGAATCACTCCGCTAGCAATTCCCTTACAGCAGCACAACTATAATAAAGATGAATTTATGAATGTTCTATTTGAAAGGAAAAGGGAACTTTGGTTACCAGTGGTTATAGAAAGCCTGTGTCTGGAAATGCACTTCTATACTATGACAGCTACCACCACTTCCATATTAAGCTGTCTCAACATACCATCATACAACCAAGAGGCCTAATGAAACAGGATCTGTTTTATGTGTGCTTGCCATATCATATTACTCTAGTGATGCCAAGATGTGCAGCAATCCACAGGAGGGGCTCTGTCATGTCCCTGGACTTGGTTTAATTCACTGACATGTATCTGTGATACTGTGTTTGCCTGTGAAGTTTGTCCTTCCTCACTCTGTGTTCCCCTAGCTGTGATGCAGTAGCTCCTCCCCCTCCCTCTCTGCTCTAGTTCACGCATTTTTGTTGTAGCATGTCTGCTCAGCTCCTGGAAATGCATCATCACCTAACAGTGGGTAATTTGCATCTACAGCTCAGACCCCTCAGCATAGAAGCTTCTAGCAAGTAGCCATATCACTCCAGCATAGTTCATATTTGTCCTATGTGGTAAAGTGTATGGTAAAGTGCTGGACAGGTGTATATCTCGCCTGGTTTCCTCAGCCAGGCAAGGTAACGGAAATCCAGGTAGATAAGTGTTGTCTTAGCAGAACATAGTCTGCTAGGGATTTTCTTCAACTTACATGGGCTGGATTTTCTGCACTGGAGTGCAGGTTGGCAGTGGGAGTCTTCCAGTCCACACCCCTAGTTCACTACTGGGTTTTCCCCTACCCCCAGGTTCTCTCAGCTGAGGCTTCCGGTCATTGATTACTGAGGAAGGAAGCCTGGCAAAAGGAGGTATATATATTTGCCTGCGCTAGGCTAGTGAGGGGCATTATACTGTTTAGTAAGAGCCAGACAGGCTTAGGCTTTTTGTTTGGCTTATCCAATGTCATTTTGTACTGAAGCACCTAAATAAAGGGCCATTGGAGTTTTAAAAACCTGCTGCCTCTGTGAACTTGGTCATTGCCGACCCCCACCGTGTGAGTTGTTCCCTACACCTGTCTGTGTTGCATCATGGCTGAAGGATACCCTGAAGCACATGGTAGTATGGACATCAGTCTGCAGTCCAGTGAGAAGGCTAAATGCTCTACTAAACCCACGTGGAAAGTTAAAGAGAATCTAGAAAGTTTAAAGCATGAACTTTCCTGTGAACTCTCAAAATGGTGGAAGAAAATACAAACTAAGATATCTGCCATGTGCTTGCCTGTACACTAAGTATCACCACTAGAGGGAGCTCTGCGACAGCTTTGTGCTATGCGTGGGCATTATAAAATAAAAGCTGAGGAGTATGAAAGCATATTGAAAAAACTAGATAGACGATTCTTTAGAAGAATTGCAAAGCTTCCAATATCTCAATTCAGAACGAGAAAGCTTAATTCATGAAAATAAGTTAAGGACAGAGACAAGAATTGTGCAACTGCAGGAAATGGCATCCCACATTTCAAAACGTATATCTAAGCCACGTTCCTCAAAATCTTCCACACTCAGTGAGCAACTTATAAAAGCACGTGCAGAGGCGGAAGCTACTAAGATACAGGTGGCCTTTGCACAACAGAAAGCAGCGATGAAAGGTAATACAGCTCAACAGAAAGCAGTGATGGAAGCTAATGCAGCTCAACAGAAAACAGAGATGGAAGCTAATGCAGCAGCGATGGAAGCTAATGCAGCTCAAAAAAAAGGCAGAGATGGAAGCTCTAGAGAAACAGTGTGAGCACAGGCCATCAGTGGAAGTGTGATGTGGAAGCAGAGGATCCCCTCAAGCACACAAGAGACTATGTTCTAAGCCAAAACAGTGAACCCCTATTTGCCACAAATGTTCCTGTCAGGAATGACGTCTCTCCAGAGCGACAGGGCACAGCATCTTCTGCAGAACACCGCATTCAAGGTCGATACAATGCCCTGCCTATCCAGCATCGAGGTAAACACTAATGTGCCACCATACCATCAGACTGCAAGTAACCATCCAGTTTCACACCCATATGTGGCTAAACCTATGGACTTTAAGCTAGCTCCTAGGCTGAATGCCTACAAAGTCCCATTTCTACCTATGTCTGTTAACCAGAAACCCACTAACAATGTAATCACCGCTACTCAGCTAGCAACTCGATATGTAAAGTCAAAGAGAACAGACATGTCAGAGTTTGCAAGGTACATGGTTCGCCGTGACCTTACTAAGACTGGACTCACAAGGTTTGATGACCAACCTGAGAACTACAGAGGCTGGAAATGTGCCTTCAAAACCGCAATTAGTGACCTCAGCATTACTGCAGCTGAAGAACTAGACTTGCTTATCCGGTGGCTTGGCCCACAGTCCACAAAATGAGCTAAAAGACTCAGATCCATCCACATTCACAACCCCACAGCAGCCTTTACTGCTGCTTGGGAAAGACTGGAGAAAACCTATGGCGGTCCTGAAGCAATAGAGAATGCTCTGTTAAAACGATTGCAAGGGTTTCCAAAGATATCTGGTAAGGATCATCAGAAATTTCAAGAACTTAGTGATCGACTCATGGAGCTCCTACTGGCTAAGGCGGACACTCTCCTACCGGGCTTCAGTTACCTGGACACTGCTCTTGGGGTAAACCCAATAGACTCCAAGTTTCCATATAATATTCAAGAAAGGTGGACCACAGTTGGGTCAAGATACAAAAGTGAGAATCGAGTCTCCTTTCCTCCAATTTCCTACTTCTGTGAGTTTATCAAGAACATTGCAGAAGTCAAGAAAGATCCAAGCTTTTCCTATGGGGAACCCAGTGTTCCTGATTCACCTCCTATTAAGTATGACAGCTCACATTTTAGCTATAGAAATCGCAGAGGCCCAGTTTCGGTGAAAAAGACTGATATTCTTCATACACCTACAGGAGCTCCAGCTCCAGCAGAGAGCAGCTGCAGGAACAACCAAGACGAAAAGGTAGAAAATCCTAACCGTCTGTGTCCTATTCACAAGAAGCCTCATCCCCAGGGGCGTAACTACCGGGGTAGCAGTGGTAGCGCCTGCCACAGGGCCCGGAACATTACGGGGCCCGGGGCCCTGTGGCAGTCGCTACCGCGAACCCCACAATCATTGCTATCGTTATACTCCGGGGGTCTTTTGAGACCCCGGAGTATAATGATCGGGGGCCCAGGGGAGGTGAGCGAACATAAAAAACACTGTAACTCACCTATCCGCCGCTCCGCAGGCTTCGGGCCTGTTTGGTGACGTCCCAGACGTCAGCCGACGCATTATGCGTCGCGACGCCGGCCTGGATCGCGCGAGATCCGACAAGATGGCTGAAGTAGCGCACGGGAGTGCACCGGAGCGAGGAAGAGGTAAGTTGCAGTGTTTTCTATGTTTCTATCCTCCCCTGGGTCTCCGATCATTATACTCTGGGGTCTGAAAAGACCCCAGAGTATAATAATCGTTCATGGGTGGTCCACTATGGGGCATAATACTGTGTGCAGGGGCCACTATGGGGCAAACTACTGTGTGCAGGGGCCACTATGGGGCAAACTACTGTGTGCAGGGGCCACTATGGGGCAAACTACTGTGTGCAGGGGCCACTATGGGGCAAACTACTGTGTGCAGGGGCTACTATGGGGCAAACTACTGTGTGCAGGGGCTACTATGGGGCAAACTACTGTGTGCAGGGGCCACTATGGGGCAAACTACTGTGTGCAGGGGCCACTATGGGGCAAACTACTGTGTGCAGGGGCTACTATGGGGCAAACTACTGTGTGCTGGGGCCACTATGGGGCAAATTACTGTGTGCAGGGGCCACTATGGGGCATAATACCGTGTCCAGGGGCCACTATGCTGCATAATACCGTGTACAGGGGCCACTATGGGGCATAATACCATGTGCAGGGGCCACTATGGGGCATAATACCGTGTGCAGGGGCCACTATGGGACATAATACCGTGTGCAGGGGCCACTATGGGGAAAAATAGTGTGCGCAGGAATGCGGTTTGTGTGTGTGGGGGGGGGTTGGGGGCGGCGGTTTGGGGGGGGTTGGGGGCGGCGACTTGGGGGGGTTGGGGGCGGCGACTTGGGAGGGTTGGGGGCGGCGGGTTGGGGGGGGGCCCCATGTCAAATGTTCGCCTTGGGGCCCAGCCATTCCTAGTTACGCCACTGCTCATCCCCTCAAGAATTGTATTGGCTTCAGGTGGAAACCAATCCAGGAACATAGAGAGCTTCTAAAGAAACTTGGGATATGTTTCAAATGTTGTACCTCTACTGAACAAGGTTGCTAGAGACTATAAAGTTGCTATTAAGTGTATAGAGTGTGGCAGTGAGGACCATGTACAAGCTCTTCATCCATCCCAGCCTAGTGCCTCGCCACCTAGAGGTCCCCGTTCCCCAACAAATTATGGCGGAGAGAACACAGATCAAGCAGAAAATACTACCACAGTATCTTCCTCATGTACAGAAGTCTGCGGAGAAGACCTTTGTTACAAGTCCTGTGCAAGGATATGCCTAGTCAATATATACCCCAAGGGTTAGCCAGAAAGGATTCTGAAGGTGTATACCATCTTGGATGACCAGAGCAACCCATCACTTGCAAGGTCAGAACTCTTTGATCTGTATAACTTAAAAGAAGATACTTATCCATATACCTTGGGTACGTGTAGTGGCATATCAGAGGTTTTTGGGAGAATAGCCAGTGGACTTGTAATAGCTTCTCTCGAGGGCAATTTGGAGATACCTTTGCCCACACTTGTTGAGTGCAACCAGATACCGTCCAACAGAGAGGAGATACCCACATCAAAGGCGGCTTTCCATCACCCTCATCTAAGGGCTATAGCCAACGAAACACCAGCCCTTGATAAAAATGCAGACATTCTACTTCTGCTAGGTAGAGACATTCTCAGACTGCACAAAATATGCCAGAAAATTAATGGACCACATGATGCACCATTTGCCCAGCGCCTTGATCTGGAATGGGTTTTCATAGGCAATGTCTGCATAGATAGGATGAAAAGGCCCACCAAGATTACTTCATTTAAGACACATATCTTACCAAATTGTTGCAGCACTTATATTCAGCCATGTCCTCATCAATACCAAGTGAAAGAGAAGATAAGCAACAGTAAGTGGCTACATAATCACCAAGACAACGTGAATACTTTCCTGCCTGGGGACGACACCCTTGGATTAACAGTGTTCAATACAACAAGTGACGACAACAAGCTAGCACCGGTTATAGCAGATAAAGAATTTCTCAAACTTATGGAATTCATTCAAGATGATTCCTACAGCTGGGTAGCACATTTACCCTTCCCGAGATCAAAACTACCAAACAATCTGAAGCAAGCAGTTTCTAGATTTTCCTCTCTAAAACATACCCTCAAGAGGAAACCAGAGATGGAGAAACACTTTGTAGGTTTTATGCAAAAGGTATTTGAGAGAGATCATGCAGAACCTGCACCTACACTGAGAGAAGGAGAAGAATGCTGGTACCTTCCATCATTTGGTGTGTATCACCTTCGCAAACATGACCAAATCAGGATTGTGTTCGATTCTAGCGCACAGTATGAAGGTGTCTCTCTCAACAACCTGCTACTCACTGGTCCTAACCTAAACAACAGCCTCATAAGAGTCCTAATCCGCTTCAGACAAGAACCTGTTGCAGTGATGGCCGACATCCAGCAGATGTTTCATTGCTTCATCATTAAGGAAGATGACAGAAACTATCTCAGGTTCCTATGGCACAAGGACAATGATGTCAACAATGAAGTCATAGATTACCGGTTGAAGGTACATGTCTTTGGCAATAGCCCATCTTCTGCAGTAGCGATCTATGGACTGAAAAGGACCATCCATGAAGGTGAGAAAGAGTATGGTTCTGACACTTGTCAGTTTGTTGAAAAGAACTTCTATGTTGATGATGGTCTTAAATCCTTACCTACAAGTGAAGAAGTGATTGATCTCCTCTCCAGAACACAGGAAGTGTCAGCTTGTGACAAACCTTTCACCAAGAGAGGAGTTTTATCTGTTGTGAACAGCATTTATGATCCTCTTGGTTTCATTGCTCCCATCACCATTCAAGGCAAGCTACTACTAAGACAGCTTACCACTGAGAACATGGATTGGGACACTCCACTGCCTGCTAAGAAACAACAAAGGTTGGGAAAAATGGAAAAGTTCTTTGGAAGTATTGGAACAACTCCAGGTTACATGTTGTTATGTACCCAGCTCCCTTTCAGCTTCAGCAAGGAAGCAAATACACATCTTCTCTGATGCGTCGTTGGAAGCTTTAGCTTCAGTGGCCTATCTGAGGATATTAGGAGCCAATCATGAGCCACAGTGTGGATTCGTTCTAGGTAAGGCCAAACTGACTCCAAAACCTGCACACTCCGTTCCACGACTCGAACTTTGTGCAGCTGTGCTTGCAGTAGAAATTGCTGAAGCAATAAGAGACTAAATGGACAGTGCCATTGATTCATTTACATTCTACACTGATAGCAGAGTTGTCTTTGGCTATATACACAATCAAACAAGATAATTTTATGTGTATGTTGGCAACAGAGTAGAATGTATCAGAAGTTTCTCTGCTCCTGATCAGTGGCATTACATCTCCACACGACTTTACCCAGCTGACCGTGGTACAAGGCCTGCACCGACAGCACACCTTCTAGACCATTATGTGGCTGTCACCTCCAAGTTTCCTGTATGAAGATCCCTGCTTGACTCTTACCAATGCCGTCTATGATTTAGTGGATCTTGAGTCTGACAAGGAAAGCAGGCCTATGACCTCCACACTCTACACTTCTGTGATTCCAAAGGCGAAGCTGAAGTCACATCGCTTTGAGCGTTTCTCGACCTGGTCATCCATTGTGAGAGCTGTAGCCCGACTGTTTCACATCGCTCAGTGCTTTGCGAAGGACAGATCGGCAGAGTGTCATGGCAGGCATATGTGTACTGAGCATCCTACAGCAGCGGACATTGAACACTCTGAGCAAGTTATCATCTGGAGTGTTCAATAAGAGGTATATCATCAAAAAATTGACAGTATCTCACAGAACATCAATCTGTCCAGGAACAGTGCACTTTACAAACTAAACCCTGTAATCGATCACCACAAATTATTGAGAGTGAGCAGCCGGATTGGAAAGTCTGAACTGTGTAGCAAGGAACAGAACCCAGTGATCATTCCAGGTAGACATTACGTTTCTGCTCTGCTGATCCGACATTATCACAAGAAGGTGCCATCAGGTCAGCTGGTTTCTGGATTGTGGGAATGAAGAGACGCATCTCCTCCGTGATCCATAAATGTGTTAAGTGCCACAAGTTAAGGGGAAGACACCAACAGCAGCAAATGGCAAACCTTCCTCCAGACCGTCTAAGTACTGATCCGCCCTTTACTTACGTTGGGGTGGACATCTTTGGTCCATGGTCAGTTATCACAAGAAAAACCCGTGGTGGAGCTGCAAACAGTAAACAGTGGGCTGTGCTGTTCACCAGTCTCAGCATTTGAGCTGTACACATTGAAGTAATTGAATCTATGGATTCATCTTGCTTTATCAACGCCCTCCAAAGTTTCTTCTCCATTCATGGACCTGCCAAACAACTGAGGTCTGACTGTGGCACTAACTTTGTTGGAGCCTGAAAAGAATTGCAGTTAGACAACTTCTTATCCAACAATGGATGCACTTGGGCGTTTAACCCTCCACATTCATCCCATATGGGAGGTTCCTGGGAACGCATGATGATTGGGATCACACGCAGGATCCTTGACTCTATGTTGATGGACCACAAGTCGACAATGCTCACCCATGAGACATTCATTACTTTTCTTGCTGAAGTGTCTGCTATAATCAATGCAAGGCCACTTGTCCCAGTATCTTCAGACCCTGATTCTCCAATTATCTTAACCCCAGCAACACTTCTTACTCAGAAAATTGGTACTGTTGCTATCTCTCCAGGTACCTTCGAGCACAGTGACATTTACAGACGCCAGTGGAAACAGGTTCAACACCTGTCCAATGTGTTCTGGCACCACTGGAAAACCAAGTACCTCCATATGCTCCAGAGCCGTCACAAATGGCAGACCTCACAACCTAATCTCCAGGTTGGTGACCTCATCCTTCTAAAGGATAAAGAAGCCTAACGGAATGAATGGCTTATGGGTCTCATCGCTAAAGCTGTCCCTAGTGATGACGGGAAGACTTGGAAAGTGGAAGTCAAGGTGACCAAAGGAGGTTCGGTGCGAGTTTTCTTCCGTCCAATTAACAAACTGTTGCTTCTTCTTCCAAGAAGAGAAGTCACATAAAAGAAGATAAGGACACCATTCAAAGCTCATGGCAGGGAGCATGCCTCCATGAACTAAAACCGTGTCACACTCCTGACATATTCTTGTGGATTACAGTGTGGGTTGGTGGAAGTGTTGGCAAATCGCAGCTTCCCCGATCTGAAAATTGGTTTATTTGGACCTTACGTTTGGTTTATTAATTATTTATTATTGTTTTTTTAATTGGTTTATTTGGACCTTAGCTGTGGCCTACAAATTCAAAACTTTCAGTCTCAAGCTTTGGACTAACTGTTGATTGGTGTGTATTGTGCATGTTTCTTTTTTTTGTTTTTAAGGTTTGAAGAGGACCTTGTGGACATCTCAAGGACATTATTTATAGTTAGTTTTCTGTGAAATCTAAAGATTTCAGGTGGGGAGTGTCATGTCCCAGGACTTGGCTTAATTCACTGACATGTATCTGTGATACTGTGTTTGCCTGTGAAGTTTGTCCTTCCTCACTCTCTGTAACCCTAGCTGTGATGCTGTAGCTGCTCCCCTCTTTCTCTGCTCTAGTTCACTTGTTTTTGTTATAACATGTCTGTTCAGCTCCTGGAAATGCATCATCATTTTTCACCTGCTACTGCTACTGCTACTGCTGTTATATGAGGTTTTACAAGATTTACCTGGATTAAAGCATCTGGAATCTTATCTACGCCTCCTCAGTTGAGTTGAACACTATCTGACAAAATGTTTCTTGGTGTAAGTACTGCTTAATATAGAGATTACAGGACACTCTCACAACTATGTGCTTGCTGCCAAGTTATTGAGTCAGAATAGGCTCAAAGGCTTGAACTTGTAGTAGGAATGGTAGTAGTTGTCACAGGAGGTCAGTAGAGTAACCAATCTAAAGGGGCCCGCAGGGTACCTGATGGCAGTGGTAGTAATTCCCCCAGGGAGCTTTCTCACAGTCTTTAGCCTTCCTTAGTCAGGTGGTAGTTGGAAGGGCCCTTGAAGATAGTGCAGATCTATTCTGTATGTCCCCAGTTAGTCCTATGGTACAGGGTTAGGGTCTCTTCTCAAGGCCTTTGGATGCCCTCAGACTGTCTCCAAAATGCCAATAATCACTCCAAACTCCTCTAAATGGCTGTCAGTAATATTCTCTCCCTGTCTCACGGCTGCAACATACAATAACTTGGGCTTCACTTTCCCTCACCCACTATGCTCTCTAGAAGAGTTGGAACACATCTCTATTCTCTGGAAGTTGGATTATTCTTATTATTTCCAGTTGAAATACTCCCCCATTCCCAGTGTACCAGCGCTTAAAAGTATAATAGTAGTTATATATATAAAACTGTGTACAAATTATTTACAAGGGCTTTCACAGTGGCAAAAATATACAAAATGCATTCAAATAAGTTTAGCAGTGTCCTTTGGGATGCTGCAGATGGTCCCACTTATCAGGGAAATGAAAAAAAGGAGATTTGTTTTGTCTTTTCATATAGGAATATACTAGAACTATTGGGTTTTAGGGAATGTGGGGATAAGTCTGATAGTAATTGAAACTTATACTTTAGTATGTATAAATAAAAACTATATATTAAACAAAATGTCCAGACAAAAAAAAAATCTTGATATTTCTGCCTGTGAAGCGTCTTTTTTTCAGTTACTAAATAGAGGTAAATCCCGGAGTGCCTAAATCAGCCTGCAACAGCAGTGAGATAGTGGATCCCAACTGGAGATTAGATGGTTGCTTCACTTATATAAGGGTCAGCTCCTTATATTTCACACCTGGGATGTAAGGTTCATAGGGGATATCAAATCCAATCCCTTCAAAGACATATATATTGGAAACAGTGCTAGTCTGTCAGCTAAATTGTCAGCATATGATCAAGGATGTGAATTTTGATGTCACCATTTCTGACACCTGGTGCATCCCTACTATTCAATGACCAAGACAGATGATGCACTTGTGTCTAACGGGATGACTATATTGTCAGCTGATACAGTGGGGAAAAAGTATTTAGTCAGCCACCAATTGTGCAAGTTCTCCCACTTAAAAAGATGAGAGAGGCCTGTAATTGACATCATAGGTAAACCTCAACTATGAGAGACAAAATGAGAAAACAAATCCAGAAAATCACATTGTCTGATTTTTTAAGAATTTATTTGCAAATTATGGGGGGAAATAAGTATTTGGTCACCTACAAACAACCAAGATTTCTGACTCTCACAGACCTGTAACTTCTTTAAGAGGCTTCTCTGTCCTCCACTCATTATCTGTAGTAATGGCACAGAAACAAAATTGTAGATCTGCACCAGGCTGGGAAGACTGAATCTGCAATAGACAAGCAGCTTGGTGTGAAGAAATCAACTGCGGGAGCAATAATTAGAAAATGGAAGACATACAAGACCACTGATAATCTCCCTTGATCAGGGGCTCCACGCAAGATCTCACCCCATGGGGTCAAAATGATCACAAGAACGGTGAGCAAAAATTCCAGAACCACACGGGGAGACCTAGTGAATGACCTGCAGAAAGCTGGGACTAACGTAACAAAGGCTACCGTCAGTAACACACTACGCCGCCAGGGACTCAGATCCTGCAGTGCCAGACATGTCCCCTTGCTTAAGCCAGTACATATCTGGGCCCATCTGAAGTTTGCTAGAGAGCATTTGGATGTTCCAGAAGAGTATTGGGAGAATGTAATATGGTCAGATGAAACCAAAGTAGAACTGTTCGGTAGAAACACAACTTGTCATGTTTGGAGGAGAGTGAATGCTGAGTTGCATCCAAAGAACACCATACCTACTGTGAAGCATGGGGGTGGCAACATCATGCTTTGGGGCTGTTTCTCTGCAAAGGGACCAGGATGACTGATCCGTGTACATGAAAGAATGAATGGGGCCATGTATCGTGAGATTTTGAGTGCAAACCTCCTTCCATCAGCAAGGGCATTGAAGATGAAACGTGGCTGGGTCTTTCAGCATGACAATGATCCTAAGCACACCGCCAGGGCAACGAAGGAGTGGCTTCGTAAGAAGCATTTCAAGGTCCTGGAGTGGCCTAGCTAGTCTCCAGATCTCAACCCCATAGAAAACCTTTGGAAAGAATTGAAAGTCTGTGTTGCCCAATGACAGCCCCAAAACATCACTGCTCTAGAGGAGATCTGCATGGAGGAATGGGCCAACATACCAGAAGCAGTGTGTGCCAACCTTGTGAAGACTTACAGAAAACGTTTGACCTATGTCATTGCCAACAAAGGATATATAACAAAGTATTGAGATGAACTTTTGTTATTGACCAAAAACTTATTTTCCACCATAATTTGCTAATACATTCTTTAAAAATCAGACAATGTGATTCTCTGGATTTGTTTTCTCATTTTGTCTCTCATAGTTGAGGTCTACCTATGATGTCAATTACAGGCCTCTCTCATCTTTTTAAATGGGAGAACTTGCACAGTTGGTGGCTGACTAAATACTTTTTTTCCCCACTGTATATGTCTACAACTGGTTATAGAGATTAAGGTTAGAGATTAAGGTTCACTCCTGCGGAGTGTGTCCTGAAAAGGTCATTTTTCAGTCTCTTGGTCCAAATGTTTAACTATAATCTCTCTATCAACAGATATATAAAAAGCCTGTTCTGATTAAATAACACTAAATTGCTGTGGTAGAGTCCCAGAACTTTCCCAGGTTTCAGTCCTGTTCTCTTAGGCTGACAGCTAAAGATTGCTCCAATATAGTGGAAAAATAAAAAATAAAAAAATAAAGCTGAGTTTCTAACTACAGTCATGGCCAAAAGTTTTGAGAATGACACAAATATTCTATTTTCACATGATCTGCTGCCCTCTGGTTTTATGTGTGTTTGTCAGATGTTTTTATCACATACAGAAATATAATTGCATTCATATTATGAGTAACAGAAGCTTATATTGACAGTTAGAATGAGTTAATGCAGCAAGTCAATATTTGCAGTGTTGACCCTTCTTCTTCAGGACCTCTGCAATTCTCCCTGGCATGCTCTCAATCAACTTCTGGACCAAATCCTGACTGATAGCAGTCCATTCTTGCAGAATCAATGCTTTAATTTTGTCTGAATTTGTTGGTTTTTGTTTGTCCACCCGTCTCTTGATGATTGACCACAAGTTCTCAATGGAATTAAGATCTGGGGAGTTTCCAGGCCATGGACCCAAAATCTCTATGTTTTGTTCCCTGAGCCATTTAGTTATCACCTTTGCTTTATGGCAAGGTGCTCCATCATGCTGGAAAAGGCATTGTTGAGCGCCAAACTGCTCTTGGACAGTTGGGAGAAGTTGCTCTTGGAGGACATTCTGGTACCATTCTTTATTCATGGCTGTGTTTTTAGGCAAGACTGTGAGAGAGCCGATTCCCTTGGCTGAGAAGCAACCCCACACATGAATGGTTTCAGGATGCTTTACAGTTGGCATGAGACAAGACTGGTGGTAGCGCTCACCTCTTCTTCTCCGAATAAGCTGTTTTCCAGATCTTCCAAACAATCGAAAAGGGGATTCATCAGAGAAAATAACTTTACCCCAGTCCTCAGCAGTCCACTCCCTGTACCTTTTGCAGAATATCAGTCTGTCCCTGATGTTTTTTCTGGCTAGAAGTGGCTTCTTTGCTGCCCTCCTTGAGACCAGGCCTTGCTCCAAGAGTCACCGCCTCACAGTGCGTGCAGATGCACTCACACCTGCCTGATGCCATTCCTCAGCAAGCTCTGCACTGCTGGTAGCCCGATCCCGCAGCTGAAACACTTTTAAGAGACGGTCCTGCCGCTTGCTGGTCTTTCTTGGGCGCCCTGGAGCCTTTTTGGCACCAATGGAACCTATCTCCTTGAAGTTCTTAATGATGCGATAGATTGTTGACTGAGGTGCAATCTTTCTAGCTGCAATACTCTTCCCAGTTAGGCCATTTTTGTGCAGTGCAATGATGACTGCACGTGTTTCTTTAGAGATAACCATGGTTAACAGAAGAGAAACAATGATGGCAAGCACCAGCCTCCTTTTAAAGTGTCCAGTGGTGTCATTCTTACTTAATCATGACAGATTGATCTCCAGCCCTGTCCTCATCAACACCCACACCTGTGTTAATGGAGCAATCACTGAAACGATGTTAGGTGGTCCTTTTAAGGCAGGGCTGCAATGATGTTGAAATGTGTTTTGGGGGATAAAGTTCATTTTCTAGGCAAATATTGACTTTGCAAGTAATTGCTGTTAAACTGATCACTCTTTATAACATTCTGGAGTATATGCAAATTGCCATTAGAAAAACTGAAGCAGTAGACTTTGTAAAAATGAATATTTGTATCATTCTCAAAACTTTTGGCCATGACTGTAGAAATGAGCAAATCGAAGCTGCAGAAGTGGAATTCGATCTGAATTTCAGGAAATATTCGATTCACATGGAATGCGGTTTTCATGATGCTTTGTGGTAATGAATATTTAGTAAGGACCTTTGTGATATCAGACGGTTACATGTTATTCTCTAGTGATGTGATTGGGTAGGCGTGTCTTTGCTTGTTAGCAGATCCTTCCACATGAATAAAAGTTGTCCGTGCTGGAGAGAGAGACATGACTGCATCATCCAAGGGCTTCCGCCATTTTGCCGCACACCCCGGCTTTCTGCAGACAGGAAATAGCTGTTTATTCGCCGCAAATTAATTCGGATCAAATAGAATCATATCGCAAAATTCGTCTAAGTTGCCGAATCGAATTTTTGAATACTTCGCTCATCTCTATTTCCTCAGCGTTCAGCTGGATCATCAGGGGACAGAATCTAGCATAGATGTTGACTGCTAGGCAGTATAATCGGCAGTGGCGTCTGTTATTTCATCTAGCTGTTGATAGAGAGATTATAGTTAAACATTTGGACCAAGAGACTGAATAATGTCCTTTTCAAGACACACTCCACAGGAGTGAACCTTAGTCTCTGGATTAAAGAACATATATATGTTCATTGGACACAGGAGTGTCAGAAGTGCACAATAGAGATTTCAGGGTGCTCTCATTTGCAGGTACTGAATAAACGTTTCTAAAATATTCACAATGTTTTATTGATATGCATTAAAAACGTCCTAGGTGTTCCCCCTCCATTGATAGACACACTTCTCTCCTGTAAAGAGAGGCACGCTGGATAATCAGGTCTGGTGTTCTGAGCCTGTAAGGGTTAATCTCATGATAGTGTCACATGCCTTTTTTGTAACGTCCATCACACGGCCGTTTTGAGAACACATTGAAATCCATGAGTATACTCACATGGCCTGTTTTTCTGAAGGCCGTAAAAAAACTGACATGCACTATTTTTGTCGGTCAAAATTGACATAGACAGAGCCATGTGAATAGACCCATTTCCATGCAAGGGCTCTATAATGGCCATGTAACAGCCGTTTCAAAAATGGCCATTATTCACGACCATGTCAATAAGTGGAATCCATGAACTTGCACAGACAGACACAGCCATGTTTCACAGATGTTGGTCTGTGAAAAACGACACGGCCATATGAATAAGACTTTATGGTTAAATGGATACAAAATACATATAACGTGTAACGTCTCTGCCTGTTCGGGTCTCTGCGCAACACTCAGGCGTGTTCAGTTTGATTCCTTGCTTAACCCCTTAAGGACCCAGCCCAAAAGTGCGTTAA
The DNA here is from genome assembly GCA_947044405.1 of Leptodactylus fallax. NCBI lineage: Eukaryota > Metazoa > Chordata > Amphibia > Anura > Leptodactylidae > Leptodactylus > Leptodactylus fallax. Next base: position 499,405 of record CAMRHE010000024.1, read on the forward strand.
GGACCAGGCCTCGTTTTTCAAAACTGACATGTGTCACTTTATATGGCAATAACTTTGAGACGTCTTAACTTACACAAGTGATTTTGAGATTCTTTTTTCGTGACACATTGTACTTCATGTTAGTGGTAAACACTAATGAATATTTTTATATTTATTTATAAAAAAATAGTAAATTTGATGGAAATTTGGAAAAAAATCGCAATTTTCAAAATGTGAAATGCTCTGCTTTTCAGACAGATAGTCATACCACCCAAATACATTAATACATATTATCTACCATATCTCTGCTATATATCGGCATCATCTTTTAATCGTCCTGTAATTTATTTTGGATGTTAGAAGGCTTACAAGTGTAACAGCGATTTTGCAGATTTACAAGAAAATTTCCCAAACTAATTTTTTAGGGACCACTTCAGTTCTGAAAGGGAGTATAATGGCCTATATATTAGAAACCCAACCCCCATAAATCACCCCATTTTCAAAACTGCACCCCTCAAATAATTCAAAATAACATTTGGGAAGTTTGTTAACCCTTTAAGCATTTCACTGGAATTAAAACAATATGGAGGTGAAATTTAGACATTTAATTTTTTCCCACTAATTCCTTAATTTAGCCCTAAAATTAACACATTCACAAAGGGTTAAAGGAGAAAATGCATCTCACAGTTTGTTAGGCAATTTCTCCCGCGCACGGAAATACCCCACAAGTGGGTGTAAACTGATGTTTGGGCGAATGGCAGCGGACGGAAGGGAAGGAGCGTCACTGGGCATCAGAAAAGCAGATTTTGTCTACTCTAACCCATCCGCACGAGTGCTGGCGAATGGAGTTCTGTCACGCCCCTTCAATATTACCAATGGCACGAGACAGGGGTGCCCATTGTCCCCTTTGATGTTTTCATTAGTGATGGAGTCTTTGGCTGAAACGATCAGGACGCATCCGGGTCTGACTGGCATCAAGTTGGGTCGGTCAGACCACAGAATTAATTTATTCGCGGATGATGTGATCCTGTCCCTTTCCTATTCTAATAACATGCCGTATCTCAAATTCTGAAAGATTTTGGAGAGTTATCATATTATAAAGTTAATGAATCCAAGTCCCAGATCTTGGGAATTGGTCTGACTCAAAACAATATACACCATATCAAAAACACATCACCTTATCAATGGTGCTCGCAATCTATACCCTATCTGGGAATACGGCTCACCCCCAACCCAAAAGATTTAGTTAAGGCCAACTTTCCGGGTCTGCTGGCTACCCTTCAGAAGGAGCTTGATGTGTTAACTAAATTTGAGCATAGCTGGATGGGAAGAATAGTCTTATACAAAATGTTGATCCTTCCCAAGATACTTTATTATTTACGAACACTAGTGATCCCGATACCCAAGTCCACCTTCTTGAGTTTCCAAAAACAAATGATGTCCTTTATATGGAATGGTGGTAAATCCAGAGTAGCATTGCATACAATGTTTAAAGCAAGAGATAATGGGGGTATGGGGGTACCAAATTTGTATTGAATAGGCATTCTGCGCTATTCGGGGTGGGGATGCTCCTGAGGTAACACTGAATTTACCCATTATGACGCTCCCTCACGAGATGCCGCATTTGTCCCTAGAAATGTGGCATAGATGTGGGATAAAGTATGTTTCTGACCTGTATAGGGGCGGTACTATAGCGCCCTTCTCCGTGCTGAAGGAGACATACAATCTACCCGCAAAGGAGGCATACACCTATACTAGATTGACTTCCTACTTGTTTGACACTACCTCGGCTCAGCTGCGCTTGCCGCAGCCGGCCGCCGACCTCTTGCACCCACAGGCTTCCCTAGAGGCTTATAACATTAAAACTCTGTATCGAACCTTTAATATGGAGACCGGTCACTGGTGGAAGGCGATCAGATGGGCTAAGCGATCCAAAGTATGTGCCTCACATTGGGAGCAATATAATAAACTACTTTTACGCTGGTATTACCCTCCTATACGCCTGGCTAAGTTCTACCCATCGTGTTCACCTTACTGTTGGAGGGGATGCGGGGAGAATGGCTCTTTGTTCCATGTGTTCTGGCACTGTCCACTCATTCAGCCCTTTTGGGTTACTGTGTTTTCCTTGATTAATAGCCTGAGTGGTGGGGTGTACACCTGAACTGGCACTCCTCCTGCTGGGCATCCACATGATACCGGGTAAATATAGGACAGTTGTTTGTCAGGTACTAGGGGCTGCCCGCCTACTTATTGCACGAAGATGGAAGTCTACTTCATGTCCGACATTGACAGAGCTGATTTCAGTGGTGTCACTGAACTATCAATATGAGCGTATTTGTGCATGTAATGGTGGGGGCCTGGACAGATTCAGGACACACTGGGAGTCGTGGGCAGAGGCATTCCCCCCAGCGTACACCCATTGACGGCCTACACATCGTGGCCTTTCCTGACACTATGGTATTGCATCTTACTTTACTCCTGTAGCCTCTCGAGGCCACTCTGCTTTGTTACTCCTGGAACACCTATATGCTATTTAATTAATTAATTTGAAAGTTAATGCCTGGTGGCTGATGGGTCTACCCCTTAGACTGCAGGGCGGGCTACCTGCTATGTGGGCTGGGGGTGTGAACCGATCTTATTTGTTCTCTAGGCCTAGACTGTGTTTTGTGTTTTATGTTATTTTGTTATTTGGCCCTCCGTTCTTAACCTTATCCTCCACTGTCCTGATCCCCTCCCCCTTCTCCTCATGGAAGACTCGAGTGTTGTTCCATATGACCTTACCGTGTTAGGTTTAACATATGTTTGGAAAGATTTACAAGCTTTTACTATGCATATTTATATGTATTTTATTCATGGATGTACCTCATCTGAGTATATTGTATTGTACTGTGATTACGATGTATGTGAGGCCATAACTATGCCCTTGTCCCTTGCTGTGTTTACGACTTGTAATGTATTCCTGTCAAAAATTCAATAAAAAACTATTGAAATAAAAAAAAGAAAAGCAGATTTTGCTGGATTAGTTTTCAGGTGCCATGTCTCATTTGCAAAGCCCCTAGAGTACCAATACAAAGGAAAACCCTAAAAAGTGACCCCATTTTGGAAACTACACCCCTCACAGAATTCATCAAGGGGTATAGTGAGCATTTTGACCTTACAGCCGTTTCACAGATTTTGCTAACACTGGGATGTATAAATGAAACATTACTAAAATGTCACTTTATCCCCAAAGTTTTCATTTTCACAAGGGGTTAAAGGAGAAAAAGCACCCCACAGTTTGCAAAACAATTGCTCCTGAACACGGCAATACCCCATATGTGGTCGCAATCTGCTGTATGGGTACATGGCAGGGCTCAGAATGGAAAGAGCGCTATTTGGCTTTTGGAGGGCAGATTTTGGTGGAATAGTTTTCAGGTACCATGTCGCATTTGCAGAGCCCCCAAAGTACCAATACAGTGGAAGCCCCCTAAAAGTGACCCCATTTTGAAAACTACACCCCTAACAGAACATATCAAGGGGTATAGTGAGCATTTTGACTCTACAGCTGTTTCACAGATTTTATTAACATTGGGACATTAAAATGAAAAATTACTTTTTTTTCCAATAAACCGTCAATTTAGCCCCAAATTTTTCATTTTCACAAGAGGACAAAGGAGAAAAAGCTCCCCAAAGTTCGTTACACAATTTCTCCTGAACACAGAAATGCCCCATATGTGGTTGTAATATGCTGTATGGGTACATGGCAGGGCTCAAAATGGAAAGAGCGCTATTTAGCTTTTGGAGGGCAGATTTTGCTGGAATAGTTTTCAGGTGCCATGTCGCATTTGCAGAGCCCCTAAAGTACCAATACAATACAAACCCCCAAAAAGTGACCCCATTTTGAAAACTACACCCCTCATAGAATTTATCTAGGGGTATAGTTATAAGCATTTTGACCTCACAGCTGTTTCACAGATTTTATTGACTTAGGGACGTAAAAATGAAAAATTACTTTTTTCCAATAAACCGTCCATTTAGCAACATATTTTTAATTTTTGCAAGTGGTTAAAGAAGAAAAAACACCCCGCAGTTTGTTACACAATTTCTTCTGAACACAGAAATGCCCCATATGTGGTCATAAACTGCTGTAGGGGTACATGGTGGAGCTCAGAATGGAAAGAGCGCTATTTGGCTTTTGGAGGGCAGATGTGGCTGGAATAGTTTTTGAGTGCCATGTCGCATTTGCAGAGCCCCTAAAGTACCAATACAATGGAAACCTCTCAAAAGTGACCCCATTTTAGAAACTACACCCCTCAAGGAATGTATCAAGGGGTAGTATCATTTTGAGCCTAAAAATGCTTCCCAAAAATTAATGTACAAACTGAAAATTAAAGTTTTTAAAGAAATATCCAATTTCAGTGCCTAATACGTTGCGGCCACTTTGTGGCATCAGAGACATGAACTCCTAAAACTATTAAGTGGGCTGTCAATGGGGACAAAAAATTAAATATGTGGGTGTAAACTGCTGCTTGGGCACACAGCGGGGCTCAGAAGGGAAGGAGCACTGTGTTTTTTTAGCTTTTGGAGTACTTTCTGGTCACCATGTTATTTTTGCAGAGCCCTGGAGGTGCCAGTAAATTGGAATTCCCCAAGAAGTGACCCCCATTTTGTAGGGGCAATTTTAGGGTCTCTGCAAATGTGACATGGCGTCCAAAAAAACAACAATCTAAATATGCGCTCCAAAAGCACATAGCGCTCCTTCACATTTGCGCCCTGCTGTGTGCCCAAATGACAGTTTATGCCCACATGTATGACACTGGTGTACCCAGGATAACGTACTTAACAATGCCATATGTGGGTATAAACTGCTGTTTGGGCACAGCCGGGCACAAAAGGGAAGGAGCGCTATTTTGTTTTTTGGAGCACAGTTTGCTTTTTGGACACCATGCCACTTTTGCAGAGGCCATGAATTGCCAGTAAAGTGGAATCCGCAGACATCTCACCCCATTTTGGAAACTATACCCTTCAAGGGATTTATCAAGTGGGGTAGCAAGCATTATTAACCCTTAAGTGTTGCATTCTTTTAATTTCCAGAAATGAATGCGCAGCTGATAATGAAAAGTTAAAAATGAAATTTTTCTATAGATACGCCATTTCAGTGCCCAATATGTTGTGCCCAGTTTATGTCTGCACAGACACACACTCCAAAAACTGGTGAGCGGGGATCCCGGGCACAACAGCTTTTGAAGCGTTCGTCTCTGATACAAGCCGGGCACAACATATTACACACTGAAATGACATATTCCTGGAAAAATTGTCATTTTCACCTTTCACCATCAGCTGTGTATTCATTTATGGATAATAAATTATAGCAACACTTGGGGGTTAAAAATGCTCACTGTACCCCAAGATAAATTCCTTCAGGGGTGTAGTTTCCAAAATGGGGTGACATATCAGGGGATGCCACTGTACTGGAATTTCAGCTCTGCAACAGTGCAATGGCGTCCAAAAACCAAACCGTCCAAGCCTGTGCTCCAAAAACCAAATAGCGCTCCTTCCCTTCTGTGCTCGGCTGTGCCCAAACAGCAGTTTATACCCACATATGACATTAAGTACGTTATTCTGGGTACAACAAGTGTAATACATGTGGGTATAAACTGCAGTTTGGGCACACAGTAGGGCGCAAAAGGGAAGGAGCGCTATGTGGCTTTTGGAGCGCAGATTCAGATGTTTGGGATCTGGATGCCATGTCATGTTTGCAGAGCCTCTAAAGTACCAGTAAAGTGGAATCCCCTAGGGAATGACCCCATTTTGAAAAGTGCACCCCTCAAAGAATTTATCAAGGGGTGTAGCGAGCATTAGTATCCCAGACGTGACTGCACAGCGGATGGGGAAAAGTGAATGAATATGTAAGCTGTGCGTAGTACATTCGGTACACTAAATTCCCTACTATTTCCCCAGTAGTTCCTATTATTGGAGGGGTCACTCTGGGGGTCTGGTCACTCTGGTTTATTATCCCTAGTAAGCTCTAAATCTGGTTTGTACCCTAATATACAGTACGCTCGCACAGCTTATACATTCCCTTCCTGATTCAGCCAGTTTTGTTCTAATGATTTGGCGATTTTTGGGGTTTTTGTCTTCACATTGTACGAGCTATATTTTCTTTATTTCTCTGGTGATGTAGCCATATGAGGGCTTGTTGTTTGCAGTATGAGATGTATTTTTTAATTACATCATTTTTAGGTGCTTACAACTTATTAAATACATTTTATTAACTCTTTCTTGGTGGATTAAAAAACAACCCCATCAATTCTGGCACTGCGTTTTACCTTTTAAATTTTTCATCATGCAGCATAGAGCGTAAGTAACATGTTATCTTTATTCTGCGGGTTGGTACGATTACGGCGATACCTCATTTATACTGTTTTTTTATGCGATACCAATTTTGCAGAACAAAAACCCATTTGGGGAGATAAATCAATTTTTTTTGCATCGCCATCTTCTAAGATGCATAGCATTTTTATTTTTCAATTTACAGAGTTGGTTTAGGGCTTACTTTTTGCGGGACAACCTGTGCTTTTTATTGGGACTGTTTTGGGGTACATATGACTTTTTGATCTTTTTATGGCATATTTTGTAAGGTGAGATGGCGAAAAATCATTACTTTTGGTGGGTTTTTTCCGGGGTTTTTTTCCGATGTTCACCGTGTTCATTAAATATGGATTCAGTTTTATTGTACAGGTCGTTACGGACGCGGCAATACCAAATATGTATTGTTTTTATTAATTTTTAGGTTTATTTTTTATATAATTCATTTTATATAGGAAAAGGGAATTTTTAGGGTTTTATTCTTTTATTAATTTTTTTCACATACTTTTTTTTTTTTTTTTCACTTTTTTTTTACTTTTTCATGTGTCCCATTAGGACACCTGAGATGCTTTGATCTCTGGCTCAGTACTATAGACAAGTGTCTTGCAGCCTATACAGGAAGTCATCGCTATGGAAACACAGCGCTGACTTCCGCAGGTCTCGGCAGGATCAACCAGGTAGTGGGGTCTCCAGGCAGCCTGGGGTCACTTGGTAGACCCCAGGCTGCAGATTATAGATATCGGCACCCCCCGATCTCGCCGCGGGGGGTGCCGGGGGGTCAGCAAGATGGCGGAACCCCTTGGATGACAAACATAACCGCGGCATCTAAGAGGTTAAAACCTCCGATCGGAACTCAGCTCCAACCGGGAGATATGGAGTAGGGTGTTAGCTGTCAGTTACAGCTAACACCCGGTTCCGATGCCGCCTGCTCAGATAGTGAGCGGGCGGGCGGCCTCGGGCGTAGTATTACGCACTGGTGCGCGAAGTACCTAGCACCCAGGATGTAATAGTACATCCAAGGTCGTTAAGGGGTTAAGGTTCTTGTTGCTCAGTCTGAACACTTTCCTAGTACTTCTATTCTGTAATTGAAATTCAGCCACACCCGTCTCCTGCACCTTTTCTTTCTGCTCCTCTAACAGTTAATCTTAGCCTTGCCTGTGAGATTGACAGCCTGTCTACCAATCAAGTCTTGGCCAGCTCCTGGACTTCCTATATAAAGGTCATCAGCCCACACAGGTTTGCTGACTATTATTCTGTCCTGTGACTTTGTCCTTACACTCAAATGTATGGGGAACCATGAAAACGGGTGCAAGACGGCCATGAAAAATAGACTTTTTTTCACTGCCGTTTTGCAGTTTTATATCTTTGTTGTTTTCCATATCTCCCTTATGTGTTTTTTTTTTTTTTTCAAAACATGAAATGAGGAAATTGCAGGCATTCCTGATTTTATAGGCGTTGCCAACTATTATCCAAAAATATATTAATTTTCAGCAAATACAATGCTGAAGGGGCAAGGACAATAAGAAAACAAGAACAGGTATCAGGAATAATAGGGGACAATTTCATAGGTTCTGTAATAGCTACATTACTTTTAGTCACCTTTGTAAAAACTATTATAGCTAAGAGTGGCCAGAAGTGGGCAGAAATTGACAGAATTCTGTAAAAAGATAATTATTGGTGAAAATGCTCTTTATGGCCAGGGCCCCACATAGCAAAAACGCATCGTTTTACAGTACCTGTAGAGTGGATGGGATTCTAGCTAATCCCATCCCCACATTGCAAGTGTTTTTGCAAATCGCAGCATGTCATTTATACCTACGGAAGTGCTGGCGTTTTCATTATAGGTATAATAGAAGCAGAAAGTCCGCAGAGGAAAACGCTGTGGATTTTCTGTGAAAAACGCTGTGGAAAAAAAACACAATGTGTTCCCGCTGTGTTTTTTCCGCAACGTTTTTCGGCTGAGGCCTGCTACTTGGGGCCTTAGCCTATAAAGATTTTTAGAACACACATCTTTTTTATGTTTCATTGAAATAAACACAAGACATTTAAGTCAAATGAACAATGATGTAAAAGAGTAGTTTTCACAATATAATATATCTATTGACAGGATTTTTGCCACATTAAAACATTTTGTTGACAAAGTATTATACAATACAAGAAAGTCAATGAACTGTCCATTACACAACACACAGTTGTACATTTATGACTATATTAATATTAGTTTGTTCAATTCACAGTGTTAACAGCACAGTCCTCACAAGTCCTCGTGAAAAATATTGCAAATAACTCAATGATTTGCATAACCAAAATTAATATTGCACAAGAGGCATACAAGAATATTACTCACACAAGAAGGCAGAATACATTAGAGAACACATTGAACTTACGGCACATAATGTGTCTGTTAGGGTCAGAAGGACAGGATGACCATGATGGGGGCTCCCTTTGATTTACTGCTAGTTGAGAAAGCCATTCAGAAGTTCTGTTTGCCTAGCGAAGCAATTATTTTTCTGTTTAAACGTCCCTGACAAGATTTAGAGCAGCACACAACAAGGAGACAGCTTCTTTTTTTTAGTAATGTTAGGAGTTATAACTGACCTCAGGATGCACAATAGAGGTGCTCTTTGTTACTGCATTTCCCCATTGGGCATTTTGGACCTACTGCACAATCCAATACTATAAAAGTAGACCCCCTAATGCAATTATAGTAACATAAAAAGAGGATATATTGTGTCCACAAGTATGTAGGAAGGCCATATACATAAAATAAATACTACAAAGTGTATGTACAGTAAAAAAAACAAGGTGTTAAGTGAAAGCATCAGGAAGTCAAATGTAGAATATAATGCATAAAATTATTTTTTTATATTGCACATGAGTGTTATTTCTTAAAGGCATTCTTTACCCTACGGGGTCACTGTAGACATATTTTTGTTTTATGTAGTTTAATTACTTCACTATTTTGATATGAATGTATGAACAATTAAAAAAATTTTTCTAGGAACTGCATGTAGATCTTACCCCCAGTTGGGCATAAACCCATAGCTAAGTGCTATGTTAACAAACTCTTCAATAGTTAGAAAAAAAAAAAGAAGAGGCAATATTCACCTTTTGGATACCCCACCAGTCCCGTTCTGATGCTGAGTAGGTTCTACACACAGGAAAAGCCGCTCAGCCAAGCACTGCTTGATGTACAGATACTATACTAGTTTGCCTGTGTAAAAGCAGGAATACAATTGCAGCTAAACACGGAGAAGAGAAAGGAAAGATAGGATTCCTAGGCATCAGGAAACAGATTTTTTCTGTAGAGGTGTCTAATAAAATAAATCAAATTCCAGTTATTGGTTTAGACAAAGAGTTCACATGAGAGAAAATATGTGCAGAGTAAAGAATAAAGTTACATGATCTTACCTTCAGAACACTCTTCCATATTCTAGCCACAAAGGTTGACAGTATAGTATCATTACTATTGAGGTATGAACTATATAATTTCTAGCCATCAATGACTAATAATGTGCAATACATTTCAATAATCTAAAAAAGTCTCCTTTTTACTTAAAAGTTTGCAACACTGTGTTGACATGACATGGCTTTGCAGCAAACGTCAGGTTCCAGTCATCAAGTAATTCAGAAAAAAGCAGGCAACAGAAGCAATGTCAGCACAATAGACTCGTAATTGATCCAGACAGTAAAAGAGTAGCAATGGTAATGAGAGGTGGCAGGTGGCATAAAACCAAGTATGCAGTAAAGAAACAGGGTCAAAACACAAGAGAGAACAAGGAACAAGATATAAGGTGTCCATAAAACAAGTCTTACTACTCACGTACAGAATTTAGGGTTATATCTGTAGAAGCCTTTCTAATTGGTGCACCACTGGAACACAGGTTTAGATAATAATGTATGGATGGCCCACGAAGCAGAGCAGCTGCCAAAAGAAAAACTGTATACCAGTAAATCACCCTAAATATTATTGGAAAACAAGGGTTTGCACCCTAGACAGGCTTACTCAATCCCAACAAGCACATTTTGAATAGCAGATACGCATGAGGAAAATGGTACGTATAGTACAGTTATTTTTTTTCTTTTGCAGTTTTATTAGAGGTAATGTATTTAAAAAAAAAATACATTTTTAATTCTTCAAATTTGCAAATTCCCACTATATTAAGGAATTATAATGGATTCCTTATATTTCCTGCCATTTTCATACATAATTTGTAAAGCCTGAGGTGAACAAAGTAGCCATGACAATGATGACAATGTTTTTAGTTGGTGTGATAGATATTTCTTTTTTTCATCGACTGTAACGTCTTGTTAGTAGGTCCCTCACTCCTATTGTGTTATTGATTTAATACTCTGTAATTTCTCATTTTGTCTGTATATGAACACTATGATTTGTAAAGTGCTGCAGCGTATGTTAGCACTAAATAAATAAAAATGCATTATTATTTTCACTTATACCTGTATAAACTATATACTTTTCAGAGACACCCCAGCATTATTGCCATGCTGAAGGTATCCAGTGATCACGCAATTGGACAGTCCAATAGGAACAGCATCATGGTCATTGCCTCTGTTTTCTACACAGCACTCATTGATCATTATGTGGGCAAAAAAAAAGTCTTATGATCTAAGTTTCTGGTTGCACTGAACTTGCTCTGCCCAGCTGGTTTGCAACATAGGTACATAGACCATACCTGACCCATCAATATAGAGTCCAGACATAAGAGATATGGAGAGAGATGCAGCAAGAAACGGCACTCAAGCGTCCAAACAGTAATAATAACCAGTAAAAAAAAAAAAACAAAGGGTTCCTGAAGTGCTACAGTGACAGGTCCCCACAGGAACAGGTTTGCAGAGGAACCACCAACTGCAGCACCTGGGAAAAAACAATAAATGAACACAGAGAGGTAAGGGGAGGGAAGAGAGAAAAAGGCAAAAAAAGACAAAAGGAAAAAAGAGAAGCAAACTCTGCGGACCCCTGGAACAGGACCCACAGATGCCAGAGAGTCTCAAATTTGGAGAAGTCAGAGGAATCCTCTCTTACCAGGGACTTCATCCACCGTATGCAGAGAAGTTCCTGGAGAAGTTCTACAGCTGTAGGGGCAACAGTGCTGTGCCAATTCCTGGGAATGACTGATCTGGCGGCCATGAGGAAATGTCGCAGAAGGTCCCTTCACTTTAGAGAATTTGCTAGGGATAATCGAGAGGAGGGCTAGTTGTGGAGAGGGTGCTATCGAGCGGCCACTAACCTTGGTGTACAAATTGAATACAAAATTCAAGAAGGGTTTAAGAGCACTACAGTCCCACCAAATATGAAACAGAGTACCTCTATCAGTGCCAAAGTGCCAGCAACGATCAGAGACACCAGAGTAGAAACGAGTGAAAGAGGTCTGGACAATGATACCAATGAGTCAGGATCTTGAAGTTATTTTCCTGTGCGCTCCAAGGCATTGGTAACTTGTAAGCAAACAGAAAAGCCCTATCCCATTCGGCAGGCGAAAGGCTTGTCTGAAGGTCGTCTTCCCAGAGTCGAACAAATGAAGGACATTCCTGGAGTCGCCCCCAGAGGAGTATAGTATAGAGCAGGAAAAGAGCCTGTGTGGGATTCTCTGAGAGTGAGAGAGCGCCCTCCAGTTCAGTAGGACTAGAGGTCAACAGCGGAGTCAGAGAGTATTTACGTAGGAAGCCGAGAAGCTGGTGGTACTCTAGCCATGATAGGATGACGTAGGAGTTCCATGTGCATAGTTGTTCGAGGGGGCGGAAGAGGTGGGTTTCCAATGACTTGGTCCAACCGTACATTGTAGCAGCTGGACCAACACAAGAATTTGATAGCAGAGAGACTTTGCGGGAACATGGGATTTTGGAATAAGGGACTAAGGGGGCCAGGAACCCTAGTGATGAGGCCCTTGTAGCACACCAAATTCCAAGTAGTCAAGAAGTGGGTAGATAGAAATGTGTGACAGACATGTTTAAAGCAAGAGTGGGCCAGAATCCAGGGCAAGGAGAGACGATGGGTCGCAAGCAGGTCCACTTCAATAGCCACCCACTGTTTGTACCCACTCCTATAGCACCAGTCAAATAAGCGCAAGAGAACCACAGATTTATAGCAAAGTTTAGGAGGGGGGGATACGGTAAACCCACTCCACCGTCACGTTTACATTGTGATAACATCCGAAACAGAAGTTTGCTGCAAGCTGTGCCCCAAACAAACCTCCTGAAAGCTGATTGTAATCAAGTGAAGAAGTACCGAGGGAGATGAATGGGCAGATCTTGAAATATATACTGTATAAAAAAGACAAGATAAGACATCCATCTTCAGGGCATTAATGCGTTCAAACCAAGACCACTCCAGACCGTTCTATTTACGCAAGTCCTCAATAGAGCGCTCTATCAGGGGATGATAGTTTAAGGAAATGAAGTTAGCTGGGTCCAAGGGGAACTGAATCCCCAGGTATTTTATGGATTTAGGATGGCCATTGGGTGGCCAAGTGAGTGGCTTGGGACAGGGGCAAACAAGAAATCACTTTTTATAATGCTGTGTACTATATGTAAATTGCCATTGAAGAGTGGGTGCACAAGTTTCCAGCACTACATTACAAATGGTATGCAAAGTGGTGTTTCTTCATATTGACCTGCCAAGCGGATAGGCTTTCAATGGCCCTGTACAACATTTGTACCTGATGGGATCTGTACTCCTGAACAAAGCCTTGCCACAGATCCTACCATAGCAAATGACAGCACTGATGCTCAGGAGTCGAGATGAGCGAATTTTTCAAAAATTTGATTCGACCGCTTCGCCGAAATTTCCCAAATGATTCGATCAGAATTAATTTGTGGTGAATTGCGTTAAAAAAACAGCTATTTCCTGGCTGCAGAGAGCCTGTATAGTGGTGTAGAAAACTGTGTCTTGCAGTAACACGCATAGGGAGTCTGTTGTGATAGTGAAACAATACTGTGAGTCAGTATGACACGCACATGACAAGCGTCGCTCTTAGAACCACTGCACATATCACTTATTTGGCCAGTTACGGGGCCAAAACTGACCAACTAACTCAAGTGTGAACTCAGCCTTACAGGTCGACGTTAGTGTCAGGTATAAAGAACCATGCAGAGGCCCAAGATCCTACTCTAGCGTGAAAGAACGCTCTCCTTTTACTCCTTCATCTGCCGATTCCACATAGATATTCTACAGAACCTGTTCTATTAAACACTTATATAAGTAGAGCCCCCCTGATAGAGTGGAGAGGGTGTCAGCAGTAAGTTTGTATTGACGTCACTGATTATTTTTCCCTTCCTCTGATTCATCAGAACAATAACCCCCCAAAAAAACAGATCCTGCCTGTTGAGCATCCGCCTTCACTCGGTCAGGATTTGGTCAGTAATCCATCAGTATTGCTGATGCCAAAAATAAACAGGAGTGGATACAAAACAGAGATGACACATGAATGGAATATTTGCTTGTCTTCTGTGTTTTGTACTCACTCTTGGTTTTGGCTACCAAATCATAAGCCAATTCTGATGGGACCATACAGGCCTTACAGCTGCTATACAGACAGGATCTGTTGTACATCTCATTTTTCCTTGCTTCTGACAGATCAGAAGAAGGATTAAATAAATTATTATGTCAACCAGGCCAAAAAGGCAAAATAGTGGCCCAGTCATGGAGTGGGGAGGGTAGGAAAAGCATGAGAAGTGCCAGGGTGTTGAGGTAGCAGCAGTATGAGGAGGCCACAGAGTGGCAGGGTGATATAATGTGGAGGTGGCAGCAGCATTAGGAGGCCACAAAGTGACAAGGTGACATAATGCGGAGTTGGCACCAGCATGAGGAGGCCACAGAGTGGCAAGGTGACATAATGTGGAGGTGGCAGAAGCATGAGGAGGCCATAAAGTGGCAAGGTGACATAATGTGGAGGTGGCAGCAGCATGAGGAGGCCACATAGTGGCAAGGTGACATAATGTAGAGGTGGCAGCAGCATGAGGAGGCCACAGAGTGGCAACGTGACATTATGTGGAGGTGGCAGCAGCATGAGGATGCCACAGAGTGGCAAAGTGAAATAATGTGGAGGTGGCAGCAGCATCAGGAGGCCATAGAGTGACCTGTTGACAGAGTGGGGAGGTGGGTGGCACAAACAGTACCCTCTGATGATGGTGGCTGTAAGAAGGTGCACTTGGCATCAGATGTGTGGCATCAGGCGGGTGGCAGCATCAGAATAGTAGCTGAGGCAAACCGGTCTCTTTTGACAAGGTTTGGGTGAGACAGCATGGATGATTTCATCTGATGCATCAGGCAATGGTGTGTGGAAATCCTGGGTGATCCATGCCTGATTCATCTTGACAAAGGTCAGTCTCTCCACATTTTGGGTGGACAGGCGAGTTCTCCTTGGGCAAAATATGGCCCACGTTGACACTAAATACCTGCTCTGACGCCACACTACTGGCCAGGCAGGACAGTTTTTCCAGGGCAAACTCGGCCAGTTGTGGCCACAAATTCAGTTTGGCTGCCCAGTAGACCAGCGGATCTTCGATGACAGGTGGCGGGGTGTACTCCAAGTATGTCACCACCTGCTGTTTCAGGTTCTGCTCTGTGTCTAGCTGCTGGTTAGTAGTTTCTTCACTATGCGGATGAAGAAAGCTGCTCATCAGCGACTCTAGGCTCAGGCTGCTGCTGATGGAGCTGATACTGCTCCTGCCCCCCCACCCCACCACAGCAGCCATGGCAGTGCAAGGTGAGCGCCCAGGGCGCCCCCGGTCAGACGATGGAACAGATAGGCAGCGGCCAACTGACTACATAGGATGTCTCTATAGTAGTTCAGTTTGTCCTCCCTCTCAGCGGGTGTAAAAAAGGCCCCCATTTTTGGCCGGTAGTGAAGGTCTAACATGGTGGTGAGCCAGTAGTCATCCCTCTGCCGAATGGTGACAATTCGGCTGTCACTACGCAAGCAAGTGAGCATGCATCGGGCCATTTGTGCAAGTGATTCAGAAGGACTCCCTGCATCCATCTCCACTGCATACTGCCATGGTGTGTCTGGGTCTCCTGCCTCGTCTTCCTCATCTCCCTCTTGCTCTTCTGGTTGCACCTGCTCCTCCTCTCCTGTCACCTGTGTAGAAAAACCACCCATTTTGCTACACATTGCTTGTGCTCCAATGTCCTCCTCCTCCTCCAGTTCAGCCCCCACAGGTCTCATGTGGCCGTAAGATGTAGGCGGCACATCTCCAGTCTCCCGACCAGCCAGATTTACCAGCATCTTTTCCAGGATATGAATCAGTGGAATGACGTTCATCCCGTAGTCTTGGCGACTGCCAAATAAAGTGGCCTCCTAAAAGGGCATGAGCAAATGGCAGGTGTCACGTGCGAGCTGCCACTGGCTAACATTGAAGTTACACAGGGGAGTACCTCTGTCCGCTTGGATCATCAAGAAATCGTTTATGGCCTTTCTCTGTTCGTACAGTTGGTCCAACATATGGAGGGTGGAATTCCAACGGCGTGTAACACTGTAGTGTGAGTCTAACCTTAGACTCTATTCTGCTCATAACAGATGACAAAAACTCTTCCATAAAATCAGAGGAAAAATAATATTTGTCTTCTTTTTCAGAAATGAAGATGCCAGGAAGCTCACCTTCTTTCAGTATAGCTCTAGAAAGAGAAGTAAGGCAACTATCCTTATTAGATTCAGAATGAACAGCAATCTGTTATTTGAGGGTTAGGAGTAGTTTCAGATGGTACAAAATTTGGGGAAAAGGTCGTCAAAGAAGACTATATTTCTGGGGGGGTGTGGCCAGGGACTCCATGAGGAAGGACGCATCCTAAGGGAGCTCCTGCCCTACTTGCTATAGCGTGGGACTGCTAGCTCGTTGCAGACCCCTCATGGGCAAGAAAATAGTCTGGACATCGATTACTGGCGATCCCGTTCCTGCCGACCGATCTGGACAGCCTACCCTGACCAACTTCCTCCGCCCACTGCCTTCCACCTCCCGGGCCTTTATGAGGCGGTGGCTATCTTCCCTGGCTGCGCCGGCCGCCTTCAGCATGGCCGCGGCGGCTACTCTGCTCTCCCAGCGCATATCCTCCACCTTGCACCGGAGCCAGCCTGTCAGATTCCTCACCACGATGCCGCTACCATCTCAACCTCCCAGCCCAGTGATGCCTCTAGATTCTCTTATGCCGGGTATCTCTCTTGCTGGGACCGCGGACCCTGCAACACTGACTGCCCCCCCCCCCTCCTCCACAGCTCCAGCCTGTTTCTCCCTCCTTGGGCTCCCTCCTGCAGCATCAAGGGGATCCTGCTTCACTGGAGCTTGCTGTATTGCTCCCTTGTGCTGTGGGAGAACCCCCTAGTCCTCAGCAGTCCCTGCAGCCTCCCGGCTCTGCACCTCTACAGCAGCCCCCCCCCCCCCCCGTGAATGGGGACACGGACTTAGGGGCTACTCCATCTATGTCCCCCTTTGCCGTATATACCCAGCCTTCTCCTCCTCCTGCTCTGCCTTCCCAGTCTCTGCCTCCTGCTGCTCTGATGATCTCCTCTGCCCCACCACCATGGCTGGAATACCTTGCTCACCTGCCTTCTAAAGAGAACTTTGACTCCATGGTTGCTAAAGTCACAGCGGCATGTCGTATGGAGATACGCATGGAAATCTCTGTCCTGCGGCAGGATCTCCAGCATATTACAGGCCGGGTTGACACCCTTGAGGACGATGATCAAACTCATTCTTATGTTTCTCAACTCCTGGACACTGTCCTCTCCCAATGGCATGTGGTTAACGATATGCAACGCCATCTGGAGGACTTGGATAACTGAGTTAGACGCAACAATATTAGAGTCAAAGGGCTGCCTTGGAGGCGATTTTTAACTCTATTCTGCAGGAACCGCCTTTGCATAAGATTAAGCTGGACCCACTGGTTGGTTCCACATCGTGTCATTATTGACTCTGTCTTGGACATTTGTTTTTTTCCCCCAGCCAGGAGACTTAGTTCTGACCATTATGCATAGTTTAATTGTTTTTGTTCTTTATTTTTTATGCCTTGTCTCTTTGTGTGTTTTCCCCCTCCCCCTCCTCCCTCCCTTTTTTCCTTCCTCTACATTTGGGGATCTTCTCATTGACCGGACAGACGCGGATGGCCTCTGTGACTCCTCCCACTTCAGCTTGCTATGGACACTACACTTCATGGGTGAGATCTGCTTCGCTATAGCTGGTTTGAACATGCTCCGTCCTCATGGCTAGGTGCATTACCTTCAATGTCAAGGGTCTGGGCTCCAACACTAAACGACGCATGGTCCTGTGGGAGCTCCGGTCCCTCCGGGCAGACATGGCTTTCCTCCAGGAAACACACTATGACCATACAGGTACATTTAATTTCGCTAAACACTACTACCCCCAGGCCTACTCTGCCTTCCAATATCGGCGGAGGGCGGGGGGTAGCTATCCTATTATCTCATACCTGTCCCATTCATGTTACCGCTTCCCATCTCGATCCTCAGGGTCGATAAGGGCTTGATAAGGGCTTCGGCCCTTTATGATTTATGGCGTGTCAACAACCCCACTGCCCGCTCCTACACGTTCTACTCCCACCCCCACAACACGCATACGAGGTTAGATTATTTTTTTGGCAACACCCCGACACTCCGTTTGCTTATCGACGCCGATATCGGTCCCATCTCGTGGTCGGACTACGCCCTGGTCTCCGTTGCCCTTTCCCCTGCTCCGATTCCAACTAAACGTTGCCACTGGCGCCTTAATGAGTCCCTCCTACATTTGGAAACCACCCGTAACTCCCTGCATACTCATTTAACTGAGTATTTTCGGGACAATGAGGCCTCGGTCTCCTCTGTCTCTACCCTCTGGGAAGTCCATAAAGCTGTTATGTGAGGTCACTGCATTGCCATAGCAACAAGGCTGAAACGGGACAGAAGGGCTAAGGAGGTGGCCCTGTGTACTAAGATAAAGTCCCTCGCTGATAGACTGGCTTCCCGCCCCTCTCTGTCCCTCCTACATCAGTTGGTTGCCGCTCGAATTGACCTACATGATTTGGCCATGCATGCTACTCAGCGTCTTTTACTCTACAGTCGCCAGCACTACTATGAGCATGGCAATAAAGCCCATACCCTACTAGCCAAGACCCTACGGGACCGTCAGGCATCTTCTACCCCCCAAGCAATTCGTCCTCCCTCTGGCGCCCTCCTACATCATCCAGACGCTATTGCTTCTGCTTTCCAGTCATATTACACTCGACTGTATAACCTCCCATTGAGAACCCATCCAGATCTCCCTTCTTCCTCTCAGGGGCTACAGGCTTACCTTGACTCTTGCAGTCTCCCCTCACTACTCTCCTCTGCTCTCCGCTCGCTTAATGCTCCAATTACAGATGAGGAACTTGCTGACACATTAAAAAGTCTCCCAAACCTACCCTTCAGAAGGAGCTTGATGGGTTCACTAAATTTGAGCATAGTTGGATGGGAAGAATAGTATTATACAAAATGTTGATCCTTCCCAAGATACTTTACTATTTAAGAACATTAGTGATACTGATACCCAAGTCCACCTTCCTGAGTTTCCAAAAACAAATGATGTCCGTTATATGGAATGGTGGTAAACCCAGAGTAGCACTACATACACTGTTTAAAGCAAGAGATAATGGGGGTATGGGTGTACCAAACTTGTACCATTATTATTTAGCCATAGTTTTGGGTCAACTCCAATTTTGGTTTACAACGAACCATGACAAACTGTGGCCAGCTATGGAGGCCCAAATGGCTCGGACAACCGATTGGGAGGGATACCTGCTAGCGTCAGGACCCAGGAGCGGATCTTCCATATCTGCTCCACCGGCTGTACAGGCTACGATTGGGGCATGGCATGCATTGTGTGCTATGCAGGGTGGGGATGCTCCTAAGGTAACACTAAATCTACCCATTACGACGCTCCCTCACGAGATACCACATTTATCCCTAGACATGTGGAGTAGATGTGGGGTAAATATATGTCTCTAACCTGTATAGGGGAGGTACTATAGCACCCTTCTCCGTGCTGCAGGAGACATATGGTCTACCCGCAAAGGAGGCATATACCTATACTAGATTGACTTCCTACTTGTCTGACACTACCTCGGTTCAGCTGCGCTTACCGCAGCCTGCGGCCGACCTCTTACACCCACAGGCTTCCCCAGCGGCTTATAATACTAAAACCCTGTATCGAACTTTAAATATGGATTGCACCTTTCGCAAGACTAAACACATGAGCCTTTGGGAAGAGGACATAGGCAGTAGATTTGAGGCCGGCCACTGGCGGGAAGCGATCAGATGGGCTAAGAGATCCACAGTATGTGCCTCACATTGGGAGCAATATAGCAAACTACTTCTACGCTGGTATTACCCTCCTTTACGCCTAGCTAAGTTCTACCCATCATGTTCACCTCGCTGTTGGAGGGGGATGTGGGGAGCACGGCTCTTTATTCCACGTGTTCTGGCACTGTCCACTCATTCAGCCCTTTTGGGTTTCTGTGTTTTCCTTGGTTAATAGCCTGTGTGGTGGAGTGGTGGGGTATACACCTGAACTGGCACTCCTCCTGCTGGGCATCCACTTGATACCGGGTAGACATAGGACAGTTGTATGTCAGGTACTAGGGGCTGCCCGCCTACTTATTGCAAGAAGATGGAAGTCTACTTCATGCCCGACATTGACAGAGTTGATCTCAGTGGTGTCACTGAACTATCAATACGAGCATATTTGTGCATGTAATGGAGGGGGCCTAGATAGATTCTGGGAGTCGTGGGCAGAGGCATTCCCCCCACCGTACACTCATTGACGGACTATACGCCGTGGCCTTCCCTGACACTAGGGTATTACATTTTACTTTACTTTTGCAGACTCTTGGGGCCACTCTGCTTGGTTACTCTTGGAACACCTATATGTTATCTAATTAAGTAATTGGAAAGTGGATACCTGGTAGCTGATGGGTCTCCCCCTTTGTTTTCAGGGCGGGTTGCCTACTCTGTGGGCTGGGGGATGTGATCCAACTTTATTCGTCCTCTAGGCCTGAACTATGTTTTGTGTTTTATGTTCTTTTGTTGTTTTGCCCTCTGCTTTCCACCTTATCCTCCACTAGCCCGTTCCCCTCCCCCTCCTTCTCATGGCAAAACTCGATTGTCGCTCCATATGGCCTTATCGTGTTAGGTTTATCATATGTTTGGAAAGACGTAAATGCTCTTACTATGCATTATTACTATATGTATTTTATTCATGGATGTACTTCACTTGAGTATATTGTATTGTACTGTGATTACGATATGTGTGAGGCCATAACTGTGCCCTTGTTCCTTGATGTGTTTACGACTTGTAATGTATTCCTGTTAAAAATTTCAATAAAAAATTGTTGAAACGAAAAAGTCTCCCAAACGGTAAAGCCCCGGGACCTGACGGCTTCACTTATTTATATTATAAGACTTTTCAGCCCCTGCTCCTGCCCCACCTCCGGGACCTGTTTAACTCATTTCTGGACGGTGCTCCTATCCCCCAGTCGATGCTCCATTCCCATATTACTTTAGTCCCTAAACCGAATAAGGACCCCCAAGAGTGTTCCAATTATCACCCCATAGCTCTCCTTAACTCAGATCTTAAACTCTTCACAAAAATTTTGGCCACTAGATTGAACGCTTGGCTTCCCTCTCTTATCCACAAGGACCAGGTGGGCTTCGTCCCCTGCCGTCAGGGTGGCGACAACACCAGAAAGGCTGTGGATTTGATAGATGTTGCCGACCGTACTGCTATCCCTGCCCTTCTCTTGAGTTTAGACGCTGAGAAGGCCTTTGATCGCCTAGATTGGTCCTTTATGTTTGCTACACTTAGGAAGTTTGGCTTTTCAGGGGCCTTCTTTACGGCGGTTACGGCGCTCTACTCTTCCCCCTCCACTGTGGTTAAGCTTCCATACGCCACCTCCTTGCCTTTCCCCATTTGTAACGGAACGCGACAGGGTTGTCCTCTATCCCCCCTTATCTTCGCCCCCTGTATTGAACTCCTAGTTTCCAAAATATGCTCCAATACTGATATTATGGGGATTTCTGTGCGTGACCGGGACTTTAAAGTCAGCCTTTTCGCTGACGACATCCTGTTGACCCTCACTAATCCCCACACATCACTCTCCAATCTCGTGTTAACGTTGCAAGATTATGTCCATTTTTCTGGATATAAGGTTAACCCTTCCAAAACGGAGGCTCTCCCTTTAAAGATCCCGGACCCTGCCCTCCAACTCCTCCGTCACAACTATGACTTCCAGTGGAAGACTCGTTCCCTTCGTTACCTGAGTATCCAACTGTTCCCCTCCTACGCTACTTTATACTCAGTCAATTATCCCCAACTATTTCATGATCTCCGCTCACTCCTGGATGAGTGGCGCCCCTTACACATTTCCCTAAAAAGGGCGGATCACTGCTGTTAAAATGTCACTCCTCCCTAAACTACTCTACTTCTTTGAAACCTTGCCAGTAGCAATCCTCCGCTCGGAACTTCGTTCTCTTCAAAAGGCTATCTTCCAATTTATTTGGAACGGGAAGACACATCGCATTCCGCGCTCGGTTATGCTGGCTGGTAAGACGGAGGGGGGGGTCTTGCGGTCCAATACTTGCTCCACTACTATTGGGTGACCCATTTACGTTGTATTCCGTTTTGGGCGTCAACCCAGGCATATACTAAATGGGTGGAGATAGAGAAGCTCTGGTTGGCTCCTGTCCACCCCAATGCTTTCTTGTGGACCCGCTCCCCCCCCCCCCCCCCCCGCCTGCCACCTCTCTCCTAGGACCCATCCGCTTCACTAGAGCTATATGGAATACTTGTTATAAACTTTTCCCCCTTGCCTCCCGCCATTCCTCTATGATTTCTTTCCTATTTAACCATCTCCTCCAGGATGGGCTGGAAGCTAACATGGTGCACCCCTGGAGCAGACTGGGTCTGTTCCACATTGCTGACTTGATTGACCCAACGACCTTGGAGCTCAGGATTTTTGACTATTTTACATCTAACTTGCACTTGCCATCCTCTGAGTGGCTTCATTATAGGCAGATAGCCCATTTTATGACCACTTTGTTTGGGGCCCCGCGGGTGCCCAACTTTACCTCCTTTGAGAAGATTTGCAGAGCCGGTACCTCTACGAGGGGCTTGATATCGGATATCTATCGTATTCTCTCTTCCCCGGAGGGGCGGGCCCCCTTTGTCCACAAATACATGGACGGGTGGTCGGAAGCTCTGGATAAGCAAATCTCCCCGTCACAATGGCAGATTATATGGTCTCGTGCTGCTAAATCGTCCACATGCATTATGTACCGTGAAACTCAGTACAAGTTACTTACGTTTTGGTACCATACTCCGGTTCTCCTCCATACGCTGAATACCTAATATTCCCACGGACTGCTGGAGATGTCTGTCTGGGGAGGGGACGTTGCACCACATTTTTTGGACCTGCCCACTGATCCGCCCTTTTTGGACAGAGGTCAGGGTATTGACTGATGCACTCTTCCTCCAGGGTGTCCCACTGGACCCATTGGTGTACTTACTTAACTTACCCCCCCTGACACCTTGGTGGAAAGGCCTCTAAACTTTTCCTATATCTCTGTACTGCTGCTAAAACGCTTGTGGCTCTTAACTGGAAGAGTGTACATCCTCCTACTGCCCCTGCCCTTGTGGCCCGGGTTAAAGATGTGCGCAGCCTGGAATACCTCACTGCTATGCTCAACAACACTACAGCTGCCTTCTAGTCGGTCTGGTCCCCTTGGGATACGTACTGCACTCTCCATGGTTTCTGACCTCCCCCTCTCCCTCCCTTTCCCCTTGTTGTCCCTCTCCCATGTACTTGTTTTGATTTACGTCTTGTGTCCTGTTTGTATTTCTTTTGTTTGGTCTTTTTTTTCCGCTTGAATTTTGTGTTCTTGAATCATTGTACAATTTAAAATTTAAAATTCAATAAAAATTACAGTTGAAAAAAAAGAATGTTTTTAATCTTATCCTTTAAAGATGGTTGCTCATTGCTGAGGACATTTTCAATATAAATCTGACAAAGGTACTCCTTATTTGTAGATGACAGGTTTTTTTTTTTGACAGATCACACATTTCCTAGGAACTGGATCATTTTTAACTTTTTGAGGGGGATCTTGATCTCCCTTAAAAGTAAAGGGGGAAGGCCCATAGAATACAACCTGAAAAGACCCCCCACACACACACACACCTTAGCCAGAACACTTACTGGGTTAGGCGTCACACATGGCGCAAAAGAGTTGCTTTTGGAGCTGGAACTTTCAATATCCATAATGGGGAAGAAAGACAGTTCTTGTCCTACCTTGGAACATCAGGTTCCTCCAGGAAGGATAGACAATTTATGGAAGTGCCAGCTATGTGACCTTCTGCTCCCCAGGGCAGATCTGCCTCATCTTCTTGCTTCCCACTCCTGGGGACGCAGTGGATGCAAGAACCCAGAAGTCATGCGTCAGAGTGATGCTCTGGCATGCATGTTGCTGTAGACCAGCAAGAAGATGATTCCCTGGCATGGGGAAGAAACATGTCTAAGGAGCTTATGGAGGACCAAAGTTGTCGTGTCCCAGACCTGCTTTATTCCAGGAGCACAGGAGGGTCCTGGGACAAAACGTTTGAAAGCACCATACTAAAACAAACATAAACACATTAAGCACCCCTGCCTCCTAAAATGCCCAAACTATAAATATATCTAGAAATAATTGTCCCATATGGTAAAATATTTATCCCATACAGTAAACAAAATGGTCAAACCGCAGTTTTTTTGCTATTTCACTTCCCAAAAAAGAAAATTATTAGAAAACAATCAAAATGTCAGACAATCCCCAAAATAGTATCGCTAAAAACCAAAACTGCAAAAAATGGATGTCTTACACAGCTCTGTACACATAAACTTATGGGTGTCAGAATCTGGTGACTGGATTTTTGTGAAAGGGTTAAAACACAAGAGAAACTATATAAATTTGGTATTGCCATGATCAATGTACTCAATATAGGTAATATGTCATTTTGACTGCACAATGAACACTTTAAAAACAAAAGCCATAAGAAAATGGCACAAATGCAGTTTGTTTTTTTTTAAATTCACCAGGTTAGAATTTTTTTTCTCCGGCTTCCCAGTAAATCAGGCAGAATATTAAATGGTACAATTTAAGTTTCTGAAGTACAATTTGTCCCACAAAAACAAACCCTCATACAGATCTATAAACAGAAGAATAGTTATGGCTTTTGAAAGATGGGGAGTAAAAACGAAAATACAAAAATGAAAAATGGCTATGGTGGGAAGGAATTAATATCAGAGTGTCATCTGTATATTTTCCTGTTTCACTTATTATTATGTCGCAAATATAAATTTCATACATGACTTTCATTCAAACTTTGCTTTTATGAATAAAATAATACAAGTCTACAAATTTTCAAACGTTGTTTGGTTCAGAAATAAAATTAACCATTTCTTAATGATTTTGATGTGCTGAATTCAAATATCACAAGGAAAACTGTCAATTGGCTCTAGTTTCTATGATATCGAAGAATTCTCGTTTTACTGTTATGTAAATTGTATAGATTATAATATATAATTGTGACTTCTGCAATCATATAGGTGTAAGTTTATTGTTCATAAAATTTTGAAAATATATTCTGATGAAACTTAGCTGTATTTAAAATCAACTATAATTTACAGACATGTCTAAGCACTTTTACAAATTATAATCATATTTAGGCTAATATGTTATTGAACGTAGGTTCTCATTCATTGGCTACTCGGCTCTTTTTCACACGTCGCTTGTATTCAGGCATCGGATTGTCTCTGGTAACTGTCCAGCAGTAGTCTGCAAGCATTGATGGGTTCCATTTACACTGATATCTTTTTTCCATAGTCACAATTTCCTGGTGAAATTGCTCACCATGTTCATCGCTCACCGCTCCACAGTTTGGTGCAAAGAAGTCTAGATGAGAGTGCAAGAAATGAATCTTTAAAGACATTGTAACGTCTCTGCCTGTTCAGGTCTCTGCGCCACCCTCCACTCGCACACTGGGGCGAAGGAGGCGTGTTCAGTTTGATTCCTTGATTAAGGTTCTTGTTGCTCAGTCTGAACACTGTCCTAGACTATGTAATTGAATTTTAGCCACACCCATCTCCTGTACCTTGTTTCTTCTGCTCCTCAAATAGTTAATCTTAGCCTTGCCTGTGTGATTGACAGGCTGTCAATCAAGATCACCATCCTTGAAGAAGAGATGGACAAGATGCTTTTGATGGTCCCGGAACAAAGAAATCTGAACATCATCTGCTAGCAGATTCCACTGTTGAAGACTGGAACCTAAGTTTAATTAGGATTGCATCACCTGGCCTTTATTGGCATCTTTCTATTGGTCATTCTGAGATGATGCAATTCTAGTAGATGATGCAATACTGATGATGCAAACTTTTCCCAGTATTGTATTAAAGGCAGTGAGAAATATCAAAAGCACCTCTGTATCATGAAAGAGCCAATTTCAAAATTTGAGCATCATTTTCGATCTCAGTACTCAAAAATTAGTTAAGATCAACTGTTTTCATGTCTGAACCAATTTGGCTGGAGACCAGTGTAATTTGTCCAGCCCTTTGACTTTTTTTTTATTTATCAAAAGCTTTAAGGTGGTGGAAGCTAACCCTTTCCAAGAGGATGGACGAGAAGTCTCCACTCCAGATAGGCTCTTGTACTGATTACATACGTTTGTTTTGTGTGTGTTTCTTTGTGTTGTGCCAATAAATTGTCTGCTGCAGGTAAGTTGCACTGATGAAAATGCTGTTAACTGATGATCGCACTGTGTATAGTGTATGCTACTGTTACTGGAACTAGAGTTGCTGAGTCATCACAGCACTTACTCTGGTACTTTCTGGAGGAGAGGCAGGGTGATGATTCCCCTCAGGCAAAACTCTGTAGCGCCTATTGTCTTTTTGTGCTTCCCAAAATACATCCTAGGCATACTGCAGCCTAAAGCTTTAATGTTAAGCTGGGGTGGAAAAACTGAATACTTTAGGAGTTTTCAAGTGCCTTTTAGGAGTCAAGTCTGCAATCTTTGGTGCAACCAGTGTGGTTACTTGTCAATGACAGTAGCATGACCTGGGCTTTACATGAAAGTGAGTGTAGAAAGCAACAGTGGTAGCCTGGAGTAGCAGTAGTAGTGTGAGCTGAGCGCTTCTGTGAACAGAAACACTGGTATGTTTTCTGTAAGTCTAATTAGACTACTGGGAGACTACAATGAAGCTGCTGTGAAACCTCAGTGAAAAACTGCTGTGTGTTGGTGTCCTTTTTCAGCAATAACCTCTGGAAACACTGGCATAGTGGGGAGTCAGTTGTCCTGTCTATCGCATTGGGTAGACTTGTGTAAAAGGCAAAGCAGTGTCCTTGCCTGGTGGCATTACAAGCTTACAAAGCTGAAACATATAAAACTGAGTGAGGCTAAGACCCCAAGTAGCAAAATGCAGCAAAAAAAAAAAAAAAAGGAAAAGGGGAAAAAAACGCAATGTTTTTCATTGGTTTTTCACTGAGTTTTCCTTTGCAGACTTTTTGCCCTTATTATACCTATAGGTAAAATGCCAGCGTTTCTGCAGTTATATTTAACATGCTGCAATTTTCAAAATACTGAAGTTTTTGAAATCGTAGCATATCCCCTGCTGATTATTTTCTGCAATGTGTGGATGTAATTAGTGAGAATCCCATTAACTTTGCAGGTACTGTAAAATGCAGCTTTTTTTGCCACTGTGTTTCCCCTGCAGCAAAAATGCTGCGTTTTCGCAACGTGAGGATTTAGCTTAATACTTGTGGCACCACTTCCCAGGTGTCCTGTCAGTCTCTTCCCAGGTGATTGGCTACAGTGTTAATATTTCTATTTAGAAATGTCATTCCTGGAGGCCAAGAGACAACAGCACAGAAGGGAGGGAGTGACAAAGTAAGTATTAGTGTCATTTAACAATAATGTAAAAAAAAAACTTAATGAAACGAACAACCCCTTTAAATACAGATACTTAATCCTAAACATAGATCATCAATATTAGCTCAGTGGGGGTCTACAAAAAAAGTGACATACTTAACAACAGTCAAAGCAGTTGAATATGCTTGGGGGAGGTGATAGACTCCTTTTAACTACAGGTCTTTGCTTTTGCATCATCCTTTTTGAATTACCCTTTCTTGTATCAAGGACCTCTAGAATTCAAGGCAACAGCATTGTGAGGTGCACCACAGGCTTATATAACTGTTCAGTCCCCTGGAAGACTCGAACGATGGAGAGACTGACCGCTAAAACAGCAGTTACCCATGGACACCGGCGGACCCCATAGACTATAATGGGGTCCACTGGGTGTCTGTCAGGTGTACACCATTTTTATACTGAAACCAGCGGAGAAAAAAGTCCTCTGTGCAGGACTTTTCTCGCCAACGATTTCTGGCGGTTTCTGCAGTGGAGTCTCAGAATACACACAATACTGGTAAATAGAAATATACTGTATATTCTCTGTATGACATAACTTTGGTTTGACCTGTTGAGGGTTATTAAATATGATACTTACAGTAAATAATAGTAGATACTTGTATACATTTGTATTATTTTCACAAAGAGACTTATTTATATATTGTTTTCACAGGTATTATTTCTGTGTAACAGGTGCACAAAACTCAGGTGCTCCCAGTGTTGCAGTCCTCAGTGGCCAACATACTGCTTATCTGGCCAGCCATCAGGGTGTAGCCAGTGTCGTAACAGTCGCAATTGCAGGGGGTGCAAACGCGACCAGGCCCAGAGGGGTACTGGTACGGATCAGGCCCCAGCAGTCACATGGAGCACCCTGACGTAATGACATCATCGCGCCCCACATGATCACTGAGGCCCAATCACAGTCCCAGCAGTGACATCTGGGGCATGTCACCTCAGTCGCAGATAGAAGAGAACCAAAGAAGATGCTGAAGAGAACTGGAGATGAGTATAAGTGTTTGTTATTTTTAATCACTTCCTCTGGGCCTCTACTTATTATACTCTGGGGTCTGAGGAAACCCCAGAGTATAATAATAGCACCGAAGCGGAGAGCTGAACCTCATGAATATTCATCAAATTTTGTTGGGTTCATCTGAAGCGGCTCTTGGGAGCATTTTATACTGTGTGGGGCCCCTGTGGAGCATATTATACTATGTAGGGGCCACTGTGGAACATATAATATTGTGTGGGGGCCACTATGGAGAATATAATACTGTGTGGGGAACCACTGTGGAGCATATTATACTGTGTGGGGTCACTGTGGAGCATATTATACTATGTGGGGACCACTGTGGAGCATATTGTACTGTATGGGTGCCACTGTGGAACATATTATAGTGTGTGGTGCCACTGTGGAGCATATAATACTGTGTGGGGGGACACTGTGGAGCATATTATACTATGTGGGGTCATTATTTAGCATATTATACTGTGTGGGGCCCCTTTACTATTCACATCACACACCATCTCTTTTATAGCAGCCGTGCACTATTATTACAGGCTTTTAATAACACAGCATGGTGATTATAAAACAGATCCTGTGCAATATAAATAGTGAAGGAGTCACGGCGCTCACAAAAGCACCACAGTACCTTCAAACAGTTGATCAGCAGGGGCTTCGGGCTTTAGACCTCCACTGATCTCTTACATCTCTTAGACTGTTAATACCCTGCAGATCAGCTGTTTCCCACAGCACGCAGCTCCCAGCATTGTTTAAATGCTGGGCACTGCACTGCTCACTCACCATATTCTTGATAACTGCAGTTGTGGGTACTAAAGCTGTATTCCTTTCAAGTATCTGAGATACCGTTGCAGCACCCATAACCATCACTTTCAAGAATTAGCTGTATGGAGAGGGTAGACTTTAGTTACGCTACTGGGAGCAGCCATCTAGCCATGCCACCCCCTTTCCTTGCTGCTCGCCTACTGGAGCTTTTTTTGTGCAGATAAGTGAAGACATACACATACACACTGGAGACACCAGGACCTTCGCTGCAGAGTTCTCTACTGACTTTCTTAAAGCAGACACAGGTGATACGACTTTGCTTGAACAGATATAACTCAATAATAGCAGTAGGATCAACTCCAAGCTCTCAGTTAAAGACACCACACTTTCGCTCTATGTTCTATGGGCCCAGGAGTGAATTTTAGAGTAGGAACCCTCTACCCCCTGCCCTTTTTCCACAATATACTGGGGTGGAATTTATTATCTACATCTTTTGCGCACCTTTTTACTTGTGTACGCCTTTTTCATGAGTATATATATGTCCATGCACATTTACTAAAAGTCATATGGTGTGTAATAAATCTTGTGCCAATTTACTACAAGGAAATGGTTGGTTTGTTTGTTTGTTTTTTACATTGCCGTAGTATTGGAGTGCAATTGTAGCTTTAAAAAAAAAAAAAAGATGCAAGTTATAAATGAATTGTAAAATGTCATTCAAGGTAAATCATGCACACTTTTCTGTGAAAAAAGCAAAGTGAAAATATGTGCAAAACAAAAACATACATCCACCCCACACAATGAAGAGAATATTAAATAAGATGTAAATAAGAATAAAGAAGTACAAGAAGCTTGATTAAATTCCCCCACTAAGCATGTTAGGTTGGTTTCACTCAGTGTTTTTCATTTCAGTAATTCAGTGTTTTTAACAGCATTTTTTAGCCACAAAAAGTCATTAGAAATACTGCAGCCAGATGTTACAGTTATTCATATAAATAATACACATACACTTTTATATGCATTATACAGTACATACTCGCTTATATACATTTACCTACATACAGTCATATGAAAAAGTTTGGGCACCCCTATTAATCTTAATTATTTTTAGTTCTAAATATTTGGGTGTTTGCAACAGCCATTTCAATTTGATATATCTAATAACTGATGGACACAGTAATATTTCAGGATTGAAATGAGGTTTATTGTACTAACAGAAAATGTGCAATATGCATTAAACCAAAATTTGACTGGTGCAAAAGTATGGGTACCTCAACAGAAAAGTGACATTAATATTTAGTAGATCCTCCTTTTGCAAAAATAACAGCCTCTAGTCGCTTCCTGTAGCTTTTAATCAGTTCCTGGATCCTGGATGAAGGTATTTTTGACCATTCCTCTTTACAAAACAATTCCAGTTCAGTTAAGTTTGATGGTCGCCGAGCATGGACAGCCCGCTTCAAATTATCCCACAGATGTTCAATGATATTCAGGTCTGGGGACTGGGATGGCCATTCCAGAACATTGTAATTGTTCCTCTGCATGAATGCCTGAGTAGATTTGGAGCTGTGTTTTGGATCATTGTCTTGCTGAAATATCCATCCCCGGAGTAACTTCAAATTGGTCACTGATTCTTGTACATTATTCTCAAAAATCTGCTGATACTGAGTTGAATCCATGCGACCCTCAACTTTAACAAGATTCCCGGTGCCGGCATTGGCCACACAGCCCCAAAGCAAGTACAATAAACCTCATTTCAATCCTGAAATATTACTGTGTCCATCAGTTATTAGATATATCAAATTGAAATGGCTGTTGCAAACACCCAAATATTTAGAACTAAAAATGATTAAGATTAATAGGGGTGCCCAAACTTTTTCATATGACTGTATATATATATATATATATATACACATGGACAAAATTGTTGGTACCCCTCATTTAATGAAAGAAAAACAATGTAGTTTGGCAAATTCCAGTCTGGCTTTTTTATTATTTGTTGACAACTACATGTTGACACGCCACAAAGCTTCTGGGAGAATGTCATATAGACAGATGAGACAAAAATCGAAATTTTTGGCAAGGTACATCAGCTCTATGTTCACAGATGGAAAAATGAAGCATATCTTGAAAAGAACACTGTCACTACTGTGAAACATGGAGGAGGCTCTGTTATGTTCTGGGGCTGCTTTGCTGCATCTGGCAAAGGGTGTCTTGAACCTGTGCAGGGTACAATGAAATCTCAAGACTATAAAGGAATTCTAGAGAGAAATGTGCTGCCCAGTATCAGAAAGCTTGGTCTCAGTCGCAGGTCATGGGTCTTACAACAGGATTATGACCCAAAACACACAGCTAAAAACACCCAAGAATGGCTAAGAGGAAAACATTGGACTATTCTGAAGTGGCCTTCTATGAGCCCTGACCTAAATCCTATTGAGCATCTTTGGAAGGAGCTGAAACATGCCGTCTGGAAAAGGCACCCTTCAAACCCAGGACAACTGGAGCAGTTTGCTCATGAGGAGTGGGCCAAAATACCTGTTGAGAGGTGCAGAAGTTTCATTGACAGTTACAGGAATCGTTTCATTGCAGTGATTGCCTCAAAAGATTGTGCACCAAAATATTAAGTTAAGGGCACCATCATTTCTGTCCAGGCTTGTTTCATGAGTTTTCTTTTTTTTTTAAATTCCGTTGAAGCATGGTTGAAAAGCAATGTCTGACTTTCATTTGTTCATTTTCATAGAATTTTTATATATTATTAATTTTGTCAGATTCAAGTTATTTCTGTGACCATTGTGGGTTTTTCTTTCATTAAACGAGGGGTACCAACAATTTTATCCACGTGTGTATATATATATATACACAGTATGTACCTCGCTTATATACATTTACCTATATATATATATATATGTATATATGTACCTAAACTTACAGATATGCATTTGCATACATAGGTATACGCATTTACACACGGGTATATGCATTTATACACACACATAAACATAATATACACTCTGGTTTACACATTACCCAAGCACATTTAATGATGATGAGGTCTGGACATGCATGCACAAAGTATAGTTTGGGATATAACTAGAGATGGGCAAATTTCATGATGTTCTATTCGACAAATATATGAAAGGTTCGGCCCTCTGGCTTGTTTTGGGCTGAACCTGTTTGGCATGCACCAGAAGTGTTAATATTATACTCTAAGGTCTCTTCTTATTTTATAAAATCACACAGTGCTCAAAACTGGTTTAATAAATAGGACAAGTTAACTGAGAAATATGATCACAAATCCCCAATTAGAAATGGTAAGAAAGGATTACCAGTGCCGAAGCAGTTTATAGTACACAAACACAAAGGGGGAATAAAGTAAACCTTATCTGCCAGAATTTTGTCTAAAACTGCACCAGAATTAAAACTCTGACACATTAACTAAAGGTTTGCGCCTATATCAATACAGAAATGCGACACTGTCGCCAGTTCGTAAGATACATCCAAAAAAGGAGTGTGGTTAAAACTAAGAATACTAAGAATACATCGCCTAATCTAATAGGCGAATGTGGTTTTTGGTCGCAAAATCAAACCGTAAAATAGACCATTTCTAAACTGGTATAGTTATTCTCAATTATTTATTAAGTGCACCAGATTTTTTATTGCCGTGCAACACAATAGAAAATCTGGCACATTATACACTGGGTACAATAAGCATACAGTATGTACCCATTTTTTTAATATATAATCCCAGCAGATAATGGGCCCTATTTACTTACCAATCCCCGTTCCTGCTCACAATCGTCTCTGCTTCCTTTTCTTCCCTCCAAGGCACCCCGCGGGGCCAGGAAAGGAAGCGCTATGCTGTGGGGGGCCCAGTCTTTGCTAGTTATGCCCCTGCAGCAATTGTATTTGAAGATTCTATGATGGGAGGATGACCACATGCCATACCACAACCCAATGAAATAGATTTAGTCTGCCAGTCATGTGCTTAGTTGCTTCCATGTGTAAATTAGTCTTGCAATTTTAATTTTTACCACTAGAGGAAACCTTTTTACACCAGGTCACATGATGGAAGCTTGGAGTAGTGTGTCACAATGTGACATGCAAGTTCCACCTCCTACAAGGGTATCATTTAGTACACAGAGTGGTGACCATCTTAGGTGAGGCAAATGGTAGACTTATATTTAGTGCCATGTTGCTACAGGCAGAACAGCATTCAGTTTAGATTGCAACTAAACACTGGATGTTTCTGGAATAACCTATTACCATCCATACAGCTTAGGCCCTGGGTAGAGTGGTAGGGTACTGTATATGAGCATGCACCCTGATCTATTATACTGTACGGACAATATGGTATTTATGAGTTCTTGATTTTTATAGTGTCACGTGGAATTTATATTGAGATGTTTCTGTATGTCTCTATAGAGATAAATATTGATGTGTTGCACGTTACCCACCCAATGAATGTGAAGGGTGGGGTATATATGGTTGCTTTGTATAACCATACATATGATTGATAAAGGCAAATGTTCATGCCGAAATGTTGAATTATATGCACGTTATGCTGCGCCTGCTCCAATAAAGATAATACTTTTTTCACCTGATGGAAGTCTCTGTGGTGCTGTGACCTTCCTGTACAATATATTTATATATGCATATGAATAGATGCATTTCAGTAATTAGAATGTATATGTAAATTCTATATCCTAAACTATTTTTCATTCTTACCTGTTTCATTTTATTCCAACATATTTCTCTGTAAAATCCACATAAACATAGTAAGACTTAATACACAATGAGTCCTACACATTGATTGTGATTGTCTAATGGTACATGATTCAATCTCATTGAGCATCTGACAATCTGATGTATGAGACAAGGCTCCTTTTTCTTCCAGACACATCAGGCTAGGGCCCCCTGTTGTGAAGCAGAATATCTTATGCAAAAAAAAAGACACCAACTCACAGTCCTTTCTTGATTATAATGCATTGGCTTCTGATTAAAAAGAAGTGCTGATTTTAACTCTTGCACGGACTGTATGTAAGCGAATATTAGATTGCAAACAACAAAAAAGTTGCTCTCCCTTTTGCCATAACAGCTGGATATCATACATTAACATATTTGTTCTGATTTACAAGTAATGTCATTTTCCAAAAAGCATTATTGCAACAGTGTCCAAATATGCAGGAGGTTTTAGATTGCTAAAAGTCAGACTAGATCATTTATTAATCATCTCTACATTATTTCTGTTAAAAATGAATAAGGCCTAGATATTGTATATTCTTAGAATTCATTAAACGTAGGTTTAATGAAAATCCTTTAAAGGGATTCTATCATTAAAAAATCGATTTTTAACTAACAGCACGTCGGAATAGCCTTTAGAAAGACTATTCTTCTCCTACCTTTATTTTTCAGGTCCGCACCACCGTTTTTTGAGTTTTGTCTTCTTTCTTTGTTAGTCTTCAGAAAGCACAGGGGGCATTCCCACTGTGCTCAAAGCACTGACTCATCATAGGTTTCCAGCGCCACCTCTCTCTTCTGCTCCTGACGCTTCTCCTCCTCTTCACTCCTCTTCTTACACGAGACCACCGCAAAATGGCCGATTAGGTGGGCAAAGAAGTCAACGGTGTGTGCCTCACACTGGAAGCAATATAGTAAGTTGCTCCTACGCTAGTACTACCCCCCTTCATTTAGCTAAGTTTTTTCCGATGTGTCCTTCTAGCTGTTGGAGAGGGTGCTGGGGAGTTGGCTCAATATTTCAAATTTTTGCCATTGCCCACTCATTCAACCTTTTTGGGTATCTGTTTTCTCCTTACTTGATAAACTGTGTGGTGGGTGGTGAGTTCTACACCTGAGATAGCACTGCTCCTGCTGGGCATTCATACAACCTGTTGGATATATGGGCATATGTCAGGTACTTGGGGCTGCTCGCCTACTTATTGCTCGCAGATGGAAATCTACCTCGTGTCCAGCATTGACAGAATTGATATCTATGGTCTCATTGAATTGCCAATTTGAACAAATTTATGCCTGTAGTGGTAGCAATCCGCATAAATTCTGGAAAAACTGGGAGATTTGGTTGACATTGTTCCCACCTTTAAATGCTTACTGACAGACTCATATCTTAATATACCCTGACTTTCTGATGCATACCCTTTTGGTCACATATGTGGCTTCCTGTGAATATATGTTGTTTATTAACGGTAGCGGGAGGATCTGCGCACATACCCGTGTGGCAGATCATTCAGCCCTATTAGTCATCATAGAGTGGCCCGATCTTCCTATGTTCCTTAGGCCTATTCTCTTTTCCCCGCTTGTTGCGAACTCTCCCCTTCCCTCATGGCCTCAACTTGAGAAATGCATTTTCATATTATATTGCTATGTTTTGCAACTTTTGTGTACCTTTAGACTTAAATCTCACTGGAGTGCATCTTAATACAGTGGGGAAAAAAAAGTATTTAGTCAGCCACCAATTGTGCAAGTTCTTCCACTTAAAAAGATGATAGAGGCCTGTAATTGACATCATAGGTAGACCTCAACTATGAGAGACAAAATGAGAAAACAAATTCAGAAAATCACATTGTCTGATTTTTTAAGAATTTATTTGCAAATTATGGTGGAAAATACGTATTTGGTCAATAACAAAAGTTTATCTCAATACTCAATAAGTCTTCACAAGGTTGGCACACACTGTTACTGGTATGTTGGCCCATTCCTCCATGCAGATCTCCTTTAGAGTAGTGATGTTTTGGGGCTGTCGCTGGGCAACACGGTTTTCAACTCCCTCCAAAGGTTTTCTATGGGGTTGAGATCTGGAGACTGGCTAGGCCACTCCAGGACCTTGAAATGCTTCTTACGAAGCACTCCTTTGTTGCCCTGGCGGTGTGCTTAGGATTATTGTCATTCTGAAAGACCCAGCCACGTTTCATCTTCAATGCCCTTGCTGATGGAAGGAGGTTTGCACTCAAAATCTCACGATACATGGCCCCATTCATTCTTTCATGTACAAATATCAGTCGTCCTGGTCCCTTTGCAGAGAAACAGCCCCAAAGCATGATGTTTCCACCCCCATGCTTCACAGTAGGTATGGTGTTCTTTGGATGCAACTCAGCATTCACTCTCCTCCAAACACGACGAGTTGTGTTTCTACCAAACAGTTCTACTTTGGTTTCATCTGACCATATGACATTCTCCCAGTACTCTTCTGGAACATCCAAATGCTCTCTAGCACACTTCAGATGGGCCTGGATATGTACTGGCTTAAGCAGGGGGGCACATCTGGCACTGCAGGATCTGAGTCCCTGGCGGCGTAGTGTGTTACTGACGGTAGCCCTTGTTACATTAGTCCCAGCTTTCTGCAGGTCATTCACTAGGTCCCCCCGTGTGGTTCTGGGATTTTTGCTTACCGTTCGTGTGATCATTTTGACCCCACAGGCTGAGATCTTGCATGAAGCCCCTGATTGAGGGAGATTATCAGTGGTCTTGTATGTCTTCCATTTTCTAATTATTGCTCCCACAGGTCTACAATTTTGTTTCTGGTGTCCTTCCACAGCTCTTTGGTCTTCACCATAGTGGAGTTTGGAGTGTGACTGTTTGAGGTTGTGGACAGGTGTCTTTTATAACAATTATAAAACAGGTGCCATTACTACAGGTAATGAGTGGAGGACAGAGGAGCCTCTTAAAGAAGAAGTTACAGGTCTGTGAGAGCCAGAAATCTTGCTTGTTTGTAGGTGACCAAATACTTATTTTCCACCATAATTTGCAAATAAATTCTTAAAAAATCATACAATAAGATTTTCTAGATATGTTTTCTCATTTTGTTTCTCATAGTTGAGAAAACATACCTATGATGTCAATTATAGGCCTCTCTCATCTTTTTAAGTGGGAGAACTTGCACAATTACTGGCTGACTAAATACTTTTTTTCCCCACTGTATGTATTCATCTAAGCACTTTGCCCATCTCGATTATTTTATACTCTGTATTTATGCAGATTGTGTTGCCATGAACGTACCGTGTGTTTTTGTTTGACCTTTGTATTGAATTCATGCAAACATATAATAAAAAACTATTGATATAAAAAAAAAAAACGCCTTAGCCTTAGGCCCCATGTTGTGGAAAATCGTTTTTTTGTTTCAGATTTTGCTGCATTTGTTTTTTTTTGAGCCAAAGTCAAGAGTGGCTTTAAAAGGAATGGTAAATATAAAGGAAGCACTTATACTTTTCGCTTCTCTAAATCC
Source organism: Leptodactylus fallax (assembly GCA_947044405.1). Taxonomy (NCBI): domain Eukaryota; kingdom Metazoa; phylum Chordata; class Amphibia; order Anura; family Leptodactylidae; genus Leptodactylus; species Leptodactylus fallax. Next base: position 536,709 of record CAMRHE010000024.1, read on the forward strand.
ACTCCTAGCCTTGGCTCAAAAAACTGCAGCAAAACCTGCAACAAAAAAGCAGCTTTTCCGCAATGTGGGGCCTTAGCCCATTAGCAAAAAAAACAATGATAAAAATTGCTGTTTCTCTTGATTCCCAACAGCAGCACAATAATGGGTTATTTCTGCCCCTGTGTGCTGGTAGACCAGAATAGAAATTTTAATAAACACCTGACACCGATTACAGCTGTTAACACTTTAGATGCCGCCATGGGCGACGCCATCTTTGATCGATTGCCGCCGTCCAGATCATTATCAGAGGGCAGCAATTGGATTCCATGACAACCGGGAGCCTATTGCAGACTCCCAGACTTGTCATTATATCCCTTCTATTACACGCTGCCAGAGGTAATGTATTTTACTATTTACTGCAATATATCAGTATTGCAGTAAATAGTATGAGCGATCAGACCTCCTAGGGTTCAAGGTCCATACGGGGTCTAAAAATAAAAGTAAAAGAAAAAGAAAAAAAAGTTTTTAAAAGTATAAAAAACCCCACAAAAAATATAAAAGTTCGAATCACCCCCCTTTCCCTAGATCACATATAAAAATAAATAAACAATAATAAACATAAACACCTTAGGTTTTCCCACACTCCAAAATGTCCGAACTATTAAAATATTTAAATATTTATCCCATACAGTGAACGGCGTAGCAGGAAAAAAAAATCAAAATGGCCAAATGACGATTTTTTTCAACACTTTGCCTCCTATAAAAATGGAATAAAAAGAGATCAAACCATCACAACTTCCCCAAAATGGTATCAATAAAAACTCAATCTTGTCCCGCGTAAAAAGACATGTTATGCAGCTCCATACACATAAATATAAAAAAGTTACAGGTGTCAGAACATGGTGACACAAACATTTTTCTCTATTTTGCAAAGTTTTACATTTTATAAAAGGTATCAAAACATTACAAATACTATATAAATTTGATATCGCTGTGATCATACTGACCCGCAGAATACAGGTAATATGTCATTTTTACCACAAAGTGAATGCCGTAAAAATTAAACCTATAAGAAATTGTCGCAAATGCATTTTTTTTCCAATTCCACCTCATTCAGAATTTTTTTCCAGCTTCCCAGTACATTGTACAGGATATTGAATAGTGCCATTACATAAACACTTTAGGTTTTCCCGCACTCCAAAATGTACGAACTGTAAATTATTAAAAAATTTATCCCATACGGTGAACGGCGTAGCAGGGAAAAAAAATCAAAATGGTCAAATGATGATTTTTTTTCAACACTTTGCCTCCTATAAAAAATGGAATGAAAAGAGATCAAACCATCACAACTTCCCCTAAATGGTATCAATAAAGACTCAATCTTGTCCCGCATAAAAAGACATGTTACCTAGCTCCATACACATAAATATAAAAAAGTTACAAGTGTTAGAACATGGCGACACAAACATTTATCTCTATTTTGCAAAGTTTTACATTTTTTAAATGGTATCAAAACATTACAAATACTATATAAATTTGGTATCACTGTGATCATACTGACCCGCGGAATACAGGTAAACATGTCATTTTTACCACAAAGTGAATGCCGTAAAAATTAATCCCATAAGAAATTGGTGCTAATGCATTTTTTTTTCCAATTCCACCTCATTCAGAATTTTTTTACAGCTTCCCAGTACATTGTACAGGATATTGAATGATGCCATTACAAAGTACAATTTTCCTGCAAACATGCAAAATACAAAAATTGACAGAGGCATGAAAGGGTTAAACAGGCCTCTGTATGCAGGTGGCTTGAAATGCCGTCAGCTTCTCCGGTTTCATGACATCACCTCAGGTGCGACTCTGGAGGTGATGTCATGCCAGGGGTCCGCATCACTGAAAGTGACGTCTCTTTCCTCTGGTCCATTCTCTGATGCCCTTCTCCTGGCTGAAGTGTTGCGGGAGATCTAGTAAGGGCGCCGGCATCACTGCAGTTAAGCTCTAAATGCTGGCCCCCTTCTGGGAGGAAGTCCCAGGTTCCTTCCAAACGGCAGGCATCCCAGCTTGACACTGACTCGTGACATCAAAAATTTTTAAAATTTCTGACTTACAACCTTGTTTATAAGGAGTCATGTCAACAGAGTGGAAACATCCAGAGAAGGCATTTCTACTGTCTAGGAGATTTAAGACCCTATCTCAAAAGAACAGTATGGAACGTGGAGTCCACCACATAAGATTGATATGGCAGTCACAAAACTTTCTTGGCACACCCTACGCCTTTCGAAAGATGGATCTATCTTACAGGATCCCATTGACAGACGGGTTGAGTGTTCCCTGAGAAGGGCTTACTCAGCTCCCTCGGCTCAGAGTTCCATGGGATCACATCCAATGAAGTGGCTAGGAAGCTATGCTCTGATCTTACTTCATTATGGAAAGACATTGACTCCGGGGTTTCCAAGGACGATCTCCTGTCGTCTATGAAAAACATGTGTCTGAAAACTTCCTAAACGAGGCTCTCGTGTAGCAGGTCATACTGTCAGCTAAAGCTATGGCATTATCCACCGCTATGGCTCAACTCCTCCTGAGTTTGTCAAGGCGCATTCAACAAGATCCGTTTCCACGTCTTGGGCCGAAAGAAATTTGGTCCCCTTGGAACAAATCTGTTCTGCAACCTCCTGGAGTTCACACCAGACCTTCATGAACCACTGCCTTTGGCTGCACCATAATAAATTAAGTCCTTCAAGAGGGCCCTTCCTAGGGGTTCTGCTTGCTAAATCCCCATTAAAGTGCTGCAGGTGGGATGTAAGGGAAGCATTGATTATGAAGTTAATCTGTTTTCCCTTAGTCCAAACAGCAGCACAATGTCTCTCTCTCTCTCTCTCTCTCTCTCTCTCTCTTATATATATATATATATACATATATACACACGTGGACAAAATTGTTGGTACCCCTCGTTTAATGAAAGAAAAACCCACAATATATAGTGTATATATAGCGGGGAAAAAAAAGTATTTAATCAGCCACCAATTCTGTAATTTCTCCCACTTAAAAAGATGAGCGAGGCCTGTAATTGACATCATAGGTAGACCTCAACTATGAGAGACAAAATATATCTAGAAAATCACATTGTCTGATTTTTTAAGAATTTATTTGCAAATTATGGTGGAAAATAAGTATTTGGTCACCTACAAACAAGCAACATTTCTAGCTCTCACAGACCTGTAACTTCTTCTTTAAGAGGCTCCTCTGTCCTCCACTCATTACCTGTAGTAATGGCACCTGTTTGAAATTGGTATCAGTATAAAAGACACCTGTCCACAACCTCAAACAGTCACACTCCAAACTCCACTATGGTGAAGACCAAAGAGCTGTGGAAGGACACCAGAAACAAAATTATAGACCTGCACCAGGCTGGGAAGACTGAATCTGCAATAGACAAGCAGCTTGGTGTGAAGAAATCAACTGTGGAAGCAATAATTAGAAAATGGAGACATACAAGACCACTGATAATCTCCCTCGATCAGGGGCTCCACGCAAGATCTCAGCCCGTGGGGTCAAAATGATCACAAGAACAGTGAGCAAAATTCCCAGAACCACACGGGGGGACCTAGTGAATGACCTGCAGAAAGCTGGGACTAACGTAACAAAGGCTACCATCAGTAACACACATTACGCCGCCAGGAACTCAGATCCTGCAGTGCCAGACGTGTCCCCCTGCTTAAGCCAGTACATATCCAGGCCCGTCTGAAGTGTGCTAGAGAGCATTTGGATGTTCCAGAAGAGTATTGGGAGAATGTCATATGGTCAGATGAAACCAAAGTAGAATTGTTTGGTAGAAACACAACTCGTCGTGTTTGGAGAAGAGTGAATGCTGAGTTGCATCCAAAGAACACCATACCTACTGTGAAGCATGGGGGTGGCAACATCATACTTTGGGGCTGTTTCTCTGCAAAGGGACCAGGATGACTGATCCGTGTACATGAAAGAATGAATGGGGCCATGTATCGTGTGATTTTGAGTGCAAACCTCCTTCCATCAGCAAGAGCATTGAAGATGAAACGTGGCTGGCTCTTTCAGCATGACAATGATCCCAAACACACCGCCAGGGCAACGAAGGAGTGGCTTTGTAAGAAGCATTTCAAGGTCCTGGAGTGGCCTAGCCAGTCTCCAGATCTCAACCCCATAGAAAACCTTTGGAGGGAGTTGAAAGTCCGTGTTGCCCAGCGACAGCCCCAAAACATCACTACTCTTGAGGAGATCTGCATGGAGGAATGGGCCAACATACCAGCAACAGTGTGTGCCAACCTTGTGAAGACTTACAGAAAACGTTTGACCTCTGTCATTGCCAACAAAGGCTATATAACAAAGTATTGAGATGAACTTTTGTTCCCCTTACGTCCAACAGCAGCACAACACGGGGGTATCTCTGCCCCTGTGTGCTGGTAGGACAGGTGGAATTTTTAATTTACATAATTACTTAAATGATACTCCCCTATAAGAGGCCAAGGAGACCTCCCCTCACTGTGTTTTTTTCTGTCCTGTGTGTTGGACAGGTGGAGGGAGGATTTGGGGGTTAACTACATTTTTGTAAGTTTTTTCTCTTCTTTCAGCTGTTCATCTTTTCCTTGGGAGTTTTTTACTCCTAAGGCTTCCTTGTTTCTCCCTGATGCGCTGTCTGTCTGTGGCCATTTTGGGCTGGGTGTGCCTGCCCTTGTCTGATCTCAGGTGAGATGTTTGCGGCTGGGCAGGCTGTGCATTCAGTATGTGTCAGTTTCTGAACCTGGAGGCTGTATTGAAGGGTTAATATAAACCTCTATGCAGCTCTTGCCTGGCTGAGCTCTTCAGCAGAGCTTATGCTTCAGGTGTTTGTGCTCAGTTTAAACTGATGTCAGTGTCTCAGACACAAATTCCCCACACTACCCTTCTGTTGCAGTTATGGTTCTATTCCAGTCTGCCACAAAAACACACCGCACTTCCTATAGCACTGGAATTAAAGTGAAGAAGGAGAGAAAGGTTTTTTAATCCGGGGGAAGTGATTTTTGTCACTTCAGTATCCGGAAGCTTTTTCTGTTACACTTCTGTAGCCTTTTCCCAGTAGCATTGGATTGCGCTGACTGACTAGTTTAGGCCATTCTCTATACTGCTGTAGTAGTATTAAAGACACTGTTGGTAAATATGGTCTTCTACCTACTTATTTAAACATTTTTCCTAAGTTTGTGTCTCTGATAGGCTGTACATTTTTGTTTGATACTGTTCTGACTGCTTTCGGTGGCAGCGGCGACTTAATGAGGGAAAGGTCCTCTAAGATGAAACATTTCGCTTATATAGAGCGCGACATCCCTCTGCCTGATGGTAGAATTACATCCGCTTTCGCCAATGCCGTGGGACCCCATCCGAGGATTCATCCATTCGTGACGTAATTGTGTGGGTCAAAGAGCAGGATAAGAAATCCGGAACTTGATTTCTCAAGAAGCTTCGTACTGAGAGACATCCTCAGTCAGTTCCATCAGAAGAGGAATTTCATATACTCAAAGTGATGCACTCGTGTGATGAAGACACTTCGCTAAATCCCAGCAGGCCTCTTGGTAAGGATGCCTAGGCTGCTGAAGTCCATCTGGTCAGGCGACTGTGATGTTGACACTGCGCTAAATCCCAGCAGGCCTCTTGGTAAGGATGCCTAGGCTGCTGAAGTCCATCTGGTCAGGCGACTGTGATGTTGACACTGCACTAAATCCCAGCAGGCCTCTTGGTAAGGATGCCTAGGCTGCTGAAGTCCATCTGGTCAGGCGACTGTGATGTTGACACTATGCTAAATCCCAGCAGGCCTCTTGGTAAGGATGCCTAGGCTGCTGAAGTCCATCTGGTCAGACGACCGTGATGTTGAACTTGGGGAAGCCTCTAGTTCCACCTATAGGGGGCCAAGGGCCTTCCAAGTGGACGTGAAACTGGATAAAGCTTTGACATGCTCAGGCTTCTGTGGACATCGCCTCCAATGAGGTAGCGAATAAGAGAGTATCTAACAGAAGTTTCCGTATACCAGGTCAAGATGCCTGCCAGATCTAGGGCCTTCTCTACAGCTGCTAGAAGGCCACTATGGTTGAAACCTCGGGGAGCGGACAATGCGTCCAAGTATAACGTATGCTCCCTACCCTTGAGCTGGGTAAACATTTTAGCAGAGGCCTGGACGACATCATGGAAGGTCTTGTGATTAAAAGGTTAAGTGCCTTCCGCAGTCATTTAAAGGGAAAGCAGGACCTTCTGGCTCGGGCAGAAGTTATCAGTGCAGCTGCCTCAATCTATGTTCTAATATCAGAGGCGTGCTAGATATCAGCCCAGAGGTGCTGGACGTAAGTTCCCCAAGGAGGGGACAGAAAGAAGTCTGGCTTTGATGCCAACTTTTCGCCTCCAGCGGCAAAAAGAACTCCTGTTGGGGGATGTCTCTCCCATTTTTTCTCTCCTGCTGCAGGAGAAGATCTAAGAACTTTGGTCTTGAAGTTAAGTACAGCGGGGTTATGCGGACGAATTCTTCACCCACCACAAGACAGATTCTCGCAACCCGTTCTTTCCTGCACTGGAGCAGGTTATACTGGAAAATTCCATTCTGGAATACCTGGACAGGGGGGCCTTGGGAAGGTCCCCCCTCAGAAGAAGGTTTGGGGTCTACTCTCCAGACTTCCCGCTACCAATATATGTTATAATCCTAATATCTAAGTCTCTTCATAAGGAAGAGCGTTTCCAAAGGGACACCGGGAAGTTGGTCACATCCTTCCTCCAAAGCGATGTTCTTGTCACTCTCGACCTAAAGAATGTGTACTTACAAGCTCCAGTTATCCTCCTCACAGAGGGTATCTGAGAATTGCTGTTTCTATTGCCACCCACAGGTGACATTTCCAGTTTGCGGTCCTGCCCTTCAGCATTTCCTCTCCTCCCCACACCTTTACCTAGGTGATGGCTCCAGACACAACTGCACTCAGACCTCTAGGTTTGTTCATAGTGCCATATTGGACGACTGGCTAATAAAAGCCTAGTCAAAAACCATCCTGCTCCAGCACCCGCAGACAACTGTGTCTTTTTTTCCAGTATCCAGGCTAATAACCGGGAGAAGTCAGAGGTGATTGAAAAATCTGCAAGGAGACTGTATTTTTTCCCCATGTTTGCATGGGTTTCCTCCAGGGTCTCCAGATTCCTCCCACACTCCTAAGACATACTGATAGGGAATGTGGATTGTAAGTCCTATATGGGACAGTGCCCTATATCTGTCAATGTCCGTGAGGGCGCTGTGGAATATGATGGCGCTATACAGGTTATCATATCTTCTCAAGATGCGTCGGATGTTCATCAGAACAATTATGAGAGTCCTGGCCTCATGTCAGCCCTAGCCAATTCAGTCCCTTGGACTTTATGGCGTATGCGTCCCCTCCAGTCAGTAGTACTAGGGGTCTGAAATCATAGCCCTCTGAGTCTTGACAAGAGGATCAGACTTTCTCCCAGAACCCGTCTTTCTCTCAATTGGTGATACACTTGAAAGTCGGATGTCCACGGTCCAACCTCTTTGGACCCTGTTGACCGATGCATCCTTTTCAGGATGAGGAGCCCATCTGTACGAGAAAACCGTACAAGGAGTCTGGAGCAGGCTAGAAAAGATGACATCATCCATCTGGAGGGAACTCAGAGCAGTTCACCTGGCACTCCTCTATTCTTCTCCTCTTCTCAGAGGAAGAGCTGTCAAGATACGGTCCGTCAGGGTGGAGCCTGACTGCGTATGGTGATGGCAGCATCTCCTTTGAGCTCTCTCACACCGAGCCTCCAGGACTGAACTCCCATTGCAGGCTCCTTGGTCCGGAACCACCAAGTTCCGCTCGCTGAAAGCAAAGAAACCGGCCATCTCTCACAAGCCGAAGTACCCCAGCATCAGAGACTGAGCCTCGCCTTATCGCTAAGTTGGAGTCGGACCGTGAGTGTGACCGGCCAGTCCTTTTTTATCCTTCAAGGGTTGCCTTACATACGCCCAATGCGACCTCCTGATTTAGCTACTTAAACTATCAGAGTCTCCCTTATGGAGATCCCTGTATCTTTAATCTGGTTTTTTTTTGGGATAATTCACCTCACTGCTCCCGTCCCCCCATGAGAGAGAACGGACCACTGGTTAACTAAACGGTACCCCTTCCACCTCTTACTCAAGAAGCATTAACTTCTGACTTACCCCATATTAACAGATTGCTTCTTTCCACATATGCTTTCCTGGTCTCCTCTTGTTGCCGTCACTCCATACTAGTCACTCAGTTTTATAGCTATCTTACTTAATCTAGAACGGCATCTGACCGGCATCGTACCAATCAGGACTTTACTCTGCACCCGTTTTTCATTTGTTTGGTTACTACTTATATACTATTTTGACCTATTTGCGACATTAACGTTTGTAATTTGCAATTGTGTATACCCATTGCTGTGTTAACAATATTGGTATGTATTTTTGATTTAGCACTGCGTTAACTGTCTATTATTACCACTGTCCAGGAACCCCATACTCCCCGTCTTTTCCCTACCTGTGTCCCTCCCTGTAACCTACAGTACCGCACATCCAGATCTGAATACCAGGATAGAGACCAAACTTTAGAATCCCTCTACACGAAACAGCTCCCCTAGTCAACCCCCCTGTGTCACCAGGGAGACCACATCTTCAGTCTTTTAGACGTAGACCTCGCCACCCTTACAATGACCATGGGCTCTCCTAGCAGAGCCAATCCTCCCCCTCATACTTTCACGCAGACCTCATTCAACATCAACGGTATGAACTCTCCCAACAAGCGTCATAGTATCCAACGCATACTCCAAAAAATGAAGACTGATGTGCTCCTAGTACAAGAAACGCACTATAAGATGGAGAAAATACCTAAATTCCCGAAATCCCGGTTTGATAGACGGTTCTTCTCCTGTCATCCTACCTCTGCTTCCAAAGGAGTAGCCATAGCCCTCAGCAATACCTTCCCGTTTATATGTAGCAAACAACACTCTGATGTGGAAGGCAGATTCCTATTTATAAAAGGGTCTTTGGCCTCTAGGCCCCTTACAATAGCGACCGTTTATGCCCCGAACCAAGGCCAAGTAGCATGGCTACTCTTGACCCTCCAAGAGCTCTCAGTATTCGCTGAGGGAGACATACTCCTGGGAGGGGACCTAAACCTAGTACTCGATCCAGTGATCGGCTCCTCCTCCGGCAAAACGAATATACCTCAAAAAGCCCTGGGACGCCTCCATTTAGCGCTTCAATCTCTCCACCTAGTCGACACATGGAGATTTTGCAACCCTACCATGAAAGATTACTCTTTCTTCTCCACTCCCCATCAAACATACCAAAGATTAGACTATCTTCTCTGCTCCAGAGCCCTGGCACTGACTTCTATCCACTCTAAAATAGATTGCATCAGTGTCTCTGACCACGCTCCAGTAACTACCACTATGATCCTAGCGGAGTTGACCCCGCGCCAATGGGTATAGAGACTCAATGAGTCGCTGTTAGATAGTGAGGATGTTAGTTCCTCCCTTACCAAAGAACTAGACACCTTCTTTCAGTTAAATGACACCAATGGAATAACCCCTGCGCTTCTCTGGGAAGCGCATAAGCCCTATATACGAGGCCTACTAATATTCAAGGCTTCGGCCCTCAAGAAAAAAGGAGCAAAGAGATTGACTCGATACTTGCACAGATCAAGGCCCTAGGGAGACTCCACAAATATCAGGCCCTAACCACCTCCCACTCAGATCTACTGGAATTGAGGGAGAGACTTAGAAAGCTTCTTAACCATTCCGCAGCCAGACAAATGCTTTATTTCAAAACAAAACTGTACGCCCATGGTGACAAGGGTGGCAAAATGATGTCAACATTGCTCAAAAAGGAGAAGCTAAAGTCATACATCCCAAAAATCAAGACCAAGACTGGTCAGTTGGTTTCGGATACAGACCAGATAGCAGAGTCCTTCCGCGTATTTTACGGGAGTTCTACAACTTGGAAAATGAAGCTCACTCCGGAGATGCCGTGGCAAAACGGGATAGCATTGCAGCATTCTTGGAACAGCTTTCTTTACCCACGCTATCCTCGGAAGCCCAGTCGGCCCTGTCAGAGCCGATCTCCCCGCTGGAGGTCGACTCTGTGATTAGGAGCTTCCCGACGGTAAAGACCCCAGGCCCTGATGGTCTGCCACTCCAGTACTACAAAAAATTCAAAAGCACCCTCCTTCCATACCTCACTCATCTATGCACAGTGCTGATGAAGGGAGAACCTCTGCAGTGACAGGCTCAAGAAGCCCACATAGTCTTGATCCCAAAAGAAGGTAAAGACCCCCAAATATTTAGCAGCTACAGATCCATTTCACTGTTGAATGTAGACTTAAAAATCTGTGCCAAGTTTCTTGCACTCAGACTGAGGCCACACATTCCTGACTTGTCGCACAATGAACAGTCAGGCTTTGTTAAAGGAAGGGAGGGGAAGGACAACACCACCTGACTCCTACATGCCATAGCCATAGCAAATAAAACCAAATCCCCCTTGGTTCTATTGGGGGTAGACGCAGAGAAGTCATTTGACAGGGTTGACTGGGCCTTCATGGAAGCTTCCCTCCAAGTCTTGGGTATCCCACCACCCTTTATAGCAGCGGTTCTCACCTTATACTCACAACCCCATGCCAGACTGAAGGTCAATGGCAAGCTCTCCAATTATTTTTCTATATCTAACAGATCCAGACAGGGGTGCCCATTGTTCCCCACACTATTTATACTAACATTGGAAACATTACTACAGGCTGTGCGGCAACACCCAGGCATTAAGAGATTCCGAGTACGGGATGAAGAACTGCAGGCGGTAGCCTTCGCGGATGACATATTGTTTCTTGTCTCCAATCCCAAGACCGGCCTTTCGCACCTTTACAGACCTAATGGCTAGTTATGGAGCACTCTCAAATTACAAAGTAAACACCTCAGAGTCAGAGATACTTAATATCTCGCTCCCAAGCAACCTACCAAATAGGCTCAGCCTAGCTTCCCCTTATACCTGGAAGCGACACTCCATCAAGTACTTGGGAGTGCACCTCCCGAACAAGATATCAGAAATATTCTCCAGGAACTATATACCCCTTCTACAAGACATTAGGAAAATTCTGAAAGACTACGACCTCCCTTACATCTCCTGGCTAGGAAGGAGAAACCTCCTCCAGACATACATGGTGCCGAAAATCACCTACACTTTACAGATGCTACCGATCACGCTCTCAAACGCTTTCTTTTGATCGATAAGACGTATCTTCACTGCCTATGTCTGGAAACACAAAACTCCTCGTATTGCACACCAACTGCTAGCCAAGCAGAAACGGGAGGGTGGTATAGCACTCCCGGACCTACAGAACTACTACAGAGCAATACAATTGTCCCGATGGCAGCAATATGTCAAACCATTAAGAGGTCAGATGATCAACTTGCTGGCCGAGGACCAGTTTGGTCCGAAATTAGCCTAACACCTCTGGCTCCCAGACCACTGCAAAGGACTGGACACGTTAATTAGGGGCCCATGCGAAGTCTGGAAACAGAGTAAAGACACACTATCGCCAGCTGTCTCGCCCCTCCTACCAGGCCACTTGATCCCCCTTTTGGGCAACTCTTCAGCAGGAGACGATTTGGAACTATGGTCCAAACTTCAATCGTATGTATATGCTGACCTAGTAGTGGAGGGGAACCTATTGGTTTACAACGCTTACAGGACCTGACGAAGATCCCGACATATTAGCTACCTACACTATGCTCATTTTTGCAAACTCATCACAGTCGCTCTTAAACTGGGCCTGCCCACGAGGCCACTCACATCTTTTGAACTGGGTTTGAAGACTGGCTCCTCGACTTCTAGGAAAATCTCAACGTGTAAAAAACTACTCACATCCTCCCCGACAGTGACAAAGCCACCCTACCTTCTGGCCTGGGAAAAGGACTTACAGATAGACCTGTCTGAAGAAGACTCTAGCTCAATCCTGCATAACTCTCATGGATTCTCCACTTGCATCAGACTGCAAGAATCACACTTCAAACTGCTTTCGAGGTGGTACAGAACGCCCGAATGGCTCCATAGACACAACCTTTGTACCTCGGATCTTTGCTGGCGCTGGCGCAAACTATCGGGGACTTACCTCCTCATCTGGTGGTCATGTGAGCTCATCCAACCATATTGGAGGGAGATTACTGCTCACATCGTAAAGAGCACGGGGAAGCATCTGAGCCTTACGCTGGAAACCATCCTCCTCTCACAGCTTCAATCGGACTACCGACCATCTAGAAGAAACCTGACCACATACCTACTAGAGGCAGCGAAGACATTGATACCGCTCTATTGGCTACAAACAAACCCACCGACACTGGCTCATTGGAAGGAGAAGGTACATCAAATTGCCCGATTTGAGGAGCTGCTTAGCAGATTGGAACACAAACACGACAGATACCTCCAGCTGTGGTCTCCCTGGTGGCGCTATTCCTGTTGCACATAATAATTTTTTTTTCTCCTCCTCTATCTTACCAACTTTGACAAGCTTTCCCCTTCCCCCCCCATTGCTCTCTTCTCTCATTGTCAACTCTCCCATCATATGCAGCCTTTCCAGTCCCCCCTCCCCTCAATCCTTCTCCTTATCCACCTCCCCCCCCCCTTAAACAACCCTCTGGACGCCTCCTATGCATCCTCAGATAACCATGACTATAATGGCACTGGCCTATGCAACCAACCATATGTCTCCGTTATGTGCTTATTTGATCCTGAGTATGCAATCATAAGGACCCTACAAGTCCTTGCTGATGGACTAATTGGTACCCACATCACACAGTTTGTTTTATCTTGATGTAGCTAAACTAATTGTTATGTTTTTTTGCCTCTATATATGAAAATGTTTATCTTGTAAAGCTGTATAAATTTGAAAACAATAAAAACTGAGAATGGAAAAAAAAAAAAGATCCGGTTTGTCAACATGGTGACTGTAATAAACAGGAAGGCATCAGATAATTCTCCCTTCTCAGGGAGGCAGGTCTGATTTTCACCTGGGCAGAGAAAGATCTGACCCATCTCTCTGCAGTTCACATCAAGGGCTCCTTGAACATAGTAGCAAATCAGTTGAGTCGGGGTCTTACCGTATCAGGAGAATCGTCTCTCAATCAAGAGTGTTCCACCAGATCACCCTGAAGTGGGGTCTTCCAGAAGTAGACCTTATGGTGACCAGACTCAATGCCAAGGTAGAGAAGTTCTTCTCACTACATCAGGAGGACTATCCCTTGGCAGTGGATGCTCTGTCCATCCCTTGGAGGTTCAGGCTGGCGTATATCTTCCCTCTACTTTCCATGATAACAAGGGTATTGATGAAAGTCAGACAGGACCAAGCCTATGTGATAATCAAAAATAGCTTGGTGATTCAACCTGACAGCCTGAAGGTTGCTTAGTTCCTAGTGGACTGTCAGAAGTCGTCCTGAAGACCTTTTTTTTTTTTTTTCTGTGCAAGAGCAGAATCCACCAATAAAAGATACCTAAGGATAGGCATTGTCTTCAAGGAGTGGTTCTCCAGACAGGAAGTGAATAGTTTGAATCCTTCTACGAGAATGATTCAGAACTTTCTTCAGGACCGCTTGGATAAGGGCCTTTCACCTGCCACACTGAAGGTACAGGTTTCAGCCTTATCCACCTGCTTAACCCTCGTCAGGCTGCATAATTTTACAACATTACAGGCTCCATAGGAATAGGTACAATTGTACCTACTCAGCCGGACAAGGGTTAAGCAAAAGATTGTCTCAGAAACCCTTAATTCCCAGAATTTCTTAAGGGTGCTATGAGACTTAGGTAAGTAGTTGCAGCTCCCGTTCCACTCTGGGATCTATCCACAGTTCTTTCTGGCCTTTGCGGCCCGACATTGGAACCATTTGAGAAGGTGAATCTTAAGTTTCTGGCTTGCAAATCACCTTTTTGCTAGCTATCACCTCAGCTAAACGATGCAGGCTTCTTTTCTGAAGAGCCATATATTTTTTTTTCTCATTTGGGTCCAGCTCAGATTTCTTCCTAGGTTTAAACCTAAGGTGCCCTCTCGGGCTACCATTAACCAGGTGGTCTCCTTACCAGTTTTCTTTCCCAGCTAATTCCTCTAAGGAAGGGGGAAAACTCTATACTCTGGATATAGTATGGTGTCTCCAAAATTTATCTTCTGCGTACATAGTCCTTCAGAAGATTGGGAAGCCCTCTTAATTTAAATTTATTTTGCTCGGGTTATCACCCAAGTTTATCAAAGGGCTGTGTCTGCCTCCGGGGCTGAGAGTCGGTCTTGCTTTTTGAGCAGTTTGTGCAGCCGTTTTTGGTCACCACCAACTAACCTTTGTTAAACACTATCAGTTAGATGTCCGTAGTTCAGAGGCTACTGCCTTTGGACATTGATACAATACTGTAGTAAGTGAGAACCCTCCCTAGGGGATCTACTTGCTACGTCCCCATATTGTGCTGCTGTTGGACGAAAGGGGAATCGTTGATTATGTAGATAATCTGTTTTCCCTTAGTCCGAACAGCAGCACAAGCTTTCCCCCCCTTTAGGAAGGATTGTTGTTTTTTTTTCTTTTATTCTTTATAACTAACACAGTGAGGGGAGGTCTCCTTGGCCTCTTATAGGGGAGTATCATTTAATTAATTATGTAAATTAAAAATTCCGCCTGTCCTACCAGCACACAGGTGCAGAGATACCCCCATATTGTGCTGCTGTTCAGACTAAGGGAAAACAGATTATCTACATAATCAACGATTATTGACCAAATACTTATTTTCCACCATAATTTGCAAATAAATTCTTAAAAAATCAGACAATGTGATTTTCTGGATTTGTTTTCTCATTTTGTCTCTCATAGTTGAGGTCTACCTATGATGTCAATTACAGGCCTCTCTCATCTTTTTAAGTGGGAGAACTTGCACAATTGGTGGCTGACTAAATACTTTTTTTTCCCCACTGTATATATGTATATATGTATATATATGTAACTGTCTTTATAATCACACAGTTGGGGGGGAGGTGCTTCTTTCCTTATATTGAGGAGGGGGAGGGTCTTACAATTTAACTGTTTAAAGGTATTTATTAAAAATTCCGTTCTGCCCTACCAGCAAATAGGGGCAGAAATGCCTCATTATTGTGCTGCTGTTGGGACTAAGGGAAAACAGATTAACATCATAATCAATGCTTTTTTCAATTCCTAAGTTCTACCCCAAAATAGTGCCATTAAACACTACAAATTGTCCCGCAAAGAAACAAACCCTTGTAAGTTACATTGTTGAAAAATAAAATAAGCTGTTCTTGATATGTGATATAGGAAAAACTCAGAAAATGGTTTGGTCATTAAGGTCTAAAAGAGGCCAGTCACTAAAGGGTTAAAAATAAAAGTGCCTTCAGTTGTACTTTTCTGATTCTAGGCACATTTTGAACATATTGTGTCTGCAAAATGCAACCTCATAGAATAAAGCAAATAGTACGGCACAGTGTTAAGTGGTCACCATGTCCTAGGACACAGTAACCGATAGATTGTGATTAAGGAGCAAACTTGCTGTAAGGACATTGAACTATTAGCTGTGAGCATGAGACCTTTCTATCTACCAAGGGAACTATCACATGTCATATGTCCCCCCTCTGCGAAAGCTGACGCTGCCTGCGAGGTCCTACAAGCCACAGTGATCCAGCTGCAGTCACGACACCCCCAGGCCCTCCTTCTTGTGTCTGGTGATTTCAACCATGTCTCTACATCATCCACACTGCCCAGTTTCACACAGTATGTAACCTGCCACACAAGAGACAACAAAACACTGGACTTGTTCTTTGCCAATGCGAGGGAGGCATATAACTCATCAGCCCTACCGCCCCATGGTAGATCGGATCACAACCTAGTGCATCTCCGACCTGTGTACAAGCCACTTGTACGTAGAGAACCAGCTGTCACCCGCACAGTGAGGATATGGTCCGAGGAGAGTGATGAGGCTCTGAGGGATTGTTTTGACACAACTGCATGGGAAGTTCTGCAGGATTCTTATGGAGAAGATATAGAAGGACTCACACACTGCATAATGGACTACATTAATTTTTGTGTGGACAACACAGTACCCACAAAAGTGGTGAAGTGCTTTTCCAACAACAAACCATGGATTAACGCTGATATAAAAACACTACTTAAGGAGAAAAAGATGGCATTCAGGACAAGAGATAAGGAGGGGCTGAGGCATCAAATCAGGCAGGGAAAAGCCAGTTATAAGGAAAAAATGGAAAAGCAAATGGAAAGAAAAGACATAAGGGGGGTCTGGGAGGGGCTTAAGTCAATTTCAGGTCATAAACAGTCTGTCTGCCAGATTGAGGCAGATGTTAATTGGCTTAATGAACTAAACCTATTCTTCAACAGATTTGATCACACATCAGCTCCTCCCACCCCAGCATGTCCTTCAGTTCCCCCCACCACAATGACTTCACCCCATGCGGCTACTTCCCAACGGACCAGAAAATCCAGAAATCCGTCTTTATCTGACCACAGTCTGACCTTCACACGGGCCCAGGTGAGGAAGGAGATGAAAAAGATCAAGGCGAGGAAAGCCGCAGGGCCAGATGACATCAGTGCAAGGTTAATTAAGACTTGTGGGGACCAGCTGTGTGGTATCATTACATATATGTTTAATATGAGCCTGAGGCAGGAAATAGTCCCTGAATTATAGAAATCTTCTTTTGTGGTACCAGTTCCAAAGAAACCTCATCCTATGGACCTCAATGACTACAGACCTGTAGCACTGACATCCCACTTGATGAAGATCTTAGAGAGATTGGTTCTCGCACATCTCCGCCCTCTAGTGAGCCCCGCTATGGACCCTCTCCAGTTTGCTTATTGGCCGGGCATTGGGGTAGATGATGCCATCATCCACCTTCTGCACAGGGCTCTGTCTCACCTGGAGAAACCAGGGAACACTGTGAGAATAATGTTCTTTGATTTCTCCAGTGCTTTTAACACCATACAGCTGGGGTTACTGAGGGACAAGCTGGGCCTTGCTGGAGTGGACCACCACCTCTCCAACTGGATCCTAGACTACCTCACAAATCGACCTCAATATGTGAGAGCCCGAGACTGTGTGTCAGATACCGTGATCTGTAATACGGGGGCACCTCAGGGTACGGTTCTCGCCCCTTTCCTCTTCACACTGTACACTGCAGATTTTAGGTGCAACTCATCTAGCTGCTACCTACAGAAGTATTCTGACGACTCTGCAATAGTAGGTCTCATCACAGATGATGATGACAGGGAGTACAGAGAACTGAACCGGGATTTTGTGGACTGGTGCCAGCGGAACCACCTGAAGATTAACGCGGGGAAGACCAAGGAGATGGTGGTGGACTTCCGTAAATGCAGATGCCCTCCTAAACCAGTGGACATCCTGGGGACGGGCATCGAGATTGTGAACACCTATAAGTACCTGGGTTTGCTCCTTAATAATAAGCTGGACTGGGCAGATCACATGGAGGTCCTGTACAGGAAGGGCCACAGCAGGCTCTACCTGCTTAGGAAGCTGAGAGCCTTTGGAATCCGGGGGGCACTTCTTAGGACTTTCTTCAACTCGGTAGTGGCATCAGCCATCTTCTTTGGAGTGGCCTTCTGGGGGAGCAGTATATCAACTAGGGACAGAAATAAACTTGACAAGCTGATTAGAAGGGCCAGCTGTGTCCTGGGGAGCCCACTGGACCCAGTGCAGGTGGTGGGTGACAGAAGGATACTGTCCGTGGTGAGCTCCATGTGGAAGAAGAAGTCCCATCCCATGCATGAGACTGTGATAGCGCTGGGCAGTACTGTCAGTGACCGACTGCTCCACCCTAAGTGTGAGAAGGAGCACTATCGGAAGTCTTTCCTCCCCACCGCGGTTAGGCTGTACAACCAACACCGACCTAAATGGAGATCAATACACACAGAGAACTGAAATATCTTTCTGCCTGTTAAATCCTCCCCCCTCCTCTGCTACTTCCTATCTGTCTGTCTACTATCAATGTAATGCCTCTCACCTTGGAACATTCTTGTACATGTTGTATTTGTATTTGTATCTGCTTATCTTTGCTGCTGTAACACACTGAATTTCCCCATTGTGGGACTATTAAAGGACTAATATTATTAGAGGATTGCTGCTGTCCATGAAGCAGACTATCCTCTCAATCCTCGAGGATCAGGTCGGCGTATGGTGGTGCCACCACCACCGTTTGCCATTATTGGTCGGTCTGTATTTATTGTTTATCGCTCTTTTAACCAGAGCTGTAAGCCATGGAGGGTTTAATTTAAGACGTTTATACTTGTTTCCTATGAGTATACATTTTGCTATATACACACGTGGACAAAATTGTTGGTACCCCTCGTTTAATGAAAGAAAAACCCACAATGGTCACAGAAATAACTTGAATCTGACAAAAGTAATTCTGGGAGAATGTCCTATTGACAGATGACACAAAAATCTAAATTTTTGGCAAGGCACATCAGCTCTATGTTCACAGATGGAAAAATGAAGCATATCTTGAAAAGAACACTGTTTCTACTGTGAAACATGGAGGAAGCTCTGTTACGTTCTGGGGCTGCTTTGCTGCATCTGGCAAAGGGTGTCTTGAACCTGTGCAGGGTACAATGAAATCTCAAGACTATCAAGGGATTCTAGAGAGAAATGTGCTGCCCGATGTCAGAAAGCTTGGTCTCAGTCGCAGGTTATGGGTCTTGCAACAGGATAATGACCCAAAACACACAGCTAAAAACACCCAAGAATGGCTAAGAGGAAAACATTGGACTATTCTGAAGTGGCCTTCTATGAGCCTTGACCTAAATCCTATTGAGCATCTTTGGAAGGAGCTGAAACATGCCGTCTGGAAAAGGCACCCTTCAAACCTGAGACAACTGGAGCAGTTTGCTCATGAGGAGTGGGTTTGGTTTCATCTGACCATATGACATTCTCACAATACTCTTCTGGAACATCCAAATGCTCTCTAGCAAACTTCAGACGGGCCCGGATATGTACTGGATTAAGCAGGGGGACACGTCTGGCACTGCAGGATCTGAGTCCCTGGCGGCATAGTGTGTTGCTGACGGTAGCCTTTGTTACGTTAGTCCCAGCTTTCTGCAGGTCATTCACAAGGTCTCCCCGTGTGGTTCTGGGATTTTTTCTCACTGTTCTTGTGATCATTTTGACCCCACGGGGTGAGATCTTGCATGGAGCCCCTAATCGAGGGAGATTATTACTGGACTTGTATGTCTTGCATTTTCTAATTATTGCTCCCACAGTTGATTTCTTCACACCAAGCTGCTTACCTATTGCAAATTCAGTCTTCCCAGCCTGGTGCAGGTCTACAATTTTGTTTCTGGTATCCTTCCACAGCTCTTTGGTCTTCACCATAGTGGAGTTTGGAGTATGACTGTTTGAGGTTGTGAACAGGTGTCTTTTATACTGATAACAATGTCAAACAGGTGCCATTACTACAGGTAATGAGTGGAGGACAGAGGAGCCTCTTAAAGAAGAAGTTACAGGTCTGTGAGAGCCAGAAATCTTGCTTGTTTGTAGGTGACCAAATACTTATTTTCCACCATAATTTGCAAATAAATTCTTAAAAAATCATACAATGTAATTTTCTGGATTTGTTTTCTCATTTTGTCTTTCATAGTTATGATGTCAATTACAGGTCTCTCTCATCTTTTTAAGTGGGAGAACTTGCACAATTGGTGGCTGACTAAATACTTTTTTTCCCCACTGTATATCTGTTTTTCCTTTTGCCAGAGGTAATCGGGCACACAACCTAGATGTTCCTCTACACTAACTACCTCTGCATTGTTTTGCTTTGTCAGGAAAACCAGGGAGTGTAGGGAACATAAGGTGTCTTCTGACATTATTGGTGACAGTGAGACCGTCCGATCTGGCTCATACAGAATGTGAGCTATTAGGGCTTGTAAAACGTCTGATCCCAGCAAGTTAACTGAGTCAGACTCACTGACAAGGAATCTAGTGGTAATCATAAGTTATTTCATAGGGGAAAACATTGTCAGCGTGCAAAACAGATTTGTTAGCTCCAGTATCCACTAAAAATTCACAAGTTCTCCCCTCAGGCAATTGTAGGGAGATCATAGGGGCTGGCCCCAGTTTATCAGGTACTGATATTAAATGCACGCTTACTGGAGTACCTATTTCCTTTTGATGGTTATTGTCAGAATCCTCCTGTCCGTCTCTGGGTCTCCCATCTTGGAATTTTGCAGTTCCAGGCAAAATGTCTGGATTCAACACATTCCAACATTTAATCACATGCTATAGACAATAAACATTCAGACTTCTTCAAAGACAACGACATTCCTTCCTGTGTCTAATAAGTTCAACCAGCACCTCATTAGCATACACACAGTTGGATTTTATCTCTCCTTCCTGTGTCATCAAGCTAGTTTAGAATTACATGGCCTAGCAAGACAAAAAAAATAATTTATACACTATAATTCATAGATAAACCATCTTTTAAATTGTCAGTTCATTCAGACTATCTGGTACAAGTAAATCTAGTCTTCTCGAGCTCCTACACACTCCACAATTACAAACAATTCAATGACTTTAGTAAATACACAAAATATCCTCAATCAGTGTAGCAGGCAGAAGAAATGGGAGAGCTTATAATATGATTTCAAAGTCAATTTATATCATGGCCACTTCGTCTCCCAATCCATCTACCACGCAACATCTGTTCAACTAGTCAGACAGCTACTCAAATCCTAAGCAGATACAAGATTTCTAAACCATATACTGTACATGACTTCATGATACACTTTCTTGCAAATCATAGCATTCATTCCGTCACACTCATAAATTCCTTCAAATGTGCATTATTAACAAAAAGACATTACAAAACAGATATGCTAGATACTTCTAATTCACTGAAACAATGGAACTTTGTAACGTCTCTGCCTCACGGGTCTCTGCATCACCCTCCGGCCGCACGTGGCGGCGCAGGAGGCATGCTCAGTTTGATTCCTTGTTTAAGATTCTTGTTGCTCAGTCTGAACACTGTCCTAGACTATATAATTGATTTTCTGCCACACCTGTTTCCAGCACCTTGTTTCTTTCGGCTTCTCAATAGTTAATCTCAGCCTTACCTGTGTGATTGACAGCCTGTCTACCAATCCAGTCTGGGGCAGATCCTGAATTTCTATAAACAGGTTGTCAGCCCTCACATGGGTGCTGGCTATTGATTCTGTCTTGTGACTTGTCCGTGCTAGCTTCTTTTCTGCTATTCCCTGTATTCCTATTTCTGACCTCTGGCTCTGTTTATTGTCTATTCTCTTGGATTGTGATTTTGTACTGCATTGCTCGACTGGTACCGACCCCTTGGCTAGCTGACCTCCCTTTGTCGGTTGTTTGTCCTTTCTGCGTTCTGTGTTGTCACCTATATTAGGTAGGGCCTGTCGACCAGTTGCTGCTGTCTAGGACAGATAGGCAAGTTAGCCAGGGACAGTGGGGGGGTTCAGCTTAAGGCTCACTGTCTTGTTGTGCCCCTCCCCCCAGGGTTCTGCAGCAGCACTGGGGAATTGCTCCTCTAGCAATTCCCTTACAATTTTCTTCTACAGACATGTACACAAGACTCTAGATTAGGTCTTCTTTTGTTTAAGGGGGATGGACTACAAAATCAACAATTGCTACCTCACCAGTCTGAGGTATATCAATATCAATATCCAAACACACTTTATTGCACCAAGCTCAACTTCCTCTGAAACTTTCAGTTACTAACTTGCTGAAACACTTTGTTTTCTGAGAGTCACTCCACTTTTCTCCATCTCACTCCACTTTTCAACATGCAGAAACCCATCTTTTCACATCCTATCATTATCAACTATCTTGCTGTTTTGGCGCCTTCACTTGCCTAATAGAGCACCCCTTCACTACATCAGCACCCTCTTTTGTTCTCACAATCTCTATAGCTGGAATTCCTCTATTCACTATATTACTGCTCCTATTAAAGAGTCCTAGAGCACGATTATTGGTTTTGGAGTCATTTTGGACCTCATAGGTTAACTTTAAGGCTATGTCCAGCTTCACTTTTTTTATCAATGCATATAAAATAAAAGAAGGAACTTTGCAACACAATGAGTTGGGTACAAAGTCATAAGATACAGTGGCTTGCAAAAGTATTCATACCCCTTGAACATTTGCACATTTTGTCACCTTACAACCACGAACTTAAATGTATTTTATTGAGACTTTAAGTGATAGACCAACACAAAGTAGCAAATAAATGTGAAGTAGGACGAAAATGATACATGGTTTTCAAAATTTTAATCAAATAAAAATCTGAAAAGTGTGACGTGCAAAAGTATTCAGCCCCCCTATATCAATACTTTGTAGAGCCACCTTTCACTGAAATTACAGCTGCAAATCTTTTGGGGGTATGTCTTGCCAGCTTTGCGCATCTAGAGACGGAGATTTTTGCCAATTTATCTTTGCAAAATACCTCAAGCTCAGCCAGATTGGATCGAGAGCGTCTGTGAACAGCAATTTTCATGTCTTGCCACAGATGCTCAATGGGATTTAGCTCTGGACTTTGACTAGGCCATTCTAATACATATTATTCTTTGATCTAAACCATTCCACTGTAGCTCTGGCTGTATGTTTAGACTCATTGTCTTGCTGGAAGGTGAATCTCCTTCCCAGTCTCAAGTCTTTTGCAGCCTCCAACAGGTTTTCTTCCAGGATTGCCCCAGCCTCAGTTTCTCTGGATTATGCAAGAGCTCCTCCAGCGAAAAGCAGTGAGAGATAAAGAAAAAAGAATACATATTGGACCATGTGGATTTCAGTACAGGATTTCACAGAAAGGAGTCAAGTTCCATTAATAAAGTTTTTTTTACTAAATTTATTAAGTACACAAATGTGTTAGAAAATCAAAAAATCTTTGAATCTTTAGGTGTGCTTTAAAGCATTTCTCCAATTATGAAACCATAAATGGTACAGGTGCACAATATTAGAAATGTTATAATATAAGATGAAAGAAATTCTTCTTTCTCCACTTACTAGGCTGCTCTCCTCTTTCCTATTTTCACTCACACTGTTTATCTTTATAGAATGGTTTCTGTACTCAGCTTCATACACAGAAGTCTATGGTGAGGGGAGGAGGAGACTGTTAATTGATTGATCATCTTAATCTGTGCTGTAGTAAAGTCTTTTCTTAAACTATAGCAGTACCAAAAGAAGTTTCTCTCCCGTATACAACAAGTGTCTATAATGAGCCTCTATTGGTTAGTCTCAACATTAGTCTGTATATGTTGGATTGTTCTAATGCAATACAGCAAAGTTGCAATAGTGTGCCCTTTTTGTTTGATTTTTTAAAACACCAGCCTTTGTACCAGCAAAATGGCTAAGAGTTGAAGTTTGGTGATGAGCCACATGTACAGTGTTTACCAGGTTCTAGACTCCATACTCTATAACAGTGGTAGGTAACTTTCGGCACTCCAGCTGTTGTCAAACTACAACTCCCAGCATGCATACTTGCTCTGTTGTTCTTGGAACTCCCATGGAAGTGAATGGAGCATGTTGGGAGTTGTAGTTTCACAGCAGCTGGAGTGCTGAAGGTTGCTGACCCCTGCTCTATAACCTCTATTATCAATCACTAAGTAAGCACTGGTGCTGGGATTGTACAGCAATTTTTTTTTTTACTGAAGAATGGCATACAGTTTTTAATTACAGTTATCAGTAGCATATTTCTACTATGCCCCTAAACCAGAGATCTTAATCAATTTAACGGCAAATGGTAACAGGTGAAACACATAGTAACACGTGCAACTCAATACTGCAATTATCCTTTTCCCGACATCCTGTGTAATAGTACAGTGGATGTTGGGTATTTAAATATGTTGACCACTCAGGAGCTGAGTGGCCGCCATAGCCACCAGGTCTCCGCTGTATTCAGCGGAGACCCGGCGGCAATGCGCTCAATCAGTGCCCACACATGGACACCGCCATTTTAGGATGGATCACCAGCCCCCCGTAACGAGATCCGGGAGAAGCAATCCATTCACAAGACTGCCAGGAGCCTGTTGAAGGCTTGTCTCTGCATTACGCCTATTATAGACTACTCTATGCAGCCTGTAATAGAAGTGTTGGTATTTTGCAATGCATTACCATTGTAATGCAACTGCATTAATGAACAGACCCCTGCAGTTCATAACCCCTTGGGGGTCTAAAAATTTTCGCTTTATAGTGAGGATCTAAGAGCACTGTCATCTAATACTCATCAGTTTGCTTGATGTTAATAACACACGCTTGGTGCTGTGTAAGCAGCGGAACATACAGTCTGCCTTGCTTTCCAGCATGTGCAAGGACCCAGATTGGTGTTCTTGGCCAGCGTGGTCATCATCTTGAAAGAAATAAGGGTCAGCCTACTCGCTTGGCTGTGTCTGTGACATATCAAGGGCCCCTTCTGCATCCTCTTCCAGTCTAAGAGTCCCGTTTCCTCTACCATAATGACCCTGACCCAGATATTCATCGTCCTCCAGTTCCCCTTGCATCAACCCAGGACAATAACATTGACTAAGATGGAGGCTGTTCTTTCTCCTCCATCCCTCTTGTATGAGTGTGTTTCCTGCAATCATAAATAAAGGGAGCACCTCTTTTAAGCCACTATACATGATAATAAAGTGGCGCACCACTAGATTCAGCACATGCACCATACCAGGACCCTGCTTTAATCGACCCAACTGCAGCAATGTGACAATATTGATTCCATTTTCACTTGCAACATTGCCCAGTTGTAGTTGGAGAGGAGCCATCCAGCAGGATACCTACTTCATGATACAGCGGAGCAGCTCCTCCGCTGTGTGGCTCCTCTGATCCAGGCTTATTAACATTAAAACTGCATGGTAGCGCTTCACTTTACACCCATGAAACGAGGGAAAAGGAGGATTGGAAGCAATGCCTTGCCCTAGTAAAGATAGGGACTGGAAATGATCCACAGAGGAGAATCAAGAGGAGGCATAGTGTTGGAACTGGACATGCACAAATGTCGTGAGAGTAGCATCTGGCCTTGTTGCATTTCTGGACTGTGGCCGTTGCCACTCAAAACACTGACCCAATGAGCTGCAATAGCCATGTATTGTCCTTCTCTATAATTGCTGCTCCAAGTGTCGACGGTGGCGTGCACCTTTCCCCAGACTGATATATCCAGGGAAAGTTCCACATTTTCTGACACATGCCAAAATAAAGTTGGGACAACTTTCCTAGAGAAATAATGGTGGCGAAATGTAGTGAAATCCATTAAGTGGTACAGCAGTGACTGTCAGCAGCATGGCCAGATGCAGAGTCATGGTGCAGAACTGCCAGATGACTGTGCGCATATTGCTGCTTCCTGGACACGCATTCCTTTATGGATGACTGACATTAGCATGTAGGAGGAGAAGGAGCATGAGAAACAGAGGGTGATGATGATGATGATAATGACGAACATGTGCTAGGTGTAGATGTGGCCTGCCTACAAGGAAGATGAAGTGAAAAGAAGTAGGATGGTCTTGCTCACTTCGTCTGCCAGTGCCAACGGCAAGTCTATTTTGCCAAATAAGATGGTGATGTCTTTTCATGTGAGTACATAGCGATTTGTACTAAGTTTCTGCTTGCAGATCTTGGACATTGACAAGAATTTATTATTTGGCAATTTAGAAAAAAAAATTCTCACACAGGAGCTCTGTCACACTGTTTATTGGGTGAACAAAAAGAAACCCTTAAAAAACACATGTTTAAGATTAGCACAGGCAGAATCAGTGTTTTGCTGTTAGAATAGTAGTTTGTATGTATTTAAAGGGATTCTATCAATGGCACCGCCCAGTTGTCCATGTCCTCATAAATACTCAAGAAGGAATAATAGAATGACAGCAAAATAAAAAGCTGTGCTCCAGAATTATTTCACTGGGAATGAAATTATTACTAAACAAACTTGTCAGAAAATCTGACAGATCTTCTTTAAATGACATTACCTAACACCTGACATTATAATAAAAAAAAAAGATGGGGTACTTTCTCAAGTATTACATTAACCCTTTCCTGACAACAGCTGTAATAGTACAGTGGATGTCGGGTATTTAAACATGGCATCCGCTCAGAAGCTGAGAAGCCACCATAGCTGCAGAGACTGGAGGTAATGCCAGAAATGCCCAATTATGGGCATTAATCCCCCTGAAGCCTTGGTCAAAGATGACTGAGGTGCCATTTCCCAGGCAGCACATGGAAGCCACAATTTGGGGGTGGATCACTGGCCCCTGGAACAAGATCCAGGGCTGACAATCAATTGCCATGACAGCTGGGAGCCTATTGAAGACTCCCAGGTTTGTCTGGCATAGACTTGTAGTACAGGCTGCTCTATGCAGCCTTTAATAAAAGTGCTATGATTTTACAATGCATTAGCATTGCAATGCATCGTATTAGTGATCAGACTTCTTAGGGTTCAAGACCTCTAGAGGGTCTAAAAATTCCAGTTAAAAAAAATAAATAAAAAGAACTAATGACCCCCCACTTATAAAATATTTTAGTGATATGGTGATTGCTTTAAAGGGGAAAAAAATTAAAAGGGTTTTTAAAAGGGTTTTTTTTTCACTGTTTTGCCTACCATAAAAATTTGGGTGAAAAGCGATCAAAGCAATAGACATTCCCCAAATTGCTATAAATAAAAAGAACAAGGGGTTAAAACTTAAAATAAAACTATTTCAATTTGGTATTGCCATAATCGTACGAACCTATAGAATACAGGTGACATGTCATTTTGGCTGCACAGTGAATGCAGTAAAAACGAAGCCCGTAAGAATATCGCGCAAATTCAGTTTTTCTCCAATTACACTACATTATGATTTTTTTTTTCTAGCTTCCCAGTACATGAGACAGAATAATAAATGGTACCACTACGAAGTACAATTTGTCCCACAAAAATTAAGCCCTCGTACAGCTCTGGGAATAGAAAAATGAAAAAGTTATGGCTTTTGGAAGGCAGGAAGTCAAAAACAAAAATTTAAAAATGTCTGCGACAGGAAGGGGTTAATTAGTAATATTATCACTTATACATAATTATATATGCTATGAGATTGTATAGTAATATCCATATCAGAGATTAAAGTGTAGAACATTTTTTGCTTTTGTACAATTAAATAATATCTCAAAATCTGAAAAATGTTGAAATGTTAATCTCAATAAAAGTGATGGTATATTTTGCTGCTGTGTTTCTGTACAGAACTACCTAGAGAATCCAGATCTTATGACTGTGCTGAATTAGCTTGTCAAGTTGTCGACATGGAATAGAAACTGATGAGTGTTAACTTGCAGCAAGAGAAAAGCAGATTGTTTCCTTCCAATATGAGGATATGATAGTCAGATGCTTTTGGTAAAGAATTTGACAAGAGCTTCATTCTAGTTTGAGAAAGAGAGAGAAAGAAAAAAAATATTATAGCAATCAGACTGAGCCAAATCCATTGAAGCATCAAGAAACCAATGTAACATATCACTGAGGCTTCAGCAAACACAGTACACTTTATTCACTCTTTATTCACTATTTCAAGGAAACCAATGTCAGTCTGAAAAATGAAGGTAATGTTTTACATGGAATACACTTGCAAAGTAAATAGATGGCTCTTGTTTTTATAGTAGATCGCTGTGATATTTGTTCACTTTGTTATCAAAATATGAATCTGAGTCTGGCAAGGAACAGTGATTTCATTTCCTTCTGGATAGAACAAGAGGCTCATGTCTGTTGAGATCTAAATTCCACTACACCACCCTGATCACACCTCTCTTTACCGCAAGCACACACAAAAACATTTGGGGCTCCTTCATATATGCCCACCACCCAAATTGGATGACAAACTGAAAATCCCATAGACAACAGGTGAAGTCTCCCAAGGTTTGGGATTTGTCCTAAATTCCACAACTCAAGTTGAGTTTGATATTGAGTTTGACCTTTATAGTCCTGACTTCAACCCAATCGAACACCTTTGGCATGAAATAGAATAGAATTTGTTCTTCTCAATGAGTGGGAAAAATACCCACAGACAAAATCTTTCGTATTTAATATTATGAATCAAAAATTTTATTTGTGGATACACCTCCCTCCTCCTGTGTGAGATTGTTTTCTGCTACATTGAGGCAACCAATCTATCAATCATTAGAGAAAATAGTATGTGTGCTGTGAAACCTTAGGGGAGTAAAATAGAGAGGAGTCAGTGGCATATTTTTGTAGTTATTTTTGCCATTAAGGGTGAATATTTGCTCTGTACATTAAAGCGTAAAACTTTTATTTTATTTTTTCATAAGTCCGGTGAAGATAACAAATTTGTAATATACTTTATATAAGAAAAGTCCCTGTTTCTTCATTTATTTGTCTTTCTGTCACTGATCAAATCTATACAATACAACTCTATGGAGAGGGGACAGTGAGGAAACGGAGAGCTCCTCAAAAATAGAGAAATGCAATATAGAAAGACAGTTCTTTTTCACAACACAGCTGGGTTATCAAGAATTACTGACCAGTCTTCTCCTGAGAGGAATGATGCATTTAATGCTGCAGATGGCCTCATTTCTCTGTCTTTCTCTTTCTCCTCTTCCTTCTCTCCTCTCCATTGAGCACTCTGTAAACTGATCTGCTTGTGTATGGAGCACTGGACAAAACAACTCAAATATGATATAAAGACAGGAGTGATAGTTAAAGATACAGACACTTTTCTTTAGTGAAGTATATTGCAAAGTGTGCTCAATGGACTACTGATTTATGAAGAAATAAATAAAAGTTTACTTACTCTTTAACCCTGCTGTTCTGTTCGGTCAAAAATGACCGAATTTGAAATTTTATATTTTTTAAAATATTCATTATGCGGTTCTGAAACTTGTGGTTCATTGACTTTTCCTCATTTGAGGGGTTCTTACTAATAGCAGTTTTTATTTATTTATTTTTGTTTACTTTTTGCTCCACGTCTTTTTTTACACTTGTACTGTTCGGTCAAAAATGACCGATAGCCTTTTATACTAATCTCCAGCCATTTTTTTTTTTTTAAATAAAAGAGTTGTAATCTCATTTTGGTCTATATAGTTCAGTTTTTGCGACAGCAAAATGTCAGCAAATGGACAAATCTGATATGTTGCAAATGTGCAAAGTATTTATGCAAAAGACATGTAAATTATACTTGTGACGAATGCAAACAGTAAATTTAGCACCTTGAACCTTATTTCATATTTTATATAGAAAAAACTAGACTTTATTTTTTTGTTTTTTGTTTTTTGAAAAAAATATATTTACATACAGTTTGATGTTATTAGTTATAGTTTACAGTTTTATAAAGATTTTTTTTTTGTGCAAATGTGCAATATGCATGAATGCAATAAGGCCATGTAACATTTTTTGACACAAAAAAAATAAAAATTAAGTTTTTGATTTCATTTTTCATTTGTTTATGAACTACCATGTTCACATACAGTATAATAATGCAAAAGAAATTCAAATAAAACGCTTAAAGTAGTTAAAAATCCAGACTTTAATAGGCCCGGTCAAAAATGACCGGAACATTATATGTGTATAGTAGAACCGAACAGAACAGCAGGGTTAAGTGTAAAAAGTAATTGGATTTATGTTGATCTAACTTTGGTTAAGTAGAAATGAGAGGGATTGGGACTTAAAATCATGCCATAATAATAGTTATTAGCCTTAGACGTGTACAACTTATATTAGCTGTAAAATGGTAGCAAATGTATCCAAATATCCAAATTTATCCTAATTTCCTAGGTCATTTTAGTCTTCTAGTTCAAGACTTTGTATTAAAGTGTCAAATACCAAAGTGCACCATTGCAAGAACCTAATTTAATCGCAATGCACATTCGCTTGGTGGTTGTAATTGCTATAGTATCAACATTAGGAAATAAAATTTGACTTTACATTTAATCTGACAGAAGATGTTTCTATCCATGTTTAAAGTTGTTAATATTCTATTATCCTAGAAGAAACAACTTTACAACAGAAGAACACTGAAGGCCACAGCAGGAGCTTATCCTGAGAGAAAAGTATTTATACAGTGAAATGTTATTGCTTCTTCTGAAATCCAAAAGAACTGATTTACACATATTAATGAGCCTTCTAAAATAAGAAAATCTAAAAGAAATAATCATGGTACATAGAGAGGTAGAATATAACATGAAAAAACTATTTAAAAAAGTTCAAAACCAACCAGTTTTTCCCACCATGAAACCCTATTCCGTTTGTCCTATTAAAGGGGTCATCCAGCTTCCAAAATTATCTACAAATACATCCACAGCAGTGCTAAATACTCATTGTTCCCATGTGCAGCCTTTGCTTGGTTCCATTTTACTTGCTGCTCCTTCTCCTTGTATTACTGTTATTTACATGCAGTGAATCTGTGGACAAACTACATTTCCCATGATGCATCTCCCTGCTCTCACTCAATGTGTACCCTTCTCCACTCATCTGTGGTCACATGATGCTTTGATGTTTCGTTTTCAAGCTCACTACTACAGATGTCAGACTCCAACAGATCACATACTGATGACCTATCCTGTGTCATCAGTTGAAAACACTGTCAGGATTGGGAGCATTTGCTGATGCATATAAATAGCCCAATCCTGACTGTATTTTCAACTATGATATAGGCAGATACTCCAACCTTAGTGTATAGAGATGGGTGAGTTGATCTGTTACAAGTTGGGTTTTAGGGAAACCAAATATTTTGTAATTCATCTCTAACTAAAATGGTCGCCACAACATGGATCGAGAAATGAAAATATAGAAGAGACACGTGTGTGTCTGTGATGTTCTAGCATCATCTGACACCACCTGACAGCCTCTCACCCACTGAAGCACCCTGCTAATTTGAAAAATATCCGTTTGTTAAGGGGGGGTTTTGGTTACCTCATGATTACTTTTGGAAGATAGACCATTTTTTTTTCAGCTGACAGGCTAGGCCACAAATTTGTCTTGAAATTCTGTAAATTGTCACTACTTGGTGCCGCATGTGCACCCATAATTGGCTGCTGGTGGCTTTTTTCTACACTCAATTCTGTATTACTTTTCAACTGGTAGGCACACTGATGGTGTACCACAAATATTTCTTGAAATTCTATCAATTTTATAGCTGTAGACAGTGGATTGTGTGGTGGGGAGAGCTGGGGACCCTCTGACCAAAGACAAAACACAGTGCTATAGGGGTCACAGTGGTCACACTTGCAACTGGGTCCCTAAACCAGGGGGCCTCATAGGCCCCCTTTGTAACATTACTGCCTCCTACTTTGCTGAATTTTAAACATCATATCTTTATTGAAGTTTTAACATATAATAAAGAAAAGAGTAACAGGAATCTACAAAAACAAGTAGAATGAGTCCTGACGCAGCAGGAGCAACTTAATCCTATAGAAGCATAAATGCAGTATGACTATAGGCATAGTAATACAAGACCAGGATGGAGATGGTATGCAAAGAAGTGACACAAAAGGCATGTAGAGGAGCAGAGGGTGGAGAATCAGAAAGGGGGAATAATAATAATAATAATAATAATAAATTTTATTTATATAGCGCCAACATATTCCGCAGCACTGTACAAATAAGTAGTAGGCGGTGTCCGCCTGCTGGAGACACGAGACACGTGGGGGGAGGAAGTCTGGAGGAGTTGGAAGAGATTGAAGACTTTAGAGCAGGGGTAGGCAACCTTTTTTGTTTGACGTGCCGATTTAAATAAAAAAAATCAAAGATGAGGTTCTTAGAGTGACGTGCAGTAATTGTAAGGCTGACGACCCCTACACTAAAGTCATATAGCACAAGCTATAACATAGGGGTGCTCTCATAAATGCTTTTACTGCTATTTGCCTGGATACACCTGTACTTTTCCATTAGAAGCAACGTAAGTACATGTGTAACCCACAATTAGTGGTAAATATATATGACTGGGAGCAGTGAGGTAACACCTGTAGAGCGGTGACACACTGTGTACCTGGATGCTGCATCCCCGGCCGCCAGTACTTTCACTGTTCTGTAAGTGAAACGTGGATTAATTTCAGCCACATTTAATTCCTGGCTGTGCAGTAACAGCAAAACCACAGCCAGTAAGTAATGGGTGTCACACTTACCCCAAAGTGACAGCACTGGCGCCTGGGGACTGGATTTGGCTATAGCCACAACTGGGTACAGAGTGCGCCACCACCTGAAAAAAAAAAAACCCTCATGCCTCCTGGACACAAAAGGCATGGATGTGGTTTTCACTGACCTATACATTAAAAATGAATTGACAGGGGCATTGCTCGCTATCTAGCCTACCGTCGGGAACTCCGCTGGCCTTGCTCTGATAGCGCTGACTGGTGTCTCCAGGACTCGAGGTAGGATACTCACCCGGTCTTGCCTGCGCCTCACCCACTGCCTCCGGGAGCACCCTGGACGATAGGTTCAGCCGCCAACGCAGCACGGACCTCGTTGAGACTACCCAACGCTCCTCTTGCAGCATAGATCCTCTTAGGATACACCTCCTGCTTCTCACTCACCGCAGGCTTGGCACTGCCGACAGCAGTGCTCCTCAGGGCCCCCACAACAGTGACTGTCTGGAACCTGGGGCCTACCGCCACTCTCACAACAAGAGGCGGCCATCTTGGGGCCTTCAGAATTTCGCCACAAGACCAAGCCTCTCTCTGTTACAAGTGGATCCTAAATTTGTCTTCTATGCTATCAGCGGCTCCGTGTGACGCGGATCCTCCACTTGGGTGGTGAGTTAACCCTCGAGTGCCTGCCACTTTATACCAGGGTCCCTTAGATCTTATTATGTCTTCCTAACCCAGCCTGATTGAGCTCTTTCCCGGTGTGGGCCAGCATGCCCTTATAGCTGCATCATGGTCAAAATTGGTCAGAATAAGCCCGTAGACCCACGAGCTACACCGAAACACTCAAAGAAGTCACAAGCAGAAATAGACAAGTTTCTCGAGAAGCGCACACCACTCAATTCCACATCAGCAGCAAGACGCTCTCTAGTGGCCCCTGATCCTGCAGAGGCATCCGACACGGACAGCGTCATGGATGACGGAAACATATCCGCCTCCACCTCCATGGTCACCATTTCCTCCAAGGGACTGCAGAAACTACTTGAGAAAACTTTGCAACTGGTCATGAAAGAACTAGCGGATATTAAACAGGATGTTCGGAGCATTGGTTTCAGAGTCGAGCACCTAGAGGAAACACAGACCTCGCTCCTGGCACATGGCGAAGCCACTACTATGGCATTTACGGCTTGCCAGGCCCATCTGAACTCTCTGCACTCCTATCTGGAAGATCAGGACAACAGGGGTAGGCGGAATAATCTATGTATCAGAGGTGTGCCAGAGAACTTCCCGCCCTCTGAAACCATGACCTTCACAAAGAGACTCCTGGAATCAGTCTTGGAGGGTGATCTGTCTTCGGATGTCCAACTTGAACGAGCCCATAGGGCTTTGCGCCCGAAACCTAAGGAAGGGGAACCTCCCAGGGACATCGTCTGCAAACTGCTGTCCTTCCCAGTAAAAGAGGCGATTTTGCAGAAAACCTGCATAACCCCGGACTTCACCAATGGAGGACACAGGATTATATTCTTTCAGGACATCTCCCCGGTGACCCTGGCCAAAAGACGACAGATGAAGTTGCTCACAGACCGTCTTCGGACACTTAAGATACCATATAAATGGCTATTTCCCTTCGGGATCTCCTACAACTTCAATGGACATTTGTACAACATCCGGCATCCGGATGACCTATTTGCTGCGTGTCCGCCTCTGGAATTGGATCCAGCCATCATTCCATCTTGGCTTACTTTCACAGACATTGCCTCTCTACCCGATCTTCCTAAAATGGAAGCCTGGAAACGTCCAAAACCTAAACACCAGAGGAAGAGGGCACCTGTGGAGCAGGACTGAATTATCTCTCGTGATGTCATAAATACTCTATATCCTTTTTACTATCTGACCTATGACCGTGATTCCTTACTTGTTATAATGTTGTTTTTTCACATGTGCTGCCCCATGGCCGGGGTTGGGACTAGTTTGCATATAGTTCATATATTGTTTGCCTTTACCTCCTAAAAGAGTTTATAACACCCTTTGCTTCCTTAGCGATTCTGTTAACGGCTCTTTGGGCCGACGTCCCTGCTCTACCACCCCCCCACGATACAGCACTGTAGCTCAGTGCATTATATATAATCGTTTAAATTTGAATGCCTCACTATAGCGTTTGTTTTACATACTTATTAGTATTTCTCAGTTTATTGTTCATTGTTGTCTATGTGTTGTGTTAAGTTCACGTCATGTAACGTCATGGGTCTCAACTCTCCCACCAAGCGCTCCCAGGTACTCCACGCTCTTAAACTATCACAATCCTCTATCCTACTCCTCCAAGAGACACATTTCCCTACAGGTAAAGTACCTAATCTACCCAAATCTCCTTACTCTGCCTGGTTTCACTCGTGCGATACTGCTGCGAAGAAGAATGGAGTTAGTATTGCCTTTAAATCAGATGTTCCCTTCTCTGTGGTTGTTCGCTTGAGTGATGATCAGGGCAGATACCTGTTTCTTAAAGGTTACATTGCCAGTACCCTAGTCACTATTGGCAATGTATACGCACCAAATGTTGGCCAAATTACATGGCTACTCGATACTCTAGACAGATTTTCTATGTTCGCAGAGGGTCTTGTAGTGTTTGGTGGTGACATTAACATTGCCCTTCAGCCCCTCCAGGACTCCTCCACTGGCACATCTTCACATAGCTTCGCTGCCCTTAGTAAACTCGCCAAGCATCTTTCCTCTATGCATCTTGAAGATGTATGGAGGGCCTTTAATCCCAACGTTATGGACTATACGTTTTATTCTAGCCCACACAAATCGTACCAGCATCTGGACTACATCTTCCTGCCCCAGAACCAGCTAACTTTATCCTCCTCTCCCACCATTGGCTCTATCACTATCTCTGACCACGCCCCCATCACTGTACAATTACAAATTTCATCTGTCCCACCCCGTAGCTATGACTGGAGACTTAATGAGACCCTGCTCTTCTCCCACGACTCTAATCAAGATGTTTCTAAAGCGCTCATTGACTATTTCAATGAAAACGCTACACCTGACGTACAGCCTTGTATTTTTTGGGAAGCCCACAAATCTGTGATCAGAGGAGTATTCATTAGTCTAAGTTCTCACGTTAAGAAAAAAACGTACCAAAGAAATTGATGACCTACTTGCCCGAATTGCAACCTTGGAAAGTCAACATAAGCGAGCTGCGGCTCAGGGTGCTCTCTCAGAACTGATCTTGTGCAGAGAACGTCTTAAAGACTGCTTGAACCTAAAAACTGCTAAAGCCTATCTGTCATCCTCCCATAAATACTATATGCATGGTAACAAGGGTGGAAAACTGATGGCATATTTAGTTAAAAAACGACGCAATCAAAGCTTTGTAGCGGAAATCACTTCACGGTCAGGCTCTAGCCTAATAGACACCTCAGACATAGCTTCTGAATTTTGTGCTTTCTATCAGAAACTGTATAACCTTAGACTTGCTGAGACCCCTCTCGAGCTACAAGATCGCTCGATTAAAATCCGGTCCTTCTTGCAATCTCTCTCCCTCCCATCGCTCACTCCCCAACAACAAGATGCCCTTATGACTCCCTTTACACTGTCAGAACTACAGTCAGCACTTGCTGACACCCCTCTGGGGAAAGCTCCTGGCCCCGACGGCCGTCCCAGCCTTCTATTATAAACAATTTAGCTCTATCCTTCTCCCCCATTTTCTCCAGGTTTGTAACTCTGTAGACGAAGCCCACTACTTCCCCCCCCCCAAGCCTTGGAAGCCCATATTTCTATCATTCCTAAGGAAGGCAAGGACCCAACACAATGTGGTAGCTACCACCCCATCTCCCTGCTAAATGTAGATGTTAAACTATACGCCAAGTTAGTAGCTAATAGATTAAAATCCTTCCTACCCTCCCTGGTCCATCCAGAGCAAGTGGGGTTTATAACGGGCAGAGAAGGCAAACATAACACCCAACGAGTACTCCACTTGATACAACACTCCCAGCGTAAGAAGACCCCATTGGTACTTCTTTCAACAGATGCGGAGAAAGCCTTTGATAGGGTATATTGGACCTTTATGACAGAGACACTACGGTATTTTGGCTTCCCACACATGTTTGTCCAGAAGGTCATGGCTTTGTACTCTAGACCTAGCGCTAAAATTAGAGTTAATGGATGCCTCTCATCCTCGTTTGATATTAAAAATGGCACCAGACAGGGATGCCCATTATCCCCTTTACTTTTTGTCCTGACCATTGAAACATTGATTCAGAGTATCCGACAGGACCCATTGCTGAAAGGTTTGGTAACAGGAGGGATATGTCATAGTACGGCCGCATTTGCAGACGACCTTTTAATAATCCTTACCAACCCAACTGTTGCACTACCTCACATAGATACGATCTTTACGGCCTTCGGTACCCTCTCAAATTTTAAAATTAATACCACAAAATCCGAAGCCCTATGTGTCTATTGCCCCCCATCGGTTAAATCTGACTTACAGGCTGCCTCCCCATTCCCACAGAGACACGACTATATTAAGTATTTAGGATTAAATTTAACGCCCTCACCCAGGCGCTGGTACGATTCTAACTACGCCCCCTTGCTCTCCAACATCAAATCTCTATTAGAATCGTGGCATGTCCCATATATCTCATGGATGGGTAGAACTAGTCTATTGAAAATGATGGTTCTGCCTAAGATATTATACTTATTTCAAACCCTCCCTATCCGTCTTCCACTAACATTCTTCACCTCCCTTCGCAGAATGTTTTCAAAGTATGTCTGGCATAACTCACGTCCTAGAGTGGCCTTCCGCACTCTTACCAGAACTAGGAAGTTGGGTGGTATGGGTCTACCAGATATAAGAACATATTATCATGCAGCACAACTGGCAAGGACCTTTGATTGGTTTCAGAGTGAAAATTCGAGGCTACGTGTGTCAGTGGAGGAAGCCACTATAGACTTCCCCCTTACTGCAATACTATGGCTTCCCCGCCAAACGGCTAAGCAGGTCCTCACCCCCAATGTACTAACATCAGCGGTCTATGACTCATGGCAATGGGCACGGCGACTACTTCCTTTGTCAACAGGTCCCTCTCCCCTCATGTCCGTTCAGGATTTAATCCTATCGGAATCCAAGTTTATAGAATCGGCCCCCATAGTGTCGAAACATGTCGGGCGGTTACCTTACGACTCTATACTGATTGATGGGGCCTTCCCTTCTTATTCTGAGTTCACCCAACACCCCCTCTCCATATATACCAATTTCCTACCATATCAGTCGATTAAAACAATGTACCTGAGAGCTCTGAAGCAGGAGTCTGTCAATCGCACAATTACATGGCTAGAACAGCTCCTACTCCGGAAGCAAAATACACCAAGACCTTTATCTACTCTCTACTCCAACCTTCTGAGCGAACTAGGCACAGAGCTCCCCTCATACGTGAGAAAATGGGAGGCAGACCTTCAAATGTCCCTTACCCCTGGAGAAATATCATCTGTACTCAAGCGATCCACAGGTCCTTCCAGATGTGTGTGCTTGCAGGAGTCAAGCTACAAATTGGTCACCAGATGGTATAGAACACCCACTGTAGTCCACAAATACTCTCCGGATGTATCCCCTTTGTGTTGGCGCTGCCATAAGTCCTCAGGTTCCTACCTGCATATTTGGTGGGAATGCGAAAAAGTATCCCCTTACTGGTCACTCGTTCAGCAGGTACTGAACCAGGTTTGTGGACTCACCGAGCCTCTGACCCCTGTAGGCATATTCTTGAATCTGTGGCCCACTCTCCTGCCTAGGTCCCACAAACGACTTTGGCTTCAGCTGGTGGCTATCGCCAAATCTATGATTCCTCTATACTGGGCATCCGAATCCCCCCTCCAGTATCCCACTTTCTACGGAAAGTCTCTCAAGTAGCACAGATGGAAGAACTTTCCCACTTAGAACTTCGTACCCACCAGAAGTTTTGCACTATTTGGGCGCCATGGTATGATTTCTCTAAAGACCCTACCTGGATGCATATGTGGGAACCCCCTGTTTAATAAACTAACTTACTGAGACCCTTGGCCTTTCACCCTAAGGACTCTTTGTCTCTTCTCCACTGCCAACGTTCCATTTATTATTGTGTTACTAGTTAACCGTTGTATGTAATACGCCAGCTTATCTGATTGTTTGATTAATGATTGTTGTGTCATGCACATTGTCTTTATCTATGTATATTCATTGGCGATATTTGAAAATCCAATAAAAGGTTAATTATAAAAAAAAAATGAATTGACAGGGCTGCAAATGCAGACAGATATAGGACCTGCTCTATATTTTGCAGCTCTTCAAATTGGCCCAGACACACAGACGCAAAAACGACGTCTATGTGTATGGGCCCATTGAAATGTATGGCTCCGTACTTCTATCCACTAATGCGGATAAAAAGTATGGTCATGTACATTACAATTTAGTAACTCCATGTGCCTCATATTAAAGGGATTCTATCTTTAGATTTAGTCAAATTTCCCTAACGACATGTTGGAATAGCCTTTAGAAATACTTTATTTTTATATGCTAATTCTGTGCACAGAGCATAGGGGGCGTTCCCCCTATGCTCCGAGCACAACACCATCATATCCAGTATTCTACCTCCTCTTGCTGCTGCATGCCCCTTCTTGTGAAGATATCCTTTTCTTATTCTTTGCTGCGTAAGCAGCACATCTCACTACAGCGCATGCAAATTCCGCGCATGCGCTGCAGTGAGAGGTGTTGCTGCTAATGCCTAAATCTAATGATAGACTCCCTTTAAAGAGGACCTTTCATGTGCTCATGAATATGCAATTTTATATAACGCTAGAAAGCCGACAGTGCGCTGAATTTGGTATGTGCTGGAGAGAAATTAACCGATATCTCCCCACTGTCAGAAGGGCACATTAAAAAAATGTTCAGTAGAGGGGGTACAAAAACACTAAACTTCAGGAAGGCCAATTTTAACCAGCTGAGAGAAAAGCTTAGCAGCATAAACTGGGACAATGTCCTCAAAGTGACCGAAACACAAACAAAATGGGACATTTTCAAAAGCCTTCTAAATAGGGCCACTAAAAAACATATACAGTGGGTACGGAAAGTATTCAGACCCCCTTTAAATTTTTCACTCTTTGTTTCATTGCAGCCATTTACTAAAAGCAAAAAAGTTCATTTTATTTCTCATTAATGTACTCAGCACCCCATCTTGACAGAAAAAAAAACTGAAATATAGATATTTTTGCAAATTTATTAAAAAAGAAAAACTGAAATATCACATGGTCATAAGTATTCAGACCCTTCGCTGTGAAACTCATATTTAACTCACATGCTGTCCATTTCCTTCTGATCCTCCTTGAGATGGTTCTACTCCTTCATTGGAGTCCAACTTTGTTTAATTAAACTGATTGGACTTGAATGGGAAAGGCACACACCTGTCTATATAAGACCCCACACCTCACAGTGCATGTCAGAGCAAATGAGAATCATGAGGTCAAAGGAACTGCCCAAGGAGCTCAGAGACAGAATTGTGGCAAGGTACAAATCTGGCCAAGGTTACAAAAGAATTTCTGCAGCACTCAAGGTTCCTAAGAGCACATAATCCTTAAATGGAAGAAGTTGGGACGACCAGAACTCTTCCTGGACCTGGCCGTTCAGCCAAACTGAGCAATCGTGGGAGAAGAGCCTTGGTGAGAGAGGTAAAGAAGAACCCAAAGATCACTGTGGCTGAGCTCCAGAGATGCAGTAGGGAGATGGGAGAAAGTTCCACAAAGTCAACTATCACTGCAGCCCTCCACCAGTCGGGGCTTTATGGCAGAGTGGCCCGAAGGAAGCCTCTACTCAGTGCAA
This sequence comes from Leptodactylus fallax, assembly GCA_947044405.1. NCBI lineage: Eukaryota > Metazoa > Chordata > Amphibia > Anura > Leptodactylidae > Leptodactylus > Leptodactylus fallax. The sequence goes on from CAMRHE010000024.1 coordinate 576,653, forward strand.
GACATATGAAAGCCCGCATAGAGTTTGCCAAAAAACACATGAAGGACTCCCAGACTAGGAGAAATAAGATTCTCTGGTTTGATGAGACGAAGATTGAACTTTTTGGAGTCAATTCTAAGCGGTATGTGTGGAGAAAACCAGGCACTGCTTATCACCTGCCCAATACAATCCCAACTGTGAAACATGGTGGTGGCAGCATCATGCTATGGGGGTGTTTTTCAGCTGCAGGGAGAGGATGACTGGTTGCAATTGAAGGAAAGATGAATGCGGCCAAGTACAGAGATATCCTGGAAGAAATCCTCTTCCAGAGTGCTCTGGACCTCAGACTGGGCCGAAGGTTCACCTTCCAACAAGACAATGACCCTAAGCACACAGTTAAATAGCAAAGGAGTGGCTTCGGAACAACTCTGTGACCATTCTTGACTGGCCCAGCCAGAGCCCTGACCTCAACCCAATTGAGCATCTCTGGAGAACCTGAACCTGAAACAACCTGATGGAACTGGAGAGGAACTGCAAGGAAGAAAGGCAGAAGATCCCCAAATCCAGATGTGAAAAATTTGTTGCATCATTCCCAAGAAGACTCATGGCTATACTAGCTCAAAAGGGTACTTCTACTCAATACTGAGCAAAGGGTCTAAATACTTATGACCATGTGATATTTCGGTTTTTCTTTTTTAATAAATTTGCAAAAATATCTACATTTCTGTTTTTTTTTCTGTCAAGATGGGGTGCTGAGTGTACATTAATGAGAAATAAAATGAACTTTTTTGCTTTTAGCAAATGGCTGCAATGAAACAAAGAGTGAAAAATTGAAAGGAGTCTGAATACTTTTCGCACCCACTGTACCTTATGGGAATAAGAGGTCCAGAAATCATAGAAAACCAATATGGCTAACTAAAATGGTAAGGAGTATAATGAGGGATAAAAAGGAAGCATTTAAAGTACTAAAGCAAGAAAGTAGTGACACAGCATTAAAAAACTATAAAGAGAAAAATAAATTGTGTAAAAGACAAATAAAGGAGGCGAAGATCGAGGCTGAGAGAAAAATTGCCATGGAAAGTAAAAATAATCCAAAATTATTCTTCAATTATATAAATAACAAGAGAATAAAAACTGACAATGTGGGCCATCTCAAAAATAATCTGGGTGTAATGGTGGAGGAGGATGAGGAAAAAGCACAACTATTAAATGCCTTCTTCTCTACGGTGTTTACAAAAGAAAATCCAATGGCCAGCAACATGATTAGAGGTAATGTTAACTCTCCATTAAATGTCACCTGTTTAACCCAGGAGGAAGTGCAGTGCTACCTTCAAAACACTAAAATAGAGAAATCGCCAAGTCCAGATGGCATACACACCCGAGTTCTGAGGGAATTATGCACGATGATAGACAGACCCTTATATCTAATATTTAAGTATTTAGTAATGACTGGGTCTGTTCCACTTGATTGACTCATAGCAAATGTGGTGCCAATTTTCCAAAAAGGGTCTAAAAGTGAGCCTGGAAACTATATGCCAGTAAGTTTGACTTCTGTGGTGGGTAAGATATTTAAGAGCTTTCTAAGAGATGCTATCTTGGAGTACCTCAATGATAATACCCTATCAGCATGGGTTATGAGGAATCGGTCCTGTCAGACTAGTCTGATCAGCTTCTATGAAGAGGTCAGTTCAAGACTGGACATGGGAAATGCAGTGGACGTGGTGTATCTGGACTTTTCAAAGGCTTTTGATACTGTAGCACATATAAGGTTGGTATGCAAAATGAGAATGTTAGGACTGTGGGAAAACATATGAATTTGGGTTCGCAACTGGCTCACTGATAGGAAACAGAGGGTGCTTATTAATGGTAAATATTCAGACTGGGTCACAGTCACCAGTGGGGTGCCACAGGGGTCATTTTTTTGGTCCTCTCCTGTTTAATATCTTTATTAATGACCTGGTAGACGGTTTGCAAAGCAGGGTGTCCATATTTGCAGATGATACTAAACATTGCAAGGTAATCAAAAATGAAGAGGATAGTAGAATATTACAAGGGGATCTAAGGAAGCTGAAAGCATGGGTGGAGACCTGGCAAATGAGGTTTAATGTTGACAAATGTAAGGTTATGCATTTTGGTCGACGAAATAAAATATATGATTACGTACTTAATAGTAAATTACTGGGTAAAACTGCCAATGAATAAGACTTGGGGATTGTGGTGGACAGTAAGCTTACCTTTAGTGACCAGTGCTAGGCAGCTGCTGCCAAGGCAAAAAAAAATTATGGGATGCATCAAAAGAGGTATAGATTCTCATGACAAGAACATAGTTATGCCTCTATACAAATCACTGATACCCTACACTTAGACTATTGTGCACAATTTTGGGCCCCAGGATACAAGAAAGACATAATCGAACTAGAAAGAGTGCAAAGAAGGGCAACCAAAATTGTTAGGGGAATGGGTGGATTGGAGTACAATGATAGATTAGCAAACTTGAGGTTATTCAGTTTAGAGAAAAGACGTCTATGGGGAGATCTAATAACAACGTACGAATATATGAAGGGACAGCACAAAGAACTTTCTAATGATCTTTTTACTCCTAGGCCAGTGACAGTGACAAGGGGACATCCTCTACGAGTGGAGGAGAGAAAGTTTCACCAGCAACATAGAAGAGGATTCTTTACAGTAAGAACAACAAGGCTATGGAACTCTCTGCGCCAGGAAGTGGTGATGGTGGATTCATTGAACAAGTTCAAAGAGGGCCTGGATGCCTTTCTCGAACAGAACAACATTATGGGTTATGAGTTCTAGATTTTAAGGGCACGTTGATCCAGGGTTTTATACTGATTGCCAGATTGGAGTTGGGAAGGAATTTTTTTCCCATGAAATGGGGCAATTGGCATAAGCCTCATGGGTTTTTTTGCCTTCCTCTGGATCAACACTGTAGGGGACTGTAGGGTTATAGGTTGGACTTGATGGACTGATGTCTTCATCCAACCTCATCTACTATGTAACTATGTATGTAAGGACGTTCCTTACTGACCAGCATCATCAACGCCCAGGTAAGGAACGCCCTTCTGACAGTAGGGAGATATCGGTGCCGTTAATTTCTCTCCAGCCCCGGGGCACCTACCGGGAAAAACCGACAGTGCTCTGAATGTCAGCAGGGGCGTAACTTGAGGGGGTGCAGAGGGTGCAGCAGTCGCAATGGGGCCTTAGGGGGCCCATAAGCACTGGCATCAGTATTGAGATTGCAGCTTCCATCTGGCCCATAAGCCAAGGAGGCCCACAGATTACCCTAATCACACTAAGGTTGATTAACTCCTTAGCAGCCGTAATCATCACTATCAAGAATTCGCTGTAGGGATGAGGTAGGGGGACCCAGACAAAAGTTTGCACCGGGGCCCACAAGACTTTAGTTAGTCCACTGAATGTCGGCTTTCTAGCGGTATATAAAACTGCACTTTGACAAGGACATGAAAGGTCCTCTTTAATAGCAATTAACCCCATCATGTCCCTCACATTAATTCTTGTGTGCTTAACATAAGAGATACTCATATTTGAAAGACATGGAGGTAATAGTTAAGTATCTTCATCATTGAGGTCCATTATTAGTACCCTCATATGTCTCACATGTTAGTAACCCTTATGTGAAGCACACAGGGGTTAATGTGAGGGACATGATAGGGTTAACTGCTATTAATATGAGGCACATGGACTTACTAAAACTAAATTAATAACCTCAAATGACTGACATTAATAAGAATAGTAACCCCAGAATGTACCTGTTGTTTTTTACTTTCACATTGCTGAACAGAGCTCTCCTCTCCTCCTCCTCTTTGCAGGGATGCACAGGGCTCCGCCCTATGGGCTTTTCTCATTCCTCTCATTGGTAGGCAGGGAGGGCAGCAAGAGAAGGGGGAGTGTCCTATACCTCAGCTCTAGCAGGGCACTAAAGGGAGGCTCCCTCTTCATTTAATGCTTGCAGGTCCCATGCTGGCTGCCGTGCCAACAAAATATGCCACGCGTGCCAACAGTGGCATGCATGCCAGGGGTTGCCGACCCCTGCTTTAGAGGAATGTGGTAAAAGCTGGAGAGTATTAATACAAATCCCATAGCTGCCTTATCTGTTGTGAGTGGAAAGACTCTGGTTTGAGTTCAGACATACAGTATTTAGCTCCATACTACGGATATGCAGGATCTCTTGCATCTAGTCACGTAATGTAGGAGCAGATGTGCTCTTCTATAACCTGGGGATAACTGTGCGGGCTGCGATCAACATAAAGCCAGTGAGTGATCGAAGACGTTTGTTGAATTTGCGAGGAAAAATGGAAACTAATAACATAGCTGGGGCATCATCCAGCTGGACGCCAGTGACCTTATGAATGATGTCTATGACTTTAGTCCAGAATGGGTGGAGAGCCAGACAACCCCACCAAATATTTGACATCATGCCCCTCAGTTGGCCACATCTCCAGCATAGCTCAGAGTTGTATGAAAACATGGAGTGGAAGGTCTCGTACCCTGTATCATCTAGAAAGGAGCTTGTAATTGGTTTCCTGTGCTCTACAGGAGATTGAGAATTTGTGGCACGACTGAAAGACATTATGCCTCTGGGTTGAGGAGTAGGTCACCCCCAATTTCTCCTCCCATTTCTCAATTAATGGTGGCAAAGGGGAGTGATTGTGGGTTTGAAAGTAATGTATATATGTTGGATATCACCCTGTCTGGAATGTTGGCAGAGATACTCAGTATTTCGAAAAGATATAGTGGTCTATGTATGTGATGTGCACCCCTGATCTTGGTGTAAAAGTGAGACGTAGTGAAGGTATTGCCATTTAATTAGCACCGAGTGATCTGAAGGGGGAACTATGTCATTGTGTCATTTGAGGGAGGACTGAGAGAGGACGTGGTGAAATCTGATGTGTTTTTGTAGTGTGCGTAGTGGAGCATGGGCGGGGGGGGGAAATCAGGGTTTTATGAGATAGGTGTGAGTGGGTCATCTGACCTCCTCGGGCTTTGGCTCTGAAAAGGCTAGTTCTAGCAATTCTGGGTGACTTCATGGCCCAAATAAATTTGGTGAACATTCCCTGAAGTATCTTAAAGAATGGCCTGGGACGGTTGATGGGGATAGTCTGAAATAAATACAGGAGCCTGAGTAGGAAATTCATTTTTAGAATATTTACACGGCCAAGCCATGAAAACCCCTGGGGATCCCATTGGCGGAGGTCTCTCTGGAGGGCTCTGAGCAGGGGGAAAAAGTTGAGTGAAAGAGATTTGCAGATAGGTGAATTCCTAGGTATTTTATGGATTTGGAGGACCAGATGGTCCAGGCAGAGTTGGTATTGAGAGAGATATTTAAAGCAACACTCTTTGTGAGATTAATTTTATAGTTACTAAAGTAACTGTAGGTTGCAATTTCTGACAAGATGGAGTTCAAGGAGGTCAGGAGTTGCATGATATAAAGAAGTACATCATCCGCAAAGGCAGAGAGTTTGAGGTGGAGATTACCTGAGCTACAGCCACATATATTGGGGTTACTGCGAATCGTGATTAGGAGAAGTTCCAGCACTACCGCATATTAAATGGGGGACAATGGCCCTCCCTGGCGTGTGCCATTCCTGATAGTGAGTGGAGAAGATAAGGTGCCATTAACCTTGATCTGGGCTTGAGGGAAGTTGTAGAGAGAGCATATGCAAGGAAAGCGTACTTTGGCATTGTCCTTAATTTTTAATGGGGAACTCCTATGTAAAATGTTAATTTATGCAACAGAGCACAGAGAGTCCTTTAATATAGGTGAATTTCATACTTACCTATATTTAGGCAATAGTACCCCCATGTAGGTAATAGTATCCTAATTATCTCCCCCACAGGTAATAGTCCCCTCCCCCATAGGTAATAGTGCCCTAATTATACTCCCCCCAGGTAATAGTCCCCACACACACACAAAAATATTAGTGACCCCCACAGGTAATAGTTCTCCCCATCCCACATTAAATCATACAGTGCTGGCCAAAAGTATTGGCACCCCTGCAATTCTGTCAGATAATACTCAATTTCTTCCAGAAAATTATTGCAGTCACAAATGCTTTGGTAATAATATCTTCATTTATTTTGCTTCCAATGAAAAAACACAAAAGAGAATGAAAAAAAAAGTCAAATCATTGATAATTTTACACAAAACTCCAAAAATGGGCCGGACAAAAGTATTGGCACCCTCAGCCTAATACTTGGTAGCACAACCTTTAGACAAAATAACTGCGAACAACCGCTTCCGGTAACCATCAATGAGTTTCTTACAATGCTCTGCTGGAATTTTAGACCATTCTTCTTTGGCAAATTTCTCCAGGTCCCTGAGATTTGAAGGGTGCCTTCTCCAAACTGCCATTTTGAGATCTCTCCACAGGTGTTCTATGGGATTCAGGTCTGGACTCATTGCTGGCCACTTTAGAAGTCTCCAGTGCTTTCTCTCAAACCATTTTCTAGTGCTTTTTGAAGTGTGTTTTGGGTCATTGTCCTGCTGGAAGACCCATGACCTCTGAGGGAAACCCAGCTTTCTCACACTGGGCCCTACATTATGCTGCAAAATTTGTTGGTAGTCTTCAGACTTCATAATGCCATGCACACGGTCAAGCAGTCCAGTGCCAGAGGCAGCAAAGCAACCCCAAAACATCAGGGAACCTCCGCCATGTTTGACTGTAGGGACCGTGTTCTTTTCTTTGAAGGCCTCTTTTTTTTCCTGTAAACTCTATGTTGATGCCTTTTCCCACAAAGCTCTACTTTTGTCTCATCTGACCAGAGAACATTCTTCCAAAAAGTTTTTGGCTTTCTCAGGTAAGTTTTGGCAAACTCCAGCCTGGCTTTTTTATGTCTCTGGGTCAGAAGTGGGGTCTTCCAGTATATCCTACCATAGAGTCCCTTTTCATTCAGACGCCGACGGATAGTACGGGTTGACACTGTTGTACCTTTGGACTGCAGGGCAGCTAGATCTTGTTTGGATGTTAGTCGAGGTTCTTTAGCCACCATCCGCACAATCTTTCGTTGAAATTTCTCATCAATTTTTCTTTTCCGTCCACATCTAGGGAGGTTAGCCACAGTGCCATGGGCTTTAAACTTCTTGATGACACTGCGCACGGTAGACACAGGAACATTCAGGTCTTTGGAGATGGACTTGTAGCCTTGAGATTGCTCATGCTTCCTCACAATTTTGCTTCTCAAGTCCTCAGACAGTTCTTTGGTCTTCTTTCTTTTCTCCATGCTCAATGTGGTGTGGTACACACAAGGACACAGGACAGAGCTTGAGTCAACTTTAATCCATTTCAACTGGCTGCAAGTGTGATTTAGTTATTACCACCACCTGTTATGTGCCACAGGTAAGTAACAGGTGCTGTTAATTACACAAATTAGAGAAGCATCACATGATTTTTCAAAGGGTGCCAATACTTTTGTCCACCCCCTTTTTTATGTTTGGTGTGGAATTATATCCAATTTGGCTTTTTGACAATTCTTTTTGTGGTTTTCCATTGAAGACAAATTAAATGAAGATATTATTACCAAAGCATTTGTGATTGCAATCATTTTCTGGAAGAAATTGAGTATTATCTGACAGAATTGCAGGGGTGCCAATACTTTTGGCCAGCACTGTATCACATACAGTCCAGGCCAAACAACTTCTCTGGTGAATTTCATACATAGTTAGTGTAGTTACATAGTTAGTATGATTGAAAAAAGACATATGTGAGAGTGTTCCCTTGTCTTTTGAGGGGATTTCACAGGGAACAGATTTTTCCCATATTTCTTTTATGGGTCATTTATATATTTATACAGCTTTATCACATATCCCCTTAAATGCCTCTTCTCCAGCCTAAACAGATTTAACTCCTTTAATCTCTCCTAAGTGAGGTCCCCCATGCCCCTTATCAGTTTTGTGGGCCTCCATTGAACGTTTTACAACTCTAGCACTTCCTTTCTATGTACTGGTGCCCAGAACTGAACTTCATATTCCAGATGGGGCCACACCAATGATTTATAATGATAATATTACATCCCCGTCCTGTAAGTCCATACCCATTTTAATACAAGACAGTATCCTGCTGGCTTTAGAAGCAACTGATTGACATTGCATGCTATAATTCAATCTATGATCTACAAGTACACCCAAGTCCTTCTTCACCAGGGATTCTCTCAGCATTACTCACCCTATCACAAGGCATTATAGGAAAAGGAGCTGGGAAGCTCATGCACCCTCTGTTGGATGTAACAGATCCTCAATTTGCTTTTGACTCACTGAGTCTTGAGACAGCAAATGGGATTTTAGCCAAACCAATTTCACTTATCTGCATACAGCGCCATTTCAGGATTTTTGTCCCTCATCAGTGCAGAGCAAAGTGAACTGGCTGGCTTTGTGGGAGGCAATGAGTGGCTTAGGGATGGGAATATCTCTCCTTGAGGAGAGCACCAGTGAAGGTGTGTAGAGTTTTGAATTGCCTTTTGCCCTCTACTAAGCATCTACATATCACAAGGCATTATGGGAAAAGGAGCTGGGAAGCTCATGCGCCCTCTGTTGGATGTAACAGATCCTCAATTTGCTTTTGACTCACTGAGTCTTGAGACAGCAAATGGGATTTTAGCCAAGCCAATTTCACTTATCTGCATACAGCACCGTTTTGGGATTTTTGTCCCTCATCAGTGCAATTCAAAACTCTACACACCTTCACTGGTGCTCTCCTCAAGGAGAGATATTCCCATACCTAAGCCACTCATTGCCTCCCACAAAGCCAGCCAGTTCACTTTGCTCTGCACTGATGAGGGACAAAAATCCCGAAATGGCGCTGTATGCAGATAAGTGAAATTGGCTTGGCTAAAATCCCATTTGCTGTCTCAAGACTCAGTGAGTCAAAAGCAAATTGAGGATCTGTTACTCACCCTAGGACATACTGTATGTTGCATTTATCCAGATTGAACCTCATTTGCCATGTGGATGCCCAAACACTCAGTCTGTCCAAGTCTGCTTGTAACCTACATACATCCTCTATAGACTGTACTTTACTGCATAGCTTGGTGTCATTGGTAAAAATAGAGACAATGCTATTAATCCGATCTTCTATATCATTAATAAATAAGTTAAACAACAGCGGACCTAGCACTGAACCCTGGGGTACACCACTTATAACAGAAGACCAGTCTGAGCTGCAATCTTTGACCACAACTCTCTGGATACAATCCTTCAACCAGTTTTCAATCCAATTACAAACTAGAGTTTCCAAGCCAATGGACCTGATTTTACCCATTAAACGTCTATGAGGGACAGTGTCAAATGCCTTTGTAAAACCCAAGAACACTATATCCACAGTTCCCCTCTGTTCAGACTTCTACTCACCTCTTCATAAAAGCAAATCAGGTTAGTCTGAAAACTTCTGTCTTTAATAAAACCATGCTGTCTGTCACTTATAATATTACGTATAGTCACATACTGCTGTAAATAGTCGCCTATGAGCCCCTCAAACAGTTTCCCCTCAATGGATGTTAAATTCACCTGTCTGTAATTACTTGACCTAGAGCCCTTTTTGAAAATAGGCATCACATTAAACTTGCATCAGTCCCTTGGCACTGTACCAGTTACTAGAGAATCCATAAAAATTAAAAATAGGGGTACTGCAATGACAGGACTGAATTCTTTAAGTACTTGTGGGTGTAATCCATCTGGACCTGGAGCCTTGCTCACATTTATGTTTAGTTTGGCTTGGACAATTTATCCAGTTTATTATATTGGTTGATGTATTACCAGCAATGGTGACAGCTACATCAACTACTCCCTGTTCTTCTGTATACACAGAGCTAAAGAACCCATTTAGTAGCTCTGCTTTTTCTTGATCCCTGGTGACCAATTCTCCATTACCATTATTTGGGGGACCTACTTGTTCTGACTTTGATTTTTTTGCATTTATATATTTAAAGAATTTTGGGGGGTTAGTTTTACTTTCCATAGCCACCTGCCTTTCATTATGTATTTTAGCTGATTTTATTTCCCTTTTACAGATTGTATTAAATCCTTTGTAATCCTGTAAGGCTACAGCTGATTCTTCCGATTTTTATTTTTTTAAATGTCCTATTTTTATTGTTTATCGCTCTTTTAACCAGAGCTGTAAGCTATGGAGGGTTTAATTTAAGACGTTTATACTTGCCTATGAGCATACATTTTGCTATATACACTCGTGGACAAAATTGTTGGTACCCCTCGTTTAATGAAAGAAAAACCCACAATAGTCACAGAAATAACTTGAATCTGACAAAAGTAATAATATATAAAAATTCTATGAAAATGAACAAATGAAAGTCAGACATTGCTTTTCAACCATGCTTCAACAGAATTTTTTAAAAAAGAAAACTCATGAAACAGGCCTCGACAGAAATGTTGGTACCCTTAACTTTAATATTTTGTTGCACAACCTTTTGAGACAATCACTGCAATCAAATGATTCCTATAACTGTCAATGAGACTTCTGCACCTCTCAACAGGTATTTTGGCCCACTCCTCATGAGCAAACTGCTACAGTTGTCTCAGGTTTGAAGGGTGCCTTTTCCAGACGGCATGTTTCAGCTCCTTCCAAAGATGCTCAATAGGATTTAGGTCAGGGCTCATAGAAGGCCACTTCAGAATAGTCCAATGTTTTCCTCTTAGCCATTCTTGGGTGTTTTTAGCTGTGTGTTTTGGGTCATTATCCTTTTGCAAGACCCATGACCTGCGACTGAGATCAAGCTTTCTGACACCAAGCTTTCTGACACTAGGCAGCACATTTCTCTCTAGAATCCCTTGATAGTCTTGAGATTTCATTGTACCGTGCACAGATTCAAGACACCCTGTGCCAGATGCAGCAAAGCAGCCCCAAAACATAACAGAGCCTCCTCCATGTTTCACAGTAGGGACAATGTTCTTTTCAAGATATGCTTCATTTTTCCGTCTGTGAACATAGAGCTAATGTGCCTTTCCAAAAATTTAGATTTTTGTCTCATCTGTCCATAAGACATTCTCCCAGAAGCTTTGTGGCTTGTCAACATGTAGTTTGGCAAATTACTTTTGTCATATTCAAGTTATTTCTGTGACCATTGTGGGTATTTCTTTCATTAAACGAGGTGTGCCAACAATTTTGTCCACATGTGTACTTGCTCAATGTAGATTTAAAAGTCTCCCACTTAGTCTCTTATCACTATCTGACAATAGTTACTCCCAGTCTATATCCTGAAGAGCAGTCCTTACCTAGGGAAAATTGGCCTTTTTAAAATTAAGGGATTTTACCTTCCCAACCTTTGTTTGTTTTTTGCAATGTAAGTGGAATATGATTAGATTGTGGTCACTATTACCAAGGTTTTCACCAACAAGTCCTGTATTATTAGAGATGATCAGATCCAGCAGAGCATCCCCTCTAGTTGGATCTTCTACAAGCTGGACCATAAAATTTTCCTGCAACAAGCTAATGAATTTTCTCCCCTTTGCAAATGTTGTAGAACCATGACCCCAGTCAATGTAGTTAAAATCTCTCAAGACCAACGTACCTGACTGTGCCACCCACTCAATTTCCTTATACAACTGACCCTCTAACTACTCGGTTATGTTAGGTGGATTTATAGACTATACCAAAAAGTATTTTAACAGTGGTCACATACTTATGCAATTCCACCCTCAAGGATTCCTCACACTCACTTTCATGCTATTTTTGACATACATAAACACCCCACCTCCCTTCCTTTTAACCCTGTCTATGCAAAAGAGTGTAAAACCCAGAATGTTACACTTACCTCTTCTTCCTGCAAAGCAATGATATGGCACCTGGCTGTGCACCTCTTCTATGTCATCCCGGCTATGCTGTTTACTGCTCTATGGTACCGCTTGCTGGGGGACTATTACCTGTGGAGGAGATAATTAGGATACTATTACTTATGTGTGAGGTGGGGAATATCATCTGTGGGGGGTTGGGCACTATTAGGGACTATTATATGAAAGGGGACCCTATTACCTATGTGGAGGGTACTATTGGCTATGGGTGAGCAATATTAGGAACTATTACCAATGTGGGGAAGACTTTAGCCCTGGGTTGCAACTCCTTCAATAAGGTAAGTGAATGGAGTCACATTGTGACCCAGAGGGGGTTGCAACTACAACTTCTGGTCGCAAAAAGATCAAGCAGTGCATAATTTTTTTGTGAATAGAAGTCAAAGTCACAACATCCTCTAGGTTACAATGCAACTCCTTTCATTTACATTGGTGAAGGAGTCACAGGGGCAACACAGAGATCTTTGGTCAAGCCAATGGAAGTTGCAACCAAGGTCACCATGTAGCCTTAGTCCTCATCAAACTTGTTATGTTTGCCACAAACTATGTCAATAGTGGCCTAGTCTATCATGCCACAGTATATACTGATGGCATGTAACATTAAAGGGGTATTCCAGTTCTTTTTATTGATGATCAGTAGGAATCTGACAGACAGGACCCCCCAAGGTCAACTGTTTAAAGGAGCTGTAAGGTTTGTGCACCATTCATTAACATCGCATGCTATCTGTTTCATAGCAGCCATGTGATGCAACTACAGCCCGATGAATAGACTGGTTCATTAGTATTCTCTCCACTGTGACAGCAGTTTTTTGTTATTAAATGATTCTAAAAACATTTATATATTATTATTTAACGTGATCATAAAATGGTAAAAAAAATGGTGCAATTATTTATTTATTTTTACCACTAACAATTTGGGGTCTAATATTATTACATGTGGTCTGATTATAAGTGCAATTTTGTAAAGGCCACATCCCTTAAAAGGCCACTCCTACTTTTCATAACTTAGAGAAAAACAAAAAGATTACCGCCCACATGGAAAATCAGAGCTATAACCTTCTAGGGCCATATCTTTGGAATGGATGGATGGATTTTAAAAGGAAAAACACCAAATTGATCAGAGGCACAGCATGAATTAAATGGTGTATGACATTTAATATTTTGTATTTAGTGACAGATCCTCTTTAAAGGTATACCATGTCATGGACAATTAAAAACTAAGTTTTATTTTCATTATTTTGGATTCCGATTACTGTACATCTTTTGTTTTCTCTTACACCATGCTGGGGATTAGGGAAGAGAGGACAGCCATGCTAAGGACTACAATCTAAAGGGATACCATGTTGGGAACTAAGAATAAGAGGGGAGCTGTGCTATGGACCATTATTTAAATGGATATCATGCTGGAGAGGGGGAGCCATGCAGGTGCTTAGTAATGAGAGGCACGATTTCAAGAATTAGAAAGATACCAAGAATGATGGGGTCATCTTGAACTAGGAAATGTGTAAGTTACCAGGGGAGTAAAAAAGAGTTGTGGCCCCTATAGTTATGTGTGTGGGCTGGAGTGACTCGTGTACAGTAATATGTCTGTTTTATTAGTCCCAGTCTAGGTCTGGTTCTGTGTAATATGGTGAAGCACAAAATACATGATTTTTGGCTCATTCATTATTGTTTGGGAGCTTTGAGGGGCCTTTACTGGCTTGCTGACTCCATTAGACACTTTAACCTGTATATTGTTTCTGTCCAAATTTGGGTAGTCGGCTCAAAGAGATTTCACTGTAATGAACATAACAGTTTGGTAACAAATATTTGTTATTTATATTCTGTCTATATATAATATATAGTAATATATAATATTACTAGAATAAACAAACAATTTCCAGAATGCAAATCACAAGAGGCTCAGTGAAACAATTGAGCCAGCAGGATATGCTGGCACATGTGACCTCAGAAATCTGCAGAATTGTGAAAGCAGCTCGGAATGAGGAAGGGTCATATTATTTATCTCTCTTACTTGTATAGCATATATATTGTATAAACATATTCTGCAGCGCTTTACAGACATTATCAGTCACTGTTTCATATAAGACTCACAATCTATGTCCCTATCAGTATGTCTATTAGACATATATAAGCTGTTGCATAGACATTAGATCTGATAGCAGTCTAATATTTATCTGTTCTAACCAATATCTTTCATCAGGGAAAAATGGATGATCCAGGTCTTATATAACCAGCAGAATTTTATTGTTATCTCCTAAGATGCACAGAGGCAGCAATGTCTGTAAGTAGCATACCCTATCCCAGCTCCAAAGTCATTAATATTACATTTAACCAAGGCTAACATGCATGATCCGGGGGGGTTATTATTGTTAACTAACTTTCTGTGTGCCAGAAGATCAGATCCTAGAACAGAAACCTCAGCAAATAAAGCAGAGATTGCTCCAACCACTGATGCCCAGAAAATATTTTTTCCTGTCCACAAAACCTTTTTACATACACAGATATCCTTTTCCCTTGTGTTGTGGGAAGTTGCAGAAGAGAAATCCAAGAAGACATGAGCACAGAGAAACATTTCAGTTTCAGACCACAACAACCAAAATAAAAAGACTTTATAGAGACTTCTTTTGAGAGAAAAACGTCAGCTTCTAAATCCCATCTGCAGATGGAGGTGCATCTGAATTTTGAGTTCCTAGATTAGTTTTTCCTTTAATGAACCTCATAAATAAATGTCAGTAGCAAAGTGCACATCCATTCTAACAATTAAAACTAAATGGCAGCCCTTCTCAGTGGCATAGTTTGTACTAGAACTCCAATCCAAAATCTACTGAATGGCCTATAATGTGATAATTATAATATGTCTATTGTTGCTGAAGGTCTTTTGGGCTCACTAAGGCACCAGTTTAAGGGTTCTCCACCACCTATAGCTATACTTCAATCCCTGCCTACTTAAAATACATATAGCTTGTTTACAGTGCTGGCCAAAAGTATTGGCACCCCTGCAATTATGTCAGATACTCAATTCTTCCAGAAAATGATTGCAATCACAAATGCTTTGGTAATAATATCTTCATTTAATTTGTCTTCAATGGAAAACCACAAAAAGAATTGTCAAAAAGCCAAATTGGATATAATTCCACACCAAACATAAAAAGGGGGTGGAAAAAAGTATTGGCACCCTTTGAAAAATCATGTGATGCTTCTCTAATTTGTGTAATTAACAGCACCTGTTACTTACCTGTGGCACATAACAGGTGGTGGCAATAACTAAATCACACTTGCAGCCAGTTGAAATGGATTAAAGTTGACTCAAGCTCTGTCCTGTGTCCTTGTGTGTACCACATTGAGCATGGAGAAAAGAAAGAAGACCAAAGAACTGTCTGAGGACTTGAGAAGCAAAATTGTGAGGAAGCATGAGCAATCTCAAGGCTACAAGTCCATCTCCAAAGACCTGAATGTTCTTATGTCTACCGTGCGCAGTGTTATCAAGAAGTTTAAAGCCCATGGCACTGTGGCTAACCTCCCTAGATGTGGACGGAAAAGAAAAATTGATGAGAAATTTCAACGAAAGATTGTGCGGATGGTGGCTAAAGAACCTCGACTAACATCCAAACAAGATCTAGCTGCCCTGCAGTCCAAAGGTACAACAGTGTCAACCCGTACTATCCGTCGGCGTCTGAATGAAAAGGGACTCTATGGTAGGATACACTGGAAGACCCCACTTCTGACCCAGAGACATAAAAAAGCCAGGCTGGAGTTTGCCAAAACTTACCTGAGAAAGCCAAAAACTTTTTGGAAGAATGTTCTCTGGTCAGATGAGACAAAAGTAGAGCTTTGTGGGAAAAGGCATCAACATAGAGTTTACAGGAAAAAAAAGAGGCCTTCAAAGAAAAGAACACGGTCCCTACAGTCAAACATGGCGGAGGTTCCCTGATGTTTTGGGGTTGCTTTGCTGCCTCTGGCACTGGACTGCTTGACCGTGTGCATGGCATTATGAAGTCTGAAGACTACCAACAAATTTTGCAGCATAATGTAGGGCCCAGTGTGAGAAAGCTGGGTTTCCCTCAGAGGTCATGGGTCTTCCAGCAGGACAATGACCCAAAACACACTTCAAAAAGCACTAGAAAATGGTTTGAGAGAAAGCACTGGAGACTTCTAAAGTGGCCAGCAATGAGTCCAGACCTGAATCCCATAGAACATCTGTGGAGAGATCTCAAAATGGCAGTTTGGAGAAGGCACCCTTCAAATCTCAGGGACCTGGAGAAATTTGCCAAAGAAGAATGGTCTAAAATTCCAGCAGAGCATTGTAAGAAACTCATTGATGGTTACCGGAAGCGGTTGTTCGCAGTTATTTTGTCTAAAGGTTGTGCTACCAAGTATTAGGCTGAGGGTGCCAATACTTTTGTCCGGCCCATTTTTGGAGTTTTGTGTAAAATGATCAATGATTTGACTTTTTTTTCATTCTCTTTTGTGTTTTTTCATTGCAAGCAAAATAAATGAAGATATTATTACCAAAGCATTTGTGATTGCAATCATTTTCTGGAAGAAATTGAGTATTATCTGACAGAATTGCAGGGGTGCCAATACTTTTGGCCAGCACTGTATATTTGTATATCATGTCAAGTATATCATGGGTTCAGTAATTACATAGTGTTTCTTTAAGCGTACCCCCAATTATAAAACATTTTTTCATAAATTGTACAGGTGAATATAAGAAACGTTGTAATTTATATTATTTAATAAATATGTTTTCTTCTCCGTTTATCAAGCGGAGTTACTTTTTACATAATAATATATAGAAATAATTAAACACAAAAAAGGGCTAATAGCTAAGCATGAAAAACTCTGTAGATCATGTAAAACCATAGAACACCAAAATAACATGACCACAAAAAAATAATAATAAAATAATATCATTTTATTAACATAAATAATGAAACAAACATATATGGGGAGATCAATAATGAAGGTACACCATAATAACGATAGGGAGGGAAATGGGGGCCACAATAATAATAAATAGGGGATATATACCGCTGGTACAAATAAATATGTATAAGGATGGTTGAAAACAACCTATATAGCACTATATATGCATAAACATACCACAAACAGTATAATAGCCCAAAGAAATCTAGTAAATACTAGAAAAATGGAAATAGATATAAACATAATAAGCCACCATTATAACCTCACCTAGTCACACTCCACCCCAACAAACGTTTCGCCAGATGGCTTCATCAAGGGGGCGTGTGGCATGGTTAAACAGCTTAGTTTAAATATACAGCAATGTCCAATCCACTAAAACACACAGATCACATGTAAAAACACACCTGAATACTAAATGATGATATGAAACAACATGGCAAATCACTAAGAAACTAAAACTCCATGATGACAATGCATAGTAATGCTAAACTGAAAGGCATTAATACAATATAACCCCCGTTAATCGCGGGAGTACATTCTGTCAAGGATAGATGAAAGTAAATAGTGGTAAAAAGCGGTAAAGCAGCTCATACGCGGAGGTTAGCGCATGTCATCGCGAGATATCGCATTGTAATAACCAAGCCCCGCGTATGAACTAAATAATACCGCTGCATCAACACCAAGAAGTACAAAACATACAATGAGCGCCTGCGCAAAAAAAGGGGGATAATATAAATAACATGCATAAAAAAAAGATAAAAGTAATGTGAGAGATTAAAATGGTGAAAAAAAGTTAAAAAAAAAGTGCAAGTACGAAGTGAAACATGCAGTGATGAAAAAGTGCATAAAATGATGTCAGAAATTACATATAATAAAGTATGCAAAATATAAGAACAATATACAAAAATAGTCATACAAGTGTAAATAGTGTTTATAATACTGATGATAACAGTATAAACAATATATATACTATATGATAATAATAATAAAGGTATATACGAAAAAAAAAAAAAAATTTATAATTATTGTTCTTTTCTTAATATGGCCCCCAAGTTGCATTTTCTTAAACAGGTGCAAAAAGTGTGGGAAAGGAGCAGTTCTTCATATGACACTCAGGACACATCAGCAAGACAAATCTACAAAAAACATAAAATTTTTTTTTAAAAAACATGTTAAAAGACCATACAACACAATAGGTCAACTGGGAGCTCAAGCAACCAAAATAATAAACCAATCAAAAATAACTACAGAAAAGGTGCAAAACTAATTTGTTCATTTAGGCCAGAGGGTTGTATAGTTTTAAGTGTAAAAATCCATTTGCACTCTTTTTGTGCAAGGATTTGTTTCCAATTACCCATCCTGGGTCCCATTTTTATTCCATGAATAGCTAGTACTCTAAATCCAGTTGGATCAGAGTTATGGAACAACTTGAAATGTTTGGGGATAGTTTTAAGTGAAGAAATATCCTCACAATTTTGAGATGCGACAATCCCCAACACATGTTCACGGACGCGTCTACGAAGCTCACGAGTTGTAAGACCAATGTAAATTAAACCACATGGGCATGTCGCATGATAAACTACTCCCATTGAATGACAAGAAAAATGGGAGAGAATGCGAAACCGTCGTATCCCATCACTACCAAAAAATTCACAGCCCAAATCAATATTCGTACAAGCGACACACTTGCCACATGGACGATAACTGTTTTTGGGACCAGAACCACCAAACAAGGAACTAACAGTTCTACCAGGAAAATGGCTCCGTACCAACATGTCCCGCAGATTCCTTGAACGACTATACGTGATGGAAGGGCGTGGCCCTACATAACGTCTAAGAATGGGATCACATGTAAGTATGCCCCAATATTTCCTCAAATCCGCTGTGCCTGAAACCAACGGGAGTTAAAATTAGTAATGAACCTTACCTGTTGTTTTGACTGTATCGATCTTCTTCGGGTATATGATGGCTGTAAAAGTTCATTTCGTCGTGAAGTTGTAGCCCGAAAACAAGCATCACGAATCCACCGTTCTTGATAGCCACGTTGTCTAAACCTTGTACTTAATTCATGGGCAGACTTTGTGAACGACGTTTCAGTAGAGCAAATACGGCGGGCCTTCAAAAATTGGCCTACAGGAATATTACGAATTAATGACCTAGGATGTGCAGAATTTGAGTGTAATAACGAATTAGTAGCAGTATTCTTATGAAATAATTCAGTCTGTATGTTGCCTTGTGAATCCACACACAATTTTACATCCAGGAAATCGATCTCTGTTGTGCTCCATTTATAAGTCAATTTGATGTTCTTATTATTATGGTTCAACGATGTCAAAAAAAATTTCAAGACTTTCCAAAGAGCCCTGCCAGATAAAGAGCACATCGTCGATATACCTTCCCCAGAAATGTACATTTTCAATAAATTCAACTGGTTCCGTAAGAAATATTGTTCTTTCCCACAGCCCCAGGAACAAATTAGCGTAGGCGGGCGCACATGCTGTCCCCATAGCTGTTCCCTGGACCTGTAGGAAAAACGCCTCACCAAACATAAAAAAATTATGAGTGAGAATAAACTCCAATAACGTAATTAAAAACTCACCCAAATTGCTATCCATATCGGACATCAAAATAAATGCTCTGACAGCTTCGATCCCATCCGTGTGTCTGATGGAAGTGTAAAGAGATTCTATATCGCATGTAACAAGGAACATATCATGATCCAAATGAAGGCCATCCAATTTTCTGAGAATATCAGTCGTATCTTTTATAAATGAGGGAAGAGTTTCCACTAAAGGCTGAAGATGGAAGTCAACAAATTTGCTAATAGGTTCACATAACCCATTTGTACATGACACAATAGGACGGCTGGGGGGGCATGTCGCATTTTTATGAATTTTAGGAAGCATATAGAACGTCGGAAAAGTAGGAAATTCTGGTAACAAATATGTGACCTCTTGTTGTTGAATAACCTCTCTGTCTACCGCAACCTGCAAAAGTAAACAGAGCTCAGAAGCGAATTTTTGAGAGGGGTTGAAAGTAAGTTTTTTATAACATGTTGAGTTCCGTAATTGCCTATATGCTTCACGTTCATACTGGATAACAGGCCACAACACCACATTGCCGCCTTTATCAGACTGTTTGATGATAATATCCCTCATTTGTGATAATTCACGAATGGCAGATCTATGTCGTAAAGAGCAATTGTTATTACATATGCTCATAGGTATTTTTTCAATTTCACTACTAACAAGGACGAAGCCTCCTGATGGAATTTTTTTTTAAAAATAAGTTTTCTTGCAAATAAATGAAGATCCTTGACCATGGAAAAGGGGTCAAAACACAGTCCCAATTAGAAGTGCTTAGTTTGGGCTTAAGTTTTTCTCCCTCTTCTAGGTTTGACCCCTTTTCCATGGTCAAGGATCTTCATTTATTTGCAAGAAAACTTATTTGTAAAAAAATATTCCATCAGGAGGCTTCGTCCTCGTTATTTCCAACTGTGGAAGAACGCGATGCGGTGCATATCTTACAAGAACTGCATAATGAGCAACAACTGGGTTCCAGAGGTAAGTTTCATCAAGCCATTATTCCTACATCCAAGCGCTTTCCAGCTTTAACATTGGATAATAATGTTGATTTATTTGTTAAGCTGGTTAGTAGTGAAATTGAAAAAATACCTATGAGCATATGTAATAACAATTGCTCTTTACGACATAGATCTGCCATTCGTGAATTATCACAAATGAGGGATATTATCATCAAACAGTCTGATAAAGGCGGCAATGTGGTGTTGTGGCCTGTTATTCAGTATGAACGTGAAGCATATAGGCAATTACGGAACTCAACATGTTATAAAAACTTACTTTCAACCCCTCTCAAAAATTCGCTTCTGAGCTCTGTTTACTTTTGCAGGTTGCGGTAGACAGAGAGGTCATTCAACAACAAGAGGTCACATATTTGTTACCAGAATTTCCTACTGTTCCGACGTTCTATATGCTTCCTAAAATTCATAAAAATGCGACATGCCACCCGGCCGTCCTATTGTGTCATGTACAAATGGGTTATGTGAACCTATTAGCAAATTTGTTGACTTCCATCTTCAGCCTTTAGTGGAAACTCTTCCCTCATTTATAAAAGATACGACTGATATTCTCAGAAAATTGGATGGCCTTCATTTGGATCATGATATGTTCCTCGTTACATGCGATATAGAATCTCTTTACACTTCCATCAGACACACGGATGGGATCGAAGCTGTCAGAGCATTTATTTTGATGTCCGATATGGATAGCAATTTGGGTGAGTTTTTAATTACGTTATTGGAGTTTATTCTCACTCATAATTTTTTTATGTTTGGTGAGGCGTTTTTCCTACAGGTCCAGGGAACAGCTATGGGGGCAGCATGTGCGCCCGCCTACGCTAATTTGTTCCTGGGGCTGTGGGAAAGAACAATATTTCTTACGGAACCAGTTGAATTTATTGAAAATGTACATTTCTGGGGAAGGTATATCGATGATGTGCTCTTTATCTGGCAGGGCTCTTTGGAAAGTCTTGAAATTTTTTTGACATCGTTGAACCATAATAATAAGAACATCAAATTGACTTATAAATGGAGCACAACAGAGATCGATTTCCTGGATGTAAAATTGTGTGTGGATTCACAAGGCAACATACAGACTGAATTATTTCATAAGAATACTGCTACTAATTCGTTATTACACTCAAATTCTGCACATCCTAGGTCATTAATTCGTAATATTCCTGTAGGCCAATTTTTGAAGGCCCGCCGTATTTGCGCTACTGAAACGTCATTCACAAAGTCTGCCCATGAATTAAGTACAAGGTTTAGACAACGTGGCTATCAAGAACGGTGGAATCGTGATGCTTGTTTTCGGGCTACAACTTCACGACGAAATGAACTTTTACAGCCATCATATACCCGAAGAAGATCGATACAGTCAAAACAACAGGTAAGGTTCATTACTAATTTTAACTCCCGTTGGTTTCAGGCACAGCGGATTTGAGGAAATATTGGGGCATACTTACATGTGATCCCATTCTTAGACGTTACGTAGGGCCACGCCCTTCCATCACGTATAATCGTTCAAGGAATCTGCGGGACATGTTGGTACGGAGCCATTTTCCTGGTAGAACTGTTAGCTCCTTGTTTGGTGGTTCTGGTCCCAAAAACGGTTGTCGTCCATGTGGCAAGTGTGTCGCTTGTACGAATATTGATTCGGGCTGTGAATTTTTTGGTAGTGATGGGATACGACGGTTTCGCATTCTCTCCCATTTTTCTTGTCATTCAATGGGAGTAGTTTATCATGCGACATGCCCATGTGGTTTAATTTACATTGGTCTTACAACTCGTGAGCTTCGTAGACGCGTCCGTGAACATGTGTTGGGGATTGTCGCATCTCAAAATTGTGAGGATATTTCTTCACTTAAAACTATCCCCAAACATTTCAAGTTGTTCCATAACTCTGATCCAACTGGATTTAGAGTACTAGCTATTCATGGAATAAAAATGGGACCCAGGATGGGTAATTGGAAACAAATCTTTGCACAAAAAGAGTGCAAATGGATTTTTACACTTAAAACTATACAACCCTCTGGCCTAAATGAACAAATTAGTTTTGCACCTTTTCTGTAGTTATTTTTGATTGGTTTATTATTTTGGTTGCTTGAGCTCCCAGTTGACCTATTGTGTTGTATGGTCTTTTAACATGTTTTTTAAAAAAATTTTTATGTTTTTTGTAGATTTGTCTTGCTGATGTGTCCTGAGTGTCATATGAAGAACTGCTCCTTTCCCACACTTTTTGCACCTGTTTAAGAAAATGCAACTTGGGGGCCATATTAAGAAAAGAACAATAATTATAATTTTTTTTTTTTTCTTTTTCGTATATACCTTTATTATTATTATCATATAGTATATATATTGTTTACACTGTTATCATCAGTATTATAAACACTATTTACACTTGTATGACTATTTTTGTATATTGTTCTTATATTTTGCATACTTTATTATATGTAATTTCTGACATCATTTTATGCACTTTTTCATCACTGCATGTTTCACTTCGCACTTGCACTTTTTTTTAACTTTTTTTCACCATTTTAATCTCTCACATTACTTTTATCTTTTTTATGCATGTTATTTATATTATCCCCCTTTTTTTGCGCAGGCGCTCATTGTATGTTTTGTACTTCTTGGTGTTGATGCAGCGGTATTATTTAGTTCATACGCGGGGCTTGGTTATTACAATGCGAGATCTCGCGATGACATGCGCTAACCTCCGCGTATGAGCTGCTTTACCGCTTTTTACCACTATTTACCTTCATCTATCCTTGACAGAATGTACTCCCGCGATTAACGGGGGTTATATTGTATTAATGCCTTTCAGTTTAGCATTGCTATGCATTGTCATCATGGAGTTTTAGTTTCTTAGCGATTTGCCATGTTGTTTCATATCATCATTTAGTATTCAGGTGTGTTTTTACATGTGATCTGTGTGTTTTAGTGGATTGGACATTGCTGTATATTTAAACTAAGCTGTTTGACCATGCCACACGCCCCCTTGATGAAGCCATCTGGCGAAACGTTCGTTGGGGTGGAGTGTGACTAGGTGAGGTTATAATGGTGGCTTATTATGTTTATATCTATTTCCATTTTTCTAGTATTTACTAGATTTCTTTGGGCTATTATACTGTTTGTGGTATGTTTATGCATATATAGTGCTATATAGGTTGTTTTCAACCATCCTTATACATATTTATTTGTACCAGCGGTATATATCCCCTATTTATTATTATTGTGGCCTCCATTTCCCTCCCTATCGTTATTATGGTGTACCTTCATTATTTATCTCCCCATATATGTTTGTTTCATTATTTATGTTAATAAAATGATCTTATTTTATTATTATTTTTTTGTGGTCATGTTATTTTGGTGTTCTATAATAGTATATAGAGAGGGGAGAATAGAGGAAGAAGCTGCTAGAAAAGACTGCTACTCTTTGCTTTTCTGTGAGTAGCATTTTAACACTGCTATGCTTCAAGATAACAGTCTCTCTCTGCACAGAATGAGGCAATAAATCAATCTCTTCCTTGCCTTCTCCTCTCCATAGATTTCTGTATATGAGGTGAATATGGAAACAGAGCCTCACATAAACACACAGCCTGAGTGAACATAAGAAGGAGGAAAGCATCCTAATAAGTAAGAAGGAAACACATTTCTTTAGTAAGCTAGTTGGCAAAGTTTCTAATATTCACCTGTACTATTAATTTATGCAAAGTTATTTTTGGAGGTATCCTTTAAATGTAAAAGAATGGTGTAAATAGCTCTTTTAATAATGGCCACCATAAGTGATAGTACTGTGTGCATTAACATTGCAGACTTTCTCTTTAAATTCTGCACATATTCCTTAGATCACTCTAGATACACCTTGGAAATTGGTGCCAAGAAATCCTACAATTCAATGTCCTTGTAATAAATGTGTGTCATTCCTTAGCTTCCTCAACCTTGCTGATAATCTTTATTGGCTGCGACCCATCCTGCTTCATAAATTACACTATCCTTTACTTTCCCTAATAAGGTTATTTTTATGTCAGGCTTAAGTGTAGTATATTTCAACAAATGTCGTTTTTGATCATTTAGATTTTAACATAATCTATATAATAGTTATTTTTGTCATTTTTAATGCTGTGAAAAGTTGATTTAAAATACCATCGGAAGCACAGAGGGCTCAATTAATGTAATGTGCTGAAGACTTTCCATTAGGATCAATTTTAATAAACTTTAAATGAAATTTAAACACTTAGTGACAGCCAGATTTAATAATGGGGGATAATACACCACACTGTGTGGATGGTCAGTAGGACTGGACTCAAAAGGATTCAAATTTACAGTTGGTCTTCAGAGGGGACAGCATGGTTTTTAAGTGAAAATATCAAACTACATGTATAGATTTTTTACACACGCTGCATTAAGATATATTGCAGGCTAGAAATGTAATAGTGAACATTATATAATATATACACACTCACACACAGTATATATATATATAATATATATATATATTTATATATGTGTGTATATATACAGATGTGGCAGAGTTAACATTTTATTACAGAACAACAAAAAAATAAAATATAAAAATAAATAAATAAAAAAAAACCCACAGGCTTCTTCCACACCAAGGGTTTTCCGCCATATTATATTAAGTGACTATATGCACTGCAAAGGTTGAAATTGTGGTGAACATCCACAGAAGGAACTGATATGCTCCAGACTTAAAAAAAAAAAAAAAAAAAGACCTGTTATCACTCCTGAGCCCTGACATGTTTGTTTTAGTAAATACTTTTTTCCCCCCATCATATAACAATTCTAGATCATGTTTTGTCATATCTCTGTGCTCCACCATTATTCCACCTAAAAATTATGATTAAACAGACATTTCAACTCACCCGGGTTTCCTTATTTTCAAGCCCCCTCACCTGGTCAACATGCACTTTCACCCAGCTGCCAGCTTATGTGTATTCACTGCACTGTGACGTCAGCTCATTTATGAGGAGATGTCTGGGGGATCCTTTTAAAGACTTATTCTATGTAAATTTTCTTTAGGTTTACTTCAGGTTTCGTGGATTGGTGGCAGCAACATAATGCCAGATCCACAGCTCCAGCCATTCTTGGTGAATTTTTCTGATACAATGCTTCAAAAGTAATTTTGGTTCCCTGCATAATATACTGGTACATAGAGTATATTCAGAGACGTAGCTAGCGGAGTGACAGAGGGGGAGGCTGCCTCGGGCCAACAGACTCTGTGGGGCCCACCCACGGGGCATTAATACATCCTTTATTTCTAACTAGATAGATCTAGTTAAAACGTATCCTGCAACTTAACAGTATTGTAAACCGCAAGCTAATACAGGCCTGTGGTTTACAAGACCCCAAGATCACAGACAGATGTCTGCTTCTCAGCATAGGCGGTGCAATGACGTCACAACGCAGGTAGGTGAGTATGACTTTTGTTTTTGTTTTTTTAGCACAGTTGTGGGTATATTAATAGTATAAGGGTTGGTTAGGAGGGGGAAATATAACTATAAATGGAGGATTCATTAGGGGGCATTATGACGATGGGGGGTCATTTATATAAGGGTTATTAGAGGGTATTATGAATACAAGGGGGGAGGTTATTTATATAAGGGGTCATTAGGGGGCATCATTTATATTAGGAGGCATTATGAACATAAGGGGTGGTCATTGATATAAGGGGTCATTAGAGGTGCAGTATTTATGTCAGGGGGAATAAGGGCTATAATATAAGGGGGCAATTAATTTAATTAAAGTGGCACTTGGGCTTTATTAAGACTAAGGCCGCACGAACTGGGCTGCAGCAAAAAAAGCGCTGCAGGAAAAACCGTGGCGGTAACATTGTGGTTTTTCCCGCAGTGCTTTTCACAGAAGATCTGCAGAGGTTTCCCCTGTGGACTTTCTGTTTTCAATACACCTATATGGAAACCGCCGGTGTTTTCCATAGGTATAACTGACATACAGCAATTTCCAAAACCGCCCCCATCTCATCCCCACTTTGCAGTAAAATATGCGGAGCGGATATGCTGCGATTTCCAAAACAGTCGCAGTTTTGAAAATCGCAACATGTCAATTATACCTGCGGAATCACCAGCGGTTTCCCTATAGATATAATTGAAGCAGAAAGTCCACAGAGGAAACCTCTTTGAACTTTCTGTGCAAAGTGCTGCAGGAAGAACCGTGTTTTTTCCTGCAGTTCTTTTTTGCTGCGGGACACCATGTGGGGCCTTAGCCTTAAGGTGTTTTCCAACTCATTTTTATTGATGATCTATCCTCAGAATAAAACATCAATAAGAAATAAGTGATTCCCCACTGACCAGCTGTTTGAAGTGGCTATGGTGCCTGTTTATATCACACGCTGTTTGTTTATAGTGACCGTGTGATGTCATTCCAGCCTTGTCACATAGACGTGTATAGGACAAGGCTGTAGTTACATTAAATGGCCGCTATGAAATGAATGACACTGTGTAAACAGAGAAGGGGTCATGGTGCTTAAACAGGTACCACTGTTCATTCAAACAGTTGATCCTGGGGGTCCCAGGTACTGGAACCCCAATAATTTTTTTTCCCTTGTTTTTTTGTTTCTTCCTTTTTAATTAGGAAACACTTGGGGCATTATTAATAAGGGGCACTATTTAAAGGGGTGCACAGGGAAGTTATTAATTTAAAGATGCACTTTGGGTATTACTCATTACGGGGGAGTCATATTATATATTTTATAATTGGGGTAGTAGCAGAATGGGTGTGCAGGTGAGGACAATGTGGGTCGGGTGCCTGAAAAAGAAAGGAGCCAAAAATGTCTGTGTTGCAAACTTTACAGAGACTGGAAGAAGTGATCATGGCGGTCCAGATGGAAGAGATGGGGAATGTGAACGTTTAGTCAGGGACTTCACCGGTAAGTCACTAAATGTTACTGCCCTGTATTCACCTAAATCATCTGCAGAGCCCTGTGTAGAGCCGCTATATACCACTATACGGTCACCGTATACTGATAGCATCTATATACGAACATGTCCAAGTTGGGGGACCACTTGGACATGTTCACCCTCCTGTGCTGAACCCCTAGCTACACCTCTGAGTATATTGTATGGGGTTTTAAAACATATACACTGGCATATAGAAATATAGCTGTGTGTACCAGTACATTATGCAGTAAAACAAAATTGAAGTCTTGGGTCAGAAAAATAACTCTACTAAGAATGGCTGGAGCTGTGGCTCAGTCTTTGTTCCTTTCTTCCATCTACAAAACTGTATTTGAGAAGACCCAAAGAAGAAATATCATGGAAAATTAGGTAGAAGAATAAAAATTTAAATACAGGGGGATCAACGCTTCATCCTTTAGTAAAAAAAAAAAAAAAAAAAAAAAAATTATATATATATATATATATATATATAAATATATATATATATATATATATTGGAAGTCAACTTTATTGAATCACCGCCACAAAACATACGGTAGTAAGCTACATAGACGTATTTGATATCACCGTAACCATTACGACCAATACAATAAAGTTAACACAATATTTAGAGTGATTGCTAAAGTTATGAATTTGACAGGTCATGGGGTCTTTTTAAACTTCATATTTCTTTTTGTTTTATCCCACTAAGGGTGTAGAAGTTGTGATCAGTTCATTGCTTACATAAAGCTTCGGAATACTTATGTGTTACCACCATAGTCAGAAGCCTAATGCCTAATGCACAAGACTGTAGTTTTTATCCACAATTGTGTGTCCGTAATTACGGATAAAAGTACGGATCCATTAATTTCTATGGCCTCATACACACATCAGCAGTTTTTATGGCCATGTGTCCGGGCCATAGAAAAGGACTGCAAGTTATGAAGCATGTCCTATTCTTGGCCGCATTTGCAGCACAAACAAGTGTAGCGGGTCATACAAGTTTTTTTGCGTATTGTGGATTAGTATTTGTGGACAGTAAAAACCATTATGGTTATGTGCATGTAGACTTAGGCAGACATGGAGACCATTGACAGGCACCCTTCTGCAATGTAAAGTCATCGTAGTCTACAATTACTTCATATTCTGTCAAGTGCCTTAGATGCTGAGATAACTGCAGTGTCTAAGGGTTAAACAGCTGGGATCTTAGGTTTCTCTAATCCTAGTGTTTATAGTGAGAGTCTGGCTGTTAACCATTTTCAATTGCTATTACATCAGAGGTGGATAATGGTTAAGATACTGTTATGACATGTCTATGGCATTGGTTTATAATCAGAGCCAGTACCAATCAGCAGCAGGTTTAACTATTTAGATGTTCCATTAATAGTGGTAGCATCATCTTAGAGGTTTGCTACAATCCCCCCCATACACACACTGGCACCCCCACTATGCAACCACATATGTTGTCACGTCACCATCTGAGCTTAACACTGCCAGAGGAAGAGTGTAAATGGCTAACTTTACTGTAAACATCACTAGTAAAATGCGCAGAAATACAAAAGTATTGCAGTGTTTTATACTGGTGATAGCGCCCACTAGTGCTCAAGTTCCATATTGGGACTAAGTAAAAGTATGCAAAAAATGAATAACAATATTGTACAGAATGTTTATAAGCATGTAAAAAATACAAGTGCCCTTTTGCCATTGTTTTTTTACTACAGAAACAATTTTTAAAAAAATTAAAAAGTGTGCGTTTGATATTGACACATCTGTAACACCAAATACTATGAAAATAACATTATGAACCCATATTCGACCCAAGATGAACGCTGTAAAAATAAAAGAATTGCTGTTTTTGGTTACATTATTTTCAATAAAAACTGTTTAACAAGTCACTTATAACCCAAACCAGATGAAAAAAAATTAAAAAGGAAATGGCTCTCAGAATATAGCAACAATAAAACAAATGATTTGTGGCAAATACAGTAAGTAACTGTATTATGCAAAACATAGAACAATACTACATATAAATAAGTGTGTGTGTGTGTGTGTGTGTGTGTATAAAGTTTGACATTGCCATCATTGAACTTAGAGGCAGTGCTAAAATTTGTATGTAAAAAAAAGTGATGTCAAATTTTTATTTTTAATGACATCAGTTAATAATAGCTTATATGTTGCCTAAAATGGTGCAACAGAGAAATCTAACTTGACAAGCAAAAAACAAGCCCTCATATGGCCACAGCAACAAAAAAATGACAAGTTCTGGCATCTAGGATATGTCAATTGAAAAACAAAAAAGGCCACATCCTGAGGTATAAGACAAGTACGCATCTTTAAGGATTAATCACCATTCGGTTCCTGCTGTTGAACATATGGGTATGGCTTCAGTTTGTTTGATCATCCTGATGTAAATGTACATGGTTTAAGTTAAAAAAATGTTTTTACATTTTAGAGTGCAATAAAAATAATAGTAAAACATAAAAAAATCTAAATATATTTGTATCATCACAAGTGTAACAGCCCATAGAATACAGTTAACAGATCATTTATACCACTCAGTGAAAAATACTGTAAAAGAATTGCTAAAGAAATAGCAGAATTGCTGTTTTTTCCCATTACCTCTTCACGATAAAATGAATACAATTTAATCAATAAGTTCTATGTAACCAAAAAAGAATGAGCCCTCATACAGTACAGATACAGCAGAGTTGTGAGTGTGGTCCCTTTGAAAGTGTCAGGATATTGGTAGCCGAAAGTAACAGCATCAATATCTCTGGAACTGGGACAGATACCGGCAAAACTGAAAGTGCACTGAATTCAGCTTTGCAATGGTATATAACACTCCCTAACTAAGAGGACATGAAAGGTCCTCTTTAAAGGGAGTCTTGTACTAGAACAGTCCCAGTGGAACTATAAGCATGGATAGCCACAGTTCATGTGAATAAAACACCTTTTTTCTGTTTCCTTAATGGTGCCTCCATTACAGAGATATTGGCTTTTTACTGATATGCTGATAAGCTTTCTGGTGCAACCAGGGTTTCAGTTTTGCTTTCATTACACCATAGAGTTATGCTTTATGGTGCCACTGTTGTTATGGACAGCGGATGTGGACCTGCTGTGCCACCTAACTGGTTTGACTTTGGGCCACTCCCAGGGGCATTATCTAAGTAGCATCCCCGGTCTTCACTCTTTAACCTAACCCACATACAGGGATCTGGTTTTTGCCACAGTGAGACTATCAGGTCACTACCTCTAGGAGTGGTCCCAGTGTAAGTGGCAGCTGACAAACTGCTAGAGAGACGCAGGTGTAAAGCACCAGAAGTTCAGGCAAAAGAGTGGTCCAGTTTGCTGCAAAAATCTGTAGCAGGAAGCAGGAAGCAGGAGTGCTATGTCGTAAAACAAGCCACAGGGTAGAGATGGGCAGCTTATGTACACAGGTCAGGGACAGACAGAGACCATACACAGAAATCAAGCAGATCAGGGCAAACAAGCAGGAACAGAGTCAAAGAATAAGCCAGACATCATACATGGATAATTGGACAGAATACAGAACTGCATGAGAGATTGTCTGGGAGGTACACAAATGTACATATTAGCACTCAAGTTGCTGAGAGGGAGGAATAAACCAGTTGCAGCAGCAGGAGTAAATGGACAACAACATGGAGAGTCAAGAACTGCACAGAGTGAACCAGAGGTAAGCCAGAAGCTGAATATGTAGGGAGAGGTACACCAGCGGCTATTATCTTACTGTAGCAACAGAGGCCCCAATCATGAGGCAGAAAATAGTGTTTTATTGAAGTGAACCCATCTGACTGTGATTATAGCTCAATAAGAACTGTTCTGGTGACAAACTCCCTTTAGAGAGGCTCTTTGATGTTATATTCCATTGCAAAGCTGACAGCGTGTTGAATTCAGCACACTTTCAGTTTTGCCAGTATTTGTCCCGATTTTAGAGATATTAGTGTCATTATTTTCACTTACCAATATCACTGCACTGTCAGAGGGGCTAGCCTCACAGCACAGCGTCATCGCTGAACAATGAGGAAGGCCCCCTTGACAGTACTCTTCTATAGTCTTATACTGTGAAGAAGGGTGATCCTCACTGCCTAGCAATGGTGCTGAGTGGTGAGGCTAACCCTTCTGACAATGCAGTGATATCCAGAGCTTAAATTAATGGCAATGTCTCTTGAATTGGAGAACATACCGGCGATATAATGCTCCCGATCTTAGAGGACATGAAAGGTTCTCTTTAAATAATGATATCCAAAAGCCCACTAGGGATTTATGTGCAGCTAAAAGCATAATTTCTCCTTTGCTTATAATGTCGGGTAAATGATTCTATAACCCCTAGATACAGTACAAAATGCTGCCCATAAAGAAACACTAAACCTATAAAGTAAAGAAATCATTGCCCATGGTGTTTGTCGGTCTACTGGATTTTCTGTATGCTCATAAAACCTAGAAGTACTGTACAAAGAAGTAAAATTTTCTTTTTTGTGTTTTTTTCAACCTTGTGCTACAGATTGTTATGAGTTTAACAGTTTATGGATTTATTTTTGGTGTGGTGTTGACTTTTTCAAAACTTTAACCTTTACTTAATACTCCAGAGCATTATTGCCTGTCAATGTATTACAGCCATACTTAGGTACCTATGACAGACCTGGGGGCTACTGGCAGGCACCCTCAGTCAATTACCTTAGATGCTGAGTGACTATTGACCACATCATTTAAAAGGAGTAGGATATTGAAGGTCTTTCCTTAGGATAGATCATTAATATCAGATCAGTTGGGGGCTGACACCTCCACTTATCAGTTGTTCAAAGGAGCAGCAGATCGGTAAGACCAGTCACAATCATTAGTCCTACTGAAGTGAATGCAATGACAAGGTTGCAGCACTCCTCCAAATACTACAAACTGTTCAAACAGCTAATCGTAGGAGTACAGTGTAATGGACCTTCACCAATTTGATACTGAGGACCTATCCTAAGGTTAGGTCAACAATAGTTAAATTGTGGAAAACCTCCTTAAAGGGTTAAACAGCTGAAATCTGAAGTCTCTCTAATTCCAATTGTTACAGTGGGAGCCAAGCTTTTAATCACCACTGTGCTCCTGCTGTTGAATGGACAGATATAGCTATTGTTTTCATGTGATTATCCTGATGTAGGTGTAAATCATGGAGCCTTAGCATCTTAATGAAGAATGCTGTACTTATACATCATCTGAAAGGTCTAGTTAGCACACAATCCAATCCCATAAATCTGTGGATGTTGCTATGCAGTAACAGGATGCTAGAGTTAAAAGTGGACATGGTGTCTTCCTATTTAAGATATTAAGATCTTAGAAAGTATTTTAAGATCATGAAATAGCAGTTTCCACTGTCCTATGTGATTATGCTGTGCCATCTGCATAAACTCATGTATTAGAACTCAAACCACTGTTAACATAACTATTATTTTACATATATTTATTATTATTGAATTACTAATATTTTTATCACTTTTATGATCATTATAATCATTGTTATTATTATTATTATTATTATTATTGCTATTGGGAATGTGTTTGCTTATTTATTTAATGTGACTTCTCATTAATCTGTGGCTTTAATTGACAACTAAAAGCCCATACTTATATATTTTCATTTGGAAGTACTAGGACATTTGCTTATGTTACTGTACTTGCACGTAATATATCAAACTATTGCTGTTTATTCTACCGAAGGAGCTACTGGCTCTACGCATACCACACAAAAGAGAAGAGATAATCTGATCAGCAAACTATTAACCAGTCCATCGATGTAGCATTATAATGTGTTAGCTGATTTTTATGTTTTTATGTAGACATTAGCTCATTAGAAAGCACTGCTCAAAGGCTAATATTTTATATGCAACTTCTCTTATTAGCAATGAAAAAGGAAACAGATAGATACTAATAAACATTATGTTATACAGAGTGTAGTATATTGGAAAGATATGATATTATTAAAGCAGGAAGGGTTCATTTACCCACTAAGCTCTTGTGAGTTCTTAGATGTTTAAAGAGTGTCAGCCGCATACAATTTGATGGATAAAAGCAGCAGTATCCAATAATTTGCTAGCAACATCTTCCTCACTATGGTCAATTCACAGTTACAAGTAAAGGAAATTAATATTTTCAGCACCATGGACAGTGATGTCCAGTCCACGTGTAAAATTCCCTCCTCAAGAACAAATCTGTATTTCAGAAGCATTTTAGAACAGTATAAGTCATCAGATTTGAACATAAAAATAATTTTAAAAAAACAGTCCGCTATGGAACAGATTTAATAGATATGGACATTACTTAGAGAGATGTCTACAACATATTTAAAATGCATTATGGCTCATGGTAAATGTTTCTAATAGTGCAATCTGATATAAAACAAGCTTAATGTCTACTCCAAGTAAGTCATGGTATATACTGTATGTGCCAAAGTGATTTTGCAGTAATATCTACGTAAGAGAAATTGTTGTACTTTAAAGCATTTGAACTGAAAAACTAAGTAAAATAATACTATGCAATGGATTATATATTAGACAAACACACACATATATGAATGGATAGATAGATAGATAGACAGACAGACAGACAGACAGACAGATAGATAGATAGATAGATAGATAGATAGATATAGTCACCTTATAAAAGACACCTCCCTTTCAGGATCAGAGCTTTCCTGTGTGCAAATTAGATGTATTACCCCAGAATACAGCATGAAATAAAGTTACAAGTTTTCAAAGGAGCATGTTCAGTGAGAAACCAAATTACAATTGGAAAATTGAGTAATCTAGGTGACTTCAAAAGGGGCATGTTCATCAATGCTAGACTAGTTGGGACCAGTATTAAAAAAAACACCAACCTTGTGGGTTTTTTTGTGCAACTGCCTCAAGAGTATACTGAGAATGGTGGGACTGAGGAAAAACATCTAGCAGAAGGGCATCCCATGGATGTAAGCATCTCATCAGTGAAAGGGGTCTGAGGAGAATGCCAAGAATTGTTCTGGTGAACAGGTGGTGCACAGTCAAGCAAATTACAGTTGAATACAACTCTGTTGCTACATCCAATGTGTCTGAACAAACAACTTCCTTAGGCTACAGCAACAGATGACCAGTTTGCTGTCTAAGGGAAACAGAAAGACAAAACTTCAGTGGATAAAGAGAGCAAAACTTGAATCACTAAGCTGTGGACAAACATTGCGCGGTCAAAAGATTCCAGATTTCTGTTGCACCATGATGAAATGTGGGTCAGAATTTGACTGAACCAGAATGCATTGATAAACCCTGTCTGTCAAGTGTCAACAGTTCAGGCTGCTGGAAGTGGGAGAATGGTGTTTGGTGGAATATTTTCTCAGCACACCCTGAGTCCTCTGATACTTTTGTATGCCACAAGGAACTGCTGCAGTAGTCCAAATGATGTTTAATGCACTATTACATGAGTGGCTCTAATAATGTGGCTACCAATTATACTCTGTGAAAGCTGACGCTCTATAAGCAGACTACCCCATTATCCAACCAAAGACCACTTCTTTAAGCAAATTTTTCTGTGAAAAGACCCCTTGTACACAGTGAACTTGTACACAATGAAACCAATGTGGATGCAGATATTTTCTTCACACACTTCAGCAAGTCAGAACAAGATTCTTGCAAGAACATGGGGGGTAGGAGTTATCGGCATAACACTGGAGCAAAGAGGTCATATCATGATCAATATGTGATTTCTGAACAATGGAGACCGCAATCTGCCTCTGAGGTGCCAAACATGAATGTCACCAGTCCTAATTCTCCAGGACAATACCTGGAACTGTGGCACAAAACAAACAGGTTTCATGCAAACACCACACCAAAAAAGGGCATTCTTGGAGCATTCCTCTGGGCAGGATTTAATGCAATTCCTGGTATTGCAATAGTGTTAAATTATAATATTCTGTCTGCCTTTATGTACCACTAGCAGCTTACTGGATATAACAT
Organism: Leptodactylus fallax; assembly: GCA_947044405.1. Taxonomy (NCBI): domain Eukaryota; kingdom Metazoa; phylum Chordata; class Amphibia; order Anura; family Leptodactylidae; genus Leptodactylus; species Leptodactylus fallax. The sequence continues at coordinate 611,870 of CAMRHE010000024.1, forward strand.
TAGGTTGGCCACACACATTAGATACACACATGGACAAAATTGTTGCTACCCCTCGTTTAATGAAAGAAAAACCCACAATGGTCACAGAAATAACTTGAATCTGACAAAAGCAATAATATATACAAATTCTATGAAAATGAACAAATGAAAGTCAGACATTGCTTTTCAACCATGCTTCAACAGAATTTTTTTAAAAAGAACACTCATGAAACAGGCCTGGACAGAAATGATGGTACCCCTGAAAATAATGTGACCAAAGAGACATGTTAAATCAAGGTGTGTCCACTAATTAGCATCACAGGTGTCTACAATCTTGTAATCAGTCAGTGGGCCTGTATATAGGGCTGCAGATACTCACTGTGTTGTTTCGTGACATGGTGAGTACCACACTCAACATGGACCAGAGGAAGCGAAGGAAAGAGTTGTCTCAGGAGCTTAGAAAGAATATTATAGACAAGCATGTTAAAGGTAAATGTTATAAGACCATCTCCAAGCAGCTTGAAGTTCCTGTGACTACAGTTGCACATATTATTCAGAAATTTAAGATCCATGGGACTGTAGCCAACCTCCCTGGACGTGGCCGCAGGAGGAAAATTGATGACAAATCAAAAGAAGGCTAATACGAATGGTAACAAAAAAGCCTAGAAAAACTTCTAAAGAGATTAAAGGTGAACTTCAAGCTCAAGGAACATCAGTGTCAGATCACACCATACGTCGTTGTTTGAGCCAAAGTGGACTTCATGGGAGATGACCAAGGAGGACACCATTGTTGAAAACAAATCATAAAAAAGCCAGTCTGGAATTTGCCAAACTACATGTTGACAAGCCACAAAGCTTCTGGGAGAATGTCCTATGGACAGATGAGACAACAATCGAAATTTTTGGAAAGGCACATTAGCTCTATGTTCACAGATGGAAAAATGAAGCATATCTTGAAAAGAACATTGTCCCTACTGTGAAACATGGAGGAGGCTCTGTTATGTTCTGGGGCTGCTTTGCTGCATCTGGCACAGGGTGTCTTGAATTTGTGCAGGGTACAATGAAATCTTAAGACTATCAAGAGATTCTAGAGAGAAATGTGCTTCCCAGTGTCAGAAAGCTTGGTCGCAGTCGCAGGTCATGGGTCTTGCAACAGGATAATGATCCAAAACACACAGCTAAAAATACCCAAGAATGGCTAAGAGGAAAACATTGGACTATTCTGAAGTGGCCTTCTATGAGGCCTGACCTAAATCCTATTGAGCATCTTTGGAAGGAGTTGAAACATGCCGTCTGGAAAAGGCACCCTTCAAACCTGAGACAACTGGAGCAGTTTGCTCATGAGGAGTGGGCCAAAATACCTGTTGAGAGGTGCAAAAGTCTCATTGACAGTTACAGGAATCGTTTGATGGCAGTGATTGCCTCAAAAGGTTGTGCAACAAAATATTAAGTTAAGGGTACCATCATTTCTGTCCAGGCCTGTTTCATGAGTTTTCTTTTTTTTAAAATTCTGTTGAAGCCTGGTTGAAAAGCAATGTCTGACTTTCATTTGTTCATTTTCATAGAATTTTTATATATTATTACTTTTGTCAGATTCAAGTTATTTCTGTGACTATTGTGGGTTTTTCTTTCATTAAACGAGGGGTACCAACAATTTTGTCCACGTGTGTATATAGAAAAATGTATACTCATAGGAAACAAGTATAAACTTCTTAAATTAAACCCTCCATGGCTTACAGCTCTGGATAAAAGAGCGATAAACAATAAAAATCGGACATTTAAAAAATATAAATCCGAAGAATCAGCTGTAGCCTTTGAGGATTACAAAAGATTTAATACAATCTGTAAAAGGGAAATAAAATCAGCTAAAATACATAATGAAAGGCAGGTGGCTATGGAAAGTAAAACTAACCCCCCAAAATTCTTTAAATATATAAATGCAAAAAAATCAAGGTCAGAACAAGTAGGTCCCCCAAATAATGGTAATGGAGAATTGGTCACCGGGGATCAAGAAAAAGCAGAGCTACTAAATGGGTTCTTTAGCTCTGTGTAAACAGAAGAACAGGGAGGAGTTGATGTAGCTGTCACCATTGCTGGTAATACATCAACCAATATAATAAACTGGATAAATTGTCCAAGCCAAACTAAACATAAATGTGAGCAAGGCTCCAGGTCCAGATGGATTACACCCACGAGTACTTAAAGAATTCAGTCCTGTCATTGCAGTACCCCTATTCTTAATTTTTACGGATTCTCTAGTAAATGGTACAGTGCCAAGGGACTGATGCAAGTTTAATGTGATGCCTATTTTCAAAAAGGGCTCTAGGTCAAGTAATTACAGACCAGTGAATTTAACATCCATTGTGGGGAAACTGTTTGAGGGGCTCATAGGCGACTATTTACAGCAGTATGTGACTATACGTAATATTATAAGTGACAGACAGCATGGTTTTATTAAAGACAGAAGTTTTCAGACTAACCTGATTTGCTTTTATGAAGAGGTGAATAGAAGTCTGAACAGGGGGGACTGTGGATATAGTGTTCTTGGGTTTTACAAAGGCATTTGACACTGTCCCTCATAGACGTTTAATGGGTAAAATCAGGTCCATTGGCTTGGAAAATCTAGTTTGTAATTGGATTGAAAACTGGTTGAAGGATCGTATCCTGAGAGTTGTGGTCAATGACTGCAGCTCAGACTGGTCTGTTATAAGTGGTGTACCCCAGGGTACAGTGCTGGGTCCGCTGTTATTTAACTTATTTATTAATGATATAGAAAAAAGGATTAATAGCATTGTCTCTATTTTTACCAATGACACCAAGCTATGCTGTACAGTACAGTCTATAGAGGATGTATGTAGGTTACAAACAGACTTGGACAGATTGAGTGTTTGGGCATCCACATGGCAAATGAGGTTCAATTTGGATAAATGCAACATACAGTATGTCCTAGGGTGAGTAATGCTGAGACAATCCCTGGTGAAGAAAGACTTGGGTGTACTTGTAGATCATAGATTGAATTATAGCATGCAATGTCAATCAGTTGCTTCTAAAGCCAGCAGGATACTGTCTTGTATTAAAAGGGGTATGGACTTACAGGACGGGGATGTAATATTATCATTATAAGTCATTGTGTGGCCCCATCTGGAATACATCCAGTACATAGAAAGGAAGTTCTAGAGTTGGAAAACGTTCAATGGAGGGCCACAAAACTGATAAGGGGCATGGGGGACCTCACTTAGGAGAGATTAAAGGAGTTAAATCTGTTTAGTCTGGAGAAGAGGCATTTAAGGGGATATGTGATAAAGCTGTATAAATATATAAATGACCCATAAAAGAAATATGGGAAAAATCTGTTCCCTGTAAAATCCCCTCAAAAGGGAACACTCTCACAATATGTCTTTTTTCAATCATACTAACTATGTAACTACACTAACTATGTATGAAATTCACCAGAGAAGTTGTGTGGCCTGGACTGTATGTGATATGATTTAATGTCCACGTGTGAAGAGAATCATTTGACCAACAGCTATTCTACCTAACCTTAACCTCTCTAGCAGCTAAGGTTATACAACCAAGTGTGAAATAAAATAGTAGTTGTTACTAGTTGGGCCATGTGTTTTTATTCATTTTCTGCTTCCAGATTGTTGATAACTATTGGACAACCCATTTAATTCCTTTCGCTGCCCTGGAGGTAATTGATAAAGTAAACATCACAAAGGCAATTTTTTTCAGGACTTCTTAGTAAGTCCAATAAAACAACTTTTCCACAATCAAAAATGACAGGGAACAAAAAAAATGCCTAATAATTCATGTAAAGTAAAAATTTGTTTTTCTTCTTTCAAAACAGATGTGCTGCTTATAAATCATGTTGGTCACACTATACTGTATATTACTATAGGGGTCATATCTGAGAAATATGCTTAGTCTCATTCAAGGTACTAAATCAAGGTGCACATATGGTGACTGGGGTAAATAAATGCCCCTCAAACGTATAGCCTTGGATGTCCTCCAGTTGTAGGATGAAGCATGAGACCTCTGCCTGTTGTTCTCTAGGTTCAAAACACCAGCAAAGCAGCTCAGGAAAGCCCTCTCTGAATTTTAATCCAGAAATATGAAAATGCAAATGGAAATTGTTTGATGTATGAGGAGACGTTATCTAATTAGGGCGTAAGAAATGTAATCTTTCCAGCAGGCAGGTCATATAATTAATGTTAATTTAACGCTCAGATTCTCAGCCATTAATTTTTATTCTCTTAACTGTAGTTTGGCAGGGGCCCCTGGTCCTCAGCAATGGATGTGAGAGCACACTGGCTCTTTAGAGTGAATTATCTTGGACCTCCTGGTTTCAATAACAAGATCACATCATGTATGCATTATTAAGCCTTGTAATTGAATGGTCTATAGTTTGCATATCAGATGATTAAAATAATATGTTTTCCTTTTCTTCCAACACGTAATGTTAAAGCCTCTGCGAATATTTGGTGATTCTGATAATTATCAACAAATTACTACAAATGTTCTCTTCATTACAGTCATTTCTTTCAAGCAGTTTTTTTTCTCTAAATGTGAATATCATTATCCATTTCCTCTTTTCTTACGAACTGATTAACTTTTAAAGAACATCATATGTTATCAGAGAAAAGAATACTTTGAGGGTGGCTGCTGTATTATTAATGCAGTGTGTTACAAGAACTGCTGCAATGAAGATAGACTCATGTTTAAATGTATTGCTCGCTCCATAGAAAGCATGCATACCCCATATAAATCATGGAAGTGCCCCTTTCTCTAACATAATATATTATATTGGTGCAACCATAAGGCAACTCTCTAAGACTTCATTCTTCTACAGTAAGCCAGAGTAGTCTTCATATATGTGGATTTGAAATTCTATATGTTATCAAGTTAATTAAAAAGAGTTTTAATTGAGTGTAATATTGTATATGCATACAGTATGTCAAATCATAGGCTTCCTCAGGACATCTTCATGCAATTCAGTTTGGGTGCATGTTTTGTGTGTGTGTGTGTGTGTGTGTGTGTGTGTAGTGCATGTGTGTGTTATTATGAAGTAGTAATGAATTTCACATATAACCATTCTACATATTAATAAAATGTATAATCAATTATTAGTGTTTGATTTGCATATGGCCAAGCAATAGTAAGGCACTGTCACCATCACATGTACATACTGGGGGGGCTATGTGTTTTTTTTTGGGGGGGGGGGTTGTAGTTATAAAATAATAACGTATAAATATGTTTTCCTGCATTTAAAAAAAAAATACCCTAACAGCAGGCAATGTCATACATAAACTATTCCTCATTTGTTATGTGCCCCACCATTCCACTGCCAGTGCCCCAGTGGTCTTTGCTTACTTGTCCTACAATGATGATGTCACATATATGAAGGTGACCACTGCAGTCATTCACTGATCTTAGGGCTCTTGATCAGATCCAGCTAGTGATCAGATCTGGGAGTCATGTGACTGTATGTCACATGATCACTGCAATAAAATAAACAAATACCATTAGGAACCACTGGAGCACAGAAAGAATTTACTAAGTAAGTAATTATTTTATTAGATTTGATTCCTTTAAATCATACTAGTAATAATAATAAGAAATTCAAATATTCTAATTTATGTAAAAAAAATAAAAAAAAACTTTTGCTGTGTGGTTAACCCCTACCCATTCAGCGCCACACTGAACGTATAGCTAACTATACAGTTAACAGGAGCTGTGTCTGCTACATGGCTTGTGGTACAGCCGGAACCTGAGACTAGCTGCTAGAGTCAGAACATGTTGTGAGTCCAGCAGCTTAATCCCTCAGATTGCATGATCTACCCCTCAGTTCCCCTGTGATGAGATTGTGGGGTCTGAGGAGTTGCCTTGATAGCTAGAAGGCCAATTAATAGCCTCCAGGCTGCATCTCCCTATATCACATAGATTATCTATGTACCATGCAGTATTGCGTTATATGGTACAGGGGATCATTAGATCCCATGTTTAAAAATAAATAAATAATAAAATGCAAAACAAATCTTTCACTATTAAAAAATCAATGTAAACAAATAAACATATTAGGCATTGCCATGTGCATGTAATTCTGGACTATGAAAAAAATAATGTTATTTATGCTGTATGGTGAATGCCATAAAAAAGGTGCAATGTGAAAGTTAATGTGATTTGTTCACTTTGCCTCCCCCCAAAAAAGCAATAAAAAGTTATCAAAAAGCTGTACATGCCAGAAAATGACACCAATAAAAATTGTCCTGCAAAAATGAGCCCTCACATAGATCTATCAACCAAAAGTTTAGAAAGTTGTGGATGTCAGAATACTTTGCCCCCTAGCAAATTGTTTATTTTTGCAAAATGGCATTTTATTCAGTTATAGTGTTAAAACATAATGAAACCAATATAAATAAGGTATTGCCATATTCATAATGACCCACCAGAAAAACAGCCATGTCATTTTTAAAGCAGATAAACAGATTGTATGACATATAAACAAAGCACTTTCTTTCACGCAGACCCACCAAAAACATTAATAATAGCTAATCAAAACATTATATGCAGCCCAAAATGGTACCATTAATAGTACAACTCATTGCGCAAAAAAATAATCCCTCATATGGCTACATTGACAGAAAAAATAACTTGGAAGAAAATATGGATAGAAAATATGAAAAAAGTCACCAAATTATTATATCCAAATTACCCTGCATCCTTAAGGGGTTAATGGCTTTTATGAAATTTTAAAATCTCTGAATTTGGGAACAAAATGGCAAAATAGAAAACAATTATACTTACCTTACTGTCACTGTTCTGATTTCCTGCAGTTGATTTTGAGCATCCACACCTGTTCTCCTTACATATTTGGTGACCAACAGTGACATTACTTTGGACGCTATATCAGCCCTCACTGGGCCACAACAGGAGAAGTATCTGTGCCAAAAGAGAATGTGTAAGGTAAACATATTTTCCATTTTGCACCCAAATTTAAAATTTGGGTGCAAAACCCATATATAATAATACGGATAAACAAGCATTAACATCCTTACTAATAAGGAGCCAGTTGTATAAAATAAATAAAAAAAATATTAAATATACATTAAATGAAGACTCTACTGTAGGTGTCTGGAGATTAGTGTCCTTTACTCTGTGTGTAGTATTAAGTTTTGTAAACATAAATCTTGGGAAATGAAGTCTAATATGGAGATAAATAGGACGAGAAATGTTTCTTTCTTCATCTAGCTCACTATTTATCTAAGTACTGTGTCAGGATTTTTTTCAGGATTTTTTATATTTTCTTCCATATTACAGAAACAAGTAATAATAATGCAGATGGAATGCAAAAGTAAAATCATCCCATAAAGTGTCATGTGTTTTCTGCATGGAAAAACAATGAAAACAAGGCATATATAGAGCACTGTACTAACAGTGATTATGTATGTCTAAGATTTATTATGTAAAATAATAATCCAAATACAATTACATTTAATAAATATTACACATTTTAAGTTCTAAAGTTTTGAGAAAGGTAAGAATCTGAGTCTGGTTGACATATCTAGTTGAACTTGATCTGTGTCCTCCACTCTGAAGCAATTAATAATGTAATTATCAAACAGAAAAATACTGTCACATTCATACTGTAGTTTATTGTGAAGTACTGTGTATGTTGCAGTCATACTAAATATAAAATAATGGTATTGTGCACAATGATAAAAACATATAAATGTTATTTTAGGTGTAAATTGATATATAGCTGTTGCACTGTCACCATCAGAGGTAAACTCTGAGTGTATTAGTACAAAAAAATCAATCACAAACTAACTTTGAGAGGTCAAAGTGCCAATACTGTCTTGTATATTATTTGTTAGGGTGCATTCACATATGCATCATCTAATCCATTCTTCCAGTCTTTCATAGGACCAAAAGAAAGCATTAGCAAAAAAAGATGGACCCATCTAATGATAGATAACAACATATCCCTAGGGACCTCATTCACTGTAATGGGGTCTGTATCACCACACAAAAAAAGTCATGCTTTCAGAACTTTCTCGTCTGCAATTTTTGACGGACTCTGAACCGGACGGACTTTGACGTAGATGAGAAAGTAGCCTTATAGTCTTAATATAGCTTTCTAACATGAAGTGACTCAAATGTTTCTTTGACCTCTATAAATTTGGCATTGTTATCATGATCGATTCATAATGTTTAGTATTCAGTTCTCACAATGCATGCTTAGATAATCCATCTAGTTCCCTCTCCCAAACATCAGAAATACAACTTTAAGTGTTACAGAGATACAGCATGTCACTATATGATATATAGTTTTACTATTGTTTTTAGGCAACTGATATAACAGTACTACAGATAAACTTATAAAACTACTATTGATGTGTGCTGGGATGTAAATGGGGACTCCTTTTCTAATTGGAATATAAGCACATATATACTACCACTCAACACCTTGAAAATAGATAGATAGATAGTCTTGTAGAAAAGCCCATAAAACACCTCCTTATACTAGATAAATAAATAAATAAGGTTCTGCCAAACAACATAGTGTGCTCTGTTGCATTACTAAACTCAATTATGATCATGCTGTATGCTTATACTGTATTGAAATGTTATATAACCTACTTTACAGTATATTTGTACTGGATATTTTAAGTATTTCTGTGGATAATGACTATGTTATCTGTTCTATAATATAAATTAGCCATGAGGGCTCAGTAGTACTTTCACTCTTTATCTCTGTGTTTAGGGCTGTTTAGAAGTAATGAGAATTTACATTTCATTAATGCACTTAGTAATGGTGCTTCAGAGGCCACCAGGTAAGTTCAATACAGCTCAAATACAGCCATCCAGGGGCACATTCATATTCAAAGCAAAGTGGCTACTTGGGATCACAATGGCATCACTGTGTGAGCTGCTTACATTATAAATAGCACTAAAAGTTATTTCCTGTACACCCTGCTGCCCTACAAGTCACTGCAACAATGTGGGCATCTACATGGAATGTATGATATGAGCAATGTCATTGTATAAACAAATGTGTGTGAGAGTAGATAGATAGATAGATAGATAGATAGATAGATAGATAGATAAAGAAAAAGAAACTATACATCATGCCAGGGGAAGAAAACACAGTGGCCATAGCACATTATGTCAGTACTTGCCATAGGTTAGAGATTCATTTTATGGCATGGATTTTTATAGCACCTACCAAAGTTTATATCTCAGCCCCTCAGTCCCTGTACTACAATCCCTTATTTCCCACTTACTTTGGCAAAGCTACTGAATATTTAGTTATACCAATAACGCTAAGAGAAAATAACAGGGAGAAAGAAATCTGCATATAATTTTATACATAAAAATATGATAAAAGATAAATAGAACATTATTAAATAATAATAGATGGAGATAACATGTGGATAATAGATAGATAGATAAATAGATAGATAGATAGATAGGCTAAAGTTTTGGCTTATATCCTATTTTACGTAGTACACGACTATAATATGCATAATCCTTTGTCTTGATGATGGAGAGTTTGTTTCTACAGCTCATTGTTTCAGGGTAAAACTAATGTGAAACCTATAAGACACATGACAACATTTCAAACTCTGGTGATTTAGCAGTAAGATCCTTATAGAATTTCTTCTGCTTTTTGCATTTTCAGATTATGTATAACTAGCTGAGCATTTACAGCGTCAATTGAAATTACAGAATAGTAAGAGACAAATACACTATGAAAAACTTTGAGGAAACTTCAGTTAAATTCCTCCATTTATTTGTCTAGTGGGAATCAATATCCTGTCACCATAGTACCAGGAAAGTGGGCAATTTGAAAGCTGATCCATATATGCATGTGAATATGTTTTAATATCAGGGAAGCTATGATATGTCTCAGTCATTTTCCATCCATTTTGTTTAGATTTTTTTTTCAGCTTTGAAATGTGTTTTCTATATGCCTTAGGGAAAAGCCAGCAGCAAGTGTTGCTATAGACTTGTCATAAATTTATCCCATCCACTGTAGTCCTCTTAGCTGTTTCATTAGAAGAGCCAGCTGCCTCTTTGTGGGCATGGGTTTTTAAAGCAATCACTTCTAAAGGAAGCCTGGGCCTCAGTTTTGTCCCTTTGGCCCTGAAAGTTGAAGCCTCATTCAAGCGCTGGGTTTATGCACCAAATCAGGCTCCTTGTCTTGTGAGAGCTGCACTGAAGACATGCACTGAGTGTTCACCATTGAATGGCTCATACAGAGGAGGTTAAAAGGGGAAGGGTGGGGGAGACCAAAACATTCACTCTTCACAATAGTTACATTAAATGCGACCAGCAATATGCATTACAAAGAGACACCTCAATTTTCATTGTACTGACAAACTAAAGCCTCAACCCCATTCCTTCACCAATCTGAGGTTAGTGAACCAAAAATGGATATACCATACATTCAAAACTTGTGGAATCCACTGAGAAAACACTTTCTGCCTAGCAGTTCAGCCTATTTATTTTCTCATTGCAACCAGAGAACAAAACAAATCTTTTAACTTCACCCTTTCCAGCTTGTATTTTCTTAGAGATCCGAGCAGCTGAGCAATCATGTATGGATAAATATTGTGCAGGTTTTGTCTCACGGGTGCAAAAAGTTTTTATTTTATCTTAGGACTTTATAAAACAAAGGAGTAGCAAAAGACCAGTGAAATCAAATAAATATTACACTCTGCATATTGTCTTTGTTATGTACATACATATGCAAATCAGATGAACCGTACACATTAGTAGCATTATATAGGCCCATTTATTACATTCATATTAATTCATATTCTGGTTAACCTTCAAACCTCTTGCACTATGGTATCAGCCAATTAAGTCATAATAATGTAATAACTATTGATAAATATACAAGTATGTAACATGTAGCATTATTATTATTTATATAATTATTACTGTCGATGTTATACAGATCCTATTAGAGTGTGGTATTGCATGTTGTATAAATATACCCACAGATGTAGTGGTGCCATATAATAACCAATACAGGAATATGTAGAAAGTAACTGCAGAAACAAAGTTGCCATTTTCAACTGTAGATTACATAGATAAATGGAAAAAGATAGAAAGTTAACTCTGTATAGTGTAATACAGTAAATATATAAATAGGGATTTTATACAAGGAGTAAATTTGTGTAAAGATGGATAAATGATAGAGAATATCAATATATATATATCTTTCTTTTGTGAACTAGTATAGTGCTCCACTTTCCGTTTTTCTTGAATTTTCAGCACATCTGGGGCATCAGTCTATGTAATCTAGTGATACTGCACAGAAGGACCCAGGGCATGTCTGGGTATTAGTGTGTAACAAGTCCAGGGCTGCTTAGGAGGCATAATGCAGTAGTTGAAAGCTTTGCATGAGCTGTTTGAAATCTCCTATATTTGAAATGGAGCACAGCCCTGGTATTTGCTCAGCTGCTTTGAAGAGTGAATGAGCTGAACCCAGCTCTGCAGTGTGTACCCCAGGCACAGCATCACCTTCACCTTGCACAGACATGAGAGAGGAAAAGCCTGGATCTCTAGGCAACTAATAATGCACCTAACACTCTGTCATTCACCCTCTAGGACTCCTTTCACTGAAGTCTCATTTACATTGACTTTATCTCCAGTCCCAGTGCTAGAGGTAGGACCACTAAATACACTGAAATCAAGTGTCTTCACCATATCAAGTACTAAGGGGGCTCGATAAGATTTTCCATTACCCAAGGGAGAATGTGATTTAATTGATAACCCATTCAATTCCTGATCAATAAATATTACTTTCTAATGTAGTGATGATCCACTAGATCCATTGGGTGAAGTGAGGATAGATAGTTTACAGAGTTAATAGATAAAATAGATTCATATAGATACATAATGAAGAGACAGATATGTAGTACATAGATAATGAATAAACAGATGATTAGATGGTAGGTAGGTAGACAGAGTGTTTATAGATATAATACACAGATGGATATAATAGATTTATAAAGAGAGAGATGGATAGATAGATAGATAGATAGATAGATAGATAGATAGATAGATAGATAGATGATAGATAAAAGAAATGGACTGCATAGATAGATAAGAGATAAGAGATATATGAAAATATGTAAATAATACATAGATAATGAGGAAACTGATTACATGATAGATTATAGATAGTTTATAGAGATAATATAAAGACAGATAAAATAGATATATAAAGAGAAAGATAGCCAATGAAGAGACAGACAAGTAATACATAGATAATGATGAAACAAATGACTAGATAGATAATTAAATGACAAATGCATAATAAATAGATAACGAAGAAGCAGATGATAGATAGATAGATAGATAGATAGATAAAAAGATAGATAGATAGATAGATAGATAGATAGATAGATAGATAGATAGATAATTTGGGGAAGTGAGGATAGTTTACAGAGTTAATAGATAAAATAGATTCATATAGATAGTTAAAAAAGAGACAGATAAGTAAAACATAGATAATAAATGAACAGATTATAGATAGATAGATAGATAGATAGACAGACAATTGGGTGAAGTGAGGATAGATAGTTTACAAAGTTAATGAATAAAATAGAGTCATATAGATAGATAATGAGGAAACAGATAAGTAGTACATAGATAATGAATAAACAGATGATTAGATGATAGGAAGGTAGATAGACAGATAGAAAGATAGAGTGTTTATAGATAAAATACACAGATATAATAGATATATAAAGAGAGACAAACAATGGAGATAAATAATACACAGATGATGAAAAAAACGTTGACTACAGATCTCTAGATTATAGAAATAATACACAGAATAGATATATAAATGGAAAGACGGATAAATGGATAATGAAAAAGCAGACGACTAGACAGATACTGTAGATGTAACGCTAGATAGATAGTAATGCTGCTATGAAGTTATCGGATTTGCACGAATAGTCATTACAGCTATGTGTAGAAATAAAAAGAGTGATAATTCAGTGACCTGAGCCAGTAATGCCGGACACCATATCATATTCTCATTACCACATTGATGTAGAATATATCGCATGTTGTGAATTACCGGTATAATCATCTACTACTAAACACGCTGTAACTTATAGAATACATGAGAAGACTGTTATGGACACAGACCTCAAGCAGTGCAATGCATCCAGTTAATTCAGTGCACCAGACAGGATATTGATACAGTCCCCTGACAGTCTTCTGCTTGATGTTATCTGACACTGTGATTGTACTTTACCCATTAGAGATTATACACTGACTCCATTTTAACCACTTCAATGCCTGGCTAGTAGCACCTGTTACTTTAAAATGTACAATATATTATTCTGCATGTAGGAATGAGGGTGTATTATAATAGAGCATGCAAAACCAATGGGTGCGGTTAGTGTTACGTATATCCATGGTACAGGTTTACAGCAAGAAGTCTGTGCACACCAGTGATATTCTGGTTATTATGTGCTGCTAATGACGAATACTGGTTGTTTATATGTGTGTATAAATGTATATTAGGTAGTACTCCATGTATATTGTACTAGAATTTCCCACTCCATATTCTGTTGCTAAAGCTGTAAATTTATGGAATATGTCCTTTTACTTTACACAAGCCAGGAGGTATACAAACGAAGGAGAATGAAGTTTGTCAGTAACAGCAGAGCTAAATTACCATTGGCACACTCAGGGTGGATTTCTATGTGGTTTTCAGCTGTACTACAGGTGAACCTAACACAATAACTGACAAATTCATCTCTGCTATATTTATATGCAGAAAAGTGAGAAAATAGATCCAACAGTTAACTCTAATAGTAGTTCCATGACACCCAGGATGTTGTACATCCAGCTGCCAGATACTATTGGCATCAGGAAAGTCATTCACTAACCCCGTTCTTACTAATTACTGAATACGGGGGAAGTCAATATATCCAAGATCTGGGATTATTAGGGGTCATTACATAAGACGTGCTCTTTAGCTTCAGTCACCAACTTAGTTACACTTATTATACAATACTCACAATGCGGATTTTCTTAAAACTAAAGGAACACAATCAGTAAGAACTGTACTCATAGCATAAGTGATAGGGTACAATAGAATTGAGCATACCATTTGCCAATAGCTCATCTATGTAATATACAAGGACACACGTGGAATATGTACTACACAGATCGATAGAGAATATGACACATTATTAGCACTTAGTCAACTCTAGATATTTGTCTGTCTTTAGAGTGCTGATAGAGATCGATAGATAGATAGATAGATAGATAGATAGATAGATATTAGATAGATAAAAAGATAGATGCTAGATAGATACCTAACTTTTTAAGGACATTATAGGAAGTCTTCAGCACCAATGATAAGATACATTATACTAGAGAAAAACACTAGTGTGAGTGCATAAAATAACACTGCCAATTCCTCCTCTACATACAGTACACAGACACACGTGGAGTGTGTACTCCACAGATCGATAGGAAAAAAAACTCATTATTGCCTGTCACTCTGATAAGACAGCACCTAGTCAACACTTCGGGAGTCTAATAGATTTAGATCCTGTCAATCTATTTATATAGTGTCGACAGGTACGATAGACAGATAGGTAGATATATAGATAGATAAAATATCGAAAGACAGATGGTAGGTAGATAAACAGATAATATATCAATAGATAGATAGATAATGTATTGATAGATCGAATGATAACATATCACAATACATGATAAATAATAGATAGATAATATATCAGTAGTTGGATGATATTAGTAATGAATCCTTGAATGTGCCAGTTTAGCCTCCATGACGAGATGCAGCTGTCTAGCCCCCTTAGTGCCCTCTCTCTGACACACAGCCCGTCTTCAATGCTTACATCCTGGCACCTGCTGGCAGCGGCTGGCAGTCCTATGGTGCAGGTAGCACTTCCAGCAGCAGTGGCGGCTCCTCTGTCATTGGCTGGGCTTGCCTCTCCTAATGACATTCCCGTTAATTACAGTGACATCACCGGTCGCGCCTCTATTGCATAATGCCGGCCAAGTGACAACAGCTGATCTGAAAGTAAAATCTGTATCATGGTTGTGACTAGATGAGGTGAGGGGGCGCACACAGCAGTCTCTGGGGCAGAGCAGCCACTCATCTGCTGCTGCTGCTGCTGCTGCTCCCGGGCAGCATGCTTACTCTGAGTACAGGAGGAGTTAGAGGAGCAGGGGCACGGCTGCCCGCCACTCTCCAGAAAGACTCGGAGACTAGTTTATGGGATAAGACCAGCTTTATTTCCAGGCTGAAGGCACCGCGCTGGCCCTACACCCGCCGTCCACATCTAGCCTCTCACCGATCCTCATCCATGTGGCTGCTGCAGCTGCAGGTTGGTAAAGAGAGTGGGCGGGGCGTTCAAAGCTCTCCACCAATCCTGTTACGAGGCTCTCTCCGGTTGCTAATGGTATCCACGTAAATCACAAAGCAGACAGCCAATAGAAAGCACTTAGAGGCGGGGTCGGAGACGCGTGCACAGGCTGCTGCAGGGGAGAGAGGGGCAGAGACACGCAGGAGAGGGAAGAGAGAGAGGGGCGCCTGGGGCGAGGGGAAGTAGCTGTCAAATGCTCGGCTCCTTTAACCAGGGCTATCAGTCGGGCTCAGAGAGTCATGGCGACCACAGCGTCTAACCACTACAACCTGCTGAGCTCCAGCTCGTCCATCGTACATGCGGAGCCCGGTGGCATGCAGCAGGCTGCGGGATACAGGGATGCACAGACTCTGGTGCAGAGCGATTACACATTGCAGAGCAATGGGCACCCTCTGAGCCACGCACACCAGTGGATTACGGCTCTGTCTCACGGGGATGGGGCACCCTGGTCCACTAGTCCCCTGGGCCAGCAGGACATCAAGCCCACAGTGCAGCCCAGCAGGGAGGAGCTGCACAGCGCAGGTACTTTACAGCACCAGAGCAGAGGTCCTCATCTGGTGCATCCGGCACACGGAAACCACCATAGTGCAGGGGCATGGAGGACCACCACCTCAGCTCACCTGCCCAGCATGGCTTCCACCAACGGTCAGGGGCTCATCTACTCCCAGCCATCCTTCACGGTCAATGGCATGATCAACCCTGGCTCCGGGCAAGGCATGCACCACCACGGGCTGAGGGATACCCATGAGGACCACCACGGCGACCATGGCCATCAGCAGCAGTCCCAGCAGCAACAGCAGCAGCACTCCCAGCACCAGGGTCACCACGACCACTCAGATGAGGATACCCCAACTTCAGATGATCTGGAGCAGTTTGCCAAGCAGTTCAAACAGAGGAGAATCAAACTAGGATTTACCCAAGCTGACGTGGGACTGGCTCTGGGCACTCTGTATGGCAATGTCTTCTCCCAGACCACCATCTGCAGGTTCGAGGCCCTGCAGCTCAGCTTTAAGAACATGTGCAAGCTCAAGCCTTTGTTGAACAAGTGGCTGGAAGAGGCGGACTCATCCTCTGGAAGTCCTACCAGTATAGACAAGATAGCAGCTCAGGGCAGGAAAAGGAAAAAGAGGACCTCCATTGAGGTCAGCGTAAAAGGGGCTCTAGAAAGTCATTTCCTCAAGTGTCCCAAGCCATCTGCCCAGGAGATCTCATCACTTGCGGACAGTCTACAGCTAGAAAAGGAGGTGGTCAGAGTTTGGTTTTGTAACAGGAGACAGAAAGAGAAAAGGATGACTCCACCAGGAGGGACTATTCCAGGGGCAGAGGATGTATATGGGGCTAGCAGAGACACACCACCACACCATGGGGTGCAGACTCCTGTCCAATGAACCCCCAGTCCCCCACACATAGAACTTTTCATTGTCCTTTTTATACTATGAGAGAACAAAGCAGCTCACTGGACTATCATACTTGGTAGCAGGTGTAGTGATGTATTATGACCTTTACAGGCGGCTACCCAGGCAATGGAGTAGAGTGAGTATACACAACAACATGGCAGGGGCTTATGTAGAATAAAGGAAGCCACCCAAGTCCCCATCATATACAGCGATGGCAGCAAGAGTTAGCTTTAGCCCTCGGAATAATGATGATTCTAACTACTACTATGTATCTAATGTGGAGCCCTAAGTTACAAGATTGACTTGATATAGAAGTCTAAATTTGCACTGTAAGGAAATTGAAGTTTACATGAACCATTCAATGAAGATTTCATTCCTCCAAAACCCATGAATAGACTGATGGTCAGTATATACAGGGAGCATTTGTAGGGTTAATGACACCATGAGACACAGTGCTCTCCTTTGTTTTAAGTTTTTATGTGTTTGTGGACGTTTGCTATAAAAGTTGTGTTCCCAAATTTGTGTTCTTCTTATTTACAACCCCTCCCATTACAAAACAGGTAGCTAATACAGGACGAATAATACCCGAGCCAGCCAGGGCCATAGAGTACACCACTGTCATATATATTAATATTACTTCTACAGTCTAGGTATATCCTATAGCTTATATATTGTAAGTAGGCTTCATTTTCAATCAGTGTCCAGGCACATACATAGAACGAATAAATCAATGTATCCTCTGATTGCTTCATTCTACCAAAGAGGCCTGAGGTCCCGAGGAGGAAAAGGTTAAGTGTATCCAGAATAATTGCAGCAGAGAATTGGTGCTATGGATTAGGTCCTCCATATCCGGCACTGAGGCCGAGGAGCACTGTTGTCTTCTTCCCCTCACCTCTTATAGTTTTATTATTTATTCCAGGCCAGGATAGCTTTCTCTATTATTACATACCCGCCATAATATTTCATTTTAGTGATTGTGATTTTTATTCAGATTTTTTCTCTTACCCTTTTTTTCCAGACCAGTTTAATTTTTGCTTTGCATGTCATTTTCAGCAGATGTGAGACTTAGAAGGGTCTTGCTTTCATCTATTGTGGGAAAGGGGCTAGGGGGACAAAGGATCTACCCATTTCAATCTCTATTCAGTGCGTTGTCTATAAGCTGAATTCTTGGACATTATCTTGGAAGTAAACCGCTAGCCCTAGTCTAACAAAGGCTTTGGTGGCCAAAAATGAGGCTTCATTCCCCAGCCTAGTAATGAAAAAGTTACATAGGACAAGTGGGAAGGAACATATTGAGACATGGCAGCCTGAATGTGGCTCATATAACTGTCCGATCATTAGCCATGGCATTTGTTTTGCACTGGGACATTGTGTTGCTATCCAGCTCCAAAAGGGTTAACTTGATGACAAACTTCATTGAAGTGTTCCATGTTTAAACAGGAATGTGGGGCATCCCTGGCTCTATAGGGTGTTGTGAAGGTGGGCATCACTCTACCAACTCACGATACTGTACAACTCTGTAAATATGTTGAAATGTGTCTTATAAATGCAGAAATAGTTTAATCGTTAATTTTGTCTATGTTTTTTAATGCTGCCCAGGGAGATATTTTTCATATAAGTGGTCTCTGCCTCACTGTATATTTATTTCTTCAAAAGATTCTGGAAACTTTTTTTTTTTTTTTTTGTTTTGTTTGATTTTCTTGTCGGTTTTAAGAAGTAGGCAAATGGATTCTATATAAAGTTGTACATTTTACAGACTCTCTTTCTGGTCTATTTTGAATGTGCTCGTGGGGAGAAATAAAATGCAAATCTCACTCTATATTTATGTTAAATGAAAATTTTATTATTGACATAAAGTTACAGAACAGCTATTGAATCCTATTTCTTTTCTTGATGTCACAACATACCTGATATTCTAGCTCATACATCCTGATCACATACGATACAATATTTCAGTTATTATATTTATGCTATATGTATGTGCTGTTACATTTCTTATGTTTTCTGTACTCAGTTCGGTTAATCTTCGCTTTCTGCGTTTTATACAAAGATATACACACTTTCAATACTGAGCGCTGTTGTCTTTTATTATTTAAGCACATCTTTTCTATAAACAATAAAAATGAATGCAAACGAAGTGTAGATGAGCTAAAATCTATAGTCAGGTTATAGATTATTTCCTTGGGTATAGTAACATTATAGTAAATAATCCAATAAATATTTATTACACAGTTTGAATTACTGCATTGTCTATACATGTATAGGGAATATTGTAGTTATATTTGGATTATTATTGTTACTTTTTAATGTGTCCGATTGGAGTAATAGGTTCAATGTGAGGGCTAGGTTGGAATTTACATCGTGGGTTATTATATTTGATCATCTTTTCTAGCAGCAGTCAATACTACACGCGTTTTAGATTCAGTTAAATGATCTTATCAATAGTCTGGGAGGAAAGTGACAGAAAGAAGAAGTGTTTGGTGACCGCAGACATGCTGATGGGGAAAATGTTTAAGCTGAGTATAGATCTCAGTGCTGTGGTCAATGCTATCCCGGTGATCACAAGCTGCATGTGCCCTCTGCAGGACGTTTCAATAGACTGGGTATAGGACAGGGGCCTTTAGCTGCCCTCTCCCAGACACTAGCCCTGATTGATGTGTACCTGGACTTCATTGTATTCCATGGGGCAGGCGGCGTGCTGTAGGTCATGCAACCACATAGTGTGAGAGTAACCTAGGCTTTATACAAATACATATATCTGTATATATATATATATATATATATATATATATGTGCGTTTCAAATGATATTTTATATATATATATATATATGTTTTAATATATAATATTAATATGCTGTAATGTATTCCAATACAATCATAGGCACTGTAATAACAAGAACCTATAGCAGGGTCGCAGTCTTGTTATTGGTTCTTATATTTTGTGTACTATACATTGTTGCCTGCACAGAAGGCCTTAGTCTGGCACTGAATGTGTGCTAGCAGTAGTCACAGATGTTTAACAGTGCTAGTGCCCTGGGCTGGTTGTTGGTAAACAAAAGCTTATGGTTAGTGGTAACGCTGTGCTATGCCACCAATCTTCCTGGCACTGCTCCTCCACTGAAATCACAAGCCAAAGCCGATTTTATGGCTATTTATTTGAATCCACTGTTGCTTTCTATTTCCTATGGAAATTATTTGTAATGTTGCAAAAAAGAAAAAGTAAAGAGAATGGCAGAATAACAAACTGCAAAAAAAGAAAAAAAAAAAAAATATATATATATATATATATATTAATTGCAAGAAGCTTTTAGGATATTTCTATTATTTCTTCTGTCTATCTGTCTATCTACCTATCTCTATCACCTATAATCATATCTATTTACATAATCTACCATTTGTATCTATTTCTTTACGATTTATTTATCCATATCTTTCTTTCTTTTTCTTTCTTTCTTTCTTTCTTTCTTTCTTTCTTTCTTTCTTTCTATCTATCCACTTCTACTTTAAGTACTGTTTAAACAATAATGTTAATAATAATTGAGAATTAGCTGCTTCTAGCAAATATGTTTTTTTTTGCTGATGTTGATGTTTTTTTATGGATGCTAATGTAGGTGTAGATAGCGCAATTTATACATATAGGGTCTTAAATGTTCGTGGTAGTTTTAACTGTTAAAAGTATCTTTAGAATAAAACTATTATTATTATTATTATTATTATTATTACTACTAGTGGTGGTGGGAAAGGCGTCAGTATTTTTTTAGTGGTGGAAAAAGCGTCAGTATTTATTTTTCCCAAACCTTACAACCCAGGTTTTGCTACATTGTTATTATTAATTCCTAAAATAAAAGCAGAGCTGCACTGTATGAATTATGTATTGGACTAATGTAGTATATTGAGCTAAATCTCTTCCCTAAAAAAAACATTTAAATATTTATTCATTCATTCATTCATTCATTCACTCATTCAATAAATGCATTTTTGGGGGAACAAAATAACATAAAACCCATCTAAACACAGATTGTAGTTAGAAAATAAATACCGTGCATTGGATCGTTAGATATATCTTTGATACAAAATGTGATATCTGGTGCCCATAGAATTCAAGTTTTATTGCAATAATTTTAATAAATAGAGGATAATATTAATGGTGAAAATAGCACTGCTAACAATAATAATAATTATTATAATAATCGTGATAAAATAATTGCGGAGTTTAACTGCGACTTTTCAGTCAAGTATGTATTATACATTGTGCCAGAGTTTCCAGTTATTTCCAATATGTGCAGAGTGAAAAGTCATTAGTGACCCTGTATAGACCTCCAGCAATGTGGACTGTGTGCACGGCGTGTGGCTATCAGTGTCCTATAGATTAATAATGAATACGGGAACATGGCGCATTTGTTGCTGTTGTGTAATGACCTGGCAATGTGTAATATAACCATTCATTTATTTATGAAGCAAATCTACATCTTTCCCAACCATCATTCATTGCGATTCCCTCGGCTGTGCAAACAGCATTGTTATTGCACGTCTATTGGATGTTATACCTCTTTAGTTATATCTAATATATCACTCGATTTTGGGGGTATGTTGGTGCTGGGTGTAAAGCCAGATGAGCCTGTGTGTTGTTTATGAATTAAGAAGGCGCCATTAGTATGTGCCTAGTAAGAAATAACACATTGTAAGGGTCAAATGGCCTTTAATAGGTCAAGTCTGCTGTGCATAGAGTGGGACTCCCTCCAATGGGAGAGGTCTATGTAGCTGTTTAGTATATATGTATGCATTATGCCCCCCTCCCCCCAGGACTGTGTGAGCAGCAGGGAATATAATCCAGACAGGGCCAGCAGCTCAGTGTCCCCCCAGCCTGTGGTTTGCAGGAGTTGTGCACAACATCCATTAGGGAAGTAATTTGGATGTGATTGTCTGGGCGGGCTGAGGTGACTTGTATTGCACTGAACATCCAGGCACACACGCATCACTGATTAACAGTATATATTAAATAAACCTGTTTGTACACATTGTCCCAGCCCATAGAAGCTCCGGCTTATTATTCTAATTACTGTAATTAGTGGACTCAAATGGTTGCTGCTTGATTTCAGGCGACAGCCACTGGCTTTACATTGCTGGATAAAAAGAACACCAAGTGCACTGTACACAGATGAAAGAGAACATACCTATACATAGTGCAGCTAGGTAAAATAATAAACAGGTAGGTCTATCTGCAATTCGCAGGAAATGACTACATAACTTCACAGCACTGCTACATCTCTAGATGTCTGGGGTTAGTGTATATATATATATATATATATATATATATATATATATCCTGAATGTGGCTTGCTCATATTATACACATTCCAGCTGCACATATCTCTGCATGACTGATGTGGATACTTGCACTCGACCTAATACTTTAGGTAAATAGAAATCACTTATACATCCGCATTGGTTTAACCAAATTGCTTTTTCCCCTCGGTGCACCTAGGTTCTGTGTAATTGTGTCCCACAAGCCTTAAATGAATGTTACTATTAATTGATAAGATCAGGTAATCAGACATTGCTTTTCGATAGGGAATTGTAATTAAAACTTCAATCCCCTCTTGCTCTCTCTGTACATAGTTTGGTAAAGTTCGGGGTAATAGAAGACAGTGGTGTGGGAGCTGGGATTATTTCTTCTTACCTAAATTACAATCGCTATTGATCAATTGTTGTTAGTTACCTGGGATTAAAGGGTCACAGAGCTCCAATGAATGGCAGCCTTGCACATGTGGCCTCAGAGAGGCCTCAACCACTGCAAAGAAGAGAATCCTTCAGTTCAGGTTACTGTGTGTTTATTGATTATTGACAGGATGATGCAGCATTACAGTACTGTGTGTGAATGGTCCTGCACCAATATAGGTATGACATTTAATGTAGATAGAAAGATAGATGGAGAGTTATGACATACAAGAAACAATTATCTATCTATCCATCTATCTAAATGATAACGTCTCAATAGACGTTTTTGTAACAGTCTTATATAATGAATTGATACAGTTAATAATACCTATAGATTTGCATATTACTTTATCATTTTGACGATGTATCAGTCACAAAATTTCATGGCTGTCTACACCAAGTCCAAATGTTAACCATGTAATAAGAAGTGCTAATGTGCTTCCATATTTTCTTGTGACTACAGCAGCAGAGAGTGCAGCTATTTTGAGCAAACATTTACTTGTGTGAGTGTGTTGTGTGGATGCTTTGTAATACACGAGTGATACAAGTGCTGTTATTTTAGCTTTGATGTTCTTTCCCATGGTATTTAGAAACTGAACACTGGTTTTCTTTTTCTGTGCTGGCCGCTTCTTGTATTCAATAATAGAGTTCTGGCGACCTCTATAGACAGCATTAAGGTATTGCCCATCGTTAGCCTGAATTTCCTAAATACTATTTCCACGTTGTAACTAAAGTTTCCAGTCATAATGCGGACTACAGGGATCAAAACCACACAGACTGTGCCATTTGTCCTACTTTTGTAGTTCTCTGTATACATGGAAATATCTCTATGATGCAAATGTCTAATTAGTTATCTATAGGTCTTGATTTGGCACAATTCATTTTAGTATTTTCAGTATCTTACTTTTAATTAGGACTGACGACAAAGCTATTGCAACCTAAACTGTATGCTTTATGACATACAGAATGTTCTTCCAATGACTTTTTATTGTTTTTTTGTTGCCTCCTGTGATAAGATATCACGCTGCAATAGTTTAACCAATTGTAGACGATCGGATTGACTGTGTTACATATATATATATATATATATATATATATTATTACAGTCATATAGGAGGGGCCTTATTAGTTAAAACCATATTTTGATCTTAATGTGTAATGAATATATGTGCAAATTGTAGGACTGGGGAGACATTCACTGCACCCTTCAGTTATATGCATAAGAAACACACATCTATGTTTTTGCCAATCCATAGCCAATATTAAATATACTCGAGAGTTTACTAACTTTAGTACTGGATGATGAAGCAGAGTTGAGCTTGTCATATACTGCTTCTTGTGGTCCTATATAACTTGGGGTAATGCGGCAGATTTATCTGCAGTGATATGAATACGAACCACATGGTGACACCAGCTCTGCTATGTCTGACAACTCTGACAAGTTCTGAGGTGTAGATGATATATTTTGGCTTCTATTGCATGTGATCACCCAGTGTATAAGATGATAGGGAGTACTTAGTAGTGAGCTCACCCTTGCAGTGTTGACCTAGCCTACAAGCTTCACACTGCGACTTTTCCTCTTGTCTAACATCACAATACAACCAAGTGGTTCTTCTATTAGTAGGAACTTTTCATTGACAGGGATGTGTGACAGGAGGAAAATAATTTGCAAGTCTCTGAAGGTTTGGAGGAGTGATCACAGGACAGGCTGTATTGTGACAGTGCTGTGCTGCTATGGTGAGATGTAGCTTCAGATGAGCCAGTGACAATGCCATCTTCAAAGCCTCTCACAACAAGCAGCCTCACGTTTGATATTTTGATTCAATAGGACCTGAGCTTCACAAGATCCCTCTTCCCTGTTTATCACTTTCTTCCTTCTAGTTCTGATTTCTTCCCTCACCCAGTGTCTTTCTGGTGCCTGCTCAAATTAAGCTTGTCTTCTTTCCGTCCTGACAACTGTTCCACGACTTGTCCTTCTTCAAGCTCCTCAAAGACTCTCTCATCCTGCCTGATCTTCCCCAGCAATCGTTCTGAATTTGCTTGTCTTGCAGCTGATGCTGAGAATGCTGAAGGATAATGTATTTAAGTGGCACTATGCAATAGATGCACCAGATCCATGGCCCTGTTCTCTGTGTAGCTGCTCTGGTGTTTCCAGGCTGAAAAGAGTTAACATTGTACAGAGGGCAATGTATGAAATTACTTTTACTACAGTCTATAACATATAATGTACTATGTTGTAGTATATCATCAATGCCAAATATGTTATTATAATAATGTATAAAGAACAATAGGGACCATGACAAAAATAATGCTTCTTAGGATCTACTAACATTTTGTTTGGCTCGTATCTATGGGCCCCTGTGCACCGAGTGTATGCTATATGCGTGGTCGGTATGCATCAGCATATCTTTATTTTTTATTGCATAGGAAAGCATAGTAGTCTGTCATACTTTTTTAGTTTAAAGTAAAGTAAACTGTATTTTTTATTTAGGTAGTCAATAGCTTACCTGATACTTATGTCACTGTATGCCTACATTATAAAGTGGCATACAGCAGAGGCTTTTGTCCGGGGTACAAATTGGGAAATATACCTGAAGTACACTTATGACATAAGCACAAAAATGTGAACAGAGGCTTAATCCAAAAAATAGCAGGCCATCTACAATGTGCATTCATAATTTCTTGCAGTCTATCGCATGATTTGTAGATCAATCAGTCAATACCAGTTGTTTTCCCAAAAACATACTGCAACTGGAGGTGTGAGTGTGCCCTACTGACATATTAAAGTACTTGTTTTATCTTTTTTATTGTTCTGTTAGAGAACCAGAAAACAAGAATAGCAGTACATGACATACACCAATGGTTCCAGAGAGAGACCCCTTTGATTATAATGGGGTCCATTCTTTATAAAGTGTTCCCATAAACATGCTGCAGAATCAATGCGTCACAGTCAAAACTTATGATTCACTATTTTATTTCCCACTTCTTATTTTTATTTATCATTTTCTAAAATTGAACCTATTCCTAACTATTTGGCATAAAATCATATCCATCTTCATCTGTCTTCCAATCAGCTTTATTTTAGGCCTGGTTTTACAAGACCCATAGACATAACATTGTATATTTTCTGTATCCTGTATATAAAATACATAACCTGATACAA
This sequence comes from Leptodactylus fallax, assembly GCA_947044405.1. NCBI lineage: Eukaryota > Metazoa > Chordata > Amphibia > Anura > Leptodactylidae > Leptodactylus > Leptodactylus fallax. The sequence goes on from CAMRHE010000024.1 coordinate 637,565, forward strand.
ATAGATACATTTTATATTCTATAGAAATTAACCAAATCCATTAAGCCAAATGTTAGAATACCTTAAGCTGTCTAACAACAGAAATATTTCATGTACATCAAGAGTAACTATTAAAAGAAAAGCCTAAAGAGACAAGATTTGGTAGCATAATATACTTTATTTTCTTATGTCTAACAGTAATGTATACTATATACTATATACTAACCTTTATGTCAAATTAGTAGTAACAGCAGCAGCTATAATACTTAATGAAGATTAAATATTAATCAATGTAATAAAATATAGTTGTCATTATTCTTGTCATAACACAGTATGTAAGTTTTAGCCTTGGTAGCCAGGTTGTTACATTGAAAGTTTTTTGTTTTTTTTTGCAGTATGCGTATATTACAAAATTATATCGTCTATTGAACCTCAGCAGTAGTATTGGCTTAGACCTGTCACAATTTGCTGCTTAAAAAAATGCTGGAAAAAAACAAGACAAAACAAAAAATACCATTGTGAAATTCCTGCATTGAAATTATGAGCATTCAATTTTAATATTATTATTATTATTTTTTTTTACTAGCAAAGCATTATTTTATACTTTTATAAAATAAATTTTATTTATACTCAGTAGTATAGTATACAGTAGTAATAATAACTAACAAACAGATACCATGATTGCTGTCATTATTATGATTAGCATAAAATAATAACCTGCAAACGTACATCTTTTTTTATTAATAACAATGTATTACTACAATAATAGTATGCTATTATTATTATTATTGTTCTGTTGTTCTATCACTAGAATCATGTTCTTAACAGTCAGTTTACTCTTATTAGTATTTAGTATGATTAGAGTTATTAGTGTTTGTTAAGTAATATTATTATTAATAATCATTCATATCCTTATTATATTCCTATTATTATAAAATAGTGTGGCCTTCCTCCCTCTAGGTTAACTGAAGCCCTTTATATTCCAATTTTACTCAAAGACAATGTAGCAGTTTACAGTGCTTTCACCATTACAGACTCATTAATAAGAGCATCTCTGAATCTGCGAACCCTGCAGAACTGCAAAATGACTTTTTACACTATGGCAGAGTTTAACAAAAGATGACATAGTATATGGATATTTGATTTTGTGTATCTCCCATACATAATGAGTATGTGAAAAAAAAAGCTTCTAGTCAAAGGGCATCTTATTAGATGAGGTTTGTATGTGGCTTTCTGCAGCCATGCAGCCACACTAATTCAGAGGGAAAAAAAACATTTGCAAATCATTAGTATTAGGCAGCCCCATTATACAGGCCTTTCTTACCCATTCCATTATCTTTCCTTTTCCATTTTCATGTAGCTAATTTTACCTCTCCATTTTTATTGCTGTGCTTACTAACCTTTAAGCTGCAGTGGGTATAATAGAAGGGCAAACAATTTTCTCACAGTTAACTAGACAGCATAAATGTCACATGTTGCAAACTGAAGCCTATTTGCAAAAAGAAAAAGAGACAAGAGTGAATACATAACATGCTGTAATCCCAGTGATTTGCTTTCCACATTGATGCTGCTGAAGCTTGCTTCCTCTGTATCTTCCTGGTGTAAAGTGATGGATTGTTTACTGCAGCACTAAACAAAGAAATAGTGGACGACTTCACCATACATCACATGGAAACTGGCCTTTGCAGACCGCAAGCAATGATAGCACACTGGGTTTTTAAAACTCACTTTCTGTTACATTTCTTATAAAACCAGACCAACAATTATCAGTCACAAATTATTCATTCAGATAGACACTTTATGACATTGAACTGGACAGCAAAGCCCATAATGATGAGCCTTGAATGTCTGTTCTAAAAGCTGAGACCTATATCAGAGATACATTCAATATCTAAAAAGACCCTCCAATACATTCAGTAAATATTACCATTAAATATCAATATTAATAAGAGATATGTAGAAATATGTATAAATTTTTGTAATTTTATTGTTGTTAATTGATCAAAATAAAATGTAAATAAGGATTACTCCATATGTCTGTACTTCACTAATAGAGCTTTTTCCAGACATAACAATTACGATAGCATTTAATACAAAAGATAAATAATGTCATAGGGTGAATTCACACTCCCATTCTTATTCCTCTGAATGGGACTTGCAGAAAAACATTTACATGCTACAGAAGCAGGAATTTATTTTCCGTTGCAGAAATTTCTACAACAAATCTGCCACATGTAAATGTACTCCTACATTGCTTATTATGTTGGTGTTGATATGAATTTTCTACAGTACGTTATCTTAGCCCTTCACTAGGTTTATTGTTGCATACCTTTGAAATCAATGTACAGATATGTATAGGTAATGGTAGGAATAGATTGTATAGCATTGATGTAAAAATAATGTTATTTCAGTGCAGTATAACTTTGTAATAAATCACTACTACAATGATCTAAACTAAAAAAATAAACTTTTTGCTTTGGGAAGCAATAATAAAATCTGGTTTATCCAGTCCTATTATGTAGTTGCCATTACAGAATATTTCCTCTAATTTCCGCTGAAATGATTGTTAGAGAAAAATGTACAGAAAACAGAGATGCTCTGCTTGGATTAGGGTTGGACTAGTGCACCAGAGGATCCTCCGAGCACCCACTGTAATACAGCAATGGGCCCCTTATAAAACCCTAAGGTCTAGGATAAGAGACAATCTCATTTGCAACATGTTTAATAACTAAAATTACCAAAAAAATTACCCTTACACTGTATACAGAAAAAGTCTGCTCTCAGAATAATTTCAGTTAGGCCTAAAGAACTTCAATCCGAAACTGAATTATGTAACACCTGTAAATTCTGTCAAGACAGTTTATTTGGTTTGGGGTAATTTGGAGGACATTTCTTTCTTAATATAATATTAAGAAGTTGGGCATGGGTCCTTTGACCACATCTGAAATACGCATGGGAAAAATGGCAGCCATCAGTTGTCTTGGGTTGTCCGAAGCATTGGTTAACCTGCATGTTTGTCTCAGCCAACTATACATGTTAATCCCTATGGATAAGATAAGGAAAGTGGCTGCCAAACACCTCTGGCACAACTTATCTCTTGGGGAAACATTAAGATCATGTGTAAAAATTAAACATGATTGATGCATCATTACTGTGATTCTGTCTAGGAGTCTTTAGCCTGTATTTATATTCACAAAATGTTCTGTAGTAGCATAATATTTCTATCGCACTGCATCTTACTGGCTACAGATTACTGCCTTTCCTAAAAATAAAAAGGAACCTTTAGCACACCTGAAAGGCAGTTTCAGATGGCCATCACATGATTGCATTGCAGACCAGGAACCCTCCATAGCTCTACTAGACCAAATGTAGTTAACTATAAGGTTTTAAGGCAATTCAAGTTTGCTTCAGTGGAAACCTCGAGAAGAGGGGTTAAAGAGCCCAAATATGACACCAGGGTAAAATTGGTACACAATACAATTACCACATCTGTCTCCTTCACATAGACCTACATAAACCTATAAACTATAAGGCTAAGGCCCCACGTTGCAGAAAAACAGCTTTGTTTGTTGTAGATTTTGCTGCGGAATTTTGAGCCAAAGCCAAGACTGGCTACAAATGGGAAATATATAGGAAATACTTTTGCTCAATTCACTCTTGGCTCAAAAGACCGCAGCAAAAAAGTAGCTTTTCCGCAATGTGGGGCCTTAGCCTAAAATTAAACAGCATGTTCAGATGTGTGGAACAAAATCCACACATTGAATAGTTAAAACACATGAATTAAAAAAAAAAAAAAAAATCGACATATTATGTACACTATTTTTATTTGGAGAAGATAAACTGCCCCCACTGGGCAACTCCTGTGAAATACTTTTACCATCATTTTATATTATTACTTCCAGTACTCATGTTAGATCTTGTACGAAATACGATATCCCAAGCTTATTTACATGCTGTGCACAAGCTCTTTCTTTACTATGTAATTAAACATTAAACAACAGTGCAAGAATGAATATGCAAAGCATGATGGGCACATTATCAAAGACAACAAGAACACTAGCATTTAGTACTGGGAAAGCTGCACACATCTCTCCAGGAACACAGCATAATGGTTATGTCCTGACAGTGTTTATACAGTGTTTATATCAGCAGCATGTATTGCATGCAGTGTTTCTGGAAAGGTATCCACTCATATACAGGCTTCAGTGAATACACAATTTATTAAAATCATTTCAATAAAAAATAAATTATATATATGTACATTTTTAACAAGGATATTTTTTCTATGAGAGAGAATTCTTTGCCAATCACTAATGGCTGCGCCATCTTCATGCAGATATAAACAGATTGGACAACTGATGTCCAAAACATATTAGTTTCACAATAAAATCAAATAAATCCATTTAAACAGTTAAGAATTTTTTCTCTTAAATATAATGAGGGTTAATATAATAGATCAATTGCAATTTTTTTCTCTGTGTGAAAGTCAGTAATGAAGGGTTAAAAATGGGTCAAAACCTGCTACATTTTATGCACCATAATAGATTATTGATTGACAGTGAATGGATCAATTTTTATAGAATTCAATGATGCATTATGCCAGGGTTAATAAACTATTTACATTTTTCAAGAAAAAGTGCCACTCTGGTCTACAGGTTATGTCTGGTATTGCAATTCAGTCTTATGCACTTAAATAGAAATAATCTACAGAAAGCCCTTTTTTCTAATCTTGGACAAGACATGTAAGGCCTATGCACAGGATCATATCACAGATCCATGTGGGACAGATTCATGAACAGTACATGTAAAATTCTATGAGCCAAAGCTGTTCCTTCAAGTGCCTTTGGTTCTTAAAAAAAAAGTGAAGAAAAAAGTATATATATCCATGAGAAGCTAAAATATTGGTGCATCTCATTTTTGCAGTATAACTGAGTCATTCTCCCCTTGAAGCACTGCTTTGAGAGAGGAATACCAGCGCTTTTCTAAGGCACCATATGGAGTCCCATGGCATGACTAAAGGTTCATAATACAATGTGCATGGGTATAATATATAATTGCTACCTTATATTTCTTATAAATTCTAATTGTGCAAATGTTATAGACAAATTCTAGATCCTACAAAATCATAATGTTGGATGGGTTTAATATCAGCAATGAGATGAGTATTCATGTAAAGTCTGTATCTGTAGTGCTATGCTAAAGATTTTATACTGAAATGTCACAGCCAAGCCCTGACCTGCATTTTCAAGGCTTCCTTACCGAAAATGAGATGCAACTGCTTCATCCAAGGCTCTAAACAAGATCAAAACCAGAAAAACACTTGTTGGTCAGGACATGTGAATATCCCTGACATCTGTTGACTTGCATCCCTGGAAAGGTTTTACTTTGCAACATAAACATTTTTTGGCAAGTAAGATCCATATTTTTCATCAGACTGGAAGCCTCCTTCCTGCTGCATACATTTGCTTCTTCCACTGAGCAATACATCTTAAATAAAGAAGGAACCAAATGATTGTACAGTAGAAGATTCTGAAAATCAATCACAGCAAATAATATACCTAGGTAGCGACATAGTCAATGGCTATATTATTTATATAGCGTGGAATAATATAGCTTGAACTCCAGACATGACTGACTTTTACATCAGTTGTTTATTTACTGTAATCATACATATGATACTGGTTTTGCTATCAGACTTCTTTTTTTTTTTTTGGGGGGGGGGGGGTAAAGCTGTGGTAAGAATGTGAATGAGGTCAGAAGCTCTTTATTCTATGTGAACCTTGCAAAATTCAATAAATATAGACTATCGGAAGATTAAATCTAAAAACTCAACTTCATCACTCGAATGGGATGAAGCTGCTTTGAGTTATAGTACTAGGGACATCCACATCCTTATGTACAGTGCTGTTCCTGGTAAACAATAAAAGGGGTGTGCCACTAGATGGAGCTCTATTGTCCCTTCATTCAGCTAATCAATAAGGGTGCCGAGAGTCTGGCCCACTCTTCTTTCCTCAAAGAAATCTAACCCATTAAATATATTATTCCAGATTCACAATGCCATATTTCACTATGCTTTCCCCAGCATAAAGGGGAACAATATCATTAGCTGAAACCAGGCAGTGGTGATGGAAACACGTAGTTGAATTTATAGAAAGTGGCCCAGAAATACAGTGTGTAAATAAAATGGCCGATTACAAAGGATCATAGAAATGTGCTGAAATAATTCTATGCATGGGTTAATGCTGTGTCTGATATACACACGTGGACAAAATTGTTGGTACCCCTCGATTAATGAAAGAAAAACCCACAATGGTCACAGAAATAACTTGAATCTGACAAAAGTAATAATATATAAAAATTCTATGAAAATGAACAAATGAAAGTCAGACATTGCTTTTCAGCCATGCTTCAACAGAATTTTTTTAAAAAGAAAACTCATGAAACAGGCCTGGACAGAAATGATGGTACCCTTAACTTAATATTTTGTTGCACAACCTTTTGAGGCAATCACTGCACTCAAATGATTCCTGTAACTGTCAAGGAGACTTCTGCACATCTCAACAGGTATTTTGGCCCATTCCTCATGAGCAAACTGCTCCAGTTGTGTTGGGTTGCCCTTTCCAGACGGCATGTTTCAGCTCCTTCCAAAGATGCTCAATAGGATTTAGGTCAGGGCTCATAGAAGGCCACTTCAGAATAGTCCAATGTTTTCCTCTTAGCCATTCTTGAGTGGTTTTAGCTGTGTGTTTTGGGTCATTATCCTGTTGCAAGACCCATGACCTGTGACTGAGACCAAGCTTTCTGACACTGGGCAGCACATTTCTCTCTAGAATCCCTTGATAGTCTTGAGATTTCATTGTACCCTGCACAGATTCAAGAGCCCCTGTGCCAGATGCAGCAAAGCAGCCCCAGAACATAACAGAGCCTCCTCCATGTTTCACAGTAGGGACAGTGTTCTTTTCAAGATATGCTTCATTTTTCCGTCTGTGAACATAGAGTTGATGTACCTTGCCAAAAATTTTGATTTTTGTCTCATCTGTCTATAGGACATTCTCCCAGAAGCTTTGTGGCTTGCCAACATGTGGTTTGGCAAATTCCAGTCTGTCAGATTCAAGTTATTTCTGTGACCATTGTGGGTTTTTCTTTCATTAGAAGAAGTTCTCATTTGGAATATGGTTGATGTCACACCCAGGGTCCCCACTGCTCAGCTTTTTGAAGAGATTGCAGCTTTTGGAAGAACACTGCCACCTCTTCACCATGTTTGGTATTGCAGCTCCGCCTCATTTACCAGAATGTGACTACAAAAAGACCAAAAGATGAATGAATGTGATGTCACTATCCTAGGCGGTCATTCACTTTGAGCAGCAGAAACACATAACCGTAAAGATTTCCAAAGTTTCAATTTTTTTCAATTTCGTTTACAAAAAGAATTAATGCAACTTTTACTACAGATTATATATACACCAAAATGATTTAATTAACTATATGACTACAAAAAACAAGCTTTCAAATGGCTAGATTGGTGGAAACATTTAAGTTATGGCTCTCAGAACATGACACAAACATTTTTAAAAAGTGGGGGCATACTGAATCTTTGCGTTGAGTATAGGAAACTCTAGCATTGCCTCTGAATAAAGGTAAGTACACAACATAAATTATAGAATAGATAGAATTATAATTATAGAATTACTAACTGTAACAAAACAGGAATTAATACCATTTATAAAAAAACCATACCATGATAGAATCATTTTTATTTATTCAATCATAAAAACTAATATAAATTATACTCTTAAGTGTACATGCCCTGACACTTGAAGGGAACCTGTCATATGAAAATGCAATCTAATCTGCAGGCAGCACAGTATAGAACAGAATGAGTTGAGCAGACTGATAAATAGTTTTGTGGGAATAGATTCAGTATACCTTGTCATTTATTCCTTTACCATCATGAGAAATGCATAGTATACCCTCTTTGAATTCTATGGTTTTATGTATCAGGGCATAATAAAAAAACATCTGGTTCTTAGAAGGTCTTAAAATTAGGTAACTACAACCTCAGACAGATTTAACCATTTATTAATGCAACAATGATGATGACACAATGGAAAAGTTGTGTATGTAAACCTAAATACACCCCTTGAATTAACCATGTTTAGCAGTAATAACTTGAAGTAATCATTTTCTGCATGACTTTATCAGTCTCTCGTATTGTTTTAGAGGGATTTTAGCCCACTCTTCTTTACAAAATTGCTTCAGCTCATTAAGACTTGTGGTCATTGCCACCACACTTCAATTGGGTTGAGGTCTGGACTGGGCTTTTGCAATACCTTCATTCTTTTCTTTTTCAGCCATTGTGTTGTAGAATTGCTTGTGTGCTTGGGATCATTTTCCTCTTGCATGACCCAGTTTCAGACAAGCTTTAGTTGTTGGATAGAGGGCCTCACATTTGATTCTAGAATACTTTGCCATACAGAGGAGTTCAAGGGGGAGATTTTTGAAGCTCATCAGTTTCCACGCTGGTTTTGATAATCTCTGCTCCAGTGGAGAATGTGCCTGATTTTTGACAAGCCACACACCTCATCATAAATCAGGCACATTCTCCGGCAGAGCCTGCACCTTTACTGAAATCTACACCAGCTCTTTGTTGCCACTGATATTGGAAATCATTTACACCAGAAAACTGCTGATAATAAAATTGACAGGACTGATGTCGCTGCCCCCACCACACCCCTCATCATGCCCCCTTTCAGGAAAGTATTGGGAGTAGCGTAAAAATGCTCACATCTCCACTTTAGTTTCGTCTGTTCAAAGGATATTGGCCCACATTTATTATGCCTTGATTAGCAGTTTTCTGAAGTACACAATTGAACACAATGAACACAAATGCCGCAAGGCCTAAAAGAGGTAACGGAAGGGGAGTATGATTATTTATTTATTTTTTTTGACGCCTCCACCTATTATACTCTGGGGTCTGAAGAGACTGACATAGCGCATTATACACTAACCTTGGACCCGAGCCACCCAAACCTGAAACGAATCCTGAGAGGTTTGCCCATCTCTACTCAACTTGAATGTTTTCCATTTGTAAATAATCTTTCTCACTGTACAATGGTTGACTTCAAATTGCTTTGAAATGGCCTTATAACCCTTCGCAGATTGATGAGAGGCAATAGTTACTTCTATAAGATCATTGCTGATGTCTTTTCTCAGTATTGTGAATGCTACAGTCTTTCAAGCTGCCAGAATTTCTGCTTTTATAAAGGTGTTCACACTTTTATAAAACAGCTCCTTGGCAATTAACTTAGCCGAAGTATGTCTCAAGGGTATGGCCTCAGGGTATTGTGTAGCATAATCTAACACTACTAGAATATACTGATGACCCCTAGAAGACTATACAACAGGACCTACCAAGTCCATGGCCACTCTTTCAAATGGTACCTCTATAATAGGTAGAGGTACCAAAGGACTCCTGAAGTGTGACACAGGAGCTCTGGGCAGGAGTTACAATACTCTTGTATTTGTTTATCAAGTCCTGGCCAATAGAAATGTTGTAAAATGCGCCCTTTGGTATTTTCATACCCCAGTTGTCCTCCTAACACATGCTTATGTACCAAATCTAAAACCACTCTTTGATAGGGCCGGGGCACCACCAATTGTTCAACAATTTCTCCCCGTATCCGGTTTACCCTATACAGTAGGTCCTGGTTCATGGACATATAGGGGAACTCCTTGTCTGCCCCTGGATACTGGGGTTCACCATTTACCACCTTTACGTTTTCCCTGGCATGAGACAGATTAGGATCTCTAATTTGAGCAGTCCCAAAATTGTCATGGGACACCTCGAGCTCAGCATCTCGGGAACTCCCTCCTGACCTTCAGAATCACCATCTAACACAGACAGGGGAACAATTATTACCATCTTGGGTCACCCCTACAGCTGGTGTTTCCCTATCAGGATCAAAGGGTTCAGGGTTAAACTTAGGCAAGACATCACCGATATTAGCATTTTTAGGACATGGTAGCCCCTGCTTTTTCCACATATCCCAAAACAGAGGAAAATCCCTCCCTATGATCACACTATGAAACAGGGGCTTAACCACGCTCACTTTGTGAGAGACGGTGCCAGAGGTGGTTTTTATGGTGACCTCTGCAATAGGATACTCTCTAGTTTCACCATGTATACACAAGACCCCAATAGTTTGTCCACTATACAGTGCAGGGTCGACCAGATCATGGTGCACTAGGGTTACCAGGCTCCCAGAGTCTAGGAGAGCCAGTACAGCACACCCCACCACAGTCACAGTACACATCTGCGGTTCAGTCGCAGTCTCTGCCAAACAAGCAAGTTGAACAAATAGGGATATCCGCCTGGAACTGCTGCAGTCTATGGGATCAGTCGTCAGGGGACAGTATGCAGCAACATGACCTAGTTCATGGCACCGCCAACATCTGAGACGGTATGGGTTTCCATTTTGAGACCTGGATTTAGAGTTCACAATCATTGCTGCCTGTTCCCCCGCTGAGCGTCCTCCCTTCACAACCTTCCTCACCCCCACAGTAGTTGGTACAGTCTTACACGTCTTGGTGTTAACAGGTCTGGGAGATTTCTGCAGTAGCTCCTCAGTGGCACGGTACTGTTCCACCAAACACACAAGCTGGTCAGCCGTTGTAGGTCGCGCTTACCCAACCCAGCGCTGAATCTGAGGTGGAAGTGATCTGGTGTACTTGTCCAGTACCACTCTCTACACCATTTGTGCCGGTGTGGCCTCCTCAGGCTGAAGCCATTTCTTTACCAGATACACTAGGTCATGCATCTAGGATCGGGGGTGGGAGTCTCTCAGAGAAAGTCCAATGGTGCACTCTCCCAGCACGTACATGCATGTTCACACCAAGACGTGCCAAAATCTCACCTCTTAGCTTGGATTAGTCCTTAGCCTCCTGTTCACAAATATCATAGTAGGCCTTCTGAGGTTCCCCCGTGAGAAAAGGTGCCATTACATAGGCCCACTGGTCCTTTGGCAATTTCTCCCGCTTGGCTACTTGCTCGAACACTCGAAGATATGCCTTCACGTCATCTGTGGACGTCATCTTTTGTAGCGTACGCCGTACGGCAGCTCGGGCAGCGGTCTGTACGCTCTGGGTCTCTCTTGCACCAGCACACTCTCCAGCTGTCCTCTGGTCAACCAAGGCCTGGCTGAGCAGCATCAGCTTCTCCATTAGCAGCAAGTTCATCTCCTGCTGCTGCGATTGGGCTTGCTGCTGTTGCCTTTCAGCCTCCATCTGGGCTTGCTGCTGCTGTGGCTGGGATTGCTGCTGCTGTAGGATGACCTGCCCAAACTGCTTCACAAAGTCCTTCATGCTGGCAGTCTCCTTTTTAATCTCTCCTGCAGCCTTCACCCAGGACATGGGAGAGGAAAAAATGGGTGTATGTCTCTTTAAGACTGTTTACAATTGGGCTGCCCGCATCCGAAGCACCATATGTGGGGAAGGTAGCTCAGTAGCAGTAACGGTGCGGACCCAACCAGTCAGAGACAGGGACACGATATCTGCTGCAAAACAGGTTTATTTGAAAAAAATATCAAAACAAATAAACCTTACGTCTGGTACAAAATAAAACACAGCCTTAACTTCAGGCAAAAACAAACAAAATCCTGCTTGTCCGAGTGCTAAGTAAACAGTAACGAAACTAACTAACCGTGTGGCTTTCTGCCGGCCACACAAACAAACAAGTTCGCACAGTACCAGAGTTCCAGGGGGGTGTCAGGACAGATCCAGACGCCAGCTCTCACTCCCCAGGATTTGCCCTGAAGTACAGACTGTAGGTTTTTATGGGCCAATAACGAGCCTGGGACCTGCACCTGGGGATAAAGCCTACTCAAGACCCACCCTGGACCACACATATGTCAGAAATCTGGGGCTGATATAGCGGGACTCCAGCACTCTGCCTGTCACCTTCTCACAATATATATATATATATATATACACACACACACACACACACATACTGAACGTATATATATATATATATGCTGTATATAGATATATGTAACTATATAATATGTGTGTTAATATGTGTGTTTTTGTGTGTGTATATATATATATATATATATTATATATATACAGTGGGCACGGAAAGTATTCAGACCCCTTTAAATTTTTCACTCTTTGTTTCATTGCAGCCATTTGCTAAAAGCAAAAAAGTTCATTTTATTTCTCATTAATGTACACTCAGCACCCCAGCTTGACAGAAAAAAACAGAAATGTAGATATTTTTGCAAATTTATTAAAAAAGAAAAACTGAAATATCACATGGTCATAAGTATTCAGATCCTTTGGTCAGTATTGAGTAGAAGCACCCTTTTGAGCTAGTACAGCCGTCAGTCTTCTTGGGAATGATGTAACAAGTTTTTCACATCTGGATTTGGGGATCCTCTGCCATTCTTCCTTGCAGATACTCTCCAGTTCCGTCAGGTTGGATGGTGAACGTTGGTGGTCAGTCATTTTCAGGTCTCTCCAGAGATGCACAATTGGGTTGAGGTCAGGGCTCTGGCAGGGCCAGTCAAGAATGGTCACAGAGTTGTTCCGAAGGCACCCCTTTTGTTATTTTAGCTGTGTGCTTAGGGTCATTGTCTTGTTGGAAGGTGAACCTTCGGCCCAGTCTGAGGTCCAGAGCACTCTGGAAGAGGTTTTTTTCCAGGATATCTCTGTACTTGGCCGCATTCATCTTTCCTTCTATTGCAAACAGTCATCCTGTCCCTGCAGCTGAAAAACACCCCCATAGCATGATGCTGCCACCACAATGTTTGACTGTTGGGATTGTATTGGGCAGGTGATGAGCAGTGCCTGGTTTTCTCCACACATACTGCTTAGAATTAACGCCAAAAAGTTCAATCTTCGTCTCATCAGACTAGAGAATTTTATTTCTCATAGTCTGGGAGTCCTTCATGTGTTTTTTGGCAAACTCTATGTGGGCTTTCATATGTCCTGCACTGAGGAGAGGCTTCCTTCGGGCCACTCTGCCATAAAGCCCCGACTGATGGAGGGCTGCAGTGATAGTTGACTTTGTGGAACTTTCTCCTATCTCCCTACTGCATCTCTGGAGCTCAGCCACAGTGATCTTTGGGTTCTTCTTTACCTCTCTCACCAAGGCTCTTCTCCCACCATTGCTCAGTTTGGCTGGATGGACAGGTCTAGGAAGAGTTGTGGTCATCCCAAACTTCTTCCATTTAAGGATTATGGAGGCCACTATATAGACAGGTGTGTGCCTTTCCTATTCAAGTCCAATCAGTTTAATTAAACACAGTTGAACTCCAATGAAGGAGAAGAACCATCTGAAGGAGGATCAGAAGGAAATGGACAGTATGTGAGATAAATATGAGTGTCACAGCAAAGGGTCTGAATACTTATGACCATGTGATATTTCAGTTTTTCTTTTTTAATAAATTTGCAAAAATATCTACATTTCTGTTTTTTTCTGTCAAGATGGGGTGCTCAGTGTACATGAAAAATAAAATGAACTTTTTTTGCTTTTAACAAATGGCTGCAATGAAAGAAAGAGTGAAAAATTTAAAGGGGTCTGAATACTTTCCGTACCCACTGTATATATACAGTGTCCATATTAGGACATCCTCAGATATCAGAATCAAACATTAGATTAATGGCAGTTTACAACTGTGATACCTGACTCTTACACCTGACTTTGACACCTGACTTTGACTCTGACACCTGACTCCTGACAGTCATCTCTAAGTGAAGTCAGCTATCAAGCACATACAGTGTGTCTTCTAGTGATTGTATCTGCTGCCAAGGATTACTGACCTCTGACCTCACTGCTCACACTAAGGAGTAGAAGATACATTGTATAAGAGCTGCAGGCTGAGAAGCTCCATGAGTCTGATACATGAGTCTGATACCTGACTTGTGACTCAATCAGAGATGAGACTCACACAGCATCTGAGTTTTTCATATACATACAAGCCAGCCAGCACATACAATGGTGGAGATTTATCAAGTAAAATGCTGCATAATTCTGGTATCATTTTCACCAAATAAATTCTCTAACATGTCGTGCGCCACATTCATCAAGTGTTTTAAATATTTTTATGACTTGTACAAAAAAGGGGCGTGACTTACACACTGTGCTCCAAAAATACACCCAAATCCTAAGAAATTTTAGTTCAACCAATCACTGGTGTAATGTTAGGCCGTGTTCACACTACCGTTAGATGTCTGTTCTGATAGTGTCCATTAAAAAAAACAAAAACTTATGCCTATCATAACGGACATTAACATACACTAACTGATGTTAATGCGTCCGTTTGTTTTAACTGATCCATTTAATAGATACATTAGTATCAGTTAGTGTCCGTTTTTGTCCTTTTTTATACTGTCCATTTTTTTTGCTTCTGCTTTCTGAGCATACTAAAAAAACCACAGAGAATAATAACGAACAGTATAACGGACAACCGTCCATCACTGTCCGTGAGCCATAGATATTAATGTTAAAAAAAAAACCAGACACTTAACATCCATCATAAGTCCATTATTTTGAATTGACACAAAAGTCCTGCACCCCCCGTTATGTCTGCTAAAAAAAACGGACATGTGACGGATTTGGTGAAAATTGACACTAACTGACAACAGATCAAATCCCATTGAAATCAATGGGATTTTTAACAGATTTATGACGGAACTGTTGGTGTCGGTCACTAGAAGACACACTGTATGTGCATGATAGCTGACTTCACTCAGAGATGATTGTCAGGAGTCAGGTTTCAGAGTCAGGTGTCAGAGTCAGGTATCACAGTTGTAAACTGCCATTAATCTGACGTTTGACTCTGATATCTGAGCATGTCCTAATATGTACACTATATATATATATATATATATATATATATATATATATATATATACACACACACACACACACACACACACTGCACATATACAGTCATGGCCAAAAGTTTTGAGAATGACACAAATATTCTATTTTCACATGATCTGCTGCCCTCTGGTTTTTATGTGTGTTTGTCAGATGTTTTTATCACATACAGAAATATAATTGCATTCATATTATGAGTAACAGAAGCTTATATTGACAGTTAGAATGAGTTAATGCAGCAAGTCAATATTTGCAGTGTTGACCCTTCTTCTTCAGGACCTCTGCAATTCTCCCTGGCATGCTCTCAATCAACTTCTGGACCAAATCCTGACTGATAGCAGTCCATTCTTGCAGAATCAATGCTTTAATTTTGTCTGAATTTGTTGGTTTTTGTTTGTCCACCCGTCTCTTGATGATTGACCACAAGTTCTCAATGGGATTAAGATCTGGGGAGTTTCCAGGCCATGGACCCAAAATCTCTATGTTTTGTTCCCTGAGCCATTTAGTTATCACCTTTCCTTTATGGCAAGGTGCTCCATCATGCTGGAAAAGGCATTGTTGAGCGCCAAACTGCTCTTGGACGGTTGGGAGAAGTTGCTCTTGGAGGACATTCTGGTACCATTCTTTATTCATGGTCTGTGTTTTTAGGCAAGACTGTGAGAGAGCCGATTCCCTTGGCTGAGAAGTAACCCCACACATGAATGGTTTCAGGATGCTTTACAGTTGGCATGAGACAAGACTGGTGGTAGCGCTCATCTCTTCTTCTCCGAATAAGCTGTTTTCCAGATGTTCCAAACAATCGAAAAGGGGATTCATCAGAGAAAATGACTTTACCCCAGTCCTCAGCAGTCCACTCCCTGTACCTTTTGCAGAATATCAGTCTGTCCCTGATGTTTTTTCTGGAGAGAAGTGGCTTCTTTGCTGCCCTCCTTGAGACCAGGCCTTGCTCCAAGAGTCACCGCCTCACAGTGCGTGCAGATGCACTCACACCTGCCTGCTGCCATTCCTCAGCAAGCTCTGCACTGCTGGTAGCCCGATCCCGCAGCTGAAACACTTTTAAGAGACGGTCCTGCCGCTTGCTGGTCTTTCTTGGGCGCCCTGGAGCCTTTTTGGCACCAATGGAACCTCTCTCCTTGAAGTTCTTGATGATGCGATAGATTGTTGACTGAGGTGCAATCTTTCTAGCTGCAATACTCTTCCCAGTTAGGCCATTTTTGTGCAGTGCAATGATGACTGCACGTATTTCTTTAGAGATAACCATGGTTAACAGAAGAGAAACAATGATGGCAAGCACCAGTCTCCTTTTAAAGTGTCCAGTGGTGTCATTCTTACTTAATCATGACAGATTGATCTCCAGCCCTGTCCTCATCAACACCCACACCTGTGTTAATGGAGCAATCACTGAAACGATGTTAGGTGGTCCTTTTAAGGCAGGGCTGCAATGATGTTGAAATGTGTTTTGGGGGATAAAGTTCATTTTCTAGGCAAATATTGACTTTGCAAGTAATTGCTGTTAAGCTGATCACTCTTTATAACATTCTGGAGTATATGCAAATTGCCATTAGAAAAACTGAAGCAGTAGACTTTGTAAAAATTAATATTTGTATCATTCTCAAAACTTTTGGCCATGACTGTACATACTGTACATGCACATATATAATGTAAATAGGTAAGTGTGTGTGTGTGTATATATATATATATATATATATATATATATATATATATATATATACACAGTACAGACCAAAAGTTTGGACACACCTTCTCATTCCAAGAGTTTTCTGTATTTTCATGACTATAAAAATTGTAGAGTCACACTGAAGGCATCAAAACTATGAATTAACACATGGAAATATTATGGAATTATATACTTAACAAAAAAGTGTGAAACAACTGAAAATATGTCTTATATTCTAGGTTCTTCAAAGTAGCCACCTTTTGCTTTGATTACTGCTTTGCACACTCTTGGCATTCTCTTGATGAGCTTCAAGAGGTAGTCACCTGAAATGGTCTTCCAACAGTCTTGAAGGAGTTCCCAGAGATGCTTAGCACTTGTTGGCCCTTTTGCCTTCACTCTGCGGTCCAGCTCACCCCAAACCATCTCGATTGGGTTCAGGTCTGATGACTGTGGAGGCCAGGTCATCTGGCGTAGCACCCCATCACTCTCCTTCTTGGTCAAATAGCCCTTACACAGTCTGGAGGTGTGTTTGGAGTCATTGTCCTGTTGAAAAATAAATGATGGTCCAACTAAACGCAAATCGGATGGAATAGCATGCCGCTGCAAGATGCTGTGGTAACCATGCTGGTTCAGTATTCCTTCAATTTTGAATAAATCCCCAACAGTGTCACCAGCAAAGCACCCCCACACTATCACACCTCCTCCTCCATGCTTTACGGTGGGAACCAGGCATGTAGAGTCCATTCGTTCACCTTTTCTGCATCGCACAAAGACACGGTGGTTGGAACCAAAGATCTCAAATTTGGACTCATCAGACCAAAGCACAGATTTCCACAGGTCTAATGTCCATTCCTTGTGTTCTTTAGCCCAAACAAGTCTCTTCTGCTTGTTGCCTGTCCTTAGCAGTGGTTTCCTAGCAGCTATTTTACCATGAAGGCCTGCTGCACACAGTCTCCTCTTAACAGTTGTTGTAGAGATGTGTCTGCTGCTAGAACTCTGTGTGGCATTGACCTGGTCTCTAATCTGAGCTGCTGTTAACCTGCGATTTCTGAGGCTGGTGACTCGGATGAACTTATCCTCCGCAGCAGAGGTGACTCTTGGTCTTCCTTTCCTGGGGCGGTTGTCATGTGAGCCAGTTTCTTTGTAGCGCTTGATGGTTTTGGCCACTGCACTTGGGGACACTTTCAAAGTTTTCCCAATTTTTCGGACTGACTGACCTTCATTTCTTAAAGTAATGATGGCCACTCGTTTTTCTTTACTTAGCTGCTTTTTTCTTGCCATAATACAAATTCTAACACTCCATTCAGTAGGACTATCAGCTGTGTATCCACCAGACTTCTGAACAATACAACTGATGGCCCCAACCCCATTTATAAGGCAAGAAATCCCACTTATTAAACCTGACAGGGCACACCTGTGAAGTGAAAACCATTTCAGGTGACTACCTCTTGAAGCTCATCAAGAGAATGCCAAGAGTGTGCAAAGCAGTAATCAAAGCAAAAGGTGGCTACTTTGAAGAACCTAGAATATAAGACATATTTTCAGTTGTTTCACACTTTTTTGTTAAGTATATAATTCCACGTGTTAATTCATAGTTTTGATGCCTTCAGTGTGAATCAACAATTTTTATAGTCATGAAAATACAGAAAACTCTTGGAATGAGAAGGTGTATATATATATATATATATACACACACACACACACACACACATAAATATATAGCAAGTAGCAAGACAGGGAATGTATTGCACATCATCAGAGGGTGTACTGGGCAGGAATGAAAAACTACTAGGAGGAGCTGCCTGGAAAAACACTGACACTTCCACAATCAGGAAGTATTGCATGAGCCTGAAAATATGATGAATGGTAAAAAATAGACCAAACACACAAGCTTTTCCTGCCTTTAGTCACATTTTCTTAGGTCCGGTACACTCCTTTAACATTCTGAAATGACCAATATTTATCCACTATTCTTAAAGAAGTGAAGGTTGCTATCCATCACAATTGTATCATGGGGAGGGCTGTAAAGAGAGCATTGACAACAAAGCAAATGTGTTTTTTTTATTTATGTGAAGTTACACTTTAAAATGTTTAAACAAATACAGGATATTTAAAGGGGTCCCCACAGCTGATAAGTGCTTGATCAGTGGGGGGCTAACCCCTGGGACTCTGACCTATCACAAGAGCAGGGGGTCTTGTGCCCCCCTCATTTCAATACAGTGGCATTTGAGCATGCATGCTGTCACTCTATTCAAACTTTATAGAACTGCGAGAGATTGCTGAGAACAGTCTTCAGTTATCTTCATCATAGACTTCCAATGGGATACACAAGACTGCTGTTCTTATAAGTGATCACATCTCCAATTATTAAGCACTTATCTTGTAAAACCCCTTTAAATATTTACAGACATTCCAAGACATCAAGACATGTTAGTAGCAAAACAACTAAGAAATTCTGTTCAGGAATCTGCTATCTGCACACTTGTAAATTAGCTGAAAAATAAGTACTATGAAGAAACTAGGAATCTAGTGTCTTGTGTATTATAGACTCCCGTGGCTGCAATATAAAGTCAGCCCATTGCAATTTATCAGTGTCCTCAAAATAGATAGTTATAACATTGCTGTGGGATGTAAGTATTGACAGCAGTAAATGCTCCTGATGCTTCATAAAATAAAATTAAATAGACTCACATTCTAGAAATCATAAATTAAGCTCAACCTAACTCAATTATTAATTGAGACTTCATTAGCAAAGAGTCTCAGGGCGGTTGTTACTGCAGTTTCCATTTATTTTCAAGCCATTAGACAGAGGCTGTCAGATATAATCTTTGTGGACGCATGCAGAGTTCAACAAGTTATAGTAATAGTCAAAGTAGGATGTAAACAGCATGCAGCAAGCAAAGGGACAAAGTTTGCTGTGTGTTCAGTGGAGTTCACTTCCTAGGAAACAGGATTTTTTTCTCTTGGAGTATCAGATCTTGACTGTGAGCAGTTGCTACTTGCATTATTGTATACAGTCGCTAATATAGTAATATAATTATATATAGCTATAAGCAGATGACAGCTAAAACAACTATTGTGGTAAATACTCCATTTCACAATTATTATAGTACATAAATAAGCGTAGTTGCGCATCATTTTATATACCAGGGTAACCTGAGTAATAAGTTAGTACTTTTGAAGCCATTGTGAACAATTTTGCTTCTAGGCATCTTATTGTGCTACACTATAACATTTATAATAATATTTAGTACACCATTTCTGTTGTATTACCACTAAAATTATGGACTATTGTGACCAACTTTTGGAAAAGTCATACATTCATTCATAAATGTCAAAAAAGTTTGACTGCATCTTGTAGGGACTATTTCTTGCAGCACAAAATTAGAGCGGTTTGGGAGATAAATATGTTCCATTAATATGAATGCATATTCACTATGACAAATCTCTCTTAATTTTAAGTGAGTTCTAGGCTGATGTGCACAGGAAGATAAGTTCATTTCCACCTTTAAAATAGTAAGAAGTACATTCACAGTGTTGCACATAGATGTTGGCGTTCTGGACAGCAAAATAAATCCAATCCTATCCCCATCACATGATGCTGGTTTACTCCTCATTCAAGATCTACAGCTCTGAAGGATCTCAATACAGGAAGACTGACTGTCCATACAAAGGAGAGGTGAACTATTTCCTGACAGGTAGTGTTTCCTCTCTCTCTTGTGCTGCAATATGAAAACTATTTTACACACACACACACACACACACACACACACACACACACACACACACACACCTATTAAAAATAGAGACACAGAATAATGGATTTTCCAAATGTGATGTAGGCAGGTACAGCACTGCCCAAAGTTTTTACAGTCCATGTTGCATTGAGAAAATAAGAAATGATTAAAGCGATCTTTTATTATACAGAGCTAAGACAAATGATTGACTACAGTAGTCATAAGAGTAGACAGAAACTTAATAGCTGCAGCCTAGCAAACAGACTGGTGGACATCACCATAGTGGTTGTATTGTGGCTACATGAATTTTAACAGGTAAGCACTGGCTCCATTGTTATATTATACCATTTAATCTCTTTAGGCAATTTGTTGTCTAAAAAACCCCTGTGAGCTGGTTACAATAAAAAATTGTAAATATCCACAGCCTGGAACTGTTAATGAATATTAGAGACAAACGCATCAAAATTTTAGAAATAAATATATGCTATAGTTCCCCAAAGTTACAAAGACACTATCTATGGTGGAACTAGGACGTAGAATACACATAGATTGTGAATACCATTTATTTCATTGTTACACTTCTACCATTGGCTTGGAGATTTGGTGGGTCTTTATATTTTGGTAATGTTTTGGCTCCCATTTCATAAATCCCTACTAATCCCACTTTCTAACATATTTTATATAGTGCAGACTTGCCTGTAATTGTTTTATAATTTTCATGGAAATTAGTCTAGTATGGTTAAGGTGTGAAGCTCACTTTAGGTTCCAAAAGATTCCATTTACTACCTGAACAAAGTAAACTGAACTTTATACCTACCACCATTATTTTATTATTATTTATACTTTGATTATATAACAAGCTTTAAAGCTGAACTTTACACAGATATGTTCAACAATCAAAATTGTCAAAAAGAATTGACAATATAATATTTATCCCAGAAAATCATATACAAAGCTGTTTGTCATGTACTATAGAGACACATGGATCTGTATACAAACTCTGTATCATAATTAGATATTTTTAATGCTGAATATTAAAAAAGTTGGTCAGTTTTTATTTTACATACATTGGAGTAATTATACAATAGTTGTTAAAGGGGTTTTCCGGGCAAAAAATGTTTTCTTTTTTTTAAATAGGTCTGTTAGTGCTATTAATGGGTTAATAAATGCACCCATATACACTACCGTTCAAAAGTTTAGGGTCATTTAGAAATTTCCTTATTTTTGAAAGAAAAGCACAGTTTTTTTTCAATGAAGATAACGTTAAATGAATCAGAAATACACTCTATACATTGTTAATGTGGTAAATGACTATTCTAGCTGCAAACGTCTGGTTTTAATGCAATATCTTCATAGGTGTATAGAGGCCCATTTCCAGCAACCATCACTCCAGTGCTCTAATGGTACATTGTGTTTGCTAACTGTGCAAGAAAGCTAATGGATGTTTAGAAAACCCTTGAAAACCCTTGTGCAAGTATGTTAGCACAGCTGAAAACAGTTTTTCTGCTTAGAGAAGCTATAAAACTTACCTTCCTTTGAGCTAGTTGAGAATCTGGAGCATTACATTTGTTGGTTTGATTAAACTCTCAAAATGGCCAGAAAAAGAGAACTTTCATGTGAAACTTGACAGTCTATTCTTGTTTTTAGAAATGAAGGCTATTCCATGTGAGAAATTGCCAAGAAACTGAATATTTCCTACAATGGTGTGTACTACTCCCTTCAGAGGACAGCACAAACAGGCTCTAACCAGAGTAGAAAGAGAAGTGGGAGGCCCCGCTGCACAACTGAGCAACAAGACAAGTACATCAGAGTCTCTAGTTTGAGAAATCAACGCCTCACAGGTCCTCAACTGGCAGCTTCATTAAATAGTACCCGCAAAACGCCAATGTCAATGTCTACAGTGAAGAGGCGACTCAGGGATGCTGGCCTTCAGGGCAGAGTGGCCAAGAAAAAGCCATATCTGAGACTGGCTAATAAAAGGAAAAGATTAATATGGATAAAAGAACACAAACATTGGCCAGAGGAAGATTGGAAAAAAGTGTTATGGACATACGAATCAAAAGTT
The DNA here is from genome assembly GCA_947044405.1 of Leptodactylus fallax. Classification (NCBI taxonomy): domain Eukaryota; kingdom Metazoa; phylum Chordata; class Amphibia; order Anura; family Leptodactylidae; genus Leptodactylus; species Leptodactylus fallax. The sequence continues at coordinate 659,908 of CAMRHE010000024.1, forward strand.
TGAGGTGTTTGGATCACACAGAAGAACATTTGTGAGACGCAGAACAACTGAAAAGATGCTGGAAGAGTGCCTGATGCCATCTGTCAAGCATGGTGGAGGTAATGTGATGGTCTGGGGTTGCTTTGGTGCTGGTAAAGTGGGAGATTTGTACAAGGTAAAAGGGATTTTGAATAAGAAAGGCTATCACTCCATTTTGCAACACCATGCCATACCCTGTGGACAGCGCTTGATTGGAGCCAATTTCATCCTACAACAGGACAATGACCCAAAGCACACCTCCAAATTATACAAGAACTATTTAGAGAAGAAGCAGGCAGCTGGTATTCTATCTGTAATGGAGTGGCCAGAGCAGTCACCAGATCTCAACCCCATTGAGCTGTTGTGGGAGCAGCTTGACCGTATGGTACGCAAAAAGTGCCCATCAAGCCAATCCAACTTGTGGGGTGAAATTTCTCCAGATTACCTCAGCAAATTAACAGCTAGAATGCCAAAGGTCTGCAAAAATGCAGTAATTACTGCAAATGGAGCATTCTTTGATGAAAGCAAAGTTTGAAGGAGAAAATTATTATTTCAAATAAAAATCATTATTTCTAACCTTGTCAATGTCTTGACTATATTTTCTATTCATTTTGCAACTCATTTGATAAAAGTGTGAGTTTTCATGGAAAACACAAAATTGTCTGGGTGACCCCAAATTTTTGAACGGTAGTGTACCTTTAGCAGTGTTTTGAGTGATTTCTGGGTGTCTCTGAGAGCTCCTGGCATCTTCTGCATTTGTTTACATGGTTTAGCTTCCTGCTACGTAGCTTCCACACTCTCCCTCCCTCACATACATCTCCTCCCTGTTTCTCTTGCTATCGCGCCCACCCCCCGGCCCCATTATACTTACGTGCCTTCCTTCCAGTCTTCCTCCTGTGGGACGGCCCCTCCCTCTTTTCTGATTCTGCCGGCACATGCAGTAGTCCCAGCGCTGCTCTGTGCTCTGCAGCCGACGATCCACCTCTACTGTGCAGGCATGCAGAGGTGGATTATCGGCTGCAGAGAACAGAGCAGCACTGGGAGCCATCCCGCAGGAGGAAGGCTGAAAAGAAGAGAGGTAAGTATAATGGAGTGGATGAAGGGGGGGAGAGTAGTGGTGACGTTCCGTTTTCGGAAATGGATCGTCACCAGTTTCCCCCACATGGTATATAATGCTCCACAGTGGACCCACACAGTATAAAATGCTCCCCTGAGCCCCCATAGTGGCCCCACATGGTATATAAGGCTCCACTCAGTATACTACCTCTTAGTGGCCCCAGACAGTAGAATATGCTCCCCAGCAGCCCCACACAATATAATATGCTCCATGCAGTATAATATGCATCCCACAGTGCCCCCCCAAGTATAATGCTCTACAGTGGGCTAACACAGTATAACATGCTCCACAATGGCCTCCACACAGTATAATATACTGCCCAGAGGGTTCCCCCACAGTATAATATGCTCCCCACAGTCCCCCCAGTATAATGCTCTACAATGGCCCCACAGAGTAGAATATGCTCCCGAGAAGCCACACACAATATAATAAACTTCACAGTGGCCCCACACAGTATAACAGGTTTCCCACACTGCCCCTTCCCCCCCAGTATAAAGCTCCACAGTGGCTCATAGTATAATATGCTCCCCAGAGGGCCCCCGCTAGTATAATGCTCCACAGTGCCCCCCCCCGTATTTTGCTCCACAGTGGCCCCACGCAATATATTATGCTCCCCAGAGTGTCCCCCCAGGATAATGATCCACAGTAGGCCCCACGCAGTATAATATACTCCCCAGAGGGCCCCCTAGTATAATGCTTAGTTCCCCCCCGAATAATGCCTCACAGCGGTGCCGCGCTATATAATATGCTCTGCAGATTCCCCCCCAGAATAATGCTCCACAGTGACCCCACACAGTATAACATGCTGCAGAATGTCCTCCTCACAGTATAATATACTGCCCAGAGAGGTTCCCCTAGTATAATGCTTCTCAGTGGCCCAAAACAGTATAATATGCTCTCCATAGGGGCCCCCCCCCCACAGTATAATGCTCCACGGTGGCCCCACACAGTATAATATGGTCTGCAGAGGGGCTCCCCAGTATAATGTTCCAAAGTGGCCCCAGAGAATATAACATGCTCTCCAGAGCTCCCCACATTATAATGCTCTACAGAGGCCCCATACAGGCCCCATATAATATGCTATCCAGAGGGACCTCCCCAGTTAAATGCTCCACAGTGGCCCCACACTGTATAATATGCTATCCAGAGTGCCCCCTCCCCAGTATAATGATCCACAGGGGTCATACACAGTATAATATGCTATCCAGAGGGCCCCCACCCCAGTATAATGCTCCACAGGAGCACCACACAGTATAATATGCTATCCAGAGGGGGCCCTCCCAGTATAATGCTTCACAGTGGCCCTACAGACTCCCTTAGTGCTAGTATTATATTAGGCCTCAGCGATGATGTCGGACACAAGAACAGGTGAGTAAAAATGTTTGTTATTTTTACTCACCTCGGAAAGGGGCCCTGCGGCACATGACGCTGGGTCCCTTTCTGTTATCGATATAGCTGGTCCTGACCCCGGGATCCGAAGTCATCAGGCTCCGGATCCCGGCGGCCCCTTTGGGGTCGGGGGCCCTGGGCAATTGCCCAGTTTGCCCCCACCCCCCCAACGCTAGGGATATGGGTAAATATACAATTTTTGATAAATTATGTTATTTAGAAAGTAGGCAGGGTTAGGGTAGGAATTAGCTTTTATCCTGGACAACCCCCTTAAAGTGCTTATATTCTTATCCAGTTTTCTATCCATCTAAAGTAGAAATTGTTTCTTGGCTAGAACCAACACCTTAAAAAGTGCATTCAAAGGATGCTATGAAGATTGTATGGGTGTTACTTGATTGTGGATTAAAGTATTGTGAATAAGCCCCAGCCAATACAGCTGGCTTCTCATATAATACCAAATTTTGCACGTATTATACGTAAATATTTCACTTACCTAAACTGCTCCAGACAACTAAAAGACATGCATGTCACTATGTACCAACAATCAATCATGACTGTAACAGGAGAGACAAGGCGAATGACTCCCAGGTCAATTGGATGGAGCCATTACAGCAGAGAACAGTTTAAAACAGCCCCATGCTGCATTTTACAGTACCAGTAAAGTGAATGAGATCCTGGCTAATCCCATCCACACATTCTGAGAACAAAATGCTGTGGAAAAGCTGCATGTCAATTTTATCTGTGGAAACGGAGGCTTTTTCCCTTTAGATTTAATAAGGGAAGAAAAGCCACAGAGAAAAACACACTGAAAAACACTGTTGAAATAAATGTGATGTGTTTTCGCTGCATTCTTTTCCACAGCATTTTTTTTAGCTGTTTTTTGCTACATGTGGCCTTAAAGGAGTTTTCCACTACTCCATCACCAGTTTTGCATCCATTTCATTGCACACTGTAGTGTGTTGTACCTAGTAACACAGATTTGCTCAGCTCAGTCTCATTTCAAGTGAACAAGACTGAGCTGCAGTAGCAGACACAGACACTACAAAATTTACACCGCTGTCCCTGGTAAACCATAAAAAGAATGTGCCCTTTGATCAGTGCAAGTGCTAAGAGTCAGACCTTTCCAATATGATATGAATCCATCCTAACATGGCATCAATATGAAAGCCCCAAAAACTCTTTAATTGGAAATTCCCTTTAAAATAACATTAGCTGGAACTATAGGCCTTAAAGTGATTTTTTTTAAATATTCTGTTCGGCTATTTGAGAGTCATTTTGGTTTCCCTGCCTTTCCATTTGACAGCTTGAATCTAGGACTCACTAAGATCTGCATACAACTGGCCTTTGTCCAATCTCCAAGATCCAAATGTCAATGGTATTACACTTCAAACAAACCTCTTTCAAATGTAAAATATTCAGGAACATACCTGAAAAAGTAGGACGGCTCTGATCAAAGATATTTACTTTAAATTTAATGTTAGGAAGTAATTTGCTTTTTTCACAACTTTTGATGCACCATATGTTTATTATGGGCATCCAACTCAAGCAAAATGTACAGTCTTGCCAACCTGGCATTGTACTAAAAGCATTTTGTTTTCAGAGTGGTTTGTAAAGATTAGAGAACTTGGAACTGAATACAAACTTTTTTTTTTTTTTAAGCAGTGTCAAAATAGCAGTTTGAAGATGGGAATGATATTATTTGTATTCCCTCCCATATACTCCCATTTTTCTTTCATTTTAAACTTTCATTGCTATTATACTATTATATTATACTGCATGCATTACAGATGGGATTTCAGGATTGTGATGGACTTGATAAAGATTGCTAGAGCACAGAAATTACCTACTTTTTAAAATCTTTTTAAGATTCTGCAGTCCCCGGACCAGTTTGTCAAAAGGGGTACCCCCATTAGCTTTTTTGCAGATCTCATCTCCTATTGATTATGCATGTACCCCTGCAGCAACCCTGTAGGGAAAACAAAGCCACAGTCCATCCATGGTCAATCAAGTACAACTGTCTTCTCTTCACGTTGGTCTCTGCTTAAGCTAATAGGGAAAGGATGGTCCCAAGAGAATGATACCTCCCATTAGCTTAACAGATATTTTAGAAATTTGAAAGTCAACCCCTTTAAATCTACTTTTAGTGCTTTTTCCAAATCCCAAGATTTTTTAAATAAAAATCACATGGGATTTCTCATTGTTTCAATTTAGAGGAATGTTATCAGTGCATTAAAATGATATAATTTTTTATGTATATTTATCATATGACCATGATAAAATATTTGCTATGAAAGATGTTTAGATTTAAAATGGTCTACAAAATGGTTTTACAAAAGTTAAATGTAGCTAGAGCAAACTTTCAGCAGTGATATATGACTTATTACTCTGGGAAAATACCAAATTAGCATAAAAGAAACTAACAATCTGAAGCCGGCCAAGAAAAAAATGGTTAAGATCTTGTTTTTTCTTTTAGGTAAGCAGTGCTTTAAATATGCTGTGTAATCATCCCATAATACCACAGACATACAGGAGAGATGAAGTCATTACTTGATAGTGCTATGTAGTGAAATTAAATGCTCTAACCTCTGCTTCAAAACCAATCTTGTAATTTCAAAAGTAGAAGGGGAATACGTAGAGATTGGAAAATGAAAGATTGATCTGTTGGCGTATTATTGACAGAACGTAACCACAAGTTCTTATTTGTTGCTAAAAAAAAAATAAATTGGGCATACAGTTTTATTGCCAATCCATTATAAAAGAATAACCAGAAGTGCAGAATTAAATTTAAGAAAGACAATCATTTATTGATATTTATGTCTCATAGAAATGTGATACTATGTCATTTGGCTGCAGATTCACACCTAATAGGTTTTTTGTTTAGTTAAATAATTTAAGGCATTCTGGTGGAGAGAAAATTGTTAAATTAGCAGTGTTAAGTTAAACACATTAAGAGTGGCAAGAAAGAAAGAAAAGAAAGAAAGAAAGAAAGAAAGAAAGTAAGAAAGAAAGAATAGATGTAACTATTAGATCATCTTTAGTGCTTCACTGTTGCCACATATGGCCAATGATAGGGGCAAAAGGCTAGGGACTATAGGAACAGTCTGCTGAGACGAAGGCTAAATTGACATGAAAAAAGTGCAAAACAGACATCCATTTTTCATGGCTGTCTTGCACCTGGGGGCACCCGTTGTCATGGATGCCCCATACATTTCAGTGTATGGAGGGATCCTTGAAAATGGCCAAAAATAGGACATGACCTATATTTTGACAGTCTGGACCATCAAAATAACGGTTGTGTGAATAGCCCCCATTTCACATTCAGTGAAATGAATACTGCTGTGTGAAGTCTGTTAAAAAAAAAAAAACGGTCGTCATAGGCACAGTATTCACTGTCGTGTGAATGTAGCCTAAGAGAGATGTAATCTGCTGTCTCTTAGCTTTTTTCCTCCTCCTATTGGTTTGGGAAAAGACATGCCATTAGCGCAAAATAACATGTCTACTTCACACAGTAATACACTACGGTCACACTGCATAAAACCCTTATGCACAATGCACTCATTACATAAAATCAATATTTTGAGCTATTCATTCACTCATTGTCTGCAAATCATTAGCAGTGCTTACAAATAAATCTATAGTTATCCCTAGCCCAATAACTAATAATTATGTCATAAGTTATTTACTTTTCAGTCCTGATGTACTCTACAGCCTCCATTAATAACCAACACCAAGACTAAACCTGACAAAGGACATTAATGCATGTCTTTTATTCAAAGTGAAGCTGCATATTTGGTAATCCGGTGCATAAGGCCTTGTAGTCCAATCACATCCAGTGTAGCTAGGCTTTTTTCATACAGGGCAAGGAGTTTGGTGCTTTGCACTCTTTCCAATTAAAATGTAACAAAAAAGGGCTGTCCAGCCTCTCTTACCCAAAAATATGACATTGGGTGTAGAGAAATATTGCTCCAAGCCCAGGGACAGATGTGGTGGGAAAAACCCTATTATCATACATAAACTTTTAGAAGGTAAAGAAAAGTTGCAATAAAAAAACCAAAAAAAACCCCCCACATACTTAAAACCATACATAATGCAGCTACACTGCATGCATATATTGCACTACTATAGCACACAATATATAGTATTGCTATATGTACAAATATATATATAACATACATATATATATATATATATAAACGTGTACATTAACAACACACATATACACTCATTCATATAGAAAATTTCCTATAGAAGAGTTCCAAACTTCATCTAACAATTGTGTACACCAGGAGCTTCATGGTAAGGGTTTCCATGGCTAAGCAACTGCATGCAAACCTTACATCACCAAGCACAATGCCAAGCTTCAGATGAAGTGGTGTTGGAAACGTGTAGTGATGAATAACATTTCTTTATCTGGAGTCTGGGTTTGCCAAAATGCCAGAACATTACCATGTGACAACTGTAAAGTCTGAGGTAATACTATGGGGTTGTTCTTCAGGGACTGGTCTAGGTCCCTTCTTTCCATTGAAGGGAAATCTTAATGCTTCAGCATACCAAGACATTTTGGAAAATTGTATTCTTCTAACTTTGTGGGAGCCGTTTGGTAAAGGCCTTTTTCTATTCAAAGCAAGACCCATAAAGGCATGGATTGGTGAGTTTGGCGTGCAAGAGCCTTGATCTCAAACCCATCAAACACCTTTCAAGTAACTAAAATAAAGATTGTGCCCAAGGCCCTTTGTTCCAATATCAATGTCTGACTTCATATATGCTTTTACTCCAAAATCTTGTTTATAACCTTCCCAAAAGAGTAGAATCTGTTTTATCTACAGAGGCAGGTCAACTCCATCTTAATGCCTATGGATTTAGAATGGGATGTTACAAAACCTCCTGTAGTTGTAATGCCTCTCTGCAGACATACAGTGGGTACGGAAAGTATTCAGACCCCTTTAAATTTTTCACTCTTTGTTTCATTGTTTCCACAAAGTCAACTATCACTGCAGCCCTCCACCAGTCGGGGCTTTATGGCAGAGTGGCCCGAAGGAAGCCTCTCCTCAGTGCAAGACATATGAAAGCCCGCATAGAGTTTGCCAAAAAACACATGAAGGACTCCCAGACTATGAGAAATAAAATTCTCTAGTCTGATGAGACGAAGATTGAACTTTTTGGCGTTAATTCTAAGCAGTATGTGTGGAGAGAACCAGGCACTGCTCATCACCTGCCCAATACAATCCCAACAGTGAAACATGGTGGTGGCAGCATCATGCTATGGGGGTGTTTTTCAGCTGCAGGGATAGGACGACTGGTTGCAATTGAAGGAAAGATGAATGTGGCCAAGTACAGAGATATCCTGAAAGAAAACCTCTTCCAGAGTGCTCTGGACCTCAGACTGGGCCGAAGGTTCACCTTCCAACAAGACAATGACCCTAAGCACACAGCTAAAATAACAAAAGGGGTGCCTTCGGAACAACTCTGTGACCATTCTTGACTGGCCCAGCCAGAGCCCTGACCTCAACCCAATTGAGCATCTCTGGAGAGACATAAAAATGGCTGTCCACCAACGTTCACCATCCAACCTGACGGAACTGGAGAGGATCTGCAAGGAAGAATGGCAGAGGATCCCCAAATCCAGATGTGAAAAACTTGTTGCATCATTCCCTAGAAGACTCATGGCTGTACTAGCTCAAAAGGATGCTTCTACTCAATACTGAGCAAAGGGTTTGAATACTTATGACCATGTGATATTTCAGTTTTTCTTTTTTAATAAATTTGCAAAAATATCTACATTTCTGTTTTTTTCTGTCAAGATGGGGTGCTGAGTGTACATTAATGAGAAATAAAATGAACTTTTTTGCTTTTAGCAAATGGCTGCAATGAAACAAAGAGTGAAACATATAAAGGGGTCTGAATACTTTCCGTATTCACTGTATATAGTTAAAACAACTGTCAAAAAGCTTCAGCTGCTGTAACTTAATGCACAGTAACATGAGGAAGGGGGAAAGCCCAGATGCCCAAATACTGTGAGCTCTTAACATTTCTACCAGAGTGTGCTTGGGGCAAGCTGCTGGGCTGCCACCCTCATTATGCCCCTGCACTGCATGCAAACTGCAGGTCCGAATCTATCACTACCATGGCATCTCAGAGAGCTTTTTGTACACCTACCGCAACACAATGGGGGGAACCGGAGGATGGGAGTTGTAGTGACAGTGGTGATGTCACTGGGTAGGCCGAGTACACTAAACCAACCTCCTCCAGCTCACCTCCCAGGTCGATCACTTGATGGTGGTGGTAGTTGTTCCCCCGGGCTGTTTCCAGTTGGAGAGGGGTCCTCTCTCATCCTGAGCCTTGTGGTGCTGTTCGATAGGACCCTGATGGTAAGAGCAGGAACGACTCAGGAGGCAGTGGTGCAGTTTAACCAAGGTGAACTTTACTTTGAGAACAGTGTTACTCTCACCTCGTGCAGCTTCTCGATGGGGGTAGTAGTCTCCACCTGGATGGCTATTTCCAGACTTGGGATGAGGGATACCCTGTCTATGATGGTATATGGTGTCTTTACTCCATTCCAGATAAGGTATAATACTCTGCCTCTCCCAGTATAAAGTATGGTGGCTAAGTCCCAGGGGCTCAGGTACATAAATGCAAATGGGTCCTGGCTAATGGATTCATGAGAATCATGACTCCTTTCACCTCTCAGGCACACTTGTTATCTCTTTGGGGTTGACAACTATCTCTTTCCTGTCTCAGGGCTGTATTGGGCAGCTGATGGTCTTCAGTGGTAACATCTTCCTCGGAGGGCTGCCGAGGACTAACTCAGAGGTCCAGTCACAATGCCAGCACATACTCAACTGATCTTGAATAACGGTCTTCTGAAGACTTAAGAGTCTCCAACCCCAGCCCAGTGGTCTGTGATAGGCCAGGGCTGTACCAAGCCCTCCAACACAGAGGGGTAATTCAACCAGTGGGATAAACCATGGGGATAAAAACATAAGGGAAGCTGCAAACATACATAAACACATATAAAAGAATATAAAAACAATATATACATCCAGAAAAAAATAACATAAAATAAGGACAGTGTCAGCTGGGACGTTGCACACCCTATAATGCATTGTATTTGTGGGAAAAATAATGTTTCTAAATCAAAGTAACTAATAATGTATTGTAAACATTATATGATAACAGGTGCAGATTATTGGCATGACATCCCTCATTGGCAATGAGGGCAGTGCTGCTGATATTCCCTGCATTGGAAAGGGGGAGAAATGATCGCAGTACAGATCATCCTCAGACTGACAATTCGGGGACTGAGATCTGGCTGTGTAATACAGCTTTTACATTACCATTACAAAGCAGCCTATTACTTTGGTTTTTCTACACCAATGAAAATGCATGCGTTAACACGAACAGAAATACAGATGTGTAATAGAACATTTAAGAACTTATCACACTGCATTTCTGTGGTTATATTGACAACAAGTAGTACACTGCCTCTTAAAAGGGGTACTCCCTTTTGGGACATTTATGGCATATTCACTTTTCAATCAATTCATGCTTTTTGTTTATTTTGAATTAGACGTGAACAAGGAGCTGGAATGCTGGGTCTCTGCAACACAAAATAAAGTATTACACTGTGTTAAAAAACTTGATCCTAAAGTCCTATTAATATAATATGTAGAGATCAGCAGCATTCCGGAAAAGTGAATATAAGGATCTTTGAATCACCCATGCAATGTTTTGGCTTCATATAGAGTGTGCTTTATGTACTTTATGTTCATTCCTGAATACCTTTAGTGTCATACTGTTGCTACAACCAGCCAATAATAGAGGGAAATGACAGAACTATAAGAGCACCCTGCTCAAATATGAGAAATGTAATCTGTATCCAAATGTTTAGATACCAATTGTTTACCAAAATACATTTTACATTGAAACATGACCAAAATCACCACTTTCTATAGATGTAGTTTTGGGATTAAGAACTGTTCATTTAAAGCATATGTATTGTTATACCTTATTTTTAACCATAAAACATGACAACACACCAGAAGGAGCTCTCCAACTTTCCAAATATGAAGAAAAAAAATGTCTATTTTTTCACTCCAAACACAATGAAAGGCATAGCATAAAACAGGAGCCAAGAAGTCAAGAAATAACAGTAAGACTTTTTGGTTATATAATATTACAGCTCTGGATATCCTTTACAAGGGAAACTTTATTGGATTACATTTCAACTAAACTTATAAGCAATGTAATTCATGGAAGAAACTCTACTGCTATATGTAACATTGTGATTTTATTGTGCCATGGATTACGTTACAGTAAATACATTTTCTTTGTGATTTTTTTTTTTTTAAATCCATCTACGTAGAAAACAAAATTAACATCTCTGTAAAATGGATCACTGTGGAGGGTGGATTATTACAGGCCATATAGAAGATAGTTGCCCTTGCTCACCAATTATATGCTAGTATTCATTTAGATATTTTTCACAAATTAGTGCCCTGGTGGGTCAACTCAACTTTTCACCTGCATAGGTCTGACAATCCTCCCCCAGTGTGTCCATGTACAAAAAAACTTATAAAATTCTTGGTCAGAAATGTATTGCATTCACCAATGGATGGCACAGCTAAATGAATATGGCAAATAGCCAGACTGTTACTTGTGTTGTGTGTGCAGTACCTGTAAATTACAATATCAACAGGAAAATGCTGCGTTAAATGGATCAAAAAATGTACGCAAGAGGGCCTCATGATTGTTAATACCTATTAAGGCACACTACCACCTGTAGAAAGAATTATCCACATTTTCTTGCAGAAAAAGATGACTATTATCATTGGTCAAAATCTGATTTGGCACAGACTAACTGAATAGTCACTACAAGTGAGGCCAATGCCTTCTGCCATTGCGGTAAATTGAGAACCAGACTGAAACTGGATGTATATGCTATACTTTATACTAGAAAACAGAAGTGCAATACTAGGACTGGGCAATTAATCGCAAAATAACCAAAATCGAAAGTCAGCTCAATTAACCTATGTGAACTTGCTGACATTGATTATTACAATTATCTTGCATCCATGCTATTCTATCTCACACCTACACAGTGCAAAAGGCCAAATCTAGGAGCAGACACAATTAAAAGGGAACCTGTTAGTTCCTTTTCACCCCTCAAAACCATCAGTACCTCATCGTAACTCTCAAATGTTGCTCCTGCTGTATGTCAGCATCCACAGAAAAAAAGTACTTTTATTCTAGAAGCTATTTAGGTTCCTCAAGTCAAGTAGGTGGAGAGCTAATGGAAGAAGTCGAACTCTCTATGACCAAGCCTGGCTCCTCCACTGTGGTGAATGTCACTGCAACTGCTAAACTACAGCCCACTAGAAGCTTCACTTCTTCCACTAGCTCTCTGCCACCTTGACTTAAGGGATCTAATTTGCATACAAAAAGAAAAATGTTTTTCCATTAAGAACATATTAATAGTAGTCACAGGCACCTGTAGGCTAAGGCCCCACATTGTGGAAATGTAGCTTTTTGTGTTGTGTTTTATTTTAGCTAAAGCTAGGAGTGGATTGTGCAGATGAGAGAAATATAAGAGCTTCCCACATATTCCAAATCCTGTTGAAGCCAGTCTTGGCTTTAGCTCAAAAAAACGCAGCAAAATCTGTAACAAAAAAAAATCTGCCTTTCCGCAACGTGGGGACTTAGCCTTTCTTTTTACTCGAAGGTTTCCATCTTCTGGGACTAATTTTATTGTTGGCATACTTGATTAATATTAACCTGCATAAAACACGTAATTTGTAATAAACATATAATGCAAGTGTGTGTAGGCCTCTGTAAAGGTTTCCAAGCATTTTATTTTTAAAAGTTTCCAATATACAGTATATCACATCACAAACTGTTTCATTTAAGAATATTTGTAGCACCTCTTGTCTTTACAGCAAGAAATACAAGAGATGAACTTGAAACCTAATAAATATTTAGATTTCCATAGACCAATATTTCTGCCCTGCAGGGTTTAAATCAGTTATTTTCAATATAAAGGTGTATTAATTAAGAACAAGGCAAAAATAGAATAATTTATCTAAAAAAATTTCACTTAAAGAACAAAATTGTCTTTTCAAGCATAACATTTCATTTCATTCATATTTTAACTTAACTCAGCAAACACATCTATAGAGTACATGGTGATAGCTGGAAGAGTTAAGGTTAAAAAAAGAATATTTCCATAAAAAAAAAGAAAAAATATCAGAGCAGCATTTATATTTACTGAGTAAAACTCTTTTTGATGGACACATTTGGAAATCTGGAGACAAGTTCCTGAACTATGCGGCTGTCAATCTGTGAGCAAAAGGAAACATCTAGTAGGATAAGATCCTTACAGCATTCCAGCAACTTTCGTAAAGCTGGTGGACTCACTAGTCTGGTACCTAAAAAAAAAAAAAAAAAAAATAGATTTCTTCATCAAGTTTGGACATGCAATCAGAACTGTAGCTGTAAACTTCCTGAAATGTGCTAGCAGGGGCATAACTAAAGGCTTACAGGGTCTGGTGAAAAAGCTCAGCTTGCCTCCCCCTTGTCAGTCACTCCCATCTGTACATTTTAGCAACATTCACATTTTCCTGTCCTTCTATCCACCATAAAGACTTGTACACAACATGTCTGTACACACAAGCTTCTCATCATTCCTATCCTCTGTTAGTGCCCCTTTTTGTCCCTCCACAGACTTGCTCCTTGACTACACACTTTTTGCATTCAAAGTTTAATTTTGTCCTTTTCTGACAATGTAAGGCTGTGTATTATAAATCCTCTTCACCTGTGTCACTTCAGTGTTCCAGAGGAAAGGGGAATACATTTACAGTGGACAGACTGACTCCACGGGGTTGTTGTTTTGTTTTTGTTTTTTTTTTGGTTAAAGACAGCAGACTCCCCCCTCCCCAAATAACTCTCCAAATGCTGCCATGTGAACGCGCTTCAAACATTGATAACACAGAAAATATAAACATTCTTTAACAATACTTACCTAATATATCTAGGTATTGAAGAAGTTGGCAATTTGCTGCCAATTCTTCTATATCAGAATCACAAACGGACCGGTTAGCAGTAAGGAAAAGTTTTCGCAGACCTGGGAGCTTACGGGCAAGATTTGTAAAACATCCGGTACCACTATGAAGTGTAGGACACCAACCGAGGTCAAGTTCTTCAAGAAGAGGACAACCAGAAGCAATCTCCATGATACCTTTTTCTGTAATGTTCTTACATCTCCACAAGTCTAAAGATTGTAACTTTTTGCACTTAGCACCTATAACTCCAGCTATTAGGTCATAGTCTTCAATCTGTTAAAATAAATATGCTCTCAGTATGTAGCTTTTCATGTAGCAACATAACAGGATATCTTCATCAAACTAACAAAGGGTAAATATGTGGTAATATAAAAGAAAAATCTTTTTTTTTTTAATCTGCAGCTCAGTCTCATTCACTAGAATGGGGTTAAAGTGCAGTCAATGGACAATGGTGGCTCCTATTCTATGAAAAAACAAACCTTTTTTCTAGACAGACAACTCCCTAAAGCTGGTGCCCCACATAGCGAAAATGCCGCAGCAAAAAACACTGCATTTTACATTACCTGCAAAGTGAATAGAATTCTGGCTAATCCCATCCACACATTGCAGAAAAAAAATCTGCAGCTTAAAATCGCAGCATGTCTTTTCTGCAGTGTTTTTTGGCTGCAGCTCGCTACGTGAGGACTTAGTTTTAAAGAGGTTTACGCTGATATCAAGAGGACAAATCTGCTAGTTCAGTAGTAGTTATACTAAGATAGATAGATAGATAGATAGATAGATAGATAGATAGATAGATAAGAAAATTTTAAAGCAGCATAGACAATAAAAAGTAAAGTTTGGGTGCAAGCCCAACCAGAGGGTGGGAATTTCTCTAACTCCGTTAATAAAGAAAAAATGGCAGTTGGCTTGGATTAAAATCACTAGTTTTGCATCTTAAAGGAGTGCTGCCATTTTTTATTATTTTAGATAGATAGATAGATAGATAGACAGACGGACAGATAGATCACAAAGGATAATAAGAACTATGGTTTTCTGGGTACTTACCAGGACACAGCTGCCAAGGTTAAGGTGATGTAGTTCTGGACAGAAGTTCAGAATACTAAGTAGAGCCGTTTGCTGCGATTGGAATTATGTCAAATGCAGGTTTGAGAGGAAGGAACCAAAAAACAGAAAAGAAAAAAAAGGGGTCAATTGGGTCATCACCTGTCCTGCTTAAAATGCAGCTTTAGGCTTCCTACCCAAACATTACAAATGCCATTTAATGAGTCCCTAGGTATCCCAAACATTGATTAGTTTAAAGTCTAAAAATCATTACAAGGCTAAATGTCTGTCACTTTGGATGTGATTTCTTATCCCCTAGAGAGATCTATTCTTTAACTTTGGCAGGCATTCTCCCAAAGGATCTCTGATTGAAAGAACTGTTATGTTCGAAGATGTAGGGAAGCCGGGTCATAAGCACAGAAACCTAAGAGCATCCTATAAAGGTGGGAAATAGAGTCTCTGACATCTCCATCCAGGCTGATAGAAATGCCAATAGAGCTGAAGAGAATCAACATTGAATTCCTGACCCCTGTGTTGCAGGATTCATTTAGCTGACAAGGCTACTACCAAGAATCCAACAGAAGGCAACAATGCTCAGAATGTGGAGTAGAGTAATCCAGATGTGCTATATAGGAAAGTACAAAACAAATGCAAAAAAAAAAAAAAAAAAAGATTTTACAATATAGACTTTAATATTGTAAAAAAGACTCGATACAATCATCAACAATGTGTTCCTTATCATTTCCGAAACCTCAGCAAGATCGTGCTTATTTTGAGCTTAGGGGTCCAGTGGGTGGTTCTTATCAGTTCTCTTAGTAAGCATGCCATAGAGTGAACGCTGTTAAACCTTAAGACTGAGGCCCCATGTTGCAGAAACGCAGCTTTTTTTTGTTGCAGATTTTGCGGCTTTTTTTTGAGAATGGCTATAAAAAGAAATGGGAAATATATAGGAAGCTCTTATACTTCTCTCTTCTGCTAAATCCACTCCTGGCTTTGGCTCAAAAAGCTGCAGCAAAATCTGCAACAAAAAAAGGTGCATTTCTGCAACGTGGAGTTTAAGTCTAAAAGGGGTTTCCCTGCCAATGGTACACCCATATCCACATAAAAGTTGTAGATCGTGGGTGTGTGTTCGACTGCTGGGAAACCTCCAGTTATGACCTCAGGAGTGCCTTGCACCCCAGTCTAATTACACAGGTTATTAGTTGGAAACCTCTTTTAGGCCGAAGCTCCACGTTGCGAAAACGCAGTGTTTTTGCCACCACAGAAACGCAGTGGCAAAAAAATCCCATCCACACATTGCAGAAAAAAATCTTCAGCAGGAAACCTGTGTGTGTGTGTGTGTGTGTGTGTGTGTGTGTGTGGGGGGGGGGGGGGGGGCTGTTATCAACTGTGAGGGGGCACTATAACTGTACCCCCCAAAACCTTCCCCACACATACTATTACTATAATTATAATATACTTACCAGGTTACTAATGCAGCTCCTGGGGAACTGTTATTGCACACAGGATGCGTGTATCTTCTATTCTGCTCCTGGGTCCCAGCAGCACCATAGCAAATGTTCCAGGAGCAGAATAGAAAATGCACACATCCTGTGTGTAAGAACAGGAGGTGCATTAGTAACCAGGTAAGTGGAAAGTGAACTGCTTACACCAGCAGATCACTCTCAAAAATGGGTCCTGTGGACATTTACTAGGTGTTGGCCGATGCTTGTATGCTGCGTGTATTACTGCATATCACATGTAACATAGGAGCATCCGCCGACATCTATTAGCTTGCAGAGGACCCCAGTGACTGGGCTGGCCTGGTACCAAGTGATCCACAGCCCGGAACTGGTCCGCGGCAAGGTCATTGGAAACCTCTGTTTTAGACTGTCTAGTCTAGGTCTGTAGCACCAATTAAAGGGGTTGTCCATATTAAGTGATTTTTTTGTGGAAGGTGAAAGAAAACAAACCCTGCTGCTCCACTGTCTCCCACCGTGGTCTGGTCTTGCTACTCCCGGGGGTCTTCTTCCAGTGAAAGTCCCTGCTGCACGAGACTGCTGAGGCCACGCTGGGGACTTCCGCCAAAACAAGATCCCAGAGCAGCAGGACTGGACCGCTGTCGGAGACACTGGAACACCTGGACAGGTGGGTATGGGTTTTTGTTTTTTTTTTATCACCTTCCCCAGCCTCCTTGCAGAAAAATCGCTTATCTTGGACAACCCATTTAAAGAGGATCTTTCACCAAGTAGAAAATGCTAAATAAAATACACCATTTATTTATTATGCTTACTTATATAGCGTGATCATATTCCACAGCGCTTTACAAACATTGTCAGTCACTGTCCCATATAGGACTCACAATCTATAATCCCTATCAGTACGTCTTTGGAATGTGGGAGGAAACCGGAGTACCCAGAGGAAACCCACGCAAACACGGGGAGAACATACAAACTCCTTGCAGATGTTGTCCTTGGCAGGATTTGAACCCAGGACTCCAGTGCTGCAAGGCTGCAGTGCTAACCACTGAGCCACCGTGCTGCCATTTGATTCTCACTGTGCCCTTGAACAATTTGGTAAACTAGCTCTGATTCGCCAAGCTTATGTTTTTCTATGAGAAAATAAAAGGTTCCCGGCCACATGGAGAATCAGAGCTAGTTTACATATAATCTTCCAGGGGTCATATCTTTTGAATGGGTGTCCATATTTTAAAAAGAAAAACAGCAAATTGTCCAGGGAAACAGTGAAAATCAAATGATGTATGACATTTAGCATTTTCTACTTGGTGACAGATCCTCTTTAATTGGGTCACAATTTTATGCTAAAATTGATGTAATGTGTCACACTTAGATCATGGCCCTTTTCATGCCACATCATACTCCTTTTCAATGACACCAGGGCCCACTTGTTAAACAGTCGTAAAAATTTGATCTCAAGCTAACTTTTTGGCACTTTTTACACCAAAGTAAAATGCTAGGAATTTGAAGATCTGTAATACAATGAAATACAAAGCTCCAACCAGTTAGAATGTAAAGACCTCCAAGGTGGAAATTCATTTAGGGTTTCACTGTCCACCCTATAAACACAGCAACCAATATAATACCACCTGTTCTTCAATATTAAAGCAAACAACATAAATCCTTCTAGGCATCATTTTCATGAATTTTATCAATTCATGCCATAAAGAAATGTATACATGAAACCAAACATCAGGATGTCCTCACCTCAATTTTTGTGCGATAGAGAACAAGGCGTTTCAATGCACAAAGTTTAGAAATATGGCTGAAAGCCTGAGGTGGCAGCTTATCACAAGAGGAGAGATTTAATTCCTGCAGGTTTGGACACATCTCCGCTATGACTTCCAGACACGCTTCATTTAAGAAATGGCCACAGGCCAGATCCAGACGCACTAGCTCAGAGCCACACACTTTTAAGAGTCTGAAAATGGGGAGAAAGAGAGAGACAGAATGTAAAGAGAGAAATATTTTGCAGATGTCACCTTACAAGAAAAATGCAATGGGGTTGTATTATTCTCACTATACAATTCATAGTGATGCTCTGCAGTGTAACTATCTTCTGTTTCCTATTAGGTCGTATTGTGTATAGACTATATGTAGGGCATCTTTATGACCAGAAGATACAAAACCTGAACGTACAGAGCAAAACGTAACTCTTTTCATAGATTTTTTTTTTTTTAATTTTATAATTTTCATATATGACAAAATGGACAGGAATAGCAACATACAATTTTCCTTTGTATTTCTATAATAATCCTATGATTCTTCCAAGATACCAAAATGGAGTTATTGCAACATCTTTTACTGATTTTTCCTATTTCTGTCATACAGCATCTGCACAGAAGTGTTTACTGCAGACTTAAAGGGGTTGACCCACACACTGAATGGAGCAGCAGTGTGACAACTGTTCCTCTCAAACTCCTCCTCACTGTGGTCAAGCGGGGAGGGGGGTGCTTTGGATGACAATTCTACTGATCAGAGGAGTTCCCAGCAATTATTGGGGTTTTCCAGACTTAGGCTAAAGCCCCACATTGAGGAATAAAACTGCAGCAAAATCTGCAACAAAAAAAAAACGCTGTTTCCTCAACGTGGGACCATAGCCTTAAAGCGAACCTTTCACCACCACCACTAACTCCAATTCTTTGAATCCTTTAATAGGTTATGCTCCACTGTTTCTGGTGCAGTTGGTATTTTTTTTTCTCTAGCCTCCACCGTTTCTGAGCAATAGGTACTGTTAGTTTCAGAACTCAACTTGTTAATTTTTACAGTCAGGTGAGTGGTACTGGACTGGAGCCAACAGTTTGGGACTGCCCACTAGAAATAATTCCAGCCACACCACAATCAGCGGAGAAGCACCTAAAAGATACAAAGAGATGTAATTGGTAAAGGTGTAAAAGGTCAAGTTTAGTATGTGATGACATATCCTTAGAATAGGTTATCAATTGAAGATCATTGTGGGTCAGACACCAGGGATTACCTAAGATCACCTGTTAGAAGAGGCTCCAACTTTCAGGTGAGCACTGTGGCCTCTTCACCACTTACCAAGCACAATGCCGTTTTTTTGCATAGCAGCTGCTAGGTATTGCTCCTCAGCACATTAACTCAAATGGGACTGAACTATGAATAGGCTATGTCAGGGATGCACATAACATCACGTGGCCTGTGAAGTAGAAGCGGAGCTAGGGCACTTTAAAACAGCCAATTCGCAGGGATTCTGAGTGTCTGACCCTCGCTGATCTTCAATTGGTGATCTAGCCTAAGGTAAATACTTAAAAAGTTCTTGCCAATACATGTAGATAAAAAGAAGAGCCAGTTATTGGGTATGATTTGTAATAGTTCCTCCTCTACATACACATGTAAACCTATCCTCGCAGCACAGTCCGCATACAGGGGATTAAGTCATGAAATACATATCTTGAACATAACCATGTGCCCGGGTCACTGAGATCTGGGCATTGTCCTGTGGAATTATACCCATTAGAAAACAGAAGCAGCTCTCCCAGAATAGCATGCACCTCACCAGCAGCGTCATAACACTTCTGGGGCAGGACCAATAGTGTATGGAGATGTTCATCAACAGTAGAAACTAAAGATTTTACAATCTTTTTTTAAAAAAACAATCATTCGGCTCTGAAATATTGAATTAATCAAATTATTACAATTAGCTGTCCATGCCCCACACAATAGGATAGAAATTGGTCAAATCAATTTTGTTTCTGAATTTTACATGAACTGCAATGACTAATAAAATAAGATACAAATTTAATAATCCCAACAAATGAAAATTAAAATGTTGTCAACATTGCTGCAAACACACATAAAAAAAACACATAATAAATAACAAAACATTATACACAACAGGGCTGGGCAATTAATCAGAAAATAACCGAAACTGACTGTCAACCCGGATAACCGACGTGGTCGTGTGTATGTCGGTTATTTTGTTTCAGTTCTTACATTATTTGCGAGCCTTTGCCTGCAGTTTCGTTTGGACAAACATGTCTGAACAGCAACTGCTATAATACTCTGGGGTCTCCACAGACCTCAGAGTATAATTAACAATGGTCCATGGAAGGTGAACAAACATGAAAAAAAAACAGTGTTACTCACTTCCCCTGGGCACAGCTCAAAGTCCTCTTCAGGCTTGCTAAAGATGTCAGAGACCTTTGAGGCCTATGATTGGGCCACAGTGGTCACGTGGTGTTGTGACGCAAAGATGCAAGTATGACGATGTCAGTCATGCTTGCGTCTTGAGACCACATACCTTTACCTCATTCAGCAGGCCTGCAGAAGACCAGGAGCAGTGCCAGAGTCCAGGGGAGGTAAGTAATACTGTTTTTTATGTTTGTTCACCTCCAATGGGCCTTCACTAATTATACTCTGGGGTCGGAAGAGCGCAGAGTATAGCAACAGTTCCGTTTCGGACGTGTTCGTTCTGAATAAAACTGCTGGGCAAACCGTTCACATGCTCATACCTGAAAAGGGGCGTGTTTAAGGGGCGTAGGCTAAATAATCGCCATTAATTATAATTGAAGTAAAATGCGTGATTAATCACAATTTTGATTTAGGTCATAATCGCCCAACCCTAAAAAACAATAAACAATAGAGAAACATAAAAATACAGAAAAGCCATTAGAAAAAACATATAAAAAATAAGCAGCTTTAAAAACATTCCTTATTTTGAGGCCTAATTAATCATTATAAAATGAAATGGCTGTAGCTAAAAAAACAAGGCCCACACATTGGCATGTTCTGGCTAGTGAGGCCAGAGCATAAAAAAACTTGTGAAGCTCTTGTGAAGGAACTGCCTCATGTGCAGGTTCTGAAAAAGGTAGCACTTGTCAAGGCCTATACTAATAGCATGTAAAAATAGTAGATATGCTGCACATTCCATCTTACTGTAGTTACACACCGTAGCCAGATCTGAAAAATAGTGGAGGATTCCAACTAAACATGATATATTAAATGTTATATACAGTACAGACCAAAAGTTTGGACACACCTTCTCATTCCAAGAGTTTTCTGTATTTTCATGACTATAAAAATTGTAGATTCACACTGAAGGCATCAAAACTATGAATTAACACATGTGGAATTATATACTTAACAAAAAAGTGTGAAACAACTGAAAATATGTCTTATATTCTAGGTTCTTCAAAGTAGCCACGTTTTGCTTTGATTACTGCTTTGCACACTCTTGGCATTCTCTTGATGAGCTTCAAGAGGTAGTCACCTGAAATGGTTTTCACTTCACAGGTGTGCCCTGTCAGGTTTAATAAGTGGGATTTCTTGCCTTACAAATGGGGTTGGGACCATCAGTTGTGTTGTTCAGAAGTCAGGTGAATACACAGCTGATAGTCCTACTGAATTGAGTGTTAGAATTTGTATTATGGCAAGAAAAAAGCAGCTAAGTAAAGAAATACGAGTGGCCATCATTACCTTAAGAAATGAAGGTCGGTCAGTCTGAAAAATTGGGAAAACTTTGAAAGTGTCCCCAAGTGCAGTGGCCAAATCCATCAAGCGCTACAAAGAAACTGGCTCACATGAGGACCGCCCCAGGAAAGGAAGACCAAGAGTCACCTCTGCTGCGGAGGATAAGTTCATCCGAGTTACCAGCCTCAGAAATCGCAGGTTAACAGCAGCTCAGATTAGAGACCAGGTCAATGCCACACAGAGTTCTAGCAGCAGACACATCTCTACAACAACTGTTAAGAGGAGACTGTGTGCAGCAGGCCTTCATGGTAAAATAGCTGCTAGGAAACCACTGCTAAGGACAGGCAACAAGCAGAAGAGACTTGTTTGGGCTAAAGAACACAAGGAATGGACATTAGACCTGTGGAAATCTGTGCTTTGGTCTGATGAGTCCAAATTTGAGATCTTTGGTTCCAACCACCGTGTCTTTGTGCGGCGCAGAAAAGGTGAACGAATGGACTCTATATGCCTGGTTCCCACCGTGAAGCATGGAGGAGGAGGTGTGATGGTATGGGGGTGCTTTGCTGGTGACACTGTTGGGGATTTATTCAAAATTGAAGGAATACTGAACCAGCATGGTTACCACAGCATCTTGCAGCGGCATGCTATTCCATCCGGTTTGCGTTTAGTTGGACCATCATTTATTTTTCAACAGGACAATGACCCCAAACACACCTCCAGACTGTGTAAGGGCTATTTGACCAAGAAAGAGAGTGATGAGGTGCTACGCCAGATGACCTGGCCTCCACAGTCACCAGACCTGAACCCAATCGAGATGGTTTGGGGTGAGCTGGACCGCAGATTGAAGACAAAAGGGCCAACAAGTGCTAAGCATCTCTGGGAACTCCTTCAAGACTGTTGGAAGACTATTTCAGGTGACTACCTCTTGAAGCTCATCAAGAGAATGCCAAGAGTGTTCAAAGCAGTAATCAAAGCAAAAGGTGGCTACTTTGAAGAACCTAGAATATAAGACATATTTTCAGTTGTTTCACACTTTTTTGTTAAGTATATAATTCCACATGTGTTAATTCATAGTTTTGATGCCTTCAGTGTGAATCTACAATTTTTATAGTCATGAAAATACAGAAAACTCTTGGAATGAGAAGGTGTGTCCAAACTTTTGGTCTGTACTGTATATTAAAATGTATACTTACAAACCTAAAATGTACAACACAATCAGTGTACCTGTCCTCTAATAAAAACAAAAAAATTTAATAATAGTGTAATATATATGGCGCTTCAGACGTATGCCTAATGGTAATGAAAAAGAGGTTATGTATGCCACATTGTTAACTTGTTAAAAGGAACAGTCATTTGCTGTAGGGTCAATAGGTAAACATGGAAATATATGGACTAGAAAAATCACTGCTACAACCCAACATCTAACATAACACACAAGGAACCTGCGAAAGAATTAATTAGGAAAGGTGTAATGCATACCTTGGCAGGCTCCTGACATGGAGACACTCATGGTGTGATAGCACCTTCTAGACCTTCTGGTTCTCTTCACAAGCCCGACGATTGCACATTTGCGCGTGCTTCCTAAATACAGTTTTGACTTGCAAAGCACAGCTCAGCTTGGTGTTGGCAATGACAGCACTAGTGGTCTCATAACTATGCTGATACAGTCAAATAATGAGAGATTTTTTTTTCTCAAGAATAATAGCAAAAGATACTAGCTTGAAGTGATATTTTGCTCTAGGGATATTTTGCTCTAAACATATTATTCCGAGGTGGGTTAAGCTCCCTTTTCCAATAATAGAAAACAACCTGACTTTCATTTGCATTTGTTTGCCCAGTCAGCTATTTTATCATATTTCGCGAGTCAAACGTCAACACCTGACACCCATATTCACTAATAAAGCCCCAGGGCATTTACTTTACACAGAAAAAGCATGCGAAAAAATTACATTTTATAAGCATTTTAGTGATCAGAACTAAACATGTATGGTCTTCCATTAAGTAAAGATTCAATAGTAGAATTATTTCTCAGTTTCAGAACTATTAACACTTACAAAGTAAGGCCAAAATCAAATTGGCATCATGGTTCTGCTTTATCCGGTTTATATTGCCCATGGCAGGCATGTTACAGTAGTCTGCTACGGCATTTTGCCCATTTTGAGTGTAATTTTGCAAAAGTTCAGATTGAACCAATAACTGAAATGTATGGGTAGAAGCACTTAGATGAGCACTGTGCCCTTTGGCTACTGAAGACACTGTCAAAGACTTCTACGAGTCTGTCCTCTGCTAACAAAGAGAGCCGACCACAACCCGAGACACACATCCCTTGTCGGGAATGATTCTTTTGTTTTGTTTTAGTAGTTGCTGAGGTCTCAGCACCTGGACCCCACCTGTATTTATTTGTCAGAGGTTTTCTAAAATGGCAGTTACCATTTAAAAAAAAAAAAGGAAGAAAGAAAAGAAAACTCAAATCGGAATGACTAATCAAAGAAAACCAAATTCCCATTGTGATCAAAACCACTTTATATACCTTTGGCATGAGCCAGCACATCACAAAAAAAAAAAAAAAAAAAAACTATGGAAACCCTCTCCTGGTGAGAAAATTGTAGGTGAATTTAAAGTCTAGAAGACATTTAAAATCTATGGGACTGACAGAGACAGAGAAGTATAGCACTCCGATACTCTGCACCAGTCCCATTTGAATTTGAATACCAATTCTGATAAAGAGACCCAAGTAGTGTCAAAAGTTTGCCATATGACATCTTATAAGTCAGCTAACTTAATAGCACCCCCTACACACAGTATAATGCCCCATAGCGGCCCCTCCACACAATATAATGTCCCACAGCGACCCTTCCACATAGTATAAGGTCCCCTCCACATGGTATAATGTCTCATAGTGGCCTCCATACAGTATAATGTCTCAAAGAACCCCCTCTATGCAGTATAATGTCCCAGAGTGGCCCTCTACGCTAATAAAATGAAAAAAGCACATACATAGGGATAACTGAATAGTTATGAATTTTCCAAAAACTTCGGGCTTGGTTGAACCATCTCTGAACTACTATTATACTCTGTAGTAAACATAACAAACAGCGTTACTTGCCTCCCCTGTGCTTTGGCTGCCAGTACAGTTGATTACAAGGTTGTATTATAATGGGGGCTACTGGGCCCCCTTCCCGCCTCAGGCAACCACACATTTTGCCCTTATTATAATACGTCCCCATAGATCAGACATTTATCACTTATCCTATGGATACGTGATATATATCACTTGTGGGACAAGATTTATTCTAGCTGCAAACTGTAAAATGGTTTCACTTCTATCAGTTGCCCTTGGTGAGACTGTAAGCAGCATATCATACTGTAAATGTAGTACGTTGCTATCCGAATGCAATTATAACCAGAAAACTTGGAGAACTGAATTACAAAAGTCCGCTTTGTAGTATGTTCTAGATGATAGTGTTAAGAAAATAAAAAAAAAAGCTGTGTATATATTTATTCCAAATTACATATAGCTCACCAATAAATAACATCATCAATAAGTTAAATTACCTTCAGCCTAGCCTCTGGATATTTACATGCCTGAAGCAGTGTACTGTGTATGCACACTGCAAATCTAGTGCAAAAATGTATGTCAAATTATTTAGCTAGAGGATGAGGGGATTGGAAAATAGCAAGGTGGTTAAACTTTTACAAAATCTTCTAGAAAGTCTATTAAATTATAATCGCTGTTGCACATTTTGTTAAAAGAGTGATGTGATTTTTAATTATTATGTCATTGCCTCTGGCTGAGTCCAGGAGCTTTGCCAAGGATACATGCCTGGAATGATGCTCTACTCTAAACAGTCATTCAAGCAAATTTGGTGTCTGCACTGAACTATTAAAAATGGAACGAGCCTTTTTTCATGCAGCCCAGAGGGTTTAATTAAATGGGAAGAATGATATTTCACGCGTAACCTGAAATGGTTAACAAGTTCTTTTGTGACCAATTAGCCATTTGTTGTAATTGCACATATGTGAGATAGAATATAGCTATATTTAGCACTTAACAGGAAATCAGAATTAAGAGACTAATAATAAAAAAAGAAGTGTAGAGAGTAGGGGTCTGCCATTAAATCTCAAATGTCATAGTAGTAGCATAGAGACGTTTTCCTTGCTTAACCATAGAACTCAGGAAAAGGCCAGGGACACACTTTGTGTACTCGCAGTGCGTTAACTGCTGCAAAATCGCTGGTGGCTAACCCGCTGTGAAATACAGTAGCAGTGAAGTGGATGGGATTTCCAAATCCCATGTCCACACTGCAGAAATAAAAACACACCACAAAGTGCCTTGCTCTGTGGGTTTTAAACACACAGCCATGCCAAATTATTGCAGGCTTGTGGTTTGTTACTGGTTTTTGATCCATGCAGGTCCCTTTTTGAGATGTGTGTGACAGACATCCCACAGCCAGTGTGATATGTGTGGCCTTAGACTAAAGTGGTTTCCATCACATAAAAATGAAAGTGAAAACAGCTTAAAGGGTGTCTATCATTCGCAAAACCACTTTTAAGCTAATGGCACGTTGGAATGGCCTTTGAAAGGTAGGATAAGAATGGCCTTTTTAATGTTTTCTTCTCCCAGCCGAATCAAAGAGAACTCGTTTCTTCATTTATGTTGTTCATTGTGGGTGCTCGCAGAAAAGTAGGAACGCCCCGATTGCTCCATGATGCTCATTAACATAAATGAAGAAACTAATTATCTTTGAATCGGCTGGGAGAAGAAAACATTGAAAGGTAGGAGAAGAATGGCCTTTTTAAAGGCCATTCTAACGTGCCATTAGCTTAAAAGTGGTTTTACGAATGATAGACTCCCTTTAAAAGGGAATAAGTCAGGGCAATTTGGGACACTAAAGTACCCACAGGCCCTTATGTACAGGGGGTTTAGTGTCCTAAATCACTCTGTTAAAAACTCAACCGAGCCTGCAATGAAAGTAAAAAGTTTTATACTCACCCTGCTGCTCTACTGCTTGTGCCGACACAGTTCTTCACTGAAGCCAGAGGAGTACACCTTGGCTTCAGTGCGCATGCCCAGTACCTCCGGTACAGTGCAGTGAAGATGGGGCATACATCCTCGGCTTCACTGAAGAACTGCAGAAGCACTGGGAGCACCAGAGATGAGTCAGATGAGACTTATCTCTAGAAAAGTTTTATTTATTTTTTTAATTCAGGCATAAAACAGTGCGATTTGGGACACTAAACCACCCACAGGTCCTTATAGACTGTGGGTTTAGTGTCCCAAATCATCCTGTTTTGTGCTCGAATTGAGTCCCAAATCGACCTGACAGGTTCCCTTTAACGGAAGCACACCAACATAGGCTGCCTGGGTCCATTCTGCTCTCCATTTCCTTATGTCTTCTGATACACTGGCCAGAACGGTGACTATAGTGGGCATCTCGGAGCATATCCTGTGTGTGTCAGCAGACATCAGTAAATGGAGCATGGTGGGGACCTGAGCTGCTGCACTGATTTTGGCACAGTTGGAATTTCTCTTTAGCCCTGAGCAATCAATGCTGATAGTTTTGGTACCCGGCATGCTATTTAGGCTCTGTACTGTCAGGATGGTGGTGTCAGGCAGAAGCAGACAGCAGATGTGATTCTTAGCTCTGACACTGGCTACCTCTGATTGGAGCTCTGAATCACTGCCAGGGCTTAAATAGTGCATCAGGCATCAAAACTACCTGCCCTTGCTGCTCAGGAATGATGCAGGCTACAGAGAAAATTCTAACTGTGCTGGAATCAGTGGGGCAATAACTATTAGCAGATGCTAAGAACTTGAACTGATGGAGAGGTTGAAAGGTCCTCTTAAAAATAAAAGAGAAACTACCATGATACTATATACCAGGGGTCGGCAACCCCTGGCACGCCTGCCACTCTTGGCACGCGAGGCTTATTCCCCTGGCACGGCAGCGGAGTCCTCACCCAGCAGCTTTGATCGGCCAAATCGATCACCAAACACGGCCGAAATGAAACTGCTATTATTATACTGTGGGGTCTCTTCAGACCCCCAGTATAATAAGCGGAGACTTGGGAGAAGTGATGAAACATAAAAAACAATGATACTCACCTTGCTCCCTGCGCTACGCGGCGGCTGTGCGATCTGCTGGCACTTCTGACAGCTGACAGGGGTCACACCTGGCATCATTACGCATACGTCATTACGCGACGTGACCCCAGAGACCCAATCAGCGGTCGCTGACTACAGGCAGAAGCGCCGAAGAGAACAGAGCGGCTGCGGAGCGTGGAATGGTGAGTTCATTGTTTTTTTTATGTTTGTCCCCTCTCTTGGTCCTGCACTTATTCTACTCGGGGGTCTATGGGACCCAATACCGTGTGCGGGGGCCGCTATGGGACGTAATGCCGTGTGCGGGGACCGCTATGGGACATAATGCCGTGTGCGGGGACCGCTATGGGACCTAATGCCGTGTGCGGGGACCGCTATGGGACCTAATGCCGTGTGCGGGGACCGCTATGGGACCTAATGCCGTGTGCGGGGACCGCTATGGGACCTAATGCCGTGTGCGGGGACCGCTATGGGACCTAATGCCGTGTGCGGGGACCGCTATGGGACCTAATACCGTGTGCAGGGACCACTATGGGACCTAATACCGTGTGCAGGGACCACTATGGGACCTAATACCGTGTGCAGGGACCGCTATGGGACCTAATACTGTGTGCGGGGACCACTATGAGACCTAATACCGTGTGCAGGGACCGCTATGGGACCTAATACCGGACCGCTATGGGACCTAATACTGTGTGCAGGGACCACTATGGGACCTAATGCCGTGTGCGGGGACCGCTATGGGACCTAATACCGTGTGCAGGGACCACTATGGGACCTAATACCGTGTGCAGGGACCGCTATGGGACCTAATACTGTGTGCGGGGACCACTATGAGACCTAATACCGTGTGCAGGGACCGCTATGGGACCTAATACGCAGTTTTACATTGAAGTAAAAGTTCCAGTGGCCTAAGACTATATCTGCATCCAGATACATAGTGTGTATTCACCATAAGGATGCCGCCATACGGTGCTCCTGGACACATTTACCACTAATTGGGGGCTGCGCATGGACTTTCATTGCTTCTAATCGGAAAGTACAGGAGCGTCCCAGGAAATAGCAGTAAACAAATGTGTCCTAAAGCATCTTGTGGCAGCACTTCTGTGTTATGGTTTGTGGTATATGACTTTAGTTTAGGGGTCGTCAGACTTACAATTATTGACCGGCACTCCGAGTACCTCAGCTTCGATTTTTTAATTAAAATCGGCACGCCGAACAAAAAAGGTTGCATTCCCCTGCTATATACTGTACTTCCATGTTTTGTACTTTAAAATCTGTCCTTCTGTACACCTTTTGAGATTAAAATAAGGATTGAATCATGGAGTGCAGGCAAGGAGACATTACTAAGGAAATGTTTAGAAATGTTTCCCTTGCCTCATGAACTATGTTCCTAAACTCCTTCTGATCTAACAAAGACATATGCGAGAATGGGTGTTTCCTATGTGATATAAATGTTTAAAGATTCATGATGTAGCAAGAAACTCAATGTTCACTTATATTTATCTTTTATCTTCTTAGTACCAATAATCAGATTCCTTATACAATTGTTCACTACTCCTCTCATGCAGTTTTCATTATTGTCAGTATCACATCTCTTGTTTACACAAGGGGTTACATAGTACACAAACCATGTCATCAAAAATATGCAGTCACCTATTATTTGATCACTGGACATGTCTACAGGGGGCACTGATCAGGAACAAACATTCATGCATCTTGGAATTGGATGTGTGCTATATTTGTTTCTCAAGTTATGCAGGTAGGTTCTGTTTTCTATACACTTTCACTTTTATGTTAAAGCATACACTAACTTTAGAATGACTTTTCAGAATAAGATGCTGTGTATGTACAAGATGAATAACACTATCTCTGGTCATGGAAATTTTCATTACCTGCTAAATCCTGAGGTAGTGATGAAGCCTCTGTTTCCAGTCCAGGACAGATTCAGCCATTGAACTAGTGTGCATCGAGGCAAAAGATACTCCAAAGAAGCATCAGTCAGAGAGGCCCAATAAGGCTGTAAACTTAAGTGGATGTACTGAAGAGGATCACAGCAATGCTGATACAAGAGCTTGCAAGTCTGTGCCAGCCGACACAAATCTGGAAGAGCTAAGTGGCTTATGATCAATTGGATTAACTACAAGAGAAATAAAATACAGTAAAATATATTGTAATATAAAATAAAAATAAGTAAAGTACAAGTAGTAAAGCACATTTTCCATAATATACAGGGCACATTATATACAGTGAAGGAATTAAGTATTTGATCCCTTGCTGATTTTGTAAGTTTGCTCACTGACAAAGACATGAACAGTCTATAATTTTAAGCAGAGGCGTAGCTAGAGGGGGGGGGCAGAGGGGCTGCTTCCCCGGGCCCACTGACTCTTTGGGGCCCACCCCGGGGCCGCCATTAATACATCCTTTATGTCTAACTAGATAGGTGTCTGCAGACACCGATCTAGTTACAATGCTTCCTTGTGCTTAACTGTCTTGTAAACCACAAGCCACTTCAGGCCTGCGGATTACAAGACCCCAAGACCACAGACGGATGTCTTCTTCTCAGCACAGGTGGCGCGATGACGTCACAACATCGCGCCACCTGCGCTCAGACACCGACGTCCTGTGCGTGGACAGGGAGGAAGCGGTGGCTCCATTCATCAGGATCGCAAGTAGGTGAGTATGACTTTCTTTTTTGTTTTTTTAGCGCAGTTGTGGGTGTATTAATAGTATCAGGGGTGGTTATGAGGTGGTAATATAACTATAAAGGGAGGACTCATTAGGGGGCATTATGACGATGGGGGGGTCATTTATATAAGGGTTATTATGGGATATTATGAATACAAGGGGGCAGGTTATTTATATAAGGGGCCATTATGGGGCATCATTTATATTAGGAGGCATTATGAACATAAGGGGGTGGTCACTGATATAAGGGGTCATTAGAGGTGCAGAATTTATGTCAGGGGGAATCAGGGGCATAATATGAGGGTCAATTAATTTAATTAAAGTAGCACTTGGGCTTTATTAAGACTAAGGCCCCACGTAACTGACTGCACCAAAAAAAGCGCTGCAGGAAAAACCATGGCGGTAACATTGTAGTTTTTCCCGCAGCGCTTTTCACAGAAGATCCGCAGAGATTTCCCCTGTGGACTTTCTGTTTTCAATACACCTATATGGAAACCTCCAGTGTTTCCATAGGTATAACTGACATGCTGCAATTTCCAAAACTGCAACGGTTTTGGAAATCGTAGTGCGTCTACTGCACGTATTTTTCCGCAATGTGTGGATGTGATTTGCTAGAATGCCGCATTTTTTTTTCTGTGGGTTTTCACCACGTGGGGCCCCCATCCCATTCCCACTTTGCAGTAAAATATGCGGAGCGGATACGCTGTAATTTCCAAAACAGTCGCAGTTTTGGAAATCGCAGAATGTCAATTATACCTATGGAAACGCCAACGGTTTCCCTATAGATATAATTGAAGCAGAAAGTCTGCAGAGGAAACCTCTGCGAACTTTCTGGGCAAAGTGCTGCAGGAAGAACCGCGATGTGTCTCCGTCGCGGTTTTTCCTGCAGCTCTTTTTTGCTGCGGTACGCCACATAGGGCCTTAGCCTTAAGGTTCTTAGCCTCCAGCTCATTTTTTATTGAGGATCTATCCTCAGAATAAAACATCAATAAGAGATAAGGGAATCCCCACTGACCAGCTGTATGAGGGGGCCATGGAGCCTGTTTATATCATACGCTGTCTGTTTATAGTGACCGTGTGATGTAATTCCGTCTTGTCACATAGATGTGTATAGGACGAGGCTGTAGTTACATTATATGGCCGCTATGAAAAGAATGACACTGTGTAAACAGAGAAGGTGTCATGGCGTTTACACAGGTACCACGGTTCATTCAAACAGTTGTTCCTGGGGGTCCCGGGTATTGGAACCCCAATAATTTTTTTTTCCCTTTTTTTTTCCTTTTTAATTAGGAAACACCTGGGGCATTAATAAGGGGCACATTAATAAGGGGCACATTATTTAAAGGGGTGCACAGGGAAGTTATTAGTTTAAAGATGCACTTGGGGGTATTATTGATTATGGGGGTTATATATATTTTATAATTGGGGTAGCAGCAGGATGGGGGCTTTGTGTAGGTGAGGACAATGTGGGTCAGGTGCCTGGAAAGGTGAGGAGCCAAAGATGTCTGTGTTGCAAACTTTACAGAGACTGGAACAAGTGGTCATGGCCGTCCAGATGAAAGAGATGCGGAATGTCAACGATTAGTCAGAGACATCGTCTGTAAGTCACTAAGTGTTACTGCACTGTATTCACCTAAATCGTCTGCAGAGCCCTGTGTAGAGCCGCTATATACCACTATACGCTCACTGTATACTGATAGTATCGGTATACAAACATGTCCAAGTTGAGGGCCCACTTGGACATGTTCGCCCCCCCCTGTGCTGAACCCCTAGCTACGCCTCTGATTTTAAAGGTAGGCTAATTTTAACAGTGAGAGATAGAATATTAAAAATAAAATCCAGAAAATCACATTGTATAAATTTTTTTTGCATTTTGCAGAGAGAAATAAGTATTTGATCCCTCTGGCAAACAAGACTTACTACTTGGTGGCATAACCCTTGTTGGCAAGCACAGCAGTCAGATGTTTTTTTTAGTTGATGATGAGGTTTGTGCACATGACAGGAGTAATTTTGGTCCACTCCTCTTTGCAGATCATCTCTAAATCATTAAGATTTTGAGGCTGTCGCTTGGCAACTGAGAGCTTCAGCACCCTCCATAAGTTTTCTATGAGATTAAGGTCTGTAGACTGGCTAGGACACTCCATGACATTAATGTGCTTCTTTTTGAGCCACTCCTTTGTTGCCTCTGCTGTATGTTTTGGGTCATTGTCCTGCTGGAAGACCCAGCCATGACCCATTTTTAATGCCCAGGCGGAGGGAAGGAGGTTGTCACTCAGGATTTTACGGTACATGGCTCCATCTATTCTCCCATTGATGCGGTGTAGTCCTGTGCTCTTAGCAGAGAAACAGCCCCAAAACATTATGTTTCCACCTCCATGCTTGACAGTGGGGACTGTGTTCTTTGGGTCATAGGCAGCATTTCTCTTCCTCCAAACATGGCGAGTTGAGTTAATGCCAAACAGCTCAACTTTTGTCTCATCTGACCACAGCACTTTCTCCCATTCACTCGCAGAATCATCCTGATGTTCATTGGCAAACTTCAGACAGGCCTGCACATGGCCTTCTTGAGCAGGAGGACCTTGCAGGCACTGCAGGATTTTAATCCATTACGGCGTAATGTGTTACCAATGGTTTTCTTGGTGACTGTGGTCCCAGCTGCCTTGCGATCATTAACAAGTTCCCCCGTGTAGTTTTAGGCTGATCTCTCACCTTCCTCATGATCAAGGATACCCCACGAGGTGAGATTTTGCATGGAGCGCCAGATCGATGTTGATTGACAGTCATTTTGTATTTCTTCCATTTTCTTACTATTGCACCAACAGTTGTCTCCTTCTCACCCAGCGTCTTACTTATCATTTTGTAGCCCATTCCAGCCTTGAGCAGGTCTATGATCTTGTCCCTGACATCCTTAGAAAGCTCTTTGGTCTTGCCCATGTTGTAGAGGTTAGAGTCTGACTGATTAACTGAGTCTGTGGACAGGAGTCTCTTATACAGGTGACAATATAAGAGAGCTGTCTTTAATGCAGGTAAGGAGTTGATCAGGAGCGTCTAACTGGTCTGTAGGAGCCAGAACTCTTAATGGTTGGTAGGGGATCAAATACTTATTTCTCTGCAAAATGCAAATAAATTTATAAAATTTATACAATGTGATTTTCTGGATTTTATTTTTGATATTCTATCTCTCACTGTTAAAATTAACCTACCCTTAAAAAATATAGACTGTTCATGTCTTTGTCAGTGGGCAAACTTACAAAATCAGCAAGGGATCAAATACTTATTTCCTTCACTGTAGGTTTAGTTAGCAAAGTACAGTTCTCTTCTATTGCTAAATCTCCTAACTTCTACTAAATGGTCCATATTACTATTTAAGGGTATGTTCAGATGGTAGAATTTGGTGTTGATTTTGACACAGATTCTGTCTGAATATCAGCACCAAATTCAAATGTGAGGCAAAGATCAAAGCATGAAGCTGAAACACATAAGCAAGCATTCAGCTTGATCTTGCCGCAGATTCTATGGCTGTTTCAGCCACAGGACCTGTGACACGAGCTACTCCGCTGATTCAACCCATTTATCTGAGTCTAATCAGAGAGTGAAAGCCACAGCAGATTGAAAGTCCACCTCAAATTCCTCTTCAATTTCTACCATGTGAATGGCCCCTAATTCTATCAATTACTGATCAGAAAAGATTGAGGCTGGGTTTACATGTACTTTTTTGCTGAAGAACCATGTGCAGTTTTTAATTGCAGTAACAAGCAGCTCATGTTACTATTCATGTTACCTGTATGATACTGGTCATTAAATTAAAAACCTCTGGTATAATAGAAATGTGCTATTTATCAATGTCATTAAGAACTGCATGCAGTTCTTCAACAAGAAAGTGCTGTGTAAATGCACCCTTAGTTAAAGATTGTACAAG
Source organism: Leptodactylus fallax (assembly GCA_947044405.1). Taxonomy (NCBI): domain Eukaryota; kingdom Metazoa; phylum Chordata; class Amphibia; order Anura; family Leptodactylidae; genus Leptodactylus; species Leptodactylus fallax. The sequence continues at coordinate 694,166 of CAMRHE010000024.1, forward strand.
CTTTGCTTAGTTCTTCAGTAAATACAGCTGGATAGCATGGGTCTCAGTTGGCAGAAAACATCTCTCAAATGTTGCAGTTGTATATGTTATTTACATTCTGGTGCTGTAAGTGCCTTGTGGCCATGTGCCAGGACAGACTGGCAGCCAGTTTACTTGTGCCAGTCAGAAATATGTCTAAAAAGGACCAGATGGTTTTAAATAGTAACATGTAACTTGTAAAATCTTCCCTCCAAATGAACAAAAAAAAAAAAAAAAAAAAAAAAAAAATATATATATAATAATAATAATAATAATAATAATAAGAATAATAATAATCATCATCATAATACCATATAAATAACCCCTACTTAGGAAAAGTGAAAAGAGGAATTTCAGTTTAAATTTTTTTTTATAGAATAGAAAATCATCCAATTTTCTAATATACAAATGTTTGAAAAGATAATTACTTACAGTAATTGGATTTTCCAGATCCCACTACAGCACCAGAGAGAGAGGATCCTCCTCCAGGGACAGGAAACCTACCAAATAGAGAGACAGGTGGAGCCTCTCCCCTTCAGTAGATTTCATAGTACAGTCATGGCCAAAAGTTTTGAGAATGACACAAATATTCTATTTTCACATGATCTGCTGCCCTCTGGTTTTTATGTGTGTTTGTCAGATGTTTTTATCACATACAGAAATAGAATTGCATTCATATTATGAGTAACAGAAGCTTATATTGACAGTTAGAATGAGTTAATGCAGCAAGTCAATATTTGCAGTGTTGACCCTTCTTCTTCAGGACCTCTGCAATTCTCCCTGGCATGCTCTCAATCAACTTCTGGACCAAATCCTGACTGATAGCAGTCCATTCTTGCAGAATCAATGCTTTAATTTTGTCTGAATTTGTTGGTTTTTGTTTGTCCACCCGTCTCTTGATGATTGACCACAAGTTCTCAATGGGATTAAGATCTGGGGAGTTTCCAGGCCATGGACCCAAAATCTCTATGTTTTGTTCCCTGAGCCATTTAGTTATCACCTTTGCTTTATGGCAAGGTGCTCCATCATGCTGGAAAAGGCATTGTTGAGCGCCAATCTGCTCTTGGACGGTTGGGAGAAGTTGCTCTTGGAGGACATTCTGGTACCATTCTTTATTCATGGCTGTGTTTTTAGGCAAGACTGTGAGAGCCGATTCCCTTGGCTGAGAAGCAACCCCACACATGAATGGTTTCAGGATGCTTTACAGTTGGCATAGACAAGACTGGTGGTAGTGCTCACCTCTTCTTCTCCAAATAAGCTGTTTTCCAGATGTTCCAAACAATCGAAAAGGGGATTCATCAGAGAAAATGACTTTACCCCAGTCCTCAGCAGTCCACTCCCTGTACCTTTTGCAGAATATCAGTCTGTCCCTGATGTTTTTTCTGGAGAGAAGTAGCTTCTTTGCTGCCCTCCTTGAGACCAGGCCTTGCTCCAAGAGTCTCCGCCTCACAGTGCGTGCAGATGCACTCACACCTGCCTGCTGCCATTCCTCAGCAAGCTCTGCACTGCTGGTAGCCCGATCCCGCAGCTGAAACACTTTTAAGAGACGGTCCTGCCGCTTGCTGGTCTTTCTTGGGCGCCCTGGAGCCTTTTTGGCACCAATGGAACCTCTCTCCTTGAAGTTCTTGATGATGCGATAGATTGTTGACTGAGGTGCAATCTTTCTAGCTGCAATACTCTTCCCAGTTAGGCCATTTTTGTGCAGTGCAATGATGACTGCACGTGTTTCTTTAGAGATAACCATGGTTAACAGAAGAGAAACAATGATGGCAAGCACCAGCCTCCTTTCAAAGTGTCCAGTGGTGTCATTCTTACTTAATCATGACAGATTGATCTCCAGCCCTGTCCTCATCAACACCCACACCTGTGTTAATGGAGCAATCACTGAAACGATGTTAGGTGGTCCTTTTAAGGCAGGGCTGCAATGATGTTGAAATGTGTTTTGGGGGATAAAGTTCATTTTCTAGGCAAATATTGACTTTGCAAGTAATTGCTGTTAAGCTGATCACTCTTTATAACATTCTGGAGTATATGCAAATTGCCATTAGAAAAACTGAAGCAGTAGACTTTGTAAAAATTAATATTTGTATCATTCTCAAAACTTTTGGCCATGACTGTAGGTAGAGATAAAGAGACTCTGGTTAGTTAAAGAACCTCCCACCCACAGATAAGAAATCCCAAAAGGGGAGCTCCCCTTTTTTTTTCCTCTCTCTGTGACACCAAGTGCATAACACAACCACCACCAGAAAAAGGAAGGAATAAAGGCAGGTGCTGTTGTGGCATCTGGAAAATCATATTACCGTAAGTAATTATCATTTATTCCCCTCTCCCACGACAGCACCAGAGAGAGAATGAAATAGGAAAAGTTCAGAAAAAAATTAGGGAGGGACCACTGCTTGGAGCACCTTTCTATCAAAAGAGAGATCAGCAGCCAACTTTCAGAATGTCAACCCATTCCTGATAGTGTCCAAAGCCCAGGGGCTTAGGAAGATGTCTGCCCAGGCTGGAAGAAAGTTTTTTTAGTCTTCCTCCCACCTGAAATCTGGCAACATAGCTTGGAAGGTTTCCCGTCTCTATCTCAGGGGGTATTGAACAGGAAACTCTGGTCCTACCAGCCCTTGGATCTGTTCAAGGCCTCCCTGCCTCTACTGGACCTCCGAAAGGACCTGCAAAAATTATTAGTAGATGGGACAGGAAACCTTTTTCTTGTTATCCGCAGCCTTGGCTAAAATATTGTCAAGAGCAGAGACAAACAGGTTTCTCCATTACAGCGGAGGTTACACAACCTAGACTTGAATGCCACATCTCCTGACCAGTTTTTAAGTCAAATAGCGCACCTAGCTGAATTTGCTACGGCCACAGAGTGGGCTGACAACCTAACCGCATCCAATGAGGCATCTGTCAGGGAATCCGATGCCTTACGTATAGTGGGTAAGGTTCCCAAAATATGGTCTCTAGGGTCCTTGCCTCTTAGCTGGGTTTCAAGTTATTCTAGCCAGGCCATAAGGGTCCTGGTCGTACAGGTTGCCTTAGCGTTTGGGATTCTTTTACTGACACCAAAGTACGTCTGAGCAAACTATCTGCTTTTTTTGTCCAGAGGGTCTTTCAGTGAGCCCATGTTAGCAAAGAGTAGTGCTGACCCGTTTGGAGGCACTGGACATAGCTACGTCTATTTTAGGTACGGAGTCCCACGAAGATGAACTTCTTCCTCAAAGGGGTATTTGTACTTCACCCCCGAGGAATGAAACCTTTTTTTTAATCAGGCTTCTTCCAATCACTAGCTATAAGGGACAAGATACACTTGTGGACAGGGAAATGTCTATGCTGTCTTAACTCTAGATCCCCAAATATGATGTCCGGGACCGAGTGGGGAGGCCTAGTGTCCTCTATGCCCATGGTGGCCCGGATAGCTTTTAAATCACTTATTTGTTTCTTCTACAGGAAAACATGATGATTTACCAGCCTCTCTGCTTACAAAGAAAAGGAGGCGGAGGGACCGTCTGAAAGTTTGCCACTTTCATCACTGGAGGAATTCCCATCTAAGAGGAAACTTCTTCTTTCTGCTGGTTTTACGCTTAAGGGAACTTCTGACCTCCCGTACTAAGGCTCTAATACCTTTCAAGTTGGTTCATAGCCATCTCTCTCTTGTACAACAACAGTCTTGGCTTAAAAAAAAAAAAAACGAGATTCTTTACGAGGCACCTACAAAGGTGGTAACTGCAAAGCATGCACGCATATTTGGGAAACAAAATCTTTTTCAAGTACACAAACCAGAAGAACCATTATAAATAGAGAATTTATAAACTGTAGAAATCTGGTATTTTTTATCTAATCACCTGTATATGCAGTGCCCAATATGTGGGTAAAAACAATAAGGGAGTTTTGCAGACGAATAAGAGAACATACTAGTGACGTTGGACATCAGGCAGATACACCAGTGGCCCAACATATACAGTGGGGAAAAAAGTATTTAGTCAGCCACCAGTTATGCAAGTTCTCCCACTTAAAGAGATGAGAGACGCCTGTAATTGACATCATAGGTAGACCTCAACTATGAGAAACAAAATGAGAAAACAAATCCATTTTCTAATTATTGCTCCCACAGTTGATTTCTTCACACCAAGCTGCTTGCCTATTGCAGATTCAGTCTTCCCAGCCTGGTGTAGGTCTACAATTTTGTTTCTGGTGTCCTTCCACAGCTCTTTGGTCTTCACCATAGTGGAGTTTGGAGTGTGACTGAGGTTGTAGACAGGTGTCTTTTAGACTGATAATGTCAAAACAGGTTCCATTACTACAGGTAATGAGTGGAGGACAGAGGAGCCTCTTAAAGAAGAAGTTACAGGTCTGTGAGAGCCAGAAATCTTGCTTGTTTGTAGGTGACCAAATACTTATTTTCCACCATAATTTGCAAATAAATTCTTAAAAAAATCAGACAATGTGATTTTCTGGATTTGTTTTCTCATTTTGTCTCTCATAGTTGAGGTTTACCTATGATGTCAATTACAGGCCTCTCTCATCTTTTTAAGTGGGAGAACTTGCACAATTGGTGGCTGACCAAATACTTATTTTCCCCACTGTATTTCATGAGCTATAATAATGACAATGTGGTTCTGACGAAGATCAGTGTGATCAGGCTCTAGCAGCTTTGGCTGTGAATCTACTGTTAGCCATATGTCAGCGATTAGTAGTCAAGCAATTATACTAGCACTGAATTCCTTTTGTAGTGTTTCAGTATATTTAAATACATTTTTTAACAGATTTTTGTTTGGTGGGAGTGTCTTAGGTTGTCTACTGGCCATAGTGATAAAATACTAATGAGGTGCAATCTAAATTTATACAGTCATGAAACAGACTGCCCAGCAATAACCTACACACATTTCAACTTTTCATGAAACTGAAGGTACCCTTTAAAGTTGACAAGAAAAAACAAAACACAATACATACATATAGAACCTTTATAGAAAGGCTATCGCACTGATATACTAATGATACGTGAGCAAAATGTTAAATACATGTATATAAAACAAAAAATATCTGATTTACTATTCTCTAAAAAAGTAAATTCATTCCTATATAACATCAGGCACTGGGGTTGCCAACAGTCTGAAGAGTCACAGCTGGTTTATAAACATAAACCCAGTATCCATAAAAAAAAAATTGTCTCCGATTTTAAGCTATTGGGGCTTGTATAGTGTACTGTGACTGTCAATATTACCACTTCACAGATCACATTGAACGCTGCTAATGTATTCATATCAGTATTTTGGGCAATAGACATGTTTTGGGCACTTATTATCTTTAATGTACAGTGCATTTTGATTTTCCATTGTACCTGTACCTGTACCTGTACCTGTATTAGCTCCCTGTGACTATTTTGATAAAAAAAATAATCATGAAATAATAAAGAAATAATGATTTTGTCAACCCTGTCAGGCATATCAGGGGAGATTTATGAAGACTGGCGTTACTCACGCCAGTCCTCATAGCCTCTGAGTCGGCAGAGGGCATGCCTCATATATGACAAGATGCACCCTCCACCGGGCTGTGCGCGTCAAGGGAAATGTACACAAGTTTGTAGCTGGCGTACATTTTCCACATAATTACGCCAGACTTCTGGCGTAAACAATGTTAAATCTGACAGGGCCATCGCAGAATCAAAAAAAAAAAAAAAAAGTGATCATTTTTTGTGCAATGCACGATTTGCGTAAAAAAAAAATGTGACTTTTAATGCCTGCATGCATGACTTTATCTTCCGTTACAAAAGTAAAGAAACATGAAGGAAGCTATCTCCCGTCATGTTGTTTACATTAGTGTCAGTGGGAACAGACACAATCAGTCTGTGATAGTTCTCTGTAGTATAATGTTCTCTGTGACAGCTAAAGTCCGTTGCTGGCATCCGATGACGCAAGGCAGAAATGGACATTCATAACGGTCGTGTGAATTCCCCCTTACTTCTATGTTTAATTCCTTTTCCAATAAATACACTGCACAGGGAGGGGAAATATTTATATGAAAAGGGGAAGAGTTATCCAAATGAAACTGTGTATTTTCATCACTAATATCTCCAAAGTACAGATCTGCACTAAAGAGGCATATCCATCATTCTGTGCATATGCCATAAATGCTGTATTAAAAAAATATGTCCCACGTTTGTCCAACCAATCCCATCGCAGTTTTCATTTTTGAAGAGCAATGTAAAAATTGAAGTCTGTTCAGTGAAGGCTGCAGGTCTGTAGTGGAAAGCAAAATGTGCCCTGGCAACAACTAAGAGATCAGCGTCCAGGCACAGGCGGGTGTGATGACGTCACTACATAGTGCCTCTTGAGCCGCAATGTAGATGTCCTGTGCACTTTGTAGACTGCAAGCCTTAAGTGACTTGCATCCTACAAGATACAGCAAGAAGAGGTGACTGAGGCAAGTCTGCATCAAAGATCGAAGGCAAGTGAGTATTATTCTTATTTGTTTTTGGTGTTTGTGGTGGAGGCCTTATTAACATAAGCTGAGGCATTAGGAGGCAGTATTTATGTAAAGAGGTATTAATCTCTGGGGTAATGGACTATACTAATTTAAGCTCGTCATTATTGATTTAAGGGGACAGACAGGAATATTATTAATTAGGGGGGACAGAGGGTCATTTAAAGGTGTTGTCCCATCATAGATTTTAAAGAAAGCTGCTGGGGAGGGTTATAATGTATATTCCCCCCTTTACCCTTTTTTACTTAGGCCGGGCCCCACGTGGTGTAAATGCTGCAACAAAAACCTCTGTGTCTTATAGTCCCCGCAAAGTGGATGGGATTCTAGCTAATACCATCCACACATTGCAGAAAAATACGTGCACTGGAAATACTGTGATTTTCAAAACCGTTGTAGTTTTGGAAATCACAGCATGTCAATTGTATACCTTAGACGGTTTCCCTATAGGTATAATTGAAGCAGAAAATCCAAAGAGAAAACCTCTGCGTACTTTGTGTGAAAAGCAATGCGGGAAAAACCACAATGTGTTTCATCCATGGTTTTTCTTTACCACTTTTTCGCTGTGGCCCACTACGTGGGGCCTTAGTCTCAAAGTCTCCATATTCTGATACCTCTACCTTTTTTATATTTCTGTGTCCGGGGATGCATAGGCCATATTCTTTTGCGCGGCCAGGTGTACTTTTTAGTTATACCATTTTGGGGAATGTCTATTGATTTGAATCACTTTTTATTCAAATTTTCATCAGAGATGAAACAGCAAAAAAACTGTGGTTCCTGTTTTTTTTTTCCTGCTATGGTGTTCACCATACGGGAAAAATATTTTTTTAACTTTGTAGACTGGGGTTTACGGATACAGGGATACCTAATGTGTATGTGTTTCACGGTAATTTTTTTAGTTTTATATGTATTCTAGGGAAAGGGGAGTGATTTTAACTTTTTTATTTTATTAGGCCCCCTAAGGGGCTTGAACCTGCAATCATTTGATTGCAAGTCCCATAGATTGCAAACAACTGTATACTGTAACGGAGCCTAAATAGTTATATTCCTATGACAAGCCTGGGAAACTTTATAAGGCTCCCAGCTGTCATAGCAACTGGCTGCGGGAGCTGGCCTGCAATGTTAAAGGTACGGGGCCACTGGGGACTGGCCCCCAGGGGCCAATTTTTTTCTTTGGTGGGCCACACATTACAGCAAAGATCCAGTAGCTATGGCAGCTGTTCTGCAGCAGAGTAGCCGCCATCTTTAAAGACCTGTCATCCACCGTAATAGTGCAGCGGATGTTGGGAAGGGGTTAAAGTTACATAAGGGATTATCCTTAATTTACAGGGAATTTTTTAGATTATGTACAGTACAGATCAAAAGTTTGGACACACCTTTTCATTCCCAGAGTTTTCTGTATTTTCATGACTATAAAAATTGTAGATTCACACTGAAGGCATCAAAACTATGAATTAACACATGTGGAATTATATACTTAACAAAAAAGTGTGAAACAACTGAAAATATGTCTTATATTCTAGGTCCGTGATGGCGAACCTATGGCACGCGTGCCAGAGAGGGCACGCAGAGCCCTCTGAGTTGGCACGCGCACCGTCGCCATGATCTCTCACTAACCGGGACTAGGATTCCCGGTTAGTGAGCGATCGCTTCTTTCAGCTGTATGTGAAAATGCACACACAGCTGAAAGCTGTCACTGTAGGCCGCAGTCCGCGGAGCCGCAGCCTACACTGACTGTAGAGTGTGCCCTCTTCCCCGACGCAGGCGCGATGACGTCATTCATCAGTGCCTGTGAACAGAAGAAGGAGGACGACGCTCCGTGGGACTAGGTAAGTAACAAACTACTGTGTGGGGGGACACTGAAGCATCTAATACTGTGTGTGGGGGGGCACTGAAGCATCTAATACTGTGTGTGTGAGGGACACTGAAGCATCTAATACTACTGTATGGGGGACACTGAAGCATCTAATACTACTGTATGGGGGACACTGAAACATCTAATACTACTGTATGGGGGACACTGAAGCATCTAATACTGTGTGGGGGACACTGAAGCATCTAATACTGTGTGGGGGACACTGAAGCATCTAATACTGTATGGGGGACACTGAAGCATCTAATACTGTGTGGGGACACTGAAGCATCTTATACTGTATGGGGGACATTGTGAAGCATCTTATACTGTATGGGGGACACTGAAGCATCGAATACTGTGTGTGGGGGGGCACTGAAGCATCTAATACTGTATGGGGGACACTGAAGCATCTAATACTGTATGGGGGACACTGAAGCATCTAATGCTGTGTGGGGGACACTGAAGCATCTAATACTGTGTGGGGGGGGGACACTGAAGCATTTAATACTGTGTGTGTGGGGGACACTGAATCATCTAATACTGTATGGGGGACACTGAAGTATCTAATACTACTGTATGGGGGACACTGAAGCATCTAATACTGTGGGGGGGGACACTGAGGCATCTAATACTGTGTGGGGGACACTGAAACATCTAATACTGTGTGGGGGACACTGAAGCATCTAATACTGTGTGGGGGACACTGAAGCATCGAATACTGTGTGTGTGGGGGGGGACACTGAAGCATCTAATACTGTATGGGGGACACTGAAGCATCGAATACTGTGTGTGTGGGGGGGGGACACTGAAGCATCTAATACTGTATGGGGGACACTGAAGCATCTAATACTGTATGGGGGACACTGAAGCATCTAATACTGTATGGGGGACACTGAAGCATCTAATACTGTATGGGGGGAGGACACTGAAGCATCTAATACTGTGTGGGGGGCACTGAAGCATCTAATACTGTGTGGGGGACACTGAAGCATCTAATACTGTATGGGGGGACACTGAAGCATCTAATACTGTGTGGGGGACACTAATGCATCTAATACTGTATGGGGGACACTGAAGCATCTAATACTGTGTGGGGGGAGGACACTGAAGCATCGAATACTGTGTGGGGGGGACGCTGAAGCATCTAATACTGTATGGGGGACACCGTGAAGCATAAACTACTGTGTGGGGCCCCACTGTGAAGCATATATTACTGTGTGGCGGCCCACTGTGAAGCATATACTACTATGTGGGGGCGGGGCTTATTGTGAAGCATATAATGTGAGTGGGGGCCCAAAGTGGAGCATATAATACTGTGCGGGGGCCTCTGTGGAGCATATAATACTGAGTGGGGGCCACTCTGAAGCATATAATACTGTGTGGGGGCCATTCTGGAGCATATAATATTGTCTGGAGGCCACTTCAGAGCACATTCTACTGTCTGGGGCCCTTCACTATTTATATCACACAGTATCTGTTTTATAGCAGGCATGTGATATTATTACAGGCTGTAATAACATTGCACGGTCACTATAAAATAGATTCTGGTTAATTTAAGGTTAAATTGCCGTTTTGGCACTTTGCGATAATTTAGTGGGTTTTGGGTTGCAGTTTGGGCACTCGGTGTAAGGGAATCACTAGAGGAGCGATTCCCCAGAAGCTGCTGGAGAACTAGGGGGGAGGGGCACAACAAGACAGTGGACCCTAAGCTGAATCCCCCCACTGTCCCTGGCTAACTTGCCCGATCTGTCCTAGGTGACAGCCAGCAACCACGTCGACAGTCCCTCCTTATAATAAGTGATCACATAGAATGCAGACAAGACGCACAACAACAAAGGGAGGTCAGCTAGCCAAGGGGTCAGAAACAATCGAGCAATTGCAGCACAGAATCGACATCCAAGAGAATAGTCAAAGTCAAAGCCAGTGGTCAGAAAATCAGGTAACAAGATAGCAAGGGAAATAATGAAGAGAGCAGGCAAAACACAAGTGTAATAACCGCGAACTTGCAGAGAAGTGACAACCTGTATATAGAAAGTCTGGGCCCAACCCCACACCTGATAAGCACACAGGCTGTCAATCACACAAGCCAGGAAGAGATTAACTCTATACCGTCCAGAGAGAAATGCTTAGAACACGGGTGTGGTTAGAAATCCATTACACTGATTAGGACCATGTTCAGACTGAGCATCAAGAGACTTACACAAAGAACCAAATTGAAGACGCCTCCTTCGCCACAGAGTGCGAGCGGAGGGCGGCGCCGAGACCCGAAACGGCAGAGACGTTACACTCGGTCTCTAAAAGGTTCGCCATCACTTTTCTAGGTTCTTCATAGTAGCCACCTTTTGCTTTGATTACTGCTTTGCACACTCTTGGCATTCTCTTGATGAGCTTCAAGAGGTAGTCACCTGAAATGGTTTTCACTTCACAGGTGTGCCCTGTCAGATTTAATAAGTGGGATTTCTTGCCTTATAAATGGGGTTGGGACCATCAGTTGTGTTGTTCAGAAGTCAGGTGGATACACAGCTGATAGTCCTACTGAATGGAGTGTTAGAATTTGTATTATGGCAAGAAAAAAGCAGCTAAGTAAAGAAAAATGAGTGGCCATCATTACTTTAAAAAATGAAGGTCAGTCAGTCCGAAAAATTGGGAAAACTTTGAAAGTGTCCCCAAGTGCAGTGGCCAAAAACATCAAGCGCTACAAAGAAACTGGCTCACATGAGGACCGCCCCAGGAAAGGAAGACCAAGAGTCACCTCTGCTGCGGAGGATAAGTTCATCCGAGTCATCAGCCTTAGAAATCGCAGGTTAACAGCAGCTCAGATTAGAGACCAGGTCAATGCCACACAGAGTTCTAGCAGCAGACACATCTCTACAACAACTGTTAAGAGGAGACTGTGTGCAGCAGGCCTTCATGGTAAAATAGCTGCTAGGAAACCACTGCTAAGGACAGGCAACAAGCAGAAGAGACTTGTTTGGGCTAAAGAACACAAGGAATGGACATTAGACCTGTGGAAATCTGTGCTTTGGTCTGATGAGTCCAAATTTGAGATCTTTGGTTCCAACCACCGTGTCTTTGTGCGACGCAGAAAAGGTGAACGAATGGACTCTACATGCCTGGTTCCCACCGTGAAGCATGGAGGAGGAGGTGTGATGGTATGGGGGTGCTTTGCTGGTGACACTGTTGGGGATTTATTCAAAATTGAAGGAATACTGAACCAGCATGGTTACCACAGCATCTTGCAGCGGCATGCTATTCCATCCGGTTTGCATTTAGTTGGACCATCATTTATTTTTCAACAGGACAATGATCCCAAGCACACCTCCAGACTGTGTAAGGGCTATTTGACCAAGAAGGAGAGTGATGGGGTGCTACGCCAGATGACCTGGCCTCCACAGTCACCAGACCTGAACCCAATCGAGATGGTTTGGGGTGAGCTGGACCGCAGAGTGAAGGCAAAAGGGCCAACAAGTGCTAAGCATCTCTGGGAACTCCTTCAAGACTGTTGGAAGACCATTTCAGGTGACTATCTCTTGAAGCTCATTAAGAGAATGCCAAGAGTGTGCAAAGCAGTAATCAAAGCAAAAGGTGGCTACTTTGAAGAACCTAGAATATAAGACATATTTTCAGTTGTTTCACACTTTTTTGTTAAGTATATAATTCCACGTGTGTTAATTCATAGTTTTGATGCCTTCAGTGTGAATCTACAATTTTTATAGTCATGAAAATACAGAAAACTCTTGGAATGAGGCGTGTCCAAACTTTTGGTCTGTACTGTATTTTATAAAATTGGGGGTAGCAGCAGGATGGAGAATTTTTGTAGGCGATGAAAATGTCAGTCAGGTGTCTGGAAAAGCAAGGAGCCAAAGATGCCCATGTTACAAATTTCACAGAGACAAGTCACAGCTAGAAGATCCAGATGACGGTCCAGATGGAAGAGGTGAGAAAACCAGAATTACATTTATCGGTAATTGTTTTCTGGAGCCAATGACAGCACCCCTGCAACTAGAACCGCCCATTCGGGACAGGAAAGGTGACAAGATAAAAGCTTTACACTCCCACTACATCTCAGTGATTTGCAAGCGGACACCCAAAGGAGTGAAAAAAGAGCAATACATGAAAATAATAATGGAAGAAGAGGCTTTAAGGCCCTTCCTATTCCTCTGAAATTGTAAAAGTAGATTTTCATCCGTTCTCCACTGAGATGTAACAGCTAGGTACCGAAGTAAATGTCTCCTCAAGTTTACTTTAGGTTACAAAAAAAAAAAAAAAAAAAAAGGTAATGGCTTAATGGTGACTTTGTCTTCTGAAATGATAGTATAAAGGAGGCTGGGAGGAAAAAGCCTGTATTTTAGAAATACTGGCACAGTTAAGATCCTGGCAAATCCTCAATAGGCTCAAAGGGAGACTGCAAGAGAGCCATGAAAACCACATTAAGGTCCCAAAGAGGAACCAGGTTTCTGCTAGAAGGCTTAAGACGTCTAACTTCCACAATGAACCTTTTAACCCAAAAGTGATCAGCCAATCTGAAGTAAAAAAAAAAAAAGGTACTTAAGGCAGCAATTTGCACTTTTAGGCTGAGGCCCCACATTGCGGAAAAACAACTTTTTTTTGTTGCAGATTTTGTTGCTGTTTTTTGAGCCAAAGCCAGTAGTGGATTGAACAAAAGTTAGAAGCATAAGTACTTCCTATATATTTTCCATTCCTTTTGCATCCACTCTTGGCTTTGGCTCAAAAAACTGCAACAAAATCTGCAACAAAAAAAGCTGCGTTTCCGGGGCCTTAGCTTTAAAGTGCTAGGTCTGAGAGGTGTATTAAGACCTTCCTGCAAAAAATCTAAAACAAGGGGTATATTGGGAGGAGACAAAGGTTCCTGGTAAGAACCGACAAACTTACAGAAAGTGCACCAAACTCTCCAATAAATGTTGGAGGTAAGAGATTTTTAATTGCCAAGAGAGTATTTACCATCCTCTCAGGTAACCCTCCACTGGACAATTTTACCCTTACATATTCCAGGCCACAGTTGAAGGACCTTTCTTCAAGGAGGGAAGACTGAGAGATTTAAGTGTCGATGGTAGCAAGCTCTTGTCCTAATCGGGGCGTTGAGGATTACTGAGGCTCTGTCTTCCCTGATCTTCTTCAGAGTGCTGGGAACCAGGGGAGGGAAAGCAAAACCTAGCTCCAGGCCCCAATGGTGACATAAAAGCATCCACCCCTTGCAATCTAATAAGTCCAGCAAAAAAAGATCCATCTGCCATAGAAGGGATCTTCTCACTCTGGAAGAAATGTGAAACGTGAAGTCCCAGATACTTAGAATCTTCTGCTGTAGAGGACAGGAGTGGAAGATGGCCACTGCAGGGGTCGTACTGATCATTAAACCCAGGCTGCCATAGCCTGTCTGAGTGAACCCCTGTGGGACAGGAAAAGATCACAAATTCTCTCTCTGAGGACCTACGTTGCGGAAATGCAGCTTTTTTTTTGTTGCAAGTTTTGCTGTGGTTTTTTGAGCTAAATCCAAGAATGGCAACAAAAGGAATGGGCATATATAGGAAGTACTTACACTTCTACCTTCTGTTCAATCCACTCCTGTCTTTGGCTCAAAAAAAAAAAAATGCTGCAAAATCTGCAACAACAAAAAAAGGCTCCAGTCAGATCACCTTTTTTTACAACCATTTAAAAGGATGCAAAAAAAAAAAGGATGCAAACAGATGCAAACTGATGATCATCTGTTTACACAGACAATAATGTTAAAAAAAAAAAAAAAAAAAAAAAAAAGGGGATACGTTTCTGGCTGTTTTTTTGGATGGACACAAAAGTATGGTATACAATGTTTTTGTGTCCTTCAAAAAAAACTGATCTGTTTTTAGTTTGTTATTTTTACCATTGATGTCTATGTAAACACATGACCATCAGTTTGCACCTATTTGTGTTTTTTTTTGCATCCTTTAGAATCTAAAGTTTAGATGGATCTGCTAAACGAATGTAAAAAAATCCATGATCTGAGCCTTAGAGAGGTTTTTCAGGCAGAAAATGGCAATTTTTAAATGAAAGCGTAACTAAACTTTCGGACAACTTTTGATTTCTGGAAGTATTGAGTCATTAATAAATTTTGTAATATACTTTACAAGTTTTGGATCTGTGAAATCCTACATTTTTTCACTTCTGTAGTCATAGCTTTTCCTGCCTCTCATTGAATGTTACTGTGTAAGATAGATGGTGCAATCCTAGGCACATTGTGATTAAGGAGCAAACTTGCTGTAAGGACATTGAACTATTAGCTGTGAGCATGAGACCTTTCTATCTACCAAGGGAACTATCACATGTCATCGTGATAGCTGCATATGTCCCCCCCTCTGCGAAAGCTGACGCTGCCTGCGAGGTCCTACAAGCCACGCTGAGCCAGTTACAGTCTCAGCACCCCCAGGCCCTCCTTCTTGTGGCTGGCGATTTCAACCATGCCTCTCCATCATCCACACTTCCCAGTTTCACACAGTATGTAATCTGCCACACAAGAGACAACAAAACACTGGACTTGTTCTTTGCCAACGTGAGGGAGGCATATAACTCATCAGCCCTACCGCCCCTGGGAAGATCGGATCACAACCTAGTACATCTCCGACCTGTGTACAAGCCACTTGTACGTAGAGAACCAGCTGTCACCCGCACAGTGAGGATATGGTCCGAGGAGAGTGATGAGGCTCTGAGGGATTGTTTTGACACAACCGCATGGGAAGTTTTGCAGGATTCGTATGGAGAAGATATAGAAGGACTCACACACTGCATAACGGACTACATTAATTTTTGTGTGGACAACACAGTACCCACAAAAGTGGTGAGGTGCTTCTCCAATAACAAACCATGGATTAACTCTGATATAAAAACACTACTTAAGGAGAAAAAGATGGCATTCAGGACAAGAGATAAGGAGGGGTTGAGGGAAGTACAAAAGGAGCTGAGGCATCTAATCAGACAAGGAAAAGCCAGTTATAAGGAAAAAAATGGAAAAGCAAATGGAAAGAAAAGACATAAGGGGGGTCTGGGAGGGGCTAAAGTCAATTTCGGGTCATAAACAGTCTGTCTGCCAGATTGAGGCAGATGTTAACTGCCTTAATGAACTAAACCTATTCTTCAACAGATTTGATCACACACCAGCTCCTCCCACCCCAGCATGTCCTTCAGCTCCCCTCACCACAATGACTTCACCCCATTCACCCCATGTGGCTACTTTCCAACAGACCAGTAAATCCAGAAATCTGTCTTTATCTGACCACAGTCTGACCTTCACACGGACCCAGGTGAGGAAGGAGATGAAAAAGATCAAGGCGAGGAAAGCCGCAGGGCCAGATGACATCAGTGCAAGGCTAATTAAGACTTGTGGGGGCCAGCTGTGTGGTATAATTACATATATGTATAATATGAGCCTGAGGCAGGAAATAGTCCCTGAATTATGGAAATATTCTTGTGTGGTACCAGTTCCAAAGAAACCTCACCCTATGGACCTCAACGACTACAGACCTGTAGCACTGACATCCCACTTGATGAAGATCTTAGATTGGTTCTCACACATCTTCGCCCTCTAGTGAGCCCCGCTATGGACCCTCTCCAGTTTGCTTATCGACCGGGCATTGGGGTAGATGATGCCATCATCCACCTTCTGCACAGGGCTCTGTCTCACCTGGAAAAACCAGGGAACACGGTGAGAATAATGTTCTTTGATTTCTCCAGTGCTTTTAACACCATACAGCCCAGGTTACTGAGAGACAAGCTGGGCCTTGCTGGAGTGGACCACCACCTCTCCAACTGGATCCTAGACTACCTCACAAATCGACCTCAATACGTGAGAGCCCAAGACTGTGTGTCAGGTACCGTTATCTGTAATACGGGGGCACCTCAGGGTACGGTTCTCGCCCCTTTCCTCTTCACACTGTACACTGCTGATTTTAGGTGCAACTCATCTAGCTGCTACCTACAGAAGTATTCTGACGACTCTGCAATAGTAGGCCTCATTACAGACGATGATGACAGGGAGTACAGAGAACTGAACCGGTTTTTTATGGACTGGTGCCACCAGAACCACCTGAAGATTAACGCGGGGAAGACCAAGGAGATGGTGGTGGACTTCCGTAAAGGCAGATGCCCTCCAAAACCAGTGGACATCCTGGGGACGGGCATCGAGATTGTGAACACCTATAAGTACCTGGGTTTGCTCCTTAATAATAAGCTGGAGTGGGCAGATCATATGGAGGCCCTGTACAGGAAGGGCCACAGCAGGCTCTACCTGCTTAGGAAGCTGAGAGCCTTTGGAATCCGGGGGGCACTTCTTAGGACTTTCTTCAACTCGGTAGTGGCATCAGCCATCTTCTTTGGAGTGGCCTGCTGGGGGAGCAGTATATCAACCAGGGACAGAAATAAACTTGACAAGCTGATTAGAAGGGCCAGCTGTGTCCTGGGGAGCCCACTGGACCCAGTGCAGGTGGTGGGTGACAGAAGGATACTGTCTGTGGTGAGCTCCATGTGGGAGAATAACTCCCATCCCATGCATGAGACTGTGATTGCGCTGGGCAGTACTGTCAGTGACCGACTGCTCCAGGTGTGAGAAGGAGCGCTATCGGAAGTCTTTCCTCCCCACCGCGGTTAGGCTGTACAACCAACACCGACCTAAGCGGAGATCATTACACACAGAGAACTGAAATATCTCTCTGCCTGTTAAATCCCCCCCCCCCCCCCCCCTGCTACGTCCTATCTGTCTGTCTGCTATTAATGTAATGCCTCTCACCTTGGAACATTCCTGTACATGTTGTATTTGTATTGTATCTGCTTATCTTATCTTTGCTGCTGTAACACACTGAATTTCCCCATTGTGGGACTATTAAAGGACTATTATTATTATTATTATTATTATTAGTAAGTAGTACGGGTCTGTGTAGTAGAGAAAATGAGGGTAGGGGAGGGTCACTTCAAACAGTTATATCTTGGACATTATAAAACGTACAAACTTTTTGTGTCCTATGAAAGAGGAGATTCTCTTCTTTCATATGATACTAAGGATGCAGTGCTATCTACATTATTTCCAGAGATATCACTGATTGAAAACACAGTTGGGATTAGAATATATATATATATATATATATATATATATATATATATATATATATGCAGCAGTATAATATACTGTATATGATATAAAAATGTCAATCCTGTCTGTGTTTTCAACCAATGTCGTCTCTGGAAATAATTTAGATAGTACTGCAGCCTTAGTTCCATATGAATTAAAAAGAAAGTTTGTACGTTTTATAATGTCCGAGATATAACTGTTTGAAGTGACCCTCCCCCACCTTCATTTTCTCTGCATATTGCACAGCCCTATACTCCATACACAGTTACTCAGTGAGAAGCATGAACAGCTCTCAATACAGAAGCAAGGGAAAAAAATGAAAAGATTCAGGATTTCACAGAAATGATCCAAAATTTGTTAATAAAAGTATATTACAAAATGTATTAATGAAACAACTACTGCCAGAAAATCAAAAGTTGTCCGAAAGTTTAGTTACACTTTAAATACATTGTTTTTTTCATCCATAATTATATGCTCTATTAAATGAGACTAAGTTGTCTGAAAAGTTAGAGACCATTTAAAAGTGAATGGGAGAAATACTCAGAACAGCTATTATGAAAATAATCCAACCTGAAACAGGATGTAAACTGCAGTGCTCACACAAAAGTCGGGGCCCCTCTAAACAGCTGATCAGCCAGAGTGCCAAGAGTCAGACTCTTACTCTTTTCATTCTGATGGCCTTCCCTAAGGATCTATCAGTTTTAAAAGGATGGATAACCCCTTTAGACTACTAAACCAGATATGAACAAGGTACAGTATCTAATCTCTAAAAAGCCAATTACAGTCTTTTTTTTTTTTTTTTATTATTACAACTGTGTATGTTTTTTTTTTTTTTTTGGAGCACTCTACGTCTGCATCCTACTACTAAACGGACTATTAGAAAATAACCTGTCAGAGTGTCAACCAAGGTGGCGCAATAAATCAAATTAATTTGATTAATTTGCTGTTTTAACCGAGTACAATTCTGATTTTGTTTACAATTGTAAAATTGCTATTAACATTGGGGCCGAAAGGAGCCAGCGAGATGTGGCATAGCCCTGAGAGCAAGACACAGTGCTACACGCTAGGAATGAGTAAAAGATGTCTGGGATGATGTGGGATTGCTTCTGTCTGTCTGGAGGTGAAGTGGCAGAACACTGTTCATTGACCCGACTGCATGAAAGGTCAAACTGCTGCTATAGCTCACACTGAACCTACTTCACATCATATCTACACCAGAAGCACCCCCCAGCATTGCCCAGAATTGCCCCTGGCTCTTTAAAAAGCTTACCAGTAATGTCACATGGACTAGTTCAATGTTCACTTCAGTTTTTGACTTCCTGACAAAATTCGATTTTTCAAATCTGACATGTGTCACGTTATGCAGTAATATCTTTGGAATCACCAAAGTAATTTTGAAATTTTTTTCCGTGACACATTATATTTTGTCTTCGTGGTAAACTGATCAATAAGTTTTGTGTTTAATTATAAAAATAGGAAATTTGATAGTAATTTTGAAATTATGCAATTTAAAAGGTTTGATGATCTGCTTTTCATACAGATAGTCATACCACCCAAATTAGTTCATAAAACTAATTTACCATATCTCTGCTTTATTTTGGCATCAAACTTTAATCACCCTTTAATTTTTTATGGACATTATAAGGCTTACAAGTCAGGCTAGGTTCACATCTGCGCCCGGTCTCCGCTCAGGAATTCCGTTCTCCATTCCGCATTTTTCCGTTATAGTCTATAGATGGATTATGTTTCCGTATGTGAGGTCCCCAAGCGGACCCCACAAACGGAAACGCGAATGTAGGTGTGTACCTAGCGTCAAACAGCAATTTTCAAGAACATTTCCAAAACCCATTTTTCAAGGGACTAATCTAGTTATGAAGGGGTTTTGAAAACCCTCTGTATTAGAAATCTCCATAAATCACCCCATTTTCAAAACTGCATCCCTTAAATAAGCCAAAACAACATATAAGAAGTATCTTCATCCTATAAGCATTTAACAGGAATTAAGACAAAATGCAGGTAACATTTCCGTTTCATTTTCTTTTACTAATATGTTCATTTAGCCCTAGAAGTTACTCATTCACGAGGGGTTAAAGCAGAAAATGCATCACACAATTTGTTATGCAAGTTCTCCCAACTACCATAGTACCCCATGTAAATGTAAACTGATATACGGGCACACAGCAAGATGCAGAAGGGAAGGAGCGATAATGAGACTTTGGAGGGAAGATTTTGTTGTGATCAGTTTCAGGCACCATGTTGCATTTGCA
The DNA here is from genome assembly GCA_947044405.1 of Leptodactylus fallax. Classification (NCBI taxonomy): domain Eukaryota; kingdom Metazoa; phylum Chordata; class Amphibia; order Anura; family Leptodactylidae; genus Leptodactylus; species Leptodactylus fallax. Next base: position 713,889 of record CAMRHE010000024.1, read on the forward strand.
GAGTCCCTGAGGTGCCAAAACAGAACGTGACCCCATATTGGAAAATAGACCCCTCAAGGAATTTATCAAGGAGTATAGTGAGTATTTTGGCCCTATGGGTTTTTCACAGAATTTATTACCATTGGGATGTGAAAATGAAAAATTACCTTTTTTCTGATATGTCATTTTAGCTCCAAATTTTAAATGTTCAGAAATGGTTAAAAGGAGAAAAAAACAACACATAAACACGACAATACCCCATATGTGCTGGTACACTGATGTACGGGCACATGGCAGTGCTTGAAACAGAAAGAGCGCTAATTGGCTTTTGGAGGGCAGAGTTTTCTGGACTAGTTTTCAGGTACCCCCATAAAGCACCCCATTCTCAAAACTGTACTCCTGAAAGAATTCAAAACAGCATTTAGAAAGTTTATTAACCCTTTCAGAATTTCACAGCAAATAAAACAAAATGGAGGTCAAATTTACACTTTTCAATTTCTGTTGCTAATAAATTAATTTAGCCCTTACACATTCACAAGGGGTTAAAGGAGGAAAAGCATCCATTATTTGTTAAGCAATTTCTACTGACTAAAGAAATGCCCCACATGTGGGTATAACTGCTGTAAGGTCACACAGTGGGACTTAGAAGGGACAAAAATTTTTGGAGGTCAGATTTTGTTGTAATAGTTCTCAGGTACAATGTCGCATGTGCTGAGCCCTTGAATTGCCAGAAGAGTGGAAACCCTCAACATATTACCTCAGTTTGGAAATTACACCCCTTAAAAAAAATTATCAAGGGGTATATCGAACATTTGGACCCCACTGGTATGGCATTAATTTATTTTCCAGAAATTACTGCATAACAGAGGATGAAAGATAAATCTGTGCAGAATACATGATGGCATAAGGAGGTGATACAGTATACCAGGTTAAATAAATGTAAAAATTTAATAATCCATGGCTGTGTGGTACAGTCTGAAGCACTCCTTCATGCACAGGCCAGGTGTCACACTGATCAGCGGTGTGTATATATATATATATATATATATATATATATATATACACACACACACACATATATACACACACACACATACACAGTGGGAACGGAAAGTATTCAGACGCCTTTAAATTTTTCACTCTTTGTTTCATTGCAGCCATTTGCTAAAAGCAAAAAAGTTCATTTTATTTCTCATTAATGTACACTCAGCACCCCATCTCGACAGAAAAAAAAACAGAAACGTAGATATTTTTGCAAATTTACTAAAAAAGAAAAACTGAAATTTCACATGGTCATAAGTATTCAGACCCTTTGCTGTGACATTCATATTTAACTCACATGCTGTCCATTTCCTTCTGATCCTCCTTGAGATGGTTCTACTCCTTCATTGGAGTCCAGCTGTGTTTAATTAAACTGATTGGACTTAATTAGGAAAGGCACACACCTGTCTATATAAGACCTCACAGCTCACAGTGCATGTCAGAGCAAATGAGAATCATGAGGGCAAAAGGAACTGCCCAAGAAGCTCAGAGACAGAATTGTTGCAAGGCACAGGTTTGGCCAAGGTTACAAAAGAATTTCTGCAGCACTCAAGGATCCTAAGAGCACAGTGGCTTCCATAAACCTTAAATGGAAGAAGTTTGGGATGACCAGAACTCTTCCTAGATCTGGCTGTCCAGCCAAACTGAGCAATCGTGGGAGAAGAGCCTTGGTGAGAGAGGTAAAGAAGAATCCAAAGATCACTGTGGCTGAGCTCCAGAGATGCAGTAGGGAGATGGGAGAAAGTTCGACAGTCACTGCAGCCCTCTACCAGTCAGGGCTTTATGGCAGAATGGCCAGAAGGAAGCCTCTCCTCAGTGCAAGACATATGAAAGCCCGCATAGAGTTTGCCAAAAAACACATGAAGGACTCCCAGACTATGAGAAATAAGATTCTCTGGTCTGATGAGACGAAGATTGAAATTTTTGCCGTTAATTCTAAGCGGTATGTGTGGAGAAAACCAGGCACTGCTCATCACCTGCCCAATACAATCCCAACAGTGAAACATGGTGGCAGCATTATGCTATGGGGGTGTTTTTCATCTGCAGGGACAGGACGACTGGTTGCAATTGAAGGAAAGATGAATGCGGCCAAGTACAGAGATATTCTGGAAGAAAACCTCTCCCAGAGTGCTCTGGACCTCAGACTGGGCCGAAAGTTCACCTTCCAACAAGACAATGACCCTAAGCACACAGCTAAAATAACAAAGGAGTGGCTTCGGAACGACTCTGTGACCATTCTTGACTGGCCCAGCCAGAGCCCTGACCTCAACCCAATTGAGCATCTCTGGAGAGACCTGAAAATGGCTGTCCACCAACGTTCACCATCCAACCTGACGGAACTGGAGAGGATCTTCAAGGAAGAATGGCAGAGGATCCCCAAATCCAGATGTGAAAAACTTGTTGCATCATTCCCAAGAAGACTCATGACTGTACTAGCTCAAAAGGGTGCTTCTACTCAATATTGAGCAAAGGGTCTGAATTCTTATGACCATGTGATATTTCAGTTTTTCTTTAATAAATTTGAAAAAATATCTACATTTCTGTTTTTTTTCTGTCAAGATGGGGTGCTGAGTGTACATTAATGAGAAATAAAATGAACTTTTTTTGCTTTTAGCAAATGGCTGCAATGAAACAAAGAGTGAAAAATTTAAAGAAAGGGGTCTGAATACTTTCCATACACACTGTATATATGTATATGTAAAGATGTCAAAATAAAAAAAAAGAAAAAAAAAAAAGAAAGAAGAAGAAGACGACTAAAATTTAATGAATATATATTCTTCTATCTATATACAGTGAAGGAAATAAGTATTTGATCCCTTGCTGATTTTTTTAAGTTTGTCCACTGACAAAGACATGAACAGTCTATAATTTTAAAGGTAGGTTAATTTTAACAGTGAGAGATAGAATATTAAAAATAAAATCCAGGAAAAACACATTGTATAAATTTTATAAATTTATTTGCATTTTGCAGAAAGAAATAAGTATGTGATCCCTCTGGCAAACAAGACTTAATATTTGTTGGCAAAACTCTTGTTGACAAGCACAGCAGTCAGACGTTTTTTGTAGTTGATGATGAGGTTTGCGCACATGTCAGGAAGAATTTTGGTCCACTCCTCTTTGCAGATCATCTCTAAGTCATTAAGATTTTGAGGCTGTCGCTTGGCAACTTGGAGCTTCAGCTCCCTCCATAAGTTTTCTATGAGATTAAGGTCTGGAGACTGGCTAGGACTCTCCATGACCTTAATGTGCTTTTTTTTGAGCCACTCCTTTGTTGCCTTGGCTGTATGTTTTTGGTCATTGTCCTGCTGGAAGAACCAGCCATGACCCATTTTTAATGTCCTGGCAGAGGGAAGGAGGTTGTCACGCAGGATTTTACGGTACATGGCTCCATCCATTCTCCCATTGATGCGGTGAAGTAGTCCTGTGCCCTTAGCAGAGAAACACCCCCAAAACATTATGTTTCCACCTCCATGCTTGACAGTGGGGACCGTGTTCTTTGGGTCATAGGCAGCATTTCTCTTCCTCCAAACACGGCGAGTTGAGTTAATGCCAAAGAGCTCAATTTTTGTCTCATCTGACCACAACACCTTCTCCTATTCACTCGCAGAATCATCCAGGTGTTTATTGGCGAACTTCAGATGGGCCTGCACATGGCCTTTCTTGAGCAGGGAAACCTTGCGGGCACTGCAGGATTTTAATCCATTACGGCGTAATGTGTTACCAATGGTTTTCTTGGTGACTGTGGTCCCAGCTGCCTTGCGATCATTAACAAGTTCCCCCGTGTAGTTTTAGGCTGATCTCTCACCTTCCTCATGATCAAGGATACCCCACGAGGTGAGATTTTGCATGGAGCCCCAGATCGATGTTGATTGACAATCATTTTGTATTTCTTCCATTTTCTTACTATTGCACCAACAATTGTCTCCTTCTCAACCAGCGTCTTACTTATGGTGTTGTAGTACATTCTAGATTTGTGCAGGTATATGATCTTGTCCCTGACATCCATAGAAAGCTCACTGGTCTTGCCCATGTTGTAGAGGTTAGAGTCTGACTGATTAATTGTGTCTGTGGACAGGAGTCTCTTATACAGGTGACAATATAAGAGAACTGTCTTTAATGCAGGTAAGGAGTTGATCAGGAGCGTCTAACTGGTCTGTAGGAGCCAGAACTCTTAATGGTTGGTAGGGGATCAAATACTTATTTCTCTGCAAAATGCAAATACATTTTTAAAATTTATACAATGTGATTTTCTGGATTTTATTTTTGATATTCTATCACTCACTGTTAAAATTAACCTTCCCTTAAAATTATAGACTGTTCATGTCTTTGTCCATGAGCAAACGTACAAAATCAGCAAGGGATCAAATACTTATTTCCTTCACTATATATATATATATATATATATATATATATATATATACATACATATATATACATATATATACATACATATATATCACACACACACACACACACACACACACACACACACACACACACTTGTGCTAAAAAGTTTACATACACCAGCAGATTTTTTGTTTTTTTGGCCTTTTTTCAGAGAATATGGATAACACAAAAACTTTTTCTCCACTCATGGTTAGTGGTTGGTTGAAGCCATTTATTGTCAAACTTCTGTGTTTTCTCTTTTTAAATTATGACAACCAAAAACATCAAAATGACCCTGTTCAAAAGTTCACATACCCCAGTTCTTAATACCGTGTATTGCCCCCTCTAACATCAATGACAGCTTGAAGTCTTTTGTGGTAGTTGTGGATGAGGCTCTTAATTTTCTCAGATGGTAAAACTGCCCATTCTTCTTGGCAAAAAGTCTCCAGTTCCTGTAAATTCTTGGGCTGTCTTGCATGTACTGCGCGCTTGAGATCTCCCCAGAGTGGCTTAAAAGAGGACCTTTCATGTCCTCATGTATATGCGGTTTTACATACTGCTAGAAAGCTAGAATTCAGCGCACTGTCAGCTTTCCCGTTATATGCCCCGGGGCTGGAGATATCGGGGGTCTAAATTTCACCGATCACTGTCAGAAGGGCGTTCCTGACAGTCTAGCTACGCTGTGAGTAAACACCCTCCCTGACAGTATTCCTCCATAGCGCTGTACTGAGGGTCGTTCCTCACAGTTCAGCGTCATCACTGGGCGGTAAGGAACGCCCCCTCGTCTATAGCTGAGTACTGTCAGAGGGGCGTTCCTTACAGCCCAGTGATGACACTAAGCTGTAAGGAACGCCCCCCCCCCCAGTACAAGTCTATGGACTATGAATTCAGCGCGCTGTCAGCTTTCTAGCGGTATGTAAAACCGCATATACATGAGGACGTGAAAAGTCCTCTTTAATGATATTGACGTCAGGAGACTGAGATGGCCACTCCAGAACTTTCACTTTCTTCTGCTGTAGCCAATGACACATCAACTTGGCCTTGTGTTTTGGATCGTTATCATGTTGGAACGTCCAAGTACGTCCCATGCGCAGCTTCCTGGCTGACGAGTGCAAATTTGCCTCCAGTATTTGCAGACGTGCTGCATTCATTTTTCCTTCAACTTTGATCAAGTTTCCTGTGCCTTTGAAGCTCACACATCCCCACATCATCAGTGATCCACCTCCGTGCTTTACAGTAGGAATGGTGTTCCTTTCATCATAGGTCTTATTGACACCTCTCCAAATGTAACTTTTGTGGTTGTGGCCAAAAAGTTCGATTTTTGTCTCATCACTCCAAATTACCTTGTTCCAAAAGTTTTGAGGCTTGTCTGTGTGCTGTTTGGCGTACTGAAGGCGAGATTCTTTGTGGCATTTGCGCAGTAATGGCTTTCTTCTGGCAACTCGATCATGCAGCCCATTTTTCTTCAAGTGCCTCCTTATTGTGCATCTTGAAACAGCCATACCGATAGTTTTCAGAGAGTCCTGTATTTCACCTGATGTTATGTGTGGGTTTTTCTTTGCATCCCGAACAATTTTCTGGGCAGTTGTGGCCGAAATTTTGGTTGGTCTACCTGACCGTGGTTTGGTTTTTACAGAGCCCCTGAGTTTCCATTTGTTAATCACAGTTTGAACACTGCTGACTGGCATTATCAATTCCTTGGATATATTTTTATATCCCTTTCCAGTTTTATACAGTTCAACTACCTTTTCCCGTAGATCCGTGGACAATTCTTGAAACGTCAGTGGCTGGAGGAAAGATGCAGCAGTCTGTCTGGATCCCAGAAACTCACTCAGCTTTTATACAGGGATTACAAGCAAACAGGTCACAGTTGAGGATGTTACCTTTAGTAGCCATTCAAATGCTTGTGTGTCAACTTCTGGGCATGTTATCAGGCCAAAATCACCAGGGTATGTGAACTTTTGAACAGGGTCATTTTGATGTTTTTGGTTGTAATTATTTTGCTGTTATTCACAAATATGTTTCAAATCTATGCTGCACATAGCAAACTGTGACACCAAAATCTAACTTTTCTGAGATTGCACAGCATACCGTATATAAAAACACAACCACCTTCATGCAACTTTGCAGTAATCAGAGATTACAAGCAAAAATTGTACAAAAATTCACCACTAAAGTGCCAGCTCAAGCAATCCCTTTCTGCAAAGAAAATGTACTTTCCAAAAAACTGCAAGATGTGAGGAATTCATACATATCACACATATTTATATTTACAGGTGCAGGTGTTAAAGAAATGCCAAAATCGAAGAAATGCGCCAACCAATTTTCTGCATGCAAATTAAATAGTTTACGTAACAATATAATTTCTCTATCCCCTATAAAAATTGTAGAAATATATACGTTCATCTCTAGTGATAATTGCTATTATTTTAGCGTGTAACGGATATCGCTAGAGAGGCATATTTTACTCTATAAAGATCAGGTATGGACAGGGTCAAATATAAACTTTATTGATGACTTTGTACATATGTTGTGTAAATGTTTGTTGCAACTCTTTTGGTGCAGTGACCTAGACGATGGTAAACGTCTGAATAAACTCCCTGGTTATGTTCACAGGGGTATTACAGAAGAATACCCCTGTGATTAGGCTCAGAGGGGTATTACATTATCCCTCTGACAATCATAGAGCAAAAATATAGTATGCTCTATGATTGATAGGAGAGGGGATAACATGGACAGAAGTCCATGTTACCCCTTTCCCTGGGGTCACATACAGGTTATGAACAGACGATTATGATTTATCATCGTCTGTGCAGTCTGCAGCTCTGCTCTTTCCCCTTCCTTCCTCCTTTTTCATGCAGCTCTAAGATGCTGTCTGAGGCAGGAGGGGGAGGACACTTTAGAGCCCCATATATCAGGATCAGTTAGGGCTATGAAGACGATTACAGATCCGAAGCGATCTGCTGTTAAAAAGGCTGTTGGGAATTGTGATTCTGGACCAAAATGTACTTTAAAAATGTTGCTGCTAGACTTTGATTGATACTCTCTTTTTTACCTTCCTCCTAGACACCTTGGAAAGAAAACGTCTAGACTTTTCCTTTATCTCTGTACATCTGCGAAAACCCTTATCGCTAAAAACTATGTACTTTTATCTACTTCTGCTAAACTGTGTGGATTACAGATGGGATATTATTCACAGACAGCCAGCAGTTATCTTGACTGTGCTCATAGATTGCTCTTTTCCTGTGTCATTGTAACATCTCTGCACCACCTTCCGCCCGCACACGGCAGCGCAGGAGGCATGCTCAGTTTGATTCCTTGTTTAAGATTCTTGTTGCTCAGTCTGAACACTGTCCTAGACTATTCCTGACCTCTGCCTTGACTTTTGACTATTCTCGTGGATTTTGATTCTGTACTGCATTGCTCGTCTGTTACTGAACTCTTGGCTTGCTGACCTATCTTTTTGTCGTCTGTTCTGTGTGCGTTCTGTGTTGTCACTTATTCAGTGTAGGGACCGGCTCCGAGTTGTCGGCTTTCACCTAGGACAGTCAGGCAAGAGGCAGGGCCAGTGGGGGGGGGGGGGTTCAGCTTTAGGGCTTACTGTCTTGTTGTGCCCCTCTCCCCAGGGTTCTCCAGCAGCTACAGGGGAATCGCTTCTCTAGCAATTCCCTTACAGAATAACCAAAAAAAAAAAAAAAAAATTACCTTCTGCCATTGCTTCCCTCCGGAGCAGCATGGATCCTATTCAGGGACTTGCAGCCAAGATGGAGGGTTTGGCAGGCCTGGTAGCTGAGCTAGCTAAACAGGTTCAGACCCTCACTGATGCTGCTGCAGCATCCCCAGCTGTTTCTGCCCCTTTTAGGGTTAAGATGCTACTCCCAGATCGTTTCTCGGGGGACTGAGAAAAATTTGAGACTTTCCGGGAGTCTTGTCACCTGTATTTCCGAATTAATCCACATGCATCCCAGGCCCAAATTGTGGGAGTAGTTATATCCCTCCTACAGGGGGATCCACAAGCTTGGGCCCTTAAACTCCCTCCTGGGGCTGAGGAGTGGTCAGATTTTAAAAAAAAATTTTTGTCTTTGGGGTCTATATATGCTGAGCCAGACCACATTGGACTTGCAGAATCACAACTCCTCACCATCTGGCAGGGCAAAGGCTCTGCTGAGGAGTACTGCTCAGAATTCCGCAAGTGCAGTGTAACTGCAGGTTGGTGTGAGTCCGCTCTAAAGGCCCACTTTAAACAAGGCCTGTGTGACCATGTTAAGGGGGTCTGGGTTGGTCACCCTACTCTTGAGCAGGTGATGACTTTGGCCATCCGTATTGACCGTAGAATCCGGGAAAATGTTAAAGAGAGAGTTGGGTCTGTTTCCTCCAAATTTTCTGTCTCTTCCTCTCTCTCTCCTGATAAACCCACTTTTTCTCCCATCACTCCTGGTGAGGAACCCATGCAACTGGGAGCTATGGACGCCAAGACTCGACGAGAGCATCGTCTCCAGAATAACCTCTGCCTGTACTGTGGTGCTTCAGGTCATATAATTCGAGACTGCTCCATCAGACCCCGCACACTAGGGGAAAAACTTCAGTGCCTGAGTGGTAGTCAGGAGAACCACTCAGGCAACCTGGTATTTGCCGGAAATAACAATAAGATGTTGCTATCTGTGTCTCTGTCCTCTGGGCTTAATATTCATGCCAGCTTCATGTCACACTATGTATGAACTGTTCGGGTCACAAATCACCTCCTGATAGCAAACAGATAACAGATCCCTCTGTTACACACAACTTTCCAGATTGTTTATTTTTTGGCCGGTTGTAAATAACTTCTCTACTTAGATTGCATTTTGATTTTTTTTGTTTTTTTTAAGGACTCTAAAATCCTTTGAAGACCATGTGTATAGGGTATAAAAAAATCTGTGAATTTTCAGTTCTTGTATAACGCCATGTCTGAAGAAGAGAGCTAGACTCTTGAAAGCTTACTTATCAAATATACTCAGCCTCTAAAAGGTATCGCCTGATTTCTTCACTCTTCCACTTCTGTCCTCTGGGGACAGATCTGTTTCTGGCCAGGCCCTAGTTGACTCTGGGTCTGCGGCAAACTTTGTCAAACTTCCGTTTGTCTCAGCTTTAGGCATTAAGCTTTTGCTGCTTGATACTCTTCTGGCGGTTACTGGAGCGGATTTTGCCCCACTGGCCAGGGGTAAGGTCCAATGCAAGACCCCTTTAATCACGTTGCAAGTGGGTTCTGCACATTCTGAGGTCATAAGCTTCTTTGTTATGGAGCATCTGTCTTCTGATATTGTTTTGGGACTTCCCTGGTTGAACCTCCATAACCCTATTTTTGATTGGGGTAAAAGGGAATTAGTAAAATGGGGAGATCAGTGCTCATCCCATCCCACCGTATTGCTTTGCACACCTACTATTGTGTCATTGAGGAGACAGTCTCGGCTACTAAGGGTTGGAAACGTCAGGTGAATAAAAAACGTTTGCCTGGTCCATCAGCACCTCTTGTTGTTCAGTGAGATCTGGAATTTAAGGCAAAGAAAATACTGAATCCTTCTAAAACTGGTTTATCTGGTGAGGGTCTAGTGGCCCCTCATAAAGGTGGGGTACTGTAACGTCTCTGCCTGTTCAGGTTTCTGCACCACCTTCCACCCACACGCGGCGGTGCAGGAGGTGTGCTCAGTTTGATTCCTTGTTTAAGATTCTTGTTGCTCAGTCTGAACACTGTCCTACACTATGTAATTGATTTTCTGCCACACCCCTCTACTTCACCTTGGTTTTCCTCTGCTCCACTAATAGTTAATTTTGGGCTTTCCTGTGTAATTGACAGCCTGTCATTCTATCAAGTCTGGGGCGGGTTCTTTCTTCCTATTTATTCTTTGCTCACATTCACATTGGCACTGGTTATTGCGTTGTGCGTTCTGGCTATTACTCCTTGCTGTTTTTGTTACCTGTATTCCTATTCCTGACCTCTGGCCTTGACTTTTGACTATTCTCGTGGATTTTGAGTCTGTTACCGAACCCTTGGCTTGCTGACTTCCCTTTTTATCGTTTGTTCAGTCTGCGTTCTGTGTTGTCACTTATTCAGTGTAGGGACCAGCTCTGAGTTGTCGGCTGTCACCTAGGACAGTCAGGCAGGAGACAGGGCCAGTGGGGGGGGTTTTCAGCTTTAGGGATCACTGTCTTGTTGTGCCCCTCCCCCCAGGGTTCTCCAGCAGCTACTGGGGAAATCGCTCCTCTAGTGATTCCTTTACAGTCATGTGTGCATGTATTTGTTTGCTATTGTGCAGTTACTCTGGCAGAATTACATATAAAGAAACCAGTAGTATCAGGAATGGATAAGGGAGCGGGGACAGATTGCTCCATATTGTACACGTCCACAGCTTCAGAGACAAATGTAAAGTGTGCTGCAACCATAATGTGATTATTAGCAACAGAAAAATTTATAGGAAACCATTTCTGAAGCCTTATACAGTCATGCCCTGCAAGACCGTGTAGATACTTTAACTTTTCATGTAAACTCATGCCCTTCAGGGATAATTCTACCAGCACCTTTTTGGACAATTGTATCAATTTTTTTTTTCTCATATCCCAAAACCACATCCTTGATTTAGCTAACACAATTAACAACAGCAATGCTGATTATGTATATATAACTCCTATGCTGCCAAGACTACCGAGTTATTTGCTCCTATGTTGAGAAGGTATTTGGGGGTTTCAGTTGTCCTGAACAATAAAAGAAGATTAGATTATTAAATAGTTTGAATTTTAGTTCAATTACATGATCATATCTTTATTATCAGAGGGGAAAAAATGGTGACAGGTCCTCAGTAAAATGTGACAAAGCATGTGCCAGGCACCTGAACAGACGGCAGAGGCAGCAGGGGTGAACAGTTTCACAAGTGCTTACCACAGGAAACCCTTATCTAGGTACATAAATGATCCACTGTAACAGTGTTACAATATGTTTTATGCAAGTTGATTTCAGCTTTATTTTGGAAGTTGAAGCATAGTTTTGTTCATGTATGATTTATGAGTGTCAGACATAAGAGCAGAACAAAACATATAGGTGCAAAGACTCTGTAATCTTACCTCATAAGGCAGCTTATCAAAATAGCCATTATTTGTCCAATCCCTGAGGCTGGAGCCACTGAACTGATGAGTAAGGCAGTCAATTCCACAGCCGTCTTTATCATCATATTCATCTTCATCCAAATCATTCATATCAATGGCGGCTGTCTTCAATGAAAGAATTGGCTTCTCTTTTACACCATGTAATTCTACAGCATCTAACTCTGTGTAATATTCCAAAAGAGAGCTATTGGTTTCCAGGCGTAATAGATTTGTGGGGAAATCAATTTCTTTTATACAGGGTGTGAACTGGCGAGCCTGAGGAGAATGTGCACGTGTGGGTTCTGCCGACCAGATTGTTTCCCATCTAGACATGACACAGAATACATTAACACTTTCACATATCCATAATAACATAGTCGATACTTTATTATTTCCTATGGAAAAGCAAACCAGGCCTTTCTAAACCAAGGAATCTTACAGACACTGAGGCAGATTTACTAAAAGGGGGTGATTTACTAAAAGAAAAAGTGCCAGAATTCTGCCATAATTTGCATGAAAGAACTTTCTAACTAACATCTGTGCTCTGTCGGCATATTGCCTTTCTTAGTAGGCATAACTTATTTTCTACTTCTGTGTTTTGTTCCTAATCCTTTCTCTTTAATTATTAGTGTTGCACCTGTTTACTTCCTCCCACCTATCCCTGTGTGTCAGCATCTAGAGAAGTTTCTGTCTTTAGTCCCACCGTGGCTAAGCAATGTGTTGAATTCTATTCCACGATGCATTTTATCCTAGTGTCTGTCCATCCTGTTTGATATGTGGCTTCTGAAAGTTATATATTTGTGTTCCGCTTGCATGCTTGTTGCTCACTTTTTTCATGCCAGAGTATTTGTCTACCTTGTTTTTATGCTTGTCCTGTTGTGTTTGTTTTCATCCCTGTTTTAGCCCTAGACTTTCTGCTATATATTTTGATACTCATGGCCATGTGCCTCCTGCTACCTGTGTTTTTCCTTTCTTAAAGGGGTTGTCCAGGCAAAAACAGACAACCCTTTTAACTTTTAAATCTGCCGGGGACATTAAAAAAAAAAAAAAAAAAAAAAATAATTCACACTCACCTATCCCCAATGCTCCAGTGTCCTTCCGGCGCGTTTTGGTCCTTCTGCTGAACGGGTCTCTTCCGGAGTTCCACTGAGGCCAATCAGCGAATGGCATGCAATGTCACTACCTGTGACATCACGGGTCCTCTTCCTTAGGCCTGCTGAGAAAGAGACCCAGGAGAAGCCACTGGAGCAGAAGAACTGGGACGCACCGGGAGGACACCAGAGCATAGGGGACAGGTGAGTATGCATTTTTTTTTTTTTCAATGTCCCCGGCTGATTTAAAAGTTAAAAGGGTTGTCCATTTTTGTCTGGACAACCCCTTTAATACCTGTCCGATTTTAGCTTGTATACCTGTCTGCCCTGTTTTTACTCTCAGTAAATATTAAGCATTTCAACTTGTTTCTGTGGTACTCTGTACCACAGTTCTGTCCTGTCTGTCAGCTGATACTAAACCCGGGACCGCCTCAGAAGGTAGTGGCCTGGCGGACTCCATCAGCGAAGACCAGATCTTCGTATGGGGGTTAAAGGGTGAAGACCAGGGAGTGTGCTGGAAAAGCGTCCTTAGAGGTGATACAGTAGGTCCACTATCTGCTGCCTGTGACACTAACATTCATTGTGCCACATTTGTCAAGTGTTTTACACAATTTTTAGACACTTTTATGCCTTGCATGGATAAGGTGTGTGGCTTTGTATGACAACGCGCAATTTCAATGAAAATGGGTGTGGCTTAGGTTGCAACAACGTGAAGCAGATTTACTAAAGCTACATTCATACAATAATGATTAATGGTCGTGTGACGTCACACAGCAGCATTAAATTTAATGTTACTGAATGGGGGCTAGTCACATGACCGTTATAAACTGAGCCAACTAAGAGGAGGTGTAGAGTCAAACAAGACAGATTTCTAACAGCATTAGGCACATTGATAAATCTGGCACAGTTTAAAAATGTCTAGTGTAAATTTGCACGGAGAAAACCTTGACTGCATTAGCAAACTTGCCCTAATAATTAACATGATCAATAAATGGCATACATAAAACAGTAACAATTTGGAGTCCAATATTACTATATGGAGTCTGAGTAAATTTAGTTGCTAAGGCACACTTACAAGAACTATGATATGAATATATAGCATATTTATCATAAATGTTTGGAAACTTTAGATGAAAAGTCCCTGTTGTCCATGTTTACATTACTATGGATAGCAATGAACATAAGTTATGTTCACACTACCATTATCAAAGGATGCACGCAGCTGCAAGTGAACACACAATTGTACTGTACAATCAGCCACCAACAATTTCACAATTATAATGTCTAACCGTGTCAATACTGTTGAGCTACCGCACTGTAAGCATGCAACCTGTCTCTTCTCTTACTCAAAAACAGCCTCACGACCATGCAAGACACATATAGAGAAGTATTGACGTGTAATGTTTTCATTAAAGGACTTGCAACATGTGATCAAATGTTTCTACTCAAACTCGCATTTAACCTCAGCCTGTCTTTCTTCTCTTACCTCCCTAATTTCCACCCCGTTTCATAGACTTCTATAGACATGTGTAGTATAAGTCATTTGATCTTCAGTCTGTGTAAAGACTGATAGAGCAGTGATTTTCATAGCGAAAGGTAGTTTAACAGAGGGATGGGGGAACAGGGAAACAGCCTGATAAGAGCAGAAAAAAAAGCATTTATCTCTAATAAAATATCAGGGCTGCGGAGTTGAGTTGGGACTAATTTTGGGTGGAGTCAAAAAAAGTTACCAATGTCTTCAAAAAAATGTAAATTATTAATATTGTATAATTAATTAGATGCACAGTTTGTTGCAGAATTAGGACTTGGAGTTAGGATGTGGACAAGTAGAGGAGTCAGAGGTTTGGTCTATCAACTCCACAGCCCTGTAAGATATAATACAAAGTTTCTTATATTCAAATGTACGATTCATGAACCATAGTTAAACCAGTAATACAGACAAGTCACAGAGCTTATCTCTCAAAAATAAGGCTGTGTGAAAAAACCTAAAACCTTTCCGACAAAGAGAAGATATCTGAATCCAGTCCTTCATAGTACATTACATATTGACCTTACCTTACTTCAGTAGGAGTGGTCTGAGAGTAGGGATTTGCAGAACAAGCCAAAATCTTCACAACAGATCCTGGATGATAAGTTTCCAGAATATGAACCGCTGTAGGATAAACAGGCTCCTCAAACGCAAGCTCTACATAATCCTGGCTACAGAAGCTTGGTGGTGTTCTCTTGAAAAGGAGAGCAGAGCTGGCACACTGATGCCACCAGTTTCCATACGTCCGAAACACAGCAGTCTGAGTGAAATCCCCAGAACTTGGATAGACATTGGGAGGACCTGCTAAATTCCACATGGTGTAAGACATGCTGTTTTCACTTCCATAGTGAGAACTGAAATCCAAAACTTCTTTGGCATACTGTATAGCCTCAATGGACATTGGCAGAGCACGGCTGTTTGACTCAATGGCTCTGCGACTGTTAATCATTTCACCCCTACTAGCTAACCGGGCACGGCGCCGAAGGCAAATGTAGTAAAACATGCTCAGGACTGTTAGCATGGGAAACCAAGGTGACATATAGCTTAAGCAGACGTGACCAGTGAATTGTGTTGTCTAACTTGTTTCTTGTAATAACTGATAGGTTACCTGGTAAACACATTCCTGCAAAGAAATAAAAAGGGAAAAACTGAGCTTACACTGAAACCTTAAACTGCTGTTTCTAAAACCACATAACAATAATAATAACCGAAATAGCAATTAAAGGAAATCTGTCTCTATTAAAATGCAGTGTAATCTGCAGGCAGCATGTTATAAAAGGCCTGAGTAGATTGATATATAGTTTTTTGGGAAAAAGATTCTGTATAACGTCTATTTTAGTAACTTATATTTTTGCTTTTTCTAGGATTAAAAATAGTCATCTAGACATGAGGGTGTTCCTACACAATGATTGACAGCTCCCCAGGTATGAGTGTGTATACAGAGTTATTCTACCATTTATGTCACATGGTGAATGTCATGCAAACAATGTCAGAATTGCTGCATTTTTTTTAAAGCCACCCCACCAAAAACATTGGGGCACATTTATCATGATTTGTATGCTAGGTTTCTGCTGTACAAGGCATGAAAGTACAGTTTTTGTGGAAAAAAATTGCAGATTTATTTACTTTCTTACCCCATCCTTGCCATTTTCCCAAAAAAGGCCGTAGTGTGGACGGGGCCATCAGCCCTATAGGACTCACAATTATTTATGCCACTTTACACTAGGTTCACACAAGCGTCTCCTCTCCTTTGTTGTGATCCGTTGGAGGACCAGAAAAACTGAGAGGTGGACCGCTAATATAGTGGTAACAAACACATTCTGATAGACCCCATTGATTATAATGGTGTCCATCTGGTGTATGCCATTTTAAAACTGAAACTGGCAGAGGAAAATGTCCTCCGTGCAAGACTTTTTCCTCTAACGATTTTCAGGAGGAGACTGTCTACAATGGAGACACCGGCGCCAATGTGAATGCAGCCTTACTGGCATAAATCGTGCCTGAAACAAACCTAAGTACAGTATATACGGTCCGTGCCAGAAGATGTACCTGTAAATGAAGTGCACTCTCTGACAGGACAGAAGATAAGAAGGCTGTCACTGAAAACTGTACCCCAAAACGTCACCATCAGAAATACAACTGCTTTTGCAAAAAACAAGCCCTCTTAAGGCTAAGTCAATTGAAAAAGTTATTTGTGTTACAATGCAGAAATTACGGAATCCCTAAGGGGTTCCACAATTCTGCATCTTGTCCTCCCTGACAGACCGTCACTCTCTACTAGATACACAGAATACTCTCACATTACTCTCCAGTGAATCTCACTATATAAAACAAGCAGAAATATTAGGATCTTGCATGATACCTCAGCTCTTTCTATTCGGAATACAACTGTTATCCCCCACCACTATATTTACTCATGGGGTAACTGAAGGAGTACAAAATAGATCACATTACTTTCGTCTAATGCAAAATATAGATGGTCATTACTGTGGAACCAAAGGCAGTCTGGGTTAGAGTATTCATATGAAATAATCTATGTAAGAGGATGAATGGGGGGGGGGGGGTAGACCAGGAGGTGTGTAATGGACCCAATAATATCTAGTTGTTGGAGTACCTTCTCATTGCCTATTACTAAGATAAATACATGAAAATTAAACCACATAGGCAAACCCACCTCTGACACGTCACTCTGCATAGACATGACAACCAAAGCCACCAACTGGGTCGCTTTGCAGACCTATGATAGTGTAAACCCAAAAACACCATACTACTACCAGAAATCCACAAAAAAGCTTAACCGTCACATCCGATTAAGATGCCCATACTTTATTAATGCATCTGAAAAGCCTCGGTATCCAGTAAGACACTAGGCCTACGCATTTCTGATATATTCTGACGCATGCTGAGTCCTTAGTCATGGCTACTGTGCGTAAATCTCTGACTCTTAAAGCATAGCTTTTAGCCAATAGCAGGACACACCTCCCACCCAGCCATGCCCACTATTAGCATATGTATACAATGCATCATGAAGCCCAGTACAAGGATCCTCCTACATTACCTTGTTTAATATAAAAAGGAAGGGAAACCCCTTGTATGAGCAGCTCCTCTCCTGGAATCACATGACCTGCATGTCAGCGAGAGGTCCAGCAGCTGTGTGCTACTGGTTACAGTCCCACCATGTGACTCGCACATCACTGCAGCATCTCCTGAGCCTCCGATCTATTAAGAGATCCCAGCCACGCCCCCCGAGGCGGTACATTACAAACATGAGTTATAAGCCACACCCCTGCCTGCACTTAACCCTTACTGCTACTAGGATTGCATTCTCAGTCTATCTAGAGGGAGCAGATGCTAAAGATGTTACAGAACACAGTGGGTTAATAAAGAAACAGACTCGTTAATGTATGGATGCAGAATGCTAGCTAGCACATCTATAAGTAGTCTATATATCTGACTACCAAAGTATTCCCAAAACGGTATAAAGGACTATAACAGCTAAACATCACAAAGTGATCACAGAAAAATATATCACACAAGTTCTAAGCAATCTTATCGCATAAGTAAGCTATAATGGACAGTAAGGGGGTGTCCGACTTACTAAAATGATCTGCAGTGCCACATACTTACTGTCCCCTCTGCTGGACATTACTGAGCTGCCAGCTCCTTCTACCACTCCTGTTTACATGCCGTGACTCTCCCAAGATGGCTGCAGTTGCTGTGTAAAACTACATTTCCCATGATTCATCTGCCTCCTCTCTCACTGCGCACTCCCCTGCCTGCGTCTAGCTGATTGTAAACTACTTCTCCCCTCCTGTAGCGCTCTGTGTGCAGGGCTGGGGTTATGAGTGCGCACCATATGGTGGACTGTCAAAGAGGGACACAGAAAGTTTATTGTGTGAACGTTTAAAGGGGTTGTCCGGGATAAAATGAAAATGTAACCCTAAACTAAAGACCCTATCCCCGCCTAACTTCTAACTTACTTTAAAAAAAAAGTATAATTAACCATATAGCCAGCAGGCACATTTTCTGATTTTCCGGTGACATTGCGTTTCCCCGTTTCTGGAAACGGAACGTCAAATATAATAACCACCCTCCCCACCCCATCATACTTACTTGTCTTCATGTCTTCTTCTGGGCACGAAGTGTCACTTCCTTCAGGGGGGCCAGCACCTGCACAATAGAGCTGCAGTGCACATGGTAACTGAGTTCACTCCGGCTCTATTGCGCAAACACCGGCAGACGTGAATAGGAGAAGGATCGGGATTCCCACGCCTGTGTAATAGAGCCGAAATGCCGGAACTCCGGCTCAATTGCGCAGGCAGAAGTCAAGAGAAGAGGCGGCACAGGAGAAATTCATATCCAGGACTGGAAGACAGATAAGTATGATGGGGTGGGGGGTTGAGTTAGGTAGGGCTAGTAGTCCGCTGGCTAGCTAGGGAAACAGGGAGAGGGTGTGAGAGAGGGGGATCTGAGTGAAGAGCAATGCCTCAGGGTCAGAGGCGTAGCTGGCGGGGGGCGGCAGCCCCAGGTCCACTGAGAAGGTGGGGGACTACTAACCCTAAATTACATCAGTATGTGCTGCTCAGCTGGTTCCTCACTTTGCTGCTACTAGCTGTGCACGCCATATTAACCCAGTGAGGAACCAGCCCAGGATTTGGAGCACT
Organism: Leptodactylus fallax; assembly: GCA_947044405.1. NCBI lineage: Eukaryota > Metazoa > Chordata > Amphibia > Anura > Leptodactylidae > Leptodactylus > Leptodactylus fallax. The sequence continues at coordinate 732,692 of CAMRHE010000024.1, forward strand.
GAGCGGCTTTGAGCAGTGGCACCCTGCTAAGCCTTGGTTGTTGTTGGCTGAATGAGGCTGAGCAGGGAAAGGTACCAGCAGCTGATTAGAGCAGAGCTCTCATGACTCACAGCAGGCCAAAGCTCCTCCCCCAGTCCCTGCCTGTGCTCTATGCCTAGCTGATTAGAACAGAGAGTCTCACATGACTCACAGCAGGCCAAAGCTCCTCCCCCGTCCCTGCCTGTGCTCTATGCTTAGCTGATTAGAACAGAGAGCCTCTCATGACTCACAGCAGGCCAAAGCTCCTCCCCCTGGTCCCTGCCTGTGCTCTATGCTGATTAGAGCAGAGTGTCACATGACTCACAGCAGGCCGAAGCTCCTCCCCCTGGTCCCTGCTTGTGCTCTATGCTTAGCTGATTAGAGCAGAGCCTCTCACATGACTCACAGCAGGCTGAAGCTCCTCCCCCTGGTCCCTGCCTGTGCTCTATGCTTAGCTGATTAGAGCAGAGTGTCACATGACTCACAGCAGGCCAAAGCTCCTCCCCCAGGTCCCTGCCTGTGCTCTATGCGGCAGCTGATTAGAGCAGAGCGTCTCACATGACTCACAGCAGGCGAAGCTCCTCCCCCGGTCCCTGCCTGTGCTCCTTGCGCTAACTGATTCTGCAGGAATCAGCAACAGGTCATTCTGCAGCTGTCCTTCACATCAGGGTACTTCTAGGCCCGGCTCCAGCTTCACAAGTGGTCACTACTAGTCTATTAGGCTTTATTTGTGTGACCTTGTCCCTTTGCAGCACACTGTTAAAGGAGTTATGCAGGTCTGAGGATATTTGACAGTGGTGACCTATCTACAGGATAGGTCATCAGTATCAGGTCAGGTCCCAAAACAGAACCCCCACTATTTGACTGATGTTGCCCCTGAAAGGAGCTATGCTCTTATTCAAGTGAATGGGAGCGGGGTTGCAGTTCCAAGCGTCACCGCTACAATGTACAAATCTGTATGCAGTTTGCGGCCCTCCTTATAGTGTAGCGGTGGCGCCTGGAACTACAACTCTACTCCCATTCACTTGCTTAGGAGCAGAGCTCCTTTCGGGGGCCACATCAGTCAAAAAGTGGGGGTTCAGTTTTGGGACCTGACCTATCTGATATTGATGACTGATGACCTATCCTGTGGATCCTATCAAATATCATCAGATCTGGACAACCCCTTTAATGTACAGTGGATAAAGTATTTAACCTCTTCCCGCTCTGTGGATTACATGTAAGGTTCAGAGCGGATCTTTAAAGGGATTGTGTCACTATACATGCTTATCCCCCTATCCACAGGATAAATAGCAGATTGCACTGGGTCTGACCGCTGGGACCCAGTGATCAGGAGAAGGGGGAACAGAAAGTCCCCCTGAATCTTCCCTGTGAACGGAGTACTAGTGCACTTGCGTGGCTGGAAATTCTATTCACCTCTATAGGGCTGCAGGACACTGCAGTTCTAGCAAGCCCCATAGAAGTGAATGGAGCGACAGGCATGCAAGCACACTAGTACTCTGTTCACAGGGAAGATTCAGGGGGATTCTCTGATAGAAGATAACAAAAGCACTACATAAGTAGGGTCTTAAAGTGATGTACTAGCACAAATGAACTTCACACTCTTGAGTCAGATGCTAATTAATGACTTTTATTAGGTGTTTGGCAGAAGACAGGTGACGTATCAGTCATGGACCGTCGTCAAACCGACATGTTGCCTGGTACTATGGCACAGAATGAATGGCGGCAAAGTGCCTCTCCGTTGTGGCTTTGTGAAAAGTGAGAAGTTCATTTGTATCAGAGAGACTCTGTTTCACCTTCTTCTTATCACTGGGGTCCCAGCAGTCACACACACAGCAATCTGAAACTTATCCCCAACCCAAATGTTAAGGGATAACTCTACATTCACAACTGCACTGTCCTATCCGTTCTTCTGGTCCATCACGGGAAAAACAGACAGCAACAGATCCCTGAAAAGATGGACATTGTCGGGGTTGGGGTCCATCAGTTGTCCGTGTTTTGGACTTAAATCACCAGACAAAAAAGTTTGGCTTGCCGAACTTTCTTTGTGTGGCACTTTCTGACAGATCTGCGTTGGACGGATACCATCAGGCGCAGATTTGAATGTAGCCTCAGTGTGTATAGTGACACAACCCAGGAGCTGAGTGGGCACCATAGCTGTCAGGTCTCTGCTTTATTACAAAGCAGAGACATCTTTGAGTGTGGGCACTTGACCCCTCAGATGCCAGAGTCAAATACAAAATCTTGTTAAAAAAATGGAGTTGCATTTTTCTTCAGTTCCACTCCATTCGGAGGCGTAGCTAGGGTCTCAGCACGGGGAAGGGGAGGGGGGGGTGGCGAACATGTCCAAGTGGGGCCCCCAACTTGAACATGTTCGTATACCGATACTATCAGTATACAGTGAGCGTATAGTGGTATATAGCGGCTCTACACAGGGCTCTGCAGATGATTTAGGTGAATACAGGGCAGTAACATTTAGTGATTTACAGGTGACGTCGCTGACTAATCGTTCACAATCCCCATCTCTTTCATCTGGATGGCCACTTCTTCCAGTCTCTGTAAAGTTTGCAACACAGACATCTTTGGCTCCTCCCTTTTCCAGGCACCTGACCCATATTGTCACCTACACAAAGCCCCCATCCTGCAGCAAACCCCAATTATAAAATATATATTATAACCCCCTCATAATGAATAATACCCCCAAGTACATCTTTAAATTAATAACTTCCCTGTGCACCCCTTTCAATAGTGCCCCTTATTAATATTACTCCAGGTGTTTCCTAATTAAAAAAGAAAAAAAAAAGGGAAAAAAAAATTATTGGGGTTCCAATACCCTATAACCCCAGATTCAGCCATTTGAATGAACTGTGGTACCTGTGTAAGCACCATAACCTCTTCTCTGTTTACACAGTGTAATTATTTTCATAGCGGCCATGTAATGTAACTACAGCCTCGTCCTATTAAACGTCTATGTGACAAGACTGGAATTACATCACACGGTCACTATAAACAGACAGTGTGTGATATAAAAAGGCGCCATGGCCCCTTCATACAGCTGGTCAGTGGGGAATCACTTATCTCTTATTGATGCTTTATTCTGAGGATAGATCATCAATAAAAATGAGCTGGAAAATGCCTTAAGGCCCCATGTGGCATCCTGCAGGAAAAAAGAGCTGCGGGAAAAACTGCAGCGGCGACGCATGGCGGTTCTTCGTGCAGCACTTTGCACAAAAAGTTCGCAGAGGTTTCCTCTGCGGACTTTCTGCTTCAATTATATCTATAGGGAAACCGCTGGTATTTCAGTAGGTATAATTGACATTCTGCGATTTCCAAAACTGTGACTGTGACTGCGCATATTTTACTGCAAAGTGGGGATGGGATGGGGCCCCATGTTGCGAAAAAAACTGCAGCATTCTAGTAAATCCCATCCACACATTGCGGAAAAATACGTGCAGCAGACACACTGCGATTTCCAAAACCATTGTGGTTTTGGAAATTGCAGTATGTCAATAATACCTATGGAAACACTGGAGGTTTCCATATAGGTGTATTGAAAACAGGAAGTCCACAGGGGAAACCTCTGCGGACCTTCTGTGAAAAGCGCTGCAGGAAAAACCACAATGTTACTGCCATGGTTTTTCCTGCAGCGCTTTTTTTGCTGCAGCCCAGTACATGGGGCCTTAGTCTTAATAAAGCCCAAGTGCTACTTTAATTAAATTAATTGACCCTCATATTATGCCCCTGATTCCCCCTTTCATAGAGTAAATACTGAACCTCTAATGATCCCTTATATCAATGACCACCCCTTATTTTCATAATGCCACCTAATATAAATGATGCCCCCTAATGGCCCCTTATATAAATAACCTCCCCCCTTGTATTCATAATACCCCATAATAACCCTTATATAAATGATCCCCCCATTATCATAATGCCCTCTAATGAATCCTCCATTTATAGTTATATTTCCCCCTCCTAACCCCCCCTTATACTATTAATATACCCACAACTGCGCTAAAAAAACTGAAAAAAAAAGTCATACTCACCTACCTGCGATGCTGAAGAATGGAGCCACCGCTTCCTCTGTCCACGCACAGGACGTCGGAGCACAGGCAGCGAGATGTTGTGACGTTATCGCGCCGCCTGTGATGAGAAGCAGACATCCATCTGTGGTCTCGGGATCTTGTAAACCACAGGCCTGTATTGGCTTGCAGTTTACAATACTGTTAAGTTGCAGGATGCGTTTTAACTAGATCGGTGTCTGCAGACACTGATCAAGTTAGAAATAAAGGATGCATTAATAGCGGCCCCGAGGTGAGCCCCACAGAGTCAGTGGGCCCGGGGCAGCCGCCCCTCTGCGCCCCTGCCTCTGACTCCATTCTAAATTTTTCCAGCTTCGCAGTACATTGCACAGAATATTAAATGATGTACAATTTGTCTCACAAAAATAAGTCATCATACGTCTCTATGAACAGAAAAAAAAATGTATGATTTTTGTAAAGCAGGGAGTAAAAAAAAAAAAAAAAAAATGCTGAGTCCTTAAGGGATGAATTAAAAGTCTGTCTATGAGCAATAAACTCTAAAATAGCAAATAAGGCTATGTTCACATCTATACAAGACTCCCATTGTTCTGCACCATTACAGGGGCAGAGTAAAAGAAGTGGTGGATATTTAAAAAAAACATGGATCCAACTGGTGGATTGCTTCATCTGAACACAGGACGAAACAAATCTTAAGAGATTCGGCCATCTTTATTTAGAAGCATATGCATGACATTTAGAATGCATTAAGATGGTTAAGATGTGCCTCTGAAGTTGTCAACATGTATGGGTGGTCTGCTGAGTGCAGGGCCCACTCAGACATGTTTCTCCTCCCTTCCCCCCTGTGCTGAGACCCTAGCTACACCTCTGTTCATGGTAGTTGTAGGCTAAGAGAGCAGGAAGCTACCCATGTAAACAAATGCAGAGGATGCCAGGAGCTCCCACAGAAACCCAGAAATCACTGAAAACACTGCTAAAGGTATTTTGGTGCACTTGGTTGCAAAGAGGGACTTGATTCATAAGTGGAGACTATCCCGCCAAAAGAAAGACACCAGAAGGGCCGGCATTGTGGGGGAGAGGAACAACTGGGGGGTGCCAAGGGCTCCATCCCTAAAAAGGCCCCTGGTATCTGGAACATCAGACTCTTAGTTTGATGAATATGATCGGGAGAGCTTTACTTAGAACCATATTTGTATCCTCTGCAGGGCGATACTGTTTAAACCTATGACAGAGCAGGGAGCTGTAAATTCCACGGTCTGCCTTAGAAGACAGAAAATGATACACGTCAGTGCTGTCATTGCATCGCAAAACCTGATGATATCACTGCTTCGTACCACCTGTACTAGAGTCCAAGTGCAGGGAGAGGCTGTGGCTGCTCCACTCAACAGGGGATGGAACAAGGTGAGTATAAGATTTATTGTTTTCTGAAAAGCAAAACGTGTGGGCTATTGCTTCTAAGAGGGATTATTCATTATAAACAGGCACTCTTTTTAATAAAACGAGGGAACTATTAGTTATCAGTAGCAGTTCTCCTGCCCCCATTAAGGGGCTATTATTTATAAGGGCAAACTATTATAAAGGGGGACCATTACAGATAAGGGGGCACTTATGAGGGCAGATTAGTACAAGGGGGAGAATATTATTAATAATGAGGCACTTATTTATAGAGGCAGACTATGTTAAGGGGGGCTATTACTGATAAGGGAGAACTTAGGAACGGGGCTCAGAGGTCTGTTATTTACGAGGGGGTGACTATTATTTGTAAGGGAACACTATTATTATAAGTAGGGACAATTATTTATAAAAAGGGCTATTATTTATAAAATGGGACTTACTTATAAGGAAGACTATAATAATTGATGACGGGGTGCTAAAATCTACTAAGTGGTACCAACATGGTCACTTGTATTGTGTAGACAAAAAGGGTGTTATTAAATCACTATTTTAATTGATCCAATTTTTAATTTTCCAATTTTTAGGATATGTGAGCACTATTACTCTTTGAAGTTTATAAACTAGCACTTTTAATTTGTAGAGCACTACTATTGTCTTTTGCGTCACTATTTAGTGTATTGTTTTCTAACTTTATAAATGTTTACAATTTGTTTGGTTTTTTTTACTCCCCTGATTTTTGTAAGACCCTAGCAATGCCTCTGGAAGTGCCAGACTGCCCTCTGAATTGACAGAATACGATGGAGTTATTGGTATGTCAGCATTTGGGGACCCACTTTTGCCTAGGGCCACACTTTTTATGGTACTAGTGTCAACATTGCACCAGACAGCATCATCCTGGTACCTGGCAAATATTTATTGTAAATGGGTAGATGTTGTGAGTATGTGAACCAGAGGGCGCTATTGAGCGACCCAGGCCCAGGCCAGAAAAGGCTCTCAGCCACGCCTTTGGGTGGGGGCGTATCTCCAGAAGGCTGGAGAAACCTGCAGGAGGCACGAACTGTGGAACCAGCTGGACAGATAGACGGTGTGTGCCAGGAGGTCTGGGGTCCACAGGGGACTTTTGCTAGAGCTGAGCAGGAGTCAGGCTAGTTAGGGGCTCAAGGAGTGAGTTAGGGCCCTAACTGTGGCCTAGGTTTTTTGTTGTTTTGCTATGTTGCACCTATGCTGAATAAAGCCAGTTTTATTTTACACTTGGACCGTCTGAACGCTATCTATCCAGCGCCCAGTACCACGAACCACCGCTGTCTGGACCAGGAGTCTGCCGCCATTTTGAGACTAATTCCCCCAAGTTGTCACATATGGTGCTACGGATTCAGGCATAAAGAGTTCCACGCAAGTTCTGGAAGACAAGTGGTTGGTGACTGCAGTACTACTAAGTGTGCATTGTGGCCTACAGCTGGAAGAAATCTATGATTTCAACGGAGAAACCCAGGAAGGGGTGAGTGAGTTGCAACATAGCAAAGTGTGTGCAAAACTGGTGAAAGTAAAACTCTGGAAGAGGAATCCAGGGAATGGACTTTGTGTATACTGTGGCACAGAAGTCTGTAAAGTGCTTGCTGATGGCAAGAAAGTAAGCAATGTTTGTAGAAGCTGGATATTGCAAACAGTCTATGTGAAAGGCTATGGTGCCATGTTGGTGTTTTCTGTGGAAGACAGAAGAAAATGCTGGTTGTTGTAGTGCCACATAAGTTAACTGTTTGAATACATGTGACTGCAGAAGATAGCAAAAAGTTGCTGCCGGTTGAACCCAAGGTTGCCGTGGAATATTGTGTAATCTTGTTAGTAAACCATGGGCAAGAAAAGAGAATTTCAGCTGGTAAAAAAGCAGAGAAGTTATGCTCAGGTTTATTAGTGCAGCAGTCTGAATGCAGAGAGACACAAAACCCGGAACAGAGCATGTGGAATGCAAGTAAAGATAAAGGGTTGCATGACGGTGACTCCGTTTTTCTAAAGCACCTCTGTTCTATGATTGAATATGTCCCTGCTGACTGTATGTCTCATACTGGAGTGCATGAAAGCGCCAAAGATAAAAATATTATGGTGCAGCAGCTTCAAGATGAGATTAAAACCATCAGGTTCATTGATGAGGATGAAATATCTGATTGGAAACGGCAATTTGAGGTATTAGAAAAAGAGAACCTTAAGTTGAACCTGAAGTTAAAGAAAGAGCTTGACTCTATGAAGAGGTTATATCCTAGTCATTGTGAAAATGTGGTACTGGGTTTGCCTGGAATGGACTGTGTCACTGAGAAGGTGTTTGCAGAAATGAAATGTGCTCTATCTAATAAAGGTATACAGAGTGTAGAGCAAAAGCAAGGGCTTGAGAAGCAGTTGCAGGATTTAAAGGAACAGCATGTCCAAGACTCCATTGCCAAAGAGAGTGTCATTGAAAAATTAAGAGATGACCTTGAAACTGCTAAACGTGAGAGAAGTGAATTTTTGCAGAGTCAGTCAGAATGTCTGGATGATCAAGTCAAGATTTGTGAAAAACTTTTGGCTGCATTAACTGACAAAGAAAATGAAATTTGCCGAGCTGAGGAAGTATGTGTCTGACCGAGAGAGTGATTTAGAATCTGTGGTGCAGACATTGCAGTCAGAGCAAAACTTGCATGCACTAAAACAGGTTCGCCTAAATAGTGAAATCCACGAATGGCGAAGCAGAGCTGGAGTTCTGGAACAAAGAGAAAGGGAAGTCAAAGCTAGAATATGTAGCCTGGAGAGGGCGCTGTCAGGATCTTGTGAAGATAATGAGAAGTTGTCTGTTTTGGTGCAAAATAAAGACAAAGAATTGATGGAGATGTCGTCTGTCTATGCTCAGAAAGTACAAACTTTACAGGAGAGTCATAAAAAAGTAGAGACTCAACTTCAAGAGCTGAAACTAAAAGTCACAGAAGGGGACAGATTTCAAGCAGAGCTGCTAGACAAGGCAAACGGTCTGCAGGTGGAATTGAATAATGTCACAAGGCTTCTTTCTCAAGCAGACAGAAAGTTTATCAAACTTTCCAAAGATTTTTCTACACTAGAATCTCAGCTTCAGGACACTCAGGAACTTTTGCAAGAAGAAACCCGTCAGAAGCTTGACCTTAGTACAAAACTAAAACAAATGGAAGATGTAGGTGTAGATCTTGATCATCAACGTCGGATGGTGTCAAATTTGGAAAGGAAGCAGAAAAAGTTTGATCAGCTGCTTGGTGAAGAGAAGACTCTTTCTGCTAGATATGCAGAAGAACGTGACCGTGCTGAAGCAGAGGCCCTTGAATTGAAGGCCGAGTTAGAGAGGCTCAACAAGCAACTGCGCACTGAAGTGGAGGATTTGGTTAGCTCCAAGGATGAAGTTGAGAAAAACCTGGAATCTGTGCAGCTATTGTACGAGAACAAAGCTAATGCTTATGACAAGCTGGAAAAGGCCAAGAGAGAATTGGACCTCCAGATAGAAGACATGAAGATTCAGTTTGAGGGAAACCTATCTAATTTGTCTGCTGAGATTGTAGATCTAAAAATGCTTGTTGCTAAACTAAAGGTGCAAGTGAACAAGCAGGAGGAAATCAAGAAACAGCTGGAGTTTCAGATGGATCAAGTGAAGCACGAGTCAGAAATAAAGTTGGAAGAGCACACTTTTCAGATAGAACAGTTAAAAACCGAAGTGGAATCTAAAAGAGAAGAATTGGATCAATTGCAGCAGTCTTTATCCAATACTGAACAGTCGGCATCTGCACTATCTTCAAAGCTGGCAGCACTAGAAGATGAGAAAGACTCGCTGCAGAGCCTGTTAACCTCTAAAGAATCAGAGCTGCAAGGTGCGCTAGTAAAAACTGAGATGGAGGCTGCTCAGAAAAATGTGGCAGTGAAGAAAGTTCTGGAGCTGGAATCAGAGATTTGTGTGCTACAGAAGGCATTAGAATTAGAGAAAGCTGCCAGCATAGAGGCAGAGAAAGCAGAGCACTTAAGGCAGCCAGAACATGTAACCAAAAAGCATCTGGGTACTGACAGTAAAAACTGTGATGTTGAAAACTTGGTATCCCAGTCCTCTGGTGTTAGCACAGAGAATGATAATAACTCGGAGAATGTTGAGATGACAATATCACCAGCTCCTGTACTGTCAGAAAGGGGTTGGCAAGAAAATTCTTGCAATCTATCACAGTACCACAACATGCCTCCAGAAAGTTATGCGTATGAGAAAGAAGAGGTAAGACTAGACTGTGGAAGTGGTTCTCCTGCTGCCGTACAGGTGTGGAAGCATTATACAGAAACCATTCAAATATTTGATGTGGCAGTTGTTAAAGACATACCAGAAAATGTAGTTCAGCGTGATCTATTTGGTGAGGGTGTACTGTATGGTCCTTGTGCAGAAGGAGAAGATATTGCGGTACAGAGCTTGTGTATCTCAAACAAAGAGCAGAGCAAGCAGCCTATGTCTCCTAAACTTCTAAGCCTTGATGGTGATGGCAAAGTTTGCTTTGAGATGAAGGTTACAGAAAAGGTACCCGTGAAACATTTATACTCTAAAGACATTGATGTGCATGAAGTACGTGTTAGTTGGTCTCTGAACTCCTGTGGATTCATGATAGGTGAAGATGAAGATTCTTATGGCTATTTACTAAAGGGGTCAAAGTCATGCAATGGGATAGCTGAAGACTATGGCGAGAAATGTGATGAAAATGATGTGATCTCCTGTATGGCGAATTGTGAAGGTGATGAAGTAGAACTTGCCTTTGCACAGAATGGCCAGGATCTTGGCATAGCATTTAAAGTGAGGAGAAAACGGAAAACTCGACGGAGCGGAATTTGGAAGAAGAGACCGCCAGATTGGGACTTCTGGAGAGACACTGGACAGGCATACTTGGTTGAAGAGGGACTTCGTCATAGGATGTCTCGTCCCATTGTAGCTCACCCCATGGGTAGTGAGCTGAGGGGGAGGGTATGTGAGTATGTGAACCAGAGGGCGCTATTGAGCGACCCAGGCCCAGGCCACAAAAGGCTCTCAGCCACGCCTTTGGGTGGGGGGCGTATCTCCAGAAGGCTGGAGAAACCTGCAGGTGGCACGAACTGTGGAACCAGCTGGACAGATAGAAGGTCTGTGCCAGGAGGGCTGGGGTCCACAGGGGACTTTTGCTAGAGCTGAGCAGGAGTCAGGCTAGTTAGGGGCTCAAGGAGTGAGTTAGGGCCCTAACTGTGGCCTAGGTTTTTTGTTGTTTTGCTATGTTGCACCTATGCTGAATAAAGCCAGTTTTATTTTACACTTGGACCGTCTGAACGCTATCTATCCGGCGCCCAGTACCACGAACCACCGCTGTCTGGACCAGGAGTCTGCCGCCATTTTGAGACTAATTCCCCCAAGTTGTCACAATGTTATAAAGTATAACTCTTGAAAACACAAACTGTATATAAAGGAGACTGTATGTATATGTAGATATATACCTACGCGCGCTCGCACACACACACACACACACACACACAGTTAGACCTACTTGCATATGTGTATGTGTGTAGATCTACAGAGAACACATACATATATATCTTTATTTATACTTTCAATAGGTTCCATAACTTATGGGATGTTAAAGTTGATGTCCAATTAAAAAAAAAAAAAGTTTCAAATGCCCAGACAAACCCTTTAAGCCTTGGCTCTATTCCTGCCCGTTCCCTTTGTCCAACCCAATCCCATCTTCTCCCCTCACAGAGTAATAGTACTCTTCTTTGAGTAACATACAATAATTGTCCACCATTGGTGCCCCCACAGACTTTTGTAGTACCCTGTTTGTCTGGTAGTGTCCCCACACAGTGATGATGCTTCTTTAATGCTCCCTTGAAAGCATGGGATAAATTATATGCAGGTAACAACTAGAATTTCTGCCAAAGAAGTATGTACATGAGGCAGATGTGTGAGAACCGACTTTGTCACTATAGAAGGCGCATGGTACCTGGAACCAAAAACATACCCATGGAGACAAATGCAGCGCTGCTACATTTGTGTCATAAATTTGTCTCATATACTGTACCTTTGATGGACATCCTGTTTGGATACATAAGATACAAATCAGAGTATCTGCCAAAGGAGCACATATGGTGAGGTAGGTCTAGTAGAACTGACTTTGCCACCAAGGATGACGTATTGTGCCTGGAACCAAAGTCATACCCATGGAGACACATTCAGCTCTGTCATGTTTTCCTCATACATGATCAACTTTGAACATTATCACTTTTAGGCTACATTTTCATCTGCTTTAAGGAACTTATCAGGAATCCATCTCAGATTCTGTCAAAAATCAGAGATAAATCAGCATGCCTATTTTGTTATGAAATAGGAAAATCATATGGAACCCATTATACACTGTGATCCAAATTATTATGCAAACTATATTTTTATAGTATAAATTTAGAGTATACATCACAATGATAACATTTTTTCTACAACTTCAAAAATCTAAATCTACCATTCACAACAGAGTTTCTAAACTTTATAGGTTGTAAAGAACTGAAAATAGTCATTTGTTGAATTTGTAGCATTAAAAGGTCACATATACTGAAATCAAAAGCTATTTCAATCAAAAACATCTTAACAGGCCAAGTTACATATTAACATAGAACCCCTTCTTTCATATCACCTTCACAATTCTTGTATCCATTGAACTTTTGGATAGTTTTTGGATAGATTCTGCTTGGATTTTTTAGCAGAATGTCAGAGTAGCCTCCCAGAGCTGCTGTTTTGATGTGAACTGCCTCCCACCCAGGTTCTCGATAGGATTGAGGTCAGCGTAGGATGGTGGCCACACCATCAGTTTCTCTCCTTTTATACCCATAGCAGCCAATGACTTGGAGGTATTCTTTGCTGTATGAGATGGTGTATTGTCATGCATGAAGATAATTTTGCTACAGAAGGCATGGTTCTTATTTTTGTACCATGGAAGAAAGTGGTTAGTCAGAAACTCTATATACTTTGCAGAGGTCATTTTCACATTTTCAGGTACACTAAAGGGACTAACCAGCAATCTCCTCATGATTCCAGCCCAAAACAGGACTCCGCCACCTCCTTGCTAACGTTGCAACTAGAGATGAGCAAATCGAAGCTGCAGAAGTGGAATTCGATCCGAAATTCAGGAAATATTCGATTCGTATCGAATCTGAATTTGCTCACGCTTCATGGTAACGATTCGCATTTAGTTCAAAATGGCTGCTCTACATGGTGCAAGGAATTCTGGGAACGCGGGATCACCCACAATGTCATGCGTGCAGCCAATCAGCAGCCAGCCCTGTGATGTCACATCCCTTTAACCCCTTTGAAAGCGCAGACGGCATGTTTGACCGCTGCATCCAAGGTGTTAAATCCCCTGACAGCTAACACCCTGCTCCATAACCGATCTGGGGTTTTAACAACTTGGATGCCGCGGTCAAACATGACTATGGCATACAAGGGGTTCCGCCATTTTGCCGCCCACCCCGGATCTCTGTAGCCAATAAACAGCTGTTTTTGATACGTGATTCACCGCGATTTAATTTGGATCGAATAGAATCATATTGCGAAATTTGGTGAAGTTGCCGAATCGAATTTTTGAATACTGTGACTCTGTGACCACATACCTGTGGGTTATATTCACTGAACATATACAATGCTGTCCCTGTATTGGTTATATCACTACAATCCTCATTTTTTCACTACTGCACGACACTCTAGTTGGCAATAAAACCGCTGAGTCAGAGTGTCTAGATGTGCATTTCTGTGGTCGGGATGTAGCATACACATGGGGACAGCTTAATAGCTAAACTCCCTACAGATACACCCTCTGTTATAATGCAGTGTTAGGCAGCCTGCATATGCACAAACTTATAAATACCCCATTTTTTGTTTTTAATCAGGGATGTCACATCTGGTCTGTACTATTACATATGCGCTACTTCTGCAACTACAGCCTCAGTGGTAAAGTGATTCAAGTAGCCTACATCAAACCAGATCTACGGTTACCCAGTTTCTTTCTCAAACGGGTGTACCAGCTATTCTGTATTGTGACATATAAACTGCCTGATGCCATCTGTATACTATGTAGTAGCAGATAGTCTCAGAACATATGTATCCTGTGGGGCAGGCAAGATCAGTCATGGCCAAAAGTTTTGAGAATGACACAAATATTATATTTTCACATGATCTGCTGCCCTCTGGTTTTTATGTGTGTTTGTCAGATGTTTTTATCACATACAGAAATATAATTGCATTCATATTAGGAGTAACAGAAGCTTATATTGACAGTTAGAATGAGTTAATGCAGCAAGTCAATATTTGCAGTGTTGACCCTTCTTCTTCAGGACCTCTGCAATTCTCCCTGGCATGCTCTCAATCAACTTCTGGACCAAATCCTGACTGATAGCAGTCCATTCTTGCAGAATCAATGCTTTAATTTTGTCTGAATTTGTTGGTTTTTGTTTGTCCACCCGTCTCTTGATGATTGACCACAAGTTCTCAATGGGATTAAGATCTGGGGAGTTTCCAGGCCATGGACCCAAAATCTCTATGTTTTGTTCCCTGAGCCATTTAGTTATCACCTTTGCTTTATGGCAAGGTGCTCCATCATGCTGGAAAAGGCATTGTTGAGCGCCAAACTGCTCTTGGACGGTTGGGAGAAGTTGCTCTTGGAGGACATTCTGGTACCATTCTTTATTCGTGGCTGTGTTTTTAGGCAAGACTGTGAGAGAGCCGATTCCCTTGGCTGAGAAGCAACCCCACACATGAATGGTTTCAGGATGCTTTACAGTTGGCATGAGACAAGACTGGTGGTAGCTCTCACCTCTTCTTCTCCGAATAAGCTGTTTTCCAGATGTTCCAAACAATCGAAAAGGGGATTCATCAGAGAAAATGACTTTACCCCAGTCCTCAGCAGTCCACTCCCTGTACCTTTGTGAACCGAGAGCAAGGCAGGTGGTTTGGTCTCCGCAACCAGAAATGAACGCACACGCGGTAGTTCAAGAAAAGAATATATATTTACTATAAGTTAATAAAGACTATTTGAAGGTAAAATGACAGGGATAAAGACAAGCAAAATATACAATATAGCATGAACAATTTCAAGGCAAATTCTGCAATGGTTTCTACTTTTACTCTGTCCAATTCTGCAGTATGGACACTGAATGAACAATATACTCAAAACTATCCCTAACTGACCCTGACATCACATTTGGGTGCACCCCCTTTTCCCCAGTGGTCCAGGTGGACCGCTTACAGTCTGTAGAAGCGCGCGGTGGGGCCCAAAGTCGTTCCTTTCTTTTATAGTGAAACGTCCTCTCCTCACTGTTATCAGGATCTTGGGAGAAATGAAGTCCTCTTTAACAGGGAAACCCAATGAATGCAATGTAATCCAACAGCAGATTCCACTCAGCACACTGACAGTCCTGCCGAATCCATACACTGAGCTGGGATGTAAGCCGGGGTTTAGCAGGTGCTGTCCAGTACATCAACAGCACTGCGAGTCTCTATCTGTGGTATCCATATACACAGTCACAATGTCAGTCTCACTGATCAGCCACTGAGCACAGTTCCTTTCACGTGGACTCACTAGTCCTGTTGTCTCTTTACACTCTGTTTGTCTCTGGACCAAGATACAGCTTAGCTGTACAGAAAAATCTCCACACCAGTTCAATACAACACTTGCTAAGATGGCTGCTGCTCTCTGTCTCGTCACTTCCTGCTTCTCTGCTCACATTCTGTCTGCAGAACAGGCAAGCTGACATAAAAGGGGGGGGAGTCACTCCAGCATCATTACAATTACAATGGCTGCTGTCTTAAAGGAACAGAATCACAGAAATACATTCAACATTAACAGTTTATACAGACAAATGAAGCTTAGGACAACATTGGCTGTCTCTTACATATTCCCCCCCACTTTAAGATTGGCAGTCCCTGCCTATGACTGTATATCCAGAGGGTTGTACTTTTATGCACAGGGTGGTAGTATACCGATGTATGGCAGGCCAAACAAACTCATCCTGCGCATACCGAACAGGGGGAATACCAGCATTTGGCCTAGTGGTCCGTCTGAGGACCGGTGGTATATTATGGGGTGCTGCAGCTATGGGCTGAGAAGGACCAGCGGATTCCGCACCAGAGGGGGCACAGGCCGGAGATACAGTAGTCACAGGTGGAACATCCCCAGGAGCAGGGATCGGCCAACAATCATCCTCCTCGTCTGAGGCCCATTCCGCACCTCCATTCTCTGACTGTGGGAGCTCATTCACATTGGCAAGCCCATCATGATTTGTCCCTTCAGAATGACACAGGCGCAACATATTTCGGTGAAGTACTCGAACACAATCAGTTCCTTCTTTCTGGACCTGGTACACTGGCCCATTCGCATACTTGCGGCCAACAACACGATACGGCAAAGCCTCCCATCGGCTTTCCAATTTCCCTTGGGGTTTCTTGACACGAACTAGCACCAGGTCACCTGGTTGCAATGGTGCTTCTTGCACTGGGGTCTTATCAGGATGGGGATGTTCTTGCAGGCGCTGCCGCACCAATCGATGGATCGTCTCAAGTCTCTGCCGGTGCGCCCGCACCCAAGAGGTTGGATCCCTCGGAGGGAACCCATCCACATCATCCAACTGTAATTCTCCTACACTTCGCCCAGACCGCCCAAAGAGAAGTGTATAAGGAGAGTACCCCGTTGTAGAATGGACCTGATTGTTATAGGCCCACACCATTTCAGACAAGAACTGAGGCCACTGTAACTTCTTGTCTTCCTCCAGAGTCCGCAGCATCTGTAGCAGAGTTCTGTTGAATCTTTCACAGGCCCCATTTCCCTGAGGGTGGTATGGAGTCGTGTGCGACTTCTTTATCCCGTAGATACGTTGAACTTCTTTCATTACGTGTCCCTCAAAGCAGGCACCCTGGTCGGAGTGGATGCGTTTAGGGCACCCATATACTCGAATGAAATCTTGGCACAGAGCACGAGCTGCTGACTCAGCTGTCTGGTCCTTGGTGGCGGTTACCACCGCAAATTTGGTGAAGTGATCCACCATTACGAGGCAATACTGGTGTCCGCTATTGGATGGGCCCACCATTAGATAGTCTATCATGACGATTTCTAAAGGTTCCTGGGTCACGATGGTTTGCAGGGGAGCTCTCTGTTCTATTGCCTTATGGATCTCACAAGTTCGACAGCTGCGGCATACTTCTTCGACCATTTGACGAAGACCAGGGCAGTAAATCAGTCGCTGTAACCAACGAAAGGTCTTCTCATGACCAAAATGTCCATTCTTATTATGAGCCTCAACTGCCAACGAGCGAGCCAGTTCACTAGGCACCACAATTTGGTATCGAATGTCGATCTCAGAAGGTAAATAGACCTTTCGGCATAGCACTCCATTTTTCATCTCCAACTTTTCCCACTGACTCAGAACAGATAATATCTCACGTGTCAGTCGTTCTCTTTCCTCTCTACAGGGCTTCTGGCCTTTCTCAACACACTTGATCATCTGTGCCAGCCCCTCATGGGTCTGTTGTATCTGTGCCCATTCCTGTCGTGAGGGACCAAAGAAAGGAGCCGTTTCAGTCCCCTCCAACTCAAACTGATTAGCGGCGGCCAAGGCCTGTGAAAATCTGCTGAAGTCGGGCACCTCCACATGCTCCAACTCATGATCCACGTCTACTGTGGGGGTCTGGGCGGTTACCCTAGAAAGCCCGTCAGCATTCTGGTTCTCTGTCTTGGACCGATACTTAATGCGGTAATTGAACTTAGTCATTCGGGCTATCCACCTCTGCTCTAACGCCCCGAGCTTGGCATTTTCCAGGTGAGCTAGTGGGTTGTTGTCAGTCAGTACTAAAACTTCAGCACCGGTCAAATATTCAGAGAATTTCTCGGTCATGGCCCATACCAGTGCCAACAGCTCCAACTTAAATGAACTATAATTCTCGGGGTTTCTTTCAGAATCTCTCAAAGACCGGCTGCCGTACGCTATGACCCTCTCCTGGCCATCCTGAAGCTGGGAAAGCACTGCTCCAAGACCATACAGGCTTGCATCCGTATACAGCTGGAACGGCAAGTGGTAATCAGCATATGCCAAGATTGGGGCTGTTGTCAGTGCATCCTTTAATGCCTGGAAGGCTTGTTCCTGTTCAGGTCCCCACTTCACGGACCGGTTCTTTGGACCACCGGATGTGCCTCGTAGGAGAGCATTAAGTGGTGCTGCTACCTTGGCGAAATCCTTAATAAACCGTCGATAGTAACCGGCTACTCCAAGGAACGCCCTCACTTCTCGCAGGGTAGTCGGTATTGGCCAATCTTGAACAGCCGCTATCTTGTCTCTTGATGGTCTCACCCCTTCTCCTGATACGCGGTGACCCAAGTAATCAATTTCAGATTGGAACAACCGACATTTACTGGGTTTCAATTTGAGCCCATGTTCCCGCAATCTTCGAAATACTTGCCCCAACTGGTGGAGATGGTCTTCAAAGGTCGCAGAATACACTATAATGTCATCCAAGTAGATGAGAGTGAACTCAAAGTTGAAGTCACCGAGACATTTCTCCATCAACCGCTGAAACGTTCCGGGTGCATTTGTCAACCCGAAGGGCATCCGGTTAAATTCGTATAGTCCCATGGGCAAGATGAATGCCGTCTTCTCCTTGTCTTTTGTGGCCATCGGCACCTGCCAATACCCACTAGCCAGATCTAGTGAGGAGAAGTACCGGGCTCTCCCCAGCGCTGAGAGGGACTCCTCAATCCGTGGCAAGGGGTAGGAATCTCGTACGGTGCAAGCGTTTAACTTCCGATAGTCTACGCAAAATCGGATGGACCCATCTTTTTTTCTTACTAACACCACAGGAGCTGCCCAGGGACTCTGGCTTTCTTGGATGATCCCACCCTGTAGCATCTTAGCTAACAGTTCTTTTACTTCCTGATACAACTGTGGAGGAATTTGTCGGTAGCGCTCTCTAATTGGAGGGGTGTCTCCTGTGGGAATCTCATGGTAGATCCCTGTGGTACATCCAAAATCTTCAGCATACCGTGAAAAGGCGGCTCGGTTCTCCCACAACAGTTCATCTACCTTCTGCACACATTCCAGAGAACATGAACTTGCATCCATCTTCATCTGTTCTCGAATTGCACGGCCATTCCATTCAGAGGTGGGTTCCTCATCTTCTCCCATGGACACAGTTACGGTCCACTCATCCCTTTCAGTCGGCTTCAGCTGCATTGGAGTTACTTTCCTTACTTCCTCCGGAGTCACATAGATGTTAGCCAGCTGCCTCCCTGGGGTCAGGTCCACACTCTGGTCCTGAGTGTTTACACATCGAAGTGGTACTCTTCCATTGCGAACTATTGCCAAGGAACGGGCCACTAGCGGATCAACACCTCCTTCGGCTGCCTGCAGTGGTTCTACCAACACAGCTATGCCCTCTAGTTTCCGACAGGTGCCTACGGGCATAGACACTATTGTCTCCCGACTGGGTGGCAGTGTAACTTTTGTATGCAAAGGAACTGAAATTCGAGCCAGAGGACGCTGCGCATCCGAACTTTTCTGTAAGCCACATGTCCAGATCAGCCGCTGGAAAGCTATTTGAGTAGGCCGATGGGTGGTGGTTTCTTTCCAATAACCGTGACCTTTCTTTTCAAAGAGGATCTGATCTAATTCTTTTAACACATTCATCCCCAAAATGACAGGGACCTTTACTTCATGTGACTCCTGTACCACCACAATGCCTTTCCTACCCAGATCTTGGCCACATACCCGGACATTCATCCAGGCCACTCCCACGACTGGAACTGGTAACTGGTTAGCTGCGACCACTCGTACGAATGTATGGGGATCATATTTCACATGTTGCTGGAAGTACCGTTCATAACAGTCTCTACTCAAGGTCGTTACTTGGGAACCCGTGTCAATCATCCCGGTAACCGGAATACCCTCCATTTCCACCTGTATAACAGGACTTGCAGCGATCAGGTCATCATTAGGGCATTCTCCCCACATAGTCTCCTTGTCAGTCTCCCCTACTACACGCCCTACAGCAGCAGGGGACTTCAGTTTAACGGCGGTCTCTCATAAGTTTGTCGCTGCTCTGGACATCTAGCAGCAACGTGGCCCATCCGTCCACACTCCCAGCAGCGTATCTCCCGTCGTTCTGGCCATCTGTTTGGGCCCCTTCGGTAAGCCCCTTCGATTTCTCCTGAGCACTGCATTAACTGATTTGGACCCCTTCGGTAGGTCCTATCCTCATCCCTCCAGCGGGGTGGTGGGTGATTCTGATTTTCTGGGTATGGATGGCTCACCCTTTCACCTCCAGTTTTCTGGAAGTCTGCAATTTTCATAGAATGTTCATCACAACGGGTGTGCAAGTGTTCCATTTGCTCTTGCAGTTTCTGCATTACTGTGAGAATTTCTTTAACCGTCCCCTTTTCTACTGTCTCTGAGCCAGAACTAGCCCCCTGTGACAAAGTAACTCCAACTGCGGTCTGGGGCTTCGGGAACATACTATTGGCACGGGAGATGGCCTCTACCTGTACATCATGGAATTTAGCATCAGTCTCTCGTCGTATAAAATCCTGCATAGTCACAGTTAAACTGCCGTCACGTATCCCCAGGACAAACTGGTCACGGAGAGTCCGATCAGGGTTACAGAAGGCTGGCGAGCCCCCTCTTTCCTTCACTTGAATATCTCGGAGCAGTTCTTGTAGGGCATTTGCATATTGGGGAAGGCTTTCATTCTCCTGTTGTACCCTCTGGAAGAACCGAGCCTGCAGAGACCCCAGCAATGCAGTTTCTCCATAAATGGTTTCTAGAATCTGGACTACTTGCTCAAATGTCTGCCTTTGTTCAAATGGCCTCAATATCACCGTGGTCTTAGCATCCCCTTGTAATGTCAATATTGCTAGCTCTACTAGTACTTCTGGTGCGGTCTGGTACATTCGCTGTATCATTCGTATCTGTTCCACCCACATACTCACTGACATATTATTGCCATCAAATTTAGCTAACTGACTCATTATAGCCCCTGCTGGCATTCTTCCTCCAGCACCATTCTCCCGAACGGGTGCGTCACCGTCCATTCTGGTAAGCGGATCCTGCCGACTACGCCAATTTGTGAACCGAGAGCAAGGCAGGTGGTTTGGTCTCCGCAACCAGAAATGAACGCACACGCGGTAGTTCAAGAAAAGAATATATATTTACTATAAGTTAATAAAGACTATTTGAAGGTAAAATGACAGGGCTAAAGACAAGCAAAATATACAATATAGCATGAACAATTTCAAGGCAAATTCTGCAATGGTTTCTACTTTTACTCTGTCCAATTCTGCAGTATGGACACTGAATGAACAATATACTCAAAACTATCCCTAACTGACCCTGACATCACATTTGGGTGCACCCCCTTTTCCCCAGTGGTCCAGGTGGACCGCTTACAGTCTGTAGAAGCGCGCGGTGGGGCCCAAAGTCGTTCCTTTCTTTTATAGTGAAACGTCCTCTCCTCACTGTTATCAGGATCTTGGGAGAAATGAAGTCCTCTTTAACAGGGAAACCCAATGAATGCAATGTAATCCAACAGCAGATTCCACTCAGCACACTGACAGTCCTGCCGAATCCATACACTGAGCTGGGATGTAAGCCGGGGTTTAGCAGGTGCTGTCCAGTACATCAACAGCACTGCGAGTCTCTATCTGTGGTATCCATATACACAGTCACAATGTCAGTCTCACTGATCAGCCACTGAGCACAGTTCCTTTCACGTGGACTCACTAGTCCTGTTGTCTCTTTACACTCTGTTTGTCTCTGGACCAAGATACAGCTTAGCTGTACAGAAAAATCTCCACACCAGTTCAATACAACACTTGCTAAGATGGCTGCTGCTCTCTGTCTCGTCACTTCCTGCTTCTCTGCTCACATTCTGTCTGCAGAACAGGCAAGCTGACATAAAAGGGGGGGGGAGTCACTCCAGCATCATTACAATTACAATGGCTGCTGTCTTAAAGGAACAGAATCACAGAAATACATTCAACATTAACAGTTTATACAGACAAATGAAGCTTAGGACAACATTGGCTGTCTCTTACACCTTTTGCAGAATATCAGTCTGTCCCTGATGTTTTTTCTGGAGAGAAGTGGCTTCTTTGCTGCCCTCCTTGAGACCAGGCCTTGCTCCAAGAGTCTCCGCCTCACAGTGCGTGCAGATGCACTCACACCTGCCTGCTGCCATTCCTCAGCAAGCTCTGCACTGCTGGTAGCCCGATCCCGCAGCTGAAACACTTTTAAGAGACGGTCCTGCCGCTTGCTGGTCTTTCTTGGGCGCCCTGGAGCCTTTTTGGCACCAATGGAACCTCTCTCCTTGAAGTTCTTGATGATGCGATAGATTGTTGACTGAGGTGCAATCTTTCTAGCTGCAATACTCTTCCCAGTTAGGCCATTTTTGTGCAGTGCAATGATGACTGCACGTGTTTCTTTAGAGATAACCATGGTTAACAGAAGAGAAACAATGATGGCAAGCACCAGCCTCCTTTTAAAGTGTCCAGTGGTGTCATTCTTACTTAATCATGACAGATTGATCTCCAGCCCTATCCTCATCAACACCCACACCTGTGTTAATGGAGCAATCACTGAAACGATGTTAGGTGGTCCTTTTAAGGCAGGGCTGCAATGATGTTGAAATGTGTTTTGGGGGATAAAGTTCATTTTCTAGGCAAATATTGACTTTGCAAGTAATTGCTGTTAAGCTGATCACTCTTTATAACATTCTGGAGTATATGCAAATTGCCATTAGAAAAACTGAAGCAGTAGACTTTGTAAAAATTAATATTTGTATCATTCTCAAAACTTTTGGCCATGACTGTAACCTCCATGTCTGTCTAAAAAAACACAGAAAAGCACCTTTCACAATAAAAGGATGATATTTCAGTGTTTTAAGTGTTAAAATGCATAAAAGCAAGTGAAAGCGCAGTGTATGGTTAAACTTGGAGTTTATTGCAATGCTCGTTACACAAGTCTGGAATGGTGGCCCAAAAAAGTGTAAAGAAGCCTCAATTTCAATGTTGTCATAAGAAGCGTCTGCTTGTGTTTTCAAAAAAGTACGAAAAGTGGACAGTAGAAGATTGGAAATGGGTGATTTGGAATGATGAGACAAAAGTGAATAGACTGGGTGCTGATGGGTGCAAATGGAACTGGAAGAAACAGGGAAAATGGGGGCTAACGAGAAATATGTTCGTACACTCAAGCACTGTGGGTATGAAAAGGACGACATAGTGTTCCAGCAGCACAACAACCCGAAGCATATGTCGAGATTAGCGAAGAAATAGATCAATGACAATGAAGTAGAGGTGCTGGATTGGCCCCCACAGTCCCCAGACCTCAACCTAATCGAACACTTATGGGTAGAGTTGAAGAAAAAGCTGTATTCAGGCAGTGCTGAAAGCCAAAGGTGGATTTACAAAATACTAACAAAATAATAAAAAAAATTAAATTTAGATTTCTAGGAGCAAAACAGTAACAATACAGTTACATGAGAAGAATCTGCATAACTAATCATATGCCAAATAGTTGCAAGTCAAATTTATGTACGAGGTGGTACAAGTTATGTATGAGAAGGAACAAGTGATTTATGAAGAGACTCCAGCTTCACTGGCGTGAGTTATAATGTACAGGTGCATCTCAATAAATTAGAATATCTTTGAAACTTTTATTACTTTAAGTAATTAAATTAAAAAAGTGACCTCCTATATTTTCTAGATTCTTTACACACATAGTGTTCTATTTCAAGTGTTTTATTTCTGTAAATGTTGATTATGGATTACAGGTAATGAAAACCAAAATCTAAGAAAATTAGATTGTAAAAGAATATTGTAAAAAAGTTCAGTATTGTAAATTCAGTGTGTCACCTGCCAAGGTTTCTTAAGCCTTTAAATGGTCCCTCAGTCTGGTTCAGTAGGACACACAATCATGGAAGACGCTGATTATGAATTGAATTACTGAAATGAATGAACGTTTCAAAAATGTTCTAATTTATTGAGATGCACCTGTATATGTCGGGTTGAGGTGTGCCCTGGCCCACCCTGCTCCCTGCCCTGCTCTGCCCATATTTGCACAATGTGGTGAGCGAGGCGCAGAATGGGGGTTGTGGCACACGTGCCGCAAGAAAGGATTTTGTGCAAAATGTGCGCAACAATATCATCCTTCTACGCCAGAAAACAGACATACAAGCATTGACCCATGCATTGTAAATTAATTGACAAAGCCATAGATACGGAAAGGTATAGGATCCATATTTTGTGTCTTTTTACTATGGCCTGGATACACAGCCGCAAAAACTATGGCTGTGTGTATGGCCCATTGAAGTACTGTATATGGGTAAGCACTTTTATCCATAATTCCAGATCAAAAGTACCGTCATATGCACGAGGCCATAGAAAGCAGCAGGGTAGAGAGAAGAGTGTCAGGGAGGTTGTTCCTGAACTGGAACACCCCTACATGTTTGCCAAGTTGGCAGATGAGGGGGATGTTAGTACATGGGTAACACTGCTGCATCAAGACACTTCCTCTGACAGCCAGAGGAATGGATGCTCTAGTAAGAAGGGAAATAGGAGTGCAGGGCAGGCCAGACAGGTGCTGATAGTGAGGGATTCAATTATGGGAACAGACAGGGCAATCTGTCACAAAGACCGGGATTGGCGAACGGAGTGTCGCCTTCCTGGTGCTTGAGTTTGACAAATTGCAGATTGGGTTGATAGATTACTAGGAGGGGCTGGTGAGGATCCAGTGGTCATTGTGCACGTTGGCACAAATTACAAAGTCAGAGGTAGGTGGAAGGTGCTTAAAAATTATTTCAGGGACCTAGAATGCATGCTGTAGGCAAGGCCCTTCAAGATGGTATTTTCGGAAATACAATCTATACCATGGGCCACACAGGCGAGGCAGTGGAAAATTAGGGATGTAAACAAGTGACTCAATAGCTGGTGTAGGAAGGGAGGGGTTTGGGTTCTTAGAGAACTAGGCTGAATTTGCTGTGGGCTACAGATTCTATGGTAGGGATGGGCTGCACCTCAATGGCAAGGGTGCAGCTGTGCTGGGGAGAAGATGGCTAGACTGTTGGAGGAGTGTATAAACTAGGGACTGTGGGGAGGGAAATAACATATTTAGAGGGCAAGATAGTGTACACAGGGAAAGAGGGCTAAGTAATGTTACTGGGAGTGGAGCAGGGGGTGGGGGTGTGAGAACAGTCAGTAGGCAGAGGAAGAATAGAGATAAGGCAAAAAATATAAAATGCTTATATACTAATGCCAGAAGTCTCACTAACAAGGTGGAGGAACTAGAATTGATACTGTTGGAAGAGAAATATTATATAGTGGAGTTAAGTGAGACATGGCTGGAGTCTAGCTTTGACTGGACTGTAAATATTCAGGGATACAGTATGTTTAGAAAAGAGCATACATATAGGAAAGAGGTAGGGGTTTGCTTGTACATAAAATCCTGCTTTAAGCTTGTCCTACGTGATGACATCTGGGAGGAAAATGAATATGTGGAGTCCTTATGGGTGGAAATAAGTGGAGTAATAAAGAATAATAAAATTATTATTATTATTATTATTATTATTATTATTATTTATATAGCACCTTTAATTCCATGGTACTTTACATTTGAGGATTTACATACGGTACACAAGATATACAAAACAGATAATACTAAAAGTGACCAACTGGCACAGTGGGATAGAGGGCCCTGCCCGCAAGGGCTTACAATCTATGAGGGAAGAGGGATAGAGACAGAAGGTGAGGGGAGAAACTGTACAGGTGGTGGTGTGGTGACAGTAATGTTATTGGAGGTTGTAGGCCTTCCTGAACAGGTGGGTCTTCAAGGCCTTCTTGAAGCTTGTGACGGTGGGGGACAGTCTGATGTGTCTTGGTAGTGAGTTCCAGAGTATGGGGGATGCATGGGAGAAGTCTTGGAGACGTTTGTGTGAAGAGTGGATAAGAGCAGAGCGGAGTAGGAGATCTTTGGAGGATCGGAGGTTACGTGTGGGCAGATATCGGGAGATTAGGTCAGAGATATATGGAGGGGACAGGTTGTTGATGGCTTTGTATGTCAGCGTTAGTAGTTTGAACTCTATTCGCTGGGCGATGGGTAGCCAGTGAAGGGATTGACAGAGGGGAGCGGCTGATGACGTACGGGGGGAGAGGTGTATTAAGCGAGCAGCACAGTTTAAGGTGGATTAGAGGTGGGGCAAGAGTATTTGCTTGGAGGCCATGGAGAAGGGTGTTACAGTAGTCTAGGCGGGGAGATTATGAGGGCATGGACTAGCATCTTTGTAGTTTCAAGGGTAAGAAAGGAGCGGATTCGGTGGATGTTCTTGAGTTGGAGGCAGCAGGAGGTGTTGAGGGTTTGAATATGTGGCTTGAAGGATAGGTCAGAGTCTAAGGTTATCCCAAGGCAGCAGACATTGTGGGACTGGGGTGAGTGTGGTTCCGCTAACTTTAATAGATGGGTCAGGTAGGGGGGCCGTGAGAGGAGGGGTGAAGATTATGAACTCCGTTTTCTCCATGTTGAGTTTGAGAAAGCGGGAGGACAGAAAGGAGACTACAGCTGCTAGACATTCTGGGACTCTGGATAACAGAGAGGTAATGTCTGGTCCAGAGAGATATATTTGGGTGTCATCAGCATAGCAATGGTAGCGGAAACCATGGGATTCTATGAGTTGGCCAAGGCCGAGGGTATAGATGGAGAACAGGAGGGGTCCTAGGACGGAGCCTTGGGGGACACCTACAGTAGGAGGGCATGGAGGGGAGGTGGTGTGCGAGTGGGAGACACTGAATGTGCGATTGGTGAGGTATGATGAGATCCAGGAAAGGGCCAGGTCTGAGATGCCAAGGGATGAGAGCGTATGTAACAGGAGGAAATGGTCGATTGCATCAAAGGCAAAGGAGAGGTCGAGGAGGAGGAGGACAGAGTAGTGACGCTTGGCTTTGGCAGTTAGAATGTCATTAGTGACCTTGGTTCCCCAGAGTTCTGAGGGAAATATACAAGGTAATAGACAAACCCTTATACAGTGGGTACGGAAAGTATTCAGACCCCTTTAAATTTTTCACTCTTTGTTTCATAACAGCCATTTGCTAAAAGCAAAAAAGTTCATTTTATTTCTCATTAATGTACACTCAGCACCCCATCTTGACAGAAAAAAAACAGAAATGTAGATATTTTTGCAAATTTATTAAAAAAGAAAAACTGAAATATCACATGGTCATAAGTATTCAGACCCTTTGCTCAATATTGAGTAGAAGAACCCTTTTGAGCTAGTACAGCCATGAGTCTTCTTGGGAATGATGCAACAAGTTTTTCACATCTGGATTTGGGGATCCTGTGCCATTCTTCCTTGCAGATCCTCTCCAGTTCAGTCAGGTTGGATGGTGAACGTTGGGGGACAACCATTTTCAGGTCTCTCCAGAGATGCTCAATTGGGTTGAGGTCAGGGCAGGCCTGGGCTGGGCCAGTCAAAAATGGTCACAGAGTTGTTCTGAAGCCACTCCTTTGTTATTTTAGCTGTGTGCCTAGGGTCATTTTCTTGTTGGAAGGTGAACCTTCGGCCCAGAATGAGGTCCAGTGCACTCTGGAAGAAGTTTTCTTCCAGGATATCTCTATACTTGGCCGCATTCATCTTTCCTTCAATTGCAACCAGTCGTCCTGTCCCTGCAGCTGAAAAACATCCCTATAGCATGATGCTGCCACCACCATGTTTCACTGTTGGAATTGTGTTGGGCAGGTGATGAGCAGTGCCTGCTTTTCTCCACACATACTGCTTAGAATTAATGCCAAAAAGTTCAATCTTCGTCTCATCAGACCAGAGAATCTTATTTCTCATAGTCTGGGAGTCTTTCATGTGTTTTTTGGCAAACTCTATGCGGGCTTTCATATGTCTTGCACTGAGGAGAGGCTTCTTTCGGGCCACTCTGCAATAAAGCCCCGACTGGTTGAGGGCTGCAGTGATAGTTGACTTTGTGGAACTTTCTCCCATCTCCCTACTGCATATCTGGAGCTCAGCCACAGTGATCTTTTGTTTCTTATTTACCTCTCTCACCAAGGCTCTTCTCCCACAATTGCTCAGTTTGGCTGGACGGCCAGGTCTAGGAAGAGTTCTGGTCGTCCCAAACTTCTTCCATTTAAGGATTATGGAGGCCACTGTGCTTAGGAACCTTGAGTCCTGCAGAAATTCTTTTGTAACCTTGGCCAGATCTGTGCCTTGACACAAATCTGTCTCTGAGCTTCTTGGGCAGTTCCTTTGACCTCATGATTCTCATTTGCTCTGACATGCACTGTGAGCTGTGAGGTCTTATATAGACAGGTGTTTGCCTTTCCTAATCAAGTCCAATCAGTTTAATTAAACACAGCTGGACTCCCATGAAGGAGTAGAACCATCTCAAGATGGATCAGAAGGAAATGGACAGCATGTGAGTTAAATATGAGTGTCACAGCAAAGGGTCTGAATACTTATGACCATGTGATATTTCAGTTTTTCTTTTTCAATAAATTTGCAAAAATATCTACATTTCTGTTTTTTTTCTGTCAAGATGGGGTGCTGAGTGTACATTAATGAGAAATAAAATGAACTTTTTTGCTTTTAGCAAATGGCTGCAATGAAACAAAGAGTGAAAAATTTAAAGGGGTCTGAATACTTTCCGTACCCACTGTATCTAATATTCAAAGATTCAGTAATGACTGGGTCAGTTCCACAGGATTGGTACATAGCAAATGTAGTGCCAGTATTTAAAAAGGAGTCTAAAAGTGATCTCGGAAAATATAGGACGGTTAGCCTAACCTCAGTGATGAGTAAGATATTTCAAGGTTTTCTAAGAGATGCTAGTATCTCAATGTAAATAATCTTAAAACGCCAAATCAGCATGGGTTTATGAGGAATTGGTCCTGTCAGATTAATTTGATCAGCTTCTATTAAGAGGTCAGTTGCAGACTGGACACGGATAATTTGTCAGACATGGTGTATTTGGAATTTTGATACTGCACTACATAAAAGGTTGGTATAGAAAATGAGAATGTTGGGATTAGGGAAAGACATATGCATTTTGGTTCTCAACTGGCTCAGTGATAGGAAACAGAGGGTGCTTGTTAATGGTAAATACTCAGACTGGATCACAGTCACCAGTGGGGTGCCACAGGGGTCACTTTTGGGTCCTCTACTTTGTAATATGTTTATTAATGACCTGGTAGAAGGCTTATAAAACAGGGTTTCCATATTTGCGGATAATACTAAACTCTGTAAAGTAATCAAAACGGAGGAGGATAGTAGATAATTACAGGGGGATCTAGGGAATCAGGAAGCATGGGCAGAGACTTGGCAAATGAAGTTTAATATAGAAAAATGTTAGGTTATGCAAATAAAATATATGATTATGTACTTAATAGTAAATTACTGGGTAAGACTGCTACTAAAAAAGACTTGGGGATTTTTGTGTATAGTAAGCTTAACTTTAGTGACCAGTGCCAGGCAGGTGCTACCAAGGCTAATTAAATTATGGGATGCATCAAAAGAGGTGTAGATGACGTTACCCAAATCGGGCAAGGATTCCTCTCTCCCTTCTAATTACAGGCCTATATCATTATTAAATTCAGATGTCAAGTTATTTGCCAAGGTTCTAGCGAATCGACTTTTGGACATCATGCCTACATTGATAGGTCGCGACCAGGTGTGCTTCACCAAAGGGAGACAAGCCCCAGACGGCACGAGATGTGTGAACTTGCTGGTTGTGGTGGCCCGGGTCCAGCGGACGCCTTCTCTGCTCATGTCCTTGGATGTGGAGAAGGCGTTCGATAGGGTTCATTGAGGATATCTTTTCGAGGTTCTACGTAAGTTTAGCTTTTTAGGCCCCATAGCTACTGTGTTCTCCAAACTCTATTCTGGCCCATCCGCACAAGTACTGGTGAATGGGGTTCCCTCCCGCCCCTTCCCTATCACTAATGGCACGAGACAGGGATGCCCGTTGTCCCCCCTAATATTTTCCTTAATGATTAGAACCCTTGGCGGAAAAAATTAGGTCGCACCCTGGCCTTACTGGTATCAAGCTGGACCTGTCAGACCATAAAATTAATTTATTCGCAGATGATGTGATCCTATACCTTTCTTATTCCGACAACACACTTTGTACTGTATCCCAGACGTTGTCGGACTTTGGAGCGTTGTCATACTATAAAGTCAATGAATGCAAATCCCAGATCTTGGGAATTGGTCTGACACAAAATCATATATGTTATATTAAAGACTCATCATCTTATCAATGGTGTCCACTGTCTTTACCCTATCTAGGAATTCAGCTGACTCCAGACCCAAAAGATCTAGTTAAGGCCAACTTCCCTGGTTTGTTGGCTTCCCTTCAGAAAGAGCACGGATGGATGGGGAGGATAGTATTACAGTCATATGAAAAAGTTTGGGCACCCCTATTAATCTTAATCATTTTTAGTTCTAAATATTTGGGTGTTTGCAACAGCCATTTCAATTTGATATATCTAATAACTGATGGACACAGTAATATTTCAGGATTGAAATGAGGTTTATTGTACTAACAGAAAATGTGCAATATGCATTAAACCAAAATTTGACCGGTGCAAAAGTATGGGCACCTCAACAGAAAAGTGACATTAATATTTAGTAGATCCTCCTTTTGCAAAAATAACAGCTTCTAGTCGCTTCCTGTAGCTTTTAATCAGTTCCTGGATCCTGGATGAAGGTATTTTTGACCATTCCTCTTTACAAAACAATTCCAGTTCAGTTAAATTTGATGGTCACCGAGCATGGACAGCCCGCTTCAAATTATCCCACCGGATTTCAATGATATTCAGGTCTGGGGACTTGGATGGCCATTCCAGAACATTGTAATTGTTCCTCTTCATGAATGCCTGAGTAGATTTGGAGCTGTGTTTTGGATCATTGTCTTGCTGAAATATCCATCCCCGGCGTAACTTCAAATTCGTCACTGATTCTTGTACATTATTCTCAAGAATCTGCTGATACTGAGTTGAATCCATGCGACCCTCAACTTTAACAAGATTCCCGGTGCCGGTATTGGCCACACAGCCCCAAAGCATGATGGAACCTCCACCAAATTTTACAGTGGGTAGCAAGTGTTTTTCTTGGAATGCTGTGTTTTTTTGACACCATGCATAACGCCTTTTTGTATGACCAAACAACTCAATCTTTGTTTCATCAGTCCACAGGACCTTCTTCCAAAATGAAGCTGGCTTGTCCAAATGTGCTTTTGCATACCTCAGGCGACTCTGTTTGTGGCGTGCTTTCAGAAACGGCTTCTTTCGCATCACTCTCCCATACAGCTTCTCCTTGTGCAAAGTGTGCTGTATTGTTGACCGATGCACATTGACACCATCTGCAGCAAGATGATGCTGCAGCTCTTTGGAGGTGGTCTGTGGATTGTCCTTGACTGTTCTCACCATTCTTCTTCTCTGCCTTTCTGATATTTTTCTTGGCCTGCCACTTCTGGGCTTAACAAGAACTGTCCCTGTTGTCTTCCATTTCCTTACTATGTTCCTTACAGTGGAAACTGACAGGTTAAATCTCTGAGACAACTTTTTGTATCCTTCCCCTGAACAACTATGTTGAACAGTCTTTGTTTTCAGATCATTTGAGAGTTGTTTTGAGGAGCCCATGATGCCACTCTTCAGAGGAGATTCAAATAGGAGAACAACTTGCAATTGGCCACCTTAAATACCTTTTCTCATGATTATGAGCTATGAAGTTCAAAGTTCAGTGAGGTTACAAAACCAATTTTGTGCTTCAGTAAGTCAGTAAAAAGTAGTTAGGAGTATTCAAATCAATAAAATGATAAGGGTACCCAAATTTTTGCACCGGTCAAATTTTGGTTTAATGCATATTGCACATTTTCTGTTAGTACAATAAACCTCATTTCAATCCTGAAATATTACTGTGTCCATCAGTTATTAGATATATCAAATTGAAATGGCTGTTGCAAAACACCCAAATATTTAGAACTAAAAATGATTAAGATTAATAGGGGTGCCCAAACTTTTTCATATGACTGTATATAAAATGTTGATTCTCCCTAGAATACTTTATTTTTTGAGAACTTTAGTGGTTCCGATACCCAAGTCTGTTTTCCAGAGTTTCCAAAAGCAGATGGTGGCTTTCATATGAAACGGCTGCAAACCCAGAATAGCTTTACACTCTTCAAATCTACAGACAACTGAGGCATGGGAATACCTTATCTGTACCATTACCACTTAGCCATAACTTTAGGGCAACTTAAATTCTGGCTTACATCAAATCATGATAAACTATGGCCAGATGTGGAGGCTCAATTGGCTCAGATTACCGACTGGGAAGGCTTCTTGTTAGTGTCTGTACCCGCCAAATGCTTACCACTTTCTGTCCCACTAGCTGTACTAGCTACCGTTAAGGCGTGGCACGCCTTTTGTGATATCTCAGATCTCGACATCCCTGGGGTCACCCTGAACCTGCCTCTCACAACGCTCCCTCATAAGATCCCACATTTGTCCTTAGACACTTGGCGCAGCTGTGGGATAAAGTATATCTCTGATCTCTACAGAGGTGATACCTTTGTACCCTTCTCCATGCTAGAGAAGAAGTATAACCTAACCACAAAAGAGACATTTACCTATGCCAGATTTGGATTCCTATTTGTCTGATGCCCCCTCGGTTCAAATAAGCTTGCTGCAGCCGGCCGCCGACCTCTTGCACTCTCAGAACCACCCTGGCTGCATATGCCACTAAAACTCTGTATTGTATGCTGAACTTGGATTGCACATTTCAAAAAAACAAACATGCAAAAATTTCAATAAAGACTATTGACATAAAAAAAAAGAGTTGTAGATTCTCTTGAGGAAAACATAGTTTATGCTCCTATACAAATGACTGGTATGGCCACACATAGACTATTGTGTGCAATTTTGGATCCCAGTATTCAAGAAAGACCTACATAGAGTTCCAAATTATTATGCAAATCAAATTTAAGCGACATAAAGATTGAATTTTTTGTATTTCAATTAAACTCAAGGATGGTATTGTGTCTCAGGACTCTTTGGATTACTGAAATCAATCTGAAACACCTGTGACAATTAGTTTGCCAGGTGAACATAATTAAAGGAAACCTTCTTAAGAAAGATGTTCCACATTATTAAGCAGGCCACAGGTTTCAAGCTGAAACGCATCAAATAGTGCAATGCCTTGAACATGGTAAAAAAAAAAATAGATCTTTCAGAGCACAGACAACAACAGATGAAAAAATGTGGGTTTATTACGTTTATAAAAAAGATGTCTATAGGGAGATCTAGAGAAGAGAACATTTCATCAGCGACATAGAGATAGATTCTTTACTGTAAGAACAGTTAGGCTATGGAACTTACTGCCTCAGAATATGTCACAGGACACGTGTGCTAGTGATAAACATCCAATAAATCTCACAGTTCATTAGCTTCCTGGTATGATCTCCACCTTGTTCAGGACAGCACACTCTTTCTATACCTTGTACTTTAAAGGTACCGTACACACATTGCCAGCATGCACACTAGCAAAGTCAAGGGAACATTTTTGGTTTTAGCTTTTGGTTTTCATACTCGAGTTTTTAAACTATTTGTAGTGCAGCCAACATATGTGATATTGCAATCAATATATTGGTGTATAGTATCCTTGACAATTTGTATCAACTTGCAGCATGTACACATATTATGGCTGCACTTAAAGAGGACCTTTCATGTCCTCAGGCACTGAATTCAGCACGCTGTCGGCTTTCTAGCGGTATGTAAAACTGCATGTGCCTGAGGACATGAAAGGTCCTCTTTAAATCCCCTTATGCTGCCATTAGGTATCACTTTGTGGTGCATTTAGTGGAAAGGAAGCTGAGAGATACAAAATTGCCTGTGGTCAGGGATTTCTTCGCTATACAGCAGTATCCTGGAGCCAAAACCATAGACAATTGAGGATCATTTTATAAAGAGGTAAACATTTTTTTTATAATCGCATATGTCTTCGAAAACTTCAAACTATAAGGAGTATAAAAGACTATTGCGCCATGTTTATTAGTTTTATCCTTGGTGATCTTTTGCGTAATTTAACAGGTAACAGGTCTTACCTCTTTTTTTTTTTTGGTGTTGTTGTTTTGGCACTGTTTTTTGCTCTGGTAATAGACTAGGGGGTAATAATCTCTGTGTGATATTATCTTTATTATTAACTTCCTTTTCAAACTTATTATCTGAGGAACATTTACGCTAGGAACAAATCATTTCATTGGCTGGGCTCTTAACTGTATGATATGAATGACAAGAAGTGACATAAAGAGTAGTATTGCCAGTGGTAAATTTTCAAAAGGTAGCAGTAAGAATGTCCTTGTGTGACATTACCAGTCAGAATCAAGTCCAGAACGTAAACAGAAGCCGCATCAAAGCTAGCCGTGAATTGGAGACTCATATCATTATCATTTAGATAATGTATAAAATCTGGTAGGGTGGCCACATCACCCAACCAGATAAACAACAGCTTGTCAATGTAGTGGCGATGCCAGATGATTGAAGGAGCAAAAAGATTATTAGAACCAAATAAATAACTCTTCTACCACCAGACCATATATATTAGCCCCCAAAAATTTAGCCCCCATTGAAGCAATTTGGAGGAAAAAGTCACAAAGTAATTATGCCTTAAACAGGACCTTTCACGTCCTCATGTACAGTATATGCGGTTTTACATACTGCTAGAAAGCCGACAGCGTCTGTCGGCTTTCCCGTTATATGCCCCGGGGCTAGAGATATCGGGGTCTAAATTTCACTGTTCACTGTCAGAAGGGCATTCCTGACAGTCTATAGACTTGTACTGGGGGGGGCGTTCCTTACAGCTCAGCGTCATCACTGGGCTGTGAGGAACTCCCCCTCTAACAGTACTCGGCTATGGACGAGTACAGAGAGAGGGGGCGTTCCTTACCACCCAGTGATGACGCTGAGCTGTGAGAAACGCCCCCCCAATAAAGCGCTATGGATGAGCACAGTCAGCGAGGGCATTCCTCACAGCCAAGCTAGACTGTCAGGAACGCCCTTCTGACAATGAAAGTTTAAGAGGGTCTCTTTTCATAACATTTTATAAATAAAACATAACTTTTAATAATATAAGAAATAAAATTTAACTGAACACACACCCTAAAGTGAATTAAAAAGTCTTTGTTGTTATTTGTATATAAGGCAGGCTTATCTAATTATTCACCGCTTTTTCTTTTTTTTTTCCCTTCTCCTTTTCTTCCTTTCTCTTTTCTCCTTTCCCTTCCTTTTGGATAATATTTAAACGAAGTGAATCATTTACGCATAAATCCCAGCACTAACGCAATAGATAGAGGATATCGTTTAAAGAGCTATAGGTAGATAGTATAGCAACATAACCTATTAGCCCAAACCATACTTATAAAACATAAATCCCAGCGTTCTAGTAGAGGATAGCCTTTAGGCAGTCTTATTGCTCATTGATTGGAAAACCTGGGTCCCAGATATTAAACATGTCACAGCACAAAGGCAGTTGTTAAAAAGTAACATTGAGACCAAGGTTCCAGATATTAAACATAGGTCACAGCACAGAGGTAGTTAATAAAAAGATGGCGTTTTAAGCAGTTTTAAAGCCCATAAGATATTGGGCATAAGATGGCGTTTTCAAAGCGGTTTTAAAGCCCGTGTATTAATAGGCAGAAGGTCCAACGCGTTTCCCCATATTGGTTCATCAGGGAACAAATAAAGCCTAAAGCAAACAAAACAGGACCAAAAAATAATAAAGTTGTGCTCTGATAGTGGTTCAGAAACACAGTAACAGTAACTGATTACTGTGTTTCTGAACCACTATTAATGCACAACAGCCAGGACCCGCCGCTAACAGCCGTGATTGGTGCCTGCACCGATCGCGGCTGTTAACCCTTTAGATGTCGCGGTCAAACGGGCCCGCTGCGTCTAAATAGCGCAGCCGCCATGGGCGCCGCCATTTTTACCTGATCGCTGCCCTCCAGAACGTCATCGGAGGGCGGCGCTTAGTTGCCATGACAGCCGGGAGCCTATTGAAGCAATAGCAGTGAAGGCATTTTACTATTCACTGCGATACAGTAGTATCGCAGTGAATAGTATGAGCGATCAGACCACCTAGGTTTCAAGGTCCCTAGGGAGTCTGATCATACAAGTAAAAATATAAAAAAAAAGTTTTTAAAAGTATGAAAAAATTAAAAAAACATAAAAGTTCAAATCACCCCCCTTTCCCTAGATCAGATATAAAAGTAAATAAACAAAAGTAAGCATAAACACATTAGGTATCCCCGCGCTCCAAAATGCCCGAACTATTAAAATATTAAAATATTTATTCCATACGGTGAACGGTGTAGCGGGGAAAAAATCAAAATGGCCAAATAGCGTTTTTTTCAACACTTTGCCTCCTATAAAAAATGTAATAAAAAGTGATCAAACCATCAGATCTTTCCCCAAATGGTATCAATAAAAACGTCATGTTGTCCCGCATAAAAAGACGCCTTACCCAGCTCCATACATGTAAATATGAAAAAGTTACAGGTGACACAATATGGCGATGCAAATTTTTTTTTCTATTTAGCAAAGTTTTTAATTTTTTAAAAGGTATAAAAACATTACAAATACTATATAAATTTGGTATCGCCATGTTCGTACTGACCCGCAGAATACAGGTAACATGTCATTTTTACCACACAGTGAATTCTGTAAAAATTAAACCCATATGAATTTGGCGCAAATGCAGTTTTTCTCCAATTGCACCTCATTCTGAATTTTTTTCCAGCTTCCCAGTACATTACACAGCATATTGAATAGTGACATTACAAAGTACAATTTGTTTCGCAAACAATAAGCCATCATGTGACCCTGTGAACTGAAAAATGAAAAAGTTATGGCTCTTGGAATGTGGGGAGGGAAAAACGAAAATGCAAAAAACAAAAAATGGCCCGGTCATTAAGGGGTTAAACGATATCCTCTATCTATTGCGTTAGTGCTGGGATTTATGCGTAAATTATTCACTTCGTTTATTATCCAAAAGGAAGGGAAAGGAGAAAAGAGAAAGGAAGAAAAGGAGAAGGGAAAAAAAAGGAAAAAAGAAAAAAAAAAATTATTTATTTATTTTTTTTTCTTTAAAGCAGTGAATAATTAGATAAGCCTGCCTTATATACAAATAACAACAAAGACTTTTAAATTCACTTTAGGGTGTGTGTTCAGTTAAATTTTATTTCTTATATTATTAAAAGTTATGTTTTATTTATAAAATGTTATGAAAAGAGACCCTCTTAAACTTTCTAGCTGCAATATATGAAATTGAGTCTCATTTATATCTTATAGATTTATGTATACAGTTTTTTCCTTCTGACAATGAACGGTGAAATTTAGACCCCCATATCTCCGGCCCCAGGGCATATAATGGGAAAGCCGACAGAGCGTTGAATTCAGCACGCTGTCGGCTTTCTAGCGATATGTAAAACCGCATATACATGACGACGTGAGAGGTCCTCTTTAATAGAAAATATACAACAGATACAATGAATTCTTGTAAATCAATGGCATAATTAGTATATGAATTTAGAAACCATCTCCGTGCCAACAGGGCCAGATCATGGGGAATAACAGTATATAACAAAGTAATATCAGCTGTAAGCCACACATAATTACATTCCCACAAGATCTGGTCCATGGCTGACGAGACCATCCCAGTATCATGTATAAAAACCCTGGATACATTTGATATGGGATTGTAGGAGGCTATTTACCCACTGGCACAGGTTCTCATTGCGAGAGCCTATGCCAGCAACAGTAGGGAGAAAAGGGGGAGAAAATCCAGGTTTGTGAACTTTAGGAAACAGATGAAATAAAGTAATTGTAGGATGCAAGATTTTGCCTGTCTACTGGCAACCATGCCTAATTAAACCTCTTCATCTACCAAGTCATACAGCTTCGGTTGAAAAATACTTGTTGGATCAAATGTCAATTTCATGTAGGTAATCTCCTCAGACAACATTTCAAGTTTTCCTGTCTGTAGATTTCACTATCGAGAATCACAACTGCCCCACAAGAATCAAGCATACTATATACAGTGCCTTGCAAAAGTATTCATACCCCTTGAACTTTTTCACATTTTGTCACCTTACAACCACAAACTTAAATGTATTTTATTGAGATTTTAAGTGACAGACCAACACAAAGTAGCAGATAATTGTTAAGTGGAAGAAAAATGTTACATGGTTTTCAAAATTTTAATTAATTAAAAATGTGGTTGTGATGTAGTGAGACCTCAAGCTGGCTAGTCTACAGGACGATGACATTTATACACTTCACCTGTGACTGCTTCTTGACCAGTTGAGAATACCCAAGAGGAAAAAACCTGACCACAAAACCCCTACTACGTTTGGTTGCATGCTTTGCCCAGAACTGATATGGCCCTCTTTCTCCAGTGACATGCAGTAACATGGCACTGTCACAGACTAATTCAAACCGCTAACCCGGCCCATATCAACTGGATCTGTCAGAGAACAATATTCTCTCCCGCTGAGTCCAATGCTCGGCCCAGAGCAGGATGTTTGATGGAGGGGGACAGACTGCTATTGCGAAATTCCGTCTCTACTATCCAAGACATTCCCCTTACTGGATATCTACTGCAGAACCCTAAATATGCAGATAGTGGTGATAATAGGTTAATAGGATTTGCGCATTCAATATCCTGTATCACATCTCCCTTGATCACGGCCCTTCTTGTCTATACAGATGCATTTAGTAAATTACTATCCTGGCATTTTTTTACAAAAGGGCCTGCAATGATGTGTGTTTAGCTCTTGAAATCATTGCATTTCATATTACTTGTGATCAGTGTAGTGGCCATCATAGAAACAGTGCATATCCATATAACAGTGTCCATATCCTAATGTTGGGGATATACAGTGCTTTTGGTCACTACTCCTACCTCATGGTTAAAAATCTCTGTGTCATCCTGTGACTTCTTCAGTATTCCATTTACTTACATTAGTGAAGAAGATGCAGGGCGATAAGGCGATCTTTGGCTGCATGACAGAAGTCATAGCCAAAATCTCTCTGTAGTCTCAACTTTAGTGATTATAAACAGTTTCTGGTTAACAAAGTTTTCCTTACTTCTACAGAGCAAAATTCTTATTTACTCAAAGTGATAAGAACTTGAGCTTGTAGTAACCTGGCCCAAACACTATAAAGAGAACAGATTTCTGTCTCTATTCTCTGTTTTAGCTCTGGCTGCTGCTGGGGACAACTAATTGTTGGAGATATCTGGTGTTGGACC
Organism: Leptodactylus fallax; assembly: GCA_947044405.1. Taxonomy (NCBI): domain Eukaryota; kingdom Metazoa; phylum Chordata; class Amphibia; order Anura; family Leptodactylidae; genus Leptodactylus; species Leptodactylus fallax. The sequence continues at coordinate 771,500 of CAMRHE010000024.1, forward strand.
TTCCCTGATCTGGTATTGATAAAGTAAGAATAGGTCATCAATATCTGTGTCATGATTTAGTGGTGTTATAGAAGATATACCCAACTCACTGTATAACAATTCTGTGGGGTATCTGTACACTTTTCTGACCATACACACACATTTCATGATGAAAAGGGGAACTCTGCTTCCACACTCCCTTCTACTAACCTATCACACTAGGTTACACAGGCGTGAAGCAACCCCTAAAATCACAAAAACAAATAGCTGCCACCACTCGCCACTTGTGGTTTGCGAGACACCAATAAACCCAAACCATGCACAAATAGCACACAAAAAGATAACAAGCCTCAGAGATATTTACTCTCTTTGGACTTGTGGGGACATTTAGACCCTATTATTAAATTTTAGATTTAATATACATAACAAGTACAATGCTTAACAAAAAAGATGTAACATGAAAGACCTATACATACAAACAATGTAAAATAAAATAACCTGTTTTTAAGTCTGGCAGTAGAGCACCGCAGAAAGAAGGACAGATGACTCGATAGGCTTGCAAAATAGCTGCCAAAGAATTCACCTCATACATACAGCTCTGCTTACTTCCTGTAACCTCCCACCTATCATAATAGATATCATAATTTGTTCTTTGTTCAACATATATAGCTTTAATCAGCAATGCTCTGAGATGACCCGGAGTCACAATGTCTGCTACACTCAGCACACCTGACTTGCTAATTAGATTGACCACCATTGAATTAGCACCTGGGACTTGTTTTCTCTCTGTAGCCTGAGCTGTGCATTATGCAGTATAATTACAGGAACAATTACACAAATGACTAACATCCTAACTATACCCAGGAATGAAAAAAAACATAACTATAAGAAAATTCATAAATAGACACATAACTCAGTATAATCTATACATATTTCTAATAATAATAATAATAATAATAGTCCTTTAATAGTCCCACAGTGGGGAAATTCAGTACATTACATTTCATACATAGATTTCATTACAATCTGTAACCTAGAAAACCCTTATAATAAAACACTGTGGTTGTAAAGGGGATTTCCAGGTTTATAAAAATTTGATAAAGTTAATTCTTTTTTGTTGGTTCATGGATTGGGAACTCAGATCTCAAACCACTGACAGAACTTGTAATATTGTCTTTAGTCTATTTACGTGGGCTATGTGTATATGACAGTTGTGCAGGCATTTGTCCATTCCATTATTTTTTGTAATTAGGCCAAACAAATATGTGTAATAATGTTTTAAAAACACATGATAAACAGACCTTCGATAGACCATCGTTTATAAGGTGAAGTGCCTTTGCCAGCAGCCATTTCTGTCTTAGAGGATGAAGTGTTTGCCTTACCTTACAAAGTTCATGTTTCCATGGGTTTAACTTATGTAAATTAGAATTAAATTGGACCATGCACAAAATGTGCACTCTTCCTGATTCTAGTAGCCCTGCTGCTTTTAAGGCTGATTAATGAAGACTTATGTATGGTTGTCATGATTCACTCATTGCTTAGGACATGTTACGTTGAGTGCAGAACAAGATTCAGTTTTTATGTTGCTGCATTCAATATCTCAATTATGCATCCAAGGAATTAATGTACAATTAGCATGGATCTGTTTATACAGAAGAAGATTGTTATGCAAATGTACAAACCGAATGGCAAAAGATAGAACACATATCACAGAACCTGTAATAGACTACTACAGCTTTGCTATATACATTTTAATTATACATTTTCTGAGAGTCAAGTAAAAAAATCAAATCTGGGTTTACCTACAATTTATAGCATAATCTGTATGTTTTGTGAGCAGAATTGGGAAGTATATATTACATAGATTAACGCCTCCTATAAAAAGGGTTATAGAGGTTGCAGAGGATGCATGGCCCTATTTCAGGGAAAAGGCAGTCATCATTTTCTAATCCTGTAAAAACCCCTTTTAGGTTAAGGCCCCAGGTTGTGGAACAAAAGAGCTACACAAAAGTGGAAAAGCTTTGTTTTCAAAAACGCTGGAATTTTTGAAAATCGTAGCATGTTAATTTTAGCTCTGGATTCACAAATGTTTTCCCTATATATTGAATGGGGGAAAAAAACGAGAAAAACACAAATGAAAAATTATGTGGAAAAAAATGTAACGTTTTTTTTTCTGCAGCATTTTTTAGCTGTGATTTGCTTAGTCTTAAACAGCAAGCCTTTGCAGACATTTGGATACTGCAACTTTATTTAAAGAATATCTCCAATTATACAACAATTTTCATAAATTAATTATACTAGTGAATATAAGAAACCTTTATAGAAACCATGAAGAGCAGAAGAACAAGGTTACCCAATGGACCCCATTGTCTATAATGGTGTCTGCTAGCTTCCTGCCATGGTGTCCCTCATTTTACTGGAAAAGATAATACAGCGTTTTTTACTTTATGCAAGTACAAGATTCTGGGCAAGACTCTTTTTAACCACTTCCATACCAGATGCTTTACCCCCCTTCCAGACCAGGCACATTTTCAGGTTTTTTGTATGTGTGGTTTTGGAGGGCTATAACATTTTTAGGCCAAGGCCCCACTTTGCGGAAAAGCTGCATTTTTTTGTTTCAGATCTTGCTGTGGTTTTTTGAGCCAAAACCAGGAGTGTATTGAGCAGAAGGTAGAAGTATAAGAAGCTTCCTATATATTTTACATTGCTATTGTAGCCACTCTTGGCTTTGGCTCAAAAAAACACAGTAAAATTTGCAACAAAAAAAGCTGCTTTTCCACAACATGGGGCCTTAGCCTTATTATTTGCGTCATTCAACTAATTTCTGCGTCTTTTTTCGGCGACACATAGGGCTTTTTTTTTATGTTGTTTTTATTTTTGCATGTGTTCTCATTTTTTTTATATCTGGGAAAATATAAACAAAAGAGGAGGCAAAACGTGTTTGTTTTTCACTTTTCATTTTTTTTATTTAATAACACAAAGTGCTACTAAAAAAAAAAACTTTATAAAATAGTTTTTACTCTCCGTTACGGTAATTTTTATTTTGTATGGTGTCATCGGGGGTGGGACTATAACCTTTAATAAGGGCATTAATTATGTGCGGTAATTCTACTGGTCGTCATTCTGATAGGAGGAATATTGAGAAATTTGGAGGTAGAAATTATGAGGGTGTGCAGGAATTCCATGGCCATGATAAGTATCCTGATGGATGGCTCCTCGCAACTAAAACTGGGCAGTATTGCCAGTGATAATGGCATCAATACTGTTGCTGTGCTGCACTTGGGTTAAATAACTTAACCTTAAACATGCTGGAGCTTCTTTATGAGCAGCAGAAAGGCAGTGAACGATTACTGCATGCAGCAGACCACCGGGAAAATTGCATATTTCGAGATTTGTCATTAGAAGCTCATTAGGGAAATGTGTCAGCTTCTCAAGCCCTTTGAGAATTTGCTAGCAGGGACAACTGCAGCATCAGCTATGTGATCCCTTTATTATGTATTTTACAGGAAATAATGGAGGAGAATGAAGAACTAAGTCAGGGTCAGTATGGTGGAGGAACTTGGACTCCTAGACTGGAAGAGGAGGAGGAGGGAGACTCTCCTTTGGATGCAGAGGGGGACCTTGATATGTCACAGGCACATCCAGGAGGCAGGGGAGGAGGCTGACCCTTATTTCTTTCAAGATGATGATGATGATGATGACAAACACTATGGCCAAGAAAACCAACTATAGCAGGTCCCTGAGTCCATGAATCAGACATAGTTCTGTAAGGATTTTCACACACCTCCGGCTGATGCCTCCGAATAAATCTGCCACTGTCTCCCTTGTGTTGCATTTAATATTCTGCTGATGCTGCCTGCTACTCCTAAACAGTCGGGCATCATCGCTTGCGGCCCGGTCCATCACATTATTCCATGCTGTACTGCCACTCGTGTTGTCACAGCTACCACCACTACCACCACTCAGCTTAACAAGTCCTGTGGCCTGGTCCATCATTTTAATTTCACATCTACTTCCATTAAGGGATAATTTTTGACAGCTTTTTGTTTCAGAAAGCCACTTCTTTATCACTTTTCAACTAGACTCACACAGCCACAAAGTTGCCTCCCAAATAAGAAGCCTGTATCATCAAAATGGGATAATTTTTGTATAGAACCATTACTTTTTGCAATATAACTGCCATGTGTGTATAAAAACCAAGGGCAAACACTTATCCTCAAAAATAGGGTAATTTTTGGAGCGTTTTAAATGTTAAAAGGTATAAAAGCAAGTGGCAGCAGTGTATATTGTTAAACTAGGAGTTTGTATCCAATGCTTACCAACCATTTTCCCTTAGACATAAAAGTCACTGTCATTTTGAGGAAACTTTGGCTGTGTTTGCCTTAGAGAGCTAGAAATTGGATAGGTAGGTTCCTATGAGCACTGACAGTGTTATACACTATTGAACCAATTTAAGGTGTAGTTCATACTGAACTTGTTCGACCTAAACCTAATCTTGGTCCCAAAACACCCAAACTCAAAACAAATGCTTGAGAAGTTTGCCCATCTCTAGTCAACACCCCGAATTCCATTAATTGTACAGATACAATGGGAAAAATGGGTATTATCCATATAAAATGTGTATTACCCAAATTTCACACATATTTGTTTAAGGAGATATCAAATTATTTTCTAATTTGCAAATGGAATACAGTGTTTCAGGGGAAGTGTGGATGTTATATAGACAATTGGAGCATGCTTGGATACCTACTGGGGATAAATCTCTGTTTAAGTATAAACCTTTTTCTATAGTTGATTTATTGTTAAACCACTTTATTTCCCTCTGCTATAAGCACTTGTTTGTATTTTATAAACCTTTGGTTTACTTTTCAAATGTTGATAAATGATTAAGGGATATTGTATTGGTTATTTCTCAGTCACAGTTGGATTCTATTCACATAAATTTACAGAGTTCATCACTTAATGTTTCTCAATGTTTTTCTCAATTTATGGTGATTAATAGGCTTCACTATATACCTAATAAGTTGATGTTGATGAAGTACAGATTCACAGATATACACCCTAAATGTGAAGGATTAGTATGTGATTTGATTCATCAAATATGGAGATGTCCGAGGTTACATTTATACTGGATGTAAGTGTTAAACTGTATGAGATTAACCACTTCCATACCAGATGCTTTATCCCCCCTTCCAGACCAGGCACATTCTCAAGTTTTTTGTATGTGCGGTTTTGAGAGCTATAACATTTTTATCATTTGCATTATTCAACTAATTTCTGCGTCTTTTTTCGGTGACACATAGGGCTTTATTTTTATGTTGTTTTTATTTTTGCATGTATTTTCGTTTTTTTTTATATCTGGGAAAATATAAACAAAAAAGGAGGGAAAACGTGTCCGTTTTTCACTTTTCATTTTTTTTTTTATTTAATAACACAAAGTGCTACTAAAAAACTATTTAAAATAGTTTTTCCTCTCCGTTATGGTAATTTTTATTTATTTTGTATGGTGTTGTTGGGGGTGGGACTATAACCTTTAATAAGGGCGTATCAATGGCGTATTATTTTATTTATTTTTTTAATTATTTTATTTACTTTTTTTTTTCTTTTCTATACATTTTTTTTATTTATTTTTTTTTACATTGTGTCCCCATAAGGTCATAATAGACCTTTGGGGACATCTGATCACTTTTTTTTTTTTTTGTTGGGGAGGCTGATTTCCCCTGTAAATGGGGCTGGTACATTTAACCCCAGTTGCAGGAGGAATACAGCCTCCTGCATGTTACTTTTGCATTACTGTAGAGCTGATCTGGGTCCTGTAGGACCCAGCAGCTCTAACAGACTCTGATCCCAGAGGATCACAGGATTGCCGGGTTAGAAGGGAGACGCAAGATGGCGGCGCCCATAGCGCTGTATATAGCGCTCATTGAGCGCTGTATACACAGTGATCAGGAAGGCAGGGAAGGTAATAAACCTTCCCTGTCTTCTTTCTGGGAGCTCCGGCTGAAGTTACAGCCGGCTCCCCGTTTCAGCAGCTGCATGATTTCGTGCACCTGCTGAGTTCTGCTTGGACGTACCAGTATGTCCTTGCAAAACTAGACAACTACCTTCTGGACATAAAAACCCATTGGGTGGTCCAGAGTTGGTTAATCTGGTTACATCTGTCATTGCTGTTATTTGAAATACATGTAGTCAGAGAGATAGCACAAGGGGAGCAAACACATCTGAGTGGGCCCCATATCCAGGTATACCGATATTATCACTTTATGGTGACCATATACTGTTAGATATTGGCTTTATTACCTTTCACCACCTTTACCAATTGTAGTTGTTAACATCTGTAAATGTTAAGGAGCCACTCCACTGATTCCAGCACAGCTGGAATTTTCTCTCTAGTCTTAACCATTCCTGAGCAACAAGCACAGTTAGTTTTGGTGTCTGATGTGCTTTTTAAGCTCTGTAATGTCAGAAAGACAGTGTCAGGCAGGGGAGCGTGATTCAGAGCTCCAATTAGAGGCAGCCAGTGTCAGAGCACAGAATCACAATCCTTGCCTGTTCCTGCCTGTTACTGCCTTACCAAAATTAGCAGTATTGATTGCTCAGGCATGGTGTGGGCTAGAGAGAAAATTCAAACTGTGCTGGAATCAATGGAAGAGCAGCTTTTAATTGATATAAAGAACTGGACATTTAGTGACTTACAGATCACATCTTTGACTGTAATCATTCACATTTCCCATTTCTTTCATCTGGACCACCATGATGACCACTTCTTCGAGCCGTGACTTGTATCTGTAAAAACCCATCCTGCTGCTACCCACAATTATAAAATCCCCTGGAAATGAATACTAACCCCATGTGCAATTTTAAATTAATATGCCCCTGTGTACCCACTCAAATAATAATACCTCCTGTCTGCCTCCTTAAATTAATAGCACCCCTCAATTAATAAGGTGTGCTAAGTAAACAATGAAGGGGTCATGGCCTTCACACGAACACTGCAACCTCTTCAAACAGCTTATCAGCAGTGGTCCCATGTGCCAGACATCCACTGATCTATTATCCCTCCACAAAGCATAACATCCCCTGTAACCCCTCCATACACTATAACAGTCCCCATTGCCCCCTGCATAGAGAATAATGGTTCACAGTGGCCCCTACACATAGTATAATGGTTCCAAGTGGACCCTTCTGTTGGCCCCTACACACAGTATAACAGTCTCCAGTGGCCCCATTCTCACCGTATAATGTCCCCCAGTGAACTCTACACATGGTATAATGGTTCCTAGTGGTCCCTGCATCCAGCATAATGGTCCCAAGTAGCCCCTGCACACAGTATGATAGTCCTCTTGCACATGGTATAGTAGTCACCAGTGGCCCTTACAATCGGTATAATGGTTTCCAGTGGCCCCTACACAATATAGTGTCCCAAGTAGCCCCTGAACACAGTATGATAGTCTCCAGTGACTCCTGCGCACAGTACAGTATACCGGTCAACAGTGGACTTTACTCACAGTATAATGGTTCCCAGTGGCCCCTACATATAGTATACACATAGAATAATGGTTCCAAGTGGATCCTACACTTAGTATAATGGTTCTGAGTGGCCCTTACATGCAGTATAATGGTCCCCACTGGCCCCCACATACAGTAGTTCTGCCATAAAAATAAAAACAAGTAATTCTTACCAAGCATTGTTCCCCTGGAGCTTCTTTTCTGCAGCTCATTGCAGCAGGTCTGCACTGAGACACAGACATCACTATCCGATGCTAGAGATAAGCAAACTTCTCAAGATTCATTTATTTTTGGGTCCCCCGATTAGTTTCGGGTTGAATAACCACACCTTAAATTGGCTTAAGACATAGTGTGTAACACTCTCAGGACTCCTAGGAACCTATCTCTTTCTATCTCTCTAAGGAAAACATAGCTGAAGTTATGTCAAAGTGAAAGTGACATGTATGTCTGTGGAAAAATGGATGGTAAGCAGTGGATTCAAACTCCAAATTTAACAACACACTGCACTGACACTCACTTTTGCACATTTTAACATTTAAAACACTTTTTGTAGAAAAATTAGCCCATTTTGATGACTTGATGTCTGTGAGACACTTGAAAAGTAATGAAAAAACAAAAATTATCCCTTTATGTGATCAGAATTCCACTCAAACATTTCATTGGTATTGGAAGAAGCAATGGTGAGGTTGTTTGTTTTATTTTCTTCTTATGCCAACAAAGTGTCAGTGGCAATTGGCACTGGTAACTATAGCATTTGAAGATAAATTTGTGGTACACAGTCAGGGTGCCTACACTTGAAAAGTTAAGTGGTAAAGAATTGACTTCATAAAAAAGCCACAAAATCTATCTTTTTTTTTTTTTTTTTTGTCAAATCTTTATTTAACGTATAAGTGGCCAATTGCGGCCCCATGAGTTAAAGCAACACATACGTAAGTTTTAATTAAAAAGGGGCGGGTAGTAAAGGAAGTGCGGGTGAGGGGTAGGGGCGATGGGGGGGGGAGGGCTCGGGTGGGACAATCAACGTCAGTAACTCAAAGTAAAGCGGCAGAGAGCAGTAAGCAATTAGCCATAAACAGTACAGTAACCAGTACAGTGAACAGTCTCTTGTTCATCTCATAGTCCGAAGTTGCCGAGATAACAGCACAAAGCACAATGCAGACAGGAGACAGGAACAACCGCAATCCCCAGGCCGAGGGCAGGAGGGAACATATAAGCATAAAATAGATTTAACAGAGGTGTAAGAAATTTCGACAAAGGGTTCTGGAACGAGAGCTCACCGAGGGGTATCCAGGACTCGATAAGAAAGAAGAAGGAAGAACCTATGCTCGACCAGTAAACCTGAGCCTGGGGGACCATGTCTTGAGAAATTTACTATGGGTAATGGTGGCCCAACTAGAGAGCTCCTCAAACCTGAAGATTTGATTCACCCAGGATAGCCACTCCACGTGGGTTGGTGGCGTAGTTTGCAACCACTTCTGGGGAATCAAAAATTTTGCAGCTGCAAGCAGGTGTGTGGTTAAGTCTTGCTTGGAGGGTGTAAAAGCACCATCAGATAAGGACAATACAATCTGGGTGGGCGATATCTGAAAGTTAGAGGAGAAAATCGTCTGTATCATGGATTCAACCGACTTCCAAAATAAGGCCAGGGCCGGGCATGTCCACCATAATTGAGAAAGAGAGCCAGTGGCCAGGTTGCAGCACCAGCACCTGTATCCGACAGGTTGTAAGCATGTAACCACTCCGGTGTTTTATACCACCTACTTAATATCTTGTAATGGTTCTCCTGAATTATGGCGCAGTTAGAAAAACCATGCAAGTTGGACAGAACTGTCTTAACCTGGTCATTCGTTAGAGAGATACCAAGCTCTTTTTCCCAAGAGTGTAGGAAAACCGGTCTCGTGAGCTCTCGTTTTACAACATAGGTATGGTAAACATGGGACACCTTTCTGAGTTTCGGAAGGGGGGCCAAAAGCAATTTTTCAAAATCTGTGGACTCCACCCTAATCTGATGTTTTGTCTTAAAGAGTGTATATAGGCTAGTTAAGTGTCTAGAGTGGAGTAAGGTGAGTTTTGGAAGTCCCGTGAGGTCCCTATACTGTTGATACATCAATGGTTGTTCGTGCTGTGCCAAAGATGAGAGAGTCTTATTGTCTAACGTGGCCTAGAGATCCCTCGGGCCAGGCCTTGAGAGGACCTCCGGGATCAAAGACACCGGCATGGTTCGAGATGGGAAGGGGGCTAAAGCAGTTTGAAATCGTGCCCAAACATGTGCCGGGCCCACCTGCATAGGATGTACCCCTCTGCCACGTCTGGGTAGGTGTCCACAAAGCCACAAATCTCAGAGGAAACTCGGGCCAAAGGAGGCTTTCATAAAGAGGGAGAACGCTACATTTCTAGTAGGATTGGCTAGCTCCAGCCAACGGGCTAGCTGGATAGCATTGTAGTAAGCCTGGACATCTGGTAGTCCCATACCTCCTTCGTGTTTTCCCCTCACCAAAAGGGAGTGAGATAGTCTCAGCCTTTTAATTTTCCAAACATATCTAGAGAAGAGGGAGCGGACCTCCTTGAAGATATTGGCGGGCATAAGAATGGAGACCATATTCATAGTGTAAAGGAGTTTAGGCATAATATACATCTTGAGCAAGTTGATGCGACCCATTCAGGAAAGGAGGGGAATGTCATAGTCCTCTAGTAACTTTTTAATGGACTCGAGGAGGGGGGAGTAATTAGTAAGATACAGAAAGTGGTTGTGGTTATATCCGACATCACTATGACACTTGCGGGGACGGGGTGACTACTGCAAGGAGAAACAGAGCAAGTACTGCAATGGGAAAGGGGGATAAGCAATAGACGTTGGGGATAGTCAGGATATGTAACAATTGTGTGGCAAGTGTCAAATGAACCTAACAAGCAATCAATACACACACATAGATAAGAAGAACACAACAATATGTAATAATAGGTAGTACTGGAAGGCGCAACCACCCGGCCTGTGGTACTAAGTCGTACAGCAAGAAGGATAGAGGATGGAAAGTGTGGGCAGTTGCACCATACAGTAGAGGTAACTGTAAAGAATTAAAATATAACTAGTACTCAGTGGCGGCCCACCAGGAGCAAGCAGATGAGAAAAACACAATTAGTGCCGAGAAGTGGAACGATGGGCCATCGACCCGGAATGAACACCAGGTCCACCGCACCATCAGTCAAGGGTCCGTGGACCGGCTGCCAGAACTCGTAGTACCTAAGTGCAAGAAACCAGATGAAATATAGGCCAGCAGCAGATGCATGAAGACAAGTAAGGCAACAAAAGAGAAAGGCAATAAAAAGAAGAAATGAAATCTGAGAGTTCAAACTTGCAGTCCAGAGATCTCTAGGAAGACTCAAGTCCACAGGATCATGGAGGCAGCTTTTCCATCACGGAAGAGACTGAAGCAGAAGCTCTCTGTTGGGGTTTCTTCGACCTTGCGGGTCTGGATGTCGATGGGCCCGGCCTCGCGGTGCTAGACTCCAAGGTCCGCTGCGAAGGATGGAGCAAAGATATCTCTGCAGGAAGCCAGGAGGGAACCGCGATAGGGTGCATATCCAGCATGGGCCAGAGCTTCTCCAGATCAGCAGGTGAAGAAATGACCAGGCGACGACCACCATGAGATACCGCCAGCCCAAACGGAAAGAGCCACGAGTACGAAATATTCTTAGCTCTCAATGCCTCAAGGACTGATTTCGAGATCCTTCTCTTCGCAAGGATTTATGGTGCTATATATTGATAGAGATGTATTTCCACATCGTTGTGAAGCAGTTGACCATGGTCTCTGGCCGCCTTTAAGATTGCGGAGGTGTCTACATAGGACAGAAGACCACAAATGATGTCTCGCGGCGGATCGATTGCTTGGGTCGAGGTCTCAGGGCTCTGTGGATTCTTTCAATAGTGATTTGTGCAGACCTGTCTGTACCCAGCAGAGTCTCGAAGAGTGACATAGCAATATGAGGTAGAGTCTTCAGAGCCTCTGATTCCGGGATACCTTTAAATCGTATATATTCTTACGCCTGCTATGGTTCTCCTGGTCTTCAATGAGGGAGAAGGCTCTGTTAAGGTGTTCTGTATGTTGCGAGATCTGAGCAGTCATAGCCTCAGAGGTAGAAGTAAGATCACTATAAGTAGCTTCCAAGGTATCCATTCGCTTACCTCAGCGTGCATAGCTGTCAGGCGAGTGTGTTACGTAGGAAGGCTTTAGTAATAAGTGTGGGCTGTGAGTCCTCTATGTCTCCATCTGTAGCCGTGTCCATTTCAGTGTCATCCGGGGAGGTTGCTCCCCCTGAAAGTTCCAACATCCTGAGGGACTGTGCGGGAGATTTTTTTCTTCAGAAATTTCTGTAGGTCACCCTGGGGTTTAGGGAGCTTGGGAGTGGAAGGAGTCTCAGACCCTCTTGAGTTACCAATCTTCACCATTTCAGCGGGGGTGTATAGCTGTGAAGCCGCAGCACTAGGCACTACCAGGGGGTGGCTACTCTGGCATCACGGTACCGGGAAACAGTAGAGAAGAAATAAATGTAGAAAGAAGAACAGTTGGCACGCGCCCGCACGTACCGTTACTTCATTAAAGCACTCCTGCTCTCAAGTGCTGCAAAACAACCACTGTGAGACATCGTACAGTGAGATGACACTGGGAACTCTTCTGATGAGTATGAAAGAGAGGGGGGGGGAGAGAAAGGGGGTCACCACCTCTCACTTCCAAAGGACGTCAGGTCCAGCCTGTGCCACAGTAGTAAATGTAGTAGGCTGTATATGTAGCCGTGCCACGAGGAGCAAAAGGAGAGTTGGAGGCCAGCAATCTGTGTATGCAGGTATAGGCTGGTTCAGTAGGCCTCAAGGATACAGAGGAGGCCGTAGCTATACAACAGCGCCGGTGTCCTCCACGCTGTACCGCCCTCCGCTGCCGGCTGCAGGCTGATGGAAGGTGTCGGAGGGATGGAGGCGCCAGAGAAGCAGGGTGTAAGATGGAGCGGGGAGGAAGATGGCGGAACTCCGTCCGCGTAGCGAGCAGCCCAGCTGGTAGTCCGACAGCTAGGCAGGAGACCACGCTTGGGACCCGTCGGTGTTGTAGGATCCAGGGAGCCCGCCAGGGCAGAGAGCCAGAGGAAGCGGTTGCGGAGCAGAGGATGGGCAGGAGAAGCCGGCACCGCTATTTTTAAGATGGCGGGTGGTAAGGTAGGCCTCAGATCCTCGGTACCCCCTCTTCCCGCAGTTGTGTCTCCCTAATTTATCAGATTGCGGAGATGCCAGTGGGAGCTCAGAGAAGCACGTCTCTTCACCTCGCCGGCTAGCCACGCCCCCTCCACAAAATCTTTATGGCAGCAGATGCAGCACCAATGAGTGATAATTGTAAGATTTAAATAAAAGTTTGTGGCACACTAATATCAGCATGTCTAGCCTGCAGCTGATATAAACTAGAATATACTATGAAATGGAACAGAGTCTATGATCAGGAGAACAGTACTTGGGAGGTAAAAAAGAACCTGGATTATCCTGCGGGTTATCACTGTATGGGACCAAATGCCACATAAACATTGTGTTGGCACAGTGACAATTTACAGAATTTCAAGAAAAATTTGGGGTACACTATTAGTGTGTCTGGCCTGCCAGCTAAAAAAAAAGCAACAATATCTTGTGAAATGGAAAGGATTATATGACCCTGAGAACAACACTTGGGAGGAAAAGGAAAAGAACCTGGATTATCCTGCCAGTTATCTCTGGGAGCACATGCCACATCAACATTGTGTGGGGGGAGTGGCAATTTACAAAATTTCAAGAAAAGTTTGGGGCACTCTATCAGCGCGTGTCTGGCCTGACTGCTGAAAAAGCTGTTTTATCTTCCAAAACTGATCATCATGGCTAAAGTAGAAACTGTTGTTCTTCTCACAGACCAGTTGTCGACTCCATTGTGTCAATGGTTTGCTGCATACAGTAGTCATTCACCATATACTGCTGCTCAAACTGATGCTCTAGTGTTTGCAGCAGTGCCACTCAATGTGTGCTTAAACTTATAACCATGAAATGAGGGAGGGGTTTTAAGCAATGGCTTGCCCTGGTGAAGTTGGGGGTGGGAGATGGTCCAGTGTGGAGAAACTCCACATCAACATTGTGTTGGCAGAGGGACAATTTACAGGATTTCAAGAAAAATTTGGGGAACATTATCAGTGGGCCTGGCATGACTGTCAGCTGAAAAACCTAGAGTATCTTCTGACATGGAAAGGGTTCTGTGACCCTGAAAACAACACTTGGGAGGCAGAAAACAATCAGGATTATCCTGCCGTTTATCCCTATATGAGCACATATGCCACATCAACTTCGTGTTGGTAGAGTAGCAATTTACATAATTTGAAGGAAAATTTTTGGTACACCATCATTGTTCCTAACATTTTAAAAAGTAATTGAGTATAGAAAAAAGTAACCCAAAAGACCTTTTATGGGTGCATGTGCAGCACCAAGTATTATAGTGAATGACATAATTTCAAGAAAACATTTGGGCACACTATCAATGTACCTATTGCCTACTAGCTTGTCAGCTGAAGAAGCTGGGCTATCTTCCAAAGCTGATGATGTCATGAGTTAGAAGTAGTTTTTGTGCTTCCTCTCACAGTAATCCACTCCATTACTCCTTTATGTCTGTGGTTTGCTGCATGCAGTAATCATATACTGCTTACTGCTGCTCAGATTGATGCTCCAGCCTATGAAACAGTGCCATTCAATGTGCTCTTCAACTTACAACCATGAAATGAGGGGAGGGGAGTGTAAGCATTGGCTTGCCCTGGTGAAGTTGGGGGTGGCAAATGGTCCAGTGTGGAGGAACTAGAGAAGGCAAATGGGTACTGGTTGGTGTTGAAACTGTGCCTGCTCTGCAGCCATGAAGTGATGTCAGAAGTAGTACTAGAACGCACCAGGCCTTGTTGCATTTCTAGACTGTGACCTCTGACGCTCAAAACATAGACCCGGTGTGCCATGACAGCTACAGTATGTACAGTCATGGCCAAAAGTTTTGAGAATGATACAAATATTAATTTTTACAAAGTCTACTGCTTCAGTTTTTCTAATGGCAATTTGCATATACTCCAGAATGTTATAAAGAGTGATCAGCTTAACAGCAATTACTTGCAAAGTCAATATTTGCCTAGAAAATGAACTTTATCCCCCAAAACACATTTCAACATCATTGCAGCCCTGCCTTAAAAGGACCACCTAACATCGTTTCAGTGATTGCTCCATTAACACAGGTGTGGGTGTTGATGAGGATAGGGCTGGAGATCAATCTGTCATGATTAAGTAAGAATGACACCACTGGACACTTTAAAAGGAGGCTGGTGCTTGCCATCATTGTTTCTCTTCTGTTAACCATGGTTATCTCTAAAGAAACACGTGCAGTCATCATTGCACTGCACAAAAATGGCCTAACTGGGAAGAGTATTGCAGCTAGAAAGATTGCACCTCAGTCAACAATCTATCGCATCATCAAGAACTTCAAGGAGAGAGGTTCCATTGGTGCCAAAAAGGCTCCAGGGCGCCCAAGAAAGACCAGCAAGCGGCAGGACCGAAACTTAAAAGTGTTTCAGCTGCGGGATCGGGCTACCAGCAGTGCAGAGCTTGCTGAGGAATGGCAGCAGGCAGGTGTGAGTGCATCTGCACGCACTGTGAGGCGGAGACTCTTGGAGCAAGGCCTGGTCTCAAGGAGGGCAGCAAAGAAGCCACTTCTTTCCAGAAAAAACATCAGGGACAGACTGATATTCTGCAAAAGGTACAGGGAGTGGACTGCTGAGGACTGGGGGAAAGTCATTTTCTCTGATGAATCCCCTTTTCGATTGTTTGGAACATCTGGAAAACAGCTTATTTGGAGAAGAAGAGGTGAGCGCTACCACCAGTCTTGTCTCATGCCAACTGTAAAGCATCCTGAAACCATTCATGTGTGGGGTTACTTCTCAGCCAAGGGAATCGGCTCTCTCACAGTCTTGCCTAAAAACACAGCCATGAATAAAGAATGGTACCAGAATGCCCTCCAAGAGCAACTTCTCCCAACCGTCCAAGAGCAGTTTGGCGCTCAACAATGCCTTTTCCAGCATGATGGAGCACCTTGCCATAAAGCAAAGGTGATAACTAAATGGCTCAGGGAACAAAACATAGAGATTTTGGGTCCATGGCCTGGAAACTCCCCAGATCTTAATCCCATTGAGAACTTGTGGTCAATCATCAAGAGACGGGTGGACAAACAAAAACCAACAAATTCAGACAAAATTAAAGCATTGATTCTGCAAGAATGGACTGCTATCAGTCAGGATTTGGTCCAGAAGTTGATTGAGAGCATGCCAGGGAGAATTGCAGAGGTCCTGAAGAAGAAGGGTCAACACTGCAAATATTGACTTGCTGCATTAACTCATTCTAACTGTCAATATAAGCTTCTGTTACTCCTAATATGAATGCAATTATATTTCTGTATGTGATAAAAACATCTGACAAACACACATAAAAACCAGAGGGCAGCAGATCATGTGAAAATATAATATTTGTATCATTCTCAAAACTTTTGGCCATGACTGTATTGTCCATGCCCAAAAGTGCTTCTTCACATATTGAAGGTGGGGTGCACATTTATCCACATGGACATTTACAAGGAGAGGTCGGCTAGGTATTCTCCACTGAGACTGCCATCAGCTGGTGAAGCACAGTGGATTCCACTATGTAGCATGGCAGTAACTGCACCACCAGTAAGAGTAAGAGTTAAAGTTACAGACCAGCCAGATGACTGGGTGCAGATTGCAGTTTACTGGACTCACATCCCCTTATGGATGATGACTGGAAGAGGAGAAGCAGTTGGAGATGATAATGACGATGACCATTTGCTAGGTGTGGATGTGGCCTGCCTACAAAGATGATCATGGGAAGAACAAATAAAATGGTCTTGCTCACTTGCTTCCACTGGCAATTCTATTTTTCCAAATAGGTCGGTGACGCCATTTCATGTGAGTACGGAGAGACCTTGTTCCTACACATGTTCCTGCATGACCATGGCTCATTATCTTCTTGCAGATCTTGTACCTTGCCATCAATTTATCATTTGGTAATGTAAAAAAATTGCCATACAGGAGATGACTATACATAACTGCTGCTGCCAAAACCAGCAGCAATGGAAATGTGTCTGCTAGTGCCACCACCACCCAAGCTTGCCTTAGATCTTCCCCAGGCAGGTCTTTTGGATGTTGAGGCTGCACATTGGGTGGAATTCTTACTATTACAGCTTTCACCACCCTCTTCCTGCGATATCACCCTTTCATCCTGACCCAGTTACAAAGGTCTTATCTGTAATGGAATAATCATTGGATTCAGTAATGTCATCATCTTTCCCACTTTTTTGTAACTCATTATGGCAATGGGATTCCTCTATGCCTCAACAATTCCTATCAGATTTCCCCCAGTACCCCTACCAGCACTACCACCACTAGCACACCCTCTGTCACTACTATCTCCACCAACACTCATGTTTTCCACCTCTACATTCTCTACATACAAAAAACACTGCCAGTTCTTATCAAACTCATCAAAAAGAGGAAGAAGAGGAAGTCTTGTGCTATGAGGAATATCTCTCTCAGCAGATGCCACATGACTACTAGAGAATGGAATCTGTATCAGTGAAGAAGACATGGTTAACAGTACAAAAAGACTATGATAATTTACATGTTAAGGAGGAACACACAGAACTCTGACTCTATATTTGTAGTTCACTGATTTCAAAAACGTCTTTATTTTCAGGAAGTACTATAACACTGCTAACACTGGAAGGGGCTGTCAAGACCAGAAGTAGTGTTGCTTTTGCCATCCACATTCTTATTGTTAGTACTTGCAAAAGTTTTTCCTCCTACCCTTCCTTTTGCTTGTCCCCTGCCCAGTTTTTTCCAGTCATTTTACTGCACACTGCTTATTAATAATAATAATAATAATAATAATAGTGTTTCACAACAATTCTGGGTGTATTTTTTTCTCACAAAAACTATTTCAAGAAAAATAGCAAAGCATTAAAAAGGTCATCCTGGTCAATTAGTATTATTAGACTGTGTCAGTCAGCTAATAATTTTTTTGATGTTAAAATGGTGGAAGTTTATATGGGTAACCAAAAAAAAATATGGAGATTTTTTTTTCAGAATAGCAGTCTGTGTCACACTGTTTATTGGCTGAGATTAAAAGCCCTTAAATAACAGTTTTTTTGTTTAGATTAGCAAAGACTGCAATACTGTATATATGAGCAGCAACAAAAAAATGTTTAAGAAACAAATATTTTTCAGATTAACACTCCGTCACTCTGTGTATTGGCGAGCAGAGCATAAAAAAATTAATAAACAAGTTTATTTTTTTTTAGATTAGCGCAGGCTGTTAAACTGTATATTTGGCAAACAAAAAAAGCTTAAATTACAAATTCTTTCTAGATTAGCACAGGCTGCAATGCTTTATATATGAGCAGCAATAAAAAAAATTCTTAAAGGGGTATTCCCACGAACATAATTAAAATTTAAACATTTTTGCAAATATAAGTAATTAAACATTTTGCAGAGTTTTAAAGATTTTCTATAAATATCTTGTGGTCATAGTTTTGTTGTCTTGAATGCAGGACCTTTCTAAGGTCAGAAAATCACCCATGATTTCCTTATTGTGGCTGGGATATATTCTGATACATGTAGTGTCCCTGCTTGATAACTGAGCTACAATAAGAAAGTCATGGCTGGGTTCCTGACAAGTTCCAGACCATAGAAAGTTTCTGCATTCATGGTCGTATCCATCGGCAACCGATCAAGACACAGCTGTCAATACTAAGACAGTTAGAAAAAATCTTTCAAACTCTGCAGAATTTTTAACCACTTATATTTGCAAAAATGTTTAACTTTTAATTATCTACAAATATAGATATGATTATTTTCATGAGAATACCCCTTTAAGAAGGCAATATTTATTCAGATTAAAACTCCGTCACACTCGATATTGGTGAGCAGAGCAGAAAAAAAAAAAAACATTAGATAACAATTTTTTTTTTTCAGATTAGCCTATGCTGAAAGACTGTATTTTGGTGGACAAAAAAAAACCACCTAAATTACAGATATTGGTTTCAGATTTGTTCAGGAAAAATTTGTATGTATTAAATGAAAAAAAAAATAAACTCTTGACCCCCAAAGCAACCCTTAAGAAAAGATTTTTCACTATCAGGTGATGCAGGGCTAACTGTTAAGACAAAGTATGTTTAAGCACTTTGTATACATCAGCACAGGTATGCTCTCTCACTCCAATCTATGATTTGTATCACTAATCTGCCTGTAATAACCTTATATAGTATAAATGACATCAACACTATAAGGTCACTGTAAGAGAGTCAGCTGATCTCATGGTGGTTCTAGAACATCTCACAGTGACTCATACACACGTGTCTCTTCTGTATTTCCTGCTCAACACGTGGCAGTGGCCATTTTATTTCTTCTGAGAATCCGAATCCAAATTAACATTTGTTCAGTTTAGTTAAAAACCAGACAGTTTGGAATATATGTTCTTAACCGGGTTCGTGATGAATCAGTTCGCCCCTCTCTAGCAGATGCCTGTATGATGAAGCAGGAAACTAAAGACTTCCTCCTTTACCACATTATTGTATAGTTGAACGTGTTACATGTGTCCATGAAGTCAGTGCGCCCAGGGTGCGACCCACCGCCCACTAGCAACATCTCTGCCTGTAGAATTATATTATTACTGAAATGTGTGACATGTTGGCTATTTTACATTTTAAGGCCTCACACAGTAATGCTATGTTTTATAGTGGCATAGAGTCATGTGTTGCTTTGTCATATGAAGTGTCACTGTATGATTCTCCATGTGATGTTGCATTTAAAGAAAGATCTCCTTTAGGACAAACCTTAAAATGCCTTCATAATAACATCCAGTTGACAATGTACCATTTTTTATAATGAAAACCTGTAAAAAATTGAAAGCATACAGCACAGCAAACTGTTTCTATTGAAGTCTATGGGTGCCATAAAATAGGGCCATGTCCACACAGGTTCAGCTTCAGTTAGTTGTATTTCATGCAATTGTTTGAGACTGAGCAGCCATGGACTGTGCCCTTGTTAAGCATTAGTACATCATTTAGGAAATACATTTCCTACATTTCCCTCCTTAGTCTCCACACCTCTTTGGGGTTTCTTCTTCCCTCCCTTACTATGTTATTTGTTATGCAGTTTACCCTTATACAGTCATATGAAAAAGTTTGGGAACCCCTATTAATCTTAATCATTTTTAGTTCTAAATATTTGGGTGTTTGCAACAGCCATTTCAATTTGATATATCTAATAACTGATGGACACAGTAATATTTCAGGATTGAAATGAGGTTTATTGTACTAACAGAAAATGTGCAATATGCATTAAACCAAAATTTGACTGGTGCAAAAGTATGGGCACCTCAACAGAAAAGTGACATTAATATTTAGTAGATCCTCCTTTTGCAAAAATAACAGCCTCTAGTCGCTTCCTGTAGCTTTTAATCAGTTCCTGGATCCTGGATGAAGGTATTTTTGACCATTCCTCTTTACAAAACAATTCCAGTTCAGTTAAGTTTGATGGTCGCCGAGCATGGACAGCCCGCTTCAAATTATCCCACAGATGTTCAATGATATTCAGGTCTGGGGACTGGGATGGCCATTCCAGAACATTGTAATTGTTCCTCTGCATGAATGCCTGAGTAGATTTGGAGCTGTGTTTTGGATCATTGTCTTGCTGAAATATCCATCCCCGGCGTAACTTCAAATTCGTCACTGATTCTTGTACATTATTCTCAAGAATCTGCTGATACTGAGTTGAATCCATGCGACCCTCAACTTTAACAAGATTCCCGGTGCCGGCATTGGCCACACAGCCCCAAAGCATGATGGAACCTCCACCAAATTTTACAGTGGGTAGCAAGTGTTTTTCTTGGAATGCTGTGTTTTTTGGACGCCATGCATAACGCCTTTTTGTATGACCAAACAACTCAATCTTTGTTTCATCAGTCCACAGGACCTTCTTCCAAAATGAAGCTGGCTTGTCCAAATGTGCTTTTGCATACCTCAGGCGACTCTGTTTGTGGCGTGCTTTCAGAAACGGCTTCTTTCGCATCACTCTCCCATACAGCTTCTCCTTGTGCAAAGTGTGCTGTATTGTTGACCGAATGCACAGTGACACCATCTGCAGCAAGATGATGCTGCAGCTCTTTGGAGGTGGTCTGTGGATTGTCCTTGACTGTTCTCACCATTCTTCTTCTCTGCCTTTCTGATATTTTTCTTGGCCTGCCACTTCTGGGCTTAACAAGAACTGTCCCTGTGGTCTTCCATTTCCTTACTATGTTCCTCACAGTGGAAACTGACAGGTTAAATCTCTGAGACAACTTTTTGTATCCTTCCCCTGAACAACTATGTTGAACAATCTTTGTTTTCAGATCATTTGAGAGTTGTTTTGAGGAGCCCATGATGCCACTCTTTAGAGGAGATTCAAATAGGAGAACAACTTGCAATTGGCCACCTTAAATACCTTTTCTCATGATTGGATACACCTGGCTATGAAGTTCAAAGCTCAGTGAGGTTACAAAACCAATTTTGTGCTTCAGTAAATCAGTAAAAAGTAGTTAGGAGTATTCAAATCAATAAAATGATAAGGGTACCCAAATTTTTGCACCGGTCAAATTTTGGTTTAATGCATATTGCACATTTTCTGTTAGTACAATAAACCTCATTTCAATCCTGAAATATTACTGTGTCCATCAGTTATTAGATATATCAAATTGAAATGGCTGTTGCAAACACCCAAATATTTAGAACTAAAAATGATTAAGATTAATAGGGGTGCCCAAACTTTTTCATATGACTGTATATTTTATATGCCTCTTGCTCCATCCATATACTTTAGTCACATATGAAGATTTGTTCTGGAACAGACTATAGCATAGGAAGAAATCATGCAAAACCTTCAAGGTAATCTGAGTTCAGTGAATTATCAGAATGCACAAAAAACAATAAGATGATGTATTCAGCCCTGCTACATGTGTAATATGATGAAGAAGCTGATTTTAGATCTACCAGGAGAAGTTTATAAACATAGAAGCCTGTAACCAGCATGGTTTATACTAGAAAGGTAATCTGTCATGAGATTAAATGAGACCTAGGTCAGTAGGGACAATGTGGAATTGGATCGTATGACACCCAGGTTTGGAATTTCCCTTGTTATCATCAGTCAAAGGCTTTGTATGTGTTAACCAGAAATTGCAATTCTCACTAAACATTGGATAAGCATTTTACAAGCAATGCTCCTGTTGATTCAGTCACGTTTTATGTTTTTATTTAACAGTGTACGGACGTCTCATATTTGTTGGGTTTTTCATCAGAATTAGATTGAGCAGATTTTTTTTCCTACTAAAACTAATGGATTTCCAGGTTGTGTGATTAAATTCTTATACCAAGATTTCTAAGGGGAATTAAAATGCCAGGATGCTTGATATAGTAATATTCACATTGAATTCTGATTAAATATAGTCCTATCATCCTAAAGGCACAGAGGAATTATGCAATTAGTGTATAAATATGCCACTAGAAAATAATTTAACTTTATATACAGTAACACATAATCTACAATTTATATGTAATTTAAACGCTGTTAGCTCAATGTGTATCATAAGGGCTCATCTATTGCAGAGTTCGATCTTTGTACTAGTTTTCTTGCTTTTCTACACTATATGCTCATTCTCTTCCTCATCTGCAGAAGTCAGCAAAATTGACACCCATTGTAAGAAAAGCTATTCACTGTGAGTAATTTAAACCTGCTGACATTGATCATACTATTTGAGGCAGTGTGTAGAATTGTACACAAAGTGCTTGTATATAACCCAAAAAAGAATATGTTTTGCAACTAGATACAATGGCAACAACAGCACTCACCCCTGTAGTCCAGGTATATTTTTTTTTCAGAAAAGCTGGCTGGTTATTTACCAATATAGGACGGGGATGTGTCACTGCCTACCTAGGCAGATTTACCGTACATGACTAAAAAAAGCTAGATGACTTTTCTTAGTGGAGCTTTAGTGATTTAGATAACTAGGATTTTTTAAAGAGAAATGTACAAATACCTGTACAATATAAATCTACAGATATGCATAATCCTGTGCAAAGAGCATTTGGCAAAATGCAGAATGTGTTCAAAACTCTTAAAGAGAATCTACCACCACCACCATTGCTTCTAAAACAGTTATATGGTGATATACGGGCTGATTGTGCAATCTTGCTGCCATGAAGCTTTTAATTCATATGCAAAGGAGCTATTCAGTGTATTATGGGCATGCCATGCCTGCCAGAGTGCTGGTTTTCCTCAGTGGTTATCACCCAGTGCCACCCCCTAACATTAAGTATTATGCCTACAGTGCCTCCACATAGTATAATGCCCCTTACTCCTTTCTATACAGTATTATGCCCCTTAGTTCTCTCACAGTATAATGCCCCCTTAGTGCCCCTTCTCCATAGTATGATGTCTCTTTATTGCAGCCGCACTGTATCGTTTTCTCCACACATACTGCTTAGAATTAACGACAAATAGTTCAATATTCGTGTCATCAGACCAGAGAATCTTATTTCTCATAGTCTGGGAGTCCTTCATGTGTTTTTTTGGCAAACTTTATGCGGGCTTTCATATGTCTTGTACTGAGGAGAGGCTTCCTTCTGGCCACTCTGCCATAAAGCCCCGACTAGTGGAGGGCTGCAGTGATAGTTGACTTTGTGGAACTTTCTCCCATCTCCCTACTGCATCTCTGCAGCTCAGCCACAGTGATCTTTGGGTTCTTCTTTACCTTTTTCACCAAGGCTCTTCTCCCACGATTGCTCAGTTTGGCTGGACGGCCAGGTCTAGGAAGTGTTCTGGTCATCCCAAACTTCTTCCATTTAAGGATTATGGAGGCCACTGTGCTCTTAGGAACCTTGAGTGCTGCAGAAATTCTTTTGTAACCTTGGCCAGATCTGTGCCTTGCCACAATTCTGTCTCTGAGCTCCTTGGGCAGTTCCTTTGGCCTCATCATTCTCATTTGCTCTGACATGCACTGTGAGCTGTGAGGTCTTATATAGACAGGTGTGTGCCTTTCCTAATTAAGTCCAATCAGTTTAATTAAACACAGCTGGACTCCAATGAAGGAGTAGAACCATCTCAAGGAGGTTCAAAAGGAACTGGACAGCATGTGAGTTAAATATGAGAGCAAAGGGTCTGAATACTTATGACCATGTGATATTTCAGTTTTTCTTTTTTAATAAATTTGCAAAAACATCTACATTTCTGTTTTTTTTTCTGTCAAGGTGCTGAGTGTATATTAATGAGAAATAAAACTAACTTTTTTTGCTTTTAGCAAATGGCTGCAATGAAACAAAGAGTGAAAAATTTAAAAGGGTCTGAATACTTTTCGTACCCACTGTATAATACAGCCAGCACCCACCACTAACAGCTGCGATCGATGCAGACACTGATTGCAGCTGTTAACTCTTTAGATGTCGTGATCAAACACGACCGCGGCATCTAAAGTGCGCAGGTGTCATGGGTGTCGCCATCTTTACTTGATCGTCGCCCTCTAGAACGTCATCGGAGGGCAGCGATCAGTTGTCACGACAGCCAGGAACCTACTGAAGGCTCCTAGACTTGTCATTACATTAGCTCTATTAAGATATAGATTCTATTGTAATAGAAGTGAAAGCATTTTATTAGTATGAGCGATCAGACCCCATAGGGTTCAAGGTCCCTGGGGTGTCTGATCATAAAAGTAAAAGAAAAAAAAAAAGTTTTTTAAAGTATACAAAAACAAAAAATATAAAAGTTCACCCCCCTTTCACTAGATCACATATAAAAATAAATAAACAAAAGTAAACATAAACACTTTAGGGCTCCCCACTCTCCAAAATGCCTGAGCTATTAAAATATAAAAATATTTATCCCATACGGTGAATGGCATAGTGGGGGGAAAAAAATCAAAATGGCCAAATGGCTGTTTTTTCAACTTTTTGCCTCTTATGTAAGTCCAACAACAAAGAAAGAATATCTTGAATTTATCCTAGCAGGAAAAGACAGCCAGTTCTACACTAAAACTTTTTTTTTCCAAAAATTTGATTGCAATAGCCTGTTGGATTTACATAGCCTTATCCATATCCATTATTCATGTTAGGCATCCGATGCACATGTTATCATTATTTTTATTTGTTCTTATATCCTGGAATCTAATTGGTCACCTAGTTGCATTTTATACTGTATATTAAAGGGAGATCTGCATAATGGACCTGTCTAAACAGCTTGGAACCCCCACATTGCCACTATTAATTTTGAATTTATGTATGTATTCAAATTCATATATTATTCATTACATTTTTTAACAGTATTAACTCTTGAGTCCTGGGTTAAGGAAATGTAATGGGAGGGGTCTCTCTTAATTATGCTATTTTTTGTAATTATGCTATTTTTATGGTTATATATTGATGTCTTTAGGTTTATCTATTTTTTTTTCTTATATTTATTGTTATTCCATTGTAGACAACACAAATATAAAGAAAAGTTGGCAATCATTTTTATGTAATTATGATTATATGATTTTATCTGTATGCAATAGATTCTATTAGTGTGACTCTTTGACGCTATTTATCTGTTTTTTACCAGTTCCTAATTTTAGATTCTCAATACCCTTTTACATAGTTGAGGTTACCCATTCATATTTCATTTTACCCATTCTTATTTTATATCCCCAGCTATTCCCAGTATTCAATCTGCTATTCATAAGGCTCTTGTGTACGTGGCAGGTCGTGCATTACGTTGAACATTGCTGCCGGAGACTAGGAGTAAGTCTCTGAGATGATGGTGATGGTCCTAGTGCATTGCACAGTGCGAAAACCTTGTGCATAGCACGGTGAACAGGTTTGATGTCTGGCTAAGACACCTTATGCTCTTCATCCAATATTAGCTTTTGATCCCCCCCGCAAATGTGTGGGAGGGAGAGTCCTATGTTCTGCTGGTAAGCCACCCTAACTGCCCTTTATTAGTAATACATTTGTATATGTCTAATTGAGTGTGTCCTTCCCAGGGAGTGTGACTTCTTTTTACCTGTGTTTTATATAAAGATGGTATTTAAGTGGATATATATATTTTGGCTACCCAACTGTACACTTGAGAAAGGGGTTGCTATATCCCAAAATTCGTAGTGTTTTGTGGTCTTAAATAAAGGAAACAATTCTCTAAGATCCGGGTGAACGTGGGTTTCTTCATACAACACCTTCATACAACTGTTTGGAACTGGTCCTTTTTTAGAATTCTCTTGATGCCTCATGGTGTCCTTGGCAGGGATGTGGATCCAGCAGCTCTAATACCCAGTATTGTATTTACTGACTACAAAGGTGGTTGAGGTGAGAGGCTATCTACATCTTTCTTGGTCAATCGTCCATTGTTGTTCCTTTTAATCTACAGTATTACGCTATGCAATGCTCGGTGCCTTTGGTTTTTTGATTTTACATGTTTGTGGGAGTGTCACTGTTTTTCTAGGTAGCCCTTCTTAGCATTCTCCTGGCAGTTTTTCATGCACACCCAGCACACACTCTTCACATCCCCTCCAGTACACCCTTTGATGATGTTTAATACTCTCCCTATCTTGCTATATACTTTTATACAAATTTGGGTACATATATATTTTCTTATTCATTTATATATATTTGAAGTGTTAAAAACAAAAAACAAAAATGTGTTTTGCTATTGCTGTGATCTCTGTGTGACAGAGAGGGCAGCTTCTCAGGTGATCAGGATCAATCCCCACCTCTTCCTGGCTGCTCTGGCAGTCAATGAAGTTAAGACAACTGCTGCTGTCATCAGTAATGGAATCATGTTCATGGTGGGTGTGGCTAACAACTGAAATCCTATGCACAATGGATGGCACATGTGTTGCTCACACAATTCTGCAAAAGGGTAGGAAATTTTGCTGTAGTCTCAATTAGAAAGATTCATTTCAGCACATATTTTGTCTATCTGTAAAAAAAAGTCTCAGAAAACCCCTTTAAGAATTAATTAATATCTTAATTAGGTTATCTACTGTCAGGTGGGTGGTCATGGACTGGAGAGACAGACAGGTATTGACCAACTGACACTAGAGAGCCAAATTAGCATATAGAGTGCTGAAAGTAACTACAGTACCTTTTGAAGGATGCAAAATGCTGGAGTTAGTAGAGGTGGCAAACAGTCCTCTATAACATTTCGGTATTTTTCAGATTTTGCTTCTACTATATTTTGTTAGTAAAGCTCACAACAAGGTTTTTAGTCATCTAACTTTTATTTGTCTTAAGACCATTCTAAGGTCTGAATTGAACAACTGATAGTGTAAACGTCTTTGACACTTCATTGTTACCATCTAACAAAGAGTTAAGTTTTTTTTTTAATAAATACAGTGTATTTGATATGGAAAACACCAGTGTTTGATATGTCAAGTAAAACATTTGTCAATCAAAAGTCTTTAAGCATAGGTCTATGTGACATTTACTCTTTTACAAACCAATATAGTCCCCAGCGGCATGCCTTTTTTCTTCTCATTTAAATAGTGGTAGAAGAACAAATCATACCGTAGGGCAAGTTGATAACTGCCAGTCACGATTCTTCCCTTGTTTACTATAATGAGGAGGGTAATAAATGCATCTGACCATTTCGGCTGGCATTTGCATAGATGAATGATTTGTCCAGTCGGTCTCTCTCCAGTGATTTGGACCCTTTTGTGAGCACAAAGAGCATTCAGCCTCGCAGGAATTTTCAGCAGCCAAGCACTCATTAGCAAACATCCTTTAGTATGAATGATGCAAATAACTGCCACTGAAATAATAAACTGGTACACAAAATATTCTATTTGATGGCTCTGAACATCAAATTGCCTGAATTGTTGACATTCAAATAAGCCAGAGAGCTTTATTGTTTTGGAACAATGAACCCTTGTAAAAAGGGTGGACATTGTTTTACCTCCAGTGGACCTTGGCCAGTTATCAAATGTGTCTCTCAAACTGGCATCCAGCATTTTAAACAGTCATTGAGTCAGTACCAGATGGAGATGTGGCAAAGCCTTATCAGTCTCGGTGTCTAAAGTCTTTTCTGTTTTTAATTGAAATTTAATTTCGTTGAAACGTTGTAAACGCATTGATCCAAACCAATTAGCTACAACTTTTATCACGTTCCACAAAATAATATTATAGCAAATGCCAATTTTACAGTGCACTGTGCAGCAGAGAACTGTGTTGCTAATACAATTTTAGCCTTCAGTTATTTAGTAAGTCAGTTAGTAATGGTTTTTAAGTTAGGAAAAAACAATGGCACTAACCTTATTTTCAGCAGTCCAAAGTGTAACTGCAACTAATTACTCCATCTCTAGCATTTGTGAAGGTGTCATTTTGTTTCTTAAATTTGGGATAAGCAAATCATTTCAATTTGTCACAGTGAGATATGAAAAGAATATCCTTGCTAAAATGTGTAAAGTAACAAAATGCTAGTTTATTAGAGACTTTAGCTTATCACAAGAGAATATTTTTATGTATGTGAATATCTACTACATATCTAGGTTCATTGAGTATACAGTACATTGGAAACAATGTTTAGACCTGGTATTTTGGATGCCCATTGGTTAAATTAAATCAGGGAGTTAAAAAATACTAATAATTTGGTCCACCACTTTGCATTTGTTTCAGATACTATCCCGATCTTTTACTGTCAACATAAGAAGAACATGCTTGACTTAAAAGGAGTCTACCACCACCCTGAAGCATATTCAACTGTCATCGTCGTGTTACAGGGCACATTACAGTGATAACAACATACTTTTGTTATGTATGTCCCATTTGTAGAATTAGAGAAAAACAACTTTAAAGTCTTATGCTAATGAGGGGCGGCCTTCAGCTCCCTGAAGTCATCCTCACAGCAGCAGAAATGTAGGTTAGTAGAATAGCAATAGAACCCGAACGTTTCGGTCTAACCATGGACCTTCGTCTGCGGGATTTTCTGTTGCATATAATGTATCTGTACAAGCCACGGGTTCTATTACTAATCTACTAACCTACCTTGCTGCTGCTGTGTGGATGATTTTTTTTTACATATGTCTAAATAAAGATTTATATACTAATTATTCAAGAAATTGGAGTGCTGAAGTAATATTTTCAAATTGGATAATCAAGTATTTTTGAGCACCCGTGTCTGATGTTATAAGAAGAGTGCATATCTTATCTACTTGGTTCAGCTCCCTGAAGCACTGCTCTTATCACTCCGACCCCTTATATCTCCTGCCTGCACCACCCCATGCAGTGGGAGTAGATTCTCCCCATCACCCATCTTACTTGAGCGGCAAGAGCATAGCTCCCAAGTCTAAGGCCCACCCCTAGTGCATGGTACCAACTGCTTCATTTGCATAAGATGTGAAAGTTGCTTTTCTCTGAATATACCTAAATGACATAAATAACAACGGTATGTTGTTTATCACTGTAATGTGCTCTATAACATTGTGGTGACAGTTGAATATGCTTGGGGGAGGTGGTAGACTCCCTTTAAAGGGGTTACTTAGAAATAAGGGTTAGCTGATCCCTTTTCCCACAAAGCCTTGCTTCCATCCATGGACTATGTCCAGAATGGTGCCCAGGACTGTACCTAGCCTTTCTGCTGCTTTAGGCGCAAAATAAAAAATGTGCCCCCACATAATATTACACTCCCACACACTGGATAAGAGCAGATACTGAGAATCACAACCAGTATTCAGGACAAAATAAGTGGTACTGTGCACCATCCATATATACAGAATAAGAGCAGATGCTGAGAATTACATCCAATATACAAGACAAGTCATACTGTGCACTGTCCATATATACAGAATAATAGCAGGTGCTGATAATTATACCCAGCACACATGATAAGAGAAGTGGTACTGTGTACCATCCATATATGCTGAATAAGAGCAGATACTGAGAATTACACCCAACATACAGAACAAGAGCAGTGGTACTGTGTACTGTTCATATATATAGAGTAATAGCAGATACTGAGCTTTACACCCAGAAAAACAGGATAAGATAAATGGTACTGTGCATCATCCATTTATAATAAATAAGAGCAGATACTGAGAATTAGACCCTATGTCCAGGACAAAAGAAGCGGTATCCAGCA
Source organism: Leptodactylus fallax (assembly GCA_947044405.1). Taxonomy (NCBI): domain Eukaryota; kingdom Metazoa; phylum Chordata; class Amphibia; order Anura; family Leptodactylidae; genus Leptodactylus; species Leptodactylus fallax. Next base: position 801,215 of record CAMRHE010000024.1, read on the forward strand.
CACATATACAGCTCACATACACTCAGCACACAAACATTTTGCAAAGACCTTTTTTCTCTTCCTGCCCAGAATTGGATACTCACAGTGCAGCCCATGCTTCACCATCTAGCCATCCTCCTGCTGTTAACCCCTTCCCACTGGTGGCATTTTTAAATTTTTGATTTTGATTCCCCGCCTTCCAAATCCCATAACTTTTTTATTTTTCCGTTCACAGAGCTATATAAGGACTTAATGTTTGCAGGACAAATTTTTCTTCATAATGGTACCATTTATTATTCTGTACAATGAACTGGGAAACTGGAAAAAAAAATTCAGAATGAGTTGGAATTTGAGAAAAAGTGCATTTGTGCAACTTTGTTACGAGTTTTGTTTTAACATCGTTCACTGTGCAGCCAAAATGACATGTCATCTATATTCTATGTTTCGGTATGATTCTGGGGATACCAAATTTATATAGTATAATTTATATTTTAAACCATTAACAAAAATCCAAAACCTTTCAAAAAAAATATTTTTCTTAAAGTCGCCATATTCTGACAACTTTTTATATTTCTGTGTACGAGAATGCATAGGGCATCTTTTTTTGCGGGGCCAGGTGTACTTTTTATTTATACCATTTTGGATAATGTATGATGTTTTGTTCACTTTTTATTCAAATTTTTATCAGAGTCGAAACAGCTTACAAACAGCGATTCGGCACTTTAGATTTTTTTTTCCCACTATAGCGTTCACTGTACGGGAAAAATATTTTTATAAATTTGTAGACTGGGTATTTTTGGGCACAGGGATACCTAATGTGTATGTGTGTCACAGTAATTTTTTAGTTTTATATGTATTCTAGGAAAAAAGGGGGTGATTTTAAGGTTTTTTTGTTTTTTTTTTTTAATATTTTTTAAAACTTTTTTTATTTTATTTTTCTATTTTATTAGCCCCCCCTAGGGGACTTGAACCTGCAGTCGTTTGATTGCAAGTCCCATAAACTGCAATAAAACTATATGGCAGTCTATGGGAGATTTGCTACATTACTATTGAAGCTGGTCATAGGCTAGCCTCAATAATAATATTCCTATGACAGGCCTTGGAGCCTTCATAATAGTACGGCGGATGTTGGGAAGGGGTTAATGCACCTATGCCAGCACATACACCTGTGAGTCCTGCCCAGCCAATCTCTAGCAGCTCATGTATATTTAAACCTGCTCAGCCCTCTGAACTGCGCCTGAGCAACAAGGTCCTCCAAGGGTTTCTTGTTTACTCCTGGTTGATCTTCGGTTTTGTGATTTGGACTTGTTTCCTGACTCCAAGTTTGATACCATCCTGATCTGCTGTTCTTGCATGTGCATCCATTAAAGTACCAGAAAAGCACACACTGGTTCCAGTGAATAGCGTGTGTGTCAGTATCTGTTTGGGAGGCACTGGTACTCATTAGTGACCCCTAATTGCTGCCAGAATCCTATATTACAGCAATGTAAACCCTAGTAAATGTTGTGTAGGTTTATATTATACTTTTGTACTAAACTTAAATAAAGGGATACAACTTTACCTGTAATATGTTGTCATACTAATGCACCATGCACCGTGAGTGTGTGACAAGTCAGTGTGCAAAGATGAAGAAATTTCTTAACACATGTGCTTGATTCAGTCAGAGAAATAGCATATAGTGAATGAATTACAGAGAATAAAGTCCCAAATGTTTTGAATGTCCTGATCTTTTTCATTGGGTACTATCTATGTGAAGCAAGGAGAGGGCTAGCGCTGCCTAGGAATCGGAGCAATCTCTTCCAATGTCTGTCTGCTTCCAAGCAGCGCTTGCCTTCTCCTTCCTCATATTCAGTGTACCCATTGAAAAAGGTCAGAACAACAGAAATATTTGGAACATTACGCTCTGCAATCCATTTAATATATGCCATTTCTCTGCTTGCATTAAGCACGTGTGTTAAAAAATTTCTTCATTTTTGCATCAAATTAAGTGCTGTCTGTTCTATGATTGTCTCTGACCTTGATGGGCCCTCCACTGACACCTTTTATCAAACAGTGTGGAGTACATTACTCTATATATAGAAAGTCAGAATGCGACTCCCTTAGCTTGTATGTCAGTAAGGATAAAAGTCAGTAATTATATACCGTATTTTTCGGACTATAAGACGCACTGGACTATGATACGCACCTAGGTTTTAGAGGAGGAAAATAGGGAAAAAAATGTTGAAGCAAAAAATGGTAAAATATTTAATATATGGGAGTTGTAGTTTTGCAACAGATGCAAGGCCACATTGGCAGGTGGTCCTGCAGATGTACGGGGATGCATAGGACGTCTTTTTTTTGCAGGGCCAGATGTACTTTTTAGTTATACCTTTCTGGGGAATGTCTATTGCTTAGATCACTTTTTATTGAAATCAGAGGCGAATCAGCGAAAAAAAATGGCAGTTCGGCATTTTTTTTTTTTCCTGCTACAATGTTTACTGTACAGGAAAAATATTTTCATAAGTTTGTAAACCAGGCATTTTCGGACACAGGGATATTTAATGTGTATGTGTTTCACAGTAATTTTCTACTTTTATACGTATTCCAGGGAAAGGGGGTGATTTAGAACTTTTCGTTTTTTTATTAATTTATTTTTTTATATTTTTTTAAAACTTTTTTTTTTAAATTATTTTATTAGCCCCCCCTAGGGGGCTTGAACCTGCAGTCATTTCAGTGCAAGTCCCATAGACTGCAATGTACAGAATCTCCCATAGACTACAATACACTTGTATTGCAGTCTATGGGAGATTCTGTACATTACTATTGAGGCTGGTCATAGACCAGCCGCAATAGTAATATTACTGTGACAAGCCTGAGAGACTTCAGTACGCTCCCTGCTGTCACTGGAACATGTCGGCTACTGCTATCTCACCGGGCGGGAGCCGGCCTGCAACTTGAAAGGTACGGGGCCGTTGGGGACCGGCCCCTGGGCCTACGTTTATACTTTAGAGGGGCTTTGAAGTAGTAATGCCCGCGATCAAAGTCCACTCTGATCGCGGGCATTAGCTCTGGGTCTGCACTGTACATTACAGGGGAGATCCAGTAGCTATGGCGACCGCTCTGCAGCAGAGTGGCCGCCATCATCTTTACAGACCCAGCATCTGCCTTAATAGCATCCACTGGGATGGATGCGCTAGGACACCCTCTCCCCCAAGCCCAGGGCCCGCACATCGTCCTACTCCTTCCGCTGCAGGAAGCCACGCTGCAGGAAGCCCCACTACAGGAAGCCGGCGGCGGCAGGAGTGAGGAGATGCTGCGACCCTGCTCCTCCGCCCCCCAACACCCACATTCAGACTATAAGACGCACCCCCATTTTTCTCCCAAATTTGGGGGAAAAAAGTTCATCTTATAGTCCGAAAAATACAGTATATGTTTGTGTGTCAGTGCATCAGTAATTGTAAGTACATGTTAGTAGTTAGTGTGTTTGTCAGACAGTGAATAAAAGCCCTCATATGGTTCTGTGAACGGAAAAATAAGTTATGGGGTTTGGAAGGCAGGGAGTCAAAAATAAAAATCGAAAAATGCCACCAGCCGGAAGGGGTTAAGGCCAAGGCCACATAGGCTGTTGCAGTGATGGGGACCGTGTTTATTATCTTTCCTGAGTGCATAAAGAAGCCTAGGTCAGTATACATATCAGAATATATCAGATAAGAATATGTTAAATATACACTCAACTTCTCCAGGTGGAACTGAGATTTTCCAGGTGGAACTGTGTAACTGCAGCATAGATTCCATTTAAATGCTGCTGCCTCCTTCAGTCTGCGTGTGTCAACTGTTGAGAACAGCTCAGAGGCGTAGCTAGCGGGGGGCGGCTGCCCCAGGCCCACTGAATTTTTACTGTCAGAAAGGTGTTCCTGACAGTCTAGCTGCGCTGTGAGAGTGACAGTGACTGTGACAGTTCTTGTTCATAGACTTGTACGGGGGAGAGGGGCGTTCCTCAAAGCTCAGCGTCATCGCTGGGCTATAAGGAACACCCCCTCTCTCTGTACTCGTCTATAGCCCTGTAATGTCAGAGGGGGCGTTCCTTACTGCCCGGCGATGACGCTGAGCTATGAGGAACTCCCCCTGAGTACAAGTCTATGAACGAGAACTGTCAGAGAGGGCGTTCCTCACAGTGCAGCTAGACTGTCAGGAACACCTTTCTGACAGTAAACCGTGAAACTAAGACTCCCGATATCTCCAGCCCTGGGGCACATACCGGGAAAGCCGGCAGTGCGCTGAATTCAGCGTGCTGTCGGCTTTCTAGAGGTATGTAAAACAGCATATACATGAGGACGTGAAAGGTCCTCTTTAAGGAGTTTTCCACCTCATTTTTATTGATGATCTATCCTCAGAATAAAACATCAATAAGAGATAAGTGACTCCCCACTGATCAGCTGTATGAAGGGGCTATGGCGCCTGTTTATATCACACATTGTCTGTTTATAGTGACCGTGTGATGTCATTCCAGCCTTGTCACATAGACGTGTATAGGACGAGGCTGTAGTTACATTACATGGCCGCTATGAGATGAATGACACTATGTAAACAGAGAAGCGGTCACAGCGCTTACACAGGTACCATGGTTCATTCAAACAGCTGATCCTGGGGGTCCGGGGTATTGGAACCCCAATAATTTTTTTTCCCTTTTTTTTCCTTTTTAATTAGGAAACATCTGGGGCATTATTAATAAGGAGCACTATTTAAAGGAGTGCACAGGGAAGTTATTAACTTAAAGATGCACTTGGGGGTATTATTCATTATGGGGGGTTATATTATATATTTTATAATTGGGGTAGCAGCAGGATGGGTGTGCAGGTGAGGAGAATGTGGGTCAGGTGCCTGGAAAAGTGAGGAGCCAAAGATGTCTGTGTTGCAAACTTTACAGAGACTGGAAGAAGTGGTCATGGCCGTCCAGATGAAAGAGATGGGAAATGTGAAGGATTGGTCAGAGACGTCACCAGTAAGTCACTAAATGCTACTGCCCTGTATTGACCTAAATCGTCTGCAGAGCCCTGTGTAGAGCCGCTATATACCACTATACGATCACTGTATACTCATAGTATCGGTATACGAAAAAGTCCAAGTTGGGGGCCCACTTGGACATGTTCGCCCCCCTGTGCTGAACCCCTAGCTACGCCTCTAGAACAGCTGAACAGTGGGGGTGTCAGACCACCACTAATCTCATATTGATGACCTATCCTTAGCCCTTATCAATATTTTTAGACTGGAAAAGAGGGAGACTGTCATCAGAATCCAGCATATCAACCCTTCAGATACATTAGGGTGACCCAAATCAAACAGTGTTTTCCCCCATGTGAGATATTGTTGCAGAGTGCAATTGCTGGATGTGGCAGAGTCAAAACCAGATAGACAGTTGTATATAACAGGAAACAAATTTTAGTGAAACATGAGTGCAGTAAGAGAAGATCACCTCACATGGTGAATAACAGATCTAGTTCAGCACACACACACACACACAAAACAGGATGTGTATATCATCAAAGCATCAAAACAACAAAAGTACAGAGTGTCTACAGATAAACATTTAGTAACAGCTACATCTAGTGTCATAAATGTGAACTGCAGTCAATCCAGCAAATATAGAGACAAAGCTGGCTGTTGCATATCTCCAACACCCCTTCTCAACAGCTAAGGCTTAGTCTGTTAAGCCCATCTTCTTTGTAAGCCTCGAGTGTCTTTCAGCGGTCAGGGGGTTGATAAGGATATCTGCTATCATATCCTCAGTCGAGCAAAAAAGTAACTGAAGAAGTCCCTGCTCTTGAAGATCCCTCAGAAAGTGGTACTTCACATGAATGTGCTTGGTTCTCGAGCTAACTCTTTCCATCTGTGCAAATGCAAGACATCCTTGATTGTCCTCAAAGATTCTCATTGGTTTCATCTGTGGTTGACACAAGTCTTTTAATAGTTGTCTCAACCATATGACTTCTTGACTTGCCTGTGCTGCTGCAACATACACTGCTTCAATAGATGATAGTGTAACAGATAGTTGCTTTCTACTAGTCCAACAGATAGCACCTCCTGATAGAAGAAACAGGTACCCGTTTGTAGATTTTCTGTCACTGGTATCTCCGGCCCAATCAGCATCCACATATCCTGTCAGGGTGCTTTCGTCACTTGCTGGTAACTTTAGTTTGTAGTGTAAAGTCCCTTTAAGATAGCGAATGACTCGCTTCACAGCATTCCAGTCCATCTTACTTGGTGTTGAAGTCTTTCTGCATAGGATTCCAACTGCTGCTGCAATGTCAGGCCTTGTAACGGTGCTAATGTACAGCAATTTCCCTATTGCTTTCCTGTACTGAGTGTTAGTTGGTAGTGGCGAATCTTGGTTGTCTATCTTCTTCAAGTAGTTGGTTTCCATGGGAGATTTTACTGGTTTTGCATCTTCCATTCCAAATGTCTCAATTATTTCTTGTATTTTGTGCTTATGGTTCAGAAAGAAGCTGCCATCTTCCTCTCTCTCAATCTGAATGCCAAGATAATTATTTACGTTGCCAAGATCTTTGGTCTCAAAGTGCTGATTTAGGGTTTGGAGTATTTCTCCTTCATCCCCTTCTTGCTTGAAACAAATCAGAATATCGTCCACATAAATGAGTACATAGATCCACCTGTCTGCCAATTTCTTTGTGTAAACAGGGGTCTGCTTTACTCCTCTGAAAGTCCTCCTGTGTAAGCACTTCATTTATTCCTGGTGGCTGTTCCATGTAGATATCTTCTACTAACTCGCCATGTAGAAACGCTGTTTTTACATCAAAGTGTCTTACTTGCATTTTCCTTATTGCGGCTACTGTCAGCAAAGTTCTTATTGTAGCATGTTTGACTACTGGCGCAAATGTCTCATCATAGTCCTCTCCATATTTTTGAGAATATCCTTTGGCTATGAGTCTTGCTTTGTATCGCTCCACTGTACCATCTGCATTGTATTTTACTTTGAAAGTCCATTTACAACCTATGGATTTCCTTCCAGGTGGAAATTCTGTAAGTGTCCATGTTTTAGTGTCATTCATGGATTTTATCTCTTCCTTTACAGCCTTTATCCATTTACTGGCTTCCCCTTCTGAAAGCTGAGATATGTCTTCCCAGGTTGCAGGTTCATTAGCACTGGCAGTGCTTGCCTTGTATGAGAGACGTACAGGTGGTTTACCTTTATTCTCTCTCATCGAGCGTCTTGGTTCTGTGTGTGAGCTTGGTTGTGTCTGTTCTTCATTACTGATGGATTCTGCGCTCACTTCAACTGTTTGTTCGGAAGTTACAGATATTGGCTGATCAGTGTCAGTTTTCTCTTCTGTTCTTACTTCCTCTGTTGTCATTACATTGTCTCTCAGATCTTCAACAAAAGTTATGCTGTTGCTAATGGTAACCTTGTCAGTTTTGGGATTTAGGATTCTGTAATCCTTAACATTGTCACTGTATCCAACAAAGACTCCTTCAAATGTTCTGTTTTGAAGTTTCGTGCATTTTTCTTCTGGAATGTAGATGAATGCCTTGCATCCAAAAACTCTTAGATGTTTTACACTCAGCTTCTCATTGTGCCATAGTTCATATGGAGTCTTCTCCATTGTTCTAGAGAAGAGTCTGTTTTGCAAATAAGTGGCTGTCATTGCTGCTTCACCCCAATGTTTTTGTGGTAATCCAGAGTCTGTCAGCATGCATCTGATCATTTCAGTCAGAGTTCTGTTCTTTCTTTCAGCTATCCCTTTTTGCTCTGGTGTGTAGGGGATTGTCTTTTGATGCTCTATTCTATTCTGCTTTAAGTACTCTTGTATTTTATGTCCTGTGAATTCACCTCCATTGTCACTCCAAACTATGAGAGGTTTTCTCTGAAACTTGTTACTTGCCCTTATTACATAGTCCTGTAATTTGTCAAAAACTTCACTCTTGTGTTGCATTATGTAAGTGACTGTGTATCTTGAATAGTCATCTATGAAAGTCACTATTAGTCACTATTATAAGCTCTATTGTGACTTACTTTAGGAAGTGTTGCTCTTGTAGCTTTGGATTTGATGCAACATTCACATTTAACAATAACTGAACAAGGGGATACTGTTAGATCCTTTGTCAGATTCCTCTTTTTTAGTTCCTGTATGCATTCTGGGTGTCTGTGACCTAAACGCCTGTGCCACACATGTATACAGTTATTCTGCTTATGTGTGCATAGTCTCACCTGCTCCTTCACTGTGTTGAGGCGATATAGATGGTCATCCAACTTGGCACTTGCTATCATCTGCTTGCCCTCTAGGATAGAACACTTGTCACCTTGGAATTTTACAGTGAGTCCTTTGCTTGTCAGACGCTTCACAGATAAGAGTCCTCCTTCTAGATCAGAAACATAAAGTACATCTTTTACTGGTGTTGCTAAATTGTGTCCCGCATCATTGGGGCATACAAGGGTTCCATGCCCATATCCTTCTGCACATATTTTACTCCCATCTGTGAGGTAAATAGTCTCTTTGTTATTCAGATCAAGTTCTGTGAAAAAACTTCTATCACTTGTCATGTGACTGGTTGCTCCAGAGTCAATGCACCAGCCTTGCAATTTATGGTTGCCTGTCACTTTAAATGTGGCATTCCACTTCCCTTCACTTGAATCAGAAATTGTGGCTTTGACTTTCTGCTTAGTATAAGAGAGATGCTGCCTCATCTGCTCTGCTTTCCATATAATGCAGTCTTTTTTTATGTGTCCTTGTCTGTGGCATCTAAAGCACACTCTGGTTTCCTTCTTGTGTCACCTTGTTTCTGTAGCTTTAAGAGCTGTCTTGGAGTGAGTTTCTGTATAATCATGTGTAAACTCCTTTCTTCGCTGATACTCATCTATGAGCCTGGTCTTTACAAATGTTAGTGTCAAATCTGTCTCAGGCCGTGTCTCCAGCGCATTGATCAGTGCAGTGTATGTGCCAGGTAAACTGCATAATAAAATGGCTGCTGCATGACTGTCTGTTATATTCTCACCGACTGATCTGAGTTGTGTGATCACTTCCAGCATGGAATTTATATCTTGCATGTCCTGCTCTCTACTAAGCCTCATTTTGTAGAGTTTCCTCAGCAGAAACAACTTGCTGTTTAAACTGGATCTCTCATGCAGTCTTTTCAGTACATCTCACATGCCTTTCGGTGTATTCTCACTGCATATGTGAATAAGCTGATCATCTTCTACTAGTAAGCTTATAGTGGCCTGCGCCCATCTGTTTTTCCTGTCCCAGTCCTGATAATCATCTTGTGGTTTCTCTGTAGTGATAACTTCCCACAAGTCACCCCTGGATAATATCATTTCCACTTTAAATTTCCATAGCTGATAATTGTCATTGTTCAGCTTGGCCACTGATAGTTTAGGTTCTGAACTACAGGCCATTCTCCCTCCTTTATATATAGGAACAGTCTTACTTCTGTACAGGATATGTCTCTGTGGAAGCTTCCTTATATCGATCTCTGCATCTGCCGCACTGTCTTCCGTTCTGGACTTCGCTCTACCTGGGCCGCTTCTGTTTACTGGGGTTTATCCGGTTACTGAGGCTTCATTTCATCACTGGAGATTCATTTGATCACTGGGGATTCATTTAATCACTGGGGTTTCATTTGATTACTGGGCCCATAACCTGTTGCAGAGTGCGATTGCTGGATGTGGCAGAGTCAAAACCAGATAGACAGTTGTATATATCAGGAAACAAACTTTAGTGAAACATGAGTGCAGTAAGAGAAGATCACCTCACATGGTGAATAACAGATCTACCGTAGTAAAGCACACACACATACAAAACAGGATGTGTATATCAACCAGCATAAAAACAACAAAAGTACAGAGTGTCTACAGATAAACATTTAGTAACAGCTACATCTAGTGTCATAAATGTAAACTGCAGTCAATCCAGCAAATATAGAGACAAAGCTGGCTGTTGTATATCTCCAACAGTTATCACTGTTTATGTAAATATACAAATGAGCTCTTTGGAGCAACAAGGATGTTAGTGTTGCTCCAGAGAGGTAAACGACAACAACCTCACTGCTCCAAACAACTAATTTGCATATTGAGAAAAACAGCAAGATCTTGACAATGAAGGCATCAATTCACAATGGACAATGGAGAACACATTGTTTGATTCAGGAAATCATAACCTATCTGCAGCAACCTGTTGCCAAAGACCAGGAGGCTGGGAATAGTAGTACTTGCAGTGGTCATGGTGGTCAAAAACTCGATCAACTCCTCTGCCCCTCTGGGCTGGTGCAGTGCTTAGGGGGCCTTCATGTTACCTGATTGTGCTGGTCATGTTTTCTCTGGGGTGCATCCTAGTTGTTGACTCTCTCAGCCTGCCAGTGGTTAGAGTGCCCATGATGGTCTTGCAAGAATAACACCCAGGAGAGAAGAGGTTTTCAGAACAGCATAACTCATGGCCATAACAAGGATAAACAGCATTAAGTTTTTGGAGGTGTAATTTTTATAGAGTTTCCACTGGAGGCTGGGGCTGTTTGATGATACACCTATCAACCATCCATGGGAAAGTCTTAATTTTAAATAGTTTGCAATACTCTCTCACCTAGTCTCTAAGTTCCCATTGTGGAATGTAGATTAGGTACAAGCAGGGTTTTAGCTACGAGGTCCATATAACACTTATCCTCATGTCCTTACCTAGAACACTTTCTTGTTCACAATGTGAGCAGGGGTCATTCCCAATTCCTCATTGCTGAATGATGTGGGGCTTCCACTCTCACTCTTCCTCCTCCTATGGCCGGTTGCACACTTCCGTGTGCTTACCGCTGGCCGTGAATTAAAGGCATGGGCGTCGCACAGGAGACACGCAGATGTCACCCGTGTGCTGCCCGTGCACCGGCCGTGCTTCCGTAGCCCCTTTCATTAAATGAATAAGAGCCATGGAAGCAGGGCCGCTAAATCGGACAGGAATGGGCCCTGTTCCATATTTTACAGCCTGGACTGTTGTCCCGCACACGTGACCATGTCTCGGTCATGTGTACGGGCCCATAGAAATGAATTGGTCAGTGTGCTATCCTGGTAGCACACTGACCGTACACACAGTCGTCTGCAAGGGGGCTTTAATCCAAGAGAAAGAGAAGACTCCTATCTCCTCCTTTTCCCAGAACTTACTCTGTCTTGTTCATACCATCTTTCAGCACCTATTCTGCAGTGGTTGAGTCCATTAAGGCATAGGTTACACAGCATATACATAAAAGTGCAAAACGCATCACTCAGAGAAACAAAATAAATATAAACCTTTTTGTAGTGTTCTCAGTGGAACACTACATACAGTATCTGTCTGTTGGTCTGAGTTGATTCTCAGTTCTGGGGACAGACTCACTTTAACCACTACAAATACAGAAATTTTTAAAGTTTTTTTTTTGTGTCTATTTTTCAGTACTGTGGTACAATATGAGACCACAAATGATGAATACAAGTACTTAAAAAAATTGCAATAGAGCTCTCAGGTCCTCTTTAAAAGTTGTTAGACATCATGCTATTTAAGAATCTGCTTATGCAAAACTGTTTACAGTTAAATAGTCCCTAAATCAATTTTTGTTGTTCATAGTCACAGGTTTATAAAGCAACTCTTTATTTATACATATCTAATGCTTAGGGGTCAAGGTAAAAGTTTAATTCAAACTTGTGGTGAAAACATAACACAATGAATCTGGCAAATCAATATAAATGAAGTTTAGATTAGAAGACGTTTTGCCATTTGTAGACTGTGAGGAAACCAAAGTGGAGCCGAAGACAACTTCAATCAGTACCAAGAAATAAAAAGGTCAAGATGAATAAAAGGCAAAAACAATGCCAGGGTTCAAGGTGCAGGTCACAACTTGACTACTGAATTTTGAGTTGAATAGCCATATAATGGTAATGAAGATGACCCCAATAAGAAATGGCATAAATTGGAATAAATAAGACTTTGAGACTGTTCTGATGTGTCTAAGAGTATCAGTAATTGCATGGGTGATAACCATGTGTGGAAAATTTCCTTACATTGACAATGATAAGATATTGGCAATAAATTACAAAGGAATATTTACACATGGCTTGGAAAAAATCCCTAAAAAGGAACTTAAAGGGGTTTTCTGATGTCTGTGAGGGGTATTGATGTCCTTATAATAGGTCATCAGACCCGTTGAATTTACTGCTGAAGCAGCAGCACCCTTGTGAACATTTCATTCCAGAGGCTATATTCCATCATGTTTATTGGTCACAAGACCTGTGTGCAGCTAAATCCCATTCAAATGAATGAGGGTGAATTGCAACACCAAGCACAACTGTTTTATAATGTACAGGTATCGTTTCGACTTTGCTGCATTCACTTCAAAGAGCTGATTGATGGGGGTGCAGGGTGTCAACTGCTGGGTGTCAAACCCCTGCATATTTGATAGCTTAGTCCTATAAGACCCTTTTATGCTTTAAATTTTACACAGACATATTATTAGTTCTAGTCACTGCATTCTTTTTTACTAGACGTATGTAAACAATGTATTGTACATATTTGGTCAGCAATATCTGCTGTTGATTGACAGACACACTATTACAGAAAAAAAAGCAGAGAAACCAATTACAGACACAAAGGGAAGCAGAACATTGAAAATATCACAAGAGTACAGCCCTGAGGCACATTCTTTGATGGTCTGCCCTGGGCAGAAAATATCACTGGGGTGTCTCATTCATAAGAAAGCAAGGTACAAGAGCATTTACACACAAGTTGTGCTGTCCGGGAAGCAGGCAAATAGCCAATGCTCATATATTATTGTTTTCAACTGTTCCTTCAGCCAAGGCATATGTTTTTCTGCATGAGGTCATTATGTGCACCTCTATTGCTAGAAAACAGGAATAATAGGCATTTGGTTACCCTAATTCATTAGTTCGGAGTGGTTTACTGTTGTCAAGCCAAGGATTATAATTAAGAAGAATTATCAAATAACGTTTTCTAAGTTTATATTTTTAATTATGTGCTTATAACTAGTGGTAATACAGTTTAATATACCCTATGTAATGGCATCATTTTACAACAACAGGTCTGTGCAGCATCCCAGCAGACACTGCTTATAACACACATTGCTTTATATTATGCTGTTCATTGTTGGCTAGGTAAGAGGAGGCGACTCAGTCTTCAGTGGAGTCTTCCCTTAGCAGCCTAGGGGTGCATATACAGTGCCTTGCGAAAGTATTCGGCCCCCTTGAACTTTTCAACCTTTTGCCACATTTCAGGCTTCAAACATAAGGATATAAAATTTTAATTTTTTGGTGAAGAATCAACAACAAGTGGGACACAATTGTGAAGTGGAACAAAATTTATTGGTTATTCTAAACTTTTGTAAAAAATAAAAAACTGAAAAGTGGGGCATGCAATATTATTCGGCCCCTTTACTTTCAGTGCAGCAAACTCACTCCAGAAGTTCAGTGAGGATCTTTGAATGATCCAATGTTGTCCTAAATGACTGATGATGATAAATATAATCCACCTGTGTGTAATCAAGTCTCCGTATAAATGCACCTGCTCTGTGATAGTCTCAGGGTTCTGTTTAAAGCGCAGAGAGCATCATGAAGACCAAGGAACACACCAGGCAGGTCCATTATATTGTTGTGGAGAAGTTTAAAGCTGGATTTGGATACAAAAAGATTTCCCAAACTTTAAACATCCCAAGGAGCACTGTGCAAGCGATCATATTGAAATAGAAGGAGTATCAGACCACTGCAAATCCACCAAGACCCGGCTGTCCCTCTAAACTTTCATCTCAAACAAGGAGAAGACTGATCAGAGATGCAGCCAAGAGGCCCATGATCACTCTGGATGAACTGCAGAGATCTACAGCTGAAGTGGGAGAGTCTGTCCATAGGACAACAATCAGTTGTACACTGCCCAAATCTGGCCTTTATGGAAGAGTGGCAAGAAGAAAGCCATTTCTCAAAGATATCCATAAAAAGTCTCCTTTAAAGTTTGCCACAAGCCACCTGGGAGACACACCAAACATGTGGAAGAAGGTTCTCTGGTCAGATGAAACCAAAATCGAACTTTTTGGCCACAATGCAAAACGATATGTTTGGCGTAAAAGCAACACAGCTCATCACCCTGAACACACCATCCCCACTGTCAAACATGGTGGTGGCAGCATCATGGTTTGGGCCTGCTTTTCTTCAGCAGGGACAGGGAAGATGGTTAAAATTGATGGGAAGATGGATGGAGCCAAATACAGGACCATTCTGGAAGAAAACCTGTTGGAGTCTGCAAAAGACCTGAGACTGGGACGGAGATTTATCTTCCAACAAGACAATGATCCCAAACATAAAGCAAAATCTACAATGGAATGGTTGACAAATAAACTTAACCAGGTGTTAGAATGGCCAAGTCAAAGTCCAGACCTGAATCCAATCGAGAATCTGTGGAAAGAGCTGAAAACTGCTGTTCACAAACACTCTCCATCCACCCTCACTGAGCTCGAGCTGTTTTCCAAGGAAGAATGGGCAAGAATTTCAGTCTCTTGATGTGCATACCCCAAGTGACTTGCAGCTGTAATCGCAGCAAAAGGTGGAGCTACAAAGTATTAACTTAAGGGGGCCGAATAATTTGGCACGCCCCACTTTTCAGTTTTTTATTTTTTACAAAAGTTTAAAATATCCAATAAATTTTGTTCCACTTCACAATTGTGTCCCACTTGTTGTTGATTCTTCACCAAAAAATTAAAATTTTATATCCTTATGTTTGAAGCCTGAAATGTGGCAAAAGGTTGAAAAGTTCAAGGGGGCCGAATACTTTCGCAAGGCACTGTATGTACATCCTTACTATCAATTTCCCTCTGGTGTGGTGCACACAAGCCGGAGGGAAACGGATGCCAGAATGGATCCCATACTTTTCTACCTGCAGCATTTTTCCATCTGGCTCCCTTAAAACTTCTGCACTGTCAGATGCACGCCAGGTACTGCCTGCAGATGGATGCGGCAGCTCTGGCGTTCTGCACAGTCCATCTATTTACTACTACTCTATATCTAAAAGTGAAGCCGCCATCACTACTGTACTGGAGCAGGGGGCCCATCTACTGTCCGTACGCCTGCCTCCTGGCACTTTCATTATGACAGTGGGTAGGAGAAACCTTCATACTTTAAGGTATCAGGGCTTGGGGACAGCAGGCAGAAGGTTCCTCTGAGCTGCTGTTAATGTTAATTATGTTTGGGGGCACTAATGAGGAATTATACTGTGGGGTGGGGGTACCATACTGCTTGGAGGAACAGTATTGGGGCATTATACTAATGGGACAATAGTGCCCCCCACAGTATAATACTTTTTAATGCCCCCACTTACCGTATAATGCTTCTTAATGCCCCACTCACAGTGTAAAGCTTCTAAATGCCCCCACCCACAGTATAATGCTCCTTAATGCCTCCATCCACCATATAATGCTCATTAGTGCCCCATCCACAGTATAATGCCACATTAGTGCCCACCCACTGCATAATGCTACGTTAGTGCCTCTACAAAGTATAATGTCATGTTAGTTGCCCACACATAGTATAATACCACATTAGTCCCCCCACACAGTATAAACTTATCTATACCTGGGGCGCGTCTTATAAATTTTTGTCCGAAAAATACCGTAAATACTGGACATGTTCAGCTGCTGTTCATCTTGGACCTCTTCTTGATGCCTGAACCTGGACTACTTTAAAGTAGTTGAGTACCCCTGATCTACAGTATTGGCCTCAGCAGCCCATCATGTGTCGTGGCTCATCATGGTAAAAACTGATAGTAAAAGCTGATAACAACTGTTGACTTATGGTTTTAGAGTAGAAATTTGTATAAAAAAAAAAAAACCTGATGACAGCTGATGCATTTTAGCATCAGTTTTGGCATCAGTTGTAATGACTTAAGAGACAAAAAAAAATTGATACTGTTGCAACTGATATATGTGAACGTAGCCTAAGTCAGCTCTAAAGAGAAAGAAAGCAGAAGTGAAGTTGGAATTATTTAGCATTATTTATATACTTAGCCTGGACATCCCTGGCTGAGAACCATCACCTGGCTAATCCCACTCCTTTAACTCCCATTGAGAATTGTATTGCTGCACTGTTTTGGAAGCTGTATTTGTTGCTGTTGCATCATCTACAGTAAAGTTACAACTTGTTGTTCACCTGCAACCTGTGTCTCGTGAGTTTGTTCTTGCCCTTACGACTAAGGCCCTTCCAACTACCCCTACTGGGTTCAGTAAGCTGAAGACTACCACAGGATGCACCCTGGGGCAAACTACCACCATTTGGAACCCTGCAGGCCCACTCAGTACTGCACTAACTCAGGAGTTGGACTGGAGGAGACCATTGAGAGTTTTGGCTGTGACAATGCTATTGTTTTAACAACTACTTACACCCCCTGCATTAACTATGAGCTAAAGACTGGTAGTTAGCCTTTGTTATGTTCATAGTTCTTAATACCATAGACTGTTTAAAGTGTTTTTTCCAAAATTTCAATAAACAACCTTTCAAACATGTCATGGTTGTCGTTACTGTGTCCCTATCCTGTGTTTTAAATGTGGCGGTAGTTGGCAGGATGGACATAGGTGTCATTCCTGTATGGAATGTTCATCCAGAGTGATCATGGGCCTCTTGGCTGCATCTCTGATCAGTCTTCTCCTTGTTTGAGATGAAAGTTTATGGGGATTACCTTTGACCTATCAAATATACAATAACAAAGAGCATTAGGTACTTAGTGGTAAGTAAGCACATTCATTTATATAATTTACTAGCAGAAGGACCCGGCTTCGCACAGGTATATTTCATTTTTTGTTTGTGTAGTGGACCCATAAGAATTAGCACTGGTCTATTTTGTATGCCATTTGTGTGTAGTTTAAATACGTTTCAACTTATAAGAATGCTGACATCCAGTATGGCAGTCCAGTATAGGTACAGTCTATTTATGGCTGTGTTGTTATGGAAACCTGGTAAATTAAATGTGAAGTTATATTGGCTTATACACGTCATATGACTGAATATTTAAAGGACCTGTGAACTGCTATTGACTAATACAGGTAAAATAGCTTGGTTGCTATGGAAACCTGATGTAAAACTGTGAGCATGTCAAGTCTGAAGAACCTGCCTAATGCTACCTAATGCTCTTTGTTATTGTATATTTGATAGGTCAAAGGTAATCCCCATATTCACATAATACAGGGTTTTATGCATGGCCAGATGTAGAAATTTGTCAAACGCATGTTACCATATATTTTCCACACAGATGATCCAAAAGGTGAAAACTGTAGTGAAAATCTGTGACAGATATAAAAAAAACAAAAACAAAAACCACACCCACTGCTTTTTCTGATATCTGTGTGGATTTTTTTTTTAGCTACTTGTTGACAAGGCTTTGAAAACCCCAATCATACTGAAAATCTTCAAATTTATATCACCCATGTTAAAAATAACTACTCTTAGTCACCAGACCAACCATGTAATTAAAAACTGAACATGTGAATTGAGATATAATAATAATAATAATAATAATAATAATAACCAGAAAAGTTGTACAAAAACACATCTGGAAGTAAAAACTAAAAAAGGTAGTTGAAAAACTTAAGCATAGATAGTGAGAACCATATCTATATAGAAAATATTTGGAGCAGTGTTTGGAAGTTGTGGTGAACCTACCAATACTGTGATAAGTCATCACCAAAGTCAGAAAACATCCCTAAAAACTATACAAAGAACTAAAGGCCTCTCAGACAAGTTTTTATGGCTTCACAGTACTAAAGAAAATATCAGTAAATGGATTTCATAGGAGAATAACAAAATTGTAACTACTGTAATCCAAGAATCAATATTTGTCTTCCTGTTATATCCATAGATGGAGGACTCTTTAGACCACATAACTCTTATATGACCAAAGTAAATCAAATGTTGCATTCTACAGTGAGAACATTATACCAGCAATTAAAAAAAGATTAAGGCTGAAGCCCCACGTGTTGTAAACACTGTGGTTTGGCCACGGGAGAAACGCATGTCAAAAATCGCTGTGTTTTAGAGTCCCTGCAAAGTGGATGGGATTCGCAGAAAAATACCCACAGCGCAAATGCTGTGATTTCCAAAACTGTAACTTTTTGGAAATCGCAGCATGTCAACTATACCTACAGAAATGCTGGCGGTTTCTGTACAGGGGTAACTGAAGCAGAAAGTCGGCACAGAAAGACTCTGCTTTCTGTGAAAAGCACTGTGGGTAAAACCGCAATGCTGTGGTTTTTCCTGCAAAGCATTTTGGCTGTGGCCCGTTTAGCCTAAAGGTGTTGTCCAGTTTTCAGACAAATATTGAGAGACAAATGCAATATAGGTATAATAGGAACAATAAGTCCACAGAGGAAAACTTTAAGGACTTTCTGTGAAACGCACCACGGAAAAAAGTGCGATGCGTTTTCACTGCGGTCTTTTCCTCAGCACTGTGAGACCTTAGCCTAAAGCTTTTTTGTCTCAAGGCCTCAGTAATTTACCATAATTGAAGAATCCATGAATTCTAAAACGGTGTCTGATGAAGTTGTACTTTTGTAATTATAGATATATTATATAATATTAATATTATATAGATTATTATTATTACAACGTTAACAAATATAAAAAAAATAATTAGTATAACAATGCGTTGATCATCTGTGACTTAATAAAGTAGCATTTTAACAGTTGGAGCCCATGAGTGGTAGTTACACAGAATCTGACAATGTAAACATTATATTTGCAAATGCTCTGTGAATTTTATGACTTGGAAATATTACATCATGCAGAAATACATTAACTCTCATTAGGATGTAACCCTCTAAGGAGAGATGATCAGTGAGCAAGCAAACCACTGACATTAACAATGGGGATATTTACAAGGAAGCTAATTAGCTAAATGATAGCTCCTATTATTTTATTACAACGAAAATGGTTACACTAGTAGTGGGTAACTTTTCCAATGACTAATTTGGAGTTAAACCCTTGTGACATTTAGGCCAGTACTATATTAGCACATTCAGACATAGTTAAAATGGAAAGCAAGCTGTGACCTTTTTCTAAGAAGTTAATACCTAATTATTTTACTTTAGGGCCATTTATTCTATAAAATCTTAAAATGAATAGAATCACTTAAATATTTTTATTTGTTTTCTCTAAAAAAACAAAAACAATTATAGTCAGTTGAACAAATATTGTAGCAGTTTTTTAAAACCCTTAAGGACCGAGACAATTTTCATTTTGGCGTTTATGTTTTTTCCTTCCAACCTTCCAAGAGTCATTATTTTTCTTTTTTTCGGTCCACAGAGTCACATGATGGCTTATTGTTTGGGGGACAAATTGTACTTTGTAATGGCACCATTCAATATCCTGTACAATGCACTGTGAAGCTGGAAAAAAATTCTTAATGAGGTAGCACCAATTTCATATGGGTTTAATTTTTACAGCCTTTACTGTGTGGTAAAAATGACATGTTACCTGTATTCTGTGGGTCAGTATGATCATGGCGATACCAAATTTATATAGTATTTGTAATATTTGTAACATTTTTGAAAAATTAAAAACTTTGCAAAATAGAAAAAAAAAAAAAATTGCGTCGCCATGTTCTGACACCTGTAACTTTTTATATTTACAACTATGGAGCTGGGTATTGTGTCTTTTTATTTAGGACAAGATGACGTTTTTATTGATACTATTTGGGGAAGGTCAGATGGTTTGATCACTTTTTATTAATTTTTTTTTTTAGGAGGCAAAGTGTTGGGAAAAAAAAAAAATCACCATTTGGTTATTTTTATTCCCCCCCCGTTATGCCATTCACCGAATAGGATAAATATTTTAATATTTATTACTATCCTACAAATCACAAAATCTACTAAAAAGGCAGAGAAAGGGACACTATCCCAAAAGATGGCCGAACGACTCCTCCCTCCTAATCCCAAGAAACCTTATTGGTATTTTTGTCAAAGGTTCACAAGTCAACAACAAATCCACAAGGTCGCCCTATTGTGGCGGGAATTGGGTCTTTAATTGAACCTTTATCACAATATCTTGACTGGTTATTACATCCTCTTTTGAATGAGATACAGTGCTGGCCAAAAGTATTGGCACCCCTGCAATTCTGTCAGATAATACTCAATTTCTTCCAGAAAATGATTGCAATCACAAATGCTTTGGTAATAATATCTTCATTTATTTTGCTTGCAATGAAAAAACACAAAAGAGAATGAAAAAAAAGTCAAATCATTGATCATTTTACACAAAACTCCAAAAATGAGCCGGACAAAAGTATTGGCACCCTCAGCCTAATACTTGGTAGCACAACCTTTAGACAAAATAACTGCGAACAACCGCTTCCAGTAACCATCAATGAGTTTCTTACAATGCTCTGCTGGAATTTTAGACCATTCTTCTTTGGCAAATTTCTCCAGGTCCCTGAGATTTGAAGGGTGCCTTCTCCAAACTGCCATTTTGAGATCTCTCCACAGGTGTTCTATGGGATTCAGGTCTGGACTCATTGCTGGCCACTTTAGAAGTCTCCAGTGCTTTCTCTCAAACCATTTTCTAGTGCTTTTTGAAGTGTGTTTTGGGTCATTGTCCTGCTGGAAGACCCATGACCTCTGAGGGAGACCCAACTTTCTCACACTGGGCCCTACATTATGCTGCAAAATTTGTTGGTAGTCTTCAGACTTCATAATGCCATGCACACGGTCAAGCAGTCCAGTGCCAGAGGCAGCAAAGCAACCCCAAAACATCAGGGAACCTCCGCCATGTTTGACTGTAGGGACCGTGTTCTTTTCTTTGAAGGCCTCTTTTTTTTTCCTGTAAACTCTATGTTGATGCCTTTTCCCAAAAAGCTCTACGTTTGTCTCATCTGACCAGAGAACATTCTTCCAAAAAGTTTTTGGCTTTCTCAGGTAAGTTTTGGCAAACTCCAGCCTGGCTTTTTTATGTCTCTGGGTCAGAAGTGGGGTCTTCCTGGGTATCCTACCATAGAGTCCCTTTTCATTCAGATGCCGACGGATAGTACGGGTTGACACTGTTGTACCCTCGGACTGCAGGGCAGCTAGAACTTGTTTGGATGTTAGTCGAGGTTCTTTAGCCACCATCCGCACAATCTTTCGTTGAAATCTCTCATCAATTTTTCTTTTCCGTCCACATCTAGGGAGGTTAGCCACAGTGCCATGGGCTTTAAACTTCTTGATGACACTGCGCACGGTAGACACAGGAACATTCAGGTCTTTGGAGATAGACTTGTAGCCTTGAGATTGCTCATGCTTCCTCACAATTTTGCTTCTCAAGTCCTCAGACAGTTCTTTGGTCTTCTTTCTTTTCTCCATGCTCAATGTGGTACACACAAGGACACAGGACAGAGGTTGAGTCAACTTTAATCCATTTCAACTGGCTGCAAGTGTGATTTAGTTATTGCCACCACCTGTTATGTGCCACAGGTAAGTAACAGGTGCTGTTAATTACACAAATTAGAGAAGCATCACCTGATTTTTCAAAGGGTGCCAATACTTTTGTCCACCCTCTTTTTTATGTTTGGTGTGGAATTATATCCAATTTGGCTTTTTGACAATTCTTTTTGTGGTTTTCCATTGATGACAAATTAAATGAAGATATTATTACCAAAGCATTTGTGATTGCAATCATTTTCTGGAAGAAATTGAGTATTAGCTGACAGAATTGCAGGGGTGCCAATACTTTTGGCCAGCACTGTATCTACGTATCTGAAAGATACGTACCACTTCTTACATTCTTTAGATGAAATAGATTGGCAGGAAGGCTATATTTTGGCTTCAGTTGATGTGGTTAATCTGTCTATCCATATTCCACATGAGATAGGAGTAGAAGCAGTGTCACAAGCTTTAGCCTCTGCTGGGAAAAGTCAAGAATATACAGAATTTGTCCGGGATGCGTTGCTGTTTATACTTAAACACAACGCATACAAGTTTGGAGAGGGTTGGTATTTTCAGAACACAGGTACCGCTATGGATACTCCTGTAGCGTGTACCCTAGCAAATATCTTCCTAGCGGAATTTGTGAAACATTATATTTTTACAACATCTAACCCATTCTTGAAATTCATTATACATCTTTTTAGATACATCAACGACATATTGATAGTTTGGGCAGGGTCACCTTCAGATTTCACTGATTTTGTTGAGTATGTGACAATTTGGGGGGGATTAGTCTCAAATGGCGGCAGACTCCTGGTCCCGACAGCAGTGGTTCGTGGTACCGGGCGCCGGAGAGACAGCATTCAGACGGTGCCAATTTAAAACAAAAATGGCTTTTTATTCAGCTTAAGTGCAACATAACAAAACAAAAAAACAGCCTGGGCCACAGTTAGGGCACTAACTGACTTTTGACCCCTATCTAGCCTCTGGGGCAATGAGCAGCCTGACTAATACTCAGCTCAAGCAACAGTCCCCTGTGGACCCCAGCCCTCCTGGGACAGACCACCTCTCTGTCCTTGGCTGGTTACAATGTACGCCTGCTACCTGCAGGCCTTGACAGCAGCTCTGCCGCTGTATCCACTCCCTTTGGAGTTACGCCCCACCCAAAGGTGTGGCTGAGGGCCTTTTCAGGCCTGGCCCTGGGTCGCTCAATAGTGCCCTCTGGGTTCACAAACTCACATACCCTCCCCCTCAGCTCACTACCCATGGGGTGAGCTACAATGGGACAAGACATAATATGTCGACATCCCTCTTCAATCAAATAAACTTGTCCCGTGATTGTCCAGTGTCCCAATCTGGTGGTCTCTTTTTCCAAATTCCGGTCAGTCGAGATTTCCGTTTTCTCATCACTTTAAATGCTACGCCAAGATCCTGGCCATTCTGTGCAAAGGCAAGTTCTATTTCATCACCTTCACAATTCGCCATACAGGGGATCACATCATTTTCATCACATTTCTCACCATAGTCTTCAGCCATCCCATTGCATGACTTTGATCCCTTTAGTAAATAGCCGTAAGAATCTTCATCTTCACCTATCATGAATCCACAGGAACTCAGAGACCAAATAACACGTACTTTATGCACATCAATGTCTTTAGAGTATAACTGTTTCACGGGTACTTTTTCCGTAACCTTCATCTCATAGCAAACTTTGCCATCACCATCAAGGCTTAGAAGTTTAGGAGACATAGACTGCTTGCTCTCCTCTTTGTTTGAGATACACAAGCTCGGTACTGCAATATCTTCTCCTTCTGCACGAGGACCATACAGTACACCCTCACAAAATAGATCACGCTGAACTACATTTTCTGGTATGTCTTTAACAACTGCCACATCATATATTGGAATGGTTTCTGTATAATGCTTCCACACCTGTACGGCAGCAGGAGAACCACTTCCATACCTCCTCTTTCTCATACGCATAGCTTCCTGGAGGCATGTTGTGGTACTGTGATAGATTGCAGGAATTTTTGTGAAAATCCATTTTTGACAGTACAGGAGCTGGTGATATCGTCATCTCAACATTCTCCAAGTTATTTTCATTCTCTGTGCTAACACTGGAGGACTGGGATACCAAGTTTCCAACATCAAAGTTTTTACTGTCAGTACCCAGATGCTTTTTGGTTACAGGATCTGGCTGCCTTAATGGCTCTGCTTTCTCTGCCTCTATGCTAGCAGCTTTCTCCAATTCTAACGCCTTCTGTAGCGCACAAATCTCTGATTCCAGCTCCAGAACTTTCTTCATCGCCACATCATTTTGAGCAGCCTCAATCTCAATTTTTACTATTGCAACTTGCAGATCTTCCTCAATCCGTCTCACTGCATCTTCTATGGCAGCAGATGTAGATGCCATCTCTTTATCCACCATGTCTCCTAATTCAAGGATATTCTGCAGTGTTCTTCTAACATTTGTCAGGTCAGCATCCATCAAAGACAGCTTATCCTTCAGCTCATTCAGATACAGCTTCTGCTCATTTGCAGACTTTTTGTCAAGTCTTTCATTCAAGTCCCATATCTCAGTGGCTCTCTTATCTTGCTCTTGGTTGAATAAAGACTCTCTCTCTTGAGTCACGTTTTTCACAGATAACAGCTCTGATTCTTTAGAGGTTAACAGGCTCTGCAACGAGTTCTTTTCAGCTTCTAGTGCTGCCAGCTTTGAAGATAGTGCAGATGTCGACTGTTCAGTATTGGATAAAGACTGCTGCAATTGATCCAATTCTTCTCTTTTAGATTCAACTTTGGTTTTTAACTGTTCAATCTGAAAAGTGCGCTCTTCCAACTTTATTTCTGACTTCCGCTTCACTTGATCCATCTGAAACTCCAGCTGTTCCTTGATGCGTACAACTTCCTCTTGTTTGTTCACTTGCAGCTTTAGTTGAGCAGCAAGCATTTTTAGATCTACAATCTCATAGATTGCAGATAAATTAGACAGGTTTTCCTCAAACTGAATCCTCATGTCTTCTATCTGGAGGTCCAATTCTCTCTTGGCCTTTTCTAGCTTGTCATAAGCATTAGCTTTGTTCTCATACAATATCTGCACAGATTCCAGGTTTTTCTCAACTTTATCCTTGGAGCTAACCAAATCCTCCATTTCAGTGTGCAGTTGCTTGTTGAGCCTCTCTAACTCGGCCTTCAATTCAAGGGCCTCTTCTAGGGAGCGAGCCAAGGCAAGAGCTTTGGTCTCTTTTCCACGAGCTTCTGCTTCAGCACGGTAACATTCTTCTGCATATCTAGCAGAAAGAGCCTTCTCTTCACCAAGCAGCTGATCAAACTTTTTCTGCTTCTTTTCCAAATTTGACACAATCCGACGTTGATGATCAAGATCTACACCTTTATCTTCTAGTTCCTGCTGAAGTCTAATTTTAGTCTTCTCAAGTTTGTCATAAGCAGCAGCCTTCTCTTCAAACCGTTGATTTGTAGCTTCTAGCTCCTTTTGCACATTTTCCTTTAGTTCTTCAACAGAATCCAAGGACCCAATACTATCCTCCATTTTTTTCTTCATATCAGTCGCCTGAGCCTGCAGTGTTGAAATCTGCTTTGTCAAATCTCTTTTTGCTTCCTCTTCTTCCTCTAGTTGTTCAAGGAAACCATTTTTCTCATCTTCCATTTGTTTTAGTTTTGTTCTAAGGTCAAGCTTCTGACGAGTTTCTTCTTGCAAAAGTTCCTGAGTGTCCTGAAGCTGAGATTCTAGTGTAGAAAAATCTTTGGAAAGTTTGATAAACTTGCAGTCTGCTTGAGAAAGAAGCCTTGTGACATTATTCAATTCCACCTGCAGTCCATTTGCCTTGTTTAGCAGTTCTGCTCGAAACCTGTCCCCTTCTGTGACTTTTAGTTGCAGCTCTTGAAGTTGAGTCTCTACTTTTTTGTGACTCTCCTGTAAGGTTTGCACTTTCTGAGCATGGACAGACGACATCTCCATCAATTCTTTGTCTTTATTTTGCACCAAAACATACAATTTCTCTTTATCTTCACAAGATCCTGACAGCGCCCTCTCCAGGCTACATATTCTAGCTTTAAGTTCCATTTCTCTTTGTTCCAGAACTCCAGCTCTGCTCCGCCATTCATTGACTTCACTATTTAGGCGAACCTGCTTTAGTTCTTGCAAGTTTTGCTCTGACTGCAATGTCTGCACCACAGATTCTAAATCACTCTCTCGGTCAGACACATGCTTCCTCAGCTCTGCAATTTCATTTTCTTTGTCAGTTAATGCAGCTGAAAGTTTTTCACACTTCCTGACTTGGTCATCCAGACATTCTGACTGACATTGCAAAAATTCACTTCTCTCACGTTTAGCAGTTTCAAGGTCATCTCTTAATTTTTCAATGATACTCTCTTTGACAATGGAGTCTTGGACATGCTGCTCTTTTAAATCCTGCAATTGCTTCTCAAGCACTTGCTTTTGTTCCACACTCTGTAGGACTTTATTAGATAGAGCACATTTCATTTCAGCAAACTCCTTCTTAGTGACACAGTCCATGCCAGGCAAACCCAGCACCACATTTTCACAATGACTAGGATATAACCTCTTCATAGAGTGAAGCTCGTTCTTTAACTTAAGGTTCTCTTCTTCTGATACCTCAAGTTGCCATTTCCAATGAGATATTTCATCTTCATAACTGAACCTGATAGTTTTAATCTCATCTTGAAGCTGCTACACCATAATATTTTCATCTTTGGCGCTTTGATGCACTCTAGTATGAGACACACAATCAGCAGGGACATATTCAATCATAGAACAGAGGTGCTTCAGAAAAACTGAGTCACCGTCATGCAACCCATTATCTTTACTTGCACTCCACATGCTCTGTTCCGGGTTTTGTGTCTTTCTGCATTCAGACTGCTGCACTAATAAACCTGTGCATAACTTCTCTGCTTTTTTACAAGCTGAAATTCTCTTTTTCTTGCCCATGGTTTACTAACAAGATTACACAATATTCCACAGCAACCTTGGGTTCAACCGGCAGCAATTTTTTTTTTTTTTTTTTTTGCTATCTTCTGCAGTCACATGTATTCAAACAGTTAACTTATGTGGCACTACAACAACCAGCATTTTCTTCTGTCTTCCACAGAAAACACCAACATGGCACCATAGCCTTTCACATAGACTGTTTGCAATATCCAGCTTCTACACACATTGCTTATTTTCTTGCCATCAGCAAGCACTTTACAGCCTTCTGAGCCACAGTATACACAAAGTCCATTCCCTGGATTCCTCTTCCAGAGTTTTACTTTCACCAGTTTTTGCACACAATTTGCTATGTTGCAATTCCACTCACCCCTTCCTGGGTTTCTCAGTTGAAATCACAGATTTCTTCCAGCTGTAGGCCACAATGCAAATTTAGCAGTACTGCAGTCACCAACCACTTGTCTTCCAGGACTTGCGCGGATCTCTTTATGCCCGAATCTGTAGCACCATATGTGACAATTTGGGGGGGATTAGTCTCAAATGGCGGCAGACTACTGGTCCCGACAGCAGTGGTTCGTGGTACTGGGCGCCGGAGAGACAGCGTTCAGACGGTGCCAATTTAAAACAAAAATGGCTTTTTATTCAGCTTAAATATCAAAACAAAAAAACAGCCTGGGCCACAGTTAGAGCACTAACTGACTCTTGACCCCTATCTAGCCTCTGGGGCAATGAGCAGCCTGACTAATGCTCAGCTCAAGCAACAGTCCCCTGTGGACCCCAGCCCTCTTGGGAAAGACCGCCTCTCTGTCCTTGGCTGGTTCCAATGTATGCCTGCTACCTGCAGGCCTTGACAGCAGCTCTGCCGCTGTATCCACTGCCTTTGGAGTTAAGCCCCACCCAAAGGTGTGGCTGAGGGCCTTTTCAGGCCTGGCCCTGGGTCACTCAATAGTGCCCTCTGGGTTCACATACTCACAAGTATTTGAATGAAGGAGATAAAATGAATATGACATTCACCACGGTGTATGGCGCTAGACATCTTGACTTTTTGGATGTTACAGTGCTATTGGAAGGAGGTAATATTATCACTAAAGGTTATAGAAAGCCCACTGCCACCAGTACACTGTTACATCTGATAGTTTCCATCCGAAACATGTTAAATCTGCTGTACCCTATGGGCAATTTTTGCACCTTAGGCGAATCAATAGTGACGATGTTACTTTTCAGCAACAAGCGGATGACCTAGAGAATAAGTTTATACAGAGAGGGTACCCCAAGAAAGTTCTGGAGGAATCTAAACAGAGAGCTTCATTGATTACCCAAAAGGAATTGTTAAGGGGATCTAAAAATAGACTTGAAAAAGTGACCAGATTAAAGCGGTTTTCTCTTTCCAATATAGTCCCCATGCAGATGTTATACGTACCGCAATATCTTCCCTAAAACAGAGACCCTGTTTTAGGGAAGATATTTTCTAATCAACCCATAGTAGCATTTAGAAGGAGCCCGACCTTAAGAAATAAATTGGTTCATGGTAAAATCTTGGGAAAAGAGGAGAATAAGAACTGGTTCAGGTCTAGTTTGCCAAAACGGAATTTTGCCTGTGGACATTGCAATTATTGCCATTAAAATTTAAAAAGCAGGAACTTATTTATGGGGAATACCCATTGGGTAGTCAATCAGTTCTTAAACTGTAAAACAAAATTTTTGGTGTATGTTTTTTTTTGTCCTTGCAAATGATTCTATATTGGTAAATATTGGTAAAAATTGAGAGGTGCAGAAATCTCATTGACAGTTACAGGAATCGTTTGATTGCAGTGATTGCCTCAAAAGGTTGTGCAACACAATATTAAGTTAAGGGAACCATCATTTCTGTCCAGGCCTGTTTCATGAATTTTCTTTTTTAAAAAATTCTGTTGAAGCATGGTTGAAAAGCAATGTCTGACTTTCATTTGTTAATTTTCATTGAATTTTTATATATTATTAATTTTGTCAAATTCAAGTTATTTCTGTGACCATTGTGGATTTTTCTTTAATTAAACGAGGGGTACCAACTATTTTGTCCACGTGTGTACATAATATCAAATAATTAATTTTGTTTATTAAACAATTTAAACGCACTATTGTTAAAGCATAATTAAAATTTATGAGAGGTGGAGGTCATGGCGAAAAAACACCAAAGGTTCATGCACATAAATATAAAGTGCAAATGTAAGATACTAATGTGTAAATTGTTTCTTAGTTGCCCGGATAAGATCCAACTCATATACTAATACATCAATAGCAAAATTTCATCAAATGTAAATTATAAAAATCATCCAAAATATGTACTGTATGTATATATATATATTCTCAAAATAATATAACAATAACCAATTGTACAAGCAGCATATACATTACATTAATTAATATGTGAGGGACGTACCTAGCACAGCATGGAAATATATCATATATACAAAAAAAGTGCCTATATAATACATGTATGTTGACAAGTAATAGCCAGTATAAAAGGCATCAAATGTCCCAATTGAGATACAGTGGAGAAAAAAAGTATTTAGTCAGTATTAGTCAGTGCAAGTTCTCACACTTAAAAAGATGAGAGAGGCCTGTAATTGACATCATAGGTAGACCTCAACTATGAGAGACAAAATGAGAAAACATATCTAGAAAATCACATTGTCTGATTTTTTAAAGAATTTATTTGCAAATTATGGTGAAAAATAAGTATTTGGTCACCTACAAACAAGCAAGATTTCTGGCTCTCACAGACCTGTAACTTCTTCTTTAAGAGGCTCCTCTGTCCTTCACTCATTACCTGTAGTAATGGCACCTTTTTTCAAATTGTTATCAGTATAAAAGACACCTGTCCACAACCTCAAATAGTCACACTCCAAACTCCACTATGGTGAAGACCAAAGAGGTGTGGAAGGACACCAGAAATAAAATTGTAGTCCTGCACCAGGCTGGGAAGACTGAATCTGCAATAGGCAAGCAGCTTGGTGTGAAGAAATCAACTGTGGGAGCAATAATTAGAAAATGGAAGACATACAAGACCACTGATAATCTCCCTCGATCAGGGGCTCCACGTAAGATCTCACCCCGTGAGGTCAAAATGATGACAAGAGCGGTGAGCAAAAATCCCAGAACCACACAGGGGGACCTAGTGAATGACCTGCAGAAAGCTGGGACTAACGTAACAAAGGTTACTGGCAGTAACACACTACGCCGCCAGGGACTCAGATCCTGTAGTGTCAGACTTGTCCCCCTGCTTAAGCCAGTACATTTCCGGGCCCTTCTGAAGTTTGCTAGAGAGCATTTGGATGTTCCAGAAGAGTATTGGGAGAATGTTATATGGTCAGATGAAACCAAAGTAGAACTGTTTGGTAGAAACACAACTCATTGTGTTTGGAGGAGAGTGAATGCTGAGTTGCATCCAAAGAACACCATACCTACTGTGAAGCATGGGGGTGGCAACATCATGCTTTGGGGCTGTTTCTCTGCAAAGGGACCAGGACGACTGATCCGTGTACATGAAAGAATGAATGGGGCCATGTATTGTAAGATTTTGAGTGCAAACCTCCTTCCATCAGCAAGGGCATTGAAGATGAAACGTGGCTGGGTCTTTCAGCATGACAGTGATCCCAAGCACACTGCCAGGGCAACGGAGTGGCTTCATAAGAAGCATTTCAAGGTCCTGGAGTGGCCTAGCCAGTCTCCAGATCTCAACCCCATAGAAAAACTTTGGAGGGAATTGAAAGTCCGTGTTGCCCAGCGACAGCCCCAAAACATCACTGCTCTAGAGGAGATCTGCATGGAGGAATGGGCCAACATACCAGCAACAGTGTGTGCCAACCTTGTGAAGACTTACAGAAAACGTTTGACCTCTGTCATTGCCAACAAAGGATATATAACAAAGTATTGAGATGAACTTTTGTTATTGACCAAATACTTATTTTCCACCATAATTTGCAAATAAATTCTTTAAAAATCAGACAATGTGATTTTCTGGATTTGTTTTCTCATTTTGTCTCTCATAGTTGAGGTCTACCTATGATGTCAATTACAGGACTCTCTCATCTTTTTAAGTGGGAGAACTTGCACAATTGGTGGCTGACTAAATACTTTTTTTTCCCCACTGTATGTGGTGGCTAGAGATACAATTGAGATGCAGTGGCTAGAACAGAAAAAACAAGTGTTCCCCCCAGTAAAAAACATTAATCCAGGGAGAAAACAATAAACCTGTCTTTCAGGCTACATGTATACTGGCAGTGGCCCACCACTGTGGTAGAGGGTTGTAACTGATCCATTACTATGTGCTGTTTTTTTACTTTTATTAGTTAAAGGTAGGTCCCCTGATGAATAGTGTAAATAAACCAGGAAACGCGTAGGAATGTTAGGGATTGTTGTGTAAGCATACAGTTTGGTACTGCCCTTGTAAGGGCAGGAGACACTTGGGGTGAAAGGGACAATCTGATGAGGAGCAGAATAGGGTCTGATACACCTGACTGTGGTCACCTTCCGGTTATTATCTCCCTCTGGAAATTGACAAGTGTCCCTCATCTGACTTGATTATGTTTTTTGTCAAATGGCTGATTGTTTTTTTGCCTTATATCTCAACTGGGACATTTTTTATTAAATATATTTATTAAATTTTAAGTTTAAAATTTTCATCAGTGCTTTATACCCTTGAGGTCAGAGGAGGATAGTGGCAACACAGCCAATGACTCAGAGGTATTCTTTGCTAAATGACATGGTGCATTATCATGCATGATGATAATTTTTCTACGGAAGGCACAGCTCTTCTTTTTGTACCATGGATGAAAGTGGTCAGTCAGAACCTCTATATACTTTGCAAAGGTCATTTTCAGATCTTCAGGGACCCTAAAAAGGCCAATCAGCTCTCTTCCTATGATTCCAGCCCAAAACATGCCACCTCATTGCTGACGTTGCAGCCTTGTTGGGATATTGTGGCCATTCACTAATCTATCCATCTGGACCGTCCAGGGTTGAACAACACTCATCAGTAAAGAAAACTGATTCAAAATTAGTCTTCAAAAACCTGTCTGCTGCTTTGTAATGTTATTTCAGCAGCTGCTCT
Organism: Leptodactylus fallax; assembly: GCA_947044405.1. NCBI lineage: Eukaryota > Metazoa > Chordata > Amphibia > Anura > Leptodactylidae > Leptodactylus > Leptodactylus fallax. The sequence goes on from CAMRHE010000024.1 coordinate 832,639, forward strand.
CTTAATCCAATGAATTTGTCTGGCAGAACCTTCCTCATTATGCCTTTATCTGCCCGAACCCATGTGTGCTCTGAATTAGCCACAAATCTTCTTTACAGTACAATGATCACACTTAAGTTTTTATGAACTATCTAATGATTTCTTACTTTGTCCAAGGCATTGCACTATTTGAGGCTTTTTTCCTATATTGCTTTAAACCTGTGGCTTGCTTTAAAGGAATTATATCACTGGGGAAACTGAAGCAATGTTGGAATAGCCTTTATAAAGGCTATAAAGGCAACCCCTAGGGAAAGACTGAGGGAGCCTCCATCTATTTTCACAAATCCCTCCCTTGTCTAGGAGAATCTCTCTGACTCTAAGACTAGATATTTATTTTTGAAATGTGAGATAGGAGATTTAGTATATGCTATGGCAAAACATTCAATTATGTAATGTGTGGAGGCTGGCACACCCAGCCAACAAGGATTATACATTTTTCTCCATGGTACATGCTTCCTATATAGGAATAGATTATATCTGTGCCCATCACAAACTCCTTTTCTATTCATGCATCAATAGTAACTTTTCAGACCACACCTGTGTTTTGTACGATTAAGGCCTTAACATCCCTTTGGCTTATAGGCACATGGAAGTTTAATGAGTCTCTATTAAATGACCCTACTTGCCTAGCAGAACTTAAGCAGATGACTGCAGACTTTCTCCGTGATCACAGCAGTGAAGCCAACTCCCCACCCACACAGTGGGAGGCATTAAATGCATACAGAGAAACACTGTTTTAAAACATGGGGCCCAAGTGGAAAAAGGAAGCAAGCAAGAAGGTGTCATCTCTATTATCCACCTTATAGAGGCTCGAAAACCAACATAAACGCTCCCTCCAACAATCTACATTGCATGAGCTTATCCGCAATCGACCTGAAGTCTAATCCCTCCTCCACTCTAAATATAAACTTATGTGACAAATCTGATCTTGATCCTTTTATGAATTGGGCAACAGACTAGATTGTTTACTGGCATGTGCTTTACTAGATAGGATGACATTACAGAATCCCCAGTGGATCCTCCAACTTTGATTCTGCAAGCTTGTTGATTGGCCCAGTATGTGTTGGACACCAGTCAGCTTTCCCCCTCCCCCTGTATTCCACATGGGGGGAATCTCTAACTTGGAGGATCTCAGAGCATTTTTCCTCTGAAGAAATTCTTCAGGCAATTACATCCCTCCCATCTGAATAAAGCCCTGGTCCAAATGGTTATACCACTTGTCTTTATAAAACTATGAAAGATGATATTATTCCATTTCTCCTATATGAAGCTTATAATCAGAATCTGTAATCTCTATCAGCCTTGTACAAACCGTTTTTTCTAGAAATGGACCCCTTACCATCTGTAACCATAAGTAAAGACTTCTCTTCTGGTTTAGCCCCAGACTTTTTAGCCAGGTCCACTAATGAAGGCCCATTGAGATTTCAACATGTCCTTTCTCACACTGACCTAAGGTCACAAAAGTAGCACGTACCCCAAAAACAATTTGGGTATATACACAACTTACATAATATTATAATTATAAATCATGTAGAAAAGAGTTAAACCCACATCGAGATCCCACCACATTCAAATCCCTTTATGTGACCACTACCCCTCTATAATGCCCATCTCTGTGATCCAGGCCTTTACCACAGAGCCTTCTTTTGTTGCCCGCTGGGAGCAAGGATTGGGTTATTGTCCATTAACAGAGGACTGGGTTAAAGCATTTTCTTTGTGTCATAAATTTTCCACCTCATGCAAGGCCCAAGGAATTACCTTTAACATTTTATATAGATGGTACATGGTCCCTGCAACTCTCCATGTGCTATACCCATCTGTAATGGAGGTATGCTGGCAATGTGGTCAGGCCTGAGGTATGATGTTACATGTTTGGTGACAATACCCCCACTCTCCCAGTTCTCAGCCAAGGTGGTTGATTTGATATATTGATATTGATTTGAGTTCCATTTAAGAACAATTGGCCCCTCTCCGCCTGTCCATACTCTTGGGTCAACAGGAGCCTAACCTGCACCTTAATCAGCTTAAATCGGGTGTCTGCAAGAATGGTGATTCCTAGATTCTGGAAGCCCCTACAGTAACAGAGTGGTGTCAGGTGCTGGTCCACCTGATCCAGATGGAGGGGCTCACTGTGTGTACAGACGAATTAGGGTGTGGAGTTCTTGGGTTGCATTCCAGCACTCCTCAGGGTTTGTGACATGGATTAGCATATCATCCCTTTCTTTTCCCCTTGCTCTTTATGATTCCCCTTTGGGGTAGAGTTTCCCCTTTCCTAGCAGTTTTGAATCAGTTTTTTACTGGTTTAAATGCCATTGGGATCTAGTATGTCTCCATGGAGTAAGCATACTCCACTTATTGCATATACTGCAGACATTATTATTTGTCTTTTGCATATAATGTTTTAAAACTGCAAGTAACTTGTGTATTGATCCCAGATCTACTGCAACTAAAATATACCAGTCTATTTATAAATAGTAGTGTTTGTAATAAAAACTGAAAAAATATTTCCAGACTGTCAGAATGGTTTCTACAGTAACCATATGGTTAATACTGTAGTTTGCTTATTCATATTAATAGAAAAGCTAAGTAACCAGGAAACCTTGAATAAAACATTTATATTCTGAACTTTCAAACATACAGATAATAGAGACATACCTGCCATGCTTATTGGCCCTGGAAACAAGCTAATTAAAAAAAAGCTGAGATTGTACTTGCAATATTAAAATGAAAGTAGTTCCTGCATAGTTAACATTTCCATGCAGTTCCCAGATGTTGTGTATACAGACTGACATACAACCCATCATCCACTAAAATGACATGCACAGCGATCATAATATATCTAAATCCTTTTTTTCCTCTATTACATTTAACAGCTAACGAATTATATACAAAAAGAACAATAATTTAAAAATATTCAGCAATATTCCAAGTAATACAATAAATACATCTAAAACCACTTGAGTGTGCATTAATATTTTATTTTAAAAAGGAAAGAAAGAAAGAAAGAAAGAAAGAAAGAAAGAAAAAGAAAGAAAGAAAGAAAGAAAGAAAGAAAGAAAGAAAGAAAGAAAGAAAGAAAGAAAGAAAGAAAGAAAGAAAGAAAGAAAATAAGAAAGAAAGAAAGACTCTGGAAAATGTTTCTAGAAGTGTTCCATTTTGAAAATGTACAAGCAGTATTCTCTTTTGTGTACTCAGTCCTTTAAGGATGCACTCCAATAATTTATTTTCCCTTCATTATGTTCCTATTCCCAGATATATACAATTTAGTATTGCTTTATTTAGTTTCTTCTATCTGAACAATCATGGAATTTTTCTCTTCAGTTGGGTCATGTGGTGGCTCTTTCTCTTTGGGTCATGATGCCTCAGCATAGTATCACATGGACAGTTAGATGACTGTACTTTTCTCTTCATATATGCCTAAATAATTTAATAGACCATAAGGGTTGCTGCAATGTGAGCACCTTCCCAACTGTCGGACAGGAGCTGACATATATCAGCAGTATTTTCTTTACTGTAGGGAGCCTGTGTGGTACAATCTAACTAGTTTCAAATATACAGCAAGGCATGTTGCCTAAGACGGTGACCCCTTGAAAGAACAGAAAGGCATTTTATTCTCAGGGAGTCACAATGAGATCACCTGACCCAAATGAGGAGAAGGATGCCATGAATGTTAACCCCTTCCCGCTGGAGTCATTTTTCGATTTTCGTCTTTGACTCCACGCCTTCCAGACCCCATACACACGTGGACAAAATTGTCAAGACACCCTGTGCCAGTTGCAGCAAAGCAACCCCAGAGCATAACAGAGCCTCCTCCATGTTTCACAGTAGGGACAGTGTTCTTTTCAAGATATGCTTCATTTTTCCATCTGTGAATATAGTGCTGATGTACCTTTCCAAAAATTTAGATTTTTTTTCTCATCTGTCCATAGGACATTCTCCCAGAAGCTTTGTGGCTTGTCAACATGTATTTGGCAAATTCCAATCTGTTTTTTTATGATTTGTTTTCAACTATGGTGTCCTTCTTGGTCATCTCCCATGAAGTCCACTTTGGCTCAAACAACGACGGATGGTGTGATCTGACACTGATGTTCCTTGAGCTTGAAGTTCACCTTTAATTTCTTTAGAAGTTTTTCTGGGCTCTTTTGTTACCATTCGTATTATCCTTCTCTTTGATTTGTCATCAATTTTCCTCCTGCGGCCACGTCCAGGGAGGTTGGCTACAGTCCCATGGATCTTAAATTTCTGAATAATATGTGCAACTGTAGTCACAGGAACAACAAGCTGCTTGGAGATGGTTTTATAACCTTTACCTTTAACATGCTTGTCTATAATTTTCTTTCTAAGCTCCTGAGACAACTCTTTCCTTCGCTTCCTCTGGTCCATGTTGAGTGTGGTACTCACCATGTCACCAAACAGCACAGTGACTATCTGTAGCCCTATATACAGGCCCACTGACTGATTACAAGATTGTAGACACCTGTGATGCTAATTAGTGGACACACCTTGATTTAACATGTCCCTTTGGTCATATTATTTTCAGGGATAACATCATTTCTGTCCAGGCCTGTTTCATGGGTTTTCTTTTTAAAAAAAATTCTGTTGAAGCATGATTGAAAAGCAATGGATGACATTCATTTGTTCATTTTCATGGAATTTTTATATATTATTACTTTTGTCAGATTCAAGTTATTTCTGTGACCATTGTGGGTTTTTCTTTCATTAAACGAGGGCTACCAAGAATTTTGTCCACGTGTGTAACTTTTTTTTTTCTGTGCACAAAGCCATACGAGAACTTAATGTTTGCAGGACAAACTGGTCTTCATAATGGTACCATTTATTATTCTGTACAATGTACTGGGAAGCTGGAAAAAATTCAGAATGGGGTAGAACTGGAGAAATAGTGCATTTGTGCGAATTTCTTATGGGATTCGATTTTATAGCATTCACTGTGCTGCCAAAATGATATGTCACCTGTATTCTATGTTTTGGTATAATTCCGAGGATACCAAATTTATATGGTTTTATTTACATTTTAACCCCTTAACAAAAATACAAAACTTTTCAAAAAAAAATTCTGACACCCGTAACGTTTTTATGTTTGCATGTACTGAGATGCAAAGGGCGTCTTTTTTTGCAGGGGCAGGTGTACTTTTATTCAAATTTTTATCAGAAGCGAAACAGCAAAAAAATGGTGATTTAGCACTTTTGATTTTCTTTTTCCCACTATGGCATTCACCATACGGGAAAAATATTGTTATAAGTTTGTAGACTGGGCATTTTTGGACACAGGGATACCTAATCTGTATGTGTTTCATAGTAATTTTCTACTTTTATATGTATTCTATGGAAAGGGGGTGATTTAAATTTTTATTTTTTTTTAAATACTGTCAGGATTTCCTGATGCTTCACGGTAACGAATATTTAGTAAGGACTTTTGTGACATCAGACGGTCACAAGATGTTCTCTAGTGATATGGTTGGGTAGGTGTATCTTTGCTTGTTAGCAGATCCTTCCACATGAATAAAAGCTGTCAGTGCTGGAGAGATAGAGAGATAGAGAGAGAGAGACATGACTGCGGCATCCAAGGGCTTCCGCCATTTTGCCGCACACCCCGGCTCTCTGCAGCCCGGAAATAGCAGTTTATTTGCCGCAAATTAATTCGGATTGAAGCAAATTTTTTTGGAACCTTGAATCGAACTGCTGAATCGAACTTTTGAGAAATTCGCTCATCTCTAATAAGTACCCCTTCCCACTGAGTGCCATACTATTTAGTGTATAGTATCCGCGTCTTTAGTGTATTACACAGCAGAGACCCAGGACTAGATGCCAGTCAGAAAATACTCAGAAGATGGCGGCTTAACCCCCTTAACTGCCATGATCAATAGCAATCACAACATCTGGGTGATTAGGGGGCGAGATCAACTCCTGTTTCAGCCCTTTGGACCCCTTCCGATGAGTTTGCAGGGTCCAAGAGGGTTGCAAGAAGTTAAAATCCCTTTAATTTCAAGTCTCCCTGTGGGACGGTAAAAATATTTTTAATAAATTAAACAAATAAAAGTTAACCCCTTTAGAATACAAAAAAAATAATGTAAACAAATAATATAAACAAAAATATTAGGAATCACCGTGTGTGTATAAGTCCACATTATCCAAAAATACTGTTATTTATCCTAAGCCATAAAACAAATGAATACCACAAAGAGCAAATAAATGTGTTTTAATCACCTCTACTATCCCAAAAATAGAAATTAAATTTGTACATACCAAAAAATGGTATCAATGAAAGCTACAACTTGCCCCACAATAAAGAGACCTCTGTCAACAAAACAGCAAAAAAGTTATACACATCAGAATATAGTGCCCCCAGGCAAATTCTCTATTTTCAAAACATGGTATTTTATTTAGTAAAGGCGAGAAAACATAATAAAACCAATATAAATATGGTATTGCCATAAACGTAATCACTTGCAAGACAAAATTACCATGTCATTTGTAATTCAGCTTGAATGCTGTAAAATCAAAATGGTAAAAAATAATGATAGAATAGTATTTAGAATTTTAGTATTTTTTTTCACATAGACCCCCCAAAAACATTAATAAAAACTAATGATAAAATTATATGCACCTCAAAAATAGTGCCAACTTACGGCACAACTACCACAACCCAATGGAGGGAACTGGAGGATGAGCTGTGTTGTCAACAATAGGCCAAGGACACTCAACTGAGTTCTCCAGCCAACCTCCCAAGTGGCAGTGTTGAGGATGCCTGTGATCAGTGGCGTAACTAAAGGGCTTAAGGGTCCTGGTGCAAAAGTCCAGTTTGGGCCCCCCGCAGAAATTTTCTCCCCTTTTGTGCTACCTCCTCCCGCTACACAATCCTTCCTTGACTATATTCTGACCAATTGCTCCATTTGGCATGAAAAGGTTAATTGTCTCATTTTTGACAGGTGAAGGGTAACTGTCATAAATCTTCACACTCCAGTTCACCAGAGAACAGGGGGTAATAATTTTACAATGAAAAAACTGCCAGTCCTCAAAGGGATTTAGAGAGGTGATCAAAGAGGTTTATTTAGCCTTAGTGTGGTGAGGGTGACCTATGGATTCCTAGGCTTATGGACCCAGTGGCAGATGAGACCACTGTGTACCCTTTAAGTTATTTCAGTGCTTGTGGGCCCCCTAAGGCTCCTGGGCCTGTGTGCACCCCCCTCAAGTTACGCCCCTGCCTGCGGTGTACCTGATGGTAGTGGTAGTTCCCTTGGACCACTTCCATTGTGAGAGGGGTCCTCCCCTAAGCAGGTGATGGTGTTCAGAAGAGTCCTGATGATAAGCACAGTAACGACTCAGGATGCAGCAGTACATTTGAACCAATGATGTAACTTTACTGAATTAACAAGGAATCAATTCAGTTTCCTGGATGGAAGTTGTAGTTTGGAGTTCAACTGTGGGTTACTGGCACTAAACTTGGTCAGAGGGATGCCAGAAATAGGTGGTATGTTAGTGCCTTTTATTTTCACCCCAACACAACTACATTCTGCCTCTCATATTATCTGTATGGGAGTTGTATGTCAATAAATTTCTCTGGTACCCTGTTTACTTTAGGGTCCAGGCTGTGAGGTTCTAGGCTGTAGTTATGGTACATGGGCAGGTGGCTCTGAAAAGAGCTCAACACTCAACATGTTCTCTCAGCAAGACATGTCTGCTTCAAAGACTAGCCTTAATACCTTGACTCCTCTAAACTCCCAGTCCCCTCCCCTAAGCCCCGGCCAGGAATTGGCCAGGCTACACCAAGGCTAAGGCCCCACATAGCAGGCCACAGCAAAAGGCGCTGCGAGAAAAACCACAGCGGTAACACATTGCGGTTTTTCCCACAACACTTTTCAAAGAAAATCCGCAGTGGTTTCCTCTGCGGACTTTCTGCTTCCATTATATCTATAGGGAAGCAGTCGGCATTTCTGTAGGTATAATTGACATGCTGCGATTTCCAAAACCGTGACGTACGTGCGTGTATTTTTCCACAATGTGTAGATGGGATTTGCTAGAATCCCATCCACTTTGCAGTGACTGTAAAACGCCAAGGTTTTTGCCGTTTATGTCATGTGGGGTCCCGGCCTAAAATGAAAGGGGTGTACCAAACTAAAGTGTAATGCTCCTAAAAACAGGGAGAAACAACACAAGGGAAGCTGCAAAACATTGCATACATACAAACACATATTTTATACAGACAGTGGAACAAACAATAAAATAAACAAAAACAAGTTAGCGGGTCCACAGGGATGCTGCACAACTTATCGCACAAGGAATAAGCCCTCATATGGCTACATTGACAGAAAAATAGGGAAGTTATTAATTTTGAAAGGCAGAACTGGAAAATATGAAAAAAGTCAATAAGCCTTAACGCCCAAACTACCTAGCATCCTTAAAGGGTTAAAGTCCATGAACAAAATACATTAATAAGTTATTGTGTGATGCCGCTAATATGTACTGCGCATACTGGCTGTTCTCATCAGGATGAGCAAAACAAAAATGTCCTAGCAGTGTTCCTTTAACCCCTTCCCGCCGCAGCCATGTTTCAATTTTCGATTTTCATTTTTGACTCCCTACCTTCCATAACTTTTTTACTTTTTCCAGCACCGTATTGTATTTTGTAATGGTATAATTCAATATTCAGTACTATGTTTTTTCACATTTAAACCCCTTTAAAAAATCCAAAACTTTGTAAAAAAAAAAAAAAGTCTCCATATTCTAACAAACGTAACTTTTTATATTTCCATGATGTGACTGCCAGGTGTACTCTTTATTTATACAATTTTGAACATGTCTATGTTTTGATCGCTTTTTATCCAAATTTTTATGGGAGGCAAAAGAGCGGAAAAAAACGGCTGTTCGTCTCTTTTGATTTTTTTTTCCTGCTACGGCATTCACCATATGGGAAAAATATTTAGTGAGTTTGTAGGGATACGAAATGTATATGTGATTTACCTTACTTTTATATGTTTTCTAGGGAAAGGGGGTGATTTGAATTTTTAGTTCTTTTTTATTTATTTATTTTTTCCAATTTTATACTTTTATTTTTAGACGCCTAGGGGGGTCTGATCACTAATTCAATACACTACAATACTAATGCATTGAAATGCATTGAGAAATGCCTAGACTTCTATTATAGGCAGCACATGCTGCACCAAGGTGTCACAATTTACAGAATTTAAAGAAAAAATTCTCGCACATCGTCAGTGTGCCTAGCCTGCCAGCTAAAAAAACTGGACTATGTTTCAAGAGTGATCATGAGTGGCCTCCTTAAAGGACTTCAGAAGACAAAATATTTCTCTTGTGAACCTCCAATGCTTGTTTTCAAACACATTTCAACACATTGTGTCTTTGGTTTACTGTATGCAGTATTGTAAGCAGTTTATGCATGCACTGCCTTCTGCTGCTCAAACTGATGCCACTCGATGTGTGCTTCACATTATAGCCATGGAATAAGGGAGGAGGAGTGGAAGAAATGACTTACCCTGGTGATGTTGGGGGGCGGAAAATGGTTCAGTGAGCAGGAACTGGAGAAGGCAGACGGGTCCCACCTGGTGTTAAAACCTACAGTACTATAAAAGAAGAAAACCATAGCACTCAAATTTCATAGTAATTGCTTCAGTGCTCAATGTTTTATTCATCAAAAGGCGACTCATCAGTAGGACATTTCAGCCTTCAAACGGCCTTTTTCAAAGTTGCTATGAATATAAGTGAAAAATATAACAAAATCAGTGACATAGTAGTATATTAACAAATTATAGTACAAGCTAGTGCAATAAGTACAGTTTAAAATGTCAAAAGTAACTTACAATATAGAGCAGGATCGGCAACCTCTTTCATATGGTGTTCCAATTTAAAAAAAAAAAATCAAAGAAGTACTGAGTGTGCCATGCAATATTTGGAAGGATATTGACCTCTATATTAAAGTCATATAGCACAATCCATATCAGTTACCAATTAATTACCTGATTTAACTTCTATGTCATTGTGATCCTTCTCTGGTGATGGGATCGGCTTTCATATGATCTGATGACTCAGAGTGGACTCCAACATTTACACAGCCTAATCTTTATGTTGAGTAAATTCATACAAACCTTTCCAGCCTTCTTGAAATTAATGAATCCTCACTTTAGTACGTTTTGCTGTCATATTATATATGTAGACTTCCTTTAAGGTATAAAAACAATTGCTACCCTTTGAGCAGGCTAGCTCATGCTCAGATACATTGCCATACCTCATGCTTTCCCTTTAGTACCTCCTCTCTTGGAACAAAAAAAAGCTGGGTAGAACCTTGTGCCGGGTAGACATGCCAGGTGCCATAGGGTGCTGACCCCTGATATAGACAATAAGTAGAAACATATAATTGTATGGAATTAATAGTATCTGGCAGGTTTATAACAAAATGTAGCAATAATAACAGTAATTTATGACTAGCACAATACAGAAAATATGCATGAGAATAGGGATTTTCTATAGAGATCCAATGGTTGTAAAGACCTACCTCCCACCAGCACCCAAACTTTCCTTAGACCTTTTGGAATGGAATGGAATTCTCACTATTGTAGCAACCACCACCCTCTTCCTCTCATGTCACCCTGACCTGGTTGCCAGGTCTTATCTGCAATAGAATCATTTTCAGATTCATTCATTTCATAATCTTGCCAACATCTACATTCAAAAAACACTCATCCAACTTCTCAGCCAACTCATCAAGTAGAGGAAAAAGAGAAAGTCTTTGGCTATGAGGGCTAGCTCTCTCAGCGGATTCCATATGACTACTAGGGAATGGGATGTGTTAGTGGAGATGAAGAATAATGGATGACAGTACAGAAAGGTAATGTGGTAAATTACATGTTACAACAAGAGGAGTTAGAGTTTATCTTTATTCTCAGGAAGTACAACACCCCTGCAACTATTGGCAGAGCTTCCAACGCCAGATGTAGTTTCACCCACATTTTTATTGTTAGTATTAGTACTTGCAGTAGTGGATGGAAGTAGCACAAGTGTTTCTTCTTCCTATTTTAGTCTGTCCCCTGCCCTGTTTATTTCTAATCATTTTATTTCACTGCTTATATAACAGTGAATGGTGGCTATTCTGAGACTTTGTGTATTTGTTGTTTGTTTGTTTTTTACAAAAACTGTAGTTGCAGAAAATGAGGAAATACTGGTAACCTAACCAGCATTAAACTCTAACACTGTGTGTATCAGCTTGTTTTTTTGCTGTCATGACTGCATTTTTTATGAATTGGCGAACAAAAAAATTTAAATTGTAATGTGGCATTAGAACCATTTCCCAATTTTTCTTTATGCTGGACAGCCTATTTAAGTTCTTATAATTCCATTTCTATATAATTTAATACATTATTTATTTCTAATGTCTATACAGTATAAAACACAATTGGTTAATTTAGTAATATTGGTCAGCTGCAGATATTTAACATCATTGAATTGGTGCCCTTTAGTAACCCAACTGATAAATGAAACCACAATAATCAAAAGGTTAGATCCTCTTAAATGTTTGGATTAACAATATGAATTTATATTGGTAACTTCTGGAATTAACCCCTTGACCTTGTTTTATTATTTAATTTCTGTGTATAAAAGGAGTATATCAAGGAGTTTCTAAAATAATACCTGTCATTTTGGAAAAAAAAATTGCCAGATCATAATGACATGTTCAAATTTTTGATCTGTGGTATTTCGGGTGCTGAGGTCCCCAAATTGCTGAAACAAAGGGGTGGAGGCACTCGGTTGATCACTGTGGTCCATTAGCTGTGACCAGCCTTTCTTAAATCCCTTTAGCAGCTAAAGATGGGCTCATTGACTTCTATGAACCTGTCTTCAGCTGCCAATGAGAACCTAGAAGAGCTGATCATAGCCAAGGGGCACAACATTAAGCTGAATACTTCTGCCCCTTTGCTTTAGTGACTGGTGAAGGGCTCAACTTTAGGAACCCCACAGATCAAAACTTCTAACATTTTACTATGACATGGAATTTTCTGCAATAACAGTTACTCTGTAAGCTATTGAGAAACCCTTGTTTACTTATTCTAACTACACTATTGGATCCCGTAACATGGAAAAACAAAAGAACTGTCAAAATATATGCAAACAAATTAGTTAACTTTATAAATTAAGAAATTGATGTAACTTATATAAAAAAAAATGTGAAAACGCCAATCAGCGCCAAATTATAGTAAATGCTGTGTTTGGAGAAAAGCCAACAGAACCTATGCAGATAAAAACACGAAAATACTCTGTATTATAGAAATGGATCTTTGTTGTAGTGAGCTACAGCAGCACAGGGAATTTGTCAAAAAATATGGTAGTGGAAATGCAGCATTCTACCAAAAGTATTGATGGAAAATTTGCATTCATCTGCACATGGGGCAAAAAAGACCAAAGAATTACAGGATGTTAAAGCGTTTTGCCAAAAGGAATTGACAGTTTAACCACATGAGTAAATGAAGGGTCTTATTCACAAAAACAGCAGATATATTTTGTCTGATCACTCAATTTTATAAAATAGTACACATTTTGCAAATGCTGTCTTAGGGATGACAACTTTTGAGCACAAATGGCTGTGACATTTTTTCAGTGTAATTCTTGGCTAAATAATTCTGGGAGGGGAATAAATGACATTAACAATGCTAATTATAAGATGTGTACCATGTTTTAAAAGTTTGAGTGAGCTTACAGTGCCTTGCGAAAGTATTCGGCCCCCTTGAACTTTTCAACCTTTTGCCACATTTCAGGCTTCAAACATAAGGATATAAAATTTTAATTTTTTGGTGAAGAATCAACAACAAGTGGGACACAATTGTGAAGTGGAACGAAATTTATTGGTTATTTTAAACTTTTGTAAAAAAAATAAAAAACTGAAAAGTGGGACGTGCAATATTATTCGGCCCCTTTACTTTCAGTGCAGCAAACTCACTCCAGAAGTTCAGTGAGGCTCTCTGAATGATCCAATGTTGTCCTAAATGACTGATGATGATAAATATAATCCACCTGTGTGTAATCAAGTCTCCGTATAAATGCACCTGCTCTGTGATAGTCTCAGGGTTCTGTTTAAAGCGCAGAGCGCATCATGAAGACCAAGGAACACACCAGGCAGGTCCATGATACTGTTGTGGAGAAGTTTAAAACTGGATTTGCATCCAAAAAGATTTCCCAAACTTTAAACATCCCAAAGAGCACTGTGCAAGCGATCATATTGAAATGGAAGGAGTATCAGACAACTGCAAATCAACCAAGACCCTTCCGTCCCTCTAAACTTTCATCTCAAACAAGGAGAAGACTGATTAGAGATGCAGCCAAGAGGACCATGATCACTCTGGATGAACTGCAGAGATCTACAGCTGAGGTGGGAGAGTCTGTCCATAGGACAACAATCAGTCGTACACTGCACAAATCTGGCCTTTATGGAAGAGTGGCAAGAAGAAAGCCATTTCTCAAAGATATCCATAAAAAGTCTCCTTTAAAGTTTGCCACAAGCCACCTGGGAGACACATCAAACATGTGGAAGAAGGTGCTCTGGTCAGATGAAACCAAAATTGAACTTTTTGGCCACAATGCAAAACGATATGTTTGACGTAAAAGCAACATAGCTCATCACCCTGAACACACCATCCCCACTGTCAAACATGGTGGTGGAAGCATCATGATTTGGGCCTGCTTTTCTTCAGCAGAGACAGGGAAGATGGTTAAAATTGATGGGAAGATGGATGGAGCCAAATACAGGACCATTCTGGAAGAAAACCTGTTGGAGTCTGAGACCTGAGACTGGGACGGAGATTTATCTTCCAACAAGACAATGATTCCAAACATAAAGCAAAATCTACAATGGAATGGTTCACAAATAAACGTATCCAGGTGTTAGAATGGCCAAGTTAAAGTCCAGACCTGAATCTAATCGAGAATCTGTGGAAAGAGCTGAAAACTGCTGTTTTCCAAGGAAGAATGGGCAAGAATTTCAGTCTCTCGATGTGCAAAACTGATAGAGACATACCCTAAGCGACTTGCAGCTGTAATCACAGCAAAAGGTGGTGCTACAAAGTATTAACTTAAGGGGGCCGAATAATTTGGCATGCCCCACTTTTCAGTTTTTTATTTTTTACAAAAGTTTAAAATATCCAATAAATTTCATTCCACTTCACGATTGTGTCCCACTTGTTGTTGATTCTTCACCAAAAAATTAAAATTTTATATCCTTATGTTTGAAGCCTGAAATGTGGCAAAAGGTTGAAAAGTTCAAGGGGGCCGAATACTTTCGCAAGGCACTGTATATCTATTTGTCTGCCTCTAATTCGATGATAGATTGAGGAATAGATGATAGCTATCATAGGCTATAAGATGGAGGTACACAATAAAGCTGGCCATGCACATTAAATAACTATTGTCTGAGCCCTCCATTTTCAAGAAGTTTTTTTGAACATCTAATGTATTTGGGGTCCTTCTGACACTGCCCTAACAACAGATGTTTAAATAGATAAGGATCAGGTAGTTGTATTTCAACTGCCCAATCCTTTTTTTTTCTAGGACATAAGCCATACCAGAGGAGTCTGGCAGCAGTTTCTTTCTTTTCATAATTAAATAGATTTACATTGCTTGACTGAGCAAAACATTCATGTGTACGAGGGAGTCGGCTGACACAGCTGGCCAGCTTAAGTAAGGAAATAAAATAAATGATGTACAGTATGCCCACCTCTGAACATCATTGTTTATATATATGGTAGATCTGGTCACAGTACTGCTGGTTTCTATTGTATATAGTCAGAAAATTTTAGATACCCCTTTAACAGCTTGTAATGCCAGGGGATGGCATTTGTTCTCTCTTCATCAGATGGCTGTAAAGTGCACTAATGTAAGGAGAACTGACGTGTGAAGAGAGCGGGGATGTGCTTGGAAAGCAGTTATTATAGTGTGACCTCTTTAAGAGCACACTCAACACCCACAGAACAAATAATAGTTTAACTGTAGATATTCCGCTTTGTTAACATTGATTAAATATCATGACAATTGTTTAGAAACAATGCAGTCAAAAAAATAATTGGTGAGTATAAATGAGACTTCATTGGGGGTGTATTCAGGCATAGTCCTAAGGGCAGTCGGAACTGCAAATATGGCCCTGGACAGCAATGATAAGCATTGTCCATGGCAATGAATGGCAGTAGTAAGCCTTGTAAAGACGAAAGGACAGAAACTGTGACAAGGCATTGCCAGAGCAATTGTTAGTGTTGCCCTTGAAATTAGACATGACTACTTTAGTAAGGATTGCCCATGGAATTGGACATTGCCAAGGCACAACATGCAACATATCCATAAGGTCTAACAGGTATCTGTAATAAACTCATAAAAATAGAACATGGTGACAAGTCATTGGCTTCAAAAGCAATTCCACATAGGGTTGCCATATGCTTGATTTTTTTTGGGACAAATTTTATGTGAGAACATTGGTCATCGAAGGATCTTCTGATACTTGATCCAGCCCTGGACTCAACAAACATGGAAAAAACTTTATGGGGGAAGCAACCAATAGACTATTGTCTGCCAATTTGCAAAACCCGGCTTCATAATAGGAATCATTTGAATCTTACCAAACTATTAATCCTTTCCAGTCTTCTACACTATTTCAGAGAAGTGGCTAACACTCAGGTCTCTCCTGTTCCAGAGATGACATTGTACCACTCTATAAAAGCTTGTTAATGAATTTTACAGTTGCTATCAGCATTATCAGTTCTTAAATCAGAGCTACAATAAATTACTTGATATCCTCAATCTGCGCATATTGTATTGAATCCTACATCTTTTCCTGAATATATAATCTTTAGGACTCTATTTAGTTCACATAAACACATGTACAGTACCGTCTGTATTGTGAATATGCTAGATTTGCACAGTGGCATGAGTGTAACAACCTGGTAGCTCCTTGTCTCTGCTTTTAGTAATAATTTCTCCAGTATTTAATTATTCTTTGGAACCTCTGATGATACTTTTTCTTTTCTAATTTTTGCATGACTACCGAGCAACCACAATTCACAAGAACAAACTAATTAATGGATTCCAGTTCTGACAGCTACAAGAAGACAGATGAGAAAGTAACATGCTTCTGGCAGCGTGTTATCAATTGGAAAGCAACAGCGCATCCCCTCTGTGTGGTACAGTGAGCTGGAACAGACAATGACAGATGACACAGCCCTAGACAGTGATGCCTGTACAGTCTGACAGCTCCACTTGCAGTCAGTCAAGACCACAGTTTGAAGTGGAACTTAACCAACTTGATTTGCAGAATATGCTTCCTTTTGTCAGCTTTAAGGATGTAGGTGAAATGAATAAAACTGTCATGTCATTTACACTATCTGTGAACCTCATAATCCATTATAGTGCAAGAAGAAAGGCAAAAAAGCATCCATCAGAGAGGGGAAGAAGAGGAACAATGCTCTAAATAATGGAGATTGGCAACAGATTGTTATCTAAAAATAAGATGGCGAAAACATTGTGATTCAGCCCAGCCCAGGTTTTATATGATGTCATGCTTTCTTACCGCTTACTCGTAACTGCACTCAGAGATGAGACATAGTAATAGGAATAAAATAAAATTTTAAATATTGCCATCATTATTTAAATGTTATTTCTTTATGCAGAAATGTGCATGCAACAATCCATGTGCATCATATATGAGGACATGTTGAGACTTTAGACTATAGATTTTAAAGTCAATTTAGAATTCTTTTGGTACAAAGTAAAATTTAAAAAAAATAACTAAAATCACTAACACTGCTAACACCACTAATGCTGTTTACCTCAAGCCAGGGCATAGTGTAATTCTTACCAGAAATAGACAATAATCAATAAGGGTTTAGCAACTTAGATGTAACTTCTTAACAGATTCTATTAAGATATATGTATACATACATACACAAAATATAAAAACTCTATTCAAAGCCAATATCCAGTGCAAAGCAGATGACAAGGTTCCACCTTGCTCACACATAAAAAGCAAGTAAATTATATGTTAACTTGTGTAATAATAAAACAGTCTTCTGTAATTCTGTGAACCACATGAGGTAGGAGTATAAAACAGCAGGTGATAGTTGGATGGTACAGTATCTGTCCTTTAGACTCCCTATGTGTTCCTGGTCTCAATCCTTAACCCCTTAATAACACAGCCTATTTTGGCCTCCTGGACGAGGCATACTTTTTGCTTTTTTTTCACCCCTCCTTTCTGAGAGCCAAAACTTTTTTATTTTTCCATTGGCATACACATATGATGCCTTGATCTGCTGAGACAAGTTGTATTTGTAAATTAAATTATTTTGGAATACATATAATGCAATAAAAAGCTTTCATCATTTTTTTTAGTGGGAAGAATAACAAAAAATAGCAATTCTTCAATTTTTTTGTTTGTTTTTTTGTGATTTTTTTCTGGGTCTGTACAATTACAAAGATGCCCAGCTTATAAACTGGTCTTTACATTTTGCTACTTTTGTACAATAACAACATTTTATAGCTAGAGGTATAACCAGTAGGAAGAGAGAGATTGTGATCCTTCTGTGTAGAACACTAGTGAGACCCAATCTGGAAAAACTCATTTTGTATGTCTTGTAGACACTTTCTAACAATTTCTGCACATTGTCTGACAGGTGGGTGGGGTGTGTTGAAAAGGGAACATAGCTTAATATGCAAAATTGTGCTCCAAAAATGCATAAACATCCAGGATAATTTGGCAAAATTTTGTCAGAAACTAAGCCAACAAATAAGTGGTAAAAAGTTAGACTTTTTAGTCTAAAAGTATGCCTGATTTTCAAACAGCATTAGACACTTTGGAAAATCTGCTGAAGTTTAAGAGTGTCTAGTATAACTTTGCATGGTCTAAAAGTTAGACAATATTAGTTTATCTGCCCTACTTTGTCCAGATCTAGAGACCACAGATAATGTAAAATAGAATGTTGCAATATAAAAATGGTGGATAGTCTGAAGCATAAAACCTGTCAGTAGATACATCAAGGGCTTAAAGTGAGTATGTCAATGGAAAATTCCTAATTAAAGTAATCCCAGTACCTTGTAGTGCTTTTAACACACTTTCCAAATATGCCTTTGTTACTCAACATTGCAGTGCCAGGATCAATTTTAATAATAATCAAAATTGCAGTTCTGGTTATATGCAAATTAGATGAAAAGGGCTTTTGGGGCATTTTTTATCGTCACCAGGCTGTGCTCTGTGCTGTAGATTACCTCCCCTAACTGCTACCCTGCTCTCCTTGGAGGAGAGCTGTCAATCAAATGATGGTGGGTTGAGGTGGGTAGCAGTTAGGAGAGGTAATTTACAGCATGGAGAGAAGCCAAGGAAAGATAGGAAATGCTCCAAAAGCCCTTTTCACTTAATTTGCATAGGAATAATACAGCGATTTTCTTGATAATTGAGTTGCAAAGCTAAATAACAATAGCATATTTGGAAAGTGTGTAAAGAGCAGTACAAGATACAGACTAAAGACGGACGAACCTCTGAAGATTCGTTTTGTCCTGTGTTCAGTTGAAGCAATCCTCCAATTCGCTTTGTTCCAAACTTGTTCGGATAGAAACGGAAGTGAAATTATTATTCTCTGGGGTGACACTTAAGTGGACTCCATGCCCAAGAGGATTAAGGCAGTGCTGGAAAATAATGGTGGCCACACAAAATATTGACACTTGGGGCACCATTTGTCCATTTTCACTTAGGGATGTACTCACTTTTGTTCCCAGGGGTTTAGACATTAATGGATAAGTGTTGACTGATTACAATGGCACACCAAATTTACACTGATATAAGCTGTACATTGACTACTTTAGATTTTAGCAGTGTCATATCTTCAGTGTTGTCCCACTGAAAATATATAATGAAATAATTACAAAAATGTGAGAGGTGTACACACTTTTGTACATGGGAGGGGTTCATCTATCTGACCAAGTCCTGAAGCCGTATAGTGCCATGAAAAAAAAGTGTGTATTACAAAAAGCTGGCCTTGCACATTGTACAGATGGCACTGTGCAGGCAGGACAGGAACATTACTTGAGTTTCAGGAGGTAGTTAACTAGTGCCTGATAACTGAGGACCAGGAAGGGACAGGCCCCAGTACTTATGGAACTGAAGTTGCCCTTGTTGTACTAAGTGAAGTTCCACAAACTGCAAAGAAAGGGAAAAACCCAAAAAAGATCCATTTATCAATGTGACACCTGCCCTGAAAAACCTGGCCTGTGCATGAAGGAGTGATTCAGATTGTCCATGCATCCATGGATTATTCATGTTATAATTTACTTACCCTGGTATATCACCTCCTTATACCGTGATGTACTCCCTACAGATTTACCTTTCATCCTCTTTTGTGCATCAGTTTCTGGAAAATAAATTAATGCAATACCTGAGGGGTCCAAATGTTCACTATATGGACCCCTTGATGAATTTCTTTAGAGTTCCAGCTTCCAAACAGAGGTAATTATTTGGGGGTTTTCACTATTCTGGTACTTCAGGGGCACTGAAAATACGACATGGTGCCTGAAAACTATTTCTGCAAAATCTGTCCTACAAATAGCATTCTGTCACTTCTGAGTCAAGCTATGTGTACATACAGCAGTTTACATCCACAAATGGGGAATTTTCTTAGTTGGGAAAAATGGGATAATAATAAATTGTGGACTCCCTGAACGGAAAGCTGAACGCAGATGTGAACCGGCCCTTATACATACCCCTGATGTCCCATTACAATTTATATAGAAGCCCCCTTTTTATACATTTAAAAAATGCTATTTATCAACAATCCATTTTGCAGCACTATTATTAATTTGGATCATGCTGTCCTTACCTCACCATCACTAATAATCTATAGCTATTTCAGTAATGTTATTTTCTTTTGTGACTAGTTTTATAATTTAACATTTTTAACCCTTTCACATATTTTTTTTGTGTAAAAAAAACCAGTAAAAATGGCCAAAACAAGATGGAGCTCTTGTCGGAATCAGTTCTGCCGTGAATTGCAGGAGCAGGGGAAGAGTGGAGATGGCCAGCGCCTCAAGAAACCATATATATTCATTCAGCAGCTAATGTTCCTATGTGATGTCATGGATGTTGGGCTGTAAGTACAGGGTTGGACTGGCCCACCGTGGTACCGGTGAATCCTCCAGTGGGCCCCGTGCCTTTAGGGGGTACTACCGGACCTCCACTGCTTTTTATAATCGGCAATGGAGGTCCGGTAACAGAACAGACTATTCACTTACCTCTCCCCACTCCTGCTCTTGGCCTCTCCTCTTCAGCTTCCAGGGGCCCCCATGCGACTCTGTACTTTAGACTAGATCGGCATCTCCAGGACACGGATCTAGTTAAAATGCATCCTCCTGATGAGCTATCTTGTAAACTGCAAGCCACTGCAGGCTTACAAGATAGCTTACAAGATGTCTGCTTCTCAGCACAGGCAGTGTCTGAGACACTGACGTCCTATCCGTGATTATAGCGCATAGACCGCGGCTTAAGAAGAGGAGGAGGCAGCTGCTCCGTCCCCATCCTTCAAAGGATCGCAGACAGGTGAGTACAACTTTTCTTTTTTCTTTTTAAAAGGGGGGGATTATTTATGGGGCATTATAGCTATAAAGGGGGGAATAATTTATATAAAGTCCTTAGGATAGGCCATTAATATTACACCTGCAGGGGTCTGACAGCCAGGACTTCTGTAGATCAGCTTTTCCATGACAGTGTGGCTACAAGTAATGGTAACAATTTTAGGAGCCACGCTGTTCGCTTGCCATACAGAGTGTAGCGGTGGGTTTAGGTAGTGCAGTGATGTACAACATATGGCGGGTAAGCAGCATGGCTCCCGACATGTTATTACCTGTAGTGCTGTCTCGGTACAGCTGATCTGCAGTGGTCCTGGTGGTGGGCCCCTAGAAATAATTCCACTGGTGGGCCCTAGACATCCCAGTCCAACACTGTGTAAGTATATACTTTAGTGCTCTTAATATTTCTTGCTATTTTCAGTCATTACATATAATGCTCTACAGTAAACTAATCTAAATAAATATGTTTGTATTATCTGTTTCAGTGTAATTATTATAAAATGTGCTTCATGTGGACATGCTATGTACCACAGACATATGTGTTACTTAGCATGCTCCCATACATAATGTGCTTCATGTGGACATGCTATTAACAGACATATGTGTTACTTAGCATGCTCCCATACATGATGTACTTCATGTGGACATGCTATGTACCACGGACATATGTGTTACTTAGCATGCTTAGAACATGGAATGGGCACATGCATGGGTACATGCTAGGTACCACGAACATGCATGGTACTTAGCATGCTCTGTCAATTTTTTTATATAAATTTAGAAAATACTTACCCTTTTTTCTTACCATAGATCACAGGACATGATCTGGATCCAACTGATGTTGAGGAGACAGCATCAGAGGCAGCTGCACCAGAGTTGCTGGCTTCATCTGTTGAACCTGGGTCTCCGATTGAAGTAGAAGACAGAGCTGGAAGTGATGCTTCAGTCCCAGGACCATCCCCAAATGAGGATCTTCCAGTGAGGCGAGTTTTGCCACACCGTCCACGGTGGAATGTTGCAGGCCGAAATACTCAGTCTGTGGACACTAGGTCTCTAGTTGACCTTCAAGTCCTTGAACACCTTAACCGTAGGAGCCAAGAGACACAGCCGCACATTTTTTGTCACAGCCTGGCCCTTATACTGGAAGAGGTTCCAAAGGAGAACCTCTACTGTTGCAAAAGTGCTTTGATGGGGGTGGCTGAGCACTTTGTGGTCAACCGCAACACGGATGAGGTGTGCCAGGCTGTGGACTATCTGCGGCACAAACTGGAGGGCATTAATACACCACATGTGCCACTGCCTACCCCTCCACCTGTAAGGCCAACTTACCTGCAAGGCCCTATGACCAATCACAGCCCCTGTATGCTCAAGACAGGGCAACGGGTCCAGGGACCTCACATTACTATGAGTTGGTCAATACAGCGGCTACCATCAACAACAACATGCTCCAGGACATGAGACCTATGAGTCCAGCGGTGTCGCACCTCCAGCTCCTGGTTCCTTTACACGCCAGATGATGGATTTGTAGAATTGTTCTTGTTATTGTTTGCATTATTTATGTTATGTTATGTTGTCCAGTTCATTACATAGTTTATTTTACATAAAAATTCATTTTTGACTTATTTCAGTCTTTATCTTCATCTTGCTTAGTGTCTTGATAGTGTGTGGTATATGATTAATGTTTTTGCGAGTGTACCTGTGTGGTATGTCACTTCTGACTATATATATGATGTATGCTAGTGGGATGTTTGTGTAGGTGTATTAGAAAACAAATCAAAAAGTCAGTAAAGCACAGAGTCAAAAATATATAAACACATTACATTATCATTGTGTTAATAATTTATTTAAAATATACCAAAAAAAAAAAAAAAAAAAAAAAAATATATATATATATATATATATATAGTGAGGTATTAGTTTGTATTTCTGCCATAAATACCAAAATTGGAAAAATAAATTAAACATAAAAAGGAATTTTGGTAGAAATGCATAAGCTGGCAAACCGCGTCAAGGTTCCTCATTCTCTTGCGAGTCCCTTCACAGATAATAACAGGAAAAAACAAAAAAGTTATTAAAAAAAAAAAAAAAAAAGGCAAGAACAAAATAAAAATGTTTATGGACAGTTATCTAGAACTAAGGATAGCTTCAACCTGCCACAGAACACTTCCCTCTGGTGACATGAAATAGTCAGCATAGAGTTCACGGATAGCCAGTCCTGCCACGCAAGGTCTTCCATGCTGGGTATGGTCTAGAGCCATGTTGGCGAACCTATGGCACTCGTGCCAGAGAGGGCACGCAGAGCCCTCTCAGTTGGCACGCGCACCGTCGCCAAGATCGCTTACTAACGGGAATCCGGTACAGGATTCACCGTTAGTGAGTGATCGCTTCTTTCAGCTATATGCAGGGCCGAGGGAGGTATGTCCCAGTATCAACTCATCTGCGTCCTCTCCGGACGCAGATGAGTTAAATACACCGATGAAGCAGGAACCGTCTGCGGACAGCCCCTGCTTCACCATTGTGTGTGAAGCACATCCTTGTTTGCTCCGGTCCCTGGAGCTGCGGGAGCGATGTGATGACCTCACTCACATCGTGCTTGAAGTCTGAGAGAAGAGACTTTACAGAGCGGCAGGGGAGCGAGGAGGTGTGAGTATTAGTGTTTTATTATGTTAAACTGTTGGCAGATGAAGGGAGGACATCAAACTGGTGGCAGATGAAGGGGGGGCATCAAACTGGTGGCAGGTGAAGGGGGGCATCAAACTGGTGGCAGATGAAGGGAGCACATTAAACTGGGGGGGGAGAGGAAGGGGACATTAAACTAAGGGGGCAGATGAAGGGGGGACATTAAACGGAGCAGATGGAGAGGGGCATCAAACTGAGTGCAGATGAAGGGGACATTAAACTGGGGGGAGATGGAGGGTGACATTAAACTGGGGGCAGCTGGAGAGGGACATTAAACTAGGGGCAAGTTGTAAGGGGGCATTAAACTGGTAGGGCAACTGGAGGAGGACATTAAACCGTGGGGGTAGTTGGAGGGGGGACATGTCTGCCTCTAGTTGCCCCCAGTTTAATGTCCGCATCCAAGTAATCCCACGGTTTAATGTCCCCCTCCAGCTGCCCCAGTTTAATGTCCCCCTCTAGTTGCCCCAGGTTAATGTCCCTCTGAAGCTACCCCAGTTTAATGTCCCCCTCTAGTTTCCCCCAGTTTAAACTGGGGCACCAGGAGAGGAGACTTCATATTGTGGGGCAATTGGAGGGGAACATTATAAAATGGATGAAAATGGGCGGAGTCAATGTAGAAGTAGGTGGAGCTAAATTTGTTGCAGCACGCATAGCCTAATCACAGGGGTATTTTATGTAATACCCCTCTGAACATAACATAACCAGGAAGTTATTGGCACTGTGACCCAGACGTTTACCATCGTCTAGGTTGCAGCGCCAAAAGAGTTGCACCAAACACTTACACAACACATACACAAAGTCATCAATAAAGTTTACATTTGACCCTGTCCCTGTCCTGTCCATACCTTTATAGAGTAAAATACTCCGACTGCCTCTCTAGCGATATCCATTACACGCTAAAATAATAGCAATAACTATTATCACTAGAGATGAACGTGTAAAACATTTCTGACAGGCGGAAAAGTTCCATCAGTCATGTAACACATTGTCACCCATTGAATGTCACCATATAAAATCCCAGTTTTTGGCAGCTTTCAGATAGGTATAATAGCAGCTGGTGATGGGGGGGGGGTCCACTTATGAAACCTTTGCACTGGGCCCACCAATGTGTTAAAACGGCTCTGGCTATATGTGCAAATGCGGACCGCATCTTACAGTGACTGCAGAGTGTAACCTCTGCCCCGACGCAAGTCATCAGCACCAGTGATCAGAAGAAGAAGGAGGACGCTCTTTGTGGGACTGCAGCCATACAGGGTAAGTAGCATAAACTACTGTGTGGGGGCCCACTGTGGAGCATATAATACTGTGGGGGGGAACAAAGTGGAGCATATAATACTGTGGGGGAGCCTACTGTAGAGCATATACTACTGTGTGGGGGCCCACTGTGGAGCATATAATACTGTGCAGGGGCCACTGTGGAGCGTATAATACTGTGCGGGACCCACTGTGGGTATATAATACTATATGGGGGCCACTCTGGAGCATATAATATTGTGTGGGGACCCTTCACTATTTATATAACACAGTATCTGTTTTATAGCAGACGTGATATTATTACAGGCTGTAATGACATTGCACAGTCACTATAAAACAGATCCTGGTTAATTTAAGGTTAAATTGCCATCTTGGCACTTTGTGATACTTTAGGGGGTTTTGGGTTGCAGTTTGGGAACTCGGTCTCTAAAAGGTTCGCGATCACTGGTCTAGAGGGATGGTTGAGGAAGGCATATACTGTTCAAGGTCACCATCATATGCACTGTCATGAATCTGGGCGCAGTTGTGCAGGATGACACAAGCTTGAATCACCAACCTTACATTAAACGGATTCATCTGAATGGAAGAATGTAACACCCGCCATTTGCTGCTCAGAATGCCAAAGGCACACTCCACATAACGCCTCGCTCTTTTCAGACGGTAATTGAAGATTCGCCTCCAATCATCCAAATGGCTGCTGGCGAATGGCCGCATCAAATGGGGGGACAGTCTAAAGGCTTCATCTGCCATGACCACAAATGGTGCTGGCCTTCCAGTAGATCCTGGCAGTTGCCTTGGTGATAGAAGGGCAAGCTGGTTTGACTGAAGGCGTTCACACATTCTGGAAGCCCTGAATATGGCAGCATCAGCAGAACTTCCATAGACCCCAATATCCACAATTATAAACAGGTAGTTGCTGTCAACCAAGGCTAACAACTCTACTGAGAAATACTGTTTATAATTGTAGTAAAGGGACCCGGAGTGAGGCGGCTTCTTAACACGAATGTATTTCCCATCCAAGGCACCTAAACAGTTTGTAAAATGGGTGGTGTTATAGAAGCCATTAGCAATCTTAATCCAGTCTTTAGCCTTGGGCTGGGGCATCACCATGGCTTTCAGTCGATGCCAAATCAGTTGGCAGGTCACCCGAACAATTTCAGAAATTGTAGAGCAACCCACCAGAAAGTCATAGTGCAGTGAGGAAAATGAGTTTCCTGTTGCTAAAAATCTATATAAAAAAAAAACAAAACATACTGTACCTTGAATACATGGAGGCATGGGGTAAGGGGGACAATCATTGCTCTTACTTACTTGAGAGTCAGAATAAGCCGCTGCTCTGCAGAAATACACCGTCTCATGTTGGTGTCATGGAAGGTTAGTCCAGGACGCAGTTCCTGCAGAAGATGATCAAAAGCAGGGATGGACATGTGGCAGTAGTTCTGAAACTTATCCACATGCTGGTGCAAGTAACGTGAAACAATAGGGTGAACCCAAAATCTCCTCCTCTTTCTCTGTGGCTCTTCTTCCAACATTGTTGCTTGCTGTCCAAAGCACTGTGAGATCAGCCAGTAAAGGAAGACATCATCTGCAGGATCCAAACCAGAAAAAATACAACAAGATCAGCAGAGGACTATCACACAACTGAAAGAGCAAAAATACCAAGAAAATGGCAGCCAAGAGCTTTATTTATAGGCAGGGATAGGGACAGGGGGCAAGGACAAGCTAGGGACATTATTATATTTCTCTTGTGTTTTTTTTTTTTTTTTTGTATGTGGATCCGCAAGCTAGTTGACACTGATGACACGCTGATGACACACTGTCCGTTTTTGCGGACATACGGCACGGATGCTGAAGACACTCTGTCCGCAAAATAGGAACACTAATTACTAGTTTGCTGGCCATAAAATACACACGGTCGTCTGTAACTAGCCTTAGGCTAAGGACCCACGCAGAGAATTGCAGCATAAAAAACGCTGTGGAAAACACTGCGGCGGACACGCATTGCTTTTTTTTCCGCATTGTTTTTCACAGAAAGTTAGCAGGGTTTTCCTCTGCGGACTTACTGCCTCTATTATACTTACAGTGGGGAAAAAAAGTATTTAGTCAGCCACCAATTGTGCAAGTTCTCCCACTTAAAAAGATGAGAGAGGCCTGTAATTGACATCATAGGTAGACCTCAACTATGAGAGACAAAATGAGAAAACAAATCCAGAAAATCACATTGTCTGATTTTTAAAGAATTTATTTGCAAATTATGGTGGAAAATAAGTATTTGGTCAATATCAAGAGTTCATCTCAGTACTTTGTTATATATCCTTTGTTGGCAATGACAGAGGTCAAACGTTTTCTGTAAGTCTTCACAAGGTTGGAACACACTGTTGCTGGTATGTTGGCCCATTCCTCCATGCAGATCTCCTCTAGAGCAGTGATGTTTTCGGGCTGTCGCTGGGCAACACGGACTTTCAACTCCATCCAAAGGTTTTCTATGGGGTTGAGATTTGGAGACTGGCTAGGCCACTCCAGGACCTTGAAATGCTTCTTACGAAGCCACTCCTTTGTTGCCCTGGCGGTGTGCTTGGGATCATTGTCATGCTGAAAGACCCAGCCACGTTTCATCTTCAATGCCCTTGCTGATGGAAGGAGGTTTGCACTCAAAATCTCACGATACATGGCCCCATTCATTCTTTCATGTACACGGATCAGTCGTCCTGGTCCCTTTGCAGAGAAACAGCCCCAAAGCATGATGTTGCCACCCCCATGCTTCACAGTAGGTATGGTGTTCTTTGGATGCAACTCAGCATTCACTCTCATCCAAACACGACGAGATGTGTTTCTACCAAACAGTTCTACTTTGGTTTCATCTGACCATATGACATTCTCCCAATACTCTTCTGGAACATCCAAATGCTCTCTAGCAAACTTCAGATGGGCCCGGATATGTACTGGCTTAAGCACGGGGACACGCCTGGCACTGCAGGATCTGAGTCCCTGGTGGCGTAGTGTGTTACTGACGGTAGCCTTTGTTACGTTAGTCCCAGCTTTCTGCAGGTCATTCACTAGGTCTCCCTGTGTAGTTCTGGAATTTTTGCTCACCATTCTTGTGATCATTTTGACCCCAGGGGTGAGATCTTGCGTGGAGCCCCTGATCAAGGGAAATTATCAGTGGTCTTGTATGTCTTCCATTTTCTAATTATTGCTACCACAGTTGATTTCTTCACACCAAGCTGCTTGCCTATTGCAGATTCAGTCTTCCCAGCCTGGTGCAGGTCTACAATTTTGTTTCTGGTGTCCTTCCACAGCTCTTTGGTCTTCACCATAGTGGAGTTTGGAGTGTGACTGTTTGAGGTTGTGGACAGGTGTCTTTTATACTGATAACAATGTCAAACAGGTGCCATTACTACAGGTAATGAGTGGAGGACAGAGGAGCTTCTTAAAGAAGAAGTTACAGGTCTGTGAGAGCCAGAAATCTTGCTTGTTTGTAGGTGAACAAATACTTACAGGCCTCTCTCATCTTTTTAAGTGGGAGAACTTGCACAATTGGTGGCTGACTAAATACTTTTTTCCCCCACTGTACAAGGCATGATAAAACAACCCCTTAGACTAGACAGTCTTAAACTGAACCAGATTTATCAAAGTGTCTAATTCTTTTTAATAAAGCTGAAGCTTACAACAAAAATGTGCCAAAATTTTGGAGCATTTTTTGGCACACAATGTCACATATTATGGACAGCCCCCTTCCTTTCTTTTTTTTTTTTTTTTTACAAATCCAACCCCTTTTCCAATAAACCCCTCCCACTCGTTGCACAAGGATCAGAAACCGTCTAAAGTGATAAAAGAGGTATAAAGCTTGTTCCTCAGATTTTTGGTGTAAATTATGCTGAAATTATGGATAATTTTTATTAGTAAATCTGCACCAATGATTTTTAGAATTTTTTTAGAAAAAAAACTGCAGTTGTGCCATTTTCTTTCAGCTTTACTGCATTCATTTCA
This sequence comes from Leptodactylus fallax, assembly GCA_947044405.1. Classification (NCBI taxonomy): domain Eukaryota; kingdom Metazoa; phylum Chordata; class Amphibia; order Anura; family Leptodactylidae; genus Leptodactylus; species Leptodactylus fallax. Next base: position 861,211 of record CAMRHE010000024.1, read on the forward strand.
GGTTGTGGACAGGTGTCTTTTATACTGTTAACAATTTTACCTCCATTTTCTTTTAATTAAACGCTAAAAGGATTAGGGTACTTCCTAAATGCTGTTTTGAATTATTTCCATACGCCATGGGTACTTAACTGGTTCCGTGCGTTTTAAAAATTTGGAAAACTGCTGTTTGACTTGTTAGCCTTATAATATTAAAACAAAATAAAAGGTGATTAAAGTTTGATGCCAACATAAAGCAGAGACATTGTAAATTATGTGTATGAAGTAAATTGGGTAGTATGACTATCTATATGAAAGGCATATAATTTCAAAATTTGAAAACATTTTTTTCAAAATTTTCACCACATTTCCTATTTTTTTATAATTAATCACAAAACATATCTACCAAAATTTACCATTAACATGAAGTACGATGTGTAACAAAAAAAACTCTCTCAAAATCACTTTGATAAGTTAATGCGTCTCAAAGCTGCCACAAAGTGACACATGTCAAACGTGAAAAATGAAGCTATGTCCTTAAGGTAGTTTTAGGTTGCATCCTTGGAAAGGGCTAACTTCCAGCACCATGATGTACTATTACCTCCTGGCAATGTCACCCGCTCAGAAGGTGTGTGGGTGACATTGAGATCAGGTGTCATCTATAGGAAACAGCTCACACCCACTTGTAATATCTACGGCCAGAGCTGAGCTGAAGCTGAGCAGAGCTGCATTGCAGATGTTAACACCTTAGATACAACAATCATTCATGACCACAGCATTTAAGGGGTTGCCCTAGCAACCTCTTACCTGATCATTCCCCCCTGTGAGCCACCTCCAGGGTGGGCCGTGTAGCTCTTTTTTTAGCAGTGTTCACCTAATCACGTCTGGATCCAGGATCCAGACGCGATTGACTAGGCCTGCCAACCTATGTATAGGAAGACGGCTGTTATACACTCCAATACTTCTGGTGTGATTGCTGGTTCATGTCCCCTATTGGGCCAAAAAAAATATTTAAAGTGTTAAAATTCCTTTTATAGTTTTAAAAAAATAAATGAATATATATCCTTTAAAAAAATGTTCCTTTTCCCTTTTATAGCATAAAAACTCAAAACACAGTATAAAGCACTACACATTTGGTATTGCTACATCCGTAATAAACTGTACAATAAAACTAAACCATTAGTTAACCTGCATGGTGAATGTCGTAAAAAAAATAAAATAAAAATAACGGAAAAAACTCACCAGGATAAGTACGTTATTCTGGGTACAACAGAGTCATACATGTGGGCATAAACTGCTGTTTGGGCACAGATTTGAAGAAGCACTATGTAACTTTTGGAGCGCAGATATAGATTGTTCGGTATTTGGACACCATGTCATGTTTGCAGAAAGCCTAAAGTGGCCCCTACAAAACAGGGTCACTTCTTGAGGAATTACAATTTACTAGAACCTTCAGGGCTCTGCAGAAACAATATGGCATCCAAAAACCATTCCTTCTAAATCTATACTTCAAAAGCTAGAAAGCGCGGTGCTCCTTCCCTTCTGAGCCCTGCTGTGTGCCCAAACAGCAGTTTACATCCACATATACAACTTTTTTGTACCCGGGATAACCCACTTAAAAGTTTTAAGAGTGTTTTAAAAGTTGGGGTGCAACATATTAGGCACTGAAATGGCATATTTCTTTAAAAATTTAAATTTTCGCTTTGCACATTAATTTTTAGGAAAAACTCTTAGTCTCGAAATAATAATAATACCCCTTGATAAATTCCATGAGGGGTGTAGTTTCTAAAATGGGGTCATATTTTGGGGGTAAATTATTTATTTTATCTCAGAACCTCTGCAATTGCCCACCAATGCAGAATAAATGTCCAAATCTGGCCTCAAATGCACATTGCTCCTCTTTCACTTCTGAGCTGTTTCGTATTTCCAGACAAAAGATTAGGGCCGCATAAAGGGCGTTTCCAACATCAGGAAACAGATGATAATAACTGATCTGACTTGAAAGCGGAAATATCAGATATTTGGAAACATTTCAATTTTCATTTTCCAACATCCACTGTACATTTTTTTTCTAAACCATCTCTTGGATCAAAATGCTCATTATACCCCTTGATAAATTCTAGTTTCCAAAATAGGGTCACTTTTTGAGGGCTTCCATTGTACTGGTACTTGAGGGGCTCTGCAAATGCAACATGGCACTTGAAAATTATTCCTGCTAAAACTGTACTACAAATGTCAAATAGCGCTCTTTCCATCCTGAGCACCGCTATGTACCCATGCAGCAGTTTGCAACCACATATGGGTTTTGCTGTGTTAAGAAGAAATATTGTAACAAACTGTGGGGTGCTTTTTTCTCTTTTAACCCCTTGTAAAAATGATAAATTTGGAGATAAAGTGACATTTTAGTAATTTTTAATTTTCATGTCCCAATGTTAATAAAATCTGTAAAACAGCTGTGGGGTCCAAATGATCACTATGTCCCTTGATAAATTTTGTGAGAGGTTTTGTTTCCAAAATGTGGTCACTTTTTGGGGGTTTCCACTGTACTGGTACTTTAGGGGCTCTGCAAATAAGACATGGCACCTGAAAAATATTCCAGAAAAATTTTCTTTTCAAATTCCCAGTGGCGCTCCTTTCCTTAGGTGCGGTGCTGTGTGCTCAAACATCACTTTATATCCACATGTTAGGTATTTCCGTGCTCGGGAAAAATTGCATAATAATTTGAGTTTTGCATTTTCTCCTTTGACCCTTTTTGAACTTGTAAATTTTGTGGCTAAATGAATGTATTATTGAAAAAAAAATGAAATGTCTCCATATTGTTTTATTCCCTGTGAGATGCTTAAAGGGTTAAAAAAAAAGTTCCTAAATGCTGCTTGATTTCACAGAAGGAAGTAATGAATTAATTATAACATAACTTTTATTAAGTTAACTAATTAAAAGAAAGAGCTACAAAAAGACAAACTAAAAAAACATGAAAAATGGTCTACTATGGACCGTAGCACGCTCACTGCCTAAATAGATAGGGCTGGTAAATCCTGACTCTCCCAGGTGTCCAGAGTCTTAGAAAATTAAGTGCTCATTTATGACACCACTCTGCATCTATCGAGAGGTCTAAGGACTGAAAATCCCCAAGCCCTGTCTATTATAATAATTATGTTGTGAATTACTCTGTGATATATACTCCTCTACGCGTTTCGCCCAAAGGCTCATCAGGAGGATCAAGATATTCACATGGATAGGAATCCCCATGTCAACAACTTGAAACTCCTTACAGATGGCCCTGGTATAGGTCTCTGGGGGAGATGTATTAGTGTCAATAGTTGAGTGAGGGTTCCATGTGTTCCAGACTAGTGTGTCCTGCAGAGTACACAATTTTTAATCACCATCGCACTCTCTCCCCATTGGTAGGGAGTAGTCTTAGAAACCTTGCAGAATACAATTTTTACTCCCTTTGCTAAAAAAGTTTTGAGAGTCACTGCGATGGTCAGATGGGTATAAACTCATCCTCAACCAAGATGAAAGGTATCTTAAGATGAGGCTACAAGATTACGTAGGTATCTAATATCAATAAGAGAGACCCACAGTATATACATCCGAAATTTCTGATGACAAATCTTATCCTTTCCACCTAGGGATGGTATTGGCACCCCAATCTGGATATGCGCTGGGCTGAGATTAAGGGCAGAGTTGACTCTCTATATAAAATCTCAGAACGTGTCTGATGACAGATCTAATCCTTCTCACATAGGGATAGTATAGTATCAATGCCCTAATCTGTATACTTGCTGAACGGAGGCTAAGTCAAATAAAGGGCAGAGTTCACCCTTCTCAGACATGTGAAGTAAAGGCTGCAGGATCACACATACAAGTACGCAAACATGTAGTTAATACTGCAGCTCGCCGTACCGTGAAGGTGGGCACTGGTACTAGGATTCCAGAGTGAGTGTGGCATGTCAGCTTGAGCTCGGTGTATATATAGGCCAGGCCACACGCAATGATACCATCCACAGTCGCGACGTAGCACTTCCTAATTGGTCATGCCTACTAGCGTCATGGCCCTGATAGGTAGGGAGCCTAAATCTTAGGAAATCCCGATCGAAATCCCGATAGTGAGCACAAGAAGCTCACTCTAGCTTATAATTTAGACTACAGCTCCAGAGTTCTACAGATAGAAGTAGAGAGATGCCTATAATAGAGGCCTTACAGCTGTAATGTTACTCTGTTATACCAATGTTTAAATCCAGGTATACAGAGATATTGGTTCCCAGATGAAAAAGAGGCTACAAAATCGATACACCCTCCAGACTATATAGACTATAGGGCTATACGGGTTATTTTGCTATAGTCATGGGTGCGGAATCTACATTGTCCAACTGTTATCCTTAATTGTGCGGAAACAAATGTTGTGTTTCAAGATGACCCACAAATTATTAAAATCCTAAAACAAGAGGAACGACCCGTATCATGGTCCAGACTAATTAGCAAGAAATACTTGATATGGTGATACATGGCAATCCATAATGCTAGGAAGCATCTCTCAAGTTGAGAAGTCCACTGAATTTGTGGGTTATCTTCTTTTTTGTTCAGTTTCAAACACAACATTTGTTTCTGCACAATTGAATATAATGGCTGGATAATATAGATTCTGCCCCCTTCTACGTGGGAGGTTTTGACTGGTTTCATATAAGAATGCTGGTCTGCTGAATGGGAGACTAATACCAGCGGGTGTTCAGCTACATGTGAATATAATGTTGCTCTCTCACAAGGAGGGTTATTGGGTAATAATTACAAATCTATGCAGTAGATGATGCCCATCTAGGAGTGAATACCTCATTACATATTTGTTTTCTACCTACACCAGATATAAAGGCACAATAATGACTATACCAAAATGACCCATATACCCCTATAGTCTATATAGTCTGGAGGGCATATCGATTTTATAGCATCTTTTTCATCTGGGAGGTCTACTTACCTGAGGTATGGTACCAGTGGCCTATTTTTTATAAACCAATATCTCTGTATACCTGGATTTAAACATTGGTATAACAGTAACATTACAGCTGTAAGGCCTCTATTATAGGCATCTCTCTACCTCTATCTGTAGGGCTCTGGAGCTGTAGTCTAAATTTTAAGCTTCTTGTGCTCACTGTACTTACCTTCGATCAGGATTTCTTAAGCCCCAACCCTCCTCAACCATTCCCGCCCACCTGTCAGGGCCATGACACTAGTAGGCATGACCAATTAGGAAACGCCACGTCGCAAATGTGGGCAGCGCCAGTGGGTGTGGCTTGGCCTATATATACACCAAGCTCCAGGCCGACACACCACGCTTACTCTGGAATCCTAGTACCAGTGCTCACCTTCAGGGCACTAGGAACTGCAGTTTAGAATGCATGTTTGGGGACTTGTGTGTGTGATCCTGCAGCCTTTACTTCACATTTCTGAGACTTTGCTTAAAATGAAGTATTTCTCCCAGAAAATTGAAATTACACGTGTTTTGTTATACACGTTTATTTCCTTTGTGTCTATTGGAACAACACAAAAAACTGAGAAAAAAAGCCAAAAATGATAACATTTCACGCAAATCTCCAAAAATGGTCCGGACAAAATTACTGGCACCCTTAACTTAATATTTGGTTGCACATCCTTTAAATTAAATCAATTGGTTCCTAAAACCATCAACAACCTTCTTACACTACTCAACTGGAATTTTGGACACTTTTGCAAACTGCTCCAGGTCTCTCATATGTGAAGGGTGCCTTCTCCCAACAGAAATTTCTCTCCACAGGTGTTCAATGGGATTTAGATCCGGACTCATTGCTGGTCACTTCAGAACTCCAGCGCTTTGTTTCCATCCATTTCTGGGTGCTTTTTGAAGTATGTTTGGGGTCATTTTCCTGCTGGAAGACCCATGACATAGGATGCAAAGTCAGCTTTCTGACACTGGGCCCTACATTGAGACGCAAATTCCTTTGGCAGTCTTCAGGTTTCATGATGCCTTGCACACTTTCAAGGCATCCAGTGCCAGAGGCAGCAAAACAACTACAAAACCTCTTTGAACCTCCACCATGTTTGACTGTTGGTACTGTGTTCTTTTCTTTGTAGTCCTCATTCCATTTTCGGTAAACAGTAGAATAATGTGCTTTACCAAAAAGCTCTATCTTGGTCTCACTGTCCTCAAGACGTTTTCACAGAAGGATTTTGGCTTACTCTTTTACATTTTGGCAAACTGCAGTCTAGATTTTTTTATGTCTCTCTGTCAGCAGTTGGGTCCTCCTGGGTTTCCTGCTATAGAATTTAATTTCATTCAAATGTCGATAGATAGTTTGTGCTGACACTGATGCACCCTGAGCCTTAAGGACAGCTTGAATTTCTTTGATTGGGGCTGCATATCCCCGATTCAGACTATACTGTATTGCAACCTTTCCTCAATTTTTCTCTTCCATCCACATCCAGGGAGATTAGCTACAGTGTCATGGATTGTAAAATTCTTGATTATGTTGCACACCGTGGACAAAGGAACATCAAGACCTCTGGAGAAGGACTTGTAACCTTGAGATTGTTGATATTTTTCCACAATTTTGGCTCTCAGGTCCTCAAACAGTTCTCTTCTCCTCTTTATGTTCACCATGCTTAGTGTGGCACACACAGACACACAATGCAAAGATTGAGTCAACTTCTCTCCTTTTTATCTGGTTTCAGGTGTGATTTTTATATTGCCCACACCTGTTACTTGCCACAGGTGAGTTTGAACGAGCATCACTTGCTTGAAACAAATTTATTTACCCACAATTTTGTAAAGGCGCTGACAATTTTGTCCGGCCCATTTTTGGAGTTTAGTGTGAAACTATGTCCAATTTGCCATTTTTCTCAGTTTATTGTGTTGTTCCAATACACACAAAGGAAATAAACATGTGTATAACAAAACGTGAAATTGCAATAATTTTCTGGAAAAAATTTCAGGGGTGAAAATGTAGATATAAAAGAGGTACAATGGTGAACGGTCACATAACAAAAGGTGCTGAAGCTGTGGTAGATCAAAGCTATTGCAGCATGTGACCTTTCACCATTTTACCTCTTTTTATTTATATATTTTATGACTAATGTTTAAATAAGTATCTGCAATTGTATAATTGATCGTTTGTAATTTTTAGGTGTTTTCCTCTCAGAACATACACCTAATGAGTTCAGTGCTGGTGCGAAATAACTGTTTCTAGTGCACTGATTTTTGTTGACCAGCCTGCACAACAACAGGAATTACTTCACTATCCATGTACTAAAGGATTAATGCAGTGAGACTGAGTTGGGTATGTAGGGAACTGCCATTTCTACTAGTATATAATGTATCTGGCTTCTTTGCCCCTGCAGTTTGGCTTCAGAGACCCCAGGCATTCAGTGCAAGTTTTGTTTTGTAAATACAGTGAGTCAGACACATGTGAGGCAGAGCTGCTGGGGGGAGAGAGGTGAGCAGAGCTGCTGAGACAGACATGTTATGTCTGGGGGAGTCTAAGAGCCACTTGTTCCTCTTTACTTCACAGTATATAGTTAGGTATGTGTTACCCCCTATATACTCACAGGACCTAGCTAGTAACCGTAGTTAGCGATCCATATATATATATATAGTTCAGGGCAGTGATAGGTTAGGCTTCCGAAGGCCAACTAGCTAGTTAGAGGCCCGGTGGCACTAGTAGTTTAGCTGGCAGGTTAAGGACTCAGTGATAGGGTAGTCAGGCCTGCATCTACTGCCGTCACCGTCGCCCTGTTTGCTGCCTGTGAAGAATCTCACCATCATCATCATCTCCTGATCGGCTGTCTGTCATCTCCTGGAAGAATCCGAGGATCCACAGTCATCCACAGGGGCCCCTGCATCTCTTCTGTTGCCTGGAGGTATTGTGCACTGGACTCTTGCTATATATCTATATATATACCCGGGTATATAACCTAAGACTATTGTGGACTTGCTGGTTGTTGTAGTACTGCTGTGTTCTGAGTATATTGTATGTATGTATGTATTATTACCCTGTTGATTCTTATAAAGCTACTGTTATAACCTTATGTGGTATCTGTATGTATTCTTCAGACTGTGAGATTAGTACAGGGATCCTTGTTAAGGCTACTAACTGTACTTCATGGGTAAGTCCTAGGAAGAGATCCTCCCTGTAATACAGAGGCTCTATCCTGGGTGGAGGCACTGATATATTTCATATATGTTCCCACTCTTCCCTTCAGCGAAGGCTTCAGGTCCCATTATACACACAGGTCAGCGCCAGAGTCTATTGCGGGAGGGATAATACTCATACCCCCCCCAAATAGGGCTACATTTGGAGGCACTGCTGAGATTTAGAAGTGGGAATAGTCATTGATATGGAGAAGCGATATAGCTCAGAGGGGAACCTCCCACTAGCTACTACATGGGATTACCGACCTCCTGTTCCTCCCCTGGTTCAGGTAAAGGAAGAACCCCGCTCATCCAGTTACCCCCCCAGTATGGCAGTTCCTCTAGTGACAGTGCTATTAGCACTTTAGCCAGGCTGACTGAAATGTTAGCTCAGGGCCTGCAGGCCACTCACTACAAGAAACTAAAAGTATTCTCTGGTAATGTCCCAGTACCACAAGGGGAGGAAAACTTTGAGATATGGAAAGAACATACTCTGCAATGCCTGAAGGAATGGTCTTGCTCTGAAGAAGGCAAGCGGCAGCGTATCAGTGAAAGTTTGCAGTCTCCTGCTGCAGAATTGATCCGCTTGTACAGAGACTCTCATGAAGGAGTGAGTGCATTGGACTATATACAAGTACTGTCTGATCACTTTGAGCCATACTATGACCTTGCCCAGATGGTTGCTGATTACCGAATGGTTCGTCAAAAAGAAGGGGAAAATGTCTCTACTTTTATTAACCGTTTACAGCTACTTCTTTCACGTCTGGTGTACCACGCAGCTATATCTACTTCAGAGGTAGACGCTATGAGAACCAGTCAGTTGGTGAGAGGGTTACAACCTCATCATCCTCTTGCTCAAGTACTCAAGGTCTTACTATCTGATAGAGTCCTTCCATTTCCTGACTTAATGAAGTTAGTGAAGAAACAAGAAGCTGACATTAGTTTTAGTACCCCTAAGAAAGCGAAAAGCATCTCTAAAGAAGATGTTGTTCCTAATTCAAACAAGGACAAACCAGCGGAGCGGTCAGAACTTAGACAGTCCGCCACTCCACCCACTGCCACTCAATGGAGGAAGGATGCTAGAACCTGTTATAAATGTGGTCAGACGGGCCATACTGCCAGACAGTGTACGGAGGACAGTGAGGGATTGGGACACAGTGCTGTCTTCTCTATTCAGAATCAAAGACACCGAAGGAAGGCAGGCCGAGTAAAGACCAGAGGCGCTATCGCGGGCTCCAGGTCCGTTGTCAAAGTCACTGTCAATGGTCATGCCGCTCCTGCCCTGTTTGATACAGGATCTCAAGTGACCCTGATTTATCGCTCGTTCTACCAAAAGTATTTGAGGGATATACCTCTTCAGTCTACGGGACAAATGAAATTGTGGGGGCTTAATTCAGGATCATATCCTGTAGATGGCAGCCTACAAGTAGTTATAGCTGTCCCTGAATTAGAAGATCAGAGTGTCGCTCCCATGAAGATTACGGCTCTTGTCTGTCCTGATACAGGGGATTCTTGTGCAGCTCCTGTGATACTTGGCACTAATTGTCCCGCAGTGCATTATGCTTTTCAGAAGTTTCTTGGAAGAGATTGGAACCCTGCAGCTCAGCCGGTGAATATATCTTCTGATCTTAGAGAACTCTGTGATGCCCTGTCTACTGGCTATCGACATGGAATTGTGGCATCCCAGAGCTGGCTATGGCTGGGCTGAGGGTGATCTCTGTGCATTGTATTATTTCCTGTTGCTTCCTAGCCTGTGTGACATAGCAGGGGGTCCTGAGTCTCACACAACACAGCGCCACCTAGTGAGCCTCACACATGCATTACACCTCCCATAGGATTGAATAGTAACCAAATGTCCAATGGGAGGACATCGCCTGGGAAAAGGGGAGGAGTCAGCTGATCACTGGGTCCCCATGGTAACACCCCTGCAGGAAGGTCCTGCGTGTGAGGAGTTAGAAGTGTGGAGTGTTAGGAGGAGGAGGTGAGGAGATAAGTGTGATGTCCTGTGAAGAAAGCAGTGAGTTTAGTGTAGGAATCTCAAGTCCTAGACAGGCCCAGGAAGGTTGGAGAGCTGACATACTCCAGCTATTCAGAAGATCCTGTCCCCTGTCTGCCTAGCCATCGCCCTGAAGGAAGTCAAGCATCATTATCTTGTCAGCATGAGACTGTGGAGAGAACATTCTGGAACACGTGCTCCATAGCAAGTATCACAGGATCCAGGGGCCAAGGCCAGACCTGTGGAATATCCTGCCACCCTGACTATTGCACCCCGAAACTCTGAGCTATCAGGACCACATAACGTGAGTGGGGAATATTATGTGCTAGTATCATGGTGGGCATCCTCCTATGAGCCAAATAGGAGCCCAGACGCACCTTAGGGCTGTAACACTGAAGTATAAGGGGCTAGGAACACCTTTCACTAAGTCTACCCTGCACCTCAGGACTTTGCTGTGTCACCAGGCGTACCCCGTTGTTTTGTATTGAAGAAACTGTTTAAGCATTTGTGCCTCCACACCCATGGAAGTAAAAGTTCAACTTTACAACTGTTTCTGTGTCTGACTCTGCACCGACAACATCAGGGCGCCCCAAACACCACCAGTCGGCACAGTATAGGGGAAGCGCCCTGGGGGAAAAATCACCACCAACATTTGTGCAGCCCCCTCATCACCGGTACCAGTGGTGGTAACGTGGGACAGCACCAGCGCTGCGCCCTCGTGCCCAGAGACCGTGACAAGTCTGCGCTGTTTGCACCCCGCAATCCCAACTGCAGCGTTGCCTTCCATCTGGTCACCGCAAGAAAAACTGGCGTCACGAACAGGATACGGGTGTGTGCCATTTTGAGAAAGTCGCCACGAAAAGTGCGCCAAATTGTCTCCAGAGCATCGGTCTTTATTGTGGACTTTGCTAAGATCAAGTTTATTCCCTGAGAGTGCTTGCCACAAAGAGGGGGAGCCCTATACCCCTGAAGTAAGCCCTAAAGACTGTCCTCTCAGTGTGTTACAGCCCTGGAAGAGTTAAAACGCCCAGGACTTGTTTGCTGCGCCACATCGCTGTGTAAGAACGCCCACAAAGGGTTAACTGTACCTTGCAAAAGTGCGGGAGATTTTTAGCACTGCCCATGAGGCCAGGAGACCCATCTGCCGCCATCTTAGGAGAGCCCAGAATGCTGAGCGCAATGCTCCAGCGCACCCATACAAGAAAGTGAAAGGCGAACGTGCCGGTGCCATTTCTGACTCTCCGGTGCCGCATCACCGTCCCTGCTGTGCACCGCTGATCTCTGGTCCACGCTGCAGTTGCTGTCAGTGAGTACTGTGCCTCCCTGTCCTTGTCTTCAGTCCTCCCACGGCCCCAGCGAGTGTTTTCCGTGTACAGTGTCCGTGGGGAGTGCCACCATTAAAGAGGGGGAGCACACCGTCAGCCTGCATCACAGTGACTCTGTTAATAGCTACAGCATTCCAAGTTGTAGTCTCCATTCCCTGCCAGCAAGCAGTTGAGTTTCTTAAAGAGACGGCGACCTAATTTCAGTCATACCTGCAAACAACATGACTGACCAAAGTGACATTGTGCCATCTGTTTCTAGTGATCCAGCAGTGCCCATGGCGAGCAGCCTACCATTCTCCATGCCATTTTACCCTGGCGCACCATGGCTGCCGCGCTACAAAGGGGAGGCGCATACCCTCAGGGACTTTCGTGAGAAGATGCTGTCTCTCTTCCAGTTCTATCCTCTGAATACAGAACAGCAGATACAGATCCTGCTGGGCCAGCTTGAGGGTGCTGCAGATAGGGAGGTCAAATCCTGGCCTGCCTCTGACAAAAGAACCCCTGGGCAAATTCTGGACAAACTCCAGGTGAACTTTGACGTGCGATCTGTCTCCGAGGTAAAGATGCGCTTCTTTTCCAGACGACAACTACCTGGTGAGACCCTGCGGGACTATGCTTTATCCCTCCAAGAGGCGTTCAGAGCTGTGGTGCAAGTGGATCCACGTGAAAATGTGGACTCTGATAAAATCTTGCTTGACCGCTTCATAGAAGGGGCGGGTACCACATTGCTCCAGAGTCAGTTGCGAATGCTTGCTGCACAACATCCCAGCATCACGTTTGCTGACTTCAAGGCCCTTGCCATCCAGGTCTTGGGACAGGAGCAGCCCCAGCCGAGCCCAGTCATCTGTGCTCCCTCACCTGGACCCTCAACAAGCATTGCTCCAGTTGTCCTGCCACTACCTCTGGGTACCTCACCTGCTGCCCAAACTGCGCAGACTACACCAGCAGACTCCAGAGATGACCTTCTGGCCCGAGTGGATCATCTGACCCGTGCCATGGAACAGATCACCGTCCGTCTAGATCGTCTGACCCAGCCGTCTTCATCGTCCAGTGATCCTTTGCGAAGTCTCAACATCTCACCTGAGTCACCACCCAGACGTCCGTCGTCAGTGAAACCTCCGCAGAGTGAGAGGCCATACTGTACCTATTGCCATAGATATGGACACACCAGGCCTCAGTGTTTTCAGTTAAACGGGCCACCCCCGAGGCAGCGGGCCGCCCCTCGGGAGGAAAGAAGAAGGGCCCAGGTGAATCTTCAGTGCCATTGTCACGCTTCGTCTCAGCCTGCCCACACATCACAATCCGGGTGAACGGCGTCCCTCTGACAGCGTTGGTGGACACTGGATCTCAGGTAACAACCCTGCGCAAGCAGGTGTTCCTTGAACATTGGGACTTAGGTGTGTTGAATAGAACACCTGACACATGGATAAATCTGTGTGCCAGCAATGGACAGCCCATACCACAGCAGGGTTATTGGGAACCCACTATCCAGATTGGGGACTTGAAACTGCCTAGACAGGGTGTAATTGTCACTGATGTAGAGGATGATAGGTTTGCAGTTATAACATTAGGCATGAATGTTTTACGCCATTGCTTTGCAGAAGTGTTGGATGCCTTGCATGCCTCTCTCCTTACAGCTTCTCCCAGTGACCAGCAGACCATTCAGCGGGCCATTCGTGTACTCAATGCCCAGCACAAGTTCGCCAACAAACAAGGTGAAATTGGTCGAGTCCGGATCCAAGATACTCGTCCAGTAACCCTACAGCCTGGAACAGAAACTATGGTGTGGTGCCGTGCCCGTCCGGGCATAGAAAATCAGGACTACGAGGCCTTGCTACAACCCATACAGGTAGATGGCCAACCACTTGTCATGGCTGCTCGCAGCCTTGTCACAGTTTCCAATGGACGTGTTCCTGTCCGCTTAGTCAACTTGGGCGATGTTCCCGTGAACCTCCACAAGTTCCACTCTGTGGCCCTGCTACACCGGTTAGCACCAGAAGACATTCTCTCTGGTGATTCTACCGCCACACAGCGTTCCACCCAAGCTGCTGAGAACATTCAGAATGGAGCCACGAAGTCCTGGTGGGATGAATTGAACGTGGGAGACGCCAATACCCCTATAGAGCACATCAATGGGGTTCGCAATGTGGCCAAGCGTTACCAACAGGCATTCAGCAAACACCCATTGGACTTTGGTAAGACCACGACCATACAACATCGCATTCTGACTGGCGACCACCATCCAATCAAGGAGCGTCACCGTCCAATACCACCCGCGATGTACCAACCGGTGAAAAAGTTGATCCAAGAGATGCGAGATGCTGATGTCATCCGGGAGAGTAACAGCCCCTGGGCAGCCCCGCTAGTCCTTGTCAAGAAGAAAGACGGAACCCTACGATTTTGTGTGGACTATCGTAAACTCAACAACGTCACGCACAAAGACGCATACCCATTGCCGCGGATTGAGGAATCTCTAACGGCTTTGGGATCAGCTACCTGTTTCTCGACCCTGGACTTAACCAGTGGATACTGGCAAGTCCCTATGGCGCCTGAAGATCGTGAAAACACTGCGTTTACGACCCCGATGGGACTCTTTGAATTCAATAGTATGCCATTTGGGCTATGTAATGCCCCAGCCACATTCCAACGGCTTATGGAGAGGTGCCTCGGCCATGAGAATTTCCAGAGTGTGCTACTGTACCTGGACGATGTTATTGTATTCTCCCGGACATACCAAGAACACCTTCGTCACCTGTCCGAGGTATTCAAGGTACTTATACAGCACGGCCTAAAGTTGAAGCCCTCCAAGTGCTACCTGTTGAAACCCCAAGTTCACTACCTTGGGCATGTCGTGAGCACACAAGGCGTCCAACCTGATCCTGAAAAGATCACTGCAGTCCAGAACTGGCGAAGACCAACTACCGTCAAAGAAGTCCGAAGCTTCCTTGGATTCGCAGGTTACTACCGGCGTTTCATACCACACTTCGCCCAAGTAGCCGAGCCTCTGAACGAGTTGTTGCGCGGTTGTCCCAGAGAAAACTACAACCGAAAGCTTCCGGTAGACTGGACAGCGCGTCAAGAGGAAGCCTTTCAAGCGCTTAAAGCACTTCTGACGCAACCACCAATTCTAGCCTATCCCGACTACAGTCAGCCATTCCGCTTGTACACAGATGCAAGTCACCAAGGTTTGGGTGCAGTGTTGTCCCAGGTTCAGGACAACAAAGAGCGAGTCATCGCCTACGCCAGCAGGAGTCTGAGAGGTGCGGAGAAGAACGACCAGAACTATAGTTCTTTCAAACTCGAACTTCTGGCGCTTGTCTGGGCCGTGACAGAGAAGTTTAAAGACTACCTGGCTGCCACACCCTTTACCGTGTACACAGATAACAATCCATTGGCGCATCTGGACACTGCTCGACTGGGAGCCCTTGAACAACGGTGGGCCTCAAGACTCGCGAATTACAAGTTCTCTGTCAAGTATCGCAGTAGCAAGTCCAACGCTAACGCTGATGCACTCTCAAGGTTGCCTGTGGGAGAAGAACCACCCCGAGAAGACATCTGGGAAGAGGTGGAGATGCCACCATTCTACAACAAGTTTGCCCAACAGGTTGCTATTGGTGTCCCTGTAGAAGGAGAATCTCTGACGAAAACAGCTGCCGAATCCCTCCAGGAGCCATCGCTGTGGAAAACGTTCCAAGAAGAGAGCAGAGTTTTAGGAGAATTGTCAGATTTCCTGCTTACAGGAAGAATACCAACCCGTGTAAAGACAGGTCTTCATGACGTGGAATTAAAACGCCTTTGGCGACAGAGGAAGCGCCTGTTTGTCCAACGAGGTCTTCTACTTAGAAACACTCTTGATCCTGTCACAGGTGAAAGGCTTCATCAGATCCTCGTACCAAGAAGAGACGCACAGATGATACTTGAGGCGTATCATGACAGATCCGGTCACTTCGGGGTACAAAAGACCGAAGCTACCATCCGTCGTGGCTTCTATTGAGTAAAACATTAAGCTTTGGGACACACTACAGACCTTTTCGCAGAGTTGGTGCCGAGAGTGTCCCGCCTGTAGTATCACCAAGGAAGGTCGAAGAGATCAGAAGGCCCCTCTACATCCAATTAAGACTCAAAAGCCGTGTGAAATTGTTGCTCTGGACCATGTGAAGTTGGGTCCCACACGTTCCGGCTACAGCTACGCTCTGACAATGGTGGATCATTACTCCAAGTTCCTTGTCATCGTGCCTGTCAGAGATCTTACAGCAAGAACTACGGCTGAGACCTTCTACGCAGAGTTTGTCCGCCATTACGGTTGTCCTGAGCATATCCTCACCGACCGTGGATCGGCGTTTGAATCCCAATTGTTCCGTGAGCTGTGTCAGTTCCAAGACTGTAAGAAGTTGCGAACCACAGCGTATCACCCTCAAGGGAATGGTATGTGCGAGAAGGCAAATCAAGTGATCATCAGCATGCTAAGAACAGCCGCAGTTACACCTGGTGTTGAGTGGCCTGAACGTATCAAGGACTTGGCCTATATTTACAACAACACACCCCAAACATCTACGGGATACGCACCATTTTATCTAATGTTTGGAAGACAAGGTCAACTTCCTTCAGACTTAACCCTTGGTGTGAAGGTCCCTGACACCATCAATCCACTACCCATAACAGAATGGGTTGTTGAACACCGCCGACGTATGGAGGAAGCTAAAGAGATAGTTGAAACGCGCATGGATGAAGTTCGTAGGAGACAACAGGAGGATTACAACCATCACGCCCATGCAGCGCCCCTGAAAGTTGGCGACCGTGTATGGTTAAGGAATAACCATCGGAATGGGAAATTGGATCCATTCTGGGAGAAAGAACCATACAGTGTCATCTCCATACCATATCCTGAATCCGACGTGTATGAGATCTCTAAACCTGGGAGACAGCCCCCTTGTAGTACACCGAAACCGTCTGAAGCTGTGCCTTAAAGAAGGACTACCCACAGAGGTGCCCCCAGCTGAGACAACGAGTACAGAGATCTTGTCACCTTCTGAAGCGAAAGAGAGACCCCCAACGTTAACTGAGCTTATGTGGGCGCCTAAACTACTACCATTTAGCTGTTATCCACCAATTGCTCTAGTGCAAGAGAACCCTTCGACAGATGATTTAATTGATTTCAGTGACTCTGTTCCTGATTCAAATCTTGTTCCACTTAGGCGTTCTGAGCGTACCACAAAAGGCATACCTCCAACACGCTATAGTGATGCCATGGCTGTCCTTGGGTAAAAGAGGTTAACTGTCTCTGCTTCTGTATATATGTTATTCCTGCTCTGATTACATTAATGTTTTTCCTGTGTGTATATACAGTATATATATAATATCTTGCCATGTAATATAGTATTTACATTTATATGCAACAATCCAAGCCATAGTGCCTGGCTCACCGAGCCAAGGAAGTTCTGTTACCCCATTGCGGTATGGACATTCGTGCTAGAGTGCCTACTCTTCCTTACAGAAAGGACTGTTTATTGTTTCTCAGAGAGACTCTCATGATAATGGACACTCACAAAATTTGTGCCAGAGAGCCTCTGGACCCATTTGCACTTTATTCGTATTTATTAACGTTATGTTACATTTCTCACCTTCACCCCAGCCCGTCGCCGAGGTCGGCTCAGTGAAAGAGGGGGAGTATGTGGCATCCCAGAGCTGGCTATGGCTGGGCTGAGGGTGATCTCTGTGCATTGTATTATTTCCTGTTGCTTCCTAGCCTGTGTGACATAGCAGGGGGTCCTGAGTCTCACACAACACAGCGCCACCTAGTGAGCCTCACACATGCATTACACCTCCCATAGGATTGAATAGTAACCAAATGTCCAATGGGAGGACATCGCCTGGGAAAAGGGGAGGAGTCAGCTGATCACTGGGTCCCCATGGTAACACCCCTGCAGGAAGGTCCTGCGTGTGAGGAGTTAGAAGTGTGGAGTGTTAGGAGGAGGAGGTGAGGAGATAAGTGTGATGTCCTGTGAAGAAAGCAGTGAGTTTAGTGTAGGAATCTCAAGTCCTAGACAGGCCCAGGAAGGTTGGAGAGCTGACATACTCCAGCTATTCAGAAGATCCTGTCCCCTGTCTGCCTAGCCATCGCCCTGAAGGAAGTCAAGCATCATTATCTTGTCAGCATGAGACTGTGGAGAGAACATTCTGGAACACGTGCTCCATAGCAAGTATCACAGGATCCAGGGGCCAAGGCCAGACCTGTGGAATATCCTGCCACCCTGACTATTGCACCCCGAAACTCTGAGCTATCAGGACCACATAACGTGAGTGGGGAATATTATGTGCTAGTATCATGGTGGGCATCCTCCTATGAGCCAAATAGGAGCCCAGACGCACCTTAGGGCTGTAACACTGAAGTATAAGGGGCTAGGAACACCTTTCACTAAGTCTACCCTGCACCTCAGGACTTTGCTGTGTCACCAGGCGTACCCCGTTGTTTTGTATTGAAGAAACTGTTTAAGCATTTGTGCCTCCACACCCATGGAAGTAAAAGTTCAACTTTACAACTGTTTCTGTGTCTGACTCTGCACCGACAACATCAGGGCGCCCCAAACACCACCAGTCGGCACAGTATAGGGGAAGCGCCCTGGGGGAAAAATCACCACCAACATTTGTGCAGCCCCCTCATCACCGGTACCAGTGGTGGTAACGTGGGACAGCACCAGCGCTGCGCCCTCGTGCCCAGAGACCGTGACAAGTCTGCGCTGTTTGCACCCCGCAATCCCAACTGCAGCGTTGCCTTCCATCTGGTCACCGCAGAATGGTATATCATATCGGTGAGAGAACCGTGGAAGTTCCTGCCGGCGGGGAGAGAGTTCTGAGAGTAGCCTCCAGCATTGCTCCCGATTTGCTTGAAGGGGGGAGTTATGTCCTTATGGAAACCCCTGAAGAAATGATTAACCAGAATGGCTGGATGGTGATCCCAGAGAGAAAGGACTGGAGAAATAAAGTGGAGTTATCTACCTGTGTGACAGTGAGGAACTGTTCACCGCATCCGATCGTAATTGGACCATACCAGAATGTGGCCCACTGCTACCCTGTGCTTGGAGTTAATCCATACGCTGAAGTGTGCAGGATTCAAATCCGAGATGCAATCCCTAATCTCAATCTTGACTTGAGTGATCCACATTTACCAGAGTCCTGGAATCAGCGACTGACACAGAAGTTGTCTGAATTATCGGAAGTGTTCTCCATGGATGATATGGATGTAGGTTGTGCTAAAAGTGCTCAACACACTTTCCGATTGACCGATTCTACTCCCTTCCGGGAGCGACCACGGAGAGTTGCTCCAAAGGATGTTGATGAGTTAAGACAGACTCTACAGCAAATGAAAGGTCAGGGGATCATTGTGGACAGTAAGAGCCCCTATGCCTCACCTATTGTGGTGGTAAGAAAAAAATCTGGAGCAATTCGCCTATGTGTGGATTACAGAACTCTGAACCGGAGAACCTTACCTGATCAGTATACACTGCCGAGAATTGAAGAAGCTCTGGAAGCTCTGAATGGAAACTGTTGGTTCACAGTGCTGGACCTAAGATCGGGATACTATCAAGTCCCAATGGCACCTGAGGATCAGGAAAAGACAGCCTTCATATGCCCCTTGGGTTTCTTTCAGTTCACTCGTATGCCGCAAGGTACAAAAGGTGCGCCAGCAACGTTCCAAAGGTTGATGGAAAGAGTGTTAGGTGATTTAGTGCCCCGGGAATGCCTTGTATATCTTGACGACATTATTGTGTTTGGAAAGACGCTGGAAGAACATGAAGAACGACTCATGAGAGTACTCCAACGCTTAAAAGAAGAGGGGCTGAAGTTGTCGGCTGACAAATGCAAATTTTGTAGATCTTCGGTCACTTATGTAGGTCATATTGTTTCTGCTGAAGGAGTTGCTACCGATCCTGGTAAGATTGAAGCTGTGGTGAATTGGCCCCGACCGCAAAATATTACGGAGTTGCAATCTTTCTTGGGGTTTTGTGGATTCTATCGACGATTTGTGGAAGGATATTCAAAAATTGCTCGAGCCCTCCTTGACCTGTTGAAGAGTGATGCAGGAGATCCGGGAAAGAAGAAAGGGTCTTCCAAAAGCCTTTTTGGCGATAGGTGGACTGCGGATTGTGAAGAAGCATTTAAGTTGTTGAAGAAGAAATTGACAGAAGCTCCCGTTCTGGCTTATGCTGATGCACAGAAGCCATATGTGCTACATGTAGATGCCAGCTTTGAAGGATTAGGTGGCGTGCTGCACCAAGAATACCCGGCCAGGTTACGGCCCATAGCTTTCATAAGTCGAAGTCTTTCTCCCAGCGAGAAAAATTATCCAGTACATAAATTGGAGTTTTTGGCGCTCAAGTGGGCCATTGTTGATAAATTACATGACTATTTATACGGAGCCACATTTGAAGTAAGAACAGACAACAATCCACTGACATACGTTTTGTCAACCGCTAAACTCGATGCTACAGGACATCGCTGGTTGGCGGCTTTATCCAACTACCAATTCACACTCAAGTATAAATCGGGGCCTAAGAACATTGGGGCAGATGCTCTATCAAGACGGCCTGGATTACCTAGTCCGGAAGTAGTGGATGAATGGGAAGAAGTGCCAAGTCCTGGAGTAGGAGCTTTGTGTGCCATGGCTGCTGTAGTTGAAGACCGAGTAGCCTTTTCTGAAACTCGGTTTATTGACTCGATTGGGGGAGGTCCCGAAGCTGTACCAGACATGTTTGCCTACCCTGCCGCTTTAGGATCCTTTGAGAGTTGTTCTATATCTTCAAAGCGAATGATCTGGAGTCAAAAGACTGATCCTTTAATTGGACCTCTTTATCAAGCAGTGAGTTCTCAAGACAGAGAAATGTTAAAGACATCCCTACCCTCTGAATGCAGTCAACTTCTACGAGATTGGAAGAAGTTTGAAATAGACAATGGCCTACTTTATCGTGTGGTGCTGTATCATGATCACCCTGGAAGGCGCCAACTAGTTATTCCAAGCTGCTTTCAGAAGATGATTTTCCGAAGTCTGCATGATTATCATGGTCATTTGGGACCTGAGAAGACTTATGGCCTAATACAAGACCGATTCTACTGGCCCAAAATGAGAGATACCGTGACTCGTCTGTGTAGGTGCTGTCGCAGATGTTTGCAGAGGAAGACTGTCCCGGTTCGAGCGGCCTTCATGGGACACTTGAAGAGTTCGGGCCCCATGGATCTTGTCTGCATAGACTTCCTTTGTATTGACAACGACTCCAGAGGATTTGGAAATGTATTGGTGGTGACTGATCACTTCACACGATATGCTCAAGCCTTTCCGACTAAGGATCAAAAAGCAGTCACTGTTGCAAGAGTGCTTTGGGAAAAGTATTTTATCCATTATGGCTTACCACACCGGTTGCATTCTGATCAAGGCCGGGATTTTGAGAGTAACCTGATCAAAGAGTTACTTCAGTTGTTGAACATCCGCAAAAGTCGGACGACGCCTTACCATCCAGAGGGAGATGCCCTTCCTGAAAGATTTAACAGGACTTTACTTGATATGCTTGGTACCTTACGAATTGAGGATAAGCGATCCTGGAGTCGAAAAGTGGAGGATATGGTGCATGCCTATAATAGTACAAGGCACGAGAGCACAGGATATTCACCATACTTTCTGATGTTTGGAAGAGAGCCTAGGATACCTATTGACATCTTGTTGGGAGTCTCTACCGATGGTATCAGTCATCGAGATCATTACCGATATGTGGCACGTTTGAAAGAAACGCTTAAGAGTGCTTATGAGCTGGCTGAGGAAAATGCGGCCAAAGTGAATGAAGGAAATAAAAGGAGATTTGATCTTCGAGCAAGATACCGAGAATTGAACCCTGGGGACCATGTTCTGCTACGGAATTTGGGAGCATCTGCAAAACATAAGCTGGCTGATCGATGGCGGAGTGAACTCTTTACAGTGGTAGATCGGTTGCCTGGAATACCAGTCTACAAGATAAAAGGACGGGACGGGAGGATCAGGACTTGGCATAGAAATCATTTGTTGCCTGTACCTCAGATTGATGGTATGGATATCTCCAATGATGGCTCGGCCTGCGATTCTCCACAGTCCTTAGCCGATATTCCACCTGACCTTCCTGAAACTCCTGAGAGTGATTGGACTGTGGCTCCTGAAG
Source organism: Leptodactylus fallax (assembly GCA_947044405.1). NCBI lineage: Eukaryota > Metazoa > Chordata > Amphibia > Anura > Leptodactylidae > Leptodactylus > Leptodactylus fallax. Next base: position 882,850 of record CAMRHE010000024.1, read on the forward strand.
TTCCTAGATCACCAGTATCTTCTCCTTCAGGGAGACCTATGAACCCTCAAACTCCAGAATTCGTACCTAGATCTGTGTCTACAGATGAGCAGGGATCTAGCTCTCCTACGCCACCAGCACCATCCCCTACCATGGCAGACAACCCTAGTTTAGGGCCTGGACATGCTAGTTTACCTCAGAGAGAGGTACGGAGAGGAGAGAGAATTAGACACCCTCCACCTATGCTGACATATGATAGTTTGGGGGACCCCAGATTTACTACTCAGCCTCATTTATACCATGCTTGGGTGGGTGCAGTGTCCACTTTGGTCAATATGTTACCAATTTTCGCTCCTGCTGGCATGTATACCTATTAACCTGTTGTGACTCTGTAAATGCAAAAGCAACCATATTGATATTGTCATTGGTAATGTTGACTGTATACTATGACTTTGTATGTCTTTGACGTGACGTAAAGATTTCACCAGAGGGAGAGTGTAGGGAACTGCCATTTCTACTAGTATATAATGTATCTGGCTTCTTTGCCCCTGCAGTTTGGCTTCAGAGACCCCAGGCATTCAGTGCAAGTTTTGTTTTGTAAATACAGTGAGTCAGACACATGTGAGGCAGAGCTGCTGGGGGGAGAGAGGTGAGCAGAGCTGCTGAGACAGACATGTTATGTCTGGGGGAGTCTAAGAGCCACTTGTTCCTCTTTACTTCACAGTATATAGTTAGGTATGTGTTACCCCCCTATATACTCACAGGACCTAGCTAGTAACCGTAGTTAGGGATCCATATATATATATAGTTCAGGGCAGTGATAGGTTAGGCTTCCGAAGGCCAACTAGCTAGTTAGAGGCCCGGTGGCACTAGTAGTTTAGCTGGCAGGTTAAGGACTCAGTGTTAGGGTAGTCAGGCCTGCATCTACTGCCGTCACCGTCGCCCTGTTTGCTGCCTGTGAAGAATCTCACCATCATCATCATCTCCTGATCGGCTGTCTGTCATCTCCTGGAAGAATCCGAGGATCCACAGTCATCCACAGGGGCCCCTGCATCTCTTCTGTTGCCTGGAGGTATTGTGCACCGGAATCTTGCTATATATTTATATATATACCCGGGTATATAACCTAAGACTATTGTGGACTTGCTGGTTGTTGTAGTACTGCTGTGTTCTGAGTATATTGTATGTATGTATGTATTATTACCCTGTTGATTCTTATAAAGCTACTGTTATAACCTTATGTGGTATCTGTATGTATTCTTCAGACTGTGAGATTAGTACAGGGATCCTTGTTAAGGCTACTAACTGTACTTCATGGGTAAGTCCCAGGAAGAGATCCTCCCTGTAATACAGAGGCTCTATCCTGGGTGGAGGCACTGATATATTTCATATATGTTCCCACTCTTCCCTTCAGCGAAGGCTTCAGGTCCCATTATACACACAGGTCAGCGCCAGAGTCTATTGCGGGAGGGATAATACTCATACCCCCCCCCCAAATAGGGCTACAGGTACGTTTAACCATAAGTAGTAGACACATCAGGTGGATAGTCTGAGAAGGAAACAAAAGAATATCAGGGGCGCTGGTATGTAATAGAAATATCTAAACACACTAACATTTTATTCCAGTGGAAAAATTGTTATGTTTTACCGGATCCAAGAGGGAAGTTTGATATTGAATCATTGGACAGCCCCTTTATCCACCTTAGGGTATGTTCACATGGCCTAATTCCCCTTCATTTTCCTCTGCTGGCATCCTGCTCCTGATTAGGTCCGGATGAATGGGCGATCTCTGCCTCCCATTGAAAACAATGGAAGGCGGATTCCGGGAGGAATCTACTCCAGATTCGGGGGCGAAATCTGCCCCCAAATCCATGGCAAATTCCTTTGTGTGAACACACCCTAACAGTTTTCCCTGTCTCCTGCTTGGGCTTGGAGCCAAGTAGTTAACAGCTTTGCCCAGGAAGGAGATGAGCAGGGAAACTGCAGAGGTTACAGTTACTTAAATGATTGTAGCTCCGTGGCCACAGGGGATCAAGCCAGTAGAATTAGAATTATCACTGGTTGAAATGAAAGCTACATTATTCAGCCAGTGTGTGGAACCTGTGCAGCCAATAGTGTGCAGACAGAGGAGAATGATTTCTCATTTTGCTGTCCTGTAACTTCAAATGACCCCAGGGGATGAGGTACCATCATTAATTATTACCCTCCCCCATTATCAATCAGTGGGCATACTTGCCATTTAACTCCTTAGATGTTGCGGTCCATGCTGACCACAGCACCTAAGTGGTTTTACAGAAAGTAAAAATTAAAATTTTTTTGCTTTAAGGAAAAAAAAAACAATAAAAAAGCCACACACTTGGTATCACTACATCTGTAACAACCTCTAAAATAAAATTAGGACTTTATTTATTTTACATAGTAAACCTTAATATTAAAATTCAGATGGCAGAATTGATGTTTTCTATTCATCTCACCTCTCCACCTCTCATAACAAAAAGTAATAAAAGCTGAATATATCTACCCCTACATTGTAGCAATTAAAACAAAGACATCCTGAAAAACAGGGACATAGCTATATGGGGTGCATTGGTAGCATACCACGCAGCCACGTATGATGACACACAAAAAGATTAAAATTATTTTCTGGAAAAATAGGTTTTAATGTACAAATGTAGTAAAAAATAACAAAAACTGTATACATTTGGTCATATTTGTAGCAAACATAAAATAACATTTACAAATTATTTATACAGGGCTGTCATGCCTTACAAAACATCTTGGCAAAATAGCTTTTTTTTCCCCAATATCCCTCCAAAAATAAATGTATTCAGTACACTATTTGTACCCACAAAATACAAGGTCTCATAAAGCTGTATTGAATTAAAATATAGAAAGTTGCAAGCCTTCTTAGATATTAATTCCCCTACCACCACACCTACTATCTTATGGGAAACTATGAAAGCATATTTGAGGGGATGTCTCAAATCCTCTATTTCATACATTAAAAGAGAATCGTCTTCCCTTGAGAGAGACTTAGCTGAAAAATGTGCATTGTTGGAGGCCGCGTATATAGCTAATCCTACTGATGACTCCAGAACTGAGTGGCTTCAACTGGGTAGGCAATATCTACATGTTCTACATGAAAAGGCCCGCAGGTCTCAATTTTTCACTAAACAACGATTTTATGAGTTGGGTAATCAGTCTAGTAGCCTTTTAGCCCATCTTATCCATTATAACACAGCCTCTCCAGCAATTTTGAGAATTAATTCGATGGACGGGGATGCCCTATCTTATAGTGTGGCCATCCGTGACCGTTTTCATCAATATTTCTCGACCCTCTACCAATCTCAGTTACATGCACCTACTCAGGATATTGTCCAGTATTTGGCAGATGTTTCCTTTCCAACCCTGACAAATGAACAATGGGAGTTTCTGGACTCTCCCCTTAGACTGGAGGAATTATCTGATGCATTGGTGGACATGGCCAAAGGGAAATCACCGGGCCCGGATGGTATTCCGGTTGAGGTATATGTACAATATCAGGATAAACTGCTCCCTGTCTTATTGAAATGTTATCAAGATGCGTTTGTGGCCCGCACTCTGCCGGATTCCTTCTATGATGCTAATATTGTTCTCCTTCTTAAACCAGATAGGGATCCGTTGGACTGGGGTCATATAGACCTATTTCTCTCCTTAACATCGATTATAAATTACTTACTAAAATTCTCGCTAAGAGGTTGAATACTGTGGTTTTGGATTTAATTCACTCAGACCAAACGGGCTTCATGCCCGGCAAATCTACTTCTGATAACCTTAGACGGGTCCAGGTGGTTTCTCAGATAGGGGCTGCTCTTAAACAGGATTGGGCGGTGGCTTCCCTTGATGCCACTAAGACATTTGATTCAGTGGAATGGCCATTTTTGCTTCAGGTTCTGAGGTGTTTCGGTTTTGGGGAATTGTTTATTGCTTGGATTATGCTCCTTTATCAGTCCCCTAGAGCCGCACTCTCCATTAATGGTGCGTTATCCCCGTATTTCACTCTCTCTAGGGGAACTCGCCAGGGATGTCCGTTGTCTCCATTACTCTTTGCATTGGCGATAGAGCCTCTTGCTATTATCCTTAGGACAGACCCGGTTTACAAGGGAGTGATTATTGGCACTAAGGAGGAATGGACAGCCCTTTATGCAGACAACCTCCTATTATTTATGTCTGACCCTGCTCATACACTCCCTAGAGCTATGGCAATAATCGATAAATTTGGTATATACTCTGGTCTACGGATAAATTGGGCCAAATCATCATATATGCCCCTTTTTAGACAATCACTGGGAAATATGGGAGAATATATTTGTGGCCTGAAGGTTGTAGATGCCTGTAAATACTTAGGGATCCATATTTCCAATGATCATAGACAATTCCTGAGTTTAAATATATATCCACTGTTTGGTCATTTTCGGGCTAAATTTAGGGTGTGGGGGGCTTTACCCCTGTCCGTTGCAGGGCGGATTAATCTTATTAAAATGGTGGTCCTCCCCAAATGTTTGTATATTTTAGAACATGTGGCTGTGTCAGTACCACAGAAGTTCTTTAAGCAATTGGATTCCATACTTATTCCCTTTATATGGGGCAGTTCGAGGTCTAAATTACGTTTCTCCACATTGCAGCGGCCTAAAGCTATGGGCGGGATGGCTCTTCCTGATATATTTTTATATTATCTTGCTGGTCAACTTCGATATCTTAGGTCCTGGTTGTTGGCGGATCCTCTGCCTGGCCCTGAGGCACATTTAGCATATCATCTACATATACCCAACTTATGGCCGGTTTTGGAACACCCACACCTGTATAGAGGTAGCTTGCTCCCAATCCATACATTGGCAATACAGGTCTGGCAGCGAGCTAAGCGGGTGGCGGCTTATACTGGAGTCCCTACTGAAACTTCGATATGGGATAACCCAGGTTTGACCGAATTATATGCCCTTCCGCATACACGGAGTTGGAAACAGTTTGGAGTTACGTCCCTGGCTGATATTTATGATCAGGGCGTATTCCGCTCTTTCGACTCTTTGAGTACCCAATTTGGTATCCCTCGAACCCAATTTTTCAGGTTTCTCCAAATTAGACACGCCATGTCCACACAGTTTCCTCCACCGACTGTCAGCATTTCCACATATCCTCTTATAGGGGTGCTCAGGTCTCAAGGTCCCCAGGGCCTTATCTCAGCATTGTATGCCCATCTTATACAGGTCAGGATGTCTCGTCTGGAAGCTCCGGCTCTAACGAAATGGCGCACTCTTATCCCTGCTCTCACAGACGAGACATTTTCTGACCTTTTGGAGTCGGCACAGTTTGTTTCTCCAGCCGCTAATAATAAGCTTATACAAGTAAACATTTTGAATCAAAGTTACTTGACCCCTGCACGTCTGCATAAAATGGGACGGCTACAACATCCTGGATGTTTACGGTGCACTGCTAGATATTGTGATTTTTGGCATATGATATGGGAGTGTCCTATAATTAAAGCATTTTGGACTGAGGTCGTGAACTTATTATCAGACATACTGTGGACCCCAATTCCATGTTTGCCTGAAATTTGTCTGTTTGGTATCCTGGATGAGGAAATATGGCCCCATCATACTCGCATCTTTCAGCGAGAATCCCTTTTCCTAGCCAGGAAGGCTATTGCCTTGCGCTGGATGGATCCTCGCCCCTCCTCCCTATCCATGTGGAGGAAATTGGTAAATTCCATCATCCCATATAATAAAATAGTATATAAAGGCAGAGGTTGCCCTGAAAAATTTCGGAAGGTTTGGGGCTCTTGGTGTGACTCACCTCTGACTCTATACACAGCCCCATCATTTCGTAATGCCCTGCACACACTCATTGCTTAGACGCAGGAAGGAGTGTCCAGTTTGAGTTGTATAGTATTTTCCTTATTATCTACTAAGTCTCCCTGGAGTTCCGCCATAGGAAGTATTTATTAGGATATCTTGTTTGTATATGTGTGGGGTTTTTGTATATGCCTTTGCTCCCTACAGGTTGATTTGGACTCTGTGTTTCTTTCGGCTCCCTTGCCTGGATTCTCTCCTGGACGATTTGTATCTGATATTTACATCTACCATGGACTATGCAGCACTGTTTTGGTTCTTTTTGTCTAGTTTCTGATATGTCTTTGTACAACTTTTAGAATATGTCCTTTGTTATTCCTTTTTAAGCTTGTACTATTGATGTGTAATTTGTTGTACGATTGTTCAATAAACCGAGTTTAAAAAAAAAAAAATATAGAAAGTTATAAATGCTGGAACACAGAGGGGGATAAAATGTTACTGTACTGAGGCTAAAGTGATCTAGATCGATAAAGGGTTGAAATGTACATAAGCCACCAGAGGTGGCAGCAATATTTTCTTGAGCTATAGGTTCAAAAACTGCAATAAAAAACTAAGATTTTCAGGAGGGTTTTTGCAATCTTGGGCCAAGGCCCCACGTGGCACAAACACAGCAGTTTGCCTGTGGTAGAAATGCCGCAAAAAAACCTCTGCGTTAAAACACGTGAACACGTCAATTATACCTATGGAAATGCCGGTGGATTCCCTATAGGTATAATTGAACAGAAAGTCCACAGAGGCAACCTCTGCAGACTTTCTGTGAAAAGTGCTGCGGGAAAAACTGCGATGCATTGCCTCCACGGTTTTTCCCGCAGCGCTTTTTTGATGCGGGATGCTATGTGGGGCCTTAGCCTAAATGTGACTATTAGGGACTTAATTTCTTTACAATCTATAATTTTTCTAGTATTATTAATAGAGTACAGATGCACTTACTAGAGTGTCCGTATTAAGCGTAGTCTGCCCATATGTATGTTGGTATAAATCATATGGTGTAGAAGCTCAATGCCTTGGTATATAGAGATAGCAGCCCCTGAAAGAGAGATTAGAAGTGGCACCTGATGCATTTCCCCATTGGGTAATTAGCCTAGCAGTTTATCAGAGGTGCTACTGTATATAAGAGCCATTACATATCTCCGTCAACTAAACAGTAAAACAGTTATAGGCGGCAGAATACGGTGACCTCTGGAAAATAATTTTTTAAAAATTACATTTTATTAATAAACACAGTAAAACATAATAAAATCAATATAAATATGGTACTGCCCTAATTGTAATGACCCGCCGGACAAAGTTTTCATGTCATTTTTAATGCAGAGTTAATGGTATAGGAAAAAAAAAAAAAGCAAAAAATAATGATAGAATTGTGTTTTTTTCACATGGACCCCCCAAAAACATTAATAAAATCTAAAAAAAAAAATATGTACTCCAAAATGGTTCCAAATGAAAGTACAACTCGTCGCACAAAAAATAAGCCCTCATATAGCTATGTTGTCAGAAAAATAAACAAGTTGTGAATTTTGGAAGGAGGTGAAGGAAAATAATAAAAAAGTTGCCGAGCATTAATGTCCAAACTAGACTGCATCCTTAAAGGGTTAAATGTACTATGAATTGATGTTTTGAAGCTAGAAAGATGGAAACTAAATGCAAAATAAAAAAAAAATTGAAAGGTAATATCTATAGGTTGCACTTTTGCAAAAATGACAGATATGTTGCTTTTAAAATTATGCAAAATGACAAAATCAGTGAACTTGAATTAAAAATGAAAAATAGCAAAATCCAGCAAATAACTATAGTAGTTGTTCAAACACAAAAGTGAATGTATATGAAAATTTGGATATTATTTGAGAAGTTTTACTTTTGAAAGCATAGAAATGAAGGATTGATCTGCTTTTTCTATTTACCACGCCATGCTTCATTTTCATCCCAAGGTTAGAGCATTCATTCTCTGCATACTTAAAAAAGGCCACCCCAGGATTTGAGGCTCCAGTCAGAGACAGAAAATCAGAATCACAGCGTGGGACAAATCTATGAAAACAACACAAGCAATAATAATAACAAAAATATATTGCACTACTTTGAGAAAGCTACTTAAAAGGCATTAAGAAAAAAGAAACATGGAGAAGTTGACAGTGATTTTACTTCAGATATTTTTGGAATCTGGAAACTTGGGAGAAATTCTCTCTTGTTCTTTACTTAAAAAGGAGATTTATAAAATGTTGGTATGTATAATGAATTTAGCCCAATTATGCATAAATGACTCTTGTAAAGGACAAAGAATCCTGATGGAACATCAATGAACATAGACTACATATTAGTTCTAAACATTATAGGGTAAAATGTATCATTTAACTCTAGGAACTTCCAGAAAGTGCCTGTGAGAAAACATAGCAAGTTGGAAATTCTGTTCTTACACACAATAGTAACATACTACCCAATTTCACTTGGAGGCAAGAAGAAATATATGCAATGTGTGTACAGCATAATGCATACTTGTGAAGTGTCCCTACATTTGACACAAGTCACTCTGTCCCTCTTTACTTCTTAAATGTTCCTTTAACTATGGAAATAAATGTGCATTAATAAATATTTAATGTTGCTCCAGAAAGTAGTTTTCTGGTTCCTAACTGTACAGTATATTAGAATGCAACTTTCATTAAAGGGGTTGTTCCACAAAACGCATTTATCCCCTATTCAGATCAAAGGTATCGTAGCGCCTCTGCTTGAATTATAATAATAATAATAATCCTTTAATAGTTCCACTATGGGGAAATTCAGTGTGTTACAGCAGCAAAGATAAACAATACAAATACAATATATACAAGAATGTTCCAAGGTAAAGAGGCATTCCAGTGATAGTAGACAGACAGATAGAAAGGTACAGGTAAAAATTAGCAGAGGGGTATCACAACAGAAAGATATTTCAGTTCTCTGTATGGCCTGATCTCCGCCTAGGTCGGTGTTGGTTGTACAGCCTAACCGCAACGGGGAGGAAAGACTTCCGATAGCGCTCCTTCTCACACTTAGGGTGAAGTGGGCAACTTATATGTATGGATGTTGCACTCTGTTCAAATATATGAAAATGATGGAGATAGCGAAGACCTATGAACCATAAATGTCCCTTTTTCACCATCCAAAAAGGTGGGATGTATGCACAGTTCAACATGGCATTTTTTTTATATGATGCCCTTCTTGGGATTTCAGTGCCAGCTACAATGTCAACCCTAGCCCCTTTGAAATAAAGAGTTTGCCATAGGCCCAAAAAAAAAAAAACCTCTTCATGGTCTTGCTCTTCCTGACCCTAGTGAGCAGATGGCAGCATTATTTTCGATAGATGGCTGTCAGTACTGTTTGAGATATAGCTGTCAGCGGAAAGCTCATTTTGCTGACATCTATCTCTCCTGACCTTCCTAAACACATGCACATTCAGCTTTGCTGAGTGTGCATATGTTGTCAATAGGGAGGGCCGATGACAGACTCCTCTAGCACTGGATTAGCTCCCCAAAAACAAAAAAATTAAGCAGTTGAAATACAACTGCCTGACCCTTATCTGTTCTGACATCTGCCATACAGGGAAAGTCAGGAGGCCCCATAAACATTAGATGTTTGGCTCTGTTCTGATGAAATTGGCATATTAAATATGGCCAGTTTAGGTGGCAGAGAGTGGGAACACCCAGGTCACTGAGACAACACTTAAAAAACAGGTCACTGAGACAACGCTACCTGGACTCCAGGATTGTCACATTGAATCTGGGATACTTGGGAGGTAATGAGATCATTGGTATTCATGTATTGATAAGCATCAAAGCATATCAACTGCTGTAAGTCACTTCAAGTTAAATATCTGACAGCAACCACAAAAGGAACAAGAAAGTACGTGGAAGTTATGGGAAAAGTAAAGCTACTGTATATTATATTAAACTTAGATACAGTAGATGTTTGTAGAGAATATAAGACTCAGCTATATTGCCATTTCTATATAAATAAATTCATATTCACCATTTTATTATTATTATTATTATTATTATTATTATTGCTATTATTATTGCTATTATTATTGTTTATTTATATAGCACCATTAATTCCATGGTACTGTACATTTGAGGATTTACGTACGGTACACAAGATATACAAAACAAATATAATACTAACAGTGACAAACTGGCATGGTGGGATAGAGGGCTCTGCCTGCAAGGGCTTACAATCTATGAGGGAAGAGGGATAGAGACAGAAGGTGAGGGGAGAGGCTGTTCAGGTGGTGGTATGGTGACAGGAGGTTGTAGGCCTTCCTGAATAGGTGAATCTTCAGGGCCTTCTTGAAGCTTGTGACGATGGGGGACAGTCTGATGTGTCTTGGTAATGAGTTCCAGAGTATGGGGATGCACGGGAGAAGTCTTGGAAATGTTTGTGTGAAGAGCGGATAAGAGCAGGGCGGAGTAGGAGATCTTTGAAGGATCAGAGGTTACTTGTGGGCAGGTAGCGGGAGATTAGGTCGGAGATATATGGAGGGGACAGGTTGTGGATGGATTTGTATGTCAGCGTTAGTAGTTTGAACTCTATTCGCTGGGCGATGGGTAGCCAGTAAAGGGATTGGCAGAGGGGAGAGGCCGATGAAGAATGAGGGGAGAGGTGTATTAAGCGAGCAGCACAGTTTAAGGTGGACTGGAGGGGTGTGAGAGTGTTAGCTGGGAGGCCATGGAGAAGGATGTTACAGTAGTCAAGGTGGGAGATTATGAGGGCGTGTGCGTGAGGAAGGAGCAGATTCGATGGATGTTCTTGAGTTGGAGGCGGCAAGAGGTGTTGAGGGTTTGAATATGCGGCTTGAAGGATAGGTCAGAGTCTAAGGTTATCCCAAGGCAGCAGACTCGTGGGATTGGGGTGAGTGTGGTTCCGCTGACTTTAATAGATGGGTCAGGTTGGGGGGCCGTGCGAGGAGGGGTGAAGATTATGAACTCCGTTTTCTCCATGTTGAGTTTGAGACAGTGGGAGGAGAGAAAGGAGGCTATGGCTGTTAGACATTCTGGGACTCTGGACAACAGAGAGGTAATGTCTGGTCCAGAGAGATATATTTGGGTGTCATCAGCATAGAAATGGTAACGGAAACCATGGGATTCTATGAGTTGGCCAAGGCCGAGGGTGTAGATGGAGAACAGGAGGGGTCCTAGGACAGAGCCTTGGGGGACACCTACAGAAAGAGGGCGTGGCGGGCAGCTAGTGTGCGAGTGTGAGACACTGAATGTGTGGTTGGTAAGGTATGATGAGATCCAGGAAAGGGCCAGGTCTGAGATGCCAAGGGATGAGAGCGTTTGTAATAGGAGAGAATGGTTGACTGTGTCGAAGGCAGAGGAGAGATCGAGGAGGAGGGGGACAGAATAGTGACGCTTGGCTTTGGTAGTTAGAAGGTCATTAGTGAGATTGGTTAGGGCAGTTTCTGTGGAGTGATGGGGTCTGAAGCCTGACTGTAGTCTGTCAAAGAGCACATTGGATGAGAGATAGGAGGATAGTTCAGAGTGGACATGTTGCTCCATTTGAATGAATGCTTCTGCCTCAGTAGTATACTCTCAACCAAGGTGGTCAGTAGTAAAGTAATATTGTGTTTAATACATGAAATCACTATACATATTAATATACTTTAAAGTTACACTGGCATTGTTGAAATATTTCAATGGTACTTGTATCAGAAAAATGTGTGAAGGTGTCTAGATTTATTTAGGTAACATTGTTTTACAAAAAGCATTCTCACATCTATGAAGAACTTATTTGTGTTAATTAGTTCAGTAAACACCATTACAGTCTGTAAAAGCACACTTCACACTGAGCTGACTTGTGCATGCCCTAGATACCCATGTAAAAAGTTTCATTCAAGTTCTATAATGCTGGTGGTTCAGAACAAATCTGTATAAAGAAGTATTACTTTCTCAATGTACGCTACGTCACTGCAAGTGCTAGCAAGATAGCCATCTTCTTATGAGTCAAAAATATATTGATTTAAAATATTTACATGCAATGGCGCACCCAGAAATTTAAAGCATTCTAAGCTACCTGCTGCTGCCATCTTTCTTTTCTGCCAAGCAGATTCTCAGTTGCTCTTAAAGTAAAATACAAGTGTTGGTGATATACACATTGTATGTGTTGAGATGTGGGCAATCAGGCGGTAATTCCTAAAAATCTAGAAGCCTAGTGGTCGCCAGAACCTCTAGAGGGATCAGGACATCAACAGGAACAAGAATAATGCACACAGCGATACCACAGATGAGAGATAATAAAAACAGTGATATCACAATACTGGGAAAATAAACACAGTGACATCAAAATACAAGTATAATAAAGACAGTGATGTCACAGTATAGGGATAATAGACACAGTGATGACACAGTAAAAGGATAATTAATACAGTAATGTCACAGTAAAGGGATAATAAACACAGTGATATCACAGTACAGGGATAATGTGCACAATGATGTTACAGCATAAAAGAAACAGTGATATCACAATACAGGTATAATAAACAGTGATGTCACAGTAAAAGGATAATAAACACAATGATATCACAGTATAGGGATAATATACACCATGATTTCACCGTACTGGGATAATATGCACAGTGATGTCAGAGTATAGTAAACACACAGATGTCACAGTACAGTGATAATAAACACAGTGATGTCACAGTATAGGGATAATAAACACAGTGCTATCATAGTACAGGGATAATACACAGGGTGATATCGCAGTACACTGATAATATACACAGTAATGTCACAATCCAGGCATAATGTACACAGTGATGTCACAGTACAAATACAGTGGGTACGGAAAGTATTCACACCCCTTTAAATTTTTCACTTTTTGTTTCATTGCAGCCATTTGCTAAAAGCAAAAAAGTTCATTTTATTTCTCATTAATGTACACTCAGAACCCCATCTTGACAGAAAAAAAACAGAAATGTAGATATTTTTGCAAATTTATTAAAAAAGAAAAACTGAAATATCACATGGTAATAAGTATTCAGACCCTTTGCTGTGACACTCATATTTAACTCACATGCTGTCCATTTCCTTCTGATCCTCCTTGAGATGGTGCTACTCCTTCATTGGAGTCCAGCTGTGTTTAATTAAACTGATTGGACTTGATTAGGAAAGTCACACACCTGTCTATATAAGACCTCACAGCTCACAGTGCATGTCAGAGCAAATGAGAATCATGAGGTCAAAGGAACTGCCCAAGGAGCTCAGACACAGAATTGTGGTAAGGCACAGATCTGGCCAAGGTTACAAAAAGAATTTCTGTAGCACTCAAGGTTCCTAAGAGCACAGTGGCCTCCATAATCCTTAAATGGAAGAAGTTTGGGACGACCAGAACTCTTCCTAGACCTGGCCGTCCAGCCAAACTGAGCAATCATGGGAGAAGAGCCTTGGTGAGAGAGGTAAAGAAGAACCCAAAGATCACTGTGGCTGAGCTCCAGAGATGCAGTAGGGAGATGGGAGAAAGTTCCACAAAGTCAACTATCACTGCAGCCCTCCACCAGTCGGGGCTTTATAGCAGAGTGGCCCGAAGGAAGCCTCTCCTCAGTGCAAGACATATGAAAGCCTGCATAGAGTTTGCCAAAAAAACACATGAAGGACTCCCAGACTATGAGAAATAAGATTCTCTGGTCTGATGAGACAAAGATTGAACTTTTTGCCGTTAATTCTAAGTGGTATGTGTGGAGAAAACCAGGCAATGCTCATCACCTGCCCAATACAATCCCAACAGTGAAACATGGTGGTGGCAGCATCATGCTATGGGGGTGTTTTTCAGCTGCAGGGACAGGACGACTGGTTGCAATTGAAGGAAAGAAGAATGCGGCCAAGTACAGAGTGCTCTGGACCTCAGACTGGGCCGAAGGTTCACCTTCCAAAAAGACAATGACCCTAAGCACACAGCTAAAATAACAAAGGAGTGGCTTCGGAACAACTCTGTGACCATTCTTGACTGGCCCAGCCAGAGCCCTGACCTCAACCCAATTGAGCATCTCTGGAGAGACCTGAAAATTCAATTTTTCTTTTTTAATAAATTTGCAAAAATATCTACATTTCTGTTTTTTTTTCTGTCAAGATGGGGTGCTGAGTGTACATTAATGAGAAATAAAATGAACTTTTTTGCTTTTAGCAAATGGGTGCAATGAAACAAAGAGTGAAAAATTTAAAGGGGTCTGAATACTTTCCGTACCCACTGTATAATAAATACAGGGGTATCACAGTACAGTTATAATAAAAATAGTGATGTCACAGTATATGGATAATAAACACAGTTATGTCACAGTATAGGCATTATGCACACAGAGGAAAAGGTTCCCTTTAGTTGTTGCGCTCCATGGCAGCTGCTATATGTCTGCTACCTTGGCAGAGAAAAAATACACAAAGGAGCTATAAGCAGTGAAGATGCTGATCTTTAGGGGGTGTTTCCAGCAGGGCTGTTTTATCATATTGGTGGGCCCTGTGCAAAGATTTCATAAGTGGACCCCCCCATCACCAACACCTAGAAATACCTGATCTGCACGAATTATAATGCTCCCTCATAGTATAATGCCTCTTAGTGGCTCTCACACAGTATAATGGCTCCCTAGTGGCCCCATACAATATGCCCCTTATAATGTCCCTCTCCAGGTTGTCCATCACAGATTCATGTCCCCCTCCAGGTTGCCCCCACAGATTCATGTTCCCCTCCAGGTTGTCCCTCACAGTATCATGTCGTCACCCCAGGTTGCCCCCCACAGTATCATGTCTCCCTCCAGTTGCCCCACAGATATTCATGTCCCCCTCCAGGTTGCCCCCACAGTATCATGTCCTCACCCCAGGTTGCCCCGACAGATTCATGTCCCCCTCCAGGTTGCTCCCACAGTATCATGTCCTCACCCCAGGTTTCTCCCACAGTATCATGTCCCCCTCTAGGTGCCCCCCACAGTATCATGTCCTCACACAGATTCATGGCCCCCTCCAGGTTGTCCCCCACAGAGTCATGGCCCCCTCCAGGTTGTTCCCCACAGATTCATGTCCCCCCACACTGACATGGCTCCCTCAGGTTGCCCCCACAGTATCATGTTCCCCCATACTGACATGGCCCCCTGAGGTTGCCCCCACAGTATCATGTCCCCCCATACTAACACGGCCCCCTCAGGTTGCCCCCACAGTATCATGTCCTCACCCCAGGTTGCTCCTACAGTATCATGTCCCCCCACAATGATATGGCTCCCTCAGGTTGCCCCACAGTATCATGTTTCCCCCCACCCCAGGTTGCCTCGACAGTTTTGTGTCCCCCACTTTATATATGAAAGAAAAAAACAAACCATAATACTCACCTTTCCTCGTTCACTTCTTTCTCTGGTCCCGGAGTCTTCAAGGAGTAACAGGAGTGATGTAAGTGACGTCACTACATCACGCCTCCTGCTCCCAGGACACCGGGAGCAAAGAAAGCGGCCAGGTGGTGAAGTAGGGTGCCATCTGCTCCCTACTTCATCACTGTCTGCAAGTTGGGGTAGCCCGGACCCACTGCTCTGGACAGCAGAACAGCAAATGTAGGAATGTCCTGCTGTCCAAAGGGGGCCCCTGCTACCATAGGGCCCGGTGCAAGTGCACCATTGGCCCTATGGTTACAGTGGCCCTGGTTTCACATGTCCCCTTCCCAGGTGTGCACAACTCTTTGTTACAACTCAAGGTGGCCATAGCTGTAAACCTACTGATTTTAGCTGATAGGGCTATACTTTGAGATATATTCTGTAGATTTATTAGGTTTCATATTCAAAGCCACATTATGTAATTAAGCCATAATAATGCATGTTTAGAGATGCACAGGCCTGTGATATACATCTGTGTGCCTCAAATTTCATTTTTCAAATGTGAGTCATGGCTTTTTTAGGGGTGAATAACTATACATACAGTGGAAGCACACGGAATGCAGCTGCACATAGCTAAATGTCTAAAAGTCCATTTTTTTCAAAATATAGATATTGACACCACAAGTTCAAAATGAAATTAAATGAACATAAAAGTTCTGCTGCCCTTTAATGTTCGTAGTTTATTGACAATACAAAGAAAAATATACATTTTATATACATTTCCTATAAGCAAATGTGTTTATGTTGTGAATGGAGACTTTCTCTAAGGCTGAAGCCCTGCAGTACCCTACAGTACCTGTAAAGTGAATGGGATTCTGGCTAATTCCATCGTTTCACTAGGTGGGGCCTTAGCCTATTCCTAGAATAGGTGAATGATACTTATGTCATATTCAATACTTATTTCATCTTCAGTATAATGTCTTAAAAACACTGGCTCCTCTGATTAAAGTGAGACAAATTTAGCTTGCTTCAGGGTTCTATTTTGTTTCTATAGTGTCCAACTGCATAGATTTCAGGTCATAACATGGACCTTAAAATGTAGTCACATCCAGGAATGCCTTGGAAACCTGCCAAGGGGCCATGTGACTCTGGTTAAGATGACTGCATGCCTTCTTGCAACATTATCAGCGTCCGTAAGACATTTTTTTGCCTTTTGGTAAAAATAATTTGGTGGGGGTGCCCTGAGGAAATTTTTTTTTTTTCCAGGGGTGCCCAGAGTCAGAAAAGGTTGGGAAAAACTGCCTTACACTGAGGAAGATTTATAAATTCAAGGAAATAATTGAACAGCTGCTGATAACACCCTCACATTTTTCTGCGTCATTTTCCTCAAAGCAGTGACTTTAATGGTTGCCACAGACAACTGAATCCCATTTCTTTTGCATTCATTTTGTTTAATCTAGATCTTTCAGCTTTATTTTAGGTCCATAGAGCTGATCTAGAAGATCATAACTACAGATTAAGAATGTTTATTCACATAGACCTTGAGCTTTATTTCTCTTCTCCCTGAGATTCCCTTCCACAATAGACAATAGACATATACCATGTAGCCCTGTTTTTGACCCACACACCCACACATTAAAGAAATATTTGGGGTAGGAGAACTGTTCTTGTAGCGATCTCAAAAATGTTCGCTTAATTTGTTAAGCACAAGGCCCTGTAAATGTATTAAAGTAATATACAAAGGTTGCCTAATTTCATTTGGGAGAACAAAGAGCCATCCTGTTAATTAATGTGCTTATTTACTTAGTCACACATTCAGTAGTGTATGCAAAAGACAAAAGTTGTCATTTCCTTCACCGGTAATTATGTCAGTTTATTGCTGTGGACCTCCAACATGCTAACAAGCTAGGACGCTGTTTTATTAGAATTCACTCTGCTCTGCTGTCCTATGCATATTTATTATGTGAGAGAATGGGATTCTCTTCTTCTATCCTTCACTAATTTAAAAGAAGATATCCTCGATGAAATGTATTCAAATATTTTGACATTTTGCTTCACCTCACTTACAGAGCAGAAATTGTTTCTGACAGTTATTATACAGTATGGAATCCTGCTGCTTCCTTCTGCTGTAGCACAGGTTCAAAAGACATAGAAATTGCGTTTTGTTCAAAGAGAGAATATCTTGGCCCAGAAATAAGAACACTGTCAGCTGTGATTCACAGAAAGTTTAGATATGATCAGCTTTCAAACTTAACATGTATTTGGTCCTTCAAGCTGAGAAAGAAGCTGAGTGGTGGAAGGTTTGTCATTCTCTTGCTGTTTTATTGTAAAGCGAAGCTAAGCATAAAAGCTTCATTGGGAGAAGAAGGTACTTAGTCATTGGATTTATTATTGCAATTACATCAGCCAAGTATTGAAAGGGTTAAGACCACTTTCCCACTGCATGACACTGATGTGTATTTGTTACAATAACTGGACTTTTGTTTGTCAGATTCTAAAGATCTAAGGGCAATTGTGCTTAATGCTACTTAAAAGGAGCTTTAGCACCAGGTATTTTTTATTGAGAAGTCTAAATTACTCCACGCAGTTATACAAGAGCCATGGTTCTGCCCAAGGGCTTGACACATAACATGGGACTTATAACCAAGTAAAACATCACTGGCAAGAGATAAAAAAATCAAACATCCTTTTCATCTTATTGTAGCTTTAATTGTTCGCACTGCATTGATTCATCATGGCTCATTTTTATTCTCTTTCGAGTGGAAAGCTGTAGATCTGAGTTTTAGAGGGACTTGTTATAAATATATTAACATTTGTGGTTTTAAGTTCAAATTTGATATGTTTACATCACATTGCACAGCAGACTATCCCTAATGTCCATTAAACAAACGGTCGTTTGAAAAAGAGATTGACACCTTTCAGGCTGTCATGCCGTACCCTCAAGCGGTATCATCCTTTCCTCATACAACTGGCCACATTGGTGCCTTGATAGGACTATTACACCTCAATAAGGTTGACAGTATTGAAATGACAGGAGTCAGTGAGATTATAAATACTAAACATTCAATACCAAATTCTAAAACAAAGATATTTCATACAGTCTTCATTAAACTTATAGCAATCAAATCCAAAGCTACAAATAAAAGTATTGGTTTCATTATTCTAAGTTCTATAAAAAAAAAAAAATGGCGTGTCTCATCAAGACAATCCCTTTTTAACATGAAGTTGGCGGTCCAGTGCTCTGCTTCTACTGAAATGTAGAAGTATTTTATGCAAATTTCTGTTTACTGAAAATTGTAAGCATACAATATACAAATGATGCAAAGTAGATAGTAACCAGTAAGAAACATAAGTTATGTATAAACTTTGTCAAATGTACAATATTACAGGCATGTAAAACCATTATATTATATTTTATGCTATAAAAATGTTGGCTGGTTCTTTTGTAAGAAAGTGTTCCTTCTATGGTGATATGAGAAATCTGTAACGTCTCTGCCTGTTCGGGTCTCTGCGCCACCCTCTTCTCGCACGCTGCGGCGCAGGAGGCGTGCTCAGTTTGATTCCTTGTTTAAGATTCTTGTTGCTCAGTCTGAACACTGTCCTAGACAGTCTCAGCCCCTTGATTTTCCTCTGCTCCACTAATAGTTAATTTCAGCCTTGCCTGTGTGATTGACAGTCTGTCTACCAATCCAGTCTGGGGCAGGTCCAGACTTTCTATAAACAGGTTGCCAGCCCTCACATGCTCGCTGGCTATTGATTCTGTCTTGTGACTTGTCCCTGCTAGCTCCTATTCTGCTATTGTTGTATTTCTGACTTCTGACCTTTGGCTCCCCCTGTGACTACTCTCTAGGATTCATTTTGGTACTGCATTGCTCGACTGTTACCGACCCCTTGGCTTGCTGACTCTGCTTCTGTGTTGTTTTGTCTTGTCCTGTTCTGTGTGTCACTTATATTAGGAAGGGACTGATCGACCGGTTGCTGGCTGTCGCCTAGGACAGATCGGGCAAGTTAGCTAGGGACAGCGGGGGGGTTCAGCTTTAGGGCTCACTGTCTTGTTGTGCCCCTCCCCCCAGGGTTCTGCAGCAGCACTGGAGAATTGCTCAACTGGCAATTCCCTTACAGAATCACCATTATTGCCTGGTGATGAGACCTCCGATGGTCGAATAGGATATTTCTTTGTCATTTAGTGTTTTAGGGATTTGGTTGAGACTAATTTAATGTATACTGGATTGTTCAACTTTATATCATATGCATTTGTGTTACTTTACTAAACCATTGTCTCAACAAAGATATGGATCTTAAGGTTCATTTTAGAAGATTTATTTAGCAGTCAGAATCATGTGGACCTATAATTGAGACTTGAAGTCACGAAACAGAGGGGCGATTATTAGCTTGCATGATCACTATTCCATTCATTTCTATGGGACCGATAGAGAGCTGTACTTAGCCATCTCCATCCGTCCCATAGAAGTGAATAAAGCAGTTGTTGTGAATGCACACTGGTGTGCTATTTACACAGGCATATTGGGAAGCCTTGTACTGTGATTGCTGGGGAATCTCAGCATTCCAACCCCTACAGATTATGTGAGGAAGTGTTATTACTAGGTGAGTGGGTGAGCTGTAACTGTTTTGGCTATATTGTTAATTTGTGTATTAATCTGGGAAATGTTGTGTCTATGTTGAGTACTATGCCTTATTAAACAGATGTCACCAGGAGGTGTACAGGGACTTATTAGACCATGCCTGCCCTCCTAAGAATTCTGAGTAAGGAATATGCAAATAAAAAAAGAGGAAACTATTCGAGGACTACCTTTTGCAAGGCAGCTCCCTGTAGTTTAATTCCTGTTTTTTGTAAAATCTATTAACATAATCTGGGAATATAGCCAAGCCTGAATATCTCCTCCAAAATGATGAGAGACTCATCCATCTATTTGCATATCCCTTAACCAAACTTGTTAGCAGTGTACGCATGGTTTAATAAATCTCTGTACACCTCACAATGGCGTCTTCTTAATGAGGCACAGTACCCCTTCTGACCAACATCCTTGACCTCTCACATAATCAGCCAGTACCCTGCTTCTCACTGAATAGAGGCAATAACCTTGAAACAGCTGTCTACAGATGGTTCCTTCTTCCTTTTGGAGGAGCTATTCTGCCTTGGCTATATTTCTAGATTATGCTATTAGATTTCACAAAAAAACAGGCATTAATCTGTTGGGTGCTGCCTTCTAAAAGGTGACTCTAGAAAAAGTTCCTCTCTTCTGCCTAGGAGATCTATTTTCATAGTACTTCTTCAGTACTTTGAATGTTTCTTTTCATTCAAAGTTTTATTCATTTTTCAAAACAGTTTACAAAGAGAATAGGCAACAGTTGTAAGAATAACCAGCAAAAATAAACATAATTATTGGAATGGAGGGGAGGGGGGAGAAGGGGGGGTGAAGCAGCAAATGAAGGGGAGCTAACTGGTAGGGAAAGAGGTAATGGTTGGGTCACAGCTCTGACGCAGCAGAGCAACAGTAAGGAAAACAAAACATTTCTATAACTGAAGGTGTGAGGTAGGAGGGAGGGTTTAACCACAAGTATAATGAGACAACATCTTAGAATGTAATAGGGGGATGGGGAGGAAGCTGAGGAGAAGGAGGAAGAATGGCAGAAGAACAGAGAGGGAGAGGCGGATTCAAAGAGAGGAGGTGTTAATTTTCTAATACTGTATTCAGGGACCGCTATGGAAAATTATACTGTATAAAAGGGCCACTACGGGACATTATATTGTGTACAGGGGTCACTATGTGACATTATACTGTGTGCAGGGGCCTCTATGGGACATTAAACTGTGAAGAAGGGACGCTATGGGACGTTATACTGTGAGGAGGGGCAACTATGAACCATTATACTGTGTGAAGGGGCCTCTATGGGACATTATACTGTGTGTAGGGTTCACTATGTGACATTATACTGTGTGCAGGGGCCTCCATGGGAGATTATACTGTGTGCAGGGGCCGCTATGGGACATTATATGGTCTGGAAGCCACTTTGAGACATTATAGTGTGTGTAAATGGGGTGCTATATGGTGCAAGGGGCCAGAAAAGGGGGCGCTAGGCCGTGGGGGGCCCAAGTCAAACGTTTGCTATGGGGCCCAGCCTTTTCTAGTTACGCCCCTGCCTGCAGCATCTCTAGATTATCTCCCATGAAACATATCTGGGAGGACATTGGTTGGCAAATGCAAAAGGAACTGTCAGCAGCCAATGCTGATGATTTGAATACCCAAGTGCATTTAGTGTGGCATAACATTCCTCAGACAATAACCTTAATAACTTTCTCGATAGCATGCCAAGGCATGCAAGTCTGTGTATTTCTGTGTGCAGCAAGATGTCTTGAATATTTTGTTTCCATTTTTTTTATCATTTGCATATCATTAACATGCTGTGATTTACAGAATTCCAAGATTTCTTGTTCATGGTAATGCAATTGCAATCTTGTGGAGTGAAAATGGCATACAACACAAAATATGTATGTCCAAATGTAGGATTTACTTGACGCATATGCAGTGTATATACACCATATACATACAGTCATATGAAAAAGTTTGGGCACCCCTATTAATCTTAATCATTTTTAGTTCTAAATATTTGGGTGTTTGCAACAGCCATTTAAATTTGATATATCTAATAACTGATGGACACAGTAATATTTCAGGATTGAAATGAGGTTTATTGTACTAACAGAAAATGTGCAATATGCATTAAACCAAAATTTGACCGGTGCAAAAGTATGGGCACCTCAACAGAAAAGTGACATTAATATTTAGTAGATCCTCCTTTTGCAAAAATAACAGCCTCTAGTCGCTTCCTGTAGCTTTTAATCAGTTCCTGGATCCTGGATGAAGGTATTTTTCACCATTCCTCTTTACAAAACAATTCCAGTTCAGTTAAGTTTGATGGTCGCCGAGCATGGACAGCCCGCTTCAAATTATCCCACAGATGTTCAATGATATTCAGGTCTGGGGACTGGGATGGCCATTCCAGAACATTGTAATTGTTCCTCTGCATGAATGCCTGAGTAGATTTGGAGCTGTGTTTTGGATCATTGTCTTGCTGAAATATCCATCCCCGGTGTAACTTCAAATTCGTCACTGATTCTTGTACATTATTCTCAAGAATCTGCTGATACTGAGTTGAATCCATGCAACCCTCAACTTTAACAAGATTCCCAGTGCCGGCATTGGCCACACAGCCCCAAAGCATGATGGAACCTCCACCAAATTTTACAGTGGGTAGCAAGTGTTTTTCTTGGAATGCTGTGTTTTTTTGACGCCATGCATAACGCCTTTGTAAGGGTCTTGCCAAACGAAGCAATACCCTGACACTACTGCAGCGGTCTGGGAAGAAGGACAGAGACAAGTGAGCCCTAATCTCACCCCAGCCACTGTCCCTTCCTATTGCCTCAGTTACCCTAAACGGTAAAAGGACAACCAGAAGACAAGCCCTATACTGGGTAAGTGACACAGAGGACAGGACAAGACAAAACAAACACAGAAGCAAAGTGAGCAAGCCAATGGGTCAGTAACACACGAGCAATGCAGTACAAAATCTAAATCAAAGAGAATAGTCAAAGTGAAAGCCAGTGGTCAGAAAATCAGGTAACAAGGTAGCAAGGGAAATAATAAAGAGAGCAGGCAAAACACAAGTGCAATAACCGGCAACCTGCTGAGAAATGACATCCTGTATATAGAAAGTCTGGACCCAGCCACAGATCTGATAGGTACACAGGCTGTCAATCACACAGGCCAGGAAGAGATTAACTCTATGCAGTCCAGAGAGAAATGTTCCTAATTACACGGGTGTGGCTTTACACAGCAAGGGAACTAGGACCATGTTCAGACTGAGCATCAAGAAACTTAAACAAAGAACCAAGCTGAAGACGCCTCCTTCGCCACAGCGTGCGAGCAGAGGGCGGCGCCGAGACCCGAAACGGCAGAGACGTTACAGCCTTTTTGTATGACCAAACAACTCAATCTTTGTTTCATCAGTCCACAGGACCTTCTTCCAAAATGAAGCTGGCTTGTCCAAATGTGCTTTTGCATACCTCAGGTGACTCTGTTTGTGGCGTGCTTTCAGAAACGGCTTCTTTCACATCACTCTCCCATACAGCTTCTCCTTGTGCAAAGTGTGCTGTATTGTTGACCGATGCACAGTGACACCATCTGCAGCAAGATGATGCTGCAGCTCTTTGGAGATGGTCTGTGGATTGTCCTTGACTGTTCTCACCATTCTTCTTCTCTGCCTTTCTGATATTTTTCTTGGCCTGCCACTTCTGGGCTTAACAAGAACTGTCCCTGTGGTCTTCCATTTCCTTACTATGTTCCTCACAGTGGAAACTGACAGGTTAAATCTCTGAGACAAATTTTTTATCCTTCCCCTGAACAACTATGTTGAACAATCTTTGTTTTCAGATCATTTGAGAGTTGTTTTGAGGAGCCCATGATGCCACTCTTCAGAGGAGATTCAAATAGGAGAACAACTTGCAATTGGCCACCTTAAATACCTTTTCTCATGATTGGATACACCTGGCTATGAAGTTCAAAGCTCAGTGAGGTTACAAAACCAATTTTGTGCTTCAGTAAGTCAGTAAAAAGTAGTTAGGAGTATTCAAATCAATAAAATGATAAGGGTACCCAAATTTTTGCACCGGTCAAATTTTGGTTTAATGCATATTGCACATTTTCTGTTAGTACAATAAACCTCATTTCAATCCTGAAATATTACTGTGTCCATCAGTTATTAGATATATCAAATTGAAATGGCTGTTGCAAACACCCAATTATTTAGAACTAAAAATGATTAAGATTAATAGGGGTGCCCAAACTTTTTCATATGACTGTATATATCAATAAGTATATTGTGCCAAATTTGAGCCCTTGGTAAATTTGTTGCAATCATTTTGAGATATTTATCCATGCCGCTTTTAGGCTGAGGCTCCACGTTGCATAAATGCAGCTTTTTTTGTTCCAGATTTTGCTTCAGTTTTTGAGCCAAAGTCAAGAATGGCTACTAAAGGAATCGAAAATATCTAGGAAGCACTTATAATTCCACCTTCTGCTAAATCCACTCCTGGCTTTGGCCAGGGTTAAGAAGATGGTGGTCTTTTCCAAAAGAATTTCCACAAATATCTATTGAAGCTCAGCCACATTTGTTTCAATGGAGATGACTATTTTTGAAAGAAAGCAGTCATGTTATTCTAATCCAATATAACCCATTTAGACATATTTTTCAAAGTAGTCATAGATGCCACAATGGTGTGTAGATAGACAGCACTCAGGAAACAGAGTTTAACTGTTAGTTACAGTGATAGGGTTCCATCCAACATTCATAAGTAAAAGTAACTCTAAACACCAGTGCTTGTAGAATGCTTAGGCTAAGGCCCCACGCTGCGGTAACACAGCTTTTTTTTGCAGGTTTTGCTGCGATTTTTTGAGCCAAAATCAGGAGTGGATTGAACAGAAGGTAGAAGTATAAGCTCTTCCTAGATGTTTTCCATTCCTTTTGTAGCCATTCTTGACTTTGGCTGAAAAAAATGCAGCAAAATCCGCAACAAAAAAAGCTGCATTTCCGCAACATGGGGCCTGAGCCTTATTATGATTTTATTAGGCCAGGAGTTAGGTGTAACATTTTGGTCAAGGATTACCTTCTTCTGACACACTGCCATACTGGGGGAGCAGCTTCAGATTGGCGCTATGAGAAGAAGTGGCTGATCGCTATACAGTGCTCTCATTTGTCAATATGGAGTGTGTCTCATGCCCCATTTTACTAGCTCATATTATGCCACTATTCTGTCCTATTACATTTCATAAAGTTGCCATATCCTTTCAAAGCCTTATCTTGCTTTTAGGTTCTATTTGAATTACCAAAATTGTAGAAAAATAGGTATCCACAATGAAGGTGCTACTTTATATTGTTACATGATGAAATTGGTGCATTTGACTAGACTAATGCATATGTCAAAACGCTAGCATTTGTGGTCTCCATTCTGTATTTGAAAATAAAACGATTGTGTTATAAAGGAGCTCTCTCGCCATACTCTCACTTGCCAAATGACATTAGCAGTATGCTTGCCCCAAATCTGAATCTTAAACATCAAGAAATCGCTTTACTAAATTTTATAAAGCTAACATTAAGGCGCATATGATCATTTGGTAAGTTTGATCATTTCTTTTAGATTCACATTTGTGAAGAAGAGAAGAGAAATAAAAGGATGTGTGCTTTAATACATTGTTAGTTTAGCGGTTCGCGGGCTATGTATTCAGATGCATCCTGTGGTGAGATTAGAGAATCAATTTGAGTTGGCCTTAGATTGAGCTACCAAGTGATTTGTCATTTGTGAAATCTCTTTTTACATTTCAGAAATTACATTTAACATAACTTTCAGAAAAGCCTTGAAAATGTATTTTAACTTCAAACTGTCCTTTTCTAAAAGTTGGTATATTTCAACAAAAGATAGTTTGAGGCTGTGTGGAATAATTTGTAAAGCCAAATACGGCCAACTATATTGTTCGCATTTCTCTTTTAGAAGTTGTACTAAAAAATGTAAGATGGAGAACTAACAGAATTTAAATGACCTGTCTTTCAATTTGAAAAGCTATAAAGATGCTAGTTCTTCACCCCAGTAAGAAGATTCAATTACGAAGCTCTTTATATTCATGCTCCTTCACACAAGTGGATACTTTTTTTCCCTTGGTATCATTTTCTCAGCAGGAGTTCTACCTTGACAGAAGTGCTGTGTTTCAGTGCCTTTCTCATTAAAAAGAAGCTACATAGTAGGATTTTAGATATAGGTACTAAGTCAGGACCCAGATATGCCTCTTCCATGTAGGGAGGATTGCAGACAATCGAAAGTCAAATTCAAAGCACCATTTAGCATCAAACAAGGTCCCTCGCCTTCCACATTCAGGATTACAGTTCTTTGAAGCTTGGCAAAATACTGAATGACCTGGTCTGCTGGCACATACTATAAAGTCACACAAACAACCACCAGAAGGTTAATAGTACAAATGATTATCTACTGGGAGGTTTTCTAGATCCTAAATCAGCTCCACTTTCTGTGCTGCTGCAACACTGATGGCTAGAACTTGATTGAGCATATTACATATACTGAAGCTACTAAAAAAGTCACTTATTAAGTGCCAAGGGTAGAATTGGATACTATCCCAGGAGATTGTGCAAAATTCATCAGGGCAATGGTGTGTTGAAGTGAGAGCAAGCTCAAAATGGTTGCTCTGGTCTTTCTTCTCTGTCATGGTCTGGTTAATATACTATACTTTCCTGCTAAACCTCCCACACACCCAGCTGTATTTAGGTATCCTGGCTGTATGGATGATGAATTGAGGGCACTTGATCACAGTTTGTGACACTTTTGCTTCAAAATTATAATGATATATGTCCAGTCATAGTCTCTTTAGTTTCATGATCCACTTAAATGGTGAGGTGTAGGAGTGGTAATTTCTCTTCACTGTTCCCTGATCCTATTTCTGGCCATTCACTCAGTAGCTGCTTTTGGCTTATACAATCCAGTCCACTAAAGGGTGTTCAGAGCACCTTTGCTGAAAATATGGGTCTTCATTGTGTAGTAGTGGAGGTCTTCATCAGAAGAGGATATTCTCTGTGAGGTTTTAGAGAGCCGGTGATATAGTTCAGATAGTCTGGAATTAGTTCCACAACTAACAGCCAGCTGTCAACAACTACACTTACTCCTATTAACAAATTAGGATAGCTATTTCTTACTTTCAATGCACCCACCATCTAGAAAAAGTGATAAGACATTCCACTCCTATGTACAGATGTTGAGGCTGTCTTTATGAACCATTTCACCTGCAACACACATAAGACCTATGTAAA
Organism: Leptodactylus fallax; assembly: GCA_947044405.1. Lineage (NCBI taxonomy): Eukaryota > Metazoa > Chordata > Amphibia > Anura > Leptodactylidae > Leptodactylus > Leptodactylus fallax. Next base: position 909,916 of record CAMRHE010000024.1, read on the forward strand.
TACACAACCAGTCAGATTAGTCCACAGTTAGTAATTAGAAAAGCCTTCCCCAAAGGGAATCCAGAACAGGATTTTATTCCATACTTGGCACTAAATATAAGGTCATGTGTATAAACCATAAGGGGATGTAAAACAATAACCACTGTAAGTGCATAACATATTGATAAAGAAACACAATCAAAGCTAAATCATTGAGTATTTGCTTAATCACTTCAGTACCAGACCAATTTCTCTGGTTCAAGACTGTGTACACAACAATCGGGAAGGCAGGGACGGTAATAAACCATCCCTACCTTCTCTAGGGAAGCTCCAGCTGTGGTAACAGCTGGCTCCCTGCTTCTGCAGCTGCACAATTTCATGCAGCTGCTTAAAACTGCAAGGACGTACTGGTATGTCCTTGCAGAACAATACAACCACTATCCGAACGTAAATACTCTATGGGTGGTCCGGAAGTGGTTAATATAGGATGCTATTTTTGAATCTACATATTTTCTTCAGTAAAACTTTCAACATTCAGCAATTGGTCTAGATATGGTGGAATGGTAGAATGAATATGCCAATAGTTGAATGCCTAATTATTTTAATTAGTTGTCCCACAAGCAACACTTACCCCTCATATATAGGATAGGGGATATGCATCTCATCACTGGGAGTCACCTAGTTTGAAGAGTTGAGAGTCTATTTCCGTGCGTCCCTAGAATCAAACGGAGAGGCAGCGGACATGTGAGACTGAAATTCAGTTCAAATGTGTGGGTCACAGGCAGAGATAGTGAGTACAGAACTTGTTTATTTTTATCAGTCCCCAATAGGTTTGTATCCCTGCATAGTCTGAAATTGTACCATCAATGTGACAGTATCAGACTGTCCGAGGACACACGCCTTTGACAAGAGAAGTGGTAACACCCGGTTGTCAATAAATTTTCAGAAGAAATATCAGGAGTAGTACAACACTAAGTATAAGAAAAGATTCTGCTGAGTTATTTTTTTTTTTTTTGAGGGACTCAAATATTTCCTTAAATAGATATGTAAGCAATGGGAACATGTTCTCTTTAGTGGTCCATCCAAAAAAAATATAGTACTCCCCTTAATGGCCCCCCTTAACTTATCAATCCTCGCTCGTTCTAACTACAGCCTGCCACTTCCTCTTCAGCCCTGACTTGCACATTATGTCATCTTGTCGCAATATGATAGGTCAGGGCCTGCTCAAATCTCTATCTAATCAATATTAACCCTTTCCCGACATCTGCCGTAATAGTATGCCGGGTGCTTAAATATGGCGGCCATCGGGACCCGAGCAGCCACCATAGCCGCCAGGTTTCTGCTGTATTATACAGTAGACACCCAGTGCTAATGCCCGCGATCAGTTCCCGCAATGATCACGGACATTAACCCCTCTGGCGCCTCGGTCAAAGCTGACCGAGGCGCCATTTTACCAGTGGCGTGCAGGCACTGCCATTTTGCCGGGGATCGACGGCACAAGGAGCAAGCTCCGGGGCCAGCGTCCCATTGCTATGACAGCCAGAAGCCTTGTGAAGGCTCCCAGGCCTGTCTTTCATTAACTTCTATTGCAGGTTACTCTATGTATCCTGCAATAGAAGCGACGTTTTTTTACAATACATTAGCATTGTAATACATTGCATTAGTGAACAGACCCCCTGGCGTTCAATACCCTAAGGGGTCTAATAAATGCAAAAGTAAAATAAAAAGTAAAAAAAATATTAAAAAAAAAAATAAAAAATATTAAAAGTTCAAATCAACCCCCTTTCCCTAGAACACATATAAAAGTAGTTAAATACTGTGTAACACATAGACATTAGGTGTCCGAAAACGCCCGGTCTACAAATCTATAAAAATATTTTTCCCGTACGGTAAACGCCGTTGCGGGAAAAAAAAATCAAAAGTGCCAAACCGCCGTTTTTTGACTGTTTTGCCAGTGATAAAAATTTGAATAAAAAGTGATCAAAGCAATAGTAATTCCCCAAAATGATATAACTAAAAAGTACACATGGTTCCGCAAAAAAAGACGCCCTATGCATCCCTGTACACGGAAGTCTAAAAAATTTACGGGTGTCATAATGTGGCGACTTTAAAAAAATATATATATATTTTTGCACAGATTTGGATTTTTGTTCAGGGGTTAAAATGTAAATAAAACCATATAAATTTGGAATCGTACCAAAACATAGAATACAGATGACATGTCATTTTGGCTGTAGAGCGAATGCCGTAAAAACAAAGCCTGTAAGAAAGTCGCACAAAAGCACTTTTTCTTCAAATCCACCCCATTCAGAATTTTTTTTTCAGCTTCCCAGTACATTGTACAGAATAATAAATGGTAGCATCATGAAAAAAAATTTGGCCTGCAAACGTTAAGACCTCATATGGTTCTGAGAACGGAAAATAAAAAAAGTTATTGGGTTTGGAAGGGGGGGGGGGGGAGTCAAAATTTATAAAACCTCACTTTTATTTTGTATAAGATAAAATCATATAGGAAAACTGAGACACTAAATACCACTACATATATCTCAATTGCGAAGGTAGAGATCAGAGATGAGTACATATAACATGCGTATTAGGTGTAACATGTGTGTCAGTATTATTCACAGTCACATATGTCAATGATCCATTTGACATTTACCCAGCTGCATTAACTCAAGAAAAAATATAGCTCAAAAAAATACATAGCCCGCAGCGTATTAGATCACCTAAACCAGGGATCAGATGTATGTATGCTATGTGAGTTCAGGGCATATGTGTTGAGCTAAACCTAGAGAATGTAGCTTGCACAGGGTTCAGCTAGTCAGCTGTCACAAAATTAGGCTAAGTCTAGGCAGGATCAGGAGAGCGTGGCTCAAGTAACATCTAGCTATATATAATAGACTAGATAAAGGACCTTATTGAGTCCAACGTTCCAAATTCACCCAAAAGTGACTTCTGCCAATCCAAAGAAAATTTCTTGACATGCAGTCAGTTGTACTGTATAAACATAGCTATGCCAGTTAGGCATAGTTACATTTATAGCCCATTCTGCAACTGTATAAACATAGCTATGCCAGTTAGGCATAGTTACATTTATAGCCCATTGAAAGCAACCATAAGGCTGGAATTGTTAATACACATAGGTAAAAGTGTCCTAATTGTCCCCCATATAGATATTGGTGACCTACACTGGTAATATTGTAGTTCTCACAATCCCACTCCAAATGACATCACATACAATCAAGGCCACACAGCTTTGGTGAATTGAATACTTACCTCTTCTTCCTGCAAAGTGCTGATGTGGTGCCTGTCTGTGCACCTGTTCTATTGTCCTCCTAGCTACCCTGTCACTTGGACTATGGTACCACAAGCCGCACCCTAGAGCAGTAATTCAATAGGTAGTAGCTGATTAAAAAAGTCTGTCACCCCCATGAGGTTCCATGAGGCTATCACCTATCAACATCGACCATTTAGGAAAATCTGAAAAAAATATAATTTACATAATAATTTGGAACGCGGTATATGTATATGACTTTGAGTAAATGTAGCTGCACTGCTTTTTCCATCTTTTATAACATGTGCTTTGATTTTGTATATATGATCAAAGTTATCAGAGCCTGAAGGTAGAACAATCCACTAAACAAGAAAGCTCAGGCTTGAACTGTGCCACCAGGTATTACATGCCGTTACCTTTCTATCACACTTCACAATCATACCACGAGGTATTACATACTTCCCCTTTGGTCAGCAGGACTTTTTATGATGGATAAACTAAACCTCTATTTTACTCTTAAATGTTACTCTATTTGTGACAGAAAGTAAAACCATCAAGCAAGAGCATTGAGCATTTAGTAACCTCCTTTTACTTAAATGTGGATACTTCTGGTTGCAAATGACCAGATTGGAGTATGGAGTCTAAGGGGCCACCCATTTTTAATTCTTAAACCTCCTGATGTAGATATGGAATTTGTTGCAGGTGTGTCCCTAGGTCACAGTTCCCAATATAGTTGGCAGCTGGCATTCTTCTACACTGTTAAATTACAATGCAGGAACAGCGGGTATAGGAAATTATGTATTTTATTTGGACATCACATTTCAGATTCAATCACAAACCTCCACCACAAAATGTCAATTTATGGGTGCCATAAGTGGCCATTGCTGGTAACTTAAATTAATTGTAAAACAATGGGACAGCTTTCCAATAAAGTCTAAGTTTTAAACAGTGCAAATTTAGAAGCTGATTTAATAAGAATGGTATATAGTACACCATACTATTTGAATGTCCGTGCCAAAGTGATATATACCAAAGTTATTGAGAGGAGCCTGCCTCTTAATCATTTTGGCACATCTCAGGTGGTCCGTGCACTAACATTTGAAAAATACTCCAGTAAGTTTTCTGGCTCAAATTTGTCTGGAAATGCTGGAAATGAAGCCTCAGAAAACTGGCATACAGTGGGGAAAAAAAAGTATTTAGTCAGCCACCAATTGTGCAAGTTCTCCCACTTAAAAAGATGAGAGAGGCCTGTAATTGACATCCTAGGCAGACCTCAACTATGAGAGACAAAATGAAAAAATATATCTAGAAAATCACATTGTCTGATTTTATAAGAATTTTTTTGCAAATTATGGTGGAAAATAAGTATTTGGTCACCTACAAACAAGCAAGATTTCTGGCTCTCACAGACCTGTAACTTCTTCTTTAAGAGGCTCCTCTGTCCTCCACTCATTACCTGTAGTAATGGCACCTTTTTGAAATTATCAGTATAAAAGACACCTGTCCACAACCTCAAACAGTCACACTCCAAACTCCACTATGGTGAAGACCAAAGAGCTGTGGAAGGACACCAGAAACAAAATTGTAGACCTGCACCAGACTGGGAAGACTGAATCTGCACTAGGCAAGCAGCTTGGTTTGAAGAAATCAACTGTGGTAGCAATAATTAGAAAATGGAAGACATACAAGACCACTGATAATCTCCCTCGATCAGGGGCACCACGCAAGGTCTCACCCCGTAGGGTCAAAATGATCACAAGAACGATGAGCAAAAATCCCAGAACCACACGAGGGAACCTAGTGAATGACCTGCAGAAAGCTGGGACTAACGTAACAAAGGCTACGTCAGTAACACACTACGCCACCAGGGACTCAGATCCTACAGTGCCAGACTTAAGTCCCCCTGCTTGGATGACTGCGGCATCCAAGGGGTTACGCCATTTTGCTGCCCAACCCGGCACTCTGCAGCCAATAAATAGCTGTTTTTTTTAACGTGATTCGGCGAGATTTAATTTGAATCGAATAGAATCGTATTGGAAAATTCAGCGAAGTTGCCAAATCAAATTTTTTAATACTTCGCTCATCTCTAATACTATTATCAGGCATGTATGACATTTTGATCACTTTTCATTTAAATTTTTCCAGGAAGGTGAAGCTGTGACAAAAAAAAATTGGTATTTTCAGATGCTGTGATACCTAATACCTTTAAAAACATTTGTTGATTTGAATTTTTACAGTGAGCTCATTAGTCTCTTATTAATTTAACTTCATCATCCCACCAAATTATTAATTATTTTTATTAAGAAATAACATGTTTCTGACAAGTTTGAAATAAAGCACTGAAAATCAGTGCTAAAATCTAAACTTCTTTGATAATATGCAGCCTCTATCATTCAGAATGTCAGTCTGATCATTTTAGATCCCAGTAATCCATAAGATTTCTATATTAAGCAGTTAATATTAAAATATGTTGTAGTTTATTGTTTGTTATGTCATTCCTGTAATACTTTACCTCTAATGCTGTAACAGGTAGCCATTGACAGGATTGGCAACTGATTAACTGCTTGAGTTCTACACATTATGCTCCTTGCTACAGGCCATTGTACAGCTATAGGCACGCGCCAGCATGAAAAGTGTTAATGATGAGATGTGCAATCAATGATTAATTGCCTGTCCCCTAAAAATCAATATTTCCCATCTATTTCTCTTTATTGCTGTGATGTAATTTTTATTTTGTCCTAGTTGCCTTCTGTAATCACTTTATCCATATTCTAATAATAGAAAACCTAGGAATTCATTGAGAGCAAATGGTGGTGCGTTTTTCAATTCCAGTCACACTGTTATTATTCTCTTCCCTGGACTGTGATGCATCACTGCCATTTTAACCACTTGCTCAGTGATCCCATTAACTTTGCCACTTGACAGGGAAGGTTATGAGGTCAGTGTAAGAAGTGAATTTAAGGAACATGGATCAAATAAATTATCTATAAATAAAAACAGGACAAAACGGATGGTTTTATTCCTTTTTCTTAACAAAATTACAATTCTGTAGATTGCAAATTTGTTGCTTGCTCTGCTACATAGAAAAGCAAGCATGAGAATTGTGTTGAAAATTATAGTTATACCTTATTATTAGTACATTTATGAAATGTTCTAAATGTTTAAAGGCGCTGTCTAGCTTATAGTGCTGCAGGATACTATACTATTTAGGTATTGCTCCAATTAGTATAGAAAGTTAATCTGACTCCAATATTATCCAGGAATATCTGAAAAGAAAGCTATTACAAATTGGCGATTAAAGTGATTGCCCAGTTCTTTTTCATTTATAACATATATTCAGGATGTGTCATCAACAAAAGATCAATGTTGGTCACCTGGGACCCCTGCTGATCAATTTTTTGAAGGGGCTGCGGCATTATATAAGCAACATGACCCCTTGCCTGTTTACACTGCATGCTGTTCGTTTCATAGCAGCCATGTGATGTAATTAAAGCTTTGTCCGATTCACTTTTACTGAACAAGGCAATAATTACTGCTATGACACAAGCGGCATATCAAGTAAACCAAGAAGGGCAGACAAGTACCGTGGCCCTTCAAACAGCAGGACAGCGAGGGTCCTGTGTGTCAGACTCCACTTATTTTTTATTGATGACCGATCCAAAAGATAGGTCAAAGGGAACTGGACAACCCCTTTAACTCTTCTTGTAATAGCTGGGAAACCGAGGAGAAACGTAACAGTGGTGCGGAAAAATATTCTGATCCCCTGTCAATTCCTATAAATATTGCTAAACCAACAAGAACTTTATAATTAAGTCCTTAATGGTCCTAGACTTCCATCAACCCCATTAAGTACCATAGAGCATCAAGGATTTATGTGTTCATGTGATGGACACACAGACACAGCACAGTCATCAGACATCTGCATGGTAACGAGCTGTGCACCTGTGTGCCCATCACATGACCATGGACCAAATACCACATGACCATGGATCGTATATCACATGACCATTGACTGATTTTTATCCACTGGAAGTAAGTAGAAAAAATGACAGTAAGCAGAGTTCTAGAAAACCATGAGGAATTGTTACAGAAAGTATATTGGAAAATGATACAACTTTTCATTATACAAACAATAACATTTGTCTCTTAATATTTGACAGAAACTGGACAACCCCTTTAAGGGTGGGTTCACACTTGCGCTGGAGTCCGTCTGCCGCGAATCCGACTGAAAATCTTGGGAAACTGTATAGGGACTGGATAGCGAAAGGTTAGCGACTTATTGCTTAAAAACCCATTCATTTGAATGGGTTTTTAAAGCAATGCGCGGGTGTGCGCTTACACCCTCTGCGCTGCAAATCCAGTGTTTTTCACTGGAAACAAAATCCTGCATGTCCGACTTTGTTTCCAGCGAAAAAAACTGGATTCGCGGCACAGAGGGTGTAAGCGCACACCCGCGCATTGCTTTAAAAACCCATTCAAATGAATGGGTTTTTAAGCAATGCGTCGCTAACCTTTCACTATCCAGTCCCTATACAGTTTCCCAAGATTTTCAGTCGGATTCGCGGCGGAAAGACTTCAGCGCAAGTGTGAACCCACCCTAACCAGTAATTAAGTTTCAAAGCCTGCAGTTTGATTACTTTAATTTTGTTATGACCATTTAAGTTTTATCTGTAGATTGGATTATTCTTGTTATGTGGATAATGTGTAGAATCCAAACATCCTTATAACATTACACATATACACACAATGCACGCTGCAACATTTAATGTCATATATGATAGTAGACAGTGACAATTTTTTTCTCATAATAAGCGAATCGAAGATGCAGAAGTGGAATTCATTCCGAATTTCATGAAATATTCAAAACATGACAGCGGCATCCAAGGGGTTCCGCCATTTTGACGCCCACCCCGGCTCTCTGCAGCCAATAAATAGCTGTTTTTGTTATGCGATTCACCACAATTTAATTCGGATCAAATAGAATTGTATAGCGAAATTTGGCGAACTTGCCAAATCGAATATTTGAATACTTCGCTCATCTCTAACCATCATGTCTTTTAAGTGTGCCTGCAAAATATTCACATATACAAGATATACAAGATTGTACACAGGGACAAACATTGACTAATAGTAGATTATGTGAACTTTTTTGTTTAATCTTATTTCCCAGTGGCTCATCTTATTTAATAGCGTCTATTAGGTACATTTTGCTATGTCGTAATAAAGTGTGTGACCAATCTCAGACACTTGGAATTAATACCCGTGTGAATTGTATTGTATTGACGGGGACTGATCTTAAATTGTAAATTCCATTGCAATGTGGTAAATGAAACACATTTTTGAACAATTTATACTATTCACTTATAATTTAAACTGGAGTGGATGCAGTTCAGTAAATTTTTCACTGAAATTTTTTGTCTAGAAACAAGGATAGACTATAGAAACACATGATAAAAGATTTATACATAGGGAAACATTCAATGACAAAAATAAATCTCCTCTAGATATTCAGCTAAATAGGGCACATATGTCTCTTTAGAAAGTCATACATAATGGAATTCAGACAGGTAAGAAAAATGATCCCTAGCTTGACTGTTTATTGTTCTCTATGGTATTGATTTATGGGCAACATAGGCTTAAAATCTGAGATTTAGGTTTTTTTAACCATAGAGAGATATGATTTCAGCTAAATCTTAAATATGAAGCTTAGGCAACACTATACATTGTAAACTTTGTTCATATTTCTTATACTCACTGCAGTAATTTAATTCTTGGATTAGGACCTATCCCTAAAGTCCCAATCCCTGTACCATTACCCTATAATGTACGTGACCTGTTTCAAGGCACTGTATGCCCCAGCACATAGTGCCATAAACTGGATCCAGTGCTGTGTTCCTGAGCACAGAAAGCACTGCTTCTGCATTTGAGCATTTGCCAGTTGATGATGTCACAGGGATTCCCTATGGCAGAGGGGCTAAAGAGCATGAACAGAAGACATAATCAATGTCTATATTGCATGTTCTTGTGACAATTATATAATTGACAATTTTGATTACATCATTCACCCTTCAGCAGAGATAAATAAAAAATATTTAAATTACCTTTATGTTCAGTAATTTATTTAATTAATAGAAAAAATGTATGCAATATTTTTCTCAAACTATTAACTACTTTGATATCTGAATAATGATTGTTAAGTTTAAAAGCTGTCACTGCCTAAATATTTTACTTGTGTTACATGGTAATACTTCTTTTTAAAGCCCTATATATCTGCATAATTAATTAACCATCCTTTCTTTCAGTGCTGCATGTTCCAGAAAGTAATAAGTGACAATAAATTAGGTAGTAATAGCACAGACACGAATTTCTGCTTTGGATAGATGACAAAATCCTATTTATTGCTACATGTGTTCTTGACCAATCAATCTCTTCTGTGTGTACAGTAGCTTTTGATAAATGATATAAACATGTCTGAAGTCTCTGTACAGCCGTTGTCAGTAATCTATTTGCACAGACATGGGAAGTAAGTGGCTGAAACAAAAGCTCTAATAAGAGATCCAGGTAAAATACGCTCAATTACAGTACCCAAGGTGCTAGTGTGGCGTGGTAGTCTTCACTTGCAATTAGTAAATATTTTCTTTAAATTATCTCAGATACTCATTTAATATTATCAGCTACTTAGAACCAATAGATAATTAGACTTTAATGAAGCATGTAGCTGCTTGCTCAAGTCTAACATTTGTTTCTCTGCTGGGACTCCATTTTACTTTGCACTTATCCTTCAGCAAAGCTTCTCTACAAAGTCACTTTGGCAATAAGAAGTATTTAATTAGATTAATGAATTCTTATCACCTCTCGTTGGGACTAAGCTTGTTAATTCCTGGCGACAACAGAACAACAGATTTATATTACTAAATGTTTAGGGATGCTTGTGTTGTCTAACTGTAGCAGGCCTCATAAGTCAGGCAGCTCTGGGCAGATCTACCTCATATCCCAAGATAGGCCTAAAATATTTGGCAGGGACTACCTGTGCCTTGAGTTAATTTGCACAAGTCAAAATGCAAATTATTGTGTTTTCTTTTACATATGTTACTTTATTTACAGGCTCTTCTTCAAGTGTTTTACAAAATTTGTTACGGGAGAATTATTCCTCTATAAATTTATTTAATTTAGGAGGTTCTTATGACTAGATTTAGGTGCCAAAAGTGGCCAAAATGTATTATTGTACATTTATTGCTTCACCATATAGGATAGGAAATAAATGTGCATTTGCTAACCTAGTGTATTTCTAGGTCATATGCTAACATCACTCACTAAAAACGAATTAATGCAATATGTGTTATTCTCTAGCAGAGCTCCCTCAAGGAAAAATGCCAATGTAATGCTGTACTCAAACTAGTGCTAGAGAGGTCTTTGCAATGTTCCATTTTTTTTTTAACTGTAATTTTTATTAAAGTTTTATAAAAGTTACAAGACAACACAGACAGAATAAACCGCAAAACAAAAACAGAGCAATAAGAGCAAAACCATCATTAATAAGAGGCCAACACAAGAATAAGAAAAACTCACAAGACAAAGAACGGAATGGAAGGGAGGAGGATAAGACAAGACAATTGGAGGGTGAGGGGTAAGAGAGATCAGAGACCTTGGAGGCTACAATATGTATCCCAAGGGGACTAAATAGACTGGAAGACCTCCACCTTATTGTTGAGAGTGGCAGTGAGGAACTCCAGACTTCTAACATCCTTGATACAGGCCACCAGTTCAGAACCCGTGGGGGGATGTACACTCCGCCAGTGGAGAGCCACCAGCGTCTTAGCCGCAGCACAAATATACAGAAAGAGAGTAGAAGACTTCTTTCTAAGGAGTCGCGGCGGCAAATTAAGAAGGTAAACCAAGGGATCTAGCGGTACCCCCTGGAGAAAGAGAACATCAGTCATGGCCTTGACCTCCCTCCAAAAAGGGTGGAGCATGGGACAGGTCCAGAATATGTGGTATATAGTACCCATCTCAGAAAGGCATCTCCAAACAGGTGGAATACTCGGGTTAAGAGTATGCAGGAGAACAGCGATGTTCCATTTTTATTCACCAAATTGAGTAGATCACAAGTTAGCAGAAAGTTCACAAAATATTTCCAAATGTTACTTTAAAGTTTATTCCCTTTCCCTGGGTTGGAATATGTATAGAAATACAGATATACAGAGGACCTTTCACTATCTCCAGCAATAGAAGTTCTTAGCATCTGATAATAGTTGCAGCTCCACAGATTCCTGCACAGTTGGAATTTTTTTCTCTAGCCTGCACTGTTCCCCGAGCAACGAGTGCAGTTAGGTTTTTTGGAGCCAGAAGGGCAGTGTCAGAGCTTAGAATCTCACCCCTTGCTTACTTTTGCCTGACATCACCCTTCTGACAGTACAGAGCCTGCAAAGCACCAAAATTAACAGCAATGATTGCTCAGGGGGGCTAGAGGAAAAATTCCAACTGTGCCAGAATCAGTGGAGCAGCAGCTACTAATTAATGTAAAGAGCTGAACTTGTTAGAGGTGGTGAAAGAGTCCTCTTTAAACCTAATTCAAAAACATTTGGGCTGATTTATTAAACTGCTGTAAAGAAGAACTGTCTTAGTTGCCCATAGCAACCGATCACAGCACAGCTTTCATTTTCTATAGTATTTTTGAAAAATTAAAGTTGTGCTGTGTAAGACATTTTTCTTTCAGTTTTCCTAAATCTGCCCCATTGTTCCATGAGAATCACACAGGGTCAGTGTGGCTTCATAGTATAGAATTGCGTGGGACTCCATGTGCTGCAAAATAACCACTTGTTCATGGCTACTGTACAGTCATGGCCAAAAGTTTTGAGAATGATACAAATATTAATTTTTACAAAGTCTACTGCTTCAGTTTTTCTAATGGCAATTTGCATATACTCCAGAATGTTATAAAGAGTGATCAGCTTAACAGCAATTACTTGCAAAGTCAATATTTGCCTAGAAAATGAACTTTATCCCCCAAAACACATTTCAACATCATTGCAGCCCTGCCTTAAAAGGACCACCTAACATCGTTTCAGTGATTGCTCCATTAACACAGGTGTGGGTGTTGATGAGGACAGGGCTGGAGATCAATCTGTCATGATTAAGTAAGAATGACACCACTGGACACTTTAAAAGGAGGCTGGTGCTTGCCATCATTGTTTCTCTTCTGTTAACCATGGTTATCTCTAAAGAAACACGTGCAGTCATCATTGCACTGCACAAAAATGGCCTAACTGGGAAGAGTATTGCAGCTAGAAAGATTGCACCTCAGTCAACAATCTATCGCATCATCAAGAACTTCAAGGAGAGAGGTTCCATTGGTGCCAAAAAGGCTCCAGGGCGCCCAAGAAAGACCAGCAAGCGGCAGGACCGTCTCTTAAAAGTGTTTCAGCTGCGGGATCGGGCTACCAGCAGTGCAGAGCTTGCTGAGCAATGGCAGCAGGCAGGTGTGAGTGCATCTGCACGCACTGTGAGGCAGAGACTCTTGGAGCAAGGCCTGGTCTCAAGGAGGGCAGCAAAGAAGCCACTTCTCTCCAGAAAAAACATCAGGGACAGACTGATATTCTGCAAAAGGTACAGGGAGTGGACTGCTGAGGACTGGGGGAAAGTCATTTTCTCTGATGAATCCCCTTTTCGATTGTTTGGAACATCTGGAAAACAGCTTATTCGGAGAAGAAGAGGTGAGCGCTACCACCAGTCTTGTCTCATGCCAACTGTAAAGCATCCTGAAACCATTCATGTGTGGGGTTGCTTCTCAGCCAAGGGAAACGGCTCTCTCACAGTCTTGCCTAAAAACACAGCCATGAATAAAGAATGGTACCAGAATGTCCTCCAAGAGCAACTTCTCCCAACCGTCCAAGAGCAGTTTGGCGCTCAACAATGCCTTTTCCAGCATGATGGAGCACCTTGCCATAAAGCAAAGGTGATAACTAAATGTGTGGCATCCCAGAGCTGGCTATGGCTGGGCTGAGGGTGATCTCTGTGCATTGTATTATTTCCTGTTGCTTCATAGCCTGTGTGACATAGCAGGGGGTCCTGAGTCTCACACAACACAGCGCCACCTAGTGAGCCTCACACATGCATTACACCTCCCATAGGATTGAATAGTAACCAAATGTCCAATGGGAGGACATCGCCTGGGAAAAGGGGAGGAGTCAGCTGATCACTGGGTCCCCATGGTAACACCCCTGCAGGAAGGTCCTGCGTGTGAGGAGTTAGAAGTGTGGAGTGTTAGGAGGAGGAGGTGAGGAGAGAAGTGTGATGTCCTGTGAAGAAAGCAGTGAGTTTAGTGCAGGAATCTCAAGTCCTAGACAGGCCCAGGAAGGTTGGAGAGCTGACATACTCCAGCTATTCAGAAGATCCTGTCCCCTGTCTGCCTAGCCATCGCCCTGAAGGAAGTCAGGCATCATTATCTTGTCAGCATGAGACTGTGGAGAGAACATTCTGGAACACGTGCTCCATAGCAAGTATCACAGGATCCAGGGGCCAAGGCCAGACCTGTGGAATATCCTGCCACCCTGACTATTGTACCCCGAAACTCTGAGCTATCAGGACCACATAACGTGAGTGGGGAATATTATGTACTAGTATCATGGTGGGCATCCTCCTATGAGCCAAATAGGAGCCCAGACGCACCTTAGGGCTGTAACACTGAAGTATAAGGGGCTAGGAACACCTTTCATCAAGTCTACCCTGCACCCCAGGACTTTGCTGTGTCACCAGGCGTACCCCGTTGTTTTGTATTGAAGAAACTGTTTAAGCATTTGTGCCTCCACACCCATGGAAGTAAAAGTTCAACTTTACAACCGTTTCTGTGTCTGACTCTGCACCGACAACATCAGGGCGCCCCAAACACCACCAGTCGGCACAGTATAGGGGAAGCGCCCCGGGGGAACAATCACCACCAACATTTGTGCAGTCCCCTCATCACTGGTACCAGTGGTGGTAACGTGGGACAGCACCAGCGCTGCGCCCTCGTGCCCAGAGACCGTGACAAGTCTGCGCTGTTTGCACCCCGCAATCCCAACTGCAGCGTTACCTTCCATCTGGTCACCGCAAGAAAAACTGGCGTCACGAACAGGATACGGGTGTGTGCCATTTTGAGAAAGTCGCCACGAAAAGTGCGCCAAATTGTCTCCAGAGCATCGGTCTTTATTGTGGACTTTGCTAAGATCAAGTTTATTCCCTGAGAGTGCTTGCCACAAAGAGGGGGAGCCCTATACCCCTGAAGCAAGCCCTAAAGACTGTCCTCTCAGTGTGTTACAGCCCTGGAAGAGTTAAAACGCCCAGGACTTGTTTGCTGCGCCACATCGCTGTGTAAGAACGCCCACAAAGGGTTAACTGTACCTTGCAAAAGTGCGGGAGATTTTTAGCACTGCCCATGAGGCCAGGAGACCCATCTGCCGCCATCTTAGGAGAGCCCAGAATGCTGAACGCAATGCTCCAGCGCACCCATACAAGAAAGTGAAAGGCGAACGTGCCAGCGCCATTTCTGACTCTCCGGTGCCGCATCACCATCCCTGCTGTGCACCGCTGATCTCTGGTCCACGCTGCAGTTGCTGTCAGTGAGTACTGTGCCTCCCTGTCCTTGTCTTCAGTCCTCCCACGGCCCCAGCGAGTGTTTTCCGTGTACAGTGTCCGTGGGGAGTGCCACCATTAAAGAGGGGGGAGCACACCGTCAGCCTGCATCACAGTGACTCTGGTAATAGCTACAGCATTCTTAAAGGGACAGCATTCCAAGTTGTAGTCTCCATTCCCTGCCAGCAAGCAGTTGAGTTTCTTAAAGAGATGGCGACCTAATTTCAGTCATACCTGCAAACAACATGACTGAGCAAAGTGACATTGTGCCATCTGTTTCTAGTGATCCAGCAGTGCCCATGGCGAGCAGCCTACCATTCTCCATGCCATTTTACCCTGGCGCACCATGGCTGCCGCGCTACAAAGGGGAGGCGCATACCCTCAGGGACTTTCGTGAGAAGATGCTGTCTCTCTTCCAGTTCTATCCTCTGAATACAGAACAGCAGATACAGATCCTGCTGGGCCAGCTTGAGGATGCTGCAGCTAGGGAGGTCAAATCCTGGCCTGCCTCCGACAAAAGAACCCCTGGGCAAATTCTGGACAAACTCCAGGTGAACTTTGACGTGCGATCTGTCTCCGAGGTAAAGATGTGCTTCTTTTCCAGACGACAACTACCTGGTGAGACCCTGCGGGACTATGCTTTATCCCTCCAAGAGGCATTCAGAGCTGTGGTGCAAGTGGATCCACGTGAAAATGTGGACTCTGATAAAATCTTGCTTGACCGCTTCATAGAAGGGGCGGGTACCACATTGCTCCAGAGTCAGTTGCGAATGCTTGCTGCACAACATCCCAGCATCACGTTTGCTGACTTCAAGGCCCTTGCCATCCAGGTCTTGGGACAGGAGCAGCCCCAGCCGAGCCCAGTCATCTGTGCTCCCTCACCTGGACCCTCAACAAGCATTGCTCCAGTTGTCCTGCCACTACCTCTGGGTACCTCACCTGCTGCCCAAACTGCGCAGACTACACCAGCAGACTCCAGAGATGACCTTCTGGCCCGAGTGGATCATCTGACCCGTGCCATGGAACAGATCACCGTCCGTCTAGATCGTCTGACCCAGCCGTCTTCATCGTCCAGTGATCCTTTGCGAAGTCTCAACATCTCACCTGAGTCGCCACCCAGACGTCCGTCTTCAGTGAAACCTCCGCAGAGTGAGAGGCCATACTGTACCTATTGCCATAGATATGGACACACCAGGCCTCAGTGTTTTCAGTTAAACGGGCCACCCCCGAGGCCGTGGGCCGCCCCTCGGGAGGAAAGAAGAAGGGCCCAGGTGAATCTTCAGTGCCATTGTCACGCTTCGTCTCAGCCTGCCCACACATCACAATCCGGGTGAACGGCGTCCCTCTCACAGCGTTGGTGGACACTGGATCTCAGGTAACAACCCTGCGCAAGCAGGTGTTCCTTGAACATTGGGACTTAGGTGTGTTGAATAGAACACCTGACACATGGATAAATCTGTGTGCCAGCAATGGACAGCCCATACCACAGCAGGGTTATTGGGAACCCACTATCCAGATTGGGGACTTGAAACTGCCTAGACAGGGTGTAATTGTCACTGATGTAGAGGATGATAGGTTTGCAGTTGTAATATTAGGCATGAATGTTTTACGCCATTGCTTTGCAGAAGTGTTGGATGCCTTGCATGCCTCTCTCCTTACAGCTTCTCCCAGTGACCAGCAGACCATTCAGCGGGCCATTCGTGTACTCAATGCCCAGCACAAGTTCGCCAACAAACAAGGTGAAATTGGTCAAGTCCGGATCCAAGATACCCGTCCAGTAACCCTACAGCCTGGAACAGAAACTATGGTGTGGTGCCGTGCCCGTCCGGGCATAGAAAATCAGGACTACGAGGCCTTGCTACAACCCATACAGGTAGATGGCCAACCACTTGTCATGGCTGCCCGCAGCCTTGTCACAGTTTCCAATGGACGTGTTCCTGTCCGCTTAGTCAACTTGGGCGATGCTCCCGTGAACCTCCACAAGTTCCACTCTGTGGCCCTGCTACATCGGTTAGCACCAGAAGACATTCTCTCTGGTGATTCTACCGCCACACAGCGTTCCACCCAAGCTGCTGAGAACATTCAGAATGGAGCCACGAAGTCCTGGTGGGATGAATTGAACGTGGGAGACGCCAATACCCCTATAGAGCACATCAATGGGGTTCGCAATGTGGCCAAGCGTTACCAACAGGCATTCAGCAAACACCCATTGGACTTTGGTAAGACCACGACCATACAACATCGCATTCTTACTGGCGACCACCATCCAATCAAGGAGCGTCACCGTCCAATACCACCCGCGATGTACCAACCGGTGAAAAAGTTGATCCGAGAGATGCGAGGTGCTGATGTCATCCGGGAGAGTAACAGCCCCTGGGCAGCCCCGCTAGTTCTCGTCAAGAAGAAAGACGGAACCCTACGATTTTGTGTGGACTATCGTAAACTCAACAACGTCACGCACAAAGACGCATACCCATTGCCGCGGATTGAGGAATCTCTAACGGCTTTGGGATCAGCTACCTGTTTCTCGACCCTGGACTTAACCAGTGGATACTGGCAAGTCCCTATGGCGCCTGAAGATCGTGAAAAGACTGCGTTTACGACCCCGATGGGACTCTTTGAATTCAATAGTATGCCATTTGGGCTATGTAATGCCCCAGCCACATTCCAACGGCTTATGGAGAGGTGCCTCGGCCATGAGAATTTCCAGAGTGTGCTACTGTACCTGGACGATGTTATTGTATTCTCCCGGACATACCAAGAACACCTTCGTCACCTGTCCGAGGTATTCAAGGTACTTATACAGCACGGCCTAAAGTTGAAGCCCTCCAAGTGCTACCTGTTGAAACCCCAAGTTCACTACCTTGGGCATGTCGTGAGCGCACAAGGCGTCCAACCTGATCCTGAAAAGATCACTGCAGTCCAGAACTGGCGAAGACCAACTACCGTCAAAGAAGTCCGAAGCTTCCTTGGATTCGCAGGTTACTACCGGCGTTTCATACCACACTTCGCCCAAGTAGCCGAGCCTCTGAACGAGTTGTTGCGCGGTTGTCCCAGAGAAAACTACAACCGAAAACTTCCGGTAGACTGGACAGCGCGTCAAGAGGAAGCCTTTCAAGCGCTTAAAGCACTTCTGACGCAGCCACCAATTCTAGCCTATCCCGACTACAGTCAGCCATTCCGCTTGTACACAGATGCAAGTCACCAAGGTTTGGGTGCAGTGTTGTCCCAGGTTCAGGACAACAAAGAGCGAGTCATCGCCTACGCCAGCAGGAGTCTGAGAGGCGCGGAGAAGAACGACCAGAACTATAGTTCTTTCAAACTCGAACTTCTGGCGCTTGTCTGGGCCGTGACAGAGAAGTTTAAAGACTACCTGGCTGCCACACCCTTTACCGTGTACACAGATAACAATCCGTTGGCGCATCTGGACACTGCTCGACTGGGAGCCCTTGAACAACGGTGGGCCTCAAGACTCACGAATTACAAGTTCTCTGTCAAGTATCGCAGTGGCAAGTCCAACGCTAACGCTGATGCACTCTCAAGGTTGCCTGTGGGAGAAGAACCACCCCGAGAAGACATCTGGGAAGAGGTGGAGATGCCACCATTCTACAACAAGTTTGCCCAACAGGTTGCTATTGGTGTCCCTATAGAAGGAGAATCTCTGGCGAAAACAGCTGCCGAATCCCTCCAGGAGCCATCTCTGTGGAAAACGTTCCAAGAAGAGAGCAGAGTTTTAGGAGAATTGTCAGATTTCCTTCTTACAGGAAGAATACCAACCCGTGTAAAGAGAGGTCTTCATGACGTGGAATTAAAACGCCTTTGGCGACAGAGGAAGCGCCTGTTTGTCCAACGAGGCCTTCTACTTAGAAACACTCTTGATCCTGTCACAGGTGAAAGGCTTCATCAGATCCTCGTACCAAGAAGAGACGCACAGATGATACTTGAGGCGTATCATGACAGATCCGGTCACTTCGGGGTACAAAAGACCGAAGCTACCATCCGTCGTCGCTTCTATTGGGTTGGGATGAGGAGTGACATTGAGAGTTGGTGCCGAGAGTGTCCCGCCTGTAGTATCACCAAGGAAGGTCGAAGAGATCAGAAGGCCCCTCTACATCCAATTAAGACTCAAAAGCCGTGTGAAATTGTTGCTCTGGACCATGTGAAGTTGGGTCCCACACGTTGCGGCTACAGCTACGCTCTGACGATGGTGGATCATTACTCCAAGTTCCTTGTCATCGTGCCTGTCAGAGATCTTACAGCAAGAACTACGGCTGAGACCTTCTACGCAGAGTTTGTCCGCCATTACGGTTGTCCTGAGCATATCCTCACCGACCGTGGATCGGCGTTTGAATCCCAATTGTTCCGTGAGCTGTGTCAGTTCCAAGACTGCAAGAAGTTGCGAACCACAGCGTATCACCCTCAAGGGAATGGTATGTGCGAGAAGGCAAATCAAGTGATCATCGGCATACTAAGAACAGCCGCAGTTACACCTGGTGTTGAGTGGCCTGAGCGTATCAAGGACTTGGCCTATATTTACAACAACACACCCCAAACATCTACGGGATACGCACCATTTTATCTAATGTTTGGAAGACAAGGTCAACTTCCTTCAGACTTAACCCTTGGTGTGAAGGTCCCTGACACCATCAATCCACTACCCATAACAGAATGGGTTGTTGAACACCGCCGACGTATGGAGGAAGCTAAAGAGATAGTTGAAACGCGCATGGATGAGGTTCGTAGGAGACAACAGGAGGATTACAACCATCACGCCCATGCAGCGCCCCTGAAAGTTGGCGACCGTGTATGGTTAAGGAATAACCATCGGAATGGGAAATTGGATCTATTCTGGGAGAAAGAACCATACAGTGTCATCTCCATACCATATCCTGAATCCGACGTGTATGAGATCTCTAAACCTGGGAGACAGCCCCAAGTAGTACACCGAAACCGTCTGAAGCTGTGCCTTAAAGAAGGACTACCCACAGAGGTGCCCCCAGCTGAGACAATGAGTACGGAGATCTTGTCACCTTCTGAAGCGAAAGAGAGACCCCCAACGTTAACTGAGCTTATGTGGGCGCCTAAACTACTACCATTTAGCTGTTATCCACCAATTGCTCTAGTGCAAGAGAACCCTTCGACAGATGATTTAATTGATTTCAGTGACTCTGTTCCTGATTCAAATCTCGTTCCACTTAGGCGTTCTGAGCGTACCACAAAAGGCGTACCTCCAACACGCTATAGTGATGCCATGGCTGTCCTTGGGTAAAAGAGGTTAACTGTCTCTGCTTCTGTATATATGTTATTCCTGCTCTGATTACATTAATGTTTTTCCTGTGTGTATATACAGTATATATATAATATCTTGCCATGTAATATAGTATTTACATTTATATGCAACAATCCAAGCCATAGTGCCTGGCTCACCGAGCCAAGGAAGTTCTGTTACCCCATTGCGGTATGGACATTCGTGCGAGAGTGCCTACTCTTCCTTACAGAAAGGACTGTTTATTGTTTCTCAGAGAGACTCTCATGATAATGGACACTCACAAAATTTGTGCCAGAGAGCCTCTGGACCCATTTGCACTTTATTCGTATTTATTAACGTTATGTTACATTTCTCACCTTCACCCCAGCCCGTCGCCGAGGTCGGCTCAGTGAAAGAGGGGGAGTATGTGGCATCCCAGAGCTGGCTATGGCTGGGCTGAGGGTGATCTCTGTGCATTGTATTATTTCCTGTTGCTTCATAGCCTGTGTGACATAGCAGGGGGTCCTGAGTCTCACACAACACAGCGCCACCTAGTGAGCCTCACACATGCATTACACCTCCCATAGGATTGAATAGTAACCAAATGTCCAATGGGAGGACATCGCCTGGGAAAAGGGGAGGAGTCAGCTGATCACTGGGTCCCCATGGTAACACCCCTGCAGGAAGGTCCTGCGTGTGAGGAGTTAGAAGTGTGGAGTGTTAGGAGGAGGAGGTGAGGAGAGAAGTGTGATGTCCTGTGAAGAAAGCAGTGAGTTTAGTGCAGGAATCTCAAGTCCTAGACAGGCCCAGGAAGGTTGGAGAGCTGACATACTCCAGCTATTCAGAAGATCCTGTCCCCTGTCTGCCTAGCCATCGCCCTGAAGGAAGTCAGGCATCATTATCTTGTCAGCATGAGACTGTGGAGAGAACATTCTGGAACACGTGCTCCATAGCAAGTATCACAGGATCCAGGGGCCAAGGCCAGACCTGTGGAATATCCTGCCACCCTGACTATTGTACCCCGAAACTCTGAGCTATCAGGACCACATAACGTGAGTGGGGAATATTATGTACTAGTATCATGGTGGGCATCCTCCTATGAGCCAAATAGGAGCCCAGACGCACCTTAGGGCTGTAACACTGAAGTATAAGGGGCTAGGAACACCTTTCATCAAGTCTACCCTGCACCCCAGGACTTTGCTGTGTCACCAGGCGTACCCCGTTGTTTTGTATTGAAGAAACTGTTTAAGCATTTGTGCCTCCACACCCATGGAAGTAAAAGTTCAACTTTACAACCGTTTCTGTGTCTGACTCTGCACCGACAACATCAGGGCGCCCCAAACACCACCAGTCGGCACAGTATAGGGGAAGCGCCCCGGGGGAACAATCACCACCAACATTTGTGCAGTCCCCTCATCACCGGTACCAGTGGTGGTAACGTGGGACAGCACCAGCGCTGCGCCCTCGTGCCCAGAGACCGTGACAAGTCTGCGCTGTTTGCACCCCCGCAATCCCAACTGCAGCGTTACCTTCCATCTGGTCACCGCAAATGGCTCAGGGAACAAAACATAGAGATTTTGGGTCAATGGCCTGGAAACTCCCCAGATCTTAATCCCATTGAGAACTTGTGGTCAATCATCAAGAGACGGGTGGACAAACAAAAACCAACAAATTCAGACAAAATTAAAGCAATGATTCTGCAAGAATGGACTGCTATCAGTCAGGATTTGGTCCAGAAGTTGATTGAGAGCATGCCAGGGAGAATTGCAGAGGTCCTGAAGAAGAAGGGTCAACACTGCAAATATTGACTTGCTGCATTAACTCATTCTAACTGTCAATATAAGCTTCTGTTACTCATAATATGAATGCAATTATATTTCTTTTATGTGATAAAAACATCTGACAAACACACATAAAAACCAGAGGGCAGCAGATCATGTGAAAATATAATATTTTTGTCATTCTCAAAACTTTTGGCCATGACTGTATATTTAGCACAGGCTAAACAGGCTTGATCCTATCATATGAAAGCAGTAAAAGCCATTACAGAAATTTAAACAAATAAAAAGAAACCATGCATTTTCTGATGGTAACCCATCTACAGCTTGAACTATGTGAATAAGCCAAAGAATTGTTCCCTTTATAGAGAACTTTTCACCACCTCCACCTACTCCAACTGTTTGCATCCCTCAATAAGTACTGCTTCACTGATTCAAGAGCAGCTGTATTCCTTTCTTATTCTATACTGCAGCTCCATTTTCATGAAAATCAGCATTTTATTCTTATGCAAATTAGCTGGAAAGGGTTTTTCTTCTCCTGCAGGGCTTCACTCTCTGATCTGGATATGGCGATGTGGAGAGGTGGGTCCTTCATCTGAGATTTAAAGCATATTCTGTGGCTATACCATAAATACCGCTTTAACTTTATTGCACTAGACCAATAGAGATATTATCATTAAGCCTTTGTTTGCCCTACACCACTCGGGGTAATATCCTGTTGGAGTCTACTCAGAGGTTGAGACATAGCTGTCATCAAATGAGTAGGACCACCCACTGGAGTCCAAAGCGCAGAATGAGCAGAGATTTAAAAGATTTTAACTGAAATTTGAGGGATTCCCTTTAAGTCTGTATTAGAATAAGACATTATGGGAAAGGAGCTGGGGAGCTCATGCGCCCTCTATTGGATGTAACAGATCCTCAATTTGCTTTTGACTCACTGAGCCTTGAGACAGCAAAAGGGATCTTAGCCAAGCCAATGTCACTTATCTGCATACAGCGCTGTTTCCGGATTGTTGTCCTTCATCAGTACAGAGCAAAGTGAATTGGCTGGCTTAGTGGGAGGCAATGAGTGGGTTAGGGACAAGAATCTCTCACATTGAGGAGAGCACCAGTGAAGGTGTGTAGAGAATTTAACTGCCTTTCGCCCTCTACTTAGCATCTACATATCACAAGGCATTATGGGAAAGGAGCTGGGGAGCTCATGCGCCCTCTATTGGATGTAACAGATCCTCAATTTGCTTTTGACTCACCGAGCCTTGAGACAGCAAAAGGGATCTTAGTCAAGCCAATTTCACTTATCTGCATACAGCGCTGTTTCCGGATTGTTGTCCTTCATCAGTACAGAGCAAAGTGAATTGGCTGGCTTAGTGGGAGGCAATGTGTGGGTTAGGGACAAGAATCTCTCACATTGAGGAGAGCACCAGTGAAGGTGTGTAGAGATTTTAATTGCCTTTCACCCTCTACTTAGCATCTACATATCACAAGGCATTATGGGAAAGGAGCTAGGGAGCTCATGCGCCCTCTATTGGATGTAACAGATCCTCAATTTGCTTTTGACTCACCGAGCCTTGAGACAGCAAAAGGGATCTTAGCCAAGCCAATTTCACTTATCTGCATACAGCGCTGTTTCCGGATTGTTGTCCTTCATCAGTACAGAGCAAAGTGAATTGGCTGGCTTAGTGGGAGGCAATGAGTGGGTTAGGGACAAGAATCTCTCACATTGAGGAGAGCACCAGTGAAGGTGTGTAGAGATTTTAATTGCCTTTCGCCCTCTACTTAGCATCTACATATCACAAGGCATTATGGGAAAGGAGCTGGGGAGCTCATGCGCCCTCTATTGGATGTAACAGATCCTCAATCTGCTTTTGACTCACCGAGCCTTGAGACAGCAAAAGGGATCTTAGCCAAGCCAATTTCACTTATCTGCATACAGCGCTGTTTCCGGATTGTTGTCCTTCATCAGTACAGAGCAAAGTGAATTGGCTGGCTTAGTGGGAGGCAATGAGAATAAGACATTCCACCAATTTCTTTACTAGATTTATGTTACATCTACTTGTATAGCATACCATATCTATAATGTAAAGTCTTGATACTGAATACATAATCTTTTTGATAAAATCTCAGATAATTGAAGTTCTTCTATATTAGTTTTCCTCATTTATTAAATCCCTATCTTGCACCATAGCCATCCTGCCAGTCTTAGCTAACACTGAGATGGTCTGAGCCTTCTTCCATTGCCATGAATATTTCTAGTGTATGCATAATGATGCCCGCTACAAGGTTACTTGCTGAGTCTGCAGGCTTGATACTGCAAGGCCAGATGACATGAAAATTTCATCAAATGAAACTCTTTCAACAATGAATTTTTATACCTCTGTGCTGAAATAATGATATCTAGTGCTAGATACAATAAAGTTATATTGAGCATCTACCCCTTGTAATTCCTCAGAGTTTAACTATTTACTACAGCACTCAAGATTTTTAATACACAGTTTAAATACTACTATAGATTGTGATCTCTCTTTTCAATATTTTAACTCCTTTTATTTTAGTGACAAGAAGCTTGAACTTAATTTTCTGTCAATTGCAAAAGGAATTTGTTAGGGAAATGGAGTATGACACTTGACAAAGTAGTAAATGAAGAATGTCTTACTCTATTTGCTTGTAACTACAATACACAATTACGTTACACTGCACTCACTTTGCATTAATTTCATATTAAATTGGACCTTTTTGACCTATGAAAAATGAGTGTCTACTCACTTCACAATGAAGCTAGACTTGCGATTCACTCAATAAGGAGAATACCTTTGGTACTTGTATGTTAGCTTTTTAGCTACAGTAGTAGAAAAAGTGCACTGGTGGCTTGGCCATAAAGATCCCTGAAAGGATTTGTCTCACAGAGCCAACATCTTAGTAATGAGAGGTCTCCAACAATAAACGGTTATGGAAGGGATAAACCACAAAAGGGCATCTGATTTCATCTACAGCAAAAAGGCAGCATTATGTGTTGGCCGTTAAAATGAATGGTTGCCCATGTAATACATGAATGGACCAGATCTGCCAGGTTACATACAGTCTCAGCTCTGATATGCAGTTGAAACCAGAAGTTTACATACACGATATAAAAAGACACATATGCATGTTTTCCTCACTATCTGACATGAAATTAGAATAAACCTTTCCCATTTTAGGTCAATTAGGATTAAAAATTATTTATATTTGCCAAATGCCAGAATAATGAGAGACAGATAATTTTTTTAAGGCATTTTTATTACTTTCTGCAAAGTCAAAAGTTTACATACACTAAGATTACTATGCCTTTAAACAATTTTGGACAGTCCATATGATGATGTCATGTCTTTGGAAGCTTTTGATAGGTTTATTGGCAACATCTGAGTTATTTAGAGACACACCTGTGGATGTTGTTAGGGCTTGCCTGTAAGTAATGCCTAATAGCAGCTGCTAGAGAAAGGGAAGACAGACAGTGAGCCCTAAAACTAGGCCCACCCCATGTCCGTACTTAATTGCCGTAACTGTCCAAATGACAGGGACAACTAGATGACAAACCCTACTCTAGATAAGTTATACACAGAACAGAAGAAGACAAGACAACACAGAAGAGGAGTCAGCAAGCCAAGGTGAAACCAGAGAGATAAATAAGTACCAAATCACAATCCAAAAGAGAAATCAAAAGCCAAAAAACAGAGGTCAGTAAATACAAACAAGAGCAAGGAGAAACGCTTTGTAAGGTCAGAGACACAATAGCCAGCAACCATGTGTGGGTTGATGGCCAGTTTAAGGAAGTCCAGAACCCACCCTAGGTTTGATTGGCTGATAAGCTGTCAATCACAAGCACACAAAAGTTAACTCCATAGTAGCCAGAGGACAATAGCACTCTCTGAACTGACACAGAGGAGTATATTCAAGCCTGTATGGAGAACTGCGACAACATCCAGAGAAGTTCCACGATTATCTACGTATGTCCATTCCCAGCTTTGATGAACTTCTTTGGCAGCTGTCAACCAAACTCCAGAGGCAGGACACCCACTTGAGGAGAAGCGTTATACCAGAGGAGCGCTTGACAGTGACCCTTCAGTGAGTATCAACACTGTATTTCAAATGTGTGTGTGTTATATATATATATATATATATATATATATATATATATTTACACTTACTTTAATTTTATTTTTTTCAAGGTATCTGGCAACAGGCGAGAGCTTCTCCTCCATGCACTTCCAGTTCCACCTTGGCAAGTCGACCATCTCCTACATCGTCCAGGATACTTGCCAGGCCCTGTGGGATTTTCTCCCACATCCATCTACAACAATGGAAGGACATTGCAGAAAAGTCCTGTGAGGTGACACGCTTTCCAAACTGTGTAGGGAGCAGTCGACGGAAAGCACATCCGTATCCAGAAACCTGCAAGGAGTGGCTCCCTGTTCTTCAACTACAAGAAATACTTTTCCATTGTGCTGATGGCCATTGCTGATGCCCAGTATCGATTATTGACTGTGGACATTGGGGCATACGGCCGCACCAACAACTCCAGAATCTTCAAGGACTCTGACATGGGACAGAGAATCTATTCTGGAAATTTCGGATTGCCAGCACCAAAGCATCACCTGGAACTGATGGACCTCCTATGCCGTTGGTGGTTGTTGGCGACAAGGCCTTCCAGATGTATGGAAACCTTCTGAAACTGTACTCCAGCTGTGGACTCAACTTCCAGAAAATAATCTACAACTATAGACTGTCAAGAGCCCGGAGACTTGTGGAGTGCACGTTTGGGATCCTCACTTCGAAATGGCGAATTTTTACCACTGCTATCCAGTTGAAGCCAGAATCTGTGGATGACGTTGTGGAAGCCTGCATGGTCCTCCATAACTTCCTGCTGACAAGGGAACCGTTGCCAGTTGACACCCAGGAACCGGAGTCTGAGTTACATGGTCTCGACGCATCTGGCCCACGATCTACAGTAGCTGTCAGCCGCATGAGGGACAATTTTGCAGCTTTTTTTCTTTCCAACGCAGGTTAGGTGGACTGGCAGGATGGCAGAGTGTAAGTTTTTTCCTTTGAATTTTTTTTTTTAAACTTTTTTTGGACAGTCAAATGTGCTGAAAAGTCTCGATGATTAAAGTCCTGAGCATTGAAAATGAGAGACTTTATTACTCAGCATACAGACTTGCAACTCAAGCATTCAATGCTTGCAACTGCCACAGACTTTTTTTTATTCCTCAGTTGTCTTTTGCACATGCTTTCTTAAGGGTGGTGTCTTGGTGGGGTGGTCCTCAGTGGACAAAGTGTAAACATACACTTTTTCCACCGAGGGTCCCTCCCCTGACACCACCTTTAAAGAAAGCATGTTTGTTCATCCTATTGGCTCTGTTTGTAATTTTGTGGATAAAAAAAACACATTTGTTTTAATAAAAAAAACTTTATTAAAATATTTTATTGTATATTAATTTTTCTTCAAAAATCACTGTCATGAAAAACAAATTTAGTTGAACATATAGTGAAACAGTAGAGGTAGATTTTCAGACTGACTGGTGGAGGTACAGTGCACAGGAGTGCAAAACATTTTTTTTTTTTTTTTTTTGGCGTTTGAACACTTTTTTTTTATCTTTTTATTTTTTCCCTTGTGCTTTGTGAGCATGCTCAGAAAAAAAAAAACCGGACATAAAATAACGGACAGTAACTGATGGCTATCAGTTACTGTCTGTTATAAGTCTGCTACCCATAGACTTCAATGTTAAAAAAATAATGGAAACTTGCTGTCCGTTAAGAATCCGTTATTTCTAACGAACAAAAAAATCCTGCATGTAGGATTTTCTGTCTGCGAAAAAAAAACGGACTTCTGACGGATTGTGTGTAAACGGACACAAACGGACACTAACGGACACTAACGGACACAATATAAAAACCCATTGAAATGAATGGAAATTTTAATGGATTTCTGACGGTTCAGCTAGTGTCCGTTGCTAAAATCTTGTAACGGACAATAGCAACGGACACTACTGGCGGTCACCAACGATAGTGTGAACGCCCCCTTAACACCACAGCTAATATACCAAAAATGACTTACAAAGTGCAGTGTGAGCACATATCTAAAATCACAGATGTCCACAAATTAGATCATCAACATCCAATATATTTCCATCATCAGTTCATATAGATGTAAATAGGTTCGATCTTACAGCCTCCAGCAGCACTTTCCTCTCCGCTTGCTTCGTGCGGAAACTGAGCGGAAACCACACGGACCCCATTGTAGTCTATGGGGTCTGCGGGTTTTACCAGGTAAGCCGTTTTTTATGCGTATAGGTTTCCATTCATGGGGTCCTCAAGCGGACTCCCCGAATGGAAACCCATACGCAGATGTGAACCGTGCCTATGTGTCCTGTTGCTACACAATGGATGCCGGCCTGGAACCTGCTTCATCAAAACACTTCTCTGCCTCACACTGTAGCGGACAATCGATAGTGTTAATAACACAGGGCTTTAACATGGTCTCCTCTCTGCTAAGCTCCACAAATACAACATTCACAGAGATACAGAAATTATAGATTTATGAGGGCTTTGTACAGAAAAAATCTATTTAATGGGCATACTTATCTCTCAACCTATGATATACATATTCATTAGGGAGGTCATTTACATCTATATGCACTGATGATACAAATATAGTAGATGTTGATTTAGTTTGTGGACAACTAGTTTGTGTTTGCACTTTGTAAGTAATTTTTGGTATTTTAGCTGTAGTATCAAAAGTTATGGCTTATTTAATTATTTCACTGTTTTATATTTAATTGTACTATATCATTATTTTCTTAATGTACTATTTATCTTCCTTAGTATGATAAAGCATATAATAGTTTTTTTAATTTTTTTTTTTATAATGGATTCACATTAGAAGTCAAAGGTACTGTATTTAGGGGTACAGAATAAAAAGAAATGCTTACATTATATAAAAAGTTATTTGCTATCTAGAAAATCTGCACAGTATATAATTTACACAACTGTGCTGGGATGAACCACAAGCAAGGGAAGTCTAACAGCTGCTTAGAATGTTCCTTTGGTTGGCCTTTGGGCTTTCAGTCTATAGTAAGATCCCTATGATTGTTAATGACAATAACCACTTGAAATCTTGGTCAGTAAGTACAAACTTTTGTAGACATCTGATTTTGCGATGCTGGTTATATAATCCTGGCAGTAAATTGCTTGTCAGGAGTATGCACTACATAATCAGTCACATTGTGCATGAGCATAGGACACTCAGATATTGGATGGTTATGAAATGTTAAGTGCTCATTTATTAAATTCCCTCTAACAAAATCATAATATATTTGTCAAACTAATAGAGAAGTTTTCAATTTTAGTAGATGAAATCCGCTTTGATACTGTCAACGGTCTATTTTTTTCTCCTTTCTTTTATTCAAATAACCTTTGTAATGTGCCCCCCAATTCACTTCATTTAGAAAAGATAATAAATACAGTATATTATTCTGAAAGTCAAATATCATCCAGTGAAGTAATCTTGGAGATTATTTATATGTCTGTTTTGACAACAAATTGCATTCAATGTGCCTATTCAGATGCCAATTTTTTTTTTTGACAGTCTGTTTTTCACAGTCATCAAAAAAAAAAATTGACATGTACTATCTTTGTCTAAAAGCCTGGAATGATCTATAATGACTTTAAAAGACTTTGAGGAGTTACTTGTTTCAAAGGTTACCATGATAAGATGATCACAAATAGATGATAGCTGGGTTACCCAGTGATCATCTATAATCTGTATAGCAAATTTCAATCTATGTACAGCTCCATCTCAAGGGAAATTAACTATTACACATTTTCCTTTGAAATCAATGTTTGTGCATCCTCCAGACCCGCTACATCTTTATAATCACTCATTGCTGTGTCTAATGGTTTAAAGGGAGTCTATCATTCAGATTTTCAATTTTTAGCTAAGTCTATATTCATGTAGCCTTAAGAAAGGTTATTGTAGACATACCTTTCATTTAGTTCACACCGGGAAACTAAGGGAAAAAGAAGCAAAGAGGAGGAGAAGGCGTTAACAAGAACGAAGAAGGGGAGCGGCGATGCAGGGAGATGGTGATGACGCGAGTGTGCTTGGAGCCCCCTGTTCTTCGTGAAGGCTAATTTACATAACAAGAAAAGTGCTTTTTCTGAAAAACAGCGGCAGGATTCAGGAAATCAAAGGTATGCCTACAATAGCCTTCTAAAGGCTACATGAATATAGCCTTAGCAAAAAAATTTAAAATCTGAATGATAGACTCCCTTTAAGGGAGCATGCTCTTTTAGCTTACAAAACTTGATAGAATATTTAAACTCTGACTTTGTCAACCAGACAACCCCTTTGAGCTGGCCATAAATATTAGGTAAGATTGATGGAGTCTGCTGAAATTATAGGGATGTAATTTGTGTAGGGGCCTCTTGACTGTTCCACAATGGCATATGAAGGTGTAAATGTGGAGCTGTCGCATTAAATTTTAACTTGTCTTATCTTTGTGTTCCCTGATCTGAAATCTATCCCATGTCCCTGAACACTGAATTGTCTGGCTTAGAAATCTTTGATGATCATCATTACTACCTTGACTACAGAGTGTGTTACTGACATCTCAAAAATATCAGGGATACAACTCCATTATAAGGAATAACAAAGTGTTAGGCTAGGGCTCCAGCTATTTCATGTGTATAGGGGGTGACTAACCATTATCAACAGATTCCGTAGAAAAACAGAATGGGCAGCATGGATCTCAAAATGTCTGATCTCAAAATGCACACAACTGAAGCTGAGGATACATGTATCCAGACGCATCTTAGCTTAAATACGGCTAAGGGCATCATAATATTCTAGCAAAACCTTTGGACGTATACAAGTCAGAACAGAACCATTTTGTGGCCAGACATAGACACATATAGCATATCACTTTGTAATACAATATCTTAAAGCAATATTGTCTTGAAAAGCTGGTCTTTTTGTGACACTCACATCTTGATATGTCCAGCAAAAAGAAAACGTAAAATAAAGGACAAATCTGTATTTGTTAGTGGAGACTGCAAGTGTTTGAGACAAAAGGTAGTCATACACATTAAATAGCTGTCAGTTGAATGCTTATTTGGCTAAAAGCTATTACTCCGAATTTTGCCATACACATGAAGATTGTATTCAACTAAGAGTACATGAGTCTTGAATGGAGAAAACAGAGTAAGGCTCTCTCTTGAAAACAAAGGATTCAAATTTCAAAATTGAAAATGCTCAAACCTTTAATTCCCCCAACATAGGCCAAATGGGTTTGTCCAGTTGCAGACTGATAGCAAAAGACAAATGTTATTTTTTGTATAATAATTTATACAATTTTCCAGTATACTTTCTGCATCAATTCTTCAGTTTTCTAGATCTCTGCTTGCTGTCATTCATTCTGCTTACTTCTAATAGATAATAATCAGTCCATGGTCATGTGATATACAGTCCATGGTCTGATAAAAGACATCCATGTCCACCAGACACATGAAAAGAGACATACCTTAATGAGAGAAGAATTAGTTTTATATGGCATTAATTACAATGTAAAGGTTTATAGCTAATATTAAAAAAAAAAACCCTTATGCAGGCATTATTTTTAAGAGAATGCCAAGAGTGTGCAAAGCAGTAATCAATGCAAAAGGTGTCTACTTTGAAGAACCTAGAATATAAGACATATTTTCAGTTGTTTCACACTTTTTTGTTAAGTATATAATTCCACATGTGTTAATTCATAGTTTTGATGCCTTCAGTGTGAATTTACAATTTTTATAGTCTTGAAAATACAGAAAACTCTTGGAATGAGAAGGTGCGTCAAAACTTTTGGTCTGTACTGTATATATATATTTTTTTGCTATTTTGTCAGGCGTGCTTGGTGAACATTTTTATAATGTACACAAAGGAATAAAGATGTACAGTCATGGCCAAAAGTTTTGAGAATGATACAAATATTAATTTTTACAAAGTCTACTGCTTCAGTTTTTCTAATGGCAATTTGCATATACTCCAGAATGTTATAAAGAGTGATCAGCTTAACAGCAATTACTTGCAAAGTCAATATTTGCCTAGAAAATGAACTTTATCCCCCAAAACACATTTCAACATCATTGCAGCCCTGCCTTAAAAGGACCACCTAACATCGTTTCAGTGATTGCTCCATTAACACAGGTGTGGGTGTTGATGAGGACAGGGCTGGAGATCAATCTGTCATGATTAAGTAAGAATGACACCACTGGACACTTTAAAAGGAGGCTGGTGCTTGCCATCATTGTTTCTCTTCTGTTAACCATGGTTATCTCTAAAGAAACACGTGCAGTCATCATTGCACTGCACAAAAATGGCCTAACTGGGAAGAGTATTGCAGCTAGAAAGATTGCACCTCAGTCAACAATCTATCGCATCATCAAGAACTTCAAGGAGAGAGGTTCCATTGGTGCCAAAAAGGCTCCAGGGCGCCCAAGAAAGACCAGGAAGCGGCAGGACCATCTCTTAAAAGTGTTTCAGCTGCGGGATTGGGCTACCAGCAGTGCAGAGCTTGCTGAGGAATGGCAGCAGGCAGGTGTGAGTGCATCTGCACGCACTGTGAGGCAGAGACTCTTGGAGCAAGGCCTGGTCTCAAGGAGGGCAGCAAAGAAGCCACTTCTCTCCAGAAAAAACATCAGGGACAGACTGATATTCTGCAAAAGGTACAGGGAGTGGACTGCTGAGGACTGGGGGAAAGTCATTTTCTCTGATGAATCCCCTTTTCGATTGTTTGGAACATCTGGAAAACAGCTTATTCGGAGAAGAAGAGGTGAGCGCTACCACCAGTCTTGTCTCATGCCAACGGTAAAGCATCCTGAAACCATTCATGTGTGGGGTTGCTTCTCAGCCAAGGGAATCGGCTCTCTCACAGTCTTGCCTAAAAACACAGCCATGAATAAAGAATGGTACCAGAATGTCCTCCAAGAGCAACTTCTCCCAACCGTCCAAGAGCAGTTTGGCGCTCAACAATGCCTTTTCCAGCATGATGGAGCACCTTGCCATAAAGCAAAGGTGATAACTAAATGGCTCAGGGAACAAAACATAGAGATTTTGGGTCCATGGCCTGGAAACTCCCCAGATCTTAATCCCATTGAGAACTTGTGATCAATCATCAAGAGACGGGTGGACAAACAAAAACCAACAAATTCAGACAAAATTAAAGCATTGATTCTGCAAAAATGGACTGCTATCAGTCAGGATTTGGTCCAGAAGTTGATTGAGAGCATGCCAGGGAGAATTGCAGAGGTCCTGAAGAAGAAGGGTCAACACTGCAAATATTGACTTGCTGCATTAACTCATTCTAACTGTCAATATAAGCTTCTGTTACTCATAATATGAATGCAATTATATTTCTGTATGTGATAAAAACATCTGACAAACACACATAAAAACCAGAGGGCAGCAGATCATGTGAAAATATAATATTTGTGTCATTCTCAAAACTTTTGACCATGACTGTATATCAGCTCATCACCTTGCAGAAAATAGATGCAGTCACCCAAATAGGGGTAACTCCAGCACTGTCATCTTGTAAAAATAGCCAAGCTTTATTGAAGAATTACATTAAAAACAAAGTGGGGTAAACATCCATAATATCCAGAAAACTGTTTCAAACCCATTCAAGGGTTCTTAATCATAGCTATTTTATACACAGTAAGTGCACACAGTAATACCTGAGCAAGGGGAAATGCTATTCAGCCGCTCCCTAAGGGGAGTGTTCTACACCAATCAGACAGAACTGGATACAACAATTAGTAAGTGATAAGCCACATCTTAAATGATATACATTGAACTGTCAATACAGATTGGTCCTAAAATTCAGCCCTCTAAGAGCTCTTGTGTCTATTTTTAAGATCCAGTCTGTCCCATACACCTGTACTCAATGCAGTATGTAGAGCTATAGCATTTGCAAAAGGGGGGTGGTCACTTCAAATTGCTGACTCTCCAGTTTTATACCTAGCTGGCTTCACATGAGACCTGAGATTCCAAGATTGCAGCACTAGCTATAATAAAAATAGAGATACCGCTAATTAAAAACACATGAATATGAACTGCTGCATATAACACTTATATTCCCAACTGTGTTTTTAACTAGTGATATCTCAGGTTATTTTATAGCTAATACAGCAGTCTTGGCAGCATATCAAGAGAATCTCAGCTTTTATGTAATACCAGATCCATTTTTCTATGTTGTATAAAACCAGAGATACAGCCATTTGTGATCCCCCACTATTGCAAGCTCTACATATTGCAATAAAAATGTGTCAGATTTCCCTGGTAAAAGCTCAGGTAGAGTGATGCTAGGGAGAATTCTGGTTCCTGTTTTCTATTAAAAGGAAGTTTGATAGGTTAATTAAGTATATTATATAAATATTCAAACCTCCCCAACAAAATAGCAAAAAAAAAAATCTAACTAAAATGGGAGTTACATTTGAAGTTCTAGAAGCTCTGATATTTTTACACCTTAATAAAGAAGTATTTAATTTCATGCTATAGTTCACGCTGTAGAACGGCTTGTGGAAAATTTTGTATTGTGCTTATTGAGTGGACAAGGATATTTATAACTGAATAATAATAATAATACATTTTATTTATATAGCGCCAACATATTCCGCAGCACTGTACAATGTGTAGGGTTCAAGTACAGACAAAAAAGATACATTACAAAGAAATAGTCAATTCACACAATAGGACTGAGGGCCCTGCTCGCAAGAGCCTACAATCTATGAGGTAGAGGGGGTGACACAAGAGGTAGCAGGGGCGGCATCGGAGGTAGCATTGCTTATACAATGGTCAGATAATTTTGTAATAGAGGTTACTGTCATTACACATATACAGTCATATGAAAAAGTTTGGGCACCCCTATTAATCTTAATCATTTTTAGTTCTAAATATTTGGGTGTTTGCAACAGCCATTTCAATTTGATATATCTAATAACTGATGGAAACAGTAATATTTCAGGATTGAAATGAGGTTTATTGTACTAACAGAAAATGTGCAATATGCATTAAACCAAAATTTGACCGGTGCAAAAGTATGGGCACCTCAACAGAAAAGTGACATTAATATTTAGTAGATCCTCCTTTTGCAAAAATAACAGCCTCTAGTCGCTTCCTGTAGCTTTTAATCAGTTCCTGGATCCTGGATGAAGGTATTTTTGACCATTCCTCTTTACAAAACAATTCCAGTTCAGTTAAGTTTGATGGTCGCCGAGCATGGACAGCCCGCTTCAAATTATCTCACAGATGTTCAATGATATTCAGGTCTGGGGACTGGGATGGCCATTCCAGAACATTGTAATTGTTCCTCTGCATGAATGCCTGAGAAGATTTGGAGCTGTGTTTTGGATCATTGTCTTGCTGAAATATCCATCCCCGGCGTAACTTCAAATTCGTCACTGATTCTTGTACATTATTCTCAAGAATCTGCTGATACTGAGTTGAATCCATGCGACCCTCAACTTTAACAAGATTCCCGGTGCCGGCATTGGCCACACAGCCCCAAAGCATGATGGAACCTCCACCAAATTTTACAGTGGGTAGCAAGTGTTTTTCTTGGAATGCTGTGTTTTTTTGACACCATGCATAACGTCTTTTTGTATGACCAAACAACTCAATCTTTGTTTCATCAGTCCACAGGACCTTCTTCCAAAATGAAGCTGGCTTGTCCAAATGTGCTTTTGCATACCTCAGGCGACTCTGTTTGTGGCGTGCTTTCAGAAACGGCTTCTTTCGCATCACTCTCCCATACAGCTTCTCCTTGTGCAAAGTGTGCTGTATTGTTGACCGATGCACAGTGACACCATCTGCAGCAAGATGATGCTGCAGCTCTTTGGAGGTGGTCTGTGGATTGTCCTTGACTGTTCTCACCATTCTTCTTCTCTGCCTTTCTGATATTTTTCTTGGCCTGCCACTTCTGGGCTTAACAAGAACTGTCCCTGTGGTCTTCCATTTCCTTACTATGTTCCTCACAGTGGAAACTGACAGGTTAAATCTCTGAGACAACTTTTTGTATCCTTCCCCTGAACAACTATGTTGAACAATCTTTGTTTTCAGATCATTTGAGAGTTGTTTTGAGAAGCCCATGATGCCACTCTTCAGAGGAGAATCAAATAGGAGAACAAATTGCAATTGGCCACCTTAAATACCTTTTCTCATGATTGGATACACTTGGCTATGAAGTTCAAAGCTCAGTGAGGTTACAAAACCAATTTTGTGCTTCAGTAAGTCAGTAAAAAGTAGTTAGGAGTATTCAAATCAATAAAATGATAAGGGTACCCAAATTTTTGCACCGGTCAAATTTTGGTTTAATGCATATTGCACATTTTCTGTTAGTACAATAAACCTCATTTCAATCCTGAAATATTACTGTGTCCATCAGTTATTAGATATATCAAATTGAAATGGCTGTTGCAAACACCCAAATATTTAGAACTAAAAATGATTAAGATTAATAGGGGTGCCCAAACTTTTTCATATGACTGTATAAAGCTGTATGAGCTGTCACCAGTCGTGTCCTTTAACAATGAAGTTTTATGTGAAATTTTGTTCAAACCTGATATCTATGACTGTTACCAGAGCCTAATGTGGATGTTCACAGAGCTGAACAACTCTTGACAGCCTTTGTGTAAGAGAGTTGCAAGTTGAACAATTCCCCAGTGCTGCTGCAGAACTCTGGGGGGAGGGGCACAAGACAGTGAGCCCTAAAGCTGACCCCCCCCCCCCCCACTGTCCCTGGCTAACTTGCTTGATCTGTCCTAGGCGACAGCCAGCAACTGGTCGACAGTCCCTTCTTAATATAAGTGGCAACACAGAAAGCGGACAGGACGAACAACAAAAAGGGAGGTCAGCTTGCCAAGGGGTCAGAAACAGATGAGCAATGCAGTACAGAATCAAAATCCAAGAGAATAGTCAAAGACAAAGCCAGAGGTGAGGAATAGGAATACAGGTAACAAAACAGCAAGGAGTAAAGGCCAGTACGCAGAAGCAAATAGCAAGCGCCAATGTGAATGTGAGCAAAGAATAAATAGGAAGGAAGAACCCGCCACAGACTTGATAGGACGATAGGCTGTCAATCACACAGGCAAGGCTGAGATTAACTATTTGAGGAGCAGAGAGAAACAAAGGTGCAGGTGTGGTTGAAATTCAATTACAGAAAAGAGGTACAAGGACAGACTTAGCAACAAAAACCCTACGCAAGGAATCAAACTGAACATGCCTCCTTCGTCGCAGTGTGTGTGCGGAGGGTGGCGCAGAGATCCAAATAGGCAGAGACGTTACACTTTGTTCAAACAATGCCACCACAACCACAGTTAACACAATTAAATATTTACCTCCTCCCTAATCTTTATTTCTTGGGTTGTTATTGTCATGTCCATAGCCACTAACTTGTATATTTCTCTTTCCTGTTGTGTATTTTTCTGTGGTTATGTCTTCATGTTAAAACTTTTAACATGAAGACATGACAAGGATAATAAATGATGATCTCAGTAGAGGAGGTTTTCAATATTATTAAGCCTAGCTTCTATATATGGGTTCAATTCTGACTCAGCAGCTAAATGCATTGCATCAATGGCACCTAATTGACAATCAATAGTGTCTATTTATTGACGCTCTGTTACTGAGCGGAGACATTTTCTGAACCGCTCTATTACATTTAACTGATCTGAATAAATCCTAGATTATGGAAAAAAATAACAATATTTGCCATGTATTGTTTGCCTAATTTTAGATTTAAAAATTCTATTCTATTTTTTCATAAATTTACTTACTACTTGACACATTGTAGACAAGAGAAGAATAAGAAATCAGGCGATACCTTTTAGAGGCTAACTGAGTATATTTATAAGTAAGCTTTCAGGAGTACTCGCTCCCTTCATCAGACATGGTGTGATACAAGAACTGAAAATT
This sequence comes from Leptodactylus fallax, assembly GCA_947044405.1. NCBI lineage: Eukaryota > Metazoa > Chordata > Amphibia > Anura > Leptodactylidae > Leptodactylus > Leptodactylus fallax. Next base: position 947,787 of record CAMRHE010000024.1, read on the forward strand.
AACAGATTTTTATACACATGGTTTTCAAAGCATTTTAGAGTCCTTAAAAAAAATTGCAATCTAAGTAGAGAAGTTATTTACAACAGGTCAAAAAAACACCAACCACAACCACCAAACCTGAGGCGCATTATCGTCCGGAGTGCCCTGAAGGCCCCAACTGAAAATGGCACCTCACCTTGCCTACATAAAAGGTGCATGACCTGCAAGCACATCCACACCGCTGACAGTGTACCTATCCCACAGTCACAACAGGTGCACAGAATTAGGGGGACATTTTCCTGCAGGTCTTCCAATGTGGTGTACCTCATAATGTGTGTGTAATGTCCCACCACAGGCCTCTATGTGGGGGAAACAGGGCAGAGACTCAGTCAACGAATGAACTCACACAGATCCACCATTAATAACAGCAGAACAGATCTCCCAGTGGCCGCACATTTCTCCGGAGAAAACCACTCTATTGAAGATTTGCGGGTTGTGGTTTTAATGGGACATTTTAAGACACAGGAGAAAAGGAAAGAAATGGAGTACAAATTTATGCAAAAATTTCAAATTCTGCAATTTGGACTTAATATTCATGCCAGCTTCATGTCACACTATGTTTGAACCATGAACTGAACTCAATATTCATGCCAGCTTCAAATCACACTATGTATGACCTGTGAGGGACACAAATCACCTCCTGATAGCAAACAGATAACAGCAAGAATTACTGATCCCTCCGTCACGCACCACAAGTTTCCAGACTGTTTTTTTGACCTGTTGTAAATAACTTCTCTACTTAGATTGCAATTTTTTTTAAGGACTCTAAAATGCTTTGAAAACCATGTGTATAAAAATCTGTTAATTTTCAGTTCTTGTATCACACCATGTCTGATGAAGGGAGCGAGTACTCCTGAAAGCTTACTTATAAATATACTCAGTTAGCCTCTAAAAGGTATCGCCTGATTTCTTCACTCTTCCACTACTTTCAATGGCTAACACGGTACAACATTATACTACTAAGAGAAGAATAAGACAGACTAAATATCTATAACAAGAGTTCTTCTAACACATATGCATGCCTTTGTTAGACCTCCAGTTGTCATAATAGCCACAGCACTAATGAATTCGCTAAAATTTGATTTTTAATACCACAATTAAAAAAAGACCACAAACAGACATTATAACCAAACACACAACACCATATGAGCATACATCAATAAAATGCTTAAGAATACACACAGGGACATTGTGAAAACCAACTCGTTAGACTCATTAGACCACCAGTTCTGTAAGAATATGAATTCATCTTAACGTAGTCGAAGTATCTGCCTGAGTATCTAAAATCCAAAACTCATCCCAATATGTAAGAGAAAAAACTGCAAGTGCCTGGGTTCTGGGTTCACAACCACAGGAGTGTCCATGTTCCGATGCACTGCAATATAGCAAGGGCTCCTGTTTGTCTCCTATATACAGTATATCAAGATGAGTTTTAGAGGGAGACAGGTACTCAGCTTGACACTTCAACTCCAATAAGACCAGTCTATATTTTCACAGAACTGTGGTTCTAATAAGTCTTGGCACATGTTGGTTTTCACAAGGTCACTGTGTGTATTCTTAAGCATTTTATTGCTGAATGCTCATATTGTGTGTATTTGGATATAACCGGTGTCTTGTTTGTGTAACTTTCTTTAATTGTGGTATTAAAATTTACATTTTAGCTTATTCATTAGTGCTGCTGCTATTGTATTTAACCTTTGGGATGAGTAAGGGTGGGTAGTAGAATATATTCCTTTCTACCTTATCTTTGTGCTGAGTGTCTCTCACTCCCAGGTGCCACCGCAGTCCATTGGTAAGAATGCTCCTAAATCTATCATGCCATACTCACTCAATTTTTTTTTAAGTGGTAGAAACTGATAGCTTTTAAGTTTTCCCTGATCCCAGACACTGTAGTAGGATTTTGGTTATTACAGTATGTCATAGCAAGCACCCACTGAGAGTGTAGACCATAAATGTATGACACAGTGCAGGCTATAAATGTATGACACACCGGAGTGATTTAGCCCTGCACACCAAAATTCTACTTTTTTCTGTTTTTTCCATTTTTTGTGGCGCTCACTCCACTTTAGAAAAATGGTTGAAAATAGGCATGGTTACACAAAAATTGTCAAAATCTCACTATAGTAGAACAGAAGTGTTAGACATCAAGCATTTTGCAAGATTTCAAAATTTGGTGTAAATTAACAACTACGCAGTCTCCAGAAAAACTCAAAAATTCTGAACGTCATGCAGAAAGTAGGACAAAATCATAGCTACTCCATACTGTGTAAACAAATAGAAGACTACTTATCTTCACAGACATTTAACCTTACTCCTAATATTAATCTACATTAAAAATGTATTGTTATGCACAACACTGTAATTCTAAGCTCTACTATTTCATTCTACTGACAATACATAATAGACTGATATTGAGTTGACTGCTGGGAGTTTTATTTTAGGAAGCAAGATGTAAGACACAATTTGACAAATTAAATTAATGAAATATCCATAAAAAGACAACCCCAAGAATTTATAGTCTGCTAAAGGAAAAGAATGAAGAGACCACTACATTAGAGGAGTGCATTAGGTTTTTTCTGAACAATCATACAGTATATACAATGTATATATACAGTAGATGATAGATAGAGTACAGTATATAAAATGTGTATATATACAGTAGATGATAGATAGATAGATAGATAGATAGATAGATAGATAGATAGATAGACTAGTTAAAAAATTGTTTATTTCTTTATTAGTATCCCTTTAATATTCTTAGGTTCGGTTCACATCTGCATTCGGGTTTCCGTTCGGGGAGTCCGCTTGTGGACTTTTGCTTGTTTACCTGGGAAAACCACGGACCCCATAGACTATAATGGGGTCCGTGTGGTTTCCGCTCAGTTTCCGCATGAAACATGTGGAAACATGCAGAGCGGAAGGTGCTGCTTGCAGCACTTTCCTCTCCGCTTGCTTTGTGTGGAAACCAAGCGGAAACCACACGACCCCATTATAGTCTAAACCTCTTTTTTATGCATATAGGTTTCCGTTTGGGGGGTTCCCAAGCGGACTCCCCGAACGGAAATCCGAACGCAGATGTGAAATGGGTCTCAAAGTATTGAATGTTAGATAAAATAGCATTCCTTGTTTAACATCTCTTTTACTCCGTACAAATTTCCCATTTCATCAGAATCAAAGAAACTTCAGACCATCACCAACAGAACCGATAGATGGTGTTTGTTCTACACTGTGTTGATAAATGCCTTGTAAATATTCTTCTCTGTGACTCAAATACATCAAATTTAAACTTGTCTGTCCATTACACTTTTCTTCAACCATTCTTGATCCAATGTTTCTGTTCTTTTATCCATTTTAAGTTTATGCATAGTCTGCCATTGTTCATTCTATCCTAGTTAGAGACAGTTTATGTTTATCTGTGCAGGGAGCAGTACACATTACAATGTTTCACATGGTAGCCTTAAGATGCTCACATACCTTCAGTAGCTTTTCGCCAAATGCGTAACAGCTATTTCCCCTGACTCCCAAACACAGTGGGTAGAAAGGACTAACCATATATCATATCATTCCTGAGAACAAAGGAACAAGCATGTCAGAGTGCAATCAATTTTTTTTTTCAGAAAAGGGTCAACACTCCCCCCCGCCTCACATACATTCTCACAAATATACCTTAATGTAGTTCAGCCTTAAGCTAAGGCCCCACTTTGCGGAAACACAGCATTTTAGAAAAAAACGCTGCATTTTACAGTACCAGTAAAGTTAATGAGATTCTTGCTAATCCCATCCACACATTGAAAAAAAAAAAAAACGCTGCGGAAAAGCTGCGTTTTCAAAAGCTTAGCAATTTTCTCTATGATAAGGGAAGAAAAACCTCAGAGAAAAACACAGCAAAACCTCTATGAAAAATGCTGCACGTTTTCGCTGCATTTTTTTGCTGCATTCCGCAACATGAGGCCTTAGTCTTAAGCCCCATGTGATGCCCGTGGGTGAGATCAGTGTGCTATCCTTGTTTTTCCCAGATAGCACACTGACACATTAATTTCTATGGGCTCATGCACACGACCGTGATTTCCATGGATCAGTGTGTGGGCCGTGAGTCCATGCTGCAAAATATAGAGCAGAGCCTATTCTGTTCAGTGTTTGCGGCACAGACTTGCCTATAGAAGCCTATGGGAGATTAAAAACCATGGACGGCACACGGATGTACTCCGTGTGTCATCAGTGTGCCGTTCGTATTTGCGGACAAGCTAGGGACATCATTAGATGTCTCCTGTGTTTTTTTTGTTTTTTTTTGCGGATCCGCAAACTCTGATCACACACTGATGACATACTGATGACACACTGTCTGTTTTTGCGGACATATGACACTGATGCTGAAGACACACAGATGACACACGGTCTGCAAAAAAGGAACACTGATTACTAGTTTGCAGACCACAAAATACACACGCTTAGACTGACCAGCTATAGCAGAAAACACTTTGTTTCTGTCCATTTAAAAACACATACTGCTACTTCAGATTCTCAAGTGGCCCAAAAAAGTCTTGCCTTAAAAGATCAACAATTTAATATGTGCTTAACATCATTGTAAAGGGTTTTCTAATGATTGAAAAACATCTGATAATATTTAGGATTGGCAGGTACAATGAGTCATTGGAACAAATTTGTAATGTTTGCTGCGATCAAGTTTTGTATGTGTATTTAGAGTTTACATTAAAAGCCAGCTTTAATAGTAATTTACAACAAAAGCAATAACTAGATGATATTTTGAATCAATTTAGTGTTACTTTATTTCCAAATAATGGTATTCTAATGATATTTTGTCAAAAAGAGCACAGTGATCCCAAACTTTTGAACAGTAGAGAATTTTATCTCATGTTTGTCACTAAGGGGAGCTAAGGATTTATTATTGAGTTCAATGAAATCTCTATAAGGCCGGGGCCCCACGTGGTTTTACAGTCACTAGCTCTATCGAATCCCATCAACACATTGCAAAAAATACGTGCTGCGGACACACTGCAATTTCCAAAACCATTGCGGTTTTGGAAATCGTAGCATGTCAATTATTCCTATGGAAATGTTGGAAGTTTCCCTATAGGTTTAATGTAAGCAGAAAGTCCTGCATGAAAAACCACGATGCATTGTCGCGGCGGTTTTTCCAGCAGCAATTTTTTGCTGCAGCCCACCACCCACTACGTAGGGCCTTAGCCTAAGTCTTTCTTTAGTGAGATCCCCCTCATGTAACCCTATGGTGGTATGAAGGAATACTGGAGATCTTAAACAGAAAACAAAGCTCTGATCACTATAAAGACTTTCACTAATCACCACAGAAATTTTGGGCAAAATTCTGTTCTTACTTGGGAGGTACATTTTTATATGTAAGGAGTTCTAACAATCTTTCCAAGATTGCATGCTTGTAAATGCATTAAATGATTACCTTTCTTATGCAATAAATAAAGTTGCTGCTTAGCTGCATTTCATTCATTAGATGTACAGTGTAGCATTAGTCAGCAGTGTCACACAAGGGCCAAAAGAGGACATTATTCTGCGGTTCTACCCTTTAGACATTTGTATTTCTAATTGTTTATCATAGTCATGTGTAAAGTACTATTAATAATAATATGAATAATAATGAATATGTTACTTATGGAACAATCTAAATAAGATATAGTCACTTCTGAAGAGGCCCATCCTGTTATGAATGGCCTGTTTATCATTTTCCATCTGCTGGTTTGCTAGTCAGCATAGGGAATCTGCAACAATTTATACCAACTGTATGTACAACACCTAAAAGTGAAAACTCCACCAAAAGATAAGTATCACTTTAAATTTTCTTTTAATTTTTAGACATTTGTATTTATAACCTTTTTCGAGATCTGGAAGTTTATTTTAGTGGTCACCCTAAGTTCCTGATTTCATCAGGTTCCAACCTTCATAGGCATCCCCACCACATCAACATTTCAAAAGTGGTTTAAATCTATTCTGTACATTTTGTATTTAGTTTGTTTGTTCCTCTTTAGCTAGTTTTGCAGACAGCATCTAAAATTATGCGTAGAAAACAGAAATGCCACATGCAGTATAAAGCAAAAACATAATGATAAAACTCAGTCTTACATATATGTAGAGGTGTTATTTTTTGTTCATTTTATTTGTTATAATATAATTAATTTATTGTCGAATTGAAATAAAAATGCTTAGTAACCTGTTCTCCCAGCTATCACTATGATTGACAAACTTGTGCCTCTCCTAAGTGAATCTGGTAGCTCTCCCTTCACCCACTAATAGATGTCATTAAGAAACTGAGACACAAATACACTGACAATGGAGATGCTGAAGGCATATACACGTGTGAAAGCGCCAATGTATGAAGGCATCTGTGAAAGATAAACTTCATTCCTTTATTTCTTTTATCTGCAGGAAAGGTGGAGCATTTTCCAGAAAAAAAGCGCTGAGTGGATGTCTTTGTGCTAATAATATCACTGTGAAGCCTGTGGCCTGAGTGACAGGTCTGATTCATCAAGGTAACAGGATCTGTTCTCATTCAGATGACTCTTCTTTATGCACACGACAGGCACAAGGCATAATTGCTTGAGTCTCTTGGTAAAAAAAAATTAGTACAGGACTACCCCCTACTGGATCCTGAATATAAACCAAAAAGACCTGCATAAAGCAATACAAAACAAAAGCAATAAAAATGCATTCTTTATGTGGGTATAAAAACTTCATAGCTTGGGTACCATTATTAACCATTCATATTATAGCATTACATTACTTTAGGGTTCTACCTGTCTACCTATGCCAAACAGTGAAAAATGCACCATGTATTATACTAAAACATTGCACTGAACATGAATAAATAATTAAATTATATTTTTTTACTGAACCTTTTGGAGTGCTGCAACTTCTTTGCTTATGGTTGTACCTTGCTGGCACCAGTCTCTTGGCTCTTAGAGTGCTACTTCCCTGTCTGTTTATTTTCCAGTCTATCCATTCATCTGTTTCTCTCTTTGTCTGTCTTTACTATGGTGGGAATGCAAAATCAACTGCTATTAACAAACCCAGAAGAATTTAAGACTGTGAGCACATAGTCACCAAATACTTCAAATATCTGTGGTGGGAATACTCACAGGTTGTTACATTTAGACAGGACAACTTTACAAACCAAAGCAATCTTTTCCAATAGCCAGTGATCAATTGTTATTTCTGTCTGAGCAATCCCTGCTGTCAGCAGAGGGCCAGTAACGCCTATCGAGGAGGGTCAATGTTGCCTAGCAATAGTTCTATCAGGCACTGTGTTCTATGAGCGCATTTATAACCTACATGTTGTGTCACAGAGAATCAATAAAAATCAATCATTGACTTATAGGTAAAGTTTGGTCTTTGCTTTGGCTAGTAATTGTCATTGTTGTCCCATAATTTAATTATTGTTAAAACAATTGGCCAGAAAAACTCTGGTGTAAAAAAAAGGCTAGCAAATGCAGTGAACTCATTTATCACATATGGATTTTCCTGCAGACGTGCCATAGATTGCCAGATCTGCCACAAATTTCATTCTGTTCATGGCAAGGCAACAAACAAGCCATAGCAATTTCACAACATAAGCATGCCCGGAAATCTGGTAGACTTTTTCCACTAATTCTGGACAGGGCTTTGTAGTCACCATTTACATGAAGCCTACTGTAAATTATCATTTTCTCTGTGTAATCTGCACTGAAAATCAGCTACAAATCTGCCACGTCTGAATGTTAATAATGAACCAGACACATTTCCTTTTCATTGAAAAAGAAAATATTTTGTTATAGATGGATAGATGTTCTACATGAATGCCTGTTAAAGATTTCAATGGCCAACATATCCAATTGACTGACAAAAGCTGGACCTACTAGAAGGAGGGAAAAAAGGGGTGATATTTAATGAATTCCAAACCCAAAACATATTAAATAGATGAAAGTGAGGAAAATTAGTGGATATGCTGTGACCTGGTTGACATATACACAGCTCTAGACTAGACCAGACAGCATCCAAATTTCTGGTAGTGGAACATCTACAAATGACATAGTTTAAAGGTGGTACGATTTACATTAAGACCTACCGTACCTCTTGAAATGTTTATCTAGTACATCCACATTCGAGTCCACACAGCATGTGGTTCCCACCATTAGACATTTTCATTGTGTATTAAAAGCGGCTTGATTGAATGCATTTTTTTTAACTTAATTCTTTATAGACAACCTAAAGCTAAACATACTCTTTAAATTGTGATTCTTTCCAACTTCTCCATAGACACGCACTTTTGGCTCAACCAAGAGTGCACATGTTGCCATTGGAGAAAGGGGAATAAGACACTGCCAAACACCCTAACCGTGGCTCATCCTTGAAAACAACAGAATCGGACAACCAACAAATAAATTAAATGGCCGACTGGTTCCGCCAAAATTGGCAAGTTCAGATGACATTCATGTAATTCAGTGATGTCCTCTAATCATCAACCAACCAATAGCATGAACTGCATTTAATAGCCTGTGATGATCTTTTTTTTCTGCTCTTCCAAAAAGTCAGTTTCCCCTTGCACAAAATATTACGTTGTATTTTCATATACATATAAGAAATAGGTAAGCAATCTTCAAAATTCAGCAGAGTGAGTTGAATGTGACTTCTCCTTTACATGCCTTCCCTTTATCACATAGCTTGCAGCAAATATTTTAATAATATACTTCCTTATCTTCCCTATAATCATTAGTAGCATAATACAAGGCAACAAAAAGAAGCACTGTAGGATAGAAAGCTTTCTTATCCCAGGGCACTTATTGCCAGCTGTTATAATTTGTATTTCCATTAAAAAAGATATGGTGTTTTTTCACTGCAGTTTCCACTTTGTCGTCACGCATGGGCAGCTAAAGGTGACATTGTGACATGGGAACAATGTCACATCAGCATGAATTCTGAATTACACTAAATTGTCAAGGCAACAAGATAACACAGGGCAAAGTTATAATGAACTATTTTGACAATCAGTTGAAAACATTCAAACGAGGACAATTACACTGCTGTCTATCACAATGCATGAATAGTTGCCTAATCTGTCATTAAGCAAAGTCAAATCTGATTAATCTCCAACATAAACCTGCATCATTGTTTCCACACAGCAAAAATATGAAATAGGAAGCACAAGAAACGTCAAAACCAAATAGTAAGTAGGGGATTTCTTATACTGGAAGGAACGGTATAAAACAAGATTACAAAGATTCTATATGGCCTTACAAATTCAAAGCTCTGTTATTTTAATGGCATATGTTAAGTAGTCTGACAGGTTAATGGTCCAGTCATTTCCTCCTATGTCCATTTTCACTATACTATGGATTGAGAAGGTTGTGTGGTGGTAGAAATTGTATCTATCATTTCAAACTACTTATCTATTATCTGTTCCTAAAATTGTACAGTGAAACCTTTTTGAGACATCTACTCCCTCCAAAAAACATAGTAGTGAAAAATGGTGCTCCTTTCAGAAATGGCCACTGTGCACAGAGGATAGGAAAACTGTAAATCCATAGCAGTAAAAAAGTGGCCTTGATGGACAGTGGTCATCTCAAATAGATGGCCTTATGTATACCATGATTTAATAAAGGAATATATTTCTATACTATACTTTATGGACTTTAGAGCCGTGGCCCCTTTCCTTTTTTAAATTTCAAATTCAATGAAACCTCTCTGAAAGACCTTCTCACTGAAGACTATCCCCCATCAAGACCAGGTTATTCTGCAATTGATTTTCAGTTCTCCTATATGCACATTCACTGTAACTTAAGACATTTCTGGGTTTAAAAATAGTGTAGCAATAGAAAATGTGATGAATAAAATAAAATATAATACTCACCAGTTAAATCATGCACCTCTCCAGTGTTCATGCTTTGGTGGTCCCCACTAGTCTTTGTGTGCTTGGCTTCAATGATGATATCCAATCACTGACTCCAGCGGTGATAAATGCATGTATGGCATAAGACTGCCAAGCCAGTGGCTGGCTGCAGTGCTCACATAGGTGTTCATGATTTCATCACTATAGGACAACTAAACTAAGACCATTAAGAACTACTAGAATGTTGGTATTGCAATGGCAGGGGAATTAACAAGGCAGTATTTGTTTTCTTTTTTACAATACAAAATATGGTTAAATAAAGTATAACATAGTGTATAGTTCTCTATTTCTAATTAGTATAGAACAAAAAACCATGTCTTCACCTTTTGTAATTCACTTTAGCCATCCTGTTAGTGAACAGTTTATTTGATGCCATGTTCTTCAGGCCACCACACATTTCCTCCTTAATTAAAAATAATGTAAACTAAATGCTGTGTGTTTAAGTATTCATGCAGTCATGCAGAGCTCAATCAATCGCATTTGTTCCTAGCTGGGGTAAAGACAGACTCATTTTGTTAAAATACCTGATAGGAAATGGGAACACATTGCAAACACGTACAGCCTATAACTGCTCAGCTACATGCTTTAATTGGCAGAACCATCTGTTGTAGTTCTGCAAAGAATGAACTATACTAACTGGAGGTCATTTGATCATGAGTTTTTAATTATCCTAATCTTTGTCCAAGGGTAAAACCGTCACTAGAGCTTCCACATGAGAAAAATATTAACGTAGCAAAGGATGTTCTGTGTGGAGCAGAATACTCAAGGCGCATATTGAAAAACCTCTTATTCTTCTCTAGAATAACAGTTTATTTTGTGGGTTTTTTGTCAGCAATTTTATTACATGAGCTGTGAGCTAACTGAGATGAGAAGATAGTACTGCGCACTAAACTGGAATGATCATCATCTTAATGTATTGTTAACAAGGCAGTTCATCTTTATAAACTGTTCATCTAATTCATCCTTCAGTAGCAAATGTATTTAATGTATAATTCAAGTTGGGTACTTACTCATGGATACACAGGTCTCTTAGTGATGCTCTTTATTAGGGCACAATTTTGACTCAGTATTCATATAATAAGTACATTAACGGGTGAATATTTTTAGTGATACCCAAGCTGCTGAGGAGGAATGGTTTAGGTAGAGCAGTAGACTCTTCTTGAGCCACTATGTAGAGCCTTTGAAATGGGTTCTATTACACAAAATACCTCTGTAATACAACACTGTCACATTTTTATGGCTGAATCTTATACAATACTAGCAGAAGGACCCGGCTTCGCACGGGTATATTTAATTTTTTGTTTGTGTAGTGACCCCATAAGAATTGGCCAGTTTTGCACTTCACATCCAGTATGGCAGTCCAGTATAGGTACAGTCTATTTATGACTGTGTTGTTATGGAAACCTCTTAAATTAAATGTGAGCTTATATTGGCTGATACACATGATATGACTGAATATTTAAGGACCTGCGAACTGCTATTGACTAATACAGGTCATAAATAGCTTGGTTGCTACGGAAACCTGTGTGCCTGAGGAGAGTAAGCACCTGCGAGCTCTTATTGGCTGATAAGGGACATGTAACCGTGTGTATGGCAGTTGGAATATGAGTGAAAGACTTGCAGGCTTGTATTAGCTAATATTGGTCATTTTTTGGGAATACTGTATCTCAGGAACGGTACGTCCAAGAGAGCTGAGACCCAGTCTATAATATTCCCGGACACCTGATGTACATGTGTGCCAAATTTGGTGAATATCGGTCCAGTCGTTTGGTCGCGCATAGAGAACAGAAAGACAGACAGACAGACAGGAACTCATTTTTATATATATAAGAGATAAGAGATAGCAGAAAAATAGTATTTCTCTATATGAAATTGTTGAGGTTTTACAGCACTGTAATAAGGTGGTGTGCCTTCATCCTAATGTGTACCTACAGCACCACTAAAAAGGAAACAAATGTGTATAATGTATAATCTTAATAAACTTAGAATATCCATTCAGTTCATACTCAGAAGCGTTTACAATACGAGTGCAAAGGATAAGCATTAACCAAATGAATTCAAAGCCATAGAGATGAGAACTGCACTCCAGAAAGAAGACCAACAATGTAACCTTTGTTGACCCTTCTGTCTAGATGAATGGTTGTATTTGGCATCCTGCAGGTATAATTTCATTGCTTCATCACGACATTATATTTAGTCGACCTTTCATAAAGCACTGTGTGTGTAAATACACATTAAAGTAGTGATGATGCCCTGAATTCAGTGGTGACATATTACCTGACCTGCTATCCTTCATTATTTCTATGGGAATGATGTGCTCTTCATGTTATGTGCTTAGAGTCTGATCAAACTATATCCTCTTCAGGCTAAGGCCTCACATAGAGGGCCGCAGAGAAAGCAATGCAGGAAAAACCACGGTGGAAACGCATTGCGGTTGTTCCCACACGGCTTTTCACAGAAATTCCACAGAGGTTTCCTCTGCAGACTTTCTGCTTCCATTATACCTATAGGTAAACTGCCAGCTTTGTACCGTAGGTATGATTGACATGCTGTGATTTCCAAAACTGCAACGATTTCGGAAATCACAACATTTCCGCTGCACGTATTCTCCGCAGTGTGTGGATGGGATACGCTAGAATCCTATTCACTTTGCAGGGACTGTAAAATGTGCAGTGACTTTTTCTGCCCCGTGGGACCCCGGCCTAAAAGAGTACTAGAAAGCTGTGTGTATATATTCAGGTCAATGAAATTATACTAAGCTATGGATAAAACAAACCCCTCTATCGTATGGTTAAGATCGAGAAATCACAGTTCCTTGTAGGAATATCAATACCATCCGAAATGTTAGACATCATGTCTTGACTCTGGATTAGTTACTATAAATTCTTTTATTTTTTTCTTTTGTGAAAAGTGGCAGTCTTCATTCATTCTGTAACAGTTATACAGTGCCTTGCGAAAGTATTCGGCCCCCTTGAATTTTTCAACCTTTTGCCACATTTCAGGCTTCAAACATAAGGATATAAAATTTTCATTTTTTGGTGAAGAATCAACAAGTGGGACACAATCATTAAGTGGAACGAAATTTATTGGATATTTTAAACTTTTGTAAAAAATAAAAAACTGAAAAGTGGGGGCGCGCCAAATTATTCAGCCCCCTTAAGTTAATACTTTGTAGCGCCACCTTTTGCTGCAATTACAGCTGCAAGTCGCTTGGGGTATGTCTCTATCAGTTTTCCACATCAAGAGACTGAAATTCTTGCCCATTCTTCCTTGGAAAACAGCTCAAGCTCAGTGAGGTTGGATGGAGAGCTTTTGTGAACAGCAGTTTTCAGCTCTTTCCACAGATTCTCGATTGGATTCAGGTCTGGACTTTGACTTGACCATTCTAACACCTGGATACGTTTATTTGTGAACCATTCCATTGTAGATTTTGCTTTATGTTTGGGATCATTGTCTTGTTGGAAGAAAAATCTCCGTCCCAGTCTCAGGTCTTTTGCAGACTCCGACAGGTTTTCTTCCAGAATGGTCCTGTATTTGGCTCCATCCATCTTCCCATCAATTTTAACCATCTTCCCTGTCCCTGCTGAAGAAAAGCAGGCCCAAACCATGATGCTGCCACCACCATGTTTGACAGTGGGGATGGTGTGTTCAGGGTGATGAGCTGTGTTGCTTTTACGCCAAACAAATAATTTTGCATTGTGGCCAAAAAGTTCGATTTTGGTTTCATCTGACCAGAGCACCTTCTTCCACATGTTTGGTGTGTCTCCCAGGTGGCTTGTGGCAAACTTTAAACAAGACTTTTTATGGATATCTTTGGGAAATGGCTTTCTTCTTGCCACTCTTCCATAAAGGCCAGATTTGTGCAGTGTACGACTGATTGTTGTCCTATGGACAGATTCTCCCACCTCAGCTGTAGATCTCTGCAGTTCATCCAGAGTGATCATGGGCCTCTTTGCTGCATCTCTGATCAGTCTTCTCCTTGTTTGAGATGAAAGTTTAGAGGGATGGCTGGGTCTTGGTAGATTTGCAGTGGTCTGATACTCCTTCCATTTCAATATGATCGCTTGCACAGAGCTCCTTGGGATGTTTAAAGTTTGGGAAATCTTTTTGTATCCAAATCCGGCTTTAAACTTCTCTACAACAGTATCAAGGACCTGCCTGGTGTGTTCCTTGGTCTTCATGATGCTCTCTGCGCTTTAAACAGAACCCTCAGTCTATCACAGAGCAGGTGCATTTATACAGAGACTTGATTACACACAGGTGGATTATATTTATCATCATCAGTCATTTAGGACAACATTGGATCATTCAGAGATCCTCACAAAAGTTTAAAATAACCAATAAATTTCATTCCACTTTACAATTGTGTCCCACTTGTTGATTCTTCACCGAAAAATTAAAATTTTATATCTTTATGTTTGAAGCCTGAAATGTGGCAAAAGGTTGAAAAGTTCAAGGGGGCCGAATACTTTCGCAAGGCACTGTACTTTGCCCAGCCCTAGAAACCATGTCATCTAATGGCAACATATCTATTTCTCCATTCTAACCTAGAGCCAAATGTATACTATGTCAGTCAAGGACAGCTTACTGTACATATACTTTTAATGCGGAACTTCTCAAAAGAACATGGGTTTTTTCACAAGTCTGATGGTTCTTGATGTTGATAAACACAATTAGCAGGCTTCTAAGAATGGCTTATACACCATTTTAGGACATATTATGGCTATTTAGGATTAATACTTATGACTTTACAACAACTGTATGCTACAATCTGTTTTATTTCCAGATTAACATTCTTTAACAGTCTCACAATTATACAGTATATGAAATGTCCCCTAAAAGAGCCACTGTTAGTAGTAAACTGCTGTATTAATGTGTGCTGTTTTATATTTGTATAAGAATTGTTTTATTCATACTGGCTTTGCACTTTCACAATTTTATGCTGGTTGGCAAATGGGTAATTAGCCATTCCTAGGCTGTTATGTAAACTGGAGTCGCTCCTGCTCCAAGGTTTCTAGAAGGTTATAGGAGTTTAGCTATTGCTAGGCAGCACCAGTCTTTAACCACTTCCGGACCTCCCATTGGGTTTTTCCCTCAGGAAGGTGGTTGTCTAGTTCTGCAAGGATGTACCGGTACGTCCAAGCAGAACTCAGCAGCTGCACAAAATCGTGCAGCTGATGAAACGGGGAGCCGGCTGCAACTTCAGCTGGAGCTCCCAGAGAGAAGACAGGGAAGGTTTATTACCTTCCCGATCACTGTGTATACAGCGCTCAATGAGCACTGTATACAGCGCTATGGGCACCGCCATCTTTTGGCTTCCCTCTGACCTGGCAGTCACGTGATCCACTGGGAGCAGAGTCTGTTAGAGCTGCTGAGTACTACAGGACCCAGATCAGCTCTATACTAATGTGCACGTAACGTGCAGGAGGCTGTATTCCTCCTGCAACTGAGGCTAAATGTACTGGGGCTAAATGGAAGTCAGCCTCCCCAATAAAAAAAAAAGTGATCAGATGTCCCCAAAGGTCTATTATGACCTTATGGGGACACAATGTAAAAAAAAATAATAAAAAAAAAAGGTAATAGAAAAGTAAAAAAAAAAATGTAAATAAAATAATTAAAAAAATAAATAAAATAATACGACAATAAAACGCCCTTATTAAAGGTTATAGTCCCACCCCCCGAAAACACCATATAAAATAAAAATTACCGTAACAGAGAGTAAAAACTATCTTATAAAGTTTTTTAGTAGCACTTTGTGTTATTAAATTAAAAAAAATAAAATTAAAGCGAAAAACTGACACCTTTTCCCTCCACTCTTGTTTATATTTTCCCGGATATAAAAAAAAAAATTTAAACACATGCAAAAATAAAAACAACATAAAAATAAAGCATTGCGACACCGGCCTGGCTCATGTGACGTCTGGTCCAACATTGAAGAGGGCTGAAAGAAGTGAGGAGTGCGCCGGAGCCAGGGAGAGGTAAGTAACATTGTTTTTTATGTTTGTATCCTCCCCTGGGTCTCTGATCATTATACTCTGGGGTCTGAAAAAACCCCAGAGTATAATAATTGCTCATGGGTGGTCCACAATGGGACATAATAGTGTGTGCAGGGGCCACTATGGTGCATAATAGTGTGTGTAGGGGCAACTATGGCGCACAACAGTGTGTGTAGGGGCCACGATGGGGCATAATAGTGTGTGCAGGGGCCACAGTGGAACAAAATACTGTGTGTGCAGGGGCCACTATGTGGCATAATAATGTGTGTGCAGGGGTCACGGTGGGGCATAATACTATGTGTGCAAGGGCCACTATGGGGCATAATAGTGTGTGTGCAGGAGCCACGGTGGGGCATAATAATGTGTGTGCAGGGGCTACGGTGGGACATTACACTGTGTGGAGGGGCTCAATGGGGTTATGGGGAATGTGGTTTGTGCGGGGAGCCATGTCAAATGCTCGCCTTGGGGCCCAGCCATTCTTAGTTACGCCACTGTTTACATGGCGCATGTGACACAACTTTATTCCACATGCTCACAAAGTGCATTCTCACTCCAGAACATATGGCACATGTGTAGCTTTATAGAATATCTCATGCCTATTAGCAAGATTATAGCCTAAGCTTTCCCATTGATGAAAATTAAGTAAAACTTAACATTTACTACTGACTAGCAGAAGGACCCGGCTTCGCACGTGTACAGTATATTTCATTTTTTGTTTGTGTATTGGCCCCATAAGAATTGGCCAGTTTTGCACTTGACATCTAGTATGGCAGTTCAGTATAGGTACAGTCTATTTATAGCTGTGTTGTTATGGAAACCTGGTAAATGAAATGTGAACTTATATTGGCTGATGCATGCCATATGACTGAATATTTAAGGACCTGCAAACTGCTATTGACTAATACAGGTCATAAATAGCTTGGTTGCTATGGAAACCTGGAGTAAAGCTGTGTGTATGTGACCTTGCGTAACAGTGTCATCCAAAGCCCCCTGCCCCTTTAAAGCTGACCTACAGCAGTGAAGAAAAATGGTTGGGTTGTTATGGAAACATGGAGTGTAGCTGTGTGCACGTGGCTGACAATGCCTTGTCAAATTGGAGACGGCTTGGGTCTGCTGGGTTGATTCAGCAACTCGCTGTTGTCTGTGACATACCTTGTCATATTGGAGATGGGCTTGAGTCTCCTGAGAGTTTTCATTAGCTCGAGTAGCAGACATGCGTTTTGCTGCAGGGGGCATGAGTAGTTTAAAAACGTTTCAATTTATAAGAATGCTGATATCCAATATGGCAGTCCAGTCAGTGGCGTAAATACCGGGGTAGCAGTGGTAGCGGCTGCCATAGGGCCTGGGGCAGTAGGGGTCCCGGCGGGCCCCTAATGTTTTTTTTTTTTTAATAGGCCAGCAGGTAACGGGCCCTATTTACTTACGATTCCCGCTCCTGCTCATGGCCACCTGCGCTTCATCTTCTGCGGAGGCAGCTGTGAGCAGGAGAGGGGATTGGTAAGTAAGGCCTGCAGGCCGTGAACCCCACAAACACTGCTATCATTATACTCTGGGGTCTTTTCAGGCCCCAGAGTATAATGGTCGGAGGCCCAGAGAAGTTGAGGGAACATAAAAAAACACTGTTACTTACCTCTCCTGTGCTCCAGCAGGCTTCGGGCCTCCTTGGTGACGTCCCAGATGTCGGTGGGCCAGTCTGATGTCATTATGCGTCACAATGCATGCCTGGCTCACGTGATATCTGGTCCAACATTGAAGAGGTAGCGGAGAGTGCGCATAATACTATATGAAGGGGCCACTATGGGGTATAATACTGTGTTCAGGGGCCACTATGGGGCATAATAGTGTGTGCAGGGGCCACTATGGGGCATAATAGTGTGTGTAGGGGCTACTATGGGGAATAATAGTGTGTGCAGGAATGCGGTTTCTGAGGAGGGGGGTGGTTGCCGGGTGGGGGGGGGGGCATGTCAAATGTTCGCCTTGGAGCCCAGCCATTCCTAGTTACACCACTGAGTCTAGTATAGGTACAGTCTACTTATGGCTGTGTTGTTATGGAAACCTGGTAAAGTAAATGTGAAATATTGGCTGATACTCATGATATGACTGAATATTTAAGGACCTGCGAACTACTATTGACTAATACAGGTCATAAATAGCTTGGTTGCTATGGAAACCTGTGTGCCTGAGGAGACTAAGAGTCTGCGAGCTTCTATTGGCTGATAAGGGACATGTGACCGTGTGTATGGTAGTTGGAATATGAGTGAAAGACTTGCAGGCTTGTATTAGCTAATGCAGGTCATTTTTTGGGAATACTGTATCTCAGGAACGGTACATCCTAGACAGCTGATTCTAAAATATTCCTGGACACCTGATGTACCTGTGTAACAAATTTGGTGAGGATCAGCCCAGGCGTTTGGTCGCATATAAAGAACAGACAGACAGACAGACAGACAGAAACTCATTTTTAGATATTTAAGAGATATACAGTGGCTTGCAAAAGTATTCATAACCCTTGAACTTTTTCACATTTTGTCACCTTACAACCACAAATTAAATGTATTTTATTGAGATTTTAAGTGATAGACCAACACAAAGTAGTAGATAATTGTGAAGTGGAACGGAAATGATATATTAATCAAATAAAAATCTGAAAAGTGTGACGTGCAAAAGTATTCAGCCCCCTGTACTCTGATACCCCTAAATAAAATCCAGTGCAATCAATTGCCTTCAGAAGTCACTTAATGAGTTTATAGAGTCCAGCTGTGTGTTATTTAGTCTCAGTATAAATACACCTGTTCTGTGAAGGCCTCAGTGGTTTGTTAGCGAACACTAGTGAACAAACAGCATCATGAAGAGCAAGGAACTCACCAGGCAGGTCAGAGATAAAGTTGTGGAGAAGTTTAAAGCAGGGTTAGGTTAGAAAAACATATCCTAAGCTTTCCCTTATGAGGGAAATTTTTGGAGTTCAATAAAATTCCCAGTCATATAATGTATGGGTATTGAAGCTGAGGGGTGGACTAAGAAATTATAAAACCCCGTTATTCCATACAGGGTATTGCGTTATAGTTTTCCTAATATATATTTTTTGTTATCTGGGACAGAGTCATTAGTTTTAATGTATATCAATAAAGGATTATTTTAGGAATTTTGCCATTTGAAAATTTGGAATGAGAATGTCATATGGTCAGATGAAACCAAAGTAGAACTGTTTGGTAGAAACACAACTTGTCGTGTTTGGAGGAGAGTGAATGCTGAGTTGCATCCAAAGAACACCATACTTACTGTGAAGCATGGGGGTGGCAAAATCATGCTTTGGGGCTGTTTCTCTGCAAAGGGACCAGGATGACTGATCTGTGTACATGAAAGAATGAATGGGGCCAAGTATCATGAGATTTTGAGTGCAAACCTCCTTCCATCAGCAAGGGCATTGAAGATGAAACGTGGCTGGGTCTTTCAGCATGACAATGATCCCAAGCACACCGCCAGGGCAACGAAGGAGTGGCTTCGTAAGAAGCATTTCAAGGTCCTGGAGTGGCCTAGCCAGTCTCCAGATCTCAACCCCATAGAAAACCTTTGGAGGGAGTTGAAAGTCCGTGTTGCCCAGTGACAGCCCCAAAACATCACTGCTCTAGAGGAGATCTGCATGGAGGAATGGGCCAACATACCAGCAACAGTGTGTGCCAACCTTGTGAAGACTTACAGAAAACATTTGACCTCTGTCATTGTCAACAAAGGATATATAACAAAGTATTGAGATGATCTTTTGTTATTGGCCAAATACTTATTTCATCTTTTTAAGTGGTAGAACTTGCACAATTGGTGGCTGACTAAATACTTCCCCCCCCCCCCACTGTAGGGGACACAGCAAACATGTGGAAGAAGGTGCTCTGGTCAGGTGAGACCAAAGTTGAACTTTTTGGCCTAAATGAAAGCGCTATGTGTAGTGGAAAATTAGCACTGCTCATCACCCTGAACACACCATCCCCACTGTGAAACATGGTGGTGGCAGCATCATGCTGTGGGGATGCTTTTCTTCAGCAGAGACAGGGAAGCTGGACAGAGCTGATGGGAAGATGGTTGGAGCTAAATACAGGGCAATCCTGGAAGAAAACCTGTTGGAGGCTGCAATAGACTTGAGACTGGGAAGGAGATTCACCTTCCATCAAGACAATGACCCTAAACATTTAGCCAGACATACAGTGGAATGGTTTAGATCAAAGAATATTCATGTGTTAGAATGGCCCAGTCAAAGTCCAGACCTAAATCCCATTGAGCATCTGTGGCAAGACATGAAAATTGCTGTTCATAGACGCTCTCCATCCAATCTGGCTGAGCTTGAGATATTTTGCAAAGAAGAATGGGCAAAAATCTCAGTCTCTAGATGCGCAAAGCTGGTAGAGACATACCACAAAAGACTTGCAGCTGTAATTGCAGCGAAAGGTGGCTCTATAAAGTATTGATATAGGGGGCTGAATACTTTTGCACTTCACACTTTTCAGATTTTTATTTGATTACAGTTTTGAAAACCATGTATCATTTTCCTTCCACTTCACAATTATGTGCTACTTTGTGTTGGTCTATTACTTAAAATCTCAATAAGGCTAAGGTCCCACGTTGCGGAAACGCAGCTATTTTATTGCAGATTTCAGCGCGTTTTTTTGAGCCAAAGTCAAGAATGGCTACAAAAGGAATGCAAAATATATTGGAAGCTCTTATAGCTCTCCATTCTGCTCAATCCATACCTGACTTTGGCTTAAAAAACCGCAGCATGGGACTCAGCTTAAATACATTTAAGTTTGTAGTTGTAAGGTGACAAAATGTGAAAAAGTTTAAAGGTTATGAATACTTTTGCAAGGCACTGTATAAAAAGAAAATAGGGAAAAAAAAGTGTTTTAAAGCTACTAGTAGCGATTCTAGAAATCAAAGATGAAAGACACTTATTTAGGACTTCATAGTGACTAGATGTCAAGTTCAACACCGACAAGAAAGAATGAACAAAATTCTATACTCAGTATTTTAGACTGACACTATAACAATGGTAAGAAGCTACAACAGTAGCTTGTTGTATTTCTAATGTTTGTGGTGAAGATTAAATATGGGTAACTGATCTGCAGTACAGAGACCCATATAAATCAGTATAAGGCTAAGGCCCCATGTAGTGAGCAGCAGCCAAAAAGCGCGGTGGAAACGCATCATGTTTTCATAGTGAACTTTCTGTCCCTATTATACCTATACTGAAAACGCCAGGATTTCCATAGGTATAATTGACAAGCTGGGATTTACAAAAATGCAGTGGTTTTTGAAAATGCAGCATTTACGCAGCATTTTGTGTAGATTTCCTATATTCCCAACAGCGCATGTACCGCTTCTGACACCAGGATGTTTAGATCACTATCATTATCACCAGTGGCATAACTAAGTCTTGTGGGCCCCAGTGCAAACTTTGTACAGGCATCCCTACCACCTCCCTACAGCATATTTTTGATAGTGACGGTTATGGGTGCTGCAATGGTATATCAGATACTTGAAAGGGATACAGCTTTAGTACCCACAACTGTGGTGAGTTATATTAGTATAATATGCTCCACAGTGGCCCCCACACAGTATAATATGCTTTACAGTGGCCCCTACAAAGTATTGTGTGGGTTTCCTCCAGGTACTCCAGTTTCCTCCTACACTCCAAAGACATATTGATAGGGAATGTAGATTGTGAGCCCTATATAAGACAGTGACTGACAATGTCTGTAAAGTGCTGTGGAATATGATGGCGCTATATAAGTAAGCATAAAAAATAAATAAATAAATAATATGCTCACAGTGACCACATACAGTATAAAATGCTCCCCTAGAGCTGCTTCAGGGAAATTCCATGAATATTCATGAGGTTCGGTGCTCCGTTTCATTTCAGTGCTATTATTATATTCTGCGGTCTCCTCAGACCCCAGAGTATAATAAGTAGAGGCCCAGGGAAAGGGATTAAAAATAACAAACACTTATACACTCCTTACCTCACCTCTCCCGGGCATCCTTGTTCCTTCCGGCTCTCTTCAGCATCTTCGGCAGTGACGTCTGGGGCCCCAAAGAGGATGCTGGGGACTGTCAGAGGCCCAGGAGAGGTGAGTATAAGTATTTGTTATTTTTAATCACCTCCCCTGGGCAGGCTTCTATTGGAAAGGGTCCCAACGGCATGTATAGACATCACATAATGTCGGCGATCTTAATCTCCAGCTGGCAGTGGACCCGATACCCTTCCAGGATCTACACTTCGGCTCTAAAGGGGCATAAATCCAAAAATAGTGCAGATTGAAACCATCACATAGAATTCCAGTTACCCAAATTCAAATATAAATGAATATCTGCCTCTGCTATCACAAATTAGACCAATTTCAGTCCAATACACTAGCACTTTTAAAAGACCAGTGAGCAATGTAAAAATCTTATCCAAAGTCAATTTAAATAAAACAAGTGTAAGAAAGACATCACTGTACTATCCTAGGGCCTGTAAGGATCTGGTACCAAAGCTACTGTGACCAGAAAAGTAGTAAGTCACTACCATCTTGGGCTCTCTCTACCAAGGGCATCTCCACATTGCTAGCTTATTGAAGTTGCATATAGCTTTCTGTCCTGAAGCTGCAATTAGTTCTTTTTCTGCCATGGTAGTCCGTTTGAATGTAAATGTTTTGACAATATTAACATATTGGAGCATTGGTATCTTTGGAGGTGGTCTTTTATCCTTTATATTGACCTCGCAAAGCTGTTACCCTGAGACAATTTCTACTTGTCAGATACCAATGACCTATCCACAGAATGGAAAACCACCTGACGGCCAGAAAACCCCTTTAGGCCGGGGCCCCACATGGCGTTTTTGCTGCAGCGTTTTACAGCTCCTTTCGGTTTTGGAAATCGCAGCATGTCAATTATACCTACGGAAATTTCAGCGGTTTCCCTATAGGTATAATGAAAGCAGAAAGTCTGCAGAGGAAAAATCTGCAGACTTTCTATGAAAAGAGCTGCGGGAAAAACCACGATGCATTTCTGCCGCTATTTTTCCTGCAGTGCTTTTTTGCTGGGGCCTGTGTGGGAGGTTGAATATGGAGATGAATAGAATGTAAACAAGCAGTCAGACTGAAGATAAAGAGCAGGGGAACAGCTTAATATGTGGAGAACCAAACCGATCTCCTTAAGGCTGAGGCCCCACGTTGCAGAAATGCAGGGTTTTTTTTGTTGTGGATTTTGCTATGTTTTTTTGAGCCAAAGCCAAGAATGGCTTGAAAAGGAATGGGAACTATATGGGAAGCTCTTATACTTCTCCCTTTTGATTAATCCACTCCTGGTTGCAATGTACAGCAGAGATCCGGAGCTAATGCTCACGATCAGATTGAGTTTACTGTGGCCTCCTGAATTAAAAAGGCACCCTCCGGAGCCAGTACTCAAGACCAGTGCTCGATTGGCCCCCACAGTCACAAGACCTCAACCCAGTTAAACACTTGTGGTTAGGGTTGAACAAAAAACTGTATTCGTATCCAAGTGAGTTGACCAGTATGCACCAACATTGGGAACGTGTAGAAGAGACCTGGGATCAGATTTCTGTCGCAATATGCTTGAATCTGATCGAAAGCATGCCCAGAAGGATTCAGGCAGTGTTGAAAGCCAAAGGTGGGTTTACAAAATAATAAAAATGAAAATTTAGATTTTTAGGAGCAAAACAGTAATAATGCAGTTACATGACAATAACCTACATACAGTGGGGAAAAAAAAGTATTTAGTCAGCCACCAATTGTGCAAGTTCTCCCACTTAAAAAGATGAGAGAGGCCTGTAATTGACATCATAGGTAGACCTCAACTATGAGAGACAAAATGAGAAAACAAATCCAGAAAATCACATTGTTTGATTTTTTAAGAATTTATTTGCAAATTATGGTGGAAAATAAGTATTTGGTCACCTGCAAACAAGCAAGATTTCTAGCTCTCACAGACCTGTAACTTCTCAAGCTCAAGCAGTCACAATCCAAACTCCACTATGGTGAAGACCAAATAGCTGTGGAAGGACACCAGAAACAAAATTGTAGACCTGCACCAGGCTGGGAAGACTGAATCTGCAATAAGCAAGCAGCTTGGTGTGAAGAAATCAACTGTGGGAGCAATAATTAGAAAATGGAAGACATACAAGATCTCACCCCGTGGGGTCAAAATGATCACAAGAATGGTGAGCAAAAATCCCAGAACCACACGGGGGGACCTAGTGAATGACCTGCAGAAAGCTGGGACTAATGCACAAAGGCTACCGTCAGTAACACGCTACGCCGCCAGGGACTCAGATCCTGCAGTGCCAGACGTGTCCCCCTGCTTAAGCCAGTACATATCCGTGCCTGTCTGAAGTTTGCTAGAGAGCATTTGGATGTTCCAGAAGAGTATTGGGAGAATGTCATATGGTCAGATGAAACCAAAGTAGAACTGTTTGGTAGAAACACAACTCATCGTGTTTGGAGGATAGTGAATGCTGAGTTGCATCCAAAGAACACCATACCTACTGTGAAGTATGGGGATGACGACATCATGCTTTGGGGCTGTTTCTCTGCAAAGGGACCAGGACGACTGATCCGTGTACACGAAAGAATGAATGGGGCCATGTATCGTGAGATTTTGAGTGCAAACCTCCTTCCATTAGCAAGGGCATTGAAGATGAAACGTGGCTGGGTCTTTCAGCATGACAATGATCCCAAGCACACCGCCAGGGCAATGAAGGAGTGGCTTCGTAAGAAGCATTTCGAGGTCCTGGAGTGGCCTAGCCAGTCTCCAGATCTCATTCCCATAGAAAACCTTTGGAGGGAATTGAAAGTCCGTGTTGCTCAGCAACAGCCCCAAAACATCACTGCTCTAGAGGAGATCTGCATGGAGGAATGGGCCAACATACCAGCAACAGTGTGTGCCAACCTTGTGAAGACTTACAGAAAACATTTGACCTCTGTCATTGCCAACAAAGGATATATAACAAAGTATTGAGATGAACTTTTGTTATTGACCAAATACTTATTTTCCACCATAATTTGCAAATAAATTCTTAAAAAATCAGACAATGTGATTTTTCTGGATTTGTTTTCTCATTTTGTCTCTCATAGTTGAGGTCTACCTATGATGACAATTACAGGCCTCTGTCATCTTTTTAAGTGGGAGAACTTGCACAATTGGTGGCTGACTAAATACTTTTTTTCCCCACTGTATCTAACATATGCTAAATAGTTGCAATTCAAATTTATATATGAGATAGCCAAGTTGATTGTCTATAAAATGATGGTAGTCTCACATTTGAAGCTGTAGTGGATGGTGAGGTATTGCACTGGAAAGTCAAAAGTTCAAAACATTGATACCCTTTTGCTCGACTGTGTATACAGTCTCGCAAGCTGCGCTAATCTAAAAAATACCTTTTATTTAAAGCTAGCTTTTCTTGAAAAACCACAAAAACAAAAAAATAGACATACGCAGTGTGATAATTGTTGCCAATCACTATTATAATTAATCAGTGTGCAGTAAAAAACATTACTGGAAAAAAACAGGGAAGGGGACAGGCAAAAGAAGAAAGAGGAAACATTCATGCATGTACTAAGAATAAGAATGTAGGGGCGACAGAAACATTACTTCTGGTTTTGTTGGCACCGCCAGTAGCCACAGGATAGTTGTATTTCCTGAGAATGTTGATGAAGTTTTTGATTTGATTACTTACCTCACTCATCTCAGTCACAGAAGGATATTGCATCCAAGAATGATGTGATCTTGAGTCAGCCTCCAGTGTGTTCCTTTTCCTCCTCCATAACATTGGCACCTGCTGATAAATCTATTTATTGTGGTCAGAGCAGTCTTCCTCCTCTTTTTCATGAGCTGGATGAGAACAGTTAGCATTATGTCCAAGCAGAGGAGGGGGACATGACTGGTGGTGGTGGAGGTAGTAGTGGCAGGGGGTGTGGTACTACTACTGGTAGTCATTTTGTTAGGGGAGCTAGAGGTAAATCTGGAGGTGAAAATTCTGAGAGTGTGCAGGAATCCCATGGCCATGATGTTTAAAAAAAAAAAAGCTGAGAATACAATGACATTACCAATGATGATGATGATGATGATGATTTTTTTTCCGAATAGGACCTGGCAAAGTCACATACAGTGGGTACGGAAAGTATTCAGACCCCTTTAAATTTTTCACTCTTTGTTTCATTGCAGCCATTTGCTAAAAGCAAAAAAGTTCATTTTATTTCTCATTAATGTACACTCAGCATCCCACCTTGACAGAAAAAAAAAAAACAGAAATGTAGATATTTTTGCAAATGTATTAAAAAAGAAAAACTAAAATATCACATGGTCATAAGTATTCAGACCCTTTGCTGTGACACTCATATTTAACTCAAAGCTGTCAATTTCCTTCTGATCCTCCTTGAGATGGTTCTACTCCTTCATTGGAGTCCAGCTGTGTTTAATTAAACTGATTGGACTTGATTAGGAAAGGCACACACCTGTCTATATAAGACCTCACAGCTCACAGTGCATATCAGAGCAAATGAGAATCATGAGATCAAAGGAACTGCCCAAGGAGCTCAGAGACAGAATTGTGGTAAGGCACAGATCTGGCCAAGGTTCACATCTGCAAGGTTTCTGCAGCACTCAAGGTTCCTAAGAGCACAGTGGCCTCCATAATCCTTAAATGGAAGAAGTTTGGGATGACCACAACTCTTCCTAGACCTGGCCGTCCAGCCAAACTGAGCAATGGTGGGAGAAGAACCTTGGTGAGAGAGGTAAAGAAGAACCCAAATATCACTGTGGCTGAGCTCCAGAGATGCAGCAGGGAGATGGGAGGAAGTTCCACAAAGTCAACTATCACTGCAGCCCTCCACCAGTCAGGGATTTATGGCAGAGTGGCCCGAAGGAAGCCTCTCCTCAGTGCAAGACATATGAAAGTCCACATAGAGTTTGCCAAAAAACACATGAAGGACTCCCAGACTATGAGAAATAAGATTCTCTGGTCTGATGAGACGAATATTGAACTTTTTGGCGTTAATTCTAAACAGTATGTGTGGAGAAAACCAGGCACTGCTCATCACCTGCCCAATACAATCCCGACAGTGAAACATGGTGGTGGCAGTATCATGCTATGGGTTTGTTTTTCAGCTGCAGGGACAGGACGACTGGTTGCAATTGAAGGAAAGATAAATGCGGCCAAGTACAGAGATATCCTGGAAGAAAACCTCTTCCAGAGTGCTCTGGACCTCAGACTGGGCCGAAGGTTCACCTTCCAACAAGACAATGACCCTAAGCACACAGCTAAAATAACAAAGGAGTGGCTTCGGAACAACTCTGTGACCATTCTTGACTGGCCCAGCCAGAGCCCTGACCTCATCCCAATGGAGCATCTCTGGAGAGACCTGAAAATGGCTGTCCACCAATGTTCACCATCCATCCTGATGCAACTGGAGAGGATCTGCAAGGAAGAATTGCAGAGGATCCCCAAATCCAGATGTGAAAAACTTGTTTCTTCATTCCCAAGAAGATTCATGGCTGTACTAGCTCAAAAGGGTGCTTCTACTCAATACTGAGCAAAGGGTCTGAATACTTATGACCATGTGATATTTCATTTTTTCTTTTTTAATAAATTTGCACAAATATCTACATTTCTGTTTTTTTTCTGACAAGATGGGATGCTGAGTGTCCATTAATGAGAAATAAAATGAACTTTTTTGCTTTTAGCAAATGGCTGCAATGAAACAATGAGTGAAAAATTTAAAGGGGTCAGAATACTTTCCGTACCCACTGTAAGATAAAGAGGCTGGTGGCAGTAGTGATAGTAGTGATTCCAGGTATTGCACAGGCCCAACATCCAAAAAGTCTGCCCCTGGGTGGGAGCGTTGGCACTAGTGGTGTTAGTGGAAGACACGTTTCCAGCGCTACTGGTGTTGGCGGTAGCAACTGCACATGGTCATCTCCTGTGTGGGATTTTTTTTTTGTATTTGCCAAATAATAAATCATTACTGACTCAGATGGAAAGGCATCACCATCTTATTTGGCAAAATAGACTTGGCAATGACACTGGCAGGGAAAGTGAGCAAGACTGTTCTACTCCTCCCCGTGATCTTCCTTGTAGGTAGTCCATATCTACACCTAGCACATGGTCGTCTTTTATCATCATCATCACCTACTGTTTCACCTACTCCTCCTCTTCCATGCCAATGTCAGTCATCCATGGGAGAATGTGTGTCCAGGAAACAGCAATATGAACCCAGTGATCTGACAGTTCTGCAACTTAAGTTGCATCTGGCCAAGCTGCTGTGGTGCAGTCGATAGCATACAACTTAGTGGATTTCACTGCGTTCCGCCAACTGATGGCATGTGCTCAAGCTTGATGGAGTATATCTAGCTGATATTATTTCTCTAGGAAAGCTGTCCCTGCTTTATATTGCCATGTGTCAGAGCATGTGAGTCTTTCCTTGGATATGTCAGTCTGTGGAAAGGTGCACGTCATCATTGACACCCATGACTTTCACGCCACATTGGGTCAATGTTGCAACCACAATCCAGAAACGCAACAAGGCCAGATGCTAGTTCCAACACCATGCAGGGCCCATCTACCTCTTCTGGATCCTCCACTCTGGACCATATCCCACCACCATATTCACCAGGGCAAGGCGTTGCTTCCACTCCTCCATCCTTATTTCATGGGTGTAAGGTGAAGAGCTGCCTTGAGATTTTACAATTAATGAGCCTGGATGAGAGGATCGACAGAGCTGAGGTGCAGCAAGTAACCCACTGGATGGCTCCTTGCCAATTCAGTGGTCGGCAACAATGTCACCAATATTGGTGCTGCACTGCAGTTAGGACAAATAACATATAATATAGCATATTATCCCTGTATAGCACATATCCTTAATCCCGGTGGTTTGCCACTTTATTAACCTGGATAGTGGCTTATAAAAGGTGCTCCTCATGGCCAAAAAAGTCTGCGCATTTCAGCCATTCTTATGTCACAAAAAACACCGATTTGCAGTGACAAAACGGTCTGACTTTGCACCACCTTATCTGCAACATTCCAACTTGGTGGAACACTACCTTAAACATGCTGAAGCATCTGTATGAGCAGCAGAAGGTGGTGAAGGATTACTATATGCAGTAGACCACAGGGACAATGTGTTATTTTGAGATACGTCATTGGAGGCTTATACTTCTCATGCCCCAAAGAGAAGAAAAATTGGAACATTATCTGTATCATGCTGTGATGAATAACACATCCATACCCTACTTCCACCATCAATGAAATAACTTGTGTTCTGGCCCACACAACCTTATATACTGTATATGAGAGTCAGGTGCCAGAATGTCACAAAGACTTACAAGACATGTGTCTCTTTTGTATTTTTCCTGCCCAATACAGTTTAGTTTGTCCGAGACGAATAGCAATTAATTAAGTTTCATTAAAAAACAAACAATTTGGAATATTTGAGTTGAACTTGGCTCATGAAGAATTTTTTCATCATCTCCATTCTTTACATACATCAAAACAGATAATCATCCTTGTGGCAGCCATTTAATTATGTAAAAAAAAAAAAAATAGACCAATGAATTTCATCCATTTTGACAGATTAAAAACTGATGCAAAGCAGATATTAAAAACGGACAGAAAGCTGATGTAAAATAAATAACACATTGATTGAAAATGGACGTTAAAACCTCAGTTTTGTCCATTTTTACCCATTAGTGACCAACATATACAGTGCCTTGCGAAAGTATTCGGCCCCCTTGAACTTTTCAACCTTTTGCCACATTTCAGGCTTCAAACGTAAGGATTTAAAATTTTAAGTTTTTGGTGAAGAATCAACAACAAGTGGGACACAGTTGTGAAGTGGAACAAAATTTATTGGTTATTTTAAACTTTTGTAAAAAATAAAAAACTGAAAAGTGGAGTGTGCAATATTATTCGGCCCCTTTACTTTCAGTGCAGCAAACTCACTCCAGAAGTTCAGTGAGGATCTCTGAATGATCCAGTGTTGTCCTAAATGACTGATGATGATAAATATAATCCACCTGTGTGTAATCAAGTCTCCGTATAAATGCACCTACTCTGTGATAGTCTCAGGGTTCTGTTTAAAGCGCAGAGAGCATCCAGAAGACCAAGGAACACACCAGGCAGGTCCGTGATACTGTTGTGGAGAAGTTTAAAGCCGGATTTGTATACAAAAAGATTTCCCAAACTTTAAACATCCCAAGGAGCACTGTGAAAGCGATCATATTGAAATGGAAGGAGTATCAGACCACTGCAAATCTACCAAGACCCGGCCGTCCCTCTAAACTTTCATCTCAAACAAGGAGAAGACTGATCAGAGATGCAGCCAAGAGGCCCATGATCACTCTGGATGAACTGCAGAGATCTACAGCTGAGGTGGGAGAGTCTGTCCATAGGACAACAATCAGTCGTACACTGCACAAATCTGGCCTTTATGGAAGAGTGGTAAGAAGAAAGCCATTTCTCAAAGATATCCATAAAAAGTCTTGTTTAAAATTT
The DNA here is from genome assembly GCA_947044405.1 of Leptodactylus fallax. Lineage (NCBI taxonomy): Eukaryota > Metazoa > Chordata > Amphibia > Anura > Leptodactylidae > Leptodactylus > Leptodactylus fallax. The sequence goes on from CAMRHE010000024.1 coordinate 978,262, forward strand.
GCCACAAGCCACCTGGGAGACACACCAAACATGTGGAAGAAGGTGCTCTGGTCAGATGAAACCAAAATCGAACTTTTTGGCCACAATGCAAAACAATATGTTTGGCGTAAAAGCAACACAGCTCATCACCCTGAACACACCATCCCCACTGTCAAACATGGTGGTGGCAGCAACATGGTTTGGGCCTGCTTTTCTTCAGCAGGGACAGGGAAGATGGTTAAAATTGATGGGAAGATGGATGGAGCCAAATACAGAACCATTCTGGAAGAAAACCTGTTGGAGTCTGCAAAAAACCTGAGACTGGGACGGAGATTTATCTTCCAACAAGACAATGATCCCAAACATAAAGCAAAATCTACAATGGAATGGTTCACAAATAAACGTATCCAGGTGTTAGAATGGCCAAGTCAAAGTCCAGACCTGAATCCAATTGAGAATCTGTGGAAAGAGCTGAAAACTGCTGTTCACAAACGCTCTCCATCCAACCTCACTGAGCTCGAGCTGTTTTCCAAGGAAGAATGGGCAAGAATTTCAGTCTCTCGATGTGCAAAACTGATAGAGACATACCCCAAGCGACTTGCAGCTGTAAATCGCAGCAAAAGGTGGCACTACAAAGTATTAACTTAAGGGGGCACGCCCTACTTTTCAGTTTTTTATTTTTTACAAAAGTTTAAAATATCCAATAAATTTCGTTCCACTTCATGATTGTGTCCCACTTGTTGTTGATTCTTCACCAAAAAATTTAAATTTTATATCCTTATGTTTGAAGCCTGAAATGTGGCAAAAGGTTGAAAAGTTCAAGGGGGCTGAATACTTTCGCAAGGCACTGTACATATTCTACATTGGTCACTAATAGGCCTTATTCCGCTGCAATTGACTTTCTATGTCAGCAAGGGCAGAATAATGTGGGATCTCAGGCACGTGTGTCCAGCTGTGTTATGATGTTTTAAAATGAAGTTTTAAAATTTTGTAATGAAGTTTTAAAAAAACAGTCAAAATCACAAGAACACATTAATTCCCCATCCCAAAATGTTTAATAAATAATAAAACATAAAAAATAAAAACACAACACACATACACACTGTCGCGTCTGTAAGGACCCAAGCAATACAACTGTAATGTTATTTTACCTGCATGCTGAACGGCGTAAAAAATCTTAATTATACCAGAATTGCTGTTTTTTGTATGTTGGTCTCCAAAAATAAGTTATAAAAAGCAGTCAAAAAGCATTATGTTCCACAAGATGGTATCAATATAAACGTCATGTATTCCCGCAAAAAATAAACCTTTGCACAAATTATGGGTCTTTTTACAAAAAAGGTTTTTACTTTGGAAAAGAAGTAAAACTTATAAAAACAATACAAATTCAATCATATTAATAATAATCAAATTTATCAGGTTATTTAAGCCATACGGTGAATGGCACAACATTTATAGCATTAAAAGGCAATGGCAAAATTGTTTTTTCCTATTCCTTCCCAGAATGAGTTAACAAAAGTTAATCAATGAGGTATATTTACCCCAAAATAGATACCCCCATTAAACATTACCACTTGCCCACAAAAACCATGCTCTCCTATAGTTACATTGGAGGAAAAATAAAAAAAAGCTATAAGACATGTTATGTGACGACACAAAAATCTAAAGATGGTTTGGTCATCAAGGCCTAGAAGAGGCTGGTCCCCAAAGGGTTAATGTTTGTTTATTTTTTCCGGTCATGTGCATGTATCCTTAAGGCTGGGGCCCCACGATGCAAAAATGCTGTGTTTTATAGTACATGCAAAATAGCTGAAATTCTGGCTAATCCCATCCACACATTGCAGAAAAAAAAATCCACAGCGAAATGCTGCAATTTCTAAAATTCTTGCGTTTTTGGAAATCGCAGCATGTCAATTATACCTATGGAAGCTCTGGCATTTTCCGTATAGGTATAATATTTTAAAAATGATGCAATGCCTTTCCACTGTGGTCTTTTCCACAGCGTTTTTTGCAGCGATTTGCTGCGTGGGACCTTAGCCTAAAGGGGTTTTCCCACAAAGATAACTATATATTTAAATTGGTAGACAAGTAAAAGTTTTTTACAAATATTAATAATTAAAAATGTTGTAGCGTTTTAACCCTTTAGTCTTCCAAAGCCCATACCTCGGCCAAAACCCTGCGTTTTACAACATGGGGCTTCAGCCTTAATGTAATATTAAATCAAAATACAGAGTCCTACTCGTGCCCTTTGTAACAAAAGGCTGTTTGTATAAGTAGAAATCTATGCCTATGAGAATACAGATATAACTGAAACTTTAACCTGTGATCTTGTTAAGAAATAGAGGTATAAAGAAGAGATCAAAACTATATAAAATATTTGGAAAGGGACAGTGTTTCTGAAATAGAGTGCACAATCAAATGGATGCTACATTAAATAGTTAACAAGGCTGTCATCTATCTCTAAATTAGGATCACTTTGCATTTACATTTTGACAGAAAAGACAGATACAACAAAATTATATATCCATAAATACAAAGTATGCTACGCAGTGATTATTAAGCATAATCATAGGTGTATTCATTGTAACTGCAGTTTTACACCATTGAAATTCATTGAAAGTAAATTGGATTTTGAGAACTGTTCTCTTAAGGAAGCTGGTAACCATAACATACTTCATTAAATTAGGCTTGTGGTAAAGAAAAATCAGTAACAAAAATGCTTCTTTAAATATGCTAGTAAAGAAGAAGAATATACACATAATTGGAATTAGGTTTAGAAATGCTTAATCCCTTAATGGCAGTTGGAATGGTAAATCAGATTTTAAATTGGCTATATCAGTTAAACATGCTGCTCTCATTGAAGCTTACCTCCAATTATAAAACACCATTGGTCCCCAAACAGCATTCCCCTTATGTCCTCTCAGCAGCACAATAATGGGGTATTTCTGCCCCTGTCTGCGGGTAGGACTGATGGAATTTTTCATTTAAATAATTAATTAATCAGACCTACCCCTCTCTTATTAATAGGAAAGAGAGACTTCCCCCACTGTTTTTTTTCTACCCTCTGATAGGTCCCTAGGAGGTCTGAAAAAAAAAAGTAAAATAAAAAATAAAAAAGTTTTTAAAAGTATAAAAAAAACAAAAAATATGAAAGTTAAAATCACCACCCTTTACCTATATCACATATAAAAATAAATAAACAATAATAAACATAAACACTTTAGGGATCCCCAAGCTCAAAAATGCCTGAACTATTAAAATATAAAAATATTTATCCCATACGGTGAACGGCGTAACGGGGAAAAAAAATCAAAATGGCCAAATGGCTTGTTTTTCAACACTTTGCCTCCTATAAAAAATGGAATAAAAATAGATCAAAACATCACAACTTTCCCAAAGCGGTATCAATAAAAACGCCATCTTGCCCCGCATAAAAAGACGCCATACCCAGCTCCATACACATAAATATAAAAAAGTTGATGACCATGTGCTACATGCACAGTGGGGAAAAAAAGTATTTAGTCAGCCACCAATTGTGCAAGTTCTTCCACTTAAAAAGATGAGAGAGGCCTGTAATTGATATCATAGGTAGACCTCAACTATGAGAGACAAAATGAGAAAACAAATCCAGAAAATCACATTGTCTGATTTTTTAAGAATTTATTTGCAAATTATGGTGGAAAATAAGTATTTGGTCAATAACAAAAGATCATCTCAATACTTTGTTATATATCCTTTGTTGGCAATGACAAAGGTCAAACGTTTTCTGTAAGTCTTCACAAGGTTGGCACACACTGTTGCTGGTATGTTGGCCCATTCCTCCATGCAGATCTCCTCTAGAGCAGTGATGTTTTGGGGCTGTCGCTGGGCAACACGGACTTTCAACTCCCTCCAAAGGTTTTCTATGGGAATGAGATCTGGAGACTGGCTAAGCCACTCCAGGACCTTGAAATGCTTCTTACGAAGCCACTCCTTCGTTTCCCTGGCAGTGTGCTTGGGATCATTGTCATGCTGAAAGACCCAGCCACGTTTTATCTTCAATGCCCTTGCTGATGGAAGGAGGTTTGCACTCAAAATCTCACGATACGTGGCCCCATTCATTCTTTCATGTACAGGGATCAGTCGTCCTGGTCCCTTTGCAGAGAAATAGCCCCAAAGCATGATGTTGCCAACCCCATGCTTCACAGTAGGTATGGTGTTCTTTGGATGCAACTCAGCATTCACTCTCTTCCAATCACGACGAGTTGTGTTTCTACCAAACAGTTCTACTTTGGTTTCATCTGACCATATGACATTCTCCCAATACTCTTCTGGAACATCCAAATGCTTTGTAGCAAACTTCAGATGAGCCCGGATATGTACTGGCTTAAGCAGAGGGACATGTCTGGCACTGCAGGATCTGAGTCCCTGGCGGTATAGTGTGTATAGTGTGTTTCTGCAGGTCATTCACTAGGTACCCCTGTGTGGTTCTGGGATTTTTGCTCAACGTTCTTGTGATCATTTTGACCCCACAGTGTGAGATCTTGCGTGGTGCCCCTGGTCGAGGGAAATTATCAGTGGTCTTGTATGTCTTCCATTTTCTAATTATTGCTCCCACAGTTGATTTCTTCACACCAAGCTGCTTGCCTATAGCACATTCAGTCTTCCCAGCCTGGTGCAGGTCTACAATTTTGTTTCTGGTGTCCTTCCACAGCTCTTTGGTCTTCACCATATTGGAGTTTGGATTGTGACTGCTTGAGGTTGTGGACAGGTGTCTTTTATACTGATAACAATGTCAAACAGGTGCCATTACTACAGGTAATGAGTGGAGGACAGAGGAGCCTCTTAAAGAAGAAGTTACAGGTCTGTGAGAGCCAGAAATCTTGCTTGTTTGTAGGTGACCAAATACTTATTTTCCACCATAATTTGCAAATAAATTCTTAAAAAATCAGACAATGTGATTTTCTGGATTTGTTTTCTCATTTTGTCTCTCATAGTTGAGGTTTACCTATTATGTCAATTACAGGCCTCTCTCATCTTTTTAAGTGGGAGAATTTGCACAATTGGTGGCTGACTAAATACTTTTTTCCCCACTGTAGATATGGCCTGCCTGCAAGGAAGATAACTGGGAGCAGTAGGAGAATAGATTGGCTTGCTTCCCTTGCCAGTGCCACCGCCACTGTCAAGTCTATTTTTCCAAATAAGAGATTGATGCCTTTTCCTGCAGCTTCTGGTGGTTTCACCAAAACCAGAAGCAGTGTTGTTCTTGCCACCCACATTGTTATTGTTGGTACTTACATGAGTGTTTCCTCCTCCTCCTCCTATTGTCTGTCCTCTGCCCTATTTTTTTTCCAGTCATCTTTAAACTGAAAAAAGTGCTTTATTAACCAAAATTATTATTATTATTAATTGAAGAAAAGCTGAAATAATAGAGATTTCTTTTTTAAGATTAGCGGAGGCTGCACTACAGTGTATGCATATATGTGACCTTACGCATAAACAGAAATGCTTAAGCAATTAATATTTTTTTCAGATTAACAACAACGCTCCATCACACTGTGTATTTGGTCACAAGAGCAGAAAAAATACCCCATGAAATTACAAGATATTTTTTTAAGATTAGCACAGGATAAACGTTATATTGGGTGATTCTGTTGTTTGGAGCAGCAGTGGCTGCACTACTGTGTATGTATATATGTGTACTTGCACACTGAAACACTTAAAGTGTAGCCTCAATTTATTTAAGTTTTCGCTATTGTGTTGGGGGGTGTTTGGTGACCATTTTTGTAATATACTTTATTAACCTATCTAGCTTTCTTTTTACTATAAAACAGGATGTAACATTCTCCTTAGCAACTCTCTAACTGAGCTAATGCTAGGGAAAGTCTGTACACATTTGTATTGTAAGTATGCAGAGCTGAAGCTTTTTCCTCAGTGGGATGGTCACTTCAAATGGTTGTATCTCCGTTTTTATACCACCTAGAAAATGTTCAACACACACCTCCTGACACAATAGCAAACAAATTTTAAAAAAGTAAATGAAATGGGAGTTGCACATTAAGCAATGAATATTTTTTCAGATTAACAGCAACGATCTATCACGGGAGGAAAAAAAAAACATGAAATTGAAAGATTTTTTTTAAGATTAGCACAGGCTAGATTAGGTGAACAATAATAAACTGCTTGTATATAACAACATTATTTTTTTTAAAGATTTGCAAAGGCAAAAGCAGCGCTTTGCTGTTAGAACAGCAGTACAGTCATATGAAAAAGTTTGGGCACCCCTATTAATCTTAATCATTTTTAGTTCTAAATATTTGGGTGTTTGCAACAGCCAATTCAATTTGATATATCTAATAACTGATGGACACAGTAATATTTCAGGATTGAAATGAGGTTTATTGTACTAACAGAAAATGTGCAATATGCATTAAAACAAAATTTGACCGGTGCAAAAATGTGGGTACCCTTATCATTTTATTGATTTAAATACTCCTAACTACTTTTTACTGACTTACTGAAGCACAAAATTGGTTTTGTAACCTCACTGAGCTTTGAACTTCATAGCCAGGTGTATCCAATCATGAGAAAAGGTATTTAAGGTGGCCAATTGCAAGTTGTTCTCCTATTTGAATCTCCTCTGAAGAGTGGCATCATGGGCTCCTCAAAACAACTCTCAAATGATCTGAAAACAAAGATTGTTCAACATATTTGTTCAGGGGAAGGATACAAAAAGTTGTCTCAGAGATTTAACCTGTCAGTTTCCACTGTGAGGAACATAGTAAGGAAATGGAAGACCACAGGGACAGTTCTTGTTAAGCCCAGAAATGGCAGGCCAAGAAAAATATCAGAAAGGCAGAGAAGAAGAATGGTGAGAACAGTCAAGGACAATCCACAGACCACCTCCAAAGAGCTGCAGCATCATCTTGCTGCAGATGGTGTCACTGTGCATCGGTCAACAATACAGCACACTTTGCACAAGGAGAAGCTGTATGGGAGAGTGATGCGAAAGAAGCCGTTTCTGAAAGCACGCCACAAACAGAGTCGCCTGAGGTATACAAAAGCACATTTGGACAAGCCAGCTTCATTTTGGAAGAAGGTCCTGTGGACTGATGAAACAAAGATTGAGTTGTTTGGTCATACAAAAAGGCGTTATGCATGGCGTCAAAAAAACACAGCATTCCAAGAAAAACACTTGCTACCCACTGTAAAATTTGGTGGAGGTTCCATCATGCTTTGGGGCTGTGTGGCCAATGCCGGCACCGGGAATCTTGTTAAAGTTGAGGGTCGCATGGATTCAACTCAGTATCAGCAGATTCTTGAGAATAATGTACAAGAATCAGTGACGAATTTGAAGTTACGCCGGGGATGGATATTTCAGCAAGACAATGATCCAAAACACAGCTCCAAATCTACTCAGGCATTCATGCAGAGGAACAATTACAATGTTCTGGAATGGCCATCCCAGTCCTCAGACCTGAATATCATTGAACATCTGTGGGATAATTTGAAGTGGGCTGTCCATGCTCGGCGACCATCAAACTTAACTGAACTGGAATTGTTTTGTAAAGAGGAATGGTCAAAAATACCTTCATCCAGGATCCAGGAACTGATTAAAAGCTACAGGAAGCGACTAGAGGCTGTTATTTTTGCAAAAGGAGGATCTACTAAATATTAATGTCACTTTTCTGTTGAGGTGCCCATACTTTTGCACCGGTCAAATTTTGGTTTAATGCATATTGCACATTTTCTGTTAGTACAATAAACCTCATTTCAATCCTGAAATATTACTGTGTCCATCAGTTATTAGATATATCAAAATGAAATGGCTGTTGCAAACACCCAAATATTTAGAACTAAAAATGATTAAGATTAATAGGGGTGCCCAAACTTTTTCATATGACTGTATATACTTAATGAAAAAAATATAAACTCTTGCCCAAAGAGTCCTTAACAAAACATTTTTCTCTAACAGGATTGTCGTGCCAGTAAAAAAGTATGTTTAAAAAATGTGTATAGAGATGAAACTGCTCTATTGCACAACAGACAGTTAAATTATTGGCAATGAAAACATTAACTGTCTGTGTAAGCAGGAGACGCAACATAGATTCATCCAGTCACTGTCTATGAACCTATCCTATCTCTACTGAAGTCTAGCTCTAATCTGTATGTTTAAGTGCTTGATTCCCTAAGTTCGACTAGTCCTCTAACTATTGATGGAATTCTTATTGCTTCTTATGACCTATGTTCATTATGTGCTATAGCCTATGATGCAGTGAGATGGATCACAGATCTGTTTGCATGTCCACCATTACAGCAACTAAAGGCTAATCACATAACCCCTTTAATGGATGCAGCAAAATCAGTACCTTGCATCTGCAGATAATTTGATGATCAGCTTTAAAGTATCACCCAAGGCAAACACAGGGACCTCACTCTATACTTGCCTCAACACTAATATAACTCTGATATGGACTATGCATCTGGTGCCTAATAAACTTTCTAAATGTCTCTTCCAGAAAACCATGTTCACTAGATAGGGTGACAGTAGTAAGAGTCACTGTAAAGGGAGTCTGTCAGCAGGAAAATCGATACCAAACTAATGACAGTAGCCTGTAAGGCTGCTTCTGCACTTTCTAATGTAAGTTAGCTGAAAAGAGCTTTAGGGGTGTTTCTTTTTCTTCTAGTGCTTTGCTCTCCACTCTAGATAACTGCCCCTAGTTCCAGACAAAGTGTGACAAAGTGGAAGATGTCACTCAAGCAATGGATGACAGTTAAAGGGGATCTATCTAGAGAGTGAAGAAGAAATACCTCTAAAGTGTATTGTAAGCTAATTTACATAAGAATAAAATGTTGATTTTCATGAAAATGGAGTTGCAATTCAGAATATGAAAGGCATCTTTGGAATGTGTAGAACAGCCCTACAAGGTACTGTCATTAGTTTCATACCAATTTTCCTGCTGACAGATTCAATTTAATATATAAAAAAAAAAAACATCTCATGTGTGGCACTAAGTGTTGGACTAAAAGACAGAGACACTAAAGGAGATCCATTAAAAGCTAAACTAGTGCTTTCTTCCAGGATATAGCTCTCTTTATCTTTCATCCACGTGCTAAGTACAGTTAGGATGATCATAGTAAAGACAGCCCTAACGCTTTTAGCCAATGAGCAGCTTAATATGCTGCTATAAAATGTTCTTTTCAGTTGGGGGAAAGGCACAGAACACACCTCACCATCCTGTTTTAGGAGCTCCCTGGTGGGTGATTTTACCTTTTATGTGCATCTTATAGTTGCCTTTATACAGTATAAGTATCCCTATCTCATGTAGAGATCTGTGATGTTACAAAGTTTACTAGTGGGTTATGTGTACTATTTTATGCACAAGTTATATTTAAATGTGTTCTTTTATAATATGATCGTGATTAAACATTTTCATACTGTATGCGGAGAGAGAAACAATTACAAAATGTTTTTGTTCCAGCTCCATCTATGTTACTACAGTAGGACAGTGAGCAGATGGTCATTTTACTCATTATCTACTGCTATAACACATATATGTCCATGTTACACACTCCAGTCATGTTTCCTTTACCTGCCAGTAACCACTCTCTTTTCCTTTAAATACCATAATACAAAGTTTATTTTGCAACTTTTTATCCTTTTTAGAGGTTCAGTAAAAAGAGTAACAAAATTACAATCCAAAGAAAAGTCTGTTATGTATCATTATTTGTGTGCATGCCCTTTGTATCTCTGTGTTTTTTTTTTTTTCATAAGACCCGGGAATATAATTAGCTTTTGGTCCTTTTATTTGCCACTTGATCCTATTTAAATGAAGCCTCTAGTGGATTGACAGAATTCTTTAAAGCCTCGTACAGCTTGCAGATGTCTGTCTGTTTAGCCACATGGCAGTAGCAAGTCTTAAAAATCCCTGGAGTTTAACTCACCACCAATAAGTTTTTTCATTTCCACTGGCATTTTCCAAAAAAAATTGAAAAAACAAGAAAGAACATATCTGAATTCAACTTCACAACAAGCACCCATTGTTTTCCATATATCTCTGGCATCATTGCTGCTTGTTAACAAAGAATAAATGCCAGGATTACATTTTGAAGTGCCCCAGCATTGTTAAAAGTGCTCCAAAAATTGTATGACAGATGGTCTTTGAATGATATTCACAACCTCTGCCCCTGGGCTTGTTTGCAAGAGATGCTTTGAATGGCTTTTCCAAGAGTTAAGGTTGTTGTTTTATATGTGATTATTCAATAATAATTAGAATTATTTCCCTGATTGTAAAAATTTATTTCAGCCATTCTTTGATTTTGGTACTCACTGCATTATTTTTGTTTTGGGATTAATATCATGCCTTCCCCTTTCTCTATTATAGTTTATAAAAGCATTCATTACATCTGATTTCACTAAGATGCTACGAGCAAAGTGTTCACCTCCATAGAACTGAGGAAAGCCGTGTTAAAACCCCTATTTTGAAATATCTTTCAACAAGAGGCGTAGCTAGCGGGGGGGGGGGGGGGCAGAGGGGGTGGCTGGCCTGGGCCCACTGACTTTTGGGGCCCACCCCAGGGCCACCATTAATACATCCTTTATTTCTAACTAGATCGGTGTCTGCAGACACCGATCTAGTTAAAACGTATGCTGCAACTTAACAATATTGTAAACCACAAGCCAATACAGGCTTGCGGTTTACAAGACCCCGAGACCACAGACGTTTGTGTGCTTCTCAGCACGGGCGGCGCAATGACGTCACAACATCGCGCCGCCTGCGTTCAGACACAGACGTCCTGTGCTTGGACAGGGAGGAAGCAGTGGCTCCATTCATCAGGATTGGAGGTAGGTGAGTATGACTTTTGTTTTTGTTTTTTTAGTGCAGTTGTGGGTATATTAATAGTATAAGGGGTGGTTAGGAGGGGAAAATATAACTATAAAGGGAGGATTCATTAGGGGGGCATTATGACGATGGGGGGGTCATTTATATAAGGGTTATTAGGGGGTATTATGAATTCAAGGGGGGAGGTTATTTATATAAGGGGCCATTAGGGGGCATCATTTATATTAGAAGGCATTATGAACATAAGAGGTTGTCATTGATATAAGGGGTCATTAGAGGTGCAGAATTTATGTCAGTGGGAAACGGGTATGATATGAGGGTCAATTAATTTAATTAAAGTGACACTTGGGCTTTATTAAGGCTAAGGCCCCACGTAGCAGGCTACAGCAAAAAAAACGCTGCAGGAAAAACCGCGGCAGTAACATTGTGGTTTTTCTCGTAGAGCTTTTCACAGAAGGTCTGCAGAGGTTTCCTCTCTGGACTTTCTGTTTTCAATACACCTACTGTATATGGAAACCGCTGGTGTTTCTGTAGGTACAGTGGGGAAAAAAAAGTATTTAGTCAGCCACCAATTGTGCAAGTTCTCCCACTTAAAAAGATGAGGCCGGCCTGTAATTGACATCATAGGTAGACCTCAACTATGTGAGACAAAATGAGAAAACATATCTAGAAAATCACATTGTCTGATTTTTTTAAGAATTTATTTGCAAATTATGGTGGAAAATAAGTATTTGGTCAATAACAAAAGTTCATCTCAATACTTTGTTATATATCCTTTGTTGGCAATGACAGAGGTCAAAAGTTTTCTGTAAGTCTTCACAAGGTTGGCACACACTGTTGCTGGTATGTTGGCCCATTCCTCCATGCAGATCTCCTCTAGAGCAGTGATGTTTTGGGGCTGTCGCTGGGCAATATGGACTTTCAACTCCCTCCAAAGGTTTTCTATGGGGTTGAGATCTGGAGACTGGCTAGGCCACTCCAGGACCTTGAAATGCTTCTTATGAAGCCACTCCTTCATTGCCCTGGCAGTGTGCTTGGGATCATTGTCATTCTGAAAGACCCAGCCACGTTTCATCTTCAATGCCCTTGCTGATGGAAGGAGGTTTGCACTCAAAATCTCACGATACATGGCCCCATTCATTCTTTCATGTACACGGATCAGTCATCCTGGTCCCTTTGCAGAGAACCAGCCCCAAAGCATGATGTTGCCACCCCCATACTTCACAGTAGGTATTGTGTTCTTTGGATACAACTCAGCATTCACTCTCCTCCAAACACGACAAGTTGTGTTTGTACCAAACAGGTCCCCCGTTTGGTTCTGGGATTTTTGCTCACCGTTCTTGTGATCATTTTGACCCCACGGGGTGAGATCTTGTGTGGAGCCCCTGATCGAGGGAGATTATCAGTGGTTTTGTATGTCTTCCATTTTCTAATTATTGCTCCCACAGTTGATTTCTTCACACCAAGCTGCTTGCCTATTGCACATTCAGTCTTCCCAGCCTAGTGCAGGTCTACAATTTTGTTTCTGGTGTCCTTCCACAGCTCTTTGGTCTTCACCATAGTGGAGTTTGGAGCGTGACTGTTTGAGGTTGTGGACAGGTGTCTTTTATACTGATAACAATGTCAAACAGGAGCCATTACTACAGGTAATGAGTGGAGGACAGAGGAGCCTCTTAAAGAAAAAGTTACAGGTCTGTGAGAGCCAGAAATCTTGCTTGTTTGTGGGTGACCAAATACTTATTTTCCACCATAATTTGCAAATAAATTCTTAAAAATTCAGACAATGTGATTTTCTGGATTTGTTTTCTCATTTTGTCTCTTATAGTTGAGGTCTACCTATGATGTCAATTACAGGCCGGCCTCATCTTTTTAAGTGGGAGAACTTGCACAATTGGTGGCTGACTAAATACTTTTTTTCCCCACTGTATAATTGACATGCTCCAATTTCCAAAACCGCAGTGGTTTTGTAAATTTCAGTGTGTATGCTGCACTAGATTTGCTAGATGTAAAATGCCTGTTTTTTTTCTGTGGATTTTTTCCACATGTGGTCCCACCCCATCCCCACTTTGCAGTAAAATATGCGCAGTGGATATGCTGAGATTTCCAAAACAGTGGCAGTTTTGGAAATCGCAGAATGTCAATTATACCTACAGAAACGCCAGCGGTTTCCCTATAGATATAATTGAAGCAGAAAGTCCACAGAGGAAACCTCTGCAAACTTCCTGTGCAAAGTGTTGCAGGAAAAACTGCAATGTGTCGCCGCCGCGGTTTTTCCCGCAGCTCTTTTTTGCTGCAGGACGCCACCTGGGGCCTTAGCCTTAAGGCGTTTTCCAGCTCATTTTTATTGGTGGTCTATCCTCAGAATAAAACATCAATAAGAGATAAGTGATTCCTCACTGATCAGCTGTATGAAGGGGCCCTGGGAACCGATTTATATCACACGCTGTCTGTTTATAGTGACCGAGTGATGTCATTCCAGCCTTGTCACATAGACGTGTATAGGACGAGGCTGTAGTTACATTACATGGCCGCTATGAAAAGAATGACACTGTGTAAACAGAGAAGTGGTCACGACGCTTACACAGGTACCAAGGTTCATTCAAACAGCTGATCCCCGGTGTGCCGTTTTTTTCCCCTTTTTTTTTTCCTTTTTAATTTCATTATGGGGGGTTATATTATATAGTTTATAATTGTGGTAGCAGCAGGATGGGGGCTTTGTGTAGGTAAGGACAATGTGGGTCAGGTGCCTGGAAAAGTGAAGAACCAAAGCAAACTTTACAGAGACTGGAAGAAATGGTCATGACCGTCCAGATGAAAGAGATGGGAAATGTGAAGGATTGGTCAGAGACGTCACCTGTAAGTCACTAAATATTACTGCCCTGTATTCACCTAAATCGTCTGCAGAGCCCTGTGTAGAGCTGCTATATACCACTATACGGTCACCGTATACTGATAGTGGTGATACACTGAACTCCTCCAGCCCGCCTCCCAGGCCAGACAATGACGAGGGGAACCTGTGTGATACCTGATGGTGGTGCTAGTTGTTCCCCCAGGGCGCTTTCACTTGGAGAGGGGTCCTCTCACCCTGAGCTGTGTAGTGGTGTTCAGAAAGGCCCTGATGGTAAGTGCAGGAATGACTCAGGAGGCAGTGGTGCAGTTGAACCAAAGTGAACTTTACTCATGGAACTCAGAACAGTAAAGTTGTACAGCTTCCCAATAGGGGAATAGTAGTCTCCAGCTTGTTGGCTAGACCCAGGCTTGGGATGAGGGATGCCCAGACTTTGGTGGTGAAGGGGTGCCTTTACTCCACTCCAAATAAGCAATCTACTTCACCTGTCCCAGTGTTGAGATCTGGGGGCTGACCACAATGAAATCCCAGACTTAGAGTCTCCACTACGGATCCTATCTGTACTGCTAACTTATGTAAATTGAAGAGTTTTCCTAAATATGTTGCTTTAGCAATGCTGCTTTGTTTTCCTGCTATGTGAAATGATTCCTCCCATTGTTTGCAGAGCGTTTCCATACAGCCGGTCCTGTGTGATAAGACAGGACAGATGACATCACTCAGCCCAGATGGAAGGAACTGGAGGATGGGAGTAGTAGAGGTGAATGACATGCCACCAGATAGGCCAAGCACACTCAACCACTCTCCCCAGCCCTGGTGGTAGTAGTTTTCCCAGGTGCACTTCCAGTTGGAGAGGAGACCTCTCTACTCTGAGCCGGTGTGATGGTGTTCGGAAGGGCCCTAATGGTAATGCAGGAATGACTCAGGAAGAAAGTAGTGCAGTAGAAACAGGTTTTAACTTTACTCAGCAAACTGAACAGTGAAAACAAGCAGCTTCCAAATGGAGGTTGTAGTCTCCCGATATTCAACTCCCCCAGCCTTGGTCTTGGGAGGATGCAGATACTGGTGACTGTGCTCCAGGGTAGTCCCTACAGAGGTCTTTTTACCTTATAGAAGGTGCCTGGACAACACCTCCTGTCACTGGTCTCCACTATTCCTCCTGGCACAATGTCCAAAGTGCTGACAGCTGGTCTTCCCTGTCTCAGGGCTGTCTTAAGTTGAGCCTTGGGCTTGAATCTTCCTCCTCTGTGGCTGTATGGAGATCCGCTAGGCCTCAGTGCACAGTGCTGCTCCCAGGGCCGGCGTTAGGGGGGGGCAAACTGGGCAATTGCCCAGGGCCCCGTCCCCAAAGGGGCCCCCGGGATCCGGAACCTGATGACTCCGGATCCCAGAGTCAGGCCCGGCCAAATCAATAGCAGAAAGGGACCGCAAGGCCCCTTTCCGAGGTGAGTAAAAATAACAAACATTTTTACTCACCTGTCCTTGGCGTCCGACATCATCTTCTAGCGTTCCGGACATCACCGCTGAGGCCTGCCCACAGCGGTCACGTGGGGTGTTCTGACAGCGTGCTTCACGTAATCGCTGAGGCCCAATCACAGGCCTCAGCGGTGACGTCCACAATGCGTGACATCAGCCGCAGAGAAGAAGAAGCCAGCGCCGGCGGGGATAGCGGAGCAGTGCAAGGAGGCTCAGCAGAGGTAAGAACAAGGTAATTATAATTGTTTGTTATTTTACGTTACCTACTCCGGGCCTTCGATTATTATACTCTGGGGTCTGAAGAGACCCCAGAATATAATATAATATAATAGCACTGTAGGGCCCCTGTGGAGCATTATACTGGGGGCCCCCTCTGGATAGCATATTATACTGTGTGGGGCCACTGTGGAGCATTATACTGGGGAAGGGGCCCTCTGGAGAGCATGTTATATTCTGTGGGGCCACTTTGGAGCATTATGCTCTCCAGAGGGGCCCCCCAGTATAATGCTCCAAAGTGGCCCCACAGAATATAACATGCTCTCCAGAGCCCCCCCACTTTACAATACGCTGTAGAGGCCCCGCAGAATATAACATGCTCTCCAGAGCCCCCCCACTTTATAATACTCCATAGAGGCCCCGCAGAATATAACATATTCTCCAGAGGGCCCCCCTCCCCAGTATAATGCTCCACAGTGGCCCTACATAGTATAATATGCTCTCCAGAGGGGCCCCCCAGTATATTATACTGTGCGGGGCCACCGTGGAGCATTATACTGGGGAAGGGGCCCTCTGGATATCTGGATAGCATGTTATATTCTGTGGGGCCTCTGTGGAAAATTATAATGTGTGTGGGGGGGGGGGGCTCTGGAGATAATGTTATATTCTGTTGGGCCACTTTGGAGCATTATGCTCTCCAGAGGGGCCCCCCAGTATAATGCTCCAAAGTGGCCCCGCAGAATATAACATGCTCTCCAGAGCCCCTCCACTTTATAATACTCCATAGAGGCCCTGCAGAATATAACATGTTCTCCAGAGGGCCCCCTCCCCAGTATAATGCTCCACAGTGGCCCCACACAGTATAATATGTTCTCCAGAGCCCCCCCCAGTATAATGCTCCACGGTGGCCCCACACAGTATAATATGCTCTCCAGAGGGGCCCCCAAGTATATTATACTGTGCGGGGCCACCGTGGAGCATTATACTGGGGGGGGCTCTGGAGAGCATGTTATACTGTTTTGGGCCACTGTGGAGCATTATACTGGGGGGGGCTCTGGAGAGCATGTTATACTGTTTTGGGCCACTGTGGAGTATTATACTGGGGAAACCTCTCTAGGCAGTATATTATACTGTGTGGAGGCCATTCTGGAGCATGTTATACTGAGTGGGGTCACTGTGAAGCATTATTCTGGGGGGGCATCAGCAGAGCATATTATATTGCGTGGCACCACTGTGGTGCATTATTTGGGGGGGACTAATGATCATTATACTAGGGGGCCCTCTGGGGAGCATATTATACTGCGTGGGGCCTACTGTGGAACATTATACTGGGGAGGACGCTCTGGGGAGCATAATATATTGCGTGGGGCCACTGTGAAGCAAAATACTGGAGGGGGCACTGTGGAGCATTATACTAGCGGGGGCCCTCTGGGGAGCATATTATACTATGGGCCACTGTGGAGCTTTATACTGGGGGAATGGACAGTGTGGGGAGCCTGTTATACTGTGTGGGGCCACTTTGGAGTGCATTATATTGTGTGGGGCTTTTCGGGAGCATATTATACTCTGTGGGGCCATTGTAGAGCATTATACTGGGGCCCTTCAGTCCAACACTGTATAATGGAGAACTATTATATATAAGGGTGGGTTACTATATATAATTGGGAAACTTAAGTATGAGGGGGCTATTATAAGGGGGAACTATTATTTATAAGATGGGCTATTATTTATAAGGGGGGAACTATTATATATAAGGCATCCAATATAAGGGGGGAGCTATTATTTATAAGAGGGGAACTATTTATAAGGGGGGTATAATTGTTAAGTGGGCTTATTTATAAAGGGGGCTATTAGTGATAATGGGGACTATTATTTATAAGCATAGCTATTATTTATGAGAGGGCTATTAATAAGGAGCAGTATTATTTTTACAGGGTGACTGTTACTGATAAGGGGGAATATTACTGATACAGGGCACTATTTATCATTTATAAGGGAGCTATTACTGATAAAGGTGTAAGATTATTTATAAGCAGGGACTATTATTTATAAGGAGACGCTATAATAACTGATGACTGGGTGCAAAAATCTAATAGGTGGTACAAAGGTGCTCATTTGAATTGTGTGTGGTAAATGGGGCTTGTTATTACTTTTTTGTTGCCAGAAAGGAGGCGTTATTATAGGGGTTGTCACTGGAAGACGATGGTGTTGTTTGCATATCAGCATTTGGGGCCCCGCTTTTAATTTTTGCCCGGGGCCCCACTTTGTCTAAAACCGGCCCTGGCTGCTCCTCTGTGCTCTGACTCTGCACTCTGACACTGCTTACACTCCACTAGCACTAAACTGCACTGAGGCAGTAATGGCTCCCCAAGAGGCCTAAGTCTCCCAGATCCCGCCCAGTGACCTGTAATAGGCCAGGGCTGAACCAAGTACAGGGTTTTGAATGACAGGGGGAACCACAGGGAAATAACATGGGGAAAGCTGCAAAACACATTACATATAACATAGAACATATAGACAGGACATACGAACATAACCCAGAGGCACAAAGACAAACACAATACAGGTGCATCTCAATAAATTACAATATTTTTGAAACGTTCATTCATTTCAGTGATTCAGTAATTCAATTCATAATCAGCAGTTTTCCATGATTGTGTGTCCTACTGAACCAGACTGAGGGACCATTTAAAGGCTTAGGAAACCTTGGCAGGTGACACACTGAATTTACAATAATGAACTTTTTTACAATATTCTAATTTTCTTAGATTTGGGTTTTCATTACCTGTAATCCATAATCAATATTTACAGAAATAAAACACTTTAAATAGAACACTCTGTGTGTAAAGAATCTAGAAAATATAGGAGGTCACTTTTTAATTTAATTACTGAAAGATATAAACATTTCAAAGATATTCTAATTTATTGAGATGCACCTGTAAAAGCAGGAGCACTCTGGGATGCTGAGATTGTCCTCACTCTACGCCTCCAGCTTGTCCTTAGCATAGAGCACAGTTGGTCACATGATCCAGAGTTGGTATGTCCAAACCAGAAGCCTTCTGGCCCCCAGGCAGTGCTATAAAGTCCTGTGAATCAGTGCATTGGGGAACACCATGGATATTAGTAAGTGGAATCTACTGAAGTGAATATACTACAAGAACTTTTTATTCAACTGATAATCCCTTTAAGCCTCATTCACACAACAGAATTGTGTCAGTATTTTGAATAGTGATTGTAAACCAAAACCAGGAGTGGATACATAAACTATAGACACAGAGAGACATTTTTCTACCACTATAGACAATTTTTTCTATCATTTGCATGTTTCACTCCCCCCGGTATTGACAAATTCTGCTGCAAATTATCAGCATACTGATGTGCAGGTTCTTCCTGGTTCTGCCCATCCAAGTGTTAAAAATAAAGCATCTCAGAACTGGGGAGAAGAGGGACATCACCCCAATTCTGTTACTAGTAGATCAGGAAGCTGTGGGCTTCCTGCCCTACCACTTTTTGACTTGCAGGATGCAAGCCAATTTAGGCCTATGGCCTAGAAGCTACAGGCAGCAAGAGGCAAGTATCAGCACAATTCTTATCTCTCTTTTCCCTGGCACCATCTGCTCCAGGCACTCTCGACACATCACAACAGAGCACCCAGAGAAGAGCAAGATCATAGCCAGATAGCAAGTAGAGAGGAAAGTGCTGTACTAAAGCACTGCATAGCAGCACTGTGCTGGGACACTGTACGGGAGCCATTATATTTCATGGGGACCACTTTATGGGAGACATTATCTTGTCTGGGTGCCATTGTATGAGGGCCATTGTATGGGCATCCATCACTTACCTTATAAACTGTATAAGGTCAGTGATGGAGGCTATTATACTGTGAGGGCATTAAACTGTGTGGGACATTAAGGATGAATATAAGGGTAAGTTCATGGTGGAATCTGGTATATTTAAATATGGCAGCCGCTCAGCTCCATAGCTGCCGGGTCTCCGTTGTATTATACAGTGGAAACCATTGCCATTTTCCCAGTAACACATGGTCTCTGCCATTTTGGGGAACAAAATCCGTTGCCATCACAGCCAGGAACCTATTGAAGGCTCTCAGGCTTGTCTGGCATTATCTTCTATTACAGACTACTCCATGCAGCCTGTAATAGACGCGCCTGTGCCACTATTTTGCTTTGTTTTGCAATGCATTAGCATTGTAATGCATTGTATTAGTGATCAGACTCACCGGGGTTCAAGACCCCAGTAAAAAAAAAAATAAAGATTTGAATCACCCCCCTCTTTCCTACAATACATATAAAAGTAAAAAAAAAAAAACACACATACACATTAGGTATCCCTGCGTCAGAAAATGCCCAGTCTACAAATTTATAAAAATATTTTTCCTATATGAACACCATAGTGGGGGAAAAAAAATAAAAATAGCCATACTGCTGTTTTTTCACTGTTTCTCCTCTCATAAAAATTTGGATAAAGAGGGATCAAAGCAATAGACGTTCCCCAAAATGGTATTACTAAAAAGTAAACCTGGCCATGCAAAAAAAGACACCATTTGCATTCCCGTGCACGGAAATATAATAAACTTACGGGTGTCAGAATATGGCCACTCCAAGAAATTTTTTATTTTTTTTGCAAAGTTTTGTATTTTTTTTAAGGGGTTAAAACATAATAAAAAAAATATATAAATTTGATATCCCTGGAATTGTACCAACCCATAGAATACAGGTGTCATTTTGGCTGAACGTCGTAAAAACAAAGCTCATAAGAAAGTCGCAGAAATGCAGTTTTTCTCCAGCTTCTCAGTACATTGTATGGAATATTAAATAGTACCATTATGAAGTACATTTTGTCTCACAAATATTAAGCCCTCATATGCCTTTGTGAATGGGACAAAAAAAAGTTATGGCTTGGAGTCAAAACCAAAAATTGAAAAATACCTGCGAAGGCAAGGGATTAGTGGTCTATCCTTAGCATAGGCCATCAATCTTACATCTGTGGGGGTAGGGACAGCCAGGACCCCTGTAAAACAACTGTTCTGAGACAGTGTGGCGACCGCTATTGCTAACATTCTGGGAACCACGCTGCTCTATTGTCATACAATGTGTAGTGGTGGGTTTAGGTACTGTAGTGGTGCACATCATACAGTAGATGAACAGAGTGGCTCCTAGTAGTAATGCTGTAATGTAGTAATGCAGTCAGTCCTCCACAGATGTAATATTGATGGCCTATCCTAAGGATAGACACCAATATTAGAACCCGCATAAAATACAGATCCATAATTTATATTAGCGGAACAGGGAACAGTCTGGGTGACAGGAAACACGGGGGGAACTCCAAAAGAAGACATGACTTGTGGTAAAGGAGGCATGGCTTGAAAATTTTCATTGTTCACTGCACACGTGCTGCTCCTGCTCCCTCCCAACAAATTTGCATGGCGCGCTTTACGTGCTGCCTTGCACCCCTCCCACATAACCTGTTGTTAAAAATGATTCCCACCCCTGCTTTTGTGTAAATAAGACCATCATTTATCAGTAATTTTTTATTTTGCATCCAATAAGTCTAATGCAGGGGTCGGCAACCCCCGGTACGCATGCCAACAGTGGCACTCGAGGCTTATTTCCCTGGCACGGCAGCGGAGTCCTCACCCAGCAGTTTTGATTGGACCAAACACGGCCGAAAACAAATCTGCGTTTATTATACTATGGGGTCTCTGCAGACCCCAGAGTATAATAATCGGAGCCCCCGGGGAGGTGATCAAACATAAAAAATAATGTTAACTCACCTTCCCTGGATCCGCAGCCACTCTGTGCTCTTCGGGCGCTTCTGCCTGATGTAGGAGACCGCTGACAGGGCCTCAGGGGTCACATCCGATGTCATTACGCATAATGACGCGACGTGACCCCTGGAACCCAATCAGAGGTCGCTGACTACAGGCAGAAGCGCCCGAAGAGAACACAGCGGCTGTGGATTCGCAGGAAAAGGTGAGTTAACATTGTTTTTTATGTTTGTCAACTCTCTTGGCCCTCCACTTATTATACTCTGGGGTCTGAAGAGACCCCACAGTATAATAATAACTAGTGAGTGGTGACAATTGGAATATTATAAAAGTTAGAATATTATACTGTGTGCAGGGGCCATTATGGGACATAATACCATGTGCAGGAGCCACTATGGGACATAATACCGTGTGCAGGGGCCACTATGGAGCATAATACCATGTGCAGGAGCCACTATGGAGCATAACAACATGTGCAGGGGCCACTATGGGACATAATACCGTGTGCAGAGGCCACTATGGGACATAATACCGTGTGCAGGGGCTGTTATGGGACATAATACCGTGTACAGGGGCTGTTATGGGACATAATACCGTGTACAGGGGCCACTATGGGACATAATATCGTGTGCAGGAGCCGCTATGGAACATAATACCGTGTGCAAGGGCCACTAAGGAATATAATGCAGTGTGCAGGGGCCATTATGGGACATAATACCGTGTGCAGTGGCTGCTATGGGATATAATACTGTGTGCAGGGGCCACTATGGAACATAATACCATGTGCAGGGGTCGTCAGACTTACAATTATTGACTGGCACTCCGAGTACCTCAACTTTGATTTTTTAATCAAAATCGGCATGCTGAACAAAAAAGATTGCCTACCCCTGGTCTAAAGCCTCATTCACATGTCTGCATATCTGGCGCATGTGTGGCGTCCGCATACGCCATACGTACTCATTCATTTAAATGTGTTTATTCAGACATCCACTTTTTGCAGATCAATGGAAGTCTTTTTTTTTCACTGATGCTAATGCATCACACCAATGAATATCTATGGATCTGTGAAAAAAAATGGATGATATCAAAAATATGTGTGAAATATAAGTATAAAGCTGATTAAGCACTGACCACACACCACCCGCAAATGAGCATACTGGGGTGCTGTCTGTGAATAGGATGTGGACGTGTGAATGAGGCCTAAGGGGTAAATCTATCTTTGAATCCATCAATAGGCTGGAGTTTTAGTAATAGTTTTGCCCAATCACATTGACTATTACACAGAAGTGAATGGGAGCTCATTGACAGCTCAATCAACTGTCAGCTAATAATACTGTATATTCCAAACGGTTGGATCACCTAATAAAAATCCATGATCATACTTACAGGATTTCTGAGTAGAAATATAAAAACCTATCATGAGAGAAATTTATCAAGATGTGCAGCCGACCCAAAGACAGGAGGTATCAACTGCAAATAGTAATGCAAATGGGATTTTACAAAAAGCATGTGACCCACTGAGAGAGTATATTATTCTGAGAAGCATAGAGACAAAATGACCTTTTTAATTGGTGCTTCCTTTTGCTGCTTCTTTTCTGGCAACATAGTTCTCAAATTACTAAAAAGGACTTAATATACAAAAAAACATAGCATAAAAACATACCAAAAAACATAAAAAGGCTTCACTTACCCAATACCAGATGATACATGGCTGTGCAAGATAAGATAGAAAAAGCACCGGTGCAAAGTGCTAATGGAACATCCACTCTCACACCTGCAATCCATGAGGGGGGGTGGATGCCAGCACTTCAAATACACACAAATGAAACTTATACATGCCATTGTCACATGATAATGTGAGGTGTACGGCGCCAAAGAACGGTCTATTAGTTACGCCCCACACTATTAGATCAGGCAAGCTGCCCAGCATCTAAGTACGTGCACCTCAATAGTAACAGCATCCTACAAAAATATAGGGCCTAGCCGCATCTTGCAAAAAAGATTTAAGTAACCATGAGGCTTTAGCCAGTATTTTGAATATATCACAAAAGGAGGCCACACTTACCCAATACCAGACGATACATGGCTGTGCGGGATTCTAGTAGGCCCCCACTACAAGATATAGTAGAAAAAATACAGGTGCAACATGCTAATGGAACATCCACTCTCACAACTACAATCAATGAAGGGGGTGGATGCCAGCACTTCAAATGCACACAAATGAAACTTATAGAAGGCAATGTCACATGATAATATGAAGCGCACAGGGCCAAAGAACAGCCTATTGGTTATGCCCCACACTATTAGATCTGGCAGGCTGCCCAGCACCTTAATACGTGCACCTCAACAATTAAAGTGAATAAAGGGCCTGGCCGCATCTTGCAAAAAAAAAATTAAATAGTCATAAGGCATTAGTCAATATTTTGGCCAAAATACAGAAGCTTGCAAACCAGAAACATAATTCTCAAGAATCAATAGTAAAACTCAATCAACAATAACTGTTTAGCAAAATAAGTGCTACCCCATTGTTCATTGTATCATATTATCTGAGTGACACTGGGCATCTGTACAATCAAGCTGGAGTAGCTTCCCTTCACAGCAGGCAGTATTTTAATGGAATAGTAACAGCTATCCTAAAGGCAAAAAACACTCCAAAAATGTGAAACTAGCCTTAGGCTATATCAGAGAGGCATATTACAGTTCAGTGCATTAGCAATATATAGACAGCTAAGGACTGGTAAGATCAGGAAAGTGTTTCCCCAAAATGTCAATTTGCATTTGTTTTTTATGTTTTGGAATTGTTTAGTTTATATATACAGTACAGACCAAAAGTTTGGACACACCTTCTCATTCCAAGAGTTTTCTGTATTTTCATGACTGTAAAAATTGTAGATTAACACTGAAGGCATCAAAAATATGAATTAACACATGTTGAATTATATACTTAACAAAAAAGTGTGAAACAACTGAAAATATGTCTTATATTCTAGGTTCTTCAAAGTAACCACCTTTTGCTTTGATTACTGCTTTGCACACTCTTGGCATTCTCTTGATGAGCTTCAAGAGGGAGTCACCTGAAATGGTCTTCCAACAGTCTTGAAGGAGTTCCCAGAGATGCTTAGCACTTGTTGGCCCTTTTGTCCATCACTGATTTTGATTTTGAGAAGGCCTGTTTCACAATCTCCATTCTAATTCAACCGAAATGTGTTCAATGTGTTTTACCATCAAGGCTTGAGGCATGGGGCAGTCTTACATCTATTGATTGACAGTACTCTTTATATGACAGTGTAAATAGAGATAGCTGGCAATAACTGATAAGACTGCCCCATGACTAGATAGCTTTTTCTAAGCATAGAAAGAGCAATTACAGTACATAGATAAAAAAATATAAATTATACTAAATTGTTTCCCATAACACTATATATCGATCTGCTCTGTAACAAGCTGCCTGCAGATTTCACTGCATTTTTCACCTGACAGATTCCCTTTAACTGCATTTATGCTAATTCACAGGCCAGATAATACACAAATGTAGATTCTTAGAGAGTGTAACTGTTGTTTTGCTATTGTGTAGGGAGGGGTTAACTGAACACTTTTAGCTGAACATTGCCAGTATATACAGATATAGCAATTGCCAAGGGGGGTTATTTCAAACAGCTGTATATCTTTTTTTTACTGCCTAGAAAGTGTTTCTGGTGTCATTTGAAATCTGAAGCATATAAAAATCACATTCCCAATCAGGTTTTTAACTAGTGGAAACTTGGAAGCATTTTAAGCACTTTTTTAGGTGGTATGACATTGGCCATCCAGCTATTTCCCTTTGGCAACTGCTATATCTGTTTATGCTGTGAATACAGCGTTAATACGGGACTCCCTAAGGCCCCTTGCAGACAACCGTAGGCGAGATCCGTGTGCTATCCCTGTTTTTTGCGGCTAGCACACTGACCCATTACTTTCTATGGGTACATGCACACAACCATGTTTTTCACTGATCAGTGTGCGAGCTGTGAGTCTGCGCCACATAATATAGAGCAGGTCTTATTCTGTTCAGTTTTTGCAGAACGGACTCACCCATAGAAGCCTATGGGAGACTAAAAACCTAGGACGGCACACTGATGAACTCCATGTGTCATCAGTGTGCTGTCCGTTTTCACAGACAAACTAGGGATATCATTAGATGTTTCCTGTGTTTTTTTATGGTGGATCCACAAACTAGAATCACACACTGAAGACACTCTGTCTCACAGCGGGTTCTACACCATTCCCTATTACTTCATATCTCACAGAAAATAAATGGTTTCAAACGATAACAATTAACTTTTAATATTCAAATATAAAAAATACACAAAGGACGTCTACTAATCTACTAAAAGACAGATCAATGTGGTCTGTGCCTGCCTATTCAAAGTTTATTCAGGATTAAAATGTTAGACAGTATTCACACTCTCCAACTTTCCACTGGACCTAGGGTGCAATTAGATACTTTCACCACCCTTAGACTAAGGTTATAGTGTCACGGCTGCATCATACAACAGGTCAGTATTTTGTCAGTTGCTCTTAGTGCTAGGAAAACCCAAACACCTGGTCCCCACACACATATAATTTGTAAAGCATCACTGACTGGTGAAAGTATCTAATTGCACCCTAGGTCCAGTGGAAAGTTGGAGAGTGTGAATACTGTCTAACATTTTAATCCTGAATAAACTTTGAATAGGCAGGCACAGACCACATTGATCTGTCTTTTAGTAGATTAGTGGACGTCCTTTGTGTATTTTTTATATTTGAATATTAAAAGTTAATTGTTATCGTTTGAAACCATTTATTTTCTGTGAGAACTGAAGACACTCTGTCCATTTTTGTGGCCCTACTTCACTGATGCTGAAGAAACTGAGCACACGCTGAACACACACTGAAGACACTCTGTCCACAAAAACTGAACTCAAATTACTAGTTTGCTGACCGCAAAATACACATGGTTGTCTGCAACTAGCCTAAGGGTACGTTCACATGAAGGAATTTGCTGCAGATTTTGGGGCAGGATTCATATTCGAATCTGCAGCAGGTTCCGCCCTAATAAAATCAATGTCCTGCCGGATCTTGCCACAGATTCCGCGGCTCGAGACTTCCAGATGAATTGGCCTAATCAGCAGCAGAAAGCTGCGGCTGAATACAGCTGCGGAAAATGAAGAGAAATTTCTCTTCATTTTCCACCGTGTGAACTTACCCTAACAATGTTTAGTTAGACTGTTGCTAGGGAGAACTTTAAAATCTGTCTTCTGCTATAAGAAAGTACAATAGGTTAATAAAGTACATTACAAAAATGTTAGGCAAACTCCTCCCTACACAAGTCAGAAAAGAGGCAAATTATAGATATACTCTTAAATCCTGCATGTGCAAAGAAGTATGAACTCCCAAAACTCAGTTGGTATCAACAAAGTGGCTGCAGGAAAATCTGTGCATGCTTTGGACCCTTGCAGATGACCATGGCCGTGGTCAGTGTGCTATCCGTGTATTTCACGGATAGCACACTGACCCATTCTTTTCTATGGGCCCGTACACACGACCGTGAATTTCACTGTCCTGTGTGCAGGCTGACAGTCCAGGCCGCAAAATATAGAACAGGTCCTATTTTTACAGTGCTGGCCAAAAGTATTGGCACCCCTGCAATTCTGTCAGATAATACTCAATTTCTTCCAGAAAATGATTGCAATCACAAATGCTTTGGTAATAATATCTTCATTTATTTTGCTTGCAATGAAAAAACACAAAAGAGAATGAAAAAAAAAGTCAAATCATTGATCATTTTACACAAAACTCCAAAAATGGGCCGGACAAAAGTATTGGCACCCTCAGCCTAATACTTGGTAGCACAACCTTTAGACAAAATAACTGCGAACAACAGCTTCCGGTAACCATCAATGAGTTTCTTACAATGCTCTGCTGGAATTTTAGACCATTCTTCTTTGGCAAATTTCTCCAGGTCCCTGAGATTTGAAGGGTGCCTTCTCCAAACTGCCATTTTGAGATCTCTCCACAGGTGTTCTATGGGATTTAGGTCTGGACTCATTGCTGGCCACTTTAGAAGTCTCCAGTGCTTTCTCTCAAACCATTTTCTAGTGCTTTTTGAAGTGTGTTTTGGGTCATTGTCCTGCTGGAAGACCCATGACCTCTGAGGGAGACCCAGCTTTTTCACACTGGGCCCTACATTATGCTGCAAAATTTGTTGGTAGTCTTCAGACTTCATAATGCCATGCACACGGTCAAGCAGTCCAGTGCCAGAGGCAGCAAAGCAACCCCAAAACATCAGGGAACCTCCGCCATGTTTGACTGTAGGGACCGTGTTCTTTTCTTTGAAGGCCTCTTTTTTTTCCTGTAAACTCTATGTTGATGCCTTTTCCCAAAAAGCTCTACTTTTGTCTCATCTGACTAGAGAACATTCTTCCAAAAAGTTTTTGGCTTTCTCAGGTAAGTTTTGGCAAACTCCAGCCTGGCTTTTTTATGTCTCTGGGTCAGAAGTGGGGTCTTCCTGGGTTTCCTACCATAGAGTCCCTTTTCATTCAGACGCCGACGGATAGTACGGGTTGACACTGTTGTACCCTCAGACTGCAGGACAGCTAGAACTTGTTTGGATGTTAGTCAAGGTTCTTTAGCCACCATCCGCACAATCTTTCGTTGAAATCTCTCGTCAATTTTTCTTTTCCGTCCACATCTAGGGAGGTTAGCCACAGTGCCATGGGCTTTAAACTTCATGATGACACTGCGCACGGTAGACACAGGAACATTCAGGTCTTTTGAGATGGACTTGTAGCCTTGAGATTGCTCATGCTTCCTCACAATTTTGCTTCTCAAGTCCTCAGACAGTTCTTTGGTCTTCTTTCTTTTCTCCATGCTCAATGTGGTACACACAAGGACACAGGACAGAGGTTGAGTCAACTTTAATCCATTTCAACTGGCTGCAAGTGTGATTTAGTTATTGCCACCACCTGTTATGTGCCACAGGTAAGTAACAGGTGCTGTTAATTACACAAGTTAGAGAAGCATCACCTGATTTTTCAAAGGGTGCCAATACTTTTGTCCACCCCCTTTTTTATGTTTGGTGTGGAATTATATCCAATTTGGCTTTTTGACAATTCTTTTTGTGGTTTTCCATTGAAGACAAATTAAATGAAGATATTATTACCAAAGCATTTGTGATTGCGATCATTTTCTGGAAGAAATTGAGTATTATCTGACAGAATTGCAGGGGTGCCAATACTTTTGGCCAGCACTGTATATATATATTTTTATTATTACTATTTTTTATTACTATTTTTTATATATAAGTTCCTGCCCTATTTTGCGGCCCTTGCTTCCATGGCTCCTATTCGTTTAATGAAAGGAGTCGCGGAAGCACGGCCCCTGCATGGGCGGCACACGGGGGACATCCCCGTGTCTCCCGTGTGCCGCCCCTGCTTTTAATTCACAGCCGGCTGGTTGCAGCATGGTCGTCTGGCTGCAGCATGGCCTAAGCCACATACAGTACCATGCTGCCAAATATACTGTAATTCATGGCAATGCAATTCCGACAACCGATTAGGTAGGAAAGTATGATAGTAAGCTGTGAAACATTTTGTGCATGAAGAGGATTGTTATATTTCACGGACCCTATCACAATACTTCTGGCTGAAACACCTCATTATGCAGTTGCCCATAACAACTCATTAACCAACTAATTAGCGTGTTTATTTAAAGAACAAAATAGAAATAATTAAAGGCATGATCTCGTTGGTTGCTATTGTCAACTTTTTTCTATTCTATTTTGCTATAAGGAACTACCTAATCTTTCAGCATCACGAATATAACTTCAAATCCACAGAATTATGGTATAAAAGACAAAATAATATGTATTTGTATGGCACTAACCAAGCCAATTGACATTCCATAAAAATTAGGATTTATGGTTTTCAAAACATATTTTTAATACAGGTAAAATACTATTCTAAAAATGTGTGGACAATTTACATACCAGAATAAGGGGAGCTTGCTGTCATCCCCTGATCTCTTTGTCTGCAATTGTCTCACCAGCGTCTAAAAAGCAGTTCAGACACCAGAACGATAATTTACTTATTGCGGTGTGTTTTATTGCATGCCTTGGTGTACATCTTATGAAGTCATAAACCATATTTGCATTTTCCATAACAGTCAGAATCAGATCAATCACTGAAGGAAAGGATTCACAACCTATTTTCATCAGTTCTGGAATAAACTAATGAATTTAGTCCTTCTGAAAGGTGCCAGACTGACAGCTCTAAATTAATGCAGCACAAGATTTTGACAGAGATACCATATGATACTCTCTTCAGACTTCAATCAAGTATAGTGAGAGTTATTATGGAAATATTTTTCTGCTGATAAACCAAGGTGAAAATAGTCCTTAATAAAGTTTGCAGCATCTGATATTTGGTTTTTTTTTTTTGTTGTTGTTGTTTTGTTGCTATTGTTTTGCAATTGTAGAACAAAAGATTGTTGTAAAGAATATTTTTGTAAAATACTTCACCTAGAATAATATCTTATTATACTGTTGTATTATCTATACTTTTATCTTTGGCAGTATATGTCACATTCATTATCAGAAACTAATTTAAAAAATATACAATTCAAAAATTGTCATACTGAAGTAGATTTCAGTTTAATAATAATAATAATAATAATAATAGTCCTTTAATAGTCCCACAGTGGGGAAATTCAGTGTGTTACAGCAGCAAAGATAAGATAAGATAAGCAGATACAAATACAAATACAACATGTACAGGAATGTTCCAAGGTGAGAGGCATTACATTAATAGCAGACAGACAGATAGGATGTAGCAGGGGGGGGGGGGGGATTTAACAGGCAGAGAGATATTTCAGTTCTCTGTATGTAATGATCTCCGCTTAGGTCGGTGTTGGTTGTACAGCCTAACCGCGGTGGGGAGGAAAGACTTCCGATAGCGCTCCTTCTCACACCTAGGGTGGAGCAGTCGGTCACTGACAGTACTGCCCAGCGCAATCACAGTCTCATGCATGGGATGGGAGTTATTCTCCCGCATGGAGCTCACCACGGACAGTATCCTTCTGTCACCCACCACCTGCACTGGGTCCAGTGGGCTCCCCAGGACAGAGCTGGCCCTTCTAATCAGCTTGTCAAGTTTATTTCTGTCCCTGGTTGATATACTGCTCCCCCAGCAGGCCACTCCAAAGAAGATGGCTGATGCCACTACCGAGTTGAAGAAAGTCCTAAGAAGTGCCCCCCGGATTCCAAAGGCTCTCAGCTTCCTAAGCAGGTAGAGCCTGCTGTGGCCCTTCCTGTACAGGGCCTCCATATGATCTGCCCAGTCCAGCTTATTATTAAGGAGCAAACCCAGGTACTTATAGGTGTTCACAATCTCGATGCCCATCCCCAGGATGTCCACTGGTTTTGGAGGGCATCTGCCTTTACGGAAGTCCACCACCATCTCCTTGGTCTTCCCCGCGTTAATCTTCAGGTGGTTCTGGTGGCACCAGTCCACAAAATCCTGGTTCAGTTCTCTGTACTCCCTATCATCATCATCTGTGATGAGGCCCACTATTGCAGAGTCGTCAGAATACTTCTGTAGGTAGCAGCTGGATGAGTTGCACCTAAAATCAGCAGTGTACAGTGTGAAGAGGAAAGGGGCGAGAACCATACCCTGAGGTGCCCCCGTATTACAGATCACGGTACCTGACACACAGTCTTGGGCTCTCACGTATTGAGGTCGATTTGTGAGGTAGTCTAGGATCCAGTTGGAGAGGTGGTGGTCCACTCCAGCAAGGCCCAGCGTGTCTCTCAGTAACCTGGGCTGTATGGTGTTAAAAGCACTGGAGAAATCAAAGAACATTATTCTCACCGTGTTCCCTGGTTTTTCCAGGTGAGACAGAGCCCTGTGCAGAAGGTGGATGATGGCATCATCTACCCCAATGCCCGGTCGATAAGCAAACTGGAGAGGGTCCATAGCGGGGCTCACTAGAGGGCGAAGATGTGTGAGAACCAATCTCTCTAAGATCTTCATCAAGTGGGATGTCAGTGCTACAGGTCTGTAGTCGTTGAGGTCCATAGGGTGAGGTTTCTTTGGAACTGGTACCACACAAGAAGATTTCCATAATTCAGGGACTATTTCCTGCCTCAGGCTCATATTATACATATATGTAATTATACCACACAGCTGGTCCCCACAAGCCTTAATTAGCCTTGCACCGATGTCATCTGGCCCTGCGGCTTTCCTCGCCTTGATCTTTTTCATCTCCTTCCTCACCTGGGCCCGTGTGAAGGTCAGACTGTGGTCAGATAAAGACAGATTTCTGGATTTACTGATCTGTTGGGAAGTAGCCACATGGGGTGAATGGGGTGAAGTCATTGTGGTGAGGGGAGCTGAAGGACATGCTGGGGTGGGAGGAGCTGGTGTGTGATCAAATCTGTTGAAGAATAGGTTTAGTTCATTAAGCCAGTTAACATCTGCCTCAATCTGGCAGACAGACTGTTTATGACCCGAAATTGACTTAAGCCCCTCCCAGACCCCCCTTATGTCTTTTCTTTCCATTTGCTTTTCCATTTTTTCCTTATAACTGGCTTTTCCTTGCCTGATTAGATGCCTCAACTCCTTTTGTACTTCCCTCAACCCCTCCTTATCTCTTGTCCTGAATGCCATCTTTTTCTCCTTAAGTAGTGTTTTTATATCAGAGTTAATCCATGGTTTGTTGTTGGAGAAGCACCTCACCACTTTTGTGGGTACTGTGTTGTCCACACAAAAATTAATGTAGTCCGTTATGCAGTGTGTGAGTCCTTCTATATCTTCTCCATACGAATCCTGCAAAACTTCCCATGCGGTTGTGTCAAAACAATCCCTCAGAGCCTCATCACTCTCCTCGGACCATATCCTCACTGTGCGGGTGACAGCTGGTTCTCTACGTACAAGTGGCTTGTACACAGGTCGGAGATGTACTAGGTTGTGATCCGATCTTCCCAGGGGCGGTAGGGCTGATGAGTTATATGCCTCCCTCACGTTGGCAAAGAACAAGTCCAGTGTTTTGTTGTCTCTTGTGTGGCAGGTTACATACTGTGTGAAACTGGGCAGTGTGGATGATGGAGAGGCGTGGTTGAAATCACCAGACCCAAGGAGGAGGGCCTGGGGGTGTTGTGACTGTAAATGGCTCAGCGTGGCTTGTAGGACCTCGCAGGCAGCGTCAGCCTTCGCAGAGGGGGGGGGACATATGCAGCTATCACGATGACATGTGATAGTTCCCTTGGTAGATAGAAAGGTCTCATGCTCACAGCTAATAGTTCAATGTCCTTACAGCAAGTTTGCTCCTTAATCACAATGTGCCTAGGATTGCACCATCTATTATTCACAAACATTGCCAGCCCCCCTCCTTTCCTCTTACCGCTCTCCCTTGTCCTGTCTGCCCGAAGGAGTTTAAAACCATCCAAGGAGACCAGAGAGTCAGGAGTAACTTCAGTGAGCCAAGTCTCTGTAAGTAGCATCATGCTGCACACCCGAAACTCCTGATGATGCCTGGTGAGCGCTGTCAGTTCATCCATCTTGTTTGCAAGAGATCTCACATTGCCCATAATGATGGAGGGAACAGTTGGTCGGTAACGCCTCTTTTTAATCCTCTGAAGAGTTCCTGCTCTGCAGCCCCTCCCCCGCTTTTTCTTTCTCCAGAGTTCTTGGGGGATGGGTGGGCAAATGGTATGCAGCCCTGTTGTTGTGACTCTAAGCTGCAGTAATTTCTCTCTTGTGTAGACAAAAGAAATGCCTGCAGACACAAGAGTCCCCATTTCAGCAGGACAAAAAGACAGATAAAAACAAAAAAAAAGTATCACAAAGGTCCAATTCCAAGTCTTTGTTTCTTCATTTCTTCATAGTGTAAAGTCCATTAAGTAGAGAGATAAAAGAAACAGACAGAGAAAGAAAAACAGGCAGCCACTTCAGCGGCGCCATCTCCAAAAAGAGACACAATTATTAAGGATACTGTACCTTTTAATGATTGTGAAACATCTGATGCCATTGCACCATTGATTAAAAAAAAGGGTAGCAGCACACGACCTTGTTTCACGGTCCGTGTTTTAGCCATATTTACCGGCTTGAATATTGTGCTGGGAGCGGGACTCCGAGCATCCTAGCTATCTAGGATGCTAAGAGTCCCTTTCTCCCAGCGACATACTGTCCCATACTGTAATTCAGGACCCCGATTGGATCTTTATGCATATATATATATATATATATATACAGTACAGACCAAAAGTTTGGACACACCTTCTCATTCCAAGAGTTTTCCGTATTTTCATGACTATAAAAATTGTAGATTAACACTGAAAGCATCAAAACTATGAATTAACACATGTGGAATTATATACTTAACAAAAAAGTGTGAAACAACTGAAAATATGTCTTATATTCTAGGTTCTTCAAAGTAGCCACCTTTTGCTTTGATTACTGCTTTGCACACTCTTGGCATTCTCTTGATGAGCTTCAAGAGGTTGTCACCTGAAATGGTCTTCCAACAGTCTTGAAGGAGTTCCCAGAGATGCTTAGCACTTGTTGGCCCTTTTGTCTTCACTCTGCGGTCCAGCTCACCGCAAACCATCTCGATTGGGTTCAGGTCTGGTGACTGTGGAGGCCAGGTCATCTGGCGTAGCACCCCATCACTCTCCTTCTTGGTCAAATAGCCCTTACACAGTCTGGAGGTGTGCTTGGGGTCATTGTCCTGTTGAAAAATAAATGATGGTCCAACTAAACGCAAACTGGATGAAATAGCATGCCGCTGCAAGATGCTGTGGTAACCATGCTGGTTCAGTATTCCTTCAATTTTGAATAAATCCCCAACAGTGTCACCAGCAAAGCACCCCCACACTATCACACCTCCTCCTCCATGCTTCACGGTGGAAACCAGGCATGTAGAGTCCATTCGTTCACCTTTTCTGCGTGGCACAAAGACACGGTGGTTGGAACCAAAGATCTCAAATTTGGACTAATCAGACGAAAGCACAGATTTTCACAGGTCTAATGTCCATTCCTTGTGTTCTTTAGCCCAAACAAGTCTCTTCTGCTTGTTGCCTGTCCTTAGCAGTGGTTTCCTAGCAGCTATTTTACCATGAAGGCCTGCTGCACATAGTCTCCTCTTAACAGTTGTTGTAGAGATGTGTCTGCTGCTAGAACTGTGTGTGGCATTGACCTGGTCTCTAATCTGAGCTGCTGTTAACCTGAGATTTCTGAGGCTGGTGATTCGGATGAACTTATCCTCCGCAGCAGAGGTGACTTTTGGTCTTCCTTTTCTGGGGCGGTCCTCATGTGAGCCAGTTTCTTTGTAGCGCTTGATGGTTTTGGCCACTGCACTTGGGGACACTTTCAAAATTTTCCCAATTTTTCGGACTGACTGACCTTCATTTCTTAAAGTAATGATGGTCACTCATTTTTCTTTACTTAGCTGCTTTTTTCTTGCCATAATACAAATTCTAACACTCCATTCAGTAGGACTATCAGCTGTGTATCCACCTGACTTCTGAACAACCCAACTGATGGTCCCAACCCCATTTATAAGGCAAGAAATTCCACTTATTAAACCTGACAGGGCACCCCTGTGAAGTGAAAACCATTTCAGGTGACTACCTCTTGAAGCTCATCAAGAGAATGCCAAGAGTGTGCAAAGCAGTAATCAAAGCAAAAGCTGGCTACTCTGAAGAACCTAGAATATAAGACATATTTTCACTTGTTTCACACTTTTTTGTTAAGTATATAATTCCACATGTGTTAATTCATAGTTTTGATGCCTTCAGTGTGAATCTACAATTTTTATAGTCATGAAAATACAGAAAACTCTTGGAATGAGAAGGTGTGTCCAAACTTTTGGTCTGTACTGTATATATATATATATATATATATATATATATATATACAGTCATATGAAAAAGTTTGGGCACCCCTATTAATCTTAATCTTTTTAGTTCTAAATATTTGGGTGTTTGCAACAGCCATTTCAATTTGATATATCTAATAACTGATGAACACAGTAATATTTCAGGATTGAAATGAGGTTTATTGTACTAACAGAAAATGTGCAATATGCATTAAACCAAAATTTGACCGGTGCAAAAATTTGGGTACCCTTATCATTTTATTGATTTGAATACTCCTAACTACTTTTTACTGACTTACTGAAGCACAAAATTGGTTTTGTAACCTCACTGAGCTTTGAACTTCATAGCCAGGTGTATCCAATCATGAGAAAAGGTATTTAAGGTGGCCAATTGCAAGTTGTTCTCCTATTTGAATCTCCTCTGAAGAGTGGCATCATGGGCTCCTCAAAACAACTCTCAAATGATCTGAAAACAAAGATTGTTCAACATAGTTGTTCAGGGGAAGGATACAAAAAGTTGTCTCAGAGATTTAACCTGTCAGTTTCCACTGTGAGGAACATAGTAAGGAAATGGAAGACCACAGGGACAGTTCTTGTTAAGCCCAGAAGTGGCAGGCCAAGAAAAATATCAGAAAGGCAGAGAAGAAGAATGGTGAGAACAGTCAAGGACAATCCACAGACCACCTCCAAAGAGCTGCAGCATCATCTTGCTGCAGATGGTGTCCCTGTGCATCGGTCAACAATACAGCACACTTTGCACAAGGAGAAGCTGTATGGGAGAGTGATGCGAAAGAAGCCGTTTCTGAAAGCACGCCACAAACAGAGTCGCCTGAGGTATGCAAAAGCACATTTGGACAAGCCAGCTTCATTTTGGAAGAAGGTCCTGTGGACTGATGAAACAAAGATTGAGTTGTTTGGTCATACAAAAAGGCGTTATGCATGGTGTCAAAAAAACACAGCATTCCAAGAAAAACACTTGCTACCCACTGTAAAATTTGGTGGAGGTTCCATCATGCTTTGGGGCTGTGTGGCCAATGCTGGCACCGGGAATCTTGTTAAAGTTGAGGGTCGCATGGATTCAACTCAGTATCAGCAGATTCTTGAGAATAATGTACAAGAATCAGTGACGAATTTGAAGTTACGCCGGGGATGGATATTTCAGCAAGACAATGATCCAAAACACAGCTCCAAATCTACTCAGGCATTCATGCAGAGGAACAATTACAATGTTCTGGAATGGCCATCCCAGTCCCCAGACCTGAATATCATTGAACATCTGTGGGATAATTTGAAGCGGGCTGTCCATGCTCGGCGACCATCAAACTTAACTGAACTGGAATTGTTTTGTAAAGAGGAATGGTCAAAAATACCTTCATCCAGGATCCAGGAACTGATTAAAAGCTACAGGAAGCGACTAGAGGCTGTTATTTTTGCAAAAGGAGGATCTACTAAATATTAATGTCACTTTTCTGTTGAGGTGCCCATACTTTTGCACCGGTCAAATTTTGGTTTAATGTATATTGCACATTTTCTGTTAGTACAATAAACCTCATTTCAATCCTGAAATATTACTGTGTCCATCAGTTATTAGATATATCAAATTGAAATGGCTGTTGCAAACACCCAAATATTTAGAACTAAAAATTATTAAGATTAATAGGGGTGCCCAAACTTTTTCATATGACTGTATTTATATTTTCTGCTAAAATAGAGTAGTATATGAAATAGTATGTAATTCACTTTGCAAATATATGTAAATATATGTTCTTCTAGGTATGCCCACAGTCAAACACATATCACCCTATCTCTGCAAATCTGTATATTACTCTACTGAGGGGGCCTGCAAATACATGTATATCTACCCATGGCTAGTGACATGTAGCTATATGTATAGTTCTAAATAGGCCAGGGGAGGTGTCCTCCCAGTGCAGTCCAGTACTCTTGCTCCGGCGTCTTCTCAAAGTGAAACTTGATACACTACTGCTTCATTCACACCAACACTTCTGCTTGCTGTCAATTGTCATTTTTATTGGTATAATATTATCCACTCTGTTTTAACTATATGAGCTTTGAAGCCACTGTCTCCATTCCCTGCTGGTTCCTCCCCCTTTTTTCTCACCTGAACCTTCCTTAGCAGTCTCAGATTCTATCTCCATATTCCCACACCCCTTTTCACACCTGATACAAAAGAAACAAATGTATTGCTAGCTAGTATAAATGTAATTGCATTGGTCATTTGTGACCTAAGTCATTTTGCATCTTCCAAGTGCAGATTCTAAGTGTATAGACCAGGATTAGACCAGAATTGGACCAGAAGGGAATTGAAGGTAACAACAACCCACTAAACAAAAACTTAACAATTAGCCACAAAATGCTTCTCACTATAATCACTGTTGCTCTTCCCATACTTGTAAAAACCACTTTACCACCCCGAACCAGCCATGTCATTAAGAATATCTTTATCTCTTTATCTATTCTACCCCAACGTCTGACCTTCTCTGCACAGCTACTCACAAACCTGCAAGCTTTCCGCCCCAGACACACACAACCACCCCACACTCTCTCCTATTTACACCTGCTATCCCTTACCTACTCCTTACTTCTGGCGACATATCTCCTAATCCTGGATCACCCCAGCACTTCCCTGCTGTCGGATCTTTTCGCACAACCGGCAACAACGCACGGAACCCCCTAAACCTTACACCTATCTTACCCGCTCCTGCCCCTCCCCACGCCCTCACCGGTGCACTATGGAATGGTCGCTCTGTATGCAAAAAACTTGACTACATCCACGACATCTTCATTTCTCATAAATTTTCATTTCTTGGTATCACAGAAACGTGGCTAACACCCTTAAACACCACCTCCCCTGCTGCCCTCTCCTATGGAGGTCTGCAATTCTCACACACTCCCCGCCCAAACAATAAACCTGGTGGAGGCGTAGGCGTACTCCTGTTTGACAATTGCTTCTTTGCCCCAATCCAACCGCTACCTGCTCTCACCCTCCCCTCCTTTGAAGCGCACTCTGTTCGCATTTACTCGCCCTCCAACCTCCAACTGGCCGTCATATATCGACCACCACGACCTACCGCTGCTTTTATCGACCACTTCACCACCTGGCTAATGCACTTCCTATCCACTGGCACCTCCACCATCATCATGGGTGATTTCAACATCCCCATTAACACAAACCACCCCTCCGCTTCCAGTCTCCTGTCCCTCACTGCCTCCTTTGGTCTCTCTAAATGGTCCTCCTCTACCACCCACACAAAGGGACACACACTCGACCTCATATTCACCCACCTCTGCTCTTTTGTCAACCTCTCTAACTCTCTGTCTATGCTCTCTGACCACAACCTGCTGACAGTCTCTGCCCTCTCCTCTGTAATAGAATCCCCAACCCCTAAACCAACACCCCCCCCCGCAGAAACCTTAATCGCCTTGACATCCGCACGCTCTCAGACTCTCTCCTACCACTTGCTGTCATAACCTCACTCCAGGACGCAGATACCGCCGCTGACTTCTACAATACCACCATTATTTCAGCCCTTAACTCTGTGGCCCCCTTTACTAACACCAGAGCCCGACCGATCAATAAGCAACCCTGGCACACTGACCTGACTAAAAAACTGAGACGTGCCTCACGAGTTGCAGAATGCCTCTGGAAGAAAGGCCACTCCCAGGAGGACTACCTCAAAGGTGCCATTCAACTGAATAATGCCCTCCTCTGGCTTTTGACCCTTTGGAGTCAGAAGATCCCTCTTATTTCTGGCCAATGCATGATTTCGCACTTGTATAATGATGTCTAAGGGATAACCCTTTTGCTCGAACCTGTTTTTCAGATCCCTGGGTTTCTGTTCATACACTTGGAGACTTGAACAGTTTTGACGCATGCATAGAAACTGTTCTTTCGGGATCCCTCTGTTGAGGGGTATTGGATGAAAGCTATTCCACCTTAGTAGGCTATTAGTTGATGTAGTCTTACTGAACACTGTGGTACTAACTGTGCCGTCACCATCTATTTTCAGAAGAAGACAATTTCTTTAAGGTTAATATCGGCCGTAAATATAAGGTTGACATCATTGCAATTGAAGGTATCCACAAAGGCCCAGAAGGATGGAAGTGTACCTGTCCAAAATCATAGGCATCATAAATGGACCGTAACCAAATTAGTATTGATGATGTCCACATCTCCATCTCTTCTGTAAACACTAGGTGCTCCTCCCATCAGCCAGAAATAAATTTTCATAAGTTGGGGCAGCGAGTCTCCCTATTGCAGTGCCATGCAGCTAGTGGAAGAAGAACCTGTTAAACAGGGTGTAGTTTCTCCTCAGGACAAAGTTCAAGAACCAGAGCTTTATCCTCTTGCAGATGGTGACTGCGCATGTTAAAGAAATGCTGTACAGCTCCACAGCACAAGTCATGGGGTATGGAGCTGTACAACCCCTCAACATCTAAGCTTGCCACAAAGGTGCCAGCGGGTAGTGACAATTCCTAAAATCTACCAAATTCATATCATTTTCTGTTTTCACATTTTTTTTTTCCTTAATTCCTTCCTTTTCATTTATTTAGTGACATTCTATTTTTCCACTGTTGTCTTTTCCTTCAATATTTATTATATAATTAATTACTATTATATTCTCTTTTATACCATATACAGTTTATTTATCCCAATATATGTTTCTGTATGTAATCTTCTCACCTATATTATACCTCTAAAGCTTATTTTCTTTAACATTCATATTATTCTACCCACCATCTTGAACAAAGAAATTTATCCTACTCACTATCTTGGACTAAGAAGTCACACCTAGCCTATTTACCTTAATACATATGATGGCGGCAATCTATCATATATTTGCTACCCTTTTGGGTCAATTATATTTCACCTGGACTATGTCCTTTTGTAATTTTGTATATATGTATATATTTATTGTGCACTTTGTACTCATTATTATATAGTAATCTTTTCGTAGAGTCTGACGAAGAAGTGACTGAAACTTTACTCTCTACATTTACCTTTAAATTGGTGAATAAGTTCTTCTGCATTACTATATATGTACAAAGTCTCTTAATTGGTGATTATTACAGGTTGGGACCCTACTTCGATACATTACCAAGAGAGTGCCTCCCACACCATTGAACATGTACATGAATGCTGCTACTCCATTCAACAATATGGGTTTGAATATAGTTGAAAGCTGTAGGGGGTCCAGAATATAGCAGAGCTGAGCACTATCATTGACTGAGCCTGCCAATTCATTCAAAGGACAGGAC
The DNA here is from genome assembly GCA_947044405.1 of Leptodactylus fallax. Taxonomy (NCBI): domain Eukaryota; kingdom Metazoa; phylum Chordata; class Amphibia; order Anura; family Leptodactylidae; genus Leptodactylus; species Leptodactylus fallax. Next base: position 1,018,553 of record CAMRHE010000024.1, read on the forward strand.
TTGAAACCGTTTCTCATGAGGGGTTCTTAGCCCATATACACCCATGATATGGTCATACACCCATGAGTGAGAGGGCCTTAGAAAATTGTCATCTACAGTTTTCTGGATATTCAGTACATGAAACGCTGGCCTTTTCTACACCTAGATAACTTAAACTTATGTGCTATAGTGCTAGATGAGTTCCATATATCAAATACTACATTTTGTTTAAGGATAACAAATCATTCAGTGGTAAATATGATAAAGGTGAATAAAGATGGAAGTCCCCGGTCTAAAGGGAATGTGTCAACAGAAAATGGTCTAATGGTCCATCATGTTTAATGTTAAAATGTTTTTAATATGTTCCATGTTATTATCTATATTTTAAAAATTCCTAAAGATCCTACAGTTCTGATTCTGGTTACTAAGCCAAATAGTATGCTGAGACTTCTTTTTTTCTGTAGGAGAATTCTTTGCAGCAGCCACCTCACTTATCAGCACACTGATATCATAGCTATCATGTATAGTATATGTAGATAAGATACAGAATTTGCCAGTCACAATAGGTAATTTCACAGCTTATCTACTCACAGAACATGCCTAGAAAGTCATAGAAGTCAACAGGGTCTGCTCAAGACCCATTGTGTCTATGGCACATGGTCCATCTCCAGGAGTTAGGAAGTCATATACTATTTTAGGCTTAGTGACAAGAGTTGAAGACTTGAAGAGTTTTAGGATTTTTCTAAATATTCATAATGACATGAAAAATTAAAAACATCACTAAAAATTAGTTAAAATATGTTTAATATAAAAACTGGATTTTAACAATCGGTCATTTCTCTTTAAGAATAGTTAAGATTACCATAAATACTCTCTTCCTTACCTACACTCCAGTGTATTCCTTCACTGTGAAATTTACCTAAAATGTATGAACACATTCTTACAATTACAATATTCTTTAAAATCTTAGACTTATGTATGTGAATGTGACCTAAAAGCAGAAAAGGGTTAATAACCCTATCCTTATGCTGGCACAGTTTTGAGTGGCTTCTATGTTAGATTTATCCACTGGGGAATGTTTTTCACACCACAGTGCTTTAATAGGTGGCTTGATAGTGATCCAATTAATGCAGTTGACCTTATTGGCCATTATCTGCCAAAGAGATTGCTTGCATGCAGTCAGAAACTACAAGGACATTCTTTATCTACTTCACAACCAGTATGAAACCAGTTGTAACAAGCTTGCTTAATATACACTCATTGGCAAAAAATAACACACTAAGAAGTAGTTGTTGGAAACAAATGAAACTTTATATGTGTGAAAGCAATGATGGTATATGTAAGTGATTACAATATTAGAGTGAAAGAGAAAGTTTATTGCAGAAAACTGTACAATTTAAACTAGGCTCTAGTACCCAAACATTGCTGAATCCTGAATAGAACCTATTCCAGTCAGTAGCCATAGTGACTGGTTGTCAAAGTCAGGGCACATAATAGGCACTTAGAAATGGTCCAGTCAGAGATAGAGCTGTGTAATGATCATCTCTATTGGTGGTCTGTCTGGGCTGTCCGGAGTCTGTCTGTCGGGGGTGCATGCCATCATGTCACCACTGCTAGCTAAGGATGGGCAAACATCTAAAGATTTGTTTTGTTTCTTTGTTCAGATGAAGCGATCCTCTGGTTCAGTTCAGTCCAAACTTGTTAGGATAGAACCAGATGTGAAATTATTATAGTCTGGGGTCTCTTCAGACCCCAGAGTGTAATAGGTGTAGACCCAAGAGAGGTGTAAATAACCCAAAACATTTATATTAATCTTCCCTCACCTCTGTTGGGCCTCCTCTTGACACATGACATCACAAAAGAGTGCCAGAGAACACAAAATAAAAATCATCATCCACTATTTTATATAATATACTTTTCAGTAATTCTTTCTCTGTATGTATTGAGATCTTTTCAAGTATGGCTGTAACACTGATAATCACAGAGAATCGGTATTATTATAGTTCACCCAGGAATAAATATTTTAATATGTTTATATTTTTGGCATTTTCGAGCGCAGGGATACCTAATGTCTTTATGTATGATTTTTTTTTATTTCTATTTCTGATTTATGGGAAGGGGGTGATTTGAAATGTTATATTTTTTAATTATGATTACATTTTAAAAAAAATCTTTTTTACTTTCATTTTTAAACACCTTAGGGGACTTGAACCCTAGGGAATCCGATCAGTAGTACAATATACTGCAATCCTAATCTACTGCAGTACATTGAGAAGCAGCCTGTAATAGAACAGAAGTATAGGAAGCTTTAACAGACTCCCACCTGTCATGGAAATGGATCTCACTCCAGGAGATGGCAATGTGTAAGAATATGGGCAATTTCAACTTCAGAATGCCGATTCTTTTCCAGAGGGAGATGAACCATTACCAAAGGTGTCTGGCATCAACTTACTCCCTTCTCCCCACTAAGAACACATGCATGGATAAGCATACATGTGTTCAAGGGGGTCAGGATGAACAGTTGTCAGCCGAACCAGAGTCAAAAGCTATGTAAAGTATACGAGCAGCTTAATTCCCATTGCACATTAATTTTGGTCTGCAATACAGTGTGAAATAAGGAAGCAAACTTGTTCATTGCTTGGTCACCTGCATTCAGCAGAACATGAAATTCATTGTTAACTAGAAGTACATTGCCTTATATAATAAGGATTATGCTGCCAGCAAACAATGCCAAAGAACATAACAGTTCTAGAGTTCTAACAGTTCTGGTTTAGAAATCCCCCCCCCCCCCCCCGGGTACCCTCTGCATCAGCCTGGGAAACTACGCCAGTGCAGAGCATTCGCTGATCGGCATGTCATGCAGCTGATCAGCACTTGTTAAAGAAAATCTTTTAGCTTAAGACCACCTATACTTATTAATAACACTTGTGCACTTAACGCAAAACTTTGGGTGAACTATAATAATACCAAGTCTCCATGATTTATCAGTGTTACCACCACACTTGAAATGATCTCAATACATACTGAAAAAGAGAATTACTGAAAAGTGTAATATATACAGTAAAATAGTAGATAATGATTTTTATTTTGTGTTCTTCAATTTGAATGTGGTAGAGATTACCTGTCTGACATGATGACTGACAAGCGAATTGGGTATGCACAGTTAATGGAGTGTGCCAATGACACCCTCACTCATATGTGTGGAGGTGTAACTTCCTGAACCAGCATGTCACTTACACAAATCATGGTAGGTGAAGAAATAATTTCTCACAGACATTGGCTGAAGGGAAACCAAAGCTAAAGTAAAAGTGTTTGCTAAATGCATTAACACTGTTTGAATTTAAGAAGAAGAAAGAAATATTTGTAAAGATTAGTTTATCTTGGTGACGACTCAAATGTTTTCACAATGTGTAAAACATCTGAAAGTTTGTGTGATCTTCCTCTCTCAACTTATTAGTTGCTGAACAAACTAATGTGATATTCCTGCCTAAAAGGGATTTCCATTTTTCATACTTTACTGTAAGTAAACATTTATCATTTAGAGCTTTCCGACATTATATAAAGCTAAATAATAAAGTAAAATGATGCATGTGAATGACTAAATAGTAGTTGTTAAAAAAAAAAAAAAGTTTTATTAAAAAAAGATATTAAATAGCTTTTTTTTGTTTTATATTCAGTTCATTCTTTAATCATTTAAATAAATGTGGCATCAATTAAAAGGTACCAAGTTTTCATGAAAAATTGAAATATGTGCAGAGTCTTACAGGGCAGTCTGTTCTTCATACATGATGTCCTATCAGATTTTCTGCTGTAATCAGACTGTTGTATTTCTGTCTCAGGCTTTGAGAAGGAGCAGTCTCCCCTCTCCAATGCTGATATGCTGAGATATTCCGCCATTATTCCAGGAATAACTATAAAATTGCAAGTAAATACCTAAGTAAAGCCGATGTGACCATAACATCCAGGAAGCCCAAGTGACCGAAAGGAACTGCAAATACATGAAACCAAGCAAATAAAATACAAGAAAAAAAAAAGAATCTATGAGCACAGTCAGCAAAACTGCTTGCTGCCTGTGAATATGCCATACAAGCAGCCAGAAGTAGATACAAGTACATACCGTAGAAGACTTTCCTTACATTGCAAACTGTGATCCTCAGTCTTTGGCATACACCAGCAGTTTGCAGGCATGTCTCTGCAGGCTGTGAGCACAATAAACCCCTCCCTATATCATTCACTGCATGAAGAAAAAAAAAAGGACAAACTCACTACACTCAGGGCCGGTTTAACCATAAGGAAAATGGTGCACTTGCACTGGGCCCTATGGTAGCAGGGGCCCCCTTGGGACAGCCCACCATGAAACTGTCGGGGGGGGGGTACCTGGAAAGGGACATTAAACTATGAGGACAACTTGGAGGGGGACATGGTTAATGTGTGATGCCACTATAGGGGCATTATAATTTGGTGGTGATAGGGGGTACACTTATGATACTGTTGCACTGGGCCCACCAATGTGTTAAAACGGCCCTGCTGATGGAAGCAAGATGAAATGGAATGTATCTAGAAATAGACTTCCTTAGTAATAAAAGAGTGAACTGTAAATTAGCTAGAAGGGAGACACCTTGTGGCAAGAATGTTAGAAAGCTTTTTCAGGCAGAAAGCAGACACATTTTTAATTAAAGTGCATTACATGTTGGTCCAGAATCACATGATCTATGAAATGAGACTAAGTTGACTGAAAAGTTAGTGACCATCTAAGAACTTATCTTAAACATATGAATAATTTGTATGAAAGTATATTATTGATGCAGATAAGTAGATGTAACCCTACATGTACATTTTTTTCTATGCAGACTAAACGTTTGTTATTATTTATAGTCTGTATACATGAATTTGATTGTTATCCTTTAAAAGGAATTGTCTCAATTTTATTATTTAATACTGCTGCTGAGTGACCAATAAACTGAACTAACCAGTACTCACGTCTCTCTGGGCCTCTGTTTCCAGTGCCGGCATCTCCGTTTGTCTCTTTACTGGTGGCACTGCCATGTTTTTGATGATCAACATCTGATTTGAGATAAGGAGATGGCAATCCACTTCTATGACAGCCGAGAGCCTATTGAAGCAATCTGTAATAGACTTCTCTGGATTTTCCAATACATTGCAATGCATTAACATTGTACTGTATTTTTACTAGTGATCAAACCCCTAGGGGGTCTAAAAAAACAAACTGCGTTTTCTTTCCGCTGTTTAGCCTCCCCCAAAAATTTTAATAAAGTGATGAAAACATTAAACATTCCCCAAAGTGGTATAAGTAAAAAGTACATATGACACCGCAAAAAAAGACACCTTATGAAGCCCCATATACAGAAATATAAAATATGTTACAGGTGTTGTGTCAGAATATGGCAACTCCAAGATTTTTTTTTTTTTTAAGTTTTGGATTTTTTTAAGGTGTTAAAACATAACAAAAACTAGATAAATGGTATCATCATGATCCATAGAATACAGGTAACATGTAATTTTGGCTGCACAGTGAACGTCACAAAAACAAAACCCATAAGTGATGCGAATGCAGTCTAATTCCACCCAATTCCAAATTTTAAAACAGTTCTCCAGTACATCTTATGGAATATTAATGGTACCAACATGAAGTACAATTTGTCCTGCAAAAATGAATCCCTTATATGGCTCTGTGAAAGTCAAAATGAAAAAAATTATGGCTATTGGAAGTAGTGGAAAACGAAAATTGAAAAATGACTGCGGAAGGAAGGGGTTAAAATACAATACAATTACCTTTTCAGCCATTGTGTTTATTAAGTTACAAAAAATGCAAACAACCATCTCTTATTATGTCATATTGTAAACTCAATTTTAAATTCTATTTACATTTTTAAAGAATCCATTAAAGAAGCACTCCCTAAAAGATGTCCCAGGTGCATCTCAAAAAATTAGAATATCTTTGAAACGTTCATTCATTTCAGTAATTCAATTCATAATCAGCGTCTTCCATGATTGTGTGTCCTACTGAACCAGACTGAGGGACCATTTAAAGTCTTAGGAAACCTTGGCAGGTGACACACTGAATTTACAATACTGAACTTTTTTACAATATTCTAATTGTCTTAGATTTGGGTTTTCATTACCTGTATCCATAATCAACATTTACAGAAATAAAACACTTGAAATATAATACTCTGTGTGTAAAGAATCTAGAAAATATAGGAGGTCACTTTTTTAATTTAATTACTGAAATAAATAAACGTTTCCAAGATATTCTAATTTATTGAGATGCACCTGTATCTTTCTTCCATCTGTAATGTACATTAGGTAATCTGCCATTAATTTTCTTACTGATGGCTTTATTTTTCAGTCTTGGTTTCATTTCACCACTCCATCACATGACCCACACTCTCTTTGAATATGCAAAGGCATATTTAATATGCCCCTATGTCAGTTTTCTGGAGTAAAAAAATGCACAAACGAGGGGTTTACAATTTTTTTTCAAAAATCATTTGCAGAAAAATTTTGCAACAAATGTGTTTTTACACGGCCCTCACCATTTTCTGAAAAGTCATTGCGCTCTCCAGATTTATCATCATTCGTACAGGTTTTCTGCTGCACATGATGACTAAAATCTATGCCAGTTGCGAGCTGGCATAGATTTCAGTCTACATGCATTGACTGCTTAATTTATGACAAGACATGTGTCTGGCAGCGCACAGGATATCAAGACTGGAATAGTATATGCTAATCTTGATAAATCTTTCCCATATTGTTTTTATTGTACAGTGGGTACAGAAAGTATTCAGACCCCTTTAAATTTTTCACTCTTTGTTTCATTGCAGCCATTTGCTAAAAGCAAAAAAAGTTCATTTTATTTCTCATTAATGTACACTCAGCACCCCATCTTGACAGAAAAAAACCAGAAATGTAGATATTTTTGCAAATTTATTAAATAAGAAAAACTGAAATATCACATGGTCATAAGTATTCAGGCCCTTTGCTCAGTATTCAGTAGAAGCACCCTTTTGAGCTAGTACAGCCATGAGTCTTCTTGGGAATGATGCAACACGTTTTTCACATCTGGATTTGGGGATCCTCTGCCATTCTTCCTTGCAGATCCTCTCCAGTTCCGTCAGGTTGGATGGTGAACGTTAGTGGACAGCCATTTTCATGTCTCTCCAGAGATGCTTAATTGGGTTGAGGTCAGGGCTATGTCTGGGCCAGTCAAGAATGGTCACAGAGTTGTTCCGAAGCCACTCCTTTGCTATTTTAGCTGTGTGCTTAGGGTCATTGTTTTGTTGGAAGGTGAACCTTCGGCCCAGTCTCTGTACTTGGCCGCATTCATCTATCTTTCAATTGCAACCAGTCGTCCTATCCCTGCAGCTGAAAAACAACCCCATAGCATGATGCTGCCACCACCATGTTTCACTGTTGGAATTGTATTGGGCAGGTGATGAGCAGTGCCTGGTTTTCTCCACACATACTGCTTAGAATTAACGCCTAAAAGTTCAATCTTCGTCTCATCAGACCAGAGAATCTTATTTCTCATAGTCTGGGAGTCCTTCATGTGTTTTTTGGCAAACTCTATGCAGGCTTTCATATGTCTTGCACTGAGGAGAGGCTTCCTTCGGGCCACTCTGCCATAAAGCCCCGCATATTGGAGGGCTGCAGTGATAGTTGACTTTGTGGAACTTTCTCCCATCTCCCTACTGCATCTCTGGAGCTCAGCCACAGTGATCTTTGGGTTCTTCTTTACCTCTCTCACCAAGGCTCTTCTCCCACCATTGCTCAGTTTGGCTGGACGGCCAGGTCTAGGAAGAGTTGTGGTCGTCCCAAACTTCTTCCATTTAAGGATTATGGAGGCCACTGTGCTCTTAGGAACCTTGAGTGCTGCAGAAATTCTTTTGTAACCTTGGCCAGATCTGTGCCTTGCCACAATTCTGTCTCTGAGCTCCTTGGGCAGTTCCTTTGACCTCATGATTCTCATTTGCTCTGACATGCACTGTGAGCTGTGAGGTCTTATATAGATAGGTGTGTGCCTTTCCTAATCAAGTCCAATCAGTTTAATCAAACTCTGCTGGACTCCAATGAAGGAGTAGAACCATCTCAAGGAGGATCAGAAGGAAATTGACAGCATGTGAGTTAAATATGAGTGTCACAGCAAAGGGTCTGAATACTTATGACCTTGTGTGCTGCAGAAATTCTTTTGTAACCTTGGCCAGATCTGTGCCTTGCCACAATTCTGTCTCTGATCTCCTTGGGCAGTTCCTTTGACCTCATGATTCTCATTTGCTCTGACATGCACTGTGAGCTGTGAGGTCTTATATAGACAGGTGTTTGCCTTTCCTAATCAAGACCAATCAGTTTAATTAAACACAGCTGGACTCCAATGAAGCAGTAGAACCATCTCAAGGAGGATGAGAAGGAAATAGACAGCATGTGAGTTAAATATGAGTGTCACGGGGCGTGGCTAGCGCTCAACATGGACGGTCGCATGTGAGCGGAGCTCTGGTTAGAGCCGCTCATCCATCCTGATTCCCATCCTTACTTACCGGTGCCCGGGCTAGCTGTCCGCTGGAACGCACATCTGGGGCCCTCCTCTTGGTTCCGGGACTCCCGTTCTGCCGGTGTTGTCCTCCGCTGGGTGGTGGTCGGTGGCCGCTGCACGTGGCCGGCGGCCGTGTTCCTTCACCGCTGCTGCCGGAGCTGCTCTGTCCTGCGCTGCTGTGGTCTGAAGCTGTGATGGAGCTGCTGTTCTGGGGCTGCGCTCGAGGGCCGGCCTGGGCTGTGCGGGCACTGCTGAAGCCGCTGATCCTGCTGCCGCCCCAGCGGCGGTCTCCCCTCTCTCCACGTGGCGGGTGGCCATTTTCATCCTGACCGGTTCAGCCATCTGCTTGTCACCCCACTGACTGCTTTTCTGGGAGGCTCCACTTATAATCCAGTGAAGGTTGCGGTATGTACTACTGGACTGTTGAGTTACTATCTGTCCTCCTCTAGTTCCTCCTGGCAACGTATCTACTTCATCATTCCGCTACTGGCCTTCTTGGAGGCCTTACTTATAATCCAGTGACTGTTGCTATCGGCACTATTGGATCGTTGAGTTACCATCCGTTCCCTCTTAGTTCCTCCTGGCAATCTATTTATTTCATTACCCTGCTGACGGCTCCCTCCTGGAGGTATTGCTTATAATCCAGCATCTGTTGCCATCGATATTATTGGACTGTTGAATTACCATCTGTCCTCGGCTGGCTGATTGGCCCTGGTGGCCCGACATAGAGGCTCCCACCGTGCAATTGCTATTAGCCAGAGACCTCGCTAACAATCCTCTGGGACCGGCCTGGTCTTGCTACAACCACACCTCCTCCTCTGCCATCATACCCACCCGTACGGAACGCAGGAAGAGTGGCCGCCGACTCGCTAAAATGAGTCGCCCGCAATCAACCTCTGTCTCTGATCGCCTGAGGGGGTTCTCCAGGGCAGCATCCTCTTCTACAACATGATCGCTTGAGGCAGCCTCTCCTGCCCCTCCAGAGGAGGACCCCGAGCCCACTTTAAAACAAGTTACTGGACAGCTACTGGAGGCGATCCATGCTGGCACTTCCTTGCTGACCGGGAAAATTGAGGAGGTAAAAATCGACCTGGGCCTGCTCCGCCAGGACTTTCAGACCTTGCGAGGTAGGGTGCGTGAGGTGGAGGATCGGGTCTCTCAGGTAGAGGATACGGTTAACCCACTTCCTGCCAAACTCCAGGAGCTGGAGAGAGCTGCAAATTTGTGGACCCAGCGTGCGGATGATCTGGAGAATAGATTGCAACGAAACAACCTCCGTATCCTGGGCCTGCCGGAGCGGGTGGATGGTGACGATCCTCGGGCCTTTGTGGAGGGATGGTTGAAGAATGTCCTACCGGAGGCTCACTTCTCGCCAATATTTGCAGTGGAACGGGCCCATAGGGTTCCGGCTAAACCGCCGCCCCAGGGCGCACCTCCTCGACCCTTGTTGGCCCGTGTGATTAACAGCACGGATCGAGATACGGCGTTGTGGGCTGAACGCCAGGCCGGCGAGCTTAAGTACAACGGAGCTGCGGTGGCCATGTTTCCAGATTTCTTGGCGGCTCTCCAGAAGACCCGGGCATCCTTTGTGGCCGTTAAAAGGCGGCTGCGAGAAAAAGCTATACAATATTCCATGATTTACCCAGCACGTCTTCGGGTCGTCCATGACGGCAGGTCCCTCTTCTTCACTTCACCGAGGGATGTGGAGGACTGGCTATCTCTTCTACCTCGATCTCCGAGGCGATGATCCTAAGGGCGTATGGTGAAGGGTAGGACTTGTGTTTTACGGGATGCTCTTGTTTACTGCATAAGTAATTCTATGATAATGTGCGGTTCTGTTATTATATCATCCTGTATCTTTATAGTTACCCTGGCTGGCGACCCCGAGGCGCCGGTGTATCCTACTTACTCATGTGAACTGGCTCTGTTGAAAGTATATCCCCTAGCCTATTGTTCATCTATACCTTTAAGACAGTGCCCCATATACCAACCACTTTGGGTGCACTTCTTCCCCCGTTATTTGTAGCCACGGTTCTTTTAACGAATATTGTTTATTTATGTCAGCAATATGTCTCACACCTTTTAGGGGTGTAATGGTTCATTTCGTTTGTATATGGTTCTTAGGTTGCTGCACACCATTCTGTGTCTCACTCAACCACGCACTGCACGCTCACAGGCGGGTCGCTTTTGGGGTCCTGAACTGCCATGATTATATTCTTAGACAGCTATGGCGACATTTAGTGTACTATCTTGGAATGTGAGGGGCCTGGGAAGCCCACAAAAGAGGTCGTTGGTTTTTTCTCAGATTAGGAGGGCTGACCCACACCTCATATGCCTTCAGGAAACTCATTTGGTTCCAGACAATTCCAGATGACTTCAGAAGCCATGGGTTCAGTGGGCGGCTCACTCTACACATACTTCCTATTCCAGGGGGGTGTCCATCTTGGTGCACCGTAGACTCAGGTGGGAGCCGGGTCTCATTGTGAGGGACCCCGAGGGACGATACGTTTTTGTCCAGGCCTGGGTTGACTCGGTCCTGTATGTTATCCTAGGGGTGTACTTGCCACCGGCGTCCGATCTCGCTGTGCTCCAGCAGGCTGCGCAGTTTGCGACCAGATTCCCTGGGGCTATTTCATTATGTCTGGGTGACTTTAATAAAGTTATGGATATTGCTATGGACCGGTTCTCTGCGGAGCCGGACTCCCCCTCTCTGCCTCGCCCTACTACAATGGCCAGAATGATCCATGAACTGGGGTGGTTAGATTTGTGGCGGGTCCGGTTTCCGGAGGCCCGCACCTTTTTCTGTCACTCTGCAAACAGACATACTTTGTCCAGGATTGACCATGTTTTTGGAAATACTAAAGCATGTTCTTTGTTGCAGACCATATCCTACCTACCCAGGGCAGTGTCTAATCATTCCCCTTTGTTGGTCCAATTAAATAGTAGTACGGCTGCTAAGCCACGACAGGGTTGGCGAATTCACCCATTTTGGTTGAAACTATTTGTACCACATGATCGAATACCTGATCAACTTCATATGTTTTTGACCATTAACTCCCCAAACACCTCTCCGCTCCTCTTATGGGAAACTATGAAGGCATATCTTAGGGGTTGTATTAAGTCCTCCATTTCCTTTGTAAAAAGGGAATCCTCGCTGTTGGAAACCACCTTGGCGACCCAATGTGCCTCGCTCGAAGCCGCCTACGTGGCTAATCCAACTGATGAGGCTAGATCTCAATGGTTACAAACGGGTAGACAATATCTGCACATACTACATGACAAGGCACGTAGGTCTCTGTTTTTTAGCAAACAGAAGTTTTACGAATTTGGTAACCTGTCAAGCAACCTTCTGCCCAACTGATACATCAAAACACAGCCTCACCTGCAATACTGCGAGTGAATTAAGAGACGGGGGAGGTACTGTCCAATAGCTTGGACATTAGTGACAGATTTTATAGGTATTACAGTGAGCTATACCTCTCCAAGCTTAGAGTCACCGACAGAGAGCTTGCTACCTATTTGGGTTTGATCCCCCTTCCTACTTTGTCAGAAAGCCAACGTGATTTTTTAGATTCCCCTTTTACGCTGGAGGAACTTTCGGGAGCCCTGGCAGATATGGCAAAAGGCAAATCACCAGGTCCGGATGGCATCCCGGTGGAGGTTTACGCCCAGTATGGGGGCCTGCTTCTCCCGGTGTTGCTTGAGTGTTACAATGCTGCCTTTGTGGGCCACAGTCTCCCGGAGTCCTTTTACGACGCCACCATTATCCTGTTACTTAAGCCCGACAAGGATCCGCTGGACTGTGGCTCATATAGGCCTATATCACTGCTCAATATAGATTATAAACTCCTTACTAAAATGTTGGCGAAAAGGCTAAATTCTGTTGTTCTCGATCTTGTCCATCCGGATCAGACAGGCTTTATGCCTGGAAAATCCACATCGGATAATCTCAGACAGGTTCAGGTGATCACTCAGATTGGGGCTTCATCCTCACATGACTGGGCAGTGGCTTCTTTAGATGCAACGAAGGCGTTCGACTCTGTCGAGTGGCCTTTCTTATTACAGGTGTTGCGAGGGTACGGATTTGGAGAGGGGTTTATCACCTGGATTTTCCTTTTATATAGTTCCCCGGCGCTGTCAATTAATGGCACGTTGTCTTCCCACTTTCCCTTGGGTAGGGGTACAAGACAGGGCTGTTCATTGTCACCGCTACTGTTTGCTTTGGCGGTGGAGCCCTTGGCAATACTGCTTCGGAACGATCCCGTATATAGAGGCATAGTGATAGGCACCCGGAAGGAGAGAACAGCACTCTACGCCGATGACTTACTCCTGTTCATGAGTGACCCCCCCCCCCCCCGGTCCCTGCCCAGAGCCATGGCTATAATTGATGAGTTTGGTAATTATTCTGGCCTGCGGACCAATTGGACTAAGTCCTCATGCGGTGACCAGATGGAAGGCAACGCTGCAGTTGGGATTGCGGGGTGCAAACAGCGCAGACTTGTCACGGTCTCTGGGCACGAGGGCGCAGCGCTGGTGCTGTCCCACGTTACCACCACTGGTACCGGTGATGAGAGGGCTGCACAAATGTTGGTGGTGATTGTTCCCCTGGGGAGCTTCCCCTATACTGTGCCGACTGGTGGTGTTTGGGGCGCCCTGATGTTGTCGGTGCAGAGTCAGACACAGAAACGGTTGTAAAGTTGAACTTTTACTTCCATGGGTGTGGAGGCACAAATGCTTAAACAGTTTCTTCAATACACAATAACGGGGTACGCCTGGTGACACAGCAAAGTCCTGGGGTGCAGGGTAGACTTGATGAAAGGTGTTCCTAGCCCCTTATACTTCAGTGTTACAGCCCTAAGGTGCATCTGGGTTCCTATTTGGCTCATAGGAGGATGCCCACCATGATACTAGTACATAATATTCCCCACTCACGTTATGTGGTCCTGATAGCTCAGAGTTTCAGGGTGCAATAGTCAGGGTGGGAGGATATTCCACAGGTCTGGCCTTGGCCCCTGGATCCTGTGATACTTGCTATGGAGCACGTGTTCCAGAATGTTCTCTCCACAGTCTCAGGCTGACAAGATAATGATGCTTGACTTCCTTCAGGGCGATGGCTAGGCAGACAGGGGACAGGATCTTCTGAATAGCTGGAGTATGTCAGCTCTCCAACCTTCCTGGGCCTGTCTAGGACTTGAGATTCCTGCACTAAACTCACTGCTTTCTTCACAGGACATCACACTTATCTCCTCACCTCCTCCTCCTAACACTCCACACTTCTAACTCCTCACACGCAGGACCTTCCTGCAGGGGTGTTACCATGGGGACCCAGTGATCAGCTGACTCCTCCCCTTTTCCCAGGCGATGTCCTCCCATTGGACATTTGGTTACTATTCAATCCTATGGGAGGTGTAATGCACGTGTGAGGCTCACTAGGTGGCGCTGTGTTGTGTGACACTCAGGACCCCCTGCTATGTCACACAGGCTATGAAGCAACAGGAAATAATACAATGCACAGAGATCACCCTCAGCCCAGCCATAGCCAGCTCTGGGATGCCACACTCATACATGCATATTGGCCGCGCGTCGAGTGTAGCTGAGGGGGATGTGGTATGTGGGTTGATGACAGTCTCAACTTGCAAATATCTGGGCATTTTTATATCTGGGGACCATAGGTGTTTTTTGGAACAGAACATTTTTCCGCTCATCTCGCACTTTAGGGCTAAGTTTAATCTCTGGGCTACATTGCCTTTGTCGGTGGCTGGTAGAATCAACCTCGTTAAAATGATAGTGCTACCTAAATGTCTATATGCTATAAGCCATTCTGCTGTGTCTGTGCCCCTTAGATTTTTTAAACAAATGGACTCCCTTATTATCTCCTTCATATGGGGAAACTCTAGATCGAAGCTTAGGCTGTCATCTCTACAACGACCGAAGCAGCTCGGGGGTACATCACTCCCTGACCCGTTTCTTTACTACCTGGCAGGACAGCTCCGTTTTATTAGGAAGTGGCTCTCATCTGATCCACTGCCGGGGTCCGAGGCACATCTGGCTCACCACCTGGGTCTGCGTAATCTGTGGCCGGTGTTGGAACACCCAGCCATGTTCAGGGGGAAATTGTTGCCCATTCATGCCCTGGCGGGACAGGTCTGGCGTCAGGCGAGAAAGGTGTCCGCTTACTCAGATATACCTGCGGAGACCCCGCTTTGGCACAACCCTGGTCTACCGGCGTTATATGCCCTGCCTGGCGCTCGGGCCTGGTCGCAGTATGGCGTGTCCTCCCTTAAAGACCTGTACATCCAAGGAGTTATTAAGATGTTTGACTCGTTGAGCTCTTCCTATGGCATCCCTAGAACACAGTTCTTTAGATATTTACAGATTCGACATGCCCTCTCTTCTCAGTTCCCGGATCGGATGGACAATATATCTGAGTATCCGCTTATCGGAATACTTCGCTCACAAGGCCCTGGGGGTTTGATATCTACTTTATATGCACATCTGATACAGGTCAAGGTATCCACATTGGACGCCCCATCCCTGACGCGGTGGCGCATAAATATCCCAACTCTCACAAATGAGATGTTTCAAGACATCCTTGAATCTCCTCAACATGTGTCACCCTCAGCAAATAACAAACTGATTCAAACATATATTCTACACCAATGTTACTTGACACCTTCCCGTCTCTACAAAATGGGACGTCTGCCCAACCCAGGTTGCCTTAGGTGTCCCTGTCCACAGTCAGATTTTTGGCATATGATTTGGGACTGTCCGATCATACGATGTTTTTGGAAAGGGGTCGTGGATCTCCTGGCGGAACTTCTGGCTAAACCTATACCATTAACCCCAGAGATATGCCTTTTCGGCATCTTGGATGAAGAATTATGGCAACACCATGTTAGAATCTGCTTGAGGGAGTCTTTATTCTATGCCAGGAAAGTTATCGCACTGCGATGGATGG
Source organism: Leptodactylus fallax (assembly GCA_947044405.1). Lineage (NCBI taxonomy): Eukaryota > Metazoa > Chordata > Amphibia > Anura > Leptodactylidae > Leptodactylus > Leptodactylus fallax. The sequence goes on from CAMRHE010000024.1 coordinate 1,034,041, forward strand.
CTCCGAGACCCCCATCAGTATCTCAGTGGAAGAAACTTGTTAATACTGTTCTTCCTTTTAACCAGATTGTGTATAAAGGGAGAGGGTGCCCTCAGAAATTCCATAAGGTGTGGGGAACATGGTGCAATTCTCCGGTAACCCAATATACGGCTCCCTCATTGCGTTCTGCCATTCATTTACTCATGCCGTGAGGGGTGGGAGACGCCCGGAGTATCCACGACCTCTCATTTTGGAGTGTATCCTTGTTGTTACCTCTGACTTATTGACTGCATGTTTTGTACATATATAATTGATGTATACAGTATTATGTATGTCCTGAATATCTCCTTTTGTACCGAGTCTACGTTATATGGTCCAGATGGGGAGTGGGCGAGGGCCTGACGAGGGGGTGATGTAGTGCGTTGAGTGAATTTACATCTAAATTCTTGTTTTTCTGGTGCGCAACATGTTATGTATATGTTTTGCTTCCTTTTCTTGTGTCTGGTACGCAATTTTCAATAAAACGAGTTTAAAAAAAAAATATGAGTGTCACAGCAATGGGTTTGAATATTTATGACCATGTGATATTTCAGTTTTTCTTTTTTAATAAATTTTCAAAAATATCTACATTTCTGTTTTTTTTCTGTCAAGATGTGGTGCTGAGTGTACATTAATAAGAAATAAGATGAACTTTTTTGCTTTTAGCAAATGGCTGCAATTAAACAAAGAGTGAAAAATTTAAAGGGGTCTGAATACTTTCCATACCCACTGTACAGTCGGGCATTTTAGCCGGCATACAGGTTCCCCATGGTATCCTGTGGCACATTTGCCCAAAGATCTTGCAGCTGGGCCTGTAGATCCTACTCATTTGTAAATTGTCAAAGCTGGCATCTCAGCTGGTCCCATGAATACTCAATTGGCAATAAATCTGGCGACTGGAAAATCAAGGAAGACTTTCCTAGGAAACCCTTTGCATGTGTGCATGATCTGTATCCTGCTGAAAAATGCCAGTTGGGAGACCTGCCATAGGAGGTAACACATGTGACTGCAGGATGTCCTGCACATATTACTGAGCTGTCCCTCATATCACTAGCGGTGACAGACTGTAATATGCAATAGTTCCTCTGTCATCACACCAACAGTTGAGACAAGTTGGGGCAGTGTGAGTGATTGAGGCGCTCACCACAAGGCCTCAATACTGGATTCTGACCATTGATCCCAAAAAAGAACCTGCTAAAGTTGATTTAGTTCCAGTCCATAGCAGTCACAATACCACTGCAAACAAAGGCAATGGTGACTGTCTGTTAATGGCAAAACACATAATAGGTGCTGTGGCAACAAATTTTCCTCTGCTAAGTGCGTAGAAACGGTCCAAGCAGATACAAGGGACCCAGTGTTTAATCAGACAACACCCATAATCATTTACAGTTAGGTCCAGAAATATTTGGACAGTGACACAAGTTTTGGCATTTTAGCGGTTTACCAAAACATATTCAAGATACAGTGAAATAATCAATATGGGCTTAAAGTGCTGACTCTCAACTTTAATAAGAGGATATTCAGACCCTAATTGGAGGAAGGGTTTAGGAATTACAGCGGAGTAATATGTAGCTGCCTCTTTTTCAAGGAACCAAAAGTAATTATCTCAAAAGCTATTTAACCACTTCAGTACCAGGCCAATTTCTGGTCCAGGACCAGACACATTTTCGGGTTTTTTTGTATGTGCAGTTTTGAGGACTGTAACATTTTTATCATTTGCGTTATTCAACTAATTTCTGCGTCTTTTTTCGGTGACAGATAGGGCTTTAATTTTATGTTGTTTTTATTTTTGCATGTGTTTAAATTTTTTTTATATCCGGGAAAATATAAGCAAGAGAGGAGGGAAAACGTGTCTGTTTTTCACTTTTCATTTTTTTTTTTTTTTATTTAATAACACAAAGTGCTGCTAAAAAACTTTATAAAATAGTTTTTCCTCTCCGTTATGGTAATTTTTATTTTGTATGGTGTCATCGGGGGTGGGGCTATAACCTTTAATAACGGCGTTTTATTGGTGTATTATTTTATTTATTTTTTAATTATTTTATTTACATTTTTTAAACTTTTCTATTAATTTTTTTAATTTATTTATTTTACATTGTGTCCCCATAAGGTTATAATAGACCTTTGGGGACATCTGATCACAGTTTTTTTGTGTGGGGGAGGCTGATTTCCCATGAAAACTGGGACTGGTACATTTAGCCCCAGTTGCAGGAGGAATACAGCCTCCTGCCCGTTACTAATGAGCTGATCTGGGTCCTGTAGGACCCAGCAGCTCTAACACATGCTGATCCCGGCGGATCACGTGACTGCCGGATCAGAGGGGAGCCGCAAGATAGCGGCACCCATAGTGCTGTATACACATCAATCGGGAAGGCTGGGAAGGTAATAAACCTTCCCTGCCTTCTCTCTGGGAGCTCCGGCTGAAGTTACAGCCGGCTCCCCATTTCAGCAGCTGCACAAATTCGTGCAGCTGCTGAGTTCTGCCTGGACATACCGTTACATCCTTGCAGAACTAGACAACCACCTTCCGGACGTATATACTCTATGGGCAGTCCGGAAGTGGTTAATGGGCTGCATGGGCTATTCCCTCATTAATCCATCATCAGTTAAGCAGGTAAAAGTTTGGAGATTATTCCAGGTGTGTCATTTGCATTTGGAGCTGTTGTTGTGAACCCACAACATGCAGTCACAGGAGCTCTCAATAGAAGCAGACCACCATTAGGCTAAAAAAAAAAAATCCATCAGAGAGATAGTGTAAATATTAGGAGTGGCCAATTTAACAATTTGGTACATTCTGGTAAAAGAGTGCACAGTTGAGCTTAGGAACTCAAAAAGGCCTGGACATCTAGAAAAGACAACAGTGGTAAACTGATTTCTTTCAATGGTGAAGAAAAACACCTTCACCAAGTGAAGAATACTCTCAAAGAATTAGGTGTATCAGTATCTAAGTCTAACAGAAAGTGAAAACTTCTTAAGAGCAAATACAGAGGGATCACCACAAGATGCAAACTATTAATCATCCTCAAAAATAGAAAGGCCAGATTAGACTTTGCCCAAAAACATCTAAAGAAGAACAGCATTATTTGTACAGATGAAACTAAGTTCAACCTGTACCAGGATGATGGGAAGAAGAAAGTATGGCGAAGGCTTGGAAGTCACATGATCTAAAGCACACCACATCCTCTATAAAACCTGGTGGATGAAGTGTCATGCCATAAGCATGCAAGACTTCCATTCGCACTGGTTCACTAATGTTTATTGATGATGTGACAGAAGACAGAAGCTGCCGGATGAATTCTGAAGTGTAAAGGGATATACTTTCTGCTCAGATTCAACCAACTCAGCAAGGTTGATTGGATGGGGCTTTACAGCACAGATGGACAATGACCTGAAACATACTGTGAAAGCAATCCAGGAATTCAAGGCAAAGAAGTGGAATATTCAGCAATGGCCAAGTCAATCACCATATCTCAACCAGACTGAACAGGTCTTTCACTTGCTTAAGACAAAACTTAAGACAGAAAGAACCACAAACAAGCAACAACTGAAGACAGCTGCAGTAAAGACTTGGCAAAGCTTCACAAAGGAGGAAACTAAGCATTTGGTGATGTCCACATGTACTAGATTTCAGGTAGTCATTGTCTGCAAAGGATTCTCTGAAAAATATAAAAAATTACCATTTATGGTATTGCTAATTTGTCTAATTACTTTTGACCCCTGAAATGAGGAGGCTTTGTAGAAAAATAGTTGCAATTCCTAAACATTTCACAGGATATTTTTGTTCAAACCGCGCATTAAACCTGAAAGTATACATTTCAATTGCATCTCCAACGTGTCCAACTATGATTCCTTGTTTTAGGTTCTTCTGGTATTGTCTGAACACTGTCATATTCCCTCACCTCTGTAATTTATTTTCCACCACACCCATCTCTTTCACCTTGGTTTCCCTCTGCTCCTCTAATAGTTAATCTTAGCATATCTCTGTGATTGTTAGCCTATCTTCCTATCAAGTCTGGGGCGGGTTCTTCCTTCCTATTTATTGTTTGCTCACATTCACCTTGGTTCTTGCTTTTGTGCATGCTGGCTATTTACTCTTAGCTGTTTGTTATCTCTATACATATCCCTGATCTCTGGCTTTACTTTTGATTATTCTATCGGATTTTGACTCTGTACTGTGCTGCTTGACTGGTACCGACCCATTGGCTAGCTGACCTCCCTTTTGTTGTTTGTTTTGTCTGTTCTGTGTCATCACTTATATCTAAGAAGGAACTGCCACCAGGTTGTCTTCTGTCGCCTAGGGCAGTTTAGTCAAGTAGGCAGGGACAGGGTGGGGGTTCAGCTTAGGGCTCACTGTCTTGTCGTGCCCCTCCCCCAGGGATCACCAGCAGCTACTGGGGAATTGCTCTTCTAGCAATTCTCTTACAAATGCACCAGGTTAGACCTGATCTACTAACTCTGAGGTTCCCTCAGGAAAACCTAGAGTAGAATAAGCGGAGAGTGTGTGAGATAGAGAGATCTTGCGATTGATTAGACCTAAGTGGATAATTTAAGTGAAAAAGTGAGCCTCCATCTCGATTAGAAGTGTGACTGCCATCTTTATTTCAAGTATGTGTGCCATAAGATGAGCCTGTTATCTGACACAAGGCCTCCTGCCTCTTTACTGCACATAACATCACAAATACCCCATCTAACATCACACATCAGTCAGGAGGATGCCACAAGATAGTGTAATTATATCCGCCATCATTATCAATATTGCATCCCTCTAAATACTGCAATGCCCTGGCCAGTGGGAGGTTTCGTGGGAAAAGAAGCCACCTGAGATGCGGTCATGTTGAGTTTTCCTAAATATAGTACATTGATTTAGCAATGCTGCTTTGTTTGCCTGCTATGTGATATTATTTCTTCCATTGTTGACACATCATTATTAACGCTCCTGGCCTGTATCTGATATCAAGTCAGATCATGTGACTCACTACTCTCTTGGGGTGCTGAGTTCTCTGCTGTTATGTACAGCTCTGCCGTCTGGACAATCAGTTCAGGTAATTGCAGTTTGCTTGATAAAGGCTCATACAGTGTGGTGGTATCTCTCTATGTAAACACAAAAATAGCATTGCGTTTGCTGCAAAAACATTGTCTGGGAGCAAGTAAATGTTTTCTACAAACATGTGTAATGTATTATACATTTTCTGTCCATGTTATTTGATCTGCATTTATATTAGATTTCTAGTAACTATAATACATAATCTCTCATGGTAAAGGCAATGTCTATATGTAGCAAGATAATTCCTGTCCATAAAACAGTCAAAGCCCCCCACCAGCTTGTGGAAGAACACAGGAAGTGAGAAGAAGAGACATCTGGCAAACTGCTGAGAAAGGTAGATGGTAAAACCCCTTTAAATGTGGTGGAGAGCACCAATGAGAAGTGCAGCACCAAGGGATACAGTTCCAATAATTTGCAGCCACCAGGGACCACCACTAGATCCTTCTTGCAGCCATACATGGATTGCAAAAAGATGTCATTTTGGTGTGATGAGAATAAGCTTGCAGCAGAGTTTGTTGATTTCAACCCCCAGAAGAGATTCTGTTGACAGCAGTTATGACTCAGCCAAACTCACTACTCTGCCATAAGGGTGTATCTGGGGCAACTACATATACCTTGAACAGAGAGGCCCAAAGAACCAGAGCTGTATTTATCTTGGACATAACTTGGACCCAAGTCATCACCATTACCCACTGACCCCAAGGTGGCTGCATGTGCTGTAAGTTGTAGGTTGCTCCACCTGTTTCTGCATTTCACTGTTTCTCAATGTTTCTGTAAGGGAATCACTAGAGGAGCGATTCCCCAGAAGCTGCTGGAGAACTGGAGAACTTAGGGGGGAGGGGCACAACGAGACAGTGGACTCTAAGCTGAATCCCCCCCCCCCCGCTGTCCCTGGCTAACTTGCCCGATCTGTCCTAGGTGACAGCCAGCAACTCGTCGACAGTCCCTTGTGAACCGAGAGCAAGGCAGGTGGTTTGGACTCCGCAACCAGAAATGAACGCACACGCGGTAGTTCAAGAAAAAAAATATATATTTACTATAAGTTAATAAAGGCTAGTTAAAGGTAAAATGACAGGGCTAAAGACAAGCAAAATATACAATATAGCATGAACAATTTCAAGGCAAATTCTGCAATGGTTTCTACTTTTACTCTGTCCACTTCTGCAGTATGGACACTGAATGAACAATATACTCAAAACTATCCCTAACTGACCCTGACTTCACATTTGGGTGCACCCCCTTTTCCCCAGTGGTCCAGGTGGACCGCTTACAGTCCGTAGAAGCGCGCGGTGGGGCCCAAAGTCGGTCCTTTCTTTTATAGTGAAGCGTCCTCTCCTCACGGTTATCAGGATCTTGGGAGAAATGAAGTCCTCTTTAACAGACAGGGAAACCAACTGAATGCAATGTAATCCAACAGCAGATTCCACTCAGCACACTGACAGTCCTGCCGAATCCATACACTGAGCTGGGATGTAAAGCGGGATTTAGCAGGTGCCGTCCAGTACATCAACAGCACTGCGAGTCTCTATCTGTGGTATCCAAATACACAGTCACAATGTCAGTCTCACTGATCAGCCACTGAGCACAGTTCCTTTCACGTGGACTCACTAGTCCTGTTGTCTCTTTACACTCTGTTTGTCTCTGGACCAAGATACAGCTTAGCTGTACAGAAAAATCTCCACACCAGTTCAATACAACACTTGCCAAGATGGCTGCTGCTCTCTGTCTCGTCACTTCCTGCTTCTCTGCTCACACTCTGTCTGCAGAACAGGCAGGCTGACATAAAAGGGGGGGGGGGTCTCACTCCAGCATCATGTCACAATTACAATGGCTGCTGTCTTAAAGGAACAGAATCACAGAAATACATTCAACATAAACAGTTTATACAGACAAATGAAGCTTAAGACAACATTGGCTGTCTCTTACATATTCCCCCCCACTTTAAGATTGGCAGTCCCTGCCTATGACTGTATATCCAGAGGGTTGTACTTTTATGCACAGGGTGGTAGTATACCGATGTATGGCAGGCCAAACAAACTCATCCTGCGCATACCGAACAGGGGGAATACCAGCATTTGGCCTAGTGGTCCGTCTGAGGACCGGTGGTATATTATGGGGTGCTGCAGCTATGGGCTGAGAAGGACCAGCGGATTCCGCACCAGAGGGGGCACAGACCGGAGATACAGTAGTCACAGGTGGAACATCCCCAGGAGCAGGGATCGGCCAACAATCATCCTCCTTGTCGGAGGCCCATTCCGCACCTCCATTCTCTGACTGTGGGAGCTCATTCACATTGGCAGGCCCATCGTGATTTGTCCCTTCAGAATGACACAGGCGCAACATATTTCGGTGAAGTACTCGAACACAATCAGTTCCTTCTTTCTGGACCTGGTACACTGGCCCATTCGCATACTTGCGGCCAACAACACGATACGGCAAAGCCTCCCATCTGCTTTCCAATTTCCCTTGGGGTTTCTTGACACGAACTAGCACCAGGTCGCCTGGTTGCAATGGTGCTTCTTGCACTGGGGTCTTATCAGGATGGGGATGTTCTTGCAGGCGCTGCCGCACCAATCGATGGATCGTCTCAAGTCTCTGCCGATGCGCCCGCACCCAAGAGGTTGGATCCCTCGGAGGGAACCCATCCACATCATTCAACTGTAATTCTCCTATACTTCGCCCAGACCGCCCAAAGAGAAGTGTATAAGGAGAGTACCCCGTTGTAGAATGGACCTGATTGTTATAAGCCCACACCATTTCAGACAAGAACTGAGGCCACTGTAACTTCTTGTCTTCCTCCAGAGTCCGCAGCATCTGTAGCAGAGTTCTGTTGAATCTTTCACAGGCCCCATTTCCCTGAGGGTGGTATGGAGTCGTGTGCGACTTCTTTATCCCGTAGATACGTTGAACTTCTTTCATTACGTGTCCCTCAAAGCAGGCGCCCTGGTCGGAGTGGATGCGTTGGGGGCACCCATATACTCGAATGAAATCTTGGCACAGAGCACGAGCTGCTGACTCAGCTGTCTGGTCCTTGGTGGCGGTTACCACCGCAAATTTGGTGAAGTGATCCACCATTACGAGGCAATACTGGTGTCCGCTATTGGATGGGCCCACCATTAGATAGTCTATCATGACGATTTCTAAAGGTTCCTGGGTCACGATGGTTTGCAGGGGAGCTCTCTGTTCTATTGCCTTATGGATCTCACAAGTTCGACAGCTGCGGCATACTTCTTCGACCATTTGACGAAGACCAGGGCAGTAAATCAGTCGCTGTAACCAACGAAAGGTCTTCTCATGACCAAAATGTCCATTCTTATTATGAGCCTCAACTGCCAAGGAGCGAGCCAGTTCACTAGGCACCACAATTTGGTATCGAATGTCGATCTCAGAAGGTAAATAGACCTTTCGGCATAGCACTCCATTTTTCATCTCCAACTTTTCCCACTGACTCAAAACAGATAATATCTCACGTGTCAGTCGTTCTCTTTCCTCTCTACAGGGCTTCTGGCCTTTCTCAACACACTTGATCATCTGCGCCAGCCCCTCATGGGTCTGTTGTATCTGTGCCCATTCCTGTCGTGAGGGACCAAAGAAAGGAGCCATTTCAGTCCCCTCCATCTCAAACTGATTAGTGGCGGTCAAGGCCTGTGAAAATCTGCTGAAATCGGGCACCTCCACATGCTCCAACTCATGATCCATGTCTTCTGTGGGGGTCTGGGCAGTTACCCTAGAAAGTCCGTCAGCATTCTGGTTCTCTGTCTTGGACCGATACTTAATGCGGTAATTGAATGTAGACATTCGGGCTATCCACCTCTGCTCTAACGCCCCGAGCTTGGCATTTTCCAGGTGAGCTAGTGGGTTGTTGTCAGTCAGTACTAAAACTTCAGCACCGGTCAAATATTCAGAGAATTTCTCGGTCATGGCCCATACCAGTGCCAACAGCTCCAATTTAAATGAACTATAATTCTCGGGGTTTCTTTCAGAATCTCTCAAAGACCGGCTGCCGTACGCTATGACCCTCTCCTGGCCATCCTGAAGCTGGGAAAGCACTGCTCCAAGACCATACAGGCTTGCATCTGTATATAGCTGGAACGGCAAGTGGTAATCAGCATATGCCAAGATTGGGGCTGTTGTCAGTGCATCCTTCAATGCCTGAAAGGCTTGTTCCTGTTCAGGTCCCCACTTCACGGACCGGTTCTTTGGACCACCGGATGTGCCTCGTAGGAGAGCATTAAGTGGTGCTGCTACCTTGGCGAAATCCTTAATAAACCGTCGATAGTAACCGGCTACTCCAAGGAACGCCCTCACTTCTCGCAGGGTAGTCGGTATCGGCCAATCTTGAACAGCCGCTATCTTGTCTCTTGATGGTCTCACCCCTTCTCCTGATACGCAGTGACCCAAGTAATCAATTTCAGATTGGAACAACCGACATTTACTGGGTTTCAATTTGAGCCCATGTTCCCGCAATCTTCGAAATACTTGCCCCAACTGGTGGAGATGGTCTTCAAAGGTCGCAGAATACACTATAATGTCATCCAAGTAGATGAGAGTGAACTCAAAGTTGAAGTCACCGAGACATTTCTCCATCAACCGCTGAAACGTTCCGGGTGCATTTGTCAACCCGAAGGGCATCCGGTTAAATTCGTATAGTCCCATGGGCAAGATGAATGCCGTCTTCTCCTTGTCTTTTGTGGCCATCGGCACCTGCCAATACCCACTAGCCAGATCTAGTGAGGAGAAGTACCGGGCTCTCCCTAGCGCTGAGAGGGACTCCTCAATCCGTGGCAAGGGGTAGGAATCTCGTACGGTGCAAGCGTTTAACTTCCGATAGTCTACGCAAAATCGGATGGACCCATCTTTTTTTCTTACTAACACCACAGGAGCCGCCCAGGGACTCTGGCTTTCTTGGATGATCCCACCCTGTAGCATCTTAGCTAACAGTTCTTTCACTTCCTGATACAACTGTGGAGGAATATGTCGGTAGCGCTCTCTAATTGGAGGGGTGTCTCCTGTGGGAATCTCATGGTAGATCCCTGTGGTACATCCAAAATCTTCAGCATACCGTGCAAAGGTGGCTTGGTTCTCCCACAACAGCTCATCTACCTTCTGCACCCATTCCAGAGAACATGAACTTACATCCATCTTCATCTGTTCTCGAATTGCACAGCCATTCCATTCAGAGGTGGGTTCCTCATCTTCTCCCATGGACACAGTTACGGTCCACTCATCCCTTTCAGTCGGCTTCAGCTGCATTGGAGTTACTTTCCTTACTTCCTCCGGAGTCACATAGATGTTAGCCAGCAGCCTCCCTGGGGTCAGGTCCACACTCTGGTCCTGAGTGTTTACACATCGAAGTGGTACTCTTCCATTGCGAACTATTGCCAAGGAACGGGCCACTAGCGGATCAACACCTCCTTCGGCTGCCTGCAGTGGTTCTACCAACACAGCTATGCCCTCTAGTTTCCGACAGGTGCCTACGGGCATGGACACTATTGTCTCCCGACTGGGTGGCAGTGTAACTTTTGTGTGCAAAGGAACTGAAATTCGAGCCAGAGGACGCTGTGCATCTGAACTTTTCTGTAAGCCACATGTCCGGATCAGCCGCTGGAAAGCTGTTTGAGTAGGCCGATGGGTGGTGGTTTCTTTCCAATAACCGTGACCTTTCTTTTCAAAGAGGATCTGATCTAATTCTTTTAACACATTCATCCCCAAAATGACAGGGACCTTTACTTCATGTGACTCCTGTACCACCACAATGCCTTTCCTACCTAGATCTTGGCCACATACCCGGACATTCATCCAGGCCACTCCCACGACCGGAACTGGTAACTGGTTAGCTGCGACCACTCGTACGAATGTATGGGGATCATATTTCACATGTTGCCGGAAGTACCGTTCATAACAGTCTCTACTCAAGGTCGTTACTTGGGAACCCGTGTCAATCATCCCGGTAACCGGAATACCCTCCATTTCCACCTGTATGACAGGACTTGCAGCGATCAGGTCATCATCAGGGCATTCTCCCCACATAGTCTCCTTGTCAGTCTCCCCTACTACACGCCCTTCAGCAGCAGGGGACTTCAGTTTAACGGCGGTCTCTCATAAGTTTGTCGCTGCTCTGGACATCTAGCAGCAACGTGGCCCATCCGTCCACACTCCCAGCAGCGTATCCCCCGTCGTTCTGGCCATCTGTTTGGGCCCCTTCGGTAAGCCCCTTCGATTTCTCCTGAGCACTGCACTAAATGATTTGGACCCCTTCGGTAGGTCCTATCCTCACCCCTCCAGCGGGGTGGTGGGTGATTCTGACTTGCTGGGTGTGGATGGCTCACCCTTTCATCTCCAGTCTTCTGGAAGTCTGCAACTTTCATAGACTGCTCATCACAACGAGTGTGCAAGTGTTCCATTTGTTCTTGCAGTTTCTGCATTACTGTGAGAATTTCTTTAACCGTCCCTTTTTCTACTGTCTCTGAGCCAGAACTAGCCCCCTGTGACAAAGTAACTCCAACTGCGGTCTGCGGCCTCGGGACCATACTATTGGCACGGGAGATGGCCTCTACCTGTACATCATGGAATTTAGCATCAGTCTCTCGTCGTATAAAATCCTGCATAGTCACAGTTAAACTGCCGTCACGTATCCCCAGGACAAACTGGTCACGGAGAGTCCGATCAGGGTTACAGAAGGCTGGCGAGCCCCCTCTTTCCTTCCTTTGAATATCTCGGAGCAGTTCTTGTAGGGCATTTGCATATTGGGGAAGGCTTTCATTCTCCTGTTGTACCCTCTGGAAGAACCGAGCCTGCAGAGACCCCAGCAATGCAGTTTCTCCATAGATGGTTTCTAGAATCTGGACTACTTGCTCAAATGTCTGCCTTTGTTCAAATGGCCTCAGTATCACCGTGGTCTTAGCATCCCCTTGTAATGTCAATATTGCTAGCTCTACTAGTACTTCTGGTGCGGTCTGGTACATTCGCTGTATCATTCGTATCTGTTCCACCCACATACTCACTGACATATTATTGCCATCAAATTTAGCTAACTGACTTATTATTGCCCCTGCTGGCATTCTTCCTCCAGCACCATTCTCCCGAACGGGTGCGTCACCGTCCATTCTGGTAAGCGGATCCTGCCGACTACGCCAATTTGTGAACCGAGAGCAAGGCAGGTGGTTTGGACTCCGCAACCAGAAATGAACGCACACGCGGTAGTTCAAGAAAAAAATATATATTTACTATAAGTTAATAAAGGCTAGTTAAAGGTAAAATGACAGGGCTAAAGACAAGCAAAATATACAATATAGCATGAACAATTTCAAGGCAAATTCTGCAATGGTTTCTACTTTTACTCTGTCCACTTCTGCAGTATGGACACTGAATGAACAATATACTCAAAACTATCCCTAACTGACCCTGACTTCACATTTGGGTGCACCCCCCTTTTCCCCAGTGGTCCAGGTGGACCGCTTACAGTCCGTAGAAGCGCGCGGTGGGGCCCAAAGTCGGTCCTTTCTTTTATAGTGAAGCGTCCTCTCCTCACGGTTATCAGGATCTTGGGAGAAATGAAGTCCTCTTTAACAGACAGGGAAACCAACTGAATGCAATGTAATCCAACAGCAGATTCCACTCAGCACACTGACAGTCCTGCCGAATCCATACACTGAGCTGGGATGTAAAGCGGGATTTAGCAGGTGCCGTCCAGTACATCAACAGCACTGCGAGTCTCTATCTGTGGTATCCAAATACACAGTCACAATGTCAGTCTCACTGATCAGCCACTGAGCACAGTTCCTTTCACGTGGACTCACTAGTCCTGTTGTCTCTTTACACTCTGTTTGTCTCTGGACCAAGATACAGCTTAGCTGTACAGAAAAATCTCCACACCAGTTCAATACAACACTTGCCAAGATGGCTGCTGCTCTCTGTCTCGTCACTTCCTGCTTCTCTGCTCACACTCTGTCTGCAGAACAGGCAGGCTGACATAAAAGGGGGGGGGGGGTCTCACTCCAGCATCATGTCACAATTACAATGGCTGCTGTCTTAAAGGAACAGAATCACAGAAATACATTCAACATTAACAGTTTATACAGACAAATGAAGCTTAAGACAACATTGGCTGTCTCTTACACCCTCCTTATAATAAGTGATACACAGAACATAGACAAGATGCACAACAACAAAGGGAGGTCAGCTAGCCAAGGGGTCAGTCGAGCAATGCGGCACAGAATCGAGATCCAAGAGAATAGTCAAAGGTAAGCCAGGTGGTCAGAAAATCAGAAGAGCAGGTAACAAATAACAAGAAGTATAGCCAGTAAGCAAAATGCAATAGCAGGCGCCCATAGGAAAGTGGGCAAACAATAAATAGGGAGAAAGAACCCGCCTCAGACTTGATAGGAGGATAGGCTGTCAATCACCAAGGCAGGACTAAAGTTAACTCTTAGTGGAGCAGGGGGAGAGCAAGGTGAAGGAGAAGGGCGTGGTGGAAAATCAATTAAGGAGGTGAGGGAATAGGACAGTGTTCAGACAGTACAAGAAAAACCCAAAGAAAAGAATCACAACCGGGCACGCCTCCTGCGCCACAGCGTGCGCCCGGAGGACGCCGCCAAAGCCCGGACAGGCAAGGACGTTACAGTACTCCCCCTTTTACGAGGGGCCTCTGGACCCTCACCAGATGGACCAGGTTTCGAAGGGTTCTGGCAATGAAAGAGATTAATTAAACGTGGCGCATGTAGGTCCCTACCAGAAACCCACGTTCGCTCTTCCGGGCCATAACCCTTCCAGTGCACGAGGTACTGAACAGCATTCTGCACCCGACGGGAATCCAGAATTTTTTTCTACTTCATATTCTAGTTCCCCTTGGACCACCACCGGCGCAGGTGGACTGGAAGAAGTAAGGACAGGGGAGATATACTTCTTCAAAAGCGACTTGTGGAAGACATTGTGGATACGAAAAGAACTTGGAAGTTGTAATTTAAAAGATACTGGGTTTATGAGTTCAGAAATGACATAGGGCCCAATGTAACGTGGTGCAAATTTCCCCGAAGGAACTCTAAGACGCAGATTCCTAGTGGACAGCCAGACTCGATCTCCCACCCTGTATTCAGGGCCAGGCAAGCGTCTTTTATTTGCCTGCCGTTTTTGATATTCTTGGGCTTTAACCAGGCTCAGACGAGCCTGGGCCCAGACTGTGCACAGTCGCTGATAAGTATGTTCGGCAGTGGGATTAACAGACTCGGTGCTACGGAGAGAGGAGTACCTGGGGTTAAAACCATAGTTGCAATAAAACGGAGACATTTTAGTGGTGATGTTAACCCTGTTGTTTATTGCAAACTCTGCTAGAGGAAGAAAGGTTCTCCATTTTTCTTGAGCATCAGACACAAAACACCTTAAGTACTGTTCCAAAGTTTGGTTGAATCTCTCTGTCTGGCCATTGGTCTCCGGGTGGAACGCGGAAGAGAAAGACAGAGAGACCCCCAGACGACCACAAAATTCCTTCCAGAATCTAGAGACAAATTGTACACCCCGATCAGATACAATATTTTCTGGTACACCATGCAAGCGGAGTATGTGGTTAATAAAGAACGAGGCTAGGCGTGGAGCACTAGGAATTTTCTTTAGGGGTACAAAATGGCACATTTTGGAGAATCTATCCACAACAACCCAAATCACAGTCTTCCCTTGGGAACAAGGCAAATCAGTAATAAAGTCCATTGACAAATGGAACCATGGTCTCTTAGGTATAGGAAGGGGATGAAGAAGGCCCTCGGGTAATCTCCTAGGAGTCTTCATCTTAGCACATGTCTCACAGGCAGCAACAAATTCACATACGTCACGAGACCAGGACGGCCATCAGTAAGAGCGGGAGAGAAGGTATTTAGTCCCAGCGAAGCCGGGATGTCCCGTTAAGGTAGAACTATGAATTTCCTCCAAAACACGAAGACGAAGATTTGGAGGTACAAATAGTTTCCCAGTGGGAGTATTACTGGGAGCAAGATCTTGTGAATTAACCACTAAAGTAGCAAGATCAGGAGTAATAATGGTGAGAACCACTCCGGGAGACAAGATTTTATCTGGGACATCCTTAGGGGCACCGCTGGGACCAAAACTGCGAGATTGGGCATCAGCCCGTACATTTTTAGAGCCTGGACGATAAGTCATCACAAAATTAAAACGTGTGAAGAATAGCGCCCAGCGGGCCTGCCTAGGAGACAGTCGCTTAGCGTTATCCAGATATAGTAGGTCCTTATGATCAGTGAATACTGTGATTTGGTGTTTGGCCCCCTCGAGGAAATGTCTCCACTCCTCGAATGCCCATTTAATGGCTAGGAGTTCTCGATTACCAACATCATAGTTGCACTGCGTAGGAGAGAATTTCCTCGAGAAGAAGGCTACAGGTTGCAAACACGTAAAATTTTCAGAGCCCTGAGATAACACGGCACCAACCCCCACTTCAGAGGCATCAACCTCAATAATGAATGGGCGATCATAGTCTGGTGGTACTAATACAGGAGCCTCAACAAAACATTTCTTGAGATGTACAAAAGCCTGTTCCGCTTCCGGAGTCCATTTGGTCACATCGGCACCTTTCTTTGTGAGATCCGTTAATGGCTTCACTATAGAAGAGAAATTCTTAATAAATTTTCAATAATAGTTGGAGAAACCCAAGAAACGTTGTAGGGCTTTAAGGTTGGAGGGGCGTTCCCAGTTATTAATAGCCGTGACCTTTAGTGGATCCATACAAAAAGAATCAGGAGTAATAACGTAACCGAGGAAGGTGACCCTTTGAACTCCGAACAGGCATTTGGACAGTTTGGCAAAGAGAGAGTTTTGACGCAACAGTAGCAAAACACTCCTAACATGCTCAATATGTGTGGCCCAATCAGGAGAGAACACTAGAATATCATCCAGGTAGACAACCACATAACGACCGAGCAAGTCTCTAAAGATATCGTTAACAAAGTGTTGAAATACTGCGGGTGCATTACATAACCCGAAAGGCATTACCAAATATTCAAAGTGACCTTCCGGGGTGTTGAACGCAGTTTTCCATTCATCTCCTTCTCTAATCCGGATCAGATTGTATGCCCCACGGAGGTCAATTTTAGAAAACCAGCGGGCACCCACAATCTGATTGAAAAGATCAGGGATCAGGGGAAGAAGGTACTGATTTTTAACCGTAATTTTATTTAATTCTCAGTAGTCAATACATGGTCGCAGTCCGCCATCCTTCTTTTTAACAAAAAAGAACCCAGCTCCCATGGGAGACTGAGACGGACGGATGTGACCTTTAAGAAGACTATCCTGAGTGTAATCCCGCATAGCCTCATGTTCTGGAGCAGAAAGATTGAAGATCCTTCCCTTAGGGTATTTGGAGTCGGGGAAGGAGTTCAATCGCACAATCGTAAGGTCTATGCGGCGGTAATACTTCAGCAGCTTTAGCATCAAAAACATCATGAAAATCAGACAGAAATTCAGGAAGAAGTGTCTCCTCACTGAGACAATCGGAGGTATGCAAAGAAATACAATGGGAGGAGCACTGATTCCCCCATTTAACTAACTCTTTTTTGGGCCAATCAAAGGTGGGGTTATGGAGATCTAGTCAGGGAAGCCCTAAAATAATATCAGACGAGAGATCCTCCATAACAAAAAAACTCATGAGCTCCATATGTATTGAGCCCACTTGCAAAGAGAGTAAGGGGGTTTTAAAACGTATTTTACCCCTGGCCAGTGGAGTAAAATCCGCCCCAGTAACCAACAGAGGAGTATCTAATGATACAAGTTCAATACGTAAGGCAGAAACAAACGAAAATTTAACAAAGTTAGTGGCAGCCCCAGAATCTACTAGGGCCTGCCCAGAAACAGATCTGCCCCCAAAGGACAGAGACACAGGTAACATCAATTTGTGAGATTTTTCAGAAGATACCTGACTGCCTGAGTGGTTCTTCTGAATACCACTCAGGCTCTAAAGTTTTCCGCTGGTGTACGTGGTTTGGTGGAACAGTCTCGGATGAGATGACCCGGTTTGTCGCAATACAGGCAGAGATGATTCTGGAGACGATATTCTCGTCTAGCCTTGGTATCCAGTGCTCCCAACTGCATAGGCCCATCTCCAGGGGTGACAGAAGGAGAAACAGATTTTTTAACAGAAAGAGAGGGATAGACAGAAGACTTAGTGGGACCAATCCCCACCCTCTCTTTACGTCTGTCCTGGAGTCTCCTGTCAATGCGGACAGCTAAGGTCATGGCCTTTTCTAAGGTAGGGGGATCAGGGTGATCTACCCAGACATCCTTCACTGAATCATTCAGGCCCTGTTTAAAAAGAGCTTTCAAAGCGGAGTCACACCAACCTGCTGTTATACTCAACTTCCGAAACTCAGAGCAATAAGTTTCAGCGGATAGTTTAACTTGCCGGAGGGTAAGAAGTTGGGACTCGGCGAGTCCAATTTGATCAGGCTCAGCATAAATGGCCCCCAAAGACTTAAAAAATTTTTCTAGATCTGTCCACTCCTCTGCCTCAGGGGGGAGTTTAAGGGCCCAAGTCTGTGGATCCCCCTGTAAGAGGGAAATGACCACATCCACCATCTGAGACTGCAACGCATGAGGGTTGACCCGAAAATACAATAGACATGATTCCCTGAACGTCTCAAATTTACCTCGGTCCCCTGAAAACCTATCCGGGAGTAACATTTTAACCCTGGGGAGGGAAATGACAGCAGGTGGTGTAGCAGCGGCCTCAGCTTGATTCTGGGTGAGAGTGTGTACCTGATTGGCCAGCTCAGACACCAAACCTGCCAAACCCTCTATTCGAGTCACAAGGTCCTGAATAGAAGCCATGCCAGTAATGAGTAGAAGGGTTAAAGTTTTTTTTTTTACGGCCTGCTATTCTGTAAGGGAATCACTAGAGGAGCGATTCCCCAGAAGCTGCTGTAGAACTTAGGGGGGAGGGGCACAATGAGACAGTGGACTCTAAGCTGAATCCCCCCCGCTGTCCCTGGCTAACTTGCCCGATCTGTCCTAGGTGACAGCCAGCAACTCGTCGACAGTCCCTCCTTATAATAAGTGATACACAGAACGTAGACAAGACGCACAACAACAAAGGGAGGTCAGCTAGCCAAGGGGTCAGTCGAGCAATGCGGCACAGAATCGAGATCCAAGAGAATAGTCAAAGGTAAGCCAGGTGGTCAGAAAATCAGAAGAGCAGGTAACAAATAACAAGAAGTATAGCAAGTAAGCAAAATGCAATAGCAGGCGCCCATAGGAAAGTGGGCAAACAATAAATAGGGAGAAAGAACCCGCCTCAGACTTGATAGGAGGATAGGCTGTCAATCACCAAGGCAGGACTAAAGTTAACTCTTAGTGAAGCAGGGGGAGAGCAAGGTGAAGGAGAAGGGCGTGGTGGAAAATCAATTAAGGAGGTGAGGGAATAGGACAGTGTTCAGACAGTACAAGAAAAACCCAAAGAAAAGAATCACAACCGGGCACGCCTCCTGCGCCACAGCGTGCGCCCGGAGGACGCCGCCAAAGCCCGGACAGGCAAGGACATTACAGTTTCTCCTTTATTCTCACATTCCTTATTACTAACCCACATTGCTCACCTTTTTATTTTCTTTAAAGAGTACCTCCAGTTATAAACAACTTTTCATTATTATATAGTATGGGTTAATATAAGAAACTTTGTAATACAGCTTATTAAATATATATGTTTTCTTCTCCACTTTTCAGGCAGTTACTCTCTCCATATTATCCTATGAAGATAGGAGTGGGATAGAAGAGACACTCAAATAAGTTCTGCTGTTACACTCTGCTATTCCTTGCTTTTTTAACAATACTAGGTTGTAGATAAGAGGCTAGGAGTGCAGGGCATGCGGTAATAAATCAATTAACCAGCTGTTAGGAGAATCCTGCTTGACTCCTCCCTTCTCCATAGAGCTCTATGTGTGAGGCTGAATACAGAGACAGATATAATGTAAACAAGCAGACTGAATATAAGAGGAGGAAAACAGCTTCAGTAGTGAAAGAAACAAATATCCTTAATAAGATATATTACAAAGTTTCTTATATTATATTAAAGTTGTTTATAACTGGAGGTACACTGTAATGCCTCTGCTGCCAGACTTCTGCCATACTGTTTCAGTTTCAGCTATTTCATCCATGCACCCAGCACTATTTAAATGAAAACTGTTTTCTGCCAGCAGCCACCACTAGGGAGAGCTTGGAGTAAACAGATTTGAACAGCTAGAAGGCATTTCAATGGAGCTGTGTAAATATATGCAGTTAACTATCTCTAGTCTGTTTCCAAAGTAGTAATGTGAAAATAAAAATTAAAAAAAAAGTTTAGAAAAAAACATTTTTAGAAAAAAGTTATGCCAGCCAGAATGAAGAAGGGTGAGTAATTTTACTGGTCCTTATAGTCAAAATCAGCTTAATCATTAATTGGTTAATATGTACTAAAATACTCAAATTATATACCATCTATATGCAACATCAATTCTATAATAAAATCTACAATAAAAAATGTACTCTTTTGGGACAGTTTTAATGGCTACCATGTAATAAATGTAATACTAGGGTCCAGGGCAGAGAAATTTATGGCTGAATAAAAAAAAACATTGCAGGAGGTTCGAAGAGCCTGACCCCCAGCAATCCTTAGTGCAGGAGTGGCTTTACTAATGCAATACAAAACATAAGAATTTACTTTTATTCTCAGTTCTACTTCTATCCAATATCCAAAACAACACAAACAGAAGCTCTGTCCATTCATTTCATTGAAGAACTGTCTGTAGGATGTGTGACAGAGTGTCATTGCATTTTCATAAAGTATCGATGCACATGAACAATAAATGTAACGCGCTTCAGCAGATGCAGGCGTCTAAGTAGCAAGTCACTTTAAAAATGGGATGTTTTAAAGATCACATATTACACAATTCAACCAACATTTCTCAGGTTGTTTTTTTTCAGAATCAGAAAGGCCCATAAATATATTCACAGATGTTCCCTTGTTTATTTGTTGACTCTGTGTAATTTGTTTGCCCTAATTTGTTTTTGTCTACCCTGGGACTCCTCTTTTTAATTTCCCTTTCTCTGTTTACCACTCTTTGTGGAGCAGCGGTCTGTTAAGCTGTGAGAGGCACATGCCAAATTAAAAAAAAAAGACACTGCAGATTGTTTCAAGCATTGGCTGCCCCTTTGGGCCTGAAGGCCTTGCTTGAAGCCTGCACCTGCTCCTCCTCCTGAGACACAGGGCTCCTGATCTTTATCCCCTGCCTTTAAGCTGCCTGATTCCTATTATCCAAAGTCAAACAGCGTTCTCTACATTCACGCCTCCAGCACTTGGCATGAAATTAATAAGGCTGGCTGATATATTTCCCTGGAAGCCTGCCAATCTTTAACAGTGGTGTTAGATTAAAAATGTTGGCATGGTTAATAAACACAGAAAAACAAGAGCCAAAAGTTTTTCACAGTAATGCAAAAATCCTTTAAAAGGAAGGAGGTGCAGAAAAAAGAACATCAACTTTCTTCTTTTGTTGTGTGACAGTTCTGTTGCTGTATAAACAGGAGATGAAATATTATACAAATACTTTTTAGAATAAATAATGTGATATCAAGTGAGATAGATGATAGACAAAGATATATTAACAGATTAAAATATATACATAGTACGACAACAATATATCTAAAGATAAAATATATATATAAATATATATATATATATTCCTTAGATAGATAGATAGATAGATAGATAGATAGATAGATAGATAGATAATGGATAAATTCAAATAGAGAGATACAGACAGACACATTACGACTGACAGGCAGAGATAGAAAATGAGAGTTTCAATCTTCTAAATAATTTCCAGAAGAGGATACATTACTCCTTATAATACAAACCTCAGCTGCTGCACAAAGTCTTTTTGAAGGGTGGAAGCTTTATGTCAATAATTGTTAGATTCATTGAAATCACACAAATTTAATGTGACGTGATGTCACAGTGATGTCACCTAAAGCATGTATCTGCAATTAATAATTTTTTTATATGTACGAATATAAAAATTAACTGTCCACACCTACATAAACATTAATTAAAAAAACAAAAAAGAATGATAATCTGGATGCATGCAAAGTTACTGCACATATTGTAAAGACAGCAACTGACATGCAACATTGACATGTGACAGAAAGTCGGACTAGTTGGATTTTTATGCGACTGTCGCGTCGCAGTTGCATCAATAGGAATGAATGGCTTTTTTGGTGGGGAAGCTTAGCAGGACAAATGTTGCCATGTGGCCCTAGCCTAAAAGAGAAAGTCTGCGGCACATGAAGTATGAAGTACAAATCAGAAACTCTTAATGAAGAGAGATAGCAATATATAATATAAAAGTATCCCCCTTACCTCTTGAAGAAGAGGTTGTGCAATAGCTACAGCGTTCATCATACAGTTCTCTGTCACAGCTGCTGGGGTTTTCATTAGCTGCGTATTCAAAGAGTGCCAGCTACAGTGTCCCTAGATTAATAGAATTTGTTGAGTGCTCAATGCCACCTGCAATACTTCCCTGACAATGTCATTCATTGCTATATCCACATAATATCATCCACAGTGACCACCAAACATAGTCACTAACTTTAAATTATTTATTCCATGCTTTCAAATTCTCAAATACTCAAAATTAGGCTGTTTTCACAATAGAGAATCTCGGATGTGAGACCTGGTCCATGTGTGTGCTGGATTTAACATCCTGTACAGACTCCTAGCACTATAGTTATCTATCATACTTGGAATGGCTACCTCCCAGTGAAATACAGTCCTGTAGCAATTATAGTATGGGGCATTATGAGGTGAAGAGGCAAGGACTCCTACCATCATAGATAACTATAACACTATGAGTCCATAGTGTACCGGCTGGTAAATCTGGGGCACACATAGACTGAGTCTGACACCTGAGACTCGGTTAGTGTGAAACCACCGCTGGTGTAATATACATTATATCAGTATCAGTACCATGGACAGTGCAGTCACATGAGCTCTTGAAGTCCAGGGGACAAGTGACATACATGAATACAGCAATATGAGTTAAAACATGAGATCTCCTTGTATAAGGCTTAAGAACACACAAAAATTCAAACAATTTCTTAAACAGTACAGGCAACTATAAGAAACTTTGTATTAGCGGAAAATGTCTCTTTCTCATCTATAAGGGAATAGAATGAGAGCAACAGACATTAATTGTAAAATTCAGACAGCACATTCTGGTGTCCATCTGCATTCACTCTCATGCTCAAAAACATGATGGAAGCTTTCTTCTATTTTTTACTTTTCTGTGGGAAGAAAAAGTCCTTCATGTAGGACTTTGTCATCTGTTACAATAGTAAATAAACATGATGTCCATCATGTTGCTTACATTAGAGTCAATAGGAAAAGAGGCCAAAGAAAGAGGCTCCATCTGTGTCAGTCACTATATAGCTGTTAAAGTCTATTGCTTTCATCCTATGATGGTAGTGTGAACGGCCCCTAAAGCTACACGCATACGAAAGTGTGCATGTGCAGAATCCGTGGTAAAATGATACAGACGGCACATGGATGATATGTGTGTGCCACCCATGACTCCATGGATCCACTCATTTCCTTCAGTGAGCCTGGCCCGCAAAACAGACAAGTATAGTTACCCTGAGTTTTGCCCCTGGCACAGACTCTTGATAATACACTGGCGTGTGTATGGGCCACAGAAAATAATGGGTCAATGATAACTGTAAAAAACACAGCTACCATACTGACAAAATACACATTCGTGTGCATGGAGCCTCATCAGACTGCCCCCACTTCCTCTTTCCCCCCCAGTGACTTTCATGATAATCTCTGCAATATCTTGAGACTGCACCTCACCTGTACTAGACAGAATAGACATGTCCATGGAAGTCTATGGAAAGGGGGAAGTTAGCAGGAACTGAAGAACACAGGGGGAGAGACAGAGGTTTAGTCTGATACTGGAACAAAATACGAATTTGTATTACAGATTAAGTACTTTATTCAGATTAATTCAAGTTAGTACTTCTCTATATACACACGTGGATACAATTGTTGGTACCCTTCGTTTAATGAAAGAAAAACCCACAATGGTCACAGAAATAACTTGAATCTGACAAAAGTAATAATATATAAAAATTCTATGAAAATTAACAAATGAAAGTCAGACATTGCTTTTCAACAATGCTTCAACAGAATTTTTTTAAAAAGAAAACTCATGAAACAGGCCTGGACAGAAATGATGGTGCCCTTAACTTAATATTTTGTTGCATAACCTTTTGAGGCAATCACTGCAATCAAACTATTCCTGTAACTGTCAATGAGTCTTCTGCACCTCTCAACAGGTATTTTGGCCACTCCTCATGAGCAAACTGCTCCAGTTGTCTCAGATTTGAAGGGTGCCTTTTTCAGACGGCATGTTTCAGCTCCTTCCAAAGATGCTCAATAGGATTTAGGTCAGGGATCATAGAAGGCCACTTCAGAATAGTCCAATGTTTTCCTCTTAGCCATTCTTGGGTATTTTTAGCTGTGTGTTTTGGGTCATTATCCTGTTGCAAGACCCATGACCTGCGACTGAGACCAAGCTTTCTGACACTGGGCAGTGCATTTCTCTCTAGAATCCCTTGATAGTCTTGAGATTTCATTATACCCTGCACAGATTCAAGACACCCTGTGCCAGATGCAGCAAAGCAGCCCCTGAACATAACAGAGCCTCCTCCATGTTTCCCAGTAGGAACAGTGTTCTTTTCAAGATATTCTTCATTTTTCTGTCTGTGAACATAGAGCTGATGTGCCTTGCCAAAAATTTCGATTTTTGTCTCATCTGTCCATAGGACATTCTCCCAGAAGCTTTGTGGCTTGTCAACATGTAGTTTGGCAAATTCCAGTTTTGTCAGATTCAAGTTATTTCTGTGACCATTGAGGGTTTTTCTTTCATTAAACGAGGGGTATCTACAATTTTGTCCATATCTGTATGTTTTACATGATCCTTGGACTGTTTCTAAGTGAGAGAAAGACAGTTATGATGCAGATTCTCCTCTGCTTAATGTATGTAGTATATGGCAGGAAATCTCAACCCACAAGCTCAAAGAGAACTGCATACTATATATAACACATGCAGATGGGAAAACTGCTAACAAAATACAGAATTCAAGTCATATAATGGCCAGAAACATCACCTGAAATGACAGGTATGATTTAAATGAAATCAGTTGCATTTCTATATCCATATAAGCTTCGGAGAAGCTTAGCAGCATATTAATCAGTTGCTGGTATCCCATTTCACTCTGGTTCACATTGAACAACAGTCTTTAAATTCTCAAATACCCTTGTCAGTGGCCTGATATTGCAGCTCACCCTTTTTCATGTGTACAAAGCCACAATTCTAGTCATAGGCCATGGAAAAAAGTGGGTCGCTGTTTCTGAAAAGTAAAAAAAGAACTAACTTCTCCCCAAGCAATACTAAAAGATCTGGTCTGGAATTTTACATACTGTTGAGCATGCTTATGTAATTTTATTGTAGTGTGTACAATTGATAAGGTGAGTATTACTCGAGTTGTTATATTAGACCAGGTAACCTGATTTAAAAAAAATTCATGGCTCTGAAAAAACCCTTTATAGGTGCTGGCTTAAAAGAATGGCTTACCATGTAATTCATGAGTGGGCCAGGTTTACCAAAGCAAATACTGCTTTTTTTAGAGGCTCTAGACCACAACCTTTGGTCCACAACCTTTTTTGCACCACGGCCCGGCAGGGAGCACGGGAGGGGGGGGGGTGTCTTAGGCGTGGGGCTTTGGTCATATGGGGGTGTGGTTATGAAGGGGGTTGGATTACTTAGAAGCTTTATACACCAAACGACGCTGTAGACCGGGGGGGTGCTGGCAGGACCTCGGTGTACAGCGCTGTAGACCAGGTCCCCGCCAGGAGCTATGCCAGGAGCCACGACACTGTGGCCAGATCACCGCCCCGTCCCACTGCGCCCCACATAATGTGCCGGAAGCCGTGTGTACTGAGGCCAGCCCGCCACCCCGCGGACCAGCAAAAGACCCCCAATGGCCCTGTCCTAGTCCGCAGACCAGTGGTTGGGGACCCCTTCTCTAGACTATAGCTAAACCCTTCCCTTTCTAACTTTTATATTGTAAAATACAAAGGATTCATGAAGACAAAGATTTGAAATAATCATAGTGATAGAATTCAGAATAACTGCCATCGCATGGATAGAAGAATCACGATATGGAACCTGGATGCACCTGTAAATATTTTTTCTTTAGCATCTGCTTATATTTCTACAAACCACTTTGGGATGTATGAGTCACAGGTATGTCTACAACAAATGTGCTATCTTCATCCATAGCAGTACTGTATGAAAAAAGTAATATACTTAATACACCAAATGGATCAAAATAGAGCATCCAACAGTGTGCGGAAAAAATGGATGCATGTATACAGCCATTACAAATAAATAGGGCTGTGTGCCGTCTGTGGAGAGCATGGACAGCACACCTCCTTAAATCCTGGATATAGGAGTAAGATCTAAATTTATGAGTGGTTTATATGGTGAATGGAGGCCCTTAGTAAGACCTTAGTTAGGTCTACACAGTGACTTTGCCTGAGACCATACAATGCTGTATCTCCCTGTATCTAATGTAAGTGAATGGAATGGCATTGCAACCTCAAGAGTGCTGCATCTTCGACTTCTAGTTGCAAAAAGATAGAGCAGTGCGGGATATTTTTAGTAAATGCAGTTGCAGCACTTTAAGTACATTAATGACAAGGTGACATAAGTAGCCATGTAGTTTTAGCCTAAATGTGTGAGTAGTGGAGGGAGGGGATCCTCAGAAAGGCTTCATTTTCACATAGTGTTTGCAAACTACAATCGATATGTGTACTAGATAAACTCAAGGCACATACACTGAAGGTATCTGAACGTATTGTCCTCCTTTCACCTGGCACATGCCAAAAATATTTACTTTTGGCAAATGCTGGGCCTAGACACTGGGGTTCAAAAACATCACCACTATGTGTATCTGATAATAAGAGTTCAGCTACTGTAGATATTAAGGATACAATTTCTTATATATCATAAAACAAGTAGGCGTATTTGGGTGAACCTCATGAGATTCGTCTCCTATTCGCAAGGTTCTCCTGGCAGTTTTGTTCGCACCAACATGACTAAAATGAAACTACTATTATTATACTCTGGGGTCACCTCCCCTGGACCTCCGATCATTATACTCTGGGGTCTGAAGAGACCAACGTAGGGGCCACTAGGAACATTATGCTGTGTGAAGGGGCCACTGTAGGACATTATACTGTGTGGAGGACATTATGGGACATTATACTGTGTGAAGGAGCCACTATAGGACATTATACTGTGTGGAGGCCACTATGGGACATTATACTCTGTGAAAGGGCCACTGTGGGGCATTATACTTTGTGGAGGCCACTATGGGACATTATACTTTGTGAAAGGGCCACTGTGGGACATTATACTGTGTGGAGGCCACTATGGGACATTATACTCTGTGAAGGGGCCACTGTGGGACATTATACTCTGTGAAGGGGCTACTATAGCACATTATACTGTGTGGAGCAGCCACTGTGGGACATTATACTATGTGTAAATGGGTCATTATAACATGGGGGCTCCCAGCAAAGGAAGCTTTTCACCATGTGGGAGCTGGTAAAGGGGGCACTATGTTATGTGGAGGTGGGGGAGTCCAAGTCAAAAGTTTGCTATGGGGCCCAATCTAGTAATGCCCCTGTCTGTAAAGCAAACTTGTTAGAAAAGCAGTACTGTATGTTACAAAGAAGCAGGGCACAGATGAAAGGCTTGCTACCCCAAAGAAAGAAAGAAAAACTGGCAGCTTACAAGCTTCAAGCCGCATATTCAAACCCTCAAAACCTCCTGCCGCTTCCAACTCATGAACATCCATCAAATCCGCTCCTTCCTCACCCCTGAAACTACAAAGATTTTAGTCCATACCCTCTTAATCTCCCGCCTAGACTACTGTAACACCCTTCTCCATGGCCTCCCAGCTAACACCCTCGCCCCCCTGCAGTCCACTTTGCTGCTCGACTAATACACCTCTCCCCCCGTTCTTCATCGGCCACCCCCCTCTGCCAATCCCTTCACTGGCTACCCGTTGCCCAGTGAACAGGGTTCAAATTACTAATGCTGACATACAAAGCCATCCACAACCTGTCCCCTCCATATATCTCCGACTTAATCACCTGCTACCTGCCCGCACGTAACCTCCGATCCTCCAAAGACCTCCTACTCTGCTCTGCTCTTATCCGATCTTCACACAAATGTCTCCAAGACTTCTCCCGTGCATCCCCCATACTCTGGAACTCATTACCAAGACACATAAGACTGTCCCCCACAATCACAAACTTCAAGAAAGCCCTGAAGACTCACCTATTCAGGAAGACCTACAACCTCCAATAATGCTACTGTCACCACACCACCACCTGAACAGCCTCTACCCCCACCTTCTGTCTCTATCCCTCTTCCCTCATAGATTGTAAGCCCTTGCAGGCAGGGCCCTCTATCCCACTGTGCCAGTTGGTCACTGTTAGTATTATCTGTTTTGTACATCCTGTGTACCATATGTAAATCCTCAAACGTAAAGCACCATGGAAGTAATTGTGCTATATAAATAAAAATAATAATAATAATAATAAGCTTGACATTCTTTTCTTAACAAATGTATATGTCTGTTGGCTGTATTACAGTATTGGTACGCATGTATCTTTCTCCTTATTTATAGCAAACTCATAGAGTGCAACTTCAGATCTAGCCAAGGACAACATCTGCATTTTTCTGGCAGGTAACCGCGGGTAAACGCTTTTTAAGCAGATTGGTTTTCCACTTTTTGGGTCTCCCAGTGGTCCCAAAGAACGGAAACCCGAGCGCATTTGTGAACCTAGTGTAAGCTCTACTTGGGACATTGAGTGATGACAATATCTGTAAAGTGTTGTGTTCATTTCCCAATGTTTTGACATAAAAAGAGGCATCATTTAAAATTCCAAGTCCAGGAAGTATCCAAAACTGAAAGCATATATTGCTGCTGCAAAAGTGAAAAACAGTATTGTAGCAAATCCAGATTAGATCATGTCACTCCATGTAACAATGTGTTTATTCATGCTGTTCATTATTGAAAATGTTCTTATTAAAGACATGTAATATTTCCTCTTCCCACTGCAGCCATTTTTTCATTTTTGTTGCTTTCTCCACATATTCCAAAAGACATAACTTCTGTTATTTTTGAATTAACAGAACTGTATGGGGCTTTTGTTTTGTGGGACAAATTGTACTTCATGATGGTACCATTTAATATTCTATACGATATACTGGGAAGTTGGAAAAAAAAATTAGAATGGAATTAGAAAAAAATGCATTTTTATGGCATTCACTGTGCAGCCAAAATAACATGTTATCTATATACTGTGTGTTGGTACAATTACAGCGATACTACATTTATATAGTTTTTGCTATATTTTAACACCTGACCAAAAATCCCAAACTTTTTTCTACAAAGTTTTGACTCGCCATATTCTGACACCCGTAATTTTTTTATATTTCAGTGAATGTAAGCTGTGTAAGGTGTCTTTTTTTTTGCAGGGCAAGCTGTGCTTTTTATTTATAACATTTTGTTTATTGTCTGACAGTTTGATCACCGGTAAAAAAATGCCTGAGCGGACATGGTATGAATATTTTTATATGTTTATAGTACTGGCATTTCTGTTGTATTTGTGATCTATAGAAAGGAGGTGATTTGAAATTTTAAGTTTTTCAAACTTCCATTAATGGCTCATAATAGAAGTAGAAAACAGGCCTGAGTGCCTTCAGTAGAACATGGAAACAGATTGCACCGGATCTCACACTATCAGTGACCATGTGCCTTAGTCAAATTTAAAGGGTTAATGCCTGCAATCAGAGAGGACTTTCCACTGTGGAATACTGTAATACCGTATTCTTTACCTATTTTTTCTGGAGCCCACACATACAAGTTCCATTTAAGGAAGCACTCCAGTAAATTATGGAAATCTTCTTGTGTGGTACCAGTTCCAAAGAAACCTCACCCTATGGACCTCAACGACTACAGACCTGTAGCACTGACATCCCACTTGATGAAGATCTTAGAGAGATTGGTTCTCACACATCTTCGCCCTCTAGTGAGCCCCGCTATGGACCCTCTCCAGTTTGCCTATCGACCGGGCATTGGGGTAGATGATGCCATCATCCACCTTCTGCACAGGGCTCTGTCTCACCTGGAAAAACCAGGGAACACGGTGAGAATAATGTTCTTTGATTTCTCCAGTGCTTTTAACACCATACAGCCCAGGTTACTGAGAGACAAGCTGGGCCTTGCTGGAGTGGACCACCACCTCTCCAACTGGATCCTAGACTACCTCACAAATCGACCTCAATACGTGAGAGCCCAAGACTGTGTGTCAGGTACCGTGATCTGTAATACGGGGGCACCTCAGGGTACGGTTCTCGCCCCTTTCCTCT
This sequence comes from Leptodactylus fallax, assembly GCA_947044405.1. Taxonomy (NCBI): domain Eukaryota; kingdom Metazoa; phylum Chordata; class Amphibia; order Anura; family Leptodactylidae; genus Leptodactylus; species Leptodactylus fallax. Next base: position 1,063,633 of record CAMRHE010000024.1, read on the forward strand.
TCACACTGTACACTGCTGATTTTAGGTGCAACTCATCCAGCTGCTACCTACAGAAGTATTCTGACGACTCTGCAATAGTAGGCCTCATCACAGACGATGATGACAAGGAGTACAGAGAACTGAACCGTTTTTTTGTGGACTGGTGCCACCAGAACCACCTGAAGATTAACGCGGGGAAGACCAAGGAGATGGTGGTGGAGTTCCGTAAAGGCAGATGCCCTCCAAAACCAGTGGACATCCTGGGGACGGGCATCGAGATTGTGAACACCTATAAGTACCTGGGTCTGCTCCTTAATAATAAGCTGGACTGGGCAGATCATATGGAGGCCCTGTACAGGAAGGGCCACAGCAGGCTCTACCTGCTTAGGGAGCTGAGAGCCTTTGGAATCCGGGGGGCACTTCTTAGAACTTTCTTCAACTCGGTAGTGGCATCAGCCATCTTCTTTGGAGTGGCCTGCTGGGGGAGCAGTATATCAACCAGGGACAGAAATAAACTTGACAAGCTGATTAGAAGGGCCAGCTCTGTCCTGGGGAGCCCACTGGACCCAGTGCAGGTGGTGGGTGACAGAAGGATACTGTCCGTGGTGAGCTCCATGCGGGAGAATAACTCCCATCCCATGCATGAGACTGTGATTGCGCTGGGCAGTACTGTCAGTGACCGACTGCTCCACCCTAGGTGTGAGAAGGAGCGCTATCGGAAGTCTTTCCTCCCCACCGCGGTTAGGCTGTACAACCAACACCGACCTAAGCGGAGATCATTACATACAGAGAACTGAAATATCTCTCTGCCTGTTAAATCCCCCCCCCCCTGCTACGTCCTATCTGTCTGTCTGCTATTAATGTAATGCCTCTCACCTTGGAACATTCCTGTACATGTTGTATTTGTATTTGTATCTGCTTATCTTATCTTTGCTGCTGTAACACACTGAATTTCCCCACTGTGGGACTATTAAAGGACTATTATTATTATTATTATTATTATTATTATTATTATTATTAAAAAAAAATATTTATCCTCACTGTTTGAAAATGAGCCTGTGTGTAATGTTATTGAAAAACTTACTGACAGATCTATTGTGAAGTTATATACTCCCTCTCTGGAGCACTGACCTCTCTGCTCCATTGTTTCCTATGATCGAAGGAGGTCAGACTCACAATGCAAGTCTATTAAAGCCTCAAGTTGAATCAAAGGCACAGGGAGGAGGTCAAAGATCCAGGGAGAAGCATATAACCTCACAATAAAGCTGTTGGTAAAGTATTCAATAACATTACACTAAATAAACTCATTTTCAAACTAAGGGTGAGGAAAAAAAAATCACTGGAGAGCTTCTTTAAGCTTTTGGCTGCTTTCACACATGCCGTTTTGATACAGATTTTGAAGCAAAAACTAGAAGTGGATTAAACAAAAAGAAATAAAGTTTCCTATATAATTCCTCTCCCTTTACTATGCATTGGCTTCAAAAACTGCATGCAAAACTGCATCAAAATGGCATGTGTGAAAGCATCATCAAGCTGCCATCACACTACATATTGGGACATTTTCTTCTATGTGTCTATAAGTGAAAAGGGACTCCTAGTATAAAAAAGGAAAGCATTCCCAAAGAAAGATAGCTGTACAGGTGTTAGGAATAAATATACTATTTGCTATCACATTTTAGTGGATTGCTTCTCTGTTTTATCAATTGTTATATGGAGAGTTAAAACAATTGATATCCACATATGTGGCACAGCATTTAATTAGCTTTTATTATTGAGCCATGCCATATGTGCCATTGGCATTTCTTATACCTAAATTGCTGCAGTTCATGGGGAAATGGCTGTAATGAAATACATCATGGCTATTTCTGGAACTGACTTCCAGTAGCTCTAGAACACCAGCTGTCACCTTTCCACCAGGTTAATGCACTTGATCCATCAAGTACAATTACAAGAAAGTGCTGGGATGTAGCTTTATGTATGAGTTATCTCATTAGGTCTGTCAAACTTTGGCCAAGTTATTAGGGATTTCTGAATATAAAGAAAGTAAGGGAACACCAGTAGTATGTAAAGAATATGCTCTGCAGCAGCAAATTAAATCGCAGGTCAGATACAGCAATCCAGATCTGAATCATAGGGGGTTGCATTATTGTATTTAATGCTGATGTATTCATGCGTTTCGGCTGAGTTTGTCAGGACAATGTTTCAGTGGACTTAAAAAGTGACAGCCAGTTTTCTGAGCCAAAAACATGACCAAAGCTAGTTCCTTCCCCTCATTCGTCTTAACATACAAAGGTCTATACTAAGCAGGTCTAGACAATGGGGCACCTTACCTGCCTCTTTTTGCTGGGAACCAATTTTAGAAATGCAGCTACAATTATATGCTGAAAGTTTATTTCTCATGTGTTTATGCAGAATCTGTACACTGTTTGTACAGATATTCTCATACAGGCACAATATGATGGCACTCTATGCCTGCTGCTCAGTACAATGGATTCACATGGACTTCTAGGGCCACCAAATCTTTAGTGCAAATTTGAGCTTAGGTAAAAAAACAAAAACAACAATGCCGAGCGGCACATAGGGTAATATTGTTTTTACAAAAAGTTGAATGACATAATGTAAATTGTGTTCAGAAAACAGGGAAGAATAAAGTGACTAGGACGTGTCCACTAATAAAGGTTGAGAGGAGGTGGATAAAGTGGTAGAGTGGGTCCACAATGCATGGGCATACACCTGAATGGGTATAGTGTATATCAATACCCCCTCAGTTGATTAGCCCACTAGTAGTGGATTGGCCACAGTGTAGATAAGCTCTCACCTTGAATGGTTAGGTATGGTATAATGTCGTATATTTTAGTGGAATGATCCAAACTATGTCACAGGATGAGGGAGCAGTGGGACCTCTAGGCGTCAGGATCTCCTGGATCCAAACGGTATTCCAAATGTAGAAATGGTAGGAGTGACTCCAAAAAAAGAGAGGTAGGGGACCGCGCTTCACCAAGGTTGCTTTAATAAACTCTAAAACACAATGCGTTTCGAGGATCAATGGTCCTCTTTATCAAGTGTACAAGAGACTGGTTAAAAAAGGAAATAAACATGAACAAATAAGAATAGAAAAACAGATAATGTTCATCAAATAATCAATGTGAAATAAAATAATAATAATAATAATAATTATAATAATAATAATAATAATAATAATACACATATACAGTACTTATAAATTGATTAAAACTGAGAAAAGTGGCTATGAATGTGTATCAACCACAATATGAATTATTTAAAGGCTATGTGTAATAAATAAGGCGGACAATAAATTAACAATTAAAATCGTATAAAAAGTGGCTATGAATGTGTATCAACCACAATATGAATTATTTAAAGGCTATGTGTAATAAATAAGGCGGACAATAAATTAACAATTAAAATCGTATAAAAAATGAAAACAATTAAGAGAAATATTTATAAATGTGGGTAACATTAACAATATTGAGTATAAAGGAATGTTAATAAGTAACAAAGATATGAATATACTATTACCATTGGCAATTCATGATTTATTTATTTTCCATATCTCTTTTACTATGTATGTATCTCTTTTGATATTTATTCATATCTTTGTTACTTATTAACATTCCTTTATACTCAATATTGTTAATGTTACCCACATTTATAAATATTTCTCTTAATTGTTTTCATTTTTTATACGATTTTAATTGTTAATTTATTGTCCGCCTTATTTATTACACATAGCCTTTAAATTATTCATATTGTGGTTGATAAACATTCATAGCCACTTTTTATACGATTTTAATTGTTAATTTATTGTCCGCCTTATTTATTACACATAGCCTTTAAATAATTCATATTGTGGTTGATACACATTCATAGCCACTTTTCTCAGTTTTAATCAATTTATAAGTACTGTATATGTGTATTATTATTATTATTTTATTTCACATTGATTATTTGATGAACATTATCTGTTTTTCTATTCTTATTTGTTCATGTTTATTTCCTTTTTTAACCAGTCTCTTGTACACTTGATAAAGAGGACCATTGATCCTCGAAACGCATTGTGTTTTAGAGTTTATTAAAGCAACCTTGGTGAAGCGCGGTCCCCTACCTCTCTTTTTTTGGAGTCACTCCTACCATTTCTACATTTAGTGCAAATTTGTCATCTACATAATATGTAAAACTGTTTTCATAGGTTTCACAGGCTTCACTGAAATCTGATCACTACCATTTTGTCTTACTTCACAAAACTTTGGTCCGTTTAAATGATTAAAAAATAATAATTATAAGTTTGACCCAGACAATTGTTTCCCTCATTTACTCGCTGTACAGAAATTTGATATATAATACATACAAATAAGTAAAATCGGTATGCTTTATTATATAATTTCTATAATTTTTATGAATTGTGCTAGACAAATTTTCACTACTGTGCTCTATAATGACCAGTAATGTACAGTATATAGTCTGGCTTAATGTGCAGTAGTATATTGCATTTAAAAATCTTTTTTTTTTTCACTACTACTATGGTGCACTTAAAGTAAATAGGTACTATAAAATTATTAAAAAACAAACATTGTATATCACTTTCCTTTAATGTCCTCCATTGTGCTATTTTTGTGTTAGAGTCAAATGCACAGAATCTCCTCTTTTCTATGTGTACAGTGTATGAGAAATATGGCAGTTAGTCATTAAACATTAACTCAGGAAAAACTTAATGTTAAATACAAATCACAAAATGGTCAGAAATAGTGCTACTAATGTACATACATATGCAGGGGAACTTATCCTAAAAGGTCACCTGAAACTACAGATTGCAGTAGTGATGATTTGCAGCTCCACTAGGTGGATGATTTAGCTCACTGTACACACATTTATATAAGTACTTACTAGCACTATAAATCTATATACAGTTTGCTTCCCATAGTGGACACTGCATTGACCAATAGTTATATAATTTATCAAGTCAGCAAAACAGTTTTTTTTTCTTCAGATATATATCTAACACATAACATTGGACCTAAAACACAATTTCACATAGTGAATTGCAGACAGATATTTTTTGTAAGTAATATTTTGAGGTGTGAGGAGTTAAAATGTCTAACGAAAAAACTTTTTTGAAGATCATATCCTGAAAAGCTTTTTCATTGACTTCTCATTGAGTAATCTCTTACCTCATAGTGGCCCCAAAGTTCTGAACATGAATCTGCAAAATCACTTAATCTTTATGCTTATTTATGCCAAATACAGAATACAATTCTTAGAATCCAATTGTTATTTCTGGACCCCTTCTTGAGTTTAACAATATTCTAAGTTATGGTTTGTGAGTTTTTGAGATGGGTTGCTAATGGGTTGGGTTGTTGATCCCAGGATTTATTTTAATTGACATATTTGGAGTCTAGAATAATTTTTTTTCCCTAAAGGCACCTTTACATGGCAATTTAATTGGGTCAATTGCCAGGAAAAAAAACTCTTTCACATGGATGCTTGTTCCCAATAATTGGCCCATTTAAATGTCCTGCTAGTCAGCCAACAATGAAGCAAATGCTTGTGTGTTGTCTGTTTGCATCTTGTGTTGCATATAACATTCCAGATTATTGGCAGCACATTGACCACTATAAACTGAGATGTACTACCTATAATCAATGCAGTTGAATGGGGAAGGAACAATTATGATAGCAATTGTTTCTCCTCATGTATTTTGCATCAGCCTGTGTTGAAGGCTAATACAAATGAGCCCCAATTGACACATTATATCCTAGATTGTCAGATCAGCGTTAAATACAAAAATAAGACCCATTAGTGACAAACATAAAAAGTCTATACGCCTGTAACTAATGGGTTAAAGGCAATCTGTCAACAGGAAAATCATTATCAAACTATAAAAAACAATATGTTGTTGAGCAACTTCTACACTTTCCAAAGATGCCTTTCTTATTCTGCATTGCAGCTCCATTTTCATAAAAATCATCATTGTATTCTTATGCAAGCTAGCTGAAGAGGGCTTTGGGGCAATTCTTTTTCTGCCAGGGCTTCACTCTCCACACCAGATAGCTACCACTAATTAGAGACAAAGTGTGAGAGGTCACTCAAGAAAAGGGGGGAGGAGCTGGGTAGCAGTTATCTATTGCAGAGAGTGAAGTCCCAGCAGGAGAAGAAACACCCTAAAGCCCTATTCAGCTAATGTACAGTACAGACCAAAAGTTTGGACACACCTTCTCATTCCAAGAGTTTTCTGTATTTTCATGACTATAAAAATTGTAGATTCACACTGAAGGCATCAAAACTATGAATTAACACATGTGGAATTATATACTTAACAAAAAAGTGTGAAACAACTGAAAATATGTCTTATATTCTAGGTTCTATAAAGTAGCCACCTTTTGCTTTGATTACTGCTTTGCACACTCTTGGCATTCTCTTGATGAGCTTCAAGAGGTAGTCACCTGAAATGGTTTTCACTTCACAGGTGTGCCCTGTCAGGTTCAATAAGTGGGATTTCTTGCCTTATAAATGGGGTTGGGACCATCAGTTGTGTTGTTCAGAAGTCAGGTGGATACACAGCTGATAGTCCTACTGAATGGAGTGTTAGAATTTGTATTATGGCAAGAAAAAAGCAGCTAAGTAAAGAAAAATGAGTGGCCATCATTACTTTAAGAAATGAAGGTCAGTCAGTCCGAAAAATTGGGAAAACTTTGAAAGTGTCCCCAAGTGCAGTGGCCAAAACCATCAAGCCCTACAAAGAAACTGGCTAACATAAGGACCGCCCCAGGAAAGGAAGACCAAGAGTCACCTTTGCTGCGGAGGATAAGTTCATCCGAGTCACCAGCCTCAGAAATCGCAGGTTAACAGCAGCTCAGATTAGAGACCAGGTCAATGCCACACAGAGTTCTAGCAGCAGACACATCTCTACAACAACTGTTAAGAGGAGACTGTGTGCAGCAGGCCTTCATGGTAAAATAGCTGCTAGGAAACCACTGCTAAGGACAGGCAACAAGCAGAAGAGACTTGTTTGGGCTAAAGAACACAAGGAATGGACATTAGACCTGTGGAAATCTGTGCTTTGATCTGATGAGTCCAAATTTGAGATCTTTGGTTCCAACCACCATGTCTTTGTGCGACGCAGAAAAGGTGATCGAATGGACTCTACATGCCTGGTTCCCACCATGAAGCATGGAGGAGGAGGTGTGATGGTGTGGGGGTGCTTTGCTGGTGACACTGTTGTGGATTTATTCAAAATTGAAGGAATACTGAACCAGCATGGTTACCACAGCATCTTGCAGCGGCATGCTATTCCATCCGGTTTGCGTTTAGTTGGACCATCATTTATTTTTCTACAGGACAATGACTCCAAACACACCTCCAGACTGTGTAAGGGCTATTTGACCAAGAAGGAGAGTGATGGGGTGCTACGCCAGATGACCTGGCCTCCACAGTCACCAGACCTGAACCCAATCGAGATGGTTTGGGGTGAGCTGGACCGCAGAGTGAAGGCAAAAGGGCCAACAAGTGCTAAGCATCTCTGGGAACTCCTTCAAGACTGTCGGAAGACCATTTCAGGTGACTACCTCTTGAAGCTCATCAAGAGAATGCCAAGAGTGTGCAAAGCAGTAATCCAAGCAAAAGGTGGCTACTTTGAAGAACCTAGAATATAAGACATATTTTCAGTTGTTTCACACTTTTTTGTTAAGTATATAATTCCACATGTGTTAATTCATAGTTTTGGTGCCTTCAGTGTGAATCTACAATTTTTATAGTCACGAAAATACAGAAAACTCTTGGAATGAGAAGGTGTGTCCAAACTTTTGGTCTGTACTGTACATAAAAATAAAACACTGATTTTCATGAAAATGGAGCTGCAATTCAGAATAAGAAGGGCATTTTTGAAAAGTTTACAAGCAGTCCTACAAGGTCATTAGGCTGATACCAACTTTCCTCCTTACATATTCCCTTTAAACATTTTACACCTACATGATTGTTTATGACATCCCATTCTAAATCCACAGAAACATAGATGACTGACAGAAGAAAAAGACCACATGGTCCATCTAGTCTACCCTTATATTATTTTATCCATTTAATCTTAGGTTACTCGTGTTTCCCAGCCATGCTTACATACGCTTAATGTAACTATGCTGGAAGTTTGTTCCAAGCCTCAACTGCTCAAATGAAATAATATTTCCTAACATTCGTTGTTGTCTTCCCCCCACCTAACTTCAGACTGAGCTCCATTGTTCTTGTGTTGTTTTTTTTTCTTAAAAACTCCTGAACTTTATTCGTTTCTTTAACATATTTAAAGGTTTCAATCATGTCTCCCCCTTTCCCTTCTTTCCCCAAAACTATGCACATTAAATTCTTTAATTCTTCAGACCCTCCACCATTGTTGTAGCCCATCTTTGCTTCCATTCAATTTTATCTTTTTTGTAGGTGTGGTCTCCAGAACTGGACACAGTTCTGAGATATTTTCTCTCTAGCTCTCTATACAGTGGATTCACAATTTCTCTCTTCCTCTCTCAGCTATACAGCCAAGCATCCTAGTTGATTTCCCTGCTGTCTGCTTGCATGTAGCTGCTTGACCATGGAAACCAATGCCATGAAGCTCCCAGTGCACTGTTTTTGTGCTGATGTTAATGCCAGTGGAGGTTTGGAACTCTGCAGTTACTAAATCAGCAGAGCATTGGTGACATCTATGCACTATACAAACCAGTATTTGGTAATCCCACTCTGGAACTTTGTGTTCTGCCACTCTGTGGCTGAGTTGCTGTGTTTCCAAAACACTCCCACCTTTCAATCATATCACCCACAGGTGAATGTGAAAATATATACAGTACAGACCAAAAGTTTGGACACGCCTTCTCATTCCAAGAGTTTTCTGTATTTTCATGACTATAAAAATTGTAGATTCACACTGAAGGCATCAAAACTATGAATTAACACATGTGGAATTATATACTTAACAAAAAAGTGTGAAACAACTGAAAATATGTCTTATATTCTAGGTTCTTCAAAGTAGCCACCTTTTGCTTTGATTACTGCTTTGCACACTCTTGGCATTCTCTTGATGAGCTTCAAGAGGTAGTCACCTGAAATGGTCTTCCAACAGTCTTGAAGGAGTTCCCAGAGATGTTTAGCACTTGTTGGCCCTTTTGCCTTCACTTTGCAGTCCAGCTCACCCCAAACCATCTCGATTGGGTTCAGGTCTGGTGACTGTGGAGGCCAGGTCAACTGGCGTAGCATCCCATCACTCTCCTTCTTGGTCAAATAGCTCTTACACAGTCTGGAGGTGTGTTTGGGGTCATTGTCCTGTTGAAAAATAAATGATGGTCCAACTAAACGCAAATCGGATGGAATAGCATGCCGCTGCAAGATGCTGTGGTAAACCATGCTGGTTCAATTTTCCTTCAATTTTGAATAAATCCCCAACAGTGTCACCAGCAAAGCACCCCCACACCATCACACCTTCTCCTTCATGCTTCATGGTGGGAACCAGGCATGTAGAGTCCATTCGTTCACCTTTTCTGCGTCGCACAAAGAAACAGTGGTTGGAACCAAAGATCTCAAATTTGGACTCATCAGACCAAAGCACAGATTTCCACAGGTCTAATGTCCATTCCTTGTGTTCTTTAGCCCAAACAAGTCTCTTCTGCTTGTTGCCTGTCCTTAGCAGTGGTTTCCTAGCAGCTATTTTACCATGAAGGCCTGCTGCACACAGTCTCCTCTTAACAGTTGTTGTAGAGATGTGTCTGCTGCTAGAACTCTGTGTGGCATTGACCTGGTCTCTAATCTGAGCTGCTGTTAACCTGCGATTTCTGAGGCTGGTGACTTGGATGAACTTATCCTCTGCAGCAGAGGTGACTCTTGGTCTTCCTTTCCTGGGGCGGTCCTCATGTGAGCCAGTTTCTTTGTAGCACTCGATGGTTTTGGCCACTGCACTTGGGGACACTTTCAAAGTTTTCCCAATTTTTCGGACTGACTGACCTTCATTTCTTAAAGTAATGATGGCCACTCGTTTTTCTTTACTTAGCTGCTTTTTTTCTTGCCATAATACAAATTCTAATACTCCATTCAGTAGGACTATCAGCTGTGTATCCACCTGACTTCTGAACAACACAACTGATGGTCCCAACCCCATTTATAAGGCAAGAAATCCCACTTATTGAACCTGACAGGGCACACCTGTGAAGTGAAAACCATTTCAGGTGACTACCTCTTGAAGCTCATCAAGAGAATGCCAAGAGTGTGCAAAGCAGTAATCAAAGCAAAAGGTGGCTACTTTATAGAACCTAGAATATAAGACATATTTTCAGTTGTTTCACACTTTTTTGTTAAGTATATAATTCCACATGTGTTAATTCATAGTTTTGATGCCTTCAGTGTGAATCTACAATTTTTATAGTCATGAAAATACAGAAAACTCTTGGAATGAGAAGGTGTGTCCAAACTTTTGGTCTGTACTGTAGGAGGGAAGATTTGTATGAATTGACTTGTTTTAGTGGTAACATCCCACTACAGTACCACATTGGAATTGAGTGAGCGTCTTAGAACAAGCTATTCTTTCACAAATGTATGTAAAGGCCGTCTGCATGGCTTAGTGCTGGATTTTATACATCTGTGGCAGTGGGAGTGAATGAATCATCTGAATTCAATGAGTAAGAGTTATATCGCAATACATTTGTCCATATAGTGTATGTTACAATAAAATAAGCATAGACAATCCAGCTCACCAGTCCCAGAGTCTTCCACACTGCACGCATCCACAATGTGTCAAAGTAACTCCAACCACTAAGAATACAATGCAGTGCTTTAAAAATGAAAGTCATCCAAATGAAAAAACATACATATTAGGGCAAACAGATGTGCGTGTAGCAATCCTATGCATTTCAAACAGATCACCTTTCCTTACTTATGTCAAATAGTAAAGTACTGCATAATGCTGCCTCTTATTTATAACTACCATACAGGTCAACCTCCCCAAATCTGGGAATGAATATTATCAGCATTAGGTTGAAGCCCCACGTTGCAAAAATGCTATGTTTTACATTACCTGCAAAGTGAATGGGATTCTGGCTAATCCCACCCACACATTGCGGAAAAATCTGCAGCGGAAAAGCTGCGTTTTTGAAAATGCCCGCATTTTTGAAAATCACAGCATGTCAATTATACCTGCAGAAATGCTGCCATTTTCCCTATAGGTACAGTATACTAAGGGCAGAAAGTCCACAGAGAAAAACTCTGAGATAGCAATGAAAAAAACTGTGGAAAAAAAAACGTGATACGATATAATGTTTATTCTGCAGCATTTTTTTTCAGCGGTAAGTGTATGGCTGAAGTCCCTGCTTCCCTGTGAAATACTGTCCCAGTGATTACAATACTGTGCAGTGTTTTGCGGGGAGGCAGGGGCTCCAAGCATCATATACTGTATAACTACTGTATAGTGCTAGTAGTCTGGTAAATGTAGCACACACATGGACAGTTTCACAACTTGGTCGTGTGAAAGCAGCCTAAGAGATTCCATTGAAAATGTTTTTAAGGTTTTTGCATGTGTACTTCTCATAGATGCAAATGTACTTAATCAGTTATGCACAGAAGAACTAGCACAGTAATAATAATAATAATAATGATAAGTCAGGAGAGATTGGGGGGGGGGATTTATTAAGACTGGCAATTCTTATGGCAGTCGTAATTCAATTGCTCTAGCACATGTAGATGCACTTGGTCACTAATCTACACCAGTCAGGGACTTACGTAGCTTTGAGGTGTAACTGATGCCAGCAGTGGCGTAACTAAAGTCTTGTGGGCCCCGGTGCAAACTTTTTGTCCAGGGCCCCCTACCCCCTCCCTAATGTGAATTCTAGATAGTGGCGGTTATGGGTGCTGCAGCGATATCTCAGATTCTTGAAAGGGATACAGCTTTAGTACCCACAACTGCAGTTATCAAGAATACGGTGACTGAGCAGCGCAGCACCCGGCATGTAAACAATACTGGGACAGTATTACGTGCTCTACAGTGGCCCCCACACAGTATTACGTGCTCCACAGTGGCCCCCAAACAGTATTACGTGCTCCACAGTGGCCCCCAAACAGTATTACGTGCTCAGCAGTGTCCCCCACACAGTATTACATGCTCCACAGTGGCCCCCACACAGTATTACATGCTCTGCAGAGGCCCCCACACAGTATTTTGCGCTCTGCAGTGGCCCCCACACAGTATTACATGCTCCGCAGTGGTTCCTACACAGTACTAGGTGCTCTGCAGTAGCCCCCATACAGTATTATGTGCTCCACAGTGGCCCCCATATAATAAGTAGAGGCCCAGGAGAAGTGATTAAAAATAACAAACACTTATACTCACCTTACCTCACCTCTCCGGGGCATCCTCACTCCGTCCTACAGTCTGCGGCATTCTCTTCTGTCTGGTGACTGAGGTCTCAGGCTGCAGTGGTCACGTAGGACGCAATGATGTCATTATGTCGGCGCGCCTCATGTGACCGCTGGCGTGACCTCAGTTACTGGCAGGAAGAGCCCCGGAGTGGATGCTCAGCCTAGGACAAGTAAGTATAAATATTTTTTTTTATTTTTATACACCTTCCCTGGGCCCTTTTCCATTAACAATATGTATGACGGTCGGGGAACAAGGCTTTCCCCGACCACTATCATGGTACCGGTCGTGGTCACAGGGGGTGCGACCACGATCGTTACGCCACTGGATGCCACTGGCACTGGTGGACTGGAATCCCCTCACTGATCCACCTAGATTCCCGTCTCAGGGTGGGTTCACACCTGCGTTCCAGTCCGTCCGGACAGGCAGGACTTCGTGTCCGACGAAAAAAAAAGGATTCGCAGCGCAGAGGTTGCAATCGGACACCCTCGCATTGCTTTAAAAACCCATTCAAATGAATGGGTTTTTAACCAATGCGTCGCTGACTGGTCTGTATCCGATGCCAATCCCGTTCGCCGAGATTTTCACTCGGATTGGCAACGGACGGACTGGAACGCAGGTGTGAACCCACCCTCACTCTGCCTTCTGCCTAAAAAAGTGGTGAATGGGGCACAGAGGCTGAGGTACGCCATAGTGTGCCAAAACTGAGCCAAGTTAAGGCACACTTTTGGCTACTTTCTAGGCACAGCCATCTTAAATATGGGCCATTGTATGATGACTTTTGCATTGGCTCTTGGTCACTGTATTATAATTATTGCATGTATGATAGTAAGCAAACTGTAAATGATAACTACACTACTATATTCCCTGAAAGAGCAAGAAGAAATGGGAAAACATTGATTCTCATTCTAAAATGTTATATTAAGACCAGTCTTTGCACCACTTTCCAAGTCTCACATATTGTTGCTTTATAACCAGCAGAAGGCTGCAAAGTCCTGATTATAACGCACTCATTCAAGGATACAGTGCTGGCCAAAAGTATTGGCACCCCTGCAATTCTGTCAGATAATACTCAATTTCTTCCAGAAAATGATTGCAATCACAAATGCTTTGGTAATAATATATTCATTTATTTTGCTTGCAATGAAAAAAACACAAAAGAGAATGAAAAAATCATCAAAAGTCAAATCATTGATCATTTTACACAAAACTCCAAAAATGGGCCGGACAAAAGTTTTGGCACCCTCAGCCTAATACTTGGTAGCACAACCTTTAGACAAAATAACTGCGAACAACAGCTTCCGGTAACCATCAATGAGTTTCTTACAAATGCTCTGCTGGAATTTTAGACCATTCTTCTTTGGCAAATTTCTCCAGGTCCCTGAGATTTGAAGGGTGCCTTCTCCAAACTGCCATTTTGAGATCTCTCCACAGGTGTTCTATGGGATTCAGGTCTGGACTCATTGCTGGCCACTTTAGAAGTCTCCAGTGCTTTCTCTCAAACCATTTTCTAGTGCTTTTTGAAGTGTGTTTTGGGTCATTGTCCTGCTGGAAGACCCATGACCTTTGAGGGAGACCCAGCTTCTCACACTGGGCCCTACATTATGCTGCAAAATTTGTTGGTAGTCTTCAGACTTCATAATGCCATGCACACGGTCAAGCAGTCCAGTACCAGAGGCAGCAAAGCAACCCAAAACATCAGGGAACCTCCGCCATGTTTGACTGTAGGGACCGTGTTCTTTTCTTTGAAGGCCTCTTTTTTTTTCCTGTAAACTCTATGTTGATGCCTTTTCCCAAAAAGCTCTACTTTTGTCGCATCTGACCAGAGAACATTCTTCCAAAAAGTTTTTGGCTTTCTCAGGTAAGTTTTGGCAAACTCCAGCCTGGCTTTTTTATGTCTCTGGGTCAGAAGTGGGGTCTTCCTGGGTATCCTACCATAGAGTCCCTTTTCATTCAGACGCCGACGGATAGTACGGGTTGACACTGTTGTACCCTCGGACTGCAGGGCAGCTAGAACTTGTTTGGATGTTAGTCGAGGTTCTTTAGCCACCATCCGCACAATCTTTCGTTGAAATCTCTCGTCAATTTTTCTTTTCCGTCCACATCTAGGGAGGTTAGCCACAGTGCCATGGGCTTTAAACTTCTTGATGACACTGCGCACGGTAGACACAGGAACATTTAGGTCTTTGGAGATGGACTTGTAGCCTTGAGATTGCTCATGCTTCCTCACAATTTTGCTTCTCAAGTCCTCAGACAGTTCTTTGGTCTTCTTTCTTTTCTCCATGCTCAATGTGGTACACACAAGGACACAGGACAGAGGTTGAGTCAACTTTAATCCATTTCAACTGGCTGCAAGTGTGATTTAGTTATTGCCACCACCTGTTATGTGCCACAGGTAAGTAACAGGTGCTGTTAATTACACAAGTTAGAGAAGCATCACCTGATTTTTCAAAGGGTGCCAATACTTTTGTCCACCGCCTTTTTTATGTTTGGTGTGGAATTATATCCAATTTGACTTTTTGACAATTCTTTTTGTGGTTTTCCATTGAAGACAAATTAAATGAAGATATTATTACCAAAGCAATTGTGATTGCAATCATTTTCTGGAAGAAATTGAGTATTATCTGACAGAATTGCAGGGGTGCCAATACTTTTGGCCAGTACTGTATGTACACTATCTCACTAGCTACAGTATCTTCAGTGGTCTCTTTCATTAACCCTTAATGCAGAATTATGTCTGATAAACTGCATATTAATGAATAAAAATCATTGTTCATTTCAGCTGAAAAGGCCCAGTAGTGTCGACCATACAGTATGTATTGTGTTGCTTACAAACATATTAATCATTAGCTGTACAAATATATGCCTCCCGCTGGGAGCGTCGCTTTTCTTCAGTATCGTGTTTGCAAAGTTTGTTTTATGCTATAACAAAAGGCTTCTGCGTTCTTTGTTCAAGCACTCAGAGGATTTCAACCACAGCCATGTTTGTATTTCCCCTAATTAATGTATAAAACTGTAGCAATTTCTTCAAGAATTTGTTCATAACACAAGGTTTACATTAATAGAGGGTTTTGCCATATTTCATCACTACAGAAAAGAGTGACTGGGGAAACTACTTGCAGCATGTAATATCTATCTATCTATCTATCTATCTATCTATCGTGAAACCTCTTTGAGGCAACCACCCAAAATTGTATTAAAAAGTGGTCTTTTAGGGAGTTGGTCTTCTCAAAGAAGATGGCCAGTATGCATAATATATGGTGAAAATCTGTCACGAAACAGTTATCTGGTCTGGATAAAGGGGTAGTCTTCTTAAGGGGTGGGGTTTTGTAGAGGTTTAACTATATATATATATATATATATATATATATATATATATATATCCAGTATATACACACACACTGATTGATTTACACTGATATATGTAAATTATTACAATATTAGAGCAAAAGAATAAGATTATTAGGACAAAATGTAGCCTGGCCACCTCTAGCCTGGCTACAAGATGAGATATGGTTGGGCATGGTGGCGTGGCATACAGGTATCCTCTGACACATTTGCCCACAGATGTTGCAGCTGGGCCTGTACATCCTGCACACTTGTTGCTTAATGAAGCTGGTGTGCCAGCTGGTCCCATAAATGCAGACGACCTTGCAGGCCAAGGAAGTACTGGAATCTGCTGGAGACATTCCTGGGAAAGTTTTGCTGTGTGTGGGTGAGCATTATCCTGTTGAAAAATGTAAGTTGGAATTCCTGCCAAGAGAGACAACATGTTTTGCACATATCACTGAGATGTTACTGTCCCTTGTATCACTACTTGGGGTGATAAACTGTCATATGAATTGACTCCACAGACTCATCACATCAGCAGTTGGGGCAGTGTCGCTTCACAGCAAAGGCATGATTTAAGCTCTCACCATGAGGCCTCCATACTTGAACCCGATCGTCATTGGATCCTAAACTGAAACTGGACTACTCACTAAAGACAAAATGCTTCAGATCTGTAACAGTCCAGGTTTCTCATCCGCAACACCTCTGCAAAGAAAAACAATGGAGGCTGCCTGTCAATGGCAGGACATCAAATTTTCTCCTGCTAACTACAAGGAAATGGTGTGGGATAAGACAGGGGTGTATAATGAAGGTGTCACCTGTGTCTGGATGGTGGTAAAAGAACAATGTGGGGGCTGATAGTTTTGCTGGGCCATCAGGAACTTTTTTGCCATGTGTGCATGCCCTCACTTAACCACTGCTCCAAACACCTCCTAACATTCCTGTCAATAGCGGTTATCTGGGCAAAATGGCTGTCATAGAGGCATGTCTAGCATTCAATGATCTCTCACCAGGACACCAAACAAAAGTAACTTCTGAGAGCCTTTTCATAGGGCAGTGGGGAAGCATTTTTACAGGGGCGTAAATACCGGGGTAGCTGCGGTAGCGGCTGCCACAGGGCTCGGGACATTAAGGGGCCCTATGGCAGCCGCTACCATGAACCCCACAAACACTGCTATTGTTATACTCCAAGACCCCGGAGTATAATGATTGGGGGCCCAGGGGAGGTGAGCGGACATAAAAAACACTGTAACTCACCTAACCTATGCTCTGCAGGCTCCGGGCCTGTTTGGTGACGTCCCAGACTGGTCCAACATTGAAGATGGCCGAAGTAGCGCACCAGTGTGCATCAGAGCCAGGAAGAGGTAAGTAACATTGTTTTTTATGTTTGTATCCTCCCCTGGGTCTCCGATCATTATACTCTGGGGTCTAAAAAGACAGTCTAGCCCTCCCTGACAGTACTCATCCATAGCCCTGTACTGGGGGGCGTTCCTCACAGCTCAGTGTCATCACTGCCCTCCCTCACCCTCCCCCCTCCCCCCGGTCTCCCTCGCCCCGGCAGCACTAACCATTCCCCCTCCAGCTGGTAAGGTCCCCTCTCTGGAACGAATTCCCCCCCTCCCCTCTCCTCGCTCCTGTTTCAGATGGTCATCAGAGGAAGAGAAGGATCAGCAAAGGCCCTCGTGAAGAAGATGAAGTGGCAAAGAAGATTGCGGTCGAGGCCCCCGAGGATCAAATCCGCGTGGACTTGGAGCTCGAGAAGTTGGTGGAGAACCTGGTGGCTTAACCCACCCCTGCTGACATCGAAGAGGTACTCGGCGAGTCGGTGGAGATGGAGGAAGCTGTCGTGACCCACGCTCTGCAACAGATAGAAGAGTGCCTGCAGGACCTGATGCCGGCAGGGACAAAGGAAAAGGACCCCCCCCCCCCGACGGGAGTGGTAACTAGACTGATCTGTCTTGAAGTTTTAATCTTTTCTTTTTTTCTCTCACTATGGCTAGGATCAACATTCTTACCATGAACGCGCGGAGCATCAAAGAGAAGACTAGACGAGAGACGGTGATGTCGTTTGCTGAATCCTTTGCTAATGTGAATGTCGTTATGTTGCAGGAATGCAGTCTCCCCTCTCTTAGGTCCTACAGCCACCTCTGCAGGGAGTGGAGCCACGGTCCGTCTTACTGGTCAGGTGGCGGCGACTGCAAGTCCGCAGGTATTGCTGTTCTCATCAGGGGAAATGCCTTCACGCTTGAATCCTTCCAGGAGCTCATCTGTGGCCGTCTATTGGTCATAGATGGTTCCTGGGCAGGAGAACCTACTAGTCTCATCAACGTGTACGCTTCCCCTATGAAGAACGAGCGACTGGAGCTTTTCCAGATCCTGCGCACTCAGCTTGCCACCACCAGGGCAGTTTTTCTGGCTGGGGACTTCAACTGTCCTGTGGAGGGAGACAAAAGAAGCTCTTCTGCGACGGCAAAGCTGGATGTCACATCCAAACTGCTGATCGAGATGGTGGCCGAGGCCTCTCTTAGGGACGCGGTGGGTTCTATGGGTCCAGCATCAGTCAACTACAGTATATCTGGTGCCGCCCGGATGGCTCATTGCGTTCCAGGATTGACTTTGTGTTCACCTCTCGGTCAGTAGCACAAGTAAGCCACTCTATGATCCCCTGCTTCTTCTCTGACCACTGGGGCATTCTCTTTGAGGGTACTGTGGGCAACGGTTTTCCTCCCGGCCCTGGTTCCTGGAAGTTGAATTGCTCTCTGCTGGAAAATGAAGAGTTGCTGGAGGAGATTAGGGATGTTTATGTGTGCCTTCGTAACGACAAATTTTCCTTTAGCAGGTTGTCAGATTGGTGGGAATATGTTAAAGTTAACATCCGTTGTTTCTTTCAGGCGAGAGTTTGTCAGCAGGCAGCCCGGCGCAAGGGTGACCTGAAGGAGATGCAGCGCGAGCTGCGTTCCCTTCAAGATCTCGAGCGTTGTGGCTGGGACAACAGGGATCTGTTGGAGGAAACCAAGAAGGGTCTCAAGAGGCACTTTGAGGAGGAATCGTGGCAGATCATCTTCCATTCCAAGGTGGAGCATCTGGACAAGGGTGAGAAATGTAACTCTTTCTTTTTCAGAAAGGTCCACTCAGGCCACACGCCTGTTACAGAGATGAAGGATGGAAAATGCAACATGAGACGGGGGAAGACGGAAGTGATGGGTGTCGTTCACGACTTCTACAGCGACCTCTACTCCCTGAAACCCACTCACGAGAATGCAGCTGAAGAGTTCCTGTCAGGTATCACTAACACTCTTGATCCTGCAGGTGCTGAGGCTTTGGATGCCCCTTTGACGGTGGAGGAAGTGCTCTCTGTCGCTAAATCCTTTAAGGCCGGACGGACTCCAGGCAATGACGGTCTCCCAGCTGAGCTATACGTAGCTCTGGGGGATCTGATCTGTTCGGATCTGAAAGACCTCTATGAGGAGATGGTGGTGGAGGGTACGATGCCGCCATCACTGCGGGACGGATTGGTCACGATCTTGTACAAGCAGAAGGGGGAAAGATGCGACCTGAAGAACTGGCGGTCCATCTCGCTCCTCAACGTGGACTACAAGATTCTGGTGAAGGTTATGGCATCAAGACTGAAGGTTGTCATCGGCAGAGTCATCCACCCGGATCAAACCTACGGCATTCCAGGTCGGAGGATAGCGGATAGCCTAGCCCTGGTGAGAGACACATTGCACTACATCGGAGAGCACCTTGCACATGCGGCCCTGATCAGCTTGGATCAGGAGAAGGCCTTCGATCGTGTCTCTCACACTTTCATGGCGAAAGCTCTCCGCCAATTTAGTATAGGTGAGTGGTTTTGTCGTCTTGTTAACCTGATGTATTTTGATATTCACAGCTCGGTGATGGTGAACGGCTGGAAGACTGACCCCTTTCCAGTCCGCTCCAGGGTCAGACAAGGCTGTCCTCTGTCACCTCTCCTTTTTGTTTTTGTTATAGAACTGTTCGCAGTGTCAATCCGACAGAATCGAGGGATCAGAGGAATCACCGCACCGGGCCCAGGAAAACTCAAAGTCAAGTGTTCGTTGTACATGGATGATGTGACCGTCTTCTGTGCTGACCAGGTGTCGGTGTCAACACTCGTCCAGACCTGCGAACGCTTCGGCCAAGCTTCAGGAGCTAAGGTGAACTGTGGAAAGTCAGAGGCCATGCTCTTCGGAGAATGGAACCTGGCCTCCCCTGCTGTCTTTCCTTTCACAGTGCAACCGGACTTCATCAAGATCCTGGAAGTCTGGTTTGGAAAGGAGGGCACCGCCCTGAAGTCTTGGGACGAATGACTGAAGAAGATCAACCAGAGAATCGGTTTGTGGAGTTTGTGTCAGCTTACCATCGAAGGGAAGGTGCTCGTCTTGAGGAATGAGACCCTGCCAGTGCTTCAGTACACCGCACAGGCTTGGCCCCCATTGGCAACAGTGGCGCGGGCCATCACCAGGGCCGTGTCTTCAAATCTGCTGACCAACGGGCACAAGGACTTGTCATGGATGGCCATCCAAGGGGGCTGCCCCTTAGGTCATTCATGCATGCCCGCAACTTGAGCAAGACGCGGTACTGCCCCCGTTGCCCCTTCCAGAAGGAAACATCGCTGCACGTCTTCTGGGAGTGCCCTTTTGCTCAGGGCCTGTTGGACAAGCTGGAAGATGACTTCGAGGACTGTTTGCCCAGGAAGGGCCTGACATACCACGCGGTGTTGTATGGGCTCTTTCAGGGTACTCACAGGGAGAGTGACATTCTGGAGGCCTTGCGACTTGTGAACTGTTTTAAGGACGCTATCTGGTTTGCCAGAAAGAGACTGACTTTGCGAAGAGAGAACATCACCTATCAGGATTGCTGCAGGCTTATCCACAGCTTGCAGCGGGACTATGCCATTCTGGATAGCCTGGCCGGTGAGGAGGAGGAAGAGGACTGAGTCTTCGGCGCCGTCTTTCTCCTTCCCCACCCTCCCTTCATGTATGTTGTGTTATTCAATAAAGCTTCGGGCCTTGTGATTATCCCCCCCCCCCACCCCTCTTTCCTCTCCCCCATCCCATCACTTGTCTTGATGCTTATTTTGTCTAACTTTTGCCTTTCAGCTTATTGTTTATTGCTAGGGTAGGAAGTAGTGGTAGTATAGGGAGTATATTATTTCCTGTATTGTACCTGTCCTTCCCTCATGTGTGTTGTGGTCATTCAATAAAGCTTCGGGCCTGTGACTCCCCCCTCCCTCCCCCCTCTGTTTTGTCACTTGTCTGCCTTTGTTGTTTGATCAAAAGTATGTTAGAAAAGGTTGTAGTGCAGCATGTAGTGTTAGGATGCATTTCCTTTCGCCGTATGTTGCGCCGCATCCCTTAAGGATGAAAGATTTAGTCTCTATTGTGGTATTGTTACTCAGTTGCGCTGCGTCGCAGTACCTTTGTAATTGTTGTGTAAGACTGGTTGAAATAAAAGCTTTTGTTCAATCAAAAAAAAAAAATAAGCCTGATCATTGTAATGTTCTTATCAGTGTTTACCTTTAAAAGTTTATATTGTAGCAAGGACTTGCTAATGTAAAGGTCCTAATACACGGGACGACTATTGGGCGATTTGTTGTCCCAGATAGTTGTGCCTTGCATTGAGCGATAAGTGACTGAGAAAAAATAAATACATTTACATACTCACCACCCAGCATGTCCTTGCCCTCCTCCGTCCGTCACTCCTCCATGTCTCCACCAGCCGCCATTTCTTGCTTCTCTGACTGCAGCTTTTGAAATTTGTGCTGTCTCCTATTCCTCTGGGTCACCTGATCAGTGTATGACACGTCAGCGCTTGATAAGGTGACCCATAAACATTGAGCCGATAATCACCCCTTGTAAAGCCACCTTTATAAATTGAAGTTTCAAGACGTTATGACTTACTGTATATTATGAACAGTCAAGTTATAGTGGTTGAAGTAATAAAAGTCTATTTGTTTAGAGTTTTAAGAATTAAGTCAGTTAGCTTTCTCACTTAAAATACTAGACAAAGCTGAATCCCCAAAAAATGTTGAAAAATTACGTAATTCCTGTGTATATCACTCAATGTCACTGATGGGGGTATAATATGGTCTGATGGGTATGAATTGGCCTAGGCTAATTTATACTCCGGAGTATAACCTAGCCTAGGCCACTTTAACCCCAGGTATAATCTGGACTGAGGGTATAATCTGGACTGAGGGTATACTCTGGCCTGTTATACTGGGTCTGCCATTAAAACATGTTTTACTTTTAACTAGATCGGTGTCTGCAGGCACCGATCGATCTAGTTAAAATGCATCCTGCAACTTAACTGTCTTGTAAACCGCAAGCCACTTCAGGCCTGCGATTTCTGAGACCACAGACTGCTTCTCGGCAAAGGCAGGAGCGATGACGTCATAGGATCATGCCTCCTGCTCTGAGACACAGACGTCCTGTGCATGGACTGGGAGGAGGCAGCGGCTGCTCCACTCATCAAAGGATCACAGGTGGATGAGTATAACTTTCTTTCTTTCTTTTTTATTTATTTATTTTTTTAAGCGCATTTGTGGGTAATTTAATAGTATAGGGGAAGGGGGAAATATAACTATAAGGGAGGATTCATTAGGAGGCATTAGGACACGATATATTTATACAAGGGTGCATTATGAACATAATGGGGGTCATTTATATAAGGGCTATTAGGGGGCATTATGAATACAAGGGGGGAGACTATTTAAATAAGGGACCATTAGGGGGCATCATTTATATAAGGGGTCATTAGAGGTGTGGTATTTATGCCAGGGGGAATAAGGGGCATAATATAAGGGGCAATTAATTTAATTAGGGTGGCATATGGGCTTTATTAAGACTACAGCCCCATGTAGTGAGCCGCAGCAAAAAAGCGTTGCTGGAAAAACCGCTGTAACGCATCACGGTTTTACCCGCAGTGCTTTTCACAGGAGGTCCAAGGTCCACAGAGGTATCCTCTGCAGACTTTCTGCTTCCATTGTACCTATAGGGAAACTGCCAGCGTTTCGTAGGTATAATTGACATGCTGCGATTTGGAAATTGGGTTAGGAAATCACAGTGTGTCCGCTGTGCATATTTTTCCGCAATGTGTGGATGGGATTCGTTAGGATCCCATGCACTTTGCAGGAAGTGTAAAACACTGCGTTTTTTTCCTCACAATAGATCATCAATAAGAGATCAGTGACTCCCCACTGACCAGCTGTATGAAGGGGCCATGGCGCCGGTATATATCACACGCTGTCTGTTTATAGTGACTATGTGATGTAATTACAGTCTTGTCACATAGACATGTATAGGACCCAGCTGTAGTTATATTACATGGCCGCTATGAAGTGAATGACGCTATGTAAACAGAGAAGGGGTCACGGCGCTTATACAGGTACCACGGTTCATTCAAACAGCTGATCTTGGGGGTTCCGGGTATTGGAACCCCACTGTTTTTTTTTTACCTTTTAATTAGGAAACACCAGGGGCATTATTAATAAGGGGAAATATTTAAAGGCGGCACACAGGGAAGTTATTAATTTAAAGATGCACATGGGGGTATTATTCATTATTTTAAAATATAATTTATATTTTATTTTATTTAATTAGAGGTAGCAGCAGGATGGATGTGCAGGTGAGGACAATGTGTGACTGATGCCTGGAAAAGTAAGGAGCTAAAGATGTCTGTGCTGCTGTAAGCCATGTACCGGGGTGGGTTCCCCAGGCTACAGCGAAGTCACGAACAAAGGAAGCAACTCCAATTCACTTTAGTGAAAACAAGATTTTACTTAGTTTAGTAACACCCCTTTACCAAAAAGAAAACTCCCAGATATTTACATATACTCAGCCAGGGAGCTGAGGCCCTGGTGTTGTACAGCGCGTAGCCCTCCAATGTGCACCTCCAATATTCTCCAAGCTTTTACCTATCTGCAGGCTGCAACTAACTTATCAAAATACCCCTATTCCCCCCAAACAAAGTACAATCAAGTAAATATGATAATAGGTCAGCTTGCAAGCCAAAGAAATGTGACAAAACATAAAAGGTCGCTTCTAGACATCCTTAGAAGCTCCTCTCTGAGAGTTACAACTCAATAGAATTCTCTGAGTCCTAGTCCTTACTACCGAATAGGTAGATAATTCACCAGTAGTGTGACCTGTGATGATGAGTATGCCTAACTAATCTAACTACAGGCCCTTACTCAGTCCCAAGCAATTTGGTGCCAAAAATGTAATGCGGTACTTCTCTTACCGACCCGGGTCTGTTGGGTACCTTTAGCCTTTGTTTTGAACAACTGGAAGAGGGGCTCATCCAGAAAACATGCGGTCTCACTGACAGTGCCACTTCTCAGCCGAGTCCTTGATGGCAATGTTCTCCTTCAGGATGCCGTCTGGACCAACTCTGGAACAGTCTTTGATTCAGCTACACTTTGCTGTAGCTCTGGTCCTTTAGGGATGCTTCTACATGTGTCTCACACTCCAGTCCTCCTCCTCAGAGCACCCTCTCAAGATGGCTGCCACACACACTCTGCTCCTCCTTGTAGCTCCACCTCTGCAGAACAGGGTATCCACGTCACTACTCCAGGGAAGTACAGTCTTTTCCCATTTTTTAGGCAACAGTGGCCTCTTGTGGTCAAACAACAAAATGGTAGTTTATAAAATAATAAACTTATTTACAGAAACAGGTACATTCACAACATGAGGGCTGTTTCACCATCTCACACTGCAAACTTTATAGAGATTGAAAGAAGTGGTTATGGCCGTCCAGATGAAAGAGATGGGAAATGTGAATGATTAGTCAGAGATGTCACCTGTAAGTGACTAAATGTTACTGCACTGTGTTCACCTAAATGGTCTGCAGAGCCCTGTGCAGAGCCCGTATAGTGATAATATCGGTATACCTAAGTTGGGGGCCCACTTGGACATGTTCGCCCCATCTGTGCTGAACCCCTAGCTACATCTTTGGTTTTAACACCTTAACAAAAATCCAAAACTTTGAAAAAATAAAAAATTCTTGAAGTTGCTATATTCTGAGACCCCTAACTTTTTTATGCATGAGGCATCTTTTTTTGTGGGGCCAAATGTATTTTTTATTTATCCATTTTTAGGGAATGTGTGATATTTTAAATGCTTTTTATTCAAATTTTTGTGAAGGCAAATAGCAAAAAAAAACACATTTTTGTCATTTTTGTGTTTTTTCCCACTATTTCATTGCATGGGAAAAAATGTTTATGTTTGCAGTTTGGGCATTTTTGGACATGAAGATGCATAATGTATTACAGTCTATGGAAAAATGTCTATCTATCTATTGAAGCTTGCTACATTACTATGACAGGCTTCCATCCTAAAAAAAAATAAAAGTAAGTGGGCAGTGGGGGCAGCACAGGAGGGTGATCAGAGGGGGTTATGGCCAGAAAACAAAGGGTTAATGCCTGTTAATGCTTGTGAGTGTGCCACATACATAAATACCCAATGTTGCCATACTATTATGACAGACATTGGGGGTTCTTTTTTTTTTTTTTTTTTTTTACTTCTTCCCAAAAATTACTCAACACAAAAAAATTTGGCCAAAGTCTAACACCCACAACATTTAATATTTCTGCCGACAATGATGTTTGGGGCTTATCTGTAGCTGTAGTTTTTATTGGTACCATTTTTGGGGTGTGTTTTTTTGATTATTGCACTGATGTATAATACAGCTGGCACCTGCACACCAGTCCAACATTGAAGATGGCCGAAGTAGCGCACCGGAGTGCATCGGAGCCAGGGAGAGGTAGGTAACATTGTTTTTTATGTTTGTATCCTCCCCATGGTCTCCGATCATTATACTCTGGGGTCTGAAAAGACTCCAGAGTATAATAATCGTTCATGGGTGGTCAACAATGGGACATAATACTGTGCGCAGGGGCCATTATGGGGCATAATACTGTGTGCAGGGGCCACTAAGCGGCATAATACTGTGTGCAGGGGCCACTATGGGGCATAATACTGTGTGCAGGGGCCACTATGGGCATAATACTGTGTGCAGGAGCCACTATGGGGCATAATACTGTGTGCAGGGGCCACTATGGGGCATAATACTGTGTGCAGGGGCCACTATGGGGCACAATACCGTGTGCAGGGGCCACTGTGGGGCATAATAGTGTGTGCAGGGGCCACTATGGGGCATAATACCATGTGCAGGGGCCACTAAGGGGCATAATACCATGTGCAGGGGTCACTATGGGGCATAATACCGTGTGCAGGGGCCACTATGGGGCATAATACAGTGTGCAGGGGCCACTATGGGGCATAATACTGTTTGCAGGGGCCACTATGGCGCATAATAGTGTGTGCAGGGGCTACTATGGCGCATAATAGTGTGCTCAGGAATGCGGTTTGTGCGGGGGGGGCATGTCAAATGTTCACCTTGGGGCCCAGCCATTCCTAGTTACGCCACTGCATGGAATAAAGAGTTCTGATCCATATAAGTCATTATCGCATAGTGGACTTATTCCAGGTGACCTGCATCCTCACTACAACAGTACAATTGGCAACGAGGATTAAGAATCATCAGCCAAAAGTATTTCACAGCTACAGCAAATTGTGTACAAGACTGCAATACTAGCACCAGCCATGTCCTGTTTACCCTCTTTTACTGCATTTGATGTGCACCAGCCCCAAACAAACTTGGCAGCATGCTGGAATAAATGGCTAAAACGCTTTGAGATATTCCTGCAAGCACTGAACATTACTGACTATTCAAGAAAGAAAGCAATGTTGTTACACTATGCAGGGGAGCCAGTCTATATCTTCACAACTCTGCCTAATACAGGGGAGGATAGTGACTAGTATCTTTGGAAAGCAGCATTAAACAAGCACTTCTCTCAATACATAAATGCTGCCTTTGAAATTTTCAAGTTTAGACAGTCAAAACAGTCAGCAACAGAAAGCAATGATGAATATCATGTCCGCTTAAGACAACTTGCATCTTACTGTGAATTTTCAGATACAGACAAGGAAATTCTGATGCAAATCATACAAGGATGTGTCTCATCTAAGTTAAGGAGACAAGCACTCAGAAATCCCACTATGACTATAGCAAAGTTACTGGACATTGCACGTATTCATGATGCAGCAGAGAATCAAGCTAAACTTAGAGAACACAGACTGTATGCCAGAGCAGCCATCTTCTATAGCAAAGCTCACTCAGACTGAGTGGACTCTGACCGTCACTCCACCTAAATGGTGATACCAATTATCTCCGTATAACCTTAAATAAAAAACATTAAACCTGTATGTGGGTAAATTGTGAGGTTGGCCACAGCTTTATTAACGCCAAAACTTCTAACAAATAGAATACCACAAAGATAACAATGCCCATGACAAATTTTCCAGTCTTTCATGAACTCTTCTCCGAATGCCCCGCTATGAAGCAGCGGGCATGTGGGACCTACTTTCATATTCCATATTTCCTCTGGGCATGTTCTCCCACCATGCTGTGACAAATGTAACAAAAGAAAGAGAAAACAATAGAAAGGGCAGGGAGGGCGGGTGCACTTCTCACCAAGATGGCAGAAAGGTAAGAACCCCGCCTACGTGCACTCCAACACTTACAGTGCCTTGGGAAAGTATTTGGCCCCCTTGAACTTTTCAACCTTTTGCCACATTTCAGGATTCAAACATAAAGATATAAAATTTTAATTTTTTTGGTGAAGAATCAACAACAAGTGGGACACAACCGTGAAGTAGAACGGAATTTATTGGATATTTTAAACTTTTGTAAAAAAAACAAAAAACTGAAAATTGGGGTGTGCCAAATTATTCGGCCCCCTTAAGTTAATACTTTGTAGTGCCACCTTTTGCTTCGATTGCAGCTGCAAGTCGCTTGGAGTATGTCTCTATCAGTTTTGCACATCGAGAGACTGAAATTCTTGCCCATTCTTCCTTGGAAAACAGCTCGAGCTCAGTGAGGCTGGATGGAGAGCGTTTGTGAACAGCAGTTTTCAGCTCTTTCCACAGATTCTCGTTTGGATTCAGGTCTGGACTTTGACTTGGCCATTCTGACACCTGGATACGTTTATTTGTGAACCATTCCATTGTAGACTTTGCTTTATGTTTGGGATCATTGTCTTGTTGGAAAATAAATCTCCGTCCCAGTCTCAGGACTTTTGCAGACTCCAACAGGCTTTCTTCCAGAATGGTCCTGTATTTGGCTCCATCCATCTTCCCATCAATTTTAACCATCTTCCCTGTCCCTGCTGAAGAAAAGCAGGCCCAAACCATGATGCTGCCACCACCATGTTTGACAGTGGGGATGGTGTGTTCAGGGTGATGAGCTGTGTTGCTTTTACGCCAAACAAATAATTTTGCATTGTGGCCAAAAAGTTCGATTTTGGTTTCATCTGACCAGAGCACCTTCTTCCACATGTTTGGTGTGTCTCCCAGGTGGCTTGTGGCAAACTTTAAATGAGACTTTTTATGGATATCTTTGAGAAATGGCTTTCTTCATGCCACTCTTACATAAAGGCCAGATTTGTGCAGTGTACGACTGATTGTTGTCCTATGGACAGACTCTCCCACCTCAGCTGTAGATCTCTGCAGTTCATCCAGAGTGATCATGGGCCTCTTGGCTACATCTCTGATCAGTCTTCTCCTTGTTTGAGATGAAAGTTTAGAGGGACGGCCGGGTCTTGATAGATTTGCAGTGGTCTGATACTCCTTCCATTTCAATATGATCGCTTGCACAGTGCTCCTTGGGATGTTTAAAGTTTGGGAAATCTTTTTGTATCCAAATCCAGTTTTAAACTTCTCCACAACAGTATCACGGACCTGCCTGATGTGTTCCTTGGTCTTCATGATGCTCTCTGCACTTTAAACAGAACCCTGAGACTATCACAGAGCAGGAGCATTTATACGGAGACTTGATTACACACAGGTGGATTATATTTATCATCATCAGTCATTTAGGACAACATTGGATCATTCAGAGATCCTCACTGAACTTCTGGAGTGAGTTTGCTGCACTGAAAGTAAAGGGGCCGAATAATATTGCATGCCCCACTTTTCAGTTTTTTATTTTTTACAAAAGTTTAAAATAACCAATAAATTTTGTTCCACTTCACAATTGTGTCCCACTTGTTGATTCTTCACCAAAAAATTAAAATTTTATATCCTTATGTTTGAAGCCTGAAATGTGGCAAAAGGTTGAAAAGTTCAAGGGGGCCGAATACTTTCTCAAGGTACTGTATATACTCTTTAACCATCCCCCTGACATCCTTCCCACGTCACCATTTCTTTTAAAAATAAATAATGTATTCCTGCTACTTAGTCCCTGGCCCTTTCTTTATACAATTCAGGGCCTCTCAGACTGAGTGGACTCTGACCGTCACTCCACCTAAATGGTGATACCAATTATCTCCGTATAACCTTAAATAAAAAACATTAAACCTGTATGTGGGTAAATTGTGGGGTTGGCCACAGCTTTATTAACGCCAAAACTTCTAACAAATAGAATACCACAAAGATAACAATGCCCATGACAAGTTTTCCAGTCTTCCAAGAACTCTTCTCCGAATGCCCCGCTGTGAAGCAGCGGGCATGTGGGACCTACTTTCATATTCCATATTTCCTCTGGGCATGTTCTCCTGCCATGGAGCTGGCAGTGTACCCCCTACAACTGCCTGCGACCTTCCCCACCCAACAAAACCAAAGCCTTCTCAAGCTCTTCCTGCAGCCCTAGAAAGAATATGTCCATACCGATAGGATTCAGATGAACCCCATCAGGCAACAACAGATTACCGTTGTCACCCTCCAATTCCCGATGACGAACCACTACACCACCAAGGGATAGTACAAACTTAGAGATCCGAACATTCAGGACTTTCCGCAACCTTTCAATAGCCAGGGGGTCCCTGGCATCCCTTGACACCTGCCGTGGCACCACCTTGGACCACACTAACACCACATCAGAGAAAAATACTGAGACCCGTTGAAGATCCTGTCTAATCAAAGCAATAAGCTCCGCCAATTTTACCCGACCAAGGTCGTTGCCACCAGCGTGGACACAGATGACGGCAGGACCACGAACCTGGCGGCTTACCGATATGAGCTCCAGCAAGATCTGATGCCACCTCAAGCCGCGACGACCACATCAGTGTACCTCAGCGGAGGAGAGCCGAAGAGATACGCCGCCAGGACGAACCGCAGCTCTGCGTTCGGCCCAGGAAATATATGAGTGCCCAAATATCCACACAGAAGGGAGACTGGGTCCTGAAAAGACACAAAACGAAAAAAAAACATAGTAAAAGAAAACTAGAAACAAAACAAACAATCATTGAGTAAGCAGATCAGGGCGGATATACATCCTATAACAATCCGACTTCCATTTGCCCAATCGCTTTACAGCGTTCTCACCCAAACCACAAGCGTCAGCCATAGTTGCCGTGCCAATCCGAAAAGAGTGGGTACCAAACTCTTTTGGATCCAGACCTAACTCAACCAAGCATGCACGAAAAACTGAAGAAAACTGAAAACGTGTAAGAGGCAAACCGGAGGCATGCATCAGGAAGACAGAAGACTCAGGACGACCCACACTGGACAATAAGAGGAGCCTAAGGCTTTTGCAGTCACCCAACTACCCCGCCAAAAACATCCGTTTTTTGATTTCTTAACACCAATCTTAACCTCCTCACCCAAAACAACCACATCTCCAACTGAAAGAACCCCCGGGACAAAAACGATTGCTCAACAATTCCCCAACCCGCAATGCGGCAAAAAAGGCAATGAAAAAGGCCGTCCTAAACAACAAAACTTCATAAGGGCCACGACATATGACATCTAAAATTGCACACAAACGAGACAGCAGACTGAAAGACACTGGGCACCGAGAATCCGCACACTTTCTTCCACCCTTTAACCACCTGCTGAACCATGAAATGCTTCGTAATATCGCGCCGATCAAAAATCTTAAGCATAAACGAAACTCCAACTAAACTCTTTTGAGCCACGTTTGCCGAAGCACCCCTACGCCCCAACTGCGCTAAAAAATCAAGCGTGACCTCCAACAAAAGACAGTCATCCGCGGGTACGATACTGCCAGAGATAAACAAGAAGACCATGCAGTCCCGTGGCTCCTCCAGGTGGCCTTGGATACGGAGCTGCGCACCAACTCAACTAGACGCTCCCAACCAGGTTCCATAAGCAGTCCGGGCAAGCTGTACCGACTGCCTCTGCCATTGGGTGTAGCGCACGAAACACCTGAAAACCAGAACGGGACAGAGCATCAGCAACGCAATTCTGCACTCCCAGCACGTGTCTTGCCCTAAACCAAATATTATGCTGCAAACTGCGAAGAACAAGATGGCGCAACAATGCCAAAACCGGGAGAGAAGAAGAGGACTAACTATTGATGACTTGTACAACCGTAATATTGTCCGTCCAAAAACAAATACTTCGATTCGCCATACCTGAGCCCCAAAGCTCTACAGCCACAACAATCGGAACAATTCTAGGAGAGCCAGATTCCTCACCAGTCCCGACTCTACCCAGGAAAGCGGCCAAACACCTCGACACCAAGCATCCCCAAGAATCACTCCAAAACCATCGCTACCCGCCACGTCAGTGAACAGATGCAAAGCTACACTAACAACCTCCTCCCCTGGACAAAGAGTCCAACCGTTAAAGGTAGCTACAAAGGACTGCCAAATCAAGAGATCATCTCTGAGGGGACGGGTAATACGTATAAAATGAGGCATCAGGACCCCTTTAGTAGCTAAAGACAAACGCCTGCAGAAAGCCCTACCTATGGGCACGACTCTGCAAGCAAAATTCAAAAGACCCAACAAACTCTGCATCTGCTGTAACGACACTTTCTTCGCATGCACGAATTGATCTACCATGGACACCAGTCACGCAACCTTATCATCGGGCAACCGAAAAACCATGTCCACCGTATCCAGTTCAATGCCCAACAAAGACAACTTAGTTGTTGGGCCTTCAGTCTTTTCCTCAGACAGCGGGACCTCAATATTACCCATAAGAACACAAAAAGTATGCAAGAGGTAGGCACAAACCGACGAACCCCCCAGGCCAACGAACAAAAAATCATCAAGATAATGCAATACTGATGGGATGACCGTCTCAAACCGTACCATCCACTCCAAAAAGTAGCTAAACACCTCAAAATAGTAACACGAGATGGAGCAACCCATGGGCAAGCACATATCCACGAAAAACCTATCAGCAACTATACAACCCAGCAAATGGAAACAGGACAGGTGTATTGGCAACAAACAAAATGCTGATTCAATATCTGATTTGGCCAACAAGGCCCCCGGACCCGCCCTAGCAACTAACTGAACCGCCCGATCGAAGGAAGTATATGAGACTGCCACATCCGCCTTTGATATCCCATCGTTCGCCAAGGAACCAGTGGGATATGAAAGGTGATGAATTAAACAAAACTTGCCGAATTCCTTCTTAGGCACCAGGCCAAAAGGAGAAACCCGCAGATTAGGCAGAGGCGGGTCATCAAAAGGACCTGCCATACGACCCAACTCGACTTCCTTCATAACATTTTCACAAGCTAATTGGGGAACAGCAACAAAACAGACGAATGTTCATGCGGTATGTAAAACCCATGGTAAAAACCGTCTTTAAGCAGGCTTGCTTCCTGCTTCCGAGGGTACTGATCTAACCACAGGTGCAGCCGCGGGCCGTTCACCGGCGTTCTCTGCGCTGCCGGCGACACCCACCTTGGCAGGCTGTCGCTGACGACGGAAACACCGCAACGCTGAATGCGTCCCTCCACAGATGGAGCATTCATATTTGAATCAGCATCCAGCATAGAAGCAGCAGTGCCCTTCATTATACAGTCAACATGCCCCATTGGGCTTGGGGGCCGCCGAGCCAGGTTGAGCACCCGATCCGGCGGCTCCACTCTGAAACGGCCGCTGCGGATGTTGTGACAAGATAAGCTGAATCCACACATCGGTGGCCTTAGAGGCCCAACCGACGGACGGATTCAGGGCCTGGCGCCGACGAAACTCTTCATCATAATGCCACCAGGCAGAACCGCCGTGTAATTTTTGTATGCTGTAAATTGTATCCAGATACACGAACAACTCTGGACCCTTATCTGGAGACGACTGTGAAATGACATAAGACAGTGTGGCAAAGGCCTGAAGCCAGTTGCCAAAAGTCTTCGCAACCCGCGGTTTTTTATCCGCAC
The DNA here is from genome assembly GCA_947044405.1 of Leptodactylus fallax. Taxonomy (NCBI): domain Eukaryota; kingdom Metazoa; phylum Chordata; class Amphibia; order Anura; family Leptodactylidae; genus Leptodactylus; species Leptodactylus fallax. The sequence continues at coordinate 1,096,556 of CAMRHE010000024.1, forward strand.
CTCTCTTGATAACCCGCTCTTTGTCAACGGTTACATGGTCCATTGACAATAGAGACCATGTATCAACATATTCGCCCTTTGTGATTCGCTCCCTGACCTCCGCCGGTACATGCGTACCCAGCGGGGCCACACCGCAAAATATGGAATCACGAAAAGCGAAACCAGTATTAACGGAAGAAACATCTAACATATGCTTTAAGCAGACCGGCGGGAAACAGAGCGGGAGGAAGTAGTACCTTTTGCCACCGATGTGGCATATGTAGACCGACCAGAAGGAGCCCCGGGGGATGCAGAAACCGACGTAAAAGCTCCCCGCCGGGTAGCACCACGGAGTGGGCTAGGACTCAGGCGGGAGGGGGGGCCTCGATTCCCACCGCGGCCTCCCTGTCACCGGACCAGGAGCAGCAGAATCAGCAGCAGGAACAGGAAGAAAAGAACTCCGGCTCCGCTCCAGCACCGCTTCCAGCCACGCAGAACCCTGACAGGCGATGCGCTCCAGGATGATCTTCTCCATCTTGTCCTCTATTTCCACGGGATCTTCGTTCCAGCACTTCTCACCAAGATGGCAGAAAGGTAAGAACCCCGCCTACATGCACTCCAACACTTAAATACTCTTTAACCCCCCCCCCCTGACATTCTTCCCACATCACCATTTCTTTTAAAAATAAATAATGTATTCCCGCCACTCAGTCCCTGGCCCTTTCTTTATACAATTCAGGGCCTCTCAGAAGTCAAATGTGCCTCTCACACAGGTTGCAACCTGCTATAACTGTGGAGGTCTTTATCCTCATCAGAAACCCTGGCCAGCAAAGGGAGTAACAAAGGGTGCATCCCATTCCTTGTCCGCAAGCTTGTGGAGAAAGAACTTCAAGACCTGGCGACATCTCATGTTATTGAACGTGTGGAGGGCCCAACTCCCTGGGTCTCACCAATTGTTGCACCTAAACCTCAGCAGCCTGTTAAAATCAGATTATGTGTGGATATGCAACATTCCAATCGACCCATTCAAAGAGAAAGGCACATTACGCCTACTATTGATGACATTCTCGCAGATCTAAATGGTACAAAAATATTTTCAAAAATGTATCTAAATTCTGGTTATCATCAGCTTGAATTACACCCAGACTCCAGATATATAACAACTTTTAGCACTCATGTCGGTCTGAGAAGGTTCAAGAGGCTCAACTTTGGTATTTCATCGGCTGCAGAAATATTTCAGAACGTTATCAGATAGGTTCTTTCAGGAATACCTGGAGTGATCAATGTCAGTGATGATATCCTTATCTTTGGCACAACCAAAGAGGAACATGACAACCACTTAGAACAAGTCTTTCAGAGACTGCAAACCTGTAATCTAACCGTAAATCTTTCAAAATGTGAGTTCAACCGGACATCATTACATTTTTTTGGCTATATTTTTTTCTGAAAATGGCGTTTCTGCAGACCCTGAGAAAATAGCTGCCAGTCTCAAACTGTATCAGATGTTCGGAGTTTTCTTGGACTGGTCACATACTGTGGACGTTTCATACCTGATCTGGCTACTGTTTCTGAACCGACACCTCACTAAAAAGGATACTCCTTAGCCATGGACGGTTGAACATCAATCAACATTTGACACACTAAAGTTCAGTCTGAATAGTGACACAGTCATAGCCTATTTTGATCCTCTAAAGTCTACTGAGCTCATTGTAGATGCCAGTCCTGTAGGCCTTGGTGCAATTTTAACTTAGGTGTCCAAAACTGGCAGCATTTCCACAGTCTCCTATGCAAGCAAGGCTTTAACAGAGATGGAACAGCGCTATTCCCAAATTGAGAGGGAAGCTCTTGCGGTTGTCTGGGGGTGCCTTCATTTCCATCTTTACCTCTTTGGTCATCCATTCACAGTGGTAAGTGATCATAAACCACTCATTCCTATCTTCCATAAACATTCGTCAAAACCACCTCCAGGACTTGAACGCTGGCTACTCTGCCTACAGAAATACTGTGTTTCTCAAAAAATAAGACCTACCCCAAAAAATAAGCCCTAGTTAGATTTTCCAGGTTTTTTGGAGTAGGCTTGAAATATAAGCCCTACTCCAAAAATAAGCCCTAGCTAATTTAACCCCTGATCGCGGGCATTGTTAACCCCCCCTCTTTCCCACCAAAGTAGCACAACTGACCGCGGGCATTGGGTGACCTCCGCTCTTCCCCCCGGTCCCCACCCCCTATAGCTACTATACCGGGTCTCCTTGTAGAGCGGAGACCCGCAGCTAATGCCCGCGATCAGAGTCCACTGATCGCGGGCATTGTTGAGTGTGCCAGTCCGTGACATCCCTCCCCCCCCCCCCCAAAGCAGAAAAGCTATCCCCGGGACCGGTCCCCACCTGCCCCGTACCTTTCACGTTGCAGGTCTGCTCCCGACCTGTTCCTTTGACAGCCAGGAGCCTTATGAAGGCTCCCAGGCCTGTCATAGGAATATTACTATTGAGGCTGGTCTGACCAGCCTCACTAGTAATGTAGATAATCTCCCATAGACTGCAATAGGTTGTATTGAAGTCTATGGGATGATTGCAGGTTCAAGCCCCTAGGATGGGTTAATAGTAAAAAAAACTATTAATAAAAGTTCAAGCCCTCCCACTTTCACTAGAATAGATATAAAAATAAAATATTACTGTGAAACACATACACATTAGGTATCCCTGTGTTTGAAAATGCCTGCTCTACAAACTTATAAAAATATTTTACCTCTATGGTGAATGCCGTAGAGGTAAAAAAAAAAAGTCAAAAGTGCCGAACTGCTGTTTTTTCGCTGTTTCACCTCTGATAAAAGTTGAAATAAGAAGCGATGAAATGTATGATTGTTGTTCATGGAAAAAATTAAGACCTACCCTGAAAATAAGCCCTAGCCCTTTTTTCAGAGCAAAAAATAATATAAGACCCTATTTTATTTTAGGAGAAACACGGTACCACTTTCATTTGAGATATGAGGCAGGTGCAGGGAACCCTGCTCTTTTCTAGCTGAGGCTCGTCTTCAACCACAGGCTCAAACAGCATATTTGCAGGCCTTCTTTCATGCATGAGACTCTCTCTCTCTCTGACTCAAACATACTACTGCATGACAAACGCCTGGTCATACCTCAGAAACTTCAAAGTAGAGTGATCGATCTGGCTCATGAGGCTCATCAAGGTATAGTTAAAACAAAGCAATTGCTTAGGGAGAAAGTATGGTTTCCACGACTAGATAAACAAGTGGAAGCACTTATTAACGCATGTATACCATGTCAAGCAACTACGGTGGACCATAGCCGAGCACCAGTACAAATGTCACCTCTGCCAGAAAGTCCGTGGACTGCCGTTAGTGTTGATTTTTGCACTTTGCCAGATCATTCCTATTTACTTGTTTTCATAGATGATTTAGAGTTCCAGTCATTGAACCTGTTTCCACCACCTCTGCAAGAGCCGTCATACCAAAACTGGACAAGATCTTCTCTGAATATGGCATACCTGAAAGCATAAAGACCGACAATGGGCCGCCTTTCAATAGTGCAGATTTTCAGTATTTTGCAACTTATCTTGGTTTTACCCACAGGAAAATAACTCCTTTCTGGCCTCAAGCAAATGGCGAAGTGGAACACTTCATGCAATCAATCAACAAAACTCTTCGGATTGCTATCATGGAACATAAGGATTTACAAGAATTATACAGATTCCTTAGACAGTACAGAGCCACCCCACACTCTACTACATGAACTCCGCTAGCAACTGCGCTTTTCAGCAGGCTTTGCGCATTAAGCTTCCGAACATCCCTGTAGTTTCTGTCCAGACTCCATTGGTCCTCAATGATTCCCTTGCCAAAGGCAGGATGAAAAGATATTCAGATAAGAGCAGTCATCGCTTCAAACAGCTGGACGTGGGAGACTGGGTCCTTGTTAAAAGGCTGAGACCTAGTGACAAATTATCATCCCCTTATTATCCGGAACCCTTTCAAGTTACACACGTCAAAGGTACCATGGTTACTGCTCAACACCAGGGTCATCAAGTCGCAAGAAATGTGTCCCATTTTAAAAAGCTTTGCAGCTATGACCCAGGAGCAAGTACAGAGGAGACAGATGATGAGGAAATCCAACCAGATACAACTGGTTCAGCAACACCAACAAGAGATGCCTCCGACAATTCACCGACTATATCTGATAACCAGATTTCTCAACGCTACCCGACGGGAATGAGTCGAAGGCCACCAACACACCTCACGGATTATGTTCTGCAGTAAAATTTTCCTGTCAATCTGGACGTTTGATTTATTGTCCATTTATAATGGTTGCATTTTCTTTTGTTTTGTTTTTTTATAAGAAGGGGAGAGATGTGATGTTGTTATAAGTATATTCTGTATGTTCTTTGCTGCTTACTCATTTTGCTTTGTCCGCCTAGCGACAGTGAGGTAGTAAGGGAGGATGAGCTGAGCTAGGAGGGGCAGGTGAAATCAACTGTGAACAGGGAGACTTGAAGAAAGCCTGGAATAAAGAGTTCTGATCCATATACAGTGGGGAAAAAAAGTATTTAGTCAGCCACCAATTGTGCAAGTTCTTCCACTTAAAAAGATGACAGAGGCCTGTAATTGACATCATAGGTAGACCTCAACTATGAGAGACAAAATGAGAAAAGAAATCCCGAAAATCACATTGTCTGATTTTTTAAGAATTTATTTGCAAATTATGGTTGAAAATAAGTATTTGGTCAATAACAAAAGTTCATCTCAATACTTTGTTATATATCCTTTGTTGGCAATGACAGAGGTCAAACGTTTTCTGTAAGTCTTCACAAGGTTGGCACACACTGTTGCTGGTATGTTGGCCCATTCCTCCATGCAGATCTCCTCTAGAGCAGTGAGGTTTTGGGGCTGTCGCTAGGCAACATGGACTTTCAACTCCCTCCACAGGTTTTCTATGGGGTTGAGATCTGGAGACTGGCTAGGCCACTCCAGGACCTTGAAATGATTCTTACGAAGCCACTCCTTCGTTGCCCTGGCGGTGTGCTTGGGATCATTGTCATGCTGAAAGACCCAGCCACGTTTCATCTTCAATGCCCTTACTGATGGAAGAAGGTTTGCACTCAAAATCTCACACTATATGGCCCTATTCATTCTTTCATGTACACGGATCAGTCGTCCTGGTCCCTTTGCAGAGAAACAGCCCCAAAGCATGATGTTGCCACCCCCATGCTTCACAGTAGGTACGGTGTTCTTTGGCTGCTACTCAGCATTCACTCTCCTCCAAACACGACGAGTTGTGTTTCTACCAAACACTTCTACTTTGGTTTCATCTGACCACATGACATTCTCCCAATACTCTCCCGGAACATCCAAATGCTCTCTAGCAAACTTCAGAGGGGCCCAGGTATGTACTGGCTTAAGCAGGGGGACACATCTGGCACTGCAGGATCTGAGTCCCTGGCGACGTAGTGTGTTACTGACGGTAGCCTTTGTTACGTTAGTACCAGCTTTCTGCAGGTCATTCACTAGGTCCCCCTGTGTGGTTCTGGGATTTTTGCTCATCGTTCTTATGATCATTTTGACCCCACGGGGTGAGATCTTGCGTGGAGCCCCTGATTGAGGGAGATTATCAGTGGTCTTGTATGTCTTCCATTTTCTACTTATTGCTTCCACAGTTGATTTCTTCAAACCAAGCTGCTTGCCTATTGAAGATTCAGTCTTCCCAGCCCAGCCAACAATTTTGTTTCTGGTGTCCTTCCACAGCTCTTTGGTCTTCACCATAGTGGAGTTTGGAGTGTGACTGTTTGAGGTTGTGGACAGGTGTCTATTATACTGATAACAATTTCAAACAGGTGCCATTACTAAAGGTAATGAGTGGAGGACAGAGGAGCTTCTTAAAGAAGAAGTTACAGGTCTGTGAGAGCCAGAAATCTTGCTTGTTTGTAGGTGACCAAATATTTATTTTCCACCATAATTTGCAAATAAATTCTTAAAAAATCAGACAATGTGATTTTCTAGATATGTTTTCTCATTTTGTCTCTTATAGTTGAGGTCTACCTATGATGTCAATTACAGGCCTCTCTCATCTTTTTAAGTGGGAGAACTTGCACAATTGGTGGCTGACTAAATACTTTTTTTCCCCACTGTAGCAGGGACAGAGATGTTTTACAACTGTTCCCCTAATAATTTTACAGACTCATCTACTATATCATTAACCCCCTTCCCATCAGAGGCATTTTTCGATTTTCGTTTTTTAACTCCCTACCTTCCAAACCTTGTGCCAACGGGGGGTGCGGGGAGTGATGTTGGGAAGGGCGCAGCATAAAAAACAATATGAAAACATTATATGTACCTAACCTCTGGAAAAAGCCTAATATCAGTGCGGAATGGGGGAATAGGAAGCATATGTTAGAAAAGGAATAGCCTAAAAATGAATAAGAAAACATACTTACCGTACCTGCACTGAAGTTCTATAGATTAGATAAATAACACTTACCTCTGATGAAGATGCCAACAATTTAATATTTGTTGACATCAGAAACGCGTAAGAATAGTGTTAATTTTGTTGTGAGCATTGGTTTATTATAGTGCTGGTAGATAAAAAGCATTTACCTTGGTGTGAGCACTGGTTTATTATAGTGCTGGTAGATGAATGTGTAGTTTGCCATGAGCACTGGTTTGTCTATGGTGCTAGTCAATTGTCAAGTCAAAGCGTGACCGCTTCACCTGTGCTGCTTCAGTATAGAAACCAAAGCTGGTTTAGCCATCCTGATACACCAGAGCAGATAGCTATAATTAATGAGGCAGGAACATTTATGGTATATAACAACCTTTGAAATTTACAATTGTTCAGAATAATGAGAGAGACTGAGGTCTGTACATAGCTGTAGGTTTGTAGTTACTTTACAGCTATACATATAAAGTTGGTATTTCCACGGAAATGAATGCTATACACAACTCTCTCTGATTTCTGTGTATATTTTAGGCGTTTAGAGCCTTTTAATTAATATTGTGCACCCAATGTGTTTGTGTTTTGGTATCTTTTAAGTCTATTTAATAAAGATTTGAATTTTTATACGTCCACATAAAATTAGTGAGTGACTCTCTTATATTTAGTCATAATCTTAAAAAATAAAGACCAACAGTGTAAATCTTGAGAGGCTGATAAACTAATAAATATGCTCCTCAATATTTACACTGTTCACCTTTATTTTTTAAGATTTTTACAATTCACCCTGGCATGCTGAATATCCTCAAATCCTGATTTATGGTAGCCTATTCTTGCCTAATCATTGGTTGGAGTATAAAAATTTCTGTGCTTTTGTTTTTCCACCACTTTTTGAGGATTGGCACCAAAACAAACAGTTGGGCCGGACCTCACGAATATATACTAAACTAATTTGTGGGGTTCACCTGAAGTGACTCATGGCTTCCAAACCATATTATACCGGGAAGGGGCTCTTGGGGGCATTTTATAAGTTGTGGGGCTACTGTGGAGAGCATATTATACTGTGGGGGGCTCTGGGGACTATATTATCCATATTACATCACTTGTCATCTGTTTTATAGCAGCCGTGCAATGTTATTAGAGGCTGTAATTATATACACCGTCACTATAAAGCAGATACTGTGCAATATAAATAGTGAAGGGGTCACAGCACTCCCAAAAGCACCATAATCCCTATAAAACAGTTGATCAGTAGGGGTCCTGGGTGTTGGACCCCCACTGATCTCTTAGATCTGTTAGGACCCATGCAGATCATCTGTTTCCAAGTATTGTTGATATGCCAGCCGCTGTGCTGCCCACTCACTTCTTGATAACCGCAGTTGTAGGTACTATAGTTGTATCCCTTTCAAGCATCTGAGATACTGCTGCTGTATCCATAACCATTGCTATCAAGAATACGCTGCAGTGAAGGGGCCCCGGTCAGAGTTTGCACCAGGTCCCACAAGACTTTAGTTACACCACTGACTATAGATGTTGAATTTTCTGCTTTGACTTGTAGGTAGTTTTTTTTTCTGTTCCTTTTATAAAAACATAAGGGTTTATCACATCGGTTCTGTTTTGACATTTTAATATCTTAGAATGAATAGGTCTTGAATTCTATAGAACTATCAAATTCAATGTAACTTTCCCCTTCTTTATGGCAATAATTAGGGGTACAAGCTCACAAATCTTCTTTGGTTATCTTACGACACGTAGCTTTATGACATCCTCTGTACTCTGGAATTTACTTACGTACCATTATGGACAGTTGAGATGCAGCCATTTCTGTTAGAAGGCATACCTTAAGAAAGATAAATACAATGTCATGGCATTACAACGAAATACAATAAGAGATAATGGATTATATATGCGAAAACCTACTCCTACTTTTTTTTTTGCTTTTATTACATTATTCCTTTAATAGTACATCATACAATTCTAAACAGTGTCAATATCAGTGGAAAGAACAACAGCAGGCTTTATGTTATTTTGTCACAGCAGTGGGCCCCAGTAATTACATTTCCCAGTAGGTTCTTTATACCACATTGGAGCTAGACAACAATCTATACATTTGTGTACATACCCATGTTTTTTATCCAGTCACACTCAGTTAGATCACCTCTGCACTCTCCTCCCAATATGTCAAGCAGCAGATGGATGTTGTGACCACTTGCAGTTTGCTCTTAGCGCTGAAAACAATGAATTGCTATAAGGGGATTAAATACCTAGCACAGCATTCGTGCATTTGGTAAACCATTCAGGCTTTGCATTCATGGTTAACTGACAGCAGCACGGCCCCCTGGTACTGCATTAGCACTGTAATCTACTTCTAACCATCCATTATCCCCCCAGTTTGCATCCTGAAGCCCTGCTCTCATTTTGTATTGCTGTATCATTGCCGCGGAAGCAGCAGGATGTGTTGGTAAAGCTTGGCAGAACATGTGTTTGTTTCTCCCTGCTTTCTTTTGCTTTAACACTACTTAAGCCTTCTGCTGCTGGTGGGATCTGAAATGTTTCTGCCTCAGCTCACCTTCTGGATATATGGACAACATGGCAATTTTTGTTGCTACTCCCATGGATGTCACTTTACAGTGACATTGTAGCCAAATTTTGAAGAGAAGACATTGGGGGAAATTGATCATGTAGTGTACACCAGACATACAAAGCATGAAAAAGTTACAGTTCTTTGTGCAAGATGGGTTTTGTGCAAAAAATTGTGACTTTTTCTCTTTTACGCAACTCTTGCCGTATTGTGAAGCACCATGGCGTGGGGCTACCGGCCCTGTCAAATTTATGGTCATTTATCTTAGTTTACAGGGGGGATTTATTAAGGCTGGGGCCCCATATAGCAAAAATGCAGCTTTTTGTCCACGGCAGAAGCGGATGGGATTCTGGCTCATCCCATCCACACATTGCAGAAAAAATCTACAGCGGAAAAGCATGTCAATTATACCTATGGAAATGGTGGGAAAGTCTGCAGAGGAAAACTCTGTGGACTTTCTGTGCACTTTGGCAGCAGCTCGCTACATGGGGCCTTAGCCTAAGACTTACTTTTCTTATACCAGTCTATTGAACCTCATTTATGATGAGGTACATGCCTTTTCTTAACTTAGGTGCATCCACTGGTAGAGCCTTGCTCCTGCACTGAAATCTATGAACTGGCATTTATTACAGTAAACTAGTGTAAATTATCATGAATCTGACGGAACTGTTGACCCCGCCCATTTCCGGTTATGACAAATTTATATAAAATATCAAATATCCCTAACTTTTTATTATGGTATTTTTTATTTGACTATTTTATGTAGCAGTAACAATTTTTTATAAACTAAGGTACAGAGGCGTAGCTAGTGTGGGGCAGGGGGGCCGCCGCAACACAGATTACCCTTACACATGAACTGCATCGGGATCTGCATGACACCAATGCAATTGGAATACATTGTAGAGGAGGAAGAGTCTTGGTTCTTGCTTTACTAGTAAGTAGCTCATAAGTCACAAGCCACTACAGGCCTGTGGCCTATGAGCTTCCCTAAGACGCAGAAGTCCTACTTCTTTCCAGTAAGCAGCAGCAATGGAGGCTTCTCCTTGAGGGATCGGAGGTAGGTGAGTATCATGTTTAACTTTTTTTTTTTTTACTTACTTTAGGCATTTTAATAGGGGGTGGGTAATACGTGTAAGAAGCTAAATGAGGGAGCTGTAAATTTAATGAAGCATATTTAGCAAGATAAGGGGCCATAACTGATATAAGGGGTATTAGGGGCTTTAATGAAAGGGGATAGAATTTATAAAGAGAGATCAGTGGGAGCTGTGTATGTGTATGTATCTGTATGAATATAAGGGGCAATAACAATATAAGCGAACATTGCGGCAGTATTAATAATAAATAATATTCAATAAATAATAAAGTTTTCTCGTAAACCCTGCTAAGGTTTAATGTTCCTGGGATAACCCCCCTAAGGGATTAGATATATTGCAGAGGAGGCAGGGAAGGTGACACATAAAAAAAAAATACTCACTTGTCCCCAGCGCTCAGATGTCCACTGCACTGTCCGTTCCGAAATTGACTGCTGAGGCCAATCAGTGGCCTTAGTGGTGGCTGGAAAGGACTTGGTGATGCACTCATATAGACCACTGGGTTCTTTCCTGCAAATGCTGAAGCCACTGATTGGCCTCAGCGGTCACGTGTGGCACAGGACATATGGTGGGGAAGGCACGGCATGTGTCTGAACAGTCAGTTGCAGGACCAGGGACATGTGAGTATGATTTTTTATGTTTCACCTATCTTGCCTCCTCTGTGATTTGTCCAATACCTGGACAACCACTTTAATACAAAGAGGTTATTAATAGACATTATTAACCCCTTCCTGACATCCGCCATACTTTTAGGACGAATGTCAGGTATTTAAATATGGCGGCCGCTCACGAGCTGAGCAGCCCCTGTAGACGCCGGATCAAAGCTTACCAAGGCGCCATTTTACATGGTGGTGCATGGGCACCGAAATTTTGGGGAGGATCATCAACACCCAGAATGAAATCAAGAACCGGCGATCCATTGCCATGACAGCTGGGAGCCTATTGAAGGCTTTCAGGCTTGTATCGGCATTATTCCAACTACAAGCTGCTCTATGCACCCTGTAATAGAAGTGCCAGTATTTTGCAATGCATTGCAATGCATTAGCATTGTAATGCATTACATTACTGATCAGATCCCCTGGGGTTCAAGATCCCCTAGGGTGTCTAATAAATACAGTATAAAAAAAGGAAAGAAAAAAAAATTAAAAAAGAATTAAAAAGAGTTCAAAAACATCAAGTCTACAAACTTCGAAAAATATTTTTCCCTTACAGTGAATGCCGTAGTGAGAAAAAAAAAATCAACAGCGGCAGGGACTGTTGGAGATATGCAACAGCCAGCTTCATCTCTATATTTGCTGGATTGACTGCAGTTCACATTTATGACACTAGATGCAGCTGTTACTAAATGTTTATCTGTAGACACTCTGTACTTTTGTTGTTTTGATGCTGTTGATATACACATCCTGTTTTGTATGTGTGTGCTGAACTAGATCTGTTAATCACCATGTGAGGTGATCTTCTCTTACTGCACTCATGTTTCACTAAAGTTTTGTTCCTGTTATATACAAATGTCTATCTGGTTTTGACTCTGCCACATCCAGCAATCGCACGCTGCAACAGGGACTGCACTGCACTTGGGGAATACAATAACACTTATTCCCTGAACGTCATAAATTTGGTGGTGCAACATTTTTAAAAAAAATAATTCCCTGTGCCAGTCTTAATAAACAGCCAGACTGACACAGGGAACAGAATATGTATGAAGAGGAAGATTTCCATTCTATCTCACGCCAGGAAAGTGTCATCAGTTATAATAAATTTAGACTTGGGGCAGTGCACTTTTGCTGCAAGAAATGGCCTTGCGCCAAACTGACATGAACCAAGACTGACATGAACCTCAATATCAATAAAGAATTCCCCCATTGTCCCTTGAAGAAGGTGCTACCGATGTTCAGGAGCAGGGGCGTAACCATCGGGGTAGCAGCGGTAGCAGCTGCCACAGGTCCTGGGACATAAGGGGGCCCCGCGGGCCCCTGATGCTTTCTATTTTTAATAGGCCATTACCTGCTGGAGTAACCCCAGCAGGTAACGGGTCCTATATACTTACCGATCCCCGGGGTCCTTCTCACGGCCGCCTGCGCTTCCGATTCTACGGAGGCGGCTGTGAGCAGGATCGGGGATCGTTATGTGAGGCTGCGGCCCGAACACCACAATCTCTGCTATCGCTATACTCCGGGGTCTTTTCAGACCCCGGAGTATAATAATCTGAGGCCCAGAGGAGGTGAGGGAACATAAAAAACAATGTACTTACCTCTCCTGCGCTTCTCCAGGCTTCGGGCCTGTTTGGTGACGTCCCTGATGTCATTTTGCGTCGCGACGCCGGCCCGGATCACGTGAAGCCGGCCTGGACCAACATTGAAGGCAGTTGAAGCAGCAGCGACTGGCCCGGAGCGAGGAACAGGTAAGCAACGTTCTTTTTTTATGTTTCTATCCTCCCCTGGGTCTCCGATCATTATTTCAGACCCCAGAGTATAATAATTGTTCATGGGTGGTCCACAATGGGACATATAATAGTGTGTGCAGGGGCCACTATGGGGCAAAATACTCAGTGCAGGGGCCACTATGGGGAATGATAGTGTGTGCAGGGGCCACTATGGGGAATGATACTGTGTGCAGGGGCCACTATGGGATATAATACTGTGTGCAGGGGCCATTATGGGGTATGATACTGTGTGCAGGGGCCACTATGGGGAATGATACTTTGTGCAGGGGCCACTATGAAGGATAATACTGTGTGCAGGGGCCACTATGGGACATGATACTGTGTGCAGGGGCCACTATGGGACATGATACTGTGTGCAGGGGACACTATGGGGCATGATACTGTGTGCAGGGGCCACTATGAGACATTATACTGTGTGCAGGGGCCACTATGGGACATGATACTGTGTGCAGGGGCCACTATGGGACATGATACTGTGTGCAGGGGCCACTATGGGACATGATACTGTGTGCAGGGGCCACTATGGGGCATGATACTGTGTGCAGGGGCCACTATGGGGCATGATACTGTGTGCAGAGGCCACTATGGGGCATGATACTGTGTGCAGGGGCCACTATGGCACATAATAGTGTGCGCAGGAATGCGTTTTTTTGGGGGGGGTTGGAGGGGGCAGTCCGGGGGGGGGTGATTGGGGGCAGCGGTTCGGGGGGGGGGCCCCATGTCAAATGTTCACCTTGGGGCCCAGCCATTCCTAGTTACGCCACTGTCCAGGAGGGTATCTGTGCATTTCAGCCATTCTTATGTGGCTAAAAAAGGACTCCTGAACTTGCAGCAGCAGAATTGTCTGCCTTTACACTGTTTCATCTGCAATGTTTCAACTCACTGTAATTCCACTTTGCACATACAGAAAGGTCTGTATAAGCAGAGTAAAGTAGTAAATAACTACATTGTGCACCAGACCAACCAAACAGGAAGCATGTGTCCTTTTGAGCTCAAGCAATGGCAGTTCTTCAGGGATGCATGTAACTTTGAAAAGGCTACCAGACTTGTGAGTAGGGAACAACATCAATTTCATCCCTCTGATTTTTATATTGGAGGAAATGCTCACATCAATGCAACAAGGGAGGCCAGAAGAAGAACAGTTTTCATGACCAACCATCACAGTGTGGGGCGGATAATGAGACAAGTGGATCCTCAGACACGCTGGAAAGGATTAAAAGCTGCATGCTGGGTTGCTTATGTGCTACTGAGACTATCGTTAAAATCAAATAAAGAGATAATTATTAGATTGCCATACTTTTAGACCTATAAAAGCAAAATGGGGAAATTTTCCCAAAAGAGTGACAAAATTGGAGTGTAACCAGGATACTTTCTGTACCCAGCATGCCACAGCATTTACCAACCAAACATCTGTCAGCCACATGTCCAACTGAGAGGTCCCTCTCTTCTCCCAGTTAACTCCCCAGACCACCCCATCTGTCAGCCTTACTGCTGCAAGTAAGAGAACCAGCACCAACAGCAGCCAAAACTATTTGCTAAACATGATAGATAAGTTTTTTGACTGTTCATTCAAAAAAGCACTTTGACTGCTTCAACCAGACGCACATCAGCAAGTGGATAGGCACAACCTGAACAACCAAGTTCAATCATTCCTGGACTGTTCCCTTTCTCCAGCAGATACTTTGAGCCCTGACCCCGTGAATGTCTGGGTCAGCAGATTAGACCAGTCAAGGAACTGGCCTAGTTTGCCATCAGTATACTGTCAGAGAAGGTGTGATAAATTGTATACACCTTATACACCTTATACTACCTAGTTATGTTTTAACTAGTGGTAGTTAGGAGTCCGCTTCAATGTGTCAGTGACGGCTCCTGTGCAATTTGTATGGTAACTAGAATATATAAACCAGGATACAGGTGGTCACAGGATGTGAGTTGAGTACAGACAGACAATAATTTGCAAGTCGTTGTGTTTGGAGTGTAGCAGACATCCCAACTCATTGTGACCAAAGCTTATATTTCACAGGTGGGAATCTCCAGAAATAGGCAGAGCCAAGATTCTTTGAAAAAGCAATGAGGTACATGAGCTCAGGGTCAGATATTTTGGAGCGAAAGCCTAGCATGTCATCTGTCCTCTTCTTCTGTGGCGCTCCACCACCAGGCTTAAAAAAAAGGTCTGTTTTTTTTTTTCATTCCTTTTTATTTTACATTGTTTGCCTGTGTATGTCTTTCTTGTTACATCATTTTGGTTAAGCACTGAACTTTTTTGTGTATATAAAATCTAAAATTTAATAAGGCTGTTGTTTGTCTCTAAATGTCCTCACAATTCTGAAAAGAGTAAATATCGCTTAGGCTGGATACCATGTTGGTTGCTATTTGTGCGTGGTTTTGGTATATTGGTGTCTCGCCTACCATAAAGTGGTGAGTGGTGACAGCTATTTGTGTGGATGTGTGATTGTAGAAGGTCACTTCACTCTTGAATAGCCTAGTGTGATAGGTGAGTTGGGAGTGTGGAAGCGGAGTCCCCCTTTCATGGTCACGTGTGTGTGTGGTGAGTAAGGTGTATGGATACCCAAGAGAATTGGTATACACTGACTGAGATGTCCTTTGTATGGGAAATGATCTCTGAGGGTATTCAGCACAGCAGGTGGCATTCTCAAACAAAAGTAGACCAAACTGTCCTCCACAACTGCGCAAAATATTACATTTGTAAAGACAAAACAGGCTTGGAACTTGGGAATTTTCACATGCTTCTGGCTGATGCCAATGAATATATCTGCTATTGTTGACAGTGAGGATTAGACATTTATCCAGACCTCAGTGATGGTACTGTTACTATTTGCCTGTCCATTTTGTTCTATACTGTGCTGCTACTTCTATGCCTACACAACTGCACATCTCCTTCCTAGCCCATCATGTTTGATACTGTACTACCGTATACTAAATATCACCAAATAGCAGGACCTGGCTGATAACAGAGAGCAGTAGAACAGCTGCACAAATCTAATACAGTGCTGAGAGATAGGCCCAGACTCCCAAGTGCCTTTACCAGCACCAGCTGAGGATCTGAGTTATCACCACTAAATAAATACTCCACAAATGAAATCAAAACCAGAACCCACAATTAACTTACAGTACAGAGTAAATCTAAAACAGGAGAATAAATGTCCAGGCAAATGGTCAGTACGAAGAGATTGTGTCAGAGCCAGAATAAGGCGACAAAACGGATAGCCATTGCAAGGCTTGAACTGTGAGCAATCACTTCAAAGGCGTAATCAGCAGACAAATGAATAACTAATGAATACTAAATTAGCAGGCACCTGTTACAGGAGGAAAGGGTCTTTTATATGCCTCCTCAGCTGCTAATTGGACAAGCCCAGGGAACTTATGAAACTGCAGACGCTTCTCAGGTTGACACAGTAGCCTTAAAGGAATAGAAGCTGAATTGATAATCCAACATTTGACAGAATTTTTTGACAATTTGTCCCCCAGACATAACAATAATTAAACATTTTTGCACTGATATTTTATTAAAAATTTTACAGTTTTAGAGATTTTCTCTAACCATCTTAGTGGTGGCAACTATTGCCTTGATCGATTGCCAATGGATACAACCATGAATGCAGGAACTTTATAAAGCCTGGAAATATGTCAGAAACCTAGTCAAGGTTTTGTTATTGTGTGCAGATTATCAGGCAGATATATTACACGAAGATAACCCAGCCACAATAAGGAAAACATGTGGGCTGTCAGGTGTCCGTCATTTTAAAACTGAAACTGGCAGAAAAAATAGTCCTCCGTGCAGGATTTTTTCTCTGCTGATTTTCAGCAGACACTGTGAAGGAGTCTCCAACAGAGACTCTGGCACATATGTGAGCATAAACTAATTTTCTGACAATAGAAAGGTCCTGGATTCGTAGTCATATCCATTGGCAAATAGTCAAGAAAACAGGCTGTCAACACTAAGATGATTGGAAAAAAAAAAATCCTTAAAACTCAGGAAAATTTAGCAAATTTTTGTACTCACATTTGCAAAAATGTTTAACTTCTTCTGTTGTCTAGAAATTTAAATATGGTTATATTTGTGGGAAAAACCTTTTACAGAACTGCAAGCTCTGTTGCACTGAACAGAACGCAGGTTGCAAGGGGGAGAAATGGGAGCATACACATTGAGATTCCTAACAATCAACTGTATTCTTGGTTCTGAAATGAATTTTATGAAATTTTCTTATCTCTAAATTCCACATTATATGTATATACAAAGCTAATGAGCCAACAGCATATGCAGTGGGTACGGAAAGCATTCAGACCCCTTTAAATTTTTCACTCTTTGTTTCATTGCAGCCATTTGCTAAAAGCAAAAAAGTTCATTTTATTTCTCATTAATGTACACTTAGCACCCCATCTTGACAGAAAAAGACAGAAATGTAGATATTTTTGCAAATTTATTAAAAAAGAAAAACTGAAATATCACATGGTCATAAGAATTCAGACCCTTTGCTTTGACACTCATATTTAACTCATATGCTGTTCATTTCCTTTGGATCCTCCTTGAGATGGTTCTACTCCTTCATTGGAGTCCAGCTGTGTTTAATTAAACTGATTGGACTTGATTAGGAAAGGCACACACCTGTCTATATAAGACCTCATAGCTCACAGTGCATGTCAGAGCAAATGAGAATCATGAGGTCAAAGGAACTGCCCAAGGAGCTCAGAGACAGAATTGTGGCAAGGCACAGATCTGGCCAAGGTTACAAAAGAATTTCTGTAGCACTCAAGGTTCCTAAGAGCACAGTGGCATCCATAATCCTTAAATGGAAGAAGTTTGGGACGATCAGAACTCTTCCTAGACCTGGCCGTCCTGCCAAACTGAGCAATCGTGGGAGGAGAGTCTTGGTGAGAGAGGTAAAGAAGAACCCAAAGATCACTATGGCTGAGCTCCAGAGATGCAGAAGGGAGATGGGAGAAAGTTCCACAAAGTCAACTATCACTACAGCCCTCCACCAGTTGGGGCTTTATAGCAGAGTGGCCCGAAAGAAGCCTCTTCTCAGTGCAAGACATATGAAAGCCCGCATAGAGTTTGCCAAAAAACACATGAAGGACTCCCAGACTATGAGAAATAAGATTCTCTGGTCTGATGAGACAAAGATTGAACTTTTTGGCGTTAATTCTAAGCGGTATGTGTGGAGAAAACCAGGCACTGCTCATCACCTGCCCAATACAATCCCAACAGTGAAACATGGTGGTGGCAGCATCATGCTATGGGGGTGTTTTTCAGCTGCAGGGACAGGGCAACTGGTTGCAATTGAAGGAAAGATGAATCCAAAGAACACCATACCTACTGTGAAGCATGGGGGTGGCAACATCATGCTTTGGGGCTGTTTCTCTGCAAAGAGACCAGGATGACTGATCCATGTACATGAAAGAATGAATAGGGCCATGTATTGTGAGATTTTGAGTGCAAACCTTCTTCCATCAGTAAGGGCATTGAAGATAAAACGTGGCTGGGTCTTTCAGCATGACAATGATCCCAAGCACACCGCCAGGGCAACGAAGGAGTGGCTTCGTAAGAATCATTTCAAGGTCCTGGAGTGGCCTAGCCAGTCTCCAGATCTCAACCCCATAGAAAACCTGTGGAGGGAGTTGAAAGTCCATGTTGCCCAGCGACAGCCCCAAAACCTCACTGCTCTAGAGGAGATCTGCATGGAGGAATGGGCCAACATACCAGCAACAGTGTGTGCCAACCTTGTGAAGACTTACAGAAAACGTTTGACCTCTGTCATTGCCAACAAAGGATATATAACAAAGTATTGAGATGAACTTTTGTTATTGACTGTTTGAGGCTGTGGACAGGTGTTTTTTATACTGATAACAATTTCAAACAGGTGCCATTACTACAGGTAATGAGTGGAGGACAGAGGAGCCTCTTAAAGAAGAAGTTACAGGTCTGTGAGAGCCAGAAATCTTGCTTGTTTGTAGGTGACCAAATACTTATTTCCCACAATAATTTGCAAATAAATTCTTAAAAAAATCAGACAATGTGATTTTCTGGATTTGTTTTCTCATTTTGTCTCTCATAGCTGAGGTCTACCTATGATGTCAATTACAGGCCTCTCTCATCTTTTTAAGTGGGAGAACTTGCACAATTGGTGGCTGACTAAATACTTTTTTCCCCACTGTAATTACTGTACCTTTTCTACATATTTTCCACACCCATTTGTTGAGATATAAAATGTATATAAACACAAAATTAAAATTGGTCCATGGCATGTTTGCCAGTTTTTTTATGCAGGTTGAGCTAGAATTCTGATCAATTTTCTTTGTATGCCCCCATGATTTCTTGTTGTCTACATAACTCTAGGAAGAAGAAGACGTTTTCATCTTAAAATTACAAAAATAAATATGTGTGTTTATATGAAATCTACCTATGCTGTCTCCAGTCTAACATTGTTATAAAAAGACCAATGCTGAGACACATGTACTTGTGTTTTCCATTCCTCAATAAAGCTATTTAAGTGACTAAATGTATGCAGATTTTATTATTGGAGGACACCACTCTCATCATTGAAGATCTGTTTATTTTTATTTATAGGCCTAATTATCTAGCTATTGCCCGGCACATTAAAAGATGCTTCATTCCCCTAGCTGTGGTTAGTCTCCATTTGCTGTAATGCCAATATTGTTTAGAAACACTAGATCTGTGTAGATTCTTGTATATAGACTCTGTAATCCTCATTTTAGTATTATTGGAATGTAAACCAAGAAGTGTCTGATTCTCTTGTAAGCACAAATTACATTGCAGGTAGGTCACTGAAATACCAAAATCCACTCTAATGGTAAAAGTACAAGTGTTACCAACCTGGAATAGCTCTGTGATGACATGTTTATCAAAATTACTAGGTGCTCTATATTTTCCATTGGGGATTATATATTATATTACCTTATTACTATTATTACTAATAGCTATGACTGAGCCCACTTACATGATGTATTATTTTTCTAAATAAATAGTATTCCTAGCATTATTCTGTAATATTTCTTCACATGACTTACAATACATTTTATCACACTGTGGTTGATAATGTATATTATTTATAAACTGCTTTTCATCTATTGATGTCTAATATTCATCTATGAAGATGTTTGTCTCCCTCTTGTGTATTCCAGTGGCCTTACAAAGGGAAGGCACAGATTTAAAGAGAAACTACTGTCACCACATAATGTTCCACAGCCCTGTGTGCTGCTAATGTTCACAGTGCTTTATAATGACAGCATTAAATAGTATAATATTTATGTCAGTGGTAGCAACTTTATGAGGAGCAAATCTGCTGCAGGGAGTCACAATTCTCTCCATTACCTTGTGAATCTGTTAGCAATATTGCAGTAGTATAATGTTGTACCATGTTAGCCATTGAAAGTAATGAAAGAGTGAAGAAATCAGGCGATACCTTTTAGAGGCTAACTGAGTATATTTGATGGTAAGCTTTCGAAAGTACTAGCTCCCTTCATCAGACATGGCCTCTATGTGGGGGAAACGGGGCAGAGACTTAGTCAGCGCATGAACTCACACAGATCCACCATTAATAACAGCAGAACAGATCTCCCAGTGGCCGCACATTTCTCCGGAGAAGACCACTCTATTGAAGATTTGTGGGTTGTGGTTTTAATGGGACATTTTAAGATGCAGAGGGAGAGGAAAGAATGGGAATATAAGTTAATGCAAAAATTTCAAACTCTGCAATTTGTACTTAATATTCATGCCAGTTTCATGTCACACTATGTATGAACTCTGAGGGTCACAAATCACTATGTGACAGCAAACAGATAACAAGAATTAGTGATCCCTCCGTCACGCACCACAACTTTCCAGATTGTTTATTTTTTGACCGGTTATAAATAACTTCTCTACTTAGATTGCATTTTGTTTTTTTTAAAGGATTTTAAAATCCTTTGAAAGTCCATGTCTTTAGGGTATAAAAAATCTGTGAATTTTCAGTTTCTTGTATAACACCATGTCTGATGAAGGGAGCTAGTACTTCCGAAAGCTTACCATGAAATATACTCAGTTAGCCTCTAAAAGGTATCGCCTGATTTCTTCACTCAAAGGGGGCGCAATAGTCATAATGAACACCTCAGACTATATCGAGGAAGCAAACGGGCAACTGTCAAATCCCATCCATTACTTCAAACTTGGAAATGATCCCGCAAAGGCCTATATGAAAGAACTAAAGAGTATGATCAAGAAGTTTCCAATCCAGATCCAGAATCAGATAAAAAGACTTATCCCACAAGATCCCAGGCCAGGCTGCTTCTATATGCTCCCAAAGATACACAAAGATGGCAACCCTGGGAGGCCTATCATTTCTGGCATTGGGACACTGATAGAAAACATCTCAGGTTGGGTGGAAAATTCCTAAAACCCCTGGTCAGGGATATTCCAAGCTATATCCAGGACACCACTGACCTTCTTAACAAACTGAATGCCCTGGGCCCACTACCTGAGGGTACCATTTTGGCCACCATGGATGTGGAATCCCTGTATACCAACATTCCCACAAGGATGGAGTTG
The DNA here is from genome assembly GCA_947044405.1 of Leptodactylus fallax. NCBI lineage: Eukaryota > Metazoa > Chordata > Amphibia > Anura > Leptodactylidae > Leptodactylus > Leptodactylus fallax. The sequence continues at coordinate 1,117,653 of CAMRHE010000024.1, forward strand.
CAGCATGTCGGGTACACCTGGCAAAACAAAACCTCCCAACAGAACCAGTAACGCAGCTCATACAATTCATCCTTAGCCACAACCATTTTACCTTTGAAGAGGATCTATATCTACAGCGAATGGGAACTTCAATGGGGACCAGATGTGCACCCCAATATGCAAATCTCTTTATGGCAGAACTGGAAGGAGCATATTTATCAACATGCGCCACCAAACCTATGATTTACCTTCGTTATATCGATGATATCCTTGTCATCTAGACTGCAGGTGAGGAGGCCCTACTTTAATTCCATAATGACTTCAATGACTTTCACCCTACCATCAACCTTAAACTTAGCTATTCAGGGAGTGAAATTCACTTTCTGGATACCACAATATACATCAAAGACTACCGGCTACTCACATCAATATACCACAAACCCAAAGATAGAACAGCCTACCTGAGAAACGACAGCTTCCACCCCAAGCACACAAGACAATCTATTATCTACAGCCAAGCCATTCAATACAATTGTATTTGCTCTGACAAAACAGACCTGGACAAGCACCTCCTGGATCTGAGGATGAAATTTCTCCGATTGGGATACAAACCAAAAGTGACAGACAACCAATTAAACAAAGCGGCAGCCATTAACAGAGACAGTCTGCTCACATATAAAAAGACCCAGAAAGAAGCCCGAGTGCCCCTAGTTGTCACCTACAACCCACAGCTGGAGATCCTACGAAGGATTGCCAAGGAGCTCCAACCTGTGCTACATAGGGACAACAGACTCAAGGACATATTTCCAGTCCCCCCTCTCCTTTCCTTTCGACGACCACCAAGCCTGAGGCATATCATTGTCCGGAGTGCCCTGAAGGCCCCAACTGAAAATGGCACCTCACCTTGCCTACAAAAAAGGTGCATGACCTGCAGGCACATCCACACCGCTGACAGTGTACCTGTCCCACAGTCACAACAGGTGCACAGAATTAGGGGGACATTTTCCTGCAGGTCTTCCAATGTGGTGTACCTCATAATGTGTGTGCAATGTCCCACCACAGGCCTCTATGTGGGGGAAACAGGGCAGAGACTTAGTCAGCGAATGAACTCACACAGATCCAATATTAATAACAGCAGAACCGATCTCCCAGTGGCCGCACATTTCTCCGGAGTAAACCACTCTATTGAAGATTTGCGTGTTGTGGTTTTAATGGGACAGTTTAAGATACAGGAGGAGAGGAAACAATGGGAGTACAAGTTTATGCAAAAATTTAAAACTCTGCAATTTGGATTTAATATTCATGCCAGCTTCATGTCACACTACGTATGAACTGTGAGGGTCACAAATCACCTCCTGATAGCAAATAGATAACAGATCCCTCTGTCACACACCACAACTTTCCAGATTGTTTTTTGATCGGTTGTAAATAACTTCTTTACTTAGATTGCATTTTGTTTTGGGTTTTTTTAAGGACTCTAAAATCCTTTGAAGACCATGTGTATAGGGTATATAAAAAATCTGTGAATTTTCAGTTCTTGTATAACACCATGTCTGATGAAGGAAGCTAGTCTTCTGAAAGCTTACTTATAAATATACTAAGCCTCTAAAAAGTATCACCTGATTTCTTCACTTTTCCACTACTTTCAATGGCTAACACGGTACAATATTATACTACTCTTCTTCACTCTTCCACAGCAATATTGCAGGGCAGCCATGTGCAGGACTAGGGTAAGGTGTAGGCAGGATTGGCAGCAGCATGCAGCTCACTTTCCTTCCAATTGCACAGTGCTCACACAGTGTTATTGCTGATCATATAAGAAGATGGCATTGTGTCAATCACTGCTATAAGGGCACTGTGAATTTGACAGTTATAGGAGCACAGCAGCTGTGTCATGAATGCACTGTGGCTGCCTCTTATGAGGCCCTATGGCTTTCATTTAACCCTTTAAAGGGAATCTGTCAGGGCAATTTGGGACACTAAACCACCCACACGTCCATATGGGGTTTGGTGTCCCAAATCATCCTGTTATAACGCAATCCATGGCGTTAAATAAAAAAGCCTTATACTCACCCTGCCGCTGTACTCCCCGCACCTGCGCAGTTCTTCAATGAAGCCAGAGGAGTACTCCTCGGCTTCAGTGTGCATGCATACAATTACGCAGTGAAGCCGGGATGTCCATCTTTGGCTTCACTGAAGAACATCGCAGGTGCTGGGAGGCGTGCCTCATAAATAAGCTGGACCGATCTCACCAAACAGCGTCGATCGGACCCTTATCTAGGTAAGTATAAAGGTTTTTTATTTTTAAAGCGCCTGCGGATTGCATAACAACAGGGCGATCTGAGACACTAAACCCTAGGTCTATAAGGACCTGAGGGTGGTTTAGTGTCCCAGATTGAGCTGACAGATTCCCTTTAATTACACGACCAAAAACTGGATAGGGCCCACGTTGCAGAAATGCAGAAAAAAAAAATGTTGCGTTTTACAGTACCAGCAAAGTGAATGAGATTCTGGCTAATTCCTTCCATACATTGTAGTAAAAAAAAACGCAGCATTTCAGTTTTACCTGCAAAAACAAAAGTACTTTCTTTATATATTTAATCAGGAAAGAGAGAGTGCGGAGAAAAAAATGCATCAAAAACGCAATGCAAAATGGTGTGGAAAAAAATGCAATGCATTTTCGCTGCTTTTTTTTCCACAGCATTTTTTCATTGCATTACGCTACGTGGAATCTTAGCCTTAATGATACAGCCTCATTTTTGAAAACTGACATGTCACCTTATATGACTTACCCAAGTGATTTCAAGATTGTTTTTTCGTGACACATTGTACTTCATGTTAGTGGTAAACTGATCTATATTTTTTAAATTTATTTATGAAAAAATAGGAAATTTGATGGAAATTTGGAAATATTCACAATTTTCAAAATGTGAAATGCTCTGCTTTTCAGACAGATAGTCTTACCACCCAAATAAATTAATAAATATTATCTACTATATCTCTGCTTTATATTGGCATCATCTTTTAGTCATCCTTCAATTTATTTTGCATGTTAGAAGGCTTACCAGTGTAAGTGTGATTTTCCAGATTTGCAAGAAAATTTCCCAAGCCCATTGGTTAGGGATCACTTCAGATCTGAAGGGGATTATAGAGGCCTATATATTAGAAACCCCCCATAAATCACCCCATTTTCAAACTGCACCCCTCAAATAATTCAAAACAGCATTTGGGAAATGTGTTAAACCTTTAAGTGTTTCATGGGAATTAAAACAAAATGAAGGTAAAATTTAGACATTTCATTTTTTTCAATAATATATTCATTTAGCCCTAAAATTACACATTCACAAGGGGTTAAAGAAGAAAATGCATCCCTCAATTTGTTAGGCAATTTCTCCTGAGCATGGAAATACCCCAAATGTGGATGTAAACTGCTGTTTGGGCACACGGCAGTGTGCCAAAGGGAAGGAACTTTTGAAAAACAGATTTTGCTGATACCATGACTGATTTGCAGAGCCCCTAGAGTACCAATACAATGGAAACCCCAAAAAGTGACCTCATTTTAGAAACTACACTCCTCACAGAATGAACATTTTGACCAAAGAGATGGTTTCCAAAAAGAAATGTGCAGTGGATGATGCAAAGTGAAAATAGAAATTTTTAAAGAACTATGCCATTCAGCGCCCAATATGTTGTGACCACTTTGTATCAACAGGGACACACACTCCTAGAACTTTTAAGTGGGTTATCTCAGGTACAAAAAAGTTGTATATGGGGGCTGCTGCTTGGGTACACACGGAAGGAGCACTGCACTTTTTAGCTTTTGGAGTATAGATTTAGAGGGGCTAGTTTCTGGACGCCATGTTGTTTTTGCAGTGCCTCAGAGGTGCCAGTAGATTGGAATTCCCCAAGAAGTGACCCCATTTTGTAGGGGCAATTTTAGGGTCCCTGCAAATGTAACACGGCATCCAAAAACCAAAAGCCACTTTTGCAGAGTCCCTGAATTGCCAGTAAAGAGGAAACCACAGACATGTAACGCCATTTTGGAAACTACACCCCTCAAGGAAGTGGTGTGGCAAGCATTTTTAACCCTTGACTGTTGCATTAAATTAGTTTCCTGTGCATTAATTTCTGAAAAAAAATCAATGCAACCCTTGAGGGTTAAAAATGTTCACTGTACCTCTGGATAAATTCCTTCACATGTGTCTGAATGGGCGGAAGGCTTCTGCCGTAATAGTATGGTGGTTTGTCTTAACACGTAGACGACAGCGCCATTCAATAAATGAGCATGTCGTTAAGGGGTTAAAGAGGACCTTACACCACCTTCAGCAACTGCAGTTCTTGGTGCCACTCCTTTACGTATAATGCAAACTGGGGTGCCTGGGGCCCACCAGTACAATTCATTCTGGGGACCCAATAATTGTACATGCAAATATTGCCTGACACCTATTTGCAAATTCCTAAAACTTCAACAATGATTTTGTTTGCTTAGTCCTTGCCTCAGAATGTTTTTGTCCTGCGGGCCCTCTCAGTAGCCTGCTGACTGGTCCTTGTCTTGAACTAGCTTGACATTGGCTGCCTCAGATGGTACTGTACAGTATCAGAGAGCTCTGAATCATACCTTCCTGGCCTACTTCTGCCTGAGACTCCATACTTGACAGCACATAGCTCAATTAGCATATTAGGCACCAAAATAACTGCAATGATGGCTCAGGAATGGTGAGAGCTGGAAAAAAATTACAACTGTACCAGAATCAATGGAGTGCACCTGTTAAAGGATGCAAAGACCTAAAGTTGGTGGAGATGTCAAGAGGTTCTCTCTAATAGGAGCAGTGTAACTGTTAATGATATGGGAGAACTGTGGCTGTTACTGCTAAAACTATGCTACCTCCAATTTTTATGTTGCTCATTAGGACAGGGTACAATGTAACCTGAGGTATGGAAAATTCACTCACCCTCCACTTCCTTCTAATACAGGACTGACCAGCCAATTCACATAGTGCCTAGAAATCAATTTTTCAATACAATTCTATGAGAGCCTGGATGTGAGACTTGCATAAACTTTAACTTCCACTTCACATAGCAGATGCTGTGCGAATCAGCAGGTCGTTCTTTAGATCGCATAACTGAATAGGAGACTCAGTCAGATGTTCTAACATCATGCTTGTATTGATGGGCAAAAGGATAAAAAAAACTTTCCTGGAGCTATGGCTGAGATTATTGGGATATGTATCTGAACAGTATGAAAGGTACATTTTGTCATGTACATTTGGGGTGCTGAAAGAAGCGTTCCATCCTTGATAATGGGGAGTTTGTTTCTGATTCCGAAAACAAAAGATTAATAATGAATTGTTTTTTTTTTCTCTTTTTTTGTTTAAAATTTTATTGAAATTTAAAAACATATAACAAAAATCTGAAGCAAGTATAACAATATAGTATTAATATAAACATATCACCATAAAAATAAAATAAATAAATGTGTTAAAAAAACGAAAGAAAAACCTCTCATGCTCTCTTGATCTCCTTCCCCAGGAAGAAGTTCATTTCATTCTCCTCACTGTCTCACTACATCCCTTTGATAATATAGGAAAAAAGAGTGATGGGAACCTGACCTGAAAACACCAAAAACTAGTACATGTCAAGTATATAACCCTTCTATAATTTACCCTCATTGATCCATTCACCCCCACCATTGCAAATACTTACACTCTCCTTGCCCCCATTGTTGCCCAATATTCACAGTGAAAGTACAAGTTGACCCTAAATATCACTTTTCGTATCTTTGGAGGTTCAGGACTTTTCCAGAAAGATAATATCTCAGGTCTGGAGGCATCTAAGATTCTATTTATAAGCCCCGTAACATATACAGGATAAGATCAATTTCAATAATTAATAAAGAAAATGCAGAGGTAGGCGCAATTTCTTTTTTTTATCATTTTGCAGATCAATATGAAAACATCTACACAAAACTATGATAACATAGAGCAAGCCCACCAGTTAACTTACTGATGACCAAAGGACTATAATTCCTTCTCATTTGAATTTTCCTTAGAATCTCAATATGATGTATACAAAAGTTGTCATGTAATGCCTTATTTAATTGTGAAATGAGGGATTGGAATTAAAGGAACTTCTGATTTAAATCAGTCTCCCACCTCCTCATAAAAGGAAGCTTCTCACTATTCCTGCCAGAGATAATTGCTATATAAATATCCAAAAGGTTTTGTTTTATTTTTTACCAAAGAAGGGGCCCTTTAGTAAACAGTCCAGCCTCTGACTAGAGCTTCGCAACTCATTCAATTGCTTCATAATCTTATAGTTGGCTAAAGAACTAATCTGTAAATAAGGTTTTAAAAAATCTGAGGCTCCCATATTTATTAGTTATCTTGTCAATCTTATACAACCGATTAGAAGTTGCTAGAATGTTTAAGATAACAATGCTTTTTTCTATCCAGCGACCAAACACAAAGTCATTTAAAATATGCCACAGTCATGGCAATCTAAATTCTAAATTTATCCAAAAAGAATATCAGGTCTCATAATCATACATATATAACAAAAATCAAAGAGAACACCAAGAGAAAACTCTAAATTAGAAAAACAATAATAATTCTCAAATACAATAAATCATATATAATCAAAATTCATCTTTATTAACAAATAAATCAATTTCATGATGTTGCAAAGAATAAAAGCAATTAAAAACAATTAAAAAAGCAAAAATATGGTACAATGTGGTACACAGGGAAGACAAATTTATAACCACAATATAATTCTATGCACATGATAACCTCATACAACAAAATCATAGCCCAATAAATTCAAATATAAATAACCAAAACTGCCGAAAGTAATAAATTAATAAGAAAATCTACCATCAAATAGTGAATAATAATAAAAGTGCACAAGTGCAGTGTGCAAATGTGCAAACAAAGTGCAAACAACTATAACCAAGGGCTAATCACATATAATCTATTGTAAGACAAATCACATAATCAGTACCAATCAGTCATCATGTTAACCACTTCCATACCAGGCACATTTTCAAGTTTTTTGTATGTGCGGTTTTGGAGGGCTATAACATTTTTATCATTTGCGTTATTCAACTAATTTCTGCTTCTTTTTTCAGTGACACACAGGGCTTTATTTTTGTTTTTTTTTATTTTTGCATGTGTTTTAATTTTTTTTATATCTGGGAAAATATAAACAAAAGAGGAGGGGAAACGTGTCCGTTTTTCACTTTTCATTTTTTTTTTTATTTAATAACACAAAGTGCTACTAAAAAACTTTATAAAATAGTTTTTCCTCTCCGTTATGGTAATTTTTATTTTTTATGGTGTCGTTGGGGGTGGGGCTATTACCTGTAATAAGGGTGTTTTATTGGCATATTATTTTATTTATTTTTTTAATTATTTTATTTACATTTTTTTTTTTTTTTTTTTTTTTTTAACATTGTGTCCCCATAAGGTCATAATAGACCTTTGGGGACATCTGATGACTTTTTTTTATTTGGGGAGGCTGATTTCCCCTGTAACTGGGTCTGGTACATTTAGCCCCAGTTGCAGGTGGAATACAGCCTCCTGAACGTTGCTTTCACATAACTATAGAGCTGATCTGGGTCCTGTAGGACCCAGCAGCTCTAACAGACGGTGATCCCGGTGGATCACATGACCGCTGGGTCAGAGGGGAGCCACAAGATGCTGTATACATTGAGCGCAGTATACACAGCGATCGGGAAGGCAGGGACGGTAATAAACTTTCCCTGCCTTCTCTATGGGAGCTCCAGCTGAAGTTACAGCTGGCTCCCCGTTTCAGCAGCTGCTCGATTTTGTGCAGTTGCTGAATTCCTTCTGGATGTATATAGTCTATGGGCGGTACGGAAGTAGTTAAGGACCCTGTGACCACAAAGACCACCAACCCAACGCGCGTTTCACGATGGCTTCCTCAGGGAGTTCTTTGCAACATCATGGAATTGATTTATTTGTTAATAAAGATTAATTTTGATTATATATGATATATTGTATTGGAGAATTATTATTGGCTTTCTAAAATCTAAATTTAGCTGAAACCTTCCATATTTTAACCAAATTCCCTATTATTCTTGTGTTATGATAGTATCTCTGGAAAAATTATTAGAAATTATAGGAACTGGCTGACAGTAGAACAAGCTGTTTAAATCTCACACATCACTGAGAGTTAGATCCCAGGCACGCAGACACCCAAACGTCTTCATCAGCACTAGCCACAAAGCCAAAATGGACTTGTGCTGAATTTGGGGCCCAAGTTATCACCACATAAAATGGTATAAGAAATGAATACTCCACAAACTGAAGTCTAACCAGAATCCACAATAAACTCAAAAGAAGATCAAAACCAGGTGGATGAATCAGAAGAGTGAACATGTCCAAACCAAAAGTCAGTCTGAGAGGTAATGTCATGGTGCCAAAAAATCAGAAGACAAGCAGATTTCCAGTAACAAGCCAAAGTAGCCTCACTTAAGTACAACCAAGTAGCAGGCAGTTGGATGAGCAGGAACATGATTTAAATATCCCTCCTGCTAATTGGATCTACATAGGAGAGCCCTGAAAATTGCAAAGTTTTACAGGTTGGCAAGGTAACCTTAAGGCTAAGGCCCCACTTTGTGGAACACAGCTAAAAAATGCTGCCAAAAAAAGAAAGAGCAACGCAATAAATCTGCAGCGCTCGTCATTGTGTTTTTGCTGCATTTTTCAAAAACACACACGTTTTTGAAAACGTAACTTATCTGCAGCGTTTTTTTCCCCTGCCATGTTTGGAAGGGATTAGCCAGAATATCATTCACTTTGCTGGTACTGTAAAACTGCGTTTCCACAGCAGGAAAAATACCGCATTTCTGGAACATGGGGTCTCAGCCTAAAGCAACAGCAGCTAAACTGATATACCTGACAGCAGGGCCACCAGACCTTTAACCTATGGACCAGGTTTTGATGGAAACTTTGATTGAACTTCCTGTGAAAATTCCAAACTAGTATATCTGCACGAATAGAACGATCCGGTCGCTCTTCTTGTCCATACCCCTTCCAATGTACTAAGTATTGGAGTGCACCTCTAACTCTTAGCCAGTCAATGATTCTATGAACCTCAGATTCTAGGTCCTTTACAGTTGAACAGGAAGGGGGGGGGGGATTATTGGGCGGGATAACTGGCGGCAATTATTTTGCATGAGATTTATGAGAAACATTATGTATTTTGAAGGACGGAGGAAGACGTAAACAAAAAGCCACAGGATTAACAATCTTAAGAATTTCGTAAGGACCAACCTAGGACCCAAATTATGAGACAGAATCTTAAAATGTAGATTTTTAGTAGAGAAACACACTTTTCTCCACAGCAAAAACAGAACCCGCTGACCATCCTATGTCTGCATAGTTCTTTGAGATTAATTGGGAAGTCTTCAGGTTCAATTAAACATGAGCCCAAACTGTGCATAGTTTATCTGATTCCACATTTACTCCTGGAATTTCCGTAGTGGAGGACAAAGACCAGATCAGTAATGAAATCAATCGAGAGATTGGCCAGGGTCTTTGAGGGACTGCAATAGAAGAAGTTCACCCACAGGGCAGACCCGAGGGGTCTTGGTTCAGACACAAGTATCACAGGTAGAGACACAGGCTATGATATTATGAGACACTGTTGGCCACCAGTAAAGATGAGAAACTAGTCTTTTAGCACCAGAAATTCCTGGATGACCACTCAAAACTGAATCATGTAATTTATACAACAATCTGTCTAAATTGGGGAGGGGTATTTTGAGGAGCTAGATGCTGACTTCTGAGAGGATTGGTGCAGGCTCAGGATCAGCGGTTTGAGATGAACGAAAACTTTGAGACAAGGCAATGCCTTAACATTTTTAGACTCGGGTCTCTAGGTTATCACAGAATCAAACCTGGTAAAAAATTATAATGCCCACCTAGTCTGTCTGGCATTGAGTCTCTTGGCTGTTTCTAAAAAGGGGAGATTCTAATGGTCTGTGAGAACTGTAATTTCCCAAAAAAAAAAAAAATTCTACAAAGGCCCATTTAATAGCAAATAGTTCACGATTGCCTATATCATAATTCTCCTCAGCAGGTGAGAATTTGCAAGAGAAGGCACAAAGACATACATTAGTCATGGAGGCGGAGCCTTTGGATAACACCACCCCTACACCTACTTCTGAGTCATCAACTTCAACAACAAAGGGACGTGAAAGGTCAGGTTGTACCAGGACTGGAGCTTCCATAAAACTACGCTTAAGAGGCTTAAAGATAGCATCTGAATTCCAATAAACTAAGTCAGCTCCCTTTTTGCCTGAACTGGCTGACAACAGAGAGCAGTAGAAAAAGCTGTTTATATATCGCACCGCGCTGAGAGATAGATCCCAGACACTCAAATATCTTTAGCCACAAAACCAGAACGACTTGTTCAGAATTTGGGGACCAAGTTATCACTACAGAAACTGGTATAAGAAATAAACACGCTACAAACTGAAGTCTAACCAGAACCCACGATAAAATCAAAAGGCAGATCTGGAGGAGAGAAAGTTTCACCAGCAACATTGAAGGGGATTCTTTACTGTAAGAACAGCGAGGCTATGGAACTCACTGCCCCAGGAAGTGGTGATGGTGGAGTCATTGAACAAGTTCAAAGACAGCTTGGATGTCTTTCTCGAACAGAACAATATTACGGATTATGGGTCTAGATTCTGTTAAAGACAAGTTGATCCAGGGTTTTATACTGATTGCCAGATTGGAGTCGGTAAGGAATTTTTCCCCCGAAATGGGGAAATTGGCATAAGCCTCATTGGGGTTTTTTGCCTTCCTCTGGATCAACAATGTAGGGGACTGTAGGGTTATTAGGTTGGACTTGATGGACTGGTGTCTTCATCCAACCTCATCTACCATGTAACTATGTAACTATGAACCTGGTGAATGAAGAGTGTCCAAGCCAAAAGTCAGTCCAAGAGGTAACTTCAGAGGCAAAGTCATAAGACAGTAACAAGCCAAAGGTCTATATTAGAGCAGTCCAGCACAAACAATCAGGGTATGGGAGCCTCAATAAAATACAACCAAGTAGTAGGCAGCTGGATGAGCAGGAACAGGGTTTAAATACCCCTCCTCAGTTGCTAATTGGATTAGCATAGGAGAGCCCTGAAAACTGCAAAAGCTTCACAGGTTGGCACAGTTACCTTAAAGTAACAGCACTTGAGATTCCTGACATTTTGACTTACATCAGGGAGGCAATAAAATGTTCCCTAAGGTTTCAATACTAGTTTAACATTAAAAGCATTTTCCCACACACATAACCATGCTTAAAATTGTAGACAATTTAAAATAAAATAAAATAAATAAATAAATATTTGCAGAGTTTCTATACATCTTAGTGGTGACAGTATTTTGTGTTTATAGGTTGTCAATTAATTCAACCATATATTGGCCATAATAAGGAAATTATCAGGAAGGGGCACTACATGCATAAGAAGATAAATTGGCCACAATAAGGAATTGATTCTGGGAATGTGTCAAGACCATAGAAAGTTCCTGCATTCAAGGTTGCAAACGATTAAGACAAAAGACTGTAACCATGAAGATGGTTAGAGAAAATCTTTAAAACTTTGTAAAATGCTTAAAGAGGTTGTCTGGGCAAATCAATAATTTTGAAATAGGCTGGGGGAGGTGAAAAAAATAAAAGAAAATCATACTCACCTGTCCCCAGTGCTCCGCTGTCCTCTCAGTGCAGTTTGGTACTCCTGCTCCAGCATCTTCTCTAAGTGAAACTGCTTCACCGCCCCTGGCCGATTTAAGAAAATAATTTGTGTGGCCATTTTTGCCTGGACAACCCCATTAAATATTATAAGCGTGAAAATGTTTGACTTTTAATTTTTACCAATTTAAATATTGTTATGTTCGTGGGAAAACCCCTTTAAAGTGAACCTGTCACTATGGAAATCCAGTGCAACCTGCAGGCAGCATGTTATTGAGTAGGAGGAGCTGAACGGATTGACATATAGGTTTGTGGAAATAGATTCAGTATAACCTGTCATTTATTAATTTGTAGATTTGCTTTATTCATTTTTCTATGCTTACAAACCTAGTCATGGGGCTCTTCTTCAGATTTTACCTTACAAAATATAAGCTGGGCAGCTCCTCTCCAGCATCTCCACACCTGGCATGCCTTAACTCACAAACGTCTCCCTGTTTGCAATATAGGGACAAAACTGTCAATCAACGCAATGCAGACAGGAAAAACTTGAAAATGGTCCAGTAGCCATTGTTCCTGTGCCCAACTCTTTTGTAAACCTTGTGTTCTTTGAAATGTATCATAACATTTCAGAGTAAAACGTACTTCAACGTAATAACGGAGCCATTTGGTATTTCATGTTTCTCATGGTCTGAGTGACATGAATCTTCTGATAGGTTCACTTTAAGAAAATATCCTCCTATATCCTAAAAAAACACATTGAACATGATAGCTGCAACTGTCACATTCCTATTTTTTGATGTGTGTATATTTTTTTCTTTTATTTAAATAAACGATACATGTAATCTTATTTTTATGTGCTTATTTCTTGAATTTTCAAAGACCAGAAGAAAATTCATCTAGATCATTAAACATAAATACAACTTTCTTTTAAATGAAAAAAGGGTAAAAACATAGATACTTTGACTTAGTGGATTTAGTTTACTTACTTACAGAAACGGACAGACAGTACTGTAAGTAGGGTTAGAAATCCAAAAATGGAACAGAAAATAGTAAAATGCAATGGTATATTGCCATCTTCTGGTAGGCTGTAGAATACAACCTTATGAACCCAAGTACTGTTTAAAGCGTAACTAAACTTTTGGACAACTTTTGATTTTCTGGCACCATTTGTGTCATTAATAATTTAAAGAGCCTGCTCCACCAGAAAACAGTTCCTCAATTACAAAATCAAATAGGTCGAGAAATAATTCTAAAAATATAGTGGAAATGGCTAGATAAGAGTGTCAGCCACAGCGTGCACATAACAGAGCTAGTCACAATGCATCCACAACACTACCAGCATACCTCTGTCAAAAACATTTGCTGTGATGTATTATACATGTGCAGATATTGTCCCATTTTGCATTCTGTGAAATTTGGGAACAATGCTTCACATCATGTACTGTAGATACTGTAAGCAGTGTTTAATGTGGCAACAAAAGGTCACTCAAGTAATTCTTAGTTCAGCTGCATGTGGGCCCTCCAGGGTTTTCACCAGTCTAGGACTTGGTCAATATGTCTAAAGTTCAAAGATGCACTCATTGTAGACTGGAAAGTGTCTGAAAATGTAAAAGCCCGTGGCAGTACTGTGTTGCTGACAATGATCATTCCCCTTACGTCCGACAGCAGCACAATATGGGGTATCTCTGCCCCTGTGTGTTGTTTAGGACAGGTGGAACCTTTAATTAGCACCAAAAAGGTGCCTCCTACTAGCCCTATAAGGGGGCACAAGAGACCTCCCTCCACTGTGTTTTTTTCTGTCCTGTGTGGAACAGGTGGACGGAGGTCTCTTGTGACCTCCCGTTGCTAGGGGTTTTAGTTACTCCTGGCTTACCTTCTTGGGGTACCTCGGTCCCAAAGAAAAAACCTCCGGTCCTTCGGGCCTTCGCACCGCAGCGCAGCGTTATCCGGCATCCATCTGCAGGCAGCGCGATCCCGGAAGTAAGCGGGGAACCTCCGCGGCCGGAACTTTTCTCCGGTTCCGTGTTCCCAGGGGAAGGAAGCCTTTGCACACCACCGCGCCCTACTTCCGGTTTTCTCGGAAAAAGTGCGGTAAGTTTGGAAATTTTAAATTTAAAGGCAAAATATAGAATTGATTTTTGCTGCTTGTATTTTGAGCCTCTGGCTTAGGCTTATGCTCCTCTATGTTCCAGTATGGCGTTTGACTTGTTTTGGTGCTGTATAAATGTTTCTTTGTTGGCTTCCTCCCCTCGCTGCTGGATTACATTTAAAAGGTCTGAATGCAGTCCTTTATTTGTTGAGTGAGTGGTTTCTAGCTCCTCTGCTGCGGGTTGCGGTGGCTGGTTTTTTTCTGACGGTTTTTTTTCTCTCTTCAAGTGACCGATTCAAAAAAAAAAAAAAGAGGTACCCCTTGGGTTTTTATGCGATGCTTGGCGATCTTCCCTGTTTCAGTGTCACGTGGCTGTTTGATGTTTCAGATGTCATCTTCTGCAGCACGTAATGGCGATGCGCTTAGGAGGAAAAATTCCTCTAAACTTGAAACACCTAATGTGTTTGGATTGCAATACCCCTTTACCTGACGGCTATGACTTTACCCGCTGTCACCAGTGTCACGGACCCTGCCGGAAGTACCTTCTATAAGAGGTTGTTACTTGGGTAAAGGACTTTATAAGGAGTCTCTTAAAGGAGATTCGTTCTTCCATCGCCCAGATTGCCAAGAGACCGCAGATTGAGACACAATCTTCCTTATGGATCTCTGATGAAGATTATCAGATAGTGGACGAGACACTCTCATCTGACGATTCCACTGAAGATCCCAGCAGGCCGTGCTTCCACTCGAAAAATTAAGCCGGCTGCTGAAGTCCATCCGGTCTAAGGATCATGATGTTAACGGGGAAGCCTCCGCGTCCACCTATAGAGGGCCTAGGGTCTTCCAAGTGGACCAGACATTACAAAAATTAATGTCCTCAGAGTGGAGAAGTCCTGAAAAACCTCTTGTGGTTCCTAGGAGGTCCAGCGCTTTATTCCCAGTTGCTCAATGGGATCAATGGGGTCCTCCTCCCAAGGTGGATATGGCGGTGGCTAAACTGTCCTGCCGCACTAACACTAGAAGTCCCAGAGAGGGGTCATTTAACATTTCTACCTTTGGAACCCAGAGAGGGGTCGAATGACCTGAAGGATTTTATCTAACATCCTATAATCACCGTCTTTTGTTCTGTAATTAAGGCCATTACTGTCACACCACAGGAGGTTGTTGTTTTCCATTGAGTTTAGCCATTTAGTGTCTAGTTAGTTCTATTCAGTTTATTGTATTTGATAATATAAAGACTATACATATTGTATTAAGTTTAGTTTTATTTGAGCAAAAAAGCACTGAAACAATTAATCATTTTTTATATATTTTAAATAGAATTAGAAATTTTAGAGCAAGGTACAGCTGTGAGTAATGACCAGAAGCATTTGTCTAAGGCAGGGGTAGGCAACCTTTTTTGTTCGGCGTGCCGATTTTAATAAAAAAATCAAAGATGAGGTACTCGGAGTGCCGGTCAATAATTGTAAGTCTGACGACCCCTAAACTAAAGTCATATACCACAAACCATAACACAGAAGTGCTGCCACCAGATGCTTTAGGACACATGCGTTTACTGCTATTTCCTGGGACACTCCTGTACTTTCTGATTAGAAGCAATGAAAGTCCATGTGCAGCCCCCAATTAGTGGTAAATTTATTGTGTCCAGGAGCCCCGTATGGCGGCATCCTTATGGTGAATACACACTATGTATCTGGATGCAGCTATATTTGGAACTTTTTCATTCAATGTAAAACTGGTGCATTTTTGCACAAAAAAAAACAAAGCCGGAGTTTTCTGTGCAAAAACACATCCTTAATATAGAAAACACACCGTTATACAGAATAATGTCCCATAGTGGTCCCTGCACACGGTATTATGTCCCATAGTGGCCCCTTCAACATGGTATATGTCCCATAGCTGCCTCTGCACACGGCATTTGTCCCATAGCTGCCTCTGCAAACAGTATTTGTCCCATAGCAGTCCCTGCACACAGTATTTGTCCCATAGCGGCCCCTGCACACAGCAATATGTCCCATAACGGCCCCTACACACCGTATATGTCCCATAGCAGACCCTGCACACGGTATATGTCCCATAGCGGCCCCTGCACACGGTATTATGCTCTATAGTGGCCCCTGCACACGGTATTATGTCCCATAGCAGCCTCTGCACACGGTATTTGTCCCATAGCGGCCCCTGCACACGGTATTATGTCCCATAGCGGCCCCTACACACAGTATTTGTCCCATAGCTGCCCCTGCACACAGTATTTGTCCCATAGCGGCCCCTGCACACGGTATTATGCTCCATAGTGGCCCCTGCACACGGTATTATGTCCCATAGCGTCCTCTGCACACGGTATTTGTCCCATAGCGGCCCCTGCACACGGTATTATGTCCCATAGCGGCCCCCTACACACGGTATTTGTCCCATAGCTGCCCCTGCACACAGTATTTGTCCCATAGCGGCCCCTGCACACGGTATATGTCCCATAGCGGCCCCTGCACATGGTATTATGCTCCATAGTGGCCCCTGCACATGGTATTATGCTCCATAGTGGCCCCTGCACACGGTATATGTCCCATAGCGGTCCCTGCACACGGTATTATGCTCCATAGTGGCCCCTGCACACGGTATTATGCTCCATAGTGGCCCCTGCACACGGTATTATGCTCCATAGTGGCCCCTGCACACGGTATTATGCTCCATAGTGGCCCCTGCACACGGTATATGTCCCATAGTGGCCCCTGCACACGGTATTATGCTCTATAGTGGCCCCTGCACACGGTATTATGCTTCATAGTGGCCCCTGCACACGGTATATGTCCCATAGTGGTCCCTGCACACGGTATTATGCTCTATAGTGGCCCCTGCACACGGTATTATGCTCCATAGTGGCCCCTGCACATGGTATATGTCCCATAGTGGCCCCTGCACACGGTATATGTCCCATAGTGGCCCCTGCACACGGTATATGTCCCATAGCGGTCCCTGCACACGGTATTATGTCCCATAGTGGCCCCTGCACACGGTATTATGCTCCATAGTGGCCCCTGCACACGGTATATGTCCCATAGTGGTCCCTGCACACGGTATTATGCTCTATAGTGGCCCCTGCACACGGTATTATGCTCCATAGTGGCCCCTGCACACGGTATATGTCCCATAGTGGCCCCTGCACATGGTATATGTCCCATAGTGGCCCCTGCACACGGTATATGTCCCATAGTGGCCCCTGCACATGGTATATGTCCCATAGTGGCCCCTGCACACGGTATATGTCCCATAGTGGTCCCTGCACACGGTATTATGCTCTATAGTGGCCCCTGCAGGTAGAAGCGCCCGAAGAGTACAGAGCGGCTGCGGAGCGTGGAATAGTGAGTACATTGTTTTTTATGTTTGATCATCTCCCCGGGGGCTCCGCTTATTATACTCGGGGGTCTGAAGAGACCCCACAGTATAATAATAGCAGTTTCGTTTCGGCCGTGTTTGGTCCGATCGAAACTGCTGGGTGAGGAGTCCGCTGCCGTGCCAGGGGAATAAGCCTCGCGTGCCAAGAGTGGCACGCGTGCCATAGGTTGCCGACCCCTGGTCTAAGGCCTCAAGCACACTAGCGAAAAAAAATTGCGCGAAAATCGCATCGCAATGCAATGCAATTTTTTTCTGCGATTTGCCAATGTATTTCAATGGCACCAAGCACACCTGCGATTTTTTTTCGTGCGATTTTTTTTTCATAGGTGCGATTTTCCTGCGATTTTTTTTTTTTTGTGCGATTTTTTTCGTGCGAAAAAATCCCAGAGGAGTGATCTATATGACCAATGGGACAGATCACAAAAATATCGCAAGTAGCTGTGATTTTTTTTGCGATTTTTTTTTTTTTTTTTTTTTTTTTTTTCTGCACCCATTGACTTGAATCTAAATATACAAAAATGTAAATATACAAAAGAACAACTGTTATTTGTTTCTATGCTTTTTATTTTTGTTATGAAAATAATAAAAAAAATACAAGGAATAAAAACAATTCCACACATATTTACAATAGGCTGCTGTGGGGGGCTGCGTGTGTGTGTGTGAGTAGCATGTCCTTCTTGTGTGACTAGCATTTCAGCACTCACTCAGCAGTCTGTCTGCACTGTCGGAACATACCTGGCACTGCCTGGGTATGTCCCTGGTACATTTGCCACACGTGTATTTGTAGCAGTAAACACATCTCTCAGTTGCACAATTGTTCGTGCATCGATGGTTGACCTGACACTTCGCCCTTTTGCCAGGGCTGGCTGTGGAAGGTTGTTGCCGAAGGAGTTTCTCCTTGCGTGCCTTCTTTTCAGTCACATGAGAGCCACCTAACTCTTTTGCAAGCTCAACCAGGAAGTCCACCCGTCTCTCCTGCACCCCAGTGCATGCCTGATAAAGAACATGAGCATTCAGTGCTGCCATGTCAATCATGTTGTAGAACACGGCGAATGGCCATCTCCGTGTTCCTGCATGCAGGCTGTACTCCCGCACCATTTGGTCCATTACATCCACACCGCACTTTGTGTGGTTGTATTGTGTGACCGTGTTTGGCTTCCTTTTGTTGGTATCCTTAGTCTCAACCACGCTGTGCATGCTGCTGAGAATGTAGACGGCCTTCTTTCGTTTGGGTGCATACACTGTCAGTGTGGCATCAGTGGTTGAAAACACCTGAGTGGTGAATTCAGTGCGGTCCATCTGTCTAGCGGATTGAGGAATTTCCCGGCGACTCTTGTTGACTGTGCCGAGGATAGTGGTTTTCCGGCTAAGCAGTCATTGTGCAAGTGACAATGATGTAAAGAAATTGTTCGTGGTTACAGTTCTGCCCTTGTCCATGAATGATTCCATCAGCCTCATCACTACAGTTTCGGACAGTCTCTCCCCGCTGGGACGACTGGGGTCCTTGCCAAGATATGGGAGGACATTACAGATGTACTTTGATTTCAAGTCGCAGACTACTTTGAGAAGCAGTCACATCCCCCACAGCACAAAAGGCTGCATGCAAATTTGCTAAGGTGTTAGCAAATATTCCCAGCACAACAATGCAGCTGGGGGGTGGGCAGACACTCAGGAGCAGCTTACATTCTTTTCTTTACACTCTCTTACAAGACCTGAGGTGGATCAACACAATTCCCCCCTGCAGATTCCTCAGACAATGGCCACATTTACAAATGAAAGGAAATGCTAATTGGAGCCATCAGAGTTGTCAGTTTGGACTAAGGGTCATTTGACCCTCTTTCAGGACTTGAAGGGGGGGGGGCGGGGGGCCCCCCCCGGGGGCCCCCCCCCCCCCCCCCCCCCCCCCCGCCCCCCCCCCCCCCCCCCCCCCCCCCCCCCCCCCCCCCCCCCCCCCCCCCCCCCCCCCCCCCCCCAGGGCTCGAAATTTCTGGGACTTCTAGTGTAAGGACCATAGATGATGGAGGGAAGCTGGACGGGGGGCGGGGGGGGGTTCGGCAAAACCTTCAAGAGGGGGTTTTTGGGGGGCCCGCCCCGGGGGGGGGGGGGGGTGGGGGCGGGGGAGGGGGGGGCAAAATTGGGGTGGGCGGGGGCCCCCCCAAAGGGGGCGGGGGGGGGGGGGGGGGGGGGGGGGGGGGGGGGGGGTCGGGGGGGGGGCCGGGGGGGGGGTGAATTTTGGGGGGGCCCCCCCCCCAAAGGGGGGGGGGGGGGGGGGGGCCGGGGGCGGTACCAGGGCCGCGGCGGGGGGGGGGCGGTGAGGGGTGAGGCGGGGGGGGGGGGGGGGCGCCCACAAGAAGTAGGGGGGGGGGGGCGGGGGGGGGGGGGGGGGGGGGGGGGGGGGGGGGGCGGGGGGGGGGGGGGGGGGGGGGGGGGGGGGGGGGGGGGGGGCCCGCGGGGGCGGGGGGGGGGGGGGGGGGGGGGGGGGGGGGGGGGGGGGGGCGGGGGGGGGGGGGGGGGGGGGGGGGGGGGGGGGGGGGTGTAGTTGGGGGGGGGGGGGGGGGGGGGGGGGGAGTCTGATGATAAAAAAGTCAAGCCTAGCTTTTGACATCAGAAGCAGTTTTCCTGTGGCCGAGATTCCTGTCGAAGGTCGTGTCTCCCACTTTCTCAACTGCGGGCAGGAAAAAATTCGAGACCCATGGGTCCGGTAGGTAATCCAAAGAGGTTATGCAATGAAGTTCCTCTGTCCTCCTCAGGATCGGTTTGTGTTAACTCGCAGCCTCCCTGGAATGCTTCATCCGAGAGTACATTCACAAGGGAGCCCTGGTGGAAGTCCCTTCTCTAGAAGAAGGATCCAGTGTCTATTCTCCCGTCTTCCTGAAGCCAAAACCGGCAGACAAGTGGAGAATGATCATAGACTTAAGGTACCTCAACCGCTTCATCAAAAAGAAGCGCTTCCATAGGAAAACCATAAAGTCTGTCACCACCTTTCTCCTCTAAGGCGATGTTTTTTGTGACTTTGGATATAAAAGACGCCTATTTGCATATTTCTATTTACCTCCACACAGAAGGTTTTTTTCTAAGGATTGCCGTAGTAGTTTCCGGCCACAGGAAGCACTTTCAATTCACAGCACTACCCTTCGGGATCTCCTCTGCTTCCCACACCTTTACAAAGGTAGTGGCCCCCATAACGGCCGCCCTCAGGCTTCAGGGGATATTCTTGGTGCCTTATCTAGACGACTGGTTGATAAAAGTCCCAGTCAGAGTCTGTTCTGCTCCAGTACCTACAGACAGCCTTCAGAGTCTGTGATGGCTTATAAATTGGGAGAAGTCAAAAACGATCCCTTCAACTCGAAGGAAGTTCCTCTGAGAAAACTACTTCCTAGATTGAGTCCGCCTGCAAATCTCCTTGACACCAGCAAGGAAGGAGAAGCTGGTTGCGGCAGTCCGGCACCTCTTCAAAAAGCCGATAGCCTCCATCAGAACATTGATGAAGATCCTGGGCTTGATGTCTTCCGCAGTAGAGGCAGTCCCATGGGCCTTGTGGCACTTACGTCCCCTCCAGAAGGAGTTACTAGAGGCTTGGGATCGCTCCCTTCTTACATTCAGCAAGAAGATTCGACTCTCCCCCAGGACCCATCTTTTTCCCTCAAGTGGTGGTTGCACCTGAAAGACGGAAGGTCCACGGTCCAACCTTCTTGGACCCTGTTGACTACAGATGCATCCCTCTCGGGATGGGGAGCCCATTGGACGAAAACTCCATAAAGGGAGTCTGGAGCGCTCCTGAAAAAAGGACCTCGTCCAACTGGAAGGAGCTCAGAGCCGTATATCGTGCCTTACTCTATTGCTTGCCTCTTCCCAGGGAAGAGCAGTCAAAATCCGGTCAGACAACATGACCACAGTGCTGTACGTGAACAGGCAGGGAGGCACCAGATCACCAACCCTCCTTAGGGAGGCAGATCTGATATTTACATGGGCAGAGAAAAATCTAACCCATTTATCCGCAGTTCACATCAAGGGCTCCCTGAACATAGTAGCGGATCGGTTGAGTCGGGGTTATGCCGTATCAGGAGAATGGTCACTCAATCCAGAAGTCTTTCATCAGATTACCCTGAACAGGGGTCTTCCAGAAATAGACCTCATGGCAACCTGACTCAACGCCAAGGTGGAGAAGTTCTGTTCCCTTTACCAGGAGGACAATCCCTTGGCAGTGGATGCCCTGTCCATCCCTTGGAGGTCCAGGCTGGCATACATCTTCCCTCCAATTCCAATAATACCAAAGGTATTAATGAAAATCAGACAGGACCAAGTCTCTGTGATAGCCATCATTCCATTCTGGCCAAAAAGAGCTTGGTTTTTTCCAACTCATGGAGATGAGTCGAGGGATATATTGGAGGCTTCCCCCCATCCAGAACCTGGTTTCCCAAGGATCTCTGAAGTGCCAGGATCTCTGGAGATTCAACCTGACAGCCTGGAGGTTGAGCAGTCCCTACAGCAGGATAGAGGACTGTCAGAGGCCGTCCTGAAGACCCTTTATTCTGCAAGAGCAGAATCTACCAATAAGAACTACCAGAGGACAGCCAAGATTTTCATGGAGTGGTGCTCCAAGAAGGGTATTAATAATCTAGAACCTTCAACGGCTGATATTTTCTTCAGGACGGTTTGGATAAGGGCCTTGCCCCTGCCACTTTGAAAGTGCAGATTGCGGCCCTCTCCGCTCATTTGAACAGACGTCTGTCTCAGGATCCTCTGGTTGCAAGGTTCCTTAAAGGGGCAATGAGGCTAAAGCCCTCAGTATCATCCCCAGTGGGACCTTGCGGTAGTCATTACAGGCCTGTGCGGTCCTCCATTTGGACCCTTGGAGACTACGGGGATAAAATATTTAGCCTACAAACCACTTTTTTGTTGGCTATTATATCTGCCAAAGAGTAGGGGTGCTCCAGGCCCTCTCTTCTAGAGAACCGTACATTTTGTTTTTGCAGATAGGGTGCACCTTAGGTTTGCCTGGGTTTATCCCTAAGGTCCCCTCATGCTATAATAGCAATCAGCTAATTTCGTTACCTGTGTTTTTCCCCTCTCCAACCTCTGAGGAGGAAGAAAAGCTCAACACCTTAGATGTGGTAAGGTGTCTGTGGATTTACCTATTCCACACTCAACCGCTTAAGAAGGCCGAAAGCCTACTAATTGATATGCAGTGTAAAAACAGAGGCCTCAAGGCTTCCAAGCCTACTCTATCCACATGGATCAAGGAGACAATTAAGTCTTCCTTTCTTATTCAGGAGTTATTCCCTCCAGTCTTTCTACGGCCACTCGACCTGGGTTGTCGACTTCTTTGGCTGAGTATCGGTCCTTACCATTGGACCAGATTTTTGCGGCTGCATCATAGTCATCTCAGTTGACCTTTTGTTAAACATTATCATTGGACATCCGCAGTTTCCAGACAACTGCCTTTGGTCAGTCAGTCCTTGATGTTGTAAGGCGAGGAAACCCTCCCTAGGGGAATTACTTGCTATCTCCCCATATTATGCTGCTGTCGGACGTAAGGGGAATCGTTGATTGTAATGTCAATCTGTATTCCCTTAGTCCAGACAGCAGCACAAGGCTTCCCTCCCTAGAAGCTTGTTTCCTGTTACTTTATAATTTACACAGTGGAGGGAGGTCTCTTGTGCCCTCTTATAGGGCTAGTAGGAGGCACCTTTTTGGTGCTAATTAAAGGTTCCACCTGTCCTAAACAACACACAGGGGCAGAGATTCCCCATATTGTGCTGCTGTCTGGACTAAGGGAATACAGATTGACATTACAATCAACGATTCTGCTGCTAAAAGCTCGATAGGAAACTACAATCCCAACATGAAAATAATACCACCAGCTGTTACCCTGTAATGTGCCTTGCAGTACACATATGATAATTTGGTCTCAAAAAAGCTGCAGATAGTTCCTATGTCACTGTTGTGGGTTGGGCAGAGGACTCCTACAATGGGGTGTGATACGTACAGCCAAACTAGAGGTGTCAATGGTCTGCCACTCTGTAATGGCAGTGTTGCCATATAATTGATCAATTTTTGTTTAGTATATGTGTTGCGATCCAGTGATTTTCTTTAGTTTCAGTTCCAATTGTTGGTGGTGGTGGCATGTATTTGGAAATATCGAAGTAGCAAAGTTAACCTGTACTTTTGCAATTGGTTAAACTTCTGCACCATGATATGTTATATGTTATCATATAAGACAATAAAAAAACAATGAAAAGTCATAAAAAAATGTTTTTCCAATGAGGTTTTATTGTTTTTTTGTTGTCTTTTGTGATATCATGCTTCAGCAACCAATTGCATAAGTTCGGGTTCAGTCTGCTACCTCTGTATGTCATGTTTGCTTTAAAATGAAAGAGCACACACCCCACACCAGGGCCATTTTAACACATTTGTGATCCCAATGCAAAGGTTTCAATTAGGCATACACCCCAACTTTTAGGGGATACAAAAAGTGACAACTCAGCAAGCAGCAAAGTCTTTTTGTGTTGACCCTCACCCTACTCAGCCCTTTTGACCCCATCCATTCCCACTCAGTCCCTTAGTGCTCCCACACAGCAAGGCTAGCTTCACACAAGTGTCTTTTAATTAATTTTATGGCATTTGGCAATGAAAATGTAGCAACCAAACGTCATGTCTATAGTAAAATATGACTCATCCATCTTTATCATGGCATTTTTTTTTTTTTAACACTACATGACTTTTGGGGCCTGTTTGACATTTTTTTCAAAACACAGCATACTCAGGCAAAGGGAAAGCATAAAATTCTAGCATTTTTTTAGACTGAGGTTAGAGCAAAAAGAGTATTATAGATAGGAATTAGAGATGAGCGAATGTTTCAAAAATTTGATTTGGCAGCTTTGCCGAATTCTCCGATATGATTCGATACGAATTAATTTGCGGCAAATCGCGTTAAAAAAACAGCTATTTCCTGACTGCAGAGAGCCTGAATAGTGGAGTAGAATCGCTGATTCAGCACTATAGACTGCAATACACGTGTATTGCAGTTTATAGAGGAAGTCAGCCTATGCAGATTCATAGGCTAACTTCCTCACTTCTGGGCATGATCAACCAGGTACTGGGGGCTACTAGCAGCCCGGGGTCACTTGCCAGACCCTGGGCTGCAGAAGATGCATATCGGCACCACCTGATCTTGCCGCGGGGCATGCCAAGGGGGACATTTTGCATGGCAGAACCCCTTGGAAACATGACTGCGGCATCCAAGGGGTTAAAACCCTCGATCGTAGCTGTGCTCCGACCGGGGGTTATGGAGCAGGGTGTTAGCTGTCAGTTACAGCTAATACCCGCTCCCGATGCTGTGGGCGGTCGCGAAGGGGGTTAAAGGGCTGTGACATCACAGAGCTGGCTGGCTGCTGATTGGCTACATGCATGGTATTGTGCGTGATCCCGCGTTCCCAGAGTTCCTTGCCCCATGTCCTAATGTGTAGCAGCCATTTTATGAAAAAATGAGATTCGTTACCACGAAGCGTGAGGAAATCCGGATTCGATGTGAATCGAATATTTCCTGAAATTTGGATCGAATTCCACTTCATCAGCTTTGATTCGCTCATCTCTAATAGGGATGATAAACAAGATAATAAAGAGAACAAAGAGACTTCTGATAGGGCACAGAAGTCTGGAATGTGTCCTAAAACAGGGGTTCTTAAGCCAAATTTCTGGCAACCAGTCATCAGAGCATCTTCTTACAACTAATGTCCCTAATGTCATAGAAGAATTAGCATAGAAGAATTAACATGATTATACATGTAACTTCTGGTTAACTTAACAAAATTATGTGGCCTAAACATCTGAGCTGTCTCTCTTCAATGCAGCTGTTATCAGCTGTTTTGACTCATCTACTGTACCTAAAACAATATTTTGTGGACTCTCTAGGATCCAATTAACTAGATCATAGATGAACATCACAAGGCCACATGAAAAAAATGTCAGCAATAAAGGAATTATCAGTATACATATAAAATGGAATTACAATATAAAATCAACTAATTATTAGTAAAGACTATAATAATTATTTGTCTTTATCAAGACAAAGAAAAAAACACCATGCAAAACCTATGCAAAGGTAGTCTAATAATGCCATTCTTCACAATGATAATTCCTCCTTAGTTCCATCCACAAAGGAAAATTCTCCATTTGTGTTGTCACACAGTATGATGTTCCATTAATGCCTCCCATACCGTATAATGACCCTAAATGGCACCCACACAGTATAATGCCCTATCAGTGGCTGTCACATAAGATAATATCCCCCATAGTGGTCCATGCAAAATGTAATGCCGCTAAGTGGCCCACACTCTATATAATGACCAATTGTAGCCCCAAACAATATAATACTTAGTGACCTCACACAGTATAGTGCCCCTCTTGATGGCCCCCACATACAGGGCCGGCATCAGGTTTCTGTGGGCTCTTTGGTGACCGAGCCTCAGTAGACCCCCTTGTTGCACAATTCTTGCA
The DNA here is from genome assembly GCA_947044405.1 of Leptodactylus fallax. Taxonomy (NCBI): domain Eukaryota; kingdom Metazoa; phylum Chordata; class Amphibia; order Anura; family Leptodactylidae; genus Leptodactylus; species Leptodactylus fallax. The sequence goes on from CAMRHE010000024.1 coordinate 1,143,328, forward strand.
GCAGCAGTTTTTTTCATCCAAAAGCACTGCAGCAAAAAACACCTGAAATTGGGTGTATTTTGCTGAGGCAGAGCCGCTAGAATGGACTGTAATACAGAGGATGAGAAGTAGATAGGACTGTATATAAGTGTAATACAGAGACGGTATATAAGTGTTAGACCCCCACGTTGGAAAATGAAGAATTCCTCTTCATTTTCTGCCAGCTACAGACCTGGACAAAATTGTTGGTACCCCTCGCTTAATGAAAGAAAAACCCACAATGGTCACAGAAATAACTTGAATCTGACAAAAGTAGTAATATATAAAAATTCTATGAAAATGAACAAATGCTTCTGGGAGAATGTCCTATGGATAGATGAGACAAAAAAAAAAAAAAATCGAAATTTTTGGCAAGGCACATCAGCTCTATGTTCATAGACGGGAAAATGAAGCATATTTTGAAAAGAACACTGTCCCTACTGTGAAACATGGAGGAGGTTCTGTTATGTTCTGGGGCTGCTTTGCTGCATTTAGCACAGGGTTTCTTGAATCTGTGCAGGGTACAATGAAATCTCAAGACTATCAAGGAATTCTAGAGAGAAATGTGCTGCCCAGTGTCAGAAAGCTTGGTCTCAGTCGCAGGTCATGGGTCTTGCAACAGGATAATGACCCAAAACACACAGCTAAAAATACCCAAGAATGGTTAAGAGGAAAACATTGGACTATTCTGAAGTGGCCTTCTATGAGCCCTGACCTAAATTCTATTGAGCATCTTTGGACGGAGCTGAAACATGCTGTCTGGAAAAGGCACCCTTCAAACCTGAGACAACTGGAGCAGTTTGCTCATGAGGAGTGGACCAAAATACCTGTTGAGAGGTGCAGAAGTCTCATTACAGGACAGGAATCGTTTGATTGCAATGATTGCCCAAAAGGTTGTGCAACAAAATATTAAGTTAAGGGTACCATCATTTCTGTCCAGGCCTGTTTCATGTGTTTTCTTTTTTAAAAAATTCTGTTGAAGCATGGTTGAAAAGCAATGTCTGACTTTCATTTGTTCATTTTCATAGAATTTTTATATATTATTACTTTTGTCAGATTCAAGTTATTTCTGTGACCATTGTGGGTTTTTCTTTCATTAATAATAATAATAATAATAATAGTCCTTTAATAGTCCCACAATGGGGAAATTTAGTGTGTTACAGCAGCAAAGATAAGCAGATACAAATACAAATACAACATGAACAGGAATGTTCCAAGAGGCATTACATTGATAGTAGAATAGTAGACAAACAGATAGGAAGTAGCAGAGGAGGTGGGGGGGATTTAACAGGCAGAAAGATATTTCAGTTCTCTGTGTGTATTGATCTCCACTTAGGTCGGTGTTGGTTGTACAGCCTAACCGCGGTGGGGAGGAAAGACTTCCGATAACGCTCCTTCTCACACTTAGGGTGGAGCAGTTGGTAACTGACAGTACTGCCCAGCGCGATCACGGTCTCATGCATGGGATGGGACTTCTTCTCCCACATGGAGCTCACCATGAACAGTATCCTTCTGTCACTCACCACCTGCACTGGGTCCAGGGGGCTCCCCAGAACAGAGCTGGCCCTTCTAATCAGCTTGTCAAGTTTCTTTCTGTCCCTGGTTGATATACTGCTCCCCCAGCAGGCCACTCCGAAGAAGATGGCTGATGCCACTATCTTGTTGAAGAAAGTCCTAAGAAGTGCCCCCCGGATTCCAAAGGCTCTCAGCCTCCTAAGCAGGTAGAGCCTGCTGTGGCCCTTCCTATACAGGACCTCCATGTGATCTGCCCAGTCCAGCTTATTATTAAGGAGCAAACCCAGGTACTTATAGGTGTTCACAATCTCGATGCCCGTCCCCAGGATGTCCACTGGTTTAGGAGGGCATCTGCATTTACAGAAGTCCACCACCATCTCCTTGGTCTTCCTCGTGTTAATCTTCAGGTGGTTCCGCTGGCACCAGTCCACAAAATCCCAGTTCAGTTCCCTATACTCTCTGTCATCATCGTCTGTGATGAGACCTACTATTGCAGATTCGTCAGAATACTTCTGTAGGTAGCAGCTAGATGAGTTGCACCTAAAATCTGCATTGTACAGTGTGAAGAGGAAAGGGGCAAGAACTGTACCCTGAGGTGCCCCCGTATTACATATCACAGTATCTGACACACAGTCTCGGGCTCTCATGTATTGAGGTCGATTTGTGAGGTAGTCTAGGATCCAGTTGGAGAGGTGGTGGTCCACTCCAGCAAGGCCCAGCTTGTCCCTCAGTAACCCCAGCTGTATGGTGTTAAAAGCACTGGAGAAATCAAAGAACATTATTCTCACAGTGTTCCCTGGTTTCTCCAGGTGAGACAGAGCCCTGTGCAGAAGATGGATGATGGCATCATCTACCCCAATGCCCGGCCCATAAGCAAACTGAAGAGGGTCCATAGCGGGGCTCACTAGAGGGCGGAGATGTGTGAGAACCAATCTCTCTAAGATCTTCATCAAGTGGGATGTCAGTGCTACAGGTCTGTAGTCGTTGAAGTCCATAGGGTGAGGTTTCTTTGGAACTGGTACCACACAAGAAGATTTCCATAATTCAGGGACTATTTCCTGCCTCAGGCTCATATTAAACATGTCTGTAATTATACCACACAGCTGGTCCCCACAAGTCTTAATTAGCCTTGCACTGATGTCATCTGGCCCTGCGGCTTTCCTCGCCTTGATCTTTTTCATCTCCTTCCTCACCTGGGCCCGTGTGAAGGTCAGACTGTGGTCAGCTATAGACGGATTTCTGGATTTACTGGTCTGTTGGGGGGTAGCCGCATGGGGTGAAGTCATTGTGGTGGGGGGAACTGAAGGACATGCTGGGGTAGGAGGAGCAGGTGTGTGATCAAATCTGTTATATAGATATATAGGTAACATTAGCCAGCATTAGCCACCCCTTCTCCCTCTCTGCCGTACTATTACGCCACACTAAGCGTATAGTTAATGCTCAGTCCCATAATAGTACTGCACATTAATGTTGTGGGCACAGGAGCTTCAGGGGGCCCAGGTCTTCATGAGGACTTCCAGGTCTTGGCCGTATTACCTATATATATATATATATATATATATATATATATATATATATTTATTACATATATATATATATGTATTTTCTCCACTCATGGTTAGTGGTTGGTTGAAGCCATTTATTGTCAAACTTCTGTTTTTTCTCTTTTTAAATCATAATGAAACCAAAAACATCAAAATGACCCTGTTCAAAAGTTCACATACCCCCGTTCTTAATACTGTGTATTGCCCCCTCTAACATCAATGACAGCTTGAAGTCTTTTGTGGTCGTTGTGGATGAGGCTCTTTATTTTCTCAGATGGTAAAACTGCCCATTCTTCTTGGCAAAAAGTTCCTGTAAATTCCTGGGCTGTCTTGCATGTACTGTGTGCTTGAGATCTCCCCAGAGTGGCTCAATGATATTGAGGTCAGGAGACTGAGATGGCCACTCCAGAACCTTCATTTTCTTCTGCTGTAGCCAATGACAGGTCGACTTGGCCTTGTGTTTTGGATCGTTGTCATGTTGGAACGTCCAAGTATGTCCCATGCGCAGCTTTCTGGCTGATGAGTGCAAATTTCCCTCAAGTATTTGCTGATAACGTGCTGCATTCATCTTTCCTTCAACTTTGACCAAGTTTCCTGTGCCTTTGAAGCTCACACATCCCCACATCATTAGTGATCCACCTCCGTGCTTTACAGTAGGAATGGTGTTCCTTCATCATAGGCCTTGTTGACACCTCTCCAAATGTAACGTTTATGGTTGTGGCCAAAAAGTTAGATTTTTGTCTCATCACTCCAAATTATCTTGTTCCAGAAGTTTCGAGGCTTGTCTCTGTGCTGTTTGGCGTATTGAAGACGAGATTCTTTGTGGCGTTTGCACAGTAATGGCTTTCTCTGGCAACTCGACCATACTGCCCATTTTTCTTCAAGTGCCTCCTTATTGTGCATCTTGAAACAGCCACACTGATAGTTTTCAGAGAGTCCTGTATTTCAGCTGATGTTATGTGTGGGATTTTCTTTGCATCCCGAACAATTTTCCGGGCAGTTGTGGACGAAATCTTGGTTGGTCTACCTGACTGTGATTTGGTTTCTGGGCATGTTATCAGGCCAAAATCACCAGGGTATGTGAACTTTTGAACAGGGTCATTTTGATGTTTTTGGTTGACATTATGATTTAAAAAGAGAAAACATAGAAGTTTGACAATAAATGACTTCAACCAACCACTAACCATGAGTGGAGAAAAAGTTTTTGTGTTATCATTAATATTCTCTGAAAAAAGGCCAAAAAAAAACAAAAAATCTGCTGGGGTATGTAAACTTTTTAGCACAACTGTATATATATATATATATATATATATATATATATATATATATGTATATATATAGATATACACACACACACACACACACATAAATATCCCAATCCTGATTTATAATACCTGAGATATAATAATAATAATAATAATAATAATAATAATAATAATAATAATAATAGTCCTTTAATAGTCCCACAGTGGGGAAATTCAGTGTGTTACAGCAGCAAAGATAAGATAAGATAAGCAGATACAAATACAAATACAACATGTACAGGAATGTTCCAAGGTGAGAGGCATTACATTAATAGCAGACAGACAGATAGGACGTAGCAGAGGAGGGGAGGGGGGGATTTAACAGGCAGAGAGATATTTCAGTTCTCTGTATGTAATGATCTCCGCTTAGGTCGGTGTTGGTTGTACAGCCTAACCGCGGTGGGGAGGAAAGACTTCCGATAGCGCTCCTTCTCACACCTAGGGCGGAGCAGTCGGTCACTGACAGTACTGCCCAGCGCGATCACAGTCTCATGCATGGGATGGGACTTCTTCTTCTGCATGGAGCTCACCACGGACAGTATCCTTCTGTCACCCACCACCTGCACTGGGTCCAGTGGGCTCCCCAGGACAGAGCTGGCCCTTCTAATCAGCTTGTCAAGTTTATTTCTGTCCCTGGTTGATATACTGCTCCCCCAGCAGGCCACTCCAAAGAAGATGGCTGATGCCACTACTGAGTTGAAGAAAGTCCTAAGAAGTGCCCCCCAGATTCCAAAGGCTCTCAGTTTCCTAAGCAGGTGGAACCTGCTGTGGCCCTTCCTGTACAGGGCCTCCATATGATCTGCCCAGTCCAGCTTATTGTTAAGGAGCAGACCCAGGTACTTATAGGTGTTCACAATCTCGATGCCCGTCCCCAGGATGTCCACTGGTTTTGGAGGGCATCTGCCTTTACGGAACTCCACCACCATCTCCTTGGTCTTCCCCGCGTTAATCTTCAGGTGGTTCCGCTGGCACCAGTCCACAAAAAACCGGTTCAGTTCTCTGTACTCCCTGTCATCATCATCTGTGATGAGGCCTACTATTGCAGAGTCGTCAGAATACTTCTGTAGGTAGCAGCTGGATGAGTTGCACCTAAAATCAGCAGTGTACAGTGTGAAGAGGAAAGGGGCAAGAACCGTACCCTGAGGTGCCCCCGTATTACAGATCACGGTACCTGACACACAGTCTTGGGCTCTCACGTATTGAGGTCGATTTGTGAGGTAGTCTAGGATCCAGTTGGAGAGGTGGTGGTCCACTCCAGCAAGGCCCATCTTGTCCCTCAATAACCTGGGCTGTATGGTGTTAAAAGCACTGGAGAAATCAAAGAACATTATTCTCACCGTGTTCCCTGGTTTTTCCAGGTGAGACAGAGCCCTGTGCAGAAGGTGGATGATGGCATCATCTACCCCAATGCCCGGTCGATAAGCAAACTGGAGAGGGTCCATAGCGGGGCTCACTAGAGGGCGAAGATGTGTGAGAACCAATCTCTCTAAGATCTTCATCAAGTGGGATGTCAGTGCTACAGGTCTGTAGTCGTTGAGGTCCATAGGGTAAGGTTTCTTTGGAACTGGTACCACACAAGAAGATTTCCATAATTCAGGGACTATTTCCTGCCTCAGGCTCATATTATACATATATGTAATTATACCACACAGCTGGTCCCCACAAGTCTTAATTAGCCTTGCACTGATGTCATCTGGCCCTGCGGCTTTCCTCGCCTTGATCTTTTTCATCTCCTTCCTCACCTGGGCCCGTGTGAAGGTCAGACTATGGTCAGATAAAGACAGATTTCTGGATTTACTGGTCTGTTGGGAAGTAGCCACATGGGGTGAATGGGGTGAAGTCATTGTGGTGAGGGGAGCTGAAGGACATGCTGGGGTGGGAGGAGCTGGTGTGTGATCAAATCTGTTGAAGAATAGGTTTAGTTCATTAAGCCAGTTAACATCTGCCTCAATCTGGCAGACCGACTGTTTATGACCCGAAATTGACTTTAGCCCCTCCCAGACCCCCCTTATGTCTTTTCTTTCCATTTGCTTTTCCATTTTTTCCTTATAACTGGATTTTCCTTGCCTGATTAGATGCCTCAGCTCCTTTTGTACTTCCCTCAACCCCTCCTTATCTCTTGTCCTGAATGCCATCTTTTTCTCCTTAAGTAGTGTTTTTATATCAGAGTTAATCCATGGTTTGTTGTTGGAGAAGCACCTCACCACTTTTGTGGGTACTGTGTTGTCCACACAAAAATTAATGTAGTCCGTTATGCAGTGTGTGAGTCCTTCTACATCTTCTCCATACGAATCCTGCAAAACTTCCCATGCGGTTGTGTCAAAACAATCCCTCAGAGCCTCATCACTCTCCTCGGACCATATCCTCACTGTGCGGGTGACAGCTGGTTCTCTACGTACAAGTGGCTTGTACACAGGTCGGAGATGTACTAGGTTGTGATCCGATCTCCCCAGGGGCGGTAGGGCTGATGACTTATATGCCTCCCTCACGTTGGCAAAGAACAAGTCCAGTGTTTTGTTGTCTCTTGTGTGGCAGGTTACATACTGTGTGAAACTGGGAAGTGTGGATGATGGAGAGGCGTGGTTGAAATCGCCAGACACAAGAAGGAGGGCCTGAGGGTGCTGAGACTGTAACTGGCTCAGCGTGGCTTGTAGGAACTCGCTGGCAGCGTCAGCTTTCGCAGATATAACTGTTTGAAGTGACTTCTCCACCATTATTTTCCCTACATTACAGTGGGAAGCAGGGTACAGCTCTTAAAGGGGTTTTCCGGGCACAAAATTAATTTTTAAAAAAGGTTTGCTAGTGATATTAACCGGTTGACGACCACCGGCCGTAAATTTACGGCCTGTGGACCTGGTCTCTGAAGTCCAGCCAATAGTAAATTTACGGCCTGCACTTCAGAGACCCTGTGACCGGGATCGGGAGCGGGTGTTAGCTGTAACTGATAGCTAACACCCTGCTCCATAACCCCCGGTCGGAATTTAGTTCCGATCGGAGGTTTTAACCCCTTCGATGCCGCGGTCAAACATGACCGCGGCATCCAAGGGGTTCCGCCATGTTACCGCCCCCACCGGCAACCCCCGCAGCGAGATCGGGGGTTGCCGATGTCTATTTTCTGTAGCCCGGGGTCTGGCCGGTGACCCCTGGCTATCTGAAGCCCCCACTACCTGGCTGATCCTGCCGGGATGTGAAGAAGTCAGCCGATGCGTCTACATCGGCTGACATTCTTGTATAGACTGCAATACAAGAGTATGCTCGTGTATTGCAGTCTATAAAACTGAGCCAGGATCAGAGCATCGCTGGCTCTGGTGTCCTTATAGGACAAGTTAAAAATGTAAAAAAAAGTTAAAAAAAAAAAATAAAGTGTGTAAAAAAAAAATTAATAAAGTTATAAAGCCCCCAAAAATTCCTTTTCCTATATAAAATGAATTATATAAAAAAAAATAAAAAATTTATAAAAACAACACATATTTGGTATCGCCGCATCCATAACAACCTGTACAATAAAGCTGAAACAATATTTTACATACACAGTGAACGTCGAAAAAAAAAAAACGAAAAAAAACGCTGGAAGTAATGATTTTTGACTATCTCGCTTACAGAAAAATACTATAAAAAGTGATCAAAAACTCATATGTACCTCAAAACAATACCAATAAAAAGCGCATGTCCTCCCACAAAAAATAAGCCCTAAACCAAGTCTGTCAACCGAAAAATAAAAATGTTACGCCTCTCAGGAGATGGTGATGCAAAAACAATTGATTTATGTCCACAAATGGGTTTTTGTTCTGCAGAATTAGTAACGCATAAAAAAACAATATAAATGAGGTATCGCCATAATCGTACCGACCTGCAGAATAAAGGTAACATGTGACTTATGCTGTACGCCACACGGCAAAAAAATTAAAAGGTAAAAACCAATTCCAGAATTGATATTTTTTTTTAATCCACCCAGAAAGAGTTAATATAATTTATTCAATAAGCTATAGACACCCCCAAAAATGGTGTCATTAAAAAATGCATATGATACCGCAAAAAATCAGCCCTCATATGGCTACATTATCCGAAAAATAAAGAATATAGCTTGTACAATGTGAAGACAAAAACCCCAAAAATCACCAAATCATTAGAACACAACTGGCTGCGGCAGGAGGGGAATGTATAAGCTGTGCGAGCATATATCAGGGTACAAACCAGATTTAGAGCTTACGAGGGATAATAAACCAGAAGTGACCCCCAGAGTGACCCCCTCCCCCAATCATAGGAGCTACTGGGGATATAGTAGGGAATTTCATGTTCCCCATGTACTCCGCACAGCTTACCTATTCACTCTTCACCATCCGCTGTGCATTCACGTCTGGTATACTAATGCTTATTACACCCTCTGATAAATTCTTTGAGGGGTGCAGTTTTCAAAATGGGGTCACTCCCTAGGAGATTCCACTTTTCTGGTACATTAGAGGCTCTGCAAACATGACATGGCGTCCAGATACCAAACATCTGAATCTGCACTCCAAAAGCCACATAGCGCTCTTTCCCTTTTGTGCCCTGCTATGTACCCAAACTGCAGATTATACCCACATGTATGACACTGGTGTACCCAGAATAACGTACATAATGTCATATGTGGGTATAAACTGCTGTTTGGGCATAGCCGGGCACAGAAGGGAAGGAGCGCTATTAGGTTTTTGGAGCACAGATTTAGACAGTTTAGCTTTTGGACACCATGACACTTTTGCAGAGCTCCTGAAATACGTGATACGTGACCCTATTTTGGAAACTGCACCCCTGAAGGAATTTATCCAGAGGTACAGTGAGCATTTTTTACCTCCAAGTGTTGCTATAATTTATTTTCCAGAAATGAATACGCAGATGATTGTGAAAGGTGAAAATGACAATTTTTCCAGGAATATTTTATTTCAATGCATAATACGTTGTGTCCGGCTTGTATCAGATGTAAACGCTCCAAAAGATGTTGTGCCCGGGATACCCACTTAACAGTTTTTAGAGTGTTTGTGCCTGCTGACATAAGCTGGGCACAAAATATTGGGCACTGAAATGGCGTATCTCTGGAAAAATTGCAATTTTCCCTTTTCATTATCAGCTGCGCATTCATTTATTGAAATTAAATGAATGCAACACTTAAGGGTTAAGAATACTCGCTACCCCACTTGATAAATCCCTTCAGGGGTGTAGTTCCCAAAATGGGGTCACAAGTCTGCGGATTCCATTTTACTGGCAATCCAGGGGCTCTGCAAAAGTGGCATGGTGTCCAAAAACCAAACTGTGCTTCAAAAACCAAAATAGCGTTCCTTCCCTTCTGTGCCCGGCTGTGCCCAAGCAGCAGTTTATACCAAGTACGTTATCCTGGGTACACCAGTGTCATACATGTGGACGTAAACTGCAGTTTGGGTACACAGCAGGGGGCAGAGGTGAAGGAACGCTATGTGGCTTTTGGAGCGTAGATTTAGATTGTTGGATTTTGGACACCATGTCAAATTGGCAAAAACCCTAAAATTGCCCCTACAAAATGGGGTCATTTCTTGGGGAATTCCAATTTACTGGCACCTCTGCAAAAACAACATGGCGTCCAGAAAGTCCCTCTAGATCTGTACTCTAAAAGCTAAAAAGCGCAGTGCTCATTCCTGTCTGAGCCCTGCTGTTTGCCCAAGTAGCAGGTTACACCCACATATATAATTTTTTTTCCCCCGGGATAGCCCACATAATAGTTTTAGGAGTGCATGTCTCTGATGCTACAAAGTGGGTACAACGTATTGGGCACCAAAATGGCATATTTATTTAAAATTGTCAATTTTCACTTTGTATATTAATGGGAAGCATTTTTAGGCTCAAAATGATAATACCCCTTGATACATTCCTTGAGGGGTGTAGTTTCTAAAATGGTGTCACTTTTGAGGGGTTTACATTGTATTGGTACTTTAGGGGCTCTGCAAATGCAACATGGCGCCTGAAAACTATTCCAGCAAAATCTGCCCTCCAAAAGCCAAATAGCACTCTTTCCATTCTGAGCCCCACCATGTACCCATACAGCAGTTTACAACCACATATGGGGCATTTCTGTGTTCAGGAGAAATTGTGTAACAAACTGTGGGGTTTTTTCTTCTTCATCCCCTTGTAAAAATTAAAAATATGTCGCTAAATGGACAGTTTATTGGAAAAAAAAAGTAATTTTTAATTTTTACATTCCAATGTTAATAGAATCTGTGAAACAACTGTAGGGTCAAAATGCTCACCATACCCCTTGAGAAATTCCTTGAGGAGTGTAGTTTCCAAAATGGGGTCACTTTTGAGGGGTTTCCATTGTATTGGTACTTTAGGGGCTCTGGAATTGCGACATGGCACCTGAAAACTATTCCAGCAAAATCTGCCCTCCAAAAGCTAAATAGCGCTCTTTCTATTCTGAGCCCTACCATGTACCCATACAGCAGATTACAACCACATGGGGAGTATTCCTGTATTCAGGAGAAATTGTGTAACAAACTTTGGAGAGCTTTTTCTCCTTTATCCTTTTGTGAAAATGAAAAATTTGGGGCTAAATTGACGGTTTATTGGAAAAAAAGTAATTTTTCATTTTCATGTCCCAATGTTAATAAAATCTGTGAAACGGCTGTGGGGTCAAAAAGCTCACTATATCCCTTGATATGTTCTGTGAGGGGTGTAGTTTCCAAAATGGGGTCACTTTTGGGGGTTTCCATTATATTGGTACTCTAGGGGCTCTGCAAATGGGACATGGCACCTGAAAACTATTCCAGCAAAAATCTGACCTTCAAAAGCCAAATAGCGCTCTTTCCATTTCGAGCCCCGCCATGTACCCATGAAGCAAATTACGATCGCATATGGGGTATTGCTGTGTTCAGGAGCAATTGTGTAATAAACTGTGGGTGGCTTTTTCTCCTTTAACCCCTTGTGAAAATGAAAACTTTGGGGATAAAGTGATGTTTTAGTAATTTTTCATTTACACATCCCAATGTTAATAAAATCTGTGAAACGGCTGTGGGGTCAAAATGCTCATTATACCCCTTGATAAATTCTGTCAGGGGTGTAGTTTCCAAAATGGGGTCACTTTTAGGGGGTTTCCATTGTTTTGGTACTCTAGGGGCTCTGCAAATGAGACATGGCACCTGAAAACTATTCCAGCAAAATCTGCTTTTCAAATGCCAAGTGTCGCTCTTTCTTTTCCATGCACTGCCGTGTGCCCAAAAATCATTTTACACCCACATGTGGGGTATTTCTGTGCTCGGGAGAAATTGCACAACAAACTGTGAGATGCATTTTCTCCTTTAACCCTCTGTGAATGTGTTAATTTTAGGGATAAATTAATGTATTATTGGATAAAAATGAAATGTCTAAATTTCACCTCCATGTTGTCTTAATTCTTGTGAAATGATTAAAGGGTTAACAAACTTCCCAAATGCTGTTTTTGAATTATTTGAGGGGTGCAGTTTAGAAAACGGGGTGATTTATGGGGGTTTCTAATATATAGGCCTTTACAGTATAATCCCCTTCAGAACTGAAGTGGTCCCTAAGAAATGAGTTTGGGAAATTTTCTTGTAAATCTGGAAAATCGCTGTTACACTTGTAAACCTTCTAACATCCAAAATAAATTAAAGGATGATTAAAAGATGATGCCAATATAAAGCAGAGATATGGTAGATAATATTTATTCATGTATTTGAGTGGTATGACTATCTGTCTGAAAAGCAGAGAATTTAACATTTTGAAAATTGCAATTTTTTTCCAAATTTCCCTCAAATTTCCTAATTTTTTATAAATAAATACAAAAATATTGATCAATGTTTACCACTAACATGAAGTACAATGTGTCATGAAAAAACAATCTCAAAATCACTTGTGTAAGTTATAGCATCTCAAAGGTATTGCCATATAAAGTGACACATGTCAGTTTTGGAAAATGAGACCTGGTCCATAAGGCACTTTTAGGCCCGGTCCTTAACCGGTTAATGAGTTAATAAGTGACCCCGAGTACCTTTAGCAGTGTTTTGATTGATTCGTGGGTTCTCTCAGAGCTCCTGGCATTCACTGCATTTATTTACATATGCATCTTCCTGTTGTGTGCCTTTCCTACAACTTTCATGATTCCTTGGGCTGCACTAAGAGCTGACTCACCCCCGCTTTTTAACCCCTTCACGCATTCTCACGTACCTGTACATGGGAGAATGTGGTTAGTTACCGCATCCCCACGTACAGGTATGTGACGGTGATTGAGCGGGCTCAGAAGCAGAGCCCGTGCAATCACCACGGGAGACCGGCTGTATTTGACAGCCAGGCTCCTGCTGCAACAACAGGGACCAGTGATAACATCGATCCCCGCTGTTTAACCCTTAAGATGCCGCGGTCAATAGCGACCGCGGCATTTTAAGTGTTTGCTAGTGGCACTGAGCTAACTGGCAGCTAACACCTGCTCCCTAACCTCCGATCGGCGCTGCCGATCGTGGATTTTAACCCCTTGGATGACGCGGTCAAACATGACCGCGGCATCCAAGGGGTTCCGCCATGTTGCCGCCCCCGGCACCCCCCCGCGGTGAGATCGGGGGGGTGCCAATATCTATAGTATGCATCCCGGGGTCTGGCCAGTGACCCCAGGCTGCCTGAAGCCCCCACTACCTGGTTGATCCTGCCGGGACCTCTGGAAATCAGCCTATGTCTACATAGGCTGAATTCCTGTATAGACTGCAATACACGTGTATTGCAGTCTATAGTGCTGAATCAGCGATTAGAGTATCGTTGGTTCAGGTGTCCTAGTGGGACATATAAAAAAAGATAATATTTATTAACTTATTTGGGTGGTATGACTATCTCTTTGAAAAGCAGAGCATTTCACATTTTGAAAATTGCGATTTTTTTTTTTCCAAATTTCCATCAAATTTCCTATTTTTTTATAAATAAATACAAAAATATTGATAAATATTTACCACTAACATGAAGTACAATGTCTCACGACAAAACAGTCTCAAAATCACTTGTGCAAGTTAAAGCGTCTTAAAGTTATTGCCATATAAAGTGACATATGTCAGTTTTGAAAAATGAGGCCTGGTCTTTAACGCACTTTTGGGCTCAGACCTGAAGGGGTTAATACTCCCCTCCCTTTCTCACTCACTCTCCCTTTCCTCTTTCCCTAGCTAGCCTGCTCACTACACCCTCAGTGGCCATCTTTAGACTCCTAGTTCTCACTCACTCAATAACCTTCTCTTTTGTCTGTATTATTGTAAAACAGTAATACCTCGTACATTCGCGAGGTTAGGGTCCAGAACCGGTCGCGGATCGCGAGGAATCGCGAATGTTTGGTACAAGCAATTAGAAGTGCTTACAATGCCGATTTCTAATGTTTAACCCCTAAATATCAATAAACTTTACCCTACAGTACTGTACAGTATACTAAAGTATACTGTACAGTACTGTATATTAATATATTCATTCATTTTTCTTATACACTCACAGTAAAATGAAACTAATTACCGGGTACGTAACGAACAGGACGCTACTACCCAATAGCGAAGGTGTTTTTTTTTTTTTAAATTTCACAGATCTGAGAAAAAAAGAGCAAAATCTATATATGTTAGTTGCCAAAAAAATATCGTGAATCTGTGAATTCGCAAATTCGGAAACGCGAGTGTACGAGGTATTACTGTATACAAATTGCCAAAAAAAGCATCAAGAAGGAGTTTTTATTCTGAAGCTTTATCAGTGTGGCTGTAATAATGATTGATTTATTATTTATTTTGCTTACTTGTATAGCCCCCTCATATTCCACAGCACTTTTACAGACATTGTCAGTCACTGTCCCAAATAGGGCTCACAATCTACATTCCCTATTAGTACATCTTTGCAGTGTGTGAGGAAACCAGAGTACCCAGAGGAAACCCACGCAAACATGGGGAGAACATACAAACTCCTTGCAAATGTTGTCCATGGCAGGATTCGAACTAGACTCCAGCGCTGCAAGGCTGCAGTACTAACCACTGAGCCACCGTCTATAGAAGTGATTAAAATATTACAGTCAAAGGAGAAGGTTATTGGGGAAAACTATATGATTGGACATGCAGGTATACAGGTTCTATATGGTATCCTGCGGAACATTTCGCCACAGATGTTACAGCTGTTACAGTGAACCCCACACAATATAATATTCTCCACAGTGGCCCCACACAATGTAATATGCTCCACAGGGGCCCCATACATTATAATATACTCCACAGCAGCCCCCACACAATAAAATATGTTCCACAGTGGCCTCATGCAGTATAATATTCTCCACAGTGGCTGCATACAATAAAATATGCACCACAGAGGACCCACACAGTATAATAAACTACACAGGGGCCCACACAGTATAATATGCTCCACAGTGGCCCCCACACAATATAATATGTTGCACAGTGGCCTCACGCAATATACTATTCTCCACAGTGGCTGCACACAATATAATATGCTCCACAGTGGCCCCTGCATAATATAATATGCTCCACAGGGGCCTCACAGAGTATACTAGGCTCTACAGGGGCCCCATACAGTATAATATGCTCCACAGGGGCCTCACAGAGTATACTAGGGTCTACAGGGGCCCCATACAGTATAATATGCTCCATAGTGGCCCACACACAGTATAATAGTCTCCACGGTGGCCCCACACAATATAATATGCTCCACAGTGGCCCCCGCACAGTATAATATGTTCCACAGGGGCCACCACGGTATAATATGCTCCACAGTGGCCCCCACACAATATAATATGTTGCACAATGTCCCCACACAGTATAATAGTCTCCACAGTGGCCCCACACAATATAATATGCTTCACAGTGGCTCCCATACAGTATAGTGTGTGTGGGCCACTGTGAAGCATATTATACTGCCTGGGGGGCCACTATGAAGCATATTATACTGTTTGGGGGCCACTGTGAAGCATAATCTGCTCCACAGTGGCCCACACACAGTATTATATGCTCCACAGTGAAGGGTGTTTGGGGTGTGAGGGAAGTGCTGTTGCTAGGCTGTTGAGCAGAGATGATGTGTAATACACATTACACTGCCAGACGCAAAAGCTACACACAGGTAGCTCTCTGTGACTATAGCAGGCATCAGCCTGCCGTGATGTCATTATAGCAGGCGTTTCAGATGGAAGGACATTCCAGCTAGTGGTGGGAGGGGGATGGTAGTGTAGGTAGGGCAAGGCAGTTAGTGGTTATAGGGGAATCTATAATCAGGAAGACAAATAGAATAATTTGTCACCAGGACCGCCTCAACTGAATGGTTTGCTGGTGCCAGGGTTCAGCATGTGGTGTAAATTGCTGGGGGGGGGGCTGGGCAGGACCCAGCTGTCATGGTCCATGTGGTTACCAATGACAGAATAAATGGTAGGTGGAGGCTCCTTAAGAATAATTTTAGAGAGCTAGGCTCAAAGCTGAAGGGAAGGACCTCCAATGTTGTATTCTCTGGAATACTGCCTGTGCCATGCGCTACACAGGCAAAGGCAGTGGGAGCTTAGGAAGTTAAATGCATGGCTCAAGTATTATTGCAGGAAAGATGGGTTCGGGTTCCTAGAGCACTGGGCTGACTTTTCACTGGTGTACAAGCTGTTTTCCACCGATAACTTGCAACAGAATGGAAGGGGGTCTGCTGTGCTGGGGGAGAGAATTCTAGCGAGGCTTGTGGACCATTTAAACTAAGAACATGGGGGGGGGGGGCAGGCAGATATAGGGGTAGATAGGTCAGTGAGGGGACAGGCTATCGTGGTGGGTGGAGAAGTGGATTGTGGTGGGGGGATTAGAATAGTCGATAGGAAAATCCATTTATTACAGCTGAACAGTATATACAAATCTGGCCACAAAACTTCAAGAATGCACATTTCTGGTATTGAATATGTGAACTTGGATGGCAATTTAAAGTGTGTGTTCACAAATGCCAGAAGCCTAGCGTGCAAACTGGATGAGCTTAAGGCCCTGGTCCAGGAGGAACATATTAATATACAGTAGTTGATGTTGCTGAGACATGACTAGATTCCTTAGATGACTGAGCTGTTAAAATTCCGGGTTTTACACTCTTTCGCAAAGACAGGGCTAAAAGGAATGGAGATGGAGTGTGTGTGTATGTCAGAAATAGCATGAAAGTGAGTGTGAAAGAGGCAAATGTGGGTGAAAACGTGGGTGAAGATTGTGAGGATGAGGAATCCTTGTGGGTGGAATTGCATAAGGATGTGACCACTGATAAAATACATTTTGGTATAATCTATAGAACCCCCAACATAACCGAGTTAGAGGGTCATTTGTATTAGGAAACTGAGTGGGAGGCACAGGCGGGTACGGTAGTCTTGATGAGAGATTTTAACTACACGGATATTGACTGGGGTCATGGTTCTGCATCGCCTGTAAAGGGGAAGAAATTCATCAAATTGTTGCAGGACAATTTTATGGTCCACCTGTTGAAGCCATTTGGGCGGTGAAACGTGCATCGGGCACAGCGTTTATTCCCTCTTTGTGGACCATTTTCCTGGTGTATTTACAACTCTTTTACTATGGCTACTGGTATGCAGATGTATGATATTTGATCTGTCTACCTATAAGCATATGGTCTTATTGGATGTACATAGTATTTGGCGTACCATGGTCAATTACTGGTGAGTTTGTCTCACTTATTTACTATCAGTAAAGATATACAGTCATATGAAAAAGTTTGGGCACCCCTATTAATCTTAATCATTTTTAGTTCTAAATATTTGGGTGTTTGCAACAGCCATTTCAATTTGATATATCTAATAACTGATGGACACAGTAATATTTCAGGATTGAAATGAGGTTTATTGTACTAACAGAAAATGTGCAATATGCATTAAACCAAAATTTGACCGGTGCAAACGTATGGGCACCTCAACAGAAAAGTGACATTAATATTTAGTAGATCCTCCTTTTGCAAAAATAATAGCCTCTAGTCGCTTCCTGTAGCTTTTAATCAGTTCCTGGATCCTGGATGAAGGTATTTTTGACCATTCCTCTTTACAAAACAATTCCAGTTCAGTTAAGTTTGATGGTCGCCGAGCATGGACAGCCCGCTTCAAATTATCCCACAGATGTTCAATGATATTCAGGTCTGGGGACTGGGATGGCCATTCCAGAACATTGTAATTGTTCCTCTGCATGAATGCCTGAGTAGATTTGGAGCTGTGTTTTGGATCATTGTCTTGCTGAAATATCCATCCCCAGGGTAACTTCAAATTGGTCACTGATTCTTGTACATTATTCTCAAGAATCTGCTGATACTGAGTTGAATCCATGCGACCCTCAACTTTAACAAGATTCCCGGTGCCGGCATTGGCCACACAGCCCCAAAGCATGATGGAACCTCCACCAAATTTTACAGTGGGTAGCAAGTGTTTTTCTTGGAATGCTGTGTTTTTTTGACGCCATGCATAACGCCTTTTTGTATGACCAAACAACTCAATCTTTGTTTCATCAGTCCACAGGACCTTCTTCCAAAATGAAGCTGGCTTGTCCAAATGTGCTTTTGCATACCTCAGGCGACTCTGTTTGTGGCGTGCTTTCAGAAACGGCTTCTTTCGCATCACTCTCCCATACAGCTTCTCCTTGTGCAAAGTGTGCTGTATTGTTGACCGATGCACAGTGACACCATCTGCAGCAAGATGATGCTGCAGCTCTTTGGAGGTGGTCTGTGGATTGTCCTTGACTGTTCTCACCATTCTTCTTCTCTGCCTTTCTGATATTTTTCTTGGCCTGCCACTTCTGGGCTTAACAAGAACTGTCCCTGTGGTCTTCCATTTCCTTACTATGTTCCTCACAGTGGAAACTGACAGGTTAAATCTCTGAGACAACTTTTTGTATCCTTCCCCTGAACAACTATGTTGAACAATCTTTGTTTTCAGATCATTTGAGAGTTGTTTTGAGGAGCCCATGATGCCACTCTTCAGAGGAGATTCAAATAGGAGAACAACTTGCAATTGGCCACTTTAAATACCTTTTCTCATGATTGGATACACCTGGCTATGAAGTTCAAAGCTCAGTGAGGTTACAAAACCAATTTTGTGCTTTAGTAAGTCAGTAAAAAGTAGTTAGGAGTATTCAAATCAATAAAATGATAAGGGTACCCAAATTTTTGCACCGGTCAAATTTTGGTTTAATGCATATTGCACATTTTCTGTTAGTACAATAAACCTCATTTCAATCCTGAAATATTACTGTGTCCATCAGTTATTAGATATATCAAATTGAAATGGCTGTTGCAAACACCCAAATATTTAGAACTAAAAATGATTAAGATTAATAGGGGTGCCCAAACTTTTTCATATGACTGTATATATTGTGACAATTTGGGGAATTAAACTCAAAATGGCGGCTGACTCCTGGTCCGGACAGCGGTGGTTCATGGTACTGGGCGCCGGAAAGATAGCTTTCAGACGGTCCAAGCGTAAAATAAAAGTGCCTTTATTCAGCTTAACTGCAACACAGCAAAACAACAAAAACCTATGCCACAGTTAGGGCCTAACTCACTCCTTGAGCCCCTAACTGTCCTGACTGTTGCTCAGCTCTAGCAACAGTCCTCTGTGGACGCCAGCCCTCTGGGACAGAGCCTATCTCTCCGTCCTAGCTGGTCCACTCCTGTGGACGCCAGCCCTCTGGGACAGAGCCTCTCTCTCCGTCCTAGCTGGTCCACTACTTCTTGCAGGACACTCCAACCCTCCTGGAGTTACGTGCCACCACTTCCTGATTCCTGCAGGACACTCCAGCCCTCCTGGAGTTACGTGCCACCACCCAAAGGCGTGGCTGAGGGCCTTTTCTGGCCTGGCCTGGGTCGCTCAACAGCGCCCTCTGGCTCACATTCTTACATACCCTCCCCCTCAGCTCACTACCCATGGGGTGAGCTACAATGGGACGAGACATCCTATGATGAAGTCCCTCTTCAACTCTGCATTCCTGTCCAGTGTCTCTCCAGAAGTCCCAATCTGGCGGTCTCTTCTTCCAGCTTCCGGTTACTCGACACTTCCGGTTTCTCATCACTTTAACTGCTACGTCAAGATCCTGGCCATTCTGTGCAAAGGCAAGTTTTTCTTCATCACCTTCACAATTCGCCATACAGGGGATCACATCATTTTCATCACATTTCTCGTCATAGTCTTCAGCTATCCCATGGCAGGACTTTAATTCCTTTAGTGAATAGCCGTAAGAATCTTCATCTTCTCCTATCCTGAATCCACAAGAGCTCAGAGACCAACTAACACGTACTTCATGCACATCAATGTCTTTAGAGTATAACTGTATCATGGGAACTTTTTCCGTAACCTTCATCTCAAAGCAAACTTTGCCCTCACCATCAAGGCTTAGAAGTTTAGGAGACATAGGCTGCTTGCTCTCCTCTTTCTTTGAGATACACAATCTCTGTACTGCAATATCTTCTTCTGCACGAGGGCTATACCGTACACCCTCACAAAATAGCTCACGCTGAACTACATTTTCTGGCATGTCTTTAACAACTGTCACATCATTGGTGACATGTAACCATCTCTTACTTCCTGACTCCCCCTTCACAGACAACATGGAGTCATTATTCACTGTTTGTCCACCAGACATTTGGCTAGAGACAGGCACAGTAACACCTTTATCCACAATGGCTTCAGACACTTTAGCTGTTGGGACAACATATGCGTGGTCAGTCTTCTCACGGACTCTTGTTCCACACTTTTGGTGACCCTTCACCTTATTTACCATATCACAGCCCTCGAGGCTGGCAGCTTTTTCCAATTCTAGCGCCTTCTGTAGTGCACAAATCTCTGATTCCAGCTCCAGAACCTTCTTCACTGCGACATTTTTCTGTGCCGCTTCCATCTCAGTCTTTACTAGTGCACCTTGCAGCTCTGATTCTTTAGAGGTTAACAAGTTCTGCAGCGAATCCTTCTCAGCTTCTAGTGCTGACAGCTTTGAAGATAGGGCAGATGCCGACTGTTCAGTATTGGATAGAGACTGCTGCAATCGATCCAATTCTTCTCTTTTAGATTCCACTTCGGTTTTTAACTGTTCAATCTGAAAAGTGCGCTCTTCCAACTTTATTTCTGACTCGCGCTTCACGTGATCTATCTGAAACTCCAGCTGTTTCTTGATGCGTGCAATTTCCTCCTGCTGGTTGACTTGCACCTTTAGTTTAGCAACAAGCATTTTTAGATCTACAATCTCAGCAGACAAATTAGACAGGTTTCCCTCAAACTGAATCTTCATGTCTTCTATCTGGAGGTCCAATTCTCTCTTGGCCTTTTCCAGCTTGTCATAAGCATTAGCTTTGTTCTCATACAATATCTGCACAGATTCCAGGTTTTTCTCAACTTCATCCTTGGAGCTAACCAAATTCTCCATTTCAGTGCGCCGTTGCTTGTTGAGCCTCTCTAACTCGGCCTTCAATTCAAGGGCCTCTGCTTCAGCACGGTCACGTTCTTCTGCATATCTAGCAGAAAGAGTCTTCTCTTCACCAAGCAGTTGATCAAACTTTTTCTGCTTCCTTTCCAAATCTGACACCATCCAACGTTGATGATCAAGGTCTACACCTACATCTTCTAGTTCCTGCTGCAGTCTAATTTTCATCTTCTCAAGTTTATCATAAGCAGCAACCTTCTCCTCAAACCGTTGATTTGTAGCTTCTAGCTCCTTTTGCAACCTTTCCTTTAGTTCTTCAACAGAGTCCAAGGACCCAATACTATCCTCCATTTTTTTCTTCATATCAGTCGCCTGAGCCTGTAGTTCTGCTTGAAACCTGTCCCCTTCTGTGACTTTTAGTTGCATCACTTGAAGTTGAGTCTCTACTTTTTTATGACTCTCCTGTAAGGCTTGCACTTTCTGAGCATGGACAGACGACATTTCCATCAAATCTTTGTCTTTATTTTGCACCAAAACAGACAACTTCTCATTATCTTCACAAGATCCTGACAGCGCCCTCTCCAGGCTACATATTCTAGCTTTGAGTTCACTTTCTCTTTGTTCCAGAACTCCAGCTTTACTTTGCCATTCGTGGATTTCACCATTTAGGCGAACCTGATGCAAGTTTTGCTCTGACTGCAATGTCTGCACCACAGATTCTAAATCACTCTCTCGGTCAGACACATGCTTCCTCAGCTCGGCAATTTCATTTTCTTTGTCAGATAAGGCAACCGAAAGTTTTTCACACATCCTGACTTTGTCATCCAGACATTCTGACTGACTCTGCAAAAATTCACTTCTCTCACGTTTAGCAGTTTCAAGGTCATCTCTTAATTTTTCAATGACACTCTCTTTGGCAATGGAGTCTTGAACATGCTGCTCCTTTAAATCCTGCAATTGCTTCTCAAGCACTTGCTTTTGCTCTACACTCTGTATAACTTCCTTAGACAGAGCACACTTCATTTCTGCAAACTCCTTCTTAGTGACACAGTCCATTCCAGGCAAACCCAGTACCACATTTTCACAATGACTAGGATATAACCTCTTCATAGAGTCAAGCTCTGCCTTCAACTTAAGGTTCTCTCTTTCTGATACCAAAAGTTGCCATTTCCAATCAGATATTTCATTCTTATACATGAACCTGATGGTTTTATTCTCATCTTGAAGCTGCTGCACCCTATCATTTTCATCTTTGGCGCTTTGCACTCCATTATGAGACACACACTCAGCAGGGACATATTCCATCATAGAACAGAAGTGCTTTAGAAAAATTGAGTCACCATCATGCAACCCTTTATCTTTACTTGCACTCAACATGATCTGTTCCGGGTTTTGTATCTCTCTGCACTCAGACTGCTGCACTAATAAACCTGTGCATAACTTCTCAGCTTTTTTACAAGCTGAAATTCTCTTTTTCTTTCCCATGGTTTACCGGGTTCAACCGGCAGAAACTTTTTGCTATCTTCTGCAGTCACCTGTATTCAAACAGTTAACTTATGTGGCACTACAACAACCAGCATTTTCTTCTGTCTTCCACAGAAAACATCAACATGGCACCATAGCCTTTCACATATACTTGTTTGCAATATCCAGCTTCTATACAACTTCTTGCTATCTTCTGCAGTCACCTGTATTCACACAGTTAACTTATGTGGCACTACAACAACCAGCATTTTCTTCTGTCTTCCACAGAAAACATCAACATGGCACCATAGCCTTTCACATAGACTGTTTTCAATATCCATCTTCTATACACATTGCATACGTTCTTGCCATCAGCAAAACATTTCACAGACTTCTGTGCCACAGTATACACAAAGTCCATTCCCTGGATTCCTCATCCAGAGTTTTTACTTTCACCGGTTTTTTTTTGCACACACATTGCTACGTTGCAATTCACTCACCCCTTTTTGGGCTTCTCAGTTGAAATCACCGATTTCTTCCAGCTGTAGGCCACAATGCACACTTAGCAGTACTGCAGTCACCATTCACTTGTCTTCCAGGACTTGCGTGGATCTCCACCATATGTGACAATTTGGGGAATTAAACTCAAAATGGCGGCTGACTCCTGGTCCGGACAGCGGTGGTTCATGGTACTGGGCGCCGGAAAGATAGCTTTCAGACGGTCCAAGCGTAAAATAAAAGTGCCTTTATTCAGCTTAACTGCAACACAGCAAAACAACAAAAACCTATGCCACAGTTAGGGCCTAACTCACTCCTTGAGCCCCTAACTGTCCTGACTGTTGCTCAGCTCTAGCAACAGTCCTCTGTGGACGCCAGCCCTCTGGGACAGAGCCTATCTCTCCGTCCTAGCTGGTCCACTCCTGTGGACACCAGCCCTCTGGGACAGAGCCTCTCTCTCCGTCCTAGCTGGTCCACTACTTCCTGCAGGACACTCCAGCCCTCTTGGAGTTACGTGCCACCACTTCCTGCTTCCTGCAGGACACTCCAGCCCTCCTGGAGTTACGTGCCACCACCCAAAGGCGTGGCTGAGGGCCTTTTCTGGCCTGGCCTGGGTCGCTCAACAGCACCCTCTGGCTCACATACTTACAATATCTTGAGATTGCTAGTCTTGGGAGCCATTGTTATATAATTTTGTGTATTTGTCCCTTTATTTATTGGTTACGCCATTTATTTGTTATACAACTATTTGCACTACAGGATTAATATTCCCTGGGGGGATAGGTTCTGTATACTGTACATGCTGTATTTCATCTGCGTGCTTGTCTGCACATTCTCTTAGATAGATCTATACTTATATGTATGTATATTTATTATATTTTAAACAATAAATTAGATTATTATTTTTCTATATACTAGCCTCTATAAACTGATTTCTTGGTTGGCGCAATTTTATGGTCCAGTCTGTAGAAGATCCAACTAGAGGGGATGCTCTGCTGGATCTGATCATCTCTAATAATACAGGACTTGTTGGAAATGTCACTGTTGGTGAAAACCTTGGTAATAGTGACCAAAATCTAGTCAGATTCCACTTAAATTGTAAAAATCAAAGGTTGGGAGGGCAAATCCCTTAATTTAAAAAAGGCCAATTTTCCCACGTTAAGGGTTGCACAGGATATAGACTGGAAGTAGCTATTGTCAAATAGTGATACAGAGGTTAAGTGGGAGACATTTAAATCTACAGTACATTGAGAAAGTATATGTCAAAATGTATACCCATAGGGAACAAGTAAAACATCTTAAATTAAACCCTCCATGGCTTACAACTACAAAAAAATAAGGACAGAACAAGTAGGTCACCTAAATAAAGGTAATGGAGAGTTGGTCACCGGGGATCAAGAAAAAGCAGAGCTACTAAATAGGTTCTTTAGCTCTGTGTATACAGAACAACAGGGAATAGTTGATGTAGGCGTCACCACTGCTGGTAATACATCAACCAATATACTAAACTGGATAAACATAGAAATGGGCCAAGCCAAGCTAAACAAAATAAACGTGAGTAAGGCTTTGTGTTCAAATGGATTACAGCCAAGAGTACTTAAAGAACTCAGGTCGACCCCAAATAATTACAAACCTATGAACTTAACATCCATTGTAGGGAAACTGTTTGAGGGGCTCATAGGCAACTATATACAGGAGTATGTGACTATACACAATATTATAAGAGACAGACAGCATGGTTTTACTAAAGACAGAAGTTGTTAGACTAACCTGATTTGCTTTTATGAAGAGGTGACTAGAAGTCTGGACAGGGGGGACTGTGGATATAGTGTTCCTCGACTTTGCAAAGGCGTTTGACACTGTCCCTCATAGACGTTTAATGGGTAAAATCAGGCCCATTGGCTTGGAAAATATAGTTTGTAATTGGATTGAAAACTGGTTGAAGGATTGTATCCAGAGAGTTGTGGTCAATGACTGCAGCTCAGATTGGTCTTCTGTTATAAGTGGTGTACCCCAGGGTTCAGTGCTAGGTCCACTGTTATTTAACTTATTTATTAATGATATATAAAATGGGATTAAT
Organism: Leptodactylus fallax; assembly: GCA_947044405.1. Classification (NCBI taxonomy): domain Eukaryota; kingdom Metazoa; phylum Chordata; class Amphibia; order Anura; family Leptodactylidae; genus Leptodactylus; species Leptodactylus fallax. The sequence continues at coordinate 1,168,142 of CAMRHE010000024.1, forward strand.
AACACTGTCTCTAATTATACAGATGACACCAAGCTATGCAGTGCAGTACAGTCTGTAGAGGATGTAGGCAGGTTACAAGCAGACTTGGACAGACTGAGTGTTTGGGCATCCACATAGCAAATGAGGTTCAATGTGGATAAATGTAAAGTTATGCATCTGAGTAAAAATAATCCACATGCAACATATGTCCTAGGGGGAGTAATGCTGGGAGAGTCACACGTGGGGAAGGACCTGGGTATACTTGTAGATCATAGATTAAATTACAGCTTGCAATGTCAATCAGGTACTTCTAAAGCCAGCAGACTACTGTCTTGTATTAAAATTGGTATAGACTCACAGAACAGGGATATAATTTTACCACTTTATAAGTCATTGGTGCGGCCCCAAATGGATTATGCAGATCAGTTCTGGGCACCAGTACATACAAAAACATATCCTACAGTTGGAAAAGGTTCAACGGAGGGCCACAAAACTGATAAGGGGCATGAAGGACCTCAGTTATGAGGAGAGACTAAAGTAGTTAAATTTGTTTAGTCTGGAGAAGAGTTGTTTAAGGCCCATACAAGAAATATAGGGTAAATCTGTTCCATGTAAAATCCCCTCAAAAGACAAGGGGGCACTCTCTCTGTCTGGAGAAAAAAGGTTTAATCTCAAGAGCCGACAAGGCTTCTTCACTATAAGGACTGTGAATCTTTGGAATAGCCTACCCCAGGAGCTAGTCACAGCTGACAGTTACAAAAAAGGATTAGATGCCTTTTTAGAGCAAAATATCTATGATAGTTATGGAAATGTATAGACTGTCATGATGTTTCCCATCCCCTGGTTGAACTTGATGGACATATATCTTTTTCAACAATACTAACTATGTAACTATGTAATATAGGGAAAGAGACAGCCTCATTATGCAGACTGAACTACCACTCCCAATGTGAAATATAATCACAGAATTGTGTGGATAGAACCATCTGCCTTTATCTTTTTTGAGTCACTGTCACCTTGTGAAAATGGTCAGCCTCGCAAAGTTGCTCTATCATCTCCGAACTATACCACTCTTACCAGAGGCGTAGCTAGGGGTTCAGCACGAGGGGTGAACATGTCCAAGTGGGCCCCCAACTTGGACATGTTTGTATACCAATACTATGAGTATACGGTGAGCGTATAGTGGTCTCTAGCGGCTCTACAAAGGGCTCTGCAGACGATTTAGGTGAATACAGGGCATTAACATTTAGTGACTTACAGGTGACGTCTCTGACTAATCGTTCACATTCCCCATCTCTTTCATCTGGATGGCCATGACCACTTCTTCCAATCTCTGTAAAGTTTGCAACACAGACATCTTTAGCTCCTCTTATTGATCGCGGTTTTTCCTGCAGCACTTTGCACAGAAAGTTCACAGAGGTATAACTGACATGCTGTGATTTCCAAAACTGCAACTGTTTTGGAAATCACAGTGCATCCACTGCGCATATTTTACTGCAAAGTGGAGATGGGATGGAGGCCCCATGTGGCGAAAACCCACAGAAAAAAGCGTGGCATTTTAGCAAATCCCATCCACACATTGCAGAAAAATATGTGTAGCAGACGCACTGCAATTTCCAAAACCGTTGCGGTTTTGGAAATTGCAGCATGTCAATTATATCTATGGAAACACTGGCAATTTCCATATAGGTGTATTGAAAACAGAAAGTCCACAGGGGAAACCTCTGCGGACCTTCTGTGAAAAGCAGTGTGGGAAAAACCACAATGTTCCACCGCGGTTTTTCCTGCAGCGCTTTTTTTTTGCTGGAGCCCGCTACGTGGGGCCTTAGTCTTAATAAAGCCCAAGTGCAACTTTAATTAAATTAATTGCCCCCTCATATTATGCCCCTGATTCCCCCTGACATAAATACTGCACCTCTAATGACCCCTTATATCTGCTCCCCCAGATTAATGTCCCCTTTATCTGCCACCATCATAATGTCCCTCTTCATCTGTCACCAGCTTAATGCCCCCTTCATCAGCCCCCAGTTTAATGTCCCCCTTTATCTGCCGCCAATTTAATTACCCCCCTTCATCTGCCCCCAGTTTAACTGGCCCCTACATCTGCCCCCAGTTACCCTCTCTTGCTCACACATGCTGTGTCTCTGTCTCTTCGATCACTCTCTGTTCCCAGCAGCTTTCTGTGTAACATCACAGTCTGTCCCGCGGTATCCAGAATAGCTCCGCCCACAAAAGAGTCTGATCACATGGTCATGACGTTATCAAAGGTCCTTTACCCACTAGGATTTAGCATCTACCGTCTACACTACCCTAATAAAGATTGTTAATAGCAAAACACTTCAGGAGCATAGCGGAACAAACTGTAAGCTATGCAGGGCCGCAGGATAGCTGTGTAAAATCGGGACTCCCCCACTGGAAGCTATTCTATTAATATACCCACAAAAAAAAAGAAAACAAAAAGTCATACTCACCTACCTTTAATCCTGATGAATGGAACCGCCGCTTCCTCCCTGTCCACTCACAGGACGTCTGTGTCTGAGCGCAGGCGGTGCGGTGTTGTGACGTCATCGCGCCGCCCGTGCTGAGAAGCAGAACATCTGTGGTCTCAGCGTCTTGTAAACCAAAGGCCTGCATTGGCTTGCGGTTTACAATACTGTTAAGTTGCAGGAATCGTTTTAACTAGATCGGTGTCTGCAGACACCGATCTAGTTAGAAATAAAGGATGTATTAATGGCGGCCCTGGGGTGGGCCCCAAAAAGTCAGTGGGACCGGGGCAGCCACCCCCTCTGCCCCCACCCCCCACCCCCCCGCTAGCTATGCCTCTGACTCTTACTTAAACATTCAGACGTAGCGGCACTCCAGAGAGCTATGTTGGCCTTCAATTGGACCAGTAACCGACCGCATATCAGCTTGGAAAAACTGGTTTTGCCAAAAGATAGGGGGGGATTGAATATGCCAGACATTATCCAACATTACTTCCACGACACCCATAGTGAGGCGACTACCAACCCAATGGACAGCCTGATTGGTTGTGATGTGCACCACTATTCACTTTCATTTTTGTAGTATATATTACTTTAAGGACTATCAAGGGGTACCCTGGGTGTGCTACAGTGTTTCATGTCTGGGTCAGAGTTCTCCCAAATGAGGACCTCACTGACCGATTGCTAGAGGGGTGTGCGAAGGTTAAGAGGGCAGTGCTCTGCGAAACGTGGAGGGAGACATGTTATTGCCTATTATACCGAGTCATCTATGCAATTGATAGTCCCCCAAACCCAAATATGCCAAACTGGTTAACTCACTGCCTCAAGTGCACCCTTTCTAAAGCAAATCTGTGGCACTGTATTTGGGGATGTCCTCAGGTGCAACATTATTGGGAAGACATACTGCACTGGCTATAAGATATCTGGCCAAAAAAACCCATGCCTGTGCTCTTCCACTTTTACCCTGTGGGATTACATACCCCCCTAAATGGAGCGCTATTGGTGGCTCTATGATGCCTAGTAGTCACTTGGTTACTCCATAGGACGCCAACCGGGCTAGAGGTACTAAAATGCACCACTTCATGCACATAGATAGAATAGAGACTGAGAGGTCAAAAGACAGCCAAACAAAATCTTTCTTTAGGAGATGGAAATCCTACATATGCACAGATCTAGCACCCATAGAAATTAAGTCCCTCATGCTCCCCTTCAGATATACATCCTGGTACTTACTTGAAGCTCTGAGGGGCACCATGGTAACGCTCAAAATACATTAACCCAGCTCTCATATATGTTTTGGGAATGCAGATTATCAGTTAAAGCACACCTCACAAACAGTTTTACCAACCAAGCATCCGGAGAGAGGTATCAAAATGTTTTTTGTTAATTCCTGTCTATACTTTTGTTGAATGCAAAATGTTCACATTCCCTTTGAACAGAAATTGTACATGTGTTCTTACATACATGTACATGTATTTTAAATTGACATTGCAATATACCTGTATTGCTGATAAGTGAACGCTTAACTGTATTTACTGTATGTAAAATTTTTTGAACAAATACAATGTTTTATAGAGATTGATATATAATGAAATTCCAGTCAAAGGATTCAATAGTCAATTTGACCCTGATGCAACTAAAGTGTTTGACATTCACATGCATCTATGTACAGACAAAAAGATTAATTTTTGTTGTCCAAGTTTTGCATAGTTTTTAATCAGTATTTAAATACAGTCATTTCCAATGAAGACCAATAATTATACATCATGGACTGATTCTGCAAAAAGTATGTTGATAAAGGTTCATAAAGATTTGCAAAATTGTTCCAAACAACCATGGGCAATATATGAGGATTAGTCTCTGGAAAAAATATGAAAAAATTACTAAATCATCCAAAAAATATGGGATATTTTTGTGCATGTATTAATGTATCAGGAGTAACATACTGTATGTTTACCTTTCATGTAAACACAATAATTTCCTATGCTGAATGTATACAGTCTGTTAATGTGAGATTGGTGGAAAATACCTTTGTGAATAATAAAAAATAAAGTGAATTTTCAATGTCTGTAATGAAGACGACAGAAGCTGTGAGCCAATTGGGTCACAAATGGATTTGGCTAGGCCTATACCAGGGAAGTAGAGCCTGAATGATTAGCTATTCTTCACCCTTAACCTACCCCATTCCTCTCTTTCGCAAGGCGGTATGATATTTCCCTCCAGGAACACACCAAGTCAACATCCTAACTGCTAACAGCTAACTGTAGGCATGTTACTGAAGCAACAGGCAAGAATTGTAGTCAAACAGTGCCTTGGTTGAGGAAAGAATAGTTTAGTCCCAAGCTGTGTACAGGCAGAAGTCAAGACCAACAGCAGGCAATGAGACATTGTCAAGTATACAAGTCAGGTTAATGTGAAGTAGAACAGAAACAAACACAGCTTTGCAGACTTTAGGAACTTTATTGCCCAGGCAAGGAGAAATAGGGGAACATTTGGGCATTGGCTGAATTCAGATGTGAGTAGCATATACTGGCCCTTAAACACTTGATGACCAGGTGGCGGCCACAACTATAGATCTGCCAGCGGATTGTAACAGTGTCTTTGCTGCATTTTCTTCTTACAAAGAATTGTTTTAGGTTTGGATATGATTTTTACTTGCAGTTACAGGGAATGTCAGTGGAATATTCTGTACCTCTAAATTATGCAAATATATTTACGTTCACTTGTAGAACAGCAGAGTTTGGTACTGTTGTGGGAATGGTGTTTTTGTACTTTGGCAAAGCAGTAATGAAGAACTTTGGCTGTATGTTTGGGGCCGTTGTCCTGCTGCATTACAAACTTGGAGCCAACCATTAAGGGTCATTGTATCCCATGGTGGAAACTCAATGTATCACCAGAAGATGCTTCAGGGTGCAATACCATCCAAAAAGAACCAAGGGGATCTGCAATAAAACAGGAGAGGAAACTCCAAGGTGATGAAAAAAATTCTTGTCAGGTCTCAACAAGTTAAAAATTTCAGGGTGTACAGACTCTACAAGAGACACACATACAGATAAGACACTATGCCAGTTTAAAAAGACTAAAGGGCACCAAAAAGATGTCCTTTATGAAAAGTTATTTTCTCCTACAGAGGGGAGTGAGCTAACCAATCCACAATAGATATATGTATAACAGTGATGTTTATTGTGAGCTCAGGAAGCCCAACAGGCATAATACACATAGGAAGAATGGGCACACAAAAATGCAACTAAAACTTTTTCTAACAAGGAATAAATCATACTGATCACCCCTAGATTCGCTAGGGACACTGATTATAAAGACCAACTCTCTCTATCCAATGAGAGGAAAGATGAGGGCAGGGAAAGACCAGGAAGAAGCATGCAATGGATAAGCAGCCTGCCCCTCTGCACTCCGGGAGCGAGATGATGTCAGTGGAATATTCTGTAACTCTAAAATATGCACATATATTTACGTTCACTTGTAGAACAGTAGAGTTTGGCACCGTTTTGGGAAATGTGTTTTTGTAGTTTAGCAAAGCAGTAATGAAGAACTTTGGCTGTATGTTTGAGCCAGACATGGCTCCCAGTTACAACGCAAAAAAGGGCAAGCCTCAACAATAAATGTATTTAATATTTTCACATATAGACTTCAACAACACAAAATTAATCTTTAGACCAAAGCTTTATAATTTTGCCAATCAGTACCCCCCTAATTAATTTGATCTAATTTTAGATGCCAATGAATTTATTAGGAATCTCATGTATATCCATCATATGAATCTGATGCTGGTCCCATGATTAATTTGAAGGTAGAGGAAAATGTTGAAATCAAACATGTGGAAGTATTCAAAGCCTTCTCTTTTTATCCATTGTTCCATAAAGGAGGTTTCAGAGAAACATTCCAATCTTTGGCAATTAATGAATTTAGGGTTTGGGATTGATTCTGTTTCCATAATTATCGTATACATGATAATTTAGCAAAGGATGAGTTGTCAACTACAATAGGGATCATTTTTGCATATCGTAATTTCAGGCATTAGATCCATTACCAGTCACTTATTCCATTATACTGACTTATTTCTACAGCCACATGTTATGAATTAGATTAATATCTTAGGGAGTCTTATCATGTGATATCTTTATTGTTGGTTGTATCCATTCCTAAGAGTTGTTTGTTCATTACCTTAGATGTTAACTGTTTATATTCTAAAATAGAACATGATTTGGGATTGAAAGCTATTGAGGAAATACTTGTTGATTCCAATGAGCTTTCCCAACCCCACAGACCAGGTCCAAGTTGGATCAGAAAATGCCTTAACCTCACAGGTTAGGAAGAGGTCCAAGGGAAATACTAATTCCTTTCAATGTGCTTTTGTCACATCATTTAATTCAAAGTATAAGGAAATTTGAAGTGTTCTCAAACAACATTGAAGAGCATTAATTGTTGAAGCGCCCCTCCTTCACCTTCGTTCCCCCCTGTATTATGATTATATTATATTATTTCAACAGCTTAATACAGTGCTGGCCAAAAGTATTGGCACCCCTGCAATTCTGTCAGATAATACTCAATTTCTTCCAGAAAATGATTGCAATCACAAATGCTTTGGTAATAATATCTTCATTTAATTTGTCGTCAATGGAAAACCACAAAAAGAATTGTCAAAAAGCCAAATTGGATATAATTCCACACCAAACATAAAAAAGGGGGTGGACAAAAGTATTGGCACCCTTTGAAAAATCATGTGATGCTTCTCTAATTCGTGTAATTAACAGCACCTGTTACTTACCTGTGGCACATAACAGGAGGTGGCAATAACTAAATCACACTTGCAGCCAGTTGAAATGGATTAAAGTTGACTCAACCTCTGTCCTGTGTCTTTGTGTGTACCACATTGAGCATGGAGAAAAGAAAGAAGACCAAAGAACTGTCTGAGGACTTGAGAAGCAAAATTGTGAGGAAGCATGAGCAATCTCAAGGCTACAAGTCCATCTCCAAAGACCTGAATGTTCCTGTGTCTACCGTGCGCAGTGTCATCAAGAAGTTTAAAGCCCATGGCACTGTGGCTAACCTCCCTAGATGCGGACAGAAAATAAAAATTGACGAGAGATTTCAACGAAAGATTGTGCGGATGGTGGCTAAAGAACCTCGACTAACATCCAAACAAGTTCTAGCTGCCCTGCAGTCCGAGGGTACAACAGTGTCAACCCGTACTATCCGTCGGCGTCTGAATGAAAAGGGACTCTATGGTAGGATACCCAGGAAGACCCCACTTCTGACCCAGAGACATAAAAAAGCCAGGGTGGAGTTTGCCAAAACTTACCTGAGAAAGCCAAAAACTTTTTGGAAGAATGTTCTCTGGTCAGATGAGACAAAAGTAGAGCTTTTTGGGAAAAGGCATCAACATAGATGGCATTTCTATTGCAGGGTACATAGAGTAGCCTGCAATAGAAAATAATGAAAGACAGGCCTGGGGGCCTTCACAAGGCTCCTGGCTGTCATAGCAACGAGCGGCCGCCATATTTAAACACCCGATATCCACCGTACTATTAATGCGGATGTCAGGAAGGGGTTAATCAAATGAAAATCTGAAAAGTGTGAAGTGCAAAAGTATTCAGCCCTCCTATATTGATACTTTGCAGAGCCACCTTTTGCTGCAATTACAGCTTCAAGTCTTTTTGGGTATGTCTCTACCAGCTTTGCGCACCTGAGATTTTTGCCCATTCTTCTTTGCAAAATAGATTAAGTTCAGCCAGATTGGATGGAGAGCGTCCAGTGGTGAACCTAGCCTCTTTGCTGCCTGAGGCGGACTATAGAAAGACGCCCCCCGCCACCCCCCCCCCAAAAAAAAACAAAACAAAAAAAAAACACAGTGGCCCCAGCACACGGTATTATGCTCCATAGTGGCCCCTGCACTGGTATTATGCTCTATAGTGGCCCTTGCACTGGTATTATGCTCCATAGTGGCCCCTGCACTTGTATTATGCTCCATAGTGACCCCTGCACCCGGTATTATGCTCTATAGTGGCCCCTGCACTTGTATTATGCTCCAGAGTGGCCCCTACACAGGGTATTATGCTCTACAGTGGTCCCTGCACAGGGTATTATGCCCCATAGTGGCCCACCCATGAACTATTATTATACTCTGGGGTCTTTTCAGACCCCAGAGTATAATGATTGGAGACCCAGGGGAGAATACAAACATAAAAACCAGAGTTACTTACCTATCCTGGACACCGGTGCACTCCTTGTCTGAATAGACCCCGGAGTATAATAATAGTAGTATTTGCGGCCCGTGGCCTAACTTACCGATCCCCGCGGCTGCTCACAGCGGCATCCACTTCCCTTTCTGCGGCACAAAGCAGAAGGGGAAGCGGGGGCGGCCACGAGCAGACGCGGGGTAGGTAAATAAATAGGCCCTGACCTACCGGGGATGCTCCAACAGGTTACGGCCTATTTATATATATAAAAAAAAGCTATACTCACCTGCGATGCCATGATGCAGCCGCCGCCGCCTCCTCTTCTTGTCCGCGACGTCTGTGTCTCAGCGTAGGCGGTGTGATGACGTCATTGTATCGCCGCCTGCGCTGAGATGCGACGTCTTGTAAACCAGCCCAGGACAGGCCCCGCTTAGCTCTGTTTTTTTTTTTTTTTTTTTTTTAAAGCGGCCTGTCCTGGGCTGGTTTACATTAAATAGTAAAAATGCTGCCCCCCGGACAGTGCCGGCCGAGGCGGCCGCCTCACTTCGCCTCATTAGCGGTGCGCCCCTGAGAGCGTCTATGAACAGCAATTTTCATGTCTTGCCACAGATGCATAATGGGATTTGACTGGGCCATGCTAACACATGAATATTCTTTGGTGTAAACCATTCCACAGTATCTCTGGCTGTATGTTTAGGGTCATTGTCTTGCTGGAAGGTGACTCTCCTTCTCAGTCTCAAGTCTTTTGCAGCCTGCAACAGGTTTTCTTTTAGGATTTCCCTGTATTTAGCTCCATCCATCTTCCCATCAACTCTGACCAGCTTCCTTTCCCTACTGAAGAAAAGCATCCCCACAGCATGATGCTGCCAACCACCATGTTTCACAGTGGGCATGGTGTGTTCAGGGTGATGAGCAGTGTTACTTTTCCGCCACATATAGCGCTTTGCATTTAGGCCAAAAAGTTCAACTTTGGTCTCATCTGACCAGAGCACCTTCTTCCATATGTTTGCTGTGTCCCCTATATGACTTGTGGCAAACTGCAAACGGCACTTCTTATGTCTTTCTTTCAACAATGGTTTTCTTCCTGCCAGTCTTCCATTAAGGCCAGATGTGTGGCGTGAACGACTTATAGTTGTCCTGTGGACAGATTCTCCCACCTGAGCTGTGGATTTCTGCAACTCCTCCAGAGTGACCATGGTCCTCTTGGCTGATTCTCTGACCAGTGCTCTCCTTGCTCAATCTGTTAGTTTAGGTGGACGGCCATGTCTTGGTAGGTTTGCATTTGTAGAATACTTTTTCCATTTTGAATGATGGATTGAACAGTGCTCCTTGCGATGCTTAAAGCTTGGGATATGTTTTTAGAACCTAACCCTGCTTTAAACTTCTCCACAACTTCTCTGACCTGTGTGGAGAGTTCCTTGGCCTTCATGATGCTGTTTGTTCACTAGTGTTCTCTAACAAACCACTGAGGCCTTCACAGAACAGGTGTATTTATACTGAGACTACATTACACACAGCAGGACTCTATTAACTAATTAAGTGACTTCTGACGTCAATTGATTGCACTGGATTTTATTTAGGGGTATCAGAGTACAGGGGCTGAATACTTTTGCACATAACACTTTTCAGTTTTTTGATTAAAATTTTGAAAATCATGTATCATTTTCCTTCTACTTTGCAATTATCTGCTACTTTGTGTTGGTCTATCACTTAAAATCTCAGTAAAATACATTTAAGTTTGTGGTTGTAAGGTGACAAAATGTGAAAAAGTTCAAAGGATATGAATACTTTTACAATGCACTGTAGGTTTATACAGTATACAGCAGGGGTCCCCAAACTTTTTACACAGGTGGCCAGTTCACTGTCCCTCAGACCGTTGGAGGGCCGGACTATAAGAAAAACTATGAAAATCCCTATGCACACTACACGTATCTCATTTTAAAGTAAAACAAAAAGGGAACAAATACAACATTCAAAATAAAGAAATAGAAAATTTAAGTCAACAAACTCACCATTATTTCAATTCCAGCACTCTGCCCCCATATAAGTCCAACTCTCTCCCCCATATAGGTCCCATGCAGTCTCCCCCATATAGGTCCCATGCAGTCTCCCTCATATAGGGCCAGCTCTTTCCCCCATATAGGTCCCATGCCCCCCCATATAGGTCCCATGCAGTCTCCCCCATATAGGTCCCATGCAGTTTCCCCCATATAGGTCCCATGCAGTCTCCCCCATATAGGTCCCATGCAGTCTCCCTCATATAGGGCCAGCTCTTTCCCCCATATAGGTCCCATGCCCCCCCCATATAGGTCCCATGCTCTCCCCCATATAGATCCAGCTCTCTGATCCCCCTCCATGCCCAGTAAAAAAAAAAGTGAAAATATACTTTACCTAGCACTGCAGCCGCGGACCGGGTGCGGATGACGAGCGCCGAGCGTCTACACAGGAACGAGACTTCCCATGTAGCGCTTGGCGGGTTATTCCAATTGTAAGCGCCTGTGCGCTCACAATTGAAATAACACAAGGAAATTGCGACGCGGGCCAGGTAAATGGCCTCCGGGGGCCGGATGCGGCCCGCGGGCCGTAGTTTGGGGACCCCTGGTATACAGTATACTACCTCTATCTTATCATATTGGGATACAAGAATCATAGATTGTTATATAGCATTACATTCTTGTTAATATTACTTTAGAAATCCAAAAATTAAGCTATATACTTTATTATTATATATTATAATTATTTTTATATTTTTTTTTAGGATGCTTGCAGACAAACGCTGCATTATATATGATTGCTAGTCCTAATCAGCGCTCTAGTGATTCCCATATTTTCATCAAATGCTTAGTGCTTCTCAGCGTCTATTTGTACCAAATGCTCAGTGGTTCTGCTCTGTGTTTTCCATTGGAAAGATGCAACGTGTTTTCTCACTCCATGATGCATTATTTATTTTTTTCTTTTTCTGCAATTTTTTTTTCCTTTGCCTTCAGAACTCTATTCATAGTCTGAATTATATTGATATTTGTAACACAATACTTTTTTTCTTTTGTGTTTATTTCTTTTTAGAATGCTGATATGTCATTGCATTATTTTGACTTAGATAAGCACATAAAACTTAGGTACATTTTTATATATGTTAGGAAAGTGCACAGGCAGTTATTCCCTGCCCTTATTTATAGGGATATTAGATCGCCATCATTATTTGCATATTTGCACATTTCATCAATTATTGTTATTTTCTGATTTATACATGGAGTTATTACTAATTTTTTAAAATTATTCTTAGACCCCCTTATTGATTTATCCAATGCAATTTTAATTCTTTTTATTTTTGCCAAAAAAATATAAACATTTTAAACTCATATTTATTCTGGGTTGAGAGTCTCTGTCATATGTATGCATCCTTTCTCTTTATTATTGTACACTATATCTGAACACTGTCATAAACTTACATCATGCAGTGGGGCCCAGCAGAGGAAATATCCACTGTTTGGGCCTTTCTAGAGTTCTGCTGGTCTGAATGTGTGACACACACAGTTTTGATATATTTCCTCTATGAATTAGGTATCAGAGGTGTATAGCCTCATTATGTAATTTTTCCCCTATTTTCTTTGCCTTTCCCTTCCCACTTGCAAATGGCTCACCTCAAAATCTGTTCATGTAATGTTAGGGGTTTGAACACCCCGGGAAAAACACTCAGATTTTTTACCAGATACATAAGAAGAGGGCCCCGTTGTAAACACACTTTAGAACTGGACACAACCTGCTTAGTTAATAGATATTATACCACCTGGCAACATTGCATGAGCCCTCATTCTATAGCTAAAGGTGTTAGTACTGGCTTCCACAAATCATTGCCCCACAAAATCCTTGAAGTGCAGTCTGACAGTGAAGGACAGTATTTGTTTGTTAAAACTTCCATTAGTGACAAAATCTTTACTTTTGTCCATTTTATCTCCTATATCAAGACCAGGTGAGGGTCAACACATCCCTTTTTTGAAGGTTGGAGGATTTCACTGAGGGCTTCATGGTGATCAGAGGCGACTTCAACTGGATGGATCAGATTGCAGACACATCTTAGGATAGGAGCTCTGTAACCAAACCTCAGTTGAGGGATTTCTCATCCGCCCTCCATTCGATGCATTTGCTGAATATTTGGCCAGTGATTGGGCATACAAATATTTTTCTCCTCTGTACAACATGTAAAGCTTTTCCTCATCAATCATCACCTACTGACATGGAACTGGTATACAACCATAGGATCCATAGTGTGTTTCTATCACACGCCTATTTTTGGGCCTTACAGTACCAAATCTACCTAAACACTCTTCTAATTGGAAAATCAATGACAGCCTACTTAGAGACATGGGGTGTCTGGTGTCACTGCGAAACGCATTACAGATTCACCATGACGACTCCACCCCACTTCACTGTAGGAAGCACTTAAGTGTGTTATAAGAGGAGGCCTTATTCATCAAGGGTCTAGAGTGAAGCGAGAAAAGGGTTACAGCTATTACCCATCTTATAAATAAAGTGTGTACCCTGGAAGCAGGCCACAAACGACGGCTGTGATGCTTGCTTGCAATTTATTTTTGCCATTTATACAACTGTTTTTACACTTATGGGATAGGGTAGCCAATTTTACAGACGTGACACAAAGACCGGGTACTTTTAGTCCTCATTTTGACGTTCTAGACTGCCAACTGGCAATAGGCCATGATGTGTTCCTCATATAGCACCGAACACAGCTAACTCAGAATCGTCTTTGAATTACAGAATCTTCACTTATTTTCAGTTATGCAGAGCTCCTGCCCAGAAACAATTCTCTCCTGGTTCCACTACATGTAGTCACACTCGTCTCTGCCATCTCTTGGGGATCGTTCAGCCTTATTTAAGGAATGGAGACTGTTGGAGAGGCTTCTACAATTTGAGACACCTGCCAGGTTACTCTCCCAAGTATATGCCTTGCTGCGACACTCTACTCCTTTGTCAAGATTACCTTTTGTTAAATCTTGGGAGGCTGAACTGGGGATATTTTGAGAATGATTATTGACATTTGTATTGACTCACAAGCTACCAGTAGCCTGTTAAGCACAGGACAAAACCTATAAAATTCTACATAGGATTTATCCCTTAGCTCCAGAAGTGTACGGGTGCTGTGGTGATGCACCTGACACGATGCTCCATATATTGTGGGATTACCCAGCCCTGCCTACCTTTTGGGCAAATATTTTTTTTTCTCTCTACAATGGTCTCCTGGGGTCCTCCACGTCAGCGTCCCCAAACACTGGTCTTTCTGTTGATCCTCCCTGGATCACATAAAAAGTTGAAAAAGTAGCATTCTCAGACACATTTTGATAAGCGCTTAGCCTGTCATTCCCCACCCCTGGAGGAACATATCGCCATAGACAATGACACTAATGACAAGGTACATGACACCTGGACATGATGGATTTTGTTTAGAGAGGGTCTCGTTGGCTTAATGAATGACATGACAGATAAGAACAGACAGATGTAATAAGATTAAATAAACTATCTCACTACTCCCCCCTTTCCTATCACTGCTTCCACTTCCCCCCTGCCCCATTTTCCCCTTATTTTTATACTTTCGTACACCTTTTTCTGTTTATTTAATAATGAAATAAAAACTTACTTTGGAGCCAGTCTCTTTCCACTAGGGTCAATTCTTATAGGTTGATTTATGTCACAAATAACACTGTGATATGTCCAGCATGTGCAATAATAGCAGCTAAGATTATAATGTAATTACCAGTAAATGTGCACATGTTCTGTATGGATGGAGGTAAGCGCTAATACTGATTTCTGCTGGAGGGGCCAAGGTACCCCAGTCTGATACTGTAACAAAAAGATCAATAAATAATAACAATAATAAATCATTTATTCATATACGATTATTCATTTTCTTTAAGCCAACAAAGTGATACAGGCATAATAAACATCTGTAAATGAAAAAAAAAAATCTCATCAATCTCATTTCCATTGCATAAAGACTTGTATATAAAGTGAACTCCCAAATATTCTGTAAGGTTTCTTTCTTATTACATGATACGCATATGTGACAATAAGCTACCTATTCAGTAGCAGAACTTCCATATTCTGCGTCTCTCCTAGGAAAACAATGAAGCACAACTATAAAATGGCAAGTGCCAAGGAACAACTGGAAATAAGTTTTTCCCTATATGGTGCCCTAGTTTACACAAATGTGATTATATTTCACTGATACATTGGTGTGCAAAACAACATAGTAGTTTTTGTTTTGGTGAAACAGTATTATAGCAGAATATAGAGAGAGCGCGCCCTAGTTTTCCAAAGATTGCTTACAAAAAAGACATAATCTAGATTTAAAGAGGACCTGTCTCCAAGTACAAAATACTAAATGCTATACATCATTTAATTCTCGCTGGGCTCCTGATCATTTTGGCATTTTTATTTTTAAAATCCATCCACCTATTCAAAAGACCTTAGCCCTGTATTTTCTATGAGAAATACAAAAGGTTCCCACCCAATAAGAATAAGAACTAGTTTATATTTCATCTTTAAGGGGCCATATATTTTGAACAGATGGATGGATTTTGAAAGTAAAAACACCAAATTGATCAGGAGCACATAGAGCATTAATGTTGGCATATATGATGTTTGGCATTTAGTATTTTGTACTTGGTGACAAATCCTCTTTAATAATAGGGCAAGGATGTATTAAAGGGAGTCTACCACCACTAAAATAAATTCTAAACCACTTATATGCTATTGTGAGGGCTGCTTTTCTTGAGAGAGGCAGTTATAAAGCAACAGGACTATCCTTCTGCTTCCACACCTAAAAGCGCTATTTATTGTACTGTATAGGGCTGGAAATACGCAGAATGCAGGTCCTAGATGGACCTATGTGGTACTAAAGCTCTCAAAGGTCTGCATCTGGCATATCTGGCCTTAAAGGGAATCTCTCAGGGGACACTAAACCACCCACACGTCCATATGGACCTGGGGTTTAGTGTCCCAAATCACCCTGTTGTAATGCAATCCATGGCCGCATTAAAAATAAAAAAGCTTTATACTCACCTGGCCGCTGTACTCCCCGCGCCTGCGCAGTTCTTCAATGAAGCCAGAGGAGTACTCCTCGGCTTCAGTGTGCATGCCCCACAATTACGTAGTGAAGCCGGGGTGTCCATCTTTGGCTTCACTGAAGAACAGCACAGACGCCGGGAGGCGTACCTCATGAATAAGCCGGACCGTACTCACCAAACAGCGTACATCAGACCCTTATCTAGGTAAGTATAAAGGTTTTTTATTTTTAATGCGCCTGCGGATTGCATTACAACAAGGCGATTTGGGACACTAAACCTCATGTCTATAAGGACCTGTGGATGGTTTAGTTTCCCAGATTGACCTGACAGATTCCCTTTAAAGGGAGTCTACCACCTCCCCCAGCATATTCAACTGTCACCACCATGTTACAGAGCACGTTATAGTGACAACTAACATACTTTATGTTACATAGGTATGTCATTTTTATAGATTTGGATAAAAACAACTTTGAAATCTTATGTAAATGAGACAGTTGGTGCACTGAGGGAGGCATTCAGCCCTGAGACCACTTCTTGCCACTCAACTCTTATCATCTCCTGCCTGTGCCATCCCGTGCAGTGGGTGCTACTCTTTCCACTGTTATAACATTACCTATCATGTTTTAGCAGCAAGAGCAGTGCTCCCAGGGCTGAAAGCCTGTCCCCAATGCATCTGGCTCATGTCATAGTTGTTTTTCTCCAGATCTACAAAAGTAACATACATAACTAAGGTATTATCACTGTAATGTGCTCTGTAATGCGGTGGTCATAGTGGTTGTGCTTGGGGGAGGTGTTAGACTCCCTTTAAATAGCCCTACTCTGAAGCATGTAGTTGAAAAAAAAGAAGTATTGTTTAAAGAAAAATTATAATGGATTGAGACATTACATGTGCAAAAACCAGCATTTAGATTCATGGTACCTATTGCAACTATAACCTATCTTCCCAGCAATAGCAATAAAAGTGCAAGCTAGACACATACTATGGATCACCATACTGACACCACTCACATTCATTGGACTTGCTTAACATTTTTGGCTACGGTGCTATAGACACTTCCGCTACAAAAGTTTACTTATTTGATTAACCATTAACCACTTGAATGTCTGCACCAATGGTAGCCAGACATTTAGAATAGTTATGATCAAGTTTTGAAGGCATAGATTGAAAACTAATTTCATTTTATGACAAGTAACACACGTAATAATGTAATATTCAAATGTCAAACATCTCAGCAACCTGGGCATGTTTAACAAAGATGACTGTATGGTCTTGTTGCATTGTTGTGACAGATATAAGGCTTTTATAAACCAATGATGTGTGCAAAACCTGTACTGTTACTATAATATTAGGACGGATTCTATCAAGTAACTCTCAGAAAAGAGAGACAGTGTACTTCACTTGCACTGCTCATGATCTGTAAATTCATCCATTTCCATGTCTGAATCAAAGAGTGAATGTCCTGTAAAATCGGTATCTGGTGTCTGAGAAATGCTGTTTTCTGTCCCCTCATCATCAAAAGTCCCTGTCCTTGAATAAAAGCTGAAGTCTTGCAGTGGGGTATGTGTCTTGCTGTCTTCACCGCTGTCATCGGTTTCATATAATGAATTGTCATTGTCATCATGCCACTCTGGCCAGAATTTCCTCCTTATTCTTTCACAGTACATGGCAAGATTGATGAGTTCCCCTGCAAGAGAGAATTACTATTATTATTATTATTGTTTATTTATATAGCACCATTAATTCCATGGTGCTTTACATTTGAGGATTTACATACGGTACACAAGATGTACAAAACAGATAATACTAACAGTGACCAACTGGCACAGTGGGATAGCGGGCCCTGCCCGCAAGGGCTTACAATCTATGAATAACACCATAAGGGTGTGGAAAAAGTGTTTTAACTGCAACAGTCTTGTGCCCTCCAAATTTCAGGATAAAATTTTATCTCAAAGCCAATCGTGAAAAATGATGGTTGCTGAAAAAAACATTTTTTCCACAATAACATTAAAATAAAGAGTATAATATGCAGATAGACACTTTAAAATATTCATATATTTCCAGTAAGAATAACTGACAGATTACAAAGAGTATATTGTATGCAATTCCGATTCCAACTAATCCAAAAGTATTTTTGGGTCGGATAGGGAATACGTAGGTGGAAAATTGGGCATATCCTGCATGCTGTACTATGCTATAAAACTGAATGCCAAATCATAGGATACATTTGTCTCCCCTTATAATACAGGAATATGTTGTTAACATGAACATCACCATCACATTAAGAAAAGGTACATACGGAAAGGAGAATCTAAGGTAACCCCATTCCCTTGCATTACTTCAGATGTCACAGGACAACAGGGCAATCTTTGTTCATACAACGGGTGTGCCAGCCAAAACTGCCATATAGCCCCAGCCTAAAGGAGATGATAAACATTACTAAAGAATGTTCTCCTCTCCCTTGTGCTCAGATCCAGTGCCAACTTTACATTAAGTCATCTGTACATTATGTGAGCAGGGCCTAAAGGGAGGGTTCTTAGCAGTACAAAGGATTTTATGTTTATTATTACTTCAAGTGACTCCTTTCTTACTATTTTCACCTAGATTGTCTGTCAAGGATTGCTTATTATGAAACATAATACAAAGTAATGTTTTGTATTCAAAAGGATTTCATTTATATTAGTTGTTTGATCATTAGTTCATTTCACAAACTGTATAGTTCTTTTAAAATTGCACACTAGGTGTCAGTGCAGCATCACAAAATATAAATCAGATGTGGCTTACCATAGTCAATCCATTCTATATTAAGTATATAAATATGTACGGTATATATTTTTTTAATTCAAATATATCGTACAGGAAGATCACAGCACCACCAAGGCTTGCTGTGACCTTCCTCTACAACATAATCTACACGCCTTGATCCAATAGGGAAAAGCCGTTTTTATACCTGTTGCAAGCCTACTGTACGATATTTAGATACTCTATTGGTTAAAGAAATCTGCAGAAGTATTTTTCTGGTGCTCCTCTAAAAGCTTTACAAATGTATGCAGTATCTACTACTCACAATTCTATAAATCCCAACTATATTCAACAATGTAATTAACAATGTACTTAACCCCTTAATAACTGCATGATGAATATATCTGACATGAGTAAGGGGCAGTTCATAGTCAGTGTTCTATTTGTCCTGGTCATCACACGGGCACTGCCAATGCAACACATCCTGCAGCGACTGCCAGGGGTGGGTAACTCCAATCCCCAGCAGTTAAACCCTTTACATGCTGTGGTCATTTTATTAGTAGTACTAGTAGTTAAAGAAACACTCTGGAAATTGGGTCTCACTGTAATTGTTCAGACTCAATGAATAAATTTAAAATGTTATTTATAACGCATGAACACTGTAAAAACTAAACACAAAAAAACAAACATTGACAATTTTTTTTTTTCCTATCACACACTTACAAAAAACGAAAATTAAAGTGTGGCTAAGCTTTTCAACTACTTTAGATTTTCTGGCTGTACTTGTGTCATTACTAAATTTTGTAATATACTGCATTAACAAATTTGTGCTCCTTTATGTAAAAACCTGTGTTTATTTACTCTTCATTTCCTTTTATTTTGAAAGCTGTCCTCTGCTCCTCACTGTGTACAGTCATGGCCAAAAGTTTTGAGTATGATACAAATATTAATTTTTACAAAGTCTACCGCTTCAGTTTTTCTAATGGCAATTTGCATATACTCCAGAATGTTATAAAGAGTGATCAGCTTAACAGCAATTACTTGCAAAGTCAATATTTGCCTAGAAAATGAACTTTATCCCCCAAAACACATTTCAACATCATTGCAGCCCTGCCTTAAAAGGACCACCTAACATCGTTTCAGTGATTGCTCCATTAACACAGGTGTGGGTGTTGATGAGGACAGGGCTGGAGATCAATCTGTCATGATTAAGTAAGAATGACACCACTGGACACTTTAAAAGGAGGCTGGTGCTTGCCATCATTGTTTCTCTTCTGTTAACCATGGTTATCTCTAAAGAAACACGTGCAGTCATCATTGCACTGCACAAAAATGGCCTAACTGGGAAGAGTATTGCAGCTAGAAAGATTGCACCTCAGTCAACAATCTATCGCATCATCAAGAACTTCAAGGAGAGAGGTTCCATTGGTGCCAAAAAGGCTCCAGGGCGCCCAAGAAAGACCAGCAAGCGGCAGGACCGTCTCTTAAAAGTGTTTCAGCTGCGGGATCGGGCTACCAGCAGTGCAGAGCTTGCTGAGGAATGGCAGCAGGCAGGTGTGAGTGCATCTGCACGCACTGTGAGGCGGAGACTCTTGGAGCAAGGCCTAGTCTCAAGGAGGGCAGCAAAGAAGCCACTTCTCTCCAGAAAAAACATCAGGGACAGACTGATATTCTGCAAAAGGTACAGGGAGTGGACTGCTGAGGACTGGGGGAAAGTCATTTTCTCTGATGAATCCCCTTTTCGATTGTTTGGAACATCTGGAAAACAGCTTATTCGGAGAAGAAGAGGTGAGCGCTACCACCAGTCTTGTCTCATGCCAACTGTAAAGCATCCTGAAACCATTCATGTGTGGGGTTGCTTCTCAGCCAAGGGAATCGGCTCTCTCACAGTCTTGCCTAAAAACACAGCCATGAATAAAGAATGGTACCAGAATGTCCTCCAAGAGCAACTTCTCCCAACCGTCCAAGAGCAGTTTGGCGCTCAACAATGCCTTTTCCAGCATGATGGAGCACCTTGCCATAAAGCAAAGGTGATAACTAAATGGCTCAGGGAACAAAACATAGAGATTTTGGGTCCATGGCCTGGAAACTCCCCAGATCTTAATCCCATTGAGAACTTGTGGTCAATCATCAAGAGACGGGTGGACAAACAAAAACCAACAAATTCAGACAAAATTAAAGCATTGATTCTGCAAGAATGGACTGCTATCAGTCAGAATTTGGTCCAGAAGTTGATTGAGAGCATGCCAGGGAGAATTGCAGAGGTCCTGAAGAAGAAGGGTCAACACTGCAAATATTGACTTGCTGCATTAACTCATTCTAACTGTCAATATAAGCTTCTGTTACTCATAATATGAATGCAATTATATTTCTGTATGTGATAAAAACATCTGACAAACACACATAAAAACCAGAGGGCAGCAGATCATGTGAAAATATAATATTTGTGTCATTCTCAAAACTTTTGGCCATGACTGTAGGGTGTATTGACTTGTGTGTAATAAACTGAAAATGATGGTGGGGGAGGGCTACTTCAAACAGTTATATCTCGGGCATTGTATGCATTGTATAAACTCCAAAATGGCTCCATTAAAAATGGAACCTGTCATTAAAGGGTTAATGGCTCTTTTCACTGGAAGTTAAAGAGGGCCTTTCATGTATTATATACTTTCATGTATTATATACTGCTTATACAGTTGACAGCTGAATTCTGTACACTGCGTGCTCTGCCAGTATACGTCCTGGTGCCAGAGATATCAGTGCCGTTAGTTTTGGCACCAATATCCCTCCACTGTTAGAATGGCAGGCCTTAAAGCTGAGCATCATTGCACCTTTGACAGTGATCTTCCACAGTCTTTTACTGTCAGGGGGGTGTTCTTTACAGACCAATGATCACTCTGAGCTGTTAGGCCCACCCTTCTGACAGTGGAAGGATATCAGTGTCAAGAGTAACAGCACATACCAGAAAAGCGGACAGTGCGCTGAATTTGCAGACTGGTACAGCTTTCTGCTGTGTGGTTCCCCATACTGTGTGGGAGGGGTGGAACTCCGGAATATTTTGTGACAAGGTTTTATTTGCGAAAATTCTGATACCAGTGGGCTAGAGGCAGTGTCGGACTGGGATGTCTAGGGCCCACCAGTGGAATTGTTTCTAGGGGCCCACCATCAGGACCCCTGCAGATCAGCGGTACCGAGACAGGGCGGCTAAAGGTAACAACATGTCGGGAGCCACGTTGCTCACCCACTATACCATGTGCACCACTGCACTACCTAAACCTACTGCTACACCTTGTATGGCAAGTGAACAGCATGGCTCCAAGAATTGTTACCTTTACCTGTAGCCGCACTGTCCTGGAAAAGCTGATCTGCAGAGGTCCTGGCTGTTGTATCATCATAGATGTAATATTGATGGCCTATCCTAAGGACAGGCCATCAATATTAGAAAGATGGATAAATCCTTTAAAGAGGTTGTCCAGGAATTGGAGCAACCCATGTGGCTGGCGGGAGGTGTAAAGTAAAAAATAAATAAATTAAAAAGCATACTCACCTGTCCCCGGCGCTCTGTTGTCCACTGCCAGTGTCCATTCAGTCTCATGCTGGCGACTCCTTGCTGGGAGTCCTGCACCTTATGTGACCGCTAAGACCAATTAGGTACAGGATTTCCAAAAATGAGGCGCCGCCATGAGACCGAACAGACACAAGCAGGGGACAACGGAGTGCTGGGGACAGGTGAGTATGCTTTTTTTTTTTTTCAATTTTCTTATTTTTACACCTCCCTGGCGGCCGCCACAGTGGTCGCTCCAGTTTATGGACAACCTCTTTTAAGGGGTTGTCTGGGACAAATTTATGGGGAACAGTGGTGGGGTCATTATATTGTGTGGGAGCAGTTATGGGAGCTAACATCCTGTGGGGGGGACATTAAACTGTGTGGAGCATATTAAAGGGGTTGTCCAGGGTTAATCTTTGTTATGGCCTATGACCAGGATAGGCCATAAATACCTGATCGGTAGGGGGCTGACACACGGCCCCATCTGCTGTTCGGAGCCACTTCCGGAGCCATTCTGTACACAACACAGGGCCGGAAGCAGAAAGCTCCATCCGCTGTATAGCAGCCCGGCGCCTTCACTACAGCTCAGCTCCTACTGACTTCAATAAGTGCTGAGATACAGTGAAGCTTTCTGCTTCTGGCCCTGTATTGTGTACAGGATGGGCATCAGAAGCTGATCGGTCTGGGGTCAGCCCCCTACAGATCAGGTATCTATGGCCTATCCTGAGGATAAACCATACCAAATTATGCATGAACAACCCCTTTAATATAACCCCCAGGGCCCCCCTAATGCGCCACACTTTAAAGAGGTTGTCCAGTATAATTTTTATCTTTTTTATAATTAGTCCGGTGGAGGTGAATCCCCCCTACCCCCCCCCCCCCAAAAAAAAAAAAACAACAAAAAACAAAACATACTAAACATACTCACCTGTCTCTGGTGCTCTGGTGTCCTCCCAGCACGGTCCGGTCCTGCAGCTCCGCTGTCTTCTTTTTGCTGGAAGTCCTCACTGGCTGTGACGTCCCAGGTCCCTTCCCTTAAGCTGCTGATTGGCCTCAGGGGTCACGTGACATCAGAGGTAGTCATGTGCACGGGGAACTTCAGCTGGAAGAAAACAACAGAACTGCAGGACCGAACTGCGCTTTGAGACACTGGGGACAGGAAAGAAAGTTTGGGGGGGTTTTTGTTTTGTTTTTTTCACCTGCCCTGACGTAATTTAAAAAAAAAATGTTATCCTGCACAACGCCTTTAATGTCCCCCAGGCTATTGGTCTCCATCACTGCCCCCCCCCAAACAATATAATGGCCCCATCAATGGTCCCCATACAGTATAGGGGACCAGTGAAGTAGCCACTGTATGGAGTATAAGCTCCACAGTGGCCCCACCCAGTAGTATATGCTCCACAGAGGCCCCCACACAGTATTATATGCTCCCAAAAGCCCCCATCCACTTCGGTGCTATTATTATACTTTGGGGTCTCCTCAGACCCCAGAGTATATCGGAGGCCCAGGGAAGGTGATTAAAAATAACAAACACTCATACTCACCTTGCCTTACCTTTCCTTGGCATCCTCGCTCCATCCTGCCATCTTCAGCGTCTTCAGGCCCACTTCCAACGTCGTTGCTGAGGCCTGTGATTGGGCCTCAGTGGTCACGTGGGGGCGCACTGACGTCATTACGCGGCCGCGCCCCATGTGACCGCTGAGGCCTAATCACAGGCCTTAGTCACATGACGGAAGATTGCCAGAGAGAACGCTGTGCTCAGGAGAGGTGAGAATATGTATTTATTATTTTCAGTCACCTCCCCTGGGTGCCCTGCCCTGCCATCTATTGGAAAGGGGCCTGCAATATGCCAGGGCCCCTTTCCAATAACAGCATGTATAGCGGTCGGGGAACCAGGCTTTCCCCGACCACTATCATAGTGGTCAGGGGCCCGGCCATCTCCCACTGGCCGCGGGGCCCTGTACACCGCCGATCGTTACGCCACTGGTCAGGGGCCCGCTGGTCAGGGGCCCCTGACCAATGCATCTGCATTGGTAACATGAGGACTAATAGTCGGGGCCCACCGGTGGATTGCCAGTCCGACCCTGGTACCGGCCATTAGGAGAGGGGACGATTAAGGAGCAATGCTGTTACTAGTGATACTAGGGGTGTTTGGCACTTCTGCTTAGGTATTCTGTCCTGCACAGCGCTATTTATTTGGCAATGCTAGGGTGAGATGTTGCTGCATTGTGAAGTCTGGCATATCTGGGGAGGTATTTTCTGGTGGATCCTGCTATTTGGCGCTGCTGGGGAGGTATTTTGTGCTGCACAGTGGCATTTGTTTGGCATATTTGTTTGTTTCATGGTAGCATTTCTTTGCTGGTTAAGCCCAGGCATTACAACAAATTGACAAGTGAGGCCTGAGTTGAAAATGTTTGAGAAGTCCTGTCCTAGATGACAGTGGACACATCAAAATAGCTGACTTTGGCATATCAGCCATGAATGTGCTTAAGAAAGACATTATAACAAGGCTTGTAGGCAGTATTGGTTATATTGTCCCAGAGATAAGGAACAATCCTGTCTGATGCAGATAATGGGATTGAGTAATATCTGATACTTATGGCCTCCAGTCTATAACATCCTACATGATCCAAAAAAATCCTTATCACTAAAACTAGTGTAGGGAACTGCCATTTCTACTAGTATATAATGTATCAAGCTTCTTGGCCCCTGCAGTTTGGCTTCAGAGACCCCAGGCATTTAGTGCAAGTTTTGTTTTGTAAATACAGTGAGTCAGACACATGTGAGGCAGAGCTGCTGGGGGGAGAGATGTGAGCAGAGCTGCTGAGACAGACATGTTATGTCTGGGGGAGTCTAAGAGCCACTTGTTCCTCTTTACTTCACAGTATATAGTTAGGTATGTGTTACCCCCTATATACTCACAGGACCTAGCTAGTAACCGTAGTTAGGGATCCATATATATATATAGTTCAGGGCAGTGATAGGTTAGGCTTCCGAAGGCCAACTAGCTAGTTAGAGGCCCGGTGGCACTAGTAGTTTAGCTGGCAGGTTAAGGACTCAGTGTTAGGGTAGTCAGGCCTGCATCTACTGCCGTCACCGTCGCCCTGTTTGCTGCCTGTGAAGAATCTCACCATCATCATCATCATCTCCTGATCGGCTGTCTGTCATCTCCTGGAAGAATCCGAGGATCCACAGTCATCCACAGGGGCCCCTGCATCTCTTCTGTTGCCTGGAGGTATTGTGCACTGGACTCTTGCTATATATCTATATATATACCCGGGTATATAACCTAAGACGGTTGAGGACTTGCTGGTTGTTGTAGTATTGCTTTGTTCTGAGTATATTGTATGTATGTATTATTACCCTGTTGATTCTTATAAAGCTACTGTTATAACCTTATGTGGTATCTGTATGTATTCTTCAGACTGTGAGATTAGTACAGTGATCCTTGTTAAGGCTACTAACTGTACCTCATGGGTAAGTCCCAGGAAGAGATCCTCCCTGTAATACAGAGGCTCTATCCTGGGTGGAGGCACTGATATATTTCATATATGTTCCCACTCTTCCCTTCAGCGAAGGCTTCAGGTCCCATTATACACACAGGTCAGCGCCAGAGTCTGTTGCGGGAGGGATAATACTCATACCCCCCCCCAAATAGGGCTACATTTGGAGGCACTGCTGAGATTTAGAAGTGGGAATAGTCATTGATATGGAGAAGCGATATAGCTCAGAGGGGAACCTCCCACTAGCTACTACATGGGATTACCGACCTCCTGTTCCTCCCCTGGTTCAGGTAAAGGAAGAACCCCGCTCAGCCAGTTACCCCCCCAGTATGGCCGTCGCTAGCAGTTCCTCTAGTGACAGTGCTATTAGCACTTTAGCCAGGCTGACTGAAATGTTAGCTCAGGGCCTGCAGGCCACTCACTACAAGAAACTAAAAGTATTCTCTGGTAATGTCCCAGTACCACAAGGGGAGGAAAACTTTGAGATATGGAAAGAACATACTCTCCAATGCCTGAAGGAATGGTCTTGCTCTGAAGAAGGCAAGCGGCAGCGTATCAGTGAAAGTTTGCGGTCTCCTGCTGCAGAATTGATCCGCTTGTACAGAGACTCTCATGAAGGAGTGAGTGCATTGGACTATATACAAGTACTGTCTGATCACTTTGAGCCATACTATGACCTTGCCCAGATGGTTGCTGATTACCGAATGGTTCGTCAAAAAGAAGGGGAAAATGTCTCTACTTTTATTAACCGTTTACAGCTACTTCTTTCACGTCTGGTGTACCACGCAGCTATATCTACTTCAGAGGTAGACGCTATGAGAACCAGTCAGTTGGTGAGAGGGTTACAACCTCATCATCCTCTTGCTCAAGTACTCAAGGTCTTACTATCTGATAGAGTCCTTCCATTTCCTGACTTAATGAAGTTAGTGAAGAAACAAGAAGCTGACATTAGTTTTAGTACCCCTAAGAAAGCGAAAAGCATCTCTAAAGAAGATGTTGTTCCTAATTCAAACAAGGACAAACCAGCGGAGCCGTCAGAACTTAGACAGTCCGCCACTCCACCCACTGCCACTCAATGGAGGAAGGATGCTAGAACCTGTTATAAATGTGGTCAGACGGGCCATACTGCCAGACAGTGTACGGAGGACAGTGAGGGATTGAGACACAGTGCTGTCTTCTCTATTCAGAATCAAAGACACCAAAGGAAGGCGGGCCGAGTAAATACCAGAGGCGCTATCGCGGGCTCCAGGTCCGTTGTCAAAGTCACTGTCAATGGTCATGCCGCTCCTGCCCTGTTTGATACAGGATCTCAAGTGACCCTGATTTATCGATCGTTCTACCAAAAGTATCTGAGGGATATACCTCTTCAGTCTACGGGACAAATGAAATTGTGGGGGCTTAATTCAGGATCATATCCTGTAGATGGCAGCCTACAAGTAGTTATAGCTGTCCCTGAATTAGAAGATCAGAGTGTCGCTCCCATGAAGATTACGGCTCTTGTCTGTCCTGATACAGGGGATTCTTGTGCAGCTCCTGTGATACTTGGCACTAATTGTCCCGCAGTGCATTATGCTTTTCAGAAGTTTCTTGGAAGAGATTGGAACCCTGCAGCTCAGCCGGTGAATATATCTTCTGATCTTAGAGAACTCTGTGATGCCCTGTCTACTGGCTATCGACATGGAATGGTATATCATATCGGTGAGAGAATCGTGGAAGTTCCTGCCGGCGGGGAGAGAGTTCTGAGAGTAGCCTCCAGCATTGCTCCCGATTTGCTTGAAGGGGGAGTTATGTCCTTATGGAAACCCCTGAAGAAATGATTAACCAGAATGGCTGGATGGTGATCCCGGAGAGAAAGGACTGGAGAAATAAAGTGGAGTTATCTACCTGTGTGACAGTGAGGAAATGTTCACCGCATCCGATCGTAATTGGACCATACCAGAATGTGGCCCACTGCTACCCTGTGCTTGGAGTAAATCCATACGCTGAAGTGTGCAGGATTCAAATCCGAGATGCAATCCCTAATCTCAATCTTGACTTGAGTGATCCACATTTACCAGAGGCCTGGAATCAGCGACTGACACAGAAGTTGTCTGAATTATCGGAAGTGTTCTCCATGGATGATATGGATGTAGGTTGTGCTAAAAGTGCTCAACACACTTTCCGATTGACCGATTCTACTCCCTTCCGGGAGCGACCACGGAGAGTTGCTCCAAAGGATGCTGATGAGTTAAGACAGACTCTACAGCAAATGAAAGGTCAGGGGATCATTGTGGACAGTAAGAGCCCCTATGCCTCACCTATTGTGGTGGTAAGAAAAAATTCTGGAGCAATTCGCCTATGTGTGGATTACAGAACTCTGAACCGGAGAACCTTACCTGATCAGTATACACTACCGAGAATTGAAGAAGCTCTGGAAGCTCTGAATGGAAACTGTTGGTTCACAGTGCTGGACCTAAGATCGAGATACTATCAAGTCCCAATGGCACCTGAGGATCAGGAAAAGACAGCCTTCATATGCCCCTTGGGTTTCTTTCAGTTCACTCGTATGCCGCAAGGTACAAAAGGTGCGCCAGCAACGTTCCAAAGGTTGATGGAAAGAGTGTTAGGTGATTTAGTGCCCCGGGAATGCCTTGTATATCTTGATGACATTATTGTGTTTGGAAAGACGCTGGAAGAACATGAAGAACGACTCATGAGAGTACTCCATCGCTTAAAAGAAGAGGGGCTGAAGTTGTCGGCTGACAAATGCAAATTTTGTAGATCTTCGGTCACTTATGTAGGTCATATTGTTTCTGCTGAAGGAGTTGCTACCGATCCTGGTAAGATTGAAGCTGTGGTGAATTGGCCCCGACCGCAAAATATTACGGAGTTGCAATCTTTCTTGGGGTTTTGTGGATTCTATCGACGATTTGTGGAAGGATATTCAAAAATTGCTCGAGCCCTCCTCGACCTGTTGAAGAGTGATGCAGGAGATCCGGGAAAGAAGAAAGGGTCTTCCAAAAGCCTTTTTGGCGATAGGTGGACTGCGGATTGTGAAGAAGCATTTAAGTTGTTGAAGAAGAAATTGACAGAAGCTCCCGTTCTGGCTTATGCTGATGCACATAAGCCATATGTGCTACATGTAGATGCCAGCTTTGAAGGATTAGGTGGCGTGCTGCACCAAGAATACCCGGCCGGGTTACGGCCCATAGCTTTCATAAGTCGAAGTCTTTCTCCCAGCGAGAAAAATTATCCAGTACATAAATTGGAGTTTTTGGCGCTCAAGTGGGCCATTGTTGATAAATTACATGACTATTTATACGGAGCCACGTTTGAAGTAAGAACAGACAACAATCCACTGACATACGTTTTGTCAACCGCTAAACTCGATGCTACAGGACATCGCTGGTTGGCAGCTTTATCCAACTACCAATTCACACTCAAGTATAAATCGGGGCCTAAGAACATTGGGGCAGATGCTCTATCAAGACGGCCTGGATTACCTAGTCCGGAAGTAGTGGATGAATGGGAAGAAGTGCCAAGTCCTGGAGTAGGAGCTTTGTGTGCCATGGCTGCTGTAGTTGAAGACCGAGTAGCCTTTTCTGAAACTCGGCTTATTGACTCTATTGGGGGAGGTCCCGAAGCTGTACCAGACATGTTTGCCTACCCTGCCGCTTTAGGATCCTTTGAGAGTTGTTCTATATCTTCAAAGCGAATGATCTGGAGTCAAAAGACTGATCCTTTAATTGGACCTCTTTATCAAGCAGTGAGTTCTCAAGACAGAGAAATGTTAAAGACATCCCTACCCTCTGAATGCAGTCAACTTCTACGAGATTGGGAGAAGTTTGAAATAGACAATGGCCTACTTTATCGTGTGGTGCTGTATCATGATCACCCTGGAAGGCGCCAACTAGTTATTCCAAGCTGCTTTCAGAAGATGATTTTCCGAAGTCTGCATGATTATCATGGTCATTTGGGACCTGAGAAGACTTATGGCCTAATACAAGACCGATTCTACTGGCCCAAAATGAGAGATACCGTGACTCGTCTGTGTAGGTGCTGTCGCAGATGTTTGCAGAGGAAGACTGTCCCGGTTCGAGCGGCCTTCATGGGACACTTGAAGAGTTCGGGCCCCATGGATCTTGTCTGCATAGACTTCCTTTGTATTGACAACGACTCCAGAGGATTTGGAAATGTATTGGTGGTGACTGATCACTTCACACGATATGCTCAAGCCTTTCCGACTAAGGATCAAAAAGCAGTCACTGTTGCAAGAGTGCTTTGGGAAAAGTATTTTATCCATTATGGCTTACCACACCGGTTGCATTCTGATCAAGGCCGGGATTTTGAGAGTAACCTGATCAAAGAGTTACTTCAGTTGTTGAACATCCGCAAAAGTCGGACGACGCCTTACCATACAGAGGGAGATGCCCTTCCTGAAAGATTTAACAGGACTTTACTTGATATGCTTGGTACCTTACGAATTGAGGATAAGCGATCCTGGAGTAGAAAAGTGGAGGCTATGGTGCATGCCTATAATAGTACAAGGCACGAGAGCACAGGATATTCACCATACTTTCTGATGTTTGGAAGAGAGCCTAGGCTACCTATTGACATCTTGTTGGGAGTCTCTACCGATGGTATCAGTCATCGAGATCATTACCGATACGTGGCACGTTTGAAAGAAACACTTAAGAGTGCTTATCAGCTGGCTGAGGAAAATGCGGCCAAAGTGAATGAAGGAAATAAAAGGAGATTTGATCTTCGAGTAAGATACCGAGAATTGAACCCTGGGGACCATGTTCTGCTACGGAATTTGGGAGCATCTGCAAAACATAAGCTGGCTGATCGATGGCGGAGTGAACTCTTTACAGTGGTAGATCGGTTGCCTGGAATACCAGTCTACAAGATAAAAGGACGGGACGGGAGGATCAGGACTTGGCATAGAAATCATTTGTTGCCTGTACCTCAGATTGATGGTATGGATATCTCCAATGATGGCTCGGCCTGCGATTCTCCACAGTCCTTAGCCGATATTCCACCTGACCTTCCTGAAACTCCTGAGAGTGATTGGACTGTGGCTCCTGAAGTTCCTAGATCACCAGTATCTTCTCCTTCAGGGAGACCTATGAACCCTCAAACTCCAGAATTCGTACCTAGATCTGTGTCTACAGATGAGCAGGGATCTAGCTCTCCTACGCCACCAGCACCATCCCCTCCCATGGCAGACAACCCTAGTTTAGGGCCTGGACATGCTAGTTTACCTCAGAGAGAGGTACGGAGAGGAGAGAGAATTAGACACCCTCCACCTATGCTGACATATGATAGTTTGGGGGACCCCAGATTTACTACTCAGCCTCATTTATACCATGCTTGGGTGGGTGCAGTGTCCACTTTGGTCAATATGTTACCAATTTTCGCTCCTGCTGGCATGTATACCTATTAACCTGTTGTGACTCTGTAAATGCAAAAGCAACCATATTGATATTGTCATTGGTAATGTTGACTGTATACTATGACTTTGTATGTCTTTGACGTGACGTAAAGATTTCACCAGAGGGAGAGTGTAGGGAACTGCCATTTCTACTAGTATATAATGTATCAAGCTTCTTGGCCCCTGCAGTTTGGCTTCAGAGACCCCAGGCATTTAGTGCAAGTTTTGTTTTGTAAATACAGTGAGTCAGACACATGTGAGGCAGAGCTGCTGGGGGGAGAGATGTGAGCAGAGCTGCTGAGACAGACATGTTATGTCTGGGGGAGTCTAAGAGCCACTTGTTCCTCTTTACTTCACAGTATATAGTTAGGTATGTGTTACCCCCTATATACTCACAGGACCTAGCTAGTAACCGTAGTTAGGGATCCATATATATATATAGTTCAGGGCAGTGATAGGTTAGGCTTCCGAAGGCCAACTAGCTAGTTAGAGGCCCGGTGGCACTAGTAGTTTAGCTGGCAGGTTAAGGACTCAGTGTTAGGGTAGTCAGGCCTGCATCTACTGCCGTCACCGTCGCCCTGTTTGCTGCCTGTGAAGAATCTCACCATCATCATCATCATCTCCTGATCGGCTGTCTGTCATCTCCTGGAAGAATCCGAGGATCCACAGTCATCCACAGGGGCCCCTGCATCTCTTCTGTTGCCTGGAGGTATTGTGCACTGGACTCTTGCTATATATCTATATATATACCCGGGTATATAACCTAAGACGGTTGAGGACTTGCTGGTTGTTGTAGTATTGCTTTGTTCTGAGTATATTGTATGTATGTATTATTACCCTGTTGATTCTTATAAAGCTACTGTTATAACCTTATGTGGTATCTGTATGTATTCTTCAGACTGTGAGATTAGTACAGTGATCCTTGTTAAGGCTACTAACTGTACCTCATGGGTAAGTCCCAGGAAGAGATCCTCCCTGTAATACAGAGGCTCTATCCTGGGTGGAGGCACTGATATATTTCATATATGTTCCCACTCTTCCCTTCAGCGAAGGCTTCAGGTCCCATTATACACACAGGTCAGCGCCAGAGTCTGTTGCGGGAGGGATAATACTCATACCCCCCCCAAATAGGGCTACACTAGGTTCACACTAGCGTTCGTCTCTCCATCGTTCACTAAAAAGCAGTTACTCGCAGACACCCATGGACCCCATAGACTCCTACAGAGACTCCAACGCACATGAGAACCTAGCTTACCCTAGACCAGTCCCATAGACTCTGTATGTAATACCATCACCAGTCTATTCCATTTACATCTTAACTGATGTTTAACCTGTGATAACATACAATCATCTGGTAGACTAATTTTTCTTTGGTGTCGTCTTATGTATGATGGCCATTGTTTTTGAATCATTCTATGGCCAGGACTCACTAGAAGATTATAATCTGTCACAGGAGAAGGATGAACCAAAATATCCACTTGAAATGTGACCTGATGCCATCAACTTCATAGAAGGAGTGAGTAGTGTCAGATGAATGGGATTATAAGGGGTTAAAGCATAGTGTACTATATCCTATATTGTTGGTATTTATCATAAATAATATGTTATATTTAATGGTTGCTCTCATTTCTAGATCCTCTGCAAAACTTCATGTGGCATCATGCATAACATCATGCATCAGATCCCACCAATTCTTCCACTCAATAAACTGGGACGATGAAGAGTTCATCAAAGCCCCTCACCAATCCAATTGGACTTTGTAAGTGTAACAGGTATAGCTATCATAACACAGTTATACAAATTATATATGAAGAACAAATTCTTAGTCGTTTGTATTTGTCTTCCTACAGTAGTAATTGGCACCATTCCAGCAACATCATGAAACAAATCTTCCATTACCAACTAGTGACAAACCTACCAACTTCTACCACTTAACAGCCACATAGATTCGAGCAAAGATGCCTCGGAGAGGTAAGACAAGGTGAGTATAAATGTTTGTTATTTTTAATCACTTCTCCTCGGCCTCTACTTATTATATTCTGGGGTCTGAGGAGACCCCAGAGTATAATAATAGCACCGACTCTGGGGGGAGGGGGGGGCACTGTGGAGCATCTAATAGTGTGTGGGGGCCACTGTGGGCATATAATATTGTGTGGGGGCCACTGTGGGCATATAATATTGTGTGGGGGCCACTGTGGGCATATAATACTGTGTGGGGGCCACTGTGGGCATATAATACTGTGTGGGGGCCACTGCGGGGCATATAATACTGTGTGGGGGCCACTGCGGGGCATATAATGCTGTCTGGGGGCCACTGCGGAGCATATAATGCTGTGTTGGGGCCACTGAGGAGCATATAATGCTGTGTTAGGGCCACTGCGGAGCATATATTGCTGTGTGGGTTGGGGCCACTGCGGAGCATATAATGCTGTGTGGGGGGCCACTGCGGAGCATATAATGCTGTGTGGGGGCCACTGTGGAGCATATTATACTGTCCCAGTATTGTTTACATGCCGGGTGCTGCGCTGCTCATTCACCGTGTTCTTGATAACTGCAGTTGTGGGTACTAAAGTGGTATCTCTTTCAAGTATCTGAGATATCGCTGCAGCACCCGTAACGTCACTATCAAGAATTCACTCTAGGGAGGGGATCCTGATGGGCAGCCGTTGGAACCAATCCAGTTTCAGCTTGTTGCTGCAAGCGTCACTGATGTACTGACACTGTGCGCAGCGACGGGTTTCTGCATAGGAGCCCAGACCAACAGTGTGAAAGGTAAGTACAACTTAACCACGCCAACAAAAAAACAACTTTTCCCCCTATTTTGCCCCCAAATCTTTTAACTTCACTGACCACTCTGATAACTACAACCCCCAGCATCTCCAGATGCTCTGGTTCTGTTGAGAGTTGTAATCCCCCCCCTCCCACCCCAGCAAATTTCTCACTGTATTGTTATGCTGGTGCCTGCTCTAGGGCTCCAGCATAACAATACCTAAGTCGCAGAAACTCCAATACTGCTATAGGGGAGACCAGTGAAGGGACCACTGTATGGGCATATAGTGGCCCCTCCAATATTTCCTCCCGTACAGTGGCCCCTTCACTGGTCCCATATACTGTATGGGGACCATTGATGGAGTCATTGGGGGGGGTAGTGATGGAGGCCAATAGCCTGTGGGACATTAAAGGGGTTGTGCAGGATAACATTTTTTTTTTTTTTAATTACACTGGGGCAGGTGAAAAAAAACAAACTTTCTCTCCTGTCCCCAGTGTGTTCCAGCACGGTTCGGCCTGCAGCTCTGTTTTCTTCCAGCACAAGTTCCCCCTGCACATGACTACCTGTGATGTCACATGACCCCTGAGGCCAAACAGCGGCCTAAAGGAAGGGACCTGGGACATCACAGCCAGTGAGGACTTCCGGCAAAAGAAGACAGAGGAGCAGCAGGACCGGACCGGGCTGGGGCCTGCTGACATCGGAGCACCTGGGACAGGTGAGTATCTTTAGTATGTTTTTGTTTTTTTTGTGGGGGGGGGGGAATTCACCTCCTCCAGAATAATTAGAAAAAGGACAAAAATTATACTGGACAACCTCTTTAAAGTGTGGCGCATTAGGGGGGTATATTAAAGGGGTTGTCCAGGCATAATTTATGGTTTATCCTGAGGATAGGCCATAGATACCTGATATGTACGGGGCTGACCCCGGACCGATCAGCTGTATGGAGCCACTTCTGGCACCCATCCTGTACACAATACAGGGCCAGAAGCAGAAAGCTCTGTCCACTGTGTATTAGCCAGGCACCTTCACTGCATCTCAGCACTTATTGAAGTCAGTAGGAGCTGAGCTGTAGTGAAGGCGCCGGGGCGACTAAACAGCGGATGGAGATTTCTGCTTCCGGCCCTATGTTGTGTACAGAACGGGCTCTGGAAGTGGCTCCGAACTGATGATGGGGCCGTGTGTCAGGCCCCTACTGATCAGGTATTTATGGCCTATCCTGAGCATAGGCCATAAAAAAGATTAACCCTGGACAACCCCTTTAATATGCCCCACACAGTTTAATGTCTCCCCCAAAGGATGTTAGCCCCTATCACTGCTCCCACACAATATAATGGTTCCATCACTGTTCCCCATACAGTATGGGGGACCAATGAAGAGACCACTGTATGGGGGGACCCAGGGGCGCACCGCTAATGAGGTGAAGTGAGGCGGCTGCGCCAGGCGGCACTGTCCGGGGGGCGGCATTTTCACTATTTAATGTAAACCAGCCCAGGACAGGCCGCTTAAAAAAAAAAAAAACAGAGCTGAGCGGGGCCTGTCCTGGGCTGGTTTACAAGACGTCGCATCTCAGCGCAGGCGGCGATACAATGACGTCATCACGCCGCCTACGCTGAGACACAGACATCGCGGACAAGAAGAGGAGGCGGCGGCTGCATCAAGGCATCGCAGGTGAGTATAACTTTTTTTTTATATATATAAAAAACCTGCTGTAGTATCCCCGGCAGGTCACGGCCTATTTATTTACCTACCCCGCGTCTGCTCGTGGCCGCCCATGCTTCCCCTTCTGCTATGGGACGCAGAAAGGGAAGTGGATGCCGCTGTGAGCGGCCGCAGACATCGGTAAGTTAGGCTGCGGGCCGCAAATACTACTATTACTCCGGGGTCTATTCAGACCCCGGAGTATAATAATCGGAGGCCTAGGGTTGGTGAGGGAACATAAAAACCAATGCTACTCACCTCCTGCGATCCGATGTAACTCCGAGCAGGCTTGAGGCCTCTGGTGAGGTCATCAGGTCGC
Organism: Leptodactylus fallax; assembly: GCA_947044405.1. NCBI lineage: Eukaryota > Metazoa > Chordata > Amphibia > Anura > Leptodactylidae > Leptodactylus > Leptodactylus fallax. The sequence continues at coordinate 1,203,870 of CAMRHE010000024.1, forward strand.
GTCGCCGGCCTGATCACGTGACGTGTGTGCGCAATTAAACAGGGCCGAAAGCTGCAAGGAGTGCACCGCTGTCCAGGATAGGTAAGTAACATTGGTTTTTATGTTTGTATTCTCCCCTGGGTATCCAATCATTATACTCTGGGGTCTGAAAAGACCCCAGAGTATAATAATAGTTCATGGGTGGTCCACTATGGGGCATAACACCCTGTGCAGGGACCACTGTAGAGCATAATATCCTGTGCAGGGGCCACTCTGGAGCATAATACAAGTGCAGGGGCCACTATAGAGTATAATACCGAGTGCAGGGGCCACTATAGAGCATAATACCGGGTGCAGGGGCCACTATGGAGCATAATACAAGTGCAGGGGCCACTATGGAGCATAATACAAGTGCAAGGGCCACTATGGAGTATAATACCAGTGCAGGGGCCACTATAGAGCATAATACCAGTGCAGGGGCCACTATGGAGCATAATACCGTGTGTTGGGGCCACTGTGGAGCATAATACCGTGTGCAGGGGTCAATATGGAGCACAATACCGTGTGCAGGGGCCACTAGGGAGCATAAAACTGTTTGCAGGAGTTGCTGTGGAACATAATACCGTGTGCAGTGGCCACTGCGGGGCATAATACCGTGTGCAGGGGCCACTATTGAGCATAATACCGTGTGCAGGGGCCGCTGCGAGGCATAATACAGTGTGCAGGGGCCGCTGCGGGCCATAATACTGTGTAATACAGTGTGCAGGGGCTGCTGTGGAACATTATAGTGTTTGTAAATGGGGCGCTATAAACATGGGCTATGGCACCTGTTTATATTATACGCTGTCTGTTTATAGTGGCCGTGTGATGTAATTGTAGCCTTGTCACATACTGTAGACATGTACAGGACGAGGCTGTAGTTACATTACATGACCGCTATGAGATGAATTACACTATGTAAACAGAGAAGCGGTCACGGCGCTTACACAGGTACCATTCAAACAGCTGATCAGTGGCGGTCCTGGGTTTTTGAGCCCCACTGATTAGTTTATTAATGACCAGGAAAACTTTTTAATTAGTTAACACCTGGGGAATTATTAATAAGGGGCACTATTTATACAGGGTACACACGGACATTATTAATATAAAGATGCACTTGGGAGTATTATTCATTATGGGGGGTTATATCATATATTTTATAATTGGGGGTAGCAGCAGAATGGGGGCTTTGTGTAGGTGAGGACAATGTGGGTTGGATGCCTGGAAAAGTGAGGAGTCAAAGATGTCTGTGTTGCAAACTTTACAGAGACAAGTCACAGCTGGAAGAAATGGTCATGGCGGTCCAAAGGGAAGAGAAGGGAAATGTGAAGGATTAGTCAGAGACGTCACCTGTAAGTCACAGAATGTTACTGCCCTGTATACACCTAAATGATAGAGGATAAATACCTGATTGATGGGGGTCTGTCTGCTGAGACCCCCACTGAGCCTGAGAATTGGGTTTTCCCCCCCACTAGGTGGGAATCCAGCCTGGCTGCAGCCATATATATAGGTGTGTCACTTGGTGGATGGACGAACCCGCGTGGCTCTCATTCACGTTAATGGGAGTGCCAAAGATACCCGAAGTCCAGTACTCAGCTATCTGCGGCGCTCCTATTATGGACAATGGGGGCCACGTGGGCTCGTCCATCCACCAAGCAGAAGATATGTGAAGTTACTTTCATTGTTAATGCCGTGTTGTTGATCTGATACTGAAGTAATACAGGAAGAAGAATTCTTAAAAACTGTTTTATAACTTTGTGTATTGTGTATATTGTGCGACGATAACAGCGTGTGAAGCTGGTAGCATGGAAACTGTTTTTTTTTTTTTTTTTTTTTGGGGGGGGGGGGGGCGTCTTTCTATAGTCCGCCTCAGGCAGCAAAGAGGCTAGGTTCACCACTGGGGGGACCAATGAAGTGGCCATAAAAAAAATTTGACCCAGACAACCCCTTAAAAGAGGATATCCATAAACTGGAGCGACCACTGTGGCAGCTGCCAGGGAGGTGTAAAAATAAAAAAATTTCAAAAAAAGCATACTCTCCTGTCCCCAGCACCCCGTTGTCCCCTGCCTGTGTCTGTTCGGTCTCATGGCGGCGCCTCATTTCTGGAAATCCTGTACCTAATTGGTCTTCACAGTCACATGAGGTGCAGGACTCCCAGCAAGGAGTCGCCGGCCTGAGACTGAATGGACCCTGGCAGTGGACAACGGAGCACCAGGGACAGGAGAGTATGCTTTTCTTATTTATTTATTTTTTATTTTACACCTCTCGCACGGGACATGGGTTGCGCCAATTCCTGGACAACCTCTTCAAAGGAATTATCCATCTTTCTAATATTGATATCCTGTCCTTAGGATAGGCCAGCAATATTACATCTGCGATGATACAACAGCCAGGACCCCTGCAGATCAGCTTTTCCAGTACAGGTAACAATTCTAGGAGCCACGCTGTTCACTTGCCATACAGGGTGTAGCAGTGGGTTTAGGTAGTGCAGCGGTGCACATGGTATGGCGGGTGAGCAGCATGGCTCCCAACATGTTATTACCTTTAGCCGCCCTGTCTCAATACCGCTGATCTGCAGGGGTCCTGATGGTGGGCCTCTAATAGCAATTCCACTGGTGGGCCCTAGACATTCCAGTCCGACACTGTACACATCTCATTTATAGATGTGGTAGCGAGAACAGTACTGTGTTCACCTAACAGATATGGACTGAGAGAAGGAATTATCTCGCTCCTTCACCTACCACCAATGGTCCAGCAAAAGCAAGGGTCTTGCTCCTTCATTTTCCATCCATAGACCACCAGATGGAAGCATCTTGTCCCTTCACCTACTGGACGTGGACTGAGAGAAGGAAGTGTATTTCTCCTTCACCTACCAGCTATAGTCCATGAGAAGGAAGCATCTTGTTCCTTCCTCTACTGCTCATGCACCACCTGATGGAATGCATCTTGGTCCTTCACCTACCAGCCATAGACCGCCACTTCTCCTACCAATGATAGACTGTAAGAAGGAGGTATCTTTACTCCTTCTCCTACAGGCCATAGACCTCTAGAAGGATGTATCTTGCTCTTTCTCCTATCAACCATGGACCAAATGTACTAATAACTATAAAAATGTATGGAGGATTTGGCTAAATTTGTTCCAAAAAGGACATATATATATATACACACACACACACACACACACCTGGACAAACTTGTTGGTACCCCTCATTTAATGAAAGAAAAACCCACAATGGTCACAGAAATAACTTGAATCTGACAAAAGTAATACTATATAAAACTACATGTTAACAAGCCACAAAGCTTCTGGGAGAATGTCCTATGGACAGATGAGACAAATATCGAAATTTTTGGCAAGGCACATCAGCTGTATGTTCACAGACTGAAAATGAGGCATATCTTGAAAAGAACACTGTCCCTACTGTGAAACATGGAGGAGGCTCTGTTATGTTCTGGGGCTGCTTTGCTGCATCTGGCACAGGGTGTCTTGAATATGTGCAGGGTACAATGAAATCTCAAGACTATCAAGGGATTCTAGAAAGAAATGTGCTGCCCAGTGTCAGAAAGCTTGGTCTCAGTCGCAGGTCATGGGTCTTGCAACAGGATAATGACCCAAAACACACACAGCTAAAAACACCCAAGAATGGCTAAGAGGAAAACATTGGACTATTCTGAAGTGTCCTTCTATGAGCCCTGACCTAAATCCTATTGAGCATCTTTGGAAGGAGCTGAAACATGCCGTCTGGAAAAGGCACCCTTCAAACCCGAGACACCTGGAGCAGTTTGCTCATGAGGAGTGGGCCAAAATACCTGTTGAGAGGTGCAGAAGTCTCATTGACAGTTACAGGAATCGTTTGATTGCCTCAAAAGGTTGTGTAACAAAATATTAAGTTAAGGGCACTATCATTTCTGTCCAGGCCTGTTTCATGAGTTTTCTTTTTAAAAAAAATTCTGTTGAAGCATGGTTGAAAAGCAATGTCTAACTTTCATTTGTTCATTTTCATAGAATTTTTATATATTATTACTTTTGTCAGATTCAAGTTATTTCTGTGACCATTGTGGGTTTTTCTTTGATTAAATGAGGGGTACCAACAATTTTGTCAACATGTGTATATATATATTTATAATTTATATCTTCTATACCTCTGTATTGTATGTTTTTGGAACCACAGGCTACTTTCAGATTTTCCTTAATTGTACAATGGGTATGGAAAGTATTCAGACCCCTTTAAATTTTTCACTCTTTGTTTCATTGCAGCCATTTGCTAAAAGCAAAAAAGTTTATTTTATATCTCATTAATGTACACTCAGCACCCTATCTCGACAGAAAAAAAAAATTAAATGTAGATATTTTTCAAATTTATTGAAAAAGAAAAACTGAAATATCACATGGTCATAAGTATTCAGACCCTTTGCTGTGACACTAATTTAACTCACATACTGTCCATTTCCTTCTGATCCTCCTTGAGATAGTTCCACTCCTTCATTGGAGTCCAGCTGTGTTTAATTAAACTGATTGGACTTCATTAGTAAAGGCACACACCTGTCTATATAAGACCTCACAGCTCACAGTGCATGTCAGAGCAAATGAGAATCATGAGGTCAAAGGAACTGCCCAAGGAGCTCAGAGACAGAATTGTGGCAAGGCACAGATCTGGCCAAGGTTACAAAAGAATTTTTGCAGCACTGAAGGTTCCTGAGAGCACAGTGGCCTCCATAATCCTTAAATGGAAGAAGTTTGGGATGACCAGAACTCTTCTTAGACCTGGCTTTCCAGCCAAACTGAGCAATGGTGGGAGAAGAGCCTTGGTGAGAGAGGTAAAGAAGAACCCAAAGATCACTGTGGCTGAGCTCCAGAGATGCAGTAGGGAGATGGGAGAAAGTTCCACAAAGTCAACTATCACTGCAGCCCTCCACCAGTCGGAGCTTTATGGCAGAGTGGCCCGAAGGAAGCCTCTCCTCAGTGCAAGACATATGAAAGCCCGCATAGAGTTTGCCAAAAAACACATGAAGGACTCCCAGACTATGAGAAATAATATTCTTTAGTCTGATGAGACGAAGATTGAACTTTTTGACGTTAATTCTAAGCAGTATGTGTGGAGAAAACCAGGAACTGCTCATCACCTGCCCAATACAATCCCAACAGTGATACATGGTGGTGGAAGCATCATTCTATGGGGGTGTTTTTCAGCTGCAGGGACAGGATGACTGGTTGCAATTGAAGGAAAGGTGAATGCGGCCAAGTACAGAGATATCCCGGAAGAAAACTTCTTCCAGAGTGCTCTGGACCTCAGACTGGGCCGAAGGTTCACCTTCCAACAAGACAATGACCCTAAGCGCACAGCTAAAATAACAAAGGAGTGGCTTCGGAACAACTCTGTGACCATTCTTGACTGGCCCAGCCAGAGCCCTGACCTCAACCCAATTGAGCATCTCTGGAGAGACCTGAAAATGGCTGTCCACCAACGTTCACCATCCAACCTGACGGAACTGGAGAGGATCTGCAAGGAAGAATGGCAGAGGATCTCCAAATCCAGATGTGAAAAACTTGATGCATCATTCCCAAGAAGACTCATGGCAGTACTAGCTCAAAAGAGTACTTCTACTCAATACTGAGTAAAGGGTCTGAATACCTATGACCATGTGATATTACAGTTTTTCTTTTTTAAATAAATTTGCAAAAATATCTACATTTCTGTTTTTTTTTCTGTCACGATGGGGTGCTGAGTGTACATTAATGAGAAATAAAATGAACTTTTTTGCTTTTAGCAAATGGCTGCAATGAAACAAAGAGTGAAAAATTTAAAGGGGTCTGAATACTTTCTGTACCCACTGTATATCATTAGAATACTACATATTTACATTGTAGGTCTGTGTTGTGTTATAAGGAAGGTGATTTTGCTTGCAGATCATGTCACCTCCTTCAATGACCAATACTTCACCTTTTGGACAAGCATACGTACTAGAAATCCTGGATACCACATATTCTCTGTTACTCACTTGCCAGATATATTCTGTTAGTTTGTCTTTCTCTTATGCCATTGACAATGGTCTCTGTTATTCTGTCTATAAAGAAGAAATGGAACGGCAATCCACTGAATTATCTGTTTGTGATTTGCTTTTATTTTACATGATGTGTAGTGACATCAAAGATGATACTATAATTTAGACACATCCAATAATGCAAAGTTTTGGGTAAAAATCCTTCATAAGGCATGAAAATTGGACTGGAGGAGAGACGTAGTCAGATGTGGTAACCTGAAGGATTCCCACTACAGGGGGCTGTTTTGCTTCAGTCCTAGAGGTCCCTGGTTTCCCCCGTACTAGGATTTCTTCTATGTCCCACCAAGTCTGATGAGAATCAAGATGAACCGAAATGTCACTTGTGGCTTTGTTGTGGATTACTGTATATGAATAAAGTATTCTAACTACATATTGAAAATAAAAGGAGTGCTAAGTCCTTTCGGTTATCTACTAGTAGGTTGGGAGCCTACTCTAAGCACCCAGACCTGGATTACACAGAGTGCCGCCTATATCTGTTTCTATTGACATTATGTATACAGCGCAATGGCATTTGTTTGGCACACTGTGGTAGTATTCCTAAACTGGTGAGGCCCTGACATCACAACAGATTAAATGGTAAGGCCCGAGGAGAAGCCTTGGTCTATATAATTCAACAACTGAATTGGGATATTGGTAATATACTTCTATGTACCTTTAATTAGCCTTTCTGGTCTTGTTCCTGGTAATGTCCACATTGCCTGAGCCAGATGTCCAAAAACAGTAGCATCTAAGGTTGAAAACTTTGGTCCCATGAGGTACTTTTTATCACCTAGAGAAAATAAGGTATTGCTTAAATGATCAATATAGTCATTTGCCGATGAATTTGTCATTTAACCATTTTGTTCATTATAATTCTCCTCTGTATAGCATATGTGATCCAGAAATTGATATGCGAAAGGGTTATTAACAGTGTAATTAACAAAAAGCCCAACTACAAAAGTGCTAGATCCTGTATAATGACTATATAGCCATCAATTATGTTTAAGGAGGACTTTTCACCACCTCAACCAACTCCAGCATCTGTTAATAGGCATCTCTCCACTGATTCCAGCAAAGTTGTAATGTTTTATATCTAGCCACCTCCATTCCTGAGCAATCAGTGCTTTCAGTTTTGGTGCCTGATATGCTTTTTAGGCTCTGCACTGTCAGGTAGGCGGGATCAGGCAGGAGCAGGAAAGGTGTATGATTCAAAGCTCTAATCAGAAATGGACGGTGTCAGAGCTCAGAATAACACTCCTTTCCTGCTCCTGCCTGCCACCACCCACCTAACAGTAGAGAGCCTAAATAGCTTAAGAGACACCAAAATAACAGTACGTCTTGCTCAGGAACAGAGGGGGCTAGAAAAAAAAATTCCAACTGTGACGGAATTATTGGAGCAGAGTAATGATGCACTATTAAATGATGAACTGAACTTGACAGAGGTGGTGAAAGGCAGGGCTGTGGAGTCGGAATCGGAGTCGTGGAGTCGGAGTCGGTGCCTATTTTGGTGGAGTCGGAGTCGGTATAAAATGGACCGACTCCGACTCCCAAAATATATAATAAATTGGTACAGTTAGTAGTACAATGCAGTATGTGCTGAATATATTTTCATAAGAATTTGGGAAAATGATGAAATGTTGAAAATGATGAAATGTCCTGTAAAGGTCTGTTCTATTCCTCATATAATGATGGGACTGAGTTCTGAGTGAACCTATAAGGTTTAGCACCATTATCTGGAGTAAGCAAAAGATACAAGTGTTGTGATTGTGAGGACTGAAAAGCTTGACTTTATCTGTAATTGTGCTGGAGACCCACCCACAGCCCGAGGACACAGAGTGACTGCTTGTCAGCAAGTGAATCATTGTGCTGAGACTGAGAAAACTGTTTTTGTTGAAAACTGGTTTTTTACCACTTACTGCAGCGTTTTGCATATTTGCAATTTATTAAAGTTTTTTGTGTTCTAAAGTTGTATTCAATAAATATATTTTATGTTCTACCTAAATAGCTTGATTATTGTATCATAAGGATGATAAAAAGCTTAAATTAAGTTATCTCTTAAACATGCGCCATGTATGTCGGAGTCGGAGTCGGAGTCAGGGGAAATTGAGGAGTCGGAGTCGGGGCTTTGGCGTACTGACTCCACAGCCCTGGTGAAAGGTCCTCTAGATTTTACACTACAAACTGCATACATCATTAAAAGGAGTCTATCACCAGAACCTAACCATGCAGTTAGGGTCACCTGAAACAAACAGCGATTTTCCCCTGTAAATCATTGCCTCTGTTGTTGAGATACTACAGTTTTGTAAATATGTAAATTATCTCTTTGGAGAAATTAGTTCCCGTAGATCTAAAGAGGTAAGCAGCAACGCCCTCATTGCTCCAAATAATTAATTTGCATATTGTCAAAAACTGTGATATCTTGGCAATGGAGACATACACTCACAAGAGAAAAACACTGCTTGTTTCAGCTGACCCTAACGTACCTCTCTGGTGGGCAGCATTGATATACTGGGTTCTGATAACAGATTCCTTTTAAACAGACCTCTTAGACCTGATGAGGCTGGTATAATTCCTTGTACTATCCATAATATTTAACAGTATGTCTTTCAGACATGCTTGCTCCTGGGCAGAGGGCCAGAATAACTTGAACTGCAGACTCCAAGCTAAACACTGTCAGAGTTGCCTGAATATGTGGATTAAATGTTCACTTAAACTCCTCTCATCTCAATGAAACATTGAATTAAATGTACTATTACACAGTGCTGAGCTGTTAGTAAATGACCAGGTGTAATACAACATACACAGTGGTTAAGTGAGCTATTATGGAATATTCTATACAAGAGTTGTAATTAGGTTAGGCGTAAAGGGGTTTTCCGGGCAATTTTTTTTTTAAAAGGCTGTTAGTGCTATCAATGGGTTAATAAGTGCACCCAAATACCTTTAGCAGTGTGAATGATTTCTGGGTTTCTCTGGGAGCTCCTGGCATCTTCTACATAGTGTAGCTTCCTGTTCTTTTATCCTACAACTACCATGATGCATTGTTCGTCACTCACACTACCTGCCCCTCTCACTCCCTCCCCCTCCCTCACTCTTCATCCCCCCCTCGCCTGTTTCCCTAGCTATCCCGCCCACTACTAGCTCTTCCTAACTAACTAACCCAGCACTTCATCATACTTACTCGTCCTCCTGTCTGGATCTTCTGGGAACAGGAGATCACGTCTTTCTGCGGGGCCGGCTCCTCCAACTCACGCCGTCTGCTAGTGCCTGCACAATAGCCAGCTCTATTGCGCTGGCGTGGGAGGCAAGCAGTCGTTAAGAAGAGGAGGAACCAGCCCCGCAGAAGGAAGTGATGTTCCATGCCCAGAAGATCCAGACAGGAGGACAGGTAAATATGATGGGGTGGGGGGGGTTAGTCTTGGTGACGTTCTGTTTCCGGAAACGGGGAAACAGAACGTCACTGGAAAATCTGTAAATGTGCCTGGGGACGTCACATGACCGCCCCAGCGATATGGGTAAATATACATTTTTGGTAAGGTGAGTACGTTAGAAGTTAGGCAGGGGGAGGGTGTTTAGCTTAGTTTATAATAATTACTTTATCCCAGACAACCTCTTTAAGTAGCTAAATGAATTCCATGTACAGTTAGGTCCATATATATTTGGATACTGACACAATTTTTTTTTTTTCTTTACCTGTTTTCTGAAACATATTCAAGTTATAGTTATATAATGGACATGGACATAAAGTTCAGACTTTCAGCTTTCATTTGAGGGTATCCAAATTAAAATTGGATGAAGGGTTTAGGAGTTTCAGCTCTTTAACATGTGCTACCCTGTTTTTAAAGGGACCAAAAGTAATTGGACAATTGACTCAAAGGCTGCTTCATGGGCAAGTGTGGGCAATTCCTTTGTTATGTCATTCTCAATTAAGCAGATAAAAGGCCTGGAGTTGATCTGAGGTGTGGTGCTTGCATTTGGAAGATTTTGCTGTGAAGAAAACATGTGGTCAAAGGAGCTCTCCATGCAGGGGAAACAAGCCATCCTTAAGCTGCGAAAACAGAAAAAACCCACCTGAGAAATTGCTACAATATTAGGAGTGGCAAAATCTACAGTTTGGTACATCCTGAGAAAGAAAGAAAGCACTGGTGGACTCATCAATGCAAAAAGACCTGGACACCCACAGAAGACAATTGTGGTGGATGATCGTAGAATAATTTCCATGGTGAAGAGAAACCCCTTCAACAACAGCCAACCAAGTGAACAACACTCTCCAGGATGTAGACGTATCAATATCCGAATCTACCATAAAGAGAAGACTGCATGAAAGCAAATAAAGAGGGTTCACTGCCACTCATAAGTCTCAAGAATTAGCCTAGATTGGACTTTGCTAAAAAACGTCTAGCAAAGCCAGCACAGTTCTGGAAGAACATTCTTTGGACAGATAATACCAAGATCAACCTCTACCAGAATGATGGAAAGAAAAAAGTATCGCAAAGGCATGATACAGCTCATGATCTAAAGCATACCACACCATGTGTAAAACACGGCGGAGGCAGTGTGATGGCTTGGGCATGCATGGCTGTCAGTGGCACTGGGTCACTAGTGTTTATTGATGATGTGACACAGGACAGAAGCAGCCGGATGCTGCTTTGGGTGCTCAAATGCAGCCAAAGTGATTGGTTGGGGTCTCATAATACAGATGGACAATGACCCAAAACATAAAGCCAAGCAACCCAGGAGTTTATTAAAGCAAAGAAGTGGACTATTCTTGAATGGCCAAGTCAGTCACCTGATCTTAACCAAATTGAGCAGCATTTCACTTGTTAAAGACTGAACTTCAGACAGAAAGGCCACAAACAAATAGCAACTGAAAACCGCTGCAGTAAAGGCCTGGCAGAGCATTAAAAAGGAGGAAACACAGTGTCTGGTGATATCCATGAGTTCAAGACTTCAGGCAGTCATTGTCAACAAAGGGTTTTCAGCCAAGTATTAGGAATTAACATTTTATTTACAATTATTTAATTTGCCCAATTACTTTTGAGCCCCTGAAATGAAGGGATTGTGTGTAATAAATGCTTTAATTCCTCACATTTTTATGCAATCATTTTGTTCAACCCACTGAATTAAAGCTGAAAGTCTGAACTGCATCTGAATTGTTTTGTTCAAAATTCATTGTGGTAATTTACAGAACCAAAATTTGAAAAATGTTGTCTCTGTCCAAATATTTATGGACCTAACTGTATACCATTCATACCTACCCTATCCATATGTCCATATCAGAGCACAACAGTTTATATTTCTATTAAAAGCCATAATTTTTCAGAATTCAAAAAAGCTGAAAAAAAACTCACAGTTGTCGATCAGATTATCATTATCAAATTAATTAGTGGTTGCGTTTTACACATTAGATACAAAGAGAAGAGATGGCCCCAATAGCAAGAGCAAAATGTTGTCTCTCGAGAAGCCTTTCACAATGTCATCCTTGTATTAGTATAGCTTGTCGTCTGTTAGCTCCTACCTATCCTTTTTAGGAGAGGGCCTTGTGGCCAGGGCCGAATTATGCATGGTAAAGTCCCCCTAATAAAAAAAAAAATAGTAGTAGTGTAATATATAGCGACTATCTCAGTTAAATTCTGTTGGCAGTATCTGAGAATTCTTGATGGAATTGGGAGCTATTGGAGGCAGTTGGGTAATTCCTATACTTGTTCTTTTTGTGATCCACCGCTACCTAATATGCAAAGGTGGCATTTCCTGTGGAGAGAGGGTGGCATGTGTGGTTTCTATTACATATACATATGTGATATTTATTGAAAGATATCTCTTCTTGATATAAAAAATATGCATCCAACTGCTGAGAAAAAAGTACATCCATTTGTTAAAATCATAGATGTCTGGTGCAAAGAACTGCAACCGTTAAAAAACTGATGTTCAATTCACATGCTAGAACATCAATTTAGATAGGTGGGGGCCTGACTGCCAGAACCCTATAGATCAGCTGTTTTCTTGTGACAGCGTGAAAGGCAGTGTTCACTCACAATACTTTCAATAGTGGCGGCAGTGAGTTGTCTGTAGTCGTTGTTCCCAATCAAGTCTATAGAACAACCTCCGCATTATTCTCAACTGCTGTTATTAATAGTATGGCGAGATCCAGAGGTGTAGCTAGGGGTTCAGCACAGGGGTGGCGAACACGTCCAAATGGGCCCCCAACTCAAGTATACCAACACTATCACTATACGGTGACCGTATAGTGGTTCTACACAGGGCTGTGAAGACCAGCTATGTAAATACAGTACAGGAACAATGTTGTGACTTATAGGTGACGTCTCTGACTGTTTACAGTTATTGTTTCTTCCATCTGGACCGCCATGACCACTTCTTCCAGTTGTGACTGTAAAGTTTGTAACACAGACATCTTTGGCGCCTCTTTTTTCCAGGCACCTGAACCACATTGTCCTCAATTACATAAAATCTCCATCCTGCTGCTATCCCAATTATAAAATATATGATATAAAATCCCCTGGAAATGAATAATAACCCCATGTGCTTTTTTAATGTAATAATACTCCTATGCGCCCCATTTATTTAATAGTGCCTCTCAATTAATAATTCCCCCTAATTAATAATGCCCTGTGTACCCCCTTAAATCAATAATGCCCTGAGTGCCACCTAAAAGTAATATTGCCCAATTTCCCTATTATTAATTATACCCTCTTATGTCTCCTTGTATAAATTATGCCCTCTTATATAAATGCCCATCTTTTATCAATAATGCCTATTGTCATGTCTTCAGCAATATGTAATGTATTGATTTCTGATAGCTCCATCTGGTGGCTGTTTGTGCAAATGGCAAATAATCTTACTGTTCCCTGTATGTCCCACTAGAGCTACTGTAGTTCCCACCTATGACCTAATGACATCATCAAGTCAGCTCATCAGTGGCCATTTCATTTGGAACTTGCTGTGCAGCTAGCAGCATCTTATTCCATCCTTCCCATCTGGACCTACAGTAGCATCGCTGGTATGTTCCATCTGCTACCCAGCACTATAGTTTGTGTTTATGCACTTTATTATGTTTGCATGTCTCCTGGTGTAGTTTCCCAGTCCATAGTTACCATAGCTGGAGATCATGCTGGTAGTTAGGACAGCACCACTCAGGAGCACATGTACAGTTTATGTATATGGATGTTCCTCATGTCTGTAGTACCATAATGTACAATGTTCTTGTATTTAATGTACATGTCTTTGTATACATTGATTTGTATTATAATGTGTGGCTACATGCTTGTACGCATTAGTAAATGCATTATCTTTCTGTTTCCCAGTTTCACCCTATCCTTGTAATAAAAGTTAAAGTTTGGACATCACTCCAGAGTCAATGAATTACTAGGAGGGAGTTTAGCTGCATGTCGACTTATGCCTCACACATAAGGAGGACAGAGCAGTGAAACAGCGGCTTCTTACAGGCCGGACAGTGGGATTCTGAACCCTGCATGGTGCTATAGTGCAGCATCACCGCTACCAGACACCCAAGACAGTTTAAGTGTACAAGCCTGTCCGCAGTGTCATCATGTCAGCGAGCGACAGCAGACCCTTTGAAACAAGGTCTTACATCTCAGCAAGCTCCAGGAGCTCAAAGAGGTCAGTGAGCAGCTCCACGGTCGCCATTGCCCGCGCAAAGGCCGAAGCCGCCAAAATACGCGCCACCTTTGCTGAGCAGGAAATGCAGATGAAAATAGAGAGAGCAACCCTGGAAGCAACCATTGCTGAGCAGGAAATGCAGATGAAAATAGAGAGAGCAACCCTGGAAGCAACCATTGCTGAGCAGGAAAAGCAGATGAAAATAGAGAGAGCATGCTTAGAAGCATCACTAGAGAAACTAGCAGCAGAAAAGGAAGCTGCAGCTGCTATGGCAGAAGCAGAGGCCCTAGAGGAAGCAGTGAATCCTACAAGTGGGAGATCTAGCAGCATACTTGGGCCTGAACCCAGTCATCGTGATAAAACGCAGCGTACTTCAGACTATATACTACGACATGCCAAGTCAGATGACAGCCTGCATATTGGTCCAGAGACCGAGTCAACCCCTGCTAATGTGCTCCAGCAGAATCCTGTCACACAGCAAGCATCGTCAGTTTACCATCAGCTTCCAACGCAGTCTATACCCAACCCAACAAATGCCCGCAGTGCAGTCTTTCCCTTTAAGAGGGAACAAGAAGATGGTGGCTATTACAGCAACAACACATTTAAAAAGCGCAATAGCCCACCAAGTCCTCTACACAGTCGCTTCTCTCCAGAAGCAGCACATAAAGACCAAGGGATATCTGACTTCTTCAAGTCCTTTGCACGACGTGATCTAATAACCAAAGGACTCTCAAAGTTTGACGACCGTCCTGAAGGCTACAGAGCCTGGCGAGCTACATTCAGGAATACTATCAAAGATCTAGACATGTCTGCAAGTGAAGAAGTTGATCTTCTAGTCAAATGGCTGGGAAATGAGTCAGCAGAGAACGCAAAACGCATTAGAGACATCAACATCAACTACCCAAGCAAAGGGTTAAACATGATATGGGAGAGACTTGACGAGTGTTACGGCTCACCAGAAGTCATAGAGAATGCACTCTTTAAAAGAATTGATGACTTTCCTAAAATCTCCAACAAAGGTTTCCAAAAGCTGAGAGAATTAAGTGACCTGCTGATGGAACTCCAAGTTGCCAAAGCTGAAGGAGATTTGCAAGGTCTTGCATTCTTAGACACAGCACGTGGCGTCAACCCCATTGTACAGAAGCTACCTTATAGTCTGCAAGAGAGATGGATCAATCAAGGTTCCAGGTACAAACAACTACACAATGTTTCATTTCCTCCATTCTCTATTTTTGTGGACTTTGTGCGCCAACAAGCAAAGACTAGAAATGATCCTAGTTTTGACTTCTCAACTTCTGACACTGCTCATCCCAAAACAGGTAAACCTGCATTGTTTCGTAACCTGAAAGCTACACCAGTTGCTGTGCACAAAACCAGCGTGTCCCCTGCAAACTCCTCACGTGAAACTTGCAGTACTGCAGAGACTGAGAAGATCTCAGCAAAAGACCCATGTAGAGAGTGTCCTCTACACAAAAAACCTCACGCAATGCTAAAATGTAGAGGGTTTAGAGAGAAACCTCTTAAGGATCGCAAAACCTTCCTCAAGGAAAATCACATTTGCTACAGATGTTGTGCATCAACTTCTCATCTTGCAAAGGACTGTACAGCAAACATCAAATGCACAGAATGTGAGAGCAAAGAACATAGTACAGCTTTACACCCAGGGCCAGCTCCATGGATTCTCACACCCTCAGAGCAAGATACAGAGCATGGCGGGGAGGAGAAAGCGACAGTACCTCCTGAAGTGACACCCCAGTGCACCCAAGTCTGTGGAAGAGGACTTAGCGGTAAATCCTGCTCTAAGATTTGTCTTGTTACAGTGTACCCCATTGGCCACAAGGATAAGGCGGTAAGGCTATATGCAATCCTTGATGATCAAAGCAACAGATCCCTTGCAAACTCATCCTTCTTTGATATGTTCAAGATTAAAGGACACAGCTCCTCATATTCACTTAAGACATGCTCAGGTGTGAGCAAAGAAACAGGAAGAAGAGCCACAGGCTATCAAATTGAATCTATAGATGGCAAAACATCCCTGCCTCTACCTACCTTGATTGAATGCAATCAGATTCCCAACAACAGGGAGGAGATCCCTACACCAGAGGCAGCATTACATCATGGACATCTGAAAACTATAGTGCCTCTAATCCCTGCACTAGACTCAGAGGCCCAGATAGTACTTCTGCTCGGAAGAGACATCATAAGAGTCCACAAGGTGAGAAAGCAGATAAATGGCCCTCACAATTCCCCATACGCTCAGAAGCTTGACCTAGGATGGGTCATTATAGGCAATGTCTGCCTAGGAACTGTTCACAAACCAACCACTGTAAATGCGCTTTACACAAGCTTATTGGAGAATGGGCGTCCATCTCTTTTCCAGCCTTGTCCTAACAGGTTCCTCATAAAGGAGAAGCCCACTAGTGTTGTACATCCTGACCTTACAGAAACCATGAACTATTCCTGTGATGAAGAGAGAGATCACTTGGGGTGTACGATCTTCCAGAGGACTAAAGAAGACAGCAAAATAGCACCCTCTATTGAAGATGAGGTTTTCTTAAAGATAATGGAACAAGGTTTCTTCAAGGATGAAACAAATAGCTGGGTTGCACCGCTGCCTTTCAGAATGCAGAGACGCCATCTTCCCAACAACAGGGATCAGGCACTGACGCGTCTTTCTTCACTCAGACGCAACTTTCAAAGAAAACCAGATATGAAGGAACATTTCTTCTCATTCATGAGCAAGATATTTGAGAATGGCCATGCGGAGGTGGCTCCACCCCTAAAAGAAAAGGAAGAGTGCTGGTATCTACCAATCTTCGGTGTCTACCACCCTAAAAAGCCAGGACAGATCCGGGTAGTATTTGACTCCAGCTCACAATATGAGGGAGTATCCCTTAACGATGTTCTTTTGACTGGACCAGATCTCAACAACACACTACTTGGTGTCCTCATCAGATTCCGCAAGGAGTCCATCGCCATTGTTGCCGACATACAACAAATGTTTCATTGTTTCCTAGTCAAAGAAGAGCACAGGAACTTATTGAGATTCCTTTGGTTCAGAGACAACGACCCCACCAAAGACATCATAGAGTACCGCATGAAGGTACATGTTTTTGGCAACAGCCCATCTCCTGCAGTCGCTATCTATGGACTAAGACGGTCTGCCCAGGAAGGTGAAAAAGACTATGGGCAAGATGTCAGGCAGTTTGTTGAAAGAGACTTTTATGTAGATGATGGCCTAAAGTCACTTCCTTCACCAGAAGCTGCAATCAGCCTACTCAGAAGGACCCAAAGTTTGTTATCCTGTTCAAACTTAAGACTGCATAAGATAGCTTCAAACAGCAAAGTTGTTATGGAGGCTTTCCCCACTCAAGATTATGCCAGCGATTTGAAAGATCTAGACTTGGCAACAGACTTCATACCCATGCAACGCAGCCTAGGGCTCAATTGGGACCTCAAAACTGACACCTTTACCTTTCAGGTAAACCAAGAGCAAAGGCCTTTCACACGACGTGGTGTCTTATCCACCATAAACAGCCTATATGATCCACTTGGCTTCGCAGCACCTGTGACCATCCAAGGTAAGACTCTGCTCAGAGAGTTAACTACAGACACATGTGATTGGGACTCCCCACTTTCCCCAGAGAAAGAAGCATTATGGGTAACATGGAGAGACTCTCTAAAGGTGTTGTCTAGCCTACATATACCTAGACCTTATGCCCACATCCCTCCTGAACATGTTCAGTCTAGGGAGCTGTGCGTATTCTGTGACACCTCAGTAAAAGCTGTCGGTGCAGTTGCTTACCTTAGAACAAAAGACATTAAAGGCAAAGTCTCTGTCGGCTTTGTGATGGGTAAGGCAAAGCTGACACCTCGTCCAGAACCTACCATACCAAGACTTGAACTCTGTGCGGCAGTTCTAGCAGTAGAGCTGGCAGAACTGGTTATGTCAGAAATAGATGTGAGACTTGACAATACACTGTTTCATACAGATAGCAAAGTAGTGCTGGGCTACATTTACAACGAGACTAGAAGATTTTATGTCTATGTGAATAATAGAGTCCAAAGAATTAGGAAGTCAACACAGCCTACCCAGTGGTGCTATGTACCGACTGACCTCAACCCAGCAGACCATGCTACAAGAGCTGTATCAGCATCTCACCTAAAAGACACTACATGGCTCACAGGGCCAACATTCTTGTACAAACCGATACCTGACACTCTTGGCGAAGGCACATATGAACTATTAGAGCCAGAATCTGATATAGAGATTCGACCTCAAGTTTCTACACTTGCCACGACAGTCTCTAACACACAGCTTGGATCCAAACGCTTTAACAAGCTTTCTACTTGGAAGTCATTAAACAGAGCCATAGCTTGTTTGATTCACATTGCTAGATCGTTCAGAGCCACGCCACCATCATCAGGGCGTTGCAAAGGGTGGCACTACTGTCACAAAGCCTATACAGTGGATGAGTTCACACAGGCC
Organism: Leptodactylus fallax; assembly: GCA_947044405.1. Taxonomy (NCBI): domain Eukaryota; kingdom Metazoa; phylum Chordata; class Amphibia; order Anura; family Leptodactylidae; genus Leptodactylus; species Leptodactylus fallax. The sequence goes on from CAMRHE010000024.1 coordinate 1,222,054, forward strand.
AGAGAAGTTATCATCCATTGTATCCAACAAGAGACTTATTCACGTGAACTTGAATGCCTTCAAAATCAAAAGAGTGTTCCTAAAGACAGTTCTCTCAAGAGACTTGATCCATTTATAGATGCTAAAGGACTGTTGAGAGTTGGAGGGCGTATCTCTAATGCAAAACTTGAGAGGAATGAAACCAGTCCGTTGACACTCCCAAACAATCATATTGCATCTTTACTTGTGCAGTACTATCATGAACAGACAAAGCACCAAGGACGTTTGTTCACTGAAGGGGCTTTACGTACAGCAGGTTTCTGGATAGTGGGAGCAAAAAGACTTGTGAGTTGTCTAATATTCAGATGTATCACCTGCCGAAAGCTCCGTGGTATGTTTCAGTCACAGAAGATGGCTAATCTTCCTGAAGACCGACTTAGTACTGAACCTCCTTTCACAAATGTTGGTCTTGATGTGTTTGGGCCCTGGTCTGTCACCGCACGGCACACTAGAGGAGGCCATGCAAACAGCAAACGTTGGGCAGTCATATTTACCTGCATGAGTATTAGGGCTGTGCATATAGAAGTTATTGATTCTATGGACACATCCAGCTTCATAAATGCCCTCAGACGTTTCATTTCTATCAGAGGTCCAGTCAAACATATCCGCTCTGATAGAGGTACCAATTTTGTTGGAGCCTCCAAGGAACTGAGAATCTCTTCAAACATTGACAGTGACCATGTAGAGAGATATCTTGCTGACCAAGGTTGTACATGGACATTCAACCCTCCTCACTCTTCTCACATGGGAGGTTCTTGGGAGCGTATGATTGGCATAGCTTGTAGGATCCTTGATTCAATCTTTCTACAACTAGGAACTTCAAGGCTCACCCATGAGACACTCACAACTTTCATGGCTGAAGTAGTGGCCATCATAAATGCCAGACCTTTGACTTCGATTCCAAATGACCCGGAGGATCCTCTCTTGCTTTCTCCTTCTACCCTTCTTACCCAAAAGGTTGGTACAGCTACAGCTCCACTTGGTGAGTTTACTACTAAAGACTTATACAAGAGCCAATGGAGGCGAGTACAAACCCTGGCAGATGCCTTCTGGGATAAGTGGAGGCGACAATATATCTCTACTTTGCAGACACGGAACAAATGGCAAGCCAGCAAACCCAACATGGAAGTTGGCAACGTTGTTCTTGTAAAAGACTCTCAGTCCAAGAGAAACGAGTGGCCTCTAGGACTGGTGCCCAAAGTGTTTCCAAGTGAAGATGGGAAAGTCAGGAAAGTAGAACTCAAGGTTTGCAAGCAAAGTGAACCTAGACTTTTCCTCAGACCAGTTACTGAACTGATATTGTTGTTCTCTTCAGAGATACCTTAATGTGGTATCCTTGGGATACCAGGCGGGGAGTGTCATGCCTTCAGCAATATGTAATGTATTGATTTCTGATAGCTCCATCTGGTGGCTGTTTGTGCAAATGGCAAATAATCTTACTGTTCCCTGTATGTTCCACTAAAGCTACTGTAGTTCCCACCTATGACCTAATGACATCATCAAGTCAGCTCATCAGTGGCCATTTCATTTGGAACTTGCTGTGCAGCTAGCAGCATCTTATTCCATCCTTCCCATCTGGACCTACAGTAGCATCGCTGGTATGTTCCATCTGCTACCCAGCACTATAGTTTGTGTTTATGCACTTTATTATGTTTGCATGTCTCCTGGTGTAGTTTCCCAGTCCATAGTTACCATAGCTGGAGACCATGCTGGTAGTTAGGACAGCACCACTCAGGAGCACATGTACAGTTTATGTATATGGATGTTCCTCATGTCTGTAGTACCATAATGTACAATGTTCTTGTATTTAATGTACATGTCTTTGTATACATTGATTTGTATTATAATGTGTGGCTACATGCTTGTACGCATTAGTAAATGCATTATCTTTCTGTTTCCCAGTTTCACCCTATCCTTGTAATAAAAGTTAAAGTTTGGACATCACTCCAGAGTCAATGAATTACTAGGAGGGAGTTTAGCTGCATGTCGACTTATGCCTCACACATAAGGAGGACAGAACACCTATTAATAACCCCTTTGTATTAAAGAGGACCTTTAAGGACCTTTTCAAGTCCTTATGCATATGCGGTTTTATATACTGAATTCAGCGCACTGTCAGCTTTCCGTTATGTGCCCCAGTGGAGGAGATATCGGTGCCGTTAGTTTCGGCACCAATCTCTCCCCCACCATCAGAAGGGTGTTCCTGACAGTCTAGCGTCATCGCTGGGCTGTGTGGAAGGCCCCCCCCCCCCAATACTCATCCATAGACTTGTACTGGGGGAGGGGGCCTTCCTCATAGCTAAGCGTCATCGCAGGGCGGTAAGGAATGCCCCCTCTGACAGTACAAGGCTATGTTAGAGTACTGTCAGGGAGGGCCTTAATCACAGCCCAGCGATGACACTAGACCGTCAAGAATGCCCTTCTGACAGTGGGACAAGATCGGTGCCGAAACTAACGGCACCGATATCTCCAGCCCTGGGGCACATAACGGGAAAGCCGACTGTCGGCTTTCTAGCGGTATATAAAATCAAGGGTTCATGAGGACATGGAAGTTCCTCTTTAAAGGGGTTGTCCAGGAAGTGGACAAATCACAATGGAGGTGGGGTAGGTGATGAAAAAATCATACTCAGGCTGGGTCCACACCAGCGCTTGAACTCCATCGGGGGATTCTGTCCCCCATTCCGTTTGAAAAATGCGGAAAGAAAAGTCCTGCAACCGGGCAGAAAGCCAGCAGACCCCATTATAGTCTATGGGGTCTGCAGGTAACCGCTTTTTCAGCAGATTGGGTTTCCGTTTTTTGGGTCCCCAAGTGGACCTGAAAAACGTAAACCGAGTGCTAGTGTGAACCCAGCCTTACCTGTCCCCAGTGCTCTGGTGACTCCTGCCACTGTCTGCTCAGACACGTGCCATACGTGACTGCTGAGGCCATTAGTGGGCTCAGCATTAGCAGGAAAGGATCCAGTGATGTATATGAGTGACATCAGTGAGTCCTTTTCAGACACCGCTGAGGCCAATCACGTGCAGTGCAGGACTTGCATCAAGTGGTGTGCTTGTGCCTGGACAGACAGCAGCAGAGGGCTGAGGACATCGGTAGCCCGGGGACAAGTCAGTATTTTTTTTATGTTTCACCTTCCCCACCTCCTCTCCAATTTGACCAATACAATCCTTACCAGTAAATTTTATTATTCCCAAGAAAACCCCTTTGATACTGCCCCAATCCCCCTAATATTATCTCCCCTTACATTCATTCAGACCCCACTGACCTTTCACTATAATTTATATCCTCTTTTATTAAAGCCCCCTAATACCCCTTATATTAGTTATGGCCCCTTATTTTGCTAAATTCCCAATACTCCCAATAGACCTCTTATATGTATTACAACCCTCACCCCCCCAGCCCCAATTAAAATGCCCAAAGTGAGTTAAAAAAAAAAAGTAAAAAAAAATGCTACTCACCTACCTCCGATCCCCCGTGGAGAGGCCTCTACCACCGGCACTGCTGCTGCTTACTGAAGCAGACATCTTAGGGCAGCTCCTAGGCCACAGACCTGAAGTGGCTTGTGGCTTACAAGCTACTTACTAGCAGAGAAGGAAGCCAGAGGCGAGCGCGCACTGCAACTTGCGCCGTCCCAGGCAAACAGTTGATCTGCAGGTGTCCTGGCAGTCAAACCACTATTGACCTAAAAGCATGTGGGCTGGAATGGCTGGCTTTTTCATTAATAACACTGATATCAACATTTTCTCAGGATCTTTTTTATATCTCACATTGCCGTAAGTGCCTTGTTCCATTCACTGCTTACCAGGCAGAGGCTATTTGCTATGATTTGTATTACAGCTCAGTTTCATACATTATTGCATAACCCCCTTCAAGCATGTGCTATTGTTTGTGTTTCCTTGCTAAAATAAAAATCAAGTAAAATAAATGTGGGCCTATCACATCACGTCCATTCCCAAAAGATAAGGAGAGGAGGGAGAAATTAACAGATAAATAATAATGGGTTTTAGTAGACCGCGCACCTAAGAATAAATTAACCTATTTATATTATTACTAATGACTGTAGAAATTCTGAAATCTTTAACCAGCTGAATAGACAAAAAATGTATTGTAATATTCTGAAAATATTACCCAGAAGTCCAGCTAGTGATCTCATGTCTTTCTCCATTAACCTATAAATCTCTTCTTCTGAGAAGCGTCCAATACCCTGTCCATACATTTCACGTTTCACAATGCCTTTTGTCAGGTGGCACAAAATCCACTTCAACAAATCACTAAGTGGTCCAGGAATGGAGATCATTTTCTGAGTCTCGTTTAGATTGTCCACCCACTGGCAATAGGCTAATGTCCTGTAATAAAAAACAAAAAGCAACCAATGCAAAATCTGTAGCAGCCACCACCTACTAGAGGCACTGGACTCCTCAAAGCATAACTAAACTTTTAAACAACTTTTTGATTTTCTGGCAGCATTTGTGTCATTGCGGCTGAAGCCACATGTTGCGAAAATGCAGTGCTTACGGTACCTGCAAAGTGAAATGCTGGCATTTTCTCTTATAGGTATAATAAGGGCAGAAAGTCTGCAGAGAAAAACTCTGCAAAAATTAAATGAAAAACAATGCAGAAAAAAAACCTGATACGTTAATTTTTTGTATGCGTTTCGCAATGTGGGGCCTTAGCCTAAGGCCCCATGTAGCGGACCACAGTGAAAAAACGTTGCAGGGAAAAACCGCGGCGGAAACGCATTGCAGTTTTTCCCACAGCCCTTTTCACAGAAAATCCGCAGAGTTTTCCTTTGTGGACTTTCTGCTTCAATTATACCTATAAGGTTTCCATAGGTATAATTGACATGCTGTGATTTCCAAAAACGCAACGGTTTTGGAAATCACAGCATTTCCGTTGTGCATATCTTACTGCAATGTGTGGATGGGATTCAGTACTAAACCGCAGCAATTACGCCATATGGGGGTCCGGCCTACAAAGGTTTTCTCATGTCAGAATTTAAGTTGCCATTCACTTTCTGGTTTTCAGCTCAGTCCAGCAGCGAGTTCTGTGCTTCTTTTTAAATTGCAATTATCTCTGGATTTACATAAAGAAATTACAAGAAACTTTTCTTGCACATACCAGGGCTCAGGAACCCAAAGCCATATGCAGAAAGAAGAGAATATAGATAGCTGGAAGAAATTACTGAGTAATCAGCCAGACCTGAGAGAAGGTCTGTAATCTAGGCAACACTGAGGAGACTTAATCAGTAGTATCCTGCAAACAATGCAAGATAGAGAAAGAAACGTATTGGGTAAAACACTTCAATTTAGCTTAAGATAAAACTTTAAATATGATACTGAAGATGGGAATACCCTTTAATTGATGTGCCTTTTTGTGAAATCCTTATTCTTTCCCTTGTTTCTCTATTGAGAAGTGTGCACTGCTTTCACTAAAAGTAGAGGCTTGCTCTTGAGTAATGCAGGGAATCTGAGACCAAAGGGTCACTTCAAACAGCTATATCATTGTCATTTTAAAACCTACAACACTGCTTCTGGTGTCATATGAAAGAAGAGATGCATTTTTAGCTATAAAATTCCCAGTGAAACCACCAGTTGAAAACATTTGGGATTGGCATATTTATGTGCAGCTGCTCACAATCCTGACTTGTTTTCAGATGGTGATTTCACTGGAAATAATACAGGTGTAACTGAGAACTTGGTGTCATCTGTAAGCTGAGAATCTCTTCTTTCATACTACGTTTTAGGTTTTATAATGCTCAAGACAGAATTGTTTGAAGTAACTTCCCCCAGCTTCAGCTTTCCTACATTATACAAGAGCCCATCCAAGTACTTGTAGTGAAGGCAGTGTAGCTCTCAATAGAAAAGCAAGGGAAAGAATAAAGAAATGCAGGATTTCACAGAAATACAAAATATGTTAATAAGATATACTACAAAATGTATTAATGACCAAAAGTTGCTTGAAAGTTTAGTTATGCTTTATGGAACCAAGGCTTACGTACAACTGCTACCTTTGCAAATCTTGTAGCTATACCTTTCTGGTGGATAGTGTCTGAAAGACTTACCAGTAGAAATGCTCCTCAACCATTTTAGTGACTGCTCTAGAAACAGCCCTTTCATGTGGATTGAGGTTTTTGTTCAAATTGACTCCAAGTTTTTCCTCTAAAAAGTCAATAATAAACTCAGTGCCAGAAACTCTTGTATGGTTGTATTCTATCCAAGGCATTTTCCCCTGAGGTGATAGCTTCCCATCAAAGTAGTTCTAGAATATAAACAAAGTATGCTGTATTAAATTCTTCAACATAGCAAACTAGAATCAGGAACACTAATGTAGCACAGCAGAATAGAAAAAAGAAAAACAGCATAGTATCACCCTTTCACCCACATGCAGTCTGTCAGGGTAAAATACAGGAAAAAATGATTGCTCCAAAGACCAAGAGAAAGACTATTTTGGTGACAGATGCTTTTTAAAGAAAGGAGAAAAAAAAAAACAGTTTCAATTTTAACTTTTTGCATAATCCATACAAGTGTGATCCTGGATGTGACGATAAATAGGGAAACCACTTCCACACTCACCTATCCCACAGGCTACAGAGGAGTGAAGTGACACAGATATCCACACAAATAGATGCCACCACCCGATACTTTACAGTTGGCAAGACACCAATATATCAAGTCCATTCAAACTTGCACCCTCTGGCGGCACATAATAGCAAACAAAAAAGTAACAAGATTGAGCAATATTTACTCTCTTCAGAATTGTGGGGATGTTTAGAGCCAAGGACAAGATTATTAAATTTTAGATTTACTATACACAAAAAATACAGTGTTTAACATAAAAAGATGTAATAACAACAAAAACATACATGCAAACTGTGTAAAATAAAAAGGGAATAACATAAAGAACAGACTTGTTTTGTAAGCCTGGCTGTAGAGTTCAGCAGAAATTAGTTGGACAGATTGACAAATTGGGATGTATCTCCAGTTTCTGTCACCTAGGGATCCTGACATCACCCTTTTGAAAGACTCTCAACCCAGGAACCTCCCACAGGTGACTGAGGCTGGCTGATGATATGTGCCAACTCCAGAGAAATATTACATATTTTGGTGAATATGCCATAACTCTGAGTGGGTAATACATATAGGTATGATATGCCTGGCAAGTGATGTCAAACGCTTTTACAAGTCCAGGTATATCAAACATGAGGATGAAATTATACTCCATCCTAGATACATAATTTGGAGTGCTTATTAATGCACTTATTAATTCCTTGGCCATCTTTTGGTACATGGATGGTTATAAAACATGAATTATGGAATACATGTTTTCTTGATGGCATAATTTCCCCCTTTGTTCATTATACAGATTTGGCCTAGACTGTTTCCAGACTAAAAAACAGTCCTCACGTAAATACTTTATAATTTGTGGATGTCTGTACTGAATTCACATCCTGCTTAATTGATCATGAGCATCCTGCGGAAGGGGTTTGAAATTACCATACATACCCACGCCAAGACATACCCACTACAAGGGACAAAACCCAAAACAAAAAAAAAAATTCGAACTATACATAACTCATAACGTCGTATGATATATACACAAACATATATACGCAAAACTGCTATTAGTTTTGATACCTGACATGCTATTTAGGCTCACTACTGTCAGGCAGTCAAGGGGAATGATTCTAAGTTCTGAAACTGTCCACCTCTGATTGAAGCTCTGATTTACACCCCCTTCCTTCTAACACTGCCCATTTGACAGTAGCCTAAATAGCATATCAGGCACCAAAACTATCTTCTTGGAAACAGTGGGGGCTATAGAAAAAAATCCAAGTGTGCCAGAATCAGCACCCATTAACGGATGTGAAGAACTGGACTTGGTAGAGTTGGCGAAAGGTCCTCTTTAAGGAAATTCTGAGTTAATATTGGGGGTCTCACATTCAAAACCTTATCTTTTAACATCCGTGAATTATATAACCAGCTTACTGATTTCAATGTGAAGCATGTAATGCACTATTTCAGGTATGGATACAGTTTAGGGGTTTAGCTCAGTAGTAGAGGAGGTGTATGGTAGACAAAAACACAGTCTCAAGCTTCTTAACAAAAAAACAGGCTTCTATTTATTTATTGCAAGGCAAACAGTGGACAAACTTAAGCAGCTTCTTTCAGCAGGTTTGCAATAACACACATGTGGCAAACAAAAAGTCCTTACTTCAGGCAAAAAGTCCAAAATAAAACAGTTGGTTTCACCAGCTTTGTTGTGACACAGCAGCAGACTCTGTCCGGTACTTGTTCAGCCTGGGGAACATACAGAGCAAAGGGTCTCCTTCCAGTCTCTTACTCCCAGAGACAGACAGACAGAACACACACACACACACACACACACACACACACAACACCCTTGCTCTGTTCAGTAACTAAAATATGTAGCAGGTAACAAGGAAAACCCCTGAATGGAGCATAAGAGCAACCTCCCCACCAGGTCTGTGGTCACTCCTAAAACCTTGATCACTTGATCAACCTTGATCAGGCAAGAGTCATCAGTGATACATATACACCATCCAGGATTCTTCCCCTTCATCTGCTACAACAGACAATTGAAGATCCCAGTATATAAACATTTAAACAAAATAATTTTCTCCACAAAACAGATGGGCAATGTAAAATTAGCTACAAAATTAATGTAAAAATTAGAGATCTGTGGGAGTCCAACAGCAAGCCCCCACACTGATCAGCTTTGCTCTACATAGTATACAGTGTAAAGACCTACCATATGAATGACAACTAAGCTACAATAGTACAGCCAGGCCACTACACAGTGTGCAGAACCACCTGCTTCCAGCTGTGTACGCTTTACAGAGAACAGCTGACTGATGCTGAGCCCGGATGTCAGATCCCACCAATCTCAAATTAATGACTTAAGGATAAGTCATTGACTTTTAGTCTTGGATAGCCCCTTTAACCTCCCATTAACATTCCTGCAATCTAAATATCCATGCTCCTGCTTCTCCAACCAGCAGATGTCGACTATTTCAGTACAGCGGTGCTGGGGGACTGTATATACCTTGTGCATTTATCACACTCCTAATGCTTTAAGGTTGCCATTCCTTCAAGCCAAACTCTGGCTTAGTGTCCCCCCCACACAATATAATTCACCCCAGTGGCCCACACACACAGTATAAAGCTTCGCAGTGCATGCCAACCACACTTTGTAATGCTCCCCAGTGGCCCCACACCTGTAGTTGTGCCATATAAACAAAAAAAGTAATACCAAGACCATTTCCACAGATCTCTCTGCAGCTCTCCTCCACTTATCTCTAGCTCAACACAACGCAAAACCACATTCATCACTAGTACCAGTCGGAATGGCAGAGCAGGAAGTTAAAGATTTCCTGCTTCACCATTGTACAACTCTATCTACATCCATAGGACATAGATAAGGTTTAATCAAGACCCACGGCTGTCTTCCCACTTAAGTGTCGCAGCAACCTTGTTAGGAATTACTGCTGTAAAGAAAAGCTTAGCATTCAGTAAAATTCATATACTGTAGAGATTTACATAGATGCCCTAGAATCTGTTCTCATAACTCTAGTAATCTCTGTAATACCACTTCATCTATTATTCATGGCCACAGATAATTTGGAAAGTCCATTAGCTGCTCTTTTTGCAGTTTCCATAGATTTATCTGATCTGAGGAAACAATGCAGTGCAGGATGCCAGTGTTATTTTAGAGATGTTTGTGTCTCCCTAGTATCTTTGGTGTCTTCCTTGTACTATACAGGATTTATTAATAAGTATCATATCAGGAAACAATCATATTTTTACGTCTATGTTCTAACTCACTAATCCATCGCTTTTTCCTTTTTCCTTATATGCTGCACGTCATCAAATACACGCAAACATACACAAATATTAAGATTGTGACAATTCTGTGTCAAAATATGCCAAGCCAGATCTATTAAAAGTGTCCTTCTTGGACCCCCAATAACAAACTGTTATCTGTGAGGAACATTTACATTGAAGTGTTCCTGCAGTGCCATCAGAGTAAAATTAACTTTACCTGTGCCCATTGAAATTAATGGGTTGTACATGTAATGCTGGACAGAACAGGTCGCCCAGAGTAGAAGATGCTATCCACTCTAGCCAAAAGATAATAATGATCCTGAACAGGAGAACTCCTCTTTTTCCTAACAGGGTATATGAAAATAAGTTTTCTTTCTCATTTTTCATATATAATGTTATGATATGTGGATAGAATATACCATAACATTAAGATCAGTGTGTGTCCAACCTCTAAACCACCTGTTGATCCTCAGAACAACAACAACCATTTGTAATGCGCTTTTTTCACAATAGATGCAAAGTGCAGAAACTGAAACTCTCTCAGTTCTTCCCTGGGCAGCAGAGCTTCCTGTCCATCCCAGGGTTGAGAACCATGCATAAATGTCTTAACAAGTAATTTGCAAGAAAAAAAAATGATGTTCTTATGATTTTCTTGTTTCTGTAAGAACTTTTTCTGGTTATTGTGATTATAACTATCATTATTTTACAGATCGCAGTAATTGCTGCTAATGTGTTAAAGGGATTGTCCAGGCACAAAAATATTTTTTTTAAATCAACCAGGGGTGGTGAAAAAAAAAAAAATCATACTCACCTTTCCCAAAGCGGTCCAGTCCTCCCGGTCCGTTGTTGTCTTGTGGAAGTCCACGCCACATGGACTACAGAGGCCAATCAGCGGTTTCAACGGAAGGGATCTGGGACCTCACAGCCGGCGAGCAGTTTCACTTTGAGAAGACAGCGGAGCAGGAGTACCAGACCGCGCTAGGAGGACACCGCAGCACTGGGGACAGGTGAGTATGATTTTTTTTTTCACCTCCCTAAGCCTATTTTAAAAATAGTTTTTTTTGCCTGGACAACCTCTTTAATGTGTCATGTATAATCTTTGATCTTTTTAATCACTTCTTAATCTTAATCTCTGTCACAAAAGTGTTGGCTGTCCGTGATTTTGGGATGCTACTTTGTCCAGAAGCAAAAGTTTATCAGGTTTAAAACTCAGGTCAAGTCACTGTGCAGAGAACCATAATAGAACTCCATTCAAATGAATCAGTCTGTGGTGCAGTTCATTGTGCAGCTAGCATCCAGAAGTGTCATTGTGCAGATGAAAGCTTAGCAAGAGAATAGCACTAAACTAGCACTGCAGCCCCCTGCTTCTGAACTTCTCAGAGGATCCCAGCATAAAGCAATATAGACCAAATAATAGTTCATCATCACAGATCTACCTAAAATATTGTGCCCACCACTCATAAAAGTGTACTAGCCACAATACTCAGGTCACCTATGATCAGGCTATGCTTTAGGCTAATGTGCATGAAATAAAGTTCACCACATTATCTGACAATAGTAGACAACTGCTTGACACCCCTTTTACCCTTGATGAGCTCACAGGCAGCATAACCTCCAAGGTAAAAGCCTCGGGACTTGATGGGCCCCACTAGAGATATAGTGGGTACGGAAAGTATTCAGACCCCTTTAAATTTTTCACTCTTTGTTTCATTGCAGCCATTTGCTAATAGCAAAACAGATCATTTTATTTCTCATTAATGTACACTCAGCACCCCATCTTGACAGAAAAAAAACAGAAATGTAGATATTTTGCTAATTTATTAAAAAAGAAAAAATGAAATATCACATGGTCATAAGTATTCAGACCCTTTGCTGTGACACTCATATTTAACTCACATGCTGTCCATTTCCTTCTGATCCTCCTCCTTCATTGGAGTCCAGCTGTGTTTGATTAAACTGATTGGACTTGATTAGGAAAGGCACACACCTATCTATATAAGACCTCACAGCTCACAGTGCATGTCAGAGCAAATGAGAATCATGAGGTCAAAGGAACTGCCCAAGGAGCTCAGAGACAGCATTGTGGCAAGGCACAGATCTGGCCAAGGTTACAAAAGTATTTCTGCAGCACTCAAGGTTCCTAAGAGCACAGTGGCCTCCATAATCCTTAAATGGAAGAAGTTTGGGACGACCACAACTCTTCCTAGACCTGGCCGTCCAGCCAAACTGAGCAATGGTGGGAGAAGAGCCTTGGTGAGAGAGGTAAAGAAGAACCCAAAGATCACTGTGGCTGAGCTCCAGAGATGCAGTAGGGAGATGGGAGAAAGTTCCACAAAGTCAACTATCACTGCAGCCCTCCACTAGTCGGGGCTTTATGGCAGAGTGGCCCGAAGGAAGCCTCTCCTCAGTGCAAGACATAAGAAAGCCCGCATAGAGTTTGCCAAAAAACACATGAAGGACTCCCAGACTATTAGAAATAAGATTCTCTGGTCTGATGAGACGAAGATTGAAATTCTACTCAATACTGAGCAAAGGGTCTGAATACTTATGACAATGTGATATTTCAGTTTTTCTTTTTTAATAAATTAGCAAAAATATCTACATTTCTGTTTTTTTCTGTTAAGATGGGGTGCTGAGTGTACATTAATGAGAAATAAAATGAACTTTTTTTTGCTTTTAGCAAATGGGTGCAATGAAACAAAGAGTGAAAAATTTAAAGGGGTCTGAATACTTTCTGTACCCATTGTATATCAGCAGTATTCAGATCTTTTATCTCCACAACTGTTACATAAGATCTGTGCTGGTCTTTATTGCAACACCACAGTTAATATAACTCCAAGAGCACAATGAGTAATCCAGAAGGAGGTGAAAAAGGTAACAGCAATAGCACTACGGTAAACTACGGAAATTCTTGAGCATATGCTCTACTCAATCACATTGAGAACTGTGCAGTCCTTCAATCACTATTGCAGTGCCCTTGCTATCTACTCTCTGATTTAATCCTAAATTATCAGTGTTAAACTTCCTATTACAAGCAGATTAACACTAGGGCATCAGGTCTGAAATAGTAGGTCTTTTTCAGCCCTTAGATCACCAGGGATGTAGACTAATTGAGGCAGTTTTGAGTTGCCCAGCTTAAAGGTCCACATGCTTTAAAGGGAGGGTGGTTTTCACCCATAAACTGGTCCCATCATGTGCAGAGTCAAGAAATTCCATTTCCATCGGTGCCCTCTGTAATCTTTCTGCAGCAAAGTGTTTTTCTAAATGTTTAAAAGCATAACATGTAGTTACAGTGGGCAGGGAGCAGCTTCAACCTAGTCACACTGACCCCTGCTAAACGCATCTTCTGGACAACTCCCTGGTGACGTCAGGGAGTGCGGGGACTGTGAGGGAGATGTCAATTATGCCCAGTAGGTTTAACTAGCAGAGGAAAGTGTGACTAGCCCAAGACTGCTCCCTGCTCACTGTGACTACTTAGGTTAATCACTGATGATTAATGGTTAATTACTGATGATGATGGTCCCAGCAACGTCACGACCCCCAGGTCGTGTGACTCAAAGCACCGTTCGGCCCCCTCCTTTCCTGATCTCACAGGTAATTATTACGTGTGCTATGGGGGATGATTTTGCTAGTCAGCCAGCCCTCATAGCATAGGTAACTAATTACCTGTGAGATGAGGGAAGGAGAATGGAAGGAGTGACCAGATGGCTCAAACACTGCATCAGATCACATAACAAGTTGTCAGAGCCCCCTAATCCATCATCAGAGATCCCCTGGACAAGGTAAGTAAATTACTGCTCCCCAGACAACTCCTTTAAGATTGTAGGAATACCCTTATAAAGGGGTCCTCAGCTGTTTAGTTCCACCCTTGTGTCTGAGAAACCCTCCCTCACAGTAAAAAGTCCTCACTTACCATATTTTTTGTGCATCTTTAATGCTAATGGTCTATCCTTAGGCTGAAGTTAAAAGCAGATGACTCTGTATACTACTTAGTGACTGTGTCCTGCAATTGCAGCTCAGCTTCTATTCGTGTAATTGGAACCTGAGCTATAATACCGAGCCATCTACGCCAGCTCAACAGATGATTGGTTAGGGGTGCCAGGTGGCAGACCGCAATAATCTAATATTGATGACCTATCCCAAAAACAGTCCATCATTATTCAGGCTTGGACAAACCCTTTAGGAACTCATAAGCATAGTTATTTTCACACATAGCAGTAGAAAGTAGAAAATACTATTATTCATATGAAGGTGGCAGTGGCCCACCATACATAGGTAAAGATTTTAGAGGTAACACATATGAGTGCTCATCTAATTGACAGAGCAAAACAAAGAACCCTGATTGAAAGAAGCAATGATGACAATTTCCAAGACATAGTAGACCAAAATATGAATTATCTATACTGAGCATAATATTTTAGTTTACCTGATATGGTAAGTCAGCCATTCTAAGGTAAGTTTCCATCTTCAGGCAGAATGGAGATAAACTAGGTACACCGTTGTTTGGCCGTGAAAACTGGTGTAATATAATGGCATCTTTGGAATCAACTTCCTGCTCCTTCCTATAAATATATATACAAATAAACACATAAATAAAACACAAAATGCATAATAAAGAAAACCATTAGTCATGTATTGACTCCAAAGCAATATAGACTAAATGTAGACTGACAACATATACATTAAAACTTGCATAACACATGAGGAGGCTGGTGAGATACTGGTCATTGCCAGTGCCAGCATCAGCACAAACTCTAAAGCAGAAACTACATGGATAATGCCAGCCTTGTATTGCCACCAAGAGTCCACATGTTGTTCTTCATTCGGGAGCTGTTCAGCCACAGTCTACAGGCTGATTGTTCTAATCTGGAGGCTGTGGCATCATAGACTAATAATGGAGGTCTCTTATCTCATCTCACTGTTGTGGGGATGCTCCTGACAGTGTGGTAGGTGTATGATTTGCTGCAAGTTTGGAGAATTTGCAGAGAATACTGTTGCCAATGGGCTACTAGTGGAAAGTCTGTACCTGCCAATAGGAGAAGAGAAGGTTAGGGGCAATGCTAGTGATGCTGTACTGTGTTTGGATGGTATTTTCTGCTGGATGCTGGTGTTTGGCACTACTGTGGAGGTATTTTGTGCTACAATGTGATATTTGACGTTGCTAGGGGTATTATGTGTGCTGTACTGTGGCATTTGTTTGCCACTGGTGAGGGTATAATGTGTAGAGCACAGTTCCATTTGTATAGCAGTTCATGGTACTACTTCTTTACTAGTGAGGCCCGAACATCACAACATATTGATTAATAAGGCCCAAGCCAAAAAAGCACTAGAACATGTGAAGACAGCTCTCCACTGCTTCTACTTCTGTGTTTTCCAGCTAAAGCATTTATCATCTATCCACTGGATGAGTAATAAAATCTAGATGGGGCAGAATATCAGTGCACTTTTTGGGCAGGAGGTACTGTAAAAGGGCCTTTTATTTATTGTCTCAATGTTCAATTTCTTTTTATTATTTCATATAATCTAAATTATGCTTTATTTTAATTTGATAGTCATTAGTAAAACCCTTGCTAGGTGTTGTCTGATATACTTCCTAAGACTAAGGCCTAACATAGCGAGCCGTAGCCAAAAAGCGTGGCAGAAAGAGATTGCATCACATGGAGTTTTTCTAATTCCTGAAGAAAATGTTTCCAGCCTGCAAAAAACCCCGTTTGAACATACCCTTATGAAAACCCATTCTTGCATAATCAGTGTTTGTAGTTTATCAAATTTCTGTGTTTTTGTTTGACTACCCATTTTCTGAGGACTGACCACAGACTCTAAATAGAATTGAGTTCTGGAGAGTTTCTTGGCCATGGAACCAAAATTTCAATGTTTTGTTCACTGAGACAATTAGTTATCACTTTTGCCTTGTGACATGGTGCTCCATCATGCTTGAAAAAGCATTGGTCATCGTCAAACTGCTCCTAGATGTTTTGTAGAGGTTGGTCTTGGAGGAGTTGGACTTTAGTTGTGGCAGTGTTCTTAGGCAAAATTGTGAATGAGCCCACTCCCTTGGATGACAAGCAACCCACACTTGAATGGTCTTAGGATGCTTTATTGCTGGTATGACACAGGACTCATGGTAGCATTCACTCTCTGGATAATTATTCTTCCAGTAGCCACTTCTCTCCAAGAAAAACTTCAAGGACAGATGGACATTCTGGGATTGGACTGGAAAGGACCGGGATAAAGTAATTTTCTCTGATAACCCATAACCCTGACCAAACCCAATCCCCCACCCACACCTCAGACTGTTTGGGACATCTGGAAGAATGATCGTTCAGCATAATGGAAAATGGTGTCAGCATAATTCATATTCTAAACTGATATCTTGCTGTTCCACAAAGAGACTACAAATTGTTTTATGACAGCATGTAGTGCCTTCTGTTAACAGAGTATAGATTGTTGTTAACTGCATCCTGTGTGAGGATGATGTCACAGATACACAGTACAAAACCAGATGTTGATCGTAAATGGTGAGAACCTATAAAAGGACAGTTGATACTTCTCTTTTTACAGTCCACTCCCAGTTTGACTTCAAAAATGAAATCAACAAATCCTGAATATGTGTCTTTAGTTTTACAATACATTATCATCATTGTGCAATTCTCTAATATAGTATCGGTTTAGCAACAAATTGTAGCACTTTTGCTGCTGATAACATAAAAAAAAACAAAAGAAAAGCCACTTATTTGATGGAAATTCACCCTGTATTACTCTAATTCCCCCAAACAAGTCTCAGTTTAATCAAATCAGAGGTAGTGAAGTGCAAATATTGTTTATACTGCACCAATATACAATTAAATTGTATGTAAGATTACAACTGAAATATTATTTTACAATTTTTGGTATGTAAACATGTTTACTAATACAGTAAAAACAAGGAAAACACTGCTGCTCCTTCAACTCCAACCACAATGACTGGAGTCCCCACCTAAGGTTGTTTACAGCACAAGGTGAAGCCTGGAGGAGCAGCAGGACAATTTCATGGTAGTAAAAATACAATCTGAGTCATGAAAACTAAACTATATATGAAAAATTGTCAGGCTTCATTTCTACAAAATCATAATGCTTGGAATATACAAAAATCCAGCATTTTAGACCTGTTCAACATGTCTTTACTTATCCATCTTAATCTTATGCTGTTCAGAGCATATTGTCTGAAAGATTAACCCAATGAAGTGAAAGTGCTTCATTCTAGAGGCCACCAGGAGATGTTCCAGGATGTAGCTGCTTCTAGAAGACACAGGGATAAACAATGTAGCAGGATGGACAACATGCATTGACTACAGAGTCAATGACAGGAAACACAGCCTAGATGAGCAGTAGTGGTGGGCCAGGGCATCCTCAGGTCCTCACCTCCATGCCATCTCTATGGCTAGAGCTCCCAATCTGCCCATAATAGTGATCATGCAATGCCCATGTTACCCCAGCAGCTTTACCTGATTGCCAGCAGTTCATGAAGGAGATAAGCAGCAGCAGCCAGCAGGGCTCCTCCAGTTAGGTAGAGGGTTTTCTTCCACCAGGAGTCAGATCCCAGCCCTGACATAACGCCACTGTAATCCTGCAATGGGAAAGCAACGATGTCCCCATAAAAGGAGTAGTTGTCCTCTAAGCCTATACACCAGCACAGGGAGAAGCTCTGGTTCCGGCTCAGATCAACCACGCAAGACCTGGAGGAGACTAGACCAACACCCCAGTGCATGCTGTGTGGCCTGTCCTCTGCCCCTGCACCCCGTCAGATGCATCAAAGGCTAGCCACCAGAGAAGGCTACATAGACAGGGAAGGAGCAGGGAAGGCAGTATGTGTTAGTGGTGATGATGATGATGATGGGCAGGGAGGAGGCGGCAGCAGCAGCATGTAGGCTTGGACGTGCCTCCTCCTCACTGGTGCCTGATCTTAGCTTCCTCTTTGTGTGGTGCTGATGTCATGCTCCATCCTCACTGATGATGCTTCTGGGAATGCATGACTCTGGTGGAGTCTGGGATGTGTGTACAACGTTACATAGATATATCATAAAGTAATATTGTGATAAAGCACACAACGGTCATCTAATAATAGAAGTGAAAAGCAAATCACCAGAAATCTAAGCCCTTCAGTTTTCCTCTGTACTAACTTGTTATACTTCTGTTTATCTATTTAGTGTAGTTATAGTTGTTTTCTGATTTTGCGTGACAGCTAATGACTGCATGTATAAACCAAGCCTTCTCAGACTCCTGAATGGTATATCTGCACTAGATGTATAGACAAAGGTAATGCTCATATTTTGCTTTTTTTTTTGCTTAGGTTTAGCATATGCATACATAGGCTTTAACTAACATAACAAATGCAAAAACCAGCATTCTTACATATGCCTTTTTAATACAAAGGATTCCTGCAAAACTACTGTATACCAAACCTATGAGTGTAAGAGATATTTTTTTTTAAACATGATAACTCATAGTATACAGATTTTGAAGTCAATAGGATCTCTGTGGATCCCCACTACAGGTTATACTGCTTATGCTAGGTTCACACTTTGGCTGGGCTCTCTGTCGTTCGGGTCCGTTGGGGGACCCAAACAATGGTGAGTGCAACTTAGACATGCATGAGATAAGTATTTAAAACTCAAGAATGTAAAATGAAGGTAAAGAAGTTATATAACCGATATATTCTATTTTAAGAACATGTTCAGTACAGTAGGTATATTTCATTCTTGTATATTATACTACAGTTACTATGCAGAGAATAGCTTCATAACCTTATCTTAATCTAAACCTAAGGTAAAGTTCACACATTGTTTTGCATGTGTATCTTGCATATACATGGTAGGAATGCCTTCCCATGTATACACTAAACATTTGTCTTTGGTTTGTACATATGAGGAAAAAATGTGTGCATCACCATACTTTTTTTTTACTGAATTGAAAAGAGGAGTGTATGCATACTGATATAAGTATATCTTGCAAAAAAAAAAAAAAAGTATGCTATGGTGTATACCAGGGGTAGGCAACCTTTTTTGTTCGGCATGTCGATTTTAATAAAAAAATCAAAGATGAGGTACTCGGAGTGCCGGTCAATAATTGTAAGTCTGATGACCACTAAACTAAAGTCATATACCACAAACCATAATACAGAAGTGCTGCCACAAGATGCTTTAGGACACATGTGTTTACTGCTATTTCCTGGGACGCTCCTGTACTTTCCGATTAGAAGCAATGAAAGTACATGTGCATCCCGCAATTAGTGGTAAATGTATGTGTCCAGGAACACCGTATGGCAGCATCCTTATGGTGGAAACACACTATGTATCTGGATGTAGCTATATTCTTAAGCCACTGGAACTTTTACTTCGATGTAAAACTGCGTTCACATGGTGCATTCTTACACAAAAAAAAATGCCTGCGTTTTCTGTGCAAAAACACATACAGAAAACAAACCGTTATACAGAATAATGTCCCATATTGGTCCCTGCACACGGTATTATGTCCCATAGCGGCTCCTGCATATCGTATTATGTTGCATAGTGGCCTCTGCACACGTTATTATATCCCATAGCGACCCCTGCACACTGTATTATGTCCCATAGCGACCCCTGCACACGGTACTATATCCCATAGCGGCCCCTGCAAACGGTATTATATCCCATAGCGGCCCCTGCACACAGCATTATGTCCCATAGCGGCCCCTGCACACGGTATTATGTCCCATAGCAAGCCCTGCACACGGTATTATGTCCCATAGCAGCCCCTGCACGCGGTATTATGTCCCATAGCGGCCCCTGCACGTGGTATTATGTCCCATAGCGGCCCCTGCACATGGTATTATGTCCCATAGCAGCCCCTGCACGCGGTATTATGTCCCATAGCGGCCCCTGCACACGGTATTATGTCCCATAGCGGCCCCTGCACGCGGTATTATGTCCCATAGTGGCCCCTGCACGCCGTATGATGTCCCATAGCGGCCCCTGCACACAGCATTATGTCCCATAGCGGCCCCTGCACACGGTATTATGTCCCATAGCAGAACCTGCACACGGTATTATATCCCATAGCGTCCCCTGCACGCGGTATTATGTCCCATAGCGGCCCCTACACACGGTATTATTTCCCATAGTGGCCCCTGCACACGGTATTATGTCCCATAGCGGCCCCTGCACACGGTATTATGTCCCATAGCGGCCCCTGCACACGGTATTATGTCCCATAGTGGCCCCTGCACACGGTATTATGGCCCATAGCGGCCCCTGCACACAGTATTATGTCTCATAGTGGCCCCTGCACACAGTATAATATTCTAACTTTTATAATATTCCAATTTTCACCACTCACTAGCTATTATTATCCTGTATAATAAGCGGAGCCCCAGGGGAGGTGAGGAAACATAAAAAACAGTGTTATTCTCCTTCCCTGTGCTCCGCAGCCGCTCTGTTCTCTTCAGGCGCTTCTGCCTGTAGTCAGCGACCGCCGATTAGGTCTCAGGGGTCACCTCAATTTTCTCTACGTGCTACACAACCCCATACACTGTGACATTCAGTGAGAGGCAGAAACAGCTCTCAATATAGACGAAAGTAGTGGTAGAGTGAAGAAATCAGGCGATACCTTTTAGAGGCTAACAGAGTATGTACTGTACTTGTCATATAGTAGATATACCAAGTAGATATAGTAGATATGACAAGTACAGTACATACTCAGTTAGCCTCTAAAACAGGGGTAGGCAACCTTTTTTGTTCGGCATGCCGATTTTAATTAAAAAATCAAAGATGAGCTACTCAGAGTGCCCGGCAATAATTGTAAGTCTGACGACCCCTAAACTAAAGTTATACACCACAAACCATAACACAGAAGTGCTGCCACCGGATGCTTTAGGACACATGCGTTTACTGCTATTTCCTGGGACGCACCTGTACTTTCTGATTAGAAGCAATGAAAGTCCATGTGCAGCCCCCAATTAGTGGTAAATGTACAGTGCTGGCCAAAAGTATTGGCACCCCTGCAATTCTGTCAGATAATACTCATTTTCTTCCAGAAAATGATTGCAATCACAAATGCTTTGGTAATAATATCTTCATTTAATTTGTCGTCAATGGAAAACCACAAAAAGAATTGTCAAAAAGCCAAATTGGATATAATTCCACACCAAACATAAAAAAGGGGGTGGACAAAAGTATTGGCACCCTTTGAAAAATCATGTGATGCTTCTCTAATTTGTGTAATTAACAGCACCTGTTACTTACCTGTGGCACATAACAGGTGGTGGCAATAACTAAATCACACTTGCAGCCAGTTGAAATGGATTAAAGTTGACTCAACCTCTGTCCTGTGTCCTTGTGTGTACCACATTGAACATGGAGAAAAGAAAGAAGACCAAAGAACTGTCTGAGGACTTGAGAAGCAAAATTGTGAGGAAGCATGAGCAATCTCAAGGCTACAAGTCCATCTCCAAAGACCTGAATGTTCCTGTGTCTACCGTGCGCAGTGTCATCAAGAAGTTTAAAGCCCATGGCACTGTGGCTAACCTCCCTAGATGTGGACGGAAAAGAAAAATTGACGAGAGATTTCAACGAAAGATTGTGCGGATGGTGGCTAAAGAACCTCGACTAACATCCAAACAAGTTCTAGCTGCCCTGCAGTCCGAGGGTACAACAGTGTCAACCCGTACTATCCGTCGGCGTCTGAATGAAAAGGGACTCTATGGTAGGATACCCAGGAAGACCCCACTTCTGACCCAGAGACATAAAAAAGCCAGGCTGGAGTTTGCCAAAACTTACCTGAGAAAGCCAAAAACTTTTTGGAAGAATGTTCTCTGGTCAGATGAGACAAAAGTAGAGCTTTTTGGGAAAAGGCATCAACATAGAGTTTACAGGAAAAAAAAAGAGGCTTTCAAAGAAAAGAACACGGTCCCTACAGTCAAACATGGCGGAGGTTCCCTGATGTTTTGGGGTTGCTTTGCTACCTCTGGCACTGGAATGCTTGACCGTGTGCATGGGATTATGAAGTCTGAAGACTACCAACAAATTTTGCAGCATAATGAAGGGCCCAGTGTGAGAAAGTTGGGTCTTCCTCAGAGGTCATGGGTCTTCCAGCAGGACAATGACCCAAAACACATTTCAAAAAGCACTAGAAAATGGTTTGAGAGAAAGCACTGGAGACTTCTAAAGTGGCCAGCAATGAGTCCAGACCTGAATCCCATAGAACACCTGTGGAGAGATCTCAAAATGGCAGTTTGGAGAAGGCACCCTTCAAATCTCAGGGACCTGGAGAAATTTGCCAAAGAAGAATGGTCTAAAATTCCAGCAGAGCATTGTAAGAAACTCATTGATGGTTACCGGAAGCAGTTGTTCGCAGTTATTTTGTCTAAAGGTTGTGCTACCAAGTATTAGGCTGAGGGTGCCAATACTTTTGTCCGGCCCATTTTTGGAGTTTTGTGTAAAATGATCAATGATTTGACTTTTTTTTCATTCTCTTTTGTGTTTTTTCATTGCAAGCAAAATAAATGAAGATATTATTACCAAAGCATTTGTGATTGCAATCATTTTCTGGAAGAAATTGAGTATTATCTGACAGAATTGCAGGGGTGCCAATACTTTTGGCCAGCACTGTATGTGTCCAGGAGCACCATATGGCAGCATCCTCATGGTGGTGACACACTATGTATCTGGATGCAGATATAGTCTTTGGCCACTGGAACTTTTACTTTGATGTAAAACTGCGTTCACATGGTGCATTTTTGCGCAAAAAAAAATTCCTGTGTTTTCTGTGCAAAAACACAACCCTAATACAGATAACACACCGTTATACAGAATAATGCCCCATAGTGTCCTTGCACACGGTATTATATCCCATAACAGCCTCTGCACACAGTATTATGTCACATAGTGGCCCCTGCACACGGTATTATGTCCCATAGCGACCCCTGCACAAGGTATTATATCCTATAACAGGGTCGGACTGGGGTGCCTAGGGCCCACCAGTGGGATTGATTCTAGGAGCCCACCCTACTGCCATATGAAATATCACCCATCCAGTTTTTGGCATCATGCACATTTAATGTGCATTTTCGCGCACAATACAGTGTGCAAAACAGAACTGTATTGTCCTTTGTACATCAAAGTGAGTTTTCTCTTAATCAATGCAAATATCACTTTTAGCTGAGCCTTAGTTTACTATCTTTGAATAGAAAAATGTATTTTATTTTATATATGGGTATGCATGGTGCATATCTGAGACCTGTGTGATGTGGATCTTAAATACATTCAGGCATGAGACCTAGCACACAAACTATATTAAATTCTACATAAATACATGGAAAAGCAAACCAAAATTATTTTATTGCACAACCAAATAAATAATATTTAAATAAATAATTTAAAATTAAACATTAACTTATCCTCCATCACAGACCTTAACTTATCCTCCATCACAGATAGAGTTCAACAAACATTACAACACAATAGTGCAGATAGTCGGCCTGTTTTGCCAGGCAAAGTGACAAACATCAAAGTAGAAAACTGATGGACCCCATTACAGTCAAAGGGGTTCCTGTCCCTGTCAGGATTTCCATTTTCTTTTTCTATAAACGTAGTTTTAATGTATCAGACACACGATACAAATAACTAACCTTAAATAGAGCACTATTAATATAGTAACACACAAAAAAAAAAAACATTTTACACAACCAGGTTACAGCAGCAGTTTCTGAAGAACAGAAGATGAGTTTGCAAATCGATCAACAATGTCATCATAATCTAAAGACATGGAAATATCACTCTCAATGTTCATTAAAATGAGAGATTCTAAAAGTTCTTGTCCAATCAATGACCTCAACCAATTTTTTACAATTTTTTTTTTTAAACATTCTTTCACAGGAAAGGTGCAGGCCAGACAGAGTAAGGAGCGCTTTATATGCCACAAAAAGATTTGCATATGCAGCAGAATGCAAGTTGTGATCGTATAAAAGTCTATAGCAGCAGGTCAGGCGGTTTTCACAAGCTACATGTTTTCCATCATTCATGTCATCCTCACCATCACTATCAACATCAGCTTCCATAATATCTATTGCAGAAGGGAATGGTTTTTTCAAAGTGGCATAGTTCTCTTGGAAGCCATTTTTGGCAAGGAGGCCGGGAAGGTAAAGAAAAAAACCCCATACTAACCTGTCCCCAATGCTCCAGTGTCTCCCACCGAGGTCTGGTCCTGCTCCTCCCGGGTCTTGTTTAGGAGGAAGTCCTCACCTCATGTGACCCCTGAGGCCAATCAGCGGCCTAAGTAAAGTAACCGGGACGTCACCTAGGAGCAGCAGGACAAGACTGCGGTGGGAGACACCGGAGCACCGGGGACAGGTGAGAGTATGTTTTTTTTTTTTTTCACCTTCCCCAGCCTCCTTGCCAAAAACAGGTTATTCTGGACAACCCCTTTAACACTAACAATTTTTCTGTCCATGTACTATCTGTAAAAAAAAACATCATTCTTGTGCTGTCCATTTTTCACACTTATATTGCTACAGATGTGGAGCGATGCAGGAGTGATATTTTGCGCCTGCATTGCCCCCTCCCCCCTTGCAGGAGCTTTTTGTAAATGCAAGTGAATTACCAGGCAGTGCCTGCTGTGAATGCATGAGACGCCTGTCAATTCATATGAATAGCTTGACAGCTCCTGCTTCTCCCGACCCCCAATGTGTTTGTGTTACTCCTGGTCACATTGACAGGCATAAGAACAATCACACAGCTAGTCCAGGGACTCTTCTGTAGCTTCATTAGCTCATTCTGGGGCACAAACCTTTGAGATGAGACAGAATTCTTTCTCATCTCCAGATCCCCCATGCCAGAATAGAAGCCAGTTTCTATTTTACCACAGAAGACAGATGAAAGAAGACAGCTGTAGGTGAGTATAATTTTTTTTTTATTATGCTGTGTTTTTCTCTTTCAGGTTACGATGATCCATTGGATTATGTCGGATTCGTTGGACTCCATCAATGATCATCATTTTTTATTTTTTTTTAAATTATTTAATAAAATTGTCAAAGAGGGTTGTCTGGGGGAGTTTTTATTTCAATAAAAAAAATTTCTCACATGTCTCGAGTTTTTTTTTAAATACTTTCTTATCCCCTTAGTAATGGCAACTGTCTGATAGACAGCATCCATTACTAAGGTGTGGCTTTGTGTCAGCTGGTGAATATTCTAGCACTAACCCTCCACTAACCCCAGTACCTAACACCAAAAAGAGTTGAGTATCGTCCAATACCCGGCTGTCTAAAGAGACAGCCAGGGATTGGGGCCATCGCAGGTTGGTATTATTAGGCTGGGAAGGGGCAAACACCGTGGCCCTTCCCACCCTTGTAATATCAGGCTACTGCTTGTTATATCTGTCTGGTTCAGAAATATTGGGGGGACCCTATGCTGTTTTATAATTGGAAAAAAAACGACATAGGGTCCCCCCAATTTCTCATAACCAGCCAGATATAACAAGCAGCAGCAGCAGCCCGACAGTATAAGGGTGGGAAAGGCCACTGTTTTTGGGCCTTCCCAGCCTAATAATACCAGACTGCAACCGCCCCAATCCCCAGCAGTCTCTTTAGACAGCTGGGTATTGGACGATACCCAGCTCTTCCCGGCACCCCTGATGGTGTTGGGTACTGGGGTAATAATTGGAGGGTTAGTGCTAGAATATTCACCATCTAACACTAAGCCACACCTTAGTAATGGATGCTGTCTAATAGTCGCCATTACTAAGGGGGTAAGAAAGTAGTTAAAAAATCAAGAGACATGAGAGAAATTATTTTTATTGAAATAAAAACTCCCCCAGACAACCCTCTTTGACCATTTTATTAAAAAATTAAACAAAAACGATGATCATCGATGGAGTCCAACGAATCCGACGTAATCCAAGCGATCCATCATAACCTGAAAGATAAAAAAAACACAAAAGATCCCAACAGTATGAAAAATTTAAAAAAAAACTATAGTGACCTCCAGCTGTCTTCCTTCTTATTTGGTAAATTTAATGAACACTGGCTTCTATTCTGGTGCAGGGGACCTGTAGTTGAGACAGAATCTTGACTCATATGTGAGACAGAATTCTGTCTCATCCTAAAGGTAGGTGTGCCAGAATGAGCTAGTGAAGGGACTCCTAAGTTACATAAGAGTCCCTGCACTAGCTATGTGACCTGAGTTACTCCTGCTCACATTTAAAGTAAGCTATTGAAGTGAAATACTGTCAATGTGCCTGGGAGTAAACCAATCACAATGAAGTGTAATAATATTGATCCAGAGTGGCGGCAGCTGACAAGCTAAATGCTGTCTTAGTACCTTGGAAATCAGGGTAGTACAACGGTACTACCCAGCTTTCCAAGATACTGACACACCTCAACACTGGATCAATATTTTAAACACTTCAATTTGGTAGGGTTGAGAGGCGGGAGCTGAATCAACTGATTGGTGCAGGATCTGGGGGTCAGCCCCCACACCGATCAGATGCTGATGGCCTTTCCTGTGGATAGCTCATCAGTATCTATTGTATTAACATCCTGGACAATCTCTTAAAAAACAAAAACAGATGACTATCAGTCAATAATAGATGTTGAGAAGCGCCTACCTTGAATCACTGTCTATGCTTCCAGACCAACCGTCTGTGCAGTAGTCTCAGATCTGCACAAGGGCATATGTTCTGGTAGATTCCACAGTTTTCACGTTAAGCCTACTGTAGATAGAAGAATGCTTAATGATGTCATTTCATTCACTGCAGAGAGGAAACAGAATTGGGTGCTATATTATCTTTTTATATCAGTAGGACAGTCCAGTTGGGGCTTTAACCCCTTAACGACCCAGGGCGTAATAGTACGTCCTGAGTCGCATGACGATGTATGAAGCGTGCTCAGGAGATGAGCGCTCTCCATACACCGCGGGTGCTTGCTGTATAATACAGCCAGGACCCTACGCTAACAGCAGCGATCGGTGCCTGCACCGATCGCGGCTGTTAACCCTTTAGATCCCGCGGTCAAACGGGACCGCGGCGTCTAAATTGCGCAGCCGCCACGGGCGCCGCCATTTTTCCTTGATCGTCGCCCCCCAGAACATCATCGGAGGGCGGGGATTAGTTGCCATGACAGCCGGGAGCCTATTGAAGGCTCCCAGGCCTGTCATTACGTTACAGCTATTACGCGATGCCAGAGGCATTGTCTAATAGCAGTGAAGGCATTTTGCTATTCACTGCGATACAGAAATCGCCGCATGTCTGCAACACGTATGTTCATGCAAAGTGGGGATAGGAATTACTAGAATCCCATCCACTTTGCTGTGACTGTAAAACGCCGCTTTTTTTTCCACAGCGTTTACGCCGCAGGTGAACCGCGCCGTTTACACCACGTGGGGCCCCAGCCTTAAGGACAGAGAAGTGCCCCGACTATGGCTCTTGAAATGTGGTGACACAAGTCCCCACTGACCTACACTTCCTGCACCTGAATCCCTTACATGCTCCAGGATTATTACGAGGCCAGAGTCACCGAACTACTACTACTGTATCCATAGGACTCAGTAGTTCCCGGTCCTGAGAATGGGGTTGTTTTTCTCCCCACAGTGAATTTAGTCTGACTGAATCCAGGGTGAATGTAACCGTGCCCTGCTGGATAGGAAGCATCTATGCCCTCTTTTACTTTAAAGGGAATAACTGAGATAGCCGTAGTCCTGTACTTCACTATCTCAGGCACTTCCATTCAAGTTAATGGGTGCACGGTCGCCTCCCGTCCAGCTGGATGCAGCTACATTCAGCCTGGATTCAGTTAGAAGAAAAACACCCTGATTCTGAGGGCTCGATCCTATGGATAACAGATAACTATTCTTCATGGCATAACCCCTTTAAAAAGGTTATCCACCTTCTAATATTCTAGGCTACACTCACACGACAGTGCCCAGCACAGTGTACACCCTGAGAAAATCTGTTTTCAAGGATCCCTCATTGACATGAGTCTATTGAGGGATCCATAAAATCACCAAAAATAGCCGGTTCTATTTCTTTCTTGGATCATTCACACAGACGGTTAAAACAATGGTCGTGCGAATAGATCCACTAAAATCTATCGGACCGTGTGCTGCTAATACAACAGCCAGCACACAGCCTTGGAATCCTGTTGTGTGAATGAGCCCTTAGATCTGTGGAAGTCTGACAACCTGGATCCCTGCAGATCAGCTGCACCAGTACAGCGTGACTCCCAGTAATGATTACATACCAGGAGCCACACTGCTCACTCACTGTACAAAGTGCAGATGTGGCTTTTGGTACTGTAGTACTGCCTCATAGACTTCAATGGGACAGTGCTGCAGTACCTAAAGCCACCACTACTCTTTATACGGCTAGTGAGCAGCGTGGCTCCTGGTATGGTAACATTACTGAGAGCCATGCTATTCCAATGCAGCTGATCTTCAGGGGGTCCTGCGTGTTGGTACCCTGCAGGTGGTATAACAATATTAGAATGTAGATAATCCCTTTAAAGGGGTTGTCCAGGCAAAAATGTATTTTTTAATTAGAGTGGGAAAGGTGAAAAAAAACGAAAAAAAAAAAAAACACATTCACCTGTCCCCGATGCTCGTGTGTTCCCCAGTCCTGCAGCTCTGTTGGCGCATGTCCCCACCACACATGACTGCTAAGGCCAATCCGCAGCCACGGCGAAGGGACGTCACTATCTGTGATGTCCCCGGGTCCCTTCTGTAGGCCGCTGATTGACCTAAGTAGTCACGTGACCGCCAAGGCCAATTGTCGGCCTCAGCGGAAGGGAGCCGACACGTCACCGCCAGAAGACAGCCAAGTAGCAGGATCGGACTGCACTGGGAGGACACTGCAGCATCGGGGACAGGTGAGTAGGGTATTTTTTTGTTGTTTTTCACCTCCCCTGGCATAAATAAATTTTAAAAAAAATAAAATTAACAACATATTGCCAAAATTACATTGTATTGGGGGTTGCTTAAAAAGGTTATATCTGCCATATAAATAAATAAACCGTGTTAAATCAGCCCCATAGTATATACACTGTATGAATAGGATGCATGACATTAAATAGGATGCATGACATTTTTTTTTTTTTAACATCATGCATCCTATTTGTACAATGTAAATACTATTTATTTATTTTTATTACTTATATAGCGCCATCATATTCCGCAGCGCTTTACAGACATTGTCAGTCATTCTCCCATATAGGACTCACAATCTACATATGACTGTCAATGTCTGTAAAGCGCTGCGGAATATGATGGCGCTATACAAGTAAGCAAAATAAATAAATAACTAAATAAATGGAGCTGATATAACACAGCTTGTGCGCTAAAAAAAAAGTGATGTACAAGCCATTAAAAAAGTAACAATTATTTCGCGCAAGTGAAAATTTTTGCAAAAAAAAGACTTTTTGAGTTTTTCACCACTTTTCTGGCCCTGTCATTTTATCATCATTTACTTCAGTTTTCTAGTGTTAATGATCCCAGAGATCTACATCAGCAAGGAGCTGGTGTGGAGTTCTGTTTAGGTGCACGGACTCCGGAAGATGCGACTAATTTATGTGTGCACCTCATTATAAATTAGGCGCAAAACTCCGGCAGGTGGAAAACATTGTTTTTGATGAATAAGCCGTGATTCCCGTCATGTGGATCATCGTGTCGCCTTGTAACTCCTTCACTTATGTTAGTGAATGGAGTTGCATTACAACCTGAGGGTCCCAATGCGACTCCATGCACTAATGTGTGAAAGAGTCCCAAGGCGACACGGCGATCTTTGGTTCCATGACAGAAGTTGTAGTGTAGCCATAGCCTTATGCTAGGTTCAAATCCGCAGCAAGCTCTCTGTCATACAGGTCCGCCACGGGACCCGAATGACTGAGAGGCGGACTTTTAACATGGCGGTTACACACAGACACCGGCAGACCCCATTATAATGAGGTCCGCCGGTGTCCGCCATATTCAAACTGAAAGTGACGGACAGAAAAGCGGTTTCTGCAACTTAGGTATTGTCATGCTGGAGCCCTAGAGCAGGCACCAGCATAACAATACAGTGGGATATTTGTTTTTTTTGGGGGGGACTACAACTCTCAACAGATCCAGAGCATCTGGAGCTGCTGGGGGTTGTAGTTCTCAGAGGGGTCAGTGAAGCTGAAAGATTTGGGGGGCAAAATAGGGGGGAAAGTTGTTTTGTGTGTGTGGTAACTAGTACTTACCTTCACACTGTTGTTCTGGGCTCCTCTGCTGAATCCCGCCGCCGCGCACAGCGTTATGACGTCATTGATCCGTGCAGCAATGCGCTGCAGCAATGCGCTGCAATTTGATTGGCTCCAGCAGCTGTCAATCAGGATGCAGGCTTCAGGAGGCGGGCCTATGACAAGGTAGGGACAGTCTCCCGCCGCTGCACTCCGCCGGCAGCGGCCATCTTTATGGTAGTAAAGTCCGGCCCCTGACCATTACTAATCCACATTTTGTCAATGTAATTGCATTGGTCAGGGGCCTGATAGGGCCCCTGACCATCCAGATTGGGCCCCTGACCAATGCATTTACATTGGTAAAATGTGGACTAATTGTCGGGGCTCGGGGCCCATCAGGGGATTCACCGGTTCCCCGGTGGGCCAGTCCGACCCTGTCCTATAACAGCCTCTACACACCGTATTATGTCACATAGTGGCCCCTGCACAAGAGTATTATGTCACATAGTGGCCCCTGTACACGGTATTATGTCACATAGTGGCCCCTGCACACGGTATTATGTCACATAGCTGCTCCTGCACACGGTATTATATCCCATAGCGGTCCCTGCACATGGTATTATGTCCCATAGAGGTCCCTGCACACAGTATTATGTTCCATAGCTCTCTTTAGTCCCCCGAGTATAATAAGTGCAGGACCAAGAGAAATGACAAACATAAAAAACAATGATACTCACCTTTTTCTGCGCTCCGCAGCCACTGTGTTCTCTTCGGCGCGTCTGCCTGTAGTCAGCGACCGCTGATTGGGTCTCTGGGGTCACGTCGCGTCAATATGCGTAATGACGCCAGACGCAGACGTGACTCCTGAGGTCCTGTCAGCTGTCAGAAGCGCCTGCAGATCGCACAGCCGCCGCGGAGCGCAGGGAACAAAGTGAGTATCATTGTTTTTTATGTTTCATCACTTCTCCTGAGTCTCCGCTTATTATACTCAGGGGTCTGAAGAGACCCCACAGTATAATAATAGCAGTTTTGTTTCGGCCATGTTTGGTCCGATCAAAGTTGCTGGTTGAGGAATCCGCTGCCGTGCCAGGGAAATAAGCCTCGCGTGCCGCTCTTGGCACGCGTGCCAGGGGTTGCCGACCCCTGCTCTAAAAAGTATCGCCTGATTTCTTCACTCTTCCACTGCTTTCTATGGCTAACACGGTACAACATTATACTATATAGAAGAAAGTGAAAGAGTGAAAAAATGCAGGATTTCACAGAAAGGATCCAAAATTTTTTAATAAAGTATATTACAAAATGTATTTATGACACAAATACTACCAGATAATCAAAAGTTGTCCGAAAGTTTAGTTACGCCATACAAAAGCTTTTGTTGGTGATGACAGCTTCAAGACACCTCCTGTATGGAGAAACTAGTTGCATGCATTGCTCAGGTGTGATTTTGGACCATTCTTCCACACAAAGACTCTTCAAATCTTGAATGTTCGGTGGGCTCCTTCTGTGAACTCTGAGCTTTAGTTCCTTCCATAGATTTTCTATTGGATTTAGGTCAGGTGACTGGCTGGGCCATTCTAGCAGCTTTATTTTTTTTCTCTGAAACCAATTGAGGCTACGGTCCCATGTTGCGGAAACGCAGCTTTTTTTGTTGCAGATTTTGTGGCGGTTTTTTGAGCCAAAGCCAGGAGTGGATTGAGCAGAAGGTAGAAGTATAAGAACTTCCTATATATTTCCCATTCCTTTTGCAGCCATTGTTGGCTTTGCCTCAAAAAACCGCAACAAAATCTGCAACAAAAAAAGCTGCACTTCCACAACGTGGGGCCGTAGCCTCAAAGTTTATTTGGCTGTGTGTTGGGATCATTGTCTTGCTGAAATGTCCACCCTTGTTTCATCTTCATCATCCTGGTAGTTGGCAGCAGATTTTTATCAAGAATGTCTTGGTACATTTGTCCATTCATCCTTCCATGACTTATATGATGTTTCCCAGTGCCGTATGCTGAAAAACATCCCAACACCATGATGTTCCCACCTCCAAACTTTACTGTTGGTATGGAGTTTTTTGGTGATATGCAGTGCATTTTGGCCTCCAAACATGGTTTGTATTGTGGCATCCAAAGAGTTCAATTTTGATCTCATCTATTTTTCCAGTATTTCACAGGCTTATCTAAATGTTGTTGAGCAAACTTTAAACACGATTGAACATGCTTTTTGTCCAGCAATGGAGTTTTGTGTGGTGAGCGTGCATACAGGCCATGGAGGTTGAGTTCATTACTTACGGTTTTCTTTGAATCAATTGTACCTGTTGATTCCAGGTCTTTCTGTAGCTCTCCACAGGTGGTCCTTGGCTCTTGGAAAACCCTTTTAATAATTCGTTTCACTCTTTTGTCTGAAATCTTGCACCTGGTTATGGCCGGTTCATGGTGAAATGATGTTCTTTCCACTTCTGGATTACGGCTCCAACAGTGCTCACTGGAACCTTCAGTAGTTTAGAATTTCTTCTGTAACCAATGCCAACAGTATGTTTTACAACAATAAGGTTGTGCAGATCTTGAGATAGCTCACTGGTTTGAGATGTTTCTCGTGGGGCACCTTAGTAATGAGACACCTTTTTATAGGCCATCAGGTGAACCAGCTGATATTATTTGTCACTAAGGGGCAGGATTGCTTTCCAATTGCTAATAGATTTCAGCTTTCCATGGCTTTTTGCACCTCTTTTTCTTCATGTGTTCAATACTTTTTATACTCAATATTACACATAACTTAATTTATAGACATCTTTGGTTTGATTTCTTTACCTGATTGGATGGGTTGTTTCCGACATCTGGTGATAATGTCAAGTCAATAGCACTTTTATAAATATATTTACTTAGAAAATTGGTAACATGTTTCACCAACTGTATAACTAACTGATCTTTATGGAGGTGGCCCACTGTTGAGATCTGGGTATTCTTGTCATTATATTTAGTCTTTACTCAGGCTTTGAGTAAATGCAAAAGAAAAAAAAAAGTAGATTTTCCACAACATGGGGCCTTAGCCGTAGGTTAATAAATGCATTTTCATTGGATGTCCGCAAGGCTCTTCTTTGTTTTCTTAGAAGAATCGCTTAATGGGGCAGCCAAAATGGAAACATTTTGAATAAATTGCTGGTAATAGCCAGCCAGGCTATCACCGGCAATGTTTAAGTTTTTCCGGCACCCTTTAAGGATTTTCATGTATTGATATTGCATCACCAGTGTCAGTCACATGCTTGACTAAAATAGTATGACTAGTATGAACAAATGTATGTTCATGTTTCTGAAACAAAGGGTCCAAGTTTATCCTGATCATCAGGAAGTTCCCTGCTCTCTTAATTTCCCAGATTTTTGCAACTTGGGGACAATATTGAGAAAGACCTTTTTTTATATGACACACAGCTGTCATAAAAGAAGAAAGTAAATTACTGTATTCACATTTTTTTGGACAGATATAAAAAACTGAAATGTTCTATCTTTGTCCATTTTGACGGTTGCAAAAACAGACATATGAATACACCTATGGACTTTCATGGGCTTTAAAATGGCCGTGTGAGGACTTTTCAGAAACCGGACATCACACAAAATCGTTGTTTTTCACTATCATGGAAATAATCCCATCCATGCTCTATTTTATCACGGGTCACTGGTGCCACATAGCTGATGAAATCAGTTGTCTAAATATGCTCTAAGGTTGCTTTTCACAAAATCAGCCATCTCAGTCAGTTGTCTTGACTAGAAATTACATAATTCACCATATTTTCTAGGTTTCAGCTAGGCTCCTAATATTCTTTTATCACATCCAAAGGTCTTACCGCCCTGAATTCCAAAAAGCTGATGGATTTGCTTCATTAACCCCTTAATGACCGGGCCATTTTTTGTTTTTGCATTTTCGTTTTTCCCTCCCCACATTCCAAGAGCCATAACTTTTTCATTTTTCAGTT
Organism: Leptodactylus fallax; assembly: GCA_947044405.1. Lineage (NCBI taxonomy): Eukaryota > Metazoa > Chordata > Amphibia > Anura > Leptodactylidae > Leptodactylus > Leptodactylus fallax. The sequence goes on from CAMRHE010000024.1 coordinate 1,256,085, forward strand.
CACAGAGTCACATGATGGCTTATTGTTTGCGAAACAAATTGTACTTTGTAATGTCACTATTCAATATGCTGTGCAATGTACTGGGAAGCTGGAAAAAAATTCAGAATGAGGTGCAATTGGAGAAAAACTGCATTTGCGCCAAATTCATATGGATTTAATTTTTACACCATTCACTGTGTGGTAAAAATGACATGTTACCTGTATGCTGCGGGTCAGTACGAACACGGCGATACCAAATTTTTATAGTATTTGTAATGTTTTGATACCTTTTAAAAAATTTAAAACTTTGCTAAATAGAAAAAAAAAATTTCCATCGCCATATTGTGTCACCTGTAACTTTTTCATATTTACATGTATGGAGCTGGGTAAGGCGTCTTTTTATGCGGGACAACATGACGTTTTTATTGATACCACTTGGGGAAAGATCTGATGGTTTGATCACTTTGTATTCAATTTTTTATAGGAGACAAAAAAAGTGTTGAAAAAAAACACTATTTGGCCATTTTGATTTTTTTTCCCCGCTACGCCGTTCACCGTATGGGATAAATATTTTAATATTTTAATAGTTCGGGCATTTTGGAGCGCGGGGATACCTAAAGTGTTTATGCTTACTTTTGTTTGTTTACTTTTATATCTGATCTAGGAAAAGGGGGGGTGATTTTAACTTTTGTGTTTTTTTAAATTTTTACATACTTTTAAAAAAATTTTTTTTTAAACTTTTACTTGTATGATCAGGCTCCCTAGGGACCTTGAAACCTAGGGAGTCTGATCGATCATACTATTCACTGCGATACTACTGTATCGCAGTGAATAGCAAAATGCCTTCACTGCTATTAGACGATGCCTCTGGCATCGCGTAATAGCTATACTGTAATGACAGGCCTGGGAGCCTTCAATTAGGCTCCCGGCTGTCATGGCAACCAAGCGCCGTCCTCCGATGATGTTCTGGAGGGCGGCGATGAGGTAAAAATGGCGGCGCCCTTGGCGGCTCCGCAATTTAGACGCCGAGGTCGCGTTTGACCGCGGCATCTAAAGGGTTAACAGCCGCGATCGATGCAGGCACCGTCGCTGCTGTTAGCGGCGGGTCCTGGCTGTATTATACAGCTGGCACCCGCGGTGTATAGAGAGCGCTCAGCTCCTGAGCGCTCTCCATACATCGTCATGCGACTCAGGACGTACTATTACACCCTGCGTCGTTAAGGGGTTAAACTGGATTTCAAATTTTCACCATTGGCGTAACAGTGGCCCGATGCCAGATGATTTCCCGATCACTATCTCAACTATACACCTCTGGCAGCAGAGATCAGCACTCATTTGCTGCTTGTGGACAGCGCCGCTAATGAAATTGAGCTCGGCGTCATGTGATTTATGAATGCTGCCGATCCCCTTTCCAATAGAAGCCTGCCCAGTGGAGGTGAGTAAAAATAACAAACACTTAATCTCACCTCTCCTGAGCATCTGACGGTTCCCAGCATTCTCTTTGGTCCTCTTTTGGCCTGCAGTAGATGTCATGTGTCTAGGCCTCTGTGGTCACTTGGGGCACGCCGATGTCGTGACATCAGCAGGCCCCACGTGACCTCTGAGGTCCAATCACAGGCCTTAATGCTGACCCCAGGGCATGTGATGTTAGTCGCAGGCTGGAAAAAGCCAGAAGAAGATGCTGGGAACCATCAGATGCAACAAGGATTCCCAGGAGGCAAGGTGAGTATAAATATTTGTAATTTTTACTCACCTCCCCTGGGCCTCCACTTATTATACTCATAATATCTCACAGTCCATGAGATATGCCTTTACCTAAGTTTGCATTGGCACTTCAAGAACTTCCAATAATTGTTCAAGGATGATTTTCTCCAGCACCTGTTGAACAGTCTTGCCCTCAGGAGAAATCCACGTGAGTTTAGGGCCAGAGTTTTTCAGAAACGCAGCTAAAAACTGCTACAAAAAAAAAAATGAGGTAAAAACTCAGTGGAAAATCTGCAGAACACACACATATATACATGCATTTTTCATTGTGTTTTGACATTTTCTTCAGGGTTTCTGCAATAAAAGGACACACTGCATTTTTGCTGCTTTTGTGTGCGCCACATAGAAGACATTTGAGCAAAAAAGTGTTTTCTCAATTATAATTAACATGCTGCATTTTTCCAAAATGCACACCACTGCATTTTCTACAGCATTTTTTTTCTGCAATGTGTGGAGAAGATTAAATAAAATCTCATTCATTTTGCAGGACTGTAAAATGCCTTTTTTTTTGTTTTGTTTTTTTATTCACATCATTTCCACATGTGGCCTGAAACACAACTTAGTCAACTAGATGTAGGCCTCTCTTGGCCCTTCCTTCTCCTGGTAACTGTAGGTCTGGCTCTTTTGATTTTTCCTCCATCTTTCTCTGCTGGTCACTTAATTCTTTAACAAACCAAACACAGATCTTCACCATGTTTTTTGAAGCATTTGCATCCACTCACTCAGGTGGTTCAATAACATTCCTAGCTGCATCATCCTCCACTGGAATCATAGGTTCGAATACCTCAGTCTGGGTGCCTTCCATTTTGGATACAAGGGCTGCGATAACTGCTGGTTGATGTTCTTTTACATGTCTAGGATGTGTAGTTCCCATGATATGTTGAGATTGTCTAGGATAATGTATCCATATAAATCTCCTGATATGTCCTCTTCCTGTCATAAACTGAGTAGAAATTTGTACTTATTCCAGTACAAACTGTAATCCCCCTGTTACAACCAAATGTTGAGATGTATGTATTCTTGCCATCATAAATAGTTCTGGCAAACAATACTCATTTATTTTGAGCAAATGCAAAACAAAAGTTGAACAAAACAATATTTAGGGGTCAAATAGTACCCCAGCTCACACACTCTGAACAAAAGTTGTCCTATACACACCCAGGAGTTCTTCAATACACAGCATTCCAGTTCCCAGAATCCTACAGTATTAAAAAGACACGCATTTGGGTTTAAATTCAGAAACAAATATTATACATAAACCATATATTATACAAAAACCATACTGTCTGTCCCCTTTTAAATAAGAAGGAGTATAAAATATTTATACTCCTCATGAAATAACGTATCATACCGAAGGAACAAGAATCCACCTTATTTGTCTGCACGTCTGCCTCACCTGGCATTAATGAAGTGCATGATATAAAAACCCAGAACACCCACTATTCAGGCTTAGTCACATGCAGAGACAATGCTGTGTGTTAGTGGGAATTGCTAAATCAGGTTGCCTGTAGAAATAGATAGACGTAAAGGTTTGCTAGCCAGCAGGTGAAGTGAGGCAGAAAAGTAGACACAGACTAACTTACCCCACATTCACACAACCGAGTTTCACAGATGATCCGTGTGTTGGGAGGATTTACCGGTCTGAACAGTATGCCAGTAGAGGAACTAGCAATACAATTATCTATGCTGCTAGTAGTCCCTGCCTCCCAGCAACATACTGTCCTGTACTGTAATCGGTACTGGACAGTATGTCGCAGGGAGGCAGGGACTACTACCAGCATAGATAACTGTATTGCTAGAGGTCCCTCTCCCAGCATACTGTTCAGGCCAGAATATCTGGTGAACACATGGACCGAGTTTCACAGGTGAAACTTGGTCATGTGAATGCTAGAAAATTTTGGGTACTGAAACCAAGCACAGTACCTGCAATGCACCTAATGGCTCCTCCAGTTATGTCCAGTAAGGGTCCGTTCACATGTCAGAATCTGGCACTGATTTTAAGGCAAATTCTGCCCTGATTGTTTTCAATGGTAGGCAGAGAGTGAAGTAAAACTCTGAAAAACAAAGCACCCTGCTCAATCTTGCCACATATTCCATTGCTGATTCAGCCACAGAGTCCATGACGTGAGGCTCCCCGCTAATTTGTCTCATTCAACGGAGACAAATTAGCAAAAGAAAGCCAAAGCTGCAGGAGTTATAAATAAAGAGGAATATGAGGAGGATGTCTGCCTCAAATTCGTCTTCATTTTCTGCTGTCTGAACATAGCCTAATTCGCTTATCAAGCTATTGGATCCCAAGGCATTTTCATTAGAAAAGGAAATGGGTGCCACCTCTAATTCCTCCAAGTACCATGAGATATTGAGTTGTGCCCTCTGCTCCACTCAAAGCTGACCGAGGCACCATTTTACCAGGGATCTGCGACCCCCGGAGTGAGATCCGGGGCCGGCGTCCCATTGCTATGACAGCTGGGAACTTATTGAAGGCTCCCAGGCTTGTGTGCCATACATTTGTAATTGTTTGTAATGCATTGCATTAGTGATGAAACCCCCTGGGGTTCAATAATAAATAAATGCAATAAAAAAAAAAAAAAAAAAAGATCTAAAAGTTTAAATTACCCCCCTTTCCTTAGAATACATATAAAAGTTACAAATTACTGAGACACATATACATTAGGTATCCCTGTGTCTGAAAATGCAGAAAAATATTTTTCCCCTATGGTGAACGCCGTTGCGGGAAAAAAAAATCAAAAGTGCCAAACCAACCATTTTTTCGCCATTTCGCCTCTGATAAAAATTTGAATAAAAAGTAGTCAAAGCAATAAACATTCCCCAAAATTGTATAAATAAAAAGTAAGAAAAGACGCCCTTTGCATCCCCGTAGACAGAAATATAAAAAAGTTACGGGTGTCAGAATATGGCAACTTTTAGAAAAAATTATTTTTTGCAAGTTTTTGGATTTTTGTTAAGGGGTTAAAATGTAAATAAAACTATATAAATTTTGCATCACTGGAATCATACCAAAACATAAAATACAGGTGACATGTCATTTTAGCTGCAGAGTGAACGCCGTAAAAACGAAGGCCATAAGAAAGTCGCACAAATGCACTTTTTCTCCAATTCCATCCCATTCTGAATTTTTTTTTCCAGCTTCCCAGTACATTGTACAGAATAATAAATGCTACCATTATGAAGAACAATTTGTCCCCCAAACATTAAGCCCTCATATGGCTCTGTGAACAGAAAAATAAAAAAGTTATGGGGTTTAGAAGGCGGGGAGTCAAAAATGAAAAAGCAAAAATCAAAAAATTTCTCCAGCGAGAAGTTAAATGGACTTGACCAGAATTTTTTTTTATGGCGTATACTTACTTGTTTAGTATTAACACTATTGTACTGAGCCATTTAATAAAATAATATGTTACATTTAAAGCACAGCAAACATGGGAAATTGAATGCAAATTTAAATGCAAAAACAATGGTAGACTGTTTTTTTCACATGCAATGCCCTAGAAAGAATTAATAAAAGTTAGTAAGTAATATGTACCTTTCCTTCAATAAATAATCCCTCATACAACAATGTCTCTGATTTTTTTTTTAAAAAAAGCCTTAATGCTTAAACAATATTGGTACTTAAGGGGTTAAATCATAATCTGCATATGTCATCATGGTAATTGTAGACACTTACAATCAATAGGATTGCTGGATTTGAATATGAAAAAAAACAGTTGGCTGCAGTCAATTATTACTCAGTGATGAGGGAGATGGATGTCTACATGTTCAGCTCTGCTCAGCGAGGTTATAATGTCTTTGGTAAGAGATCAGGATGTAATCATAATACTGAGGGTCTTAAGAAATGATCGGTCATTAGACAGAGTATATTATAAATATAATCTGTTAATTAATGTCTGGTATTAGTCTTACATGTGTCTCTCTCTGCATTAATTTGCTACATCATTTATATAACAAAAAAGAAAGATTTCCATTAAAGGGGTATTCCCATCTCAAGGATCCTATTTATACTGCTAGCTTATGTAAATTTAAGAGTTTTCCTAAATACATTGCTTTAGCAATGCTGCATCATTTGCCTGATTTGTGAGATTATTCCTCCCATTGTTTACACAACATTGTCAAGACACCCATCCTATAGCTGAGAACACAGGTTGGGAGGATCACTCACTGCTCTGGGAGGCTGAGTTCTTTTGCTGCTCTGCAGTCAAGACAATCAGATCAGCTAATTGCAGTTTGTTGATAAAGGCTCAGGTGGTGTGTTATCTCTCTATGTAAACACAAAGAAAACATTGAATTTACTGCAAGTCCATTCTCTTCTCTACAGCCTGTAAGTTTGTTTTTTTCTCCAAACCTGTGTAATGTAATATACATTTACTGTGCATATTATTTGATCCACATTTACATTAGATATCTAGTAATAATAATCATAATACATAATTACATAAAATGGTAAAGGCAATGTCTTTATCTAGTTAGGTTCTTCATAGTGTCCTTTTCATCAAACAGTCAAAGCCTGTCCATAAGCTTGTTGAAGAATGCAGGAAGTAAGAAGCTTAGATGCTTCAGTGTCCCCCATACAGTATTAGATGCTTCACAGTGTCCCCCACACAGTATTAGATGCTTCAGTGTCCCCCATACAGTATTAGATGCTTCAGTGTCCCCCATACAGTATTAGATGCTTCACAGTGTCCCCCATACAGTATTAGATGCTTCAGTGTCCCCCATACAGTATTAGATGCTTCAGTGTCCCCCACACAGTATTAGATGCTTCATTGTCCCCCATACAGTATTAGATGCTTCAGTGTCCCCCACACAGTATTAGATGCTTCACAGTGTCCCCCACACAGTATTAGATGCTTCAGTGTCCCCCAGACAGTATTAGATGCTTCACAGTGTCCCCCACACAGTATTAGATGCCTCAGTGTCCCCCATACAGTATTAGATGCTTCACAGTGTCCCCCATACAGTATCAGATGCTTCAGTGTCCCCCATACAGTATTAGATGCTTCAGTGTCCCCCATACAGTATTAGATGCTTCAGTGTCCCCCACACAGGATTAGATGCTTCAGTGTCCCCATACAGTATTAGATGCTTCAGTGTCCCCCACACAGTATTAGATGCTTCAGTGTCCAGCACACAGTATTAGATGCTTCAGTGTCCCCCACACAGTATTAGATGCTTCATTGTCCCCCATACAGTATTAGATGCTTCACAGTGTCCCCCATACAGTATTAGATGCTTCAGTGTCCCCCACACAGTATTAGATGCTTCAGTGTCCCCCACACAGTATTAGATGCTTCATTGTCCCCCATACAGTATTAGATGCTTCAGTGTCCCCCACACAGTATTAGATGCTTCACAGTGTCCCCCACACAGTATTAGATGCTTCAGTGTCCCCCATACAGTATTAGATGCTTCAGTGTCCCCCATACAGTATTAGATGCTTCACAGTGTCCGCCACACAGTATTAGATGCTTCACAGTGTCCCCCACACAGTATTAGATGCTTCACTGTGTCCCCCACACAGTATTAGATGCTTCAGTGTCCCCCCCACACAGTATTAGATGCTTCAGTGTCCACCATACAGTATTAGATGCTTCAGTGTCCCCCATACAGTATTAGATGCTTCAGTGTCCCCCACACAGTATTAGATGCTTCAGTGTCCCCCATACAGTATTAGATGCTTCAGTGTCCCCCACACAGTATTAGATGCTTCAGTGTCCACCATACAGTATTAGATGCGTCAGTGTCCCCATACAGTATTAGATGCTTCAGTGTCCCCATACAGTATTAGATGCGTCACAGTGTCCCCCACACAGTATTAGATGCTTCAGTGTCCCCCATACAGTATTAGATGTGTCAGTGTCCCCCATACAGTATTAGGTGCTTCACAGTGTCCCCCATACAGTATTAGATGCTTCAGTGTCCCCCACACAGTATTAGATGCTTCAGTGACCCCCACACAGTATTAGATGCTTCATTGTCCCCCATACAGTATTAGATGCTTCAGTGTCCCCCACACAGTATTAGATGCTTCAGTGTCCCCCATACAGTATTAGATACTTCAGTGTCCCCCATACAGTATTAGATGCTTCAGTGTCCCCCATACAGTATTAGATGCTTCACAGTGTCCCCCACACAGTATTAGATGCTTCACTGTGTCTCCCACACAGTATTAGATGCTTCACTGTGTCTCCCACACAGTATTAGATGCTTCAGTGTCCCCCACACAGTATTAGATGCTTCAGTGTCCACCATACAGTATTAGATGCGTCACAGTGTCCCCCATACAGTATTAGATGCTTCAGTGTCCCACGTACAGTATTAGATGCTTCAGTGTCCCCCATACAGTATTAGATGCTTCAGTGTCCCGCATACAGTATTAGATGCTTCAGTGTCCCCCCACACAGTATTAGATGCTTCAGTGTCCCCCGTACAGTATTAGATGCTTCAGTGTCCCCCACACAGTATTAGATGCTTCAGTGTCCCCCATACCGTATTAGATGCTTCAGTGTCCCCCACACAGTATTAGATGCTTCAGTGTCCCCCACACAGTATTAGATGCTTCAGTGTCCCCCACACAGTATTAGATGCTTCACAGTGTCCCCCACACAGTATTAGATGCTTCACAGTGTCCCCCACACAGTATTAGATGCTTCACAATGTCCCCCACACAGTATTAGATGCTTCAGTGTCCCCCACACAGTATTAGATGCTTCATTGTCCCCCGTACAGTATTAGATGCTTCAGTGTCCCCCACACAGTATTAGATGCTTCACAGTGTCCCCCACACAGTATTAGATGCTTCAGTGTCCCCCATACAGTATTAGATGCTTCAGTGTCCCCCATACAGTATTAGATGCTTCACAGTGTCCGCCACACAGTATTAGATGCTTCACAGTGTCCCCCACACAGTATTAGATGCTTCAGTGTCCCCCACACAGTATTAGATGCTTCAGTGTCCACCATACAGTATTAGATGCTTCAGTGTCCCCCACACAGTATTAGATGCTTCAGTGTCCCCCACACAGTATTAGATGCTTCAGTGTCCACCATACAGTATTAGATGTGTCAGTGTCCCCCATACAGTATTAGATGCTTCAGTGTCCCCCATACAGTATTAGGTGCTTCACAGTGTCCCCCATACAGTATTAGATGCTTCAGTGTCCCCATACAGTATTAGATGCGTCACAGTGTCCCCCACACAGTATTAGATACTTCAGTGTCCCCCATACAGTATTAGATGTGTCAGTGTCCCCCATACAGTATTAGATGCTTCAGTGTCCCCCATACAGTATTAGGTGCTTCACAGTGTCCCCCATACAGTATTAGATGCTTCAGTGTCCCCCACACAGTATTAGATGCTTCAGTGACCCCCACACAGTATTCGATGCTTCATTGTCCCCCATACAGTATTAGATGCTTCAGTGTCCCCCACACAGTATTAGATGCTTCAGTGTCCCCCATACAGTATTAGATGCTTCAGTGTCCCCCATACAGTATTAGATGCTTCACAGTGTCCCCCACACAGTATTAGATTCTTCACAGTGTCCCCCATACAGTATTAGATGCTTCACAGTGTCCCCCACACAGTATTAGATGCTTCAGTACCCCCCCCCCACACAGTATTAGATGCTTCACAGTGTCCCACACACAGTATTAGATGCTTCAGTGTCCCCCATACAGTATTAGATGCTTCAGTGTCCCCCACACAGTATTAGATGCTTCAGTGTCCCCCATACAGTATTAGATGCTTCAGTGTCCCCCATACAGTATTAGATGCTTCAAATACTGTATGGGGGGCACTGAAACATCTAATACTGTGTGGGGGACACTGTGAAGCATATACCACTGTGTGTGGGGGCCCACTGTGGAGCATATACTACTGTGTGGGGGCCCACTGTGAAGCATATACTACTGTTTGGGGGGCCAAAGTGGAGCATATAATACTGTGTGGGGGCCACTGTGAAGCATATAATACTGAGTGGGGCCCCTCTGGAACATATAATACTGAGTGGTGGCAATTCTGGAGCATATAATACTGTTTGGGGGCCACGGTGGAGCGCATTGTACTGTCCGGGGGTCACTTCGGAGCACATTGTACTGTGTTGGGGCCCTTCACTATTTATATCACACAGTATCTGTTTTATAGCAGACATGTGATATTATTACAGGCTGTAATAACATTGCACGGTCAATATAAAACAGATCCTGGTTAATTTAAGGCTAAATTGCCGTGTTGGCACTTTGCGATAATTTAGTGGGTTTTGGGATGCAGTTTGGGCACTCGGTCTCTAAAAGGTTCGCCATCACTGATTTAGATTCTCAAAGGCTAACTGAATAGACTCCTTGATTCAACTAGATAAGGCAGATTTAGAGGCTTTAAGAAACTTGTTTCTCCTTGAAAAGTTGATTAGAAGGTTCTTGGACTTTCTAAAGGGTATGGAATGTTCCAGATATATATTTAGGCATCTGGATAGATCCAGGGTGTGCAATCTCATCTCCTCTTCAGAAAAAATGCTAGGAAAAAATACTGGAAGGAATACCACTTGATTAAAGGGGTTGTCCAGGCAAAAATAAGACAATACATTTATTTTTTAAATATGCCGGTGCCTCTGGTGCCTCCCAGCGCGGTCCGGTCCTCTTTGTGCCATGTTGACTTGTAGCGGAAGTCCCAGCCACATGTGACCGCTGAGGTCAATCAGCCGCCTCAGCGAAGGGCATCTTCTTGAGGCCTCTGAGATCAATCAGCGGCTTCAGCGGAAGGGATCCGGGACATCACAGACGCCGAGCAGTTTCACTTTGAGAAGACGCCGGAGCAGCAGGACAGGACCGTGTTGGGAGGACACTGGAGCAACGGGGACAGGTGAGAATGATTTTTTTTTATTTTTTTCACCTCCTCCTAGCCTATATAAAATATGAAACATTTGCCTGGACAACATCTTTAATGTTGACTTGAGATGGAACCTTCGGATGGAATCCAGGAGGAATCTCAACTGTACCCTGTCAGAGAAAAAAACAGATGTAAAGCTGTTATGCAGAAAAAGACTCTAGCTTTCCAATTCTCTTTGCTGATGTAATGGCAAGCAAAAAGTTTGTTTTGAGAAGGAAGAACTTAAGATCTACTTCATCTAGTGGCTCAAAGGGTGAGATACACAAACCCATCAGCACCGTAGATAAATCCCATTGAGGAATGGGAGTTAAAATGGAAGGCCTCATCCTTGAAACTCCTTTCAAGAACCTCAAGAACGGCTGCCTAAACAAGCAGATAAGGCAACTGTCTTCACCTTCAGTGTGGAAGGGCTAAGGTCGTCCTGCAAGAAGTTAAGAATATCACCAATAGAAGGATAGGAGCTGTCGACTCCCTTATTGGAACCATGATGTGAAGATGGAACATATTCTGGCATAACTTCAATTTGTAGACCCTACTCTTGCTAGAGAGAGTGTGTTCAGGATGGCATCTGAAAATCCTCTAGATCATAATAGGGACTGGTCAACCTCCAGGCTATCAATTTGAATCTCTTCAGATCCTGGCAGGTCTGTGATCCCTGAGATACCAGGTTCTGTATTTGGAGAAATTTCCAGCAAATCATTCGCCTCATCTGAATGAGTTGGGAAAACCAAGCTCTTTTCGGCCAGAGCAGTATGATGGCTATTATTGTGGCTTAATCCCATCTGATTTGCATCAACACCCTTGGTATCATGGAAATTGGTGGGAAGATGTAGGTCAGCCTGAACCTCCAAGGGAAAGACAGGTCATCCACCTCCAAGAGATTGTCCTCCTGATATAGAGAACAGAATGTCTCCACCTTGGCATTGAGTCTGGTTGCCATAAGGTCCACCTCTGGGAAACCCCACTTGAGGGTAATCTGATGGCAGATTTCTTGATTCAGAGACCACTCACCGGAGACAGTGAGGCCCTGACTCAACTGGTTTGCTAGTATATTGAGCGATCCCTTAATGTATACAGCAGATAGATGTGACAGATTCTGTTCTACCCAAGCCAAGATCAACCCCACTTCCTTCAGAAAGTCTGTTGATGTAAAGGACTGTTGTTACAGTGGGGAAAAAAAGTATTTAGTCAGCCACCAATTGTGCAAGTTCTCCCACTTAAAAAGATGAGAGAGGCCTGTAATTGACATCATTGGTAGACCTCAACTATGAGAGACAAAATGAGAAAACAAATCCAGAAAATCACATTGTCTGATTTTTAAATAATTTATTTGCAAATTATGGTGGAAAATAAGTATTTGGTCAATAAAAAAAGTTCATCTCAATACTTTGTTATATATCCTTTGTTGGCAATGACAGAGGTCAAACGTTTTCTGTAAGTCTTCACAGGGTTGGCACACACTGTTGCTGGTATGTTGGCCCATTCCTCCATGCAGATCTCCTCTAGAGCAGTGATGTTTTGGGGCTGTCGCTGGGCAATATGGACTTTCAACTCCCTCCAAAGGTTTTCTATGGGGTTGAGATCTGGAGACTGGCTAGGCCACTCCAGAACCTTGAAATGCTTCTTCTGAAGCCACTCCTTCATTGCCCTGGCGGTGTGCTTGGGATCATTGTCATGCAGAAAGACCCAGCCACGTTTCATCTTCAATGCCCTTGCTGATGGAAGGAGGTTTGCACTCAAAATATCATGATACATGGCCTTTTCATTCTTTCATGTACACAGATCCGTTTTCCTGGTCCCTTTGCAGAGAAACAGCCCCAAAGCATGATGTTGCCACCCCATGCTTCACAGTAGGTATGGTGTTCTTTGGATGCAACTCAGCAAACACGACGAGTTGTGTTTCTACCAAACAGTTCTACTTTGGTTTCATCTGATCATATGACATTCTCCCAATACTCTTCTGGAACATCCAAATGCTCTCTAGCAAACTTCAGACGGGCCCGGATATGTACTGGCTTAAGCATGGGGACACATCTGGCACTGCAGGATCTAAGTTCCTGGCAGCATAGTGTGTTACTGACGGTAGCCTTTGTTACGTTAGTCCCAGCTTTCTGCAGGTCATTCACTAGGCCCCCCCGTGTGGTTCTGGGATTTTTACTCACCGCTCTTGTGATCATTTTGACTCCACGGGGTGAGATCTTGCGTGGTGCCCCTGATCGAGGGAGATTATCAGTGGTCTTGTATGTCTTCCATTTTCTAATTATTGCTTCCGCAGTTGATTTCTTCACACCAAGCTGCTTGCCTAATGCAGATTCAGTCTTCCCAGCCTGGTGCAGGTCTACAATTTTGTTTCTGGTGTTCTTCCACAGCTCTTTGGTCTTCACCACAGTGTAGTTTGGAGTGTGACTGTTTGAGGTTGTGGACAGGTGTCTTTTATACTGATAACAATTTCAAACATGTGCCATTACTACAGGTAATGAGTGGAGGACAGAGGAGCCTCCTAAAGAAGAAGTTACAGGTCTGTGAGAGCCAGAAATCTTGCTTGTTTGTAGGTGGCCAAATACTTATTTTCCACCATAATTTGCAAATAAATTCTTAAAAAATCAGACAATGTGATTTTCTGGATTTGTTTTCTCATTTTGTCTCTCATCTTTGAGGTCTACCTATAATGTCAATTGCAGGCCTCTCTCATCTTTTTAAGTGGGAGAACTTGCACAATTGGTGGCTGACTAAATACTTTTTTTTCCCACTGTATATTGTTCGAACAAATTTTGACTGAGTTCCCCTTTAGCTAGAAGGCAAAGTGGAGGAGAAACAAACAACCGTGAGTTCTCTCAGGCTGGAAGACGTGTTCTTCTCCAAGGCATTCCAAGATCCCTGGACAGGTTTCCTTTCCACATAGGCACCCCATCCCAAGAGGAATGCATCATTGGCCAACAGGGTCCAACAAGGTTTCAGATGAACCAACCATCGGATTGAAAGACAGGTGCTGTAAGATAAAGAAATTTTCTTGTCGAGACCTTGAGGGCTGCAATTCCATATCTCAAAAACCTCCTTCTGGATGGGAAAGAGGTGCCATAGGGCCAAGGGAACTGCTTCTGCGGCAGCTGACATAAGGCCTAAGACTTTCATGGCTGTCTGGATAGATGTCTGATGAGGGACTTACAGAAATCCTGCAGCCGCAATAGTTTTCTCCCTTTGGGCCAGAGGTAAAGGAACCGTCACAAGGTCAACAAACTATAGAAACTTCTTGCGGGTTCTAGGGGTGATGTTCGACTTTTCCCAGTTTATTATCTAACCCACATTCTGAAGAAAATCCACAGCCATCCTAAGATGAAGACGAAGACCATTTTCTGACAAGGCTTTTATGAGCCAATCGTCTAAGTAAGGGACAATAAACAGACCTTGAAGTCTGAGGGCAGCAGCGACAGGAGCAATTACCTTTGTGACGGTGTGGGGAGCAGATGAAATCCCAAAGTCAGCATAATCTCACTTTGTTAGTTGCAGCCTCAACACAACAATGGGCAGAAGCCGTTGAGTAAGCTCTCCAGAGCGAATATTCAGCACGTCTGTCAATGGTACCACAGTGCGAAGTCATAATTTGGCAACTGCCATATCCACTTTGGGAGGTGTTCCCCAGCTATTATACTACTCCTCTTTAATAGGGAAGAGAGTCTTGAATCTGAAACTGAATGAAAGCCTTCTCAGAGTGTTTCCATTCTGCCATCACTGCTTTCTCAAGTGTATAATCCACTTTAAAGGCCCACTAGAGGTCGATCCTGGGGCTTCCCCTGTGTCAACATCACGGTCGCCTGACCGGATGGACTTTAGTAACCTTTGTATTTTTCTCATTCGGAAACACAGGATTACCAAATTCCTCCTGGTGCTCATCATCAGAGGAAGAATTGGTCTCATCAAGAACTCGAAATTCCTTGCTCGAAAGGATAACAGATTTGGACTGTCTCGGCTTCTTGGCAATATGAGAGATGGAATCTTTAATTTCTCTCATTATGTCCTCTACATATTATTTAACCCAGATGATGACATCACGGATGGAGGGTTCCTCAGATATATTAGAATGGCATTGGCGGCATCTACTGTAGTCATACCCATCAGGGTGGGGAATATCATAGTCCCTACAAGTTAGATGCTTCCTTTTAGAAGCAGATTTTCTTCTAGTGTAATCCCTGCCACCAGAAGTAGAGGAAGACATCTTGAATTGTGTTAACAGTTTTTAGCACTGCAACAAGGGTATTGCAGAGCAAATCGAAGAGTCCATTGATCCATATACAGGTGCATCTCAATAAATTAGAATATTTTTGAAACGTTCATCCATTTCAGTAATTCAATTCATAATCAGCAGTCTTCCATGATTGTGTGTCCTTCTGAACCAGAATGAGGGACCATTTAAAGTCTTAGGAAACCTTGGCAGGTGACACACTGAATTTACAATACTGAACTTTTTTACAATATTGAAATTTTCTTAGATTTGGGTTTTCATTACCTGTAATCCATAATCAATATTTACAAAGATAAAACACTTGAAATAGAACACTCTGTGTGTAAAGAATCTAGAAAATATAGGCGGTTACTTTTTTCATCTAATTACTGAAATAAACATTTCAAAGATATTCTAATTTATTGAGATGCACCTGTATATATGGATCAAAGAACACGTGGCCCAGAGATCCCTTCCCCACTTCCCAAAAAAAGTCATATCTGGTGATGTCATTTAAAATCTACTTCTGGAGTGAAAAATCCCAGCAGACCTAGGCCAAAGTCCATTTACCACCAAAAGGCTTCTAACTAAAGAAGCCTGAATAAAAACTCCAATATCGTAACAGCAAAAAGCAGAAGAATACATGCCTCCAAAGAGGATAAGAAGGAGAGGCAAAGGAGACCTCCTCCCACCTGTTCCATCATACAGGACAGAAAAAAAAAAACATGTAAGGGGAGTCTCCTTTGCCTGTTTATAGGGATGGGTATTTTCAATTAATTATTTAAATGCTTATTTTCCTGGTCATCTGTCCACAGCACATACATGGGTTAATATCCACCTGGATACAATTAGAAGACACAGGTTAATAAGCAGTAATTAAGGTCAATTAAATTAATCATGGACCACCTATATAAGGCTGGAGAGACCACACCACACTTGTATTTTATTTTCTCTTCAAGTGCATAAGAAGAGTACAGCTTTAACTCTTCTGAGTCCTTTTTATTTTCTTTTATTTTCCTTTTGTGTAAAACATATGCCTGTATTCTTTAAAGAGGACCTTTCACCTCCTCATGTCTATGTGGTTTTACATACCACTAGAAAACCGACAGCGCGTTGAATTCAGTACAGGCGAATTCAGTATAGGAATTCAGTACAGGGCTATGGACGAGTACAGTCAGGGAGGGTGTTCCTTAGTGCCCAGTGATGACTCTGACCTGTGATGACTCCTCACAGCCCAGCTAGACTGTCAGGAACACCCTTCTGACGGTGGACAGTGAAACTACGACCACAGATATCTCCAGCCCCAGGGCACATAACGGGAAAGCCGGCAGTGCGCTGAATTCAGCGCGCTGTCGGCTTTCTAGCGGTATGTAAAACCTCATATACATGAGGACGTGAAAGGTCCTCTTTAAGTACAATAAGAAAAAGACGGCGAGCGGCACATAGCATAAAAATGTAACTGTTACAGGAATATTAAATGTCATGGAGTGATCCAGGGAAAGGGAGAGTGCACTGTACAAAACAGATAGTTTAGATGTACTCTAACCTGGTCACATAGTAAAGTTGTGTGAAGCCACAACAATTTTCAGAAGCGTTGATCCAAAAAGGATATTATATAGTAGCAGCAAAATCTCAGACTATCTTAAAGCCAGAATAATAATGCACCAGAAGTAATCATAGCAGGGTATGGAATCCCAGCAAAAGAGATACATCTGTGCTTACCAGAACAATCCTTTATTCATAGCTAAACTCATACAACACGTTTTGGGGGACTACCCCTTTTTCAATAGTATATGTGGAACAGAGTAACAATGCAAAACACAGGACAATTTATAGCAATGTATCACCAGAAGGATCCTCCCTGGGAAAGGGACCCTACATGAGTTTCAAATACAAATAATCTAGCAATCATTCTTATAAAACACACACACAAACTATATATATATATATATATATATATATATATATATATATAAACACAATCTGAGGTTAAAATACAGTTATTAAAATGCTTTCCGGTGAGTCCAGAAAGGACGAGCCACTTCTCGGCCCATTTTTGCACATGCTCCTTCTAAAATGTGCAGCTGACCATCGTCATTGCAGAGAAGAAAGAGCGCATGCGCCGTCCCTGATTGAGACAGCGCCAGCGTTCACCCCAGTGCTGATAAAATGGTATTGCAGAACCTAATAGATAACTTCAACGAAGTAAACTCTGCTTAAATGCCTTGCTTGGGGGGACAAATATTAGAATATGATGAAAATATAAAATACATTATAGGTGCTCTATTGGTGTTTGCGATTAAAAAAAATATAGGGAAATAATCAGTATTTTGTTTTTTATCTCAAACACCAATATATCACCTATAATGTATTTTATATTTTCATTTCATCATTTCTTTATATTTAATTTCATTTACTTGTATTGAATTTCATGCCGCTGTGTGAATATAGCTTAAGATTAGTTAGAGGTCAACACTATTAGCTACATACATCTTTCTCTTACTGCAAATGAGCAGTCTGTCCCAGTATTGGGTTTATGTACAAAATAATACATGGAACACAACATGTAACAAAACTGAGAATAAATAAAAACACACCTACAGCAAACTACATGTAAGGCAGGGTTCACACTACCGTTTGAGTCCGTTACGAAGGAGTCCGTTAAAAAAAAAAAAAAAAAAAAACGGACACATATCATAATGGACACTAATGTGTCCATTTTTTTAACTGATCCAGTTAATCGTTCAGTTAAAAAAACGGAGACATTAGCATCAGTTAGTGTCCGTTAGCACCAGTTAGTGTCCGTTTTTTAACACTGTCCGTTTTATTTTTGTTTGTTTCTCCTTTCTGAGCATGCGCAGGAAAAAAACGGACATAAAATAACGGACAGTAACTGATGGCTATCAGTTACTGTCCGTTATAAGTCTGTTACCCATAGACTTCGATGTTAAAAAAATAACGGACACTTGCTGTCCGTCAAGAATCCGTTTTTTCAAACGGACAAAAATTCCTGCATGTAGGATTTTTTGTCCACGAAAAAAACGGACTTCTGACGGATTGGGTGTAAACGGACACAAACGGACACTAACGAACACAATATAAAAACCCATTGAAATGAATGGAAATTTTAACGGATTTCTGACGGTTCAGCTAGTGTCCGATGCTAAAATCTTGTAACGGACAATAGCAACGGACACTACTGACGGTCACCAACGGTAGTGTGAACGCCCACTTAGATTCTTTCTAATAATTCACCAGTAGTATAATTTTGTACCGTATTAGCCATAGAAAGTAGTGTAAGAGTGAAGAAATCAGGCAATATCTTTTAGAGGCTAACTGAGTATATTTGATAGTAAAGCTTTCGAGAGTCTAGCTCTCTTCTTCAGACATACAAGAAACTGAAAGAAGAGAGCTAGACTCTCGAAAGCTTACTATCAAATATACTCAGTTAGCCTCTAAAAGGTATCGCCTGATTTCTTCACTCTTCCACTAATAACGCACCAGGGTGAGAGGTGGAATGTGGATGCAGCACTAAGGTCATTGACTACTACGATGAAAGAGCCTATTCATATTTTTTTCATGTGTTCTTTCCGTAGTGCAATGTACCGTGAGAGTTATTTGGCAGTCCACTCATCATATGTCTTTATTTGCCCTTGCCAGTTTAAATAGAGATTATATTACAGCAGAAATAGCTACAGTCAGTAAATCTATTCCTGTGTCATGTAACAGATCTGCAAGGACCTAAGCAAACTGTGTGAAACCTGTGTGATGACATTATATTGTAGATAGATAGATAGATAGATAGATAGATAGATAGATAGATCTATCTTAGCCTTGATCTTGTTAAAAATTAATTTATAGAAAGATTCAGTTTTATTTTATATGTTCTGTTCTTTCAGAAACTGTGTGCAAATGTACCTAGAAGGATTCATTCTGTTTTGAAGGCAAAAGGCAGGGGCGCACCACTAATGAGGCGAAGTGAGGCTGCCGCCTCGGGCGGCACTGTCCGGGGGGCGGCATTTTTACTATTTTATGTAAACCAGCCCAGGACAGGCCGCTTTAAAAAAACAAAAAAAAAAACAGAGCTGAGCGGGGCCTGTCCTGGGCTGGTTTACAAGACGTCGCATCTCAGCGCAGGCGGCGATACAATGACGTCATCACGCCGCCTACGCTGAGACACAGACGTCGCGGACAAGAAGAGGAGGCGGCGGCGGCTGCATCAAGGCATCGCAGGTGAGTATAGCTTTTTTTTTATATATATATAAATAGGCCGTAACCTGTTGGAGCATCCCCGGCAGGTCAGGGCCTATTTATTTACCTACCCCGCGTCTGCTCGTGGCCGCCCCCGCTTCCCCTTCTGCTATGGGCCGCAGAAAGGGAAGTGGATGCCGCTGTGAGCGGCCGCGGGGATCGGTAAGTTAGGCCGCAGGCCGCAAATACTACTATTATTATACTCCGGGGTCTATTCAGACCCCGGAGTATAATAATCGGAGGCCCAGGGGAGGTGAGGGAACATAAAAACCAGTGTTACTCACCTCCTGCGATCCGATGTAACTCCGAGCAGGCTTGGGGCCTCTGGTGACATCATCAGGTCGCGTCGCCGGCCTGATCACGTGACCTGTGCGCGCAATTAAACAGGGCCGAAAGCTGCAAGGAGTGCACCGGTGTCCAGGATAGGTAAGTAACTCTGGTTTTTATGTTTGTATTCTCCCCTGGGTCTCCAATCATTATACTCTGGGGTCTGAAAAGACCCCAGAGTATAATAATAGTTCATGGGTGGTTCACTATGGGGCATAATACCGTGTGCAGGGACCACTGTAGAGCATAATACCTTGTGCAGGGGCCACTATGGGGCATAATACCCTGTGCAGGGACCACTATAGAGCATAATACCTTGTGCAGGGGCCACTCTGGAGCATAATACAAGTGCAGGGGCCACTATAGCGCATAATACCGGGTGCAGGGGTCACTATGGAGCATAATACAAGTGCAGGGGCCACTATGGAGCATAATACCAGTGCAAGGGCCACTATGGAAGATAATACCAGTGCAGGGGCCACTATGGAGCATAATACCAGTGCAAGGGCCACTATAGAGCATAATACCAGTGCAGGGGCCACTATGGAGCATAATACCGTGTGCTGGGGCCACTGTGGAACATAATACCGTGTGCAGGGGCCAATATGGAGCATAATACCGTGTGCAGGGGCCAATATGGGGCATAAAACTGCGTGCAGGAGTTGCTGTGGAACATAATACCGTGTGCAGTGGCCAATGCGGGGCATAATACCGTGAGCAGGGGCCACTATGGAACATAATACCGTGTGCAGGGGCCGCTGAGAGGCATAATACAGTGTGCAGGGGCCGCTGCGGGCCATAACACTGTGTAATACTGTGTGCAGGGGCTGCTGTGGAACATTATAGTGTGTGTAAATGGGGCGCTATAAACATGGGCTATGGCACCTGTTTATATTATACGCTGTCTGTTTATAGTGATCGTGTGATGTAATTGTAGCCTTGTCACATACTGTAGACATGTAGAGGACGAGGCTGCAGTTACATTACATGGCCGCTATGAGATGAATTACACTATGTAAACAGAGAAGCGGTCACGGCGCTTACACAGGTACCATTAAAACAGCTGGTCAGTGGGGGTCCTGGGTTTTTGAACCCCACTGATTAGTTTATTAATGACCTGGAAAACCTTTTAATTAGTTAACACCTGGGGTATTATTAATAAGGGGCACTATTTATACAGAGTACACACGGACATTATTAATATAAATATGCACTTGGGGGTATTATTCATTATGGGGGGTTATATCATATATTATATAATTGGGGGTAGCAGCAGAATGGGGGCTTTGTGTAGGTGAGGACAATGTGGGTCGGTGCCTGGAAAAGTGAGGAGCCAAAGATGTCTGTGTTGCAACCTTTACAGAGACAAGTCACAGCTGGAAGAAGTGGTCATGGCGGTCCAAAGGGACGAGAAGGGAAATGTGAAGGATTAGTCAGAGACGTCACCTGTAAGTCACAGAATGTTACTGCACTGTATTCACCTAAATGATAGAGGATAAATACCTGATTGATGGGGGTCTGTCTGCTGAGACCCCTACTGAGCCTGAGAATTGGGTTTTTTCCCCCACTGGGTGGGAATTCAGCCTGACCGCAGCCATATATATAGGTGTGTCACTTGGTGGATGGACGAACCCGGGTGGCTCTCATTCACTTCAATGGGAGTGCCAAAGATAGCCGAAGTCCAGTACTCAGCTATCTGCGGCGCTCCTATTATAGAGAATGGGGGCCACGTGGCCTCGTCCATCCACCAAGCAGAAGATGTGTGAAGTTACTTTCATTGTTAATGCCGTGTTGTTGATCTGATACTGAAGTAATACAGGAAGAAGAATTCTTAAAAACTGTTTTATAACTTTGTGTATTGTGTATATTGTGCGACGATAACAGTGTGTTAAACTAGTAGCATGGAAACTCAGTTTTGTTTTTTTTTTGGGGTGGGGGGGGCATCTTTCTATAGTCCACCTCAGGAAGCAAGGAGGCTAGGTTCACCACTGGCAAAGGGTGTTCACTAGAGATGAGCGAACCTCTCAAGATTCACTTTGTTTCAGGTTCAAGTGGCTTGGGTCCCAGATTTGTTTTGGGTCGAAAAAGTTCGGTACGAACCACAACTTAAGTTGGCTTAAACCATAGTATATAACACTGTCAGGACTCCTAGAAACATATCTATTCAATTTCTAGCTCTCTAAGGCAAGCACAGCCAAAGTTATGTCAAAATGAAAGTGACATTGTATGTCTATGGAAAAACGGATGGTAAGCAGTGGATACAAACTCAGAGTTTAACCATACACTGCTCTGCCACTCGCTTTTACACATTTTAACATTGAAAATGCTCCAGAAATATCCCTTTTGGGGGGGGGGGGGAAAGGTGCTTGCTAGTGGTTTTTTTAGACAGGCGAGGTAGTTACATTGCAACTGCAAAAGGCCATGGTTTTGTAGAAAACTTGGCCTGTTTTGACTTGTAAATACTACAGGGTTTTTGTTATTTGGGAGACAAATTTGTGACTGTGAACTTCTTGAGAAATGATGAAGAACTGGATTTTCAAAAAAAAAAAAAAAAGCCACAAAAAAATAATCCCTTCGGAAGATTTGGCAACATGAGTGGCAGTACAACATGGAATAATATAATAATATGATATACCAGGCCACAGGACATGTCTGGAATGATGGCAGCAGTGTTAGTTGTGGCAACATGGGTGACGGTACAGCATGAAATTATGTCTGGTTGAGTAGTGGTTGTAGCTGTTTAGGAGCAGCAGGCAGCATCAACAGTACAGTAAATGGAATATGATGAAACAGGGAGACAGTGACACCACTATTCTGAGGCTTCAGTCGGAGGGTGTATGAAAATCCTCACTGATCCATGCCCGATTCATTTTGACAAAAGTAATTTTTTCCATGCTAGCTGTAGACAGTTTTGTCCTTCTATGTGTTACAGTGCCTCCAGTGGCTGTCAACACCCTCTAAGCCATTATGCTTGAGGCCAGACAAGATAAAACTCCCATGGCAAACTTGGCCATCTCCTTCCACTGCTCTAACCTATTGGCCCAGAATTCCATGGGGTCAATTCCTGGAATATAGGTGCACTCTAGGTACGACTGTACCTGCTGGTGCAGCAGGTGGGTGTCAGTTGCCTGTTCTGGCTCCGGATGGTGCTGCAAGTTGAAAATTTCTGTTTCATCATGCTTCATATACTCTAATGGTTGCTGATGCTGCTGTTTTTACTCCTGATGTTTGTAGCTATGGTACTGGCAGAGGAGGTGAAGGGCTGGCTGAGTGAGGTGGACTGGGAGAGGGAGAGAAAACCTGGGTATACTGGCAGTTGCAGTGATCTTGTTAAATGCTGTGGTAAGCTGGGTATACAGTCTATCCTGATAATATAGCATTTTTTTTTTTTTTTTAAATAAGGGTCTATTAGCACTGCCATCCAGTACTCATATCCTACAGTGTCCATATTAGGACATCCTCAGATATCAGTGTCAAACATCAGATTAATAGCAGTTTACAACAGTGACACCTGACTTTGACTTTGATTCTGACAATGACTTTGACTTTGATTCTGACAACGACTTTGACTTTGACTCTGACAACGACTTTGACTTTGATTCTGACAACGACTTTGACTTTGATTCTGACAACGACTTTGACTTTGATTCTGACAACGACTTTGATTCTGACAACGACTTTGACTTTGAGTCTGACACCTGACTCTATGCAGTTTCTGGGCTGGTTGTAAAACTTAGATTTTAAAAATTTTTGCAGCACAGTGTTGTAGGTCACGCCCCTTTACTATGAGTCCACGCCCCTTTTTGTACAAGTAATAAAAGTATTTAAAACACTTTATGAATGTGGCACACAGAGAGGTTATTTGGTGAAAATGATACCAGAATTATGGAGCATTTTACTTGATAAATCGCCCCCATTGTATGTGCTGGCTGGCTTGTATGTATATGAAAAACTCAGATGATGTGTGAGTCTGATCTCTGACTGAGTCAGGTATCAGACAACTTTGTGTCAGACAACTTTTTATCAGACTCATGGAGCTCTCAGCCTGCAGCCTTATACAAATGTGAGTGTAAGCAGTGAGTTCACTCAGAGGTCAGGCATCCTGGCCAATCACAGTGTAACATTGTATGTGCTTCATAGCTGACTGCTGAGTTGTGACTCAATCAGATATGAAAGTCATAAGTCATCTAAGTTTTACAACCAGCCCAGAAACTGCATAGAGTCAGGTGTCAGACTCAAAGTCAAAGTCGTTGTCAGAATCAAAGTCGTTGTCAGAATCAAAGTCAAAGTCGTTGTCAGAATCAAAGTCGTTGTCAGAGTCAAAGTCGTTGTCAGAATCAAAGTCAAAGTCGTTGTCAGAGTCAAAGTCAAAATCGTTGTCAGAATCAAAGTCAAAGTCAGGTGTCACTGTTGTAAACTGCTATTAATCTGATGTTTGACACTGATATCTGAGGATGTCCTAATATCGACACTGTACATATCTCTTTACTGAAGGTTAGAATAGGTGAACATGTGCCTGGCACACAGGTAAAATGTTCTCTGTCTGGAGCCTCTCGACGTGATTACAGTAGTTTTAAGGGATATTCTCATCTCAAGGTTCATAATCAGACTTGTAGCTTAAGCTAACTGAAGTGTTTTACCCACAACATTGCCTTATCTATCTCGCTCCATTTGTCAGATACATCTAAATCTCTCTCCTTATTGTTTACAGCTGATTGCCTAGGATACAGACTTGCTGTCAGGTCAGAATAATGACTCAATCACTGCTCCCAGCCATACACATTCCCTTCTTACCCTTTCTCTGCATACTGCTTTCAGTTTTTCAGCCCTGATATGGCTAGATAAGTTTCTTGAGCAGCAGTGCTGTGCACTTTACCACAAGCAGAAGCACTGTGCTGGAATAAGCTTAAAACCAGATAGTGGAGGGGAGAGGAGAGAGGAGGGTTGCTAAAATCCAAAGATGAGAAGACAACTTTAAGAGTATTTGCAATTGAGAAAGTTAATAGGTCTCCAAGGCTAGGGTCACACAGCGACTTTGGCACTCTTGGGGTCACAATGCAACTCCATTCACTGACATAAATGAAGGAGACACAGGGGCAACACAGTGATCTTTGGTTGAACAACAGTAGTCACAGCCAAAGTTGCCGTGTGGCCCTAGCTTAAGAATTGGAGACTGGTCCGGAGCACTTTTTGAGGGAAGTCTTCTGAATGTTGAACCTAGACACTAGAGCCCCTAAAGCGCCCCTCACTCTGGTTTTAGTTTCAAAACTATTTATTGAAATATTGCAATAACAGAAAACATAGAAAACAAGAAGGCAATTGCAGTATAAATATAAAAACTTAAAACAATACAAGTATAAAACATGAAAACTAAAATAATGAAAAGCAGTATAGCACTGTAGTGCAGGGGAAATCATTGAGGCAGCAAAACCCAGCATGTCTCCACCAAACAAACACCTCAGGGGATAGGTCAGGAAGGAAGAGTGGTAACAACGGTATTACAGGTGCATCTCATTAAATTAGAATAATTTTGAACCGTTCATTTCAGTAATTCAATTCATAATCAGCAGTCTTCCATGACTGTGTGTCCTACTGAACCAGACTGAGGGACCATTTAAAGGCTTAGGAAACCTTGGCAGGTGACACACTGAATTTACAATACTGAACTTTTTTACAATATTCTAATTTTCTTAGATTTGGGGTTTCATTACCTGTAATCCATAATCAACATTTACAGAAACAAAACACTTGAAATGGAACACTCTGTGTGTAAAGAATCTAGAAAATATAGGAGGTCACTTTTTTTATTTAATTACTGAAATAAATAAACGTTCCAAGGATATTCTAATTTATTGAGATGCACCTGTAAAAGTGAAATCGAGCTTTGCAAGCTATGCCGAAAACAAACTTTCCGTCACAATTGCAACATGTAATCAGTCACCATGGCTGCAACTGGAATAGTGAGGGCTGCTGACCTCACAGCCCAAAGTAAGGCTTGCAGGGAAGTTGAGGTTACCA
Organism: Leptodactylus fallax; assembly: GCA_947044405.1. NCBI lineage: Eukaryota > Metazoa > Chordata > Amphibia > Anura > Leptodactylidae > Leptodactylus > Leptodactylus fallax. Next base: position 1,281,542 of record CAMRHE010000024.1, read on the forward strand.
GTGCTGATTCCAATGTCACCCATTGTGGGCAATCAGTTTCATTATGGATCGAATTAAGTTGGTAAAACCTAGCCATAACATAGTGTTTATAAAGGTGAGGTACCGATAACCCACCCAGTGTCTTATGAAAATACATAACACGCCTACAAATATGCGGCCATTTATAAGCCCAAATAAAATCAAAGATTTCTTTCTGAAGGGATGCTAAGGAGGCAGAAGTCACGAGGGTTGGAAGGGTGTAGAAGAGGTAGAGAATGCGGGGCAGGGTAACCATCTTAACCGAGCGAATTTGTCCAAACCAAGAAAGGGTGGGGCAATGCCATGCACCAAGATCTCTTAGAAGCTTCAGGATCAGGGTGGTATAATTCCATTTAAAATGAGCCTCTATTGAGTTTCAAAGGTAAAGCAAATATTTATTCCTAGACTGGAAGCCAAAATTTAGGGTAATCAACTTAGCGGTGGCTGTAGGGACATTTTAATGGAGAATTTCCCATATACAAGTGCATCTCAATAAATTAGAATATAATCAAAAAGTTATTTTTTTTGTAATTCAATTGAAAAAGTGAAACACATATATTATATTGAGTCATTACAAACAGAGTGAACTTTTTCAAGTGTTTATTTATGTTAATGTTGATGATTATGGCTTACAGCCAAGGAAAACCCAAAAGTCATTATCTCAGAAAATTAGAATAATTAACCCAAAACAGCTGCAAAGGCTTCCTAAGCATTTAAAAAGGCCCCTTAGTCTGGTTGAGTAGCGACACAATCATGGGGAAGACTGCTGACTTGACAGATGTCCAGAAGGCAGTCATTGACACAAGGAGTGGACTGCTGCTGGAGTCAGTGCTTCAAGACACAGACATATTCAGGACATGGGCTACAAGTGTCGCATTCCATGTGTCAAGCCACTCATGACCAATAGACAACGCCAGAAGTGTCTTACCTGGGCCAAGGAGAGTAAGAACTGTACTGTTGCTCAGTGGTCAAAGGTGTTGTTTTCAGATGGAAGTAAATTTTGCATCTCATTTGGAAATCAAGGTCCCAGAGTCTGGAGGAAGAGTGGAGAGGCACAAAATCCAAGCTGCTTGAGGTCTAGTGTGAAGTTTCCACAATCAGTGATGGTTTGGGAAGACATGTCATCTGCTGGTGTAGGTCCACTGTGTTTTATCAAGGCCAAAGTCAACGCAGCCATCTACCATCATTTTTCAACAGGACTTGTCCACACTGCCAAAAGTACCAATACATGGTTTAATAACCACAGTATCACTGTGCTTGATTGGCCAGCAAACTCGCCTGACCTTAACCCCATAGATTGGGGTATTGTCAAGAGGAAGATGAGAGACACCAGACCCAACTATGCAGACAAGCTGAAGGCTGCTATCAAAGCAACCTGGGCTTCCATAACACCTCTGCAGTGCCAAAGGCTGATCGCCTCCATGCCACGCCGCATTGATGCAGTCATTCATGCAAAAGGAGCCGCGACCAAGTATTGAGTACATTTACTGTACATATTTTCATTTGGCCAACATTTCTGTGTTAAATAATTTTTTTACAGTTGGTCTTATATAATATTCTAATTTTCTGAGATAATGACTTTTGGGTTTTCCTTGGCTGTAAGCCATAATCATCAACATTAACATAACTAAACACTTGAAAAAGTTCAATCTGTTTGTAATGCCTCAATATAATATATGTATCTCACTTTTTCAATTGAATTACTAAAAAAAAAAAAAAATAACTTTTTGATGATATTCTAATTTATTGAGATGCACTTGTAGATGTATTAAGCTTAAGGCCTGACAGTTGTGTAAAACAGGAGAGAGTATTAATGAAGTTCAGGAGGGAAACTAAAGGGTTAGTAATAGTTAACAGCATGTCATCTGCAAAAAGGTTAGATTTGTATTCGTGGCCTCCGATCCGCACACCCTTAATATCAGGGTGGGAGCGAATAGTTATCGCCAATGGCTCTATCGCAAGGGCTAATAGAGCAGGAAATAGAGGGCAACCTTGACAAGTGCCTCAATAAATTCAAATAGGTATTGCGTAATCCGTAGGGAGTTTAAACAATGCAGTGGGGTCACAATGGAGAGCCCGAAGGGCTCTCTGAAAGTGACCAGTGATTCCCATAAATTTCAAAACATGAGCGAGGTAAGTCCAGGAAAGACTATCAAAGGCCTTCTCTATGTCCAAAGTCAACAAGGAGATGGGTTTACGATGGCAGTTGGCCCAGTGTATAATATTACATAGTTTTCTGACATTATCAGAGGCCTGTCTACCAGGGATAAACCCCACCTGGTCAGAATATATGAAAGCTATTTAAACGAGTGGTGAGGATGGAGGAGAATAGTTTAATGTCTAAGTTCAAGAGCAAGATTGGTCTATAATTAGCGGGGATGGTGGCATCCTTCCCGGGTTTGGGAATAACTGTGATGGATGCACTAAGCATGTTCTGGGGGAATTTTCTGACCTGGAGGATATGGTTGAACATTAGAAGGAGGTGTGGGGAAAGAATAGTTTTACATTTCTTATAATATAGGGAGGAGAAGCCGTAAGGTTCTGGAGCCTTCACATTTTTAAAGGCATCGATAGTAGCATCTAATTCCTCCTTAATTTGGTTAAAGGTGTTCAATCTCTGGCATGCCATCAATTTAGAAGCTAATAATTTATCAGGTTTATTGGCGTATCTATAGAAGCGCGCCTGTGTCCAACGCACAGCTAAATATTGGAAAGGTTGAAGCTGATAGGCAGTTTTAAGTTTTAAGAGCTTGTGCCCAAGTCTGTCTGAACCTTAGTCCTTTCTCTTTATAAGCGAGAGGCTTCTGCTATGAGGGAACCCCAGATTGTGGCCATATGGGCTGCCCAATTAATAGCTGGGTTGGTACCCGAGGCTATATTTAGAGCAAAGAAATGATTAAGGGCATCCGCGGTCCATCTCTGGATACCAGGATCAGTTAGTAGGGACTCATTTAGACGCCAACCAGAACAGGGAGCAGAGTGGGGTTGAAAAGCAATGTCAATCATAACCAGTTCGTGGTCCGACCGGGTACAAGAGACATGGAGCAGTGAGGTCAGGGAGCAAGGAGGTAGAATCATTGATTATAATGTTAATCTGTTTTCCCTTAGTCCTAACAGCAGCACAATATGGAGTATTTCTTCCCCTGTGTGCTGGCAGGACAGGTGGAACTTTTTAATTAGCATAATTAATGCGTGACTATACTGTCCTATAAAAGGGCGAGAGAGACCTCCCCATGTTAGTTATAAACAATGCTATATTAGGGGGGGAAGCTTGTGCTGCTGTTAGGACTAAGGAAAAACAGATTAACATTATAATGAACTATCCCCTTACGTCCTACCAGCAGCACAATATGGGGATGTAGCAAGGGAGAGTTTCCTCGCTCTAGGGAGGGTTTCCTCGCTCTACAACGCTTAGGACTAAATGTCCAAAGGCGGCAGCCTCTAAACGCCGGACATCCCACCAGTAGTGCTTAACAAAGATCAGATGGGAAAACCAAGCAGCTGCACAAATCTGATCCAGAGGCAATGAACGACTCTCAACCCAGGAGGTCAATACAGCCCTAGTTGAATGAGCTGTGGTGAATTCGGGAGGCAATAACCCCCGAGCAGTTTTAACTGCTTTTCTGATCCACCTTGATAAGAAAGGTTTGGAAGCTCTGAGACCTTTGTCTCTGCCATATACATTAACCAGGAGGTTCTGGAATCTTCTGAAGGGCCATGTACGCAGAAGATACTGTAGATCTGGAAACATCTTACTACGTCCAGAGTATGAAGCCTTTCTTGATCCTCAGATGACAGAGCTGGAAAAAACTGGTAATGAAATCACCTGATTAATATTGGCCTGGGAGGGCACCTTAGGTTGAACCCAGGAAGGAATCTGAGTTGAACCTGTTCTGGAAAAAATATATGGCTCTTTGGAGGAAAGAGCCTGCAACTCACCCACTTTCTTTGCTGAGGTGATGGGTAGCAAAAAAATGGCGGACCGCAGAGACCTGAGAGAACTGTGGCTAGATCCCACTGTGGAACAGGAGCTGAAACCACCGGCCTAAGTCTCATAGCACCCTTAAGGAATCTAGAAATTAAGGGATTCTGAGACAGTCATCTGCCTATATAGGCAGATAGGGCTGAAACCTATACCTTAAATGTGGGTGGGGAAAGGCCTCTATCCAAGCCGTTTGAAGAAAATTTAGAATCATTCCCTTAGAAGGATTAGAATTATTCTCATGGCACTCTTAAGAAATCTGGAAATTAAGGGTTCTGAGACAATCATCTGTTTAAGCAGGCAGATAGGGCTGAAATCTGTACCTTAAGTGTGACAGGAGAAGGCCCTTATCCAAGCCGTTCTGAAGAAAGTTTAGAATCACTCCAATAGAAGGATTCAAACTATCAGCTTCCCGACTAGAGCACCACTCCTTGAAGACATTACCTGTTCTTAGGTAGTTTTTATTGGTGGATTCTGAACTGGCACAGGAAAGAGTCTTCAGGACGGCTTCTGGCAGTCCTCTAGATTTCCATAGGGACTGGCCAACCTTCAGGCTGTCAGGTTGAATCTCCTCAGATCCTGGCATTTCTGAGTTTCCTGAGAAACCAGGTTCTGGAGTAGGGGAAGCCTCCAATAGATCCCTCGACTCATTAGCATGAGTTGGGGAAACTAAGCTCTTTTTTACCATAATAGCAGATTGGCTATCGCAAAGGCTTGGTCCTGTTTGACTTTCATCAATACCCTTGGTATCATGGAAAGTAGAGGGAGATGTACGCCAGCCTGAACCTCCAAGGGATGGACAGGGCATCCACTGTGAAGGGATAGTCCTCCTGATAAAGTGAGCAGAATGTCTCTACCTTGGCATTGAGTCTGGTCACCATAAGGTCTACATCTGGAAGACCGCACATCAGGGTGATCTGGTGGAAGACCTCTTGATTGAGAGACTATTCTTCTGATACGGTAAGACTCGGACTCAACTAATCCGCTACTATGTTCAGGGAGTCCTTGATGTGAATTGCGGATAAATGGCTCAGATTTTTCTCTACCCAGGTGAATCAGACCTGCCTCCATGAGTAGGGGTAACTTTTTAGTTGCTCCCCGTTTGTTTAGGTACATTACGTTTGTCATATTGTCAGACCAAACTTTGACCGCTCTTCCTCTAAGGACAGGAGAGAAATGGAAAAATGCCAGGTAAACTGCTCTGAGTTCCCTCCAGTTGGATGATGCCATCCTTTCTAGCCTGCTCCAGACTTGTTGTGTGGTCTTTTCATACAGATGGGCTCCCCATCCTGAAAGGGATGCATCAGTGGTCAACAGGGTCCAATGAGTTTGGACTGTGGACATCCCATCTCTCAAGTGTATCACCACTTGAGGGAAAGACGGGTACTGGGAAAAAGCCTGATCCTCTTGTCGAGACCTCGAGGGCCACGATTCCAGAGCTTTAGGACTTCCATCTGGAGAGGACATATATGTCATAAGCCCAAGGGACTGCATTAGCTGAGGCTGACATGAGGCTTAGGACTCGCATAGCTGTCCTGATGGACACCAGGTGCATTCTGAGAAGCTACCTGACCGCTCTTATTATCTTTTCTTTCCTTGCTGGTGGTAAGGAAATTTCCATGCGGTCTGACTCCAGGACAAATCTCCAGGACAAGCTGGAGCAGGCTGGTTTCTGACTGGCTTTTATTAGCCAGTCATCCAAGTATGGCACTTTGAACAGACCTTGAAGTCTGAGTGCAGCTGCTACTGGAGCCACCACCTTGTGAAGGTGTGGGGAGCTGAGAAGATGCCGAATGGCAGAGCCACAAACTGAAAATGCCTCCTGTGGCCGTTAATTGAAACAGCGATTCTCAGATATCTTATGTGAGGAGGATACACTGGAATATGTAGATAGGCATACTTTAGGTCTCGGGCAACAAGGACCTCGCCTTGCTGAAGGAAGGATGTGACCGACTTCACGGTCTCCATTCGGAAATGCTTCTTCTTTGTGAAGTGATTCAGGTATCTTAGATCTATAATCTTATACCTGTCCTGGATGGTTTTAGCATCAGGAAGAGTGGGGAATAGACACCGCGACCTTCTTCTGAGATAGGAACCTTCTCCAAGGTTTCCTTGACTAGATAATCCCAAATGGACCCTTCAATTATAACCTGCCCCGATGCAGGAAGAGGAAGGGTTGAGATGAACCGGTCTTGTGGCGGGAATAAAATCGACTGCAAAACCTTGCTGTATTACGTGTAAGACCAGGGTCTTGGATCTTCTCCATCTGAAACGGTGAAAAAAATGGGAGAGTCGTCCCCCGACAGGAGTGTTTGCCTCCACAGGAGGAAAGAAGCTGGTGTTCAAAAATCAGGCTTCTTCTTTTCCCCTGCTTTGGGGAACTTACGACCAGACCTCCTGGACTGGTGTCTAGTACGCCTCTGGTATTGAGGTCTAGACGGAGGCGGCAGATGATAACTCCTGCCCCGACCAGCAGGTCCAGATCTTCCTTTGAAGGACTGTTCAGACTTTTACCTTTTTTGTCGGCCAGACCCTCCAAGATGTCATCCAGGCCCTACCGAAAAGTTTACCTGGTTCAAAAGGCAGGGAACACAGGTTGTATTTGGAGGCGTTATCACCTCTCCAGGGCTTCAACCATAACGGCCTTCTAGCTGCTGTGGAGAGGGTAACATAGTTTGCGGCTAGCCTAACCTGATGTAAGGAGACTTCTGTTAAAAAATCTGCCGCCAGGAATACCGACCCCATAAAAGATAATAAGTCATCTCTGGAGACTGCGGAGTCGATATCCCTCTCCAGTTGGGTCTGGTCAGCACATAGCTTGTTTGCAACCTCACTAGAGGAGATGCCCATGGAGGCTTGAGTAGAAGCCAAAGAATAGGCCCTTCTGAGAGTGCACTCCATATGTCTATCCATAGGGTCTTGGAGATTTGAGCCATCCACGGCAAGAACCACCATATGGCGGGATAATTTGGCTACCGCCGTATCTACCAATGGTTCTACTGAGATTCTTCTATGGGGAATAAGGTTTTAAATTTTTTGGATAATATAGGAGGCTTCTCAGGATGCTTCCATTCCAACACCATCGCCTTATCCAGAGATTTGAGATTTGTCCACATGGAAGGCCCTAGGCCCCCTATTGGTGGAACTGGAGGCTTCTGCAATTTCAACATCTTGGTCCCTTGACCAGATGGGATTAAGCAGCCTATTCATCTTCTTCAAGGGAAAGAGCGGTCTGCTGCAAATGTCCGAGGCCTCTTCCTCGGATGAATGCGTCTCATCTAGTACCTCAAAATCCTCCTCAGACGGTACTGAGCACGTGTTCTTCTCAGTATGGGATCTCTTAGAAATTTGGGAAATGGATTCTTGGATTTCTTTCATGGAATCCTCCATGTACTTTTTGACCCAAACCACAATGTCACGTATGGATGGTTCTTCAACTGGGAGTCCGCGGCACTGGTGACGAGTGAAGTCATGCACATCGGGCAGAGGGATGTTACTCTCAACGCAAGCTAGATGTTTTCGCTTGGACGTTCTTTTTCTCATAGAGTCGCCGCCGCCACCAGAAGCAGAGGAGGACATCCGAAACAAGAAAAAAGGTCAAAACAAACTGACGTAGTCACAGAAATAAATGTAGAGGTACTACCTTTGGAGACGCTAAACAGCTAAGACTCAAATAGCAATAATCAATGCTAGTAAGGAAAAGTACTGAGGCCTTCATCAAATAGAGACAAGCCATCTCTAAACAGCACAGGAAGGCTTTTATAGGAGAAAAGGAGGAAGGAAGCAAAGTACGCCTGTACAATCCTTCCCCCCTCCCCCCACCCAAACAGAATTAAGAAGGCCACTTTACACAAAAGGCCAATAATTATAGTGGTACGGGGGACTTTCTCGGGGCACACAATATTAATTAGAAAAAAACGCACTGGAACGAAATTCGCCACTACCGGAAGTAGGCCCCAAAATCCCCAGGAAACCGGAACCTGAACAAAGGTTCCGAAGGCTGAAAGTGTGTGACTTCACTTCCAGCACTGCGGAGAAGGCAGACGGAGTGAAAGCTCTGATATAACCACAGATTCTTCCTTCTGGATATACCCCCACCAGAAGAGGGAGAGAAAGGAAGAAAAGGAACTACTAGAAAATGCCCCCCCCCTATAAGTACAACTTAGGGGGGGAGATGAAAACAACTGGAAGGACAAGAGAGACCTCCCTCGCCCTCTTATAGGGCAGTATAGTCGTGCATTAGGAAAGGAGGACCCTGTCAATCCTAGTATAGTGGTAATGTACAGGGGAGAAATATGCGTATCCTCTTCGGTTCCCATTAAAATCACGACATGCGTCCGCAATGTTTAAAGCCTGTAAGGCAGAGTGGATCTCTCCCATAAGCCTTGGAGGAAAGCTTATCTGCACTGGGCGAGGACCGGTCTAGGGCAGCATTAACAGTGAAATTAAAGTCTCCACACCAGATCAATTTAGAATCAATCAAGTCCAATTGTCCTATCAAGTTGCACAGCTCATGAAAAAAAGCAACAGGTGATTTTGTAGGGGCATAGGAAATGACAAGACATACGTGGTGGCCATACAGTCTACAGTGGAGAATGATATAACGGCCATGTGGGTCTATAACCGTACTATTGCCCTGCAAGGGGACTGAGGTCCTAAGAAAACTGCCACTCCTCTAGATTTGGACTGGTTCGGGGCTTGGCCTACAAAAGAGTAGCATGAGTGGAAGTATTTAGGAAATTAGGTGGGGGTGAAGTGGGATTCTTGAATACATAGAATATTGGGTTTCAGTTTTTCGAATCTTCTGCGGGGAGTTGAATCCCCATACATTATGCAAAACAATATTACACATAAGGAGGATAAAAGTGAGAGCTAAACAATGCACATGTAGAGTGGACTGCACAGATTAGGTATACAGAGGTAAGGTCAGGCAGGATTCAGGTATAATTCCAGACAAAAGCAATGTAAGTGTAGCACTGCAAGGAGATAAGGCCATTAACAGGAAATAATACATGAGCATTGTGAAGATAGCGCTGTAAGGAGGAAAAGATATTAACAAGAAACAACAGCAACAATGAACTCAGAATCAGGTCACACTCTGGGATTAAGTGGAGTGCGGCAGACCCTGTAGTGCCTAAGGCGCAAGGGGGACATGGGAACCACCCTCTACCTCATAGATTGTAAACTCTTGCGAGCAGGGCCCTCAGTCCCATTCTGTGAATTGATATTTCTTTGTAATGTATCTTTTTTGTCTGTACTTGAACCCTACAAATTGCACAGTGCTGCGGAATATGTTGTCGCTATATAAATAAAATGTATTATTATTATTATTATTATTATTATTATTATTAACCGCTGTCACGGCTCACTCACCAAAATTATCAGGGAGTCAAATAAGTGCAACAGGCTAAGGAGAAAGAAAAGAAACAAGTAAATCCAGGGGCCGCCCTGGTAAATGGTAAGAGAGATAATAACAGTAACACCTGTGTATAAAACAGCAAGATCCCAAAGACAGCATCGGGAATGGCAGAGCACCAATTAGCTTTGAGAGGTAGTGTAGAAAGGCCAAGGCCCGGACTCTTGAGTTAGCTGAGACAGTAAACAAAATAAACAATAACGTCCACATCATGGAGACTACAATGAACACAAGGCAATCAGGGAAAATACTCATCGTGAAGAGACTGTGGTCTCAGTCACTAGTGAGACAGGATTCAGTGGTCTTTTACGTTTTGGCATCCAGGAGCGGGAGGGCCGTTGGGGCTTCCGATCAGTAGGATTCAATACTTCCAGTTGTCGTCCCTCAATACGTAGAAACTGGATTCCTTCTTTCAGAGATCGAACAAGATAATCCTTATTGTTGTGGTTGAAGGCCACGTGAAAGTGTAAGTCCCAACGATAGCGTACCTGGGCTTTCTGAAGTGCCAGAGTCACAGGGCACATATTCCTGTGTCGATCCAAAGTAGCCGGAGCCAAATCAGCGAAGAGTTGGACCAATGCAGCCATACCTGATAAAGGCTGTGAATTCCAGGCCACAGAGAGAATTTGGTCACAAAATACTGAGTAGTGGAGCTTGGATTATTGTGGCGCCCCAGTGCCAAATGAATGCAATCCATACGCAATAAGGCAGGGTCAGCCTGCAGGAGTAAGGTAGTGAACAGAGTGGTGATAATTTCTCACAGCGTAGTAACTGACTCAGGCACTCCTCTGACACAAATATTGGCTCTCTTGGATCTGTTTTCCAGGTCTTCGAGTTTTAAATCGATGGCCTCAAGTTTCTGGGCATGATTGTCGAGGCAGGTTTTATCTTCTTGCACAGCATCGGCGACCTCATCCATTCTGTCCTCCACCTCTGCAACCCTTGAGCCTAATTCCTGAATTTGTTTAGTGAAGTCGGTTACAGCTTTAGAGAGTTCAGTGAAGAATAGTTTTTGGATCTTTACAAAAAGGGCCGAGGGGTCGCGATCTATGGCCCCCGGTGCCTGCCATGGTTTCGTTGTCAGAGGCTGCAAGTGAAGTAAAACTACCATGCAGAGAGCCACCCTCGGTCGAGCAGGAAGGACCAGGAGTTCTGAAAACTTCGGGCAAAGTATGCCAAGCCGCCGAATCGTCTCTAGCTTTGCGGGTTTTTGAGACCTGGTGGTCATAGTAGTGATGCAGCAGGTGAGAAGGTGGCCCAATAGATATAGTCAAGCCCTTGGTGCTAGAGAAGAAGCTGTGACGGAGTGCTGAATAAGTAGCCAGACATCAGGGGCGCAAGGGCGCCAAGGAGCATGTTTAGGCATCATAGAGGACAGCAGTGTAGCACGGGCACAACAAGGTATAGAGAGGTCAGTCCAGTGATTCCTGGGAAGGGAGGAGAGGTGGTCCAGAGTATAAAAGTAAAATGTCCAAGATGGCCACCTATGATGAGCAAGTATAATGGCACTGTGCAGCAGAAGTAAGGGTAGAAGCCCAGGGGCTCAGAGGAGTTGTAGAATATACTGACCCCAGGTGCAATATAGGAAGTGACGGTACTTGCCTAGTGTTGAGATTGCCAGAAGGTGTTGCAGAGGTCTGTAAAGGAAGAGGTCTGACTGGTGACAATGTTGTCAAGATGGCGGTAGCTGAGGGATCAGAGTGGAGTGCAGGTGTCAACAGCTTTCTGACCCCACCGGTAGCTACCAGCGGGGTCCACTACGAGTGCAGGAGGGAACAGTAGAGAGAAGTTCCGGGTATCTGGAGGTAGTCGGCAGTCAGAGTTGGTGAAGAAAGAAGCAGGAGTACTTCAGCAGTGTAGACATTGGCGGGAGGACGCTGTTGCCAGTAGCACCTCGGAGCTCCGCAGAAGGAGAAAGATGGTGGTGCTCCACGTGGTTTGATTGCTGAACGGGCCAGAGTCAGAATAGCGGGTCAGGGGTAACAGAGCTCGCAGACCCCGCCAAGACAAACCAGGACAAGCAGGAGTAGGTGAGGTGGCAGCCAGCACAGGGAGGACCCGTTGGGAACCCCCAAAGGCAGTTTTTTCTGGGTAGGGTGCAGGAACAGATAGAACAGGCATCTAGCCAGAAACAGTCAGGCCCTCTCATTCTGGCTTAAATGTGATTCTTTAATAAAGCTTGGATATTTTTGCAAGATTTGAAATTATACCTAATGACACTGGAGGTGTCTGGCTGAGTGCTGGCAGTGGTAGCTGTGGCAACATCAGTGGCAGTACAGTATGGAATAGCACATGACAGATCAAGCTGCAGGAGATAATGTCTGGCTGGGCAGGGGTACCAGCATCAGCAGTAACATAAATGTAACATCATAGGCAGAGAGACTGCTGCACTGGCATAATTGGGCCAGTGATTAATAACACCCTCCCTCCCCACTGTCAGCAATGGCAGTTCTAATCCTTGGCATCAGTGGATGCTGATAGTGTTAATGACGCCACCCACAGCACTAAAAACTTTTCTGCTATGACATTTGAGACTACACAAGACAGTACTCTCATGGCAAACAGGGCCAGGAGTCCATGGGGTCAATGTTATCTGCCAGAGTCAGCAAACACTGTAGCTAGACTGAACCTGATGGGCAGATAGCATGTATCATCCATTACCCGATGTGAAGTAAAAAAAAAATTCTGGTTTATCATCTTACAGATATTGTACTAGCCGTTGTAGATTGTTCACACACTACGTTACTGCAGCTTTTTTATTCAATGTGTATCTATACAAATTCTTGACTCGGGGAGGAGGAATATAGTTCCACTCCGTTTACTTACCATATGGGGGCCCCCTCCCCTTTTATTCCCCTTACTCCCAGCTTACCCCTTCAATAAAGACCAAGACTCCATTTTGGATTGAAATAGGCCTATACAGGCCGATTTATTAACACAGTATAAAACATTAACATATAAATAACAAATAAATAACCGCCATAAAATCAGGCGGTATATAAATACATAACTTAAACAGTGATGTCACAAAACCCAGGCGCAAAAACCCCACCTTGGGTAAGACCTTTCCACTTTACTGACCTAACGCCTGATCCCACAGCGGGACCCTAGCCCAACTGAGGGACTCCCCAGGCCTACACATTGACCACCAGGATCCCCATACCACAGATGAGGTCCTACAACAATGACCGATAGGCCTCTCACCCCCCACCAACTCTCGGCCACAGACTCAAGGGCATGACCCCTTATGCCCGCCACACAGAAAAAGTCATTATGGGAAAGGAGCTGGGGAGCTCATGCGCCCTCTGTTGGATCCTCAATTTGCTTTTGACTCACCGAGTCTTGAGACAGCAAAGAGGATTTTAGCCAAGCCAACTTCACTTATCTGCATACAGCGCCGTTTCGGGATTTTTGTCCCTCATCAGTGCAGAGAAAAGTGAGTTGGCTGGCTTTGTGGGAGGCAATGAGTGGCTTAGGGACAGGAACATCTCTCCTTGAGGAGAGCACCAGTGAAGGTGTGTAGGAGAGATGTTCCTGTCCCTAAGCCACTCATTGCCTCCCACAAAGCCAGCCAACTCACTTTGCTCTGCACTGATGAGGGACAAAAATCCCGAAACGGCGCTGTATGCAGATAAGTGAAGTTGGCTTGGCTAAAATCCTCTTTGCTGTCTCAAGACTCGGTGAGTCAAAAGCAAATTGAGGATCTGTTACATCCAACAGAGGGCGCATGAGCTCCCCAGCTCCTTTCCCATAATGCCTTGTGATATGTAGATGCTTAGTAGAGGGCAAAATGCAATCCAAAACTCTACACACCCTCACTGGTGCTCTCCTCAAGGAGAGATGTTCCTGTCCCTAAGCCACACAGAAAAAGCACACTCCACTTCGTCATGCAAGCCCAACATCCACATATCAGTCCCAATTGCGTTCAAATGGACGCCGTCATGCCGCAGATGGTCCAACGACGGCACCTCCAAATAACGATGGTGCACCACCACACCCCCATTATGGACCACAAACCACGCCACCGCCCGATTAACCTTAATGCACGTCTTCTCCAGACGCTCCGCAGACCGCGCATTTTGCCACACCAGCAGTGCCACAATGACCGACCACACCACAACCAAACCAGGGAACTCAGTCAAGAGGCGCAGAATATCAAACTTAATATCCCTGATGAGGTCCCTGGATGCCCGCACCCCCCAGGTTGTTGCCCCCAACATGGAGGACCACTGCATGCGGAGGGTAATCAACCCTACTATAAAATTGAAACTCAGGAAGAACCCGACTCCAAGTCATACTGCGCACCTCGATCCATCGCACCAAGGCCGCATCCCGGTGTAGACCAAGCTGCCGCCCATCCGGCCGCACATCCGCCCTCAGCGCACCCCAGTACACATAGTAGTGTAAAAATCCAAATCAAACAGGGACCTGAAATGAAACAAACATACAAAGAAAAAAATCAGCTGGACCACCCAACCCCAATCACCCCCGACCCCGCCCCTTCTCATGGCAACAAAGAAGGATGGACGTAAAGGCGCAACCTTTCAGATTCCCACCTCCCGATTCGTCTCCCAAACCACACCGCGCAGCCTCCGTAGCTGCCCCGATCCTGCAGGAGTGAGAACCAAACTCCGACGGGGCCTTTCCCACTGCTCCCAACACCTTCTTAAAAATCGCCATGAACTGAAAACGCGACAAGGATCCCCCACCTTCGTGACACAAAAAGGAACCAGGGAGAGAGCCACGCACATGCAGAAAGGCCGAAGCCCCGACCACTGGACAACAACATTCACCGTCCAACGCATGCAGCACCACCAAACGACTCCGACCCACCTGATCTGTCTTAGAATACCGCAGGCGGCATTCCAACCGACCCTCAAAAAACTCCACGTCCAACAACTGCAAGCCCCCCAACGCTGATACCGAACTACTCACCAGCTCCCCAATTCGAAACGCCCCAAAAAAAGGCAACACAAAGGCCGCCCTGAACAACAGAACCTCATATCGTGAAAAACACAAACTAGGCAAAAACTGAAGCAAACGCCCCAACAGGTCAAAGGACACTGGCCGCCGCCAATCCCGACGCACTGTCCCCTTACGGAAACCACGCATGGCCCAACACACAACAAAATCCTCTGTAACATCCCGAAGGCCGTGCAACTGAAACAAAAACGCCAAAGCCGCTAGACGCTGCAACATCACTGTCGCAGACCGTCCCTCAGAAAAAGCCACACCAATCCACGAAAAACACCAACATCCTCATCTGACTGCACACCACCAATCGCCAAACATTCACGCTCCCAATCAAACCAAACCTGCTGATAACATCGCCATGTCACCGTGGACACCGAGCACTGGACAAGCCCAGCCGCGGCACAGATACCAGGGACCATAAACGACCTGGACATTCCTCGCCCACCATCGCTGCCTCTGGTGTCAGCTCCCGGAACCTGTCAAACTGGAATCAAGACAGGGAATCAGCCACTGAATTTTGGACACCTGGAACATGACGCGTCGAGACACACACATTCAGTTCCAAACACCGCAGCACCAAGTGCCGCAACAACGAGACCACTGGAGGGGACTTAGCCGACTGGGAATTGATTACAAACACCACAGTGCTGTTATCACAATGAAAACACACCCACAGGTCACGAAACTCCCCCCACAATTCAACCGTCACCAAAATTGGAAACAACTCCAACAACTCTAAATTCCTAACCAAACCAGCCCTCACCCAAGCGTCCGGCCAAGACCCAGCACACCAACGACCCTGAAAGTACGCCCCAAAACCCGCAGAACCAGCCGCATCCGTATGCAGGTCTAGCGACGCACTAGAAACCACAGAAGTAAGCCATAAGGAACACTCGTTAAACTGGACCAAAAAGGAATCCCACACCGCCAAGTCCGCGCTCACCTCCACAGTAAGACATACGAAGTGATGAGGCGACCGCACACCAGCCGTTAATGTGGCCAGATGACGACAGAAAACGCTTCCCATCGGCATAATGCGACAGGAAAAGTTCAGCTTACCCAACAAGGACTGAACCTCCCGCAGCCGCACCTTACACACCCCCTGAAACGCACACACTGTCACCCACAAATCTTCCAACTTGTCCTCGGGCAAACGCGACTCCATGAGAACGGAATCGAGTTCGATACCAAGGAATTTTATCACCGACGACGGACTCTCCGTTTTGTCCGGGGCCAACGTGACCCCAAACAAACCGGACACGTGTTCCACTGTATGCAGCACCACCAAACACTCCGCGGAACCCCCCGGCCCAACACAAAGAAAGACATCCAGGTAATGGATGACAGACAGCAAACCAGACAAATCCCGAACCACCCACTCCAAAAAACAGCTGAAAGCCTCAAAGTAGGCGCAAGAGATGGAGCACCCCATCAGCAAACAACAATCCACAAAAAACTGCTCCTCCCACATGCATCCCAGCAAGTGAAAACTCTCCGGATGTACAGGCAATAACCAGAACGCTGCCTCAATATCGGTCTTAGCCATAAAGGCCCCCAGACTCGCACGTCGGATGAAGACAAAGAGGGATCAATGCTGTCATTGACCGACTCCCCCGCCGGGAAACAATGGTGGTGAATAAGGCGGAACTTGTTAGGCTCACGCTTGGGGACCACCCCCAGTGGAGACACCCGCAGGTGAGGCCATGGCGGGACAGAAAACGGCCCCACCATCCTCCCAAGTATCTCCTTCAACAACTTAGCACGCCCAACCTCCGGGTGCTCCCAGGCCGACCTCAAGTTACCCGGACGGAATGCCGAGGCAGACGCGTCGAACGGAATACGAAACCCCCTCCCCAAAACTGTCCGCTAACAACTGCACCGCGGCCCTGTCAGGGTACCTATTTAGGAAAGGTCGCATTGCTGCGACCCTCACCGGTGTCCTCCCTCTTCCCAACAATCTCTTCCCCCATTCCTTTTCCCCTCTTGAAACACTTATGGAGTCCATGACTCCCTCCACAGCCGGAGCACTCGTGCTTGAAGCGACAGGTAGCTCCAAACTTACACTGCCCTTCGTTTTACTGCCAGCAATACCCCTTCCACTGTGACGCTGAGGATCCAGCTGCTGAGTCCGAACCCCTGGCGCCCCCACGAAAGGACGGGGCAGCTGGCACCGCCATAAGCCGCATCCACAAGGAAATAGCCTTGTGATCCCACTTCAGGCCCGGCCATACCGCCTTCCTCTGCCTAAACTGTTTGTCATAGCGGAGCCAGGCAACCCCGCCGTAAACCCTATAAGCCTCCCCCACTGCGTCCATATAACCAAAAAGCGCCGAACAATGTTCAGGCTCCTTTTCCCCGATGACACTCACCAAAATAGCAAAGGCCTGCAGCCAATTGGCGAACGTCCTCGGGATCAAACAATACCGCCGCTTCTCCTCGTCTTCTTTCTTACTGTCGCTTGGCTTTACCTTATCCAAATTAAATTTGTCAAGGGGGAGCAGGGAGAAAATCTCCACACACTCTCCCTTTCAAATTTTGTCCTGCACTTCTTGCTTCAAATGAGCCCCCAGGGGGCCCTCAAAGCATACATATACCTCCCCCTTCACACGGTCATCCAACCGCACAATATCCTCAGCTTTCTCCTTCTCCTTAGCCTTACTTCCAGCTCCCGCCGCAACACCCGGCGATACAACACCACAATCCGGAAGGGGCTCTACAGCCCCCACCGTGCTCCCGCCCCACAAACCACACTCCGCAACCGCTGCCTCTGCTACCCCACCAGTCCCAGAAGACACTCCGCCACCCAGGCAGCCGCAGGCCCAGGTACCCCAGAGCGGTCACCCACCAGTTGCTGCAGCAGCCCAAGTAATTGACCCCACAAAGACCCCACCACACTAGACCCAGACACACCGCAAACGCCACCCAGCCCCACGGCACCCCCTAAGCTACCCGCAGAGCCCTCCCAAGAAGAGGAAGAGACAGACCCCAACTTCTCACCTGGCTGCATTAGGGTGGAACCTGGACCAGCCGCCGCCGCTCCCGCAGCAGACGAGTCCACTGCCGTGTCTTCTTGGGTGCACTCACCCTCTTCAGTGCTGTACCCCCCAGCTCACTCCGTGATGATCGCTGCAGCAGCTCCCCGCGAGCTGCGTGACCGCCGCCCCGACACCAATTTCTGCCGGCCTCTTCCGGCCCAGGCCTGAAGACCCACCTCTCGACGTCCCGGCCGCGCCAGAAGCGCCGGCCACGTCACTTCTGGTACCCACAGAGGCTGCGCCAACGTCAGAGCCAGGGAGCGCGCCCAGGGGGCGGTCCCCGCCCGCAGGTCTCACACGCCGGGCACGCCACCCAGCAGAAGCACGGGACGCTGCTGCACTGCTCCCGCTGGCAGAAGAGGAGGGAGGAGGCAAAGCAACATGGCCTCCCTCTGGGCGACCGCGGCTCTGGCGAGGATTCCTCCCGGCGTCCTGGCGAGACCCAGAGGAGCTGGCCTGGGCGCCCGGAGCTGGAGCGTCCCGTCTGGGTCTCCTGGAGCGCCGCCTCGCCACCAGCTCCCGCTCTGGTGAAAAGCGCCCCGGCGGCCGAGTCCGCCAAGCACGGGACAGAAGAACCAGGGGAGAGGGTCCCTGGCCTGGGAGCTCCCGCACGGCAGCCAGGAGCCTTTCCTCCAGCACCTGGCCACCGTGCACCGCCGCAGCAGCCCACACTAGGGCCATCAGCGCCTCCAAGTCGGCCATCGATTCAGTCCAGGTAAGTGTTCTGCCACTTCGCTCGCGTTGACCGTCAGACTGACCCCAGAATCACCCCTGAACTCCCCTTATCACCTCTGACTCCACCCCCTTTTTCCCGCTCTCACCATAAACTATTAACCCCTCCGTTACCTAATCCTCCCCCTGTCATGCAGGCCCTATCCCCTAGTGTCTAGGGCCTTCCCTTTACATGTGGTATGTGTCAATGAGTCCTGGTTACCCTGCCTTATACACATTGTGTTTCTCTCTATCTATATGCATCCTGGCATGATGTTGCCAGTAGTTTATACTTTCTCTGTTTCACTGCACATGCGTGAATACTAATATAGGTCTTGCCTATTCCACTACACCTATACACACTGAATAGCGTGATAAATGGTGTTTTACCTTATGGGGGCGAGTTTTTAATCCTTTATCACTTTTTAATCCCTTATCACTTGGATATTTATGCAACAGTTGTGTTTTTAATACTAGAAAAACGGTATACTAATCACTCTATATGACTAGCACATGAGTTTTGATATTTAACCCCTTAAGGGCCCAGCCCAAAAGTGCGTTAAGGACCAGGCCTCGTTTTTCCAAAACTGACATGTGTAACTTTATATGGCAATAACTTTGAGACGCTTTAACTTACACAAGTGATTTTGAGATTGTTTTTTCATGACAAATTGTACTTCATATTAGTGGTAAACACTAATGAATATTTTTGTATTTATTTATAAAAAAATAGATTTGGAAAAAAAAAATCGCAATTTTCAAAATGTGAAATGCTCTGCTTTTCAGACAGATAGTCATACCACCCAAATACATTAATACATATTATCTACCATATCTCTGGTATATATTGGCATCATCTTTTAATCATCCTGTAATTTATTTTGGACATTAGAAGGCTTACAAGTGTAACAGCGATTTTCCAGATTTACAAGAAAATTTCCCAAACTAATTTTTTAGGGACCACTTCAGTTCTGAAAGGGATTATAAAGGCCTATATATTAGAACCCCCCCCAAACCACCCCATTTTCAAAACTGCACCCCTCAAATAACTCAAAATAGCATTTGGGAAGTTTGTTAACCCTTTAAGCATTTCACAAGAATTAGAACAATATGGAGGTGAAATTTAGACATTTCATTTTTTTCCACTAATCCCTTACTTTAGCTTTAAAATTAACACATTCACAAAGGGTTAAAGGAGAAAATGCATCTCACACTTTGTTATACAATTTCTCCAGAGCACAGAAATACCCCACATGTGGGTGTAAACTGATGTTTGGGCACACAGCAGTGCACGGAAAGGAAAAAGAGTCACTGGGTGTTTGAAAAACAGATTTTGCTGGAATAGTTTTCAGTTGCCATGTTTCATTTGCAAAGCCCCCAGAGTACCAATACAAAGGAAACCCCCAAAAAGTGACCCCATTTTGGAAACTACACCCTTCACAGAATTCATCAAGGGGTACAGTGAGCATTTTGAACCCACAGCCGTTTCACAGATTTTACTAACATTGGGATGTATAAATGAAAAATTCTTAAAACGTCACTTTATCCCCAAAGTTTTCATTTTCACAAGAGGACAAAGGAGAAAAAGCACCCCACAGTTTGTTAAACAATTGCTCATGAACATGGCAATACCCTATATGTGGTCGTAATCTGCTGTATGGGTACATGGCAGGGTTCGGAATGGAAAGAGCGCTATTTGGCTTTTGGAGGGCAGATTTTGCTGGAATAGTTTTCAGGTACCATGTCGCATTTGCAGAGCCCCCAAAGTACTAATACAGTGGAAACCCCCTAAAAGTGACCCCATTTTGGAAACCATACCCCTCATAGAACATATCAAGGGGTATAGTGAGCATTTTGACGCTAGAGCTGCTTCACAGATTTTATTAACATTGGGACATTAAAATGAAAAATTACTTTTTTTCCAATAAACCGTCAATTTAGCCCCAAATTTTTCATTTTCACAAGAGGACAAAGGAGAAAAAGCTCCCCGAAGTTTGTTACACAATTTCTCCTGAATACAGAAATGCCCCATATGTGGTTGTAATCTGTTGTTTGGGTACGTGGCAGGGCTCAAATTGGAAAGAGCGCTATTTAGCTTTTGGAGGGCAGATTTTGCTGGAATAGTTTTTGGGTGCCATGTCACATTTGCAGAGCCCCTAAAATACCAGTCCAATGGAAACTCCCAAAAAGTGACCCCATTTTGGAAACGACACCCCTCATAGAATATATCTAGGTGTATAGTGAGAATTTTGACCTCACAACTGTTTCACAGATTTTATTGACTTTGGGACATAAAAATTAAAAATGACTTTTTTTTTCCAATAAACCGTCCATTTAGCGACATATTTTTAATTTTTGCAAGTGGAAAGAGCGCTATTTGGCTTTTGGAGGGCAGATGTGGCTGGAATAGTTTTTGAGTGCCATGTCGCATTTGCAGAGCCCCTAAAGTACCAATACAATGGAAACCCCTCAAAAGTAACCCCATTTTAGAAACTACACCTGTCAAAGAATGTATCAAGGGGTATTATCATTTTGAGCCTAAAATGCTTCCCAAAAATGAATGTCCAAAGTGAAAATTCAAGTTTTTAAAAAATATATCCAATTTCAGTGCCTAATACGTTACAGCCACATTGTGGCATCAGAGACATGCACTCCTAAAATGATTAAGTGGGCTATCCTGAGGACAAAAAAATTATATATGTCGGTGTAAACTGCTGCTTGGGCACACAGAAGGGCTCAGAAGGGAAGGAGCACTGTGTTTTTTTTAGCTTTTGGAGTATAGATTTAGAGGGACTTTCTGGATGCCATGTTGTTTTTGCAGAGCTCTAGAGGTGCCAGTAAACTGGAATTCTCCAAGAAGTGATCCCATTTTGTAGGGGCAATTTTAGGGTCTCTGCAAATGTGACATGACGTTCAAAAACGAACAATCTAAATATGCGCTCCAAAAGCACATAGCGCTCCTTCACATCTGTGCCCTGCTGTGTGCCCAAATGGCAGTTTATGCCCACATGTATGACACTGTTGTACCCAGAATAACATACTTAATGCCATATGTGGGTATAAATTACTGTTTGGGCGCAGCCAGGCACAAAAGGAAAGGAGCGCTATTTTGGTTTTTGGAGCACTGTTTGGTTTTTGGACACCATGCCACTTTTGCAGAGCCCCTGAATTGCCAGTAAAGTGGAAACCACAGACATGTCACCCCATTTTGGAAACTACACCCTTCAAGGGATTTATCAAGTGGGGTAGTGAGCATTATTAACCCTTAAGTGTTGCATTAATTTAATTTCCAGAAATGAATGTGCAGCTGAAAATGAAAAGTTAAAAAATAAATTTTTCCATAGATAAGCCATTCAGTGCCCAATATGTTGTGCCCAACTTATGTCTGCAGAGACACACACTCCAAAAGCTGTTCAGTGGGTATCCCAGGCACCATAACTTTTGGAGCGTTCATCTCTGATACAAGCTGGGCACATCATATTACACACTGAAATGACGTATTCCTGGAAAAATTGTCATTTTCACCTTTCACCATCAGCTGCGTATTCATTTATGGATTATAAATTATAGCAATGCTTGGGGGTTAAAAATGCTCACTGTACCCCTGGATAAATTCCTTCAGGGGTGTAGTTTCCAAAATGGGGTGACATGTCAGGGGATTCCACTTTACTGGTGTTTCAGCTCTGCAAAAGTGCAATGGCGTCCAAAAACCAAACCGTCCAAGTCTGTGCTCCAAAAACCAAATAGCGCTACTTCCCTTCTGTGCCCAGCTGTGCCCGAACAGCAGTTTATACCCACATATCACATTAAGTACATTATCCGGGTACACCAGTGTCATACATGTGGGCATAAACTGCAGTTTGGGCACACGGCAGGGCACAGAAGGGAAGTAGCGCTATGTGGCTTTTGGAGCGCAGATTCAGATGTTTGGTATCTAGATGCCATGTCATGTTTGCAGAGCCTCTAAGGTACCAGTAAAGTGGAATCCCCTAGGGCCGTGATGGCGAACCTATGGCACGCGTGCCAGAGAGGGCACGCAGAGCCCTCTCAGTTGGCACGCGCGCCATCGCCATGATCGCTCACTAACGGGGAAGCCGGTACAGGATTCCCTATTAGTGAGCGATCGCGTCTTTCGGCTGAGCTGTCAGTGTAGGCCGCGGTCCGGACTGTGGCCTACACTGACTGCTGAGTGTAACCTCTGTCCCGACGCAGGTGTGATGACGTCATTCATCAGCGCACTCGAGCGGGAGGAGGAGGATGTTCTTCGTGGGACTGCAGCTCTTCATGGGACTAGGTAAGTAATATAAACTACTGTGTAGGGGCCTACTGTGAAGCATATGCTGCTGTGTGGGGACCCACTGTGAAGCATAAGCTACTGTGTGGGGCCCCACTGTGAAGCATATGCTACTGTGTGGGGCCCCACTGTGAAGCATATGCTACTGTGTGGGGCCCCACTGTGGAGCATATAGTACTGTGTGGGGCCCCACTGTGAAGCATAAACTATATGTGTGGGGCCCCACTGTGGAGCATATAGTACTGTGTGGGGCCCCACTGTGAAGCATAAACTATATGTGTGGGGCCCCACTGTGAAGCATATGCTGCTGTGGGGCCCCACTGTGAAGCATCTAATACTGTGTGGGGCCCCACTGTAAAGCATATGCTACTGTGTGGGGCCCCACTGTGAAGCATAAACTATATGTGTGGGGCCCCACTGTGAAGCATATGCTGCTGTGGGGCCCCACTGTGAAGCATCTAATACTGTGTGGGGCCCCACTGTAAAACTTATACTACTGTGTGGGGCCCCACTGTAAAGCATATGCTACTGTGTGGGCCCCACTGTAAAGCTTATACTACTGTGTGGGGCCCCACTGTGAAGCATATGCTACTGTGTGGGGCCCCACTGTAAAGCTTATACTACTGTGTGGGGCCCCACTGTGAAGCATATGCTACTGTGTGGGGCTCCACTGTAAAGCTTATACTACTGTGTGGGCCCCACTGTAAAGCTTATACTACTGTGTGGGGCCCCACTGTGAAGCATATACTACTGTGTGGGGCCCAACTGTAAAGCATATGCTACTGTGTGGGGCCCCACTGTGAAGCATATGCTACTGTGTGGGGGCCCCACTGTGAAGCATATACTACTGTGTGGGGCCCCACTGTGAAGCATATAATACTGTCTGGGGGCCATTCTGGAGCATATAGAACTATCTGGGGGCCACTTCAGATCGAATTGTACTATGTGGGGGCCCTTCACAATTTATATCACACAGTATCTGTTTTATAGCAGACATGTGATATTATTACAGGCTGTAATAACATTGCACGGTCACTATAAAACAGATCCTGGTTAATTTAATGTTAAATTGCTGTGTTGGCACTTTGCGATAAATTAGTGGGTTTTGGGTTGCAGTTTGGGCACTCGGTCTCTAAAAGGTTCGCCATCACTGCCCTAGGGAATGACCCCATTTTGAAAA
The DNA here is from genome assembly GCA_947044405.1 of Leptodactylus fallax. Classification (NCBI taxonomy): domain Eukaryota; kingdom Metazoa; phylum Chordata; class Amphibia; order Anura; family Leptodactylidae; genus Leptodactylus; species Leptodactylus fallax. The sequence continues at coordinate 1,305,152 of CAMRHE010000024.1, forward strand.
CTGCACCCCTCAAAGAATTTATCAAGGAGTGTAGTGAGCATTAGTATCCCAGACGTGAATGCACAGCGGATGGGGAAAACTGAATATGTAAGCTGTGCGGAGTACATTGGGTACACTAAATTCCCTACAATTTTTCCAGTAGTTCCTATTATTGGGGGGGGGGGCACTCTAGGGGTCACTTCTGGTTTATTATCCCTTGTAAGGTCTAAATCTGGTTTGTACCCTGAAATACGCTCGCACAGCTTATACATTCCCTTCCTGACACAGCCAGTTATGTTCTAATGATTTGGCGATTTTTGGGTTTTTTGTCTTCACATTGTACAAACTATATTTTCTTTATTTTTATTGCGATTTAGCCATATGAGGGCTTGTTGTATGCTGTATGAGATGTATTTTGTAATGACATAATTTTTGGGTGCCTACAACTTATTAAATAAATGTTATCAGGAAGCACTGATGCAAATACTAATAAAACTTAACATTTAATAATAAATATTAAAAAGGTCCCAAAAATATATTAAACATCATAGATAGTATAGCCACTCTATGGAGTCCAACGTTATAACAACAATCACCACCATATTTAGTTGTATATCATGGCAGCCATACAATTAAATAATGAAACGATCTTACCAATATCTGAAGACAGGAGTAACCCAGTAGGTGATAGTGCATCACAGGAGGAAGAATTGCAATCCCTATTCCTCCCCCTAAGACTTTCCCTTACACCCAAATTGACTCCTGCCCTAACAAGGGCAGTACCAATCTGTCCTTAAAATGACCCTATGAATCCCTAGTCCATACTCGTTTCCTGGTACAGTAACGCACCAATCATCAGGGGACTTACTAGACTACTCATAAATTCCAAAGTTCTTGGTCAAATACATATACCAAAATAAATAAATAAATGCTGCCTACAGTGGTAAAGCAAAGCAAATGAAACCCCACAATGGAGGAAAACCGCTAACTGACTCCATGTAGTGACAATGGTAGCAAGAACCCAGCATATAAGGGTAACTTATATAGTAATGGACTCCACCTATCAATCAGGTGTGTTCAAATTCACATAAATGATATTTAAATATCGCGCTAAAAACAGCGCACACTGATGACGTCATACGTAAAGCCACGTCATCCCGTTATATTAGGAGCGATATATAACATACTACGCATGCGTGGAATAAAAACCCCGCGCATGCGCATGTCTTCCCGATCTCCGGCCAAAAACAAACCGCGCATGCGTGAAATAAATACATCGCGCATGCGCACATCCTCCCAATCTCCGGCACAATGGACCGAAAACGAGCATGCGCAGTGGGACAAGCCTCTAGATAGGTCCCTCAATGTGCATAGGTTACAGGGAAGATTGAAAAAATTGTCTGTTAGACAGAATAGTTCAAATAAGGCTAATAAAGATACCGCAGTGATCAAACAGCCAATGTGCTAGATAACAATAAACCACATAGGTATAAGATCTTATAGATCACTCCCCTTGACCGACAGGATATAAAATGTTTTATTTCAAAAGTAGCTTTTAAATTTTCTGAAAAAAATTCCTGTCCTGCCAGTAAAAATGGACATGAAGAGCAACCACTGCATTTAAAACAACCTTTTGGTGGAGATAGCCAAGATGTAGTTTTTTGTACATCTAAATGGCTATGAACTAGGCGATCTTTCAAGGATCTTCCTCTCCTGAATGTGATCTGTGGTCTTTCACTTACAACTGCCTTGATATCAGGGTCCATAGTTAAAATGTCCCAATGGCGTTGTAAGACCTCTCGTACTTGTGATGCCCCATTGTCAAAAGTTCCAATCAAACGAACATTTTTTTCTGAACTAATTTGTTCTATTTTTTTGGGTCTCAATAATTGAGTACGATCACAATTCAGGGAAGACCTATATGCTTCTCTCAGAATTTTATCAGGATAGCCACGTCTAATAAACCTTGATCTAAGATCAGCAGCTTGGTCCACAAAGTCCTGTCCCCCCGAACAGTTTCTTCTAAGTCTCAGATATTGGCCACGAGGAATTCCCCTCTTCAATGAATAAGGATGATTACTCCTCCAGCATTTTGGCACAAACTATTTACTCCTGAGACAATTGGTCGTTCCTTCAGGATACCTCTCAGTACATTGATATGTGTGCGTCTCTTCTCCTCCAGAAGGAGAATTATGCTGTTTCACGTGGTAATCCGACTATTGAATATAGTGGATTTTTACGATCCTTGTTATTGGAGGCTAAGACCTCGAGGTTGATTTCTGAAAAGGAATTAGATTTTTTGATGCCTCTGACACCAGTAGAGGCAACTTTCTACTGTCTACCGAAAGTCCACAAAGGCCTGTCCCCCCTGAGGGGATGACCAATTGTCTCAGGAGTAAATAGTTTGTGTCAAAATGCTGGGATTTATTTGGATAAAGTTCTAAAATCTTTTGTAACTTCCCTCCCTTCTTATGTACAGGACACTTCCGACTTGCTTCGTAAGCTGGAAGGTATAACCCTTGATGAGGGTGTCATTTCATGCTCTATTGATGTAGAGGCATTATATTCATCAATACCACATCAATGGGGTTTAAAGGCCGTGGAGTGTTATCTTAAGTCACGGGGGAATCAGTACCGTGCCCACAGTCAATTCATTTTGGATCTTTTGGAATTCTCCTTGACTCATAACTTTTTTGTCTTTATTGGGACGCACTTCCACCAGCTCAGGGGCACTGCCATGGGTAATCCATGTGCACCTACGTATGCAAACTTGCTCCTGGGCTGGTGGGACGAGACAATGGTGTTTACAGAAGAAAGAGAGGATTTTGTTACTAGAATTGAACTGTGGGCACGGTACATTGATGATATCCTGGTTTTGTGGAGAGGTAGTGCAGAGTCTTTCTCAACATTTGTAGGGACTTTAAACGTGAATAAAATTAGTCTATCTTTCACATTTGAAGTTGGTGGCTCTACCCTCCCATTCCTAGATGTATTGATCTCTAAGGGATATGGAGGTACACTGAAAACTAAAGTGTTTAGGAAGGCAACAGCTACTAATTCCTTTCTTCAATGGAGGCGTAATCATCCTTATTAAGACCACAGATCACATTCAGGAGAGGAAGATCCTTGAAAGATCGCCTAGTTCATAGCCATTTAGATGTACAAAAAACTACATCTTGGCTATCTCCACCAAAAGGTTGTTTTAAATGCAGTGGTTGCTCTTCATGTCCATTTTTACTGGCAGGACGGGAATTTTTGTCAGAAAATTTAAAAGGTACTTTTGAAATAAAACATTTTATATCCTGTCGGTCAAGGGGAGTGATCTATAAGATCACATGCCAGTGTAAATTGGAATATGTTGGAAAAACTAATCGAGAGTTGAGGAAAAGAATTGGTGAGCATCTTGGGGATATACGGAATGAACGGGATACCCTAGTGGCGAGACATGTTAACTCGTGCCACGGGGGTAATGTAAACTGCCTGCATTTTACAGGTATTGATTTGGTAAAACCCCATCCAAGAGGGGGTGACTGGCACAAGATGACATTACAGTGCGAGACAAAATGGATATTTAAATTAAAAACTGAGATTCCAAATGGGCTTAATGAGCGGCTTAATTTTTGCTGTTTCATTTGATCCCCCCTCTTGTCCCCTTCTTTCCCTCCTCTCTTCTTCCACTTTATTAGATAAATTAGACCATGTGGGATATTTTTGTGAATAGGGTATATTTTGACAGTATAAATAAAAACATTTTTGTATAGAAAAAGTTTTTATTGAGATATATACCTTGGGGTCATTTATGATCGTAGTAGTAATTTATGTTTGTTGCATGTTTTTGTCTTTATTTGACTTATTGCCCCTTTAATTTTGGGTATTTTTGTTCTTGGCCACTATTCTTTCTGATTTAATCGAGTCTGTAATGTCCTGGGGCTACTGTACCTGGATGGTAGGCTGATTGGGCCTCTCCAGGTCTTCTTTCCGTCTTATACCTATGTGGTTTATTGTTATCTAGCACATTGGCTGTTTGATCACTGCGGTATCTTTATTAGCCTTATTTGAACTATTCTGTCTAACAGACAATTTTTTTCAATCTTCCCTGTAACCTATGCGCATTGAGGGATCTATCTAGAGGCTTGTCCCACTGCGCATGCTCGTTTTCGGTCCATTGTGCCGGAGATTGGGAGGATGTGCGCATGCGCGATGTATTTATTTCACGCATGCGCGGTTTGTTTTTGGCCGGAGATCGGGAAGACATGCGCATGCGTGAGGTTTTTATTCCGCGCATGCGCAGTATGTTATATATTGCTCCTAATATAACGGGATGACGTTGTTTTACGTATGACGTCATCAGTGTGCGCTGTTTTTAGCGCGATATTTAAACATCATTTATGTGAATTTGAGCACACCTGATTGATAAGTGGAGTCCAATAATATATGTTACCCTGATATGCTTGGTTCTTGCTACCATTGTCACTACATGGAGTCAGTTAGCGGTTTTCCTCCATTGTGGGGTTTCATTTGCTTTGCTTTACCACTGTAAGCAGCATTTATTATTTATTTTGATATATGTATTTGACCAAGAACTTTGGAATTTATGAGTAGTCTAGTAAGTCCCCTGATGATTGGTGCTTTACTGTACCAGAAAACGCGTAGGGACTAGGGATTTATAGGGTCATTTTAAGGACAGCTTGGTACTGCCCTTGTTAGGGCAGGAGTCAATTTGGGTGTAAGGGAAAGTCTTAGGGGGAGGAATAGGGATTGCAATTCTTCCTCCTGTGATGCACCATCACCTACTGGGTTTCTCCTGTCTTCAGATATTGGTAAGATCGTTTCATTATTTAATTGTGTGGCTGCCATGATATACAACTAAATATGGTGGTGATTGTTGTTATAACGTTGGACTCCATAGAGTGGCTATACTATCTATGATGTTTAATATATTTTTGGGACCTTTTTAATATTTATTATTAAATGTTAAGTTTTATTAGTATTTGCATCAGTGCTTCCTGCTAATAATTTATTTTCTGTTGCAATTGGTGGATTGTTTTGTCAGATGACATAATACTCTACATCTTTGCTCCTTTTTTGTTTTTGTGTTAAATAAATTTTATTAACTCTTTTTTGGCTGATTTAAAAACAAAACAAAACATAAATTCTGGCATTGCGTTTTACCTTTTAAATTTTTCGCCATGCAGCGTACAGCGTAAGTAACATGTTACCTTTATTCTGCGGGTCGGTACGATTACAGCGATACCTCATTTATATTGTTTTTTTATGCGATACTAATTTTGCAGAACAAAAACCCATTTGGGGACATAAATCAATTATTTTTGCATCGCCATCTTTTGAGAAGCGTAAAATTTTAATTTTGCCGTTTACAGAGTTGATTGAGGACTTATTTTTTGCGGGACAATCTGTGACTTTTATTGGTACTATTTTGGGATAGATATGACTTTTTGATCACTTTTTATGGCATATTTTGTAAGGTGAGATGGCAAAAAATTATTACTTCTGGCGTTTTTTTTCCGTTATTTTTTTTCCCGACGTTCACGTGTACGTTAAATATTGTTTCAGTTTTATTGTACAGGTTGTTATGGACACGGCGATACCAAATATGTATTGTTTTTATAAATTTTTAGGTTTTTTTTATAGAATTCATTTTATATAGGAAAAGGGAATTTTTAGGGCTTTATTCTTTTATTAATTTTTTTTCACAAACTTTATTTTTTTTTTCACTTTTTTTTTACTTTTTCATGTGTTCCTTTAGGACACCTGAACCAGCGATGCTTTGATCGCTGGTTCAGTACTATAGACCGCAAGACACGAGCATACACATGTCTTGCACTCTATACAGGAAGTCATCTCGCCCTTGGGGGTGCTGGGGGGCGGCAACATGGCGGAACCCCTTGGATGACACGGTCATGTTTGACCACGACATCCAAGGAGTTAAAACCTGATTAGTACTCCGACCGGAGGTTATGGAGCAGGGTGTTAGCTGTCAGTTACAGCTAACACCCGGTTCCGATGCCGCCCGCCCAGATTGTGAGTGGGCGGCATCGGAGCAGGGTGTTAGCTGTCAGTTACAGCTAACACCCGGTTCCGATGCCGCCCACCCAGATTGTGAGTGGGCGGCTGGCCTCGGGCGTACTATTATGCCCTGGTGCGTGAAGTACCTAGCACCCAGGACGTAATAGTACATCCAAGGTCGTTAAGGGGGTTAACTAGAATGCACATATATTTGTACATGTTTCTATTTTATTTATTGTATATACAGTCATATGAAAAAGTTTGGGCACCCCTATTAATCTTAATCATTTTTAGTTCTAAATATTTGGGTGTTTGCAACAGCCATTTCAATTTGATATATCTAATAACTGATGGACACAGTAATATTTCAGGATTGAAATGAGGTTTATTGTACTAACAGAAAATGTGCAATATGCATTAAACCAAAATTTGACCGGTGCAAAAGTATGGGCACCTCAACAGAAAAGTGACTTTAATATTTAGTAGATCCTCCTTTTGCAAAAATAACAGCCTCTAGTCGCTTCCTGTAGCTTTTAATCAGTTCCTGGATCCTGGATGAAGGTATTTTTGACCATTCCTCTTTACAAAACAATTCCAGTTCAGTTAAGTTTGATGGTCGCCAAGCATGGACAGCCCGCTTCAAATTATCCCACAGATGTTCAATGATATTCAGGTCTGGGGACTGGGATGGCCATTCCAGAACATTGTAATTGTTCCTCTGCATGAATGCCTGAGTAGATTTGGAGCTGTGTTTTGGATCATTGTCTTGCTGAAATATCCATCCCCGGCGTAACTTCAAATTCGTCACTGATTCTTGTACATTATTCTCAAGAATCTGCTGATACTGAGTTGAATCCATGCAACCCTCAACTTTAACAAGATTTCCGGTGCCGGCATTGGCCACACAGCCCCAAAGCATGATGGAACCTCCACCAAATTTTACAGTGGGTAGCAAGTGTTTTTCTTGGAATGCTGTGTTTTTTGACGCCATGCATAACGCCTTTTTGTATGACCAAACAACTCAATCTTTGTTTCATCAGTCCACAGGACCTTCTTCCAAAATGAAGCTGGCTTGTCCAAATGTGCTTTTGCATACCTCAGGCGACTCTGTTTGTGGCGTGCTTTCAGAAACGGCTTCTTTCGCATCACTCTCCCATACAGCTTCTCCTTGTGCAAAGTGTGCTGTATTGTTGACCGATGCACAGTGACACCATCTGCAGCAAGATGATGCTGCAGCTCTTTGGAGGTGGTCTGTGGATTGTTCTTGACTGTTCTCACCATTCTTCTTCTCTGCCTTTCTGATATTTTTCTTGGCCTGCCACTTCTGGGCTTAACAAGAACTGTCCCTGTGGTCTTCCATTTCCTTACTATGTTCCTCACAGTGGAAACTGACAGGTTAAATCTCTGAGACAACTTTTTGTATCCTTCCCCTGAACAACTATGTTGAACAATCTTTGTTTTCAGATCATTTGAGAGCTGTTTTGAGGAGCCCATGATGCCACTCTTCAGAGGAGATTCAAATAGGAGAACAACTTGCAATTGGCCACCTTAAATACCTTTTCTCATGATTGGATACACCTGGCTATGAAGTTCAAAGCTCAGTGAGGTTACAAAACCAATTTTGTGCTTCAGTAAGTCAGTAAAAAGTAGTTAGGAGTATTCAAATCAATAAAATGATAAGGGTACCCAAATTTTTGCACCAGTCAAATTTTGGTTTAATGCATATTGCACATTTTCTGTTAGTACAATAAACCTCATTTCAATCCTGAAATATTACTGTGTCCATCAGTTATTAGATATCTCAAATTGAAATGGCTGTTGCAAACACCCAAATATTTAGAACTAAAAATGATTAAGATTAATAGGGGTGCCCAAACTTTTTCATATGACTGTATAATATAACATTTGTTTTGTATTGATGAAGTAATAGTGTATTTGCACTTGATGTGCATTTCACTTTTTTTGATCAAATGTTTTTAGTGTGATATTTTGATTGTATTAATTGAAGGAGTGGCAAGCTCTTCACTATAAAAGTCTGCACATTTCACTGTGTTACTGCTTGAGAAAGGTCTTGTACGCTTAAGTACCGAAACGTTGCATTGGAATAAATCTTCACCCATTTGATTTATAACTCTGGAGTGCTGTCCATTTTTTGCATTACTTACTTGGGATCATATGCCGGAACTTTAGGATTTGCACCCACCAGCCGAGTCAGGTTATTTTTTGGTGCTGCTATGTTCTTGAAATTTGCAGCTAACACTGTAGCTAGACTGAACCTGATGGGCAGATAGCATGTGTCATCCATTACCCAATGTGAAGTAAAAAAAAAATTCTGGTTTATCATCTTACAGATATTGTACTAGCCATTGCTGATTGTTTTCTGCTACTTTTACTTTTAGGTACAAAGCATGATGATATGCTAATTATGCCTCTCTTTGGGAAGCAGGGAAAAATTGGCTATTTTGGCTTTATAGCAAGGGCCTTAAAGCCAGTGCCTTCCCCAACTGAGAATCTTTAAGGACCTGTGAGAGTTTATCTATGGAAAGAGGGGCCTCTAGGTTATCTATCGTGTTGGAGGGGAGTTTAGGAAGACCAAAACAAGACAAAAAGTCTTCAATATCTGAGCAATGTTGCTGCTCATCCTCTTGGGATGTCTATGGGCAAAGATTATAAAGAGAAGAATAAAACTCAACAAAGGAGCGGGCAATTTGTGTCAAAATCGAGGTACGAGTGCCTGACGAGGTGGTGATGGACGGGATGAAGGAGCATCCCCTCTGAATGTGAAGGGCATGGGCCAGGGTCTTAGCTTGTTGGCAAACTCAAAATAAGTGCTGCAACACTTTGCAAATAAGGCCTGAGTGTGCAAGAGGGTAAGGGAATTGAGTTCCTGTCTAAGGGAGAGGAGTTCTTCACCAACAAACAAAGCCAGCGACCTCTTATGGGAGGCGTTCAGATGAGTAATCCGGGCCACTAAGGACACAATGCAGTCACTACACTCCTTCTTGACACAGGAGGCAATTTTAATGAAAGAGTCCTATATGATGCCTTTATGGTATTCTCGCAAGGCAGTATGTGATGTATCGGGTGAGTTATTGTGTGCAAAGAAGTCAATGAGGTCTTTACGTATCTCCTCGACTACCATAAGTTTAAGGAGCAACCTGTTGTTGAGTCGCCAATGCCAAGCACAAGGTTTGGAAGAGGGTAGGAAGATGATTACAGAAATGAGGACATGTTCTGAAAAAATGATGGGATCTGGATGCTGCCTGTAAAAGGGAGAGATAACTGTGGGATAGGAAGACATAGTTGGTTTGGGAGTGAACTTTGTGGGGATGAAAGAAACGACAAGAGTCTGTCAGTGGATATGATTGTAGGGAGCGCTTAGCCCTCTGAATTGTTGCATAGAATAATGGAGAGGAACCCCTAGACATGTCTTCCAGTGAATCGAGAGCTATGTTTAGGTCACCCCTAACACAACCACCCCTTCAAGTAAATCCTCCACCTCAACTAGAATAGATTCGAGAAGCGCGGCCTGGCCAGAGTTAGGTAGGCATGCCGTGCCCAGGGTGAACCTAATGCCAGCTGTTATGCTTAGATGCAAGGCCACAATAAAAGCAATAGCAGGGAATTGGCTGATAACTGAGAGCAGTAAAGACAGTTACCCACAACTAGCACACCTCTGCGAGCCAAGACAGACCCCCAGACGCCTTCACCAGAGCTCTCCACAAGGAGAGATGGACTTGTGCTGAATCTGGGAATCTGAATTGTCACCCAACAGATAAATGTACTAATAGTAATTGCACTGCAGCATGAAACCAACACAGAGTCCACTAAAATGTACAAAGTGGTGTGCAGACAAGAGAAGTCGTACCAGCAGCTTAAAAAACCGGGGAAGACTTTTAATAACCTTAGCTAAACTGAGGAGGTACAAATAATTTTCCTTCTGGTGTGTCCTGAGGAGCTAACTGCTGATTCTCTTGATTCTCTCTGATCTCAGCAGCCAGATCTGAGGAAATGGCAGAAATAACAATTCCCTCAGAGAGAGTTGGCTCGGGTTAAGAATCAGGAGCTTGAGATGGACAAAAACTACAGGATAAAGCATCAGCTTTAACATTTTTAGATCCAGGTCTGAGAGTCACCACAAAATCAAACCTGGTAAAAAAAAATAATGTCTCTGCGCCTGCCTGGGATTCATTCTCTCGGCTGATTCTAGAAACGTGAGTTTCTTATGGTCAGTAAGAACAATAATATTATGTCTAGCCCCCTCTAAGAAATTACACTATTCTTCAAAGGCCCATTTAATAGGTAGCAATTCACAATTACCAATATCATAGTTTCTCTCAGCTGGAAAGAATTACGGGAGAAAAAGGCACATGGTCGTAGTCTAGTAAGAGAGGCAGTGCCTTGGGATAACACCATGCCGACCCCTACCTCAGAAGCATCTACTTCCACAACAAATGGACATGAAAGATCTGGTTGTACTAGGACAGAAGCTTCAGTAAAAGTCTTTTTCAGGGACTCAAAGGATGAGATAGCATCTTGATTCCAATTCAGTAAATATGCTCCTCTTTTAGTGAGATCAGTTAGAGGTTTAGCAATAGTAGAGAAATTATGAATGAACTTCCGATAATAATTGGCAAAATCTAAAAACCTTGTAATGCCTTTAAGGAGATCGATCTTGTCCATTCTACGATAGCCTGGACTTTGGCAGGATCCATGCGGATCACAGAACATGACAGAATATACCCCAAAAACAACAATTCTTGAACTCCAAAAAGGCATTTCTCCATCTTTGCATACAAGTGGTTTTCTCTGAGAATATGGAGAACAGCTCTGACATGTCTGATGTGAGAGGCCCGGTCAGGGGAAAACACGAGTATGTCATCTAGATACACGATTACAAAACAGCCAATAAAAGATACTATTCTCAGAAAACTGAATCTTAACTGGTAAAACAATTTTGTGCTGATAAATTATGGGAAATACCTGTTCGTCTATGTGATCTTCCCGAAAACCACCAAGGTGCTGAAGTTTTCCACCAGAGGATGCTTGGAACATTTTTTCAAGACATGACCAGCATCCCCGCAATAAAAGCATAACCCTCGCTGTCTCTGAAATATTCTTCTGTCACGAGTCAATATGGTGGAACCAAGTTGCATCAGTTCAGGAGGTGGCTGAGGAGTGGGCTCAGGTGTTGCATTAATTTATTTTCAGAAATATGCACCAAAGTGATAATTGCAATTTTTCCAGAAACATATCATTTCAGTGAGCAAAAAGTGTACAGCATGTGTCAGAGACAAATACTCCATAATCTGTTGTAACTGGGATAACAGTTTTTAGACCAGGGGTCGGCAACCTTTTTTGTTTGGTGTGCTGATTTTTATTTTTTTTTTTTAATCAAAGACTCAGTGTGCCATGCAATAATTGTAAGGATACCTACTTCCTACATGCCTACTTCCTACATGCACTCACCCATTCGTAGTGGTGCTACTCCAACGGTCCACCCACAAATGTTCATCTGGTCTGCTCCCCTTCCTGGATGATTATACCCCTTTGCCTCTGCTGGGCTGTGTGTGTCACATCAGGTCACGTCGCTCTGCTGGCAAATTTACCTGACGTGATGCACGCTGCCCAAACTACTCCTAGGCTGCCCCGAGCTCACTGACTCTGTGGGGCCCACCCCGGGGCCGCTATTAATACATGTTTTACCTTTAACTAGATCGGCGTCTGCAAGACACCGATCTAGTTAAAACTCAAGCTGTAACTGACTCTGTCTTGTAAACCACACGCCACTTCAGGCCTGCAGTTTAAAAGACAAAGAGTACACAGACAGGAGACGTCTGCTTCTCGGCGCAGGATGGCGCGATGATGTCATAGCATCGCGCCTCCTGCACTAAGACGCAGACGTCCAATGCATGTGTGAAGAAGAGGAGGCAGCGGCGGCTCCATCAAGGGATCGCAGGTAGGTGAGAATAACTTTTATTTTTTTTAGCACAGTTGTGGGTATTTTAATAGTATAAGGGGTGGTTAGGAGGGGGCATTTTAGGGCTATTAGGGGCATTATTAATAGAGGGGGGGGTTATTTATATAAGGGGTCATATAAGCATTATGTATATAAGGGGTAGTCATTTATTTAAAGGTTCATTAGGGGACATCAATTATATAAGGAGTCATTAGGAAGCATTTTGAACATAAGGGAGTGGTTATTTACATAAGGGTTCATTAGAGGACATCATTTATATAAAGGGTCATTAGGGGAGCAGTATTTATGTCAGGGGGAATCAGGGGCATAATATAAGGGGGCAATTAATTTAATTAAAGTGGTTGTCCAGGATAACCATATTGCCCTTCTCAAGAAAAGAGAAGCCTACTGGATACACACCCTGGATACGATTGAACCATCAGGTCTAAACAGGGCATATGATCGAATCTTCACAACATAACAAGAAGAAATATGTATCAATCTCAACCATTAATTATATATACGATGGTATCCACATCAATGCACTGGATATATCTTGTCTAATCAATAAGAAATATGTACATTTGACGATTTGATATCCTTGATTTCTTTGTCTAACCTTCCTCTCTCTTCATTTGCAGACAAAATGAAATCTACAAACACTGCGGTAAAGGGTACAGTATAGCTAGCATATACATTAGCATAAGATATCATAGGATATATGATCCCTACCCTTATTCACGTTTTTCCGCCCCCCCACCCCCCCCGGTCTTCCCCATCTCTTTCCCTCTACCGTAATTTTCTTTATTCTATATTCTTCTTATTTTTTATCTTTCCTCTCTCTGCATATTCTATAAGTACTTCTATTCTTTTCTTTTCTCTTTTTTTTTGGTGGTTTTTTATGCCGATACGTTCCACTGTGGAACGCATCGGCATACATGTTGGCTGTGCGTTCCACTGTGGAACGCATTGACATGCACATCAGCCGTGCGTTCCACGGTGGAACGCACGCGCCATTAATCCTTTTGCTCGCAAACAGGAAGTTGCGTACTTTACAGGTTGTACAGTATATGCGGTGAAACGCATATACAACCTGTAAACCAATACAGAGCGCACTACATTAATGACGCAACTTCCGGTGCCACGTAACTTCCGGTTTCACGAGCGCGCCCTTATTTAAACCATCCCTACTTAACATTTGGCTTGTTCTGCATTCCTCTATTCCACCAACACTATCAGCCATTCCTCTGGTCCACCAATGGTATGCACAGTATCTACTTACTCATCTTGCATAATACAGTCATATGAAAAAGTTTGGGCACCCCTATTAATCTTAATCATTGTTAGTTCTAAATATTTGGGTGTTTGCAACAGCCATTTCAATTTGATATATCTAATAACTGATGGACACAGTAATATTTCAGGATTGAAATGAGGTTTATTGTACTAACAGAAAATGTGCAATATGCATTAAACCAAAATTTGACCGGTGCAAAAGTATGGGCACCTCAACAGAAAAGTGACATTAATATTTAGTAGATCCTCCTTTTGCAAAAATAACAGCCTCTAGTCGCTTCCTGTAGCTTTTAATCAGTTCCTGGATCCTGGATGAAGGTATTTTTGACCATTCCTCTTTACAAAACAATTCCAGTTTAGTTAAGTTTGATGGTCGCCGAGCATGGACAGCCCGCTTCAAATTATCCCACAGATGTTCAATGATATTCAGGTCTGGGGACTGGGATGGCCATTCCAGAACATTGTAATTGTTCCTCTGCATGAATGCCTGAGTAGATTTGGAGCTGTGTTTTGGATCATTGTCTTGCTGAAATATCCATCCCCGACGTAACTTCAAATTCGTCACTGATTCTTGTACATTATTCTCAAGAATCTGCTGATACTGAGTTGAATCCATGCGACCCTCAACTTTAACAAGATTCCCGGTGCCGGCATTGGCCACACAGCCCCAAAGCATGATGGAACCTCCACCAAATTTTACAGTGGGTAGCAAGTGTTTTTCTTGGAATGCTGTGTTTTTTGGACGCCATGCATAAACGCCTTTTTGTATGACCAAACAACTCAATCTTTGTTTCATCAGTCCACAGGACCTTCTTCCAAAATGAAGCTGGCTTGTCCAAATGTGCTTTTGCATACCTCAGGCGACTCTGTTTGTGGCGTGCTTTCAGAAACGGCTTCTTTCGCATCACTCTCCCATACAGCTTCTCCTTGTGCAAAGTGTGCTGTATTGTTGACCGATGCACAGTGACACCATCTGCAGCAAGATGATGCTGCAGCTCTTTGGAGGTGGTCTGTGGATTGTCCTTGACTGTTCTCACCATTCTTCTTCTCTGCCTTTCTGATATTTTTCTTGGCCTGCCACTTCTGGGCTTAACAAGAACTGTCCCTGTGGTCTTCCATTTCCTTACTATGTTCCTCACAGTGGAAACTGACAGGTTAAATCTCTGAGACAACTTTTTGTATCCTTCCCCTGAACAACTATGTTGAACAATCTTTGTTTTCAGATCATTTGAGAGTTGTTTTGAGGAGCCCATGATGCCACTCTTCAGAGGAGATTCAAATAGGAGAACAACTTGCAATTGGCCACCTTAAATACCTTTTCTCATGATTGGATACACCTGGCTATGAAGTTAAAAGCTCAGTGAGGTTACAAAGCCAATTTTGTGCTTCATTAAGTCAGTAAAAAGTAGTTAGGAGTATTCAAATCAATAAAATGATAAGGGTACCCAAATTTTTGCACCGGTCAAATTTTGGTTTAATGCATATTGCACATTTTCTGTTAGTACAATAAACCTCATTTCAATCCTGAAATATTACTGTGTCCATCAGTTATTAGATATATCAAATTGAAATGGCTGTTGCAAACACCCAAATATTTAGAACTAAAAATGATTAAGATTAATAGGGGTGCCCAAACTTTTTCATATGACTGTATATATTGCATACCTACTATATTAAAGTCCTTGTACTATACCATTTTGTATATACTCTGCAGTATATATCTCATTCATACCATAGTATTTCTGAACTCTGTGACCCCATAAATTGCCCTCTGCTTTTACCTTGACCCCTGTAGTCATCTATATTCTTTTTTCATCTATATATCTTATTCAATACTATAGTTTTGCTATATACCTCTATCCATAGTTTCTGTCTTATACTCTGACAGTCTTCACCCCCCTAAGTGTTTGGTGCAACTACTTCTACAATACCACCATTACCCCAGCCCTTGACTCTATAGTCCCCTTCACTAACACCATAGCCCGACTGATCAATAGGCAACCCTGGCACACCGACCTGACTAAAAAACTGAGACATGCCTCACGGGTTGCTGAACGCCTCTGGAAGAAAAGTCACTCCCAGGAGGACTTCCTTAGGTACAAAGAGGCAGTTCTCACATTCAAGAACGCACTCACCTCTGCAAAGCAGGTCTACTTCTCTGCACTAATATCTGCCCTATCCCACAACCCCAAACAGCTATTCACTACCTTCAACTCCCTTCTCCGTCCTCCTGTGCCCCCTCCGACATCACTTATCATAGCTGATGACTTTGCCTCTTATTTCAAAAGCAAAATCGACAACATCAGAGACAGTCTCACCCTACACCCCCAACAACCACTCTACCCAATTGTCCTGTGCTCTTCATCTTTAACCTGTTTCTCCACCATCACTGATGAAAAGCTCTCCACCGTAATCTCTAAATCCCACCTCACCTCCTGCACGCTCGACCCCATCCAGTCACACCTCATCCCCAAACTCTCTGAAGTCATTACTCCTGCCCTAACCCATCTCTTCAACCTATCCCTAACCAATGGATCCTTCCCTTCCACCTTCAAACATGCTACCGTCACACCTATACTTAAGAAACCCTCCCTTGACCCGTCCTCTCCAGCCAACTATCGCCCCATCTCACTGCTCCCGTACACCTCAAAATTGCTGGAGCAACACGTCCACTCTGAACTGTCCACCTATCTCTCGTCCAATGTGCTCTTTGACAGACTACAGTCAGGTTTCAGACCCCATCACTCCACAGAAACTGACCTAACCAAGGTCACTAATGACCTTCTAACTGCCAAAGCCAAACGTCACTATTCTCTCCTCCTCCTCGACCTCTCCTCTGCCTTTGACACGTTGACCATTCCCTCCTGCTTGAAATGCTTTCATCCCTTGGCATCTCTGACCTGGCCCTTTCCTGGATCTCCTCATACCTCACCAACCGTACATTCAGTGTCTCCCACTTGCACACCACCTCCCTGCCACGCCCTCTTTCTGTAGGTGTCTCCCAAGGCTCCGTCCTAGGACCCCTCTTGTTCTCCATCTACACCCTAGGCCTTGGCCAACTCATAGAATCCCATGGTTTCCATTATCACTGCTATGCTGATGACACCCAAATATATCTCTCTGGTCCAGACATTACCTCCCTGTTGTCCAGAGTCCCAGAATGTCTAGCAGCCATAGCCTCCTTTCTCTCCGCCCGCTTTCTCAAACTCAACATGGAGAAAACGGAGTTCATAATCTTCACCCCTCCATGCATGACCCCCTTACCTGACCCATCTATCAAAATTAATGGAACCACTCTCACCCCAGTCCCACAGGCCCGCTGCCTTGGTACAACCCTAGACTCTGACCTATCCTTCAAGCCTCATATTCAAACCCTCAACACCTCCTGCCGCCTCCAACTCAAGAACATCCACCGAATCCGCTCCTTCCTCACCCCTGAAACTACAAAGATGCTAGTCCACGTCCTCATAATCTCCCACTTAGACTACTGTAACACCCTTCTCCATGGCCTCCCAGCTAACACTCTCGCCCCCCTCCAGTCCACCTTAAACTGTGCTGCTCACTTAATACACCTCTCCCCCCGTTCTTCATTGGCCATCCCCCTCTGCCAATCCCTCCACTGGCTACCCATCGCCCAGCGAATAGAGTTCAAGCTACTAACGCTGACATACAAAGCCATCCACAATCTGTCCCCTCCATATATCTCCGACCTAATCTCCCGCTACCTGCCCGCACGTAACCTCCGATCCTCCAAAGACCTCCTACTCTGCTCTGCTCTCATCCGCTCCTCACACAATCATCTCCAAGACTTCTCCCATGCATCCCCCATACTCTGGAACTCACTACCAAGACACATAAGACTGACCCCCACAATTACGAGCTTCAAGAAGGCCCTGAAGACTCACCTATTCAGGAAGGCCTGCAACCTCCAATAACACTACTGTCACCACACCACCATCTGTACAGCCTCTCCCCTCACCTTCTGTCTCTATCCCTCTTCCCTCATAGATTGTAAGCCCTTGCGGGCAGGGCCCTCTATCCCACTGTGCCAGTTGGTCACTGTTTGTATTATCTGTTTTGTATATCTGGTGTACTGTATGTAAACCCGCAAATGTAAAGCACCAGGGAATTAATGATGCTATATAAATAAACAATAAAAAAAAAAAAACTATTTTGGTGCTGTGATCCAGAACTTTACCGTCGTCCAATAAACTTCCTGGTTATGTTTAGAGGGGTATTACAGAAGAATACCCCTGTGATTAGGCTCAGAGGGGTATTATATTATCTGGAAAAAAATTCAGAATGGGGTGGATTTGAAGAAAAAGTGCATTTGGGCTTCGTTTTTACAGCGTTTGCTCTACAGCCAAAATGACAGGTCATCTGTATTGTACAGGTATGTTTCGGTATGATTCCGGGGATACCAAATTTATATAGTTTTATTTACATTTTAACCACTTAATAAAAATCCAAAACTGTGCAAAAATATTTTTTTTTAAAAAAAGTTGCCATATTCTGACACCTGTAACTTTTTTATGCTTCCGTGTACGCATAGGGCGTCTTTTTTTGCGGGACCAGGTGTACTTTTTAGTTATACCATTTTGGGGAATTACTATTGCTTTGATCACTTTTTATTCAAATTTTTATCAGAGGCAAAACAGTGAAAAAACAACGATTTGGCACATTTGATTTTTTTTTTCTCGCTACGGCTTTTACCGTACGGGAAAAATATTTTTATAGATTTGTAGACCGGGCGTTTTCGGACACAGGGATACCTAATGTGTATGTGTTTCACAGTATTTAACTACTTTATGTGTGTTCTAGGGAAAGGGGGGTGATTTGAAATTTTAATATTTTTTATTTTTTTTATATATATATATATATATATTTTTTGCATTTATTAGACCCCCTAGGGGCCTTCACAAGGCTCCCGGCTGTCATAGCAACGGCCCTGGAGCTTGGCTCAGGTGCTGGCGATCCCTAGCAAAATGGCGGCGCCCACACGCCGCTGGTAAAATGCGCCTCAGTCAAGCTGAGGGGTTAATGCCCATGATCATTGGGGGCACTGATCGTGGGCATTAGCGCCGGGTGTCTACTGTATAATACAGCAGAAACCCGGCAGTTATGGCAGCTGCTCGGGTCCCGAGCAGCCGCCATATTTTAAGCACTCGGCTTCCGCCGACTATTACGGTGGATGTCAGGAAAGGGTTAAAGCACCTTAAATTTACCCCTAATACGAAGTACAAAGTGTTACAAAAGAACAGTCTCAAAATCACTTTGGTGAGTTAAAGTGTTCCAAAGTTATTACCGCATAAAATGACACTTGTCAGATTTCACAAATAGAGCTCTGTCAGAAGTCAAAAACTGGCTGCGGGTGGAAGGGGCTAATATTGGTCTGAAACTGGACAACCCCTTTAATAGGGCAGCATCACCAGGTTAGGCACAATCATATGTAAAAATAAATTACATAGAAATCAGTATAGCATATAATTTCACTGTCAATGAATGGGGGCTATTCACATGACCATTATTTTGACGATCCATTGTCACTGCCCGTCAAAATATAGGTCTTGTCCTATTTTTGACCGTTCTCACAGATCCCTCCATATCAGGGGTCAGCAACCCCTGGCACACGTGCCACTGTTGGCACGTGTGGCATATTTTGCTGGCACGGCAGCCAGCACGGGACCTGCAAGCATTAAATGAAGAGGGAGCCTCCCTTTAGTGCTCTGTTAGAGCTGAGGTATAGGACACTCCCCCTTCTCTTGCTGCCCTTCCTGCCTACCAATTAGAGGGGGGTGAGGAAAGCCCAGGAGATGGAGCCCTGTGCATCCCTGCAAAGAGGAGGAGGAGAGGAGAGCTCTGTTCAGCAAAGTGAAAGTAAAAAACACCAAGTACATGCTGGGGTTACTATTCTTATTAATGTCAGGCATTTGGGGTTATTAATTTAGTTTTAGTAACTCCATGTACCTCACATTAATAGCAATTAACCCCATCATGTTCCTCATATTAACCCCTGTGTGCCTCACATAAGGGTTACTAACATGTGAGACATATCTAGGGAGGTACTAATAAAGGACCTCAATAATGAAGATACTTAATTATTACCTCCATGTCTCTCACATATCAGTAACTCTTATGAGAAGCACACAAGGTTTAATGTGAGGGATATGATGGGGTTAATTGCTATTAAAGAGGACTTTTCGTGTCCTCATCAAAGTTTTATATACCGCTAGAAAGCCGACATTGAGCACACTGTCGGTTTTCCCGGTATGTGCCCCGGGGCTGGAGAGAAATTAACGGCACCGATATCTCCCCACTGTCACTGACAGTGGGGAGATATCGGGGTTAATTTCTCTCCAGTCCAAGGGCACATACCGGGAAAACCGACAGTGTGCTGAATGTCGGCTTTCTAGCGGTATATAAAATTGCATATTCATGAGCACATGAAAGGTCCTCTTTAAAGGGAGTCTATCATTAGATTTAGGCATTAGCAGCGGCACTTCTCACTACAGCGCATGTGCAAGAATTGCTGACGCAGCAAAGAATAAGAAGAGGATATCTTGACATGAAGGGGTGTGCAGCAGCAAGAGGAGGTTGAAAAACTGGATATGACGGTGCTATGCTCGGAGCACAGGGGGAACGCATAGAAGAATAAAGTATTTATTTCAAAAACGGCATCAGAGAAAAGATAAAGAAAGGTAGGGATAGAATAACCTATCTAAAGGCTATTCCAACATCTCATTAGGGAAATTTGCCTAAATCTTATGATAGACTCCATTTAATATGAGGCACATGAAGTTACTAAATTGTAATGCACATGACCATACTTTTTATCCACATTTGTAGATAGAAGTACGGAGCCATACATTTCAATGGGCCCATACACATAGACGTCGTTTTTGCATCTGTGTGTCTGGGCCAATTTGAAGAGCTGCAAAATATAGAGCAGGTCCTATATCTGTCTGCATTTGCAGCCCTGTCAATACATTTTTAATGTATAGGTCAGTGAAAACCACATCCATGCTGTTTGTGTCCAGGAGGCCTGAGGGTGTTTCTTGTGAGGTGGTGACACACTCTGTACCCAGATGTGGCTATAGCCAAATCTAGTCCCCGGGCGCCAGTGCTGTCACTTTGGGGTAAGTGTGACACCCATTAGTTACTGGCTGTGGTTTTGCTGTTACTGCACAGCCAGGAATTAAATGTGGCTGAAATTAATCCGCTTTTCACTTACAGAACAGTGAAAGTACTGGCGGCCGGGGATGCAGAATCCAGGTACATAGTGTGTCACCATCCTACAGGTGTTACCTCACTGCTCCCAGTCATATACATTTACCACTAATTGCAGGTTATACATGTACTTACGTTGCTTCTATTGGAAAAGTACAGGTGTATCCAGGCAAATAGTGGTAAACGCATGTATGAGAGCACCCCTATGTTATAGCTTGTGCTATATGACTTTAGTGAAGGGGTCGTCAGCCTTATAATTATTGTGAAGCACTCCAAGGACCTTATCTTTGATTTTTTTATTTGAATCGGCACGCCAAACAAAAAAGGTTGTCTACCCCTGCTCCATCTACTGAAATGTATTGGGGATCCATGAAAACGGGTGCCCCTCGGGTGCAACACAGCCTTAAAAAATGGACTTTTTTTGCAGCCATTTTGCAATTCTTTCATGTGCATCTAGCCTAATTGTTAGCAGCTACAAGTAACCGGTTAAAGAGGACCTTTCACCACTTCCACCAACTTTAACTCCTGGCATCCTTCGATAGGTGCCGCTCGATTCCAACACAGTTGGGATTTCTTTTCTAGCCCCCACCATTCCTGAGCAATCATTTCTGTTAGTTACAGCATAATTATGCTCTGTACTGTCAGGATAGAGAGCCTAAGCTACATATTGGGTGTAGCTTTTTCTGTTGCAAATTTTGTTGCGTTTTTATGAGCCAAACCCAGAAGTGGCTGCAAAAGGAATGTGAAATGTAAAGAAAGCTCTTATACTTCTGAAAGCTCTTATACTTCTGCCTTCTGCTAAATCAACACCTTGCATTGGCTCAGAAAAATGCAGCAAAATCTGCAAAAAAAAAAAACAAAAAAAACAAAACAGGTTTTCCGCAACTTGGGGCCTCAGCCTAAAGAACAAAAACTAAACTGTGGTGGAATCAGTGGTGCAGCACCTATTGAAGGTTGCAAAGCGTTAGAGTTGGTGGAGGAGGTGAAAGGTCCTCTTTAGGTCCGAACAAATATGAACGTGACATAAAATTACATATATAAAAGTCACATATCATCTAATCATTATGTTTTGTGCATACATATGTGTTCTGGCAAGAGATGGGTAAACTGGTTCATAAGGGACCAGATTTGACCTAAAATGCACAATATTTTCACTTTCCAAGAAAATTTTTCTCATTCCTTTCAGATGAAATAGCAAAAATGGCTACCGTCATGTGAAACATGAAGAGGAAGCAGAGAACAAGAGGATCACATGACCTGTGAACCAGGTGAGCTTTCCAATAATCCCTTGCATCAGCTTCTCAGACAATCATTAGGGGCTGTGGGTGCAAAGGTATTAAATAAGAGAAGACCCAAAGAGGTGTAATTGTGTGGAAAAGAAGACAGAGAGAGAGAGCAGAGAACAGACCTGCAAAAATGAAGAACAATGACATTACTGCAAAAAAATATGGATAAATCTAGGAGAGGAGAGAGTAAAGAGTGAGAAGAGGATAGATTAGATAGACAGGTCTGCATACACAGTGTGTCTGTGTAAAAGAAGTATCAATTCTGTGCATTGCAAACCATTGTTATTTTCAGAGAGTCTGCCAATGCCACCCTTTTTGTGCCAAAGCATTATTTCTTTGCCATTTTTTGCATTATTTCTTGTGGCATTGCCACTGCCATTTGTGAGCTGCATTCACTACCAAATTTACCATACCACAGTGGTGCAGTTAATTATTTCCTGCATTTTTGCCACGTTTGCCACATAACGAAATTTATCATACCACATAGGTACAGTGAATTATTTCCTGTGGTTTTGCTTTCATTACAAAATTTATCATACAGCAACAGAGCAGTTTATTGCAGTATACTGTATATTTTACTAGATGCTTATTAGATCCTATCTTAAGCTGGATCTAATAGGCATCTGTACATTACAACCTGGAAAGTTGCTGTTAGGGTTCCAGGGCTGCGAAGGCAATCCATTGATTATTTCTTGTGATATTGCCTATTCTTAGCAGCACTCATTACCAAATTTGTCATACAGGAGTGGTGAATTTAATTATTTCTTGTGGTATTGCCATTGTAAGCCTAATTCATTACCAAATGCATCATACGGCAGCACTGCAGTTAATTATTTCCTATGGTATTGCCAGTTCTAAACCACATCCATAACCAAATTTGTCATGGAACAGTGGTGCATTTAATTATTTTTTGTGCCATTGCCAGTTCTAAACTGAATTCATTATTAAATTTATCATATGGCAGCAGTGCATTTAATTATTCCTTGTGGTATTGCCGGTTCTAAGCTGAATTCATAACCAAATTTATCAGTGGAAGACATGACTGTTGGTGGTGATGATAGTGGCAGAGGGAGGGGTACTGGTAATCATGCTGGTAGAGGCACTCAGGGGAAGAGAGTACCAAAGGCTATGATAATGTACCAAACTGACAGGTGGCTGCAACAGCAAAAAAAAAAACTTTCCATGAGCAGACCTAAGGCAACCTCAGATGATGGTAGTGGCAGCACACTGGCAAACACATTTCCACTGCTACTGGTGTTGCCAACTTTATGCCTTCATCCCCCATATGAAAATTTTTCTGTATATTACCAAATGACAAATCCTAGCACTGTGCAAGATCTGTAAGCAGAAATTAAGCTGCGACCATGCAGTCACAAATATACTCACATGAAAAGGCATCATCAGCTCATTTGGCAAAACAGAACTGGTGGGAGCGTGGCCTAGACATAGTGTTGTGAGGATGCACACCTCTCACCAGTGTCCGACATACTATCCGACCCATGACAGCGCTACATAGCAAGTCCAGGTTAAGAGAGCAGACCCTCATCCTCCATCTAAGCCGGGAATGGCAATTACCTAATTTATGCAGGTGTCTCTGGGCCTGTGAGCTCAGCCAGTTCCCGGCCTGTAAGCTTAGTCAGCCCCTGCCTGCAGTTTCTCCTACAGGCCCTTGGAAGAGTCATCAGCTCCATCATTTGCTGCTCTCTCCTCAGCCTCAGGCTCCACTCTTTTCAGACCTTCGGGTCATGCTGAATGGATTACCCACCAAAGCAGACCTGGAGGCCCAGGTTGCCTGACTGGAAGAACGACACTCCCGGGACTTGGCTGAAATCAAATCCTCTGTGGCCTCCATCTCCACTGTGGTCAACAGGTTCAACTCCACAAAAGTGAATTGGATCAGGTTATCTCACAGCTCTCTGTCACAGTCTCTTCTCATGACTCCATCCTGCGGGACCTTACACTACACCTCGACGACATTGAGAACCGAAGTAGGTGAAATAATATTAAAATCAGGGGCCTACCACAATCTGTACAGGCTGACTCTCTAAGACAGGTGGTGTCAGTAATCTTCAACCGCCCTCTTAACAACCCTGAGGACCCTCCCATTGAGTTAGACTGGGTCCACCAGGTCTCTGGTCAGCCAGTCCAGCGTGTTCTCCCTCCCTCACTGCCTCCTAAATCAGACCTGAGGTTGGATTCAGAGGGCTCGGTGACTGTACGAGGCATCCCGTCTCTGCCTCCTATCGCCTGATGCCCCAGTACCTCCGAGATGATCATGACCTACAGTGGGTACGGAAAGTATTCAGACCCCTTTAAATTCTTCACTCTTTGTTTCATTGGAGCCATTTGCTAAAAGCAAAAAAGTTCATTTTATTTCTCATTAATGTGCACTCAGCACCCCATCTTGACAGAAAAAAACAGAAATGTAGATATTTTTGCAAATTTATTAAAAAAGAAAAACTGAAATATCACACGGTCATAAGTATTCAGACCCTTTGCTCAGTATTGAGTAGAAGCACCCTTTTGAGCTAGTACAGCCATGAGTCTTCTTGGGAATGATGCAACAAGTTTTTCACAGTTGGATTTGGGGATCCTCTGCCATTCTTCCTTGCAGATCCTCTCCAGTTCCGTCAGGTTGGATGGTGAACGTTGGTGGACAGCCATTTTCAGGTCTCTCCAAAGATGCTCAATTGGGTTGAGGTCAGGGCTCTGGCTGGGCCAGTCAAGAATGGTCACAGAGTTGTTCCGAAGCCACTCCTTTGTTATTTTAGCTGTGTGCTTAGGGTCATTGTCTTGTTGGAAGGTGAACCTTCGGCCCAGTCTGAAGTCCAGAGCACTCTGGAAGAGGTTTCCTTCCAGGATATCTCTGCATTTGGCTGCATTCATCTTTCCTTCAATTGCAACCAGTCGTCCTGTCCCTGCAGCTGAAAAACACCCCCATAGCATGATGCTGCCACCACCATGTTTCACTGTTGGGATTGTATTGGGCAGGTGATGAGCAGTGCCTGGTTTTCTCCACACATACCGCTTAGAATTAACACAAAAAAGTTCAATCTATGTCTCATCAGACAAGAGAATCTTATTTCTCATAGTCTGGGAGTCCATCATGTGTTTTTTGGCAAACTCTATGCGGGCTTTCATATGTCTTGCACTGAGGAGAGGCTTCCTTTGGCCCACTCTGCTATAAAGCCCCGACTGGTGGAGGGCTGCAGTGATAGTTGACTTTGTGGAACTTTCTCCCATCTCCCTACTGCATCTCTGGAGATCAGCCATAGTGATCTTTGGGTTCTTCTTTACCTCTCTCACCAAGGCTCTTCTCCCACCATTGCCGAGTTTGGCTGGACGGCCAGGTCTAGTAATAGTTCTGGTCGTCCCAAACTTCTTCCATTTAAGGATTATGGAGAACACTGTGCTCTTGGGAACCTTGATTGCTGCAGAAATTCTTTTGTAACCTTGGCCAGATCTGTGCCTTGCCACAATTCTGTCTCTGAGCTCCTTGGGCAGTTCCTTTGACCTCATGATTCTCATTTGCTCTGACATGCACTGTGAGCTGTGAGGTCTAATATAGACAGGTGTGTGCCTTCCCTAATCAAGTCCAATTAGTTTAATTAAACACAGCTGGACTCCAATGAAGGAGTAGAACCATCTCAAGGAGGATCAGAAGGAAATGGACAGCATGTGAGATAAATATGAGTGTCACAGCAAAGGGTCTGAATACTTATGACCATGTGATATTTCAGTTTTTCTTTCTTAATAAATTTGCAAAAATATCTACATTTCTGTTTTTTTTCTGTCAAGATGGGGTGCTGAGTGTACATTAATGAGAAATAAAATGAACTTTTTTGCTTTTAGCAAAGGGCTTCAATGAAACAAAGAGTGAAAAATTTAAAGGGGTCTGAATACTTTCCATATCCACTGTAGGTCACTGTGAATACCAGTCTCACCCACTGGCTTATGATCCTGGTGTAGCCCCATTCCACTCCATCCATCCACCTCCTGGAGCACCACTCTACTCCTCATCCCCCACCCCATGGGCTGTCCACTTAGCCCACCCTCCAGCTACTCGTCCCCCAAACCCATGCTCTCCTGACCTTGCCATGGACTTTATAATTCCTCCCTCTCCTTGGAGTCAGTTCTTGGGGAGATACACCGGTGGATTGTCTCTTATGTACCCTCTCCCTCTCCCCCCGTTTGTGATGTCGGACCCCTATATTTTATCATTTGTACTCATTTATATACTTGTCTTGTTGATTGTTTTTGTTCTTCCCCGTTGTTAGCGGACGTTCTGTCTGCTCTTGGTTTTTCGCCTTCCCCTCTCTTTGCACTCATCCTTGTCCTATCCCTTCCCTCCTGTTAATCCTTCTCCTTTCTCTCCCTTACCACCGCTCTTTCTCTCCCTTTTTCTTTTTCCCTTCCCCTATCCCCTTCACAGATTCTCCACAATGGCTTCCATTTTTTCTACTTCATCTTCTGTGGTGATGGATCAACTGACATTAATATTTCTTAATGTTCCAGGCCTAAATATCCCGGAGAAATGTTCCTATCTGTTGCAACTACAATGGAAAAAACAAGCCTCAATAACTTTCTTCTTTCTTACTTAGGAGACACACATCTGCAGAGACCAGAATCCTAGACTCACCGATCATTGGTTTCCGGATGTTTACCATGGCTGTATGTCTTTACCATGGATGTATGGAGATGAAGGGTGTCTCCATACTAGTGGCTCAACATGTCACTTCAGTCATTACCTCTTTTGTTAAGGGTAAGATAGCTGGTGTCAGGAGTGTCTCTTCAGCTGCTGTTTCTTTAAGTTTGCCGTGACAACTTGGGGAAGCTTTTGTGTTGTATACTTCCATGCCTTTACCAATTAGCAACTGAAGAGGCCTATATAAGACCACTCCTTTTTGATAGAGGTGCTGACTAATTTAGTTTGTTTCCTAGTTTGGCTTTCCATCTTGTTTGTGAATTCCTGTTTGATTAATGACCTCTGACTTGCTCCCTGGATTCCCTTTTTGCCTCCTGATTCTGCTTTGGCGTTCCCGGTTGGATTTGTGACCCTTGGCTTGTTTCCAGGATATCGCTTTTGTCTCCTGTTTCTGCTTAATACGTCCTACCCTGGTTTTTTACCCTGCTGGTACGACTTATCTTGTCTCCACCCCACTTTGCAAGTTTTAGTGGACTTTGTGTTGGTTTCTGCAGCAGAGTATTTGATATAAGTACATTTATCTGTTTGGTGACAATTCAGATTCCCAGATTCAGCACAAGTCCATCTCTCCTTGCGGAGAGCTCTGGTGAAGGTGTTTGGGGGTCTGTCTTGGCTCGCAGTGGTGTGCTAGTTGTGGATAGCTGTCTCTATTGCTCGCAGTTATCAGCCAATTCCCTGCTATTGCTTTTATTGTGGCCTTGCATCTAACTATAACAGATTAGTCGGCCTATAATCACCATATATCAATATGGAACATATTCAGACTCTAGTAGATCAGATGCAAGGTATTTCTCAGCTGGTTCAAGATTTAGCAGAGAAGGTTCAGCAACAAGAGGTATCCCAGACTCAAGCCTCAAAAGCAGCCTCTGTTCCAATTGAACCTAAGATAAATCCGCCAGACAGATTTTCTGGAGATAGAAAATCTTTCGTCAACTTCCGAGAGAGCTGCAAGCTATACTTTTGTCTGCGACCTCATTCTTCTGGAGATGAACAGCAACGAGCTGGAATCATTATTTCACTCCTGCAGGTTGATCCCCAAGCCTGGGCCTTCTCATTAAAGCCACATGCTTTTGAACTGTTTTCTGTGGACAGATTTTTTGCTACCCTAGGATTGCTACATGATGAACCCGATATCCAAACTGTTGCTGAATCGCATTTAATTTCTCTCCAGCAAGGTTGCCGATAAGCAGAGGATTACTATTCTGAATTTCGCAGATGGTCGGTTCAGTGTAAGTGGAATGATCCTGCAGCTGTCATTTCCGCAATGGCCTCTCTGACTCTATTAACCCCTTCAAGACCGAGCCCAAAAATGCGTTAAGGACCAGGCCTCGTTTTTCAAAACTGACGTGTCACTTTATATGGCAATAACTTTGAGACGACTTATTTTACACAAGTGATTTTGAGATTGTTTTTTCGTGACACATTGTACTTCATGTTAGTGGTAAACACTAATGAATATTTTTGTATTTATTTATAAAAAAATACGAAATTTGATGGAAATTTGGAAAAAAATCGCAATTTTCAAAATGTGAAATGCTCTGCTTTTCAGACAGATAGTCATACCACCCAAATACATTAATACATATTATCTACCATATCTCTGCTATATATCGGCATCATCTTTTAATTGTCCTGTAATTTATTTTGGATGTTAGAAGGCTTACAAGTGTAACAGCGATTTTGCAGATTTACAAGAAAATTTCCCAAACTAATTTTTTAGGGACCACTTCAGTTCTGAAGAGGATTATAATGGCCTATATATTAGAAACCCCCATAAATGACCACATTTTCAAAACTGCACCCCTCAAATAATTCAAAATAACATTTGGGAAGTTTGTTAACCCTTTAAGCATTTCACTGGAATTAAAACAATATGGAGGTGAAATTTAGACATTTAATTTTTTCCCACTAATTCCTTAATTTAGCCCTAAAATTAACACATTCACAAAGGGTTAAAGGAGAAAATGCATCTCACAGTTTGTTATGCAATTTCTCCCGAGCACGGAAATACCCCACAAGTGGGTGTAAACTGATGTTTGGGCGAATGGCAGCGCACTGAAGGGAAGGAGTGACACTGGGCGTCTGAAAAGCAGATTTTGCTGAAATAGTTTTCAGGTGTCATGTCTCATTTGCAAAGCCCCTAGAGTACCAATACAAAGGAAACCCCCAAAAAGTGACCCCATTTTGGAAACTACACCCCTCACAGAATTCATCAAGGGGTATAGTGAGCATTTTGACCTTACAGCCATTTCACAGATTTTGCTAACACTGGGATGTATAAATGAAACATTACTAAAACGTCACTTTATCCCCAAAGTTTTCATTTTTACAAGGGGTTAAAGGATAAAAAGCACCCCACAGTTTGCAAAACAATTGCTCCTGAACATGGCAATGCCCCATATGTGGTCGTAATCTGCTGTATGGGTACATGGCAGGTCTCAGAATGGAAAGAGCGCTATTTGGCTTTTGGAAGGCAGATTTTGGTGGAATAGTTTTCAGGTACCATGTCGCATTTGCAGAGCCCCCAAAGTACCAATACAGTGGAAGCCCCCTAAAAGTGACCCCATTTTGAAAACTACACCCCTCACAGAATATATAAAGAAGCATAGTGAGTATTTTGACCCTACAGCTGTTTCACAAATTTTATTAACATTGGGACATTAAAATGAAAAATTACTTTTTTTCCAATAAACCGTCAATTTAGCCCCAAATTTTTCATTTTCACAAGAGGACAAAGGAGAAAAAGCTCCCAAAAGTTCGTTACACAGTTTCTCCTGAACACAGAAATGTCCCATATTTGGTTGTAATCTGCTGCATAGGTACATGGCAGGGCTCAAAATGGAAAGAGCGCTATTTAGCTTTTGGAGGGCAGATTTTGCTGGAATAGTTTTCAGGTGCCATGTCGCATTTGCAGAGCCCCTAAAGTACCAATACAATAAAACCCCCCCAAAAAGTGACCCCATTTTGAAAACTACACCCCTCATAGAATTTTTCGAGGGGTATAGTGAGCATTTTGACCTCACAGCTGTTTCACAGATTTTATTGACTTAGGGACGTAAAAATGTAAAATTACTTTTTTCTAATAAACCATCCATTTAGCGACATATTTTTAATTTTTGCAAGTGGTTAAAGAAGAAAAAACACCCCACAGTTTGTTACACAATTTCTTCTGAACACAGAAATGCCCCATATGTGGTCATAAACTGCTGTATGGGTACATGGTGGGGCTCAGAATGGAAAGAGCGCTATTTGGCTTTTGGAGGGCAGATGTGGCTGGAATAGTTTTCAGGTGCCATGTTGCATTTGCAGAGCCCCTAAAGTACCAGTACAATGGAAACCCCCTAAAAGTGACCCCATTTTAGAAACTACACCCCTCAAGGAATGTATCAAGGGATATTATGATTTTGAGCCTAAAAATGCTTCCCAAAAATTAATGTACAAAGTGAAAATTAAAGTTTTTAAAGAAATATCCAATTTCAGTGCCTAATACGTTGCGGCCACCTTGTGGCATCAGAGACATGAACTCCTAAAACTATTAAGTGGGCTATCCCGGGGACAAAAAAAATATGTGGGTATAAACTGCTGCTTGGGCACACAGCAGGGCTCAGAAGGGAAGGAGCACTGTATTTTTTTAGCTTTTGGAGTACTTTCTCGTCGCCATGTTGTTTTTGCAGAGCCCTGGAGGTGCCAGTAAATTGGAATTCCCCAAGAAGTGACCCACATTTTGTAGGGGCAATTTTAGGGTCTCTGCAAATCTGACATGGCGTCCAAAAAAACAACAATCTAAATATGCGCTCCAAAAGCACATAGCGCTCCTTCACATTTGCGCCCTGCTGTGTGCCCAAATGACAGTTTATGCCCACATGTATGACACTGGTGTACCCAGGATAACGTACTTAATGCCATATGTAGGTATAAACTGCTGTTTGGGCACAGCTGGGCACAGAAGGGAAGGAGCGCTATTTTGGTTTTTGGAGCAGTTTGCTTTTTGGACACCATGCCACTTTTGCAGAGCCCATGAATTGCCAGTAAAGTGGAATCCGCAGACATGTCACCCCATTTTGGAAACTATACCCTTCAAGGGATTTATCAAGTGGGGTAGCGAGCATTATTAACCCTTATGTGTTGCATTCTTTTAATTTCCAGAAATCAATGCGCAGCTGATAATGAAAAGTTAAAAATGAAATTTTTCTATAGATATGCCATTTCAGTGCCCAATATTTTGTGCCCAGTTTATGTCTGCAGAGACACACAATCCAAAAACTGGTGAGCAGGGATCCCGGGCACAACAGCTTTTGGAGCGTTCATCTCTGATACAAGCCGGGCACAACATATTACACACTGAAATGTCGTATTCCTGGATAAATTGCCATTTTCACCTTTCACCATCAGCTGCGTATTCATTTATGGATAATAAATTATAGCAACACTTGGGGGTTAAAAATGCTCACTGTACCCCAGGATAAATTCCTTCAGGGGTGTAGTTTCCAAAATGGGGTGACATGTCAGGGGATTCCACTGTACTGGCATTTCAGCTCTGCAAAAGTGCAATGGCGTCTAAAAACCAAATAGCGCTCCTTCCCTTCTGTGCTCGGCTGTGCCCAAACAGCAGTTTATACCCACATATGACATTAAGTACGTTATACTGGGTACGACAAGTGTAATACATGTGGGTATAAACTGCAGTTTGGGAACACAGTAGGGCACAGAAGGGAAGGAGCTTTTGGACAAATTTTTTGACAAATCCCAGACCATATAAAGTTTCTGCATTCGTGGGCGTATCCATTGACAACCAATCAAGACAACAGACTGTCACCACTAAGATAGAGGAAATCTTTGAAACTCTGCAGAATTTTTAAATTACTTATATTGGCTAAAATGTTTAATTCTTAATTATCTACAAATATAGATATGATTATGTTCATGGGAATACCCCTTTAATTTTAAGAAGGCAGCCTATGGGAGACATATGCAGCTGTATGTTTTAACAGTGGGATATGTCCAAACTGCTCACTGATGTTATATACTGGGAAATCTGACTGATGTATACCATTAACGTAAACCAACACAGCGCACCCTGAGGCTACATTCAGACTGCTATAAAGGTAGCTGTGTGCTTAAATGTATATCTAAACAAGCAGACCAGCGAAAAAACTTTTCCATTCCTGCAACCATCCCCTCACCCTCTGCTATTAGTCCCCTGATGCCTCACCACAGCATCACATACACAGCTAGTTACAGTACTGTCACTGCCTGGCATGGAACAGTGTAGTTATTCTCTCTATATTCTTGCAAACAATCTAAGAGACTATTGGGGAGATTTATGATAAGAAAATCCTCATTAACCTAATTAGCACCAAATTTATCAAATGTTCCATGATGTTTGATAAATTTGGCACATCTATAATGTTAACACTTCTGTCCTGAGAGGTAACTCAAATTTCTACACAACCCATTCACTGGAGTAAGATTACAAAAATTTTGCACCTTTTTAAAAGTCACAGACAGCTAGATAGGCTCACCATGCCCACTTTTTGGCCCATTTTTTAAAACTGGAGTGGGTGGTCTAAGATGCATAATGTAGCACAAATCTCAAAAAGTTGTGAATATCTACTTTGCAATTCCAGAATTCTGGAGTGCAGGCTTTGATAAGTTACCCCTGATAAGTATACATGGAGGCTGAGCAGCCATCATCCTTATTACAACTGTGTGACAGGAGATATCTAATCATTTATGGTACCTATATGAAGCCTTATAAGGTCATAAAACTGACTGTCCAGCAAAACCCTGAAGATATTTCAACTTTTCATGAAAACTCCACTCCAGTTACAAAAACTTTTTACTAAAGCCTGGATTGTCTGGCATTGTAAAGTGGTTTTCTGGAATCTTAGGCCCGGTTCACATCTGCGTTCACGCCATTCCGTTCCCCTCTCCGCATGAAAAGTCCTGCAAGCAGCACTTTTCTCTCTGCATTTTTCGTGCGAAAACCGAACAGAAACCACACAGACCCCAGTATAGTCTATGGGGTCTGCCGGTTTCCTAAGGTAACCGCTTTTTTTTTTTTTTTTTTTTTATGCGGATTAGGTTTCCGTTCAGAGGTCCCCAAGCGGACTCCCCAAATGGAAACCCATGCGCAGATGTGAACCGGGCCTCAATATTGATAGATCATCAATATGAGACCAGTGGGGGTCTATCATCTGAACGCTGTTTCTTCACTGAATACAAAGCACAGTCCTGTAAATTGCATAAGAGCTGTGTTTGGTATTGCAGCTTAACCCCATTCCCTTGAATAGGACTGAGCTACAAACAGGCTAAATGATGAATGAAGCCTGTGCGGTGGAAGCGGAATACAGAGCATGGGGGAAGGGGAATCGGTGAGGGTCCCGAATATCAAACTCCTACAGATAACAGATATCGATGACCTATCCTAAGGATAGGGCATAAATATTTAACTCCTGGAAATCCTTTTAATAAACTGCATGGTATAGAAAGAATCTTCTAAAATTAGACAATGTATCTGCACCTATAAATGTGATGTAACCTTGTCATTGGGATATAAATATGCAGCCTTTGTATAGAGAATATCACTCAAACTAAAATATAGTATACTAAAGAAGTTACAGCTCAATTGCAGCTTCCTGTAGTTTATCTTGTTCTCTTGAAAGTAAAGATACCTTCTGATGAAACTGCTCTTGGCGATTTATCCCTTTGTTAAATACTTAATAATACTCAACAGCTAAAGACCCCACAAATATAGATGTTTAATTGGATTATAAGGTTCACAAAGTATATTATCCACCCATTGCTCAGTACAGGCTGTTCAGTTAGCAAAATGTTTTTGACAGTTACAAAATTCTACAGTATACACAAAAAAAACCAAAAAAAAAAAACCACACACTTCAGAAAATACCACAAAGTGATCTGAGTAGCACTATGTACTATTGTGAACATAAGCATATCATTCTCATTATCAACACCATATTAATCCATATAGGGCAACATCTGAAAGTAATATCTTATTTTTTCAACAGAAGTCACTATGCTCTTTTTAAATGGATGCTTCCGCTGCCTTCGTCAAGTCCTGTTCTTTCTCAAATTCCATGTCTGCGGACTGCTCTTGTGCAACCATCTTGACTGCATGAATAGCATAGTTAATGCTTGTGTCATCAAACCACCGCCAAGAACGTATCAGTGGGTTGTATAGCATGCCTCTCAACATATTGGCCACAAATCCATCTGTAAAAACAAACTAATATTAGCAACATAATGTGTTAGGCTAAAAATAAGACATGTATCCAGTTCAGCCTATTATCCTGAAATGTTGATCCAGAGAAAGGCAACAATCCCATGAGGCAGAAGTAAATTTTTCTAATCTTAGGGAAAAATTCCGTTAAAGGGGTATTTCCATGTCAATGATCCTATCCTATACTGTTAGCTTATCTACATTCAAGTTTTTCTAAATATATTGCTTTAGCAATGCTGCTTTGTTTGCTCCCTATGTGAAATTATTCCTCCCATTGTTCCCACATCGTTTCCACAGAGCATAGCCTATGTGATAAGCATGACAAATGATATGAGTCGGTGCTCTCTGTGGGAGCTGAGTGCTCTCACAGTTACAGCTCTGTCTGCAGGACAATTATTTATTTATCTATTTTGCTTAGTTGTATAGCACCATCATATGCCACAGCGCTTTACAGAGATTGTCAGTCACTGTCCGATATAGGGCTCACAATCTACATTTCCTATCGATATGTCTTTGGATCAGTTCAGCTAACTGCAGTTTGCTGATAAAGGCTCTGAGAGCAAGGTGTGTTATCTCTCTAAGTAAACACAAAGATAACACTGAGTCCATTCTCTAGTCTAGACTCATAGTAAGTGTTCTATACAAACCTATGTAATGTAATATATATTTACTGTGCATATTATTTGCTCTGCATTTATATTAGATTTCATAAGTAATATTTCATATATTAGTAATCATAAGTAATCTCTTATGGTAAAGGAAAAGTCTATATTGTGATACTTCACAGTGTCTTGTTCATCAAACAATCAAAGCCGCCTTGTGGAAGAATACAGGAAGTGAGAAGAAGAGACAGCTGCTGAAACAGGGTATATGGGAAAATTCTAAGACTCTTGAACTGGCAACCAGAATAAATCCCAGGATCAACAACCTACGTCCAGAAGTCTAATAATAACTTACATTGTTTTTATACACATGAATGGTATCCAGGCCCTTTTACAACACCTAGTGAATTCCCCATGACAACCTGCTCTGGCATGGAGTCCCATGATCTTGGCGACAGGTTGCCTTTAAAATTCAAGTAAGGCAAATAATTCTATTAGACTATATTAAAAAAGTTGTTTTCCTCAAAGTGGATTCATTTAATTTAATCAGCTTACTGGATTCTAGTAGTCTCTCCAGCTCCACTGGTGAGATGAACTTGTCCCAGTCATGAGTTCCTTCTGGTACAAGAGACATCACCTTCTCAGCCAGCAATACTCCAAGAAGGTACGATAGCTTTGTTTTGTTGATTGTCGTTATAAAAAGTGAACCACCTGGCTTCCAGAAAGGAGACAGACTTGTCAGTACCATGTAATAATATGTTCATCCTCTATGAGAAACTACATTGCATAATATGCTAAGGAATGTACTTTAGCAGTAACAGGTATGACACTCAGATAAAGGTTGGGTTAATAGATTGATGATAAATTGCTGTAGTAGAAGTCAATACTTATTGGAGATTTATTATAAAAGGAATTTTTTCAAGTCAGTTTTGTCTTGCTGTAGTTTGGACCAAATTTACCAAACGTCGTACAATGTTTGAGATTTGGATAATATTTGTAACTTCTTAAACAGTCTGATAAATCTAGTGTATGGACAGCTCACCACCCTCATTTTCCCACCCACTTTTCAATAGTGCACAAATATGCCCAAAAAGTCAAACAAACCTATTTTGTGACTTTTTGATAACATAATTCTGGAGTGTAGAGCTTGATAAATATTTCCCATTATCTTCATATAAGTCTCTCCTAAAATGGTTATTTCATCAACAGTGAAAGATCTTAATACATACTACTAAATATTCCATGTGTCCTCAGAGTATTCAATTTAGCAGCAGCATAAGTAGATTTGTCACCATTGACAAATTCCGGTACCATGTGAATCGGATTAGCAAACTCGGAAGAAGACTAGTGGCCGCAGCTAAATATTGTACATGCATTCTGAGGTGTTGAGCCTAGAGTGCAACACCTAAAAGGTAAGCAAGTACCCCTGCAGCGATCACAGCTTCATTAATCGTAACATCACAGATTTGTCTTTTGTTTTTCTAACCTAGAAACTGAAATCCTAAAATGGACAATTCTTTTCAGTTATCTGCCAAACACTACAGATCACCCTAATATACTATATATAATGAATTTTATTATTCTTCCAACAAATTAAATAGGGAGCATTTCAAAGTCCACTGTGGTGAATTTTAATAGGATGATATTTCATATACTGTATGTAAGTAAACCAAACCCCCTAAAGATGTGCAAGAAAATATGGAAACAAAATCAATTAACAATGAAGATTAGCAAATGTATTGTCTAAGGGTTTGTTTAGATGTACCAGTAGTGGTTCCAAAAAATAAAGTTACCATTTTCCATACATAAATAATATATTGAAGTATAATCTCAAAAAAAACCCACGGTAAAATAAAGCCAACTCTTATACCTTCAGTACTTCAAAGCAGCTTTGGATAAAAGCCTCTACGTTGTTCACATGTTCTACAACTTCTGAGGCCACAACTGCATCAAAACTTTCCATGCTGTGTTTCACGATATCTTCTAGGGAACAATTTATGTACTGGACACGTCTGTCTAGAACAGGATCAAATGATTTGTGCAGTTCTGCAGTTCTAATGTTATCTTCTAAAGGATCTATTCCAGTGACAATTGCGCCAAGCCTGCCTAGTGGCTTCAGAGGAAATTGAAAGGAGAAAGATGAACAGACAATAATAGCAAAAGGTGTAATACAGAACTAGAATGTGTAGGTGGTATAAAATTTAAAACATCAGGGTCAACATTGTTATGGACATATTTCATTGAATGCTTTTTACTTGCCATGTTTAAAGTGCATTTAACCAAACCACTAATAAAATATCAATTTTTCTCACTTATTTCATGGAGTGGGGGGGTGCAGCACCATGGGATGTCCTAAATCAGTCCCATAGGGTGGGAAAGATACAGCCATGCGACTACTAGCAAGGCAGGGACCACATCTGGAATCTGGATCTGGAAGAACTTAGCAAAAGTGAGAACAAAAGCCCAGGTGGCAGCCTTGCAGATCTGGGCGGCAAAAGCCTGACGCTGAACGGCCCAGGAGGCTCCGGAAGCTCTTGTAGAATGAGCAGTCACACAGGGAGGCGGAAGCCTATCCTTGCAGAAGGAAGGGACAGCCACCGAGAAGGCAACCTGCAAGAAGGGGGGACCCGGAGTTCTCAGAGGACGATAGGGGAGGAACACAGTGCACCACTCCCTGCAGGAAGGTCTTCACTGGAAGAAAAAAAAAAAAAAAAAAGGAAATGAAAGCGAATGGTGGCCAAAACATAGCACCACCGCACGTAGACCTCCAAATGCAACAGAGTTGCAGACTGGGGTTTTTGGGCCTCAGAACCTTACTCCAACAGCCTGTCAAGTGCAGCTGAGGTAAGGAGGAGCGGAACACGCAAACTCTGAGGCACAAGGATGACTCTGTCCCGGGAATCGTCGATACTGGCACAAAAGGTGGAGTTGGAGCAGAAAAGGAGCGAAAACAGACAGCACCTAGATGAGGATGGCTGGCACAGAACTCTGTTGAGGGAGAAGACAGCTCTTTTCCCCAGGAGCTGCAGAGGTAAGCTTCTCAAGACCCTACCAAAAAATAAAAAGCTCTGTCGTGTATGCTCCAGAGAAGGGAAGGGATGAACGGATTCAGCACTCCATGACCAGAGCCAAACAGAACGGCAGAAATTATGGCCACCTCGTTGGCTGCTGATTGGCAAAGCAGCAAGCTTCTGATAGAGAGGTATCACACAGGTACATGGAAACATCAGCTGGATGCGGAAGCCCCTCCAGAAAAGGGGGGGGGGCTCCAGTGTAAAGACCCTTCTGAAGCGGTTTGGCTCAAGGAGCAGCAAGGAAAGGCTGCAAGAAGGAGCCACCTGCTACTAAGGCCACCTTAGAAAGGGAGTCCACCCTCAGCCCGAGGGATACCTGAGGAAGGCGGAATCGGCCAGGGGCAGAGCAGAAACCACAGTTAGCAGATATATGGTGGAGTCCACCACTGGAGGCCTGACAATTTAAAGGAAACAGGATGCCCAACTTCTAATGGAAGGCAAGTGATGGTCCGGATGGAGCCAGTCATGCTTCTTGATATGGTCCAAGCCTGTGGGGGGGGGGGAATCAAAGGAGGGTGGTGATTTGCTATGACCACCTAGGAAGGAGATGTCCTCCAGGGGGACTGGTAGAGAGTCCATTGAAATATGTATCTCTGACCGTACGGATGAGCTCCTGCATAGCAGCGGCTATGGATATGCCTAGCTGAGGTTCCGAGTCAGAGTCAGAAGCATCCCCAGGAGAAGGCGGCCGGGCAGGGGGAGACTAAGTTTCGCCTGTCGAGGTGGAGCTGGAGCTGTAACCCTATCTGGTGGAGGCCCAGAGAATACATACCTGATCTGCTATCTTAGGGCACCGCGGGGTCACTCCTTCGGTGAACATCGCACGTGGAAGTGGGGTCACCGGCACTGGCTGGTGGGGACTGGGTGACTTGCGAGGCGCTCTTTAACAGATTGTAGTGCCCACAGGAGGGTGCTACTAGTGTGCCATACACGCTGAAGACCTCCTACACCTGAAACGAAAATAAAAACGGTGTGAGACAGAAGACCCGAGTCAGGTCATGTCATGCCTCTTACAGACACTAGGCTAAAACAGTGTCTATGGAGAGGTTATATCCCAGAGGCAGAGCCTACTTTTGTTATTTCTAGTGTCAGCCTCCTAGTGGGCAGGTCTATACCCATGGTGCTTCGTCCCCCAACGAAATAAGCGAGAAACAGCAAATTTTGTTTAATTTTATTTTTTTACAGCATTCACCATGCAGCATAAATAGCTTAGTTTATATACTATGGGTTGTTACAGATGCATCAATACCACATTATGGCTATTTTGAAATAAGAAAATATAATAAAATTTTCAATTTCATAAATACAACTTTTTTTGTTACATTTTGTTACTTGCTCTATCTTGGAACTTGAACACTAGGTGGCACAATTGCTACTATAATACAGTTCAATACTTGCATTGCCACATATTACTGTATGCAAAATTAAAAAGTGAAAGAATCATTATGAAACTTTCTAGAGATACTTGAGAGCGATGTGGAGACCTTCAGTAGCCCCCTTCGGCAACATGGCAATGCACTGCAGGGGTACCGATGGGGATAGCAAACACAAAGAGACCCTTTAGGGGGTTAAATGGCTGCATTCACAGCCGTTAGAAGTGGATGTCAGCTATGTGTCATGCTGACATCCTCTCCTGATGACAACGCCTGAGTCGGTGCCATCTTCATAATGTACTATTATGTCAATTTGCGGGGAAGGGATTCACACCATTGACGCAATAGTACGTCATGGGATGTGAATAAGTTAAGTGACTGCATGATTTTGCCACAAAACAGTTGTTTCAACAACAAAAATGTGCAGCCAATTGTAATGACCTTGAGATTATGTGGGAGAAACAGCTGTTTTATGACAAAAATATGTACCTTCCTGTGTTGTCCTACCCTTAATGTGAGTTCACATTGCCACAGAAACAGCTCCAAAAACACCTGAAAATGCTCTCACTGATTTCAAAGTCAGCTAGCTTCTTTTTTCCTGTGCTATTTTTCAGCTAGCTTAAAAAGAAGTTTTGTGCCTTTTATTCCCACAAAAAAGCCTGAAAAAATTAACTGCTTTTTGTCAAAGGTTTAAAAAAAAAATGCATTGTGAACCCACCCTTGGACTGTCTGCACAAATAGTCGGTTATGATTAGATCTTTTATGCAGTTTTTAAATTGATCACTGTCAGCAATTTTGACCCTTCAAATTGCATGACTGACATATTTTAAAGGTTTTTTTTTTTTTTTGGAACTTTACTATTGACCTATCCTTCGGTCGCCCAGCACCCCCACCGATCAACTGAAATCAGGGTACAGTGTAGCAGCTGGAAGCACAGCATTGTACAGTGAGTACAATGTATGTCTGGTTGCTGTAGCTTATTCTAATTGAAGTCAATGCTCTCAATGTCTCCTGACTAAATCGACCAATCAGGAAACTGTCAGCGCTGTGTTGAGAAGAAGGACTCTGTGCAGAAAGCTCCAGACATGATGGGGCTACCTCTTAGGCAGTTGCAATTGCAGCCCCTAGGCGTTAAAAATGTAAATTTCTGCGCCATGCATAACCATCTCCCCAAGTTTGTTTACACTGGTCTCCATCGTCCATACTGCACTTTAAAGCAAA
Organism: Leptodactylus fallax; assembly: GCA_947044405.1. Classification (NCBI taxonomy): domain Eukaryota; kingdom Metazoa; phylum Chordata; class Amphibia; order Anura; family Leptodactylidae; genus Leptodactylus; species Leptodactylus fallax. Next base: position 1,345,144 of record CAMRHE010000024.1, read on the forward strand.
AACCAGGAGTGTATTTAAAAAAAAAAAAAAAAAAAAAAAAAACACAACCCAGCAGAAAAAAAAAGCAACATGACCTATCTTGCCGTGGATTCTGCCCGTGGTGTCCGTGGCTCGACACACACTCCTGATTAGGCCCATTCATGCGGACCTAATCAGGAGCGGGATACTGCAACGGAATGCTGATGCACTGCATCGGAATCCTGTCACGGCTCACCGCGGCGAAAACTCCGGGAGCGGAAAATTTTCTTTCATGTAAACACAACCTAAAAATACACTAACGGTTTTTGAGGTGGTTTTTGCAAAAACCACGTCAAAAAACGCTAGCAGTTTTTGCACCTCCCATCGATTTCAATGGGTTTTTCAAGGCGGAATCCGCTTGAAGATAGCTCATGATGCTTTTTTTTCCCCCACTTGTTGGAAAAATCAGCTAGAGGAAAAAAAAACTGCTACTGACTCCCATTGAAATGAATGGGAGGCGTTTTTTTGCAGGCGGATACCGCATCAAAATCCGCTTGCAAAAAAATCCATGTGAACTTAGCCTAAAACTGTTTTAGTAAATGCTGTTTTGCTATTTACTAAAACAATGTTTTAGTAAATTCTAAATATTTCCCAAAAATAACAAATTTCAGGTCAAATTCTCTTAGAATGCAGCGATGTGAAGACGTTCTCTTTATTCCTGCTGGAAATACATGACATTGACAACAAGGTGTTACCACTCCCCTCGTCATTGGGATGTGTGCCTACACATTATATTGATAAGGGGAATGGTAGTTATTCATACATTTCAAGGAAGAACAACAGAAGAGTGTCACAAAGATAATAGTAAGAAAATAGTATAAAGTTACCTCAGACAACAGTCCTCCACCACAGCCAACATCTAGCAGCTTCATGCCAGACAGAGGGCTCCCAACATCATGGTTATGATTTTTGCTCATTAGAATGTCTCTATGGGCACAAAAGGTTAGAAAGCATTACGTGTAACGCAGACCTTCATATTCCAATCACTGCTATGAACAAGGACAGGTCGCCGGCTAGCGTGCCCATAAACATTAGACACACACATATAAAAGGTAAGTATTTCTTCTCATACTTTTTTTTTTTTTTTACATACCGTATAACGTTTATGTTTGCTTTTTGGAATTTAAGAAAACAAACATACAACAGCACAAACATAAGACATCTCAACAGAAAAACAATATAAAGGTGGCCCATAAAGTCCAGCATAGTAAAATATTGGCAGAAAATACAAGTGAAATACATATAGAGAAGAGTAAAAATTCAGCACATCTAGAAATACAGTTATATGTCACACTCACTCAGTGCATCCCTTAGGGCAGCAGCAGTCGAATGTGCATTCATCCAGGAATCCCATATTTAAAAAAAAAAAAAAAAAAAAAAAAAAGTCTAAAAAGGTACCCCTGAACGCACAGACTGCCCTGTACTTCGGAAGGTCAGTGTCAATTAAATCAACCCACAGACCAGTGATGAAATCCCAGGGGGATTCCAATTGAGCAGTATAGTTTTTCTCGCGTAGTACTAAAGGAGAATATGCAGCTTTCAGCCATATTTAGTGGAAATGATCTCCCTACCAGACCCAGTAAACTGACTTCTTGGGAGCAAATTCCAGGTAGACCCACAGCTGTAGTGAGAAATCCATGTATCTCCGACCAAAAGGCTTAAATGACCACACCATATGTATAAAGGATCCCCAGTAGTCTCCACATCTACTACAGATATCACTGGTTAGTGTGGGCATTTGGACCAGCCTAATCAGCGTCAAATATACCCTATGGAGCCTCTCGACCTGAATGAGCACTAATTAGCGAGGATTTCCACGTCACACCCAACTCCTCCTTACACCCAGACTGTAGTGTCGGGATATCTCAGGTGAAAAGGACCTTTCTAGCGGGGAACTTTGGCCATTTATCAACACCGTGTAAAAAGAAGAGATTGGCTTATAAGGGTCCTCCCATCTCGCAACAGACTCCAGTGGGTCACATTGCAAAGATACCAGACCCCCCAAACTATTCCCTACAAGCATGGCAGAGCTGGACGTAGCAATAGTGATGAGTGTGTTGGAGGTGGGAAGTCCCGCCAGAGGCGCTCATAAGAAACCCTAATCAAACAATTGGGTGAGGTTCAGTATCTCACAAAAGTAAGCACACCCCTCACATTTTTGTAATGATTTCATTATACATTTTGATGGGACAACACTGAAGATATGACACTGAGACAATCTAAAGTAGTCAGTGTACAGCTTGTATAAATTTGGTCTATAATTAAAATCACTCAACACAAAGCCATTAATGTCTAAACCCCTGGCAAGAAAAGTGAGTACACCCCTAAGTACCAATATTTTGTGTTGCCATCATTATTTTCCAGCACTGCCTTAACCCTCTTGGGCATGGAGTTCACTGGAGCATCACAGGCTGCCACTGGAATCCTCTTCCACTCCTCCACAACACCACAGAGCTGGTAGATGTTAGAGACCTTGCGCCCCTCCACCTTCCATTTGAGGATGCTCCACACATGATCAATAGGGCTTAGGTCTAGAGACATGCTTAGCCAGGTCAGCACTTTTATTCTCAGTTTCTTTAGCAAGGCAGTGGTCGTCTTGGAGATGTGTTTGGGGTCGTTATGTTGGAATACTGCCCTGCGGCCGAGTTTCCGAAGGGAGGGGATCCTTCTCTGCTTCAGTATGTCACAGTACATGTTGGCATTCATGGTTCCCTCAATGAACTATAGCTCCCCACAGCCGTCAGCACTCATGTGGCCTGAGATGCATAGCGGAGATAGCAGTCGCACCCCGTAATCGCAATCGTTACGCCACTAATGCAGGCTTATCAAATCTGAACATATTTTCATATTCGGGAGGTCTGGGCAAGGGAAACTAAAAATAAACGTTTTTATGATCTTTCTAGGAATAATTCCAAGTGCCAGCTCATGCAAACTGATAGTTTTCACATTTACACGGGATAAAATTCATATTTATACAACCTTATAAACTATTCATACCTTATAAATGGAACTCGTATATCATTCATAGTGTGAAGCGCAGAATATACTCCTTCCTCATCCCACCATTTTGCCGACCACATCTGGAATTTCTTCATCTCCATGGGATCCACAGTATGAGATACACTGTATGGCCGCTTTAAACAACAACTGCACAAATATCACAACTTCTGATTAATAAATCTTAGTGGGCAGACAATAAAATGCCATGAAATAAACCAGTAATGGTCATTTGTTCAAAACATGTACCTCTTCTAGTACATAAAAAAATTTAGTGCTTAAAGAAATTAAAATGTCAGTATCGTTTCTGGTGAATTTTCAGAATAAGCTGCCATGGGAGCATACATGAGTAATAAAACTATTTATGGCCATTATATGACATACTGTATATTGTATAATTTGGTAGTCTTCCTCTCTGAAGGCTGGCAATGTCGTTTTCCCTGAGCTGGTAGGTGTAGACTAGCTGCTATACACTGCATAAAGTAAGTAGAAGAGAATCTGCTACCTAACTTTCACTCCCTCACATAGAAAGAGCCACAAGATCATGCAGGGCATAGAGGAGTACTAACCTGTAGTGATTTGGATAAAGCACTTGGGGATTGATAAAAAGTTTAGCTGCAGCATGAGCCTAAGCATCTGTCTCTGCTCCTCCCTCCCCTCTCCATAGACTTCTGTAGACGTGTAATCTGATGTGACATGCAGGCTGTTTCGAAATAGATATAGCACAGATTTTTAGAGTAAAAGTCAGTGTAACAGGAATGGGAGGAGAAGAAACAGCCTGATAAGTGCAGAAGGTAGCATTTTTCTCTGTGAAGATACATTACAAAGTTTCTTATAAGCTTGTACCATTGATTGATACAATGTTTGTTGAAACGACGGTGACTATTTAAAGATTCTAACTTGTGTTTTTGGATCTTTTTAGAATGTTTGATGCGGTATAATTTCTTGGCATTGTTATTCTTTTTTTCACACTTACACTATTGACATGTGCACCAAGAATTACTTTAAACTGCTCCCAATATACTGATGAAGGCCAAAAGAGTGTTCTTTTGGCCACCGATTTGCAGTATCCATAATGGGTTCTGCTTTTTTGACTGTATGGAATAGTACAACAGACTTTGCTATCTTTGGTAGTCAAAAAAAAAAAAAAAAAAAAGGTACAAGAGTTACACAAATTTTTAGCTCTGAGTCCATATGGTCCTCCTGAAAGCCTCCAATTGTATGTATGGAAGCATATAGCTTCTTTTAACTTACATTCATGTGGAGCAGTACAGAAGCCAAGCATGCAACTCTAAATCATTTATGATACTTAAAACTGGATAACTCCTTTACACTAGCGATTGGCTTCCCGTTCTTCGGGTCCATTTGGGGACCTGGAGAACGGAAACTGAATCCGCTTAAAAAGTGGTTATCCGCGGACCCCATAGACTATAATAGGGTCTGACGGGTTTCCGCCCGAAAAATGCAAAAAAAATGTGGAGAGAAAAGTCCTGCTTGCAGGACTTTTCTCTCCACATTTTTCAAGCGGATTCGAGGATGGAAATCCTGAATGGAATACAGGCGGAGGTGTGAACCTAGCCGTACCTTACTTTACAAACAACAAACATAAAAGCTGAAACAAAATGCTTACTTTCTTCTTTCTCCAGATACAGCACATATATTGCCATTTATTTCTGACAAGCTTTGAACAGCAGTAGGAAGGCACATAGCTAGCAATAAAAATACAAATATAAAGCATCTAGTTAAAATTTACAAAGTGAAGAATTGTCTATAGTGTTCATTCCCAACCCCTGTTCTTTAAACTTACATCATATTCACAAATCTAACGGGCTTTTTCTTGTAACACTGTGCTGTTCCTCCATGGATAAACTGACAACTGGGTGTTTCCAGTTGGGGAAGGGGGTGAATACTCTTATACTGTCCAATAAGTGCTGACAGTGCCAGGTTGTGTAGAAATACACCCATTTGACAAGAAAATTTGGAACACAGTTGTAGATGCAGATACACTTGTAATACACATCTTTACTAAAATATGTCCAGAGAGGTGACAGCAGCAGCCAATGTGTTGAGACTTTGGTAAATCTACTTGAATGGGAGGTGAGCTACAGTAATCTGGAATGTCCAGTAGGCAGTCTGGCTGCATACAGCTCCACCCACTGTATATTTCTGGCACCAATGGCTCCCCATTTAGCTGCTCAGTGGGGGTGCCAGATGTTGGACCACTGTCAATTTGATGACCTAGGATAGGCCACCAATATGAAATCCCTGAAAACTTCTAATAAATCCAACCACAATATCTTTGGGTCATTTGGTTAAGTTTTTTTTTTTTTTTTTTTAATTAAAGTCAGCACATTATTTTACAATAGTAGACATACTGCTGTTACACAGTTCACCCTTACAAAGCACCTGCTGGACCCCATTGACTATCACTGCCATAGTCTCCTGTAGCACTGCAGTCAACAGTGCATACAGCTCTGCACTGCAAGCGTCGCTGGATTGTTACTAATCCGCAGTGCTACAGTGGTCTGTGTGGAGCCCCGGCCATCCATCACTACACTGCAAAGTATGTGGAGCGGTGGCAGCGCCGTTACCTGAGCGGCATCCGCTGTGCATAGCTTTGTACAACACAGCGCTCCGGCAGGGCAGAACACCCACACGACTCCACACACAGGACATGCCGCTCACTTAGTTACTACTCAGGCTGAACTTATAGGTGACAACCTCCGGAAGCGCCGACATAAGGGCAGAGGAAGCCGCGACAAAACGAAGAGTGCCCCGGAACAAGAATAAAAGAGTGGGCGGGCTCTACCTGAGGCTGTGAGACTTTTACTTCTCTTGATTCCTTATATGCCTTAAGCTGCAGTCAGCTTCTAGGGAACTATTCTGTGTACCGCCTGCTGCAGAACTGCTTGCCACCTGTAGTGGGTATTGTATGTCTTGTAACACCTCACACTAAGCTTCCTTCAAAGTAAGGTTCGGCAGCAGTTAATGAAACCAGCAGTGAGAAAAGTGTACGGAGGACCGCCAGTTTCAGTACCCCATTATAGTGTATGGGGTCTGCTGGTGTTCGTGGGTAACTGACAGTGGCGTAACTAGGAATGGCTGGGCCCCAAGGCGAACATTTGACATGGGGCCCCCCCCAAGCCGCCGCCCCCAACCCCCCCCCCCCCCACACACAAACCGCATTCCTGCGCACACTATTATGCCCCACAGTGGCCCCTGCACACGATATTATGTCCCACAGTGGCCCCTGCACACGGTATTATGCCCCATAGTGGCCCCTGGACACGGTATTATGCAGCATAGTGGCCCCTGCACACAATATTATGCCCCATAGTGGCCCCAGCACGCAGTAGTTTGCCCCATAGTGGCCCTTGCACGCAGTAGTTTGCCCCATAGTGGCCCCTGCACGCAGTAGTTTGCCCCATAGTGGCCCCTGCACGCAGTAGCTTGCCCCATAGTGGCCCCTGCACGCAGTAGTTTGCCCCATAGTGGCCCCTGCACGCAGTAGTTTGCCCCATAGTGGCCCCTGCACGCAGTAGTTTGCCCCATAGTGGCCCCTGCACGCAATATTATGCCCCATAGTGGCCCCTGCACGCAGTAGTTTGCCCCATAGTGGCCCCTGCACGCAGTAGGTTTGCCCCATAGTGGCCCCTGCACGCAGTAGGTTTGCCCCATAGTGGCCCCTGCACGCAGTAGGTTTGCCCCATAGTGGCCCCTGCACGCAGTAGGTTTGCCCCATAGTGGCCCCTGCACGCAGTAGGTTTGCCCCATAGTGGCCCCTGCACGCAGTAGGTTTGCCCCATAGTAGCCCCTGCACACAGTAGTTTGCCCCATAGTAGCCCCTGCACACAGTAGTTTGCTCCATAGTAGCCCCTGCACACAGTAGTTTGCCCCATAGTGGCCCCTGCACACAGTATTATGCCCCATAGTGGACCACCCATGAACGATTATTATACTCTGGGGTCTTTTCAGACCCCAGAGTATAATGATCGGAGACCCAGGGGAGGATAGAAACATAGAAAACACTGCAACTTACCTCTTCCTCGCTCCGGTGCACTCCCGTGTGCTACTTCGGCCATCTTCAATGGCGGACCGGATCTCGCGCGATCCAGGCCGATGTCGCGACGCATAATGACGTCGGCTGACGTCTGGGACGTCACCAAACAGGCCCGAAGCCTGCGGAGCGGCAGAGAGGTGAGTTACAGTGTGTTTTATGTTCGCTCACCTCCCCTGGGCCCCCGATCGTTATACTCCGGGGTCTCAAAAGACCCCGGAGTATAACGATAGCAGTGATTGTGGGGTTCGCGGTAGCGACTGCCACAGGGCTGCAGGCCCCGTAATGTTCCGGGCCCTGTGGCAGTCGCTATCACTGCTACCTCGGTAGTTACGCCCCTGGTAACTGATGTTATGGCGCTAGGGCTCTCTGTCGTTCGGGTCCACCGGACGGACCCAAAGAAGGGAGAGCCCAGCGCCAGATGTGAACCTAGCCTTACATTGTAAGCTGTGAGATACAGGATCCTCTTTTGCATACGTTTGTACAAAGAATCAACCCCTTCCTATTCCATTCACTGTATGATGAAAGCCCCTTACACTCACTGAGATAAGCAAGAAGAAATAGAATGTAGGAAGAAACCTTGTGGCAGGAACCTGAGGCTGAGCCCCACTTGCAAAAATGCAGCTTTATTTGAGCCAAAGCCAGTAGATTGAGCAGAAGGTACTTCATATATATTTCCCATTCCTCTTGTAGCCACTTTTCTTTGGCTCAAAAAAAAAAAAATCTGCTTCTGCAACATGGGGCCTCAGCTTTAGGCTAAGTTCAAAAGGCGGAAAACGATGAGGAATTCCTCTTCATTTTCTCCCTGTGGGCTACCTGCCTGGCATTCTGTCACGGGTTTCCATATGAATGGACCTAACCAGCAGGGAGTCTCAAGACGCAGAATCCGCAGCAAGATCAAGCAGGATGCTTATTTTTTTTCATTGTCCTGTAGCAAGCTCTGGCTCCCATTAAAAACAATGGCAAGCAGAATCCTCCATTTGAACTAACCCTTTTAGGCTGGGGCACCACGTGGCATAAACACCGCAGCATTTTACATTCCTTGCAACGTGGATGAGATAGCAAATCCCATCCACACATTGAGAAAAAATACGCGCAGTGGACATGGCAATTATACCTACAGAAAAGTCGGAGATTTCTCTATAGGTACAATAGAAGCAGAAAGTCCATAGAGGAAACCTCTGCAGACTTTCTTTGAAAATTGCTGCAGAAAAAGCCACAATGCCTTCCACTGTGGTTTTTCCTACAGCGCTCTACATGGGGCCTTATCCAGGTTTTTTTTAGGCAGAAAGCAGCCATATTTTTAAGTAAAATACATTACATTTTGGTCCAGAATCACATGATCTATAAAATGAGACTAAATTGTCTGCAAAGTTAGTGACCATTTAAGGAAGCCATTAAAGTATTGTCTTCTCAGGTCTTTAAACCAGTGAATGGAGACGAGCCTGTCCACCTTTCTATTCTGTGCGGCCACAAGATAAGCTTGAGAGTAGAGGTTCACTTTGCCTATGTGAGTCCAAAGGTAGGGACACTCAAGCTAGGACTTCACAAAGATTCCTGCGGATTGCTCTAAATTGACATCACACCATTGTTTGTGTATGTACACCAGATAGTTTTAAAATTTCTACAAGTCACTTGTGATGTTTTTCATATGTAATGTATTTTTTTTTTTCTGTACAGCACCAACATAATCTACAGTGCTTTACAAACAGTGTCATTCCCATATAGCATTTAACGCCGATGTTATCGTTGGTCAAATTCGACCCTAGGACTCCAGCGCTGTAAGGTATCAGTGTAGCTCCCAACTGTCCTGATCTGTCCCTCTGGTGGCAAGAGGCCATGGCCCAGCTCTATATGCAGGATGCCTGGATCCAGACAGCAACATTGTATCATTAATTAGCTTACTTGTATAGCGCCATCATATTCCACAGCGCTTTACAGACATTGTCAGTCACTGTCCCATATAGGGCTCGCAATCTACATTCCCTATCAGTACGTCTTTGGGGTATGGGAGGAAACCAGAGTACCCGGAGGAAACCCATGCAAACATGGGGAGTACATACAAACTCCTTGCAGATGTTGTCCTTGGCAGGATTTGAACCCAGGACTCCAGTGCTGCAAGGCTGTAGTGCTAACCACTGAGCCACCATGCTGTCCATTACACTGTGTCTATGCTCCCAAGCTGTGGCCAGAAGAGACTGGAGTTGACTCCAGGGTAGTCTGGCAAGGTAAGGATTTTGTTCTTCTGGAAGTTGGAGGTAGGTAACACTGCAGTTTTACAGCAAACTGCCTTCTAAATAGAGCAAAAGGAAGTACAGCTGAGGATCACAGCAAGCAGCATACAGAGCTTCAGTTTTTGAGAAGAATGAGAGCAGTCACCCAAATAGCTGCCAAGGAAAATGGCTTGTCGCTTTGGCACTAGGTTTTCATAAATGTGTATAAGCCAATACAGTAGGTATAGTGTGCTGTGCAGAAAGCAAGTAAACCATACAACTTTCAAAGCTGGCATGTTACATATACAGTTGTGCTAAAAAGTTTACATACCCTGTCAGATTTTTTTGGCCTTTTTTCAGAGAATATGAATGATAACACAAAAACTTTTTCTCCACTCATGGTTAGTGGTTGGTTGAAGCCATTTATTGCCAAACTTCTGTGTTTTCTCATTTTAAATCATAATGACAACCAAAAACATCAAAATGACCCTGTTCAAAAGTTCATATACCCTGGTTGTTTTGGCCTGATAACATGCCCAGAAACCAAACCACAGTCAGGTAGACCAAACAAAATTTCGTCCACAACTGCCCGGAAAATTGTTCGGGATGCAAAGAAAAACCCACACATAACATCAGCTGAAATACAGGACTCTCTGAAAACTATCAGTGTGGCTGTTTCAAGATGCACAATAAGGAGGCACTTGAAGAAAAATGGGCTGCATGGTCGAGTTGCCAGAACAAAGCCATTACTGCGCAAAAGAATCTCACCTTCAATATGCCAAACAGCACAGAGACAAGCCTCAAACCTTCTGGAACAAGGTAATTTGGAGTGATGAGACAAAAATCTAACTTTTTTGGCCACAACCATAAACGTTACATTTGGAAAGGTGTCAACAAGGCCTATGATGAAAGGAACACCATTCCTACTGTAAAGCACGGAGGTGGATCACTGATGATGTGGGGATGTGTGAGCTTCAAAGGCACAGGAAACTTGATCAAAGTCGAGGGAAAGATGAATGCAGCACGTTGTCTGCAAATACTGGAGGCAAATTTGCACTCATCACCCAGGAAGCTACGCATGGGATGTACTTGGACGTTCCAACATGACAACGGTCCAAAACACAAGGCCAAGTCGACCTGTCATTGGCTACAGCAGAAGAAAGTGAAGGTTCTGGAGTGGCCATCTCTGTCTCCTGACCTCAATATCATTGAGCCACTCTGGGGAGATCTCAAGCGCACAGTACATGCAAGACAGACCAGGAATTTACAGGAACTGGAGACTTTTTGCCAAGAAGAATGGGCAGTTTTACCATCTGAGAAAATAAAGAGCCTCATCCAAAACTACCACAAAAGACTTCAAGTTGTCATTGATGTTAGAGGGGGCAATACATGGTATTAAGAACTGGGGTATGTGAACTTTTGAACAGGGTCATTATGATTTAAAAAGAGAAAACACAGAAGTTTGACAATAAATGGCTTCAACTAACCATGAGTGGAGAAGTTGTGTTATCATTCATATTCTCTGAAAAAAGGCCAAAAAACCCCCCAAAAATCTGCCAGGGTATGTAAACTTTTTAGCACAACTGTATGTATCATGGGCTTTGTGAATGCTGCTAACTATTCAAGCTGTTAAAGGGATTCTATCATTGGGGAACCATGTTTTTAACTGAAACAACATTTGAATAGCCTTTCTGAAAGGCTATTCTACTCCTACCTTTACTTTTCTTCTCGCCGCAGTTTGTCCAAAAAAAAGTTTTATTCTCATATCCAAATGATGCTCAGGGGGTGTTCCCCGTTCTCCGAGCACACCATCATCAACCCTGCCTCCAGCCGTTTTTTCACGCCCCCTGCATCTTCTGTTCATCTTGCATCATCTTCTTGCTCCGTCAGCCATTTTTCTGGAGTACAGTGGTGTAAGAAACTAAAGAAAAATGGCCGACGGAGCATGCGCAGTCAGCTCGGGTTCAGGCAGAGCCGACTGTGCTCCCTGAGCATCATTTGCATATGAGAATAAAATGTTTTTTTTGGACAAACGGCGGCAAGGAGAAGAAAAGTAAAGGTAGGAGTAGAATAGAATTCAGTTAAAAACATGTTTCCCCAATGATAGAATCCCTTTAAGTGACCTAAGACATACATATAGAAACGTCAGATTGCTGTAGATATGTAAGTGATAAGGTGTGGTCTGATGATAAACAGGGTTTGGTTCTCCCACTGCCCTATAAAACACTCAGGCTACTTCTGGGTAGTGTAATTCTTTGGGAGATATCAAAGACTACTAGACATACCTCTACAACCTAGCTGAGGACTTTTTATCCAGTTGACTTTGAAATGTGGCACATCATTGGAATGGGAAGAGCAGGATGGTTGTTTTGACAAACTGCCCGTCCTCTAGGCCATTCTGACCCAGCTGTTAGGAAGTGTCGGGAACAGTGGTTATATGAGGACATGCACATGGCAAGAGGCTCCAGCCAGACCACCAGAGTAGAGGATCGTTTGATCTGCATATAAACATGAGCAGCTCCACCAGTTTCCTTGCCCACCATTCAGACACAGGTGGCTCTCTCATTACACACATCTCTGCCCAATACATTTCATGGTGCTTGGCAGAAGGAAATTTGGTGGAATTGCACCCATTATGTGTCTAGCCAGTGATGACCAGCATACAGAGGTAGCCCAATAGGGTGCTAGAGCCTCACTTCAATTGTAAATTTTTTCCCCGCTGAACTTATCCTTTCACTCTAATATTGTTATTACTTACATATATATCATTACATTCACACATTTGATTCCAACTCTGTGTTTCTGTCCACACAGCTGGATGCACACTTTTATCACACTCCTGGCAATTTAATGCTGAGCTGTCTGCTTCCTGCTCCATTCTCTGTATGGCAGCTGCTAAGGACAGCCGATCAATAGAAGTGATATTGATCTAGCATTGATGACCTATAGAATACATCAATAGTTTTTAGCCTGTAAACCCCCTTTAAACCCTTCCTGACATCCAATGTAATAGTATGGCGGATGTCTGGTCTTTAAAGATGGCAGCTGCTCCTAAGCAGATAGTAAGAAATACACAAGGATACATGTAAAAATACATACAAGAACATACCTTTCTCCCCTCTTTACAAACCTCAGGCTGTAAGGCAAGTAGCCACAGCAGAAGCACTGCAAATTACTCGCTGCATCAGACATGAGGCGCACAAATCCCTACCATCTCAGGCTACATTCACACAACTGTGCTAAAATGACTAGAAATAGATGAAACAATCCATTTTCCACCCATGGGACAGCTGTTTGCACTGAAGCATGATAGACAATTAGACTTACAGTAAGTCTATTCCGGGATCTGTGCAAATGGACAAATATAGGACAATGTCTTATTTTTCAACAGATCGTTCAAAAAGTCCCATAAATAAAAAGATGTGTACAGCCCCATAGACTCACTTGGCTGCCATGTGGCTATTGTCAAAATTTTGAAACATTCATGTGAATAAAGCCTTACAATAGACCGGTTACTGCACTTGTCTCAACATACCTGCAAGTCTACGCAGTTTTTGTAGCAGCTGCAGACGAACCAACTCTTCATTTATTAAAAGCTTTTTATGAATTCATTTGATGCCATAACCATATGGCCATTCATCTCACTGTTTCCTTAGCAAACCTTGCTTAACCACTTCAGTATCGGGGCAATTTCTGGTCCAGGACCAGACACATTTTCGTTTTTTTTGTATGTCCGGTTTTTATAATTTGCATTATTCAACTAATTTTTGCGTCTTTTTTCGGTGACACATAGGACTTTATTTTTATGTTAGTTTTGGATGTGTTTCAATTTTTTTTTTATATCCGGGAAAATGTAAACAAAAGTGGAGGAAAAATGTATGTTTTTCAATTTTTTTTTTTTTTTTAATATCACAATTTGCTGATATAAACTTTATAAAATTGTTAAAATTGTTTTTACTCTCCATTACGGTAATTTTTATTTTGTATGGTGTTGTCGGGGGTGGGGCTATAACCTTTAATAACGGCATTTTATTGGTGTATTTATTTTATTTTTTTTAACATTGTGTCCCCATAAGGTCATAATAGACCTTTGGGGACATCTGATCACTTTTTTTTTTTTTTTGTTGGGGAGGCTGATTTCCCCTGTAACTGGGGCTGGTACATTTAGCCCCAGATGCAGGAGGAATACAGCCTCCTGCACGTTCGTGCAGCTGCTGAGTTCTGCTTGGACGTACCAGTACTAGACAACCACTTTCCGAACGTATATAGGTCAATGGGCGGTCAGGATGTGCTTAAAACCTGTTCACAGTCAATAGTGTCCTGGAGGTCAAGACATTTAATATTTTGTAGTGTCCTTTCCATAACCATATTTGCATTTCCCCTTTGTTTTCTGCTCAGAGACAAGTCTACAGAACCTCATGACTTCACAAACTACACTTCCATGGAAGCCAAACTTCCGACTCCTATTTTTCCACACTCTTGGACTCCTTCATAAATGGCTCATGTATAACTAAATTAATAATATATAATAATTACAACTTTATATGATTAAAATGCTATTAAATTTATAACAAGCTCTGCATTAACTAGAATATACATCAGCATGTAATATTTTTATTTTGAAGGTGGCATTCCAATTGCTACATCTCTACTGACCCGAACTCCAGCCAAAACGATTTTGAGACCACAACCCTAATCCCTCCGATTAAAGTCAAAGGGGAAATTCTGTTAGTATATCAGAGTCAGAAAACAAAAAGGCACAGTGTTATACATTTGTTGCTTCTTCTTTCTTATTTAGGGCAAAATTTTCCAGTATTTGGAAAATGCACAACAGTAGATGGCCAGCTTTAAACAGTTGTAATATGGCCTCAACAACAGAGACCCTGCAGTTCCTATGAACAACACTTGGTATCCAACCTTCAGGAGAACATACCACTACTGTGTAATATGCATCATGCAAAACACAAGCACGTGAAAGCAGCCTAAGTATATGTAAGCCAAAACTAGGTATAATGAAACTATTTGCATCTATGTTGCGTGTTGGACCCACTCCTGGTTTTGACTTAAAAATAGGGCTGGGTGATTATGAACTAAATACAAATTACGAATAATTGGACATTTTACCTAGATTACAATTAATGGTGTTTCGTTCACACCCCCTTCTAAGCATATTTACGGGTTGGGTGAACCCTGCAAGATTCATCTTGCGGAATTTGCCCTGGAGTTCTGTTCAAACCAGACAGGGCCGAACTGAAACTGCTATTATACTGTGGGGTCTCTTTAGACCCCAGAATATAATAAGCAGAGGGCCAGGAGAGGTGAGGAAACAAACATTGTTACTTACCTCCCCCTGCTGTCTTTGGTGATTCTGGCTGACAGGGATCGCTGATTCAGCTAGAAGTGCCGAGGACTGCAGGAAGTCGCACCAGAGCTGTAGGTAACACTGTGTTTCCTCACCTTCCCTGGACCTCAGTTTATTACATTCTGGGGTCTAAAGAGGCCCCACAATATAATAGTTTTGGTTAAGCCAGAACAAAACTACAAATATTGTAATAACTAAACCAAAATAACAGACATGAACAAAATCAAGTCAGTTATCCAGGTTGATGTTCGCTTTCAGTTATTTTTCAATTAATCTCCCAGCCCTACTTACAAATAATGCAAAATACTAAGCAAAATGCTGACGTGCTAAAAGGGCTTCTCCAAGAGTTCATACCGACAACCTGTCCATAGGATAGGTCATCAATACGAGATCTGTGGGGAGCACAATGTCGCCTCCTCTATTCAGTGTTTTTCTGCACTGTGTATGGAGCTTGTCAGTTTTTTGTTGGCAAGATAAAGTCTTGGAGAACTCGTTTAAAGGGGTGTTCCAGTTCATTTTTTTAACCCCTGCGGAGGTTTAACCCCTTAAGGACACAGCCCAAAGTGCGTTAATGTCCAGGCCTTGTTTTTCAAAACTGACATGTGTCACTTTATGTGGCAAGAACTTTGAGACGCTTTAACTTACACAAGTGATTTTGAGACTGTTTTCTCGTGACACATTGTACTTCATTGTTAGTGGTAAACACTAATCAATATTGTTGTATTTATTTATAAAAAATAGGATATTTGATGGAAATTTTGAAAAAAAAATAAATAAATCGCAATTTTCAAAATGTGAAATTCTCTGCTTTTCAGACAGATAGTCATACCACCCAAAATACATATTATCTACCATATCTCTGCTTTATATCGGCATCATCTTTTAATCGGCCTGTAATTTATTTTGGATGTTAGAAGGCTTACAAATGTAACAGCGATTTTCCAGATTTACAAGAAAATTTCCCAAACTAATTTTTAAGGGACCACTTCAGTTCTGAAAGGGATTATAAAGGCCTATATATTAGAAACCCCCCATAAATCACCCCATTTTCAAAACTGCACCCTGAAATAATTCAAAACAGCATTTGGGAAGTTTGTTAACCCTTTAAGCATTTCACAAGAATTAAAATGATAGAGGTGAAATTTAGACATTTCATTTTTTTCCACTAATCCCTTCATTTAGCCCTAAATTTAACACATTCACAAAGGGTTAAAGGAGAAAATGCATCTCCCAGTTTATTATACAATTTCTCCAGAGCACAGAAATACCCCACATGTCGTTGTAAACTGATGTTTGGGCATTCGGCAGTGCACAGAAGGGAAGGAGCAACACTGGACGTTTGAAAAGCAGATTTTGCTGAAATAGTTTTCAGGTGCCATGTTGCATTTGCAGAGCCCCCAAAGTACCAAAACAATGGAAACCCCCTAAAAGTGACCCCATTTTGGAAACTACACCCCTCACAGAATTCAGCAAGGAGTATAGTGAGCATTTTGACCCCACAGCTGTTTCACAGATTTTACTAACATTGGGATGTGTAAATGAAAAATTACTAAAACGTCACTTTATCCCCCAAAGTTTTCATTTTCACAAGGGGTTAAAAGGAGAAAAAAAGACCCCATAGTTTGTTAAACAATTTCTCCTGAACACAGCAATGCCTCATATGTGGTCGTAAACTGCTGAATGGGTACATGATGGGGCTCAGAATGGAAAGAGTGCTATTTTGCTTTTGTAGGGCAGATTTTGTTGGAATAGTTTTCAGGTGCCATGTTGCATTTGCAGAGCCCCCAAAGTACCAAAACAGTGGAAACCCCCAAAAAGTGACTCCATTTTGGAAACCACACCCCTCACAGAACATGTCAAGGGGTATAGTGAGCATTTTGAACCCACAGCTGTTTCACAGATTTTATTAACATTGGGACATGAAAATGAAAAATTACTTTTTTTCCAATAAACTGTCAGTTTAGCCCCAAATTTTTCATTTTCACAAGAGGACAAAGGAGAAAAAGCTCCCCAAAGTTTGTTACACAATTTCTCCTGAACACAGAAATGCCCCATATGTGGTTGTAATCTGCTGCATGGGTACATGGTGGAGCTCAGAATGGAAAGAGCGCTATTTAGCTTTTGGAGGGCTGATTTTACCAGAATAGTTTTCGGGTGCCATGTCACATTTGCAGAGCCCCTAAAGTACCAATACAATGGAAACTCCCAAAAGTTACCCCATTTTGGAAATTACACCCCTCATAGAATTTATCTAGGGGTATAGTGAGCATTTTCACCTCACAGCTGTTTCACAGATTTTATCATCATTGGGACGTAAACATTAAAAATTACTTTTTTTCCAATAAACCATCCATTTAGTGACATATTTTCAATTTTTGCAAGTGGTTAAAGAAGAAAAAGCTCCCCACAGTTTGTTACACAATTTCTCCTGAACACAGAAATGCCCCATATGTGGTTGTAATCTGCTGTATGGGTACATGGCAGGGCTCAGAATGGAAAGAGCGCTATTTAGCTTTTGGAGGGCAGATTTTGCTGGAATAGTTTTCAGGTGCCATGTCGCATTTGCAGAGCCCCTAAAGTACCAATACAATGGAAACCCCTCAAAAGGGACCCCATTTTAGAAACTACACCCCTCAAGGAATGTATCAAGGGGTATTATCATTTTGAGCCTAAAAATGCTTCCCAAAAATTAATGTACAAAGTGGAAATTGAAGTTTTTGAAGAAATATCCAATTTCAGAATATGTTGCGGCCACTTTGTGGCATCAGAGACATACACTCCTAAAACTATTAAGTGGGCTATCCCGGGGGAAAAAAATTATATATGTGGGTGTAAACTGCTGCTTGGGCACACAGCAGGGCTCAGAAGGGAAGGTGCACTGTGTTTTATTAGCTTTTGGAGTATAGATTTAGAGGGACTTTCTGGTCGCCATGTTATTTTTGCAGAGCCCTGGAGGTGCCAGTAAACTGGAATTCCCCAAGAAGTGACCCCCATTTTGTAGGGGCGATTTTAGGGTCTCTGCAAATGTGACATGGCGTCCCAAAACCAACAATCTAAATCTGCGCTCCAAAAGTACATAGCGCTCCCTCACATCTGCACCCTGCTGTGTGCCCAAATGGCAGTTTATGCCCACATGTATGACACTGGTGTACCCAGGATAACATACTTAATGCCATATGTGGGTATAAACTGCTGTTTGGGAACAGCCGGGCACAGAAGGGAAGGAGCGCTATTTTGGTTTTTAGAGCACAGATTGGTTTATGGACACCATGTCACTTTTGCAGAGCCCAAGAATTGCCAGTAAAGTGGAATCCACAGACTTGTGACCCCATTTTGAAACTACACCCTTCAAGGGATTTGTCAAGTGGTGTAGCGAGCATTATTAACCCTTAAGTGTTGCATTCTTTTAATTTCCAGAAATGAATGCGCAGATGATAATGAAAAGTTAGAAATAACATTTTTCCAGAGATACACCATTTCAGTGCCCGATACGTTGTGCCCAGCTTATGTCTGCAGAGACACACAATCCAAAAACTGTTAAGCGGGGATCCCGGGCACAACAGCTTTTGGAGCGTTCATCTCTGATACAAGCCGGGCACAACATATTACGCACTGAAATGATGTATTCCTGGAAAAATTGTCATTTTCACCTTTCACAATCAGCTGCCTATTCATTTATGGATAATAAATTATAGCAACACTTGGGGGTTAAAAATGCTCACTGTACCCCTGGATAAATTCCTTCAGGAGTGTAGTTTCCAAAATGGGGTCACGTGTCAGGATATTCCACTTTACTGGTGTTTCAGCTCTGCAAAAGTGCAGTGGCGTCCAAAAACCAAACTGTCCAAGCCTGTGCTCCAAAAACCAAATAACGCTCCTTCCCTTCTGTGCCCAGCTGTGTCCATACAGCAGTTTATACCCACATATGACATTAAGTACATTACCCTGGGTACACCAGTGTCATACATGTGGGCATAAACTGCAGTTTGGGCACACAGCAGGGCGCAGAAGAGAAGGAGCGCTATGTGGCTTTTGGAGCGCAGATTCAGATGTTTGGGATCTGGACGCCATGTCATGTTTGCAGAGCCTGTAAGGTACCATAACAGTGGATTCCCCAAAGGAGTGAACCCATTTTGAAAACTGCACCCCTCAAAGAATTTATCAAGGGGTGTAGTAAGCATTAGTATCCCAGACGTGAATACACAGCGGATGGGGAAAAGTGAATATGTAAGCTGTGCGGAGTGCATTGGGAACACCAAATTCCCTACTATTTCCCCAGTAGTTCCTATTATTGGGGAGGTCACTCTGGGGGTCACTTCTGGTTTATTTTCCCTCATAAGCTCTAAATCTGGGGTGTCCCCTGATATACGCTCGCACAGCTTATACATACATTCCCTTCCTGAGCATACAAGTGTCTTGCAGTCTATACAGGAAGTGAGGCTATGCAGACGCATAGCGCTCACTTCCGCAGGTCTCGGCAGGATCAACCAGGTAGTGGGGTCTCCAGGCAGCCTGGGGTCACTGGGCAGACCCCAGGCAGCATATTATAGATATCGGCACCCCCCCGATCTCGCCGGGGGGGGGGGGGGGTGCCGATCGGAGCGGCAACATGGGGGAACCGCTTGGATGCCGCATTCATGTTTGACCGCGGCATCCAAGGGGTTAAAACTTCCGATCGGAACTCAGTTCCAACCGGGGGATATGGAGCAGGGTGTTAGCTGTCAATTACAGCTAACACCCGAACTGCAGTTTGGGCACACAGCCAGGCGCAGAAGAGAAGCAGCGTTATGTGGCTTTTGGAGCGCAGATTCAGATGTTTGGGATCTGGATGCCATGTCATGTTTGCAGAGCCTGTAAGGTACCATAACAGTGGATTCCCCAAAGGAGCTGAAATTCCCCATTGGATCCATGGCCAAATGGCCAGGTGAGTATGCACTGATTAATTTTTTTTTAACCTGTAGGAAGGCATAAAATAAACTGCAACACCCCTTTAAAAAGGCCTAAGGCTACATGCACATGACCAGAGCGGTTTTTAAAATCCGCAAAAATAGATCAGCGTTCCACATAACACTTGCCCATATTGAATACACATGTCACCCATAATTGCTGATCCGCAAAAAGACTTGTATGATCCCATTCATTTGTATGGGCGAGTCTGTGCTGCAAATATGGACAGGAATAGGACCCTGACACTGATCTGAAACATCTATGAACATGTGTATGGAGTCTCAGAAATTCATGGCTCCATATACTAGCTATAATTACGAATCTGCAATTGTGGAAAATTTATGGAAAACTACAGTCATGTATTTGGATCCCAAGACTGATTTTATTCTTAGCTGTGATTCTCAATATAAAGCAGTAAGCGAAAACTCTGCAGAAAACACCTCAAAATCTTTTAAAGTGCAGGGGCACAGATCTCTGATAAAAACACCTTCTATAGGAATAGACCTTGATTTATGGAAGATACAACCTACAAAATGGTAATGGCAACGTTTTAACAAAAAATTAAGCACAGAGCTTTATTAACATCACAGGACAGTTAACTGTTTGAAGAACATTACAGCTAAAAATAAAATACCCATTCCTAGTATGTTGAAAATATGCCATACAAAGTAGTTTTAGTATTAATTTTACTTCCAGGAGCAAGAAAACTGAAAATATACATATTTAAAAAGTGGGGACTAGGGAAATGGAAAGAGAAAAGAATACATTTTTCACACCTACGTAGCCGTAATGTGCCTCTAGAATGAGACAAGCCTTTAAAACTCATGGAATTTTTAAAAAATAATGTCATGGTCTGTGAGCCATCAGCGTTTACGACGAACAGGGGTCAATGATCTGCAAAACAAAAATAAGAACAGTATGAGTATTAATCACATAGCTTTCTGGTAGAAAAAAAAACCCGTAAAAACTAATGCTACTAGCCATAACCTTTCCCATTCCCATCACACACAGAAAATGTACAATTCATTATATTAAACAATAGATTGAAAAAGTGTACTACCTTGATCGGGTCTTAGACTTGTGTTTGCGGCTTGCCTTCTTACCAGACCTTTGAGATTTCTCCACAGATCGTGACCGACTACGTTTTAATTTCTTGGATTTTTTATCCTTGTAAACGACAGGAGATTCTGAACTGCTTCTTCCACTAGAGGCGGCTCGTTTCTTACTTTCCTTGGTAGAGCTCTTTTTACCATCTTGCCTAGAATCCTGCCGAGACATCTTTGAGGAGGAAGACTCACTGCGGGAGAATGTCCTTTGACTTTCTCTCCTACTTTTTATTTTCCCCTCTTCTTGAATTGAATATATATATTTCTCTTCCCTCTTTAGCTTTTCCTTTTTTCTGTCCTTTTCTGACTCCCTTCTTTTTCTATCCACTTCAACACTTTTACTCCTAGTTTTTTCCCTTTCTCGGCTATTGCCTCTATGCTTGTGTCTGTTCCTGCTAGAACTCCTACAATAAGTATCACTTTTACGCCGCTCTTTGCTTCTACTACGACCATGCCTGTCTCTGGATCGATTTGCTCTTCTCTCTCTGCTGTGGCTATGATTCCTACGCCAATCTCTCTCCACACTATTCTTACTAGACCGTCTACGTTCACTAATTTTTTCCCTGCTTCTGCTTCTCTCCCTCCGACTCTTGCATGCTGAACTCCTACTTCTGCTACGCCTGGTCTTACGTGATGGTGACACACTATGACTCCGTCTCTTTTTCCTCTTTGGTAAAGAGGGAGATGAACTGCGACTACTTGAAGAACTAGAGCTGTACATGCTGCTGCTGCTACTACTACTGCTACGGTCTTTACTGCTACTGCTGCTGCTACTGCTACTACTTGAGCTCCTAGACTTACTAGTAATTGTTCTTTCCTTAATCTCTTTGCCAACATCAATTAAAGGTAATGCTTCACTATTCATTTTTTTCTTATCAATCTCCAAATCCACCTCAATCTTTCTTTTTTCGTGCACTTCTAAATTGTTTGGAAGGTCTGTGACAGGCTCATTTGCTTCATCATCATGTGCCTCCTTTTGTTTTTCCTCTGAAAGCAGAAATTAAATTACTTGTCATATTGTGATGATATAAACTTAACTGTTACTTAGGCCTGAGGTAAAATGTAGACCAATGAAAACCACAATATGTACATTTACCTTATACTGTAATACTGAACTAGTACACTGAAACCACTTGGTTGTCATGTCACCAAAATTTGGAGTTTGATACAAATAGCGTAGAATTGTGATTCTCAATGCTAAAACAATACTTTGGTATGGTGTCAGCCCTGCAATTCAGTTTCACCATTTGGCAATCACTATAAATAATGTGTTCACCATACAGTATGGATTATGTCCATACCAAACGTCTTATTTAAAGGGGTTTCCCTATGAAAGCAAATTATCCACTATCCATAGGAAAGGGGATAAAGATTGGTGGGGGTTCAACCGCTCAGACTCCCACTGATCAGTAGAAAGGGGGACTTTTGCTCTGAAGAGAGCAAGTGCTGTGCCAGCACACGCACTGATCCATTAATTTCAATGGGAGGGCCAGACATAATCAAACACTATACACTACCATTGAAATGAACAGAGCAGTGTTCGCACTGCCCAACCATGGCTCCATTCAGAACGTCCCCCATTCTCCTCATCACTGGGAGTCTGAGCAGCCAGACCACCATTGATCTGCATGTTAGTACCAATTCTACATATAGAGGATAATTTGCATGTTTAATGCTTTGTGATGTTCAATTAATAAAGTGGATTACCAATACAGTAATAAATGCATCGTGAACCCCTAGCCACCACGTCATGTACTACAAATAGAATCACACTCTCACACACGGCACTAATTTTGCAGGTGTGTGTATAACTGGTTCCTGCTCTATGAAATACTATTACATCAGCAGTGGGACCCCGTACCCAGAAACTGATGTGAAAGTACTTCATGAAGGCGATGCCGGGCCAGGAGTTGGAGCCATTGGGAAGGGATGTCAGCCCTTAGATGCCACCATAGATGGTGGCTTCTAAGGGGTCTCTTTGTGTCCATCCCCATCAGCACTCCTGTGATGCAATTGTGGGGTCTTGATGCATTGCCATGGTGATGGGGGTCCAATGAAGGCTCCCCATGTCATCCTCAACTAAATCAATAAGCCTTTGCCAGATCAAAAAACTCATAGTTATAAGCTAAAATGGTAAATGACAGATATTCCTCGAAAAAGCAGCTCTCATTTAGCCCAAATTATGGAAAAAAAAAAAAAAGTTATGGCTCTAAAAATATGGTGCCACTGAAAACTTATTTTTCGCAAGTAAGTGATTTTATTATGCGAGAGTAGAATAAAAAAAAACAATATAAACTTGGTATCACCGTAATTGTACTGACTGGCAGAATGTCATTTCATTTATGATGCCCAGTGCACCAAACAAAATTTAGAACATTAAATAAGATGACAAAACTGACTTTTTTGCCATCCCACTAAGAAAGTTAATATCATTTGTTCACGGATTATGGGTAAGAGCAACGTTAATAAAAGGTAGTGTGAACAGGATTGCCACAATATTGTGGGTGACCTTACAACCATCACAAAATGCAAAACAAATACCAGTAAATTATTAGACACATACGTGGCTGTCCCTACCTTCTAATTGTCTCTCAAGTATCTGTTGCTCTTTTTCCTTTCGCTTAAATGCTTCTAACTTTTGTCGGATCCTGTGCCGGAGTTCCTCCTCATCTGTATCAGAAGATTCTGAGCCTCTGTCACTTCTCTCATCTTCACTTTCAGCTGACCCGTAACCACCCAGTCCACCTGCATACATAGATCCAAATCCATCATGCAGCAATAGAAATTTTGCCACAAATTTGTTTGATTACAAATTCTGCAAATCAAGGGTTTTACATGTCCAGAATCCATCAAAGTCACCTCTGAGCCTTCATGGGCTTACAAAAGATCACAAGAGCTTTGTGGTCTGTGACTTCAACCACCACAATTACTGACAATTTGATTTTCTTCCCCATGTATCTCAGACATAAAAACAATGTTTACTTAATTTCCCTTTTAAATGTGCTTACTGTGCATAAACCTATAATATGACTCATCTATATCCAGGAAGAATGTATTTTTGCAACCGATATACATACTGATATCACACAACGTAACTAACTGACCCTTTGAGAAGCTGCTCAATGTATAAATTATTAAGCTCTCACCAATCTGAAATAAAGAGTACATCCAGTTTCAGGACTCTGCAGTATAATTTTTTTTCAAAATCATGGTATCAGGGCAGAATGGACCAGCAGAAGTCTATCATGGGCTGCACAGGACTAGACCGTGTCCTGCTCTGCTTCTTAGGTTATGATGTTCAGCTAGGCAACCGGAACTACAGAATCTCTATGGTGCTGACTCCTGCGCTGTATACCACACCCCACTAGCCAGAGCAGGATGCCTCCCTGAAACTGGAGGTATGCTATTATTAGAAAATCATATAAATGGTATTTTACTTCCATTAGGGCTGGTGTAGTGATGCATTCTCTTCTAAGTTTTCCCTGCACAGTGGTGTTTCTAAAACCAACCAGCTCAAGTAAATAAGGCGAGCTGCAGTGAACAAAGAGGAAGAAACATGGCAACAGACCAGCACTGCACCTCTTCAACCACAGGATTGGTGGTGGTGTCAGAGGACAAACTTACACTGATCATATTGCATCACTTTGTAAGATGGGTACACCGCCTGATAAAAGTTGTGTGTTTCTACGGAAGCTGGATAACAATTCATAGCACCAGCACAACTTCCACAAGGATAGGTCAATAGTTTCCCCACAGTTCTAAATGCAAAACTCCTTCATATAGTGGTTGACAAGGCAGATTTGCCATTCAATAGACTGGGAAAATTGTGTGAGAGATATATGCTGTTCTAATGGTTGCTACATCTGAATATGGTTTCCAACAAGTGAAGAAAAGATGTTGGTTTTAAGACTTTATTGCTGGTGCTTACATTTAGAGGAAATTCTCTATAAAATTTTAAAACATTTTATAATGCAGTTTTAAAAGCCAAAAATATGGCAAAATATTTCTGAATGCATTTTAACAATTAGCTATAACTATATCGTGCATGGTTTAAGGTCACTGGATACATGAGGGATCAAAGAAAGCATGTCAAATAAGACACGTTGCTGTACTAAGAAAAAAAAAAAGTAGCATTTTATATAAAATATATATATATTTTCTTTTTTAAATCACATTCTGTTGTGTTACTATACATAACGTCATCTGCATGACAACAATCATATATAGTGCCAAAATAGTGGAGCCAAAATTACAGCACCTTTTCACTTTACTGCACAGAATCGGCAGGAAACTGCAACCAATATAATGAAAAGGTCATCTGTTGGATTTAAAGGACAATGTCTAATTAACCCAAATATAGAACTTTCTTTACAGTGACTTACAGCAACGAACAACGTTTTTTAGTTTTTAAAGGTATAAAATGTATTTCAGTAGCAACCATACAGTATGTTACGCTACAAAACATATCCAGTATGTTGTATACAACGAAAAACAAAAACTACACAATATTTCAGTTCTATCCTTGTACAGATTGAATGGTATATTCCAGTGAGCTGATGAAAGAGCTGCATTCACAATTCTAAGAGTCTGCTATCCAATGTTGTATACTGGACATGTTTTATTTAAAACCATGCACACTAGATGAACCAACTAACCCCACCCAGCCAGTAATAGTGAAACGTACTTACCAAGTCCAGTAAGGGAAGCCAATGCACTGGACTGTGCCAGCTGCCTTGCAGGAGCTTTGTATCACAACAACAGGAACAACATGTTAACACACATAGCCACGACCGCAAAGTCATGAGCTTCTATGCAAAATTTATTACTAGTGCTGCTATTTGGGGGGAGAGAAGAAAGGTTAAAATACAAAATCCATTGGAAAAAACATGCAGTCTTTGCAATACTCCTAAACAGCCAATGAATAAGAACAAAAACTTAATTCAAATTGATTTGCTAAAACAAACTCCAATAAGGGGCTTAAGATATAAAATAGGCATACTTCAAATAATATGCGAGAGATGCACTTAGGGATTTTCAGGTAAACTTGTGCAGTCAGAATGGGTGGTTCATAGCTCATACTTCTGAATTATAATGAATATGTACAATAAACCTTTACCTTGTGGAGATAAAGGATCTGGGTTATAATGTTTAGCTACTTTGAAGATTAACTCATCCACTTCACGCTAAATAAGAAGCCATGCGTTGAGAACAAAACAGAATCATCTACCTTTAGTTGCTTTACGATGTGTCTCTTTGGCCACGTTATAGATTTCTTCATTTGTGACATCCAAGAGAATTTCTGTTAGCAACATTTTTGTCATTATCATCTAGATAGGAACAAAACATTATTTATATGGATACAATGATGACAAATACAGTAGCCATCCTAGATAACTTTTGGCAAGAACTAAGCTCTATGAGTGGAGTGGTCCCATGACTATTAGCCTGACCCCCATTTGAGATAAAGCTAAATGGGTTAAGCTGCTTCAAGTCAGTCTCAAAAGACAGATGTAAGTAAAATGTATGTGAGCAGCAGACGTCACAGCACCTCCTGTGACATATGACTAGTGTGAAAAGAGTTGCTGAAGTGAAGAAAGAAGACACCCTCAATCTGAAGTATATTTCAGCTTGTTGCTTATTAAAGCGTAATTAAACTTTTGATTTTCTGGCAACATTTGTCATTAATGCATTTTATAATATACAATATAAATTTTGACTCTCTGAAATCCTGCGCTTCTTTATTAAGAGCTGAACTCTCAACACAACATTCATTAGGTGGGAGGCACAGACTCTTGTAAAGCAGAGAAACTCAATCTGAACTCATTTTTCACAAGTCTCCAAGGTTGCAGTCCTACTTGTATTCTCATCAGTTGAAAACACAGGATTGGGAGGAGATGCGTGTAAATATGCCAATTCTGACTGTGTTTTCAACTGGTGATATCTGATTGGATGAGAATCCGATATTGCATGACACTAAAAGCACTTTTCTAGGTTTGACAATGCCTGAGATATGTCTTTTTGAAGTGATCCCCCCCAGTCTCAGCTTCTTTGCATTATACAAGAGTCTGGCCACCCTTACATCTAGTGACAGCAGTGTACAGCTTTCAACAGAGAAACAAGGGAAAGAAAAAAAGAAAGGAAGCAAAATTTGTTAACATTTATCATAACATTTATTATTGACAAATGTTGCCAGAAAATTAAAAAAGTTGTTCAAAAGTTACGTTTTAAACATTTCCTATTATAGCTTTTGCACAACTGACATAAAACATGTACCATTTGATATGCCCTCTCTTCTTCTGTTATTTCTGGCTCACTATTCTCTTCCTGCACAGGTGGAGAAGGACTGCGGCTGACTTTTGAACTAGCTTCGTCCTCTTCTTGCTCATCATCATCTTCCTCTTCATCACTATCCTAAAAAACAAAAACAGGTGTAAATATGCAATTTGCAGAAAACTAAACAGTGCAACAGTTAAGAATTTGCTGCAGTAGCCATAAAAAACAGTGAATGATTAAATGCACTACAAAAAGGAATTGCAATGCACTGCAAATTCCACATGGATTTTGTAGTAGAGGTGAAAATGGTTGCTTGTTCTCTATGTCTAACTTCTGGGTCCTACTTACAAACTTGCTTTTTTGTGGTAAACGTGGACCATCACCCCCCTCTTCAGTTTCTTGCTCCTTTATTTCTTTTTTCATTTGGGAACGCTGCTGTTCCATCCTCTCACGCTCCAATTTCTTCTGCTTTTCTCTTTCCATCTTCTCTAAACCTTCACGAATCCAAGCAGGTAAGGTCCTGCGCTTGACGGCATCTACGATGAAAGAAAGGATAATCCAGAACTAAGTTATGGAAATATCTATGTACTTCCTTTGGTGTGGGAATCAGCTGGGTCTGACCTTTTCATCCAACCCTGATAATCCTTGAATTTATTTATTTATTTTTTTTATGTTGGACCTCCTCTTTAAAAAGGCAAAAAAAAAAAATAAAAAAATGCGAAGCTACCAATGTCAACCAACCATATACATAATTTGGAAAAATAACCACTACAGACTGAGGAAGAAGTAGATCCTCTATATTTACAAGACTGAATTAAATCGTAGAAAGAGATCAGCAGCACAGTTACCACTAACATCCAGATTTAGTTGTGTGAAATGAAAAATCCTGCCAGTTTTCCTGTAATAGAAATTGCCTCTGCATTTATTGACTACATTAGGAAAGTTTGTGCTGAGCAGTGTATGACCTAAAAGGAACAGCTGTGCGACTGCTGCTCCATTTAGATGTGGGTAAAAGGAATCCCCTTCAACCTGTGATTGCTAAGGTTTCCAGTATTGGAATCCCACAGATCTGTCAATTACCACAAATCCTGTGGATAGATGGCAAGTCAATACAAAGGATGTCCAATATTACAAAAACATAGATGATTTCTACCAAAAAGAGCACCACCCTGTCAGTGGGTTGGGTCCAATGTTTCACATCAGCTGCATTAAAGTAAATAGGGCTGAATTACAACAACACATACAACCCGCAAACAGATGCGGTGCTATTTATGGAGGAAAACAGCCATGTTTTTGTAACACTGTACAACAACTTTAAATACAAAAAACCTCACAAATTTTATTGAAATTCAAAGTGATACCGAAGCATTTTCTTATAATGAACCAGTATTGAGCAATATTGAACTGTAAGAATCTGCTCCTGAAAAATATACATACCAATCTGTAGAGGCTCTTGCTTGGGTGGTATTGGTATAGGTGAACGCTGCCTTTCCCTGAACGATGGCCTTTCTCTTCTATTAGGAGGGGGAGCAGGTGGGCCGGGTGGTCCTTGCTGCCAATATGGAGGGTGAAATCCGCCTTGAGGTGGTCCATACCCTCCAGAACCATGCTTAAAAAAAACAAACTCAAGTAAATCTGACAAACTAGTTTTAAACAAAACCTATTTTTCCAAGTAAACCAATATTAAAATAGAAACGAGAAAGATATTTACCTGATAATCGTACTGATTTACTGGCGCCATTGGAAAATTTTCAGGAGGTCCACTGAAACCATGATTATTTTGGTTAAACATGTGTCTGTTGTCATTTGTAAAATCTCCACTATCTTGGCTATTGCTATCTTCAGATGGTGGGACAATATCCATTGGTCCAGGGGCAGGGGGTATCCATGGCTGCTCTGGGGGAGGATGGTGAGGTGGTGGCTGGTGGTGTATTCCGCCCCATTCTATACAGATGCAAAATCACAAACAAATCATGTCTTTTAAAGAACTTGGACACTGCTTACTGGGTTTTACAAAACAGACACCAAATTAAGAAGTTTGACCATAAAAGTAGACATTAAAATGATGGTAAACCAAAATTACTTACCTGGCTGCCACATTCGGTTAAAATTGGGATCACCTTGAAAATTATGGTTGTTGGCAACAGGCTCTATTTGTGGAACGGGGGGCACATCTTGTCCATTGGGCATTATCACCTGCTGTTCAACCACTCCTTGCCCAGTAGCCTCACGTTGTGCAATCCATGCCTGGGCTAATGCTGCCCAATCAATCTGGCCTAAAAGTTTATTAAAAATAAATAACCGTTATTTACAAATGAACATGCAAATATAAAACTTCCCTGTTATAAAAGCAGGGTCTCTGTGGTCACTTTAATTCACTGTGGATGAAAAAGATCCATGATGGGATTTGTAAAGGTAAGCAGGATTTTTTTTCTTTTTTAGACTGCCAGTTCTGTAACTTTACAACTCCAGAGAAACAGAAGTCAGTCTGCAATACATGATGCATTTCAGAGCTACTGACTGGCTAAGAGAGATCATGTGCGATTGGTGACTGAAAAGAAGGCTAAATTCTCATCTGTGTGGAGTCCCCAGAGGAGACTTTTTCTCCGCCACTTTCAGTTTAAAGTAAAGGGACACTTGACAGATCACATTATAGTCAATGGGGTACCTCGAGCTCCATATGTGACTGATGTTTTAGCGGTTCGCTTGTGAGCTGACGCAAGTGTGAATCTACCATAATAAACACAATTGCTAAGCACTTACTTGGATCTTGCTGGTGCTGAAATGACTCCATCCATTGTTGCTGATTTAAGGGCCATTGCTGCCAAGGCTGTCCGCCCTGATCCCACATGCTTGCCACGTAAATAGCAAATCACTGCCTGCACACAAAAGTGGGATTACTGTTATTAACACTATAAAATAAAAAGAATGTGAATAAAACATAGTCCACTCATAATAAAAGGTTTGGTTCATCTTTTTTAAGTGGTGCCTAAATATCTTTATATACAGTCTTCCCATACAATCTTATAGGGGTTTCCCCATAAACACTTCTCCCCTAAAGGATAAGCGTCTGAGCTCTGGGGGTGATTATGAAAACAGAACTTCCCATGTCCACTGCTCCATTTACTTCTATAGAGATGGTCAAGCACAGCACACTCTATTACCCCTACAGAAGTGAATGGAGCAGTTGCCATGCATGCTCACTTCCAGTCCATAAACAGAAGGGAATCAGGGCCCCCAAGCAAAGGGCCCTCTCTATTATATAATGGACAAAGATAGTCTTCATGACACAACCCCTTTTAGATATATGAAATTTTCAAAACAACCTATTCAGCATTGGCTACAGCACAGTAACCAGTCTGCATTACACGGACTAGGACTGTCTTGCAATTCCTGGCAAAAAAACTAGCTTGAGAAAGATATTTTAATAAAAAAGCTGAGAGATGCTGTTTTACTAAATGTGTTGTAGGCATGAGGCATTCTAGATAGGAATTGATCAAACAATTATTTCATCAAATCATCGGTGTAACAACGGTTTTTATTTTTTATTATTTAATAATACCCTCTCTCTCTCACACTCCTCCCAGGCCTCCATCTACACTGGTTACAGTGAATAGCTGGGTGGAAACCCCAGGGATTGAATGGACAGTGCTTTTTAACGAATAAAAAGTGAATTTTATACCAACCCACGTGACTGTGAGCCCTGCCTGTCCGCGTGCTGTACATTCAATCCCTGGGGTTTCCACCCAGCTATTCACTGTATCCACTGACGTCCCAATCTGTGACATAGAACAAGTCCGCTGCCACCCAAAACTGGATTCATATACCAAGCACTATTGGTTGTTGTGACTCTCACAACATTATAAGGTGAGAGGCCATACATGGCCCTTTACTAAACTTCTTTCCTGAATGAGATTATATCACACGATGTGCCACTTGGCATTTCTTCTTTTTTCTTTGTGTCCATCTCCACTGGTGGCAGCTCTGGTCTTCTGTATACAGATCCCCGGGTGACGTCACCAGTTATGACCTGTTTGGCTGCACTGGTCACCAGGAACAATCACATGCCTCAACGATGGCCTCTTCATAAACGGCACACAACTGCGGTGACGTGTTTGTGAAGAGGTGACCATTGAGGCCTGTGACTGGCTACAGCAGTCAACTGGGACAAGCAGCCTGGGACCTGAATACAGATAAACGGACTTGCCAGCAATGGAAACAAAGTCCCAGAGAGAGGGGAGTAAAGTGTTTTTATGCTTATAGCTCCTCACAAGCAGTATTAAATAAACTCTTTCACTCTGCCATGAAAAATTAAACATTTTTCAATTTAAGTTCCCTGATTTATCACCCCATGCACTTCACTGTAGGGGCATCTGTAATCCAAGTTGCTGAGCAGATAGGTGTTTTTGCAGTCTACTGGTTCCATGATCACCTCTCAGTATGCAAGGCATACAAAAGGTACCAGTATCAGATAAACCGTCAGACATGCACTGTACAAAGATGAAATTCATACAGGTGCTACTACAGCCAAACCAATGTCAAGCTTTAACTTTTGACCACAGTTGCTTTTGTCTGCACTGCAGATGGCATTTGTGTATGGAAGAGTCAAACTGGACTATGTAAAATGTGTTATTTTGTCCAGCCCCTTTATGTTTCGGTAGCTACTTGGTAACAGAACATACCATGTGTGGGACAACAGTGGATGCCTATATTTTAAGTGGGATTGATGAACTGCCCCAGCTGCCTGGTAAGAAGGTGGAAGCTAGAAATATTACTGCACTGGTCACCAGTGAGATTTTGACATTTACACAAAATATGACTTTTTTTAATCGTTTTTTTTTTTTTTTTTTAAACACAGCTTTAACCATATATGGCTAAGCAGTGTGTGGCCATTCGGCAAGACATTTATTGGGGTCTATGCACTAGGTTATCATCATGAGCTTCACAATGGACATTTCCTACCCACAGGGGGGTCCTAAATCTATTGGGATGATGTAGACAGACGAGCTCTGTACTATTGCGATGAGCTCTGTACTCGCAGTACTACTGCTCTCTGGTAGCGGCCTGCTCTCCTTGTGTTACAGCGACAGGCATGATCACACATGTAAACTGATGCAGCGCGGCCCCACGCGACACATCTCAGTTAGACACAGGATCCCCTTCCCCCGCCTTGTAGCGCTGCTACAGACGTTATCACCCAGTATATGGACGAAACACGATCTGCAACAACTCAGCCTCCCGCGCCTGCGTGCTAGGCCCCATTACCGCCAAAAATCATAGTGGCTATCTCCTGCAGAGCCCGCCATTCACTTACATGCAAAATAACCGATACTTCTATAGATTGACCCTTTGCAGAGGTAATCCACCCGCTCACGCACGTTTACTGCCCCTCTTCCTATAGAGCCAGACCCTTCTATGGCGGCCGAGCGCTCCAGACAGACAATATGGCGCTCCTGGACTGGAGAGCGGAAGTGATCATCAGTGAGAGTTGGAGGAGAGGCGGTCACTGGCGCTGCAGGGAAGTGATTGCCACTTCGCCCCCTCGCGGCTCATCGCATTATGTTTTTTGGAAAGCTGCACATTATGGGGTCAAATTCTCATTGTAACTGGAGAAGCGGCAAATCTACCGCAGACTATAGGGACAGGGTTGCGTCTTGAATGGAGTTGCTCCTGATAGGTACTGTCTCCTGCAATTCCAGTTTAGTCACCTCACTAGTGAACGGTCTAGATTGGAGTTGCTGGAGGTAAGACCTACCAGGAGTAACTCCATTCTAGACAATTACTGAGGGGACTAGATTGGAGTTGCTGGGGGTAGAACCTGCTAGAACCAACTCCAATCTAGACAGTTCATTACTGAAATGACTAGAATGGAGTTGCTTACAGGAGCTGCTGCCAGAAACTCCAATCTAGTCCCCTCACTACAGGAAAAGCTACAGAGGAGTTTCTATAGGGAGGATCCTGGAGTCATAACTGGCCAAGAGGAACATTAACATATAGAGCAGGGGTAGGCAACCTTTTTTTGTTCGGCGTGCCGATTTTAATTAAAAAAATCAAAGATGAGGTACTCGGAGTGCCGGTCAATAATTATAAGTCTGATGACCCCTAAACTAAAGTCATATACCACAAACCATAACACAGAAGTTCTGCCACCAGACGCTTTAGGACACACGTGTTTACTGCTAATTCCTCGGACACTCCTGTACTTTCCGATTAGAAGCAATGAAAGTCCATGTGCAGCCCCCAATTAGTGGTAAATGTAAGTGTCCAGGAGCACCGTATGGCAGCACCCTCAGCACACACTATGTATCTGGATGCAGATATAGTCTTAGTCCACTGGAACTTTTACTTCAATGTAAAACTGCGTTCATATGGTGTATTTTTGCACAAAAAAAAAATGCCTGTATTTTCTGTGCAAAAACACATCCTTAATGCAGAAAACACACCGTTATACAGAATAATGTCCCATAGTGACCCCTACACGAGGTATTATATCCCATAACAGCCTCTACACACCGTATTATGTCACATAGTGGCCCCTACACACGGTATTATGTCATATAGTGGCCCCAGCACAAGGTATTATGTCATATAGTGACCCCTGCACACCGTATTATGTCATATAGTGACCCCTGCACACCGTATTATGTCACATAGTGACCCCATCACACGGTATTATGTCATATAGTGGCCCCAGCACACGTTATTAGGTCCCATAGCGGTCCCTGCACACGGTATTAGGTCCCATAACGGTCCCCACACACGGTATTATGTCCCATAGCGGTCCCCGCACACGGTATTTTGTCCCATAGCGGTCCCCGCACACGGTATTTGGTCCCATAGCGGCCCCCGCACACGGTATTAGGTCCCATAGCGGTCCCTGCACACGGTATTAGGTCCCATAGCGGCCCCCGCACACGGTATTAGGTCCCATAGCGGCCCCCCGCACATGGTATTATGTTCCATAGCGGTCCCCGCACACGGTATTAGGTCCCATAGCGGTCCCCGCACACGGTATTAGGTCCCATAGCGGTCCCCGCACACGGTATTAGGTCCCATAGCGGTCCCCGCACACGGTATTTGGTCCCATAGCGGCCCCCGCACACGGTATTAGGTCCCATAGCGGCCCCCCGCACACGGTATTAGGTCCCATAGCGGCCCCCGCACACGGTATTAGGTCCCATAGTGGCCCCCGCACACGGTATTAGGTCCCATAGCTCTCTACACACCCCCAAGTATATTAAGTGCCGGACCAAAAGAGCGGACAAACATAAAAAAACAACTCACCATTCCACGCTCCGCAGCCGCTCTGTTCTCTTCGGCGCTTCTGCCTGACGTCAGCGACCACTGATTGGGTCTCTGGGGTCACGTCGCGTAATGACGTATGCGTAATGACGCTGGACGTGTCCCCTGTCAGCTGTGCCGGCAGATCGGACAGCCGCCGCGTAGCGCAGGGAGCAAGGTGAGTATCATTGTTTTTCATGTTTCATCACTTCTCCTAAGTCTCCTCTTATTATACTGGGGGGTCTGAAGAGAACCCACAGTATAATAATAGCAGTTTCGTTTCGGCCGTGTTTGGTCCAATCGAAGCTGCTGGGTGAGGACTCCGCTGCCGTGCTAGGGGAATAAGCCACGTGTGCCACTCTTGGCACGTGTGCCGGGGGTTGCCGACCCCTGATATAGAGTTTTAGAATGATTATCATTAGGAATGGAGGAAAAAAATATTCCTGGACTAATATATATATATATATATATATATATATATATATATATATACACACACAGTACAGACCGAACGTTTGGATACACCTTCTCATTCCAAGAGTTTTCTGTATTTTCATGACTATAAAAATTGTAGATTCACACTGAAGGCATCAAAACTATGAATTAACATATGTGGAATTATATACTTAACAAAAAAGGGTGAAACAACTGAAAATATGTCTTATATTCTAGGTTCTTCAAAGTAGCCACCTTTTGCTTTGATTACTGCTTTGCACACTCTTGGCATTCTCTTGATGAGCTTCAAGAGGTAGTCACCTGAAATGGTCTTCCAACAGTCTTGAAGGAGTTCCCGGAGATGCTTAGCACTTGTTGGCCCTTTTGCCTTCACTCTGCGGTCCAGCTCACCCCAAACCATCTCGATTGGGTTCAGTTCTGGTTACTGTGGAGGCCAGGTCATCTGGCGTAGCACCCCATCACTCTCCTTGGTCAAATAGCCCTTACACAGTCTGGAGGTGTGTTCGGGGTCATTATCCTGTTGAAAAATAAATGATGGTCCAACTAAACGCAAACCGGATGGAATAGCATGCCGCTGCAAGATGCTGTGGTAACCATGCTGGTTCAGTATTCCTTCAATTTTGAATAAATCCCCAACAGTGTCACCAGCAAAGCACCCCCACCCCATCACACCTC
The DNA here is from genome assembly GCA_947044405.1 of Leptodactylus fallax. Classification (NCBI taxonomy): domain Eukaryota; kingdom Metazoa; phylum Chordata; class Amphibia; order Anura; family Leptodactylidae; genus Leptodactylus; species Leptodactylus fallax. The sequence goes on from CAMRHE010000024.1 coordinate 1,380,529, forward strand.
CTCCTCCATACTTCACGGTGGGAACCAGGCATGTAGAGTTCATTCGTTCACCTTTTCTGCGTCGCACAAAGACACGGTGGTTGGAACCAAAGATCTCAAATTTGGACTCATCAGACCAAAGCACAGATTTCCACAGGTCTAATGTCCATTCCTTGAGTTCTTTAGCCCAAACAAGTCTCTTCTGCTTGTTGCCTGTCCTTAGCAGTGGTTTCCTAGCAGCTATTTTACCATGAAGACCTGCTGCACACAGTCTCCTCTTAACAGTTGTTGTAGAGATGTGTATGGTGCTAGAACTCTGTGTGGCATTGACCTGGTCTCTAATCTGAGCTGCTGTTAACCTGCCATTTCTGAGGCTGGTGACTCGGATGAACTTATCCTCAGCAGCAGAGGTGACTCTTGGTCTTCCTTTCCTGGGGCGGTCCTCATGTGAGCCAGTTTCTTTGTAGCGCTTGATGGTTTTGGCCACTGCACTTGGGGACACTTTCAAAGTTTTCCCAAGCTCATCAAGAGAATGCCAAGAGTGTGCAAAGCAGTAATCAAAGCAAAAGGTGGCTACTTTGAAGAACCTAGAATATAATAATAATAATAGTCCTTTAATAGTCCCACAATGGGGAAATTCAGTGTGTTACAGCAGCAAAGATAAGCAGATACAAATACAAATACAACATGTACAGGAATGTTCCAAGGTGAGAGGCATTACAATAATAGCAGACAGACAGATAGGGCGTAGCAGAGGGGGGGGGGGGGATTTAACAGGCAGAGAGATATTTCAGTTCTCTGTGTGTAATGATCTCCGCTTAGGTCGGTGTTGGTTGTACAGCCTAACCGCGGTGGGGAGGAAAGACTTCCGATAGCGCTCCTTCTCACACCTAGGGTGGAGCAGTCGGTCACTGACAGTACTGCTCAGCGCGATCACAGTCTCATGCATGGGATGGGACTTCTTCTTCTGCATGGAGCTCACCACGGACAGTATCCTTTTGTCACCCACCACCTGCACTGGGTCCAGTGGGCTCCCCAGGACAGATCTGGCCCTTCTAATCATCTTGTCGAGTCTATTCCTATCCCTGGTTAATATACTGCTCCCCCAGCAGGCCACTCCAAAGAAAATGGCTGATGCCACTACCGAGTTGAAGAAAGTTCTAAGAAGTGCCCCCCGGATTCCAAAGGCTCTCAGCTTCCTAAGCAGGTAGAGCCTGCTGTGGCCCTTCCTGTACAGGGCCTCCATATGATCTGCCCAGTCCAGCTTATTATTAAGGAGCAAACCCGTGTACTTATAGGTGTTCACAATCTCGATGCCCGTTCCCAGGATGTCCACTGGTTTAGGAGGGCTTCTGCCTTTACGGAAGTCCACCATCATCTCCTTGGTCTTCCCCGCGTTAATCTTCAGGTGGTTCCGGTGGCACCACTCCACAAAATCCTGGTTCAGTTCTCTGTACTCCCTATCATCATCATCTGTGATGAGACCCACTATTGCAGAGTCGTCAGAATACTTCTGTAGGTAGCAGCTGGATGAGTTGTACCTAAAATCTGCAGTGTACAGTGTGAAGAGGAAAGGGGCGAGAACCGTACTCTGAGGTGCCCCCGTATTACAGATCACGGTACCTGACACACAGTCTTGGGCTCTCACGTATTGAGGTCGATTTGTGAGGTAGTCTAGGATCCAGTTGGAGAGGTGGTGGTCCACTCCAGCAAGGCCCAGCTTGTCCCTCAATAACCTGGGTTGTATGGTGTTAAAAGCACTGGAGAAGTCAAAGAACATTATTCTCACTGTGTTCCCTGGTTTCTCCAGGTGAGACAGAGCCCTGTGCAGAAGATGGATGATGGCATCATCTACCCCAATGCCTGGCCGATAAGCAAACTGGAGGGGGTCCATAGCGGGGCTCACTAGAGGGCGGAGATGTGTGAGAACCAATCTCTCCAAGATCTTCATCAGGTGGGATGTCAGTGCTACAGGTCTGTAGTCATTGAGGCCCATAGGGTGGGGTTTCTTTGGAACTGGTACCACACAAGATTTCCATAATTCAGGGACTATTTCCTGCCTCAGGCTCATATTATACATATATGTAATTATACCACACAGCTGGTCCCCGCAAGTCTTAATTAGCCTTGCACTGATGTCATCTGGCCCTGCGGCTTTCCTCGCCTTGATCTTTTTCATCTCCTTCCTCACCTGGGCCCGTGTGAAGGTCAGACTGTGGCCAGATAAAGACAGATTTCTGGATTTACTGGTCTGTTGGGAAGTAGCCACATGGGGTGAATGGGGAGAAGTCATTGTGGTGGGGGGAGCTGAAGGACATACTGGGGTGGGAGGAGCTGGTGTGTGATCAAATCTGTTGAAGAATAGGTTTAGTTCATTAAGCCAATTAACATCTGCCTCAATCTGGCAGACAGACTGTTTATGACCCGAAATTGACTTAAGCCCCTCCCAGACCCCCCCTATGTCTTTTCTTTCCATTTGCTTTTCAGTTTTTTCTTTATAACTGGCTTTTCCCTGCCTGATTTGATGCCTCAGCTCCTTTTGTACTTCCCTCAACCCCTCCTTATCTCTTGTCCTGAATGCCATCTTTTTCTCCTTAAGTAGTGTTTTTATATCAGAGTTAATCCATGGTTTGTTATTGGAGAAGTGCTTTACCACTTTTGTGGGTACTGTGTTGTCCACACAAAAATTAATGTAGTCCGTTATGCAGTGTGTGAGTCCTTCTATATCTTCTCCATAAGAATCCTGCAGAACTTCCCATGCGGTTGTGTCAAAACAGTCCCTCAGATTTTCAGTTATTTCACACTTTTTTGTTAAGTATATAATTCCACATGTGTTAATTCATAGTTTTGATACCTTCAGTGTGAATCTACAATTTTTATAGTCATGAAAATACAGAAAACTCTTGGAATGAGAAGGTGTGTCCAAACTTTTGGTCTGTACTGTATATATGTAATTTATGAGTGCCATATCTATCTATATATATATATATATATATATATATATATATATATAAAATCTTGCACCAAACAAGTTCTGCAACATTGTGCAAATATGGTCTGAGAAGGGCAGTGACGCCTCGGCGTGACGTATTTATTAGAACTCACGACACTTTCTTGTTGTGAGTTATAATGAAAAATTATGGCAATTCATCTAAATTCTGACGTATAGCTGTGCACCTGATTTATGAGTATATAGTTACTGTAGGTAGGTCCTCCATACAACAACTCCATTCTAACTGTCTCACTACAGAACTGACTAGAATGGAGTTGCTGAAGGTAGGTTCATGGTCTTGGTGTATTCTGTAGTTGCTGCTGACAGGTTCATGGTCTAGGTGTATTCTGTAGTTACTATAGGTAGGTTCCTCCATACAACAACTACATTCTAACTGTCTCACTACAGAACTAACTAGAATGGAGTTGCTTCAGGTAGGTTCATGGTCTCAGTGTATTCTGTAGTTGCTATAGGTAGGTTCCTCCATACAACAACTCCATTCTAACTGTCTCACTACAGACCTGACTAGAATGGAGTTGCTGCAGGTAGGTTCATGGTCTTGGTGTATTCTGTAGAAGTGGGTCAGCATAGGGTCAATGTATAACAATAAGCCCCACCTCCAGCAATATTAATAAAACAACCCAAACATTTAAAAAAATATATTTTATTGAAATAAATCACTCACAACCCTCATTAACCATTTAAAAAAAAAAAAAGTAAAATACGTCTACTGGTCCACAATGATTCTACTTATTTGCCCTGGTCTAGTATTGCCTGGTCTCATGGAATAAATCAGTCTCTCATATGATGGAGTTACCAGAGTAAGGCTAGGATCACATCTGCATCAGGTTCTCTGTCGTTTAGGTCCATCAGGGGATCCAAATGATGGAGAGCCAGATCGCTAAAACAGCGGTTACCCAAGGCACCGGCGTACTCCATAGACTATAATGGGGTCTGCCTTTTCCATACTAAAAGCGGCAGAGAGAAATGTCCTCCTTGCAGGACTTAGCTGATTTGTGTGGCTGATGTGAACTTAGCTTCAAATGAAGTCTAGTAACCCCCTTTTTTGGTTAATTGAGCACCAGAATGTGAGGACTCCTTATTGAAAGGGATTCCCACACAATGTCCTTAAAGGGGTTAGCCACTTACTCAGGATAGGCAATCAATATTAGATCTGCGGGGGTCTCCTGGCGAGTGTAGGTACCGAAGCGCTGCACCATTAAAGTCATTGTATCGGAGACATGCAAGGGTTGCTGGTGTTGGGGGCCCCCCGATCTAATAGTTATGGCCTATCCTGAGAAAGTGGATAACTCCTTTGACTAAAGTCATGTCATGCTTATGATCAACCCTTTCTTGGGTAATCAGCAATTCAATCACTTAGGCCTGGGGAGTCAGTGGTGAATATAGCCCACCATTTCTCCCCAGGAACACTGGGTGAACTTCAGGGGACACACTATATTAATGAATATGGGGGGAGAACACAGACAGCCTGCTATACAAACAAAGTATAGCAACCCTACTGTTCCTTAGGGCTGCACCTTCTATACAGAGACAGTATAGTGACCCTAACATTTGTTAGTGTTGCTAACTCATGCACAAGAAAAAGTTAATTGCAATAATAACTTGACCACAACTAAACCTAAGGGCAAGGGTTAGTCACGGTCAAGAGTTTACACTCAGTCATGACACACAGATAAGTTATGACTAGGATTAGCCCCCTTCTGGTACAGGGTAACTTCTTTATACAGCAACGAGCAACAGTTTTGTGCTAGCGATCATTGCAGGGTTGGAGAGTGAGAAGTGCACAATTTTTATGCATACAGATCACTCCCTGGATATGAAAGGGTGGGGCTTTAGGCTGTGGAGGCCATTCAATTTATAATGCAGGAGGAGTGGGAATACATTTAATTGAGGGGAAAGGAGGGCACTACTGTATGTTATAACTCCAGCATCGCTGTGCTATGTAACCAGAGCCACATGATTTACACAGCCCCAGAACCCCCACAAACCTGTGCCTACACACGCACCCCCACCCCACATACCCAGGACCCACACAACCGTGCAGCAGCACCCCAGGGACTCCACACACACTCACAAAGCGAAACCCCACAGGGACCCCTCCACCAACACATAGGCTGCACCCCCTCAGGTGTCACTTTCCTCAAACAGACGGAAACCCCCCAGGGACCTGACCCCCACCCCCCCCACAACATGCACACAGGCAGTAGTAGTTGTGGGACCCCCACAACTTTCCCATACACACAGGAAGCACCCCCCCCAGAGACCCCCCCATTTATATGAAGACAGCATCCCACACAGACAGATGCAGACCCCCAGGTCCTGGACACACCTAGCAGACAGATGCAGACCCCCAGGTCCTGGACACCCCTAGCATACAGATGGCAGCCCGTCAGGGACTGGAATCCCCCTAACATACAGGCGGCAGACCCCCACGGACCCCCCCCCCCCACTTACATGAAGATAGTACCCCAGGGACCCCCACACCACGTGACAGAACTTCTCAGACCCTCCGCCACATAGACCACCACCAGCACCCCCTCACTCACATAGGTAGCACCCCAGGGACCCCCAAACATGCACACAGGTGGAAGCGCCCTGGAACCGCCAGAACTCCGTCTCACAAACAAGTAGTACCCCAGGAACCCCCTTCACAAAGTCAATACTCCAGGGATCCCACACAGACACATGCATCAGCCCCCCAGTGACCCCTGCCCCCCCATTAGATGCTTACAACACCCCAAGGACCCTGGCCCACTTTAGATGCCAGAAGCACCTCAAGGACCCCTGCCACCCTTTAGATGCCAGAAGCACCCTAAGAACACATGACCCCACATTTAGATGCCAATGGCACTTTAGGGACCCCTGTCCTTCACCTTTACATACTAAAAGCACCCCAGGGACCCCCGCCCCCCATTTAGATGCCAGCAGCACCCCAAGAACTCCTGCCCCCTATAGATGACAGCAGCACCCCAAGGACCCCTGAACCCCTTTAGATGCCAGAAGCACCCCAAAGGACCCCCCCCTTTAGATGCCAGAAGCACACCAAGGACATATGCCCCCATATTTAGATGCCTATGGCACCCCAGGGACCCATGTCCTCCCAATTTAGATGCCAAAAGCACCCCAAGGACCCCTGCCCCTCCTTTAAATGCTGGAATCACCTTAAGGTTCTCTGCCTCCCTTTACATGCCAACAGCACCCCAGGGATCTCTGCCCCCCCTTCAAATGCCAGCAGCACCTCAAGGACACCTCCCCTTTTTAGCACTCCAGGGATCCCTTCCTCCCATTTAGATGCCAGCAGAACCGCAGGGACACCTGCCCTCCCCCCCCCCCACTTATATGCTGTAAGCATCCCAAGGTTCCCTGCCACCCTTTACATGCCAACAGCACCGAAAGGACCCCTGCCCCCCTTAAGATGCCAGCAGCACCCCTCTTAGATGCCCTTTTTTCTGTGTTTGGAGGTTGTAGAAATTATTTAATGTAAGAAGTGACAGTCTGCCCACTATGAATACCTAGTTTTGTGCAGAAGGACCAGGTTCCTCTGCCCACTTGGATTTAGCCTGTTCTATATATGCTAAATCCTAGTACTTCAATTTGTCTCATTCTTCCTGCTCTCTATATGCATCTCCTGTCATAATATGAGTCTATAGGCACATTGACATGCCCACGTGTGGTCTGGAAAAAACGGTCTATGTGTTGGCCGCATTTCACTATGACACAGTAAGTTTGGTTCAGATGAGCTACGGTCAGTCAGGAAAATGCGGTCATCACATGGACCGACATAGAATGTGTCTGATAAAGTGTGTAGAGATTGAATTGCCTTTTGCCCTCTACTTAGCATCTACATATCACAAGGCATTATGGGAAAGGAGCTGGGGAGTTCATGCGCCCTCTGTTGGATGTAACAGATCCTCAGTTTGCTTTTGACTCACTGAGCCTTGAGACAGCAAAAGGGATTTTAGCTAAAGGGATTTTGGCTAAAATCCCTTTTGCTGTCTCAAGGCTCAGTGAGTCAAAAGCAAATTGAGGATCTGTTACATCCAACAGAGGGTGCATGAGCTCCCCAGCTCCTTTCCCATAATGCCTTGTGATATGTAGATGCTAAGTAGAGGGCAAAAGGCAATTCAATCTCTACACACCTTCACTGGTGCTCTCCTCAATGTGAGAGATTCTTGTCCCTAACCCACTCATTGCCTCCCACAAAGCCAGCCAGTTCACTTTGCTCTGTACTGATGAAGGACAACAATCTGGAAACAGCGCTGTATGCAGATAAGTGAAATTGGCTTGGCTAAAATCCCTTTTGCTGTCTCAAGGCTCAGTGAGTCAAAAGCAAATTGAGGATCTGTTACATCCAACAGAGGGCGCATGAGCTCCCCAGCTCCTTTCCCATAATGCCTTGTGATCTGATAAAGTGTATCTCATAGTAATACTGGCCAACTCTCTCAGGAATGTCTGGGAGACTCCCAGAAGAGCTGCTCAATCTATTGGATAGCCCCCCTTCCCCTTTCCCCTTTTTTTGTTGCCAATTATAACTGATCCTTGGGGGTAGTTGATTGAATCTTTTTGTGGCTAGTTGATAATCGTTGATTATAGTGTTAATCTGTTTCCCTTAGTCCCAACAGCAGCACAATATGGGATATTTCTGCCCCTGTGTGCTGGTAGGACAGGCAGAACTTTTAATTAGCATAATTAATGCGACTATGTTGCCCTATAAGATGACGAAAGAGACCTCCCCCCCGTGTTAGTTATAAAGAAGAAACCTAATGCTAAAATAGGGGGGGAAGCTTGTGCTGCTGTTGGGACTAAGGGAAAACAGATTAACACTATAATCAACAATTCCCTTACATCCCACAGCAGTACAATATGGGGACGTAGCAAGTAGATCCCCTAAGGGAGGGTTTTAACGTTCTACAACACTTAGAACTGAACGTCCAAAGGCCATAGCCTCTGAACTCCGAACATGCAACCGGTAGTGCTTTACAAAGGTCAGCTGGGAAGACCATGCAGCAGTTGCACAAATCTGCTCTAGAGTCAAAGAACGATCTTCAGCCCAGGAGGTCGATACAGCCCTAGTAGAATGGGCTATAATAAATGCAGGAGGTATTAACCCCTGAGCGCAAAAAGCAGCTTTGATATCTTCTCTGATCCACCTTGATAAGGAGGGATTAGAAGCCTTGAGATCTTTGTCTCTGCCATACATATTAACCAGGAGACTCTGGGATCTTCTGAAGGTCTGAGTGCGCCGGAGATAGATCCAAAGACATCCTATAAGGTCCAGATTATGGAGCCTTTACTCCTCCTCAGATGAAGGAGTAGGAAAGAAGACCGGCAATGAGACCATCTGGTTGATATTGGCCCGGGAGGGCACTTTAGGGTTGAATCCAGGAAGGAACCTGAGTTGCACCCTGTCTGGAAAAAAAAGAAATGTATGGCTCCTCAGAAGAAAAAGCCTGCAGCTCCCCCACTCTTTTGGCTGATGTGATGGCAAGCAAAAAAGTGGTCTTATAGGCCAGAAATTTAAGGTCCACCTCTTCTAATGGTTCAAAAGGCGAACCACAGAGACCCGTGAGAACAGTGACTAGATCCCACTGTGGAACAGGGATTCTGAGACAGACGTCTGCCTATACAGGTGGATAGGGCTGAGACCTGTACCTTCAAAGTGGCAGGGGAAAGGCCCTTATCCAAACCATCCTGAAGAAAGTCAAGAAACACTCCAGTAGATGGATTTGAACTATCAGCTTCCTGCTTGGAACACCACTCCTTGAAGACATTACCTATTCTTAGGTAGCTTCTGTTGGTGGACTCTGCTCTTGCGCAGGAAAGGGTCTTCAGGACGACTTCTGACAGTCCACTAGATCTCCATAGGGAATGACCAACCTCCAGGCTGTCAGATTGAATCTCCTCAGATCCTGGCATTCTTGAGATCCCTGAGATACCAGGTTCTGGAGAGGGGGAAGCCTCCAATAGATCCCTCGACTCATCAGCATGAGCTGGGTAAACCAAGTTGTTTTTGGCCAGAATGGTATGATGGCTATCACAGAGGCTTGGTCCTGTCTGACTTTCATCAATAAGGCTAAGGCCCCACGTTGTGAAAATGCAACTTTGACCAAGAGGAAGCCAGGGTCAAAGGACGCTGCAGCTTTAAAAAATTTTTTTAATTTGGCGCCAAAAAGCCAAGCAAAGGCCACACAAGGGAACAGTGAGTATGTAGCACTAGTGTGGGTGTGCTTGCAAATAATTTTTGGAAGTTGGATAATCCCTTTTAAAGGGATTGTCTGGGGAGTTCTAATTGACTTACCTTGTCATGTGATCCGAAGCAGCATTCTGGCCCCTCCAACTCCCCCCATCTTATTATTATCGTGTTATGGGGACTGGCTTTACTATGGTTAGTCATCCTCCATCTTACAGGTAATTACCTATGAGATCGGGCAAAGAGGGAGGAGCAGAGCGCTGCTTTGGATCACATGACCCGGGTGTCCATAAGTGATCCTGGGATCAGGAAAGTCAGTTACAACTCCCTGGACAACCCCTTTAAGTCAGTAGAACATTTCTGTCTTTTTTGCACTATGTGTCTTAGCACTCGACGACACTGCTCTGTATCTTTGTCACCTGCTACTTTGTGACTGAGTTGTTTCACTTTTCAATAATATCACTCAAGTTGATTGTGGAAATATCTAGGACGGAAGAAATTTCACACACTGACTTGCAACAATGGCATCCAGAGGCGTAACTTGAACCTCCTGGGCCCCAACTTACCTTGTGCTATTTAGAATGGTAAATTTTATTTGGGGGAGGGACCTTTGGGGCCCCTCATGGTTCAGGGCCCAGTAGTGACTGCTGCCTCAGCAGTATAGCTATGTATAGCCCCTATAACTATGTCCCTGCTGACATCCTATTACAGTACCACACTGGAATTCACTGACCTCTTTAGGCTGGGTTTATACAGCTTTTTTTTTCTATTTTATTTTACAGCATGAAGTTTTTAATTGTAGTTTTGAGTAGCACATTTCTACTATGTCATGGAGGCTGATTTTACACTACCTAAGATTTGGACATTAAACTAGGTCTTTGTGTGCACCACATGTTACTATGCATATTACTTGTTTGCTAGTGAGATTTTTAATGGCTAATAGAATACAGATGAAGTGCATAGTAACATATGCTTAAGCCCAGCCTAAGTGAAGGCATCTACTAATTTCAGCTGGATTTAATTACTGCCGGTCGCTTTTTTGCTGAAGAACTGCATGCACTGAAGTAATGAGGAGCTCCTGTTACTTACTATACAGGTCACCTGGTTTTCAATTTAATGGCCGTTAGCCTACAGGTAAAATGTATACTAATGTGCTAGGCATTAATGCAATTAAAAACTCCATGCAGTTCTTCAGTAGAAAAGTGCAGTCTAAACCCAGCCTAAAGCTACAATGGGGGGAAAATTTAGCGACTTTCTGTTTTATCCACCACTCACACCACTTTTCAAAAGTGGATGGGAAAGTAATTATAGCCTGTCTAGCTGGTCTGTACTCTAGATTTATCAACTGCGATTTTTTTAAAAAGTTGCAAAAATTGTCACAAACTCACTCCAGTCAGTGCATGACGTAAAAAGTGGAGTAACATTTCAGGACAGATGTGTTAGTTTTATAGATACATCTAATGTATCAAACATCTCAAGACGTTTGATAAATTTGGAGAAACTTACGCCAATGTAGACTCCAGCAAAAACTTACTTCAAAAATTCCCCTAACGATAGATTTCCCCATCATGTACCTAGATGTAGTTATAACTGCACTCAATTATGTGACCCCAAAACGCTGTTCTGGCCCCTGCCTTACATAACTTTTTTATTTTTGTCGACTGTGAAGGATCTCGTCCTGCCGAACCCACGTTCAGCACACCTGAGGTCGCTTCAATTACCTCACACCCACCTCCAGTGAGTGTTCCAGGCTGATAGGATAATACAAAGACGAGGTATTAAAATTTTATATATTTATTAACCCAAGTGGGTCGGTACTAAGCATTAACATATACAGGAATATATATCAATTACTAAACAAGCAGATTACGGATAAAAGTAAAATACAGCACACAAAAAATAAAAAAGGAAAATAAAATATAGAAAAAATACCAGCACAGGCTTGTAGTCCGTTTCTCTAGGCCACAGCAGTTTCTTGGGCCTAGGGCGCTTCCTTAAGTGAGTTACAGAAACATGTCTTCTACATGCTGTCCAGAACAAAGGAAAAGGCTTCAGGCCTCAATGCTAGGCCCATGCTGCATTCCACAGTAGGACAAGCTCTCTCATCTTCTCCCAGATCAGAGCTGCTCGCTGCCTCTTTGCTGAGTGACCAAGAATCTAGGTCTCCATTCAGCATATGGCTAGTGCCCCACCCACACCTCCTCCTCAGCCATCCCCCTTCTCGCTCCTTTGCAGAGCCCTTGGAGAGATGGGTACCTTCCTAGGTGCTGGGAGAGATGTGTGTCTGTGGGTGAACTTAAGGTCACTGGCCTTCTCACCCCCATGGACATCTGGTCCAGGGATAATAAAACTGGCCAGCTAGAGCAGGCCATCTCCCATGATACACACATAAAACCACTGAAGCGTATTGCCCCGCAGTGTAAACCCAACATTCGCAGCACAACATTCCAACAAGTAGGGGAAGGACTGATATGAGCAAGTAAAAATACATTTCTAAGAAAGATACAACTGAGGGTCGGTTCATCACATCGACATAACGCCCCCAAGTGAGGGCTTATTCTTTACGTGTTGAGTTGTAATTTCATTTGGCACAGTTTTGGGGTACATATGTTTTCATTAACTTTTATTAATGTTTTTTGGGGGTCCATGTTAAAGAAAGAAAAAAAACACAATTCTATCATAATTTTGTTTTTATGGCGTTCATTCTGCATTAAAAATGACATGGCAGCTTTATACGGCAGGTCATTATGATTACAGCAATACCATATTTATATTTTTTTTTATTACGTTTTACCACTTTTACAAATAAAATGTCACTTTTTGAAAATAAACAATTTTCTTGGGGTCACCGTATTCTGATGTCTATAACTTTTACTGTTTTGTTGAGAGAGCTATGTAATGGCTCTTTATTTGCAGGAAGAGTTGTACTTTTTATTGGTGCCAATGTTTGGGATAGATGACTTTTTGATCAAATTTATTGCTATTTTGTTCGTGAAAGGGAGGTGACCAAAGTATGTTATTTTGTGCATTGCGGTATATATATATATATATATATATATATATATATATGTGTGTATATATATATTTTTTTTTTTACAGCGTTCACCGTGCGGGATAAATAACATGATTTTTGGATAGTGGGGCTTATACACACATGGGGTTACCTAACATGCTTTTTTTTTTACGTATTTTTTTTTTATTTATTTTTTTAAATGTAAAGTTTTTTTTTTGTTTTTTTATCTGTCCCACAAAGGGAATTTAACCTGTAATCTCTGATCCTCATTGCAATGTATTGCAGTACAGCACATTGCACATAGGTTCTCTATGTGTAACAGGGAATGGCAGTCAGGAGGCCATTCCCGTTCCACATGGCAAGCCCTCAGATAAGAGCACGGGGAATCTGAGAGGTGGTGGTGGTGGGGGAACGCGCGATCTTGCCACCGGAGTCCATGGATGCTCTGATCACTATTGCTCACAGCATCCAGGGGTTAATCCGCCACAGTCGGAGTATGTTCCGACTCCAGCAGCTAGTTCTGAGTGCTGAAGGTAATGCTTCAGGCACAGCTGCTGTGCCTATGGCATTACAGAGCTGTACTATTATGGCACTGAGCATTAATTATACGCTCAGCACGACATAATAGTATGGCGCACAGCGAGAAGGGGTAAAAACTGCTGTGGCCACATGTTACAAGTTATCCAACATGAAATTATGAATAACCTTACGTGCATGTCTTTTACTGGCTCTGACTTCATTTCAGGCACTTTCATAATAGGAAAAAACAGCAGGAAACCCCCCCCCCCCCCCCACAAAAATACTGCGAATAAGAACCACCAAGGGCAAAAATGCCATAAAATGCACAGCAATAAAGCTGTAATTGTTGTTTGTGTCAGGTGACCGCTGTAGTCAATCACAGGACTTAGCAGTCACCTCTTTGCAAACAGTATACCATTGCAGTCGTGTGCCACAGGTCACCGCTGAGGCCTGTGATTGGCTGCAGGGGTCACCTATCACAAATGGGATGTCACTGGTGATGTCAGCTAGGGGACCTGTACAAAGACTAACAGAGCTGCTTGCGCTAGAAACAGAAGCCTTGGGACAGGTGAGTAATGGTTTGTTAGGTTTAAAGGCCACTTAGCAGCAGTATTAAATAATAAAATTACTAGTTGGAATACCCCTTTAATGAGGACTACAATAAAAGAAAGGTGTCAAAACAAACAGTGCATTACTGCTTAGCTGCACACTGGTCAGGGTGCCCATACTGACCACATCCACTACCAAATGTACCAACAATGGACACTTGGGAACCAGAACTGGACCATGAAACATAAGAAGGTGGCCTGGTCTGATGAATTAGGTTTTTTTTTGTTTTTAAACATCATGTGCACGCCAGATGCATTTGCACCATTTACCTGGTAAAACAATTGCACCAGGATGCACTATGGGATAAAGGCAAGCTACTGGAGGCAGTTCGATGCTCTGGCATATTGTCTGTTGGGAAACCTTGGTTCTTGTAATTTACCTGGATATTCCTTTTCAAGTACCACCTACCGAAATATTGTTACAGGCCACATTATTGTACATTGTACGAGGGCAATCCCAAAAGTAAGGTCTATTTTTTTAGAAATACAAAAAAACATTTATTTTCTATAATATTTACATCATTTTAAAGCTTGAACAATTATCTATTTTTTCTACATAATCGCCATTTCGGTCGATGCATTTTTGTAGACGCTGTTACAGTTTTTGTATGCCCATTTCATACCAGCTCGCCGCCATGTCCTTCGGTTGAACCTCATCTTTCACCTCTTCGTCGGAGCTGAATTGCCTTCCAGCCAAATGTTCTTTCAACTTAGGGAACAGGTGGTAGTCACTGGGTGCCAAATCCGGACTATAGGGTGGGTGGGTAATGATGTTCCAAGCAAAGTTTTGCAGGAGAGTGACGGTTTGACGGGCAACGTGTGGGCGAGCGTTGTCGTGGAGAATGCTTACACCCTTGTTCAACATTCCTCTTCTCCGGTTCTGAATTGCCGTCTGAGTTTTTTCAGTGTTTCACAGTACCTGTTGGCGTTTACTGTGGTCCCAGCAGGCATAAAGTCGATCAGGTGATAAAGCGCCGACGAAGAGGTGAAAGATGAGGTTCAATGCTTCTTCAAGGACATGTCATTTACAAATCAAAGTGGTCTACTGCAAGCTGTGGTAAATAAACAATAACTGCCATTTAAATCTTGCCTGAAACAGAGGAAATCGGGATGGTTAGGTGGGCAATCTGCAGGTTTTCGGTTGCAGGAAAAAGACCGCTCTGATATAATGGTGGAAGAGTGAAGAAATCAGGCGATACCTTTTAGAGGCTAACTGAGTATATTTATAAGTAAGCTTTCAGGAGTGCTCGCTCCCTTCATCAGACATGGTGTGATACAAGAATTGAAAATTAACAGATTTTTATACACATGGTTTTCAAAGCATTTTAGAGTCCTTAAAAAAAATTGCAATCTAAGTAGAGAAGTTATTTACAACAGGTCAAAAAAACAGTCTGGAAACTTGTGGTGCATGACGGAGGGATCAGTAATTCTTGCTGTTATCTGTTTGCTATCAGGAGGTGATTTGTGTCCCTCACAGGTCATACATAGTGTGATTTGAAGCTGGCATGAATATTGAGTTCAGTTCATGGTTCAAACATAGTGTGACATGAAGCTGGCATGAATATTAAGTCCAAATTGCAGAGTTTGAAATTTTTGCATAAATTTGTACTCCATTTCTTTCCTTTTCTCCTGTGTCTTAAAATGTCCCATTAAAACCACAACCCGCAAATCTTCAATAGAGTGGTTTTCTCCGGAGAAATGTGCGGCCACTGGGAGATCTGTTCTGCTGTTATTAATGGTGGATCTGTGTGAGTTCATTCGTTGACTAAGTCTCTGCCCTGTTTCCCCCACATAGAGGCCTGTGGTGGGACATTGCACACACATTATGAGGTACACCACATTGGAAGACCTGCAGGAAAATGTCCCCCTAATTCTGTGCACCTGTTGTGACTGTGGGATAGGTACACTGTCACCGGTGTGGATGTGCTTGCAGGTCATGCACCTTTTATGTAGGCAAGGTGAGGTGCCATTTTCAGTTGGGGCCTTCAGGGCACTCCGGACGATATTGCGCCTCAGGTTTGGTGGTTGTCGAAAGGAGAGGAGAGGGGGGACTGGAAATATGTCCTTGAGTCTGTTGTCCCTATGTAGCACAGGTTGGAGCTCCTTGGCAATCCTTCGTAGGATCTCCAGCTGTGGGTTGTAGGTGACAACTAGGGGCACTCGGGCATCTTTCTGGGTCTCTACCTGAGGGTACCATTTTGGCCACCATGGATGTGGAATCCCTGTATACCAACATTCCCCACAAGGATGGAGTTGCAGCATGTCGGGTACACCTGGCAAAACAAAACCTCCCAACAGAACCAGTAACGCAGCTCATACAATTCATCCTTAGCCACAACCATTTTACCTTTGGAGAGGATCTATATCTACAGCGAATGGGAACTTCAATGGGGACCAGATGTGCACCCCAATATGCAAATCTCTTTATGGCAGAAGTGGAAGGAACATATTTATCAACATGCGCCACCAAACCTATGATTTACCTTCGTTATATCTATGATATCCTTGTCATCTGGACTGCAGGTGAGGAGGCCCTACTTCAATTCCATAATGACTTCAATGACTTTCACCCGACCATCAACCTTAAACTTAGCTATTCAGGGAGTGAAATTCACTTTCTGGATACCACAATATACATTAAAGACCACCGGCTACTCACATCAATATACCACAAACCCACAGACAGAACGGCCTACCTGAGAAACGACAGCTTCCACCCCAAGCACACAAGACAATCTATAATCTACAGCCAGGCTATACGATATAATCGTATTTGCTCCGACAAAACAGACCTGGACAAGCACCTCCTGGATCTGAGGATGAAATTTCTCAGATTGGGATACAAACCAAAAGTGACAGACAACCAATTAAACAAAGCAGCAGCCATTAACAGAGACAGTCTGCTCACATATAGAGAGACCCAGAAAGATGCCCGAGTGCCCCTAGTTGTCACCTACAACCCACAGCTGGAGATCCTACGAAGGATTGCCAAGGAGCTCCAACCTGTGCTACATAGGGACAACAGACTCAAGGACATATTTCCAGTCCCCCTCCCCTCTCCTTTCGACAACCACCAAACCTGAGGCGTATTATCGTCCGGAGTGCCCTGAAGGCCCCAACTGAAAATGGCACCTCACCTTGCCTACATAAAAGGTGCATGACCTGCAAGCACATCCACACCGGTGACAGTGTACCTATCCCACAGTCACAACAGGTGCACAGAATTAGGGGGACATTTTCCTGCAGGTCTTCCAATGTGGTGTACCTCATAATGTGTGTGCAATGTCCCACCACAGGCCTCTATGTGGGGGAAACAGGGCAGAGACTCAGTTAACGAATGAACTCACACAGATCCACCATTAATAACAGCAGAACAGATCTCCCAGTGGCCGCACATTTCTCCGGAGAAAACCACTCTATTGAAGATTTGCGGGTTGTGGTTTTAATGGGACATTTTAAGACACAGGAGAAAAGGAAAGAAATGGAGTACAAATTTATGCAAAAATTTCAAACTCTGCAATTTGGACTTAATATTCATGCCAGCTTCATGTCACACTATGTTTGAACCATGAACTGAACTCAATATTCATGCCAGCTTCAAATCACACTATGTATGACCTGTGAGGGACACAAATCACCTCCTGATAGCAAACAGATAACAGCAAGAATTACTGATCCCTCAGTCATGCACCACAAGTTTCCAGACTGTTTTTTTGACCTGTTGTAAATAACTTCTCTACTTAGATTGCAATTTTTTTTAAGGACTCTAAAATGCTTTGAAAACCATGTGTATAAAAATCTGTTAATTTTCAGTTCTTGTATCACACCATGTCTGATGAAGGGAGCGAGCACTCCTGAAAGCTTACTTATAAATATACTCAGTTAGCCTCTAAAAGGTATCGCCTGATTTCTTCACTCTTCCACTACTTTCAATGGCTAACACGGTACAACATTATACTGATATAATGGTGACATCGAACCAGAACAACTGAGATAAATTGTCTGGCACAAGTGCTTATTAGCTGAGCACCCGACCAACCTTAACACAGAAAAGTATTGTATAAATAGATATCAACACCCTTCTCCCTTTTCAGGATGCAGGAACGGTCAGGATCTTTGTTTACCTTGGCCTTGAATATACAGCATGTCTGTAGTCTGGGTACTGCTTGACTTGGTTAGCCAGACAGAAAAAAAGATAACAGAAATTCTATGAAGATGCATAAATAACCATAGAGAAGATTACAATCCGTAATACATGGTTTCACTTTAAATAAGAACAATGAAACAGATTTTTAAGTCAAATATAAACTTTTATTTACATCACATGTTGGCACCATGATATATGATTAACAGCAATGTAAATACAACTTCATATACCACATCTAAAAATTATTAGTTTTGAGATGATAGATTTTTTTTTTTTATGAGGCTGATAGTTTTCAAAATAAAAGTTTAAAAATACAGCAGCTTCTCTTACAGACATAACATTGCTTGCTTACATATTGCATCCTGTGATAACTAGACAGTACTTACAGATTAGTCAAAGGATTTCCAGTTTTATGGTACTGTACTGATGTCGTATTGATATGGGTTCAACTCCCTGCACCCTCACTGATCAGCTGACTGAAGAGGCCACAGCATTCGGACTAGTGCTGCGGCTCCTTCACTGCTTACCAAGAACAGTGCCATATATTGTATAATGGTTATGCTTGATACTGCAGGTCAGTCTAATTTACTTCAATAGGACTGAGCTGCAAAAAGGTCTAGTGACTGATGAAGTGACATCACTGGCTTGTGAAGTGCAAGTAGCACTTGCCCAAGCGCTGCAGACAACAGTTTTCCCCATTTGTTTTTTTTTCTGGCTCATTTCGTGAGGCAGAGCTGTTGAGGACTGCTTGTGCTTGATAGCTGCAATTTTTACTTATTGTGAGCCTGTGGGCTGATTTTAGGGGTAATTATTTTAGTCACACTTCTGTTCCTATGTTCTGAAACCACGTCCCCCACCAATCCCTGTGCAGTTTCTGATGCTTCTTGGTTTCTCACTGCTCTCCACTTTCTGATTTTTTTTTTTTAACACACAGAAAAAAAAGGCACTCAACCAATCATTGGCCACAGTGGTGACCCACCTCAGCCAGAGATTAGACCGGAGGGGCATACGCTATGTATCAAGAGACACCTAGGCACCCTTTAATGGTTTTTCCAAATCTATTAAACACAAGTCCCCAGGATGGAAATAGCATCCGCTGATGATGTTCTGTTTGTGGCAGCAGCAGTGACGTCTACACAAGAAAAAATGATAGACTGGTCTCCCCTAAGAACAAATTGAATTGTGTGACCAACCACACATTAACACTTTCTGTGAGTGAATGAAATGAATACATTCTCATGTACTCACATTAGCATTTGACTCCTCTGTTTATGTATTATAAAATTTCATGAAGAAAACCACTGCAGGGTAAATTGGACTTTACAGCACTCTTATTTACATATTAGAGACCTAAGTGCAAATGAAGCCTGTTAGATGAACAGGTGCCATTTAACAAGAAGCACTCAATTCATTAAGGCACCATACAATATAAAAAGAATGAATGCTGAGATGTAGCTGGTTTATAATGTATCCACCTGAAGGAAAATGGCATCAGAGGAATTTTATGAATGGCACACCAGCAAAAGGTGGAAAAATTCATTTATGTATTATCAGTCAGTCACACAGTTCCTCCCATACCTCATACAAATGCACCTAATCCTTTCTTTTAACCAAAGGAAAGTTTTTCATTCTTTGCTCCTCTTGTGTCAGATGAAGAACTGATGCTTTTCCAAAATTTGCATTGGTCTGTACTGTAAAGTGCACACTAGGGTGTGTAATATGTAAGTCTTTATCTAACAGAGTCTTTCATAAAATAAAAGATATGCTTGTGAGCTCAGAACTCTAGACTCAGAAACCATTTGTACATGCGTATCGCTGATGTATACCCACTGACTGGAAGACGATGTGGCTCCATCCTTCAATACTGAAAAGCAAAGAAAGTGAAAGGTAAAGCATTGCCATAACAAATAATGTAGCTCTTTATTCTTTATGTTGGTCTATACTATGAGATTATACTTGAGATCTGTTTGTCTGTTTTATCAAAACCGCAAACAGCCGCAGATAGGTGTAAGCTGACACTGGGTCACGTTTTATTGATAGGGTCGGAGCAGGTATACAGAAAATAAAAGAAAACCGCAACAATAGAAAATCATTGCCTGTCCGGCGCTTACTCTACATTAAACAACCGTAGCTGTGTTTGTGGGGTTGTGCAGGATTTTGAAAACATGGCTGTTTTCTTCTTCTCAGGAAGTGACATCATGTCCGTTGGTCACATAGCTATGCTGCAGCTCAGTCCTATTCATTTAAATGGAATGGAGATGTGGCCATTGCCATGTGACCAGCAGAAGTGAAGTCACTTCCTGAGAAGAAGAAAGCAGCCATGTTTTCAAAGTCCTACACAACCCCTTTAAATACCCACCCTGACAAATAAATTAACCTATGTGCCTGCTACTTCACATAGGAGAGGAACTTTAAGAAATATACCTCCCTTCACAACCAATCCTGCACAAGTATCACAACACAAAACCTTAAAGCGTACCTCTAATTATAAAAAAAAAAAAAAAAAACTTTTCAAAAATGAATAGTACATATAAATATACTTCGGTCTCCATTTACCAGACTGCTGTCTTCCAGGCATCTCTTCACTCAGTCTGTTATCACTAATACAACCTGTATCCAGAGAGGAGAGAAGAGGAGACAGGCAGGCTGCTGCTGGTTAGTAAGTGATTTATTGTCTTACTTTTTAGTTACCTTACTTCTGTGAGTCAGGCTGACAGACAGTCTCCTCTTTGGATATGGGTTATATTAATGATGACAGACTGAATGAAGGTACACTTTAATACAATATTGGCTCCTTCTTACACTCATTGAGAAAAAAATTTAAGGCACTAAAAAGGAGTTTTTGGAATCAGATAAAACTGTGTGTGTGAATGTAATGATGATACATGAAAGCGATTATAAAATCAGAGCGAAAGGATAAGCTTATTGTGGATAATGGTACAAGTGAAAGAAGGTTCTAATTCCCATCTTCCATACCCACAGGCATACTTCCCAACCTAGCTATGAATAAGGAGCCTTGTTCGCTCTGAAACGCGTAGGCTATTCATTCATTTTTTGTCATGGATCTGTGAATTGTTGGATTTTTTTTTTTTATGTCATTTTATTACAATCTGGATTAAAAGTTAAATTTTAATTTTTTGATGCTGGAATTTTATTCAAGTTTTTCTTCACCTGCTATTCATTCCTACAAGTCCTGGGGATTATTTCCGTGCAACAGTATTCAAGATTACAAGCTGTTCATTCAAGTGGTGAGCGTTGAGAACTTCCTTTTTGCCTTTATTTGTGATACCTCCCAACCGTCCTGGATTCAGCGGGACAGTCCCGGATTCCGGGTCCTGTCCTGCTGTCCCAGTCAGTGGGAGGAATGTCCCACTTTCAACTGATCTGCGTCCAGAGGACATTAAACTGGGGGGACCAGATGGAGGAGCAGATAAAGGAAGACATTAAACTGTTAGAGTAGATGAAAAAGACATTAAACCGGGGGTCCAGATGAGGGGGACAATAAAATGTGGGGGCAGATGGAGGGGAACATTAAACTGGGGGGACAGATGGAGGGGGACATTAAACAGTGGGGGTGGCTGAAGGGGGAAATTAAACTGTGGGGGCACCAGGAAGATGACATAATGTGGGGGGTGGGGGAAATCATGTTAGGGTGACTGTAGGGGCATTATACTGTGTGGGGGCACAAAGAGAAATGGATGGAGTCAAAGTAGAAGTGGGTGTGGCTAATTTGCAGCAACACACGTTCCATCCCTCTTTCTGTTCTTTGAAAATTGGGAGGTATGCCACAGGCCACTTCCATCCTAGTCATCTAGGGCCCCCAAAATTGTTTAATCCATTGCTGGAGGGAGTTGAGCTAGAATTAAGCCTCTTAATAATTCTGAAGCATCTGAACAGGTCTAATGTGCCAGAATAGAAAATCTATGGCAGCTGTAAATCACATCAGCTTTCTGGTGCACATTATAGCAAATGTGTAAAAAGGGAGAGGTGTGTCCACAAAAGACAAAAATTTAGGTGTGCACCAAAAATTGCAACTTTATTCACACTTTGTACCCCCAGAAAATTGGCATACAAGGCATGATAAATCAGCCCCCATTTTTTAAATAGGTGCCATTAAAATGGTTGGCAAAAATTATAAAATGATAAAGAATTGAAAGGAGAGTTATTTTTATTATTAAGGGGTTTCCTTTAGCTAACAGCAGGTAATACAAAGGGTATTCAATAGGCTATCTACCTCAGTATCTTCTTTAAGTGTTAGAAAGCTGAGCCTGTCTGTGCAGGCTGAGACATGTCTAGACATGCAACACATGCAGTAGCAGTTCAGTCTGATGAAAGAACTGGAAGTGACAGAATGGCAAGTGCAGTACAGCGTGGGTCTACAAAGAAATTGAGGGATTTGGAGTGTTGTTCTGTGATTAAATTCTTTACAAAAGAAGAAAAGAAGCCTAAAGAAATCCATGAAGAGATCATTGCTGTATATGGTGATGATGCATCTTCCTACTACCGAGTAAATTTTGGGCCCAACACCTTAAATGGGGTAGGGAATCAATTGAAGATGACCCCTCGAAGCACCTACAGAGGAAATGAGCCATAAAGTGGAGGCCATGATTTTGGAAGATCGTCAGGTGAAAGTCAGTGTTATAGCTTATGAATTAGGCATTTCAGTCGGCATGGTTTCCAGTATTATTCACAATGTTTTGATGATGTCAAAGGTCAGTTCCCAGTGGGTGCCATGAATGTTGATGCCTGAGCAAAAAACATGTCGCCAGCAATTTAGCCAAGAGAATTTAGACATGCTTAAAGAAAATCTAGGAGACTTCTATTCTTGGGTTGTTACAGGTGATGAAGCATGGGTCCACTACCATGAGCCTGAGACCAAACAAGAGTGTATGTGTAACGTCTCTGCCGTTTCGGGTCTCGGCGCCGCCCTCCGCTCGCACGCTGTGGCGAAGGAGGCGTCTTCAATTTGGTTCTTTGTGTAAGCTTCTTGATGCTCAGTCTGAACATGGTCGTAGTTCTCTTGCTGTGTAAAGCCACACCCGTGTAATTAGGAACATTTCTCTCTGGACTGCATAGAGTTAATCTCTTCCTGGCCTGAGTGATTGACAGCCTGTGTAACTATCAGCTCTGGGGCTGGTCCCAGACTTTCTATAAACAGGTTGTCAGCCCTCACATGGCTGCCGAGTATTACACTTGTGTTTTGCCTGCTCTCTTTCTATACTCCTTGATACTTTGTTACTTGATTCTCTGACCCTTTGGCTTGCCCCTGACTATTCTCTTGGATTTTGACTTTGTACTGCTTTGCTCGTTTGTTACTGACCCCTTGGCTTGCTCACTCTGCTTCTGTGTTGTTTTTGTCTTGTCCTGTTCTCTTTGTCACTTACCCAGTATAGGGCTTGTCTTCAGGTTGTCCTTTTACCATTTAGGGTAACTGTGGCAATAGGAAGGGACAGTGGCTGGGGTGAGATTAGGGCTCACTTGTCTCTGTCCTTCCTCCCAGACCCCTGCAGTAGTGTCAGGGTTGCTACGGTTGGCAAGACCCTTACAGTATGCAATTGAAGCACAACGGGTCAGCAACTTTTGTGTGCAGCAGTCAGCTGGAAAGGTAATGCCAACAATTTTTTGGGATACAGAAGGTGTTTTATCCCTAGAATTCATACCACACAAGACAACAATTACTGGAGACACCGAGGCTTCAACAATGAAGGCATTACATGAGGCAAAGAGAAACATCATGGAAAGTTGTCAGCATGTATGTTGCTGCTTCACAACAATGTGCCAGCTCACAAGTCTCACAACTCACAAGCTGCTTTCAGGGAATGCAGCTTCATGGAGATTAAACATCCAACGTACAGTCCAGACCTGGCTCCCAGGGATTACTTTCTCTTTTGTAACCTTCAGAAATTTCTGTGTGGGCAACAAATTCCTGATAATAATGCAGTCAAAGAAGTAGTAACAGGTTTCTGCAGCAGCGAGAAGTCTCCTCCTACTCGGAGGGCATCCAATCACTGGATGTGAAGTGGAATAAGTTTATTGAAGTCAAGGGGGATTATCAGAAAATGTATTTTTCATATTCAGGTAGATAACACCCCTCATAGGTCATATAAATAAATAATTAAAAAAAAAAAAACTATGCTAATCTCTTCCCACTGCTCTTCTTCCACACTGGTCTCTTCTAGCTTCCTGGAACAACCACATGCTTTCCATCAATGTGCTTCACCATCTGCTGCTGCCCCCATCTGAAGCCAGTTTCCTTCACTTCCAGGTGCAGTGTGTCGTCATCATCAGACATACACAGTACAGTTAGTACTGTGTGCTGAGGCCGAGGTGAGAGAAGTCAGTCAACTAGCAGGGCCGGAGCTGAGCAGCAGTTAGCAGCAGCAGTTAGTGAAGCCCAGCGATGCCAAGCAATTCTCCTAAAGCCCTTTTAGGCTCATTTGCATAGGGATAAAAGGATCATTTGTACAAGAATGAAGCAGTGGTCCTGAATAAGAAA
Source organism: Leptodactylus fallax (assembly GCA_947044405.1). Lineage (NCBI taxonomy): Eukaryota > Metazoa > Chordata > Amphibia > Anura > Leptodactylidae > Leptodactylus > Leptodactylus fallax. The sequence continues at coordinate 1,404,494 of CAMRHE010000024.1, forward strand.
TACATCAATGTGAACTACAAGGTATTGTGATAAGTTTATATCTCAATTTTGTGCTGCCAATAAATCCCCCCAATGTCTCCAGTCTAACATAAGGGAGTATAATAAAAAGGTAATTGAAACATGTTGAAAATTTCCTTGTGCTCTGTCCAGTACCTCAGATCACCAAAATAGATGATATTATAGCAGTGCTATGGCCAATAACATCATCTTCAGGAGAATATTATATCAACATGTGTATATATATGTGTGTGTATCAACAAACTGGCAATACAGGAGCGGTTTGCTTTCTGCTTGCAGTTAGTGAAGATGTATAAACATTTTCTAGCAAAGGTTTTGTATAACCTTAAAGAGGACCTTTCACCACCTCCACCAACTCTTTCTCTTTTTATATCTTTCTGAACAGTGGGGGTTATTAAAAAAAAAAAAAAGCAAAAGAGATTGAGTAGGTGGAGGTGGTGAATAAGGTAGCAAAGGTGTGCTGACTGCTTATTAGTCAGGGTCAGGAAAAGTCAAGGTCAATAGGATAGTAACATAAGGAACTGACCAGATGAATGCTTGCCACTACTGATGTGTTCAAATGCCTTTTTGGAAGGGATTCTGATCTTCACATATGCAACATAATGACCTCCTTTCATTGATCCACTGTGCTCTACTACTCCATAAAGACTGTACAGAATGCGCTTTTCCTCAGACACATTCTATAGAAAGAAAAAAAAAAAAAAAAAAAAGTTATTGCATGAAAAATCACAAGCACCAAACGTCTTAAAGGGGTATTCCCATTAAAAGACTCATACCTCAAAAGTTATTAAAATTTGCAACAGATCCTCATTATTAAGAATAAAGCAGGATCAAGATCTAAGCTTACCTCCATAGTGCAAAGTATTTTCTCAGTTTAGGTTTGCCATAGTAATGACCTCCAGCTGCAAATGGGAGTTGAACTGCAGTACTGGCGCCCAGCCACTACACAGGGAAGAGAGCCAACTGCTTCTGGATTTCTGTTGTGTATAGTATGGACGCCTTTAAAAGGGGGTTTTCACATGAACACAACCTTATTTAAAAGTAAAATATTTTTGCAAATATAAATATTTTGGAGAGTTTTGAAGATTTTCTCTAACCATCTTAGTAGTGCAGTCTTTTCTCTTCATCAGTACTGTAGATATGACCAAGAATACAGGAACTTATTAAGGTCTGGTACTTCTCAAGAATCCAACCATTGCAGTTAACCCATCTGTGATGATATTGGGGGCATGTGTGATCTTGGGATGTCAGTGTTGGTCTGTGCTACTGCGCAGCGGGGGTTGGTGCCTGGGGTCGGGCTTGGAGGGGCACCTGGAAAGTGGTCAAACTACTCTCTAGTTCAGGTCTATTGTCCTGTCCCTGAAGCAATCAGCCATTTGGTCAAAAGCCTTCATCTGCATAAGACTGCCATCCTCACTAACCCAGCGGGGGTTCATTTAGACAGGATGCTTTATGAAAACGATCCGCATATCCCTGAGAGACTCAGTGGCGCCATTGCTAGTTCTAAGGAATTATGGTTTTATGACAATATCTGGCCTGGGGAACCTCTTACTGTCGACCCGATAGATCCCCCAGATGCGTCAGGTCAAGGCGCACGCTCAGAATATACACATAACACCGTTCAAAGTCCAGGAAAGGTGTAGGCACTGATCTCCTTACCCAAAGGGAGCTGGAGTGTCAAACTTGGAGTCTATGTATTGGGGATCTCGCCAGGAACCCCATTATACTACCAGCCAGACTCTATAAACATCATGTATAGAATTATACTGAAAAGTTATTCTGAGAGATGTAGAGAGGGGGCGGGGGCTTCTCCCCCCTGGTGACCTCACTCAGGGAGGAGACCAGGGGAGACAAAAGGGCTCTGCCCAGGCTGAGCGAGGCTCTGTTGTCTGGTGATTTTGGAGATGCACGTTTCTTGGAGGCAAGCTGTGGGGAAAGCCATGTGACCAACATGTGGCTGCCATGCGGCCTAGGGAGACAAACTGGAGGCCATTTTGTGACCCTAAAAGAGGTGTCACTGCATGTAAGCAATACATGCTTTTGCCCAATACTGCTCTGAGCCTACCACATGGGCTCAGAGAAATGGACTAACTGCTTGTTCCAGAGGTCTTCTGCCTTTTGACCTTGTTAAGGTGGTCTGCTGCTGGTCGTCCCATAAGAAAGTGCCCTGGCAATCATTGGAAGCCAGAGATAACTGCACAAGCTGGTGTTGGTAATATATATTCTTTTCTTTCTTTTATCCCCATTTTTATTTTTATGTACCGTGTTATGCTGTTTTCACTTGTATCTGCTTGTTAACCGCTGCATGTATTCTATGTATGTGTTGAGTGTCTAGTATCGACCCATTTAGGGGTTAATAAATATATAAAATTTAGAAGGCCGTTTGCGTACTATTCTCTGTTGACCCGCCTCACTCACGGAAAGTGGGTGTGAGGTAATCGAAGTGATCTCAGGTAGGCCAGGCGCGAGGCCCTGGTAAACTCGGATCCTTCACACCATCCACAATAAGGAAATCATAGCTGGATTTTTTCTTACCAGTACCAGAACAAAGAAAGTTCCTGGATTCACGGTCGTACCCATTAGCTGATGATTAACAGATGATTATCAAAAATCTTTAAACTCTGCAAAATTTTTTAATTATTTGTATTTGCAAAATTTGTATTTACATAATGGTATGGTGGTCGCTCAAGAACTGCCGACTCTCCGCTGTATTATACCCGGTGCTAATACCCACATTAAGGCATCTGGCGTCTCATTAAAGCTGACCGAGGCACTATTTTGTGGTGGTGCCCATGTGCCCATTTTGTTGTGGATTGCTGGCCCCCTCCTGTTCCCATTACAGCTGGGAGCCTATTGAAAGGCTTCCAGGTTTGTCTCCCATTCATTTGTATGGCAGGCTGCTTTATGCAGCTTGTCATGCAAATGCCGATATTTTGCAATGCAATATATAATGTATTGCATTAGTGATCAGACACCCTGGGGTTCAAGACCCCCTAGGGGGTCTAATAAATGCAATAAAAAATAAATAAAATAAAATCACCCCCCTTTACCTAGAATACATATAAAAGTTAAACATTACAGATATCCCTTTGTCCGAAAATGCCCAGAAAAAAAAAAAATTAAAAAAGTGCCAAGCCGCTGTTTTTTCGCTGTTTCGCTTCTGAAAAAAATCTGAATGAAAAGTAATCAAAGCAGTAGACATTCCCCAAAATGGTATAACTAAAAAGTACACCTGGTCCCACAAAAAAAAAGACATCCTATGCATCCACGTACATGGAAATATAGAATATGGCGACTATTAGAAAACATTTTTTTTTTTTTTTTGCAGTTTTAGAATTTTACAGGTTAAACTGTAAATAAGACTATATATATTTGGTATCCCCAGAATTGTACCGAAACACAGAATACATGTGACCAGGGCCGGCGTTAGGGGTGGGCAAACTGGGCAATTGCCCAGGGCCCCGTCCCCAAAGGGGCCCCCGGGATCCGGAACCTGATGACTCCGGATCCCGGAGTCAGGCCCAGCCAAAGCAATAATAGAAAGGGACCGCAGGGCCCCTTTTTTTGAGGTGAGTAAAAATAACAGACATTTTTACTCACCTGTCCTTGGCGTCCGACGTCATCTTCTAGCGTTCCGGACATCACCGCTGAGGCCTGGCCACAGCGGTCACGTGGGGCGTGCTGACAGCGTGCTTCACGTAATCGCTGAGCTCCAATCACAGGCCTCAGCGGTGACGTCCACAACGCGTGACGTCAGCCGCAGAGAAGAAGCCAGCGCCGACGGGGATAGCGGAGCAGCGCGAGGAGGCCCAGCAGAGGTAAGAACAAGGTGCGTATAACTGTTTGTTATTTTACCTTACTTTCCCCGGGCCTTTCGATTATTATACTCTGGGGTCTGAAGGGACCCCAGAATATAATATAATAATAGCACTGTAGGGCCCCTGTGGAGCATTATACTGGTGGCCCCCTCTGGATAGCATATAATACTGGGGGGTCCCCTCTGGATAGCATATTATACTGTGTGGGGCCACTGTGGAGCATTATACTGGGGAAGGGGCCCTCTAGATAGCATGCTATATTCTGTAGGGCCACTTTGGAGCATTATGCTCTCCAGAGGGGCCCCCCAGTATAATGCTCCAAAGTGGCCCCACAGAATATAACATGCTCTCCAGAGCCCCCCCACTTTACAATACGCTGTAGAGGCCCCGCAGAATATAACATGCTCTCCAGAGCCCCCCCACTTTATAATACTCCATAGAGGCCCCACAGAATATAACATGTTCTCCAGAGGGCCCCCCTCCCCAGTATAATGCTCCACAGTGGCCCCACACAGTATAATATGCTCTCCAGAGCCCCCCCCCCAGTATAATGCTCCACTGTGGCCCCACACAATATAATATGCTCTCCAGAGGGGGGGCTCTGGAGAGCATGTTATACTGTTTTGGGCCACTGTGGAGCATTATACTGGGGGGGGGGGGGCTCTGGAGAGCATATTATACTGTTTTGGGCCACTGTGGAGTATTATACTGGGGAAACCTCTCTGGGCAGTATATTATACTGTGTGGAGGCCATTCTGGAGCATGTTATACTGAGTGGGGTCACTGTGGAGCATTATTCTGGGGGGGGCCATCAGCAGAGCATATTATATTGTGTGGCGCCACTGTGGGGCATTATTCGGGGGGGACTAATGAGCATTATACTAGGGAGCCCTCTGGGGAGCATATTATACTGCGTGGGCCTACTGTGGAATATTATACTGGGGGGACGCTCTGGGGAGCATAATATATTGTGTGGGGCCACTGTGGAGCAAAATACTGGAGGGGGCACTGTGGAGCATTATACTAGCGGGGGCCCTCTGGGGAGCATATTATACTATGGGCCATTGTAGAGCTTTATACTGGGGGAAGGGACAGTGTGGGGAGCCTGTTATACTGTGTGGGGACACTGTGGAGTGTATTATATTGTGTGGGGCTTTTCGGGAGCATATTATACTCTGTGGGGCCATTGTAGAGCATTATACTGGGGGGACTGTGGGGAACATATTATACTGTGGGGGACCACTGTGGAGCATTATACTGGGGGAACCCCTCTGGGGAGTATATTATACTGTGTGGAGGTCATTATGGAGCATGTTATACTGTGTTAGGCCACTGTGGAGCATTATACTGGGGGGGCATTGTGGGGTGTATATTATACTGTATGGAGCATATTATATTGTGTGGGGCTGCTGGGGAGCATATTGTACTGTCTGGGTCCACTAAGGGGTAGTAATCTGTGTGGGCCACTGTGGAGTATTATACTGTGTGGAGCCTTACATACCATGTGGGACCACAATGGGAGGCTGAGGGGAGCATTTTATACTGTGTGGGGTCACTGTGGAGCATTATATACCATGTGGGGAAACTGGAGGGCTTAGGAGAGCATTTTATACTGTGGAGCATTATATACCATGTGGAGCATTATACTGTGGGGGGGGGTGCTCACAATTCCTGCTGGCAGCCCTGTGTGCTATGTCTGCATCACAGCTCCCTCACTATAATCTTGCACATACGTGTAGTGCCCTATGGCCATGTCATTCCCCATACAGTACTGTGCATGAGCTGGCCATGGAGTTATTGGGGCCTGCATAGTACTATAGGGGCTGACTATACAGGGAACATACTGAGTAACACAGGATAGTCAGAACATATGTAAGACTTCAGTGAAGGAGCCGTGGTGTAGGCTATTAGCAGGAAGCTGTTGGGTGGGGCCCCAGGACAAGTTCCTTTGGTGGGCCTAAGGCCTTTAGTCCAACACAGTCTAACGGAGAACTATTATATATAAGGGTGAGTTACTATATATAATTGGGAAACTTAAGTATGAGGGGGCTATTATAAGGGGGAACTATTATTTATAAGACTGGGTATTATTTATAAAGGGGGAACTATTATATATAAGGCATCCAATATAAGGGGGGATCTATTATTTATAAGAGGGGAACTATTTATAAGGGGGGTATAATTGTTAAGTGGGCTTATTTATAAAGGGGGCTATTACTGATAATGGGGACTATTATTTATAAGGGTAACTATTATTTATGAGAGGGCTATTATTAATAAGGGAGCAGTATTATTTTTACGGGGTGACTGTTACTGATAAGGGGGATATTACTGATACAGGACACTATTTATCATTTACAAGGGAGCTATTACTGATAAAGGTGTAATATTATTTATAAGCAGGGACTATTGTTTATAAGGAGGCGCTGTCTACTATCAATGTAATGCCTCTTACCTTGGAACATTCCTGTATATGTTGTATTTGTATTTGCTTATCTTTGCTGCTGTAACACACTGAATTTCCCCATTGTGGGACTATTAAAGACTATATTATTATTATAATAACTGATGACTGGGTGCAAAAATCTATTAGGTGGTACAAAGGTGCTCATTTGAATTGTGTGTGGTAAAATGGGGCTTGTTGTTACTTTTTTGTTGGCAGAAAGCAGGCGTTATTATAGGGGTTGTCACTGGAAGATGATGGTGTTTGCATATCAGCATTTGGGGCCCCGCTTTTAATTTTTGCCCAAGGCCCCACTTTGTCTAAAACCGGCCCTGCATGTGACATGTCATTTTGGCTGCAGAGTGAACACCATAAAAACGAAGCCTGTAAGAATGTCGCACAAACTTGGACTTAATATACAGCAGTTCATGCCGAATATAAAATCACATTCTGGATTGTGTTTTTAACTAATGGTGTCTCTAATTATTTTACAACTAGTACTTTAATCTTGGCAGCATATGAAAGCTAAGAATCTCAGCTTTCTTAGGATACCAGAAACATTTTTCTAGCTGGTATAAAACCGAAGGTACAGATATAAAAATTTTCACCACACACCCCCTGACACAATAGCATAAAATTTTAAAAAGTAAATGAAATTAAAGTTAGATTTAAACACATACACATTGTGTCTGAAAAAGCACGGTCTAAAAACTTATAAAAAAAACTCCATACACACAAATAAAAAAGAAAAAAAAAAAGTTATAGCTACCACAAATATGGTGACTCCAAGAATTTAAAGTTCTGAATTTATTTTTAAGGGGTTAAAATGTAAAAAAAAAAACCACAAAAAAACAATGTCAAAGAGCTAAATTTTTTTCTCATCTGGTCATAGCACCTTTTCCCATTCACTCACAGAATCATCCAGGTGTTCATTGGCAAACTTCAGACGGGCCTGCACATGGGCCTTCTTGAGCAGGGGGACCTTGCAGGCACTGCAGGATTTTAATCCATTACGGCGTAATGTGTTACCAATGGTTTTCTTGGTGACTGTGGTCCCAGCTGCCTTGAGATCATTAACAAGTTCCCCCCATGTAGTTTTAGGCTAATCTCTCACCTTCCTCATGATCAAGGAAACCCCACGAGGTGAAATTTTGCATGGAGCCCCAGATTGATGTCGATTGACAGTCAGTAGTATAATGTTGTACCGTGTTAGCCATTGAAAGTAGTGGAAGAGTGAAGAAATCAGGCGATACCTTTTGGAGGCTAACTGAGTATATTTATAAGTAAGCTTTCAGAAGTACAAGCTTCCTTCATCAGACATGGTGTTATACAAGAAATGAAAATTCACAGATTTTTATACACATGGTCTTCAAAGGATTTTAGAGTCCTTAAAAAAACCAAAACAAAATGCAATCTAAGTTATTTACAACAGGTCAAAAAACAATCTGGAAAGTTGTGGTGCGTGACAGAGGGATCTATTATCTGTTTGCTATCAGGAGGTGATTTGTGACCCTCACAGTTCAAACATAGTGTGACATGAAGCTGGCATGAATATTGAGTTCAGTTCATGGTTCATACATAGTGTGAAATGAAGCTGGCATGAATATTAAGTCCAAATTGCAGAGTTTGAAATTTTTGCATAAACTTGTACTCCCATTCTTTCCTTTTCTCTTGCGTCTTAAAATGTCCCATTAAAACCACAACCCGCAAATCTTCAATAGAGTGTTTTTTTCCGGAGAAATGTGCGGCCACTGGGAGATCGGTTCTGCTGTTATTAATATTGGATCTGTGTGAGTTAATTCGTTGACTGAGTCTCTGCCCTGTTTCCCCCACATAGAGGCCTGTGGTGGGACATTGCACACACATTATGAGGTACACCACATTGGAAGACCTGCAGGAGAATGTCCCCCTAATTCTGTGCACCTGCTGTGACTGTGGGATAGGTACACTGTCAGCGGTGTGGATGTGCTTGCAGGTCATGCACCTTTTTTGTAGGCAAGGTGAGGTGCCATTTTCAGTTGGGGCCTTCAGGGCACTCCGGACAATAATACGCCTCAGGTTTGGTGGTTGTCGAAAGGAAAGGAGAGGGGGGACTGGAAATATGTCCTTGAGTCTGTTGTCCCTATGTAGCACAGGTTGGAGATCCTTGGCAATCCTTCGTAGGATCTCCAGCTGTGGGTTGTAGGTGACAACTAGGGGCACTCGGACTTCATTCTGGGTCTCTTTATATGTGAGCAGACTGTCTCTGTTAATGGCTGCTGCTTTGTTTAATTGGTTGTCTGTCACTTTTGGTTTGTATCCCAATCGGAGAAATTTCATCCTCAGATCCAGGAGGTGCTTGTCCAGGTCTGCTTTGTCAGAGCTAATACGATTGTATTGTATAGCCTGGCTGTAGATGATAGATTGTCTTGTGTGCTTGGGGTGGAAGCTGTCGTTTCTCAGGTAGGCCATTCTGTCTGTAGGTTTGTGGTATATTGATGTGAGTAGCCGGTGGTCTTTGATGTATATTGTGGTATCCAGAAAGTGAATTTCACTCCCTGAATAGCTAAGTTTAAGGTTGATGGTAGGGTGAAAGTCATTGAAGTCATTATGGAATTGAAGTAGGGCCTCCTCACCTGCAGTCCAGATGACAAGGATATCATCGATATAACAAAGGTAAATCATAGGTTTGGTGGCGCTTGTTGATAAATATGCTCCTTCCAGTTCTGCCATAAAGAGATTTGCATATTGGGGTGCACATCTGGTCCCCATTGAAGTTCCCATTCGCTGTAAATATAGATCCTCTCCAAAGGTAAAATGGTTGTGGCTAAGGATGAATTGTATGAGCTGCGTTACTGGTTCTGTTGGGAGGTTTTGTTTTGCCAGGTGTACCCGACATGCTGCAACTCCATCCTTGTGGGGAATGTTGGTATACAGGGATTCCACATCCATGGTGGCCAAAATGGTACCCTTAGGTAGTGGGCCAAGGGCATTCAGTTTGTTAAGAAGGTCAGTGTTGTCCTGGATATAGCTTGGAGTATCCCTGACCAGGGGTTTTAGGAGATTTTCCACCCAACCTGAGATGTTTTCTGTCAGTGTCCCAATGCCAGAAATGATAGGCCTCCCAGGGTTGCCATCTTTGTGTATCTTTGGGAGCATATAGAAGCAGCCCGGCCTGGGATCTTCTGGATCTGGATTGGAAACTTCTTGATCATACTCTTTAGTTCTTTCATATAGGCCTTTGTGGGATCACTTCCAAGTTTGGAGTAATGGATGGGATTTGACAGTTGCCTGTTTGCTTCCTGGATATAGTCTGAGGTGTTCATTATGACTATTGCGCCCCCTTTGTCAGCTGGTTTTATTATTATATCCTGATTTTCTTTTAGTGAAGTAATAGCCTTCTGTTCCTGCAGGATTAGGTTATGCACCTGTTTCTTTTGTTTCTCCAGGATTTCTGATTTTACTTTGCTTCTGAAACAGTCAATATATTTATCCAGGACCCCATGCCCTGGAACTAATGCAGCACTGGATAAATATATTGACTGTTTCAGAAGCAAAGTAAAATCAGAAATCCTGGAGAAACAAAAGAAACGGGTGCATAACCTAACACTGCAGGAACAGAAGGTTATTACTTCACTAAAAGAAAATCAGGATATAATAATAAAACCAGCTGACAAAGGGGGCGCAAAAATTTCAAACTCTGCAATTTGGACTTAATATTCATGTCAGCTTCATGTCACACTATGTATGAACTGTGAGGGTCACAAATCACCTCCTGATAGCAAACAGATAATAGATCCCTCTGTCACGCACCACAACTTTCCAGATTGTTTTTTGACCAGTTGTAAATAACTTCTCTACTTAGATTGCATTTTGTTTTGGGGTTTTTTAGGACTCTAAAATCCTTTGAAGACCATGTGTATAAAAATCTGTGAATTTTCAGTTCTTGTATAACACCATGTCTGATGAAGGAAGCTTGTACTTCTGAAAGCTTACTTATAAATATACTCAGTTAGCCTCCAAAAGGTATCGCCTGATTTCTTCACTCTTCCACGACTGACAGTCAGTTCGTATTTCTTCCATTTTCTTACTATTGCACCTACAATTGTCTCCTTCTCACCAGCGTCTTACTTATGGCTTTGTAGCCCATTCCAGCCTTGTGCAGGTCTATGATCTTGTCCCTGACATCCTTAGAAAGCTCTTTGGTCTTGCCCATGTTGTAGAGGTTAGAGTCTGACTGATTAATTTAGTCTGTGGACAGGAGTCTTTTATACAGGTGACAATTTAAGACAGCTGTCTTTAACACCTTAACTACCTTGGACGTACTATTACGTCCTGGGCGCTAGGTACTTCGTGCACCAGGGCGTAATACTACGCCCGAGGCTGGCTGCCTGCTCACTATCTGGGCAGGCGGCATCGGAACTGGGTGTTAGCTGTAACTGACAGCTAACAACTTGCTCCATAACCTCCGGTCGGAGCTGAGTTCCGATCGGAGGTTTTAACCCCTTAGATGCCGCGGTCAAACATGACCGCGGCATCCAAGGAGTTCCGCCATGTTGTGCCCCCCCCCCCCCGGCACCCACTGCGGCGAGATCGGGGGGTGCCGATATCTGTAATCTGCAGCCCGGGGTCTGGCCAGTGACCCCAGGCTGACTGGAGCCGCCAGTACCTGGTTGATCCTGCCGGGACCTCCGGAAGACAGCCTCTGCATCTGCAAAGGCTGACTTCCTGTATAAACTGCAAGACACTTGCAGTATGCTTGTGTCTTGCAATCTATAGTACTGAGCCAGCGATCAAAGCATCGCTTGCTCAGGTGTCCTAAAGTAAAAAAAAAAAAAAAGTGAAAAAAAATAAAGTATGTGAAAAAAAATTAATAAAAGAATAAAGCCCCAAAAATTCCCTTTTCCTATATAAAATTAATCATATAAAAAAAAAAACTAAAAATCAAAAACAATACATATTTGGTTTTGCCGCGTCCGTAACAACCTGTACAATAAAACTGAGACAATTTGTAACGTACACGGTTAACGTCGGGAAAAAAAAATAATGGAAAAAAACCGCCAGAAGTAATGATTTTTCGCCATCTTGCCTTACAAAATATGCCATAAAAAGTGATCAAAAAGTCGTATCTACCCCAAAACTGTACCAATAAAAAGCACAGATTGTCCTGCAAAAAATAAGCCCTCAACCAACTCTGTAAACTGCAAAATAAAATGTTACGCATCTCAGAAGATGGCGATGCAAAAATAATTGATTTATGTCCCCAAATGGATTTTTGTTCTGCTAAATTAGTAACGCATAAAAAAACAATATAAATGAGTTATCGTCATAATTGTACCGACCCCCAGAATAAAGGTAACATGTTACTTACGATGTACGCTGCATGGTGAAAAATTTAAAAGGTAAAACGCAATGCCAGAATTGATGGGCTTTTTTTTTTAATCCACCAAGAAAGAGTTAATAAAACTTATTTAATAAGCTGTAGACACCCAAAAATGATGCAATTACAAAATACATCTCATACTGAAAACAACAAGCCCTCATATGGCTACATCACCAGAAAAATAAAGAAAGTATAGCTCGTACAATGTGAAGACAAAAAACCCCAAAATCGCCAAATCATTAGGACATAACTGGCTGCAGCAGGAAGGGAATGTATAAACTGTGCAAGTGTATATAAGAGTACAAACCAGATTTAGACCTTACGAGGGATAATAAACCAGAAGTGACCCCCAGAGTTACCTCCCCAATAATAGGAACTACTGGGGATATAGTAGGGAATTTAGTATACCCAATGTACTCCACACAGCTTACATATTCACTTTTCCCCATCCACTGTGCAGTCACATCTGGGATACTAATGCTCACTACACTCCTTGATAAATTCTTTGAGGGGTGCACTTTTCAAAATGGGGTCATTCCCTAAGGGATTCCACTTTACTGGTACTTTAGAGGCTCTGCAAACATGACATGTCGTCCAGAATCCAAACATCTGAATTGGCACTCCAAAAGCCAGCTCCTTCCCTTCTCTGCCCTGCACTTCAGTTTATGCCCACATGTATGACACTGGTGTACCCAGGATAATGTACTTAATGTGATATGTGGTACAAACTGCTGCTCGGAAACATCCAGGCACAGAAAGGAAGTAGCGCTATTTGGTTTTTGGAGCACAGGCTTGCACGGTTTGGTTTTTTGACGCCATTGCACTTTTGCAGAGCTGAAACGCCAGTAAAGTGGAATCCCCTGACATGTCACCCCATTTTGCAAACTACACCCTTGAAGGAATTTATCCAGGGGTACAGTGAGCATTTTTAACCCCCAAGTGTTGCTATAATTTATAATCCATAAATGAATACGCAGCTGATGGTGAAAGGTGAAAATGACAATTTTTCCAGGAATACATAATTTCAGTGCGTAATATGTTGTGCCCGGCTTGTATCAGAGATGAATGCTCCAAAGGCTGTTGTGCCCAGGATCCCCGCTCAACAGTTTTTGGAGTGTGTGTCTGTGCAGACATAAGCTGTGCATACTATATCGGGCACTGAAATGGCGTATCTATAGAAAAATTTCATTTTTAACTTTTCATTATCAGCTGCACATTCATTTCTGGAAATTAAATTAACGCAACACTTAAGGGTTAATAATGCTCGCTACCCCACTTGATAAATCCCTTGAAGGGTGTAGTTTCCAAAATGGGGTGACATGTCTGCGGATTCCACTTTACTGGCAATTCTTGGGCTCTGCAAAATTGGCATGGTGTCCAAAAAGGAAACTGTGCTCCAAAAAACAAAACAGCGCTCCTTCCCTTCTGTGCCCGGCTGTGCCCAAACAGTAGTTAATACCCACATATGGCATTGTTAAGTATGTTGTCCTGGGTACACCAGTGTCATACATGTGGGCATAAACTGCCATTTGGAAACACAGCAGGGCACAGATATGAAGGAGCGCTATGTGCTTTTGGAGCACATATTTAGATTGTTGTTTTTTGGACACCATGTCACATTTGCAGAGACCCTAAAATTGCCCCTACAAAATGAGGGTCACGTCTTGGGGAATTCCAATTTACTGGCACCTCCAGGGCTCTGTGAAAATAACATGGCGACCAGAAAGTCCCTCTAAATCTATACTCCAAAAGCTAAAAAAACAGTGTGCTCCTTCCCTTCTGAGCCCTGCTGTGTGCCCAAGCAGCAGTTTACACCCACATATTTAATTTTTTTTGTCCCTAGGATAGCCCACTTAATAGTTTTAGGAGTTCATGTCTCTGATGCCACAAAGTGGCCGCAACGTATTAGGCACTGAAATTGGATATTTCTTTAAAAACTTTAATTTTCACTTTGTACATTAATTTTTGGGAAGCATTTTTAGGCTCAAAATCATAATACCCCTTGATACATTCCTTGAGGGGTGTAGTTTCTAAAATGGGGTCACTTTTGAGAGGTTTCCATTGTATTATCAGCTGCACATTCATTTCTGGAAATTAAATTAACGCAACACTTAAGGGTTAATAATGCTCGCTACCCCACTTGATAAATCCCTTGAAGGGTGTAGTTTCCAAAATTGGGTGACATTTTGTGCCCGGCTGTGCCCAAACAGTAGTTTATACCCACATATGGCATTGTTAAGTATGTTATCCTTGGTACACCAGTGTCATACATGTGGGTATAAACTGCCATTTGGGCACACAGCAGGGCGCAGATGTGAAGGAGCGTTATGTGCTTTTGGAGCGCATATTTAGATTGTTGGTTTTTGGACGCCATGTCACATTTGCAGAGACCCTAAAATTGCCCCTACAAAATGGGGGTCACTTCTTGGGGGAATTCCAATTTACTGGCACCTCCAGGGCTCTGCAAAAACAACATGGCGTTCAAAAAGTCCCTCTAAATCTATACTCCAAAAGCTAAAAAAACACTGTGCTCCTTCCCTTCTGAGCCCTGCTGTGTGCCCAAGCAGCAGTTTACACCCACATATATAATTTTTTTGTCCCCGGGATAGCCCACTTAATAGTTTTAGGAGTGTATGTCTCTGATGCCACAAAGTGGCCGCAACGTATAAGGCACTGAAATTGAATATTTCTTTAAAAACTTAAATTTTCACTTTGTACATTAATTTTTGGGAAGCATCTTTAGGCTCAAAACGATAATACCCCTTGATACATTCTTTGAGGGGTGTAGTTTCTAAAAAGGGCTCACATTTGAGAGGTTTCCATTGCACTGGTACTTTAGGGGCTCTGCAAATGCGGCATGGCACCTGAAAACTATTCCAGCAAAATCTTCCCTCCAGAAGCCAAATAACGCTCTTTCCATTCTGAGCCCCCCCATGTACCCATACAGCAGATTACAACCATATATGGGGCATTTCTGTGTTCAGAAGAAATTGTGTAACAAACTGTGGGGTGTTTTTTCTTCTTTAACCACTTGCAAAAATTTAAAATATGTCACTAAATGGACGGTTTATTGGAAAGAAAAGTAACCTTTAATTTTTAAGTCCAAAAGTCAATAAAATCTGTGAAACAGCTGTGAGGTCAAAATGCTCACTATAAACCTAGATAAATTCTGAGGGGTGTAGCTTCCAAAATGGGGTCACCTTTTGGGAGTTTCCATTGTTTTGGTACTTTAGGGGCTCTACAAATGCGACATGGCACCTGAAAACTATTCCAGCAAAATCTGCCCTCCAAAAGCTTAACAGCGCTCTTTCCATTCTGAGCCCCACCATGTACCCAAACAGCAGATTACAACTACATATGGGGCATTTCTGTGTTCAAGAGAAATTGTGTAACAAACTTTGGGGTGCTTTTTCTCCTTTGTCCTCTTGTGAAAATGAAAAATTTTGGGCTAAATCGACGGTTTATTGGAAAAAAAAGTAATTTTTCATTTTAATGTCCCAATGTTAATAAAATGTGTGAAACAGCTATAGCGGCAAAATGCTCACTATACCCCTTGATATGTTCTGTGAGGGGTGTAGTTTCCAAAATGGGGTCACTTTTAGGGGGTTTCCACTGTATTGGTACTTTGGGAGCTCTGCAAATGCGACATGGCACCTGAAAACTATTCCAGCAAAATCTGCTCTCCAAAAGCCAAATAGCACTCTTTCCATTCCGAGCCCCACCATGTACCCATACAGCAGATTATAACCACATATGGGGTATTGCAGTGTTCAGGAGTAATTGTTTAACAAACTGTGGGGTGCTTTTTTTTTCCTTTAACCCCTTGTGAAAATGAAAACTTTGGGGATAAAGTGATGTTTTAGTATTTTTCAATTATACATCCGAGTGTTCGTAAAATCTGTGAAACGGCTGTAAGGTCAAAATGCTCACTATACCCCTTGATGAATGCTGTGAGAGGGGTATAGTTTCCAAAATGGGGTCACTTTTAGGGGGTTTCCTTTGTATTGGTACTCTAGGGGCTCTGCAAATGAGACATGACACCTGAAAACTATTCCAGCAAAATCTGCTTTTCAAATGTCCAATATCGCTCCTTCCCTTCTATGCGCTGCCGTGAGCCCAAACATCAGTTTACAACGACATGTGGGGTATTTCTGTGCTCTGGAGAAATTGCATAAACTGTGAGATGCATTTTCTCCTTTAACCCTTTGTGAATGTGTTAATTTTAGGGCTAAATTAAGGGATTAGTGGAAAAAAATGAAATGTCTAAATTTCACCTCCATATTGTTATAATTCCAGTGAAATGCTTAAAAGGTTAACAAACTTCCCAAATGCTATTTTGAATTATTTGAGGGGTGCAGTTTTGAAAATGGGGTGATTTATGGGGGTTTCTAATATATAGGCCTTTATAGAATTGAAGTGGTCGCTAAAAAATTAGTTTGGGAAATTTTCTTGTAAATCTAGAAAATTGCTGTTACACCTGTTACACTTGATTAAAAGATGATGCCGATATATAGCAGAGATATGGTAGATAATATGTATTAATATATTTGGGTGGTATGACTATTTGAAAAGCAGAGCATTTCACATTTTGAAAATTGCGATTTTTTTTTCCAAATTCCAGCAAATTTCCTATTTTTTTTTTTTTTTATAAATAAATACAAAAATATTAATTTGTCTCGAAAAAACAATCTCAAAATCACTTGCGAAAGTTAAAGAGTCTCAAAGTTATTGCCATATAAAGTGACATGTCAGTTTTGAAAAACGAGGCCTGGTCCTTAACGCACTTTTGTGCTGGGTCCTTAAGGGGTTAATGCAGGTAACAAGTTGATTAGGAGCGTCTAACTGGTCTGTAGGAGCCAGAACTCTTAATGGTTGGTAGGGGATCAAATACTTATTTCTCTCTGCAAAATGCAAAAAAAAATATAAAATTTATACTATGTGATTTTCTGGATTTTATTTTTGATATTCTCTCACTGTTAAAATTAACCTACCCTTAAAATTATAGACTGTTCATGTCTTTGTCAGTGGGCAAACTTACAAAGTCAGCAACGGATCAAATATTTCCTTCACTGTACACAGCAGTATACATGAGTCAGACAACCTGTATAGAAAGCTACTAGATTGTGTGATTCTGGCAAGGTGTAAATTCATCAAAGCTCTAACTGTTTACTGCTTCTGGTAACCCAGGTAAACAAATGCTATAAACAATTAATGTAACAAAACTGCAGACTCATGTTTTCAGTATAGTTTGTTCCACAATTCAATGGTAGCTTCAGGGAACAGGTTAACAGAAGCTGTAATACATTAACATTATTGAAAACTTCAATGATGCAGTTTTTGTTAACCAGTTCCCCACCAACTATAATCAACTAATGTAATTGTAAACATTATTTGTGACCACACACTGTGGCAGCACTCTGTCCTGCTCTCTCCTCTCCTTAGCTGCTTCACAGTGAGCAATGTTCAATCTCTTGTGACTAGAAGTCACAGCTAAGGCACCCCTAGGGGCGTAGCACAACTCCATTCTCTAACATTAGTGAAGGAATTGCAGGGCAACCCAGCAATCTTTTGTTGTACAATGGGAGCCACTGCCAAACTAGGCCTAACCTAATCGTTTACTGAATTCTTTGTTCAGTTAAATTGGGCTGAATTTAAAAACAGTAAGGATGTATTCACATTGTTCAGCTAAAACTTCATCAGAACTGCATAAAAATACGCGCACTTTCAATATTGTTTGAGATCCAGTTTTTTATTTTACAGGTGAAATATTAAATGTGTTTTACCTGTAGAATTAAGAAACACCACCAAAAATCTCATCAGAACTGAATATAATTTTACCTGCACTCAATTGCACCGTGTAAATGTACCCTTATTACTTCACTGCACCCCAACTTTTTAGGGTGGGTTCACACTACTGTTGGATGTCCCTTCTGATAGTGTCCTTTATAAAAAATCAACAACAACAAAAAAAACAAAAAACGACACCTATCATAACAGACATTAACTGATTTTAATGTGTCCATTTTTTTAACTAATCCATTTAATGCATCATTATCTACAGAAGTGTTAACTTCTATTGTAATTGTTTGGATGAAAATCCCTACAGAATTGTTGTCACTCACCTACAAAAAGTGTTACTCTATAGCAGGGGTAGGCAACCTTTTTTTGTTCGGCATGCCGATTTTAATTAAAATTTCAAAGATGAGGTACTCGGAGTGCCGGTCAATAATTGTAAGTCTGACGACCCCTAAACTAAAGTCATATACCACAAACCATAACACAGAAGTGCTGCCACCAGACGCTTTAGGACACATGCGTTTACTGCTATTTCCTGGGACGCTCCTGTACTTTCTGATTAGAAGCAATGAAAGTCCATGTACATCCCGCAATTAGTGGTAAATGTGCGGTGACCAGATGGAAGGTAACGCTGCAGTTGGGATTGCGGGGGTGCAAACAGCGCAGACTTGTCACGGTCTCTGGGCACGAGGGTGCAGCGCTGGTGCTGTCCCACGTTACCACCACTGGTACCGGTGATGAGGGGGCTGCACAAATGTTGGTGGTGATTGTTCCCCCGGGGCGCTTCCCCTATACTGTGCCGACTGGTGGTGTTTGGGGCGCCCTGATGTTGTCGGTGCAGAGTCAGACACAGAAACGGTTGTAAAGTTGAACTTTTACTTCCATGGGTGTGAAGGTACAAATGCTTAAACAGTTTCTTCAATACAAAACAACGGGGTACGCCTGGTGACACAGCAAAGTCCTGGGGTGCAGGGTAGACTTGATGAAAGGTGTTCCTAGCCCCTTATACTTCAGTGTTACAGCCCTAAGGTGCGTCTGGACTCCTATTTGGCACATAGGAGGATGCCCACCATGATACTAGTACATAATATTCCCCACTCACGTTATGTGGTCCTGATAGCTCAGAGTTTCGGGGTGCAATAGTCAGGGTGGCAGGATATTCCACAGGTCTGGCCTTGGCCCCTGGATCCTGTGGTACTTGCTATGGAGCAAGTGTTCCAGAATGTTCTCTCCACAGTCTCATGCTGACAAGATAATGATGCTTGACTTCCTTCAGGGCGATGGCTAGGCAGACAGGGGATAGGATCTTCTGGATAGCTGGAGTATGTCAGCTCTCCAACCTTCCTGGGCCTGTCTAGGACTTGAGATTCCTGCACTAAACTCACTGCTTTCTTCACAGGACATCACACTTATCTCCTCACCTCCTCCTCCTAACACTCCACACTTCTAACTCCTCACATGCAGGACCTTCCTGCAGGGGTGTTACCATGGGGACCCAGTGATCAGCTGACTCCTCCCCTTTTCCCAGGCAATGTCCTCCCATTGGACATTTGGATACTATTCAATCCTATGGGAGGTGTAATGCATGTGTGAGGCTCACTAGGTGGCGCTGTGTTGTGTGAGACTCAGGACCCCCTGCTATGTCACACAGGCTATGAAGCAACAGGAAATAATACAATGCACAGAGATCACCCTCAGCCCAGCCATAGCCAGCTCTGGGATGCCACATACTCCCCCTCTTTCACTGAGCCGACCTCGGCGACGGGCTGGGGTGAAGGTGAGAAATGTAACATAACGTTAATAAATACGAATAAAGTGCAAATGTCACTAACAGTTTAGAAAAATATAATACTTAGAAACTGGAGGTAAGACCTCCCGGCATAGTCCTGGAATGTCCATGAGAAGTCTGAAGGGTAACGGAGAGATAATTAAACTCAGACTTATGGAACCTTTTGGCGGTACCATCAGACAGTCCATATAGAAACAACAGTAGTGCAGATGGGTCCAGAGGCTCTCTGGCACAAATTTTGTGAGTGTCCATTATCATGAGAGTCTCTCTGAGAAACAATAAACAGTCCTTTCTGTAAGGAAGAGTAGGCACTCTAGCACGAATGTCCATACCGCAATGGGGTAACAGAACTTCCTTGGCTCGGTGAGCCAGGCACTATGGCTTGGATTGTTGCATATAAGTGTAAATACTATATTACATGGCAAGATATTATATATATACTGTATATACACACAGGAAAAACATTAATGTAATCAGAGCAGGAATAACATATATACAGAAGCAGAGACAGTTAACCTCTTTTACCCAAGGACAGCCATGGCATCACTATAGCGTGTTGGAGGTACGCCTTTTGTGGTACGCTCAGAACGCCTAAGTGGAACGAGATTTGAATCAGGAACAGAGTCACTGAAATCAATTAAATCATCTGTCGAAGGGTTCTCTTGCACTAGAGCAATTGGTGGATAACAGCTAAATGGTAGTAGTTTAGGCGCCCACATAAGCTCAGTTAACGTTGGGGGTCTCTCTTTCGCTTCAGAAGGTGACAAGATCTCTGTACTCGTTGTCTTAGCTGGGGGCACCTCTGTGGGTAGTCCTTCTTTAAGGCACAGCTTCAGACGGTTTCGGTGTACTACTTGGGGCTGTCTCCCAGGTTTAGAGATCTCATACACGTCGGATTCAGGATATGGTATGGAGATGATACTGTATGGTTCTTTCTCCCAGAATGGATCCAATTTCCCATTCCGATGGTTATTCCTTAACCATACACGGTCGCCAACTTTCAGGGGCGCTGCATGGGCGCGATGGTTGTAATCCTCCTGTTGTCTCCTACGAACCTCATCCATGCGCGTTTCAACTATCTCTTTAGCTTCCTCCATACGTCGGCGGTGTTCAACAACCCAGTCTGTTATGGGTAGTGGATTGATGGTGTCAGGGACCTTCACACCAAGGGTTAAGTCTGAAGGAAGTTGACCTTGTCTTCCAAACATTAGATAAAATGGTGCGTATCCCGTAGATGTTTGGGGTGTGTTGTTGTAAATATAGGCCAAGTCCTTGATACGTTCAGGCCACTCAACACCAGGTGTAACTGCGGCTGTTCTTAGCATGCCGATGATCACTTGATTTGCCTTCTCGCACATCCCATTCCCTTGAGGGTGATACGCTGTGGTTCGCAACTTCTTGCAGTCTTGGAACTGACACAGCTCACGGAACAATTGGGATTCAAACGCTGATCCACGGTCGGTGAGGATATGCTCAGGACAACCGTAATGGCGGACAAACTCTGCGTAGAAGGTCTCAGCCATAGTTCTTGCTGTAAGATCTCTGACAGGCACGATGACAAGGAACTTGGAGTAATGATCCACCATTGTCAGAGCGTAGCTGTAGCCGGAACGTGTGGGACCCAACTTCACATGGTCCAGAGCAACAATTTCACACGGCTTTTGAGTCTTAATTGGATGTAGAGGGGCCTTCTGATCTCTTCGACCTTCCTTGGTGATACTACAGGCGGGACACTCTCGGCACCAACTCTCAATGTCACTCCTCATCCCAACCCAATAGAAGCGACGACGGATGGTAGCTTCGGTCTTTTGTACCCCGAAGTGACCGGATCTGTCATGATACGCCTCAAGTATCATCTGTGCGTCTCTTCTTGGTACGAGGATCTGATGAAGCCTTTCACCTGTGACAGGATCAAGAGTGTTTCTAAGTAGAAGGCCTCGTTGGACAAACAGGAGCTTCCTCTGTCGCCAAAGGCGTTTTAATTCCACGTCATGAAGACCTCTCTTTACACGGGTTGGTATTCTTCCTGTAAGCAGGAAATCTGACAATTCTCCTAAAACTCTGCTCTCTTCTTGGAACGTTTTCCACAGAGATGGCTCCTGGAGGGATTCGGCAGCTGTTTTCGCCAGAGATTCTCCTTCTACAGGGACACCAATAGCAACCTGTTGGGCAAACTTGATGTAGAATGGTGGCATCTCCACCTCTTCCCAGATGTCTTCTCGGGGTGGTTCTTCTCCCACAGGCAACCTTGAGAGTGCATCAGCGTTAGCGTTGGACTTGCCACTGCGATACTTGACAGAGAACTTGTAATTCGCGAGTCTTGAGGCCCACCGTTGTTCAAGGGCTCCCAGTCGAGCAGTGTCCAGATGCGCCAACGGATTGTTATCTGTGTACACGGTAAAGGGTGTGGCAGCCAGGTAGTCTTTAAACTTCTCTGTCACGGCCCAGACAAGCGCCAGCAGTTCGAGTTTGAAAGAACTATAGTTCTGGTCGTTCTTCTCCGCGCCTCTCAGACTCCTGCTGGCGTAGGCGATGACTCGCTCTTTGTTGTCCTGAACCTGGGACAACACTGCACCCAAACCTTGGTGACTTGCATCTGTGTACAAGCGGAATGGCTGACTGTAGTTGGGATAGGCTAGAATTGGTGGTTGCGTCAGAAGTGCTTTAAGCGCTTGAAAGGCTTCCTCTTGACGCGCTGTCCAGTCTACCGGAAGCTTTCGGTTGTAGTTTTCTCTGGGACAACCGCGCAACAACTCGTTCAGAGGCTCGGCTACTTGGGCGAAGTGTGGTATGAAACGCCGGTAGTAACCTGCGAATCCAAGGAAGCTTCGGACTTCTTTGACGGTAGTTGGTCTTCGCCAGTTCTGGACTGCAGTGATCTTTTCAGGATCAGGTTGGACGCCTTGTGCGCTCACGACATGCCCAAGGTAGTGAACTTGGGGTTTCAACAGGTAGCACTTGGAGGGCTTCAACTTTAGGCCGTGCTGTATAAGTACCTTGAATACCTCGGACAGGTGACGAAGGTGTTCTTGGTATGTCCGGGAGAATACAATAACATCGTCCAGGTACAGTAGCACACTCTGGAAATTCTCATGGCCGAGGCACCTCTCCATAAGCCGTTGGAATGTGGCTGGGGCATTACATAGCCCAAATGGCATACTATTGAATTCAAAGAGTCCCATTGGGGTCGTAAACGCAGTCTTTTCACGATCTTCAGGCGCCATAGGGACTTGCCAGTATCCACTGGTTAAGTCCAGGGTCGAGAAACAGGTAGCTGATCCCAAAGCCGTTAGAGATTCCTCAATCCGTGGCAATGGGTATGCGTCTTTGTGCGTGACGTTGTTGAGTTTACGATAGTCCACACAAAATCGTAGGGTTCCGTCTTTCTTCTTGACAAGGACTAGCGGGGCTGCCCAGGGGCTGTTACTCTCCCGGATGACATCAGCATCTCGCATCTCTTGGATCAACTTTTTCACCGGTTGGTACATCGCTGGTGGTATTGGACGGTGACGCTCCTTGATTGGATGGTGGTCGCCAGTCAGAATGCGATGTTGTATGGTCGTGGTCTTACCAAAGTCCAATGGGTGTTTGCTGAATGCCTGTTGGTAACGCTTGGCCACATTGCGAACCCCATTGATGTGCTCTATAGGGGTATTGGCGTCTCCCACGTTCAATTCATCCCACCAGGACTTCGTGGCTCCATTCTGAATGTTCTCAGCAGCTTGGGTGGAATGCTGTGTGGCGGTAGAATCACCAGAGAGAATGTCTTCTGGTGCTAACCGGTGTAGCAGGGCCACAGAGTGGAACTTGTGGAGGTTCACTGGAGCATCGCCCAAGTTGACTAAGCGGACAGGAACACGTCCATTGGAAACTGTGACAAGGCTGCGGGCAGCCATGACAAGTGGTTGGCCATCTACCTGTATGGGTTGTAGCAAGGCCTCGTAGTCCTGATTTTCTATGCCCGGACGGGCACGGCACCACACCATAGTTTCTGTTCCAGGCTGTAGGGTTACTGGACGGGTATCTTGGATCCGGACTCGACCAATTTCACCTTGTTTGTTGGCGAACTTGTGCTGGGCATTGAGTACACGAATGGCCCGCTGAATGGTCTGCTGGTCACTGGGAGAAGCTGTAAGGAGAGAGGCATGCAAGGCATCCAACACTTCTGCAAAGCAATGGCGTAAAACATTCATGCCTAATATTACAACTGCAAACCTATCATCCTCTACATCAGTGACAATTACACCCTGTCTAGGCAGTTTCAAGTCCCCAATCTGGATAGTGGGTTCCCAATAACCCTGCTGTGGTATGGGCTGTCCATTGCTGGCACACAGATTTATCCATGTGTCAGGTGTTCTATTCAACACACCTAAATCCCAATGTTCAAGGAACACCTGCTTGCGCAGGGTTGTTACCTGAGATCCAGTGTCCACCAACGCTGTCAGAGGGACGCCGTTCACCCGGATTGTGATGTGTGGGCAGGCTGAGACGAAGCGTGACAATGGCACTGAAGATTCACCTGGGCCCTTCTTCTTTCCTCCCGAGGGGCGGCCCGCTGCCTCGGGGGTGGCCCGTTTAACTGAAAACACTGAGGCCTGGTGTGTCCATATCTATGGCAATAGGTACAGTATGGCCTCTCACTCTGCGGAGGTTTCACTGAAGACGGACGTCTGGGTGGCGACTCAGGTGAGATGTTGAGACTTCGCAAAGGATCACTGGACGATGAAGACGGCTGGGTCAGACGATCTAGACGGATGGTGATCTGTTCCATGGAACGGGTCAGATGATCCACTCGGGCCAGAAGGTCATCTCTGGAGTCTGCTGGTGTAGTCTGCGCAGTTTGGGCAGCAGGTGAGGTACCCAGAGGGAGTGGCAGGACAACTGGAGCAATGCTTGTTGAGGGTCCAGGTGAGGGAACACAGATGACTGGGCTCGGCTGGGGCTGCTCCTGTCCCAAGACCTGGATGGCAAGGGCCTTGAAGTCAGCAAACGTGATGCTGGGATGTTGTGCAGCAAGCATTCGCAACTGACTCTGGAACAATGTGGTACCTGCCCCTTCTATGAAGCGGTCAAGCAAGATTTTATCAGAGTCCACATTTTCACGTGGATCCACTTGCACCACAGCTCTGAACGCCTCTTGGAGGGATAAAGCATAGTCCCGCAGGGTCTCACCAGGTAGTTGTCGTCTGGAAAAGAAGCGCATCTTTACCTCGGAGACAGATCGCACGTCAAAGTTCACCTGGAGTTTGTCCAGAATTTGCCCAGGGGTTCTTTTGTCAGAGGCAGGCCAGGATTTGACCTCCCTAGCTGCAGCACCCTCAAGCTGGCCCAGCAGGATCTGAATCTGCTGTTCTGTATTCAGAGGATAGAACTGGAAGAGAGACAGCATCTTCTCACGAAAGTCCCTGAGGGTATGCGCCTCCCCTTTGTAGCGCGGCAGCCATGGTGCGCCAGGGTAAAATGGCATGGAGAATGGTAGGCTGCTCGCCATGGGCACTGCTGGATCACTAGAAACAGATGGCACAATGTCACTTTGCTCAGTCATGTTGTTTGCAGGTATGACTGAAATTAGGTCGCTGTCTCTTTAAGAAACTCAACTGCTTGCTGGCAGGGAATGGAGACTACAACTTGGAATGCTGTCCCTTTAAGAATGCT
This sequence comes from Leptodactylus fallax, assembly GCA_947044405.1. Taxonomy (NCBI): domain Eukaryota; kingdom Metazoa; phylum Chordata; class Amphibia; order Anura; family Leptodactylidae; genus Leptodactylus; species Leptodactylus fallax. The sequence continues at coordinate 1,429,375 of CAMRHE010000024.1, forward strand.
GTAGCTATTAACAGAGTCACTGTGATGCAGGCTGACGGTGTGCTCCCCCTCTTTAATGGTGGCACTCCCCATGGACACGGTACACGGAAAACACTCGCTGGGGCCGTGGGAGGACTGAAGACAAGGACAGGGAGGCACAGTACTCACTGACAGCAACTGCAGCGTGGACCAGAGATCAGCGGTGCACAGCAGGGACGGTGATGCGGCACCGGAGAGTCAGAAATGGCGCTGGCACGTTCGCCTTTCACTTTCTTGTATGGGTGCGCTGGAGCATTGCGCTCAGCATTCTGGGCTCTCCTAAGATGGCGGCAGATGGGTCTCCTGGCCTCATGGGCAGTGCTAAAAATCTCCCGCACTTTTGCAAGGTACAGTTAACCCTTTGTGGGCGTTCTTACACAGCGATGTGGCGCAGCAAACAAGTCCTGGGCGTTTTAACTCTTCCAGGGCTGTAACACACTGAGAGGACAGTCTTTAGGGCTTGCTTCAGGGGTATAGGGCTCCCCCTCTTTGTGGCAAGCACTCTCAGGGAATAAACTTGATCTTAGCAAAGTCCACAATAAAGACCGATGCTCTGGAGACAATTTGGCGCACTTTTCGTGGCGACTTTCTCAAAATGGCACACACCCGTATCCTGTTCGTGACGCCAGTTTTTCTTGCGGTGACCAGATGGAAGGTAACGCTGCAGTTGGGATTGCGGGGTGCAAACAGCGCAGACTTGTCACGGTCTCTGGGCACGAGGGTGCAGCGCTGGTGCTGTCCCACGTTACCACCACTGGTACCGGTGATGAGGGGGCTGCACAAATGTTGGTGGTGATTGTTCCCCCGGGGCGCTTCCCCTATACTGTGCCGACTGGTGGTGTTTGGGGCGCCCTGATGTTGTCGGTGCAGAGTCAGACACAGAAACGGTTGTAAAGTTGAACTTTTACTTCCATGGGTGTGAAGGTACAAATGCTTAAACAGTTTCTTCAATACAAAACAACGGGGTACGCCTGGTGACACAGCAAAGTCCTGGGGTGCAGGGTAGACTTGATGAAAGGTGTTCCTAGCCCCTTATACTTCAGTGTTACAGCCCTAAGGTGCGTCTGGACTCCTATTTGGCACATAGGAGGATGCCCACCATGATACTAGTACATAATATTCCCCACTCACGTTATGTGGTCCTGATAGCTCAGAGTTTCGGGGTGCAATAGTCAGGGTGGCAGGATATTCCACAGGTCTGGCCTTGGCCCCTGGATCCTGTGGTACTTGCTATGGAGCACGTGTTCCAGAATGTTCTCTCCACAGTCTCATGCTGACAAGATAATGATGCTTGACTTCCTTCAGGGCGATGGCTAGGCAGACAGGGGACAGGATCTTCTGAATAGCTGGAGTATGTCAGCTCTCCAACCTTCCTGGGCCTGTCTAGGACTTGAGATTCCTGCACTAAACTCACTGCTTTCTTCACAGGACATCACACTTATCTCCTCACCTCCTCCTCCTAACACTCCACACTTCTAACTCCTCACACGCAGGACCTTCCTGCAGGGGTGTTACCATGGGGACCCAGTGATCAGCTGACTCCTCCCCTTTTCCCAGGCAATGTCCTCCCATTGGACATTTGGATACTATTCAATCCTATGGGAGGTGTAATGCATGTGTGAGGCTCACTAGGTGGCGCTGTGTTGTGTGAGACTCAGGACCCCCTGCTATGTCACACAGGCTATGAAGCAACAGGAAATAATACAATGCACAGAGATCACCCTCAGCCCAGCCATAGCCAGCTCTGGGATGCCACAAATGTAAGTGTCCAGGAGCACCGTATGGCAGCAGTCTTATGGTGAAAACACACTATGTATCTGGATGCAGCTATATTTGGAACTTTTTCATTCGATGTAAAACTGGTGCATTTTTGCACAAAAAAAAACAAAGCCTGAGTTTTCTGTGCAAAAACACATCCTTAATATAGAAAACACACCGTTATACAGAATAATGTCCCATAGTGGTCCCTGCACACGGTATTATGTCCCATAGCGGCCCCTGCAACATGGTATATGTCCCATAGCAGCCTCTGCACACAGTATATGTCCCATAGCGGTCCCTGCACATGGTATGATGTCCCATAGCGGTCCCTGCACACGGTATTATGTCCCATAGCGGTCCCTGCACACGGTATTATGTCCCATAGCGGCCTCTGCACACAGTATTTGTCCCATAGCTGCCTCTGCACACAGTATTTGTCCCATAGCGGCCTCTGCACACGGCATTTGTCCCATAGCTGCCTCTGCACACAGTATTTGTCCCATAGCAGTCCCTGCACACAGTATTTGTCCCATAGCGGCCCCTGCACACAGCAATATGTCCCATAACGGCCCCTACACACGGTATATGTCCCATAGCGGCCCCTACACACGGTATTATGCTCCATAGTGGCCCCTGCACACGGTATATGTCCCATAGTGGCCCCTGCACACTGTATTATGCTCTATAGTGGCCCCTGCACACAGTATTATGTCCCATAGCGGCCTCTGCACACAGTATTTGTCCCATAGCTGCCCCTGCACACAGTATTTGTCCCATAGCGGCCCCTGCACACAGTAATATGTCCCATAGCGGCCCCTGCACACGGTATTATGCTCCATAGTGGCCCCTGCACACGGTATATGTCCCATAGTGGTCCCTGCACATGGTATTATGCTCTATAGTGGCCCCTGCACACGGTATTATGCTCTATAGTGGCCCCTGCACACTCACTAGCTATTATACTGTGGGGTCTCTTCAGACCACAGAGTATAATAAGTGGAGGGCAAAGAGAGGTAATGAAACATAAAAAACAATGTTACTCACCATTCCACGCTCCGCAGCCGCTCTGTATCTTCGGGCGCTTCTGCCTGTAGTCAGCGACCGCTCATTGAGTCTCAGGGGTCACGTCGCGTCATTATGCGTAATGACGTCAGACGCAGACGCGACCCCTGAGGCCCTGTCAGCTGACTTCAGGCAGAAGCGCCTGAAGAGTACACAGCGGCTGCGGAGCGCGGAATAGTGAGTAACGTTGTTTTTTATGTTTCATCACCTCCCCGGGGGCTCCGCTTATTATACTCGGGGGTCTGAAGAGACCTCACAGTATAATAATAGCAGTTTCGTTTCGGCCGTGTTTGGTCCAATCGAAACTGCTGGGTGAGGAGTCCGCTGCCATGCCAGGGAAATAACACTCGCGTGCCAAGAGTGGCACGCGTGCCATAGGTTGCCGACCCCTGCTCTATAGGCTTAGTGGCCAATGTGAAAACTGCAGAATATAGCAGCTTCCGGCACCCAGAGAACAGGTGATCTGTGCGGGGTCCAGGTTTGGCACCGCGACAGATCACATACTGATGACCTATCTTGTGAATAGGACATCAGTATGAAAATTTGATTTGGAACCAGGAAATCCCTTTAACTTCTAAGCATCTTCTTTATCTACTGTTTTATCTGCCGTAGGCGCCATATACCTCAGGTTATATTTAGCCAGTGCTAGCTATAAGACTACCGATATACGTAAAATAATTGTGAAACATGCAATTCTCTACTAAGGAGAATTACATTAACCAAAACATTCAGTGTAAGCAACAAATCATATGCAACTGAGTGAATTACTATTGCATACCTTGCAGGTCATAGAACAAAATGGAGCCAAGTCTAATATGAAAGGAAAGTCCACATGCCTATTGATTTTACGGAGCGTTAACCCATTCTGCAATGAAACAAAGGTTGCTGTTATACAATTTGGAATGTGGAAGGAATAAATAGAAAGAAGCATGATTTCATAGAGTGATGTTAAATCTACAATTAAGGCTATGGTCACATCTGTAGCAAACAATTGGATTTTTGTATTCACCGTAAAATCCCTTTCTTGGTGAATTAATTGAGGAACAAAGCACCATGGAGCATAGGCCTGGCCACGAGGAGGCTGAGAAATACAAAAAGTGTTGGCTCTGCCCAGGTGGGCTATACCCTCTCCACACACAGAAGGCTAACCAGTTTTGTATGAACAGCATTAGGAGAAGGAAAAAAGCAGAAAAACAAACAGAATGTCCTGATCCCAAAAGGAGAACCGGAGAACAGAAGCCTAGGAACAAAAGACAAGCAAGGGGAGGAATCTGTGACCTCCAATGAATTCAACGAGAAACGGATTTTACAGCGAGTACAAAAATCCAATTTTCTCATTAATATCATTGGGGGAAACAGCACCATGGAATGTCCTAAAGCAGTCCCAGAGGCTTTGCCAAATATAGCTCTGGCAGAGCCTAGCGAGCATGAACACATAAAAGTCGGATGGCAGGAGCCCAAATTAGCACCATAGTATGCATGGGATAGAAAAGACAGAACCAAACATGACCAAAAGAATTTTCCCAGAATGTACCAGCAAGACATTGGTGGCTGGAGGAATAAGACCCTGGGTGATAGGTAGGTTTTGATCTATTCAAGTGATGCAAAGCACTGCAGGCAGAGGAAAAAAATACACACCCTAGGACAAGGACAGCATGTAAAAAGAGAAAAAACAGAGACAAAGAGACAAGGGCTCTGTGCGTTAAATTGTAAATCCAGACAGGCAATGCAGAGAAATGCCGCAGGAAGAGAACCTACATGGTTGAATCAGTCAACAAGGCCTCCTGGGCCATAGATATGGAAGGACGGAGAAGACCAAAAATAGGTCCATAAGGGAGCCAGAACAGACCCAAAGCAAGGGGAGGGGATGGGAGGAACCTTTGAAATATTCGACACGCCAGCAAACCTGTGAAAAAAAAATCAATAGACTGCCGAACAGCAAAGAGTACACCGCGTTCCAAATTATTATGCAAATTATATTTTTCTCTGATTTTCCTACATAGCCGATGCAATTGACAGTATAATTTTCAAATCTTCAACCATTAAGAGTATAAATCAAAATCCACTGTTCCAAATTATTATACACAACAAAGTTTCTAAACATTTTCTGGGTTGTAAAGAACTGGTCATTTGTTGAATTTGCAGAATTAAGAGAAAACATTTACTAAAATCAAAAGCTTTTTCAATCGAAAACATCTTAACAGGCCAAGTTACATGTTAACGTAGGACCCCTTCTTTGATATCACCTTCACAATTCTGAATTTCTTTGTAGGATGTCACAATAGATTGAGGTTGAGGTCAGGGGTGGATGGTGGCCACACCATGCGGTACTCTCCTTTTATGCCAATGACTAGCAGCCAATGACTCAGAAGTATTCTTTGCTGTATGAGATGATGCATTTTGCTATGGAAGGCACGGTTCTTCTTGTTGTACCATGCAAGAAAGTGGTCAGTCAGCAACTCTATACACTTTGCAGAGGTCATTTTTACACATTCAGGGAGCCTAAAGGGGACTTCCAGCTCTGTCCCCATGATTCTGGCCCAAAACAATACTCCACCACCTCCTTGCTGATGTCACAGCCTTTTTGAGAAATGGTGGCTATCCACCAACGATCCACCTGGACTATCCAGGGTTGCACAGCACTCATCAGTGAACAAGACTCCTTCAAAATTAGTCTTCATGCATGTCTGGACCCACTGCAACAGTTTCTGCTTGTGAGCAATGTTTAGGGGTGGCCAAATAGTAGGTTTATGCACAACTGCAAGCCTCTGGGGAATCCTACACCTTGAGGTTCTCCACCAACAACTTCAAATACCTGTTTGCTGCTTTGTAATGGTATTTTAGCAGATGCTCTCTTAATCCTAATGAATTTGTCTGGCAGAAACATTCCTCATTATGCACAAACCCAACTGTGCTCTGAATCAACCACAACTCTCCTCACAGTACGATGATCACGATTAAGTTGTTGTGAAATATCTAATGTTTTCATACCTTGTCTAAGCAATTGCACTATTGGACTATCAAAAGGTCCCAAACCTGCAACAAACAATATCAGTTATTAAAAAGGTGCTGGAGTAAAGGGCCAGACACTTGTGTTCAAGCCCTCATACACAAAGGTGTAAAGCAGACCCAATAGGTGAATCTGGTAAGGGTCGGTCCACACTTGCGCCGGCACTCTGTCCGCCGCGAATCCGATCTAAATGTCGGAAAACTGGATAGGGAAAGGTTTGCGACGCTTTGCTTAAAAAACCCATTCACTTCTATGGGTTTTTAAAGCAATACACAGGTGTGCGCTTACACCCTCTGCGCTGCAAAGCCGTTTTTTTCGTCGGAAACAAAGTCAGACATGCAGGACTTTGTTTCCGACGAAAAAAACTAGCTTTGCACCACAGAGGGTGGAAGAGCACACCCTCACATTGCTTTAAAAACCCATAGAAGTGAATGGGTTTTTAAGCAAAGCATCGCAAACCTTTCCCTATCCAGTTTTCAGACATTTAGGTCAGATTCGCAGCAGACGGCGTGCCGGAGCAAGTATGAACCCACCCTTAAGGACCACCAAAAGCTGAAACAAGTAAACATGCCCAGAGAAGGGGGGGGGGGCAGCCTCAAGTCCTACGGAGAGAGACCTGGTTGGGATAGTGTGGGGTTTTTAGTTGGACCCTGGCAAAAGAACTCAAGGTGATATAGGAATCCGGATTCAAAATAGGGCAGCCGTTTCATATCACCTGCGAAAGACAGAAAGAATGAACCCCTACTAGAGGGTTGGTATCCAAGACATGGGTAATAAAACGGGGGGGGGGGGGGCTGACCAGATAGTAACACAGATGTTCTGCTAAGTCAGTGGATGAGCTGTTAGAAAAGTAAATCTGCAATAAACTATGCATCAAATTAATCATACTATAGCACTATACAAATACAGTCATATGAAAAAGTTTGGGCACCCCTATTAATCTTAATCATTTTTAGTTCTAAATATTTGGGTGTTTGCAACAGCCATTTCAATTTGATATATCTAATATCTGATGGACACAGTAATATTTCAGGATTGAAATGAGGTTTATTGTACTAACAGAAAATGTGCAATATGCATTAAACCAAAATTTGACCGGTGCAAAAATTTGGGTACCCTTATCATTTTATTGATTTGAATACTCCTAACTACTTTTTACTGACTTACTGAAGCACAAAATTGGTTTTGTAACCTCAATGAGCTTTGAACTTCATAGCCAGGTGTATCCAATCATGAGAAAAGGTATTTAAGGTGGCCAATTGCAACTTGTTCTCCTATTTGAATCTCCTCTGAAGAGTGGCATCATGGGCTCCTCAAAACAACTCTCAAATGATCTGAAAACAAAGATTGTTCAACATAGTTGTTCAGGGGAAGGATACAAAAAGTTGTCTCAGAGATTTAACCTGTCAGTTTCCACTGTGAGGGACATAGTAAGGAAATGGAAGACCACAGGGACAGTTCTTGTTAAGCCCAGAAGTGGCAGGCCAAGAAAAATATCAGAAAGGCAGAGAAGAAGAATGGTGAAAACAGTCAAGGACAATCCACAGACCACCTCCAAAGAGCTGCAGCATCATCTTGCTGCAGATGGTGTCACTGTGCATCGGTCAACAATACAGCACACTTTGCACAAGGAGAAGCTTTATGGGAGAGTGATGCGAAAGAAGCCGTTTCTGAAAGCACGCCACAAACAGAGTCGCCTGAGGTATGCAAAAGCACATTTGGACAAGCCAGCTTCATTTTGGAAGAAGGTCCTGTGGACTGATGAAACAAAGATTGAGTTGTTTGGTCATACAAAAAGGCGTTATGCATGGCATCAAAAAAATACAGCATTCCAAGAAAAACACTTGCTACCCACTGTAAAATTTGGTGGAGGTTCCATCATGCTTTGGGGCTGTGTGGCCAATGCCGGCACCGGGAATCTTGTTAAAGTTGAGGGTCGCATGGATTCAACTCAGTATCAGCAGATTCTTGAGAATAATGTACAAGAATCAGTGACGAATTTGAAGTTACGCCGGGGATGAATATTTCAGCAAGACAATGATCCAAAACACAGCTCCAAATCTACTCAGGCATTCATGCAGAGGAACAATTACAATGTTCTGGAATGGCCATCCCAGTCCCCAGACCTGAATATCATTGAACATCTGTGGGATAATTTGAAGCGGGCTGTCCATGCTCGGCGACCATCAAACTTAACTGAACTGGAATTGTTTTGTAAAGAGGAATGGTCAAAAATACCTTCATCCAGGATCCAGGAACTGATTAAAAGCTACAGGAAGCGACTAGAGGCTGTTATTTTTGCAAAAGGAGGATCTACTAAATATTAATGTCACTTTTCTGTTGAGGTGCCCATACTTTTGCACCGGTCAAATTTTGGTTTAATGCATATTGCACATTTTCTGTTAGTACAATAAACCTCATCTCAATCCTGAAATATTACTGTGTCCATCAGTTATTAGATATATCAAATTGAAATGGCTGTTGCAAACACCCAAATATTTAGAACTAAAAATGATTAAGATTAATAGGGGTGCCCAAACTTTTTCATATGACTGTATATACAGTGCCTTGCGAAAGTATTCGGCCCCCTTGAACTTTTCAACCTTTTGCCACATTTCAGGCTTCAAACATAAGGATATAAAATTTTAATTTTTTTGGTGAAGAATCAACAACAAGTGGGACACAATTGTGAAGTGGAACAAAATGTATTGGTTATTTTAAACTTTCGTAAAAAATAAAAAACTGAAAAGTGAGGCATGCCAAATTATTCGGCCCCCTTAAATTAATACTTTGTAGTGCCACCTTTTGCTGCGATTACAGCTGCAAGTCACTTGGGGTATGTCTCTATCACTTTTGCACATCGAGAGACTGAAATTCTTGCCCATTCTTCCTTGGAAAACAGCTCAAGCTCAGTGAGGTTGGATGGAGAGCGTTTGTGAACAGCAGTTTTCAGCTCTTTCCACAGATTCTCGATTGGATTCAGGTCTGGACTTTGACTTGGCCATTCTAACACCTGGATACATTTATTTGTGAACCATTCCATTGTAGATTTTGCTTTATGTTTGGGATCATTGTCTTGTTGGAAGATAAATCTCCGTCCCAGTCTCAGGTCTTTTGCACACTCCAACAGGTTTTCTTCCAGAATGGTCCTGTATTTGGCTCCATCCATCTTCCCATCAATTTTAACCATCTTCCCTGTCCCTGCTGAAGAAAAGCAGGCCCAAACCATGATGCTGCCACCACCATGTTTGACAGTGTGGATGGTGTGTTCAGGGTGATGAGCTGTGTTGCTTTTACGCTAAACATATCATTTTGCATTGTGGCCAAAAAGTTTGATTTTGGTTTCATCTGACCAGAGCACCTTCTTCCACATGTTTGGTGTGTCTCCCAGGTGGCTCGTGGCAAACTTTAAACAAGACTTTTTATGGATATCTTTGAGAAATGGCTTTCTTCTTGCCACTCTTCCATAAAGGCCAGATTTGTGCAGTGCGCGACTGATTGCTGTCCTATGGACAGACTCTCCCACCTCAGCTGTAGATCTCTGCAGTTCATCCAGAGTGATAATGGGCCTCTTGGCTGCATCTCTGATCAGTCTTCTCCTTGTTTGAGATGAAAGTTTAGAGGGACGGCCGGGTCTTGGTAGATTTGCAGTGGTCTGATACTCCTTCCATTTCAATATGATCGCTTGCACAGTGCTCCTTGGGATGTTTAAAGTTTGGGAAATCTTTTTGTATCCAAATCCGGCTTTAAACTTCTCCACAACAGTATCACGGACCTGCCTGGTGTGTTCCTTGGTCTTCTGGATGCTCTCTGCGCTTTAAACAGAACCCTGAGACTATCACAGAGCAGGTGCATTTATACGGAGACTTGATTACACACAGGTGGATTATATTTATCATCATCAGTCATTTAGGACAACATTGGATCATTCAAAGATCCTCACTGAACTTCTGGAGTGAGTTTGCTGCACTGAAAGTAAAGGGGCCGAATAATATTGTACGCCCCACTTTTCAGTTTTTTATTTTTTACAAAAGTTTAAAATAACCAATAAATTTCGTTCCACTTCACAATTGTGTCCCACTTGTTGATGATTCTTCACCAAAAAATTAAAATTTTATATCCTTATGTTTGAAGCCTGAAATGTGGCAAAAGGTTGAAAAGTTCAAGGGGGCCGAATACTTTCGCAAGGCACTGTATATATACACATTAAGAGTGTATAGCATCATATAGAACAATCATTGCCAGGTCTAAGACTTTCCCTCAGCTTGGACTCCGCAGCCCTGGAGGGAGAGGACAACAGGAGGCAAACCTATTAACATCTGAACCTGTTTGAGAATGTAACTGAACCAACGTCACAGAATGAGCTTGTCAAGTCAATCCTCTTGAAGAGGGGAGACCCGAAAAGTCCCAAGGAAAGCTACTACTGAAAGAAGTCTTGTAGAACACAAAATTTAACAAACAGGTCTCTCCTGACAAAAAGTACCATTAGAACTGCCTTTCTCTACCCTGATCCTGGTCAAGTCCAGGAGTTAAAATTGGTTAGGGACCAGTAAATGGGAGACATGCAGTCAATACATCAAGAATGTACATGACATCATCTGTCGTAGTGGGAAGAAAACACATGGCAACATGGTATCAGGAAGGTCTGCATTAAGCACGCTATATAAAAAAAGAATAGCACAAACATAAGAAGAGCGTAAAAATTTTGCTTAACATGAGCCTGAGTGACAGAGCATGTATGTCTAGTGGAAACCTAGCTCTGTGATTACCACCACTTCGCTCTATGCCAGCACAGGCTTGGTGTACTGTGAGAAAAAAGACTTACTGGAATGGAATGTAGACAAGGTCCAACCGGAAAGGAAGTAGAAGTGGATCTAAGCAGCGTTTCATAGACACCTACTGTGTAAGAACCTGAGAGGCGCAAAGGTTAGGAGAGGTATTAGTAAGGACATTGTCTTCAAAAGGAGAATCCCATCTCAGATGGTGAAGACTACAGGACTGTCAAGATGGAGAAGCTCAACAAGTACCCATACATGGTCTTCTACAATGCTTGGCATTCCCCAGGAGACTCTCCCACAGGGAAAGGTCTGCTGAGGCTGTTTGACCCAAACTAAACAGGCATTACTGACTTGTGAGGCAGTAAAAACATTTGAAGCAGCAGAGCTCACATCAGCAAAGGAAACTTGATAGGGACTCCACCTTCTGTCTCAGGGCATTGCTGAATGGGTTCTATGACCGGGAATATCACCCGGTCCTCAGAGTTGAGAGAGCCACATCCTAGCCACTAGACCACCAGGGAGGAAGTGAAATTGGCCAAGGGGAAAATAGGATGTTTACATGGGTTTCCTCCGGGTACTTCGGTTTCTCTCACATGCCATAAATATACTGACAGACTTCGGTAACTTTGCAGGCACCTGGGGACTGGATGACCGGAGTGGTGCGACAGCGGCGAAAGACGACTGGATCCGCAGCAACTGTAGGGGGGGGGGGGCACTAATTTGACAGTACACACTAAAGACCCCCATGGAACCTGTAAGAAAAATAATATATATAAAACTAAAATAATAAAAAGCAGAAGACCTGCAAGCAGGTCATATTTGCTTCATATGGACACACGGCTAAAATTGATTAGCCTTCTGTCTATGGAGAGCGTATAGTCCACCTGGGCAGAGCCAACACTTTTTGTATACCTAGTGTCAGCCTCCTAGAGGCTGAGCTTGCACCCCATGCTGCTGTGTCCCCCAATGATATTAAAGAGAAATTTTATTTTTCTGTTCTGTCATAGCAACACACAAACTGAATGGACGTTAAAGACGGATCTGTTAAATGCTGGAAACCAATTGAGCCTGATAGATCCCATTTACCATAATGGGGTTCTCTGGGTTTCAGTTTTAGTGTCTGTCATTTTCCCGGATGAATAAGCTGAGTTTGCAGGACTTTTAGGTCTGTGATTTTTGACAGAATCTGTGCAGGAGGCTCCTGACAGAACTACTGACTCAGATGTGAACATAGCCTCACCTACATTTTGTATTCACCCATGCATATTTGTGCAGACATTGCATTTGCATATAAAAATGTGTCCTAGTATTCCAAGGTTTGCATCATACCTGACAGAATCTTTTCAAGTGCAAAATTAGATTTGCTGGAACTGAAGATATTAAGAGCTGCTTTCGAGCATTTGTGTACACACTGTCTCCCTTCTCCTCTAAAAGTAGGGAATAAAATGATATATCAGGAGTAAATGGTTTATTGCATCAAAAATTCCAAATGCAGCACAAGCAGTGGAAGAGAAAAATCAGATTCAACTGCAGTCTATCATCAACACTGTTCCAAATATTCTAACAATCTGCCAATTCTTGATGCTCTGGTGACTGCCACATGCCCTTCCATTTTTTACCAGACAAAGCACTGTACCTATTGTAGCGACAATGCCTAGTACTGGTGACTGCCACATCCTCTTCCATTTTTATTTTACCAGACAAGGCACCATACATATTGTAGCGACAATGCCTAGTACTGGTGACTGCCACATCCCCTTCCATTTTTTACCAGACAAAGCACCGTACATATTGTAGAGACAATGCCTAGTATTGGTAACTGCCACATACCCTTCCATTTTATACCAGACAAAGCACCGTTCATATTGTAGCGACAATGCATGGTACTGGTGACTGCCACATTCCCTTCCATTTTTATTTTACCAGACAAGGCACCGTACATATTGTAGCAACAATGCCTAGTACTGGTGACTGCCACATACCCTTCCATTTTTTACCAGATAAAGCACTGTACATATTGTAGCCACAATGCATGGTACTGGTGACAGCCACATCCCCTTCCATTTTTTACCAGACATAGCGCTGTACGTATTGTAGCAACAATGCCTAGTACTGGTGACAGCCACATCATTTTCATTGTTTACCAGACAAAGCACCGTACATATTGTAGTGACAATGCCATCTTCTTCATTTTTTACCCCATGAGGTAAAGAATTGTAACATCAAGCATATACAAAATTTTTATTACTTTCATTTATAATGTGCTTAGGCGTCATCTATATATAAAAAATATAAACCATGAAACTGGGTCACACAGACTAGCACATTTGAGAGCTGTCACAATCCCTAAAACGTACCCTCCTCTGTTGATGCTCCAACATTACCTCACAGGATATGATGCCGTATCAGACTAACTTTATATGTCCAGGCACCATCTGCACGTTAAAGGACACGACTGGTGATGGCTCATACAGCCTTATATGTGTGTAATGACAGTAACATCTATCACAAAATTGTCTGACCATTGTATAAGCAATGCTACGTCTGTTGCCGCCCCTGCTACCTCTTGTGTCACCCCCTCTACCTCATAGATTGTAAGCTCTTGCGAGCAGGGCCCTCAGTCACAGTGTATGAATTGACTATTTCTTTGTAATGTATCTTTTTTGTCAGTACTTGAACCCTACAAATTGTACAGTGCTGCGGAATATGTGGGCGCTATATAAATAAAAATTATTATTATTACTACTAACACCCCCTGGAAACACTGTGTATTACAGCACAGACATTACCTGTAGAATGAGCCTCCCTTTGATACTTCATCCTGTTTTCTGTGCACTTCTCACACAGCAGCTTGTTGTTTCCCATTAAAAGCTCAACAGATGTAAACTGGTAGAGACAGGACTGAACAGAGCATTCTTTAGAGCTGGTTACGTAGCCCTGAGAGAGTGTTTGGAAAGCATTTTGTGGGTTCTGGGATAGCACACACTTTGCATATGAACAAGACTGACTACTTGTGCAGTTGACATCTTTACAGGAGTCCAAATTCTCTGCCACTTGATTGAGGTTGAGCTTGGACAAAGAGCTGCTGACTGCATCAAGGTCAATGTTATTATTTGTGGACAGGGAACTTTCTAGAGTTACATGTTTTTTATGATTATGAGACTTTGTATGGGCTGATGAATTTTCGCAGTCTGAAGCCTCGCTATCCGCATCTCCACTGCTCTCCAGCTGACTTTCACTTTCGCTGCCATTTGATTGGCTGCCAGCCTTGACATTTCTGGAAATGGGCTTTGATTCCTGTACAAAAAACAGCAGTTACTCTCACTTGTAATTGTCTTTCTAGAAGCCCATGAAAGCACCCCTATGTGGAGACCTCCAATCCAGAGACCAGAAACCTGGAAGATAAAAACACACTCGCACCACAGTGATCTGCAAGGAAACCTAACCTGAGGGGGTGAGAATCCAAAAGAGAAAAAGAAAGATAAACACCCCCCCCACAAAAAAAAAGGAACAGGAAGGAACCCAAATGATGTCCCTATGCTGTCTAACCTGTCAGGCTGACCTGATAAACCTAAAGGGGCTAAATAAGGGACCCTATGTGGAAAATTATGTACCTATCTACTAACAAGAAAGAGCCAGGGAACTTGACAATAGGAAAATATGTGGGGGCTTATAGAAAGACAATTATCTGAATAAAAATATAAACTCAGCCTGTAGTGCTTAAAAAAAGATGAGAAGAGCTCTATGTTGCAGCCCTACAGATCTAAGGTAAGGTTGTGTCAGCCCTTTCTCCCCGGAGGTGCCAATTGCTTTGTTAGAATGAGCCCTGAACTCTTCCAGAGAAGATAGATATAATGAGAAGTAAGCTACAAAAATAGCAGGCTTAATACATCTGGCAACTGTGGCTGTGGAGGCTTTGTGACCTCTTCAGTTGCCCTGAAACTGAAGCAGGAGGTTTTCATCCCTCCCCCATTCCAAATATCTCATAAAGCATCGCCTAACATTTAGGCAATTGAATCTTTCTTCCCACTGATTAGATGGGTGAGAGCAAAAACCAGTAACTACCTTGGAAAGAAAAAAGGACACTGGCCTAAGTTTTACTCTAGAATCGTGGCACAGGAGGACAGGCTGAAAAAGCGTGAATTTCCGAGATCCTCCTGGCGGGGGTGATTGCTAAAAGGAAAGATAATTTAAGTGTCAGTATTTTAATGGGAATGACAGTGATCGGCTCTGAGACTGAACTAAGGCAAAAAAAGGACCTGGTCTCCCTTCTTCTAGGCCTTAAGCCACAAGGCCCTACATAGAAGTAGCCCTAGCAGAAAAGCAGACAGCATCTGCAGAAGCATCAGCCAAAAAAATCTGCTAATTTCATAAAGTAAATAAGAGAGGCCAGGATCTGATCTTGGATAGTTTTGTCCATAATCAGGGATTTTAACTGAGTTAACCACACATTCATGGACCTGGCTACACATGTTGCCGCAATACTGGCCTTAAGACTGCAAGCTGCAGATTCCTAGGATCTATGGAGATAAGTGTCAGCCTTTCCAAGGGATCAGATAGGTACATAGGTCCACGAAGAGTAGGGCTCCATTCCTGGCCACTTTAGCTACTGGATAGTCAATCCATGGAGCACTGCCCCAGTCATTTGAATCAAAGGGATATTTCTTGATTGTTAAGAGAACCAAAAATAAAAAAAACTTCCTATCAGGATTCTGCCATTCGTGCTTTATCAGGTCTTTAATATTCTTGTGCACCAGAAAAACCCTCTTCTGCCTGGGTGCTAGCTCATCAAACATGTGGTCTGACATGGACCTAGTCTTTTTCACCATTTCAATGCCCATAGTAGCTCTTGCTGCCTTAAGCAGGGCATACACATCATCTGTAGCAAATCAAGTTCTACCGGCTGCGTCCTCCTCAGAATAACAGACCCCAACTCAACTTCTCCTTCCTCCTCTCTCTCTGAATTAGACTTATCACCACTTATTATAGGGGGAACGGGGGGTTGGCAGGTTAACTTGGCATTGGGGTTTTAGGTTTGAGATTTTCCACTGAAAAGGCTCTCTCAGAACGACTCAACCACTTGATGTTGGCTATGAAGCTATAATTCTATCCAAAGATGACTGACACAACGTTTTGGAGTATGAGGACGGAAGGACCTTACGAGAAAATTCCGTAAGACCAGAACTTAGAGCTGACCTTCCTAATGGTCTTAACACTCTGAAAAATACAAGACCAACCAAACCTAGGTAAAAATAAAAATGATTCAATACATCTTACCAGGAATAAAAAAAGCATCCCACAATCCCCAGGACAATACCGGACTTGCAGGCCTGGCTGGATCTAGTGGGTCAGCACGGGGGGACTTCGCTCAGTTCCGACATGATGCAAAGTCAAAGATGCCCGAGAATCTGCAGCACTTCAGAAAACAACTGCAGGAATCTCCTCAACCTGCCCCAATATGTAGCACAAGCAGAGAGTAGTGGAAGATGGAGGGCTGGCTGGCTTCCTGTCACCTATTTCTAAAAAGCACCTGGCATGGATAGCCTGCATACCAGAAGTCCCTCCCTCAACCTTCTGTCCATGACCGGAAGTGAATTTGCGCCTCCTGTGTGTGCTCCACCTTCTGACCTCAGCACCCAGTTCCCTCACCCCTGCTCCCCCTACAAAGGGAGGGAGACACTGCCACCTCTAGAGGAGATGACAAAAACACAGCATAACCCATCAGCCGGGTACAGTCAGCCTGCAGGAGAGCTCAGACAACAAGATCTGGCTGCAGTATGTTCGACTTACACCTCCCAAGGAATAGAGGTAACTCCCAGTAATTGCTCCTTCTCCAGCCCTCTGCGTGGTCCAATAAGCTGAGAGTCCAAGTTCTCAAGGAACTTCCTATCCAGAGACAAGAAACCTAACTGAGGTCTGGTGAGGGGGTGTTCCCCTTTTTATCTTCCAGGGTTCCTGTATTTGGATGAGAGGTCTGCTCGCAGGGTGTTGTCATGGTTGAGGATAGATAGCTCTTCTATCCAGCTCATACTGTGAATTGCTTCCTCAATTATTACATGACTTTTGCCTAATGTAGATTTTTGTGGAATTGTTTGTTCTTCATTTAACTGATTATGAGATAAAATATATAAGAAGAAGATACATATTAGCTTATCTTTCTTAAAAAGGACCTTTCACCATCTCTGCCATGTCCAGGTCTTTGTATCATTTTATAGGTATATGAATTTTTTTCTCTAGCCCACACCATCCTGAGTAATAAGTGCTATTAGTTTTGGTGTCTGACATACTATTTAGTTAAGCAGGAGCAGTAAAGGGGTGCGATTCAGAGCTCTGACACGATGCACCTCTGATTGGAGCTCTAAATCACACCCCTTGCCTAATCTTGACTGACACTGCCCACCTGAATGTAAAGAGCCTAAATAGCATATAAGGCACCAAAACTAACAGCATTGATTGCTCAGGAATGTTGGGTTGGCTAGAACATTTTACCTAAGTTGAATTTTTTTTTTTTTAGCACAAAATATATACAATTTAATAATAAAAATAAAAAGGATTGATGCAAAGGTGTGTATAGCCTTTAAAGGGGTTGTCTGGGAAATAAATCTATCCAGTACATTCCCTGCATTGGATAAGCTTTATTACTAATCTTGGCTAGATAAAAAATGCCAACTGTGCTGGAATCAGTGGCGCGGCACCAATTAACAGATACTAAAAACTTCAGATGGTAGAGGTGGTGAAATGTTATCTTTAAGCAATGTCTTTCAAATCAGCATGTGAGACCATTGAAAAGAAACACAATTAGATTAAAAGTATATTTTTACATAGGTTAAGGAACACATTTATGACAAATCAAAGTAGGCTTGTCAGTCCTCCTGACCTGTCTGTTTCAGTAAATACCTGTTAAGTAAATACTTATTCCACTTGAAATAACAATTCTGGAGCATTTTTCCTTAGAACGTAGGACATTCCTCATTATTCTTACTGGAAATATATGAATAAACTAACAAATGGGTGTTACTATTCCGTTACCATGTCAAAAGGGCGTGTTTCTGTACACCCTGACAATCTGACTGTCTAATCAGAGCTGATAGCGTCACATTATGTAGAGATACTTCCTACTGACAAAGTGAATGGTAACAACCAATTGTCAATTTGTTTATATATTTCTAGAAGCAACAACAGAGAAATGTCTCAATCCAGAGTTCTAAAACAAGGTGATTCACTTTTACTTTATGGAGAATATAAATATTTAAAAGATCAATCCCCTAGACATTTATGGGATGTATCCATGGGTTATGTCATAAATTAATGGGTTCCATAACCCACGTGATAAGGTGGCCGAGCATACCATGGAAATTAATGGAGAGATGTGCACTTGTAGCCAACGCTTCATTTATTCCTTATCATGCTGAACAAGGGCAACTATAAGTTATTTAAGGCATACCTTAAGGTTATGCAACAAATGTCTACAATGAGAACAGAATCCTTTAATAAGACAGACATGTCAGGGGAGCTAACAATTAGTACCAAAAATATCAGAACATCCGAAGTGTAATAAACACTACATTTCTAATATAATGCTAAACTTTCTACTCAACTTTCTACCTATCCTTTCCAACTAACCTATGATGCCAGCAAACACTGTACAGCCTGTATGTGAACATCAGTATGTAAAAGAAAATTAATGTACATTTGGCACACACGTGTTTGATCACAAAAAGGTACAAAATATGCTTACATTGTTGTTCACTCCAGGGTCAGTGGTGTATATCCTCCCTGATGAGTTGTCGTTACAGTGACATGGTATATTATCCTCAGTGATTTTTGCTTTGTTTCCCTTTCCACAGATAACAGGCTTAGAGACCTATGTTAATAACATGACAAGGTTAGACAATTGCTAAATATCAGCTGCAAATTCAGTACTTACACAATGTGTGTAAAAAAGCATTTAGCGCTAAGTAAAAAAGTGAGGACTGAGAAAGGGCATGACGGCCTTTTATAGAAAGTCACATACTTTCCAATTAAAAACACTTTTTTCCTTTTCAAGCCCACAGCATTTCTTGATGGGCTCTGCACTGTGGAAGTATGGCATACTGCTCAACCACACACAGCATGTTCTGCAGGGACCTGCAATGCCCAAGCATACATGCATGTGTGTTTCCCTTGTGATTATTCAAATTATTTTCTTGATGTCTTTCACATTAAGATAATTTTAGTTTCAAGAGTAGTATTTTTTGTATGACAAGCACAGTTTATATCATGACAAAAGAAAAATAGCATTCGGTATCATGCAAACCCATAAACACTAGTAGGAGTAAATACATGATGGAATGTGACAGTAGAAAACAGAGTACAATTAAAGGAACCTATAAAAGAAAAACAAAAACAAAAAACACTGCACATGGATATGGAAAGCTGGAGACACTTGCCATGTAAAATGCAAGTAGGGGCCCAGGGAGAATCTGGGGATCAGAGTTGAAGGCAGTATGCCAAGAATGGGAGAACCCACCAACTGTAACCACAGAGACCACTTTTTATTAAACTGTTCTCTCACACAAAGATCAATTTAAATGGAAGGAAGCCCTAAAGGCAGGTGTATATATACCTACAGGTACAGCGGAGCTGCGCCTTTATGAAGCCCTAGGAAAGGTACACCTGTTAAAGGGAGAGAAAGACATCCATGCAAGAATAATGGAAAGCTACAGAAGACCCAGATGTTCTGCAATATTTTGCAGGCACATTTTAAAGCCACACATGAGTTGAAGTAGTACTCCCATCTGGGCATTTATAGCTATATCTAAAGGAGACAGTTATATCCCACTATGGGACCAGTAGATACCTAAAGAATGGAGGTCCCTTCACTCCATCTCATGGCTGAAGTGAAAGGAAATTGTAAGTTATTTTCAGACCTTCCATACAAATGAATGGAGAGACTTGTTAATTCGCGACGATCTCACTCTTCACTGCAGTTGCAAACAGGTTCAGGGGACCCTCATTCTTGAGACAGCTATGGGTACCATAGGTTGAGATAACCACCGTGCTCAGGAGGGAATTTATGGCTAGAAGTGAAGTAAATTAATAAGAAGCTCAACTCACCCGCCCTTCGATAATTGGCAAAGAGAGATCAATAAATGCTTCTTTTACAGAAGAAATCTAAAGGGAAGAAACCATATACATTTATAGCCTTTTAGTCAATGCTCACCAGTAAATCTGATTTTAACCACGTAACGCCCTGCAGGTGTCATATCACTATTCATTTCATGCTAGACTTCACTTAAATAGGAAAAAGTAATCTACTGTTTTAGGTAATATATTCATGCATAGTTATCTTTTTCCACAGATATAAGCCCAGTTCCAAGTATAAAGCATAAGAAAGAAGCAAGTCATTGCAAAGGAATCCCATGGGCACTCAGTGTATGGACAGTACAGGATGAGTTTGGATAAAGGATCAGATAATTATTTATTAGGGCAGCAGAATATTTGTTTGTGAACTGGAAAACACTCTAATAATAAGGCTACACATAGTGAACCCGTTGTGAGTATCATGCCAAAGCAGACCCACCCACGACAAAAAACTGCAGAAAACTATTCGACAAAGGTTTTACCCCTATGACTGGGCCAGTTTACTACCTTTGCATTGCAATGGTTGAAAACTGCACTGAATCTGAAGCAACAAATTGACCCACTGCAGGTTCAAAACACACACCATAAGACTCCTTGTGCTGCAGGATTTTTCAGCAATCTGTGAAGGGGATTTTTGTTTAAATACCATCCACTACCCTGGTACTGTATACTGCACCAGTTTTGCCACCACAGATTCTGCTACCAGCTAACCAGCTGAGACTACAACCCATGTATCCATCCTCAGGGTGTCTTTATATGTTCAGGTTTTCAAATGCACTTTTTGAAGCCAAAACCAGGTGGTGAGTGAAGTAGCATGTCTTCTCTAGATTTTCACCCCCTTTATGATCCACATCCTGCTGAGTGGCATTACACCAACACTAAACTTTTCTGCTCAGGTGCAAGGAACCAGCCTTTAGACCAGGGGTCAGCAACCTTCGACACTCCAGCTGCTGTGAAACTCCCAACATGCTCCACTCACTTCCATGGGAGTTCCAAGACTAGCAGAGCAAGTATGCATGCTGGGAGATATAGTTTTACAACAGCTGGAGTGCCGAAGGATGCCTACCCCTGCTTTAGACTGTCAGCACACTCAGGGATCAGATGGGTTACATTGCCTTTATTACTACAGCTATAAATACTCTGCTTTCCATTTCACAGCCCATACACATTACATTTGTGTAAGGGAGCCTTCCGACTCTTCCCAGATGGCAGATGTTGGGAAAGATAAGGATCATACAATTGGTTTTCTCCCATCTGTCACTTCAGTACACTTGCACTGCTTGGCTGATCTAAACATGCATGCGTATAAAGGGTGTTGGTCTAAATAGTTGATGACCAAACAATCTTGTATGGCCAGCTTTATATGTTAAAACTCTGCCCACAACCACCACTAGGGGGCATCTATTAAAGATTGATTACAGTTCAGTGTAAGTTTTATATGTAATGTGCACCCCTTTAGTGGTGGATGCAGGCAGTATTCCCATCTCAAAGTGATAGATATAACATGACTTGGCATATCGCTTGTGCAGTGGGTTCCATCAGTGTTTGAGCGGGCTTTCTGGTATTTTTTGACAGCAAGAAAAGTGCAGTTTGCAACCATATAAGTTGTCAAAAGTACCATAACCTTCATGGCCATTACATTAAAGTCAATAAAATCCAGTAGAAAAGAAATATGTTACATCAGTATTGTCTATGTTAAAAAGGAAGCCATAATGCTAATGTGAACAGAATTTACATATAATTCTACAGTCACTTTTATACCCAGCACAGTCCCTACTGAATATATGGTTGGTAATATGAGGAACTCCACAGACCCTGCTGTCCTTGTGAACTGTTAGGTTAACAAAATTTCTAACATTATAGCAAGCAGAAATCTAGAAAACCATTAGGAATTGATAAAGAAAGCATGTTGGAAAATTGTACAACTTTTCATTATAGAAACAACAACACGTATTTGCTGGACAACCCACTTAATATATTCCACCCCGAGGTATGTAGTCATCAGCTGCACTTATAAAATATGCCTCTTTTTCATGATTCAGAACAGTGATTTTACACCGATATAATACTAACATGTACTTACATTTTCGCATTCTTCACACATGACTGTGCTGGTTAACTCACCAACAAATATTGTATCAATAAAATTGGCTTTGATGCCTTCTCTTCCATAAGCTGGACATACAAAAAATACTGACATTAAATGGCATAAAACACTGTGCACCTTTAACATATTCTTAAAACAGTATAGAATTAAATCATTCATGAGTGACACAAATATATGCAAAGTGACCACTAGATGGCACACAAGAATCACTAGGCAGCATAGGACTAGGTCTTGGAAGCCCCAAAATTATTATATGTTGATGTACAGTGTTCCAGACTAAAAGGATTACTTAGAAGCCAAATAGAATTTCCAATTGTCAAACATATATATATATATATATATATATATATATATATATGAAATATAATAAAGTAAAGTAAAAACCCTGGGCTCTAGCAGGGCTTAAAGCACACAGGGGAATCTGGCCTATACATCAACTGGATTTCCTGGCCTCAACTCAGTCAGGAGATAGGGACTCCTTGCATCATATTGATCTATGATGCTGGGAGTCCCTGTCTGCCCATTGCTTCACTTTCCCATATATAATACAGATGATAGAGTCACAAGGAGGCTGGGACTCCCAGCATAACAGGGCACTATAATACAATGAGCCATGGTCTCCTGACTGGATCCGGCTCAAAATTCAGCCGATATACGGACCAGATTTTTCAGTCCACATACAAAGTGTGCATGGGGCCTTAGGGTGCAAGTACACAGTGCAGTAAAAACTGCATCAAAACTGCTATAAAAAAAAAAAAAAAAAAAACAGCGCAGTTCCTTAATTTTACAGGTGAAACATGTTAAAAATAATTGCGTTTTACCTGTAAAATGAAGAAACTGCATGCACTTTTCCAATGCAGTTTTAATTGCCCCCAATAGCACCTTGTGCATGCATAGGCTGGGTTCACATGATACCTTTCTACATAAAAAATACATTCGAGAGAGTGCTGGATACATGGCAGAAGGCTCTGGTTCCAAATTGTTTAACCCCTTCCCGCTGGTGACATTTTTTGATTTTCATTTTTGACTCCCCGCCTTCCAAACCCCATAACTTTTTTATTTTTCCATTCTCAGAGACATATGAGGACTTAATATTTGAGGGACAAATTGTATTTCATGATGCTACCATTTATTATTCTGTACAATGTACTGGGAGGCTGGAAACAAAATTCAGAATGGGGTGGATTTGAAGAATAAGTGCAGAATAAGTGAAGAATAACTTTCTTCCGGGCTTTGTTTTTAAGGCGTTCACTCTGCAGCCAAAATGACATGTCACCTGTATTCTATGTTTCAATACGATTCCGGGGATACCAAATGTATATGGTTTTATTTGCATTTTAACCCCTTAACAAAAATTATTATTATTATTTTTTTTTTTTTTATAAAAGTTGTCATATTCTGACACCCATAACATTTTGATATTTCCGTAGCCAGGTGTACTTTTTAGTTATGCCATTTTGGGGAATGTATATTGCTTTGATCACTTTTTATTAAAATTTTTATCAGATGCGAAACAGTGAAAAAACGGTGGTTTGGCATACTACGGCGTTTACCGTATGGGAAAAACATTTTTATAAGTTTGTAGACTGGCAGTTTTCAAAAACTTTTAGGTGTTTTTTTTTTTAACTTTTTTAATTTTTTTTTTTTTTACTATTTTATTAGCTCCCTTAGGGGGCTTGAACCTGCAATCATTAGATTGCAAGTCCCATAGACTTCAATACAACTGTATTGCAGTCTATGGGAGATTCGCTACATAGCTATTGAGGCTGATCATAATTCTATGACAGGCCTGGGAGTCTTCATAAAGCTCCCGGCTGTCAGAACAGGTTGGCCTGCAACAATAAAGGTACGGGGCCAGTGGCGTTTTTCTTTTTACTTTGGAGGGGGGTGGGGTTTTCTCTCCGCCAATTTTAAGCAAAGTCTGGGACGGAGTGCCCAAATGCTAGTGTCAACCTAGTGTTATGCTGGGGCTACATGCGACAAGCTACTGGGCTGTCTGAAAGTTGAGGATGGGTGGGGCAGATAATATACAGGAGAGAAGAGACTATGAAGTGAAAGCCACAAGAGGTAGTCAGGTTCAGCAGCTATATGGCCCACCACCATTCCTGCTTCCTTCACTTAGGAGACGTGCCGCAAGTAATGTCTGCTAGGTTAAGGCATTTTTTCTTAAAGCAGAAGCACAGTGGCAAGCCTAGTTCTTTTTTTTTTTTTAAATCCAGTGAGAAAAAGAAAATGTGTCAGGCTTGGAATATTGTATATTATTATATATTTTCCTTGTGTAATACAGTACCTTTGACTTTCTTCCTTGTATCCTCATCTGCAGTTTTAGTAGTTGGGTTGTTAAATGCTTTCAAAATACCAGATTGTATACGCTGCAATATAAGAAGAAGAAAATATATAATTAGCAAACTCAAACTATATAAAATTTAAAGCTACTATTCTATGAAATTAAAACACCTAACGTGGACTTTTGCAAAACTGTATCCTTTCTCTGTACTGCCATCCATTTAAGTCCATACCAATTAAAGGTGTTATCCATGACTTTACTATTAATGACCTATTCTTTGATAGGTTATAACTATTAGATTGATGGGGTGTAACACCGGGCACCCCGTTTACTTGAAAAGGATTCAGCCTGCAGGACCCTTCCTGGATACCACACAGTCCATGGAGCAGATGGGCAGGGGCACTAGGAGTCAGGCCCCTGCTGATCTGATAGTGATAACAAGAAGATAAGTCATCAATAGTATGTATATAAAATGTATTGTACACACATGGACAAAATTGTTGGTACCCATCGTTTAATGAAAGAAAAACCCACAATGGTCCCAGAAATAACTTAAAAAAGACAGATTGGAATTTGCCAAACTACATGTTGAAAAGCCACAGAGCTTCTGGGAGAATGAGACAAAAATAGAAATTTTTGGCAAGGTACATCAGCTCTATGTTCACAGATGGAAAAATGAAGCATATCTTGAAAAGAACACTGTCCCTACTGTGAAACATGGAGGAGGCTCTGTTATGTTTTGGGGCTGCTTTGCTGCATCTGGCACAGGGGGTCTTGAATCTGTGCCGAGTACAATGAAATCTCAAGACTATCAAGGGATTCTAGAGAGAAATGTGCTGCCCAGTGTTAGAAAGCTTGGTCTCAGTCACAGGTCATGGGTCTTGCAACAGGATAATGACCCAAAACACACAGCTAAAAACACCCAAGAATGGCTAAGAGGAAAACATTGGACTATTCTAAAGTGGCCTTCTATGAGCCCTGACCTAAATCCTATTGAGCATCTTTGGAAGGAGCTGAAACATGCCGTCTGGAAAGGGCAACCCAAGACAACTGGAGCAGTTTGCTCATGAGGAGTGGCCAAAATACCTGTGGAGAGGTGCAGAAGTCTCATTGACAGTAATGACAGAATCATTTGATTGCAGTGATTGCCTAAAAAGGTTGTGCAACAAAATATTAAGTTAAGGATACCATCATTTCTGTCCAGGCCTGTTTCATGAGTTTTCTTTTTTTTTTTAAATTCTTTTGAAGCATGGTTGAAAAGCAATGTCTGACTTTCATTTGTTCATTTTCATAGAAATTTTTATATATTATTATTTTTGTCAGATTCAAGTTATTTCTGTGACCATTGTGGGTTTTTCTTTCATTAAACAAGGGGTACCAACAATTTTGTCCACGTGTATAAATACTATTGGTGACTTATCCTTTGTGTGTGTGTGTGTGTGTGTGTGTGTGTATACATACACACGCACACACTTATCCTTAGATATACAGACATGGCCATAAGTGTTGGCACCCCTGAAATTTTTCCAGAAAATTAAGTATTTCTCCCAGAAAATTATTGCAATTACACGTTTTCTTATACACGTTTATTTCCTTTGTTTGTATTGGAACAGCATAAAAAAAACAGATAATACAAAGCCAAAAATTATATTAATTTCATGCAAAACTTCAAAAATGGGCCGGACAAAATTACTGGCACCCTCAACTTAATATTTGGTTGCATACTCTTTGGAAAATATAACTGAATCAATCGCTTCCTATAACCATCAACAAGCTTCCTACACCTCTCAACTGGACCACTCTGTGCAAAACTTGTTGCATCATTCCCAAGAAGACTCATGGCTGTACTAGCTCAAAAGGGTACTTCTACTCAATACTGAGCAAAGGGTCTGAATACTTATGACCATGTGATATTTCAGTTCTTCTTTTTTAATAAATTTGCAAAAATATCTACATTTCTGTTTTTTTTCTGTCAAGATGGGATGCTGAGTGTACATTAATGAGAAATAAAATGAACTTTTTTGCTTTTAGCAAATAGCTGCAATGAAACAAAGAGTGAAAAATTTAAAGGGTTCTGAATACTTTCCGTACCCACTGTATTTGAAGGGTGCCTTCTCCCAACTGCAATTTTAAGATCTCTCCACAGATGTTCAATTGGATTTAGATCCGGACTCATTGCTGGCCACTTCAGAACACTTCAGCACTTTGTTTCCATCCATTTCTGGGTGCTTTTTGAAGTATGTTTGGGGTCATTGTCCTGCTGGAAGACCCATGACCTAGGATGCAAACCCAGCTTTCTGACACTGGGCCCTACATTGCGAACCAAAATCCTTTGTTTAATCTTCAGATTTCATGATGCCTTGCACACAGTCAAGGAACCCAGTGTCAGAGACAGCAAAACATCTTTGAACCTCCACCATATTTGACTGTTGGTTCTGTGTTCTTTTTTTTGTAGGCCTCATTCCATTTCAGGTAAACAGTAGAATGATGTGTTTTAGCAAAAACCTCCATCTTGGTCTCATCTGTCCACAAGACATTTTCCCAGAAGGAGTTTGGCTTACTCACGTACATTTTGGCAAACTGAAGTCTATCTTTTTTATGTATCTGTGCCAGCAGTGGGGTTCTCCTGGGTCTCCTGCCATAGTGTTTCATTTTATTCAAATGTCGACACATAGTTGGCGCTGATGCTGATGCACTCTGAGCCTGCAGGACAGCTTGAATTTCTTTGGAACTCGATTGGGGCTGCTTATCCACCATCCGGACTATCCTGCGTTACAACCTTTCATCAATTTTTCTCTTCCGTCCACGTCCTGGGAGATTAGCTACAGTGCCATGGGTTGTAAACTTCTTGATTATGTTGTGCACCGTGTACAAAGGAACATCAAGATCTCTGGAGATGTATTTGTAACCTTGAGATTGTTGACATTTTTCCACAATTTTGGTTCTCAAGTCCTCAGTTCTCTTCTCCTCTTTTTGTTCTTCATACTTAGTGTGGCACACATAGACACACAATGTAAAGATTGAGTCAACTTCTCTCCTCTTTATCTGGTTTCAGATGTGATTTTTTATTATTATTTAATGTCCAATTTGCCTTTTTCTATGAGGTACAAGGGGTGACAAGACGTAGAAGTGCTGATACAGTGGACCAGCCATTTTTGTAAAAAATGTTACTTTAATTATACAAATAATCAAGCTGTATGAGCTGTCACCAGCATGTTCCCTCTTACATGTACAGATCCAAAGTGCCTGGTCATACAAGGTTACATGTATTATTACAAAGGCGTCATGCCCTGTGGGTTAATCTGGAGGGTGTGAACAAAGGAAGGTTAGTTAAACCTGATCGTATACAGTCTGCAGATCAGTGAAAATAGCATCAATGACACCCGAATAGGAATAGGACCTGCTCCAGCATTTGTGGCTCTTAAACGTGGCCTGAACACACAGCCGCAAAAATTATGGCTGTGTGTATGGGCTCATTGAAATGTATGTACCCATACTTTTATCCAAAATTGTGGACCCGTATTGGAGATATGTGGATGAGGGTGATAAGTTTATTTTGTATTCTATAGTGAACAGGCAGTGAGGGCAGTTACTGGGACAGACCAGAGGCATCGCTGTAGCGTTTAGATAAGCCCTAAGCCTGGCTGCCGCAATCAGAATAGATTGTAGTATGGAGTAAAAGTAGACAAGTCCGGAGTAAATCAGGGTGAAAAAGGTTTTTGAACTTTACATGGTTAAGAAAGGGAGTATTCTGGAGAGGTTTCTGAAATGAAAACAACATGAGAATGCAAGTGACTGGATAAAGAGGATAAAGGAAAGGTCTGAGTCAAACATAACCCCAAGGCAGAGGGCACATATAACAGAAAGACCTCAGACTGAAATGGAAATATAAGGGTTAGGCCGGGGCCCCACATAGCGAATCCCATCCACACATTGCAGAAAAATACGCGCAGCAGACAATCTGCAATTTCCAAAACCATTGCGATTATGGAAATCACAGCATGTTAATTATACCTACGGACACACTGGTGGCATAATTGGTATAATTGAAGCAGGACACCTCTGCGGACTTTCTGTGTGGGGTTATACACTAAACAGCGCTGTAGACCAGGGCGTGCTGGCGGGACCTCGGTGTACATCGCTGTAGGGCCATTAGCTAGGCTAGGAGCAACAACACTGTGACCAGATCGCTGACCTGCCCCACAATGTGCTGGGAGCCGTGTTTACCGAGGCCAGCCCACCGCCCCGCAGATCGGCAAAAGACCCCCAACGGCGCGGACCGGTGGTTAGTTGATGGTGGAAATAGCAGAAGTTTAATCTTTGAAAATGCAGTTTCAGGTAGAGGGAAGACATGATATTATAGACAGCAGAGAGACAGTCAC
This sequence comes from Leptodactylus fallax, assembly GCA_947044405.1. Taxonomy (NCBI): domain Eukaryota; kingdom Metazoa; phylum Chordata; class Amphibia; order Anura; family Leptodactylidae; genus Leptodactylus; species Leptodactylus fallax. The sequence continues at coordinate 1,457,903 of CAMRHE010000024.1, forward strand.
TGAAGTAATGCCACGGGATGAGGTATATAGTTGGGTATCATCATCATAAAGATGGTACTGAAAGCCAAATCTGCTGATGATTTGTCTAGTAGGAGCAGTGTAGAGTAAGAAGAGGTGAGGACTTAGGACTGAGCTCTGGGGAATCCCAGTAGCAAGGGGAAGAGCCTGCAAATGATACGCTGAAAGTGTGATCTGATAGACAGAAGGAGAACCAAGAGAGAGCAGTGTCCATGAAGCCGACAAAGTGGAATATACTGAGGAGGAATTGGTGATCTATTGTGTGAAATGCTGCGGAGAGATCCAGAAGAATAAGAGGAGAACAGTTGCCTTTAGATTTAGCTGTCAGATGATCATGGGAGACTTTGTAAGGGTTGTTTCAATATTGTTAGGAGTGTTGCAGTCAGTATGTAAGAGTTTGAGAAGAGAGTTAGCGAAAAGATAGTGGATTAGGCATGAATAGACCAAGTAATCCAAGATTTTGGAGATGAAGGGGAGGTTAGAAGTGGGTCGGCAAATTTTCCTGGGAATTGGACGATTATTTCCTGGTAGATCTAATGACATTTGGTATGAAAATAAGTGTCCAGATCTTCAACACAAAAGTCTGTTTCAGGTGCCTGCAGCTTGAGAGTAAGGTGTGAAAAGTTTCAAAGAATCGTTTAAAGTTACTGGAGAGATAGGAGATAAAAGCGCTGAAGTAGACTTGTTTGGAGAGGTGAAGAGCATAAACTTGAAGCGGAGGAAGTCTGCAGGTATCTGCCATTTTCTCCACAGATTGTTCAGTATACCTAGGTCACCGCTGAAGAAAACATGTATATGGTGTGTGCCAGGGTTACCACTTTCTATCTCCAAAGGTTTGAGTGGAGGAGGCTGCTGCCTCATCCAATGCACTTTTAAGAGTTTTGTTATAGTGACTGGTTGCCAGGTTGGGACAGGAGTGTGGAGAGATGGGGACAGTGAAGACTGTAGAATGTCTGAGAGGTGCAGAGTGTCAATGGTTCCTACTGTATATGTATGATAGGTTGATGTGTTCTGTGAAGGAAGACCAGATCAATCGTATTGCCATTTCTGTGTGTGGGAGAAGGGAAAACTTGTGAGAGACCAAAAAGAAGTGGTTAATGAAAGAAACTGAGAGGCAGCTCCGACACAGGGGTGTTAATAAGGAATACAACTCATTCCAAAAAAACAAGCCTCCAATCAGCTATGTCGACAGAAAAATAAAAATGTTACAGCTCTTGTAAAGGAAGTTAAAAAAAAAAAAAAAGATGCTCGGTTAAGAAGACCAAAATAGTCCCAATCTGTAAAAAGGGTTGTGCCATCACAGACCCATGGATAAAGGGTACAAAGGCAGCAGACACTATTCTAAATGGCACATTGCAAATGGAGGTCCCATTACACATTTTGCATTGGGACCTAGGCGTTTCAAGTTTGCATGACCAATGTTCTGTTGACCTCCATCTTGCTGCTAGAGATCAGAGACAAGCCACCAATATTTGTTCAGAGGGCACTGAGGAGTCTCCAAGGTATAAATTGTGGGTACCAGTACCAGTAGTTAAATGGTTGTTGATGAATGACCAAATAGCATGGAAACCATGCCATTAGAATGAGGTATGTCACAGACCCAAATGAAAACTCTCAAATTACACACCTGTGATCACATAAGACTAAGTTCAAATCTGCGCTGGAGTCTCCATTACAAACTCAGTCGCAAAAACCATCGACAATCGGCAGAGAGAAAAGTCCTGCATGGAGGAGTTTTTCTCTCCTCCTTTACAACAGACCCCATTATAGTCAATGGGGTCTGCAGGACTCCATGTGTAACCGCTGTTTTAGCGGTCCAGCTCTCTGTTGTACAGGTCCCCTGGCGGACCCAAAAGATGGAGAAGATGGCGCAGATGTGAAGCCCAAAACAGGTTCTCTCACTTTTTGTTAATAAGTTCAATTTTGATTTTTAATATTAAATATACTGCAAAAATTTCTATTAAAAATAGCCAATAGGAATTATTCCGACTTATGAAGTAGCAGGTACAATTGTGATAGAGTCTACAGTAGATATTCTGTCCATAGTAACAAATGTGCTTCAAGCTCACATTCCTTCACTGGTCGTTAAAACGTGCAACAACATTCTCCATATGTCTATTAGACACAGATATGAAAGTTAAAAAGGGTTTTCTGAATTCACAATATTGATGGAATTTCCCCAGGTTAGGTCATCAATATTAGGGCTCATTCACACAGCAGCATTGCATTAATGGCCAGCACACATCCCGATAGACTTTAATTTATCTATTCACACGACCTTTGTTTGAATGGTCCATGTGAATGATCTGAGATAAAAAATAGAACATGCTATTTTTGGGTGATTACCCTCAGGTGTGCACTCGGGCATGAAAAAAAAAGTAATTTTTACAGCCTAGTGCAAGGCACAGTTGTGTGGATGTCGCCTTGGAGTGGAGGTGATCAGACTCACTCTGGGCACCACCACTGATACGCTGTTTGAACTGGTTGCGGTGCTCTGGCAAGTATTGCAGCCTCTATTTTGTATACAGTACTCCATATACATCAACACACCATCAACATAGTGGTATCTGTGCTGAGTATTGAAACTTTGTTCCATTTAAGTGAATGGGACAAAGCTGAAACACTAAGCTGATGGCCTGCATGTATAAGCTGATGGCCTGCATGTATACAGACCAATGTAAACAATGAAAAGGCTGCAGCACTCGATTGACTTCCATAGCTCCTTTAAACAGCTCAAAGTCTGACTTCTAGCGATCTGATATTGATAACCAGAAAACTACATTGTGCAGATTTGCTGGAAAGAACCAAAAGAAATTATTTTTAAGAAGCCTGAAAACAGAGAAAGCAAATAGGCAGCCATTCCTGTATACTTTTTAAGAGAAATTGAGAGCAATGAAATTGCCAAGTGACATTTCTGACCTCAATCATCATCATCGGCATCCACTGTCTGGTTAGGATCGGTGATACTCGAAAAAGTGCTGCTATACCACAAATGGCTTCTAATATGAACAGAAAGACTAACAACACATTCGGTTAACCTCCTGCACTTCAGTTCTTCAAAAGACCAGGCAAAGGATGACACCACTGCGTCATGGAGAGCTCAAAAACCTTTTTCATGGTCAGTCTTCCTGTGAATCTTCAAAGCAGAATAGGTTTGGAAAAAGACAAGCAAAACAGTAGCTTTTAGAAGGTAAAATGTAGTAGAGAAACTGGCCTTAACTACAAATCCAAGCCTCCTTCAGAGAAGCTCTTATATTTGTGTGACAAGTGGGCTCTGCAGTGCATATAATAGCTTTTACAAGTAAGAAACAGAAAAAGCACAGACGTGGGGTTTCAAGGAAAGCAATTATTTAGTGTTATGTTTGGTACAATGCAGCTAAGGGTCAATTGTCACTTACATTTGAAACCTTAGGTCTCAAGGTCTGACACCTGGTTCAATTTGCTTATTTGTAAAAGGGAAGACCTCAAGACCTACCCTTGGAAATAAAAGGAAGACTAAATGAAATCAAAATCAGTTTGTCCTCATGCAAAGAGTTGTATGTCAGGCATGCAACCTTCTAAATTGAAGTTTTGGTACAGAAAACAATCCTTTATAAAAAATTAAATTGCCTGTCCTACTCCCGAGGCAAAGTGTAAATGAAGTGCTAGTTGACCATACTGATCAGGGAGGCTTATATGTAGGTGCAACTTATCAGGACATTTTATGTGGCAAGGCAGCAGATACAGTATCATATGCATGGAATCAGAAGCAAATATATTGTATTATCAGCCATATAATACATATCAAGTAGTATGGAGGCACATTATATTAGGGAACTGCAGTGTGAGATCTTAAATGGAGCACTCTCTGAGGCTGTAAGGACTCTTAGCTTTTTTAAGTAGTTTACTTATGCCAAAAATCAATATGAGGTTTCTTTAAAATATATTGGTTAAAGTGTAACTCCCATTTCATTTACTTTTTTTTTGCTATTCTTTCAGGGGGTTTCAGTGAACATGTTTGTAATATACTTTATTAATCTAGCAAACTTCCTGTTAATAGAAAACAGGCTGTAATGTTCCCATTAGCAAACGTACGGAGACTCAAACGCTCTACTGAAACGGCCCTCACAAAAGTCTCCAATGATCTCCTGACAGCTACATCCAAAGGTGACTTCTCTCCTCTTATTCTTCTAGATCTCTCAGCAGCATTTGACACTGTTGATCATCAACTCCTCCTCACTATGCTCCGCTCTGTCAGCCTCACGGACACCGCCCTCTCATGGTTCTCGTCTTATCTCTCTGACCGCACTTTCTGTGTATCATTTGTGGGCTCTGTTTCTTCCCCTCTTCCCCTTGCCGTTTGGGTTCCTCAGGGCTGAGTCCTAGGCCCTCTGCTCTTCTCCCTCTACACAGCTCCCATTGGACAAACCAGATTTGGCTTCCGGTACCATCTTTATGCTGATGACCCCCAATTATATACGTCATCCCGTGACATCACCCCTGCACTAATACAGAACACCAGTGACTGTCTCTCTGCTGTCTCAAATATCATGTCTTCGCTCTATCTGAAACTGAATCTCTCAAAGACTGAACTACTGCTGTTTCCACCATCTAATAGTTCTGTCCCTGATATCTCCATTGCAGTCTCCGGCCTTACCATAACTCCTAAGCAGCATGCCTGCTCCCTCGGGGTTATGTTTGACTCAGACCTTTCCTTCACCCCCCATATCCAATCATTTGCACGCTCATGTCATCTCCACCTCAAAAACATCTCCAGAATACGCCCTTTCCTTACCAGAGATACACTAAAGACCCTTATTGTTGCCCTTATTCACTCTCGCCTTGACTACTGTAACTCCTTACTAATCGGTCTTCCCCTTACTAAACTCTCTCCACTACAATCTGGAATGCAGCGGCCAGGCTCATCTATCAGTCTAGACGCTACAGCGATGCCTCCGGTCTGTGCCGGTCACTACATTGGATGCCTACTACATTGTCTGTACCCTACAAATTGTACCGTGCTGCGGAATATGTTGGCACTATATAAATAAAATGTATTAATATTATTATAGCGTGAACCTAGCGCAAGACTTATTTTATTAACATTTATAATTGACTGCTACTTTGGGGGTACTCAGTTGGCATGTTTGCTTACTGGGGGTACTTTGTTGGAAAAGGTTAAGAAACACTGGTTTACTCCATAAAATGGAGAAAGAATGCCATTTTCTAGAACAGCTCGCAGTAGAAAGGAACATCATTAGTCATTTACTTGTCATTTAACAGATTTATCAAATTGATATAGTAATTCTTTTTGTTAATAAAACAATTCCTGTGAATGACAGGCCAGACCTTCTGTAGTCACAACTTTGATACATGTGGTCTATTCTTTAAATGATATTCTACACTGTCACGAACATGGGGCATTGACTGTTGTTGAAACAAGCTGCTTTATTTCATATACAATCCACATAAGCAACAGTATTGATACATCATAATATTCTCATTATCAAAGTGGCAATTTCAGAGTCGATGTCTAGAACACAAGCGAAGAAGAGCGATAAGTCTGATTCAAAACCAAAAAATTAGGGTTAACAAAAGGGTCAACAAAAGCATTGCAGTCTATTCTGAGATTAAAGAAGGAGATGACTGTAAAAACAAAAAACAAAAAAAACTGCGCAGAAACCCTCTAAATATTTCATATAGGCTGGAAAAGAGACCGCACACTTGCAATAGGCAATAGGTTAAAAGTATGAGCACAGTGGAACCAACGCTTTATGAAAACTCCAGCGGCTTAGGACCTGGCCCCAAATAAAGAAGTAAATACCCTTTGAAATGAATAAAACAGCGTTCCAGCTGCACGGCTGCTAATCCGCCATAAACAACATTTCAGCGTGGGCATTCACTGTTGGTACCAGCATTTAGTCGGGAGCTAAAGGTTAGTGACTACACAGAAGCAATATTAAAATAACTCTTAAATTATGTGTTTTTGTTGGGAATCATGACCCATTAGTGGTTAACCTCCCCTTCTATTGGATTTAAAGTCAAAATTTTACCAAGGAGACAATCGATAGGCAATTCACTAAGCTGAATAACCTAAATGGGGTTTAGGGCTATAATTAACCCCCTCTGGTGGGATTAGTGAGTTAAACCATTTATTTAGGTCAAACATAAATAGAGGTTTTGAATAGTAATGGGGGAGGGAGGACATATAGCAGTGACCAACACAATTCTATCGCATTTGAAAGAAAGAGGCTAGAACAATACATTAGTGACATCAGTGGTCTATAAACTCCAGTGTCATCTGTTGGTCTGTAACACGCAATCATCTTACAATCAAAGACAACATGGACTCACAAAGCAATGAAAAAGGCAAGACTATAAATGGGAAAGTCAAATGTAAAAACATATTCATCAATTGCAACAATGGATTGAAAACATGAATACAGTCAATTCCATCAATCCTATAACTATGTTCTTATCTAAGAAACTGTCTTAATTATTCATATTTTACATTTTGTATAATGTTACATACAGCAATTTTTTCAGTTCAATGCATCTAACATAGGATTCATGGCACAGATACTATATTAACATGTTGAATACGCAGGGTGCCCAATAATACAATATATTACATGCAGGGCTAGTCGATTTTTGGCTTAAATTTTTTTTTTTTTATTGAAGCTTATGAACAGTTCTTGATTTTAATCTCAATTCTCATGTTTTTGCTTAAAAAAACTAAAAAAAAAGAAAAAGTTCAGTGTGCTGCCACAGTGAGAAGGAATCAGCTATATTTAATACAGGTTCCTACCATCCAACTATTGACTACAGTGAAGAAACTGGAGGAAAAAGCCTCAGGGGCATAGCTAACCACAATTTCATAATTCAGATGAAAATTCGAATCCAGACTCTTTGACATGGTGAATTAATTGAATTTATTTGATTAAATGCATAGGACTAATTACATGATATACAAAATACACACTGACCATTGGTGACACAAAGGGGATCTACACAATATTGGGCACGTAGTATCAAACAATTCTGACACATTGAAATGTGGACTCCACAGGATTTCTGAAGGTCTCCTGTGGTAAAATCCATCAAGGTATTAGCAGCCATCCTTTAAAGGGATATTTTTATCTCAAAGATCCTATCTACAATGAAGGAAATAAGTATTTGATCCCTTGCTGATTTTGTAAGTTTGCCCATGGACAAAGACATGAACAGTCTATAATTTTAAGGGTAGGTTAATTTTAACAGAGAGAGAGATAGAATATCAAAAATAAAATCCAGAAAATCACATTGTATACATTTTATAAAAATTTTTTGCATTTTGCAGAGAGAAATAAGTATTTGATCCCTCTGGCAAACAAGACTTACTACTTGGTGACATAACCCTTGTTGGCAAGCACAGCAGTCAGACGTTTTTTGTAGTTGATGAGGTTTGCGCACATGTCATGAGGAATTTTGGTCCATTCCTCTTTGCAGATCATCTCTAAATCATTAAGATTTTGAGGCTGTCACTTGGCAACTCGGAGCTTCAGCTCCCTCCATAAGTTTTCTATGGGATTAAGGTCTGGAGACTGTCTAGGCCAATCCATGACCTTAATGTGCTTCTTTTTGAGCCACTCCTTTATTGCCTTGGCTGTATGTTTTGGGTCATTGCCCTGCTGGAAGACCCAGCCATGACCCATTTTTAATGCCCAGGCGGAGGGAAAGAGGTTGTCACGCAGGATTTAACGGTACATGGCTCCATCCATTCTCCCATTGATGCGGTGAAGTAGTCCTGTGCCCTTAGCAGAGAAACACCCCCAAAACATTATGTTTCCACCTCCATGCTTGACAGTGGGGACCGTGTTCTTTGGGTCATAGGCAGCATTTCTCTTCCTCCAAACACGGCGAGTTGAGTTAATGCCAAAGAGCTCAATTTTTGTCTCATCTGATCACAACACCTTCTCCCATTCACTCACAGAATCATCCAGGTGTTTTTTGGCAAACTTCAGACAGGCCTGCATATGGGCCTTCTTTAGTTTCAATAATTTTTATTCGAATTTTCAAAGAATAAACGTACAGAACGGTGTTAACATACAGTGCAATGTACATTGGTATGCAGTATCACATAATATGCAGGATAACATCATACTGTCCTTCCAAGACACATCTGTAGGTCATACATCAATAAGACAGGTATGCAAGCACTAACATAGTAAACCAGAACTATAACATTAACTTTTAGGCACAGTCAACGGGCTATTATGAATCATACCTAGAATATGTTCCTCAATTCCGACCTTCCCCTGGTTGTAGGGCTTTGTTTGTGTGTATGCACTGACACTCATATTTTACATTCCAAATTTCTACTCTCCCACTGCCCCATTTACTCTTCAGTTGGCAGGTTTGACTCCCATCCACTCAGTCACTGCTTCCCCCCCCCCCGAATTTCCTGTATCAACCTGGGTCTCTCTCAGAGCGAATCGAGAGTAATTCCATGCTTCCCGATTTTTTCAAAGCTATGGAAGGAGTCATTTCCCAATGCGATTACTCTTTCATATGTGTGTGTGTTATTTATGGCCATTAAGAGATCCGACATGGGTGGAGGGGCTACTGTCCTCCATCTCTGCACCAACATCAATTTGGCTATAGTCAAAATTTTGCAGATAAGTTTTTTATATGTCCTCAATGCACTAGGAATTCCGATTATCAGAATAGCCATTTTAGCGGTGTATAGGAGTCGGAAGTCGAATAGCTCCGAGAGCATCTCAAAAACCCTTTCCCAGTATCCTTGAATTATGGGACAATTCCCCAAAATATGGAGAAGGGTTCCTCTACCTCCACATCCCCTCCAGCAGTTCCCTGATTTGGAGGGATATGCTAACTGTAGCATAGTTGGAGTCCTATACCATCGTAATACTATTTTCATGGCCGTCTCTAAGTGTGTGCTGCACTTTAAAGATAGGTGGATCAACTTAATTGCCTGTTGCCACTCCTCTAGGGTAATTGCTGTGTCTAAATCTCTCTCCCAGCAATGAAATGGGGTAGATCTAGTAAAGGTCGATAGGTCGTCCATTTTGTCATACAGGAATCTCAACCCTCTCACTTTGGTCGACAGCCAGGTGAAAAGTGCACCACTATGAGGCAAAAACGACACAGGATGTTTAGACACAAAGTGCCATATTCGAAAATATTTAAGGAAGTCTCCGTTAGGGATTCCGTATGTCTGTCTAAGGTCAGCAAACAATATAGGTTGTTTAGTGTCGGAATATAATTGAGAAATATGTGTTATCCCCCTCGATTCCCAGTCCAAGGTTCCCAAATCGTCGGTTACCCATGCTAGTAGGGACAAAGGCATTTCAGAAATATGAAAATGTTTCATAGGTTTGGTTTTCCTGTGCATCAGCTGTCACTCCGCCAATGAGGCTATCATGACCGGGGAGAAGGATCCAGGAGCTGAGATGTTCCAAAAGGGTAACCACAGCGCATCTTCCAGTTTTAAAGGAGCTATAAATGCCTGCTCTATGTGTAACCATGGTACCGAGGTATCCATTGATTTCCACCTAGCGCACTGAGTGACCAGCGAGGCTATGTAATAGTTTCTTATCATCGGAACTCCCAGCCCTCCTGCCTCCTTTTGTTTAAATAGGAAGCTTTTGTTGATTCTCGGTCTTTTCCCATTCCATATATACTTTGAGATCACCCTTTGTGCTGTTTCAAAGAGGGAAACAGGAATGGATATCGGGAGTGTGCGAAACAAATACAGAAGTCTAGGTAGCAGTAACATTTTGAAGGCCGCTACTCGGCCTATCCAAGAGGTATCTGTTTTGGACATTCGCTCCGTCTCCTCTTGCAGTAATTGTAACATTGGTGTATAGTTACTTCTGTAAAGGGTCCCTAGGGATGGTGTCATCTGCGTCCCCAGGTACTGGATATTATCTTTCCTCCAATCGAAGTCATAATTCGACTTCATGTGGTGAAGCAAAGAAGGAGGGATATTCAAAGGTAGCGCTTGTGATTTAGCCATATTTAATTTGTAAAACGATAATTGCCCAAATTCAGTAATGGTGGCCATTAGGCGAGGAATAGATGTATGTGGTTTAGACAGGGTAAGAATAATATCATCAGCGTAGAGCGATATAAGGTGAGTTCTATTCCTTATATCAATGCCCCCTATTTCCGTATCTAGTCTAAGTGCCTGAGCCAATGGTTCCATGGAAAGAACAAATATCAGGGGCGACAGGGGGCATCCCTGTCTGGTCCCATTTGTTATCACAAAAGGGTCCGATACTACTCCATTGGTAAACACTCTCGCAGATGGTGCAGAGTATAACGCCTCTATCGCTCTCAAAATAGTTCCAGAGAACCCCATATTTCTGAGCACCAAGAAGGCATACGACCAGCAAATACGATCAAACACCTTCTCAGCGTCCAGTGCAAGGATCACTGCCTCCATCTTCTTACAATCAATGTGATGTATAAGGTTCAAAATGCGTCTGGTATTATCGTAAGACTGCCTCCCCTTAACAAATCCCACCGGGTCATTGTTGATCAAGCTCGGGAGACAGGTTGCCAGCCTGTTTGCTATTAACTTGGCATAAATTTTCAGGTCGGAGTTTAGTAAAGATATAGGTCGAAAGTTTTGGGGGTTAGTGGCCGGTTTTCCCGGTTTTGGCAGCGTAACTACTAAGGCCTCTTGGTTTTCTTTTGGGATGGTGCCAGAATCAATCGCGGCCGCCAGGAAGGACAGCAATGGGTCTTTCAGGATTTGAAAAAATCGTTTGTAGTATTCATTAGTAAGGCCATCAGGGCCCGGCGATTTATGAGATGGCAGCGATTTAATAACTAACAACAACTCCTCTGAGGTAATGGGTGTATTCAAAGAGTCCAGTTGTGACTCAGTGAGCCTGGGCAATTGGGCAGCCGTAAGGAAACGCTCAATGTCGCAGCTCGTTGGGGGAGCTACCGCTGTGTCTTCCGCTATATTGTAAAGACCTTCGTAAAACGATCTGAAGGTGTCAGCTATGCCCCTTGGGTCATATATTTTATATGTACCATCCTTACTGTGAAGGAATTGAATTCTGGATTTCGCATGCTTTTGTTTAAGCTTGGAGGCTAGGAGTTTACCTGCCTTATTGGACTGAGAGTAATATGTAGGTTTGGTCCGTTTTAGATTTTTCTCATATTTATGCAATAAGCACGCTGTCAGTTGGTGGCGTAATGTCATCAGTTTTGCTGCATTTGATGGAGAAGGGGATTTTTTATTGCTGTCATCAATAGTTTTTATTTGGTGAAGCAGTCTCTATTTCTGCTAATCTATTTTTCTTTTCTATATGCCCCAAGCGAATGAACGTTCCTCTAATAAAGGCCTTGTGAGAGTTCCACAGTATATCAGGGCTAGGGGCAGATGGGGTATTAACCAGAAAAAATTCCCTCAGATCAGTCTCTAAAGTTGCTTTTAATTTCGGTTGTGACATTAAAAATTCGTTGCATCGCCACACGAATGCTCTTGGACATTCATATTTTTCTGCTAAGGTCAAGGTTATGGCTGCATGATCTGACCACGTGATTACTGAGATATCAGATTGCATAATCATGGGGAGGCTGGATTGTTCGAGTACAAATAAATCTATCCGCGAGTAGCTATTATGTGCAGGAGAGAAATAAGTATAATCTCTCTCAGTATTATGGAGGATACGCCAGGCGTCAAATAGTTCATGGCTCCATAACACTTGCGAAAGAGAAGGGTGGCGTGTCGACCCACCTGAAGTGGTGTCCACCACCGGGTCCGGAGCCATATTAAAGTCCCCCATCAATATTAAACATCCCTGTTTCCTCTTTTCCACCGCCTTTACCAGTCTCCTTAAGAATGCCACCTGTTTCCTATTGGGGGCATAGGCTGATACCAGCATATATGTAACACTATTAAGAATACAAATCAATATTATAAATCGCCCTCCCGGGTCTGCATATTGTGACACTAATTGAAACGCTACCGAATCCCTAATTCCAATCAATGTTCCTCTACGTTTTGAAGAATAGTGAGCATGGAATACATTTGGATATGCTGATTGTTGAATGCGAGAGGCATCCGCCTTCAAGAGGTGGGTCTCTTGTACTGCAAGAATGTCACAGCCTTGATCTCGTGCCTCGCGCCATAAATTGGCCCTCTTTTGAGGAGAGTTCAACCCTCTGACATTCATAGACATAACTTTAAGCACCATAATACACAATTAGGAATGCATTAAGAGTCTTACCACACTTGCCCATACCAAAGGATATCCCTGTTTGCAGGAGGCGGAGTTGTTTCCACCATTTGTATTCATTTCGCCCTATGTGCCAAAACCAGAAAGGAAACAAACCGTAGAAATAACAGAGCCGATGGACTGTCCATCTGAGCTGTATCAGGAAGAAAAGAAAGAGAAGAGAGACAAACATAGTACAGCGGACCAGCAGCTGTCGTGATCTTGGGGGGATAAGTTCAACAGCAGCGAACATATAGAATCCAGGATAAGTGAGTCTCTAGCTTTGTAGCCCTCTAGGTGGACGTCTTTGGGTTTTCGCCTGGCGCCAGCCATCTGATATTGGACCAGGTGGGTTTTTGATTGAAGGATCAACCATCGGAATATTCCATGCATTTAGCAATTTTTTCCCTTCCTCCAGAGTCTTGATGACATGTACTAGGTTATTGCGGGAGACGATCACACGGACCGGGAATCCCCATTTATACAGAATGCGATGTTGATGTAATGCTGTAGTAAAAGGGATAAATTGCCTCCTGATTTGTAGTGTCGTGGCTGAGAGATCCGAATAAATGGAGATCATGTGATATGGTTCAGGCAGGCGGTCTGTCTTCCGTGAAGTCAGCAGAACCAGCTCTTTTGTGCGGTAAAAATGGATCTTCGCCAGAACATCCCTGGGTATCGTTTCATCTAAATGTGAGGGTCTCGGAACTCTATGAGCTCTGTCAATAGTTAAGTCCATTTTCGTGAGGTTCGGTAGTAGCGATCTTATCATATCTTGGAGGAAATCGGTTAAATCTTTTGGAGGTATTGATTCTGGGATCCCTCTAAATTTTAAATTATTTCTTCTGGAACGGTCTTCTAAATCGGCTATCTTAGCTTTAAGGAAGGACACATCCCTTTCCACGTCGCAGTGTGCCTCTATAAGCACATTATGCGATGCAGCAAATTCCGCCATTTTAGATTCAACATGTACCGTACGGCTTTTTAACTCTTGAAGATCTCTATCTAGCGGTTTCACCATAAGGGACATGTCTGTCTTTAATGACTTACAAAAGGCCATAAGCATATTCTTCATAGAGGCCTCAGTTAACAGATTTTCTGTTGCCGGTACATCTGCCAAGAAATCAGATGGAGGTTTTTGTTGTATGGTGTCGCTTACCTCCTCTCCTTGCTGGTCAGCGCTCTGGAGCCTTGGTTTCTGCTTCGCTGGGCTCGCAGTGGGAGATTGCTGCAAGCCCCAGGCTGGGTGCAGCATTAGGCCCCGTGGCGCCATTTTGAGTAGGCCCGAATTGCGCGCCCGCCCCGGCCTGCCGGGAGGGAGACTCAGGCGGTCCTGCGTCCGCGCGGTCAATCAGCTGTTGCAGGGATGGGGCCGACAGCGCTCTCCGCTGCGCGGAGAGCGTGAGCGTCTCTTTCGGAGGGTCCCTCGGAGGAGTCGAGGCCCTAGATGTTGTTGCTGTGCGCGTGTCGTTGCCATCTTGCTCCTCTCCCCCTCCGTGAGGGAAGAAGTAGTCCAGGAGTTTTTGCGGCTTCGCCGCCGATTTGCGCTTCCTGGGCATCTCCAGAAGGTAAGCTGTCGTTCCTGTATATTTTGTAGCAGTTCTCTCCACTGGCTTGTCGCTATAATCGTCGCTTGGTGAGACTCAGGCTGGGAGCTCTGAGATTAGGCGACCATATCGTATCGCGGCTAGGCTCCGCCCCCCCCATATGGGCCTTCTTGAGCAGGGGGACCTTGCGGGCACTGCAGGATTTTAATCCATTAAGGCGTAATGTGTTACCAATGGTTGGTGACTGTGGTCCCAGCTGCCTTGAGATCATTAACAAGTTCACCCCATGTAGTTTTAGGCTGATCTCTCACCTTCCTCATGATCAAGGATACCCCACGAGGTGAGATTTTGCATAGAGCCCCAGATTGATGTCGATTGACAGTCATTTTGTATTTCTCCCATTTTCTTACTATTGCACCAACAGTTGTCTCCTTCTCACCCAGCGTCTTACTTATCATTTTGTAGCCCATTCCAGCCTTGAGCAGGTCTATGATCTTGTCCCTGACATCCTTAGAAAGCTCTTTGGTCTTTCCCATGTTGTAGAGGTTAGAGTCTGACTGATTAACTGAGTCTGTGGACAGGAGTCTGTTATACAGGTGACAATATAAGAGAGCTGTCTTTAATGCAGGTAAGGAGTTGATTAGGAGCGTCTAACTGGTCTGTAGGATCCAGAACTCTTAGTGGTTGGTAGGGGATCAAACACTTATTTCTCTTCAAAATGGAAATAAATTTATAAAATGTATACAATGTGATTTTCTGGATTTTATTTTTGATATTCTATCTCTCTCTGTTAAAATTAACCTACCCTTAAAATTATAGACTGTTCATGTCTTTGTCCATGGGCAAACTTACAAAATCAGCAAGGGATCAAATACTTATTTCCTTCATTGTATACTGCTAGTTTACGTAAATTCAAGAGTTTACCTAAATACATTGCTTTAGCAATGCTGCTTTGTTTGCCTGATAAGTGAAATTATTCCTCCCATTGTTTACTTGGCGTTCCCTTGGCCCCATTCCTGTCCTGTGATGACAGGTCAGATGATGTGACTAGAGATGAGCGAATCGATTCTGCAGAAGTGGAATTCTATCTGAATTTCAGGAAATCTCCAATTCTTCACGATTCCGGATTTCCTGATGCTCGTGGTAATGAATATTTAGTAAGGACCTTTGTGACATCAGACGGTCACAAGATAATCTCTAGTGATGTGATTGGGTAGGCGTGTCTTTGCTTGTAAACAGATGCTTCCACATGAATAAAAGTTGTCCGTGCTGAAGAGAGACAGAGAGAGAGAGAGAGAGAGAGAAAAACATGACCGCAGCATCCAAGGGATTCCGGCATTTTGTCGCCCACCCCGGCTCTCTGTAGCCCTGAAATAGCGGTTTATTCGCCGCGAAGTAATTCGGATCGAAGCAAATTTTTTTGGAACTTCGAATCGAACTGCTGAATCAAACTTTTGAGAAATTTGCTCATCTCTAGATGTGACTCACTGCTCTCTGTGGGGACTGAGTTCTCTCGCTGCTCTGTGGTCAGGACAATCAGTTCAGCTAATTGCATTTTGCTAATAAAGGCTCGGAGAGAGTAGTTATCTCTCTATGTAAACACAAGGATAGCACTAAGTTTGCTCCAAGTCCGTTCTCTCCTCTGCAGCATGTTTTTTTCTCCAACCCTGTGTAATGTAATATACATGTACTGTGCAGATTATTTGATCTACATTTATATTAGATTTCTAGTAATGATAAAACATAATCTCTCACGGTAAAGGCAATGTCTATATCTATTGAGGTACTTCAGAGTGTCCTGTCCTTCAAACAGTCAAAGTCCGCCCACCAGCTTGTTGTAGAATACAGGAAGTGGGAAGAAGAGACAGCAGGCAAACTGAGAGAAGGAGATGGGAAAACTTTTTTAAGGCTAAGGCTGGGTTCACACCAGCGCTTAAACTATGTTCGGGGTTTCCGTCCCCGAACCCGTTTAAAAAATTCGGAGAGAAAAGCGCTGCATGCACCCCTTTCGGGTGGAAACCCGGCGGTCCCCATTATAGTCTATGGGTCCACGGGTAACCGCTTTTTTAAGCGGACCCCCTGAACGTAAACCCAAACGCAGGTGTGAACCTACCGTAAGGCCCCACATTGCAAAAACACAGCGTTTTTTGTTGCAGATTTTGCTGCGTTTTTTTGAGCCAAAGTTAGGAGTGGCTTGAAAAGGAAAGGAAAACTATAAAGGAAGCACTTAAGTGTTTCCCTTCTGTTAAATCCACTCCTGACTTTGGCTCAAAAAACTGCAGCAAAATCTGCAATATGGGGCCTTAACCTAAGTCCTGTAAGTGGTGATACGGGGAATGGAATTAACATAATTGTTTATCCTGCACGTTCCACAGATGTGCAACTGGACTAAGATCTGAACACCCAGAGCATCACCTTAATGCTCATCTTCACCGACTTGCCTTTTTCCCATAGTGTATCCTGATGGCATGTCTCCCCTAAGTAAGCAATCCACACCTAGTGGTCCACATAAAGTACCACTAAGTGTGACTCATCAGGCAAGGTCATCTTCTTTTCATTGCACCACTGTCCAGCCCTAATGCTGATGCGTTCATTCTGACTAGTTTGCAGCTACGCATCTACCTAAGCTGCAGGCTGTGCTACACTTTGTGCACTAATACCTTTTTATCATAGTTAGTGTTACAGTAGCTCTTCTCTAGAATTGGAACTGACGTGCTAGCCTTCATTCCTCACAAAACCAATAAACATTGGATGCCTTTGAACTTGTCACTGGTTCACAGACGGTTATTCCTTGGACCAGATTTGTATGCTTGATCATTTTATTTCCTGTGGACATATCAGCTTTAAGAACTAACTGCTTTCTGCCTGATATATCTGAGTAGCCCTCAAACATCATAACAAAACACGCATGTAATAACAACAGGCAGAGAGGCATGTACAACAGACTTAATAGGGTTTTCTCATCTCAGGATTTCAGCTGCCCACCTGTCTCCTCTTCCCTCCACTTTTTGGTTTTCAACTGATTTAAGCACGGAGGACATGTCTGTTGTGAGATGACACAGTTATATACAGATTTATATACACAAATAAGAAACTTAAGAAACTTATCTAGCCTTTACCAGGGTTCAAAAACTTAAAGCTATATGCAGAGAGAGGGACTAAAAGACAATAGCAGGTCTGTATCCTAGGAAACCAGTTGTACACATTGAGAAGAGAACGAAATAGATAAAGCAATGTACTGGATAAAACACTTGATCCTTAGGATGGGAATCTCTCTTTAAGGACATTAAAACAACCCCCTTTAACTCATTATAATAAACAGTCTGCATTCTACTCCACAAAACTGAGGTAATGGCGCAGCTGATCTCCCTATATATATTTTACATGTTGCCTAAAGTGGTTAGGTGGGTCTGAAGATATTCTATTTTGAGCTTTTATTTTTTAGTTAATACTGAATAAATAACCTAAAGCTTTAGGTCACTGGCGTACTTTAAAACATCAAGCACTGGTATTCTTGGAATTATTTTGCTTTCTTGCACCTTCCATATTTTTCTGATTAGGATTGACAATTTTCAAGTAAACATCAGTTCTGTACTGACATTTTTATTATTGCAAATCTTTAATCAAGTTCACGTTATAAAACTTACAGAGCAAGACAAAGCCCTACAATAAGAATGTACAGAAATAAAAAGTTATTTAATGTCAGTGTACTGAAGCATCAACTTCCCAAATAACTCACTAAGTCGTCATAGTCTGCCCATAACACCCAAAGCCAGTAAATAAAACAAAATAACTAAGCTTGACAGTAAATGTCTTTAAAAGCATCCTGGTGGCAGACATATTGCTGCAGGAATTCTTACATCAAGAAACACATGGTTATGACACTCCACTACAATTGCATGGTTCACAGCTGTGGATTTCCCATGGAAGACAATGCAGCCACAACTAAAGGTACTGCTAGATAAGATCGACACAACTGCCAGTGCTTAAGGGCCTTGACATACCCCCAGACCTGACATCCTAATTTTGTCACACCGTCTATTGCCATGAAAAAGGGGCTAGGGGGAAAAAAAAAAATCTAAGAACAGAGCTGAGCTTTTAATAGTGCTGCTCCCCCGCTGTGCTGGCCTGGGGTGATGAAGAGGATGTTTATACTAATGTACCATTATTGTAAAACAGGCTCTGTAATTGTGGCAGAGGGTGGAATCCAACCTTTATCTGACCAGTATTGGCAATGTCTCGAACGCAGGCAAAAAGCCCTTTTAAAAATGACTCATACACGGGTGAGTGAAGAAGTTTAGCATGTAGTTTTCTGACAGACATCAAGATCACTGGAAGCATAAATGGGGTCACCAGCCATTCTTTCCTCACATTCACAAATCATGGAGATGACCTCTGTATACTGGATTTATCCAGACATTAGCATGTGTCTTCACAAAGCCATGTTAGGATACAGAACACAAGCAGGTGATAAAACAGGTTGTATCATGTATCAATGTATCATGGTTATGTAACACAATTATTATTGATTTGGTATGTGATAGAAAATATAAATTTTACAGAGCTCAATAAAAATAGACAGTGGTATCCAAACTAGAGGTTCTAATCGCTCATCAATTCATGGCATCAACTATTCTATCCCTAGGCTATCTGCCATTACCAAACAATGCGCATTTCACCAGCATTACGTTGACTTCTTGGGGTCCAAAATGCGTCAGTGGCACTGGCAGATGGCCTAGGAATAGAATAATTGAGGGATAGTTAGTTGAGATATCACCATTAAAATAACTGATGAACTGTTTGTTTCTCCACTCATAGCTGCAGTTTCAGCTTGTCTCCTGTGTACGTGATGCTACACTAATACGATATTAGCCACGATGTTGGTGCTGTATATGCAGGCTTACTCCTTTATGATCAGCCGCTACGTTGCGGCTCAGCTGGGTGTGAATACATTCCTTAGGAGTTAGCAGTGAGCGAACTCCACACAAGCTGCTCACTCTGACTGAGTTCTCTGTATATACAACGGAGCACGGGCACACAGCTATAACAGTAGTTGTGTCAGTGTTTCACTCACTCACTGACCTGGCAGTATCACAGACTGGCCAATTTACAGCACATACACAGCCTGCTCTACAAAGGTCTGATGTTAACAGGTCCTTACTAACAAAGCCCATTTTGGCCAGCTATTTTGTTAATATCGTACAGCACTTGCTCTATATACACAGCAGAGAGTATAAGCACACAGGTATCTCAGCAACTGTTTCAGTGCTCCGTTTACTTAGACTAGGTTCACATCTGCACCAGGTTCTCAGTCGTTCGGGTCCACCAGGGGATCCGAACAACGGAGAGATGGACTGCTACAACAGGAGTTACCCGCGGACCTCATTATAGACTATAATGGGGTCCACAGTTTTCATACTGAAAGTGGTGGAGAGAAAAGACCTCCATGCAAGCAAGACAATTCTCTCCACCGATTTCTGCAGCGGAGTCTCCACAAATGTGAACTTAGCCTTATCTAGCAGTTTCACAGACTGACAGATTTATAGCAGACTGACAAAAGGGCTCCGCCCAGGCTGAACCAGGCGCTGTTGTCCTGGAAATTTGGAGATGCACGCTTCCTAGAAGCAAGCTGTGGGGGAAGCCAGCCATGTGACCAACATGTGGCTGCCATGCGGCCTAAGGAGCCAAACTTGAGGCCATTTTGTGAATCTGGAAGAGATGTCCCTGCATGTAAGCAACACATGCTTGGCCCAAGACGGTGCCCTGAGCCTGCCACATGGGCTCAGAGGAATGGACTAACTACTTGTTCCAGAAGTTTCTGCCATTTTACCCTGCTCAGGTGATCTGATGCTGGTCGTCCCACAAGGAAGTCCGAGATACCTTCACAAGCTGGTGTTGGTAATATATATTCTTTTCTTTCTTTTATCCCCATTTTTATTTTATGTACCGTGTTATGCTGTTTTCACTTGTATCTGCTTGTTAATCGCTGCATGTATTCTATGTATGTGTTAAGTGTCTACTGCCGACCCATTTAGGGGTTAATAAATATATAAAATTTAGAAGGCCCGTTTTGCGTATTATCCTCTGTGGACCCGCCTCACTCACAGAAATTGGGTGTGAGGTAATCGAAGCAATCTTAGGTAAGCCAGGAGCGAGTCTTGGTAAAACCCGGATCCTTCACAGTGGAGATGTCCCTGTCCATAACCCACTCATTGCCTCCCACAAAGCCAGCCAGTACACTTTGCTCTGCACTGATGAGGGACAAAAATCCCGAAACGGCGCTGTATGCAGATAAGTGAAACTGGCTTGGCTAAAATCCCTTTTGCTGTCTCAAGACTTGGTGAGTCAAAAGCAAACTGAGGATCTGTTACATCCAACAGAGGGCGCATGAGCTCCCAGCTCCTTTCCCATAATGCCTTGTGAGATTTATAGCATTACATACAGTTGTCCTTAACACAAGCCTGTTTTACAAAGGACTGATGTGAACAGGCATTTAATTACAATGCCCATTCCGGACATTTTTTTTTTTTTTTTTTTTTTTTGCTAACAGTGTGGCATTTTACAATTTACTTTTCACTTTCAAGTCTGTTGATCTTGTGTCTTGCATTGTTTGTGAGAAGGGACGGGCAAACAGATTTGTTTAGAGCCGGATTCAACCCAAAATTTCCAAACGAACACAAACCTTTTGTCACTCACAAAACTCTATTATACCCTAGGGCAGTGATGGCGAACCTTTTAGAGACCGAGTGCCCAAACTGCAACCCAAAACCCACTAAATTATCACAAAGTGCCAACATGGCAATTTAACCTTAAATTAACCAGGATCTGTTTTATATTGACCGTACAACGTTATTATAGCCTGTAATAATATCAATGTCTGCTATAAAACAGATACCATCGCGCCTGCGTTGGGGCAGAGGTCACACTCTGCAGTCAGTGTAAGCCGTGGTTCCGCGGACCGCGGCCTACACTGATAGCTTTCATCTGTATGTACATTTGCACATACAGATGAAAGAAGTGACCGCTCACTAACCAGGAATCCTGTACCGGATTCCCGGTTAGTGAGCGATCATGGCGACGGCGCGCGTGCCAACTGAGAGGGCTCTGCATCCCCTCTCTGGCACACGTGCCATAGGTTCGCCATCACGACTCTAGGGTCTCCTCAGTGGAGGCCCAGGGGATGTGGGGGAACACTCACATCACTTATACAGTTATACTCACCTTGCCTCACCTCTCCTGGGTGTCTGGAGGTTCCCCGGCATCCTCTTCTGCCCTCTGTCTGATGTCACATGCCCCAAGGTCACTGCTGAGGTCTGTGATTGGGACTTCAGTGGTCACAAGGGGCACGCTGAGCGTCAAGATGCTCAGCGTGCCCAATGTGACTGTTGAAGCTCAATCACAGGCCTCAGTGGTGACCCCTGGGGTGCATGTGTCAGATGGATGTGGGGACCACTGTTTGGCCAGGAGAGGTGAGGCAAGGCAAGTATAAGTGTTTGCTATTTTTTCTCATCTTCCCTGGGCCTCCACTTTTTATATTATGGGGTCTGATGAGACTCTAGAGCACGGGTTGGCAACCCCCGGCATGCGTGCCAAGAGTGGCACGAGAGCTATATTTGTCTGGCACGGCAGATTGTGCTGGGAGGAAGCAAGTAATCTCCAGCAAGGGTTAACTCCACTGACTATGGTCAGACAGGGAATGAGCAAGTGGACAGACTAAGAGTTACAGTGGGGAAAAAAAAGTATTTAGTCAGCCACCAATTGTGCACGTTCTCCCACTTTAAAAAGATGAGAGAGGCCTGTAATTGACATCATAGGTAGACCTCAACTATGAGAGACAAAATGAAAAAACAAATCCAGAAAATCACAGTCTGATTTTTAAAGAATTTATTTGCAAATTATGGTGGAAAATAAGTATTTGGTCAATAACAAAAGTTCATCTCAATACTTTGTTATATATGCTTTGTTGGCAATGACAGAGGTCAAACGTTTTCTGTAAGTCTTCACAAGGTTGGCACACACTGTTGCTGGTATGTTGGCCCATTCCTCCATGCAGATCTCCTCTAGAGCAGTGATGTTTTGGGGCTGTCGCTGGGCAACACGGACTTTCAACTCCCTCCAAAGGTTATGGGGTTGAGATCTGGAGACTGGCTAGGCCACTCCAGGACCTTGAAATGCTTCTTACGAAGCCACTCCTTTGTTGCCCTGGCGGTGTGCTTGGGATCATTGTCATGATGAAAGACCCAGCCACGTTTCATCTTCAATGCCCTTGCTGATGGAAGGAGGTTTGCACATCAAAATCTCACGATACATGGCCCCATTTATTCTTTCATTTACACGGATCAGTCGTCCTGCTCCCTTTGCAGAGAAACAGCCCCAATTGCATGATGTTGCCACCCCCATGCTTCACATTAGGTATGGTGTTCTTTGGATGCAACTCAGCATTCACTCTCCTGCAAACATGACGAGTTGTGTTTCTACCAAACAGCTCTACTTTGGTTTCATCTGACCATATGACATTCTCCCAATACTCTTCTGGAACATCCAAATACTCTCTAGCAAACTTCAGACGGGCCCGGATATGTACTGGCTTAAGCAGGGGGACACATCTGGCACTGCAGGATCTGAGTCCCAGGCGGCGTAGTGTGTTACTGACGGTAGCCTTTGTTACGTTAGTCCCAGCTTTCTGCAGGTCATTCACTAGGTCCCCCCGTGTGGTTCTGGGATTTTTGCTCACCGTTTTTGTGATCATTTTGACCCCACGGGGTGAGATCTTGCATGGAACCCCTGATCGAGGGAGATTATCAGTGGTCTTGTATGTCTTCCATTTTCTAATTATTGCTCCCACAGTTGATTTCTTCACACCAAGCTGCTTACCTATTGCAGATTCAGTCTTCCCAGCCTGGTGCAGGTCTACAATTTTGTTTCTGGTGTCCTTCCACAGCTCTTTGGTCTTCACCATAGTGGAGTTTGGAGTGTGACTGTTTGACATTGTTATAAGTATAAAAGACACCTATCCACAACCTCAAACAGGTGCCATTACTACAGGTAATGAGTGGAGGACATAGGAGCTTCTTAAAGAAGAATTTACAGGTCTGTGAGAGCCAGAAATCTTGCTTGTTTGTAGGTGACCAAATACTTATTTTCCACCATAATTTGCAAATCAGAAAAATCAGACAATGTGATTTTCTAGATATGTTTTCTCATTTTGTCTCTCATAGTTGAGGTCTACCTATGATGTCAATTACAGGTCTCTCTCATCTTTTTAAGTGGGAGAACTTGCACAATTGGTGGCTGACTAAATACTTTTTTTTCCCCACTGTATCTGAAGAGAACGTCCTCACGCTAGCATTGCGTCATGTCAGGGAAGGAGCATACCAATTAATAAATCATCGGCCCCTGACCCGACGCAGCATCGGTCCGCTCTGCTCCTTCTTCCCTGTGTTACCAGACTCAATTGAGTGAACCCTTCCTGGAGTTTACTTGCTTCCTCCCGGCCCAGTCTGTATACAGCTCCAGCAGTTAATTGATTTATTTATTGGTATGGGCATTCTGTCTTGTGTAAAGTATGGAGGGACAGGCAACAGTCCTTGGAAAGAAGGTGATGTTAACACCTGGCTACACCATCCTTGTGCTAAATATATTTAGCTCAGGACTGCTGTATCCAGGAGCCTAGACCCTCTTCTTTCCTTACAAAGGACTGCTCCAGCCTGCACCTCTTTATTCTTTCACAGCACTGCTGCATCCCTTCCATTCCATATACAGTACATGTAAGGGATAAAGAGGGTACAGTAGCCCTATGTAACAAATGAAGGGGATGAGGTGAATCCTAGGAATGCACGCCATTTTCCCACACAAAAAAAGCGCAGCATTGAAAAAAAAAAAAATAACAGATGCTTTTAATAGCATACAGTGAACATATGAACGCAGCATTACTCCAGATTCACAGGGCTGTAATACTCACAATCTGTATTACTGCCGTAAGTACCCATTATATAACCTCCATTTAGGGAACCTTTCAATTATAGCACGGAACACCAAAGATAGAGTATAATAATAGCATTTCCGGTTCTATCCGAACAAATTTAGTACAAAACAAACTGGAGGGCCGAATCTCACAAATATTCGTAAAACGAATCTCATGAGGTTCGCCCATCTCTATTTGTGAGTTACCGGCTACATATAGCTGGTATAGTGATTTTTTAAGAGATAGGTGGTAATACACTTTGAATCCCTCTCTAAATATACAGCATATATAGTACTGGATACTAGGAAATGACTGGTCATTCCCCCAAGCTCCATTTGTTTCATGTGCAGTATCTTTACAGAAATATACAGTCGTTATAAAATAAAATAAGACAACAGGACAAGTTTACCTGTGTCCTATGTAACTATATACATGCTATGTAAAAGTTACTCTTTTAGCAGTCATTGAAAGCATGGAACAATCCCACTGCTTTTGTTGATATCATATCAGGTTCAAATCTACCTGTTCTATGCATGTATATAATTTTAACCAATTGTAGTTACATATTCCTTTTAAATGATATAATAAAAGTTAAAGGGGTTGACCACTTTCAAACCAATACTGAGACACAAATGTCATTGTTTGTAAAAGAAACAGTTATATAATTTTCCAATATTACTTTCTGTATCAATTCCGCACGGTTTTCTAGATCTCTGCTTGCTTTCATTCATTCTGTTTACTTCCAGTGGATAAAAATCAGACCAAGGTCATGTGATATATGGTCCATGGTCATGTGATGGACACACAGGTGCACAGCTCGTTACAGTCACAGCACAGTAATCAGACATCTGCCTGGTAATTTTTCTCTCAATATTGGTCAAAGTGGACAGCCCCTTTAAGCTTTACAGTCACACATTTATGTATCTCTCAGTGCCTACTTTCCAAACCTTATTCTTTTTTAGGACTATAATAGGTGGTATACACCTAGGTGAGATTAAGAGAGATGAATTGTTCCTCAGACACAGATTTATACAACTTTCTTTCCAACACTGAAGCCAACAAGCAGAAGTAATAATTAGTCCAATTTTTTACCGTTTTCAGTAAGTGAAAGTGTTAATAATCTCGCATCAGCTGATCATTGTTTAACTTTTCATAACTTTTGCACCTGGACCCATGAGCTTTAAACTATAAAGCAGCAAAAATGGGAAAAAAGGCACCTTACCTTTGTTTCTTCTAAACGTAAAGAATCCAGCAAATAGTGAAGTAGTTCCTGGCTATCTTGCTGCTGGAAAGTTTTAAATCGAGGGGCCCTATAAATGATGGAAATTCATATAACGGTTTAATGGTACATTACTATCAGAGAAAAAGTAGCTTCAAAGCTTTGAGAGTGTTGTATTTAATAAGTACAAAAAAAAATAAAACACAACAACAAAAAACAGTTGTAGCTTTCATTACAGTGGGAGAGTCACAGGTTTTAGACCACTGACGTAAATGTATAGATATAGCACCAGATTTTCATAGCACTACCCACTGCGGAGCATGTCCGTAGTCCTGTAATCATTGCTTTGGAACTGTTCCATGAGGGCTTACCTTACCTGGCCTACAGTAAAATAAGGAGTAAAAAGTGGTCTGGATCCAGAGATGTGCCATGAGAAGTTTTGTCTGTCAGGAAGCTGAACATGATGCCTTCAGCTTTGTCTTGTACTGATCATACAAAACAGTATCCATCAGGGGGAACAACCGCACAGTTCTCTCATTTAGACAGACTGCTTTATGAAAAAGCAGTACAAAGAGTCTGGTCCCACCAAGTCCCCCAAAAGGCATACACTCTTTATATTTCTTACTTGCTAAAAAGTGTGCCTTACAATTATTAACAAGATATGTAAAAACAAAGTATAGAAAGCATATAAATAATGCATGTGAGAAGAGACATCACACATTGAACTACTCATCAGGTAGGTAGGTCTTCTGGGTAGTTTAGTAAAGACACATGATGACCCTAGTTATTTGATAGGAATTCATCAAACAATGATTTTAGCTGGTATGCTGGCCCCTGACTTTCATACTTTAGCTTCAATGGTTTAGGCTAAGGCAGGGTTCACACTTCCGTTGGAGTCCGTTAAAAAAAAAAAAAAAAAAAAAAAAAAAAAACTGATCCAATTAATGACTCAGTTAAAAAAAACGGACGCATTAGCATCAGTTACTGTCTGTTAGCATCAGTTAGTGTCCATTTTTTAACACTGTCCGTTTTTTGTTTTTTTTTTGTTTGTTTCTCCTTTCTGAGAACGCGCAGGAAAAAAACGAACATAAAATAATGGACAGTAACTGATGGCTATCAGTTACTGTCTGTTATAAGTCCGTTACCCATAGACTTCAATGTTAAAAAAATAACAGACACTTGCTGTCCGTCAAGAATCCGTTTTTTTCAAACGGACAAAAAATCCTGCATGTAGGATTTCTTGTCTGCGAAAAAAAACGGACTTTTGACGGATTTGGTGTAAACGGACACAAACTGATAAGAAAGGACACCATATAAAAACCCATTGAAATGAATGGAAATTTTAACAGATTTCTGACGGTTCAGCTAGTGTCTGATGCTAAAATCTTGTAATGGACAATAGCAACGGACACTACTGATGGTCACCAATGGTAGTGTGAACGCCCCCACTACTGCAGAGTCACTGTCCGTAAGAGACTCTGTTGCAGTGTCCTGTATGCACAACTTTTTCATCCGCTGGTTTCAGTTTAAAAATAATAGACAACTTACACATCCCATTATAGTCAATAGGGTCTATCGGGCTCTGTATATAGCCGCTATTTTAGCAGTCCACCTGTGCGGGTCCTTGGACCATAAAATCCATTGAGACTTCTATAAGTTTTTTTTTTTTGTAATTATTATTATTATTGCCTTACTTATGTTTCTGATATGTCTTCATTAAAAATTTTCAGTCACTATTACTTTGTCACCTGCATGTTTTCACACACATTGCAGGCTGTTATATCCTGTTCTCAGTGAAATCTGTCCCATTAAAAGGGAGGCTGTCCGTAAAGGTGTTATAAATCTAAATCACAATATCTTGAGGTGATTCTACAGTTTCCAAATATTTATTTATATTGCTTGCTTATTTAGCAGCTTCTCAGTCCCATTTCCAGGTAAATTAATGTTGTATTCATATGCAAATTAAGGGGAAGGAGTTTTGCCCTGGAATTTAGAGCTGAGACTGAAGCCTTGGCAAACTAAGACACACCCTCAAAGGAATGTTTCCACTCATTTGCATATGAATAGAATATCACTTTACATGAAAATGGGTCTTCAAAGCTGAATAACAGAGGCATGTTTGAAAACGGTAGAATCACCTTTACAAGGTACTGGGATTCCATTTATAACCAATTTACTGCTGACAGACTCCCTTTAAGCTGAATTCTTATCAAATTGATAAGAGCATTTATGATCTCTCAGGAGGACAGAGATAAGGACTGAAAGTCTGAACAAAGCTCTCCAGGGAAAAGTGGAAAAAATGCCTGTAGCAATCAATTATGTTTCTGCATTTATTTCCCAGCTGGCAAATAAATGTGAGCTGAAACTTTATTTACCCCTTTCATATAAATACAGGCAAATTGCTTTACTTTTACTTGCATTATTTTGAATGACAAATTTCCGATAAGTGGTGTACACTTATCGAAACAAAATAGCTAGAAAAGTGGACCAAACAAAAAGGTGCAAATTATAGAAGCAAAATCTATTTATTTAACCAGTTTTACTGTATATGATGAATAAAATCGATATAGAGAAAAATGCAGAATATTGAATATTACATACATGCTCTGTATTTTTAATTTAAACATAAATGGATATCACGAATATATCTATTAGGCAATGAAGACATTCTTTAATATTTTTTTTATACTGTAAAAAAGAATTGTGATATCTCATTTTGGATCAAATATATCCATTAAGTTTTTAATAAAGGGGGAAAAAATGTTTTTGTTTTGTTTTGTTTGGGGCTTAAATTACAAATTAAATATCCTAAACTCAGCTCTGTATATTAGTGTCTGTCAAGAATTGTACCAGACAGTATCAGAACTGATTCGCAGCATTCTGACAGCTAAAAGATGTGTACTTTTTTCTCCTTGAAAATATGCTCCAAGCAAGACGCTTGGCAGGACTGGACTGCTGGGATGGTGTGTTGACTTGACCACTCACAGATGTGAAGACATATGGGAGCCAGTGCCAGTAAGCTACAACCTGTTGTACAGTGTCAGCAGTATAATGACAGAACAGGTTGGACCCTGGCTAATGGTGACATGAAGTGAAGGGCAACAGTCACCGAAAAATACATGCTATGTTCCTTACTCCTGCTAGAAAACCTGTTAACTTGGCAACCAGTTTTGTCCCATATTTAAGCAAGTATTTTCAGAAGCATTATAGTTCCTACAATATAAAATAAAGTCACATTATATTGTGTAAATCTTCTCTGAGTGAGATTGGGTTTCTCAAGAGCAATATCTAGAATGTGCAAAGAAAATGACAAATAATTCTTAAACTGATTTATGTATACACTAGCTATAGAAACAGGAACTATACAATTTAACACCCAATTTAAACATCGTTATTTGTCCTTGAGCACACGAAAACATACTGGCAGACTGAAAAGGAATCTGTCAGCAGGTTGACTGCATAGAGTAGTGACAGAGAGCCCGATTCGGGCTTTATTAGGTACCGCCAAGCCGAGCGTGATTGAGTGTTCAATGTTGACAGCTTCCTATATAAGGAGAAGGTTGTTATTCAGTCATAGGAGAGTGGGGGGAATCCAACTCATCAATACAAAGACTCCAGCACTTGGCACGCTCTCCAGCTGATAAAGAGTTATTTTATGAAAACTGAGGGAGTTATGAATATTGACAACCCATCCATAGGATAGGTCATCAATATCAGACTGGTGGAGATCTGGCACCCCTAACAATCAGCTGTTCTGACACAGAGAATGGAGCCAGAACACAGCTATGTTCTGTGTGTAGTGGTCATGTTCAAATGACTGGGAGCTGATCTGCAGTACATGACCCGGCTACTACACAGAGAACAGAGTTGTCTGCTGCTAAGAACAGATGATTGGTGGGGATGCTGGGTCTCAGACACCCACCAGTCTGATAGAGATGACCTTCTAAGAATAGGTCATGAGAAGTTTAAGCCTGGAAAACTCCTTCAATGACAACAGGATTATACAGATGTAGAGCTCTTTAACCTGAGTGTGATAACATGTTGCAGCTCTGTATCATACAACAAATACCATTGAAAAAATCAAGTTAAGTGTGCTGCAACATTTTTTTTTTTTTTTTTTTAACAGGAGAACTGTAAGGATAAACTCTGCTACATCTCTATATACACATACACACATATGCGGCTGTTATTAAATAACTAAAGGCTCCTCCACACAGTCCTATTATCCAGCCAGTTATTGGGAGCATTTACAGGAAAGCTTGTTGCTAATAAATGGCCGGTTTAAGTGTCCTCCTGCTCAGCCAACAAAAGGTCATCGTCACTTAATTTCATCCTCTATGTTGCATAGAAGATGCCAGCTTATTGGTAACATGTTGCCCTGTGCTGATAATTCATCAAGATTAATTGAACATTTTACCTCGATTATGATTAACCCCATTCCGATCGGCACCAAACTATACACTCAGCGCAACATAATAGTTAACGCTCAGCACCGTAATAGGAAAGCGCATTCATGCTGAGATCCATGACTCAGAGGCTTAACCCCACAGATGTAGTGATCAATAGCGATCATGGCATCTGGGTGGTTCAGCGGCAATAATTATCCTCCCCCCTGTTGGATCCCTCGCAATCCATTTACCTATGTCAACAGAAACATAAAAAATAAAAACCATTAATGAATTTTGGAAAGCAGAGAAGGAAAATATGAAAAAAGTCGAAGTGCATTAACATACAAACTACCCTGTGCCCTTAAAGGATTAATGAACACGTATTTTAAGAGAAATGCCTTTTTATACACCATACCACTATTTTTATGCCATGACACTGAATTTTAGTATTGGTTATTCATATATCAGCAGTTAGTGACATATCCTTTAACCCAGCGGTTTTCAACCTGTGGGTCACGACCCCTTTGGGGATCGAACACATTTCCAATGGTCTTAGGAACAGAGACACCGATCCTCTCTCTGAATCTACAATGGTTGTGTCTAGAATGGAGTTGCTCCTGGTAGGTATGATGTTACAGGAAGGGGCAGAGCCTTTCCGAGGAGGATGGGGTCTCTTGCATAACAGCTCTGTGCTCTATAGAGGAAGCAGGAGCGAGCACGTGTAGACAGAAAACATAAACCAGTAAGGTGTTTTGTGGGACTGCAAGATGGAAGGGGAGTGATAGGATTGTTTTACATGGGACTTACATGTTGGAGGAGGCTGAGAGGAGGGAGTTATGTATTTACATGGGACTGCATGTTGAGGAGTTAAAGAAAGTGATTTTTTTTTTTTACATAGGACTGTATCCTGGAGGGTCTGGGGGATTGGATTGATGTTTAGGGTGGGATAGGAGTCCCTGGGGTGCCGTTGGCATCGAGGGATACAGGGTCCTTTGGGTTCTGCTGGCATCTAAAGCAGGGCAGGGATCCTTGGAGTGCTTCTGGCATTTAAAGGGGGGCAGGAGTCCTTGGGGTGCTGCTGGAATCTGAAGGGGATAGGGGCCCTTGCTTCTGTCATCTAAGGGGGAGGGGTCACTCTGGCATCTAAAGGGGGGCCAGCAGTCCTTTAGGTGCTTCTGGCATGTAAAGAGGGGCAGAGGTCCTTGGGGTGCTGTTGGCATCTAAGGGGGGGGGAGGCAGGGGTCCTTGGGTAATGCTGGAATCTGAAGGGGATAGAGGCCCTTGTGGTGCTGCTGGCATAAAGGGGGAGGTCCAGAGGTCCTTGGGGTGCTTCTGTCATCTAAGGGGGAGGGGTCACTCTGGCATCTAAAGGGGGGCCAGCAGTCCTTTAGGTGCTTCTGGCATGTAAAGGGGGACAGAGGTCGTTGGGGTGCTGTTGGCATCTAAGGGGGGGGGGGGGGGTCGCGGCATTAGTAAGGTTGAGAACCACTGCTTTAGCCCATGGCAGTGTGAAACAAGATTAAATGGATGAAAAATAATTGAAATAATCAACGTGAGCAAGTTAATGTCGTTAATTGAGCTGACATTCAATTTAGGTTATTTTCCGATTAATTGCCCAGCCCTACGAGAATCACTATAGAGAATAGCGAGTAGTGTCAGCCAAAAATCCTCTGGTTTCAGTTTAAAAACTATGGACACCTGAGGAACCACATTATAGTCAATGGGGTCTGCCAGGCTCCATGTAACTGCTGTTTTAGCAGTCTGCCTCTCCATTGTTCAGATTCCCGAACTGATCAAAACAATGGAGATACAATGCTACAGTGAACCTAGCATCAGCAGCGCCAAAAAAAAAAAAAAAAACACAGACACATGCCATACTTATAAGGTCTGGGGAGGTGTAGGCACAAGAGAAAAGGCAGGTCACTTCAAAGTGTCAGCGGCACAGCAATTTATTATAAAAGCAACTGCAAGACAGCATGGTTTAATTTTCCTAGTGAAACTAAAAAATTTAAGCAATCTGAAAAATGATAGTATTGCCATTATTGTAAGAAACGCTAGAACAGTGTTTTTCAACGTTTTTAAAGTTCTTTCCACATACCCTCCTGTGACAAGAAGTTTCAACCAATAAACTCTAAGGAAGTGATCATTTATTTGCATTGGGGCAGGGCCAAATTTGCCAGATTTGCACTTGAGGTTTATTTTAATATCCATGAAAAGATGATTATCTTTGCATTGCTTCAATGGTTTGTGGCCACTAAGGTATGTAAAACAAAAATGCAAAAAATAGTGATAGAATTGTAGGTTTTTTTTTGTTTTTTTTTTACACAGATCACCCAAAAACACTGTTAAAAGCTAATTAAAACATTATATGCACCCCAAAATCTGTAAAAGCACTGCGGAATATGATGGCTATGTCTACAGAAAAATAATAAAAAAAAAAAAAAGTTAACAATTTTGGAACGGAGAGACAGAAAAGTTTCGAAGGCAGTGGCCAAGTATTAAAGGCCAAACTGCCCTACATCAATAAGGATTAAACAAATTGTGCGTACTCTAAAATTCCGCCATTGAAAAATACTCAGCTGGCAAAAACAATCCTCTATACAGCTACTGCATTCAAAAAGTCATAGCTACTGAAATAACGTTATGCAAAGTAAAAAAAAAAAAAAAAAAAAAAACTAAAAAAAACCTGCATCCTGAGGACTCAAAATAAGCCTCACTCTTACAGTATTAAGCAGGTAACGTATCATCTTTTAACTGAAGAAGGAACTTTTAAAATTAGCGTAAAAGAGGTTCAGCTTCAATTCACTGAAAGATGACAGCTCAAAGATGTGTACTTTTTTTTCTCCTTGAAAATATGCTCCAAGCAAGACGCTTACCAGGACTGGACTGCTGGGATGGTGTGTTGACTTGACCACTCACAGATGTGAAAACATATGGGAGCCAGTGCCAGTAAGCTACAACCTGTTGTACAGTGTCAGCAGTATAATGACAGAACAGGTTGGACCCTGGCTAATGGTGACATGAAGTGAAGGGCAACTGTCAGTAAGAGATACATGTGAGAGAGACATGTTTTCTTTTACAAAAGATCATTCACAATGGCATTACTTTAAAACTAAATAAAAGAAGCCTCGGTAATAACTACAGTAGGAGACATCTTTTTATGTTCAGAGATGCACAATGAGAGAACCATATTATCTGTTGTCTTTTCATTGTGTCTATGTGTGAATGTGTCTAACATAATAGACTTCAAAGCTTGAAACAAACAATTAAAGGAATCACTGCCAATGACCTAGGCTCTTGAGGAACAACGTATGTGTGTGTACGAACTCATGATTCCCTGGTACATACATACTGCTCCTGCCAATAAAAGGACAAAATGAAGATTAAAATAGGAATATCGCAACAAGTAATTCCATAGAATATACAGTGGGGAAAAAAAGTATTTAGTCAGCCACCAATTGTGCAAGTTCTCCCACTTAAAAAGATGACAGAGGCCTGTAATTGTCATTATAGGTAGACCTCAACTATGAGAGACAAAATGAGAAAACAAACCCAGAAAATCACATTGTCTGATTTTTTAAGAATTTATTTGCAAATTATGGTGGAAAATAAGTATTTGGTCAATAACAAAAGTTCATCTCAATACTTGTTATATATCCTTTGTTGACAATGACAGAGGTCAAACGTTTTCTGTAAGTCTTCACAAGGTTGCCGCACACTGTTGATGGTATGTTGGCCCATTCCTCCATGCAGATCTCCTCTAAAGTAGTGATGTTTTGGGGCTGTCGCTGGGCAACACGGACTTTCAACTCCCTCCAAAGGTTTTCTATGGGGTTGAGATCTGGAGACTGGCTAGGCCACTCCAGGACCTTGAAATGCTTCTTACGAAGCCACTCCTTCGTTGCCCTGGCGGTGTTCTTGGGATCATTGTCATGCTGAAAGA
This sequence comes from Leptodactylus fallax, assembly GCA_947044405.1. Classification (NCBI taxonomy): domain Eukaryota; kingdom Metazoa; phylum Chordata; class Amphibia; order Anura; family Leptodactylidae; genus Leptodactylus; species Leptodactylus fallax. The sequence goes on from CAMRHE010000024.1 coordinate 1,491,197, forward strand.
CCCAGCCACGTTTCATCTTCAATGCATTTGCTGATAGAAGGAGGTTTGCACTCAAAATCTGACGATACATGGCCCCATTCATATTTTCAAGTACACGGATCAGTCGTCCTGGTCCCTTTGCAGAGAAACAGCTCCAAAGCATGATGTTGCCACCTCCATGCTTCACAGTAGGTATGGTGTTCTTTGGATGCAACTCAGCATTCACTCTCCTCCAAACACGATGAGTTGTGTTTCTACCAAACAGTTCTACTTTGGTTTCATCTGACCATATAACATTCTCCCAATACTCTTCTGGAACATCCAAAGGCTCTCTAGCAAACTTCAGACGGGCCTGGATATGTACTGGCTTAAGCAGGGGAACACATCGGGCACTGCAGGATCTGAGTCCCAGGCGGCGTAGTGTGTTACTGACAGTAGCCTTTGTTATGTTAGTCCCTGCTTTCTGCAGGTCATTCACTAGGTCCCCCCGTGTGGTTTTGGGATTTTTGCTCCCCGTTCTTGTGATCATTTTGACCCCACGAAGTGAGATCTTGCGTGGAGCCCCTGATCAAGGGAGATTATCAGTGGTCTTTTATGTCTTCCATTTTCTAATTATTGCTCCCACAGTTGATTTCTTTACACCGAGCTGCTTGCCTATTGCAGATTCAGTCTTCCCAGCCTGATGCAGGTCTACCTATGGTGTCAATTACAGGCCGGCCTCATCTTGTTAAGTGGGAGAACTTGCACAATTGGTGGCTGCCTAAATACTTTTTTCCCCACTGTAGTTCTGAGCTTTATCTTTGAATATATGTCTATCTATAACTCAGATTTTGACTCACCCCTTCTCACTAAAGGTTCACTTTAGCTCCACCTTGATGGCTGGATTTACAGTAAATTACGGTCTCATTTCCACAATATTTTAATCAGGGACCTACTCAAGGGGGCGGTTTTAGGCTTAAAACTGCTCCTTTGCCGTACCTTGCCAGAATTTTTGGTTACCAGGACCCACCAGGAATAACTCAGCAATTACATCATTGGTCAAGGCCCAAGGAGTGAGCATGGACTATGGTTCTCAATACTCATTGCTTTTTAGATTGCTCGCTCGACCTCTGCTCCTGGCACTGGCTTGACTTTGATGCAGCCATAAGACCGGTGAGCATTCAGAAGCATTCTCAATGCTCACTCCCTGGACCCTATAGTGTGTAGGGACTAGGACCTTTATACTGTGTGAGGCCACAAGGGGGCATTATACTGTGTGGGTGCCACTTCCCCGGAAATATCTTACATATGCCCCTGCTTCTTATGTTTCATATATGATCAATGCGGGAATACGTTTAATTTTTAAGCCTAACAGTCTTTGTGATTGTATTGTGATTGTTATTCATGTCTTTCCCTCTGTTCTTATTTTTTTTCAAAACTCAATTAAACCAGACAGAAAAATTTTTAAAATTGACAAGTTATATCAACACTAGATGCTTCAACTTATGGTTTCCCTATTACTAAATCCTTACAAAACATATGGAGAACTGGTTTAAATAACAATGAGTTAGTTAAGTATTAAAGACGTGAAACCATAATACGGTAGTGGCTATTTGTCTAGTAATTACAGACAACATCATAATGGTTCCCAATTCAGTTCCCTATACTGTAACTCCCTGGCATACAATTATAAGAGATGTACGCATTTACTCACCTACAACCACATCCACCCACCATATACCACTGAAGACTGTATAAAGAGCATATATACAGAAACGACGTCTTGTGGTCATTTCATACTAGGCGTCAGATATCATGATGTCATCATGAATATCATGGGCGCCTGTGCAAAATCTTTAACAAGGTTCCCACCTACATTGTATCATTTTTTAAACTGGTTACAAAGCCTATCACACTAGAAAACAAATACAACTGGTGACCTCACAGGTGGGAGGTTACAGGAAGTGATCAGAGTTGACAGTCCTTTAATAATTACTCGAGGTACATGTACTCTTCGTCAGATTCTCTGGAGTCGCAGCCTAGCATGGAGTCTGTCCCTTCCTTCTGCGGCGCTCCACCACTACGCTTAAAAACAGGTCTGTTCTTTTCTTTCCCATTTTATTTCTACTTTTTTGTATATTAAATCTGAAACTTAATAAGATTGTCCTTGGCTCTAAATGTTCCCACAATTTCAATGAGATTAATTATCGCTTAGGCTTGTTACCCTTGTTGCTATTGTTGTGAGTGGTATATTGGTGTCTCGTCTATCATAAAGTGGCGAGTGGTGGCAGCTATTTGTATGGATGTGTAATTGTAGAAGCTTGCTTCACTCCTGTTTAGCATAGTGTGATAGGTGAGTTGGCAGGAATATGAAAGCAGAGTTCTCCTTTTTATGGTCGAATACTGGGTCAAACGTGCATGTGCAGTAAGTGAGGTGTACAGATACCTGACAGAATTGGTCAACAGGAAGTCAAATATATCTTGTATAAAAATACAAAACAAAAAACAAAATACGCTTGAATAGATACAATTTTATATTATAATGGGCTTATACAGCTTCCAAATCTTTTCAATAGCATCTTTACAATTTTAAAAAAGAATGAACTTTCTATTACAATTCATGGCATTATGGAATTACTGTACTTATGCGAAACTTCAACAGATTATTGGCAGCAGCAACTTTATAATTCAATCAGTTCAATGAAGTGTATTTCAGTTGCATAGCAAGAATCTTAACCCATTAAATGCTGTAGGTTAAGGCCATAAATTTACTCTTAGCTGGCTCATAGCATGAAAAGGTTAATATATGTTAAGCACTATCTCTCCAGATAAGTAAAAATGAAAATCTGCGCTCTTAATATTCAGAGCAGTGGAAAACAAACAGACGGGCCCTGTAGCGATATATCCAATCTGTCCCAGCAAAACGTCTGACAGCTGCAACACTAACAAAATTAACAGTGGATGAATTAGTACCAGACGCTAAACAGTTGCCATGGAGAGAATCATCCTCCTAGTTTTAGGTTCCAGCATGGTAGGGGGTAGGAGTAGAGAATACCATAGAGGAAAAAGCAAATTGGCACCCTAAATTATTTCTTCATCCGTCAAGTGTATGTAATTAAATATTTGCTGCCTATTTCTTATATATAAATATGTTTAATACATTTACTGTGTGCATACACCTACACTGATTCTGGTCTGCAGAAGAAATACTGACGACCTCTTACCAAAGGAGAATTTGCAAAGCACAATTTCAATACAAAGCTCTTAATGACAAAATAATAAAAATAAATAAACAAACAAACAAACAAACTGTGCCTGGCAACACTCACTAGCACATATCAGAAGGACTATATAAAAAAAAATTTAAGGAAAATTGCTAGCATTCTATGATTTTCTCTTATAATTTTTTTTTGTAATATGGATATGATCAGTATGAAAAAAATAACTACTGTTGAGAGCGCAAAACACATTCAGAAAAAGTCCTTTAATATAGCATTATAAACCTGATATTTTCTGTTATATTGAAAAGACCAAAAACCAAGAGCTAAATACGTATATGTATAAAATTACAAATCTTTATTAGGTATAACAAAATATATATAGTTCTCAAAATTGAGCAATACACATCAGTGCAAATATATAGATAGGAAAAAGGCATACAATATAACCTGTCTCCACACTACAGGTAGAAAACAAACAGTAATGAGGGAATTATCTACCACATTTACATGGAATAACATTAAACTTTAATCCAGTGAGTCATACCAGTTATAACAGACAAACTGAAAATATATAACACAAAGCAGATGATAAGTATTAACGTAAACTGGCAGATAATACAGATATAAATATGTCTGCAAAGGTAACAGCTCTATTGGTAATAAAGATCAATTATAAAGTGATATCAGCTTGCCCACAGACATGTTAAATGTGGAAGAACCCCCTCTCCTCCTGACGAAGTCTTCTATAGACGAAACGCGCGTCGGGGTTCCATAGTGCTGTGAGAGGGGGTTCTCCCACGTTTAACATGTCTGTGGGCAAGCTGATATCACTTTATAATTGATCTTTATTACCAATAGAGCTGTTACCTTTGCAGACATATTTATATCTGTATTATCTGCCAGCTTACTTTAATACTTATCATCTGCTTTGTGTTATATATTTTCAGTTTGTCTGTTATAACTGGTATGACTCACTGGATTAAAGTTTAATGTTATTCCATGTAACTGTGGTATATAATCCCCTCATCACCGTTTGTTTTCTACCTGTAGTGTGGAGACAGGTTATATTTTATGCCTTTTTCCTATTTATATATTTGCACTGATGTGTATTGCTCAATTTTGATCAGGGGCGCACCGCTAATGAGGCGAATTGAGGCGGCCGCCTCAGGCGGCACTGTCCGGGGGGTGGCATTTTTACTATTTCATGTAAACCAGCCCAGGACAGGCCGCTTTAAAAAAAAAAAAAAAAAAACAGAGCTGAGCGGGGCCTGTCCTGGGCTGGTTTACAAGACGTCGCATCTCAGCACAGGCGGCAATACAATGACGTCATCACGCCGCCTACGCTGAGACACAGACGTCACGGACAAGAAGAGGAGGCGGCTGCATCAAGGCATCGCAGGTGAGTATAACTTTTTTTTATATATATATATAAATAGGCCGTAACCTGTTGGAGCATCCCCGGCAGGTAATGGCCTATTTATTTACCTACCCCGCGTCTGCTCGTGGCCGCCTCCGCTTCCCCTTCTGCTATGGGACGCAGAAAGGGAAGTGGATGCCGCTGTGAGCGGCCGCGGGCATCGGTAAGTGAGGCCGCGGGCCGCAAATACTACTATTATTATACTCCGGGGTCTATTCAGACCCCGGAGTATAATAATCGGAGGCCTAGGGTTGGTGAGGGAACATAAAAACCAATGTTACTCACCTTCTGCGATCCGATGTAACTCCGAGCAGGCTTGAGGCCTCTGGTGACGTCATCAGGTCGCGTCGCCGGCCTGATCACGTGACGTGTGTGCGCAATTAAACAGGGCCGAAAGCTGCAAGGAGTGCACCGGTGTCCAGGATAGGTAAGTAACTGTGGTTTTTATGTTTGTATTCTTCCCTGGGTCTCCAATCATTATACTCTGGGGTCTGAAAAGACCCCAGAGTATAATAATAGTTCATGGGTGGTCCACTATGGGGCATAATACCGTGTGCAGGGACCACTGTAGAGCATAATACCCTGTACAGGGGCCACTATGGAGCATAATACCGAGTGCAGGGGCCACTATAGAGCATAATACCGAGTGCAGAGGCCACTATAGAGTATAATACCCTGTGCAGGGACCACTGTAGAGCATAATACCCTGTGCAGGGGCCACTCTGGAGCATAATACAAGTGCAGGGGCCACTATAGAGCATAATACCAGTGCAGGGGCCACTATGGAGCATAATACCGTGTGCAGGGGCCAATATGGAGCATAATACCGTGTGCAGGGGCCAATATGGGGCATAAAACTGTGCAGGAGTTGCTGTGGAACATAATACCGTGTGCAGTGGCCAATGTGGGGCATAATACCCTGTGCAGGGGCCACTATGGAGCATAATACTGCCTTGCAGCGGCCGCTGCGAGGCATAATACAGTGTGCAGGAGCCGCTGCGGGCCATAACACTGTGTAATACTGTGTGCAGGGGCTGCTGTGGAACATTATAGTGTGTGTAAATGGGGTGCTATAAACATGGGCTATGGCACCTGTTTATATTATACGCTGTCTGTTTATATTGACCGTGTGATGTAATTGTAGCCTTGTCACATACTGTAGACATGTAGAGGACGAGGCTGTAGTTACATTACATGGCCTCTATGAGATGAATGACACTATGTAAACAGAGAAGCGTTCATGGCGCTTACACAGGTACCATTCAAACAGCTGATCAGTGGGGGTCCTGGGTTTTTGAGCCCCACTGATTAGTTTATTAATGACCTGGAAAACCTTTTAATTAGTTAACACCTGCGGCATTATTAATAAGGGGCACTATTTATACAGGGTACACACGGGTGTTATTAATATAAAGATGCACTTGGGGGTATTATTCATTATGGGGGGGTTATATCATATATTTTATAATTGGGGGTAGCAGCAGGATGGGGGCTTTGTGTAGGTGAGGACAATGTGGGTTGGATGCCTGGAAAAGTGAGGAGCCAAAGATGTCTGTGTTGCAAACTTTACAGAGACAAGTCACAGCTGGAAGAAGTGGTCATGGCGGTCCAGAGGGAAGAGAAGGGAAATGTGAAGGATTAGTCAGAGACGTCACCTGTAAGTCACAGAATGTTACTGCACTGTATTCACCTAAATGATAGAGGATAAATACCTGATTGATGGGGGTCTGTCTGCTGAGACCCCCACTGAGCCTGAGAATTGGGTTTTTTCCCCCCACTAGGTGGGAATCCAGCCTGACTGCAGCCATATATATAGGTGTGTCACTTGGTGGATGGACGAACCCGCGTGGCTCTCATTCACTTTAATGGGAGTGCCAAAGATACCCGAAGTCCAGTACTCAGCTATCTGCGGCGCTCCTATTATAGAGAATGGGGGCCACGTGGCCTCGTCCATCCACCAAGCAGAAGATGTGTGAAGTGACTTTCATTGTTAATGCCGTGTTGTTGATCTGATACTGAAGTAATACAGGAAGAAGAATTCTTAAAAACTGTTTTATAACTTTGTGTATTGTATATATTGTGCGACGATAACAGTGTGTTAAACTAGTAGCATGGAAACTCAGTTTTGTTTTTTTGTTTTTTTTGGGGGGGGGGGCGTCTTTCTATAGTCCGCCTCAGGCAGCAAAGAGGCTAGGTTCACCACTGATTTTGATAACTATATATATTTTGTTATACCTAATAAAGATTTGTAATTTTATACATATACGTATTTTGCTCTTGGTTTTTGGTCTTTTCTGTCTGGTTGCACTTCCAATGAGCTTTATGTGCTGTTCATTTTAGGATATGTGGAGGTGGTAGTTGTACTAATTTTCTCTTATACTAAATGTTCTGGATTATCAGATGGTCGCAGAAAAGTTTATTGAATTTACTGATGAAAATAGCCACTCCAGAAAAGACATCTTACTATGAATCTTCAGCATTTATACATTTTAACACAACTGTCCAACTAAGGCTCTAAAGACCATAACCCTCTGTGAGAACAGGGATCAGGTCACTCTCTTGACGATTCTAAACTGCTCTGTTCATTTCAATGGAAAAGTAGCTGTGTTGCAAGCAAGAAGTACTGGTTATAACTCCAAGGGCCTCGATGAAACATGTGCAGACCAGGTGTTTAGGACCCCCACCAATCACACATTTATGGTATATTGCTGATATGCTATAACTGCTGAAGATAGGAATAACCCATTAAGCACAGAAGACTCATAATTAGTTTTTTTCTGTTCCGTCTTCTGCTTCTGGCCTTGTGAGATTCCAGATTATATTAGTAGTTCAGTGTCACAACAATCATAATGTCAAGACGAAAAGTCGTCAATGTAAAGGAATGTTGGTGTACATATACACTGTCCTTCAAATACTCAAATCAGCAAGTAAAATGAGAACAAAAAAGTTTCAGGGAGAAGAAATAGATTTCCCATCACCATTTACTTCCACTACAGGTTCAGCATATACTGCTAATATGCATAAAATAATTAGTAACTTTGTAATTACATTATTTCTGATATAGCCCTGGCTTATTTGGTCCTGCACTAGCTTAGCCACAGTAACTCTGCTGCACAGCCACTACACAATGAACAGAACCATCTCTACTGTGTAGTTCGGGTGCTGCTGTGAACAGCTGATCAGTAAGAGTACCAGGTGCTGGACCAACACCAACCTGATATTAATGATCTATCTTGAGGAAAAGTCATCAATATTAAAAAGCTCAACAACCTCTTTATGGTCTGAACTTGTGCTGATGATATAGGGTGGCTAGCATTGTTCACATGTTTTTGAGAACCATGGGTACATGGAATCAGGGCTCCAAATTGTGACCCAAATGGTCACAAATGCAACTAGGAATGTCAACTCTATTTAATCTTTGACCCAATGGCAACTTGATGCTGAAAAATAAACCCGACACCTTATTTATGATGTAGCTAAGACACTGATAAATCTATTTAATGGTCCACAGATATAACACTACTCACAGTGTTTATCCAGAATCTAAAGCCTGTTAAACATTAGTGTTAATAAATGTTAATTTCACAACAAAATATAGATGGCAAAAGTTTCCCTGCTCTGATCTACCCTCCCCGAAGTGAAGGCTCTTGTAACACACTGCCTTCATATACATGGCTAGTCCCTCTGGTATAGAAGGAATGTAATGCTTCAGCAGCTAGTAAAAAAAAATATGTATGCCTCCAAAGGATGAAGAGCAACAGACTGGCAGTTGCTGGCCAACTTCTATCTAATGTCAGCAGGCGGAAGTAATAAAACCTCCTGCTAACCCTGGTGGGGACTGCAGCTTGCTGTGGTGGGGGCACTGTCACTGTGCCATTTCACCACGGTCTGTTCAGCATTGGCATCAGACAGGCCTGGTGTGCAGCTTGAGACTCATTCAAATTAAAGACAGAGTTCTGAAGAGACCAGTTGCAACATACCACTTGTATGGGTGACCGGGTCACAGCAGGACCAGGGCTGATACAGTACCATTAATCGCAGAAAATAAACATCAAATTATACCATTACTTACCAACTTCATCTACTAGTGCAAGTAATGTAGTGTTAGGTACAGTACAGATCAGTGCAGTGCTGTAGTTTTCTTGCTGGGAATGTGTAGCAAAATGGTTTTTTTTTTTGTTTTTTTTTAACTAGTTAACTCAAAGATGATCAAAAAGGACTATGATCACATCAGAATATAATACAATAATAGGTGTTTAATAAATGCAGATAGATAATACTTAGCTGCAGTTACAAATTATGTAACAGATGACATGTTGAGTGGATTATCCATAGATAAAACAATAAACCTGTCGTATCAATCAATAAGTCTGATTTTGTGGAAAAAAAACAAAAAAAAAGAACAAAAAACAACATGTTCTATTACAGAGTGATGCTAAGCAGGAGAAAGCTGTAAGCGGCAGCACAGTGGCTCAGTGGTTAGCACTGCAGCTTTGCAGTACTGGAGTCCTGGGTTCAACTCCTGCCAAGGACAACATCTGCAAGGAGTTTGTATGTTCTCCCCGTGTTTGCATGGGTTTTCTCCAGGCACTCTGGTTTCCTCCCACACTCCAAAGACATACTCATAGGGAATGTATATTGTGAACCCTATAGGGGACAGTGACTGACAATGTTTGTAAAGCGCTATGGCATATGATGGCGCTATACAGTAAGCTAAATAAAAATAAGTTGCCACCACAGTACTGAAATGCTATTTCATGCTCAGATTCAGTAGGGCTCCAGAAAGTATCATTTCCATTGTTTAGAAAGCATATTCTGATGTTTCTAATGAATAAGCCATAGCAATGCAAAATGTACATGACATTCTATTAGGGCATGTGGAGAACACCACAACTAGTGTTATGTAATACAATATTAGCTTGTTGCTAGGAGTTTCAGCAGCCAGACCTGATTACCATGAGGGGGGAAACAGGTTGCCATAAGTGTCTGACAGGACAGGTGAACACGGTATTTAGAGCTGTTCATTTTTCTTTTTTGCCACTACTGCAGACTGTTATAGCACATATGGAAGGAGGACAACCACTTTAACTAAACGTAGAGGTTAAAGTCCAAGGTGGAAGTCATTCTGCACATAATAAACATACTGTTTACCTTGGAAGAGTGAAGAAATCAGGCGATACCTGTTAGAGGCTAACTGAGTATATTTGATAAGTTTTGATATCAAAACTTATCAAATATACTCAGTTCGCCTCTAAAAGGTATCGCCTGATTTCTTCACTCTTCCACTACTTTCAATGGCTAACACGGTACAACATTATACTACTGTTTACCTTGAACAGAATTTGAGAATCCATTATTGGATATACATTTTGTTTCCTCCAATATCAGCAATGGAGGAAAAAAAAAAACTATAGCTCTAACCTCCAAACCCTCCAAAGACATACTGATAGGGAGTTTAGATTGTGAGCCCTATATAGTACAGTCTTTACAATATCTGTAAAGCGCTGTGGAATATATTGGCTCAATATAATTAAGCTAAAAAAAAATTAATAAATAAAACCTCTTCAATACTTTTTTTTAGGCAGACAACTAGTAGCAAGGAGAAACTGAGTAGAACAGTACATCGCACAGTCAGTCCCATAGAATTAAAGTGGTTACACTGCACACCACTGTTCTCATGGGCAACCTACAACCCCTGTTCTCATGATCATTGGGATTCTCAAAGAATAGATGATAAATGCTGCTCATGGGTTGCTTCACACATTTTTGGAGTCTGTGGACCATTATTCATTCACAACTCAATTACCTGTGTTCCAAGAGTTGCCAAGTTTCATTTAGCTTCTGGTCAGTGACTGCCAACAAGTCAAGCATATTTAGATGAAATTATATATACACAATATGCAGCTTTATGCCAAAATTTTCTCTATTTCGGACAAGTTGCTGACTACAGGACCATAACGGGTTATCACTTGAACGGGGACCTGCAGATATGTTGATCACACAGAAGTGTTGGTCAGAGAAATTGTAACCTGAGTAATAGTGTCCATGATGAACGGTCCCATCACCAAATTAAAAAGAGACCCATCCCTCTAATAAAGTCAACTGGTTTCAGTGGAGAGGTGGTTTCTCATGCCAAAACAATTCCCTTATGTAAGCGACGACCTGGGCCCATTAGTTCAGCTGAGACCCCAGTTCAGAAGATCCTATTGTGGAAAGGGCCAATTAAGCTTCTTGAAGAACCACTAGTTAAAACCGCTGATTATTCTGATTACTAATGTTACCATTATGTTAATTTTTTTGTCCGTAATTTTAGCAAAGCGCACCACAAGAGCACAATTTATTAGCAACAACCATTTTTAACAGGAGCTATCTGCACAGTGTCACTTGACCTGAAGGAAATGAGCACCAATAAAGCACTATTGCTTGGCAGCAGAACCTCTTAAGAGAACAAAACGTCCCACTCGGTCAGGAAGAACCACATCTGTGAGCCAGCAGAGCACATAATTAGCTTGGTGATTAAGTGATTAGCCATCTTCTGCCTAGTTCTGTTGAAATAATAAAATAGGACTTACAAGCTAAATGAACTCTGTACACAAGCTGCAGAAGAGCCATTCAATAACTACATGCTCTGGTAGTTTACATGAAATGATCACCACCAGGTCTGGCCCAAGAAAATCATGCAATTTGTCTGAGATTTGCTTGAAGTTCACAATTTACACATCATTTTTCAAAGTACTTAAGACCATGTATAACACTAACATACAGTACAATGATATCATACTACCCTGTTTCTCCAAAAATAATCCTTACCCCGAAAATAAGCCCTAGCTTGATTTTGCAATGTTTATGGATTAGGCTTGAAATATAAACCCTATTCCAAAAATAATCCCTAGTTACAGTCATCACCTCCAGTGCTAGGTTATGTCACGTGACATCACGGAGATGGAGAATAGGCATACCATATCTCCCAACCGTCCTGGACAAGTTCCTCGCTACCTCCCGCCATGGCAGGGCAAAATCCGCTCTCCCACTCACAAGTCCCGCTCCAGAGTGCCGCCTCCTGCCTCCCCAGTCTGCCTCTCGAGTCCGCCTTTTGAGTGTCGCCTTCTGGGTCCTGCCTCGAGGCCACTATTATGCTGTGGGCTTGGCTACTTACGTGACCAGACGTCAGGTGCCACCCCTGCTCGCTCCCACAGACACAGCCACTCTACTACAGCACCTCTCCCTTAGCATAAAGGAGAGGAGTTAGAGAGGGCATGCTGCCACTGCCTCAAAGTGTTTAGAGAGACAAAGTGCCAGTAAGTTTAAGACCCACTGACACTGCACCATCAATTGTCAATGTAAGTTAGGGTTATTAAAATAATTCGTCCGGAGCGAATCAGAAAAGATTCTGATTCGCTCTGGTGTCTAAAGAAATAAGACCTACCTCAAAAATAAGCCCCAGCCCTTTTTTCATAGAAAAAAAAAATAATATAAGACCCTGTATTTTCCAAGAAACACAGTATAATCCAATAAGATGAACACTGTGGAGCACTGCTTGCCTAGAGGTGGTCATACACTTTAGATAGCTGTCAAGTGAGCAAGCATACAGTGGAAAACAATTACTTCCAAACCCCTCCCTCATATCCTGGCCAAACGTGCAAGTCTATTCAAAGGGGAGAGGGAATAAGCGCTGGCAGACTCCTCTTACAGCAGCCTAAATACCTTTACAACAAAGGACCAGATATAAAGAAAATCAACATGCCCAACCCTTCTCTCCCCTCATGCCTGCTAAAGTCAGGAAAGTCAGGACAACATTGTCAACACTGGCTGGTTCCGTCAAGATTTGTCTATGGTGTATAGTAATCTCAAGTGTACATCGAGTAATAAAAATGGCCATAGACACAGATTATTACTGGAAAAGTAATGCTACTTGGGTGCCTGTAATAGTAGAAAGAAACAACAATGAGAGTCCCTTATGCATCAAGAATTGTGACACAGCTGCATTAATAGCTTCTAACCTCTAGTTGATGCTGTAAGGGGAAGCAAGCCTAGGAAAAAACATTACTCTCTCTCTCTCTCTAACTAGTATCAGTTATAGTATAATGACCAACTCATTTCTAGCTCTCTATTATTAAATGCCTTAGGAAGCTTAGATATTTTTGACAGGTTAGAAGAATGTAATAATATACAAAATAAAATCACTGAGCTTATGCTCTTTAGTTAACTCCTGTATAGCAATGCAATACACCCCACCATAAAATTAAAACACAGAAGAACAAAGTTGCAAAACCATTTATCATATCTTTATTAAAGTATATAAGCAATCAAAAATAATTAAAATCTTATACAAGCATATTAACACATGGAATTAAATAGGATTAAAAAAAAAGGGCAAAGTCACAAAAAAATAACCTAAATGCTCCAAAATACTATATACAATATATGGGCAAAAGTGTACAATACAGGAGCTAGAGGGTGTGCAGAGGTAGCAGTTCCTACCGGGTCCTGAACGCTGAGGGGGTCCCAACAGGTATAAAACATAAAATATACCACTGTTCTAAATACCACAAGGTTGGTCCCCTAAATATCACAGATTCTGCAGTGGAGCCCAGGAGCTTTAAGTTACATCTCTGGTACAACATTAACAAAATAATAATGTCCAAATAAAATACACAATAGATTCAGATCAGCCAGGAAAGGAATTGCAGCCCTAACACGTTTCGCATGTGTTTTCTCAAGGTGGTAGCCCCTTCATGCCCCACTGAGATACCCCCTTGAGAAAGCACACGCTGCAATTATTTTCCTAGTTGGTCTGAAGCTATTGTGTATGGTATTTGAACATTATGAAAGGTATGGCCAAAAACGTACAATAGTAACAAAATAATATAGTATTTTGAGGTATTTAGAGTACATTTTAGCTATGTACAACTTTTGGGTTGTATCCTATTTATTTCTTTGGATGAATATGCTTGGATAAGATTTAAATGTTTTTTTTTTATTAATGAACTGTGACTATTAATGAACATTCTCGTATCTTTCTGCGGGAATCCTTATTTTTACCTAGAAAGGCTATTGTCTTACGTTAGAGGACAAACAGCACTCCTACCCTGTCTATGTGGATAAAACTAGTGAAATCAAATAGTATATAACGGCAGGGGTTGCCCTCAAAAGAGGATCTTGGTGTAATTCACTGCTCACTTTGTACACATCTTTTCGTAGAGCCCTTAAAGGGAATTTATCATAAAAAAAAACACTTTTAAGCTAATGGCACGTTGGAATGGCATTTTAATGAACGGTCCGTTCTGTGCCTTATGTGAAAGGCCACTGGAAAATGGCGGCAGTCCAGTGCTGCGTCAGAGGAAGTGGAAGAAACAAGATACAGAGAAGACCAAGATGGGAGCCACCACAACAGACTAATGGCGGTGACAAGCTATGACGTGGTGAGTGCTCGCAGAAGAGTAGGAACGCCCCAGTTGCTCCGTGAGGATCATTTCCATAATTGAAGAAACGGATTTTTACATAAACAGCTGGGAGAAGACAACAATGAAAGGTAGGAGAAGTGCCATTAGCTTAAAAGTGGTTGTTTTAATGATAGACTCCCTTTAATACATTCATTGCTTAAGTGTTGGGAAGCTAATGAGAGTGCCCACAACACTACTTGTATTTTTCACCTTCACATTATCTCACGGACCATTTATGGTTACGTTATATGGGTTGGATAGAACGGTGTCTTTGTACTGTTTTTATTTGTTCTCATCCTCTACATGTCGAATTGGATTCTTTCTTGGCTCCCCGGGCCTGGATTTTCCTCTGAACTAATTCTGCCTTGTACTTAGCTTCTGGTACAGACTTTTCAGCACTGTTCTAGTTACTTGTTTTTATTTTTTCCAGTTTTTGTATATATTGTACAGCATACAGATTGCAATTTCTCTGTAATCTATTCACACTACTTATCTCCATTGTATAACATGTTGTACAATTTTTAATAAAACGAGTAACAAAAAAAAAAATTGTTATATATATATATATATATATATATATATATATATATATATATAAATATATACATATATACATACATACACACACACAGTACAGACCAAAAGTTTGGACACACCTTCTCATTCCAAGAGTTTTCTGTATTTTCATGACTATAAAAATTGTAGATTCACACTGAAGGCATCAAAACTATGAATTAACATATGTGGAATTATATACTTAACAAAAAAGTGTGAAACAACTGAAAATATGTCTTATATTCTAGGTTCTTCAAAGTAGCCACCTTTTGCTTTGATTACTGCTTTGCACACTCTTGGCTTTCTCTTGATGAGCTTCAAGAGGTAGTCACCTGAAATGGTCTTCCAACAGTCTTGAAGGCGTTCCCATAGATGCTTAGCACTTGTTGGCCCTTTTGCCTTCACTCTGCGGTCCAGCTCACCCCAAACCATCTCGATTGGGTTCAGGTGTGGTGACTGTGGAGGCCAGGTCATCTGGCGTAGCACCCCATCACTCTCCTTCTTGGTCAAATAGCCCTTACACAGTCTGGAGGTGTGTTTGGGGTCATTGTCCTGTTGAAAAATAAATGATGGTCCAACTAAACGCAAACCGGATGGAATAGCATGCCGCTGCAAGATGCTGTGGCAACCATGCTGGTTCAGTATTCCTTCAATTTTGAATAAATCCCCAACAGTGTCACCAGCAAAGTACCCCCACACCATCACACCTCCTCCTCCATGCTTCACGGTGGGAACCAGGCATGTAGAGTCCATTCATTCACCTTTTCTGCGTCGCACAAAGACACGGTGGTTGGAACCAAAGATCTCAAATTTGGACTCATCGGACCAAAGCAGAGATTTTCACAGGTCTAATGTTCATTCCTTGTGTTCTTTAGCCCAAACAAGTCTCTTCTGCTTGTTGCCTGTTCTTAGCAGTGGTTTCCTAGCAGCTATTTTACCATGAAGGCCTGCTGCACACAGTCTCCTCTTAACAGTTGTTGCAGAGATGTGTCTGCTGCTAGAACTCTGTGTGGCATTGACCTGGTCTCTAATCTGAGCTGCTGTTAACCTGCGATTACTGAGGCTGGTGACTCGGATGAACTTATCCTCTGCAGCAGAAATGACTCTTGGTCTTCCTTTCCTGGGGCGATCCTCATGTGAGCCAGTTTCTTTGTAGCGCTTGATGGTTTTGGCCACTGCACTTGGGGACACTTTCAAAGTTTTCCCAATTTTTCGGACTGACTGACCTTCATTTCTTAAAGTAATGATGGCCACTCGTTTTTCTTTACTTAGCTGCTTTTTTCTTGCCATAATACAAATTCTAACACTCCATTCAGTAGGACTATCAGCTGTGTATCCACCTGACTTCTGAACAACACAACTGATGGTCCCAACCCCATTTATAAGGCAAGAAATCCCACTTATTAAACCTGACAGGGCACACCTGTGAAGTGAAAACCATTTCAGGTGACTACCTCTTGAAGCTCATCAAGAGAATGCCAAGAGTGTGCAAAGCAGTAATCAAAGCAAAAGGTGGCTACTTTGAAGAACCTAGAATATAAGACATATTTTCAGTTGTTTCACACTTTTTTGTTAAGTATATAATTCCACATGTGTTAATTCATAGTTTTGATGCCTTCAGTGTGAATCTACAATTTTTATAGTCATGAAAATACAGAAAACTCTTGGAATGAGAAGGTGTGTCCAAACTTTTGGTCTGTACTGTATATATATTATATGCATATATGCTCTAATGAAGATTATACATAGTTTTCTAACTCTCCTGTTTTTTACTTTTTGGTGAGGTGTTAACAGCATGGTACTATAAATATGCTGCAACTCAACCTTCAGACAACTTTTGATTTTTTTGCAGTATTTGTGTTATTAATACACTTTGTAATATACTTTATTAACAAATTTTGGATCCTTTCTGTGAAATCCTGCATTTTTTCACTCTTCCACTTGCTTCTGTATTGAGAGCTGTTCCCGCTTCTCACTGACCTGTGTATGGAGCACAGGGCTGTGTATTATGTAGAGAAAATGAGGGGAGGGTCACTTCCAACAGTATATCTCAGACATTATAAAACATAGAAACTTTTGGTGTCATATGAAAGAGGAGATTCTCTTCTTTCACATGACACTAAGGTTGCAGTGCCATCTAAATTTATTAATTTATTTATTTTTTATTTATTTATTTTTTTATCTAGCTTACTTGTATAGCATCATCATATTCTGCAGAGCTTTTACAGACATTATCTGTCACTGTCCCATATAGGGCTCACAATCTACATTCCCTATCAGTATGTCTTTGGAGTGTGGCAGGAAACCCACGCAAACATAAAGAGACAAACTCCTTGCAGATGTTGTCCTTAGCAGGATTTGAACCCAGGACATCAGCACTGCAAGGCTGCAGTGCTAACCACTGAGCCACCCTGCTACCCCATTTCCACTGATTGAAAACAGTCAAGATTAGGATACTTATATGCAGCTGCATAATATTTATGATATAATATAGTGTCATATGAAAGAATGACACCAAATGCAAGCATATGAAAAATCAAAAGCCTGAAAATGTAGTTACACTTTAAACAAACCCAAAATAGCCCTATTGATCACTCAATAGAAACCAAACATGGGAGTCAGCAGCAGTACCATATATTTCTTTAGAAATCACACTCCCAATAATACATTTATATAAGGGTGCTGCGTGAATGTAACATACAAGTGGGTGGAAATGTTCCTTTTCAAAATTACTTACTTTTGGCAGAGCTGGCTAAAAAGCATTTTAGGAGTCACAGGTTCTTTTCCTGGTTCTGTCATACTGTGCAAGAACAAAACCACTGCTGAAGTGAGAGGTCCAGGATTAGAGAGGGTGATCACTAACTGCTCCTGTACATAAAACACACATAGCAATGATTATTATTATATTAATGGATAAATTATTAACTGATGGATATTAAGAGGATGAGATTCAGCAAGTGGAAATGACAATTTTAGTCTAATCATAGTGACATGTACAGGACTACAGGATCAAGTTCAATTCATATATGCACAAAGGATCTTGTGTAGTTCCTAATTGCACAATTTAATATTCCATATAACGTATTGGGTAGCTGGAAAAAAAAATTATATGGAGTGGAATTGGGGGGGGGGGGACAGATTAACCATTTTCTTGTGGATTTTGATTTTACAGTGTTCACTGTGCTGCAAAAATTACATTATATTTATTCGGCAGGTCAGTACAATCACATTGATACCAAATTTACATAATTTTGTTATGTATTACTAGTTTTTTTTAAAAAATAAATAAAAAAATTTCTGCGGGTTCTTCCCGCAGCGCTTTGGACAGAAAGTCTGCAGTGGAAACTGTTTCCTTTGCAGACTTTCTGCTTCAGTTATACCTATAGGGAAATTGCTGGCGTTTCCGTAGGTATAATTGACATGCCACGGTGGTTTTGGAAATCGCTGCATGCCTGCAGCGTGTGTTAGACCGCAAAGTGGGGATGGGATTCGCTTTGCTGTGAATGTAAAACACTGTGTTTTTTTTTCCCCCCTTTATGCCACATGGGGCCCCGGTCTATGAGCCGTTTTCTGGTAGAACAAGCGTTTGCATTTATTGATACCATTAAGGGATACATATGGATTTTTGAACAATTTTTATTTTTTTTTGTTTATGCTTATTTGTAAAATTTGACAAGTGGTTGATTTCAATGTTTATTTTTTTATTTTTACACTTTTAAAGAGAAAAAAATAGTTCTAATAAAATATATTTTTAGTGCACCTACGGTGTTTGAACTGTATTGTAGTATATTGTACTGCACTTCTATTACACCCTACCTTTGACAGAGTGTAATAGTCATTGTAAAATGACAAGCCTGGGAGCCTTTGATAGGCTCCCAGTGATCATGACAACTGATCGCTGCCCCCATGTCATTCTGGGGAGGGTGATCTGTTCCAAGATTGCAGCGCTGTTTGAAACTTTTCCCACTATACTTGAACATATCTATTTAGCTCTTCCTGCTCTATAAAATTCTGCCTGCAGATTGCAATGCATTTTCAACATATGTGCCAAGTTCCTTTCAAAGTGAATGTCTACCCTTGAACATCATTTTGGTTTCTTTTAAAACTACATTTCTGTGGTACTGAGCTTATAGCCCACAGACACAGAAGTAGAAAATAAATCTATGCTGCATGCCACGAGAAGTTATAGCCATATATATATATATATATATATATATATATATATATACACACATACATATACACACACAAACACACACACACACACATATATATATATATATATATATATATATCATATATACACACACACACACATATATATATATATATATATATATATATATATATATATATGACACACACACACACACACACACACCTTTAAAATGTTTTTATGCATTTGGAAATGCAGACTGCAAAAAATAGTACCAGTATTATTCAGACTGCTCAGCAAGTAAGAGAACTTAAACCTCTCCTTAAAGCTTTAGGTTTCTAAAGTATTGCTACGACATGCAAGGAAGGTGAAAACAATTTAAAGACTGCTTGTTTTTGCAATACATTTTACTACAAAAGAGCTAGAATGGAAATAGTGTCTCTTAGATGAGCCAATAAACTTTTTATATATAGAGGGACTCCAATGACACCATGACTACATGTTTAGCGTAATACCATCTTATGCATAGCTCTTTATATTCATATTGCACAGGGACAATAATAAAGGTAACAGCAGAAGGTCATTTCAAATACACTTACCAAGTTTTCCTCATTAAGGCAAATCTTTAATTTTGCGTTCTTTTCTTTCATTCCAGACAGCGCTTCTGTTAACATGTGTGTATGGGCAAGGTTCTGTGACCAGACAAAATTCAATCAGTCTACAGTTCTGAAATGCAATTCTCTTTTTAGAAAAGTTCACATTTCCTGTCCAGTCCTTCACATTTATTATATTTTAATCAATGTCAGATGACTGGATTTCTGACCACTGGGACCCCCTTCCCAGGGGAAGTTTTAAAAAAAGTTAAAAAGACCCCTTCCCCCCTTCATCCAGAGCTGGTGCTATTATTATACTCTGGGGACTCCTCAGACCCCAGATAATAATAATCAGAGGCCCAGGGGAAGTGATTAAAAATAACAAAAACTTATACTCACCTTACCTCACCTCTCCTGGGAATCTGGCTGTCTGCAGCGTACTCCTCGCTCTTCTTCTTCCTTGCGACTGAGGTCCTGCTCCCCAGACAACACTGCTGGGGCCTGTGATTTGGCCTCGGCGGTCTCGTGGGGGCGTGATGACATCATTACGGCAGAACACTCCATGTGACCGCTGGGGCCCAATCACAGGCCCGGGCACTGAAGCCTGGGGAGCAGGACCGGAGTCTCTAGAGTGGATGCTGAGCCCGGGAAAGGTGAGTATCAGTATTTTTTTATTTTTATTAACTGTGGGGGGTGCCATGTTTGACCGTGGCATCCAAGGGGTTAAAACTCCCAATTGGAACTGTGCAAGTCGCTACGACGAAGGGTGAGGAAATCCGGATTCGATGTGGATCAAATATTTCCTGAAATTCGGATCAAATTCCACTTAGTCAGCTTCGATTCGCTCATCTCTAGGGTCATTGTGTGATTTGTTTGACGGTGGTGCTTGTTTCCTTTAAAAACTGATAGTTGGCAGTGAGGATTTATGCTAGGACTAAGAAGCAGTATGCCTTGAAATGTGTATGCTAATGTTCACCATGAGCCTCCTCTTTTATATGTTTTTTAACATATGGATTAAAAGTCAAGTTTAAATATATCTATATATATCTTATATATATATATATATATATATATATATATCTCTATATATAGAATTATATATACACATATATATATACATATCTATATATAAAATATATATATATATATATATATATATATATATATACATATATATACACAGTACAGACCAAAAGTTTGGACACACGTTCTCATTCCAAGAGTTTTCTGTATTTTCATGACTATAAAAATTGTAGATTCACACTGAAGGCATCAAAACTATGAATTAACACATGTGGAATTATATACTTAACAAAAAAGTGTAAAACTACTGAAAATATGTTTTATATTCTAGGTTCTTCAAAGTAGCCACCTTTTGCTTGGATTACTGCTTTGCACACTCTTGGCATTCTCTTGATGAGCTTCAAGAGGTAGTCACCTGAAATGGTTTTCACTTCACAGGTGTGCCCTGTCAGGTTTAATAAGTGGGATTTCTTGCCTTATAAATGGGGTTGGGACCATCAGTTGTGTTGTTCAGAAGTCAGGTGTTTACACAGCTGATAGTCCTACTGAGTCTCCGCCTCACAGTGCGTGCAGATGCACTCACACCTGCCTGCTGCCATTCCTCAGCAAGCTCTGCACTGCTGGTAGCCCGATCCCGCAGCTGAAACACTTTTAAGAGACGGTCCTGCCGCTTGCTGGTCTTTCTTGGGCGCCCTGGAGCCTTTTTGGCACCAATGGAATCTCTCTCCTTGAAGTTCTTGATGATGCGATAGATTGTTGACTGAGGTGCAATCTTTCTAGCTGCAATACTCTTCCCAGTTAGGCCATTTTTGTGCAGTGCAATGATGACTGCACGTGTTTCTTTAGAGATAACCATGGTTAACAGAAGAGAAACAATGATGGCAAGCACCAGCCTCCTTTTAAAGTGTCCAGTGGTGTCATTCTTACTTAATCATGACAGATTGATCTCCAGCCCTGTCCTCATCAACACCCACACCTGTGTTAATGGAGCAATCACTGAAATGATGTTAGGTGGTCCTTTTAAGGCAGGGCTGCAATGATGTTGAAATGTGTTTTGGGGGGATAAAGTTCATTTTCTAGGCAAATATTGACTTTGCAAGTAATTGCTGTTAAGCTGATCACTCTTTATAACATTCTGGAGTATATGCAAATTGCCATTAGAAAAACTGAAGCAGTTGACTTTGTAAAAATTAATATTTGTATCATTCTCAAAACTTTTGGCCATGACTGTATATATATATATATATATATATATATATATATATATATATATTTTTTTTTTTTTTTTGGTGCTGGACATTTTTTGTCTTCACTTACATACACACACCAAAGACAATGTATAATATAAAACTGCTGTTTAAAACCAAAGCTTAATGGGTACTAAAGAGCCATTCAATAAGAAATCCCTTTTTATTGCATCTTCAACATTAGAACTAAAGGAGGGTATGAAACAGCAGAATGTGGTCTTTCTAACTCCTTCAAAAGATCACGATAATCTGCATCTTGTCACTCTCCTATCATCTCTAGAAAATGTCAACTGATAAATCCCATTGTCCCTTTGAATTAGGAGAGGTTAACATGAAACATTTTGTTCTAGCAACTGAAGAAGGACAGAGTGCACGTATACCTATCATAGCAGACATTAACGGACACTACGTAATGTTAATGTGTCTATTTTTTGTTTTTTTAATGAATCCATTTAAAGGGAATCTATCTTATTTCTTCTACTTCCTCTGACGCAGCGCTGGACCGCCACCATTTTACGGTGGTCTTTCACAAGAGGCACAGTACGGACCACCGGAAAATGGCGGCCCGTCATACACAGTCGCTGCCGTCCAGCGCTGCCTCAGAGGAAGTAGAAGAGAAGACCAAGATGGGAGTCACCACAACAGACTAATGGGCGGTGACAAGCGATGACGCTGTGGGTGCTCGCTACCAAGGAGGAACGTCCCGGGTGCTCCGTGAGGATCATTTCCATAATTGAAGAAACGGATTTTTACAGAAATGGCTGGGAGAAGACAACAATGAAAGGTAGGAGTAGAATGTTTACTTTTGTTTATTTACTTTTATATCTGATCTAGGGAAAGGAGGGTGATTTGAACTTGTGTTTTATTATTTTTTTTTATACTTTTAAAAGTATAAAACCCTCTTATCAGACCCCCTAAGGACTTTGAAACCTAGAGGGTGTGATCGCTCATACTATTCACTGCAATACTACTGTATTGCAGTGAATAACAAAATGCCTAGCTCTCTATTTCACGCTGCCTCTGGCAGCGTGCAATAGATCTAATACAAAGACAAGCCTGGGAGCCTTCAACTGGCTCCTGGCTGTCATGGCAACCGATCGCCGCCCTCCGATGACGTTCAGGAGGGTAGCGATCGATGAAAAACGGCCGAGGTTAAAGGGTTAACAGCAGCGATTGGTGAAGGCACCAATTGCTGCTGTTAGCGGCGGGTCCTGGCTGTATTATACAGATGGCATCCGCCCTGTATGGAGAGAGCTCAGCTCCTGAGCCCTCTCCATACATCCCCATGTCACCAATGACATACATGTGCGTCATTGGTCGTTAAGAGGTTAAAGGATTTATGACGGATTTGATAGCACATGTTATTAACATTTTGCAAAGGATTCTAGCAACGGACACTACTAACGGTAGTGTGAATGTCCCCTTAAGGTGACTAGGCTAGAAAAGTATCTCTACTGCACAAAATTGTATTAGACAGCAATATACAATTTATAATGTTACCCTTATGGACAGAAGGTATTGTCACATGATTAAACCTAAATCATATGACATATGTACAAGCCTGAAGAGCAACAACTGCTGAGGCTTCAATAAACTTTCCAATTACTGTTTATATAACGTCACCAGCATTTGAGTCCAAAACAGAGGCAGAATTATATTATCTTACTGACTATATTATCTACTAAGGCCCGGTTCACATCTGCGTTCAGCCATTACGTTCGCAATCAATATTTGAAATCTTCAAAAACTGATTTTGTACGGTCCGGATGACAACCCATTGATTTCAATGGGTTTTCAAAGCAATCCACATGTATCTGCATGTGCCCTTTCCGTCTGGTTTCCGCTTTTTCGTGTGGAGTGAAAAGTAGAATTTGCAGTACTTTCTCTCCGTACTGAAAATAAGAATTCCAGACGGACAGCAACCAATCCGTTTTTTTTGTTTGTTTGTTTTTTTAACATTGAGGTCTATGGAAAACGGATTACATACGTATAGCAATCAGTTTGGAACAGTTTTGCAATCTGTTTTTCCCTCTGCGCATGCTCAGCATGAAGAAGGGGGAAGGTGAAAAAAAAAAACAGATTGGTCAAAAACGGACTACAAACTGATTACTATCAGTTTGTAATCAGTTTTTGAAGATTTCAAATACTGATTGCGAACGGAATGGCCGAACGCAGATGTGAACCGGGCCTTATACCATCTCTCTGATAGATTCTTTACATTTGACTTGTACATTGTAGCAATAGATCAGGCACTGACCTGCATGACAGCATTAAAGAAACAAGTGTTGCCCAAGTTTGTTATTCCTTTCACAGGGACAGATGTAATGTGAAGAGCAGTTTTCTCTCTAATAACTTCACCACTTTGTTCCTGTAAGCTAATAACCTTTGAAGAGGAACCTGGAAGGAAAACATGTTTCTTAAGTTCCAAAACTCAATATAATGTATATATGTTCATGAGACATACATAAACTGTAAACCAAGATTTGTGCACATGTGCGGCATTTTAATAAAACTTCTTGCTGTCAACTTATGCCAGTTTTCCTCAAGTTTGACTGAATCCCAAAAACTATTATAAAAACTCACAAAAGACAGTAACAGCCCATGAACTTTTGAGAGACCTTTGATGCTACAGATAAATTCATTTTTTAAAATTTTAGTGTAACAATTTTGAGTCTTTGGCACATACCTATTAGGGACAAAGAAATGATTTTCCACATGCACTAAACAAACATTCAAACAGATACTTGTGGATAAAAATCTGCATATATCTAGAGCAGGGGTAGGCAACCTTTTTTGTTCGGCGTGCCGATTTTAATTAAAAAATCGAAGCTGAGGTACTTGGAGTGCCGGTCAATAATTATAAGTCTGACGACCCCTAAACTAAAGTCATATACCACAAACCATAACACAGAAGTACTGCCACCAGATGCTTTAGGACGCATGCGTTTACTGCTATTTCCTGGGACTCTCCTGTACTTTCTGATTAGAAGCAATGAAAGTCCATGTGCATCCCCCAATTAGTGGTAAATGTGTCCAGGAGCACCGTATGGCAGCATTCTTATGGTGAAAACACACTATGTATCTGGATGCAGATATAGTCTTAGGCCACTGGAACTTTTACTTCAATGTCAAACTGCGTTCACATGGTGCATTTTTGCACAAAAAAAAAAATGCCTGTGTTTTCTGTGCAAAAACACATCCTTAATGCATAAAACACACCGTTATACAGAATAATGTCCCATAGCGGCCCCTGCACAAGGTATTATATCCCATAACAGCCTCTGCACACCGTATTATGTCATATAGTGGCCCCAGCGCACGATATTAGGTCCCATAGCAGCCTCTGCACACGGTATTAGGTCCCATAGCAGTCCCTGCACACGGTATTAGGTCCCATAGCGGTCCCCACACACGGTATTAGGTCCCATAGCTCTCAGACTTTCGAGTACAGTAAGTGCAGGACCAAGAGAGGGGACAAACATAAAAAAACAATGAACTCACCATTCCACGCTCCGCAGCCGCTCTGTTCTCTTCGGCGCTTCTGCCGCTGATTGGGTCTCTGGGGTCACGTCGCATAATGACGTATGCGTAATGACGCCAGACGTGACCCCTGTCAGCTGTCAGAAGTGCCGGCAGATCGCACAGCCGCCGCGTAGCGCAGGGAACAAGGTGAGTATCATTGTTTTTTATGTTTCTTCACTTCTCCCAAGTCTCCGCTTATTATACTGGGGGTCTGAAGAGACCCCACAGTATAATAATAGCAGCTTCGTTTCGGCCGTGTTTGGTCCGATCGAAGCTGCTGGGTGAGGACTCGGGCTGCCGTGCCAGGGGAATAAGCCTCGCGTGCCACTCTTGGCACGCGTGCCAGGGGTTGCCGACCCCTGATCTAGAGAATGGACAGATCTTAACTGCTGTCATCATCATCATCGATTTTCTCTTATTTCAAGCCTTGCAAACGCAATAACTTCACACATACATGTATTAAGAGCATGATATGGTTATCTTGTACATGTCTTTGAAAAAAAAAAAATCCTTAATATTTTAACATTGATTTTTTTATTTTATTTTTTTTTAACTTTTGAATAATTCTGCTATTTAAAAGGTGGATATTGCAGGAAATACAAGACAGACACTGCAAATAAACATCTGGAAACATCGCAACATCTGGCGCACCAGATGCCACTATATTTTTGCCATGCCAGCAGAATATCTTTGTATGGTTATGTGAACAAAAGAAGTGCATGTACATTAATATGTATATGATATGATAGTCAGAGCGACAAATAGGTAAACAAATATTACTGTATGAAAATAGAAGCAAAGGCCAGTATACAGGAATCTAGATTAGACTGTATAGTTTAAAGTGTATGCAGAACACTTTGCAGGCGTCTTAACTGTATCTTGTATAAATGCATGGTGGTCGATGGTGACTTTAGGTACACAATGCTAGCGAACAGGATTTTTTAATTGATATGTTACAAAATATTGTATAGAGTTATACCCCCTTATAGAAACATAAAATGAAACGCAATTATAAGACAGACACTGAAAGACAGTCAAGCTTCTAAATGTGATAAAATCCCCACCCCCCACAAAAAAAAAACAAAAAAAAACACAGAACCAGTGGGGTTTAACTAGTATTTCTGTTCCATTCCAATTTATTACATATGCACATTTATTGAATTGTTGTAAATGTGGACATTTGAGCCACACTCTCATTAACTTATAGCCTAGAGATAACACAGATATGAAGATATTTCATGCAGTCTGCAATTCCACTGGCAACTTCCTTGCTGTCGCTATCACTGCACTAAATTAGAACATTAGTGACATATTCAGACTATAAAAATATTGATTAGCACAGCATGTCAATGCAAACAAGTTATGGACTTAATAAATGCCAGGAATGGTGACTCTTGAAATGTAGACTTTTGACATATGAGCTCACATTTGCACTAATGAGTTAAAGAGCGAGTCTCATTAAAGAGTTCTGGGGACATGGCAGGGACCAATTTACGTTAATAGAATGTTTATGCCAAAGGTTCTGCTGCACTGAAGAGCAGAAGGAAGGAGCCTCCTCCACAGGGAGTTCTCTTGAATATCCTCCATGAACCAAAGACAAATGCGTAATTAAAGTTCCAAAAACCCTACATTTAATTAAAGAGGAATAAAACGAGACTGACAAGTCGTATGGAATATTTTCCGGAACAATGATCAGATACTGCTGTCCAGGCAGACACATTTTCCCAGGTTACAGCTGCATCTGCAGGATACATTAAAAGGTACACTTCAATTTGGAAGAGATTATATTTTTTATATAGTCATTTCTGGTATGCAGCACAGAAATGTGTTTTACAACAGATAATATTTTTTCTTTAACACTTATAAATAGAAGAAAAAAAAATCCTATATAATGTCTGTTTTCTTCACAGTTTTATTTTTGGGGTCTTTGTTGATGCTAAAAATGCAAATTTATTTATTTTTCTTACCATTTTCACATTTCATTTTTTTAAAGCTTTTTTTTTCTAGAACAAAAAAAAAAAAAAAAGTGTTTTTTTTTTTGTTTTTTTT
The DNA here is from genome assembly GCA_947044405.1 of Leptodactylus fallax. Classification (NCBI taxonomy): domain Eukaryota; kingdom Metazoa; phylum Chordata; class Amphibia; order Anura; family Leptodactylidae; genus Leptodactylus; species Leptodactylus fallax. Next base: position 1,518,381 of record CAMRHE010000024.1, read on the forward strand.
TATGTCCGATACAGAAGTAAATAGTAGAAAAAGACAAGAAAATGCCGCAGCTTAAGAATATGTTGGTTCCAAGAACTTATGGCAGGAAAAAAGGCTGTTAAAATGTAGCAAAACTGGACAATACACTGTGGAGTGTGAATGCACTCCAAGTTTTTTTCTTTTACATCATTACCTTACTAATGTATGGACAGATCAGTGATTAAAGTTACAAGTAAAAATCTTACAGGTCCTCTGTGTAAAAGTCTGCATGAAAAAAAATCCAGTTTTCCTACTTTACAAACGGTATAGCTGTAGAATGCAAGTATTTAAGTGGCTGGTGATGTGGATCCAAATAATGCCCTCATATAGCAGAACAGAAAGTGTTGCCATAGGAACACTGGAGCAGAACAAATAGAGGGATTTTTATCTCTACAGAGGGATGAGGCTTTCATCCAGCTACATATTAATGGCTCTGTGTAAAAGTCATATATTTATCATCAAAACTAAGAATGGATCCTGTCAGAGAAATGTAGGGAAACCAGCACCTGATCTGTTAAACCAAAAAAACAACATATGACTAGAATAAAGACCCATAACACTAAGGTACCAACAGAGACTAAGGCTAAGGCCCCACATAACGGAAATGCAGCGTTTTTGGCGGTTTTGGAAACGCATAGAAAAAAAAACTCGGCATTTTAAAGTACCAGCAAGGTGAATGAGATTCTGGTTAATCTCAAACACAATTCGGATAAAAAAGAGCTGCAGAAAAGATGCATTTCCAAAGACACGTGCATTTTTGAAAAACAAAGCATGTTAGTTTTAGCTGCGGAATTGCAAAAGTTTTTCATATATATTGAATAGCACCTGAAACGCAAAAAAAAAAAAAAATGCAGCACATTTTTGCGGTTTTTTTTTTTGCAGCATTTTTAGCTGTGATTTGCTACGTGGCACCTTAGCCAAAAGTTATATTGATATTTCATTGCAAATTTAGAGTTGGAAAGGAATCCCCCACCCAATATGATATAAGTGGCATCCACCTAATAGGGCTTTTTGCGCCTCCCTCTGTATTAACGCTGTAGGGTTATAGTTTGAACTTACTGGATCTGCATTAACAATTCAACATTTTGCATTATATTGTATAATTCTTTGTTTAGTTGTAACGCCAAGGAATGGTCCATTAAAGGGGTTGTCTGGGCAAAAATGTTCTATTTTAAATAGGCCGGGGGAGATGAAAAAAATAAAAAAAATTATCTTACTCACCTTTCCCCAGTCCCTCTCAGTGCAGTCCGGTCCTGCCGGTCCAGTGTTATCTTCCCCTGGAGGACCCCACCGCATATGACCGCTGACGCCAGTGGCTCCAGTGAATGGGGATCTGGGACGTAACAGCCAGCGAAGAGTTTCACTTCAAGAAGACACCGGAGCAGCAGGACCATGACGGGGGGAGTATAATTTTTATTCACCTTCCCCGGCCTATTTTAAAAAGACATTTAACAGTTAAATATTGTATTTTAATACACGTGTGTGTATTAAAAGTGTGTAAGCAATTCCAAATATCGGTGCAACACAGTTGTTGCTTTAGCTCCACTGGCATTTTACAAAACATCTGGGAATGTATCTTAAAGGAAACAATGTTCAGGAGCCATCTGGACAAAACTGCAGGCAAAATGAAATGTGAAGCATATGGAAAAGCAGATTTTTCTCTCCCCTGCAGCAGTACAGGATGACAAATGTCAAACATAGATGTGAGCACGCTTGACTGTGCTATGCTTTGCAGCACCACCTGGCTCTCCTTGCCTGGCCACCAAATATGGACAGCATTGCCACTACGGACCATGTCTTCAGGGAAAACTCAATAAATGCATTTCACTTCATAGTTAAATGGCAGCTTCACACAAGTACCAACATCCCATTTGTCTTCCCTGATGTGTGAAGCAATGAGGGGAAAAAAAAAAAAAAAAAAACACACCACAACAACAAACAAAAAAAAACAAACACAACAAGCCTTTATTTGGATTTACAGAAAAAATAAATAAAATAATATGTTGTTGACTAGCTCACACATATTTCATAGTAAAATGTTATGAGGTATATTTACTTTTCTTACTGGTAATAACACTTAAAGTGGTTTTCCAGGCAAAAATAATTTTTTAAAAAGGTCTGCTAATGCTATTAATAGGTTAATAAGTGCAACCAAATACCTTTAGCAGTGTTTTGAGTGATTTTCTGGGTTTCTCTGTGAGCTCCTGGCATCTTCTGCATTTGTTTACATGGGTAGCTTCCTGTTCTGTTTTCCTACAACTACCATGATGCCTTGCCCTTCACTCAGAGCTGACTCCCTGCCCCTCCTTTCTCACTCACACCCCCTCCCTGTTTCCCTAGGTAGCCCGCCCACTACTAGCCCTTCCTAACTAACTCAACCCCACCCCATCATACTATGGTTTTCCTTAGGTTGACCCTGGCAGAAAAGACTTGGTATTTACAGTCATATGAAAAAGTTTGGGCACCGCTATTAATCTTAATCATTTTTAGTTCTAAATATTTGGGTGTTTGCAACAGCCATTTCAATTTGATATATCTAATAACTGATGGACACAGTAATATTTCAGGATTGAAATGAGGTTTATTGTACTAACAGAAAATGTGCAATATGCATTAAACCAAAATTTGACCGATGCAAAAGTATGGGCACCTCAACAGAAAAGTGACATTAATATTTAGTAGATCCTCCTTTTGCAAAAATAACAGCCTCTAGTCGCTTCCTGTAGCTTTTAATCAGTTCCTGGATCCTGGATGAAGGTATTTTTGACCATTCCTCTTTACAAAACAATTCCAGTTCAGTTAAGTTTGATGGTCGCCGAGCATGGACAGCCCGCTTCAAATTATCCCACAGATGTTCAATGATATTCAGGTCTGGGGACTGGGATGGCCATTCCAGAACATTGTAATTGTTCCTCTGCATGAATGCCTGAGTAGATTTGGAGCTGTGTTTTGGATCATTGTCTTGCTGAAATATCCATCCCCGGCGTAACTTCAAATTCGTCACTGATTCTTGTACATTATTCTCAAGAATCTGCTGATACTGAGTTGAATCCATGCGACCCTCAACTTTAACAAGATTCCCGGTGCTGGCATTGGCCACACAGCCCCAAAGCATGATGGAACCTCCACCAAATTTTACAGTGGGTAGCAAGTGTTTTTCTTGGAATGCTGTGTTTTTTTGACGCCATGCATAACGCCTTTTTGTATGACCAAACAACTCAATCTTTGTTTCATCAGTCCACAGGACCTTCTTCCAAAATGAAGCTGGCTTGTCCAAATGTGCTTTTGCATACCTCAGGCGACTCTGTTTGTGGCGTGCTTTCAGAAACGGCTTCTTTCGCATCACTCTCCCATACAGCTTCTCCTTGTGCAAAGTGTGCTGTATTGTTGACCGATGCACAGTGACACCGTCTGCAGCAAGATGATGCTGCAGCTCTTTGGAGGTGGTCTGTGGATTGTCCTTAACTGTTCTCACCATTCTTCTTCTCTACCTTTCTGATATTTTTCTTGGCCTGCCACTTCTGGGCTTAACAAGAACTGTCCCTGTGGTCTTCCATTTCCTTACTATGTTCCTCACTTTGGAAACTGACAGGTTAAATCTCTGAGACAACTTTTTGTATCCTTCCCCTGAACAACTATGTTGAACAATCTTTGTTTTCAGATCATTTGAGAGTTGTTTTGGAGGAGCCCATGATGCCACTCTTCAGAGGAGATTCAAATAGGAGAACAACTTGCAATTGGCCACCTTAAATACCTTTTCTCATGATTGGATACACCTGGCTATGAAGTTCAAAGCTCAGTGAGGTTACAAAACCAATTTTGTGCTTCAGTAAGTCAGTAAAAAGTAGTTAGGAGTATTCAAATCAATAAAATGATAAGGGTACCCAAATTTTTGCACCGGTCAAATTTTGTTTTTTTATATAACTGTAATTTTATTGAAAAATTTTTCATTAACAAGGAATAAAGAAAAAACAAAAAAACAATAATAATCAAACAAACAGGAAGCATTGAGGTAAATAGAGGCTATCTGCCTCCTCCCTCTTAAGCAATATGCATTTAAATTAAGCAGTGAACAAGGGAGGGGGGGAATGGAGGGGTTAAGAAGACAAGGGTAGGACCAAAGGGAAGGGGGGGGGAAGGGAAGGAGAGGACTAGAGATCAGAGACCCTGTGATGTACAATACATGTCCCAGGGTGCCCAAATAGCCCCAAAGGCTTCCCGTGAATTATGTAGGCCAGCAGTCAGGTATTCAAGACTCCTCACATCCTTCATTCTAGCCACAAGCTCAAGACTAGATGGGGGACTCACCTTCTTCCAGTTTCTAGCTATGAGAGTTTTAGCTGCAGTACAAAGATGCAAGAAAAGCCTGGATGACTTATTGCTCAGGTGTCTGGGGGGAAGGTTCAGGAGATAAAGAAGAGGGTCAAGAGGAACCTCTTGCAAAAAGAGAGCAGTCGTCAGAGTCCTGACCTCCCTCCAAAAACCGAGGATGAGAGGGCACGTCCAAAAGATATGGTGCAGGGTACCCACCGCAGCTCCACAGCGCCAGCACCATGGGGGAACTAATGGGTTTAAAGTATGAAGGAGAGCCGGAGTATGATACCAATGCATCAACAGCTTATACTGCGTTTCCCTAAACGTAATGCACTGAGATGATTTCTGGGCCCGAGACCATACAATCCGCCACTGTTCCTGGGAGATGGGTTTACCCACCGCCTCCTCCCATTTAAGCATATAGCGATGATTAACAGGAGAGCCTGTAGTTTGTGAGTTAAGAAGTTGGTAAATAGAGGATATAAAGCCCCTAGTGGACGTGCCTGCACGGCAAATCTTTTCAAAAGCGGTGGGGAGTGACACCTTAAGAGACCCATGGAGGGAGCGCACAAAGTGAACCACCTGCAAGTAATGGAACCATTCAGTACCTGGCAGGTTTTGATTAGCTGTAAGATGAGCAAAGGACCTGAGTTCCAAGGTTCCAGGGTCAACCATATCAGCAATCCGGTAAAGGCCAGCTTCAGACCACACTTTAGTCATGGCAGAAGTCAGGCTCTCCGGGAGAAGGGGGTTGTATAGTATGGAGACCATAGATGAGCGCGGGGACATCAGGGAGAATCTAGCACAACAGGTAGACCAGATAGATCTAGTAAACCGAATGGGGCCCAACAGGTACGAGGCAGGGGGGGGGTGGGGGGAGCTGACCCACAGAAGCGCGTTAGGATGCATGGGTGCCAGCCATAGCTTCTCTATCTGCACCCATCTGGTGTATGCTGGCATAGCCGCCCAGAATGGGATATGGCGCAAGTGGGCCGCCCAGTAATAATGTAACAGATGTGGGACAGCCATACCCCCAGACCCCCTATCCGCCAGCATAACAGGTCTAGGTATTCGGTGTCGTTTTGCTTTCCAGATAAACTGGAAGATAGCTTTCTGTAGGTTCCGTAATTCTCCCCGAGGTATCGCGACTGGGAGCGTCTCGAAAAAATACAGTAGCTTCGGGAGGAGAGTCATCTTGACCGCAGCAATTCTCCCCAAAAGGGAGATAGGCAAGGGTTGCCATTTGTCCAATAGGACTCTTAGCTCACAAAACAACCGCGGGTAGTTTGCCGAGTAGAGGGTCGCATAGGAGGTGGATATATGGACTCCCAGGTAGCGGATAGAGGACTCCCGCCACTGGAAATCGTAATTACTGCGGAGGAGAAGGAGAAGGTCCCGTGGGATGTTAAGTGGGAGTGCCTCAGTCTTCGCGGGGTTCACCTTATACCCTGAGAGATCACCATAGGTCTCTAGCGAGCGCAGCAAGTTTGGAAGGGTAGTATGAGGGGAGGTGAGAGTGAGGAGTACATCGTCCGCGAAGAGAGATATCTTAAATTCCTTATCTTGGACCATGATCCCCTTGATATTTGGGTCTCGCCTAATCTTGGCCGCTAGCGGTTCAATGCAGAGGGCAAATATGATGGGTGACAGGGGGCAACCCTGCCTAGTGCCATTTCGAATAGGGAAGGAGGGCGAAGATGCATGGGGAAGCTTAATTGCTGCTGAGGGTAAGGAGTAAAGGGCCTGGATAGCTGTGAGAAACGGTCCCGTAAGCCCGAACGCCTTAAGCGTAGTATGCATAAACGACCAATTTATGCGGTCAAAAGCCTTTTCAGCGTCCAGGCTCAAGAGAAGGGCCGGGGTAGAATAATGATTGGCCACCTCCACCAAATCCACAGTCCTCCTGGTGTTGTCACCACCCTGACGACAGGGGATGAATCCCACCTGGTCCTTATGGACAAGCAGAGGGAGCCAAGCATTCAGTCTATTGGCTAAGAGTTTGGTGAAAAGTTTCAGGTCCGTGTTCAGCAAAGCAATCGGTCGGTAGTTAGCACAATCCTGCAAGTCCTTACCCGGTTTAGGGACCAATGTGAGTAGTGAAGAGAGCATAGTCGGGGGTATAGGGGAACCTGAAAGGAAGGAATTGAAGAGGGACAATAGATGAGCAGAGAGTTCACCCTGGAAAACCTTATAATAATTGTAAGTGAACCCATCTGGGCCTGGGGCTTTCCCATTTGGGAGGTCCCTCAGGACCCCTTCTAGTTCCTCCCTGGTGATGGGGGTGTTCAGGGAGGTTAAGGCCTCAGGAGGAAGGCGTGGGAGACAACGATCCTTTAAATAGTCTTCCAGTAGTGTTGAGTCATCCCCAGGGAGTAGTGCTCGTGGGGGGGGGTAAGTCATACAGCTTAGAGTAGTAAGAGTGGAACGCCAGCGCCACAGCATCAGGGTGATGTTGAAGAGTACCCGCGGGGTCACGGACAGAGTGTCTGTCCCTTTTAAGCCTAGAAGCCAATGCGATACAGCATCCTCTCATGACCGCCTTATGGGCTTCCCAGAGAATGGCAAGAGAGTCTACCGAGCCTAAGTTGTCCCTAAAATAATCTATCAAGTGTGTGCGCAGGGTCTCGAGGGAGGTCGGCGATTTGAGCAGTGTTTCGTTAAGATGCCAATGACATTGGCGAGTAGACACTGGAGTCGTAGATAAGGTAACCACGACTGGGGCATGATCAGACCAGGTGAGAGGGCCAATGTTCGTGTCCCTAAGCAAACGAAGAGCGGGAGCATTTCCAAAGAAGTAGTCAATGCGGGTGTGAGTGTTATGAGGGTGAGAAAAGAAGGTGTAGGAGCGCGCCGTAGGATTGTCCACTCGCCAAAGGTCATACAAAGAGTGGGCGCGGATCAGCCTGCGGAACTCCCTTGCAAGTTGGGCCAACCTATGGGGGGTTGGGCCCTGGGGTAACGCCAGACGATCCGCCCGTTCAGAGAAGACCATGTTAAAGTCTCCCCCCACCAGCCAAGCTGATGGTGGGAGAGCGCGCAGACGGGAGAATACCCGGCGCAAGAACGGGATCTGCGCTGAATTGGGGGCATAGACATTGCATAAAACAATCGGGGCACCATAAAGGAGCCCCTCCAAGATAACAAACCGGCCACCTGGGTCTATGTGGGAAGTCGTCACTGTAATTGGGCAGGATCGAGAAAGAAGGATAGCCACCCCAGCTCTGCGTCGATTGTGGAAGGCCGAAAAAGCTACGGGAAAATAATGCTTAGCGAAGGCAAAAGTACCAGCGCGGTCAAAATGAGTCTCCTGAAGAAACGCCACATCCGCTCGTAAGGAGCGGAGTTCTCTAAGGACATGGCGCCTTTTAATGTTGGAACCCAGGCCCTTGACATTAATTGTCACGCACCTAACCATTGGGACCCAGGATTGGAGGACAGTGGCGGATTGCAATAAGCTCACCCATCTCACATGACGCTGGCAAGTTTCCCTCGGAGAGGCAAAAGGGCAATCCACAAACAGGAACCCAAAGTCGAGGCAGGGTCTCTAGATCAGGGAGGGGGGGGGAAAGAGAGGGAGGGAGGGAGGCAAAAGACAACATAAATGACAAAGTAAAAATAAAAACAGTTAAACAATACTTTGTGGGCGAGGCTAAGTCACTCGCCTGGGGACCAATGAGGGCAGCCAGAGGTCCAATCAGGATCAATGGCCGCACAGTCCAAGTATCCCCTTAGGGGGGAGAGCGTGGACAGGAGGTCGGAGGGGAGGCGGTGGATCCCCAACCACCAGTAAAAAGAAGGAAGGAAGGGGAGTCACCGAAACCCCACCCCGCCCCACTCCGCTAAAACAATCCAATAATAAGCATAATAGATGAGACCCGTAGACCTAAAAAAAGAAAAAAGAGAAGCAAACATAACATTAAGGCATGCAGATTCCAAAGCACCACCGAGAAAAGGGAGAACGTCTCAAGGGGGGGGGCAGCCTCCTCAGGGATCAGTCTCCAGCCGGGGCCTCCGAGTGGTCACCACCGCGGAGGATGCATGACGTCGTCTGGGCTCCAATCGTTGCCAAACCGGTGGTGGGGGAGAGGGTGGAGAGAATAGCTCCCAGTCTGTTAAATCTGGCAGGGGAACATCCAATAGGTCACAGAAGAGAGGCAAATCCGCAAAGGAGCGAAGCGTAGCGGAGCGACCATCCCTACGAGCAATGAGAGCAAACGGAAATCCCCACCGGTAAGGAATTTGGTGCTCCTGAAGAATCTGGAGGAGGGGTCGGAGATGGTGGCGTTTCTGGAGGGTGATTAGCGACAGATCCTGATAGAATTGTAGTGGAGCTCCCTGAAACTCGAAGTCTTTGAGTTTGCGCACTTTGCTCATTATAGCCTCTTTAAGGGTGAAGTCGTGGAGGCAGCAGATGACATCACGGGGTGTGGCGGAAGATCCTCTGGGTCGAAGGGCTCGATGTGCCCTATCAAACTTAATTTTGTGGGACGGGGGCTCCTGCAGTATAGTGTTGAAGACAGCCTCCAGCAGAACAGGCAGATCCTCAGCTTGGTCAGCCTCTGGGAGTCCCTTGACGCGTATATTGTTGCGCCGGCCCCTGTTGTCAAGATCCTCCAAGTGGCGTTGCATGTCCCGTATAGCTGAACCCTGTTCAGTGGTAGTATCATGCAGTGAGGCAACATAGTCCCTGGTAGTGTCATGGTCATTCTCCAGCGTGTCCATTCGGTTAGCAATGGACTGTAAATCAGTGCGTAGGGTAGCAATTTCAGATCGGAAGGATGCTGTGATTTCCGCAACCATACTTTTAAGGTCTTGTTTAGTAGTAAGTTGAGGAAGAAGGTCCGCCATGGATGATGGTGCTGAAGATGGGCCTGGGATACAGCTCTGGGGGTACAGGACTGGAGGGGGGAGCCATAATCCTTGGGAGTGTGGGGCGGAGGAGCCCCTACGCCAGTGTCCCTCACCACGCCATCCCCCTCTGAGCCATGGAGGGGGGGGGTGATGGGGGAAGATAGTAGCCGGGGGGCCACAGAGACCAGCTCTGTGGCCACAGGCTGCAACTCATCAGCGGTGCAGGAGGGAGCAGAGCCACTGACCTCAGAACTCCTTGAGAAGCTGGAAACATCCGGGGTCCTCTCATGCCGCTCTGCCAGGAGTGCTGGTGAAGCAGAATGTAGTTGCTGGGACATCCCAGGGTGAGGAGACTGTGGGAGTACTCGTGCTGGGGAAACTCTGGGTTGCCCAGGCGCCGACAGGGATCTCTGTTGAAGCGGCGCTCCGCTGGCTGACAGGGGGAGCGCGGGAGGAGAGAAGCTGCGCTGCGACCCCTGTGCCTGGAGAGCGGAGGAAATCCAAGATGGCCGCCCCGCAGCAGCTTGGCCCGGTAGAGAAGGCCGCTGGGCCAGAAAGGCGTCCAGGGTGGCCCCCCCAGACCTCTCCACGGGCGCTGGGGTGCCCGGGGCCACCTTCCTCGGTAAGCGCTTGCCCATACTGCGCTTGCTGAGTGGTCCACGGTTCTCAATAGCGAGCGGAGGAGCGGAGAAGGACCTGCGCGCGTGCTACTCCATGCGCGTCCAGGCCACGCCCCCAAATTTTGGTTTAATGCATATTGCACATTTTCTGTTAGTACAATAAACCTCATTTCAGTCCTGAAATATTACTGTGTCCATCAGTTATTAGATATATCAAATTGAAATGGCTGTTGCAAACACCCAAATATTTAGAACTAAAAATGATTAAGATTAATAGGGGTGCCCAAAATTTTTCATATGACTGTAGATGAGACGGTAGGCACAGAGGCTGTAGGCCATGTTTCGAATTGTACAGCATTTAAAATGGATACAAGTAGTATATTACACATTATATATTACACTACTACCTCCTTATGTCTGTCAATGGTCCCTTACTTTTTAACAACTTCACATGAATCAATTGTACAAGAAAATAAGAAGTGTTTAAAATATTTTATCTCAGAAATATGCGTCTTTCTCCACGCATCATGCTCTCCCCAATCCCCCTACTAAACTGACATTCACTCAATATTTGCTGAATCAAATCTTAGTCATCCAAGACAAACTGCAGCTCCCTGAAGTATCAGAGTAACCAGTTGACGACCACCGGCTGTAAATTTACGGCCAGTGGTCCTGGTCTCTAAAGTCTGCCTAATTGTAAATTTACGGCTGGCACTTCAGAGACACAGTGAGCAGGATCGAGACAGCTAGCACCCTGCTCCATAACCCCCGGTCGGAATTGAGTTCAGATCAGGGATTTTAACCCATTGGATGCAGCGGCATCCAAGGGGTTCTGTCGTGTTGCCACCCTCCCCCCCCCGGTAACCCCGCAGCGACAAGATCCTGCTGGCACCTCAGGTTATATATTAAAAAAAAAAACTAAAAATTAATAAAAACAATACATATTTGGTATCACCGCGACCGTAACAACCTGTACAATAAAACTGAAACAATATTTAACGTACACGTTGAACATCGGAAAAAAAAAAAAACGCTGAAAGTAATGATTTTTGGCTCTCTCGCTTACAAAAAATACTATAAAAAGTGATCAAAACATCATATGTACATCAAACAGTACCAATAAAAAGCACATGTCCTCCCACATAAAATAAGCCCTCAATCAACTCCGTCAACCGAAAATTAAAAAAATTACGCATCTCGGAAGATGGTGATGCAAAAACAATTGATTTAAGTCCACAAATGGGTTTTTGTTCTGTAGAATTAGTAACGCAAAAAAAAAAAAAACAATATAAATGAGGTATCGCCGTAATCGTACCGACCCGCAGACTAAAGCTAACATTTTACTTATGCTGATAGCTGCATGGCAAAAAAAATTAAAAGGTAAAAACCAATGCCAGAATTGATGTTTTTTTTTTAATCCACCTAGAAAGAGTTAGTATAATTTATTCAATAAGTTATAGGCACCCAACAAAATGGTGTCATTCCAAACTGCATCTCATACCACAAAAAAAATCAGCCCTCATATGGCTACATCACCAGAAAAATAAAAAAAGATATAGCTTGTACAATGTGAAGACAAAAAAAACCCCAAAAATCACCAAATCACTAGAACAAAACTGGCTGCGGCAGGAAGGCAATGTATAAGCTGTGCGAGCGTATATAAGGGGACACTCCAATTTTACAGCTTAGAAGGGAAAATAAACTAAAATTGACCCCCAGAGTGACAACCCCCTCCCCCCAATCATAGGAGCTACTGGGGATATAGTAGGGAATTTGGTGTTCCCAATGTACTCCGCACAGCTTTCATATTCACTCTTCACCATCCGCTGTGCATTCCTGCCTGGAAAACTAATGCTTATTACACCCCCTGATAAATTCTTTGAGGGGTGCAGTTTTCAAAATGGGGTAATTCCCTAGGGGATTCCACTTTACTGGTACCTTAGAGGCTCTGCAAACATGACATGGTGTCCAGATACCAAACATATGAATCTGCGCTACAAAAGCCACATAGTGCTCCTTCCCTTCTGTGCCCTGCTGTGTCCCCAAACTGCAGTTTATGCCCACATGTATGACACTGATATACCCAGGATAACATACTTAATGTCATATCTGGATATAAACTGCACGTTGGGCACAGCCGGGCACAGAATGGAATGAATGATATTTGGTTTTGGCGCACAGATTTAGACAGTTTAGCTTTTGGACAGCATGACACTTTTGCAAAGCTCCTCAACTGCCAGTAAAGTGGAATCCCCTGACATGTGACCCTATTTTAGAAACTACACCCCCCCCCCGAAGGAATTTATCCAGGGGTACAGTGAGCATTTTTAACCACCAAGTGTTGCTATACATTTAGTCTCCAGAAATGAATACGCAGCTGATTGTGAAAGGTGAAAAAGGCAATTTTTCCAGGAATACGTAATTTCAATGCATAAAACGTTGTACCCAACTTGTATCAGATATGAATGCTCCAAAAGATGTTTTGCCCAGGATAACCACTAAACAGTTTTTGGAGTGTTTGTTGTGTCTGCTGACACAAGCTGGGCACAAAATATTGGGCAATGAAATGGCGAATCTCTGGCAAAAATTGCAATTTTCACTTTTCATTATCAGCTGCGCATTCATTTATTCAGATTAAATGATTGCAATACTCAAGGGTTAAAAATGCTCGCTACCCCACTTGATAAGTCCCTTCAGGGGTGTAGTTTCGTACATGAGGTCACAAGTCTGCGGATTCCACTTTACTGACAATTCAGGGGCTTTGCAAAAGTGGCATGACGTCCAAAAAACAAACTGTGCTTCAAAAACCAAAATAGTACTCCTTCCCTTCTGTGCCCAAACAGCAGTTTATACCCACATACAGTGGGGAAAAAAAAAAGTATTTAGTCAGCCACCAATTGTGCAAGTTCGCTCACTTAAAAAGATGAGAGAGGCCTGTAATTGTCATCATAGGTAGACCTCAACTATGAGAGACAAAATGAGAAAACAAATCCAGAAAATCAGTCTGATTTTTAAAGAATTTATTTGCAAATTATGGTGGAAAATAAGTATTTGGTCAAATATAAACAAGCAAGATTTCTGACTCTCACAGACCTGTAACTTCTTCTTTAAGAGGCTCCTCTGTCCTCCACTCATTACCTGTAGTAATGGTACCTGTTTGACATTATCAGTATAAAAGACACCTGTCCACAACCTCAAACAGTCACACTCCAAACTCCACTATGGTGAAGACCAAAGAGCTGTGGAAGGACACCAGAAACAAAATTGTAGACCTGCACCAGGCTGGAAAGTCTGAATCTGCAATAGGCAAGCAGCTTGGTGTGAAGAAATCAACTGTGGGAGCAATAATTAGAAAATAGAAGACATACAAGACCACTGATAATCTCCCTCGATCAGGAGCTCCACGCAAGATCTCACCCCGTGGGGTCAAAATGATCACAAGAACGGTGAGCAAAAATCCCAGAACCACACAGGGGGACCTAGTGAATGACTTGCAGAAAGCTGGGACTAACGTAACAAAGGCTACCGTCAGTAACACACTACGCCGCCAGGGACTCATATCCTGCAGTGCCAGACGTGTCCCCCTGCTTAAGCCAGTACATATCCAGGCCCGTCTGAAGTTTGCTAGAGAGTATTTGGATGTTCCAGAAGAGTATTGAGAGAATATCATCTGGTCAGATGAAACCAAAGTAGAACTGCTTGGTAGAAACACAACTCGTCGTGTTTGGAGGAGAGTGAATGCTGAATTGCATCCAAAGAACGCCATACCTACTGTGAAGCATGGGGGTGCCAACATCATGCTTTGGGGCTGTTTCTCTGCAAAGGGACCAGGATGACTGATCCATGTACATGAAAGAATGAATGGGGCCATGTATGATTTTGAGTGCAAACCTCCTTCCATCAGCAAGGGCATTGAAGATGAAACGTGGCTGGGTCTTTCAACATGACAATGATCATAAGCACACCGCCAGGGAAACAAAGGCGTGGCTTCGTAAGAAGCATTTCAAGGTTCCGTTAGTGGCCTAGCCAGTCTCCAGATCTCAACCCCATAGAAAACCTTTGGAGGGAGTTGAAAGTCCGTGTTGCCCAGTGACAGCCCCAAAACATCACTGCTCTAGAGGAGATCTGCATGGAGGAATGGGACAACATACCAGCAACAGTGTGTGCCAACCTTGTGAAGACTTACAGAAAACGTTTGACCTCTGTCATTGCCAAAGGATTTATAACAAAGTATTGAGATGAACTTTTGTTATTGACCATATACTTATTTTCCACCATAATTTGCAAATAAATTCTTTAAAAATCAGACAATGTGATTTTCTGGATTTGTTTTCTCATTTTGGCTCTCATAGTTGAGGTCTACCTATGATGTCAATTACAGGCCTCTCTCATCTTTTTAAGTGGGAGAACTTGCATTAAGTACATTATACTGGGAACACCAGTGTCATACATGCCGTTTGGGCACACAGGAGGGTGCAGATGTGAAGGAGCGCTATGTGGTTCTTGGAGCGCAGATTTAGATTGTTGGATTTTGAACGCCATGTCATATTTGCAGAGACCCTAAAATTGCCCCTACAAAATGGGGTCACTTCTTGGGGAATTCCAATTTACTGGCATCTACAGGGATCTGCAAAAACAACATGGTGTCCAGAAAGTCCCTCTAAATCTGTACTCCAAAAGCTAAAAAGCGCAGTGCTCCTTCCCTTCTGAGCCCTGCTGTGTGCCCAAGCAGCAGTTTACACCCACATATATAATTTTTTTTGTACCCGGGATAGCCCACTTAATAGTTTTAGGACTGTATGTTTCTGATGACACAAAGTGGGTACAACGTATTGGGCACCAAAATGGCATATTTCTTTAAAAATGTCAATTTTCACTTTGTACATTAATTTTTGGGAAGCATTTTTAGGCTCAAAATGGTAATACCCCTTGAGAAATTCCTTGAGGGGTGTAGTTTCTAAAATGGGGTCACTTTTGAGGGGTTTAAACTGTATTGATACTCTAAGGGTTCTGCAAATGCAATATGTACCTGAAAACTATTCCAGCAAAATCTGCCCTCCAAAAGCTAAATAGCGCTCTTTCCATTCTGAGCCCCACCATGTACCCATACAGCAGATTATAATCACATATGGGGCATTTCTGTGTTCAGGAAAAATTGTGTAAAACTGTGGTGCGTTTTTTCTTCTTTATCCCATTGTAAAAATTAAACATATGGCGCTAAATGGACAGTTTATTGGAAAAAAAGTAATTTTTAATTTTTACATCCCAATGCTAATATAATCTGTGAAACAGCTGTAGTGTCAAAATGCTCACCATACCCCTTGAGAAATTCCTTGAGGGGTGTAGTTTCCAAAATGGGGTCACTTTTTGGGGATTTCCATTGTATTGGTACTTTAGGGGCTCTGCAAATACGACACGGCACCTGAAAACTATTCCAGCAAAATCTTCTCTCCAAAAGCCAAATAGCGCTCTTTCCATTCTGAGTCCTGCCATGTACCCAAACAGCAGATTACGACCACATGGGGAGTATTCCTGTATTAAGGAGAAATTGTGTAAAACTTTGAGGAGCTTTTTCTCCTTTATCCTCTTGTGAAAATGAAAACTTTGGGGATTAAGTGATATTTTAATAATTTTTCATTTACACATCCCAATGTTAATAAAATCTGTGAAATGGCTGTGGGGTGAAAATGCTCACTATACCCCTTGATAAATTCTGTCAGGGGTGTAGTTTCCAAAATGGGGTCACTTTTGGAGGGTTTCCATTGTTTTGGTACTCTAGGGGCTCTGCAAATGAGACATGACACCTGAAAACTATTCTAGCAAAATATGCTTTTCAAATGCCCAGTGGCGCTCCTGCTCTTCCATGCACTGCCGTGTGCCCAAAAATCAGTTTACACCCACATGTGGGGTATTTCTGAGCTCAGGAGAAATTGTACAACAAACTGTGAGATGTATTTTCTCCTTCAATCCTCCATATTATTTTAATTCACATGAAAAGCTTAAAAAGTTAACAAACTTCCCAAATGCTGTTTTGAATTATTTGAGGGGTGCAGTTTTGAAAATGGGGTGATTAATGGGGGTTTCTAATATACAGGCTTTTTATAATCCTCTTCAGAACTGAAGTGGTCCCTAAAAAATAAGTTTGAGAAATTTTCTTGTAAATGGAAAAATCACTTACACTTGTAAGCCTTCTAACATCCAAAATAAATTGAAGGACAATTAAAAGATGATGCCGATATAAAGCAGAGATATGGTAGATAATATTTATTAATGTATTTTGGTGGCATGACTATCTGTCTGAAAAGAAGAGCATTTCACATTTTGAAAATTGAGATTTTTTTTTCCCAAATTTCCATCAAATTTCCTAATTTTTTATAAATAAAATCACTTGTGTAAGTTATAGTGTCTCAAAGTTATCGCCAGGGCTGTGGAGTCGGAGTCGTGGAGTCGGAGTCGGTGCCTATTTTGGTGGAGTCGGAGTCGGTATAAAATGGACCGACTCCGACTCCCAAAATATATAATAAATTGGTACAGTTAGTAGTACAACGCAGTATGTGCTGAATATATTTTCATAAGAATTTGGGAAAATGATGAAATGTTGAAAATGATGAAATGTCCTGTAAAGGTCTGTTCTATTCCTCATATAATGATGAGACTGAGTGTCATGTCCCAGGACTTGGTTTAATTCACTGACATGTATCTGTGATACTGTTTGTCTTTGTAGTTTGTCCCTTTTCTCTCTCTGTATCCTTAGCTGTGATGCTGTAGCTCCTCCCTCTCTCTCTCTCAGTTTAGTTTCACTTCTTTGTAAGCAACATGTCTGCTCAGCTCCTGGTGATTCATCACTTTTCACCTACTGCTGTATGAGGTTTTACAAGATTTACCTGGATTAAAGCATCTGGAATCTTATCTACGCCTCCTCAGTTGAGTTGAACACTATCTGATAGATATCTTGGTGTAAATTGCTGGTTAGCATAGAGACTACAGGACACTCTCACAACCTCACACTTGCAGCCAAGCTATTGAGTCAGAACAGTGAAAAATGATGCATAAAGACTGCCAGATACGGCTGTAAGACAGTTCACCAACTTCTGACATACAGTCAGTCACAGCAAGTTACCTGAAGCCAGAAGGAATCAGCATTGTGTAAGTTGCATTCGCAGCTCAGACTCCCTCAGCATAGAAGATTCTATCAAGCAGCCATCTCACTCCAGCAAAGTTATATATATCCTGTTTGTGTTGCATCATGGCTGAAGGGCACCCTGAAGCACAAGGTAGCATGGACCTCAGTCTGCAGCCCAGTGAGAAGGCTAGACGCTCAATTAAACCTACATGGAAGGTTAGAGACAATCTAGAAGGTTTAAAGCATGAACTTTCCTGTGAACTCTCAAAATGGTGGCAGAAAATATAGACTAAGATGTCTGCCATGTGCTTGCCTGCATACCATGTATCACCACTAGAGGGAGCTCTGCGACAGCTTTGTGCTATGCATGGACATTATAAAATGAAAGCTGAGGAGTATGAAAGCATATTGAGGAAACTTCATACAGACGATTCTTTAGTTGAATTGCAAAGCTTCCAGCATCTCAATTCAGAACGAGAAAGCTTAGTACATGAAACTAAGTTAAGGACAGAGGCAAGAATTGCACAACTGCAGGAAATGGCATCCCATGTTTCTGAGTCTACCAAGCGTTCAAAGCGTACATCTAAGTCACGTTCCTCAAAATCTTCCACACTCAGTGAGCAACTTATAAAAGCACGTGCAGAGGCGGAAGCTACTAAGATACAGGCAGCCTTTGCACAACAGAAAGCAGAGATGGAAGCTAAGGTAGCTCAACAGAAAGCAGCGATGGAAGCTAAGGCAGCAGCAATGGAAGCTAATGCAGCTCAAAAAAGGGCAGAACTAGAGGCTCTAGAGAAACAGTATGAGCACGCTGCAGCCATGGCAAGGTTAAGCATTTTAGAACAGGCCATCAGTGGAAGTGAAAGTGACAGCACCAGTTTGTGTGATGTGGAAGCAGAGGATCCCCTCAAGCGCACAAGAGACTATGTACTAAGCCAAAGCAGTGAATCCCTATTTGCCACAAATGTTCCTGTCAGGGACGACATTTCTCCAGTGCAACAGGGCACGGTATCTTCTGAAGCACACCGCATTCAAGGTCAGTACAATGCCCTGCCTGTCCAGCATCCAGTTTCTTCTTCCTTCATGGATTCCCAAAGCCTTGCACCTCAGCAAATGCAATATACTGATACTCAGGTAAACACCAATGTGACACCATACCACCAGACTGCAAACAACCGTCCAGTCTCACATCCATATGTGGCTAAACCTATGGACTTTAAGCTAGCTCCTAGGCTGAATGCCTACGCAGCCCCTACACTACCTACCTCTGTTAACCAGAACCCCACTAACAACGTAATCACCGCTACTCAGCCAGCAACTCAATATTTAAAGTCAGAGAGAACAGACATGTCAGAGTTTGCAAGGTACATGGTTCGCCGTGAGCTTACTAAGACTGGACTCACAAGGTTCGATGACCAACCTGAGAACTACAGAGGCTGGAAATGTGCCTTCAAAACTGCAATTAGTGACCTTGGCATTACTGCAGCTGAAGAATTAGATTTGCTTATCCGGTGGCTTGGCCCACAGTCCACAGAACGTGCTAAAAGACTCAGATCCGTCCACATTTACAACCCCATAGCAGGCCTTACCGCTGCTTGGGAAAGACTGGAGAAAACCTATGGCAGTCCTGAAGCAATAGAGAATGCTCTGTTCAAACGGTTGCAAGGGTTTCCAAAGATATCTGGTAAGGATCATCAGAAATTTCAAGAACTTAGTGACCTACTCATGGAGCTCCTACTGGCTAAGGCGGACACTCTGCTACCGGGCCTCAGTTACCTGGACACTGCTCGTGAGGTAAACCCGATAGTCACCAAGTTGCCATATAATATTCAAGAAAGGTGGACCACAGTTGGGTCAAGATACAAAAATGAGAATAGAGTCTCCTTTCCTCCATTTTCCTACTTCTGTGAGTTTATCAAGAACATTGCAGAATCCAAGAATGACCCAAGCTTTTCCTATGGGGATCCCAGTATTCCTGGTTCACCTCCTATTAAGTATGACAGCTCACATTCTAACTACAGAAACCGCAGAGGCCCAGTTTTGGTGAAAAAGACTGATATTCTTCCTATACCTACATCAGCACCAGAAGAAAGCAGTTGCAACAACAACCAAGACGAAAAGGTAGAAAATCCTAACCGTCTGTGTCCTATTCACAAGAAGCCTCATCCCCTCAAGAAGTGTATTGGCTTCAGGAGGAAACCAATCCAGGAACGTAGAGAGCTTCTTAAGAAACTAGGGATATGTTTCAAATGTTGTGCCTCTACTGAACATGTTGCTAGAGACTGTAAAATTGCTATTAAGTGTATAGAGTGTGGCAGTGAGAACCATGTACAAGCTCTTCATCCATCCCAGCCTAGTGCCACACCACCTAGAGGTTCCCCTTCCCCAACTAAGCATGGCGGGGAGAACACAGATCAAGCAGCAAATACTACCATAGTATCTTCCTCATGTACAGAAGTCTGCGGAGAAGACCTTTGTGACAAGTCCTGTGCAAGGATATGCCTAGTCAATATATACCCCAAGGGCCAACCAGAAAGGGCTCTGAGGGTGTACGCCATCTTGGACGACCAGAGCAACCACTCACTTGCAAGGTCAGAACTCTTTGATCTGTTTAACTTAAAGGGTGATACTTATCCGTATACCTTGGGGACTTGTAGTGGCATATCAGAGGTTTCTGGAAGAAGGGCCAGTGGTCTTGTAATAGCTTCTCTCAAGGGCAATCTGGAGATGCCTTTGCCCACACTTGTTGAGTGCAACCAGATACCATCAAACAGAGAAGAGATACCCACACCAGAGGCGGCTTTCCAGCACCCTCATCTAAGGGCTATAGCCAGTGAAATACCATCCCTTGACAAAAATGCAGACATTCTAGTTCTGCTAGATAGAGACAGTCTCAGACTGCACAAAATACACCAGCAAATTAATGGACCACATGATGCACCATTTGCCCAGCGCCTCGATCTAGGATGGGTTATCATTGGCAACGTCTGCATAGGTAGGATGAAAAGGCCCACCAATATTTCTTCATTTAAGACGCATATGTTACCAAATGGTCGCAGCACTTGTTTTCAGCCATGTCCACATCGCTACCAAGTGAAAGAGAAGATAAGCAACAGTAAGTGGCTACATAATCACCGAGACAACGTGAATACTTTCCTGCCTGGGGACGACACCCTTGGATTAACAGTGTTCAATACAACAAGTAATGACAACAAGCTGGCACCGGCTATAGCTGATAAAGAATTTCTCAAACTTATGGACAAGGAATTCATTCAAGATGATTCCAACAGCTGGGTAGCACCCTTACCTTTCCGCTCCCCGAGATCAAAACTACCAAACAATCTGAAGCAAGCAGTTTCTAGATTTTCCTCTTTAAAACGTACCCTCAAGAGGAAACCAGAGATGGAGAAACACTTTGTAGGTTTCATGCAGAAGGTATTTGAGAGAGATCATGCAGAACCTGCACCTCCACTAAAGGAAGGAGACGAATGCTGGTACCTTCCATCATTTGGCGTGTATCACCCTCGCAAACCTGACCAAATCAGGGTCGTGTTCGATTCTAGTGCTCAGTATGAAGGCGTCTCTCTCAACAACCTGCTCCTCACTGGTCCTAACCTAAACAACAGCCTCATAGGAGTCTTAACCCGTTTCAGACAGGAACCAGTTGCAGTGATGGCCGACATCCAACAGATGTTTCATTGCTTCATTGTTAAGGATGATGACAGAAACTATCTCAGGTTCCTATGGCATAAGGACAATGATGTCAACAATGAAGTCATAGATTACCGGATGAAGGTACATGTCTTTGGCAATAGCCCATCTCCTGCAGTAGCGATCTATGGACTGAGAAGGACCGCCCATGAAGGTGAGAAAACGTATGGCTCTGATGCTCGTCAGTTTGTTGAGAGGAACTTCTATGTTGATGATGGTCTTAAATCCTTACCTGCAAGTGAAGAAGTGATTGATCTCCTCTCTAGAACACAGGAAATGCTGTCTGTAGCTAACCTCAGACTTCACAAGATCATCTCCAACAATATGGAGGTAATGAAGGCATTTCCCTCTGATGATCATGCAATCAACTTGAAGGATCTTGATCTCAGTTCTGATATTCCTCCTATGCAACGCAGCCTAGGATTGCTATGGAACACTGAACAAGACACATTCACATTCCAAGTGTCTTCTTGTGACAAACCTTTCACCAAACGAGGAGTTTTATCTGTTGTGAACAGCATTTATGATTCTCTTGGTTTCATTGCTCCCATCACCATTCAAGGCAAGCTACTACTAAGACAGCTTACCACTGAGAACATGGACTGGGACACTCCACTGCCTGCTGAGAAACAACTGAGGTCTGACTGTGGCACTAACTTCGTTGGAGCCTGCAAAGAACTGCAGTTAGACAACTTATCCAACAATGGGTGCACTTGGACGTTTAACCCTCCACATTCATCCCATATGGGAGGTTCCTGGGAACGTATGATTGGGATCACACGCAGAATCCTTGACTCTATGTTGATGGACCACAAGTCGACACTGCTTACCCATGAGACGTTAATAACCTTTCTTGCTGAAGTGTCTGCGATAATCAATGCAAGGCCACTTGTCCCAGTATCTTCAGACCCTGAATCTCCAATTATCTTAACCCCAGCAACGCTTCTTACTCAGAAAATTGGTACTGCTGCTACCTCTCCACGTACCTTAGATCACAGTGACATTTACAGACGCCAATGGAAACAAGTTCAACACCTGTCCAATGTGTTCTGGCACCGCTGGAAAACAGAGTAACTCCACATGCTACAGAGCCGTCACAAATGGCAGACCTCAAAACCTAATCTCCAGGTGGGTGACCTCGTCCTTCTAAGGGATAAAGAAGTCCATCGGAATGAATGGCCTATGGGTCTCATCACTAAAGTTGTCCCTAGTGATGATGGGAAGACTCGGAAAGTGGAGGTCAAGGTAACCAAGGGAGGCTCAGTGCGAGTTTTCTTCCGCCCAATTAATGAACTGGTGCTTCTTCCAAGAGGAGACGTCACATAAAAGAAGATAAGGACACCATTCACAGCTCATGGCGGGGAGCTTCCTTCCATGAACTAAAACCGTGTTCTTGTGGATTACAGTGTGGGTCGGTGGAGGTGTTGGCAAATTGCGGCTTCCCGACCTGAAGATTGGTTTATTTGGACTAACTGTTGATTATTGTTTGTTGTGCATGTTTCTTTTTTGTTTTTCAGGTTTGAAGAGGACTTTATGGACATCTCAGGACATTAATGTTTGTTTTCATTGAAATCTAAAGATTTCAGGCGGGGAGTGTCATGTCCCAGGACTTGGTTTAATTCACTGACATGTATCTGTGATACTGTTTGTCTTTGTAGTTTGTCCCTTCTCTCTCTGTATCCTTAGCTGTAATGCTGTAGCTCCTCCTCTCTCTCTCTCAGTTTAGTTTCACTTCTTTGTAAGCAACATGTCTGCTCAGCTCCTGGTGATTCATCATTTTTCACCTACTGCTGTATGAGGTTCTACAAGATTTACTTGGATTAAAGCATCTGAAATCTTATCTACGCCTCCTCAGTTGAGTTGAACACTATCTGATAGATATCTTGGTGTAAATTGCTGGTTAGCATAGAGACTACAGGACACTCTCACAACCTCACACTTGCAGCCAAGCTATTGAGTCAGAACACTGAGTTCTGAGTGAACCTATAAGGTTTAGCAGTCCAGGGCTGTGGAGTCGGAGTCGTGGAGTCGGTGCCTATTTTGGTGGAATCGGAGTCGGAGTTGGAGTCGGAGTCAGGGGAAATTGAGGAGTCGGAGTCGGGGCTTTGGCGTACCGACTCCACAGCCCTGGTTATCGCCATGTCAGTTTTGAAAAATGAGGCCTCGTCCATAAGGCACTTTTAGGCCCGCGCTTTAACCGGTTAATTATGCTCATAGAAGTTTGTGAGAAAAAAAAAAAATTGAAATTGAGTGTTTTTTGCTGAGGGAGACCTACTGGAGTGCACTGTAATACAGTCCATTCCATACAAGCAGATACAACCTGTTCAGACATCAGAAAGTAAATAGGAATTTGAGGGGGGCATCTGCCCCATATTCTTTTTTATTTTCTGCTGACGGTAGCCTTTGTTACGTTAGTCCCAGCTTTCTGCAGGTCATTCACTAGGTCCCCCTGTGTGGTTCTGTGATTTTTGCTCACCGTTCTTGTGATCATTTTGACCTCACGGGGTGAGATCTAGCGTGGAGCCCCTGATGGAGGGAGATTATCAGTGGTCTTGTATGTCTTCCATTTTCTAATTATTGCTCCCACAGTTGATTTCTTCACACCAAGCTGCTTGCCTATTGCAGATTCAGTCTTCCCAGCCTGGTGCAGGTCTACAATTTTGTTTCTGGTGTCCTTCCACAGTTCTTTGGTCTTCACCATAGTGGAGTTTGTAGTGTGACTGTTTGAGGTTGTGGACAGGTGTCTTTTATACTGATTCAAACAGGTACCATTACTACAGGTAATGAGTGGAGGACAGAGGAGCCTCTTGAAGAAGCTACAGGTCTGTGAGAGCCAGAAATCTTGCTTGTTTGAATGTGACCAAATACTTATTTTCCACCATAATTTGTAAATAACTTCTTAAAAAATCAGACAATGTGATTTTCTGGATTAGTTTCCTCATTTTGTCTCTCATAGTTGAGGTCTACCTATGATGTCAATTACAGGCCTCTCTCATCTTTTTAAGTGGGAGAACTTGCACAATTGGTGGCTGACTAAATACTTTTTTCCCCCCACCACAATATATTTATTTATATATATTTTTTTAACCTTTCCCAGTCTAATTTAAAAAATTTTTTTTATCCTGAACAGCCTCTTTTAAGATCGAACATTAATGAGATCCGTTTCCTTTACCACTTTTTAAGCTGTTTTCCTGCTCCTCATCTTCAATCTGACTGCTTGTTTACATTATATTTGTCTCATTTCTTTAATATGATATATTACGAAGTTTCTTATATTATTCAGCACTATTCATTTATGAAAAGTTTGTAACTGGTGGTATCCATTCCTACTTTGACCTTAATAAGGATTCCATCCCTTTTCTGGCAGTGATCTGAGAAACACAAAAAGTGGTCCTCAGAGGGCACTGTATCTCCATATCCTCCCATTTAAAATATGATGTTGCCCAATGAAACAAAGCCCATATGTAAGTAACATAAATGAATAAAGAGAAATTCCCAACTTAGAAAGAGGTCTGCCCAGGAAGGTTTTGCCCTTATGAACTCAAAAGGCTAATTGGTTTACACCACCATCCAAATAGCTGACATCTTCTTCTGTTATTACTCTACATTTTGCTCCTTACATTCAGCCCTCCAAGCAGACCCACAGACTCGCTCAGTCCCCAATCTCAATGTCCATACGAGAGTCCTATCTAGGTAGGGAGTTTCCCCCTGGATGTGCAGGTGTGTTCCACTGCAACATTGTTGCCAGCTCCAAGCCAAACTGCTTTTACATATATTAACAGTTGCTCGTTGGAAAAGCAGTGCACCCCCCTTCACACACAATAGGATCACAGCCTCTATCAGCAACCAATCTGCCACTTCCTTGCTGTGTGGTCTCCATGGAACTCCTATTAGGGGCTCCTCCTAATATCACATGGTTTAGGGGTGGTATCTGCCCTTTCCCTTCCTAGTCTCCCCCTAGCATATCAGGTTCTGATGTTATAGAAATAGCATTTTTTTACTTCTGAAGTTTTGGGCGTAAAAGTTACTGTATGTTCCACATTTTGCTATGTCTTCCACAGAGACATCTATCCTGTGAGCCACCTGATAATGTATTATTCAGTTGATTACGTGTCTCATTTGAACTTTTATTTTTCATTGCATATTTTTTCATGTGGAGTGGCATACAAAAGTTTGGGCACCCCTGTTCAAAATTACTGTTAATGTGAACAGTTAAGCAACCAGAACATGAAATGATGGTTATTACCTAGCAGCATCCCCTTTGGCAAGTATCACAACATTTTTTGTAGCCAGCCAAACATCTTTCCACAGTTTGAAATGTACAGTCTGGAAGACCAAGAAAAATTTCAGCAGCTGGTAGGACTGCTAGAAAGGCAAATCAGAACCCCTCACTCTACTGCTAAAGACCTTTAAGAAGATTTGGCAGACTCTGGAGTTGTGGTACATTGTTCTACTGTTCAACGACACCTGAACAAATATGGCCTTCATGGAAGAGTCATCAGAATAACCTCTCCTCTGTCCTCACCACAAATTCGGAGTCAGGAGTTTGCAAAAGAACTTCTAAACAAGCCTCATACATTTTGCAAAATGAGCCCTGTGGATTGAGGAGGTTAAAATCAACTCTTTGGCTGCAATGATCAAAAGGTATGTTTGGAGAAAAAGTGGCACAGAATTTCTGGAAAAGAACACCTTTCTACCTATTAAGCATGAGGGTGGATCAATCATGCTGTGGGGTTGTATCACAGTGGAACATTTCATGGTTCAAGGGAAGAAAGGACTCAGCAATTTTCAGCAAATTCTGGAAGCAAATATAACACCACCCCTAAAAATGCTGAAGTTGACAAGGGGATGGCTTCTACAAATGAATAATGATCCTAAAACGCACTTCAAAATTCATAATAGACTACCTCAAAAGGCAAGTCGAAGGTTCTTCCACTGCACCCAGTCTCCTGATTCACAGATTGTAAGTTCTTGTGAGCAGGGCCCTCAATCCCATTGTGCAAATTGACTTATTACTCTTTAATGTCTCATTTTGTCTGAACTTCAACCCTATGGTTTGTAAAGTGCTGCGGAATATGTTTAGGCTATATAAAATGTATTATTATCTGAACATCAATGAAAATCAATGGAAAGACCTCAAAAGAGCATGGAAAGCAAGACAGTGCAGGAATCTCAAACTGGAACACTTTTGCAAAGAAGAACAGATGAAAATCCCTCAAACTAAAATTGAAAGACTCTTGGCTGGCTACAAAAAGCATTCACAAGCTGTGATACTAGAAAAAGGTGGTGCTACTAGGCACTAAAAATTCAGGGTGCCCAAACTTTTGCTTCAAGTCCTTTTCCTTTTTTTGTTATTTTGGAAATGTAAAATATTAAAACAGAAAATTGTTTTTGCTTAATAAACGAAGGGAAATGTATCATCTAAGTTTATGACTTTTACAGATCATTTCATCGTCAACTTACTTAACTGTTCAGAGCAACAATAATTTTGACCAGGGAAAACTGCCAAACTTTTGCATGACACTGTATTTGTAGGTTTTCTTTAAATATTTTCAATAAACATTTAAGAAAATTTATTGGTCAATACTTTTCTATAATGCTCTATATCAGGGGTCTCCAACTCACGGCCCACGGGCCAACTGCGGCCCTCGGGACAATAGTTTGCGGCCCCCACCTCAATATCAAAGTTTATTGTTAGTGCGGCCTGAGTTTGATACGAATGGCACCAGGGGCGCACTGTCTGGGGGTGGCATTTTTTACTATCTAATGTAAACCAGCTCAGGACAGGCCGCTTTAAAAAAAAAAAAAACAACGCTGAGCGGGGCCTGTCCTGGGCTGGCTTACGAGACGTCCGCATCACAGCGCAGGCAGCGATATAATGACGTCATCGCGCCTCCTACGCTGAGACACAGACGTCTCGGACAAGAGGAGGAGGAGGCGGCTGCATCAAGGCATCGCAGGTAGGGGAGGATAAGTTTTTTTTTAATATAAATAGGCCGTTACCTGCTGGAGTATCCCCGGCAGGTAATGGCCTATTTATTTACCTACCCCGCGTCTGCTCGTGGCCGCCTCCGCTTCCCCTTCTGCTATGGGACGCAGAAAGGGAAGTGGACGCTGCTGTGAGCAGCCGCAGGCATCGGTAAGTGAGGCCGCGGGCCTCAAATACTACTGTTATTACACTCTGGGGTCTTTTCAGACCCCAGAGCAGGGGCGTAACTATTGGGGTAGCAGCTGCCACAGGGCCCGGGACATTAGGGGACCCGGAGCCCTGTGGCAGCCGCTACCGCGAACCCCACAAACCAGTAACGATCGCGGTCGCAGGGGGTGCGACCGCGACCGGACCCGGCAGGGTACAGAGCCCGCGGACAGCTGGAGATTGCCGGGCCCCGGACCATTATGATAGCGGTCGGGGAAAGCCTGGTTCCCCGACCGCTATACATACTGTTATTGGAAAGGAGTTCTGGCATATTTCAGGCCCCTTTCCAATACATGCCAGCCCAGGGGAGGTGACTGAAAATAATAAACACATATTCTCACCTCTCCTGGGCACAGCGTCCTCTCCGGCGCTCCTCCATCATGTGACTGAGGCTTGTGATTAGGCCCCAGCGGTCACATGGGGCGCGGCCGCGTAATGACGTCAGTGCGCCCCCACGTGACCGCTGAGGCCTAATCACAGGCCTCGGCAGCGACGTCGGAAGAGGGTCTGAAGACGCTGAAGACGGCAGGATGGAGCGAGGATGCCAAGGAAAGGTAAGGCAAGGTGAGTATGAATGTTTGTTATTTTTAATCACCTTCCCTGGGCCTCCGATTATTATACTCTGGGGTCTGAGGAGACCCCAAAGTATAATAATAGCACTGATGCGGAGGGGGCTTTTGGGAGCTTATAATACTGTGTGGGGGCCACTGTAGAGCATATACTACTGGGTGGGGGCCACTGTAGAGCATATAATACTGGGTGGGGGCCACTGTGGGGGGCATATAATACTGGGTGGGGGCCACTGTAGAGCATATAATACTGGGTGGGGGCCACTATGGGGGGCATATAATACTGGGTGGGTACCACTGTGGGTAGCATATTATACTGTGTGTGGGGGGAGCAATGTAGAGCATATAATGCTGTGTGGGGGCCACTGTTGAGCATATAATACTATTTGGGGCCACTGTTGAGCCACTGTCAAATGTTCTCCTTGGGGCCCAGCCATTCCTAGTTACGCCACTGCCCCGGAGTATAATAATCGGAGGCCCAGGGGAGGTGAGGGAACATAAAAACCAATGTACTTACCTCTCCTGTGATCGGTGTTACTCCGAGTAGGCTTGGGGCCTCTGGTGACGTCATCAGGTCGCGTCGCTGGCCCGATCACGTGACGTGTGTGCGCAATTAAACAGGGCCGAAAGCTGCAAGGAGTGCACCGATGTCCAGGATAGGTAAGTAACATTGGTTTTTATGTTTGTCACCTCCCCTGGGTCTCCGATCATTATACTCTGGGGTCTGAAATAATACCGTGTGCAGGGGCCACAATGGAGCATAATACAAGTGCAGGGGCCACTAGGGAGCATAATACTGTGTGCAGGGGCCACTAAGGAGCATAATACCGTGTGCAGGGGCCAATATGGAGCATATTACCGGTGTGGAAAACCTGATGCGGCCCAGCCTCACCCAGACTCTACCTCCAGCGGCCCCCGGGTAAATTGAGTTTGAGACCCCTGCTCTATATGGTGCCACTGGGTGAGTGAAACAGAGAGAGAGTTAGAGAATAGTATCTCCATGTACAGTGTTTTTCTCCATAACAGCTAGTCTTCACCTACCAGCTTAGGGAGACCGAGAATTACAGAGCCTACAAAGCAAAAAAAAATTGCTGAAAATGTAGGATACAAGTCATAACATAACCAGAATACTTTATTGGGCATGGGTTTTGAATGTCTATCGGGCCTACTCAAGTGGATCCCTACCTAATATAGCATAAGTGGTGTCCCACTCTCTACTGTCCTAGATTAAGTTTTTTTTCAGTCATTCCACACTACTGGAAGTCAATCAACTGTTTGCCCACCCATTCCTAAGTGGTTTGTGGAACTCCTTTGTATCATGTGGATGGAGGAGATCCTGTGAGAGGAGCATGATCACACTGAGGCCTTTTGAAGCTTTGTTATCCCTGGCAATAGTTTGTGAAAGGACCTGAATTCTTCTGTCTGATTGACTGAGAGGTTGACCCTTTATTAAGAAAAAGTTTGTCCTTGCACTACTTATTGAAAAATGTACTACAGGATCCCACAAAGAATATACCTCCTTTTTTTTCCATTCTTCCTTTCTCAGTTCTCTTCTCTTTTAGTTTTCCTTTAGCTCCTTTTTCTACCTCTTTTTATTCTCTTTATCTTACTGTTAAAGGGTTTTCATTTTTTAATTATTTAATAGGGCTGCTGAAGGGGCCATAACCATAATAATAATAATAAAAAAGTAAGTAAGTGTTACTCCCCTCCGCCTGGGCCCCCACCACTCCACTTTTCTATATACAGGTCCCCCAGCTGACGTCACATTTGTGCTGCAGCCAGTCACAGGCCTCAGCGGTGCCTCTTCACAAATAGCACATAAATGCTTTGAGATGGGACATGCTGCTACTGTAAACAGAGGTCCGGGAAGAGGTGAGTAAAGAGGGAGTGTTCTAAAATAATCATTCATAAATCGTAAACGAAGTAAAACGTTCAATTAATCGTTATTTTGATTTGGATCATAATCGCATCTCATAATCCTTGTATGCAACATTATGGTATGGCTTGTTTTATATGACAAAATGCCAATAAAAGCAGAATATATAAAAACATACACAGTATTGTATGATTTCTGAAAGCTTTGTTGAAAGGTTTTTGACCTTTAGAACTGTTCTACTCTGCTAGATAGAGTGCATCACATAAGCAGACTATAGCTCCTGTAAATGATAATCTATAATGTACTGAAAGTTCAAGGGCAAGTCTGATTTTTATAAAAAAAAAAAAAAAGAAATAAAATAATAATAATAATAATAATAATAATGTAATTAGGTGGAAATCCACTAGCTGGGATACCCACCACTTCTAGGAATGAGCAATGAATGGTACACCATTTTCAGTGGTCTGTTTTTGGATTCAAGACCGATGTGAAAGAAACAACATTAATCCATTTTTTTTTTTTACAAATCCAATCACATTACAATGTTTTTTTCTTCTTTTTCTGAATTCAAAAGGGCACAATGTTGTGCTCATCAAAATATAGCATAAATCTGACAGAAAAGGAATGAAGGTGTATATAGAACCTAAGTACAAAGTACACTATTTTACACAATTGCATCTTAACCTTCAGTAGGAATTTCAATAGCACAGCAATTAATTCTTGTTTGTCCACAGGTTTTCTGTCATGATTCTGAGTGATCTGTCACTACCTGTGTTAGACTGCTGGTTATTTTATGTCACTGCTCTGTAATTCCAAACATTTCCAACTTAAAGAATAAACATATTGTTATACAAAATAAAGTGTTTGTCCATATCTTCAAAGCACTTTTCATACAGAACTATTATGTATTGTCATTGTGCTCTCCCCGCCCCAAGTACAGCAAAGGCAACTGCTGAATCAAGGGCAAACATCAAGCTGAAGGTCTACATCATAAGAACACAGTTAATAGTGGGTCTTGTGTTCCATTATTCATCTCTACATATTTCAATTAAACAAAAAATGTACTAGTTCCATAGAAGAGTATACAATAAGCTACCTGAAGTCTTAATCTATAGTTGGGAAAAAGAATTATTCTCACCATTAATACGGTGTCCATGAGTCAATCATGATGGCCACACCTGTAGGTTGTATCCTTTGCCTCTATAGGGACAGGAAGCAGAGAGAGTTTTAAAAGGGCCAGTGGCTTCCAAATTACTATATAGAATAGCCATTTACAAAATGAATCAACAAAAAGAAAATGGGAGGGAAATATAGATGCCGCCGAATTAACTGTGAGAATAATTCCATGTCGTCCTCCATTACGGCCATACCTACAGTCTTCCCAAATAAGAAGCTTAGGAAGGAACCACTGCCTGCAAGACCATAGTACCAAAAGGTAAGGTTATTAGAAGACTGCAAAACCAACCTATAATGTTTAACAAAAGTATTTACATTGGACCATATAGCAGCCCATTTGTTCCAGAGATGTACTCTTTATCTCTACCCCAAAACTGCACAAGATTGGAATCCTTTCTGAACTCCATAGAAACCTCCAAATACTTTTGAACTTTTGTCCTCACTTCTAGAGCGTGGAATTCATGATGTTTAGCATTCCTGCTACTGCAAAAAAAAAAAAAAAAAAAAAAAAAAAAAAAAAGAAGAAGAAAGAAGGAAATGAAAATCAGAAACAACCTTTGGTAAGAAGGTTGATATAGTCTAAGGATCAATTTATCTTCCTGAATACAAAGATATGGTTCTTAAATGGAAAGAGCATGAATTTCGCCTAGATGTCTAGCAGTTGTAACTGTTATAAGGAAAGTTGTTATGAATGATAAAAGTTTTAAGACTTTTATGGCTAAGTTCACATCTGCACTGCAGGTATCGCGGAAAATCGGCGTAGAGAAAACTCCTGCACGGAGGACTTTTCTCTCTCCACCGCTTTCAGATTGAAAATGCTGGAGACACAGTTGACTCCATTATAATCAATGTGGTCAGTCGGTGTCCGTGTGTAACCGGTGCAGCTATTTTGCAAATATACACAATGTTCAATGTTTTCAAAGGGACTTTCAGTTAGACTCTAGAGAATTATATGCAAGTCCTATATGGGTATACTAGTGAAGCTGAAAGTTTTTACCTGTTCATCTCTTTTACATTAAAAAAAAAAAACAAAAAAAAAAAAACCCTCTTTGTCTACCTATGTTCAGCCAAAGACTTATCAGTTTTATTCAGAAGGGTTAATATTCTAATTTTTACCAGAAATAAACTATGTTGCGGCTACATGTTGACAGTCCTTATGACTGACAACTGTCAGCATTCAATAAACACTAGTTTTGTATATATAAAAGTGAATTTCTGTTGTCTAATGTTGTCTGTTTTTCATGCACAACCAAACGATTGGACCAATCTGCACCAAATGTGGCGCACAGGTAAATCAGGCGCTTCCAAAGATTTTAGTCTGGGTATCAGCTCTCTAAGGCCTACCATCCCCGACATATTTCCAAAAGCATATAAAGCACCACTGGCTTCCATATCAAGGGCCTGCCTCCATATCAAATCACATGACATGACCTGTATTAGAAGCTTGCAGGTGCTTCATTCTTAATGGTCTCACTGCCATACACCATTATCAGAGCAGTGGAGCACTCATTCACCATTGATCTCAGTTATCAGTGATTATCAGAGAACAGCACTCATTCACTACTGTTCTCGGTTATCATCCATTATCATAGAATTATATATTATACAGTACATGGCCTATATATACACAGCATTGCTCAATGTTGGTCTTTGTTATCAGCATTATCAATAGCAACCAACTAGATTAGTACAACTGTGTGCATGAGCCAGATCCGTGGCTGAATGGCACAGGCAGCACATGGGTCACATCTGTGTGCCACCCTTGCCTCCACAGCCCCTTTCACTACACTTAGTGAGCCCGGGCCGTAAAGGGGACAGGAATAGGACCTGTCCTGAATTTTGCCCTGGCCTCACAGCCCCATGATAATACATGGTCGCGTGTATGGGGCCACAGAAATGAACGTATCACCGTGCTAGCCATGAAAAACATAGCTAGCACCCTAACAATACACACAATCGTGTGCATGAGGCCTAACATTTTCAGTGCATTAGGGCTGACAAGGGTCATAAATCTTTGTTCTTCATTGTTTTCGCTACTGCTTATTTTTTTGCTAAATAAAAGAATTGAAAATAAATAATTAAAAGAAAGACCCTGGAGGGAAAGGTTGATGATGGAGTCTTCCATGCAAACATGTATGTGCAGATTTCCTCACCTATACATTTGATGGAAGCTCGGAAGCTTTTAATCCACAGGCTCATAGTTTTAAATAAAATAGATTTATACAGCCCTATGCCCCTGTAATAATTAGCATATTCAACTAGACTATTCTACTCCGAACAATGATGATCAGTAACATTGTCACACCTCATGAACATGTAAAGTATGGAGTAGAAGCACACTATTTCGTACATTGAGCAGTGGCCATCCTGGAGTAATTCAACTCAGCTCCCATTCAAGCAAATGCCTTCCGACCCTATGCAGTAAACAGCTAATTGGTAAGAGTGCCGGATATCAGATCTCACACGGATATCTCATTCTAAGGATAGGTAATTAATATGAAGTCTTGGAGAATCCCTTTAACAGAGAGAGTCAGTAGAAACAATCTACTAAGTAATAGATATTGTAAAATATAAATCAGCACAAATCAGATGCATGGTACAAACAGAAGATGTAATGAAAATACCAAGGAGACACTAGCCCATCTTGAAATCAGACCCAGAAAAAATGACAACATTGCAGAAAAGCCTAGCATTGTTTTCAGGAGGGAGCAAAACAGCTAATAGTAAGTAGTCATTTCCCCAGAAAAGGAATATACAAACAAGAACAAGGAAGTCATTGATAATCTGATCACAAGCAGCTCACTACACCAGAGATCCCTCTGCATAGTTGTTGGAGCAGAGCAAGAAGCATAACGGAGCACGTTTCCACCTCGGCACATTTGGACAAAGTAAAGATTATTTACAGAAACAGCAGGTGGTGCTAGTCTAACACATTTCTAGAATATCTGTAAATACAAAAAATGTTTAGAATTAAGTGCTAGTTCTAACTATAAACGATATTCTTTTTGGGCCTTTTAAGGATGTACTATAAATGGACCACTGCTAGAGGTTATCATAAAATTTGCCGCACAGTCATCTATATCAAATTGTCCCAGCTTATAAAACAAGCATTATACTTAAGTAATTTCCTAAAACTTGTTGCAGAACACACTATCAAAACTAGGTTGTGTGAAGGAGACATTCAGGGAATCACCAGAAACCTAGGCAAAAAGATACACAGTACTTCAATGTGAAATTGCCCAGGGAAACTATAAAAGGGTAAGTAACAATGTCAGAGCTGCCATGGGAAGGTTGTGCTAAATAAGCGCGTGAAACTGTAGGATGGAAACCATTCCACGTTGATAAATGGTGTGGGAAATACCTGACAACACAAACAGCAAGAAAGAAGTCTATGTACTATGGGTCCTGACAGCTTCAGTGGCAGACCAACAACCATAGCAAGAAATCATTTATTATTTGCATGTGGGTATTTCACTCTTTTGCAAGCCGACATAAAGCAGATCAATACCTCACTGTAATGTCTAGTAGAATACAAGACACACATTTTTTATTGTAACTCAGAAGTGAGTAATTAAAGAAACAACATTATGACAAATTAAAGGGGTATTCCCATGAACATAATCATATCTATATTTGTAGATATTTAAAAGTTAAACATTTTTGCAAATATAAGTAGTTAAAAATTCTGCAGCGTTTTAAAGATTTTCTCTAACTATCTTAGTGTTGTCTTGATAGGTTGCCAATGGATACGACCACAAATGCAGAAACTTTCTATGGTCTGGGACTTGTCAGGAACCCAGCAATGATTTTCTTATTGTAGCTGGGTTATCAGGCAGTGACACTACATGTAGGAGAAGATATCCCAGCCACAATAAGGACATCATGGTTGATTTTCTGACCTTAGAAAGTTCCTGCATTCATGGTCGTATCCACTGGTAACCGATCAAGACAACAACTTGTGACCACAAGATATTTAGAGAAAATATTTAAAACACTGCAAAATATTTAATTACTTATATTTGCAAAAATGTTTAACTTTTAATTATCTACAAATTTAAAAATGGTTATGTTCGTGGGAATACCCCTTTAATGGTCGAATCCACTGGCAACCGATCAAGACAACAATTTGTGGCCACAAGATATTTAGATATAATCTTTAAAATTCAACAAAATGTTGAATTACTTATATTTGCAAAAATATTTAACTTTTAATGATCTACAAATTTAAAAATATTTATGTTCATGGGAATACCCCTTTAAGTGTGAAGCTTAGATGTGCTACATCTATACATACCTCACAATCTCTTCAGATTCAGTAAGAGTCCCAGATTTCGGGTGCTATTCAATTTTTCCAGGCAATGGGTGGTATGTTCCAGCTTCAACATACACAGAGTTGAACACAGTGGAGAAGCAGAGAGCTATACCTTCCTGCTTCTCCATTTACCCAGTGCCACTACACTTAGCAGCTTCGACACAGGTGCATTGACGTCACTATATCAAACCTACAGTTTTTAAACGGCTTACGACAGAAAACAATGGAGACCTACTTACTTACTCTGGGGAAATAAGGAAAGGTATTAGGTTTTTTTTTTTTTTTTAAATTACATAAGGGGACATTATACTGCAAAGGCCACTGTGGGGGTATTATACCATCACACCATGTGGGGGCCACTATGGGAGCACTATAATGTGAGCGAGCCATAAGGAAGCATTATACCGCATGGGGAGGCATTACAAGGGTATTATACTTTCTGAAGGCACTAATGGGGATTATACTGTGTGAGCACAAATAATAATCATAAATAATAATTTTTTTTTATATTGTGCACATATATTCCACTTTAGAAATCTGAAGTGTATACGGTCAATATTAGACATTACAATGTGACAAAATAATTAACATATCAAACAATAGGAGTGAGGGCTCTGCTAGCAAGACCAACTGGCTTATTGGGGTTTTTACATTAACATAGCCATATTTAAATTTCTAAACAATTAAAAGTTAAACATTTTTGCAAATATAATTAAAAATTTTGAAGAGTTTTCTTTTTTTTAAGATTTTCTCTAACCATCTTAGTGGTGACAGTCTTTTGTCTTCATTGGTTGCCAATAGCTAATATTATTATTATTTTTATTTTATTTATTTATAGAGCATGGTTAATTCCATGGTGCTGTACATTTGAGGGTTTACATACAGTACATAAAATATACAAAACAAATACGATACTAACAGTGACCAACTGGCAAAGTGGAATTGAGGGCCCTGCCCACAAAGACTTATAATCTATGAGGGAAGAGGGATAGAGACAGTGGGTGAGGGTAGTGGCTGTTCAGATGGTGGTGTGGTGGCAGTAGTGTTATTGGAGGTTGTAGGCCTTCCTGAATTGGTGAGTCTTCATGGTCTTCTTGAAGCTTGTGATTGTGGGAAACAGTCTTCTGTGTCGTGGTAGTGAGTTCCAGAGTACAGAGGATGCATGGGAGAAGCCTTGGAGACTGTTGTGTGAGGGGCGGATAAGAACAGAACCTAGTAGGAGGTCTTGAGAGGATCAGAGGATATGTGTGGGCAGGTAGCAGGAGATTAGGTCAGTGATATATAGAGGAGACAGGTTGTGGATGGCTTTGTATGTCAGCGTTAACATTTTGAACTCTTTTCGTTGGCCGATGGGTAGCCAGTGGAGGGATTGGCAGAGGCAAGCGGCCGATGAAGAATGGGGGGAGAGGTGGATTAAGCGGTGGGAGGAGAGGAAGGAGGCTACAGCTGCTAGACACTCTGGACAACAGAGCAGTAATGTCTGGTCAAGAGAGATATATATTTGAGTGTCGTCAGCATAGCAATGGTATTGAAAACCATGGGATTCTATGAGTTGGCCAAAGCCGAGGGTGTAGATGAAGAACATGAGGGGTCCTAAGAAAGAGCCTTGGGGAACACCTACAGAAAGAGGGCACAGTGAGGAGGTGGTGTGCGAGTGGGAGACGCTGAATTTGTGGTTGGTGAGGTATGAGGAGATCCAGGAAAGGGCCAAGTCTGTAGGGATGAGAGAGTTGGAGGGAGTGGTCGACTGTACTGTATTGAAGGTGGAGGAATTCAAGGAGAAGGAGGACTGAGTAGTGCCGCTTGGCTTTGCCAGTTAGTAGGTCGTTTGTGACTTTGGTTAGTGCAGTTTCTGTGAAGTGATGGGGTCTGAAGCCTAACTGTAATCCGTCAAAGAGTGAGTTAGACAAGAGATAGGAGGATAGTTCAGAGTGGACGTGTTGTTCAAGCAGATTTGAGGCATACAGGAGCAATAGTTGGCTGGAGAGGACAGATCAAGGGATGGTTTCTTAGGAATAGGTGTGACAGTAGCGTGTTTGAAGGTAGAAGGGAAGGAACCTCTGGTTAGAGATAGGTTGAAGAGATGGGTTATGGCAGGAGTAAAGACTTCAGTGAGTTTGGGGATGAGGTGCGACTGGATCGGGTCAAGTGCGCAGGTGGTGAGGTGGGATTTTGAAATTAGGGTCATGACCATGAATGCAGTAATGTTCTATGGTCTGGCACTTGTCAGAAATCCAACCCTGATTTTCTTATTGAGGATACGTACCCAAGGCTGTGTGCATGTACGGGTCCAAGCAAAAAAAAAAAAACAAAAATGATGACACACAAGGAATAGATCCTGCCCAGAGTTTTGCAGCCCGTACTTAAAGCCTGCATTTTAAAAACATGGCTGTGTGCATGGGACCATAGAAAGTAAAGAGGTTCTACAGGCAATTTTTTATTTTTAATATGCCGGGGGAGGTGAAAAATTAAAAAAAAAAAAAAAAAAAAAAATCAATCATACTCACCTGCCCCCAGTGCACCGGAGTGTCCTCCCAGTGCGGTCCGGTCCTTCTGACGGATCTCTTGCTGAGTTCCGCTGAAGCCACTGATTGGCCTCAGCGGTCAGGTGTGGCTGGGACTTCTGCCACATTTCAACACTGGAGCACCTGGGCCTATTTAAATAATACATTTAATGTCCATTTTTGCCTCAACTACCTCTAATGAGTTTGTGTGCTATCCGTTAAAAAAAAAAAAAAAAAAAGACAGCAAACAGACATTAAAAAATATAGCTGTGTGCATGGAGCCCAAGCAAAAAGCTTCAGAGCAGGCATCTTGCGATGACATATTAATATGCCCTGTAAGAAGCAAGTGAATGCAGGTGGCATGCTGCGTACTAGACAAATGAACACATCTATGCGAGTCCCAGAGACTGCCAAAGATTCTAATTACACCTGCCACTCCCTGAAAAGCTTCACAGCCAGTTAACCTAATGTACGACAACTTCCTGGGTGGTTCTCCCTAGAAAGCAATCTTGCTTTATTCTTCCAGTGTGTCAGACATGCTCCTTCTCTCAGTGTATGGGATTGGTGGGCCAGGCAGCCCACGGGATCAGCTGTGAGACTCTCACAGCTGCAAGCATTCTTTTGGGAACCCAGCACTCATCTTTATCCCTGCCGCTTAATGTAATTACTGAAGTCTCTCAAGCAGCACTAATGTCATTTGCACATTTTTACAGCTGAAGTGAAAGGAATGGCTGAAATGCTGGGAGCCTGCTCCCACACTTTTACCACTGTCATGAAGAATTCATTTAAGCGTTCAAGGAGTTGGATTTTTTTCTGTATAAGATCAATATAACAATAATTAATATAATTAATTACAATTTATATTTTATATTGACCTATAAAAGTGTGCCAATTTAAGTTTACAAATTTGAAAGGACAGTCCATGAGAAAATCACATAGAAGCACAAAGCAACCATTTAGAAGTTACAGGTCATTTAATGATCATTTTAATGATTACAAAAAAATCCATTGGTGCTCAGAAAAGTTAGTATGTATATAGTCAGCTATCAACAATGCATATTTAAAGAGGTATTCTGCTTTCAGCAAATAAATGTTTTTTGGGGTTTTTTTTTAGAATCTTCCAGAATATTCTATGTATGAATGTCTCATGGTTTTTAAGATCTCTTGCTGTCATTCCATAGGAATCTTCACAATCTATTTCCAGGGGATTAACACCTGATGTTGCATTAGAAAGGTCTCCTCTAAAACATACAACCCATTTAACAATAAATTAACTACAATACAAAGAGCTGGTGGCCGGCGTGACATTGGGTAAGAGTTTAATGCTTCAATAATATTAACTATAGGTATTACCTTTCTCAGAGCGTGATGAGTGTTTCTGGAGGAAGTCCAGCATCTGGGCAAGAGCCTTCTTGTTGCACCGAGTTGAAAGCTCCTCATCACATTCATAACAACTAAATTAAAAAAACAAAAAAAAACAAAACACAACTATAGTGACTGAAATATTAATGCTTTGCCCTAAAGCACATAAACTCAGACTCACATATAGTACTTTCTTTACCCTGTAAAGAGAGACTGTCACCTGAAAAGGAGGTGCTGAGCAGATTACAATCGAGTGGTCCTGCCCAGTGACTGACAGCCTTCCACTTGTACATACAGAGATAGCTGTCAAAAACCAAGTAGAACTGCCCCCTTGACAACTAAGCCCAGAGGGACCAAAGATATAAATGACATGTAATGAATCTTGTCTTGATTCTGCTCCTCCTTTCTCTACAACATGCTGCTTGCAGAATGCAGTACATTTTTATGTGATCATATCTCTTTAAACGGTCTGAACATGTTAAATCCCGTGTTTTTCACATACCATTTTTCTGCCACCTGACCTTTAAAGCCTGTCAATGATCTCAATGGTGTGAGGTGTACAGCAGCCCTGAAAGCAAAAGCACTGGTAGGGAGCAACGGAGAGGCCACAATGAAACAGCAGACATTTCAAAAGGTAAGTAATGCATATTTTTCTATTTTACACCACTACTTGTCTGTACCCCAATTTAGTTGATCTTTGATAACCCATTTGAAGAGGTTATCCAAGACATAAAATTAAAGGGGTTGTCTTGTTATGAACACTTGTCCCCTATCCACAGGACAGGGCATACAGTGGGTAAAAAAAAAAGTATTTAGTCAGCTACGAATTGTGCAAGTTCCCCCACTTAAAAAGATGAGAGAGGCCTATAATTGACATCATAGGTAGACCTCAACTATGAGAAACAAAATGAGAAAACAAATCCAGAAAATCACATTGTCTGATTTTTTAAGAATTTATTTGCAAATTATGGTGGAATATAAGTATTTGGTCACCTACAAACAAGCAAGATTTTTCTGGCTCTCACAGATCTGTAACTTCTTCTGTAAGAGGCTCCTCTGTCCTCCACTCATTACCTGTAGTAATGGCACCTGTTTGACATTGTTATCAGTATAAAAGAAATCTGTCCACAACCTCAAACAGTCACACTCCAAACTCCACTATGGTGAAGACCAAAGAGCTGTGAAAGGACACCAGAAACAAAATTGTAGAACTGCACCAGGCTGGGAAGACTGAATCTGCAATAGGCAAGCAGCTTGGTGTGAAGAAATCACCTATGGGAGCAATAATTAGAAAATGGAAGACATACAAGACCACTGATAATCTCCCTCGATCAGCGGCTCCACACAAGATTTCACCCCGTGGGGTCAAAATTATCACAAGAATGGTGAGCAAAAATCCCAGAACCACACAGGGGGAACCTAGTGAATGACCTGCAGAAACTTGGGACTAACGTAACAAAGGCTCCAGTCAGTAACACACTACGCCGCCAGGGACTCATATCCTACAGTGCCAGACGTGTCCCCCTGCTTAAGCCAGTACATATCCGGGCCCGTCTGAAGTTTGCTAGAGAGCATTTGGATGTTCCAGAAGAGTATTGGGAGAATGTCATATGGTCAGATGAAACCAAAGTAGAACTGTTTGGTAGAAACACAACTTGGAGCAGAGTGAATGCTGAGTTGCATCCAAAGAACACCATACCTACTGTGAAGCATGGGGGAGGCAACATCATGCTTTGGGGCTGTTTCTCTGCAAAGGGACCAGGACAACGGATCCGTGTACATGAAAGAATGAATGGAGCCATGTATGGTGAGATTTTGGGTGCAAACCTCTTTCCATCAGCAAGGGCATTGAAGATGAAACGTAGCTGGGTCTTTCAGCATGATAATGATCCCAAGCACACCTCCAGGGCAACGAAGGAGTGGCTTCGTAAGAAGCATTTCAAGGTCTGGGAGTGGCCTAGCCAGTCTCCAGATCTCAACCCCATAGAAAACCTTTGGAGGGAGTTGAAAGTCCGTGTTGCCCAGCGACAGCCTCAAAACATCACTGCTCTAGAGGAGATCTGCATGGAGGAATGAGCCAACATACCAGCAACAGTGTGTGCCAACCTTGTGAAGACTTACAGAAAATGTTTGACCTGTGTCTTTACCAACAAAGGATATAT
This sequence comes from Leptodactylus fallax, assembly GCA_947044405.1. NCBI lineage: Eukaryota > Metazoa > Chordata > Amphibia > Anura > Leptodactylidae > Leptodactylus > Leptodactylus fallax. Next base: position 1,559,175 of record CAMRHE010000024.1, read on the forward strand.
AACAAAGCATTGAGATGAACTTTTGTTATTGACCAAATACTTATTTTCCACCATAATTTGCAAATAAATTCTTTAAAAAAATCAGACAATGTGATTTTCTAGATATGTTTTCTCATTTCGTCTCTCATAGTTGAGGTCTACCTATGATGACAATTACAGGCTTCTGTCATCTTTTTAAGTGGGAGAACTTGCACAATTGGTGGCTGACTAAATACTTTTTTCCCCACTGTAACTGTCACCTGGTCTTTCGGTCTCCTGTCCTCCTGATCACTGGGGTATTTGGTAATCGGGCCCCCCAGCGATCGGACACTTATCTCCTGTCCTGTAGATAGAGAATAAGTGTCCATAACGGCACAATGTCTTTAGTTATCAGTATCATCAATGCTCTAACTAAGCATTGCCAAGGATAGTCTGTCCAGTACACCTATACTCAACACAGCATGTAAGGCTGAAGAATTTACCAAAGGGGGGGGATGGTCACTTCAAATGGTTATATCTTTAGATTGGTGGGGATCCAACATGCAGGACGCCCCCTCCCCCACAGATCAGCTGTTCTCCATACTCTCTACAAATCCCAGATGCATATGCAAACAGACACTCAACTGAGGGGGCTCCGTCTGATTTTTCTAGGTGGTATAAAACCAGAGATACAGCCATCTGAAGTGACCATTGCCCCTTTGGTAAATGCTTCAGCTCTACATACTGGCAATACAAATGCGTATGGATTTCCCTAGTAACAGCTCAGTTAGAGAGTTGCTAGGAAAATTGTTAAAGCCCGTTTTCTATTCAAAGGAAGGTAGATTGGTTAGTTAAGTACATTACAAAAATATTCACCAAACACCCCACGGCATAATAGCAAAATGAAAAAAAAAAAATTATATATACAGTACAGACCAAAAGTTTGGACACACCTTCTCATTCCAAGAGTTTTCTGTATTTTCATAACTATAAAAATTGTAGATTCACACTGAAGGCATCAAAACTATGAATTAACACATGTGGAATTATATACTTAACAAAAAAGTGTGAAACAACTGAAAATAGGTCTTATATTCTAGGTTCTTCAAAGTAGCCACCTTTTGCTTTGATTACTGCTTTGCACATTATATATATATATATATATATATATATATATATATATACACACACACACACACACACACACACACATACATACATACACACAGTTGAAACCAGAGGTTTACATACACTATATAAAAAGACACATATGCATGTTTTTCTCGCTATCTGACATGAAATCAGAATAAGCCAAGAAGTTAAAGCTTGGGCGCAAATGGGTCTTCCAAATGGACAATGATCCGAAGCATACTGCCAAACCGGTTACAAAGTGGCTTAAGGATAACAAAGTCAATGTTTTGGAGTGGCCATCACAAAGCCCTGATCTCAATCCTATTGAAAATTTATGGGCAAAGCTGAAAAGGCAGGTGCAAGCAAGGTGGCCTACAAACATGGTTCAGCTACACCAATTCTGTCTGGAGGAATGGGCCCAAATTCCTACCAACTATTGTGAGAAGCTTGTGGAAGGACATCCAAAACGTTTGACCCAAGTCATACAGTTTTAAGGGCAATGGTACCAAATACTAATGAAATGTAGGTAAACTTTTGACTTTGCAGAAAGTCATAAAAATGCCTTAAAAATTCTCTCTCTCCCACTATTCCGGAATTTGGCAAATATAAATAATTTTGGTAATCCTAATTGACCGAAAACGGAAAAGGTTTATTCTGATTTCATGTCAGATAGTGAGAAAAACATGCATATGTGTCTTTTTATATAGTGTATGTAAACTTCTGGTTTCAACCGTATATATCATATATACAGGCGCGCGTGCGCACATATATATATATATATATATATATATATATACAGTACCGACCAAAAGTTTGGACACACCTTCTCATTCCAAGAGTTTTCTGTATTTTCATGACTATAAAAATTGTAGATTCACACTGAAGGCATCAAAACTATGAATTAACACATGTGGAATTATGTACTGAACAAAAAAGTGTGAAACAACTGAAAATATGTCTTATATTCTAGGTTCTTCAAAGTAGCCACCTTTTGCTTTGATTACTGCTTTGCACACTCTTGGCATTCTCTTGATGAGCTTCAAGAGGTAGTCACCTGAAATGGTCTTCCAACAGTCTTCAAGGAGTTCCCAGAGATGCTTAGCACTTGTTGGCCCTTTTGCCTTCACTCTGCGGTCCAGCTCACCCCAAACCATCTCGATTGGGTTCAGGTGTGGTGACTGTGGAGGCCAGGTCATCTGGCGTAGCACCCCATCACTCTCCTTCTTGGTCAAATAGCCCTTACACAGTCTGGAGGTGTGTTTGGGGTCATTGTCCTGTTGAAAAATAAATGATGGTCCAACTAAACGCAAACTGGATGGAATAGCATGCCGCTGCAAGATGATGTGGTAACCATGCTGGTTCAGTATTCCTTCAATTTTGAATAAATCCCCAACAGTGTCACCAGCAAAGCACCCCCACACCATCACACCTCCTCCTCCATGCTTCACGGTGGGAACCAGGCATCTAGAGTCCATTCGTTCACCTTTTCTGCGTCGCACAAAGACACGGTGGTTGGAACCAAAGATTTCAAATTTGAAGCTCATCAAGAGAATGCCAAGAGTGTGCAAAGCAGTAATCAAAGCAAAAGGTGGCTACTTTGAAGAACCTAGAATATAAGACATATTTTCAGTTGTTTCACACTTTTTTGTTAAGCATATAATTCCACATGTGTTAATTCATAGTTTTGATGCCTTCAGTGTGAATCTACAATTTTTATAGTCATGAAAATACAGAAAACTCTTGGAATGAGAAGGTGTGTCCAAACTTTTGGTCTGTACTGTATATATATCTCCACACATATAAAATAGGAGTTACACTTTAATGTTAGTTGCTCTCTTATCCCAAGACAAATGAGAGCAATGAATGTTGAATGTCGGTCATGTGAACCCACACTAACTTTGATGCACTTGTTATTACATGTCTGTGTAAACTACCTATGAATATAATTTATAATTCGCTTGGACTCAATTTGTTTAAAAAAAGCAACAAAAAAAAAAAAAAAACTTTTACTTTACAAAAAGTCAATTTGTCTTCTTAGTGCCTTTTTTTTTTTTTTTTTTTTTTTTATATTCCCTTTAAGGGACTTTTAACCTATATAATAAAAACTGCTGTATAACATTACGTTGCTGCTAGCGCACATACACTGAACCCAGGTACAGTATTCTCTAGAGGAATCAGCACTAGATAGACATGGGGGTTTTTGGTAGTATGACTGGCAGCCTCCCCAAACAGAATTCCAGGCAGTGATTGTTGTTCAAAGGGGGCGCCTCTTCTTTCAACAGCATTGTGATAACTACTGATCATGGTGCTAACAAAGTTTTTCTGATTCTAACTGTTGCTGTGGAAAACAGACTGCAGCTCAATCTCCTCATGTTATGGAGGCCCTACAGCCAATTTCATACAGTGCTATTTTTCATATCAAAGCATTGGACACTACCTGGATGGAATCCAAAGGATCCACTGACCTGTCAGTCAAGCACCACTGGTGTCCGTGATATGATTTGTGGTATCCACTATATGCAGAAACCATAACACAGTTGTGAACAGCACTCAATAAAAATAGAAATGCTTTGCAGTTAGTGGATAAAGCACAGCACTGAGCCTACGTAAACTTTAATTCACTACAGGCTGAAGACAACGGACTACTGGTACCAGACCGGTAATTGTGCTTTAGATTGATATGTTGAAAGTAAAGAAAGAAATATATTGGTTCCGCCAATACATGATGCATTACTTACCAAATAACCCATGTTGTAAGGTTAGCTGCAATACAATGAGGCTCATTTTGTGGAGATCGGAAATGCTTCAAGGAGTGTTGGCTTTCAGAGGCAGCACTGCAGCCCTAAATATACAAAACAATATATTTTATATAAATAATATTGCTACCCTCACAAGAGTTTGGAAAGGGAACTTGTAAAGTGGGATTATTACAAAGTAGATACTGTGAAGACTCTGAAGTTTCAGGGTGCCACAAAAAAAAAAAAAAAAAAAAAAAAAAAATTGTACAAAAACATCTTTGTAAGTACTCAGTTATTCTCAACCCCTTCCCCCCTTTTGTGAGGGTACCAGACATACATCTAAGATTGGATCTTTAGGGTATATTCACATGACAATCCTCCTGTACTTATAATAAGATCTGTGACAAAGATCTGAGATTGATCCTCAAACTTCTGCTGGGGATGTGCAGTGACAGTACAGGTACTTCAAGAAGACATCAATGTATTTGATGATCTATAGCAGGGGTCAGCAACCTTCGGCACTCCAGCTGCTGTAAAACTACAACTCCCAACATACTTCATTCACTTCCATGGGAGTTCCAAGAAAAGAAGAGCAAGTATGCATGCTGGGAGTTGTAGTTTTACAACAGCTGGAATGCCGAAGGTTGCCTACCCCTGATCTATAGTTTGTTTGTTTTTTTTTCCCCTGGATGAAATAGTGAGGTCACTTGGCCTACCAGCAAATGATTCTGCTGATTTTCGGGTCTTGTGTTTGATGTTGATCCATTTTTCACATCCGTGAAATATGAATCAATTATTTATATTTTTTTTTTTTTAATTCTATAGTTTTCAATGTCAGCAACAGAATGCAGATCAGCAACAAAACATGCCTACCCACAATCATTCTACACTGGACTGTTCTTCAGGCCAATGTCAGCACCAGTGTTGCATCCTTTTTTTTTCCTCAGACCTACTGAATGGGAAACACATGTCCAAGAAAACCAAGCCATTCTTTTGTTCCATCAAAAAATAGACCATGATCTACCTTTTTCATCAATCATGGGCAGTACTTTGGAAGTGTGAAAAAGAATGAACTAAGGTGTAAAACATTAATGACTGAGCAGTCATTTTGTTACGATACACAAGTAAACTTCAGCGCAGCAGAAGCATAATATACTGAAAGTAAAAAAAGTAACGTGCTATAATACACTCAGGTGCTATTGATACACTTTAGGAGTATTGTTTTCTGCAAGGCATAACACAACATAGTAAAGAAAAAGCTTATAAACTGATGAAGGTAAACCAAGCCAAGCAGACAGCAGACTGGGAATTCTAACAGAGGTGAGGACATATAAATCTAGGTTAGCACAAGAAAAAAACCCAAAGAGCATTACCAAAGCAAAGCTAACCTTTATCTAGGAACCCCCTTATGAATTTAGTGTTTTGTAGAGCACTTTCACCTGATGGCCGCATTTAAGGCACAGCCAAACATCAACTGAAGGAGCAAACTCTCCATCCTTAGTCCTTCTCTCCTTCATACATTCTGTGCATGTGGACCACACACTCTGAGACACTGCTTTCTTAACCCGAGGGACATCCACTGCTTGGCTCACATGATGGCAAGTAAGACCCGCAAAAAAAAAAAAAAATTTTAAAATCATATCAATATATATATTTTCAAAAGCTTTCCAACAAAGGTACACATTTAATTGATGCAAGTCTGGGACAATGAGTAAGCTCCAAAAGCAATTGTGGCGGAGTAAAGGGAAACCCTTCTGTAATTAACCACTTAAAGGGAGTCAGGTCCAAAATGCCTTCCAAACCAATAACAGTATCATTTAGGGGCTTCTAAGGAGGAGCAGAAACCTACCTTTGTGGCCAAAAGCCGATGAAGCAATGCTGACATAATTATCTTTTTACAAATATGCAAATCAGTCTGCAAGGGCATCAGGGGCGGGGCCTGACTTCACAGATTTGCCTACAGAAAACTATGATGCACACAGAGGTTGAAAATATCCTTATAGTTAAAGTGGAGACACTGGACATGGACACCGTTCCCAGAAATGAGCCAGAGCATTTTCAATGCAGCCCACTCCGGATGCACTTGCGGCTGATAAAAAGTTTAATATCTCTGCATTGCTTCATGTTTTTGTGGCCAAAAATGCATCTTTCTGCTCCTATTAAAGGCCCCTACATGGCATAATTATTAACTTGGGAGGTATTTTGTACCTTACAGACTCCCTTTAAAGGGGTTATCCCACTATTAACACTTATCTCCTATCCACAGGATAAAGAACAAGTCTTTGATTGCCAGGGTTTCAACCACAAGGATCAAAATACAGAGTTTACATGTGCCCCTAGTGAACAGAGTAGAAGCTGTCATGATTGACCACAGGTCTATTCAGCTCAACCCCCAGAAGAACAATCTCAAGCAGTTCCACAGAAATTAAAGGAGCTGTGGTCATACATACGTGTTACTGCTGCATTCACATGAGGCACTTACAGACCCCTGTTCTTGTGATTGCTGAGGACTTTCAAGGGGCCAGACCCCCAGGAATCAAACACTTAATATAACCTAACCTATACTGTAAAAAACAGACAAGTGTGAAAAGTGGGATTACTTCATTAAGATTTATTTCCATTTTTTTAAAATAATTTTTATATAGGTTCTTTTGAAGCACATGGTCTTAATATGTTTCACACCTGAGAGGGAGCGCATGAAAAAACAAATTCTTCACTCTCTTGTGAATACTGGATCACTAGCATGCACAGGACTGAGGAAGAAGATTCTAGCCCCTCAGCAGTTTGGATATTTTTGCACGGTAGGGATGATGGGGAATTGGCAGGGGACTTGTCTCCTTGCCAGAGTCAGCTAAAGCAATCATGGATGCCCTGTTGGTAAACAGGTCCCAGGTTCTGTGTGGACACTGACATCTTTTGTTATACAGGCCTAGAAATCTCCTGCTTCCTATCACATAGATACAAGAGTTTAGCATTTTTAATCAATGTTAGTTAGGGGAGGGAGGGGGTTATGGGGAATGAAAAGGAATCTGAAGCAGATTACAAAAAAAATAAATATAAATTATTATTATTAATAATCATCATCATCATCATCTTTTTAGATTTTTAGGCCGAGGCTCCACGTGGCGTAAACGCTGCGGTGTAGCCGCAGCGTTTTACAGTCTCTAGCGAATCCCATCCACACATTTCAGAAAAATACTCGCAGCAGAAATCCTGTGATTTCCAAAACCGTTGCATTTGTGGAAATCGCATCATGTCAATAATACCTACAGAAAAGGATTTCCCCTTTCACTTATTAAGCTCCTTATCTTCAATCAATAAAATTTTTGTTTACATAGAGATCAGTCTCCATTCTCACACACAGAACTCTATGGAGAAGGGAGGGTGAAGCAGTTGGATGCTGCTGGCTGGTTAATTGGTTTATTGCCTGATTTTGTGCACTGGTAGCCTGTTATCTACAAGCCTAATAGTGTTAGATGTGTTCCCTGACTCACAAGAGTAGCAGCAGAAATTTGAGTGTTTTTTTTCCAGCACCCTCTTCCTCCTCCTCCCCTCTTCATAGACTTGTATGTAGAAATTAACTCAGGCGAAAAGTGAAGGAAACAGATGTTTTTAATAAGATTACACAGATATTACACAGAGTCTTATAGTCACCTCTACTATTCATTTTTGCAAAGTTGTTTATAACTGGAGGCACAGTTTAACCCCTTCCTGGAGGCTACCATTTACTATCCTGTATGATGTACTGGAAAACAGGAAAAAAAAAAATTCAGAAAGGAATGGAATTAGAGAAAAATTGCATTTGTGCAACATTCTTATGGGCTTTGTTTTTGCGGCATTCACTGTGCAGCCAAAATCAGATGTTACTGTAATCTGTGAGTCGGTACAATTATGGCAGTACCAAATTTATATAGTTTTTATTAGGTTTTAACACATTAAAATAGCAAAAAAAAATAAAAATATAATAATAATAATAATAATAATCATTGGAATCGCCATATTCAAAACACTTGAATAAAATGGTTCAGCTCTTTTTTTTTTTTCTTTTGCCGCTACGGCGTTCACTGAATTTTTAATTTTATTTTTAAGAGTTTTATAGATTAGGTTTCCTTGTGTCCAAAAATACCCAATGTGTATGTATTTTACATTGTTTATTTTTATATCCGATCTAGGGAAGGGAAGGGGGGGTGACGCTAGGTTTACACTAGCATTTGGGTTTCTGTTCTTCGGGTCTGCTTGGGGACCCGAAAAACCTGAAACCCTATCAGATTAAAAAGCGGTTACCTGCGAACCCCATAGACTATAATGGGGTCCACCGGGTTTCCGTCTGAAATCGTCGGAGAGAAAAGTCCTGCTTGCATATTTTAAGCGGAATGGGGGACAGAGTCTCCGAACGATCACACAACACTAGTGTGACTGCAGCTTTATTTGAACTATTACTGTCATCACTAGGCAGCCTGTAATAGAAGTATCGTAATGACAAGCCTGGAAGCCTTCAATAAGCTCCTAGCTGTCATGGTAACTGATCGCCAACCCCCGTATTTTGTTCAAGGAAACAGCAACTCTCCCTTAAATGGTGGCATTCATGCACCACTGGGGAAATGATTTTGGAGGTTTCAGATGGGTCAATGCTCGTGATCAGTGCAGGCACTGATTTCAGGCTTTGTTACTGGGTCTCTGCTGTATAATACACCCAGAGGATATAAACCACTGTACTATTACGGCGGATGTCAGGTCTTTTAATATGGCGGTCGCTCAAGAGCAGAGTGGCCGCCAAGTCTCCACTGTATTATACAGCAGAAACCCAGTGGCAGTGCCCACGTTCCAAGCCTACATTGATCACAGGCATTAACCCTGCTAAAGCCTCTGTCAACCATGGCGGAGACATTTTCCCAGCAGAGCATGAATAAGATCAGGGGCAGTGATCCGTAATACATTGCAATTCATTAGCATTGCAAGTTATGAATTAGTTATCAGACTCCCTGGGATTCAATCCCTGTTTCCAAAAATGCTGATCTACAAATACTTTTCCCGTATGGTAAACATCATAGTGAGGGAAAAAATAATAATAACAAATAAAATCTATATTTTCCATATGGCTGAACCACAGTTTTTTCTCCTCCCATAACAATTTGAATAAAAAGTGTTCAAGTCATCAGACATTCCCCAAAATGGTAAAAATAAAAAAGCACATCTGACCCAGCGAAAATTGCATTATACATACATGGGGGATCAGAATATAGTGACTCCAAGATTGATTTAATTATTATTATTTATTTATTTTTTTTAAGTTTTGGATTTTTTGAAGGAGCTAAATTACCAAAAATTATATAAATTTGGTATCGCTGTAATTGTGTCAACACAAAAAATTCAGGTAACATGTAATTTTGGCTGCAAAATGAATGCATTAAGAACGAAGCCTGAAAGAAAATCACGCAAACAGTTTTTCTTTAATTCCACCTCATTCTGAATTTTTTTTCATCTTTCCAGTACATCATACGGAATAGAAAATGGTACCATTACGAAATACAATTTGTCCCACAAAATTTAAGCCCTCATATGGCTCTGTGGACAGCAAGTTTTAAAAAAAAGTTATGGGTTTTGGAAAATGGGGAGTAAAAAATGAAAATTGAAAAATGGCCATGGCGGGAAAGGGTTAAAGACTCAACATCCACTGTAATAGCACATCGGATGTCGGGAAAAGATTAAAATGGAGAAAAATTGAAAAACTCTTTATACTAAGAAGCTGTAAAACTTCTTTTACTTCAGAGCAGTTAAACTATGCAACTCGTTGCCACAAAACTTTGTGATGCTGTTCTTGAATGTTTAAATATGACAAGTAAATGTATGTTCAGATTTTTGCTGGAGATTCCATTACGAACCTCAGTCACAGATTCTGTCAAAAATTGCGGATTAAAAGTCCAGTATGCAAGAATTTTTTTTTATCTGGTAAGACGGACACCATACAGGATACCCAAAGGACCCCATTATAGTCAATGGAGTCCATTGGAATCCGCCTGTATCTTTCATATGACGGATTCATGCCCTTTGGGATTTCCGTTTTTCTGTTCATATAACAGAACACAAAAAATGGAAATCCTAATGGAGATGTGAACATAATCTTACAGCTATTAGGTTTCTGGAGATGGGGTTCTAATCCAGACTTGAATTTGGAAAGGAATCAACATGGTGGGATTACAGGTTGGGCTTGATGGACCTCTAACTTCATTCAAGTTTGTCAGCTACACACGTGGACAAAATTGTTGGTACCCCTTGTTTAATGAAAGAAAAACCCACAATGGTCACAGAAATAACTTGAATCTGACAAAAGTAATAATATATAAAAATTCTATGAAAATGAACAAATGAAAGTCAGACATTGCTTTTCAGCCATGCTTCAACAGAATTTTTAAAAAAAGAAAACTCATGAAACAGACCTGGACAGAAATGATGGTACCCTTAACTTAATATTTTGTTGCACAACCTTTTGAGGCAATCAATGCAATCAGAGGCGTAGCTAGCAGGGGGCGGCTGCCCCGAGCCCACTGACTCATTAATACATCCTTTATTTTTAACTAAATCGGCGTCTGCAGACACCGATCTAGTTAAAAGACTTCCTGCAACTTAACAGTATTGTAAACCGCAAGCTAATACAGGCCTGCGGTTTACAAGACACTGAGACCACAGAGGGATGTGCTGCTTCTCAGCACGGGAGGCGCAATGACGTCACAACATCGCGCCGCCTGCGCTCAGACACAGACGTCCTGTGCGTGGACAGGGAGGAAGCGGCGGCTCCATTCATCAGGATCGCAGGTAGGTGAGTGTGACTTTTTTTGTGGGTATATTAATAGCATAGCTCCCAGTAGGGGAGTCCCGATTTTACACAGCTGTCCTGCTATACCCCTGAAGTGTTTTGCTATTAACAAACTTTATCAGGGTAGTGTAAAGGGTAGATGCTAAATCCTAGTGGGTAAAGGACCTTTGATAATGTCATGACCATGTGATCAGACTCTTGTGTGGGCGGAGCTATTCTGGATACTGCGGGACAGACTGTGATGTTACACAGAGGAAGCTGCTGGGAATAGAGTGATCGAAGAGACAGAGACACAGCATGTGTGAGCAAGAGAGGGGGGGAACTGGGGGCAGATGTAGGGGCCAGTTAAACTGAAGGCAGATGAAGGGGGCAACTAAACTGCTGGCAGATAAAGGGGGGAATTAAGCTGGTGGTAGATGGAGGGGGCAATTAAACTGTGGGCAGATGTAGGGGGGTATTAAGCTGGTGACAGATGAAGGGGGGACATTAAGATGGTGGCTGATGGAGGGTGACATTAACCTGGGGGCAACTGGAGGAAGACATTAAACCGTGGGGGGTAACTGGAGGGGGGACATGTCTGCCTCTAGTTGCCCCCAGTTTAATGTCCCCCTCCAACAACCCCCACTGTTTAATGTCACCCTCCAGCTGCCCCAGTTTAATGCCCCCTCTAGTTTCCACCAGTTCAAACTGGGGCACAAGGAGAGTGACTTAATACTGTGGGGCAATTGGAGGAGAACATTATAATGTGGGGGCATATAATGTTAGGGTTACTGTAGGAGCATTATACTGTTTGGGGGTACATGGAAAAATAGATTAGAATGGGCAGAGTCAACGTAGAAGTGGGTGGAGCTAAATTTGATGCGGTGCGCATAGCACGCCGTATATTTTGTCCCTCTTTCTGTCCTTTGAAAGTTGGAAGGTATGTAATAATATAAGGGGTGGATAAGAGTGGGAAATATAACTATAAAGGTAGGATTCATTAGGGGGCATTATCATTATGACGATGGGGGGGTCATTTATATAAGGGTTATTACAGGGTATTATGAATACAAGGGGGGAGGTTATTTATATAAGGGGCCATTAGGGGGCATCATTTATATTAGGAGGCATTATGAGCATAAGGGGGTGGTCATTGATATAAGGGGTCATTAGAGGTGCAGTATTTATGTCAGGGGGAATCACGGGCATAATATGAGGGTCAATTCATTTAATTAAAGTTGCACTTGGGCTTTATTAAGGCTAAGGCCCCACATACCGGGCTGCAGTAAAAAAAAAAAATAAAAACGCTGCAGGAAAAACCGTGACAGTAACATTGTGGTTTTTCCTGCTGCGCTTTTCACTGAAGGTCCACAGAGGTTTCCTCTGTGGACTTTCTGTTTTTAATACACCTATACAGAAACTGCCAGTGTTTCCATAGGTATAACTGACATGCTGCAATTTCCAAAACCGCAACGGTTCTGGAAATTGCAGTGCGTCTGCTGCATATATTTTTCCGCAATGTGTGGATAGGATTTGCTAGAATGCCACGGTTTTTTTCTGTGGGTTTTCGCCACATGGGGCCCCATCCCATCCCCACTTTGCAGTAAAATATGCGCAGCGGATACACTGTGATTTCCAAAACAGTCGCAGTTTTGGAAATCGCAGCATGTCAATTATACCTACGGAAACGCCAGCGGTTTCCCTATAGATATAATTGAAGCAGAAAGTCCACAGAGGAAACCTTTCTGTGCAAGGTGCTGCAGGAAAAACCGCGATCAATAAGAGGAGCTAAAGATGTCTGTGTTGCAAACTTTACAGAGACTGGAAGAAGTGGTCATGGCCATCCAGATGAAAGAGATGGGGAATGTGAACGATTAATTAGAGACGTCACCTGTAAGTCAATAAATGTTACTGCACTGTATTCACCTAAATCGTCTGCAGAGCCCTGTGTAGAGCCGCTATATACCACTACACGCTCACCGTATACTCATAGTATCGGTATACAAACATGTCTAAGTTGGGGGCCCACTTGGACATGTTCGCCCCCCCTGTGCTGAGCCCCTGGCTACGCCTCTGAATGCAATCAAATGATTCCTGTAACTGTCAATGAGACTTCTGCACCTCTCAACAGGTATTTTCGCCCACTCCTCATGAGCAAACTGCTCCAGTTGTCTCGGGTTGCCTTTTCCATACGGCATGTTTCAGCTCCTTCCAAAGATGCTCAATAGGATTTAGGTCAGGGCTCATAGAAGGCCACTTCAGAATAGTCCAATGTTTTCCTCTTAGCCCTTCTTGGGTGTTTTTAGCTGTGTGTTTTGGGTAATTATCCTGTTGCAAGACCCACGACCTGCGACCAAGCTTTCTCTCTAGAATCCCTTGATAGTCTTGAGATTCCATTGTACCATGCACAGATTCAAGACACCCTGTGCCAGATGCAGCAAAGCAGCCCCAGAACATAACAGAGCCTCCTCCATGTTTCACAGTAGGGACAGTGTTCCTTTCAAGATATGCTTCATTTTTCCATCTGTGAACATAGAGCTGAAGCTTTGTGGCTTGTCAATATGTAGTTTGGCAAATTCCAGTCTGTCAGATTCAAGTTCTTTCTGTGACTATTGTGGGTTTTTCTTTCATTAAACGAGGGGTACCAGCAATTTTGTCTACGTGTGTATGTTACTATGTATTTATGCAGTGATTAAAATAAGTGTCAGCAAACAATAATTAAAAAAAAAAAAAAAAAAACCTCAAAATTGTGGACAAACATAAAAAGGCATACCTACCTTGCCACCCTAATCCCCCACCAATCCCTAAGTGGACATGTAAGCTGCAGCCAATCACTAGCTGGTGGAACAGAATCAATGAGCAATAAGTGAGGTGTATATGGCTTTTTTATGTTTGCTCATCATTCTCAGTTGTTTTTAGGGTAATTAATATTTGCCATACAACCACTTTGAAGGGAGTCTACCACCTCAGACAAGCATATTCAACTGTCACATTACTGAGCAGATTAGAGATAAACAACATCTTTGTTGCACATGTCACTTTTGTAGATTTAGAGAAATAAAACTTTGAAGTCTCGTGCAAATGAGACAATTGGTGCACTAGGGGTGGGCCTTCAGCCCTGGGAGCACTACTTTCAAGTAGCATGGGTGATGTCATAGCAGCGGGAGGATCAACCCTCATTGCATGGGCAGGCGTAGGCAGGAGATGGTAGAGGTCCGAGTAGCAGAAGAAAATTTCTCAAACGAGCTGAAGGCCCAACCTAAGTCCACCAACTGCCTAAATTGCATAAAATTTCCAAGTTGTTTTTCTTCAAAACTAAAAAAAAAATTACATACATAACAACAGCATATTGTTTACCACTGTTACATGTTCTGTAATGTGGTTGTAACAGTTGAACATGCTCGGAGGAGGTGGTAGGCTCCCTTAAACATTATTTATAGAAACCAGAAGCCCATATTAATTGAGAAACTTCTGGTTGCTACCAGTTTACTGAAAGCAAATAAATGCATCTTCCAAAGATACTCAATAATAAGTTTCTCTCTAGTAAGCCGCAAAGCAGTGGCTGTAGTAAGGAAAAACGTTAGCCTTTTGTGAAATAATAAGACACTGAAAATACATATGATTTAGGCTTAAACTAACAACTATACACAAGAAACAGCTTTATGCAAAGTTGGTTTCTGGCTGTCAGAACATACTATAAAGGCTATAAGCTACTGTATTTAAGGAGTTTTTCCAAGTTCAGGATATTGATGACGTATCCTCAGGTTAGCTCATAAATATCAGATTTTTGGGGCCCAGCTATTTGCATCCTGGTGGATAAGCTGTCTGAAGGGGCTGCAGTGTTTGTTTATAATCATGCCATTCACACAGCACACCCCTCCATCACTGTACAGAGACCTGAAAAAAGTGAGACTCCTGCAAAAACTGATGTATACTTAAAAATTTGTTCATACCAATAATGTCATCTGAGGAATCTTCATCAGGAGGACGACTGGTCCTCCTACTCCTCCTCGTCATCTTTTCAGCACCTCCCAGTGAATACGGCTCCTTCACTCTCATCTGCACCTATAAGACAAAAAAAACTGAAGTCTGTCAACCAGACTCGTGTGTCCAGACATGAAGCAGCGTGTACATATTTGCTGACACACTGCTGTAATTCTGCAGTTGATGGATCTGCAGTATCTGCTAACTAGAATGACAGAATAGAATTAGATCTTACCGTTAATTCGGTTTCAAGGGAGCCCTTCATGACAATAACACAAGAGGATGAATCTCCACCCCTAATAGGGACCGGAAGAAGACAAGAGGTTAAAACACCCCTTCCCCTTTCAACAGACAAGGTAATGCAACCCAACTTATATTACTTCACATGTCAATAACTATAACAAGAACTAAAAAGGGAGGATAGTAAGGGGGCTGTCATGAAGGGCTCCCTATAAACTGAATTAACGGTAAGAACTAATTCTATTTTATCGTCACTCATGACAGCACAATAGGAGAGATACCAAATAAACCATAACAATTGAAAGAGGGATTAAAGTATGAAGGACCTTTATGCCAAAATATAGAAATTCTGAAAGGCACATCTAACAATAACAATTGAAGAAGGATGCCACTGTTGACTTTTGTCTAAATTCTTGTGGTTTCTCCACCAAAAGAGGGCGTTCGATACCTAGGTAGAGATGACAATCTTCCCGTCTGGGTATAGGGATGATTTGTCCCGACTAGAAAGAATTAACTCCTTAAGAATTCTGAAATGTGCTTGGGCCCAAGGAACTTCCTGAATGTAAGCCATCATTGAACCTAGAATCAACATGTTTTCCCTTATAGTCTCCATCTTTTTCTTCTGAAAAGAAGTGATTTTTGCAATGGGAGACAGTTTTTCTTCTCTTGAAAGAAAGGACATCTGAAGATGAGAGTCCAATAATATTCTTTGAAAAATTGTTGAAAGGAATCAGGTTGTATATTTCTATATTTGTATATCCATCCCAGACATTATAGACAGCGGTGGACTATGGAAAAGCGGAAGGAGGGAGGGAGAGAAAGAAAAGAAAAAAAGAAAAGAAAAGTCCAAACCTTCAAAAGGTACAAGGCGGCACACCTCACCATGTTACATAGGACTGCAAATCTGGATCTCATCTCTACTGACTCAGCGGAGCCATTTGCCAAGAAATCTGGGATAGAAGCTAAGAAATCCTTCCTGGGAGTGCCTTCTTTAAGATGTAGTTCAAGCTGATTTAACCACAAGTGTCCCCTATATTAATTTGCATGACAGTAGCATAGGTCTCACAACATTTCATTAAGAGGCTGTCTGCTTTTCTATCAAGCGGTTCTTCTTTAACCAGCCTTTGCTACTTGGATATCAATCTTAGCCTTGGACCTGCTCTCCTCTGTTTTTCTGGAAATCTCCAATCATCTTCTATAAAGCCCTTAAGATTCTCATGAATGGGGAAGACTTGTTTCTTTTACGATCTTATTACAACAAACATCTCATCTTGTAGACTGTGGGTCTCTAGAACCTCTTCTACTTGAATAGTAGACTTTACCGAATTGAGAAACTTCTGTATACTGTATATTCTGAATTTAAGTATAACTACTTCTGAGGAAGACAGTAAATATTAGAGGGTAACTTATTCTAAATAGTCTTCAAAAACAGACAATCTTCAGCAATTTTCATTTTGTTTTGGAAGAGGAGCAGGTTCAGAATGAAGGATTGAATGAATTTACAAAGAGAACAGAATCTCCTGGCACACCATATTCTTAATTTCATCCATAAAAGATGGTTGCGCCTCTTTAATGACTTTCTCTGTACACACTTGACAAAGAGGTTTTTCTTTCCCAAAGGATGAAAGCTTTTTCCCCACAAATAGCACATTTTTGGACAGGTTGAACTTTTTAAGATTTGAAGACTTCCTTATTTGACTGTAAGATAACAAACAGGGAAGGGAGTCAGCATGAGACCTGATCCCAATACAAGTCCCTTAAGAAAAGGTACACTTACAGAGCCAGGCTTCCAACTAGGATCAGGGTGAGCAGAACATCAGTTTCAGGCATGATAGCCCACCAATTTTACCTCAGCAAGGGTGGATATTCATTGAGGTCTTTTATGTAATTACCCACCGGTAGTGCCTTCCAAAGGGTGGGACTTCCATCTACTGGCACCAGAACTGCCACTGACCACAGTGTATACAGTGGTGAAAAAAAAAAGTATTTAGTCAGCCACCAATTGTGCAAGTTCTCCCACTAAAAAAGATTAGAGAGGACTGTAATTGACAACATTGGTAGACCTCAACTATGAGAGACAAAATGAGAAAACAAATCCAGAATATCACATGGTCTGATTTTTAAAGAATTTATTTGCAAATTATGGTGGAAAATAAGCATTTGGTCAATAACAAAAGATCATCTCAATACTTTGTTATATATCCTTTGCTGGCAATGACAGAGGTCAAACGTTTTCTGTAAATCTTCACAAAGTTGGCACACACTGTTGCTGGTATGTTGGCCCATTCCTCCATGCAGATCTCCTCTAGAGCAGTGATGTTTTGGGGCTGTTGCTGGGCAACACGGACTTTCAACTCCCTCCAAAGATTTTCTATGGAGTTGAGATCTGGAGACTGGCTAGGCCACTCCAGGACCTTGAAATGCTTCTTACGAAGCCACTCCTTCGTTGCCCTGGCAGTGTGCTTGGGATCATTGTCATGCTGAACGACCCAGCCACGTTTCATCTTAAATACCCGCGCTGATGGAAGGAGGTTTGCACTCAAAATCTCACGATACATGGCCCCATTCAATATTTCATGTACATGGATCAGTCGTCCTGGTCCCTTTGCAGAGAAACAGCTCCAAAGCATGAGGTTGCCACCCCCATGCTTCACAGTAGGTATGGTGTTCTTTGGATGCAACTCAGCATTCACTCTCCTCCAAACACGACGAGTTGTGTTTCTACCAAACAGTCCTACTTTGGTTTCATCTGACCATATGACATTCTCCCAGTACTATTCTGGAACATCCAAATGCTCTCTAGCAAACTTCAGACGGGCCCGGATATGTATTGGCTTAAGCAGGGGGACACGTCTGGCACTGCAGGATCTGAGTCCCTGGTGGCGTAGTGTGTTACTGACGGTAGCCTTTGTTATGTTAGTCCCAGCTTCCTGCAGGTCATTCACTAGGTCCCCCCGTGTGTTTCTGGGATTTTTGCTCAACGTTCTTGTGATCTTTTTGAACCCACGGGGTGAGATCTTGTGTGGAGCCCCTGATCGAGGGAGATTATCAGTGGTCTTTTATGTCTTCCATTTTCTAATTATTGCTCCCACAGTTGATTTCTTCACACCAAGCTGCTTGCCTATTGCAGATTCAGTCTTCCCAGCCTGGTGCAGGTCTACAATTTTGTTTCTGGTGTCCTTCCACAGCTCTTTGGTCTTCACCATAGTGGAGTTTGGAGTGTGACTGTTTGAGGCTGTGGACAGGTGTCTTGTATACTGATAACAATGTCAAACAGGTGCCATTACTACAGGTAATGAGTGGAGGACAGAGGAGCTTCTTAAAGAAGAAGTTACAGGTCTGTGAGAATCAGAAATCTTGTTGTTTGTAGGTGAGCAAATACTTATTTTCCACCATAATTTGCAACCTAATTTCGAATGCCTAGTGAGCTCTAAAGTTTAAACCATACTCTGTCACCAGCACAGAGCAGACAGCCTCTTGCATGCCCCCTAATAGAGACAGGAATAACATGGAGGAGGAGAGGAGGGGTCTTTTAACCTCTTGTTTGCTTTTGGTCCCTATTAGGGGTGGAGATTCATCCTCCTGTGTTGCTGTTATGAAGGGTGATAAGACAAATACTATATAAACTATACATGCAAAGAACATGAATGATAAACACTATGTGAAATACTAACAATTTATCAAGGCACGGTCATATTTACACATATATCTGTGCAGGCTATTAATACTGTCTTCATGTATGTCCATTAATTTATTTACAGGTAACGTAAACAAGGTTCTATAACTTAATCGTTCACCTTAATATGCATTATAATGTAAGGGCAATGTATTCCAGCTGCAGGTCCGTACTCCCAGTAGCCAAAACACAAAATCCGTCAATTACCATCCTAAGTGGGAGCGATAAGGTTATGACACCCTTTGTGGGCCAGATGACCAGGTACCCCAGGTAACTGTCGTTGTCCTAATTGATATGAGCTAAGTGTTAGCGGCGAGAGATAGACACCAGACACAGAGCTGGTATGAACCCTCTTTCTTAGCCGAATACAGGGACGCACACTGAACCTTTATTAAAGACAACATAAGTTCATATAGCAGCAAATATAGGAAAGGTTTAACATAGAAACGCAAGTCCTCGTGTTCAATCCCAATTGGTGTAGTATATCTTGAATGCATAGATAACAGATATAAGCAGTTCTGTATATGGTCAGCCATCTCCTGTCTTGCGCTGTGATGTAGGGAGGTGTCTTCTGGCAGCAAGCCAAGCACATGTCTTCTTGGACACAAAGGATTCTCACTTTGGTATGCAGACACTATCTGGTAGTGTAACATTACATTACACTCAGTTTCAAGCATAAACAACCACATCTAATATTTAACTTTAAGGATAACAATGTTTTTTTTACATACAATACACCTTAAGCAGATATGAAAATATAAAACAGATATAAAGTATAAAATTATAAAAAGTTCATTATGATCCTTCACAGGAGGAGAACAGTTCTTATGAACACAGCGTGTCTACAACAGCAATCTTTTGTCCTTTTTGGCAACACAGAGTACAGACCTGTAGCTGTACTATTACATGACAAATTTACTTAAAGGGGTTGTGCTGTTAAGGACACTTATCCCCATCCACAGGTTAGGGGATATGTGTCCGATTGCTTGGGGTCCAACCACCGAGTCCCCCAGATATCAGGAGAAAGTTGGACTGAAAGTTACTCTAAAGCCTCCTTGTGAATGGAGCAACAGGTCACTTGCAGGACCACAACTCCATTCACTGCCACAGGGTTGCAGGCTCTGCCAGAGATTGCAATCCCAGCAGAGATTTGTCCAGAGTTTTGCACCAGGCTATCTGCCACATATACAGGCCGTGTGTAAGTGGCCAAAGAAATAAACGGGTCAGTGTGCTAGCCCTGAAATACACTGACAAAGCATGCGGTTGTGTTAATACACTTATTGTGTACCTCCCATTTTGCTTCTAATTTAAACCAGAAAGTACCCAGCTCAGGAGGCCCACTTCAAACAAGTACAGTATAGACAAACTTCTGCACTGGTACTGCAACCAAGGGTCTAATTATAGGGCTGTGGAGCCGGAGTAGCAAAGTCTGAGAAGGGGCCTGCTTGGAGTGGAGTCAAAGTCACAAAAAAGTTATATACTCCAACTTCAAAATAAAATGTTTATTATAAGTCATACAATTATTGATATTGTATAATTTGCTGCATCGCTTATTGTATATTTTCTTTCATAGGAACTGGCCATTTTCCTTAAATAGACAAACTTTGCTGCTTGTGTCTGAACCTGGTTGTCAGCCATTTATGTAAGAGTTGGGCTGTGTAAAAAAAAAAATCAATTGTCTGGCCTACAGACTCCTCCGCCCTGCTAATCATTCCAAATAATCAGTGACCACACCATAGTGTACCTGGGATTTTCAGCCATACTGCACACACAGAAATTTGGTTG
Organism: Leptodactylus fallax; assembly: GCA_947044405.1. NCBI lineage: Eukaryota > Metazoa > Chordata > Amphibia > Anura > Leptodactylidae > Leptodactylus > Leptodactylus fallax. The sequence continues at coordinate 1,579,480 of CAMRHE010000024.1, forward strand.
CATTAGGCTCGTGTAAAATTGGCCTCTTTCTGAAAAACTCCACTAGGCACTGGGTATTACTGCAGTACAGAACAGAGAATTCAGATACAATCCTTCCATGTAATACAGGACAAAGATGGGTATCATGTGGAGAATCTTCTTCCTCGGCCTGAGGAACTTCACAGTGCAGGGTTGAAACACATTGTGTTTATGTGATGTAATTAAAAAACGAGGATCTTATATCTTTATTCTTTTGCCTGGCTTGAATTTTCAATAGTTAAGATCTCAAAATGGGGCCTGCAGCACCCACCACCCAAAAGTAAAGAAGGTCTCTGCGAGATAACTACCTTTGGCTAAAAGAAAAGAAATGAAGGATCTCCAAGAAGGTGCAGCTGTAGACTCAATCCATCTCAATCTTAGTCCATCTCAACTAAGGCTCTGTTATTTATTTATTTATTATAGTTACTTATATAGCGCCATCATATTCCGCAGCGCTTTACAGACATTGACAGTCACTGTCCCACATAGGGCTCACAATCTACATTCCCTATCAATATGTCTTTGGAGTGGATGATGTGCCTGTTCCCCTGGCACTTTGACAATAGAAGTGTTCCCTCTACCTAGTAGGTAGGGGGAATCTAGACTGGAGACAAATCCAGGCAAGAAAGGCAAACCCCAAAACACTTTTTCATCATTTGCATAGGAAATAAAAAGTTGATTTACATGAAAATTGGGCTCCAAAAGCTGAATAACAGTGACATTTTTGGAAACTGCAGAATCATCTGTTCAGTGTAGCACGATTATGTTTATAGTAAATTGACTGCTGACAGACTTCCTTTAATGTTATTAACAAATATTTTGTGCTGACAAAAAAAAAAAAAAAAAGGAAAGATTTCTTCTTCTTCCTACTGTGAAGATCTTTTATGTTCAATTCAATGTAGTTCAAGAATCATCTCTAGATTTTATTCTATGCAGGAGGAGTAGTCAACCTGACACTTGATGAGGAGACTCAACTGTGACCCTTTACTTTATCTGAAGGTCACACTTCACACACGCGCAAAGGACAAGGGGTAAGCATAGACACATACAGTACAAGGACAAAAATCATTTACATGCCTTTAAGTGCAGCTTACTGAAAGACTATTGTCAGTAAATTGGTTAGAAAACTAATCACAGTACCTTACAGATGTGATTCCACAGTTTCCAAATATGTCTTTCTTATTCAGCTTTAGATCCCCATCTTAATATAAATCACTATTTTAGTCATATGCAAAAGGAAGAAAAATGCTTCAGGGGCATGACTTTGCTTGGCTGCGCTTCAGTCTCGACCTTAGATTACCTTCCCAATATTGAGCTGAACTCCGCCCTCAACTACTTGATTGACAGGTCTCTCCTTCCCTTCCAGCATTAGCATCACTCCTGGCAGATGCAGGAATTACTGCTGTGTCTGCAACTTCTAGTCACAGAAGAATTAAGCACTGTTGACTTATTTTTTAGAAGTTGTAGTACCCTCAGGGGTCACCATGCAACTCTATTCACTTAGGGTGGGTTCACACTTGCGGCGGCACTCCGTCCACCGCGAATCCGACCTAAATGTCGGAAAACTGGATAGGGAAAGGTTTGCAACGCTTTGCTTAAAAACCTATTCACTTGAATGGGTTTTTAAAGGAATGCGCGGGTGTGAGCTTACACCCAGAAGGGCGGCCAATATCATGAATCCTCCATACATTGTAACGGACCATCAAAATATAGGTAATGTCCGTTTTTACAGATCCCTCCATACACTGCAACGTCCATTTTTTTTTTTTTTTTTTTTTTTTTTTTTAAACGGACGGCATACGGCAGCATTAACTTTAACCACTTCCGGACCACCCATTGGGTATATACGTCCAGCCTTGTTCTGCAAGGGCGTACCATTATGTCCAAGCAGATTTCATGCAGCTGCTGAAACGGGGAGCCGGCTGTAACTTCAGCCAGAGCTCCCAGAGAGAAGGTTTATCACCTTCCCTGCCTTCCTGATCTCTGTGCATACAGCGCTCAATAAGCACTGTATACACCGCTATGGGCGCAACCATAATGTGATCTGGAGATGGAAGCCTCGGAAGCAGCCAGGCCCTTGCGAAGGCCGTCAGAAAGAGCAAGGAAGGCATCCAAACGATGGAATGGGCAGAGGCAGAAAAATAGACCCGTACTGCCCGCACCACACCTAGGCAGGGAAGAGAACGCTTATGTGGGTGCTTAGGGTCCGGGCAGAGAGGCAGTAAGGCAATGTCCATATTGATGTGAAATGAAGAAACCACCCTAGACAGAAAAGAAGGTGGCGGACGAAGGACAACCTTGTCCTGTGGAGAACAAAAAAAAGAGACTTCTGGGACAGGGAAGCCAGCACAGAGACTCTGCAACCTTCCAGGACAGAAGGCAAAGAGAGATCTCACCAAAGCTCAAAGGGGGGAGCCTGAAGCACCTCAAGGATGAGATTAAAGGTCCCATGGTTCCAAGAGAGGACGGTAGGGAGAAACACAGTGTGCCACTTCATGCAGGAAGGTCTTCACCTGAGACTGGAAGGCCAGGGTCTTCTGAAAAGGTATGGAAAGGGCTGAAACCTGCCCCTCAAGGGAAGGAAAACCAAGTCATTGGTCAGACTGGACTGGAAAAAATGCAGGATTCTGGAAAGAGAAAAGGAGAACGAATGGAAGAGATGACACACCACCGTAAGTAGTACTCCCACGTACGATAATAGATCTTTGCGAAAAGAGATATTGTGAAAGGCCTGGAAACAGGCAGTGAAAAACCACGACGCCTGAGGCCGAGAAGATCCGCACAGGAAGACATGCAAGTATGATGGGCGGTGGTTAGTATTTGTGACGTTCCAATTCCAGAAACGGAATGTCACCGAAAAATCAGAAAATATACCTGGGGAAGTCCGGCAATCTAGGTAAATATAGCTTTTTGGTACAGTAAGTAATTTAGAAGATAGGAGGGGATAGCTTAAATTAGAAAGATTGATTTATCCCGGACAACCCCTTTAAGTGGCAAAAGTCTCCTATGTCTCAGGTAAAGGAAGCCGCCCAATCCGGGGGAGGGGCCAGGAGGATCTTGAGCTGGCTTAGATGGAAGACAGGGAGAGCAGAGGGGCTCAGGCCGCGTCCCGCAAAGAGATAGATAATAAAAAAAAAAGATCCTGAGGAACTGCAATGGCCAGCAAGGTTGCTGGAAGCAAGCTAACCCAGAAAAAAATAGCCTCAGAAGAACAAACACTGCTGAGGAAAAAAAAAAAAAGAAACTCCAAAAAATTCCTGCAAGGACCTGCAGCAGGGGAGTGAGAGAAGAAGATAGGACCTCCCCTAGGCCAATAGAAGCCCAGGGAGGGGGCGGGCCTAGTTGCGGCATAGTCCCCGCTCAGGTTTGGGACTAAAATAGAAACAGTGGCCGACTGGGAGACCTGGCCAGGAGCTCCGGAAGGCCCAAAAAAGGTGCCAGGGGCCAAGAAAGAGGGTCCCCACACAAAGGGGGGGAAAAAAAAAAAACAGGTGCTTCCCTCTCCTTAAATTAAGCTGGGGGAGGCAAAAAAAAACAAAAACTCACCAGTCCCCTCTGAAGTCTTTTTGCGGCAAAAGTCCTCACCAGCTGTGACGCCCTGGGTTCCTTTACTTAGGCCACTGATTGGCCTCAACGATCACAAGCAGCCGGGACGTCAGCCGAAAGAAAACATCCAATCAGCAGGACCAGACCGTGCTAGGACGCACCGGACCAGCATGGACAGGTGAGTGTGGTTTTTTTTTCCACCTCCCCCAGCCTAATAAAAAAAAAAAAAAAAAAAAAAACCCTGGACAACCCCTTCAATGTGGTCAATTGGGACCCATTGTTGTGTATCATTTGAAGGAATGTTTACAGTTCTTCAAGAAGTCCAATGCGCTATCCTTTGCGCCACACAGCCTGCATTTGTTTTAGTTATTCTCGTCCTGGGATGAGCCACAAAAAAATAAAAAACATCACGTGTTAACCAAGTGTAAATCCTTCCTTGAATGAATTCAACACTAGTACAAAATCTGTAACTCAAAAGGGGTGTGTGTAACCATGGAGAAGTGAAATGTACCAACATCAATATTTACTGAACTGCACTGATTACCTGAGGCTCAACCCACTGCTCCATCCCTGTACCTTTTACCACAGCTCTGCTTATACAGGCAGGCTTCTGTGCACAAGCATCAGCCCACCACACAGCAGCAGTTTTATAATAGCAGATATAGAATGATTCGAAACTACAAGCAAATGACAAGACTAAAAGCAACAAGCGCATACTGTGTCTATAGCACTGCCTGCGTCTAGTGTGCACTGTGCCTACATAACCTCTGCTGCTACACCAAGCGGGGTACACTTCTACGGAAACAGAAGGAATTGATTTCATGTTGTAACATAACTGCCGTCAATGACAGGCGACTACAAGCTGCCCAATGAGTAATATATGGGCGCACGGAGCATGCTGCCTACTTACAGCCCAGGACAATGCTGCTACCGGCCGGTAGAATGGTACGCACCCTGGCACTCCGCTTCTGGCTGTGCACCTCTACTACCCACGTGTTCTACTGGGGAAGTGCCTGCGACTGCAGCAACAACATAGCTACGGAAGCGCAGAGGTGTCAAATGCCTCCTGCTGTATCCGAATTTAGCTTTGACATTTGTCTATCACGCCTGGGAGAAGTCAGTGGTGATAGGTGCTGTGTATATAACGAGAATGTCGGTATAACATAGTATTGTGTAAGAGGATCAGCGCACACGGCTGGGCCAGGTCTGCTATTATTATTATTATTATTATTGTTGTTACACACGTATATATACAGTGAATAGGCAGTGCCATATCCGGCCTCTCCCCTCCCTCTGTCAGGACATTTCCGCTCGGTGGAGGTGACATTAGTGACCGGTGAAATGTCTGCTCGGCTCCGGTGTTTGTGCTTAACAGTGAGGGCAGCAAGTGCCCGGGCTGCTGTGTACCGGGGAGGCACCGTACCCAGGGTAGCGGCAAGGCACCAGGGTGAGGAGAGCTCCAGTATAATCTGCTTGTCATATCATGACTACTGTCTGCTGTCCGTATAGTTATGTGCCAGGTAGGAGGTGCTGGCGATGCCTACCCAAGTGTTGTGCTTTTACCTGGCTAATATTCCTCATTGCTATGACCTGGCATGCAAGTAGAGACAAGGTCACGGGGCTCAGAGCTAGGCCTATAAGAAGAACTCTTTAAGTATATTATATAGAGATGGTGGGGTATGCATTAATCTGCCATTAGGATACATTGCTGAATATTTGTCAGGTTCTGTGGGATTGAAATGAATGGAAGTCAGATTTTTTGTAGTGGTTTCTGCTGTTATAATATTCTGCCTTGTGGATTTACTGCCTTTTTGTTCACTGCCTCCTTGATAGCCATTTACATGGGTCTGCAGCTCAACTATTGTAATAGTTCCCCACAGATAATAGTCCTGTCCCATTTTCCCCCTGTAATAGTATAATTTATGTGGGGAATGATATTCCCCATACAATAGCACTATTACTTATGTGGGGGGCACTGTTACAGTAATAGAGACCCCGTAGTGCTCTCCCACAGGTAGTAACTCTTCCCCCACCCCCTGCTCTGCTTAACTGCATAGTTATCCTTTACCTTTAGAGAATTGGCATGGTGGATGGGAGTTGCTATGGCATACAACCTGTGTGCGCCATCTATTTTCCCACAGTATTTATTTATTTTATTTATTATGCTTATTTATCATGGAGTTAGGAGCCAGGGTAGCTGGGAGGAGGATATAAGGTGCCATAGCAGCTCCTGTCCACAGTGCCAATTCTCTAAAGGTAATTAATAACTATGCAGTTCAGCTTGGTGGCAGAGAGAAGTGCAACTTATCACTGTCTGCACCCGACTAATTTGCGACTCCCATTATTGTATGGCAGTTGGCGCATTGTGCTACCACACAGGTCGCACATAACAAAGGCCGGGAATGGACCCATTAACCCCTTCCCACCGGTGACATTTTTCAATTTTCGTTTTTGACTCCCCCGCCTTCCAAACCCCCATAACTTTTTTTCTATTTTTCTGTTCACAGAGCCATATGAGGGCTTAATGTTTTCAGGACAAATTGTTCTTCATAATGGTACCATTTATTATTCTGTACAATGTACTGGGATGCTAGGGAAAAAAATTCAGACTTGGAGAAAAATTGCATATCCCCAGCAGGTAACGGCCTATTTACTTATCGATCCCCGCGCCTGCTGTGGCCGCCTCCGCTTCCCCTTCTGCTATCGGGTGCAGAAGGGGGAATCAGAAGCAGCTGTGAGCGGCAGCGGGCATCGGTAAATGAGGCCAAATACTACTATTATTATACTCCGGGGTCTTTTCAGACACCGGAGTATAATAATCAGAGACCCAGGGGAGGTGATAAACATAAAAACTAGTGTTACTCACCTTTCCGCCGATCCAATGTTATTCCCAGCAGGCTTCGGCCTTCTTTGGTGACGTCCCAGGCATCACGTGAGCGAGCCCAACGTCATTATGTTGCGACGCCGGTCTGTGTGACACCGAATAGGGCCGAAAGAAGGGAGCGCAGCGGAGCCCAGGTAAGTAACATTGGTTTTTATGTTTGTCACCACGTGGGTCTCCGATCATTATACTCTGGGGCATAATACCCTGTGCAGGGGCCGCTGCGGGGCATAATACCCTGTGCAGGGGCCGCTGCGGGGCATAATACCCTGTGCAGGGGCCGCTGCGGGGCATAATACCCTGTGCAGGGGCCGCTGCGGGGCATAATACCATGTAATACTGTGGGCCATAATACCGTGTAGTACTGTATTAAAAAAAAAAAAAAAAAAAACACCTATTCACCTGTCCCCACCGCAGTCTGGTTCTGCTGCTCTGGTGTTCTCTTCTGGCGGAAGTACCCACCACACATGACCACTGAGGGGAAGAAAACACAAGAGCAGCAGGACTGGAACACGCTGGGAGACACCGGAGCACCTTCCCCAGCCTCATATTAAAAAAGTGGTTATCCTGGACAACCCCTTTAAGGTGGCACTTGGGCTTTATTAAAGGGTCTTTTCAGCTCATTATTATTGATGTTCTATCCTTAGGACAGTTTATCAATAAGAGATCAGTGGACCCCTCCTCTGATCAGCTGTATGAAGGGGCTATGGCGCCTGTTTATCACACACTGTTTATAGTGACCGTGTGATGTAAATATAGTCTTGTCACATAGACGTGTATAGGACGAGGCTGTAGTTACATGACATGGCCGCTATGAGATGAATGACACTAGGTAAACAGAGAAGCAGTCACGGCGCTTACACAGGTACCACGGTTCATTCAAGCAGCTAATCAGTGGGGGTCCTGGGTTTTTGAACTGCCGCCTCAGGCAGCAAAGAGGCTAGGTTCACCACTGCGTCAGGGGCTTTAGCCATCTTTAAATATTCGACATCCACCATACTATTACGGCGGATGTCAGGAAGGGGCAAAAAAAAAAAAATATTCAGCTTCCAAAAATTATCTGTAAATACATCCATAGCAGTGCTAAATACTCACTGTTTCCTTGTACAGCCTTTTCTTGGCTTTATTTTACTTGAGACTCCTTGTATCACTGTTATTTACATGTGGTGAATCTGTGAACGAACTACAGGGGAATCATGGGAACTGCAGTTTGTTCACAGATTCACCGCATGTAAATGACAGTGATGCAAGGAGTCTCAAATAAAATAAAGCCGAGAAAAAGCTGCACAAGGGAACAGTGAGTATTTCGCACTACTGTAGTTGTATTTGCAGATAATTTTTGGAAGCTGGATAACCCCTTTAATTCACACTTATCTATGTAATATCAAGAGCAGAGAAGATTCCTGAGATGGTACCCAGTTATGTATTAGTTTTCATTTGTCAGTGTTCCCCAGGTATGGCATGCAACCACTGGGATTTGTTGCCAATTTGACATTGTCTACGAGCTTATTCATGATCCATTTCACGCAGATGCCAAACATGGCACCGACGGATATCTTTAGGTCCATATAATGTACCTCTGTACCTCCAGTTTTACACAGAGGTGATTTTTCACGTATTCTGTGCAAATCAGTAGAAAAAGTATGTATAATGTTAGATGATAGGGTTATTTACATGTGTGTTTATATACCTGAAATGCTGTCAAAAGAAGTAAGGTTTATTACAAAATAGCTTTATTTTTATGTCAACTTTTGTAACCAAAAGTTTTAGGCTGGGTTCACACTACCGTTGGATATTCGTTATGATAGCGTGGGTTAAAAAAAAAAATGGACACCTATCATAACAGAAATTAAATATGACCTAATGTATGCTGTATATTGCTGAGAGCAGTGAATGACTGTGGCAGTCCTGTCAATGTGATACAAACAGAGTAATGGAGGGGAGGGGCAGCCCCACACAGGAAAGGAGGAGAGGGGGGGGGTGATGCAGGCAACTATAAATTAGGGCTGGGCAATTAATCTAAAAATAACCAAACCAAGCATCAACCAGGATAACCAACGTGATTTTGTTCACGTCGGTTATTTCGGTTCGATATTAAAATATGTGCAGATTTGTTCGGATCGAAGCGAAAAGTCTTTTAATTATACTGTGTGTACTCTTCAGACCCCAGAGTATAATGAGCGGAGGGCCAGAGGAGGTGAGGAAACATAAAAAAGAGTGTTACTCACTGCTCCAGTGCGACTCCCTGCTGTCTTCTGCACTTCTGGCTGACGTCACGTGGTGTTGCGACGCTTACGTCTATGCGCCATGATGCTGAGGCCCAATCAACGGTCCCTGATGTCAGCCAGGAGTGAAGAAGACAGCAGGGAGTCACTCCTTAGTGCAGGAGAGGTGAGTAACACTCCCTGGCCCTCTACTTATTATATTTTGGGGTCCCAAAACGAAACCGCTAGGCGAGTGTTGCGAGATAAATCTCTTCGCCCAGCACTTAATCATACTGTAAAATGTACAATGTTTAAAAGGGGCGTGACCTAAATAATTACCTTTTAAAGAGGCTGTTGAGGCCATATATATATATATATATATATATATATATATATATAATTTTTTTTTTATATATATATATATATATATATATATATATATATATATATATAAAAATCACTCCTGTCCCCAGTGCACCAGTGTTTTCCCAGCGCAGTCCACTGCTTCTGCTCCGGCGTCTTCTCACAGGTCTCTTCCTGAGTTCCGCTGATTGGCCTCAGCAGTCACGTGACTGCATCGGAGCACCCGGGAAAGGTGAGTGTTTTTATTTTTTTATTTTTTTTTTCACCTCCCCCCCCCCAGCCTATTTAAATAATAAATTTAATGTCCATTTTTGTTGGACAACCCCTTTTAATTGTAGTTAAGGTAAAATGCCCGATTAATCACGATTATGAGTTAGGTCATAATCTCCCAGCCCTCCTATAAATGCATTTTTATTTCCAACACCTCCCTTGGATATCTGTGCAGTATACAGGAAAGAAGGCTGGCGAGGGACAGACAGGTGTGTGTGTGTTTTGTTTTTTTTGCTGAACTGCTTCTTTAATTTTGAGCCCCAGTCTGAATGGAGCTGTGGTCAGAAATCTTTGCCCCTACTACATTCTTTTCAGTGGGACCCCCAGAGATAGCCGATAATTTTTATTTTTTTTTTCCATTAAAATTTTTATTAAAGTTTTGCACTAAAGGAAAAAGAACATAAAACACATCTGAATATGGAGATGAAGGGAAGGGAGAGGTGAGCGGAGGAACGCTGGGGGTGCGGATGCTGGGAGGGTAGGCAAGGGGGGAGAGAGGGGAAAACAGATACTGACGCAGCAGAGTAAAACATTATATCGAAAAATAAAACATTCAAAACAGAGGATGAACAGTAAAAGGTTTGTAACCTGACTAGAAAAAAGGGGGGAAAAAAAGCACAAAGGAGGCACAGTCACCCGCCCCAGAATCTTGGGGTGGGGTGGGGCTGCTGGATAACGAGGTACAGGAAAGAGTCAGCAGGAGTAAGTAGCAGAGGGTACAGGGAAAGTATAAGAGGCAGGAAAAGGAAAGATTCCTGAGGGTATCAGGAGGGAAAGGGGACAAAAGCGGCCTGAAAATCAGCAGAGTAGTAGAAAGAGTCTTAGAGGAGACATGTCTGTTGGTGGGTTCTATCGTCATGTTTCAGTTTAGCGAGCAGTTTCTCCATACTTTGAATGCAGAGTAATTCCTGCCGATATCTTTTAATATATTTGTTCAGCTAACCTATCAGAAAAATATACAGTTTAAAACCAAAAAAGTATTTGTTTTGAAACAAGATCATGCAGTACACTATAAATGATTACACTTTGTCATTTTTGCCCTTTATCAGCCTTGAGTCCACAATGGCTTGCTGTTCGCAGCCTTTCTGTCAGCTATGGCACGTCCATCAATTATGAAGAACTGAAAGAGTTACTGAAAAAGGATGGAGTTATACTAGTAGATGTTCGGGAGCCATGGGAAGTGAAAGAATATGGCATTATTAAAGGATCGTTGCACATCCCATGTAAGTCATTTAAGCACTAGAGACAATCTGTCTCCATGTATGAAATGTATTGTCTTTAGAGATATGAGGCAATAGACATTACATACACTAGTATTAGGGAACGGTCACACAGCGGAATCTGCTGCTGATTTTTTATTTAAAGAGAGGCAAAATTCTGAGTAGAATGCTGATAAAATAAGCTTCCTGCTCGAACGTGCCATGGATTCTTTAGCTGATTTAGACAGGGAGAGTCTGTAGCCCGAGATAGTCTGTTGATTAGGCCTATTCATCCGGATGTAATCAACAGCGAAATGCCAAGGCTCTGCTTCGGCATTCCGCGGGGAGAAGGTAGGAAAACCTGTCTGCTTCAAATTCCTCTTCATTTTCCACTGTGTGAACTTAACCTTGGGCTCTTCTGCCCAACAATCTGGACAAGAGTATACATATATTTCCACCTAGAAAGATACAGCCCTCCAGTACCAAAAATTTCCCCCCATAAAGTACTACTGTGTAGCACAGCTCAAATAGTCCGCCTGCCAGCTATAAACTGCTGGAGGAAACACTAGATACAGTGCCTTGCGAAAGTATTCGGCACCTGCTCTGTGATAGTCTCAGGGTTCTGTTTAAAGCGCAGAGAGCATCATGAAGATCAAGGAACACACCAGGCAGGTCCGTGATACTGATGTGGAGAAGTTTAAAGCCGGATTTGGATTCAAAAAGATTTCCCAAACTTTAAACATCCCAAGGAGCACTGTGCAAGCGATCATATTGAAATGGAAGGAGTATCAGACCACTGCAAATCTACCAAGACCCGGCCGTCCCTCTAAACTTTCATCTCAAACAAGGAGAAGACTGATCAGAGATGCAGCCAAGAGGCCCATGATCACTCTGGATGAATTGCAGAGATCTACAGCTGAGGTGGGAGAGTCTGTCCATAGGACAACAATCAGTCGTACACTGCACAAATCTGGCCTTTATGGAAGAGTGGCAAGAAGAAAGCCATTTCTCAAAGATATCCATTAAAAGTCTTGTTTAAAGTTTGCCACAAGCCACCTGGGAGACACACCAAACATGTGGAAGAAGGTGCTCTGGTCAGATGAAACCAAAATCAAACTTTTTGGCCACAATGCAAAACGATATGTTTGGTGTAAAAGCAACACAGCTCATCACCCTGAACACACCATCCCCACTGTCAAACATGGTGGTGGCAGCATCATGGTTTGGGTCTGCTTTTCTTCAGCAGGGACAGGGAAGATGGATGGAGCCAAATACAGGACCATTCTGGAAGAAAACCTGTTGGAGTCTGCAAAAGACCTGAGACTGGGATGGAGATTTATCTTCCAACAAGACAATGATCCCAAACATAAAGCAAAATCTACAATGGAATGGTTCACAAATAAACGTATCCAGGTGTCAGAATGGCCAAGTCAAAGTCCAGACCTGAATCCAATTGAGAATCTGTGGAAAGAGCTGAAAACTGCTGTTCACAAACGCTCTCCATCCAACCTCACTGAGCTAGAGTTGTTTTCCAAGGAAGAATGGGCAAGAATTTCAGTCTCTCGATGTGCAAAACTGATAGAGACATACCCCAAGCGACTTGCAGCTGTAATTGCAGCAAAAGGTGGCGCTACAAAGTATTAATTTAAGGGGGCCGAATAATTTGGCACCCCCACTTTTCAGTTTATTTTTTACAAAAGTTTAAAATATCCAATAAATTTCGTTCCACTTCACAATTGTGTCCCACTTGTTGATTCTTCACCAAAAAATTAAAATTTTATATCCTTATGTTTGAAGCCTGAAATGTGGCAAAAGGTTGAAAAGTTCAAGGGGACCGAATACTTTTGCAAGGCACTGTAAATGGCCCAACAGAGTTATACAGACTCATCCCTCTGCCCTCAACACTTTTCCCCTTTAAAAATCAAATAAAGGTTCCTGAGGAGATAATTAAACAGCCCCCATCGATATGCAGTTAAAACTGCAGGTTCGGGAGCCCTGATGGTGGACATCGGTACTTGAAATGTTAAGCCACCGGCTGAATTAGAGACGGCTCTTTTATACCATACTGATACTTGCCTACCAGCTGCTTCACCACTCTCCACTGGAGGTGTGCCCTAGACTCTGCCCTCCTTTCCAGATTGGTGGACCAGAGCGAGGCTGGTAGTCATGGTAGCTACACACATGGTTAGTATGAGGTAAGAATATACTCACAAGGCTGCGATTAGGCCCTATTGCCTACATATTAATGAAATAAGTGTACATCCCACTATTTTGTTATGAACGATCTCTATGTGGGGGTGAATTTTATGTACTGGAACCCCAGAAAACCATCCTGTCGGCAAGGTTAAAAGAAACCAGAATGCCTTATTGCCAACACAGAGGACCATATATACAGAGGAAAGCGTTTGTACCAAGGGGTCATAGAAAATGCAACATCACCACTAGTGTGCATAAGTATACACAGGAATAGATGTTAAAAAAAAAATAAAGGGGGGGTGTTATTTTCAGTATTTTATAGTCTCATGCTAACACTCAATAATATACAGATGTGGATGTCGATTCACATACACGCACATAATGAGTATGTGTACCTGCAAGAGGATGCCAATGCAGGGAAGATAAATAGGCCTAATTCGAAGGGAGTATTGAGCTGCTGTGATCTCTACCTCCCATTGAAAACAATGGGAGACAATTCTGGGGTGGAATCTGTCGCCAAATCTGCAGCAAATTCCTCTGTGTGAAGGGGTTGATCCTCTCTGCCACTGATGTTCCCAATATAATCTAAAATACGGCTCCTGAATTCGAGAATCCTTTTTCCCACATAATTTTTGTCATGTACATGTCGCTAAATAGACGAGCCCAGAGGTTTTACAGCTGATAAAATCACAGTTGCTATGTACAATACCCGTCGTAATGCTCTTAATGGTCGTACGCGTTGAATGTGCCAAATCTATATGTCCCACAGGACACATAATTACTTAGCCAGGTTCCTGTATTTTTAACCTGGGAGAGATGATTATGTGTCAATCTGTCCAATAAATTCCTTCCTCTCCGAAAGGTGACCGTAAATCAGGGTCCAATAGAAGAATTTTCCAAAATGATTCAAGCACATAGGTACCTATCAAGCGTATGGTCGTCTTCTCTGTTTTATAGCCTTTCAGAGTAATGAGGTCTTTCCTATTCCTGGCTATGGCATGATCATGTGCCTGTTTAATAATATCCGGAGAATACTCTGTATGTTCCAGTCTATTTTCCAGGTCCCTGGCTTTTTGTTCAAACTCATGGAGTCCTGAACAATTTCTCTGCATATGGAGAAACTGTCACTTCGGGATCCCTCGCTTACAGAGGACCTTTCACCTTCTGCACCAATCTAAATTCTTAGAATCTGTTAATCCCTAGACCTTGCTAATCTAGCTATTTCCCATTGTTTTATCTGATGCAAGGTGCTGCAGTCACCTTAAAATCAAACACCTGTGATTTACAACTGCTCCTGTAGGAGTGATAAGTGCTGGCATCTCCATGCTGAGGTTATTTTCCAGGAGTTATACTGTGATAAGGGAAGCTTTTAGGACTTTTATCATCACTTTTATCAACAAAATTTTACTCTTTATAGTGATGATAGTAAAGTAAAAGAGCCTTCCCATTTACATTGTGCTAGTAGAACTTGCTCCCATCACCAACTTCCTGGATGTTTGCTCTGTTTCAGCAGGGAGCCTAACTAGAGATAACACAAGCAGTTTACATCTCTCTACTATACTAAACTACTGGTTAATTTACACATGGATTCAGCCATGCTGAATATAAAACCATATAAAGCCTAATTTTTTTTTTTTTTTTTTTTTGAAAAACTATATAAATGTGTAGCCCCTGTGATCAGAAGAACTAGGAAAGCAAATTTTAATGTTTACATGCAATAGTATATATAAAAAAAGCTAAATTTTCATTTTATTTTTTTTTATCACATTTTATACCATTCTTCTACTTTGTAGCAAAAAAAAAAATAATTCAACTTATTAACAAATAAGGCTAGTTATTTCAAGCCTTGTCCTGAAAAAAAACATGGTAAAAATAGTTGGGATATGCAGAGCCATTAAAAAGATATTTCTGGGTAAAGCAATGAATACCAAAGTGCTAAATTTGGCCTCAGCATTGGGGCATCAATGATGCTTGGTCCTGAAAGGGTTAATAGGAGCTACTCCACTGATTCCAGTGCAGTTGGAATTTTTTTCTGTAGAGTCTACTGTTCCCAAGCAAGAAGCACAGTTACTTTTGGTGCCTGATGAGCTATGTCAGAATGGCAGTGTCAGGCAGGAGGGTCGTGATTCAGTTCTCCACTCAGAGGCACCCAGTGTCAGAGCTCAGGATCACATCCCTTACCTGCTCCTGCCTGACACTGCCCATCTGACAGTACAGAGACTAAATAGCCTATCAGTCTCCAAAACTAACAGCATTGATTGCTCGGGCATGGTGAGGGCTAGAGCAAAAATTCCAACTATGCCAGAATCCGTGGAGCAGCAGCTATTAGATGATGTAAAGAGCTGGACTTGTTAGAGGAGGTGAAAGAAACTCCCTTTAAATAGCACATCATTGAGATTTTCAATTTTTAACTAAGGCTATATTCATGTAGCCCTTATAAAGGCTATTGTAGGCATACCTTTTATTTCCTGATTCTTGCCAGCGTTTTTCAGAAAAAGCCTTTTTCTTGATATGTAAATTAGCCTCCACGGAGCATCCCCTGCGTCATCACCCTCTCCCTGCATTGCCGCCCCCTTCTTCCTTCCTGTTAACGCCTCCTCTGCCTCTTTTGCTTCTTTCTCCTGTCAGATCGAACAAAATCTCGCGCATGTGCGAGATTTCGTTCATGCCCATGGGAAGAAGAGGAGGAGGTGTTAACAAGAAGGAAGAAGGGGCGGCAATGCAGGGAGAGGGTGATGACGCAGGGGGTGCTCGGAGCACATATAGCCTTAGCTAAAAATTGAAAGTCTCAATGATAGACTCCCTTTAAGAGGTACCGGATAGAAACTGTCCACCTTAATAGGCTATTCGTTGATGTGGCCTTACAATGTGCCTCTTCACGAATAAAGTTCCCCAACAAATAATACTATAGGGTCCCTTTCCAGTACTTTATAGGACTCCTGGTGTTAGAGGATGTCAAAGCACGTATCAGCATAGTGTTGCCAGTCCATTCTAACAACGTCATTTTATTTTGACTCAATTTAGGATGGCTCTTTCTCCCACCAGATAACTGTGAGATGCTTCCAATTACCATCTCCTCAAATATGTCAATGTAACTGATGTCAAACAGTGGCAGTGTTTTTGGGCGAAGATATGTGAATGGTCCATGGCCCACTATGCCCTGACCCTCCTTAAACAGATCTTCCAGGATGTTCAAACCTGAAAGATCCTCTGGTTCAACCCCCCACATTCCTTACATTTTCCTTTATCTATCATTTTGATGTACTTAAAGGGAGTCTATCACTGCCCCCAGCTACTTTAAACCGCTCCCATAGTGCTGTAGATACTGTTAGCAGAATAAAAACCATACCTTTCTTAAGTTTCAGAGCTCCAGAAATGGGGAGAAAAAGTACTTTTATTCTTTATTCAAATGAGGATCTTGGAGCACAGGGGGAGTTTTCTTCAGGCACTGAGCACTGCTGCATCACCACTAAACACTCCCATCCTGCAGTCAGCTCCTCCCCCTGGGCGGTGTGAGGATCAACTGACACTGGGAGGATGAAATCACACTGCTCCTTGAGGTAACTTCCATTCTCCCGCGTAATAGAAACTGTGTGATGGGAGGGCCCTGGGATAAAAAAAAAAAAAAAGATTCCCCTGATAATGAATTCTTACAGTATCTCCCTGTGGCCCCTTTACCACCATGTTGTCCACCCCTAGATTTAGGGGTATCACTCTCCTATTTTTATTGCTCTTCTTAGGAGGACAAGTGGATCTCTCCGTATCACATGTTTCATAATCAGATGAGCTCTCTCACGCTACTCTATTGGTGGACAAATGTTCATAAGCTATGTTTTCTTTAAATTTTCATAGGTCTCTCTGAAATTAAAAGTGTTTTCTACTCTTTTAAGAGACACAATGTTCATTGTTGTTTTGAAGGATTTTCTCTTTTTTTTTTTTTTCTCCCAAATTCTGAATCTGATGAAAATCTTTTGCTATGTCTTGGAAAATATTTGTTCCCTGTGAATACCTGCTATAGGGTATCTGTTCTGGATCTGTTCTGATTTATACAGCAGGTCCTATTCTGCTCCTTATCGGAATGGAATGGATTTAGAAGCCCTATAGATGTGAAGGTATCACGGAAGGCGAGTGCCTTCCGTGATACCTTCACATCTAGAGGGCTTCTAAATCCATTCCATTCCGAATGTCACTCATCTGACTGCATTACGTAGTAAGCTTGACCCGCAACTCTGATCCACACCCAGTCATGTGCATGGACCCTTAGTCTACATGATTTAGTCAACGGTTGTAACACTATTAGTTTTTAATTTCATGATATTCAGATATACATTGAAGGAAATAAGTATTTGATCCCTTGATGGTTTAGTAAGTTTGCCCACTGACAAAGACATGAACAGCCTATAATTTTAAGGGTAGGTTAATTTTAACAGTGGAAGATAGAATATCAAAAATAAAATCCAGAAAATCACATTGTATAAATTTATTTGCATTTTGCAGAGAGAAATAAGCATTTGATCCCCTACCAACCATTAAGAGTTCTGGCTCCAGTTAGACGCTCCTAAACAACTCCATACCTGCATTAAAGACAGCTCTCTTAAATTGTCACATGTATAAAAGACTCCGGTCCACAGACTCACTTCATCAGTCAGATTACAGTAACTGTGTAAAGTATTTTAACACCTTGGCACCATTTTGACTTATAGTGGCGTTATCAACACAGTGCCAAAGTTGTAGCAGATATAAATTTGCGTTATAATGTATAGTAAATTATAGTCTGTCGGACTGATGTTGGCCCTGCCAGTCACCTAATCCCACTCACTTTCTTGTCACCTTTTAACTCCTTCCTGCTGGTGGCATTTTTCAATTTTCATTTTTGATTCCCTGCCTTCCAAACCACATAACTTTTTTATTTTATTTTTTTTTTTTTTTTTTTTCCATTCACTGAGCCATATTTATATAGCCGACATCTGCCGCCATACTATTACGGCAAATGTTAGGAAGGGGTTAATAGTGGCGAGAGAAATTAAAAGGCACAAATTACTGCAAATGTTAAATGGCCCAAAATTTGTAACTTTTATACATCAGCAAACTGGCATTAATAGTTTATTAAAAAAAAAAATTTGTCTTTAAAGGAGTTATTTATGGTTTTCTATATTTCTACTTGTTGTCAATCAATGTTTACTTACAATGAATAAAAATCAGTCCACGGTCATGTGATGAACACACAGGTGCACAGCTTGTTACAGTCACGGCACAGTAATCAGAACTCAGTCTCACAATCATTGTAGACCTGGATAAAGACGGACTTCTATATAGTGGTAGCCTGTTTTAACTACCTGGTTTTGTGCCATTAGTTGGAGATCTACTGCCTGCACTTCAAATGACTCCAAAGGATTTTGCAGAGAAATATGAAAAGAAGCTACCTGAGAAATCCAGTACCTTGGTCTTTTCTTGTCTAGCTGGGATTCGAAGTGCTAAAGCTGTAGCTGTTGCAACTTCACTTGGTTACAGTAGGTCAGTAGTTCTGCTTGGCTAAAAGCTTTCTGTAAAAATTATATCAAACACATTTATACATACCATCATGAGGAAAAGAAAATACAACCTTAGATGAACACCAACACATGACAAATTACACCATGTCATTATTTATACACTGTCAAACAAAAGGGTAACAATGTTTTGAACTTTTGACTTTCAGTCTCTATATCTCACCTTCCACTACAGCTTCCAATGTGAGACTACCATTCTTTTATAGACAATCATCTTGGCTATCTGATATATAAATTTGACTTACAACTATTTAGCATATGATTAGTTATGCAGATTCTTGTCATGTAACTGCATTGTTACTGTTTTGCTCCCGGTGGTGGAAACATTTTTTTTTCTTCTTGTATACTACAAATTGCAACCTGTTCTCACATTCCCTAATAGATCAGTGTGTTATTAGGTTAATTCCCAAGCGAAAGGTCACTGGTTCAAATCGAGGATCAGCCATGAAGCAGTTTCTCTTCCTCTTGAGACCTCTTCATCATCTGGCTCATTGATAGCGGTCTCTCGGCCAAGAAAAGTGCTAAACTGCATCATGTGAGTGCCATGACAGTTGGAAGAATACAGAATGAAGTCTGTCCATCCATTCCAAAGCCAAGAGGAGGACGTCCAGACAAAATATAAGTCAACAAGTTGGTTCATTACAAGATCTATCAGTTCTGGTGCCACAAATACAGCAGTGGAGGTGTCTTGTATGCTTCATAATAGTGAGATCACAGACGCCCATGTAAGTGGTGCGCATTACACAAGTCTGGAATGGTGGCCCGAAAAAAGGTGAAGAAACCTCGACTTCAATATTGTCATAAGAAGCGTCGGATTGAGTTTGAAAAAAAAAGTAGGAAAAATGGAAAGTAGAAGGTTGGAAATGGGTGATTTGGAGCGATGAGACAAAAGGCAATAGACTGAACTCTGATGCAAATGGGTCTGGAAGAAACAAGGGAAACGGGAAAGTGAACTGTCAAGTGTGGTGGAGGAAGCCTGATGGTATGGGGTTGTTTCACAGCCAAAGGCATTGGATACTTGACCAGGATTGATGGTGGTCTCAATGTTGAGTTATATGTGAGTATCCTACAAGACAAGTTATTTTGTACACTCGAGTACAATATGTATGAAAAGGAAGACTTAGGGTTACAGCAGGACAACAACCCGAAACATAGGTCAAGATTAGTGAAAAAGCCTGGGGGCTTAGCCTGGCGGCAGGGGTGTTGCTGGGCTACTGGGTCGCTCGCCCTGCGGGCGCTGTATTGTGGTGGTGGCGGTCGCTGTGCTGTGCCGCACCCAGTAGTGTAGCGACCCACTATAAAGAGGTCGCCGTGAAGTGGCTAGTGGGCTTATACACCTTGATCAATATGTATACTAAGAACCTCATGTTCAGTATTGTAGAATTTGCTGAGAAGCACAAGATCAATGTATAAGATTGGGAGGTGCGGTCCATGTCTTTTTCGTGTGTGTGTTTTTTTTTTTGTTTGTTTTTTTTATAGTAACAATGCAGTTACATGTCAAGAATCTGCATAAGTAATAATATGCTAAATAGTTGCAAGTCAAATTTATGTATCAGATAGGCAAGATGACTGTCTATAAAATGATGGTAGTCTCACGTTCGAAGCTGTAGTGGATGGTGAGATATGAGGCACTGCATGGTGAAATCCTCTTTTAGGCTAAGGCCCCACGTTTCAGCTTTTTTTGTTGCGGTTTTTTCAGCCAAATCCAAGAATGGCTGCAAGAGGAATGGGAGATATATATAAAATACTTATACTTCTACCTTTTCCTCAATCCACTCCTGGATTTGGCTCCAAAAAAACGCAACAAAATCTGCAACACAAAAAGCTGCGTTTCTGCAACGTGGGACCTTAGCCTTAATGTGGTGCAGTGCATTCTTCTGTTCAACTAGAAACGCATGTGCAGTATTTCATTTGTTTTTTTGAGCCAAAGCCAGAAGTGGATCCAGCAGGAAGGAAAAGTATATTTTCCATTGGAATCCACTCCTGGCTTTTTGCTCAAAAAACTGCACACAAAACTACATATGCAATTCCAGCAGTAAGAACTACTGAGACTTTGGCCTAATGCACATGGCAGAGCTTCTGTGTAGAGCAGTACGATGGTGTAGTCAGCCTGCATTGCATGTGCCTTTATGACATCATATTATTATTCTCCGATAAAACCTTAGTAATACAGTTTGCAGACTTTAAACAAACAGTAATACCAAGTGTTTTGTAATACAAATGACATTTTACAGTTCCTTCAAATATTTATCCCTTTTCTTCTACTTTTTAGAGTCCATAACTATGCAGGAGGTTTTGAGGATTGGGCAAAACACCAATTTCCAGAAAAGCAATCGTGAATTTATTACTCCAGCCAAGTCCACAATACAAAAAAAAAATAAAAATTATTTTATAGCATAAGATTGTTATATAGCTGATGGTTTATCCTAAAAAGTGGAATGGATCCCACAAGAACATGGAGAAATCTTTACTCAACTGGGATTTCTTCTTTTTTTTTTTTTTTTGGAACGCACACTGACCTATTTTACTATATATTGTTTTATTCCGAGTCCGTGTGGGGGCTGTTAGCTCGGTCACAGAACTTGGGACAGGTAATATTCATGTCTGTTTTTTGGTCCAGGCTTATTCATTGAAATGTATGGGTCCTTGGAAAGCATGGCTACCATCTGTTCTGTTTTATCATAGGCTCGTGCATATACAATGTTGTGGTCATGTAACCTTAATATCATCCACTTTGCTGCTACGGTAAAATGGTCTGTAATTCCATGGAGGAAAATCTCCATCATATACATTCTGTGAAGATGTGGCCTAATAGATTATTTAGATGGCTGTTCTACATGTCTAAGTTCATATCGGATCCTAACAGGGGAATGTAAAAAAGGAAAACTTTTTCCAAAGTATTTTTATGGTGAAAAGTTTCCTGCATTACTCTGATGACATCTGATCATGTTGTTACATTCTTAGACTGCCTTTGGATTTATCAGACGTATTCTGAGTAAAGGCAGAGAATATACCTTGGGCTTTCCTATAAATAAAATTAAAGCTTTAAAAACTGACTTTGATTCCCAGAGTGATGCAATTGGGGAAAGGGGAGAGCATACAGACTACAGTGCTTGGGGCACTGTGCAAGCTACTCCTCTGTCCCCGCCCCTGGATTCTGAGTGACAGTTGTAGTCTCACAGATGTCACTCAAAGCTAAGGGGAGGGGTTGTGATCCTGCTCAGGGTCAACATTAGGGTTACCCCCCTTTGCAAGTGCAAGGAGTTTCGCCCAGGGGAATCAGTAATTTTTTTTTAAAGCTATTCTCTCATTCATACCGTAGCATTGTGAAAAGTATGTTTCACCACACATTTCCTTCCCCTACTTAGTGATGTCAGGGGGTTTGCATGCTCAGAACTGTTGATGGACTCCCTGTAAGGCTCCACACCCACCTGCCCATCTGAATAAAGTCATGGTCTGTAAACCAAGGCTGGGCTTACTCAAGCTTTCCATCCCACTACGAATTAGATGGCAGCAACATACTTATGTGAATGTTGGTCTGAGCAATGCATTTACAAGAAGAGATACTCTTGCAAGTATGTTAGTACATTTTGGAAATTTAAAATTGTTTTCACATACTAATATTTACCATAGCTTCCCCCATGTCTTGTTGCAAGCTCTGGTCCCACTGTACTTTGTTTCCAACACAGAAAGGGAGTGCTCCCCAACACACTCTAGTGGCATGCTTGAAGGGGTTGGCTGTGTGACTTAGTAAAATAGATTGGCCACAATGGAGAATTTAGCTACTACTGAGTCTCACAATTATGCCTCTTCAAGTAAGTTACTAAAATCGCATGATGCCATAAATAGCAGGAAAACGCTCCCATTTTGTGTCAGAACCAATCTGGAACTAGAGTGTGATAAGCATTCCTAGCAAGATACAGGGGCACCTATGGTTTAGAAAGTATATCGGTAACTACAATTTAAACAACTTTATTCAAGCAGATAAAATCTCTTTATTATTAGGCAATAAATAGGCGCTTTCCTTCCATAGTATGACACTCTGTCCTGGTCATGTGATTATCACACACGTGCATGGCTTCTTACAAAACCTAAATCCACATAGCTCAGCAGTCTCGGCAGCCTCCAGGTGCTGGAAGTTACTGCAGTGGAAGGGGAGCACGTTCAGCTGCTGCTATTTAAGTAATAAAAGTAGTGCTGCAATTCTCCAGAATGCAGTGAGTGGGCCTCCTGCACCACTCCTATTACTTGAATAGAAGCAGCTGCACATGCTTCCCCAACCACTGCTGTAACTTCCGTTGCCCAGAGGCTGCCAAAACAGCTGATGTGTTTGAGTTCTGGGCATCGGACACATACTGATGACCATGCTTCTGCAACCAGAAGCCATATAGTAGTTATACAGCTGGAAGCAATTCTGCTTATCAAGTGAATGAGAGTGGGGCTGCAATTCCAAGTGCCAAATTGGTAACTGTACACTAGTGGTGGCACTGGGAACTGCAGCCCCAATCCCATTTACTTCACTAGAAACAGTGCTCCTTCCGGTCAAATAGCTTATATACAGGTTCCGGCAGCCGCATCAACTGATCAGTACGGGGTCCTGTGGATAGGACATCAGTATCAATTATCTTCAGGTTCTGGACAACCCATTTAAAGCATAACTCCTACTTAAAAAAAAAAAAATCATTATATATCAATAGTACATGTGAATGTAAGAAACTTGGTATTATATCTTAAGGAGATCTGTTTCCTCCAACACTTATTAGGCTACTCTCCTCTGCCTTATCTTCCATTACTATGTTTGCTTATATAGAGTCCCTATTACAATCCAGTTTACACACAGAATTTTGTGGAGGAATATTTACTCATTCTGTGCAGTGGTTAAGCAGTGTCAGAAGGGTTCACAAAAAAATCCACAGACTAATATTTAAAAAGTATCTTGGTTTGATAAATGGAGAAGTAAACATTTTTCTTAAAGAGGACCTTTTACCACCTCTAACAAGTCTTGCTCTTTACATCAGTTAACAGCTGCTGCTCCACTAATTCGGGCACAGTTGGAATTTTTTTTTTTTTTTACTAGCCCCCACCATTCCTGAGCAGTCAGTGCTGTTATCTGTGGTGTCTGCTATTCTATTGAGGCTCTGTACAGTCAGGAGGGTGGTGTGAGGCAGGAGCTTACCTGTGCTTGTTGCTTGGGAATGGTGGGGGTGAGAGAAAAAATTACAACTGTGCTGGAATCAGTGGAGCGGCAACTATTAGCAGATGCTAAGAACATGAATTGATGGAGGTGGTGAAAGGTCCTCTTTAAATAAGATCCATTACATTGTTTCTTATATTCATGTGCACTATTCATCTATGAAAAAAAATGTTTCATAATTGGAGGTACTCCTTAAGTAGCTACTAAAAGCAGAATGGTGCTCCCAGAAACATGCACAGTTCTCCAAAAAGCCAAGGTCAGTACACCTCATTTCACTGCACATGCACTGAGCTACAATTATTATTCTATACTGCGTCAGCAGCAGCAGTCCTCAGTACAGCACATGCAAATCCTGCTTATGCGCTGTGCTCTAGTACCTGAAGTGAAGAATAAAAAGAAGAGGATGCCTTCACAGCAGGAAGAGGTGGAATACTGGAGATGACGGTGCTGTGCTCGGAGGACAGGGGGATCGCCCCTTGTGCTTCGTGCACATAATTTGCACATAAGAATAAAGTGTTTTATTCAAAAATGGTGTTGAACAACAGATGAAGAAAAGTAGGGCTAGAATAGGGACATGTTTGGGACACTAAACCAATGGTGCATAAGAACATACTGGTGATTTAGTGTCCCAAAACCTGATAGATTCCAGTTACAATGTACTGTAGTTCTATATTATATTGAACCAAGATTTTCAATGGTCGCTTAACTGCTGTATAATTCTGATTTTTGTTTTTACTTGATTGTTACATCATACGTACAATTGTAACATCTTTGTAGACATTTTTTTTTCTTAATTTTTCTTTCATTATGTACGAGGCATACATGTCTATGTATTCTACCATATTATATATTAAGGAAGGAGATGCTGGTATTTTAATACAATTTTATATTCGGGGAGAAGAAGGGGGTGCTATTGAACCACACTTCTCAGGAAACATGCTTTCTCATTATTGTTAATAGTCACTAGTGCTAGTATTTCAGATATCTTTTATCCTGTTTGTATCAAAAAAAAACTTTTTTTTTTGGTCTACAACAATGATTTGAATACAATTGCCTTTTCTACTGTATGTAAAATTCACAATAAAGACTTCAAATAGCAGCATGCAGCTTCATATTATCACTGCAATTTGGCTGTAAAAAAAAATTAAATAATTAAATTGCAGACTGGTCACACAGGCAAGTCAGTCACACACAACTTATTTTTCCCCTAAAACAACAGTGTATCACAACACAACCATATAGACAATCGTGAAATACGGTGGATAGTCTGTATTGATACCATGCTACTTAATGTGGCCAGACAGGCTTCATTATGAAATCCTAGCTAAGACATATGAAGCATAACATAGACCAGAGAAGGCAAGATCAGTGCTTTTGCATCAGGACAACACAGTAGTTCTGGCTTCAGTAAATGTACTCATTAACAAAAAAAAATATATATGACAAGGAGTTGATGTAATTGAAAGAAACTTATATATGTGATTGTAGTAATGACATACATAAGCAATTCCAATATTAGAGTGAAATATTAAATGTTAAAGTTTATTGGGGAAAACTGTACAATTGAAATAACCTGTTAGGCTGCCTCTAGTCTGGATATAAGATGAGATATGGTTAGGGATGGAGACATACAAGTTCCTTATTTGCCCACAGTTGCAACTGAGCCTGTAAATTCTGCACAAAGGTTGCTGAAGCTGGCATTCCAACTGGTCCCATAGATGCTCAATTGGTGATAAATCTCGTGAATTGACAAGTCAAAGAAGTGCTGTACTCTGGCAGAGACATTCCTGGGAAATTCTTGTGTGTGGGCGAGTATTATCTTGCAGAAAAATGCCAGTTGGAAGCCCTGGCATGAGAGGCAACACATGGCTGCAGGATATCCTCCACACAATGTGGAGCTTGTAGTATCCTTGTTATAACTACTAGGGGTGAGACTGACAAATGCAATGGCTCCCTAGGTCGTAACACCAGCAGTTGGGGCAGTATCAAAGGAAGCATTGAAACGCTCACCACAAGTCTTCCAAACTCATACCCATCAACAAATCCCAAATAGAACCTGGATTTGTCACTATAGAAGATACAGTTACCCACCTCTTAACCCAAATAAGTATACAAAATTACTTGTCAGCCCTTCACGCTGCAGAGGAGGACATGGCAGAGGTGGCCCTTGTCCCCTCTTATTTAATATTGCCCTGGAGCCCCTGGCTAGATATTTAGAGGACACATGCATAGTCCACGTTATAACAATACGGAGCAAAGAAGTGAAGATAGCTGTTTGCTGACGATATAACATTGTTTATGGTGGATCCTATCACACACTTATTGGGATTGTTTGAGGCCATAAAGCACTTTGGGTCTTTTTCTGGGTATCCAGTTAATGTTACCAAACGTAAGATGTTAACATTGGGAACCCCACATTCTATAACAGAATAGGAGGCCAAGGGTCTTGGTATTGAATATCTTGGGATTAAAATTGGGATAACTCTGGATACATTATACTCAATAAGATAATCAAGGAGCTAGAGCGGTGAATGCATTTGCCGTTATCCCTTCGTAGTTGTTGCCTCCTGATTAAAATGGTAAGCTTCCCTAGGTTACATTACCACCTGCAAATGCTCCCTCTCCTACTGAGACTCTCTGACATCAATAAACATCAGTCTACTTTCCAGTGCTTTATCTGGCCCACTGAGAGACCAAGCATAGTGCACTGTAAATTGACAATGCTACCATCAGACTGGGGGATCAACTTGCCCACCATACAGGGATATAATCTCTTTTGTCATGTGTTAGACTGGGTACATCATGCACTTGTCTACTCCAGTTGGGATCTGGAGAGTGATTTGGTAACCCCATGGAATCTAATCACTTTACTGCACACAAAACATTCAGATATGCCATTGTTAGCTAAATTCTCTATATTGATGCGGGATACCGTGGTGACATGGAGGGAGAGCTGTAGGATATGTGGCCTAATTTTTACTTTGTCTAAACGCATGCCACTGTGGAATCACCCGGCTTTTCAACCATGGAGAAACAAGGTGATAATGAGGGCAGGTCAGTTGAACAAAGAGGAGAGACAATGGAGTACTGTCTCTGAGTTGAAGGCACAATATGGGTTGGATAGTAGCCAAAATTTCGCCATTCTCCACATGATGTCCTTTTGTAGATCAAGTGATATCAATAAACAACATAGTGGCAAATGGACTGCCGGATAATCTTTTGACAATGTCACCCATGCAATATTCAGTGGTACTCCTTTAATCCTCTACCTGTAAACATATGTCAGTATCCAACCATAAACAAATATGCAAACTCTGGGAAGGACTAACTGAAGATGCAGACATAGGGACCAAGATCTTGGAAGGCTAGAAAGGGATTAAAATGGTCATCATCATTGAGAGGTGGAGGGAAACATGATTTAAGCTTATTCACCATGCGGTTTATGGTATATATAGCCGCCTGACATCTTCCAACCCACATTACTAGTTGCCTAAAATGCTCCACTCCCAGATTTGTGGCATGGCATATGGGATTGTCCCAACAAAATTAATAGAAAAGTAGAAAAGTTTATTTTACTTAGCTTCGGTGAAGAAAATAGTTCAGATCACAGTCTGGGGAGCCCCATCCACACCTTCTTGTGGCCCAGAAGTAGAATCAGCAGTTTCTGGACACAGCAATATTGTATCATTTCTGTTCCAGTTGAAGCTAATTTAATACCTTAATTCCAGGTATCTTTATACCAATTTGAACTATGGAGGGGGCTTCCATGCCTTTATCTGGACAACTGGACATTACCATATATAGTATTCTGGAGTGCGTTGTCCAGAGAATGTGTGCAGTGAATGAGGTCATTAACACATAGGGAATATACTGTATATGTATATTCAGATAAACGTGGCCATACAAGGGTGACTAAAGAATCAGAAGGAAAGAACCAAGATAACCATATATGGTAACAAAGATTATGTGGACAGATTAAATATATAAAATTATAGTTAAATAAAGGATACATGGATAAAAAATATGTATATCATATGTTATCATATGCCATGTTATGCCATATTACACATAAAACCTGATCCCTCTTACAGTGTATAATTTTGATGTAATTGTGATATAATTTTCCTGTGTACCACACTGTCCAGATTGTTTTTTAATGGTTTGCAACATTACCAAATTTAATGACTTAATAAAGATGAATGTTCGATTACAGGAGATTTGTTATAGTTTTTTAGAACAATTATTGGTCTTTTGTTCAAGAATTAAACTAGGCCTGTAGATTACATGTTGTTGGACATTCTCCCATGTTCTGTACTGTATTGTAGGGCTTGTGGACTCTACCCCCAGTACGTTTATATAAAATGTGTAGGTTTCATATCTTGGTACATGTTCCACTTGCTGGGTCTATACCCGTGATGGCGAACCTATGGCACACGTGAGCAATCGCTTCTTTCAGCTGTATGTTCAAATGTACATACAGCTGAGCTGTCAGTGTAGGCTGATTGCAGAGTATAACCTCTGCCCCGACGCAGGCGTGATGAGGTAAGTCATCAGCGCGCGCTATCAGAAGAAGGAGGACGCTCCTCGTGGGACTAGGTAAGTAGAATAAACTACTGTGTGGGGCCCCACTGTGAAGCATATACTACTGTGTGTGGGCCCACTGTGAAGCATATATTACTGTATGGGGCCCCACTGTGAAGCATAAACTACTGTGTGGGGGCTCACTGTGGCGCATATACTACTGTGTGGGGGCCCACTGTGAAGCATATACTACTGTGTGTGGGCCCACTGTGAAGCATATACTACTGTGTGTGGGCCCACTGTGAAGCATATAATACTGTGTGGAGGCCCAAAGTGGAGCATATAATACTGTGTGGGGGGTCCACTGTGGAGCATATAATACTGTCTGGGGGCCATTCTGGAGCATATAATACTGTCTGGGGGCCACTTCGATGCGAATTGTACTGTCTGGGGGCCACTGTGGAGGGCATTGTATTGTGTGGGGGCCCTTCACTATTTATATCACACAGTATCTGTTTTATAGCAGACATGTGATATTATTACAGGCTGTAATAACATTGCAAGGCCACAATAAAACAGATCCTGGTTAATTTAAGGTTAAATTGCCGTGTTGGCACTTGGCGATAAATTAGTGGGTTTTGGGTTGCAGTTTGGGCACTCGGTCTCTAAAAGGTTCGCCATCACTGGTCTATACACTCAGGTATATTCATTGATATCTTGAGGTAAGTGCACCCTAGGACCAAGATTGCAGGTTTTTAACCTGACCCTGGAAGTTTCCTCCATGACAGACCAGGTCAGGTTCCCGCTGAATATAAGGTAATGTCCTGGGCCTTGCAGTTTCCTTAAAGGGAATCTGTAAGGTCAATCTGGGACACTAAACCACCCACACATCCATATGGACCTGGGGTTTAATATCCCAAATCACCCTGTTATAATGCAATCCACGGCCGCATTAAAAATAAAAAAAAACTTTATACTCACTTGGCTGCTGTACTCCCCGCACCTGCGCAGTTCTTCGATGAAGCCAGAGGAGTACTCCTCGGCTTCAGTGCGCATGCCCCGCAAATTACGCAGTGAAGCCGGGCTGTCCATCTTTGGCTTCACTGAAGAACAGCGTAGGTGCCGGGAGGCGTGCCAAAGAAGAAGCTCATGAATAAGCCTTACTGTTCTCGTCGAACAGTGTTGATCGGACCCTTCTCTAGGTAAGTATAAAGGTTTTTTATTTTTAATACGCCTGTGGATTGCATTACAACAGGGCGATTTGGGACACTAAACCCCAGGTCTATAAGGACCTGTGGGTGTTTTAGTGTCCCAGATTGACCTGACAGATTCCCTTTAACAACCTTAATAATTTACACAGAGGTTACACCCATTAATTAATGCACAAACTATAGTCTGATATATTCCTTGCTCTGTAATGTAATCTGTGATATACCAACTGTATGTTATGTACTACAATTCTGTGATGTACCCACTATGTTATGTATAAAATCAATAAAATGTTAAATATAAAAAAAAAAGAAAGAAAAGATATGGTTCCAGTCCATAGTAGTTCAGGTTTCTAGTTCATGACACCACTGCAAACAAAGGCAATGGCAGTTGGCTGTCAAGGGGAGGACATGTAGAGAGCACCATGGCACCAAATTTCCTTCTGTTAAGCATTTGGGCAGAGACAAAGATGAGTAACAAAGGTGCCACCTATGTCTGAATGGTGGACAAGGAAACTGTGGAAGCTGCTTCTGCTTGTTGGCAGATCAAAGGATCCTCCCTTCTAGTGCTCTGGGCTATCCAGAGCTCCTAATAGATAGGTCAGAACAGCCTAGATCCGTGTTGGTAAATCTGTAGCACATGTGCCAGAGGGGGCATTCAGAGCCCTCTTAGTTGGCACGCGCGCCGTCGCCCTGATCGCTCACTAGCGGGGAATCCAGTACAGGATTCCCTGTTAGTGAGTGATCACTTTTTTCAGCTGTATGTACAAATTCACATACAGCTGAAAACTGTCAGTGTAGGCCGCAAGTCCACGTGACCGCGGCTTACACTGACAAAAGAGTGTGACCTCTGCCCCGACGAAGGCGTGATTTCATAATTCATCTGCGCCTGCACCATGGTAGAAGAAGGAGGACGCTACGTACCTGCTCTTTGTGGGAGTGCTGGTAAGTAGCATATAATACTGTGTGGGGGGCCACTGTGGCACATATACTACTGTGTGGGAGCCCACTGTGGAGCATATAATACTGTATGGGGGCCACTGTGCAGCGTATAATAATGTGTTGGGCCACTGTGGAGTGTATATTACTGTGTGTGGGCCACTGTGGAGCGTATAATACTGTCTAGGGGCCCAAAGTGGAGTGTATAATAGTGTGTGAGGCCCACTGTGGTGTGTATAATACTATGCGGGGGGCCACTGTGGAGCATATAATACTGTGTGGGGTCCCACTGAGGAGCATATTATAATGCGTGATGGCCACTATGGAGCATATCATACTACGTAGGGGCCACTGTGGAGCATAATTTTCTGTTTGTACTGGGTGGGGCCACTGTGGAGCATAATTTTCTGTTTGTACTGGGTGGGTCCTCTGTGGAGCACATTGTACCGTCTGGGGGCCTCTGTGGAGCACATTGTACCGTCTGGGGGCCTCTGTGGAGCACATTGTACCGTCTGGGGGCCTCTGTGGAGCACATTGTACCGTCTGGGGGCCTCTGTGGAGCACATTGTACCGTCTGGGGGCCTCTGTGGAGCACATTGTACCGTCTGGGAGCCCTTCACTATTTATGTCACACAGTATCTGTTTTATAGCAGACGTGATATTATTACAGGCCGTAATAACATTGCACGGTCACTATAAAACAGATCCTGTGCGATGTAAATAATGAACATTAATTGTTCAAAATTATACCAAATGCAGTACAAAGTTGTTTTGTCTCATTGAAAGCTCTGTAAAACCCCATTCACACAACCGTATTTTGCGAATCCGTAACTGTCCACTATTGTGGATCCACACAGTATTAAGGTTAAATTGCTGTGTTGGCAATTATGGGAATTTTCCTGGGTGGTTTTCCCAAGAATAGAGGAACTCCAGCCATAGAGATTGCAAAAGCAAAAGAGGGCACTGATGCAGTGTAGGGATGTTCTATTGGATAAGTGAAGTCCCCAAAACAACAATCCAAAAAAAAAGATAGGATGTGACAAGATGGGTGTCTGCATGTTGAATAGTGGAGTGACTTTCAGAAAACAAAGTGCTTCAGCAAGGTTTCAGAGGAAGTTGAGCTGTGCATATAAGGAAGATGTGTTTGGATATTGTTTTAAGAGATTCCCCAAACTGGTGATTTAGCAATTGTTGATTCTGTAATCAACCTCCTGTTGAAAAAAAGTGAACAATATAGTAAACAATAGATGGCCTAATCCAGAGTCTTGTGTACATGTTTGTAGAAGAAAATCCATTGTTTCAGTGTGGACTACGTGAATTAGAAGTAACTCACAAATCTGTTTTGTAATGTCTTTTTGTTTATAATGCACATTTAAAGGAATTTATGTGTGTGCCTGAATGTATGCTATGATTTGCAAGAAAGTGTATGATAAGCTCATCTACAGTTGAAACCAGAAGTTTACATACACTATATAAAAAGACACATATGCATATTTTTCTCACTATCTGACATGAAATCAGAATAAACCTTTCCTGTTTTAGGTCAATTAGGATTACCAAAATTATTTATATTTGCCAAATGCCAGAATAATGAGAGAGATAATTTTTTAAGGCATTTTTATTACAGTACTTTCTGCAAAGTCAAAAGTTTACATACATTTCATTAGTATTTGGTACCATAGCACTTAAACTGTATGACTTGGGTCAAAGAACACCATCCCGTGTTTCATAGTTGGGATGGTGTTCTCAGGCTTGGCCATAATGACCATTGTTACATTGGAAATAAAAAGGGAGTAAAAAGAACACCATCCCAACTGTGAAGCACGGGGGTGGCAGCATCATGTTGTAGGGTTTTGCTGCAGGAGGGACTGGTGCACTTCACAAAATAGGTGGCATCATGAGGAGAGAACATTATGTTGCAATACTGAAGCAACATCTCAAGACATCAGCCAGGAAGTTAAAGCTTGGGCGCAAATGGGTCTTCCAAATGGACAATGACCCGAAGCATACTGCCAAACTGGTTACAAAGTGGCTTAAGGATAACAAAGTCAATGTTTTGGAGTGGCCATCACAAAACCCTGAACTCAATCCTATTGAAAATTTATGGGCAAAGCTGAAAAGGCAGGTGCGAGCAAGGCGGCCTACAAACATGACAGTTACACCAGTTCTGTCAGGAGGAATGGGCCCAAATTCCTACCAACTATTGTGAGAAGCTTGTGGAAGGACATCCAAAACGTTTTACCCAAGTCATACAG
Organism: Leptodactylus fallax; assembly: GCA_947044405.1. Taxonomy (NCBI): domain Eukaryota; kingdom Metazoa; phylum Chordata; class Amphibia; order Anura; family Leptodactylidae; genus Leptodactylus; species Leptodactylus fallax. The sequence goes on from CAMRHE010000024.1 coordinate 1,611,823, forward strand.
TTTAAGGGCAATGGTACCAAATACTAATGAAATGTATGTAAACTTTTGACTTTGCAGAAAGTAATAAAAATGCCTTAAAGGGAATCTGTCAGGGCAATTTGGGACACTAAACCACCCACACGTCCATATGGAGCTGGGGTTTAGTGTCCCAAATCACCCTGTTATAAGGCAGTCCAAGGCCACATTAAAAATAAAAAAGCTTTATACTCACCCTGCCGCTGTACTCCCTGTGCCTGTGCAGTTCTTCAATGAAGCTAGAGGAGTACACCTCGGCTTCAGTGCACATGCCCCGCAATTACATAGTGAAGCCGGGGTGTCCATCTTCAGCTTCACTGAAGAACAGCGCAGGCACCGGGAGGCATGCCAACGAAGAATCTCACGAATAAGCCGGACCGTTCTCGCCAAACAGCGTCGATCGGACCCTTTTCTAGGTAAGTATAAAGGTTTTTTTTTTTATTTTTAATGCGCCTGCAGATTGCATTACAACAGGGCACTCTGGGACACTAAACCCCAGGTCTATAAGGACCTGTGGGTGGTTTAGTGTCCCAGATTGACCTGACAGATTCCCTTTAAAAAATTCTCTCTATCCCATTATTCTGGAATTTGGCAAATATAAATAATTTTGGTAATCCTAATTGACCTACAACAGGAAAGGTTTATTCTGATTTCATGTCAGATAGTGAAAAAAACATGCATATGTGTCTTTTTATTTAGTGTATGTAAACTTCTGGTTTCAACTGTATATGTTCTAGAAATCCTGTATCTGGTTGGGAATTGAGTAGTCTGACCAGCTGAGTAGATGTTGGGTGGTAGATGGATTGGGAGATCAAATTGCTATGATATAGATTGATTTTGACTTCATACTTTATGCTCTCCCATTTCTTCTTCCTGCTGGACTGATTGATTGAGAAAATTTTGTATATTTATTAATCTAATTGAATTGTTTGTAATTCTGGAGAGTGTGTTGGAGCTTTAGAAGACTAAATTTACTTGTATGGGATTATTTGAATAAATTGACATTTTAAAAGATACCTTAACTATGAATTATAGTGTTTAAAGTCAATGGTGCTTAGTTTCTTTTGGTATTTTTGCCTTGCTGGGCCATGTGGTTCTAAACTAGTGTTATGACACAGGAGGGAAAAATAAAGCCCAGCTGTGTGTATGGTAATTTCATGGGAATGGAGCATACTAGACACAGAAAGAAATATCATTGTCTTTCAAGTTGTGTGAATGTTTATTGTTTATAGCATAAGATTAAATGTTGTAATGTGTTGAATCCATCCACTTAGTTGGAATTGGATTCACAAAAGAGGGAAAAGGAAGAACAACAGTCAAACAACCTATTCACACATGTATTTTCTAATGATAATATTGGACAACATGATTGTATACAACAAGAATCTGTAGGGATTTGGTTGTGTAAATGATGAACCTATTGCTAACCCTGATTTTGAGTTCTTTGTAGTTAACTCTCAATTTGGGAAAGATGGTAAATTCTACACCTGATATGCCATGGTCACTGAACACAAGGTAAAGAAAGCAAAACCATTACCCCCACATTTCCCAGCTCAAGAAATTGAACTGAAAGCACTCACTAAAACAATGTCAAATGGCTGAGGATAATCCCAATTAAATTCCAATAGTACACACTAACAGAGAATGTTGTAACATTGCATAATGAATTGAGAAAAATAAAATACACAATTTTGTCTATAGGTCTTTTCCAGACCCTGAACAAGTGGCAGGATCACACTCCCTGAAACCAGGAGAATGGGTGGTGATAAAAAGACATGTGATAAAGAGTCTTGACCCCTGGTGTTGCTAACAACATGCACTTCAGTGAAATTGGAAGAAAAAAGTCCCTGGACTCATGCCAGTCATTTCAAAAAGGTTACTGCCCCTGGCAGCAATATGGATGCTGACATTGATGATTCTGTGGTCCCAGGGGAAAGCTAGAACCCCTAGGATTCCCCTAAAAGACTTTAGGAGAGAGCAATTAATGGTTAATTGGTCCCTCTACAGAGGAAAACTGTTGAGAGGATAGCCCACAGGAGCCAATACAGACAAAAGGCAAGATAAATTTATGGGTGTTGCTAATTACACTTGCACTATATTGAATATCACTTTCTCCCTCATCCAATGAAATTTGGACAATTTGGGTATTCTTGGGTTGTGGGGAGTGAAGAAGGTAGTCTGTAAGTAAATGTATGACGACTGTGAGAGCGATAGCACACTCTAATGTTTATGCCCAAATGGACAATGTTTGGAGCAAAGGGTTAACCTATGATTAACAGGAAGTAACAATGCATGGATGGAAATCCCTCCAGGAGAAGTAAAATGACAATGAATACAGGAAAATGTTCAACATATGAAGTTATGTCTAATACTATATTGTGTAAATTTATTGTCTTGTCTGCTGTGGTGGATGATGTGGTCTGTGGAGGCCTTTTGTCAGTGGGTTACTATCTACTGAGAATACCACACATAAGTCAACATGTGTAGAGACAACAGAAGAGTTGGTTTGTGGTCGGCCTTCAGAGACATATGAGCCTTGTTATGTTACAATATACTTCTCACAGTATATGGTGAATGGCTACCAGAGTCCTTATTGTTACCTGGAATAAGGTATCTACTAGAGGATCACAGAAGAGCGCTGACATCAAGGAAACAATAGATTTGGTTAAAATTATATTACACAGGCTCATTCAAAACATTGTAATTGGTAGGGAAAAATTGGTTTCCATGTCCTCAAATATAAAAGATGTCACCACCCATCATAGATATGATATTTTCACTGGCTTCTCACCAACTGCAAATCAGATAAAACATGCTGTATCAAGCCCTATATTGTTACTGTATGGGGCTTTATATTATTGACATTGCTGAATATATACATATATCTATTGTACAATGTGTAAGGGATTAGGTATATGGTTTATTGTAATATTACAGGGAATAATCCAAATATTATTGCCATGCTTATGTATTTCTTTTCCTCTTCCCCTTGAGGTTGGGGTTCCTCAAGGCTTGGTTCTAGGCCCCCTCCTCTTCTCTCTGTACCCAGCCTCAATTAGACAAACCATCAGCAAATTTGGTTTTCAATACCATCTTTATGCGGATAATGCCCAGCTATATACCTCATCCCGTGACATCACCCCTGCATTACTACAGAACACCAGTGACTGTCTCTAACATCATGTCTTCTCTTTATCTGAAACTGAATCTTTCAAAAACTGAACTTCATGTGTTCCCTCCATCTACTAACCGACCTAACCCTGATATCTCCATTTCTGTCTATGGCCTTACTATTACCCCGAGGCAGCATGCCCGCTGTCTGGGAGTTGTATTTGATTCAGATCTAACCTTTACCCCACATATTCAGACACTTGCACACTCTTGCCACCTGCACCTCAAAAACATCTCTAGAATTCGCCCTTTTCTCACCGTGGAAACATCAAAAACCCTCATTGTCGCTCTGATTCTCTCTCGTCTTCACTATTGCAATTCTCTTCTAATTGGGCTTCCTCTTACTAAACTCTCCCCACTACAATCTGTCCTGAATGCGGCCGCCAGACTCCTCTTTCTGTGAAACTGGTACAAAGACGCATCTACCTTATGTCAGTAGATGTACTGGTTGCCCATCCATCACAGAATACAATATAAAATTATCACACACACCTACAAATCCATCCATAGCGCTGCACACCCCCCCCCCCCCCCTATATCTCCTCCCTCGTCACTGTCTACCGCCCTAACCAGAGGCGTAGCTAGCGGCTGCCCCAGGCCCACTGACATTGTAGGGCACACCCCGGGGCCACCATTAATACATCTTTTACTTTTAACTAGATCGTGTCTGCAGACACCGATCTAGTTAAAACGCTTCCTGCCACTTGCTGTCTTGTAAACCGCAAGCCACTTCAGGCCTGTGGTTTACATGACAACAAGAACACAGCCATCGGCACAGGCAGCGCGATGACGTCACAACATCGCGCCTCATACGCTGACTTCCTGTGCGTGGACCCTACGCACAGAGCGCGGGTCAAGAAGAGAAAGCGGCGGCTCCGTTCATCATGGTCACTGGTAGGTGAGTATAACTTATATTTGTTTTGTTTTAGCTTAGTTGTGGGTATTTTAATAGTATAAGGGGTTGTTAGGAGGGGGAATTATAACTATAAGGGAGGGGGCATTATGAACATAAGGGGGCGTCATTTATATAAGGGTTATTATGGGGTACAAGGGGGGAGTTTATATTAGGAGGTATTATGAACATAAGGGGGTGGTCATCGATATAAGAGGTCATTAGGGGTGCAGTATTTATGTCAGAGGGAATCAGAGGCATAATATGAGGGGGCAATTAATTTAATAAAAGTGACACTTGGGCTTTATTAAGACTAAAGCCCCACGTAGCGAGCTACAGCCAAAAAGCGCTGCAGGAAAAACCGCGGCAGTAACATTGTGGTTTTTCCCGCAGCGCTTTTCAGAGAAGGGCCACAGATTTTCCTCTGTAGACTTTCTGCTTCCATTATAACTATAGGGAAACTGCCAGTGTTTCCGTAGGTATAATTGACATTCTGCGATTTTCAAAACTGCAACGGTTTTGGAAATCACAGAGTGTCCGCTGCACGCATTTTTCCACAATGTGTGTATGGGATTTGCTAGAACTGGTCTCAGTTTATTCTGTGTGCACGAGCTCGTGTTTACCAATTAGGAACTCCACTGACATATCGGAGGGAGCAGGTTTTGCCCCAACAGCCGTGAAGACCGCTGAGTGTGTTAGACTGAACACACTATAATGGGATGTGGCTTCTTCTGTGCCTTATGCGCTAGCTGTGTGTCAGAACTATTTTACAACTTTATACCCAGTCATGTTAATTATACTACTTGCATCTTCTATTTGCCTATGAAATGTATAACCACACCTGCAATGTATTTAAACGTCACCCATTCCCTCCAATGAACACAATCCATTATACACACTAACTAACTTTGTCTGTGTGATTCTCTGAGCCGGCTCTTATACCATTTGTACTAAGTTGGACTTCAATACGGTGATACTTAGAGTGGATTGTGCTCACAGGCCTCCTATTTATTTTTGCTTAATATAATTGTCTATATACTGCTGTGTATTTTCTGAGATAGAACAATTACCTTCAATTGCCCATTTCCTCATCTAACTATGCACTCTGTTTATTCCATCAGCATCTTTACATTACAGCTGGCAGGTTAGGATGTCAGGGTTTTAGGGTATACCCACACATGCAACCAAAATCTGTCCATTCATCTGAATAAGGTTGTTCTGGTGGCAAGCATAGAATATGTATTTCTGTAAGCCCTATTCAGAAGAGTGTGATAGAGAAAAATCTTCTGAAAAATCTGCTGCACGTTAATATACTCATAGATCCGGTTTTGTAAGCTTCATGTAACTGCCTTTGCTTTATCAGAAAATATGCTACACACGTAGACAAAATTGTTGGTACCCCTCGTTTAATGAAAAAAAAACGAAAAACCCACAATGGTCACAGAAATTGAATCTGACAAAAGTAATAATATATAAAAAATTCTATGAAAATGAACAAATGAAAGTCAGACATTGCTTTTCAACCATGCTTCAACAGAATTTTTAAAAAAAGAAAACTCATGAAACAGGCCTGGACAGAAATGATGGTACCCTTAACTTAATATTTTGTTGCACAACCTTTTGAGGCAATCACTGCAATCAAACGATTCCTGTAACTGTCAATGAGACTTCTGCACCTCTCAACAGGTATTTTGGCCCACTCCTCATAAGCAAACTGCTCCAGTGGTCTCGGAGTTGAAGGGTGCCTTTTCCAGACGGCATGTTTCAGCTCCTTCCAAAGATAATAGGATTTAGGTCAAGGCTCATAGAAGGCCACTTCAGAATAGTCCAATGTTTTCCTCTTAGCCATTCTTGGGTGTTTTTAGCTGTGTGTTTTGGGTCATTATCCCTTGAAAGTCTTGAGATTTCATTGTAACCTGCACAGATTCAAGACACCCTGTGCCAGATGCAGCAAAGCAGCCCCAGAACATAAACAGAGCCTCCTCCATGTTTCACAGTGTTCTTTTCAAGATATGCTTCATTTTTCCATCTGTGAACATAAAGCTGATGTTTCTTGCCAAAAATTTCGATTTTTGTCTCATCTATCCATAGGACATTCTCCCAGAAGCTTTGTGGCTTCTCAACATGTACAGTGCCTTGCGAAAGTATTTGGCCCCCTTGAACTTTTCAACCTTTTGCCACATTTCAGGCTTCAAACATAAGGATATAAAATTTAAATTTTTTGGTGAAGAATCAACAAGTGGGACAGAATCGTGAAGTGGAACGAAATTTATTGGATATTTTAAACTTTTGTAAAAAATAAAAAACTGAAAAGTGGGGCGTGCCAAATTATTCGGCCCCTTTACTTTCAGTGCAGCAAACTCACTCCAGAAGTTCAGTGAGGATCTCTGAATGATTCAATGTTGTTTGGCAAATTCCAGTTTTGTCACATTCAAGTTATTTCTGTGACCATTGTGTTTTTTTTTTTTTTTCATTAAACGAGGGGGACCAACAATTTTGTCCACTTGTGTATATGCTGATGCTATATTTAAAAAAAAAAAAAAAAGTTCTTGGGTATATACAGTTATCTAAATATGAATGCAGTTACTAATATTTATTGCTGCCCATGAAAACTTTGATGGTGATGTCTGGCAGCATTGCCCAGAATTAGAGCCCACACCAATCACGGGCATTAACCCTACTGATGCCTCAGTCAAACCTTACTGAGGCACTCTTTTGCCAGCAGTGCATTGGCGATGCCATTTTGGCTGCAAGCAATACATTAGCAGTGTATTGTATTAGTGATCCGACCCTCTGGGGTTTAAGAGCCCTAAATAAAGGAAAAAAAAAAATTGAGATATATATCTTATATACAGTATATCTATCTATAACCCTGACCCTCTCCACCACCTCTCACTTATGTACAGCTCTTTGTTCAGGACAATCAGTTCAGCTAATTCCAGTTTGCTGATAAAGGTTCTCTGTAGAAGCATGGTAAGTCTTCTATCCAAACCTGTGTAATGTAATATACATTTACTGTGCATATTATTTGATCTACATTTATATTAAATTTCTAGTAATCAGAAATAATCTCTCATGGTAAATACTATATGTATTTACTGAGGTACTTCATAGTGTCCTGTTCATCAGTCAAAGCTGACAACCAGCTTGCAGAAGAATACAGGAAGTGAGAATTAGAGACAACAGGCAAATCTGCTGAGTGAGGGAGATGGGAAAACCCCTCTAGGCTGAGGCCCCATGTTGCGGGAATGCAAAAGTAAGGAGTGGCTTGAAAAGGAATGGAAAATATAAAATGAAGCACTTTGATGTTTCCCCTCTGTGAAATCCACTCCTGACTTTGGCTAAAAAAAAAACGCAGCAAAATCAGCAACAAAAAAAACGCTGCGTTTCTGCAAAGTGGGGCTGTAGCCTTAAGGTTAATCTATAGGTCCCATTTACCTGACCGCTTCAAACTTGGACACCTGAAGCAAATTTGTACCTGTTCGCAGATACAACGGTTTTGGTATGGGATTCGAGAACTTTGAGACTGTCTAGTAGAGTTGTTCCCCTGTACCCCCCTCTTCCTGGGCGCTCCTGGATTTTATAGATAGGTACTTACATGAGATTGACAAACATAATATTCACCTTTTACATCTGGTGGCACCAGCAGGCAGAAAGGCAACTTTACAGAGTGGAACACACCTTAATAGCCCTCACACCTGAGTGGCACATCAGAAGTGGAAAAAATAAAAAAAATAAAAAGCCCAAACAATTTTTCCAATTATGGAAGGGTTATATTTCCATACTGCCCCAACATGTCCAACAAGTTTCAGACCTGTTTCTAACTCAGAACCTGGTATCATGGACAGATACTGACCAGGATACTGAGCCTAACCGGTGGCTTACAGGGTATAGGTTGTAATTCTTTGTCTGATGCTCATGCCTCTAGGTAGTTCAACGACCTGATCCCCAGCAGATTTGTGGATCAGGCCAGCAAAACAGTGAGCTTTTGTTTGTTTCTATTAGTTTTTGGTATTCTACTGTGTAACATTTTGACTGTTAAACCACAAGACCCATGGGTGAAATTTCCTTGTCTAATTTACCTTTGTGATTCATACTATACGTTATAGTCAAACAAGTCAAGTGCCATTGACAACTGTTATGATATAACATTATATGTAGACTCTTTGGGACTCCTCTTCAATATGACAATGAGAATGTGGCTGTCAACTTAAAGAGAATCTGTCAGGGCAATTTGGGACACTAAACCACCCACACGTCCATATGGACCGGGGGTTTAGTGTCCCAAATCACCCTGTTATAATGCAATCCATGACCGCATTAAAAATAAAAAAAAAAAAAAAACAACTTTATATTCATCCCACCGCTGTACTCCCCACGCCTGCGCAGTTCAACAAAGCCTGAGGAGTACACCTCGGCTTCAGTGCGCATGCAATTGCGCAGTGAAGCCGGGGTGTCCATCTTTGGCTTCACTGAAGAACTGCGCAGACGCCGGGAGGCGTGCCAACGAAGCAGCTTATGAATAAGCCGGACTGTTCTCGCAGAACAGCATCGATCGGACCCTTCTCTAGGTAAGTATAAAGGTTTTTTTTTGTTTTTTTTTTTTACTTTTAATGCGCCTGCGCATTACATTACAACATGGCGATTTGGGACAATAAACCCCAGACCTATAAGGACCTGTGGGTGGTTGACCTGACAGTTTAATATGTTGGTCCTTGTATTCTGACGGTCCTTTTTCACCCTCAGTTGTTTTATAGAAGCGAGAGAGAGACTCCAGTTAACTTGTAACTCATGACCCTAAGGTCAAAGCATTTTTTTTTTTTTTTTTTTTTGCTTGCTGCACCCAGTGCCAAACAAAAGTCCATCACCAAGAAAAAAAGGGAGGGGTAAAGGACGGTGCTGTCGTGGGTTCTGGAAAATCCAATTACCGGTAAGTAATTACCATTTTTCCCTTCACCCACGACAGCACCCAGTGAGAATAAAATAGGAGAAACCTAGGGAGGGACCACCACTTGTAAAACTTTCCTTCCAAAAGAAAGATCAGCAGAAGCCCCAATGTCCAGCCTATAATGGCGAAAAAAGGTAGAAGGTGAAGACCAGTTTGCCGCTTTGCAGATTGATTCTATGGAAGCATCAGCTCTCTCGGCCCAGGAGGTGGCAATCGTCCTAGTAGAATGTGCCTTGAGCCCCACTGGGGGGGGGGGGGGGAAGGCCCAAAGAAGTGTAGGCCAGGGAGATTGCTAGTCTCACCCAACTAGCCAGACTACACTTAGAGGCCGCCTTCCCTTTGTTGGGACCTGAAAATAGAACTAAAAGGGAAGTATAATTCCTCCAGGAGGAAGTAGAGGACAAATACTGGATTAGGCAACGTCTTACATCCAAACAGTGATATTCCTGCTCTTTAGCATTACTTGAGTTAGCACAGAGGGAGGGGAGAACTATCTCCTGAGATTTCTGAAATTTTGAGGCTACTTTAGGCAAAAAAGCTGGGTCTGGTTTAATTATTACCCTGTCCTCTGTAATAACAGTAAAGGGTGGATTAACTGATCGAGCCTGCAATTCTCCTATGCAACGTGCCGAGGTAAGGGCCACTAATCACTTTCAGGGATAAATTTTTAATAGGGAGAGAGTCCAATGGTTCAAAGGGAGGTTTAGTTAAGGCAGACAGAACTAGGTTCAAGTCCCAGGGAGGAACTCTGGACATAACAACAGGTCTACTTCTAGAGGCCGCCTTGATGAACCTAAATCACCCAGGGATCGTCGGCCAATTTAACGTTTAGCAGAGCACTAAGGGCTGAAACCTGGACTCTTAAAGTGCTGGTAGAAAGCCCCTTTTCTAGCCCCTTCTGAAGGAACTCTAGAAGCCCCTCCCTAAGCTCCCCCAGAGAACCCTCTAGAAATTCAAAAAACCGGAACCAAGTCCTAGCGTATATTTTAGTAGTGACCGATTTTCTGCTTTTTAGAAGAGTGGAAATGAGATTCTGAGAAAAACCTTTTGAGGCTAGTAATCTCCGCTCAAATTCCAGGCCGTCAAATGTAAGTGGCTGGACTTCGGGTGGAGAATGGGGCCCTGATATAGAAGGTCCTGGCTGACTGGGAGAATCCAAGGGTCCGAAACGGACAGGATCCTTAGCCAGGTAAACTAGGCTCTCCTTGGCCAAAAGGGAGCAATTAGAATAACCCACGCTCGATCTCCCTGATCTTCCTCAGAACTGCTGAAATGAGAAAGAAGGGAGGAAAAGCATAAGCTAGATTGAAATCACACTTGTGAGACAGAGCATCCACCCCAAAGGGGAATTCTCCTCTGGGTTTAGGGAAAAAAAAAATCTCTCCACCTTCTTGTTCGACCGACTGGCAAAGAGATCTATTTCCGGGACTCCCCAAACCCTGGTGATCTCTCAAAAGATAAACGGGTTCAATTAACACTCGTTCTGATTCAGACTGTAACGGCTCAAAAAATCTGCCCTGAAATTGTCTGACCCCCTGATATGCAGAGCGGACAAGGAGAGAAACAGAGGCTCTGACAGATGTAGAATCCAGGCCGTTATTTTCATAAGGGGAAGGGACCTCGTACCCCCTTGCCTGTTTATATATGATACTGCAGTCATATTGTCGGACATGATCCTTACATGGCGATTCCGAATACCCTGACCTACGACTTTCAAGGTCTCCAAAATCGCCATTAGTTCCCTCTGATTCGAGGATGCCTGAGAAAGACTCCTTGACCAGCAGCCCTGGAACACCTAATCCCCCATGTGGGCACCCCACCCCCAAGGGCTGGCATCCGTGGTAATAATTAGGGGGGGTCTGAGATCTTCCATGGAACTCCAATTTCTAGGTGACCCCTGACTAACCACCAACCCAGGGTTTCTCTTGTTGGCCGAGACACCAACATAAACTTGTCGAGAATTTTCTCTTCCTGAAGCCAGGCTTTCCCACTGCAGGTCTCGGGAGTGGCTCTGAGCCCAAGGTACAGCTGGAATACAGGCCGTGAGAGTCCCCAGGATGGACATAGCCTTTCTTATAGTGACTCTGGGGGAGTGGATCAGGGTTTTTACTAGGGACAGAACCCTCTCTATTTTCTCTGGAGGGAGAAAACATCTCTGAGCCATGGAATCTAAAATGATCCCTAGAAACTTTCTGTTGAGATGGAACCAAACTTGACTTCTCTAGATTCACCATCCAACCTAATTCCCCCAGAATGTTCAATACTACTCTGACACTTTCTAAACATTCTATTCTGGATCTTGTCACAATGAGAAAGTTGTCTAGATATGGAATAAACAGAACGGTCTTTCTCTCTTACATGTGCCCCCATTTCTGCCACTATTTTGGTAAAGACTCTTGGGGCCATGGAGATTCCAAAGGGAAGGGTCTGATATTGGTAATGCTGAATTACCCCTCCCATCTCTACTGCTACTCGCAAGAACCTCTGATGACCTGGAAAAATTGGAACATGGTAATAAGCATCTTTCAGGTCTATCACCGCCATCCAGCAATTGGGAGTTAACAGTCTCACTGCTGACTGCACTGTCTCCATCCGGAATTTCTTGTAAGACAGAAACTGATTTAACCTCCTTAAATTTATTATGGTTCTGTAGGAACCATTGTGTTTCCTTACCAAGAACAGATGGGAATAAAACCCCTGCCTCTCCTCTTCCTGGGGAACTGGAATCAGCACCCCTTTCAAGATCAGGCTCTTCACTTCCAATTCCAGAGCCGATTGAGAAGTTAGGGAAGTCTGAGTTCTGGTAATCTGAAAACCTGAAGGTGGAGGAGAAGAGAACTCCAACTTCAGGCCTACTCCCACTGTATCCAGGATCCAAGGGCTTGATGAAATTTTCCTCCAGGCAGGAAGGAATTTCCTTAGTCTCCCCCCTACCTGGGGCCTGGCATCATTGCCTATTGGGCCTTGGATCTTTATTACGGGGTGAGATGTTAAATAAGAATCCCTTGTGTTTCTTATTGGATTCTGACCAGCTATTATCTCTGGACTTGACAATTTTCTGCCCTCTGTATGCTCCAAAGGGACGAAAGGACCTCTGTGTCCGACCAGAGGAAGGCACAGGAAAACCTCTCTTTTTATCTGCTTCCTTAGCTAAGATGTCATCCAAGGCTGGTCCAAATAGATATTCACCATCACAGGGCAGATTGCACAGTCGGGTCTTAGACCCTACATCACCTGTCCAACTCTTCAGCCATATAGCCCTTCTGGCAGAGTTGGTCAGGGCAAGGGAGCGAGCTGATAATCTTACAGCGTCCGCCGAAGCATCTGCCAAAAAATCTGCAGCTTTTCTAATGGTCGGCAGGGCTGACAGAATCTGCTCTCTTGGGGCCTTATCCCTTAATTGATCTTCCAGCTCCCCTAGCCATATCATAAGGGATCTAGCAGTACAGGTAGCCGCTATATTGGGCTTGAGGGACGCTCCTACTGACTCCCAAGAACGCCTTAGGAAGCTTTCTGCTTTCTTGTCTAAGGGATCCTTCAGGGTACCCATGTCCTCGAAAGGCAGTACTGACTTCCTGGAGGCTCTGGCAACATCAATTTTTGGTACATTATCCGAAGAGCAAGCTCCCTCTTCAAACAGGTACTTACACTTAACTCCTCTAGGGATAAAACCCTTCTTGTCCGGCTTTTTCCATTCCCTCTTGATAAGCGATGTAATATTTTTATGGACTGGAAAGTGTCTCCTTTGACGAACCTCCAAACAATGTCCTGCATAGAACGGGAGGGTCTAGAGTCCTCAATCCCCATAGTCGCTCGAATGGCTTTGAGCATCTGGTCAGTGTCCTCAACTGGAAAACACGACTGTCCTCCCTCTACATCAGATATGGAGGAAGTAGAGACATCATCGGATAATTCTCCACTTTCACCCTGAACAAACTCCTCCTCAGAAGAGTCATGACCCCGGGTAGAGGAACTGGACTTCTTTTTCTGGCCACTTTTACCCTTAAGGGAACTCCTGACCTCCTCCTGTACCATAGATCTGATACCCTGTAAGAATGACAGGGACTCCTCAGCAATAGTTCTATCAATGCATGGTGGGCAGAGCTTTTTCTCATAAGAAGAAGAAAGTCTATTTCTACATAAGGCACATTCCTTATTCTTGGATTTTGCGAAGGCTTTCCTAGGTCTATCCTACAAAAGACAGGGGAACCAATTGATCAATAAAAAAAATAAAGGGATGGCAAGCAGCCACTTACATCCCCCTAGAATACCGAAGGCGGCGGAGGTGGACCTTCATCTTGCCCTCCATCTTGGGGTCTTCCTTTTGCCGGTGGCTGCTGGGACTGTGACTGCATCAGTGGCTGTAGCTGCTGCTCTTCCATACTGTAGAGACTCTCTGCAGGGAGGGCCAGGAACTGCTTAGCAGCTCCACCATCCTTCAATCTGCATTATATGGCCATTCAGCCGCTAGGCCATGCCCCTTCCACCGGAAGCCACCCCCTCATTACCAGTAAGCCACGCCCCTTCCGCCAGAAGCCACACCCGGGCTAGCACCTCCATTTGTCTCCCTGAAGGCCCGGAACTCCTGCGGCCTAAAGCAGAGGAAACACACTACTTCTGCCTGGATATCGGAACCCCTGCGACCGGAACACCAGCGGCGCATAGCTGGGGGGACAGCACCGACTCCAGACCGGGCCACAGCTAACAGCCACCCATGGAAGAAGAGAGGCAACCCCTACCAGGACCAACTCTTTCCTATGCCATCAGGTAAGCCTGCCTCAAGCAGGCACGTAGGTCTCCCTCCAGGGACAGGAAGCAACTGGGGGGGGGGGGAAGAGTCTCCTCCTTTTTATACCATAGGTTTAGTGTCCCTGGGGGTGGATCCTCTCTCTGGGTGCTGGGAAAAATTATATATATTTTGCAGGCATGCATCATTAGGAAAAAGAACAAAAAGAACACTCTTAAAACAACCCAAGACTACATTTATGCAGCCATGTTGATGGTTCATAATTCACTTACTATTTGATTAAAAACTACCTTTTGCTAATGTGAGAATACATTCTCAGGATCAACGGTATGAAATTTAAAAAAAAGAGCAACAAGAGACCAACATATCACAATATCATTTAATCTTAATACACTTAGAAGATTATTCTCCAGATGTCCAAGATCTGGATACTGAATCTTGTCACCGAACTGCTGGGAAAAAAAAAAAAAATGTGCAATTATTTTAGAGCTGAAATCCAGGTTCAGCAACAGTGTGCTCACATTTGTAGATCCTTACCAAAAAAAAAAAAAAAAAAAAAAACAACAAAGAATTCTCCCCAAAAAAAAAAAAACCCCCCCCCCCCCCCCCGCAAAAAAAAAAAAAAAAAAGAGGGGGGGGGGGGCGCCACCAAAAACAAAAACCCCTCCCGCCCGGTCCCGTACAAAAAAAAAACCCTCCCCCTTGTTGTGTTGTTGGGGGTCCCCCCCCTCCCCCCCCCCCCCCCCCCCCCCCCCAAAAAAAAAAAAAAAAAAAAAAAAAAAAAAAACCCTCCTAACAAAAAAAAAAAAAAAAAAAAACAAAAAAAAAAAAAAAAAAAAAAAAAAAAAAAAAAAAAAAAAAAAAAAAAAAAAAAAAAAGCATATGTATAGATCAGACAGACATCATTTTCACATATACATATACACAGTGCTGGCCAAAAGTATTGGCACCCCTGCAATTCTGTCAGATAATACTCAATGTCTTCCAGAAAATGATTGCAAATCACAAATGCTTTGTTAATAATATCTTCATTTATTTTGCTTGCAATGAAAAAAACACAAAAGAGAATGAAAAAAAAAAGTCAAATCATTGATTATTTTACACAAAACTCCAAAAATGGGCTGGACAAAAGTATTGGCACCCTCAGCCTAATACTTGGTAGCACAACCTTAAGAAAAAAAAATTGCAAAAAACCCCTCCCGGTAACCAACAAAGAGTTTCCTAAAATTCTTTTGTTGTATTTTACACCCTTTTTTTTTTGTTTATTTCTCCCCGCCCCTGTGTTTTGGGGGGGGCCTCCCCTAAACTCTTTTTTTTTTTTTCCCCCCTGGTTTTTTTTTTTGTTTTGGTTTGGTCTTTTTGCTTGCTTTTTTTAAAAGGTCTCCAGTGCTTTCTCTCAAACCATTTTCTAGTGCTTTTTGAAGTGTGTTTTGGGTCATTGTCCTGCTGGAAGACCCATGACCTCTGAGGGAGACCCAGCTTTCTCACACTGGGCCCTACATTATGCTGCAAAATTTGTTGGTAGTCTTCAGACTTCATAATGCCATGCACACGGTCAAGCAGTCCAGTGCCAGAGGCAGCAAAGCAACCCCAAAACATCAGGGAACCTCCGCCATGTTTGACTGTAGGGACCGTGTTCTTTTCTTTGAAGGCCTCTTTTTTTTTCCTGTAAACTATGTTGATGCCTTTTCCCAAAAAGCTCTACTTTTGTCTCATCTGACCAGAGAACATTCTTCCAAAAAGTTTTTGGCTTTCTCAGGTAAGTTTTGGCAAACTCCAGCCTGGCTTTTTTATGTCTCTGGGTCAGAAGTGGGGTCTTCCTGGGTATCCTACCATAGAGTCCCTTTTCATTCAGACTCCGATGGATAGTACGGGTTGACACTGTTGTACCCTCGGACTGCAGGGCAGCTAGAACTTGTTTGGATGTTAGTCGAGGTTCTTTAACCACCATCCGAACAATCTTTCGTTGAAATCTCTCGTCAATTTTTCTTTTCCGTCCACATCTAGGGAGGTTAGCCACAGTGCCATGGGCTTTAAACTTCTTGATCACACTGCGCACGGTAGACACAGGAACATTCAGGTCTTTGGAGATGGACTTGTAGCCTTGAGATTGCTCATGCTTCCTCACAATTTTGCTTCTCAAGTCCTCAGACAGTTCTTTGGTCTTCTTTCTTTTCTCCATGCTCAATGTGGTACACACAAGGACACAGGACAGAGGTTGAGTCAACTTTAATCCATTTCAACTGGCTGCAAGTGTGATTTAGTTATTGCCACAGGTAAGTAACAGGTGCTGTTAATTACACAAATTAGAGAAGCATCACCTGATTTTTCAAAGGGTGCCAATACTTTTGTCCACCCCCCTTTTTATGTTTGGTGTGGAATTATATCCAATTTGGCTTTTTGACAATTCTTTTTGTGGTTTTCCATTGAAGACAAATTAAATGAAGATATTATTACCAAAGCATTTGTGATTGCAATCACAACTCCCAGCATGCATACTTGCTCTGCTGTTCTTGGAGTTCCCATGGAAGTGAATGGAGCATGTTGGGAATTGTTTCACAGCAGCTGGAGTGCCGAAGGTTGCTGACCCCTGAGTTAGAGTATGTTCACGCTGAGTTTTTTGCAGACTGAATCCTCCTCAAAATCCACCTCCCATTCATTTCAATGAGGAAAAGTAAAAGCGACATGACCCATCTTCATGTGGATTCCGCCTTGAAAAACCCATTGAAAATCAATAGAAGACGCAATGAACAGATTTTGACGTGTTTTTTGACGCCTCAAGCGTTTTTTTTAAAGGGAAGTTTCCAGGTCAATACAGTGTGTTGGAGCAAAAAACCGTGACAAAAACCACAAAAAAAAAAAAAAAAAAGTTTCCTAATCTCTGCAGCAGATTTTTTTCAGCCTGCAAAAAACTCTGTGTGAACATACCCTTATATTACATCTTTAAAGAGATATAAAGAGAACAGAGGTTAGAGAAGAAGACAGGCACAGTGTGCTGACCAAGATATGATAAAATGAATAAAAATACAATTAATGTAAATGTGAATATTGAAGTAATAATAATCAGAACGTATCAAATCTGTCATTCTAATTAAATGCAGTGTAATTAGCATTTACATTATTAGACCTTTACAGTGATTCACCAAACTTGGCAACAAAGTATACAGTTAAACATAACAGTCACACAGGATATTTTATTTTATTATAGGGAGCAGGACTGATTCAACAAAGCATACCTGTTTCAAGTGACTTCTCAAATAAGGACTGACTATCTGGCCATTATATGAATTGTACTATATATGCCATTTTAGTTTTTTCTGTAGGTTTTGAAGGGGTTGTGTAGGACTTCATGAACAAGGCAGAACCTCCCACTCCTGTATCCAAGAATTCTCCCGAGTTGCACCACTTCTCTGGAATGCTCTACCCCGGACATTCAGATTAATTCCCAATTTCTACAGCTTCAAGCGCAAACTCAAAACACATCTTTTCAGACAGGCCTATCACAACTCCTAATGTATACCCTTCCACAGTTAGACTCCCTCCTGTTCACTCTCCCACATTACCCTACAGGATATGATGCCGTATTGGACTGTAACTTTATATGTCCAGGCACCAGCTGCACATTAACTGACTGGTGACGGCTCATACAGCTTTATTTATGTGTAATGAAAGTAACCTCTATCACAACAAAACGGCTGGACCACTGTATAAGCAATGCTACTTCTGATGCCGCCCCTGCTACCTCTTGTGTCATCATACCTCATAGATGGCTCTTTCGAGCAGGGCCCTCAGTCCCATTGTGTGAATTGTCTCTTGTTGTCTATACTTGAAACCTACAATTTGTAAAGTGCTGCAGAATATGTTGGCGCTATATAAATAAAATTTATTATTATGGCTGCTTTCTTCTTCCCTGGAAGTGACATCATGTCCGTTGGTCACATGGCCATGCTGCAGCTCAGTCCCATTCAATTTAATGGGATGGATATGTGTATTGCCAAATGAAAACAGATTCTTTAGATTCCGTGTAATAGAATAAAGTTATAGAGTAAAAACACTAGACTATCCCCAAATGGCTTAACATTTTATTAAGAAGAGTATAAGAAGATAGCAAAAGGTAAGAAGATATCAAAAAGTAACATAGTATAAGAAGAAGGTCTTACAATAAGGAAAAGTATAGCAGATATTGTAATATATATATATATAAAATCAAATCAACATTGGCAATAAAGCCAGATATAATCAAATATCAAATATTATCAAACTATGATATATTCAACACTTACAATACAACCGGTATAGCAAGGTAATCAAACTTAGTCAAACTGTGACTTAATCAAAACTTGTACTAATGCAAGGTATAATCGACACTAGCAATAAAGCTAGGTATATCAATATATTCAGGTTTATGAATCCGAGCTATGAACTGAGGGCAAAATGATCAGGTGAAGGAGGCAGGGGGAACTACATAACTATGTTGAAGCTGACGAATGACCTGTTCTCCCAATGGGTGGAACCACTCCAAACAGGCACTCGTACCACGTCATACCCCCATGTTTGTTTGCGTTAAAAAGCCCTACCTCATTGAATTCCTGTGAAAATCATGATAACTGTATCCTAAACAAAAAGTTTTGAGAAAAGCATCTAGTTTGGACTTACTAGCTGTAACGTATCGACTCCGCCACATGCAACAAATTCCAGTAGAAACATTCATACTAAAATATTACATATTTCAATTTACCTGTTGGGTGGTGGCTTTGGTTTTGGCATTTTACCAAGAATGGCAGCCATTTCTTTCCGCTCATCAAAATTTTTCCACTGTTCATAAAGCTTCAGAATAACTCTAATAATTTCTAAAATCTGACAATAATAAAAACAGATGTCACATAAGTCTAAGATGACACCCAGGCAACAGATTTATAATAAGTAAAAATAAATAAAATATAGACAATAAAGAAACTGAAAATGAGACACCTTTTCCATGTCTACGGAAAGTTCTGCAAACCACTGGCGTGCATCCTTCTGCTGAACAACACATGCCACGTGCAGGCAGGCTGAAAGAAAGTGGACACTTTTATAATATATGCTGCATGTAATTGAATATTCCCACGTTCTACACTACAGTTTTAATATCCGTTATCCTGATGATTGAAACAACAGCTATTTAAACTGCCAGAGTGATGGATACTGAAAATTGTTTCGGTCAACATTGACACCACTTTTAAAGTAGCACTCCCACAAAATGTATTTTGTGCTGTTAGAAAGATACATTATGTTAGCCAAAATAAAGGTAATCTTAACAGTGGCTGTATTTTGAGTAATCCACTTCCATCTGGTCCTCAACTGTATCATGTGAACAACAATCAGACCCTCCAACTTACACAGCATTATATTAAGACTGGTGAACTAAGAGTGGGGAATCTTAGTTCACCGGTCTTTATATTGAGAGCAATGGCAGCATATTCCCCAAATTATTCAATTCTAATAAGTTTCTTCCTTCTCTAGCTGGGTAACAACTTGACACCCAACCTATGGCTGCAAGATTCTCAATGCTGCTACTATTCTGCAGCTGTGGTGTTTATGGCACTGCAGAATAATACCTCATAATGGCTGCAGTCAAAATACATATGGATAGACAATCTTTGAACTCCACATCCTCAAATAAGGGAGCAGTCTAGTGGGTGAAAGTAAAGCCATCCCTTTTAGTGAAAAATGTGTCAAAAAGAATCCCAGCGACAGGTTTTCCTTAAGATTTAAATTTTGTGATAAATATGGTGAAAATAGAAGCCTTTACACTTACCAAGAGCAATCATAAAAGGAGGGTATAGTAGACAAAGATCTGTCCTGTATGTGTCATTCACTATTCTCCTGGAGTAACAGAATAAACCAATATCAATTGTGTAGAACCCACAGAGTGAACTTTCTTTGCATTTATAGTTTGCTACACTATTAATTACTAGGTTGCCCAATTTATATTTTATTTGAAATAAAATAATATTGTAGTGACATCTGTGTAGACTCAATGCAGTGCTATGAATCAGGCAGAGTTAAGACTATAGTGACAAAATGTTTCAAGGAAGCCCTTGAATGAGGTATCACGTGGCATTATGTCACTATGGAAGCAAAAACACTGACCCTGCACAATAGCATATGTAAGCAATTTCCCCAATGATAACAGCTTCATTAACTGTCCCTAGTTTCTGTCCTCTAGTCCCCCTTCCTATGTGCCCTTTAGATATCAGGGCGTTTTATCCTAATTATTTGACACCCACAACCTCAGTGTGTACAACAGAATCTTATGGAGGGGCAGCATAAATCATCACATACAGTGTGACCATGACTAAGAACTATACATATTCTTTAATATGGTAGCATTACCATGCCAGTGGAAGCAGCATGTCTTCTTGTCCCATATCTTGCACATATTGTAACAAGGGTCTATATGGATGATAAACTATCAAGCAACAATCCTGTATTGGACAAAACAAAAAAAAAAAAAGTTACAAAATGGTAAGGGCTCTAAAATCCAAGATATGGTGCAATTTTTAAAATATATTTATTATTTTTATAGGCTGGTTTCACAGTACCAAGTCTTGGGCGTGAAATTTTGTATGTGTGTGCGGCAAATTTAGTGGCCTGTACACGTTGCTAGGAAATGAATGGCTAGCATTATAGTTATCCATGATGGTAGGAGTTCCTGCCTTTCTGCTACATACTGACCTGTAGTGATTACAAGGATAGTATGTAGCGGAGAGCGGCAGGGACACTTAATTGGTCACTAACTTTTCAGACAACTTAGTCTTATTTCATAGAGCATGTGATTCTGCACCAAAATGTAATGCACTTTAACCCCTTAAGGACCCAGCCCTAAAGTGCCTTAAGGACCAGGCCTCGTTTTTCAAAACTGACACGTGTCACTTTATATGGCAATAACTTTGAGACGTCTTAACTTACACAAGTGATTTTGAGATTGTTTTTTCGTGACACATTGTACTTCATGTTAGTGGTAAACACTAATGAATATTTTTGTATTTATTTATAAAAAAAATAGGAAGTTTGATGGAAATTTGGGGGGGGGGGGAAATATCGCAATTTTCAAAATGTGAAATGCTCTGCTTTTCAGACAGATAGTCATACCACCCAAATACATTAATACATATTATCTACCATATCTCTGCTATATATCGGCATCATCTTTTAATCATCCTGTAATTTATTTTGGATGTTAGAAGGCTTACAAGTGTAACAGCGATTTTGCAGATTTGCAAGAAAATTTCCCAAACTAATTTTTTAGGGACCACTTCAGTTCTGAAGATGATTATAAAGGCCTATATATTAGAAACCCCCATAAATCACCCCATTTTTCAAAACTGCACCCCTCAAATAATTCAAAACAGCATTTGGGAAGTTTGTTAACCCTTTAAGCATTTCACTGGAATTAAAACAATATGGAGGTGAAATTTAGACATTTAATTTTTTTCCACTAATTCCTTAATTTAGCCCTAAAATTAACGCATTCATAAAGGGTTAAAAGGAGAAAATGCATCTCACAGTTTGTTATGCAATTTCTCCCGAGCAGGGAAATACCCAACATGTGGGTATAAACTGATGTTTGGGCGAATGGCAGCGCACGGAAGGGAAGGAGTGACACTGGGCGTCTGAAAAGCAGATTTTGCTGGAATAGTTTTCAGGTGCCAGGTCTCATTTGCAGAGCCCCTAGAGCTGTGATGGAGAACCTAGGGCACGCGTGCCAGAGAGGGCACGCAGAGCCCTCTCAGTTGGCTGTATGTGCAAACGTACATATAGATGAAAGCTATTAGTGTAAGCCGCAGTCCGCGGAACCGCAGCCTACACTGACTGCAGAGTGTGACCTCTCCCCCGACGCAGGCGTGATGACGTCATTCATCAGCGCCTGCGAACAGAAGAAGGAGGAGGACGCTCTTTGTGGGACTAGGTAAGTAACAAACTACTGTGGTGGTCTACTGTGACGCATATACTACTGTGTGGGGGACACTGAAGCATCTAATACTGTATGGGGGACACTGAAGCATCTAATACTGTGTGGGGGACACTGAAGCATCTAATACTGTGTGGGGGACACTGAAGCATCTAATACTGTGTGGGGGACACTGAAGCATCTAATACTGTATGGGGGAAACTGTGAAGCATATATTACTGTATGGGTGCCCACTGTGAAGCATATAATGTGGGCGGGCCGAAATTGGAGCATATAATACTGTGCGGGGGCCTCATTGAAGCATATAATACCGATTGGGGGCCACTGTGGAGCATATACTACTGTGTGGGGGCAATTCTGGAGCATATAATACTGTTTGGGTGCCACTGTGGAGGGTATTGTACTATCTGGGGGCCACTTTGGAGCGCATTGTACTGTGTGGGGGCCCTTCACTATTTATATCACACAGTATCTGTTTTATAGCAGACATGTGATATTATTACAGGCTGTAATAACATTGCACGGTCAATATAAAACAGATCCTGGTTAATTTAAGGTTAAATTGCCGTGTTGGCACTTTGTGATAATTTAGTGGGTTTTGGGTTGCAGTTTGGGCACTCGGTCTCTAAAAGGTTCGCCATCATTGCCCTATAGTATCAATTCAAAGGAAACCCCCAAAAAGTTACCCCATTTTGGAAACTACACCCCTCACAGAATTCATCAAGGGGTATAGTGAGCATTTTGACCTTACAGCCGTTTCACAGATTTTACTAACATTGGGATGTATAAATGAAAAATTACTAAAATGTCACTTTATCCCCAAAGTTTTCATTTTCACAAGAGGACAAAGGAGAAAAAGCACCCCAAAGTTCGTTACACAATTTCTCCTGAACACAGCAATGCCCCATATGTGGTTGTAATCTGCTGTTTGGGTACATGGCAGGGCTCAACATGGAAAGAGCGCTATTTTGCTGGAATAGTTTTCAGGTGCCATGTCGCATTTGCAGAGCCCCTAAAGTACCAATACAATACAAACCCCCAAAAAAGTGACCCCATTTTGGAAACTACACCCCTCATAGAATTTATCTAGGTGTATAGTGAGCATTTTGACCTCACAGCTGTTTCACAGATTTTATTGACTTTGGGACGTAAAAATGAAAAATTATTTTTCCAATAAACCGTTCATTTAGTGACATTTTTAATTTTTGCAAGTAGTTAAAGAAAAAACACCACACAGTTTGTTACACAATTTCTTCTGAGCACAGAAATGCCCCATATGTGATTATAATCTGCTGTTTGGGTACATGGTGGGGCTCAGAATGGAAAGAGTGCTATTTGGCTTTTAGAGGGCAGATGTGGCTGGAATAGTTTTCAGATGCCATGTCGCATTTGCAGAGCCCCTAAAGTAGAAACTACACCTCTCAAGGAATGTATCAAGGGGTATTATCATTTTGAGCCTAAAAATATACTTTCTTAGTAATATCGCATACATATAACTCATAGGCAGTCACAACAACATATATATGTAATACATCGGTTAGTTGTCGATCCGTCGTCTTCAAGGTGCTGGTTTTGCATATATTAAAGATCATACTTATGTAAATAAAGAAGCAAGGAGTGTGGTTCCCAAACAATATCAAATGATATATTAGCAAACATATTGTAAGTGTTACATAATGTCTATGATAGATGACAGGGGAGTGTGCCCTGTAGCAAGTAATAAAAAGGTAAAAAGGAATCAAACCAGCATACAGTAAAAAGGAGCATCTGGGAAATCTGGGTTTTGTTCAACAGTGAATAGTCATGTTTAGTGGGCAAAAAAGGGAAGCTATTGTCCTCCCATAAGGAAGAGTACGTTCCCCCAACATCCACCATAGTAAAGGGCTTCAGGCAGAGGCGTAGCTAGGGATTCAGCACAGGGGGGCGAACATGTCCAAGTGGGCCCCCAACTTGGACATGTTCGTATACCGATACTATGAGTATATGGTGAGCGTATAGTGGTATATAGCAGCTCTACACAGGGCTCTGCAGACAATTTAGGTTGAATACAGGGCATTAACATTTAGTGACTTACCGGTGACGTCTCTGACTAATCCTTCACATTTCCCTTCTCTTCCATCTGGACGGCCATGATCACTTCTTCCAGTCTCTGTAAAGTTTGCAACACAGACATCTTTGGCTCCTCACTTTTCCAGGCACCTGACCCACATTGTCCTCACCTGCACAAAGCCCCCATCCTGCTGCTACCCCAATTATAAAATATATAATATAACCCCCCATAATGAATAATACCCCTAAGTGCATCTTTAAATTAATAACTTCCCTGTGCACCCCTTTAAATAGTGCCCCTTATTAATAATGTCCCAGGTATTTCCCAATTGAAAAGGGAAAAAAAAACAAGGGAAAAAAAAAATTATTGGGGTTCCAATACCCGGGATCCCCAGGATCAGCTGTTTGAATGAACCGTGGTACCTGTGTAAGCGCCATGACCCCTTCTCGGTTTACATAGGGTCATTCTTTTCATAGCGGCCATGTAATGTAACTACAGCCTCGTCCTATACACGTCTATGTGACAAGGCTGGAATTACATCACACGGTCACTATAAACAGACAGCGTATGATATAAACAGGCGCCATAGCCCCTTCATACAACTGATCAGAGGGGAATCACTTATCTCTTATTGATGATTTATTCTGAGGATAGACCATCAATAAAAATGAGCTGGAAAACTCCTTAAGGCTAAGGCCCCATGTAGCATCCCGCAGCAAAAAACAGCTGTGGGAAAAACCGCGGCGGCGACACATCACGGTTTTTCCTGCAGCACTTTGCACAGAATTTTTGCAGAGTTTTCCTCTGCGGACTTTCTGCTTCAATTATATCTATAGGGAAACCGCCGGCGTTTCCGTAGGTATAATTGACATGCTGCGATTTCCAAAACTGCGACTGTTTTGGAAATTGCAGCGTTTCTGCTGCGCATATTTTACTGCAAAGTGGGGATGGGATGGTGCCCCTTGTGGCGAAAACCCACAGAAAAAAACCACAACATTCTAGCAAATCCCATCCACACACTACGGAAAAATATGTGCAGCAGACGCACTGTGATTTCCAAAACCGTTGCGGTTTTGGAAATCGCAGCATGTCAATTATACCTATGGAAACACTGGCGGTTTCCATATAGCTGTATTGAAAACAGAAAGTCCACAGGGGAAACCTCTGCGGACCTTCTGTGAAAAGCACTGCGGGAAAAACCACAATGTTACTGCCATGGTTTTTCCTGCAGCCCGCTACGTGGGGCCTTAGTCTTAATAAAGCCCAAGTGCCACTTTCATTAAATTAATTGCTCCCTCATATTATGCCCCTGATTCCCCCTGACATAAATACTGCACCTCTAATGACCCCTTATATCAATGACTACCTCCTTATGTTCATAATACCTCCTAATATAAATGATGCCCCCTAATGGCTCCTTATATAAATAACCTCCCCCTTGTATTAATAATACCCCCTAATAATCCTTATATAAAGGATCCCCCAATAACCCTTATATAAATGACCCCCCCATCGTCATAATGCCTCCTAATGAATCCTCCCTTTATAGTTATATTTCCCCCTCCTAACCACCCCTTATACTATTAATATACCCACAAAAAAAAAAAGTCACTCACCTGTGATGATGATGAATGGAGCCGCCGGCGCTTCCTCCCTGTCCACGCGCAGGACGTCTGTGTCTGAGCGCGGGCGGCGCGATGTTGAGACGTCATCACGCCGCCCGTGCTGAGAAGCAGACATCGGTCTGTAGTCTCGGCGTCTTGTAAACCGCAGGCCAGTATTGGCTTGCAGTTTAAAAGACAGTTAAGCACCAGGACGCATTGTAACTAGATCGGTGTCTGCAGACACCGATCTAGTTAGAAATAAAGGCTGTATTAATGGCGGCCCCCAAAAATTCAGTGGGCCCGGGGCAGCCGCCCCCTCTGCCCCCCCCCCCCCCCTGCTAGCTACGCCTCTGGCTTCAGGACATAAGCAAATAACAGCAGGAGCAGAAGAAACAAACTTATAAATATGCCAGATGGTAAATACATAAATAAGGCAGCTAGGGGAGTCACGTTACCTGTTAGAACAGGGGTCAGCACCCAAGGCATATCTACCTGGCACAGGACTCTACGCTGTTTTAAACAAATGGCAGTGCTGCTCCAGGTGGCAATCTCTCTAACCGTCAATGTAAATGCAGTCAGGCGGGAGGATGCACTGGTAAGTGGTGGGAACATGAGGCACAACGTCTAAGTGTTCAGGCCAGTAACCTAGTCAAAGGTCAGAAACTACCTGTGCAAAGTATAATATGGCAGCTAAATTTGCTTTCATTCATTTAATAACGCTGTCAATAAGACTGTAAAAATTTGTTTGGATTTCTTCAGCAAAAAAAGACTAAGCTGTGTGATGGGCATCCTCTGCCCCCACAAACAGGTTTACTGCAGATTACATTTAGCCCCATGTTCAGTTCAAATATGAATAATTTTGCTAAAGGATCACATTGAATTGTAAGCTCAATCGACTAACTGGTTGCAGTTATGGCTTGTGTTATATGACTTTCATGTAGGACAGGGTTTCCCCAACCTTCTCAGACTCCGGGTCCCCCTGGAAAAAAAAAAAAAAAATTCCTTGGAGCACCCCTACCAAATAATTTTTACCAAAAGTCAAAAAACATCCTAAAGACACAGGTAACATTGCATAAAGGCATGGGATCATCCTTCTAAATACTTCTAGAGTGTTGAGGCTCTCTGTTGGTAATCACCAATGTAGGAGGGCGACACCCTTAGGGTGTGTTCACATGGAGGAATTTGCCGCAGATTTGGAGGCGGATTCCACCCCTGAATCTGGAGCAGATTCCTCCCGAATCCACCTCCCATTGTTTTCAATGGGAGGCGGAGATAGCAGCAGGACACGGAGAAAAGAAGCGTCCTGCTCTATCTTGCCGCGGATTCCGCCTGCGGTGTCCGCTGCTCAAGACACGCTCCTGATTAGGCCCATTCATCTGGGCCTAATCAGGAGTGGGATGCCACGACGGAATGCTAATGCACTGCATCGGTATCCTGTCGCACCAGACCGCGGTGACAATTCCGGCAGCGGAAAATTATTTTCATTTTCCGCCGTATGAACACACCCTTACAATTATTACATGGCACACTGAGTACTTCATCTTTTGATTTTTTTTTTTTTCCAAATTGGCACCCCAGATTAAAAAGGTTGCTGACCCCTGTGTTAGAAGTTAGTAGTAGAGGATCACGGCGCATAGGAAACAGTGGTATCTCTGCTGATAGGAAAGTGAGACTACTTGTGTGCAGTGCATGGTTTAAAATAGAACCAGTTTGGGGAACGCCGAAAGTGTTGGCGGGCCACACGCATGCGCAGTCCATCTGAATGCCTGGAAGTGGGGCTATTGGCGGACAGCAGTGGGGAATAAATAGTTGTATGTTGCCTTTAAATGGGCCAAAAGCAGGACAAGCAGTAAACCCATACGAATAGGCATCTCATATTGTATCAAATTATGGAGTAAAAAGGCTAATAAAAGTGTTAATAAATAAATAAAAAGACTATACACAAAAGAAAATGTGAAATGTAAAGAAGGGGGGGGCTATAAAATATTAAAGAGGAAAACTATATTATATATTGAAAAGGGGGGGAAAATGAAAAATAAAAGATACCGTATTTTTCGGACTATAAGACGCACCTGACCATAAGACGCACCTAGGTTTTAGAGGAGGAAAATAGGGAAAAAAAATTTTTGACACAAAAAAAAATTTGGTACAATATTTAACAACATATGGGAGTTGTAGTTTTGCAACAGCTGCAAGGCCGCATTGACAGGTGGCCCTGCTGCTGTAGGGGGATGCATAGGGCATTTTTTTTTGCAGGACCAGGTGTACTCTTTAGTTATACCATTTTGTGGAATGTCTATTGCTTTGATCATTTTTTATTCAAATCCGAGGTGAAACAGCGAAAAAAAACAGCAGTTTGGCACTTATGATTTTTTTTTTTCTGCTAGGATGTTCACCCTTTAGGGAAAATATTTTTGTAAGTTTGTAGATTGGGCATTTTTGGACACAGGGATAATTTAATGTGTATGTGTTGCACAGTAATTTTCTGCTTTTATATTTATTCTAGGGAAAGGAGGTGATTTTTTTTTTTTTTAATACTATTTTATTAGCCCCCTCCTAGGGAGTTTGAACCTGCAATCTGTACATTACTATTAAGGTTGGTCATAGACCAGCAACAATAGTTATATTTCTATGACAGGCCTGGGAGCCTTCAATAGGCTCCTGGCTGTCACAGGAACAGGTCGCCTCCTGCGATCTCACCACGCAGGAGCCGGCCTGCCAAGAAAAAGGTAGCCACCGGCCCCGGGGAAAGTTTTAATATCTTTGGGGGGGGGGGGGGGCTTACAGGTAGTAATGCCCGCAATCAGAGTGTACTCGGATTGCAGACATTAGCTCCGGGCCTCCGCTGTACGTTACAGTGGAGATCTGGTAACTATGGCAACCACTCTGCAGCAAAGCGGCCGCCATTATCTTTACAGACCCGGCATCCGCCGTAATAGCACAGCGGATGGGTTTGCATCGCTGGGACACCCGCTGCTCCAAGCCCAGGGCTGGCAGCAACGCCCCACTCCTCCCGCTGCAGGAAGCCGGCAGCAGGAAGAGTGGGGTGATGCTGCAATCATGCTCCTCCACCCAAAACACCGACATTTGTTATAAGACCCCCCATACAGTAGTAAATATTAAACTTAAGATTTAAAAAAAAAAAAAAAAGAAGAAGGGGGGGTAGGAAAACTCGTTCTATTCACTGGAATACACAGCACCATTGGTATAGAGCTGACCACTAGGAACCACTATGGGATGTCCCAGAAGATGGGAATTACACGGCCATGCAAGCAACCTAACACACTGCCGCCTGCAGAACCTTATGACCCAAATAAGCCCCCGTGATCACAAACTGAATCCATTTGGAGATGAAAGCCTTATAAGCAGCCAGGCCCTTGCGAGAGCCCTCAAGGAAAACAAACAAGTCATCCGAACTACGGAAGGGGTCAGTGAGAGACAAATAGAGCCAGATAGCCCAGATAACATCCAGAGAGTGAAGAGAACGCTCACATTGGTTCTTGGGATCCGGTCAGAAAGATGGTAAGATGATGTCTGTGAAGGAAGAATCCACCTTAGGCAGAAAAGACCGTGTGAAGTAAGGACAACCTTGTATTTGTGGAGAACAAGAAAAGGTGGCTTCCGGGACAGGGCAGCTAGCACAGAGACCCTGCAAATGGAGGTAATGGCCACTAGGAAGGTAACCTTCCAGGACAGAAGAAAGAGATAGCAAAGGCTCAAAGGGGGAGCCTGAAGCACCTCAAGAACAAGATTAAGGTCCCACAGGAGGAGCACAATAAGCCACTCCCTGAAGAAATGTCTTACTTAAGGCCGGAAGGCCAGGATCTTCTGAAAAAGTTTGGAAAGGGAAGAAACCTGTCTAAGAGAAGACAGACCTTGGTCCATGCCAGACTGGAGAAAAGCCAGAATCCTGGGAAGAGAAAAGGAGAGCAGATGAAAATTTCTCTCACACCAGCAGACGTATGCCTTCCATGTGCGATAGTAGATCTTAGCTGACTGGGGTTTTCGGGTCTTGAGCATGGTCTGGATAACAGGCTCCAAAAACCCACGAGGTCTAAGAATCTCGGCTTCAACAGCCAAGCCGTTAAATGCAGCTGAGGTAAGGTGGGGTGGAACAGTGGTCCTTGAGACAGGAGGTCAAATCACAGAGGAAGAAATCAAGGAGTATCCACCAGCAGAAACATGAGGTCCGCGTACCAGGCCTGGCGGGGCCAATGCAGAGCCACCAAGATGGCTGGAACCCTCTCGATCTTGGGCTTCTTGAGAACCCGAGGGAGAAGAGGAGGAAACAGGTACAGAAGACGGAAGTCTGACCAGGGAATCACGAGATCGTCAGTGGTGATGGCTCGAGGGTCCAGGGACCTGGTCACATAGCGAGGGAGCTTGTGGTTCAGACAGGAGGTGAAGAGGTCGACATCGAGCGTGTTCCACTGGGAGCACAGATGTAGAAAGATCTTCTGATGAAGCAACTACTTGCCCAGGTCAAGCTTTTCTCGGCTTGGGAAGTCTGCCGCCCGATTGTCCATGCCTGGAATATGGACCGCCGACAGTGCTGGAATGTGACACTCCTCCCAAAGAAGAGAGCAGAAGGCTTCTTGAAAGGCCACACGGCTCCTGGTGACCCCCTGGTGGTTCAAGTAGGTGACCACGGTGGAGTGGTCAGTCTTGACTCCGACCGGACTCCCTTAGAGGAGAGAGATCCAATGAGACAGGGCTAAGAAGATGGCCCTCAGGTCCATTAGGTTGATCTGGAGGGAGGTCTCAGCTTTGGACCACAGGCCCTGAACGGTCAAGATACTAAAAGACTGCTCCCCAGCAAAAGAGGTTGGTGTCGGTGGAGACCACCTGCCACCGGAGAAGAAAGAACTTCCCTTGTGAATTTCCCAGGGAAAAGAGCCACCAAAGAAACTCTTGGTGAACCCAGGGAGGCAGGAGAATCAGACGGTCAAGGCTGGACGGAGACTTGTCCCAACGGGCCAGTCTCATCAATTACAGAGGACGTGAGTGGAACTTAGCAAAAAGTACGGCCTTGAAGGTCAAGCCCATCATGCCCAAGACCCGTATGCAGAATAGAAGAGAGCACGGAGAGTTATTCCAAAGGTGGGACACACCGGACTGAAGGGCCAGGATCTTGGACTCCGGGAAGAGAATCTTGACCTGTTGAGTGTCAAGCATCATGCCCAGGAATTCCATGCACTGAGAAGGCATGAGACAGGACTTTTTCTCATTGAGTTGGTCAGATTGTCAGTCTTGGAGGGAGCTTTTACCAGGAGATCGTCTCGGTTTGTCTCATGGCAATCCTCCATTCCAGAGGAGTTGCTGTGATTCCATACTATCACATTTGTAAACAGTCCGGAGGCAGAAGCCAGCCCCACAACAGGAATTCACCGGGCTTCAGGGATGCCACCATGTAAAAGGAGGGCTTGGAAGAGGAAGACGTGAAGGACAGGTTGGGACTGCCAGGAAAGGTCTGGGCTTGAAAGAGGGTTTATTGGAGCAGGATTCCCGGGAAACTGACCTCCCGAGAGAGAGGTGGAGCCACAAAAGCAGCGAAAATGCTGAGAGTGGCCGAATGAGGGAAGCCGTCGCTTAGCACGCCTCTGGGGGAGGAGAGAGCTTTTTCCTCCTGTGGCTTCAGAGATAAGCTTTACTAGGTTCTTGCCAAAACGCCAGACCTGTTTATCCCGCGAGAAGGGAAGAGCCCAGACCGCATTCTTAGAGGCGGATTCATTGTTCCACGGACGGATCCAAACAGTGTGGCGGATTGACACTGCACTGGCTGTTGCCTTGGCAGGATGGCGAGCTGCTCCAGGGAAGCATCGCATATGTACTTGGAAGCGTTCAGGATTTGAGAGACAAGGAGCTGGTTGTCCTGGAGGGGAGCTTTATTGGATAGACCCGTCTGGAGCTGTTTGGCCCAGGAAATGCAGGCCTTGCTGACCCAAGAAGCAGCAAAGGAAGGCCACAGGGAGGATCCAGCCGCAGCGAAGGCCGCCTTAGTGAGAGAGTCCACACTCTGGGAATGCGGCCGTTACAAAGTTTCCACCACAAACTGGTTAAGTCTGGCTTAGTTCGCCTATGGGCTAGGTAAGAAAGGTCGCCCAGTCCGGAGAGGGATTAGCCAGAGAGGTCGGGCGGTTCCTGAACTGGCTTAGGCAGAAGGCAGAGAGGGCAGATGGGCTCAGGCTTTCTGCATGGTATCTCTTTCTTACAGTGGGAGCACGTATGAAACGTGGCAGCACCGGAGGGGGCACAAGAAAAAATGGGGGTTAACCTACCAGACTACCAAAGACAGGTCAAATCGCCAACTGCTGCATGAGGTCTCCGCAGAGAATATAGCCAGGTGCTGAATCCCTCAGGAATGCAGAGAAATCCTGAGGAGCTTGCAGGCTGCTGGAGAATCAAAAAAACAACAGAAAATAAGAAGAAAACTTCCTGAGGAGAACAGGGGTCCTCCTCCTGGAGTTTCCCGCATGCACGGGATAGGAGGAAGCAAAGAGACCAATAGGAGAGCCTAGGAAGAGTCAGGAGGCCCAGGAAACCCAGCGAGAGGGCAGGCCTATACTAATGTAGAAATTGCTGCAGAGCTCTGGAAGGTCAGCAGAGGCCTCGAAGAAGTCAGGGACCGGGAATAGGGGTCCCCAAAAGAAAACCGGGTCCCCCCCAGTGATTGCCACTCAGGAGAAAAGCAGCCACAAAAGTAAATTGGGGGGGCATGCACTAAAATGGAGACTCCCATAGAGGGAAGTTCCAGCATAGCCTCAGGAGGTTCAGAAGAAAAGGAGGGGACCCCTGGAAGATGTCCTGGGTAGACTGTGGCGGGGGGAGGTTGGGGGCTAGGTTTTGGGATACACACATACTCACCTATTTTCTCATACACACTTATCTGGAGTCTTCAGGCACCACAGGGTCACCCCCTCAGTGGACCTCACACGTCAGTGTGGGGTCACCGGCATTCCAGCCGCAGGTGCGACAATTCGGGACTTGGTGACCAGCGAGGCGCTCTTTTGAAGAACATTGTGCCCACAGGGGGGTATGACTAGTGTGCCGTACACGCTAAAGACCCCCTGCACCTGAAAAAAAAATAAAAACGATGTAAGACAGAAAGACCTGAGTCAAGTTGTGTCTGCCTCCTACAGACACCAGGTTAAAACTAGGCAGAGTCAACATCTTGATACTCCTAGTGTCAGCTTCCTCGTGGCCAGGTCTATACCCATGGTGCTGTGTTCCCCAGTGAAATAAGCGAGAAAATTTAAATGGTGGGAAAGGATAGCTATTTAGAAGATAATCTAATCAAACTATCAGATGAAGATCCCCTGGTGTATTAACGTATCTGTGGAGTAGCTAGAAGTCATAAGATTCAAGTGTGCAAGCACCACTCCGGTATTGTGTTGTTCATAAACAACACAGTTCTGTGTCCAAGGCTGTCGTCCTGACTAAGTGCGCACTGGTGTCTTTTTGGTGACTATTGTTGAAGAACAATGCGATACCGAATGAACACATTTTTTCCTTCCAGCAAAGCAGCGGCTAAGTCTTCCGTGATAGTTTGTGCATCTTATGACTGAGTAAAGGCCAAGTTCGCTCCGGCCTGTAAAGCACAATCCTGAGCATCCGTGCTTCATTGGCTTTTATCCCCCATGCCTTTTGACTTGTGTATAATGGAGGTGTGATCTATACCTTAAGTAATCATTTGTGTTCATTAGCTGTCAGAGGAGTAGTTACTCATTGGTTAAGGGAGGCTTTTCTGTTTAGGACAGCCCTATAAAAAGATCTCATTAGTGGGAAACAGAGTCTTACCCGCATACCCCTGAAAATGCCTTTTGTGGGTGAAACATGTGAGTGTTTCTTATTTTATAGCAGCATGTTGCCTCAATAAGTTTTGCAAAAAAAATTCTGAGTATGAGTAGTACTGCAGACGCTCTGGCTATTATAGTAGCAGCGTTCGCAAGATTAGGGTAAAAATATATCCTAGGGTTAAGTAGAGACAAAACTGTGGCCTATTCCCTACCTTGGAATAATAGTCAGACACAAAGTGTAGAATGTCTGTGATAGATGATTACATATACTAGCCGGTAGCTAGCCTTGCTTTCATTATACACTTTTGAATAATCTTATGGAAATGTGGCTTTCACATTAGGAATATTATTGTAGGCACAAGATGCTCGTATTAATTCAGCTCACGGTTTTATATTTTTGGCTATACTGTAATAAGAATTACGTTTTAAATACAGTACACACATCATGAATGGGAAATCACAGGTCATTTATTGCCAATAGGTAAAGTGGGTAATGAATAGGCCTACCATTCATGAGGGTCAACTTGGCTTACAGTTTATTGTACATGCCCCATGGCTGAGACACAAATGTAAACTGTGTATCAGTTACAATAAGTTTATTAGCTGCAGATAAACTGACACTATATATACTATAAAGGCTTACACAGCCATAGAACAGACTGCACAGCAAGACCCTGAACATATTTCAACTTTTCATGAAACCTCAGGTACTCTTTAACATCAAAGTTAATAACTAGAAAAGTCCATCTCCCGGAACAGTGTACAGGTCAGTTATTCCAGCTCACACATGGACTGAATCCATGTCCAAGACTCTCTAGTGTGAAACCAACCAAATTGTGGACTTGGCACTACATTCCTTTTTTATGACAGGAGATAGTGGGAGGCACAGAAACTGGAGCACATTTATCACACAACCACTTACCATTAGCTCTAGTAGATAGAATTCACATTCTAGTATCTTAAAAAAAAAAAAAAAAAAAAAAGTCAATGTGACCAATTTTCGATTTTTGACATGTATCAATATGCATTTGCCTCATAAAACATGCATAATAATAATCATGTTATTGTAGAACAAGCGGCTACAAGATTTAATCAGTTTCCTGTGTCAAGAATGATGGAAATAGTAAAGATGTGCCAGCACTCTGTTGTCTACTATTTGTTCTATCTATACATAGCAAGTATGAAGAGAGCCTCAGGTGCTCTACGTACAATGGATTAGACCTTTATTTCTGTCCTAGTGCACAAGCAGAGCGCACTCAACATCTAGACAAATATTAAATAGCCAGGCTTGCTTATATGTGGCCCTCTCCAATGAAGTCTATAAGAGTTACAATGATAGCTCACATCATTCTGTAACCTCTTCATCAAACTGCCTGCATGGGGCCTCAGTAAACATGGTCTGGAAAATCCAGACAGCAAAATGGCCACATTTTCCAGACTGAATGTGGTCCGGAGACCATGACTCTTTGCATTATAATCATCTATGTTGCCAGGCTTCCAGCAACTCCACTCTCCTGTAGTGCATATATATGGGACAGTGGAACTGTGAGGAGGAAGACTCTTAGCATTACAGATTACTATGATGCAAGGAGACCCAGTCTCTGGGCCACATTCAGTCCAGGAACCGTATTTTGCCTGTGTGCATGGGGTCAGAGACTGTGGTGGCTTAGTATCAGTGAATGTCAGTTGTTGGACCCCCTTTTCTTTCTCCACAAACAGGAGAACTCTGATGTATTAACATAACAACCTGTTTGGTGTGCTGGCTCTACTGCAGCATTGACAAAATCAACCACCAAAACCACTTGTATTCTATTACAGGGTCAGTTAGTGGCTCAGTGAACACACACAGACATATCAAAGATTGACAGCACAAAAAGACCACATGGTTCATCTAGTCTGACCTTATATCATTTCTTTTTTTAGTCTTAGGATAGGCAAGTATTTAAATACTCAGAATCCCAGGATGTATATATCAGAAGGAGACAGGGAATATCTCCTGATATATACATCTACTTGTGTAGAAAATAGGGACTAATCGACCGGCCTCTCAAAATGAACAAAAAAAAAAAATAAAAAAAATAATAAAACGTAACCTTTATTAGGGTAATATTAAAAGAAGATAGTGTGTGACATAGCCAGATGACAACCATAAATAATATTATTGTGTTAAGACTGTCTCCATGGTTCTATGACAACAATAAGAAGTGTCTGTGTAAGGGTCATGCCTGGATTCTACCAGGGGTAATTCACTATTCCACAATGTCCAGAGTTACGAGGGGAGCCTGAAAAGTTCGTAGGCCACCCATGAAATCTTTTTCACATGGTCTTGTTTTGCAGTGTAATATGTTATTTAGTTATTTGAAAAGTGTCATGAGCAATCTGCATTTATTTTGATTTTTTTTTTTCTTTCAGGTACAGCATTTTAACCCCTTCAAGACAGAGCCTAAAAGTACCTTCGTGACCAGGCCTCATTTTTCAAAACTGACATGTGTCACTTTATGTGGCAATAACTTTAAGACGCTTCAACTTACACAAGTGATTTTGAGATAGTTTTTTCGTGAGACACTGTACTTCATGTTAGTGGTAAACATTGATCAATATCGCAATTTTTGAAATGTGAAATGCTCTGCTTTTCAAACATATAGTCATACCACCCAAATACATTAATAAATATTATCTACCATATCTTTGCTATATATTGGCATCATCTTTTAATCGTCCTTTCATTTATTTTGGACATTAGAAGGCTTACAAGTGTAACAGCGATTTTCCAGATTTACAAGAAAATTTCCCAAACTAATTTCTCAGGGACCACTTCAATTCTGAAGAGGATTATAAAGGCCTATATATTACTGTGTTTCTCCAAAAATAAGGCCTACCCCGAAAATAAGCCCTAGCTACATTTTCCAGATTTTTTGGAGTAGGCTTGAAATATAAACCCTACTCCAAAAATAAGCCCTAGCTAATTTATCCCCTTCCCGACATCTGCCGTGCGATTACAGCGGATGCCGGGTCCTTAAAGATGGCATCCGCTCTGCTGCAGAGCGACTACCATAGCTGCCGTACCAGGTCTCCACGGAGACCTGGAGTTAATGCCCGCGATGAGTTTCTACCCTGATCGTGGGCATTGTACAGCATGACCCCTCCTTCCCACCATAGTAGCAGAACCACCGGAGTTAATGCCCGCGATCACAATGGACTCTGACCACGGGCATTGCTAAGTGTGACCTCCGTGCTTCCCCCCCACAGTCCCTAGGACCAGTCCCCACCCCCTATAGCTACTATAACGGGTCTCCGTTGTACTGGAGACCCGCAGTTAAAGCCCGCGATCAGAGTCCACTCTGATCCCAGGCATTGCTGAGTGTGCCAGTCCGTGACCACCCCTCCCCCCTCCAAATCGACCCCCCGAAGCAGAGTAACTATCCCCGGGGCTGGTCCTCACTGGCCCCATACCTTTCCCATTGCAGGTCGGCTCCTGCGCTGCAAAATCTCAGGAGCCGACCTGTTCCTTTGACAGCCGGGAGCATTATGAAGGCTCCCAGGCCTGTCATAGGAATATTACTATTGAGGCTGGTCTATGAGCAGCCTCACTAGTAATGTAGATAATCTCCCATAGACTTCAATAGGTTATATTGCAGTCTATGGGATGATTGCTGGTTCAAGCCCCCTATGAGGGGTTAAGAAAAAGTTTAAAAAAAAATATAAAACAAAAAAAATTCAAGCCCCCTCCCACTTTCACTAGAATACATATAAAAATAAAATGTTTCTGTGAAACACATACACATTAGGTATCCCTGTGTCCGAAAACACCCGCTCTACAAACTTATAAAAATATTTTACCTCTATAGTGAATGCCGTAGTGAAAAAAAAAAAAAATAAAAAAATCAAAAGTGCCGAACTGCTGTTTTTTCGCTGTTTGACCTCTGATAAAAGTTGAAATAAAAAAGCAATCAAATGTGTGATTGTTGTTCATGGAAAAAACTAAGACCTACCCCGAAAATAAGCCCTAGCCCTTTTTTTCAGAGCAAAAAATAATATAAGACCCTGTCTTATTTTCGGAGAAACACGGTAGAAGCTCCCCATAAATCACACCATTTTCAAAACGGCACCCCTCAAATAATTCAAAACAGCATTTGGGAAGTTTGTTTACCCTTTAAGCATTTCACAGCAATTAAAACAATATGGAGGTGAAATTTAGACTTTTTTTCAACAACACATTCATTTAGCCCTAAAATTAAAACACTCACAAAGGGTTAAAGGAGAAAATGCATCTCAGTTTGTTATACAATTTCTCCTGAGCACAGAAATACCCCACATGTGGGTGTAAACTGATGTTTGGGAACACGACAGCGCATGGTAGGGAAGGAGCGACACTGGACATTTGAAAAGCAGATTTTGCTGGAATAGTTTTCGGTACAATGTCTCATTTGCAGCGCCCCTAGAGTACCAATACAAAGGAAATCCCCCAAAAGTGACCCCATTTTGGAAACTACATCCCTTTCAGAATTTATCAAGAGGTATAGTGAGCATTTTGACCCAACAGCCTTTTCACAGATTTTATTAACATTTGGATGTGTAAATGAAAAATTATTAAAATGTCACTTTATCCCGAAAGTTTTCATTTTCACAAGGGGTTAAAGGAGAAAAAGCACCACACAGGTTGTTAAACAATTCCACATGAACGTGGCAATACCCCATATGTGGTTGTAATCTGCTGTATGGGTACATGGTGGGGCTTGGAATGGAAAAAGTGCTATTTGGCTTTTGGAGGGCAGATTTTGCTGGAATAGTTTTCGGGTGTCATGTCACATTTGCAGAGCCCCTAGTGTAACCAATACAACGGAGACCTCCAAAAGTGACTCTGTTTTGGAAACTACACCCCTCACAGAACATATCAAGGGGTATAGTGAGCAGTTTGACCCTACAGCTGTTTCACAGATTTTATTAACATTGGGATGTGAAAATGAAAAATTACTTTTTTTTTTTCCAATAAACCATCAATTTAGTCCCAAATTTTTTATTTTCACAAGAGAATAAAGGAGACAAAGCTCCCCACAGTTTGTCACACGATTTCTCCTTAACACGGCAATACCCCATATGTGGTTATAATCTGCTGTATGGGTACATGGTGGGGCTTGGAACGGAAATAGCGCCATTTGGCTTTTGGAGGGCAGATTTTGCTGGAATAGTTTGCAGGTGCCATGTTGCATTTGCAGAGCCCCTAAAGTATCAATACAATGGAAACTCCCAAAAAGTGACCCCATTTTAGAAACTACACCCCTCAAGGAATTTATCAAAAGGTACTGTTATTTTGAGCCAAAGAGTGCTTCCCTAAAATTAATGTACCAATTGAAAATTTTAATTTTTAAAGAAATATGCCATTTCGGTGCCAAATACGTTGTGCCCAGTTTGTGTCATCAGAGACATACACTCTTAAAACTATTAAGTGTAGAAAAAAGTTGTATGTGAAGGTGTAAACTGCTGCTTGGGCACACAACAGGACTCAGAAGGGAAGGAGCAGTGTGCTTTTTAGCTTTTGGAGTACAGATTTAGAGGGATTTTCTGGACGCCATGTTTTTGCAGAGCCCTGGTGGTGCCAGTAAACTGGAATTCCCCAAAAAGTGACCCCATTTTGTAGGGGCAATTTTAGGGTCTCTATAAATGTGGCATGGCGTCCAAAAAACCTACAATCTAAATCAGTGGTCCAAAAGCACATAGCACTCCTTGACATCTGCGCCCTCCTGTGTGTCAAAGCGGCAGTTTACACCCACATGGAATTTATGGAAGTCATGCCACTTTTGCAGAGCCCCTGAATTGGCAGTAAAGTAGAACCCACAGACACATAAATCCCTTGTGGGATGTACCTTCCAAAGTGGGATTATCAAGTGGGGTAGCGAGCATTTTTAACCTTTGACTGTTGCATTAATTTAATTTCCAGAAAGGAATGCACAGCCGATAACGAAAAGTGAAAATTGCAGTTTTTCCATAGATACGCCATTTCAGTGCCCGATATGTTGTGCCCAAAAACTGGTAAGTGGGTATCCCGGGCACAACAGCTTTTGGAGCATTCATCTCTGATACAAGCCGGTCACAACATATTACACACTGAACTGATCTATTCCCGGAAAAATTGTCATCTTCACCTTTCACCATCAGCTGCGTATTCATTTCTGGAAAATAAATTAATGCAACACTTTGGGGTTAAAAATGCTCACTGTACCCCTGGATAAATTCCTTCAGGGGTGTAGTTTCAAAAATGGGGTCCAAAAACCAAATAGCGCTCCTTCCCTTCTGTGCCCAAACAGCAGTTTATACCCAGATATGACATTTAGTATGTTGTTATCCTGGGTACACCAGTGTCATACATGTGGACATAAAATGCAGTTTGGGCACAAAGCAGGGCGCAGAAGAGAAGGAGTGCTATGTGGCTTTTGGAGCGCAGATTTAGATGTTTGGTATCTGGACGCCATGTCATGTTTGCAGAGCCTCTAAGTACCAGTAAAGTGGAATCCCTTATGGAATGACCCCATTTTGAAAACTGCACCCCTCAAAGAATTTATGAAGGGGTGTAGTGGGCATTAGTAGCCCAGGCATGACTGCACAGCGGATGGTGAACAGCAATTATGTAAGTTGTGCGGAGCACATTGGGAACACCAAATTCCCTACTATTTCCCTAGTAGCTCCTATGATATGGGGGGGGGGTCCACTCTGGGGGTCACTTCTGGTGTCTTTTACCTTGTAAGCGCTAAATTTGGGGTGTCTCAGCTTATACATTGCCTTCCTGCCGCAACCAGTTTTGTTCTAATGATTTGGCGATTTTTGGGGTTTTTGTCTTCACATTGTACAAGCTATATTTTGTTTATTTTTCTGGTGATGTAGCCATATGAGGGCTTGTTGTTTGCAGGGTGAGATGTATTTTTTAATTATATAATTTCTGGGTGCCTATAACTTATTGATTACATTTTATTAACTCTTTCTTGGAGGATTTAAAAAAAAAAAAAAAAAAAAAAAAAACACATCCATTGTGGTATTGCTTTTTACCTTTTAATGTTTTTTCCCGCGCAGCGTACAACATAAGTAACATGTTACCTTTATTCTGTGGGTCGCTCCGATTATGGCGATACCTCATTTATATTGTTTTTTATGCGTTACTAGTTTTGCAGAACAAAAACCCATTTGGAGAAAGAAATCTCTTTTTATATTTATCTTCTGAGATGTGTAGCAATTTTTTTTTTTCGGTTGACAGAGTTGGTTGAGAGTTTATTTTTTGTGGGACGATCTGTGCTTTTTATTGGTACTGTTTTGGGGTACATATGACTTTTTGTTCACTTTTTATAGCATTTTTTTTTTTTAAGGCGAGATGGTGAAAAATAATTATTTCCTTGCTTTATTAATTTTTTTATTTTTTTTTTTCCCCCCATATACTTCACTTTTTTTTTTTTTTATACTTTTTACTTATGTCCCACTAGGAGACCTGAGCCAGCGATGCTCTGATTGCTGGTTCAGAACTATAGACTGCAATACACGTGTATTGCAGTCTATAGAGGAAGTCAGCGCTGTGCAGATGCATAGCCTGTGTGAAAGATCCTCAGTGCGCCAACACCGTTTTGGCCACCCCTGAGTCCTCTTTCATATAAAAACCACACTCACCTTCAGTGAATGTTGGGTTCACAGATAAATACAAGACAAGCCTTCTAAATTTTATATATTTATTAACCCCTAAATGGGTCGGTATTAACATCTAACACATGCAGTTCAGAACAGATATGCAGATGTATACAAGCATTAACAGTTACTAGTTACAAGATACAGTACAAATAAAATAAAAGGGATAAAGGTGAAATGATTACTTTACCACACATGTCCTTGATGTGGTTCTATAGTCCAACACTCACACATGGCATGTGTGAGTCACCAGTGGAGGCTTCCCAGCCTTAACTCCTAGCATGTGGCATCAATACAATAATCCCGCCTGCATGCTCTCATAACAGTCTCTCAGCATTAGTCCAATAGTCTCATCACAAAAATCACCTCATGGTGTTCGCTTGTAATCCCAACACAAATATCTTCTCAGGGTTAGTCTGTGATGGTCTGTCTCAACTCCATAGCATCATCTCATAGTAGCATCTCAATGATAGTCTCTGCACTGTATTCTCAGTGGTAGGTTCATCATAGTATCCTCTCAGGGGTAATCTGTCTGTAAAAACTCCCACTAGCCTCTTACCTCATCTTTTATACCCTTTATGCCACCTCCCAGAATGAGGTCACCGGCGGCAGCAAGTCTGATTGAATAATGCAATCAAGTCCAGATTCTTTGTATATGGCCGATCCAAGTGAAAGGATACAATGTTATCAGCCATATCTGATTTCCCTGCACAATGCATGTTTCTTTGATCACTCAGAGCTGTGTAGGAATACAATAGAGCCCTGCTGTGATGGATACAAAGCCCTATTGTTCCAGCCTGGCCACTACTGCCAATATACACCTAGGATTATGGCTGCGCACAGTATGAATAGATGGAACTAGAGAGATACTATACCCAGAGATCAAAATACATCCCTGAGCCACAGCCACACTTAAGCAGAATCATCACAGCCTGACTTTCTCACTTCCCGGCAGGATCAACCAGGTACTGGGGGGCTCCAGGCAGCCTGGGGTCAATGGCCAGACCCCGGGCTCCAAAAAATACATATCGGCATCCCCCAATCTCGCAGCGGGGGGTGCCGGGGGGAAGGGCACATTTGGCATGGCGCAACCCCTTGGATGCCGCGGTCATGTTTGACCGATGCCGCCCGCGGGTGGGCGGCTAATATCAGGGAAAGTTTGTCACTTCATCAAAATTTCCCTGATATGGCGGCTACATGATTGGGACCTGAACCTATCAGGTCCTGATCATGTCTTCGTGGACACCAGCAACTATTAGAGCTGTGTTCACAGAGTTCCTGACCCTTGGGGAGACCCGATCCCCATTTTAGCAGGGTACGTTTATAAACGTCGGTGCTGCACAAAGCCCAGCAAGAGCCGACGTTTATATACAGTGGGCGGTCGCGAAGCAGTTAAAGTTAGGTAGAGAAGCTGAAATATGGAAGTTTAACACATTGGCTGTTGCAATGGCTGCAATTCACTCCTGTGGTATCCAATTGCTTCAGCACCCACCCTATTCCCCTGATTTGGCTCCCTCGGACTACCACCTATTCCCACAGATGAAAAGGCACCTTGTGGAAGTCGTTTTCCTTCTGAGGAAGCAGTCATGGACAACGTAAAGGACTTTTTGGAGGAGCAGGACAGAACGTTCTACCACAGTGGAATAATGAAACTACAAGAGCGATAGCATACATGTGTGACCCTCAAAGGAGACTATGTTGAGAACTGACTGCAAAATTTCAACCCACAGTGACTACTTCTGGGTCGGGCCACAAACTTTTCAGGCGCCTCTCGTAACATGGACACTGCAAATAGTGTTCAATGATGTCGACTCTGTGTAGAAAAAAAAAACTCGGGATATACGCTATTTATGAGATAATAGACCCTTAAGAATGACCAGCTAGAAGAAAAAAAAAACTGTCAGCCTATAAGACTCTATAGGTAGTATACCACAGCCAAATCTTTTATGGGGATGTCAACTGTTCAAGTGCAAAAATACAGGATGATCTGCAGATATCAAAAAGGATGACCCCTAGGTATGCACTATAAAATGCTGGCTGAAAAAGATCCCATAAATGTAGAAGGGATCTCAGGTGCATCAGACAGAAGTTTTTCCCTCAACTGTTTAGTGCATATAAGCGGTGGTGTAGTAACATCACCAAGAAGACGTCCCCTAAAAAGAGCATACAACCATCTTCTAGCCTAAAAAGACCCTAGAAGATATGCATAAAGGCTGGCTAGAGGCTGGTCAGAAGAACCACACACATAAGGTTCTTAGCTATTCTACATACAGGAGCTGTGATGTAGTGACATCTCAATGGAGACATGCCCTAACAAGGGCATACCACAGTCCTATATATTAGTTACTGGCTAATAGATCTAAGTAGAGCTAGTTAGTGGCCACTGCCTGTAGCAGCACATGCTGCAGTTCTCTCCTCTTCCCCTGATGATCCGATTCACATAGGATCGGGAAAACCTCTATTTATGGTTCCATGCTCAACTTCTAACTAGCTCTACTTAGATCTATTAGCCAGTAATCAGCTGTACTACAGCACACCAACTATACAAACAGTGATTGACAGCATTACATAAAATATTTACTACACTGCCCATCTCCACTCATTTATCAGCTATAGGATGTACTACTCCTCTCAGAACTTGTCTACTCATAAGATGCCACTGCTGTACAATTCAATATCTGTTTCCTAAAAATGTAACAAAATGAATCATTAAATTAAGGGACAAACACATTGTTCTGTAAGCAAAGGAGTAACCCAATGTATAAACACGATAACCTACTTACATGATTCATCCTGTATGGAAACTCCTTAGGAAATGCATAAGAAAACCTAGTTTTTACTGTAAAGATAAGGAAATATTTTGGTTCAATGGTAGTATGATGGTGCATTTACAAAACACTAATTCAGTTACTAAAAGTATTGTAACCTCAGGGACAGAAAAGCCAAAAACATATTCAATCTTCGCTACA
Source organism: Leptodactylus fallax (assembly GCA_947044405.1). Lineage (NCBI taxonomy): Eukaryota > Metazoa > Chordata > Amphibia > Anura > Leptodactylidae > Leptodactylus > Leptodactylus fallax. Next base: position 1,655,634 of record CAMRHE010000024.1, read on the forward strand.
CCAAGTGAAATAACATCATGCTTGAGCTGGAAGGGGTATTGTTATTATATGGCTGTAATAGATTTTACCTGTGGAGCACCCAGACTGACTTTCGTATGTCAGAGCGGAAAAAAAAAAAAAACACGCTATAGTCTTTTCCAACCTGATCCAATTTTTTTGTTGCATAAATAAAACGCACAATTCTCAGTTTAGCATCTTCATTTTCTTCCTTTTATTAATTGTATGTAAAACTACAACTCAATAGGTTCTTTATATGTTCATTTCCAGTTCTTTCAACCATTGGTGGTCCTGCTGATTTTGCATATATTTTTGTTCTAAATGTCAAACATTCATACTTTTTAAAGAATAGGGTTAATGGTATACATTTGCCACATGTTCCAATAAAAAAAAAAAAAAAACACTACTGGAACCTTGTGATCAGTGGATTAATCTACACTGAAACAAATGGGCTGTCTGCGTAATGCACAGATGCAACAGATTCTCCAGAGTAAGGGTATGTTCATATGGTGAAATTTGACCCACAAATCGAAGCAGGACAAGAAAGAAAGAAAAAAAAAAAAAAAACATAAGGGTCCTGCATGATTTTGATGAAGGTTTAGCTAATTCAGCCGCAAGACCTACATCACAAAAACACTCTGCTAATTAGGCCCATGCCTCTGACTTAATCAGCAAGTGAAAGTCGCAGCAAATAGCAGAGAAAGTCCGCCTCAAATTCCTCTTCCTTTCCGCTGTGAGTACACACCTTAAAAGGCGCTCCTTGTAGCGGATTTAAACTTTTAACCAGATAACCCACTTTATAATAACCAATAAGTACTTACATACAGAAGTAGCAGCGGAGATTAACCTTGTGTTTGAAACAACACCAAATTCCTGCAAAGAAAATGAGAACATTACTATGAACAAAATATGAGCTCAATCACAACAACCAGTTTTAATATATATTAACCTGATAGCGACCCTGAGAAGATGATAAGAGCAGTTCATTACCGCTTTTGTCTCCCATCTTTACACACTAAACAATACTGAAAGAGCATTATGTAGTGAATAGAGGAAGCAGCAGAGCCGCTACCTCTATTGGAACTGACAGTCATGTGATTGCGAATGTGTCTCACAGAGTTACAGAGCTTCTGGGTCTTCATAAACCCAGATCAGCTCTGCCTACTGTCACTAATAGAGACTGTTTTGACCTATAACTAGGGTTCTTAAGAATGCCCCAGTTAGCGAAAAAAAATGAAATGGAAAAAGCTTTAAAGCTGGATTCACACCTGCGCCCATTGCCAGTTCGAGGATTCCATCCATCATTCCGCTTAAAAAAGGCGGAGAGAAAAGTCCTACAAGCAGGACTTCTCTCTCCGCATTTTTCAGGCAGAAACCCGGCAGGCCCTATTATAGTTTCCGCGGATAACCGCTTTTTTTTTTTTTTTTTTTTTTTAAAGTGGATTAGGTTTCCATTCGTGGGGTCCCCAAGTGGACCCCACGAACAGAAACCCAAACGCAGGTGTGAACCTAGCGTTATTTAAAGTGTACCATCCTGTATTATTCTTGTTTTTGCAGTTCAAATCAAAAAAAAAAAAATTTTTTTTTTTTGCAGTTACAGTAGTAGCAAAGTGAATGAGATTCTGGTTTATCTCATCCATACATTGCGGAAAAAAATGAGCCGTGTAAAAGCTGCGTTTTGAAAAATGCAGCATCTCAATTTTAGCTGTGGAAAGGAGAGCATATTCTCTATAGATGTAATAAAGGAAGAAAAAAAAAAAAAAAAAAAGATAAAGCAAAAATGCAATGAAAAACACTGGAGAGAAAAAAAAAAAAAAATTTCAATGCATTTTTTTTTCTGCTGTGTTTTGCCACATGGGGCGTTAGCCTAAAGGGTTTTCAAGCCTGGATAGCGATGACCTATCCCTAGGTCATCAATGTCAGATCAGGGAGGTAAACCATCAAAGGTTGGACAACCCCTTTAACCCCTTAATGACACAGCCCAAAAGTGCGTTAAAGAGGACCTTTCATGTCCTCATGCATATGCAGTTTTATATACCGCTAGATAGTCGACAGTACACTGAATTCAGCGCACTGTAGCCTTTCCCAGTATGTGCCCCGGGACTGGAGATATCAGTGCCGTTAATTTCGGCACCGATATCTCCCCACTGTCAGAAGGGCGTTCCTCATAGCTCAGTGTCATCGCTGGGCTGTGAGGAAAGTCCTCCCTAACAGTACTTGTCTATATCCCTAAGGTGGGGGGGGCCTTCCTCACATCCCAGCAATGACACTGAGCTATGAGGAACACCCTTCTGAGAGTGGGGAGATATCGATGCCGAAATTAACGGCACTGCCAGCTTTCTAGTGATACAGTCATATGAAAAAGTTTGGGCACCCCTATTAATCTTAATCATTTTTAGTTCTAAATATTTGGGTGTTTGCAACAGCCATTTCAATTTGATATATCTAATAACTGATGGACACAGTAATATTTCAGGATTGAAATGAGGTTTATTGTACTAACAGAAAATGTGCAATATGCATTAAACCAAAATTTGACCGGTGCAAAAGTATGGGCACCTCAACAGAAAAGTGACATTAATATTTAGTAGATCCAACTTTTGCAAAAATAACAGCCTCTAGTCGCTTCCTGTAGCTTTTAATCAGTTCCTGGATCCTGGATGAAGGTATTTTTGACCATTCCTCTTTACAAAACAATTCCAGTTCAGTTAAGTTTGATGGTCGGCGAGCATGGACAGCCCGCTTCAAATTATCCCACAGATGTTCAATGATATTCAGGTCTGGGGACTGGGATGGCCATTCCAGAACATTGTAATTGTTCCTCTGCATGAATGCCTGAGTAGATTTGGAGCTGTGTTTTGGATCATTGTCTTGCTGAAATATCCATCCCCGGCGTAACTTCAAATTCGTCACTGATTCTCGTACATTATTCTCAAGAATCTGCTGATACTGAGTTGAATCCATGCGACCCTCAACTTTAACAAGATTCCCGGTGCCGGCATTGGCCACACAGCCCCAAAGCATGATGGAACCTCCACCAAATTTTACAGTGGGTAGCAAGTGTTTTTCTTGGAATGCTGTTTTTTTGACGCCATGCATAATGCCTTTTTGTATGGCCAAACAACTCAATCTTTGTTTCACAGGACCTTCTTCCAAAATGAAGCTGGCTTGTCCAAATGTGCTTTTGCATACCTCAGGCGACTCTGTTTGTGGCGTGCTTTCAGAAACGGCTTCTTTCGCATCACTCTCCCATACAGCTTCTCCTTGTGCAGTGTGCTGTATTGTTGACCGATGCACAGTGACACCATCTGCAGCAAGATGATGCTGCAGCTCTTTGGAGGTGGTCTGTGGATTGTCCTTGACTGTTCTCACCATTCTTCTTCTCTGCCTTTCTGATATTTTTCTTGGCCTGCCACTTCTGGGCTTAACAAGAACTGTCCCTGTGGTCTTCCATTTCCTTACTATGTTCCTCACAGTGGAAACTGACAGGTTAAATCTCTGAGACAACTTTTTGTATCCTTCCCCTGAACAACTATGTTGAACAATCTTTATTTTCAGATCATTTGAGAGTTGTTTTGAGGAGCCCATGATGCTACTCTTCAGAGGGGATTCAAATAGGAGAACAACTTGCAATTGGCCACCTTAAATACCTTTTCTCATGATTGGATACACTTGGCTATGAAGTTCAAAGCTCAGTGAGGTTACAAAACCAATTTTGTGCTTCAGTAATTCAGTAAAAAAGTAGTTAGGAGTATTCAAATCAATAAAATGATAAGGGTACCCAAATTTTTGCACCGGTCAAATTTTGGTTTAATGCATATTGCACATTTTCTGTTAGTACAATAAACCTCATTTCAATCCTGAAATATTACTGTGTCCATCAGTTATTAGATATATCAAATTGAAATGGCTGTTGCAAACACCCAAATATTTAGAACTAAAAATGATTAAGATTAATAGGGGTGCCCAAACTTTTTCATATGACTGTATATAAAACCACATATGCATGAGGACATGAAAGGTCCTCTTTAAGGACCAGGCCTCATTTTTCAAAATGTGTGTCACTTTATATGACAATAACTTTGAGATGCTTTAACTTACACAAGTGATTTTCAGATTGTTTTTTATTGCACATTGTACTTCATGTTAGTGTTAAACATTGATCAATATTTTTGTGTATATATACAGTACAGACCAAAAGTTTGGACACACCTTCTCATTCCAAGAGTTTTCTGTATTTTCATGACTATAAAAATTGTAGATTCACACTGAAGGCATCAAAACTATGAATTAACACATGTGGAATTATATACTTAACAAAAAAGTGTGAAACAACTGAAAATATCTCTTATATTCTAGGTTCTTCAAAGTAGCCACCTTTTGCTTTGATTACTGCTTTGCACACTCTTGGCATTCTCTTGATGAGCTTCAAGAGCTAGTCACCTGAAATGGTTTTCACTTCACAGGTGTGCCCTGTCAGGTTTAAGAAGTGGGATTTCTTGCCTTATAAATGGGGTTGGGACCATCAGTTGTGTAGTTCAGAAGTCAGGTGGATACACAGCTGATAGTCCTACTGAAACTTTTGGTCTGTACTGTATATATATTTAAAAAAAAAAAAAAAAAAAAAAGGAAATTTGATGGGAATTTGGAAAAAAAAAAAAAAAAATCTTAATTTTCAAAATGTGAAATGCTCTGCTTTTCAGACAGATAGTCATAGCAACCAAATACATGAATACATATTATCTACCATATCTCTGCTTTATATTGGCATCATCTTTTAATCGTCCTTTAATTTATTTTGGACATTAGAAGGCTTACAAGTGTAACAGCGATTTTCCAGATTTACAAGAAAATTTCCCAAACTAATTTCTTAGGGACCACTTCAATTCTGAAGGGGATAATAAAGGCCTATATATATTAGAAACCCCCATAAATCACCCCATTATCAAAACTGCGCCCCTCAAATAATTCAAAACAGCATTTCGGAAGTTTGTTAACCCTTTTAGCATTTCAAGGGAATTAACCCCTTAATGACCGGGCCATTTTTTGTATTTTCGTTTTTCCCTCCCCACATTCCAAGAGCCATAACTTTTTCATTTTTCAGTTCACAGAGTCACATGGTGGCTTATTGTTTGCGAAACAAATTGTACTTTGTAATGTCACTATTCAATATTCTGTGCAATGTACTGGGAAGCTGGAAAAAAAATTCAGAATGAGGTGCAATTGGAGAAAAACTGCATTTGCGCCAAATTCATATGGGTTTAATTTTTACACCATTCACTGTATGGTAAAAATGACATGTTACCTGTATTCTGTGGGTCAGTACAAACACGGCGATACCAAATTTATATAGTATTTGTAATGTTTTGATACCTTTTAAAAAATTAAAAACTTTGCTAAATAGAAAAAAAAATTTTGCATCGCCATATTGTGTCACCTGTAACTTTTTCATATTTATATGTATGGAGCTGGCTAAGGCGTCTTTTTATGCGGGACAACATGACGTTTTTATTGATACCACTTGGGGAAAGATCTGATGGTTTGATCACTTTTTATTCAATTTTTTATAGGAGACAAAGTGTTGAAAAAAAAACTATTTGGCCATTTCGATTTTTTTCCCCGCTACGCCGTTCACCGTATGGGATAAATATTTTAATAGTTCGGGCATTTTGGAGCGCGGGGATACCTAATGTGTTTATGTTTACTTTTGTTTATTTACTTTTATATCTGATCTAGGGAAAGGGGGTTGATTTGAACTTTTGTGTTTTTTTTAATTTTTACATACTTTTAAAAACTTTTTTTTTTTATACTTTTACTTGTATGATCAGACTCCCTAGGGACCTTGAAACCTAGGGAGTCTGATCGATCATACTATTCACTGTGATACTACTGTATCGTAGTGAATAGCAAAATGCCTTCACTGCTATTAGACGATGCTTCTGGCATCGTGTAATAGCTATACTGAAATGACAGGCCTGGGAGCCTTCAATAGGCTCCCGGCTGTCATGGCAACCAAGCGCCACCCTCCGATGACGTTCCGGAGGGCGGCGATGAGGTAAAAATGGCGGCGCCCTTGTCGGCTCCGCAATTTAGACGCCGCTGTCGCGTTTGACCGCGGCATCTAAAAGGTTAACAGCCGCGATCGGTGCAGGGGTTAAAACAATATGGATGTGAAATTTAGGCATTCCATTTTTTTTTCAATAATACATTCCTTTAGCCCTAAAATTAACACATTCACAAAGGGTTAAAGACGAAAATGCATCTCACAGTTTGTTATGCAATTTCTCCCGAGCACAGAAATACCCCACATGTGGGTATAAACTGAGGTTTTGGTGAACGGCAACGCATGGAGCAACAAGCGACACTGGACGTTTGAAAAGCAGATTTTGCTGGAATAGTTTTCAGGTGTCATGTCTCATTTGTAGAGCCCCTAGAGTACCAAAACAATGGAAACCCCTCCAAAAGTGACTCCATTTTGGAAACTATGCCTATCTATCCCTGACAGAATTTATCAAGGGGTATACTGAGCATTTTGACCCCACAGCCGTTTCACAGGTTTTATTAACATTGAGATGTGTAAATGAAAAATTACTTTATCCCCGAAGTTTTTGTTTTCACAAAAGGTTAAAAGGAGAAAGCACCCCACAGTTTGTAAAACAATTGCTCCTGAACACGGCAAGCTCAGAATCGAAAGAACACTATTTGGCTTTTGGAGGGCAGATTTTGCTGGAATAGTTTTCAGGTGCCATGTCGCATTTGCAGAGCCCCTAAAGTACCAATACAATGGAAACCCCCCCAAAAAGTGACCCCAATTTAGAAACTACACCCCTCAAGGAATTTCTCAAGGGTTATCATTTTAAGCCCAAGAGTGCTTTCCAAAAATTAATGTACAAATGAAGTTTGAAATTTTTATAGAAATGTGCCATTTCAGTGCCTAATATGTTGCGCACACACTTTGTGTCAGAGACACGCACTAAAACTATTAAGTGTGTTATCCCAGTGTGATGATGCAACCCCCAGTTATGTATCTTTCTCTGAAATGTATTATTCCTTATTCATATTAGTCTTACATACCTCTAGGAATGTTTGGTTTAAGCTGTGTTTACATTGGTGGTCAATTCGCTTCAGTGGTTTAATGTGTATACCATGGGAGAGGGTCTTTCTGGCCTGCCAGATTATGACCCCTGAACAATATATGTCAGGGGGGAGAGGGCTAATGACCCTTAGCTTAACCCCAGACACACATCTTTTCCCAGCTAGGAAAACATCCCACTCTCCTCAGGTCCTGCAGTGGGTGGAGAGGAGGGGGGGTGGCTGGACACTAGGCTTATACTGCAAGGAAGGGCGATATTATCCTATGAACCTGGTCCACTCATGGCGAGCGAGTGGGAGGTAAGAAGGTTGATCGCAGGTGTGTCAAGTGGCTTGGGCAAGGCGATATTCTTCACACCCAAGTTGTATATATGGGCGTAAACTGTTGCATGGGAACACAGCAGGACTCAGAAGGGAATGAGCACTGCGCTTTTTAGCTTTTGGAGTATAGCTTTAGAGGGACTTTCTGGACACCATGTTTTTGCAGAGCCCTGGAGGTGCCAGTAAACTGGAATTCCTCAAGAAGTGACCACTTTTTTGTAGGGGCAATTTTAGGGTCTCTGCAAACGTGACATGGCGTCCAAAACCCAAGAATCTAAATCTGTGCTCCACAAAAGCACATAATGCTCCTTCACATCTGCGCCCTCCTGTGTACCCAAACAGCAGTTTATGCCAACATCTATGACACTGTTGTTCCCAATATACCGTACTTAATGTCATACGTGGGTATAAACTGCTGTTTGGGCACAGAAGAGAAGAAGCGCTATTTTGTTTTTTGGAGCAGTGTTTGTTTTTTTTGCAGAGCTCCTGAATTGCCAGTAAAGTGGAATTCACAGACATGTGACTCCACTTTGGAAACTACACCCCTCAAGGGATTTATCAAGTGGGGTAACAAGCATTTTTAACCCTTGAGCACAGCATTAGTTTAAATTTCCAGAAATGAAAAGTGAAAATTGCAATTTTTCCAGAGATACGCCATTTCAGTGCCCAATATGTTGCGCCCAAGCTTGTGTCAGTAGAGACACACACTCCAAAAACTGTTAAGGTGGTATCCCGGGTACAACAGCTTTTGAATCATTTATCTCTGATACAAGCTGGAAACGAACATATTACGCACTGAAATGACGTATCTCCTTTTACCATCAGTTGCGTATTCATTTCTAGAAAATAAATTATAGAAACACTTGAGGGTTAAAAATGCTCACTGTACCTGGATAAATTCCTTCAGGAGTATAATTTCCAGAATGGTGTCGCATATCAGAGGATTCCATTTTACTGGCATTTCAGGAGCTCTGCAAAAGTGCCATGAAGTCCAAAAACCAATCCATCTAAATCTGTGCTCCAAAACCAAAATACTGCTCCTTCCCTTCTGCGCCTGGTTGTGCCCAAACAGCAGTTTATACCCACATATGATATTAAGTACGTTATACTGGGTACACCAGTGTCATACAAGTGGGCATAAACTGCAGTTTGAGCACACAGCAGGGCGCAGATGTGAAGGAGCGCTATGTGGCTTTTGGAGCGTAGATTTCGATGTTTGGCATCTGGATGACATGTCATGTTTGCAGAGCCTCTAAGGTGCCATAAAAGTGGAATCCGCTAGGGAGTGATCCCATTTTCAAAATTGCACCTCTCAAAGAATTTATCAAAGGGTGTAGTGAGCATTAGTATCCCAGACGGGAATGCACAGCAGATGGTATAGAGTGAATATTTACGCTGTGCGGAGTACATTGGGAACACTAAATTCCCTACTATATCCCCAGTAGCTCCTATGATTGGGAAGGGGGGGGGGTCACTCTGGGGGTCAATTCTGTTGTCTTTTTCCCTTGTAAGCTCTAAATCTGGGGTGTATCTTGATATACGCTCGCACAACTTATACATTCCCTTCCTGCTGCAGCCAGTTGTGTTCTAATGATTTGGCGATTTTTGGGGTTTTTGTCTTCATATTGTACAAGCTATATTTTTTTTTATTTTTCTGGTGATGTAGTCATATGACGGCTGTTTTTTTTTGCGGGATGAAATGCATTTTGTAATGACACCATTTTTGGGTGCTTATAACTTTTTTATCATTTTTTATTAACTTTTTTTTGGTGGATGAAAAAAAACCTATCAATTCTGGCATTGGGTTTTACCTTTTAAGTTTTTTGCCATGCAGCATAGAGCAAAACTAACATGTTACCTTTATTTTACAGGTCAGTATGATTGCGGCAATACCTCATTGATAGTGGGGTTTTTTTTATGTGTTACTAGTTTTGCAGAACAAAACTCATTTGGGGACAGAAATCAATTATATTTGCATCACCAACTTCTGAGATGTGTAACATTTTTATTTTTAACGAAGTTTGTTGAGGGCTTATTTTTTTCAGAACGACCTGTTCTTTTTATTGGTACTACTTTAGGGTACATATGACTTTTTGATTACTTACTTTTTATACCATATTTTGTAAGGTGAGATGGCAAAAAATCATTACTTCCTGGTGGGTTTTTTTTTTTTTTTTTTTATACACAATATTCACCATGTAGCTTAAATGTTTCAGTTTTATTGTACGGGTTGTTACGGACATGGCAATAGCAAATATGTACTGTTTTATCAATTTTTAGTTTTTTTTTTTTATATAATTAATTTTATAGCGGGATAGGGTATTTTTGAGGTTTTATCCATTTATTTATTTTTGCATTTATTTGATGTCCCACTATGAAACCTGAACCAGCGATGCTCTGATCGCTGGTTCAGTACTATAGACTGCAATACACGTGTATTGCAGTCTATAGAAGAAGTCAGCCTATGCAGAGGCATAGGCCGACTTCCTCACTTCTCTGCAGGACCAACCAGGTACTAGGGGCTCCTAGCAGCTCGGGTCACTGGCCAGACCCTGGGCTGCAGAAAATACATATCGCTGTCCCCACCCCCGATCTTGCCGTGGGGAGGGTGGGGTCATTAACATGGCGGACCAGGGGGTTATGGAGCAAGGTGTTAGCTGTCACTATCTGAGCAGGCGGCCATTACAGGGCGTACTATTACGCCCACTTGCACCAAGTACCTGGCGCCAGGGACGTAATAGTGCGTCCTTCATCGTTAAGGGGTTAAAATACAGTTACTAATTAACACATCTAAGGTCTAAGGCTGTGCTCACATCTGCGTTGGAGCCCTTTGCTGCAGATTCTGTCAAAAAGCAGGACAAAATAGTGCAGTACACCATTTTCTTTCGCAAAATGCCAGCCTCCTTAACAGAAAACTGGAGAGCTGCGTTATAGTATTTATTTTTAAATTACTTAATGTTCTTACCTCTACTTTGGATGCCAAAAAGACACAAGTTGGTGCCATTAATACAGGGTCTATACTTTTTAAGGAATACCTGAGAAAGTTTAAAAAAAAAAAAAAAAAAAAAAATTGTGTCAGCGTGCTTTATTTTACATTACTGTATGCTGTGTATGTACTTAGAGAGGCAAAAATGCAAAGATTACATTCTATTGAACATCGAACCACTAAACTACACTGTACCACCTTGCCACCTGTCGCTTTCTCTGGATGCTACATTGGCAGCTTAGTATACATAAGGGCTAATGATGTGGCCACCATAGAAAAGCGGAGCTGTGCTATTAGCAAATGAAGTGGTATTCCTAGGAAAGTGCTTTCCTAGGTATCAAGCTGTGAGGTGGAGCAGGAGGAACATGGCTGAGTTCTTGAGACACACACAGAAGATAGTAGTAGATGACTTTACTAAAATTCTGACACTTTAATTTGGCATCTTAAAATTCCACAGCCAAGAACCTTATTCACTAAATAACACGTAAAGAACTATTTTTTTGCTCTGGTTGAAAATATACAATGAGTACTACTATTTTCAGTGCAATAAAAGACTTTGTAGGAGGTAGCACTTGGCTGATCCAACCTTGTCCATGGCACGACCAGGAAGTACAGACAGGTAAATAAAGGAAGATAGCCAAAACCTTTTGCAGAATTGTTTATAAATGGGCTGTGGGTAGGCCTCCTAAACCAAAGACATTATCTTTCTAAAAATACCAAAGTTTATCTAAAACTAACTATAAAAACCACTACATATACCCTATGTATGGTAGGATAGCCACCTGGCACAACTATTGCCCTATCCTACAAATCACAGCACCAATCACTGGGGAGATACTTCCCCTCACTATGCACAGCAGCACCCAGTCTCCTTTCAGGTCATAGATAGAGAACAAAACACACTTCGCCAGCATCTTCAGATAAAGATGGAAGTCCTTTATTGAAGGCCAAATATCACAACGTATCGATCAGCGAGTGTCGGTATGTGGCATTCTGTGGCCTCCATTGAAGGACTTCCATCTTTTTCTCAAGTTGCCAGCAGAGTATTTCTGGTTTTTTTATTGCCCTATCCTGTTAAGACTTCTAAGAAACAAAAAAAAAACAAAAAACAAAGCAAACAAATGACAAAAGCGCAGACTAAAGAGCAGCACAACTTACCGAGCATAGAACCTTTTAAAGTAAACAGTGGCGGTCGCTATGACTTGCTGTCTTAATTTAAGGTGTTCCCCTAAAGCTTGGATGACTGTAAAGGAATAATAGTACCATAAGAATGAATTATAGATTCATATTACCCCCAAAAAAAGATAAATGTCATAATAACATACAATATTAACAACTCAAATTTAAAGGGTTCTCCTCATCTTATAAAGTGATAACATATTTCTCAGCTCAAACCTCCAGGATCCCCTCCGATCCGTGCAATGATTGGGCCACAACATTAATTCAGTGCTGCACCACCTTCAGTGTACTTTCCTGCACACTGGTACACCTGGCCACCAAGCTGTGTGGGAAAATGCTATCTGTCCAGCCTGAATAGAGCTGTACTGCAGTTCCCACACACAGCTAGGGTGCTGGGGTACCACAGTAGAGGGAGAGACCAAATCAGTATTGCAGGCCCTTCATTCCCAAGATTAGTGGGAGTTTTAGATATCAGACTCACACTGTTCAGAAAGTAAAAGTATATCCTTGTGTTATTTCATTGAGAAATGAAAATACCACTTTAGGTTAAGGCCCCACGTAGTGGGCCGCAGCAAAAAAGTGCAGCGGGAAAAACTGCAGTGGCAACGCTTCGCGGGTTTTCTTGCAGTGTTTTTCCCAGAAAGTCCACAGACTTTCTGCTTCAATTATACCTACACAGAAACTGCCAGCCTTTCCTTAAGTATAATTGACATGCTGCAATTTCCAAAACCGCAACATTTTGGAAATCGCAGCGTTTCTGCTGCACGTATTTTCCGACAAGGTGTGGATAGGATTCAACAAAATTCACACACACACTTTGCAGGGATTGTAAAATGCAGCGTGTTTTTTTCTGCGGCATTTCCACTGCAGGCAAACCGCATATTGTTTAGGATAGACCATTAAAAGCGGTTATCAAGGCCTATGATGTTGAGATTTACTTCTTCTCAGGTGGTGACAGCACAAACCCATTCAGCTGAATGGGGCTATGTTACAATAGCAAGCACAGTCACCTTTCAATGTACGGCAGTGCTGAAGAGGCTGCAGCAATCAATATTGTATAGGTCATCATTATACTCATTAAAAACAAAAAAAAAATCCAAGAATAATGGATACTCATGACTTACCCACAGGATAGGCCAGCAGTATCTAATCGGTGGAGGACCACACTGATCAGCTGATTCGGCTGCTAGAAGCCATATACAAGGTATACAATCAGAAGCAGCTTTGCTCATATTCAACTGAATGGGAGCAGAAATGAAGCTCTCTGGCACCACGGATATAGTGTATGGAGCTAGAAGCTGGTGACATACACTGTAATGCTGGCAGTGAAGGACTGCAGCTCTTCTCTCCTTTACTTGAATAGTAGCAGAGCCACTTCTGTCCATACAAATTGTATGTGTCTTCTGCCAACCAAATCAGCTGATCCGCATGTGCCAGACTTGAGTAATGGATGCTGATGACCCACAGAATAACTCGTTTAACCCCTTAAGGATGCAACCTATTTTTGCCTTAAGGGCACAGCATTATTTTTCATTTTTTCATCATATTGCAAGAGCCATAACTTTTTTTCTTTTTATGTTGACATAGCCATATGTGGGCTTTTTTTTTTGCGGGATTAGTTGAGTTTGTTAACAGCATCATATTTACAACACAAATTATTTAATAATTAACTTATTTTTTTCAACTCTTTCTGGGAGAGAATGTGAAAAAAACAGCAATTTTGCCATTGATTTTTGCACTATTAATTCTGCGCTGTTCATTCTACGGTAAAAATAGCATTCTTAATTTATTCTGCGGGTCAGTATGATTATGGAGATACCAAATATATATATAGGTTTTTTAATGTCTTACTACTATGAAATTTTTTTTTATTTTTTTTTTTTAAAGAAAAGCATTAGTTTTGGAGTCGCTATAGTCTGAATCCCATAACTTTTTTTTTTATTTTTTCCATCAGTGGGGCTGTGTGATGACTTTTTTTTTGCGAGATAATGTAAAGTTTTCATTGGTATCATTTTAGGATTCAAGTGACTTATTGATCGCTTTCTATTCTGTTTTATGGATATCGGAATAAACAAAAATGGCGATTTTGTCATTTTTTATGCCATTCATCAGGGGGTGAAATATTGTAATAATATTATATGTAAGGTTGTTACAGACGTGGCAATACTAAATGTGTACTTTTTTTCTATTTTTATTTTTTTAAACATGCAAAACATTTTAAATGGGGAAAATGGGGTTTATTTATGTTTATTTTAGTGGTTTTTTTTACTTTTTAAAAAATATTTTATTTTTACTCCCCCCCCCTCCCCCCCCAAGAGTACTTTACCACTAGGGGGCTTGATCACATTTGTATTGCAGTGTCTTGTGCTTGTTACTTAATTGTAACAGGCATTCTATTTGGACATGCCTCTAGCAGGTCCTAATAGAAAGTCTATGATGGCAGTCGGGGAGGTCTTTGTTAGGCCCCCGGTTGCCATAGCAACTGTGATTCAACTGCGGGGGGGGGGACGATGGGAGTGTCACTTTCACTCTACGTACATGTACGTGGGGATGCGGTAACTACCCGCATTCCCTGACATACATGTACGTGAAAATGCATGAAGAGGTTAAGCAAACTTAAAGGGAGTCCATCTGCAGACTTGTGCAAAACACTTTCCCAATCAATTGCATAGGAATAAAATAATTAATTTACATGAAAATGGGTCTCCAAAGTGGAATGACACAGGCATATTTGGAAACTGTAGACCACAGGTGTCAAACACAAGGCCCGCGGGCCGAATCCGGCCCGCTGCCTTCTGTTATCCGGCCCGGCACTTATCTGGCCGCAGGGGCGCGGCATTTTTTATTGTCTATGTAATGTAAACCAGCCCAGGCCACTAAAAAAAAATAAATCTTGGCCCTTCAAGGTACCCCGTGAGACTGAAGTGGCCCCCGGTGAAAATGAGTTTGACACCCCTGCTGTAGACTCATAGAATCAGCTCTACAATGAAATGTGATTATGTTTATAACCAATTTACTGCTGACAGACTCCCTCTAATACACCCCTATCCTCAGCCCCCTTCCCAGCCAGGCCTCCTCTTACCCTCCCAATGCAGTCAAATATTTCACCCCAAAAAATGAAAATAAAAAAGTCAAGTCATCTCTTCAGCCAGGCACCAACATGTATATTGGAATTTATGAATCAAGCGTATTAACCCCTTAAGGACCAAACCATTGGAACTACCAAATGTTCCATGCAATGAACTGGGGAAAAAAAAGCATTTGTTCCAATTTGTAATGGGTTTAATTTCTACATCATTCACTAGATGGTAAAAATGACATGTGACCTATATTTTGTGGGTCAGTACAATCACGGCAAAGTCAAATGTTTGTAATATTCACATTTTATAAAAAAAACTGCAAATTACAAAACTTTGTCACCAAATTCTGGCAGACTTTTTCAGATTTCTGTGAACGGAGCTGGATGAGGAGTCTTTTTGTGCCATATTGTCAACATTTTTTTATGGGAAAGTCTGACAGTTTTATTCAATTTGTTTTAGGAGGTGAAGAGATGAAAAAAAACAAAACGCAATTAAAATTTTTTTCCTTCTAATGTGTTAACTGTGTGGTATCAATATTTTTATATTTTAATAGTTTGTGCATTATTGGATGTGGAAAAAAAAAATATCTGAGAACTGGGAGTTTTGAAGCAACATAAGGGCTAAAACAAAACCACACTTATTTCAGTTTCAGGCTAAGAATTTTCTGCGTTTTGAGCCAAAGCCGAGAATGGCTACAAAAGGAATGGGAAATATATATGAAGTACTTATACTTCTACCTTCTGCTTAATCCACTCCTGGCTTTGGCTCATGTTTTCTTCTGCAGTGTTTTTCACAGAAGGTCCGCAGAATTTTCCTCTGCAGACTGTGTTTTTATTATACCTTTATGGAAAGCGCCAGCATTTGCTTAGATCTAATTGATATGCTGCAATTTGCAAAAACGCTTGCGTTTTCAAAAATCGCAGAATTTCCAATGCGGATTTTCTTCTGCAACGTAAGGATAGGATTAGCCAGAATCCCATCCACATCCCTTGCTCTTCCTTTTTCTTCAGCAATGTTGCAAAGTTCGCAACTGAAAAAAATGCACAACGCATGGCCTCAGGAAATGATGCAGATAAAGAATTAAAAAGAAAAAGTTTACATTTTTCACAGATTTTCTGCTGTGTTTTCCTTTTTTGCCTTTCCTCATATAAGCAGGAGGTAAAATTAACATGCCTTTAAAAAAATGCTGCTTTTTCTGCAGTGTGAGGAAGAGAGCTTAAAAAAAAAACCTCAAAATTCAACCTAGATTCACATCTGCATCGGAGGACTTTTCTCTGTTAGTTTCAATGTAAAAACGGCGGAAACCCAACGGACACCTGCCTGACCACAATATAGTCTATGGGGTCCACGAGTAACTGCTGTTCTAGTGGGTGGGCTCTCAGTTGTTCGGGTACCCCAGCGGACCCGAACAACAGAGAGCCCAGTGTAGGTGTGAATCTTGAGCATTTTGACTGCCGCCCCTGTGGTTCTGAGGGGATGTCCTGGCATCATGGTGTGGTCGATTCACATTGAGAAGATAAGGGTGAGCTGTATAAACTTTTTCTCTGCTTTGTGAACCTAGCCTCACTTTGCTGAGACTGCAAAATGATTATAGTATAGGACAGTATTTCACTGGAAGGCAGGGACCCCATGCATCATAGATAACTATATTACTAGGAGTTCCGCTCCCAACATACAGCCATGTGATTGTGGGGCAAGACCAATGGCAATTGTTTAGATGGGAAAATGGTTGGTTCGGATCCCCATTACTGCCATTGATCAGCAGGACAACCCAACACACAGCTGTTCTTATCCATGTAACAGCGTCATCGGGGCATCAGTCATCAGGGCAGACACAGCTGCACTTACATTGATCTACTTGCTAAGGCTGGGTTTACATTGCAATTTCTCTCTTTTTTTTTTTTTTTACTGCATGTTCTTTCCGCTGCAGTTTTAACTGCACCATGTGTAATAACACTATTAGAGTGCTATTACATAGTTTGTTGATCACATTAAATACGTGCAATTTTTTTTCTACACCAATGAAAATGTGTAACAAAAAGCCAAAGTCAGGAGTGGCTTGAAAAGGGATGGAAAATATAAAAGGAAGCTTTTAGACGTTTCCCTTTTGTTAAATCTACTCCTGCCTTTGGCTCAAAAAACCGAAACAAAATCTGCAACAAAAAAAAGCTGCGTTTCCGCAACGTGGGTCCTTAGCCTCAAGGTCAGGAAACGTCTCATTAGGGAGAGACTTGTACAGGGACTTATTAGACCAGGCATGCCCTGCTAATAGGTGGTGCTAGGAGCAAATTCCTAGCACCACAGAAACACACTGATGTCCTATCCCAAACATCAACTTCAGTCTTCAATGCCAGTAGCCTCCATGGTTTCAAGAACATGGTTGCTTTCTTCCAAAAACAGCACCACACCTTTCCTCAGTTTGTGTGTGCATTGTTGCTAAATTCTATTAGGATGAGGCCACACATTGCAGAAATACAGCATGGAATTACCGCCAAAAAAAAATGCTGCACTTTACAGTCATAGCAAAGTGAAAGAGATTTCATTTAATCTAATCCAGATATTGCCAAAAAAAATGGATTTTCAAGAAACATACACAAACCCAGCATGTTAAAGGGTTTGTCCAGGATAACTTTTTTTTTTTTTTTTTTATATGAGACTGGGGAAGGTGAAAAAAAAATTAAAAAAAACCCGTACTCACCTGTCCCTGGTGTCTCCCAGCATGGTCTGGTGCTGCTGCTCTCATGTTTTCTTCCCACGCGTGACCGCTGAAGCCAATAAACGGCCTCAGCAAAAGACAAGGGACGTCCCATGTGTTTTCCTTAGGCCTCTGCCGGTCACCCCCAACATTGTTATTTTTGGGTTCACAGACCCATATGAGGACTTAATGTTTGCTGGACAAATTGTAGTTTGTAATGGTACCATTTAAAATTCTGTACAATGTACTGAGAAACTGGAAAAAAATTCTGAATTAAAGTGCAATTAGAGAAAAACTCGTTTTTAAAACTTTCTTACGGGCTTTTGTTTTAATGGCATTCTCTGTGCAGCCAAAATGACATTACATGTTACCTGTATTCTATGGGTCAGTAAAATTCTGGGGATACTAAATTTATATAGTTTCATTTACATTTTAACCCCTTAAAAAAAAAATCCAAAACTTTAAAATAAAAAAAATATATTCTTGGAGTTGCCATATTCTGACAACTGCAACAGTTTTAGATTTCCATGTACGGCGGGCATTTTGAGACGAGGGGAAGTATAATTCGTTTGTTTTTGTATATTTATCTTTATTTCAAATCTAGTGAAAAGATGGCGATTTTAATTTTCAAAAACTTTTCTTTTTACTATTTTATTAGGCCCCCTAGGGGGCTTGAACCTGCAATCTTTTGATTGCAAGTCCCATAGACTGCAATACAACTGTATTTCAGTCTATGGGACTTTTGCTGCATTACTATTAAGGCTGGTCATAGACTAGCCACAATAGTTATATTTCTATGGCTGGCCTAGGAACAGGTTGTGTGTTAATTTCAACACAGATATCTCTTCATCGTCATAAGGGCCAACCTTACAGCCTAGCGTCATCGCTGGGCTGTGAGGAACGCTGCCCCCTGACAGTACTCTTCCATAGCCTTATACTGTCGGGGAGGGGCTTTCTTACTGCCCAGCGATGACACTGAGCTGTAAGGCCCACCTTTCTGACAGTGTGGAGTTATCAGTACCGAAACTAACGCCACCGATATCTCCAGCACCAGGGCGCAGATCTATGAGGATGTGAAAGGTCTTCTTTAAGAAGACATAGTATATCTTCTAACCCACGCCCAGCTAATACCCTACTTTTGCATTTCCTTTTGGATGAGATATTCTGGTTTGTCGTCCCAAATTATGCCACTAGGTGTTAAGATAACCAGGCACTGATCTATAGGGAGCTACCTGCCAAAAGGTGGCACTAGAGAAAGTTCCCTTTTTTCATAAAGAAAGACTTCTTTGCATATTCATGCCTCCAGTTATGACTCCAAGGGCAGAGTGCTAGCATTCTGGAAACTGTGAACCCTAAAAAGTACACAGAGCTTAATTTACAGCTGCTGAGTCCCGATAATGTCAGTGTCAGTGTGCTTTCTACGTAACACTATGACATATTTACATCTTAAAAGGGGGGGGAGGGTAGCAGAAAAAATGAGGCTGGGAAAAGAAGTGTACAAAAACAAACAAGTGCTATGAACTGGGGATATGTGACTAGCAGGAGCACAAAACAGGGGACTGTCACAACCATTTGTTCCATTATTAATTGTGACAACCCCCTAGAACTGGGGCCAACACTGGAGCAGGGAGCTTCTCAGTATCCTGATACTACTATGAGTGTTTCCATATCAGAATAGGAGGTGTGCAACTTCCAGCCAGCAGTGCAATGACATCACACAACCCTGCTGGCCTAAACTGTCAGTCAGCAGAGACTATACAGTCCACCAGAGCAGATGAGAGGAACACAAAGTAAGATCAGGCACAGCAAATGGAAAGGGGACAATCTCTTTAACTGGTTAGTATAAGCTGCTGGACTTTTCACCAGCCTCCCAAAATAGCAAAAATGGTTTACCATTTGTAAAAAATATCTGGAGCTTCCAATACTCTTCCTCAGTTAAGAATTTCAAGTCTTTTTGTCGTTCCTTTAATAAGTCTTGTTTATCCAATATCCACTGCAAACTGGAAAAGACAAAAAGTACAAAAAATTTGAATAATAGAAAATCAATGTTTACCTGGGTCATTTTAAAGTGGAGGACTAAAAGCAGTTGTCAATGAATTCGGGACTCAAAGAGGTGGCTGGGGAAAGCTAAAAATAAAACATTGCCGCTGTCCAATCCAATACATGGAGATCCTTTGCCACAAGTGACCACTGACATCAATCAGCACAGAGATATGTGTACTTTTAGTTTCAGAAGAGCTGGCCTCACCACTCAGCATCATTGTTGGGCAGTGAGGAAACCCACCACTTTACAGCACAAGTCTATAAAAGTGTACCATCAGGGGGTATTGCTCATCGCCCAGCGTTGATTAATGGCACAAATATCTCTGGAACCAGGGCATATATCTGCTAAATTGAAAGCTTGCTCAATTCAGTGCACTGTCAGCTTTGCAGCAGCATATAACATGCCACTTCTTCGAGGACCTGTCACCAAGAAGAAAATGCCAAACGCCATACATCATTTGACCACCAATATGCCCCTGAACCAAGCCTGTCAGAGCCTTTATCAATACTGCAATACGCCAGTCTTAATAAATCTCCTCAATAACTTTTATTTTTCCATTTACAAATTGTACCATTTAATATTCTCTACAACATGCTGGGAAGCTGAAAATAAATTCAGAATTGGGAAGGGGGGGCGAAGGGGATATGGATATTGGAAATGAAAATGCGTTTGTGTGACTTTCTTACAGGATTTGTTTTTATGGCGTTCACTGTACAGCCAAAATTACATGTCACCTGTATTCTATGGTTCGGTCCGATTCTGTGTATTCCAAGTATATTTGTATTTTTTTTTGTTTTTTTGGTTTTTTTTAACGTTTTAAAACACCTTAAAAATATCCAAAACTTTCTTGGAGTCGACATAGTCTGACACCCATTACTTTTCTACATTTCTGTGTACAGGGATGCATAAGGCGTCTTTTTTTTTGTGGGGCCAGATGTACTTTTTGGTTATACCATTTTGAGGAACGTCTGACATTTTGATCGCTTTTTATTAAAGTTTTTATGGGAGATGAATTGGCGAAAAAACAGTGGTCTGGCTCTTTTCTTTGCTTTTTTTTTTTTTCCAGCTACACCGTTTACTGTATGGGAAAAATAATTTTATATGTTTGTAGACCAGGTGTTTTTGGACATGGGGATGTATAATTTGTTTGTTTCTTTATCTTTATTTCATAGAACAGCCTCAATAGCTATATTGCTATGATAGTTCTGGGAGCCTTATGATGGCTCCTGACTGCCATAGGAACAGGATGGCTCCCACTATTTCGCCGGGCGGAAGCCGTCCTGCAACAAAGAAGGTATGGGGCCGGGGGAAATTCTTTAACTTTGGAGATGTGGGTATCAGCACCCAATGCCGGGTGTATTTCCTGTACATTACAGCAGAGACACGGTAGCTATGGCAGCCACTCTGCAGTAGAGCAGCCGTCGTCTTTAAAGACCCAACATCTACCGACTAGTATGGTGGATGTCGGGAAGGGGTTAAAGAGGACCTTTCATGTTCTCTGCTATGTGACATATTATATACTGCTTCAAAGCTGACAGTGCACTGAGGTCTCTGGTACGGGGGAACATACATGCAAAACTGACAGCAAGCTGAATTCAACAAAATGTCACATTTGCAGAGCCCCTACAGTAACCCCGTTTTGGAAACTACACCCCTCAAAGAACTTGTCAAGGGGTATAATAGTGAGCAGATTTTAATAACATTGGGACATGAAAGTGAAAGATTACTAAATCTATCATAAAATTTTTCATTTTCACAATGGGTTAAAGGTGAAAAAGCACCCCATAGTTTGTTACACCATTTCTCCTGAACACAGCGATACCCCATATGTGGTTGTAAACTGCTGTGTGGGTACATGTAAGGGCTTAGAATGAAAAAAAAGAGTTACACGGCTTTTGGAGGGCAGATTTTGCTTGAATAGATTTTAGGTCCCATGTTTCAGAGTCCCTAGAGAACCAATACAATGGAAACACCCACAAAGTGACCCCATTTTGGAAACTATACCCTCATAGAATTTATCAATATATAGTAAGCATTTTGACCCCACAGCAGTTACACACATTTTATTAACACTGTGATGTGAAAATGAAAAATACTTTTTTCCGGTAAACCGCAAATTTATCCCCAAATATTTAATTTTTACAAAGTGTTAAAGGAGAAAGAGCAACAGACAGTTCGTTACACCATTTCTCCTGAACATGACAATTCCCCATATGTTCTCAAACTACTGTAGGGATACATAGAGGGGCTTGGAATTGAGCGCTATCTGGCTTTTGGAGTGTTGTTTTTGCAGGAATAATTTTTCAGGTGACATATCTCATTTGCAGATTCCCTCAAATACAAGTACAATGGAAACCCCCCAAAAAGTGACCCCATTTTGCAAACTACACCCCTCTCAGAATTTATCAAGAGGTATAATGAGCATTTTGAGATGGATTCCAAAAAGAAACGTGCAGTGGATGGTGCAAAATGAAAATTGAAATGTTCCCAGATATATGCTACTTCAGTGCCCGATATTTAATTAGCAGCAGGACCAGACTGCTCTGGGAGGCCCTGAGCATCAGGGACAGGTATGTTTTGTTTGTTGTTTTTTTTTTCCACCTCCCCCAGCTTAATTAAAAAAAAAAAATAATTAAAAATCATCTAGGCTGGCAGGCCTAGCTTATCGATCCTGCCAGAAGCAGGATCAAGACATGAGGAAGCAATCGCAGACCCAGGGCCACAGAAAAGGCCAGGGCTGCTGAAAGAACATCACAGCCCCCCTGGAGACAGAGTTGGGGGTGTAGAGGTGCCAGGTTGCTAGGGCAACCCCTTAGTTGCCACGGTCTGAGCAGGTGACATTACCATGTTGTAATAGTACATCATTGTGCCAGAGGAAGATACACTTTTCCATGATGTACTATTACTAGTGGGGGAAGGGGTTGAAGCTACCAATATTGCAGCGGTATTTATTACAGAAACTGAGAAATTACAAGTTAAAAACAGTCGAAATGTGATTTTTTATATGCTGCAGCATATGGGTTAATAAAGTATGTTGCAAAAATATTCAGCAAACCGCTCCATAAACAATAGCAAAAAAATTAAATATAATATCTTATATATATATATATATATATATATATATATATATATATATATATATTTGTGATAATTTGGGGAATTAAACTCAAAATGGCGGCTGACTCCTGGTCCGGACAGCGGTGGTTCATGGTACTGGGCGCCGGAAAGATAGCTTTCAGACGGTCCAAGCGTAAAATAAAAGTGGCTTTATTCAGCTTAACTGCAACATAACAAAACAACGAAAAACCTATGCCACAGTTAGGGCCTAACTCACTCCTTGAGCCCCTAACTGTCCTGACTATTGCTCAGCTCCAGCAACAGTCCCCTGTGGACGCCAGCCCTCTGGGACAGAGCCTATCTCTCTGTCCTAGCTGGTCCACCCCTGTGGACGCCAGCCCTTTTGGGACAGAGCCTCTCTCTCTGTCCTAGCTGGTCCACTACCATTTCCTGCTTCCTGCAGGATGCTCCAGCCCCTCTGGAGTTACGTGCCACCACCCAAAGGCGTGGCTGAGAGCCTTTTCTGGCCTGGCCTGGGTCGCTCACCAGCACCCTCTGGCTCACATACTTACATACCCTCCCCCTCAGCTCATTACCCATGGGGTGAGCTACAATGGGACGAGACATCCTATGATGAAGTCCCTCTTCAACCAAGTATGCCTGTCCAGTGTCTCTCCAGAAGTCCCAATCTGGCGGTCTCTTCTTCCAGATTCTGGTTACTTGACACTTCCGGTTTCTCATCACTTTAACTGCTACGCCAAGATCCTGGCCATTCTGTACAAGTTTTTCTTCATCACCTTCACAATTCGCCATACAGGGGATCACATCATTTTCATCCCATTTCTCGCCATAGTCTTCAGCCATCCCATTGCATGACTTTGATCCCTTTAGTGAATAGCCGTAAAAATCTTCATCTTCACCTATCATGAATTCACAGGAGCTCAGAGACCAACTAACACGTACTTCATGCACATCAATGTCTTTAGAGTATAACTGTATCACGGGAACTTTTTCCGTAACCTTCATCTCACAGCAACCTTTGCCATCACCATCAAGGCTTAGAAGCTTAGGAGACATAGGCTGCTTGCTCTCCTCTTTCTTTGAGATACACAATCTCTGCACTGCAATATCTTCTCCTTCTGCACGAGGGCCATACCGTACACCCTCACAATAATAGATCAGGCTGAACTACATTTTCTGGCATGTCTTTAACAACTGTCACATCATTGGTGACATGTAACCATCTCTTACTTCCTGACTCCTCCTTCACAGACAACATGGAGTCATTATTCACCGTTTGTCCACCAGACATTTGGCTAGAGACAGGTACAGCAACACCGTTATCCACAATGGCTTCAGACACTTTAGCTGTTGGGACAACATATGCGTGGTCAGTCTTCTTACGGACTCTTGTTCCACGCTTTTTTGGTGACCCTTCACCTTATTTATCATCTCACAGCCCTCTAGGCTTTGGACCTCATTGGTTTGAGGCTGGACCCACTCTGTCACAGGCAGTGTGTGACCAATCACAGTTTCTTCTTCTGTTGGACCTTCTTTGGCCTCCTCACATTTTGCAGGAAGTCCACCTTTAGCAGCATCTTCCTGGGGTACTATACCCTCTACTTGACATTTTACCGAGTCACATGGTTTCATCATAATCTGATCATTGGTATCAACATCCGTGGACAGGTCACTCATGTCTGTCTGACTCAATGATTCTCCTTTCTCTGCCTCTATGCTGGCAGGTTTTTCCAATTCTAACGCCTTCTGTAGCGCACAAATCTCTGATTCCAGCTCCAGAATTTTCTTCACTGCGACATTTTTCTGTGCCGCTTCCCTCTCAGTCTTTACTAGTGCACCTTGCAGCTCTGATTCTTTAGAGGTTAACAAGTTCTGCAGCGAATCCTTCTCAGCTTCTAGTGCTGACAGCTTTGAAGATAGGGCAGATGCCGACTGTTCAGTATTGGATAGAGACTGCTGCAATCGATCCAATTCTTCTCTTTTAGATTCCACTTCGGTTTTTAACTGTTCAATCTGAAAAGTGCGCTCTTCCAACTTTATTTCTGACTCGCGCTTCACTTGATCCATCTGAAACCCCAGCTGTTTCTTGATTTCCTCCTGCTTGTTCACTTGCACCTTTAATTTAGCAACAAGCATTTTTAGATCTACAATCTCAGCAGATAAATTAGACAGGTTTCCTTCAAACTGAATCCTCATGTCTTCTGTCTGGAGGTCCAATTCTCTCTTGGCCTTTTCCAGCATCTCATAAGCATTAGCTTTGTTCTCATACAATATCTGCACAGATTCCAGGTTTGTCTCAACTTCATCCTTGGAGCTAACCAAATCCTCCATTTTTTTCTTCATATCAGTCGCCTGAGCCTGTAGTCTGTTTGCCTTGTCTAGCAGCTCTGCTTGAAACCTGTCCCCTTCTGTGACTTTTAGTTGCATCACTTGAAGTTGAGTCTCTACCTTTTTGTGACTCTCCTGTAAGGTTTGCACTTTCTGAGAATGGACAGACGACATTTCCATCAAATCTTTGTCTTTATTTTGCACCAAAACAGACAACTTCTCATTATCTTCACAAGATCCTGACAGCGCCCTCTCCAGGCTACATATTCTAGCTTTGAGTTCACTTTCTCTTTGTTCCAGAACTCCAGCTTTACTTCGCCATTCGTGGATTTCACCATTTAGGCGAACCTGATGCAAGTTTTGCTCTGACTGCAATGTCTGCACCACAGATTCTAAATCACTCTCTCGGTCAGACACATGCTTCCTCAGCTCGGCAATTTCATTTTCTTTGTCAGATAAGGCAACCGAAAGTTTTTCACACATCCTGACTTTGTCATCCAGACATTCTGACTGACTCTGCAAAAATTCACTTCTCTCATGTTTAGCAGTTTCAAGGTCATCTCTTAATTTTTCAATGACACTCTCTTTGGCAATGGAGTCTTGGACATGCTGCTCCTTTAAATCCTGCAATTGCTTCTCAAGCACTTGCTTTTACTCTACACTCTGTATAACTTCATTAGATAGAGCACATTTCATTTCAGCAAACTCCTTCTCAGTGACACAGTCCATTCCAGGCAAACCCAGTACCACATTTTCACAATGACTAGAATATGAACTCCTCGTAGATTCAAGATCTTTCTTTAACTTCAACTTAAGGTTCTCTTTTTCTAATACCTCAAGTTGCCATTTCCAATCAGATATTTTATCCTCATCAATGCACCTGATTGTTTTATTCTCATCTTGAAGCTGCTGCACCATAATATTTTCATCTTTGGTGCGTTCATGCACTCCATTATGAGACATACAGTCAGCAGGGACATATTCCATCATAGAACAGAAGTGCTTTAGAAAAATTGAGTCACCATCATGCAACCCTTTATCCTTACTTGCACTCCACCTGATCTGCTCCGGGTTTTGTGTCTCTCTGCATTCAGACTGCTGCACTAATAAACCTGTGCATAACTTCTCTGCTTTTTTACAAGCTGAAATTCTCTTTTTCTTGCCCATGGTTTACTAACAAGATTACACAATATTCCACAACAACCTTGGGTTCAACCGACAGCAACTTCTTGCTATCTTCTGCAGTCACATGTAATCACACAGTTAACTTATGTGGTACTACAACAACCAGCATTTTCTTCTGTCTTCCACAGAAAACATCAACATGGCACCATAGCCTTTCACATAGACTGTTTGCAATATCCAGCTTCTATACACATTGCTTACTTTCTTGCCATCAGCAAGCACTTTGCAGACTTCTGTACCACAGTATACACAAAGTCCATTCCCTGGATTCCTCTTCCAGAGTTTTACTTTCACCAGGTTTTACAAACACATTGCTATGTTGCAATTCACTCACCCCTCCCTGGGTTTCTTCAGTTGAAATCACAGACCTCTTCCAGCTGTAGGCCACAATGCACACTCAGCAGTACTGCAGTCACCAAACACCTGTCTTCCAGTACTTGCGTGGATCTCTTTATGCGCGCGATTCTCCACCATATGTGATAATTTGGGGAATTAAACTCAAAATGGTGGCTGACTCCTTGTCCGGACAGCGGTGGTTCATGGTACTGGGTGCCGGAAAGATAGCTTTCAGACGGTCCAAGCGTAAAATAAAAGTGGCTTTATTCAGCTTAACTGCAACATAACAAAATAACAAAAAACCTATGCCACAGTTAGGGCCTAACTCACTCCTTGAGCCCCTAACTGTCCTGACTGTTGCTCAGCTCTAGCAACAGTCCCCTGTGGACGCCAGCCCTCTGGGACAGAGCCTATCTCTCTGTCCTAGCTGGTCCCACCCCTGTGGACGCCAGCCCTTTTGGGACAGAGCCTCTCTCTCTCCTAGCTGGTCCACCACTTCCTGCAGGACACTCCAGCCCTCCTGGAGTTACGTGCCACCCCCCAAAGGCGTGGCTGAGAGCCTTTTCTGGCCTGGCCTGGGTCGCTCAACAGCGCCCTCTGGCTCACATACTTACAATATATATATATATATATATACACACACACACACACACACACACACACACACACACACACACACACAGTACAGACCAAAAGTTTGGACACACCTTCTCATTCCAAGAGTTTTCTGTATTTTCATGACTATAAAAATTATAGATTCACACTGAAGGCATCAAAACTATGAATTAACACATGTGGAATTATATACTTAACAAAAAAGTGTGAAACAACTGAAAATAGGTCTTATATTCTAGGTTCTTCAAAGTAGCCACCTTTTGCTTTGATTACTGCTTTGCACACTCTTGGCTTCTGACTGTCCATGGCTGTCAGCCATTTATCCCCTATCCACAGGACAGAGAATAAGTGAAAGAATTTTCATGGGGTCCAACCACTTTGAGCAAGACTAATCTCAAGAATGGGGATCTTAAAAGGGAGTCTATCTTTCAGATTTTCAATTGTTAGCTAAGCCTATCTTCATGTAGCTTCTAGAAAGTCTATTGTAGGCATAGTTCTCCAGAAAAAGCCCTTTTCTTGTTATGTAAATTAGTCTTCACAGAGCACAGGGGGCGTTATACCTGTGCTCTGAGCACACCCACGTCATCATCCTCTTCCTGCATGCACGAGATTTTGTTCACGTCAACGTGAGGTAGAAGCAGAGAAGAGAAGGAGAAGGTGGCAACAGCAAGGAAGAGGGAAGGGCGGAGATGCAGGAAGAGGATGACAACGTGGGTGTGCTCGGAGCACAGGTATAACGCCCCTGTGCTTCGTGAAGACTAATTTATATAACAAGAAAGGGCTTTTTCTGGAAAACGCAGGCAAGATCCAGGAAACGAAAGGTATGCCTACAATAGCCTTTCTGAAGCCTACATGAAGATAGGCTTAGCTAAAAATCTGAATTATTGTGTTTAACGCAATAGCGGTCTTCAAGTGTGACCACTAAGTCTGTATACACATGCAGTGTTTGCTATCCAAGTCAAAGCTGACTGTCTACTGGGTCGTGAATCTGTTCTGATGGATACAACCTGACCTAAAAATTATCTGAATGGAATGGAAGCCCAGATGGCACACTCAGTTGTGCACAGAAAGCGTAAAGCTGGCCATACACATTAGATTTTAGACTGTCCGCTATTGGCTGGTCATACATATGACAAAAACCTGTCCCACGGGGTGAACTTCGCCTGTTTAGTGCCTAAGGCGAACTATAGCAAGGTATTCCACCCCCATCCCCCCTCAAAAAAAAAAAAAAAAAATTATATATATATATATACACACACTAAAAGATACTCGACCTGAACATCTTTAGTTGTGTGATGGGAGCCCTCCTAATTATAATTGTAGAACACACACACCCCATTTTCAGATCAAAAAATCCCCTTATTTGACCCCTTTTCTTGGCTCCCACACAGTGTATGACCCTTTTTTTTCCTTGGGTTCCACACAGTGATATGGTAGGCCACTACCTATTGTATTATTCCAACAGGTAAAGGCCGATAATTTACTCATCTATCCACGCTGTACCCAACGCTGAACATTGCATCCTCATGTTCTTCAGCGTCATGAAGCAAGTGAAGGGGTGCCTAGAGGCAGCAGCAGAGGCTGGCCTGGACAGGAGTGTGGATGGATGAGTAAATAATCGGCCGCTAGCTATTGGAATAATACAATAAGTAGCATCCGATTGAAAAAATAATGTCCTCTCTCGTTTATACCATGAGGTGCTGCCTGAGGGCATCGCCTCAGGTCAACTCATGGAAGATGCACCCCTGTCTGTCCCTTACAGTCAACCATTAACAAAAGTTGTTCAGAACCAAAATATGTTATGTTGTTTTTTTCTGCCATCTGTCTGCCGTGATCTGTTGGGTATGGCCTAGACCAGAGGTTCCCAAACTTTTTTTTGTCGTAGACCACTTTCAAAATTTTACTGGTTTCGGTGGACCCCCTGCTGCTACATTTCTACCATATTCCCAAAACTTGTCAAAAAATGTGAAGATTAGATCTAACGTAGACCCCCGCCGTCGAGTCTCCCATGGACCCCTGGTGGTCCACCTGGACCACTTTGGGAATCACTGGCCTAGACTGACAGATCTGTGGGCATGTGTTTGTACTACTTGACCTCTCCTCCGCCTTTGACACAGTCGACCACTCCCTCTTGTTAGAAACGCGCTCATCCCTTGACATCTCAGACCTGGCCTTTTCCTGGATCTCCTCATACCTCACATTCAGCGTCTCTCACTCACACACCACCTCCCCGCCCTCTTTCTGTAGGTTTCCCCCAAGGCTCCATCCTAGGACCCCTCCTGTTCTTCATCTACACCCTCGGCCAACTCATAGAATCTCATGGTTTTCAATACCATTGCTATGCTGATGACACTCAAATATATCTCTCTGGACCAGACATTACCTCTCTGTTGTCCAAAGTCCCAGAATGTCTAGCAGCCGTAGCCTCCTTTCTCTCCTCCCGCTTTCTCAAACTCAACATGGAGAAAACGGAGTTCATCATCTTCACCCCCTCCTCGCACGGCCCCTCTACCTGACCCATCTATCATAGTTAATGATGCTAAACTCGCTCCAGTCCCACAGACCCGCTGCCTTGGGATAACCTTAGACTCTGACCTATCCTTCAAGCTGCACATCCAAACCCTCAACACCTCCTGCCGCCTCCAACTCAAGAACATCCATCAAATCTGCTCCTTCCCCACCCCTGAAACTACAAAGATGCTAGTCCACACCCTCAATCTCCCACCTAGACTACTGTAACACCCTTCTCCATGGCCTCCCAGCAAATACACTCGCCCCCACCCTCCAGTCCACCTTAAACTGTGTTGCTCGCTTAATACACCTCTTCTCCTGTTCTTCATTGGCCGCTCCCCTCTACCAACCCTTCACTGGCTACCCGTTGCCCAGAGAATAGAGTTCAAATTGCTAACACTGACATATAAAGCCATCCACAACCTGTCCCCTCCATATATCTCCGACCTAGTCTCCCGGTACCTGCCCGCACGTAACCTCCAATCCTCCTACTCCGCTCTTATCCGCTCTTCACACAACCGTCTCCAAGACTTCTCCCATACATCCCCCATACTCTGGAACTCATTACCAAGACACAAAAGACTGTCCCCCACAATCACAAGCTTCAAGAAGGCCCTGAAGGCTCACCTATTCAGGAAGGCCTACAACCTCCAATAACACTACTGTCTCCATACCACCACCTGAACAGCCTCTCCCCCAACCTTCTGTCTCTATCCCTCTTCCTTCATAGATTGTAAGCCTTTTTGGGCAGGGCCCTCTATCCCACTGTGCCAGTTGGCCACTGTTAATATTATACCTGTCTTGTATATTTTGTGTACCGTATGCAAACCCTCAAATGTAAAACACTATGGAATTAATGGTGCTATATAAACAATAATAATACTAACACACCCACAAAGTGAAAATCATTACCTCTTTTCAGCACTTCATTAGCATTGAACAACTTTCATCTTAATTTTTTAGGTCTTTGGGGTAGTGAAACGCTCGTTAAAAGGTTGGTGGTTGTTCGTCCGAGGAACCAAACACCCACAGTTCATTTCAGAGATGGTAGTCTAAAATCTTACGTGTATGGCCAGCTTAAGACTTTCTGCTACTCCCTTAAAAGTATTTAATGGTGATGCACTCACACCATAGCGCCATTCACATGAGTACTCGGGACGCCCATTGTCATGATCACAGGGATTCTTTTAAACAGGACCTTTCACGACCCCTGGCAAGTCCAGCCCTTTACATCATTTAATAGGTGCTACTCCAATGATTCTGGCACAGTTGGAATTTTTTCTCTAGGCCCCCACTGTTCAATGCTATTAATTTTGGGGCTGTTTAGGCTCTGTATTGTCAGGAGGGCGGTGTCAGGCAGAAGCAGGCAAGAAGTGCGATTCTGAGCTCTGACACTGGCTGCCTCTGACTGGTGCATCTGACCACTGCCACACAGAGACCATTGAATACAGTCACTCAACCAGCCGGGATTGTCTATCAGATATTGGGGATGACTTTTACCCAGCAGTTAATATTACTCAATGGTTTGTATAGAGTGCCAAGGACATAAAACAGAATATATAGTCAGGTTCATCTGTCAGCAGGCAGACTGACATCTCAATTCACCAACATAAATTATATTACCTATAACGCATGATACTGCTAACACCACATTCTTTAGATAAAATAACTACAATACATAGCATTGTTGCACCAGCGAGCCCACACACTGAGAAGTGCCAGGACACTATTCACAAAGGAGGCCTGACCTCCAGACCACAACTTGCGGCACTTACTAGTGAGAGCTCTGCCAGAAATTCCCCGCCATGAACACGAAACCGGGAGCAATAAAACTAAGCGGAAAGCTACAGTCGTGACGTCACTGCGAGCGCTGGAAGCCGTTCTGCGTTGACTACAAAGTGCAAAGAGCCGCTGCAATGAATCAAGGAAGCGAGCCGGCGCGCAACCTTCAAATGCGTCCGGCTGGAAACACCGGCGCCTAGGAACTAATTGTTACGTGGAGTTTCTTTTTACGCTGTTCTGCTAGAAAGCTTATTCAGCGAAACAATAATGTATTTACTGATAAAGATATGTCCTGTGTGCTCGTCCATGAGTCAGATTTACATGCAGCATCGCATACATGACAAAATGATGTACCAGCCTGTTCTGTGCCCTACAGATCTCAGGGATTGCAGTTCTCTACCTACTGAACTGTTTATCCTGAGCTGCCTGATTCCTGAATCTCTATTGCTAACACAAAAGTCTATGATACATATGCAGGAGAGTTTCAGGTACCATGTCCCATTTGCACAGCCCCTGATGTGCCAAAACAGTGGAAACCCCAAACGTTACCCCATTTTGGAAACTAGACCCCTCAAGGAATTTATCAAGGGTATAGTAAGTACTTTGACCTTACAGGTCTTTAACAGAATTGGGCCATAAAAATGGAAAATTACAGTCTTATCTATTAAACGTTGCTTTAACCCAAAATGTTTAATTTTTACACTCAATTTGTTAAGCAATTTCTCTCGACTATGGAAATGCCCCACATGTGGATATAAATTTCTATATTGGCACACAGCAGGTAAGGAGCACCGCTGAGCTTTTCGGAAGGCAGATTCTGCTGGAATTAGTTTCAGGCGCCATGTCACGTTGGAAGAGCCCCAACAAATTACCTCATTTTGGAAACTGGAGGTGGGGTATAGTCAGCATTTGGAGCCCACAGCAGTTTCACCAAATTTACTACCAATGGGATGTGAAAATGAAAAATTACTTTTTTCCCAATAAAATTAGGCCACATTTCCCATTTTCACAAAAGGTTAAGTACGAAAAATTACTTTACAGTTTTTCTACACAATTTCTCCTGAACACGGCAATACCTCATATGTGGTTGTAAACTGCTGTATGGGTACATGGTGGAGCTTGGAAAGGAAAGAGTGCTATTTGGCTTTTAGAGGGCAAATTTTGCTGGAATAGTTTTTGGGTGCCATTTGCAGACCCCTAAAATGCCAGTACAACAGAAAACCCCAAAACATAACCCCATTTTGTAAAATACACCACTCAAGGAATTTATCAAGGGCTATACTGAGCATTTTTATCCAACAGCTGTTTCATAGATTTTATTAACATTGGGCAGTGAAATTTAAAAATGATATTTTTTGCAATAAAATGTTGCTTTAGCCACAATTTTTTCAATTCTATAAGGGGTTAAAGGAGAAAATGTATCCAACAATTTGTTATGCAATTTCTTCTGACTACGGAAATACCCCAGATGTGGAGGAAAACTGTTGTTTTGGCACACGGCAGGGCACAGAAGTTAGGGAGTGCCATTAGACTTTTGGAGGGCAGAATCATTTTCAGGTGCCATGACACGTTTGCCCCTAAAGCGCTAATGCAGTGGAGAGTAGCAAGAAGTGACTTAATTTTGGAAACTGCACTCCTCAAAGGGTATAGTGATCATTCTGACCTCAGAGATGCTTTCCAAAAAGAAATATGTAACAGATGGCAAAATGAAAATTGACGTTTTCCCAGATAGGCCATTTCAGTGCCCAATATGTCATGCCAATCTCATGGCATTGTGAAAAGTCAGCTCTTTAGTCATTATGCTCTGTCTCCTGATTTTGGAAACACCCTATATGTGGCCCTGATCTTTTGCCTACAAATATGGCAGCGCTCAAAAATGAAGAAGCAGCACCATGCGCATTTGAGGCCTAATGAGGAATTGCAGAAGGCCTGAGGCAAAATAAAAAAATTTTAGAAACTAAATAAAAATTTTTTAGAAAATACTCCCCTCAAGGAATGTATGATTGAGCATAGCAAGCATTTTAACCCTCAAGTATTGCATTATTTTAATTTCCAGAAATAAATGTGCAGTGAAAAGTTAAAATTGCAGTTTTTCCAGAGATACACCATTTCAGTGCCTGATATTTTGCGCCCAGATTGTGACAGCAGAGACACACACTCCAAAAACCGTTAAGAGGGTTATCCTTGCTATAACAGCCTTTGGAATATGCGCCTCACAAGCTGTGTACTGAAATGACATATTCCTGGATAAAATGTAATTTTCACTCTGCGCAGCTGATGGTGCATTCAGTTCTGGAAAATAAATTAATGCAACACTTGAGGGGTAAAAATGCTCACTGTACCCCTGGATAAATTCCTTGAGAAGTGTAGTTTCTAAAATGGGGCCACGTGTCATTGGATTCCACTTTACTGTCATTTCAGGAACTCTGCAAAAGTGGCATGGTGTTCAAAAACTAAACCATCTCCAAAACCCAAATAGCGCTGCTTCTCTTCTGCAGCCTGCTGTGTGCCCAAACAGCAGTTCATATCCACACATGATAGTTAAGTGGGTTATCCCGGGTGAAACAATGTCATACAGTATATGTGAGCATAAACTGCTGTTTGGGCACAGAGCAGGGCACAGAAGAGAAAAAACGCTGTTTGGCTTTCAGAGCGCAAATTTAGATGGTTTGGTTTTTGGACGCCATGTCAAGTTTGCAGAGTCCCTGAGGTGGTAGTAAATTGGAATGCACCAGAAAGTGATACCTCAAAGAATTTATCAAGGGGGTATTGAGCATTAGTTTCCCATAAGTGAATATCTAAGCTGTGTGGAATACATTGAGAACACCAAATCCCACACTATTTTCCCACTAGCTACTTATGACACGGGCGGGGGTTTCATTCTGGAAGGTCAGTGATGGTGTATTTTCCCTCGTAAGCTCAAAATCTGGAGTGTACCCTGATATACGCTCATAACATCTTATACATATCCTTTTTTTCCGCAGCCAATGATTGTCCTAATGATTTGGTGATTTTTGTGGTTTTTATCTTTGCATTGTTCAAGCTATATATTTTTTATTTTCTGGCGATGTGGCCATATGAGGGCTTGTTTTTCGTGGTATGAGATGTACTTTTCAATGCCACCATTTGGGGTGCCTATAACTTATTGACTAAATTTTTACTCTTTCTGGGTGGTATTTAAAATAAAATCATCAAATCTGGCATTGCTTTCTAACATTTAAATTTTTTGTTGTGCAGCATACAGCATAAGTAACATGTTACCTTTATTCTATGGGTTGGTACAATTATGTAAATACATAATTTATGTTGTTTTTGTATGTGTTACTAATTGTGCAGAATAAAATGCCATTCAGGGAAAAAAATGAATTATTTTTGCATCGCCATCTTCTGAAAGGCATAACATTTTTATTTTTCTGTTGACAGAGCTGGTTGAGAGATTATTTTTTGTGGGATGATTTGTGCTTTTTATTTGTACCTTTTTTGGTTTTCCTGTGACCTTTTGATCACTTTTTAATGAACATATTGTGAGGCAAGATGGCGAATAATCATTATTTCTTGCAGTTTTTTTTTTTTTTTTTAACGTCATTCACCATGCAGTATAAATAATGTTTTTGTTTTATTGCTCGGGTTTTTACAGACACAGTGATACCAAATATGTAACTGTTTTTAATTAATTCTTCTACATAATAAGACATTTTATATGGGAAAATTGTTTGGGTGTCTTTATTCATTTATTAATTTTTTTACCACATTGAAACTTTTTTTTTTCTTTTTTTTTTTACTTTTTTTTTGTCCCAGTAGGGGACCTGCACAAGTGATTCAATAAGTATACACCGCAATACACATGTATTGCAGTGTATAGGAGGCTTTCAGCCTATGCAAACGCATGGTCTCAGAGCCCCCATTATGGGCAGACAAAGGGTCACTGATCAGACCTCAGGCTGCCGAATTAAAACACCAGCACCCCCAGAACGTGGGGGGGGTCAGGTATTGGTGCAATTGGGGACCCAATATATAATATAACCCCTAAGATGCCGTGGTCATCACAACATAGTCATCAGATATCTGTCTTGTAACAAGCCATGTACTTGTGTGTTCATCACTGGACCATGGAGTGATCTTTATCAAGTTGAAGCAAACAATGAATCCCATCAAGAAGAGATCTAGAAACTGCTCTTTCTGATGAAGAATTTTTGATTGCTTGCACCCCTGGGACCCGGATACTGTCGCTGTATAGTCCCCATCCCCCCTCCCTCTTTTTTTTTTTTTTTCCTCTTCTCCTTCTCTCTTCCCTCTCATTCTGTGTTTGTTTTTGTTGTCTCGCCACTCCTTCCCTTCCTCCTCCTTTCTTCTCTCCTTCCCCTCCTCTTCTTGTCCTTTGGCCTCAACTCAGGGATCTCCCCGTTCTCTACAGTATAAAATGTTGCTGCTGCCGTTGCAGCTATCTGTTTTCACTGTATTTTATGTCTTTTTGAAAATCAATAAACTTTGAATTAAAAAAGAAAAAGAAAAGATCTAGAAAACCATAAGGAATTGATACAGAAAGTAGATTGGAAAATTTTGTAACTTTTCAGTATAGAAGCAATAACTTTTATTTGCTGAAACTGGAAAACCCCTTTAACTGCCAAATGTCTACCACAGTAAAGTATGATTGTAGGATCTAATTACTAACCAACACATCAAAAATATAGACCATAGTGGCAAGTGATTGACTCCAAACATAGTTCCAAATGGAGTCACCTTCTGCTGGATTTCTGGCCCCTTAGGGTATTATGGATCAGCTTTTCTGTTTAAAAGCCTGCGACCCCAAAGAATGCTCTTGCCAGCTTATCTGACCCAGTTCACATGTATGGACTGGCCAGGCCAATGCACGTTACTGGGGAGGTGTACAACAGGGGTAGCTTAACCGCAGTCATGAACAGTTGATGTGATGCAAAACTGGATGTCTAGGGAGGGGGTAGAGGAAAAGAAAGTTGTCCAGTTAATGTGAAACTGAAGAGTCATGTTTTGGCAAAACTGGAGCCTCTAAGATTGAACACAACTCAACTGTGAGTGAGTTATTGGATTTCTTGTCTGGGCCTGACTTTTATACTACATTCACACAACTGAGGTGTATGGAGGGATCCGTGAAAACAGACAAAAATAGGACATAACCTATATTTTGACGGTCTGTTACACTGGACCGTCAAAATAATGGCCATGTGAACAACCCCATTCACAGACATTGAATTGAATGCTGACATTAAAAAATGGACGTCACGCGGCCATTATTCACTGTCATTTGAATATAACTTTACCGTATTACTTGGAATAGGGAGTTCACCCTGCCATTACTAAAGTCTGTTGCTGTCTTCTGTCATAGGATGACAGCAACGGACTTTAGCTGTCACAGAGAACGGTCATAGACTGACACTAATGTAAACAAAAGTTGTTTACTTTTGTAATGGAAGATAAAATTGTGCTTGCAGGACTTGTTGTTTACATTAGTGTCAATGGGAACTGACACAGAATCAGTCTGTGATAGTTCTCTGTGACAGCTAAAGTCCGTTGCTGTCATCCTATGACAGAAGACAGCAACGAACTTTAGTAACGGTAGTGTGAACTCCCCCTAAGAGTTGTAAAAATGATGAAAAAAGTGACTTTATTACTATTCTATTTATACATGCAAAAAATTGTTCCATTTAATTTCAGGCTGTGGTAATAGTCTTTGAGATGCACAACACCAGAATTCCTGGTTTTATCATAGTGTTCATATTCACTTGTTTTGACTTTGATTGTGTATTTTCTTACCTAATGATGTGCAGTTATTTTCTAGTACAATGCCTTCTGACATGGCACATTGAATGGAATCATGTCAGGTATATTGCAAGCACTCCCAAAAGACAAAACAGATTCTACCCTTCGCACTAGAACATATGCTTCAATAGCTATTTAGTGATTAATTCTGCTAGAGGAATTTCTATGCATGAATACAGATGTTAGTACATACAACAAGTGACTTTTACTTTTAAAGGAGAAATAACCCTATAACAATAATATTTTGATATATATTAGACCTGTCATTTAAAAAAAACTGCATGTGGTTTAGATTTCCAGTAGCAGAATGACATTGGGGGCAGTGGCGTAACTAAAGTCTTGTGGGCCCCGGTGCCATCTTTTGTCCGGGGCCCCTACTTCATCCCTACAGTGAATTCTTGATAGTGACGGTTACGGGTGATAAGGCATTTGATCAACCTTAGTGTGATTAGGGTAATCTGTGGGTCTCCTTGGCTTATGGGCCAGAGGGAAACTGCAATCTCAATATTGATGCCAGTGCTTATAGGCCCCCTAAGGCTCCTGGGCCCCGGTGTGACTGCACCCTCTTCACCCCCTCAAGTTACGCCCCTGATTGGGGGGGGAACTCATCTATGTAGTTCTACCAGTGTGAAAAGAACTGTAAAAAAAAATTTCTAAATTTTGGCGGAAAATAAGACAACAAATAGGTGCTGTTAAGTTAGACAAAGGTGTCTAAATATGCATCAGATATATTATCCAGTATAAGCCACTCTGATTTTTAGACTGTGCATACACTTGTTTTGCTGACCGCCATCTTGCTCCACACCCCTAAACGCATGCATGCTCAACACAGCCGAATGAGCATGTATACTGCACTGGATGAGAGGAGAAAGCTTATGTCCCAAAGAACAAATGGATCAGCCAGTAAATATCCAGCTGTCAGGTCTTTATCTCCCCTTACATCCGCCACTGGGGGAGAGTTGGGAATGCCCCATACATATTAGATGATCAGCTGAACCTGTTAAAATTGGTGGATTCGGTCAATAAAACATCTAATGTATATGGCCAGTTTAAGTTTACAATGCTTGCATTTACCCTATAGATTTAATAAGGGTAGAAAAGCCACAGAGAAAAATAGTCAAAACGCAATGAAAAGCGTTGCGGAAAAAAAATGCGATGCGTTTCTGCTACGTTTTTCCGCAGCGTTTTTTTTAGCTGCATTCCACAACGTGGACGTTATAACCTTAAAGGAATTATCCAACTTTTAAAAATGATCTGCAAATAGATCCACACCAGTGTGAAATGCTCATTGTTCCCTTGTGCAGCCTATTTTTGGCTTTATTTTACTTGCTACTCCATGTTTCACTTGCACTGAATCTGTGGAAAAACTAAATTTCCCATTATTCATCTTCCTGCTCTCACTCTCTGTGTACCCCTCCCTTTTCCACTCTCCCCTGGAATGAAATTACAGGACATACACACTGCTTGTGTACAAACTCCGTCCCTGCGGACTGTGTTGTATTACAATACTTCAGTCTGTGCAGCACCGCATATCTGACCAGGTAATAAATCACGCCAACATCCAATTCAGTATGAGTGGCTTCAAGCAGCAAGGAGGTCTCATGCTGCAATGACATTTTGTTTGGTGGCTACCTGCTCACATGGAGGGGTAGTGAGCTTGTAAAAGAAACATCAGAACTGTGGTCAATGACCTGGAAATATATCAGATAAACATCGCCAAATTTAAACAGGATATATATTAGGAAGTGTTTTCTATCCTGTTATTTTGCCCATATTTTTTGTTAAAACTGGATAACCCCTTTAATGCTTAAAGGAATATACCCACAAACATAACCATTTTTAAATTTGTAGATAATTAAAATTTAAATATTTTTGCAAATATAAGTAATTAAAAATTTTGCAGAGTTTTAAAGATTTTCTCTAAATATCTTGTGGTCACAAGTTGTTGTCTTAATCGGTTGCCATTGAATACGACCATGAATGCAGAACCTTTCTAAGGTCAGAAAATCAGCCATGATGTTCTTATTGTGGCCGGGATATCTTCTGATACATGTAGTGTCCCTGCCTGATAACCCAGCTACAATAAGGACATCATGGCTAGGTTTCTGCATCATAGAAAGTTTCTGCATTTGTGATCGTATCCATTGGCAACCGATCAAGACAACAGACTGTCACTACTAATATGGTTAGAGAAAATCTTTAAAGCTCTGAAGAATTTTTAACTACTTATATTTGCAAAAATGTTTAACTTTTAATTATCTACAAATATAGATATGATTATGTCTATGGGAATACCCCTTTAAGTCAGTGCCAAATTGGTTGCTGCATTAGAGATTCCATAACACATATTCTGTGAGCCATCCATGGCTTCAAAAGTTTTAGCTAAGACTCTTACAGACATTTCAGCAATATCCTCCACATTTTTCTCCACATCGGGAATGGAAAGTCAAAACCGCTCATATGGGACATGTGACTTAAAGGGGTTGTACTGGATTTAAAAAACACAGATGCCTTTCTCTATGAGTAAGTCTACACCTGTTTATAGATTGTGTCTTGTATTGCAGCTCTTATATTGAAAGCTATTGAAGCTGAGCATACAACCTGTGGTCAGGTGTGGTGCTGTTTTTGAAGCAAAGCAGCCATGTTTTTCTAATCCTGTAAATCCATGTTAGGCTAAGGCCCTATGTAGCGAAACGGAGCAAAATAACGCTGCAGAATAAACCGCAGCGGAAACGCATCGCGTTTTTTCACAGTGTTTTTCATTGCGTTTTCACATAGTTTTCCTCTGTGGATTTTTTGCCCTTATTACATCTGTACAGAAAGTGCCAGCTTTTCCACAGGTATAATTGACATGCTGCAATTTTTTGAAGACGCAGCTTTTCTGCTGCAGATTTTTTTTCTGCAATGTGTGGATGGAATTAGCCAGAATCCCATTCACCTTGCAGGTACTGTAAAATGCAACGTTTTTTGCCACAACGTTTCCGCCATGGCCAAAACGCTCTATTTTTGCAATGTGGGGCCTTAAGCCCGGGGCCCCACGTGGTGTAAATGCCACAGTTTGGCCTCGGCGGAAACGCTGCGGCAAAAACTGCAACATTTTACAGTCTCTGCATAGTGGATGGGATTCTAAAAACTGCCATCCACACATTGCAGAAAAATATCCACAGCGAAAATGCTGTGATTTCCAAAACCGTTGCGTTTTTGGAAATCACAGCATGTCAATTATACCTACTCTGCAGACTTTTTATGAAAAGAGATGTGGGAAAAACCGTGATACATTTCTGCCTCGATTTTTCATGCAGCGCTTTTTCACTGCAGCCTGCTACAAGGAGTCTCAGCCTAAAGGGGTTTTCCCATCTCCCTCTCTCATCTGTTTTGCTTGCTGTCTCTTCTTCTCATTTCCTGCATTCTTCAACAAGCTGGAAGGGCTTTGACTGTTTGATGGACATGACACTATGAAGTACCACAGTAGATATAGACATTGCCTTTACCTTGAGAGATAATTTTTGTGATTTCTAGAAATCTAATATAAATGCAGATCAAATAATATGGACTGTAAATGTATATTACATTACACAGGTTTGGAGGGAAAATTCTTAGATGCTGCAGAGGAGAGAAAAGACTTGCAGTAAAGTCAATGTTCTCTTTGTGTTTACATAGAGAGACAACACTGTTGGAGCCTTTATCAGCAAATTGCAATTAGATGAACTAATTATCCTGACCACAGAGCTGTAGATAACAGGGAGAGAACTCAGCCTTCCCAGAGAACAACAAGTCATCCTCCGACCTGTGTTATCCGATATAGGCCGAACATCAAGGAAACGCTATGTAGCTGGGAAGAATAATCTATCATAGCAGGCAAATGAAGCAGCATTACTAAAGCAATGTATTTAGGAAAACTCTTGAATTTACATATGCTAGTAAAATAGATAGGATCCTTGAGATAGGAATACCCCTTTAAGATTCCTTCATCCTTCTTCTCTGTGCTTTTTGCGAAGCTTTAGAAGTCTTCCACTCCAAAGAGACCTGTAGATTAGCAAATAAGGGATTGGAAAAGCAGCCCAAGGGCCACAATTCTTTTTTGTTTTGCAAAAAATTGGTAGGAGAAATAAAAAGTAGTAGACTGCACCAGCAATGGGCCCAATGTTTCTCTTGCTTTTCTAAACTATAGAATGACA
This sequence comes from Leptodactylus fallax, assembly GCA_947044405.1. NCBI lineage: Eukaryota > Metazoa > Chordata > Amphibia > Anura > Leptodactylidae > Leptodactylus > Leptodactylus fallax. The sequence goes on from CAMRHE010000024.1 coordinate 1,696,837, forward strand.
AAACTATTTTCAGATCCAAAATAGGATATCTCAGATTTATGTTAACAGAAATTTCTGGACAGTTCCATAAAACCTTATAGCTACTATTTCAGAAAAATAATGGAATTTTTTGCTTATGAACTTATACAAGACATCATTCAAAAACTTATATTGGTTGTACAATGGGAGTTTGCAGGCATACAGCTGCTTATGTTCAGTCATATTACATCAAGGATTAGAAACATGGCAGTTTTCTTTAGGAAACAGCTACAGGTTGTGTGTGGTATTGCCGATTATCCTAATCCACTGCAACGTTGCTAAACTGTGCTGAACCTATAGACGGGTATGGAAGTTTTTCTAATCTTGGATAGAGTCTTTAAGGCTGGAGCCCCACATAGCATTAATGCTGCAGTTTGGCCGCAGCGGAAATGCCATGGAAATAAACTCGGCATTTTACAATTCCTGCAAAGTGGATGGAATACTAGTGAATCCCATTCGCACATTGTGGAAAAATACTGTTGCGGTTTTGGAAATCACAGCATGTCAATTATACCTAAGGCAACACTGGCGTTTTCCCTGTAGATGGAATAATGGAAGCAGACAGTCCAGAGAAGAAACCTCTGCAGACTTTTTTGTGAAAAGTGCTACAGGAAAAAACGTGATGTGTTGCCGGTAGTTTTTCCCGCATTGCTTTTTTGCTGCGGCCTGCTATGTGGGGCCTTAGCCTTATTTTCCTACATTTTTTATTTACAGTAGAAGCTATGATGCGACAGATGGCAACTTACATCATGAGATGTAAGTTTGTTCACAAATGTATTCTGTGTTGCCACATAAAAACTAAGAGAACAGATGACAAGTTAGTTTACAACAGAATCAGTGACACAATGGCCATGTATTTGATGTCAGTGAATATGGATATATAGATTTGCTACAGTTTTAGTATTAACTTTACATTTCTAAATAACATCCTTCTCTTCACTGTGAATGGGTTAAACAACAAGTGAGCATTGCAGTACTAGACTGGAAACCATGGACAGTCAGGGACTGGGACCAGCATATCACAGGGACCTCCTCTCCATCTGCCTGTGTGTGTTTTCCCTCTGGCTCCTGACATCAGCTGCAGCATAATACTGAACATACCTATGGCACATTTGCAATCCTGCAGGGACCAAAAACGATGAGTGAAGCCTCAAGACCCATAAATTTTATACTCCAAGGAATATTAGCCATCCCTTTAAGTATTTCTAAATTCATCATGATTTGTATGACTTTTCTGTAAATTTCATCAGAGCTAAATATGTCATTTTAATTAGTTCCCCAATGAGCCAGAATTTCTAATTAGAGTGAACTCCAGCAAGTTAAACACATTGTATATTGTATTCGGTTGTCTTTAGATTCTTAAATAATTTCAAGTAAAAGCTACCGTCCTTTCTCTTACAACCTCTCTTCTAACCTTTAATATGTGTCTCTTTCTCTCTTCAATTCTGCTGCTATATATATATATATATATATATATATATATATATATATATATATATATATATATATATATATATATATTTATATATATTTATATATATAGGTATATAGGTATATAGTATATATATATACTGTATATATATGTAGTATTAAGTGTAATTGCTTAACAACATAATGACTAGTGCCATAATAGTAGTCTGCAGAGGTCTTGAGTCATATTGTGGTGTTTTAATCCAATGGGTGTCACTATTGTGATCCATACTGCTGCAGAACATGGGTCTGAAAGCTGTTGGCTCTGTGTCCTGTATAGTGGCGGGATGCCAATACTGCAGCTCAGCTCACACTGAAGTCAATGTAGGGTACATTATACCGAGCACCATCATGCCTTTCGATAGTCCAATAGATGCAATGTTTCCTTATAAAAGCTGTTTTTAGAAATATGCAAATGAAACTCAAGTACAATGAGTACATGCAAAAGTTAAAACGTGTGGTGCACAAAAAAAACTCCTCCTTTGCATCACTCACGACAGAATTTTAAATTATCTTTAAGTTTAGGGACACACAGGACACCCCACAGCAGACCTGGCCACAGTAAGAAAAGCTGTTAATATCAACTGGTTTTCACTGAGGCCAAAAACAGTCATGATTCTTAAGTGGTTGGCCCTGCTTTCCGTCTTTGTATTGCAAAGATCGAAACAGCTGAAACCGCAGTAATAATAGGCTGCAAACCTCCTTGCGTCAAAACACTCACATGTCTTCAGCCTAAAAGTAACATCACCACAAAAACTTTGCATTTAGAGCTTCATGGTATGGGGTTCTGTGGTCAAGTCCTTCCACACAAAGTCTAACATCAGCATGTCACATTTTTCTATCTGGCGGTATGATAAATGAAGTAGGGTTTTGCAGGTGCAGTAAGGGTATTGTTTTTTATGGTTCAGACTAGGCCCCTTTACTTCTTATGAAGGCTAATGGTAAAGCTACAGTGGGTGCAGAAAGTATTCAGACCCCTTTAAATTTTTCACTCTTTGTTTCATTGCAGCCATTTGCTAAAAGCAAAAAAGTTCAGTTTATTTCTCATTAATGTACACTCAGCACCCTATCTTGACAGAAAAAAAAACAGAAATGTAGATATTTTTGCAAATTTATTTATTAGGGCTAATCACATGACCATTATTTTGACAGTCTGTTGTAACAGATAAAATATAGGTCATGTTCTATTTTTGTCCATTTTCACCATTTTCACAGACCACTCCATACACTCAAATGTATGGGGGATCCGTGAAAACGGATGCCCCTTGGATTCAACACGGCCATTTTGCACTTCTGGTCATGTGAATGTAGCCAAAAACTACAGCTTACACAGTCATTTTAGACAAGTATATGCTTATAACTTTATGCCAACAGTTTGGAGAGGGCTATTTCCTGTCCCATCATGACTGTTCCTTTGTGCACAAATTGTGTTAACCCCTTCCTGCAACAGGCATTTTTCAATTATCGTTTTTGACTCCCCACCTTCCAACTTTTTTTTTATCTTTCTCTTCACAGATCCATATGAGGGTTTAATGTTTGCGGGGCAAATTGTACTTCGTAATGGTACCATTTAATATTCTGTACAATGTACTTGGAAGCTGGAAAAAAATTCAGAATTGGGTGGAATTGGAGAGAAACTGGAGTCGCCATATTCTTACATCTGTAACTTCTTTATATTTCCATGCATGGAGTTGTATAAGGTTTCTTTTTTTGTGGGTCCAGAGGTACTTTTTAGTTATACCATTTTGGGAATGTCTATTGTTTGATGAATTTTTATCCATATTTTTATGGGAGTTGAAAAAACTTCGGTTCAGCTCTTTTGATTCTTTGTTTCCCGCTACAGCGTTCACTTTATGGGAAAAATATTATTATGAGTTTTTGTACACAAGATTACCTAATGTGTATGTGTTTCACTTTATTTAAAGAGGACCTTTCACCACCCCAGGGCTGTGCAGTTTTTTATACCTTGTTATAGGCGCTGCTGCACAGACCCTGGGGCAGTTTGAATTTTCTTCCTAGCCCCCACCGTTGCGGAGTTATGAACCCCGTTATTAAAGCTCTTCACTGTCAGAAGGGCGTTCCCTGACAGTAAGTGAAGGGCTACGTCATTTGCATCGCTCTGACACTGTCCAATTAGCAGAGGGCAGTGTCAGAGCGGCTTCGGCTATGTGATCTCATGAGAAGTTGCAAGATCTCGCGAAATCACACAGTCAAAGTTGTCCTGTGTTAAGTGGAATGCAAATGACATAGCCCTTCACTTACAGAGGACTGTATTAGAGCTTCGGCTGAGTGTCGGGGAATGGGGTGCCGGGGGAGGGGGGTTACTTATATTAATGTATAATACAGCAGAGACCTGGCAGCTATATTTTATATATATATATATATATATATATATATATATATATATATATATATGTTGTATATTTAAATACCCTACATCCGCCGTACTATTACGGAGGATGTCGGGAAGGGATAAAAAAGTAATAAATGATTGTAGAAAAAAGTCAAAAAAGACCCCCTTATGGGTGCATGTGCACCAAGAAGTGTAGTGACAATTTACATAATTTAACGAATAATCAGGGGCACACGATCAGTGTACCTACTGCTTAGTCTACTAGGCAGCTGCTGAAAAAGCTGGACTGTCTTCCAAAACTGGTCATGAGGTATAAGTTATTTTTTTTTCTTCCTCTCACAGTTATCCACTCTATTGTGTCTGCTGTTTGCTGCATGCAATAATCATTCATTGTATACTGCTGCTAAAACTGACAATCCAGCATATGCAACACTGCCATTCAATGTGCTTTTCACTTTACAACCATGAAAGGGGAGGGGAGTGTAAGGGATGGCTTGCTCTGTGAATTTTGGGGTGGGAAATGGTCCAGTGTAGAGGAACTGGAAGAGGTGGATGTGTCCATCTAGTGTTGAAACTGTGTCTGCCCTGCACCGATGAGATGATATCAGTAATAGAAAGCACCAGGCCTTGCTGCATTTCTAGACTGTGGTCTCTGGCGCTCAAAATATTGACCTAGTTGGCCATAACAATTATGTATTGTGCCTGCCCATAATAGCTTCTCCATGTATTGATGGTGATATGTACTTTTCCTCACATGGACATTTACAAGTAGAGACCCACATTGCAATATCAAGCAGAGACAACTTTCCTCAAGAAATAATGGTGGCTAGGTATTCTCCATTGATACTGTGCACTACCATCAGTTGGCAAAATGTAGTGGATTCCACAGTGACTGCACCACCAATAACTTGGCCAGTTGGGAGTTAAAGCCAAATGACTGCTTGCAGATTTCTGTGTAATGGACACATCCCATTATGGATGATAACTGATGTTGGCGTGGAGGAGGAGTAGAAGCAGATGGAGATGATAATGATGATGATGAGCATGTGCTAGGTGTGATTGTGGCCTACCTACAAAGACGATCATGGGAAGAAGGAATAGAACAATCCCAGTGCTAATTCCATTTTTCCAAATGAACCGGTGATGCCATTCCATGTGAGTACAGAGAGCTCTATTTCCTACATTTGTATCTGTAAGCCCATTTATAATTATCTGCTTGCAGATCTTGCACCTAGCCATTGATTCATCATTTGGTAATGTACAAAATAAGTCCCATGCATGTCTTATCTGTAATAGAATCATCATCATATTCAGTAATGTCATCATCTTTCCCACTTTTGTGTGACTCATCATGGCAATGGGATTCTTCTATGCCCTTACAGTTCCAATCAGATGTCCCCTAAGTTTACCCTACCAGCACTACCACCAGTATGACACCCCCTGCTACTACTATCTCCACCAACATTCAAATCTTCCACCTCTACCTCTTCTACATCCAAAAAATACTGGAAGTTCTCATCCAAATGATCAAAGAGAGGAAGAAGAGGAAGTCTTGGGATATAAGGAATATCTGCCTCAGCAGATGCCACATGACTACTAGAGAATGGGATCTGTGTCAATGAAGAAGACATGGTTGAGAGTACAGAACGATAGCATGGTAAATTACATATTGATGAGGAACACACAGAACCGTGACTCAACATTTGGGGTTCACTGGTTTCAAAAATGTCTCTATTCTGAGGTATACACAACTACGGCTACTGTTGGGGCTGCCAAGACCAGAAGTAGTGTTGCTGCTACCATCTGCATTCTTATTGTTAGTACTTAGTTAGTACTTAGTATTGTAAGCACAAGTGTTTCATCCTTCCCTTCCTTTTGCCTGTCCTCTCTCTGTTTTTTCCAATCATTTTCATGCACACTGCTTTATTAATAGTGATTGACAATAGTGTTTGACAACAATTAACACTGTGTGTAATTTTTTTTTTTTTCAAAAAAGAAAATACTATTTCAATAAAAATAGCAAAGCACTAAAAGAGTCACCTGGTCAGTGAATATTATTAGACTAGAGCTGTGCCATTCAGATTATAATTATTTTGCCGTTAAAATGGCGGCAGTTTGTACATATAATGAATATTCAAAAAAAAAAAAAAAAAACCTTTACAAATGAAATTTTTTTTCAAATTGGTAGGCTGCATCACACTGTTTATTGGCTGAAAAAAAAACATTTTTAGAATGGCACAGGCTGCAATATTCTATTGCAGCAGCAACAGCAGCAAAAAAAAAAAAATTAATTAACAAGAGGTTTTTTTCAGATTAGTGCATGCTGTTAAACATTTTCTTTTGTTGTTCACCCAATATTCAATCTAATAGATTTTTTTTTAGATTTGCACAGCCTGCAATACTGTATATATGAACAGCAACAAAAAAACACTTAAAGGGGTTGTCCGGGATAACTGGAAATCCCTACACTAATCTACACACTCTCCCCCCTCCTACGTTCTAAATAACATAATTAATCAAAAATGTACACTACCATTCAAAAGTTTGGGGTCATCCAAACAATTTTGTGTTTTCAATGAAAACTCACACTTTTATTTATCAAATGAGTTGCAAAATGAATAGAAAATATAGTCAAGACATTGACAAGGTTAGAAATAATGATTTTTATTTGAAATAATAATTTTCTCCTTCAAATTTTGCTTTCGTCAAAGAATGCTCCATTTGCAGCAATTACAGCATTGAAGACCTTTAGCATTCTAGCTGTTAATTTGCTGAGGTAATCTGGAGAAATTTCACTCCATGCTTCCAGAAGCCCCTCCCACAAGTTGGATTGGCTTGATAGGCACTTTTTGCGTACCATACAGTCAAGCTGCTCCCACAACAGCTCAATAGGGTTGAGATCTGGTGACTGCGCTGGCCACTCCATTACAGATAGAATACCAGCTGCCTGCTTCTTCCCTAAATAGTTCTTGCATAATTTGGAGGTGTGCTTTGGGTCATTGTCCTGTTGTAGGATGAAATTGGCTCCAATCAAGCGCTGTCCACAGGGTATGGCATGGGGTTGCAAAATGGAGTGATAGCCTTCCTTATTCAAAATCCCTTTTACCTTGTACAAATCTCCCACTTTACCAGCACCAAAGCAACCCCAGACCATCACATTACCTCCACCATGCTTGACAGATGGCGTCAGGTACTCTTCCAGCATCTTTTCAGTTGTTCTGCGTCTCACAAATGTTCTGTGTGATCCAAACACCTCAAACTTCGATTCGTCTGTCCATAACACTTTTTTCTAATCTTCCTCTGTCCAATGTCTGTGTTCTTTTGCCCATATTAATCTTTTCTTTTATAAGCCAGTCTCAGATATGGCTTTTTCTTGGCCACTCTGCCCTGAAGGTCAGCATCCCTGAGTCGCCTCTTCACTGTAGACATTGACATTGGCGTTTTGCGGGTACTATTTAATGAAGCTGCCAGTTGAGGACCTGTGAGGCATCGATTTCTCAAACTAGAGACTCTAATGTACTTGTCTTGTTGCTCAGTTGTGCCATGGGCCTCCCACTTCTCTTTCTACTCTGGTTAGAGCCTGTTTGTGCTGTCCTCTGAAGGGAGTAGTACACACAGTTGTAGGAAATCTTCAGTTTCTTGGCAATTTCTCACATGGAATAGCCTTCATTTCTAAGAACAAGAATAGATTGTCGAGTTTCACATGAAAGTTCTATTTTTCTGGCCATTTTGAGAGTTTAATCGAACCAACAAATGCAATTCTCCAGATTCTCCACTAGCTCAAAGGAAGGTAAGTTTTATAGCTTCGCTAACCAGCAAAACTGTTTTCAGCTGTGCCAACATACTTGCACAAGGGTTTTCAAGGGTTTTCTAAACATCCATTAGCCTTCTTACACAGTTAGCAAACACAATGTACCATTAGAACACTGGAGTGATGGTTGCTGGAAATGGGTCTCTATACACCTATGTAGATATTGCATTAAAAACCAGACATTTGCAGCTAGAATAGTCATTTACCACATTAACAATGTATAGAGTGTATTTCTGATTCATTTAATGTTATCTTCATTGAAAAAAACTGTGCTTTTCTTTCAAAAATAAGGACATTTCTAAGTGACCCTAAACTTTTGAACGGTAGTGTATATTTACCCATATCCCTGGGACATTTTCTGATTATCCAGTGACTAACCATTTCCCCATTTCCGGAAACAGATCACCACTACTACTTCCCCCCATCCACCCCATTATATTTACCTCTCTTCCTTCTTCCTGCGAGACAGCTTCTCCCTCTTCAAGCGCTGCTCTGCGCACTGCTGCTGATAATCCACCTCTACTATGCAGCTTCCATGCATGTGCAGTAGAGGTGGATCATTGCTGCAGAGAACAGAGCAGCACTGGAGAAGAGCGCGCGCCTGCAGAATCAGTAAAAAAGCAGGGGTCGTCCCCCAGGAAGAAGCGTGGAAGGTAAGTATATAATGGTGTCGGGGGTTGGGCTGAGTAGGTAGGGAAGGGTGGGATAGCTAGAGAAACAGGGAGGGGGGTGTATGGGAGGGAGGGAGAGAGAGAGGAGGGAGGGAGGGAGTGAGGGGAGAGGGGTTAGTGTGGAAGTTACATAGCAGGAAGCTGAACCATGTAAACAAATGCAGAAGATAGCAGGAGCTCCCAGAGACACCCAGAAATCACTCAAAACATGGCTAAAGGTATGCGGGTGCATTTATTAACCCATTAATAACACTAACAGACATTTTTTTTAAAAACATGTTTTGCCCGGAAAACCCCTTTAAGAGGCAATTATTTGTATAGATTAACATTACATCACACTGTGTATTGATTGAGCAGACAAAAACATTAACTAACATGAGTTTTTTTTCAGACTAGCACAGGCTGCACTGATCTGAAAAAAAAAACCTTATTTAATGTTTTTGGGTGAACAACAAAAAAACGCTTAAGTTACATATTTTATTTTTATTTTTACGCTGGTGTAATCAGTACACAAAACTTTGTCCTATGTATATATATATGTATTTTGAGTTACATTTGCTTGTGATATAGAGAATAACTATCAATATATATACTGTTACCAGAGGATCCAGTAAAGCATCCACTTACTTATTATTTATGTACTTATTTATGTATTTATGTACTGTATTTAGGTGCATACATGTGGCCAGCCTGGTATCTGCAATGGTTGTGTTTTTTATACCCTACATGTATGCATTTTCATTGTTGTCTAAACTAAAGCAAATTAAAAGTAATGAGAACAATGAACAAGAATGACAGTGATTATGGAAATGATGTATCCAATAATTACATAAGTATGTATGTAAGTATTTTATGTGGGCTTTTAATCACCTTTAAGCCATAGGTATAAAACATTTACTTTACCATACCAATGTGAAAATTGTAACCCAGTGAGTGCATATCATTTATTCTTGTATATTTGTATTATGCATTTCAGAAATTATTTGATAAATGTACTGATTAAACCTAAACATGACAACCACATGGAGAACCTGCAAAATTCACCATGCAGGAAAGCAGTGGAATTGTTCTCTATACTGTAGTTCTATGCCTAGTGAAACATTTTGTGAAGATAGAATCACCAGTCTGTTAAATCTATTCATCATATGACTAACAGTCCCAATCCTATTACCTAGTCAGCATGATGGAGTGTATCAATTAAGAGGCCAAGTCCTTAGACATGTTAAGCTGCAGCACACCTCTGTGTTTATAAGATATGCAATTATTTGTATTTATCATATGTATGTAATTAAAGAACATCATGTGCAATTGATTTTGTATAAAAACACAGACTGTCTATAAAAAAATATGATTGTTCCATGTGGATCCAATGTATGTGGGCATTTGTATACTGGCAGAGTTTATAGATTGAATAGTAACAATGAAAGCAGCAATAATAATAATAATAATAATAATAATCAATGGTAATGGGGGAATATGACCCTCTCTTTTACATCACATAACTGCCTTATATACTTATTTTACATGGTGGATAATCCATTATTAAATAAATAGATAATGAGATAAATTAGGTAGCTGTGAAATGGAATAGAATAAATACTGTGTAGATAGATAGATAGATAGATAGATAGATAGATAGATAGATAGATAGATAAATAATGTTGCACATACAGGTATATGTGTATATTTCTTTATTTTAGCTGGTTGGAGCTCGTTGCTCTAGTGACTAATGCTTTCTTATGATAGACAAATAGATGTATAAAGGTAGATAATGATAGAAAATAGGTAATAGATACATAATTGAAAGCTAGCTAGCTAGATATCATGTTGGATGATGGATAAATAGATGATAAACAAGTAAAGAAATACTGATAGAAGATGCTAGCTGGATACATCATATATAAGAGATAGCTCGGTTTCTTTCAGCTCTGCTATGTATTGTGCACGGGTTAATATTCAGGAATAATTGTCTTTATGTCCTCACAGGCTTCTGATCCGATCTCATTATAGGAATAGATGCATATATGCTCCATGGGTCATTTTTTTCCATTATTTTCAGGCTTGGCGCGCCTCGGTCATTAGATCAGCTTGAGTGCTTTACAAGATGCCAGGGATCCTTGAGGAGTTTGGAATTTGGCCTCTTCCCGCGACTTTGACACTCAGGAGTGAAGGGTGTGTGTACATTCCTGAGGAGCTGCCTGTCCTGGTCTCCGGCCGGCTTTATATAAGGGTGTCGGGCCGGAGAAGAGGCACCTTTGTGCAGAACCATCAGCACCGCGGACAGCTCTCTGCTCTGCCATACAACATGAGTGTCAGCCCGGAGAGGATCTCTTCCTACCGCCGCCACTTCGATGAGTATGCCAGTAGCTCAGTGGTCAGGCTGCGGGTGAGCAGTCCTTCCCCTCCCCGCCACAGGAGGTCAACAAGCTACAGCCGGGGCACTTGTGAGGTTCACACAGGTGGGAGAAGGACCGCCTCCGCCACCAGGAGACCTCGCAGGTAAAGGAGGACACCCTAATAGGGCGTCAGCGCTATGTACATACTATATGTGCCAACAGAGAAATAGCAGGGCTGAATACCTCGCCTACGTCTCCTGTTTATGGCAGACCACAGCTAAAATAGAAAGGTCCTGATGAGGTGTCCCAAAAACATACACATGTATGTGTAATCTGTCTATGTCATATCTATCAAAAATATCTCATATCTATCTATCTATCTATCTATCTATCTATCTGTGTCATATCTATCTCATATCTGTCTATCATATCTATTTGATCTATATCTCATATTTATTTAAATAATATATCTCATATCTATCTATGTAATATATATCAACCTAATCTATTTCATATTTATCTATCTTACAGTGTTACTGAATTTCCCCATTGTGGGACTATTAAAGGACTATTATTATTATTACTGTTTTTCCATGTGACTTCTAGTGATAACTTGTCCATAACTTGTTGATCCCAAAATCCATAACATTGAGTGTATTATGACAGATCAACATTCCAACTATCACATCTGATTGCTCTTATCTCCCTCTTGATGTCATGAAGTTGATGACCTGAAGCAATGACAGAAATGTTATGACACAGGCATGAAAATCTTTATCTGAGATATGTTTGCGCTATATTCACTTTATCTTTTGAGAATGTTGTTGTTCTAATACTAATTTTAGTTTATAGCAATGTTACAAAAATAGATTAATATCCAGGCCAGTAAAAACTGTAAAGTGTATGTGATATTTGCAACTACTAATATAACCAGTGGGTGTACAGGATGGGGGGATCTCCATGAGAGTGTGGTAGCGGCAGTGTCTCCAATCTCTTCCTGATGTATTATAATTATTATAATTAGTTAGAGATCATGCATTTCCTTAATATACTGTATAAGTAGAGATGAAAGTTGCTTGACTGGAAAACATGTAATTATACATAACACCAATAATGTAACGTGTTAAGGTTGCAGATATTTCCATGATTGTTGTGCACTTACACAATAGGAGTGCTGCAGGACCCCTTTTATTAACTACAGTGTCAACATGATGTCCTCATATACTGCTTGTATAAGGCTGTACGACTCTCTGTTGTCTGTATAACAGAAACCTTAGTGGCTTGTTCACATCTGAGTCCTAACTGTAAATATAGCTATACACTTAAGAAGAAAATTGTTGACAATTTTGTACATTTCTGCTGATTATTGCCGAAAGTGTGATAATCTTCATTTTGCAAAAGTGTATTCTATTTTTTACACAATGGGGCACATTTAATAAGACTGGCATGTCCTATGACAGTCTTAATCAATTCCTCCAACAGTATGAAAAATGCCAGCCTTTTAATAATTTTGGTGCATCTCTAAATGTTGTGTGCACCAGAATTGAATTCTATGGCAGCCAGGGACTGTTGTCGATTTCAGCTATAACCCACCCCAGAGTTCTGGTGTAAGTTGTACTAAATCTGAGGGGAGGGGGTCCCTGTCCCAGCTTACATTGATAACTGCTCTGTTCTGCCTACTTTTTACAAAAGTGGTATGCAGGGTAGAACATGAAGAGTGGCATGTTTTTGGTGTGGAATTGCTGTGTGCCAAAAATTATGCCACTTTTATTTGCTGTAATCAATCCATTGTTAAACTTAAGTGTTTGTATGGGTTTAGTTCCTTTCACCAGATGAGAAGAAGCTGTCCTTCCAACTTGGTTTTTCCTTAAAGGGTAAGGAAAGTTATCTACTTCCTGAATATTTTAAGTCTATCCTAAACAGTCTAAAATGGGCACAAGTGACATGACTATAGCTATTATTTCCAATAAATTACTGGTCCTGGAGTCAAGTAGTATTCTAGAAATAAAAAAGATCCATACTAATATAACTTGCATATCTACTGTGAAAAGTTTAAGGAAGCATTATGTATTCCTTCATAAATTTTGATGAAACTGTGGTGTTGCTAGCTATAATATGTCTAATATCACTTATATCATATGGATGATAACAAGAGTGTGGTATCTGTCATTCCCATCCAGAAATACATTAATACCTAAGGCCAAATGACCCACCTGAAAGGAATATGACATACACTCTTACTTACAGACAGACACATGACTATTGAAATACATTCTTTGTCATTTCTCTACACTTTGCAGGGAAAAAAAAAGTGTCCTGATTATGACTGAATACAATGGGATCCACTGAGATATAAGTTTCTCTATAACTTTTATATAAAATTCCAGAGAACTGAGCATTGCCTCTGATATGTATGAGCAGAGTTGGACTCTGGTGCCTGGCTTCCACCAGGGTGCCCACTGTACAGCTACTAGCAAATATTATCTAACCCCTGCTCTTAAATTCCTAAGACTGTGTTGTCACACATATTTTTCAGTAGTGGCTTGTTGCCTAGTACTTGGAATATTTCTGTCCCTGAGGCAGAAGGAATTGCAAGAAAATTAGTTATTGTAGGCCCCAAGTACTGTTAAATAATGTACTTAGTGCACTGCTCCTGCAGGGATGGGGAGCTTGGGCACACCCTAGCATAGTCTTCCTGATGATTCACCGGCTCCCCTGTGAATCAGTCCAACCCTATATGTAAGCACACTCTCAAGGATCCTATATACATTAGATGAAAGCCAGATGAGCACACCAACTTCCGTGGGACTGATGATCTTACCTGATTTGGGGACACAACTCTCTCCTGGAAGAAGGATAGAGCAGTTTGGGATTCAACATGTTTATCCTTTGTTTCCCACAGAGATAAGAGAACTCTGGCAGCGGTTTATATCCCTTTCTTCAGTGGAACACAAGCACACTCAGTCTTATATATATATATATATATATATATATATATATATATATATTACATTTGATTGTATTCCACAGTTTTAGCACTTTTCAACACTAATAATAATATAAGGTTAAACAAAACTGCAATAATTGTCTCAGTGTTATGTATTGTTGAAATTTCACAAAATCCCATTTGCACATGGAAATTTTTAATAGAAACATGAAATTTTAAATATTGAGGATGTCCCTTTTAGTAAATATCTGCATACTGTATATTTAACCAATGGATTTAGCAAGAAGATAAATTATTGCTACAAAAGTGTCTATGAGGACATTAAGCACAATTGCTGGATAATATACTCTGCCCATCAGTAGATTTTGTGAAGTAATCATTCCTTCCAATTCCTCCTATTCCTTGCAAGCTATGGCCTTTGTGTTCCCTTTACTTGCATAGCTGACCTCATACAGTCCTGCAGATTAAATACACAGGTTATTTATTTTGTGGACCAAAATCTATGGTAAGTATAAAACACTGAATTTAAGGTATACTGAGGAGTACATAAATTAGGTCTGTTAAAGGAATGGATTACAATATACCAGCATGCTCACAGATGCATTGGAGGTTATTCTTATATATTATTATATGAGTCTTAACTGGGTATTTGTTAGGGTATGATATTAAATTACACAAGTGAAGGCACAATACTATGCATTATGTACAAATGTCTAAAGGAACAATAGACTTCAAGCCTAAGAGAATACTGATGCTAAAGAGGATACTATGCTAATACACTTTTTACAGGTAGTTAACCTTCTAAATACTGGTGTATTTCATTATACCTGCTAGTTAAACCTGCATGATGGTATTTTGTCGTCCATGTAGATCCTGCTCTATGAACATAGTCCACACTGACCAGTATTTAGATACTCCCATTTCTTGTGTGACCTAGCACTGGAATGGATACTACAAGTCCAATTTTTGAAACCAGGCTTTGAAAGCAAGCCAGGGGTATTAACAATGTGAGGAGAAACGACAAAAATGTTAATACGGTAATATCAACTCAGGATCTTAAAATAGGGTAAATTCATTTATTAATAATGCTATAAAACATAATAAGTTTACATTTACGTTTACAATGTAAGATTTTATTTGCAAATACTGAAACATGTTAGGATTCATTCAATTGTATTATTATATTCTATTATATACCACTGTTTTATATTATACTAATATTTGTAACAATATTTTAAAGAGCTCTGCAAATGTTTGTTCATTATATTAATTTGTCTGGAGGCCACTACATTTACAATTCCTCATATCTAGTATATTATAATAATGTATTTTAAATCAAGTTCAGTTTTGTTTCTGCTTTTCATCGTATGATCCAATACAAAAGAGAAACAGATCTGATCCTGTCATCCTGGCAGAAGTTGAGCCATGAAGTAAAGAAAGCTGAAGTCTGTATAAGTATATGTAAGCAAATTACATGGCAACTGGAGTGCAATACCAATACATGAAAAAATGGATGGAACTGGCCTATAGTATATCTTCAAATGCACATTAAAATCAGCTAAATTCAGGAACTGATATATTAAAGCCTTATACATTCAATGCTGCCGATACCCTCTTTTAAGATCCTGAGGTGATATGACCAGAAGATTTATAAAGCTTGTAGTTTATATAGAATCTCAGGCAACAGTGACCTAATATTCAAGTGACTTTTCAGTTTAACCTTTAGGATTTTTTTTTCACCTAATATGAGCTATAATAGAACTGTTTGTCTGTGCTGTTGTAGATGTTTCCCGTTTAGGATATGTTTGCTGATGGTAATTCTACTGTATATGTAATCCATATATTTCACAACTATCTGTTATATTTCTGTCTATTTAGCTTTCTAATATATCTATCGCATGTCTATGTAATAATGCCTCTCTCTGTCTCCCGTTCACATACCTGGCTATGTAACTCTCTTATATATGTTATCCTTTCCTATGTCTATCTCTCTTTATATGTATATATGCCGGTACCGTTATGTATAATATTATTTTGAGAATTTACATTTTGCGACATGTTTATAGCACATAAAGCATATATTTACACTGCAATATACTTGCATAACACACAGAAATGTATGATCGAATGACCAGTAAAGTCTGTACGAAAATGAAGCATTGCTTTGTACATTTCTGAGTCCGAATCTGTGAAAGGAATCAAGTAGCCAAGTCAAGGAAAAACAAGGTCTGATTTCTCTATAGTGTAGTATCTGGAAATACAGAACTAGTGAGTTTCAGTTCAGTTTTCTGCTGTTGCCAGATCATTTCTTCGTAAATATAAATACGCCGAGCTCATGCCAAACGTTACGAACTAATGTTAATACTTTTTAG
Organism: Leptodactylus fallax; assembly: GCA_947044405.1. Classification (NCBI taxonomy): domain Eukaryota; kingdom Metazoa; phylum Chordata; class Amphibia; order Anura; family Leptodactylidae; genus Leptodactylus; species Leptodactylus fallax. The sequence goes on from CAMRHE010000024.1 coordinate 1,712,815, forward strand.
TCTGCTGAATTCATTACATTGATGTAATTGCTATCCAGAATGAATGGCCATCTCCTGATATCCTAGCATGATGGCCCGACTGGTTTAGCTGACAGGGCACATCATTTGGGCTGAACTGTAGGTGAAACTCATCGACTTACCAATGTGTTACATTACATATTATATAGTAATTCGCTCTAGTAATTTTGCTTGACTGTATACAAAAGTCCCGGTAGAGTTGGTGGATAATGTTTTTTTTAGTGAACACTATAGATGGTTAGACATATGACAGTATATTTCTCAGATAGAGATATGGGAAATTGATAAATCCTATATTATTATATAGGCCATGAAGTGACGTTTATAAAAGCTATTTTCTTCTCACGTTTATGTATCTTTAGTTATCTTATAGTTTTTGTTCTGCTACTAACACTAAAAGACAGTGCTGCATGCAGAAGAACTACTTTCTATAGTGTTGTCTTGCTTTCCCCCTGCAGTATGATCGCTCAGCGTTTTGCCGCTGCGTTTGTCCCAGTGGATCTGGAAGCCGCCAGCGCAGCAAACCAAGAATACCTTAGTGTCAGGAGCAATGAGAAACGTGAACTGATCGTTCTCAATGACCGTCTGACTAAATACATCGAGAGGGTATGACTTCTGTGCCACCTTCCCCGACCCACAGCCCTAACTGCCGCTGATACATCTTCTGTTCTATAAGCACTTGGTGAACATGAGTGTTCTTATGAAGGAAGACCTCGAAGAATTCTATACATTTTATGTACATATCCTGCAAGCAATGTATATAAGAAACATCGTACTGATATATTACTGTACATATCGGACTCTGGACCTATTGTGTACATTTATCACACACTATTTACATAACAGATAGAAAGATAAAACCAATATTTCCTACATACAATTCATATATGACATACAATGTATATTTAACGCAAATTATTTCTAAAAGAGATATCCCCTAAATATAATGTGTATAGCCGATATAATCTACATTATCTGTGGATAGAAAGAAAATAATACAGGAGATATAATCAACATATATATTAGATGTAAGGCACATTTACATAGATCATATAATGCATGATATGATAGTCAACGGAGATATAATGTATATTTCCTTTATGATATTTTATAGTAGAGTTATAACGGTTCAAGAAAAAAAAACGAAAAAAACCCCCCAAAACTTTACAACACTATATATTTCCTAAATGTAATTTAAATAATATATTGCGTATACATATACAGGTGCATCTCAATAAATTAGAATATCTTTGAAATGTTTATTTCTTTTAGTAATTAAATTAAAAAAGTGACCTCCTATATTTTCTAGATTCTTTACATACAGAGTGTTCTATTTCAAGTGTTTTATTTCTGTAAATGTTGATTATGGATTACAGGTAATGAAAACCCAAATTTAAGAAAATTAGAATATTGTGAAAAAGTTCAGTATTGTAAATTCAGTGTGTCACCTGCCAAGGTTTCCTAAACCTTTAAATGGTCCCTCAGTCTGGTTCAGTAGGACACACAATCATGGAATACTGCTGATTATGAATTGTATTATTGAATCACTGAAATGAATGAACGATTCAAAGATATTCTAATTTATTGAGATGTACCTGTATTATACATTTTTTCATATACAATTGACATAGTATGTTTCCTACATACAGTTCAGATTATAGATCTATCTATCTATCTATCTATCTATCTATCTATCTATCTATCTATCTATCTATCTATCTATCCGACTATCCTTCTTATAATGTATAGATAAAATTTACAACGTTACTACAGATCATAGGTCTCCTGTCCTAGCAGCTTCTAGTCAAGTCCATCTAAGCTACAATTCTGCACTGCCACTTGCACGATGCGATTGATGAATTCCTTATAGAAGATGAAGTCTGGAGGCGTTACATAGTAATTTACCTATTATTCTATATTTTCTGCAGGTTCGTGACCTGGAGCAACAGAACGCTATTGTACAGGTGGAACTGGATGCGCTCAGGACTCGCTGTAACAGACCCTCAGCTCTGCGGGCCCTGTATGAGGAGCAACTGCGGGAGTTGCGCAGAGAGGCGGAACAAGCCAGGATACAAAGGGTATCATACTGATATGTACCGAAGTAAAAAATAGAGCACTGCAGACTTTACACCCCTACCATATATTTAGGCAACTCCATGTCCCAGATTACAGTTCTTAACAGCTGAAGCCCCAGTATTGGCCTAGGTTTGCTCTGCTACATACTGCTCCATATATCTGCATGACTTTCTTTGTACCCGTATAAAATACACAGAGCTGGGCTCTGGCGCCTGGTATAGTACACACGTGCATTGGCCTTTTAACCTTCAATCTGTTGAGGATAAGGATGTCTATAAATCTTGACTTGCTGGGAGTCTGTGTGAGGCCAGTGTATGGAGAGTTATAGGCATTGTTGGGCCACATGTCACTTCTCCTCAGCTGTCTTCAACCGTGATCATCATGCAGATCTTGGCTGGGTAAAGCTTTGTTTAACTGGTAGGATGGTTTGTCTCTTGTTACCCCCATTGGGTTGGATTGTTTATTCTGTTGCTAGGACACAAGTTGTTTAAGGAATAAGTTAAGTATCTAGCACACTGCATGGTGGGAGATGACAAATCGCAATGTGACTCCTTCTTTATATCAGTACATAAAATGGTTGCTTTGTTTTATAGGGACAGAATGTTAAGTTAGCATGAAAAACCGAGATTTTACCTAGGTGTGTTTGAGAAAAAGTAGTGGTAAAAGGGGTAGGGAATTTCTGTACTTTCTATCAGTAGTGCCAAAGAAGACTATAGTAAGTCTCTCCCCAGTCTGAACTGACGGCTCACAAAACACAAAAGATTGCATATAACTACACAGTAAATGTGTATAGGTTTATTGTCCCTTTAGTCTTATACTTTCCATTTCCAGTTCCTATTCTGGTCTATGAATGTTGATATTCTTAGCAGTACTGAAGTGAAGATGTTTTAGAGAATAGAGAACCTCATTGACAGAATCTAGTGGTTTTCTGCCTATGTAGGCTGCGATACATTGAGACCCTTGGCAGTGGTTGGGGCATTAGGCAATGCTGCAGGTTAGCCAGACATAAGACTCTGCTTTATTTAACAGGATGTAGCAGTGGCTGCCAAGTCATCAGTGTCTGAGGAGCTCAGCGCAGTGAAGAAACGTTATGAAGATGCAGTGGAGGAGAGGAAAAAGGCTGAAGGGGACATTGAAGCATTCCGCCCCGTGAGGAGCTGTCTTTGCCATACTCACTCACCTATTATGCTGCAGCCCAGGCATTGTCTTAGCACACATATCATCTGTTTATGGAAATGAGCGCTGCATTAACCTTCTAACTGCCAGGGAGCAGTAGTCAGAAATCAGATTCCTCTGTTGTCCAGCTCCTAGGGCTCTGTACCCCAGAGAGGCACATGGTGTAATTGCCGGGGCTATAACTAATGTAGAGTGATGGTCTAGCACCTTTTGCTTTTCTCACCCTAGACTTTTAGGATCAGCCAGGGGCAAGTGTGTGATGTTGTGGGAGCATCAATTCATGTATACACTTCTCTCCTGTACAGTCCTGTCTAACTGGGGAATATGAGAGCCTTGGGGCAATGAAATATGCCACACACGATTCCCCAGAGTTTACTAATCCATTCTAATCACTAGAAAGAACAGCAAGAGTGGGATGCTGGATCTAGTTTGGGTCTAACATGACTACCGGGGCGAATGTGAACTATATGATGAGTGTATTATAGAGGCGCAATACATAGAACAGAATTGCAAAAGCGATTACATATCTCGGCTATAACTTTTACTGATATGTGTATCTAAAAATGCTAGTTACTGATTCCGATTGTATTCTAGTAAGGTAATAATACTACTTTCCTCTATTAAAGCGAAATTTTGTTTAACTGATGTTCCCTTAAAGATTTGGCACAATTCAGACTTATAAAATTAACACGCATTTTACTAGAATGCTTTTATAAACGGGACCTGTTTATTCCAGGTCTGTATCAACTAGGCAAAGGAAAGTCAATTTAGGAATAGAATCAGTTGTAAGTTAGTGTCTTTCTGTCGTACCATCGCATTGTGTAATTTCTGTATAGGCTTTGTTACTTTTAGAAGCTCCATTAGAATTGAGTGGGGAAATCATACACATTCCTTCATAATAATAATAATAGGAATTAGGGAATACAACAAATAAAGTGATACGTTTACTTCTGTTAATATTACCAACTGCAATTACTAGAATATAACATGGCATACATATGGTAGCAAGAGGTATAATAACAGCAATAATAATAACCAAAGTACTACTATTTTTGGTATTACGTTTCACCTACTAAAGAAAGGTAATGAACATTTGAATCTACTGACGTAATAGTCACGTGGTTCATTAGAGTGATGTTTATTTATTAATTTAGAACATCGTGTATCTACAAAACACTAGTTATATGTAGGAATAATAGAGACTGAAGACTGAAATCTGCTATTTATATAATAATCTATATATTATCTATGTAATATCTATCTGCCATCTATGTAATATATATTTGCTATTTAGTTATTTATTTATTTATTTATCTACTATTTTACATCTATTTAATATAATATCCATCCATGTAGTATCTATCAAGCTACTATGTAGTATAGATACAATCGTTCTATCTATATAACTATGTATCCCCAACCTATGCAGTATCTATCTACTGTATTTATCTATTACATATGTAATATATATAGTATCTATCTAAGCAAAAGAATGGGTCAGCTCTCCAAAAAATAACGAAAACCAGTTGTGGTGCTTTGTTTCACGTTGAAGTGTGAACCTTTCTCAAACAACAAGTGTCAGTATACAGATATATATATATATAGCCCAATAACCTATGTAATGTATGCTGAAAACAATACAATGAAAACGTTCATTGTAGATAAGGAACTGCAGTACATTTTTATGGACGTATTGGTAGAGCTGCTTTTACTGATTTGCTCCAATCCAACACTTTACCCCCATTATAGTTGCACAATAATATATGCAACGATATGGTAGTATATCTAAGTGTTATGACAAAGGGTCTATAATACAGTATATCATTTGTAGTATTTCGTCATATAAGTATATACTGTAGGTATTGTGAAGTCTGCTGCTGGTCGCATTGCTTTGCTGTTTGATATCTCATAGGATGTGGATGCTGCGACTGCAGGACGGATTGCACTGGAAAAGCAGCTGGAAACTTTAGAGACAGAGATTGCGTTTCTGCAGCGGGTTCACGGAGAGGTAAGGACAAGTTCTGCTGATGTGTACGAGGTGCAATGTGAAGCCAGTTCCCTGTGTCCATGTTGTATCTGTCAATGCAGGAGATCGAGGAGTTGATGAAGCAGATCTACAACATGAGCGCCTCCTGTGACCTGGCATTCTCCATCCCAGACTTCGCTGCTGCTCTGAGGGACATTCAGACAGAATATGAAGAAATTGCAGCCAAGAACCTGCAGGTTAAAATTAGAGCACATCTTCTTTGGGGAATGGAGATGGAATTAGATGTCAGATTCTACTTAACAAATATTTGTGGCAACAAAAAAAGCTTGTTTATCTTGTATATGAGGGATGAGAATGTACCCATTGGACATCCCTGACAGGCCTCATAGATTGATGCACACGAAGCTCATGCCTAGCTGCCTCTATTAACCCCTATATAGCCCAAGACACTCATTCCTCTAGTGGAAATGGAGAGCTTGAGGGTCCCCTGTGCTGCAGTCATTGTGCTGCAAGGTGCTTAATTAAAGGGTTTGGTGTTCAGGAGACCTTAATGAACTCTCCTATGTGAAGACCTGACACTATACGTCTATATCTCCTGCTTATTATGTCTTATGCTGCTCTTACCCTTAGGAGATGGGCGAGTGGTACAAAAGCAAATTTGTTGACTTCAGTCAAGCCTCTACAAAGCATGCGGAAAACGTGAGACTTTACAGAGGAGACATGGCAAACTGCAAGAGAAGCGTAAGTGGGGCTGCAAAGGCCTTGGAGCCCATTGATGTCACTTCATGTGGAACTTGGCTTGTCATATCCCTAACATTTGGAATGTGTCTTCTATCTTCTGTACTGTGCACTATACACAGTCTCAGATCCTCTAGCCTAGAAACTTCTGCTAATTGAAGATATCCAATATTGGGTCTATTTGCACAGTGCAATTACCAATAAGCTTACACCAAATGGCAATAGTAATAATCTTGTGTGTATGTGAGATTTTTGTTCCAAATAGGATAAATTTTGTCAAGGAAGATCATTTACTGTATTTTGTTCTTGGTTGGTCCTTTGTATAATGGTCGATTCACGATTTCCTATCTACATTTGATGTGCATTTGGATGTAGGGTATATTGCTTATATAAAGCAATATCAGCCTGGAAAGAGGCTGGTTGTAATACTATGTTTAATGTATACATTTGTGAATGAAAATGAACTCATTATGCCTTATGGATGGGGAGTGGATCCAGCAGGAGCAGGAGAGGTATGTGTCTTTTTTAATATTCCCATTCTTTTTTAATTCACCCCTGTGAACTGTAGGTTCAATAAAATGCACCAAAAATGGCCCAAAAACTGCATGTATGAGTCCATCATTATGAGGTAGTTCTACTTTCATTTGTACTACGAGAACATCAGTTTTCCGGGTAGTACCCACACTTTTGAACTACTAAAGGGAAACATTCAGTGTAAATAGACTTTTTTTCTTATTATTGTACCCAGTGTCTGAATGTCTGTTATATGTTTTACATTCTTCTTCTTCTTCTTCTTCATATGCATTATCCTGTCTTCTTTAGTTTAAAGGCTAGTTAGCTTTTCAATTCAGATAGCTGTTGGACGACAGATTTTCTCTGACCCTTCCTCTACCATACTCTTGAACACTTGACTGAGCGTGCATGTGCTGTCAATAGGGAGATGGGAATTTGCAGAGAATAAAAGGATTGGGCATGATAAAATTCAACATGCTCATCCCTTCTTTCCCCAAACATATGCCATCAACGGAAAGAGGAGACATTCCCCACACATATTAGATGGCTGGCCAATTCAGCCAATGTTCACCTAATGTGCATGGCCATCTGATTAGACGGGATTGTCCAACTCATATTTTTATATTTTAATACTGCTGCTGAGGGGTCCTTAAACATAACAAACCATCACTCGCCTCTCCCCAGGCCTCCATTTCCAGCACCGGCAGCTCAGTTCATCTGTATACAGGCTATTTGTGCCAGGTGATGGCTGTAGCCAATAACAGGCCTCAGCACATGCAGTCACATGCCGTTTGTAAACAGGTCACCATTGAGGCCTGTGATTGGCTGTAGCAGTTCCCTCACACAAATGGGATGTTACTGGTGATGTTAGCTGGGGGACCTGTATGCAGATAAATGGAGCTGCAACCACTGGAAATGTAGGTCAAAGTAAAAGTGAGCTCTGGTTTACTATGTTTAGGAGCCCCTCAGCAGCAGTATAAAGAATACAGTTATGAGTTGGAACAGCCCTTTAAGTGACAGGAACTCATCTAATCCTCAACATCAGTATCTGTGATAGAAGTTTGTGTTCCCTCACTTTATGGAATCAACAGAACTAGTTTTGCTTTGCTGTTTTGATTACTCCTGTTTACATCTATGGAAGTTACAGAAACAGTGTAGAAAAGCCCATTTGGCTGTTTCCAAATACCTGGCTACCTCACCACAGACAGATGGGTATTATTTAAACCATGAAAAGCTAAGATGGTAATACCCCTTTAAGAACAGTAGCAAATGTATGTTTCTGATTGAGCTTTCATTACAGATTAAAGGCAAAGAAACAGAACTAGAGTCTCTTAAAAGCAAAAATGCAGCACTGGAGGCCCAAGTTAAAGAGACTCAAGAAAAGAATAAGCTTGAGTTAGAGGAGTTACAGGTGGGTATGGTCAGTGGTTCTAGTAGCAGTATTTTTTCCTATCCTGTTAATTTTCTATAACTTATTTTCGATTTCAATAACTAGGAGAAAGTCCAGAAATTAGAAGATGATTTAAAATCTCTGAAGGAAAAAATTGCTTTACACTTACGGGAATATCAAGACCTACTGAGTGTAAAGATGGCACTGGATATTGAGATTGCCACATACAGGTAACAGGAGAATGATTTCTGTTATAATAAGTATCTGTACTGGTATTTGGTGGAAGTATTGCAGTGAAATGACATTGCTCCCATGATCTAGCCCTACAGTGCACATTAAACTTATAATAGCATTTAATATGCTAATGTAAATTATAATATCATAGCCCAAAGTGATCCCTAGATATAAAATATAAATGCTGTTAAAGTGTAAGTTTACTTTGTATTTTTAAAGAGGTATACTTTTCATGTTTGGACGAATTGGGAATTTGCAGCTCCTACTTCTATTCTGTTTTTGTTGCTCCCATAGAAGTAAATAATAGTTACAGAAACAGGATTTCTTGCTCTGCTTGGCTTTTTGCATAACTTTTATTTACTTAATATGGCAGTTACGGGAACAGCATTGGACAGCTGTGTTTGTCTGTCTCTGTAACTTCTGACCATTTCAGGGACGTGGAAACAGGGCTTTTCCAATCTCAGCCAAGATGGACATAGTGTAGTCCCATTTATTCCCATTATTTATATTTAAGGCCATATAAGGCAGAAACTGAATTTTTTTGTCACTTTGGCTCGAAATGAATTCCTGTTAATAACAGTGAAATCGATTTAGACATAGGTTTCCCTTTTCGACTTCTTAGTGTAAAAGGTTGGTAACTGAGAACAAAGACAAGGACAGAAATTCACATTCAACCCAACTGAAATTCACATCTTGTCTATATTTCTCTATCTTTTCTTGACCTTTCTCTCCCATTTAATTGATACAGTGGATCACAAATAAAAACTAAGCAGAATAGAGGCAGATTTGCTAATGTTTTAATTAAAAATATCCTACCTTTTTGCATATGCAGCTTCTGTACAAACCTATGTGTCTCTATGTGAAATGCAACCACTGTGTCACTGGACAGTATTTGGCTTGGGGTTACTCCTGAAGGTGTTGCCTAAGTGGTGTCCTGGTTTTCAAACCCTATACAGGGATCTGATGTTCACTGTCAGGAACCACCAGGTTGCTACTTCTAGTAGTCCTCTACAGTGGCAGCTGACTCAAGTGAGTTGAGAGACACCAATGTGTGGCACAAAGAGGACAGGCAAGAGACTTGGTGAGAGGATAGGCTGATGTCAGGACATACAGAGTACAGTCAGCATGGTGGTCAGGCAGGAGGTTAGGGCAGACAGGACATGTTCAAAGTTAGCATACAGGTCGAAGGTAAAAAAACAGCGAGAGTACAGAGAAACACCTTTGCAGCATGCTACCAAGCTAGGGACGTTTTTCAAGCATCTTCCAGAGGAGAGTGATGCCTTAAATAGCCCAAACATGCAGGAGAAAAGTATAGACTAAAGCACAGCACCTCTGCCAAGGGAGAACAGGGCAGTGAAGATTACAACAGTGGCTCTACAGTAGGAAAAAAAGTATTTAGTCAGCCACTAATTGTGCAAGTTCTCCCACTTAAAAAGATGAGAGAGGCCTGTAATTGTCATCATAGGTAGACCTCAACTATGAGAGACAAAATGAGAAAACAAATCCAGAAAATCACATTGTCTGATTTTTTTAAGAATTTATTTACAAATTATGGTGTGGAAAATAAGTATTTGGTCTCCTACAAACAAGCAAGATTTCTGGCTCTCATAGACCTTTAACTTCTTCTTTAAGAGGCTCCTCTGTCCTCCACTCATTACCTGTAGTAATGGCACCTGTTTGACATTGCTATCAGTATAAAAGACACCTGTCCACAACCTCAAACAGTCACACTACAAACTCCACTATGGTGAAGACTAAAGAGCTGTGGAAGGCACCAGAAACAAAATTGTAGACCTGCACCAGGCTGGGGAGACTGAATCTGCAATAGGCAAGCAGCTTGGTGTGAAGAAATCAACTGTGGGAGCAATAATTAGAAAATGGAAGACATACAAGACCACTAATAATCTCCCTCGATCAGGGGCTCCACGCAAGATCTCACCCCGTGGGGGTCAAAATGATCACAAGAACAGTGGGCAAAAATCCCAGAACCACACGGGGGGACCTAGTGAATGACCTGCAGAAAGCTGGGACTAACGTAACAAAGGCTACCGTCAGTAACACACTACTCCGCCAAGGACTCAGATCCTGCAGTGCCAGACGTGTTTCCCTGCTTAAGCCAGTACATACCTGGGCCCGTCTGAAGTTTGCTAGAGAACATTTGGATGTTACAGAAGAGTATGTCATATGGTCAGATGAAAACAAAGTAGAACTGTTTGGTAGAAACACAACTCGTCATGTTTGGAGGAGAGTGAATGCTGAGTTGCATCCAAAGAACACCATAACTACTGTGAAGCATGGGGGTGGCAACATCATGCTTTGGGGCTGTTTCTCTGCAAAGGGACCAGGACAACGGATCCGTGTACATTAAAGAATGAATGGGGCCATGTATCGTGAGATTTTGAGTGCAAACCTCCTTCCATGAGCAAGGGCATTGAAGATGAAACGTGGCTGGGTCTTTCAGCATGACAATGATCCCAAGCACACCACCAGGGCAATGAAGGAGTGGCTTCGTAAGAAGGTCCTGGAGTGGCCTAGCCAGTCTCCAGATCTCAACCCCATAGAAAACCTTTGGATGGAGTTGAAAGTCCGAGTTGCCCAGCTAGAGCCCCAAAACATCACTGCTCTAGAGGAGATCTGCATGGAGGAATGACCTCTGTCATTGCCAACAAAGGATATATAACAAAGTATTGAGATGAACTTTTGTTATTGACCAAAAACTTATTTTCCACCATAATTTGCAAAGCAATTCTTAAAAAAAATCAGACAATGTGATTTTCTGGATTTGTTTTCTCATTTTGTCTCTCATAGTTGAGGTCTACCTATGATGACAATTACAGGCTTATTTCATCTTTTTAAGTGGGAGAACTTGCATAATTGGTGGCTGACTAAATACTTTTTTTCCCCACTGTATACCACAGGTACAGACTACAAGCAATTCCTGAGAGTAATTTGAGCCTATAGAGGTGCCACCATTCCTTCTGCCCTTCATCATTCATTCTACTCTTCCCTTTGCCAAGATACAGACAGTAGAAAAGGGGAAAGATGATGGAGATTATTACATAACTTCAGGATAAAAGTACACACAAGATATGTTTGTTGTCTGAACCATAAAGATATATTTTCTTTTCTTTTCTTTTCATAGGAAGCTTATTGAAGGAGAGGATAGTAGGCTTGCTACATCAGTGGGTGGGATCTTCCACAGTAAAGTATCTGGAGTGACACACGTAAGTTCCACTGGTAGTGTTTCTCAGACTCTGGAACGGAAAGAAAGGACAACTGTCCTTATCAAGTGAGTAACGTTATCTGGTTGCACAAATAATCTAATATCAGATGAACAGCTTTCTAATGCTATCTCTATTTCAACAGTTAAGCAGGTGAAAAGGAAGTTAAATTGTTACCTGGCGAGTGCTGCTGAAAAGTGAATTTGCTGCAAGACTTGTCCTGGGAGGGCTAGGTCCATGGCGCATCTCTCTTTGTTTTCTATTATATCTATTGTGAGCTGTGGACTATCACCTGTTTTCTTTATTTTCAGCTTTATTATATCATCTTTCTATGGCTTTGCTGAATAAACACATTAGCATCAACCTTGTCTGAGTATATTTATATAATATAAATCAAATTAACATTTTATGTGATATTACATGTTTTTTTTAACCTTTTCCATATCAATATCTATATAACTGACATTTTTACTCTGGCCACTAAGCCTGTAATTGGTCTGACACTTTTATTGATTTGACACAGGGCCACACCTTCCATGAGGCGATCAGACAGCACCTCATGAATTAAACTACTGGGGGGGGGGGGGGCATTTTTTCTTCTTATTGGCTACTATTTATTGTATTTTTGCAATAGTGGCTGATACTTTTTACTCACCCATCCACGCTCCTGTGCAGACTGCCCTCTGCTGCCACCTCTAGGTGGTGCTGCACTTACGTCACAACGCTGAAGGATGCCAGGTCAGCTACAGAGCACCCTGAAGGTGGCAGCGGAGCCAGCCTGGATAGGAGAATGGATGATTGAGTTAAAAAGTATTTGCTGCTACTTATTGCAATAATACAAGTAGCAGCTGATTAAAAAAAAGAATGCCAAAAAAGGGGGTGATATACTGTTGGAAGGCCATAAAAATGAAGGTCTTTTACAATGGGGGGGGCATATACTGGGGGAGGGGTAATATATACTTTGAAGGGGGAAAGGGGGTCATATTCTGTGGGGGGGGGCAAAAAAAGAGGTTCATATTTAGTTGGGGTTCAAAAAAGAGGGTCCATATACTGTGGGTGGAGGGCAAGAAAAGGGGTCATATATCGTGGGGAAAAAAGGGGGTCCATATACTGTGGGGGTGCAAAATAAAAAGGAGTCTATATACTGTGGGAAGCTAAAAAGGGAGTCATATACTGTGAGGGGGGGGGCAAAAAAGGGGTCTCATATTCTGTGGGGCCCTAACAAAGGGGGTCATATATTGTGGGGGGCAAAAAACTGGGGTCATATACTGGGGAGGGATCATATACTGAGTGGGGGCTAAAAAAAGGTGATTGTGTACCGTGTGGAGGCCAAATATGGGGATTTTTTGATCTGCAAATGGGGGCCTTGTCCTTCAATTTTAATTAGGGGGGCCCCATCAAGCCACAACAGATAGCAGGGTTGGGTATCTTTTTTTTTTTTGGGGGGGGCACCTTTCTATAGTTCGCCTCAGGCAGCAGAGAGGCTAGGTTCACCCCTGATCTGACAGATTTATTTGCAGCAATCATTTTATTAGCAGCACAGATAAGATTACAATTTCAAGTATTTATTTACAGATAACATAGGGACTACTATTCACTATAGGAGATGTCACAACTTATCTGCTCCCTTTCACTACATTATGGCACAGGTAACCGGGCATGTCTAGGATCTCTCTAAAAGACCTCAGTGAACATCTCCAGTCCGTTGTGTCTACGGTCCATGTGGCTTTTGTAAAGAATATCTCTGAGTACTGTTAATGACAGCTGAGGCATCTTGGTAACCTCCATGTTTCAGCTCCTCTTTGTATCCTTTTTGAAGCCAAAAATATAGTTGATACATTCTATTTAAAGTGAACTAGTTTTTTTCCTTGGTATATTTTATTTATTTAAGTTTAACATTACATAAATTGAGATACCATTGATGCAATATCTGTGACATGGATATTACATTAAACTGTCAGACATCATAGACAAGGAAAAAGCAGAGCAAAAAAGCAAAGGAAACCAGGGATGAGGGGGTAGAGGGAAAGAGTCAATGCATGTTTCATAAGTCCAAATAATCATCCAAGGAAGTTTGTCCAATTTTTTATGGAAATTGCTGATATATCTGTGTGTGAGGGAAATGCTGTGTTTCAGTAAGCAAAGGTGGAGAGAGAGGATAGGGAGTAACAGGACATCAAAGTCTCAAATGACAGTGGGAACTTTGTTTCCCAAAGGTTGGTGATATGAGTAATGCCCTTCTTTACAAATGATCTACAGAAAGATCGGGGATAAGATAGTTTAGTAAGTCTTATGTTTTGATTAATTTTTAAGTGTATCTCCTAAATGCACCCAGTCCCAATGTATGGTAGGGTTAGGTGGAGATGGAAGAGTAGGTTCAATAAGTTTAGTATATAGTAAAGAAAACAGGGATCGGCCTTTATTAAAGGAAGTTTCTATAGTGGGCCAAGGTGAGCCCGGGTGATGTCAGTTCCAAAATCTGAGTTGATGTAAAAGTATAGCTTTATGATACACTAAAAGATTAGGCACTCCCATACCCCCTCTGAGTTGATTGGTACATAAAATTGAGGTTGCTATTCTTGGTTTGCCTTGCCTCTTTTCCAGACAAATTACTTTTTTCCCATTGAAAAAGAAATTATCTTGAGATATCTTCACGTAGATTTTATGGAATGTGTACCCCCAATAGCTGGGATTTACTGGTGTTGACTTTGTAATATGAAATTCTGACAAATGTGTCTAAGGCATGAGTTATTATCTTAAGTGAAAGAAGTGGATTTTGTATAGTCAGAATTATTTTGTCGTTGTAGAGGCCTAGTTTGTGTTGTCGGTAGCTTAGTGGAATGCCACAAATTTCTGGGTTTGTTCTAATTGATTCTGCCAGGGGCTCCATTATGAGTATAAAGATAAGAGGGGAATGGGGGCATCCCTGTCTTATTCTGTTGGTAATATATAATGAGTCACATAGCGTATTATTAACCAGGACATGAGCAGTTGGTGAAGTATAGGCCTCAGTAGCTGACATAATATTTCCACTAAGTGTAAACCTTTCAGTATTTTTGACTGCAACCAGGACACCAGCTCTTTTCTTATCAGAATGCATATATATATATATATATATATATATATATATCTTATATATATAAAAATGAGTTTCTGTCTGTCTGTTCTTTATGCGCGACCAAACGACTGGACCGATCCTCACCAAATTTGGCACACATGTACTTCAGGTGTCTGGGAATATTTTAGACTGGGTATCAGCTCTCTTGGACGTACCATTCCTGAGATACAGTATTCCCAAAAAATGAACAACATTAGCTAATAGAAGCCTGCAAGTCTTTCACTCATATTCCAACTGCCAAACACACGGTCACATGTCAGCCAATAGAAGCTCGCAGGCGCTTAGTCTCCTCAGGCACAGGTTTCCATAGCAGCCAAGCTATTTATGACCTGTATTAGTCAATAGCATTTCGCAGGTCCTTAAATATTCAGTCATATCACGTGTATCAGCCAATATAAGTTCACATTTAATTTACCACGTTTCCATAACAACACAGCCATAAATAGACTCTACCTATACTGGACTCAGTGGCGTAACTAGCAATGGCTGGGCCCCAAGGCGAACATTTGACATGGGATCTCCCCGGCAACCGCCCCCCCCCGGCAACCGCCCCCCCGCACAAACTGCATTCCTACACACACTATTATGCCCCATAGTGGCCCTTGCACACAGTATTCTGCCCCATAGTGGCCCCTGCACACCCTATTAGGCCCCATAGTGGCCCTTGCACACATTATTCTTCCCCATAGTGGCCAACAGGTAATGGCCTATTAAAAAAAAAAATCATCAGGGTCCTGCCGGGACCCCTAATGTCCTGGGCCCTGTGGCAGCCGCTACCACTGCTACCCCGGTATTTACGCCACTGACTGGACTGCCATACTGGATGTCAGCATTCTTATAAATTGAAACGTTTTTAAACCACTCATGCCTCCTGCAGCAAAACGCATGGCTGCTGCTTGAGCTAATGAAAACTCTCAGCAGACTGAAGCCCGTCTCCAATCTGACAAGGCATTGTCAGCCACATGCACACAGCTGCACTCCATGTTTCCATAACAACCCAGCCATTTTTCTTCACTGCTGTGGGTCAGCTTTAAAGGGGCAGGGTGCTGTGGATGACACTGTTACACAAGGTCACATACACACAGCTTTACTCCAGGTTTTCCATAATAACCGATCGCAGGTCTTTCACTGATATCCAAACTGAGATACACATGATCACATGATGCTTATGGACCAATGGAAAATTGCAGGTTCTTCAATCTTGACATACACACAGCTTTACACCAGGTTTACATAGCAACCAAGCTATTTATGACCTGTATGAGTCAATAGCAGTTCGCAGGTCCTTAAATATTCAGTCATATGACATGCATCAGCCAATATAAGTTCACATTTCATTTACCAGGTTTCCATAGCAACACAGCCATAAATAGACTATACCTATACTGGACTGCCATAGTGGATGTCAAGTGCAAAACTGGCCAATTCTTATGGGGTCACTACACAAACAAAAAATGAAATATACCTGTGCGAAGCCGGGTCCTTCTGCTATTATATATATATACAGTACAGACCAAAAGTTTGGACACACCTTCTCATTCCAAGAGTTTTCTCTATTTTCATGACTATAAAAATTGTAGATTCACACTGAAGGCATCAAAACTATGAATTAACACATGTTGAATTATATACTTAACAAAAAAGTGTGAAACAACTGAAAATATGTCTTATATTCTAGGTTCTTCAAAGTAGCCACCTTTTGCTTTGATTACTGCTTTGCACACTCTTGGCATTCTCTTGATGAGCTTCAAGAGGTAGTCACCTGAAATGGTTTTCACTTCACAGGTGTGCCCTGTCAGGTTTAATAAGTGGGATTTCTTGCCTTATAAATGGGGTTGGGACCATCAGTTGTGTTGTTCAGAAGTCAGGTGGATACACAGCTGATAGTCCTACTGAATGGAGTGTTAGAATTTGTATTATGGCAAGAAAAAAGCAGCTAAGTAAAGAAAAACGAGTGGCCATCATTACTTTAAGAAATGAAGGTCAGTCAGTCCGAAAAATTGGGAAAACTTTGAAAGTGTCCCCAAGTGCAGTGGCCAAAACCATCAAGCGCTACAAAGAAACTGGCTCACATGAGGACCGCCCCAGGAAAGGAAGACCAAGAGTCACCTCTGCTGCGGAGGATAAGTTCATCCGAGTCACCAGCCTCAGAAATCGCAGGTTAACAGCAGCTCAGATTAGAGACCAGGTCAATGCCACACAGAGTTCTAGAAGCAGACACATCTCTACAACAACTGTTAAGAGGAGACTGTGTGCAGCAGGCCTTCATGGTAAAATAGCTGCTAGGAAACCACTGCTAAGGACAGGCAACAAGCAGAAGAGACTTGTTTGGGCTAAAGAACACAAGGAATGGACATTAGACCTGTGGAAATCTGTGCTTTGGTCTGATGAGTCCAAATTTGAGATCTTTGGTTCCAACCACCGTGTCTTTGTGCGATGCAGAAAAGGTGAACGAATGGACTCTACATGCCTGGTTCCCATCGTGAAGCATGGAGCAGGATGTGTGATGGTGTGGGGGTGCTTTGCTGGTGACACTGTTGGGGATTTATTCAAAATTGAAGGAATACTGAACCAGCATGGTTTACCACAGCATCTTGCAGCGGCATGCTATTCCATCTAGTTTGCGTTTAGTTGGACCATCATTTATTTTTCAACAGGACAATGACCCCAAACACACCTCCAGACTGTGTAAGGGCTATTTGACTAAGAAGGAGAGTGATGGGATGTTACGCCAGATGACCTGGCCTCCACAGTCACCAGACCTGAACCCAATCGAGATGGTTTGGGGTGAGCTGGACCGCAGAGTGAAGGCAAAAGGGCCAACAAGTGCTAAGCATCTCTGGGAACTCCTTCAAGACTGTTGGAAGACCATTTCAGGTGACAACCTCTTGAAGCTCATCAAGAGAATGCCAAGAGTGTGCAAAGCAGTAATCAAAGCAAAAGGTGGCTACTTTGAAGAACCTAGAATATAAAACATATTTTCAGTTGTTTCACACTTTTTTGTTAATTGTATAATTCAACATGTGTTAATTCATAGTTTTGATGATTTCAGTGTGAATCTACAATTTTTATAGTCATGAAAATACAGAAAACTCTTGGAATGAGAAGGTGTGTCCAAACTTTTGGTCTGTACTGTATAGGAAGGACATATACTTCTCCCTTCTGCTCAAACCATTCCTAGTTTTGTCTCAAAAAATGCAGTAAAATGTGCAACAAAAAAAAGCAGTTTTTCTGTAACGTAATGTAATGGGCCTTAAGCCTAAATGTAGCTTTCTATAGTTTATTAGATTGTGAGTAAATACATATACTATTAAACTTCATGGCTAACAATTACTGGTGGATTGTTACAGAGATGTAAGGGGGTGATCTATACTAAGATGTTGGTAAACAAAGGGCCCATAACTGTTCTTGCACAGGGACCCTCAACTGTCTGTGTCCTCCCCTGGTCTCCCAGTCCTGACATGTTTGGTAGGTATTGCTGATATTTCCAATGAGCATAACCATTTTTACATTTGCAAGCAATTTCTGAAATATAACTAAGTGAAAATTTTCAGAGTTTCAAACATTTCCTCTTACCATGTTTAGCCTGGATAGACTGCCAATGGATACAACTTTGAATGGTTTCGCACATTTTCCTTTCTGTGGCTGTGCTATCTTCTTGTGCATATAATGTCCTTGCTTGATAACCTAGTCACAAAAAGGAAGTCATAGTTGGGTTTCTAACAAGTCGCAGATCATAGAAAGAAAAAAGACTAATATGGTTAGAGAAAATCTTTAAAACTTTTTTTTTAATTATGTCTATTTGCAAAAATGTTTAACTTTTAATTGTCTACAATTTTAAATATTGTTATATTCATTGGAAAATCTAATGTGTATGATCACCTTGAATTTTCGAATTGGCCAAAAGGCAAACTATGAGACAAAAACTACAGAAATGGGAGATTAAACAGAAATTTGTGTGATTTAGAAAAATTAATATATACCAGTATATATAAGCTATATAAAAAAAGAATATAAATGAAGCTACAATGGTCCTTATTTTCTAACATGGAAGTGCTATGACTACAAAGGGTCCTTTCTTATATAGAAAAAGATATGTATAATAAAATTTAACATTTATTAAATTAATAAAATAAATGTGACCAACAACCCGTGATGTATGTGCTATGTGCTAGATAAAATATATGTCAAACTGTAAATGGACAGTGACCTAATATTTATCTCTGCGGCTAGAGAGTATAGACTCTTATTGTATTTACACCTAATACCTCTGCAAAGAATAGGAAAAAATATATAAACTATTCCTTATTGTTATATCAGGTCATCCTCAAATGGTGAGGAGACCCATAGAAGATCAACAGGAGCATAAGGTATTTGGAAAGAAAAACAAAGATCTTTCCTTTTTGATGCAAAAAAAAAATACCTGAAGGTATATAGCTAAAAACATCTGCCTATTATATCCCTTTGAAGGGAATCTATCATTAGAAAAACACATTTTTAACTAATGACGTGTTGGGATAACCTTTAAAAAGGCCATTCTACTCCTACCTTCCATTCTAAGCTTCTCCCCACCATTTCTGATAAAATCGGTTTCTTCTGTTATGCAAATTAGGATTACGGAGCACCGGGGGCGTTCCCCCTGTGCTCCAAGCACCCTCTGCATCATAACTCTCGACTGCCCCTTAGCTACTTATGTTCACTCCCCCTCCTCCTCTTCGCCGGAACTTCTACCTTTTGCAGGCATCGGACTGCACATGTCTGGGCGGCTATTTTCCGGTGGACGCCTGGACATGCTTATGTACTGTGCCGCAGTATGCTCATGTAACAGACCACCAGAAAATGGCTGCCCGGACATGTGCAGTCCGATGCCTGTGAAAGGCAGAAGTTCCGGCGAAGAGGAGGAGGCGAGTGAACATAAGTAGCTAAGGGGCAGTGGTGAGTTATGAGACGGAGGGTGCTCGGAGCACAGGGGGAAAGCTCCCAGTGTTCCGTGATCCTAATTTGCATAACAGAAGAAACCAATTTTATCGGAAATGGTGGGGAGAAGCTTAGAATGGAAGGTAGGAGTAGAATGTCCTTTTTAAAGGCTATTCCAACGTGCCATTAGCTAAAAATGTGTTATTCTAATTATAGACTCCCTTTAAGGCTTAAATAGGCTTAGCCATTAGGGAAGTGGATATTGAGTTAAATTTTGCAAGAGGTATCTAAAGCAGCATAAAAAGGTTATTCATAACCAAAACAAATGTCAAGATACATCCCGACGCGTATATATAAGCTATACTTTAACAATAATCAGTGTAAGTGTGCTTGAAGAACAATTTCTAGTTCTGTTTCAGTATGACACAATGATAATCAATGATTGCAACTTAGTTTGGTTCAGGCAAGATAATCCTGATCCATAGTAAGGTATCAAACCAAACCTCCCAACTTTCAAAGGACTGAAAGAGGGACAGAATGTGCAGCAAATTTAGCTCCACCCACTTCTGCTTTGACCACGCCCATTTCTATCCATTTCTCTTGTGCACCAACACTGTTTAATACCTCTACAGTCACCCTGACATGATATGCACCCGCATTATAATGTCCCCCTCCAATTGCTCCCAGAGTATAAAGTCCCTCTCCTGGTGCACTCACAGTTTAATGTCACCCTCCAGCTACCTCCACAGTTTAATTTTTCCCCTCCTACTACCCCCACAGTTTAATGTCCCCCTCTAGCTCCCCCCACATCTTAATGTCCCTCTCCAGTTTCCCCAGTGTAATATCCCTCTCCAGTTGCCCCCAGTGTAATGTCCTCCTCCAGTTGTCCCCAGTTTAATATTCCCCTCCAGATGCCCCCACAGTTTAATATCCCCTCCAGTTGCCTCCAGTTTAATGCCTCCGTTCAGATGCCCCAGTTTAATTTCCTCCTCTAGGTATCACCAATTTAACCCCTTCCCATTGGTGACATTTTTCGATTTTCGTTTTTCATTTTTGACTCCCCCCCTTCCAAACCCAATAACTTTTTTATTTTTCCGTTCTCAGAACCAAATGAGGTCTTAATGTTTGTTGGACAATTTTTTTTCATGATGCTACCATTTATTATTCTGTACAATGTACTGGGAAGCTGGAAAAAAATTCAGGATGGGGTGGATTTGAAGAAAAAGTGCATTTGTGCGACTTTCTTACAGGCTTCATTTTTACAGCGCTCACTCTACAGCCAAAATGACATGTCATCTGTATGCTATGTTTCGGTACGATTCCGGGGATACCAAATTTATATGGTTTTATTTAGATTTTAACCCCTTAACAAAAATCCAAAACTGTGCAAAAATATTTTTTTTTTTAAAAGTCGCCATATTCTGACACCCATAACTTTTTTATACGTCTGTGTACAGGGATGCATAGGGCATAATTTTTTGCGGGACCAGGTGTACTTTTTAGTTATAGCATTTTGGGGAATTACTATTGCTTTGATCACTTTTTATTTAAATTTTTATCAGAGGCAAAACAGGGAAAAAATGGCGGTTTGGCACTTTTGATTTTTTTTTTTCCGCTACGGCGTTTACCGTACAGGAGAAATATTTTTATAGATTTGTAGACCAGGCATTTTTGGACATTGGGATACCTAATGTGTATGCGTTTCACAGTATTTAACTACTTTTATATGTGAAAGGGGGGTGATTTGAACTTTTAATATTTTTTATTTTTTTTTATATTTTTTTTTTTTATTTTTTTTTTTTTGCATTTATTAGACCCCCTAGGGGTCTTGAACCCCAGGGAATCTGATCACTAATGCAATGCATTGCAAAAAAATGGCGCTTCTATTGCAGGCTACATAGAGTAGCCTGCAATAGAAGTTAATGAAAGACAGGCCTGGGAGCCTTCACAAGGCTCCTGGCTGTAATAGCAATGGGACGTTGGCCCTGGAGTTTGCTCCCCGGCAAAATGGCGGCGCCCACTCGCCGCTGATAAAATGGCGCCTTGGTCAGCTTTGACCGAGGCGCCAGAGGGATTAATGCCCGTGATCATTGCTGATCATGGGCATTAGCTCCAGGTCTTTGCTGTATAAAACAGCAGAGACCTGGCAGCTATGGCAGCCACATGACTCCCGAGCGGCCGCCATCTTTAAATACCCGGCATCCGCCGTACTATTACAGCGGATGTCGGGAAAGGGTTAATATCCCCCTCCAGCTACCCGCACAGTGTACTGTCCCTTTCAGATACCTCCACAGTTTAATCTCCCTCTCCAGTTGCCGCCAGTTTAATGTTCCCCTCCAGTTGCCCCCAGCTTAATGTCCCCTCCAGTTGCTTCAGTTTAATGTCTCTCTCCAATTGCCCCCAGCTTAATGTCCTCCTCCAGCTGCCCCCAGTTTAATGTTCCTCTCCATCTGCCCCCACAGTTTAATGTCCCTCTCCAGTTGCCCCCAGTTTAATGTCCCCCTCCCATTGCCCCCAGTTTAATGTCCCTTTCCAGTTGCCCCCACAATTTAACATAAAAAACACTCATACTCACCACTCCTCGCTCCCCTGCTACTCTTCCGGGAGCTGCAGGCGCGATATGAGTGACATCATCGCATTACGTCTACTATTTCCAGTGCATATAGGGGAGAAATGGTGAAGCAGGAAGTAGATGGTTCTCTGCTTCACTATTATATTCAACTCATCTGCATCTGGAGGGCACAGATGAGTTGAAGCCAAGACACCTCCAGCCGACCGGGACAGAGGGACAGCACTCGGAATCCGGAACTGCCCCGCTGAATCTGGGATGGTTGGAAGATATGTTAAACTTTCTTTAGATATAACCTTGGGTTTTTTGGTTTATTGAGTAAATGTCCCAGTGCTAGTAAATGTGATTGTGTCAGTCTGCACCTGTTTTCGTGCTCTCCCAGCACACTCAGCCTCTGATTTGGCTCTAGTTCACACTGTGCCATACCTGACTCTCCATAGGCCTAACGAGTTCACCTGTGAGCTATCCTCAGCCAGTCCCTGACTGCCTCAGCCTATTTTAGGCCACTCTGTGCTCTTTAATCTGGCTGAGCAATGTCTGTTGCATGCATGCTTCTGTTTTGGTCTGTGTATATCTCATCTGATATGCTCTTGATCTGGGGCCGAGTTTGCAGTGGAATCCACTTGGAGTGACATCCCAGTGTCATTGGAGTATATTCCATGATGCCCTCATCTCTATGGGGGCTTCCATTCTATTCCGTTCCAATAGAGGTGAGTGCATCACGGAATGCTCTTAGATGTCATCCGAGCGCATTCCACTACAAACTTGGTCATGTGTTGATGCCTCAGTCCTATTCTGTTCCTGAAGCCTTTGGGCTTTTTGCAATAAATATCCAGTTACCTAAAGCCTCCAGGCTTTTTGCAATATGTATCCTGATTCCTTTAAGTTACTTATGTTTTAGCCTATACCTGTCTGCCTTGGTTTTAGTCTGTGTACACATTCTGTGGTTTTATGCACTTTATCCTGTTTCTGTGGTTTTCTGCACCACAGTTCTGTCTGCCTGGTCAGCTGCTACCAAACCAGGACCACCTTAGGAAATAGTGGCCTGATGGACTCACCAGTGTGAAAACTATGAAGTCTGATGGGGTAATGCCCTTAGAGGTGACCCCAAGCCACGCTGGTTTGGCAGCACAGTGGGTCCATAATAATAGTATGTTGACCTCAGCGGTACATGGCTAGGCGGGTAGGACAAAAGTGCTGCACTGGTGGGGGAAAAAAATGGATCTAAATGTTAACATAGAATTTAATTTATCCGTGTGCTGTCCATGTTGAAAATGGATAGCACACTGCTCTTAAAAAAAGATGTCTGAATAAACCTCAGCACTTATATATCGCAATCATAGGTCCTGGGATACTTTTATGGCAAAAAAAGTATCTTCAGTTCTGGAGTTGCTTCTTACTAACATCCTGCTGGCATCCTTCTCCACTTGTTGGAGTTGCAGCATGAGCAGTCAGAGGAACTAGTCAAGTTGATAACCGTGGTACCAAAGATCAAAAGATCTCTACTGCAACGTTATTCATACTGGTGACAGCAGAAGAAAATTTCTTGAGAGCAGAGATGTAGCTAGTGGGGGCGGCGGGCCCACTGACTATATGGGGCCCACCTCTGGACTACTGCAAACAAAGGCAGAAATTTCAACTGTATTGGCAGCTATGAGGACACTGATGCAGCTATTATACATGGTAGAGGAGGATGGTGATGGTTTCCTGCTCTACCATTCTTGTAGGCTGCATGTCTTTTCAGGCCTCCAGTCTACAAGGTGCCCTAACTACAGCTAGGACATGCCCCCCTGTGCTGAAACCTTAGCTACACCTCTGGTTGAGATCCATGCATGCAGATGAGATGTGTGATCATTGTCCCTCTTTAAATGGACATTTAAAGAGACAGTATATTTCAGGTCATTATACTCACACATGCAACTAACAGGTACTATAGGTCATATATACGAACTATTATTAACCCATTTGTTGTGACTATTTGAGGTTGGCTTGTTTTTTTTTCTTTGTTTTTTTTTTATCAAATTCCAGTTGAGAGCACTCAGCAGCTATGTATATTTTTATTAATTCCTATTTTAGGACCCTGGAACATAGACTGATTAGGTATAGAGGTATGATTTATATTTATAGAATTATTTTTATTGTGATATGTATTGTTATATCTATTTGAGTAGAAAATGCTCAATTATATACCTCAATTTATTGCTGCTGTGCCCCTGAGCAACATAGTGTTTTTTTGTAAATGTGTCCACCTGTTCAAAAGATATGGCCCCCAATCGGTATATCATAGATTGTAAGATCTTGTGAGCAAGGCCCTCACTTCTAATGTTTGATATGTTAACTACAGTATTGTGTTACTGTAATGTCTGATATTGTCAGTCTATATATCCTCTGATTTGTGAAGTGCTGTGGAATTGGTTGTCACTATATACAAAATTATTATTATTATTATTATTATTATTATTATTATTATTCATAAATTATTGTTATGTGAAAACAGCTTCCAAAAAACACAAGTTTTTTTAACATGGTTTTCTAAACCCAAGTGGATTTTGGTGTTTTTTAGCATTATTTTTAGTGTGATTTTTGGATCTCTCATTAATTAATAGGAACACAACAATTATTAGGAACACACTCAACACATTTTTGACACAGTAAATGCACCAAGAATTAATAGGACACTTCCTTCTACTGTGGTGCAGTTTGTAAATACCTCACCCAGTTATAAAAAGGTGTCATATTCCCGATGGCATGATTTTACATAGATATTAATTGGAACTTGCTGGGGAGTTTTTGATGTAGTCTTGTCAAAAAACTTTTGTGTGAACAAGTCTTTAAATCTGGTTTATTAACAATTTGTATATGTATTCCTGCAAACATAAAAACAAGAATGAGTGTTATGATGAAATTTAAGAACAAATTGAGTGGAATAAATGGATATCTGATATGAGTTCATTGTATAATAATTTATATGATGCTCACATATAAAAGCAGTGGAAATAGTGCACAATGCCTTTTCATGGAATTACTTAATTCAGAGACTTGCATTGTCTGAAAGCTCAACACTCATGCAAAACTGGGAACTATTATTCCCCCAAACCTTCTGTTAAAGTATTAGGCTTTAATTGTATTATTCCAGTTACATAGGTGTGATCAGTATATAAAGGCAAATACTTATATCCATGCTGCACATATTTTCCTTTGTAATAGTGCATCATAATACAGAAGAATTTTTAAAAATACTGTCTTATGATTTATTATACTAGATGATGCAACATATCATTTCTAATTATTTTTATTATGTTTGCATTTGAAAGTACTTGAGGCTAACACACCAAATGTGGAATTACAACAGAATGCATAGTACAATACTGTATATACAATGTAATTACACATCACCAGGCGTCTGGACATTTGTGATGGTATAGGGATACACAGAGAGGCTATGAGGTTGTTAACGCATATGCTCCAGTGCCTTTGATTCAGGAGAAGCAGCTGAAGACTGGAGTCTCCCTGATGTTTTAGAGCAAGAATTTCTCACGCACACAGCCTAGGCTCTTCATCTACTCAGGCAATATGTTCATGTAGGAAAAACCTAATCACTCACCAAGCTTATATGCAGCCTGTGAATTCACAGACCAATAAAATCCATCTGTTTCAGCATGGTATTTTTACATTATGTTGCTTATATAATGATACATGTGATTTATAGGCAAGAAGATGTAGCATCTATGTAAATGGCTCTTGAAGTCCTTTTAATCATATGAATGATTAATACCCTGGTTACTGAAGTTTGTTGTAGACAATGACATTGAACCGGTAGATTAATTCACTTGTAGACATTGCCAGGGAGGTTTAACACATTCTTTTTCAAGCGTTTCGAGGTTATAAATGCCAATGAATACCTCAATAAGACTTTCTTAAAAGGCTTTCCCCCGATTTACCAGGTGATTAACTGTGTGTCACAGTGGAGGCACAATGTTTGTGTAGGGCCACTGCTAGGGACCTGCAGTGAGTGCTTGTGAATAGAGGTTATTTGTGTGCAGGGAGCTGTCAGTGGTGCTGAATGCCTGGAAGTAACTCTGCTTACTGGCTTTACAATGTCACTTCAATGCCTCTATTCAACAAGTGCAACCACATTTACTCTAGCAGCTCTTTATAGTGAGGAATCGGGTTTCAAATAGAGCTGTTCCATCAATATCCATCTAACAGCTTCATGTCCATGGCAATGCTGTCGCTGTCAGTAGCATGATGTGATTTAGGTGTCTCCTTTCATGGCCTGAAAACTATACATAACATTTGAAAAACATAACACTTTCTAAGACCAAAAACACTAAAAAATGTAGTAGATATATAAAGATCCATGGGGTCATCAGTCTACAATGTCCACAGTATTCAAAATATCAATGAGAAGAAGTCAATTAGAAAAGGCTGTCAGTAAGGGTTTAGTGAGGTAAATGTAGGCCTGAATTAGTGCATGCATCTGCTAGGTTCAAGTCTTCCCTGTCGTCTTTCTCATCATCCATTCTACTACTCTTTTTATTCTAAAGCTTTTGAAAGAAAGTCAATTCCACCTTTTGTAGACATTCTCTTTCAGACAGGACAAAGATCTGTTTTATCCCATAAAGTCATAAACAAGTGATAGATCTTTTCTTTCTACTGGTTAAGAATCAGATCTCCATAATGAATGTGAGACATTCATAGAATATTATTTAGTTGTGTTTTTGTTGCAGTATGTAGGGTGTTAAAACCATCATTGTCCATACCAGTTAACCTGAAGATGAATATAAGTCTGTGTGTTGTGAACTGGTGTGAACCTATACTTATCATCTATTAAAGGAGTGGGATAGTTTGCACCACATATTTACTTTGATTTCCTTCAATGGAAAACTGTTGGTGGGTATATAATACATGATACAAATCACATCTGTTCTCTTCCCAGGAACTAAAAAGTGGTATTATTTGTTAGCAGACCAAAAAGTAGCTAAAGCCAGCAGGAATCATATACATCTTGAATTTGTGAAAGTTATTTGCTAAGAGGCTACAAGAAACCATATTGAATATGTATAGCTGTGAGAAGACCAGAGAAAGAATTAATTCTGCAAATTGGGATTTCTCAGTGTGGTGCATTGACTTTATGATACGAGTAGTCTATATAGTACCTACAGATGCATCTCAATAAATTAGAATATCTTTGAAACATTTATTTCTTTCAGTAACTAAATTAAAAAAAAGTGACCTCCTATATTTTCTAGATTCTTTACACACAGAGTGTTCTATTTCAAGTGTTTTATTTCTGTAAATGTTGATTATGGCTTACAGCTAATGAAAACCCTCATCTAAGAAAATAAGAATATTGTAAAAAAGTTCAGTATTGTAAATTCAGTGTGTCACCTGCCAAGGTTTCCTAAGCCTTTAAATGGTCCCTCAGTCTGGTTCAGTTGGACACACAATCATGGAAGACTGCTGATTTTGGATTGTATTACTGAATCACTGAAATGAATGAACGTTTCAAAAATATTCTAATTTATTGAGATGCACCTGTAAGTATGTCTCATTACATTTTGATTTAAATATTGGAGATACAGAATAAGAACATTTAGAATTTCAGGGCCATTGTATTGGTTGGCTCAGTTGGAGATCACAACTAAACCTTTCCTCTTGATTTACTTGCTACAGTACATTATCTTTCAAGGGGTGGGATACAGTGGGGGAAAAAAAGTATTTAGTCAGCCACCAATTGTGCAAGTTCTCCCACTTAAAAAGATGAGAGAGGCCTGTAATTGACATCATAGGTAGACCTCAACTATGAGAGACAAAATGAGAAAACATATCTAGAAAATCACATTGTCTGATTTTTTAAGAATTTATTTACAAATTATGGTGGAAAATAAGTATTTGGTCACCTACAAACAAGTAAGATTTCTGGCTCTCACAGACCTGTAGCTTCTTCTTTAAGAGGCTCCTCTGTCCTCCACTCATTACCTGTAGTAATGGCACCTGTTTGACATTGTTATCAGTATAAAAGACACCTGTCCACAACCTCAAACTGTCACACTCCAAACTCCACTATGGTGAAGACCAAAGAGCTGTGGAAGGACACCAGAAACAAAATTGTAGACCTGTACCAGGTTGGGAAGACTGAATCTGCAATAGGCAAGCAGCTTGGTGTGAAGAAATCAACTGTGGGAGCAATATTTAGAAAATGGAAGACATACAAGACCACTGATAATCTCCCTCGATCAGGGGCTACACACAAGATCTCACCCCGTGGGGTCAAAATGATCACAAGAACGGTGAGCAAAAATCCCAGAGCCACACGGGGGACCTAGTGAATGACCTGCAGAAAGCTGGGACTAACTTAACAGAGTCTACCGTCAGTAACACACTACACCGCCAGTACATATCCGGGCCCGTCTGAAGTTTGCTAGAGAGCATTTGGATATTCCAGGGCAACGAAGGAGTGGCTTCGTAAAAAGCATTTCAAGGACCTGGAGTGGCCTAGCCAGTCTCCAGATCTCAACCCCATAGAAAACCTTTGGAGGGAGTTGAAAGTCCGTGTTACCCAGTGACAGCCCCAAAACATCACTGCTCTAGAGGAGATCTGCATGGAGGAATGAGCCAACATACCAGCAGTATGTGCCAACCTTGTGAAGACTTACAGACTTACAGAAAACGTTTGACCTCTGTCATTGCCAACAAAGGATATATAACAAAGTATTGACATTAACTTTTGTTATTGACCAAATACTTATTTTCCACCATAATTTGCAAAGCAATTCTTTAAAAATCAAACAATGTGATTTTCTGGATTTGTTTTCTCATTTTGTCTCTCATAGTTGAGGTCTACCTATGATGACAATTACAGGCCTCTCTCATCTTTTTAAGTGGGAGAACTTGCACAATTGGTGGCTGACTAAATACTTTTTTCCCCCACTGTATATTAGAATCACTGAGAATGGAGGAAGTGAAAACAAAATAAAACATAACTGTTATTTATAACATTTTAAAATAAAGTACCCACACACATATAAGAAATAATATACAACCAAGACCACCACAATTTGACATTTGTCAAAATCACTCAGGTCCTTAGTCATGGCTGTTTTTCCTGCTTCCAATACTTAAATCCAAGAACTGACTTTTCATTTGCTGCCTAATATATCCCAAATCACTGAGGGATACCTCCTAAACATTAACTGAATCACTGAGAATGGAGGAAGTGAAAACAAAATAAAACATAACTTTTATTTTATAACGTATTAAAATAAGGTACCCACACACGTATAAGAAATAACTTACAACCAAGATAACAGTGACCAATATTAGTGCTTGATGAATATAATATGCACTATGGTTTGTTCTTGGTTAGGGATATTGTGTTTGTCTATGAAATTTATGCAGATGCAATTAGGTATTACCCAAGGATATACTGTATATATATGACTAGGAGAACATGAGTAAATCGGAAGGCTTGCATAAAAAATGCTATCAAATAATCATACTGGTCTTAGATGATTTAGACACAGTATCAATCAATCCCCATTAGAATGGGATCTGTAAACAGCTCACCAGTTAGACAATTGTAGGTAGGGAGTTTATTCGGCAACACCTATCGTGCACAATATCCCTAACCGAGAACAGACCATAGTGCATATTATATTCATCAAGCACTAATATTGGTCACTGTTATCTTGATTGTAAGTTATTTCTTATACGTGTGTGGGTACCTTATTTTAATACGTTATAAAATAAAAGTTATGTTTTATTTTGTTTTCACTTCCTCCATTCTCAGTGATTCAGTTAATGTTTAGGAGGTATTCCTCAGTGATTTGGGATATATTATGCAGCAAATGAACAGTCAGTTCTTGGATTTAAGTATTGGAAGCAGGAAAAACAGCCATGAGTAAGGACCTGAGTGATTTTGACAAATGTCAAATTGTGGTGGCTAGATGACTGGACCAGAGTATATTCAAAATGGTAGGTTTTGTAGGGTATTTTTAGTATGCAGTAGTTACTGTCTGCAGAAAGTAGTCCAAGGAAGGACAACTAGTAAAACAGGTGATAGCATCATGGTGTCCAAGGCTACCGATGTGCAAGGGTTTCCATAGAAGAGCTACTGTAGCACAAAGTGCTGTAATTAATGACCTATCCTTAAGATACACCATCAAATTAAGATAGGTGGAGGCCCAACATACAGGCCCACATCAATCAGTTATTTTTAACACAGTGTGTGGAGTCAGAAGCAGATAGCTCTGTACACTGTGATGTATAGGAGCTGAGTTGTAATAGGAGTGCTCAGCCACTGCATAGTATATGGAGCTGTCTGCATCCAGTTCTGAACACTGCCCTAACAACAGCCAGTATGTTGAGCTCCTACTGAACTCAAATTAATGATCTATCCTGAGGATACGTTATTAATTGTAAGTCATCCCATTTAATGCCGGACCTTTTTTAGAGAACTTGTGGAGTCCATACCCTGATGGTTTAATGTACAAAATGTTAGGTAGTTGTTTTTACTGTTCTGGTTGATCTGTGAACATCTGATATGCAAGACACATGGCAGGGGCACAATACAAAAAAACATGCAGAGATGGTCAAGAGGTTGCATTGATGTTCAGTCCTTAAACCATAATAGTAAAGGAAATTGACCTGAATGATTTTGGCCATGATTTGAATATCTCAGAAACGACAAATTTCCTATGATTTTTACACATAAAAGAACAGAAAAACATCCAGTGATTGCCAGTTATTTGGATAATATTGCCTTTTAGTGAGGCTTGATAGATTGGTTCAAGCTGACAAAATGCTAATAGTAACTCAAATAACTGTGACCTTCTATGTGATATGTGGATAGTAAGTTACCTTATAATATCAACCATGACCAAAATCTATAATTCAGGGTACCATTCTTCTGTACAGTACAGGGAGAATTTGGTATCACACATGATGTCACAGACAGAAAACTATTCCTACAGCAAACTACAGAATCAGCAGAGATAACTGTGAGGGGCAAGGGAACTTCGTTGTAAGTTTGCACCACTTAAAATGAAAGAAAGGTTTCCATAGGAGAAAAATGTATAATGTAGGAGAAAGATAGTGGCTGGTCTATTAAGGCATATTTTTGTAACATATATTTTATTGGAATTTTCAAAGATTTTATATAAAACAACTGAATACAAAATTTCTCACACTCCGCACACAATGTCGTAATCAGGAAGCAGCATAGTACCCACCAGCAGTACTAAGGCATATTTGCAGCATAGCTGCCCTCATTTTCACCCCCAAAATAAATTTGGGTCTTGGACAACCCTTTTAAATACCAGACCCTTATTCCTTATGCCAGAATGGGGAGAATAGGAGCAGCTCTGCATTAGTGCATTCTTTGAAATGACAAAAATGCTTTATGGTAATCCCTATAGTGCTATAAGATTGGCCTATTACAACCACAGGAGCAAATCTAGCAAGGGCCTATCCCTATCTAACAAAGCCTACCCCCAGTGCACTTGAGCCTGATTTGCATATCATATTAAATCATTATTTAATGCACAGCACTGTTATTGGTTTGGGAGGTATTTTGGACCTGACAGACTCCCTTTAATAACATGTTAAGACATTTAGAGTTGCTTTTTCCAGGCCATCTAATTTTTGGTGTGGAGTTCCTCTTTTGGAGTTATATACTTGAAGAGTCTTGGAAATCTGCATAGCGAGTATGCCTGCTTTGATCTGTTCTACTGGTTAGTTTGTTTTACTACTTAGTTTGCACCTGATAGAGTCACAGTCAGCACCCAGGAGCCATTTGCTAAAGATACCACAACCCTTAAAAATAAACTACAGCAATGTCTTACAATGAAGGTACATTTTAAATTTGTCAGCTGTCAGTTTGGAAAAATAAATAATTATAAATCCAACAGTTAAAGAATCCATTTGTAGCAGTGATTTTATTTAGTGATGCTGTTATGCTGCAACCTCCATAGTTAGTACAGTAAGAATAGGCGTTCATTTTTGAGCAGCTTTTCCTAAGGGCATTTCCTCAGTTCAGGACCCTTAATATGCCACATTAGGGTCATTATCAAGTGCAGTTAAAGGAGTCTCCAGATTGATACAGTTTTTGTGCTGGTCTCTGCAAATTGTGATGTTGGAGCAGCTTCTTGTGTACTTATATTTCTGTTGGTATATTCTATGAATGTATTTTCTAGAGCTCCTGACATAGTTTCTACTGCCATCTGCCATTTTTTGTAGAAGACTTCTATTGGGGGCCTATCTGTTGCCTTAGTTTTTCAGTCTTAAAGGGGAAAACATTTTTGATTTAGAGAGGCAACTGAAAAATCTGTTCCATATATCTGAATGTAATTATTTCTGCAGCTTGTGAGTTGGTAATTTTTTAAAACCCCATTCAGAAGTATGGGAAGAATTTTTATAGTGAAATTTGACTTATGTCTGCACCTGACAATATATACAGTATACTTTTTTTGTCTATTTAAAATGTTGCTTGTCTGGAACTTGTGTTGGATCTGAAAAGGTGCTACTTTCCCCTTGCACCTCAGCAACCTACATCTTCTTACACCAGGGTGTAGGAGGCTGTGGGTATCCTTGGGCATATCATAGCTGCCCCACAGAGAGAGCCATTAGTCTGCTCATTTCCCGTCCTCCTCTTGTGTACAGCATTCTGTTGAGATCTTTATAAATCTCAGTTCTGGAAGAGTGTCCAGGCGGGTGGAAGACTGAGCACAAAGCAACCTGAGAATTTCTGTCACTCTCTGCATATGCTTCTAAGTGCTTTAATCCCAATTAGGGGCGGCTGACACACGGTCCTATTCATCCCAATCAGACCCTGAATACATTTGCCTAGAAATGAACTTCACCAATAGAGGTTCCCTTAAATGTGCCCAGCAGCAAGGAAAATCGAATTGAGTCAGTGGCTCATTCTATGGGGATGCGGGGAGAAGAGGTATGAATTTATAAGGTACAGAGAAACATAGCCATTCTTTTGACTTTTATTTGCAGCATGTCAAGCGAGAGGAGCAGAGCACAATACACACAGCACACAGGGGTTTTATAATTACCCTCCTAATTCTTCCCATGTAAAACTGTATGACTACGGCACTGGATCCCTATGTGATCTTCAGCACTAATGTGATGTGCAATTAATAATACACATATCCACACCAGATTCAACATGTCATCTGCTAGGATTCCCATAGAAACTTCATTACTATTCAAAGGCTGCTTCATATCCCACCCGCTTCTAGTACGCACTGCACAGTTGGTCAGGATATGCTCGCTATTCACAGACCATAACCTCTTGTGTGCCCCCCGTCCCCTTGCTCTAACACAGAATGGCTAGCAGGTTCGCAATTCACACGATATAAAGAGTAGTAGCTGGTGTGTGATAAAGAATACTAGTAATGATGAGGATGATTCTATTGGATAAAAAATAATGTTGATAAAGAATGTATCCAAACATATATACAGTACATCTAGAAAAAAGATATACTTGCTCTATACTATATATAAAATATAGTAGATTTTACATATATGGTATAGTATAGTATAGTAAACTCATGCACATATACTGTACATATACAACACACTCTACAATTTCTGTATCTAGGCTGTATAATAACTAGATAATACATTAAAGATGGATAAATTATGGATAAATATATGGCTAGGTAGACAGATAACTTTTTTATTATTATTTAAGTATTACTATGAATTATAATGAACTGTGTACTGTAATGTATGTATTATTGTGCATTATGAATTGGTCCACATGTTCTAGTAGATATATGTAATTACATTAGGCTATGTTATTGGGAGCCTTATTTATGTATTTATGTCAGATGTATTAGTGCTAGTATAATGCTTGATACGTCTGTATACGTAGTAAAACTATAGCCGATGGTTTTCTGCCTATGTGGTATGCATGATAGAGGCTGCCTAGTGCCCATACCCGAATCTTGGTCTCTGAAGATCTTAACATCCTCTGTACAGGAACAGTTTGGTCCTCTGAATAGAACTCCCTGGTGGGACATTGCTGTGAGCAACTGTGCTTCTGTAGCTGACTGTTGTTCCTTAACATTCATGCCTCATTAGGGGGCAACCTGTTAACTAAAAGCTCACAGTGCCAGTCTGTTACTGAGGGGCGCAGACACTTCAGTGCTTGGCATAAACAGGGCTCCACCAATAAAATATCCCTCAGAGTTATCTTTGTGGCCTGGTTTATCTGCGTTAACGAGACTTCCAGATTCTTAGCTGGAGTCTATAAAAGCCATGGTGGAATGTTTTGATTGAGTCCCGACATTGTCCTGGAATAAAGCTGAAACCATGTAATTAATGTGTCTTTTTAATAAGGGACAATACGGTCGTTCAAGCTATTTAATTTCATTTAATTTTCCATCCCATTTGCTGCAAACACTGCCCTTACTTTTAACACCCAGCCTTTCATGCTGCATTGTGCTCCACTGGGCACATTAGATTGCTTTCACCCTTGCTTTTTAAGGCAAAGAAAATGTGTTCCTATTGCCTTTTGTCATTTCACTTGGGGAACTTCAACTTTGAGCCACAGGACAGAATAAAAATGGAGTAGCTGGTGTGAAAGCTTCCAGAGCAGCCTTTTCTATTCTCCTTGGATGGGAACCAGCCACAATTGGCTATATTAATAAATAACTTTCCTCACAGCCAGGCTTTACATGCCCCTATTCACAGAATGGCTCGCGTGTCGTTCACGCCTTTTGACTCATTAAGCCCTGGATGAAGACTGTCCCTAGATGAAGCAGTAGGGCACCTTTACCTCTGCTCAGGCATCATCTGAATGGCCGGGCCAGAGGTTACTCGGACATGTTCACTGCTTCACTTTATTGCCCTCCACCTCTCTGTGCACCATTCACACGGATGATCAAAGAGGTCATCTGAGTTTTGTGGTGCCCATGGTGAAACCAAGAGGAGAATGTTAGATGGCAGCTCCCATAGAAATCCACTTCTTTGGTGTCCATCAGACAACATTAAATGTATGTCAAAAATGTATTATGGATTCATGTAGTACAAAAATGTATTACATGTTCTTTCTTACATTCGGCTTATCTGTTGCAAACTCTCTCTATGTGTCTGTCTATCTTTATACTATATGCTACACATATAAGAAGACCCATAACGCAATTGTAGAATTGGTCATGAAATATAGTTTGCTAAGACTTAGAAGAGGAGATGCGGAGGAGGTGAGGAGATGTCAATCTTACTGCCTTGAAGGAGGATAAATAAAACCCTGAACTGCTGAGAGGGGTACTGTGACCGTTTTCTGTATAATTGTACCTATCTATAAATTGAAGAACTACATTGTTAGTCCAACCACATATATGCTTCCATGTGCATCATGTAGGCAATTTCACATTTAGCAAAGTTATATATAGGTGTTATATTGAATAGGTAAGTGTATGTGGAGAAAATGGTTTTTGTGTGAGATTGAGATGGCTTTAGTGATGTACACGGTTCTTATGATAGGTAAGAGATATATAGCATTACTGTCTGTTGACATTTGTGTAAACATTTGTGTAATTTGCAGCATGACGTTCTACTTCCAAGTGTCTTGGGTGAAGCCACGTCTGGACATAAGCCCACAATTCTTAATAAGTAACCTTGCCTCAATACTCAGGTCAGTGAAGCATATGAAATGATGGTTATTTAGGAAAACTTGTAGGTATTTCTGGTGTTTCCCCAGCAAGTACCTGCCCAAGTTTTTTTTGGCACACGCCAGGAATCAATAGGAGTTAACAAGTCCTTAAACATTCCTGGTCCCTTTGTTAAACAGTCCTTTGCCATAAAGCCAAGGGAAGAGAATGAAAGATCTTTGAAGTCTATTAAAGCTGAAAGAAGTCGGCCAAGTAGACCTGAAACAGTCCCTTCTTCTGCAGGGCTGGTTTGTCGCTGGACAATACAGGGAGGTAGAATTTATGGAGAAATTATACAGTGGATTTGTCACTTAAAATATCGTAAGTGTCCAGGGGACAAAGCTCCATGCTGAGGATTAATGGTCCCTCCAGACCTCTCATTCACCAGGGGCTTTTCTCTGCCCTTGACAAATTGGATTTTTAGGAATGGGAAGGTCGCCTGGACCATTGTCTGCTGCTCATTCATGGGGGTTGATTATGCAGGAGGGTTAGGGAAAGTGTCCATGTGACCCCCTTGGATGGAGCTGTGCAGCTGCTAGAGCAGTTCAACTCTCTCACCAAACTCTGCGCCCTAGAGCATCATCGTGCCAAGGGGGAGCCCTCCCGAGCCCATAGAAAAGCCGGCGTGCACTAAGCTGCGCGTCACTGTGCGGGCGGAGATAGCCAGGGTGAGCTGCCCGTCTGCTGCCTCCCTCTGTCACTCTAGCCCTGACACTGCTCACCATGCACTCCAGTCGGGCTCCGGCCATCAGTCTCAGCGCAGACACTGGCATCCCGGCTGGCCTGCGTCTGGGACCAGTCCTGGGCAGCTTCAAACTGGGGAAATACCTATCAGACCGCAGGGAGCCTGGACCCAAGAAAAAGGTATGCCGTCTGTGGACTTTAATAGTCCAAGCCAGCTCTCTTTCCAGCAGATACATGGCCAGCACCCTCTATGTAGCCTGCAGTGCATGCTTGCCCAGGAGGGTCCAATACTGATCCCAAAACTTATTAAATTATACAGAAAAATTAATACACTAATTCTACTGCTTTTGTTAATTTAATTAATTAATCAATTAATTTATATATAATTGTGCTATAATTAAAGAATTTATAATTGGCATTTTACATGATATAATAATCTTACCTACTCAATAATTATTATAATTGTTATTATAATATATATATATATATATATAGACACATGTGTGTGTCTATATATATATATATATATATATATATATATATATAATGCACAGACATAACAATGGTAGGTTTTTTAAATTCATTTATTACTTTGCATTAATTTATGCCGTAATATGACGTATACTTTCCGATTAAGAAATTATATATTGCATCAATAAAACGTAACTTGTAAATTATGGAAACATAGTTTAAGGCTATTAAACGCTGTGGAAAAAAATACATGAGATAGATTAAAAGTAAAAATACATAAAAGTTACTGGTAAATAATTGCCATAATGTACAAAAGCCGCAGATCAATAGCTTTTGTCACACATATCGCTTTGATTTTAATGTCTTTTAATTGTATTTAAACGCTCTGCCAGACTCTCCAAATTTATTCCTCATCATCTGGCCCCATTGGGTTTTCACATTAGTTTGCATTGTCCTGGTGACTTTTATTGCATGACCATTCAGACACACTGATATGGTATTTTACTATATTAGTCCCTATGGGGAGAAGAGAGACATTAATTCACAATTCATCTAAGCTCAAACTAGGAACTTTAGACTAAATATATTCGATCTCATTAATCTGTTTTATCGATTTTTATTTTCTCCATGGTCTATTGTCATTGTTTATTGCAATGATTATCATTATCATTATTATTAATATTAAAATGCACATTTATTTTTCAGGTGCGGTTTGTTCGAGGGGAACTTGTGGATGAATCAGGAGGTCCAGCCTCGGAATGGATAGGGTTAATACGAGCGGCCAGAAATAGTCAAGAGCAGAACTTGGAAGCTTTCTCTGATTTACCAGGAGGACAGGTACACATATGGGGCAGGCACTTGTTGATTGAGGGGGGATTTCTCTGTTTTAGATTCTGATATAATTAGCGGAAAGGTCAGTGTACTTTATGTTGTAATATACTATATGTTGTTGTGTACTTTATGTTGTAATATACTATATGTTGTTGTGTACTTTATGTTGTAGTACACTTTATGTTGTAATATACTTTATGTTGTTGTGTACTTTATGTTGTAATATACTTTATGTTGTTGTGTACTTTATGTTGTAATATATTTTATGCTGTTGTGTACTTTATGTTGTAATATACTTTATGTTGTTGTGTACTTTATGTTGTTATGTACTTTATGTTGTAATGTAATTTATGTTGTTGTGTACTTTTTGTTGTAGTGTACTTTATGTTGTCCTGTATTTTATGCAGTATTTGGTGTATTTTATGATGTAGTGTATTTTATGTTGTATCGTATTGTATGATGTAGCCTATTTTATGTTGTAGCGTATTTTGTGATGTAGAATATTTTATGTGATAATGTAGTTTTTGATGTAGAGTACTTTATGATGTCGTGTAATTTATATGGTAGTGTATTTTATGATCTTGTGTAGTTCACGTTGTGTATGCTGTAGTGTACTTCATGTTGTAGTGTACATTATATTGTACTATATTTTATGATGTAGAGTACTTTGTGTTGTAGTGTACTTGTTGCTACCTTCCCTCCTACCAGATGAGTAACAGGTGAACGTCTCTCTCTAGATTTATTACCGGACCATGCGAGAGGTGCAGGCAGGAGAGGAGCTAACAGCCTGGTACTCTAACTCCCTAGCCCAGTGCTTTGATATCGCTGTTACAGCTACCCCAACACACGACGAGAAAGGTAATAATTGCCATTATTACTATTATTGACGTTCTTTGCTATTTGTGGATCGGTCTCATGGCATTAGCGCATTGTTCAACAGTTCCATGCTCGATGGATGTGCAGTACGCACGGTCTATATTTTATTTTCTTATATTTTACAATATTAGTATTATAAAGCAAATCATTATAATGATCATATTTAATATTGTACATTATTGTACATAAAATTCTCGCCTTCTGTATAATATCGCTATAAATTCAGTAAGAAAGAACAGTATCGCAGGCTGTAGTGGAGTTGAGAATAGCTGAAGTAATGTTGCGAATAGCGATTATTTATTTATTTATTGACTTTAATTATGTTAATTATATTATTAATAATGCATTAGTCTATTGCACTGACAAAACTCCCGACAATTATAAATTCATGAATATAATATTATTGCGGCTGCCTATTCTGCCAATTCGGGTATTGTTTTCCGAACCCTGTCATACTATAACTATATTTTATTATTATCAGCTTAATCTTTGTGAATGGGAATCTGGAGGGGTCCTGTCAAGTTAACGATTTCGATTGATGCAAGCGCTTTCCATGGAAGCTTCTCTTTATCCGGCTACACCAGCAGCTCTTATAATAGGATTACAACTATCAATGTGGCCTCTTCCTAATCCGTGTATTTCAAGCGAAACGAGAGCATAACAATAACAAATAAGCACATAGAAATAGATAGATAGATAGATAGATAGATAGATAGATAGATAGATAGATAGATAAAGTAGATATAACACATAGCTAATAAATAAGCAATAATAACAATCTGTAAAATATAAATAATATACAAAATATGAGATAATTAAATCGATAACCAAACCGATAATAAATAATTATATAAAAATAATATTATATATAAAATATGAAAAAATGTATAGATAGATAATCCGATGGATGATAGCTAAATATTATGGGTAGATAGATAAACAGACACATGCTGGTTAGTTTCTACTGTACACAGATGCTCTGAATGACAGATAGATGAGACTCTGGCACTATAGTGTTGGAGGGACAGGAATGATTGTGTTCGTGTTGTTGGTGGGGGGACATTATTACATGAACCCATTGTTATTGGAATGAGTGCACAACTAGCCAACATACGCTACCTATTCTTCTAATGTCAACAGATGGGCCAGATCCCAGTCATCCCATTACAGCAGCTGTGTGCTGGGAGCAGGGGGTTAATAGAAAAGGGACAGCAAAGTTCAGCAGGATTAGAGAGTGTGCATGGTCTTCTAGGTCGCTGTCTGTACATCCCATTCCTTGTAGGGCCAGCACTGCCAGAACAGAATATTTCAGTTAGCAGTAATAGAATAAAGCAGAGGCTGTCACTAAATGACTGATCTTTTCTTTTCCCAGGTGAAGAACGCTATATTTGCTGGTATTGTTGGAGAACCTTCAAGTTTCCAAACACCTTAAAAGCTCACATCCATTTCCATTGTGCCCTGAATAATGGCAGAGGATTTATCGGCAATGAACACATCAGAAGCGCTGACATTTTCAACCTGTCTCCCAAAGCCACTGATGGAGTGACCAATCCCACCTCAACCCTAAGAGGAAACCATCAGCAGACCATTAAGAGGGAGTCCTCCTTGTCTCCAGCCATAAACAAACTGGGGGTGATCAAAAAGGCGCTTGGGAAAGAGGAACAGGACAGAGCATTGGACATGAGTGTGAACTCGGCAAGAAGCCACGGCCAATTTGTAGGCCTGGTGGGAAATACTTGTGGGGGGAATGGGATGACTTTTTATCCAGGCTTGAGGTCAGCTTTCAAACCCACTGGACTGTCCAAGTTACCTCACAGCGATACGGCCCGGGAGGATGCCAAGTCCAGCAGTCTAGGGTTTAGTAAGCTTATGGGAACCATCAAGCCAAGCCGCTCAGGGAATGAAAGTCTGGTCACTAACCACCACTCCAAGTGCTTGATACCAAGTGATGGCCCAAACACTGTCCTGTCTTGTAGCACAGGTTTGAGGAGCTTCCCAATTCTATCCCACCTAGAGGAAACCTCAGCATTCAAGCATGTGGAGAGGGGTCTCCACAGTAGTCTCTCTTCCAGCAGCCGCTACAACCAGATCCCACAGGCAGGACTGCACTTTACAGAGAGGTTCTCCATCCCCCAGTTTGAAGGTATCAAGTCCTACTCAGCGGAATGTAACATCCCAGTTATGCCTTTCACTGTATACAATGGAGAGCTCCTGTACAGCACACCATATTACCCGTTCAAGTTCCACTTCAGCAACCTTATTAAGTACCCAGAGTCTATGTCTTACTTCAATGCTGGACCAACTATGACTCCAGAACTGGGCTCTATTACTACTAGCATAGATCGTGAGATAGCCATGCATAACCACCAGCTCTCTGAAATAGCAGCAGAGAAGAGCAGGACTGGACGGCTGGAGACTTTAGCTGGGACCACAAGCTCAGCTGGTGGAAAGCCCAAGAAAGGACACTTGTGCCTATACTGTGGAAAGCTCTACTCTAGGAAATATGGTCTGAAGATCCACATGAGGACTCATACAGGCTACAAGCCACTCAAGTGTAAGGTGTGTCTCAGGCCCTTTGGGGATCCTAGTAACTTAAATAAACACATCCGTCTGCACGCAGAGGGTAACACGCCATACAGATGTGAGCATTGTGGGAAGGTGCTTGTCAGAAGAAGGGACCTTGAGAGACACGTAAAGTCAAGGCATCCTGGCCAGAGCCTCAGCAGTAAGGAAGAGGTTCATAGTGACCCTTCCTACCAAGCACCAGAACCCAAGAGTGAGGACAATGACAGTGATGTGGACGTGTGTTTCACTGATGAACAAAGTGACCAGGACACGGGGGGCAGCAAGGAGCACTGAGGACTTCATATCATGAGAGATAATAATTATATATAAATATATGCAGATGTATATATGTATACATGGTTTAATAGGGTATATCTATTTATGTGCTTCTCAGTTTCTTGGAACTTTCCATCACATATGGACGTGTTACCAATTGCCAAGCAGGCACTCAGTATAGGATGAAGCGTGTGTGTGTGTGTTTGAGGCTGTATAGAGATTTTGTGATAAATTAAGTTGCACGTTTAATTAGAATTTGATGACAGTGGAGTATATACACAGTGGAGTATATACAGCTTTATTGCCCATCCTTTTTTCAGGCCATTACTGGCAGCCTCAAGCTCTTAGCGCAAATTACTTTTGATACGAGGAATGGATCTGGGCATTGCTCATCATCTGGCCATTTCCTCCTTTCCAATATTCTGCATTTCACTAAATTTCGTGCCTTTCTATTCTTCTAAACATAAAGTAACGCTTCAACAAACCAAGTACATACAGTGCAACACTCTCTCGTCGGCGTAGGTTCCCTTTTAATTGTAAATTTCTTAACAAAAATAATCGAAAATCTTGAATGATTAAACAATTTTTGGTCCTATCAAATCAAATTGAAACGAAATGAAATAAATCCATATCCATATACTAAATTGTTGTAAAAAATACTCTTAGATATTATAAGAGTTATGTAGATTTTTTTTTTTATAAGCAATGATGTACAGTGGATACAGTTATTGGTCTTGGTTCAGTTTGTTATGCGATTTTTTTTTAATAAACTTATTGACAAGCTCCGGTTTGTCCCTTGGAAACGAAATGTTGTTGATACTGTAAAAAATGTTGTGTTGCGTTATTTGTTTACACACAAATATTGCAAAATCTAACAAGACATCTGATCATTATACAGAAGTTTTTACTGGATCGGTACAACAGATATTATAAGGTCCCCGGTTTTTGCAAGACAGTTTAAGATACTGCCTTGTACTTCATCTATTTCAATACATTAAATGCACCCAAATATAAGTATAATAACATATAACAGTGATGCATTTCATAGCTTTAATTTTAGGTAAAATCGAAAATTTTCAGATTTGTCTGAAACGGTCTAAAGATGAAGATTTCTTCACCTTGAAAATAAGAACATTTATGTATCTATAAAAATGGATTTAAGGACATATAGGTACATCACAAATAATACATTGATGTTAATACATAGTTACTGTTTACTCAATCAATAATCAGACAATAAATTTATTGTCTTTATTATAGAACCATAGATTTTTCTAGGATAATAAGTTTTTTTTGTATCACTGATTGTTTCAAATTACCGGATGACCCATAAACAAATAATTTCATGAAATGTGCAAGTAAGGTATATTCAGGTATAGCAGATTTGTTGGAGACATTTCTGTCACTAACCCATTGACTACTATACAGGCATGAACATACTCTTAATAGTCCACTGAAAGTCCACCATTAATATGTTCAGTAAATAGCAGCTCACAACACATCACCTTACTGAATTCGGGTCACATCTGATACATCCTGATTGTAAGAATTGATAGTTCTTGATTGTGCATAATAGATATTACATTATTTATTGCCATAGAGGAGGCTGGGATTTGTCTTTATAGTTATTTTTACATATTTTGTTTGAAAAAAGAAACAAACAAAAAGAATTAAATAAAATAACAAAATATAAACAGACCAATGAGTAGATGGATTCCATTGGATGTAAATTCATGTAAGGGGTATCAGTTCAAATCATGTTGGAAATTTTTAAAGTTTTTGCATAGTAACTAAACACTAGAAAATATGCAAAAATAAATTGCAAAAATGGATTAATAATATGCAATGTGACGTAAGTTTGAGTAAGATATATATATATATAGACAAACAATGTTTGTATGAACCTAGTCTAATTCAAACATAATGGAAGATCCTTGCTTATCCACAACTATAGGTTGGTGCCATGTTATATAAATACTTAGAAAGTAGATCTGTCATGTTCATACCTCCTCCTGCCCCTCACTCATGGCGGCCCATGTGAATAGGCATATACTGTATACCAGTGACTGTTCATTGGTGAATGAGTAGGAGGAGTTAATAAGAATCTGGGGGAATACTTTAGCTATGGACACAGAGGGACAGATTTACTTATCTTGTCTAAAAAATAGACTGTGTAAATTCAAACTAGGCAGTCTAGAGAAGTGCTAAATGTATCACAGTGACTGCTGTTGGATAATAAATGTAGCAACATTTTGAGACAAATATTTTATGTACTTTGAAGCATCTCAAGCCATGACCCCTATCCATATAAGCCACTCAACTTTCCCACTAGATATATATATATATATATATATATATATATATATATATATATATAATTAATGCAAATTAAAGGGATTGTCCAAGAATTGGAGTAACCTGTGTGGAGGCCAGAGGAGGTGTAAAAAAAAAAAAAAAAAGCCTACTCACCTGTCCCTGCATCCCACATGACCCTTAAGAGCAATCAGTGACCTCAATGGTTGCTAGTAAGGGGCCAGTGACATATGTGATATTCCCTCTCCAGTGATCACTGAGGCCACTGATTGAACCCTGTGGTCACAGTGTGAACCCAGCCTCAGGGCTGTGGAGTCCGTAAGCCAAACCACTGACTCTGATTCCCTATTTTAACACAGCCCGACTCCAACTTTGGCTCCGACTCCTTCATAAATGACTGACAGGCATGGGCAGGCAGAAGATGCAAAACTCCATTTCACAAGAAAAAGTGAGTTATTGAATTCCTAAGAAAGTAAATATGCAAAAAAGCTACACATCTAACTAATTATAAAATAACAATAATTGTATAATATAACTGAAAATAATTAATAATTTTACTTTGAAGCTGGAGTTGGAATCAGTAACTTTTTTTCCTCCCAGAACTAGCTCTGACACTGACTCCACAACTCTGCCATGTCTTACAAACATTTGTGATGGAACTGACCATTCTCAAGAACTCATGAATTCCAGTGTGGCACTGTAATAGCATACCACCACTGCAACTGCAAGTCAGTTTGTGAAATTTCTTCCCTT
The DNA here is from genome assembly GCA_947044405.1 of Leptodactylus fallax. Lineage (NCBI taxonomy): Eukaryota > Metazoa > Chordata > Amphibia > Anura > Leptodactylidae > Leptodactylus > Leptodactylus fallax. The sequence continues at coordinate 1,757,208 of CAMRHE010000024.1, forward strand.
GTAGATATTCCACCATCAACTATGAATGGTGTTATTAAAAAATGGAAGCATTTAGGAACCATATCAACCCAGGCACAAAATAGCCAAATCTCTTATTGCATTAACTTCAGCACAAAAACTGTGTGAAAGGAGCTTCATGGAATGTGTTTCCATAGCCAAGCAGCTGCGTGCAAGCCTTACATCACCAAGCACAATGCCAAGCATTGGAAGTAGTGGTGTAAAGCACGGCATCATTGGACTTGTGTTGTGAGGAGTGACAAATCATATTTCTCTATATGGCAGTCTGATGGAGAACCCTGGGTTTAGAGAATGCCAGGAGAACATTACCTGCGTGACTTCATTGTGCCAACTATAAAGTTTGGTGGAGGAGGTGTAATGCTATGGGGTGCCTAAGCCCCGAGTTCCAGTGAAGGGAATTCATAATGCCTCAGCATACCAAAACATTTTCTACAAATGTATGCTTCTAACTTTGTTGGTATAGTTTGGGGAAGGCCCATTTTTTGTTCCAGTATGACTGTGCTGTAGTGCACAAAAGCAGAATCTATTAAGGCATGGTTGGGTGAGCTTGGTGTGGAAGAATTTGAATGGCCCTCACACAGCCCTGACATCAACCCCAATGAACACCTTTGGGGTGAACTAGAATGGAGATTGTGAGTCAGGCTCTCTCTTTCAACATCAATGTCTGAAAAGGGCAAATATTCCCACAGATGCTCAGAATAAAATATGAGTGGCAAATATTCCCATAGAATGAACTATGAGTGGAGAAGTCCATTTATCTGATGCAGAGCTCCCTTCACAAATTCATAGTTGATGTTAAAATCCTGGCTGCCTGCTCCAACCACTATTATTATTGACTCCTCTAGCGGCTGTATAAATCTATGTACAGTGAGCTCTTTCTAGTGATAGCTTCATCCACCCACACAATTATTATTGAAAGAGAATGTATGGAAACATTTGGAATATTTTATGATATATATGGATCCTAGATATGCACCAACACAGCTGTCATTCACCTTGTTCTGGTAGTAGAGCTTCTGAACAGGGCTGCAATAAATGAAGCAGAATTCAGATAAAACTGTGGCAACTGAGCAGCAGTCCAAAATAACATATTTTGGAATATTTGGAAACAGTATCAGAAGCCCTACAAGGCACTGCAATTAGATTAATGTAATTTTTTTCTGCTGACAGACTCCCTTTAACTAGACCTATCACAGTGACATTTGTCAGGATTGTTTTTGTTACAATGGGAACTGCTGTGAGTAAGAAAATATATTCTGACGTTTTGGGGAACACATCATAAGAACATTCAAATTATAGTTCTTTTGGAAGCTAAAAATAAAACAGAGAATAAGGCAGGAAGCAGAAAGCCCTGTTCTCTGTGTAGTGAGTGTAGTGTAGTGGGTAGTCAGACCAGGTTACTGCAGATCAGCTCCCATTCACATGAATGAGTGCTTAGCTGCAGTGACTCAGTTCAGCCACTAGACAGAGAGTGGAGCTTCCTGTTCCATTCCTTGTGTATCAGCTGCTGAGAACAGCTGATTGGTAGGGGTGCCTGGTGTTGGAATCTGATATTGATGACTTAGCCTTAGAATACAGTAGTTCATCAATATTTTAGCCTCAATAAAATCATAATAAATAAATAAATAAATATGCATTAACTGTAAAGCCCACCCACAATACAGTGACCTTTATTAGGGCTTGTTACATATTAAAATAGCATATACATCAATCTAGCTATATACCATATATATCATACAGTGCTGGCCAAAAGTATTGGCACCCCTGCAATTCTGTCAGATAATACTCAATTTCTTCCAGAAAATGATTGCAATCACAAATGCTTTGGTAATAATATCTTCATTTAATTTGTCGTCAATGGAAAACCACAAAAAGAATTGTCAAAAAGCCAAATTGGATATAATTCCACTCCAAACATAAAAAAGGGGGTGGACAAAAGTATTGGCACCCTTTGAAAAATCATGTGATGCTTCTCTAATTTGTGTAATTAACAGCACCTGTTACTTACCTGTGGCACATAACAGGTGGTGGCAATAACTAAATCACACTTGCAGCCAGTTGAAATGGATTAAAGTTGACTCAACCTCTGTCCTGTGTCCTTGTGTGTACCACATTGAGCATGGAGAAAAGAAAGAAGACCAAAGAACTGTCTGAGGACTTGAGAAGCAAAATTGTGAGGAAGCATGAGCAATCTCAAGGCTACAAGTCCATCTCCAAAGACCTGAATGTTCCTGTGTCTACCGTGCGCAGTGTCATCAAGAAGTTTAAAGCCCATGGCACTGTGGCTAACCTCCCTAGATGTGGACGGAAAAGAAAAATTGACGAGAGATTTCAACGGAAGATTGTGCGGATGGTGGCTAAAGAACCTCGACTAACATCCAAACAAGTTCTAGCTGCCCTGCAGTCCGAGGGTACAACAGTGTCAACCCGTACTATTCGTCGGCGTCTGAATGAAAAGGGACTCTATGGTAGGATACCCAGGAAGACCCCACTTCTGACCCAGAGACATAAAAAAGCCAGGGTGGAGTTTGCCAAAACTTACCTGAGAAAGCCAAAAACTTTTTGGAAGAATGTTCTCTGGTCAGATGAGACAAAAGTAGAGCTTTTTGGGAAAAGGCATCAACATAGAGTTTACAGGAAAAAAAAGAGGCCTTCAAAGAAAAGAACACGGTCCCTACAGTCAAACATGGCGGAGGTTCCCTGATGTTTTGGGGTTGCTTTGCTGCCTCTGGCACTGGACTGCTTGACCGTGTGCATGGCATTATGAAGTCTGAAGACTACCAACAAATTTTGCAGCATAATGTAGGGCCCAGTGTGAGAAAGCTGGGTCTCCCTCAGAGGTCATGGGTCTTCCAGCAGGACAATGACCCAAAACACATTTCAAAAAGCACTAGAAAATGGTTTGAGAGAAAGCACTGGAGACTTCTAAAGTGGCCAGCAATGAGTCCAGACCTGAATACCATAGAACACCTGTGGCGAGATCTCAAAATGGCAGTTTGGAGAAGGCACCCTTCAAATCTCAGGGACCTGGAGAGATTTGCCAAAGAAAAATGGTCTAAAATTCCAGGAGAGCATTGTAAGAAACTCATTGATGGTTACCGGAAACGGTTGTTCGCAGTTATTTTGTCTAAAGGTTGTGCTACCAAGTATTAGGCTGAGGGTGCCAATACTTTTGTCCGGCCCATTTTTGGAGTTTTGTGTAAAATGATCAATGATTTGACTTTTTTTTTCATTCTCTTTTGTATTTTTTCACTGCAAGCAAAATAAATGAAGATATTATTACCAAAGCATTTGTGATTGCAATCATTTTCTGGAAGAAATTGAGTATTATCTGACAGAATTGCAGGGGTGCCAATACTTTTGGCCAGCACTGTATGTGTATCATATACAGTGCCTTGCGAAAGTATTCAGCCCCCTTGAACTTTTCAACCTTTTGCCACATTTCAGGCTTCAAACGTAAGGATATAAAATTTTTATTTTTTGGTGAAGAATCAACAACAAGTGGGATACAATCGTGAAGTGGAACGAAATTTATTGGATATTTTAAACTTTTGTAAAAAATAAAAAACTGAAAACCTGTAACATTTTTATCATATGCGTTAGTCAACTAATTTCTGTGTCTTTTTTTGGTGACACATAGGGGGCTTTATTTTTATGTTGTTTTTAGTTTTGCATGTGTTTTAATTTTTTTTTTTATATCGGGAATATATAAATAAAAGAGGATGGAAACGTGTCTGTTTTTCTCTTTTCATTTTTTTTTTAAATTTAATAACACAAAGTGCTACTAAAAAACTTTTTAAAATAGTTTTTACTCTCCATTATGGTAATTTTTATTTTGTATGGTATCATCGGGGTTGGGGCTATAACCTTTAATAAGGGCGTGTTATTGGTGTATTATTTAATTTATTTTTTTAAATTATTTTATTTACTTTTTTTTTTTACTTTTCTTTTAATTTTTTTAAATTTTTTTTTTTTTTTTACATTGTGTCCCCATAAGGTCATAATAGATCTTTGGGACATCTGATCACTTTTTTTGTTGGGGAGGCTGATTTCCCCTGTAACAGGGGCTGGTACATTTAGCCCCAGTTGCCGGAGGAATACAGCCTCCTGCACGTTGCTTTCACATTACAATAGAGCTAAACTGGGTTCTGTAGGACCCAGCAGCTCTTACAGATGCTGATCCCGGCGGATGACGTGACCGCCAGGTCAGAGGGCAGCCGCAAGATGGCGGCGCCCATAGTGGTGTATACAGCGCTCATTCACGATTTTGTGCAGCTGCAGAATTCTGCTTGGATGTACCGGTAACCACCTTCCGGACGTATATAGTCTATGGGTCGTACAGAAGTGGTTAAAATGGGGAACTATAAGGCAGTACATTATTATTGATAATGGGGACTATTATTAATAAGAGGAAACTATTTAGAAGGGAGAACTATTAGTAATAAGGGGGACTATTATTTATAAGCAGGGACAATTACTGATTAGAGGCACTATTTATAAACAGGGATTATTATTTATAAAGAGGGATTATTATTTATAAACAGGGATTATTATTTATAAGCAAGGAATCTTAGCCCCCCTTTTAAATAATAGTCCCTGATTATAAATAATGACCGCCTTACAAATATTATTGATAAGGGGGAAGTTACCTGTGAACAGGACATATTTATAAGGGGGGGACTATTATTTATAAGTGCAGGGGTATGGCCACGTATATTGTATGGGGCCAGTAAAAAGGAATTATACTATAATATAACAGGTAATAATATACAGGTACTGTATATTATTACCTGTATGCACTTGAAGAAGGGGCAGATGCTCCGAAATGCGTCTGTGTTGGTATCTAATAAAGGAATTAGTTTGACTGACTTGGAGCAAGCGCTGATCCTTATCCCTTTTGGGAACGGTCCTTTTATCTCATTTGCATCTCGCTAACGTTGGCGTGGATCCAGCTGCTGTTTCTATCCAATATATCTGTTAATTTAGGAGTTGTGACCCACTCTTTCACAACTTCTTAAGGCCATTTTTTAATATAACTTTTGGTATTTACGTGTTTAAATGGTATAACATGAGGTTTTTGCTCGGTGTCGTATATTTTTTCTGCACTAGTACATTTTATACTATGTGGGGGCCATTTTAATTTGGGTGGGTCAGGTATGTTTAAGTGGTGGTGATGGGGGGGGCCCACTTATGAAACTTTTGCACTGGGCCCACCAATGGGTTAAAACGGCCCTGGTAGCAGCCATAGCTGATTTAGACGGTTCATAGCGGCATGGTAAAGCACATGTATTACTGTGCTAAAACATAGTAATATAGCTGCTGACATCCTGGTCAGGCTCTTTAATTTGCCGCCTCGCACAGTCTGCCTGCAAGGGAATAGGGAACATGTAAAGGGGTCATAATATATTTAGGTACAGCACAAAGGGGTGAGAAAAAAGCAGAGGGATATGGTCTAAAATTTTCTATGGGGCTCTTAGATAATGTCAATTATACCTACGGAAACCTCTGCGGACTTTCTGATAAAATTCGCTGAGGAAAAAACCTTGATACATTGCTGCCGTGGTTTTTCCCGCAGTGCTTTTTTGTTGCAGGACACTACGTGGGGCCTTAACCTTAATAGGTGTTTTTTTCTCATAGCAAGATTTTTCTAACCTGCATATCTATGATATATAGAGAATTATCTCTATATGCTAGTACATTGTATGCTTAGAAAATCTATTTTTAAAGCATAGAATGTACTGGCATATACATATATCTTTATATATCAATAAATTATGTACAGACAGTATAATACTATTGCAGCTTGGTATAAGAATAAAACCTCTATTGAACCTAGAAGACCCTGTGCCTCACTAAATTGGGTAACAGCTTTGCGTACTCTATTTCTTGGATTCAAATCCTTGCAGGTACCTGAGGAAAAGAGTTAAACTTTAAATTAATAGAGAATCTCTCAGCAACCTCCTCATTGATATTCATACAGTGTCTATAGTTTATACAGGACTACTACACTGACCCCTCCTAACAGCATCATTTTACTCAATGTTTTGTGGGTGAAACTGTAGGTTACCTGCATAATATACTAAAATACTGTGACAACAGCATATCTGCACAGTTTTGACTGCAATGCAAGAACATAGCCCTAGATCTCAAATAAAACAGACCCCACAACAGGTTAAAATGCAAACCTTATACCCCCAAACAAGGTACAGGTCTTCACCTCAGAATAAATTCAGACTTGGTGCACAGCTCATTACCAGGCAGATGTCTGATTATTGTGCTGTGACTATAAGGAGCTGTGGACCTGTGTGTGTTCGTCACATGACCATGGACTGTATATCACATGATCATGATCAATCTTTTATCCACTGGAAGCAGAATGACTGACAGCAAGCAGTCTAGAAAACTGTGAGGAATTGATCTAAAAAGTCTGAAAGTATAATGGAAAATTGTAGATCTTTTCATTATACTATCTATAACATTTATTTGCTGAAACTGGACTACCCCTTTAAGCTTTCATTTTTATTTATTTTTATATATGGCTTATTTTGCTTGTTATTGTATATAGTAAATGTGTTACTTTGTAAAACTAGATATATGGTTAGGAAAATGTAGAATGTGAAGCAAACATTGCCTTTCAATCAGTTATGTCTTACAGTGATCCTTGAAATGTTTTTGTAGGTAACATTAGTCTAATTCACACAGTTCTATGTAGTGAAATATGCTTAGACTATGTTACCATATGTACTTTAATAGGGTCCTTCAAAATTCCTACAATTAAGTTATTTATATAACTACCGCCTGCTGATGAAAACAAGTAAAACCAGTAGTGAAGTACTTTGGATAAATTAATGATTTTTCCTATAACCCATTCCAATGTTTTATGAGAACTGTTTACCTGGGGTTTTCTGTTTAGTATGCAGAAACTTGTAAGCAATGAATAAAACACAAAATACAAAGGATAAAATGAATGATTATATTGATACTGAAAATGAGAATAATTTATTTCTCCTTTCATGATATATTTGAATTGTTTAGAGGAAATTGGTAGAATTATTTACAGGATGCTTCCAAGACAAAGAAATAAGACACACATCCACAGTAATGATGTACAGGAACAATCTGATATTTGGCTTGGGGGAAAACCAAAATGTACTAGAGATTTTCCAGTAGGTAGTCATGGTCAAAGACTCCCATTAGTATGTACTGCAGTCATTTCCAGCATACTATAATCAATAGGTATTACAAATATATGTGTTGTGGGAAATCAAGATATATTTGGAACTGCAAACATTGGTTAAGGGTTAGTGTATTACGCCTATGGAGAATGCTCGGAACCAATACACAGAACTTGTATTGGTTTAGGTGCATGGAGCACAGAGTTTTTATTTAATAAAGTAAATGTTATAGTTGAGAGAATTTAATAAAAAAAAGACAGAATTATGTCCTGGGAATTATGAAGCTCTTTACAGTCATGGCCAAAAGTTTTGAGAATGATACAAATATTAATTTTTACAAAGTCTACTGCTTCAGTTTTTCTAATGGCAATTTGCATATACTCCAGAATGTTATAAAGAGTGATCAGCTTAACAGCAATTACTTGCAAAGTCAATATTTGCCTAGAAAATGAACTTTATCCCTCAAAACACATTTCAACATCATTGCAGCCCTGCCTTAAAAGGACCACCTAACATCGTTTCAGTGATTGCTCCATTAACACAGGTGTGTGTATGGATGAGGACAGGGCTGGAGATCAATCTGTCATGATTAAGTAAGAATGACACCACTGGACACTTTAAAAGGAGGCTGGTGCTTGCCATCATTGTTTCTCTTCTGTTAACCATGGTTATCTCTAAAGAAACACGTGCAGTCATCATTGCACTGCACAAAAATGGCCTAACTGGGAAGAGTATTGCAGCTAGAAAGATTGCACATCAGTCAACAATCTATCGCATCATCAAGAACTTCAAGGAGAGAGGTTCCATTGGTGCCAAAAAGGCTCCAGGGCGCCCAAGATAGACCAGCAAGCGGCAGGACCGTCTCTTAAAAGTGTTTCAGCTGCGGGATCGGGCTACCAGCAGTGCAGAGCTTGCTGAGGAATGGCAGCAGGCAGGTGTGAGTGCATCTGCACACACTGTGAGGCGGAGACTCTTGAAGCAAGGCCTGGTCTCAAGGAGGGCAGCAAAGAAGCCACTTCTCTCCAGAAAAAACATCAGGGACAGACTGATATTCTGCAAAAGGTACAGGGAGTGGACTGCTGAGGACTGGGGGAAAGTCATTTTCTCTGATGAATCCCCTTTTCGATTGTTTGGAACATCTGGAAAACAGCTTATTCGGAGAAGAAGAGGTGAGCGCTACCACCAGTCTTGTCTCATGCCAACTGTAAAGCATCCTGAAACCATTCATGTGTGGGGTTGCTTCTCAGCCAAGGGAATCGGCTCTCTCACAGTCTTGCCTAAAAACACAGCCATGAATAAAGAATGGTACCAGAATGTCCTCCAAGAGCAACTTCTCCCAACCGTCCAAGAGCAGTTTGGCGCTCAACAATGCCTTTTCCAGCATGATGGAGCACCTTGCCATAAAGCAAAGGTGATAACTAAATGGCTCAGGGAACAAAACATAGAGATTTTGGGTCCATGGCCTGGAAACTCCCCAGATCTTAATCCCATTGAGAACTTGTGGTCAACCATCAAGAGACGGGTGGACAAACAAAAACCAACAAATTCAGACAAAATTAAAGCATTGATTCTGCAAGAATGGACTGCTATCAGTCAGGATTTGGTCCAGAAGTTGATTGAGAGCATGCCAGGGAGAATTGCAGAGGTCCTGAAGAAGGGTCAACACTGCAAATATTGACTTGCTGCATTAACTCATTCTAACTGTCAATATAAGCTTCTGTTACTCATAATATGAATGCAATTATATTTCTGTATGTGATAAAAACATCTGACAAACACACATAAAAACCAGAGGGCAGTAGATCATGTGAAAATATAATATTTGTGTCATTCTCAAAACTTTTGGCCATGACTGTACACCATATGAAAAATGTGTTTGAAAATTTTTTTGTAAAATGGAGTTTCCCATGAGTTATTATGGAGCCCTAGGTGACTGTGTCATAGTTCACCCCTTTGTCTACTGCACTGTCTCTAGAGCAAGATGCTAGATTTTTCATTACTGTGCATGAGATATTGGTGGGAAAGCCATAGGAAACTGTAAAGAACTGATCTACAATGTGCCATTTGTGCTGACTTATGTGTTATACAATAACACTTGCCCCTGCTTTCAAGTTCTTTTGCTAAGATTTGAGCCCTCCATGTACCTACAAAAATAATAGTTAATTTAACAAATGCATTATCCAACTCTGATGCCATAGATTGTTGTCTGTGTAGTGGTATGTTTACATCCACCAACAAGATATAGGAACTGGACAAACTAAAATAGCCACCGTGACATATATTGCGGTAAATTATTATACTCTTGGGTCTCTCCAGACATTCTGAACATGTTTTTTCATTTTTTAGCACCTCCCCTGGGCGTTTACCTATTATACTCTTGGGTCTGAAGAGACCTCAGAGTATAATAATTTCACTTCTGGTTCTATCCCAACTTGTTCGACTCAAAACGAATTGAGTCACCAGAACCCAAAACAAAATGAATCTTGGGAGGTTCGCCCATTTCTAACACCAACTATCTAAGGAACCTTTCAATATAGTAATATTCAGAATGACTATCTGGCAATTCAGGCAAATTCCAGGTGGGCCAGTGACCACTGTGGGTGGTTCCTCCCCTATTACCTTATAGCTCTTTCTGGCTGACTGAGCGTCTTCCCTGCCCACTTAACACTCTCCTCAATGAGAGGTGCTCCATGGTGGAGACAATACTGGTCCTAGTGGGGTGCATGTATTGAGGTGCTGGACAGCCTGCCTGATTTAATAGTATGGGGTGTGATCAACTGGCTGTTCCCTGGCGCTGTGTTCCTCACATTAATATGTGACCAGCACCCTGTGTGAGTTTTATCTGTGCGCATTTGAAATGCTGGCATTCACCCCCCTCATACTGTAAATTGTAGGTGTGTGAGTGAATGTTTTATTAACATCTTGCACCTGTGCTCTTTATATCATATACTGTAATGGGGCCTATCTGCATTCTGCGCAGCCATGTTTCATCTGGTATTGGGTAAATGTGGCCTTTTTTTGTGATACTGTATGTTTTTTTGTATATTTTGTCCATTTTTAGCAGTGTGTAGAGATGATTGAACCCTTCAAGATTTGTTTTGTTTCGGGTTTGAGTGGCTCGGGTCCAAGACTTGTTTCGGGTCGAACAAGTATGGTGCAAACCACATCTTAAATTGGCTTAAAACATACTGTAGAATATTGTCAGGGCTCATAGGAACCTGTCTATATCTATATATTTATTTTTAGCTCTCTAAGGCAAATACAGCTGAAGTTATGTCAAAGTGAAAGTGGCATTATTATACTCTGTGGTCTATTCAGTGCCCAGAGTATAATAGGTGAAAGCCCATGAGAGGTGACAAAAATAAAAAAACATTCATACTCACCTTCCGTTACCTCTTTTGGGCTTCCTCAATGACGTCTGATGCTTTTCTGTGAAGTCACAACAGAGGCTGGTGATTGGGCTCCAGCAGTGACATGGGCACGTTGATCATCATGAAATCACAATGCTCTGTGTGCCCATGTGACCGCTGGTAGGCCTGGAGGGGTAGGGCGTCATGGCCATCTGGAGATGGCTGGGGCTCGCAGCACCATTGTATTGGCCCCATAATAACCCTTTATATAAATGATCCTCCTTATACTATTAAAAGGCCCACAACTGTGCTAAAAAATAAAAAATAAAAGTTATACTCGCCTCCCTGCAATCCTCCTCTTCTTATGTCGCTCTCATTGCTCCATGACCATGCATATGACGTCTGCATCTCAGTGCAGGAAGCGCGATGCTGTGACATCATCACTCCTGCTTGTGCTGAGAAGCAGACGTCTTAACTGTGATCTTGGCCACTTGTAAACCACAGGCCTGAATTGGCTTGCGGTTTACAGGATAAGAGAGCTTCAGGTTGCATTTTAACTAGATCGGTGTCCTGGAGAAGCCAATATAATTAAAAATACTACATCTATTACTAGCTAGCTACACCTCAGGACAGTAGTGAGTGTACTACATACAGTTGAAACGAGAAGTTTACATACACTATATAAAAAGACACATATGCATGTTTTTCTCACTATCTGACATGAAATCAGAATAAACCTTTCCCATTTTAGGTCAATTAGGATTAACAAAATTATTTATATTTGCCAAATGCTAGAATAATGAGAGAGAGAGAGAATTTTTAAGGCATTTTTATTACTTTCTGCAAAGTCAAAAATTTACATTCATTTCATTAATATTTGGTACCATTGCCCTTAAACTGTATGACTTGGGTCAAATGTTTTGGATATCCTTCCACAAGCTTCTCACAATAGTTGGTAGGAATTTAGGTCCATTCCTCCTGACAGAACTGGGGTAATTGAGCCATGTTTGTAGGCCACCTTGCTCGCACCTGCCTTTTCAGCTTTGCCCATACATTTTCAATAGAATTGAGATCAGGGCTTTGTGATGGCCACTCCAAAACATTGACTTTGTTATCCTTAAGCCACTTTGTAACCAGTTTGTCAGTATGCTTCGGATAATTGTCCATTTGGAAGACCCATTTGCTCCCAAGCTTTGACTTCCTGGCTGATGTCTTGAGATGTTGCTTCAGTATTGCCACATCACATTTTTTCCTCATGATGCCATCTATTTTGTGAAGTGCACCAGTCCCTCCTGCAGCAAAACAACCCCACAACATGATGCTGCCACCCCCATGTTTCACAGTTGGGATGGTGTTCTTAGGTTTACAAACTTCTTCCTTTTTCCTCCGAAAGTAACGATGGTAATTATGGCCAAACAGTTCAATTTTAGTTTCGTCAGACCACAGGACAGATCTCCAAAAATTAAGGTCTTTGTTCCTGTGCATTTGTAAACATTAATTTGGCTTTTTTATATTTCTTTTGGAGTAATGGCTTCTTCCTGGCAGAGTGGCCTTTCAGGCCATGTCGATACAATACTCATTTCACTGTGGATAATAGCACATTCTTACCAGCTTCAGCCAGCATCTTCACAAGGTCTTTTGCTTTTGTTCTTGGGTTGATATGCACATTTCGTACCAAAGCACGTTCATCTCTGGGACACAGAACCCATCTCCTTCCTGAGCGGTATGATGGCTGGACATTCCCATCTTGTTTGTACTTGCGTATAATTGTTTGTACAGATGAACGAGGCACCTTCAGATATCTGGATATTGCACCCAAGGATGAACGAGACTTGTGCAAGTCCACAATTATCTTCCTGATATCTTGGCTGATTTATTTAGACTTTCCCATGATGTTACACAAAAAAGCAGTGTGTTTAAGGTGTGCCTTAAAATAGATCCACAGGTGTGTCTCTAATTAACTCAGATGTTGCCAATAAACCTATCAGAAGCTTCCAAAGACATGACATCATCATATGAGCTGTCCCAAATTGTTTAAAGGCATAGTGATCTTAGTGTATGTAAACTTTTGACTTTGCATAAGGTAATAAAAATGCCTTAAAATTCTCTCTCTCTCGTTATTCTGGCATTTGGCAAATATAAATAATTTTGGTAATCCTAATTGACCTAAAACGGGAAAGGTTTATTCTGATTTCATGTCAGATACTGAGAAAAACATGCATATGTGTCTCTTTATATAGTGTATGTAAACTTCTGGTGTCAACTGTCTCCAGTCTGGTATTCGGAAAATCTATCCATTGGTTATTACTCAGCTCTTCGAAGCTTTCAAAATACAACGCATGAAAAATAAATTAGAAAAGCCGTGGTATTCTTCTCTAGGGCAGCAGTCATGTTTACTCCCCTCTCCCTCTTTGATTGCCTCATTAATACCTTCATTGTTGAAGCCTAGGTTTCTCCAGTAATTGTTGTCTTGTGTGGTATGAATTCTAGGAATAAAACACCTTCTGTATCCCAAAAAACTGTTGCCATGACTTTTCCAGCTGACTGCTGCACACAAAATTTCTTAAGAGTTGGTGACCCCTTGTGCTTCCATTGCATGGACTCTTGTTTGGTCTCAGGCTCATGGTAGTGGACCCATGCTTTTTCACCTGTAACAACCTGTGAACAGCATGTCTAAATTCTCTTTGCTAAATTGCTGGCGACATGTTGGTTGCTTAGGCGTCAACATATGGGGCAACCACCAGGAACTGACCTTTGACATCATCAAAACATCATGAATAATACTAGAAACCATGCCGACTGAAATGCCTAATTCATAAGCTATAACACTGACTTTGAGATGACGATCTGCCTAAATCATGGTGTCCAGTTTATGGCACATTTCCTCTGAAGATACTTCAACAAGTCGCCCTGAACAGTGTCATCTTCAGTTGATTACCTAACCCTTTAAGGGGCTTGACTCAAAATTTTACTTGGTAATAGAAAGGTGCATCATCACCATATACAGCAATGATCTTTTCATGGATTTCTTTAGGTTTCTTTTCTTCCTTTGTAACAAATCTAATCACTGAACAATGCTCCAAATCCCTCAATTATTTTTGTAGACCCGCGCTGTACTGCACTTGCCATCCTGTCACTTCCAGGGCTTTTCATCAGACTGAACTGCTACTGCATGTTTTGCATGTCTAGACATGTCTCAGCCTACACAGAAAAGCTCAGCTTTCTAAGGGTCCATTCACATCACGTTTTTCAAGTCAGTTTAAATTATCAGTTTAACTAATGCGGTGACCAGATGGAAGGTAACGCTGCAGTTGGGATTGCGGGGGTGCAAACAGCGCAGACTTGTCACGGTCTCTGGGCACGAGGGGGCAGCGCTGGTGCTGTCCCACGTTACCACCACTGGTACCGGTGATGAGGGGGCTGCACAAATGTTGGTGGTGATTGTTCCCCCGGGGCGCTTCCCCTATACTGTGCCGACTGGTGGTGTTTGGGGCGCCCTGATGTTGTCGGTGCAGAGTCAGACACAGAAACGGTTGTAAAGTTGAACTTTTACTTCCATGGGTGTGGAGGCACAAATGCTTAAACAGTTTCTTCAATACAAAACAACGGGGTATGCCTGGTGACACAGCAAAGTCCTGGGGTGCAGGGTAGACTTGATGAAAGGTGTTCCTAGCCCCTTATACTTCAGTGTTACAGCCCTGAGGTGCATCTGGGCTCCTATTTGGCTCATAGGAGGATGCCCACCATGATACTAGTACATAATATTCCCCACTCACGTTATGTGGTCCTGATAGCTCAGAGTTTCGGGGTGCAATAGTCAGGGTGGCAGGATATTCCACAGGTCTGGCCTTGGCCCCTGGATCCTGTGATACTTGCTATGGAGCACGTGTTCCAGAATGTTCTCTCCACAGTCTCAGGCTGACAAGATAATGATGCTTGACTTCCTTCGGGGCGATGGCTAGGCAGACAGGGGACAGGATCTTCTGAATAGCTGGAGTATGTCAGCTCTCCAACCTTCCTGGGCCTGTCAAGGACTTGAGATTCCTGCACTAAACTCACTGCTTTCTTCACAGGACATCACACTTATCTCCTCACCTCCTCCTCCTAACACTCCACACTTCTAACTCCTCACACGCAGGACCTTCCTGCAGGGGTGTTACCATGGGGACCCAGTGATCAGCTGACTCCTCCCCTTTTCCCAGGCGATGTCCTCCCATTGGACATTTGGTTACTATTCAATCCTATGGGAGGTGTAATGCATGTGTGAGGCTCACTAGGTGGCGCTGTGTTGTGTGAGACTCAGGACCCCCTGCTATGTCACACAGGCTATGAAGCAACAGGAAATAATACAATGCACAGAGATCACCCTCAGCCCAGCCATAGCCAGCTCTGGGATGCCACATACTCCCCCTCTTTCACTGAGCCGACCTCGGCGACGGGCTGGGGTGAAGGTGAGAAATGTAACATAACGTTAATAAATACGAATAAAGTACAAATGTCACTAACAGTTTAGAAAAATATAATACTTAGAAACTTGAGGTAAGACCTCCTGTGGCATCCCAGAGCTGGCTATGGCTGGGCTGAGGGTGATCTCTGTGCATTGTATTATTTCCTGTTGCTTCATAGCCTGTGTGACATAGCAGGGGGTCCTGAGTCTCACACAACACAGCGCCACCTAGTGAGCCTCACACATGCATTACACCTCCCATAGGATTGAATAGTAACCAAATGTCCAATGGGAGGACATCGCCTGGGAAAAGGGGAGGAGTCAGCTGATCACTGGGTCCCCATGGTAACACCCCTGCAGGAAGGTCCTGCGTGTGAGGAGTTAGAAGTGTGGAGTGTTAGGAGGAGGAGGTGAGGAGATAAGTGTGATGTCCTGTGAGTATAGTGCAGGAATCTCAAGTCCTAGACAGGCCCAGGAAGGTTGGAGAGCTGACATACTCCAGCTATTCAGAAGATCCTGTCCCCTGTCTGCCTAGCCATCGCCCTGAAGGAAGTCAAGCATCATTATCTTGTCAGCATGAGACTGTGGAGAGAACATTCTGGAACACGTGCTCCATAGCCAGTATCACAGGATCCAGGGGCCAAGGCCAGACCTGTGGAATATCCTGCCCCCCTGACTATTGCACCCCGAAACTCTGAGCTATCAGGACCACATAACGTGAGTGGGGAATATTATGTACTAGTATCATGGTGGGCATCCTCCTATGAGACAAATAGGAGCCCAGACGCACCTCAGGGCTGTAACACTGAAGTATAAGGGGCTAGGAACACCTTTCATCAAGTCTACCCTGCACCCCAGGACTTTGCTGTGTCACCAGGCGTACCCCGTTGTTTTGTATTGAAGAAACTGTTTAAGCATTTGTGCCTCCACACCCATGGAAGTAAAAGTTCAACTTTACAACCGTTTCTGTGTCTGACTCTGCACCGACAACATCAGGGCGCCCCAAACACCACCAGTCGGCACAGTATAGGGGAAGCGCCCCGGGGGAACAATCACCACCAACATTTGTGCAGCCCCCTCATCACCGGTACCAGTGGTGGTAACGTGGGACAGCACCAGCGCTGCGCCCTCGTGCCCAGAGACCGTGACAAGTCTGCGCTGTTTGCACCCCGCAATCCCAACTGCAGCGTTACCTTCCATCTGGTCACCGCAAGAAGAACTGGCGTCACGAACAGGATACGGGTGTGTGCCATTTTGAGAAAGTCGCCACGAAAAGTGCGCCAAATTGTCTCCAGAGCATCGGTCTTTATTGTGGACTTTGCTAAGATCAAGTTTATTCCCTGAGAGTGCTTGCAACAAAGAGGGGGAGCCCTATACCCCTGAAGTAAGCCATAAAGACTGTCCTCTCAGTGTGTTACAGCCCTGGAAGAGTTAAAACGCCCAGGACTTGTTTGCTGCGCCACATCGCTGTGTAAGAACGCCCACAAAGGGTTAACTGAACCTTGCAAAAGTGCGGGAGATTTTTAGCACTGCCCATGAGGCCAGGAGACCCATCTGCCGCCATCTTAGGAGAGCCCAGAATGCTGAGCGCAATGCTCCAGCGCACCCATAGAAGAAAGTGAAAGGCGAACGTGCCGGCGCCATTTCTGACTCTCCGGTGCCGCATCACCGTCCCTGCTGTGCACCGCTGATCTCCGGTCCACGCTGCAGCTGCTGTCGGTGAGTACTGTGCCTCCCTGTCCTTGTCTTCAGTCCTCCCACGGCCCCAGCGAGTGTTTTCCGTGTACAGTGTCCGTGGGGAGTGCCACCATTAAAGAGGGGGAGCACACCGTCAGCCTGCATCACAGTGACTCTGTTAATAGCTACAGCATTCCAAGTTGTAGTCTCCATTCCCTGCCAGCAAGCAGTTGAGTTTCTTAAAGAGACGGCGACCTAATTTCAGTCATACCTGCAAACAACATGACTGAGCAAAGTGACATTGTGCCATCTGTTTCTAGTGATCCAGCAGTGCCCATGGCGAGCAGCCTACCATTCTCCATGCCATTTTACCCTGGCGCACCATGGCTGCCGCGCTACAAAGGGGAGGCGCATACCCTCAGGGACTTTCGTGAGAAGATGCTGTCTCTCTTCCAGTTCTATCCTCTGAATACAGAACAGCAGATACAGATCCTGCTGGGCCAGCTTGAGGGTGCTGCAGATAGGGAGGTCAAATCCTGGCCTGCCTCTGACAAAAGAACCCCTGGGCAAATTCTGGACAAACTCCAGGTGAACTTTGACGTGCGATCTGTCTCCGAGGTAAAGATGCGCTTCTTTTCCAGACGACAACTACCTGGTGAGACCCTGCGGGACTATGCTTTATCCCTCCAAGAGGCGTTCAGAGCTGTGGTGGAAGTGGATCCACGTGAAAATGTGGACTCTGATAAAATCTTGCTTGACCGCTTCATAGAAGGGGCGGGTACCACATTGCTCCAGAGTCAGTTGCGAATGCTTGCTGCACAACATCCCAGCATCACGTTTGCTGACTTCAAGGCCCTTGCCATCCAGGTCTTGGGACAGGAGCAGCCCCAGCCGAGCCCAGTCATCTGTGCTCCCTCACCTGGACCCTCAACAAGCATCGCTCCAGTTGTCCTGTCACTACCTCTGGGTACCTCACCTGCTGCCCAAACTGCGCAGACTACACCAGCAGACTCCAGAGATGACCTTCTGGCCCGAGTGGATCATCTGACCCGTGCCATGGAACAGATCACCGTCCGTCTAGATCGTCTGACCCAGCCGTCTTCATCGTCCAGTGATCCTTTGCGAAGTCTCAACATCTCACCTGAGTCGCCGCCCAGACGTCCGTCTTCAGTGAAACCTCCGCAGAGTGAGAGGCCATACTGTACCTATTGCCATAGATATGGACACACCAGGCCTCAGTGTTTTCAGTTAAACGGGCCACCCCCGAGGCAGCGGGCCGCCCCTCGGGAGGAAAGAAGAAGGGCCCAGGTGAATCTTCAGTGCCATTGTCACGCTTCGTCTCAGCCTGCCCACACATCACAATCCGGGTGAACGGCGTCCCTCTGACAGCGTTGGTGGACACTGGATCTCAGGTAACAACCCTGCGCAAGCAGGTGTTCCTTGAACATTGGGACTTAGGTGTGTTGAATAGAACACCTGACACATGGATAAATCTGTGTGCCAGCAATGGACAGCCCATACCACAGCAGGGTTATTGGGAACCCACTATCCAGATTGGGGACTTGAAACTGCCTAGACAGGGTGTAATTGTCACTGATGTAGAGGATGATAGGTTTGCAGTTGTAATATTAGGCATGAATGTTTTACGCCATTGCTTTGCAGAAGTGTTGGATGCCTTGCATGCCTCTCTCCTTACAGCTTCTCCCAGTGACCAGCAGACCATTCAGCGGGCCATTCGTGTACTCAATGCCCAGCACAAGTTCGCCAACAAACAAGGTGAAATTGGTCGAGTCCGGATCCAAGATACCCGTCCAGTAACCCTACAGCCTGGAACAGAAACTATGGTGTGGTGCCGTGCCCGTCCGGGCATAGAAAATCAGGACTACGAGGCCTTGCTACAACCCATACAGGTAGATGGCCAACCACTTGTGATGGCTGCCCGCAGCCTTGTCACAGTTTCCAATGGACGTGTTCCTGTCCGCTTAGTCAACTTGGGCGATGCTCCCGTGAACCTCCACAAGTTCCACTCTGTGGCCCTGCTACACCGGTTAGCACCAGAAGACATTCTCTCTGGTGATTCTACCGCCACACAGCGTTCCACCCAAGCTGCTGAGAACATTCAGAATGGAGCCACGAAGTCCTGGTGGGATGAATTGAACGTGGGAGACGCCAATACCCCTATAGAGCACATCAATGGGGTTCGCAATGTGGCCAAGCGTTACCAACAGGCATTCAGCAAACACCCATTGGACTTTGGTAAGACCACGACCATACAACATCGCATTCTGACTGGCGACCACCATCCAATCAAGGAGCGTCACCGTCCAATACCACCAGCGATATACCAACCGGTGAAAAAGTTGATACAAGAGATGCGAGATGCTGATGTCATCCGGGAGAGTAACAGCCCCTGGGCAGCCCCGCTAGTCCTTGTCAAGAAGAAAGACGGAACCCTACGATTTTGTGTGGACTATCGTAAACTCAACAACGTCACGCACAAAGACGCATACCCATTGCCGCGGATTGAGGAATCTCTAACGGCTTTGGGATCAGCTACCTGTTTCTCGACCCTGGACTTAACCAGTGGATACTGGCAAATCCCTATGGCGCCTGAAGATCGTGAAAAGACTGCGTTTACGACCCCGATGGGACTCTTTGAATTCAATAGTATGCCATTTGGGCTATGTAATGCCCCAGCCACATTCCAACGGCTTATGGAGAGGTGCCTCGGCCATGAGAATTTCCAGAGTGTGCTACTGTACCTGGACGATGTTATTGTATTCTCCCGGACATACCAAGAACACCTTCGTCACCTGTCCGAGGTATTCAAGGTACTTATACAGCACGGACTAAAGGTGAAGCCCTCCAAGTGCTACCTGTTGAAACCCCAAGTTCACTACCTTGGGCATGTCGTGAGCGCACAAGGCGTCCAACCTGATCCTGAAAAGATCACTGCAGTCCAGAACTGGCGAAGACCAACTACCGTCAAAGAAGTCCGAAGCTTCCTTGGATTCGCAGGTTACTACCGGCGTTTCATACCACACTTCGCCCAAGTAGCCGAGCCTCTGAACGAGTTGTTGCGCGGTTGTCCCAGAGAAAACTACAACCGAAAGCTTCCGGTAGACTGGACAGCGCGTCAAGAGGAAGCCTTTCAAGCGCTTAAAGCACTTCTGACGCAACCACCAATTCTAGCCTATCCCGACTACAGTCAGCCATTCCGCTTGTACACAGATGCAAGTCACCAAGGTTTGGGTGCAGTGTTGTCCCAGGTTCAGGACAACAAAGAGCGAGTCATCGCCTACGCCAGCAGGAGTCTGAGAGGCGCGGAGAAGAACGACCAGAACTATAGTTCTTTCAAACTCGAACTTCTGGCGCTTGTCTGGGCCGTGACAGAGAAGTTTAAAGACTACCTGGCTGCCACACCCTTTACCGTGTACACAGATAACAATCCGTTGGCGCATCTGGACACTGCTCGACTGGGAGCCCTTGAACAACGGTGGGCCTCAAGACTCGCGAATTACAAGTTCTCTGTCAAGTATCGCAGTGGCAAGTCCAACGCTAACGCTGATGCACTCTCAAGGTTGCCTGTGGGAGAAGAACCACCCCGAGAAGACATCTGGGAAGAGGTGGAGATGCCACCATTCTACAACAAGTTTGCCCAACAGGTTGCTATTGGTGTCCCTGTAGAAGGAGAATCTCTGATGAAAACAGCTGCCGAATCCCTCCAGGAGCCATCTCTGTGGAAAACGTTCCAAGAAGAGAGCAGAGTTTTAGGAGAATTGTCAGATTTCCTGCTTACAGGAAGAATACCAACCCGTGTAAAGAGAGGTCTTCATGACGTGGAATTAAAACGCCTTTGGCGACAGAGGAAGCGCCTGTTTGTCCAACGAGGCCTTCTACTTAGAAACACTCTTGATCCTGTCACAGGTGAAAGGCTTCATCAGATCCTCGTACCAAGAAGAGACGCACAGATGATACTTGAGGCGTATCATGACAGATCCGGTCACTTCGGGGTACAAAAGACCGAAGCTACCATCCGTCGTCGCTTCTATTGGGTTGGGATGAGGAGTGACATTGAGAGTTGGTGCCGAGAGTGTCCCGCCTGTAGTATCACCAAGGAAGGTCGAAGAGATCAGAAGGCCCCTCTACATCCAATTAAGACTCAAAAGCCGTGTGAAATTGTTGCTCTGGACCATGTGAAGTTGGGTCCCACACGTTCCGGCTACAGCTACGCTCTGACAATGGTGGATCATTACTCCAAGTTCCTTGTCATCGTGCCTGTCAGAGATCTTACAGCAAGAACTACGGCTGAGACCTTCTACGCAGAGTTTGTCCGCCATTACGGTTGTCCTGAGCATATCCTCACCGACCGTGGATCGGCGTTTGAATCCCAATTGTTCCGTGAGCTGTGTCAGTTCCAAGACTGCAAGAAGTTGCGAACCACAGCGTATCACCCTCAAGGGAATGGTATGTGCGAGAAGGCAAATCAAGTGATCATCGGCATGCTAAGAACAGCCGCAGTTACACCTGGTGTTGAGTGGCCTGAGCGTATCAAGGACTTGGCCTATATTTACAACAACACACCCCAAACATCTACGGGATACGCACCATTTTATCTAATGTTTGGAAGACAAGGTCAACTTCCTTCAGACTTAACCCTTGGTGTGAAGGTCCCTGACACCATCAATCCACTACCCATAACAGACTGGGTTGTTGAACACCGCCGACGTATGGAGGAAGCTAAAGAGATAGTTGAAACGCGCATGGATGAGGTTCGTAGGAGACAACAGGAGGATTACAACCGTCACGCCCATGCAGCGCCCCTGAAAGTTGGCGACCGTGTATGGTTAAGGAATAACCATCGGAATGGGAAATTGGATCCATTCTGGGAGAAAGAACCATACAGTGTCATCTCCATACCATATCCTGAATCCGACGTGTATGAGATCTCTAAACCTGGGAGACAGCCCCAAGTAGTAAACCGAAACCGTCTGAAGCTGTGCCTTAAAGAAGGACTACCCACAGAGGTGCCCCCAGCTGAGACAACGAGTACAGAGATCTTGTCACCTTCTGAAGCGAAAGAGAGACCCCCAACGTTAACTGAGCTTATGTGGGCGCCTAAACTACTACCATTTAGCTGTTATCCACCAATTGCTCTAGTGCAAGAGAATCCTTCGACATATGATTTAATTGATTTCAGTGACTCTGTTCCTGATTCAAATCTCGTTCCACTTAGGCGTTCTGAGCGTACCACAAAAGGCATACCTCCAACACGCTATAGTGATGCCATGGCTGTCCTTGAGTAAAAGAGGTTAACTGTCTCTGCTCCTGTATATATGTTATTCCTGCTCTGATTACATTAATGTTTTTCCTGTGTGTATATACAGTATATATATAATATCTTGCCATGTAATATAGTATTTACATTTATATGCAACAATCCAAGCCATAGTGCCTGGCTCACCGAGCCAAGGAAGTTCTGTTACCCCATTGCGGTATGGACATTCGTGCTAGAGTGCCTACTCTTCCTTACAGAAAGGACTGTTTATTGTTTCTCAGAGAGACTCTCATGATAATGGACACTCACAAAATTTGTGCCAGAGAGCCTCTGGACCCATTTGTACTACTGTTGTTTCTATATGGACTGTCTGATGGTACCGCCAAAAGGTTCCATAAGTCTGAGTTTAATTATCTCTCCGTTACCCTTCAGACTTCTCATGGACATTCCAGGACTATGCCGGGAGGTCTTACCTCAAGTTTCTAAGTATTATATTTTTCTAAACTGTTAGTGACATTTGCACTTTATTAGTATTTATTAACGTTATGTTACATTTCTCACCTTCACCCCAGCCCGTCGCCGAGGTCGGCTCAGTGAAAGAGGGGGAGTATGTGGCATCCCAGAGCTGGCTATGGCTGGGCTGAGGGTGATCTCTGTGCATTGTATTATTTCCTGTTGCTTCATAGCCTGTGTGACATAGCAGGGGGTCCTGAGTCTCACACAACACAGCGCCACCTAGTGAGCCTCACACATGCATTACACCTCCCATAGGATTGAATAGTAACCAAATGTCCAATGGGAGGACATCGCCTGGGAAAAGGGGAGGAGTCAGCTGATCACTGGGTCCCCATGGTAACACCCCTGCAGGAAGGTCCTGCGTGTGAGGAGTTAGAAGTGTGGAGTGTTAGGAGGAGGAGGTGAGGAGATAAGTGTGATGTCCTGTGAGTATAGTGCAGGAATCTCAAGTCCTAGACAGGCCCAGGAAGGTTGGAGAGCTGACATACTCCAGCTATTCAGAAGATCCTGTCCCCTGTCTGCCTAGCCATCGCCCTGAAGGAAGTCAAGCATCATTATCTTGTCAACATGAGACTGTGGAGAGAACATTCTGGAACACGTGCTCCATAGCAAGTATCACAGGATCCAGGGGCCAAGGCCAGACCTGTGGAATATCCTGCCACCCTGACTATTGCACCCCGAAACTCTGAGCTATCAGGACCACATAACGTGAGTGGGGAATATTATGTACTAGTATCATGGTGGGCATCCTCCTATGAGCCAAATAGGAGCCCAGACACACCTTAGGGCTGTAATACTGAAGTATAAGGGGCTAGGAACACCTTTCATCAAGTCTACCCTGCACCCCAGGACTTTGCTGTGTCACCAGGCGTACCCCGTTGTTTTGTATTGAAGAAACTGTTTAAGCATTTGAGCCTCCACACCCATGAAAGTAAAAGTTCAACTTTACAACCGTTTCTGTGTCTGACTCTGCACCGACAACATCAGGGCGCCCCAAACACCACCAGTCGGCACAGTATAGGGGAAGCGCCCCGGGGGAACAATCACCACCAACATTTGTGCAGCCCCCTCATCACCGGTACCAGTGGTGGTAACGTGGGACAGCACCAGCGCTGCGCCCTCGTGCCCAGAGACCGTGACAAGTCTGCGCTGTTTGCACCCCCGCAATCCCAACTGCAGCGTTACCTTCCATCTGGTCACCGCACTCCCGGCATAGTCCTGGAATGTCCATGAGAAGTCTGAAGGGTAACGGAGAAATAATTAAACTCAGACTTATGAAACCTTTTGGCGGTACCATCAGACAGTCCATATAGAAACAACAGTAGTACAAATGGGTCCAGAGGCTCTCTGGCACAAATTTCGTGAGTGTCCATTATCATGAGAGTCTCTCTGAGAAACAATAAACAGTCCTTTCTGTAAGGAAGAGTAGGCACTCTAGCACGAATGTCCATACCGCAATGGGGTAACAGAACTTCCTTGGCTCGGTGAGCCAGGCACTATGGCTTGGATTGTTGCATATAAATGTAAATACTATATTACATGGCAAGATATTATATATATACTGTATATACACACAGGAAAAACATTAATGTAATCAGAGCAGGAATAACATATATACAGAAGCAGAGACAGTTAACCTCTTTTACCCGAGGACAGCCATGGCATCACTATAGCGTGTTGGAGGTATGCCTTTTGTGGTACGCTCAGAACGCCTAAGTGGAACAAGATTTGAATCAGGAACAGAGTCACTGAAATCAATTAAATCATCTGTCGAAGGGTTCTCTTGCACTAGAGCAATTGGTGGATAACAGCTAAATGGCAGTAGTTTAGGCGCCCACATAAGCTCAGTTAACGTTGGGGGTCTCTCTTTCGCTTCAGAAGGTGACAAGATCTCTGTACTCGTTGTCTCAGCTGGGGGCACCTCTGTGGGTAGTCCTTCTTTAAGGCACAGCTTCAGACGGTTTCGGTGTACTACTTGGGGCTGTCTCCCAGGTTTAGAGATCTCATACACGTCGGATTCAGGATATGGTATGGAGATGACACTGTATGGTTCTTTCTCCCAGAATGGATCCAATTTCCCATTCCGATGGTTATTCCTTAACCATACACGGTCGCCAACTTTCAGGGGCGCTGCATGGGCGTGACGGTTGTAATCCTCCTGTTGTCTCCTACGAACCTCATCCATGCGCGTTTCAACTATCTCTTTAGCTTCCTCCATACGTCGGCGGTGTTCAACAACCCAGTCTGTTATGGGTAGTGGATTGATGATGTCAGGGACCTTCACACCAAGGGTTAAGTCTGAAGGAAGTTGACCTTGTCTTCCAAACATTAGATAAAATGGTGCGTATCCCGTAGATGTTTGGGGTGTGTTGTTGTAAATATAGGCCAAGTCCTTGATACGCTCAGACCACTCAACACCAGGTGTAACTGCGGCTGTTCTTAGCATGCCGATGATCACTTGATTTGCCTTCTCGCACATACCATTCCCTTGAGGGTGATACGCTGTGGTTCGCAACTTCTTGCAGTCTTGGAACTGACACAGCTCACGGAACAATTGGGATTCAAACGCCGATCCACGGTCGGTGAGGATATGCTCAGGACAACCGTAATGGCGGACAAACTCTGCGTAGAAGGTCTCAGCCGTAGTTCTTGCTGTAAGATCTCTGACAGGCACGATGACAAGGAACTTGGAGTAATGATCCACCATTGTCAGAGCGTAGCTGTAACCGGAACGTGTGGGACCCAACTTCACATGGTCCAGAGCAACAATTTCACATGGCTTTTGAGTCTTAATTGGATGTAGAGGGGCCTTCTGATCTCTTCGACCTTCCTTGGTGATACTACAGGCGGGACACTCTCGGCACCAACTCTCAATGTCACTCCTCATCCCAACCCAATAGAAGCGACGACGGATGGTAGCTTCGGTCTTTTGTACCCCGAAGTGACCGAATCTGTCATGATACGCCTCAAGTATCATCTGTGCGTCTCTTCTTGGTACGAGGATCTGATGAAGCCTTTCACCTGTGACAGGATCAAGAGTGTTTCTAAGTAGAAGGCCTCGTTGGACAAACAGGCGCTTCCTCTGTCGCCAAAGGCGTTTTAATTCCACGTCATGAAGACCTCTCTTTACACGGGTTGGTATTCTTCCTGTAAGCAGGAAATCTGACAATTCTCCTAAAACTCTGCTCTCTTCTTGGAACGTTTTCCACAGAGATGGCTCCTGGAGGGATTCGGCAGCTGTTTTCGCCAGAGATTCTCCTTCTACAGGGACACCAATAGCAACCTGTTGGGCAAACTTGTTGTAGAATGGTGGCATCTCCACCTCTTCCCAGATGTCTTCTCGGGGTGGTTCTTCTCCCACAGGCAACCTTGAGAGTGCATCAGCGTTAGCGTTGGACTTGCTACTGCGATACTTGACAGAGAACTTGTAATTCGCGAGTCTTGAGGCCCACCGTTGTTCAAGGGCTCCCAGTCGAGCAGTGTCCAGATGCGCCAATGGATTGTTATCTGTGTACACGGTAAAGGGTGTGGCAGCCAGGTAGTCTTTAAACTTCTCTGTCACGGCCCAGACAAGCGCCAGAAGTTCGAGTTTGAAAGAACTATAGTTCTGGTCGTTCTTCTCCGCACCTCTCAGACTCCTGCTGGCGTAGGCGATGACTCGCTCTTTGTTGTCCTGAACCTGGGACAACACTGCACCCAAACCTTGGTGACTTGCATCTGTGTACAAGCGGAATGGCTGACTGTAGTCGGGATAGGCTAGAATTGGTGGTTGCGTCAGAAGTGCTTTAAGCGCTTGAAAGGCTTCCTCTTGACGCGCTGTCCAGTCTACCGGAAGCTTTCGGTTGTAGTTTTCTCTGGGACAACCGCGCAACAACTCGTTCAGAGGCTCGGCTACTTGGGCGAAGTGTGGTATGAAACGCCGGTAGTAACCTGCGAATCCAAGGAAGCTTCGGACTTCTTTGACGGTAGTTGGTCTTCGCCAGTTCTGGACTGCAGTGATCTTTTCAGGATCAGGTTGGACGCCTTGTGCGCTCACGACATGCCCAAGGTAGTGAACTTGGGGTTTAAACAGGTAGCACTTGGATGGCTTCACCTTTAGGCCATGCTGTATAAGTACCTTGAATACCTCGGACAGGTGACGAAGGTGTTCTTGGTATGTCCGGGAGAATACAATAACATCGTCCAGGTACAGTAGCACACTCTGGAAATTCTCATGGCCGAGGCACCTCTCCATAAGCCGTTGGAATGTGGCTGGGGCATTACATAGCCCAAATGGCATACTATTAAATTCAAAGAGTCCCATCGGGGTCGTAAACGCAGTCTTTTCACGATCTTCAGGCGCCATAGGGACTTGCCAGTATCCACTGGTTAAGTCCAGGGTCGAGAAACAGGTAGCTGATCCCAAAGCCGTTAGAGATTCCTCAATCCGCGGCAATGGGTATGCGTCTTTGTGCGTGACGTTGTTGAGTTTACGATAGTCCACACAAAATCGTAGGGTTCCGTCTTTCTTCTTGACAAGGACTAGCGGGGCTGCCCAGGGGCTGTTACTCTCCCGGATGACATCAGCATCTCGCATCTCTTGTATCAACTTTTTCACCGGTTGGTATATCGCTGGTGGTATTGGACGGTGACGCTCCTTGATTGGATGGTGGTTGCCAGTCAGAATGCGATGTTGTATGGTCGTGGTCTTACCAAAGTCCAATGGGTGTTTGCTGAATGCCTGTTGGTAACGCTTGGCCACATTGCGAGCCCCATTGATGTGCTCTATAGGGGTATTGGCGTCTCCCACGTTCAATTCATCCCACCAGGACTTCGTGGCTCCATTCTGAATGTTCTCAGCAGCTTGGGTGGAATGCGGTGTGGCGGTAGAATCACCAGAGAGAATGTCTTCTGGTGCTAACCGGTGTAGCAGGGCCACAGAGTGGAACTTGTGGAGGTTCACGGGAGCATCGCCCAAGTTGACTAAGCGGACAGGAACACGTCCATTGGAAACTGTAACAAGGCTGCGGGCAGCCATGACAAGTGGTTGGCCATCTACCTGTATGGGTTGTAGCAAGGCCTCGTAGTCCTGATTTTCTATGCCCGGACGGGCACGGCACCACACCATAGTTTCTGTTCCAGGCTGTAGGGTTACTGGACGGGTATCGTGGATCCGGACTCGACCAATTTCACCTTGTTTGTTGGCGAACTTGTGCTGGGCATTGAGTACACGAATGGCCCGCTGAATGGTCTGCTGGTCACTGGGAGAAGCTGTAAGGAGAGAGGCATGCAAGGCATCCAACACTTCTGCAAAGCAATGGCGTAAAACATTCATGCCTAATATTACAACTGCAAACCTATCATCCTCTACATCAGTGACAATTACACCCTGTGTAGGCAGTTTCAAGTCCCCAATCTGGATAGTGGGTTCCCAATAACCCTGCTGTGGTATGGGCTGTCCATTGCTGGCACACAGATTTATCCATGTGTCAGGTGTTCTATTCAACACACCTAAGTCCCAATGTTCAAGGAACACCTGCTTGCGCAGGGTTGTTACCTGAGATCCAGTGTCCACCAACGCTGTCAGAGGGACGCCGTTCACCCGGATTGTGATGTGTGGGCAGGCTGAGACGAAGCGTGACAATGGCACTGAAGATTCACCTGGGCCCTTCTTCTTGCCTCCCGAGGGGCGGCCCGCTGCCTCGGGGGGTGGCCCGTTTAACTGAAAACACTGAGGCCTGGTGTGTCCATATCTATGGCAATAGGTACAGTATGGCCTCTCACTCTGCGGAGGTTTCACTGAAGACGGACGTCTGGGTGGCGACTCAGGTGAGATGTTGAGACTTCGCAAAGGATCACTGGACGATGAAGACGGCTGGGTCAGACGATCTAGACGGACGGTGATCTGTTCCATGGCACGGGTCAGATGATCCACTCGGGCCAGAAGGTCATCTCTGGAGTCTGCTGGTGTAGTCTGCGCAGTTTGGGCAGCAGGTGAGGTACCCAGAGGTAGTGACAGGACAACTGGAGCGATGCTTGTTGAGGGTCCAGGTGAGGGAGCACAGATGACTGGGCTCGGCTGGGGCTGCTCCTGTCTCAAGACCTGGATGGCAAGGGCCTTGAAGTCAGCAAACGTGATGCTGGGATGTTGTGCAGCAAGCATTCGCAACTGACTCTGGAGCAATGTGGTACCCGCCCCTTCTATGAAGCGGTCAAGCAAGATTTTATCAGAGTCCACATTCTCACGTGGATCTGCGGTGACCAGATGGAAGGTAACGCTGCAGTTGGGATTGCGGGGTGCAAACAGCGCAGACTTGTCACGGTCTCTGGGCACGAGGGCGCAGCGCTGGTGCTGTCCCACGTTACCACCACTGGTACCGGTGATGAGGGGGCTGCACAAATGTTGGTGGTGATTGTTCCCCCGGGGCGCTTCCCCTATACTGTGCCGACTGGTGGTGTTTGGGGCGCCCTGATGTTGTCGGTGCAGAGTCAGACACAGAAACGGTTGTAAAGTTGAACTTTTACTTCCATGGGTGTGGAGGCACAAATGCTTAAACAGTTTCTTCAATACAAAACAACGGGGTACGCCTGGTGACACAGCAAAGTCCTGGGGTGCAGGGTAGACTTGATGAAAGGTGTTCCTAGCCCCTTATACTTCAGTGTTACAGCCCTGAGGTGCGTCTGGGCTCCTATTTGTCTCATAGGAGGATGCCCACCATGATACTAGTACATAATATTCCCCACTCACGTTATGTGGTCCTGATAGCTCAGAGTTTCGGGGTGCAATAGTCAGGGGGGCAGGATATTCCACAGGTCTGGCCTTGGCCCCTGGATCCTGTGATACTGGCTATGGAGCACGTGTTCCAGAATGTTCTCTCCACAGTCTCATGCTGACAAGATAATGATGCTTGACTTCCTTCAGGGCGATGGCTAGGCAGACAGGGGACAGGATCTTCTGAATAGCTGGAGTATGTCAGCTCTCCAACCTTCCTGGGCCTGTCTAGGACTTGAGATTCCTGCACTAAACTCACTGCTTTCTTCACAGGACATCACACTTATCTCCTCACCTCCTCCTCCTAACACTCCACACTTCTAACTCCTCACACGCAGGACCTTCCTGCAGGGGTGTTACCATGGGGACCCAGTGATCAGCTGACTCCTCCCCTTTTCCCAGGCGATGTCCTCCCATTGGACATTTGGTTACTATTCAATCCTATGGGAGGTGTAATGCATGTGTGAGGCTCACTAGGTGGCGCTGTGTTGTGTGAGACTCAGGACCCCCTGCTATGTCACACAGGCTATGAAGCAACAGGAAATAATACAATGCACAGAGATCACCCTCAGCCCAGCCATAGCCAGCTCTGGGATGCCACAGATCCACTTGCACCACAGCTCTGAACGCCTCTTGGAGGGATAAAGCATAGTCCCGCAGGGTCTCACCAGGTAGTTGCCGTCTGGAAAAGAAGCGCATCTTTACCTCGGAGACAGATCGCACGTCAAAGTTCACCTGGAGTTTGTCCAGAATTTGCCCAGGGGTTCTTTTGTCAGAGGCAGGCGAGGATTTGACCTCCCTAGCTGCAGCACCCTCAAGCTGGCCCAGCAGGATCTGTATCTGCTGTTCTGTATTCAGAGGATAGAACTGGAAGAGAGACAGCATCTTCTCACGAAAGTCCCTGAGGGTATGCGCCTCCCCTTTGTAGCGCGGCAGCCATGGTGCGCCAGGGTAAAATGGCATGGAGAATGGTAGGCTGCTCGCCATGGGCACTGCTGGATCACTAGAAACAGATGGCACAATGTCACTTTGCTCAGTCATGTTGTTTGCAGGTATGACTGAAATTAGGTCGCCGTCTCTTTAAGAAACTCAACTGCTTGCTGGCAGGGAATGGAGACTACAACTTGGAATGCTGTCCCTTTAAGAATGCTGTAGCTATTAACAGAGTCACTGTGATGCAGGCTGACGGTGTGCTCCCCCTCTTTAATGGTGGCACTCCCCACGGACACTGTACACGGAAAACACTCGCTGGGGCCGTGGGAGGACTGAAGACAAGGACAGGGAGGCACAGTACTCACTGACAGCAACTGCAGCGTGGACCAGAGATCAGCGGTGCACAGCACGGCTGGTGATGCGGCACCGGAGAGTCAGAAATGGCGCTGGCACGTTCGCCTTTCACTTTCTTGTATGGGTGCGCTGGAGCATTGCGCTCAGCATTCTGGGCTCTCCTAAGATGGCGGCAGATGGGTCTCCTGGCCTCATGGGCAGTGCTAAAAATCTCCCGCACTTTTGCAAGGTACAGTTAACCCTTTGTGGGCGTTCTTACACAGCGATGTGGCGCAGCAAACAAGTCCTGGGCTGTAACACACTGAGAGGACAGTCTTTAGGGCTTGCTTCAGGGGTATAGGGCTCCCCCTCTTTGTGGCAAGCACTCTCAGGGAATAAACTTGATCTTAGCAAAGTCCACAATAAAGACCGATGCTCTGGAGACAATTTGGCGCACTTTTCGTAGCGACTTTCTCAAAATGGCACACACCCGTATCCTGTTCGTGACGCCAATTTTTCTTGCGGTGACCAGATGGAAGGTAACGCTGCAGTTGGGATTGCGGGGGTGCAAACAGCGCAGACTTGTCACGGTCTCTGGGCACGAGGGGGCAGCGCTGGTGCTGTCCCACGTTACCACCACTGGTACCGGTGATGAGGGGGCTGCACAAATGTTGGTGGTGATTGTTCCCCCGGGGCGCTTCCCCTATACTGTGCCGACTGGTGGTGTTTGGGGCGCCCTGATGTTGTCGGTGCAGAGTCAGACACAGAAACGGTTGTAAAGTTGAACTTTTACTTCCATGGGTGTGGAGGCACAAATGCTTAAACAGTTTCTTCAATACAAAACAACGGGGTATGCCTGGTGACACAGCAAAGTCCTGGGGTGCAGGGTAGACTTGATGAAAGGTGTTCCTAGCCCCTTATACTTCAGTGTTACAGCCCTGAGGTGCATCTGGGCTCCTATTTGGCTCATAGGAGGATGCCCACCATGATACTAGTACATAATATTCCCCACTCACGTTATGTGGTCCTGATAGCTCAGAGTTTCGGGGTGCAATAGTCAGGGTGGCAGGATATTCCACAGGTCTGGCCTTGGCCCCTGGATCCTGTGATACTTGCTATGGAGCACGTGTTCCAGAATGTTCTCTCCACAGTCTCAGGCTGACAAGATAATGATGCTTGACTTCCTTCGGGGCGATGGCTAGGCAGACAGGGGACAGGATCTTCTGAATAACTGGAGTATGTCAGCTCTCCAACCTTCCTGGGCCTGTCTAGGACTTGAGATTCCTGCACTAAACTCACTGCTTTCTTCACAGGACATCACACTTATCTCCTCACCTCCTCCTCCTAACACTCCACACTTCTAACTCCTCACACGCAGGACCTTCCTGCAGGGGTGTTACCATGGGGACCCAGTGATCAGCTGACTCCTCCCCTTTTCCCAGGCGATGTCCTCCCATTGGACATTTGGTTACTATTCAATCCTATGGGAGGTGTAATGCATGTGTGAGGCTCACTAGGTGGCGCTGTGTTGTGTGAGACTCAGGACCCCCTGCTATGTCACACAGGCTATGAAGCAACAGGAAATAATACAATGCACAGAGATCACCCTCAGCCCAGCCATAGCCAGCTCTGGGATGCCACACTAATCCATTATTTTAATAAAAAAACTGATGCAAACTGATCAATTCATGCATCTGCATTCATCAAAAAAACGGATCGGTTAATGCATGTGCATCCGATTGCATCAGTTTTTTGTTAAAAAAAGGATCAGTTTTTTATGTTTACCTTTGGTCTGGAGTGCTTTTATGGGACATTCAAATCAAGTTTTAGAGGTCCATCTGACTGATACGTTATTATAGCTGTTCAACTTATAAAAATGTATCAGTCAGTGGACCCATTGCCTCCAATTAAAAAAAAAGTAAATAGAGCGTCCGTTATGGATGCTGTATGCCACAGTCCACTATTTCAAACACACAGAAAAGTGTGTACTGTCACGCTTTTCTGTCCTTTAGAAAAAAAAATGATCTGCGACAGTTACCTTTTATTTACCATTGTTTACTATGTGGAACCGATGCAAGTGATTAACATTCCGTTATTGCTTGTAATTTTTGCCAGAGGAACCCTCTCCTTCATCAGCCACTCTTTTTGGGGCCAAAACTGTGGAGCAGCGGCTTGTGGGAAGGAGAAGCCTTCACAGCAATACCACCTGCTCGGTACTGCTGTCCAGCGGAAGTCTCCATAAGGTAAGTAACAACAAGCCCCCCTCTGGTCCTACACGGGGGTTATTCGCAATGGCTGCCAGCTAATGCCCTTAAGGGTAGTTTACCCAGGGGGCAGGTATTAGTGGTACAACATATGGGGGGGGTCAGCCAATCCTAATGGCTGCCCCCCCACATGTGCTAGCCCTAAAGGTATTTGATTAAGCACATGTGAGGGGTAGCAGAGGAGCTGTCCCTAAACACTCCAAGTCACAGCATAATTTTTTTTTTTGTGCTGTGATTTGGGGATAACTCCTCTGCTACCCTCCACATGTGCTTAGTGGTAGTACACGTAGGTGGGGGGGCATCCATAATGGGTAGCACATGTTGAAAGGGCAGCCAATCCCTAAAGGCTGCCCCCCACATGTGATACCTCTGGTGGTATTAGTGAAGAACAAGTAGGGGTTAGCAGAGGAGCTTTCCCCAAGTACTCCAAGTCACAGCACAATTTTTTTTTATTAGCTGGCAGCCATTGCGGGTAGCCCCCGGCAGGAGGGAAGGGAAAAAGGCTGGCGGTTGCTGGAGCCATTCCAGCTGGGACCCGGGAGTGGATTGGCAGCCATTGCTGGTAGGACCTGGTGGGGGGGTGAGAGGCAGCAGCCATTGTGGTAACCCCTGTGTGGGGAAGGGGGAGAAACCAGAACTGGGGTTGTTGTTGGTTGTAGGAGCCATTCCCGCTAGAACACGGGAGTGGAGTGGCAGCCATTTCTGTTAGGACCAGAGGGGAGGTTACCTTATGGAGAGTTCCGCAGGACAGCAGTATCTAGCAGGTGGTATTGCTGATGGCTTCTCCTTCCCACAAGACCCTGCTCCACGTTTTGGCTCCAAAAAGAGGGCTGGGTCTGTGGCTGAAATTACAAGCTATAACGGAATGTTTAAACAACTGCAAATCTGTTAGTTATACATAGAAAACAATGCTAAATACAAGGGATCCGCCATAACGTACCTTTTTTTTAAAAAAATTTTATTCAATGGGTCTGCAGACTGATACGTTTTATTAAGCTAAATAGCTATAAAAATTAATCAGTCAGATGGACCTCCATAACGTGATGTGAATGGCCCCTAACAATGAAAGAACATACTGAAGTAGAAACTTACTGAACACCCCTCGTAAAAAGTGCCAGATTATGGCCAGGGTGAGATAGGCCCCATATCACTAGGGAGAAATATCAGGCTCTTATTAGGTAGTGGACATTGTGGTGATGTACCAAGAGCTGAATGAGTAATGTCATTTTAATGATTTTGAAGGTAGTCTGTGACCATAACCCAGCATAACTCCACTAACTCCACTTCTCAGCCTACTTCAGCAGCAGCTACTGGGGGCTGTACTCCAGAGTAAGTCCTGACAGGGGTCGGGTTACCTTGTAGCAGGTGCCGGGACAACACCTCCTGTCAATGGACTTCACTGCTCCTCCTGGCACAATGTCCAAAGTGCTGACAGCTGGTATTCCCTGTCTCAGGGCTGTCTTAAGATGAGCCTTGGGCTTGAATCTTCCTCCTCAGGGGCTGTATGGATATCCGCTAGTTCTCAGAGTACAGTGTTGGCATGCACGTTCTCCTCTGCACTCTCACACTGATATCACACTCCTAACACTGAAGCTGTAACGGCTCCCCAGGAGACCTAAGTCTCCCAGACCCCACCTAATGGCCTGTGATAGGCCAGGGCTGTACCAAGTACAGGGTTTTGAATATACAGTGGGGAAAAAAGTATTTAGTCAGCCACCAATTGT
Source organism: Leptodactylus fallax (assembly GCA_947044405.1). NCBI lineage: Eukaryota > Metazoa > Chordata > Amphibia > Anura > Leptodactylidae > Leptodactylus > Leptodactylus fallax. The sequence goes on from CAMRHE010000024.1 coordinate 1,791,674, forward strand.
GCAAGTTCTCCCACTTAAAAAGATGAGAGAGGCCTGTAATTGACATCATAGGTTGACCTCAACTATGAGAGACAAAATGAGAAAACAGATTCAGAAAATCACATTTTGTCTGATTTTTAAAGAATTTATTTGCAAGTTATGGAGGAAAATAAGTATTTGGTCACCTATAAATAAGCAAGATTTCTGGCTCTCACAGACCTTTAACTTCTTCTTTAAGAGGCTCCTCTGTCCTCCACTCATTACCTGTAATAATGGCACCTGTTTGACATTGTTATCAGTATAAAGACACCTGTCCACAACCTCAAACAGTCACACTCCAAACTCCACTATGGTGAAGACCAAAGAGCTGTGGAAGGACACCAGAAACAAAATTGTAGACCTGCACCAGGCTGGGAAGACTGAATCTGCAATAGGCAAGCAGCTTGGTGTGAAGAAATCAACTGTGGGAGCAATAATTAGAAAATGGAAAACATACAAGACCACTGATAATCTCCCTCGATCAGGGGCTCCATGCAAGATCTCACCCCGTGGGGTCAAAATGATCACAAGAACGGTGAGCAAAAATCCCAGAACCACACGGGGGGACCTAGTGAATGACCTGCAGAAAGCTGGAACTAACGTAACAAAGGCTACCGGCAGTAACACACTACGCCACCAGGAACTCAGATCCTTCAGTGCCAGAGGTGTCCCCTTGCTTAAGCCAGTACATATCCGGGCCCGTCTGAAGTTTGCTAGAATGCATTTGGATGTTCCAGAAGAGTATTGGGAGAATGTCATATGGTCAAATGAAACCAAAGTAAAACTGTTTGGTAGAAACACAACTCGTTGTGTTTGAAGGAGAGTGAATGCTGAGTTGCATCCAAAGAACACCATACCTACTGTGAAGCATGGGGGTGGTAACATCATACTTTGGGGCTGTTTCTCTGCAAAGGGACCAGGACGACTGATCCGTGTACATTAAAGAATGAATGGGGCCATGTATCGTGAGATTTTGAGTGCAAACCTCCTTCCATCAGCAAGGGCATTGAAGATGAAACGTGGCTGGTTCTTTCAGCATGACAATGATCCCAAGCACTCCGCCAGGGCAACAAATGAGTGGCTTTGTAAGAAGCATTTCAAGGTCCTGGAGTGGCCTAGCCAGTCTCCAGATCTCAACCCCATAGAAAACCTTTGGAGGGAGTTGAAAGACCGTATTGCCCAACGACAGCCCCAAAACATCACTGCTCTAGAGGAGATCTGCATGGAGGAATGGGCCAACATACCAGCAACAGTGTGTGCCAACCTTGTGAAGACTTACAGAAAATGTTTGACCTCTGTCATTGCCAACAAAGGATATATAACAAAGTATTGAGATGAACTTTTGTTATTGACCAAATACTTATTTTCCACCATAATTTGCAAATAAATTCTAAAAAAAAATCAGACAATGTGATTTTCTAGATATGTTTTCTCATTTTGTCTCTCATAGTTGAGGTCTACCTATGATGTCAATTACAGGCCTCTCTCATCTTTTTAAGTGGGAGAACTTGTACAATTGGTGGATGACTATATACTTTTTTCCCCACTGTAAGGGGGAACCACAGGTAAATATCAAGAGGAAAGCATCAAACAATCACATAAAACATAGAACATTTAGACAGGACATACAAACATAACCCAGAGGAGCAAAGACAAAGACACTATAAGCAGGAGCACTCTGGGATGCTGCACTCCCTTTAAGGCTAAGGCCCCACTTTGTGGAGATGCAGCAATATAAAACACTACATTTTACAGTACCAGCAAAGTAAATGAGATTTTGGTTAATATCATCCACACATTGTGGAAAAAACAGTTGAGGAAAAGCGCAGAATGTTAATTATAGCAAGCGTTTTCTCTATATATTTAATAGAGGATAAAAAAAATGCAGAGAAAAACGCAGCAAAGACTCAATGAAAAATGCAACGAAAAATGCACCGCATTTTCGCTGTGTTTTTTTCCTCAGCATTTTTTAGCTGCACTTCACCTGTAGCAGTTTCCTGGTTGTCCTAGACAATTGTCCAGCCAGGAAACTAGCAGAGGTGCAGTGTATGTCTTTGGAAGGCGCTGATACTCACAAGTGAGTAGTACATGGCTCATAGGTACAACTTGCACACTGCAGTGTACTATTACAGTGCAGGGCAGGAAGAGGTTAATTGCTCCTGGAATTATCAGGGGAGCATTTGCAAATAAAAGGGGGCTAGTTGTGTTCTCCATATGGGGAATGGAGGATAGTAGTTGTTGGTGCTATGAGGGGATCATTATACAATAAAAGTAGCTATTTGTGAACTATACTGTGAAGGCTGTGGAGGAATTTGGCAGTAAGCTGCTCACATGACAATATTTAGTTCTGGTATAGTGGTCCTATTTGATAAATATTTTTTGTGTGTAGGGAAAGAAAAATGCCTTGTTGCTTGTGCACCTGATCTTTAAAGATAAGGGTCACAAGCAACTAGTTTAAAAAAATACATTATATTAAATTATATACATATGAAATAATCCCTTTAACCCCGTTTTTTAGGATTTTGACTGCTCTGCAGCTACATTGCTACGTGTCAGCCCCCACAAAGAAAAGAAAAAGCCCCCTGGGGCCTGGCCCTACCCGCCCTGCACTTTCTTCAGTGCAGGATGGCTCTTGCACGGTGAGATTGTGGGAGCTATCCTGTTTCTATGACAGCTGGAAGCCTAATGAAGGCTCCCTGGCCTGTTATTGCAATATAGCTATTGAGTCTGGTCCATGACTAAGGGACTATACATCCTGAAATGCGTAAGCGTTTTGCTGTGCTTATTCACACTTGTCTTTCTCCACCCGATGGAATTGTAAAGAACCTTTTATCATGCTTAATTAAAAGCTACGTTTTATTCAACCATCCTGGCTCCCATTTGCTGGATATCTTGTGAGATTATATTTAAAAAAAAATCAAAAGAGCTAAACCACAGTTTTTTTTGCTGTTTTGTTTCCCATAAAAATTTGAATAAAAAGCAATCAAAACATCAGACATTCCCCAAAATGGTATAAGTATAATGTGAACAGAAAGATTATGGGGTTTGGAAGGTGGGGAGTCTAAAACGAAAATCGAAAATGCATGCGGCAGGAAGGTGTTAAAGACCTTAGGAACTCCTTTGTAAGTACCAGTGATCAGAAGTGCAGCACATCACAGAGTAAGGTTTCACTTTTAATTTTGCCCAGGGCCCAACTTTGTCTAAAACTGCCCTGCCAGTTTGATGGGCGAACCTCTGAAGATTAGTTTTACCCGGTGTTTGGACGAATTGATCCTCTGGTTCGGTATGGCCCGAACTTGTCTCTACAGACCCCAGAGTATAATAGAAGTAGGCCCATGGTAATTGGAAAAAATAAAAACTTTTATACTCACCTTCCCTAATCTCTTTCGGGCTTCCTCACGGCATCCACTGATCTGCTTCTTCCACATCCAGGGACATGATGTCTCTGAAGAGCGCCAGAGCTTGCGCTCAGCCTGAAGTTATGATGCTTGGCCCAATCACAGACCTTAGTGATGACCCCGGGGGTTGCCACATCACAGAAGAGCACCACACACCAGCTCTGGCGGTCTTCTGAGACGTCATGTGCACGGAGGAGGAAGACAGAGATCACCCGACGCTGCAAGGATTCCTGAAAGAGGTGAGAGAAGATGAGTATAAATGTTTGTTTTTTAAAATTTTTACACCTCCCTTGCGCCTGCACCCAGAAAGACCCCAGAGTATAATAATTTACCATAAATCAATGCGCGGTGGACGAAAAACTGCATGTTTACCAATCTGGCTTTGTGATGAAGTCATCACTATGGCCAGGACACCTTTACCTCTGAACCGAGCTTTACATTTCTTCACATAAAAAGTTCTTCAGATGTCTCAGATTTCTGTTTACGTTTATCAATTTTATGATCGAGATGAAAAAAAAAACCTTATCTACAGGATTTCACCTAACTCTTGAAAATTTCTTATAAAATCTTAGCAATCTTGCAAATCAGTAGCAAGTCTTATTATTAACTGTTGGATTAACTTCATTGGGTGTCTGAGAGATATTAAACAGTAGTAGCTACTGAGAATCTAATAGGGCAACATGAAAATTTCTTGTAGATCACTCATATGCCTGTTTATTAAGATTTATACTATTACAATGGAAACGTATGGACATGGTAATTAATAAGAGAACTTGACCTCTACAGAGATACTCCTGAAGAACATCAGAGTAGTTCACTCAGAGGTCATGAGCCCCAGACTTTACGCTTCACTTCCTGTAGTCTCACCTATTGACATCTCCCTGCCACTCTTCTCCCAAAAACCATTTACTGGGAAGTGAATGAATGAAATGAATCTGAGTAAAGAAGCCCTAATATCTTGTCAACCTTTCTGGTTCAGTTTCAGAAACTTATAATTATGGCAAGTATTACAATCTGGCAGTGATAATGTGCCATACCAACCAGTGACATTAGTGGTCACATGGTTTACTACTGGCATGAGACTTCCACAGCAGGCACTGTATTGAATTTAGTGTAAGACAGAACGAGCTATAGCGAAGAGAGAAATCAGAATACATTTGTCCAACTATGAATAGCAAAACACATTTTTATGCTCTATGCACTGGAAAAGAAGATGATTTTTCACCCTGGCAACATGTTCAGCTAACATTCACTTTAGGGTATATTGACATAAGGCTGATTTGTTGCCGAAATTTCTGGATAGGATAGAAAGCCACAGGATAGATTATAAATGTTAGATTGGTAGGTTTCCTAGTAGTCGGACCTGCATTGATTTAACATTTATCATCTTTCTAATGGAAATCTAGAGTAAATCTTTAAACATAAACATAAAGTGTATAACCAGATTCACACATACCTGATTTTAGAGTCTCGCATATTAATATAAGAACCACACACATAGATGGGAAGTCACTATATTAACTTATATTTTGTTATGACCAGGTTCACAAAACAGTTTCTTTTTAAGATCTCAGACCTCATAAGTTAAAAATTGCATGATGGGTAGCACATAAGAAATATTCATCTTACCCTAGCAATTCACTTGAAAGAGCAGGAGATCAGCGCTGCTGCGCTCTGCACACTGCCTCCTGCACTGACTAAGTAAAGTAACTATGCTCTTAGTGTAATATTTCAGAACTATAAATTCTGACAGGGCACTGCTTATTGACAGAATCCAACTTTCATTGTTATGTGAGGTTTGGAGTAGTACCTGTTGAAACTTTTAGGTGACAGCTATTTAAGGCCATCTGTATGGCCATCTTTATTTTAATAGCACCCCTTATAATCTTATGTCTGTGACCACCATGGGCATCATAGTGTTAGCACATCGTAAAGCATATAGCAAAATCAGCAGGATCTACCAAAGTTATCCATAGATAACAGTCTCAAGCCTATGGTCAGCTTGAAACTGTAGATGAGAGGTTTACTGCTTTTCCACACCGCTGACAGTGTACCTATCCCACAGTCACAACAGGTGCACAGAATTAGGGGGACATTTTCCTGCAGGTCTTCCAATGTGGTGTACCTCATAATGTGTGTGCAATGTCCCACCACAGGCCTCTATGTGGGGGAAACAGGGCAGAGACTCAGTCAACGAATGAACTCACACAGATCCACCATTAATAACAGCAGAACAGATCTCCCAGTGGCCGCACATTTCTCCGGAGAAAACCACTCTATTGAAGATTTGCGGGTTGTGGTTTTAATGGGACATTTTAAGACACAGGAGAAAAGGAAAGAAATGGAGTACAAATTTATGCAAAAATTTCAAACTCTGCAATTTGGACTTAATATTCATGCCAGCTTCATGTCACACTATGTTTGAACCATGAACTGAACTCAATATTCATGCCAGCTTCAAATCACACTATGTGTGAACTGTGAGGGACACAAATCACCTCCTGATAGCAAACAGATAACAGCAAGAATGCGTGATCCCTCCGTCACGCACCACAAGTTTCCAGACTGTTTTTTTGACCTGTTGTAAATAACTTCTCTACTTAGAATGCAATTTTTTTTAAGGACTCTAAAATGCTTTGAAAACCATGTGTATAAAAATCTGTTAATTTTCAGTTCTTGTATCACACCATGTCTGATGAAGGGAGCGAGTACTCCTGAAAGCTTACTTATAAATATACTCAGTTAGCCTCTAAAAGGTATCGCCTGATTTCTTCACTTTTCCTCATAAATCAATGTTGTTGCCATTCAGACCCTTACCACCTTCTGCCTGTGCCACTCCATGCAGTGAGATATGACCCTCCTACTGCTACGACATTATGCATCCTACTTGAGCAGCAAAAGCACCAACTGCCTCATTTGTATAAGACTTCAAAGTTGTTTTTCTCTAATAAACATACAAACAGATAAAGGAATTTTGTTTATCACTGTAGTGTGCTCTGTAATGCAGTGGAAGAATTTCAATATGCTTGGGGGAGGCGGTAGACTCCAGTTAAGGTGAGATGTTTGAATCACTAACTGGCTACATTGATCTTGAGCAAACATTTTCCGTGTCATCACCTTCTTACGAGACTATTGATCTGCAACACTGCTTGCTCTAAGAGCTCCCTACTTGCTATCTATCTCTTTTGGTCTTATATTCTCATGCATTCAAAGAATACATTGCAAGATAGTTTCATTTATCATTTTTAATTAATGCTCACATAAAGGGAGGAAATAACTCCATTAGCACTCCTCTTTTTTTCTGATAGCTACTTGAACATTCTGATTTATAAAGTAACAAAAGTTCAAGTGCCTATTCAATAGAGGTAGCCCACCCAGTTAGAGATATCCCTATCTAGCATCCATTTGGCTTGAGTTGAAATGTTGCCTCTTCAGTTAGTAAGGGGAGTCTTTTCATCCTTTATCTTATTTTTGCTGGTAAAAAAAGACTATCTATCTATCTATCTATCTATCTATCTATCTATCTATCTATCTATTCAACAATGAGTCAGCACTATATTCTAAGGAAAGTATAAAGTGAATCTTTAATCCAAGCGGACTTTTCGGTCCCAAAGGAACCTTTCTCATGTAGTATCACATTGACAATGGCAACATTATATAATACTACACAGTACATGCGCATAATGTGTTCATGATTATAGCTGAGTGAATTTCTCAAAAGTTCGATTCTGCAGTTTGATTCGAAGTTCCAAAAAATTTTGCTTTGATCCAAATGTTCCTAAAAAGACACCTATTTCCTGGCTTCAGAGAGCCTGTATAGTGGTGTAGAACACTGTGCCTTGCAGTAACACACATAGGGAGCCTTCTGTGGTAGTAAAACAATACTTTGAGTCAGTATGACATGCACATGATAGGTGTTGCTCTTAGAACCACTGCACACTTCACTTATTTGACCAGTTACAAGGCCAAAACTGACCAATTAACTTAAGTGTGAACTCAGCCTTCCAGGTCCATGTTAGTGCAGGTAGAAAGAACGTGCAGAGGCCCAAGTTCCTGGTGACAAAGCGACAATGTGGAGTTGGCAGCAGCATGAGGAGATCACAGAGAGGCAAGGTGACATAATGTGAATTTAGCAGCAGCATGAGGAGGACATACAGTGACCCAGTGGCAGAGGTGAAGGTGTCAGGAGCCTTAAAAGACCATACAGTGACCCAGTATCAGAGTGACCCAGTTGAAGCAGCATTAGGAGGCCACACAGTGACCCAGTGTAGAGTGTGGAGGTGTCAGCAGCCTTAGGAGGCCATACAGTGACCCAGTATCAGAGTGACCCAGTGGAAGCAGCATAAGGAGGACATACAGTGACCCAGTGACATTGTGGAGGTGTCAGCAGTTTTAGGAGGCCATACACTGACCCAGTGTCAGAGTGACCCAGTGGAAGCAGCCTTAGGAGACCATACAGTGACCCAGTGGCAGAGGTGGAGGTGGCAGCAGCGTAAGTAGGCCACAAAGTGGCAAGGTGATATAATGTGGAGGCAGCAACAGCCTTAGGAAGCCTTACAGTGACCCAGTGGCAGAGTGAGGAGGTGGCAGCAACGTGAGTAGGCCATACAGTCACCCAGTGGTAGAGTGCGGAGGTGGCAGCAGTGTGACTAGGCCACAGAGTGGCAAAGTGATATAATGTGGAGGTAGCAACAGCCTTAGGAGGCCATACAGTGACACAGTGGAAGCAGCATGAGGAGGACATACAGTGACCCAGTGATATTGTGGAGGTATTATCAGCCTTAGGAGGCCATATAGCGACCCAGTATCAGAGTGACCCAGTGGAAGCAGCATGAGGAGGACATACAGTGACCCAGTGACATTGTGGAGGTGTCAGCAGTTTTAGGAGGCCATACAGTGACCCAGTATCAGAGTGACCCAGTGGAAGCAGACTTAGGAGGGCATACAGTGACCCAGTGGCAGAGTGAGGAGGTGGCAGCAGCGTGAGGAGGCCATACAGTCATCCAGTGGCAGAGTGAGGAGGTGGCAGCAGCATGAGTAGGCCACAGAGTGGCAAGGTGATGTAAAGTGGAGGTAGCAACAGTCTTTGGAGGCCATACAGTGACTCAGTGGCAGAGTGAAGAGGTGGCAGTAGCATGAGGAGGCCATACAGTGATGCAGGGCTGTGGTGCCAACATTGGCACCCTGGCCACGCTTCACCTTCTGACCACAGATTGAACATATGGCTATTTTCACCTCCCCCGGCGGTTTAACAAACAACTGCCACACCATCGAGTAGGTGATTTTACCCCCAACACTCGGCAGTAAATGACTGCTTCCGCCACTGCCTCCATGAACCCCTGCACCACTGCTTTCCGGGCAGGTAGGCAGCTACGAAGCAGGTGGTCTACCGTGGGCATGTTTAGCTCCCGAACTCCCACTGCTGTCACCCTGCTGATTCCGCTGCTGCCTCATGCGCACGCTGCAACCCTCTTCTCCTGATGATGATGAAGCCCCTTCATCACCCGGCTCACAATTACGATTGGCTTCATCGTCATCCACTACTGTCTGCAGGTCACTGATGTCCTCCTCAACACCAGCTCCCACGCCACTCTCCTCATCAATACTTGCCCGCCTACTGGAGGAAGCGGCAGATGTCTCCTCCAGATCTTGACTGAACAGTAGCTGCTGACTGTCCTCTAGTACCGCCTCACTGTATAGTGGATCTGAGCCCACAGCATAGAGTAATTCTCTAGCTGAGGGAACAGAGAAGGACAGAGGCAGGTTGAGGACAGGTGAGGGCACAGGGCCTGCTGCCGGGCCATGCCAACTAAGGGTTGTGTCTGATGAACCCACCGACTCTTGGCTGGGGGTGTCTGATGTGACTTGGGATGAAGTGGATGACCGAGTCAACCAGTCTACAACCGTAGGGTTGCTGGTCAAGACACGACCACTACTTGACATTGGGAGCTCTGGCCTCTGTAAGTGACCCCTGCTGCCACGCCCCCTTACTCTGCTGTGACCTATGTCTGCGCCAGAAACATTTAGACCTGTGGCCCTCCCCTGTGCAGGGCCTGTCGCTTCTCTGACATACTGTTCGATGAAAAAACGTAATTGCAAAGGGAAAAAGGCCTGTAATTTTCTACTTTGAAGAGAACGGCAAATTTGCCACTTATTTCTTTCCCTACTAATGAACACCTATAAAAAAAAAGCGTGATAAATGCAGAAATTTGTGGCTAAGAATTATTGAATTATTGACAATACTGTATTGATAAATGGCCAATAACTTTATACTGGGAACAAAATGGCGAATATGGTCCTCCTTATGGTTTTCCACACTAATAAACACCTTTAAATAAGTGATAACCGCTAAGAATTATTGAATTATTATTGACAATACTGTATTTATAAATGGCCAGCAACTTTATACTGGGAACAATATGGCGAATATGGTCCTCCTTATGGGTTTCCACACTAATAAACACCTTTAAATAAGTGATAACCGCTAAGAATTATTGAATTATTATTGACAATACTGTATTTATAAATGGCCAGCAATTTTATACTGGGAACGATATGGCGAATATGGTCCTCCTTATGGGTTTCCACACTAATAAACACCTTTAAATAAGTGATAACCGCTAAGAATTATTATTGACAATACAGTATTTATAAATGGCCAGCAACTTTATACTGGGAACAAAATGGCGAATATGGTCCTCTTTATGGGTTTCCACACTAATAAACACCTTTCAATAAGTGACAACTGCTAATAATTATTGAATTACTAGTAGAATACCCGCAGTTTCGCTCGCGGAAAATATGTTAAATTGTTGGTTATGCTAGCTAAAGTAAAATTTTCAGTGTCACACTGAAATTGGCATTTTCAGAGTGCTACAGTAAATCTTTTTTTTCCACTTGAAATTTTTCTTATTTTTTCGCATTTTACTTATTTGTCATAACATTGATGCGAATAACAACTTTTTTTTTCTTTCAACATTTTTATTGATTTTACATATTCAATACATATTATGTAGTATAAACTATTACAACTATTTTTTGAACTATTTTTTATGAAAAATTAAAATGTCTGCGCCATACACAAACATATAAAACATTTACACCCAATTAATAAAATAGTGCAACCCTTCCCCCCTCCCTCCTGTGTAATCTATAACTAGTTCACAGACAAAAGAGTAAAATTGGTTTACAGTTAAACAACTATCTATTGTAGTGCTTTTTGGTATACAATGTTTCTGGTTTTACCTTCAGGTGCATATATGAAAAGATTTTTGGGGTTACCCACTCTAGAGCAAGCAACGTACAGCTGTCCATGTGAAAAACACGGGCTCTCCAAATTAATGCCGGCTACTTTAAGTGATTGATCTTGTGCTTATAGTCATAGCAAATGCAAGTCGAATTGGGAACTGCAGACGCTTAAAATTGAATGGCATGTCGCTTGGTAGCAAAGGAATACGTGGAATGAAAACATTTGCTCCCTTAGAGTTTCCCATAAGAATAGTGGCTTCAATCACATTGGGCTTGAGACTTTTAATGCACAATCTTGTGCCGTTACACATTTTTAGTGGGTCAAGGTTCCGAAGCAAAATTATTGTGGCTCCTATTTTTAAAGTGAGCTTATGCGGTGGCATTCCAGGAGGCTCCAAAGAATTCAGGAACTCCAATGGATACATTACGGCTTGTTAACTCTCCTTGACTGAATCAATGGACATGTATTTGGTTGCTAGACCAGGCAGCCTTCCCTGAATTAGTAGATTTATGGAGCTGACACTATCATTTTTAGGCGCAAGGATTGCATGTTCACAAAGCCACTGATGGTTGCAAAATATGTTACAAATATCAGGGAAAACTTGGTCAATAAGTTCCATTACCGAAGATGTCATTTCACAAAAATCTTCCGGAAAGGAAATGAGACCAGTAGTGGAATCAGTAGGGAACCTATCATTTCCAAGGCGTAGTAGCTGGTGTGTAAATTTGTCCGCAGTTGTATTTCCCATCAAATGAACCCGCATATTAGTAGTAAGAGTTTGCTTCTGAACATGTATCCACAGATAAGAAGATTTTAGACAGGCATTCAGCTCATCCGCTGGTGTTGCTCCCTTAAGAACAGGTAACGTCTGGCAGAAGTCACCTGCAAAAATTACAACAATTCCCCCCATTAAACAATCGGTTCCCCGCAGATCTTTCAAGGTGCGATCAAGGGCCTCAACCGCTTTTTTGTGCGCCATGGTACATTCATCCCAAACAATTACTTTGCAAGTTTGTAATACCTTAGCTTTCCCAGAGCCCTTAGTGATATTACAGACAGGAGTTTCTGACAGTGCTATATTAAAGGGCAATCCTAGTGCTGAATGAGCTGTGTGCCCTCCATCTAAAAGAGTGGCCGCAATCCCAGATGATGCAACAGCCAATGCAATGTCATTGTTTGAGCGAAATTTCTGCAAGCAGCAAATTAATTAAAAATGTTTTACCAGTACCTCCTGGTGCATCTAGGAAAAATAGTCTCCCATTTCCACTGGAAATCTGACCCATAATTGCCATATAGGCCGTTCTTTGGTCATCAACCAAAAGAGGCTTATTTAATATGACAAATTGTTTACATTTTTCCAAATCATAGCTTTTTTTTTGCAGAATATCTCTGTTCATAATATCAAAGTCTGGTCGATTTGGTGCTGGTAAACCTAATTCTATTAGAGTTTTACTATTGATAGATATGCACCTTTCTTCTAACATCAAGAGGGCTTTGTTGAATATGTCAGCAATGAAATTTAAGTCTAAGTCTGGATTAACTCTCCTTTGCACTCTAAGAATATCTTCACTATGATATTCTTTGTATTTGTCCCAAAGCGTGCAGGGATTGGAAGGTGCGCAGGTTGTAATTATTATAGCGAAAAGGTCTCTTAGTTGAGGAGGAAAGCGAGTGACAGATGCTTCCTGCAATGTCATGTTCCAGTGTTGATCGTCTTCGATCAGACCACGCTTTTGGCATGCTTCCCTGTAAGTTTGACACAGCTCTCCATCAACTATTTTCAAATCTGTGAAAGAAGTTGGCCCACGGTCAGTGTGAAGCAGTAATCGGAGGTAGTAACACTCTGCATTGTTTGGATGCACTGTATACACACGTCCAAGAGCATCACTGGAATGTCCATCCCATCCTGGGACCCTTGCACCTTGTTTCCTCTTGCAAAATACTTTTCTCGATTTATTCCATGTATAATATTTTGAACATCTGAATATAATAAAGTCCTTGCAAATGGATCTGCTTGACATAGGAGATAGAAAGCTGTCAATGTTGTACTGGGTGGTCGAGCAGCTCTTTCCTCTGCATTCTTGGGAGTAAAATAAACTCGTCCATTTTCAAGATGGAAACTGAGATGAACTACAGTCGGATGTCTTTCATTGATGGGAAAATTTAGTAATCGCCACACGGCTTCATTACTACTTATATACCTTCCCATCTGATACAGCATAATCTCATCAGATGTACATTTTGGATTCTCTAGCTGGAAAACTGCCATATCACTGCCCTTGTTAACATATTTGCAAATGTATTTAATTGACTTAAGAGAGTTACAATATTATACGTTGATGTGCGCATCAAACATTTTTGAAAGCAGTGGAGAGTAGCGTACAACCCATTGATTATCTATTTCAAGATCTGTGTTTTGTTTAACCCGTTTTAATCTGATTGTTGCAGTATATCCTCCCTGTTCAGTTTTCCGTTTTCTGTAAAGAGGATAACCATCATCTCCTGTTTGTGTTTCTACAATCAAGTTGCGAGGATACTTTTCCTTCCTTCATACATGGCGATCTTGGGTTAAGTGGCCCACATGGCCCATGGATCATATTTTTAGAAATAGTTTCAAAAAGTACCGGATCCTCTTCTGGATTTGGAAGCTCAGCAGAAATAACACTGTCAGTTTGATCAGGGCGTATCTTATCCTTTAGCCATATTAGTAAATGAGCATGTGGAAGACCTCTTTTTTGCCACTCAATTGAATACATCCAACACTGACTTTCACCAAAAATGTAACACTTTGTAATCATGTCCATGAGCTTGATCAGTTTTTGTTTAAAAACCCTTGCTATTAAATCATGTCAATCAGAGGGGCCCTGACCATTCAGAAGCTCTTCCTTTATCTCTGGCCAAGTTGGATTACATGTAACTGTAATAAAGAAGTCAGGACGACCATATATCCAAACATATGTCATGGCGTACTGAGCATACTCATGCATATGTCTGGGACTTCCAGTAAATGTATCCTGTAAAATAAACAATAAGCAATATGTTGAAGATTGTCACTTCATCGCTGAATAATTATATCTCGGCTTTGAAAGTCCTGTCCAACCAGTACAATAGCTACTTCGTTAACAGTGGGAGAATTAAATCACCTTTCATGCTCACCAAACGGTGTCTTGTCTGCTCTTATTACAACTTGATATTCATCACGTGGCATTCTTTCTAAGGCTGCTTTGAAAAGGTTTACTAACTGATTGTGCTGATGGAAAAATCTTTGCAAATTCAACACAAGCTCTTTTTTTGTCTCAAGTATAGCTTCACAACGTCTATCAGCTTGCATTTGTTCCCAAAAAATAAATTTGTAAAAACTTTGGATTTTCATTTGCTACAGGAAGCATGGAACCGATTTTGTGATATATTTGGCCCTGGACTTTAAAAGTTGGCATAAATCCTGCTTCCTGGAGTCCAGCTGTCATACCAAAGGATGTCATCTGGAAAGATGAATTGTGTCTCCTAATATTTTGCAGAAAATGCTTTGACTCGGGAGTTGTTCCTGACGTGTATGAAAGAAGTAGTTCAGGAGGTAGATCTAAAGGTAGCAAACTTACTTTGCCATTTGAGCAGCACATACCAGGCAATTCCAAGTTAAACTTCTTTGCTTGACAATGTTTGCATATTATGTCCATTTTGCCAATTATGACTTTCTGATGTGACCTATAGTCTTGAATTGGGTTGTAGTGAAATACTTCCAAACACAAATTAGCTTGCCTACATCTTTGCACACATTGCATATGTCGTATGCGGTCATTTTCAGAACATTCATCCTTTTGTTCAGATGTTTCCATATTCCTTGCTTCAGCCTGCCTTATCCGATTCTTGTGAAGACGACATTCCCGTTGCTCTGATGTCTCAGCTGCCTTACATTTAGCTTGTCTCATCCATTTCTTTTTAAGCCGCGAGTCACATTGTTCAGCTCTTTGACACAATTTTGTGTTCTTAGCTTTTGGATGAACTTGCCCAATAGATGGTCGTTTTTTGGGTGGCATTTTAAAAAACAGTTCTTAGTATTATGACGCTTTAGTCTTCACCTGACACTGATAAGAGATGTAATAGGATGAATAGTAAATACAGAGCAGCCCTCACACAGTATTACTATGACCTGAAGGAGCTCCCATCTCAGTAATGAAAACCGCCTCACAGGCAGACTTGTGTAGTTGCCCATAGCAACCAATCAGAGCTCAGCTTTCACTCTACCTCAGCAGCTTCAGTGATGAAAGCTCCCTGTATAGTAAGCAATAATAACAATCTTACTATGAGGCAGTTTTCGCCTGACCAATATTGCTGCTCAGTAAGGCTGCTTGCACACTACAGTATTTTTCACAGGTCTCCTGGCCGTGGATTCTACAGTTCCATAAACATTCTATGGAGCCTGCAAAATTCACAGCTTTGTGCACAAAGAAGTCTATGGAACTGCCAAATCCATGCCCCGGAGGCCCGTGAAAAATACTGTAGTGTGCAAGCAGCCAGTAAGGATACCAGACGTGTTTTGTCAGTGCATGCGTGTATGTGTATGTGTGTGCACACGTGTGATCCATGTGTATGTATGCGTGTGTGCATGCATGTGTGTGGTCCATGTATATGTATGCGTTTGTGTGCGCATGTGATCCATGTGTTTGTGCGTGCGCAGTGCAAGTGTCCATGCGTGCGGTAGGTGTGTGTGAGTACGCATGTGCTCTGTTCGTCCGTGTGCATAGGGTACATCCATCTCAGTGTGTTTGCGTGCGTGTCTGGTCCTTGCGTTCGTGTGTGTGTGTGTGTGTGTGTGTGTATGTGTGTGGTGTGCATGTGTTACTTATGAAGTGGTGGATGGTGTTTGTGTTGTGTGTGTCTAGCGTGGTCTGGTGTTTGTGTGGTGTGTTGTGGCATTTATGTGGTGTTGTGCTTGTGGGTTGGTGTATGTATGCTGTCTGTGTGATGTTTGCATGGTGTTTGTGAAATGTTTATGTGTTGTGTGTGGTGGTGCCAAATTTCACCCAAATCGGGCGAGAACTGTGGATTTGTATAGAGAGGGCTACTACAGATTTCACATTTCCCCATTATCTGTATAGGGCCTAACTTCGGGGGCCCCAATCTCACGACGGGGGGGACGCTAGCGAGATGTAACGTGCACAGTATTCTGCTCTTGTGGGTGGAGAGGGGGCGTGCTAAATTTCACCCAAATCGGACGAGAACTGTGGATTTGTATAGAGCGGGCTACTACAGATTTTGAGTTTTATATATATAGATTGAATTATTATTGACAATACTGTATTTATAAATGGCCAGCAACTTTATACTGGGAACAAAATGGCGAATATGGTCCTCCTTATGGATTTACACACTAATAAACACATTTAAATAAGTGATAATTGCTAAGAATTAGTGAATTATTATTGACAATACTGTATTGATAAATGGCCAGCAACTTTATACTGGGAACAAAAAGGCGAATATGATCCTCCTTATGAGTTTCCACACTAATAAACACCTTTTTATAAGTGATAACCGCTAAGAATTATTGAATTATTCAATTATTATTGACAATACTGTATTGATAAATGGCCAGCAACTTTATACTGGGAACACAATGGCAAATATGGTCCTCCTTATGGGTTTCCACACTAATAAACACCTTTAAATAAGTGATAACTGCTAAGAATTATTGAATTATTAATGACAATACTGTATTGATAAATGGCCAGCAACTTTATACTGGGAATAAAATGGCGAACATGGTCGTTATGTCTTTCCCCACGTTAAAGGCGTTTATTACAGATAAGTGCAGATATTAGTGGATGATAATTCAGTTTTCTTTGGCACAGTAGTACTGACAAATGGCCTGTAATGTTATGCTTTGGAAGAATAGCGAATAAGCCCCTTATAGTAAACGCCTTTAAAAAGGCGTTTATTACAGGTAAGTGCAGATATTACTGGATGATAATTCACAGTTTTTTGCTGTACTGCACTGCAAAAGGCTTATTGTGTTCCACCTTGAAGACACAGGTATGAGTAATGAGCAGCAGTATAACGGCAGTGAGTGTATTACTTACATTAATTTTAATTATGTGTATTAAAATTCTTGCTGTAAATGACCCTGCAACCACCACAAATTCTTCTCTCAATTCCTCCCTATCCTTTCCCTACAGTTCTAAGGCTCTTTCCCTGAACTTCTACCTGTTTTCTAAGTCTTTCCCTAGCTCCTGCTGACTTCTGTCCCTAGAGTAAGAGCAATGTGAAATGACTGTACCTAAAATGGCCGAGGGTTTTTATAGGGCTGTGACATCACAGGTCCGGCTGGCTGCTGATTAGCTGCACGCTTGGCATTGTGGGTGATCCTGCTTTCACTGAGTCCCTTGCCCCTTGTCCTAACATGTGCAGCGGACATTTTATAAAAAAATGCGATTCGATGCATCGAAGCGTGAGGAAATCCAGAATCGAGGCGAATCAAAGATTTCCTGAAATTCGGATCGAATTCCACTTCTGCAGCTTCAATTCGCTCATCTCTATTCATGATAATCAATTAATTTACCAATCATTCAAAAATTTACAAAATATCAAAGTGTAAATTCATATAACATACAGATAAAGTGCTACTAGTGAAAAATATCAACTTCATATTGAGTGTATCAAAGTATAAAAAGCATTTGGATTAAAAGATGTGTAAAAAAGAAATAATACATAAGAAAAACAAACTGATTAAGTATATAATTCATATAAACCACACCATGTAAGCTCACATAATGTGTATCAGACCTCTGACGTCCTGCAGGCTCTGCTGCGCCTGTGCATAGTATCCAAAATGAGTCTGAGACTAAAACGGAATTTGCGCATGTGCGAGCATGCGCACTGTGGATAATGGATGTACCTACAGCCATAATAGAATACCTTGGTGTTCTCCACACTCTATTTTTAAATGGGCATGCACCATAAGAGAACAAAGTTTCACTATATAGCTACTACGTGGCGACAATGCTATAGTGAGACTTTGTATAATAAAAATCTCTGCTTACTGTCATTCATTTTGCTTACTTCCAGTGGATAAAAATCAAGTCCATGGTCATGTGATATACAGTCCATGGTCATGTGATATACAGTCCATGGTCATGTGATTTACATTTACAGTCCGTGGTTATATGATGAACACACAGGTGCATCTCGTTACGAGGCAGATGTCTGATTATTGTGCTGTGACTATAACGAGCTGTGCACCTGTGTGTTCATCACAAGACCAAGGACAGATCTACAGGTGCATCTCAATAAATTAGAATATCTTTGAAATGTTTCTTTAATTCAGTAATTAAATTAAAAAGTGACCTCCTATATTTTCTAGATTCTTTACACACAGAGTGTTCTATTTCAAGTGTTTTATTTCTGAAAATGTTGATTATGGATTACAGCTAATGAAAACCCAAATCTAAGAAAATTTGAATATTGTAAAAAAAGTTCAGTATTGTAAATTCAGTGTGTCACCTGCCAAGGTTTCCTAAGCCTTTAAATGGTCCCTCAGTCTGGTTCAGTAGGATACACAATCATGGAAGACGCTGATTATGAATTGTATTACTGAATTACTGAAATTAATGGTCATTTCAAAGATATTCCAATTTATTGACATGCACCTGTATATCCTCTGGTAAGCAGAATAAATGACAGCAAGTAGAGATCTCGAAAACTGTGAGCAATTGATACAGAAAGTATTTTGGAAAATTGTATACCTTTTCATACAAACAATAACATTTGTCTATTAATATTGGTCTGAAACTGGACAAACCCTTTAAGTATTTTGAATATACATTTATCAAACTTGTTTATCTTATTCACACAATGCTTTGATTACCATAAGGTCCTTCATACTTAGTTGTCAAGCCTTCTGTTTTTGCATTGATCTCCTCATATATCGTGAAATAGTTTTACTATTAAAATACCATTTTAATAATGCATGTCTTCTCTTGGCTGGTTATCTCTGTGTTGTATGTCTAATATTATTCTCATTATCAGTCAGAATTTTCAAACTTGCATTGCTGGCAAAGTATGTTTTTTCTTGTCATAGACTTGTGGTATGGTTATCGTAAAGGGATCCTACCTGACATGTTTAACATGCAGTCTGATCTGAGAACAGAGTAAAATGATCTGAGCAGATTGATTTATAGTTTTTGTGGGAAAAAATTCAGTATAACTTGTAACTTCCTGATAGAAATCTTTGCTCTTTTTATGAGTCCAGTGGGTCGCACTGATCAGTGATTCATGACCTGTGCAGGCTCATACAGGCATGACTGGTGATCATGGAGTGATACAGCAGAGAAAAAGTAAAGATTTCAGTCAAATAAGTTACAATTTAGGGCCGGTACACATCTGTGTTCGGTTTCCATACAGGGAAGTCCACTTGGGGACCCCCGAATGGAAACCTATACGCAGAGAGAAGCGGTTTACATAAGGAAACCTGTGGACCCCATAGACTATAATGGGGTCCGTGTGGTTTCTGATCGAGGGAGATTATCAGTGGTCTTGTATGTCTTCCATTTTCTAATTATTGCTCCCACAGTTGATTTCTTCATACCAAGCTGCTTGCCTATTGCAGATTCAGTCTTCCCAGCCTAGTGCAGGTCTACAATTTTGTTTCTGGTGTCCTTCCACAGCTCTCTGGTCTTCACCATAGTGGAGTTTGGAGTGTGACTATTTGAGGTTGTGGACAGGTGTCTTTTATACTGATAACAATTTCAAACAGGTGCCATTACTACAGGTAATGAGTGGAGGACAGAGGAGTCTCTTAAAGAAGAAGCTACAGGTCTGTGAGAGCCAGAAATCTTGCTTGTTTGTAGGTGACCAAATACTTATTTTCCACCATAATTTGCAACTAAATTCTTAAAAAATCCAACAATGTGATTTTCTAGATATGTTTTCTCATTTTGTCTCTCATAGTTGAGGTCTACCTATGATGTCAGTTACAGGCCTCTCTCATCTTTTTAAGTGGGAGAACTTGCACAATTGGTGGCTGACTAAATACTTTTTTTCCCCACTGTAGGTTTCCATTCAGGGGGTCCCCAAGCGGACTCCCCTGTACGGAAACCGAACGCAGATGTGAACCGGCCCTTATACTGAATCTTTTCTCATAAATATATATATCAATCTGCATCGCTCTTTTGATCTATCATGAATATCATGAGGGTTTATTATTTTACAGCCTGTATTTTGGCATTGTTTGACATACATTCTGGTCTCATTTAAAATCATCTGTTTAGCTGTTCTCACATCCAGAAAGATTTATGCAAAACCAGTTGGTGCAAATGCCGAAAGATCCACTTTTTCAGTATATTTGTACATGTAAGTGCATTAGCTTAACTCTACTCATTTTTCTTCACTTGTAACCTTCCAGCTTTCCTCAAATGATAGATTCCTGATACTTCGAAGCAGCACTTAAGTTGCTGACATGCACTTTCAGGCACTTGTAAATAATCTAGAAAATCTGTCCAATATTTATGGTTTTAGGGCCTTCCTAATGTTTGTCTTTTCACTTCTTAGAGGGTAAAGTCATATTTGTATTTGAGAAATAGACCATGAGAATCAGGTATTCATTATTATATACAAATGTTGCTTTAGGCTGAAGCCCCATGTTGCACAAATGCTGCATTTTACAGTACCTGCAAAGTGGATGGGATTCTGGCTAATCCCATCCACACATTGCAGAAAAAAATCTGCAGCAAAAACGCTGCGTTTTCAAATTCACTTGCATTTTTGAAAATTGCAGCATGTCAATTATACCTACAGGTGTTTTCCGTATAGGTATAATAAGGGCAGAAAGTCAGCAGAGGAAAATTCTGCGAAAACGCAATAAAAAACGCTGTGGAAAAAACTGTGATGCGTTTCCACTGCATTTTTATCTGCAGCGTTTTTATGCTGCATTTTACTACGTACGGTTTTAGTCTTATAATGCCAACTGATTCTGCAGTTTCAATTTTGTAATTCATAGCTCAAGATAAAGATTTCTCACATTACGGTTATCAAAGTTTTATCAAACATTTGATGTTCCCTGATGATCTTGATGAAGATCTTGAATTTTCTCATTCATTTCAGCTTCTTTTATTTGATAATTATTATTATCATCACAAGATAAAATTCTAAGGATACAATCATGCATTATGATATTTACAGCTACTTTTCTTTGACAGCAATACCCAAAGAGAATCCTGCACAATACATAAAGATGTATACGCTCTCTGTGTATGGAGTAAAATAATTGGTTCTTTCTCTGTGAAGTGGGAAGTAACAAATGCTTTGATTTTGCACCTGTGATG
This sequence comes from Leptodactylus fallax, assembly GCA_947044405.1. Taxonomy (NCBI): domain Eukaryota; kingdom Metazoa; phylum Chordata; class Amphibia; order Anura; family Leptodactylidae; genus Leptodactylus; species Leptodactylus fallax. Next base: position 1,812,658 of record CAMRHE010000024.1, read on the forward strand.
TTTATTACACAGTGGATGCGGTGCCACTTGTGCATCTGTCTAGTGTTACCAAGGTGCTTGCTAACTATTCACAGGTATTTCTGAACATTTTCAAGGTCTTGATTCCATCTTATTGTGGTGGTTATTTAACATAAAGGTACTATAGATATGTTTCAGGCCATGTTTCTACATAAAAAGGAAAATGTGACTAACAGTCCCTAGCTAGGTTCTATAGCATATACAAGAGAAAAAAAAGAGGAAACGTCTTTTTAGTGCTCAACAGAATAATAAAGCAAGGCCTTTTTCTATATGCTGCTGTGGATAAGTCTATACTACCCATAGCCTGTCAAATCCACAGCAGCATTAGTTATACTGCTGTAGATTTGATTTGTTAGGAGTAAAAAGTACTAGTTTTCTTACTAGGTGAGAATTTTTTTTTCATGCCACCATGCTGAAAAAGATTGTCATTATTCTGTTCAATGCTAGAAAAAAGTTTCCACTATTGACCTTTTTTATATGCTATTGAAGATGTCATTAGAGTATTGGGCTATGCTGGCACTTTTTATTACAGGGAACTAAAGATGCTATTTTGTTGTCACATCATTTTGTTGTCACACTATTTTGTTGTCACATCTGTTCTTATAAAGGAATACATTTTGGTAGCTTTTTAAAAAGTCAATTTGCACAACTTTTTAAAAAAAAATTCTGTAATTGTGACTCCATGGCAGTTGCGTAAGTACCACCATAGCAGCCGTAGGAGCTGCCACAAGGTCCGGGTCCTTAGGGGATCGGTAAGTAAGGTCAAGGGCAGGCGGCAAGAGTATTTGTTGGGGGAACAACAACAGATACTGCTATCATTATACATTGGGGTCTCTTTAGACTCCAGAATATAATGTTTGGAGGCCCAGGGGAGATGAGCAAACATTAAAACCAGTGTTACTCACCTCTCTGGGGCGAATCCAGGCAGTCTTCGGCCTCTGTAGTGATGTCACAGACGTCACGAGGGTCAGGCTGGCGTCGTAATGCATAATGATGCAGACGTAACCCACGTCTGTGACGTCATTGAAGAGGACCACGGTAGAGCCCAGGAGAGGTAAGTACCACTATTATGTTTGTCACCTCCCCTGGGCCTCCGATCTGTATAATAATAGTTTGTGGTTTGTGTACCTCAAAAATTTCAGACACTGTTGGGGCCACAATGGGACATAATACTGTGTGGAGGGGCCACGATGGGACATAATACTGTGTGGAGGGGCCACAATGGGATATAATACTGTGTGGAGGGGCCACTGTGAGATATTATACTGTATGGAGGCTGCTATGGGACATTATACTGTATGGAGGCTGCTATGGAACATTATATTGTGTGCAGGGGCCACTATGAAACATTATATTGTGTGCAGGGGCCGCTATGGAACATTATACTTTGTGCAAGGGCTGCTATGGGACATATTACTGTGTGGAGGGGCCGCTATGGGACATAATACTGTGTGGAGTGGCTGCAGTGAGACTGTCAAGAATGTGACATCTGATGTTGCCGCTTTAAGGTTGCCATGTGAACATAAGGAAGCTTTCTGTTAGGATTGGTTGCTGCTGCTTTAATGTTACAATGACAACATAGGGAAGTTTCCTGACCAGGCCTATTTAAACCACTCCCTCATCACTCAGCTTTGCTGGCTATCAGATTCCAAACTCCTGCTAAGCACCTGACTTTGATTTGACTGCTCCTATACCTGTCTGTTGGCTGTGTACCTGGATTCCTCTTTTGTCTTGCGATTTTGTTCTGGCATTCCTGATCGGTTCTGACTATTGGCTTGTTTCCCGGATTTGTCTCCGTCTTGTGAGTTGGATCTGTGTTGCCCTCCTCAGCTGCTGACCCGTGATTGTCGACCATTCTGTTTTCTCTCTCCCTGTGAGTAGTTTGTGTGGATTTGGTGTAGGCCTCTGCTGCAGTGCATTTATTTGTAATACACTTTCTGTTCTGGTGACAATTTCGGTCTTCAGATTCAGCAAAAATCCAACTCTTCTTGCGAGGAGCTCTGGTGAAGGCGTCTGAGGCCGGTCTTGGCTCACAGTAGTGTTTTGCCTTTAAGTAGCATTTTCTACTGCTCGCAGTTGTCAGCCCATTTCTGCTGCTGCTCTCCTGTAGACCAGTATATTCCTTACCTTGCATCTGAACCGTAACAGAGACATTATACTGTATGGAGGCTGCTATGACCTTCAGCCTTGTGAGGTTCCACACTTAATGCTTCGGGTTTATCAGGGGCATTTACAAGTGCCACGCATTATGGAAATGTCCCTGTGTCCTATCTATCTTTTCGTCAGCTTGTTAGGCATAATTAGGTTTTGTCTTGAAAACATTGTTATTGCCATTTTTCTGTGGGTTCGATGATCTATGTGAACCTCTTGGGGACAGTTTCTCCTAATGTGTCCCAATCGTAAACACAGTGGTGGAGCAGTGGATATATTGGCATGTATGGCCTATCATAGTGTTTGCAATCATTTTGTGGCTACCATAGACGCTCCCATGCTCTCTAACTTTTACAGATTTTTGGTTGTACAGTAGATGTTGTCTATGTAGTTTCCCAGTACACTCCTTCCTGCCATGAAAGGAGTAGTTGTCAGATGGCAGAATGTTTCTCACAATATACCAATACTGGGTATCACTATGTTGAATCTGCATTTCCTGTGTGCATACACTGTGTTCATTGCCATGTACTACTTTGCTGACACCTATGGTTCACTCTATGTAGGTGCATGTGATCATAGGATCCCAATCACTGGATACACTGCACAGAAGCTTCTAACAAGCTGTGGGTGGAGACTTTAGCCCAGCTTTCCTCTTAGCAGTGGACAGGAAACCAGTCCAGCCATGTTCTGGAGAGTGTAGTGCGTGAGGTAACATTCCTCCTGCTAGACCCGTGTTGGTGAACCTATGGCACTTGCACCGGGCCCTATGGTACTGGGCCCCCGTTGGGCATACCTCCCAACCGTCTGGGATTCTGGGTCCTGTCCCGCTCCGAGGTCGGCGGGAGGTATGTCCCAGTATCAACTCATCTGAGTCCTCTCTGGACACAGATGAGTTAAATACACTGATGAAGCAGGAGCCATCCGCGGATAGCCCCTGCTTCACCATTGTGTGTGAAGCACATCCTTGTGTGCTCCGGTCCCTGGAGCTGTGGGCGCGATGTGATGACTTCACTCACATTGCGCTTGCAGTCCAGGAGAAGAGACCTTATAGAGCGGCAGGGGAGCGAGGAGAGGTGAGTATTAGTGTTTTATTATGTTAAACTGGTAGCAGATGAAGGGGGGACATCAAACTGGTGGCAGATGAAGAGAAGACATCAAACTGGTGGCAGATGAAGGGGGGACATCAAACTGGTGGCAGATGAAGGAAGGACATCAAGCTGGTGGCAGATGAAGGAGGTACATTAAACTGATGGCAGATGAAGGGGGCACATTTAACTGGGGGAAGATGGAGGGTGACATTAAACTGGGGGAAGCTGGATAGGGATATTAAACTGGGGGCAAGTTGTAAGGGGGCATTAAACTGGGGGGGCAACTGGAGGAGGACATTAAACCGTGGGGGTAGCTGGAGGGGGACATGTCTGCCTCTAGTTGCCCCCAGTTTAATGTCCCCATCCAAGTAACCCCATGTTTAATGTCCCCCTCTAGTTTCCCCCAATTTAAACTGGGGCACCAGAAGAGGAGACTTCATACTGTGGGGCAATTGGAGGGGAACATTATAAAATGGATGAGAATGGGCAGAGTCAATGTAGAAGTGGGTGGAGCTAAATTTGCTGCGGCACGCATAGCCTAATCACAGGGGTATTTTATGTAATATCCCTCTGAACATAACATAACCAGGAAGTTATTGGCGCTGTGACCCAGACGTTTACCATCATCTAGGTTGCAGCGCCAAAAGAGTTGCACCAAACACTTACACAACACATACACAAAGTCATCAATAAAGTTTACATTTGACCCTGTCCCTGTCTTGTCCATACCTTTATAGAGTAAAATACTCCGACCGCCTCTCTAGCGATATCCATTACACGCTAAAATAATAGCAATAACGATTATTACTAAAGATGAACGTATAAAACATTTCTGGCAGAAAAGTTCCATCAGTCACGTAACACATTGTCACCCATTGAATGTCACCATATACAATCCCAGTTTTTGGCAGCTTTTAGATGGGTATAATAGCAGGTGGTGATGGGGGGGGGGGCCCACTTATGAAACCTTTGCACTGGGCCCACCAATGTGTTAAAACGGCTCTGGCTATATGTGCAAATGTGGACCGCGGCTTACACTGACTGCAGAGTGTAACCTTTGCCCCGACGCAAGTCATCAGCGTCTGTGATCAGAAGAAGAAGGAGGACGCTCTTCGTGGGACTGCTGCCATACTGGGTAAGTAGCATAAACTACTGTGTGGGGGCCCACTCTGGAGCATATAATACTGTGTGGGGGGCCTACTGTAGAGCATATACTACTGTGTGGGGACTCACTGTGGAACATATAATACTGTCTGGGGGCCACTGTTGAGTGCATTGTACTGTGTGGGGGCCCTTCACGATTTATATCACACACAGGGTGTAAATACCAGGGTAGCAGCAGTAGCAGCTGCTACCGCGAACCCCACAAACACTGCTATCATTATATCTTTTCAGACCCCGGAGTATAACAATCGGGGGCCCAGAGGAGGTGAGGGAACATAAAAAACACTAACTTACCTCTCCTACGCTCCGCAGGCTTTGGGCCTATTTGGTGACGTCCCAGACGTCAGTCGACGTCGTTATGCGTCGCGACGCCGGCCTGACTCACGCTAGATCCGGTCCAACATTGAAGATGGCCGAAGTATCGCTCTGGAGTGCATCGGAGCCAGGGAGAGGTAGGTAGCATTGTTTTTTATGTTTGTATCCTACCCTGGATCTCCGATCATTATACTCTGGGGTCTGAAAAGACCCCAGAGTATAATAATCGTTCATGGGTGGTCCACAATGGGGCATAATACTGTGTGAAGGGGCCCCTCTGGGGCATACTACTGTGTGCAGGGGCCCCTCTGGGGCATAATACCGTGTGCAGGGGCCACTATGGGGCATAATACCATGTGCAGAGGCCACTATGGGGCATAATACCGTGGGCAGGGGCCACTATTGGGCATAATACTTTGTGCAGGAGCCACTATGGGGCATAATACTGTGTCCAGGGGCCACTATGCTGTATAATACTGTGTGCAGGGGCCACTACGCTGCATAAAATTGTGGGCAGGGGCCACTATGGCACATAATAGTGTGCACAGGAATGTGGTTTGTGCAGAGGGGGGGTTGGGGGTGGCAGTTTGGGGGGGGGGGCCCATGTCAAATGTTTGCCTTGGGGCCCAGCCATTCCTGGTTACGCCACTGATCACACAGTATCTGTTTTATAGCAGGCGTGATATTATTACAGGCTGTAATGACATTGCACAGTCACTATAAAACAGATCCTGGTTAATTTAAGGTTAAATTGCCATGTTGGCACTTTGCGATAATTTAGTGGGTTTTGGGTTGCAGTTTGGGCACTCGGTCTCTAAAAGGTTCGCCATCACTGTGCTATACCAACACCAATTAGGATTTTCAGATTATTCCTGCCAAACCTAGGAGCTGCATGGTGAATCTCACGGCCCATGTGACCTACAGATTCTCCTAAGACCTCTCACCAGTTCATACAGAAGGGATATCAAGCACACTTCTATTGCCTCCAAGAAGGAGTGAACCTGACAGAAAGGAGCAACTATAAAGGAGCCTTTCTGCATTCCTGGACCTTAAAGTAGACCTTTGGTCAAGTCCAGTGCTCTGTGGTTTCCAGGCCACGTGTCTCTTAGGTCTGTGTCCGACTACCGGATACCGCGGCACAGTAACCGTGAGTAACTACATGAGGAAAATTGTATGTCAGCCTCAGCTCTTACCAGTTAGTTTACAAAGGGAATCCTCCTCACATGCATCGCACTGTATTGTACATGAGAGACTGTATTGCTGTAAATATGGCTGCATAATATGTAAATATGGAAGTTCTCCTCAGTAACGAAACTTTTGTTTAACAAAGGACTGTGTCTTTTGCTATTCTACTTTTGAAAATTGACTTGCTGTGTGTCCATGAGAAGTGCCCAACAGTGTGGACCACCACTGCAGCTACCGTGACCATTCCAATAGCTCCGCTACCAGAGGGACTATTACCCCCATTAGGTCCTACTATAACACCTGCATCCTCTGGGATACCACATCTATACTGCTTAACCCTTAAGGACCCAACCCAAAAGTGCATTAAGGACCAGGCCTCGTTTTTCAAAACTGTCGTGTCACTTTATATGGCAAGAACTTGGACATTTTGACTTACACTGGGTGTAAACTGATGTTTGGGCGAACGGCAGTGCACAGAAAGGAAGGAGCAACACTGGATGTTTGAAAAGCAGATTTTGCTGGAATAGTTTTCAGGTGCCATGTCTCATTTGCAGAGCCCCTAGAGTACCAAAACAATGGAAACCCCCAAAAAGTGACCCCATTTTGGAAACTACACCCCTCACAGAACATATCAAGGGTGTGGAGAAGGTAGCTCGGTAGCAGCAATGGTGCGGACCCAACCAGTCAGAGACAGGGACACAATGTCTGGAGCAAACAGGTTTATTTGAAAAAATAGCAAAATAAATAAACCTTACGTCAGGTACAAGAACAAGCAAAATAAAATACAGCCTTAACTTTAGGCAAAAAGGCAAAACAAAACTCCTGCTCGTCTGAGCTCTAACTAGTAAACAAATCCCAGCTTGGTCTCACCAAAAAAACTCAGCTCTCCAGGACAGACCCAGACGCCACCTTTCCCTCCCAGGATCTGCCCTGAAGTGCAGGCTCTGTAGGCCTATATAGGTCAGTAATGAGGCCAGGACTCACACCTGGGCTGAGGCCTACTCAAAACCCGCCCTGGACCAAACCTATGTCAAAAACCGGGGGCTGATATACCATGACTCCAGCACTCTACCTGTCACCTTCTCACATAGGGTATAGTGAGCATTTTGACCCTACAGCTGTTTCACAGATTTTATTAACATTGGGAAATGAAAAAGAAAAATTACTTTTTTTCCAATAAACCATCAATTTATCCCCAAAGAGGATAAAGGAGAAAAAACTCCCCAAAGTTCGTTACACAATTTCTCCTGAACACGGAAATGGCTCATATATGGTCGCAAACTGCTGTATGGGTATATGGTGGAGCTCAGAATGGAAAGAGTGCCATTTGGTTTTTGGGGGGCAGATATTGCTGGAATAGTTTTCAGGTGCCATGTCGCATTTGCAGAGCCTGTAACATACCAGTACAATAGAAACCCCCCAAAAGTTACCCCGTTTTGGAAACTACACCCCTTATAGAATTTATCAAGAGGTATGTTGAGCATTTTGACCTCACAGCTGTTTCACAGATTCTATTAGCACTGGGATGTAAAAATGAAAAATTACTTTTTTTCCAATAAACTGTCCATTTAGCACCATATTTTTAATTTTTGCAAGTGGTTAAAGAAGAAAAAAAACACACAACAGTTTGTTATACAATTTATTCTGAACACAGAAATGCCCCATATGTGGTTGTAATCTGCTGTATGGGTACATGGCGGGGCTCAGAATGGAAAGAGCGCTATTTAGCTTTTGAAGGGCAGATGTGGCTGCAGGGCTGTTTTAACATATTGGTGGGCCCAGTGCAAAGGTTTCATAAGGGGCCCCCCCCTTTCACAACCCACTATTATACCCATCGGAAAGCTGTCAAAAACTGGGACTTTATATGGTGTGTAAGTATGTGAGCCAGAGGGCGCTGTTGAGCGACCCAGGCCAGGCCAGAAAAGGCTCTCAGCCACGCCTTTGGGTGGTGGCACGTAACTCCAGAGGGGCTGGAGCATCCTGCAGGAAGCAGGAAATGGTAGTGGACCAGCGAGGACAGAGAGAGAGGCTCTGTCCCAAAAGGGCTGGCGTCCACAGGAGTGGACCAGCTAGGACGGAGAGATAGGCTCTGTCCCAGAGGGCTGGCGTCCACAGAGGACTGTTGCTAGAGCTGAGTAACAGTCAGGACAGTTAGGGGCTCAAGGAGTGAGTTAGGCCCTAACTGTGGCATAGGTTTTTTTTGTTGTTTTGCTGTGTTGCAGTTAAGCTGAATAAAGCCACTTTTATTTACACTTGGAACGTCTGAACGCTATCTTTCCGGCGCCCAGTACCACGAACCACCACTGTCCGGACCAGGAGTCAGCCGCCATTTTGAGCTTAATTCCCCAAATTATCACAGGTGACATTCAATGGTTGAAAATGTGATGGAACTTTTCTGTCTGTCAGAAATGTTTTATACGTTCATCTCTAGTAATAATTATTATTGCTATTATTTTAGCATGTAACGGATATCGCTAGAGAGGCAGCTGGCGTATTTTACTCTATAAAAATCAGGCATAGACAGGATAGGGACATGAAAAAGATGTAAACTTTATTGATAACTTTGTGTAAGTGTTTGGTACAACTCTTTTGGCGCTGCGACCTCGACGATGGTAACAGCGCCAATAACTTCCTGGTTATGTTCAGAGGGGTATTACATAAGAATACCCCTGTGATTAGGCTCAGAGGTGTATTACATTATACCTCTATGTGACAATCAGAGAGCAAAAGTATAGCATGCTCTCTGATTGATAGCAGAGGGCATAACATGGACAAAAGTCCTTGCTATACCCCCTGGGGTCACATACAGGTTATGTACAGACAATGATGGTATATCATTGTCTCTGCATTCTGCAGCTCTGCTCCTTCCCCCTCCTTTCTCCTTCATCACTTCAGAGCCCCATATCGCAGGATGCCCTTAGGGCTATGAGATGAGCTTGATACCAAGATCATCATGATAGCCCTTACGGATTGGTAGTGATTCGCTGATAAAATTGCTGTCGGGAATTGAGATCTGTATTGGGATCTCAATGTTGAACATCGTTTTCACCAGGGAATTGCTCTGAATCTGTAAGAGCTATCATGATGATCTTGGTATCATTTTAAAGATAATTCTCCTCTTTAAAATGAACCCAAGCTCATCTTCATAGTCCTGCAGTTGTCCCCACAGTTTAATGTCCCTTTCCAACCATATAAAAAGAAAAACAAAAACACTATTTCTCACCTTTCTTTGCTCCCCTGATGTCTCAGGTTCGGAGTCTTCAGGGAGCTGTAGGTGCGATGTAAGTGATCACATTGCGCCGGCAAGTCCCTGGGAAGAATAGTGAAGCAGGGAGCGGAGGGCTGCCTGCTTCATTATTGTATGCAACTGGGGCAGCCCGGAAGGGGACATCATATGCAGGACTGTCCCAATGGGGTCCCCCGCTACCATAGGGCCCAGTGCAAGTGCACCGTTGGCCCTATGGTTAAAGCGGCCCTATGTGGCTGGAATAGTTTTCAGGTGCCATGTCGCATTTACAGAGCCCCTAAAGTACCAATACAATGGAAACGCCTCAAAAGTGACCCCATTTTAGAAACTACACCCCTCAAGGAATGTATCATGGGGTATTATCATTTTGAGCCTAAAAATGCTTCCCCAAAATTAATGTACAAATTGAAATTGAAATTTTTAAAGAAATATGAAATTTCAGTGCCCAATACGTTGCAGTTAGTTTTTGTCATCAGAGACATGCACTCCTAAAACTATTAAGTGGGCTATCCTGGAGTATAGATTTAGAGGGAATTAATGGACGCCATGTTGTTTTTGCAGAGCCCTGGAGGTGCCAATAAACTGGAATACTTCAAGAAGTGACTCCATTTTGTAAGGGCAATTTTAGGATCTCTGCAAATGTGACATGGCGTCCAAAAAACAACAATCTAAACATGCGCTCCAAAAGCACATAGTGCTCCTTCACATCTGTGCCCTGCTGTGTGCTCAAACGGCAGTTTATGCCCACATGTAAATTATGACACTGTTGTGCCCAGGATAACGAACTTAACATTGTCATATGTGGGTATAAACTACTGTTTGGGCACAGCCGGGCACAAAAGGAAGGAGCGCTATTTTGATTTTTGTAGCACAGTTTGGTTTTTGGATGTCTTGCCACTTTTGCAGAGCCCCTAAATTGCCAGTAAAGTGGAATCCGCAGACATGTCACCCCATTTTGGAAACTACACCACTGAAAGGATTTATAAAGTGGGGTAGCGAGCATTTTTATTCCTTGAGTGTTGCATTAATTTAATTTCCAGAAATGAATGTGCAGCTAATGAAAAGTGAAAAATGCGATTTTTTTTTTTAATTTTTTTTTTTTATTTTTTTTTATTTTTTATTTTTCTTCCCACAGATTCACCATTTCAGTGCCCGATATGTAGCACCCAGCTTGTGTCAGCTGAGACACACACTCCAAAAATTGTTAAGTGGGTATCCTGGGCACAACAGCTTTTGGAGCATTCGTCTCCGATACAAGCTGGGCACAACATATTAATCACTGAAATTAGATATTCCTGGAAAAATTGCCATTTTCACCTTTCACTATCAGCTGCCTATTCATTTATGGATAATAAATTTTAGCAGCACTTGAGGGTTAAACATGCTCACTGTACCCCTGGATAAAATGCGTAAGGGGTGTAGTTTCCAAAATGGGGTCACATGTCAGGGGATTCCACTTTACTGGCGTTTCAGCTCTGCAAAAGTGTCATGCGTCCAAAAACCAAAAAGCGCTCCTTCCCTTCTGTGCCTGGCTGTGCCCAAACAGCAGTTTATACGAACATATCACATTAAGTATGATATCCTGGGTACATCAGTGTCATACTTGTGGGCAGGAAGGAGGGAAGGGGAAGGAGCGCTATGTGGCTTTTGGAGTGCAGATTTAGATGTTTGGTGTCTGGACGCCATGTCATGTTTGCAGAGCCTCTAAGATACTAGAAAAGTGGATTCCCCAAAGGAGTGAACCCATTTTGAAAACTGCACCCCTCAAAGATTTTATCAAGGGGTGTAGTGAGCATTAGTATTCAAGACGTGAATGCACATCAGATGATAAATAGTGAATATGTAAGCTGTGCGGAGTACATTGTGAACAACAAATTCCCTAATATATCCCCAGTAGCTCCTATGATTGGTGGGGTCACTCTGGGGGGGGGGTCACTTCTCGTGTCTTTTCCCTCGTAAGCTCTAAATCTGGGGTGTACCCTCATATGTGTTAGCACAGCTTATGCATTCCCTTCCTGACGCAGCCAGTTGCATTCTAAAGATTTGCCAATTTTTGGTGTTTTTGTCTTCACATTGTACAAGCTATATTTTTTTATTTTTCTGGTGATGTAGACATATGAAGGCTTCTTTTTTTGCGGTATGAGATGCATTTTGTAATGACACAATTTTTCGGTGCCTATAACTTATTGACTAAATTTTTTTTAACTCTTTCTTGGTGGATTAAAAAAAAAAAAATCAATTCTGGCATGGCTTTTTACCTTTTAGTTTTTTCCTGCAAAACATACACCATTAATAACATGTTACCTTTATTCTGCGGGTCGGTACAATTACCAATTGATATATTTTTTTTTTTTATGCGTTACTAATTTTGCAGAAAAATAACCCATTTAGTAACATAAATCGATTATTTTTGCATCGCCATCTTCTGAGAGGCGTAAAATTTTATTTTTCAGCTGACATAGTTGGTTAAGGGCTTTTTTTGAGGGACGATCTGTGCTTTTTATTGGTATTATTTTGGGGTACATGTGACTTTTTGATCACTTTTTATAGCATATTTTGTAAGGCGAGATGGTAAAAAATAATTTCCGGTAGTTTTTTTCCGTTTTTTTTTCCCGGACGTTCACTGTGCAGGTTAAATAATGTTTCAGTTTTATTGTACAGATTGTTGTGGATGCAGCAATGCTAAATATGTATTGTTTTTATTTATTTTAAGGGTTTTCTTTTATATATTTAAATATTTAATTTTAAATAGAAAAGTGGCATTTTGGGACTATTAATTTTTTTTTCACACATTTTACTTTTTTTTCCAACTTTTTTTACTGTATAGTGATGTCCCACTAGGAGACCTGAACCCGCGATGGTCTGATCGCTAGTTCAGTACTATACACTGCAATACACATGTATACATGTGTATTGCAGTCTATAGAGAAAATCTTCCTCCCATCCCGGCAGGATCAACCATGTACTGGGAGCTCCTAGCAGCCCGTGGTCACTGGCCAGACCCCAGGCTGGAGAAAGTACATAATGGCACCCACCAATCTCACTGCAGGGAGTGCAGAGTGGGTCATAAACATGGCAGAACCCCTTGGATGCCGCAATCATGTTTGCTTGCAGCATTCAAGGGGTTAAAACCACAATCGGAGCTCAGCTCTGAGCAGAGGTTATGGAGCAGGGTGTTAGCTGTCAGTTAAAGCTAACACCCGCTTCCGTGCCGGCCACGGGCGTAATTGTACGCCCAGTTGTGTTAAGTAATTTGAGCCAGGGACATAATAGTATGTCTGGGGTCGTTAAAGGGTTAATAATCATGGCTATATCAATTAACGATGGTTCCCTTGCTGCATTTAACCGTATAGCAGTGTCAGGTATGAGAATTTGTCCGCAAACATTCGTACCATGTCTTGTGGGACTCCAATTCCTTGATCTTTTGTGATTTTCCTGTACATCTCTTCAGACCGATCGCAGAGAGACAAAGGTTCATCTTTTATGGTGGCTTTGAATTTTGTCAGGATTTCTGGAGTAACATTTCTGTCGTCAGTTTCATAATGATTGAAAGGTGTTCTTTATCATCATGAAACTGGCCGTTCTTGGGGGTCTGTTCTCCCCGTTGCCTCACACCTCTGGTTGAGGTGCATGGGCAACTACAACTTAAACAGTTCCGTATAATGTTCTAGGGCAGCAAAATATTTATTGCAATGACCCTCAAAAATATTGCATGCTGTTAAAGGATCTGTATTTGGATCATACTTCAGGATCCCTTTTCAGATCCATAACAGGAATTTGTCCTTTCCATTTTGTTATGGTTACGATAAAGTTCCAAGAAACCTTTCAGGATGCGTAGGTAGATTGAAAGAGGTTTGAACGGTTTCCTTTCCACTTCCCAATCCCCAAGTTGAGTCCTGGCCACATTCACTACGTCTCCTTTCCAAAGGTGTTGGAGAGTATTGTAGCGTATGCTCTACCTAAATCCTAGTATCTGGAACTGGACTACTGGGATCCACAGGAGACATGGGCCTTGTTGTCCCATTCTCCACTTGTGCCGTTTCTGAAACACAAACCTGTTTTGTTAGCAAGGGTGTCATGTCTTTAGAAATAGGCCAAGATAAGTCTGTTGCAAATTCACAATTGTTTGTGACTTTGAGTTCAGATCCTCTCTGAGTATTGCTATCATCTAATCCGTGGATGCAATCCTACAAATAAAAAGATTATTCTCAGTGTACAATTGTAGAAGCTATTTTTCCATGTCAGAATAATAACTGTCTTTCTCTGAGAGCCTGGATTCCAACATACAAATTTGTTTGCCTTTATTGATTGTACACTGGGCCTCATCTTGTAACTGAGCTTCCAAAATATGCACCTGTTTTATGTTTTCCACACAACAACGGCAGTGGAACTTGCCTGTGTTAGCAACTTCATCTGCCTTTTTTGTGCTTTCAAGAATCTCAGCACACTCCAGTTTCTAAATGATATCCTCAAACTGTAAACTAATTTATCTAGCATTTGGAGCTGTTTGTAGGTTTTGCTGAAAACACACCGTTCACTAATACATGCCCTATCATGTGCATAGGCTTGATCTAACAAGGCAGACCATAACATGTCTTCTGATTTATAAGTTGTTGAAGGTACTGGGTTGACTGTACTGTTTTTAGCTAATCATGACCTCGGCATGCAAGGGGTTCCGCCATGTAGGTGACCCCTATCGGCACCCCCCCACAGGAAGATCGGGAGGTGCTGTTATGGATTTTCTGCATCCCAGGGTCTGGCCAGTGAAACCGGCTGCTGGGAGCCCTCAATACCTGGTTGATCCTGCAGACAGTCTCATAGACAGACGCATAGACTGACTTCCTATATAACCCGCAATACACGTGCATACAATGAATGTCGGGGAAAAAAAAACAGAAAAAACGCCGGAAATAATGATTTTTTTTTTTCTCGCCTTACAAAAAATACTATAAAAAGTGATCAAAAAGTCATATGTACCCCAAAACAGTACCAATAAAAAGCACAGATCATCTCGTAAAAAATAAGCCCTCAACCAACTCTGTCAACTGAAAAATAAAAATGTTCCACATGTTACTATGCAAAAATAATTGATTTATGCCTTCAAATGGGTTTTTGTTCTGCAAAACTAGTAAAGCATAAAAAAACAATAAAAATTAGGTATTGTCATAATCGTACCTATCCACAGAATAAAGGTAACATGTTACTTATGCTGTACGCTGCATGGCAAAAAAAAATTAAAAGGTAAAAAGCTATGCCAGAATTGATTTTTTAAATTTATTTATTTATTTATTTTTAAATCCACCAAGAAAGAGTTAATAAAATGTAGTCAATAAGTTATAGGCTCCCAAAATGGTGTCATTACAAATTACAAAGCATTCCGCAAAAATCAAAAGCCCTCATATGGCTACATAGTTAGAAAAATTTTTAAAAAATATAGTTTGCACAATGTGTATACAAAAACCCCAAAATCGCCAAATCATTAGAACAGAATTGGCTGCGGCAGGAAGGGAATGTATAAATTATGCGAGCGTATCAGGGTATACCCCAAATTTTGAGCTTACAAGGGAAAAGAAACCAGAAGTGACCCCAAGAGTGACCCCACCAATCATAGGAGCTACTGGGGAAATAGTAGGGAATTTGGTGTACCCAATGTACTCCACACAGCTTACATATTCACTTTTCACCATCCACTATGCATTCACATCTGGGATACTAATGCCCACTACACCCCCTGATAAATTCTTTGAGGGGTGCAGTTTTCAAAATGGGGTTACTTTCTAGGGGATTCCACATTTCTGGCATCTTAGAGGCTCTGCAAACATGACATTGTGTCCAGATACCAAACATCTAAATCTACACTCCAAAAGCCACATAGCACTCCTTCACAACTGCACCCTGCTGTGTGCTCAAACTGCAGTTCATGCCCACGTGTATGACACTGTTGTACCCAGGATAACATACTTAATGTCATATGTGGGTATAATCTGCTGTTTGGGCACAACTGGGCACAGATGGAAGGAGGGCTAATTTGGTTTTAGGAGCAGAGATTTAGACGGTTTGGTTTTTGGTTGTCATAACACTTTTGCAGAGCCCTGAAATGCCAGTAAAGTGAAATCCCCTGACATGTGACCCCATTTTGTAAACTACACCCCTGAATTTATCCAGAGGTACAGTGAGTAGTTTAAACCTGCAAGTGTTACATTAATTTATTTTCCAGAAATGAATAGGCAGCTGATGGTGAAAGGTGAAAATGACAATTTTTCCAAGACTATGTAATTTCAGTGTGCAATATGCTGTGCCCAGCTTGCATCAGAGATGAACGTTCCAAAAGCTGTTGTTCCCAGGATACCCGCTTAACAGTTTTTAAAGTTTGTGTCTCAGCTGACACAAGCTGGGTGCAACATATCGGGCACTGAAATGTCGTATCTCTGGAAAAATTACAATTTTAACTTTGGGAGGTTCTGTTCTGTCTTCATACAGTAAATAGAGAAGAGAGGCTGATTCTCCTCACAGCCTCCACACACATCTGCAAACTGCTTTCCCTGTGCACTGGATTGAACATTCTGCACATCTCACAGTTTACAATTTAAGAAAAGTTTATTTATGTACTTGTATCTACTTCTGGCTGCTTGTGTGATTACAGATGGGATATTATTCACAGACAGCAAGAGGATTTCCTGACTCTGCTCATAGATTGCTCTTTTCCTGTGTCAAGGATTTTATTTAGCTGCTTGCCTAGATATACAGTATATATATATATATATATATATATATAGTCACTAACTTTTCAGACAACTTAGTCTCATTTCATAGCGCATATGACACTGTGTTTCCAAAATGTAATGCATTTAAATATAATGTGTCTGCTTTCTTTAAAGCCCCTTATACTAGGTGTCTCCCTTTTAACTTATTTGCTGTTCACTCCCTGTTACTAGCCAAGGTCCATCCATAGATACATTAGATAAGGAAGATTTGTGGAGGGTGAGGTTCTGTTCTGTCTGGGTAGGGGTTGATTCTCCTCACATTCTGCACACACATCTGCAAACTGCTTCCTCTGTACAAATGACTGAATATTCTGCCCATCTCACACCTTACAATGGAAGAAACAAAGTCTTCTATGTACTTGTATCTACTTATGGCTCCTTGTGTGATATTTTTCAGACAGCAAGCAGCTTTCCTGACTGTGGTCATAAATTGTTTAAAAAGTTAACTAACTTCCTACAATTATGTCTCAGCATCCTATGCTGCTAGTGACAGAAATATCTTTGTAACAGGCAGTGGAAATTCCAAAAATAGGAGTCTCCTAGAGACTGGACTTTCTGAATAGTTTTTCACAGGTAAACTTTCAGAATTTTAATAACAATGAGTTACAATTATGTTCTGCATCAACTGATAGAGACTAAATTGCGCAAAATGTTTGTGACCATTCAGGGAGCTAGATTGTGGCAGAACACCATCAGCTCTTCAGGCTAGTTAGTGGCAGACAGGGCAAAAAGGCAGTCCCATGTCACCACAACCCATGCTCGCAGATTAGGAAATTTTTATGTAGCTGCAGCTGCTCCCTATACTGACTGTTAGTGTCATATGAAAGATAAGAACCTCCTCCAGAATCACATTTCTATATTTTAAATTGCTGCAGATATAACTGTTTGAAGTTACCCTCCGCCCTTAGTTTCTCTTTATTACACATAAGACATCCACCATGTACAGGGAGAAGCAGGGTACAGCTCTGAATAGAGAAGCAAGGAATAAAGAAGTGCAGGATTTCACAGAAAGGAGCCAAAATTTGTTAATAAAGTATATTATAAAATGTATTAATTACACAAGTGGTGCCAAAAAATCAAAAGTTGTCATGAAAACACATTCTCAAAATCACTTAAGTTAAAGCATCTCAAAGTTATTGCCATATAAAGTGACAGGTCAGTTTTTAAAAATGAGTCTTTGTCTTTATGGGGTTAAATATAATTTGTAAATCTGTACTTAAATTGGATGTGGTTCTCAAATACACATATATGATAAAGCATTCCATATAAGAATCTATCAAATAAATGCAGTAACAATTCTAATTCTCAGTGCCCATTGTCTGAAATAAGCCGTTACTAAAAAAAATCATCTTACTTTATACCTCTGTATTCAGTATTTTTTGTATACAGTCATGGCCAAAAGTTTTGAGAATGATACAAATATTAATTTTTACAAAGTCTACTGCTTCAGTTTTTCTAATGGCAATTTGCATATACTCCAGAATGTTATAAAGAGTGATCAGCTTAACAGCAATTACTTGCAAAGTCAATATTTGCCTAGAAAATGAACTTTATCCCCCAAAACACATTTCAACATCATTGCAGCCCTGCCTTAAAAGGACCACCTAACATCGTTTCAGCGATTGCTCCATTAACACAGGTGTGGGTGTTGATGAGGACAGGGCTGGAGATCAATCTGTCATGATTAAGTAAGAATGACACCACTGGACACTTTAAAAGGAGGCTGGTGCTTGCCATCATTGTTTCTCTTCTGTTAACCATGGTTATCTCTAAAGAAACACGTGCAGTCATCATTGCACTGCACAAAAATGGCCTAACTGGGAAGAGTATTGCAGCTAGAAAGATTGCACCTCAGTCAACAATCTATCGCATCATCAAGAACTTCAAGGAGAGAGGTTCCATTGGTGCCAAAAAGGCTCCAGGGCGCCCAAGAAAGACCAGCAAGCGGCAGGACCGTCTCTTAAAAGTGTTTCAGCTGCGGGATCGGGCTACCAGCAGTGCAGAGCTTGCTGAGGAATGGCAGCAGGCAGGTGTGAGTGCATCTGCACGCACTGTGAGGCGGAGACTCTTGGAGCAAGGCCTGGTCTCAAGGAGGGCAGCAAAGAAGCCACTTCTCTCCAGAAAAAACATCAGGGACAGACTGATATTCTGCAAAAGGTACAGGGAGTGGACTGCTGAGGACTGGGGGAAAGTCATTTTCTCTGATGAATCCCCTTTTCGATTGTTTGGAACATCTGGAAAACAGCTTATTCGGAGAAGAAGAGGTGAGCGCTACCACCAGTCTTGTCTCATGCCAACTGTAAAGCATCCTGAAACCATTCATGTGTGGGGTTGCTTCTCAGCCAAGGGAATCGGCTCTCTCACAGTCTTGCCTAAAAACACAGCCATGAATAAAGAATGGTACCAGAATGTCCTCCAAGAGCAACTTCTCCCAACCGTCCAAAAGCAGTTTGGCGCTCAACAATGCCTTTTCCAGCATGATGGAGCACCTTGCCATAAAGCAAAGGTGATAACTAAATGGCTCAGGGAACAAAACATAGAGATTTTGGGTCCATGGCCTGGAAACTCCCCAGATCTTAATCCCATTGAGAACTTGTGGTCAATCATCAAGAGACGGGTGGACAAACAAAAAACAACAAATTCAGACAAAATTAAAGCATTGATTCTGCAAGAATGGACTGCTATCAGTCAGGATTTGGTCCAGAAGTTGAGAGCATGCCAGGGAGAATTGCAGAGGTCCTGAAGAAGAAGGGTCAACACTGCAAATATTGACTTGCTGCATTAACTCATTCTAACTGTCAATATAAGCTTCTGTTACTCATAATATGAATGCAATTATATTTCTGTATGTGATAAAAACATCTGACAAACACACATAAAAACCAGAGGGCAGCAGATCATGTGAAAATAGAATATTTGTGTCATTCTCAAAACTTTTGGCCATGACTGTAGAGTATTAAGGGTTAAAACTGACCGTTCCAGTATGGCTCTCTCAGTAGGATTATAATTTAGATATGCACACACCACCTAAGGTTGAAGAAACACCTTTTCTTTTAATGCCTTCTTACATGCATGGGGATAGATGACATATTCATGGTTGAAAAGGCAGATTGTGTAATTACAATGTAGTTATATTTTTACAGAGCAAAGTAGGGCATGCCAAACAAATCTACAGCCTTGCACATTGTTTAGTGTTCATTTATCCACCTAATACATGATATTTTCAAGGCATAAAGTTGGGGTTGAAGAAGATCTGTATTTATCACCCTCATTATTATTTATAAACATGTAAAGGTTCTTCTTCACTTAAAAGTTAATTTCGCAGTCTTAAAGAAATTACATCTCCCCTCCATTTCCAGTGATTAGTTATAATAAGTAAGTTTCCGTATTTGTGTATAGAGATAATTTTGGAAACAATTTTTTTTTCTTAATAATACTACAGAAAAATATCAGTAATTATGTAATGACTGCAGAAATTACATTTAGGTAAATGAAGAGAAATCATTTTTCTGTATTGTGTGTCTCTAATTTATATGTAATTACCAGTTATAAAAGAACATTCCTGGTATGCATAATGACAACCTATTGTCCTTGTGTAAAAAGTCAAGGTGTTTTCATTCAAGGTTTGTTCTTTTCAGCTTATTCCTGGCTGGTTGGGGAGACAGAAGCAGCTGTTGTATGGCATGGTTTACAATTTTTCCCTGATATGTGAAAGCCAGCTGGCTATATTCCTATTATGTCAAACCCATGGAAACTGGAATTCTGGGAATTTTACTTACAAAAAGAAAGTGGTCCTTGACCCACAAACTTGCTTCCTTACCAAATTATTTTTTTTTAATAAAAATACCAAAAACATTACCAGATAATGAAGCTCAGATCACTTGCCTTATTATAATGGAGCCTCATGGGTTTTTCTATTTCTTAGATATAATTGCTTGTGAAACTTGTGCTACAGTTTTTCATGCTTTGAAACTTCTCAACTGTCATTATTTATGTGTTGATGTCTTTTTTAACCCCTTGAGGACCTGACCAATTTTGAGTCTTTTTTTTATTTATTTATTTAATTTTATTCTTTTGCATTCTGATGATCACATTTTTTAAAATTTTGTATTCAACATAGCTGTAGTTTTTTCTTGCAGGATGAGTTGTACTTTATGTAAGCACCATTTATTCAGATTGTTTAACCTACCAGTTTGTTGTTATAGTGTTAAAGGATACCAGAGTATCTCATCTGCTATGAGTCATGTACAGTTATGGTTGAGTTCCAAGACCTAATAAAAGCAAAAGCAGAATCTGACTGATAACAGTGAGCAGAAAAACTAGCTATTTAAATCCATTACAGTGCTGCAAGATAGTCCCAGACCCCCAAATGCCTTCTTCAGAGTCAGCCTCAAGGCCAAATGGACTTTGCTGAATTTGGGAATCCAAGTTATCACCACCAGAAAGCGTATGAGAAATAAACGCTCCACTTACTGAAAACAATACCACAGCTCACAATTCACTTACTAAGATATCTGAATCAGGAGGACAGTCAGAAAGGTAAAGTTCCAGTAGTACTCTGTTAAGAATTGATGTCTGAGCCAGGAGAAAGTGATATTACCATAACTAACCAAAAGGTCGTATTCCAAGAGTTCACGTCAGGACCAAAATCAGTAAACAAGTTGTTTCTGGTAATAAAAGCTAAAGGGTCAGTTTTTCAAGAGCTCACAACATAGTTTGAATAAGATGAAAAGGATTATCCGGTCACAAGCCAAAGTTTGATTTTGAGGTGATCAGTCTGAAGCTGTGACAAAAAAACACAGGTCACAAAGCTAAACAAGGAAAATAATTGCAGGCAGGTGGCTAAGGAGGAAGAAAGTTTAATAATGCCTCCTCAGCTGGTAATTGGACAAGCCAAGAGAACTCTGACATTGCATAAGCTTCTCAGGTCGGCATGCAAATCTTAAAGCAAAAGTGGCCAAAAAGATACTCCTAACATGATCCTTTTTTGGACCTGTTTCAGATGGTAGCAGACAGCATTCTCTCAGGTAGTATTTCAGTGCCCCACCCAAGGTGGTACTGACAACGGTGTAATAATCAATAAAAATAAGGACAGCAATCCAAAGTCAGGTCTTCTTTTCAGTACATGTCTTCAAATCCATTAAACACTGCATATATTTTTTTATATTTTATTTTTACTTGAATACACAACATTTTGGGTTCATTAAGCATAGGCAAAGTTGTGTGGGTCATAAGATGGTTTTACCTGTAGCAGGAGCTGAATTCAGAGACATGATTCTTAGAGCAACCTTCTGTTCTACAGCCTTGGAGGAAGCTCTGATCCTGATTGTTAACCTCTTGATTTCTACAGTCCCTCATTGAAACAGGAACTGATTGCAGACTGAGGGACCCATCTGACTTCAGGGCTGTCTGCTCAATAATCCTGCTGTTATAATTATACAATAAAATTGTAAAACAGTAATCCCTTAATGAGATAAAAAATACAATACAATATATATTCACAAAAAGGTTGCTTTGCAAATAATATTTTGCACATATATTACATCAAAATTAAAAAAAAAACACCATACTCATTTTAGGTATCACCAAAACCATAATAACCTGAATAATTAATTTACAAGATGTAAAAGTGTGAAACATGAACTCTATGAAAAATATTGTATGCTCATGTGCAGTAGCTAATGGCCTGACCATCCTACACATATTAGGTATCACCACAAAAATAATAATCTGAACCTAAGGAATTAATTTAGAAGGTTGAGTGTTAAACATGAACTAAGAAAAATATACTAAGAAAGATACTGTATGCTTACACATAGTAGCTTATGGTCTAATCATATCTCTGCAATGTTTTGACTTGAATAGGATGGGTCTGACTGATACAAAGTAGCATTTAAACCGTCCCATTCTACTGTACTGGTGTACAAGGATAGCACTGACTACAGTTTTGTGGGATGGGCCTTACAAAATACCCAGCAGGATGATCAAGCATCAGATTTCCCATTTAACAAGAAACTTTATATTGTTGGCCACAGTAACATTGGAGGGAACAATGGCTCACCCAGAGTGATGCTGTGTTTCGTTGTTATCATTATGATACCTTGTACACTTTGTGCTAAATTAACAGGGATGGTAGCCACAGAGCTGTGCTTTGGTTCTTGGCCTCCACCTGTGTTGAGAAGCTGGCACATTGATGACATGCGGAGAACACAGCTACATACAGTTGTGCTAAAAAGTTTACATACCCTGGCAGATTTTTTGTTTTTTTTGGCCTTTTTTCAGAGAATATGAATGATGACACAAAAACTTTTTCTCCACTCATGGTTAGTGGTTAGTTGAAGCCATTTATTATCAAACCTCTGTGTTTTCTCTTTTTAAATCATAATGACAACCAAAAACATCAAAATCACCATGTTACAAAAATTCACATACCCCAGTTCTTAATACTGTGTATTGCCCCCTCTAAAATCAATGACAGCTTGAAGTCTTTTGTGGTAGTTGTGGATGAGGCTCTTTATTTTCTCAGATGGTAAAACTGCCCATTCTTCTTGCCAAAAAGTCTCCAGTTCCTGTAAATTCCTGGGCTGTCTTGCATGTACTGCGCGCTTGAGATCTCCCCAGAGTGGCTCAATGACATTGAGGTCAGGAGACTGAGATGGCCACTCCAGAACCTTCACTTTCTTCTGCTGTAGCCAATGACAGGTCGACTTGGCCTTGTGTTTTGGATCGTTGTCATGTTGGAATGTCCAAGTACGTCCCATGCGCAGCTTCCTGGCAAATTTGCCTCCAGTATTTGCTGATAACGTGCTGCATTCATGTTTCCTTCAACTTTGACCACGTTTCCTGTGCTTTTGAAGCTCACACATCCCCACATCATCAGTGATCCACCTCCGTGCTTTACAGTAGGAATGGTGTCCCTTTCATCATAGGCCTTGTTGACACCTCTTCAAATGTAACGTTTATGGTTGTGGCCAAAAAGTTTAATTTTTGTCTTATCACTCCAAATTACCTTGTTACAGACGTTTTGAGGCTTGTCTCTGTGCTGTCTGGCGTTTTGAAGGCGAGATTCTTTGTGGCATTTGCGCAGTAATGGCTTTCGTCTGGCAACTCGACTATGCAGTCCATTTTTCTTCAAGTGCCTCCTTATTGTGCATCTTGAAACAGCCACACCGATTTTCAGAGAGTCCTGTATTTCAGCTGATGTTATGTGTGGGTTTTTCTCTGCCCGGAAAATTGTTCGGGATGCAGTTGTGGCCAAAATTTTGGTTGGTCTACCTGACCGTGGTTTGGTTTCTGGGCATGTTATCAGGCCAAAATCACCAGGGTATGTGAACTTTTGAACAGGGTCATTTTGATGTTTTTGGTTGTCATTATGATTTAAAAAAACACGGAAGTTTGATAATAAATGGCTTCAACCAACCACTAACCATGAGTGGAGAAAATTTGTTTGTGTTATCATTCTCTGCCTTCATTCTATTTTTTATTCTCTATGTATTATGTGGTTTCTAGGTAATCTTTTTAGGGTTTTTATTTATATTTATTATCATTTAGTCATGTTGTATGTTTGTTATCTATTTAGACTTGTTTGTTGGTTTCCTGACTCACCGTCTTGTGTTTAGTCTCCTGAATTATCATCTGCCCTCCTTTCATGGACTAAGCCGACTGCTGCTCTTCCTGTAATATCCCATATGGACTTGGATTTTATGTTGTATTGTATCATATTATTTTATTATGCATTTTAGTGACACATTCTGCATTATATTTGATATTTTTTGGTCTTTTTCTTGATTGTATATGGTACTTATGTCCATATTTATACACTTTATCTTGGTTCTATATGTATTATTTTTCATTGGCGCAAGCACATTACTATACACTTTATTATGTTTTCTGTATATGTGTGAACCATATTTATTATACATCATGTATTTATTATATTGTATTATGACACAATTCACACTATTTTTCCCTTTAGGCTAAAGCCCCACGTTGCGGAAACGCAGCTTTTTTTGTTGCAGATTTTGCTGTGTTTTTTTGACCCAAAGCCAGGATTGGATTGACAAAAGGGAGAAGTATAAGAACTTTCTAGATATTTCCCATTCCTTTTGTAGCCATTCTTGGCTTTGGTTCAAAAACTGCTACAAAAAAAGCTGTGTTTCTGCAATGTGGGGCCTCAGCCTTATACTGGTTGTATTGTTTCTTCCCATATATACTCGTACTTCGCAAGAGTCTCTCTTCTTCATTCTCAGCATTCCACTCGGCTGCACGCGTGCACTGTGCTTTCGCTCTCTGCGCGTGCGCATCCATGGTGTGATACCACACATATATTCTATCCTTCCTTAGTCCAGGCTTATCTTCAGTGCGCAGGAAATTGAGAGCTGCACAAGCACACTCTAATTTTGGACACGCCAGCGTGTCCTCCCGCTGTTAGGCAATGCTAGACTTTGTTACATATCGTGTCTTGGTGTCTCATGTACTTTTCTTGGTGCTTGTTATGTGTATATACCATGTGACTCAATACTGATATAGTTATTGGTAGTGTTTCCCAATAAATATACCCCTATTCCCCTTGTTTGACATACCCCCAGATGAAACTTTGGCGAAATGCGCATCTCCTGGGTTGATGTGTTTCTGTTCACTGTGTAATGTAAGTTGCTTTTCTGCCCTATATATAACTTTTCAGCTAATGTTTGTACCTTTAATATATGTCACTAGTGAATAACTTTGGTGAATCTTGACTGTTACATCTATTGCTGTATACATACTACCTTTCCCTGGGGAGGAAGCCAGTTTTATATAGTTGATTTGTTTCTCCTTTGTACCTATTTTAATACATATATCATAATAAAGATTGTATACTTTTTAGTATATGAAGTGGTGTGCTTTGATCTTTTGTGTGTACCATGTAACTGCATTCTTACTGTTTTGCTCCTGGTGGTGGAAAAATCTTTTTCTTCTTCAATATTACTAATCGCAACCTGTTCTCAGATTACCTAATAGCTCAGTGTGTTATAAGGTTGTTTCCCAAGGGAACGGTGACTGGTTCAAATTAAGGATCAGCCATGAAGAAAATTTCCCAAGAAAAGAGAAACAGCATCATCCAGCTCATCGCTAGCAGTCTCTCGGCCAAGAAAATTGCCAATCTGCATCATGTGAATGCCATAACAGTTGGAAGAATACAGAATTAAGTCCATCCATTCAAAAGCCAAGATGTGGTCTATCAGTTCTGACATGACAAACAACGACAGTGGGGGTGGCTCATATGCTTCATAATGGTGAGATCATAGACATGCATGCAAGCACCGTACAACATACATTACATAAGTCTGCAATGGTTGCCCAAAAAAAGGTGAAGAAGCCTCGACTTCAATATCATCATAAGAAGCGGCAGCTCAAGTTTACAAAAAAAAAATCATGAAAAATGGTCAGTAGAAGATTGGAAATGGGTAATCTGGAGTGATGAGACGAAAGCCAATAGACTGGGCTCGGATGGGTGCAAATGGGTCTGGAAGAAACAAGGGAAATGGGAGCTAACAGATCAAGTAATTGAAGGATCTGTCAAGTTTGGTGGAGGAAGCCTGATGGGGTTGTTTCACAGTCAAAGGCATTGGATACTTGATCAGGATGGATGGTTGTCTCAATGCTGAGTTATATGTGAGTATCCTACAAGACAAGTTACTTCATAAACTATGAATATGAAGAAAAATGAAGACATTGTGTTCCAGCAGGACAATGATCTGAAGTGTATGTTGAGATTAGCAAAGAAATACTTTATTGGCAATGAAATAGGGGTGCTGGATTAGCCCCCACAGTCCCCAGACCTCAACCCAATCAAATACTTATGGGTAAAGTTGAAGAAAAAGCTGTATTTGTACCCAAGTAAGTATACCAATATGCATCAACATTAGGAACGTGAAGAAGAGACCTGGGATCTTATTTCAGTCAAGACATTCTTGAATCTGATCGAGAGCATGCCCAGAAGGATTCAGGCAGTATTGAAAGCCAAAGGTGGATTTACAAAGCAAAACAATAACAATGCAGTTACATGACATGAATCTGCATAGGTTTTTGGTCTATTCAGCCAAACAGACCCCATTTGGCATCTGATGGGTAAATTCCCATTTTCAAACCTCTCAGTGGAGATATATATGATTTGTGTAAAATTCTAAGCATCATCTCTGTATATCTGGCTAATGGCAGGGTCTTAACTGAGTACTCCAATGTATTTAATAGTTCAGGTATGGCAAGTTCTAGTGCCACGACCATATTCCCATCCCCATGTAAGTGGAGCAGCAATCCTAGGAAGGGTGAATTTAGTGATATAGTTGCGCCACTTGCCCTTTCAAGGTCAAGGATAAAGTCATTTTGAAAGTGTTATCCCATTCACTAGTTGCAAGTAGTGTTGGGCAAATCAACTTGCAATGAGTCGGATTCATCTCAAATATTCCAAAATGTTTGTTTTTTACCGCAGCAACATGATTTATGGTATATTACAGTATTATACTCTGGAGGATTTTCATTACATCATGATGCTTGGAGTGCCCATGTCACCACTGAGGCCAAATTACAGGCCTCAGCGTTGACCCTGGGCGCTTGATGTCAAAGAAGAGAGCTAGACGCTGGCTCTGACGCTCTTCTGAGATGTCTTAATTATAATAATTTCACGTCTGGTTCTATGCAAACAAGTTTGGACCGAACCAAAGCAGAGTATCACTTTGTCTGAACACCAGATGAAATGGTTCGCTCATCCTTAGTTGTGAGGGTCCACAAATATGCCTGCAGAAAACTTCTCATTTGCAGGTAAGCATTTGCAGGGGTATGGTAATATGTCAGTGGTGTTCACCAGTTGGGTGACTGTACGTAATCCTAACCCATACTATATTTTAAGGACATCATGCGGGTGTCCCATCTGGAAATCTGGGGTAGAGAGCAAGGTGACATGTAGTGTGCAGGTCAGACTGCTTTATTTGAGTCTGCATACTTTATTCCATGTATTCTATACGGAGATAAGAAACGGATTGTCTTTTACCACACTTATCAAGTTTGGGCCATCTGTTGATTAAAGTATGGGTCTGTATAGTAATCTGTGAATTGGATCCAGTCACGTACAATGCACATTTGTGTTGCAAGATTCAATTCACGGATCTCTGGGAAGTTTAAGCCCCCATGTAGTTTGGTTTGATTCAGGATTGCAAATTAAATCTTTGATTTTTTATCTGCTCAGATGAAGATTCTATAAATACTGTTAATCAGTTTTTGGATATAGGGCAGAGATTGCATTACATAAGAGAGTTGGGGAAATTTGATCATTTTGAGGATGTCTGCCCTTCCTGAAAAAGATTGGGGTAGTCACTTTCATATGGTCAGACTGTTTTATAGTTTAGTTACATAGTTATTAATGTTCAAGTGTAATTGTAGTTTTTGCTACAAAGATTGCTACAAGGCTCACCATTATTGTTTGAGTTTTTTGGATACATGGCAGGTTATTATCCTTTAGTCATTTAGTAAGGTTTGGGGACCTATTTTGCATATGGTATTTGCCGATCTTTACATTTGTACAGTGCTGGCCAAAAGTATTGGCACCCCTGCAATTTTATCAGATAATACTCAATTTCTTCCAGAAAATGATTGCAATCACAAATGCTTTGGTAATAATATCTTCATTTATTTTGCTTGCAATTAAAAAACACAAAAGAGAATGAAAAAAAAGTCAAATCATTGATCATTTTACACAAAACTCCAAAAACGGGCCGGACAAAAGTATTGGCATCCTCAGCCTAATACTTGGTAGCACAACCTTTAGACAAAATAACTGCGAACAACTGCTTCCGGTAACCATCAATGAGTTTCTTACAATGCTCTGCTGGAATTTTAGACCATTCTTCTTTGGCAAATTTCTCCAGGTCCCTGAGATTTGAAGGGCGCCTTCTCCAAACTGCCATTTTGAGATCTCTCCACAGGTGTTCTATGGGATTCAGGTCTGGACTCATTGCTGGCCACTTTAGAAGTCTCCAGTGCTTTCTCTCAAACCATTTTCTAGTGCTTTTTGAAGTGTGTTTTGGGTCATTGTCCTGCTGGAAGACCCATGACCTCTGAGGGAGACCCAGCTTTCTCACACTGGGCCCTACATTATGCTGCAAAATTTGTTGGTAGTCTTCAGACTTCATAATGCCATGCACACGGTCAAGCAGTCCAGTGCCAGAGGCAGCAAAGCAACCCCAAAACATCAGGGAACCTCCGCCATGTTTGACTGTAGGGACCGTGTTCTTTTCTTTGAAGGCCTCTTTTTTTTTCCTGTAAACTCTATGTTGATGCCTTTTCCCAAAAAGCTCTACTTTTGTCTCATCTGACCAGAGAACATTCTTCCAAAAAGTTTTTGGCTTTCTCAGGTAAGTTTTGGCAAACTCCAGCCTGGCTTTTTTATGTCTCTGGGTCAGAAGTGGGGTCTTCCTGGGTATCCTACCATAGAGTCCCTTTTCATTCAGACGCTGACGGATAGTACGGGTTGACACTGTTGTACCCTCGGACTGCAGAGCAGCTAGAACTTGTTTGGATGTTAGTCGAGGTTCTTTAGCCACCATCCGCACAATCTTTCGTTGAAATCTCTCGTCAATTTTTCTTTTCCGTCCACATCTAGGGAGGTTAGCCACAGAGCCATGGGCTTTAAACTTCTTGATGACACTGCGCACGGTAGACACAGGAACATTCAAGTCTTTGGAGATGGACTTGTAGCCTTGAGATTGCTCATGCTTCCTCACAATTTTGCTTCTCAAGTCCTCAGACAGTTCTTTGGTCTTCTTTCTTTTCTCCATGCTCAATGTGGTACACACAAGGACACAGGACAGAGGTTGAGTCAACTTTAATCCATTTCAACTGGCTGCAAGTGTGATTTAGTTATTGCCACCACCTGTTATGTGCCACAGGTAAGTAACAGGTGCTGTTAATTACACAAATTAGAGAAGCATCACATGATTTTTCAAAGGGTGCCAATACTTTTGTCCACCCCCTTTTTTATGTTTGGTGTGGAATTATATCCAATTTGGCTTTTTGACAATTCTTTTTGTGGTTTTCCATTGACGACAAATTAAATGAAGATATTATTACCAAAGCATTTGTGATTGCAATCATTTTCTGGAAGAAATTGAGTATTATCTGACAGAATTGCAGGGGTGCCAATACTTTTGGCCAGCACTGTATATTGGCTCTATGGGATGTAGTTCTACTTTATATTGGCAAGTATTTGACTCCTTTAGGTCCTATTTAAGGGCTTATTATTGGTGAGCCAAATTACATTGTCAATCGGGGGGAGGGTTTTCTGTGTCATATATGCTGACTTTACCAGCATGCTTGTTTGTACATTCTCTTTGTTACTATCCATGTATATATTATGTATTGGTACTAACTGCATTTTACATGAATAAATGCATTACTATTTTTCTACATGAGGAGTCTCCATAAACATTTTTTTTTTTTTGTCGTGTTTATATTTATGGGATTTATGGGACGCCGATATTGAGGAGCTTGTTGTTTGTATGTTAAAAAGGTAGCCTGATAATACTGTATTTTGAAGGGCATCGTGCAAATGTTGTTATAGGCTTGTGAGCATGAGTAGAATGCATTTTCTACTTTAACCCTTTGTGGAAATGAAAAAATGGGGTTAAAGAAACATTTTATTGGAAAATGTCATGTTCCAAATGTACTGCCATATTATATGAACCACCTGTAGAGTCAAAATAATCACTATACCCCTTGATTAATTTATTCAAGAGTCTAGTTTCCAAAATGGGATCACATGTTGGGAATTCCCAGTGTTCTGAGACTCGGGCTCTACAAAAGAGAGATAGTTCCTGAAAACTATTACTGCAGAATATGCTCCACAAAAGTGTTGTCTCCCACCATGTGACCATACAGCAGTTTAAATGCACATGTGGGACATTTCCATAGTCAGGAGAAATTGCTTACCAAATTATGAGTGGATTTTCTCTTTTAACCCTTTATAAACATGAAAAATTTGGGGCTAAAGCAAGATTTTAATAGAAAAAAAAGTAATTTTTCATTTTCACATCCCAATGGTAAAAAAAATATTTGAAACACCTGTAGGGTCAAAGTACTTACTTGATAAATTCCTTGAGGTGTCTATTTTCCAAAATGGGGCCACTTTCTGGGGGTTTCCACTGTTTTGGCACCTCAGGAGCTCTTGAAATGCAACATGGTTTCCCGATTCCAGCAAAATCTACCCTCCCAGTAGCGCTCCTTCCATTCTTTACCTTAAAGTGTAAGGTATAGTCCATACATCAATTTACATCCACATGTGGGGCATTTCTGTAGTCATAAGAAAATGCTTAACAAATTGTGGGGTGCATTTTCTTCTTTAACCAATTGGAGTTAAAGCAACATTTTATCGGGAAAAAATGTTGCTTTCCGTTTTCAAGGCCAAAACTGTGAAACACAAATAAGGTCAAAGTACTCACTACTCCTCCTTGATATATTTCATGAGGGGTTACACTTTGGAGGTTTCCACTGGTTTGTCACCTTGGGGCTCTGCAAAGGGGACATGGTGCCTGAAACTTATTTCAGTTAAATTTGTCCTCCAAAAGCCAGTTAGCGCTCTTTATGTTCCGAGCGCTGCCATGTGCCCGTACATCAGTGTACCAGCACATATAGGGTATTGTCATGTTCAGAAGAAATTGTGCAACAAAATGTGGGGTGCAATTTCTTCTTTAACCCCTTATGAAGATGAAAAGTCTGGGATTAAAGTGACAATTTATTGATAAAAAAAAATATTTATTTCATTTTCACATCCCAATGGTAAAAAATTCAGTGAAACACCTGTAGGGTCACATACTCACTATTCCCCTTGTGATATTCCTTGAGGGGTCTAGTTTTCAAAATGGCGTCACTTCTTTGGGGGGGGGGGTTTGGGGGTTGGTATTCACTATTCTGGCACGTCAGGGGTTCTACAAATGTAACATGGTGACTGAAACAGATTCCAGCAAAATCTACCCTCCAAAATCCCAATAGCTTTCCTTCCGTTCTGTACCCTACAGCGTGCCCATACATCAGTATACATCCACTTGTGGGATAATTTCATGCTTGGGAGAAATTGCACAACAGATTCTGGAATGCATTTTCTCCTTTAAAACCTTGTGAATGTGTAAATTCTAGGGCTAAATGAATATAATATTGACAGAAATTGAAATGTGTAAATTTCACCTCCATTTGTTTTAATTCCTGAGACATGCTGAAAGGGTTAAGGAACTTCCTAAATGCTGTTTTGAATTATTTCTAGAGTGCAGTTTTGAGAATGGGGTGACTTATGAGGGTTTCTATTAGAGAGGCCTCACGAGGCCCCTTCAGAAATTACCTGGTCCCTTCAAAAATGGGTTTTGGAAATATTCTTGAAAATTTGGAAAATCACAGTTTGACTTGTAAGCCTTATAATATCTGAAAAAAAATGAAAGGATGATTAAAGTTTGAGGCCAACATAAATCAGAGATATGGTAACTTATATTTATTAAGTAATTTGTGTAATACGACTATCTATATGAAAGGCATGTAATTTCAAAGTTTGAAAAATGCATTTTTTTCAAATTTTCACCAATTTTCCTATTTTTAACACCGTACTATCACGGCAGATGTCAGGTATTTAAATATGGCGGCCGCTCAGGCGCTGAGTGGCTATCATAGCCACCGGGTCTCTGCTGTATTATACAGCAGAGACATGGCACTAATGTTCGCGGTCAGTTCCCCCACTGATTGCGGGCATTAACCCCCTCGGCACCAAGGTCAAAGCTGACCAAGGCACCATTTTACTGGGGATCACCGGCACCTGGAGCAACATCCAGGGCTGGTGTCCTGTTGGCATGACAGCTGGGAGCCTATTGAAGGCTCCCAGGCTTGTCTGCCATTTATTTGTGTGGAAAAAAAAAAATTATAAAAAATTAAAATCACCCCCCTTTCCCTAGAACACATATAAAAGCACTTAAATACTGTGAAACACCGCTGGGACTCAGACCTTCGTGCGGGCCTCTCCCCTGACGACTGGGATAGGGTTTTCTTGTTCGCACATAAGCTTCCGTTGCCCGGCATTGCGCAAGAAAAGAATTTCAAGATCCTGTCTCGGTGGTACCGGTGCCCTGTTTTCCTCCACAGAATTTATCCTGCTGTGACTGACCGGTGTTGGCGCTGTGGTACTGAGAGAGGCACCCTATATCACATTTGGTGGGGGTGTGACGTTCTCAGGCCCTTTTGGGACGCTGTGTTCGCTCTGTATGCTAAAGTGTGTGGTCACACCATCACAGCAACTCCCCAACTGGCCCTTCTTTCAATTATTCCTGGCAGGAACTCTGCGGTGAAGAAAGACCTCCTGCGACACTTTCTCACGGCTGCTAGAACCGTCATTCCCAGGCACTGGCGGAGCACTGCTGTGCCCTCCCTGGTTGAATTTCTTCAGGAGCTTCTCCTCATAAGGAGAATGGAGGCCCAGGTGGCAGAGGATTCCCCCGACTCCTCCAAATTTGATGAGGATCTGGCGGCCTTGAGTGGTGTTCCAGGAATCCTCTGAGTTCTCTTCTTTCTTTTCCTGATACAGTGATACCTTGCTACTTCTTTCTTCCCTTTTTCTCTCCTCCATCCTTAGGAGGAGGTTATTGGTCGCTCTTCCATCCCACTGTCCCCCCCATCTTTCTCTCTAGTATATGTTTTCCCGATCGTAGTTCCCATTGTGTGTTCCTTTGTCTGTTTGTTATTCTCCCAATACCTTTAAGATGTTGTTTTATGGTCCCATATATCTGGGCCTTGAGTACCACTGTTATTGTACTGTGCTCCACAGCGTTAGCTTGGGTCTTACCCCAAGCTTCTTGTTTACAGGCGAGGCCTGCATGCCTTCGCGTCATTTGTTTGCTTGCACTATTTTTGTTTTTTTTTCCGCTGTACTTAAAAAATCATTAATAAACTTTGATTAAACTTAAATATTGTGAAACACATACACATTAGGTATCCCTGTGTCCAAAAAAGCCCAGTCTACAAACCATAAAAATACTTTTTTCGTACAGTGAATTTGAATAAAAAGTGATCAAAGCAATAGACATTCCCCAAATTGATAGAATTAAAAAGTATACCTGGCCCCACAAAAATAGATGCCCTATACATCCCCGTACACAAAAATATAAAAAAGTTATGGGTGTCAGAATATAGCAACTTTAAGAAAACATAAATTTTTTTGGAAAGTAAAATTAAAATTAATCTATATAAATTTCGCATCCCCATAATCATACCGAAACATAGAATGCAGTCGACATGTCATTTTGGCTGTATAGGGAAGCTCGTAAGAAATTTGCATAAATGCAGTTTTTCTCCAATTCCATCCAATTCTGAATTTTTTTCCAGCTTCCCAGTACATTGTGCAGAATAATTAATGGTACCATTATGAAGAACAATTTGTCCTGCAAACATTAAAGGGGTTGTCCAGGCAAAAATGGACAACCCTTTTAAAGTTTAAATCGGCTGGGGGCAGTGAAAAGAATAAAAAAAAATGTATACTCACCTGTCCCCGTTGCTCCGGTGTCCTCCTGTGGCTCCCCGTTCATGTGCTCCGACAGCATCTTCTGGCATTGTTCTGAAGCAGCTAATTGGCCTCAGCGGTCACGTGACCACTGAGGCTAATCAGCAAAGGGTCTGAATGTCACTACCTGTGACATCACGGTTCCTCTTCCTGAGGCCTGCTGAGCACAATCAGTGGCTTCAGCACAACGCTGGAAGAGACCCAGGAGAGCAGATGAACCAGGAGGCGCGGGAGGACAACAGAGCAACGGGGACAGGTGAGTACACATTTTTTAAATTTTTTTCACTGCCCCCAGCAGATTTAAACTTTAAAAGTTTTGCCTGAACAACCCCTTTAAGCCCTAATATGGCTCTGTGAACGGAGAAATAAAAAAGTTATGGGGTTTGGAAGGCAGGAAAGTAAAAAACGAAAATTGGAAAATGTCACCAGCAGGAAGGGGTTAAAGACCAAATATATTGACCAAAATTTATCACTGACACGAAGTACATTGTGTCATAAAAAAACATTCTCAGAATCACTTTGCGAAGTTAAAGCGTCTCAAGTTATTACAGAATAAATGACACATGTCAGATTTGAAAAATGAGACCTTGTCCTTAAAGTGGTTTTAGGCTGTGTCATTAAGGGGTTAAAAATGACCTGGCTTGTTCTAGGGCTTTCGTGTTTTCTCGGAAAGGTTCTGTCATGTGGTCATGTTGGGCCTTGTGGAGGACCCTTTGCAGGGTTTGAAATTTATCAGATAGGCGTTTTTTGGAGGTGGAATTCTGGAATTGGAATTCTGGAATATGTGTTGTGGACTTGGAGTGATACGTGTATTCCCTATCATTTGGGTGAGTGAGGTGCCTTGGGTCGCAGAGGTCCAGGTGTTCTAGTATTGCCAGTAAGAGGTGACAAGTTTGCAGATGTCTATGTGGGGTTGTAGAGTGCCATTAAGGTCTCCTGCTAAGATCATGAGTATAGCTCAAAGGTGGGAAGGAACGCCAATAGGTTTGAGTAGAACTCTCGGTTGGGGGTAGTGGGAGTATATACTATACATTTAAAAGGTTATATGGTAATCCTGCAATTAAAATATCCAAACATAGATATCTACTACAGATGAGCAAATCGAAGCTGACGAAGTTCAATTCGATCCGAATTTCTGGAAATCTTCGATTTGCATTGAATCCGGATTTCCTCACTCTTCGTGGTATTGAATCGCATTTTTTCCTAAAATGGCTGCTGCACATGTTAGGACATGGGGCAAGGAACTCTGGGCACGTGGGATCATCCACAATGCCATGCGTGCAGCCAATCAGCAGCCAGCCCTGTGATGTCCTATCCCTATAAATACCCTCCGCCATTTTAGATTCAGTCATTTTACAGTGTACTTAGTACAGGGAGAGATGTCAGCAGGCGCTAGGGAAAGTGGTAGAAAAAACTTGAAAACTGATATTTTGTTCAATCGAAGTTCAGGGAAAGAACATTAAATGTGTAGGGAAAGGATAGGGAGAAATTTTATACAGCATATTGAAGCAGAACAGGGTTCTTTTGGGGTGTTTGCAGCCTGGGTAATAGGAACAATCCTTCTACACCTTGCTGCACTGACTCCGCAGTTATCTGTTATAAGTCTCCGCAGTTATCTGTTATAACACCTGGGGGTTTATTAGTGGGGAAAAAAATAAGGGGATTATTCGCTGTTGTGTGTTGAAGGTAGAAAATTACAGGCCTTTTTGCCCTGTATTATTTTCCTTTTCATTTACTTATTTGATCTAACAGTATGTCAGACAGAGAAGCGACAGGCCCTGCATACAGGAGGGGCACAGGCCTAAATTGTTCTGGTGCAGGCATCAGAGTAAGGGGTGCGTGGCAGCAGGGGTCACTTCCAGAGGCCTGAGCTCAAGTAGTGGTCGTGTTTTGACCAGCAACCCAGTGGTTCTAGAATGGTTGACTCGGTCATCCACTTCATCCCAAGTCACATCAGACACACCCAGCCAAGAGCTGGTAGGTTCGTCAGACACAATCCTTAGTTGGCATGGCCCGGCAGAAGGCCCTATGCCCTCACCTGTCCTCAACCTGCCTCTGTCTTTTTCTGTTCCCTCAGCCAGGGAAGTACTCTATGCTGTTGGCTCAGCTTCACTATACAGAGAGGACAAGCTACTAGAGGACAGTCAGCAGCCACTGCCCAGCCACTGCATCCGCCGCTTCCTCCAGTAGGCAGGCAAGTAGTGATGAGGAGAGTGGCATGAGAGCTGGTATTGCAAGCAGTCAGGCTCCTGGCTCAGAGACTGTTTAGGAGGACATCAGTGACGTGCAGACAGTACTCGATGATGATGTAGCCAGTCGCAATTGGGAGCCGGGTGACGAAGGGGCTTCATCATCATCAGGAGAAGAGGGTGGCAACTTGTGCATGAGGAAGCGGTGGAGCCAGCAAGTCAGTAGTGAGGCCGGGAGTCAGCAGGGTGGCAGCAGTGGGAGGTTGGGAGCCAAACGTGCCCAAGGTAGACCATACCGCTTTGCAGGAGCCTACCTGCCCGCAAAGCAGTGGTGCAGGGGTTCAGGTAGGCAGAGGCAGTAGCAGTCAGTCAGTGCAGAGTGTTGGGGGTAAAATCACCTACTTGGTGGTGGGGCAGTTTTTTGTTAAGCCGCCGGGGAAATTGAACATGGCCATATGTCGAATCTGTGGGCAGAAGGTGATGCCTGGCCAGGGTGCCGATGTTGGCACCACAGCCCTGCATCAACGTATGCAGCATCACCATAAAGTGGCCTGGGAGAGCTGTGGTTCCAATGTGGTGGTCCAGCCTTCCAAAGCAACTGCTGCATCACCCAGTCGCATGCACCCCATTTCAGGAAGTCAAGGCTCCACCACTTCAGTCGAAGGAAGCTGTGTGTCCTTCCCATCATCTGCTGGTCCTCATGCTCCTGCTCCTCCTAGTCAGTCATTGTGTCAGCAATCGATCACCGAAGCGATTTCGAAGACACAACAGTATGTGTGCACTCATCCAACGGTGCAGAAGCTAAAACGTGCTCCTGTCCAAGTTGCTAGTACTGCAGTCCCTCCCTTTCCAAGTGGTGGACTCTGCACCTTTCAGAGAACTTATGGCTTGTGCCGAGCCAAGGTGGAGTGTCCCAAGCCGTCATTTCTTTTCCAAAATGGCAGTACCAGCCCTGCACAAATATGTAGAACAGAAGGTGGGCTAGTCCTTGAGCCTGTCAGTGTCTGCCAAAG
The DNA here is from genome assembly GCA_947044405.1 of Leptodactylus fallax. NCBI lineage: Eukaryota > Metazoa > Chordata > Amphibia > Anura > Leptodactylidae > Leptodactylus > Leptodactylus fallax. Next base: position 1,849,355 of record CAMRHE010000024.1, read on the forward strand.
TGCATGGCAGCGCCGATGTATGGAGCTGTAACTATGGTCAAGGACAATATATGTCCTTTACGGTCCACTGGTTCCTGCCCAGACACACCAGCAACTTGGCCAGGTGACGCTGCTTCCGCCTCCACGTTCTCATGTCGTTAGTCCTGCAAAAATGTCCTCCTCATCCTCCACTGTGTTCTCAGTCTCCACTGCAGGGACAATTCACAGTGATCCTCCAGCATACCACATATGCAGGGTATGGTGGTGTCACGCTGTTTAGATGACCCAGACACACCGTGGCAGTATGCAGTGGAGATGTATGCAGGGAGTCCCTCCGAGTCACTTGGGCAAATGGCCCGATGCATGCTCACTTGCTTGCGTAGTGACAGATGAATTGTCACCATTCGGCAGAGGGATGACTACTGGCTCTCCACCATGTTAGACCCTTGCTACCGGTCAAAAATGGGTGCCTTTTTTACACCTGCTGAGAGGGAAGATAAACTGAAGTACTATAGAGACATCGTATGTAGTCAGTTGTCCACTGCCTATCTGCACCATCGTCCATCCTCTCGCAGATCTGACCAGGGGGGCCCTTGGCGCTCAACTTGAACTGTCATGGCTGCTGTGGGGGTGGGGTGGGGGGGCAGGAGCAGTATCAGCTTCATCTGCAGCAGCCTGAACCTAGAGTCGCTGATGAGCAGGTTTCTTCACCCACATAGTGAAAAAATTACCAGCAGCTAGACATAGAGCAGAACCTGAACCAGCAGGTGGTGGCATACTTGGAGTACACCCTGCCACCCGTCATTGAAGATCCGCTGGCCTACTGGGCAGCCAAACTGGATATGTGGCCGCAACTGGCCGAGTTTGCCCTGTAAAAGCTGTCCTGCCTGGCCAGTAGTGTGGCATCAGAGCGGGTGTTTAGTGCAGCGGGGGTCATAGTTACTCCAAAGAGAACTCACCTGTCCACCAAAAATGTGGAGAGACTGACCTTTGTCAAGATGAATCAGGCATGGATCAGCCAGGATTTACACCCACCAATGCCTGATGCATCAGATTAAATCATCCATGCTGCATCACCCAAACCTTGACAAAAGAGACAGATTTCTTCTGGCTACCTGCCTCAGTTACTATTCTGATGCTGCCACACATCTGCTTCTTATAGCCACCAATGTCACTGAGAATGTTTGTGCCACCCACCTCCCCACTCTGTCCCCGGGTTACTCTATGGCCTCCTCATGCTGCTGCCAGCTCCACATTATGTTACCTTGCCACTCTGTAGCCTCCTCATGCTGCTGTTACCTCCACATTGTGTCACCTTTCTACTCTGTAGCCTCCTCATGTTGCTGCTACCTCCACATTATGTCACCTTGTCACTCTATGGCCTCCTCATGCTGCTGCCACCTCCACATTATATCACCTTGCCACTCTGTGACCTCCTCATGCTGCTGCTACCTCCACATTATGTCACCTTGTCACTCTGTGGCCTCCTCATGCTGCTGCCACCATGTTAGACCCTTGCTGTATGGTCCCATCAGAATTGGCTTATGATTTGGTAGCCAAAAGCAGGAGTGGGTACAAAACACAGAAGACATGCAAATATTCCATTCACGTGTCATCTCTGTTTTTATTTTTGGCATCAGCAATACTGACCGAGTGAAGGCAGATGCTCAACAGACAAGATCCGTTTTTTTTGGGGGGTTATTGTTCTGACGGATCAGAGGAAGGGCCAAGATTTAAACCCATCAATGCCTGATGCATCAGATTAAATCATCCATGCTGCCTCACCCAAACCTTGACAAAAGAGACTGGTTTCTTCTGGCTATCTGCCTCAGCTATTATTCTGATGCTGCCACCCGCCTGATGCCACACATCTGATGCCAAGTGCTCCTTGTTATAGCCACCATTGTCACTGAGACTGTTTATGCCACCCACCTCCCCACTCTGTCACCGGGTAACTCTATGGCCTCCTCATGCTGCTGCCACCTCCACATTTTGTCACCTTGCCACTCTGTGGCCTCCTCATGCTGCTGGCACCTCCACATTATGACACCTTACCACTCTGTGGCCCCCCTCATGCTGCTGCCACCTCCACATTATGTCACCTTGCCACTCTGTGGCCTACGCATGCTGCTGCTACCTCCACATTATGTCACCTTGCCACTTTATGGCCTCCTCATGCTGCTGCCACCTCCACATTATGTCACCTTGCCATTCTGTGGCCTACGCATGCTGCTGCTACCTGCACATTATGTCACCTTGCCACTTTATGGCCCCCTCATGCTGCTGCCACCTCCACATTATGTCACCTTGCCACTCTGTGGCCTACGCATGCTGCTTCTACCTCCACAGTATGTCACCTTGCCACTTTATGGCCTCCTCATGCTGCTGCCACCTCCACATTATGTCACCTTTCCACTTTGTGGCCTCTTCATGCTGCTGCTACCTCCATATTATGTCACCTTACCACTCTGTGGCCCCCTCATGCTGTTGCCACCTCCACATTATGTCACCTTGCCACTCTGTGGCCTACTCATGTTGCTGCTACCTCCACATTATGTCACCTTGCCACTTTGTGGACTCTTCATGCTGCTGCCACCTCCACATTATGTCATCTTGCCATAATGTGGCTTCCTCATGCTGCTGCTTCCTCCATATTATGTCACCTTGCCAATCTGTGGCCTCCTCATGCTGCTGCTGCCTCCACATTATGTTACCTTGCCACTCTGTGGCCTTCTAAGGCTGCTGCCACCTTCACATTATGTCACCTTGCCAATCAGTGGCCTCCTCATGCTGCTGCTACCTCCACATTATGTCACCTTGCCACTTTGTGGCCTCCTCATGCTGCTGCTACCTCCACATTATGTCACCTTGCCACTCTGTGGCCTCCTCATGCTGCTGCCACCTCCACATTATGTCACCTTGCCACTCTGTGGCCTCCTCATGCTGCTGCCACCTCCACATTATGTCACCTTTCCACTCTGTGGCCTCCTCATGCTGCTGCCACCTCCACATTATGTCACCTTGCCAGTCTGTGGCCTCCTCATGCCGCCACTACCTCAACACTATGTCACTTCTCATGCTGTTCCCACCCTCCCCACTCCATAACTGGGCCACTATTTTGCCTTTTTGGCCCGGTTGACATCATCATTTATTTGACCCTTCTTCTGATCTGTCAGAGGAAAATAAAAATGAGACACACAACGGATCTTGTCTGTGTAGCAGCTGTAAGGCCTGTATGGTCCCATCAGAATTGGCTTATGATTTGGTAGCCAAAAGCAGGAGTGGGTACAAAACACAGAAGACACGCAAATATTCCATTCACGTGTCATCTCTGTTTTGGATCCACTCCTGTTTATTTTTGGCATCAGCAATACTGATGGATTACTGACCAAATCCTGATCGAGTGAAGACGGATGCTCAACAGACAAGATCCGTTTTTTGGGGGGGGGTTATTGTTCTGACGGATCAGAGGAAGGGCAAAATAATCAGTGACATTAACACAAACTTACTGCTGACACCCTCTCCACTCTGTCAAGGGGGCCTCTACTTGTATAAGCATTTCATAGAACAGGTTCTGTAGACATCTTTGTGGAATCAGCAGACAATGGTGTAAAAGGAGTACGCTCTTTCACACTACAGTAGGATCTTGGGCCTCTGCACGGTTCTTTATACCTGGCACTAACATCAACCTGTAAGGCTGAGTTCACACTTGAGTTAGTTGGTCAGTTTTTGACCCGGTAACTGGCCAAATAAGTGAAGTGTGCAGTGGTTCTAAGAGCGCCGCCTGTCATGTGTGTGTCATACTGACTCACAGTATTGTTTCACTACCACAGCAGAATCCCTATGTGTGTTATTGCAAGGCACAGTGTTCTACACCACTATACAGGCTCTCTGCAGCCATAAAATAGCTGTTTTTTAATGCGATTCACCACAAATTAATTTGGATAGAATCGTTTGGGAAAATTCGGCGAAGCGGTCAAATCGAATTTTTGAAAAATTCGCTCATCTCTTATATCTACTCTCGGATTCACATATATTCTCTCGATAGTATGTGGCAGAACTTTGTTAATTAGTATCGCAACCCTTCTACTTTGGCGGTATATGAGGCCGGTGACTTCTCATTAAAATCCCCTGCTACAGAACTTCTTTCTGTGGACCTGTTTTTGCAACTCTGGGACTATTTCATGATGAACCTGATTTTACATCCATGGCGGAATCCAATGTGGTTTCCCTACTACAAGGTCATCATCCAGCTGAGGATCACTATTGAGAGTTCAGGAAGTAGTCGGTTCATTCTCAGTGGAATGATCTAGCTCTCTGCTGTGAATATTGTCAAGGGCTATGATGCTATAAAGGTCTTGTTAGTAAACCATCAGTATCTTTAGATGAACCAAGATAGTTGCAATTAGTTTGGATCAGTGTTTATTTGAACCCAAGAAGGAACAATCTTTGGTCTCCACTTGTGTCCACTCCAGAGTCACACCAAGAACCTATGCAGCTAGGATCCAGTATTTCGATTTGTGATAAGAGTGTAAGGGAATTGCCAGTTGAGAAATTCTCCAGTGTTGCTGCAGAACCCTGGGGGGAGGGGCACAACAAGACAGTGAGCCCTAAAGCTGAACCTCCCACTGTCCCTGGCTAACTTGCCCTGTCCTAGGTGACAGCCAGCAACCAATCGACAGTCCCTTTCTAATATAGGTGAAAACAAAGAACGCAGACAGGACAAACAACAACAAAGGAAGGTCAGCTAGCCAAGGTGTCGGTAACAGTGGAGCAATGCAGTACAAAATCACAATCCAAGAGAATAGTCACAGATAAAGCCAGAGGTCAGGAATAGGAATACAGGTAACAAAACAGCACGGAGTAAAGGCAAGTAAGCAAAAACAATAGCAAGCGCTAATGTGACTGTGAGCAAAGAATAAATAAGAAGGAATAACCCGCCACAGATTTGATAGGACGATAGGCTGTCAATCACACAGGTAAGGCCGTGCGGGCGGAGGATGGTGCAGAGACCTGAACAGGCAGAGACATTACAAAGAGATTATTCCGGAGACAAGAGGGTCTGTGTTGTTACTGCAGAAATGCTGATCATGTTCTAAAAGACTGTCCCAAGTATCCTGTTCTGGAAAACTTCCAGTGCCTAGGTAGCTCTTCAGAAGACAACCTAAGTGGTCATTTATTTTCCATCATCTTACTAGTTAAAATTCAATTTCATGATAATGTCATTTCTGTTAACTCTTTTGTTGACTGTTAGTCAGCAGACAACTTTCTGAACTTGTGGGTTGTTCAGACATTAGCTATACCTTTGATATATCTCACAAGTCCAGTCAGTGTGATAGCAATTGATGACACCCCTCTTTCCCAGCATACATTTTAATTTACTACACCTCTGGTGACTATTGTTGTAGGAACTATACACTCAGATTCCATTTCCTTTTTTGTACTTGAGAACTTACCTACAGATTTAGTTTTGAGGTTTCCTTGGTTACAGATGCATAATACTATTATTGATTGTAGACAGGGAGATGTGGTTAAATGGGATTCTGAATGTTTTAAATCTTGTATATCTCTAACCATTGCTTCTGTTATTCTGGCATTGCCTGATTATATTCAAGAATTTGCTGACATTTTCTTTGAGTCTGTGGCTCATTCACTTCTGCCTCACAGATCATATGCGTGTGCTATTGATCTCCTCCCTAACTCTAAACTCCCTCGGGATCAGTTATGCAGTCTATTTGGTCATGCCATTTGGTTTGAGTAATGCTCCTGCTGTTTTTCAAAATTTGGTTAGTTATAATTTTGGAATTTTATTGGCTGCTTTGAAATTGTGTATCTTGACAACATATTTGTGTTTTCTCCTGATTGGACCTCTCACATCAAACATTTAAGGTTGGTTCTCAGGGAAAACCACTTGTATGCTACAACTGAAAAATGTGTTTTTGGTGTATATAGCTTACTTTTTTGGGTTATATTCTATCTCCTTCTGCGATCTGCATGGATCCAGCCAAGGTATAGGTTATATTAGAATGGAGACACCCTACCTATTTAAAAGACTTACAAAGATTTTTGTGTTTGCTAACTATTATAGGAAATGTATCTGCAATTTTTCTTCCATAGCAAAAACTTTAACTTGACCTCTAATATTCCTTTGTTATTGAGATTGATGCCTCAGAAGAAGGACCAGGGGCAATGTTATCCCAGGGTCCCACCTCCATGAATAACTTACTTCCTTGAACCTTCTTCTCTTGCAAATTCTCATTTTCTGAGAAGAATTATGATATAGGCAAATGTGAACTATTAGGCTATGTTCACACAGAGTTTTTTGCAGGCGGATTTTGACTTGGAATCCGCCTCAAAACCCGCCTGAAAAAACGCCTCCCATTCATTTCAATGGGAGTCAGTAACAGTTTTTTTCCTCTAGCTGATTTTTTCAGCTACCGGAAAAAAAAGCGACATGACCTATCTTCGGGCGGATTCCGCCTTGAAAACCCATTGAAGTCAATGGGAAGCGGAAAAAACACTAGCAGTTTTTTGATGCGGTTTTTGACGCGGTTTTTGCAAAAACAGCTAGCATTTTTTAAAGAGAAGTTTCCAGGTCCATACAGTGTGCTGGAGCAAAAAAAACACTGCAAAAACCGCAGCAAAAAATGCGACAAAAACCTCATCATGTAAAAAAATGCATCGAAAAACTATTTCCTAATTCCTGAAGCAGATTTTTTCAGCTTACAAAAAACTCCGTGTAAACATACCCTGAGCTATTAAATCAGCCTTTGAAGAGTGGTGTCATTTTTTGGAGGGGGCCAGACATAAAATTACAGTTCTCAAAAGACCATAAAATGTCACCTTTTTAGAATCAGTCAAGAAACTCAATCCTAGACAGGCTAGGTGTGCATGATTTTTTTTTTTTTTTTACCAGGATTGATTTTGTGGTAATTTATGGACATGGGTCTAAAAATTTTAAGTCTAATGATTTGTCTCAAAGTTTTTGTTCTTCTCAGGTCTCTGATCCTGAACCAATTCTCCCTAAAGATATTTTTGTTTCTGATGTTTCTTCTAAGCTTACTTTTGAGATCAAGGAGAATCAGCAATTAGCCCCCTTAGAATACCCTGGTTGGTAAATTATTTGTAATTTAGACTTAAATTGTTGAATGAATTACACAATTCCCTTTTGTGTGGTTATCCAGGAATTTCTGGTACTAAAAGATTAGTTTCTCTTCTTTACTGGTAGCCAATAGTGTCTCATGAGATCACTACTGATCTACCATCTTCTGAGGGGAAATCTGTTATTTGGGTAGATCGTTTCACCAAAATGTGTAATTTTATTCCATTATCTTAACTTCCGAATGCCAAAGTTCTCTCCAAATTGTTTATTGATTAAGTTGTTTGTTTACATGTGCAGCAATCCATGGAGAACTGGAGGATGAGATTTGTAGTTGTGGCAGTGATGTCATGGGTAGGACAAAGACACTAAATCAACTCCTCCATCCCACTTCCCATGCTGGACACCATTTGATGGGGTTCTGCAAGGTATATGATGGTGGTAGCTTCCCCCAGAGCACTTCCAGTTGGAAAGGGTCCTATCTTACCCTCTGCCGTGTGGTGGTGTTCAGAAGGACCATGATGGTAAGTACAGGAATGACTCAGGAGGCAGTTGTGCAGTTGAACCAAGATGAACTTTACTGAGGTAATTGGTAACATGCATCTTTTTGATAGGAGTGATAGTTGTTAGGAATTTCACTGTGGTGAATAGTCCCAGACTTGGGATGAGGGATGCCCAGTAAAACAATGTTAATATGGTGTCTTTTTTCTCTCCAATGAATATATAGTCTCTGCTTCTCACACTATGGCTATGGGGGTGAAATAAATAAAGTCCCAGATAGCTGGAGAATAAACAGGTCCTGGCTGGTAGGTTTCATATCCTCAACTTCCTCCAATATTTGGCACACTTTCATCCTCTTTGGGAGCTGACAGCTTCTCTTCGCTTTCCCAGGGCTGTATCTGGGCTGTTGGGCAAATTGGATCCTTTCCCTTAGGAGCTTCAGTGGACACACTCAGCAGGTGTGGAGCTCTTGGCTGCTAGCACACTACTACTGACCTAATGGTCACTGGAGACTTACAGTCTCCACTCCTTAGCCTAGGCCAGTGATTGGCCAGGGATGTGCAAAGTCCCTTCAAACTGAAGGGGAGCCAGACCACAGTGGAAGGGTCCAAAAAATGGGGTAAACATAACACAAAGGGAAGCTGGAAAACATATACGAACAATTTAATACAATACAAAAACAATCTAAAATACATATATACAGTCAAAATGGCACATAACAATAAAATGAAATAAACACAGCTATTGTTGTTTTAAGGTTACCGTGCCAACAGCTTCTTCAATATTCTGAGTTCTCTGACGCTCGGTTCATCTCTACATCAGAGTCTTTGTTGGAGACTCAGTTGCAGAGTCTGCCAAAAATGCCCGGAGGACTTTTTCCTCCACTGCTTTTAGTTTAAAAATAAATATAATCAATGGGGTCCACTTTGTTCTGTGTGTAAATGCAGTTTAAGCATTTGTTCGGGTCCCCCCCTGATGGTCCCCCCTAACCAGAGATAGTGTGAACCTAACGTTAGGCTTATCCCCCACTTAGCATCTGAGAAGCATCTTAAATTCATAGTAATGTTTCCTGACACGGTCTCCAAGCCCGGGAACTCGAGGGACAAGAAGACAGGAGTATGGTCAGACCAAAGGGCTGAATCAATACGGGTGGTAGGAGACCAGGTGAGGGGGTGATGGCTAACCAAGGAGAAGTCTATATGGCTATAGGAGTTATGCGCTGGGGAGTGAAAAGTATAGTCCCGATCTCGAGGGTATAGAATGCACCATACATCAACTAGTTGAGAGTTGTGGAAAGTATTCACTAACCATCGCAGGTGCGACTGGGCAGGGAGGGGAAGAGTCAAGGGATGGATCTAAAACAAAATTAAAGTCACCCCCAAGTATCACTACCCCCTCGCTAAAGTCTGCCAGCCTGCCAACTAGGGTCTTGCAATACAGTAACTGCCCCTGGTTCAGGAGATAACAACCAGCTACAATGAGTACAGTGCCACAGTGGGCAATTTAAGAAACACAAATCTACCCTCGGGCTCAATCAGGGTGTCTAGTACCTCGTGTTGTAAGGATCGATGAAGAGCAATGGAGACTCCCTTGGACTTGGCGACCGGGTTGATGCTGTGGAACCAGACTGGGTAGTGACGGTTGTGAATGTCTGGAACATGATCCTTCTTAAAGTGAGTCTCCTGTAAGATAAGAACATGTGAGCGTTTCTTATGAAGCTGGTACAGAATTTGGTTATGCTTTTGAGGGACGTTGAGCCCCCGAGCATTGAGTGTGCAGAAATTAAGGGAAGTCATAGTCAAGAGGAGGGAGGAGAGGGAGACCGACACAAGAGGAACAAACAATAGGAAAGAGAGGAAAGGAAAGTATAGGGAAACTAGGACAACTAAGATTATAAGTAACAAAAAATTAACCAAGATGATGGGGTGGAGGGAGCAACCTCCACTCAAGAAAGGTGGGGAAAAGGCAGAATAAAATTCCAAAACACGTACTACACAGTAGGATGGAGACACCTTGGGGAACAGGCTTTCTAACAAAGAAGCCCCCCCCCAGACCCCCGGGCCACGGTAATGGATAAATATAAAAAACAGTTTGCAATAGCTGACCGGCTAGATAAACAAATAACACAAACAACCTGGAGGAAATCTGAATGAGAATGAGGGAAGGGCAGAGAAGAGAGAATTGGAAAATGGGTAGAAGGGGGGAAAGCAAGAGAGGAAGAGAAAAAGAGTAGGAGGAGAAAGGAAAAAAAGAGAGAAGAAGAAAGAAAAAAAAAAAAAACAGGGGGGGAAGGGCTCAACAGTTCAGGCCCTGAAGAGGGCACGGAGATCTGACAAACCGACCGCATCAGCGGCACTCCGCAACCCCCGCAGGGAGAACTACATCCACAGAGGTTGCAAGGAAACAAAGACTGTATACTAAAACATCAAAAGTTCACAGTATCATGTTGGAAAAGCCGAACTGGAGCTAGGCCGAGCATCCAAATTGGGGGCCCGGTCCCGTCGGCGTCTCCTAGAGCAACGCTGGGGTCGGACTGATGAATCCGGTGGAGGAGCACCAGGCAGGGAGGGCCAATCTAAGGCAGCTGCCAAAGGGAGTCCAAGAGCCGCCTGGAACATAATCTGACGAGATTCTCTGGCTTTGCGAATGATGGCCTCTTTCAACTGATACCTGTGCACTCTGTAGATGACATCTCTAGGGTTTGCAGAATCAGGAGGGTGCAGGCCCAAGGAGCGATGTGCATGGTCGAGTTCAAGCGGAGATCCCTGAGGAGCGCCCAACAGTGAGTTGAAAATTAGACATAAAGTAGCGTCCAGTTGCTGGTGTTTGATAGACTCAGGGAGACCCCTGACCCTAATGTTGTTCCGCCTGTTTCTGTTTTCAAGGTCATCTATAAGGTCCTCCACATACTGTAGCTGGTGAGTATGAGAGGAAATGGCAGTGGGCAGAGAGTTGAGACGCAGAAGAGGCATATGAAGACTCGAGATTGTCAACCCTCACCTCCAGATGTTGCACAGCAGAGAGTTCAGACTTGTAGGACTGTTCCAGCCGGGACACATATGCCTCCATATCAGACTTAGTTGGAATGGCAGCGAGATGGGCGCTGAAGCGGCGAAGCTCCTCCAAGGTATCAGAAGTAAATGCAGAGGGCGAGAATGTGCCAATGGGGAAGGACCCAGGACCACCATGATGAGAGGATGCTGAGACGCCATTTCCAGGAGGCACCAAACCCGCGCCAGGAGGAGGTACCTGAGGAGCATGAAGGCACGGGGGCTGGCAGGAATGCAGCAGGAGTGCAGGACCTTCTGGTTGGGGTGCGCCAAACAGTAAAGGAGCCAGAGTCACAGACAGATGCGGCTCTGGGCATGGTGTCAGAAGAGGATTCCCCTGTGCCAGGAGGAGCAGACTGAGGATCTGCCATCAGGGGGTGTAAACTGGCAGATGGAGAGGAAGCAGGAGCCATCCAGGAGTGGGGAGAGCTGTGCAGAGGCAGGAGAGGCCCACTACTGGCCCATGCAGAGGGCTGTATGGCTCCCAGCGTGGGCCCCGCCCGTGGGAGCGCTGGTGATGATGCAGGTGATGGCGGCATGGAAGGACAGCCTTCGTCTGATGCCCTCGTTGACAGAGGGGAGGAGGGGGCTGACCTGTATCCAGATCCTCCGGCGGCCCACAGTGCAGGAGGATCGGGTGATAAGGAGACTTCATCCAGATGGAGGGGTGCCACTTCGGAGCCCTCGGAGGATCCAGGCGCCGCTGCAGGAGCTGCTACAGGTGGAGAGCAGGCTGGGGAGCTACGAGGAGGAAACGCCATTTTAGAGGCTGCCATGTCGGGACCTGCAGCGCGCGGGCCCCGGAGGAAACACTCAATGGAGGCATCTGGTGGGACCCCCGGAGGGGTTGAAGAGGACCATGGGGGGGACCCTACAGGACTTGCCCATATACAGGTAAGTGACAGTGCCGCTGGTCAGCGCTGTATAGGTGCACCCAGGATGCCCAGGGAAGAAGCTGAGGCAGAACACCTCCTCATGCCTCCATAGCCAGGCCACGCCCCTTTCTTGTTAAATATTTTAGTTCAGCGGTCCCCAACCTTTTTTTTTGCCATGGCCCGGCAGGGGGGGGCGGGGCAGGGCAGGGCAGGGAGCGTGTGTGTGTGTGGGGGGGGGGGCAGTTTAGGGGCGGGGCTTTGGTCATATGTGGGTGGGGTTATACAGCAAACAGCGCTGTACATCGGGGCGTGCTGGCGGGACCTTGGTGTACAGCGCTGTAGACCAGGTTGCTGCCACTAGCTACGTAGCTAATGGCAGGGACCTGGTCTACAGCGCTGTACGCCGAGGTCCTGTCAGCATGCCCTAGTGTACAGCGCTGTTTGATGTACTATAGAGAGTGTAGAGGGAGTGGAATCATGTTTTGTATAGAGCTAGGAGCCACAACACTGTGGCCAGATTGCCGACCCGTGGACCGGCAAAAGACGCACAACGGCCCAATCCCGGTCCATGGACCGGTGGTTGGGGACCCCTGTTTTAGTTCAACAAAAGCAACCTAAGAACTCCTGATAAGTACAATTAAATAATAATAATTGTAGTAATGTTAAGTACAATTGTAGCATTGATGGAGTAGATCTTTTCTACCATACAATTGTGTGGTGAAGTCCAGTGTGGTCATTGGAAGTGACATGAAGGATGGGTCCCCTTGAAAGGGTTGCACAATATCTACATTTACAGGATACACTAAGGATAGATAAATAAAAAAACAAACAAATAATTAAAATAAACATAAATTGTATTATTGCTGTGAAATTTCGAATTTTTTTTTTACATATTAGATATACTGGGGCAGATTTATGAAGACTTGTGTTTACACTCTCAGTGTGCTTGCACTGAAATTTATGTCAGCTTGTAGCTGACATAGACTTAAAGGATCCTTTAAAGGATCCATTAAACTGGTGTAAATGATCATAAATCTGTCTGGGTGAACTGCTCTATGTCAAGAAACTGGCAAGGGCAGCACCAAAGTGAAGAAAGATGCACATTTTTGTACAAAAAAACCTGTTTTTCTAAAAAAAAAAAGTGCAACTTTTCATACCTTGTACACCAGAAAACTGACATACCAGAAATGATAAATCTCATATTGGTTCTTACTTTCATTTGATGATTGCAGTCCAATATCTTTACTGAGTACAGGCTTTCATTTATTAAAAAGGCTGTCCAATATTACAAAAATATCACTGCTTTCTTCCAGAAACAGCACCATAGCATTGGTTGTGTTCTGCTATTGCTGATCAACTCCTTTGAAGTGAATGCAGATGAGCTCTAAAGCCAGCTGCAATCTATAGACCTGTGTGGCACAGTTTTTATCTGCAGAAAAAAACGCGGTAGAAACGCATCACGCATCACGTTTTTATCTGCAGCGTTTTTCACAGAAAGTCTTCAGAGTTTTCCTCTACGGACTTTCTGCCTCTCTTATATGGAAAAGGCCAGCATTTCCGTAGGTATAATTGACATGCAGCGATTTACAAAAAATCAAGTGTTTCTGAAATTGCAGCTTTTCCGCTGCAGATTTTTTTCTGTAATGTGTGGATGAGATTAGAATCCCATCCACTTTGCAGGTACTGTAATACTCAGCATTTTTTTACAGAATTGCTTCAAAGGGAATGGGAAATATATAAAAAGTACTTATGCTTCTACCTTTTACTCAATCCACTCCTGGCTTTTGCTAAAAAAAAAACGCAACTAAATCTGCAACAAAAAAAAGCTGCATTTCAGCAACCTGGGGCCTTAGCCTAAGGTCAATTTTCAATAAAGCAAAATGCCCCAGCACAAATATAGGATAAGCAATGTTCAGTGGTGGTCATATAGTGGGTTATCCTGATGGGTGTGTTTTCCTCTTGAGTTGTTACATTTTTTTTCCAGGTCATATTTAGAAGAAGAAATGAACATACATTTCTCTGGATATTATAATGTCAATCGATGTATTCTAACATCAGCTTTTAGAACAAGAACATGTGAGGTTTGTTAGACACATTGTTTATTTTAGTGCACTGGAAATGTTCCAAGGGCATCTTTTCATCTCTGAAGCAGGTGCAGCTGAATTTTTGCTAAACCTTTGCTGTACATTTAAAATAATACATTGAATTACAAAGAAACCATAAAACTACAACCCCCAATGTAAAAGACAATTAAAACAATTCTGTAGTAACTTCACTATAAAAATAAAAAAATTTGGGTCCTAGAATTTATAATAAATTCAACTTGCAAACAAATGTCTTTGACACTCTCAAGGTTTTCATTTTGGTAATTATAACAACAGAATGTACAAATAAACCTATAAACTAAACTATACGTATTGTGGATAGAAGAGTCTAATTTTTTCATATATGTTAGTGATCATCATCTGCAATTACATAAAAGGAACCAATTATAAATGATAGAACGAAAAAGAGCAAGTTCCTGACATTAATTTTCTACTTGCTTTAAATCAAATGGAGATAGACTGTAACATATTGAATGGATGAGCACTTGAGAGAATATACTCCCACTCTCTGGTACAGAAAAGATGGATGGGACAGTACAATTACAAAATCAACATACTGTCAATTAAAGGTTTTACCATTAAAAGTCTTGCATGGAACTGAAGAACAAGCTACACTTTTTGCATATTATTTTGTATGGGATTATGTGTTTATTTAGCCATGGATTCCATGAAGAATCAGCAAACATAAACTTCAATGTCTATACATATTAAGGTTTGAACTGGTCCAGCAGAGTACCTAAGGATCTCTTGTATGAGGTACAGGGTTGGAGCAGCAAGTTGCTGTGACAGCAATGTATGTTCACATTGCAAAAATGAGATGAAAATGATGAATGATGAAAATAAGGAATTGGGTGAAGGGACCTCAAATTCCCCTTCATTTTCCTTACCCTGGTTCCCCTCAGTGGAATGCTGATGCTCTGCTGCGGCTTTTCACCTCTGATTAGGCCCAAATTGATAGGCTTAATCAGGGTGGAGTCTCGAGATGTGGGGGTGCGTGATGATTTTTCAGCAGCCTGGGGCCTGTTTTGTGCCAATCTGCAAATGCATAGGCTGACTGCTGTATTGGCTATACTTCTGTATTGGAGTATATAACACATTGGTTCATGTCCCCTTTTGGGAAAAAAAAAAAGTTAAAAAGTTAATTTTAGTGTATAAAAAAACATAACCCCCCCACCTCTGATTAGGCCCAAATTGATAGGCTTAATCAGGGTGGAGTCTCAAGATGTGGGGGTACGTGATGATTTTTCAGCAGCCTGGGGCCTGTTTTGTGCCAATCTGCAAATGCATAGGCTGACTGCTGTATTGGCTATACTTCTGTATTGGAGTATATAACACATTGGTTCATGTCCCCTTTTGGGGAAAAAAAAACTAAAAAAGTTAATTTTAGTGTATAAAAAACATAACCCCCCCAATAAAATGCCCCTTTTCCCATATACAGGGGGGGGGGGGGGAGTATTTAGTCAGTCACCAATTGTGCAAGTTCTCCCACTTAAAAAGATGAGAGAGGCCTGTAATTGACATCATAGATAGACCTCAACTATGAGAGACAAAATGAGAAAACAAATCCAGAAAATCACATTGTCTGATTTTTAAAGAATTTATTTGCAAATTATGGTGGAAAATAATTATTTGGTCAATAACAAAAGTTCATTTCAATACTTTGTTATATATCCTTTGTTGGCAATGACAGAGGTCAAACGTTTTTTGTAAGTCTTCACAAGGTTGGCACACACTGTTGCTGGTATGTTGGCCCATTCCTCCATGCAGATCTCCTCTAGAGCAGTGATGTTTTGGGGCTGTCGCTGGGCAACACGGACTTTCAACTCCCTCCAAAGGTTTTCTATGGGGTTGAGATCTGGAGACTGGCTAGGCCACTCCAGGACCTTGAAATGCTTCTTATGAAGCCACTCCTTCGTTCCCATGGTGGTGTGCTTGAGATCATAGTCATGCTGAAAGACCCAGCCACGTTTCGTCTTCAATGCCCTTGCTGATGGAAGGAGGTTTGCACTCAAAATCTCACGATACATGGCCCCATTCATTCTTTCATGTACACGGATCAGTCGTCCTGGACCCTTTGCAGAGAAACAGCCCCAAAGCATGATGTTGCCACCGCCATGCTTCACAGTAGGTATGGTGTTCTTTGGATGCAACTCAGCATTCACTCTCCTCCAAACACGACGAGTTGTGTTTCTACCAAACAGTTCTACTTTGGTTTCATCTGACCATATGACATTCTCCCAGTACTCTTCTGGAACATCCAAATGCTCTCTTGCAAACTTCAGACGGGCCCGGATATGTACTGGCTTAAGCAGGAGGCGTAGTGTGTTACTGAGGATAGCCTTTGTTACATTAGTCCCAGCTTTCTGCAGGTCATTCACTAGGTCCCCCTGTGTGGTTCTGGGATTTTTGCTCACTGTTCTTGTGATCATTTTGACCCCACGGGATGAGATCTTGCGTGGAGCCCCTGATTAAGGGAGATTATCAGTGGTCTTCCATTTTCTAATTATTGCTCTCACAGTTGATTTCTTCACACCAAGCTGCTTGCCTATTGCAGATTCAGTCTTCCCAGCCTGGTGCAGGTCTACAATTTTGTTTCTGGTGTCCTTCCACGGCTCTTTGGTCTTCACCATAGTGGAGTTTGGAGTGTGACTGTTTGAGGTTGTGGACAGGTGTCTTTTATACTGATAACAATTTCAAACAGGAGCCATTACTACAGGTAATGAGTGGAGGACAGAAGAGCCTCTTAAAGAAGAAGTTACAGATCTGTCAGAGCCAGAATTCTTGCTTGTTTGCAGGTGACCAAATATTTATTTTCCACCATAATTTGCAAATAAATTCTTTAAAAATCAGACAATGTGATTTTCTGGATTTGTTTTGTCATTTTGTCTCTCATAGTTGAGGTCTATCTATGATGTCAATTACAGGCCGGCCTCATCTTTTTAAGCGGGAGAACTTGCACAATTGGTGGCTGACTACAGTAAATCCTTTTTTTCCCCACTACAGTATAAAAGAATGTGATAAAAAAGTTTTATATGGCCCAAAATGGTACCAATAAAAAGCACAGCTCTCAACCAGCTCTGTCAATAAGAAAAAATAAAAATGTTCAGAAGACGCTGATGCAAAAACAATTGCTTTTTTTTTCCAAAATGGATTTTTATTTTGCAAAATTAGTAACGCTTAAAAAAATTCATAATAATTGGGTATTGCCATAATCTTACCGACTCATAGAATAAAGGTAACCTACAGTCATGGCCAAAAGTTTTGAGAATGACACAAATATTCTATTTTCACATGATCTGCTGCCCTCTGGTTTTTATGTGTGTTTGTCAGATGTTTTTATCACATACAGAAATATAATTGCATTCATATTATGAGTAACAGAAGCTTATATTGACAGTTAGAATGAGTTAATGCAGCAAGTCAATATTTGCAGTGTTGACCCTTCTTCTTCAGGACCTCTGCAATTCTCCCTGGCATGCTCTCAATCAACTTCTGGACCAAATCCTGACTGATAGCAGTCCATTCTTGCAGAATCAATGCTTTAATTTTGTCTGAATTTGTTGGTTTTTGTTTGTCCACCCGTCTCTTGATGATTGACCACAAGTTCTCAATGGGATTAAGATCTGGGGAGTTTCCAGGCCATGGACCCAAAATCTCTATGTTTTGTTCCCTGAGCCATTTAGGTATCACCTTTGCTTTATGGCAAGGTGCTCCATCATGCTGGAAAAGGCATTGTTGAGCGCCAAACTGCTCTTGGACGGTTGGGAGAAGTTGCTCTTGGAGGACATTCTGGTACCATTCTTTATTCATGGCTGTGTTTTTAGGCAAGACTGTGAGAGAGCCGATTCCCTTGGCTGAGAAGCAACCCCACACATGAATGGTTTCAGGATGCTTTACAGTTGGCATGAGATAAGACTGGTGGTAGCGCTCACCTCTTCTTCTCCGAATAAGCTGTTTTCCAGATGTTCCAAACAATCGAAAAGGGGATTCATCAGAGAAAATGACTTTCCCCCAGTCCTCAGCAGTCCACTCCCTGTACCTTTTGCAGAATATCAGTCTGTCCCTGATGTTTTTTCTGGAGAGAAGTGGCTTCTTTGCTGCCCTCCTTGAGACCAGGCCTTGCTCCAAGAGTCTCCGCCTCACAGTGCGTGCAGATGCACTCACACCTGCCTGCTGCCATTCCTCAGCAAGCTCTGCACTGCTGGTAGCCCGATCCCGCAGCTGAAACACTTTTAAGAGACGGTCCTGCCACTTGCTGGTCTTTCTTGGGCGCCCTGGAGCCTTTTTGGCACCAATGGAACCTCTCTCCTTGAAGTTCTTGATGATGCGATAGATTGTTGACTGAGGTGCAATCTTTCTAGCTGCAATACTCTTCCCAGTTAGGCCATTTTTGTGCAGTGCAATGATGACTGCACGTGTTTCTTTAGAGATAACCATGGTTAACAGAAGAGAAACAATGATGGCAAGCACCAGCCTCCTTTTAAAGTGTCCAGTGGTGTCATTCTTACTTAATCATGACAGATTGATCTCCAGCCCTGTCCTCATCAACACCCACACCTGTGTTAATGGAGCAATCACTGAAACGATGTTAGATGGTCCTTTTAAGGCAGGGCTGCAATGATGTTGAAATGTGTTTTGGGGGATAAAGTTCATTTTCTAGGCAAATATTGACTTTGCAAATAATTGCTGTTAAGCTGATCACTCTTTATAACATTCTGGAGTATATGCAAATTGCCATTAGAAAAACTGAAGCAGTAGACTTTGTAAAAATTAATATTTGTATCATTCTCAAAACTTTTGGCCATGACTGTATTATTTATGTTGTATAGTGTGGGACAAATAATATAAAATGTCAAAAACAACGCCAGAATTGATGTTTTGGGTTTTTTTTTATCCCCCCAGAAAGAGTTAATAAAATTTTGTCAATTAGTTATAGAAACTACAAAATGATGTTGTTAGAAAATGCATCTCAGCCCTCAAAAAACAAGCCCTCATGTGGCTACATCACCGGAAAAATGTAAAAAATATAGCTTATACAATGTGATGACAAAACCCCCCCAAAATCACCCAATCATTAGAACAAATAAAACTAGCTGTTACGAGAAGGGGATGTATAAGCTGTGCGAGCGTATGTCAGGGCACACCCCAGATTTAGAGCTTACAAGGAAAAAGACACCAGAAGTGACCTCCAGAGAGACCCCCAAATCATAGGAGGTACTGGGAACATAATAGGGAATTTGGTGTTCTCAATGTACTCTGCACAGCTTACATATTCACTTTTCATCATCTGCTGTGCAGTCAGATCTGGGAAAAGTAATGCTTATTAGACCCTTTGATAAAGTCTTTGAGGGGTGTAGTTTTCAAAATGGGGTCACTCACTAGGGTATTCCACTTTATTGGCACATCAGAGTCTCTGCAAACATGACATGGCGCCAAGATACCAATCATCTAAAGCTGGGTTCACATCTGCGTTTCCATCCCGTTAGGGGATTTCACCTCTTATTCCGCTTGAAAAATGCGGTCCTGCAAGCAGGACTTTTCTCTCTGCATTTTTTGGGCGGAAATCTGGCAGACTCATTATAGTCTATGGGGTACACGGGGAACCGCTTCTTAAGCAGATTGGGTTTCCGTTTTTTTGGGTACCCTAGTGACCCCGAAGAATGGAAACTTGATTGCAGGTGTGAGCCTAGCGTAAATCTGCATTCTAAAAGCCACATAGTGCTCCTTCACATCTGCGACCTGCTGTGTGCTCAAACTGCTGTTTATGCCCACATGCAGGGTTGCACTGGCACACTGGGGAACCATTGAATACACCGGTGGGCCCTGAGCCCCGACTATTAGTTCTCATGTTGCCAATGCAGATGCATTGGTCAGGGGCCCGATCGGGATCCTGACCTTCCCGATCGGGCCCCTGACCAGTGGCGTAACTGGGGATGCGACCTGGGACGTCACAGCCAGCGAGGACTTCTGGCAAAAAGAAGACAGCGGAGCTGCAGGACCGGACCGTGCTGGAACCTGCTGACATCGGAGCACCTGGGACAGGTGAGTATGTTTAGTATGGTTTTTTTTGGGGTGGGGGGTAGGGGGGATTCACCTCCCCCGGACTAATTATAAAAAAGAAAAAAATTATACTGGAAACCTCTTTAAAGTGTGGCGCATTAGGGGAGTACATTATCCATGCATAATTTATTATGGTTTATCCTCAGGATAGGCCATAGATACCTGATCTGTACGGGGCTGAACCCTGACCGATCAGCTGTATGGAGCCACTTCTGATGCCCGTCCTTTACACAATAGAAGCCAGAAGCAGAAAGCTCTGTCCACTGTGTATTAGCCAGGCACCTTCACTGCATCTCAGCACTTATTGTCAGTAGGAGCTGAGCTGCAATGAAGGCGTCGGGCTGCTGTACAGCAGATGGAGCTTTCTGCTTCCGGCCTTGTGTTGTGTACAGAACAGGCGCTGAAAGTGGCTCTATACAGCTGATGGGGCCATGTGTCAGCCCTCTACCGATCAGGTATTTATGGCCTATCCTAAGATTAGGCCATAGAATAGATTAACCCTGGACAACCCCTTTATTATGCATCACACAGTTTAATTTCCCCCCCCCTCACAGAATGTTAGCCCCCATCACTTCTCCCACACATTATAATGACCCCATCACTGTTCCCCATACAGTATGGGGGACCAGTGAAGAGGCCACCGTATGGGGGGACCAGTGAAGTGACCATAGACAAATTTGGCCAAGACAACCCCTGCCTGTGTCTGTTCAGTCTCATGGCGGTGCCTCATTTCTGGAAATCCTGTTCCTAATTGGTCTTAGCAGTCACATGAGGTGCAGGACTCCCAGCAAGGAGTCGCCGGCATGAGACTGAATGGACACTGGCAGCGGACAACGGGGTGCTGGGGACAGGCGAGTATGCTTTTTAATTTATTTATTTTTACTTTACACCTCCCGCCAGCCACATAGCTTGCTCCAATTTCTGGACAACCTCTTTAAAGGATTTATCCATCTTTCTAATATTGATGGCCTGTCCTTAGGATACTGCACTCAGGACTGTTGATTAGATTTTAATAGATGATCTGAAGTCCAGTCTTATTGTTGAAGGCATATATATTTATCTGTATGCTATAAATGATAGTAATTTTCATCTTCATTATATGCTAGACATATGATAGACAGCTTCTGCATACCTGGCCTTTATTGACACATGATATCTTTAGCTGGATAATCTTTATTATTACCCACGTTAGATTGTGGGTTTGTGATACTTTACTTTTTGGCCATCTGTATGCCTATTATATTTCCAGTTAGTCCCTTTGATATATGAATATCCATCGTTATATATATATATATATATATATATATATATATTGTGACAGGACCAGGGGCAAAGTGGTAGAAGGAGTATGCATTTATCCCAGGTTCCTGTCATATACCTTCTAAAAGCACACCTGGAAAGTTAAGGGAGATCTCCTGCGTCATTTTCTCACGGCCGCCAGGAGAGTTATTCCTCGGCACTGGCGAAGCACTACAACCCCCACATTGATGGAGTGGCTACAGGAGTTCCTTCTTATCAGGAAGATGGAGGTTTTGGTTGCGGAAAATTTCACAGACTCCTCGAGTTCGATGACCTCTGGCAGCCGTGGGTTATGTTTCAGGAATTTTCGGAGTTTACCACTCTCTTCTCATAAGCCGTCCTGGTCCTGAGAGACTCCCCTCTGTTGCTCTGGCGGTTTCTGCACCTCCCCCCGGACACCTCCCTCCTCTTGTCTACTCTACTTGTTGCCTGTCCCCCCCTTGTGTCTTTGTTTACTTGTTGCTTTCTGCCCTGTTTCCTACTGACTCTACTTCCTTGCTCTTCTCCCTGTAAGGGGGCGTTCACACTACCGTTGATGACCGTCAGTAGTGTCCGTTGCTATTGTCCGTTACAAGATTTTAGCATCGGACACTAGCTGAACTGTCAGAAATCCGTTAAAATTTCCATTCATTTCAATGGGTTTTAATATTGTGTCCGTTTACACCAAATCCGTCAGAAGTCCGTTTTTTTTCACAGACAAAAAAATCCTACATGCAGGACTTTTTGTCCGTTTGAAAAAAACGGATTCTTGACGGACAGCAAGTGTCCGTTATTTTTTTAATATTGAAGTCTATGGGTAACGGACTTATAACGGACAGTAACTGATAGCCATCAGTTACTGTCCGTTATTTTATGTCCGTTTTTTTCCTGTGCATGCTCAGAAAGGAGAAACAAACAAGAAAATAAACGGACAGTGTTAAAAAAACGGACACTAACTGATGCTAAGGTGTCCGTTTTTTTTTTTAACGGACACCTTCATAACTGACTCAAACGGTAGTGTGAACCCTGCCTAAGTCTCTTTGCTTCTTGTTGACCTGGATACCATGGGCAGGGTTTTGTATTGATGCCTCTCACAGTTCACTTTCTTTTTCTCTGTCCTTGATTGTTTTCATTTTTGTTTTTCCTTTGACATGCCTGTTTTAGACTTGATGGTTTGCCTATGCACTGGCTTATGGCATTATTTATACACCTTCTGGTATGCTATGCTATGTTTTGTTATTGTTTTGTTACATATAAAACTTCAATAAAACTTGATTACACTTAAAAGCACCTGGGAAAAGAAAGCTGTGTTCCTTGCTGGAGGGTTTTACCAAAACCCTGTTAAAAGTCTGGCTGGTGGATTAGGGAGAAATGGGTGTGTCTCCACTCCATTCAGTCACTTCAGGTTTTGGGATGAATGGGGTTAATACCTTGTTTCCTGAAGTGTGCGTATATAAGGGCAGACAGCACACAGGTATTTGGCTGTCTCTGATCCTGGGAAACCACTGTGAATGTAAATTGCTGTGATTTGTGAATTGTGTTTAGGGAGCTATGCAGTAGGCCCAGCTCTCAGTTAGTTACCTGTGTTATAGGTAGTAGCCGGACGGCTAGGATTTTCTTTTGTATTATTTTTGTTTTGCCTGAAAGAAGTAATAAAACTGGTTGCGGCCAGTTGCACCATATTTGACTGGACTGGACTGTAATTACTGTGCCAAAAGTGCTCATCTATCTGAGGAGACGACGATCCCTGAGTTAATCCCGTTACAATATATATATATATATTGCAGGACCCTATATATATTATAGGAATGTATCAACTATTCCTACCACTGCCATTCTGAGAATACTTTTGCCTGATCCACATATTACATCGGCTCCATTCTATTTGACCTTGCTCTGATGGGATGGCTATTATTTAGCATACATCCCTGTTTCTTTTGTATCTAGCGCTCCTTTCCATCTATTGGAGGAGAGGCCCGCTGTGTACATGGCCACGCCTCATTATGTCCCCTGAGGGGACGGACCTGTGGAGGGCGGGTGTACATGTGCGCCCCGGTGAGCGTGACTTATAGCCTACTCGGCCCGGGATTGGCTCTGATCCTCTTGGGGGTGGAGTAGAGCCCCCATATAATGCCAGAGATGGTTCAGTGTGTTACCACCGGTATCAGCAGCGGTCACAATGTACCACCAATGTTTCCTGTGTATGGTGTTACGTATTTAAACAGCAGTTTCACTGCTAAATGTATTATCCACCTACAAATAGAATTGATTAGCTTACAATACTGGAGCACTGAGGCAGGGCCGGTTTTAGACAAAGTGTGGCCCTGGGCAAAATTAAAATTGGGGCCCCAAATTCTAACATATTGTACCATCAAAACAAATGCATTCAATTGGTACACACTGTGCAGAGTACTGCTGAATTGATTTCTAGCATTATGATATTTGCTGGGATCTTAAAAGATAAGGGGCACGAGATCCAACTCCCTACAGGCACAAGAAAATTATTTATAAACAATATATCTTTATTGAATAATAATGCTATACAAAAAACAAATGTAAATATTATGTCCATACTGTTACTGTTATGGGACAAAGCACCCCATGCACTAATGTTACCAATGATACCTCTATACAAGGCCCAAATAATACTGTCACACTATGACGGCAACCATTACCATTACTTAGTGACTTAATAATACAACCATACTGTTACTGCTGTAAGAGACAGCCAATGTTGTCCTAAGCTTTATTTGTCTGTATAAATTGTTAATGTTGAATGTATTTCTGTGATTCTGTTCCTTTAAGACAGCAGCCATTGTAATTGTGACATGATGCTGGAGTGAGACCCCCCCCCCTTTTATGTCAGCCTGCCTGTTCTGCAGACAGAGTGTGAGCAGAGAAGCAGGAAGTGATGAGACAGAGAGCAGCAGCCATCTTGGCAAGAGAGAAGACAGGTTTCTGTGCTGTGTTGAACTGGTGTGGATATTTTTCTGTACAGCTAAGCTGTATCTTGGTCCAGAGACAAACAGAGTGTAAAGAGACAACAGGACTAGTGAGTCCACGTGAAAGGAACTGTGCTCAGTGGCTGATCAGTGAGACTGACATTGTGACTGTGTATATGGATACCACAGATAGAGACTCGTAGTGCTGTTGATGTACTGGACAGCACCTGCTAAATCCCGGCTTACATCCCAGCTCAGTGTATGGATTCGGCAGGACTGTCAGTGTGCTGGGTGGAATCTGCTGTTGGATTACATTGCATTCATTGGGTTTCCCTGTTAAAGAGGACTTCATTTCTCCTGAGATCCTGATAACAGTGAGGAGAGGATGCTTCACTATAAAAGAAAGGAACAACTTTGGGCCCCACCGCGCGCTTCTACGGACTGTAAGCGGTCCACCTGGACCACTGGGGAAAAGGCGGTGCACCCAAATGTGATGTCAGGGTCAGTTAGGGATAGTTTTGAGTATATTGTTCATTCAGTGTCCATACTGCAGAAGTGGACAGAGTAAAAGTAGAAACCATTGCAGAATTTGCCTTGAAATTGTTCATGCTATATTGTATATTTTGCTTGTCTTTATCCCTGTCATTTTACCTTCAAATAGCCTTTATTAACTTATAGTAAATATATATTCTTTTCTTGAACTACCGCGTGTGCGTTCATTTCTGGTTGCGGAGTCCAAACCACCTGCCTTGCTCTCAGTTCACACTGCCACTGTACAAAACCAATATTACCACAATACAGTGACAGATACCACCTCTACACAGATGCTCTGTTGCCCCTCATAACATATAATGCCAGATAGTGCCTCATATTTTGCCCAAAACATTAGTTGTGCTGCAGATGATGGTAATGCACCACACAGTAGTAGTGGCAACTTTTGTACTCATTTTTATCATAATAAAAATTTATTATATAATTAAAATAATGATTAAGCAATTCCTTTAATGATATTAAAGATCACCTCTGTGCCCCTACACAGTAATGATGCCCACATTTCAGCCCTTCATAGTAATAATGCCCCTCTATGCACACTACATAGTAACAATGCCCACCGTTGTGTGCTTTACAAAGTAATAAAGGTGGGCATTATTATTGTGTGGGGGCAAAAATGTATTATTACTGCTTTGGGGCAGAAAGGGGGTGTTGTTGTTGTTGTTGTTGATAACACTCCCTTTTTGTCCTGCAAACAGTACAGCCCTCTTTGTGCCTCCACAGAGTAATAATGCACTAATAATGCGCTTTGTACCACCTAATAGATATTAGTGTCTCCTCATAGCGTACAGCTTATCAGTTATGGTACCTTTTTGTGATAGTGTCCCCTTATTAGTTCTAGTTACGCCTTATTAGAGTGTCCCCCTATTAGTTCTAGCTCCCACTTATTATAGTGCTCCTTTATTAGTTCTCATCCCCCTATAGTGCCCCCCTTATTACTACTTGTCCCCCCTTATTAGTTCTAGCCCTCCCTTATTATAGTTCCCCTTTATTAGTTCTAGTTCCCCCTTATTATAGTGTCCCCTTATTAGTTCTAGTTCCCCGTTATTATAGTGCCACCTTATTAGTCCCCCCTTATGGTGCCCCTTATTATTTCCCCCTTATTATAGTGCCCCTTACTAGTTCTAGTTCCTCCTTATTATAGTGCCCCCTTACTAGTTCTAGTTCCTCCTTATTATAGTGCCCCTTAATAGTTCTAGTTCCCCATTATTATAGTTCCACCTTATTAGTCCTCCCTTATTATAGTGCTTCCTTTCTAGTTCCCCCTTATTATAGTGCCACCTTATTATAGTGTCTTCTTATTACTTCTGCCTTATTATAGTGTCGTCTTATTAGTTCTCCCTTATTATAGTGCCAACTTATTATAGTGTCTTTTTATTAGTTCCCCTTATTACAGTGCCACCTTATTATAGTGCCACCTTATTATAGTATCTTCTTATTAGTTCCCCTTATTATAGTGCCACCTTATTAATCCCCCTTATTGTGGTGCACCTTATTAGTTCCCCCTTATTATAGTGCCCCCTTATTAGTTCCCCCTTATTATAGTGCCTTCTTATTAGTTCCCCTTATTAGTTCTACTCCCAGCTTTTTGCCTTATTATAGTTCCCCTTTAGTTCCAGTACCCACTTATTATCTTATTAATCGCAGTGCCCCTTTACAGCTTTAAATCCCCTCTGTCCTCCAGAAAATAAAAAAAAAACCTACTCACCTTACCTGATCCTGTGACGAGTGAAGCTGATGAAGTCTCCCCTGCTGCAGAAGAGGTTCGGCACAGGCTGCGCGATACAGTGACGGCATCGTGCAGCCTGCACCAAGACGTACGGTGCGCACTATACTGTGGCTTACTGTATGACAGAGCATGGAGAATAGATCTCTATGCTCTGTCATAGGTGACAGGTTGAACTGAAGTGGAGACTTTGCTTCAGTTGAAAGTGGTGCTCTCATGATCGGAGATACCAGGGGAAACTTTGGGTGCCCCGGATTCACTGGGGGCCCCTTTGGGCTGCAGGGCCCCGGGTGGCTGCCCAGTTTGCCCCCCCCCCCCCCCTAATGCCGGCCTTGCTCTGAGGATTATATTGTGTGTGTATATAAGAAACATGTACAGTCATGGCCAAAAGTTTTGAGAATGACACAAATATTATATTTTCACATGATCTGCTGCCGTCTGGTTTTTATGTGTGTTTGTCAGATGTTTTTATCACATACAGAAATATAATTGCATTCATATTATGAGTAACAGAAGCTTATATTGACAGTTAGAATGAGTTAATGCAGCAAGTCAATATTTGCAGTGTTGACCCTTCTTCTTCAGGACCTCTGCAATTCTCCCTGGCATGCTCTCAATCAACTTCTGGACCAAATCCTGACTGATAGCAGTCCATTCTTGCAGAATCAATGCTTTAATTTTGTCTGAATTTGTTGGTTTTTGTTTGTCCACCCGTCTCTTGATGATTGACCACAAGTTCTCAATGGGATTAAGATCTGGGGAGTTTCCAGGCCATGGACCCAAAATCTCTATGTTTTGTTCCCTGAGCCATTTAGTTATCACCTTTGCTTTATGGCAAGGTGCTCCATCATGCTGGAAAAGGCATTGTTGAGCGCCAAACTGCTTTTGGACGGTTGGGAGAAGTTGCTCTTGGAGGACATTCTGGTATCATTCTTTATTCATGGCTGTGTTTTTAGGCAAGACTGTGAGAGAGCCGATTCCCTTGGCTGAGAAGCAACCCCACACATGAATGGTTTCAGGATGCTTTACAGTTGGCATGAGACAAGACTGGTGGTAGCGCTCACCTCTTCTTCTCCGAATAAGCTGTTTTCCAGATGTTCCAAACAATCGAAAAGGGGATTCATCAGAGAAAATGACTTTCCCCCAGTCCTCAGCAGTCCACTCCCTGTACCTTTTGCAGAATATCAGTCTGTCCCTGATGTTTTTTCTGGAGAGAAGTGGCTTCTTTGCTGCCCTCCTTGAGACCAGGCCTTGCTCCAAGAGTCTCCGCCTCACAGTGCGTGCAGATGCACTCACACCTGCCTGCTGCCATTCCTCAGCAAGCTCTGCACTGCTGGTAGCCCGATCCCGCAGCTGAAACACTTTTAAGAGACGGTCCTGCCGCTTGCTGGTCTTTCTTGGGCGCCCTGGAGCCTTTTTGACACCAATGGAACCTCTCTCCTTGAAGTTCTTGATGATGCGATAGATTGTTGACTGAGGTGCAATCTTTCTAGCTGCAATACTCTTCCCAGTTAGGCCATTTTTGTGCAGTGCAATGATGACTGCACGTGTTTCTTTAGAGATAACCATGGTTAACAGAAGAGAAACAATGATGGCAAGCACCAGCCTCCTTTTAAAGTGTCCAGTGGTGTCATTCTTACTTAATCATGACAGATTGATCTCCAGCCCTGTCCTCATCAACACCCACACCTGTGTTAATGGAGCAATCACTGAAACGATGTTAGGTGGTCCTTTTAAGGCAGGGCTGCAATGATGTTGAAATGTGTTTTGGGGGATAAAGTTCATTTTCTAGGCAAATATTGACTTTGCAAGTAATTGCTGTTAAGCTGATCACTCTTTATAACATTCTGGAGTATATGCAAATTGCCATTAGAAAAACTAAAGCAGTAGACTTTGTAAAAATTAATATTTGTATCATTCTCAAAACTTTTGGCCATGACTGTAGAATCAATTTGTCAGTTTACTTGGACTGCAGTCCTGTTCCTCCTACTTGTGAGTCAGCCTGCTTTGGTCTGTTGGCGTGGCACAAGGCCAGTAACCATGGACCAAACTGGCTTATATTTATTATCTGACTAAAATTGTATTTCAGCACTGGTAGAACATCATTGAGTCTGTTTACCTGTCAATAGGGAGGTTATTGTAGGGACTGCATCCAGTCTTATACAGTACAGTAGCTTCATTTTAGCACATCTACCCAGGTAAAATACCTACATCTGGATGTTCTGTTGCTGTTGTGTGGCATTGCAGTTTTATCACACTTTTTTAATGATTCCCATTAAAAATTATGTTTTATTTCTTTTCTCCTTGCTCTTCTTTGGTGATTTTGCTTTTGAAGTGAGGTGTTAACATATTATCTCACATTGATTATTTGTAACTTTCCAAAATGGAGTCACTCTTGGGGGTTTCTATTGTATTGGTACTTTAGGGGCTCTGCAAATGCGTCATGGCATGCAAAATCTACCCTCCAAAAGCCAAATAGCGCTCTTTCCATTCTGAGCCCTACCATGTACCTATACCACAGTTCACAACCACATATGGTGTATTACCATGTTGAGGAGAAATTGTGTAACAAACTGTAGGGTTATTTTTCTCCTTTAACCCCTTATGAAAATAAAAAAATTTGGGGATAAAGTGACATTTTAGTAATTTTTCATTTTCACATCCCAATGAAAATAAAATCTGTGAAACAGCTGGGGTCAAAATGCTAACTAATCCCCTTTATAAATACTTTGAGGGGTGTAGTTTCCAAAATGCGGTCACTTTTGGGGGGATTCCACTGTACTGGTACTTTAGGGGATCTGCACTTAAGACATGGCACCTGAAAACTATTCCAGCAAAATGTGCTTTTCAAACACCCAGTGTCACCTCTTCTGTGCCCAAACATCAGTTTACACCCACATGTGGGGTATTTCTGTGCTTGGGGAAAATTGCATAGCAAATTGATAGATGCATTTTCTTCCTTGTGAATGTGCAAATTTTAGGGCTAAATGAACATATTATTGGAAAAAATTAAATGTTTAAATTTCACCTCCATATTGTTTTAATTCCCGTGAAATGCTTAAAGGGTTAACAAACTTTCCAAATGTGGTTTTGAATTATTTGAGGGGTGTAGTTTTGAAGATGTTTGATTTATTGGGGTTTCTAATATATAGGCTTTTAAAATCTCATTCAGAACTGAAGTGGTCCCTAACAAATGTGTTTGGGAAATTTTCTTGTAAATCTGGAAAATCGCTGTTAGATTTGTAAGCTTTATAATGTCCAAAAAAATTTGAAGGACAATTAAAAGGGGATGTCAATATAAAGCAGAGATATGTTAGATAATATTTATTAATGTATTTAGGTGGTATGCCTATCTGTCTAAAAAGCAGAGCATTTCATGTTTTGAACATTTTTCAAAATTTTCGACTTTATTTTTTTTTATAAATAAATGCAAAAACTATTGACCAATGTTCACTACTAACATTAAAGAGGTTTTCCCATCTGCCTGTTTCAGCATCTTTGCCTGCTGTCTTTTCTTCTCACTTCCTTATCAAACAGTCAAAGCCACCTCCCCCCCCCAGCTTGAAGTATCACAATACTTAATATGATTACTAGAAATCTAATATAAATGCTGATCAAATAATATACACATGCTTCTAGAGAATGAACTCAGTGTTATCTGTGTGTTTACACAGAGATAACAGACAGGGCTTTATCAGCAAACTGCAATTTTGTAGATAAGTGAGAGCAGTGAGTGATGTTATGTGTCCTGTCTTATCACACAGGTCTTAGGCTATGGAAACGCTGTGTAAACAATGGGAGGAATAATTTCACATAGCAGGAAAACAAAGCAGCATTGCTAAAGCAATATATTTAGGAAAACTCTTCAATTTACTTAAGCTAGCAGTATAGATAGGATCCTTGAGATGGTAATATCCCTTTAAGTACAATGTGTGACTATCTGAAAATCTATTGGGTAAGTTAAAGCATCTTAAAGTTATTGCCACATAAAGTGACACATGTCAGGTTTGAAAAATGGGGCCATGTCCTTAAAGGGGTTTTCCGGGCAAAAAATATTTTCAAAAAAGGTCTGTTAGTGCTATTAATAGGTGCACCCAAATACCTTTAGCAGTTTTTGAGTGATTTATGGGGTTCTCCGTGAGCTCCTGGCATCTTCTGCATTTGTTTTCATGGGTATTTTCCTGTTATTTTTTCCTACAACTATCATAATGTATTGTGGCCTACTCAGAGCTGACTCACACTACCTCCCTCTCTCACTCCCTCCCCCTCCCTCACACACTCCCCCTCCCTGTTTCCCTAGATAGCCTGCCCACTACACCTTCAACAGCCATCTTTAGACTCCTAGTTCTCACTTACTCAATAACCTTCTCATTTGGCTGTAATATTGTAATCATCTCCATGTATCATCATTAGTCGCACAGAGAACGCTTCAGGATAACAATGAATTCTTCATGCTTTTTTGGCATTTGGTAAATAAATATTTATACAAATTTGCACAGATACATACATAAACAGTATAATATGCTCCACAGTGGTCCCCACAAAGTATAATATGCTCTGCAGGGGTCCCTGCATAGTATAATATGCTCCACAGTGGCCCCTGCACAGGGTAATGCTCCATAGTGCCCCCCCTACGGTATAATGCTCCACAGTGGCGCCCGTGTAACGTAATGAAGCAATACATCTGCAGTAACTACATTTGGTCAGTAGGTGGCAGCAAAGTAAGAAATTGCCCATAAGTATTAATGTAATTAATGTAAATATTGTTCTAGGGTTCAAAGTTTGATTATAGATAATTACTAGAACATGTTGGACTTCTACAAGTATGGCAGTGCACTAGGATTGCAGTTTTGATGCCTCCCACTGGAGATAGGTAACTGCATCATCACCTAGCAGGAAACAGGAAGGGAGGGGTGGTGTGGAGAAAAATCTGAAACTGGAAACCTGAAGTATGATGGGGTGGAGAGAGCTTTGTGCTGGATGGAGGCCTGAGCTGAGCTGACTGCAGGTGAAGTCTTGGTGGTGGCGGAGGACTGAGTTCTAGGATACAGTGACCGTGGTGCTGGCTGAGGAAGGAGTCAAGACACCCCTGAAGCACAGAAGATAAAGTAACTACACAACGTAAAGGCCTCAAGGACTTGTGAGTACGGCTTGGCCGCATCTACATAGACCACGTGGTGGTAGTTATATAAGGGACTCTTAAGCTGACACCTTATCATTGGAGAGACTGGCCTATCTTTTAAGTGTTGCACTACAGGGAGCTGGAGCAAGGCCTATAACTGTACTTGAAGGGGAAGACAGCATTTGCCTGTGGATTACAATTTAACCATTGGATTACAAATAGTATTGCGAAATACTTAGGGTGCCCCCCGACGAGGGACCGATCCAGGAAAACCGCGTTCTTAAAGGACTTGAATCCATTACCTTTTTAAGAAACTGTGGGAACTAAGGGGTATAGTATTAGTTTGCTGCAATAATCTGTTCCATAGCATTTTGTATTTTTTCTCTCTGTTTATACCTTGATGCATATTTTCCCAAATATCTCTTCATTGCTTTACTCAGTAAACATTGTTCTGGGAATTAAATCGGTGTGTATGTCTGTTTGGCATCGTGTACCTGCTGAACCTGTGGGCCCAGCCCTTGGTCCTCTTTCACCCGCACAGTATAATGCTCCATAGTGGCCCCTGCACAGTATAATGCTCCATAGTGGCCCCAGCACAGTATAATATGGATTGCACATTCACAATCCATATTATACAGCGCTACATGACTCTATGGAGGTGCCAGCCGGCACAAACTCTTTGTGAATTGTAATGTCCGGGAACCTCCTCTTTGAACCACCCCCCCCAGCACCATTACACTTACTTTCCTTTCAGGTCCGGACGCAGGACGTCATCAGCAGCTGACACCTCCACTTTGTAACGTGTGCCATCTGCCCACTGTATTGCGCATGCCTGGACGGCTGGTACACGTAATGAAGAAGCGGCCTTCCAGTGATGACGTCTCAGGATCCGGATATTCACAGGAGGAACAGATAAGTATAATAGGGACGGGGACGGTCTTCTTTCCAGTGACGTCCTGGGATGCGGATATCCCTTAGACCGAAACCATGTTGGTGGAACGTCAAAAATTTAATATATGTAGGGTCCATGATCTATA
Source organism: Leptodactylus fallax (assembly GCA_947044405.1). Classification (NCBI taxonomy): domain Eukaryota; kingdom Metazoa; phylum Chordata; class Amphibia; order Anura; family Leptodactylidae; genus Leptodactylus; species Leptodactylus fallax. Next base: position 1,881,681 of record CAMRHE010000024.1, read on the forward strand.
CAAATTACAGTAAAACTGAAAAAAAGGATAATGTTATTTAGAAAGTTGGAGGGGTGGGCATGTGGGGCATATTATAAAAATATTAATTTATTCCGGACAACCCTTTTAAGAGGTTTTTTGGCTGTCATTAAGGGGTTAAATGCTCCTTACATGATAGGGCCAGGTTTCTTTTAACAATACTAAGGCCATGTTTGGGTTAAAGAACTAGAAAGGGATTCAATAGAATCATATGAACCCACAGAGTTCATACACAACTTTTAAGGCAATTTGCACTTTTGAACAGACAAACCATTTAGACCCAAATCAAACTTTTTGTTTGAAACAGGAAATTTTGAAAAGTTTACTCATTTCTAGCTATATGCTTGGAATTCTATGACTGTCTGATAGTGACTGAGGTGTAGCTATTTTCTGACTGTCAGTTTACAGATAAATCTGAACATCTGAGCAAGAACATCTTGTCATCATATATAGTAAATTGATCATATATACCATATAGACAAGTAGACTACTCTGGAATACATCAATATAGCTTGCTTGCATGGGAAAAGCATTATAGTCATAAGGAGTAATAGCTTCTACATCCTGGAAAAGCTGTAAATCTGCAGGTTTTATTATATAGAACTTTTCAGACCTTTATAATTCATCTACATGCCTACATCACAAAGATCAAGGCTTTGGTAGTCTGGAGCAAAGTTTTAGCAAAAATTATTTTAATAATTTCCTCTCTTCTATAATGGCAGAAAAAGATTGCTGTGGAAGGTTGCTTTCAATTCCGGGACAGTGGCAATAAGTGTATATAAGATGAAATGAAGCTTTTGTCTTGAACTACATTAGAAATAGTCTTAAACTCCTCCTCACTTATTTAACAAATGGCTTGTCATGATGAAATCTCTAAGCCCTTTTTCAAGAACAATAATTACAGCTTGTTAGGTGAAAGCTCATTTGAAGTCTCAATTTTCTTGAGTATGGAGCCCTTGTGGGGAGAGCCAGGTGTGCGGTAAAGGTTGCAGCTAGTGCCTGTAGTGTGAGGGTGAAACTCAACTGGCATGTTGCAAGTCTTTGATTCTTCTTTTGCTTAAGAGGTAGCAGTTGTCTTGACAGTAGAAATAAAGCATCATCATAGCACTTTGATGCATATAATGGCTAAAGGGAATTCAAAGCTGTATATCAAATGATGGATGTTTAAATTTTGAACAAAGTGTAGACTGTAATCTTTTGGTCCTGTAAAAGCATTTCATATCAAAAATAAAAGAAATCTGAAAAAGAAAAGACAAAAATAGAAACCATATATAAAAACAAAGGAGGAAAAGAGGTTGTCAACATAACACTGAAACAAGGTGATATGTTGTATTGTTGAATTATAGAATATTGAATTATAAAATGGGAACATTTGCAACCAATTACATTTTTTTCAATAAAACTGTCAGTACAGTCCAATAAAACAGGGTTAAGTCCTGTTGGAATATTTGGAAAGTTTTTCTCCTTTGAGGTTATCACTCTTGGTTTCGCAGGTAAATGTTTAACATTTCAATAGTTAATACGGTGTATTTAGTATCATTTTGTTATATTCAGTTATCAATAACCATGATGTGTCGGTATTTTTGCATCCATCACAATATACACACATGGTAAATTTGTTGGAAAAATTTGTAAAATAGTCCCATTCATCTAATTATGTCTATAATGAGAATTGATTCATATAATACAGAAAAAACGCAATTCAGACATATAAACTGGAGCTTTTAGTTACAGACATTTCTGCATAAGTCTGCCACATTTGAACATATCCATTACTCAAATATATTTCTACATGTAGTCCAAATAAGAAGTGTGGAAACTAACAAGTAGCTTTACTTTTATTCATATTTTACTATGATGTACTGGAAATTGTACTTTATCTTGCGTCACACAGTGAAATGCTGCAGAACTACAATCTAAATACTGAGCTAATATTTTAATCTTGCTAAATATTTTAAATCCTTCTGTTTAAAAAATCCTGTCATCTGTAGAAGGGATGGGTGCTCTTTGTTTCATGCCATTAATTCATAAACTATTTTTGGTAGCTCTTGTATCTAAGGGAACCTGTAACCATGAAAATCTTCTGCAATCTGCAGGCAGTATGTTGTACAACAGGAGAAGCTGAGCAAATTGAATGAAAGGATTCAATATAACTTGGGCTGAAGATTTTTATTTTTTTTTTTGTGCACATTTTCTGGATTTAGTCTTCTTTTTAGTATATGACTTGCTTAACTCTTTTACAGTAATTGTTGATTGTATTTGTCCAGTAGGATCATTTTGGAGTAGCAGGTTTACACAAAGTGTTCACATTCTAAGCCTTTATATTGTAAATGTATCTCTATCTATCTATCTATCTATCTATCTATCTATCTCTATATATTCTATTTTGGGAGCGCATTTTCTTCTATTAAATGTACTGCAAGAGTTTACAGCTGCCAACTTGCCTTTTTTTGTTTCCTCGCTGTTTCTGCCAAATGCAGCACTGTCTTTGCTAACATAATGACACGACATGAGAAGACAAATGACCATGAGAGCAATATAGTCTTTTCCTGTAGCTGTGACCATTATGATGATCGGATTGGTTGGATCTTATTCTTTTCTTACAAATTTCAAGATTGAAGACATTAGAATTGTCAAGAGATGACCACTCAGTATAATGAGCTTTTCAGGTTGTACTTAAATGCTTGTGAAATATACTCCCTTATTTTTCAAATTATCTGGCATCTTTATTTAAATTGTATGTTTTCTAGAATATTCGATCATTTCATAAAAAGTATATTATCCAAAGCATATTTCAAATGATAGCTAAGCAGTAATAAATAAGTGTCATACAAATTCTTTAGTAACTATAGTTTTCAAAAGTACTAAGATACAAGTACTACCTTTCCGTGACAAAAGTATCCACAGTAACGTTAAGTTCACGCTAGTGTTTGGGGACTTCATCCCCCATTCTGCTTAAAATAAGCGGAGAGAAAAGTCCTGCTAGCAAGACTTTTCTCTCTGCAATTTCAGTACAAAATTATAGTCTAGAGGGTCTGCAGGTTTCCACTTTTTAAGCATTTTTCGGGTTCCCAAGCGGACCTGAAGAACAGAAATCCGAACACTAGTGTGAACAAAGGGTAAGTGCATTTGGATTGTCACATATGTAATTGCTGTCCTGTAATTTGTGTTTTATGATTGCCTGAACGTGAGTGAGGTTCGTCCTGAGTATTCTGAATTGTTCAGTTTTTAACAAAACCGAACAAATGGCAATTATTCTTAGATGAACAAACATGCCCACCATCCTGTGTTTGACCAGGAAATACAGAGGAGACACATGTGTACGACTCAGACACTGTCTGTGACATTGTAGAAACACCTAACAGCCTCTCAGCCAATAGAAAGTAGTATGTGGACACTTTACAGTGTTCATGTCATATGGACTATAAAAGGTTGTACACTTGTCATCAGGCTCTACAGTAGTTGCTGTAATGGTGGACATTCAAATCAATCATACAGAGCACAGTTCTGAAAAGCAATAGGAATTCAAGCAATAGTTAGAGGACTCAGAACTCAGAATCAAGCAATTACATAGGCAGATTAGTGCTAGAAATCAATAGATAGCATAGAAGTGAGTGGCTGAGGGCACAGCTGTGATGTTGCTGCTACATTCCTGCTTTAAATATAAAATTACATAGAAACACAGACAAGACAGTTAACCCTTTAATGGCCAATAATCTAATTTTGTCTGCCTTTTAAGCAGCAGAGCAGTTTCATCTATATGCACACTTTAAACATACTTGTACTGACAATCCTGTTAGTGAAAAATCTTTTGTTAAGGACTTTTTTTGGGCGAGTTTACATTTTGTCATTAAATACACACTGCTGTTATAACGGTAAAGTGCTGATCCTGCCTGCGCTAATTTGAGAAAAACTCTTGTTTAATTTTTTTTTTGCTTTGGTAACCAAATACGCAGTGTGATGGAGTGTTGTTAAAAGTGCATCAGCATTTCTATAGTTGCACAAGTGCGCATAAATACACAGCATTGTAGCCTCTGCTAATCTAAAAAAAAAAGAATCTCTGTTATTTAAAGGGGTTGTCCAGGATATTTTTTATTTTACTTAGGCCGGAGGAGGTGAAAAAAATGTAAAAAACATACTTACCTGTCCCTGGTGCTCCAGTATCTCCCAGTGCGGTCCAGTCCTGCAGCTCCGTTGTTTTCTTCCGGCCGAAGTCCCCGCCGCACGTGACTGCTGAGATCAATCAAAGGCCTCAGCAGAAAGGACACGGGACGTCACACCCAGCAAGGACTTCCGGCAAATGACGACAGTCGAGCAGCAGCCGAACTTGTTGTTCTCAGGGTCATAAAATCCTTTTTCTTTCAGAAGATGTTCTAGATTTTTCAGCTGGAAGGCCAGGCACGTCTCCCTTTATCATCATATTTCATTTACTGTACTGCTGCTGATGCTGGCACTGTAGCCAATCTCCCTGGACGTGAGGACTTTTTTCAATAAAATTAGTTTTTTTTTTTTCTAAGCCAAAACTGTGACGCCAACAGTGTGGAACAGTAGACTGTGATAGACTAGGCTGCAGGACACATGTGGCTGAGTGGTGGCAGTGGTGATAGCTGTGGCAACATGAGTGGCAGTACAGTAAATAACAATATGATGGACCAGACCGAAGGACATGTCTGGCTGAGCGGTGGAAGTGGTGTTAACTGTGCCATAGTATAGTATGGAATACTATGATGGACCAACACATTATTGCCCAAAAAAATCCTTAACAAAAGGACATTGTGTACTATAGACTACAACATGCTGTCAGTCAGTTTGTTTGTTTTTTTGCCACGATAATGGCACTTTGTATGTATTAGTTAACAAAAACACTATTGCCCCCCCCAAAAAAAACCCTTAACAAAAGATTTTTCCCTAAAAATAATGTAAGACACTATGTGAACAGTCACAGATTACTGTGCATCAAGCTATAGTGATAGTAATAGGTAATGGCAAATCTGACACTCTATTGCAAAAAAGACTTAACAAAATGAGATTATTGGCAATGAAAAGGTGAACTGTCTATTTGATCTAAAAACAGCATTCACACAGATACCACAGCACAGTGCAGAAATTTTCCCTCCCCGCTCCTATGATTTCTCTGACTATCTACCTATAATTGCTTAAATTTAACTAAACTGTGCTCCACTAGTCCAGTAGCAAATTCATAAATTGCTTTGGATCATGCAGTGATGATAATAGCATTAGTTTCCCACAGCTAACAAATATCACAAAATGGCTCTGTCTTCCTCTGTAAAATCTTATATTGAATCAGCATTACCACTCATTATTGGCTGAGAGACTGACAAATGATATCTGATGATGGGCAGAACAGTGGCTCAGTTGATAGCCTTGCAGTGCTGGAGTTCTGGATTCGAATCCTGCCAAGGGCAACATCTGCCATGAGTTTGTATGTTCTCCCCATGTTTGTGTGGGTTTCCTCCCACACTCCAAAGACATACTGATAGGGAATATAGATTGTGAGTCCTATATGGGACAGTGACTATCAATGTCTGTAAAGCGCTGCGGAATATGATGGCGCTATATAAGTAAGCATAATAAATAAATAACAGATGCCAGCCTACGTCATAAAGCACATGTGTTCTTCCTTCTCCTCTGTATTATTTGAAATTTAACAACAGTTACTATTTTAGTTTCCTCGGGACAAATTGCTTTGTTTCGTTTAAAAAAACTTTTGGATAATTCAGGTTTAATCCAGATTGTAATAAATCGATTCGCTCATCTATAGTGTACAGGTATCTATGATTAGAAGATGCTATTAATGCTTTTATCTTACAAAATGCAAGTCTAATTACAGTTCCAAAAACAAAATGTAACTGTTCCTTCTTTCAAGTTTTTATATAAACTCCTATATCCTTCATACACAGAGTTTGAGGATCCTATATGTGGACTCTTGAGTGACGTTTTGCTATATACAGGTGTTTTGCTATATAGTGTATAAATGTTTGCTGCAATGCAGTCTAAAAATAATTCCACTATACAATATATAAATAATTGTCAACAAGCAATATATAAAACCCACTATACAATATAAAAATATGTAATACATAAATATTGGCCACTTTACTGTATATAAATAATTGCCACTATAACGTAAGTAAATTATTCTGCTACAATATATACAGTGGGGAAAAAAGTATTTAGTCAGCCACCAATTGTGCAAGTTCTCCCACTTAAAAAGATGAGGCCGGCCTGTAATTGTCATCATAGGTAGACCTCAACTATGTGAGACAAAATGAGAAAACAAATCCAGAAAATCACATTGTCTGATTTTTAAAGAATTTATTTGCAAATTATGGTGGAAAATAAGTATTTGGTCAATAACAAAAGTTCTTCTCAATACTTTGTTATATATCCTTTGTTGGCAATAACAGAGGTCAAACGTTTTCTGTAAGTCTTCACAAGGTTGGCACACACTGTTGCTGGTATGTTGGCCCATTCCTCCATGCAGATCTCCTCTAGAGCAGTGATGATTTGGGGCTGTCGCTGAGCAACATGGACTTTCAACTCCCTCCAAAGGTTTTCTATGGGGTTGAGAGCTGGAGACTGGCCAGGCCACTCCAGGACCTTGAAATGCTTCTTACAAAGCCACTCCTTCCTTGCCCTGGCGGTATGCTTGGGATCATTGTCATGCTGAAAGACCCAGCCATGTTTCATCTTCAATGCCCTTGCTGATGGAAGGAGGTTTGCACTCAAAATCTCACTATACATGGCCCCATTCATTCTTTCATGTACATGGATCAGTCGTCCTGCTCCCTTTGCAGAGAAACAGCCCCAAAGCATGATGTTGCCACCCCCATGCTTCACAGTAGGTATGGTGTTCTTTGGATGCAACTCAGCATTCACTCTCCTCCAAACACGATGAGTTGTGTTTCTAGCAAACAGTTCTACTTTGGTTTCATCTGACCATATGACATTCTCCCAATACTCTTCTGGAACATCCAAATGCTCTCTAGCAAACTTCAGACGGGCCCAGATATGTACTGGCTTAAGCAGGGGGACACGTCTGGCACTGCAGGATCTAAGTCCCTGGCGGCGTAGTGTGTTACTGACGGTAGCCTTTGTTACGTTAGTCCCAGCTTTCTGCAGGTCATTCACTAGGTCCCCCTGTGTGGTTCTGGGATTTTTGCTTATCATTTTTGTGATCATTTTGACCCCACGGGGTGAGATCTTGCGTGGAGCCCCTGATCGAGGGAGATTATCAGTGGCCTTGTATGTCTTCCATTTTCTAATTATTTCTCCCACAGTTGATTTCTTCACACCAAGCTGCTTGCCTATTGCAGATTCAGTCTTCCCAGCCTGGTGCAGGTCTACAATTTTGTTTCTGGTGTCCTTCCACAGCTCTTTGGTCTTCACCATAGTGGGGTTTGGAGTGTGACAGTTTGAGGTTGTGGACAGGTGTCTTTTATACTGATAACAATTTCAAACAGGAGCCATTACTACAGGTAAGGAGTGGAGGACAGAGGAGCCTCTTAAAGAAGAAGTTAGAGGTCTGTGAGAGCCAGAAATCTTGCTTGTTTGTAGGTGACCAAATACTTATTTTCTACCATAATTTGCAAGTAAATTCTTTAAAAATCAGACAATGTGATTTTCTAGATATGTTTTCTCATTTTGTCTCTCATAGTTGAGGTCTACCTATGATGTCAATTACAGGCCTCTCTCATCTTTTTAAGTGGGAGAACTTGCACAATTGGTGGCTGACTAAATACTTTTTTACCTCACTTTACAGTCATGGCTGTAAGTATTGTAACCCCTGAAGTTTTTCCAGAAAATGAAGCATTTCTCCCAGAAAATGACTGCAATTTATTGCAATATTGGAACATAAAAGAAACAAAAAAAAAAAGCCAAAAATGATGAACTGAAATCAATCACTTCCTATAACCATCAACAAGCGTCTTGCACCTCTCAACTGGAATTTTGGACTACTCTTCTTTTGCAAACTGCACCAGGTCTCTCATATTTGAAGGGTGCCTTCTCCCAACAGCAATTTTAAGATCTCTCCACAGATGTTCAATGGGATTTAGATCTGTATTCATTGCTGGCCACTTCAGAACTCTCCAGCACTTTGTTTCCATCCATTTCTGGGTGCTTTTTGAAGTATGTTTGGGGTCATTGTCCTGCTGAAAGAGCCATAACCTAGGACGCAAACACAGCTTTCTGACACTGAGCCCTACATTGAGACCAAAAATCCTTTGGTAATCTTCAGAATTCATGATGCTTGGCACACAGTCAAGGCATCCAGTGCCAGAGGCAGCAAGACAACCCCAAAACATCTTTGAACATCCCCAATATTTGACTACTGGTACTGTGTTCTTTTCTTTGTAGGCCTCATTCCATTTTCGAAACAGTTGAATGATGTGCTTTACCAAAACGCTCTATCTTGGTCTCATCTGTCCACAAGACGTTTTCCCAGAAGGATTTTGGCTTATATACATACATTTTGGTAAATTGCAGTCTGGCTTTTTAATGTCTCTGTGTCAGCAATGGGGTCTTCCTGGGTCTCCTGCATTCATCTTTCCTTCAACTTTGACCAAGTTTCCTGTGCCTTTCAAGCTCACACATCCCCACATCATCAGTGATCCACCTCCGTGCTTTACAGTACAAATGGTGTTTCTTTCATCATAGGCCTTGTTGACACCTTTCAAAATGTAACGTTTATGGTTGTGGCCAAAAAGTTCGATTTTTGTCTCATCACTCCAAATTACCTTGTTCCATAAGTTTTGAGGCTTGTCTCTGTGCTGTTTGGCGTATTGAAGGAAAGATTCTTTGTGGCATTTGCGCAGTAATGGCTTTCTTCTGGCAACTCGACCATACAGCCCATTTTTCTTCAAGTGCCTCCTTATTGTGCATCTGGAAACACCCACATCAATAGTTTTCAGAGAGTCCTGTACTTTTCTTTGCATCCTAAACTATTTTGCGGGCAATTGTGGCCGAAATTTTGGTTGGTCTACCTGACCGTGGTTTGGTTTCTGGGCATGTTATCAGGCCAAAATCACCAGGGTATGTGAACTTTTGAACAGGGTCATTTTGATGTTTCGGTTGTCATTATGATTTAAAAAGAGAAAACACAGAAGTGTGACAATAAATGGCTTCAACCAACCACTAACCATGAGTGGAGAAAGTTTTTGTGTTATCATTCATATTCTCTGAAAAAAGGCCAAAAAAACAAAAACATTTTCCGGGGTATGTAAACTTTTTAGAACAATTGTAGTTGTGTGATGCAAGAGTCGGCTTCTCAGATCATCGGTACCAGCCTCTACCTCTTCCTAGCTGCCCTGGCAGTCAATAAAGTTTAGACAAATGCTGCTGTCATCAGTAAGGACATGTTTATTTGATCTCAAATAGAGAAAATAATTTTATCACATTTTTTGTCTATCTGTAAAAAAAAAAAAAGTCTCAAAACTGCTTTAAACAAAGTGAAGTGTATATAAATCATTATACACATATTGACAGTTAGCTCATTGCAGAGCAAGGTAAGAGTTCCAGAGGTGCAAAGACTCTCAAGTAGTTAGTGATACTATTACTGTATATGCAATAATGTGTGGGGCAATACTCCTAAATACCTTATTTACTACATTATGGTAACATACTGTACGTATACAGCTGTCATCTTGGATGCAGAAGAAGATGCAGACATTGTAGCTGTGGCTGGAGATAGAACCCTCCTGTCATTCCTACCGTGGCTCAGTGATGTCTGGCAAGATTGGGACGTTTATGTAAATCTTTCCAGATACCCGATTTGCTTATGTACCAAATTTGAGGTCAAATGGTTCAGGAGTTTGGTTGCCCATAGAGGACATTTGCTTTTATATTACAGATTCAGAGGATTGTATATATACAGCACTCTCTGACTCTTGTTCTCTGTTAGACCATGGAATTTGTAGCTATAATAAGGCCACAAACATGGTTTGTATTACACCATTGAAAAATCCAAAGCTTCTAATTTGACACTTTTTATTTTTTGTTTTTATCTGCCAGTAGCTGGTAGTGTACGCTACTAACTTACAAGGTGCAATGGAGTGGTAGCCTATACCAGTTTATACACAGGAAGTGCTGGGTGCTTTATCTAATATAAAGATACAGTGCTGTATAAAAGTTTTAGGCAGGGAGTAAGAAAACTTTCAGAAATAGAAGTGTTCATGTCAATTTACAAAATTATGTGATTGAACAAGAAAGAAATCTAAATCAAATCAATATTTTTATTATGGGTACATGAAAAGTTTGTAAAATATCTCAGAACAGATAACAATTTTGCATTTCAAAATATGGGGTACATAATAAACTTTTCTGCCGAGTTACAATGGAAATCTATGGCAGTTCCTAATTGGCATAGATTTCCTTTCTGGCGGAGGGACAGCAGACAGATTTATGAAGAGGTCACAATTTGCGTCAATTTTTCCCAGTATTTTTTAGATGGTTCTGTCCAATTTACATGGGTATAGAATTGTATATTACTGCATTTGTGTTAATGTCATAGTATCTCATTATTTAGTTAACTTAATCAACGCTGTAAATTTACTTAATCTAAAATCTAAATATTCAATATTCTCCTCTGGTTCCATGTTACTTTTCTCTGATAGTGTATCATCTTCTGGCATAAGAAGCATGGTCTGAGCTAGGCGGGGGTAGTGAGAAGGTGACAGGTAAAGTTCTGGAAGGTCGCTATATCTCCCCCAGATTCCTCACTTACGTATGGTAAGTGAGGTTATAACACAGGTCTGTAACAAAACCTCAGCTGTGAGAAGGCTTTTTTTTGTTAACCATGTCCTGTCCTACAGCAGGAAGGAGCCTTCAAGCACAGGTGGGAGATCGGCCTCATTAAAGGGCCTATAAAAGGTTGTCAAGACCTCAGTCCTTGGCAGTTCATGGGGAAGAGGAGGAGCTGGCTTCGGTCCTAAGACCCTGCCATCTGGTGAGAGACCAGTGTGAACTACTGCCTGTGTTTTTGCCCTGTGTGTTGACCGTGTGGCTGAAGCAAGCCACACGTATAGTTAGGGCCTCTTTGTTTAGTTAGTTGCTCAGACGAGCAGGATTTCTGTTATCATTTTGCCTGAAGTTAAGGCTTATTTTGTTTTGCCGTTTTGGAAAAAATATACGTACTGGGTAAATCCTGTTTACACCTGACTTTTTTGTGTCTGTCTCTGACTGTCTGGGTCCTCTGCTGCTACCACTGAGCCAATTCCCCCACAATATATATCTACAGTGAAGCCTCTTTGAGCAAACCACCCAAATTTGCATAGCAAAATAGTAGTTTATGCAGGTACTACTCAAAGGAAAAAGTAAACAAAATGTAGGGTAAAGTGTCCAATGGATTTAGCAGTTAACAACATCTTCTTTCCCCCAAAACATGGGCAACAATGGCAATTTGCAGGCCTCCCTTTTCAGCAGTTGTGCAGGCTGTTCAGTGCAGCATGACACAGGGTGCATGATCCCCAAAACTGGGGGGTTGTCTCGGGTTCGAAGGGTGCCTTTTCCAGACGGCATGTTTCAGCTCCTTCCAAAGATGCTCAATAGGATTTAGGTCAGAGCTCATAGAAGGCCACTTCAGAATAATGTTTTCCTCTTAGCCATTCTTGGGTGTTTTTAGCTGTGTGTTTTGGGTCATTATCCTGTTGCAAGACCCATGACCTGGGACTGAGATCAAACTTTCTGACAGTGGGCAGTACATTTCTCTCTAGAATCCCTTGATAGTCTTGAGATTTCATTGTAGCCTGCACAGATTCAAGACACTCTGTGCCAGATGCAGCAAAGCAGCCCCAGAACATAACAGAGCCTTCTCCAGTTTCACAGTAGGGACAGTGTTCTTTTGAAGATATGCTTCATTTTTCCGTCTGTGAACATAGAGCTGATGTACCTTTCCAAAAAATTTTTTTTGTCTCATCTGTCCATAGGACATTCTCCCAGAAGCTTTGTGGCTTGTCAACATGTAGTTTGGCAAATTCCAGTCTGGCTTTTTTATGATTTGTTTTCAACAATTGTGTCCTCCTTGGTCGTTTCCCATGAAGTCCACTTTGGCCCCAATCAATGTCAGATGGTGCGATCTGACACTGATGTTTGTTGAGCTTGAAGTTCTCCTTTAATCTCTTTAGAAGTTTTTCTAGGCTCTTTTGTTACCATTTGTATTATCCTTCTCTTTGATTTGTCATCAATTTTCCTCCTGCGGCCACGTCCAGGGAGGTTGGCTACAGTTCCATGGATCTTAAATTTCTGAATAATATGTGCAACTGTAGTCACAGGAATGTCAAGCTGCTTGGAGATGGTTTTATAACCTTTACCTTTAACATGCTTGTCTATAATTTTCTTTCTAAGCTCCTGAGACAACTCTTTCCTTCGCTTCCTCTGGTCCATGTTGAGTGTGGTACTCACCATGTCACCAAACAGCACAGTGAGTATCCGTAGCCCTATATACAGGCCCACTGACTGATTACAAGATTGTAGACACCTGTGATGCTAATTAGTGGACACACCTTGATTTAACAAGTCCCTTTGGTCACATTATTTTAAGGGGTAGCATCATTTCTGTCCAGGCCTGTTTCATGAGTTTTCTTTTTAAAAAAAATTCTGTTGAAGCATGGTTGAAAAGCAATATCTGACTTTCATTTGTTAATTTTCATAGAATTTTTATATATTTATTAGAGATGAGCGAATCGATTCTGCAGAAGTGGAATTCGATCCGAATTTCAGGAAATCTTCAATTCTCCACGATTCTGGATTTCCTGATGCTTCGTGGTAACGAATATTTAGTAAGGACCTTTGTGACAGCAGACGGTCACAAGATAATCTCTAGTGATGTGATTGGGTAGGCGTGTCTTTGCTTGTTAGCAGATCCTTCCACATGAATAAAAGTTGTCCGTGCTGAAGAGAGAGAGAGAGAGAGAGAGAGAGAGAGAGAAACATGACCGTGGCTTCCAAGGGCTTCCTGCATTTTGCCACCCACCCCGGCTCTCTGTAGCCCGGAAATAGCTGTTTATTCGCCACAAAGTAATTCGGATGGAATCCAATTTTTTTTGGAACTTCGAATCAAACTGCCGAATGGAACTTTTGAGAAATTGGCTCAACTCTAATATTTATTACTTTTGTCAGATTCAAGTAATTTTTGTGACCATTGTGGGTTTTTCTTTCATTAAACGAGGGGTACCAAAAATTTTGTCCAAGTGTGTACTTCCAACTCTCTATATTATTTGTATAGAAGTTTCACTTAGCCATTTTATAACAATGCTACTTTGTGTATGCAGCTCTTTTTGCTCACTGTATATCTGTATTGCTTGATTACTGTACAGTTTACTTTGTGTGGCACGAAAGGCAGCAAAAAAATGCTGAAGAAAAAAACGCAGTGGAAATACATCGCATTTTTTTCCGCAGCATCTTTCATTGCGTTTTCGCAGCGCTTTTCTCTGAAACTTTCTGCCCATATTATACCTGTACGGAAAGCGTTTCTGCAAGTATAATTGACATGTTGCGGTTTTCAAAAACGCGGGCAGATTTTTTTTTTTTTTTTGCAATGTGTGGATGAGATTAGCTAGAATCCCATTCACTTTGTAGATACTGTAAAACGCAGCGTTTTTTGCCACAACGTTTCCGCAGCTGCTAAACACTGTTTTCACAATGCGTGGTTTATCCATAATGTTCTAAACCAGAACCCAACAAGCAATGAAAACAGTATTTCTTTCACCAGATTTGTTTAATTATGGGAATATTACGCAGGTGTGCTAAAACTGCTGCTCTCCCTTTCTCTCTAATCTAGAGCACTATGACTTGCAGTCATTTTAATACTCATAATAAGAATATTTATATGAATTTAGTTTTTTGTTTTATGGATATTTCGATCAACTAAATAAATTTATATTTGTACTTTTTTAAGCGCAAAATAATAAGATGGATAGAAATCTATTCACAAGTTTTACTACCGCAACAATATTTTAGACATCTACTGTGAAATCTGATTTTCAGTTACATGTTGTGGTTCAACAAATAAACATGTTCTCACTGCCTACTTAGGACTTTGAGCAATTTGCAATCTTTTGTTATCTAATAAAGGCTCCGTGAGCCATGTATTTTGAGTAGAGAGTTTACCAGCTGCTATCCACTACTAGGCCTCATTAGAGGCCTGCTGTTCTGATGAGAACCACACCACATGCTACACCCTCTGTTGTCTGTATATTAGCCTGTTGCTACTCTTTAAATTACCAGGTACAAAAGGTTGTTCTGTTTCTCCACAACGAACTACCACTCTTTCCGCCTTCAAGTGGCTCTATATCATGATCTCTATAACTAATTAAGGGTCTCAGACAGGCCACAGGTTGACAGAGGCGAACCTTTCCAATAGCTGAACTCTTTATCTGTGTTTTTGGAAATGATTAAAGCTTGTATGTGTCTTCAGATCCAGCAGTCTCATCTAACAAATATGAAATGTTTGCAATGAATGTATTCTCTGCCGCAGACACAGATGAGAAATTGAAATTTGCACTCATCTTTTCAGTCTGCTGTGTTGTAATCAGAAATATTAGAAAGCATGAAACAAGACAGAAAAAGAAGGTAAACCATTGAATACAATTTTATCTAAAGCATAATGTGACTCTACTTTTAAAGGGTTGTTCAAGTTATTAAATTATTTGTCCAAATGCAGGGAATAATTAAAAAAAACAAAAAAATACAATAATTACCCATCCTCCCTGCCACCGCTTCCTTCCCTCAATGCTGGGATTTGTTTATATTTGTGAAGCAGTGACGTTTCTGTATACGCATGACCTGGCCAAAATGTTGTTATGCCTTGTGGTAAAACTAATAGTTTTTTTTTAACTCACCTGATGGATTCTGCTGCCTTCAAGCTTTTTGGGCATATACACATTTGAAAGTCACAGTCATTCACTTGCCTCAGATGTATACGGCACTAAAGTGCTGAGTCCAGTGATTAGCTGCAGCAGTCATGTGTGCACATGGATATGTCACCACCACAGCCTTGAAAACAAATCCTGGAAGAGAGGTTCAAAGCACAACACTTGAAGTGGTGGGGAGGAGGACAGGTAAGTATAAGTATATTGTCATTTTAAATCATTCCCTGCACTTGGCCATGTTTTCTAATAGAGTAAATTGGCCAACCCTTTAAACATAACCATTAGAGATGAGCAAAGTATTAAAAAATTCGATTCGGCAACGTTGCCAAATTTCGCGATATGATTCTATTCGATCAGAATTAATTCGCAGCGAATAAACAGCTATTTACTGTTTGCAGAAAGCCGGGGTGGGCAGAAAAATGGCGGAAGCCCTTGGATGATGCAGTCGTGTGTTGTGTGTGTGTGTGTGTGTGTGTCTCTCTCTCTCTCCAGCACAGACAACTTTTATTTATGTGGAAGTATCTGCTAACAAGCATAGACACGCCTACCCAATCACATCACTAGAGAATATCATGTAACCGTCTGATGTCACAAAGGTCCTTACTAAATATTCATTACCGCAAAGCATTACGAAAACCAGATTCCATGTGAATCAAATATTTCCTGAAATTCGGATCGAATTCTACTTCTGCAGCTTCGATTCGCTCATCTCTAATAACCACGTATCATACAGTAGGCAATTCTTTGATGCTGTTATGAAGGTATGTTATGCTATCTATTCTGGTATTTTAAAGGATTAATATTGATTTAGCATGCACTGTTATAGAACCATATTCACATTATACTTAATTCCACTAAAAATTATAATAGGACATTTTTTATCCTTAAATGGAAATTTGATTATCTTCAAAGGGTTTTGTGAGATTGCAAAAACAGGCTTCTTTTTTTCTAGTAACAGCATCATATTTAAAGGTGTTGTTCACTTTCAGACCAATATTGAGAGACCAATGTTATTATTTATATAATAAAAAGTTATACAATTGTCCAATATACTTTCTGTATCAATTCCTCATGGTTTACTAAATCTCTGCTGTCATTCATTCTGCTTACTCCCAGTGGATAAAAATCAGTCATGGTCATGTGATATACAGTTCATGGTCATGTGATGAACACACAGATGCACAGCTCATTACTTGGCAGATGTCTGATTACTGTGCTGTGACTATAATGAGCTGTACACTTGTGTGTTCATCACATGACCATGGACCATATATCACATGACCATGGACAGATTATTATCCACTGTAAGTTAGCAGAATGAATGACAACAAGCAGAGATATAGAAAACCGTGAGGAATTGATACAAAAAGTATATTGGAAAATTGTAGAACTTTTTATTATACAAACTATAACATTGGTCTCTCAATATTGGTCTGAAAGTAAATAACCCCTTTAAATGTGAGAGTATATAATAAAAGTACTAGTTGTACTTTCTATCATCTGAATATAAACCACAACATTATACTGTACATTACAATCAAGTGTCAACAATCCATTCCTAGCATTGTCTAAACACTGTAAAAAATGTTTGCTCCCTGTATTCCGTGTTGCAGTGTGATTTTGATACTATATCAGCACAGGATGTTATATTCTCCCTGAACCATTTTGTTTCTTTTACAACTGTCAGTTATTGGATGCAAAGATAATATTGATGAGGACCTTCACGAGTAGATGCATCCAGTATATGGTCTTTTAACTCTTTTTATTGAAATATCATGCAAACATATATAACAATAAAAAATTACATAATCAACATGGTTACATTGATCATCATTACTTTACAAGACAAAGCATGTAACAAGGTGGAAACATCCAAGGGTTTCATCAATCAGCTCATTGAGGTTAGGCTAAAAAATTCAAAGGTTTCTGCGTCCTAAGGTTTTAAAATGCTATATGAGGTTACATGCAGTAGGAGTACAGCAGCGTTGGACAAGTGAACTAGAGGCAGAGGAACAAGACTTCTCTAAAATGCTGTGAATAAGTACACAGGGTACATTGGGTACACTGCACAAAAATATTACTTCCCACATAACCCACTTAATAGATTACAGAAAGATTGTCCAACTGCTACTGTGTATTTGGTAGGAATACCTATCGGAACTTACCATTTATCAGTCCCTAACAGTGACTACTGTACATGGCATATGAAAAATTCCTGATTATTATGTCAGGAGAACAGACCCAGGTTGGTGTTTAGGTCCTCTCCATGCCATTTCAATGACCCTTGGAACAATTTGACATCCCTTATCTTACTATTAATGAAGTTTCTTTGGCATGAGTAGTCCTGCACTGCATCTCCTACCCATTTGCAAATGGAATTCAACCAGTCAGGACTGTTGCCCCTTTCCTCAAGGACCTTATAGCAGCCATATGGTCTTTGTCTAAGCCACGCCTTGTGTGTACAGGTTTCCACATTTTGCTTTAAATTACTACCATGCATACTATTGTTTTCTTGTACGTGTTTTTAGTTTTCTTTTTGTATATATTTGAATGGCCCCAATACCTTAAGACAAATAACCATGAAACCTTAATGATTACTTACATCTATAACTTTGTAAAATTTTATTGTTTAGAATGCTAAATTATCTGAAAGCAGTTAAAATGCAATTAATGAATTACATTTCGTTTTAGGCAATTTACATCAACAGAAACCTTTTCAGCAAAAAAAAAAAAAAACACCCCAAAACAAAAACTGAAATAAATGTTTGGGTGACCTTTAAGGATAGGTTGTCTTAGTAAATCTATCTTTCCATAAATCTGGTGTTGGAAATATAGACATATGGTTAATATGCTACAAACTCTTTACCTCCGAGCATGATCATTAACGTAACACTCTATTACTCAAAGCCTTAGCTTTGTACCATAGCAAAAAGTACGTAGCTAGCAAGTCTGATTCAATAACAAGTTACAGCCATGCACTATCTTGTCAGTGTGCACTATTATCATTCAGATGTAGTGGACAGGCACTTAAAATTCCCAACACAAAATCAGCTGTAGTGCAATTCTGTCATCTATACGCCAGTGCTCATTACCTAAGCATCCCATTACCTCTGGCTGGAACATGACTATGGCTGGTATGACATTTGATGTCTTGCAGTTAAGTTTTTAATAGGATGCTATGCTTCTATTTAATGCTTCAGGCAATAAAATATAAGGATAGGTGGTAACAATGATATTAAGTTCTTATGAAGTACAAGTCAGTGATGATGTACTATATGGCACCAAATACCAACAGCAGAAAAATTGCCACCATAGAAAAAGTAAATAAAATCCTGCTGGCATTTAGGTTTTACTAGTAACATGTCAGAGAGAATTATTTGTTTCTTTTAGATGTCTATAGCAAAACTCCACGATCTTGCATTATGTCAGCAAATACTAACTGTGCGCTTGCCGTAATATTAAAAACCTGCAGTAGAATGATATCAGCACTTAAAATCTAGAAACTCATATATAAACTCATTTTGTAATAAATAACATTACATATTGAACACTGAATTGGTACAGTATTTTGCTTTATGTTTGTTTCTACTTAATTTTCTAAGGATTATTTGGCCTTTGACTCATCTTATATTTTATACCATATGTGGGGTGCTCTTCTTTACAAGTGCCCAGTTCTGGAAATAAAAATATGAGTATTTTTGTAAAGGAATTATAGATATCAATATCACTGAGGGCAATACTAAGAATCACTGACATGTGGACAAAGACTAAATAATAAAATATAACTTTCAATAATATTTTCTTTAAAACGTCCCTAAATATATATATACAGTATATATATATATATATATATATATATATATTAGAGATGAGCGAATCGAAGCTGCAGAAGTGGAATTCGATCCAAATTTCAGGAAATCTTTGATTCACCTCGATTCCGGATTTCCTCACGCGTCGATGCATCGAATCGCATTTTTTTATAAAATGGCCGCTGCACATGTTAGGACAAGTGGCAAGGGACTCTGGGAACGCGGGATCACCCACAATGCCAAGCGTGCAGCTAATCAGCAGCCAGCTGGACCTGTGATGTCACAGCCCTGTAAAAACCCTTGGCCATTTAAGGTACAGTGATTTCACATCACTCTTACTGTAGGGACAGATGTGAGCAGAAGCTAGGGAAAGATTTAGAAAACAGATAGAAGTTCAGGGAAAGAGCCTTAGAACTGTAGGGAAAGGATAGGGAGGAATTGAAAGAAGAATTTGGGGTGGTTGCAGGGTCATTTACAGCAAGAATTTTAATACACATTGCAGCACTCACTGCCGTTATACTGCTGCTCATTACTCATACCTGTGTCTTCAAGGTGGAACACAACAAGCCTTTTGCAGTGCAGTACAGCAAAAACTGTAAATTATCATCCACTAATATCTGCATGTATCTGTAAAAAACGCCTTTTTAAAGGTGTTTAATATAAGGGGCTTATTCACTGTTCTTCCAAAGCATAACATTGGAGGCCATTTGTCAGTACTACTGTGCCAAAGAAAACCAAATTATCATCCACTAATATCTGCACTTATCTGTAATAAACGACTTTAATGTGCGGAAAGACATAATGACCATATTCGCCATTTTATTCCCAATATAAAGTTGCTGGCCAATTATCAATACAGTATTGTCAATAATAATTCAATAATTCTTAGCGTTTATCACTTATTTAAAGGTGTTTATTAGTGTGTAAACCCATAAGGAGGACCATATTCACCATTTTGTTCCCAGTATAAAGTTGCTGGCCATTTATCAATACAGTATTGTCAATAATTCAATAATTGTTAGCCACAAATCTCTGCCTTTATCACGCTTTTTTTTATAGGTGTTCATTAGTGGGGAAAGAAATAAGGGCCATATTTGACGTTCTCTTCAAAGTAGAAAATTACAGGCCTTTTTTTCCCTTTGCAATTACGTTTTCTCATCGAACAGTATGTCAGACAGAGAAGCGAGAGGCCATGCACAGGGGAGGGCCACAGGCCTAAATGTTTCTGGTGCATGCATAGGTCGCAGCAGAGTAAGGGGGAGTGGTAGCAGGGGTCACTTACAGAGGCCTGAGCTCCCAGTATCAAGTAGCGGTCGTGTCTTGACTAGCAACCCAACGGTTGTTGACTCAGTCATCCAAGAGTCGGTGGGTTCGTCAGACACAACCCTTAGTTGGCATGGCCCGGCAGAAGGCCCTGTGCCCTCACCTGTCCTCAACCTGCCTCTGTCCTTTTCTGTTCCCTCAGCTAGAGAACTACTCTATGCTGTGGGCTCAGATCTACTATACAGTGAGGAGGAGGTACTAGAGGACAATCAGCAGCTACTGCTCAGGCATGATGTGTAGGAGACATCCGCTGCTTCCCCCGGTAGGTGGGCAAGTAGTGATGAGGAGAGTGTGTGGAAGCTGGTTTTGAGGAGGACATCAGTGACCTGCAGACAGTAGTGGATGACGATGTAGCCGATCGTAATTGGGAGCCGGGTGACGAAGGGGCTTCAATGACATCAGAAGAAGAGGATTGAGCCTGCAACAATGTCCACATCATCCTCCACTGTTTCCTCAGCCTCCACTGCAGGGACAATTCACAGTGCTCCGCCAGCATACCACATGTGCAGGGCACAGCGGTGTCACGCTGTTCTACACCTTGTTTGCCTGGGCGAACAAAGTCACACATGGGAGGAACTGGGTCACTGTATGTTCTCCTCTTGCTGCTTCCACTGGATCACTCTGTATACTCCTCATATACTCCTCATGCCACTGCCACTGAGTCACTGTGTAGCCTCCTAAGGCTGCTGACACCTCCACAATGTCACTGGGTCACTGTATGGCCTCCTCATGCTGCTGCCACTGGGTCACTGTATGCCCTCCTCATGACGCTGCCACTGGGTGACTGTATGGCCTCCTCATGTTGCTGCCACTGGGTCACTGTATGGCCTCCTCATGCTACTGCCACTGGGGCACTGTATGCCCTCCTTATGCCGCTGCCACTGGGTCACTGTATGGCCTCCTCATGCCGCTGCCACTGAGTCACTGTATGGCCTCCTCATGCTGCTGCCACTGGGTCACTGTAGGTCCTCCTCATTCTGCTGCCACCGGGTCACTGTATGCCCTCCTCATGCCGCTACCACTGGGTCACTGTATGCCCTCCTCATTCTGCTGCCACTGGGTCACTGTATGCCCTCCTCATGCTGCTGCCACTGGGTCACTGTATGCCCTCTTCATGCTGCTGCCGCTGGGTCAGTGTATGCCCTCCTCATGCTGCTGCCATGGATCATTCTATGCCCTCCTTATGCCGCAGCCACGAGGTCACTGTATGGCCTCCTCATGCCGCTGCCACTGGGTCACTGTATGGCCTTCTCATGCTGCTGCCACTGGGTCACTGTAGGTCCTCCTCATTCTGCTGCCACCAGGTCACTGTATGGCCTCCTCATGCTGCTTCCACTGGGTCACTCTGAGTATGCCTCATGCCGCTGCCACTGGGTCACTGTATGTCCTCCTCATTCAGCTGCCACTGGGTCACTGTATGCCCTCCTCATGCCACTGCCCTTGTTTTACTCTGTCCTCCTCATGTCACTGCCACTGCTGGGTCACTGTATGTTCTCCTCATGCCCTGCCACTGGGTCACTGTATGTCCTACTCATGCTGCTGCCACTGGGTCACTGTATGGCCTCCTCAT
The DNA here is from genome assembly GCA_947044405.1 of Leptodactylus fallax. NCBI lineage: Eukaryota > Metazoa > Chordata > Amphibia > Anura > Leptodactylidae > Leptodactylus > Leptodactylus fallax. The sequence goes on from CAMRHE010000024.1 coordinate 1,903,289, forward strand.
GCTGCTGCCTACTCCACATTATATCGCCTTGCCACTCTGTGGCCTCCTCATGCTGCTGCCAACTAAGCATTATGCCGCCTTGCCACTCTGTAGACATCTATGTGGAATCAACAGACGACGGTGTTAAAGTAGTGCTCTTTCACGCTACAGTGGGATGTTGGGCCTCTGCACGGTTCTTTCTACCTGGCAAAAACATGGACTTGTAAGGCTGAGTTCACACTTGAGTTAGTTGGTCAGTTTTGGCCCCGTAACTGGCCAAATAAGTGAAGTGTGCAGTGGTTCTCAGAGGGACGCCTGTCATACTGACTCACAGTATTGTTTCACTACCACAGTAGGCTCCCTATGCGTGTTACTGCAAGGCACAGTGTTCTACACCACTATACAGGCTCTCTGAAGCCAGGAAATAGGTGTTTTTTAGCGATATTCACTGTGAATTAATTCGGATCGAAGCGAATACTTTTGGAAATTCGAATCGAACTGCAGAATTGAACTTTTGAGAAATTCGCTCATCTCTAATATATATATCTCAAGTGTAAAAATCTGTGCATAATAATGCTTAGGGAGCGCTTACCCTATCTGAACACAGGGGTTGTTCGCTAATACAAGACACATGCAAATCCCTGCATTATGTGAACCCTTCCTTCCAAATTGCAACATATGAGTCAGTATACTGTATATGACACTGGTAATAAAGGAGGTACGCTGTTCTTATATTTATTTGAGACTAGACTGAAGCTGCTACCCGCACACCATAACTTCACTTATTTTACATATGACTTTTTATGCTTTCAAGCATTTATAACTTCACTTTGCTTTACCAGAAAGATTACAAAGAGGCAGCAATGGAAAGGGAATTGCTTCATCCTGCATAGTATGGGGTCACATTATGGTGGAAAAACCACCTGAAAAAAACAAAACATAACACCCTCTAAGCAGTTTGTTCTGTTCAGGTAATAAATAAGAAAACATTGAATACAGAAATAACACAAATTATTTGGCAGTCACCAGATCCCTGTCTAATATGTAGAAAGTCACTCATGTATAATAACTAAATTCAATAATTAACTATTTGTTAGTGGGCGATGTTTGTTTCACAGATGGGATATACTGCAAAAACACCAAGCACCTAATTAAGACTGCATTCACACTGCGTCTCATGTGTGTATTAAACATATGCAATACTCAGTGGTATCTGTTTTATGCTTCCTTTAAACATATGTTCCAGGAATGTTCCTGTGTGAGTTGCAACCATCCCCTATAGGTACCCATGTAAAGCAAATGTATACTGTACTAGCAGAAGGACCCGGCTTCGCACGGGTATATTTAATCTTTTGTTTGTGTAGTGACCCCATAAGAATTGGCCAGTTTTGCACTTGACATCCAGTATGGCAGTCCAGTATAGGTACAGTCTATTTATGGCTGTGTTGCTATGGAAACCTGATAAATGAAATGTGAAGTTATATTGGCTGATGCACGTCATATGACTGAATATTTAAGGACCTGCGAACTGATATTAACTCATACAGGTCATAAATAGCTTGGTTGCTATGGAAACCTGGTGTAAAGCTATGTGTATGTCAGGACTGAAGAACCTGCAATTTTCCATTGGTCCATAAGCGTCATGGGATCATGTGTATCTCAGTTTGGATATCAGTGAAAGACCTGCGATCGGTTGTTATGGAAAACCTGGAGTAAAGCTGTATGTATGTGACCTTGTGTAACAGTGTCATCCACAGCGCCCTGCCCCTTTAAAGCTGACCTACAGCAGTGAAGAAAAATGGCTGTTATGGAAACATGGAGTGCAGCTGTGTGCATGTGGCTGACAATGCCTTGTCAGATTGGAGACGAGCTTGGGTGTGCTGGGTTGTTTCAGCAGCTCGCTGTTGTCTGTGACATATCTTGTTAGATTAGAGACAGGCTTGGGTCTGCTGAGAGTTTTCATTAGCTCGAGCAGCAGCCATGCATTTTGCTGCAGGGGGCATGAGTAGTTTAAAAACGTTTCAATTTATAAGAATGCTGAAATCCAGTATGGCAATCCAGTCAGTGGCGTAAATACTGGGGTAGCAGTGGTAGCGGCTGCCACAGGGCCCAGGACATTAGGGGTCCTGGCGGGCCCCTGATGTTTTGTTTTTTAATAGGCCATTACCTGCTGGTGTAACACCAGCAGGTAACGGGCCCTATTTACTTACCGATCCCTGCTCCTGCTCACGGCCGTCTGCGCTTCACCTTCTGCAGCGGCGGCTGTGAGCAGGAGCGGGGATCGGTAAGTAAGGCCTGCGGGCCGTGAACCCCACAAACACTGCTATCATTATACTCTGGGGTATTTTCAGCAGGCTTCGGGCCTCCTTGGTGACATCCCAGACGTCGGTGGGCCAGTCCGACGTCATTATGCGTTGCGATGCATGCCTGGCTCATGTGACATCTGGTCCAACATTGAAGAAGTAGCGGGGAGTGCGCATAATACTATATGAAGGGGCCACTATGATACTGTGGCAGGGGCCACTATGGGGCAGAATACTGTGTGCAAGGGCCACTATGGGGCATAATAGTGTGTGCAAGGGCTACTATGGGGCATAATAGTGTGTGTAGGAATGCAGTTTGTGCAGGGGGGGCGGTTGCGGGGGGGGGGTCCCATGTCTAGCCATTGCTAGTTACGTCACTGAGTCCAGTATAGGTACAGTCTATTTATGGCTGTGTTGTTATGGAAACATGGTAAATTAAATGTGAACTTATATTGGCTGATACACGTGATATGACAGAATATTTAAGGACCTGCGAACTGCTATTGACTAATAGAGGTCATAAATAGCTTGGTTGCTATGGAAACCTGTGTGCCTGAGGAGACTAAGCGCCTGCGAGCTTCTATTGGCTGATAAGGGCCATGTGACCGTGTGTATGGCAGTTGGAATATGAGTGAAAGACTTGCAGGCTTGTATTAGCTAATGTTGGTTCATTTTTTGGGAATACTGTATCTCAGGAACAGTACGTCCAAGAGAGCTGAGACTCAGTCTAAAATATTCCCGGACACCTGATGTACATGTGTGCCAAATTTGGTGAGGATCGGTCCAGTCATTTGGTCGCGCGTAAAGAACAGACAGACAGACAGATAGACAGACAGAAACTCATTTTTATATGTATACTAGAAAAAGGACCCGGCTTCGCACGGGTATATTTCATTTTTTGTTTGTGTAGTGACCCCATAAGAATTGGACAGTTTTGCACTTGACATCCAGTACATGACACTTGACATCATCATGCGCATGTGTGGTGACTAGATGGGGGGTAACGCTGCAGTTGGGATTGCGGGTTGCAAACAGTGCAGACTTGTGACGGTCTCTGGGCACGAGGGCACAGTGCTGGTGCTGTCCCACATTACCACCACTGGTACCGGTGATGAGGGGGCTGCACAAATGTTGGTGGTGATTGTTCCCCCGGGGCGCTTCCCCTATACTGTGCCAACTGGTGGTGTTTGGGGCGCTCTGATGTTGTTGGTGCAGAGTCAGACACAGAAACAGTTGTAAAGTTGAACTTTTACTTCCATGGGTGTGGAGGCACAAATACTTAAACAGTTTCCTCAATACAAAATAACGGGGTACGCCTGGTGACACAGTAAAGTCCTGGGGTGTAGGGTAAACTTAATGAAAGGTATTCCTAGCCCCTTATACTTCAGTGTTACTGCCCTAAGGTGCGTCTGGGCTCCTATTTGGCTCATAGGAGGATGCCCACCAGGATACTAGCACATAATATTCCCCACTCACATTATGTGGTCAGAGTTTCTGGGTGCAATAGTCAGGGTGGCGGGATCTTCCACAGGTCTGGCCTTGGCCCCTGGATCCTGTGATACTTGCTATGGAGCCCACAGAATGTTCTCTCCACAGTCTCATGCTCACAAGATAATGAAGCTTGACTTCCTTCAGAGCAATGGCAAGGCAGACAGGGGATAGGATCTTCTGAATAGCTGGAGTATGTAAATTCTCCAACCTTCCTGGGCCTGTCTAAAACTTGAGATACCTGAACTAAGCTCACTGTTTTCTTCACTGGACACCACAATTCTTTCCTCACCTCCTCCTCCTAACACTCCACACTTCTAACTCCTCACACAGGACCTTCCTGAAGGGGTGTTACTATGGGAACCAGTGATCAGCTGTCTCTTCCCCTTTACCCAGGTGATGTCCTCCCATTGGACATTTGGTTACTATTCCATCTTATGGGAGGTGTAATGCAGGTGTGAGGCTCACTAGGTGGCGCTGTGTTGTGTGAGACTCAGGACCCCCTGCTATGTCACACAGGTTACAAAGCAACAGGAAATAATGCAATTACTACAAAGATCACCCTCGGCCCAGCCATAGCCAGCTCTGGGATGCCACAGATGTAGCAAAACTATGGTATATAATGTTTTTTCGCATAACCCTCTAAATTTAAAACCAAACCTTTAATGCATAACTTAACATACAGTATATGGGTATCAATACCCTACGTACTTGCATATCCACATATCTAATGATAACTGTATCAGACTATATTTCTGGTAAAAGGAATGCCTCCATTTGCATCATCACAGATGTTCTCATCATCATCAAATGATCCGATAACACACCCTACTGTTAGGGACACAGACTAAATTGTTGTTTTGCCCACACAATTCTTGGGACAGGGGAAGGTTGCTATATACACAATAAATGCTGTTTCTCAATTTATGAATTCCTGACTGGCGTATTCAACTTTCGTCACTACAGTAATAATTAATTTGATGGTTCTATGAATAAAATCACAGGCTCAGCAGGACTCGCATCTAAACGTTCCTACCGTGTTAATTTTACCAAGTCACATCCTAGAATTGTTCATTGGAGAGAGAGGACTGTGAACCAGCCTAACAAGTAGATTTTTACCTCTACGGAATGTAATTTGAAGCTGCCCACTGGTTTCATCTGCTAGGTCTGGATCCATTTTTAAAACTTCTCAATATAGATCAAGAATTTTTTTTGACCTCTTTGTGTTGTCTATCAAAGTTCCCTATTACATTAATCCATTGACCCTGTTGCTCTCGACTCTTTGGCACCAGAAGGTCCGATCTATTGCTGGCCACTGCATGATTGTATGCTTGGTGAATAATACTTTTAGGATACCCACGTTGTTCAAATCTCATGTCAAGATCTTTCGCCTTTCAAGTTCTTTCTCCCTACTAATGAAATGGGAGAAAGAACTCAGGGATAACTCATTGAAACTGATGACTATCCTTGTGGAGGAGGAATACATATATTTGGAGAAATCCTCAAGGGAGTTCAAGGGATGTATTGAGTCTGCAAAAAATTTTATCAGCAGACACAGAATTTGACAAAAGAGAAAACATATTACAAAATAATATTGAACATTTTGTGACTTTAATCAAAAGTAGAAAACATTTTCAATTGGCGGAATTCAAAGCGAGCGTATAAAAGTTTGTACTCCACGAGGGTTGAAAGTGAGGTGTTCTAATCAGAGTATGAAACCTCTGACACAGAAAAACCATTACATTATCCTCAAAAGGGAGGAAGGTCAAACTCTAGAGAACAGCTGGCAATAGAGGCGTTAACATATCGAACAGTGAACAGACTGTTTTTTTTTTTTTTTTATCTCAAGGTCCCCTGATCACTCAATATCTGCTCAGAGGCAGAACAGACAACATACAGAGATTGGGGGCGGAGAAAGAGCTAGAATGTTATGGAAACTTTAGCACCAACAGAGATAGATAGCAATGGAGGTTATACTAATTTACCTCAAACCCCTAATCAAGATGAATTACAAATAAATAATCTCTCAGAAAGGCGACAGTCACAGAAATGAAATTATTGAAACATGGACTTTCCTTTGTCCAACTACCCAATTTGACAAATTCACATAGGTGAATGATATATTTCTGTCCACACGTAAACTGAGGTGGATTAAATACATGAAAAATTTTAAAAATGTTAATAGAAGAAAATGCAATGAACTAGGCATTAATCTGGAGGATTTATCAGGTTTGGAGGTGTTAGAAACATTATGGGAAGAAGGGAAGGGTATGACAGACCCTTGTCTTTTTACTAAGTTACATCCAAAGAGTACCAAGATGCCTCCGATCTTTGACTCCAGTCATGTGGACATATTTGAAGAAATAATAATAATAATAATAACAACAATAATATTATTAATAATGGTCATTAGGGGTAATTCACAAATCAAAGGAGAAAGTAAAAAGAGGAATCTTGTGAGAGAACAGATGAATGCGCTTAGAGGTTTAGAATCAGACAGCTCTATAGTCATAAAGCCCTCTGACAAGGGTGGCAATGTAGTTATCAATACATCAAAGTGTGCATGGATATCTTGCAATATACTATGTCATATAGAATATTGTCTTGTTATGTAACTGCATTATTACTGTTTTGTCCTGGTGGTGGAAAGTCTTTTGTTTCTTGTATACCACAAATTACAACCTGTTCTCACATTTCCTAATAGCTCAGTGTGTTATTAGTTTTATTCCCAAGCAAAAAGTTCACTGGTTCAAATTTGGATCAGCCATAAAGAAGATTTCCCACGAAAAGAGAAACAGCGTCATCCAGCATGGCAGAGGAGGTGGCTTGTATGCTTCATAATGCCATGCTAGGTGTGCTACACAAGACTTGAATAGTGGCCCAAAAAAGGTGAAGAAACCTTGACTTCAATCAGCTCAAATTTTTCGAAAAGTGAACAGTAGAAGATTGGAAACGGGAGATTTGGAGTGATCAGACGAAAGTCAATAGACTGGGCTCTAATGAGAGTAAAAAGGGTCTGGAAGAAACAAGGGAAAAGGTGGCTAATGGATTGAGGAATTGATGGAACTGTCAAGTTTGGTGAAGGAGGCCTTGTTTCACAGCCAAAGGCATTGAAAACTTGACCAGGATCGATGGTGTTCTCAATGTATATGTGAGTATCCTACAAGACAAGTTACTTTGTACACTCAAGTACTATGGCTATGAAAAGGACGACATATTCTTTCAGCAGGACAAGGACCTGAAGCATACATCGAGATTAGCAAAAAAATGGTTCAATGACAATGAAGTAGAGTTGCTGGATTGACCCCACAACCCCCATACCTCAACCCAATTGAATACTTGTGGGTAGAGTTGAAGAAAAAGCTGTATTCGTACCCAAGTGAGTTGACCAGTATGCACCAACATTGAAAACGTGTAGAAGAGACCTGGGATCAGATTTCAGTAGAGATATGCTTTACTCTGATCGAGAGTATGCCCAGAAGGATTCAGGCAGTGTTGAAAGCCAAAGGTGGCTTTACAAAATACTAACAAAGTAATAAATATAAAAATTTTGATTTTTAGGAGCAAAACAGTAACAATGCAGTTACATGTCAAGAATCTACATAACTAATCAAATGCTAAATAGTTGCAAGTCAAATGTATGTATAAGATGGTCAAGATGATTCTCTACAAAATGATGGTAGACTCACGTTCGAAGCTGTAGTACATGGTGAGATATGAAGTCTGAAAGTCTAAAGTTCAAAACATTGTTACCTTTGTGCTCATCAGTGTATATGAAGCCAACGTTCCACCAAATACCAACATTTTACTCTCTCCCCACAAGGGTCTGAATCCCCTTAAAGGATATCCTATTGTCTTGGGAAGAGGGAGTATCACCAAGGGTATCGGCACATACAGTACAGACCAAAAGTTTGGACACACCTTCTCATTCCAAGAGTTTTCTGTATTTTCATGACTATAAAAATTGTAGATTCACACTGAAGGCATCAAAACTATGAATTAACACATGTGGAATTATATACTTAACAAAAAAGTGTGAAACAACTGAAAATATGTCTTATATTCTAGGTTCTTCAAAGTAGCCACCTTTTGCTTTGATTACTGCTTTGCACACTCTTGGCATTCTCTTGATGAGCTTCAAGAGGTAGTCACCTGAAATGGTCTTCCAACAGTCTTGAAGGAGTTCCCAGAGATGCGTAGCACTTGTTGGCCCTTTTGCCTTCAATCTGCGGTCCAGCTCACTCCAAACCATCTCAATTGGGTTCAGGTCTGGTGACTGTGGAGGCCAGGTCATCTGGCGTAGCACCCCATCACTCTCCTTCTTGGTCAAATAGCCCTTACACAGTCTGGAGGTGTGTTTGGGGTCATTGTCCTGTTGAAAAATAAATGATGCTCCAACTAAACGCAAACTGGATGGAATAGCATGCCGCTGCAAGATGCTGTGGTAACCATGCTGGTTCAGTATTCCTTCAATTTTGAATAAATCCCCAACAGTGTCACCAGCAAAGCACCCCCACACCATCACACCTCCTCCTCCATGCTTCACGGTGGGAACCAGGCATGTAGAGTCCATTCGTTCACCTTTTCTGCGTCGCACAAATACACGGTGGTTGGAACCAAAGATCTCAAATTTGGACTCATCAGACCAAAGCACAGATTTCCACAGGTCTAATGTCCATTCCTTGTGTTCTTTAGCCTAAACAAGTCTCTTCTGCTTGTTGCCGGTCCTTAGCAGTGGTTTCCTAGAAGCTATTTTACCATGAAGGCCTGCTGCACACAGTCTCCTCTTAACAGTTGTTGTAGAGATGTGTCTGCTGCTAGAACTCTGTGTGGCATTGACCTGGTCTCTAATCTGAGCTGCTGTTAACCTGCGATTTCTGAGGCTGGTGACTCGGATGAACTTATCCTCCGCAGCAGAGGTGACTCTTGGTCTTCCTTTCCTGGGGCGGTCCTCATGTGAGCCAGTTTCTTTGTAGCGCTTGATGGTTTTGGCCACTGCACTTGGGGACACTTTCAAAGTTTTCCCAATTTTTCGTATTGACTGACCTTCATTTCTTAAAGTAATGATGGCCACTCGTTTTTCTTTACTTAGCTGCTTTTTTCTTGCCATAATACAAATTCTAACACTCCATTCAGTAGGACTATCAGCTATATATCCACCTGACTTCTGAACAACACAACTGATGGTCCCAACCCCATTTATAAGGCAAGAAATCCCACTTATTAAACCTGACAGGGCACACCTGTGAAGTGAAAACCATTTCAGGTGACTACCTCTTGAAGCTCATCAAGAGAATGCCAAGAGTGTGCAAAGCAGTAATCAAAGCAAAAGGTGGCTACTTTGAAGAACCTAGAATATAAGACATATTTTCAGTTGTTTCACACTTTTTTGTTAAGTATATAATTCCACATGTGTTAATTCATAGTTTTGATGCCTTCAGTGTGAATCTACAATTTTTATAGTCATGAAAATACAGAAATCTCTTGGAATGAGAAGGTGTGTCCAAACTTTTGGTCTGTACTGTATGTTGACGCAATATTATGTTCATTTGTGCTGTCTCTTCCATTGTATGTCCGAGACACAATGGATGTCCATCTGAATCTGGATGACATTTCATTTCCTCTAGGTACCATGATAGCCTGCCTCTTGTGTCACCCCCTCTACCTCATAGATTGTAAGCTCTTGCGAGCAGGGCCCTCAGTCCCAGTGTGTGAATTGACTATTTCTTTGTAATGTATCTTTTTTGTCTGTACTTGAACCCTACAAATTGTACAGTGCTGCGGAATATGTTGGCGCTATATAAATAAAATGTATTATTATTATTATTATTATGTAGAGGCACTATACAGCTCAATTCCACACAAGTTGGTCTGTAATGCGGTGCGTTATCTCAATATGAGGGTTACCCACCTACAGTAGCAAAGTGACGTTGTTATAAAGCTCCTGCAATTAATCTTAAAGAGAAATTACTTTACATTTAATGGGTGCTTCTTCCACCAGCTCCAGAATGTCTTGATCTTCTGGACAGGGACTTCTCAGTCCTTTTGGCAGTTTGTGGAGTCCTTAAACCGCAATAACATATAAATCTTACATTTACTGTAGAGATCAATCAGCAGCAAATCCCATTTTGGATTTGTTGACTGGGATAGATGAACATGGGACTTTTAACATCACACTATATCATAAGCAGTCGGCAACAGATAGCCTCCTAAAATAGGAGAGTCATCACCCCGTTGCTTCGAAGAAAAGAAATTGTTCCACGTTATCTGAATGTAAAAACAAGGTGAAAGATCTTGAAATGAGATTTGAACAACGAGGGTATCTTAAAAGTGTTATTCACCAAACATACGATCATGCAGTGGCCTGCAATAGATCAGAATCAGACCTTCTAGTATGAAAGAGTCAAGAGCAACAGGGTCAATGGATCAATGTAATAAGGACCTTTGACAGTCAACGCGAAGAGGTCAAAAAAATCCTTGAGCTCTATTGGAAAGTTTTAAAAATGGATCCAGACCTAGCTGATGAAATCCGTGGGCAGCCTCAAAATACATTCCATAAAGGTAAAAATCTACGTGTTAGGCTGGTTCACAGTTATCTCTCTCCAATTAATGATTCTAGTACATGGCTTGGTAAAATTAATACGGTATTAACATTTAGATGTGAGTCCTATCGAGCCTGCGATTTTATCCACAGAAGCAACTAATTTATTAGTGTTGCGATGACCTCCCCCTGTCCCAAGAATTATGTAGTCAAAACAATTTGTGAGATCATAAGACGTATTCTGGACCTTGTAGGTAACATCAATAGAAAGGAAGAAAAAAAAATACATTCTCTACTCATAGGTGGGAATTGGGATCTAAATATCCTGCAAAAGGAAGTGCAGTGGATATATACAGTAGACTTAAGAGTGTCAAACCTTTGTGACTTAATGATGCCATCTCTTTTATTATTTATTTAGCCTGTATCCATACACATCCATCCATTCCTCTTATTAGGAAAGGTCAATATTTTAGGGGGGTTTGTATTGAATGCTAGTGCATCTGCTGATAGAAAATGATGTGTATAATTTTCTGTATTTATGTTGTATGGATTCTAGCCTGACAGAACGGTGCGTTATCTACAGTGGCTTGCAAAAATATTCATACCCCTTGAACTTTTTCACATTTTGTCACCTTATAACCACAAAAGTAAATATATTTTATTGAGATTTTAAGTCATAGACCAACACAAATTAACACATAATTGTGAAGTTGAATGAAAATGATGCATGGTTTTCAAAATTTTTATCAAATAAAAATCTGAAAAGTGTGACGTGCAAAAGTATTCAGCCCCCTATTTCAATATTTTGTAGAGCCACCTTTCACTGCAATTACAGCTGCAAGTATTTTGGGTTATGTCTCTACTAGCTTTACACATCTAGACACTGAGATTTTTGCCCATTCTTCTTTGCAAAATAGCTCAAGCTCAGCCAGATTGGATGGACAGCATCTGTGAACAGCAATTTTCATGTCTTGCCACAGATGCTCAATGGGATTTAGGTCTGGACTTTGACTGGGCCATTCGAGCACATGAATATTCTTTGATCTAAACCATTCCACTGTAGCCCTGGCTTTATGTTTAGGGTCATTTTCTTGCTGGAAGGTGAATCTCATTCCCAGTCTCAAGTCTTTTGCAGCCTCCAACAGGTTTTCTTCTAGGATTGCCCTGTATTTAGCTCCATCCATCTTTCCATCAACTCTGACCAGCTCCCTGTCCCTGCTGAAGAAAAGCATCTCCACAGCATGATGCTCCCACCACCGTTTTCAGGAGATGAGCAGTGTTACTTTTCGGCCATACATAGCGCCATGCCATTTAGCCCAAAATGTTCAACTTTGGTCTCATCTGACCAGATCACCTTAAACATGTGTGTCCCCTATATACAGTAGCTTTTAGCAAACTGCAAACAGCACTTCTTATGTCTTTCTTTCAACAATGGTTTTCTTCTTGCCACTCTTCCATAAAGGCCAGATTTGTGGAGTGCACGACTTATAGTTGTCCTGTGGACAGATTCTCACACCTGAGCTGTTAATTTCTGAAGCTCCTCCAGAGTGACCATTGGCCTCTTGGCTGCTTCTCTGACCAGTGCTCTCCTTGCTTGATCGGTTAGTTTAGGTGGACGATCATGTTTTGGTAGGTTTGCAGTTGTAGAATACTTTTTCCATCTTTGGATGATGGATTCAACATTGCTTGGGATGCTCAAAGCTTGGGATATGTTTTTATAACCTAACCCTGCTTTAAACTTCTGTTATCGAAACCCAAACTGGGTTCAAAATCCTGATTGTCAAGTGGTGCCAAATTATTTATAATCCATATCGATATATATATACTGTGAGCTCACAGAGAAAGAACCAGCCTGACATGCTCAGTCGGTGTTAAGCAAGTTGTGTTTATTAAAAACATAGCATAAGCTTTTATAGAGAACAGTAAATAATTATTAATTATAACAGAGCATGCGTGAAAACTGGTTAACCTGATTGACCATTGGCGGGAGGAGGGTCTTGACACCCCCCTTACTCATCTCAATAATCAAAGTATATTAGTACTATGAGCTGCATAATGCAAAGCATGGCTGGGACCTGTTGTTCTACATTGCACATCTGAGGGGAGAAACTGCGCAGCTACGTGCTGGGGGCTGTTTGCGTAAGTAGGGTTAATCTCCAGCCTTCTCGAAGGACAGCTCACAGAAAGTTTATAAACAAGTAAGTCCACTAGGACATGCTGCCCTACACTGGGTGTCTGGCCTTGCTCTCAGTGTATATCCTTATCATCGAAGGCTGTACACTTCTTCTACTAGATGCATTTCTATAATTTTTAAGAACAGCAAGCTAACGAGAAGTTAAAGAGACAGACACTTAATTTCTACAACATATTCCCACCTGTTTGTGATTTTAACACAACAGTATGGCTCAATGCCTGTACTTTCAGTTTCCTGAACTGCTGGACTTTTTAACCTTCTTCACCAGATTCCAGGTCATGTGGACATACTATTGTGTCAAACATCACAACATCCTGATTTCCTGCACACATTGAGTGGGATATACACGTCTGCAGTGTTGGTCATATTCACATATGTCCCTTTCTTACAGGTAGTACATTTCTCTACAATACATATGATCAGTCTGTACATTGCATAGAGACATAACAGGATTATGGGTGCAAATCCATCAGTCCAATAGTCTTTAGGTTTTCTTCTCAGGATCCATATCATATCCTTTAGCAGTTTATTGTCCCATTTGTCTTTAAGAACATTATCCAGTGGGGACACCACCATGACAACAAGGTTTTCCTTGTAGTTTCACAGCTGTACTGGTTGTCACCAGGACCGGGAAGTTACCGTTGCATCGAGGCCCTTCTCACATGGCTCTTTATCTCCATCCAATCCTTGGGTTGTAGCTTATAGGTTCCTCTTATATCCTTCCACTAACTCAGGATCTGGGAGGAAGGAGGAAACTCAAGAGTGTACATTAGTCAAATGTTCTTGGCAATCAATCACATAGTCAGTCTGCACACCATACTACATCTGGAACAATTGTGAAAAATATAATCCAAATACTCTAGGGGCTGAGGCCAATCCTTCTGTCAGGAGTCAGGAGTGTACCTTACAGAAAAACAAATACAAGTGACAATATTCTCCACTTCTCTGGGGACGGTACTGGTAAGGAACACTTGCTGTATCCCTATGACCTCCATTATTTCTCTTGTTACTTGTCCTGTATAGTGAGTTCCATTATCTCTTTGATGGTCTCGGGGATCCCATACCTTCACACTACTTCTTTCAGTAGTTTATCTGCAGTTCCTTTTGCGGTGGCTTTCTGCACCAGAAATGCCTCAGGTCATCCTGAAGAGAGATCAATACACACAAGCACGTACTCATACCTTCCCACCTTTGGTAACTGTATATAGTTAACCCGCAATCTCTGAAACAGGTACAAGGACTTCGGGGTGTTTCTAAGAAACCTTTCACCTTCTGGCCTACATTGTGTTTGACACATGTTATGCAGGCTTACACATATCTGACTGCAGTGATGCTAAATCCTGCAGCTACCCATCATCTGCTCACCAGGTCACACATGGCTACTTCTGAGTGATGCACTTGAGCTGCTTGCGCCATCCTTGGGAACAATGCTCTCGGTAACATACTCTCTTACCACTGGCCATCAGGACTTGTTCATCTTTTTTCTTCCTCCTTGCAGTTTCCAAATCTTCTTTTCTTCTGGGCCATTTTGGTCCTGCAGTAATTTTAGAACCTGAAAAGAGAGCTGAGAGTTTTGGTCCAGTATGGTGACCCCCTGTGCTGAGGCATGTTCCCTAGGCTTTTCTGCAGCTAGTTTGGTGGCAGTATCTGCCCACACGTTACCTCTACTTTCTTTTGTACAAGCCTTGGTGTGTGCCTTGACTTTGATTATACTCACCTGTTCGGGTAGCAGCAAGTCCTACAAAACCTACTGAATTGCCTGGACATTATTTTAGGCTTAACATTAAACGCACAGATTGGACGATAGTCCTGTGCTAAACCAAAAGCCCATCAGGCTTACCCTCAGCCATTTTACACAGTTTCAGTGAGTGCTTTTAGGGGGATTCTGCTTGTTTCACCTCGTTTTCAGGGACCATGGCATAGAATAATGGTGTAGAATTTACCATCCTTCCCAAATCGACAGCCATATATAAAAGAACTCAAAATCAAGGTTAGCAAAATCAGGGTTAGCAATAGGTTCATCAAAGTTTTCTTGTGGCATAAAAACATATTGTCAGCAGAAAATACTTGTGCCTTTCTCCCCCCTGAACCTATTGGTAACAGGTGAAAAGGGATTTTTAGTGACGTGCAACGTGCAAAAGTGACATGAGGAGGCATAAGTAAGGCACACTGTAGTCTGAGATGTCCAGCCACTGGAATATATTTAAGCTGGACCTGGGACACTCACAAGAATGAATTCATATTATAATCCTATATTACCAAAACTCAAAATCTGCATTAACAATGGTTCTTGGTCTTCCACATTTTTTCTTAACCTTGTTATAAACAATCTTCATGTATTAAATTACTTTGCGTTCTGACTCTCAAGGACAAAATCAAGTTATATTATCATGCAAGCAGCAGTTTTAAAAGGCCAGTGGCTTGTATGTGTGTTTGTGGAGTTTTTTTTTTCTTTTTTTCCTCTCTACTACTTCTACACACTCCAGAATTACAAACAATAAGGTTAGTAAATTCTCAGAATATATCAACAGAGAAAGCCCCTGTTCACATAACAAAAATTATACACAAAAAGACATTACAGCATAGCATTACAACATTGTCACATAACCGTCTTTTGATTAAACAACATACACATACATGTTCACAAATTTGGAAATATGGGACACGTTATTCATTTTCTAAGTCTTCATGACAATCTTTCTACAATGGGGGACGATTGGGGCACGGTTCATAACAAAGTAACAAAATGAAACAGATTTTACTGTCTACATCTAAGGCAGGCAGGTTCGGCCAGCTGGTTACCCGTCTATTTAAACCAAAGATGATGCTGAAGCGCTTCCACCTGCATACAAAACAAACATTGGCACCAAATCCTTTATATGTTCTCAATTGACTTAAATCAACCCTTGTCCACTTGAGGGACCACGGACAGGTCGTCCATGTTACCACAGGATAAAGACCAGCTCTTGGAGGATGCGGGTGTGGTTGGGGAACTCCATAAGCTGCACAGAATTTTCTCCAATCAGGGTTTTGTTGACCGCAATCTCTGCAGGTCCTTCTAGACTGCTGTTTGCTGGTGTTTTCTCTGGGTACTTAGGAGATTTTACTACTTTTCGTTGCTCTTTCTGAATCACTTTTTCTGAATCACTTTCTTCAACTCCTTCTCCTTAGAATCACTTTCCTCTTTTTCCCTATTATTCTCACTATCAAAGCACTGATAATAGTACTTATTACCTACTTATGTCTCTCTACACCCTCCTTCCTGCACTTCCTCTGACATCTTCTGCCACATACATGCTCCATCTATTAAATCGTGGTCTCTTAACCTCTATGTTGTCTCACTATCTTATCTCACTTTCTTGGTACCTCTCCATTGCATCAGCATCTTCTTTTACCTTTTCAAATCTTTGTAACTGGAATTTCTCTATTCTTGGGATCAGCTCCACACCACCCAGGCAAATTCTCCCACACCGAGTGTTAATGAGTGCAGCTCCTTGTTCAGAACCTGGAAAGATATATCCCGGACACACACAGTAGCCCTGGGTTGCTACATTCTCCTCCACTACAATTTGGAGAAGACGGAAGGTGGGGCAACCTATCCTTCAAACTTTTCACATGATCCAGCCCATTAATAAACCAAATGGGAGGCCAAAAACACAGCACAAAATCTCTTGTTGGTTATACATTGCTAAAACACAGAGAATGTGCGATTAGTATCATTAACATAACATGATTGGGTATAAAGTTATAACATAAGTTTTAACACATAACTATTGGATAAAACACGAAGAAGGTTCAGAACATGATGGATAACAGTTTTCAGTAAAGGAGGAGGATGAGCTCTGGGCAGCGCCCGAGAATGGAATGTAAGATGGAGACAGACAAGCGGCATCACTCACATCTCCCACCTCTGTAAATGATATAACCCATACTCAGGGTACATTAGGAGCTGCTAGTCAGATCCTGAGGACTTTTCCAGAAACTTCACCTCATTCCCCATGAATATGTTTATACCATTTACATACCTTTCGGTCTAACACCCTTAGAGGTATCTCTTCACCATCACGTTTGGTAGCATAACCAACCACCATAGTACCACTGTCCCAGGCTTGTGTCTCCTTCTAGCAAATGTCTTTGTAAACCAAATTATGTAGATAATACATGAACACATAGATACATAAGCACAGCAATAATATTCAGAATATTTCCTGTAATATTCCCATAATCCCTTTGTGCCTTGAATTCTTGCACTAGGGATTAGGCACCTTAGAATAAAGATTCTCAAACCCCGTGCTGTGGGCTGCTTTGGCAATGGAGTGGGTGAGGGGCCCTTCTCTTCCCCTCCATGGCCCCCAACATACCCACGCTGTGGAGATCCAGAATCTTTCTTTCACTGCCACCTTTTTGCTCTTTTAGCAGATACCTTACTTCAAGTGATAACAGGCAAGACAATAAATTTACATAACATAGTACAAGACATAATTTCATATGTTTGAATATTTTCTTGAATATTTTACACATATATATTACACAATATTATACACATATATATTATCATTGTACCTTACTTTTCCATTTAACCTTAGGCTAACACTTTTTTCAAAATATTTTCCCTTTGGGCATAAATAATCATCATACCCAGGCTGCGGACCCCGGAGGCCCAGAGCCAAGTTTCACTTTGTAATGATTGACATGTAACATTATTGGGTAACACAGCATCATGTTCAGCTTGTGATTTTCTGCGTGTCCATCACATCAGATACAACGTCCTTGGAGTTACTTGGCAGTCAATTAATGTTTTGGTTATTCCCTGCAGAACATCTGCACAGTGCTACAACAGAATACAGGAATACAATTCAAGCAGATAGCAGTTAATACTGACACCAAAATTACATATTACTATTTTTGTACAATTTTCAAATATTTTCCAAACCCCACCTTTTGTCATTACCACAGGTGTTCAAAACCCCTGAGTTGTACTTCAGGTTACCTTAAGGGCAAACTGCCAGACTTTAGAATTTTCTTCACTGGATTCCAACCAAAAGTTGAACCCCTGTGGAACATCACAATATCCTAGTTTCTTCTTTTTAGGGGACATTTCCTGAAAGCGGATTTAATTTCACAAAAAGCATAAAAGTTGAATCCTGGCATTGATATAAACAGAATGAATATTACAAATACAGGTTGACATATATATATAATACATAATCCAATAAACATCATACCGATGGTGTACAGTTTTTCTCTTTGTTCTATATCAGATTCTCTGAGTGTTTTGTTAAGGTAAATAATATTTCACACAGAACTGGGAGATAAGATGGGTTATATTAAACAATAATATTGAGAAGGGTGACGTCTCCCTTCAAGCCTTATTCTTGGAGTGAGGTGGGGGTGATTCATTATTTCCTGAATTATCATCCCCTTTGACCTTCCTTCTTGGAGCTCTGCACTGCCTTCTCACATGTCCTGGTTTCCCACAATTGAAGCAGTAGATCACCTTTCGATTACCCATCCCATAACAGGGGTCAATGCCAGCCACTGCAGGTTTGCGGGGTTTACTATCCAATTCTACCCCCTGAGCGATTTTACAAAAAGTGGCTGGATCCATTGTCCTCCATTCTGGCCTGGATTTTTTTTGTACTGCATTTCTTACTTGCCTTACAAGCCCCTGCATGAAGGCAGAGGCTAACAACCTCACATGTATCTTGTTATCTGCTTCATACCCCATATCTTTCCACGCAGTGCACACTCTGTTGTAGAATTTTCCTACACTTTCCCCTCTGTCCTGTGTCAGGTCTGTCAACTTGACTGATAATTCACTTTGTCTGTCTCTTGCCCATTTCTCCAATAGAGCAACATAGTCTTGTCCTGAAACTTTAGTTGTCAAATAGTCCTTTTCCATTAACATAACATCACATAACATGGTACTAGTCATTTTAGCTTCAACCAACTGTTTCATGTCATTCCATGTGGCCCCATAACTTGTCTGTATTAGAGACAGTACTGTTACGAAGGGCAGGGGTCTAATCTCTGGGTCTGGCAAGGTTTTGAGCAACCTCATCATGTCAGTCAGGGACCATTTGTACACCTGATATTGTCTCACTGGACGCTGAGCCATTTTACACAAAGATTCTACAACCACATGTTTCATGTCCTTGCTCTCCCCTCCACTTCTATCAATAATTTCAGGTGACCCCGCTGACTCTTGCATCTCTCTGTTGTTATCCATATTTGTCAGTTCACCTCCCAGTACAGTATACTGGGGAAAATCATGAGAAAACCTAGGTGATACATGTGTCTTAACCCTTTCTTTTTGGGGAGGTTTCATTTCAGTCTCTTGTGGAGAGTCAGAGAAATCAACCTTAGTCCAGTCTGTCTGTCTTGTTGAGCTGTCGGGTCGTCTTTCCTCATGTCTGTCACAATTGTCACAAACTTCTGTCACTATGATTTTCTGGTTCTTATCACTTCCAGACTTTGATTTAGTTCTGGTTGTCACTGTGGCCACTACACCTGGGGATGTTTGCTGAGGAGTCACAATAGGATTGTTGGGTGAATGTCCCATCTGTGACAGGATGACCGAATTTATACAATTATCCCTCCAAATGGGATTCTGATTCTGCTGTCCACACGCCAGACACACCCAACCTCCTGAATTATTTACTGAAGATGGTACATCAATATCTACCTCTGATTCTTTTAACACTTTAGACCACATCCTGGCTTGCCCATTCAAGCCACTGTCTTTCAACCACCCCTTGTATTGCTTCTCAATTTGCTCCATTTCTCTGGGTAAAGTCTACCATCTTCTGGCATACCCACCCCCTTCATGAGCTTATACATATTCTTTATGGCTTCTTTTCCCTCCCTCTGCACCACAATTTCTGCAGGGGTTAAGCCTGGTTTGGGCTCACTACTGGAGGGACCCCCCCTCTTTGCTGCTTTTGTGTTTCTATACCCAACCACACTCTGGCCAGACCCAAACTTTTGTCCGACCAAATATGGGGGTTCTCTCCCTCTCCTACTCTCTCCCGGGCCCAATACCACCCAAAAAAAAAAATAAAATCCTTCTTCACACAAATAAATTCCCTTCTGGGTGTTTGGGTATGTGATCTCTTCTGTTTACCAATTTCTCGAATGATGCTTCCTTCTAGTGTTCTGGGTGTGGTACAGCAGTATCAGCATTTAACACTACAAATACAATAAGTCCAGTCCTCAAAAGAGTTTCTCCACCAGCTTAGGAACAGTACATATATAATTCATACAGGGCATCTATCCAAAACAAGGAACAAGGATCTTTAACAAACATTTGTTACACTCATGACCTTTTCTGACCAAAACAAACCACCTGACAATCACCTTTCATATCTGAGGGAAAAAACAGAATTCTTTTTACAAAGGACCAACCAAATGTAACTTCCCTTTTACTTACCACCAACACCCAACATCTTGAACTGGTATACAACGGAAGGGACAGAATTTTACCAAGAAACACTCTTACCGTTTTGCAGCGCTGCTATTCTGTCCATTCAGATGTGCCAATAATCTCATGATAGATCTCGGGCTTGGTGGGTTAACGGGTTGGTCCTTGATCTCAGCAGTGCCTCCATCTGTTATCGAGACCCAAACTGGGTTCAAAATCCTGATTGTCAAGTGGTGCCAAATTATTTATAATCCATATCGATATATATATACTGTGAGCTCACAGAGAACGAACCAGCCTGACACGCTCAGTCGGTGTTAAGCAAGTTGTGTTTATTAAAAACATAGCATAAGCTTTTATAGAGAACAGTAAATAATTATTAATTATAACAGAGCATGTACACTTCTTCTACTAGATGCATTTCTATAATTTTTAAGAACAGCAAGCTAACGAGAAGTTAAAGAGACAGACACTTAATTTCTACAACACTTCCACAACTTTATCTCCGACCTGTCTGGTGAATTCCTTGGTCTTCATGATGCTGTTTGTTCACTAGTGTTCTCTAACAAATCCCTGAGGCCTTCACAGAACAGGTATATTTATACTGAGACTAAATTACAGACAGCTGGACTAATTAAGTGACTTCTGAAGTAAATTGATTGCACTGGATTTTATTTAGGGGTATCAGAGTACAGGGGGCTGAATACTTTTACACGTCACACTTTTCAGATTTTTATTTGATTACAATTTTGAAAACCATGTATCATTTTCATTCCACTTCACAGTTATGTGCTATTTTGTGTTGGTCTATCACTTAAAATCTCAATAAAATACATTTAAGTTTGTGGTTGTAAGGTGACAAAATGTGAACACATTCAAGGGGTAAATTATTTTTGCAAGCCACTGTATTTAATATTTTAATATTAATATCGTTGGATCATCTGACAATGATGAGAACATGTGTGATGACCCAAATAGAGGCATTCCATTTACTAAAAATATAATCTTATGTAGTTGTAGCACACCCGTGGGTGGGCCTTGATTTGATTATGGGATGTAACCCCTGCCTAGAGCCTTGGTGACACCCCAAATATTCCTCAACTTTCTGACACGATTTTCCTTTGTCAGCAGAAAACATTTATTGGAACAGGTTAGTAAAATTTCCTCAAAACAAGTTATAAAGTATATAGATAGCAATATAAAATGACAGAATATCAAATGATTGGCTAATTAACCACCAGTAATGACATTAAGGTAATGTTATTAGTTCACATGCATGCATCTAATCACACAATAACTCCAATTCTAATTGTCCAGCTGGTTCAGAATGCCCTCAGAAGCTTGTGTCTGAGGTGAGGGAAAAACAGGTTTAAGGAGAACAAAATGTGTCCATAGTCCTCTAGCACCAAAACAAAAAGAGTCCGATATATCCACAACTGTGCAGCTCCCAGATGAATCACAAATAACCATGCAGAGGTGCGGATGAGCTTTAGGTGTAGTCTCTCTCCTTACAGACAGGTGGGGAAACCTCAGGCTGCTGGCTCTCACTTGTTCCCCACTTGTTCCCCTTACTGTTACAGATACACTTCACATCACTGGCATTTATCTCTGTATTTCACTCCAATCAGCAGAATTATAATTGAAAACTGGGGCTGTATCTGGTGTGGCTCCTGCATGCATGTGCCACTGCTTTTTTCCTTTAGTTGAAATGGCTGACTGCATTACAATTCCAACATATGTCTTTAGTGAAATGGTGGCAGCCTCACACCGTGCTGTCTCTCATCCAGCTATCTAGTAATGTCCACAAACTGTAACTTGTACTCACGGCCCGGGCACGTGTCTGCTAACAGGCAGGTTCTTTACAGGTCCTTTCTGAGGTGATCAACAAAATGTCCTCTAGATCAAGAAGAACAACAACTGACCTCTTCACTTCCTCTCTTCTCTCCTCCCCTCCCCCAACTCACTCCCGTTGGATCGTGGGTCCTGTAGTTTTTACACTGTCTCTCCACTGAATAGCTCTGAGTGTAATCTGATCCCAAAGCACAGTCTGAACTAAGACAACATTAACTGTTTATTTGCTGAAGAATGTCACTAGCAGAGGGACTCTACATTCTCCCCCCACTTAAAGTCTTGAGTCCTCTCAATATGAGAGAGAAAAAAAAACATGGGTGAACATCCAATGTAAAACTATTAATATACCATCAAATGAGCATTAGCATTATATGCAAGAGGAACATCCCACCAAGGTACATTACCACACTTTCCCTGGGGCGGGGTGTCACCAAGTGAACTAATGAGTAAGGGAGAATGGGCGAAGGTCAGTCGATGAGCAGTCCTAATAGGCTCTTGAGTACTATGACCCAGGGAATCATAGGTAAGTCTCTGTGGAGGTCTAATGGTTCTTGAAGGTCTTGTTTCAGCACTTGTAACAGAGGAGCTTGACTCATGACCTGGCCCAGACACATCTTGTTCCTTTTCTTGACATGTGTCTTGCACAACTTCATTTTCCTTATCCTCATGACTAGGAAGAGTTGCTTCAGCAGAATTTTGAGGGTCTTCATCAGGAGAACCGGTGCCATCTCCACTGTCACTTGGCAAGGAATCATCTGCATCTGGGGCAGACTGATCATCCAGCTCCTTTTGAATTTGTTGGGGAATGAATTCTGGAGCATTGATATTCAAATTAATGTCTAGTGGAGGATCCACATTCCAGTCATAGAAAAACTCATCCAGCTCCCACTCATCCTCACTTGTATCTGTGTCTTTTATTGGGGCAATATCTTCCTGAGTTAGAAGTAAAGGTTCCCTGCGCCTGAGTCTCCTAGACCGCCTAGAGTTGGGTTTACGCTGAGCCATTCTAGGTTCTGGAGTTACGATCCTCGCAGATTCTGTCAAAGGCATAAGATTATTTCGATGCCATGACTTTATGGGTCCATCCTTCCCTTCTGGTCGAATTTGATACACTGGGATGTTGGACAACTGCAAGCAGATGATGTAGATTTGTGAACCCCAACGATCTGCCAGTTTGTTCTTTCCATGAAGGCCCAGATTTCTTAGAAGAACTCTGTCTCCTGGTTGTAAGTCATGGACCTTCACCTTTTTGTCATACCGAGCTTTATTTTGATGGTGACGTCGCCCAGCAGCAGCTTCAGCCTGTTCATAGGCCTGTTTCAAGTTTTCCTTTAATTTTTTTACATAGCTCGCATGTGACTGTACTGATGTGTCATCGGCAGTAACACCGAACACCAAATCAACTGGAAGTCGAGCCTCTCTTCCAAACATGAGGAAGTATGGAGAGAATCCTGTAGCATCACTTCTGGTACTGTTGTATGCATGGACGACAGTAGCTACATGCCTGCTCCAATGGACTTTCTTCTCAGCCGACAGTGTGCCTAACATGTCCAACAGGGTTCTGTTAAAGCGCTCTGGCTGAGGATCCCCTTGTGGGTGATATGGGGTTGTACGACTCTTTTGTACCCCCAGCAATGTGAGTAGCTCATGAATCAAATTGCTTTCAAAATCACGCCCTTGATCCGAATGTATCCTCCTCGGAAGGCCATAGTGCACAAAGAACTTTTCAACAAGTATCTTCGTCACTGTGATGGCTTTTTGGTCACGTGTAGGGAAAGCCTGAGCGTATCTTGTATAGTGGTCAGTCACCACTAAGACATTGCTGACTCCGCCTTCATCTGGTTCAATGCATAAGAAGTCTATACAAACAAGGTCCAGCGGCCCTTGACTTTCCATTTTCCCTAGGGGAGCGGCTCTAGCAGGCAGGGTTTTCCTCTGAATGCAGCGAAGGCAAGACCGGCAGTAATCCTCTACATCTTGCTTCATACATGGCCAGTAGAATCTGTCCCTGACTAGGCTTAAAGTTCTTTCATAACCCAGATGACCATGATCTTCATGCAGTGATTGGAGTATTACTTCCTTGTACTTTTGAGGGAGTAGTAGCTGCCATTTCTCACTGTCTAAATGACTTGGGGCTCTTCGGTAAACCAGCCCATGGCGGATTTTCAACCGATCCCATTCTTTGACAAGGAGTCTAGCCAAAGGATGATCATCTGTGTGCAGTATATCAGCTTGCCGTTTCTGTAAGGCCTCTACAGCAAGCCGACATAGTGAATCTTCTCCTTGATCTCTCTTCAAATCACTCCGCGTAATAGCAGGAAGAGGTGAATCTTGCAAAGTAACCAGATTACAGTAGACTTCCGGCACACTCTCCTCATGAAGCCCCAGCTTTCGTGCCCAGCACCCATCTTGAGAACAGCTGACATATTGACACATGGTTCTCACCCCAGGTGCAGGAATTTCCACCCACTCGTCATCAGGGTGCAGATGGCCATGAGGTCTTCGGGACAGTCCATCGGCATCCCCATTTTCCTTTCCTGGGCAGTACTTGAGGCTAAAGTTGTAATTTGACAGGGCAGCCATCCACCGATGTCCTGTAGCATCCAGTTTGGCAGTGGTAAGGATGTAAGTCAAGGGGTTATTGTCAGTTTGAACTTCGAATTCAGCCCCATACAAGTAGTCATGCAATTTGTCAACCACAGCCCATTTTAGAGCCAAGAATTCCAATTTATGAGCTGGATAATTCTTCTCCGTGGGAGACAAACTTCTTCTCACAAAAGCCACTGGTCTTAGTTTCTTATCATGTTCTTGATATAACACTCCTCCAAGACCTTCTCGACTTGCATCCACATGTAGTACATATGGCTTGGCAGGGTCAGCGTAGGCTAGCACTGGAGCATGGGTAAGGCAATACTTCAACTGTTCGAAAGCCTGCTCACATTCAGGACTCCAACGGTCTTCAATATACTCCTTTGAATTTCTGGGCCCCTTTGGTTTCCGAAGAGCCGCCTCTTCATCAGCGTCGCCAGGTTCCACCTCATTCTGCAGCAGCTGATTGAGCGGTCTTGCTATTTTGGAGAACCCCTTGACAAATCTCCTGTAGTAGCTGCAGAAACCCAGGAAAGAGCGTACTTCAGTGATAGTTCGAGGCCTGGGTCATGATGCCACAGCTTCCAGTTTTGCTGGGTCAGTGGCTATCCCCTCAGCTGAAACCACATGCCCTACATACGTAACAGAAGGCTGGAAAAACTTACACTTCTCCAGAGACAGCTTCAACCCTTCTTGCCTAAGCCGGTCCAAAACTCTCATCAGCCGGTCGGTGTGTTCTTCCAGTGTTTTCCCAAACACTATTATATCATCCAGATATACAATCACTTCCAGCAGATGCATGTCGCCGATCGTCTTCTCCATGAGTCTCTGGAATGTAGCTGGAGCTCCCATGAGCCCTTGCGGCATCTTGTCAAATTCGAAAAATCCACCTGGGTAGATGAAAGCCGTCAACTCCTTGTTTTCAGGGCTCATTGGAATCTGATAGTATCCACTCCTCAGATCCAATACGCTAAACCACTTACTCCCCACCAAACAATTTAAAGCATCTTAAATTCGAGGGGTGGCGTACTGATCAGGAATGGTCCGCTGATTTAAAGTCCGGTAATCAACACACATCCGGATGGTGCCATTCTTCTTGCGCACCACAACTATAGGCGAAGCATAGGGACTTCGGGACTCTCTGATTATCCCGGCTGCTTTAAGTTCTTCCAGATGCTTTCGTAGATCCTCCAAATCACCGAGGGCTACTCTTCGAGGGCGTTCTCTGAAAGGTCTATCATCTTTCAATCGTATCTGGTGCTGCGCATTCTTTGCACATCCCATATCCAGCTCGTGTGCGGAGAAACAGTTTTTTTCGTGCTTTCAACAACTCTCGAACTTTGTCTATCCACTCTGGTGACATCCGACCTCCTCCTATATCCACCTTATCAATCAGGGCCTCAACAGCTTCTGGCCTTGCTTCAAGGAGGGCTGTGGTGGGTAAAGGGGTAGCATTGTAAACCTTTCCGAGGCGTACAGAGGGCCGCAACACTATTGGAGTACTCCCAGTATTCTTCAACCCCACTAGAAGAGAGTCCCGTGGATGCTTTAATTTGTTCGATGGCCAGACTTCTGGCACTAACTCTACTCCAGGAGGTAAATCTGCTTCAGGATCCATCTCCATCATAAGGTGAGAACTGGTACTGTCACTGTACATTTTAATCTTGGCCCTCAAGCAGGTAACTTTACCGGGCAAAACAATATATTCTTTACTGGCTTGAGTCCACACATGACCAATATCTTCCTTCTGGTATCTTTCTTGAGACTTTAGCAGGGCAAACATTGGCCTCAACACTGGGTGCACTGCCTCTGGCTCTTTCACCAATTTTGGTGTCAGCATTCTTCGCACAAAGTCGGTGTTTGTGCCTATCAGCATGGCTGCTTCCCCACCTTCTCTTGGCCTGGGGCAAACAACAGCCAAAGTTTCGAAGACTTCAGTTGACCCCACCACAGAGGAAGGAAACTCCAACTTGAGAGATACATAACCATCATAAGGGAACTTTGTGTCGCTGAGGCCCCAGATCTCCAAATTCTCTAACTTGTGAAGAGGGAGATGCTTTAAATGCTTTTGGTAGAAGTCCCTAAAAAGCACTGTCATCTGAGCGCCAGTATCCAACAGGACTTTGCTGTACACTCCTTCAATCCGGACTGAGACTACTGGGGAAGACCCTGTTAACTTAGGAGGTATTCTTGATCTTGTGTCTGTTGTAGTGCCTGACACAACCTTCTGGGGTCTGGTTTTGGGCTGACTCGTGGTACTTTGAGAAGGGTCATGCATGGCGGACTCTCCTGCACTCATCTCCCGTGTTATGGCTTTAGTTTTGTCTCTCACGTACTTTAGTGGTAGAGGTTGGGTCTCCGTTTTGATTTTAGCTCGAGAGTTGAAGGTGGGATGGTCGACCCTACGTTTGGCTTGATTGGAGTTCCTTCCTTTGGAACGCCCATTTGACTCCTTCACTGGGGCCCCCCTGAAGTTTCCCAGCTGCTTTCTTGTCGGCACTTCCTTTGAGGTTTCAGAGCTTGGGCATTGTCTCCTAACATGCCCTCTTCCTCCGCACTTGTAACAGATTATGGCATCCTTTCCCTGCTTTTCCTTCTGGTGGGCAGTATCCGGAAGGACAGTCTCAGTTTTTTTATCTGGTTGTAACTGAGTACCAGCTACTAGGGTCACCAGCTCAGTTAGCTTTGACACTTGTTCCCTCAGCTGAGCTAACTCCTCCCCTGCACAACAAGCTTGTGCTGTCTGCACTTTAGCACTGAATGTTCCTGGGACCCTTACACTGACCCCCTTTTCCTCCAACATGGCTTCCTCTTCTCGAACCAACTTGACCAACTGGTTATATCTAAGTGCGCCACAGCCCCCTTGGGACCTCAACTTGAGCATAACCGGGTCCAAGGGTAGAGCTCCTCGAAGTAGCTGTCTCATTCTGACACTATCCACCGAATTGACATCCATACCTTTCTTTAGCATTATTTGATGCAATATTTTATCCAGACAGCTTCTCTCCCTTTTCTTGGTAAGTGTGCTCAAACTGGTACAGAAGTTCAGAAACCCCCTCTGTCCTGCCGAACACATCCTGTAGGGCCTCCAGGTAGTCACGTGCAGTGCACTCTTTCTTACTCAGCTTAAGATTCCTAATAGTATCAGCTGCTACCCCTTTCAAACTTTCCGCTATCCTTTGCCTTTTTAAAGGTTCTGAAACTTCCCATTCATCCAGACCTTGCAGAGCCTGTTCCATCCAGGCCTCAAAGCTTTCTTCTTCAGTTGGGAGAGGCTGAGTCCCTGAGAACATTGGCAGACGTTTGTATCTAGCCATTGAATGTCCCGACTTAGCACACTTTTCCACTAAATCACCAAGAGCATTCAGAAACTCTGGGCCGATTAAGGCGGTAGTAGTTGTTTGAGCCAAAGGATGACTTGGAAGCGGTATCTGCTGTCTTCGGCTGGTACGACTATTTGCACTTTGTATTTTTCAGCTCCTACTTCAAAACTGTTAGGCACCACTAAATTAGCGACAGGGCAGTCTAATTCCAATAGGACTCTCATGCTGTTATTGCTCTGGTCTTGATTCAGGCCTCTAATGAAACGACTGCCGGGTACAGTCTCATCCATTATCTGGTAAATCTGTCGCTGGGTAAGGATAGCAGTGGAGATGAACAGGCCTAAACAGTGACTCTGGTCTAGTTGAAGGGTTCTGCACCACTCTGAAACAGCCAGTGAGTCTAGAGTTGTTTCTGCCATCTTTGCTGTCTCTGGCCTGTTTGAGACACTTTGGGGGGGGAATGGGGCGGAGTCACTCACCAGTAGGCGGGCCACAAATTATCCCAGACGAGCCCCCAAAAATGTAGCACACCCGTGGGTGGGCCTTGATTTGATTATGGGATGTAACCCCTGCCTAGAGCCTTGGTGACACCCCAAATATTCCCCAACTTTCTGACACGATTTTCCTTTGTCAGCAGAAAACATTTATTGGAACAGGTTAGTAAAATTTCCTCAAAACAAGTTATAAAGTATATAGATAGCAATATAAAATGACAGAATATCAAATGATTGGCTAATTAACCACCAGTAATGACATTAACCCCTTAACGACGCAGGGCGTAATAGTACGTCCTGAGTCGCATGATGATGTATGGAGAGCGCTCAGGAGCTGAGTGCTCTCCATACACCGCGGGTGCCGGCTGTATAATACAGCCAGGACCTGCAGCTAACAGCAGCGATCAGTGCCTGCACCGATCACGGCTGTTAACCCTTTAGATGCCGCGGTCAAACGCGACCGTGGCGTCTAAATTGCAGAGCCGACAAGGGTGCCGCCATTTTTACCTCATAGCCGCCCTCCGGAACGTCATCGGAGGGCGGCGCTTGGTTGCCATGACAGCCGGGAGCCTATTGAAGGCTCCCAGGCCTGTCATTTCAGTATAGCTATTACACGATGCCAGAGGCATCGTCTAATAGCAGTGAAGGCATTTTGCTATTCACTGCGATACAGTAGTATCGCAGTGAATAGTACGATCGATCAGACTCCCTAGGTTTCAAGGTCCCTAGGGAATCTGATCATACAAGTAAAAGTATAAAAAAAAAAGTTTTTAAAAGTATGTAAAAATTAAAAAAAAACACAAAAGTTCAAATCACCCCCCTTTCCCTAGATCAGATATAAAAGTAAATAAACAAAAGTAAACATAAACACATTAGGTATCCCCGCGCTCCAAAATGCCCGAACTATTAAAATATTAAAATATTTATCCCATACGGTGAACGGCGTAGCGGGGAAAAAAAATCAAAATGGCCAAATAGCGTTTTTTCAACACTTTGTCTCCTATAAAAAATTGAATAAAAAGTGATAAAACCATCTGATCTTTCCCCAAGTGGTATCAATAAAAACGTCATGTTGTCCCGAATAAAAAGATGCCTTACCTAGCTCCATACATGTAAATATGAAAAAGTTACAGGTGACACAATATGGCGATGCAAAATTTTTTTTTCTATTTAGCAAAGTTTTTAATTTTTTAAAAGGTATCAAAACATTACAAATACTATATAAATTTGGTATCGCCGTGTTCGTACTGACCCACAGAATACAGGTAACATGTCATTTTTACCACACAGTGAATGGTGTAAAAATTAAACCCATATGAATTTGGCGCAAATGCAGTTTTTCTCCAATTGCACCTCATTCTGAATTTTTTTCCAGCTTCCCAGTACATTGCACAGAATATTGAATAGTGACATTACAAAGTACAATTTGTTTCGCAAACAATAAGCCATCATGTGACTCTGTGAACTGAAAAATGAAAAAGTTATGGCTCTTGGAATGTGGGGAGGGAAAAACGAAAATGCAAAAACAAAAAATGGCCCGGTCATTAAGGGGTTAAGGTAATGTTATTAGTTCACATGCATGCATCTAATCACACAATAACTCCAATTCTAATTGTCCAGCTGGTTCAGAATGCCCTCAGAAGCTTGTGTCTGAGGTGAGGGAAAAACAGGTTTAAGGAGAACAAAATGTGTCCATAGTCCTCTAGCACCAAAACAAAAAGAGTCCGATATATCCACAACTGTGCAGCTCCCAAATGAATCACAAATAACCATGCAGAGGTGCGGATGAGCTTTAGGTGTAGTCTCTCTCCTTACAGACAGGTGGGGAAACCTCAGGCTGCTGGCTCTCACTTGTTCCCCACTTGTTCCCCTTACTGTTACAGATACACTTCACATCACTGGCATTTATCTCTGTTTTTCTCTCCAATCAGCAGAATTATAATTGAAAACTGGGGCTGCATCTGGTGTGGCTCCTGCATGCATGTGCCAGTTTTTTTCTTTAGTTGAAATGGCTGACTGCATTACAATTCCAACATATGTCTTTAGTGAAATGGTGGCAGCCTCACACCGTGCTATCTCTCATCCAGCTATCTAGTAATGTCCACAAACTGTAACTTGTACTCACGGCCCGGGCACGTGTCTGCTAACAGGCAGGTTCTTTACAGGTCCTTTCTGAGGTGATCAACAAAATGTCCTCTAGATCAAGAAGAACAACAACTGACCTCTTCACTTCCTCTCTTCTCTCCTCCCCCAACTCACTCCCGTTGGATCGTGGGTCCTGTAGTTTTTACACTGTCTCTCCACTGAATAGCTATGAGTGTAATCTGATCCCAAAGCACAGTCTGAACTAAGACAACATTAACTGTTTATTTGCTGAAGAATGTCACTAGCAGAGGGACTCTACATAGTTATTGTTAGATATGTGAATATGCAAGTATGTAGGGTATTGATACCCATATATGTTAGGTTATGCATTAAAGGTTTGGTTTTAAATGTACAGGGTTATGCGAAAAAACATTATATACCATAGTTTTGCTACATGCACATGATGAGTGGTATCAGGTATACAACTACAGATGGAGATATATAGGACTATAAATAAATCATTTTTTTATATATCTCATAGGTTGCTACGTACTATGCATTATAGATACCTCCTGAATATCGGGGCTACAGTCTATTATTAACCCCTTGGGTACGCAGCCCAAAAGTACCTTAAAGAGGTTGTGAGTCAATTTTTTTTTAATTTTATCCACTTCCAGACCCATATACAGTACGTCCAGTAGGTGGTTGTCTAGTTCTGCAAGGACGTACCGATATGTCCAAGCAGAACTCAGAAGTTGCATGAAATCGTGCAGCTGCTGAAACGGGGAGCCAGCTGTAACTTCAGCCGGAGCTCCCAGAGAGAGCCTTCCTGCCTTCCCGATTGCTGTGTATACAGTGCTCAATGAGCACTGTATACAGCGCTATGGGCACTGCAATCTTGTGGCTCCCCTCTGACTCGGCGGTCACATGATCCACCGGGCGTCTGTAAGAGCTGCTGAGTCCTACAGGACCCAGATCAGCTCTATAGTAACAGGAGGCTGTATTCCTCCTACAACTGGGGCTAAATTTACCAGCCCCAGTTTCAGGGGAAATCAGCCTCCCCAACAAAAAAAAAAAAGTGATCAGATGTCCCCATGTCTATTATGACCTTATGGGGACACAATGTAAAAAAAAATAATAGAAAAGTTAAAAAAAAAAAAAGTAAATAAAATACTTTAAAAAATAAAGTAATACGCCAATAAAACACCATTATTAAAGGTTATAGCCCCACCCCCGATGACACCATACAAAATAAAAATTGCCATAATGGAGAGTAAGAACTATTTTATAAGTTTTTTAGTAGCACTTTGTGTTATTAAATAAAAAAAAATGAATAGTGAAAAAAAGTCATGTTTTCCCTCCCTACATTTTCCCAGATATAAAAAAAAATAAAACACATGCAAAAATAAAAACAACATAAAAATAAAGCCCTATGTGTCACCAAAAAAAAGACGTAGAAATTAGTTGAATAACGCAAATGATAAAAATGTTACAGCCCTCAAAACTGCACATACTAAAAAAACCAAAAGTGTGTCTGGTCCTGGACCAGAAATTGGCCCGGTACTGAAGTGGTTAAATATGTCGGGGGAGGTGAAAAAAAAAAATCATACTCACCTGTCCCTGGCGCTCTGTTGTCCTCCCAATGCAGTCTGGTCCTTCTGCTTCGGTGTCTTCTCATGGGTCACTTCCTGAGTTCCACTGAAGCCGCTGATTGGCCTCAGTGGTCACGTGACTGCTGAGGCCAATCAGCAGCCTTAGCAGGCCTCAGAAAGAGACCTGTGATGTCACAGGTAGTGACATTGCATGCCCTTTGCTGAGGCCTCTGATTGGCCTCAGCGGTCACGTGTGGCTGGGACTTCCACCACACGTCAACACTGGACTGAGAAGACTGGATCACGCTGGAAGGCACTGGAGCACCGTGGAAAGGTATGAATTTTTTTTATTTTTTTTCACTGCTCCTGGCTGATTTAAAAATTAAATGGGTTGTCCATTTTTGCCTGAACAACCCCTTCATTTTTCAAATCTGACGTGTCACTTTATGCGGTAATAACTTTGAGATGCTTTAAGTTATCAAAGTGATTCTGTGATTGATTTTTCATTACACATTCATGATACTTCGTGTCAGTGGTAAATTTTGGTCGATATGTTTTGTCTAAGATTATGAAAAAATAGGAAATTTGGAAATATAGGAAATTTACACTTTTCAATTTATGTTTCTAATATATTCATTTAGCCCTAGAATTTACACATTCATAAGGGGTTAACAGAGAAAATGCATTCCACAAGATGTAAACTGATGTATGAACACACAGTAGGGTAAAGAATGGGAACGGAAGAACCGCTATTGGGATTTTGGAGGGCAGATTTTGCTGGAATCTGTTTTAGGCACCATGTTGCATATGCAGAGCCCCTGAAGTGCCAGAACAGTGGAAACCCCCCAAAATGACCCCATTTTGGAAACTAGACACCTCAAGGAATTTATCAAGGGGTATAGTGAGTACTTTGACCCTACAGGTGTAACTCAGAATTGGGCTGGGAAAATGGAAAGCAACATTTTTTTCTATTAAATGTTTCTTTAACCCCAATTTTTGCATTACCACAAGGGTTTAAGAGAGAAAATTTACCCGACAATTTGTTAAGCATTTTTACAGAAATATCCCACATGTGGATGTAAACTGATGTATGGACACAGAGCAGGACTTACAAGGGACAGAATGCTATTTGTAGGGTAGAATTCTCATTTATAGTTTTCAGGCACCATTTTGGGGCTCAATTCTTTTGTCCCTTCCATCATAAATTCTAAACTTGTAGGTGTACCCTGAGCTTCTCTTGCACAGTTTGTACATTTTAATGCTGTACCGTGCCCTCTTACTGAGCAGGTATTGGCGGAATTTTAGCCTGCCTTTGAAATTGATCAGAGACTCATCTATAGAAATGTACTGATCTGGAATGTATAATGCTGCAAATTTGGTGCTAAAGTGGTCAATGAGTGGCTTGATTGTGAATAAGTGAAGAAATCAGGCGATACCTTTTAGAGGCTAACTGAGTATATTTATAAGTAAGCTTTCAGGAGTACTAGCTCCCTTCATCAGACATGGTGTGATACAAGAACTGAAAATTCACAGATTTTTATACACATGGTTTTCAAAGCATTTTAGAGTCCTTAAAAAAAATGCAATCTAAGTAGAGAAGTTATTTACAACAGGTCAAAAAAACAGTCTGGAAACTTGTGGGGCGTGACGGAGGGATCAGTAATTCTTGCTGTTATCTGTTTGCTATCAGGAGGTGATTTGTGTCCCTCACAGTTCATACATAGTGTGACTTGAAGCTGGCATGAATATTGAGTTCAGTTCATGGTTCATACATAGTGTGACATGAAGCTGGCATGAATATTAAGTCCAAATTGCAGAGTTTGAAATTTTTGCATAAATTTGTACTCCGATTCTTTCCTTTTCTCCTGCGTCTTAAAATGTCCCATTAAAACCACAACCCGCAAATCTTCAATAGAGTGGTTTTCTCCGGAGAAATGTGCGGCCACTGGGAGATCGGTTCTGCTGTTATTAATATTGGATCTGTGTGAGTTCATTCGTTGACTGAGTCTCTGCCCTGTTTCCCCCACATAGAGGCCTGTGGTGGGACATTGCACACACATTATGAGGTACACCACATTGGACCGCCTATTCACATTGATTGTGAATAGGCGGTCAGAGTTGGGGGCATCTTGGGTTAGGCACTGTGCATTATTGTTATAGTGCAGAAATTTGAGGATCGCTGCAAAGAGTGTCCTGGTTGTAGCCATTCTAAATATTGACGGCTGTATAAAGTGTCTGTGCCGCAACCCAGTCGGATGAGACCGGAGGATGGGAGTAGTAGTGGCGGATGCCGTGCCACCTAGCAGGCCGAGTACCCTCCCAAACCGCTCCAGTCCCACTCCTAGGTCGGACAAAATCGAGGGGGGTCCTGCAGCACTACCGGATGGTGTTGGTAGTAGTTCTTTTCCCCGGGGCACTTCCAGTTGAAGAGGGGACCTCTCCTACCTGAGCCGGTGTGGTGTTGGTCGGAAGAGCCCTGATGGTAAAGCAGGCACGACTCAGGATTCAGCGTTGCAGGTAAACCAAACAGCCATTTATTTAGGCAACTGGAACAAAGGAACAACAGCAGCTTCCAGATGGGGATAGTAGTCCTGCAGTATCCAACCCCCAGCCTTGGTTCTAGGAGGGTGCCCAAAGACAGTATAGCTCCACAGTATGGCCTTCTCTACTCCACCTCTGTACCTCTCCCAGCTAGGTATACTGGGGATAGAGTTCAGGGAGTCCTGACAGGGATCTGGTTACCTGGAGACTAGGCCCGAATGCGACTCTCCTGTCAGGGTCCTCTCCTGCTCCTCCGGGCACGACACCGAATAAGTCCAGCCACTTTGAAATCTGTACTCCCTTGCTCTGGGCTGTCTTCAGAAGAGCCTGGGGCTGATGATATCCCTCCTGAGGCTGTGGTAGCGGTGGTTGGCCTTCAGTCCAGTGGCTGGTGGCAGGTCAGCTCTGCACACCTAGTCTGGCTTATAGCATGCACTGAACTGACTTTCAACCGTCGCCAGGGAGATTATATCTCCTCACAACCCCGCCCAGTGGCCTGTGATAGGCCAGGGCTGAACCAAGTCTGGGTGTGAACCCTGCAGGGGGAAACATATAAGGGGAAAGCTGCACATAAATACATTTAACATAGAACAGAACTTACAGACATAGAACCCAGAGGCACACAAGACAAACACATAAAAGCAGTAGCACTCTGGGATGGTGCATCTGTACTCCAATATTATCTAATTTTTGTATTATACCCATATGAAGAACAAGAATCTTCATCTCTGCTGCATTTACTGGGGTCCACCTCTGGAGCTTAGTATATGAAGAGGTGGCATTTTGTTCTATATATTGCTGGGCATACAGATTAGTTTGGCCCACCATAAAATCTATTAAATCATCAGAGAAAATGACTTTTAAAAAAGTCAGTTTCTCTAAAGTCTTCAGTCTCAATTTGGATCCCTGATCTGCACACAAAATCAGGAAGCTGAGACTCATAGTTTTCTGGGGGTGGGGTCCCCATTTGTTTAGCAGTTTTGGAAGCTACCTCAGCAATTTTTGTTGGATGCCTCCTCTGGGTTTGCTCATCACTGGATGAGGAGGAAGAGGAGACATAGAGGAATGGGGCATTTTTCTCTTCTCCCTTCCTGTATCAGTGTCAGAAGCCAGTAAGGCATACACCTCTTCTGCTGAATGTCTTCTCTGGGATGATTGCGACATTTGGGAGCATTGGGACATTTTGTGAATGAGTTGTGTTTTTACACGTGTATCGAAACTTTATTTGTTGAACTTTTATTGAAAATGTGGGGTGTATGTTATGATTCAACATGTGTATATATCTTAGAAATGTAACCAGAAAAAAAGAGAGATAGAAAAGAAGATCCTGTCCTAAAAGCTAACTAAAATTTATATATATATATAGTATATATATATGAGAGAGAGAGAGAGAGAGAGAGAGAGAGAGAGAGAGAGACTTCTATCTATATTGATAGCAATTATAACTAAATCTAACTAAAATTTAGATTATTAAAAAAAAACAAAAAACCTGTGGCTAAAAATGAAGTGGGTTCCGGTCAGAAATGTATGTCACTGCCACCGCTCATCACTGCAGGACGCACACAAGAAGAGGGCTTGTGTGTGTACTACAGTAAAAAAATTTTTATATATATAGATAGAGATTTCTATCTATATTTATAGCAATTCTAACTAAAACTAGAATTTAGATTATTAGAAAAAACAAAACCCTGCAGCCAAAAAAAATTGAGCAGAGGACCGATCAGTAATCTAGGTCACTGAACGGACCTCTGCAAAGGGATGTAACAAAAAAGCAGGAAGCAAAAAAAAAAACCCAAAATGTAGAAAAAACAGCAAAGAAAACCTATATTTTCCCTTCCCACGACCTCCTCCTGCAAGTTCCTGCAGCCATCACTGGTTCTGTCTTCCTCTCTCACCATGCCCCTGCCACTTGCTCCCTTAGTCTTCATCCTCCTATTGCCGTGTTTCTCCAAAAATAAGACCTACCTCGAATATAAGCCGTAGCTAGGTTTTCCAGGTTTTTTGTAGTAGGCTTGAAATATAAGCCCTACTCCAAAAATAAGCCCTAGCTAGTTAAACCCCTTCCCGACATCTGCCGTGCGATGCCGGGTCCTTAAAGATGGCGGCCGACCTCTGTAATGTATAGTTAATGCCCGCGATCAGAGTGGACTCTGATCGTGGGCATTAAGTGTGACCTCCTTCCCCCCCACAGTCCCTAGGGCAGGTCCCCACCCCCTATAGCTACTACACTGGGTCTCCGTTGTACTGGAGACCCTCAGTTAATGCCCGTGATCAGAGTGGACATTGTTGAGTGTGCCAGTCTGTGATCCCCCCCAAATCCATCCCCAAAGCAGAGCAACTATCCCCAACTATCCCCTATCTATGACCATGGTCTTTGACCAGCCTCAATAGTAATATACAGTGGGGAAAAAAAGTATTTAGTCAGCCACCAATTGTGCAAGTTCTCCCGCTTAAAAAGATGAGAGAGGCCTGTAACTGACATCATAGGTAGAACTATGAGAGACAAAATGAATTTATTTGCAAATTATGGTGGAAAATAAGTATTTGGTCACCTACAAACAAGCAAGATTTCTGGCTCTCACAGACCTTTAACTTCTTCTTTAAGAGGCTCCTCTGTCCTCCACTCATTACCTGTAGTAATGGCTCCTGTTTGACATTGTTATCAGTATAAAAGACACCTGTCCACAACCTCAAACAGTCACACAACAAACTCCACTATGGTGAAGACCAAAGAGTACACCAGAAACAAAATTGTAGACCTGCACCAGGCTGGGATGATTGAATCTGCAATAGGCAAGCAGCTTGGTGTGAAGAAATCAACTGTGGGAGCAATAATTAGAAAATGGAAGACATACAAGACCACTGATAATCTCCTTCGATCAGGGACTCCACGCAAGATCTCACCCCGTGGGGTCAAAATGATCAAAAGAACGGTGAGCAAAAATCCCAGAACCACACGGGGGGACCTAGTGAATGACCTGCAGAAAGCTGGGACTAACGTAACAAAGGCTACCTTCAGCAACACACTACGCCGCCAGGGACTCAGATCCTGCAGTGCCAGACGTGTCCTCATGGTTAAACCAGTACATATCCGGGACCGTCTGAAATTTTCTAGAGAGCATTTGGATGTTCCAGAAGAGTATTGGGAGAATGTCATATGGTCAGATGAAACCAAAGTAGAACTGTTTGGTAGAAACACAACTCGTCGTGTTTAGAGGAAAGTGAATGCCGAGTTGCATCCAAAGTACACCATACCTACTGTGAAGCATGGGGGTGGCAACATCATGCTTTGGGGCTGTTTCTCTGGAAAGGGACCAGGACGACTGATCCGTGTACATGAAAGAATGAATGGGGCCATGTATCGTGAGATTTTGAGTGCAAACCTCCTTCCATCAGCAAGAGCATTGAAGATGAAACGTGGCTGGGTCTTTCAGCATGACAATGATCCCAAGCACACTGCCAGGGCAACAAATGAAGGAGTGGCTTCGTAAGAAGCATTTCAAGGTCCTGGAGTGGCCTAGCCAGTCTCCAGATCTCAACCCCATAGAAAACCTTTGGAGGGAGTTGAAAGTCCGTGTTGCCCAGCGACAGCCCCAAAACATCACTGCTCTAGAGGAGATCTGCATGGAGGAATGGGCCAACATACCAGCAACAGTGTGTGCCAACCTTGTGAAGACTTACAGAAAACGTTTGACCTCTGTCATTGCCAACAAAGCATATATAACAAAGTATTGAGATGAACTTTTGTTATTGACCAAATACTTATTTTCCACCTTAATTTGCAAATAAATTCTTTAAAAATCAGACAATATGATATTCTGGATTTGTTTTCTCATTTTGTCTCTCATAGTTGAGGTCTAACTATGATGTCAATTACAGGCCTCTCTCATCTTGTTGAGTGGGAGAACTTGCACAATTGGTGGCTGGCTAAATACTTTTTTTTCCCCACTGTAGATATGCAATATGTTGCAGTCTATGGGACGATTGCAGGTTCAAGTCCCCTAGGAGGGGTTAATAGTAAAAAAATAAATAAATAATAAAAAAAAAAGTTAAAAAATATAATAAAACAAAACAATAAAAGTTCAAGCCTCCCCCCACTTTCACTAGAATACATATACAGTAAAACTAAAATATTACTGTGAAACACATACACATTAGGTATTCCTGTGTCCGAAGACACCCGCTCTACAAACTTATAAATATATTTTTCCCTCTATGGTGAATGCCGTAGCTGAAAAAAAAAAATCAAAAGTGCAGAACTGCTATTTTTTCGCTGTTTCACCTCTGATAAAAACTGAAATAAATAGTGATCAAATGTGTGATTGTTGTTCATGGAAAAAATTAAGACCTACCCCGAAAATAAACCCTAGCCCTTTTTTCGGAGAAAAAAATAATATATAAAAAAAAAAAAAAACAGGTACATGCTGGGGATACTATTCCTATTAATGTCAGGCATTTGGGGTTATTAATTTAGTTTTAGTAACTCCATGTGCCTCACATTAATAGCAATTAACCCCATCATGTCCCTCACATTAATTCCCGTGTCCTTCACATAAGAGTTACTAATATGTGAGACATATTGAGGTACTAATAAAGGACCTCAATAATGAAGATATTTACTTAATTAGTATCCTCATATGTCTCACATATCAGTAACCCTTATGTAAAGCACACAGAGGTTAATGTGAGGGACATGATAGGGTTAACTGCTATTAATATGAGGCACATGGAGTTGCTAAACTGTAATGCACATAACCATACCTTTTATCCACAACTGTGGATAAAAGTACGGACCTATACATTTCAATTGGCCCATACACATAGACGTTCTTTTTTCAGCTGTGTGTCCGGGCCAAATTGAAGAGCTGCAAATTATGCAGCAGGTCCTATATCTGTCTGCATTTGTGGCCCTGTCAATTCATTTTTAATGTATAGGTCAGTGAAAACCACATCCGTGCCATTTGTATGCAGGAGGCCTAAGGCTGAGGCCCCACGTTGCAGAAACGCAGCTTTTTTGTTGCAGATTTTGCTGCGGTTTTTTGAGCCAAGGCCAAGTATGTCTACAAAAGAAATTGGAAATATAAAGGAAGTTCTTATATATCTCCTTTCTGCTCAATCCACTCCTGTCTTAGGCTCAGAAAAACGCAGCAAAATAAGCAACAAAAAAAGCTGCATTTCCACAACCTTTTGTAGTTTTTTGAGTTTCCTATACATTTCCCATTCCTTTTGTAGCCATTATTGGCTTTGGCTGAAAATAACCGCAGTAATATCTGCAACAAAAAAAGCTGCGTTTCTGCAACGTGGGACCTTAGTACCCAGATGCGGCTATAGCCAAATCCAGTTCCCGGGCACCAGTGCTGTCACTTTGGGGTAAGTGTGACACTCATTAATTTCTGGCTGGGTGTTCTGCCTTCATAGGCAAATGTGTTATATTGTATCGTAACAGCACCATCTACTGGTCATTTACTGTATCCTCTTTTCCAGCTCTAGCACTATGCATTATGGGTAGTCCCAGTTTTTCTACTTCCTTCCTGTGCAGTGAGCAGCAGACATTTTTACATTCTGTCCCAGTGTGAGGAGGTCACACTCTACGCCATTTTTGTACCTTGTGTTCACTATCTTAAGCCTGTTTCAAGCATAGTCGGTAAGAGTGTTATATTTATGTCATTATGCCTTGTTTTATTGTGTTTTTGCTACATTACATAGCTCTGAATCAGCTTGTATCATTGTCTCATGTTATATTATACTTGAGATTATCTGTATTATATGTACTGTACAGATCTTATTCTAAGTGCCATTATTTCTTCTTATAGTTTCACCTTT
The DNA here is from genome assembly GCA_947044405.1 of Leptodactylus fallax. Taxonomy (NCBI): domain Eukaryota; kingdom Metazoa; phylum Chordata; class Amphibia; order Anura; family Leptodactylidae; genus Leptodactylus; species Leptodactylus fallax. The sequence continues at coordinate 1,943,512 of CAMRHE010000024.1, forward strand.
CCTGTCAACTTGCAATAAAGAGAAGGTTTACAACTTTACAGCCTATTTCTTAAAGCGGACAGAAGGTTTATCTACATGTCAGACTACACACCGTGCTAAAGTGTATGAGGACAGTATACTGGGGGTTTGCTATTACCGCACCGCCAGGAATTAAAAGTGGCTGAAACTAATCAACGTTTCACTAACAGAAAAGTGAAAGTACTCGCGGCTGGGAACTGGATGCAGAATCCAGGTACATAGTGTGTCACCATCCTACAGGTGTTACCTCACTCTGCTCCCAGTCATATACATTTACCACTATTTGTGGGTTACATATGTACTTACATTGCTTCCAATGGAAAAGTACAGGTGTATCAAGGCAAATAGCGGTAAACACATGTGGCTGGGAGCACAGTATGACAGCACCCCTGTGATATGGTTTGTGCTATATGACTTTAGTGTAGGTGTCGTCAGCCTTACAATTATTGCACGACACGAGTACCTCATCTTTGATTTTTTTTTTTTTATTTAAATCGGCATGCCGAACAAAAAAGGTTGCCTACCCCTGACCTACAGGATGATGCATCACCACTTATTCAGTAGGAGACCCTGAAGTGCTGCATGCAGCACTTTTCTGTCCACATGTTTTGTGCGGAAACCACACAGAACCCATTATAGTCTATGGGGTCCGCAGGTTTCCCAGGTAACCACTTTTTTTTGCATATAGTTTTCCATTCAGGGGGTCCCCAAGCAGACTCCCCAAACGGAAACCCAAACGCAGATGTGAACCAGGCCTTACAGTGACACGCCATGAGATCTCATAGATTGTAAGCTCTTGCGAGCAGGGCCCTCAGTCCCAGTGTGTGAATTGACTATTTCTTTGTAATGTGTCTTTTTTTGTCAGTACTTGAACCCTACAAGTTGTACAGTGCTGCGGAATATGTTGGTGCTATATAAATAAAATGTATTATTATTATTAGATCAGGTCTCTCCTGGAGCATAAGCAACAGCAACTCCGCCACATGGGGCAACGCTCCTTTTATGAATGAGGCAGCAAGGCAGGCCATCTCCTGGCCTGTGCGGTTAGGGAACGACAATCGATTCTTCATGTTATATCCATTTAAAACCCTCCGGACAAACCTGACCACCGACATAGCCTCCACTTTCCGTGACTATTATAACCTGCCCTATCCCCATAACCTTCACCAGAGGTGTGACTTCCCCCTCAGTCTCTCCCAGTTCATCTCAGACACAGCCTTGCCCACGTTCATACAGACAATGCAACCCAATTGGATACCCCATTTCCCCAAATGGAATTAGACCTAACCATCTCTGATCTCCCAGGGGGTAAGAGTCTGGATACAGATAGTTATACGGCACGCTTCTACAAGACCCTACAGATGGAATTAACCCTTTTTCTACTGAAAGTTTTCAACACGGTTTCCCCTGACATGCTATTTCCCCCTTCTTCCTCCATGCCCATATCACAGTCATACCTAAAGAGGGCAAAGATCCTCAACTTTGTCCCAGCTATAGATCCATCTACCTGCTCAACACTGATGCCAAAATATTTGCAAAACTGATCGCGAATAGACTGGGCCACCACATGCGAACCCTAATCGACCCCGACCAGGTGGGCTTTATCCCACAAAGAGAGGCCCAGGATAACAACCTGAAGGCCTTCTCTGCTATCCACTATGCTTAGAGATCACAGATATTCATAATGCTACTTTCCCTGGATGCGGAGAAGGCCTTCGACAGAGTGGACTGGGGGTTTCTCAAGGCGAGTCTACTCCAGATCGGTCTAGTCCCCACTATGCTCACATGGATTTGTGCATTATACGCTTCCTCACAGGCCCAAATTCCAATAAATGGCACGCTCTCACCCCCTCTGACAATCCACAACGATACACATCAGGTGTGTACCTTTCCCCAATCCTATATGTCCTGGTCATGGAACATCTCCTCATCACCTCCCGTTTTTTAGCAGCGGTGTCATAGACAGCAGAAACCCTTTAGTGGTTCCTGTGTCTGCAGACACAGAGACCCCCCGACCGTTGTGCTGTACTATTACGGCGCAATGCCATAAGACCCAGGCAGTTGCGCCGTAATATTACGGCGCTTGGCGACTAAGGGTTAACCTTTTTCATTTATTTAAATATTTACAAAGTAGATTGTTGCTATTCGATAATAAATGCCTTTTATGAGGTTGAGTGACTCATATTGATCTATAAGAATAAGTGCCTGAATGTTAAATATGACCATAAGCACTCAGTACGCTAAGTTTTCGGACTAACCTTGTACCGAATGCCTCATAGCGTCCGGTTACCTAGACTCACTCCTGCTCAGGGGGGGAGGGGCGGAGTCAAGTATACACCCCCAACACAGACACGAGGGAAGGGGTTAATACCATATGACCTCTTGGTATATTCCAGACCTTGGGATAAACTTAGTTCATCTATTCTTACACTTTGAATGTGCAGAGTAAGAATGACCTTAGAAACTTTATTTACCTATCACATGTAGCTCTAAAATATGCTGTAAAGAATAGATCCATCTTCCTTCTTCTACTTATTACTACTGTTATTAATATTGTAAAGATGTATTTTTTTTCCTTTGCTTCCTCTGGTCCATGTTGAGTGTGGTACTCACCATGTCACCAAACAGCACAGTGAGTATCAGTAGCCCTATAAACAGGCCCAATGACTGATTACAAGATTGTAGACACCTGTGATGCTAATTAGTGGGGACACCTTGATTTAACATGTCCCTTTGGTCACATTATTTTCAGGGGTACCATCATTTCTGTCCAGGCCTGTTTCATGAGTTTTCTTTTAAAAAAAATTCTGTTGAAGCATGGTTGAAAAGCAATGTCTGACTTTCATTTGTTCATTTTCATAGAATTTTTATATATTATTACTTTTGTCAGATTCAAGTTATTTCTGTGACCATTGTGGGTTTTTCTTTCATTAAATGAGGGGTATCAAAAATTTTGTCCTAGTGTGTATGTTTAGAACCTGTACCAATGGGTAGGTACTGTTTTTGTAAAAATTGCTGAGCTAATACAAAAATGGATCTTCTAGGACAATAGATGATGAGGAAGGCCCTTGTAAAGCTACACCAACTGCTGCTGATAACACTGGAAAAAGTAATATGGGCATGGTGACCTGACAGTGAGAGAAGAGAACCATGGGCAGTACATGAGAGAGGGGGCTATAGGGAGCAGATTATATAAAAGGAAGAGGAGGAGCATGGAGGCACTTTGACAGAAGAAGTAAGGTAGAAAAACAGGAAGATGTAACTAAGGTCACATAGTTGTTCTTAATAGTATCAGCAGGCAGCAGGCACTAGAAAAACGGCACAGTGTGGTCATCTGACATATGGAAAAAGGTGAAAAGCAGGAAAAAGAAAGACACTGTGAGTGGACAACTGTTACTTTTGATAAGATGGTATTTCAGACAATATATTGAGTCAAAACAAATCACCAAAGTGTCCCTTTAAATGCGATATAAGAGTGTATCAAAATATAAAAAGCATCACAAATGCAGCAGAAAACACAAAAGTATTTTGACAGGCATTTTGGTGTGACTTTTGTGCTTGAGAACAATCACGCCAGTGTGACTAAGGCCCGAAAGACTAGGACCAATGTTATTTATTATGCTAGTACAGTATTGGCAAAAGAGAAAATGAAGTTATTAATGTTGATAATGCAGCATAAAATAAGATAATGAAAAGCAAATACATATGCATATTTATATATACATGCACGCATACAAGCACACACATGTAGTGTGGCAATATAGTTCTCAATACACAAAACTGCATTTATACAAATATTTAGCTTTATTTGTAATAGATCTATTTCACATAACTGGAGCTTGTATCAAAACAAAAGCTCATAGCTTCATAAATAATAACCAACAGATCTTTCCTACTGTACTAGCTACCATTCTTCATAGATCTATTTGCCCTTCCTTTGTTAGCACTTTGAGATAAATCTATTAGTGGATTGGTTATATTGGAGAGATTTGTCACTTCCCATAAAAAGCCATTACATGAAAAGTTCATGCATTAGACCCTGTTGATTTTGTCCTTGCGTTATGTGAATAATTCCAGGTTCCTGTGGAAACAAAATCCATGCAGTACATAATGAGAGAATTATTTTCCCTGTGCTTATTTTGTTGGCACTTGCAGTTTGGTTGGATGTGAGATAGATGAAACATTTGCATCTTCTATCTGCATAATGAGCCCTATACATAGTGATTGCAGGGCATGCAAACGACAGGGTGGCATGTTTTCAGTTTTAATGGGGACACTCAGAAAACTTCCAATCTTTCTTGACATTTCTTATAGCAAAATAAATGTAGTCTTGGCTGGAGTGTCTATTATGAAAATAAGAGAGGAGCAAGTCAATTATATTTCAATGACTGAATAGCCAGGGGTCCTCATTAAAATGATCAGAAAAGGCTTCAGTGTTGCTTTCCTATATGTAGCCACTGATTAAGTTGCAGTAGAATGACATGGCCTTTTTGTTTTGGAGAAATACAGAGCAAGCCCTGGTGCAGCCAGCCAGAAATTGTTGACACTTACTAAAGTGAGATACATACAGAATGAAAGAGAAGTTGCTACTTATGGGGTCATGGACTCCTAATAAATGAAGAAGGACTTGCAGCTGTTCTTCTGGAGACAGTAACAGCAAGTTTTACAGTTGCACTAGACTCAGATGAAATGCCTGTGGTAGGGTGGTGATATGGTTTGCTGTGTTTTCTGCTTGATTCTCCTAAATCTAAATCTCTACATACCAGGAATGTTAACTTGCTGCCTGCTCCCTAGTGAATTTGTATTTATAAATCAGTTTTTATTTTTATACTGATAATTTCCTATAGTTGCTGTATTTTTTTACTCTATAGTAAAAATACTGTAAACTTATTTTTTTACACTATAGAAAAGTAAAATTTAACTACTCACTATTTAACTATTACTCAACAAGTTAAAAAAATAAAAAAATGTCTTTTATTTGTTACAAATGTTACAAAGTTTAAATGTTTTCAACATTTATTTTAATATTGTAATATTACCTAAAATTATTTTAGTACTGTATATTCAGTAACTTACATGCAAGACAATTATAATCAATTTATTATGTGCCTATGTAATATACATTTTTTGTGTTTGGTAACAAAAAATACAAACTATAGAAAAAATTACAAAAATGATATATATATTTTCTTGTATATATTTTCTTGTTTCTATTTCTTAACATTACAAACACGCAATATATATATATATATATATATATATATATATATATATGTATATATCTGAGTAATAGCATGTATTTTACGTTAATGTGGGGAAAAAATGTCCTGCTGTCAATGGGAAAAAGTCTGTAAATTTCCAAATGTCAACCAGTGTAGTCAGATTAAGATGTCTGTTCACAAGGATTAGTATATTATGGATAAGTATAAGGTAATTGTAGAAATTTGCATGTAGGAAATCCAATAATTATAATAATTGATTCAAGAATATGTTTTAAAAAAGTGATAAAGTAACATGACCTAATAGATATATTGGGCTTATTTTTAGCCAGCCCCTTCAACCTATGTTTTATCAGAATAATTGGCCTTTTAGTTGATTTGACTAACTGACATCAGGGTCACTAATAATTATCTATGGCAGCTTTTTATTTCTTAGTTTTGTATTAGAATATGCAACTAATGAGTATGTCTAGGGCTAAATAAAAAGAATGGCGAGAGCTTAAAGTATCATTTAAATAATTCCCCTGGAATGTGATTTCTAAGGTATGATCACAACACAGACACACACAGACATTTAGCACAGACTGCCATTTAATTAATAGGGTCATAAAAGCATACTTGATCATGAGGTTCATTACTGATAAACTTAATTTTGTTGATTTTTCCTAATATTATTAATGCCATGGTAAGCTTTCAGGTTTGTTTATGTAACAGTGTTATAATTATTATTAGAGACAATCACTAATAACTTGATATCCGTAATTCAGGGTCTTATATATCAAGTCTTTGTATCTATCGAGAATGTACGTCTTACAATGTAAAATAATAGTATTCCGATGAATCAGTGACTAAGAGATGCAACAAAAGGAAGCTATAAATTTCAAGGGCAGACACTGCACAGAATGACATTTTTAGATGAAAGAATCACAGATTCCCATACCTGGGTGAGTTCGAATCATATGTATGGACTATGCAATGCTTATGTAGTTTTTTTTTTTTTTTTTTTTTTTAACAATTGTAGCACATTTGCATTATAGGCATATTGGCAAGTAGTATGAGTATTAGTACTAATTGTTTTTTCCCTAGTGTTCTTAATAGTTGACTTAGATTGAAATTGAAGCAAATTATATTCAAGGTTGACTTATTTAGGTTTCAGACATCCGTAGAATCATAATATTAATTACAGTTAGAAAATCCATATATAAAGTCCCTTCTTTTAGCACTAAAATATAACTTGGATAAATATTTTTATTTATGGTATAGTCAACAGCATTAAACCACATTTCAAATTACCTTTATTTGTTTATTGACTGTACAGTTTACAATAATTATTGAAAATATTAGAAAACAAATATAAATTAATGCCATATTGTCCATAATGTAACACCAATACTATGTGACAGATCTATAGTATTATTTTGACCAAGATGATTAAATTAATCTGATTTGTAATTGTAACAATTTAACATAATAGTACACATAGCAGGGATAATCTACTCTTGATTTTATTTTTTTACGTGTTATACAGTTTGTATGTCTATTGTGTTGTGGTGTTTTACATGCTCTTGGAGTCTATGTCCTTTTAACTATAACTAACAAGTTTAGTGTTTAGAATTTAAAATTTTCAAAATTCCATGTGCAATACATAGTTATCCATTTCTAGTCTGAAATAAATTTTTTTTAATTTTTCAGTTCTAAAAAATGTAAAGTATATAAGGTATATAAGCCTACTAAAATACAATAAAATATAGTGCATATGATTTGCACACTGCCTCTTAATTAATACTGTTGTGCAAAAATCAGGTGTATGGAAGAATAATACTTACAAATGTCAAAATACACAATGCACACAAAAAATTAATGAATGAAGGTTGAATTATAAAATTATATTATTTAAATTAGTTACAATAAAAATAAACAATATAAAAAATAATCCATGTATGCATTTTAATCACTTCACGACATATGCTGTAATAGTATGGTGCAGCCACCAAGGGGTTTATGCAGTACTATTGTCGTACTATTACAAATTGAACATAGCACTGAATGGACACCAAGGAGAAGGTGTCAGCTGTAACATAGAGCTGATACCCTGCTCTAGCAGCTGCAATCAAAGCTAACCTGCCTCCGCCACCCCCTCGCCACCTTCTTGGGGTGTCAATGTATTTTATGAGTATTGCAGTGTATATTACTGAACCAAGGATCAGATAATCATAAATTCATAGGGTGAGCCAGTTAACCCAGAAGTCACAAACTGGGAAAACAATAGGCTACTGGATAGTAATGTCCCTAGATTTATATACTCCATATATTCAGTCAGGTATCCCTAGAAGGACTCTCAGTGGCTTCGTAGTTGATATTTCTTGATGGTGGGGAATCACCTTTTTTTCTTTTACCTCACCATTAGGACCTTAGAGGAATAGACATTTTGAACCAGGAATGTGTACATACTGCAAGTGATGAAAGCACATTTAGTATAGCATCTAAATACTTCTTGGTACTTAATGTTTCTGTCTTGATCTACTTTATCATATGTCTGGGAAACTCTTTGTTTTTATTGAGAACTAATAAAATATTTAAGTTTTAATACATTTCTTTAGCCATTTAAGGTGTCCAAAAGTGCTTTAAATTAATTTTCTAAGGACATTAAACAATATTTTTTTTTTGGTAATGCATCATCCTCAAGTCCCCTACTGGGAAAAAAAATGTAGAAAAAGTTTTAAGAAAGAATGGTAAGTAAATATATGACTAAATAAACTCTCAAACAGGCTTCTTTACCATATAAAATGCTAAAATCCAACATTATATAAAAACTAAATATAAAAATACATATTTGGTATCACTGCATCCGTTAAAACCCATTACAACCCCCCCCCCCCCCAGAAATAATGAAGCCCTCACCCAGACCTGGTGACAAAAAAAAAAAAAATTTATTTATTGCTTATCCTGCAAAATTAGTATAACAGAAAAAAACATAAATTGGGTATCTGTAATCATACTGTTCCATATAATAAAGGTAACATGTTACTTATGTTATACCGAGTATGGAAAAAAAAATGTTATAAAGCAAAGGAAGGGAATGTGTAAAGAATATATAAGCAGTAGAAGCATATATCAGTTTATATGGGAAAAGACACCATAATTGACTCCCATAATGTTCCCCATCCTAGGAATTAGTAGGAAAATAGTGCCATCCACTGTGTATTCACATCTGAAAAAATTTTCCTCACTACTTCCCTTGATAAATTCCTTGAGTGGAATTTCAAATCTGAAAAAATCAAACAGAACGCACCCTTGTGTGGAACCTTAAATGGTACAGTATATTATATTTATATGGAAAAACCCTCCCCTTCAGGGTGAGTTTATATCTTTGATTGTTATATCAGCCACAACAACATATTTCCACATGGCAAGATAATACCCTATACTGCGTTCCAAAGGTCCAATCCAGTGGTGTAGCAAGCGGTGAGGGAGTGGGGAGGGGGTGATAGCAGCCGCCATAAACTCATGCAATTTTTTCAACTGTATCGGTGTTGAAATGTATGGTAGAGCAGGAAGCATTGAGCTTCCTGCTCTGCCATTTTGTAAGCACTAAAAATACAGGCCTGCTGGCTTACAGGGCCCCAGGACCACAAACAAGATGTCTGCACCAAGGATGGCGCAATAACATCATAGCATTGCACCGACCATGCTGAGATGCAGATGTGCTGTCTGTGCTCATGGTGCATTGTCAGCAAGCAGAGAGGAGAGACAGCGGCAGCTCCGATGCAGCAAGGGCTCACAGGCAGCAAGGGCACAGTAGGGGGTAATTTATCTATAGGAGTAGATCATTTTTATAAGGGGGCTTAAAGAATATAAGAGGTCATAAGATATATACACATGTGGACAAAATTGTTGGTACCCCTCGTTTAATGAAAGAAAAACCCACAATGGTCACAGAAATAACTTGAATCTGACAGACTGGAATTTGCCAAACTACATGTTGACAAGCCAAAGCTTCTGGGAGAAGGCCCTATGGACAGATGGGACAAAAATTGAAATTTTTGGCAAGGCACATCAGCTCTATGTTCACAGATGGAAAAATGAAGCATATCTTGAAAAGAACACTGTCCCTATTGTGAAACATGGAGGAGGCTCTGTTATGTTCTGGGGCTGCTTTGATACATCTGGCACAGGATATCTTGGATTCTAGAGAGAAATGTGCTGTCCAGTGTCAGAAAGCTTGGTCTCAGTCGCAGGTCATGGGTTTTGAACAGGATAATGACCCAAAACACACAGCTAAAAACATCCAATAATGGCTAAGAGGAAAACATTGGACTATTCTGAAGTGGCCTTCTATGAGCCCTGACCTAAATCCTATTGAGCATCTTTAGAAAGAGCTGAAACATGCCGTCTGGAAAAGGTACCCTTCAAACCCGAGACAACTGGAGCAATTTGCTCATGAGGAGTGGGCCAAATCGACAGGAATGGTTTGATTGCAGTGATTGCCTGAAAAGGTTGTGCAACAAAATATTAAGTTAAGGGCACCATCATTTCTGTCCAGGCCTGTTTCATGAGTTTTTTTTTTTTCTTTTAAATTCTGTTGAAGCATGGTTGAAAAGCAATGTCTTACTTTCATTTGTTAATTTTCATAGAATTTTTATATATTATTACTTTTGTCAGATTCAAGTTATTTCTGTGACCATTGTGGGTTTTTCTTTCATTAAACAAGGGGTACCAACAATTTTGTCCACGTGTGTACAGTATATATATGTATATATATAAAATTAAGGGGCATTATTACTGGGGGGAGATAATTTATATAAAAAAAAATAATTTATACAAAAAAGTACTCTAAAAAGGTTGATTGCAATAGCTTGTTGGATTACCATAGTCTCTACTACAACAAGTAGAGAGATAACGTTCCCTATGGCCAGTTCAAAGGAGTAAGAAGGAACTGTACTAAGGATGCAAATTTTAAGACACAGAGTAACCTGTTAACTAAAAGAGTTTGCAAGAAATATTACCCTAAGGGTATTATCAAGGCTGCTAGAGAGAAAGCCGCATGTCTAACCCAAGCAGATTGCCTTGTATTTGTATGTATTTGTATTATCTATGCTGCTGTAATAATAATAATAATAATAATAATAATAGTCCTCTAATAGTCCCACAATGGGGAAATTCAGTGTGTTACAGCAGCAAAGATAAGCAGATACAAATACAAATACAGTACAACATGTATAGGAATGTTCCAAGGTGAGAGGCATTACATTGATAGTAGACAGACAGATAAGAAGTAGCGGGGGGGGGGGGGATTTAACAGGCAGAAAGATATTTCAGTTCTCTGTGTGTAATGATCTCCGCTTAGGTCGGTGTTGGTTGTACAGCCTAACCGCGGTGGGGAGGAAAGACTTCCGATAGCGCGTCTTAGGGTGGAGCAGTCGGTCACTGACACTACTGCCCAGCGCGATCACGGTCTCATGCATGGGATGGGACTTATTCTTCCGCATGGAGCTCACCACAGTCAGTATCCTTCTGTCGCCCACCACCTGCACTGGGTCCTGTGGGCTCCCCAAGACAGAGCTGGCCCTTCTAATCAGCTTGTCAAGTTTATTTCTATCTCCGGTTGATATACTGCTCCCCCAGCAGGCCACTCCGAAGAAGATGGCTGATGCCACTACCGAGTTGAAGAAAGTCCTAAGAAGTGCAACCCGGATTGCAAAGGCTCTCAGCCTCCTAAGCAGGTAGAGCCTGCTGTGGCCCTTCCTGTACAGGACCTCCATGTGATCTGCCCAGTCCAGCTTATTATTAAGGAGCAAACCCAGGTACTTATAGGTGTTCACAATCTCAATGCCCGTCCCCTGGATGTCCACTGGTTTAGGAGGGCATCTGCATTTACGGAAGTCCACCACCATCTCCTTGGTCTTCCCCGCATTAATCTTCAGGTGGTTCCACTGGCACCTGTCCACAAAATCCCGGTTCAGTTCTCTGTACTCCCTGTCATCATCGTCTGTGATGAGACCTACTATTGCAGAGTCGTCAGAATACTTCTGTAGGTAGTGTCGGGGTCGTAATCGACAAATACCGGATCAATCAGTCAGTCCAGATCAGTAAGCATGTGTGCACGGCGCTAAGAAGGACACAGACAAGAATTTCTGTATCACAGCCAGCTCATGCTATTGCCCCTTACAGACTCAGCACTGCTGGGTTTATTCACGTCACACATATTTGTACAAGAAAGGAAGAGGGCGGGTTAATGCATAGCATAGTGTAGAGTTTCTCTGACATTCCTGAGCTGTTCATCCCCCATTGGCTCTTGATTCTGACGTACAGCCAGGTGCAGCCTCGATTCCAGCCTGAGGCATCAGCCATTAGGTGTGGTATGCAGGATGTCGGCGCCATCTTTGGTTACATTCTTTTGTCCTTAAGCTGTCAGCAATTAGTAGCAAGGAAAAATTAGTATTTGTAACATATAAAAATAGAAAAATATAAAAGTACCAAAATATTGTTTCATGACCTGAGACTTGACATTCCCCCCTTTTAACCTGCTGATCTGTTCCAATGTGTTACATTCTTCTTCACCGCTTGGGTGACAACCTATCCCTTGTGGATAAGTTTCCACTTAAAGGTCTTTCACATAGGAAGGTCAGATCCTAATTGCCCCTAAAGCAACTCTGTGTATTCTCGGGAGGGAGCCTTCTTATCATTGTACACTTCTATTGTCTCCATATCAATCTCAGGTCCTGTCATCAGTGGCTTCATTTCTGTGTGGTTTACAAATACTCCCTTTGTTCCTGCTTCTATAGTTTTCACATTACATAGAAGTATAACAGAACTATAGGTGCAAATTGGTCCAACAGTCTTTTGGGTTTCTCCTTTAACAGTTTATTATCCCATTTGTCTTTATGAACGTCATCCAGTGGGGACACCACCATAACAACAAGGTTTTCCTTGTAGTTTCACAGCTGTCCTGGTTGTCAACAGGGGCTGGAAGGCACCGTCGAGTTGAGGCCCTTCTCACGTGTCTCTTTATCACCACCCAATTTTTGGGTTGCAGCTGATAGGTTCCTTCCACTGACTTAGGATCTGGAAGGAAGGAGAAAACTCAAAAGGGTACATTAGTCAAATGTTTTTGGCAATCAATCACATAGTCAGTCTGCACACCATACTACATCTGGAACAATTGTGAAAAATACAATCCAAATACTCTAGGAGCTGAGGCCAATCCTTCTGTCAGGAGTGTACCTTACAGAAAGACAAATACAAGTGACAATATTCTCCACTTCTCCTGGGATGGTACGAGTAAGGAACACTTGCTGTATTCCCACAACCTCCATTATTTCTCTCGTTACCTGTCCTGTATAGTGAGTTCCATTATCACTTTGATGGTCTCGGGGATCCCATACCTGCACACTACTTCTTTCAGTAGTTTATCTGCAGTTCCTTTTGTGATGGCTTTCTGCATCAGAAATGCCTCAGGTCATCCCGAAAAGAGATCAATACACACAAGCACGTACTCACCCCTTCTCACCTTCTGGCCTACATTGTGTCTGACACACGTTATGCAGGCTTACACGTATCTGACTGCAATGATACTAAAACCTGCAGCTACCCATCATCTGTTCACCAGGTCACACATGGTTACTTTTGAGTGGTGCACTTCAGCTGCTTGCGCCATCCTTGGGAACAATGCTCTCGGTAACATACTCTCTTACCACTGGCCATCAGGACTTGTTCATCCTTTTTTCTTCCTTCTTGCAGTTTCCAAATCTTCTTTTCTTCTGGGCCATTTTGGTCCTGTAGTATTTTTAGAACCTGAAAAGAGAGCTGAGAGTTTTGGTCCAGTATGGTGACCCCCTGTGCTGAAGCATGTTCCCTAGGCTTTTCTGCAGCTGGTTTGGTGGCAGCATCTGCCCACATGTTACCTTTACTTTCTTTTGTATCAGCCTTGGTGTGTGCCTTGACTTTGATTATACCCACCTGTTCAGGTAGCAGCAAGTCCTACATCACCTACTGAATAGCCTGGAAATCCTTTTAGGTTTTAAACGCACAGATTGGACGATAGTCCTGTGCTAAACCAAAAGCCCATCAGGCTTACCCTCAGCCATTTTACACTGTTTCAGTGAGTGCTTTTAGGGGGATTCTGCTTGTTTCACCTCGTGTTCAGGGACCATGGTATAGAATAATGGTGTAGAATTTACCATCCTTCCCAAATCGACAGCCATCTATAAAAGAACTCAAAATCAAGGTTCGCAAAATCAGGGTTAGCAATAGGTTCATCATTTACATGACCAAACCCAACAGTTTCTTGTGGCATACAATCATGTTGTTAGCAGAAAATACTTGTGTGGATAAGTTGTCTGACTTTGCTTTCTTCCCCCTGAACCTATTGGTAACAGGTCAAAGGGATTTTTAGTGACGTGCAGCGTGCAAAAGTGACATGAGGAGGCATAAGTAAGGCACACTGTAGTCTGAGTTGTCCAGCCACTGAAATATACTTAAGCTGGACCTGGGACACTCACAAGAATGAATTTATATTATAATTCAATATTACCAAAACTCAAAATCTGCATTAACAATGGTTCTTGGTCTTCTATACTTTCTAAATCTTGCTATACACAATCATATTCATGTATTACTTTGCGTTCTGAGAAGATTACTCCCAAGGACAAAGCAAACAATCTAACAATGTGTTCTCTCTTTTTTTTTTTCTCTTATCATGCACGCAGCCCACACATAGCTGCGCGCTCTGCGACTATCGACTTCTCCCACCGTAGAACTACAAAATTCAGCAGAACCTGCAATACATAGTTTTTAAAGGGCCAGTGGCTTGTGTGTTTTTTTTTCTACAACTTCTTCACACTCCAGAATTATAAACAATTCAATAAGGTTAGTAAATTCTCAGAATATATCAGCAGAGAGGGCAGAAGCCTTGAATAGTTGATCCCCTGTTCACATAACAAAAATTATACACAAAAAGACATTACAGCATAGCAGATATTCACTTAGTTAGCGCTGAAACACAAAAATTTGTCCCTTTTTTTTTCTTTAACTAAAGCTTTGTCACATAACAGTCTTTTGACTAAACAAGTACACATACATGTTCACAAATCTGCAAATATGGGACACGTTATTCATTTTCTAAATCTTCATGACAATCTTTCTACAATGGGGGACAATTGGGGCAACCCATCCTCCAAACTTTTCACATGATCCAGCACATTAATAAACCAAATGGGATACATGCCAGAAACCCACAAAATCTCTTATTGGTGCGGTTATACATTGCTGAAACAAAGAGAAAGGGGCCATTAGTATCATTAACATAACATGATTGGGTATAAAGTTATAACATGAGTTTTAACACATAACTATTGGATAAAACACGAAGAAGAAGTTTCATCCCATTATAGATAACAGTTTTCAGTAAAGGAGGGGATGAGCTCTGGGCAGCTCCTGAGAATGGAATGTAAGATGGCGACAGACAAGCGGCATCACTCACATTTCACCTTTGTAAATGATATAACCCATACTCAGGGTACATTAGTAGCTGCTAGTCAGATCCTGAGGACTTTTCCAGAAACTTCACCTCATTCCCCATGGATATGTTTATACCATTTACATACCTATCGGTCTAACACTCTTAGAGACATCTCTTCACCGTCACGTTTTGCAGTGTAACCAACCACCATAGTCCCACTGTCCCAGGTTTGTGTCTCTTTCTAGCAAATGCCTTTGCAAACCAAAATTATGTAGATAATACATAAACACATAGATACATAAACACAGCAATAATATTCAGAATATTCCCTGTAATATTCCCTTTTAAAACAAAGATTCTCAAACCCCGGCGTGGTTTGTTTTTGGCGACCAAGGGCGAGTGGCCTGCTCCCCCCAGGTGACCATTACCCCCACTTAGTGGAGATCCAGAATCTTTTATTGTCACCTTTTCAATCTTTCAGTGCATACATTATTTCAGGTGATAACAGGCAAAACAGTAAATTCATATAACATAATACAAGACATAACTTCATATGTTTGAATATTTTCCCATACACATTGTTATTATACCTTTTTTTTTTTTTTTTTTTTTTTTATTTAACCATAGGTTAACTCTTTTATCAAAACATTTTCTTTTGGGCACAAACAGATATCATATATAACCTGCGTACTCTGGTGGCCCAGAGCCAAGTTTCGCTTCATAATAATTGCGATTTCCTGCGTGTCCTGAACATCACATACAACGTCCTTGAAGGCTGCTTGGCAATCAACAAAGTTTCGGTTATTTGTGAACCGAGAGCAAGGCAGGTGGTTTGGACTCCGCAACCAGAAATGAACGCACACGCGGTAGTTCAAGAAAAAAAAATATATTTACTATAAGTTAATAAAGGCTAGTTAAAGGTAAAATGACAGGGCTAAAGACAAGCAAAATATACAATATAGCATGAACAATTTCAAGGCAAATTCTGCAATGGTTTCTACTTTTACTCTGTCCACTTCTGCAGTATGGACACTGAATGAACAATATACTCAAATCTATCCCTAACTGACCCTGACTTCACATTTGGGTGCACCCCCCTTTTCCCCAGTGGTCCAGGTGGACCGCTTACAGTCCGTAGAAGCGCGCGGTGGGGCCCAAAGTCGGTCCTTTCTTTTATAGTGAAGCGTCCTCTCCTCACGGTTATCAGGATCTTGGGAGAAATGAAGTCCTCTTTAACAGACAGGGAAACCAACTGAATGCAATGTAATCCAACAGCAGATTCCACTCAGCACACTGACAGTCCTGCCGAATCCATACACTGAGCTGGGATGTAAGCCGGGATTTAGCAGTTACTGTCCAGTACGTCAACAGCACTGCGAGTCTCTATCTGTGGTATCCAAATACACAGTCACAATGTCAGTCTCACTGATCAGCCACTGAGCACAGTTCCTTTCACGTGGACTCACTAGTCCTGTTGTCTCTTTACACTCTGTTTGTCTCTGGACCAAGATACAGCTTAGCTGTACAGAAAAATCTCCACACCAGTTCAATACAACACTTGCCAAGATGGCTGCTGCTCTCTGTCTCGTCACTTCCTGCTTCTCTGCTCACACTCTGTCTGCAGAACAGACAAGCTGACATAAAAGGGGGGTGAGTCACTCCAGCATCATGTCACAATTACAATGGCTGCTGTCTTAAAGGAACAGAATCACAGAAATACATTCAACATTAACAGTTTATACAGACAAATGAAGCTTAGGACAACATTGGCTGTCTCTTACATATTCTCTACAGAGCACTACAGAGTACAGGAATAAAATTCAAGCAGATAGCAGTTAATACTGACACCAAAATTACATATTAACATTTTTGTGCAATTTTCAGATATTTTTCATGGCAAAACCCCACCCTTTGTAATTAACAGAGGTGTTCAGGACTCCTGAGCTGTACTTCAGGTTACCGTAAGGGCAAACTGCCAAACTTTAAAATTTTCTTCACTGGATTCCAACCAAAAGTTGAACCCCTATAGAATATTACAATTACAGATTGAAATATACAATATATAATCCCCATAGGGTGAAGAGACAAACTGCAAACAGACCAGACCAGAAATGAGTTGAATCCGACCTGTCCATGCCAAGGCTATGACTGCCACTCCTTGGGCGTCCGGACCCTCACCTCTGACTTCTGCATATCCTTCACCCTGTAAAGCCCTTGCGACCCTGAAGTGAGCTTGTGCGGCTTCTAACAAGCCCTTATCTTCCAGCATACCTCTTCCCGTGGTCAATATATCTTTCCACATGCTGGGCTGTAATCTGCCGTCTGATGGCAGTCCTGCTAATTTATACAAGCGGCTCACTTCTTTCACATACTTCTTTCCTTCTCTCGCCTTAACCAATTCTACCGCTGTCTGTGCCCCGGGGGCAAAGTATGCTTACGTTTGAAATGCCGTAACATGATCACTCCAGAAATACAACACTGGCGCAGCTGCTCACCAGTGCTAGACTCACAGTCAATGGTCCAAGATCCACCTTTCCGGTTCCAGGATCTCGTCCTCAGGTCCCCAACCTCAGACTGCAGCTCTACGTGTATCTCTAACACTCTCCAACAATTCCAAGTTCCTAATGAACTTATTGGACCTTATGGGTCCTACGGAGAGAGTAATTCCAAGTCCCTAATGAACTTATTGGACCTTATGGGTCCTATGGACACCTGTCCGAGCTCCTTTCTCGGACGTGACAGCCGATGTCCCAGCAATATGTTACGGCATCAGACACAACACCTTTCTTAACTAAACAGACGGCTTCCAACTACCTCACTTCACTTTAGACTATCTCAACTTCCTGGTTCCTTTCTGACGTTCACAACCTCTGACTGATTGAGCCGCACAGGGACAAAGATGTCAGTGCTGCAGTTCTGAGCCACCAGAGGAGAACACCAGACGTCCATCCCTTCCGGACTGGGCACCCGATCCGTCATAACCACCAAACCTACTAACCGTCACCTCCCGATTCACAGGCAAGTAAACACATATATAATATGAGTAGACTTACCGTGATCAGTTGAGGTTCCGGACCCTCCTCGGAAGATGGCGGGGTTTGATATGGTGGTCTGTGCGGGTCAGCGAGCCCTCTCTGGTCTCCAGCTGGTGGCCCCACACGTTGGGCGGCAATTATCGGGGTCATAATCGACAAATACCGGATCAATCAGTCAGTCCAGATCAGTAAGCATGTGTGCACGGCGCTAAGAAGGACACAGACAAGAATTTCTGTATCACAGCCAGCTCATGCTATTGCCCCTTACAGACTCAGCACTGCTGGGTTTATTCACGTCACACATATTTATACAAGAAAGGAAGAGGGCGGGTTAATGCATAGCATAGTGTAGAGTTTCTCTGACATTCCTGAGCTGTTCATCCCCCATTGGCTCTTGATTCTGACGTACAGCCAGGTGCAGCCTCGATTCCAGCCTGAGGCATCAGCCATTAGGTGTGATATGCAGGATGTCGGCGCCATCTTTGGTTACATTCTTTTGTCCTTAAGCTGTCAGCAATTAGTAGCAAGGAAAAATTAGTATTTGTGACATATAAAAATAGAAAAATATAAAAGTACCAAAATATTGTTTCATGACCTGAGACTTGACAGTAGCAGCTAGATGAGTTGCACCTAAAATCTGCAGTGTACAGTGTGAAGAGGAAAGGAGCGAGAACTGTATCCTGAGGTGCCCCGTATTACAGATCATGGTATCTGACATTCAGTCTCGGACTCTCACGTATTGAGGTCGATTTGTGAGGTAGTCTAGGATCCAGTTGTAGAGATGGTGGTCCACTCCAGCAAGGCCCAGCTTGTCTCTCAGTAACCCACTGAATTTCCCAAATTGTGGAACTATTAAAGGACTATCTTATCTTATCTAGTCTTATCTTATCTTACCTAGGACTAAGGACTTCAATAATTAATACAAATTTAATTTTGTTACTACATTTAATGGAACTCACAACAGCATTCATTCCATTCTTCAGAAACACTGCCACGTGCTATTCAATGACTTACCTGGCCTCAGAAAAATGAGAACTAATGCTGCTGATCCTAGTACTAATACACCTTGTGATATGTAGATGCTTAGTAGGGGCAAAAGGCAATTCAAAACTCTACACACCTTCACTGGTGCTCTCCCCAAGGAGAGAGATTCCCGTCCCTAGGCTAAGCACAGGCAGCTTCAAATGCGGTCACAAAAAATGCAAGTGATGTACCTGTATTAAAGACGGCACCAATTGTATAACCAACTTTTCTACTGGTGAGACATTTTCTATTATTAACCACTTGAACTGCGCATCTTCATATGTAATATATGTACTCAGATGCCCATGCAGCCTATAATATGTTGGCCGCACCATTAGGTGCCTGAGAGAACGTCTGAACAAACACTGTTCAAATGTTAATAATGGATATCTAAAACATAGATGTGTGTCTTGACACACTGTAAGCTCGCACAACAGTTTCTTTGAGGGTTTTGTAGTCACACCATTGGATCACATTCCCCCAACCATATCCAACAGGTGTGATGCCTTGTGGCGGAAAGAGAAGTTCTGGATATACAGACTGAATACCTTGGTGCCTGCCAGCTTGAATGACGCCCTGGAAGATGTTACCAAGTGATCTTTCTCCAGTTGTCTACTTATCACAAATCTGAGGATTTGTGATGAGATTTCTTAAGCCTATTATTTTTGATAATAGCCCAAATTAGGAATTTATTAATTTACTATCATTGCTGAGAACCCTTATCTGTGACTTTTATACTCACACTTTTATTTATTTATTTTATTTATTATACCTCGTACCCCTCTTTGCACTTTAACGCCACTAGTAATGGGATATAGCAGTTTATTGAACAACATATAGTTCTTTGGTTTTATTATATATTAATTTTGTACCATCCCAGCATATTTTTTTAGTGTATATTTATTGAACTTGTGTACATTTATTATTCATCTCTATATACCATCAATATCACTTTAGGCCATTTTCATGTATTTTTTATTATATAATTTATGTAATGTATGTATATGTAATTGATTTGGAATATATGTACTATCCTGTTTATTTTTATATACCATCAATAGGGTTTATATATCAGCAGGCCATTTGTAACGTCTCTGCCTGTTCGGGTCTCTGCACCACCCTCCGCTCGCATGCTGCGGCGCAGGTGGTGTGTTCAATTTGATTCCTTGCTTAGGGTTCTTGTTGCTCTGTCTGAACACTGCTCTATTACCTCTTGTCTGTAATTGAATTTCTGCCACACCCATCTCCTGCACCTTTGTTTTCCTCTGCTCCTCTAATGGTTAATCTTAGCCTTGCCTGTATGATTGACAGCCTATTGCCAATCAATCCTGGGGTGGGTTCTGGACTTCCTATTTACAGCCCATCAACCCACACGTGGTTGCTGGCTATTGCATCTCTGACCTTGCTTGTGTCTTGTCTTTGCTGTTGTATATTATTACTGACTTCTGACATTTTGCTTTTCTTGCGACTACTCTTTTGGATTGCGATTTGGTACTTCTTTGTCTCTCTGGCATTAACCCTTGGCTTGCTGACTCCTCTTCTGTGTTGTTTGTCTTGTCTTGTTCTGTGTTACACTTATTCAGAGAAAGGATCGCCGCCCAGTTGTCAGCTGTCGCCTAGGACAGTTCAGGCAAGTAGGCAGGGACGGGGGGGGTTCATTTTAGGGCTCACTGTCTTGTTGTGCCTCTCCCCCCAGGGTTCACCAGCATCTTCTGGGAAATAGCTCCTCTAGCAATTCCCTTATACCATTTAAATGTAATTTTTCTTACTCTTTTCCATTTTTGGTTTAGCCAATTAATTCTAATTTTCACATTTATCACCTAGATATGTGCTCATTGTTATACATATATAGTTTAGATTTATATTTTATGGTTTTATCTTTGTATATTTTTATCCACTATTTACCGTGTTCCTGGATTTTACCATCACCCCTGATATTCACTATGTGCTCCCTAAGTTATAGCCTTATTTTATAACCCTTGATTCTGGCATTATAAAGTTCCATACTCCTCAGTCTATGTGGACATCACTAAACCCCATTCTTCACCAATCAGCAACTTCCGTACAGCTGATCCTGTCTTTAATAATAGGAATCAGCTGTTCAGAACATTCATCTACTAGCGGCGTTTCCGCATTGACATTGCACACTGCCGCCTGAGGATCATGGCCCCCTGTCTTTCCAGACAGCCTTGTGCATGCACAGTTCAATCTTCCGGATGCCAAGGTCAGCACTCAGCGGTCCTTTAGTATAGATCTACATATTCCTAGGTATGGAACATTTTATTTTTAAACCATCTGGCTATATGATTAGATCCTCCCCCAATATGTCTTTTGAGGGAACACTGGTTACACTCCTGTTAGAGTTTATATGTGAGTACCTCCCTACACTCTTCCTTGGGATGCAATGTATGATTTTTATTTTTATTGTTACCATGTATGTTTTGTGTTTACAGACCGATTTTAATATTTATATTTATGTTTTTGCATTTATGTATTCATACACCACATGTATTTGGATTGTAACATAACAATTGTTTGGGTACATTTGGATCCTCCCATTAGAGGCGTGACCTGTGTACTCCACTTCCTATATCAGGTTTTAATTTGTGATTGTGCACTAGCATAAGCACAAGTTTTGTTGGATTTAAATAAATCTACACCCTATACCTGGGTGAGTGCAGTACCTCCTTCTCCAGCCTAACTACATGATTTGGGATAACTTAAACAACCTGGGTATCTCCAAATACAACAAAGACAGAAACCTCTGAAACATATTCATTGTGACTACCTCCCTTCTTCCTGACATAAATTGGGAAAGGAGAGCTTTGAACCTTTAACTACAGCATTCTCCACCCAATAAGTTAACTGAGAAAACAGGAACATAACTCCTACACCCAGCAAAAAATATTAGTACGTGTTGCAAAGTATGGCATATACTGGTTCACGGGCAATGCCTATAAACACATATGAAAGAGCCCATTCTCAAGTCTCGTGTGAATTGCTGGTCTCCTGTGACAAAAATTCTTATATGTCCAGGGTGGAAGTCTGCTAGCGATGGCCCCTCTACTAGATCTGCCGATCTCAGTGCTTTGATATTTTGGTGTGCTCTGCGGCGAATCTTCCATGTGAGATCCCCACCTGTAACGTCCCGATTGTGGCGATGTGTTCAGAGTCTTTGAAGACGTAGAAGACGTTTGCTCCATTCTAGCATTGTCCTCAAAAGGGTCTTCTTTGAAGAACTGTTCAGCCTCTTCTGGGGATGTAAAGTTTTGTAAGAGCCATCAGATCTATTAACCCAAAGTATCCGCAGGTACGCCAATTGAAATTTAACGTTTCTGCAAAACAGTGCAGAGCAGATGGTGCTATAAGCTTGTCTTTTTCTGTTAACCTCAGCCGAAAATTCTCCAAACAGTAAAACCAGAGTGTCTTTGAAAAGTAATCAGTCCTCTTTGGCATGGTAAGCATGTAAAATCTCTTTATCATTGTTGTCAAGGTATTTTATAATAACCTGCGGCCTTTTGTCTGCCCTGGATTGAGGTTAGAGTTGTTTGGTCTTTCGGTGGGCTGACTCTGTGAGTCCTCTCTACCCTCTTTGGTTGCGATAGTCCCAGGGCCTGTGGCAAAGTAACTTTACATAGGTATTGTAAGTCTATGATCAGGACAGACTCTGGAAGTCCCACCAGTCTGAAGTTGTTATAGAAGGACCTATTTTCTATGTTGTCCATTTTATCAGAGGACCGAGGCAAGTGGCATTAAATTTCTGACTGTTGGGTCAGTAGTGTTGCAGTCATCTTCGGTCATAGATAGGCATTGTTCCAAGTCAGACATCCTGCATCCCCGCTGCAATACCTCCACTCGCATTTGTGCCAAAGCCTCCTGGAGAGTATTAGACAGGTTTTCCGATACCACTGGTGGATTTCAATATTGTTTAAACCTGTACTAGGTACTATTTAGGTTTGGATGTGAGACCTTCACCCTGTAGCCTCCTAACGAAGCTAAGAGGGGCGAAACACGTGTTGGGGCTCGTGGTGGAGGTCCCATCCTGCTTTTGGTAATGTGACTGCTGTTGATTATCATTTGGGTATCATGTAGGATGTTTGTGATTACTTATTCTCTATATTTGTTGCATTTCTAATGCTGACTGCATAAGCAGACCTTTACTCTTTTGGGTGACTATGTTTGGCAGTCTCTTATACATTACCTTGCTGTGATTGACTGTGTTACATTATATGTATATTACATTAGTATGCAACATATATTTATACTGTATATATACATATATATATATATATATATATATATATTATGTTTTTAGAGCTACTTGTATTGTGTGTACCATTTTTGATACAGAAATTAATTGCAGCCATGCCTCTGGTTTGGGTGGGACCTCTACCATGATTATTGTTTTTATGTAACATTGTTTTTAGTTATCTGTTATCTGAATAAAATATTTATATTTATGCCAATTGTTTTTGTTTATTTTTGTTCAGCATATCCATATAGGTTATAGGTTTTCCGATAGGTCTGGGGTGAGATGTTTCTCCACCTCATAGTGCGAACCTCTTGTAATCTATATTCAGTGGGTCACTGGGAGTTGAGTCCAGGTCTTGAGTCTCTGGACCATCCAGCTGCTCGGATATTGCTGAAATTGCTGTTGCAACAGGAGGTGAGGTGACCAGAGCCATTTTTGTGCTGAGACATGTCTGTGGGTTTGGGAGCATTTTTCTTACCTCTTCTAAGAATGTAGCAGTCCATGTAAGTCCTCAAATCCTAAAATAAGATCTCCTAATTAATAAGGAGGACATGTGGTCTGTGTTCCATGGTTAAGGCTTGTAAAGGAGCTGTGGGAGAGCAGAGCTCCATTCACCCAGCTTCACATGTCAACCGGAAGTCCTACTCTAATAGTCACTGGTCAGGGCACCCTTTCATGGCCAAATCTCATCTTCTTGTTAAGTAATTTTTGCAATAGTGCTTTTTTAAAAAAAAAAAAAAACAAATACAGAAAACTGCCATGGTCACTCAAAAAAATCAAATCTCACTGTGATGCAGTGTGTTGTACTCTAATATTTTCTGTCCAGGTTATCCTTGCATTGCCAAATCTTTTCTTGTTAACTTTTTTTTTTTTTTTGCAATAGTGTTTTTTGTTAAAATAAATGAAGAAAACTATCATTGTTACTCCAAAATGCAATCTGACTGTGACATAGTGTGTTATACTTAATCCTTTGTCTTTCCTATTATTCTTGGAACAGAGATTTTTTTTATATAAAAAGGGGGGATTGGAGGAGGAAACACTTGTGCTACTGTCATGTCCTCCACCTCTGCAAGTACTAACAATAACAATGTGTGTGGTACCAGCAATACTACTACTGGTCTTGGCAGTATTGCCAAAACTTTTTGATTACTTGACTCACTCATCTCATTTATCATATGGCCTTTCTGCACTAGTTTGAGTATTCCTCTTCTTCTTCTTTTTGATGAGTTGGATGAGAACAATCAATGGTTCTTAGATGCAGAATTGCAGTGGGTATGGTACAGGTAGTCGTGCTGATAGGGGCACTAGGGAGAAATCTTGAAGTGGATATTATGAGGGTGTGCAAGAACCCCATTACCATGATGAGTCAGATAAAATGGGAAAGATGATTACATTGTTGATGATTATTCTGTTGCAAATAGAACCTGGCAACTGAGTCAGGTTGATAAGGTGACATCAGAGGAAGAGGGTGGTAGTAGAAATCATAGTAATGATTCCAGCTGCAGTGCGGCCCCAAAAAAAAAAAAAAAAACCTGCCTGAGAAAGATCTAGGGAAAGCTTGAGGAGTGGCGGTGGTGGCAGTGGTAGTCACGGTAGTCAAAAACACTACTTAAGGAGAAAAAGATGGCATTCAAGACAAGAGGTAAGGAAGGGCTGAGGGAGGTATAGAATGAGCTTAGGCATCAAATCAGGCAGTAAAAAGCCAATTATAAGAATAAAATGGAAAAGCAAATGGAAAGAAAAGACATAAGGAGAGTCTGGCGTGGGCTTAAGTCAATTTCAGGTCATAGACAGTCTGTCTCCCAGATAGAGACAGATGTTAATTGGCTTAACGAACTAAACCTATTCTTCAATAGATTTGATCACACACCAGCTCCTCCCACCCCAGCATGTCCTTCAGTTCCCCCTACTACAATGACTTCACCCTCTGCAGCTACTTCCCACCAGACCAGTAAATCCAGAAATCCGTCTTTATCTGACCACAGTCTGACCTTCACAAGTGCCCAGGTGAGAAAAGAGCTGAAAAAGATCAAGGCGGGGAAAGCCGCAGGGCCAGATTACATCAGTGCAAGGCTAATTAAGACTTGTGGGGATCAGCTTTGTAGTACTATTACATATATGTTTAATATGAACCTGAAGCTGGAAATAATCCCTGAATTATGGAAATCTTCTTGTGTGGTACCGGTTCCAAAGAAACCTCACCCTATGGACCTCAATGACTACAGACCTGTAGCTTTGACATCCCAATTGATGAAGATCTTAGAGAGATTGGTTCTCACACATCTCTGCCCTCTAGTGAGCCCCACTATGGACCCTCTCCAGTTTGCTTATTGGCCAGGCATCGGGGTGGATGATCATCCACATTCTGCACAGGGCTCTTTCTCACCTGGAGAAACCAGGGAACACGGTGAGAATAATGTTCTTTGATTTCTCCAGTGCTTTTAACACCATACAGCCAGGGCTACTGAGAGACAGGCTGGCCCTTGCCGGAGTGGACCACCACCTCTCCAATTGGATTCTAGACTACCTTACAAACCGACCTCAGTATGTGAGAGCCTGGGACTGTGTGTCAGATACCGTGATCTGTAATATGGGGGCACTTCAAGGTACAGTTCTTGCCCCTTTCCTCTTCACACTGTACACTGCAGATTTTAGGTGCAACTCATCTAGCTGCTACCTACAGAAGTATTCTGACAACTCTGCAATAGTAGGTCTCATCACAGACTATGATGACAGGGAGTACAGAGAACTGAACCGGGATTTTGTGGACTAGTGCCAGCAGAACCACCTGAAGATTAACGCTGGGAAGACCAAGGAGATGGTGGTGGACTTCCGTAAATGCAGATGCCCTCCTAAACCAGTGGACATCCAGGGGACGGGAATCGAGATTGTCAACACCTATAAATATGGGTGTGCTCCTTAATAATAAGATGGACTGGGCAGATCACATGGAGGTCCTGTACAGGAAGGGCCACAGCAGGCTCTACCTGCTTAGGAGGCTGAGAGTCTTTGGAGTCCAGGGAGCACTTCTTAGGACTTTTTTCAACTCATTAGTGGCATCAGCCATATTCTTCGGAGTGGCCTGCTGGGGGAGCAGTATATCAACCGGGGATAGAAATAAACTTGACAAGCTGATTAGAAGGGCCAGCTCTGTCCTGGGGAGCCCACTGGATCCAGTGCAGGTGGTGGGTGACAGAAGGATACTGTCCTTGGTGAGCTCCATGTAGAAGAATAAGTCCCATCCCATGCATGAGACTGTGATAGCGCTGGGCAGTAATGTCAGTGACCGACTACTTCACCCTAAGTGTGAGAAGGAGCGCTATCAGAAGTCTTTCCTCCCCACTGCGGTCAGGCTGTACAACCAACACCGACCTAAGCGGAGATTAGTCTATACAGAGAACTGAAATATCTTTCTGTTTGTGATATCCCCCCCCCCACTACTTCTTATCTGTCTGTCTACGTCTACTGTCAATGAAATGCCTCTACCTTGGAACATTCTTGTATATGTTGTATTTGTATTGCTTATCTTTGCTGCTGTAACACACTGAATTTCCCCATGGTGGGACTATTAAAAGATTATTATTATTATTATTATTATTATTGTTTCCACTGCTGCTTGTTTTGGCGGCAGAAGTTACATGCGGTCATCCCCTGTGGATGTGTGTCATTTTTTTTATACGTTACTGACAAATCCATGGCACTGAACAAGATCTGCAAGCAGCAAATCAGGTACAACACCAGATGGGGTCATCTGCTTATTCCTCCTCACTGGACCATTTCCCATCCCCAACTTCACCAGAGAAAGCTGCTGCTTCCATTCCCCCTTTCTCATTTCATGAGTGTAAGGTGCAGTTTTAAAGCTAATGAGCCTGGTTCAGAGAAGCCACACAGTGAAGGAGCTGCTTTGCTGCATCTTGCAGTAATTATCATGCTGGATGGTTTCCCACAACTACAATTGGAGAGTGTTGCGAATGACAATGTCATGAATACTGTGGTGGCACTGAAGCTGGGTAGAAAAACACACTGTCCCTGTTTGATGCATGGGCTTAATTTGGTAGTTTGATGCTTTTGCTTTATTAATGTGCATAGTATCTCAAAGGAGTTGTTAATCATGGCCAGTAAATTGTCTGTGCATTTCACCCATTCTTATGTGTGTGTGTGTAACATACTTGCCTGTCCGGGCTTTGGCACCATCCTCCGGGCGCATGCTGCAGCGTAGGAGGCAGGTCCGGCTGTGATTCCTTCCTTTGGGTTCTTCTGGTATGGTCTGAACACTGTCCTATTCCCTCACCTCCTTAATTGATTTTCCACCAAACCCATCTCCTTTACCTTGCTTTCCCTCTGCTCCTCTACTAGTTAATTTTAGCCTTACCTGTGTGATTGACAGCCTATTGTCCTATCAAGTCTGGGGCGGGTTCTTCCTTCCTATTTATTGTTTGCTCACTTTTACATTGGCGCTTGCTATTGCCTTGTGCATGCTGACTATTTACTCTTGCTGTTTGGTTACCTGTATTCTTATTCCTGACCTTTGGCTTTAACTTTGACTATGCTCTTGGATTTTGATTCTGTACTGTGTTACTCGACTGTTGCCAACCCCTTGGCTAGCTGACTTCCCTTTTTTGTTGTTTGTCCTGTCTGCGTTCTGTGTTATCACTTATATCAGGAAGGGATCACCACCTGGTTGCTGGCTGTCACCTAGGACAGTTCAGGCAAGTAGACAGGGACAGTGGGGATGGGGGAGGGTTCAGCTTAGGGCTCACTATCTTGTCGTACCCCTCTCCTCTAGCAATTCCCTTAGAGTGTGTGAGGGGAGTAGAATATTGATTCAGAAACTATCTCCAAATTCAAATGTAGTCATCAAACTTCATCACTTTATTGCCACAGTGCAATATGGAAAAAATATTAGTGAGATATTTTCCTGTATATGCTATGTATAGGTTTCATAGGTTATGTACGCTCCCACAGTATATGTGTGTCCTGATGCAAGGTTCCTGCCTTGCAATGTCCTTAGGTCCTGTTACAAAGTATAAGGTTGCTATTTTTTTTTTGCCATGAAATGGTTAATTTTTTTTTTCCTTTCTGACACTGGCAGGCTTTATATCATAAATTTTCTAACTCAAGCTTCTCAAAGGATAAGGATCATAAATTTATGACGGATAGACAGACAGTCAACAAAGGAAATAAGAGAGGAGATCAAAGAAGTTTCTCCCGCCCTAGTGTGTTGAGGGTAAATTGTGGGTCCTTTGACTTCTGAGTCCAGTTGCAGCTGCGTCCAAAGCTACCCCTATAGTTATTCCAGTGCTTCAGAGCAGGTTTTCTTCTGGTTCTTGAGTAGGATCATGAACTATTTATTTTTGAAAATGTACTACTTTTACAGGATCATGAATTTAAGTAGCACCAATATCATAGTTTGTGAAGTTTGGTATATAATGTAAAATATTATAGTGAATACAGCCATCTTGTTCTGTAATTGGAAGTTGCCTTTGAGGTGCAATCACATAAATTAATTATATCTCAGAATTAAAACAAAACACTTTACTTCAATTTGTTCCTAATAACAGGGACCTATAGTCCATGCACATGCTGAACAGTGTTTGACTTTTCACCTATACAGAAAGTTTGTATGTTTCCTTTTGAAATATTCGTTAAAAAATCATCACAGAGGTGAGTTTACTATATGAAGCAACTCATAGACATATAACATAATCATTGGTTCCAAAATCAACTGTTGTCTTATACTGGATCTTTGGGGTACATTATTGTGTCAGAGATTGACCCCACCTTAAACTCTTTTTCTAATGTTTTTGAGGGCAGATATGATCCAGCATTTCTTCTTTCAAAAGATAACTATTTCAGAAAATCACATGATTTAGGAAAATTATAGAACACAAAGTCAGTGAAGCAGTTCTTTTATAGAATTTTTTTCATATGTGAATTTATACTATATTAAGCTATATTATCTTAAGAATCAGAACAATACTGTATACCTTTCCCGAATAAGATAGCTGAACATTTCAATAACTAACTTACGTCTTCCTTACACTGTCAATTAAGAGTTATTATTTTTCGAAAGAGAAAAAAAGAGAACTAATTATAACATGAAATAGGGTGGTGTTGAAAAAAAACATGAATAATAATAGGTAAAAAAAAATCAGTACTTATTTCAAGTAGTGGGTGTTTTCTTCTATCCTCGTCTTATTATTGTGGTAGCAGGGAACATCATCCTAGTAACAATACATATCCAGCAATAGATGACATTTTATGATCCCATTCATTATTTATTCTGTTACAGAAGTCCTGCAGATTTGGTCTATTTTTCAATTAGACTATCCACTTACTTGCAGGTATTGTGTGAAGCTGTAGGCGCATACAGCAGGCCCTCTGCACTATTGTAGTGGTCAACAAAAGACAATGATTACATTCTACAAAGCGTTAGTGGAGATGTCAGTACAATGGGCACAAGCAATGAGTGGCATAATCACTTTCTGTTAGATATCTGCTAGAATAACATGAACTGGAGCGCACTACTAGCTTTGAAGTTCATTTTTATTTTAACATCAAATGCCCTGTAAGGTTTATACTTCACAGGTTTGAAGTGTAAATTTACACCAAACCCAGGTCAAGAGATAATTTAACAGAACATTAAGGGAAACCATGTTTGTGGTTTACCTTTCTGTAAAGTGACACATTACATCTGCTAAAGCAATTCATTAAATGTTAAACTTGATGGTGAAACTACATGATAAAAATACTTCTATGCTTAGGCCCCACATTGTGGAAATGTAGATTTTTTTTTTGTTGCAGATTTTAGTACTTTTTTTTAGCCAAAGCCAGGAGTGGATTGAGCAGAAGGTAGAAGTATAAGTACTTCTTATATATTTCCCATTCCTTTTGTTGCCATTCTTGGTTTTGGCTTAAAAAAACGCAGCAAAATCATCAACAAAAAACTCTGTGTTTCCGCAACATGGGGCCTGAGTCTAAGGCTAAAGCCCCATGTGGCGTAAACGCCGCGATTTGGCCGCGGCGGATGCGCCACGGAAAAAATCGTGGCGTTTTACAAGTCAGAGCAAAGTGGATGGGATTCTAGTGAATCCCATGCCCACTTTGCAGAAAAAAAAACGCGCTGCAGACACGCGGCAATTTCCAAAAGCATGGTTTTGGAAATCGTAGCATGTCAATTATACTCACGAAAACGCCAGCGATTTCCCCATAGATATAAATGAAACGAAGTCCACAGAAGAAAACTCTGCAACCTTTCTGTCTAAAGCGCTGCGGGAAGAATCGTGATGTGATCCCTCCGCGATTTCTCCCGCAGCGCTTTTTTTGCTGCAGGACGCCACGTGGGGCCTTAGCCTTAGAGAGACATTTGTGATTTTCCCTGATTGAGGATGAAGTTCTCGAGACAAAAAAAAAAATAGACATAATTTGAACAGTATTACTAACTTCTAAATTTTCTGACAAAGTGAATTGCCAAGGATATATTATTACATTTCAGTCAGATGCTATCTTTACTTTCAGGCCTTCTTTTCTGTACTTAGTAATAAAGAAGTTATTAGAAAGATATGTACTAAACTCTTGAAAACACTACAGTTTCATGACTTTTATCTTACTAAATTATAAGCTTAAAACCTTTATGATGTCTGTATAGTTGTTACAGCACTTCAACCATAAAAAAGACTAGATTTATTACATTTTTTATACCCGTTGTTTATTCTGAAGTCATAATTGTCATTTGTGGCTATATATAAAAATAAAATTAATTATTGGGAAGTAGAAAATTGCACAAAGATTTACAGTAATAAATTAAACGGTTGTAATATTTTCATGGACTTTATATTGCCCTGACCTTAAAAAGATACTTTGGGCAAAGCTTCTACACTTTGCATAATACAATGTTTTCAATAATATGCTTTTAAATGAATTATGAGATGCCTTGCAAGACATATCACTAAGTTACTAAAAAACACCATCTGCAACTGGTGGTTTCCATCCTAAAACACAAATGCAAATAATATACTAAATAATTATATTGCTTTAACAGTTTATTAAGGTGCAGACAGATGGGAGGTGATAGCTGGGCTGAGGAATCCACCCTCCAGAATTCCCCTTCCTCCCATCCATTCCCCCATTTCTTACCCCTTTTTACTTTCCAGACTATCCCACCCTTTTTCTTCTTTTTTGCCTTCTGTCCCTGCTAATATAATATGTATGGTTCTATAGTATACATTTTGTTGCTTTATTATTGTATTGTTCAATGCTACATATATTAAAGAATTTTTAAAAAGCACCCAGAAAAAGATACCTTGTTATTAAATGTTAACCCCTTGAGGACAGTTTTTTTTCCCTTTTCTTCGTTTCCAAAACTGTGGAAATGGGACAGAACTGGATAAATAAAACACAATTGTGTCATTTTCTTACAAGTAATATTTTTTGCATGTTTTAATACATTTACAAAAAAATCAACATTTTGAAGAATAAAGAAATTTTTGTGAGTCACCATATTGTGACACCTGATATTTTTTTTGTATTTTATTTATATTTATATGTATGGAAAGAGGGGTGATTTGAACTTTTAGGTTTTTTAATTTTTTTTAAATATTTTTAAAAACTTACGTTTTTTTAGTCCCATTTGAATCTCTGAGCTGTATACAGTATTGCTTGTGCCTTAGACCGCAATACAACTGTAATACAGTCTATTGAAAATTCCCTATGTTACTATTGAAGCCTGCTGCAGGCAGTTCGGGTGAGCTGCCCTGTTACTATACATCAAATAGAAAGCCAAAGTGACCACCCAGATGCCATGATCTGTTGTTATGGTGTCTGCTCAGCTCTTTACATCTGCCATAATAATACAGCGCATGTCCTGAAGAGGTTAAAAAAGATAATGAAGCAATAATAATGCAACAAAGTTTATGGAACAAAGATTTAATAAACCTTACTTAAGGACCCACATTTATGTGTTGGATAAAATTCCTTATAGTTATCATAATGGTCACTGTTTACACTGAGTGTTATGTTGCTCATGCTATGTTCATTTGTACTGTGGGTTTTGGAAACCTTGTAACAGTCCACATCTGGATTGTTTCACTCTACCTTTCAGTAGCATGTATCCAAATCAGTTTACATGATTTACAAGTATTGTTCACATGTTACTGCGTTAATAATGGACCCACTAAGTCCATTGCAATCCTCTCAAATGGCACTTCAATTATGGAAAGTAGGACTGAGGGGTTATGAAAATGGGGCAATCTGGCACCTGGGACAGGACTCATGGCAATTCCTCACTTCCTGGTATAAGTCAGTCCAGTAAAACCTTTGAAGAATCCTTTCTTGTGCTTTGCCAGTCCCCAAATGTCCCCCAAGTACATGATCATTTGCCATGTGAAGAACCATGCATCTGTAAGCTTTTGGGACCAGAAGCTGTTCTACAATTCCATTAATTTTGATAAAATGGTACAAGAGGTTGTTATTCATGACAAAATGTGGAAACTGTCAGCTTTTGAAACACCATTTTTTACAGTAACACTTTGCCTAGTATTTAGCAGAGTGGGGCCTTGCAATTGTGCCATTCCAAAATTTTCTCTGGACGCTTCTAGGTCAGGCACATTTTGACCAGTTGGGGGAGGAAATTACCAGAACAGGAAATCACAGCACAATATTACATCATGTATGAGCCTATTTACCACACTGACCTCATAGGTTACATTCCCTTTTAAAGACTCATTGTTAGTACATGCAACAGGGTATACCTTGGTATCCCCATGGAGGAAAAGAACACTGAGTTTTTTTTTCCAGAGAATGCAGTCTGTCTTTACAAAAAATGGTGAAAGAATTGGTTATTTTAAAGAGCTCACTGAATTCAAGTGTGGTACTATAACAGGATGTGACTTTAACAAGTCAGTTTGTGAAATTTCAATAGTGAGTGGTATAACTCAAATGGAAGCATTTAAGAACCACAGCAACTCAATGCTGTAGACTTGCATTTTCCCAAAATGTGTGGATGGGATTCGCTAGACTGCAGGGACTGTAAAATGCCACATTTTTTTCCGCGGCGTTTCCACCGTGGCCAAACCGCAGCGTCTATGCCACGCAGGGCCCTGGCCTCAAAGCAGATCTTTGTTTCTTCCAGTTCTGGTGATTTTATGAAGATATGTGCATGCACGTGTAGGACTTAATGATATGAATGAACTCTGCACATGTTGAACTCTTATTTTTAGGATGTTTGTTGCAAATATCTTTTTGTTTGGTTTCCACTTTTAGCAACTAATATACATTTATTTGCATTTTTTTTAATAAACCATACACTTTAAATCAAAATTGCATGAAGGTGCCTGTTTGTATACAGTACCAAGTGGCATTTTGATAATGCTGCAGGTGTCTACTTTCAGAAAATATATAGTTATGGGGGGTTAATATGATTTTTGAACGTTGCAATTTAGGTTTTATTTGTCCATCTCAAAACTGTGAAAATTGCTCAGGCTACCAGAAGTGCAACATATCCACAGATCTCTGGCAGCGAAAGAGTTAAACGACCATCTTGCTTCTCCAATGATGTGCCCCCCTCCTCCAACCGGGACTTTTCTCTCCAACGATTTTCTGCTGTTTCTGCGGCAGACTCTGGCGCAGATGTGAACTTTGCCTAAACCTAGTTTATACTCAGTGGATGTCGGTTAGGTTAAATAGATGAGGTTGGAGATAGTAACATCAAAACAGGTGTCCATTGATGGTCATAGCATCTAGGGTCCTCTTGCCAGGCCTTCCATGCGTGTAATTCTTTTACATTCTGCTATGGGCATGGTGTAATAAAACAGTGGCAATTTGACAGCATACTGCAAATCAGAACTATTGGAGTACATTAAGTTCTTATATAATCACATGTTCAAACCCCCTGTAGGGACTAAATATAAATGTAAAAAAAATAAATAAATAATAAGTTTTATAATAAATTTAAAAATTCCAAAAGAAAAAAATTTAACACTCTCCTCCTCCAATATACTTAAGCTATTATAAATATTAAAGCATTTATTTCATATAGTGAACACGGTAACAGAAAAAAATATGAGTATTAAAGCATAAAATCTATACAAATGTGTAGTCACTGTAATCATAGTGCTGATCCACAGAATAAATTAATGTCATTTTTAGCAAAGATGGAATGCTGAAAAAACAAAACCCAAAAAACAAGTAGACTAACCAGTTTAATACCAGTCCAGTTAGACTACATTCACATGACAGAGATTAATGGCAGTCTGAATCCCTTTTTTTACCGGACATCCCACAGCTGCATTAAATTTAATTTCAGTGAATGGGAGCTATTCACATGACTGTTATTTTCATGTCCGTTGTCATGGAATGTCAAAATATAGGTCATGACCTATTTTTGACCATTTTTATGGATCCCTCCATATACTCAAATGTATGGGGATTAGTGAAAAAGGGTTTCCCTTGGGTCCTAGTGAGTAGTGTGCTGTACTCAGAGGAGTGTGGGCATCGCAGCCTGAGAGGAGAAATGGCCTCACAGCTCTAACTGGGTCTTGACTTCTGTCCTTATCTGACAAGTTTGTAAGCGTCCACGCTACCTTGTGGATTCAAGACTATGCCTCACAGAAGGAACTACAGGAAATATCTAATACTTGCACTCAACAACTGAGAACTGCAAAAGAAAATTGATCAATTCTGAGAAAATAGCTTCAGAGACTCAAATTACTACTATAGATGCCGCAACCCAGATGGAGGGAACCGGAGGATGGGAGTAGCAGTGGCGGATGAAGTGCCACCAGTTAGGCCTGGCACACTTAACCACGCACCCCAGCTCCGCTCCTGGGCCATACACCACTGATGGGGGTCCTGCAGCAGTATCTGATGGTCTTCTCATACTTCCATACTGAATCATATTATTTTGCAACGACAGACATTTTGCCTGGCTTAACTATTCTGCTGGTATGCCATCAACTCTTTTGTAGATGTGAATACTTTTCCACCACTGATTTGGTGTCTTTCTGGTTTATTTGTTGCTGATATTGCCTCTTTTTATTCTTGCTCTCTGTGCTTGTATGTTTGTCTTCTGTCAGCCTCAGTTCATGCCTGACCTTGACTGCAGATTGCTGTAGTTTTGTTCTTTACTCTTTGTCCTTTATCATAATATAGTTATTGTTTGATTTTCTGTCTTCCATATCAATATGCATGTCTGACTCACGAACAAGACCTGGAAGCAACTGATAACCCATAGTGATGCAATGAGTGAAAAGCAAATAAGCCTATATGAAGTAGATTCACAATATTTCTAAAGGTTTATTATAGTAGTTCCCATTTTTACATAAAATGGCACATGACTCTTCATTTCTCAAAATTAATTTGATCCATCAATATACAATGCAAGACTGAATAATAAATGCCTCCCAGATGAAGAAACTAAGAGGGTGAAATTTGGGTCATGCATTTCTTGGTGGTATTACTTATGCATATTTTAATAAGACCACATTTGTATAACTTTCATTTTACTTTATTTGGATTAGAATACCCAATCACCTAATCACAGGCCCCTGCAGTGAAGCTGGAAAAGCGCCGGAGACGATGCTGAGCCCAGGACAGCCAGGGGAGTATTTTATTTTTTATTTTTTGTCACTTCCACTGGGCTGGCATCTAATGGAAAGGGACCCAGCCCCTTTCCATTAACAATAGGTATAGCAGTCGGGGAACCAGGCTTTCCACGACCACTATCATGGTAATCTGGGGCCCCGGCCATTTCCAGCTGGCCGTGGGCCTGTACCCCTCTGGTCGTGGTCGCAGCCTTTGCTACCACGATCGTTACACTACTGTCCATTGGTCAGGGGCACGATCGGGTGGTCAGGGGCGCGATCGGGATGGTCAGGGGCACGATCGGGATGGTCAGGGGCCGGATCGGGCCCTTGACCGTCCCGATCGTACCCCTGACCTTTGCATTGGCAAAATGAGTACTAATAGTCGGGGCTCGGGGCCCACCGGTGGATTCACCGGTTCCCCGGTGGGCCAGTCTGACTCTGCATGCGTTCAGTGATAGCGTCACGCTTTAGTATTGCATTTAATCACTTGTGTTTAAACATAAGTGTTATATGATAACTACACTTTTTATGCAGTATACTTTTTTCCATAAAGAGCCTATTGCCAAAGAATGCCACTGTACACCTCATATGCATAATACTGCCTAATGTGTACCTGTTGTTTCAAACATGGTTAACATATCAACAGAATGCACCTAGAAAAAAAATGTGTAAAATATGCTACAAAAATTATTTTTTTTTCTCCTCATAGCAAATACCTCTTATACTCTCTGTGTCTTATGCACCATCGGAAACTGATCATTCACTCTCATTTTAGTGGGAAATGTCCACAATGTACCTCCAAAGCAGTGCAGCCAGTGGAGAGCTAGAGATTGCATAGAGTGATCAGAGAGTGTGGGAAGCAGCAATCCTACCAGAGACACCGTAAGGTCATGGAAGCCACTACCTTCCATAAAATGGCTTTAGCTGGGCAACTTTCTTAAGTGCTCATCCAAGATTGACCTATTTAGCTCTTATGTATAGTTGCTTGTGTTTGGTACATCTTATTATGCATTTTATGACATGTATTATGTTATGTATAGTGATGACCTATTGTACTGTGATTTTACGCTTTTGCTTTAAATGTGTTTGCTGTTGAGTCAATTGACTCATTGGTTAGAGCCCAGCAGTACTTATTGGTTGTGCCAAGGGAGGTGTCCATTTAGTGCTATACTGTATGTGGTACAGCCTACTTTGGATTGATGCCTTGTGGACATGTTAGTCAGAAAAGGCAAGTTTACTCAATATTTATTCAGGAGATTTTCAAATATAACAAAGAACAATACAGCAATAACAGGCTGATGAGCCTAAAGAACACAGATAACTATAATACGTGGGTATAAATGAAGGCTAATGTACAGGTATCAGAAACATAGTACATTAATGCAAAAAGAAGAGCACCGGAGGTGTCAGAGCATGGTAGTAAGTTAATGACGCACAGTAAAAACAAAGTGGGGATACCCACTAAAACATGTATGCAGAAATGGCAGTCGTGGGTGGCCTCAGTAAGGAAATCAGAGATAAATTCAACCATAAAACAAGGGATATGGGAAGACTCACTAACACAAATACACCACAAGAAGAAGGGGAGGGGAGGAACATAAGGGTAGGCTAGACAGGAAAGGCAAGTTTATTGAGCCTAGTGTGTGCCAGAGAAGTGGTACTTACAGAAGCTGAGTGCAAACCTATGTGAGAACTGGGCCATTGCTGTGTGTTGGCTTGGGACTGCTACTCTCACTGTAATTCAGAGTGTCTACTGAAAGAACTGCTGTGGTTGATCCTTGCTACAACTAAGCAGCTGCCAATAACTACTCTTTGGCTAAACAACTTCTAACTCAGTAAAGCACTGGTGACAACAACACTGTCAAGCGAGTTGTGTGTGTTAAATACCACACTACAGATGCCTGACTGCCCTGTCCTTGGGTACGTTGAGGTAACAGACATCATTTCATCATTTTCTGCTGCAGTCGTGTAACTGACAGCTAGGCTCTCGCTGCAACAGCCGGGACAGTGATAACAGCAATCCAGGCTGTTTAACCCTTAAGATGCCGTGGTCAATAGCGACCATGGCATGTTAGGTGTTTGTCAGTGTAACTGAATCCCCAATCAGTCCCCCTGTAGTGTGATCGCAGGGTACCAATGGGTTGCTATAGCAACTGGGGGCCTAGCAAATCGGATTTGAAAAAAAAGTAAAAATAAAATTAACAAAATATTTTAAAATAGGAAAACCCCCCCCACAAAGAATACTTATTTCCTTCAGTTATGCCCTTTCCCATACCCTGGTTGAACTTGATGGAGATATGTCTTTTTTCAACCATAATAGCTATGTTACTCAGCCAGTCCCACCCCTATTACAATTCCATTCATCAATTATTATATTGGATGCATTGCCATTGAATCATCTCTTCTGACAAACCTTTATACTCTTTATACTCTTTTGCTTTGACAAGTGAGAAAGAGAACAGGTGTATATGTCAGTGACTTTATTCAGATTCTGCAAACGACAAACCCACCTGTTCCTTTTCTAAGACGTGTCTAAAAACCTGTAGTTGGTGGATTACTGAGTATTTAAACACATTACAATAGCTTCCAACATACTTGCCACAAAATTACCGTATATCATTTTATAAGTATAAAAACTAATCAATGGCTTAGTGTCTATGCACATACAGTACAGTAGAGTCCTAACTATATCTTTGGGTGTATCTGATTTTATACAGACATACAGAGATTACAGAGATTTTTTGAAAATTCTTGAGAAAAAACTGCAGAATGCATCATTTTACTTCAGTATAATATGAAGTATAATAACATTATATTTCATATTATAGTGGTGTCCTCTTGAGGAAGAATATGATGCCTACCAGAGACAGTGTAGCAAAGCATAGTCTATAATATGCACCCACATGACAATTAAGTGACTGAAAGTATTACTAAAACTATATTTTTATATAGTTATAGTGTCTATATTAAGTTCAAGTCAGGACTTTGATCATGGAATGGACAAGCTTTAAAGGGATATTCCCAGCTCAAGGATCCTATCTATACTGCTAGCTTATGTAAATTGAAGAGTTTTCCTAAATACATTGCTTTAAAAATGCTGCTTTGTTTTCCTGCTATTTATAATTATTCCTCCCATTGTTTACACATCGTTTCCATCAGGGCCAGTTTTAGACAAAGTGGGGCCCCGGGCAAAATTAAAAGTGGGGCCCAAAATATTGAAATATTGTACCTACTACATAGTCACATTTTGTTAATTTAATGTGCTGCAGCCCCCCACCTTGTGAAAATGCAGCGTTTTACAGTACCTGCAAAGTGGAGGTGATTCTGACTAATCCCATTCACACATTGCAGAAAAAAAAATCTGCAGCGGAAAAGCTGCATTTTCACAGCATGTCAATTATACCTTCATAAATGCTGGTGTTTTCCATAAAGGTATAATAGGTACAGAAAGTCCACATAGGAAAACTCTGAGATCGCAATGAAAAACGCTGCTGAAAAAAACGCAATGCGTTTCTGCTGCAGTCTTTTCCGCAGCATGGGGCCTTAGCCTAAAGGAGTTGTTTCATATGTATGTAAATTTTTTTGCATAGCCAAACTAGTTGCTTGTGACCCTTTATTAATCGGGTGCACAAATAACAAGACATATGTCTTTTCCTACACACAATAAAAAAATATATATACATACAGAATTATCAAATAGGACCGCTATACCAGAACTAAATACTGTCACGTCAGCCACTGACCGCTATACCAGGACTAAGTACTGTCACGTCACCCACTGAACGATATACCAGAACTAAGTACTGTCAGGTCACCCGCTGAACGATATACCAGGACTAAGTACTGTCATGTCACCCGCTGACCGCTATACCAGGACTAAATACTGTCACGTCACCCGCTGACGCTATACCAGGACTAAATACTGTCACGTCACCCGCTGACCGATATACCAGGACTAAATACTGTCACTTCAGCCACTTACTGCCAGATTTCCCTCTGTCCTCATAGTATAATCCACAAATAGCGGCTTTTATCAGAGTTACTCCATTCCCCATTTTGAGAACACAACTATCCACTTTTATTTGCAGATGCCCCCTTGTAACGCCAGCCAGCAATTAACCTCTTCCTGCCCTGCACTGTAATAGTATGCTGCAGTAAGCAGTTTGTTCCTAGGACTACACTTTGCAGAGATTGTAAAATGACCGTTTGTGCCACGTGGGGCCCCGGCCTTAAGGCTGAGGCCCCACTTTGTGGAAAAGCAGATTTTTTTTGTTGCTGATTTTGCTTCAGTTTTTTTGAGCAAAAGCCAAGCAGGGCTACCAAAGATTGTGAAATATCTAGGTTCCCTTATGTCCTACAGCAGCACAATATGTTTTACAATATGGGTATTCCTGCCCCTGTGTGCTGGTAGGACAGGTGGAACTTTTAATTAACATAAAATATGCATGACTACGCTACCCTATAAGAGGGCAAAGAGACCTCCCCCCCCCTTGTGTTTTTTTCTGTCCTGTGTGGTGGGACAGGTGGAGGGAGGTCTTTTGTCCTCCCATATTTTGTTTTTTTCCCCTAAAGTCTCTTTTTTGCTCAGGGGTTAGCTCCACCCGAATTTTGTACAACCCAGAGCTGTATCAACCTCTTGGGCTGAGAAATGGGCTTTACCGCTGGATCAGATAAGTGCAGCTGCTTCTTGGTCGTCTCACCTAACCGTTGTAAAACATTATCGACTGGATGTTCAGAGTTCTGTGGCGACTGCCTATGGACATTCAGTCCTAGGTGTTGTAGAGCAGGGAAACCCTCCCTAAGGGAATTACTTGCTATATCCCCATACTGTGCTGCTGTAGGACGTATATGCTGTTTATGATGTTAATCTGTTTTCCCTTAGTCCTAACAGCAGCACAAGCTTCCCTCCCTAAACTTAGAAATTTTTACTTTATAACTTACACAAGGGGGCAGGTCTCTTTGCCCTCTTATAGGGTAGCGTAGTCATGCATATTTTATGTTAATTAAAAGTTCCGCCTGTCCTACCAGCATACAGGGGCAGGAATACCCATATTGCAAAACATATTGTGCTGCTGTTAGGACTAAGGGAAAACAGATTAACATCATAATCAATGAAACCTTCTTACACTCCCTTCTGCTCAATCCACTCCTGGCTTTGGCTCAAAAAACAGCAACAAAATCTGCAACAAAAAAATCCACTTTTCTGTAACGTGAAACACAGTTTTTATGGCGGCTGCAGAAATGTGCAAGCAAAGTGAATAAAATGTCATCATTTATCTCATCCACAGCAGGTTAATTTTAGCTGTGGAGTCGCGAGAATTTCCACATATATTTACCGTAATAAGGGAAGAAAGTGCAGAGAAAAATGCATCAAAAGCTCAATGAAAAGGGCCTAATCCTTAAAGAGGACCTTTCACGTCCTCATGTATATGCTGTTTTACATGCTGCTAGAAGTGCACTGAATTTAGTGCGCTGTTGGCTGACAGCGCACTGAATTCAGTGCACTGCCAGCTTTCCCGGTATGTGCCCCAGGGCTGGAGATATCGGGAGTCGAAGTTTCATGGTTCACTGACAGAAGGGCATTCCTGACAGTCTAGCTGCGCTATGAGGAATGCCATTCCTGACAGTACTCGTCCATAGCTCTGTACTCTGTTCCTCACAGTTTAGTGTCATCGCTGGGCTGCAAGGAATGCCCCCTCTTACAGTACAGCGCTATAGACGATTACAGAGAGGGGGCGTTCCTTACAGCCCAGTGATGACGCTGAGCTGTGAGGAACGCCCCCCCAGTACAAGTCTATGAAGGAATACTGTCAGGGAGGGCGTTCCTCACAGCGCAGATAGACTGTCAGGAACGCCCTTCTGACAGTGAACCGTGAAACTTCGATCCCCGATATCTCCAGCCCCGGGGCACATACCATTAAAG
Source organism: Leptodactylus fallax (assembly GCA_947044405.1). Lineage (NCBI taxonomy): Eukaryota > Metazoa > Chordata > Amphibia > Anura > Leptodactylidae > Leptodactylus > Leptodactylus fallax. Next base: position 1,985,023 of record CAMRHE010000024.1, read on the forward strand.
CCGGCAGTGCGCTGAATTCAGCACGCTGTCGGCTTTCTAGCGATATGTAAAACAGCATATACATGAGGACGTGAAAGGTCCTCTTTAAAGGGGTTGTCCAGGAATTACAGGTTTCTGCAAGGAGGCCAGGGAAGGTGAAAAAAAAAACCCCACACTCGCCTGTCCCTGGTCCTCCCACCTCTGTCCAGTCCAGCGGCACCCCAGGGCTTGTTCCAGCGGCAGTCCTCGCCACACGTAACCACTGAGACCAATCAGTGACCTCAGCAGCATAAGGAAAGGAATCGGGATGTCACTCACATACATCACCTGTGATGTCCCGTGTCCTTTCCTTAGGCCACTGATTGGCCTCAGCAGTTACATGCGGCGAGGACTTCTGCCAGAACAAGCCCTCGGGCGCCACAGGACCAGACAGCGGTGGGAGACACCGTGGACAGGTGAGTATGGGCTTTCTTATTTTTTACCTTCCCCGACCTCCTTGCAGAAAACAGTAATTCCTGGACAACCTGTTTAACATATCAATATACTGAGCATTACACTATACAATACAATTCTAGTATGCATAATGGTACACATGTACAGAAGAAAACATAGATAGACAATAATATGCTGTATATACTTACATATATACCATATATTTACACACATACATTCATATACAATATATACACACACACACACCTGTCTACAATCATACAGTACTCACACAGTAGCCAACACACATACTGTAAACAAATATACACATACAGTGCCTTGCAAAAGTATTCGGCCCCCTTGAACTTTTGAACCTTTTGCCGCATTTCAGGCTTCAAACATAAAGATATAAAATTTAAATTTTTTGGTGAAGAATCAACAACAAGTGGGACACAATTGTGAAGTGGAACGAAATTTATTGGTTATTTTAAACTTTTGTAAAAAATAAAAAACTGAAAAGTGGGGCGTGCAATATTATTCTGCCCCTTTACTTTCAGTGCCGCAAACTCACTCCAGAAGTTCAATGAGGATCTCTGAATGATCCAATGTTGTCCTAAATGACTGATGATGATAAATATAATCCACCTGTGTGTAATCAAGTCTCCGTATAAATGCACCTGCCCTGTGATAGTCTCAGGGTTCTGTTTAAAGCGCAGAGAGCATCATGAAGACCAAGGAACACACCAGGCAGGTCCGTGATACTGTTGTGGAGAAGTTTAAAGCCGGATTTGGATACAAAAAGATTTCCCAAACTTAAACCCCTTAACGACCCAGGGCGTAATAGTATGTCCTGAGTCGCATGATGATGTATGGAGAGCGCTCAGGAGCTGAGCGCTCTCCATACACTGCGGGTGCTGGCTGTATAATACAGCCAGGACCTGCAGCTAACAGCAGCGATCGGTGCCTGCACCGATCACGGCTGTTAACCCTTTAGATGCCGCGGTCAAACGCGACCGCGGCGTCTAAATTGCGGAGCCGACAAGGGCGCCGCCATTTTTACCTCATCGCCGCCCTCCGGAACGTCATCGGAGGGCGGAGCTTGGTTGCCATGACAGCCGGGAGCCTATTGAAGGCTCCCAGGCCTGTCATTTCAGAATAGCTATTACACGATGCCAGAGGCATCGTCTAATAGCAGTGAAGGCATTTTGCTATTCACTGCGATACAGTAGTATCGCAGTGAATAGTACGATCGATCAGACTCCCTAGGTTTCAAGGTCCCTAGGGAGTCTGATCATACAAGTAAAAGTATAAAAAAAAAAAGTTTTTAAAAGTTCAAATCACCCCCCTTTCCCTAGATCAGATATAAAAGTAAATAAACAAAAGTAAACATAAACACATTAGGTATCCCCGCGCTCCAAAATGCCCGAACTATTAAAATATTAAAATATTTATCCCATACGGTGAACGGCGTAGCGGGAAAAAAAAATCAAAATGGCCAAATAGCGTTTTTTTCAACACTTTGTCTCCTATAAAAAATTGAATAAAAAGTGATCAAACCATCTGATCTTTCCCCAAGTGGTATCAATAAAAACGTCATGTTGTCCCGCATAAAAAGATGCCTTACCCAGCTCCATACATCTAAATATGAAAAAGTTACAGGTGACACAATATGGCGATGCAAAATTTTTTTTCTATTTAGCAAAGTTTTGAATTTTTTTAAAAGGTATCAAAACATTACAAATACTATATAAATTTGGTATCGCCGTGTTCGTACTGACCTGCAGAATACAGGTAACATGTCATTTTTACCACACAGTGAATGGTGTAAAAATTAAACCCATATGAATTTGGCGCAAATGCAGTTTTTCTCCAATTGTACCTCATTCTGAATTTTTTTCCAGCTTCCCAGTACATTGCACAGCATATTGAATAGTGACATTACAAAGTACAATTTGTTTCGCAAACAATAAGCCATCATGTGACTCTGTGAACTGAAAAATGAAAAAGTTATGGCTCTTGGAATGTGGGGAGGGAAAAACGAAAATGCAAAAACAAAAAATGGCCCGGTCATTAAGGGGTTAAACATCCCAAGGAGCACTGTGCAAGCGATCATATTGAAATGGAAGGAGTATCAGACCACTGCAAATCTAGCAAGACCCGGCCGTCCCTCTAAACTTTCATCTCAAACAAGGAGAAAACTGATCAGAGATGCAGCCAAGAGGCCCATGATCACTCTGGATGAACTGCAGAGATCTACAGCTGAGGTGGGAGAGTCTGTCCATAGGACAACAATCAGTCGTACACTGCACAAATCTGGCCTTTATGGAAGAGTGGCAAGAAGAAAGCCATTTCTCAAAGATATCCATAAAAAGTCTTGTTTAAAATTTGCCACAAGCCACCTGGGAGACACACCAAACATGTGGAAGAAGGTGCTCTGGTCAGATGAAACCAAAATCCAACTTTTTGGCCACAATGCAAAACGATATGTTTGGCGTAAAAGCAACACAGCTTATCACCCTGAACACACCATCCCCACTGTCAAACATAGTGGTGGCAGCATCATGGTTTGGGCCTGCTTTTCTTCAGCAGGGACAGGGAAGATGGTTAAAATTGATGGGAAGATGGATGGAGCCAAATACAGGACCATTCTGGAAGAAAACCTGTTGGAGTCTGCAAAAGACCTGAGACTGGGATGGAGATTTATCTTCCAACAAGACAATGATCCCAAACATAAAGCAAAATCTACAATGGAATGGTTCACAAATAAACGTATCCAGGTGTTAGAATGGCCAAGTCAAAGTCCAGACCTGAATCCAATCGAGAATGTGTGGAAAGAGCTGAAAACTGCTGTTCACAAACGCTCTCCATCCAACCTCACTGAGCTCCAGCTGTTTTCCAAGGAAGAATGGGCAAGAATTTCAGTCTCTGCATGTGCAAAACTGATAGATAGTAGTATAATGTTGTACAGTGTTAGCCATTGAAAGTAGTGGAAGAGTGAAGAAATCAGGCGATACCTTTTAGAGGCTGAGTATATTTATAAGTAAGCTTTCAGGAGTACTAGTTCCCTTCATCAGACATGGTGTTATACAAGAACTGAAAATTCACAGATTTTTATACACATGGTTTTCAAAGCATTTTAGAGTCCTTAAAAAATGCAATCTAAGTAGAGAAGTTATTTACAACAGGTCAAAAAAACAGTCTGGAAACTTGTGGGGGCGTGACGGAGGGATCAATAATTCTTGCTGTTATCTGTTTGCTATCAGGAGGTGATTTGTGTCCCTCACAGTTCATACATAGTGTGACTTGAAGCTGGCATGAATATTAAGTCCAAATTGCAGAGTTTGAAATTTTTGCATAAATTTGTACTCCGATTCTTTCCTTTTCTTCTGCGTCTTAAAATGTCCCATTAAAACCACAACCCGCAAATCTTCAATAGAGTGGTTTTCTCCGGAGAAATGTACGGCCACTGGGAGATCGGTTCTGCTGTTATTAATATTAGATCTGTGTGAGTTCATTCGTTGACTGAGTCTCTGCCCTGTTTCCCCCACATAGAGGCCTGTGGTGGGACATTGCACACACATTATGAGGTACACCACATTGGAAGACCTGCAGGAAAATGTCCCCCTAATTCTGTGCACCTGTTGTGACTGTGGGATAGGTACACTGTCAGTGGTGTGGATGTGCTTGCAGGTCATGCACCTTTTATGTAGGCAAGGTGAGGTGCCATTTTCAGTTGGGGCCTTTAGGGCACTCCGGACAATAATATGCCTCAGGTTTGGTGGTTGTCGAAAGGAAAGGAGAGGGGGGACTGGAAATATGTCCTTGAGTATGTTGTCCCTATGTAGCACAGGTTGGAGCTCCTTGGCAATCCTTCGTAGGATCTCCAGCTGTGGGTTGTAGGTGACTACTAGGGGCACTCGGGCATCTTTCTGGGTCTCTCTATATGTGAGCAGACTGTCTCTGTTAATGGCTGCCGCTTTGTTTAATTGGTTGTCTGTTACTTTTGGTTTGTATCCCAATCTGAGAAATTTCAAAATTTCATCCTCAAATCCAGGAGGTGCTTGTCCAGGTCTGTTTTGTCGGAGCAAATATGATTGTATCGTATAGCCTGGCTGTAGATTATAGATTGTCTTGTGTGCTTGGGGTGGAAGCTGTCGTTTCTCAGGTAGGCCGTTCTGTCTGTGGGTTTGTGGTATATTGATGTGAGTAGCCGGTGGTCTTTAATGTATATTGTGGTATCCAGAAAGTGAATTTCACTCCCTGAATAGCTAAGTTTAAGGTTGATGGTCGGGTGAAAGTCATTGAAGTCATTATGGAATTGAAGTAGGGCCTCTTCACCTGCAGTCCAGATGACAAGGATGTCATCGATATAACGAAGGTAAATCATAGGTTTGGTGGCGCATGTTGATAAATATGTTCCTTCCATTTCTGCCATAAAGAGATTTGCATATTGGGGTGCACATCTGGTCCCCATTGAAGTTCCCATTCGCTGTAGATATAGATCCTCTCCAAAGGTAAAATGGTTGTGGCTAAGGATGAATTGTATGAGCTGCGTTACTGGTTCTGTTGGGAGGTTTTGTTTTGCCAGGTGTACCCGACATGCTGCAACTCCATCCTTGTGGGGAATGTTGGTATACAGGGATTCCACATCCATGGTGGCCAAAATGGTACCCTCAGGTAGAGGGCCTAGGGCATTCAGTTTGTTAAGAAGGTCAGTGGTGTCCTGGATATAGCTTGGAGTATCCCTGACAAGGGGTTTTAGGAGATTTTCCACCCAACCTGAGATGTTTTCTGTCAGTGTCCCAATGCCAGAAATGATAGGCCTCCCAGGGTTGCCATCTTTTTGTATCTTTGGGAGCATATAGAAACAGCCCGGTCTGGGATCTTGTGGGATAAGTCCTTTTACCTGATTCTGGATCTGGATTGGAAACTTCTTGATCATACTCTTTAGTTATTTCATATAGGCCTCTGTGGGATCACTTCCAAGTTTGGAGTAATGGATGGGATTTGACAGTTGCCTGTTTGCTTCCTGGATATAGGCTGAGGTGTTCATTATGACTATTGCGCCCCCTTTGTCAGCCGGTTTTATTATTATATCCTGATTTTCTTTCAGTGAAGTACAAATTTATGCAAAAATTTCAAACTCTGCAATTTGGACTTAATATTCATGCCAGCTTCATGTCACACTATGTATGAACCATGAACTGAACTCAATATTCATGCCAGCTTCAAGTCACACTATGTATGAACTGTGAGGGACACAAATCACCTCCTGATAGCAAACAGATAACAGTAAGAATTACTGATCCCTCCGTCACGCCCCACAAGTTTCCAGACTGTTTTTTTGACCTGTTGTAAATAACTTCTCTACTTAGATTGCATTTTTTTTAAGGACTCTAAAATGCTTTGAAAACCATGTGTATAAAAATCTGTGAATTTTCAGTTCTTGTATCACACCATGTCTGATGAAGGGAGCTAGTACTCCTGAAAGCTTACTTATAAATATACTCAGTTAGCCTCTAAAAGGTATCGCCTGATTTCTTCACTCTTCCACTACTTTCAATGGCTAACACGGTACAACATTATACTACTATCAACTTGAAAGATACCACAATGTACCGCAAAAGAATGGAACTGAAAAACAGGCTTAAGAAACTTGCACAACTCAACAGCGACATCTTCTTCTTAACAAAATGCAAAAAGGAGAGACTCATCCCAAAAGGCTTCAATTTACGTAACCCAACCCGGAACACCTGCAACAGCCGATATACAGAACAACTATGTATTCGGACATCTGAAAGGCTGCGGAACAATATGATAAAAATTTCCTATAACAACAAAAAAAGAACACAGGAGGAGATACAGGCCCTGAAATCATCATTGGCTAATGACACAGAGGAAATGAAGGCCAAACTCCACACATACTACTGGAAACTTCAGGATATGCTTATTAACAACAAAAAGAAAAAGCTCCACAGACTGAGACAAAAAGGTCTCATTACTACAACCGCAAGTACTAGCCCAGCTCAGCAAAGCTGTGTTGTGAATTTTTCCTCTTATGAGCCAAACAAACACGAAATGTCAGTTCTCTCCAAAGGTCTCTCCTTCTGCCCCTCGGCACACACTGACCATATCCAACTCTGCAATGATATGGAGGAGTTTTTCAGAAAAATGAGATTAAGGGAATATTTTTATGACAAAGACCTTCCATACAGCAGCGACTCTGAGATGGAACAGCCCATAAGGAATCCTACCAAAAAATCTACCTGGACCCCACGCCCTGGAGCTAATGCAGCACTGGATAAATATATTGACTGTTTCAGAAGCAAAGTAAAATCAGAAATCCTGGAGAAACAAAAGAAACAGGAGCATAACCTAACCCTGCAGGAACAGAAGGCTATTACTTCACTGAAAGAAAATCAGGATATAATAATAAAACCGGCTGACAAAGGGGGCGCAATAGTCATAATGAACACCTCAGACTATATCCAGGAAGCAAACAGGCAACTTGGAAGTGATCCCACAGAGGCCTATATGAAAGAACTAAAGAGTATGATCAAGAAGTTTCCAATCCAGATCCAGAATCAGGTAAAAGGACTTATCCCACAAGATCCCAGACCGGGCTGCTTCTATATGCTCCCAAAGATACAAAAAGATGGCAACCCTGGGAGGCCTATCATTTCTGGCATTGGGACACTGACAGAAAACATCTCAGGTTGGGTGGAAAATCTCCTAAAACCCCTTGTCAGGGATACTCCAAGCTATATCCAGGACACCACTGACCTTCTTAACAAACTGAATGCCCTAGGCCCTCTACCTGAGGGTACCATTTTGGCCACCATGGATGTGGAATCCCTGTATACCAACATTCCCCACAAGGATGGAGTTGCAGCATGTCGGGTACACCTGGCAAAACAAAACCTCCCAACAGAACCAGTAACGCAGCTCATACAATTCATCCTTAGCCACAACCATTTTACCTTTGGAGAGGATCTATATCTACAGCGAATGGGAACTTCAATGGGGACCAGATGTGCACCCCAATATGCAAATCTCTTTATGGCAGAAATGGAAGGAACATATTTATCAACATGCGCCACCAAACCTATGATTTACCTTCGTTATATCGATGACATCCTTGTCATCTGGACTGCAGGTGAAGAGGCCCTACTTCAATTCCATAATGACTTCAATGACTTTCACCCGACCATCAACCTTAAACTTAGCTATTCAGGGAGTGAAATTCACTTTCTGGATACCACAATATACATTAAAGACCACCGGCTACTCACATCAATATACCACAAACCCACAGACAGAACGGCCTACCTGAGAAACGACAGCTTCCACCCCAAGCACACAAGACAATCTATAATCTACAGCCAGGCTATACGATACAATCATATTTGCTCCGACAAAACAGACCTGGACAAGCACCTCCTGGATTTGAGGATGAAATTTCTCAGATTGGGATACAAACCAAAAGTAACAGACAACCAATTAAACAAAGCGGCAGCCATTAACAGAGACAGTCTGCTCACATATAGAGAGACCCAGAAAGATGCCCGAGTGCCCCTAGTAGTCACCTACAACCCACAGCTGGAGATCCTACGAAGGATTGCCAAGGAGCTCCAACCTGTGCTACATAGGGACAACAGACTCAAGGACATATTTCCAGTCCCCCCTCTCCTTTCCTTTCGACAACCACCAAACCTGAGGCATATTATTGTCCGGAGTGCCCTGAAGGCCCCAACTGAAAATGGCACCTCACCTTGCCTACATAAAAGGTGCATGACCTGCAAGCACATCCACACCACTGACAGTGTACCTATCCCACAGTCACAACAGGTGCACAGAATTAGGGGGACATTTTCTGCAGGTCTTCCAATGTGGTGTACCTCATAATGTGTGTGCAATGTCCCACCACAGGCCTCTATGTGGGGGAAACAGGGCAGAGACTCAGTCAACGAATGAACTCACACAGATCCAATATTAATAACAGCAGAACCGATCTCCCAGTGGCCGCACATTTCTCCGGAGAAAACCACTCTATTGAAGATTTGCGGGTTGTGGTTTTAATGGGACATTTTAAGACGCAGGAGAAAAGGAAAGAATCGGAGTACAAATTTATGCAAAAATTTCAAACTCTGCAATTTGGACTTAATATTCATGCCAGCTTCATGTCACACTATGTATGAACCATGAACTGAACTCAATATTCATGCCAGCTTCAAGTCACACTATGTATGAACTGTGAGGGACACAAATCACCTCCTGATAGCAAACAGATAACAGCAAGAATTACTGATCCCTCCGTCACGCCCCACAAGTTTCCAGACTGTTTTTTTGACCTGTTGTAAATAACTTCTCTACTTAGATTGCATTTTTTTTAAGGACTCTAAAATGCTTTGAAAACCATGTGTATAAAAATCTGTGAATTTTCAGTTCTTGTATCACACCATGTCTGATGAAGGGAGCTAGTACTCCTGAAAGCTTACTTATAAATATACTCAGTTAGCCTCTAAAAGGTATCGCCTGATTTCTTCACTCTTCCAAAACTGATAAAGACATACCCCAAGCGACGTCCAGCTGTAATCGCAGCCAAAGGTGGCTCTACAAAGTATTAACTTAAGGGAGCTGAATAATTTGGCACACCCCACTTTTCAGTTTTGTTTTTTTTTACAAAAGTTTAAAATAACCAATAAATTTCATTCATGCTCCTTGGGATGTTTAAAGTTTGGGAAATCTTTTTGTATCCAAATCCAGCTTTAAACTTCTCCACAACAGTATCACGGACCTGCCTGGTGTGTTCCTTGGTCTTCATGATGCTCTCTGCGCTTTAAACAGAACCCTGAGATTATCACAGAGCAGGTGCATTTATACGGAGACTTGATTACACACAGGTGGATTATATTTATCATCATCAGTCATTTAGGACAACATTGGATCATTCAGAGATCCTCACTGAACTTCTGGAGTGAGTTTGCTGCACTGAAAGTAAAGGGGCAGAATAATATTGCACGCCCCACTTTTCAGTTTTTTATTTTTTTCAAAAGTTTAAAATAACCAATAAATTTCGTTCCACTTCACAATTGTGTCCAACTTGTTGTTGATTCTTCACCAAAAAATTAAAATTTTATATCCTTATGTTTGAAGCCTGAAATGTGGCAAAAGTTTGAAAAGTTCAAGGGGGCTGAATACTTTCGCAAGGCACTGTACATATTATATACATATTTTACACAAAACATACACTTACATTTGGCTGAATTGCTGGGTGCACTGGAAATGGAGGAAGCTCATGTTAAGCTCTGTCCGGCAATAGTGAAAGCATCGCAGCAGACTTCCTCCTGCACACTACGATGTGCTGGATGACTCACTGCATGGGGGGGATGGGGGGGGGGAAGCTGGTAGCTGTTTCTACGGCAAACTGTAGAAGCAGCGATCAGCAGAATCTGCATCTGCCGATGCTTTCATCTACTGCCAATTAAGAGTCCTAATAGTAGGGAAAGCATGGGGCCCCTATGGGTGTTGGGGCCCTGGGCAATTGCCCAGTTTGCGCCGCCCCCTAACGCCGGCCCTGGTTTCCATGGCACTGGACCTGTGTGATAAGACAGAACAGATGACATCACTCACTGCTCTCTGGGTGGGGGCTGAGCTCTCACTTTTATCTACAGCTCTGCTGGCAAGACAATCAGGTCAGTTAATTGCAGTTTGCTGATAAAGCCCTGTCTGTTATCTCTCTATGTAAACACAAAGATAACACTGAGTTCTCTAGAAGCATGTGCATATTATTTGATCAGCATTTATATTAGATTTCTAGTAATCATAATAAGTATTGTGATACTTCATAGTGTCCTGTTCAGCAAGCTGGGGGGAGGGCTTTGACTGTTTCATAAGGAATACAGGAAGTGAGAAGAGACAGCAGTTAAAGCTGCTGAAACAGGGAGATGGGAAAACCCCTTTAAGTTGCCCCTACTCTTTAGATAGCTCAACACTCATTGTCAAGGACCACAACACTCAGTTAAGGTGAATATATGAACAAGGGTTATCCAAAAAGATCACTCTCTTAAAGGGAGCCTGTCATCAATATCATGCCAACCACAGTGTATTGTATGGGACATTATGCTGAGTGCGGTGACCAGATGGAAGGTAACGCTGCAGTTGGGATTGCGGGGTGCAAACAGCGCAGACTTGTCACGGTCTCTGGGCACGAGGGCGCAGGGCTGGTGCTGTCCCACGTTACCACCACTGGTACCGGTGATGAGGGGGCTGCACAAATGTTGGTGGTGATTGTTCCCCCGGGGCGCTTCCCCTATACTGTGCCGACTGGTGGTGTTTGGGGCGCCCTGATGTTGTCGGTGCAGAGTCAGACACAGAAACGGTTGTAAAGTTGAACTTTTACTTCCATGGGTGTGGAGGCACAAATGCTTAAACAGTTTCTTCCATACAAAACAACGGGGTACGCCTGGTGACACAGCAAAGTCCTGGGGTGCAGGGTAGACTTGATGAAAGGTGTTCCTAGCCCCTTATACTTCAGTGTTACAGCCCTAAGGTGCGTCTGGGCTCCTATTTGGCTCATAGGAGGATGCCCACCATGATACTAGTACATAATATTCCCCACTCACGTTATGTGGTCCTGATAGCTCAGAGTTTCGGGGTGCAATAGTCAGGGTGGCAGGATATTCCACAGGTCTGGCCTTGGCCCCTGGATCCTGTGATACTGGCTATGGAGCACGTGTTCCAGAATGTTCTCTCCACAGTCTCATGCTGACAAGATAATGATGCTTGACTTCCTTCAGGGCGATGGCTAGGCAGACAGGGGACAGGATCTTCTGAATAGCTGGAGTATGTCAGCTCTCCAACCTTCCTGGGCCTGTCTAGGACTTGAGATTCCTGCACTAAACTCACTGCTTTCTTCACAGGACATCACACTTATCTCCTCACCTCCTCCTCCTAACACTCCACACTTCTAACTCCTCACACGCAGGACCTTCCTGCAGGGGTGTTACCATGGGGACCCAGTGATCAGCTGACTCCTCCCCTTTTCCCAGGCGATGTCCTCCCATTGGACATTTGGTTACTATTCAATCCTATGGGAGGTGTAATGCATGTGTGAGGCTCACTAGGTGGCGCTGTGTTGTGTGAGACTCAGGACCCCCTGCTATGTCACACAGGCTATGAAGCAACAGGAAATAATACAATGCACAGAGATCACCCTCAGCCCAGCCATAGCCAGCTCTGGGATGCCACACTGAGTACTATCATGCCTTTAGACATTCGAATAGAAGCACCATTTCCTTTAGAAATATTGTTTTATTGTCACTATTTTCTACAAACATTTTTTATGCCGTATCTCAAAGTAATACATTGGCCCTATGGTCTGCTACATGCAATAATTTTTTCACTGCCTTCTGCAGCTCGCACAGATGCTCCAGCTTGTTTAAGGTGGAGTTCCATTGGGTTGAAAAGGCAGACCATTTTGTTACTGCAAATCGAGCAGGGTGTTTTTTGTGACATAAGAATCACTGAAATTGGCTTTTAAGCAACTATACAAGTTAATAATGCAGCGAACCACCAGATTAAGGAGATGTGCCATACAGGGACATGTGTTAGTCATCCTAACTGCAGAGCAGCAACAAAATTGGTGCCATTGTTGCTGGAAACGCTGCCCAGTTGGAGTTGGCGAGGAGTCATCCAGTGATATTGTCTTAGATTGACACTTCAAAGTATCAGCAGTCGATTGTCAGTTCTCCTGATTAATGAACATTGAGAGCATGCTCCAGAATAAACACTTTGCACACACAGTCAGGGTGATAAAACTTCTCTTTTTTATTAACCACAAACATCATCTTATATAGTTTCGTATGGCGGGGATGGCTTGTACACATATGTGTTAACCTGTCGTTGGCTGAAGCTTCAAACTGTCCTTTTTCTCCCATCCGAATCTTACACATTTCCTCAGGCGTAGTCCAGGATGTAGGCACCATCTTGCTAAGCTGATATTTAGTTATGCGTCACAAAAACATAATGAGGAAGTATAGAATGATAAACGGAATCAAGGAAGCAGAAATACAGTTAATAGTGGTATAAAATAGATCTGTTAATATAATAATAGACATTTTATCCATAACAGTCCCCCCTTAAAATGACTATTTATTCACTATCCCTAATTGATCCAAGCACCACTTTCAACTGAAGCGGAGTCCTCTCAGGACTCTGATCCAATTGAAACCTATCACCTACCACAGAGCATGGAGATCTATTCTCCATGCTCTGTCACAGGGCCGCTTTAACCATAGGGCCAACGGTGCAGTTGCACTGGCCCTATGGTACTGAGGCCCCCATTGGGCATACCTCCCAACCATCCGGGATTCCAGATCCTGCCCCGCTGTTCCAGTCGGTGGGAGGTATGTGCCGGTATGAACTCATCTGCATCTTCTCTGGTAGCTGGAGGGGGACATGTCTGCCTCTAGTTGCCCCCAGTTTAATGTCCCCCTCCAGCAGCCCCCAGTTTAATGATCCTATCCAACTAACCCCATGGTTTAATGTCCCTCTCCAGCTGCCCCAGTTTAATGTCCCCCTCTAGTTTACACCAGCTGAAACTGGCGCACCAGGAGAGGGGACTTCATACTGTGGGGCAATTGGAGGGGAACATTATAATGTGGGGGCATATAATGTTCAGGTGACTGTTGGAGGATTATACTGTGTGGGGGCACATAGAAAAATGGATGAGAATGGGTGGAGTCAACATAAAAGTGGGTGGAGCTAAATTTTATGCGGCACGCATAGCCTAATCACAGGGGTATTTTATGTAATACCCCTCTGAACATAACATAATCAGGAACTTATTGGCACTGTGACCTAGACGTTTACCATCATCCAGTTCACAGCGCCGAAAAAGCTGCACCAACCACTTACACAAAGTCATCAATAAAGTTTACATTTTTTTGCTGTCCCTGTCCTGTCCATACCTGATCTTTATAGAGTAAAATACGGCGACCTCCTCTATAGTGATATCCGTTACACGCTAAAATAATAGTAATAGCGATTATCACTAGAGATGAACGTATAAAACATTTCTGACAGGCGGAAAAGTTCCATCAGTCAGATAACACATTGTCATCCACTGAATGTCACCATTTAAAATCCAAGTTCTTGGCAGCTTTCAGATGGGGGTGGTGATGGGGGAGCCCACTTATGAAACCTTTGCACTGGGTCCACCAATGTGTTAAAACGGCCCTGCTCTGTCATACTGTAAGCCACAGTATAGTGTGCACTTAATGTCTTGACTCAGGCCGCGTGATGATGTCACGGCATCACACAGCCTGTGCCAGACCTCTTCTGGAGCAGGGGAGACTTCATCAGCTTCAGTTGTTGTGGGATCAGGTTAGGTGAGTATAAGATTTTTATTATTTTTCTGGAGGACAGAGGGGAATTAAAGCTGAAAAGGGGCTCTGTAACTAATAAGAAGCACTATAATAAGGGAGCACTAGAACTGAAGGGGAAACTATAATAAGGAAAAAAGGGGAGATTAGAATTAATAAGGTGGCACTATAATAAGGGGAATTAATAAGAAGGCACTATAATAAGGGGGAAATAATAAGGGGCACTATAATAAGGGGGAACTAATAAGAAGGCACTATAGTAAGGAGGAACTAATAAAGGGCGCCATAACAAGGGGGCACTATAGCAAAGAGGAACTAATAAGAAGGTACTATAATATGGGGGAACTAATAAGGGGTTATATAAAAAGGGGAAACTAACAAAGGACACCATAATAAGGGGGAATTAATAAGGGGGCACTATAATAAGGGGGAACTAATAAGAAGGTACTATAATAAGGGAGAACTAATAAGGGGCACCATAATAAGGGGGAACTAGAACTAATAAGGGTGCTCTATAATAAAAAGGTACTATAGTTGATAAGCTGTAATCTATGAGGAGACACTATTGCCTATTAGGTGGCACAAAATGGATCATTATTATTCTGTGGAGGAACAAAGAGTTTACAAAAAGGGAGAGTTATTAATAATAATAATAATAATAATAGTAATAATAATATCCCCTTTCTGCCCCAAAGCAGTAATAATCCATTTTTTGCCCCCCACATAATAGTAATGCACACCTGTGTAGTGGGCAGAGAGTGGCATTATTACTCTGCAGGGGCATGACGGTGGGAATTATTACTATGGGCATCATTACTGTGTAGGGGCACAGAGGTTAGCTGTAATTCCATGGGAGGCATTACTAAATTATTATTTTAATTATATAATCAAATTTGATGATGAAAGTGTGTGGTCACCATTATTCTATTGAGTACATAAGTTGGCACTATTACTGTGGCATATTACTGCTGTCTATAGCACAACTAATGTTTTTGGCAAAATATGAGGTACTATCTGGCATTATATGTTATTAGGGGCAACAGAGCATATGTGTAGAAGAGGTATCTGTCACTGTATTGTGGTAATATTGATTTTGTACAGTGGCAGTAACAATATGGTGGTTTTATTAATACTATGTTCACACTAGCGCTCATTCTCCGTTCAGGTTTACATCCCCAAATCCGCTTAAAAAATGTGAAGAGAAAAGTCCTGCAAGCAGGGATTTTTTCTCCGCATTTTTCGGGTGGAAACCCGGCCTTGTAGAGGTATTATTGGTAACATTAGTGCATGGTGTGCTTTGTTCCATAACAATATGGACATAATATTTACATCTGTTTGTTGTATAGCATTATTATTCAATAAAGATATAAGTCTTATTAGAGCCCAGCAAATACCCTAATACTAGAAATCAATTCAGCAGCACTCTGCACAGTGTGTACCAATTGAATGCATTTGTTTTGTTGGATTAATATGTGAGAATTTGGGGCCCCACTTTTAATTTTGCCCAGGGCCACACTTTGTCTAAAACCGACCCTGCCTTCCTGACACAGCCAGTTGTGTTCTAATGATT
The DNA here is from genome assembly GCA_947044405.1 of Leptodactylus fallax. Taxonomy (NCBI): domain Eukaryota; kingdom Metazoa; phylum Chordata; class Amphibia; order Anura; family Leptodactylidae; genus Leptodactylus; species Leptodactylus fallax. Next base: position 2,000,389 of record CAMRHE010000024.1, read on the forward strand.
TGGCGATTTTGGGGTTTTTGTCTTCACATTGTACAAGCTATATTTTCTTTACTTTTCTGGTGATATAGCCATATGAGGGCTTGTTGTTTGCGTTATAAGATGTATTTTGTAATGACATCATTTTTGGGTGCCTACAACTTATTAAATAAATTTTATTAACTCTTCCTTGGTGGAGTTAAAAAAAAACCCCATCAATTCTGGCATTGCGTTTTACCTTTTAAATTTTTCTTCATGCAGCGTACAGCGTAAGTAACTTGTAACCTTTATTCTGGGGGTAGGTTCGATTACGGCGATACCTCATTTATATTGTTTTTTTATGCAATACTAATTTTGCAGAACAAAAACCCATTTGGAGACATAAATTTATTATTTTTGCATCGCCATCTTCTGAGATGCGTAACATTTTTATTTTGCGGTTTACAGAGTTGGTTGAGGACTTAATTTTTGTGGGACAATCTGTGCTTTTTATTGGTACTGTTTTGGGGTATATATGACTTTTTTATAATTTTTTATGGCATATTTTGTAAGATGAGATGGCATTACTTCCGGCGTTTTTTCAATTTTTTTTTCCCGATGTTCACTGTGTTTGTTAAATATTGTTTCAGCTTTATTGTACAGGTTGTTATGGATGTGGCGATACCAAATATGTATTGTTTTTATTATTTTTTTTATATATAATTCATTTTATATAGTAAAAGGGAATTTTTGGGGCTTTATTCTTTTATTAATTTTTTTCACACACTTTATTTTTTTTTCACTTTTTTTACTTTTTCATTTGTCTTTTAGGACACATGAACTAGTGATGCTTTTGTAATACCCCAGTACTGGGTCATGTATTCCTTTAAGGCTGAGTCAGGGATGTGTACATGTTGTAGCACAGGATACTGTCATATTTATATGTTATATGTATATGTTATGTGATTGCATCAGCCATTGCCATCACCTGTGCCAGCACTGGTTAGGTTAAAGCACAGCACCTCACACCACATGTGCCAAACACTTAGCCCTCATTGGACAAAGGGGGTGGGGACACTTTGGTGTAGTGGAGGCACACTGAAAGTCCAGAGAGTTCTGCCAGTGAAGTAGTGAGACGGAGTGCAGTCTGAGGAGACAGATAGTTGCCACCCTTGTAGCCACCGCAGGACCAACAGGACAGAGTTAAGAGTGGAGTACTACAAGTCCCAGGAGTCCAGGTACTGTCTGTACTAAGATTAGGAGTTAGACTGCACCAGAGCACAAGGCTACACTCAGGCCTATATAAGGAGGAATATCTATTGCTGCTCCAAGGTACAATATATACGGTATATATGAGAGGAACTCTGATAGCCTTCACTACCTTGCTGTGCACTATTATCTGCCTGAACTGTAAAGCTAATGCTGGTTGTTTGGAGACTTTTTTTTGCACTCAGTAAAGTCGGGCACTACCTTCACCATCCCTCTTGCCTCCGTGTGTGTGTCTGGAACTAACTTGCACCAACCACCATCTTGGGTACATCCCGGGCCAGGCCACACTACTACACCCAGCATTCACCAGAGGGAGTACCCCGGGGAACCTGTCCATTACAGTAACCACCTAGGTGCGTTCCCCCACCACTGTGCTGTACCCGAGGGAGAGAGCCTGGAGATGCCTGCACCGTGACTACCACTCCTAACATCCACCACTCAGGCACAGTCTCCCCCTTGCAATCCCCCTTGGGGCACCACAAGTTTTGGCGTCATGAACAGGATGCACATTGTGTGCCTACCATCAAGAAAGTCTACAATAAAGTTTATTCAAGTTTATAGCAAAACTGAGTGCATCCTGCAACTGCAGCGAAACCGCATCTGTGAGAAATTCATCCTGAGGAGTGCCATCCGACAAAGTGGGGGGACCCTCTATCTCCAGAAGTTGTAAGTGCACCATTTATGAACTGTTTGCTGTGTGCTGCATTGTGAGAGACTGTATTTCCGCCCAACAAGGGTTAATGACATTATCTACTGAGCCTTTGCTAATTATACCGGCCCGTCAGGGGTTAAACACCTGTGTCCAGAGGCGCGAAGATCACTGACTCCGTGTACCCCAGCGCGGGAATCTCAGGACTCTGCTTCCTGCACAGGACGGAAATACTGCCGCACGGCCGCGGCCATCTTGAATTGTGTGTTCCACTGCTGAAACGTGAGTTGAAATCTAAACTCCTTGGGACAGTATCTGTCAGATTCTGCTGGGGGTGGCTGTATCTATAGAGACAGTACCCCTGATACGGACGAGCAACCAATTGCGGTCCTCAGTGCCCCTAGAAGGGGGGAAAAGAAGACAAGATGTCCAAGTCCTCTAGTGACAGTGACAGTCATGGCCCTAGCCACTCTGCACCTACTGCAGGCCCCATGCCACTGACTATGCCATACTACTTAGGGGCCCCATGGCTGCCCCACTACAAGGGGACACCTCATACCCTAAGGGGCTTCAGGGAGCAAATGTTATCTATCTTCCGGATGTACCCCCTGTCTCAAGAACAACAGGTAGAGATGCTAATGGGACAATTAGAGGGGGCTGCCCTCATAGAGATAAAAACCTGGCCTCGCTCTGAGAGAAAAACTGCTGATGCTGTGTTTAACAAGTTGCAGACTGAGCTGGAGGACCGCACTCTGTCAGAATTAAAGATGTGGTTCTTTGAGAGGCGACAGAGGCCTGGAGAGTCATTGAGGGACTATGCATATTCCTTGCAAGAGGCCATGAGGGATGTGACCCAAGCCGACTCCCATGAATCAGGCAATGCTGACCGTGCCCTGCGGGAATGTTTCATTGAAGGGGCCTACTCGGAGCACACCAAGAGCCAGCTCCGAATTTTAGCAGAGCAGCATCCCACCATGGCCTTCCAAGACTTTCGCAAGATAGCTGTCCGGGTGCTGGAGAGGTTTCAGCTGCCGGGGACCTGTCTTTTCCCTGTTGTACCATCTGAGCCTGCTCCTGTCTCTCTGTTCCTCCCTACAGACCCTTCCCCGGTGGTCCAGGCGGCGCAGGGCACAACTAAAGAAGCTATAGCTGACCAAAAGCCTGGAGAACCTTGTCAAGCGGCTAGAGACTCTGACCAGCCAGCCGTCATCCTCTGAGGCACCAGAGCCATCTGCGAGAGGTCCTCCTGCTGAAGCCCAACACAACGCCAGGGTTCCTCTGGAAGGACTCCATCCACTCAGGCAAGTCAGCCTCCTAAGCTTTTCTGCCGTGTTTGCCGCAGGTTCGGACATCAAGCAAATACGTGTTCACAGTTAAACTACAGGCCCCCGAGGGTGAGGACCACCCCTCGGGATCAAGCACCCCAGGTCCATCTCGAGAGCCATTATGGGGTCCCAGATATGTCTCCACCCGACCTCGAATAACTGTGCGGTTCAATGGGGTGCCACTGGAAGCTCTGATTGATACCAGCTCCCAGGTGACTACTATACAACAGGGTGTCTACCAGCAACATTGGAAAATAGCTGACCTGCTCCAACCACCAAAGCCTTGGTTGACTGTGGTCGGCAGCTCGGGACATCAAGTTCCCCTGATGGGCTACTGGGAGCCCATGTTCCAGATTGCCAACCTTCAGCTACCACGTCAGGGGGTAATCGTGACTAATATCGAAGACCCTAATCAACCCCAAGTGATATTGGGTATGAACATTATGAGGAATTGTTTTGGCGAAATCCTCCAGTTGTTGCATGAGTCCCTTGCCACCGCTCCACCACCCACTCAGAAAGGGATCCAGTGTGCTATGAAGGCCCTCAGGGCCCAACAGACGTTTGCTAACTCCTCCGGGGAGATCTGCAGGGTCCGTATTCTAGATAATCATCCTGTAATCCTGCAACCTAGGACGGAGATGATCTTGTGGTGTCGCGCCCAGCCTGGCATTAGAGGGGAAGACTACCAGGCCCTCCTGGAACTGATTGAAGTGGAAGGGCACCTGTTGGTGAAGGCCGCACGGAGTCTAGTGACTGTCTCCTCTGGACGTGTGCCAGTGCGCTTGGTCAACATCGGCGACCATCCAGTCACACTTCCTAAGTTTGTTGGCCAAGCTGTTGCAGATGACTTTTGTAGACATCATTGAGGGTGAAGCCTCTTCTTGCCAGCAGGCCAGTCAAATCACCAAGAAGGCCGACACAGAAGTACTTGAACCCTGGTGGGCCCAACTTGACATTGGAGAGCCTAATACGTCAGAGCAACAGAGAAAGGGGGTCTTAAAGGTGATACGTGATCATCAGCAAGCCTTCAGCCAGCATCCATTGGACTTCGGCCAGACTACTCTGCTGACGCACACTATTCCAACTGGGGACCATCCCCCTATCAAGGAACGTCACCGTCCTTTGCCCCCAGCAGTTCATCAATCCGTCAAGAAACTCTTGCAGGAGATGAAGGATTCCCATGTCATCCAGGACAGTCAGAGTCCTTGGGCTGCGCCTCTCGTGTTGGTGAGGAAGAAGGACGGAACCATCAGATTCTGCGTGGACTATCGCAAACTGAATAGCGTGACCCACAAAGATGTGTATCCACTTCCTCGCATAGAAGAATCTCTGACTGCCCTAGGAAAAGCCGCATATTTCACTACCCTGGATCTGACCAGTGGGTACTGGCAAGTGCCTATGGCCCAGGAAGATCAGGAGAAGACTGCGTTCACCACCCCAATGGGTTTGTTCGAGTTCACCAGCATGCCCTTCGGTTTGTGCAACGCCCCGGCCACCTTCCAGAGACTGATGGAGAGATGTCTGGGTCATAAAAATTTTGAGAGCGTCCTCCTGTACTTGGATGATGTAATCATTTACTCTCAAACCTACGAGGAGCACCTGCAACACCTGGCTGAAGTCCTCCGGGTGCTCATGAAACACGGTTTGAAGGTGAAGCCCTCCAAGTGCCATGTGCTGAAGGTGCAAGTGCATTACTTGGGTCATGTCGTCAGCGCCAAAGGAGTGCAGCCGGATCCTGAAAAGATCTCAGGCGTTCGAAACTGGCCTACACCAACCACCGTCAAGGACGTCCGGAGCTTCTTAGGCTTCGCTGGGTACTACCGGCGCTTCATCCCACAATTCGCCCATATTTCTGAACCTCTACAAGAGTTGTTGAGGGGACACCAACCTGAAGTCAGGAAGAGGCGTCTACCCATCATCTGGACAGATCGGCAGGAAACCGCCTTTCAGGGGTTGAAAGACCTCCTGACCCAGCCACCTATTCTGGCCTACCCGGATTACACCATTCCATTCCGATTGTACACGGATGCCAGCAATTTGGGCCTTGGTGCAGTATTATCCCAAGAGCAGGATGGCAAGGAAAGGCTGATCGCCTACGCAAGTCGAGCTATACGTGGAGGAGAAAAGAACGACGAAAACTATAGTTCTTTTAAATTGGAGCTGTTGGCGCTGGTTTGGGCCGTTACGGAGAAATTCCGGGATTACCTGGCTGCGACCCCCTTCACTGTGTATACGGACAACAATCCGTTGGCCCATCTGAACACTGCCCGTCTTGGGGCCTTAGAGCAGCGGTGGGCTTCCAGGCTTGCAAACTACCAGTTTACTGTGAAGTTTCGCTGCGGAAAAGTCAACACCAATGCGGACGCTCTGTCTAGGCTTCCCACTGGGGAGGAACCACCAAGTCCAGATGAGACTGCTTGGGAAGAGGTGGAGATGCCTGCTTTCTACACGAGGTTTGCTCACCAGGATGCAATTTTAGCTCAGTCGAGCCAGAGTCCAACCAATCTGCCATCTGTCCGTGATACCCTGCCTGAAGGACCTTGGAAGACCCTGCAGGAGGAGAGTAGAGTCTTGTGGGAGATTCAAGACTATCTGCAAGGGGGGAAGAGTACCAGCTCGACTACACAAAGGTCATCCAGACCCAGAATTGGTGCGGCTGTGGAGGCAGAGAAAGCGTCTGTTCGTCCAGAAGGGTGTCCTGCTCCGGAATTCTATTGACCCCACTTCAGGTGAACGACTTCATCAAGTGCTGATTTCCCGTCGGGATGCTCATGTGGTCCTGGAAGCATATCACGATCAGTCGGGACACTTCGGCATGCAGAAGACAGAAACAACCATCCAGCGGAGGTTTTACTGGATTGGTATGAGGGGAGACATCGAGAAGTGGTGCCGAGAATGTCCTACCTGCACCAAGGTCAAAGGGGACAGACTTGATCAACGAGCCCCGTTGCATCCCATCAAGACGCACCGGCCCCTGGAACTTGTGGCCATGGATCACGTCAATTTGAAAGCTAGCCGGTCCGGTTATATGTACGCCCTGATCATCGTGGACCACTTCACGAAGTTCGCTGTCGTGGTCCCAGTCAAGGATTTAACTGCTAAGACCATGGCTGAGAAACTTTGGAGGAACTTTGTCCTGCCATATGGATGCCCAGAGCAAATCCTTACAGATCGTGGAGCAGCCTTTGAGTCGCAGCTGATCCAACAGTTGTGTACACAACATCAGTGCAGGAAGCTGAGAACAACAGCCTATCACCCTCAGGGGAATGGACTCTGTGAGTGCATTAACCAAGTCCTCATTAATCTCCTGAGGACTGCACCCACCTCTCAGCGGGCCAACTGGCCGAACTCATTGCCAGAGCTAGTCTACATGTACAACAATACTGTACATTGCTCCACCGGCTACACCCCCTACTTTCTGATGTTTGGCCGGCAAGGACAACTACCCTCTGACATGGCGTTGGGAGTACAAGTGCCCGACAGCATCAACCCATTGCCTGAAACTACCTGGGTGGTGGACCATCAGAGACGTCTGGAAGAGGCCAAAGAGATTGTCGTCACTAAAATGGAAGAAGCCAGGCGACGGCAGGAAGCCGATTTCAACCTGCATGCCCATGCTGAGCCTCTAAATGTGGGTGATCGCGTCTGGTTAAAGAATGGCCATCGGACCAGCAAGCTTGATCCCAAGTGGGAGCTGGAACCTTATACGGTGATTGGAATTCCGTATCCAGAATCAGGGGTTTACAAGATCCAGAAGAAAGGTTGGGAGCCACAGACTGTTCATCGAAACAGGCTAAAACGTTGCCTGAAAGAGGAGTCTCCTGCTGACATGGGTGCCCCGGAACCCTGTGGGTCAAGAGAAGAGATACCTACGTCACTGATCCTTCAGACTGATTCTGAACCATCTCCTGGACCTCCTGTTTTCCCATGGTCCTTACTGTCAGGACCTGCTTTAACCTTTTCATTTCCAAGAGTTCCTGCAAATAATGGCCCTGATCCTACCCAAGGAACTGGGGAGGAGTTAGATCCTGTCCAAGGGACTGAAGATGAACGAACCGGTGGGCAACCATCTCTCGTGAGAAGGTCAGAAAGGTCCAATAAGGGGAAACCGCCTACGAGGTACCTTCAACAGCAGATGGTGAGGTATGAAAGATATCTTCAGGGCACTTTGAATTCAGAAAAAGAAGAGCACTGGTGGTACCTGAAGGACCATCCTCCTGCTGACCCTCAACCAGACAAGTCCAAGTAGAAGATCTTCTTGAAAAAGGGGATAAGTGGTCCACACTCCCTTCCCATTGAGGGCCCGTAGCCCATCTTTTCTGTTTAGGCCCCGTTGGCCAATAAGTTCTGTCCAGGTGGAATAGTGCCTAAAGTTAAAGTGCAAAGTGGAAACCAATAAGCGTTTGTGCCTGGGTAACACCAAGAACTATTACACCTTCTTCTTGTTTACAGCTGAAGCCCGACAGCTGTGCTGTTACGGACTCTCACCTCTAAAAGGGACTACGTCTTGATCTGCCATGGATACTACACAGACTTGGCATCAAGTAGCCAATGGAGCCTATAGCATGGACTGCTACCCAGTTCTCCTTTTGTGTTTTCCCCATGTCATGGACTACCCCGGTCTACCCATGTCTCCTGTGGTTGGTCCCCCTGTTAGCACTTTAGTCTAAGGACTACCTCCTGTGCTCAGCAGCACTGCGGTGCGTAATTGCCCATTGTACGCATTTGCCATGGCCTTTGACATCTTTCTTGCATGCACCACGGAGACTCATTTGATGGACACTACGCTATCTACATGTGCCAAAGGAGTGCTCTTGCTGCAGAAAGACATTCAAGACTTCAAAGACTCAGGTCAAGACCCAAGAATATTTATTGTCAGTACTACAATGTTTTATATGCTCATAATGTATGCTCTTAAAATGTGCTTCTATATTGTGCAATGTTTTAACCTGAGTGATGTTATGTACCTGCCCCTGATTGAGGTATCATATGGGGATAAGATGAAGGTGGTTATAATGTGTATTTTGGGGTGTTGGAGAAAGTACCCTCCACATCCTACTTTCTTGTGTCTGGAAGGGTAGGGTTATAAAGTACCTTCTATCAACTTAATTCGGGAGGTTTGGGTTAGGCCCAGCCCCGGAGAAAAGATATCTCAGCTAACCCCAGCTGAGCGTTGAAAGTAGCTCCCTTGTCTGAAAGCATAGGGGCCTACGAGTGAGGACCATTTTAAGGGGTATACCATTTGCCACACACCTCGGTGGGTTAATAGTCTAGCATACGTCAGAAATTCTCAGGGATACTAACGCTATACTGTATTATTGCACTGTGATATTTGTTATATTGCACAAAGTATTATTTCCTTGCACTGGAGTGAATCCCTAGAGGATCCTACCACTTAGGGCAAGAACCCTATACTCAGGAAAGTATTATATAGATTATATAGAGCATATCATAGCTATTTAATATCCTGTTCCAGACCAGCATCCCCGACCCAACCGGTCGCCGAGGACGGCTTATCTCAAGTGGGGGGATTTGTAATATCCCAGTACTGGGTCATGTATTCCTTTAAGACTGAGTCAGGGATGTGTACATGTTGTAGCACAGGATACTGTCATATTTATATGTTATATGTTATGTGATTGCATCACCCATTGCATCTGTGCCAGCACTGGTAAGGTTAAAGCACAGCACCTCACACCACATATGCCAAACACTTAGCCCTCATTGGACAAAGGGGGTGGGGACACTTTGGTGTAGTGGAGGCACACTGAAAGTTGAGAGAGTTCTGCCAGTGAAGTAGTGAGATGGAGTGCAGTCTGAGGAGACAGATAGTTGCCACCCTTGTAGCCACCGCAGGACCAACAGGACAGAGTTAAGAGTGGAGTACTACAAGTCCCAGGAGTCCAGGTACTGTCTGTACTAAGATTAGGAGGAGTTAGACTGCACCAGAGCACAAGGCTACACTCAGGCCTATATAAGGAGGAATATTTATTGCTGCTCCAAGGTACAATATATATGGTATATATGAGAGGAACTCTGATAGCCTTCACTACCTTGCTGTGAACTATTATCTGCCTGAACTGTAAAGCTAATGCTGGTTGTTTGGAGACTTTTTTTTGCACTCAGTAAAGTCGGGCACTACCTTCACCATCCCCCCTTGCCTCCGTGTGTGTGTCTGGAACTAACTTGCACCAACCACCATCTTGGGTACATCCCGGGCCAGGCCACACTACTACACCCGTCTTTCACCAGAGGGAGTACCCCGGGGAACCTGTCCATTACAGTAACCACCTAGGTGCATTTTCCCCACCACTTTGCTGTACCCGAGGGAGAGAGCCTGGAGATGCCTGCACCGTGACTACCACTCCTAACATCCACCACTCAGGCACAGGCTCCCCCTTGCAATCCCCCTTGGGGCACCACACTTTGATCCCTGGTTGAGTACTATAGACTGCAAGACACGAGCATACATGTGTCTTGCAGTCTATAGAGGAAGTCATTCTATGCAGATGCATAGGCTAACTTCCGGAGGTCCCGGCAGGATCAACCAGGTACTGGGGGCTCCAGGCAGCCTGGGGTTACTGGCAAGACCCCGGGCTGCAGATTATAGATATCGGCACCCTCTGCGGCGAGAGGGGGCAACATGGCGGAATCCCTTGGATGCCGTGGTCAGCCCAGCTCAGCTCCGACCGGAGGTTATGGAGCAGGGTGTTAGCTGTCAGTTACAGCTAACACCCGGCTCCGATGCCGCCCGCTCAGATAGTGAGCGGGTGGCCGTCCTGGGGCGTAGTATTGCACCCTGGTGCACGAAATATCTAGTGCCCAGGACGTAATAGTACATCCAAGGTCATTAAGGGGTTAAAGAAAAAGAGAAAAAGCCCAAAACGTTTCATTTGAAAGATCATGCTACAATCTCATCAAAATTAAATGTAATGTTTAATACATATACAAAGTTATAAGTGAGTACTTACCTGTTTAATTCATTTCGACACTGACATCTAGTGGCTGTATGTGTTAAATAACATCCTGCATGTTTTTAAAACAATAAATAGAACTTGACTTTTTAATTACAATAGGTACGGATGGATAAGGAAATGTGAAAACGTCTATCAATAGAAGCTAAAAAAAATATCAGTTTTATATATGCTTTCTGCGGGTGCACAAGTCTGGAAGTAGTCAATGTTAGGTCTACATAATAAAGTATATAATTATGGTCTTGTGAGTTAATTTGATGTATGAATGAATAACAGAATAAAGTAATTGATATTGTGTATTCACAAGGATTTGGGTTCGAAATATTTTTGGGATAAATTCAGAGAATCAAAACTAAAATACATTATACTCAAATAGGTTCTTATTATATGGAATTTGGTTCCCTTAATATAAGGAACATTGATCAGCTGAAGCTGCTATAAATCACTGAGGATATGTAATAAAATACAGTAGGTTTATCTCTTATTACATACTCAATATACATAACCTGGGGCAATAAATAAATGTAAATCTGCTATAAGTATTCTACTTTAGTATATAAATTTTGTAAAGTCCATTCTTTGAGGAGTATCAAGGAAATTAGGCTGTTTTGAGTTCACATGCTATAAATGCTTCTTTTCCTCTATCTTTTCCTTTCCTGTTGATTTATTGATCTGTTCCTAAAGGGGTTTTCCCATGAATATGATCATATTTAAATTATTAGAAAATGAAGAAGTGAAACATGTTTACCAATATAAATAATTAAAAATTTTGAACAGTTTTACAGATTTTCTCTAAACATCTTAGTGGTAACAAGTGTTGATAGGTTGCCAATGGATAGAAACATGAATCCAGGAGCTCTGTCTGATCAGGAATTTGTCAGAAACCTAATAATGATTTCTTTATTATGCCTGAGTTTTATTCTTTAGCAGGAACATAAAAACAACCAGGGCAAAGTGTCTGGTTTCATATTGCAGATGTTGCATCAGGGCCCATGAGCTTATAGTTATACCTCAGGTCAGCATCCTCTAGTCCTCCGGTGGGCTAGTCCAACACTGGCCTACCTGGATCTATACCTACAAGCTTGTTGGCCCTGATGCAACATCTACCCCAGTCCACATTGCTAACAGATAGGGGCCCAGCGCCACATGGGGAAGCCTGCCCAGGGGAGGTGAGTAAAAGTAGCAAAGATTTATACTCACCTCTACTGGTCATCAGGCAGTACCCTGCGTCATCTTCTGGCCATTTCTGGCCTGTGGCTGACATCATGCATCCCTGGGGGTCATTGTGATTGAGCCTCAGCGGTTATGTGGGGCGTGTTGGCATCATAAAGTCAGCGTACAACACGTGACCACTGGGAACATGATGTCAGCCGCACACCTGAAGAGGAGGCTGAAGACAGCGGAACGAACACATGGATGCCCAGGACAGGTGAGGAAAAGTGAGTATAACTGTTTATTATTTTCCATCACCTCCCCTTGGCCTCTACTTATTATACTCTGGGGTCTGAAGAGACCGAACTCTGAATACTAAAACGAACCAGAGGGGCGAAGTTCCTGAATATTCGTCGGAACAAATTTTGAAGGGTTCATCTGAAGTGGCTTGAAGCTCTTGGGAGCATATTATACTGTGTGGGGCCACTATAGAGCATTATATTGGGGGAGGGTCCTCTGGGAAAGATATTATAGTGTGTGAGGCTGCTGAGGAGCATATTATGTGTAGGGCCTCTTTAGAGCATTATACTGGGGGAGTATTGTGGGGAGCACATTATACTGTGTGGAGACACTGTGGAGTATTATACTGAGAGGACCCTCTGGGGAGCATATTATACTGTGTGGGGCCACTGTGGGGAGCCTATTATACTGGGTGGGACTACTGGAGAGCATATTATATTGTGTGGGGCCACTGTATCATTATACTGAGGTGGCCACTGTGGGGAGTCTGTTATACTGTGTGAATCTACTGGGGAGCATATTATACTGTGTGGGAGATTGTGGAGCATTATACTTTGGGGGGATGTGCTCTGGTGAACATGTTATACTGTGTGGGGCATTATACTGTGATGGTGTCAGGCTCTGGGGAACATATTACACTGTGTAAAGCCACTGTGGGGGGGGGGGCTCAAGGGAGCATTTTATACTGTGTGGGGTCGCTGTGCAGCATTATACTGTGGAAGGCATTGTGGAGCATTATATACCAGGTGGAGCATTGGACTGTGTGGGGAGCTCAAAATTCCTAATCACAGCCCTGTGTGCTATGCCTGCATCACAGTTCTCTCACTAAAATATTGCACATGCGTGGGGTGTTCCATGGCCATGTCATTCCCCATACAGTCCTGTGCATGAACCGTCCATGGTGCTATTGGGGCATGCTCAGTAATATAGGGGATAACAATACTGGGAAAATACTCAGTTACAGCGGATAGTCAGCACATATGCAAGACTTCAATGCAGGAGCCGTGGTGTAGGCTATTAGCAGAAAGCTGTTGGGTGGGCCCCCAGAACAAGTTCCTCTGGTGGGCCCTAGGCCCTTCAGTCTGGCACTATCTCAGTATCTATTCCATATATTCTTTTTCTTTAGTTGTCAACAATGTTTGAATAAATTTGTGGTATTTTAAGAATGGTAAATCCAAATATAATATTAATATTTACACTTTAGCTCTAGTTTATTAGATATTAGATACCCTTCAAATTTAGCGCTAGTTTATTAGATATTAGATACCCTTCAAATAACGATTTTACCCAAATCTTGAGAGCTCCTGTGCCCACCCGTGAAACTGAACTATTTGGGGGTTCCCCTCCAGCTCCCCCTGCTACTCACCTTCCTTGGATCCCCTTCTGCAGCTCCTGGCACCTTCCTGCGGCGTCCAGACGCTAGTATATGGCTAGTTCTGGACTTTCGCTGCCTCCCTACTTCGCACAGCTATCTTGCCTTCCTGCTAGCTCTGGAGCTCCGCTACCCCCACTGCTCACAGGGTCTCCCGCACCAACTACTACCTGCCAGCTTCTGCCTTCCACCCAGCTCCTTACAGTACCTCTGGCGATACCCTCTGCTGTGGACCCTGCTGGCTGCTCCCACCGGTGTCAGAACACGGCCTTACACCTCCATTTTGTCTCTGTACCACAGTGCTCCCAGACTCCTCTCCTGTGAACCTCTGACAACTCCTCCTGGCACCACCAACTGCAGGTACTGTTGAAACCAGAAGTTTAAATACACATACAGGTGCATCTCAATAAATTAGAATATTTTTGAACCGTTCATTCATTTCAGTAATTCAATTCATAATCAGCAGTCTTCCATGATTGGGTGTCCTACTGAACCAGACTGAGGGACCATGTAAAGGCTTAGGAAACCTTGGCAGGTGACACACTGAATTTACAATACTGAACTTTTTTACAATATTCTAATTTTCTTAGATTTGGGTTTTCATTACCTGTAATCCATAATCAACATTTACAGAAATAAAACACTTGAAATAGAACACTCTGTGTGTAAAGAATCTAGAAAATATAGGAGGTCACTTTTTTAATTTAATTAATGAAAGAAATAAACGTTTCAAAGATATTCTAATTTATTGAGATGCACCTGTATGCATGTTTTTCTCACTATCTGAAATGAAATCAGAATAAACCTTTCCCGTTTTAGGTCAATTAGGATTACCAAAATGATTTATATTTGCCAACTGCCAGAATAATGAGAGAGAGAGAATTTTTTAAGGCATTTTTATTACTTTCTGCAGAGTCAAAGGTTTACATACACTAAGATTACTATGACTTTAAATAATTTGATGCCCATATGATGAAGTCATGTCCTTGGAAGCTTCTGATAGGTTTATTGGCAACATCTGGTGTTAATTAGAGACACACCTGTGGATGTATTTTAAGGCACACCTGAAACACACTGCTTCTTTTTGTAACATTATGGGAAAGTCTGAAGAAATCAGCCAAGATATCAGGAAGAGAATTGTGGACTTGCACAAGTCTGGTTCATCCTTGGGTACAATTTCCAGATACCTTAACGTGCCTCGTTCATCCGTGCAAACAATTATACGCAAGTACAGTACAAACAAGATGGGAATGTCCAGCCATCATGCCACTCAGGAAGGAGACGAGTTCTGTGTCCCAGAGATGAATGTGCTTTGCTACGAAATGTGCATATCAACCCAAGAACAAAAGCAAAAGACATTGTGAAGATGCTGGATGAAGCTAGTAAGAGTGTGTCATTATCCACAGTGAAACGAGTACTGTATTGACATGGACTGAAAGGCTACTCTGCCAGGAAGAAGCCATTACTCCAAAAGAAACATAAAAAAGCCAGATTAATGTTTGCAAATGCACACAGGAACAAAGACCTTAATTTTTGGAGACATGCTCTGTGGTCTGATTAAACCAAAATTGAACTCTGGCCATAATGACCATCGTTACATTTGGAGGAAAAAGGGAGAAGCTTGCAAGCCTAAGAACACCATCCCAGCTGTGAAACACGGGATGGCAGCATCATGTTGTAGGGTTGTTTTGCTGCGGGAGGGACTGATGCACTTCACAAAATAGATGGCATCATGAGGAAAGAACATTATGTGGCAATACTGAGGCAACATATCAAGACATCAGCCAGAAAGTTAAAGCTTGGCCACAAATGGGTCTTCCAAATTGACAATGACCCGAAGCATACTGCCAAACTGGTTACAAAGTGGCTTAAGGATAACAAAGTCAATGTTTTGGAGTTGCCATCACAAAGCCCTGATCTCAATTCTATTGACAATTTATGGGCAAAGCTGAAAAGTCAGGTTCGAACAAGGCGGCCTACAAACATGGCTCAGTTACATCAGTTCTGTCAGGAGGAATGGGCCCAAATTCCTACCAACTATTGTGAGAAGCTTGTGGAAGAATATCCAAGACGTTTGACCCAAGTCATACAGTTTAAGGGCAATGGTACCAAATACTAATGAAATGTATGTAAACTTTTGACTTTGCAGAAAGTACTGTAATAAAAATGCCTTAAAAAATTATCTCTCTCATTATTCTGGCATTTGGCAAATATAAATAATTTTGGTAATCCTAATTGACCTAAAACGGGAAATGTTTATTCTGATTTCATGTCAGATAGTGAGAAAAACATGCATATGTGTCTTTTCATATAGTGTATGTAAACTGGTTTCAACTGTAAGTGCTGCTTCTGCTCTCTCCCTTGTTGTGCTCTAAAACTTGCTCATCCAGAAGTACCCGTGGTAGACACTCTAATAAAAGTGGCCGTATTGGACATTGTGCTTTTATACTTTGGTCTTCCATGGCGTCCAACTCTGCTCTCCACTGTGAGCCGCCAACACCCCTAAATGTCTGGTTAACAATTCAGTTCTTCATCATGGCTCCCCCGCTATCACCTACGGCTTGATCACAGCCTCTAAGCCGTCTGACGACCTGTTGTCTTGCTAACATGTCCACCTGGTCTCAGAAGCCAAAAAACTTGTAAACTGAGGGTCGACTCAATGATGTGGCATACCCTGCCAAAACCTTTCAGATCTCCCTTTCCTTCTGGATCTGCCGGCAGTGGCTCGCATCACGGTAGTACCACATAACTTGCTACCTCTGATCATGAAACTATGGTGGTTCACGGAACCACTGACTTGGATCCCGAGGCTCTCTTCACTAAAATACAGCAATTGTTCTCCATTGAACTTTCTAAAGCAGTGACTGACTTCACTAAACAGATTCAAGGCCTTGGTTCACGAGTCACGGAAGTGGAGGAGAGAATGGATGAAGTCGCTGACGCTCTGGAAGAGGATAAATCTCACCTTGATGATTATGCCCAAAAATTAGATCTGAAACTGGAAGATCTAGAAAATAGTTCCCGGAGGGCCAATATCCATATACAAGGTGTACCAGAATCTGTAACCATACTACATGAGTCTATCTCAACTCTGTTTGCAACACTACTTCTGCAGGTCGATCCCACTCAAATATACTGTACATACATTATCCTCAAACTGCAGTACCCAGGGCTCCACAACCAAATTCTTGCAGCTGCCCGGGCATGCACCCATCAGTGCAGCTCTTTGCAGACCTGGCTCTGTCCACTTTGGACAGGCGCAGTGTTCTGAGCTCCATGGGTCTAGCACTACAGAAATCCCAGATACACTTCCATTGGGGCTTCCCCTTTCTTAACAATATGGACTACCTCATCTGATTTTTGAAGGAAGGCCTTCAGGTTCTACGACGCGAGGGTTTCGAGGTGGAGGAACCGGTTCTGGCTGACCCATTATGTCAACGACCCTCTTGTTCCTGGATGCTGATACACAAAGGACCACTGACTTCTGCTCAACCCTCGGCAGAGGCCGATGTGCCTCCACAATGAGTATATGTTTGCTTCCTCTGTTTTTGTTGCAGGCTATCCAGAATGGACATTACCATTAGCCTTTTTCCTCATACTCACTAACTCAGGCCTTGGCCTTGGCCTTGTAAGATTACCTTTCTCTGATGACTGTTTTTCTGCTTGCCCTGAAACTTTTTGCTCACTATGCAGATGCTGTTGTTGTTGTTGTTTTCCCTATCCTCTTCCAGGACAGGACCTGGTTTTATTAGTTCCCCTTTTACATAGTCTAATATGTCTAATTGTCTTCCCCTGATATTTCTTGGGGGTTAGCCGTGACGGTGGTTCACATGTCCCCCTGGTGCCCTAAGTGCTACAGGGTTTGTTGTGCTCCACCCCAGAGTGCTCGCCCTGAGTCTGAGTTTATTGACATTGTTGTTCCCTGTTAATGTTATTTTTTCCCTAAAGCGCTACTGTTCTAATGAATATGTGATCAACCCAGAACCCTGCCTGACCTTATTTCTGCATACTTGACCTCTGATGTTCTCTTCAAATGCAAACTGTTTAGCCTTCACCTATCCCCCCCCCCTCATGTATAAGATTGTCTCAAATAATGTACGCGGATTCAATAATCCCCAGAAGCGTCATAAGGTGTTTCTCCAGTATGAGAAGTTGAAACCCGATATTCTCTGTATTCAGGAATCCCACTTCACTCCCACCTCTTTCCCTAAGTATTTTCACTCTAGCTATACCCTTATAGGCCATGCCCATTGCAGTCCAAAAGTAGAGGAGTGGCAGTCTTTCTTAGGACTTCCATTTCCCTATAGGTTGATAGTACAATTGTAGACCCCAGAGCTGACACTTTATCCTCCTATGTAGCCTTTACATCCATCGATTTTGCCTTGTTAACTCCTTTGCCCCTACTGAGTCCACTGCTGTTCTTCCACGAACTGTGCACTTTGTTAGAACACTTGAATTTTTCTAAAATAATATGGTGCAGGGACTTTAATTTCACTGTTAATGCTACTCTAGAGTGTTCCTCCCCCTCTGTAGATGAACTTTATTCTAAGGCTAAGGGAGAGATCTTCTCTGCCTTACAGTCCCTCAATGTTGCAGATGCCTGGCATGATCTCAATGGGAATCGGAGAGGGTATACGTATTTCTCCCCTGCACATCACCATTAAACTAGGATCGATAGAATCCTCCTCTCTACCTCAATGCTTCCTGAACTTGTCTATGCCTGCCATGTACCCTGTGCCTGGACGGACCAGGACTTGGTAATGATTGATATTGCTTTCTAACCCCCTTCTGCTCTGTGTTCTGGCTAGCGTTTAAATGAGTCCCTACTGACTGATCCTGGTATTCAGTGGCGGACTGCGGATACCCTTAACCAATTTTTTACTCTCAACATAGTCTCAGATACTGACCCTGCCATTAATTGGGTGGCCTATAAGGCCATAGTCAGAGGTTTCTTTATCGCAGAAGAAATGGAGAGAACCAAGGTCCAGGCTGACCTGGAGCACAAGCTCTTAAAGCTTCAAACTGCTAACCAGCTCTAACCTTCCCGCTGTTTAAGAAAATGTATTCAAGATGTTAAACTGCAGCTCGACTCGGTCCTGATGCATCGGACTGAGAAGGCAGTGCATTGGACTCAGGCGAGATTTTATAAATACTCAAATAAACCTGATAAGCTATTGTCCTCTAAATTGAGGGCACGCCAGAGGCTAAATGCTATTTACCAAGTACGGGAACCTGGTGGTACTATAACCTCTAACCCCAACTCAATATATGCCCAATTCCACCAATATTATCAAAAACTCTATTATGCCCCTTCCACGGCCCGTTCTCCGGAGATTGCCTCCTTTCTCCACTCACTCTCCCTCCCCTATGTTTCCCCCTCCCAGGCAGCTGCCTTAAAAGGTCCTATAGCCAAGGAGGAACTGGACGCTGCCATTGACGCCCTTTAAAATGCGAAGGCCCCTGGACCTGATGGATTTTCCTCCTTATATTACAAGAAATTCAGAAGTATCCTCTACCGCCACCCCCTTCAGATGTTTAACCACATCTTGCAAGGTGGAAAATTCCCCCAAGACATGCTCAGTGCATCCATTATGGTTATCCTTAAGCCTGGGAAGGATTCTACTACCCCTGCAAACTATAGACCCATTTCACTTATACTTAGATATCAAACTATCTTCCTCTCTCCATGCCACCCGTTTAAATAGCTTCCTACCATTTCTTCTACACTCTGATCAGGTAGGGTTTATTCCCAGTAGACAGGCATCTAATAATGCTAGGAAACTCTGCAACATTGTCCATTGGGCCAACTGCCATCGTAAGCCCATCTCTCTCCTGGCTTTGGAATTAAGAAGGCCTTTGACAGTTAGTCCTGCACATACCTTGCCCATGTTCTGAAATCTATGGGCATTACTGGACACTTTCAGAGGGCCCTGCGTGCCCTCTACTGTGACCCTGTTGCCTATTTAAAACTCCCCACAGACTCCTTGTTACCTATCTGTATTTGTCAGGGCACTGAAATATTACATTGTATTGTCCCCCCGGCTACTGTTAAGTTAATTGCCCTGAACTTTGGCTTCCAGACTAGGGATAAAACTTACCATACCTAGGCATTAACCTTTGCCCATTTAAAATGGAACTATGTCACACTGATTCCAAAACTTTTGAGGGACCTTGTTGCATGGCATTGCCCTACCCTTTGCTGGATTGGTAGAATGCATTCAGTTAAGATGGTCACCCTGCCCGCATTCTCTATTATTTCCATACTCTTTCAACCCCAGGGACCTCCTTATCCTTTGCTACCCTCCAGAAGGAGCTCTTTAATTTCATATGGACATATAAGCAGCCACGTATTTGTAGGTGCATTATGTACCTCCATAAGAAATGAAGTAGCCTGTCAGTCCCTCAATTTTATAAATATTATATTGCTTCTAGGCTTTCTCAATTGAGCACTATCTAATAAACTGGACTGCCCACAATAGGTCACGTTGGAATCAACGCAAGTAGCCCTGACCTCTCTGCAAGCCCTACAGCAGCTACTAAAGTGACCACTAATACCCTTGTTTCTTAATTCCCTCTTCCCTCCTGGCCTATCTCCTGAGGTGTTTGGTGGAGACATGCTGATTTCCTCTGTGACTGGCAGGTCTTCACCAGTGAATACTTTGTCAACACATATACCTCCCCTCCTTCAGAGGCTTTTAGGACTGTACAGGTCTTTCACTTCCTCTGTAAACTCACCCTACTCAATCCTGAAATTTTCCCCACTAGTTTTGAGAGACTCTGCTTGTTTAGAGCAGCGGATAGAGGCTCTTTCTCGTTTATATATTATTTACTGAGCGCCCCACTCCCAACTCCAAGCTAAACTTTATGGCGGCCTGAGAACGTGATCTTGATTCTATTCTAACTCCAGCTCAGTGGATTGACTGTTGCACAGCTATTTGTAAAGGCAGTTGGTAGGTCACTATTATGGAACCCTCTTTGAAAATTCTTCATAGGACCTACTTGGTCCCTTGCCTACATAGCTTTTATCCTACAGTCTTGCCACCTCTGTTTCAGAGGCTGTGATATCTTAGGCTCTACCCTCCATATCTGGTGGTTCTGCCCTCATGCCCGTTGCCTTTGGGTGGCTATTCATAGAATGGCACAACGACTTTTTGGACAATCATTCCTGTTATCTGCTACAACCTTCCTTCTTACCTCTAATCCCGCCAGCCTCAAATATTCCCAATTTAAGTTGTTTCAATAAATCTTGATGGCTGAGCGAACCCACATCCCCTTCAATTGGAAGAGAACGTCTTTCTCGTTGACTGATGTCATTAGGAGAATTAATGCCACCATCTCTGATACCTGGCCACTCTTTCATAAAGTTTGGTCGCCCTGGATCAACAGGTCCAAAATCTCAGGTCTGCCATACTGTCTTCAGTTGTAATTTGGTGACTGGATTGAGTGTGATGATGTCCTTTTCCGTAGGCAGGTCCCTTTTCCCACCCACCCCCTCACTGTTACACTATGGCGCTACTCGTTCTTTCTTCTTCCCTACTGTGTTTTTTATTGGTTTTTAAGCCCCTTTATCCCCCTTTTCTCACTCTAGAGGCAGGTTAACTATCATTGTATGACTGTTTCCTTCTTTTATGCCTACCCTTGTGAACTGACGTTATGATTGTCTTGACACATGTTTTGTATTTTATTATATTTCAATGAATACCTTTGAAACTAAAAGTAAGCCGAGTGAGCGTTGAAGTTTGTATCGACATGGGGAAACAGTTGATCTCTGTGGGTCTCAGCAGACCCCTGATTGATCTAAAATTGATGCCCAACCTTAAATACACAGTATTCTTGTTCCTGAATGTTAGTTTCAGAATCGTATAGTCTTTAAGGGACATACATTTAGGTTTAAATTCCAAAACATGAATTTCTAAACAAATGTCATATCAAAGCAACAAATATCTACCTTGTTTGGCTGCAGTTCTGCCTCGCCTAACATTAATCAAGTGCATGATAGAAAAACCCAGCACACCCACTGTGAAGGATCTTGCCTTGCCAAGCCACCTGGCACACCTGAGAACACCCTTCTTACCTTCCACTCTCAACCTGTGAGTGATCGGGTTCATAGGATAATATGAAACGAGCTTTATAAATTTTATATATTTATTAACCCAAGTGAGTTGGTACTAAGCACTAACATATACAGAAATACATATCAATGGATTATCAAGCAAATACAGGTAAAAGCAAAATACAGTACAGAAAATAAAATGGGAAATAAAAAGATAGAAAAATACCAGAACAAGATGATAGCCCGTTTCTCTAGGCCTCAGCAGTTTTTGGGCCTAGGGTGCATTCTTAAGTCAGTCATAGAGCATGTATCTCCTATATACTGTCCAGAACAAAGAGAAGGGCCCTGGCTTAAGTCCACAGCACCACATGTGCTCACCTCTTCCCCAGGATAACAAGCCCCTCTTTCCCTGGTCTGAGAGCATTTAACTAACCTGGTCTCCTCCCTAAGTGCTGTCACCAGGAGGAGAAGCCCTGTCCTCCATCCTAAAATCCCAATAACCATGTTTCATCACGTCTCCTCACCTGATGACCGTAGAGTTGGGCAAGGGGTATGATAGGGTTTGTGGCAAGATCCCCATTGTGTAGACACCAAGGATGACACCCCAATCCCCTTTGGGTAAGGAGATCCGTGCCTGGACCTTTTCCAGGATTTGAACAGTACCTTGTGTGGGCTTGAAACGTGCACCTTGGCCGGGCACACCTGAGGAATTTATCGGGGTGACTATAAGAGGTTCCCCGGGGGAATATATTGTCATAAAACCATGTTCCTTTTGGTCTGTGGCCTGGAGACATGGAGTCTAGGTTTTGTGTATTCCAAGGTCTTTCCAGCCACAGGTTTACAGGAACCTCCTGCTGGGATAATGAGATTAACAATGGTATGCTAATTGAGCCAGGGACAGAACAACAAAGGGCTTTGATTACAGAGTAGAATGGCCACATTCCTGGAGCCAAACTGAATGATATGAGCAAGTGATAATACAACAAAGAAATATATAACTGGAAAATACATCTTGGGGATCTCTCATCATCACACCCACTATTCAGTCACACACAGGTAAGATGCAGGTTATGCTGTGTTTTATAGGGAATGCTGAATTGGTTTGTAGAAATTATAGTAGAAAAACATAATGCATTCCGAGCCAGCAAGTAAAGTAAAACAGAGAGATACACATACAGACGCACATAGACACACACAAACTAACTTACCATTCACCCCTCAAAGTACTCCTGAACTCAATTGGAAGCTTTTCCTTCCATTAAAGAGACTTGGATTTAGGTACCAAATCAGGATAGGTGGTCAGTGTTATTACCCTGACTTTCTTGTTTGTACTATACTGAGAATTAGCAAGCTGTGAACTTAAGTACACCTTGTTAGAGCATTGTCTCATTCCATTGTGTTCAACCAATATCAAGGATGATGGTTGGAAAGTAGAAATGTGCCTAGTAAATAATAGCACAATTTTCGTAATAAATATTAGCACAATCTCTCTATGGCACATTCTCTATTGCAGAATATTTCTGTTCTATACTAATATGTAGAATTTTATGTTCTTCTTCATTCTGAACTTGACATATAACAGACCAAATAACTCTGAGACACCAACCTGGACTTGAAATGGCAGAGAAGTTTAAATTACTTAATAGAGGTGCAGAACAAAGATTCTTTTTTAGGCTATTAAAGGGAGTTTATCACCTCCAACAAACATGTACAACTGTCCCCCTCCACATTGCATTACAGAGCACATTATAGTGATTAATAATATACCTTTGTTATCTATGTTGCTTTTGTAGATTTGAAGAAAAGAAACTTTGAATTATTTTGCAAATGAGGCAATTGGTGCACTGAGGGTGGCACTTCAGTGCCTTGGAGCACTGCTCTTGTTGCTTATGTCGAATGGTTGATATCATAGCAGTGAGAAAATCATCTCCGACTGCAAGGGGTGTTGCAGGCAGGAGGTGGTAGGGGTCTGAGCTACAAGAGCAGTGCCCCAGCGAGCAGAAGACCGGCACCCAGTGCATCAACTGCTTTATTTGCAGAAAACTTCAAAGTTTCTCCAAATCTACAAATGTGATATACATAACAAAGGTATGTTATCACTGTAATGCGCTCTGTAATATGGTGTTGACAGTTGAATATGCTTGGGGGAGGTGATAGACTCATTTTAAATGCATTTCACAATCAGATGTCCAGTCAACAAGTATGATCAATTAATGAGGCTGCGCAAGTGGAAAAATTTGAAATCTGGTGGTAATAGCCAGCCAGTCCTAAAAATGATTTTTTTCTTTGTTTTTTAGAATTGTGGCATCTTTTATTACTGTGACCTTGTGGCTTCTGCTTTAGTTTCCCCACAACATATAATATAGCCAAGATAGGATTTATCCTTGCTATTGTTATTTAATCAGTGAATATGTCATTGCTTATATATTTTGCATTGGTCTGTATATTTTGTATAATGGTGCATAGTGGTTACAGTGTCAACCTGTATATCTGTTTAATGTGGGGATGTTTCTGGTAGTGCTGTGATGTCTATCATAACTACAGCCCTTGTTTGTAATAATACAGCCTTTTGTACTTTTTAGTGTTTCTAAATGTTTAAATGGGGGCTATTTACATGACTGATAGTTTCACAGTCCATCGTAGTGGACCATAAAAATATAGGTAATGTTCCCTCCATACACTGCCATGTATGTGGGGTCAGTGAAAAAGGGTGCAGCCATTTTCACCCACAGTCATCTGAATGTAGGTTACATACAGCATTAGCTATGGCACATAGGAGAGGGACTTCTAGCAGTATAGTTATCTACGATGCTAGGAGGTCCTGCCTCTCAGC
Source organism: Leptodactylus fallax (assembly GCA_947044405.1). Taxonomy (NCBI): domain Eukaryota; kingdom Metazoa; phylum Chordata; class Amphibia; order Anura; family Leptodactylidae; genus Leptodactylus; species Leptodactylus fallax. Next base: position 2,024,271 of record CAMRHE010000024.1, read on the forward strand.
AATATACTGTTCCCTACTGTAATCAGTACAGGGCAGTATGTTGTTGGGAGACAGGGACTCCTAGCAACATAGATAACTATACTGCTAAGAGTCCCTCTCCTGGTATACCGTTCAGGCCTATAAATCCGGCCAACCCCGACCAAGTTTCACGGCTAAAACTCAGTCGTGTGGGACATGGGACAAATTTTTATTCTGATCATCACAAAGATCCCTGCTCTATTAATTTACAGTGGGGAAAAAAGTATTTAGTCAGCCACCAATTGTGCAAGTTCTCCCACTTAAAAAGATGAGAAAGGCCTGTAATTGACATCATAGGTAGACCTCAACTATGAGAGACAAAATGAGAAAACAAATCCAGAAAATCACATTGTCTGATTTTTTAAGACTTTATTTGCAAATTATGGTGGAAAATAAGTATTTGGTCAATAACAAAAGTTCATCTCAATACTTTGTTATATATCCTTTGTTGGCAATGACAGAGGTCAAACGTTTTCTGCAAGTCTTCACAAGGTTGGCACACACTGTTGCTGGTATGTTGTCCCATTCCTCCATGCAGATCTCCTCTAGAGCAGAGATGTTTTGGGGCTGTCGCTGGGCAACACGGACTTTCACCTCCCTCCAAAGGTTTTCTATGGGGTTGAGATCTGGAGACTGGCTAGGCCACTCCAGGACCTTGAAATGCTTCTTACGAAGCCACTCCTTAGTTGCCCTGGCTGTGTGCTTGGGATCATTGTCATCCTGAAAGACCCAGCCACGTTTCATCTTCAATGCCCTTGCTGTTGGAAGGAGGTTTGCACTCAAAATCTCACGATACATGGTCCCATTCATTCTTTCATGTACACGGATCAGTCATCCTGGACCCTTTGCAGAGAAACAGCCCCAAGGCATGATGTTGCCACCCCCATGCTTCACAGTAGGTATGGTGTTCTTTGGATGTAACTCAGCATTCAGTCTCCTCCAAACACGACGAGTTGTGTTTCTACCAATCAGTTCTACTTTGGTTTCATCTGACCATATGACATTCTCCCAATACTCTTTTGGAACATCCAAATGCTCTCTAGCAAACTTCAGACGGGCCTGGATATGTACTGGCTTAAGCAGGGGGACACGTCTGGCACTGCAGGATCTGAGTCCCTGGCGGCGTAGTGTGTTACTGACGGTAGCCTTTGTTACGTTAGTCCCAGCTTTCTGCAGGTCATTCAGTAGGTCCCCCTGTATGGTTCTGGGATTTTTGCTCACTGTTATTGTGATCATTTTGACCCCACGGGGTGAGATCTTGGAGCCCCTGATCGAGGGAGATTATCAGTGGTCTTGAATGTCTTCCAATTTCTAATTATTGCTCCCACAGTTAATTTCTTCACACCAAGCTGCTTGCCTATTGCAGATTCAGTCTTCCTAGCCTGGTGCAGGTCTACAATTTTGTTTCTGGTGTCCTTCCACAGCTCTTTTGTCTTCACCATAGTGGAGTTTGGAGTGTGACTGTTTGAGGTTGTGGACAGGTGTCTTTTATACGGATAACAATTTCAAACAGGTGCCATTACTATAGGTAATGAGTGGAGGACAGAGGAGCCTCTTAAAGAAGTTACAGGTCTGTGAGAGCCAGAAATCTTGCTTGTTTGTAGGTGACCAAATACTTATTTTCCACCATAATTTGCAAATAAATGTTTAAAAAAATCAAACAATGTGATTTTCAAGATATGTTTTCTCATTTTGTCTCTCATAGTTGAGGTCTACCTATGATGTCAATTACAAGCCTCTCTCATCTTTTTAAGTGGGAAAACTTGCACAATTGGTGGCTGACTAAATACTTTTTTCCCCACTGTATGAGGTCTGTGCGCATCTAATGAACAATATGAGTATTGAGTCTGCTGAAGAAATTAGGATGACTCGCTGATAGAATGGTATAGGCAACATTTGGTCTGTCAACCATTTTTTAAGTAGACTGGCATAGTAAATTTTCTTTTTCTGAGTTCTGCCAGACATACAAGGCTCTTAACCTACAATAGCAGTTTGAAGCAAGACTTCAAATGGACACTGCTATCTTGCTAGCAATTTGTTATCAGGAGTTGGTAGTAACTGTACAACCTTATCACCTTATCACTTTTCTCCTTAGCAGATTTGCAGTATCATTGTGTTTTTGTAAGGTTAGGTTACTTTTCACAAAATCATTGAACTAAGTCAGCTTATCTTGCATAGAAATTACATATTTCACCATAGTTTTGGTTTGGGCTAGGCTCGTACTATTCTTTTATCACATCCAGTGGTCCCCTTGGTCATCCCCATAGAGCAACTCAAAAGGGGAGAAATCAGTGAATTCATGTGGAGCTTCCCCTGTATGCAAATAACAGATATGGGAGCAGCTGATTCCATGGTATTGAGTACTGTTGTGTTAAGCATTTGGTTAAAGTATTCGATGAAGCCTTCAATTTAGGAATAACAGGGAGTAGTTCTCACAGTCTGAATTCCAAGAAGCTGATGGATTTGCTTTATTAAACTGAATTGAAAGTTTGAACCTTGGTCTGACAGAATTGTATGAAGAATACGTATCTGACTTAAAAACTTAATGAGTTCCTCTGGATTTCTTTTTGTGGTGAGAATTCTTAAAGGAATAGCATCTGGATAGTGGGTTATATAACCATTTACGACAAGAATATATGGGTTACCCTTTTTACTTTTTTCATGAGGCCCAACTATATTCAAAGGTATACTTTCAAATGGGGTATCAACCACAGAGATAGGAACCAATTTACATTTTTTGTGATGTTCATTTCCCTTAGTGCAGGAAGACTTCCAGAACGATGTTTTAAGCACCTGCTGAACAGTATTTCCCTTTGAAGAAAGCCTCTTGAAGCACAATTTGGTCAGTTGGGTGTAGGCCTCTCTTGGCTCTACCTTTTCCTGGTACTTGTAGGTCTGGAACCTTTTTGTGAAATGATTCTGCATCCTTGGGTCTTATATGGCTGTATGCCTGTTGAGCTTTGCTGGTGAATAATGGTGCAAAATGAATGACTCATTGATTTTCATGTCACCTACTTATTTGAGCCACTCTTTCAAATATTTTCAGATACAACTCTATCATCAGTCTCTGTTAGTTTGGTTATATATTTGTAGCAGGCAGTACATTGCACTGCATGCCTTACAGCACATGATAAAACTTCATCTTTCCACTTTTTGTCATTACAACTCACCTCCATTGTTCCTGTTCACAATCAAACTTTTCCTACTGCTTTTGTAATGTCCCAGAATGGCCATTGTTTCTGTATACATTGGGCCTTCGTGTGGCACTGACCAATGCTCTGCATGGTGTTATTCATTAGTGCTGTCACCTTAAATAATAGTGTGCAATGGCTTCATATTGGCATTCCATTACACTACATTAGGTTTATTGTGTTGCTGCAACCTAATGACCAAAATGACACATTGATCTGTCTGCATAAATGTATGTTTATTCCTTGCTTGTAATGGTACGTGCCATAGGTCTGTCAAATGATCTTGCCAACCAATGGCATCTGCTGATGCCTCTGAAAGTTCCAGAATCTGCTAGATTTTCACCCCCTCCCTCCTAGGGAGAGTGTGTGGTTCCTTCAGTAGTGAGTTGAGGCCTGTCCTAAGACAGAACAAGATGTCCTCATCATCTCTCCCCTCAGGGGATGCGCCTCTCAGACTTCTACTATGAGTTTACTAATCTGCATTGTTCAGCTGCCAAGTCTCCAGTAGTCCCAGCTGAGGTGTTTTATAAAGGGGTTGCATCCAAAGGTCAAGCCTAGCCAAATCTGCTAACCACTGATCCTGAGGACGACCTGTGCTGGATAGCTGCTGTGTTCAAGAGTCCTTTGTAGTTCCTTGTAAGGGTGCGTTCACATATGTCCAGCGCAGCTGTTAGCCTCCCTCCAGTATGGTGCACACAAGCCAGCGGGAAACTAATGCCAGGATGGATCCCATAGTTTTCTATAGGATCGGTTTTGGCACAAGAGGCATCAGTTGTGGGGCCATATGGCGCCGGATCTGTGCCTCAGCCGGATGGAAAAACGCTACCTGCAGCGTTTTTCCATCCGGCTTCCTTATAATTTCATTAGCGCCGCATGCCGCCGGGTGCAGCCTGAAGATGGATGCGGCAGCACCCGGCTTCTGCAGAGTCTATGTACAGTAGTGAAGCCGGTAATTGCCGGCTTCACTACTGTACCTGAGTGAATTGCTCAGGATTGGTTAAAGCTATAAAGAAACATCTTTAAAATGATATCAAGATCACCATGATCGTCCTTACATATCCTGAGCGATTCGCTGGTGAAAACGATGTTCGGCATTGAAATCCCAATGCAGATCTCAATTCCCGACATCATTTTAACAGTGAATCACTCTGAATCTGTAAGGTCTTTCATGGCGATCTTTGCATCTTTTTAAAGATGAGAGTCTCATCTTTAAAATGAATCCAGTTGCATCTTTGTGGCCCTAACAGATCCTTAGATTGTTGAATTTTTTCTACTTGGCTGCGGCCTATGCACCTTTTATCTGATTCATTATTAAAAGTTATGTATTAATTTTGTTAGGTTATTGTGATTATCATTTTGGATTTTGTAGAGATGAACGTATAAAACATTTCTGACAAACGGCAGTTCTGTCAGTCAGATAATACATTTTTACCCATTAAATGTCACCATATAAAATCCCAGTTTTTGACAGTTTTCAGATGGGTGCTTTATTTTTTGCACCCACAGTACAAACGAAACACCTGTACTTCCAGTAGGTCATCAGACTCTCTAACACCAGTAATAATGAACCGCAGGAAATTCAGAGGTTGTGTCCATAATACATGAGCAATAAAGCAATCGTGTTACACCAATCTGAACACGGCCCTAGTTATCACATTAGTTAGGTATAGGGATTATAATTATTCATTAGAGTTACAATTTTTATAGGATAGAAAAGGGATAGGGATAGAAAATTATATTCTTATGTAAGCCCCTATTTAATTTGCATGCACAGGGTTAAACTGGGGACAATTGGATGGGGACTAACTGTGGGGATAGCTGGAGGGGGACATTATAGTGTAAGGCACCACTAGGGAGGCATTATACTGTATTAGGGCCTCTAGTGAGACATTATAATTTGTCCAAGTCAGGTATTCCTAAGTGCACTGAACCCACCAATGTGTTAAAACAGCCCTGCTAAGGAGCATACTGAGGAGTAATAATAATGGGGTATTTTACTGTGTGGGAGCACTAATGTCAGTACCCACAATATGTTCCTTAATGGTGTCCTGCAGCAAAAAAGATCTGTGGGAAAACCGCAGCGGCGACGCATCGCGGTTTTTCCTGCAGCACTTTGCACAGAAAGTTCGCAGAGGTTTCCTCTGCAGACTTTCTGCTTCAATTATATCTACAGGAAAACCGCCAGCATTTCCGTAGGTATAATTGACATGCTGCGATTTCCAAAACTGCGTCTGTTTTGGAAATCGCAGCGTATCCGCTGCGCATATTTTACAGCAAAGTGGGGATGGGGGCCACATGTGGTGAAAACCCACAGAAACAAACCCGGCATTTTACATCTAACAAATCCCATCCACACATTGCGGAAAAATAAGTGCAGCAGACGCACTGCGATTTCCAAAACCGTTGCGGTTTTGAAAATTGAAGCATTTCAATTACTGTATACCTACAGAAACACTGGTGGTTTCCATATAGGTGTATTGAAATCAGAAAGTCCACAGGGGAAACCTCTGCGGACCTTCTGTGAAAAGTGCTGCGAGAAAAACCACAATGTTACCGCTGCGGTTTTTCCTGCAGCGCTTTTTTTCTGCAGCCCACTATGTGGGGTCTTAGTCTTATTAAAACCCAAGTGCCACCTTAATTAAATTAATTGACCCTCATATTAAGCCCCTGATTCACCCTGACATAAATACTGCACCTCTAATGGCTCCTTATATAAATAACCTCTCCCTTGTATTAATAATACCTCCTAATAACCCATATATAAATGACCCCCCTATTGTCATAATGCCCCCTAATGAATCCTCCCTTATAGTTATATTTCCCCCTCCTAACCACCCCTTATACTATTAATATACCCTGCGATGCTGATCAATGGAGCCGCCAGCGCTTCCTCCTCGTCCACCACACGACGTCTAGTCACCGGTCTAGTTAGAAATTAAGGATGTATTAATGGTGGCCCGGGGTGGGCCCCAAAAATTCAGTGGGCCCGGGGCAGCCGCCCCTCTGCCCCCCCCCCTGCTAGCTACACCTCTGCCTCTCTATTTTAAGGCTCCTAATAAAGTGGACAATTTGCTGAAATCAGAACTATTCCGACACTGTGTCAATCTGAAGTTTTCAAGGGGTTTCATCCCAGTTCCATTTATGAAATACCTTATTCTCAAAAAGCCTTAACTTGTCCACCTTGCAAATTGGGATGGGCTCATACCTATGGGAAAATCAGGATTTCTAAAGATTTCAGCTAGATTGGCCTGTGTGCTGATACAAAGAAAAATGTGGATGTTATTTTATCCCAGAGGAGCAGGGTAGGAGTGTGATTTGTGAGTCCTTCCCTGGGAGCCATACACAGGATCAGTCCTGCGGGGTCCAGAGCGCATGTAGATGACTTGATGGAGACCCATTGGGGAGCATCACTCTTGACATACAAACTGGAGAGACTCCCTTTCTGCTCACCTCAGATTCCCCATCAGGATATGGATGGAGAGGATGCGAAAAGCATAAAGGAGGAGCGGTAATATATTAATCTTAATTGAGGTGACCGAGCGGCTGGCCCCTCTTTGCATATCCTTGTAAATTGTTTGGAACAAGGGGGGAAAATTGGCAGGGAGGCGATAGAATATGTCAAATGACTATCCTGGTAGGGAAGTTTTGACTGATTCCACCCGAAGTGCAGCAATTTCACCTTGTTGTGGGGTAGATTGATATTCAGAGCCTTAGATTTTATAGTGTTTCATTTTAGCCCTGATATGTGTGTGAACTTTGACATCAAGTGGTATAACTTGGGTAGCATGGTCAGTGAAGTCAGTGTTAACAAAAATTCATCCTCAAATAATGCGTATTTATTTTCTTCCCCACTGACCATAAAACTCTTTATGTTATTACAATGTCCAATTGCTGCTACTAAAGGTTCCATTGCCAGGACGAACAGAATCAGCAATGGAGACACCCCTGTCTTGTCCCTCAAAGAAGTGGAATGGTGTTGGACTCTCTGATGCTCACACTGGCCATAGGATTCCTATATAGATTGTTTAAAAGAAAATTTTTTACATAACTGAATTGTTTATGTTTATCCTTTGTAATCTTCTGTCCATGATGTCTATAAAAAGAGCCACAAGTAGGGTAACAAAGAATTTAGTGTACCTTGGTCTGAAATGCAACTTGAATTAGACTCGCTCAGACGGCATAATGCTGGATGTTACTTTAATATTTCATTCAGTAATTCTGGGTTGTTATGTCTCTGAAATACTGGTCTGAGACAACAATAGAAATTGAAAGCCAGGCCACACAGAACCAGCTGAACACAAGCCTGTCCTCGAGACATAACTAGGATGTAATAACATGCTTCAGGAAATGCTGACATGGACTTTGGCAGATGTGCCCCTTGCAATTCTTCAACACAGAAGACCATTGGAAATGATTGCCTATTTAATCATTCTCTGAAAAGCATTCTCGTTTGAAGATTTTTTTTTTTTATTATAACAAATTAGACGTGAAATTGTCATAACTTGCCAGTTAAGACTAGTTTTACAGATCCACCACTTCTCCCTTACAGTCTATGACTAAAAGAAATGTTTGCAATATTTCTGAGTGATTTTATTGTATAAATTATCTTTTCTGAACTTATTGCTGGATCACAATAGAAGCATATCAAGACAATTGAAAACACTACAACTTCAAGGGCAATGTCTCCCTTCACAGACAATAGATGACATATCACCATAATTCTACATTTTGCTGTATACAGCACTTATAAGAATAAAACTCTAGCAAAAAAGGAACAGTATTAAAACAAATGTAATTTCAATATGTAGTGAAATGAACAAAATGAACACGCTACCAATACTACATAATACCCTGTAGCAGATTAGAGGTATAGCAATGGTTAAGTTTACCAGGACAAACCACTAGACAAGTGGTGGTTAATGTGCCATATTATAGGGGTCTCAGACGTAGACCCTGATTATATGCAAGGAATTCATTGGCTCAGATTTACTATTTGAGATGCTCGAAGAAAATGGCCAATAATATGCCTCACCTTGGCACATCTGAAGTCCTATGCCCCACTCACCGCATTTTTATACAGTGGGTGGAGTGGGGCAGGAATCTAAGCAGAGAGGTGTGGGGACTCCCTGGTCCGTCAGATATACTTTAACTCACAACAGACAATTGGCATCAACTTACTGGTGTACATTTGATATCAGGTGCTCAGGTGCACCTACATGTGCAAGAATTACTAAGAACTGTAGTCTCTTAATATTTCTGGTGAGTCTTGCACCTATCGGAGAAGCAATTAATGCTGGCATAAGAATTGCCTGTATTAATAAATAAATACAGTGTCCTGTATTGCCTAAATATAGCAGAGAGGTGGTTTCGAAAGTCTATGAGAGATCTAGAATCAGTAATATGTGCATTCACTATAATATAGGGAGACAAAGGGAAGTCTTGTTGGCCCATGAGGATGATACTGAAATTTCATGCACCTATATGCTTTATAAAATTCCTGAAGAGGGATTTTATTGAGGTAGAGTAAAGTAAAGTTCATCTCTTATGTGCATATACTGAAAGCATGGCCGGCTCCAGGTTTTGGCGGGCCCTTGGGTAACTGAATCTCAGAGGGCCTCCTGTCAGTCATGGTAAGAGCTCAGTTAAATCCAGTGAGTGCGGGAATTCATAACATCATATCTGATTTTTTACTGTATATGGACTTTATCTACTGTTTAAAAAAATAACAAACAAAATGGAGGAAAGTTTCTGTGAAGTTTTAACATTGCAGTGAATGGTGGTAGATTTGTGACAGAGGTGCTCTCTCTGCATCTGTCATTCTGCCAGAATAACAAACTGAAAAGTGTGAACCTACTCGTACAGCACTGTAAGCACTGGCCGGATTTATACATTTATACAATTATCAAACATATAAAACATTAGTCTCATTGCACTTTTTAAAAAACCTTTAATGAAAAAAAATACACTGCTTAAAAAAATCAAGGGAACACTTAAACAACACAATATAACTCCAAGTTAATGACACTTCTGTGAAATCCTCCTGTCCAGTTATGAAGCAACACTGAATGTGAATCAATTTCTCCTGCTGTTGTGCAAATGGAACAGACAACAGGTAGAAATGATAGGCAATGAGCTACACCACCCGTATAAAGGAGTGGTTCTGTAGGTGGTAACCACAGACCATTACTTTGTTCTCATCCTTTTTGGCTTTTGTTTTGCTCAGTTTTACATTTTGTCATTGCTATAACCCCCAGAGGTAGCATGAGGCGGTGTCTACAACCCTCAGAAGTTGCTCAGCTAGTGCAGCTCATCCAGGATGGCACATCAATGCGAGCTGTGGCAAGAAGGTTAGCTGTGTCTGTCAGCACAGCATCCAGAGCATGGAGCAGATACCAGGAGACAGGCCAGTACACCGGGAGAGGTGTAGGGGGCTGTAGGAGGGCAACAACCCAGCATCAGGACTGCTACCTCCTCCTTTGTGTAAGGAGGAACAGGAGGAGCAGTGCCAGAACCCTGCAAATTGACCTCCAACAGGCCTCTAACATCCATGTGTCTGCTCAAACTGTCAGAAACAGACTCCATGAGGATGGTATGAGGGCCCGTCATCTGCAAGTGGGTGCTGGGCTTACAGCCCAACACCGTGCAGGGCGATTTGCTTTTGCGAGAGAACACCAAGATTGGCAGATTCAACATTGGCGCCCTGTGCTCTTCACGGATGAGATGAGGTTCACAATGAGTACATGTGACAGAGTCTGGAGACACCATGGACAATGTTCTGCCTGCGACATCCTCCAACATGACTGGTTTGGCAGTGGGTCAGTAATGGTGTGAGGAGGCATTTCTTTGGAGGGCCACACAGCCCTCCATGGGCTAGCCAGAGTTGCCATTAGGTACTAGGATGAGATCCTCAGACCCACTGTGAGACCATATGCAGGTGCAGTGGGCCCTGGGTTCCTTCTGATGCATGACAATGCTAGACCTCATGTGGCTAAAGTGTGTCACCAGTTCCTTCATGATGAAGACATTAATGCTATGGACTGGCCTGCCCGCTCCCCAGATCTGAATCCAATAGAGCACATCAGGGACATCATGTCTTGTTCCATCCACAAAGGCCACGTTGCAACACAGACTGTCCAGGAGTTGACTGATGCTTTAATCCAAGTCTGGGAGGAGATCCCTCAGGAGAACATCCGCTGCCTCATGAGGAGCATGCCCAGATGTTGTATGGAGGTCATACAGGCACGTGGTAGCCACACACATACACACCACTGAGCCTCATTTCCTTGTTCTTGAGGCATTTCCACTAAAGTTGGATCTGCCTGTAATTTTATTTTCCACTTTGATTTTGAGTATCATTCCAAGTCCAGACCTCCATGGGATATTAATTTACATTTACTTTGATCATTTTTACCTTTTATTGTTCTTAACACATTACACTATGTAATGAATAAAGATTTGCAACTGGAATATTTAAAGAGGACCTTTCATGTCCTCATGCACTTTATATACCGCTAGAAAGCCAATTCAGCGCACTGTCGGCTTTCCGGTTATGTGCCTCGGGGCCACTGTCAGAAGGGTGTTCCTGACAGTCTAGCTGGGCTGTAAGGAACACCCCCCTGACAGTACTCGTCCATAGACTTGTACTGGGGGGGGCGTCCTTACAACTCAGCGTCATCGCACCACGGTAAGGAACGCCCCTTCTGACAGTACAGGGCTATGGACAAGTACTCCCGGGTGAGGGACGCATTCCTCACAGCCCAGCTAGACTGTCAGGTACGCCCTTCTGACAGTGAGCAGAGATCGGTGCCGTTAGAAACTAACGGCACAGATATCTCCAGCTCTGTGCACATAACGGGAAAGCCGTCTGTCGGCTTTCTAGCGGTATATAAAACTGCATGTGCATGAGGACATGAAAGGTCCTCTTTAATTCATTGATATCTAGGATGTGGGATTTTAGTGTTTCCTTTATTTTTTTGAGCAGTGTACAATTTAAGGCTCTGTTCACCTCTGCATTGTGGCTTCTGTTATAAATGCAAACCATGGCATAGTGTTGGCTTTGTCACATTGAAGACACCACCTTTACCCAACAGATCCTATTGACTGACAATGGGGTCTATAGAGATTTATCATTTCATACTGTGACACTGGACATTTTTTGTAATGAATCCCCATGATATTGATATACACACTCACTAAAATTACAAGTACTACAAAACATAGGGCAGAACAAATGTACAGTGGACTGACATAAACTTTACCCCTTAAAGGGAATCTATCATTGGGGATGTGCATTTTAAACTTAGCACATGTTGGAATAGCCTTTACAAAGGCTATTCTACTCCTACCTCTGGTTCAGTCCTGGATGCCAGCTGTTTTTGAAATAAATCACTTTTTCCATATATGCAAATGATGCATATATGGCCGTTCCCTCTGTGCTTGAGCACAGCTTTGTCATACCTTGAATGCTGCCTCCTGAAATCATCCGCTGTCGGCTCTGCCACTTCGGGTTGCATCGACAGTGCATTATCAGCAGCCATCTTTATTCTATTTCTACACGAGTGTATTGTATTGTGCGGGATTTCGATCCCTCTTAAGACAGAGTTGGCTGCTTACGCAGCAAAGAGGAGGACCAGGGCATCTCAGGGGGTACATACAGTGGGGAAAAAAAAGTATTTAGTCAGCCACTAATTGTATTTAAGTTTTCCCACTTAAAAAGATGAGAGAGGCCTGTAATTTTCATCATAGGTAGACCTCAACTATGAGAGACAAAATGAGAAAACAAATCCAGAAAATCACATTGTCTGATTTTTAAAGACTTTATTTGCAAATTATGGTGGAAAATAAGTATTTGGTCAATAACAAAAGTTCATCTCAATACTTTGTTATATATCCTTTGTTGGCAATGACAGAGGTCAAACGTTTTCTGTAAGTCTTCACAAGGATGGCACACACTGTTGCTGGTATGTTGTCCCATTCCTCCATGCAGATCTCCTCTAGAGCAGTGATGTTTTGGGGCTGTCGCTGGGCAACACAGACTTTCAACTCCCTCCAAAGTTTTTGTATGGGGTTGAGATCTGGAGACTGGCTAGGCCACTCCAGGACCTTGAAATGCTTCTTACGAAGCCACTCCTTCGTTGCCCTGGCAGTGTGCTTGGGATCATTGTCATGCTGAAAGACCCAGCCACGTTTCATCTTCAATGCTCTTGCTGATGGAAGGAGGTTTGCACTCAAAATCTCACGATACATGGCCCCATTCATTCTTTCATGTACACGGATCAGTCGTCCTGGTCCCTTTGCAGAGAAACAGCCCCAAAGCATGGTGTTGCCACCCTCATGCTTCACAGTATGTATGGTGTTCTTTGGATGCAACTCAGCATTCACTTTCCTCCAAACACGACGAGTTGTGTTTCTACCAAACAGTTCTACTTTGGTTTCATCTTACCATATGACATTCTCCCAATACTCTTCTGGAACATCCAAATGCTCTCTAGCAAACTTCAGACGGGCTCGGATATGTACTGACTTAAGCAGGGGGACACGTCTGGCACTGCAGGATCTGAGTCCCTGGCGGCGTAGTGTGTTACTGATGGTAGCCTTTGTTACGTTAGTCCCAGCTTTCTGCAGGTCATTCAGTAGGTCCCTCCGTGTGGTTCTGGGATTTTTGCTCACTGTTCTTGTGATCATTTTGATCCCACGGGGTGAGATCTTGCGTGGAGCCCCTGATCAAGGGAGATTATCAGTGGTCTTGTATGTCTTCCATTTTCTAATTATTGCTCCCACAGTTGATTTCTTCACACCAAGTTGCTTTCCTATTGCAGATTCAGTCTTCCCAGCCTGGTGCAGGTCTACAATTTTGTTTCAGGTGTCCTTCCACTGCTCTTTGGTCTTCACCATAGTGGAGTTTGGAGTGTGACTGTTTGAGGTTGTGGACAGGTGTCTTTTATACTGATAACAATTTCAAACAGGTGCCATTACTACAGGTAATGAGTGGAGGACAGAGGAGCCTCTTAAAGAAGAAGTTACAGGTCTGTGACAGTCAGAAATATTGCTTGTTTGTAGGTGACCAAATACTTATTTTCCACCATAATTTGCAAATAAATTCTTAAAAATCAGACAATGTGATTTTCAAGATATGTTTTCTCATTTTGTCTCTCATAGTTGAGACCTACCTATGATGTCAATTACAGGCCTCTCTCATCTTTTTAAGTGGGAGAACTTGCACAATTGGTGGCTGACTAAATACTTTTTTTTCCCCACTGTATAATGTTTTGATTAGCTTTTATTTACGTTCTTTTGGGGTCCATGTCAAATAACACACAATTCTATCATAATTTTTTTGCATTTTGTTCATTCTGCATTAAAAATAACATGGTAGTTTTGTCCGGTGGGTCATTACAATTATGGCAATACCATATTTATATTGGTTTTAATTACATTTTACCGCTTTTACAAATAAAATATCACTTTTTATAAATTAACGATTTTTCTGGAGTCACCGTATTTTGACGCCTACAACTTTTTTACTGTATTGTTGATGGAAATATGTCAGGGCTCTTTATTTGCGGGGCAAGTTTGGTACCAATGTTTGGTATATATGACTTTCTGATAACTTTTTATTGTTATTTTTTGGGGAAACCCAAAATACATTAATTTGCATCTTGTGGAAAATATTTTTATGGGATAAATAAAGTTATTTTTGGAAAGTGGGAACTTATACGCACATGGGGATACCTAACATGTTTGTTTGTTTATTTATTTTTTACATTATATAAAAAGTTGGGCTTTTTTAACTTTTTCTTATTTGTTTATTAGTGTGTATTTTTACTATCTTTGTGGGTTTTTAAATGTCCCACAAGGGGACTTGAAGCTGGGATCTCATTTCCCCAGTGCAATATACTTCAATACATACAAGTGCATCTCAATAAATTAGAATATCATCAAAAACTTCTTTTTTTTTTTAGTAATTCAATTGAAAAAGTGAAACACATATATTATATTGAGTCATTACAGAGTGAACTTTTTCAAGTGTTTATTTATGTTAATGTTGATGATTATGGCTTACAGCCAAGGAAAACCCAAAAGTCATTATCTCAGAAAATTAGAATATTATATAAGACCAACTGTAAAAAAATTATTGAACACAGAAATGTTGGCCAAATAGAAAGTATGTACAGTAAAAGTATACTTTTTCCTTCCACTCAACTTTCCATTAATATGCTTTGATACAACACTCTGTGAACAGCCAGCTTCTTTAGCAATGACCTTTTGTGGCTTACCCTCCTTGTGGAGTGTGCCAATGACTTGCCTTCTGGACATCTGTCAAGTCAGCAGTCTTCCCCATGATTGTGTCACCTACTGAACCAGACTAAGGGACCTTTTTAAACGCTTAGGAAGCCTTTGCAGCTTTTTTGGGGTAATTATTCTAATTTTCTGAGATAATGACTTTTGGGTTTTCCTTGGCTGTAAACCATAATCATCAACATTAACATAAATAAACACTTGAAAAAGTTCACTCTGTTTATAATGACTAAATATAATATATGTGTTTCACTTTTTCAATTGAATTACAAAAAAAAAAAAATAACTTTTTGATGATATTCTAATTTATGGAGATGCACTTGTAGTACATCGCACATTAGTTCCTATTGGAACTGTGCATAAGCAGACAGGTGGCCGTGGCCCAGTCTCCTGGCTGCCATGAAACCCTTTGGCATCCAGGAGGTTAATCTGTTGGAGTTGGAATATCTTCCAACTACAGCAAACCAAAAGAAGAAAAGATCAACTGGAAAAAAAACACACATCCAAAATGATACAAAAATATAAAATTTTATTCAATAGAGGACAAAAAAGAAAAAAAAGAAAAACAATTAAAAAACTGGGAGTGGCCCACAATATCAGATCCTCCCAGCATCAAGATAGTGAGAACTGTAGTACACAATCTATCTCAAAAACATCCCCCAAGAATATGACGCAATATAAACTCCAGCCAAGTACCAATTACATACAATAAATATACATGAATATCAAGTTCATAAAAATGTGTATGATCCATTAATTTAAACAAAGACATATAACAAAATCTCATAAATTATCCATACATACCAAAGAATGGAAAATGTAAATCATGCATATATACAGTGGGTATGTAAAATATTCAGACCCCTTTAAATTTTTCACTCTTTGTTTCATTGCAGCCATTTGCTAAAAGCAAAAAAGTTCATTTTATTTCTCATTAATGTACACTCAGCACCCCATCTTGACAGAAAAAAAAACAGAAATGTAGATATTTTTGCAAATTTATTAAAAGAAAAACTGAAATATCACATGGTCATAAGTATTCAGACCCTTTGCTCAGTATTGAGTAGAAGTACCCTTTTGAGCTAGTACAGCCATGAGTCTTCTTGGGAATGATGCAACAAGTTTTTCACATCTGGATTTGGGGATCCTCTGCCATTCTTCCTTGCAGATCCTCTCCAGTTCCGTCAGGTTGGATGGTGAACCTTGGTGGACAGGCATTTTCAGGTCTCTCCACAGATGCTCAATTGGGTTGAGCTCAGGGCTCTGGCTGGGCCAGTCAAGAATGGTCACAGAGTTGTTCCGAAGCTACTCCTTTGTTATTTTAGCTGTATGCTTAGGGTCATTGTTTTGTTGGAAGGTGAACATTCAGCCCAGTCTGAGGTCCAGAGCACTCTGGAAGAGGTTTTCTTCCAGGAGATCTCTGTACTTGGCCGCATTCATCTTTCCTTCAATTGCAACCAGTCGTCCTGTCCCTGCAGCTGAAAAACACCCCCATTGCATGATGCTGCCACTACCATGTATCACTGTTGGGATTGTATTGGGCAGGTGATGAGCAGTGCTTGGTTTTCTCGACACATCCCGCTTAGAATTAACGCCAAAAAGTTCAATCTTCATCTCTTCAGACCAGAGAATCTTATTTATCATAGTCTGGGGAGTCCTTCATGTGTTTTTTGGCAAACTCTATGCAGGCTTTCATATGTCTTGCACTGAGGAGAGGCTTCCTTCAGGCCACTCTGCCATAAAACCCCGACTGGTGGAGGGCTGCAGTGATAGTTGACTTTGTGGAACTTTCTCCCATCTCCCTACTGCATATCTGGAGCTCAGCCAAAGTGATCTTTGGGTTCTTTTTACCTCTCTCCCCAAGGCTCTTCTCCCACGATTGCTCAGTTTGGTTGGACGGCCAGCCATTATGGAGGATTATGGAGGCCACTGTGCTCTTAGGAACCTTGAGTGCTGCAGAAATTCTTTTGTAACCTTGGCCAGATCTGTGACTTGCCACAATTCTGTCTCTGAGCTCCTTGGGCAGTTCCTTTGACCTCATGATTCTCATTTGCTCTGACATGCACTGTGAGCTGTGAGGTCTTATATAGACAGGTATGTGCCTTTCCTAATCAAGTCCAAACAGTTTAATTAAATACAGCTGGACTCCAATGAAGGAGTAGAACCATCTCAAGGAGGATCAGAAGGAAATGAACAGCATGTGAGTTAAATATGAGTGTCACAGCAAATCTGAATGCTTATGACCATGTGATATTTCAGTTTCTCTTTTTTAATAAATTTGCAAAAATATCTACATTTCTGGTTTTTTTTCTGTCAAGATGGGGTGCTGAGTGTACATTAATGAGCAATAAAATTAACTTTTTTGCTTTTAGCAAATGGCTGCAATGAAACAAAGAGTGAAAAATTTAAAGGGGTCTGAATACTTTCCATACCCACTGTATCAAATCCATGCAATAATAAATACATTTATGCAACCAGAGAAAAGATATATTAGTGTATGGGCACTATGACTCCGACCCCTATGGCATATACAGTATATGAAAATCTAGGATGCAAATAATGAAAAATTACATGTAAAATGCAATCTGCCAACCAAATCGTGCCATACATCTGGGAAGTGATGAAAAGTATGCATATAAATTACATGTGTGACCTGAATAAATTATTATCAGGAATAATGTGTAAAAAATTAGAAAGATTACCGGCAGCGTTCAAAAATAGACAACAATAATAAACGACGGGTAACACAATAT
Source organism: Leptodactylus fallax (assembly GCA_947044405.1). NCBI lineage: Eukaryota > Metazoa > Chordata > Amphibia > Anura > Leptodactylidae > Leptodactylus > Leptodactylus fallax. The sequence continues at coordinate 2,041,531 of CAMRHE010000024.1, forward strand.
CCAAGATATACAAAATAGCAGACACAAAAAAGTATAAAAACAGTTGCATGCACTATATCCAACGCAGATTATACATCCAAAAAATAGATGGTTATGAATACAGACCACTAGGAGTGTGTAAGATGAGGAAACAGCCCTCATGTTGTGAATGTACCTGTTTCTGTAAATAGGTTTATTTTTTTTTATAAACTGACATTTGGTTGTTTGACCACAAGAAGCCACTGTTACCTCAGAGATGGGAAAAGACTGTAATTCTGTAATTCCCTGGAGTAGTGACGTGGATACCCTGTTCTGCAGAGTTGGAGCTACAAGGAGGAGCAGAGTGTGTGTGGCAGCCATCTTGGGAGTGTGTTTTGAGCTCTAGAAGGAGGAGGACTTGAGTGTGAGTAGGAGCAATTCCTAAGGGACCAGAAATTTAGCAAGGTGAAGCTGAAGCAGAGACTGTTCCAGGGTTTGTTCAGACAGCATCCTGAAGGGGAAGATTGCTATCAAGGACCCGGCTGAGAAGTGGCCTTGTCAGTGAGATCGCATGGTTTCTGGATGAGCCCCGCTTCCAGCTGTTGCAGACAAAGGATAAAGGTACCCAACAGATCCGGGTCAGTGAGAGAAGTAATCGTGCATGCACCGCATTACGTTTTTGGTGCCAAAATGTTTGGGACTGAGTAAGGGCCTGTATTTAGACTAGTTAGGCATCCTCATCTTCACAGGCCACATTACTGGTGAATTATCTACCTATTCTGTAGTAAGGACTAGGACTCAGAATTCTATAGAGTTGCAACTCTCAAAGAGGAGCTTCTAAGGAGGTCTGGAAGCGACATTTAATGCAATTTCACATTTAGTTTTATATATATGTATATACTGTATGTATATGTAGTTTTATATATTATTACTTTTGTCAGATTCAAGTTATTTCTGTGACCATTGTGGGTTTTTCTTTCATTAAACGAGGGGTACCAACAATTTTGTCCACGTGTGTATCTATCACTTATCATACCAGCTGTTACAGAAGCATTATATATCACTTGTAGAAAACAGCAGGAGCAAAGGGGTCAGAAGTTAGAGAGGAGAAACGGTGTTGACAGGGGGTTGTAGACGGATGACACCAAATTTAGCAAGGGAAGATTTTGACTATAAGGCTATTTTGTTAATGAAACTGATATTTTCAGTTTTCAGCTGAGTAGTGGTCCTCTTGAGCCCAGTGGGCCCCAGCATCTTGTTCAGGTTTGCCAGGTGCTGATGCCAATCCTGGCTGTAAGTCTGAAGTACAGCTACTTCCTTTGCGTATTTACACAATTTTTAGTTATCTGGCAGTAAAGAGTAAAACTAATGTACAGCATCACATGCAATGGCACATGTACAGTAAAGCCACCTCAATGTTTCAAACAGGGGGCACAGGATCTACTGTATGGTCTTTAGATGAATAGGTTCTACATGTCCAGCTGGAATAGAAATAGGAGTTTGAAATGATTTTAAGGATACCACCAATAATATAATATTACACAGCTTTTACTAACAGAGATTTGTTCTGCTAGTATAGAGATAGCTGTCTGTACTGTTTACTAGGAGAAATCCAGTGGTCAAGTGTACCATGTTTGTTGCCATATGTAAAGGGAGATAAGTATTTTCCACTGTTCTTCTGCTTGAGCAATATACAGTATCATGTAAGAAAACCCCACGCAGCGGACTCAAAGGGGTAGTGGAGGAGGCTCATGACAGTAAAGAGGATGAGGAGCTAGACAGGTCATGGGGAGTTTAAGAGGTCAGTAAAGGAACAGGAGGTGGGGAGTATTTACAGTTTATATAAAAGGGGGAGGCGAGGGGGGGACACAATCAGAACAGGAGCTGAGACAGGAAAGTTCTCCCGCCCACCCTCCCTTAATTTGCCTTTGTCATGGCGGCATACAAAGGAGGGGTATTTGGAGGCTTAAGTGGAAAATTTAAGTGGTAGGATGACATGGTGGATGCTGGTTGGGGAACCAGTTTTTATACGTCCTGTGGTCAGGGTACCCAGGATGGAGACACCCTCCGATGGTGGTGCCCCTGGGCCAGTTGGATTATGGCTGGGGGTAAAATTCGGAGGTTTCATCTAGAGAACATGGATCTTGTGCCCCCTGTTTGAAACATTGAGGTGGCTTTACATGTGCCATCACCTTCCATTGTAGTGAAGTTTCATGTGGCTGCTCTCGTATGTGTTGCTGTGTACTACTGTGTTCTACTCTTTACTGCCAGATAACCAAAAACTGCCTCCAAAGACTGGGATTGGTGCCTTCAGGGACCCCTCCTAGTTGCAACTGGTGGTTATAGATGGGGACAGGTATTTATATAGTTATAGGGCCTCGTGAGGAGCCGCATCGGGAGCTGTGACTGAACGTATGACAGTCCAGAGGCAGTGCGGCTCGCAGTGGAGAAAACCCCCTCATCAACAGCAGCTATTCAAGCCGGAAAGGTCCATGACCTGGGTTGCTAAGCCAGAGCTCAGGGCCGCCGCGCAGCGGTGGTCTACAGCGTGCACGCAACAATAGTTAGCTTTGGAGCCAAATTGTAGGATTAGGGTGTTAGCACTTTCTATTGACACTCAGTTCGGCCTGTTCCTATCAGTTAAAGACATCTTCAGTCAATTGTTACTTGTATTATTAAGGACTCTGGATTCTTCACCATTTCCTGTTGCAACCTAACCTCAGAGGATTCTGTGCATTTCTAAAATATTACCAAGTTCATTAAATTCCCTGTTTCCACTTGCTCAAGACTGAATACTGTTATTCACTGGGGGGAACAGGGAGGTCTGGGTTTAGAGGTTTCTATAAGTTTGTTAGCCCCCATGCTGCATCACCGGTAAGTCCGCTTTACACACAAAACACTTCCTTCTTTATCAGTGGTATTAATAGGTAATTGGGGCGTGTGATGATGAGACCTTCAATTTATGTATCATTCTTTATTCGTATCAGTCACATATCTGTAGGAATGTAGAGCTGTGTTTACATTGGTGGTCAATTCGCTCCAGTGGTTTTATGTGCATACCATCGTCAGTGTGATATCCCAGATGTCCAAAAGGGGGGTGAAGGGTGGAGCTGGGGAGGGTCTCACACTGAGGTGGAAAGAGGTCTTTTGTCTTTGTGTGGAGCCTGAAAGAGACTCAGCTAAGAGACTGAGGTCTGGTATTCCTCTATACTTATTCCCATTTTTGTTTTATGTGCTGAATCATCGCGCTTTTGCTTGTATGTTTATGCTTAATCATATTAATATTGTATATTTCTGTATATGCTATTAATTAGTACCAACCCACTTGGGTTATTAAATATATAAAATTTATATAGCTCGTTTCATTGTATCTTACGAACTCTGTCCGCTCACGGGTTGTGAGTGGAAGGTTAGAAGGGTGATCACAGGTACGCCAAGAGGCGTGGCAAGGCGATATTCTTCACAGGGCGGCTGTCCTAGACAGGCCCATCAGTAGGCAAACTTTAGTGAGGTAGTTTGGACATATAGAGTCTACCAAGTTATATAGCACAGGGGTCTTGGCTATCCAGTCGATTGTGTATGAAATTCTGTGTGGTTCTTTTACAGTGGTCTTAGTAAAATACGTTTTTAGCTGAACTGGTATTGGGTCGTCCTTCTCGTCTGTGACTTTGCTGTATTCTGGGGAGCCCACCCCTGTCACAGCTTACAACTGTCTCACTGGGAGTGCTATACAATGCTTATGCAAGGCCCTGGAATGATTGAGGAAAGGGCCATGGACTGAGTGGCGGGAATTTACATATTTTTATTTGAACAGGGTGACATGTTAAAACATCAGTGTTGGGAGGGGGGAGCTACTATATATTCTCAGTGGAGGGGGTGTAGGCGTAGTCTTACCCTCAGCTTCACGGTGTGAGGAACAGGTCAAAGATGGCTGCTGGCAGGGCATCCCGGTCACCCGACTGTTTCAGCCCCAGCCCGCCGGCGCACGGAGTTTCCCGGGGGGGGGCAAAGACAGAATCGTGCCTCTTCTCCTTCACTGAGGCCTTCCCTGAATCGGTCGGCTTCGGTGTCGGTGGCAGGTAAGGGTCGCGGCCCTGATATGGCCGCCCGGCAATCTGCCTCTGTGGCTGGGTGGACCGCGTGGGCGGGCAAGATGGCGCCACCGCGTGTTTTACCTGGCGGTGTTTGAATGCACTAGCCGGTACCTGGTAGCAGGGGCTGCATGGTGTTTCTGCCAGCGCTCTTCCCCTGCTCTGGCCGGCAGCTGCTGGGCAATCCTCGCAGGGCTGTCTCCTCACAGCAGAGGTTCCTGCCTGCCTCTCATCTGTGCTTACTCAGTGTTCTGTGGAGCCTGTTGCTGTGACAGGAGAAGTTGTGTCCTCAGCAGAGGGTGGGGAGAACCTGGGGCCATGCCTGCCTTTTTGTCACAAAGGGGTTAGCTGCTGCTGAGGCTGTCACAGGGGTTCTCACATCATTATTGGCTGCCCCTGTCCATGTCCGGGGGGAGGAGAGTTCCGCTTCCATGGTTCGCATGGGGAGTGTTGCTTGCAGAGAGGGATCCAGGAGGTTATCTGTGAGAACCTCTGGGGCCCGCCCTAATCTCTCCTCTCTGAGTCTTCCTCCTCAGACGGTGGTCATCAACGTCATCGCCGTGGAAGGCGTTCTCCTCACCAGCGCTCTCACCGGGATAGTGGCCGCTCCAGGACGAGAGATCGCGGTCGGCACTGTTCCCCGCGCAGCCGGTCTTCATCAAGGTCTATGAATGAACCGATACGGCGGCTGTCTGGCGGGTTTCGGTCCTCGTCTCGCCCTGCTGCAGACACAGATGCGATCTGATATTCTGGGAGGGCCTCTTCAGAGCTGGCACGCCGCTCGCTGGATTGGCCTCCTCAACCCTTGCCGTCCGTCACTCTGGATGGGACTGGTCCAGGGGCGTAACTACCGGGGTAGCAGTGGTAGCGACTGCCACAGGGCCCGGAACATTACGGGGCCCGGAGCCCTGTGGCAATCACTACCGCGAACCCCACAATCACTGCTATCGTTATACACCGGGGTCTTTTGAGACCCCGGAGTATAACGATCGGGGGCCCAGGGGAGGTGAGCGAACATAAAAAACACTGTAACTCACCTCTCCGCCGCTCCGCAGGCTTCGGGCCTGTTTGGTGACGTCCCAGACATCAGCCGACGTCATTATGCGTCGCGACGCCGGCCTGGATCGCGCGAGATCCGGTACGACATTGAAGATGGCCGTAGTAGCGCACGGGAGTGCACCGGAGCGAGGAAGAGGTAAGTTGCAGTGTTTTCTATGTTTCTATCCTCCCCTGGGTCTCCGATCATTATACTCTGGGGTCTGAAAAGACCCCAGAGTATAATAATCGTTCATGGGTGGTCCACTATGGGGCATAATACTGTGTGCAGGGGCCACTATGGAGCAAACTACTGTGTGCAGGGGCCACTATGGGGCAAACTACTGTGTGCAGGGGCTACTATGGGGCAAACTACTGTGTGCAGGGGCTACTATGGGGCAAACTACTGTGTGTCGGGGCCACTATGGGGAAAAGTACTGTGTGCTGGGGCCACTATGGGGCAAACTACTGTGTGCAGGGGCCACTATGGGGCATAATATTGTGTGCAGGGGCCACTATGCTGCATAATACCGTGTCCAGGGGCCACTATGGGGCATAATACCGTGTCCAGGGGCCACTATGGGACATAATACCGTGTGCAGGGGCCACTATGGGGCATAATAGTGTGTGCAGGAATGCAGTTTGTGTGGGGGGGGGTTGGGGGTGGCGGCTTGGGGGGGGCCCCATGTCAAATGTTCGCCTTGGGGCCCAGCCATTCCTAGTTACGCCACTGGACTGGTCCATAATCTGGCACTTTTGGAACTGTTTCCGATAGTGGCAGGAGTTGAGATTTGGGGTTTCCAGATGGCTGATCGACGCATATGTTTTTGGAAGGATAATATCGCAGCTGTCCAAGTTATCAATAGCCAGTCGTCTTCCTCTCTCCCGGTTCTAGCTTTATTGAGGCATTTGGTGCTGTGATGTTTGCAGCATAATATTTGGTTCAGGTGCAAAACTGTGTGGCTGACACGCTGTCCCGTTCAAATTTTCAGGTCTTTCGTGCGCTTCACCCGACAGCAGAGGTGGTCGGTATAGCTTGCCCAGAGTACTTGTGAAGCCTGGTAGAGAATGCTTGAGTGATCTAGTGCATAACTCAGTTTCTGGAGCAACTTGGCGTAGCCATGAATCGGCCTGGTTTTCGTGGCTGTCTATCTCTGGTGTGATACCCGCAGATGACAGCCGGTTGTTGGAAATAACTTTAGATTTTCTATTAAAATTGCGGGATAGGCAGGTGTCGGCCAATGTTGCGGTAAAGAATTTGGCCGGCATTGCGTCTATGTTAAAATTGTATGGTCGGAGCGATGTTACTAAATGTTTTATGGTGCAGCAGATATTGAAGGGTTGGAAAAAGGAGGTTGGAGGTGGGGATAGTTGGCATCCTGTTTCGTTTAGTCTCCTTAGTCATCTTATGACTGCTCTGGGAGGACTTTGTATGCATGGTTTTGAAGTTTTGTTGTTTAGGACGGCCTTTTCCTTAGCATTTTTTGCGGCATTGTGGGTAGGTGAACTGCTTAGCCATAGTCGGCTACGCTTGGGGAAACTGTTAGCTGCCGACGTCATGATATTGCCAGAGGAGGTGAAAGTTTGTACGTAGGTCCAAAACTGATATTTTCGGCAGGGGTCATTGGGTAACCATTCGTGCGGTGGAGTCGGATATGTGTCCGATGCGTGTGATCGGGGAGTATGTCCTCCGTCGGCCCGAGGCCTCGATTTTTCTAGTCCATGCTTCTGTTCTTCCGCTCACGCGCTTTCAGTTTTTGTCGATTTTCTGTTCCTGTTTGACTGAGTTGGGTCTGAATCTGAAGGATTTCGGTACTCACTCCTTCCGTATCGGGGAAGCTACTATGGCTGATGCTTGTGATTTAGGAGAAGATGTGGTTAAGTGGTTAGGTAAGTGTAAGTCCGATTGTTACAGGTCCTATATTCGGCCTGACTTGCTTACTCACTGATTTTTGTTTTTTGCTATGCTTGTTTTTTCTTGTGTTTTCAGGTTCCAGTGTGCCATCGGTTTGTATTTTGGGAAATTCTTATGTCTTCTGGGCCGAGTGTCGTGCTGCCGTCCGTCCCGGTGGTTCGTGTCTGGGTCTGCAGACATTTTAGGTACATTGGCGGGGTCAGCGGGGCTTACGTTGGCACCAGATACTGTCGGAGGTGGTCGCGGTTAGCTGCCTGGCTCAGGGCCCCACTGTGGTCCTGATACACGCGGGGGGGCAACGACCTGGGCCGTGTTAAATTGGCTGAGCTGGTGGCACTTTTCAGAACGATTTGCAACTAGTTTCTACTTTCTTTTCGTCTGTAGTGGTTGCCTGGTCCAAGATAGTTCCTTGGCAGTTTTGGAGGGGCGCTAGCGACCCCCTGGCGATTGAGCGTTCTCGCCGAGTCCTTAATATGCGAGTTTCTAGATTTGTGCATTCTTTGGGGAAAGTTGCGGTGCGCCACAGGGACTTGGAGGGAGACAATGCGGACCTCTTGTTATGGGATGGTGTGCACTTGAACCCGATCGGAAATTACACTACTGTTCAAAAGTTTTGGGTCACCCAGACAATTTTGTGTTTTCCATGAAAACTCACACTTTTATTTATCAAATGAGTTGCAAAATGAATAGAAAATATAGTCAAGATATTGACAAGGTTAGAAATAATGATTTTTATTTGAAATAATAATTTTCTCCATCAAACTTTGCTTCCGTCAAAGAATGCTCCATTTGCAGCAATTACAGCATTGCAGACCTTTGGCATTCTAGCTGTTAATTTGCTGAGGTAATCTGGAGAAATTTCACCCCATGCTTCCAGAAGCACCTCCCACAAGTTGGACTTGCTTGATGGGCACTTTTTGCGTACCGTATGGTCAAGCTGCTCCCACAACAGCTCAATGGGGTTGAGATCTGGTGACTGCGCTGGCCACTCCATTACGGATAGAATACCAGCTGCCTGCTTCTTCCCTAAATAGTTATTTCATAATTTGGAGATATGCTTTGGGTCATTGTCCTGTTTTAGGATGAAATTGGCTTCAATCAAGCGCTGTCCACAGGGTATGGCATGGCGTTGCAAAATGGAGTGATAGCCTTCCTTATTCAAAATCCCTTTTACCTTGTACAAATCTCCCACTTTACCAGCACCAAAGCAATCCCAGTCCGTCACATTACCTCCACCATGCTTGACAGATGGCGTCAGGCACTCTTCCAGCATCTTTTCAGTTGATCTGCGTCTCACAAATGTTCTTCTGTGTGATCCAAACATCTCAAACTTCGATTCGTCTGTCCATAACACTTTTTTTCCAATCTTCCTCTGTCCAATGTCGGTGTTCTTTTGCCCATATTAATCTTTTCCTTTTATTAGCCAGTCTCAGATATGGCTTTTTCTTGGCCACTCTGCCCTGAAGGCCAGCATCCCTGTTGACACTCGCGTTTTGCGGGTACTATTTAATGAAGCTGCCAGTTGAAGACCTGTGAGGCGTCGATTTCTCAAACTAGAGACTCTAATGTACTTGTCTTGTTGCTCAGTTGTGCAGCGGGGCCTCCCACTTCTCTATTTACTCTGGTTAGAGCCTGTTTGTGCTGTCCTCTGAAGGGAGTAGTACACACCATTCTAGGAAATCTTCAGTTTCTTGGCAATTTCTCGCATGGAATAGCCTTCATTTCTAAGAACAAGAATAGACTGTAGAGTTTCACATGAAAGTTCTCTTTTTCTGGCCATTTTGAGAGTTTAATCGAACCAACAAATGTAATGCGCCAGATTCTCAACTAGCTCAAAGGAAGGTCAGTTTTATAGCTTCTCTAAACAGCGAAACTGTTTTCAGCTGTGCTAACATACTTGCGCAAGGGTTTTCAAGGGTTTTCTAAACATCTATTAGCCTTCTTACACAGTTAGCAAACACAATGTACCATTAGAGCACTGGAGTGATGGTTGCTGGAAATGGGCCTCTATACACCTATGTAGATATTGCATTAAAAACCAGACGTTTGCAGCTAGAATAGTCATATACCACATTAACAATGTATAGACTGTATTTCTGATTAATTTAATGTTATCTTCATTGAAAAAAACTGTGCTTTTCTTTCAAAAATAAGGAAATTTCTAAGTGACCCTAAACTTTTGAATGGTAGTGTATATTTTCCTCTTGGGGCTACAGGAAGGTTTGGAGCTGGTGTTAGTCCTTTTGGGTGGGGCTGCTCGCAGGCAGGTGTAGGAAGTACACTGCCAGCTCCATGGTGGGAGACCATGCCCAAAAATCTTGGAGAAGAAAGTAGGTCCTACATGCCTGCTGCTTCACAGAGGGGCATTCGGGTTTATAAAAGCTGGATTACAATAGGAGAAGAGGATCATGAGGCATGTTTTTTTGTTGTTTGTTTTTTTACGAGTTGTTAATTCAAGTTATGGTTAATAAAGCTGTGGCCAACCCCACATTTTACCCACATAACGGTCTAATGTGTTCATTGGAGATCGGAAGGATATATGTGTGTATTGTGACAATTGGGGGGTAGTTTAGCATCAAAGGTGGCAGCTTCCTGGACTTCACAAAGGTGTTGGTGGTACTGGGTGCCAAATAAACAGCATATCAGGTAGTAGCAATCCAAAATAAATGGCTTTATTCAGCTAGTAAGTGAGAACAGGAACAAAAATAACAAAACAGCCTAGCCCACACACAGGGCAATACCTCACTACTTGAGCCCTGACTAACTTCTGGGGGCATGAAGCTTTACTGAGGTTCCTCTTCAACAGTCTGGCTCACACTAGAGCTTAACCAAGTCCATTGTAGAATCCAGTCCATTTGGGACAGACCACCTGTCTGTCTCTAACTGGTCTACCATCTACCTGCTCCCTGCAGGTCGGCAGCAGCACTCTCCTGCTGTGTGCACTCCCTCTGGAGTGAAGCCCCACCTATGGGTGTGGTTGAGGACCTTTTAACCCTGGCTTTGGGTCGTTCACCAGCGCCCTCTAGGTTCACACTCTCATAGTATATATATATATATATATATATATATATATATATATATGTATATATATGTCACCCTTCTAGGTGAATGGGTGGAAGTCCACTCAATCTATTTTAGTTGTGCCTTGTATAATATGTTTGCATTGTAATATGTTAATAATGTGTAGTCACCCCTTTATTGGGTTGAACCACTATGAAATGGGACTTGATATGACCCATCTAGAGAGAGTTCTAGGAAGAAGGAGGAGGAGACCAGAAGTTTTCAACTGCCCTCCGTGGAGGGAGAGTGAAGGGACACTAAGCCAGAACTCAGACAACCCGAAGACAGTCCAGCTAATACAGGACATGAGAACAATCCCTGCATGGCTTATGTTACAGAACAGAATGTACCAGGTAAAGATCTGAGGAGCCTTGGAGTCACAACCATGCCTGTGCCAGAGGACAAACAGAGCATCCTGCTGATCTGTACTCTGCAGTGAAATCTGTAAAGACTTGATGAACTTTTGTGAATGAGCATTGCACACAAATTACAGTAAAGAATGCCTCAGTAAGGCAAATGCAGACTGCCAAATGCATATATCAACCGCCAGCTCAGCCTCAGCTTACTGTGATAATGTTATAAGAACTGTAGCGCCAGGATTGGATGCTGCATAACTTTTTTCTACTCAAATTAAAGCTGCAAGTTACTCTACTTTTGCATAACCCTCTCGTCTCCCGAGTCTTATTCCTGTATGACTATCATAGGCAGTCCATCCACCATCTGGCTCTGGAAGGCTGACAACTCCTAATAGATGGTGTCTAGCAACAAAAGAAATGTCTGTATCCAAACTAATTTGGGATGTGTCTACTAAATTTACCATTTGGCAAGTACATAGGAGCTTGCAGAGCAGGTACCTCCTAGGCATATTAGATGTAGAATGTAGGCAAATTAACAGGAGACTACAAGTAAGAGGCTATGCATGAGGTTTATTAAATAGCACAAAACATATCGGTAATTATCAACCTGATGACCATTATTTTGTACCCAACAGTGGTAAAATGCACCTTTCCATGAACACTGGTCTCACCTTCAGCACTACATACAGTAAAGATTATTCTGAACATGTGGCCATTGTTAAGAAATACCTTCCTATCCTTTAGGCTAGTTGCAGATGACGCATGTATTTTGCGGTCCGCAAACTAGTGTTCAGGGTTCCATTTTTGCGGGCCGAGTGTTATCAGTGTGTCTTCAGCAACAGTGTCATATGTCCGCAAAAACTGACAGTGTGGCAACAGTGTGTCATACTCTAGGTTCACACCTGCATTCGGAAAACCTAATCCACTTAAAAAAGCGGTTGCCCCTGGAAACCTGCGGACCCCATAGACTATAATGGGGTCCATCAGGGTTCTGCCCGGTTTCCGCCTGAAAAAGTCAGTAAATGCAGAGAGAAAAGCGCTGCATTTTTTAAGCTGGTTCGGGGACGGAAACCGCGAACTGAGTTTAAGTGCTGGTGTGAACCCAGCCTTAGTGTGTCATCTGAGTTTGTGGAAAAAAAAACCCACAGGAAACATCTATTTATGTCCCTACCTTGTCCCTGCCTCCTGTCCCTATCCCTTCCCCTAAAAAAGGTCACATGATCGCTTGGCAGACAATTTCTTTGCATTTCTTCTGCTGATCTGGCTGTAGTTTTTGTGTTTTCTCACTGCAAAAATGTTCCCACACCCCGTATCATGACTTGCATCAGTCCCTGGAGATGTTTCAGAACTACTGCTGAATATCCATCCCAGTTTTTGACCATTTTCTGGAGAACCTGCATCCTGGTCTCACCGTCCAGGACACCAACATGAGAGTGTATTTCTCCTGAACAGTGGCTTATTCTCACTCTCAGGTAAGTAAGAGCAATGATTGTCCCCCTTGCCCCATGCTACCATGTAATCAGGGTACAGTAGGAATTTTGTGAATTGCTAAAAATGCATTTTTTTTCTTGTTTTTTTTATAGACTCCTAGCAACAAGAAACTCATTTTCATCACTCCACTTTGAGTTTCTGGAGGGATGCTCTACAATTTCTGAAATTGTACAGGTGATCTGCAAGTTTATTTGGCAGCTGTGATGCCCCAGACCAAGGATGAAGACTGGGTTAAGAGTTAAAGGGGTATTCCCATGAACATAAGCATTTTTAAATGTGTAGTTAAAAGTTAAACATTTTTGCAAATATACCGGTAAGTAATTAAATATTTTGTCTTAAAGATTTTCTCTAAATATCTTGTAGTCACAAGTTGTTGTCTTGATCAGTTGCCAATGGATACAACCATGAATATTGTGGCCGTGATATCTTCTGATACATGTAGTGTCCCTGCCTGATAACCTAGCTACAATAAGAAAATCATTGCTGGGTTCCTGACAAGTCCCAGACCATAGAAAGTTTCTGCATTTGTGGTCGTATCCATTGGCAACCAATCAAGACAACAGATGTCACCACTAAGATGGTTAGAGAAAATCTTTAAAACACTGGAGAATTTTTAACTACTTATATTTGCAAAAATGTTTAACTTTTAATGATCTACAAATATATATATATATATATATATATATATATATATATATGATTATGTTCATGGGAATACCCCTTTAAAGGGATTCTATCATTAAAAAACACATTTTAAACTAAGAGCACATAGGAATTGCCTTTATAAAGGCGATTAATCTCTTACCTTTATCTTGAAGGTTCGCGCTGCAGTTTTTGAATTTTTATTGATTCTTCATTGTGCTGAGAATGCACAGGGGGTGTTACCCCTGTGCTCTGAGCAGAGCATTGTTATCCTATCCAGCGCCGCCTTTATTCTGCTACGGCCATTCTCCTCCTCTTCTTACAGGAGACCACCACAAAATGGCAGACGGAACAGCCTACTGCGCATGTCCGTCGGCCATATTTTTGGTTCAAGATAAAGGTAAGAGATGAATCGCCTTTATAAAGGCTATTCTTACGTGCTCTTAGTTTAAAACATGTTTTTTAATGATAGAATACCTTTAAATGGGTATTCCCATTAACATAATCATATATATATATATTTGTATATCAGTTTAGAAATACAAACCAATACCTCATATAGACAATTGATAAAAAAAAAAAAAAATGTGCCAAAGGTGTGTTTCTTTTTGTTGATTCTTCAAGCAATTATTACAATGATAATGTTATGTGTGTTTGCTTATGTTTGTCCCTGTGTTTCACTGACCTTTTTTTTTTTTTTTTTGAATACACCCGCACAAACGCCAACATCTCACTACCATATAGCTTACATACAGTCACAAGTGACATACCGCACATGTACACTTTCCACAAACATTAATCACATACCACAATACATACCATACACTCTCAATACACAAAACAAGATGAAGATAAACCCAAAAATAACTGAAAAATAACATTTTATTTAAAATAAATAATGAGAAAAACTGTGCAACATGACATAACATAAATAAAACAAAGAATAAAAATAAAAAAACTATAAATCCATCATCTGGTGTGTAAATGACCCAGGACCTGGAGGAACGCCACTGCTGGACTCATAGGTCTCAAGTCCAGGACCATGTTGTAGCTGTTGATAGCCACTGTAATGACCACCAACATATGAGAAGGCCCTGGACCCATTGCCCTGTCTTGCGAATACAGGGGCTGTGAAGCATCATACATCATAGGACATGTGATAGATTGATCCGTACAGGTGGAGGTCACTACCTGTCACATGTGGTGGATTATTGCCCTTATGTTTGTGCTGCACATAGTCCACAGCCTGGCATTACTGATTGGTATTGCGGTTGACTGCAAAAAGCTCCGAAACCCCCATCAACACAGTCTGACAACGGTAGAGATTCTCATTTGGAACCTCTTCCAGAATATGGCCAAGGCAGTGGCACAAAATGTACGGCTGTGTTTCTTGGCTTATTCAGTTAAGATTCTCAAGGACTTGCATGTCAATAATAGACCTACTGTAACATCTTTGCCCATTTGGGCCTCTGCGCCATCCTCCGGTCGCATGCTTCAGTGCAGCAGGCGTGTTCATTTTTGATCCTTTGCACTTGTTGTTTTAGCACAGCTGAGGATTATTTGCTGTGTGTCAGTATAGCCAGTGCTCTAGTTCCTTTGGTCACTTTGGAGATAAGCTAGATTTTGATTCACATTCCTCCTCGCCAATCAAGTCTAGGGTGGATGCCTTTATATACTTTCCCAGCCCACTCCCTAATGCTTGCTATTGCCTTTCTGTGCATGCTGGCTCTATACTGTTTGCTGTTCATATTTATATGTATGACCTTGGCCTTTTCTTGTGATTTGTCTTATCTGCGTTTTGTGTTTTCACTCGCATCATAGGAAGGGACTGTCTCCCAGTTGTCCTCTACCGCCTAGGATAGTTGAGGCAAATAGGCAGGGACAGGAGGTGGGTTCAGCATTAGGACTCACTGTCTCTGTCCTTTCCCTTCCTCCCAGGCTCCAGCGCTGGGGAATTGCTCATCTAGCAATTCCCTAACACCTACTGTCCACAGACTGTGCATGGGCTGCCACATTCTGTGACCGGCATTGCACAACTCTCCTGACCGGTGGATCCTCCTTGTGCAATGGTCCTGGGATGGAAGGTTTACTCCCTGCTGAATCTTCCATTGCTATGGGAGACCCAGGTTCAGTTGAAGAAGCAGCCAAATCAGGAGCAACTTCCTCTGGTGCTATTTCCTCAAGATCAGCTGGATCCAGCTCCTGCAGACTGTCCTGTGATCTACGGTAAGAAAAAAGGGTAAATGTTTTCAAAATGTATGTTATAAACTCTTATTGTAGGAGCATGCTAAGTACCAAGCATGTCTGTGGCACCCAACCCATCATACTTACCTGTCTTCCTTCCAGACTTCCTCTCCGGAGACGGATCCTCCTCTTCTTTGACTCTGCTGGCATGCGCAGTAGTCCTGGCACTGCGCTGCACCCGGCAAGCTATCTCTACTGTGCAGGTGAGGGAAGCTCCTCCAACCTGCGCACGTGCCGGTAGACGTCAAAGAAGAGGAGGAGTCGTTCCTGCAGAAGGAAGTCTGGAAGGAAGACAGGTAAGTATGATGGGGTGGGGGTGGGGGGGTAATATTGGTGACATTCCGCTTCCGGACACAGGGAAACGGAATGTCACCAGATAATCAGAAAATGTGCCTGGGGCGGTCACATGAAAGTCCTAGGGATATGGGTAAATATACTGTATATTTTTGATTAATTATGTAATTTAGAAAGTAGGAGGGTGTTTAGATTAGTGTAGGAATTCCATTTTATCCTGGACAACCCCTTTAAGTGTGTTGCTTAACAGAAAAGTGGATCTCACATAACTAATGACGTGTCTAGGGACTGTATTTTGTCAAGGAACTTGCTGTTTGTGTGCTGTGAAACTGAAAAACTGTGCAGAAACTGTGGATTACAACTTGATCCAGTGCAAGTGAAGTTGATCATCCATATTGGGAGCATCAGATAGGACTCTATATTGTGTACATAGACCGTTACAGCGCTATAGTTGATAGCTGCAGCCAGTGGTGTAACTAGGAATGGCTGGGCCCCAAGGCAAACATTTGACATGGGGCCCCCCCCCAAACTGGTTACGGGTCCCCAAACAGTAAAATATGCTCAACAGTGGCCCCAGATAGTATTATATGCTCAACAGTGGCCCCCACACAGCATTATATGCTTCACAGTGGCCCCCATACAGCATTATTTGCTCTACATTTCTCCCCCCACACACAGTATAATATGCTACCCACAGTGGCCCCACACAGTATAATATGCTCCACACAGTGGTCCCCACCCAGTATTATATTCCCCCCATAGTGGGCCCCACCCAGTATTATATGCTCCCCACAGTGGCCCCCACACAGTATTATATGCTCCCCACAGTGGCCCCCACACAGTATTATATGCTCTACAGTGGCCCACACCCAGTATTATATGCTCTACAGTGGCCCCCAACCAGTATTATATGTTCTACAGTGGCCCCCACACAGTATTATATGCTCTACAGTGGTACCCACCCAGTATTATATGCCCCCCATAGTGGGCCCCACCCAGTATTATATGCTCTACAGTGGCCCCCACACAGTATTATATGCTCTACAGTGGCCCCACCCAGTATTATATGCCCCCCATAGTGGGCCCACACCCAGTAGTATATGCTCTACAGTGGCACCCACCCAGTATTATATGCTCTACAGTGGCCCCTACCCAGTAGTATATGCTCTACAGTGGCCCCCACCCAGTAGTATATGCTCTACAGTGGCCCCCACCCAGTATTATATCCTCTACAGTGGCCCCCACCCAGTAGTATATGCTCTACAGTGGCCCTCACCCAGTATTATATGCCCCCCACAGTGGCCCCCACACAGTATTACATGCCCTACAGTGGCCCCACCCATTATTATATGCTCTACAGTGGCCCCCACCCAGTATTATATGCCCACAGTGGCCCCCACCCAGTATTATATGCCCCCCACAGTGGTCCACACACAGTATTATGCTCTACAGTGGCCCACACCCAGTATTATATGCTCTACAGTGGCCCCCAACCAGTATTATATGTTCTACAGTGGCCCCCACACAGTATTATATGCTCTACAGTGGTACCCACCCAGTATTATATGCCCCCCATAGTGGGCCCCACCCAGTATTATATGCTCTACAGTGGCCCACACACAGTATTATATGCTCTACAGTGGCCCCACCCAGTATTATATGCCCCCCATAGTGGGCCCACACCCAGTAGTATATGCTCTACAGTGGCCCCCACCCAGTATTATATGCTCTACAGTGGCCCCTACCCAGTAGTATATGCTCTACAGTGGCCCCCACCCAGTAGTATATGCTCTACAGTGGCCCCCACCCAGTATTATATCCTCTACAGTGGCCCCCACCCAGTAGTATATGCTCTACAGTGGCCCTCACCCAGTATTATATGCCCCCCACAGTGGCCCCCACACAGTATTACATGCCCTACAGTGGCCCCACCCATTATTATATGCTCTACAGTGGCCCCCACCCAGTATTATATGCCCACAGTGGCCCCCACCCAGTATTATATGCCCCCCACAGTGGTCCACACACAGTATTATGCTCTACAGTGGCCCACACCCAGTATTATATGCTCCACAGTGGCCCCCACCCAGTATTATATGCTCTACAGTGGCCCCCACCCAGTATTATATGCCCACAGTGGCCCCCACCCAGTATTATATGCTCTACAGTGGCCCCCACCCAGTAGTATATGCTCTACAGTGGCCCCCACCCAGTAGTATATGCTCTACAGTGGCCCCCACCCAGTATTATATGCCCCCCACAGTGGCCCCCACCCAGTATTATATGCTCTACAGTGGCCCCCACCCAGTAGTATATGCTCTACAGTGGCCCCCACCCAGTATTATATGCTCTACAGTGGCCCCCACCCAGTATTATATGTTCTACAGTGGCCCCCACCCAGTATTATATGCTCTACAGTGGTACCCACCCAGTATTATATGCCCCCCATAGTGGGCCCCACCCAGTATTACATGCTCTACAGTGGCCCCCACACAGTATTATATGCTCTACAGTGGCCCCACCCAGTATTATATGCCCCCCATAGTGGGCCCACACCCAGTAGTATATGCTCTACAGTGGCCCCCACCCAGTAGTATATGCTCTACAGTGGCCCCCACCCAGTATAATATGCTCCACACAGTGGTCCCCACCCAGTATTATATGCCCCCCATAGTGGGCCCCACCCAGTATTATATGCTCCCCACAGTGGCCCCCACACAGTATTATATGCTACCCACAGTGGCCCCCACACAGTATTATATGCTCCCCACAGTGGCCCCCACACAGTATTATATGCTCCCCACAGTGGCCCCCCCACACAGTATTATATGCTCTACAGTGGCCCCCACCCAGTATTATATGCTCTACAGTGGCCCCCACCCAGTATTATATGTTCTACAGTGGCCCCCACCCAGTATTATATGCTCTACAGTGGTACTCACCCAGTATTATATGCCCCCATAGTGGGCCCCACCCAGTATTACATGCTCTACAGTGGCCCCCACACAGTATTATATGCTCTACAGTGGCCCCCACCCAGTAGTATATGCTCTACAGTGGCCCCCACCCAGTATTATATCCTCTACAGTGGCCCCCACCCAGTAGTATATGCTCTACAGTGGCCCCACACAGTATTATATGCTCTACAGTGGCCCCCACCCAGTATTATATGCCCACAGTGGCCCCCACCCAGTATTATATGCTCTACAGTGGCCCACACACAGTATTATAGCTCCCAACAGCCCCCTCCGCTTCAGTGCTATTATTATACTTTGGGGTCTCCTCAGACCCCAGAGTATAATAATCGGAGGCCCAGGGAAGGTGATTAAAAATAACAAACATTCATACTCACCTTGCCTTACCTTTCCTTGGCATTCTCATCCATCCTGCTGTCTTCAGCGTCTTCAGGCCCTCTTCCGACGTCGCTGCCGAGGCCTGTGATTGGACCTCAGCGGTCACGTGGGGGCGCACTGACGTCATTACGTGGCCGCGCCCCATGTGACCGCTGGGGCCTAATCACAGGCCTCAGTCATGACGGAGGAGCACCGGAGAGAACGCTGCGCCCAGGAGAGGTGATAATATGTGTTTATTATTTTCAGTCACCTCCCCTTGGCTGCCATCTATTGGAAAGGGGCCTTCAATATGCCAGGACTCCTTTCCAATAACAGTATGTATAGCGGTCGGGGAACCAGGCTTTCCCTGACCGCTATTATAATGGTCCGGGGACCGGCCATCTCCAGATGGCTGCGGGCTCCTGCCGGGTACGTTTGCGGTCGCACCCCCTGCGACCGTGATCATTACTGGTTTGTGGGGTTCGCGGTAGCGGCTGCCACAGGGCTCCAGGGCCCCTAATGTCCCGGGCCCTGTGGCAGCCGCTACCGCTGCTACCCCGATAGTTACGCCCCTGGCTGCAGCTTCAGATACAGCAAATCACCATGGAGTAGCAGGGGGAAATAGACATATAGAACTAAAACTTAACTTTTAATATAAATACATATAAAACGACTACACAGTGTGTCTAGCAAAAATAACAGGCCAAATAGCCTCCAAGCTCAGAAACATATATGTACTGGGACTGCACTAAAGGAACTAAACTGCATCTAAATAAACTGCAACACTGACCCTATGTGTTTCATGTGACCAATCATCAGAGGTCTGATGTAGAAAAGTAGTAAAAACTGCTGTTAGTAACTTGATGCTGACACCATGCAGCGTTGGTGGTAAAGCGTGACCGCTTTGATATTAGCACCAGAGATAGTATTGCAACACTGAATTGTGAATCACTATATTAGATTTGCAGATAAACTGTAATCAAATTGCTATACACCCAGTATGAACCAAAGCCAATCTCAGGACGTTTTCACCAGAGCTCCTAGTGGTGGAGATGGACTTGGTAATCCCAGACCGAAGTTGACAACACAGAGGAATGTGCCACAAACTGACTAACCGCGAGCTGAAGCCAGAGAGCAGAATTGCAAGCAACTCACCAGACACAGAATAAACGACAGAGCAGGATCAACAGCGGAAATAGCAGCGAAGTACAGGAGCGAGTGACGGAAGGAGAGGTCGAGGTACGTTGCCAGAGTCAAAAAGTCAGAGAGGGTAAGTTCAGCAGAGTCGCAATCCAAAAGAGAAGTCCAGGTACACAATTTGATGGTCAGAGCCAGAGAAACATAAACAGCAATCAGGAACAGGAAGCAACAGGGAGGGGAGCCAAAACCAAGGTAAAACCAATAGCCGGCATGGAGAAGAGAAATGGAGGGGATTATAAAGACCTGGACTGGCACATAAATTAAAGCACAGTTTCTTTAAGGGGAATTCGTTTCTTTGGACCCGGCAGACTTAAAGGGGCCACAGCAGATGTCACAACCCTAACAGAAAGCTCAGAGACTGTCAGCCATCTTGGCAAATTGTGAACTTTTCTAGAGAGCAGCCCTGGAGGTTACCACCCTCATCACTGAGCTGCAGAAGTTAAAAGTGAATGTGGAAAAGACCTGGATGGGTGTCACCAAGGAAGACTGAGAACGTTGACCAGAGGAGAGGAGTGGTTCTTGAGTTCAACTGGACCACTGGCTGTGGGTTCCTGAAAGAGCAGTGGGACTACCCAATGGTCTTTATCAACAGGAGGAACATCTTCACAATTTATGCCCAGAAGAGCAGGTTGACGTTACCCTTAAGACCATATTTGGGGGTGGTGTAGACTGAGTCCCCATTTTATCACCTTGTCCTGAAGCTTGGGAGGAGACTCTCACTGCTATTCCAGAATGACTCTGCCCTACTCCCACTGGGTATGCCTATGACCCCATTCCCTTTGGGGCTTAAATGAGTTGTCCAGGGAGTTTAAATTGACTTACTTGATCTTGCAAGGATTCACGGTGAGTCTGGCCTTGTCATGACCCCGGAGTCACATAATCAGAAGCATAACTCCCACCACCAGGTCACTCCATTTCCTCCTAATTAATTACCTGTGAGATGGGGGAAGGGGAGAGAGAGTGGACGGACCTGGGAGCGGAACAACCCAGGGTTTAGAGCTCTGCTTTCTTTCACTTGACTCGGGGGGCATGACAAGGCCATAAGAGGTAATTCAATTTGAACTCCCCGGACAAATCCTTTAAACTCCACCAGCACAGCCACCTGTTGTGTGATCATAGCAGACAGACGAAGGAAACAATCCCTACTTGGCTTGTCTCACAGAGGAGAATATACCAGATAAGGATCTGAGGATAAGTGTTATATGGGACTTAGAGCTATGATGCTAGCTGTGCCACAGGACATACAGGGCATCCTGCTGATCTACACCCCGCATTGGGAACCTGTAGAGACTTGATGATCTTTTGTGAGTGAGAATTGCATACAGAGTGTAGTAAACACTGCAAGGGATACACAGACAAAGGGATACAGAGGAAGCAGTTGTTACTGGGCCCTCTACCCAATAAAATATACTGCTATTCTAAGTGGCAGAAGGTAGGTAGGGGACCCATTAACGATTTTGCAGTGGGGACCAGGAGCTTCAAGTTATGCTTCTGGGTGTACTGACTGCCACCTCAGCCACATCTTACAGTGGACGTCACCAAACAGGCCCGAAGCCTGCGGAGCATAGGAGACATAAGTAACATTGTTTTTTATGTTCCCTCAGCTCCCCTGGCCCTCTGACCATTATACTCAGGGGTCTGAAAAGACCCCGAGTATAATAATAGCAGTATTTGCGGGGTTCGCGGTATCGGCTGCCACAGGTCTCCGGGCCCCCTAATGTCCCGGGCCCTATGGCAGCCGCTACCGCTGCTACCCCGATATTTACGCCCCTGCTCTACTATATTTCCATACAGAGAAAGCTAAAGTATCCCTACAGGTGCCCCTTTATAATTCATTTATGCTACTTGAAATTAAGTCATTGCTCAACATGTTACATAGTGAAGTATTCTTGGTCTTCATACAGATATATCCTGATGCTAAAAAGACTTTTAGTTTATGATATTGTTATACTGTTATCACAATAACAATGAGAATTTTAATTACAAACTTGTGCATCAATATATATGGGTTACATGGATGGAAGAATTGATCTCAAGTCAACATATCTGTTTTTTTTATTGTTCCATTGTGTTTTCCTGTGATTCATAGATGGTTTGCATACTTATTCAGTCTCCAGATATACAGCAACATCTTAGCAATTATCATAATACTTACAAAGACTAATTCCAGAAGTCCTATACAAATATTTCATGGTTTTTTTTTTCATTTTCTTTCCTATGTAACAATGATAAAAAAGAATTTAATAATAGAATCAGAAAAATATGAGCAAAGCTCATAACTCTTGAGAGAAAGTCAACGGATCTTCATTTGACAGGCATTGTATTGAAAGGGATTATTATTGTGAGCGTAAATGGTGGAATGCTGCTTAATGAAATATAATAACAATGAATCAATTGATTCATTTCTGGGAAAAAGGTTAAAATTAGCTGTCAGAAAACACTTATTGAAGACGGTGGTCTGTAAGGCATGTTTAGAGAAATCAAACAAAGCCAGCATCAAAATCACATTCATTATAGTCATCCACAGGAATGAAATCAATAGTCAGAAGCTGTACATGAGATCTAGACAAATACAGCTGAGGAAGGCTGATGTACTTTTAGCCATACTTATCTCTAGTACATTTATGTCTACTGAATCTGAAAATGAATGGCAATTGTTTGGATCACATAAATAATCAGTGTTGTCTGAATGACAAACAATATAAGCACAAGTTGGATACCCTTGTTCTATCAGTACATGGGATTTATCAAACACACATGTAGAAATCACACTAACTATACAAAAGACATATTCTTAAACAATGCATTCACAAAGAATTATTACGGTACATAATGGAACAAGGACTACAGTGCCCTAGAAAAGTGCTTATAGTACTTCCTTCAGTGCTGTGAAAATACAGCACAATATAAAACCTTATAACACTGTAGCCTAATAACCCAATTCTAAGATGGAGCCAAATTGTCAATTCCATCTATGTGACATATGCAGTCACTATGTGCCACACATAATTGATCCAAGTACAACCACAATCCCAGAAAAGTTGGGACGCTGTGTAAATGTAAAGAAAACAAAAATAAAATGATTTGAAAATCTCATATACAGAAGCAGAAATACCATTGGTGCAACCTGTGCAGTTGTACAGGGGCCCAGGAGCTGAGGGGGCCCACTATCACCCTTAAGCAGCTTCCTACTATCTATTAGACTGCATATACAGTCATATGAAAAAGTTTGGGCACCCCTATTAATCTTAATCATTTTTAATTCTAAATATTTGGGTGTTTGCAACAGCCATTTCAATTTGATATATCTAATAACTGATGGACACAGTAATATTTCAGGATTGAAATGAGGTTTATTGTACTAACAGAAAATGTGCAATATGCATTAAACTAAAATTTGACCGGTGCAAAAATTTGGGTACCCTTATCATTTTATTGATTTGAATACTGCTAACTACTTTTTACTGACTTACTGAAGCACAAAATTGGTTTTGTAACCTCACTGAGCTTTGAACTTCATAGCCAGGTGTATCCAATCATGAGAAAAGGTATTTAAGGTGGCCAATTGCAAGTTGTTCTCCTATTTGAATCTCCTCTGAAGAGTGGCATCATGGGCTCCTCAAAACAACTCTCAAATGATCTGAAAACAAAGATTGTTCAACATAGTTGTTCAGGGGAAGGATACAAAAAGTTGTCTCAGAGATTTAACCTGTCAGTTTCCACTGTGAGGAACATAGTAAGGAAATGGAAGACCACAGGGACAGTTCTTGTTAAGCCCAGAAGTGGCAGGCCAAGAAAAATATCAGAAAGGCAGAGAAGAAGAATGGTGAGAACAGTCAAGGACAATCCACAGACCACCTCCAAAGAGCTGCAGCATCATCTTGCTGCAGATGGTGTCACTGTGCATCGGTCAACAATACAGCACACTTTGCACAAGGAGAAGCTGTATGGGAGAGTGATGCGAAAGAAGCCGTTTCTGAAAGCACGCCACAAACAGAGTCGCCTGAGGTATGAAAAAGCACATTTGGACAAGCCAGCTTCATTTTGGAAGAAGGTCCTGTGGACTGATGAAACAAAGATTGAGTTGTTTGGTCATACAAAAAGGCGTTATGCATGGCGTCAAAAAAACACAGCATTCCAAGAAAAACACTTGCTACCAACTGTAAAATTTGGTGGAGGTTCCATCATGCTTTGGGGCTCTGTGGCCAATGCCGGCACCGGGAATCTTGTTAAAGTTGAGGGTCGCATGGATTCAACTCAGTATCAGCAGATTCTTGAGAATAATGTACAAGAATCAGTGACGAATTTGAAGTTACGCCGGGGATGGATATTTCAGCAAGACAATGATCCAAAACACAGCTCCAAATCTACTCAGGCATTCATGCAGAGGAACAATTACAATGTTCTGGAATGGCCATCCCAGTCCCCAGACCTGAATATCATTGAACATCTGTGGGATAATTTGAAGCGGGCTGTCCATGCTCGGCGACCATCAAACTTAACTGAACTGGAATTGTTTTGTAAAGAGGAATGGTCAAAAATACCTTCATCCAGGATCCAGGAACTGATTAAAAGCTACAGGAAGCGACTAGAGGCTGTTATTTTTGCAAAAGGAGGATCTACTAAATATTAATGTCACTTTTCTGTTGAGGTGCCCATACTTTTGCACCGGTCAAATTTTGGTTTAATGCATATTGCACATTTTCTGTTAGTACAATAAACCTCATTTCAATCCTGAAATATTACTGTGTCCATCAGTTATTAGATATATCAAATTGAAATGGCTGTTGCAAACACCCAAATATTTAGAACTAAAAATGATTAAGATTAATAGGGGTGCCCAAACTTTTTCATATGACTGTATATGCCTGAGCTATTGGCTCGCAATTACAAATACATTGTTATAGACAGATATGCTCTGTGATACGAAATGGTATACAAGGGGGCCCATATACTGTTCTTGCACTAGGGCCAGGGCCGGCGTTAGTGGGGGGGGGCAAACTGGGCAATTGCCCAGGGCCTCGACCCTCACAGTGGACTAACTGCTGGCTAATCTGCTGTGAATATATGCCCTGTTGACAAACCCTTAGTGTTCATTCACACAACAGGGTTGTGTAATCAGCCATGAAAAAGTAAGTTTTCACGACCAGACATACATCTGTGAAAACGGCCCAATATATGACAGGATTGGTCACACAGGCCGTTAGAACAACAGTTATGTGAATAGATCCATTTACAGTGGGTACGGAAAGTATTCAGACCCCTTTAAATTTTTATTATTATTATTATTGTTTATTTATATAGCATCATTAATTCCATGGTGCTTTACATTTGCGGATTTACATACAGTACACCAGATATACAAAACAGATAATACAAACAGTGACCAACTGGCACAGTGGGATAGAGGGCCCTGCCCGCAAGGGCTTACATTCTATGAGGGAAGAGGGAGAGAGACAGAAGGTGGGGGAGAGGCTGTACAGATGGTGGTGTGGTGACAGTAGTGTTATTGGAGGTTGTAGGCCTTCCTGAATAGGTGAGTCTTCAGGGACTTCTTGAAGCTCGTGATTGTGGGGGTCAGTCTTATGTGTATTGGTAGTGAGTTCCAGAGTATGGGGGATGCACGGGAGAAGTCTTGGAGACTATTGTGTGAGGAGCGGATGAGAGCAGAGCGGAGTAGGAGGTCTTTGGAGGATCGGAGGTTACGTGCGGGTAGGTAGCGGGAGATTAGGTCGGAGATATATGGAGGGGACAGATTGTGGATGGCTTTGTATGTCAGCGTTAGTAGTTTGAACTCTATTTGCTGGGCTATGGGTAGCCAGTGGAGGGATTGGCAGAGGGGGATGGCCGATGAAGAACGGGGGGAGAGGTGTATTAAGCGAAATTTTTCACTCTTTGTTTCATTGCAGCCATTTGCTAAAAGCAAAAAAAGTTCATTTTATTTCTCATTGATGTACACTCAGCACCCCATCTTGACAGAAAAAAAACAGAAATGTAGATATTTTTGCAAATTTATTAAAAAAGAAAAGCTGAAATATCACATGGTCATAAGTATTCAGACCCTTTGCTCAGTATTGAGTAGAAGCACCCTTTTGAGCTAGTACAGCCATGAGTCTTCTTGGGAATGATGCAACAAGTTTTTCACATCTGGATTTGGGGATCCTCTGCCATTTTTCCTTGCAGATCCTCTCCTGTTCCGTCAGGTTGGATGGTGAACATTGGTGGACAGCCATTTTCAGGTCTCTCCAGAGATGCTCAATTGGGTTGAGGTCAGGGCTCTGGCCGGGCCAGTCAAGAATGGTCACAGAGTTGTTCCGAAGCCACTCCTTTGTTATTTTAGCTGTGTGCTTAGGGTCATTGTCTTGTTGGAAGGTGAACGTTCGGCCCAGTCTGAGGTCCAGAGCACTCTGGAAGAGGTTTTCTTCCAGGATATCTCTGTATTTGGCCGCATTCATCATTCCTTCAATGGCATCCAGTCGTCCTGTCCCTGCAGCAGAAAAACACCCCCATAGCATGATGCTGCCACCACCATGTTTCACTGTTGGGATTGTGTTGGACAGGTGATAAGCAGTGCCTGGTTTTCTCCACACATCCCGCTTAGAATTAACGCCAAAAAGTTCAATCTTCATCTCATCAGACCAGAGAATCTTATTTCTCATAGTCTGGGAGTCCTTCATGTGTTTTTTGGCAAACTCTATGTGGGCTTTCATATGTCTTGCACTGAGGAGAGGCTTCCTTCGGGCCACTCTGCCATAAAGCCCCGACTGGTGGAGGGCTGCAGTGATAGTTGACTTTGTGGAACTTTCTCCCATCTCCCTACTGCATCTCTGGAGCTCAGCCACAGTAATCTTTGGGTTCTTCTTTACCTCTCTCCCCAAGGCTCTTCTCCCACGATTGCTCAGTTTGGCTGGACGGCCAGGTCTAGGAAGAGTTCTGGTCGTCCCAAACTTCTTCCATTTAAGGATTATGGAGGCCACTGTGCTCTTAGGAACCTTGAGTGCTGCAGAAATTCTTTTGTAACATTGGCCAGATATGTGCCTTGACAAATTCTGTCTCGGAGCTCCTTGGGCAGTTCCTTTGACCTCATGATTCTCATTTGCTCTGACATGCACTGTGAGCTGTGAGGTCTTATATAGACAGGTGTGTGCCTTTCCTAATCAAGTCCAAACAGTTTAATTAAACACAGCTGGACTCCAATGAAGGAGTAGAACCATCTAAAGGAGGATAAGAAGGAAATGGAAAGCATGTGAGTTAAATATGAGTCTCACAGCAAAGGGTATGAATACTTATGACCATGTGATATTTCAGTTTTTCTTTTTTAACAAATTTGCAAAAATATCTACATTTCTGGGGGGTTTTTCTGTCAAGATGGGGTGCTGAGAGTACATTAATGAGAAATAAAATGAACTGTTTTGCTTTTAGCAAATGGCTGCAATGAAACAAAGAGTGAAAAATTTAAAGGGGTCTGAATACTTTCCGTATCCACTGTAGGTCTATGGGGCTGTGTGCAGGCCTTTAACCCAACAGCTAGTAGGTGGCCAAAGAACCCTATCATGTAAATGAGCACTAAGTCTAAAAATCCATTGGGCTTTCTTTTTTAAGATGCTGTTGTTTAAAATGTATTCTTTAGCAGACATACTCAGTCTAGTTTCACATCTGCGTTAGAGTCTACATAGGATACTCCGCCGCAGATTCCATCTAAAATCGGCGGAGAGAAACGTCCTGCACAGAGAACTTTTCTCTCCAAAGGTTTCAGTATAAAACCGGTGGAAATCTGGCAGACCCCATAATAGTCTGTCGGGTCTGCGGGTAACCACTTTTTTAGCAGACGGGGTAAAAAATCGGTTACCCGATTCTGTCTTTCAGGTCCCCATGCAGACCCGAACAACAGAGAGACGAACACTAGTGTGAAACTAGCGTCAGTCTCTTGAAGTCAGAGGCATTCATGACATTCAAGGAAATGTTTTGCTACCAGTATATCCCTTTTGTTCTGAATGTCACAGATATGGTCAATGTATACCACTCCTGATATAATGGTGGTATTAACTAGTCATGGTATAGTAGTATTATTCAGTCTGTGTATGATATGGTGGTAGTCAATGTATAGTGGCATTATCCAGTCACAGTATGGTGATATTGTTTAGTTACTGTATGGTGGGATTATTCAGTCACTGTATGATATGGTGGTATTTAGTCACAGTTGAGTGATATTATGCAGTCGGTGTATGGTGGTTTTAGACAGTCTATGGTTGTATTATTCAATCAGTGTATTTTCCAGTTGTGGTGTAGTGGTATTATTCAGTTACTGTATGGTAGTACTACCCAGTCATCATCGTATAGTGGTGTCATCTAGTTATTTTGATAGCTGTGTTGTTTTGATACTGTATGGTGGTATTATGCAATCACTGTATGGTTGTTTTATGCAGTCCCATTATGGCGGGGTTATCCTCAACCACAAGGGTTTCTGTATTTTATGTGCCCAGGCTGAAGTAAACAAATGCAAATTACTGCTAAGTGGCCACTGCAGTAGCCCCACACATTTTAATTTCCCCCTGCAATGGCACCTCAGCTAACTGCCCCCATCCAGTACTTACCTGTTTGCTCTTGGGTGTGCTCTCTTCCCCAGCTCCAGGCATACATACATCACAGCAGTGCAACCGGAGCAGAGGAAGAGAGCGGCATGTGCTGTGGAGCGGAGAGGTAAGTATATACAGCTCTTTGGTCTTCACCATAGTGGAGTTTGGAGTGTTACTGTTTAAGGTTGTGGACAGGTGTCATTTATACTGATAAAAATTTCAAACATGTGCCATTACTACAGGTTATGAGTGGAGGACAGAGGAGACTCTTAAAGAAGAAGTTACAGGTTTGTGAGAGCCAGAAATCTTGCTTGTTTGTAAGTGACCAAATACTTTTTTTCCACCATAACTTGCAAATAAATTCTTAAAAAATCAGACAATGTGATTTTCTAGATATGTTTTCTCATTTTGTCTCTCATAGTTGAGGTCTACCTATGATGACAATTACAGGTCTCTCTCATCTTTTTAAGTGGGAGAACTTGCACAATTGGTGGCTGACTAAATACTTTTTTTCTCCACTGTATACAATGAAGTTGGCCCAAGCTTATAGGCTGCAGATTTGTGGCCTACAAGCTTGGAAAGCTTTAGAACCAGGCTGGGGATGCTTATCTCCCCGGTTCTGCCAATCCAGCTGGATTACAGCCTGAGGGCCGCATTTTTGAGACCACTGTCCTAAACTGACTAAATGTAACTGCAAAATGTAACTGTTTTTGGTATGATAATTATTTGGGGCCCCACTTTCAAGTTTGCCCAGGGCCTCATTTTGTCTAAAGCCGGCCCTGACTAGGGCCCTCTAATGTCTATGTCCACCACTCTGCTGAACAGTCTCAAAATTTCAGGTTTCTCATAATTTCAGGTTTCTCCAAGGGGACCAAATTTTGACGACTCGGGTATGTGTTCTATATTCTTCTAGCTGGACAGTTCTTCAAAGCGTGCAATCTGATTTACTTTTTCGATCCACTCAGTCTTAGATGGGTAAACTGGACACTGGATAATAATAGTGAAACCAGGTTGGATCTCAATGGGGTATAATGGCTAGATGCAAACAAAAGCAAGATCATGGTCGGTGTAATCTCAAATGTCGGAGAGTACAATTGCCGTATTACGGCTTGAACATCCTTCCAAAAGTGACCTATGGCCGGGCAGAACCACCAAATGTGTGCGACAAAGATCCACAGTGGGCCTTACATCTCCAGCATATTGGGGCCATTGGGGTATGTGGTACCATCTGGTTAATAACTTAGCGTGAGTCTCTTGGAGACGCACACAGGGAGAGAAGCCATGGGAATTCCCGAGTATTTGCTTGACTTGGTCAGTTGAGAGAGTGATATTCAGTTCAATTTCGCAAGAGGAAAGAAAAGCTGGTTTGTGAATCCGTACCGGGCTGACAAGGGTGGCCAAGACATAAGATGTTTTAGATAAAAGCTTATGGCGGGCTAGGAGCGAACGTTCAAAGGAAGTGAGATCAGTGCGGATTTTGTTTAAAGCGGTCCAGTCCCTAACGTATCTAGTCAAGTGATGTTTATGAAGAAAAGATACGGGCTTATCGGAAGTCAGCAATTCCAATTTTGAGATGTCTATTACTGAAGTCTCATCCAAAACCTCTATCAGTCTGTGAAAAAGTAGGCGTTGCCATATACTGGAGCAAGCTGCGCCCGATCTCCCTAGACAATCCAGAAGAATGCCAAGAGGGAGTAAAGGTGACGAAGAAGGCGTAAGGCTCTCCCTCAGATCCCGCCATGTTTCGCATGCGCCTAACAGAAGCTGGTCTAGCGACCTAGAACGGTAGCCCAAGGCACCGTACAGCCACAGATTTGCCTGGGCAGACAGCCCAAAAGTACAGTTAGCTAAACTAGCAATCAGTGACTGAAGCCCTGGTTAGGTGAGTTCCATCCAGCGTTTCAATTGAACTGCCTTGTAGTAGTCTGAAATGTTCGGGAGCCCAATGCCTCCAACCAGTTTTTTCTTCATTAAGAGACTAACAGAGAGTCTCGGGCATTTACCACGACAGAGAAAAGAAGAGAAGAGACTCCAAATAGATTTGAAAAAGAGTGGAGGGAGACAAATAGGCAACATGTGAAGTTGGTATAAGATTGTGGGAAGTACATAAGTCTGCAAGAGATTCCGTCTACCAAACCAGGAGAATGGCATGCCTTGATAGGACAATAGCATGGTACGTATCTTGGTTAGTAAAGGTTGGAAGTTTTCTGCATATAGCTGCGAAGGATCCGCTGTCAGTTGGACCCCTAGGTACTTTATTGACCGCGAGGTCCACTTGAAGGGCGTGGAAGTTGCGAGCTGGGCTGCTAAGGCCGGCGAAACAGTAATGTTGAGCATCCCCAAACTTGTCTAGGTTTGCCTTGTAGCCTAAAATGGATCCATATGTCGTAAGAAGGTCTACTATCACAGGGAGGTCCCTGTCAGGGTTGGACACTAGGAAAAGGACATCATCGGCGAATGCGGCTGAGTAAAGGGTGTGTTGTCCCACTTTGAAGCCTGAGATACCTGGATGTGATCGGACAGCTCGTAACAAGGACTGCAGAACAAGAATAAAAAGGGACGGCGAAAGGGGGCAGCTCTGCCTGGTTCCATTCATTATGTTGAAGCTAGGGGAAAGTGTATCATTCATTTTTAATCGGGCGTAGGGTGTATCATAAAGGGT
This sequence comes from Leptodactylus fallax, assembly GCA_947044405.1. Taxonomy (NCBI): domain Eukaryota; kingdom Metazoa; phylum Chordata; class Amphibia; order Anura; family Leptodactylidae; genus Leptodactylus; species Leptodactylus fallax. The sequence continues at coordinate 2,072,387 of CAMRHE010000024.1, forward strand.
GAAAACTGCATCAATAAATTGGGGTGGAAAATTGAATTTTCTCAAAGTGGCCTTCATGAGCAGCCAATCTACCCTATCAAACGCTTTTTCAGCATCAACCCCCAAAAGGATAAAGTTTGAATGAGTTTTCCTAGCATGAGTAATGGCTTGGAGCAAACGATGGGCATTATCCTTCCCTTGCCTACCCAGGACAAACCCAGCCTGATCTGAGTGCAGTGGTGTGGGTAAAAGGTGTTTTATTCTAGTGGCTAATATCTTCGCCCATAATTTAAGATCAAGATTAAGGAGTGATATGGGTCTGTAACTCCCACATGAAAGAGGGTCTTTTCCATCTTTGGGGAGCAGTGTGATATGTGCTTCTTGGGCCTGATGGGGGAATGTTTTCCCAGATAATAGGACGTTAGAAGAGAGAGAGAGATGCGGAAGCAGGTCCGCTTGGAACACCTTATAGTATTGCAAAGGAAACCCGTTTGGACCCGGTGTAACGTCTCTGCCGTTTCGGGTCTCGGCGCTGCCCTCCGCTCGCACGCTATGGCGAAGGAGGCGTCTTCAATTTGGTTCTTTGTGTAAGCTTCTTGATGCTCAGTCTGAACATGGTCCTAGTTCTCTTGCTGTGTAAAGCCACACCCGTGTAATTAGGAACATTTCTCTCTGGACTGCATAGAGTTAATCTCTTCCTGGCCTGAGTGATTGACAGCCTGTGTACCTATCAGCTCTGGGGCTGGTCCCAGACTTTCTATAAACAGGTTGTCAGCCCTCACATGGCTGCCGGTTATTACACTTGTGTTTTGCCTGCTCTCTTTCTATACTCCTTGATACTTTGTTACTTGATTCTCTGACCCTTTGGCTTGCCCCTGACTATTCTCTTGGATTTTGACTTTGTACTGCTTTGCTCGTTTGTTACTGACCCCTTGGCTTGCTCACTCTACTTCTGTGTTGTTTTTGTCTTGTCCTGTTCTCTGTGTCACTTACCCAGTATAGGGCTTGTCTTCAGGTTGTCCTTTTACCATTTAGGGTAACTGTGGTGTGAAGGATCCGGGTTTACCAGGGACCGCACCTGGCCTTACCTGCGATCACTTCTATTACCTCACACCCACTTTCCGTGAATGTAGGTCCGGTAGAGGATAGTACGAGACGAGCCTTCTAAGTTTTATATATTTATTAACCCCTAAATGGGTCGATACTAGACACTCAACACATACATAGAATACATGCAGTGGTTAACAAGCAGATACAAGTGGAAATAACATAACACGGTACATAAAAATAAAAAGGGGGAAAAAAGAAAGAAAAGAATATACAGTATATTACCAACACCAGCTTGTGCAGGTATCCCTGGCTTCCAATGGGTACCAGGGCACTTTCTTAGGGGACAACCGGCAGCACAGCACCTTAACCGGGTAAAATCGCAGAAGACATCTGGAGCAGGCAGTTAGTCCATTTCTCTGAGCCCATGTGGTAGGCTCAGAGCAGTCTTGGCAAAGCATGTGTTGCTTACATGCAGTGGCACCTCGGTTAGGTCCACAACAAGGCCTCAAGCCTAACTGCTTAGGCCGCATGGCAGCCACATGTGGTCACATGTGGCCCACAGCTTGCTTCTAGGAAGCGTGCATCTCCAAATTCACCAGGCAACAGAGAGTGGTTCAGCCTGGGCAGAGCCCTTTTGTCTCCCCTGGTCTCCTCCCTGAGTGAGGTCACCAGGGGGAGAAGCCACGCCCCCCTCTCTACATCTCTCAGAATAACTTTTCAGTATAAGTCTATGCATGATGTTTATAGAGTCTGGCTGGTAGTATAATGGGGTTCCTGACGAGATCCCCAATACATAGACTCCAAGTTTGACACTCCAGCTCCCTTTGGGTAAGGAGATCAGTGCCTGCACCTTTCCTGGACTTTGAACAGTGTTATGTGTATATTCTGAGCGCGCGCCTTGACCTGACGCATCTGGGGAATTTGTCGGATCGACAATAAGATGTTCCCCAGGCCAGATATCGTCATAAAACCATAATTCCTTAGAACCAATAAGGGTGCCACTGAATCTCTCAGGGGTATGCGGATCGTTTGCATAAAGCATCCTGTCTAAATGAACCCCCGCTGGGTTAGTGAGTATGGCAGTCTTATGCAGATGAAGGCTTTTGACCGAATGGCTGATTGCTTCAGGGACAGGACAATAGACCTGAACTAGAGAGTAGTTTGACCACTTTCCAGGTACCAACCCCCGCTGTGCAGCAGTATAGGCCAATCTTGATACATACATGCCATACATGCCCCTAATATCATCACATGTGGCAATAGGAAGGGAGAGTGGCTGGGGTGAGATTAGGGCTCACTTGTCTCTGTCCTTCCTCCCAGACCGCTGCAGTAGTGTCAGGGTTGCTACGTTTGGCAAGACCCTTACAGAATACCCGGCCATACATTCTGCCATTGCTTCCCATAGGGTTAGCATGGATCCTATTCAGGGCTTTGCAGCCAAGTTGGAAGGTTTGGCAGTCCTGGTAAATGAGCTTGCTAAACAGGTGCAGACCCTTACTGATGCCGCTGCAGCATCTCCAGTGGTTTCTGTCCCTTTTAGAGTTAAGATGCTACTCCCCGACCGTTTTTCAGGGGATCATGAAAGGTTTGAGACTTTCCAGGAATCCTGTCGCCTGTATTTTCGGATTAATCCACATGCATCCCAGGCCCAAATGGTGGGAGTAGTTATATCCCTCCTACAGGGGGATCCACAAGCTTGGGCCCTTAAACTCCCTCCAGGGGCTGAGGAGTAGACTGACTTTGAAAAATTTTTATTGTCTTTGGGGTCTATATATGCCGAGCCAGACCACATTGGTCTTGCGGAATCGCAACTCCTCACCATGCAGCAGGGCAAACGCTCTGCTGAAGAATATTGCGCAGAATTCCGCAAGTGCAGCGTGACTGCAGGTTGGTGTGAGTCAGCTCTAAAGGCCCACTTTAAACAAGGCCTGTGTGACTGTGTTAAGGAGCTCTGAGTTGGTCACCCAGATCCTCCCACTCTTGAGCAGGCCATGACTTTGGCTGTCCGTATTGACCGTAGGATCCGGGAAAATGTTAAAGAGAGAATAGGGTCTGCTTCTTCCAAGTTTTCTGTCTCTCCCTCTCTCTCTCCTGAGAAACCTGTTATTTCTCCCATGACTCCTGGTGAGGAACCTATGCAACTGGGAATTATGGATGCCAAGACGCGACGAGAGCATCGTCTTAGGAACAACCTCTGCCTGTACTGTGGTGCTTCCGGTCATTTTATCAGTGACTGCTCGATCAGACCCCGCAGACCAGCGGAAAAACTTCAGTGCCTGAGTGGTAATCAGAAGAACCACTCAGGCAACCAGGTATTTGCCAGTAGTAACAATAAGATGTTGTTATCTGTGTCTCTGTCCTCTGGGGACAGATTTGTTTCTGGCCAGTCCTTAGTTGACTCTGGGTCTGCGGCAAACTTTGTCACATTCTCGTTGGTCTCAGCTTTAGGCATTGAGCTTTTGCCACTTGACACTCCTCTGGCGGTTAATGGAGCGGATTTTGCCCCACTGGCCAGGGGTAAGGTCCGATTCAAGACCCCCTTAATAACGTTGCAAGTTGGTTCTGCTCATTCAGAGCTCATGAGCTTTTTTGTTATGGAGCATCTGTCTTCCGATATTATTTTGGGGCTCCCCTGGTTGAACCTCCATAACCCTATTTTTGATTGGGGTAAAAGGAAGTTGGTAAAATGGGGAGATCAGTGCTCATTCCACTGTATTGTTTTGCACACCTTAAATTGTGTTACTGAGGAGACTGTCTCGGCTGCAAAAGGTGGGAAATGCCAGGTGAATAAAAAATGTTTGCCTGGACCACCAATGTCTGTGGTTGTGCACAAAGACCCTGAATTGAAGGCAGAGAAAATACTGGGTCCTACTAAAACTGGTTTATCTGGTGAGGGTCCGGTGGCCCCTCATAAAGGGGGGGGGTACTGTAACGTCTCTGCCGTTTCGGGTCTCGGCGCCGCCCTCCGCTCGCACGCTGTGGCGAAGGAGGCGTCTTCAATTTGGTTCTTTGTGTAAGCTTCTTGATGCTCAGTCTGAACATGGTCCTAGTTCTCTTGCTGTGTAAAGCCACACCCGTGTAATTAGGAACATTTCTCTCTGGACTGCATAGAGTTAATCTCTTCCTGGCCTGAGTGATTGACAGCCTGTGTACCTATCAGCTCTGGGGCTGGTCCCAGACTTTCTATAAACAGGTTGTCAGCCCTCACATGGCTGCCGGTTATTACACTTGTGTTTTGCCTGCTCTCTTTCTATACTCCTTGATACTTTGTTACTTGATTCTCTGACCCTTTGGCTTGCCCCTGACTATTCTCTTGGATTTTGACTTTGTACTGCTTTGCTCGTTTGTTACTGACCCCTTGGCTTGCTCACTCTGCTTCTGTGTTGTTTTTGTCTTGTCCTGTTCTCTGTGTCACTTACCCAGTATAGGGCTTGTCTTCAGGTTGTCCTTTTACCATTTAGGGTAACTGTGGCAATAGGAAGGGACAGTGGCTGGGGTGAGATTAGGGCTCACTTGTCTCTGTCCTTCCTCCCAGACCGCTGCAGTAGTGTCAGGGTTGCTACGTTTGGCAAGACCCTTACACCCGGGCTTTTCCCTTTAGAGAAACTGTTTAGTACCCGAGTAATTTCTTCAAGAGAACTAGGGGATGTGAGTGCCGAAGCATTTTCAGCAGACAGGGAGGGCAAAGAGAGAGAGCTAAGAAAGTTTTCCATCCTAGCAACTTTGTCCGTGGCGGATACGGCGGAGTTCGTCGAGGTCATATTGTATAACCCAGAATAGAGAAGGAAAAGAGAGGAAGGCCGAAGTTATACCTTTAGTTGATTTGTGAGTGCCTCCTGACTGATCCTTAATTACAGAGATGAGACACTTAATCTTACATTTTCGAATCATAGAGGTCATCAATTTACCCCCCTTGTCCCCGTGCGCATAAAGCCTATGTTGATAATGGAGGAAGTGTTTAGCTGTTCTAACATTTATGGCGTCTTTAAGTTTCTCCCACAAGCTTCGCAACTCGCCTTGAAAAGGTAGCTGTTTGATCACCTTCCGTATGCGCTCAATTTCAGCAATATCAGAAAGGATTTTATCCAAGGCCGCCTGAGAGTCCTTCTTGACAGGTATCAGCGTTGGCATTAATAGCGAAATAGGACTCCAGATGCTGTCTTACCACCCCTACCAGATCAGCACGGTACAGAAAAGCCTCATTTAGTCTCCAGCTCCAATCCCTCTGGGGTAGCTGTCTGAGTGTCAGCAAGGCCCACACCGGAGCATGTTCTGAAACAGAAATCAATTTTGGATTTCAAAGAATACGGCGCCAAGTCCCTAGATATGAAGATATAGTCCAATCTCTGGTAGGATTGTCTGGGGTTGGAGAAGAATGAGTAATCTTTCACAGATGGGTTATGCAAACGGCAGAGATCAACCAATTGGAGGTCGTTAAGATCCTGGAGAAGCCTACCTAATGCCTTTTGAGGAGTAGAAGAGGCACCAGTGGAGGAGTCAAGAGTTGAGTCAAGGATTGAGTGTGAGATTAAATTCGCCAGCCAGAATTATGGGGCCTTCGGCAAAGAGTTCCAGAGTGCGCAAGGCTCCTATGAGCCAGTCTACTTGACCTTGATTGGGCACATAGAAATTGGCAAATGTGTATTTGTAGGAGGCAATGGAGCCCTTGAGTAGCAAAATTCTACCGTCGGAGTCTTCATAACTTTGAGAGCATTGGAAGGGTACTGAAGAGTGGAAGAGAATGGAAACGCCCTTAGAAGCTGCTGAGGGGTTTGTAGAGTGGAAACAGAGGGGGAAGTTCTTCGTGGGGAGACAAGGAACCTTCCCAGCCTTAAAGTGAGTTTCTTGAAGAAACGCCACATTAGTGTGTAGCTTACGGAGAATGGTGAAAATTTGGGACCTCTTATTCGGAGAATTAAGACCATGGGTATTAAATGAAGTAAAGACTAATTTAGACATGGTGGGCAGAAGTAGTATGAGTCAAGTGTTTAAGGGATGTTAGTTGTGGGGGGGGAGGGGGGTGGTTAGTGGGCACGGATGAGGAGAGAGAGGGAGGGAGGAAAGAGGATAGAGGAAGATGGAGATAGGAAATAGATAGGAAGGGGAGAAGGGTAAGAAAAAGAAAAAAAAAAGGGAGCAAGAAGAGGAAGAAGATGGAAAAAGGAAGGTAGAGAGAAGAGAAAAAAAAGGAAAGGAAAGAGGAGCGCCTAACAAAATACCAAAGAAATTATAGAGAATAAGCAGTAAAGAGTTAGCGGCAACGCCTAACAACCGCCAACTAAACAAATTGATCTGTCATATGACAGAACAAGTGGAGAAACGGAGGTATTCCCTATCGTTACAGCCGATAACCAACCTTACAGGAGTAGAAATGGGAGAAAAGGAGAGGACAAAAGGGAAGAAGGAGAAAAGGAGACGTAAGGATTGAGAGAAATATTGAAAGAACCCTAAAGAGAGAGTCTGTCTGAGCCAGTTGAGATCAGCCATGGACCAACCCCATCACAGTGTCAGAGAAAGAGCCAAAAGAGCCCCATTGCAGCCCATCTGTATCGCTGTGTAGCAGCTCTGGTCTGGTCTGGTATATAACAAATCGAATAAACATTTCCAATAAACATTTCCAATAAACATGCATGCATACAAGTCTACATAGCAAGAAAAGAACCAAAAGAAAAAACGAAGCGGAGTCGAATGCCACCGCTTCCACCCAACCAAGCAGCGCAAAGCCCCAGCATCGTCCGGGACCTCAGTGCCACCCAGAGCCACGGGACAACACGACCAGCTAGCTGCACGCCGGGCCCCGGAGCCCTGGGTGGGAGGAGCGCCCCGCATATACATTTGAAAGTAACAATAATGATAGAGAAGAAAAAAAAAAAAACACACATCATAGGATATTGGAGAGTAAGTGAAGGGTATGGGAAGCAAAAGTAGAAGGGGGGGTAGTTCCATGAGAGTCAGTGTAGGTGCTAGAGATGATACCATCTATCAGGAAGGCAGGAGGTGGCACATGCGGACAGTTACAGGAAACGTAGCACTTTTGAATGGAGAAACCATCGGGATTCCACAGGACAGAAAAAGCGCTTCAACTCAGGAACAGGTAATGGCTACAAATCAGGTCCAAACTGTAAACGGTGAACAGTATTGCAGGCTACCACGCCTTGGCATATTGTAGCTGTAGCAAAAGAGAGAAGTTCAACCAGCATCTTAAAGGTTCCTTCGCAGGGAGGGTTTCTTCAACTTCGGGTATTTAAATCTGCGTGGGGATTCTTCCTGATCAAAATTGGGCAGCGTAGGCCATGATAGGATATCCTCCGAGAGAGACAGCCAGAAAGGAATTTGGATTGGAGGAATGTCCAACAAGGACCAGGTGGCAGAAAGATCCTCTGGAGAGCGAATCACAATTCAGCGCCCTTGCTTGACCACTGACAACCCAAAGGGAAAAAGCCACACATACTGCAGGCCTTTCTCACGGAGGGCCTCCAAAAAAGGCCTTAACATGCGTTGTTTCGCCAAAGTAGATGGTGCTAGATCTTGGTACATTTGGATCTCAGAATCCTCATAGGAGATAGACCTTTTTTCTCTAGCTTCTAGAATTGCAGTAGTGTCGACAGACGATAACAGCCCACAAATGACATCCCTCGGGGGATCAGTCAAAGAGGGTTTGGGGCGGACTGCCCAGTGAACTCATTCAATCTGCACCGAAGCTGCCCTCTCCAGGCCTAGTAGCGTGGCAAAGATGGCCGACATTACCTCCCTCAAGGCCTCAGGTGCGTAGGACTCAGGGAGACCCTTTATGCGCAGGTTCCTCCTGCAATTGCGGTTCTCCAAATCCTCCAACATATCGTAGGTGCGGTTTAAGTGGGTATGGTGGCTAGAAAGGTGTTGGACCACTGATGAAGACTGCAGAGTGAATGCCGAACATGCGGATTCCAGGGAGTTCACGCGTCTGCCTATAGCCTGAAGGTCCGAACGCATGTCAGAGAGTTCTGAGAGTACTGGCGCAGGAAGGACTTGGTAATCGCACCTGAGATGGAATCGGAGCAGTCTACCCTTGAGGCACTGTCCAGGTCAGAGTCTTCAGCTGCGTTTCCCGAGGGAACATCTTCCGGCGCCATCTTGTGCGCCATAACCAGAAAGTGCAAGGTTTTCTTGCGAAAAAATTTGTGGACGTCTGTGGGGTTTGTTTTGCCAATCGGGGTACCCGGAAGGTCCCCACCCTGGTCCCTGACCGTTTTGCCCATTCTGTCCACCAGAGAGTCTGGTAAGGGCAGTGTTTGGCTGGATAGCTGACGGAGCTGCAGGCTCAGGCGTCCATCAGCAGTGACGGTTAGGCTCCGCCCCTCAGAAGCAGGCTTTTGTGCGCTGAAAACAAGCTAGATGGACCCTCTCCTCTTGGGTCCACAGGGCACGGTGTCTGTGGTATCAATAAAGAATTTCACTTTTTGATTCATCTGACTACAGAACAGTTTTCTGTTTTTGCCTCAGTCCATTTTAAACAAGCTTTTGCCAGAGAAGACAGCAGTGCTGATTGCACAACAGACTGTGTTCACAGGCAGCGATTTCTGTAAGTATTCCTGAGCCCATGCAGTGATTTGTATGTGTATCCACGGGTTATAGAGACTCCAGTATTCTTCATAGTCCAAAACTTTGCTTTTTCTCCTTCTCAGTCCCCAGCATGGTTCCACTGCCCTTCTCAGTATCTAGCATGGCTGCCCACTCATTCGCAGTCCCATTCTTGGCTTCAGTTCCCTTCTTGAGCCCCAGCATGGCTCTCTTCTTCACAGTCACCTGCATAGCTCCTTCTCAGTCTCCAGATTGTCCCTTTCTTCATGTCAGTTTCTGTAAAGATTTCATGAGCATCTCAATCACAAGAATCACTATTGTCCTCATTGTCTAGTATGACTCTTTTATTCTTCTTAACCTATAGTATGGCTCTCCTATTTTTCTCAGTTCTCTGTTTGGCTCTCCTATAGATCCCTCAAATTCTTCCCCTCTATCATAGCCTCTCCTATAATTCTCATTCTATCCAACATGGATAACTTGTTTTCTTCCAATCTATGGCTCCTTCTTTATCTGCTACCATGACTGCTATTATGGTGATAACTTAGGCCTCAAATTGAGCACAAAACCATCTGGCTTCATTTCTTGCACTGGTGAAGGAATTTGGGTTCTTGGGATCTATCTCTCATCACTGTGTAAGATTTGAACAGATAAGTCTACTGCTCTCTGTTGTCAACCAGTTCCTGCTATTACTAATATTTGCTCCAGAGACACTATCACAAAATGGAGTGGAAGAAATGGCTTGCCCTGGTGAAGTTGGAAGCAGGAAGTGGTTCAGTGAGGAGGAACTGGTGGAGGCGGATGAGTTGAAACTGGTCCTTAATCCATGGGGTGGTGTCAGTACTAGCACCTGGCATTGCTGCATTTCTGGACGGTGGCTGCTGATGCTCAAAACATTGATCTAGTGTGCCATGAAAGCTATGCATTGTCTCTGTCCATAATTGCTGCACCCCGTGTTTACGGTGGCATGCATCTTTTCCCACATGGACATTTCCAAAGAGAAGCACACAGGACAATATCAGACAAGGACAGCCTTTCTGTAGCTTGTTTGAGTTTGTGTAATGAGGGCCAGAGGAAGCTCTGTTTAGTACAGAACAGCTGTCGCTCAGACTCTCCAACTGCTCCTCTCTCCTTATGTTGCCTTTTTTTTATCTGGATTTTGGAATAAAGACATTTTTATGGAAGATTTGGTGCTTTTTGACCTCATGCTTGGAGTGTACCTTTACTATTGATGTTTAAATAGGGGTAGCACCACCAGGTGGTGGTGTCCCTCTAGGTTCCAGGTTGTTTATAGATTAGGGCAGTGCTACTCTAAATTTTCTTTTTGGATGTTTATTATCTATAAAGTGCTTACCCCTCACTCGTGCTGTCTGGGGACATAGCCTGAATGCACATTTTGTGTTTGCTTCTTCAGGAGAGTGATCACAGAAAGAGGAAGAGCCAATCAAATACTTAAGCTTAGATGGCCCTAACCAATGAAAAAGAACCATATGTGAGTATGGAGAGACTCAAGTAACTAAGTCCAGGAGGCAGTCCTAACATAGACTGACAACTATCTCTTTGTGGAAGAAGTTGTCAAAAAATGATAGGACTGCCTTCTGGACTCAATTATTCCTTCTAAGTATAGAAAAAAACAAATAATAAATGTGGATAGAAAGGTTGCTGCCCAAATATAAATGTGAACAAAAAGTAATAAATAGAACAACTAAAACGTAACTTTTAATTTTTAAAGTACGTATAAAATGTGTGTTAAAGCACTATGATGAAACACACGCAATGGTTATCCACTCAAGTTATATAAAATATAGTACCCACTCAAAAAGTATGCATATTGTTTACCACAAAATAGTGCTCACATTTAAATCAGCAGCATTTATAGCATATGCACCACTCATGCAAATGAGAGAGAATCCACTAATAACCTCATGGTCTCCCTGCCAATTAAAGCCCAGCTGCACTGCCTCCTGATAGCTGCCTATTTCCTATCCTACATGTTTCGCAGGTCAGTTTGTAACCGCTCATCAGGGGTATTCAGTTGCTATCTATCCATAAGGAGTTATATCGGCATGGGAGCTACATAAAACGGGCAGTTGGTGGCCACCGGCTAGTGTCACCAGCCGACTTGTCCGTGCATCAGTGCTAGTATGACCGCAAGGCGCGGCCGAATCTCCTGTGGTTTAAATGCACCACCCAGCGGATACACGCCCACCTACTGTAGGTGGCGAGCCTTCATTGGACAATGCTCACCATCCCCCTGTGAAGCTGACGCGCCTCCTGCACAGTCGACCGTCCAATCAAGTCACAGCCGTGTCATCAGTGGGTGGAGCTAAAGCACGTCCAATCAGAATTCAGCTATGTCTTTAGTGGGCGGAGTGGGCAGAGTCAACAGGTCCTGCGGCAGTCCTGTCACGCAGATTACAGTGGCTTCATACACTAAAAGGTAAGTACTGCATATCGTAATAAAGAGGATAACAGATAATGGAAGCATAAATAAAGAGCAGAATCAATGAGGTTAACACATCGGGATACCCATCCAGCTATGGTATAACTCAGCAATTACTATGAGGAGATAACATCTTAATAAGGTCATCCATGGTAAAAATATACATTATTTAATGACCCCACAACAGTCAGAGGGACTACAAGTCTCAGGCAAACATATGCATTTGGGATACTGACAACGTTTATCTGCATTATCCATCCTCTCACTCAAGACTGATAAAACCCCCAGGGACATATATAAAATGACCAGAACACATTTACAGTGTCCATATTAGGACATCCTCAGATATCAGTGTCAAACATCAGATTAATAGCAGTTTACAACAGCGACACCTGACTTTGATTCTGACACCTGACTTTGACTTTGATTTTGATTCTGACAACTGACTTTGACTTTGATTCTGAAACCTGACTTTGATTCTGACACCTGACTTTGACTTTGATTCTGACTTTGACTTTGATTCTGACACCTGACTTTGACTTTGATTCTGACACCCGACTTTGACTTTGATTCTGACACCTGACTTTGAGTCTGACACCTGACTCTATGCAGTTTCTGGGCTGGTTGTAAAACGTAGATGACTTCTGACTTTCATATCTGATTGAGTCACAAGTCAGCAGTCAGCTATGAAGCACATACAATGTTACACTGTGATTGGCCAGTCTGACTGACCTCTGAGTGAACTCACTGCTCACACTCAGGAGTAGAAGATACTTGTATAAGGCTGCAGGCTGAGAGCTCCATGAGTCTGATAAAAAGTTGTCTGACACAAAGTTGTCTGATACCTGTCAGAGATCAGACTCACACATCATCTGAGTTTTTCATATACATACAAGCCAGCCAGCACATACAATGGGGGAGATTTATCAAGTAAAATGCTCCACATTTCTGGTATCATTTTCACCAAATAACCTCTCTAACATGTTGTGTGCCACATTTATAAAGTGTTTTAAATACTTTTATTACTTGTACCAAAAGGAGTGTGACCTACAACACTGTGCTGCAAAAATGCATCCAAATAACCTCTCTAACATTTATCAAGTGTTTTAGGCTGAGGCCCCACGTACCAGGCTGCAGGAAAAAAGCGCTGTGGAAAAAACCTTGGCAGAAATGCATCACAGTTTTTCCCTCAGAGATTTCTGCTGAAAGTCTGGCGAGGTTTCCTCTGCAGACTTTCTGCTTCCATTATACCTATAGTGAAACCACCGCCATTTCCGTAAATAGAATTGACATGCTGCGATTTCCAAAACCGCAACTGTTTTGGAAATTGCACCATTTTCACTGCGTGTATTTTTCTGCAATGTGTGGATTGTCGGGGTTGTAAAACAAACCAATTGCAGCCACGCTGTGCGGTTCAAATTACCAGTACCAGTTTAACCCCTACAATCCATGCATTGCAGAAAAATACACGCAGTGGAAATGCTGCAATTTCCAAAAAAATAGCAAGTCAATTATATTTACGCAAATGCTGGCGGTTTCACTATAGGTATAATGGAAGCAGAAAGTCCGCAGAGGAAACCTCACCAGACTTTCTGCAAAAATCTCTGAGGGAAAAACCGTGATGCATTTCTGCCAAGGTTTTTTCCACAGCGCTTTTTTGCTGCAGCCTGGTACGTGGGGCCTCAGCCTAAAACACTTGATAAATGTTAGAGAGGTTATTTGGATGTATCTTTGCAGCACAGTGTTGTAGGTCACGCTCCTTTTTGTACAAGTAATAAAAGTATTTAAAACACTTTATAAATGTGGCACACAACATGTTAGAGAGGTTATTTGGTGAAAATGATACCAGAAATGTGCAGCATTTTACTTGATAAATCGCCCCCATTGTATGTTCTGGCTGGCTTGTATGTATATGAAAAACTTAGATGATGTGTGAGTCTGATCTCTGACTCAGCCAGATATCAGACAACTTTGTGTCAGACAACTTTTTATCAGACTCATGGAGCTCTCAGCCTGCAGCCTTATACAAGTATCTTCTACTCCTGAGTGTGAGCAGTGAGTTCACTCAGAGGTCAGTCAGACTGGCCAATCACAGTGTAACATTGTATGTGCTTCATAGCTGACTGCTGACTTGTGACTCAATCAGATATGAAAGTCAGAAGTCATCTAAGTTTTACAACCAGCCCAGAAACTGCATAGAGTCAGGTGTCAGACTCAAAGTCAGGTGTCAGACTCAAAGTCGGGTGTCAGAATCAAAGTCAAAGTCGGGTGTCAGAATCAAAGTCAAAGTCAGGTGTCAGAATCAAAGTCAAAGTCAGGTGTCAGAATCAAAGTCAAAGTCAGGTGTCAGAATCAAAGTCAAAGTCCGAATCAAAGTCAAAGTCAGAATCAAAGTCAGAATCAAAGTCAAAGTCAGGTGTCAGAATCAAAGGTGTCACTGTTGTAAACTGCTATTAATCTGATGTTTGACACTGATATCTGAGGATGTCCTAATATGGACACTGTACACATTAGATGCCTCATAGTCATTATCATAATTATATTCACACTATATTGCTCCCGTTTCCCCCATTTTGGAGGTCATGTGGCCTTTGTCCTTATAGCAAAACACCAATAAGGCCCTCTATTATCATAATATAATAAGGGGTAAAACACATCTTACGGAAATATATATATATATATATATATATATATATATATATATATATATATACACACCTGGGTCCTGAAACAGGTCTAATTCTCCTATCCCTAAGCCTGCATTTCTTTACAGAAAGGAGTGAAATGACAACTGGTCATTACTTTTTGTTCATAAGTATAGAAAAAACAACAGAGAAATAAATGGATAAATGAAAAATTATACTTAACTGTTTGCCACAAAACTATATAATCAATCTGCTCAGCTCCTCCTGTTGTATAACATACTGCCTGCAGATTAGACTGCATTTTCCTGGTGGCAGGTTCTCCTTATGCATTACCACTAGAGATGATAAAACAATTCATAATGAACTGGATTGGACTTGAATATATCAAATGTTTAATTTTTTAACAAAACTGAAACATTTGCGAATCATCTTGGGCTAACTAAAATGGCTGCAGTGCGCAGTGAAAAAACAGAGGAGGCATGTGTCTGTGATGTTGGCTGGATTCTAGCATCACCTGACATTACCTGACATCAACACTGCAATAGAACTACAGAATAATAAGATGAGGCAAAGTGGAATAATGTTTAGTTACATTTAAGCAATTTTAGGCAGATAGGCAGAAAAATCATAAGAGTGGGGGAAGGATAATTTCTGCACAGCGGTGTAAGCCTGTGCTTTCTTCAGTTTGTACAAAGTTCCAGATACAATGGACAGTTAACTCTTTCATTGCCAATAGTCTCATTTTGATGTTTTTTAGCAGCTCCACCAGTAGCAGCTGTATTGTTGTACTTCTTGAGAATAAAGATTACATTTTTGAAACAGTGAAACACAGATGTTGAGTCAGGATTCTGTGTATTCCTTCTCCTCTGTTTTTGTAACACTTAATTTACCATGCTGTCTTTCTGCACTGGCAACTGAGTCTTCTTCATCTTCACTGACACTAGTCACATTCCCTAGTAGTCATGTGGCATCTACTGAAAGAGATATTCTTCGTAGCCCAAGACTTCCGCTCCCCATAGCTGAAAAAATAAAGAAATTAACTGACGCATTTCACCAGTTATCCTAGCTCTTCAGGGGACACATGAACTGTATGACAATCAAAACGGCAAGCATCTCTTGATATCTCTGCATATAGGACTAAGCCTCATTAGCGCACCCTCATTAAGGTAAATTAAAACTCCTTATGCAGTTCAAGCAGAATCCTTGAGGGGAGCTTCTTTTTTTGTTTATTTTTATCAGGGCAAGGGGGGCTGTATAGTGGGATTTCAGCATAAATTCTACGGATGGGCCATAGGCAAACCAGTCCGATATTGCCCAAAGAGATGGAGTCCTAGGGCTTCTTTGACCACATCACCCACAAAGGTATAGCCAGGGGCAAAAATACTAGGGAAGTTTTCTTGTCGGTAAGCGTTGCTGGACGGAGACAGCAAGGCCAGAAGTGGTCAGGGACAAAGGGTGTATGTCCTGTGCTCCTGAGACTCTGACAGTTCCGGAGAAGCAGGATCTGCTCTGATGGAATGTGTGAGGAATGCAGAGGTCAAGAGTTAGACAGCAGAGGTTCCTCCAGCTAGAACTTGCCAGCCTATTTTTGACTACATCATATTGTAAAGGAAGACTCAAACGTTAACTTTCAGTATCCTTGTTAGCCACTGACTCCATTGCATGTAATAATTATTAAGTGACAGTATAGTTGACCACAGAGGATCAGAAATTTTACCAGCTGACTTGTACCAAAGGTGTCATCATCTGACAGGTCACATTTAAAGGGCTTATGACATTATAGACACATCCCTTATCCATGAGAATGGGGGTCCTGTTTGTTCTACAGATAAATGAAGTTGAAGACATACATTAAACATTAATGCGATAACTCTCCAGCATGGCCCATACTATTATCAATGCTTGTCTGTAGTTATTACATGGGTGTATGCTTGACTATATGTAGTGTCCAAATTGAAGTACTAGAAAAGAAACAAATTAATTGTCTTGCCTTACACAACTGTGTATGTTATACGTGGACTGTTAATGCAACTGTATGTGTAATATATCACTACCTCTTTAATAGGACAAACCATTTAGGCTGGTAAGCTGAGTTGATGTGCAACCCTGGACTGAGTTACCTCTAGTTAGGGAAGAGTTGGAGGCAATAGGTTTCCTGCTCCCTGAGCTTGGAGGAGGAAGTCATAGAAGGAGACTTCCTCCGTGTCAGGAGGAGATGGATGCGATGAGTCTTAGCTAGAGTCCCTAGTTAGGTTGGCCCAAGTCAATTAGAAGTTAGCTAGCATGTTTTTCTTGAGTCAGATGATGGGAGTAGTCCCTGCTCATTTTGAGGATATTGTGTGTTCATAGCTATGACCATATCTGGCAGTCTACGGGGAGACAGTGCCCACATGGTAAAATGCCTCCTTTAATGGCCCCCACATGGTATAATGCTCCCTTAACAGACCTCCACATGGTATAGCACCATACATTTCTGGCCCCCACACAGTATACCGCCCGATTTATTGGCCCCCACATGGTATACCTTTGGGGATCTGTACCCTGCAGTCAGGGTATTGCAGATATCTTTTGTGAATAAAGAGACTGATGTAAACCACATGTTTGAGAGGAAGATTTGTCCCAGTAAAGGAGACACAGACTGACTGGGATGTACCATCTTAAACAGGGGTGTAACTAGCAAAGTCCAGGCCCCTTAGCAAACTTTTGACTGGGGCCCCTTTGCCCCACACAGTACAGTGCCCTTTCCTGACCTCCACACAGTATAATTCTTCCTTTACCAGCGCCCACATGGCGTAAAGTTCCCTTTACCGATGCCCACATGGTATAAAGCCCCATTTACCAGCCCCCCCATGGTATAACAAACCATTTACTGGCCCCTACTTGGTATAATGCTTCCTTTTCTGGTCCCCACATGGTATACGGCCCCATTTACTGGCCCCCACATGGTATAATGCCCCTCTGCTGGCACCACATAGTATAATGAATCCTTTACTTACCCACACAGCATATTGCCTCTTTATTGGCCCCATACAGTTTGCTGCCTCCTTTACTGGTCTCCACACAGTAAAGTCCCCCTTTACTGGCCCCCCACACAGTTTGCTGGTGTACTTTATTGGCCTTATGCAGCAATTACCCGTTTACAGGGTTTCATACTGTAAGTATCCCCCATAGTGACTACCTATGGGGCCCCGTGACCTTCTGCAAGTGAAAACCTTTAAAGAAAACAAAAACAACAGGGAGCCGACTGGGCCCCAAAGCAGCTGCTATGGCTACTATGGCGGTAGTTCCACCACTGATCTTAAAAACTCCTAGTGGATGTTCCTAAGCACTATGCCTCAATCATATGTATCAAGTTGCCCGTTATCCCCTATTTTATTTTTTTAGTAGAGGTCCTGGCCACTGTGACCACAGCTACTACTACTTCCACCCTCCTGGCCTTCCTCCCAAATGCTGGTGTACACATACTTTTGGCCCAGCAGAGTAGACAAAATTAGATTTAAAGCTCAGTGTGAGACATGCAATAAAGATTTAATGTCTCCACTCACTGACAAGGTACCCTCTGTGACTCCTGGACATTCAATGAATCTAAAGCCTGCTTCAGGCAATATAACCAGTTCATTTTAAGTAAATTACAAGTTAGCCAAGGCTAATTTAAATGGGGTCTGGGAACCCATCACCAGTAGACTCTCGCCCAGCTGGTCATTTTGTTTTTATATTTCAGTTTTGGATGATCAATTATATGCTGCACAAAATTAGGAAACATAATACAAAATTGCCTGCTGCTCATAAAAGACAAATATCTAGTTTATACATTTTCTGAAGTGCATCATTTACATGCCACAAGCGAAGGACCAGGAACTGAATAAAACAATCAAAGCACTTTGCTGGGACTGATAAAGAGAGGTACTGGAAATAGTCTGCTAATATTAATATCAAAACAAACCCTTTACTTGCAAATCCTTACTATTCATATGTTAATGCCCTTGAGTGTTTGTAGTTGGATGTGATAGAAAAGTATTAAACAAGCCTAATCTAAAATTAAGATTGTTCACTTAAAAACACAAATCTATTTGCTAATGAAAATATATTTTTGGACAATTTCAAAACTCTGGAGAACTGGGTGTGCAGAGCAAATGTTTTTCTGCTGCTTGTATCTATACTTGCAATTATATAGAAAATAAAAAAAAATGTGGAGCTGTGCCTGCTGGACCTACAGTGCAGTGGGAGTTGACTGTTCTATACAGCCAGGCTTCTGCTGTAAAAACTAAGACCAGACATAATGCCGATTTAGTTATTTAATCTCTTTTATGGTCAATAACTACAGCATCTAAATGGTTGACACTCCCACTGTATAATTAAAGGGGGCCAATGGTTGCCATAGCAGATGACAAACAATTGCCTCCAAGCCTGCCATGTACAGTGACCTGTTAGATACAGCCAGATAATATATGTAATAGTCAGTACGTATGAGGGCAAATAACAGTTATTATACACTGCCATAGAAAAGTATCACAAGGCATTATGGGAAAGGAGCTGGGAGCTCATGCGCCCTCTGTTGGATGTAATAGTTGCAGATAAGTGTAATAGTTGCAGATAAGTGAAACTGGCTTGGTTAAAATCCCTTTTGCTGTCTCAAGACTCGGTGAGTCAAAAGCAAATTGAGGATCTATTACATCCAACAGAGGGCGCATGAGCTCCCAGCTCCTTTCCCATAATGCCTTGTGATATGTAGATACTTAGTAGAGGGTGAAAGGCAACTCAAAACTCTACACACCTTAACTGGTGCTCTCCTCAAGGAGAGATGTCCCTGTCCATAGAAAAGCATAGCAGTATATTGTACTAGTGATCAAACAATTACACAGTGAAGTCACATAATGGTACTAAAATTAAAGTCAAAATTAATGTTTAAAAAAGTTTTAAAATTCTCAATGACCATATAAATATAATTCATCGTTTGCCAAAACCTACACCTAAAGGATATCTCTGAATCCATAACAACATGTGCTATATAAAATTGTCTCATTATCTATTCCATGCTGTGAACATAGTAAAAACTGGAAAAAAAAACCAATGAAAGTATTGCTGATATTTGGTTATAAAGCTTTCAAGAAAAGGGAATAAAATGTGATCAAGGAGGTCATTTGCATCCTAAAACCTTCCAACAAAAATGTTAACTCATCCCCTAAATAATAAGAATCTTAGTGGCAGGAAAATATAAAAGTTATGGCCCTCAGAAAACCAGTACACAAAAGCATAATTTTTTAAACCGTTTTTCCTGGTTCAGGACCAGTTACATTTTTGGGTCTTTTTGTACATGCAGTTTCTAGAGCTATAACATATTTTTTCCTTTGGGTTATTCAAATCAATTCGCATTTTTTTTTCAGTGATAAATAAGGTTTTTCTTTTATGGTATTTGTATTTTTCCAGGTTTTATCTTTATTTTAACATCCAAAAAAACCTAAAAAAAGAGGGGAAACGTGTCTGTTTTTCACATTTTTCATGCGCTACTAAAAAATTTTTTAGGCTAAAGCCCCACGTTGCCTAAACGCAGCTTTTTTTGTTGCAGATTTTGTTGCAGTTTTTTGAGCCAAAGCCAGGAGTGGATTGAGCAGAAGGTAGAAGTATAAGAAGCTTCCTAGATATTTTTCATTCCTTTTGTAGCCATTCTTGACTTTGGCTCAAAAAACCGCAACAAAATCATCTGCGTTTCCGCAACGTGGGGCTTTAGCCTTAAATAGTTTTTGCTCTCCATTACGGTCATAGGTGTCATTTATCGTCTCGCCAGGGTTGGGAGGTCATATTAGACCTTTGGGGAGGGGGCATTTTTACTTTTTTTTTTTATTGCTGATTTCACCTTAAATTGCAAAAATGCAGCCTTCTATGCTGTATTCCTGAGCTGATCTGGTTTCTGGGTTCTCTAGGACCTGACAATTCATGCAGTTCTAGACCCCAGTTGTCATGTGACTATTGGAATGAAAGTAGAGTCATGCAGGGTTAAGGCTAAGGCCCCATGTTGCAGAAACGCAGCTTTTTTGTTGCAGATTTTGTTGAGGTTTTTAGAGCCAAAGCCAAGAATGGCTACAAGAGTAATGGGAAATATATAGGAAGTTCTTATACTTCTCCCTTTAGCCAAATCCACTCCTGGCTTTGGCTCAAAAAACTGCAACAAAATCTGCAACAAAAAAAGCTGCGTTTTCGCAACGTGGGGCCTTAGATTAAGAGTGGCCCGCTAGGATGTATATAGTCTATGGGTGGTCCAGAAGCATGTTTTACTATGTAAAAGTAGTATGAACCCCAATGCTACCAGGGAAAACTTCAACTCATCCTGCAAAAAATAGACCCTTGCAAAATTCTGTGTATGGAAGAGCAAAAAGGTTATGACCCTCAGAAAATGGTGGCACAAAAACATGATTTTTAAAATAAAAATAGCGTTATTGTTGAGCAAAAGTAGTAAAAATAAATAAAACTGTATAAATCAGATATCAATGTAATACTGTCCTGCTGAATAAAATGAACATGTCATTAACATCGCATGGTGAATGTCAAAAAAGGAAACCCACCCAAAATAATATCAGAGTTGTTAATTTTTGGTCAGCAAGCCAAGTCATCTCGCTATCACACAGCTCCGTTGATTAAAAAAAACAAAAACAAAAGTGTTATAGTTCTCGGAATGTAAAAACACAAAAATATTTTTTTGAAAAAAAAGTAAAACATTAAAAAAGTTTACATTTGTTTGCTATTGCCATGATTGTCAGAGTGAAGTTAACATGTCATTTATACTGCAAGGTAAATGCTGTAAAAACAAAACCCAAACAACCCATTGCTCCCTAATGAAATGCATTATTCCCTGATTTACTCGACACAGCTTACATATGGCCACACAATATAAATTGAAATACTAGTAAATCCCCATAAAGAATTAATGAATCTATTCATATTCATAGATGAATACCTTATGAGGTATAGGTTCCAAAGTTGGATAATTTCTCAGTGGTTGCCATTGTACTGGGGGGATTTGCAAAAGAGACATGGCACCCAAAAAAACATTACAGTGCAATCTGTGCTCCCAATGCTGAATTGTGTTGTTCTGTTCCCAGTAGTTTATGAGGTATTTCTGAGTTAGGAGAAAATATGTTACAAATTCTGAAGTGCTTTTTCACTTATTATGCCTTGTAAAAATGAAATATATGGGGCTAAAGCAATGTGTTTTTAAAAAATAGAAAATATTGTTTCAGTCTTATGTGGACTCAAAATGGTCGCAACACCCCTAAATGAATTCCTTGAGGGGTGCAGTTTAAAAAGTGGGGTCTCTGCAATCATGACTTGGTGCCTGAAATAGCTCCTAATAAAAATAAAGCCCCATAATCCATATGTGCTCCTTCCATACATATGGAATATTTCTACAAACTTCAGAATCAGGGTAATAAATATTGAGGTTTGTTTTGCTGTTATATCTTGCTGTGGTAGAGGAAATCATTGATTTAAAATGGAAAATCTGCAAAAGACTGAAATTTTAGAATTTTTTAAAAATAATTTACTTGAAAATTGGAAAATGTGCTACTAAATTTATAAGCCTTCTACACAAATAAATGGATGTTGACTGATTCCGGACCGTCCATTAACTATAAATGTTCAGGCGGTCTGCTCTTAAAGGGGTTGTTCAGGGTAAACTTTTATTTTTTAATTAAGTCGGGGGAGGTGAAAAAAAAATACTCACCTATCCATGGTGCTCCGGTGCCTCCCAGCGCGGTCCTGCAGCTCCGTTTTTGTCTTCTGGCGGAAGTCCCCACCTCATATGACCGCTGAGGCCAATCAGCAGCCTCAGCAATCTAAGGAAGGGACCTTGGGATATGATGTCCCCAGGACCCTTTCTTGGGCCGCTGAGTTTGGTGATTAGGACCCAGGAAGTCACAGCCAGTGAAGAATTCAGGACTGGACCTCCTCCGGTCTACTTAAAAAATAATATTTTAGCCTAGACAACCTCTTTAACACTGAAAGGATGTATATATATATATATATATATATATATATATATATGTGTTCTTTCAGTGTTAATCACCTTCTGAAGTACAATGGAATGGGCATACTCTTACAGGACTAGACAGAGAGACTGGAATCCATCTCACAACTGTGTAAACTCACCCCGCACTTGAGGGCCAAACTGGAGCTGAATATGTTGGAAGGGAGCCAAAAAAGGTCATGTTGTAGCCTGTCTCTAACAGAAGCATGTTCTAACAGACATTAGCAATTTTGGAGGAATTTTACAGGGATGTATCTACCCAGGCCGAACAGCAACAAAAGTTTTTGTGAGGGTGAAGACGAAGACCTTAGTGCAGTATACTAATGGCCTACAGGAACTTCTTGCCATGCTGCAGAGGAAAGCTGAGACAAACACTATGTTAGCCAGTGATACTGAAGTCATGCTGCAAGACCACTTTGTCATGGAACTGCAGGATCCCTCCCTGAAGAGGACATTGTGGGAGTGTCTCGAGACCCACTCCACCAGGTACTTAGGGAGGCAATCATAGATGTAGAAGCAATAGATTGGTTTGAGAAAGCCCAGTGGTTTGAGCCAAGATCAGTGAAGTAAAACTTTTGCCTGGTTGATACCTGTGCCAAGTCTCCACCCTGGACTATCTAATGCTGGAAGAAAGCTTCTCCTCAGTATCATGGTTACCTAATGGTTGAAATTTAGGGGAGACAATAATTTGCCAAACTGGAAAATGGGAATGATGTGTGTGGACATCAAGAGTTGACTTTACTCCCAGGAGAATTGTGTCCAAGGTCCATATCACCCAGGATGTACAGGTCCTGACAGAACTCTGTTGGTGCATGGATCACAGTGAGCCCAGCACGGGTGGGAATGCTGTTGATCTCAGCTGAGCATCTGTGGCTAGAAGTCTCTATGGACAACATCTGTCTTTCTCTGCATGAGCCAGAATGGCTCATCCAAGTCTTGGGGACACACCAGTGCCTGCTCCCACCATGATGCTGATTTTGGACAAAAACTCGTCCTGGAGCACAAGATACCAATGAGGGAGGGAGGTTCCAATCTGCCCATTCTACTGGCTGATTCACCTGGCCCTGTATCAGGAAGTCAAGGGCCTGCTAAAGCTTATGCAAGAGATTTGAGTGATCCAGGATAGCAAAAGCTCTTGGGCTTCCATGATACTTTAGTCTTGGTAAAGAAGAAGGATGGACTTCCAACACTTGAACACTTTTATGACCCAGGATACCTACCCTCTGCCCAAGATCAAGAAGTTGATGGCATCCTTTTGGTGGGCCCAATATTTCTCCATGTTAGTTTTGGTCAGGAGGTACTAGGGTAAATGGTCTCCAAGGATGGTATGTCGACTCTTAGACATAAAGGTTCAGAACAGGGTTGAATGAGAGAAAAACTGTATTTCTGCCACTTTCTTATGGATTTTATTTTTATGGCTTTCACTGTGCAGCCATAATGACATATTATCTGTATTCTGCAGGTCATTACAATTACATTGTACTAAATTTATATAGTTTTTGTTATGTTTTAACACCTTAAAAAAATCTAAAACTTTGAGAAAAAAAAACATATCTTGGATTTGCCATATTCTGACACTCTGTAAATTTTTTATGTTTTGGTATATAAGGCTGCATAAGGCGTCTATTTTTGGGGTTCCAGATGTACTTTTTATTTACACCATTTTGGGGAATGTTTGATACTTTGATTGCTTTTTGTTCAAATTTTGTTAGTTGGCAAAACGGCAAAAAAGGGGCTTTGGCTCTTTTGATTTTTTTTTTCCTGCTACACTGTTCATCCTATGGGAAAAATGTTTTTAGAAGTTTGTAGTTATGTCTAATGTGTATGTGCTTTAATGTGTTAATTTATTTTTATTTCTGATCTAGGGAAAGGGGGATGATTTGAACTTCTATTTCTAATTTTTTTTTTTTTACTTTTATTTTTATACCCCCTAGGGGTCTTGAAACCCATGGGGTCTGATCACTAGTACAATACTGTATTGTAAAATCCACAGAGTTCCATTACAGGCCGCCTACACCCTTGGATCTTATTCCAGGAGACAGCGATCATCACAAATATGTTTTACTGAGGCATCTAAAGTCTAATGCATTGCCATAATAGTACAGTGAATGTCAGGGAAGGGTAAGACTCTCCTGATATGTTTTATGCTTCAGATCTTTTGTACCTGTTCTATTTTATCTTTTTGTAGGTGGGGTCTCAAGAACTGGACACACTGGGCCAGATAAACTAAGACTGTCTAACTTTAGACAGTCTTAAACTGCCTAATGCTGTTTGAAAATATGGCATACTTTTAGACTGTCTAGTCTTACTTTATTTCTTTTCGTTGCCTTAGTTTCTGTCAAAATTTTGGCGCATTGCCTGGTGCAAGTTTTGCATATTAAACTCTGCCTTTTTTCAGCGAGCACTGACCAACTGTCCGATGAGGAGCCGAAACTGTTAGAAAGTGTATACAACAGAAAATGTAGAAGATGTAAAGCAAGTAAATAATTTTTTTTTTTGTGCAAATTACGCCAGTGTTCTGGTGCACTTTTATTAGTTTATCTGTCCCAGTATTTCAGATGGGGTCGCACCTATACAGCAGGATCACAATCTCTCTTCTAACTGGTTATATCTCTAGCCATACAGTCGAGCATCCTACTTGCATCACCATATTCTGGAACCTGTAGCTTTTTTATATTTCAGTGTATGGAGCTGTGTAAGGTTTCTTTTTTTGCAGGACTATATGTAGTTTTTATTGATACCATGTTGTGGAATGTATGATTTGGAATAAGCCTATTTAAAACAAGCAGTTAAGCGAGTGTGGGAGGTTGAGAGTGTGCATTTGTCTAAAGTGTGCAGTGTCTTAAGTATGACTTTTGATTCAGTGATTTTAAGTGCATCTAGAAGATAACTGTAACTTTTTTTTTTTTCAATTATCTTGCTGTAAGCCGTGTACCGGGGTGGGCTCCCCAGGATACAGCGAAGTCACGAACAAAGGAAGCGACTCCAAATCAATTTAGTAAAAACAAGATTTTACTTAGTGTAGTACCACCCTTTTACCAAAAAGAACACTTCCAACTATTTACATACACTCAACCAGTAAGCTGAGACCCTGGTGTTGTACAGCGCGGTGCCCTCTAATGTGCAGCTGCAATATACCCCAAGCTTTTACCTATCTGCAGGCTGCAACTAACCAGCTGCTTGTTACCTTTTTATCACCCTAGTCACAGGAACAATTCAGTGAGTGTGATAGGGGCATTGGCGGTATAACACAAGAGCTTACAAACTTATCAAAATACCCCTATTCCCCCCAAACAAAGTAAATATAATAGTAGGTCAGCTTGCAAGCCAAAGAAATATGAAATTGCATAAAATGTCGCTCCCAGACTTCCTTAGAAGCTTCTCTCTGAGAGTTACAACTCTATAGAATTCTGAGTCTTAGTTCCTACTACCGAATAGGTAGATAATTCACCAATAGTGTGGCCTGTGAAGATGAGTATGCCTAACTAGTCTAACTACAGGCCTGTACTCAGTCCCAAGCAATTTGGTGCCAAAAATGTAATGCGGTGCAAGCACGATTACTTCTCTCACTGACCCGGGTCTGTTGGGTACCTTTAGCCTTTGTCTGGAACAGCTGGAAGCGGGGCTCATCCTGAAAACCTGCGGTCTCACTGACAGGGCCACTTCTCAGCCGGGTCCTTGATAGTAATCTTCTCCTTCAGGATGCTGTCTGAACAAACCCTGTAACAGTCTCTGCTTCAGCTTCACCCTGCTGTATTTCTGATACCTTAGGAATCCTCCTTCTACAGCTCAAAGCACACTCCTAAGATGGATGCCACACACACTTTGCTCCTTCTTCTAGTTCCACCTCTGCAGAACAGGGTCTCCACGTCACTACTCCAGGGAATTACAGAATTACAGTCCTTCCCATTTCTGAGGTAACAGTGGCCTCTTGTGGCCAAACAACCAAATGTCAGTTTATAAAAAAATAAAATAAAATTACTTACAGAAACAGGTACATTCACAACATGAGGGCTGTTTCCCCATCTTACACTGCTATGCATATCTTCATTAGGATGAACTCCATTGGTGCCAATGCAACTCAGTGCTCATCTTGTGCAATGTATGCCTTCCTTGAACAGCCATTGGAGGGGGAATATTGTTGGGCAGGGTATAAGAGAATTGCTCATCTGGAAGCACAGGTACTGGATTAAATGAGCAACTCTCAACACTGCATGCAATTGACAAAATGGAGAGGAGTTTGCTGATTAGTGAGCAGATGCTCCATGGGGTAGATGGGGATGGAGACAGGGAGGGAATCATGTAGGTTCAAGATGGCAGGCAGAAATCTGGGTAAGAGAGAAAAGTGTCACGGAGGCTAGTCCTGACCTGGAACACCACAATAAATTTCAGTACAGGGGTAGTGTAGCTGCAGCAGGATGCTTCCTCTAGCAACC
This sequence comes from Leptodactylus fallax, assembly GCA_947044405.1. Taxonomy (NCBI): domain Eukaryota; kingdom Metazoa; phylum Chordata; class Amphibia; order Anura; family Leptodactylidae; genus Leptodactylus; species Leptodactylus fallax. Next base: position 2,098,517 of record CAMRHE010000024.1, read on the forward strand.
AAGGGAATATCTGCTCTAGTAGGAGGGCAAATAGGAGCGGAAAGACCAGACAGATGGTGGTAGTGGGTGTCTCAATTATTAGGGGTACAGATAGGGCAATCTGTTACAAAGATCTGGAATACTGAAAAGTTTGTTGTCTTTCAAGTATTCAGGTTCTTGGATTGGGAGGACAGATTACTGTTAGTGTGTTGGTAAAGACCCAGTGGTCATAGTACACATTGACACTGATGTTAGATGTAGATGGAAGGTCATAAAAATTTATTATTTTGAGCAGAAAGCTTAAGGCTAAGACCTCAAAGGTAATATTTTCTGAAATACTACCTGTATGAGGGGCCACACAGGTGGAGGGAGATTAGGGAGGTAAACAAGTGGTTGAAGAGTTGGTGTAGGAAAGAGGGGTTTGGGTTCTTGGACAACTGGGCTGGCATGTGTTGGGTACAGGATTTTCAGTAGGTATAGGCTGCACCTCAATGGATAGGGTGTAGCTGTGCTGGGGGAGAAGATGGCTAAAAGGTTGAAGAAGTAATTAAGTTAGGAACTGGGAAGGGCATAAAACGTATAGAAGGGAAAGATAGTGTAGATAGTGACAGGTAGATAAACAAGGATATTGGGGGTGGAACAGAGTGAGGGATTAGAATAGTTAATAAGAAAATGCAGAATACAGTGAAGTAAAAGAACTAAATTGCATGTACACTAATGCCAGGAGCCTCAATAACAAGACTGAAGAAATTAGAAGCAATAATGTTGGAAGAGGTATATATAGTGGGAATAAGTGAGACATAGCTGTATGACAGCTATGACTGGGCTGTAAATATACAGGGGTACAGTCTATTCAGAAAAGAATAACAGAGGGAGAGGGGTTTGCTTATATATAAAATCCTGCCTAAAGCTTGTAGTGCGGTAAGACATCTGTGAAAAAAAATTAACATGAGTCCATTTGGGTGGAAATAAGAGGAAGGAAAAGTAAAATAAAATACTAATAGGCATCTGTTATAGATGACTTCAAGTATAGTGGAGGAAGGGTAACAGTTACTAAAGGGCCAAATATGAGAGGTTGCACTTTCACACCTAATATTAACCAACAGACCTGACAGAATATTAAAACTGGAGCTTGGGGGTCACCTGGGTAATAGTGATCACAACATAATACATTTGCAAGTATCCTTTAATAAGATGTTTAGTAGAGGGGGTACAAAAACACTAAACTTCAGAAAAGCCAATTTCCATCAACTAAGGGATGACTTTAACTGGGACAGTGTCCTAAGAAACAAAAGTACACATTCTAAATGGGACATTGTTAAAAGCAACTTAAATACATGTTGTGAAATAGGTATACCGTATGGTAATAAATGTGCCAGGAAGAAAAGAAAACCATTGTGGTTAAATAAAACTGCGAGGGGGTGCAATAAATTATAAAAATAAATATTTTAAACTAATAAAACAGGAGGCAAGTGAAAAAGCGTTAAAGAATTATAAAGAGAAATATAAGATGTAAGGAAAGTAAAAATAACCCCAAAATATTCATCAATTACATAAATAACAAGAAATTTAATACTGAGACTGTGGGCCCTCTCAAAAATAATCTGCGAAAAATGGAGGAAGAGGATAAGGAAAAGGCTAATCTGTTAAATGTCTTCTTCTGTTCTGTTTTTACACAGGAAAATGCAATGATTGGGGAAGTGACTAGAGATAAGTTAAAGGGGTTGTCTGGGATAAACTAAAAATTTAACACTAAGCTAAACCCCATCCCCCCGCTTAACTTCTAATTTACTCCCTTTTAAAAAAAAAGTATATTTACCAATATCCCTGGGGCGGTCATGTGACGAGGAAACAGCGGCACAGAAGAAAATGATCTCCAGGACAAGAAGACAGGTAAGTATGATGGGTGGGGATCGGGGTAGTTAGGTAGGTAGGACTAGTAATCTGAGGGCTAGCTAGGGAAACAGGGAGGGGGTGTGAGAGGGGATGGAAGGGAGTGAGAGGGGGATCTGAGTAAACAGCAATGCATCATGGTAGTTGTAGGCTAAGACAACAGGAAGCTACCCATGTAAACAAATGAGATGGATGAGATTCTTTCACAGCAAATGACCACGCTTTCGAAGAAATATGAAATTGTTATCATGGGAGACTTTAATTACTCAGATATTCATTGGGAAACTCACACAGCTACGAGTAAAAGCTCTATCAAATTTTTATCCTCTCTAGCAGACAACTTCATTGCCCAGCTAGTAGAAAAAAACACGAGAGGAACATCCATTCTGGACCTAGTTTTAACTAACAAGGAGGACATGGTTAAGGAATTAAGGGTAGCAGGGACATTGGGATTCAGCGACCATGCTATACTCGAGTTTGGGGTTGTAAGAAGAAGAAGACCTGAGAAGACAAAGACTAGAAGGCTCAATTTTAGTAGGGCAGATTTTAGGGGCCTAAAGGTAAGGGTTAGTAGAATTCCATGGCGAAAAATTCTTAAGCACAAAAATGCACATGAGGGGTGGGAAATTTTCCGTAGGGAAATCATTAATGCACAGGAACTAACAATACCTAGAAGCAAGAAAAATGGGAATCACCTAAAAATTCCAGGATGGATGACCAAAAAATTACATAACCTACTAAAAAAGAAAAAGGAAACATACAACAAGTGGAAGATGGGAACTATATCTAAGGGAGAGTATACAGCAGTTTGCAGACTCTGCAAGATAAGCATTAAAAAAGCTAAGGCTGAATACGAATTGAAGCTTGCAAAAGAAGTTAAGAGTAAGGTAAAAGGTTTTTGGGGATATGTTAAGAGCAAAAGAAAAGTGAAGGAAACCATTGGAGTCCTGAAGAACGATAAGGGTGAAAAAGTTAACATGGTGGATCAGCAGGTGGAGTTACTAAATTCATATTTTGTATCCGTCTTCTCCCAAGAAATGGATGGAAATATCAACATTAATGGTGATAGTGATGAGGGGAAAGAGGACTCCAAGCTGATTATAAGTGAAGGTTTGATAAGAGAACATTTAGCTAAGATTAAGGAAACCAAGTCCCCAGGACCGGATGATTTACACCCTAGAGTTTTAAAAGAATTAGCAGAGGAAATAACGGAACCCCTTGCAATAATCTTTAATAAGTCATGGGAAACAGGAGTGGTCCCTCTAGATTGGAAAAGGGCAAATGTGGTCCCCATCTACAAAAAGGGGAATAGGGATGACCCAGGAAATTATAGGCCGGTAAGTCTGACCTCGATAGTAGGAAAAATCTTTGAACAAATCGTTAAAGAACATTTAATTAGGTACCTGGATGAGAAGGCTTTAATTAATCAGAGCCAGCACAGCTTTATGCCTAATAAATCTTGTCAGACTAACCTGATTTCATTCTACAATAAAGTCACTGAATGGTTGGACCAGGGGAATGCAGTGGACATAGTATATCTTGACTTTAGTAAGGCCTTTGATAAAGTATCACATAACATTCTTATTGAAAAAATGATCAAGTATGGCTTTGATAAAATATCAGTGAGGTGGGTTCACAATTGGCTTAATGATCGGGCACAACGAGTAATTCTAAATGGCTATACATCAAACTGGAAGAAAGTAAAAAGCAGGGTGCCACAGGGCTCTGTCCTGGGCCCAGTACTTTTTAATATTTTTATAAATGATCTGGTTGATGGGATTAGTGGGGAACTAATAAAATTTGCAGATGATACAAAGATAGGAGGAATAGCCAACACTAGAGAGGAGAGAGAGTGCATCCAAAAGGACTTAGACACACTGGAACAATGGGCTGAGGTGAACAAAATGGTATTCAACAGGGACAAATGCAAAGTCCTACATCTGGGTAACAGAAATGCAAGAAGCATATACAGTATGGGAGGAATAGAACTAAGTGAGAGTACAGGGGAAAAGGATCTGGGCATAATAATAGATCACAAATTCAACATGAGTCAACAGTGCGGTGCGGTGGCTAAAAAGGCTAATAAAATTCTAGGATGTATCAAGACGAGCATTGTAGCTAGATCAAGAGAGGTAATTATTCCACTGTACTCTGCCCTGGTCAGACCCCACCTGGAATACTGTGTACAGTTCTGGGCGCCCCAGTTTAAGAAAGACATCGATTTATTGGAGCAGGTCCAGAGAAGAGCAACCAAAATGGTGGAAGGTCTACAAACCATGTCCTACGAGGAAAGGCTAAAAGAATTGGGATTGCTTAGTTTGCAGAAGAGAAGGCTAAGGGGAGACTTAATAGCGGTATTTAAATATCTGAAAGGTTGTCACAGTGCAGAGGGATCTACCCTATTCTCATTAGCAGAAGGAAGCACGAGAAGTAATGGGATGAAACTAAGGGGAAGGAGATTCAGATTAGACATTAGGAAAAACTTTCTAACAGTAAGAGAAGTGAGGGAGTGGAATAGGCTGCCACGGGAGGTGGTGAGTTCTTCATCAATTGAAATCTTCAAGCGGAAACTGGATAGATATATAGCTGGGATGATTTAGGAAATCCTGCTTTTGCAGGGGGTTGGACTTGATGGCCCTTGAGGTCCCTTCCAGCTCAAACAAAACAAAAACAAAACAAAACAAAACAAATGCAGAGTATCCCAGGAGCTCCCAGAGAAACCCAGAAATCACTCAAAACACTGCTAAAGGTATTTGGGTGCACTTATTAACCCATTAATAGCACAGACCTGTTACAAAAAAGGGTCAAAAGTGATCCCGGAAACTATAGGCCAGTAAGTCTAACCTCAGTGATGGGTAAAATATTTTAAGGTTTTTTAAGAGATTCTATCCTGGAGTATCTCAGTGAATAAAACCTTATAACACCCAATGAGCACAGGTTTATGAGGAATTGGTCCTATCAAACTAAACTGAACAGCTTCTTTGAAGAGGTCAGGTCTAGACTGGACATGGGTATCTGGACTTTTCAAAGGCTTTTGATACAGTATCACATAAATGCTTGGTATACAAAATGAGAATGTTGGGACTAGGGGAAAATATATGAATCAACTGGCTCAGTGATAGGACACAGAGAGTACTTGTTAATGGTAAATTCTCAGACTGGATCACAGTCACCACTGGGGTATCACAGGGGTCACTTTTGGGTCCTCTCCTGTTTAATATGTTTGTAAATGACCTGGTAAAAGGTTTACTAAACAGGGTTTCCATATTTGCAGATGATATTAAAGTCTGTAAAGTATTAAAAAATGAGGAGGATAGCAGAATATTACAAGGGGATCTACAGTATGTAAGCTGGAAGCATGGGCGGAGGCTTGGCAAATGAAGTTTAATATAGACAAATGTAAAGTTATGTATTTTGGTCAAAGAAATAAAATGTATGATTATGTACTTAGTAGTAAATTATTGGGTAAGACTGACACTGAAAATGACTTGGGGATTTTTGTGGTCAGTAAGCTTTCCTTTAGGGTCCAGTGCCCTAAATCACTGAATCAAATCACTGAAGAGAAAGGCCATATTTCAAATGGTATTCTCATGTAAGTGCTTTATGGCATATCCATAGGTTATGCCTAAAATGTATTTTAGATGCAGGCCCCCTGACCCATGTCCCACATCTGGCTATCTCCATCAGTCCCATAGACATCAAATGGAGCTACAATTCACTTGCTTGACTGCCATTCCATCATTTCCATAGATTTTGAATGAAGTGGCAGTGTGCAGGATGGAACCCTGCTTTATTACAACTCCTCCTCACTAAGGCCATGCAGTGGGGAGGAAACAGGGTATTGGGACCCCCATTTTAGTGATTGGCAGGGGCATGCATTGCTCTAATTTTCTTTAACCCATTTGCGACATCTTCCCTACATTTACAAAAGATGAACGCTGGAGCTATATAGTAATAGCTCAGAAGCTAATCCACAGGCAGTGTAATACAACAGTGGTGAACTGACAAAATACTGTAATACAGAAGTATTAGCGATCAGTGACCCCTAAGGTGGCTACAAATAAACATAAAAAATAAGTTAAGTATTAAAACCAGCAAAAAAAGAAAAGAAATAATCAAAAAAGCAAAACACCATCCTTTCCCCATTTTTCGTTTAAAAAATTAAACAGAATTGGTATTACAATAAGTAAAAATTCATGAAGTATTAAAATAAAAAAAAGTATTTACACCTAAATATATGTATATACACACATTTAATGCACAGATCTATTTCTTGCATATACTGTACAATTCAATAATATACAGCATAATGCTCTATACTTCACATGCACATTGTGTAGGATGGTGCTGGATGCAGTCTTCTACAGTATGTTTGTATGTATGTCAGTCCCAGGCTGACCACAATGCTCTACCATCACTCCATCAATCACCACCAATTACTGGCCAATCATATAGGGGAAAAGACTAATATGGTACCTTGTTCCATTGATCCGGCAATCCAAACCATTAGACCCCTGGAAACAGACCCCCAGACATGGAAAAATGTTTTACCCCCCCCACCCCTTTAATGCACAAGTAGTCTGATTTATTAAAAATAAACAGATACAACTTGTTTTGTGGATACTGAACTTGTTTTGTCATGGAACATGCAAAAAAACAAAACAAAATTCTAGCATAAGTGAAAGACCTCCATCTAGTGGCTACATGTCTAATTTACAGCAGGCATAAGAAATTTGTCCTGAAATGTGTCTGAAATTTACAAAAAAATAGTAACCTGATTTGTTCATTGTGGCCTTTTCATATATTATAAATATAATAATCACATATACTCTAACATAAGGAAATGTATTGTAATTAAATAATTTCTGCAGCATTATTTAAAAATGGTTAAACAAACAGACATATGCAGTACTATACATATACAGTGTTATGAGACACTTGGCTAGTGCAGGGCCAACCTCAGTTTTGATGGGCCCTTGGGTGACAGTCTCAGTGGTCCTCCTGTCAGGCACAGTAAGAGGCACAATCAGTTACATTCAGTGAGTGTTGTAATTCATAAAGAACACCATATCTGCTTTTTCTGCCTAGACTTTATCTTCTGTTTAACACAATAACCAACAAGATGGAAAAAAGCTGGTGGTGATGGCACTGGTCGATGCAACAGAGATAGCGTCATCTGCATCTGTCATTCTGTCAGTGTGGACCTAGTCTTACTCATACAGTAATATAAGCATTTGTTGGAGGTATACATCAATATAGGTATCGTACATATAAAACATTCATTCTAGTCTCGATATACGTTTAAAAAAAAAAACCTTCAAGGCAAAAAAAACAACAACACAATTTAAGGATCTGTTCACATCAGCACTGTGGCTTCTATTGTAAATGCAAACCACAACATAATGGTGGCTTTCTCATAGTAGGTACTATCTTAATCCAACAGATCCTTTACTCAACAGATGTCTTACAATGTTTTTATGTTTTTTTATGTTGTGATAATACCTTATGGTATAGCTATACACACTCACTAACATTAGACAGCTGTATAATAATGATGAGGTGCTACAAGTCACAGGGCAGAACAAATACGCAGTGGACTGATACATAAACTTTATCAAATTAACATAATTAAAACCTTCACTACTTATGACTTATGTGCGATTTGCTCACATACCAGCTGTCCAGGTTCTGTACATTTCAGTTTCAGAAGTACACTTGGGCAACACAGCAGCCACAACAGGGTCAGAGGTCAGAGAGGGGAATTTTTATGAGCGATGCACTGTGGCTGCAAGTTTAGCAAGGAAAGATACAGACTATAAGGTTATTTTGTTAATTAAACTGATGTTTTCAGTACCTAGCTGAGCAGTGGGCCCTTTGAACATAGTGGGCCTTAGCATGTGCTGGGTGCTGATGCTGCCCATGAGCTAATACCTTGTAGGTCCCCTGTCCTGATAATCAAATTCATCAGCATCCCCTGATATACAACTGATTCATGTAATGCGGTTCAGGAGTCTGACTCCCTGCCTTGCTATTTCCTTCATACACTACATGTCATTTTAGACTTGTAGTCTATGAGGCAGCCGATTCAGGGCAGACTGCAAAATTATGTCATTGTGCTGCCTGAGCCGATCTGTGATAGACAAAAAAAAGGCTAGAAGAGACCTAGAGCCCACACCAAATCAGAAATGGAGGCAGGGAAGGGGAGTGAGATTACATTTTTTATTTTGTTGTTTATATACTGTGTAAGGGCACTGTAACATCAATAGCCTCTGTGGGAGCATTATTGTGAGAGTTCACTGATGGAGCATTATACTGTGTGAGGGGGTCAGTAAGATGATATAGTACTGTGTGGGGGTCACTGAGAGGGCATTATATCGTATGGTGACTACTAAGGGGGCAATATACTGTGTGGGGGCTTCTGAGGGGCATTATACTGTGTTGGAGGTACAAAACGAGGCATTATACTGTGTGGGAACACTAAGGAGGCATGTTAGTCTATGTGAGGGCTGCTGAGGCATGGTTATACTACACAACGGAGCTGGATTTAGTCAAAAGCTTCATAGCTTGGATTAGAGACGTCGCTTAAAACAAATAAATCTGTTGCTACATGATTTTAAGCCATGTACCCAAAACACTCCTCCCCCTTTTTCCCCCTGGCCAAAAGATTTGGGTGCAAAAGATAAACGTAGTTACACTTAGGGAGCATTATTAATATGAGAGCACTGGGAGCATTATTACTATGGGGGAGGTAACTGTTTGCTGGGCGCAGTTTTTTTCTTAAGGCATGTCACATACGGACATACACATGTCAGGTGTGGCCGTGAGGAGTCAACTCACTCCACTCACTGAATCTTGTATTCACCCTTCACTCAGGCTGCATATTGAGCTTAAATCACACCCCAACACACATCCCAAATACATGCTGCCCCCACCACTGACTTTGGGATTACATATACACGTATCTTTCCAACAGTCAGATGCAAACACACTTCAAAAAGGTAATGGGTTCATAGAGCAAACACAAAGTATTCTTAAATTTAACAATTTAACAATAACCATATAAAACCCTATATATATATATATATATATATATATATATATATATATATATAACAAATGATATACAAGCAATGGGAGATAAACAGAATAAATCCGATACCTACAGTCCCTCATCATATGTTCTTACTCTCGGAACTCCCGCGCATGCGTGTTAGCGCTATGTAAAAAATCTGGATCCCACCAGGTACATTAAAATTGATTATAACACTTACACCTGTTCATTATTACCAATGACATTGTTTGGCACACTATATGGACATTATTTAGATGTTCTATACTATGACTTGTGAATTATTAAGCACTGGAGTGTACATTGTATGATGATATATACAAATGTGTGATTTGTGTGGATTTTATATGATATAATTGCTGCTAATTGTGATATGATGAACACTATAAAACTTTGTATGCTGCTTCCACTTCACTGCTTGAAAAAGGCTCATGATAGATGAGCTGAAACATTGCTGTATGGGGCAATAAATTACCGGACTCCTGCCTATTTTTTGCTACAGTATTTTTGGGACATTGCCGGTTCCCTGACGCGGGCACCCTCCATACTCTGGTGCAGTCTCTAATCTTGTACTTTACTACTAATATATAATTATATACATTATATACATAATTATATAATATATTTTATTTTACTGCAATTGTGGTGTGGTAATATTGAGGACATCCTAAGTCATCATTAATCATATTATGGGTTGAGCTTCTTGAAAGAAGCCACGTCCTCATTCATATATATAGAAAATGAAGTATTTCTCCCAGAAAATTATTGCAATTACACATGTTTTGCTATAATCATGTTTATTTCCTTTGCGTGTATTGGAGCTAAACAAAAAACAGAGGAAAAAAAGGCAAATTAGACATAATTTCAAACAAAACTCCAAACATGGGCCAGACAAAATTATTGGCACCTTTTCAAAATTGTGTATAAATAACTTTGTTTCAAGCATATGATGCTCAGTCAAACTCACCTGTGGCAAGTAACAGGTGTGGGCAATATAAAAATCACATCTGAAATCAGATAAAAAGGAGAGAAGCTGACTCAATCTTTGCATTGTGTGTCTGTGTGTGCCATACTAAGCATGGAGAAGAGAAAGATGAGAAGAGAACTATCTGAGGACATCAACAATCTCAAGATTACAAGTCCATCTCCAGAGACCTTGATGTTCCTTTGTCCACTGTGCGCAACTTAATCAAGAAGTTTACAACCCATGGCACTGTAACTAATCTCCCTGGACATGGACAGAAAAGAAAAAAATGATGAATGGTTTCAACGCAGGATAGTCCAAATGGTGGATAAGTAGCCCCAATCAAGTTCCAAAGAAATTCAAGCTGTCCTGCAGGCTCAGGGTGCATCAGTGTCAGCGGGAACTATCGAAATTTGAATAAAATGAATCACTATAGCAGGATACCCAGGAAGACCCCACTGCTGACGCAGAGAGCTAGACTGCAGCTTGTCAAAATGTATGTGAGTAAGCCAAAATCCTTCTGGGAAAATGTCTCGTGGACAGATGAGACCAAGATAGAGCTTTTTAGTAAAGCACATCATTCTACTATTTAACGAAAACGGAACGAGGCCTACAAAGAAAAGAACACAGTACCAACAGTCAAATATGGTGGAGGTTCAAAGATGTTTTGAGGTTGTTTTGCTGCCCCTGGCTGTGTGCAAGGCATCAATAAATCTGAAGATTACCAAAGGATTTTGAGTTGCAATTTAGGGCCCAGTGTCAGAAAGCTCAGTTCGCGTCCTAGATCATGGGTTTTCCAGCAGGACAGCGATCCCAAACATACTTCAAAAAGCACCCAGAAATGGATGGAAACAAAGCGCTGGAGATTTCTGAAGTGACCATCAATAATTCTGGATCTAAATCCCATTGAACACCTGTGGAGAGATCTTAAAATTGCTATTGGAAAAAAGCACCCTGCAAATATAAGAGACCTGGAGCAGTTTGCAAAAGAAGAGTGGTCCAAAATTCCAGTGGAGAGGCGTAAGAAACTTGTTGATGGTTATGGGAAGCAATTGATTTCAGGTATTTTTTCCAAATATTAGGTTGAGGGTGCTAGTAATTTTGTCCAGACCATTTTTGGAGTTTTGTGTGAAATTAGATTCTTGTTTGCCTTTTATTTCCCATATATTTTTTGTGCTCCAATACACACAAAGAAAACAAACATATGTATAGCAAAATATGTGTAATTGCAATATTTTTCTGGAAAAATACTAAATTTTCTGGAAAAATTTCAGGGGTGCCAACACTTATGGCCATGACTGTATATGTAAATGCATCAAAAGGTATCTATAATCACCCAACATTAGAGGAGTGAACATATAGTGTTAGTTGCACTGTATATTACTGCTGACACTTTTGTAGGGTGGGGTTATTCAAGAGGTTCCCCTTTATAGAATGTCCATATGGAAAGCATATACTGCAGATTTTCGTTGTCCAAATTTTGCAGACAGATGCACATCATAGTACAGTAACATGTTTTATTGAAAGCCACCGATGCTATAAAACATCCTGCAGAGGCACACTTGCAGAAATCACTGTTGGTCTCTTGCTGGTTCCTACCTTTGCTGCTACTGTTCATCACAGTGAGTTATCTGCCGACAAGTATAGTAGATAGTATAAGGGTGGCTAATCCACTGAGAGCACACCCAGTGTTACCCCAGCCTTAGAAGACTCAATACTCTTGTAATTACAAACCTAAAATGAACCATAAACTGGCACCATCATGTGCAGGGTCAAGTAACTACAGTTGAAACCAGAAGTTTACATACACTATATTGTATGTAAAAGTATTCGGCACCCTTGAACTTTTCAACCTTTTGCCACATTTCAGGCTTCAAACATAAAGACATAAAATTTTAATTTTTTGGTGAAGAATCAACAACAAGTGGGACACAATTGTGAAGTGGAACGAAATTTATTGGTTATTTTAAACTTTTGTAAAAAATAAAAAACTGAAAAGTGGGGCGTGCAGTATTATTCGGACCCTTTACTTTCAGTGCAGCAAACTCACTCCAGAAGTTCAGTGAGGATCTCTGAATGATCCAATGTTGTCCTAAATGACTGATGATGATAAATATAATCCACCTGTGTGTAATCAAGTCTCTGTATAAATGCACCTGCTCTGTGATAGTCTCAGGGTTCTGTTTAAAGCGCAGAGAGCATCATGAAGACCAAGGAACACACCAGGCAGGTCCGTGATACTGTTGTGGAGAAGTTTAAAGCCGGATTTGGATACAAAAAGATTTCCCAAACTTTAAACATCCCAAGGAGCACTGTGCAAGCGAACATATTGAAATGGAAGGAGCATCAGACCACTGCAAATCTACCAAGACCCAGCCATCCCTCTAAACTTTCATCTCAAACAAGGAGTAGACTGATCAGAGATGCAGCCAAGAGGCCCATGATCACTCTGGATGAAATGCAGAGATCTACAGCTGAGGTGGGAGAGTCTGTCCATAGGACAACAATCAGTCGTACACTGCACAAATCTGGCCTTTATGGAAGAGTGGCAAGAAGAAAGCCATTTCTCAAAGATATCCATAAAGTCTCATTTAAAGTTTGCCACAAGCCACCTGGGAGACACACCAAACATGTGGAAGAAGGTGCTCTTGTCAGATGAAACCAAAATCAAACTTTTTGGCCACAATGCAAAATGATATGTTTGGCGTAAAAGCAACACAGCTCATCACCCTGAACACACCATTCCCACTGTCAAACATGGTGGTGGCAGCATCATGGTTTGGGCCTGCTTTTCTTCAGCAGGGACAGGGAAGATGGTTAAAATTGATGAGAAGATAGATGGAGCCAAATACAGGACCATTCTGGAAGAAAACCTGTTGGAGTCTGAAAAAGACCTGAGACTGGGATGGAGATTTATCTTCCAACAAGACAATGATCCCAAACATAAAGCAAAATCTTCAATGAAATGGTTCACAAATAAACATATCCAGGTGTTAGAATGGCCAAGTCAAAGTCCAGACCTGAATCCAATTGAGAATCTGTGGAAAGAGCTGAAAACTGCTGTTCACAAACGCTCTCCATCCAACCTCACTGAGCTCGAGCTGTTTTCCAAGGAAGAATGGGCATGAATTTCACTCTCTTGATGTGCAAAACTGATAGAGACATACCCCAAGCGACTTGCAGCTGTAATCCCAGCAAAAGGTGGCGCTACAAAGTATTAACTTAAGGGGGCCGAAAAATATTGCATGCCCCACTTTTCAGTTTTTTATTTTTTACAAAAGTTTAAAATAACCAATAAATTTCGTTCCACTTCACAATTGTGTCCCACTTGTTGTCGATTCTTCACCAAAAAATTAAAATTTTATATCTTTATGTTTGAAGCCTGAAATGTGGCAAAAGGTTGAAAAGTTCAAGGGGGCCGAATACTTTCGCAAGGCACTGTATGTCCTCTCCAGCCAACTATTGCCCCATCTCACTGCTCCCGTACACCTCTAAATTGCTGGAGCAACACGTCCACTCTGAACTATCTCCCTATCTCTCGTCCAATGTGCTCTTTGACAGACCACAGTCAGGCTTCAGACCCCATCACTCCACAGAAACTGCCCTAACCAAGGTCAATAATGACCTTCTAACTGCCAAAGCCAAGTGTCACTACTCTGTCCTCCTCCTCCTTGACCTTTCCTCTGCCTTTGACACTGTCGACCATTCCCTCCTGTTAGAAACACTCTCATCCCTTGGCATCTCAGACCTGGCCCTATCCTGAATCTCCTCATACCTCACCAACCGCACATTCAGCATCTCGCACACCACCTCCCCACCACGTCCTCTTTCTGTAGGTGTCCCCAAGGCTCCATCCTAGGACCCCTCCTGTTCTCCATCTACACCCTCGGCCTTGGCCAACTCATAGAATCCCATGGTTTCCACTACGATTGCTATTCTGCCTTGGGATAACTTTAGACTCTGACCTATCCTTCAAGCCGCATATTCAAACCCTCAACACCTCCTGCCGCCTCCAACTCTAGAACATCCATCGAATTCGCTCCTTCCTCACCCCTGAAACTACAAAGATGCTAGTCCACTCCCTCATAATCTCCCACCTAGACTACTGTATCACCCTTCTCCATGGCCTCCCAGCTAACAGTCTGGCCCCCCTCCAGTCCACCTTAAACTGTGCTGCTCACTTAATACACCTCTTCCACCCGTTCTTCATTGGCCGCTCCCCTATGCCAAACCCTTCACTGGCTACCTGCTGCCCAACGAATAGAGTTCAAATTACTAACACTGATATACAAAGCCATCCGCAACCTGTCCCCTCCATATATCTCCCACCTAATCTCCCACTACCTTCCCACACATAACCTCCGATCCTCCAAAGACCTCTTACTCCGCTCTGCTCTTATCCACTCTTCACACAATCGTCTCCAAGACTTCTCCCGTGCATCCCCCATTCTCTGGAACTCATTACTAAGACACATAAGACTGACCCACACAATCACAAGCTTCAAGAAGGCCCTGAAGACTCACCTTTTCAGGAAGGCCTACAATCTCCAATAACACTACTGTCACCACTCCACCACCTGAACAGTCTCTACCCCCACCTTCTGTCTCTATCCCTCTTCCCTCATAGATGGTAAGCCCTTGCAGGTAGGGCCCTCTATCCCACTGTGCCAGTTGGTCACTGTCAGTATTATGTTTGTTTTGTATACTTTGTGGACCGTATGTAAACCCTCAAATGTAAAGCACCATGGAATTAATGGTGCTATATAAATAAATAATAATAATAATAGTAATAATATTTTACTGCGATTTTAAGTGATACACCAATACAAAGTAGCAGATAATTGTGAAGTGTAAGGAAAATGATACATGGTTTTCAACATTTTAATCAAACAAAAATCTGAAAAGTGTGACGTGCAAAAGTATTCAGCCCCCCTATATCAATACTTTGTAGAGCCACCTTTTGCTGCAATTACAGCTGCAAGTCTTTTGGGGTATGTCTCTACCAGTTTTGCGCATCTAGAGACTGAGATTTTTGCCCATTCTTCTTTACAAAATAGCTCAAGCTCAGCCAGATTGGATGGAGAGCGTCTATGAACAGCAATTTTCATGTCTTGCCACAGATACTCAATTTAGGTTTGGACTTTCACTGGGCCATTCTAACACATGGATATTCTTTGATCTAAACCATTCCACTGTAGCGCTGGCTGTATGTTTAAGGTCATTGTCTTGCTCAGGGGCGCACCGCTAATGAGGCGAATTGAGGCGGTCGCCTCAGGCGGCACTGTCCGGGGGGCGGCATTTTTACTATTTAATGTAAACCAGCCCAGGACAGGCCGCTTTAAAAAAAAAAAAAAACCAGAGCTGAGCGGGGCCTGTCCTGGGCTGGTTTACAAGACGTCGCATCTGAGCGCAGGCGGCGATACAATGACGTCATCACGCCGCCTACGCTGAGACACAGACGTCTCGACGCGGACAAGAAGAAGAGGCGGCGGCTGCATCAAGGGATCGCATGTGAATATAACTTTTTTTTATATATATAAATAGGCCGTAACCTGTTGGAGTATCCCCGGCAGGTCAGGGCCTATTTATTTACCTACCCCGTGTCTGCTCGTGGCCGCCCCCGCTTCCCCTTCTGCTATGGGCCGCAGAAAGGGAAGTGGATGCCGCTGTGAGCGGCCGCGGGCATCGGTAAGTTAGGCCACGGGCCGCAAATACTATTATTATTATACTCCGGGGTCTATTCAGACCCCAGAGTATAATAATCGGAGGCCTAGGGTTGGTGAGGGAACATAAAAACCAATGTTACTCACCTCCTGCGATCCGATGTAACTCCGAGCAGGCTTGAGGCCTCTGGTGACGTGATCAGGTCACGTCGCCGGCCTGATCACGTGACATGTGTGCGCAATTAAACAGGGCCGAAAGCTGCAAGGACTGCACCGGTGTCCAGGATAGGTAAGTAACTCTGGTTTTTATGTTTGTATTCTCCCCTGGGTCTCCAATCATTATACTCTGGGGTCTGAAAAGACCCCAGAGTATAATAATAGTTCATGGGTGGTCCACTATGGGGCATAATACCCTGTGCAGGGACCACTGTAGAGCATAATACCCTGTTCAGGGGCCACTCTGGAGCATAATACAAGTGCAGGGGCCACTATAGAGCATAATACCGGGTGCAGGGGTCACTACGGAGCATAATACAAGTGCAGGGGCCACTATGGAGCATAATACCAGTGCAAGGGCCACTATGGAGGATAATACCAGTGCAGGGGCCACTATGGAGCATAATACCAGTGCAAGGGCCACTATAGAGCATAATACCAGTGCAGGGGCCACTATGGAGCATAATACCGTGTGCTGGGGCCACTGTGGAGCATAATACCGTGTGCAGGGGCCAATATGGAGAATAATACCGTGTGCAGGGGACAATATGGGGCATAAAACTGTGTGCAGGAGTTGCTGTGGAACATAATACCGTGTGCAGTGGCCAATGCAGGGCATAATACCGTGAGCAGGGGCCACTATGGAGCATAATACCGTGTGCAGGGGCCGCTGCGAGGCATAATACAGTGTGTAGGGGCCGCTGCGGGCCGTAATACTGTGTGCAGGGGCTGCTGTGGAACATTATAGTGTGTGTAAATGGGGTGCTATAAACATGGGCTATGGCACCTGTTTATATTATATGCTGTCTGTTTATAGTGACCGTGTGATGTAATTGTAGCCTTGTCACATACTGTAGACATGTACAGGACGAGGCTGTAGTTACATTATACATGGCCGCTATGAGATGAATTACACTATGTAAACAGAGAAGCGGTCACGGTGCTTACACAGGTACCATTCAAACAGCTGATCAGTAGGGGTCCTGGGTTTTTGAACCCCACTGATTAGTTTATTAATGACCCGGAAAACCTTTTAATTAGTTAACACCTGGGGTATTATTAATAAGGGGCACTATTTATACAGGGTACACACGGACATTATTAATATAAAGATGCACTTAAGGGTATTATTCATTATGGGGGGGTTATATCATATATTTTATAATTGGGGGTAGCAGCAGAATGGGGGCTTTGTGTAGGTGAAGACAATGTGGGTTGGATGCCTGGAAAAGTGAGGAGCCAAAGATGTCTGTGTTGCAAACTTTACAGAGACAAGTCACAGCTGGAAGAAGTGATCATGGCGGTCCAAAGGGAAGAGAAGGGAAATGTGACCGATTAGTCAGAGACGTCACCTGTAAGTCACAAAATGTTACTGCACTGTATTCACCTAAATGATAGAGGATAAATACCTGAGTGATGGGGGTCTGTCTGCTGAGACCCCCACTGAGCCTGAGAATTGGGTTTTTTCCCCCCACTAGGTGGGAATCCAGCCTGGCTGCAGCCATATATATAGGTGTGTCACTTGGTGGATGGACGAACCCGCGTGGCTCTCATTCACTTTAATGGGAGTGCCAAAGATACCCGAAGTCCAGTACTCAGCTATCTGCAGGGCTCCTATTATAGAGAATGGGGGCCACGTGGGCTCGTCCATCCACCAAGCAGAAGATGTGTGAAGTTACTTTCATTGTTAATGCCGTGTTGTTGATCTGATACTGAAGTAATACAGGAAGAAGAATTATTAAAAACTGTTTTATAACTTTGTGTATTGTGTATATTGGGCGACGATAATAGTGTGTTAAACTAGTAGCATGGAAACTCAGTTTTTTTTTTTGTTTTTTTTTTTGGCGGGGGGGGGGGCGTCTTTCTATAGTCCGCCTCAGGCAGCAAAGAGGCTAGGTTCACCACTGGTCTTGCTGGAATCTCCTTCCCAGTATCAAGTCTTTTGCAGCTTCCAACAGATTTTCTTCGACCTTTTCTTTCCTCAATGTTGCGTCTCAGCCTAAAGCTGGAAAGTGAAAACTGTTACAGTGCAAACAGTTAGAAAACAACATAAAACAGTGCAAAATATGTCATATGTTAACAATACGGTAAAAGTTCTTAGTAGTGACCTTGTAGTAGGACACTGCACATGGATAAAATTAGGTTCGGCTGCATTGTGCACAAGGCATTTATCTTATGAATCTATAGCTATTTCTTCACAGACACAGAAAATCAGCATGCTATTAAGAGTATATGCTGCATAATAACGATAATTATATGTTGTATAATTAAAAATGTAAACTATATTGAGGCATGATTTATAATACAACTTGTAGGGCTGCTATGTGTTAAATTTTAATAGTCTATATGGGATCCAAAAATTACAGTGCTATAAATTCATCTTATAATAACATTATACGAGACATGTGCCATTCCAGCTATTTTGTAATACATTGTCACAGCTCCCAATGTAATGTATACCTAACAAATTAAAAATATCACATTCAAACATCAGTTCCAAAAATCACCAGCAGGTGGCACATGAGACTCGTACCATAATCTTATTCACAAAATGGAATTTAGTTAGATATCTATTTTGGAATGTAATTTGTCTAGAAGACAGCAGATGCAACTGGAAACTAATCTAATAAATATGACACTTGTCTAGTCATTTTTTTTTTAAGTTCATAATGTTCATGTCCACTACTAAATTGTTATGCATAGTACTAGTAAAAATAAAGAGTCAATAAGGTTATTTAAATGTCTTGTAATAAAATTGCAGATTGTACTGACCTAGGATTTTCATAGAATACAGCACATAACAATAATACTGATATTAAACATAAGGTCAATATTTGAATTGCAGTATACCAGCAAATTCTGCTTCGTGACAAACAATAGACAAACATTTAAAGGGAATATGCCACCCATGAACATAAAGTTAGAAGCATGTTATAGAAATATGCAGACAACAAATGGCATGGTGCAGAGGTCCTAAGCGTTAGCAATCAATAGGAGTCCAAGTCCCCTCACTCCCAATCATTGTGATATGTCAGAAGAATGAAAAATGTCTGCATTGGCCCTCATTTATCGAAATCAATCACAGTGAGCATTTTATTTCCTAAACTTGCTTTTCCATTTTTTCTGTTATATTTTTCTCCGATTTTCCTAAATGGTCGATGCAGTATAATATTCAAATCTTCAAAGATTAGAATATAAATAAAATTTTCCTGGACAAACTTCCCAATGATAAAATTTTTTTTTCAAATCAAAAAATCAAAATCCACTGTTTCACATTATTATGTACAACCAGGGGTGGATTGGCCATGTATATCGCCTGGAAAATTCCGGTGGGGCGTTTGGGATATGGGCCGCTGGGCTGGCAAGCTACCAGCCTGTGACCCAGCCCTAACCTTAACTATTGCTGCAGAGTGCAGCCCAGCGGGCCCCACTCTATACCTTCAGCACTGAGAGTATGTGTTGGCCGAATCTCATGAGGTTTGCCCAGCGGTTTCATACAGACCGGTCCTAACCGAAACTGCCATTATACTATGGGGTCTCTTCAGACCCCAGAGTATAATATGCTGAGGCCCAGAGGAGGTGACAAGCATAATCAACAGTGTTACTCACCAGAGGTGTAGCTCTTGGGGGCCCACCTCGGGGCCTCTGCAATGCAGGTTGCCCTCACACATCAACTGCATTGGCGTCTGCAAGACACACCGATACAGTTGAAATACATAGAGAAGGAAACCTCTAGGCTTACTTCTCTGCTAGTAAGTAGCTCGTAAGCCACAAGCCACCTCAGGTATGTGGCCTACGAGCTGCCCTAAGACGTCTGCTTCCTGGCACAGACGTTTGCGCGATGACGTCACTGTCCTGAGCCGTCCATGCCAGGACGCAGAAGTCCTGCTGCTTCAAAAAGCAGCGGCAGTGACGGCGGTGGCGGCTCCTCCTCAGGGGATCGGATTTAGGTAAGTATCATCAATTTTTTTTTTTTAACTCACTTTGGCCATTTTACTTGGGGGTGGGTGGGAGTGGGGGTTGTAATACATATAAGAGGTCAATTGGGAGCATTGGGAATTTAGCAAGATAAGAGGCCATAACTAATATAACGGATATTAAGGAGCTGTAATAAAAGAGGATATAAATTATAATGAAAGGTCAGTGGGGTCTGTGCAGCATCCCAGAGGCTGCTGCTTTTTATTGTTTGTCTATGTGCCTCTGGGTTTTGTGTTGGTCCGTCCCGTTTTATGTTAAATATATGGTTGCAGTGTTCAAAACCTTGCCTTGGTTCAGCCCTGGCCTATCACAGGCCACTGGGCAGGGTTGAAGGAAACCTCGTCTCCCCGGTGATGGTTGGTCTTCAGTCTAGTGTGTGCAGTTAGCTGGAGAAGGTCTGCAGAGCTTGCCTGCCACCAGCCTCTGGACTGAGGGTCAACGGTTGCCTTCACAGCCCCAGGAGGGATATCATCAACCCCAGGCTCATCTCAAGACAGCCCAGAGCAAGGGAGAAGTGCTGTCAGTACTTTTGGACTTATTCAGTGCCGTGCCAGGAGGAGCAGGAGAGGGCCCTGACAGGAGAACTACTTTCGGGCCTAGTCTACAGGTAACCAGATCCCTGTCAGGACTCCCTATGACTCTATCCCCAGTATACTCGGCTGGGAGAGGCATTAGAGGAAGAGTAGTGGGGAACTAAACTGCAGAACCTGCATCATCCCTGGGCATCCTCCTAGAACCAAGGCTGGGGGTTGGACACTGTAGAACTACTACCCCCATTTGAAAGTTGTTGTTACCTTTGTTTCTGTTGCCAAATAAAGGCTGTTCTGGTTTACCTGCACCTCTGACTCCTGAGTCGTGCCTGCATCACCATCAGAGTCCTTCTGACCAACACCACACCGGCTCAGAGAGGAGAGGTCCTCTCTCCAACTGGAAGCGCCCGGGGGGAAAGAACTACTACCACCACCATCCGGTAGTGCTGCAGTACCCCCTCGACTTTGTCGGGCCCAGGAGTGGGACTGGAGCGGATGGTGAGTGTGCTCGGCCTGCTAGATGGCACAGCATCCGCTAATACTACTCCCATCCTCCGGTCTCCTCCATCTGAGTTGCGGAAAGTCGTCTTTGGCGTAGTCGGCAGGATCGAGACTCCCGTGTCCTTATACCATCACAGACAACGGTGTCAAGATCCTAAGAGAAACCTTGTCTACATCAGGTGAGCTGAATACCTTTATTGGCTGTGTAAAGACTCTGCCTTGTGGATTTACTGTGGACTCTGTTATATGTGCCTGGATTATAACTGCATGCCAGAGGACTTTCAGCCGTTACCGGACTGTGTATACTGTGCTGCGACATCACCGGTGCACGTGAGCCCAGCCTACGAGGGGTTATCTCCAGCCTCAGACTGAGCTGCATCATTTGAAAATTCTACAGCTCCACAGAGGTTAACTGCCAGCCCGCCAAACCAGCGCTCAGGCGGGAAAGCCTTACGTCAGAGGTGCATCAGCCAAGCTACTCCCTCCTATTCAAACAGGACAAATCGGCAGCCGCTGACGTCAGCGGGACAGCCCCTCCTACAGGACAGCATCATCAGAGTCTCCTGGGCGCCGCCATCTTGGGTGAGTCCAACACCAGACCTGTCCTATGTATAGTAGCACCGCCTACCAGCAGCCATCACCAGTTAAGTGCCTGGAAAGTTCCAGAGAGTTCGCGCTAGTGAGAGACTGTATACCCTGTGCAAGCAGAGCCATCATATTCTGCTGCACCATGTTACGTCCCCCATCTGTCCAAGGTATCAATCCAGATCCTGATGTCTGGACCTGGGGAGAGGAGATGGACGCTGAGGAGCTCATGGAAGAGATTCCTGTAGCAGCGGTGCTAGCTAACCCCGGGACACCGGCTGGAGCCCCTGTTTCACCTGTTGCTGTCCCGCCACCTGCCTCTCGCGCCCGAAGGCCTACTACCATCGCCGGGCGCGAACAATTGAAAGTGGAGTAAGAGAAGGCGCATTCCCATAGACAGGCTGGCCTAGAAACACCTGTGGAGGGCGAGGTGTCTGACCGGAGTAGAGGTACCATTATGGACATTATGCGCAGGATTGAGAACAGGTCAATGCGTTTGTCAACCGGAGGTCGGTGAAGAGGCCTGGGCTACCGGAACATCTACACAATCAGCCATCCCTGGTTGCCTGCTTCCAACAGCCGCAAGCCTGGCCTACGGGCCACTTCCCTCCGGAACTGCACCCGCAGCACCTTTGTCACCGCCACGCCCTGCTCCTGCTGCATCACCGCCTGCTGTCCTGAGCACCATCATCATCTCAGGGGGTGACCACATCTCTATTGCCGGTTACTCTGCAACTCCTGCAGCTGCAAAGCAAGCTGAGCCACCTGTCTATAAGTGCAGCATGAACCCAGCCACCGTCACCGCCTTCTACCAGGCCATGGAGAAGAAGACCCTGGAGCTACAACGCCTGTCCGTGTTGCCAGAGGCTGCACCATTGTCGTCCACTCCAGCTGCTCATCCTAAGTCATCGGGACCTTCATCTGCAGAAGCTGAGAAGTGAGAGGTTGCCGTCCGTAAGTTTTGTGTCCCCTCAGTCTACACCTGACTGCGGAGATCAAGTTTTTGTGCCCTCCAGGGTGCCCCCTGGAGTGACTCCCTTGGACTCCTACGGATGTAAATAGTCACCAAGTTGTTGCCCCCTTGTTTTAGTGCTGAACTTTTGGGACACTTCCCCAGTTGTATTAGTGTGGCTTGTGGAAACTGCCCCAGTTTTCCTTATTGTCTTCTGTCCCCTTGCTCCAGGATGGACACTACCGCATCTGTGCCCTGGAGTCCCTTTTTGTCTTGTTGAGGCCCTGAGTATAGACACTACCACACCTGTGTCTCAGGGACCTTTGTTGTGACTATTCCTCCATTTCCTTGCGTTTTGCTGGTACCTGAGTATGGACATTTATGGACTTTTGCCTCAGGTATCAGGTCTACACCCCTGTTTCAAAGACACATGCCCGCGGAGAAGGGGCACTTGGGCGCCGTCATCTCATGTTTCATTTGTTTTGCCTGTCTGTCTTGTCTTGTCCACTGTATTGCCTTCCCTAGCCTGGACTATGATTCGCCGAGGGCGGCTCAGGTCAAAATAGGGGGGGGTGTGCAGCATCCCAGAGGCTGCTGCTTTTTATTGTTTGTCTATGTGCCTCTGGATTTTGTGTTGGTCCGTCCCATTTTATGTTAAATGCAGGGGCGTAACTACCGGGGTAGCAGTGGTAGCAGCTGCCACAGGGCGCGGGACATTACGGGGCCCCGCGGGCCCCCGATGCGTTTTTTTTTTTTAATAGTCCGTTACCTGCTGGAGTAACCCCAGCAGGTAACGGGCCCCATACAGATCCCTGGGGTCCCGCTCATGGCCGCCTGCACTTCCGATTCTGCGGAGGCGGCTGTGAGCAGGAGCGGGGATCGGTATGTGAGGCCGCGGCCCGAACACCACAATCTCTGCTATCATTATACTTCGGGTTCTTTTCAGACCCCGGAGTATAATAATCGGAGGTCCAGAGTTGGTGATGGAACATAAAAAACAATGTACTTACCTCTCCAGCGCTTCGGGCCTGTTTGGTGACGTCCCAGACGTCAGCCGACGTCATTTTGCGTCGCGACGCAGGCCCGCGTCATGTGACGCCGGCCTGGTCCAACATTGAAGAAGGCTGGAGTAGCGCACGGGCATGCACCGGAGCGAGGAACAGGTAAGCAACGTTGTTTTTTATGTTTCTATCCTCCCCTGGGTCTCCGATCATTATACTCTGGGGTCTGAAAAGACCCCAGAGTATAATAATTGTTCATGGGTGGTCCACAATGGGACATATAATAGTATGTGCAGGGGCCACTATGGGGAATACTACTGTGTGCAGGGGCCACTATGGGGAATACTACTGTGTGCAGGGGCCACTATGGGGAATGATACTGTGTGCAGGGGCCACTATGGGGAATGATACTGTGTGCAGGGGCCACTATGGGCAAAATACTGTGTGCAGGGGCCACTATGGAACATGATACTGTGTGCAGGGGCCACTATGGGACATGATGCTGTGTGCAGGGGCCACTATGGGACATGATTCTGTGTGCAGGGGCCACTATGGGGCATGATTCTGTGTGCAGGGGCCACTATGGGGCATGATTCTGTGTGCAGGGGCCACTATGGGGCATGATACTGTGTGCAGGGGCCACTATGGGACATAATACTGTGTGCAGCGGCCACTATGGGACATGATACTGTGTGCAGGGGCCACTATGGGACATGATACTGTGTGCAGGGGCCACTATGGGACATGATACTGTGTGCAGGGGCCTCTATGGCACATAATAGTGTGCGCAGCAATGCGTTTTTTTTTTGGGGGGGGTTGGAGGGAGCAGTCCGGGGGAAGGGGGGAGGGGGCGGCGGTTCGGAGGGGGGGCCCCATGTCAAATGTTCGCCTTGGGGCCCAGCCATTCCTAGTTACGCCACTGGTTAAATGTATTGTTGCAGCTTTTCCCTCGGCATTGTTCCCCCCTGCAGTGTTCAAAATCTTGCCTTGGTTAAGCCCTGGCCTATCACAGGCCACTGCTGGGTTTCTGCCCGATTTCTGCCTGAAAAATGCGGAGAAAAAAGTCCTGCTTGCAGGACTTTTCTTTCTGCATTTTTCAAACGGAATGGGGGACAGAATCCCCAAACGGAGTTCAAGCGCTGGTATGGAACCAGCCTGAGTATGATTTTTTATCATCTACCCAACCTCCACTGTGATTTGTCCACTTCCTGGACAACACCTTTAAAGAGGACCTTTCATGTCCTCGTGAACCTGTAATTTTATATACTGCTAGAAAGCCGACAGTCGACTTTCCCGTTATGTGCCCTGGGGCTGGAGATATCGGTGCCATTAGTTTCGTCACCAATCTCTACCCACTGTCAGAAGGGCGTTCCTGGCAGTCTAGTGTCATCGCTGAGCTGTGAGGAAGGACCCCCCTGACAGTACTCTAACATAGCCTTGTACTGTCAGAGGGGGCATTCCTTACCGCTCTGTGATGATGCTGAGCTATGAGGAAGGCTCCCCTCCCTCAGTACAAGTCTATGGATGAGTACTGTCAGGGGGGTCTTCCTCACAGCCCAGCAATGACGCTAGACTGTCAGAAAGCCATTCTGACGGTGGGGAGAGTGATGCCAAAACTAACGGCACAGATATCTCCTCTAACATAACGGGAAAGCCGACAGTGCACTGAATTCAGTATATAAAACCACATATGCATGAGGACGTGAAAGGATGTGAAAGGTCCTCTTTATTAGAAAGGTGTTATTAATAGGCATTATTACTACAAGAGGGGCATTTATGTAAGAAGGCATAATTTATACAAGGAGACATAAGAGGGTATAATTAATAATAGGGGAATTGGGCAATATTAATTTTAGGTGGCACTCGGGGCATTATTGATTTAAGGGGGTACACAGGCATTATTAATTTATAGGTCTTAGAGAACTCACGAATGGCGTCAGAGACCACTGAGGTCTGTCACTGGGCCTCACCGGTCACGTGGGTCTCGCTGGTGTAATTTTGCGTCATGACACTGACGCCCAATCACAGTCCTCAGCAGTCTCTGACGCCATTCGTAGCATCTCTAAGACCAGAAGAGGCCGGAAGACCTGCATCGGATACGCCGGCATCATTCATGACGTCTCAAAGACATGAAGATGCCGGATGACGGGCGCTGGATCCTGGAGAGGTGAGTAACACTGTTTATTATATTTAATCACCTCCCTGGGGCCTCCGATCATTATAGCATTTATAATGGCTAGAATCCCATCCACTTTGCAGGGACTGTAAAACACTGCAGTTTTTACCGCAGTGTTTCTGCTGTGGCCAAACCGTGGCATTTATGCCACGTGGGGCCCCAACCTTAATCGAAAAATAATGCATGTTCACTCTGGACACCCTCTGCAACACTATAGCAACTATGCCATCCAATTTTCCTCCATCAGTGCAAGGCACAATTGTAATGTTTTATTTACAAATGTTTTCCTCTCATCTCTCACTTAATGCTCAGCTGAGCCTGGGTTTGACCCAGTCCTGCTGCACCCCCACCTTCACTTGACCCCTTCTCTCTCTATGACTCATATACTCATCATATGCAAGGGGTAGATATTGCAAAATATATTTGTCATGGTGATCTCACGGGCACTGCTAGTGTACCCGTGTGGTCACGGCAGGGGTCCGGCAAAAAACACACAACCAGGTCCCTGCAGCAACTGCCAGGGATGGATAACTCTAGTCCCAACAGTTTAACTCTAGACTAGACTGGCTAGACTAGAGTGGCTAGACTGAGGGAAGAGGTTGCAATGACAGCAAAAGGCCTAGCCGTCGCCTCCTGCATTGTTATGGATGGAAGTCTAATAGGCCCAGTCAAAGGCGAGGTCTAATAGACTGAATGTCAGTTGTACAGTCATGGCCAAAAGTTTTGAGAATGATACAAATATTAATTTTTACAAAGTCTACTGCTTCAGTTTTTCTAATGGCAATTTGCATATACTCCAGAATGTTATAAAGAGTGATCAGCTTAACAGCAATTACTTGCAAAGTCAATATTTGCCTAGAAAATGAACTTTATCCCCCAAAACACATTTCAACATCATTGCAGCCCTGCCTTAAAAGGACCACCTAACATCGTTTCAGTGATTGCTCCATTAACTCAGGTGTGGGTGTTGATGAGGACAGGGCTGTAGATCAATCTGTCATGATTAAGTAAGAATGACACCACTGGACACTTTAAAAGGAGGCTGGTACTTGCCATCATTGTTTCTCTTCTGTTAACCATGGTTATCTCTAAAGAAACACGTGCAGTCATCATTGCACTGCACAAAAATGGCCTAACTGGGAAGAGTATTGCAGCTAGAAAGATTGCACCTCAGTCAACAATCTATCGCATCATCAAGAACTTCAAGGAGAGAGGTTCCATTGGTGCCAAAAAGGCTCCAGGGCGCCCAAGAAAGACCAGCAAGCGGCAGGACCGTATCTTAAAAGTGTTTCAGCTGTGGGATCGGGCTACCAGCAGTGCAGAGCTTGCTGAGGAATGGCAGCAGGCAGGTGTGAGTGCATCTGCACGCACTGTGAGGCGGAGACTCTTGGAGCAAGGCCTGATCTCAAGGAGGGCAGCAAAGAAGCCACTTCTCTCCAGAAAAAACATCAGGGACAGACTGATATTCTGCAAAAGGTACAGGGAGTGGACTGCTGAGTACTGGGGTAAAGTCATTTTCTCTGATGAATCCCCTTTTCGATTGTTTGGAACATCTGGAAAACAGCTTATTCGGAGAAGAAGAGGTGAGCGCTACCACCAGTCTTGTCTCATGCCAACTGTAAAGCATCCTGAAACCATTCATGTGTGGGGTTGCTTCTCAGCCAAGGGAATCGGCTCTCTCACAGTCTTGCCTAAAAACACAGCCATGAATAAAGAATGGTACCAGAATGTCCTCCAAGAGCAACTTCTCCCATCCGTCCAAGAGCAGTTTGGCGCTCAATAATGCCTTTTCCAGCATGATGGAGCACCTTGCCATAAAGCAAAGGTGATAACTAAATGGCTCAGGGAACAAAACATAGAGATTTTGGGTCCATGGCCTGGAAACTCCCCAGATCTTAATCCCATTGAGAACTTGTGGTCAATCATCAAGAGACGGGTGGACAAACAAAAACCAACAAATTCAGACAAAATTAAAGCATTGATTCTGCAAGAATGGACTGCTATCAGTCAGGATTTGGTCCAGAAGTTGATTGAGAGCATGGCAGGGAGAATTGCAGAGGTCCTGAAAAAGAAGGGTCAACACTGCAAATATTGACTTGCTGCATTAACTCATTCTAACTGTCAATATAAGCTTCTGTTACTCATAATATGAATGCAATTATATTTCTGTATGTGATAAAAACATCTGACAAACA
The DNA here is from genome assembly GCA_947044405.1 of Leptodactylus fallax. NCBI lineage: Eukaryota > Metazoa > Chordata > Amphibia > Anura > Leptodactylidae > Leptodactylus > Leptodactylus fallax. The sequence continues at coordinate 2,126,219 of CAMRHE010000024.1, forward strand.
CACATAAAAACCAGAGGGCAGCAGATCATGTGAAAATATAATATTTGTGTCATTCTCAAAACTTTTGGCCATGACTGTACATTGACATGTATAATACCCTGCAATATAGAAATACAGGGTATTATAGAATGGATTGTAGGTTTAAATCCCCTAATCCCCTAGTGAGACTAAATAACAATGTAAAAAAAAAGTATAATAAAGTGTTAAAAAAATATTTAAAAAAAAGTAAAAAATCATAAAAAATATACGTTACCTGTAACACACAACTTTATTATGTTACAAATAAAACGATAAACAAGCCAGCACATGATTTATATTGCCCACGTCTGAAACAACCTGCACTGAAAAACTAACATTATTTAACCCGCAAAGTAAACACTGTAAGACTATAAGAAAAGTAAATAAAAAACAAGAAAAATGATTTTTGTTAATCTCGTCTCCCAAAAATGTCATAAAAAGTTATAAAAAGATGAAAACTACAACTTGTCCTGCAAATAAAAAATATGTCCCTACACAGCTCGATCAATTGAAAAATTTAAATGTTTAGCTCTTAGATTCTGAAAATGCAAAAACAAAATATTTATTTTGCAAAAAGTGTTATTGTGCAAAAGTAGTAAAACGTAAAAACCGCTTTATAAGTTAGGCATTGCTCTAATTGTACTGACCCACAAAATAAAGTTAGCATGTCATTTATACAGTGTGGTGAGCGATGTAAAAACAAAACAAAAAATGGAAGAACTTTCTTTTTTTTTATTCCCCTCACCACAAACATAATAAAAGTTTTTTTTAATGCATTTTGTGTACTCCAAAATGGTTCCATTTAAAAATGCAACTTGTCTGTCTTTGTATGCTACAGTCCTATATGAAATAACTAAAGAATATGATCAAGAAGTTTCCAATCCAGGTCCAGAAGCAATTAAAAGGGCTTATCCCAGAGGATCCCAGGCCGGGCTGCTTCTATATGCTCCCAAAGATACACAAAGATGGCAACCCTGGGAGGCCTATCATTTCTGGCATTGGGACACTGGCGGAAAACATCTTGGGTTGGGTGGAAAATCTCCTAAAACCCCTTGTCAGGGATACTCCAAGCTATATCCAGGACACCACTGACCTTCTTAACAAACTGAATGCCCTGGGCCAACTACCTGAGGTTACCATTTTAGCCACCATGGATGTGGAATCCCTGTATACCAACATTCCCCACAAGGATGGAGTTGCAGCATGTCGGGTACACCTGGAAAAACAAAACCTCCCAACAGAACCAGTAATGCAGCTCATACAATTCATCCTTAGCCACAACTATTTTACTTTTGGAGAGGATCTATATCTACAGCGAATGGGAACTTCAATGGGGACCAGATATGCTCCTTCCAGTTCTTTATGGCAGAACTGGAAGGAGCATATTTATCAACATGCACCACCAAACCTATGATTTACCTTCGTTATATCGATGATATCCTTGTCATATGGACTGCAGGTGAGGAGGCCCTACTTCAATTCCATAATGACTTCAATGACTTTCACCCTACCATCAACCTTAAACTTAGCTATTCAGAGAGTGAAATCCACTTTCTGGACACCACAATATACATTAAAGACCACCGGCTACTCACATCAATATACCACAAACCCACAAATAGAATGGCCTACCTGAGAAACGACAGCTTCCACCCCAAGCACACAAGACAATCTATTATTTACAGCCAGGCTATACAATACAATCTTATTTGCTCCGACAAAGCAGACCTGGACAAGCACCTCCAGGATATGAGGACAAAATTTCTCCGATTGGGATACAAACCAAAAGTGATGGACAACCAATTTAAACAAATCGGCAGCCATTAACAGAGACAGTCTGCTCACATATAAAGAGACCCAAAAAGAAGCCCGAGTGCCCTTAGTTGTCACCTACATCCCACAGCTGGAGATCCTACGAAGGATTTCCAAGGAGCTCCAACCTGTGCTACATAGGGACAACAGACTCAAGGACATATTTCCAGTCCCCCCTCCTTTCCTTTCGACAACCACCAAACCTGAGGCATATTATTGTCCGGAGTGCCCTGAAGGCCCCAACTGAAAATGACACCTCACCTTGCCTGCAAAACAGGTGCAAGACCTGCAGGCACATCCACACTGCTGATAGTGTACCTGTCCCACAATCACAACAGATTCACAGAATTCTGGGGACATTTTCCTGCAGGTCTTCCAATGTGGTTATCTCATAATGTGTGTGTAATGTCCCACCACAGGCCTCTATGTGGGGGAAACAGGGCAGAGACTTAATCAGTGCATGAACTCACACAGATTCAACATTAATAACAGCAGAACAGATCTCCCAGTGGCCGCACATTTCTCCGGAGAAGACCACTATATTGAAGATTTTCGGGTTGTGGTTTTAATGGGACATTTTAAGACACAGAGGGAGAGAAAGGAATGGGAATATAAGTTAATTCAATAATTTCAAACTCTACAATTTGGACTTAATATTCATGCCAGTTTCATGTCACACTATGTATGAACTGTGAGGGTCACAAATCACCACCTGATAGCAAACAGATAACAGTTCCCTCCGTCACGCCCCCACAAATTTTCCAGACTGTTTATTTCCTGACCTGTTGTAAATAATTTCTCTACTTATATTGCATTTTGTTATTCCAAGATCCTTTGAAGATCCATGCCTTGTGCGTGTATAAAAAGTGTGTGAATTTTCAGTTTCTTGTATTACACCGTGTCTGAAAAAGAGAGCTAGCACTCTCGAAAGCTTAGTATCAAATATACTCAGTCAGCCTCTAAACGGTATCGCCTGATTTCTTCACTCTTCCACTACTTGGTACAGTCATGGCCAAAAGTTTTGAGAATGATACAAATATTAATTTTTACAAAGTCTACTGCTTCAGTTTTTCTAATGGCAATTTGCATATACTCCAGAATGTTATAAAGAGTGATCAGCTTAACAGCAATTACTTGCAAAGTCAATATTTGCCTAGAAAATGAACTTTATCCCCCAAAACACATTTCAACATCATTGCAGCCCTGCCTTAAAAGGACCACCTAACATCGTTTCAGTGATTGCTCCATTAACACAGGTGTGGGTGTTTATGAGGACAGGGCTGGAGATCAATCTGTCATGATTAAGTAAGAATGACACCACTGGACACTTTAAAAGGAGGCTGGTGCTTGCCATCATTGTTTCTCTTCTGTTAACCATGGTTATCTCTAAAGAAACACGTGCAGTTATCATTGCACTGCACAAAAATGGCCTAACTGGGAAGAGTATTGCAGCTAGAAAGATTGCACCTCAGTCAACAATCTATCGCATCATCAAGAACTTCAAGGAGAGAGGTTCCATTGGTGCCAAAAAGGCTCCAGGGCGCCCAAGAAAGACCAACAAGCGGCAGGACCGTCTCTTAAAAGTGTTTCAGCTGCGGGATCGGGCTACCAGCAGTGCAGAGCTTGCTGAGGAATGGCAGCAGGCAGGTGTGAGTGCATCTGCACGCACTGTGAGGCGGAGACTCTTGGAGCAAGGCCTGGTCTCAAGGAGGGCAGCAAAGAAGCCACTTCTCTCCAGAAAAAACATCAGGGACAGACTGATATTCTGCAAAAGGTACAGGGAGTGGACTGCTGAGGACTGGGGTAAAGTCATTTTCTCTGATGAATCCCCTTTTCGATTGTTTGGAACATCTGGAAAACAGCTTATTCGGAGAAGAAGAGGTGAGCGCTACCACCAGTCTTGTCTCATGCCAACTGTAAAGCATCCTGAAACCATTCATGTGTGGGGTTGCTTCTCAGCCAAGGGAATCGGCTCTCTCACAGTCTTGCCTAAAAACACAGCCATGAATAAAGAATGGTACCAGAATGTCCTCCAAGAGCAACTTCTCCCAACCGTCCAAGAGCAGTTTGGCGCTCAACAATGCCTTTTCCAGCATGATGGAGCACCTTGCCATAAAGCAAAGGTGATAACTAAATGGCTCAGGGAACAAAACATAGAGATTTTGGGTCCATGGCCTGGAAACTCCCCAGATCTTAATCCCATTGAGAACTTGTGGTCAATCATCAAGAGACGGGTGGACAAACAAAAACCAACAAATTCAGACAAAATTAAAGCATTGATTCTGCAAGAATGGACTGCTATCAGTCAGGATTTGGTCCAGAAGTTGATTGAGAGCATGCCAGGGAGAATTGCAGAGGTCCTGAAGAAGAAGGGTCAACACTGCAAATATTGACTTGCTGCATTAACTCATTCTAACTGTCAATATAAGCTTCTGTTACTCATAATATGAATGCAATTATATTTCTGTATGTGATAAAAACATCTGACAAACACACATAAAAACCAGAGGGCAGCAGATCATGTGAAAATATAATATTTGTGTCATTCTCAAAACTTTTGGCCATGACTGTACGCTACACTAAGCCTACAGCCAACATGCTACAGTGCTGGCCAAAAGTATTGGCACCCCTGCAATTCTGTCAGATAATACTCAATTTCTTCCAGAAAATGATTGCAATCACAAATGCTTTGGTAATAATATCTTCATTTATTTTGCTTGCAATGAAAAAACACAAAAGAGAATGAAAAAAAAAGTCAAATCATTGATCATTTTACACAAAACTCCAAAAATGGGCCGGACAAAAGTATTGGCACCCTCAGCCTAATACTTGGTAGCACAACCTTTAGACAAAATAACTGCGAACAACCGCTTCCGGTAACCATCAATGAGTTTCTTACAATGCTCTGCTGGAATTTTAGACCATTCTTCTTTGGCCAATTTCTCCAGGTCCCTGAGATTTGAAGGGTGCCTTCTCCAAACTGCCATTTTGAGATCTCTCCACAGGTGTTCTATAGGATTGAGGTCTGGACTCATTGCTGGCCACTTTAGAAGTCTCCAGTACTTTCTCTCAAACCATTTTCTAGTGCTTTTTGAAGTGTGTTTTGGGTCATTGTCCTGCTGGAAGACCCATGACCTCTGAGGGAGACCCAGCTTTCTCACACTGGGCCCTACATTATGCTGCAAAATTTGTTGGTAGTCTTCGGAATTCATAATGCCATGCACACGGTCAAGCAGTCCAGTGCCAGAGGTAGCAAAGCAACCCCAAAACATCAGGGAACCTCCGCCATGTTTGACTGTAGGGACCGTGTTCTTTTCTTTGAAGGCCTCTTTTTTTTCCTGTAAACTCTATGTTGATGCCTTTTCCCAAAAAGCTCTACTTTTGTCTCATCTGACCAGAGAACATTCTTCCAAAAAGTTTTTGGCTTTCTCAGGTAAGTTGTGGCAAACTCCAGCCTGGCTTTTTTATGTCTCTGGGTCAGAAGTGGGGTCTTCCTGGGTATCCTACCATAGAGTCCCTTTTCATTCAGACGCCGACGGATAGTACGGGTTGACTGTTGTACCCTCGGACTGCAGGGCAGCTAGAACTTGTTTGGATGTTAGTCGAGGTTCTTTAGCCACCATCCGCACAATCTTTCGTTGAAATCTCTCGACAATTTTTCTTTTCCGTCCACATCTAGGGAGGTTAGCCACAGTGCCATGGGCTTTAAACTTCTTGATGACACTGCGCACGGTAGACACAGGAACATTCAGGTCTTTGGAGATGGACTTGTAGCCTTGAGATTGCTCATGCTTCCTCACAATTTTGCTTCTCAAGTCCTCAGGCAGTTCTTTGGTCTTCTTTCTTTTCTCCATGCTCAATGTGGTACACACAAGGACACAGGACAGAGGTTGAGTCAACTTTAATCCATTTCAACTGGCTGCAAGTGTGATTTAGTTATTGCCACCACCTGTTATGTGCCACAGGTAAGTAACAGGTGCTGTTAATTACACAAATTAGAGAAGCATCACATGATTTTTCAAAGGGTGCCAATACTTTTGTCCACCCCCTTTTTATGTTTGGTGTGGAATTATATCCAATTTGGCTTTTTGACAATTCTTTTTGTGGTTTTCCATTGAAGACAAATTAAATGAAGATATTATTACCAAAGCATTTGTGATTGCAATCATTTTCTGGAAGAAATTGAGTATTATCCGACAGAATTGCAGGGGTGCCAATACTTTTGGCCAGCACTGTAAGTGATGAGCTCACTGTGTCCTAAGCAGGTCCTACCCGCTATGTTTTCTTTTGCCACACTCTTTGTCTGTATACTGTACTATCAGTCTAGAGTGGACTTCGGCTGTTTCAAGGGCTTGGCAAATATTGGTAAACCCCTAAAACTTTTTAATTTACTTAAGACACAGTCATTTCTCATTTCTGTTTTTTTTGTTCTTGTTTTTTTGTTCTTTCCAAAACTATACCTTTTTGTATTTTTACATTTACTGAATCATATGAAGTCTTATTTTTTTGCAGTTGTACTTTATAATGGCACTATTTATGGCTTTCCACACAACTAAGTCCTATCCGTGGAAAACTGTGTGTGGGTGGTAGGCCCTTAACTGAACTCGGCCGTATGCATAGAAGTCACTTCATCATAGTCATATGATGCAGTGAGTGCTCGAACAGCCCAATTGGTACAGTAATGAACTGATAGCATTATGTCAGTTCATTACTGTAGCGATCGGGCCTTTTGGGAGAAATTCCTATGCACATGGCTGAGTTCAATCCAAGTCCTATCACCCACAGACGGACTGTTTGTCATGGACTGGACTAAGTCATGTGCAAGAGCCCTTAGTATTCTGAGCAAAGTACTGAGTTGAAAAACACAATTGTGCCGGTTTCTTATGGATTTCATTTTTACTGTGCTCATTGTGTGTCAAAAATTACATTTTACTTACATTTTATGACTGTTTTTCAAAATGTTCGTTTCTAGGATTATATTGGACATCCTTGTCATATGTTTATCTCTGATCCATACTTTCTATTAATTTAATGATAATTTGTTAATAGATAGTTTACCCATAATCCTTCTTCTTCTTACATACCTGTACTTCCAACATACCACTATGTTCACAGTGACACAACTATTGCTCAATGGACTATAGTATTGATTAACTGCAGAATAGTTTCCTTCTACTGAGTTTCTGCTATTTATTGACTATAGAGGGGAAAGTATAATAATAAAAATATTAGCACAAAACCAGAAAAGATTTTAGCACTTCAAAATTGGAATTACAGCTTTTCCTTTTCCTATACAAATTGGGCGTACACTTCTGACAACTATGCATCCGACATCTCACTGTACATTTGTATATTATTTTATCAAGAAAATTGTCAAATTTGAAACTTAAATTATCTATTATGTTCAATTACTTTCACACAACGTGGAAGAAATATGATGGTTCAGTTTGGAGTTGCCTTGGTGATAAAAACAAGGCAGAGTAAAACTGTATTATTGCTTAACTATGCCGCAAAATGACTCACTATATAAGTACCAGCTACAAGGTCATGTCAAACGTATACTACAATGTCAGTATTGCGAGAATGCTAATGCTGAATAGATTTAGTAAACAATGTTTATTCACAGAGAAGAGAGTCTGACCTCACAGTTGGATGTACAGAACCTATAAATAGTAAGGGCTAATAACCCACCATACTAAATACCAAAAGCAGTACAAATAAACAAACCAAACAATTCTCATGAGGATAAAATACAATATCTTTTTTACAAAATTCATAAAAATTTAGAAACAAACAGTAAGACAGGAGACATGAGAAAATATGTATATGTGGCAAAACACACACCTGAAGGGTCAAGGCCTAGATAAACATATAATGTTGGGGCTATAATAGCCAAATAGTAATGCAAGGACTATATGCATAGACATAAAACAAATACCATATGAAAGGAATGTCGTAAAACAAGAGTTCACAAAATAAAGTGAACAGTCACAGATAGAACAAAGATATATACTCACCACAGCAGGTGATACACCCGACATGCGTTTCACCACTGCTTTGTCAAGGATATAACAAACACAGGTAGAATACACCTATTTAATTGATGGACACACCAATAAGCAGCTATGTGTAAATCACCTGATAATACAAGAAGAAATGACTATACCTCTATGAATGTCACCTACGTGCAAACCGCCAGAAGCACATACAAACACATACCTAGCGGTGGGGGTGTCCCTCGACACCACCAGCGCGCAGGTGCCACCAGCTGGAGATACCAACAGATGGTGCGTGTACACTGAATCAAGCCACTGACGATGGGAGTGTAGCTCCACTTAGACAGTGTGCAGGCGTTGTCACCTGGGAGCCCCAACAGATGGCACCTGCGCACTGATAAGGGAACATCATGCAGCATAGGAATCACAGTGCGCATGTGTCCCGAAGTATGGATAACAGCTGCAACACTGGCCATATGAACAGCCAAGGTGGTGCATACATGCAGGGTGCGATTAATCTGGGAGTAAAAATATGAAATACACCTACATAAATCAAGTATACATAAATATGGCCAAATAAATTAATAAAATAAATAATGGTTGGCTAAGGAAGTGAGGTGCAAAAGTGACTGAGAGAAGTGAAAAGCAAATTAAAAAAAACAAAAAAACGCAGTGAAATGTGAAGGAAGTGATCACAATGTGAATGGTGAAAAAGTGAATAAATAAAGTAAATGAAAATACTATACATGTGTAACTAATAAAGTTATTTATAATACTTACAATCATAGTATAAATATATCATATCACAAAATATTGAATTGCAGAAACATTATCATATATAAAAAATATTTTCTGATATTGATACTACATAAATAATTAATGATACATAAATGCATACTGAAATAAAGTGCACAAGTGTATGAATTTCAATTATTACAAAAGTGAACCATAACATCAAAGAGATCACATAATGCATACTGCATAAAAAAGGAATGATATCTTTTTGTTATACAAAATTAATTAGTTATATCACTATTAATATACAAAAATAAAAACTGATAAAAAAATTAATATTCAAAGCATCCAAAGATAAAGCAGCTCCCCATCGACAATTTCATACAGAGGGATGAACCAATTCGCTATATGGGACACCGGGCACACCTTCTGTTACTGTGACAAAATTCAAAATTGGTGGATAACCAGGTACCCTAACCTGCGAAAACACATTCAACAATAAGTATCAAAAAAGAAAGACACAAAAATAAATGTAAAACAGCAATGATAAAACGCAATAGATAAAACAATTAAAAACTATGCCCAGTAACACCATAGTACTGACTTTTCGCAGGTTAGGGGACTTGATTATCCACCAATTTTGAAATTTGCCATAATAACAGGAGGTTTGCCTGGTCTTCTATATAGTGAATTGGTTTGGCACATGTGCACTGTGATTCCTGTGCTATATGACGTTCTATTATCAGTGCGCAGGAGCTGTCTGTTGGGGCTTCCAGCTGATGGTGCCTGCGCACTGTCTATATGGAGGTATGCTCCCATCGTCAGTGGCTTGATTCAGTGTACACATGGGTGCTGAGGATTGCATATCATTGCAGCATTTGGATGGTCTGCAAACGCACCTCGTGGTATAAGGCAGCACCATCTTACTAAGGAAGTTGCGATTCCTCTTTCAAAGATCCCGGTGTTCGACATGGTGTGCATACCATCTGCCGACACAGGCCGGATCCTCAAGGGGCACAATGAATAATTTCAAGGCTGAGGCCTGACCAACTCTGCTAATCTGATATGGTAAATGCAGAGAGTCCCTTTCTGTGTATTTTTTTTTTTAACCTTCCTCTAGTGTTAGCTTTCTGTTACTCTTTCTTATGTTAATGGGTCGGTTTTGACCCGTGTCTTAAATCACCCCTAGGATACCCTAAAAACAGTTATTTATGATCCAATTTGTTTCTTACCTCTTAGTTACCTTGTTAGGGTTTCTCATCCATGGAAGGATTGATTTTAATATTTTTGTTGTGGCCCCCTGGGCCTTTCATTTGAGAACGTACCCTTCATTTTCAATATAAAAATATTGTCAAATGAACCTCAAGAGAATAATATAAACTTAAAAAAGTTTGTTATATTACCTCACTATTACTGAAGGGTTTTAGAACACATTTCTTAAATGTAAAAAAAAATATACATATATATATTTTATATTATTAACTCTAGTAACATCTATGGTGTTACAGGTCAATTTTGACCCATATCTAACTACTTTATGAAAAAGGCAAAAAACTGATTTTTTTTTTTTATAGAACTTTAATACAAATAAAAGATGAAAATTATATTAACATTAATAGCAATAATAATAAAAAGTAGCTTTTCTAGGTCAAACAAACAAACAACAATCAATCAAGCAAATCAAATCAACAGAAATCAAGTACTAGTTTTTAGATGCATTAGTATTTAGATGCATGTGTGGCAAAAAGTGACACTTTTTGTGTGTTCTTTGCAGAGGTATTTTTTGCAGGCGAAGCACAATGTGTTTGTCTTTCTGTCCTTATTGCTAGGGCAGACCTGACACCTTTCTTTTAGAATCAGGTGGTCTCACTGGGGTTGTGGCTGTTGTGGTTGATGTTGAGGCAGGGCTGGTTGAGGAGGATGCTGGTGATGATGCTCTTTGTGTTGCTGTGGGTGTGGGCGAAGCACTTGTTGAGCTCTGGAGTTGTCGGACCAAGGCTGCAGCGGCTGGGTCTCGGGGCACCCGTTCCCTTTGGTCAATGTGCGCCTTGACAAGGGATCTTCCTAGTTCCTCAAGAAACATCCTCCGCTTGTTTTTTTTCTTTGAATTCCATCCTTGGTGAATGTGGGTCCACAACACAAATGCATTGTATGCTGACACATCAAGGATGTTGGAAAATACAACCATTGGCCATCTCCTAGTCATTCGCTGGCAAGTGTAGGTGGCAGTCAGCTTGTCCAGGTTGTCCACTCCTCCTTTGTGTTTGTTATAGTCCAGGATGATTCTGGGCTTTTTGTCACTTCCTGATGACACAGCTGCATCTTTGTGAAGTGTGGACATCAGTACCACATTCCGTCGTTTTTTGGGGCAGTATGAAACAGCAGTGGTGGTGTCTGTAAAAACAAACTTTGAGGAAAGTGGAGCCCTGTCCTTCATCTGCAACAATTCAGTGGGCAGCTCAGGTTTGTTTTTTTCACTGTGCCCACCATGGTGATTTTCCTCCTGAGAAGTTCTTGTCCAAGGTCATAGCTGGTAAAAAAATTGTCACAAGTAATGTTGTGACCCTGCAGTCCAGTAGTCATATCGAGGACTACACGTTTTCCTTGTTTTTTTTCAGGGATGCCGCTTGCAGACTTGCCTGTGTAAATCTGTAGATTCCATGCATAGCTAGTTTTTGCATCACAGGCTGCACAGATTTTTATGCGGTATTTGCCTGGCTTACTTGGCATGTATTGCCGGAAGGGGCATTTTCCGCGGAAAGGGAGAAAACGTTCGTCTACTGTCACCTCTGGCCCTGGGTTGAACATCAGTGGATGGTGCTGCACCCATTTCTCCCAAACATCCCTGATGGGAGCTAGTTTGTCACATTTTGTTGTGGTGTCTCTGTTGTCAAATCTAAGGACTCTTGATATCATTTGAAACTTTTGAAGTGACATTGTTGCCCGGAAAATATTCCTGCCTGTCGATGCGTCCCAGAGACTATCAGTGGCCTCATTGCAGGATTTGTACACTCCATCAAGGAGAAGAACACCAATGTAGGCATCCAGGTCATCATCATGAAGGTCATTCCACATGTTGCCGTGGACTTTTTTTTCCTTCAAGGTTTGTCATAGCAATAATGACTTTTTTATTGACAATGGCATAAACAGATCAAAACATGTCTTGATGTCACTTACTCTTGTCACAGCAAACCTTGTGATCCCAGAGGTCATTTTTATGACATTTGAAGCATCTGCCCTGCCATGTACATCTGGAGGTACTGAGCTCCAAATGATCTTGCCACTTTTGGATTTGAATCTTTCAGCGGGAGCAGCTTCAGCACCGGTGACCTCCTCATCAGACTGATCAGAACTGTCTGTGTCTTCCGGTTGATACTCCACATCATCTTCCTCCTCAGAAACCTGTTCATCTGTATCAGTTTGCTGCTGTGTGTCCTCTGATTCATTATCATCCAAGATATAATCCAGAATTTGGCTTGCATCTAATCTTCTCCTCATTGTTGCATGGTGTAAACTGAAGATGTATACTCTGCAAAGTACCAACTGTAAGCTGATTTGGCCATACATGCCTGGACATGTCCCTAACTCAAGTTGTTGGAGGTAGAGCTGGCTGTGGGCTGTTGGTTTATATTGTGTTTATGAGTTCAGTTTTGGGACTTATTATTGTTTTTTTACTCTTATATTAGACCTGGGTCGAAATTGATCCCAACAACACAAATGTTATAATTTTAATAAGAGCATTTTACAATTTAGAAAATAGTTTTATTTTATTGTATTTTGTTTAAAAATAAGTTCCTGAAAAAGTCAAAAAGTCTTGATGCAATAAACAAATGTATGTAGAATTTGTATGCATTTAAAACCTAAAACGGGTCGGTCACGACCCTAACACTAGATTAATATGCAATGCATTTTTTATATAGCATATGGACACTGTCTAAACAAAGGCAAATGATCAATTGGGTGCATGATTAAAATCCATTACTGAATGGTATATAGCAGGGGTAGGCAACCTTTTTTGTTCGGCGTGCCGATTTTAATAAAAAAAATCAAAGATGAGGTACTCGGAGTGTCGGTCAATAATTGTAAGTCTGACGACCCCTAAACTAAAGTCATATACCACAAACCATAACACAGAAGTGCTGCCACCAGATGCTTTAGGACACATGCGTTTACTGCTATTTCCTGGGACGCTCCTGTACTTTCTGATTAGAAGCAATGAAAGTACATGTACAGCCACCAATTAGTGGTAAATGTAAGTGTCCAGGAGCACCGTATGGCAGCAGTCTTATGGTGAAAACACACTATGTATCTGGATGCAGCTATATTTGGAACTTTTTCATTCGATGTAAAACTGGTGCATTTTCGCACAAAAAAAAAAACAAAGCCTGAGTTTTCTGTGCAAAAACACATCCTTAATATAGAAAACACACCGTTATACAGAATAATGTCCCATAGTGGTCCCTGCACACGGTATTATGTCCCATAGCGGCCCCTGCAACATGGTATATGTCCCATAGTGGCCTCTGCACACGTTATATGTCCCATAGCGGTCCCTGCACATGGTATTATGTCCCATAGCGGTCCCTGCACACGGTATTATGTCCCATAGCGGCCTCTGCACACAGTATTTGTCCCATAGCGGCCTCTGCACACGGCATTTGTCCCATAGCTGCCTCTGCACACAGTATTTGTCCCATAGCGGCCTCTGCACACGGTATTTGTCCCATAGCGGCCCCTGCACACAGCAATATGTCCCATAACGGCCCCTACACACGGTATATGTCCCATAGCAGCCCCTGCACACGGTATATGTCCCATAGTGGCCCCTGCACACGGTATATGTCCCATAGCGGCCCCGGCACATGGTATTATGCTCCATAGTGGCCCCTGTACACGGTATATGTCCCATAGTGGCCCCTGCACACGGTATTATGTCCCATAGCGGCCTCTGCACACGTTATATGTCCCATAGCGGTCCCTGCACATGGTATTATGTCCCATAGCGGTCCCTGCACACGGTATTATGTCCCATAGCGGCCTCTGCACACAGTATTTGTCCCATAGCGGCCTCTGCACACGGCATTTGTCCCATAGCTGCCTCTGCACACAGTATTTGTCCCATAGCGGCCTCTGCACACGGTATTTGTCCCATAGCAGTCCCTGCACACAGTATTTGTCCCATAGCGGCCCCTGCACACAGCAATATGTCCCATAGTGGCCCCTGTACACGGTATATGTCCCATAGTGGCCCCTGCACACGGTATTATGTCCCATAGCGGCCTCTGCACACGGTATTTGTCCCATAGCTGCCCCTGCACACAGTATTTGTCCCATAGCGGCCCCTGCACACAGCAATATGTCCCATAGTGGCCCCTGCACACAGCAATATGTCCCATAGCGGCTCCTGCACATGGTATTATGCTCCATGGCGGCCCCTGCACACGGTATATGTCCCATAGCGGCCCCTGCACACGGTATTATGCTCTATAGTGGCCCCAGCACACGGTATTATGCTCTATAGTGGCCCCTGCACACTCACTAGCTATAATTATACTGTGGGGTCTCTTCAGACCACAGAGTATAATAAGTGGAGGGCAAAGAGAGGTGATGAAACATAAAAAACAATGTTACTCACCATTCCACGCTCCGCAGCCGCTCTGTATCTTCGGGCGCTTCTGCCTGTAGTCAGCGACCGCTCATTGAGTCTCAGGGGTCACATCGCGTCATTATGCGTAATGACATCAGACGCAGACGCGATCCCTGAGGCCCTGTCAGCTGACGTCAGGCAGAAGCGCCTGAAGAGTACACAGCGGCTGCAGAGCATGGAATAGTGAGTAACGTTGTTTTTTATGTTTCATTACCTCCCCGGGGGCTCCGCTTATTATACTCGGGGGTCTGAAGAGACCCCACAGTATAATAATAGCAGTTTCATTTCGGCCGTGTTTGGTCCGATCGAAACTGCTGGGTGAGGAGTCCGCTGCCGTGCCAGGGAAATATGCCTCGCGTGCCAAGAGCGGCACACGTGCCATAGGTTGCCGACCCCTGGTATATAGCATATATAAGTCCATTGCAGAATGGTATATACTGAAGGGTATATAGCATGTATAAGTCTATTGCTGAATGGCATATACTGAATGGTATATAGTATGTATAAGTTCATTACTGAATGGTATATAGCATGTATAAGTCTATTTCTAAATGATACATAGCATGTACAAGTCCATTTCTAAATGGTATATAGCATGTATAAGTCCATTACTAGATAGCATATAGCATGTATAAGTATATTGTATGTGTAAATCCATGGCAAATCTGCTTGTACATGTATAAGGGTTGATGCACACTTGCACCAGGAGTCCGTCCGCCGTGAATCCGACCTAAATGTCAGAACAAAGGATTGGGAAAGGATTTGGAAAGGTTTGAAATGGTTTGTTTAAAAACCTATTCACTTCAATGGGTTTTTAAAGCAATGCGCAGGTGTCCGATTGCAGCCTCTGTGAAGTCAGATTTTTAGGTCAGACATAAAGTCCTGCATGGCTTCGCGGCGCAGAGGCTGCAATCGGACACCTGCGCATTGCTTTAAAAACCCATTGAAGGGAATCGTTGATTATGATGTTATTCTGTTTTCCCTTAATCCTAACAGCAGCACAATATGGGGTATTCCTGCCCCTGTGTGTTGGTAGGACATAATTAACATAAATTATGCATGACTATGATACCCTATAAGAGGGCAAAGGGACCTCCCCCCCCTTGTGTAAGTTATAAAGTAAAAATTTCTAAGTTTAGGGAGGGAAGCTTGTGCTGCTGTTAGGACTAAGGGAAAACAGATTAACATCATAATCAACGATTCCCTTACGTCCTACAGCAGCACAATATGGGGATATAGCAAGTAATTCCCTTAGGGAGGGTTTCCCTGCTCTACAACACCTAGAACTGACTGTCTAAAGGCAGTCGCCACAGAACTCTGAACATCTAGTCAATAATGTTAGGTGAGATGACCAAGAAGCAGCTGCACACATCTGATCCAGCAGTAAGGTCCGGTTCTCAGCCCAAGAGGTTCATACAGCTCTGGTTGAATGGGCTGTATAAAATTCAGGTGGAGCTAACCCCTGAGCAAAAAAAGAGACCTCGATTGCCTCCTTGATCCACCTAGACAAGGTAGGTTTGGAAGCCCTGAGACCTTTGTCTCTACCATACACGTTGACAAGGAGATTCTCGGCTCTCCTAAAGGAACGTGTATGCAAGAGGCAAATTTGGAGACATCTCACAACTAGTGTGTGAAGTTTTTTTTTCTCCTCTTCAGAGGAAGGAGCTGGAAAAAACACGGGTAAAGACTAATTGGTTAATATTGGCACAGGAAGGCACCTTAGGATTAAACCCAAGAGGAAACCTAAGTTGGACCCTATCCACAAAAAATGATATATAAGGTTCCTTGGAAGAAAAAGCCTGGCGCATACTCACCCTTTTGACTGACGTGATGGCTAATAGAAAGGTGGTTTTAAAGGCAAGAAATTTAAGATCTACATCCTCCAAAGGTTCAAAAAGGAGAACCACAAAGACCTCAAAGAACAGTCGAGAGATCCCACTGGGGAACCAGAGCTGAGACCACCGGTCTCAGTCTGGTAGCGCCCTTAAGGAACCCAGCAATAAGGGAATCCTGGGACAATCGTCTGCCTAAACAGGCAGATAAGACTGAAACCTGTACCCTCAGTGTAGCAGGAGAAAGGCCTGAATCCTAGCCACCTTGAAGAAAATCCCAATTTCTGCTGTAGTAGGATTTGAACTATCAGCTCCTCTTCTGGAGCACCACTGCTTGAAGATGTTACCTATCCTATGGTAGCTTTTCTTGGCAAATCTACTCTGGCACAGGAAAGGGTCTTCAGGACGGCTTCTGACAGTCCACTAAATCTCCGTAGGGACTGGTCAACCTCCAGGCTGTCAGGTTGAATCTCCTCAGATCCTGGTGCTTCTGAGTTCCTTGGGAAACCAGGTTCTGGGTGGGGGAAGCCTCCAATATGTCCCTTGACTCATGTACATGAGTTGGGCAAACCAAGTCCTTTTTTGGCCAGAATGGTATGATGGCAATCACAGAGACTTGGTCCTGTCTGACTTTCATCAATACTTTTGGTATCATGAAAAGTGGAGGGAAGAAGTATGACAGCCTGAACCTCCAAGGGATGGACAGGGCATCCACTGCCAAGGGATAGTCCTCCTGATACAGAGAGCAGAACGTCTCTACCTTGGCGTTGAGTCTGGTCGCCATGAGGTCTACTTCTGTGAGATCACACTTCAGTGTAATCTGATGAAATACATCTGGATTGAGAGACCATTCTCCTTATACGAAAAGACCCTGACTCAACTGATCCGCTACTATGTTCAGGGAACCTTTGATGTGAACTGCAGATAAGCGTGTCAGATTTTCCTCTGTCCAGGTAAAAATCAGATTGGTCTCTCTGAGGAGAGACAATGATCTGGTGCCTCCCTGTTCAGGTACATTACAGTTGTCATGCTGTCTGACCGAACCTTGATTGGTCTCCCTCCGAGGAAAGGAGAAAAATGAAGTAGTGCCAGGTACATGGCTCTGAGCTCCTTCCAATTGGAAGAGGTCTTTTCTTCTAGACTGCTCCAAACTCCTTGTCCGGTGCTCTCGTACAGGTGGGCTCCCCATCCCGAGAGGGATGCATCGGTAGTCAACAGGGTCCAACGAGGTTGGACCGTGGACATTCCGTCTTTCAGGTGTATCCACCATCTGAGGGAAAGACGGGTACTGGGAGATAGCTTGATCTTCTTGTCGAGACTGAAAGGAGTAATTTTCCAGGCTTTTAGTACATCCATCTGGAGAGGACGCAAATGCCATAAAGCCCAAGGGACTGCATTGGCTGAGGATGACATCAGGCCTAGGCCTCTCATGGATGTTCTGATGGATACCAGGCGTGTCCTGAAGAGAAACCAGACCGCTTTGATCAATCTTTCCTTGCAGGTGTTAAGGAAATCTCCATGCGGTCTGAGTCCAACAGATACCCCAAGAACTTCCTGCGGATAAAGGGAACTACTTCTGACTTCTCCCAATTTATTAGACAACCCAAGCTCTGGAGAAGAGAGTGGCTATCAGTAACTGCTGGAGCAAAACGATTCTGACTGGGCTTTTATTAGCCAGTCGTCCAGGTATGGCAGTACAAAAAGGCCCTGAAGCCTGAGGCGCCACAACTTTGGTGAAGGTATGAGGAGCTGAAGTGATGCCCAAGGGCAGGGCTGCGAACTGAAGATGCTTCCTGTGCGGAGGATATATTGGGACATGCAGATAGGCATCCTTTTAGATCTAAGGTGATAAAAAACTTCATGTTGAAAAAGGATGTAACGGATTTTACAGTCTCCATACGAAAATGTTTTTGCTTTATGAAGCGATTCAGATATCTTAAGTCTATAATCATTCTCCAGCTGCCTGATGGTTCTGGCTCCAGAACTGGGGAGTAGACACCGAATCCTTCCTCCAAGGGTGGAACTCTTCCAAAGCCCCCTTGCGGATGTAATCATGAATGGAGCATTCCAATATATCCTACTGAGCCGCAGGAAGGGAGCACATTATGACGAATCGATCCTGAGGCGGCTGAGAGACTCGATCGCATAAGCTCACTGAACAATCTGCAAGACCCAAGGGTCCTGAATTTTTTCCTGCCAGACAGTGTAAAAGTGAGAAAACCGACCTCCGACAGGAGTCTCGGCCACAGGAAGAAGGCAGCCGATGTCCAGAACCCCTAGGCTGATCTCTAGGACTTCTCTGGAACTGAGGTCTGGGTTGAGGCTGGTAACCTCAACTCGGCCGGAAGATCTTGACCTGCCTCTAAAGGCCTGAGGCAGAGTCTTACCCTTTTAAGGTCTTCCATAATCTCATCTAGGCTTCTGCCAAAGCTTACCCGGCTCAAAGGGTAGAGAACAAAGGTTGAACTTGGAGGCATTATCCGGTCTCCAGGGGTTTAACCATAGCGGCCTTCTAGCTGCCGTAGAAAGGGCCAAAGATTTGTCCGTCAGCCTTAAATGATGTTGGAAGGCTTCAGCTAAATAATCTGCCGACAAGAAAATCGAACTAAAAAAAAGCTAGGAGATCGTCTCTGGAGACTCCAGAGTTTACGTCAGCACGTAATTTGTTTGAGACTTCATTAGAGGCAATAGCCACGGAAATCTGAACGGAGGCCAGAGAATAAACCTTCCTAAAGGTACTCTCTATGTGTCTATCCATGGGGTCCTGGAGGTTAGAACCACCATCTACTGGGATACCACCATATGACAGGACAATTTGGTCACTGCTGTGTTCACGTTTTCTCAGTCACCTGGAAATCTTCAATAGCTTCACAGTGTGTCACACTGCATACAAACTATTTTTTTTTTTTTTTCTTTTCAAACTCCTTGCAGGATTTGAACCCAGGACTCTAGTACTGCAAGGCTGTAGTGCTAACCACTAAGCCACTGTGCTGCCTAGAGCTGCAGCAGCGTGAACAGTAATACAGGTGGAGTATTGAGGCCTTCCTCACTAAGAGACAAGCCATCTCCTGCACTGAGATGAAGGCTTCTATAGCAGGAGAGGAGGAATGAGCAAGTAGTGCTCACAAAAAATCTTCCCCCCACAAATCTTGCAAAGCTTAATTCCTTGTACAGAGAATTAAACTAAAAATATACAGACCGATGCCAGAAAAGAGGCTCAGCAAATATAAACTTGCAAAATGAGGAAACTAAGCCGCAAAACATCCGACCGAGAATTCAGTCCCCGGAAAACCGGAACACAAACAAAGGTTCCGTAGGAACAAATTGACCGACGTCACTTCTGGCGGCTGCAGAGCTTGTAAGGTAAGTGAAACGGTAATGCACCACATCGAGGCCGCACAAGTGGTCTGCAGTACAGGACTTTAAACATGCAGCATGCAACTACCGCTTTATGTACTATTGAAATCAACCTTCAAAGCAAAGGTTGCAAGCTTGACTAGGCACAAAAAAAGGTAAGTGAAACAGCAATGCTCCACACAAGGCTGCACAAGTGGCCTGCATACCGGCCTTTGAACATGCAGCATGCAACTACAGCTGCATGAACTACTGAAATCAACCTTTTCAGAGCGAAGGTTGAAAGCTTGGCTAGCACAAAAAAACTGCCTAAATAAAACCCCCCTTCTTTTCCACAGAAGAGAAGAGAGGTGTAAAGATGACTCCCCAAAGGAAGTTAATAAACTTTAGGGGAAAAACAAAACATGGGAGGAAAAAAAGACCTCCCTCCACCTGTCCCACCACACAGGACAGAAAAAAACACAAGGGGGGAGGTCCCTTTGCCCTCTTATAGAGTAGCGTAGTCATTATGAACGGGATGGATCATTTTTTGTACTTTGCCTTTTTCAGTCAGATAATCTGTTTGCTATACAGTTTATGGAGATACCAAGTTAACCAAAAGGGTGTAGGCAGCGCCATAGTGCCCCTTCCAACTTCAGAAGGAAGCAGATTACTACAAAATCTGAGCTATGACACAAAGATCTCCATCTCCACCAGCAAGAGAGAGACTAAGCTTTTTCCTTGTCCATATGGTATAATGTTGTACCATGTTAGCCATTGAAAGTAGTGGAAGAGTGAAGTAATCAGGCGCTACCTTTTAGAGGCTAACTGAGTATATTTGATGGTAAGCTTTCGGAAGTACTAGCTCCCTTCACCAGACATGGTGTTATACAAGATACAGATTCCTCAAGAGGGGGCATCTTCCACACTAAATAGAGGTCACACTCTGGAGTTCCAGACATTGCAAGCAGACAGGATTTCTTATCAATCAAGCAAACTCTATCTTCCTTCAGTCAGTGCATGAATTTGTGAAGCTGCATTAGAGCCAGTCCCATGCACTCAACAAGAAAAAGGAGTGTATGGCAGAGTTTTCCTGGTTCAAAACCTAACAATAAATAGGGTTGGTCATAGATCTGCTATATCTCAGTAGGCTCCAGTGAAAAAGAGCTCAAAATAGAGACCATGTATTCAGTGTTGACAGTTATCCAAAGGGAAACTTTTGTGTCCTCAATCATCCTCCCAGATGTATACCTGCATATTCTAGTTTGACAAGCTTATCACAATTTTCTGGGAATTACCATACAGAGGGGAACAGGAATGTTACATTTCCAGTTTAGACGTCTTCCATTTTGGATCACCTTAGCCCCTCCAGTCTTCATGAAGGTCGTCATAATTCTTACAGCAGCGCTACATCTACAGGGACTCACAGTTATACCATACCCGGACAATGGGCTCCATATATCTCCCTCAAGGGAATTGTATCTTACTCATTTTTGGATGAATCTGAAGATCCTAGAGGAGCAGGAGTTTCTGGTCAACTCATTCTCCATGAAGGTGAAACTCTCTCCAGAGAGAAATCAAAAAATTATCTCAAATTTTTCTTTTCTTTTATAAGAATCCACATAAGAAGTCTGCAAACAAACATTATAACAATATGGGATAGGAAGCCAGCTCACCTGGGCAAGGAATTTTCTCTATCTCCTCCGTGCATCTTAAATTGGAAATGATTCCACAGCCATGGTCATCCAGGGAAAGACTCTCTCCGACAACATAAAAGGACTGAAAGCCATCAAGCTGGCATTGCATCTCTTCCAACCTCTCCTGGCGAACCACAAGGTCCTGGTACAAGCAGACAACCTAGTCTCTGTTTATTACAAAAACATATAAGGATGCTAAAGGAGTCAACAACTGTCAAAAGTCTTAAACTAGGAGAATGAGGGGTTGAATCCAGAAATCTTCAAGGAGTCTACCCAGAAGATGGATCATCTTCAGATAAACTGGTGCCATGGCACAACGCAAAAATCAACAGGTCTTGGTTCCTGTATCCAAAAGGAAAACCAGTAGTGATAGATGATTGGTCAATAAACTAGTCGAGTAATGTGATTTATGTATCTCCATCCCAAAGACCACGCTGTCCGGTGTGGTCTTTTTCTTTCACAGTCTGAAAAGACCCATTTCTCCAGAAAGGGCTCTTCCATGCACAAGTTCACAGTCTACAATTGAGTTTTGAAGACTGACAGGGAAGCCTTAAAAAAAAAAATTCTGGCCTTGTGGATGCTGTAGTAGCAACTTGGAGGTTGGCATAAAGACACTCTACCATCTCAGTAGGAAATAGAGTATGGACATCTATAAATACTGGTGCTCCTCCAATTACGCAAGACCAGAAGTCATTCCATCTATCCTTTTAATTGCTACAATATAACTTAGAAGGTCCATTTTCACAGCCATCAATATACAACTGCAGTCAGCTTTTCCAGTCATCTCCTGAGGAGATTCTTTAAGGCAATCAGAAATATAAATGCAGTAGTACATAAGGCAGTCCCAACATGAAACTTACCACTGGTCTGGAAAGTCATAATGGGTTCCCCATGTGAGCCCATTCTTCAAGCAAGCTGGAAAGATTTCTCATTAAAAACCTTATTGTGGTCGCAACTATGTTAGCCCGGAGGATTAGTGAATTTCAAGCTTTCTCGTCTAGAGTCCAGATCTACGAATCGGAGATGACTCTGTGATCATGAGAACATCAAAAGGATTTATTCCAAAATTTTCTTCCGACATCAATCAGGAAATAACCTTACCTGTGTTCAGGCCTCATCCTGGAAATGATCAAAAAAAAAAAAGATTTAACATACATTGAATGTAAGAAGATCCATCCAGTCTTAGTTACAAGTTTTTCAAATAGTTATGAATCAGAACCCGTGTTCGGTTAGTTATTTGGCAAAGCCAAAGGCTTTAAAACCAGCAAATCAACATTAGCAAGATGGATCAAAGACTCCATTAGAATCTGCTATGTCATCTCAGAACAACCCTCACTGGAATCTGTGAGGGCATACTCTACTCGAGTCATTTCGACATCAGGGCAGAGTTTGGCAGGGTACTGTTGCACCAAAATATACAAAGTAGCTACATGGTCGTCCATTACTATGTATTTTAAACACTACAGGTGGGACATAATGGCCTCTGAGGGGTCGCATTCAATCAGGTGGTGTTTAAGGAGGCAACAAATTTCCCACCCAAGTAGTATTGCTTTGTAAGTTCCCATGTGTGTACTGCGGACGAACGAACAGGAAATAACAGGGAAATAATATTCTATGTTTGTAGTGCCTCTGGACTCCAGGAAATGTAAATTTCATAAGGTAAATTTTATCTATTGTATTTTATCCCCGTGAGCATCGTTTGGTTTGGTATTTACTCACAGTTGGATGTGTTTTGCATTCTCTTCATATCTCAGTTGGAAAGCTTACCTTAGTTTCTTGATACCAATTAAAATTTGATGGCACTCCTTGGTCACATTACAAAGCTTCAATGATCTCTTCCCCAACACAGATACAATATCTAGTGATGCTAAAATATCCCAAAGATTTGCTGTAAATGGTTACTGGCAAGTATATCGCACATTTTAATATGAAGAAACTAAATGTCGACTGTGCATAAAAATACAGAGCTTTTCTATTAAATTTAATTTCCTGCCACAGTCTATACACCCGATAAGGAATTTGTTCAAATGCAAATAGTTTGAAGACAGTAGTTCTGCTTTGGGTCCTCTTATAAGTTTACTATTACTATTGTAAAAGACCTTTATGACCTGCACTATAAATAGCAGCTTAGACCTATCAGTGTGAGTGCAGTGAGCTGTTCATATCTATGCCATGGAAAACAAAGTCCTGCTCATGGAATTCATTAATACAGATATGCCTGTTTTCTGGCATAGACATATTTATTATTTTCAGGCGTGAGTTTCTGACTGGTGTAGATTTCCAATCTGGTGCACGGGTGTACATTTAATTTATGAAGAGACTTCTCATTTTGAAAGGTTCTCAATTTGGAATAGGGTTGTATTGATGGGAAAAAAAAAATTTAGGCTAATGCTAGGTTCACACTAGCGTTCGAGTCTCCGTCATTCGGTCAGCATGGGAACCTGAAAGACAGAGAGCCTGTCCACTTAAAAAGCAGTTACCTGTGGACACCCGTGGACTGCATTGACTATAATGGGGTCCACAGGGTTTCTGCTGGGTTTTATACTGAAACTGGCGGAGAGTAAAGTCCTCCTTGCAGTCTCTTCTACAGAGACTCCAACGCAGATGTGATGTATAATCATATCACATTTAGGGTAATGATTGTACTTTACTAAATAATTAAACAATTTTTTTCTTTTGAGATTGCTAGAATGTGTTATGTGTTGTGCATTTTATTAATTTATAATGAAGCTCACCAGAATATATTCTTGAGGGGACTCACAATATGTTATTAGATGGAAGATAAGAATATGACTTATGCACGTGGACAAAATTGTTGGTACCACTCGTTTAATGAAAGAAAAACCCACAATGGTCACAGTACAGAAATAACCTGAATCTGACAAAAGTAATAATATATAAAAATTCTATGAAAATGAACAAATGAAAGTCAGACATTGCTTTTCAACCATGCTTCAACAGAATTTTTTTTAAAAAGAAAACTCATGAAACAGGCCTGGACAGAAATGAGGGTACCCCTGAAAGTAATGTGACCAAGGGGACATGTTAAATCAAGGTGTGTCCACTAATTAGCATCACAGGTGTCTACAATCTTGTAATCAGTCAGTGGGCCTGTATATAGGGCTACAGATACTCACTGTGCTGTTTGGTGACATGGTGAGTACCACACTCAACATGGACCAGAGGAAGCGAAGGAAAGAGTTGTCTCAGGAGCTTAGAAAGAAAGTTATAGACAAGCATGTTAAAGGTAAAGGTTATAAGACCATCTCCAGGCAGCTTGATGCTCCTTTAACTGCAGTTGCACATATTATTCAGAAATTTAAGATCCATGGGACTGTAGCCAACCTCCCTGGACGTGGCCGCAGGAGGAAAATTGATGACAAATCAAAGAGAAGGATAATACGAATGGTAACAAAAGAGCCCAGAAAAACTTCTAAAGAGATTAAAGGTGAACTTCAAGGTCAAGGAACGTCAGTGTCAGATTACACCATCCGTCGTTGTTTTAGCCAAAGTGGACTTCATGGGAGATGACCAAGGAGGACACCATTGTTAAAAACAAATCATAAAAAAGCCAGACTGAAATTTGCCAAACTATGTGTTGACAAGCCTCAAAGCTTCTGGGAGAATGTCCTATGGACAGATGAGACAAAAATATAAATTTTTGGCAAGGCACTTCAGCTCTATGTTCACAGATGGAAAAATTAAGCATATCTTGAAAAGAACACTGTCCCTACTGTGAAACATGGAGGAGGCTCTGTTATGTTCTGGGGCTGCTTTGCTGCATCTGGCACAGGTTGTCTTGAATCTATGCAGGGTACAATGAAATCTCAAGACTATCAAGGGATTCTAGAGAGAAATGTTCTGCCCAGTGTCACAAAGCTTGGTCTCAGTCGCAGGTCATGGGTCTTGCAACAGGATAATGACCCAAAACACACAGCTAAAAACACCCAAGAATGTCTAAGAGGAAAACATTGGACTATTCTGAAGTGGCCTTCTATGAGCCCTAACCTAAATACTACTGAGCATCTTTGGAAGGAGCTGAAACATGCCGTCTGGAAAAGGCACCCTTCCAACCCGAGACAACTGGAGCAGTTTGTGCATGAGAAGTGGGCCAAAATACCTGTTGAGAGGTGCAGAAGTCTCATTGACAGTTACAGGAATTCGTTTGATTGCAGTGATTGCCTCAAAAGGTTGTGCAATAAAATATTAAGTTAAGGATACCATCATTTCGGTCCAGGCCTGTTTCATGAGTTTTCTTTTTTTAAAAATTCTGTTGAAGCATGGTTGAAAAGGAATGTCTGACTTTCATTTGTTCATTTTCATAAAATTTTTATATATTATTACTTTTGTCAGACTCAAGTTATTTCTGTGACTATTGTGGGTTTTTCTTTCATTAAACGAGGGGTACCAACAATTTTGTCCAAGTGTGTATATGCCTAAGATCAATTTAATATAATAAACAAACTAATTATAATTTCACATGGCCATAACACTTTAACGCCTTGGTGACACAAGATAAACAGCACATAATAGTACATCCATGCGTTAAGCGGTCACTGTGTCTGGTGACATGGTGATCATGAGAAGATTGCTGCTGCATATTACAGCAGACAATATCCTCACATAGGCTAGAGGGGTTTGATTTCCCCCGCTCCAGCTATCACTCCTATTGGCCGATCAATTCATGTTATGAGTAAGTACCGAAGGTGCTACAGGCCAAAACATGTCAGAGGGCTCTTCACTGATATAGATTTATTGTTTTTTTATGCTGTTTCTGCACTATGGATTTTAAGTGGAAGAAATAACTTGGATTTTTATATTTTTTTACCATACTGGATCATTGCTATTTTTCTTGATCGGCCAATAACAACTTTGTTGACACAGATCCAATGATCTGTGCCCACAAGTTAGGCAGCCTCGAGTAGTGTTATATACTGCACCAATCACTACCAAGTAGCAGTGGGGCATACAGTAGTACAACCCCCTTAATTGCTGCAATTTACAGTCCGACCAATGTCAGCTGTGGCGTGCGGTTTAACCCACTGGTAACTGCCCTAGTGGGACTTGAGAGCAGAGTAGTAATTGTACTGCGCTCTAAGTGATTGCAGTGCAGCACCGCTGAGTAAGTCTGCTGCCATCCTCCTTTCATCCTCTACTTACAGTCTCTATCCACCCCCTTCTGCCACCCTCCATCCACTGCTGCCACCCTCCATTCCTGTGTGCTGTGCCTTCTATATATTTTTTTTTTTTTTTTTGTGTGAGTCTCCCCCCATTTTACTGACTGTTGATTTATTGATCCTCACCAACAGTCCCATTTTGGGGAGGATTTTTTTTTCCTTTTTGTGCTTTTTTAAAATCTTTAAGCTCCCCTTTCTTTTTTATCCCCTGTTTCTGTACCTCTGTGCCTGTGGATGCAGTATGACACTTTTATTTTTTCTTATCTAATAAATAAATAATCTAGGGAGCATATAGCATATGGTGACAACCATCAAATAAGTCCCAATGTATACCCAATAAAGTAGGCAGTCAAATCAGCAAGGGTATCAATATACAGTGTTGACCGGTCACAACACTAGCCCTGCTATGACCCTAAGCATTGATAATCCTCCCTTTCTCCCTTTGTGACGCGTTTCATCAGTATTACGCCATGCAAAATGGGAAATAAAGACTCCTCAGTGGATGTTAAAGAAAGTTGACCAAGAGGGGGAAAATAGTGAAGTTCCTTCTAATCTTTGTTCAACCCTGCTGCTGCAGGGATGCTTGTGTCCGTGGGCAGTGACTCCAAGTGTCTGAGACAAGCCATCTTGCAGTGCCATCTCATATGGACCTGTAGATCCGCCCCTAACTACGTTATAAGCTTACTTATGGCCATATTGACCAATCGCAACTTGGGTGTGGCATTGAGAGAACATGTGCCAATAGCACATGTAAAGACTTGTCAGAGCGTTTGTAAACACTCCAAACTCATTAGGTCTTCCTATATACAGGGAGAAGGCTATTATACTTAAAGGGGTATTTCCATGAACATGACTATATATAAATTCATAGACAATGAAAAGTTATACATTTTTGCAAATATAATAAATTAAACATTGTGCAGAGTTATAAAGATTTTCTCTAATAATTTTGGTGGTGGCAGTCTGTTGTCTTGATTGGTTGTCAATGGATACGACCACAAATACAGAAACTTTCTGTGGTCTGATACTTATCAGAAACCCAGCTATGATTTCCTTATTGTGGCCAAGTTATCAAAGGAGAGATATGGGATGCACAAGAAGATAATTCAGTTACAATAAAGAAATCGAGGCTGTATTTCAGACAATTGAAAGTTCCACTATTCATGGTCGTATCCATTGGCAGCCGATAAAGACGAAAGACCGTCACCACTAAGATAGTTAGAGAAAATCTTTAAAACTCTGCAAAATTTTTAATTACTTGTATTTGCAAATATATTTAACTTTTTATGTTCTTCAAATTTAAATATAGTTATGTTCATGGGAATACCCCTTTAAGATAAGCGGCCAGAGCTCCCAAACTTAGTTTATAAGGAAGGATTTTTGTTGTTATATAGATAGCCCGATAGGGTAAATATATACATGAAAATGAGCAGATACAAGAATGTGCCCAACTGAGGACCTGGTATACTGTCCTGCCATTGAGCACCAAAATGACAAATAGGATCTCCCTAGATTGTATGGGAGCCATACTCATGCTCTGTATGAATTTTCAAAATATGAAATGTATAAGTAAGATACTCCTAATGATTTACTAACTGAGAGTTGATCATTCAAGATACCTCTTAAATCAGGGTTTAGCAAAAGGATATTTAAATGTTTTTTCAAAATGTCACAAGCCAGCTTTGCGCCATTATCATAGTTCGTAATAATCCTCACGCAGCCAGACGCATCATCACTTGCTCTAGGTTGTGGCCTCAGTAGTTCTCCTTGATCACATTCGAGGGCATGTTTGTAAGCCCCCCTTAAAATGTAGTCTGGATAGCCCCTCTCCTGAAAACACCTGTGTAAATCACCCACTTGTCGCATGAATTCCTGTTGATCAGAACAGTTGTTTATAAGACACAGATACTGGCCTTTGTGGTACCTCTCTTGAGGTGGGAGAGTAATCATCCTCTCCCTCTATGAGTTAGTCACCATGGGCTTGCGGTAAACTGAAGTATCTAGCTCATCAGACTCATTTTTGATAATTTCTACATCAAGAAAAGGAAGAGACTTATTATTACACACGCTGGTAAACCTAAGGCCTATGCTGTTATTATTGATCGATTCAACAAAAAGCCTAAAAGACAATTCTGATCTCTTCCAGACAACAAAGATGTCGTCAATGTGCCGCGCCCACAACTCGATCCTCTAAGTTCCATCTATTTGTTGATCGCCAAATATCAAGTTGGTTTTCAACCACCCCAGGAGCAGATTAGCATAAGAGGGCGCACTAGAGCATCCCATAGCTGTGCCCCTGAGCTGGTGGCAAGACCTCTCGTTAAAAACTAAAAAATTCCAAGTGAGGCTGAAACCAAGTAAATCAAGGACAAATTGGTTGTGGGCGTGGTACTGACAATCCCTCATGGTTAAAAAATGGTCAAAGGCCAGTATCTACGTATCAGTATCTATCTTAGACACAATTGTTCTGATCAACAGGAATTTGTGCGGGGAATTTACGCAGGCACTATTGTTCTGTCCTCCTTATGTGTGAGGCATAAGTCGACATGCAGCTAAACTCCCTCCTAGTAATTCATTGACTCTGGAGTGATGTCCAAACTTTAACTTTTATTACAAGGATAGGGTGAAACTGGGAAACAGAAAGATAATGCATTTACTAATGCGTACAAGCATGTAGCCACACATTATAATACAAATCAATGTATACAAAGACATGTACATTAAATACAAGAACATTATACATTATGGTACTACAGACATGAGGAACATCCATATACATAAACTGTACATGTGCTCCTGAGTGGTGCTGTCCTAACTACCAGCATGGTCTCCAGCTATGGTAACTATGGACTGGGAAACTACACCAGGAGACATGCAAACATAATAATGTGCATAAACACAAACTATAGTGCTGGGTAGCAGATGGAACATACCAGCGATGCTACTGTAGGTCCAGATGGGAAGGATGGAATAAGATGCTGCTAGCTGCACAGCAAGTTCCAAATGAAATGGCCACTGATGAGCTGACTTGATGATGTCATTAGGTCATAGGTGGGAACTACAGTAGCTCTAGTGGGACATACAGGGAATACTAAGATTATTTGCCATTTGCACAAACAGCCACCAGATGGAGCTATCAGAAATCAATACATTACATATTGCTGAAGGCATGACAACTATCCAGACTAAATTTTAAGGGGGGCTTACGAACATGTGATCGAGAAGAACTACTGAACCTAAAGCAAGGGGGAGGGGAGTGAGAGGGAGGTAGTGTGAGTCAGCCTACAACTACCATGATGCATTGCATGAACTAAGACAGCAGGAAGCTACACCCTGTAAACAAATGCATAAGATCCCAGTATCTCCCAGAGAAACTCAGAAATCACTCCAAACACTGCTAAAGATATTTGGGTGCACTTATTAACCCATTAATAGCACTTTCAGACCTTTTTTAAAAAAAAAGATTTTTTGCCTGGAAAACACTTTTAAGTTTTAATCTGTATATTGATACCCTTGCTGATTTGACTCAAAATAAATAATCTAATAACAGTTAGAAATAACTGCTAAATATACACTTAGATGTTTCTCTCTATATATATTTATATAGTTAAATTTTAGGTAGAATCAGTGCAAGTTTTTTTTACTATAGTATATTACATACAGTACTGTTCGCAGTACTTACAGTGGGGAAAAAAGTATTTAGCCAGCCACCAATTGTGTAAGTTCTCCCGCTTAAAAAGATGAGAGAGGCCTATAATTGACATCATAGGTAGACCTCAACTATGAGAGACAAAATGAGAAAACATAACTAGAAAATCACATTGTCTGACTGTAACGTCTCTGCCTGTTCGGGTCTCTGCGCCACCCTCCACTCACGCTGCGGTGAAGGAGGCGTGTTCAGTTTGGTTCCTTATGTAGGTTTCTTGTTGCTCAGTCTGAACACGGTCCTAGACAATGTAATGGATTTCCAGCCACACCCGTGTTCTGAGCATTTCTCTCTGGACCGCATATAGTTAATCTCAGCCTTGCCTGTGTGATTGACAGCCTGTCTACCAATCCAGTCTGGGGCTTGCCCAGACTTTCTATAAACAGGTTGTCAGCCCTCACATGGTGGCTGGTTATTGCACTGCTTTCTTTGTTATATCTCTTGTTGCTTTGTTACCTGATTCTCTGACATTTGGCTT
This sequence comes from Leptodactylus fallax, assembly GCA_947044405.1. Lineage (NCBI taxonomy): Eukaryota > Metazoa > Chordata > Amphibia > Anura > Leptodactylidae > Leptodactylus > Leptodactylus fallax. Next base: position 2,156,650 of record CAMRHE010000024.1, read on the forward strand.
GCCTTGTGACTATTCTCTTGGATTTTTATTCTGTACTGCATTACTCGTCTGTTACTGAACCCTTGGCTTCCTAACTTCACTTTGTGTCGTTTATTCTGTCTTTGTTCAGTGTTGTCACTTACTCAGTATAGGGCTTGTCTTCAGGTTGTCCTTTTACCGTTTAGGGTAACTGAGGCAATAGGAAGGGACAGTGGCTGGGGTGAGATTAGGGCTCACTTGTCTCTGTCCTTCCTCTAGACCCCTGCAGTAGTGTCAGGGTATTGCTACGTTTGGCAAGACCCTAACAGAATAACCGGCCCATAACCTTCTGCCATTGCTTCCCCTAGGGTCAGCATGGATCCTATTCAGGGCCTTGTGGCCAAGTTGGAAGGTTTGGCAAGCCCGGTAGCTGAGCTTGCTAAACAGGTGCAGACCCTTACTGATGCTGCTGCAGCATCCCCAGTTGTTTCTGCCCCTTTGAGACTTTTCGGGAGTCTTGTCGTTTGTACTTTCGGATTAATCCACATGCATCCCAGGCCCAAATGGTGGGAGTAGTTATATCCCTCCTACAGGGAGATCCACAAGCTTCGGCCCTTAAACTCCCTTCAGGGGCTGAGGAGTGGATTGACTTTGAAAAATTTTTTTTGTCTTTGGGGTCTATATATGCTGAGCCAGACCACATTGGGCTTGTGGAATCGCAACTCCTCACCATGTGGCAGGGCAAACGCTATGCTGAGGAATATTGCCCAGAATTCCGCAAGTGCAGTGTAACTGCAGGTTGGTGTGAGTCAGCTCTAAAGGCCCACTTTAAACAAGGCCTATGTGACCATGTTAAGGAGGTCTGGGTTGGTCACCCAGATCCCCCTACTCTTAAGCAGGCTATGACTTTGGCTGTCCGTATTGACCGTAGGATCCGGGAAAATATTAAAGAGAGAATAGGGTCTGTTTCTTCCAAGTTTTCTGTCTCTCCCTCTCTCTCTCCTGAAAAACCTGTTATTTCTCCCATGACTCCTGGTGAGGAACCTATGCAACCGGGAGCTATGGACGCCAAGACTCGACGAGAGCATCGTCTCCGGAATAACCTCTGCCTGTACTGTGGTACTTCAGGGCATATCATACGAGACTGCTCCATCAGACCCCGCACACCAGGGGAAAAGCTTCAGTGCCTGAGTGGTAGTTGAAAGAACCACTCAGGCAACCAGGTATTTGCCAGTAGTAACAATAAGATGTTGTTATCTGTGTCTCTGTCCTCTGGGGACAGATCTGTTTCTGGCCAGGCCTTAGTTGTATCTGGGTCTGCGGCAAACTTTGTCACATTCTCATTTGTCTCAGTTTTAGGCATTGAGCTTTTGCCACTTGACACTCCTCTGGCGGTTACTGGAGTGGATTTTGCCCCACTGGCCAGGGGTAAGGTCCGATTCAAGACCCCCTTAATTACGTTGCAAGTGGGTTCTGCTCATTCAGAGGTCATGAGCTTTTTTGTTATGGAGCATCTGTCTTCCGATATTATTTTGGGGCTCCCCTGGTTGAACCTCCATAACCCTATTTTTGATTGGAGTAAAAGGGAGTTGGTAAAATGGGGAGATCAGTGCTCATTCCACTGTATTGATTTGCACACCTTAGATTGTGTCAGTGAGGAGATGGTCTCAGCTGTAAAGGTTGGAAACGCCAGGCGAATAAAAAAATGTTTGCCTGGTCCTCCAGCGCCTGTTGTTGTTGTTCAGGGAGATCTGGAATTGAAGGCAGAGAAAATACTGGGTCCTACTAAAACTGGTTTATCTGGTGAGGGTCCGGTGGCCCCTCATAAAGGGTGGGTACTGTAACGTCTCTGCCTGTTCGGGTCTCTGCGCCACCCTCCGCTCGCACGCTGTGGCGAAGGAGGCGTGTTCAGTTTGGTTCCTTGTGTAGGTTTCTTGTTGCTCAGTCTGAACACGGTCCTAGACAATGTAATGGATTTCCAGCCACACCCGTGTTCTGAGCATTTCTCTCTGGACCGCATATAGTTAATCTCAGCCTTGCCTGTGTCATTGACAGCCTGTCTACCAATCCAGTCTGGGGCTTGCCCAGACTTTCTATAAACAGGTTGTCAGCCCTCACATGGTGGCCGGTTATTGCACTGTCTTTGCCTGCTCTCTTTGTTATATCTCTTGATGCTTTGTTACCTGATTCTCTGACCTTTGGCTTGCCTTGTGACTATTCTCTTGGATTTTGATTCTGTACTGCATTGCTCGTCTGTTACTGAACCCTTGGCTTCCTGACCTCCCTTTGTGTCGTTTGTTCTGTCTTTGTTCAGTGTTGTCACTTACTCAGTATAGGGCTTGTCTTCAGGTTGTCCTTTTACCGTTTAGGGTAACTGAGGCAATAGGAAGGGACAGTGGCTGGGGTGAGATTAGGGCTCACTTGTCTCTGTCCTTCCTCCCAGACCCCTGCAGTAGTGTCAGGGTATTACTACGTTTGGCAAGACCCTAACAATGGTGGAAAATAACTATTTGTTCACCTACAAACAAGCAAGATTTCTGGCTCTCACAGACCTCTAACTTCTTCTTTAAGAGGTTCCTCTGTCCTCCACTCCTTACCTGTAGTAACGGCACCTGTTTGAAATTATCAGTATAAAAGACACCTGTCCACAACCTCAAACAGTCACACTCCAAACTCCACTATGGTGAAGACCAAAGAGCTGTGGAAGGACACCAGAAACAAAATTGTAGACCTGAACCAGGCTGGGAAGACTAAATCTGCAATAGGCAAGCAGGTTGGTGTGAAGAAATCAACTGTGGGAGCAATAATTAGAAAATGGAAAACATACAAGACCACTGATAATCTCCCTCAATCAGGGGCTTCATGCAAGATCTCACGCCGTGGGGTCAAAATGATCACAAGAACGGTGAGCAAAAATCCCAGAACCACATGGGGGGACCTAGTGAATGACCTGCAGAAAGCTGGGACTAATATAACAAAGGCTACCGTCAGTAACACACTACACCGCCAGGGACTCAGATTCTTCAGAGCCAGACGTGTCCCCCTGCTTAAGCCAGTACATGTCCGAGCCCGTCTGAAGTTTGCTAGAGAGCATTTGGATGTTCCAGAAGAGTATTGGGAGAATTTCATATGGTCAGATGAAACCAAAGTAGAACTGTTTGGCAGAAACACAACTCGTCGTGTTTGGAGGAGAGTGACTGCTGAGTTGCATCCAAAGAACACCATACCTACTGTGAAGCATGGGGGTAGCAACATCATGCTTTGGGGCTGTTTCTCTGCAAACGGACCAGGACGACTGATCCGTGTATATGAAAGAATGAATAGGGCCATGTATCGTGAGATTTTGAGTGCAAACCTCCTTCCATCAGCAAAGGCATTGAAGATGAAATGTGGCTGGATCTTTCAGCATGACAATGATCCCAAGCACACCGCCAGGGCAACGAAGGAGTAGCTTCGTAAGAAGCATTTCAAGGTTCTGGAGTGGCCTAGCCAGTCTCCAGATCTCAACCCCATAGAAAACCTTTGGAGGGAGTTGAAAGTTCGTGTTGTCCAGCGACAGCCCCAAAACATCACTGCTCTAGAGGAGATCTGCATGGAGGAATGGGCCAACATACCAGCAACAGTGTGTGCCAAGTATTGAGATGAATGTTTGTTATTGACCAAATACTTATTTTCCACCATAATTTGCAAATAAATTCTTTAAAAATCAGACAATGTGATTTTCTGAATTTGTTTTCTCATTTTGTCTCTCATAGTTGAGGTCTACCTATGATGACAATTACAGGCCTCTCTCATCTTTTTAAGTGGGAGAACTTGCACAATTGGTGGCTGACTAAATACTTTTTTCCCCACTGTATCTAATAAATAATCTAATAGCAGTTAGAATTAGTTGCTATATATACATACAAGTCTCTTTCTCTCTCTCTCAATATACTGTATATATATATATATATATATATATATATATATATATATATATATATATATATATATATACAGTATATATATATGAGTGTGTGTGTGTGTGTAAATTTTAGGTCCTTTTTTTCTATATTTTATTATAAATTTTGACATCTTTACAAATATACATGTGTTGAAGCATAACATACGCCCCACATTTTCAATAAAGTTTCAATAAATACATTTTCTATACATGTGTAAAAGCACATAACCAGCGGCGTAGCTAGGGGTTCGGCACAGGGGGGGCAAACATATCCAAGTGGGCCCCTACCTAGGTATACCGATATTATCACTATATGGTGACCACATATACTGGCTGTACACAGGGCTCTGCATACAATTTAAGTAAATACAGTACAAGAAAATGTTGTTACTTTCAGATGACATCTCTGACTGTAATCTTTCATATTTGTCGTCTCTTCCATCTGGACCGCCATCACCACTTCTTCCATTAACATATTGTCTCTGTAAAGTTTGCAACACAGACATCTTTAGCTCCTCACTTTTCCAGACACGTGACCCACATTTCCTTGCCTATATAAAGTCCCCATCCTGCTGCTACCCCCAATTATAAAATACATGATATAAAAATCCCCTGTAAATGAATGATACCCACATATGTATCTTAAATTAACAATTCCCCTTTGTGCCCCTTAATTAATTCCTCCTGTGTGCCCCCTTAAAGGGATTGTTCGGGATCAGAAATATTAATGCAGGCCGCAGGTCAGGGTTGTAAATAAAAATGCACTGACACTTACCTGCATCCTCCCCTCTGTCCCTGCCCTGGGCCAGTTATCACCTTTACTGCACTATCTGTATATGGAGCAGCTGCAGCACTGATGTCAAGTTGACAAGACTGCTGCAGCCAAGCTCTGCTCTCTACAGTACAGCAGCATATAGTGTTGGGCTGCTGAGGTTCCACTGTTGTGATGTCTTGCTGTAGCCGCTCTGTATACAAGCAAAGGTGACAGACAGCCCAGTGCAAGTAAAGGGGGAAGTACATTATAATGCTGGCCTGCTGCCTGCTTTAACATTTATGATAGTACAACCCTTTAAATGAATAGTGACCCTCAATTAATAATACTCATGTATGCCCCCTTAAATCAATAATGCCCCCTGTGTACCCTTAATCATACTCCTGTATGCCCCCTTAAATGAATAATGCCCCCTGTCCCCCCTAATCATACTCCTGTATGCCCCCTTAAATCAATAATGGCCCCTGTCCCCCCTAATCATACTCCTGTATGCCCCCTTAAATCAATAATGCCCCCTGTGTCCACCCATAAAAAAATACTCCTGCATGCCTGCTTAAATCAATAATGCCTCAGCTAATAATGCCCCTTAATTAATAGTTCTCCTGTATATTCCCTTAAAGGGGTTGTCCAGGAAATGCAGAACTGGGGCAGGAGGCCGGGGAAGGTGAAACATAAAAAAAAAAAAAAAACATACTCTCCTGTCCCAGGCACTTCGGTGTCCCCCGTTGCTGACAGGTCCAGCGTCGCCCTGGGGCTTGTTCTGGTGGAAGTCCTTGCTGCAGGTGGCCTCAGTGGTCACAGGAAAGGACAGCGGATGTCACTCGCATATGTCACTGGTGACCTCCTGGGCCCTTTTCTGTGAACACTGAGGCCACTAGTTGGCCTCAGCAGTCACATGTGGCGAGGACTTCTGCCAGAACAAGCCCCTGGGTGGCGTTCAACCAGACAACGGTGGGGGACATTGGAGCACTGGAGACGGTTGAATATTTTGTTTTTTTTATGTTTCACCTTCCCTGGCCTCCTGCCCAATTACTGTAATTCCCGGACAACCCCTTTAAATCAAAAATGCCCACCTTAAATTAATATAGCCCAATACCCTCCTACACCCTTACATAAATACTGCCTCCCAATAGTCCCCTTATATTAATAATGCCCCTGCTTGCCCTAATGACCCCTTATGGTTATTGGCCCTTAATATTTTTAAGGCCTCCCACCTCCCCAACAAAAAAAACAAAAAAACAACAATAATACTCACCTGCTTCCGATCCCCTTGCTTGGACTTGCCACCTCCGACTCTCCTTGCTGTATCCTGCAGCCTGCAAGATGCTGTTACCACAGGACGTCTATGTCCTAGCACAGGCGGTGCTATGTAGTGATGTCATTGCACCCGCCTGTGCCAGGACACTGATGTCTTAATTGTCGCTAGGGAACCTGTAAGCTGCATGCCGCTATAAGCCTGTGGCCTGTGGCCCCCAACCTTATTCGCACCAAGGTCCAATTTCCCGCAGCCCGGTGGGGGAGTGGAGGGTGTTGCTGGTTGGGTCAGGATTTGGGGTGGCATGGCCACCCCACATCTAACCGTGTCCCCCTCCATGGGTAAGAACCTCCTCACATAAGTAGTGCTATTACCTGTGGGGGGCACTATTACTATACTACCAGTCCTCCATGCTGAACTGAGACCATAAAGGTGTACACTCTCCTGGCTTGGACTGACAAGCCTGTTTCCTTCTCCATGGTTAAAATTGGCCAAAATAAAAACACGGAACTGCACATCACACCTAAGCAACTCAAGAAGTCTCAAATGGACATTGATAAGTACCTATCTCTGATCCAGTAGATTTCTCTGACGTGGAAAGCCTTATGGAAGAAGGCAACATCTCTGATTCGCCCTCCATGATTACAATATCCTCCAAAGCTCTACAAAAACTGATTGAGAAAATACTCCAATTTGTCAAGAAGCAGCTTGCAAGATGTCAGGAGAATTGGCTCTAGAGTGGAGCAACTAGAGCAGACACAATCGACAATCCTGGCACATTGGAAGGCCACCTCTATAGCTTTGTCGGCCTGTCAATCTCATGTAATCTCACTGCACTCTTACTTGAAGGTTCAACATAACTGGGGGAGATGGAATAACAACTGCATAAGAGGGGTTCCAGAGGACTTTCCGCAAGTCGATACAATGGAAGTCACGCAGCAGATCTTAGGCAACGATGTATTTCCTGATCTTCAACTAGAGATAGCGCACAGTGCTCTGCACCCTAAACTGAAGGAGGGAGAGGCTCCTATAGACATTGTCTGCAAACTTCCGGTTAAGGAAGCAATCCTTCAGAAATCACATGCTTCCCCTAAGCTGTTATGCGAGGGCCATAAAATTGCCTTTTACAAGACCACTCCCTGGTGACATTGGCTAAACAACGACAACTAAAGACTGTCACCGAACATCTGAGAGCCATGAGTATAGCCTATAAATGGCTCTTCACATTTGGCCTGTCATATAATCTCAAAGGTTGTTACTATATCATCCGCTATCCAGAGGACCTTCTGTCTGTTTGCCCACCTCTGAAACTGGATCCTGCTATGGTCCCCTCTTCGCTCATATTTACAGACATAGCCTCTCTGCCCGACTTTCCCAAAGTTGAGATTTGGAGGCAACCACGAGCCAAGTCCCAGAAGAAGAAAGTACACATCGACCCGGACTGACACACTTTTATCCTGCACTATATATTGTTTTTCTTTTTGCCATATGTTTATTCCACTGTTAATTACTAATTTTTTTATGCCACTCTTTACTTCCATGTAATACTACAACCAGTTTGTCGTCTCAGGAAGCCACTACAGTACCTTTACTCACTCATCTTGCTTTTCACTTACCCTCTATAAGAAAACCCTTAGCCCCCCCCTCCACCTCTCCTTGCTCCTCCACTAATTCCCCCTCTTTGCTCCCCTTTCAGCCCCAACCCTCTTTCTGTGATTACCGCACTGTTGATCAGTGCAGTTTCCTCCTTTGCATTTGGCATTTTATTTTGTGTATTTGACTTTACATTACCTGCGTAATACTTGTTTGATTCACTGTTTGCATGTCTATTGTTAAGGTCTCATCCTGAAACATCAAGGGTCTCAACTCTCCCACTAAGTGATCCATGCCCTCAATAAATGCAGTTCGTTGAACCCATTTCCTTGGAGGTAAAACTCGAAATTTACCCAAGTCACCCTTCCCAACTTGGTACCATGACCAAAAGAAAACATGTAGGATAAGAATAGCGCTTAAACCCGACACCACCTTCTCTCTCACAGCTCATTTCAGTGATGCCTCTGGCAGATTCCTTTTGATTAAAGGCTAACACCCCGATCACAATGTCGGCCAAATACCCTGGCTCTTGAATGCATTCACTAGCTTTTCATCTTCTGCAGAACGTTTAACAATATTACTTGGTGATTTTAACATTGCCCTTTTTCAATGGGGGGGGCATTTTTTAATGCACATATCAATCAAAGTGCATATATCAATGCAAGTTCACTTAAACATGGCATGAATCTGACCTCCACTATACTTCTCTTTATACAGGAACTTACTTATCTCATATTCCATCCAACTCTGCTTGCTGTGGATCTGTTTCAATTCATCGTGTAATTTTGAATGTTACTTCAACTGTGTGATGATGAGACCCTCAATTTATGTATCTTTCTTGGACATGTATCATTCCTCATTCGTATCAGTCACATATCTGTAGGAATGTAGAGCTGTGTTTACATTGGTGGTCGATTCGCTCCAGTGGTTTCATGTGCATACCATCGTCAGTGTGATATCCCAGATGTCCAAAAGGGGGGTGAAGGGTGGAGCTGGGGAGGGTCTCACACTGAGGTGAGAGTGAGTTTTCTTTTGGGTCTTTGTGTGGAGCCTGAAAGAGACACAGTTAAGAGCAGCTGGGGGCTCAGGTATTATTCTATACTTTATTCCCATTTTTGTTTTTGTGCCATATCATCGCACTTTTGCTTGTATGTTTATGCTTGATCATATTAATATTGTATATTTCTGTATATGCTATTAATTAGTACCGACCCACTTGGGTTATTAAATATATAAAATTTATACAGCTCGTTTCATTTTGTCCTACGAACTCTATCCGCTCACGGGTGGTGAGTGGAAGGTTAGAAGGGTGATCACAGGTACGCCAAGAGGCTTGGCAAGGCGATATTCTTCACAAACTGTTTTTACGGTTTACTGAACCCTATTCTAGCATTTCATCAAGGGTGTAGTTTTCCCAATTCCATGTGTCCTTATCTGTACTAGTACCAGTCTTTTGATCCTCAGTAATTTTATGGTAGTTTCTGGCTAGTTCTTCTTTATTTGGATCTACATAGCTCAAGTCTCCTCATGTGTCACAGTTTGTGGTTAATTGGTTAACAACCTAAATTAGGCTAGTTATGAAGCTCAGCTTCACTATAAATGACACAGATTTTAGGGAAGCATTTTCAATGCTGGGGTGCATTTTAATGCACATATTAATCAAAGTGCAGATATCAATACAGGTGCACTTAAACATGGCACAAGACAGGTAGCTTTGAAAAATCTCCAGGTAAACATAGACCCAAAACAACAAGCTTCTACACATGGTATCATAGAGCTGCACTACCTCTTACTGTCTTAGCAATGATTCTCATGCAGAACTCCCCTCCATCTCTACCAACAGTGCACACTATCCATATCAGTCCCTCTCTTCTTCCTTTTCCCATGAACAGCTCTCACGTGCTTTTCACTCTCTTCGACCACCCTAATCTATACTTCTTTTATCAGTGAAACTAAACAGAAGCACCCACATAAATCACTGAATCACCTTCTGTCTCTGTCTATTTTGCTCCTACTAGCTGCTGGAGACATCTCTCCAAACCTTGGTCCTCCTTCTTTCACTAACTTTTCCTCTTCTGCACACATAGAAGTCCCACCAACCTCATCAATATTCACCGTATTAATTCTCTTATTTTTCTCCTGTCCCTTTTAACTGTTCTCTCTGGAACGCCCGCTCAGTGTGTAACAGATAACAAACTAGAAAATATTAATGACTTATTCCATAGTAAATCTCTCAACCTAATAGTCCTTACTGAAACCTGGATCCAGCAGTCTGATATGGCCTCCCCTGCCGCTCTGTCTCATGGTGGCCTACAATTCTCACATACTTGTAGGCCTGACAACAGGCAGGTTAGAGGCGTAGGCATACTTCAATAGCCACAGTGTACTTTTCAGGTCATTCCCCTAGTACCCTCATTCACCTTCCCCTCATTTGAGGTCCACACCATCAGACTTTTCTGCCCACTCTCATTAAGTGTAGCTGTAATCTAGGGTTCACCTGGCTAACTCTATCAATTTCTGGACCACTTTGCTTCCTGGTTTCCCCTCTTTCTATCCTGTGAAATTCCAACCCTCATCATGGGTGACTTTAACATCCCCGTTTACATCCCTGTCTCCCCAGCTGCCTCACAGTTTCTCTCAATAGCCACTTCTTTTAGTCTTCACAACTTTCCTCTTATGCCACACACGAAGATGGCAACACGATTGAGACAGCTGTGCATTAGTGCCGATGGGTAGCAGGGGGAGACTATAGCTCTTCAAAATCACAACTTTAGCTAGAATTTTGTACCTCTGATGATAGGATAGAAATTACCTCTACTCTAGAAAGGTGCTATTTTGGGGCATGCTATCACCTATTTTGTTCTTTTATTGGTGTGTTTACTACACCTATCAGTCTCAGGCTAACTTATCTAACTTATACTATGGTGTTCTCCAGTTTATATATGGTGTGGACACCTGTCAGCCTGTAAATGCAGGTGGAAGATTACCTGAGTTTCCCCATACTATATAGAGACACCTGAGGGCGGTTTTCATTTCAGTATGGGAGCCTGTATGAACTAGCGGTTATCCCCTGTTGCTATTCCGCCATTTTACTTGTCACTGTTAGGTGTTCTCTTGTTGAGGGGTGTTATTATATAAAGGAATGTTTGGAAAAGATCTAGTGTAAACAATCTATGCAGCAATATAGATCTTCCTTTCACACCTTTTTCTTGTTTTGAGAGCTATGCTCTTTTAATACCTTGAAGTTACAATTTTGATAAATATCTTTTAAGCAATTGATTTAATAAAGATTTTCATTTTAATATACCTATTTAGGGATAGTGACACATCCTATAATTTTCTATTTTCAATTTTTGGGTATCTACAAGGTATCTATATTATATATATTTTGCAACACGATTGAGACTTTCAGTTTCTAAATTGACTAACTCTTCTCTTTCCCTTTCTGATCATAACCTTCTGTCTTTCACAATCAGTACTTTCTCTCCTTCACAGAACATACCAGCCCATCATACATATAGGAATCTACATGATATTTAACACCCCACATCTCTCAGACACTCTAAAGTCCTAACTGTTTTCCCATCTCTTCACTCTCCTGTCCCAATCTGGCCACCAGTCACTATAATGAAACCCTTAAAAATGCCCTGGATGAGGCAAATTTCGACTCAGGAGGCAGCAACCCTGGCACATGCCATAGATGCATTTTCTGCAGCGGTGCTCTAGGTGTGCTGAATGTCTGTGGAGAAAATCACGTACACCTGCAGACTTTCGCTACTTCAAGTTTATGCTCAAAACCTATAGCTCTGCCATTCACCTCGCCAAACAAGCCTATTTCACTGCTCTCATCTCTTCTCTCTCCAGGAAATCTAAAAGACTCTTTGAAACTTTTCACTCCTTACTTACTCCCAAGGTGCAGGTGCCATTCACAGACCTCTGTGCTGAGTACCTGGCCACTTGTTTCCATGACAAAATTGATAACATCCATCAGGAAATAATTGCCCAATCCCCAGGCAACATTGATCCCCTCACCTACCACACTTCATCCTGTCATTCTCATCTTTTGAACCAGTTACAGAAGAAGAAGTCTCCCAGCTCCTCTCTTCTTCTCGCCCTACTACCTGCAGTAGTAACCCTTTCCCCCACACCTTCTGCAGTCTCGGTCACCTGCTGTCTTAACCCCACTACTGTGCTTCTAACTGTCGACCTGTCTCTAACCTCCCCTTCATCTCCAAAATATTGGAATGCTTTGTCTATTCTTGTTTAATCCTCTATCTTTCTGTTAACTCTCTACTTGACCCCTTACAATCTGGCTTCCGCACTCTGCACTCTACTGAAACAGCCTTTACAAAAGTCTCCAATGATCTCCTGACGGCTAAATCAAATGGTGACTATTCTCTTCTAATTCTTCTGGATCTCTCAGCAGCATTTGACATTGTTGACCACCAACTCCTCCTTACTATACTCCGCTCTGTTGGCCTCGCAGCCACTGCTCTCGCTTGGTTTTCTTCATATCTCTCAGACCGCACTTTCAGTGTATCATTTGCGGGCACTGTCTCTTCCCCCTCTTCCCCTTGCTGTCTATTGGGGTTTCTCACGGCTTAGTCCTAGGCCTGCTGCTCTTCTCTCTCTACATAGCCCCTATTGGACAAACCATCAGCACATTTGGCTTCCGGTACCATCTTTATGCTGATGACACCAAACTATATATGTCTTCACATAACATCACCCCTGCACTAATACAGAACACCAGTGACTGTCTCTCTGCTGTCTCAAATATCATATCTTTGCTTTATCTGAAATGGAATCTCTGAAAGACTGAACTACTGCTGTTTCCACCATTTAACAGACCTAGCCTTGATATCTCCATTTTAGTCTCTGGCCCTATCATAACTTTTAGGCAGTACGTCCGTTGTCCTGGGATTATGTTTGACTCAGACCTTTCTTTCACCCCCCATATCCAATCACTTGCATGCTCATGTCATCTCTACTTCAAAAACATCTCCAGAATCCGCACTTTCCTTACAACGGAAACATTAAAGACTGTTATTATCACCCTGATTCTCTCTTGACTTGACTACTGTAACTCCTTACTAATCAGACTCCCCCTTACTAAACTTATCACCCTCATTCGCAAGGCTTTCCATAATGCTGCACCTCTCTACATTTCCTCATCTCTGTCTATCACCCTACCTATGTTCTCCGTTCAGTCAGTGACCTAAGACTAACATTCTCTATTATCAGAACCTCCCACTCCCATATCCAAGTCTTTTCATGAGTTGCACCACTTCTCTGGAATGCTCTATCCCGGACAATCAGATTAATTCCCAACTTCTACAGCTTCAAACGAATTCTGAACACACATCTTTTCAGACAGGCCTATCACAATTACTAATCTAAATCCTTCCGAAGTTAGAAACTAACCCTCCACTGTTCAAGCTTTTACATTATCCTACAGGATATGATGCCGTATCGGACTGTAACTTTATATGTCCACCATCTGCACATTATAGGACACTGACTGGTGACAGCTCATATAGCGCATATACTGTATATGTGTGATAAAAATAACCTTTATCACAAAACAGCTGGATTACTGTATAAGCAATGCTATCTCCTATGCTGTCCCTGCTACCTCCTATGTCACCCCCTCTACCTCATAGATTGTAAGGTCTTGCGAGGAGGGCCCTCAGTCCCATTGTGTGAATTGACTTACTGCTCTGTAATGCCTCATTTTGTCTGTACTTGAACCCTACAAATTGTAAAGTACTGCAGAATATGTAGGCGCTATATAAATAAATGTATTATTATTGCCCTTCAATCTTTGCTTGACTCCTCCATCGGTATGTCCTCCTTTAGCTTTGCGGCACTGGGTAGGCTCTCCAAAGACATTGCTTCCCTAAATTTAATCAATATCTGGAGATCCTTTTATCCATCCACCAAAGTCTACACTTTCTACTCTAACCCCCATAACTCATACCAACGTTTGGACTATATTTTCATTTCCTGACGCCACATGCACCTCTCCTCATCTTTCGAGATAGGGAGGGAACATCACTATATCGGACTATACACCAATATCGTGCCGGGCTATGATGCATTCACTCTCCCCCCACAATTACGACTGGGAACTAAATGAGACTCTTCTTTGATCTCAAAATAACACATTGTCCCTGTAGTCTGCTTCATGCAGTAATAATTCACTGCCTTCATGTATGTTTAAGGTGGAGTTCCTCCGAGTAGGAACGTTGCAAATAATGTGGTGCAAAGGCAGACTGTTTTGTCACTACAAGTCCAGCAGGGTGTTTTTAGCCACATAAGAACCTCTGAAATGCGCAGACACTTTCCTGGCACATCCTTTGAACAACTATACATGTTAAAAAATGCAGGCAGAAGCAATAGAGCAGCGGCAAACAAATCCGGTCATCCAAACTTCTTACTGAATTGAATGCAGACAGGCATAGCTGGGAACAAACAAACAGCGACGGGCCGTTTCGCACTACCGCGCTTCTACAGGCTTGACAGCTGACACACCCCCAGTAGTGTCATATTATAATGATGCCCTTACCTGAGGGTGTGTCAGTAACGAACAATGACTGTCAAAGAAGGTCTCAAAGAAAGAGCGCAAGCACCGTATACACGGCTCCCGATGCTGCGGGGTTAATGCCTATTTCTTCAATGCCAGCAAAACGCAGAACTTTTGCATCCCCCCCATGAGCTTCCTTCATATGTTGTATTAAACAAGGACAACCATGTCCCGTGGAAATAGATTTAACATGTACCCTAAAACGTGTGTATAAATTCCTAATAGTTTTAACAATGTGAAACCGTTGGCAAGGGCAAAAGATCACATACACCGAAAATTTGGTCTTACAATTAAGAAATTGGTTTACAACCCAATGAACGCCCCCCCCCACCCCCCCATAAAGAGGTTTCTATTCTTCAAATTTTGATTACAGAAATTACAATGGCCACAAGCAAAATTCCCATTAGGTAAAAGATGTCGTAACCAATCTTTATTTTTGTTTTTATCTGAAAACCTCGCGGTAGCGCGAAATGGCCCGTCATTGTTTGTTTGTTCCCAGCTATGCCTGTCTGCATTTAATTCAATAAAGAAGTTTGGATGCCTGGATTTATGTGCCACTGTTCTATTCCTTCTCCCTGCATTTGGATGATGTTGTTTCCAGCGTGCCCCCGGACTGCCTTCTAAAGCACCAGTGGTCAGCTAAGTACTCCTGCCTCTGCTAATTGTCCCTTGACATATCTGAACGCAACACTGTAGTGCCAGCTATCTTTCTGTTTTTGTTTTGGTTTATCCTGCACATGTTAATAAAGTGTCATACCACCAGCAGCACATACAGGGACAATGTGTTTTTCGACTCAACTGTAGCACAGCAACAATATTGGTACCATTGTCGCTGTCAACACTGCCCACTTGAAGTTGGTGAGGTGCCATCCAGCGGGATACTGACTGCAGGATACAGCGGAGAACCTTGCCCTGTTGAAGATTGGGTGGGAAATTGTTCAGAGAGGAGGACCCAGAGAAGGTGGATGGAGTCTGTAAAGTATTGGAACTGGGCCTGCACAAACTGGGTGACCTTGGGTTGGCCTTGTTGCGTTTACGGACTGTGGCAGTTGCCACCCAGTGGGCCGTGAAAGCCATATATTGTCCTTGTTAGTGCTCCACGTGTTGACAGTGGCATGAACCTTTCCCCTGACAAATCCAAGGAAAGGCCCACATTCTATGACACATGGAGATATAAAACAGGGACAGATTTCCCAGAGAAATAATGGCAGCTAGGTATCCTCCATCAAGGTTGACCGCATGCCATCAGTTGGGAAAACACAGTGGAATCCACTAAATGGTATGACAGTGACTACACCACCAGCAACTTGGCCAGGTGCGAGTTAAGTTGAAGAACCAGTGGATGACTGAGCGCATATTTGGAGTGGAAGAAGAGAAGGAGAAACAGCTGGTGATGATGATGATAATGACGACCATGCGCTATGTGTAGATGTGGCCTGCATACAAGGAAGATCACAGGAAGAAGGAGTAGGACAGTCTTGCTATCTTCCCCTGCCCGTGGCACTGCCATCTCTACTTTTTTTAAACAATTTTATTGACTTTATGATGCAATATAATGTAGGTATCAACAAGTAGAACAAAGCATTTCACTGTTATATTAATACAAAACAAATATCAGGTCTCATAATCCTCAATAACAACAAATATATAGAGAACAATAATACCACAAAGACCAATTGTTCTCAAAAATAACACATCCTATATAGTCCAAAATTCATCTTTATTTAACCATAATTAAATTTCATAATGTTGCAAGCAATTTAAAAGCAATTAAAAACAATTTAATGAAAGTCTGGAACAGTGTGTTACACAGGAGTAATATCACAAAATTATACATATCAATCAATATAATATATTACAGTCCAAATCCATATATAACATATTCAAATTCATAATATATAAATACATAATTATAACCAATATCACAGGAAAAAGCAAAAATGTATATAAATACTACATACTATAGCTCAGTAGAACTATAAGTAGCAGTATCAAATTAGTATAAGTGCATCAGTGAAAAGTACAAAAATAGACTCCCCAAACAGACTTCATTATTAGAAAGAGCATAGTAAATACCAACCAGTCATAAGGCAAGCTTCTGTGACCACACTGACCAGCACCCCAACGTGCATTTCGCACAAGCTTCTTCAGGGGTGCAGGTTCAGTGTGGCATAGATGTTTATATAGGGTCCACAAGGCTAAACTAACTCCAAATAGATCTCACCTTTGCGCTTCATATCAGGCACATGTGTCGGGATCATGTTCCTACATCGAGGCAAGCATCAGATAGGCGTTCCACTGACACATAATCAACGCCGTCGCGATTAAGTCTGCGAAGGTCTGGGGATCAAAGGACGTGATATCAATCAGCCAGAAATGGAATCCATATATATATATATACACACATGGTGAAGTGAAAAAGTGAAAAAAAAAAATAAAGAAAATAAAATGTGTAGGTGAAAGTGAAAAAAGTGAACAAAAATATAAATGAAGGTTTTTTATTATTATCTTTTTATTTCTTTTCATATTTTTTTTCTCTTTTTCTTTTTAAATAGAAAATTAAACCTATTTAGCCACACCAAAATAACATATCTCTAATTGTCTATCTTCATAGAGAATACAAATAACTGACAATGGATCAATATCAAAAAAACATCGCTCAAACATCTATCGCCGCTTTTAAGCCAACCTCTCCAATTAAACGTGGGCCTAAAAACAAAAAAAACAACATCAAACACATAATAATAAGACAAACAAACCTCAAAAAACACAACCACACCAAACTATTAAAAGATTGTGATGAGTGCTGTGTGTTCCCTAGCTTGACTATCAGTTAAAATGGCTGTTCTTGCTGCTCACAGCATCTTTTATTCTGTCTGTGACATCAGCACTGTATGGTGTCCACCTACCACTGATTATAATGTAACAATTTTCAAAAAAATATTTGTTCCCAGTTGTTAAGTGTGTTTTCCTGATTGTTTGTACCTTAATTGAATAGAAAAAAGTTATTATTCCCTGTAAACTTTGCTTTTGTGGTCAGCACAATGATATTTTGAAATTGATCTATTTTTAAGGATATTCGCAATATTTCAAGATACTTAAGAAGCTTCTGGAATTGTGAGAACTATCAAGAAGTTTCTAGAACTGCCCAGAATTATCTAGAATTTCTAGAATTATCTAGAAATTATCTGGGAAGTTTTTTTCCATCTTCTTCAGTCATCAAGATGGACTGTGCTTCTGCAACAATGTGGCCGGTCTATTCGAGGCTATAGGTATCACCTGTAACCCGAATGAGTGGCGCCTCTTCATAGACAGCTCATGCAAGAGCCTCAAAGCCGTGCTGCTTCACAATGGGAACAAGTATCCGTCTCTTCCTGTAGCTCACTCGGTGCACCTGAAAGAGGAATACACCAATGTCAAGATGTTGCTAGGTGCCTTGAAGTATGATGAGTACGGCTGGGAAGTTATCGGAGATTTCAAAATGGTGTCATTCCTGATGGGCCTCCAAAGTGGTTTTACTAAGTATCCTTGCTTTATTTGCCTTTGGGACAGCCGGGATACTGAAGCGCACTACCACAGGCGGGACTGGCCTCAGCGGACAGAGTTCACTGTGGGGAAGAACAATGTAAAGTGGGAGCCACTGGTGGACCCACGCAAGGTGCTGATGCCACCACTACACATCAAGTTGGGGCTCATAAAACAATTTGTCAGGGCTCTAGATAAGGAGTCGAGAGCTTTCAATTACCTCCAAAATCTTTTACCTAAGCTGTCTGAAGCAAAGATCAAACCTGGTGTCTTTGTCGGACCACAAATTCAAGAAGATCATAGAGTGCAGTGAATTTCCCAAGAAGCTGAATAGGAAGGAGAGAGCAGCTTGGAACAGTTTTGTCGCAGTGGTTCGCGGCTTCCTAGGCAATCATAAAGATGAAAACTATGTACAACTGGTTCAGACTCTGATAAAGAACTATGCTGCAATGGGCTGCAGGATGTCACTCAAAATCCATATCCTTGATGCTCATCTTGATAAGTTCAAAGAGAACATGGGAGCTTATTCAGAGGAGCAAGGCGAGCGCTTTCACCAGGACATTATGAACTTTGAACGCCGTTACCAAGGACAATATAACGAAAACATGATGGGCGACTATATTTGGGGATTGATTCGTGAAACTGATTTGCAGCATAGTCGTAAATCTCGGAAAACTGCACACTTCTGAACAGTTTTTGGTAATCTGTGTAAATTTGCAATGCATATAGTGTTCTTAGTCTGACTGTATAAATGAGAAGATGCAAAAGCGAAGTTTATGATGAATGTAAGCAATTTTTAATTTGTTTTAGACATAAGCAATTGGAATATAACATTTAAAAGCTGGGAACAAAATTTGTGTTACATAGTATTTGACTAAGAGGCTATCAGGTGATGCCAGAACGTGGCACAATGCATGTCACACTGACCATTTTAGTTAAAAACAGAACAATTTGAAATATTCTGGTCAAACCTGGCCCATAACAAAACAGTTCATAAATCTATAGCCACAAACCCTCCATGGACACCACATGCCTCAGATAATCAATGCCTTTGCAGAGGAGATGGATGCCACTTATGAGTTTTCATCTTCACCTTGGTCCTCCAGCTGGGATTCTGACCAGCCTTCCAAGGGCTCCTCAAACATGACAGAGACAATATTGATGTCATTTGGATATATCAACAGACAGGACTGGCTACCGGTTTGTGTGGGTCCTTGGATGACAGAGCCCCAAAGTACAGCAAAGAAAACAACTGAAATTGGGTGTTTTATGCTGCGGTAGAACTACTGGAGTGGACTGTTATACAGTCCATTCCATACAAGTAGATACAACCTGTTCAGACATCAGAAAGGAATTTGAGGTGGACATCTGCCCTTCTTTATTTTCTGCCCCTGGCTCAAAGTGCAGAGTATCAGTATTCTGTTGCGGCTTCCACCGCTGATTAGGCCCAAATGAATGAGTCTAACCAGTGGGGACACAGTATTATATGCTTCACAGCGGCCCCCACACAGTATTATATGCCCACAGTGGTCCCCACACAGTATTATATGCTCCACAGTGGCCCCCACACAGTATTATATGCTCCACAGTGGCCCCCACACAGTATTATATGCTTCACAGGGGCCCAAACACAGTATTATATGCTCCACAGTGGCCCCCACACAGATTTATATAATCCACACTAGCCCCCACACAGTATTATATGCTCCACAGTGGCCCCCACACAGTATTATATGCTCCACAGTGGCCCCCACACAGTATTATATCCTCCACAGTGGTCCCTATACAGTATTATATACTCCACAGTGGCCCCCACATAGTATTATATGCTCCCAAGAGCCCCCCTCCCTCCTAGAGTCACCTCAGACCCCAGAGTATAATAATCAGAGGCCCAGGGGAAGTGATTAAAAATAACAAACACTTATACTCACCTTACCTCACCTCTCCTGTGTATCTTCGCTCCTTCCAACTGACATCTTCTTCAGTCCTCTTCTGCCTTGCGACAGAGGTCACGTGCCCCAAACATCACTTCTGGGGCCTGTTATTTGGGCCTCAGCTGTCACATAGGGCGTAATGATGACATCATTAAATCGGCGCACCCCATGTGACCGGAAGACCCCCAGAGAGGATGCTGAGCCCAGGACAGGTGAGTATAAGTATTTATTTATTTTTAGTAACCTCTCCTGAGCTGGCATCTATTGGAAAGGGGCCCGGCGATCGCCAGGCCCCTTTCCATTAGCAGTATGTATAGCGGTCGGGGAACCAGGCTTAATCCGACCGCTATCATGGTGGTGTGGGGCCCTGGCCATTTTTCAGCTGTCCGCGGGCCCCGTACCCCGTACCGTTACGCCACTGCAAAGGAGCTTGGGGCCCCGGCACTTGCCGGGTAAGCCAGGTGCTGATGCCAGCCCTGTCAACAGACATTCTTGGTTCAGCTCTTGCAAGCAGCCATCTATCTTGAATTTGGCTGATACATTATTCAGGCCAAATAGAATCTTCAGGAACTCATATAGCTATGTTAGTGTGATGAAGGCAAACTTTGCCCACTCCTTTTCAGCTTCGGTCACCTCAATTCTTGGCAAGGGGTCAGCATCACAGACTGTACAGGTATTAGTAATCCACACAAAATCCTAATGAACTTCTATACCAGTACCACTGAATAGGCCCTGGGATTTTTGCTAGGCTGTATCACTTGGCTCTCTTATATCTGCTTTCAACAGAGTCTTAAAGTCTTTGTACAGGGCTGGCACGGTTGGTAGTATTGATGGATCCTGGACATCTTTCCTTTCAATATCTTGTGCAACAGTACATGTGAGGCAGGAGAAAGCACCAGCATGGGTTCCCCGCACCTTGACCAGCGATTTCTGATTGCGCGAGAAAAGGCAAAATTAGTTCAATGAGACATTCACCAACATTTTCTCGGCTTCAGCTGCCACAACCTGCCCTGGGATTAACATTACCTTGTGGTCATTGAGATTAATCATGCGCTCCTTAAACTCCTTGCACAGAGTGCTCTGGTCAACTACCCCTTCTCAATTGAATACAGACTCTAGCATCACCACAGCTCCCTGTATCCTCATACTTGTGCAAAATGGCAGGGGCACCAATACCTCACGACTAGCAGGCTTCAAAGGCTTAGTGGTGGGTATCTTCACTGCCCCCACCTTCCATTACACAAGTGTGGCTTGAACTTGACACACCTTCAGAATTCATTGCAAGCTCATTTGTCCACTCTTATGATTTGGAACCACCTTCCAGTACTTTAGGCCTAAGTCTTGCAGTATCAGCCAATACCGCTCCCTCAGGGTGTTCATCCCCCAATATTTCCTCTAGTAGCTTGTTCATCTCTGCTAGCTTATGCCTCTCTGGGCCCCTCCTTCTGCTCCCCCTCTCCTTCCCATAAGCCTCAATTTAATCTGATCTGTGAGTGAGTTAAACCATCTTCAAAGTGATGACAGATCTTATAGTTAAATGAGCAGTTTGCCAGGCAGGAGAGGAACTGATAACAGGAGATAGCATTTTCCTCTGATAAGGCATATTATGTTTCATATGTTCACCTGAAACATTCATTTGAAAAAAAAAAAAAAATTGAAACAATAGTTACCCTTTAACAGCTGAGCAGAGTGGCTAAGGGTAGTGTAGGTTGAAACTTTCTGTTTTTGAAATGAGAAGCAAAGTCTTCAGCTGAGATTGTGAGTGATGCTGGAGGGGGCAACCGGGATGGAGTATGGAATTAAAGGTATTATAAAACTATTTGCGATTGTAGGATAAGGAAGATATGAGAGTAATGCCAAAGTCCTGTTTTGCAGAGGTGGGTGCAGACTTGAAGTTGAGAACTGCTCATCCCCTTTCATCCCAGCAGCACCACAATACTGGGGTATTTCTGCCCCTATGTACTGATGGACAGAATGGAAATTTTAATGAAAAAATAAATGGTCAAACATTAACCTATCCCCCTCCTCAATATAAGGAAGGAAGTACCAACCTCCCAGCGTATTTTTTCTGTCTTGTGTTGGTGGGACAGTTGGGGGAAAGGTTTTTTCCTTCCCTATATTGAGTCTAAGGGATTTTTTGCCCTGAAGCACTTACCCCTCCTTGCTTTGGCTTTTGTTGTCCTCTTAGGACCTTTTTTTCTCTCCAGTTCTTTCTTCTTCCTGGAAATGAAGAAGGAAAATTTGTTTTTTCTCCTGCATAACTTGCAAGGAGAACGGGACCTCCTGTATCCGGAGTTCAACTGAGCGGGATTTGTTCATTGCGATGCACGGTGTGTCTCCTGTATATTGTGCTCAGTACCTTCTCTCCGGCTCCCCTATGAGGGACGCCAGAGTTGATGCGTGGTGACGTCGTCATGTGACAGTGTGATGACGTCACCCGCTGGCCAGCTCTGTGAGCCCGCCCCCTCCCCATTTTTTTTTAAAGAAAAAGATCTTTTTTTCAGGGTTTTTTGTTCCTCCCTTGCTACTGGAGTTATTAGGGGTGTTTTACCGCCCTTCCAGTTGGAAGATATTGCGCAGTTTTATTTTTTACAGATGTTAAATTTAAAAAGTTAGAAAAAAAAGGGGGTCTTAGCAGGAATTAGGTGTGATTGCATTCCTTTGATGCAGAGGCGTAGCTAGGGGTTTAGCACAGGGGGGCGAACATGTCCAAGTGGGCCCCCTACTTGGACATGTTTGTATACCGATACTATCAGTATACGGTGAGCGTATAGTGGTATATAGTGGCTCTACACAGGGCTCTGCAGACGATTTAGGTGAATACAGAGCAGTAGCATTTAGTGACTTACCGGTAACGTCTCTGACTAATCGTTCACATTCCGCATCTCTTTCATCTGGACGGCCATGACCACTTCTTCCAGTCTCTGTAAAGTTTGCAACATAGACATCTTTGGCTCCTCACTTTTCCAGGCACCTGACCCATATTGTCCTCACCCACACAAAGCCCCCATCCTGCTGCTACCCCAATTATAAAATATATAATATAAACCCCCATAATGAATAATACCCCCAAGTGCATCTTTAAACTAATAACTTCCCTTTAAGAGGACCTTTCACGTCCTCAAGTATATGCTGTTTTACATACTGCTAGAAAGCCGACAGTGCGCTGAATTCAACACACTGCCGGCTTTCCCGTTATATGCCCCGGGGCTGGAGATATCAGGGGTCTAAATTTCACCGTTCACTGTCAGAAGGGCGTTCCTAACTATCTAGTTGCGCTGTGAGGAACGCCCTCCCTTACAGTACCCGTCCATAGAATTGTACTGGGGTGTACTCAGCCCAGTGATGACGCTGAGCTGTGAGGAACGCCCCCCCTAGTACAAGTCTATGGACGAGCACAGTCAGGGAGGGCGTTCCTCACAGCGCAGCTAGACAGTCAGGAACGCCCTTCTGACAATGAACGGTGAAATTTAGACCCCCGATATCTCCAGTCCCGGGGCATATATAGCGGGAAAGCCGGCAGTGTGTTGAATTCAGCGCGCTGTCGGCTTTCTAGCGGTATGTAAAACCGCATATACATGAGGGCGTGAAAGGTCCTCTTTAAATAATTTGCCCCTTATTAATAATGCCCCAGGTGTTTCCTAATTAAAAAGGAAAAAAAAAGGGAAAAAAAAAATTTGGGGTTCCAATACCCGGAACCCCCAAGGAACAACTGTTTGAATGGACCGTGGTATCTGTGTAAGCGCCGTGACCCCTTCTCTTTTTACATAGTGTCATCTCATAGCGGCCATGTCATGTAACTACAGCCTCGTCCTATACACGTCTATGTGAAAAGGCTGGAATTACATCACACGGTCACTATAAACAGACAGCGTGTGATATAAACAGGCGCCGGGAACCTTCATACAGCTGATCAGTGGGGAATCACTTATCTCTTATTGATGTTTTATTCTGAGGATAGATCATCAATAAAAATGAGCTAGAAAACGCCTTAAGGCTAAGGCCCCATGTGGCGTCCCGCAGCAAAAACAGCTGTAGGAAAAACCGTGGCGGCGATGCATCGCGGTTCTTCCAGCAGCACTGTGCACAGAAAGTTCGCAGAGGTTTCCTCTGCAGACTTTCTGCTTCAATTATATCTATAGAGAAACCGCCAGCATTTCCGTAGGTATAATTGACATTCTGCGATTTCCAAAACACCGACTGTTTTGGAAATCGCAGATTATCTGCTGTGCATATTATACTGCAAAGTAGGGATGGGGGCTCCATGTGGCGAAAACCCACTGAAAAAAAAACGCAACATTTTAGCAAATCCCATCCACACACTGCGGAAAAATACGTGCAGCAGAAACATTGCGATTTCCAAAACCGTTGCGGTTTTGGAAATTGCAGCATGTCAATTATACCTACAGAAACACCGGCAGTTTCCATATAGGTGTATTGAAAACAGAAAGTCCACAGGGAAAACCTCTGCGGACCTTCTGTGAAAAGCACTGCGGGAAAAACAACAACGTTACCGCCGCGGTTTTTCCTGCAGCGCTTTTTTTGCTGCAGCCCACTACGTGGGGCCTTAGTTTTAATAAGGTGCAAGTGCAACTTTAATTAAATTAATTGACCCTCATATTATGCCCAATTCCCCCTGACATAAATACTGAACCTCTAATGACCCCCTAATCTTCATAATGCCTCCTAATATAAATGATGCCCCCTAATGGCCCCTTATATAAATAACCTCCCCCCTTGTATTTATAATACCCTGTAATAATCCTTATATAAATGACCCCCCCATCGTCATAATGCCCACTAATGAATCCTCCCTTATAGTTAGATTTCCCCCTCCTAATCACCCCTTATTCTATTAATATACCCACAAAAAAAGTC
Organism: Leptodactylus fallax; assembly: GCA_947044405.1. Taxonomy (NCBI): domain Eukaryota; kingdom Metazoa; phylum Chordata; class Amphibia; order Anura; family Leptodactylidae; genus Leptodactylus; species Leptodactylus fallax. The sequence continues at coordinate 2,181,094 of CAMRHE010000024.1, forward strand.
ATACTCACCTACCTGCGATGCTGATGAGCAGAGCCACCGCTTCCTCCCAGTCCACGCGAATGACGTCTGTGTCTGAGCGCGGGCGGCGCGATGTTGTGACGTCATCGCGCCGCCTGTGCTTAAAAGAAGACGTCGGTCTGTAGTCTTGTGGTCTTGTAAACCGCAGACCTGAAGTGGCTTGCGGTTTACAAGACAGTTAAGCACCAGGAAGCATTGTAACTAGATCGGTGTCTGCAGACACCGATCTAGTTAGAAATAAAGGATATATTAATGGCGGCCCCGGGGTGGGCCCCAAAAAGTCAGTGGGCCCGGGGCAGCCGCCCCTCTGCCCCCCCCGCTACCTACGCCTCTGGTACAGACCAACTCTTTGCAGCAGGCAGTGACCACCATTTTTAACAGCCTGCTTCACAAGCCTGAAGAATCCCCTTTGGAATTAGACAAAGTCCACAGGCTGTCTGTTGTGAGGTCCACCAACCAGGGACACCCTCGGGACGTTTTGTGCAGAGTGCACTTTTTTCAGTAGAAGGAGGCCATTCTGTGGAGGATCTGGGAGGTTAGCCAAGAGGAGTATGAAAATTCCACTTTTACCCTGCTTCCCACCATGATGCACCATGACCATGAGGAGATGGTTGAAACCTCTCCTGGACAAGGCCAGGGAGATGGACGCCACATATTGTTGGGGTCACACCTTCTACCTTCTACTCTGAAGTAGGTGCTGAATTTGTAGTGCGCTCTCCTGATGACATTGAGGATGCCTTCTTGTTTCTGGGTACCTCTCCAGTTGCCGTGACTGATTGGACTCTATCGTTGTTATCCCCCTGGATCCCCAGGAGTCCTCCACCGATTCGACGAGATCCTCCTTCTTCATCTACTCTCCAAACGGCTTTCGATTCCATGGACTTGGTACCTTCAGGAGAAGCCCCATCCCTGCCTCTCACCACATGATGCCTTTACTACAGGGATCCTGTAGATGCCTTGGCCACCGTGTGTAACAGTCATGTCTGCCCCCATGCTGCTTTGACGTTATCCCACCTCATTTCATCTTGCCATACTCATCAGCTTGCATTGTCCTTCCTGCTCCCCACCATCCCTCGACCCATTCACCTGCCCTCTACTGGTCCCCCATTACCCACTCCCATACAACTGCTGTGACTGTTGGCCGTCGACTCATACATCTCCCTTCCTTGCACCTCTGGATTCTATGTTCTGCATACACATCTTCCAGCTGCTCATGGATGGACATGGATACTCGTCTTCTAGCGGTGCCCCTAACCTTCCATACCCCACACCTTTCTCTTTCCTCCTTCCCCCTTTTCCCATTTCCATCCCGACGTATACCTCCTTCCTCCACCCTACAATGGGTCTATGCAGTCCTCCCTCCCCTTCTCCCCCCTCCTCCTTCTTATGTCCTGTCCTTAGGGTGGATTTGGGTGGGATGGGGTTGAAATGTATTGGTTGTTTTTATATATATATATATATATATATATATATATATATTTATGGCTATTGCCTTACATCTTGCCTTTCTCCTCCTGTGCCTTCCTCTCCGTGGCTCTCCTATTTGCCTCCTGTGGTTAGTATTCACGGTTGCTTTGGTTATGCTCACCCCTCTCTTCATGCCATACTCTGTTGATCTTGGACTCCCTCCCTCTTACTATTTTCAGTGTACCTCCTTAATAGTGGTCACCTGCCCCCCGGTTGTTAAGCTTTTTGCATTGTTGTTTTATCCACGTGTTCCCCCATTGCTAGCGGACATTTGTCTGCTTTTGGTATTTAGCTATTTTATTTTATCTTCCCATTCTTTTCTTTTCCTTTCTTCTTCTCTGCTCTCTTTACGTCTTCCCTCCTTCTTCTGCACCAAACTTCTTTCCCCATCCTCATTCACTCCCGTTCTTCTCTCTCGTTTATTCTGTCTTTTCCTCCTCCCCCATTTTTCTTTTTCACTCTTCCCTTCCTCCCCCATTCTCCAATATGATGTCCGCCTGCTTCACCCCCCTACCAGGGGCACTGGATTGGCTGACTGAAAAATGTTCCTTGCTGCCACTACTTTCGAGTAAACATGCCTCTGTAGCTTTTTTGCAGGAAATGCATTTTCGTAGAGATCAGATCTCTAGACTCACAAACCCTGGCTTTCCTGATGTCTACCATGGCTGCACAGTGGACACAAGGTGAAAGGCATCTCCATACTCGTGGCGAGGCATGTTGAATGGCATTTTGTGGATAGCCCCTCATATGACTCTAGTCACTACCCCTTCATCAAGGGTAAGCATATTTACCTAACTCTGGCCAGGCCTCATGCTTAGATTTTATCCTGGGCCAGGACAAGAATTTTCTGCAGGGGGTCGTAGTGTTTGAAGGAGACCTCAACATGGATCTCGACCCTTTGTTTGATACATCTAGTGGGCAAAATGTTCACCTCAATCCTTCAAATTGATGGACTCTTGCTACTTTTTCAACCCTTCAGGTAGAGACTTCAAGTTCTATTCTCATCCCCACAACACCTACTCCTAAATCAATTACCTCTTTCTCTCTCATAGCCATCTCTCCCTCCTTCAGGCAGCCTATATCAAGCCTATTGTGTTTTCGAACCATGCTCTGATCTCTCTAGTAATATCTGTACCATCTTGTCAATCCCGTACCTGGCATTGGAGACTTAATGATAGCTTTCTCTTTAACACTGCTGAGACTGAGGAGATCAGTAAAGATGTACCTGATTTGCACACAATGACCTCCCTGACATGTATTGCACTACCCTGTGGGAGTCCCGAAAGTGCGTTATATGTGGATCTTTTATTAAAATGAAAACGATGTGGAAAAAGCTGTGTTGTGTGTCTACCATGGTTTTTTTTGCTGCGATTCACTACGGAGGGCCTTTACCCTTAATAGGCTAAAATAACTAAAAAAAAAAATAAAAAAAATAAACCATGAACGGCAAAAAAGTTTAAATGTTAAAAAGCAAAGCTATTATATTTTTAATCCCCCAGAAAGTTAATAACATTTAGTCAATATTATTTATCTTACTTATATAGTGCCAAGCTATTCCGAAGCACTTTACAGACATTTTCAATTTCTGTCTGATATAGGGGTCACAATCTACATTTCCTATCAGTATGCCTTTGAAGTGTGGGAGGAAACCCACACAAACACAGGGCGAACATTCAACTCCTTGCAGATGTTGTCTTTTGATCATATTTGAATACAGGGCTCCAGTGTGGCAGTGCTAACCACTGAGGGTGAGTTTACATTTGCGCCGGAGTCTGTCCGCCGCGAATCCGACTGAAAATCTTGGAAAACTGTATAGGGACTGGATAGCGAAAGGTTAGCAACGCATTGCTTTAAAACCCATTCTACAGAAAAGTTTACATTAGGAGTTGTGATAGGCCTGTCTGAAAAGATGTGTCTTTAGTTTATGCTTGAAGCTGTGGAAATTGGGGGTTAATTTAATAGTCAGGGATAGAGCATTCCAGAGAAGTTGGATATTGGATATGGGGGGTGAAGGAAAGGTCTGAGTGAAACAAAACCCCAATGCAGCGGGCATACTGCCTAGGAGTTATGGTAAGGCGAGAGACTGCAATGGAGATATCAGGGACACATCTATTAGATGGTGGTAACAGCAGTAGTTCAGTCTTTGAGAGATTCAGTTTCAGATAAAGCGAAGACATGATATTTGAGACAGCAGAGAGACAGTCACTGGTGTTCTGTATTAGTGCAGGGGTGATGTCACGGGATGACATATATAATTGGGTTTCTTCAGCATAAAGATGGTACCGGAAGCCAAATCTAGTGATGGTTTGTCCAATGGGGGCTGTGTAGAGGGAGAAGAGCAGGGGACCTAGGACCAAGCCCTGAGGAACCCCAACGGCAAGGGGAAGAGGGGAAGAAACAGAGCCCGCAAATGATACTCAGAAAGTGCGGTCAGAGAGATAAGAGGAGAACCAGGAGAGCGCGGTGTCTGTGAGGCCGACAGAACGGAGCATAGTGAGGAGGAGTTGATGGTCAACAGTGTCAAATGCTGCTGAGAGATCTAGAAGAATAAGAAGATTTAGCCATCAGGAGATCATTGGAGACTTTTGTGAGGGCCATTTCAGTAGAGTGCAGAGTGCGGAAGCCAGATTGTAAGGGATCAAGAAGAGAGTTAGCAGAAACATAGCGGATCAAACGAGAATAGACTAAGCGTTCCAAGATTTTGAAGATAAAAGGAAGGTTAGAGACAGGTCGATAGTTAGCAGCACAGGAAGGGTCAAGGGAGGATTTCTTCAGTAGTGGGGTTATGACAGCATGTTTTAGTAAGGTAAGTCGTGACAGCAGGCGACAGAGACTGGGGAAGGTGTGATGCGAAAGGGTCACTACTACAGGTTGTAGGGCGAGAAGAAGAAAGTAGCTGAGATACCTCCTCCTCTGTAACAGGTTCAAAAGATGAGAATGAACAGTCTGAAGTGCGGCTGCTGAGGGGGTCAGTGCCACCTGAGGATTGGGCAGTTATTTCCTGACGGATCTTATCAATTTTATTATGGAAATAAGTGGCCAGGTCATCTGCGCTAAGGTCTGTGAATGGCATCTGCACCTTGAGAGTGAGTAAGGGGTGAAAAGTTTCAAATAACCTTTTAGGGTTACAGGAGAGAGAAGAGATAAGAGCGGTGAAATAGTCTTGTTTGGCTAGGGGAAGGGCAGAATTATAGGTTTTAAGCATAAATTTAAAGTGGAGGAAGTCTGCAGGTGTACGTGATTTTCTCCACAGACGTTCGGCACACCTAGAGCACCGCTGAAGAAAATGTGTCTGTGGCGTGTGCCAGGGTTGCTGCCTCCTGCATCTAACCTTTCGAGTGGAGGGGGGAGCCGCCTCATCCAATGCACTCTTAAGGCTTTCATTATAGTGACTGGTGGCCAGATTGGGACAGGAGAGTGAAGAGATGGGGGACAAAGAGGACTGTAGAGTATCTGAGAGGTGCTGGGTGTTAATAGCACATAAATTCCTATATGTATGATGAGTAGGTGTGTCCTGTGAAGGAGAGAAAGCACTGATGGTGAGAGACAGAAGGTTATGATCAGAGAGTGGCAGAGAAGAGTTAGTAAATTTAGAAACTGTGAGGAGTCGATGGAAGACAAGATCAATGGTGTTGCCATCTACATGTGTGGCAGAAGAGGAAAGTTGTGAAAGACCAAAAGACGTGGTTATTGAGAGAAACTGTGAGGCAGATGGGGAGACAGGGGTGTCAGTGGGGATGTTAAAGTCATCCATAATGATGGTAGGAATTTCACTGGATAAGAAGAGGAGAAGCCAAGAAGCGAAGTGATCCAAAAATTGGTAGGGTGAGTCGGGAGGATGGTAGAACACAGCTACATGTAAGGAGAGTGGACGGAAAAGTCTGATAGCATGTACTTCAATTGACGGGAATGTGAGTGAGGGTACTGGTGGGATGGCCTAAAAAGTGCCCTGAGGTGACAGAAGTATCCCTACCCCTCCACCCTTCCTGTTGTCAGGCCTAGAGGTGTGTGAGAATTGTAGGCCACCATGAGACAGAGAAGCAGGGGAGGCAGTATCAGACTGCTGGTTCCAGGTTTCAGTAAGGGCAAGCAAGTTGAGAGATTTACTGAGGAATAAATCATTAATATATTCTAGTTTGTTACACACTGAGCGGGCGTTCCAGAGAGAACAGTTAAAAGAGACAGGAGAAAGAAAAGGAGAGGGAACACGGTAAATATTGATTAGGTTTGTAGGATTTCTATGTGTGTAGGAAGAGGAAAAATTAGGGAGAGAAGGAGGGCCAGGGTTTGGAGAGATGTCCCCAGCAGCTAGGAGGAGCAAAATGGACAGAGACACAAGGTGGTTCAGTGATTTATGTGGATGTTTATGTTTGGTTTCACTGCTAAAAGCAGTATAGGGATTAGGGTGGTTGAAGAGAGTGAAAAGTGTGTGAGAGCTGTACATGGGAAAAGGCAGAAGAGAAGGACTGATATGGATAGTGTGCACTGGTGGTAGAGATGGAGGGGAGTTCTGCAGGAAGACAATTGATAACATAGTAAATGACAGTGCAGCTATATCATACCATGTGTTAAAGCTTGTTGTTTTGGTTTTAAGTTTACCTGGTGTTCTTCCATGGCTGGCCTGTCTTGTGCCCTGTCTAAGTGCCATGTATAAGTGCACTTTGGTTAATCTGCACTTCGGTGAAGATGGATTCTGCCTTAGGAAATGCCCCCCTGCATTGGAAATGCTTCCCCCATAAGCTGTATCTACTTATATAGGGATGCAGAGCTTCATAAATATACTCAGTTAGCCTCTAAAAGGTATCGCCTGATTTCTTCACTCTTCCACGAGCTTCATAACTAGCACTAATTTAAGTCGTTAACCAATTAATCTACAAACTGTGACACATGAGGAGACTGGGCTATGTAGTTACAAATACACTGACCAGGGAACTACCATAAAATCACTGAACATCAAAAGACTGACACTAGTACAGATAAGGACACATGGGATTGCAAAAAATACAGCCTGGGTGAAATTCTAGGATAGGGGTCAGAGAACAGCCATATAGCGATGGGTTCAAGAGAATATGTACCATTCAGAGTTGCAGGGTGAGCTGAAGGCAGACACAGCAAGCAGAGATGGGTTCAAGAGAATATGTACCATTCAGAGTTGCAGGTTGAGCTGAAGGCAGACACAGCAAGTAGAGATGGGTTCAAGAGAATATGTACCTGTATGATGAGAAGAAGAGTGAAGGTCAGATTCATGCCATGTGTAAGTGCACTTTGGTTAATATGCACTTCGGTTAAGATGGACAGCTGCATTAGGAAATGCCCCCCTGCATTGGAATTTGAACAGCTTCCACCCTCACCTATTGTCTTCTTTTCCTTATAGATTGTCAGCCCTTGCAGCCAGGTTTTAAAGTATGCTTACAAACCCCTTTCATGTGTATGGCAGCATATAATTAATGGTGCTCTAAAAATAAATAATAATAATAATGTATCATGTAAATATAATGTATTTCATTACTAACATTTAAAGGAGTATTCCAAGTATAACAGCGTATCATCAATCCACAGAATAGGTGATAAGTGTGTGACTTGTGGGCGTCCTACTACTAGGACCCCCAACGATCACAAGAACAGGGACTTCTAAGTCCCCTATGTGATTGCATTTGTAGTTGAGGAGTCCCATAGAGTTCATTGGAGTGACAGAGTATATGTTTGACCATAGCTCCATTCAAAAAGGGGCCTATGGTCTTGAAGTCAGTGGAAGTCCAAGCAGTTGGACCCCCACTGAACAGGTATTTATCACCTATCTTGTGAAGAGCTTATAATTAGTCATTCTGGGAATACCACTTTGACGCTAGGTTCACACTGGCGTTCGGGCCCAGATTCCGCTTAAAATCGGCGGACATTCAGTATAAAATTGGCAGAAACTGGGCGGAAACCCGGCGGACCCCATTATAGTCTATGGAGTCCACGGTTTTCTGCATGTAACTGCTTTTTAATCGGATAGGGTTTCCGGAAACCGAACACTAGTGTGAACCTAGCGTTAGTCTGTTGAAGAGAAATAATAATTTTGTTATTATTGGAATCTTATAGCTATTTATATTATTTTTTACATTTCAACAAGAAATCTATGATGTGAATATACCTTGTGTGTTTCTCATTGACAAAGCAACCTATTTAGTAAATATCATGTGGAGAGGGATGTGAACCTCTGTATTGACATGTCAGCTATAATTAGGCTTGCCTGTTTATCATGCTGCTTGCCTTAATTATATTACAATGCTAGACAATGTATTTTTTCTCTGTTCCAGGGATGATTATCTGTCTAGATGTTAAATGAACATCAAATTAACACTTTTGTGAACTTTGTGCTTTCCTCAGGCAGCCAAGCTAGAAAATTTGAATAATTATTTGCTGAAGCTTGATGGTTAAATCTACTATGGATCACTATTTATTACATAAAGTATAGCATTCATGTTTATTACATGTATATTGTAATAGCAATAAAGCTGTGAAAGCAAATTCCTTTTTGATTATCTCAGAAAAGCCCTTCTCTAGGTATCACATATCTCTGTCTTGTCAAGGTCGCATTTCAGCTACTGAGGAGAAAAGATTTTCTGACCACTATTCTGAGACACTAGCCATTATGGCATGTTTTGGTCCATTCCCTTTGCCCTTACCTTTGAGACGACAAGTAATGTATGCAATATTTTTTTTTTCTTTGTGTGACTCTACATCTTATGAGCAATTCCTTTAAAAAATCCTTGAGTAATTGTTCCAATTTTTTGTTTTTGTGTATGAACAGTTCAGGTGAATATAAGAATATAATGCATAAGAGGATAATGCTTCTATCTCTTGTTGTCAGCATCTCTCCTGCTTGCTAAATTACTCAATGCACTGCTCAGACTATCTTAAGTGGGAGGAGTATGGTTAGGCTCATGCACACAACGTGTGATGACGTGCTATTTTATTCCATCAATAGACTCAAGTCTGGGAGGGATCCATGAAAATGGATGCCCCACAGATGCAGAGCGGCTGTAAAAAACAAAACAAAAAGAAACAAACAGCTTTTGCATGCATTTTTCATGGTTGTTTTTTTCACTGTTTGTGTGCATGAGGCCTTAGAGCAGGGATATTCAACTGGCAACTACAGTCCAAACCCTGACTGCAACTGACACCTGGCCGGACCCCTGCCTCCAGCCTCTCCAGAAACATTCATCTCCTGCCCACTGTCCCCCAAGTCCACATAATTTTACAATAACGGCAGCAGGAATCCGGTTGGGGGACTGCGGGCAGGAGATTAATGTTTCTCCTGGCCGCTGTTAATGTCTGTTGTTTGTGCATGCATTAATGGGGAATTTTACTTTGGGTGTGTGGGGGATGGGGGGCACACTAAGGAGCATACTGTGGGGAGGAATATATTATTATAACATGGAGACCACTAATGGGGCATTATACTGTGTGGAGGGCAATAATGTCCCAAGACTCCCACACAGCATAATGCTGTTTAGTACCCACACAGTTTAATGTTCCTTAATGCCTCCACACACAGTATAATGCCACGTTAGTGCCCGCACACACAGTTTAATACCTCCTTAGTGCTCCACACACAGTATAATGCTCCTTAGTACCCTCCACATAGCATAATGCCTCAGTGCTCCCCATACAGTATAATGACTTGTTAGTGCCTCACACAGAATAATGCTCCATAATGTTCCCCTCACACAGAATAAAGCTCCTTAATACACCCTCACTAGTTAGTGACATTGAGCCCTCTACTCCATTTAATCACCAGGCAAGGTTAGATTAATATGAAATATTTTTTCCAATTTTTTTTTTTGTCTAAACCTGGGATCCATCTTATAGTCAGATGTGTCTTATCCTCTGAAAAATACAGTAAATACTGGACGTATTCATCTCAGACTTTCACCTGATGGCCAACCTCGGTCAGTGGACCTTTTTTAAAGTATTTGAGAACCCCCTGCCTTAGAGCTTACAGACAGATCAGATAACATAGAAGTCTTCGGATGAGGAGGAGCATGAGTCCTGTGAGTGAGACACAGGGATGTGCTGCTACAGGCATGCATGATCATTTTAGTTGTTTCAGTTTTGGATCCAGCTGAGGGTAAGTTTGCAGTTCTCCGTGTATTATTTTCCTGTATTACTTCTTTTGAAGACACAGTTTGGATTGTCACATTTATATGTAGCTGCTTCTAATCCTGACTGTGTTTTCAACTGATAATACTACATTTTATAATGCCCTAAATATAACTATTTGAGTGACTCCATGCAGTCTCAGCTTTCCTGCATTACACAGGAGTTGGCCCTTTTGTACTCCAATGAGAACCAGTGTACAGATTAAAGCAGAGCTGAATAAAGAAAAAAAAGAACTGGATTTCAGTGTAGAATTTCCTGGAAAAGAACCAAAAATCATTAATAGAGTATATTACTACACTTATTAATTACACAAATGATGTCAGAAAATAAAAATTTGCTTAAAAGTTTAGGTTCGCTTTAATATTTATCAACATGAACTATTCTTTCTTTAGGGCCGGACTCAGACAAGCCATTTTGATGCAGGTTTTTTCAAACACAAACAGGTACAAAAGAAGAAACTTTTTTCTGTTCTCTTCCCTTTGCTTTCCTACAAAATGCTGCATATTAAACTGCACTAGAAACTGCATCACTATGAGTGAAGCTGAACTTCAGCTTCACTTAAAATTCATTTAAAAATCTTTAAAATTTACTGATAATTAGAAATAAAAAGCAAATATAAATATTAATCACTTTAGATTAGAGTTGGGTTTACTACACACCACTGAAAAAGGAATAAAAATCTTTGCTATTCCAGCTTCTTACAAGTATATAAATAAATGCACTTGTGAGTATGTTGTACATTGAAGTCTTATATTCCCAAGGGGATGGGAAGGAACTGTTAAATGATATGTGTTTGATGCTATGTTCAGGAAGGAGTGACCAGTGAGAGCACTTTAACAGTCAGTGTGTGACCTATATATAACTCAGAACTCAATTGTCATTCAGAGTGCACAGTCTCACCACTGTTGAGCGTTTTACCAAACTTCTCTCATCATGGATGATATTTACAAGGCAGCGGTATGTAAAATTATTTCCACTGATTTATTTCCACTGATTTCTGCAACAATAATGAGAATTTTGATAAACACATAAGTTTCTGCCACTAACAATACTAGCATATGGTGTCATGTCTGTATTGTTTATTTATTTAGAATATGTTTTTTAACACACTGAGATTACAATTAAATTCCATTTGCCAGTTAAGTATGATTTTATAATGTGTTTTTCTGCACTTCAGGTAAACCTGTTGCACTAGTATAACAGCAAATGCCAAGTTCACCTCTACTCCAATCTTAGCATGTATGCATATAATTCTGTGAATAATATCAATATATGAGGTGGACAAAATTATTTCACTCTCACTCCTTAGGTGGCATAATAAAATAATTATTACAAAAGGCATAGTATCAATTATGGCAAAACTGTAATCATTAAATTGATAAAGTTATTTTATGTATTATAGTAATGTTATATAACACTATTGAGTAACATTGCCCTTTAAATCGGAACTTAAAACAATATTATAATATTCCATCGTGTACTTTGTAACACTGATAATGAAGAAGGGTTTACAGAAATATATGGTCCTATGTATTATAAGTAAACCATCAATATCAAAGTAAACATTTCATTATGTTTGAGGAGAGTAAACCTGCTAATGTATATGTAAATCGGTGAAATTGGTAGAAAGATAGAGATAGAAAAAATAAATAGAACATAAAGTATATGCAGTAAAGTATATCAATGACAGACTGGCATGTAATTTATTTTAGTCTTGTAGCTCTTTTATTCTTTAATTCTGGCCTCTGTAAAGGCAAATGACAAATGAGTTATCATTGTATGCAGAGGACCATAGTGGCAGTGGCTGAAAATCCCCATACATAAACACACAGCTCAAAGTATGCAAGGCACTCAAACAGGGCACTGACCTTCAAATCTGTCTTTGACTGTGACTTACTTAAGACACACACGTGTGAAGAGTTGCATATACAAGCTCCACATGCAAGATAAATGCCCTACATGAACTTGTTGAGAAACATTGTCATCTATTCAAACAATTCAAAGTATAGCAGCAGTTCAGTTTTGTGCTAAATTTTCTATTCAAGTGTTAACAACAGCTCCATTTTGTCCTAAAAGGCCTTTTTAAACAGAAACACTTTGAACAAAGACATTAATAATACAATGTCAATGGTATTTATTGTTCCTGGCATTTAGCTGAAAAAGACTTTAGGTATAAACACTGTAAAATACTTTATGTGAGTAGGTTGTCTCAGTTATACAGCACTACCAAGAACATTTTCACATGATGATTGCCAAAGAGCAACTGGTATTCATGTTCTTGTATGTGTCCTCTTATATGGATGCCAAACACAATACACAATCTCAGATTCTATGCAGTGTATATTGGGACCTTACAATTACCTTACTATGTTTCTTCCTCGTGACATTGTTACTTTACATGACAGCATATGAAAGAAAGTCTGAGAGATGCATCTCAGTAATGGTTACCTCCCAATCATCATCCCTTCTGGGTGTGGTGTCAAAGCAGGCAGTGCTACACCGGATCGGTAATATTCATAGAAGAGAATGGGGCTTATAGCAACAGTATGCCAAGTGAGCTATGATGTTTTTTATGATGATGAAGGAAAGAATGTATCTTGCTTCCATAGACCACATTCACGTCTATAGGACTCCCAAGATGGTGGTAGACCATCCCATGACTGGTTAAGGTGAGAAATGAAGATGATATAGTGAAAAACAGTTTGTATGACTAGGAGAACAAAACTCCAAGAAGCAGTGTGCTTCAATTATAGTATATTGCTTTGTCATCAGAGTTCTTCTAGTCTTATATTTTGAAAAAAAGAACAGACTGGACAAATTATGTGTTTTTTGCAATAATTGACAAATCTGTAGTGTTAAAAATTAGCATTTTCAACATAAGGATCAAATAAATGCATCATTTATCTAGCCTGTTGAGGCCAGCATTAAATAATTCTACTGTAAACTTGACATTTGAGCAAATGAGAAAAAAATATTAAACTTTAATACTAATATTCACTTATTTTAAAATAAACAATACATTTATAGAAATAACTTATTAATATGTATTTTCTAAATGACAAGAAATAAATATTCATGAATTGGTGATGGACTTTCAGCGGAGAGATACATTTTAATCAAACTCTAAGGCAGGAAGCAAATAAATATCTTGGCTATATATAGTAACCTAAGCTTGAACAATGCAACAATGGACTATCATCCATAAACAGCTGTTTTGCCTGAGGTGTCAAGCATACAATATGCAGTGATACAAGGTTGGTCACAAATTCTAAATAGAGCACATTGCTTAAATACTACTCTATGCTTTCCCTCTAAGGCAAAACTGTTTTTCATACATGGTTGCTACAAAAACTTTCTATAATGTATTTTCCAAGCTCTTCTATTTTTTATGGTTTAGAAATGCACTCTAAGGTTTCATGCAAATAATACAACTCTTTACACCTTGTGCATTGTACAGAGTGATAAAGTGGAACCCAAAACTGCCATTTGGAGCCTCACTATACCTCTATAAGCAGAGTTTTCTTTTATGCAAAATTAAGTATAAAGAAATGTGCTTATTTCTTTAAATGACGGCGTTTTTGTTAAGAAGCATTACTTGTAGGAGACAATGTATTCATAATTTGGCTCCTATTTAATCACCATATAGTGGCCCATAGAGTGCAAATGGTTCTATAGAAATAGGACCCAAGACGCTTCATGTGCTGCCATAGAAGTTCTGCTATGTGTATAAGGCCCAAGTGTGCACTTATTTGTGTACAAGTGTATACAGCTTATCCCGTTTAACTTTAGGATACATTCTGTAGTATTAGAGGCTTAAAGAACCTGAAAATATTTTGGGATCCACTCATTATTCCTTACCAATTATGTCCAGGTTCATAAATATATATATATATCATTATTACATATCATGCCTTCATTCTGTACTATGCTGTGTGTTTTATAGTACTTGTGAAACTAAATATCATTGTAAAAGGTTAAGCTGAAACATGCTGTTCATGCTGAGCATGAAATCTGTGTGTTAAGTACCTGTACCTCCATGTCTACATAAGGTAAGGCAAATGTTGAGCTAAATTTGGTTCACATTTCAGTATGTGGAGCAGATAAAGGGCCTAAGGTTAAATACCATTGTAGCTGAGATACTTCTAACAATCAAATGTTTTATCTTTCTATTGCCTAGCCCTGAATGTCCAAGCCAGAAATAGGACACATGCGGTGAGGATTAGGTTTCTTTAAAGTAATAACAAGCATATGGCTACTTAACTTAGACAGTGTCTGTGTATTCAGGCATCTGTGTAGAAGGGTAGGACAATAAAACCAGTGCCACACAGCTGATATTTCTTATCTGAAGTGCGATGACACATGGGACTCACATTTCACTTTTAACTGCTATTGTTATCATCAATTGTCTCCTAAACAGCAACAGGTCAGAGGACAGCTAAAGAGAACAGAGCTATTTCCATATGTGCTTAACTTTTTTAAAGTCTTCAAGTGCCCAAGCAGGCACTTATATATAAAATGGAGAATATATTGGATATCTGTAAATGCAATTTGGAGTGCTTAAAATATGGTGTTTTATAATGTATTTAATAACCAGTAATGCCAATAGTCACTTTGATATTTACAGTATGCTAAAGGACAATTAACAAAATAAAGCTGCTTTTATTTCTTTAATTATATTTATGTAACGTTATTTGCATATTCTGTTCTAGGTTGAACAGCTAACAGAAGAACAAAAAAATGGTAAATACTTGAAACAGCTTTCTTTGTATAAGTATATTTGGGGCACTATAATTAGAAAACACACACTAAGCATTTTCACCTATGAGTTTTTCCTGGCCCATACAAAATCTAGAAAATCTTGGAGTGCTGTTTGAGTGAAAATGAAACAATAGTTGTTCACATTTCAAAACTTGCTTGAGTCGTATGACCATTTCTTGCTAGTCCCCATATATGGAGCTACGAGGTATCATCCCAATCATTGGTTGCAGTAGTGATATCAGTAAGGTGGACACATTACATTATAAAATAATTGCTCTACAGTACAATATCAATAAATAAATTAACATAACACAATAATGTTTTCTCCAGAGTTTAGAGCAGCTTTTGACATTTTCGTGCAAGATGCAGAAGATGGATGTATCAGCACAAAAGAACTTGGAAAAGTCATGAGAATGCTTGGTCAGAGTCCAACCCCTGAGGAGCTTCAAGAGATGATAGATGAGGTGGATGAAGATGGTCAGTCTTATACTATGTTGGATTACATGCTCATTCAATATAACCTTGTAAATTAATAAATCTTTACTTTTGATATGGGAAAATACTATATATTTATAATAGTATATATTATATGTTACAGTAGGTGATATATGTTGTTCATGTAGTGGCAAAGGGTACTTTCTTTTGTCTGTAAATTTATTATATTTTATATTTTTCATACAACAGGAAGTGGTACTGTCGATTTTGATGAGTTCTTGGTTATGATGGTCCGATGTATGAAAGATGACAGCAAAGGGAAATCAGAAGAGGAATTAGCAGATCTTTTCCGCATGTTTGACAAGTAAGTGATAGCAAGTAAGAGACTTACACATTTATTGAACTATATACCATGGCAGTATCTTTATCCTTGTGTGCAAAGGCCTAAATCATCTCCAAATCGCAATGTTAACTTTAGATGACAGTTTAGCCTCTCACTCTTTTTCATAATGTGATATCTGGCCTTATTTTCTGCTGTAAAAGTATGTTACGCACACGTAAATCAAAATATAAATATAGAAGTCAATTTAAAGAGGTTGTTCATGATCTGAAGGTAATTGATACTGATGACCTATCCACAGTATAGGTCATCAGTATCATATCGGTTAGGGTCCGACACCTAGACTCCCTCCTAATCATCTGTTTAGGCCGTCATAAGCCGCCATATACTAAAAGCAGACCTGCTGAAATTCAAGGCACCACCGCTACATGGACCAGAAGCTGCAGACAATGTACAGAGTGTTGTATACTGTATCAGTTTCTCCTTGAACTGCAGCCCTACTCTCATTCACTTGAATAGGAACAGGGCTGCTTCTGGCCCTATACCTAGTAACACCTAAAACAAATATCAGTAATACCTGAAACAGATCATCAGGATGCTGTCCGAGTGTCGGATCCCAACCAATTTGATATTGATTTTGTGGATAGTTCATCAGTATCAATTACCTTTAGATTAGAAGGCATAGCTGAATTCTGTTTCTTGGGAAGTGACATCATGTCTGTTGTTCACATGCCATGCTGCAGCTCAGTCCCATTCAATTTAATGGGATGAAGATGTAGCATTGCCATGTGAGCAATGTACATGATGTTCCTTTCTGGGAAGAAGAAAGCAGTCATGTTTTTGAGTCCAGCAAAACCCCTTTAAGGCAACATTTCTTTCCCAATATAATAATCTTTGCACAAAAAGGCTCACATAGTAGCAAAGTTAGCAGGTGATTTTATTTGAGTAGCAGTAGGAATACATAAAAATATTTCAATCATGAGTAAGTGAACACAAACATATTTGCAATTAGATAAAATATAAACTTCTCTACATTGGAAACAATTATTATGATTTATTTATTATATTTCTATAATAGCACAAAAATAGTTACACACATTTCCTTCACAGAAATGCTGATGGATATATAGACCTTGAAGAATTAAAGACCATGTTAGAAGCAACAGGTGAAACCATCACTGAAGATGACATCGAGGAACTTATGAGAGATGGAGATAAAAATAATGATGACAGAATTGATTATGATGGTAGGTATCCTGTGGATGGTTATTATACAGTTTTTTTAGGTTTACAACCTGGGTTTAACAAGTAACTGTTAATTTAGTATATAACTGCTAGAATGGATTCAGAAATAATAGCATTGTTTTTTGTTAGTTTGTTTTTACTGAGATGTGGGAGTCCCACAAGAAAGTAGTGTATAGGCATCCATATATGCAGTGGCTTCAAGACTTCGCCCAGCCATGATTATGAGTTTGCTCCTCTGACATCTGACATCTTTAGCTTCTCATTTGTAAGCAAAACGCTCAAATCCAGCTGCCCTAAGTAGTGTGGCTGTGGCTCATTTTTTACAGCATAGACATATTGTCCTAAAAAATAATAGTGGCACAGAAACTAAATAACGCTGCCAATTATATAGTGATAGTAACAGTATTGATAATCATAGCCTCTAATAAGAATGCCACACTTTTTGGATGATGAATGGCCCCTAGGTCTCCAAGCTTGTATTGAACATGGATTAGTGAACCTTTGTGTTCTCTTTTTAATTCAGCCCTGCATACAGCCCAGAAAGCTGAGATATGAAAGGATTTGTCTGATGGACTTTTCGCATAGAGGAACAGTCCCTGTACCTTTAACATGAAAGAAAGAACTTGCAATATATTAGATTTATGGGTTAAATAATAAAAAAAAAATGAAACTAATAAAATAAAAAAAAAAAACTACTAATCTCGCTTTGATTCTCCATTTCCAGCTGCAGTTGCTATGTATAGCTCCACTGCCCCCCTACCAACATCAGTAGTGATGTCCTATTTTTGTGAATTGACTGCTGCAGCCTATCACAGGGTTCAGAGGTGGTCTCTTCACAAACTGCATGTGATTGCTGAGGCCAGTCAGTCAGGAGCAGTGTTTGAAGTGGTCAACACTCAGGCCCTCAGGTGATGGGCTGCATCTGTCATCTCACACAAAAGGGACATTACTATTGATGTCCACTAGGGGACTTGTACACAGCAGCCAGAGTACCAGGGAGAGGCAAGCACATTTGTTTGTATTTTTCTGCCCCATTTTCAGCACCTGTACAAGTTGAAAAAAATGTCTTGTACAACCCGTTTAAGACCACAGTGTGAAGTGAAATAGAGCAGCATTGAAATCACTCAGTTTAGATCACATTAGTTTCAATGCAGTATCGTATAAAAAAGGTATATTGCTTTGAATACCGTTCTGTTACAGACTACATTTGTAAGAAGCTATAAAACAACATTTCACGTAATATAACATTACTTTTACTCATAAACATAGCATTCTGTATATGATTAAAATCAAGACCATTTTTTCTTTAAGTTTACTTTGTGTATTCATAATTACCATTCTTCCAAAATCATGAAGTAATAATTTGCCATTTACACAACTAAGTTGCTAAGCAACTGTTTAGTTCCCATTGTATCTGTAAGTCGTTTTGCATCTTATGAGCTGTGCACTAGAATAAGAGAAAATTGGCACACATGTTTAAAAAAGACGGAGTGTGGGTGCACAGAATTTAGTGGAAACTCTCGACATTCAATATTCTAAAAAGGTGACCTAATGTTAATGTTTAATGCATGGATCAGAACTTTGCAGCATGTTTGCTTCCTCCATTCATTTCTTTATGCTTATTATATTTAATGTTATGTTTTGCAGAATTCCTGGAATTTATGAAAGGAGTGGAATAAACTGAAGAAAATTTTTCACCTTTCTAATAGCTCTTTTCTGTAATCAATAATTTAATAAAAATATAGAAACAGTGAAAACTTCTATTCATTAGAGCATTGGTTCACTTTAACTGAGCATTGCATTATGCCTTGAAATATTTAGTCAATTTTTATTCAGTTAGGTAACATTATCACATTTAAGTCTTTGCATACAAAGCAGGGATTTTGGGACTCGTGTACAGTACTGTATTAGGGATATGTGTTGAAATGTGTTATCCCATAGAAATCATTGGGACCTTATTGTACCTCCATTTAAAGTCATTGAACTGGATGCCATATTACTGATGTATTACTTCCTAAAGGTATTACTTCCTAAAGCCAATGAGTTCAGGGTAGAATATAAAGCTATACAGATCCTCTCTGTTCTTGGATGTTGAAATAGCCTAACAATTGAAAAGCACTTGACAATTTAATAATGCCTGTAATGGCAATACATACAGTATATTGCTCCTTCCCCCCCACCCACACAATATAAGTATAGCATTTCCACATCACTATTATGTTCCATCTGCAATGTAAAATCAAGCTGTCCAGCTATTCATTTGCATAGCATAGCAATGTATATCAATAGTTAGCAGGTCCTGCCTCTTCCCTTCTACCACTACTACCTAACATTTCAATGTGATTGTAGTTACTCCCGGTCACATTTAAAGTAGGTCACTGACCTACTTTCCATGTGACCGATACTTACCCCCGTAACATACATAGCTACTACAGGGATTCCTATGTTATTTTAGAAGTCCCAGCATTATCTCATTCTGGTTTATGGAACCTCCTAGATGCACCAAAATTATTAATACTTATTAATAATTAGGCTGCATTTACAGGTCCCCTGCCCCACATCCTAATGTTAATATAAGCTGCATTGATTTTACATCAAACTATTCAAACCATATTGTATGTATGATTTTGTTATGTTCGATAAGGATTATTATTTTATGTCAGTATATGTTTCAAAATATTTTATTTTTTCAGTGCCTTTTACGCACTTTACATTTAGGTGATTTTGACTTTACCTTAGATGACAGTAAAATCAGTTGGACAATCTAGTAGGCCATGTTAGTGTAGGTAATATCTTCTGGAATGAAGTCAGAAGAATTAGTCATGTAGCGTTAGTAAAACAATGAAATCATCAACTCTTTCTGGATTATGTAATGCAGCTTTGAACTTGACAATGTTTGGAATGTTTCATATTACATTATAGGACATAGCAGCACCATAATATGGATGATGACAATATATTGAGTATAAAATGTGAACTGTGAGTAAATTCATTTCTAAGATGGATGTCTCATTACAGCTATTTGATATTAATGATATCCTTATGTAACATCTTCAATAAAATGCATCGTGGTTTTTAAAGTTTATAATGAAGTTTCTTAATAGTAAAATATATCCCTCAGGATTTTCCCAGCATGCTCATTATTTTTTCAGAAAATATTACTATTTGTGCCTTGTATCTCTATAGATACTGTATACAAATATATAATATGTTGGCCTTTGGTACATAATAAAAATTTCATCTGATAAGATATAGAAAGAGTTGGATTCCTTATGTATAATACTAATTAATATTTTTGAAGTACCCTGTCTTTTTCCATTGTTGTTTCATTCTCTCTTGTTATTCCATATACACTTCTAATTCACGACTCTCGGTACTATCAGTGGTTCAATACATAATGTTGACATTCTTTGATATGTAAATATAAAATAATGGAAATAGAAATGTAGAAGTTTTTCGATGAATATGGAGTTAACAGTAGAAGAGATGTAAAGTGTTTTTAAATGTATAAACATAATTGAGGTATTGTACAAATACCACAAACATAGTGAGGATTTACAGAAGAGCATCCAGACAGATACAGTGTAAGAGAAGGAATATAAACCAGTCTGTATGTTTACCATGTAAAAATATGACTTCTTGGGATTGTATGACAGATATAATACAGATTTAATATAATAATTTTTCACAAAGGTTCCTTACTCATCTGACAAAGGTATGCTACCATTACCTAAAGTTGTTTAAAGGGAACCTGTCACATGGAAAATGTTGTTCAATCTGTAAGCAGAATGTTAGAGTAGAAGGATCTTAGTAAATTGACATATCTTTGTGTGAACATTCAGACATTTTGTGTGAACATTCATTTATCCATTGAAATCTCTACTCTTTCTTTGTTGAGAAGTCAAATAGGTGGCCCTATCAGTGATTGACAGCTATCTCTGTATACGCAGTCATAGAGAGGAGGCTGTCAGTCACTAAAAGGACTGTCTCCTTGACTTCTCATCATAGAAAAAGCGGAGAGTTCAGCAAATAAGTTATATTCAATGTTATATCATTCTGTCCAGCTCCTTCTGCTCCATAACATTCTGCCTGCAGGTTGGACCAGAATAAACTAGTCTAATCTCCCCCTAAATGTACATCTTTTTACATGTTAATTTTGTCATAAAGATTTAATAAAGACAATGCAAGAACTGTAAGGAAAAAAAAAACAAGAAAGATTCGCTCCTTGTGCAGAACTGATGAAATCGTTGATTGTAATGTCAATCTATATTCCCTTAGTCCAGACAGCAGCACAATATGGGGTATCTCTGCCCCTGTGTGTTGTTTAGGACAATGGAACCTTTAATTAGCACCAAATTTAAGGTGCCTCCTACTGGCCCTATAAGAGGGCACCTGAGACCTCCCTCCACTGTGTAAATGATAAAGTAAAAGGAAACAAGCTTCTAGGGAGGGAAGCCTTGTGCTGCTGTCTGGACTAAGGGAATACAGATTGACATTACAATCAACGATTCCCCTTACGTCCGACAGCAGCACAATATGGGGAGATAGCAAGTAATTCCCCTAGGGAGGTTTTCCTCGCCTTACAACGTCAAGGACTGTCTGACCAAAGGCAGTTGTCTGGGAACTGTGGACGTCTAAACGATAATGTTTAACAAAGGTCAACTGAGATGACCATGATGCAGCCGCACAAATCTGGTCCAAAGGTAAGGACCGATACTCAGCCCAAGAAGTCGACACAGCCCTGGTCGAGTGGGCCGTAGAAAAAACTGGAGGGAGTAACTCCTGAATAAGGAAGGAAGACTTAATTGTCTCCTTGATCCATGTGGATAGAGTAGGCTTGGAAGCCTTGAGGCCTTTGTTTTTACCCTGCATGTTAATTAGTAGGTTTTCGGCCTTCCTAAACGGTTGAGTGCGGGATAGGTAAATCCGCAGACACCTTACCACATCTAAGGTGTGGAGCTTTTCTTCCTCCTCAGAGGTTGGAGTGGGGAAAAACACTGGTAGCGAAATTAGCTGATTGCTATTATAGCATGAGGGGACCTTAGGGTTAAACCCAGGCAAAAATCTAAGGTGCACCCTATCTGCAAAAAACACAATGTACGGTTCTCTAGAAGAGAGAGCCTGGAGTTCCCCTACTCTTTTGGCAGATGTAATAGCCAACAAAAAAACGGTTTTGTAGGCCAAATATTTTAGCTCCGTAGTCTCCAAGGGTTCAAATGGAGGACCGCACAGGCCTGCAAGGACTACCGCAAGGTCCCACTGGGGAACTGGAGATGATACTGAGGGCTTTAGCCTCATTGCCCCTTTAAGGAACTTTGTAACCAGAGGATCCTGAGACAGACGTCTGTTCAAATGAGCGGAGAGGGCCGCAATCTGCACTTTCAAAGTGGCAGGGGCAAGGCCCTTATCCAAACCGTCCTGAAGAAAATTTAAAATATCAGCCGTTGAAGGTTGTAGATTATTAGTACCCTTCTTGGAGCACCACTCCATGAAAATCTTGGCTGTCCTCTGGTAGTTCTTATTGGTAGAGTCTGCTCTTGCAGAAGAAAGGGTCTTCAGGACGGCCTCTGACAGTCCTCTATCCTGCTGTAGGGACTGCTCAACCTCCAGGCTGTCAGGTTGAATCTCCAGAGATTCTGGCACTTCAGAGATCCTTGGGAAACCAGGTTCTGGATGGGGGGAAGCCTCCAATACATCCCTCGACTCATCTCCATGAGTTGGGAAAACCAAGCTCTTTTTGGCCAGAATGGAATGATGGCTATCACAGAGACTTGGTCCTGTCTGATTTTCATCAATACCTTCGGTATTATTGGAATTGGAGGGAAAATGTATGCCAGCCTGGACCTCCAAGGGATGGACAGGGCATCCACTGCCAAGGGATTGTCCTCCTGGTAAAGGGAACAGAACATCTCCACCTTGGCGTTGAGTCGGGTTGCCATGAGGTCTATTTCTGGAAGACCCTACTTCAGGGTAATCTGATGAAAGACTTCTGGATTGAGTGACCATTCTCCTGATACGGCATGACCCCGACTCAACCGATCCGCTACTATGTTCAGGGAGCCCTTAATGTGAACTGCGGATAAATGGGTTAGATTTTTCTCTGCCCATGTAAATATCAGATCTGCCTCCCTGAGGAGGGTTGGTGATCTGGTGCCTCCCTGTCTGTTCACGTACAGCACTGTGGTCATGTTGTCTGACCGGATTTTGACTGCTCTTCCCTTGAGAAGAGGCGAGAAATGGAGTAAGGGACGATATACAGCTCTGAGCTCCTTCCAGTTGGACGAGGTCCTTCTTTCTGGAGCGCTCCAGACTCCCTTTATGGAGTTTTCGTCCAAATGGGCTCCCCATCCCGAGAGGGATGCATCTGTAGTCAACAGGGTCCAAGAAGGTTGGACCGTGGACCTTCCGTCTTTCAGGTGCAACCACCACTTGAGGGAAAGACAGGTCTTGGGGGAGAGTCGAATCTTCTTGCTGAGTGTAAGAAGGGAGCGATCCCAAACCTCTAGTAATTCCTTCTGGAGGGGACGTAAGTGCCACAAAGCCCATGAGACTGCCTCCACTGAGGAAGACATCAAGCCCAGGATCTTCATCAATGTTCTGATGGAGGCTATCGGCTTTTTGAAGAGGTGCCGGACTGCACCGACCAGTTTCTCCTTCCTTGCTGGTGTCAAGGAGACCTGCAGGCGGACTGAATCCAGGAAGTAGCCGAGGAACTTCCTTCGGGTTGAAGGGATCGTTACCGACTTCTCCCAGTTTATAAGCCATCCCAGACTCTGAAACAGGGACACGGCTGTCTGTAGATGCTGGAGCAGAACAGACTCTGACTGGGATTTTATCAACCAGTCGTCTAGATAAGGCACCACGAATATCCCCTGAAGTCTGAGGGCGGCCGCTATAGGAGCCACTACCTTTGTAAAGGTGTGGGGAGCAGAGGAGATCCCGAAGGGTAGTGCTGTGAACTGAAAATGCTTTGTGTGGCCGGAAACTACTACGGCAATCCTTAGAAACCTTCTGTGTGGAGGATAAATAGGAATATGCAAATAGGCGTCTTTTAGATCCAAAGTCACGAAAACATCGCCTTGGAGGAGAAAAGTGGTGACAGACTTTATGGTTTCCATACGGAAGTGCTTCTTTATGATGAAGCGGTTGAGGTACCTTAAGTCTATGACCATTCTCCACTTGTCTGCCGGTTTTGGTACCAGGAAGACGGGAGAATAGACACCGGATCCTTCTTCTAGAGAAGGGACTTCCTCCAGGGCTCCCTTGTGAATGTACTCTCGGATGGAGCATTCCAATGTAGTCTGCTGCATTATAGGGAGGCTGTGAGTTAACACAAACCGCTCCTGAGGAGGATGAAGGAACTCGATTGCATATCCTTTTTGGATTACCTGCAGGACCCATGGGTTTTGAATTTTTTCCAGCCAGCAGTTGAAAAAATGGGAGAGACGACCCCGACAGGAATCTCGGGCACAGGAAGACTGCTCCTGATGTCA
Source organism: Leptodactylus fallax (assembly GCA_947044405.1). NCBI lineage: Eukaryota > Metazoa > Chordata > Amphibia > Anura > Leptodactylidae > Leptodactylus > Leptodactylus fallax. The sequence goes on from CAMRHE010000024.1 coordinate 2,204,998, forward strand.
AAAGCTAGGCTTCTCCTTTTTATCATCAGACTTCGGGAATCTCCGGACGGCGCCTCTAGAGGAATATCTAGAGCCTCTTTGGGACTGCCGTCCACGACGAGGCGGATAGCCTCTACTACGGCCAGAGTCAGATCTACCTCTAAAGGCCTGGGGTAAAGTTTTACCCTTCCTATCAGCCAAGCCCTCCAGGATCTCATCTAGGGCACTGCCAAAGACTCTACCTGGCTCAAAGGGTAATGCACACAAATTATATTTTGAGGGGAAATCAGCTCTCCAGGGTTTTAACCATAGAGGTCTTCTTGCTGCAGTGGTAAGTGCCAGATTTTTGGCCGCCAGCCTTAATTGATGGTGGGAGGCCTCCGCTAAATATTCAGCTGCCAGGGAAACCGAGCTTAGAAACCCTAGCAGCTCATCTCTGGAGACTCCAGAGTCGATGTCCCTCTCGAAGTGAACCAGGTCAGTGTGTAATTTGGCTGACACTTCACAAGACGCAACCGCCACAGCGGTCTGGGCCGAGGCAGCTGAATACGCCTTCTTGAGGGTATTGTCGATGCGCCTGTCCATGGCGTCGTGCAAATTTGATCCATCATCTGATGGTACCATTGTGCGGCGGGACAGTTTGGCCACCGCCATATCCACCTTGGGAGGAGGACCCCATTGAGCAACTGGGAATAAAGCCTTGAACCTCCTAGAAACCACAAGAGGTTTTTCAGGACATTTCCATTCTGAAGACATTACTCTTTGTAATGTCTCGTCCACTTGGAAGACCCTAGGCCCTCTATAGGTGGACGTGGAGGCTTCCCCGTCAACATCACGATCCTTAGACCGGATGGACTTCAGCAGCCGGCTTAATTTTTCGAGTGGGAAGCACGGCCTGCTGGAATCTTCAGTGGAATCATCAGATGAGAGTGTCTCGTCCACTATCTGATAATCTTCGTCAGCGATGCGTAGGGAGGACTGTGTCTCAACCCGCGGTCTCTTGGCAATCTGGGCGATGGAAGAACAGATCTCCTTAAGAGACTCCTCCATATAGTCCTTTACCCAGGTGACAACCTCTCTTATAGAAGGTTCTTCTGACAGAGGTCCGCGGCATTGGCGACAGCGGGTAAAATCATAGCCGTCAGGTAAAGGAGTATTGCAATCCAAACACATTAGGTGTTTACGTTTAGAGGACTTTTTCCTCCTAAGCCCATCACCATTACCTGATGCAGAAGATGACATCTGAAACATCAAAGCCACATGACAATGTAGAATAGAAGATTGCCAAGCATCGCACAAGAAGAAAAAATCCAAGGGGTACCTTACTTTTTTAAATCGGTCACTTGAAAAAAAGATCCCGTCAGGAAAAACCCAGACACCGCAAACCGCAGCAGAGGAGCTAGTAACCACGAGCTCACCAAGTAAAGGACTGAGAACCTTTTAAATGTAATACAGCAGCGAGGGGAGGAGCCAAACAAAGAAAATATTCATACAGCGCAAAAACAAGGTCAAATGCCATAATGGAACATAGAGGAGCATAAGCCTAAGCCAGAGGCTCAACATACAAGCAGCAAAAAACAAATCTATATTTTGCCATTAAAATTCCAATTTTCAAACTTGCCGCACTTTTCCGAGAAAACCGGAAGTAGGCCGCGGTGGTGCGCAAAGGCTTCCTTCCCCGGGGAACACGGGACCGAAAAAAAAGGTTCCGGCCGAAGAGGTTCCCCGCTTACTTCCGGGATCACGCTGCCTGCAGAGCGATGAGCCGGGTAACGCTGCGCTGCGGGGCGGAAAAAGGCCCGAAGGACCGGAGGATCTTAGGAACGTAGGAAAGGACCGAGGTACCCCCAAAAGGTAAGCCAGGAGCTTTTTTAGGAAAAAAACCCTAGCAACGGGAGGTCACCAGAGACCTCCGTCCACCTGTCCCACACAGGACAGAAAAAAACACAGTGGAGGGAGGTCTCAGGTGCCCTCTTATAGGGCCAGTAGGAGGCACCTTAAATTTGGTGCTAATTAAAGGTTCCACTGTCCTAAACAACACACAGGGGCAGAGATACCCCATATTGTGCTGCTGTCGGACGTAAGGGAAATATATCTTGGGGAGCCACCAAAATACCTCTTATAAATTGGCTGATTACCTTCTTATGTCGTGATATGTCACAAATACTGAAAGGGCATATGTCTCTCAGGTTTTTGGAGGGCAGCCTCCACTGGCACACGGCTAACTGGAACCTTCCAGGATCATAAAAAATACACACTTGCATCTTAAAGGGCTGAATTGCTCCTAAAAAGACCAGGATGCGTGCTCCCCCTCAAAAATATTGGAGCCGCAAAAACTTGATATGACGCAACTTTGTATTACAGGAATGACTAGGATAACGTGTTTCGGGGCTTAACACACTACTTAGAGTGTTCCCCTTCCTCAGACCCAAAGGACAGTAACTGTATTTTGGTCGCCATTGGTCACAGACTTATCTCCAGAATACAGTTACTGTACTTTGGATCTGAGGAAGGGGTACACGCTAAGTAGTGTGTTAAGCCCGAAACACATTATCCAAGTGTGTAAGGTTTAATAAATAACTTATTGTATGCTGTTCTGGCAATGGAAAGAACGTACTAATCGAGAGCTCTTCAATCCTGCCTTTACTGTGGAGCGAAACACTGCCCCAACTGCTGGTGTGGTTACAGTCACTCAACCCTAGTATTGATTCGATGGACCCTACCAGCTTAGCAATATGTGCAGGACATCCTGTGACCACGTGTTGTCTCTCTTGGAAGAGCTTCCAACTAACATTTTTCAGCAGGATAATGCTTACCCACACACGGCAAAGGTTTTTCAGAAATGTATCCACCAGATTGCAACACTTCTTTGGTCTGCCTGGTCATCAGCTAATCGAGCATTTATGGGACCTTTATGCAGAAACTACAGGTACAGCAGCAACATCGCCTCCTTGTCCAACTGTATCTCATCTTGCATCCAGGCTAGAGGAGGCCCAACAGGGTACTAGAGACCCCATTCAACTGTACAGTTTTCCCCAATAATCTTATCTTTTACCTCACCTTATTTTACCTCTTTTAATTGTGATCACTTACATGTATCATCATTACATTTACACATGCAGTATAAAGTTTTATTTGATTCCAACAACTGTTTCTTGGTGCATTTGTTTTTTTTTTTTTCAGAGTATCTATTACAATAAACATTGTGTATATGTTGGAAAAAAGAGTAATGTAATAGTGTGTGCTGAATGTAAGCAGTGATCCTAAATGCAGGGCCAGCTTCAGGTTTTTGTGGGCCCTTGGGCGACAGAGTCTCAGTGGGCCCCTTTTGGAGCAACCCATGTGCACCGCAGCAAAAAAACCCAAACAACTGGGTGTTTTTTTTGCTGAGGTGGACCTACTGGAGTGGACTGTAATACAGTCCATTCCATACAAGTAGATAGAACCTGTTCAGACATCAGAAAGTAAAGAGGAATGTTAGGCAGACATCTGCCCCAGACTCTTTATTTTCTGCCCCCTGGCTCACAGTGGTGGATACAGAGCAATAGCATGCCCTTGCAGCTTTCTACCGCTTATTAGGCCCAAATGAATGGGTCTAATCAGTGGGGACATTATACCTCTGCACACAGTATAATGTCCCATAGCGGCCCCTGCACACAGTATAATGTCCCATAGCGACCCCTGCACACAGTATAATGTCCTACAGTGGCCCCTCACTCAGTATTATGTCCCATAGTGGCTCCTAAGGTGGTCATTGCAAACATTGGAAAAATTTAGGGTTTGGCAGAGCCCTAAATTTTTGGGGTTCACGACTCACAAACTATTATTATACTCAGGGTTTTTTTCAGACCCCCAAGTATAATGATCAAAGGCCTAGGGGAGGTGAAAAACATAAATAAAACATGCTACTTACCACTCCCGGGCTCCGGCGTCTCTCCCTGCTCATTCTTCAGCTCTCTTCGATGACGTCAGAGACGCGTGTTATGCCAGCGTCATTATGTGTCGCGACGCTGGCCTTACCCACGTGAGGTCATTGAAGAGGGCCGAAGATAGGCTTACCTCCCCTGGGCCTCCGATCATCATACTTCAGGGTCTGAAGAGACCCTGGAGTATGATAATAGCCATACCTCCCAACTTTCAAAGCACAGAAAGAGGGACCTAATGTGTGGCTGCAAATTTAGCTCCACTCACTTCTACGTTGACTCTGCCCATTCTCATCCATTTTTCCATGTGCCCACACATAGTATAATGCGCCTACAGTCACCCTAACATTATATGCCCCCACATTATAATGTTCCCCTCCAATTGCCCCACAGTATTAAGTCCCTCTCCTCGTTTCCCAGTATAAACTGGAGGAAATTAGAGGTGGACATTAAACTGGGGCAGCTGGAGGGGGACATTAAACTAGGGCAGCTGGAGGGGGATAATAAACAGGGTACAACTAGAGGGGGACAATAAACTGGGGGCAACTAGTGGGGGACATTAAACTGGGGCAGCTGGAGGAGGACATTAAACCATAGGAGTAGCTGGAGGGTGAGATTAAATTGGGGGCAACTAGAGGTGGACATGTCCCCCTCCAGCTACTCCCACAGTTTAATGTCCTCCTCCAGTTTCCCCCAGTTTAATGTCCCTTTTCAGTTGCAGGAGCAGGGATCGGTAAGTAAATAGGACCCGTTACCTGCTGGGGTTTCGGCCTATTTAAAATTTAAAAAAAAAACGCCCAGTGGGAGCTTGGGCCTCCGGCACTTGCCTGGATAAGCCAGGTGCTGACGCCGGCCCTGCTTAAGTAGATCAACCAACCTTAATATGCTGCATATTACAGATTCCACTCCTGTACTAATGGGCCAAAGTTAAGTGAAAATGTGGAACCATAAAATATGAGTAATGGCTGTGTGTCTTGCTGTCACCCAAAATTAACTTCTGAGTCTGCTGAATGTATAAGTCTGGAGCTGATCCATTTTATTTCTGCCCCATCCCTACTAATTATTAATCATGGATTTGGTGGTGGATTTCACCCCTGAATCTGTGGCAGATTCCGCCTGGAGTCTGCCTCCCATTGTTTTCAATGGGAGACAGAGGTCGCAGCAGGATGCTGAAAAAATAAGCATCCTGCTAAATCTTGCTGCAGATTCAGTGGCTCGAAACTCCCTTCTGATTAGGCCCATTCGTCTGGGCCTAATCAGCAGCGGAAAGCCACGACGGAATGCCGATGTCCTTAAAAATATCCTAAACTTTGCAAAAAAATATTTTATTGAAGTCGACTATATTCTGACATCCTTAATTTTTTTTATATTTCTGGGTATGGGGATACATGAGGCTTCTTTTTTTGAGGGGCAAGATGTACTTTTTAATTATACCATTTTGGGGAATGTCTATTGCTTTGATCGCTTTTTATTAAAACTTTTATGAGGAGAAACAGTGGTTTGGCTCACACACACATGCACACAGCTCATTAACCTTGTTCCTTTATATGTTGCTTTTTATTAGGATGATGTATTAATGTGAGTGATCTGTTTCAAAACCTTGTCCCCTTGGAAATGCAGCAGAAAGAAATGCTGTGTTTTACAATACAGGCAAATTTAATGAGATTCTAGTTAATCTCTTCCACAGATTGTGGGGAAAAAAGGTCTGCGGAAAAGCTGCGTTTTCAAAACCCCATGCATTTTTGAAAAACGCAGCATGTTAATTTTAGCTGTGGAATCACAAGCATTTTACCTATAAATTTAATAGAGGAAGAAAAATGCAGCAAAAACTGAAAAGCTGGGGGGAAAAAAACATGATGCATTTTCTACAGTTTTTAGTTGGGTTTTCCCCATACTACAGAAACAGCAGCAAACCCCCCCGCCCCCCCAAAAAAACCCACTGCATTCTAGTTAATCCACACATTGGTATAAAAGGAGCTATGAAAAAAGATGCTTTTTTCAGAAATACAGCTTGTTAATTTTATCTGCAGAATCGCAAGCTTTTTCTCTAGATTTAATTGGAGAAGGAAAAAGAGAAAAATGCAGCAAAAACTAAATGAAAAACTCTGCGGAAAAAACACAATGCCTTTTCACTGCGTTTTTTTTCTACAGTGTTTTGCTTAAAATATACAGTCATATGAAAAAGTTTGGGCACCCCTATTAATCTTAATCATTTTTAGTTCTAAATATTTGGGTGTTTGCAACAGCCATTTCAATTTGATATATCTAATAACTGATGGACACAGTAATATTTCAGGATTGAAATGAGGTTTATTGTACTAACAGAAAATGTGTAATATGCATTAAACCAAAATTTGACCGGTGCAAAAATTTGGGTACCCTTATCATTTTATTGATTTGAATACCCCTAACTACTTTTTACTGACTTACTGAAGCACAAAATTGGTTTTGTAACCTCACTGAGCTTTGAACTTCATAGCCAGGTGTATCCAATCATGAGAAAAGGTATTTAAGGTGGCCAATTGCAAGTTGTTCTCCTATTTGAATCTCCTCTGAAGAGTGGCATCATGGGCTCCTCAAAACAACTCTCAAATGATCTGAAAACAAAGATTGTTCAACATAGTTGTTCAGGGGAAGGATACAAAAAGTTGTCTCAGAGATTTAACCTGTCAGTTTCCACTGTGAGGAACATAGTAAGGAAATGGAAGACCACAGGGACAGTTCTTGTTAAGCCCAGAAGTGGCAGGCAAAGAAAAATATCAGAAAGGCAGAGAAGAAGAATGGTGAGAACAGTCAAGGACAATCCACAGACCACCTCCAAAGAGCTGCAGCATCATCTTGCTGCAGATGGTGTCACTGTGCATCGGTCAACAATACAGCACACTTTGCACAAGGAGAAGCTGTATGGGAGAGTGATGCGAAAGAAGCCGTTTCTGAAAGCACGCCACAAACAGAGTCGCCTGAGGTATGCAAAAGCACATTTGGACAAGCCAGCTTCATTTTGGAAGAAGGTCCTGTGGACTGATGAAACAAAGATTGAGTTGTTTGGTCATACAAAAAGGCGTTATGCATGGCGTCCAAAAAACACAGCATTCCAAGAAAAACACTCGCTACCCACTGTAAAATTTGGTGGAGGTTCCATCATGCTTTGGGGTTGTGTGGCCAATGCCGGCACCGGGAATCTTGTTAAAGTTGAGGGTCGCATGGATTCAACTCAGTATCAGCAGATTCTTGAGAATAATGTACAAGAATCAGTGACGAATTTGAAGTTACGCCGGGGATGGATATTTCAGCAAGACAATGATCCAAAACACAGCTCCAAATCTACTCAGGCATTCATGCAGAGGAACAATTACAATGTTCTGGAATGGCCATCCCAGTCCCCAGACCTGAATATCATTGAACATCTGTGGGATAATTTGAAGCGGGCTGTCCATGCTCGGCGACCATCAAACTTAACTGGAATTGTTTTGTAAAGAGGAATGGTCAAAAATACCTTCATCCAGGATCCAGGAACTGATTAAAAGCTACAGGAAGCGACTAGAGGCTGTTATTTTTGCAAAAGGAGGATCTACTAAATATTAATGTCACTTTTCTGTTGAGGTGCCCATACTTTTGCACTGGTCAAATTTTGGTTTAATGCATATTGCACATTTTCTGTTAGTACAATAAACCTCATTTCAATCCTGAAATATTACTGTGTCTATCAGTTATTAGATATATCAAATTGAAATGGCTGTTGCAAACACCCAAATATTTAGAACTAAAAATGATTAAGATTAATAGGGGTGCCCAAACTTTTTCATATGACTGTATTTAACCTCTTCCAGACATCCACCGTAATAGTATATACCAGTGGTGTAACTAGGAGTGGCTGGGCCCCAAGGCGAACATTTGACATGGGCCCCCCAAACCACCGCCCCCAACCACCCAGACTGCCCCCTCCCCCCCCCACATAAACCGCATTCCTGTGCACACTATTATGCCTCATAATGGTCCCTGCACACAGTAATATGCGCCATAGTGGCCCCTGCACACAGTATTATGCCCCATAGTGGCACCTGCATACAGTATTATGCACCATAGTGGCCCCTCCACACAGTATTATGTGCCATAGTGGCCCCTGCACACAGTATTATGCCCCATAGTGGCCCCTGGACACAGTATTATGCCCCATAGTGGCCCCTGCACACAGTATCATGCCCCATAGTGTCCGCTGCACACAGTATTATGCCCCATAATTGATCACCCATGAACGATTATTATACTCTGGGGTCTTTTCAGACCCCAGAGTATAATGATCGGAGACCCAGAGGAACATACGCATAATGACATCGGCTGATGTCTGGGACGTCACCAAACAGGCCCGAAGCCTGTCGGAGCGCAGGAGAGGTAAGTATTATTGTTTTTATGTTCACTCACCTCCTCTGGGCCCACGATCATTATACTATAGTATAGTATAATAACAACAGTGTTTGTGGGGTTCGCGGTAGCGGCTGCCACAGGGCTCCGGGCCCCTTAATGTGTCGGGCACTGTGGCAGCCGCTACCACTGCTACCCCGGTATTTATGCCCCTGGTATATACACTCACTCCGCTCCGCCTTTCAGACTCTGCCTGAGACCTATTTAATTAAATTTCTCCCCGCTCTATGCGCCATACAATCTGACCTAACCCGTTGGGTTACTAAGGGTTTTTCATGGCTGGGGCTCATTAATCTCCTAAAAATGAATGTCCTCCTCTGGCTCCTCTACCTCTTCCAAACGATCCCCATAGTACTCCCCAAAGATTTCCTCTCCACGGTCCAAAAATCATTCTCTAAATTCATCTGGGCCTCGAAGCCCCCAGAATCGCCAAGCGAACTTTGACTGGATCTAAACAGAGAGGAGGCTTAGCAGTCCCTGAATGCACTGGCTACTACCTGGCTGTGGTCACCAGTCACGTATTAGATTGGTATCACTCCACTGGATCCAAACTCTGGGATGCCCTAGAGAGGTCTCAGAGCCCTCTTCCTCTCGAATCCCTACCATGACTCCACAAACACCATTGGTCAACCCCAACCTCCCCTACATGGCTAGACAAGTCCTGGGAACCTGCCGCATACACACATCTTTCAAGCGGCTATTCACTAATGACAGCCCATTGATGCCATGTCGGGTAACCCGGATTTCCCTACAGCATTTCACTCAACCTTCTTCTTGCGCGCTACTGATCTACGCCCCCTCACGTTTCTCAAGTACTTTCCTCCTCATCTATTCTCCCCTACCCTGACCTAGTTCCACCAGATGCCAGAACCCTTGCTTTACATTGGCAATACCTGCAACTGCATTACTTTTACACATCAGTGAAGTGAACACAAGACCTCCACAGGCCCCTATCACAGTTTCAAAAAACTTTGCAAGTACTCGTCAATGATGCCGTACCCCATCTACGACCTACTTTCTGATATGTCTGACAACCACCTCTCGGCTTTTACTACTGGCTGGGAGAGGGAGCTCGGCAAAACATTTCAACCAGATGTGTGGCACTCTGCTTTCCAATCGAGCCACAAATTCTCCATCTCTTGCAAGGCCCAAGAGACGAACTACAAAATCCTATCCTGTTTGTATAGGGTACCTTCCATCCTGCACGAGATTTCTGCTGACGGTGTGGAACAGACCAGGGCACGATGTTACACAGTGGAACTGCCCCCTCTTGCAGCCTTTTTGGCACAAAGTGTGTGGAATTGTTAAGATCGTCACTGGGGTGTCTCTGGAAGAATGACCCTGCACCCCTTCTCCACTCCAACTTTCCCCGTAAACTTTGCAAACACACCTGCAATCTCATTGGTTTCATGCTAGTCATGGCCAGGTCCATCATCCCAAGGTTGTGGAAATCTCCCCACTCCATCATAGCTTGGCTTCAGGAGTTACAACATATCCGATGTATGGAGGACCTGGTTGCAGAGCTCAGTCTAGATGATAGCACCCATCAACAGGTATACCTCTTGTTGAATACCTTTAGGCTCGGACTGGCCCACCCCCAAGCTCCCACGGTCGCAGGGAGTGCGACCACGACCGGCGAGGTATGGGGCCCCCAGCCAGCTGGAGATGGCCGGGTCTCTGGACCACTATGATAGCGGTCTGGGAAAGCCTGGATCCCTGACCGCTATATATTGTAAATGAAAAGATATCAGCCCAGGGGAGGTGACTTAAAATAATAAATAGTTATAATCACCTCTTGTTATGATCTGGGGATCTCTGACCAGGGACTGGTCCCTGACTGATAACTTCTCAGTCAAACGTATAAAGAAAAACACCAAAGAAAACAAAAAAACTTAGTAAAATGAGCAGTTTGGAATTACTCGTGTGTGATACTCCTAATCCCTGTTTTGCATACTAGAAGTAGCCATGGGCCTGACTAACTAACCTGAGAGGGCACGAACACAGCCAGAGAAATAACTCACCTGCCAGAGAAACAGAAAACCTGACTTGTTTCACATTTTGAAAGGAGAGGTTAGATACAGAGAAAGCCCCCCACAGGTGTCCGACTGGACTAACGGTGAATATGAGGAAACACAAAGTATAGAGCAGAAAATAAATGTGAAACATAGCAATAATGACACTATGCAAAGGGATAGGATAAACAGAATTTAGCATCACACAAAAAAACCTACAAAAGTCCAAACTTCCAAGAAGTAAAAGACTAGGGTTCACTGCACCCTGAACAACTGTGCTTGGAACAGGGTGCTCAAATACTTATCAAATGTCCAAGTAGGATGAATAGGCAGCAAGACACATAGAATAGACCAAGACTCAGATTCAGATAATAGCAGTAATTTCAGGCAGACAGATCACTCTGAAAAACTCAGGCAACTGAAGTTTAAAGACTGGCAACTGACAGCATGCAAAGCGGAGTTAAATAGCCAGGAGTAGTCAGAAAGGTAATTGGACAGCAGACCTCTGAACCGCCCACAGCCTGTAATGAGTCCTAGCACTGCAAAGACACTTAACCCCTTCAGAGGCAAAGACTGACCAGCGATGCAACTCATCACGCGATCCACACATGAGTGCTACTGCAGAGACCGCACGCTCAGTGTGAACATTTCCCTGCAGCGCATCAGACGATTCATGCGCAGAATGCCGTTCAGACACTCCGCGCCTGAACCTAACAGGCTGAGATAATGAAGACCGGGTCATAACACCTCTCCTGGGCTCTGCATCCTGGGCCATTCGGTCATGTGACTGAGTCCTGTGATTAGGCCCCAGAGGTCACATGGGGCGCGGTGGCGTAATGACGTCAGTGTACCCCCACGTGACCACAGAGAACCAATCACAGGGCTCAACAGGGACGTCTAAAGAGAGCTGGATATGCTGAAGACAGCCGGACCGAGCCAGGATGCCCAGGAAAGGTGAGGCTAGGTGAGTATCATTGTTTGTTATTTTTATTCACCTTTCCTGGGCCTCTGATTATTATACTCTGGGGTCTTTTTAACCAACACCCAATGCTATAAAGGTTTGTCAGTATGTTGCTAATAAAAGACAGTCATCAGTCTTACACTAGGTTCACACCTGCATTCGGGTTTCCGTTCTTCGGGTCCGCTTGGAAACCCCACGAACAGGAATCTAATCCGCTTAAAAAACCCACAGACACCATAGACTATAATGGGGTCCGCCGGGTTTCCGCCTGGTTTCTGCCTGAAAAAAGCGGAAAAATGCAAAGAGAAAAGTCCTGCTTGCAGGTCTTCTCTCTCCGCATTTTTTAAGCGGATTCGGGGACGGAAACCCTGAGTGGAGACGGGGCGCAGGTGTGAACCTAGCCTTAAACAGGTTGTCCAGGCTAAAAAAAAATAAAAAATTATTTTTAGGACGTGGAGGTGAAAAAAAAAAAAACATACTCCCGAGCACTTCGTTGTCCCATGCTAGTGTCTGTTCGGTCTCATGGCGGCGTCTCATTTCTGGAATTCCTGTACCTCCTGTACCTGTTTGGTCTCAGCGGTCACATGAGGTGTCGGCACAAGATAGAATGGACACTGGCAGCAGACAATGGAGACCCGGGGACAGGAGAGTATTAACTTTTTTTTATTTTTTACACCTCCTGCCCGCCACATGGGTTGCTCCAATTCCTGGACAACCTCTTTAAATGGTTTATCCATCTTTCTAATAATGATGTCCTGTCCTTAGGATAGGCCATCAATATTATATCTGCAGGGGTACAACAGCCAGGAACCCTGCAGATCAGCTTTTCCAGGACAGTGCAGCTACAGGTCATGTTAACAATTCCAGAAGCCATGCTGCTTGCTTGCCATACAGGTTGTAGTGGTAGGTTTAGGTAGTACAGTGGTGTATATGGCGGGTGAGCAGCATGGCACTGTTATTACCAGTAGCTGCCTGTCTCGGTACAGCTGATCTCCAGGAGTCCCGGCGGTGGGCCCCTAGAAACAATTCCAGTGGTGGGCCCTAGACATCCCAGTCTGACACTGAATACCTTATATTATTCTTTTGTCTTCCAATCCTCCTTTCCCACCTTCTCTCCTCCTTAAAATAGCTTCCTTTTTCTTCACTCGCTCATCATAGGCTGTTACTGTCTCCCCACTGCTCATCCCCCTATTACATTCCAATCTGTTACTTCGCTATCTCAGGGAGTTCTCCTCCCTTTTGTTATTTTCTCATTTATATTATGTTGTGTTTACAATTGTTGCTTTGCTGCGACAAAGCCCGGCCCCATCCATATCCCTCCCATCCCTGTTGCCCCCTGACCCTCCCTCCCCTCCCCTTTACAAAGTTGTTTCTTATTTTACATACTGTTCTCATTTCTGTAAACTTTTATTGAAAATCCAATACAACTTTGAATGTTAAAATAAAAAGTGATCAAAGCAATAGACATTCCCCAAAATGGTATAACTAAAAAGTACACCTGGCCCCACAAAAAAGACACCCTTTGCATCCCATACATGGAAATATAAAAAAGTTAAGGGTGTCAGAATATAGGGACTTTTAGAAAAAAAAATTTTTTGCAACGTTTTAGATTTTTGTTAAGGGGTTAAAATCTAAATAAAACTATATACATTTGGTATCCCCAGAATTGTACTGAAGCATAGAATGCAGGTGACATGTCATTTTGGCTGCAGAGTGAACAAAGTAAAAATGAAACCCGTAAAAAAGTTGTACAAATGCATTTTTTCTCCAATTCCGCCCCAAATTCCATTCTGAATTTTTTTCCAGCTTCCCATTGTATAGAATAATAAATTGAACCATTATGAAGAACAGGTTGTCCCGCAAACATTAAACCCTCATAAGGCTCTGTGAATTGAAAAATAAAAAAGTTATGGGGTTTGGAAGGCGGGGGAGTCAAAATCTAAATCGAAAAATTCCTCTGACGGGAAGGGATTAAAAAGAATACACGTTTAGGTAGGTTAGCAAAATCAAGTGGACTTGATTATTTTTTAGATTTATTTATTTTGTTTACTTACAGAGCGCCGTCATAGTCCACAGCGCTTTACAGAGATATTGTCAACATTGTCCCAAGTAGGGTTCACAATCTAAATTCTCTTTCAGTATTTCTTTGAAGTGTGGAAGGAAACTCACATAAACACAGGGATAACTTGGCTGGATTCAAACCCAGTCTCTGATACAGGTACTTCAGCAAACATTAATGCAAATTATTTACCAGCATCTTCAAAAAATGGGAACATTTTATTATAGTCTTCATATATACTGAACCAATCCTTAAAACATTTTAAATATGTGTAAATCTCATCAAAGTAGTTTAATCATTTATACATTTTGCTTAAAATAGTGCAGTAAAAATCATCAGAATTTACTGGGTTTGCCATCTTGTCTACCTAAGGGCAAAATTCTAACTGCAAGCAAAAGTTCAGACTTATTACACTCTAGTAAATCTTGGAGTCTCATGTACTTGAGCAACACTTTTTGGATCTGATGCTTGGGCTAGCTATGGCAATAGAACTGAACAGTGCATCGAACATTGTGCTTGGAGAAACACAAGTGCATGCAGGGAGGTTCAGTTGCCAAGGCAACAATATAACAGCTAGCATGTATCGTGTATGACTCCTATTAATTACAATAGGATTGTTGGGTATTGTACAGTTGTTTAGCAATTCTACCACCCAGCATGCAGCTACGTCTCTATATACACAATGTTAGATTGGGAAGGAGAGAATGCCTGTTGGGACACAGTAAGAAACTGAAATAAAAGTAAAATGTACAGAAGCTGGGAGTAAAAATACAAAATAGTAGTGTTTGAAACAATAGTATGTATGGTGGTAGAACATTTTACATATCCTGATATCTGTCATTTATCAGTTTTACATTACAAATTGTTACATATTGTTACAGAAACTAGTGTACTACTGTAAATCTAGTAACATTCATGTTAATAGCTGTGAACACATTGTATTGTAATGGGCTAAAGATATTTACCTAATACAGTACTCATTTAGGTTAAGGCCACACACTGCAGAAACATAACATGTTTGGCCATTGTGAAAATGCAGTGGGATAAAAATGCTGCATTTATAGTCCCAGAAAAGGGAATTTGATTTTATTTAAGCTCATCCCTACATTGCTGAAGAAAACAAAATGCAGCGTTTTTTAGAAATACAATATGTTTGGACAATTACTCCTTAACCCCTTAAAGTTATTTTGGGCCTAAAGGAAACAGTGATTTTTCATTTTTTCATCACTGTTTTCTGTTCATAGAAACAGAGAAAATTGATACCAGAGAGACCAAATGACTGGCAAGACTGCACTTATATTATTTCATTTTTACCTTAGGATAGACATGTGTTTATCCCAGGAATGCTTAAATTCACGTACTGTAGATTTTCCAACTATATCTGCTGGAAGCTTGATCCAAGCCTTAAGTACTCTTTCAGTGAAATAATATTTCCTAACTTTGCTTCTGATCTTTCCTCAAATTAATTTCAGATTGTGTCCCCTTGTTACCATCATCTTTTAATCTTGAATTTACTTTGGATGTTAGAAGGCTTACATGTCTAACAACAATTTTCCAAGTTTCCAAGAAAATTTCCCAAACCCATTTTTTAGAGATCACTTCAATTTTGAAGGGAATTTCAAAAGTCTATATATTAGAAATCCCCCATAAATCACCTCATTTTCAAAACTGCACCCCTCAAATAATTTAAAAGAGTATTTGGAAACTTTGTTAACACTTTAGATGTTTCATAGGAATTAAAATAATATGGAAGTGAAATTTTGCCATTTCCTTTTTTTTAAATAATACGTTAATTTAGCCCTAAACTTTGCACATTCACAAGCAGTTAAAGGAGAAAATGCACCCCACAATATGTTATGCAATTTCTCTGAGACACAGAAATGCCCCATATGTAGATTTATACTGCTGTTTGGGCACACTGCACTACAGGAGGGAAGGAACGACACTGGCCTTTTGAAGAGCAGATTTTGCTGTAAAAGTTGCAGAGCCCACGAAGTTCCAAATAGAAACCCCCAAATGTTACCCCATTTTGGAAACTACACCCCTCAAGGAATTTATCAAGGGGCATAGTGTGTAATAAGGGCTGGGTATAAAAGTGAAATGGACACAGAAATGGCTTCTACTCTTGTTTAATTTGAGGCTTATATACACTCTTAGGCACTGGAACTGAAGTAGGATATACATTTGAGGTCAGAGAACTCAACCTGCAGGAGTCCAACCTGTATGTACAACCTGCTGTTTGAGCTGCGATCTACCCTCTACAGACAAACTTAGAAATTTTTGCATAGTCCATGGTTCAGTGCCAGGTCTAATCCCTTCTTCTCTACTGAACACTGGTAAATTTGTCCATAGAGAACTAATTTTGGCCTATTTATATTGTTTCTCTTTAGCATAATCCAAGGTCATTGGTGTGATGGTGCCGGATGTACATAATCAACTCTTGCCATGATCTGTATATATGACAATTATATGGGTCTTCATAGCTGCATATTGCTATTGGGTAGATTAGCAGCCTTGAGGTTTTTAGATGTTGGTTGCAGTGTCTTTTAATACAGTTTAATAAATGTTATTTTGTAATGTCTTATTGTGATTCATTGTTTCCTATGGGTTTAATATTACCCCATGAATTATGATCAGATCTAACGGCTTTTTCACTTTACTATATAGTCCATGTCTAGTTCTAGCGGTTTTCACCTTATTATATATAGTCTATGTATGCCTAAACAAACACATAGAATCGTGGGTTAAAATATAGTGGGGTTTTATATATAAACATTTCTCTTCTTGGTTTGCCCCTAGGATGCCAAGTATATGCCCTGTTATGCAAATGTACGCATTAGTGAGGCACTGAGATGACCTGAATGGAGCATCAGAGCTCCTTGGTTTTGGGTCCTATGCAGTCTGCGCATGCGTGAATTTTACAGGCCAGTGTGGAGTATCGATTAGTTTACCCTTGACGAGAGTCTTTCTCCATAGCGGTGACTCTGGGCATGGCGACGCATGCGCAGTTAAGAACTGCATACACTGGAGATCTGGATCTCTTGTATACACGTGAATTATGTATGTATATACACTTATAATGTGTTTAAAGATGTTACACATGGGGGACACTACTTGTATTTATAGTCATGTATGTTGTAAATGCTTTTACATTGGTTAACACTTTTTTTAACTTTATAATGATTGGCTATTGGATATTTAAAGGGATATTCCCACAACCACAAAAATTTTTTAATTAGTAGAAAATTAAAAGTTAAACATTTTTGCAAATATAAGTAATTTAACATTTTGCTGAGTTTTAAATATTTTCTCTAAATATCACAAATATCACAAGTTGTTGTCTTGATCGGTTGCCAGTGGATACGACCATGAATGCATGACCTTTCTAAGGTCAAAAAGTCAGCCATGATTTCCTTATTGTGGCTGGGATATTTTCTGATACATGTAGTGTCCCTGCCTGATAAACCAGTTGCAATAAGAAAGTCATGGCTGGGTTCCTGAAAAGTTCCAGACCATAGAAAGTTTCTGCATTCGTGGTCATATCCATTGGCAATCGATCAAGACAACAGATGTCACCACTAAGATGGTTAGCGTAAATCTTTAAAACTCTGCAGAATATTTAGCTACTTATATTTGCAAAAATCTTTACCTTTTAATTATCTGCAAATATAAATATGATTATGATCATGGGAATACCCCTTTAAATAGCAGTAAGGTGTATGTGGATGGATACACTTGATAAAGACCCCTGTGTGGGTCGATACATTGTGGATTTTTGTCACTGCTAATAAAATAAAGCTCACAGAGAGAATATAAATACCAATAGGCCAATAGATGGGTCCACAAAAAAATGATAAAATACAACTTTTAATATATCAATAGATAAAAATCGTGTTCAAACAGTGTGTAAATACACAAATTATACACGTCAGTAACATAATGATAGGGAGGTAGGCACAAAACTGGCCCATAAAAATAAAGTGGAACAGAAATTATCATCAAGCTGTCCTTCACAATAAACTGACTAATTACAGAAGAGAATCACCAAATCCCAGTGAAATAGATGAATGTAGGCTCAAGGCTAGATAAAAATGCCAAGGAGGGACCCAGGTGGTTAAGTTACCGGCCTACTGCTACGCCAACACTAACTAAGGTCTCTAAATAGCTCTGATCCATCTATCAAAGGGAAGCGTGATGCTCCTAATAGCTACCAAGAAACCTATGCGTTTCCTGATGATGCCCGATGTCATCAGATGCGGTCACACTATACCACCAACAATGCATTGTATTGGATTAAATATCTGAAAACATTAACAGTAGTTTAACAGCAACTGCTATTACTTATAGGACCCCTGATGAATTGCTACATAGGAAACGCGGATTAGGAATGTATTAGGAATGTCACCATTTCCTTTGATAGATGACTCAGAGCTATTTGGAGACCTTAGGTGGTGTTGGCGTGGCAGTAGGCCAGTAACCTCACCACTTGGGTTCCCCCTTGGTTTTATCTATCCTGGAGCCTACATTCATCTATTTCAATGGGATTTGGTGATTCTCTTCTGTGATTAGGGAGGTCAGTTCATTGTGAGGGACAGCTTGATGATAATTTCTGTCCTTGGACATACTGGCCCGTTCCACTATATTTTTATGGACCAGTTTTGCGCATACCTCCCTATCTTTATGTTCTGATGTGGAGAATTTCCTGACTCATACCTAGGACAGATTCACATAGGTTTCAAATGTTAACTTGTATACCGTGCAACATATGTTTTTTTTTTTTTTTTTTTGTACAATCCAGTATAGATAAGTGCAGCAGACTGAGCTATTCCATTCAGCAGAAAAAAAAAAGTATATCAATGTGTACCAGCCCAACAGGAGACTAAAAGGACAATCTTTTGACCTCTATCAGGTGACTAAGGAAAGGTGGATACACATTCGCACATACATCAAACTGGTACTGCAAAATGCAGTGTGATTATAGCAATGCGTAGAGGAGACAGATAAATGTTGCTAATTCTGGGGGAGGGTTCTTGGTGTTTGTTAGGGTGTTTGTGTGAGGGGTTTAGTGTGTGGAATGGGCCCCATATTTAGTCGGCAGAGCTGTGCCACACTGAGAATTGTTTCAACCATTGTTGGGCACCCAGGAAGAATCAGAAGAGTGCAGCAGGGCTGCCTGAAGATTTCAAAGTGACATCCTGGGAGTCAAGAGGAGCAGGGAATCTCTCAGCAAACCAGTGCTGCATCAATTGAACAGGTCTTTTGGAACTGTATGCTTGCTCAAACTATCCACAGGTCTCCATTACTCTCCTCTCTGTTGTTTACTACCTATAAAGGGATTAGATTACTGAGGACTGAATGGGGTCTGACACTGGACTCTGAGCAGGACTACAGTGTTATATAGGCACTTCATGTTCCTTGGAAGCAGATACCTAGAGTTTAAATTCCTCCTGCTCTCAACCTCAATGCCATTAAATGTGCAGCACTCCTTTATGATATTACACTAACTAGTGATGGCTATGTAAGAGACAGCCAATGTTGTCTTAAGCTTCATTTGTCTGTATAAACTGTTAATGTTGAATGTATTTCTGTGATTCTGTTCCTTTAAGACAGCAGCCATTGTAATTGTGACATGATGCTGGAGTGAGACCCCCCCCCTTTTATGTCAGCTTGCCTGTTCTGCAGACAGAGTGTGAGCAGAGAAGCAGGAAGTGACGAGACAGAGAGCAGCAGCCATCTTGGCAAGTGTTGTGTTGAACTGGTGTGGAGATTTTTCTGTACAGCTAAGCTGTATCTTGGTCCAGAGACAAACAGAGTGTAAAGAGACAACAGGACTAGTGAGTCCACGTGAAAGGAACTGTGCTCAGTGGCTTATCAGTGAGACTGACATTGTGACTGTGTATATGGATACCACAGATAGAGACTCGCAGTGCTGTTGACGTACTGGACAGTAACTGCTAAATCCTGCTTTACATCCCAGCTCAGTGTATGGATTCGGCAGGACTGTCAGTGTGCTGAGTGGAATCTGCTGTTGGATTACATTGCATTCAGTTGGTTTCCCTGTCTGTTAAAGAGGACTTCATTTCTCCCAAGATCCTGATAACCGTGAGGAGAGGACGCTTCACTATAAAAGAAAGGACCGACTTTGGGCCCCACCGCGCGCTTCTACGGACTGTAAGCGGTCCACCTGGACCACTGGGGAAAAGGGGGTGCACCCAAATGTGAAGTCAGGGTCAGTTAGGGATAGTTTTGAGTATATTGTTCATTCAGTGTCCATACTGCAGAAGTGGACAGAGTAAAAGTAGAAACCATTGCAGAATTTGCCTTGAAATTGTTCATGCTATATTGTATATTTTGCTTGTCTTTAGCCCTGTCATTTTACCTTTAACTAGCCTTTATTAACTTATAGTAAATATATATTTTTTTTCTTGAACTACCGCGTGTGCGTTCATTTCTGGTTGCGGAGTCCAAACCACCTGCCTTGCTCTCGGTTCACAAATTGGCGTAGTCGGCAGGATCCGCTGACCAGAATGGACGGTGACGCACCCGTTCGGGAGAATGGTGCTGGAGGAAGAATGCCAGCAGGGGCTATAATGAGTCAGTTAGCTAAATTTGATGGCAATAATATGTCAGTGAGTATGTGGATGGAACAGATACGAATGATACAGCGAATGTACCAGACCGCACCAGAAGTACTAGTAGAGCTAGCAATATTGACATTACAAGGGGATGCTAAGACCACGGTGATACTGAGGCCATTTGAACAAAGGCAGACATTTGAGCAAGTAGTCCAGATTCTAGAAACCATCTATGGAGAAACTGCATTGCTGGGGTCTCTGCAGGCTCGGTTCTTCCAGAGGGTACAACAGGAGAATGAAAGCCTTCCCCAATATGCAAATGCCCTACAAGAACTGCTCCGAGATATTCAAAGGAAGGAAAGAGGGGGCTCGCCAGCCTTCTGTAACCCTGATCGGACTCTCCGTGACCAGTTTGTCCTGGGGATACGTGACGGCAGTTTAACTGTGACTATGCAGGATTTTATACGACGAGAGACTGATGCTAAATTCCATGATGTACAGGTAGAGGCCATCTCCCGTGCCAATAGTATGGTCCCGAGGCCGCAGACCGCAGTTGGAGTTACTTTGTCACAGGGGGCTAGTTCTGGCTCAGAGACAGTAGAAAAAGGGACGGTTAAAGAAATTCTCACAGTAATGCAGAAACTGCAAGAACAAATGGAACACTTGCACACTCGTTGTGATGAGCAGTCTATGAAAATTGCAGACTTCCAGAAGACTGGAGATGAAAGGGTGAGCCATCCACACCCAGCAAGTCAGAATCACCCACCACCCCGCTGGAGGGGTGAGGATAGGACCTACCGAAGGGGTCCAAATCATTTAGTGCAGTGCTCAGGAGAAATCGAAGGGGCTTACCGAAGGGGCCCAAACAGATGGCCAGAACGACGGGGGATACGCTGCTGGGAGTGTGGACGGATGGGCCACGTTGCTGCTAGATGTCCAGAGCAGCGACAAACTTATGAGAGACCGCCGTTAAACTGAAGTCCCCTGCTGCTGAAGGGCGTGTAGTAGGGGAGACTGACAAGGAGACTATGTGGGGAGAATGCCCTGATGATGACCTGATCGCTGCAAGTCCTGTCATACAGGTGGAAATGGAGGGTATTCCGGTTACCGGGATGATTGACACGGGTTCCCAAGTAACGACCTTGAGTAGAGACTGTTATGAACGGTACTTCCGGCAACATGTGAAATATGATCCCCATACATTCGTACGAGTGGTCGCAGCTAACCAGTTACCAGTTCCGGTCGTGGGAGTGGCCTGGATGAATGTCCGGGTATGTGGCCAAGATCTAGGTAGGAAAGGCATTGTGGTGGTACAGGAGTCACATGAAGTAAAGGTCCCTGTCATTTTGGGGATGAATGTGTTAAAAGAATTAGATCAGATCCTCTTTGAAAAGAAAGGTCACGGTTATTGGAAAGAAACCACCACCCATCGGCCTACTCAAACAGCTTTCCAGCGGCTGATCCGGACATGTGGCTTACAGAAAAGTTCAGATGCACAGCGTCCTCTGGCTCGAATTTCAGTTCCTTTGCATACAAAAGTTACACTGCCACCCAGTCGGGAGACAATAGTGTCCATGCCCGTAGGCACCTGTCGGAAACTAGAGGGCATAGCTGTGTTGGTAGAACCACTGCAGGCAGCCGAAGGAGGTGTTGATCCGCTAGTGGCCCGTTCCTTGGCAATAGTTCGCAATGGAAGAGTACCACTTCGATGTGTAAACACTCAGGACCAGAGTGTGGACCTGACCCCAGGGAGGCTGCTGGCTAACATCTATGTGACTCCGGAGGAAGTAAGGAAAGTAACTCCAATGCAGCTGAAGCCGACTGAAAGGGATGAGTGGACCGTAACTGTGTCCATGGGAGAAGATGAGGAACCCACCTCTGAATGGAATGGCTGTGCAATTCGAGAACAGATGAAGATGGATGTAAGTTCATGTTCTCTGGAATGGGTGCAGAAGGTAGATGAGCTGTTGTGGGAGAACCAAGCCACCTTTGCACGGTATGCTGAAGATTTTGGATGTACCACAGGGATCTACCATGAGATTCCCACAGGAGACACCCCTCCAATTAGAGAGCGCTACCGACAAATTCCTCCACAGTTGTATCAGGAAGTGAAAGAACTGTTAGCTAAGATGCTACAGGGTGGGATCATCCAAGAAAGCCAGAGTCCCTGGGCGGCTCCTGTGGTGTTAGTAAGAAAAAAAGATGGGTCCATCCGATTTTGCGTAGACTATCGGAAGTTAAACGCTTGCACCGTACGAGATTCCTACCCCTTGCCACGGATTGAGGAGTCCCTCTCAGCGCTAGGGAGAGCCCGGTACTTCTCCTCACTAGATCTGGCTAGTGGGTATTGGCAGGTGCCGATGGCCACAAAAGACAAGGAGAAGACGGCATTCATCTTGCCCATGGGACTATACGAATTTAACCGGATGCCCTTCGGGTTGACAAATGCACCCGGAACGTTTCAGCGGTTGATGGAGAAATGTCTCGGTGACTTCAACTTTGAGTTCACTCTCATCTACTTGGATGACATTATAGTGTATTCTGCGACCTTTGAAGACCATCTCCACCAGTTGGGGCAAGTATTTCGAAGATTGCGGGAACATGGGCTCAAATTGAAACCCAGTAAATGTCGGTTGTTCCAATCTGAAATTGATTACTTGGGTCACCGCGTATCAGGAGAAGGGGTGAGACCATCAAGAGACAAGATAGCGGCTGTTCAAGATTGGCCGATACCGACTACCCTGCGAGAAGTGAGGGCGTTCCTTGGAGTAGCCGGTTACTATCGACGGTTTATTAAGGATTTCGCCAAGGTAGCAGCACCACTTAATGCTCTCCTACGAGGCACATCCGGTGGTCCAAAGAACCGGTCCGTGAAGTGGGGACCTGAACAGGAACAAGCCTTCCAGGCATTGAAGGATGCACTGACAACAGCCCCAATCTTGGCATATGCTGATTACCACTTGCCGTTCCAGCTATATACAGATGAAAAGCCTGTATGGTCTTGGAGCAGTGCTTTCCCAGCTTCAGGATGGCCAGGAGAGGGTCATAGCGTACGGCAGCCGGTCTTTGAGAGATTCTGAAAGAAACCCCGAGAATTATAGTTCATTTAAATTGGAGCTGTTGGCACTGGTATGGGCCATGACCGAGAAATTCTCTGAATATTTGACCGGTGCTGAAGTTTTAGTACTGACTGACAACAACCCACTAGCCCACCTGGAAAATGCCAAGCTCGGGGCGTTAGAGCAGAGGTGGATAGCCCGAATGTCTACATTCAATTACCGCATTAAGTATCGGTCCAAGACAGAGAACCAGAATGCTGACGGACTTTCTAGGGTAACTGCCCAGACCCCCACAGAAGACGTGGATCATGAGTTGGAACATGTGGAGGTGCCCGATTTCAGCAGATTTTCACAGGCCTTGACCGCCACTAATCAGTTTGAGATGGAGGGGACTGAAATGGCTCCTTTCTTTGGTCCCTCACGACAGGAATGGGCACAGATACAACAGACCCATGAGGGGCTGGCGCAGATGATCAAGTGTGTTGAGAAAGGCCAGAAGCCCTGTAGAGAGGAAAGAGAACGACTGACACGTGAGATATTATCTGTTTTGAGTCAGTGGGAAAAGTTGGAGATGAAAAATGGAGTGCTATGCCGAAAGGTCTATTTACCTTCTGAGATCGACATTCGATACCAAATTGTGGTGCCTAGTGAACTGGCTCGCTCCTTGGCAGTTGAGGCTCATAATAAGAATGGACATTTTGGTCATGAGAAGACCTTTCGTTGGTTACAGCGACTGATTTACTGCCCTGGTCTTCGTCAAATGGTCGAAGAAGTATGCCGCAGCTGTCGAACTTGTGAGATCCATAAGGCAATAGAACAGAGAGCTCCCCCTGCAAACCATCGTGACCCAGGAACCTTTAGAAATCGTCATGATAGACTATCTAATGGTGGGCCCATCCAATAGCGGACACCAGTATTGCCTCGTAATGGTGGATCACTTCACCAAATTTGCGGTGGTAACCGCCACCAAGGACCAGACAGCTGAGTCAGCAGCTCGTGCTCTGTGCCAAGATTTCATTCGAGTATATGGGTGCCCCCAACGCATCCACTCCGACCAGGGCGCCTGCTTTGAGGGACACGTAATGAACGAAGTTCAACGTATCTACGGGATAAAGAAGTCGCACACGACTCCATACCACCCTCAGGGAAATGGGGCCTGTGAAAGATTCAACAGAACTCTGCTACAGATGCTGCGGACTCTGGAGGAAGACAAGAAGTTACAGTGGCCTCAGTTCTTGTCTGAAATGGTGTGGGCCTATAACAATCAGGTCCATTCTACAACGGGGTACTCTCCTTATACACTTCTCTTTGGGCGGTCTTTGCGAAGTATAGGAGAATTACAGTTGAATGATGTGGATGGGTTCCCTCCGAGGGATCCAACCTCTTGGGTGCGGGCGCATCGGCAGAGACTTGAGACGATCCATCGATTGGTGCGGCAGCGCCTGCAAGAACATCCCCATCCTGATAAGACCCCAGTGCAAGAAGCACCATTGCAACCAGGCGACCTGGTGCTAGTTCGTGTCAAGAAACCCCAAGGGAAATTGGAAAGCCGATGGGAGGCTTTGCCGTATCGTGTTGTTGGCCGCAAGTATGCGAATGGGCCAGTGTACCAGGTCCAGAAAGAAGGAACTGATTGTGTTCGAGTACTTCACCGAAATATGTTGCGCCTGTGTCATTCTGAAGGGACAAATCACGATGGGCCTGCCAATGTGAATGAGCTCCCACAGTCAGAGAATGGAGGTGCGGAATGGGCCTCCGACGAGGAGGATGATTGTTGGCCGATCCCTGCTCCTGGGGATGTTCCACCTGTGACTACTGTATCTCCGGCCTGTGCCCCCTCTGGTGCGGAATCCGCTGGTCCTTCTCAGCCCATAGCTGCAGCACCCCATAATATACCACCGGTCCTCAGACGGACCACTAGGCCAAATGCTGGTATTCCCCCTGTTCGGTATGCGCAGGATGAGTTTGTTTGGCCTGCCATACATCGGTATACTACCACCCTGTGCATAAAAGTACAACCCTCTGGATATACAGTCATAGGCAGGGACTGCCAATCTTAAAGTGGGGGGAATATGTAAGAGACAGCCAATGTTGTCTTAAGCTTCATTTGTCTGTATAAACTGTTAATGTTGAATGTATTTCTGTGATTCTGTTCCTTTAAGACAGCAGCCATTGTAATTGTGACATGATGCTGGAGTGAGACCCCCCCCTTTTATGTCAGCTTGCCTGTTCTGCAGACAGAGTGTGAGCAGAGAAGCAGGAAGTGACGAGACAGAGAGCAGCAGCCATCTTGGCAAGTGTTGTGTTGAACTGGTGTGGAGATTTTTCTGTACAGCTAAGCTGTATCTTGGTCCAGAGACAAACAGAGTGTAAAGAGACAACAGGACTAGTGAGTCCACGTGAAAGGAACTGTGCTCAGTGGCTGATCAGTGAGACTGACATTGTGACTGTGTATATGGATACCACAGATAGAGACTCGCAGTGCTGTTGACGTACTGGACAGTAACTGCTAAATCCTGCTTTACATCCCAGCTCAGTGTATGGATTCGGCAGGACTGTCAGTGTGCTGAGTGGAATCTGCTGTTGGATTACATTGCATTCAGTTGGTTTCCCTGTCTGTTAAAGAGGACTTCATTTCTCCCAAGATCCTGATAACCGTGAGGAGAGGACGCTTCACTATAAAAGAAAGGACCGACTTTGGGCCCCACCGCGCGCTTCTACGGACTGTAAGCGGTCCACCTGGACCACTGGGGAAAAGGGGGTGCACCCAAATGTGAAGTCAGGGTCAGTTAGGGATAGTTTTGAGTATATTGTTCATTCAGTGTCCATACTGCAGAAGTGGACAGAGTAAAAGTAGAAACCATTGCAGAATTTGCCTTGAAATTGTTCATGCTATATTGTATATTTTGCTTGTCTTTAGCCCTGTCATTTTACCTTTAACTAGCCTTTATTAACTTATAGTAAATATATATTTTTTTTCTTGAACTACCGCGTGTGCGTTCATTTCTGGTTGCGGAGTCCAAACCACCTGCCTTGCTCTCGGTTCACAGCTAACCATATTGCACTGTTTTCTCACTGACTTTATACTATATGCTGACAAATGAAAAGGCTGGCACTACCCTCTGAATCCTACATAATCACTATGTAACAGTTTAACACTAGAAGTCCCAGAGAGGGGTCATTTAACATTTCTACCTTTGGAACCCAGAGACGGGTCGAATGACCTGAAGGATTTAAGCAAACAACCTATAATCACTGCTTTTGTTCTGTAATTAAGGCCATTACTGTCACACCACAGGATTTACAGTGGGGGGGTGTGTGTGTGTGTGTGTGTGTCTCATGTCCTTCTTGTGTGACTCACTCAGTAACTGCGATTTTTTTTTTTTTTTTCTGCACCCATTGACTTGAATCTAAATATACAAAAATGTAAATATACAAAAGAACAACTGTTATTTGTTTCCATGCTTTTTATTTTTGTTATGAAAATAATAAAAAAAATACAAGGAATAAAACAATTCCACACATATTTACAATAGGCTGCTGTGGGGGGCTGCGTGTGTGTTTGTGAGTGGCATGTCCTGCTTGTGTGACTAGCATTTCAGCACTTACTCAGCAGTCTGTCTGCACTGTCGGAACATACCTGGCACTGCCTGGGTATGTCCCTGGTACATTTGCCACACGTGTATTTGTAGCAGTCAACACATCTCTCAGTTGCACAATGGTTCGTGCATCGATGGTTGACCTGACACTTCGCCCTTTTGCCAGGGCTGGGTGTGGAAGGTTGTTGCCGAAGGAGTTTCTCCTTGCATGCCTTCTTTTCAGTCACATGAGAGCCACCTAACTCTTTTGCAAGCTCAACCAGGAAGTCCACCCGTCTCTCCTGCACCCCAGTGCATGCCTGATAAAGAACATGAGCATTCAGTGCTGCCATGTCAATCATGTTGTAGAACACGGCGACTGGCCATCTCCGTGTTCCTGCACGCACGCTGTACTCCCGCACCATTTGGTCCATTACATCCACACCGCACTTTGTGTGATTGTATTGTGTGACCGTGTTTGGCTTCCTTTTGTTGGTATCCTCAGTCTCAACCACGCTGTGCATGCTGCTGAGAATGTAGACGGCCTTCTTTCGTTTGGGTGCATACACTGTCAGTGTGGCACCAGTGGTTGAAAACACCTGAGTGGTGAATTCAGTGCGGTCCATCTGTCTAGCGGATTGAGGAATTTCCCGGCGACTCTTGTTGACTGTGCCGAGGATAGTGGTTTTCCGGCTAAGCAGTCGTTGTGCAAGTGACAATGATGTAAAGAAATTGTCCGTGGTTACAGTTCTGCCCTTGTCCATGAATGGTTCCATCAGCCTCATCACTACAGTTTCGGACAGTCTCTCCCCGCTGGGACGACTGGGGTCCTTGCCAAGATATGGGAGGACATTACAGATGTACTTTGATTTCAAGTCGCAAGCCACCCAAAACTTGATGCCAAACTTGTCTGGTTTTGTTGCAATGTATTGCAGAAAACAGCAGCGAGTCTTTGACGGGAAAAGCTGTTCATCAATAGTGATGTGTCGACCAGGGTTGTAGGATGCGATGCAGTTGGTGACAAACGATCTCCACACATCGGAGATTGCAGCAAACTTATCGGTCTCCACTCGCTCACTGCGTGTGAACATGTCATCAAAGCGTAGGTGTTTCATGATGTCTTGGAAGCGGTTTCGGGTCATAGTTGCAATGATCCTTGGGTTTGCTAGGTTTGCTGACCAGCTGTCACGTAGTGATGGAACCTTGGTCACCCCCCGCAAGATAATGACTGAAATAAATGCCTTTAGTTCCGGGAGACCCATGAACCAATCCACCTGCTCCGTGTGACGTGCATGTTGAGTAGTCCATTCTTGAATGCTACGAAGCATGTCAAGAGTGATAAAACAGAGGAAGCTCTGAAGGCGACTCCGGACACTTCGTCTGGCCTTAGCACTTGGCTCTCCATCTGTAGGGTACGGTTCTATTGAGGTGAAATGGAGACGTTTCCCCACTTCTACTTCACGCCACACTGTGCGATCTTTTGCGGTCTCTGTCGGCTCACTCGCCAAACGAGCTCTCTTTTTTGGTAGAGGAGGAGTCTCCTCATCTGCAAGATAAATAATTTCAAATTAACATTTTGTTTTGGTTCTAAATAAAAAAGATAGTCAGGAAATAAAAATCGGTAATTTGAAAAAATCTAACCTGAAGACAGCTCAGAGTCCGAATCCAGTTGAAGGACTAGGTCTTCTCCATCTGAGTCAGAAGGGTTGGTGTTGCTCAGGATCAGTTCCAATGCCTGTTGAATGGTGTGCCTTCTCTGCATTTTGTTTCTTGTGAACAAAATAGGTGAAGCAGTCCCTTCACATCCCCCACAGCACAAAAGGCTGCATGCAAATTTGCTAAGGTGTTAGCAACCTTATGCATATTCCCAGCACAACAATGCAGCTGGGGGATGGGCAGACACATTCAAGAGCATCTTACATTCTTTTGTTTACACTCTCTTACAAGACCTGAGGTGGATCAACACAATTGCCCCCTGCAGATTCCTCAGACAATGGCCACATTTACAAATGAAAGGATGCTAATTGGAGCCATCAGAGTTGTCTGTTTGGACTAAGGGTCATTTGACCCTCTTTCAGGACTTCAAGGGGGAGCTCGAAATTTCTGGGACTTCTAGTGTTAACTTTACCTACTACAGGGGCTTTCAGTATCCATACTGCAGTCTTTTATGCTAAACCATCTATGTTGCATTTGAGATGGAATGAATAAATCTAAAGTAGCAGTGAAGTTGGCTGAGTATTTTTGCCCTCCTGAAGGGGGTAACAATCACATAAGACAGGAGACAAGAGGTTTGTAAAACAGCATAATTCACTTTTTTTTACTCAAGGTAGAACAGGTTAAAACAGCTCTGGAAGTATGATTCTTTTGGGGTTTCCACTGAAGGATGGGGCTGAGCTGATTGACGGTAGTTTCTTTGACAGTTTGCGTCCCCCTTGCCTGGGCAGTCTTTCACTTCAACAAGTATGCTATACTCTTTTACAAAGTCTAAAACTTTTTACAAATTCTAAACTACGGCATTTAGATACTCAAATTTGCCCTGTCTCTCCTGAGATGCAAACAGGGTCATAGTGTAAGCCGTGTATCGGGGTGGGCTCCCCAGGATACAGCGAAGTCACGAACAAAGGAAGCAACTCCAAATCAATTTAGTAAAAAGAAGATTTTACTTAGTGTAATAACACCCCTTTACCAAAAAGAACACTCCCAACTATTTACCAGTAAGCTGAGACCCTGGAGTTGTACAGCGCGGTGGCCTCCAATATGTGCCTCTAATATACTCCAAGCTTTTACCTATCTGCAGGCTGCAACTAACCTTTGTTACCTTTTTATCACCCTAGTCACAGGAACAATTCAGTGAATGTGATAGAGGCACCGGCGGTATAACACAAGAGCTTACAAACTTATCAACATACCCCTATTCCCCCCCAAACAAAGTACAACCAAATAAATATAATAGTAGGTCAGCTTGCAAGCCAAAGAAATGTGATAAATGCATAAAATGTCACTTCCAGACTTCCTTATAAGCTCCTGTCTAGGAGTTACAACTCAATAGAAATACTTATTTTCCACCATAATTTGAAAATAAATTCTTAAAAAATCAGACAATGTGATTTTCTAGATATGTTTTCTCATTTTGTCTCTTATAGTTGAGGTCTACCTATGATGTCAATTACAGGCCTCTCTCATCTTTTTAAGTGGGAGAACTTGCACAATTGGTGGCTGACTAAATACTTTTTTTCCCCACTGTATATATACAACAGTGCAAGCATGTTTCTCAAAGGCACAAACTTAAAGGGAGTCTCTTATTGGGGAATCGTGTTTTTAACTGAAGCAATGTTGGAATAGCCTTTATAAAGGCTATTCTACTCCTATCTTTACTTTTCTTCTCCTCGCCGCCATTTGTGCAAAAAAACATTTTATTCTCATATGTAAATTATGCTCAGGGAGCACCGGGGGCGTTCCCTCTGTGCTCTGAGCACTCCGTGAGATCGCGGCAACCCGCCTCCAGTGCTGCTTTTTTACACCCCCTGAATCATCTTCTGTTCATCTTGCATCTGCGTCTTGCTCCGTCGGCCATTTTTCTAGAGTACGCTGGTGTAAGAAACTAAACAAAAATGTCCGCCGGAGCCACTTTGAATTCAGACAGAGCCGACAGAGCATGCTCCGTCGGCCATGTTTCCCCAATGATAGAATCCCTTTAATGTTTACAACATGTATGACAACACAAGCTTACCATCATTCCTATCCACTGTTGGTGTCCCCTATATAGTAATCATGTCCCCTTTTGTGCCACAGCCTCCCTCCAGAGATTGCTCATTTACTGTATGCTGCTGACCAACTGCTATTTTTTGCCATTAAAGGGTTATTTTTATCCTTTCTGACAGTTGAAGGCTATAAATCTTCTCATTCCTGCTTACTAGAGGGCAGAGGTCACAAATGTATGATGCACGGAGTGCAAGCCTTCAAAGGAAATCAGAAAGGAGATCAAATTTTATCCAGCCCTAGAGTGTTGACGGTGACCTCTAAGCCTACCTAGCTTCTAGGTACAGTCATAGCTGCTACCACTATAGTTATGCCTACCAATGCTGCTAACTTAAAGATTAAATAAATCTGTCTGACAGTGAGTTTGGGTTGGGTTATATTAATTATAGAACTTGTTTTGATATCTATGCAATGATATGTCCCTGTTCCAAGGTTTAAATTGTACAGACTTCACAGAAGCTTCATAAAATAATACAGGAATACTACTCAACTATCCTACTAGTGAAACTTGATCAGGAAGATCAAGACAAAGCCCTAACAATGGTAGCATCACATTTTAAAATCAGGAGCAACACAAGGGGTGGATATCCCACTGGTCAATTTTTGAGGATAGAGTCGAGGTGGATTTATGAAGTAAATACAATATCACTTTATGGGATTATTGAGGATTTATTGTTTACTGTTTTCTGTATTACCATATTTTTGTTTTATAAGACTCACCTGATAATAAGATGCACCTAGGTTTTAGAGGAGGAAAATAGAAAAAAATATTTTGAACCAATTCCTGGACAACCTCTTTAAGAATAATGTCCCAAAGTGGCCCCTCCACACAGTATAATGTCCTATAGTGGCCTACACACAGTCTAATGTCCCATAGCGGCCCCTCCACACACTATAATGCCCTATTGTGGCCCTTCCACACAGTATAATGCCCTATTGTGGCCCCTCCACACACTATAATGCCCTATTGTGGTCCTTCCACACAGTATAATGTCTCACAGTAGGCCCTCCACACAGTACAATGTCTCATAGTGACCCCTCCACACACTATAATGTCCTATAGTGGCCCATACAGTTTTCTTTATTAAATTTCCAAAAATGTTGGTTTTGAAATAACCTGAAATTCTTGGTGTTCGTTAACCACGACCCAGTATTATACTATAATGATTGGAGGCCCCCGGGGAGGTAATCAAACATAATAAATAGTATAATTCACCTCTTTTGGGCTCCAGAGCCGGTCTTCCCGCATTTTCTGTTTACAGATACATCTCTGAATAACGACAGAGACCACTGAGACCTGTGATTGGGCCTTGGTAGTCACACCGGTGTCATTTTGCATGAAGACGCCAACGTGACTGCTGAAGGCGACTCTGGTGTCATTCACATACATCTCTGTGAATAAAAGCTGGAAGACCCGCACCAGAGCCCAGGAGAGGTGAGTTACACTGTTTATTGTGTTTAATAACCTCCTCAGGGCCACCGATCATTATACTCTGTGGTGGTGCTATTAGAGCACTATTACAGTAATAGTGCCCCCCCACAGGTAATAGAATTACTTATGTGGGAGGGACTATTACCTGTGGTATAGCCCTGCAATCCAAATCCATCCCCACCGCCAACCAGTACCACCCTTCCCCCCCAGACCATAGAAAAATTGTCTTTAATGAAAATTGTGGTGGTGTGGCAGTGCTGACGGGGCTCGCGGGGGGCTGCTGCTGAGACTGTCGCAGCACTGAAGAGGGTGAGTGCACCCAAGAAGATGCGGCGGTGGACGCGTTTACAGCTGGAGCTGCGGCGGCTGGTCCGGGTTCCCCCCTGATGCAGCCAGGTGAGGTGTCGGGGTCTGTCTCTTTTTCTTCTGGGGAGGGCTCTGCAGGTGGCTTAAGGGGTGCCATGGGGCTGGGTGGCGTTTGCGGTGTGACCGGGCCTAGTGTGGGGGGGTCTGTGTGGGGTCAGTTAGTTTGGCTGCTGCAGCAGTTGGTGGGTGACCGCTCTGGGGTACCTGGGCCTGCGGCTGCCTGGGTGGAAGCAGATGACGGCGTGCCTTCCGGGTAATGGTGGGGTGGCGGAAGCTGCGGTTGTGGAGTGTTGTTTGCAGGGCAGGAGCACGGCGGGGGCTGTGGAGCCCCTTCTGGATGGTGGTGTTGCGGTAGGAGCTGGAGGTAAGGCTAAGGAGAAGGAGAAAGCTGAGGATATTGTGCGGTTGGACGACCGGGCGAAGGGAGAGGTATATGCATGCTTTGAGAGCCCCCTGGGAGCTCATTTGAAGCAAGAAGTGTGGGAAAAAATTTGGAAGGGGGAGTATGTGGAGATTTTCCCCCTGCTCCCCCTTGACAAATTTAACTTGGATAAGGTAAAGCCTAGCGACAGTAAAAAGGAAGACGAGGAGAAGCGTTGGTATTGTTTGATCCCGAGGACATTCGCCAATTGGCTGCAGGCCTTTGCTATTTTGGTGAGTTTCATTGGGGAAAAGGAGCCTGAACATTGTTCAGCGCTTTTTGGTTATATGAACGCAGTGGGGGAGGCCTACAGGGTTTATGGCGGGGTTGCTTGGCGCTGGGGGTTCGGGTCAGCAGCTGGATCCTCGGCGTCCCAGCGGAAGGGGTATTGCTGGCAATATAACGAAGTGCAGTGTAAGTTTGGAACTACCAGTCGCTTCAAGCACGAATGCTCCAGCTGTGGCAGGAGTCATGGACTCCATAAGTGTTTCAAGAGGGAAAAAGGAAAGGGGGAGAGGTTGTTGAGAAGAGGGAGGACGCCGGTGAGGGTTGCAGCAATGCAACCTTTCCTAAATAGGTACCCTGACAGGGCGGCGGCGCAGTTGTTGGTGGAAGGTTTTGGGGAAGGGTTTCATATTCCGTTTGACGCGTCTGCCCCGGCGTTCTGGCTGGGTAACTTGAGGTCGGCCCGGGAGCATCTGGAGGTTGTGCGTGCTAAGTTGTTGAAGGAGGTGGGACTTGGGAGGATGGCGGGGCCATTTTCTGTTTCGCCATGGCCTCACCTGCGAGTGTCTCCGCTGGGGGTGGTTCCCAAGCGTGAGCCTAACAAGTTCCACCTTATTCACCACCTTTCTTTCCCGGTGGTGGCGTCGGTCAATGACGGCATTGATCACTCTTTGTCATCTGTCTCGTATGCTTCGTTTGATCGGGCTGTGGAGTTGGTCCAACCTGCGGGCCCGGGGGCCCTTATGGCCAAGATTGATGTTGAGGCCACGTTCCGGTTGTTGCCTGTACATCCGGAGAGTTTTCATTTGTTGGGTTGCATGTGGGAGGAGCAATTTTTCGTGGATTGTTGTTTGCCGATGGGGTGCTCCATCTCTTGCGCTTACTTTGAGGCTTTCAGTTCCTTTTTGGAGTGGGTGGTTCGGGATTTGTCTGGTTTGCTGTCTGTCATCCATTACCTGGATGACTTTCTTTGTGTTGGGCCGGGGGGTTCCGCGGAGTGTTTGGTGGTGCTGCATACAGTGGAACGCGTGGCCGGTTTGTTTGGGATCCCGTTGGCCCTAGACAAAACGGAGGGTCTGGCGTCTGTGGTGAAATTCCTTGGTATTGAACTCGATTCCATTCGCATGGAGTTGCGTTTGCCCAAGGACAAGTTGGAGGATTTGAGGGTTACGGTGCTTGCGTTTCAGGGGGTGCGTAAGGTGCGGCTGCGGGAGGTTTAGTCCTTGTTGGGTAAGCTGAACTTTGCCTGTCGCATTATGCCGATGCTAATGGCCGGTGTGTGGTCGCCTCATCACTTCATGCGTCTTACCGCTGAGGTGAGGGCGGACTTGGCGGTGTGGGATTCCTTTTTGCTTAGGTTTAACGGGCATTCCTTATGGCTTACTTCTGTGGTTTCTAGTGCAGCGCTAGACCTGCATACGGATGTGGCTGGTTCTGCTGGTTTCGGGGCGCACTTTCAGGGTCATTGGTGTGCTGGGTCTTGGCCGGACATTTGCATGAGGGCTGGTTGGTTAAGAATTTAGCGTTGTAGGAGTTGTTTCCGATTTTGGTGCCGGTTGAATTATGGGGGGGAGGAGTTTCGTGATCGGCGGGTGCGTTTTCATTGTGATAACAGCGCTGTGGTGTTTGTAATCAATTCCCAGTCGGCTACGTCCCCTCCAGTGGTCTCATTGTTGCGGCACTTGGTGCTGCGGTGTTTAGAACTGAATGTGTGTGTCTCGGCACGTCATGTGCCGGGTGTCCAGAATTCAGTGGCTGATTCCCTGTCTTGATTCCAGTTCGAAAGGTTCCGGGAGTTGACGCCGGAAGCGGTGGTTGTGGGTGAGGAATGTCCAGGTTGCTTGTGGTCCCTGGTGTCTGTGCCGCAGCTGGGCTCGTCCAGTGCTCGGTGTGGCATTATCAGCAGGTTTGGTGTGATTGGGAGCGTGAGTGTTTGGTGATTGGTGGTGTGTGGTCGGATGAGGATCGGGTGTTATTGGTGTTATCGTGGATTGGTGTGGCTTTTGCTGAGTGACGGTTGGCGATGGTGGTGTCGCAGCGTCTAGCGGCTTTGGCGTTTCTGTTTCGGCTGCATGGCCTCCAGGATGTTACGAAGGATTTTGTGCGTCAGGCCATACGTGGTTTCCGTAAGGGGGGCGGTGCTCCGGGATTGGCGGCGGCCGGTATTCTTTGATCTGTTGGGGCTTTGATTCAGGGTTTGTCTAGTTTGTGTTTTTTGCAATATGAGGTTCTGTTGTTCAGGGCGGCCTTTGTGTTGGCGTGTTTTGGGGAGTTTCGGATTGGGGAGCTGGTGAGTAGTTCGGCGTCGGCTTTAGGGGGCTTGCAGTTGTCAGACATGGAGTTTTTTGATGGTCGGTTGGAGTGCCACCTGCGGTATTCTAAGACAGATCAGGCGGGTCGGGATGGTTTGTTGGTGCTGCATGCGTTGGACGTTGGATGTTGATGTCCAATGGCCAGGGCTTTGGCCTTTCTGCATGCGTGTGGCTCTCTCCCAGGTTCCTTTTTGTGTCACGAAGGTGGGGAATCTCTGTCTCGTTTTCAGTTCGTGGCGGTTTTTAGGAAGGCGTTGGGAGCAGTGGGAGAGGCCCCGTCGGATTTTGGTTCTCACTCATTCAAGATCGGGGTGGCTATGGAGGCTGTGCGATGGGGTTTGGGGGATGACGTGGTGTGCCGAATCGGGAGGTGGGAATCTGACAGGTTCCGCCTTTATGTCTGTCCTTCTTTGTTGCCGTGAGGAGGGGCGGGGTCAGGGGAGATTGGGTTGGGTGGTTCCGCTGATTTTTTTCTTTGTCTGTTAGTTTTATTTCAGGTCCCGTTTGATTTGGATTTTGGGTCACTCCTATTAGTACTGGGCTGCTATGCGGGCGGATGTGAAGCCGGATGGGCGGCAGCTTGGTCTATGTCGGGATGTGGCCTAGGTGCAATGGATTGCGGTGCGTGGTATGACTTGGAGTCGGGTTCTTCCCGAATTTCACTTTTATAGTAGGGTTGATCGCCCTCCGCATGTGGTGGTCCTGCATGTTGGAGGCAATGATCTGGGTGTGCGGGCGTTCAGGGAATTCATCAGGGATATTACGTTTGATATTCTGCGCCTTTTGACTGAGTTTCCTGGTTTGGTTGTAGTGCGGTCGGACATTGTTGCGCGGCTGGTGTGGCGGAATGCGCGGTCTGCGGAATGCCTGGAGAAGACACGCATTAAGGTTAATTGAACGGTGGCACGGTTTGTGGCCCATAATGGGGGTGTGGTGGTGCGCCATCAGGAATTGGAGGTGTCGTCTTTGGACCATCTGTGGCAGGTGGCGTCCATTTGAACGCAATTGGGACTGATATGTGGATGTTGGGCTTGCGTGACGGCGTGGAGTGTGCTTTTTCTGTGTGGTGGGACTCACGGGCATAAGGGGTCATGCCCTTGAGTCTGTGGCCGGAGGTTGGTGGGGGGTGAGAGGCCTATCGGTCATTGTTGTAGGACCTCATCTGTGGTATGGGGATCCTGGTGTTGAATGTGTAGGCCTGGGGAGTCCCTCAGTTGGGCTAGGGTCCCGCTGGGGGATCAGGCGTTAGGTCATTAAAGTAGAAAGGTCTACCCGAGGTGGGGTTTTTTGCGCCTGGGTAGGTTGGGAGCAGTGCCTCTCGCCCTTGTTAGAGTTGGTATTGCACTTTAAAATGGTTGGTTTTGTGACATCACTGTTTAAATTATGTATTTATATACTGCCCTTTTTATGGCGGTTATTTATTTGGTATTTATATGTTAATGTTTTATACTGTGTTAATAAATCGGCCTGTATAGGCCAATTTAAATCCAAAAATGGAGTCCTGGTCTTTATTGAAGGGGTAAGCTGGGAGTATGGGAAATTAAGGGTTCCCGATATGGTAAGTAAACGGAGTGGATCTATATTCCTCCTCCCCGAGTCAAGGGAAGGCCCTAGACACTAGGGGATAGGGCCTGCATGACAGGGGGGAGGATTAGGTAACGGAGGGTTAATAATGTATGGTGAGAGCGGGGAAAAAGGGGGGGAGTCAGAGGTGATAAGGGGAGCGCAGGGGTCTGGGATCAGTCTGACAGTTAACACGAGCAAAGTGGCCCACAGATATATACACATTTATTGATGCTACATTCTGGAATTGATTTAGGGTTTTTGTATAGAAGAGACACGGGTTATTTGTTATAGTTTATTGTGTTTTTTTTCACACATTGATTGCTTTTTTCACTGATTATAATTTTTATTTTTTTTTCGGGGGGGGGGGAAGGGTTCTTTGGGCTGTATTATGATTTATGTTGGAATCAGGGGCGTAAATATCGGCGTAGCAGCGGTAGCGGCTGCCACAGGGCCCGGGACATTAGGGGGCCCAGAACCCTGTGGCAGCCGCTACTGCGAACCCCACAAACCAGTGGCGTAACGATGGCTGGAGATGGCCGGGCCCCGGACCACTATGATAGCGGTCGGGGAAAGCCTGGTTCCCCGACCGCTATACATACTGCTACTGGAAAGGGGCCCTGGCATATTGCAGGCCCCTTTCCGATATATGGCAGGGCAGGGCACCCAGGGGAGGCCTCAGCAGCGACGTCAGAAGTGGGCCTGAAGACGCTGAAGACGGCAGGATGGAGCGAAGATGCCAAGGAAAGGTAAGGCAAGGTGAGTATGAATGTTTGTTATTTTTAATCACCTTCCCTGGGCCTCCGATTATACTCTGGGGTCTGAGGAGACCCCAGAGAATAATAATAGCACCGAAGCGGAGGAGGGCTGTTGGAAGCATATAATACTGTGTGGGGGCCACTGTGGGCATTTAATACTGTGTGAGGGCCACTGTAGAGCATATAATACTGGGTGGGGGTCACTGTGGGGGGCATATAATACTGGGTGGGGGCCACTGTGGAAAGCATATAATACTGGGTGGGGACCACTGCGGAGAGCATATAATACAGGGTGGGGGCCTCTGTGTGGAGCATATTATACTGTGTGGGGCCACTGTGGGTAGCATATTATACTGTGTGTGGGGGGAGCAATGTAGAGTAGATAATGCTGTATGGGGGCCACTGTGGAGCATATAATACTATCTGGGTCCACTGTTGAGCATATTTTACTGTTTGGGGACCCGTCACCGCTTCGGGGGGGCGGGGGGGAGGGCCCATGTCAAATGTTCGCCTTGGGGCCCAGTCATTCCTAGTTACGCCACTGGTTGGAATGTTCTATACTCTGAGCTTCCGTTATTTCAGTTGATTGATGTGATTTTGGCATAGTTTTTAATTGCTTTTAATCCAGTCTGTGTGTTTGTGCTTTAATATTTACCGTACAGTATACAGTATGTGTTGCATCGTGTGTACTTTTAAATTCGGGTGGTTGCCTCTAAATGTAAGAATCAATCATTTTGATATCCTATGACATGTGTCATTTATTACCTCTTTTGAATACTTCTATACAGTATGCAGTTTGATGGACCTGTGTCTTGTTAGCTATGATTTGTTATATTTTTCAATATTCTCTGTCTTCAATAAAAAAAATATATATTGAATCTCAATATACTTAATCCTTAGCTTTTCCTAGCAGAATCTACAGGTATGAG
The DNA here is from genome assembly GCA_947044405.1 of Leptodactylus fallax. NCBI lineage: Eukaryota > Metazoa > Chordata > Amphibia > Anura > Leptodactylidae > Leptodactylus > Leptodactylus fallax. The sequence continues at coordinate 2,243,331 of CAMRHE010000024.1, forward strand.
CAGTATGCTACTTACAGTATTTCCACTACAGATGTTTTCACTGCATGTTAACAGTGCAAGTCGCATTCTCATGCATGGAATACAGTTGTCCTCATATATCATGAAATTTGTATAAAATCTGCTATATCAGGTATTAGCTCTCTCTAATGTGTAGTCTAATGTGCAAACAAAAAGACAACCTGACAGACACAGTACAAGTCAATTATGATCCTTTACACAACCAACCAAACAACTAATTATATTCATCAAGGCTTCTGTTGTTACTGGAGCCATAGGCTCTATTCACAACATGTTTAGAATATACCATTGATATACATGGTACATGTTAAATGGCATGCCAGTAAAACTGCATTGGTAACCTACAGTATGATTTACTATAGAAATGAACAGGCTGTGATTACATTACATGGTTACTTTAAAACGTATGTGTGCAATGTAAATAGTGAAGAGGTCATGGCACTTGCACTGAAACCAGGGTCCCTTCAAACAGCTGATTAACAGGGGTCCCTGGTCTTGGACCCCCACTGATCTCTTATTCCTGAGGAGAAACAAGGAACTGGAATAACATTTTAAAGGGGTTATCAATTAAGATAGGCCATCAATTTTAGACCTGTTAGATCTTTACACTGTTAGGACCCCAACAGATCAGCTGTTTCTCAGAGCACACAGCTCCCAGCATTTATATGTGGGTACTATAGTTTGCATTGGGGCCCACCAGACTTTAGTTACGCCACTGACCCAGAGAAGTTAGGGATTAAGGAAATGAATCATGTATATTGAGGAGTTGGGTTTCAAGTGATAGGATGACTTGTGGGGGTGCCATTGTAGTTTTCTCCACAGCTAGCAGGAAAGCTAGAATAGGTCTTGGCGCTGTATCCAGGGGGGACACAAGAATGGCAAAATAAAGCTACGTGGAACAGACACTTGCTGCCCAGGGGGAGGATAAGCAAAAAAAAATGATGGTTCTATAAAGCTTCTTTAACATTTTAAAATAATATAGGTAGGCACCAAATGCTTTGCTCTTGCTAAATTGACTGCTAGAGAACAAGGTGCACCTTTTTCACAGGACCTTTTGTCTATATCTGCCTCATACTAGTTTGCAAGATCGTAATTAAAAAATAAGACATAATAATAGTTCTTACATACTTTGTTTCATTGGCTAACATTTCCTTTTTGCATTTACTCCCTATGAAACAAAAGTGTTTAGGCAATTACCATCCCTTACACTAAGTATAGAGTAAGTGTTAGGTTTCACATGCCCATGGAAAACAAAAATCACAAGTTGTTTTACATGACATGTAACAAGTCATGACAAGTGTCCTCAGCCCAATGCTAACAGCTGTCATTCTTCTTAAGTGAAGATCCATGACCAACAACCACCCACAGTGACCTTCAACATCATTGAACACAATATTTAATAACATATATTAATGAAACATTGCAATATAGTAGTGAAGAAAGACATTCACAGGTAAGGTTTATTTATATGTAATGCTATTATTCCTAGACATGCACTTAGTAGCCAATTAGTTAAACATCTAGCATATGTGGTATCAGCATCCTCCTCTACATTCCCACAATGTCATCTCTTTAAGAGTGGTGTTAGATTTCCACTGCTCAGAATCTCAGTACTTAAACTATTTGTTAATACAATTCACACTGACTATACCATTAACTATTAATACTCTTGGATCCATTTTGAGTAATTGACCAGCTTGTAAATATTCCAAACGTTTTTCTTTTTTATATCTAGATAGTCATTGTCATTTAGGAAATAAAAACTTTTTATAGATGACCCACTTTTTTGATCAGCAAATAATACTCAAAAAGATATGAGTTTAAGATTAAAAAAAAAACATAATTAACCAATGTGAATATTTGTATAATAATTGGTATAAGCTTGAACATGTATTGCGAATTCTGATAGTATACTCACTGTACCTGCTATCATACATACAGTGCTGGCCAAAAGTATTGGCACCCCTGCAATTCTGTCAGATAATACTCAATTTCTTCCAGAAAATGATTGCAATCACAAATGCTTTGGTAATAATATCTTCATTTAATTTGTCTTCAATGGAAAACCACATAAAGAATTGTCAAAAAGCCAAATTGGATATAATTCCACACCAAACATAAAAAAGGGGGTGGACAAAAGTATTGGCACCCTTTGAAAAATCATGTGATGCTTCTCTAATTTGTGTAATTAACAGCACCTGTTACTTACCTGTGGCACATAACAGGTGGTGGCAATAACTAAATCACACTTGCAGCCAGTTGAAATGGATTAAAGTTGACTCAACCTCTGTCCTGTGTCCTTGTGTGTACCACATTGAGCATGGAGAAAAGAAAGAAGACCAAAGAACTGTCTGAGGACTTGAGAAGCAAAATTGTGAGGAAGCATGAGCAATCTCAAGGCTACAAGTCCATCTCCAAAGACCTGAATGTTCCTGTGTCTACCGTGCGCAGTGTCATCAAGAAGTTTAAAGCCCACGGCACTGTGGCTAACCTCCCTAGATGTGGACGGAAAAGAAAAATTGACAAGAGATTTCAACGAAAGATTGTGCGGATGGTGGCTAAAGAACCTCGACTAACATCCAAACAAGTTCTAGCTGCCCTGCAGTCCGAGGGTACAACAGTGTCAACCCGTACTATCCGTCGGCGTCTGAATGAAAAGGGACTCTATGGTAGGATACCCAGGAAGACCCCACTTCTGACCCAGAGACATAAAAAAGCCAGGCTGGAGTTTGCCAAAACTTACCTGAGAAAGCCAAAAACTTTTTGGAAGAATGTTCTCTGGTCAAATGAGACAAAAGTAGAGCTTTTTGGGAAAAGGCATCAACATAGAGTTTACAGGAAAAAAAAGAGGCCTTCAAAGAAAAGAACACGGTCCCTACAGTCAAACATGGCGGAGGTTCCCTGATATTTTGGGGTTGCTTTGCTGCCTCTGGCACTGGACTGCTTGACCGTGTGCATGGCATTATGAAGTCCGAAGACTACCAACAAATTTTGCAGCATAATGTAGGGCCCAGTGTGAGAAAGCTGGGTCTCCCTCAGAGGTCATGGGTCTTCCAGCAGGACAATGACCCAAAACACACTTCAAAAAGCACTAGAAAATGGTTTGAGAGAAAGCACTGGAGACTTCTAAAGTGGCCAGCAATGAGTCCAGACCTCAATCCCATAGAACACCTGTGGAGAGATCTCAAAATGGCAGTTTGGAGAAGGCACCCTTCAAATCTCAGGGACCTGGAGAAATGTGCCAAAGAAGAATGGTCTAAAATTCCAGCAGAGCATTGTAAGAAACTCATTGATGGTTACCGGAAGCGGTTGTTTGCAGTTATTTTGTCTAAAGGTTGTGCTACCAAGTATTAGGCTGAGGGTGCCAATACTTTTGTCCGGCCCATTTTTGGAGTTTTGTGTAAAATGATCAATGATTTGACTTTTTTTTTTCATTCTCTTTTGTGTTTTTTCATTGCAAGCAAAATAAATGAAGATATTATTACCAAAGCATTTGTGATTGCAATCATTTTCTGGAAGAAATTGAGTATTATCTGACAGAATTGCAGGGGTGCCAATACTTTTGGCCAGCACTGTAACAGACCAGATTGTGAAATAACTGTCAATCATTTCAAAATCATGAAATGAAATATATGTCCCTGATATGTCCAACACATGTTCCTGTTAATATAATCATTTAAGCTGATTGTATGTGATCTTTGTAGTATCATATCATCAAAGACTATATTCACATAGACTCATTTTATTACTCATATTGTAAGAATTACTATCTCTGTGGAAAATGAAAGGACAAGTATACAATTATGCAATATTCCTTGATAAAGATAAAGATAACTGTGCAATGTACTGAACCTCTGTTATTACTTCTAGGAATTTTTTTAATAAATTGGCAACTGATTATTACCATTTCCTCTGTCCCCTACTCAGTCTGTTAGTTTTATCTGAAATGTCACAGTGAACGTTCCATGGTTGCATAATTGTAAGGGAATTGAGCAATTCCCCAGTGCTGCTGCAGAACCCTGGGGGGAGGGGCACAACAAGACAGTGGACCCTAAGCTGAATCCCCCCCACTGTCCCTGCCTACTTGCCCAATCTGTCCTAGGCGACAGTCAGCAACAAGTCGACAGTCCCTGCTTATAATAAGTGAAAACACAGAACGCAGACAGGACGAACAACAACAAAGGGAGGTCAGCTAGCCAAGGGGTTGGTAACAGTCAAGCAATGCAGTACAAAATCACAATCCAAAAGAATAGTCACAGACAAGCCAGAGATCAGAAATAGGAATACAGGTAACAAAACAGCACAGAGTAAAGGCAGGTACGCAGAAGCAATAGCACAAGCGCTAGTGTGACTGTGAGCAAAGAATAAATAAGAAGGAAAAACCTGCCCCAGACTTGATAGGACGATAGGCTGTCAACCACACAGGTAAGACTAAAATTAACTATTAGTGGAGCAGAGGAAAACCAAGGTGAAGGAGATGGGTGTGGCAGAAAATCAATGACATAGTCTAGGTCAGTGTTCAGACTGAGCAACAAGAATCTTAAACAAGGAATCAAACTGAGCACGCCTCCTGCGCTGCTGCATGCGGGCGGAGGGTGGAGCAGAGACCTGAACAGGCAGAGACGTTACAGTACCCCCCCCTTTTAAGAGGGGCCACCGGACCCTCACCAGACAAACCAGTTTTAGGAGGACCCAGTATTTTCTCTGCCTTAAATTCAAGATCTCCCTGAACAACAAGAGGTGCTGGTGGACCAGGCAAACGTTTTTTATTCGCCTGGCATTTCCAACCCTTAGTAGCCGAGACTGTCTCCTCACTGACACAATCTAAGGTATTCAAAGAAATATGGTGGGATGAGCACTGATCTCCCCATTTTACTAACTCCCTTTTACCCAAATCAAAGCAGGTTCAAGCAGGGGAGTCCCAAAACAATATTGGAAGACAGGAAGACAGATGCTCCATAACAAAGAAGCTTATGACCTCAGAATGTGCAGAACTCAATTGCAACGTGATTAAAGGGGTCTTGAATCGGACCTTACCCCTGGCCAGTGGGGCAAAATCCGCTCCAGTAACTGCCAGAGGAGTATCAAGTGGCAAAAGCTCAATGCCTAAGGCTGAAACAAATGAAAGTTTGACAAAGTTTGCCACAGACCCAGAGTCAAGTAGGGCCTGACAAAAAACAGATTTGTCCCCAGAGGACAGAGACACAGATAACAACATCTTATTATTATTTCTGGCAAATTCCTGGTTGCCTGAGTGGTTCTTCCGACTACCACTCAGGCACTGAAGTTTTTCCGCTGGTGTTCAGGGTCTGATCAAGCAGTCTCATATGATATGACCTGAAGTACCACAGTACAGGCAAAGGTTATTCCTAAAACGATGCTCTCGTCAAGTCTTGACGTCCATAACTCCCAGTTGCATGGGTTCCTCACCAGGAGTGATGGGAGAAAAAGTGGGATTATCAGGAGAGAGAGAGGAAGAGACAGAAAATTTGGAGGAAACAGAACCTACTCTCTCTTTAACATTTTCCCGGATTCTACGGTCAATATGGACAGCCAATGTCATAGCCTTCTCAAGAGTAGGAGGATCTGGGTGACCAACCCAGACCTCCTTAACACGGTCACATAGGCCTTTTTTAAAGTGAGCCTTTAGAGCCGACTCACACCAACCTGCAGTTACACTGCATTTAGGGAATTCTGAGCAGTACTCCTCAGCAGAGCGTTTGCCCTGCCGCATGGTGAGGAGTTGCGATTCCGCTAGCCCAATGTGGTCTGGCTCAGCATAGATAGACCCCAGAGACAAAAAATCTTTTTCAAAATCAGACCACTCCTCAGCCTCAGGAGGGAGTTTAAGGGTCCAAGCTTGTGGATGGCTATAACTACTCCCACCATTTGGGCCTGGGATGCATGAGGGTTAATCCGAAAGTACAGGTGACAAGACTCCCGGAAAGTCTCAAATTTTTCTCAGTCCCCCGAGAAACGATCCAGGAGTAACATCTTCACCCTGGGAAAGGTAGAAACAGCAGGGGATACTGCAGCAGCATCAGTAAGGGTCTGAACCTGTTTAGCTAGCTCAGCTACCAGGCCTGCCAAACCCTCCATCTTGGCTGCAAGGCCCTGAATAGGATCCATGCTGATCCAGAGGGAAGTAATGGCAGAAGGTAGTTTTAGGGCTTGCTATTCTGTAAGGGAATTGCCAGTTTAGCAATTCCCCAGTGTTGCTGCAGAACCCTGGGGGGAGGGGCACAACAAGACAGTGGACCCACTGTCCCTGCCTACTCGCCCGATCTGTCCTAGGCGACAGCCAGCAACAAGTCGACAGTCCCTGCTTATAATAAGTGAAAACACAGAACGCAGACAGGACGAACAACAACAAAGGGAGGTCAGTTAGCCAAGGGGTCGGAAACAGTCAAGCAATGCAGTACAAAATCACAATCCAAAAGAATAGTCACAGACAAGCCAGAGATCAGAAATTGGAATACAGGTAACAAAACAGCACGGAGTAAAGGCAGGTACGCAGAAGCAATAGCACAAGCGCTAGTGTGACTGTGAGCAAAGAATAAATAAGAAGGAAAAACCTGCCCCAGACTTGATAGGACGATAGGCTGTCAATCACACAGGTAAGACTAAAATTAACTATTAGTGGAGCAGAGGAAAACCAAGGTGAAGGAGACGGGTGTGGCAGAAAATCAATTACATAGTCTAGGACAGTGTTAGACTGAGCAACAAGAATCTTAAACAAGAAATCAAACTGAGCACGCCTCCTGCGCCGCCGCGTGCGGGCGGAGGGTGATGCACAGACCTGAACAGGCAGAGACGTTACAATATTACAAAGTTTCTAGTTATCGCCTGTACTATTGATTTATGTAAAGTTTGTTGACATAACAGTGCCTATTTAACGTTATGCTTATATGTTATACACTATTTCCATTTCAAGGTGCTTGCAAAAAATGTGCAAATTTTTTAAAATGCTAATTTATTTAAGCAAAATATTTGAAAAATCTTTGGTACAGCACAAAGAAACTAAAAGTGAGTATTTCTAAGGGGGCGTTCACACTACCATTGGTGACCGTCAGTAGTGTCCGTTGCTAGCATCCGTTACAAGATGTTAACAATGAACACTATCAGAACTGTTATAAATCCAATTTCAATGGGATTTTATTTGTTGTCCATTAGTGTCTGTTTACACCAAATCCGTTCTTTTTCGCGGACACAAAATTCGGGGTGCAGGACTTTTGTGTCCATTCAAAATAACGGCGGGTTTTTTTTTGTATGTGCGGTTTTGAGGGCTGTAACATTTTTATCATTTGCGTTATTCAACTAATTTCTGTGTCTTTTTTCGGTGACACATAGAGCTTTATTTTTATGTTGTTTTTATTTTTGCATGTGTTTAAATTTTTTTTTTTATATTCGGTAAAATATAAACAAAAGAGGAGGGAAAATGTGTCTGTTTTTCACTTTTCATTTTTTTTTTATTTAATAACACAAAGTGCTACTAAAAAACTTTATAAAATAGTTTTTACTCTCCATTACGGTAATTTTTATTTTGTATGGTGTCATTGGGGGTGGGGCTATAACCTTTATTAATGGTGTTTTATTGGTGAATTATTTTATTTTTTTAATGATTTTATTTACATTTTTTTTAACTTTTCTATAATTTTTATTTTTTTTTTCATTGTGTCCCCATAAGGTCATAATAGGTCACCGTTTTTTTTGTTGGGGAGGCTGATTTTCCCTGTAACATTTAGCCCCAGTTGCAGGAGGAATACAGCCTCCTGCACCTTACTATAGAGCTGATCTGGGTCCTGTAGGACCCAGCAGCTCTTGCAGACACTGATCCCGGCGAACCACATGACCGCCGGGTCAGAGGGGAGCCGCAAGATGGCGGTGCCCATAGCACTGTATACACAGCGATCGGGAATGCAGGGAAGGTAATAAACCTTCCCTGTCTTCTCTCTGGGAGCCCGGGCTGAAGTTACAGCCGGCTCCCCATTTCATCAGCTGCATGATTTTGTGCAGCTGCTAAGTTCTGCTTGGACATACTGGTACATCCTTGCAGAACTAGACAACCACCTTTCGGACGTATATAGTCTATGGGCAATACGGAAGTGGTTAAAGGGGTTTTCCGGGCAAAAAATGTTTTTTTTTTAAAGGTCTGCTAGTACTATAATTGGGTTAATAAATGCACCCATATACCTTTAGCAGTGTTTTGAGTGATTTCTGGGTGGTTCTGAAAGCTTCTGGTATCTTCTGTATTTGTTTACATGGTTCAGCTTCCTGCTATATAACTTTCACGCTAGCTACCTCTCACCTCACTCCCTCCTTCCTCTCTCCCTGCCTCCCATACATGCTCTCCCTGTCTCTCTAGCTATCCCGCACACAACTACTAGCCCTTCCCTACCTACTCACCTCAACCCCCAACCCCATTATATTCTTAGCTCTCTTCCTCCTGCGGGATGCCTATCCTTCCTTTCTGACTGCTGTTGCGCATTCCTGTCCCAGCTCTGCTCTGTAGCGATGATCTGCCTCTACTGCACATGCGCAGTAGAGGTGGATTATCAGCAGCAGAGAGCAGAGCAGTGCTGAGACAAGCGCCTGCAGTCAGAAAAGAGGGAGGAGCCGTCCCACAGGAATAAGCTTGGAAGGTAAGTATGATGGAGTGGATGGGGGGGGGAGTAGTAGTGACGTTCCATTTCCGGAAACGGGGGAACGGATCGTCCCTGGATAATCAGAAAATGTGGGTAATTATACATTTTTGATTAATTATGTTATTTAGAAAGTAGGAGGGGGGAGGGTGTTTAGATTAGTGTAGGGATTTTCATTTATCCTGGACAACCCCTTTAATGTTATGGTAACAGACTTATAACTGACAGTAATGGACAGTCATCAGTTACTGTCTGTTATTTTGTGTCCGTTTTTTTTCAGAGCATACTCAGAAAGGACAAGATGCTAAATGTGTAAAATTATATTAAAATGTATGTTTATGTAAAAAGTAATGATTTATGCACAAAAATAGATATACAATAAAAAAATTTAAATAAAGGTTATTTTATTAAAAATAAATAAATTTTTTTAACAACCAAACAAGACAAGCAGAGGCAAAGGTGACTATAATGGTTTCTTTAAGCTAGTGTCTGGGGAGGCATCATCAGTGGATAAAATGTTGATGTATACTTTGATCCCTCCCCTGACAACACCTTTAAAGAAACCATGTACACAAGACAAGCAGGAGCAAAGGTAAATAATGGTTTTTACAATGTTGTGGCAGTTGAAAATATAAAAAAAGAATGGAGCAGTCTGCATGCTGAGGAATAAAGTGTCTCATTTTCATGCATTCAGAACTATAGTCATTGAGACTTTTACAACACTTTTGACTGTCCTAAAAAAAAAGAAAAAAAAAAGGCAAATGAAAAATCTAAACCTTGCCATCCTGCCAGTCCACCCAACCTGTGCTGGAAAGAAAAAGTGCTGCAAAATTGTCCGTCATGCGGCTGACAGCAGCTGTCAGGGGTCACGTCTGGCATCATTACGCATAATGACGCGACGTGACCCCAGAGACCCAATCAGCGGTCGCTGATGTCAGGCATAAGCGCTGAAGAGAACAGTGCGGCAGCGGAGCGCAGAAAAAGGTGAATAGCATTGTTTTTTTTATGTTTGTCACTTCTCTTTGTCCTGCACTTATTTATACTCGGGGGTCTGAAGAGAGCTATGGGACCTAATACCGTGTGCAGGGGCCGCTATGGGACCTAATACCGTGTGCAGGGACCGCTATAGGACATAATACCGTGTGCAGGGACCGCTATGGGACCTAATACCGTGTGCAGGGACCACTATGGGACCTAATACAATGTGCGGGGGCCGCTATGGGACCCAATAACGTGTGCAGGGAACGCTATGGGACCTAATACCATGTGCTGGGGCCACTATATGACATAATACCGTGTGCAGGGACCACTATGGGACCTAATACCGTGTGCAGGGACCACTATGGGACCTAATACCGTGTGCTGGGGCCACTATATGACATAATACCGTGTGCAGGGACCGCTATGGGACCTAATACCGTGTGCAGGGACCGCTATGGGACCTAATACCGTGTGCAGGGACCGCTATGGGATCTAATACCGTGTGCAGGGACCGCTATGGGACCTAATACCTTATGCAGGGACCGCTATGGGACCTAATACCGTGTGCAGGGACCGCTATGGGACCTAATACCGTGTGCAGGGACCGCTATGGGACCTAATACCGTGTGCAGGGACCGCTATGGGACCTAATACCGTGTGCAGGGACCGCTATGGGACCTAATACCGTGTGCAGGGACCGCTATGGGACCTAATACCGTGTGCAGGGACCGCTATGGGACCTAATACCGTGTGCAGGGACCGCTATGGGACCTAATACTGTGTGCTGGGTCACAATGTGACATAATACGGTGTGCAGAGGCTGTTATGGGATATAATACCTTGTGCAGGGACCGCTATGGGACATATACCGTGTGCAGGGGCCGCTATGGGACATTATTCTGTATAACAATGTGTTTTCTGCATTAAGGATGTGTTTTTGCACAGAAAACACAGGCAAAAATGCACCATGTGAACGCAGTTTTACATTGAAGTAAAAGTTCCAGTGGCCTAAGACTATATCTGCATCCAGGTACATAGTGTGTATTCACCATAAGGATGCCGCCATACGGTGCTCCTGGACACTTACATTTACCAGTAATTGGGGGCTGCACATGTACTTTCATTGCTTCTAATCGGAAAGTACAGGTGCGTCCCAGGAAATAGTAGTAAACACATGTGTCCTAAAGCATCTGGTGGCAGCACTTCTGTGTTATGGTTTGTGGTATATGACTTTAGTTTAGAGGTCGTCAATTATTGACCGGCACTCCGAGTACCTCATCTTTGATTTTTTAATTAAAATCGGCACGCCGAACAAAAAAGGTTGCCTACCCCTGGTCTAGACCATGTAAACCAGACTCCAGTTCCTGGGTGTCAACCAGCAACGGTTCTCTTGTCAGCAGAAAATTATGTAGGACCCCACAGCCTTTCACCAATCATCCACAGCTTCTGGGTTCAACTGGATTGCAGTGTTGAAAATATGACATTTTAAAGTGAGGATCCCAAACACACATTCCACAAGTAGCCTGGTTCTTGTCAATCTGTAATTGAAGATATGGTTCTGATAGTTGAGTCCACACCTGGAGTATGGTTTAAAGGGAGTCTATCATTGGGGAAATGTGTTTTTAAATGAGGCAATGTTGGAATAGCCTTTATAAAGGCTATTCTACTCCTACCTTTACTTTTCTTCTCCTTGCTGCCATTTGTCCAAAAAATTATTGCTGCAACCCACCTCCAGCGCTGCATCTTCTTATGTTCATCTTGCATCTGCTTTCTCCGTCGGCCATTTTTCTGAAGCACACTGGTGTAAGAAACTAAACAAAAATGGTCGACGGAGCATGCTCAGTTGGCTCTGCCTGAACTCAAAGTGGCTCCGGCAGCCATTTTTGTTTAGTTTATTACACCAGCGTACTCCAGAAAAATGGCCAACGGAGCAAATAGCATATGCAAGATGAACAGAAGAAGATGAAGGGGGCAAAAAGCAGCGCTGGAGGTGGGTTATGGTGATAACATGGAGTGCTCGGAGCACAGGGGGAACGCCCCCGCTGCTCCCTGAGCATAATTTACATATGAGAATAAAATGTTTTTTCTGGACAAACAGCGGCAAGGAGAAGAAAAGAAAAGGTAGGAGTAGAATAACCTTTGTAAAGGCTATTCAAACACTGCTTCAGTTAAAAACATGTTTCCCCAATGATAGAATCCCTTTAAGAAGGCTTCTGCACATCTGGAAAACCTCATCGCCAACAAACACGAACTGCATATGAGCTCCATCAGTTTCAGGAAATGACTTTGGTGTTGACAATCCAAGATTTCCAGAATTTAGTCTGCGTCCCATTGCAGAGTCCTTGAAAACTCTGTAGTTGGTGTGGCTGTATGCTCCAATGCACAGACAGCTGCTCCAATATTCAATAATTATTTACATTTTGGTCAGATAAAATATACAAACTAAGCTGTATTTTTGAATTTATGAAATAAAAGAAATACTCTTTAGGATAAACCCTATTCCTTTAATAATGATTTATACTCAATATTACTGATTTGTCATATTTAATATTCTTTATTTAATAGGTGAAGAAAGGTTAATGCATCTGCTAGCTGCAGGGTTGATGTATTCCTAAAATTAGCTGCATTGTCCAGTTTTCATTGTCTGGATTCCCAGAGCCAATCCATAATTTAACTTGATTATAAACCACTATTATTATAGCACCATAGCTGCAAACAATAATTTACTGTAGTTACTGAAAGGTATACTACACAATATGTCATACTGAATTTTATTATAGCGTACTTTGCCAGAAAAAATGCTGTGAATGTTATAATATTCTCATTGATCATAAAACTTTAAGCTGACTGCCAAAACTTGTTTAATATGATGATAAATAGTAGTATAAGTATTTTGTCAAACTCCCACACATAGGTTATTAGACTGGGTAATTAACAGAAAAATAACACAAATGGAAAGCCAGCTCAGTTAAACTATATAAACTTGCTTACATCAATTATTTCAATTATCTTACAGTATATTCATGCCATCTTCTCTCACATTTGGCTAAAGGATATGTCCCTAACTATACACTATCATGTAACACAATCAGGATTGCTGATTTGTGAACAACAGAAACCAAAATACGGTGGCATGTAAAAAAGGGTGTTTCCTAAAATAATTGTTCATTAATCATAATTGAGGTAATATGTTCAATGAATCATGATTTTGATGTAAAATGTTCAATTAATTCTGATTTTGATTTGGGTCATAATCCCCCAACCCCAATAGGTCATCAATTTTTAATACAGGAGCACTAAAATAGTTATAGGATCTATTTAGACGAAGTGAAGAGATCTATCTTCACCTCTTCTCATCCCTCAACTCACTGCAATATTTCTTCCCTTGTACCTTTTCTGTAAGACATGTTAGTTAGGTGTTTGACCAACAGCTGACATCTCATGTGCATTTACATGGGCATGACTAGCCGTAATTACGTGCGAACTGTCCAGTCGCACAGAAAACCAGCTGCCACTCAATAAAAAGTGCGCAAGCGAGTCGGTGCAGACAGTGAGTGCCAAACTGCACTACTGTCTGCCTACAAACTGCGACTCATAGATTTCACCTTGGGCCCCCTGTCACCACAGTGCTTAGCACAACCTTCGGGTGGCCCTCCCCCGATCAGCTGAACTTACCAAATAACTACAGAAAAACACAAAAAAGAGTCATTTTCAGCTCAATCTCCAGTTTCAGAAATGGACCCAAGTACCTTGACTGGATGCCTGGAACATTCCCTGGACTTGAGGAGATAGGAATCATAAACAAGAAATATAGTAAAAGGTCATCGAGAAATTAGCAAATCTTCATATATACAGAATAAACTTTTAACCCCTTAGCGACACAGGGCATAGTAGTACGTCCTGCAGCGCATGGGGATGTATGGAGAGAGCTCAGTAGCTGTGGTCTCTCTCTACAGGGCAGATGCTGGCTGTTACAGCCAGGACCTGCCACTAACAGCAGCGATCGGTGCCTCCACCGATCGCGGCTGTTAACCCTTTAGAAGCCTCAGTCCCGTTTGACTAAACTGCACATTTTTCACTGATCGCCGCCTTCTTGAACGTCAGAGGCAACGTGTAATAGAGAGGTAGGCATTTTGGCAGTTGTATTGAAGTGAATAGTATGAGTGATCAGAACCCTTAGGTTTCAAGGTCCCTAGAGGGTCTGATCATAAAAGTAAAAGAAGAAAAAAAAAGTTTTTAAAAGTATAAAAAAAAATAAAAACACATAAAAGTTCAAATCACCCCCCTTTTCATAGATCAGATATAAAAGTAAATAAACAAAAGTAACCATAAACACATTAGGTATCCAAAATGCCCGAACTATTAAAATATTAAAATATTTATCCCATATGGTGAATGTCATAGTGGCAAAAAAATCTAAATAGCCAAATAGCATTTTTTTTCAACACTTTGCCTCTTACAAAAAATTGGATAAAAAGTGATCAAACCAACAGGTCTTTCCCCAAATGGTATCAGTAATAACATCATCTTGTCCCGCATAAAAAGACGCCATACCCACCCATACTCCATACATGTAAATATGAAAAAGTTACAGGTGTCACAATATGGCGACACAACAATTTTTTTCTATTTTGCAAAGTTTTTCATTTTTTAAAAGGTATCAAAACATTACAAATACTATATAAATTTGGTATCGCCGTGTTCATACTGACCTGCAAAATACAGATACCATGTCATTTTTACCACACAGTGAATGCCGTAAAAATTAAACCCATATGAAATTGGCGCAAATGCATTTTTGCTCCAATTGCACCTCATTCTGAGAGATATATAAAAATTTACTTTTAATCCTTACGATATAAAAAACAGGTTAACATCCTTAAAACGGTCCACAAAGCTGTTCACATGTTTCAGGATTCAACCACCCCTTACTTTATAGCCAATAGCTTGAGCAATGGGTGGTTGAGCCTGAAACATGTAAGCAGCTTTGTGGACCGTTTTAAGGATGTTATCCTGTTTTTTATATTGTACGGATTAAAAGTTAAAAGGGAGGAGAATAGAAGATGCACACAGGCTGTGTGCCAATGTAGACCTTGTGAATTGCCTCAGTGCTTTCAAGGTAAATCATAACACATGATAACGAATTAAGTTCAGCAAAGCAAGGGGAAGGGGCACCAAAATGGTATGGACTATGTGTTGGAAGGATTACTACCTGTGGGGTGCCCTATTACAGTAATTTTCATCCCAAAAACAGGTAATATTTCACCTCATATTAGTAATACTATTACTTTTGTAGGAGGGGGACTGTTACCTGTGGGGGGCACTATTACTCTAATATTACAATAATAATGCCCCCCACAAGTAATAATCCTCTCCCACATAGGTAATAGTGCCCCCTCCACCATGTAAGTAATTCTATTACTTATGTAGGTGGGGATTATTATCTGTGCGGAAGTATTGGAGTATGTTTAAAGCCAGAATTTGGTGTTGATTTTGAGACAGATTCCACCTCAAAAACAGTACTAAATTCCATCTAAATCTGCTTCCCATAGACAGAAGTTAGACGATGAAAAAAAAAAATGTTCAGTTCAATCTTGCAGCAACTTCCACAACTGATTAGCGCAGAATGCACAGCGCAAGACACTCCACTGATTAGGCCCTTGATATGAGGTTAATCAGCGTGTGTAAGCTGGAATGACAGAAAATGAAGAGGAATTTAAGGTCGAAGACCACCTAGATTGGATATAAAATAAATAAAGAATTTAAAGCACACACATTAGGCATCCTTGCAAAAAAGGCCAGTCTATAAACATAAAAATATTTTTCTCAAAGTGAATGCCGTAGAAGGAAAAAAAGCCCAAAAAAACATGCCACCATTTTTCGAAGCATTTTGATTTGCAGGATAGGCCATCAATAAAAGATCAATAGTAGTATAATTAGTAATCAAGTGCAGGTGTGTGAATATAATATTTAATTCACCTGCCATGATCCAGACTATCAGTGTAGCGTAAATATGCATTGTCCAATGTCCCTATAGTGCCACCGTGCATGTGCGAAGGCTCCAATAGTGTAAGTATACGGTACGTGTCATGTGACACATACATGCATGCGCACTACATAGTAAAGGCTCCAGTGGTGCTATATTAGTATTTCCCTAAAGGAAACCTCTCCATAGTGGTAGAGCACGCGTATTCGATTTAATAGATGCAATAAGGACCATCTTAGTAGATCCTAGTCTCGGAGTTAAGAAACTGCATAGATAAACAATAAATAGACATTAAATCTCTACTCATGTATAAATATTTATAAGTGGTAGGAATAATAGTATGCCCCTATAGCATACCTCCCAACTTTCAAAGGACAGAAAGAGGGACAAAATATGCGGCTCGCTATGCGCACCGCGGCAAACTTAGCTCCACCCACTTCTATGCTGACTCCGCCCATTCTCATCTATTTTTCCATGTGCCCCCACACAGTATAATGCTCCTACAGTCCTATATTGCACCCTTCATCTGCCTTCAGTTTAACTGCCCCCTACATCTGCGTTCAGTTTAACTGTCCCCTACATCTGCCCCCAGTTTCCCTCACACATGCTCTCTTCTCTCCTACTTATCTTCGATCACTCTCTGTTCCCAGCTTTCTGTGTAACATCACAGTGTGTCCCGCAGTATCCAGAATAGCTCTGCCCACACAAGAGTCTGATCACATGTTCATGATGTCATCAAAGGTCCTTTAGCCATTACGATTTAGCATCTACCATTTAGCCTTTACCCTACCCTAATAAAGTTTGTTAACAGCAAAACTTCAGGGGAATAGCGGGACAAACTGTAAGCTATGCGGGACCGCGGGACAGCAGTGTAAAATCGGGACTGTCCTGACAGATGCGGGACGGTTGGGAGCTATGCCCTATAGTGTATATACACGAGGCTGTGCTTGGATAGTATATTATTACTCAATCACTGTAATCCTGTGTATGTTATTTAGTAACTGCACCAAAAAGGCATGTACACAAATGTGAACATGTGTCAACAGATAATTAATGTTATTATGTTTTTTTAACCCACGGTCTTGCTTACAAAGGTATACAAGGGCTAGCTAACAAGTTAGAAGGGAGGCACTAGCATCATGGATACACTTAGTGCACCCAAATCCCCTATACATGTCAGACTGCCTTTCTAAACCTTTAAGGATGCAGGATAGTTTGTATGTTAAGACTGCAGGTATGCTATTAAAATCATACCTGAGACCAAAGCATCTCCCACTGTAACTTATAAAATAATGACAGAAAACTGAGCTTTGGTTATATTGGGTTGGCCACAGCTTTATTAAACAATTTTAACCATTTAAACCATCAGAAAGATGAACATCATATCATCCATGCCCATTAACTTTTTACATCAGTTTATAAACCTTTGTCTGAACGCCACCGCTGGTAACCAGCGGGCGTGTGGACTCAGACGACGCCTTCCTCTGGGCACGGACTTCTGCAAACTGCTGTGACAAAGAACGTAGGTAAGCCAGCGAACCGATTCCTGCAAGAAAACAAAAAATCAGCCGAAACCAGAAAGCAAAAAACCAGGAAGGGTGGGTGGGTGTTCCTGCTGCCAGACTACAAAAGGTGAGTAGCCTTCCTGACTCCAGCTTATATACCCCTCCCAAAATCCCGCCCCAACTACAGTTGGGAGATTGTCTCTCCAAAAATTTACAACCTTTAACTCCTTAACACCCTGCAGTCTCTGGCCATTTCCTTAATCAGTTCATGGCCTTCTAGACTGCAGGTATGATATTAAAATCATACTTGAGACCAAAGCATCTCCCACTGTAACTTATAAAATATTGACAGAAAACTGAGCTTTGGTTATATGGAGTTAGCCACAGCTTTATTAAACAATTTTAACCATTTAAACTATCATAAAGATGAACATCAGATCATCCATGCCCATTAACTTTTTACATCAGTTTATGCACCTTTGTCCGAACGCCACCACTGATAACCAGCAGGCGTGTAGACTCAGACGACGCCTTCCTCTGGGCACAGACTTCCGCCACGGAGGAGTCGAGAGTAGCCCTACTCTGACCTCCAACCAACCCCATCCAGAAACAGTAACCCTCTCTCCGCACCTTCCTGAAGGCCAGCCAAAAATATATCCAGACCCATGGGGTTCAGGTGAACCCCGTCAGAAAGTAACAAGTCCCCGTTATCTTCTTCCAGCTCCCGGTGTCTGACAGCAATGCCACCTAACCCCCTTACAAACTTGGACACTCGGGCATTGATTAGACGGCGGCATCGTTCCAAAGCCATGTGGGATTTGGCACCACGCCACACTTTTCTAGGCACTATATCCGACCATACTAGGGCTATCTTCTGGAAAAAAACAGCAAAACGAGCTAAGTCCTGGCGTATCATTGCAATAAGTTTGACCACCTTAAATTTGCTCAGGTCGTTGCCACCCGCATGTATTATGAGGACCAGGGGGCCACGGCAGATGCGGCTCACTGCCGCCACTTCCGAAAGAGCACCGGACCACCGCAGGCCCCTGATACTCCTCCAGTGTACCTGGACATCCAGAAGTCCTAGAGATAAACCTCCTGGTTGCACTGCCGCATGCCTCTCTGCCCAAAATACATAAGAATGTCCTATGACCCAGATATGCGGCCCTGCAAACAAAAATGGAAAGAGAATACCACTATCGTCTGCACCCGTCATCAACAAGCACTATCAACAGGTCAACAGGTCGGGTCTAACGTACGAACGAAAGCAATCAGATTTCCATCTGTCCAATAGTTTTAATATCCTCCCCCCTCATACCACACATGTCCGCCATAGTGGCGGCCCCAATTCTAAAGGTATGAGTCCCAAACTCCCTCCGGATGGAGGCCCAATTTCCGCAGGCAAGCTTTGAATACCAATGTAAATTGATATCTTGTTAATGGGGAACCAGACTCCTGAACTAAAAGGACCCTGGGGGCTGAACATTTACTATTCAGCCTGTTCAGAAGACTGCCGACCAAGTGAACTGGGCAACCCTTGGACTGCAGTGACCGAATAGACAACCAACATCCCCGTCCATGCTGGTCCACTTTGGACTTGCGGATACAAACTTTCAAGAACTGGGAACCCACTATGACATCTCTGAAATACAAACCCCCTGGGCGAGAGCTGCTTACCGACACCAGCTCGCTAATCCTCAGCGCTGCATGGAATGCCAGAGCGAATGCCGCTCGGAACAATGAAACTTCCCATGGATCCGAACACACTGCAGGCACCACCGCCAACAACCGCAAAAATAGGCTGAACGAAACCAGGCGACGGCTGTCGCCGCCACCCTTCTCTATCTTCCTCCCCTTCAGGACTTGACGAATCACAAACTGCTTCGTGACATCAGGCAAACCATGCATCTTGAGGAAGAAAGCCACCCCAGAGAGGCTTTTATTGGCCACATTGGCAGAAGCGCCTTTGTTCCTCAAGTGCGCCAAGAAATCTAAAGAGACCTGGAACACAGACTCCTCATTAAGCAGACACTTACCCCCGGCCAAAGACAACCACAAAGCCCATACTTTCCCATGACTTCTCCAAGTCCCTTCAGACACAGATCCCCGGAAGAGCCTCATAAGTTACGTTCTACCAGTGCCCACAAGTGCTCTGGGCAGGATGCACCCTCCACAGCCGCCGTTGGATGTAGATCCAGGAAGCGACAGATCTGCGAATGAGATAATGCATCCGCTCATTAAGACAACCCGGTACATGTTTTGCTCTAAACCAAATGTTGCAAGCTAGGCAATGCAGCACAAGGTGTCTAAGCAGGGCCAGAACTGGCAGAGACGAGGAGGATTGACGGTTGATCACTTGGACCACTGACATGTTGTCTGACCAGAAACATATATGCCTTGTTAGCCATTAGAGATCCCCATAAGTCTACTGCTACCACTATGGGAAAAAATTCCAACAATGTCATGGTTTTTGTCAGGACGAGGTCGGCCCAGTGAGGTGGCCAAACCTCCCTACACCAGTGTTCCTGGAAGATGGCCCCAAAACCGTCCCCACCTGCCTCGTCGGTAAAAAGACACAACTCTGTATTCGCTTTTTCCCTTTTCTTGGCAGATCACCTTACCATTAAAAGAATGTAAAAACGCCTGCCAGACCTGTAGATCATTCCGCAAGGCTTTCGTAATCCTAATGAAATAGTGGGGGAACTTTACGTCCGTCGTCGCCAAGGATAAGCGTCTTGAGAACGCTCTACCCATGGGGAGGACCTTGCATACAAAATTTAAAAGGCCCAACAAAGACTGCATCTGGTGCAAAGTCACCTTCCTGGCCAGAGAAAACTGATCAACCAAAGCAAGCAGCTTCTCCAATTTATCACTAGGTAGACAAAAATCCATCTGAACAGTGTCAATTTCTATGCTTGGGAAGGAAAGGCATGTACACGGACCCTCAGTCTTATCCGCTGAAAGGGGAACCCCTAACTGCTCCATTAGCCGACGAAAGACCTGCAACAAGTAACCACATTTTGGAGAATCAGCGGGTCATACAAACAGAAAATCATCTAAGTAATGGAGAACCGAGTCATATCCTGTCTCCCAATGCAAAACCCAATCAAGGAAAGAACTAAACATTTCAAAAAAATAACAGGATATGGAACAGCCCATTGGCAGGCACATATCCACAAAATATTCGTTACCTAAACATCAGCTGAAGAGGTGGAAATAGTCTGGGTGCACGGGTAGCAAGCGAAATGCCAACTCTATGTCGGATTTTGCCAATAGCGCCCCCCTGCCCGCTCTAACCAGAAAAACTGCCCTGTCAAAGGAAGCATAAGTCACGGCAGCCTCTTCCTTCGATATTCCATTGTTCACCGAGTCCCCTGGTGGGAATGAAAGATGGTATATCAAACGAAATTTTCCTTCCTCCTTTTTAGGGACTAGACCTAAAGGTGATACCCGTAAATTTGGCATGGGTGGGTCCTCGAATGGACCAGCCATGTGGCCTAGGGAGACCTCCTTCAACAATTTCTCTCTAACTAAGGGAACCTTATCCAGTACAGACTTTAAATTATCACAGAGCAACAACGAAGAAGATGACGAGTGAGGAATGTAAAAACCGTAACCAAAACCATCAAGCAGTACCCTTGCTTCCTGAACCCTGGGATATGGCTTTAGCCACTCCCGAAGTACCGGGTACTTCACTGGTGTTCTCTGCGCTGCCGGGCGCACCCACTTTGGCAGGTTGCCTGGCGCGCTTGAAGCAGCACACTGCAGCGTGTGTTCCTCCACAGAAAGAACACTCATGTCGGAATTTGCATGTCGCATAGAAGCGGCAATGCCCTTCATTGTACGACCAGCAGGAACCGACGGTTTTTGGAGCCGCGGCACATGACTGTTGTCCAGATGCCACGGCTCCTCCTGGAAAGGAACGAGACGGCTTTTGAGACAGAATTAATTGAATCCAGACATCAGTGGCCTTAGAGGACATAGCCAAACGCCAATGAAATTCTTTGTCATAGCGCCACTAAGCCGCACCTTGTTGGCACTAAAAATGGTATCCATATATACCAGCAGGTCCGGGCTTTTTTCCGGATGCTGCCGGCATATGACAAGCGCCAATGTAAGAAAGGCCTGCAGCCAATTCCCAAAGGTTTTCGCCACCCTCGGCTTCATGTCTGCCCCTCTCTCAAATGAGCGCTCCCTATTAACTGTCACCTGGTATACTGACAAGGACTAAATATCGACGTATTCACCCTGAACGATCTTGGCCCTGATGTCATCAGACAGGTAAGTCCCTAGTGGTGCCACGCCACAAAAAACAGAGTCCTTAAACGCTATACCCTGATATTCCTCCTTCCGGACCGGTGAGGGCACAACACCTCCTGGTGAAGATGGCATGACACTACTTTGACTAGTTAATTTATCTAGAAAACCTTGAAGAACTGAAGCTACATCTTTGCCCCCCCCACCCCCGTGTGTGTTGGTGTAGCAGCCGCTGGCCAGGCCTGTGGGCAGGTGTACTCACCACCCGTCTCTGTCTGGGGTCCTGAGGAGGGCGGGAACATCTGGGTCGCTGGGGCAGAGGGCTGTTGCGGTGCTCCGGAGGAGGCAGAAACCCATCTGGATAGCCGGCCCGCGGACATCCTGGAGCTGTGGCTTCTCCGCGACCTGTAAGAGCTGTGGCTCGATCTTCTCGATCTCCTGCTGGATGTACCGCTGCTGGAGGCAGATGACTCTGTAGCCGATGGCGAGGAAGATGTGCTGTGCGAACATGGAGACCGCTGTGACTGCCTACGACGTCCGTGTTTCCTGCCGCGTTTTCTGTGACGATGGTCCCCATGGCGACTGCCATGGTGGCTGTACGCACCTGCAACAGAGAAAAGAGAGCCAGAGGAGGGACTGGCATAGGCTCTGCCACCTTGTGTCTGCACTCCCAGTCCCCTGCTGACTTGGGCTAGTGTCACCGGGATGGAAAAAGAACGGGTGTGGGTCACCTCCAACCTATGACCCCTGTCCTGAGATCTGGGTGACTGACCCACAGCCCCCCTCATTTCCCCTGACC
Source organism: Leptodactylus fallax (assembly GCA_947044405.1). Classification (NCBI taxonomy): domain Eukaryota; kingdom Metazoa; phylum Chordata; class Amphibia; order Anura; family Leptodactylidae; genus Leptodactylus; species Leptodactylus fallax. The sequence goes on from CAMRHE010000024.1 coordinate 2,265,519, forward strand.
TGTCACTGACCTGGGGCTGGACCAGGGGAAATCCTTTGTGACGCACCTTGTATGCAGCCAGCTGGGGCCCTGGAGGCCACAGAGGTTCCTTCTGTGCCTGATGTGCCCATCGGTGGTGCTGCACTGCGTATTGGCCGCTGGGCACCAGGTGCAGCACGTGACGTGTGTTCCACCTCTCTGCTCACTGATGGGGCAGCTGTGGGGGTGGGGCTCCTGTGTCTGTGCGTGCTCAACTGTAAATGAGCCTGCTGCTTCCCCCTGCCTATACAGGACCCGAGCTGCAGGGGGAGCCACACTCTCCAGCCTCCCAGCCTGTGGGGGATCCAGGACCAGGCTGGCTGCAGGGATCACTGGGGGAGGAGAAACAGCCAGCATATTTTTCACCTGCCTGGAGGCAGGCAGGGGGCCATGGTCCAGGGAGGTCGGCAGGGATCACAGCCCCGTGTACAGAGCTGGGGGAGGGGCAGAATCCAGCTTATCTGCCGGCTCCAAGGCTGGCAGTGTGATGAAAGGCTCTGTGTGCAGGGATGGGGAGGGACGGCAGCCATTTTATCTTCCCCCGCGGAGGCTAGCAGGGTGAAAGACTCCACGTGCAGGGATGGGGGAGGGGCCACAGTCGTTTGTGCTAGGAATCTCCCGTTGCCCTGTGGCGGTAGGGGGGCATGTGGGCCGGTCCCTGCGATCCCCAGCAGAAGAATACCGGGAATGCAGCACCATGCCAGGGCTGAGTCTCAGGGGGTTCTGCTGCGGCGCTGTGGCCTGCCTCCGTCAGATGTCTTCAGTAGCTGAGTGAGGGCAGCTGGAGCCGGTAGCGGACCTCCATCCTGCATCCCCTGCTGCTGCATCAGATCAAGTGTGGGGGCGGCTGGATCCGACTCCAGCCCCCTGTACTGTATTCTTTGCTGCTGAAGAAGATCCTGTGTGGGGGCAGCTGAAGCTGTCACCAGAGAGTCCCCGTCCTTCTGCAAAAGGTCTTCCAGCCATGCATGTGCGGTGACCAGATGGAAGGTAACGCTGCAGTTGGGATTGCGGGGTGCAAACAGCGCAGACTTGTCACGGTCTCTGGGCACGAGGGCGCAGCGCTGGTGCTGTCCCACGTTACCACCACTGGTACCGGTGATGAGGGGGCTGCACAAATGTTGGTGGTGATTGTTCCCCCGGGGCGCTTCCCCTATACTGTGCCGACTGGTGGTGTTTGGGGCGCCCTGATGTTGTCGGTGCAGAGTCAGACACAGAAACGGTTGTAAAGTTGAACTTTTACTTCCATGGGTGTGGAGGCACAAATGCTTAAACAGTTTCTTCAATACAAAATAACGGGGTACGCCTGGTGACACAGCAAAGTCCTGGGGTGCAGGGTAGACTTGATGAAAGGTGTTCCTAGCCCCTTATACTTCAGTGTTACAGCCCTAAGGTGCGTCTGGGCTCCTATTTGGCTCATAGGAGGATGCCCACCATGATACTAGTACATAATATTCCCCACTCACGTTATGTGGTCCTGATAGCTCAGAGTTTCGGGGTGCAATAGTCAGGGTGGGGGGATGTTCCACAGGTCTGGCCTTGGCCCCTGGATCCTGTGATACTTGCTATGGAGCACGTGTTCCAGAATGTTCTCTCCACAGTCTCATGCTGACAAGATAATGATGCTTGACTTCCTTCAGGGCGATGGCTAGGCAGACAGGGGACAGGATCTTCTGAATAGCTGGAGTATGTCAGCTCTCCAACCTTCCTGGGCCTGTCTAGGACTTGAGATTCCTGCACTAAACTCACTGCTTTCTTCACAGGACATCACACTTATCTCCTCACCTCCTCCTCCTAACACTCCACACTTCTAACTCCTCACACGCAGGACCTTCCTGCAGGGGTGTTACCATGGGGACCCAGTGATCAGCTGACTCCTCCCCTTTTCCCAGGCGATGTCCTCCCATTGGACATTTGGTTACTATTCAATCCTATGGGAGGTGTAATGCATGTGTGAGGCTCACTAGGTGGCGCTGTGTTGTGTGAGACTCAGGACCCCCTGCTATGTCACACAGGCTATGAAGCAACAGGAAATAATACAATGCACAGAGATCACCCTCAGCCCAGCCATAGCCAGCTCTGGGATGCCACATACTCCCCCTCTTTCACTGAGCCGACCTCGGCGACGGGCTGGGGTGAAGGTGAGAAATGTAACATAACGTTAATAAATACGAATAAAGTGCAAATGGGTCCAGAGGCTCTCTGGCACAAATTTTGTGAGTGTCCATTATCATGAGAGTCTCTCTGAGAAACAATAAACAGTCCTTTCTGTAAGGAAGAGTAGGCACTCTCGCACGAATGTCCATACCGCAATGGGGTAACAGAACTTCCTTGGCTCGGTGAGCCAGGCACTATGGCTTGGATTGTTGCATATAAATGTAAATACTATATTACATGGCAAGATATTATATATATACTGTATATACACACAGGAAAAACATTAATGTAATCAGAGCAGGAATAACATATATACAGAAGCAGAGACAGTTAACCTCTTTTACCCAAGGACAGCCATGGCATCACTATAGCGTGTTGGAGGTACGCCTTTTGTGGTACGCTCAGAACGCCTAAGTGGAACGAGATTTGAATCAGGAACAGAGTCACTGAAATCAATTAAATCATCTGTCGAAGGGTTCTCTTGCACTAGAGCAATTGGTGGATAACAGCTAAATGGTAGTAGTTTAGGCGCCCACATAAGCTCAGTTAACGTTGGGGGTCTCTCTTTCGCTTCAGAAGGTGACAAGATCTCCGTACTCATTGTCTCAGCTGGGGGCACCTCTGTGGGTAGTCCTTCTTTAAGGCACAGCTTCAGACGGTTTCGGTGTACTACTTGGGGCTGTCTCCCAGGTTTAGAGATCTCATACACGTCGGATTCAGGATATGGTATGGAGATGATACTGTATGGTTCTTTCTCCCAGAATGGATCCAATTTCCCATTCCGATGGTTATTCCTTAACCATACACGGTCGCCAACTTTCAGGGGCGCTGCATGGGCGTGATGGTTGTAATCCTCCTGTTGTCTCCTACGAACCTCATCCATGCGCGTTTCAACTATCTCTTTAGCTTCCTCCATACGTCGGCGGTGTTCAACAACCCAGTCTGTTATGGGTAGTGGATTGATGATGTCAGGGACCTTCACACCAAGGGTTAAGTCTGAAGGAAGTCGACCTTGTCTTCCAAACATTAGATAAAATGGTGCGTATCCCGTAGATGTTTGGGGTGTGTTGTTGTAAATATAGGCCAAGTCCTTGATACGCTCAGGCCACTCAACACCAGGTGTAACTGCGGCTGTTCTTAGCATGCCGATGATCACTTGATTTGCCTTCTCGCACATACCATTCCCTTGAGGGTGATACGCTGTGGTTCGCAACTTCTTGCAGTCTTGGAACTGACACAGCTCAAGGAACAATTGGGATTCAAACGCCGATCCACGGTCGGTGAGGATATGCTCAGGACAACCGTAATGGCGGACAAACTCTGCGTAGAAGGTCTCAGCCGTAGTTCTTGCTGTAAGATCTCTGACAGGCACGATGACAAGGAACTTGGAGTAATGATCCACCATTGTCAGAGCGTAGCTGTAGCCGGAACGTGTGGGACCCAACTTCACATGGTCCAGAGCAACAATTTCACACGGCTTTTGAGTCTTAATTGGATGTAGAGGGGCCTTCTGATCTCTTCGACCTTCCTTGGTGATACTACAGGCGGGACACTCTCGGCACCAACTCTCAATGTCACTCCTCATCCCAACCCAATAGAAGCGACGACGGATGGTAGCTTCGGTCTTTTGTACCCCGAAGTGACCAGATCTGTCATGATACGCCTCAAGTATCATCTGTGCGTCTCTTCTTGGTACGAGGATCTGATGAAGCCTTTCACCTGTGACAGGATCAAGAGTGTTTCTAAGTAGAAGACCTCGTTGGACAAACAGGCGCTTCCTCTGTCGCCAAAGGCGTTTTAATTCCACGTCATGAAGACCTCTCTTTACACGGGTTGGTATTCTTCCTGTAAGCAGGAAATCTGACAGTTCTCCTAAAACTCTGCTCTCTTCTTGGAACGTTTTCCACAGAGATGGCTCCTGGAGGGATTCAGCAGCTGTTTTCGCCAGAGATTCTCCTTCTACAGGGACACCAATAGCAACCTGTTGGGCAAACTTGTTCTAGAATGGTGGCATCTCCACCTCTTCCCAGATGTCTTCTCGGGGTGGTTCTTCTCCCACAGGCAACTTTGAGAGTGCATCAGCGTTAGCGTTGGACTTGCCACTGCGATACTTGACAGAGAACTTGTAATTCGCGAGTCTTGAGGCCCACCGTTGTTCAAGGGCTCCCAGTCGAGCAGTGTCCAGATGCGCCAACGGATTGTTATCTGTGTACACGGTAAAGGGTGTGGCAGCCAGGTAGTCTTTAAACTTCTCTGTCACGGCCCAGACAAGCGCCAGAAGTTCGAGTTTGAAAGAACTATAGTTCTGGTCGTTCTTCTCCGCGCCTCTCAGACTCCTGCTGGCGCAGGCGATGACTCGCTCTTTGTTGTCCTGAACCTGGGACAACACTGCACCCAAACCTTGGTGACTTGCATCTGTGTACAAGCGGAATGGCTGACTGTAGTCGGGATAGGCTAGAATTGGTGGTTGCGTCAGAAGTGCTTTAAGCGCTTGAAAGGCTTCCTCTTGACGCGCTGTCCAGTCTACCGGAAGCTTTCGGTTGTAGTTTTCTCTGGGACAACCGCGCAACAACTCGTTCAGAGGCTCGGCTACTTGGGCGAAGTGTGGTATGAAACGTCGGTAGTAACCTGCGAATCCAAGGAAGCTTCGGACTTCTTTGACGGTAGTTGGTCTTCGCCAGTTCTGGATTGCAGTGATCTTTTCAGGATCAGGTTGGACGCCTTGTGCGCTCACGACATGCCCAAGGTAGTGAACTTGGGGTTTCAACAGGTAGCACTTGGAGGGCTTCAACTTTAGGCCGTGCTGTATAAGTACCTTGAATACCTCGGACAGGTGACGAAGGTGTTCTTGGTATGTCCGGGAGAATACAATAACATCGTCCAGGTACAGTAGCACACTCTGGAAATTCTCATGGCCGAGGCACCTCTCTATAAGCCGTTGGAATGTGGCTGGGGCATTACATAGCCCAAATGGCATACTATTGAATTCAAAGAGTCCCATCGGGGTCGTAAACGCAGTCTTTTCACGATCTTCAGGCGCCATAGGGACTTGCCAGTATCCACTGGTTAAGTCCAGGGTCGAGAAACAGGTAGCTGATCCCAAAGCCGTTAGAGATTCCTCAATCCGTGGCAATGGGTATGCGTCTTTGTGCGTGACATTGTTGAGTTTACGATAGTCCACACAAAATCGTAGGGTTCCGTCTTTCTTCTTGACAAGGACTAGCGGGGCTGCCCAGGGGCTGTTACTGTCCCGGATGACATCAGCATCTCGCATCTCTTGGATCAACTTTTTCACCGGTTGGTACATCGCTGGTGGTATTGGACGGTGACGCTCCTTGATTGGATGGTGGTCGCCAGTCAGAATGCGATGTTGTATGGTCGTGGTCTTACCAAAGTCCAATGGGTGTTTGCTGAATGCCTGTTGGTAACGCTTGGCCACATTGCGAACCCCATTGATGTGCTCTATAGGGGTATTGGCGTCTCCCACGTTCAATTCATCCCACCAGGACTTCGTGGATCCATTCTGAATGTTCTCAGCAGCTTGGGTGGAACGCTGTGTGGCGGTAGAATCACCAGAGAGAATGTCTTCTGGTGCTAACCGGTGTAGCAGGGCCACAGAGTGGAACTTGTGGAGGTTCACGGGAGCATCGCCCAAGTTGACTAAGCGGACAGGAACACGTCCATTGGAAACTGTGGCAAGGCTGCGGGCAGCCATGACAAGTGGTTGGCCATCTATCTGTATGGGTTGTAGCAAGGCCTCGTAGTCCTGATTTTCTATGCCCGGACGGGCACGGCACCACACCATAGTTTCTGTTCCAGGCTGTAGGGTTACTGGACGGGTATCTTGGATCCGGACTCGACCAATTTCACCTTGTTTGTTGGCGAACTTGTGCTGGGCATTGAGTACACGAATGGCCCGCTGAATGGTCTGCTGGTCACTGGGAGAAGCTGTAAGGAGAGAGGCATGCAAGGCATCCAACACTTCTGCAAAGCAATGGCGTAAAACATTCATGCCTAATATTACAACTGCAAACCTATCATCCTCTACATCAGTGACAATTACACCCTGTGTAGGCAGTTTCAAGTCCCCAATCTGGATAGTGGGTTCCCAATAACCCTGCTGTGGTATGGGCTGTCCATTGCTGGCACACAGATTTATCCATGTGTCAGGTGTTCTATTCAACACACCTAAGTCCCAATGTTCAAGGAACACCTGCTTGCGCAGGGTTGTTACCTGAGATCCAGTGTCCACCAACGCTGTCAGAGGGACGCCGTTCACCCGGATTGTGATGTGTGGGCAGGCTGAGACGAAGCGTGACAATGGCACTGAAGATTCACCTGGGCCCTTCTTCTTTCCTCCCGAGGGGCGGCCCGCTGCCTCGGGGGTGGCCCGTTTAACTGAAAACACTGAGGCCTGGTGTGTCCATATCTATGGCAATAGCTACAGTATGGCCTCTCACTCTGCGGAGGTTTCACTGAAGACGGACGTCTGGGCGGCGACTCAGGTGAGATGTTGAGACTTCGCAAAGGATCACTGGACAATGAAGACGGCTGGGTCAGACGATCTAGACGGACGGTGATCTGTTCCATGGCACGGGTCAGATGATCCACTCGGGCCAGAAGGTCATCTCTGGAGTCTGCTGGTGTAGTCTGCGCAGTTTGGGCAGCAGGTGAGGTACCCAGAGGTAGTGACAGGACAACTGGAGCAATGCTTGTTGAGGGTCCAGGTGAGGGAGCACAGATGACTGGGCTCGGCTGGGGCTGCTCCTGTCCCAAGACCTGGATGGCAAGGGCCTTGAAGTCAGCAAATGTGATGCTGGGATGTTGTGCAGCAAGCATTCGCAACTGACTCTGGAGCAATGTGGTACCCGCCCCTTCTATGAAGCGGTCAAGCAAGATTTTATCAGAGTCCACATTTTCACGTGGATCCACTTGCACCACAGCTCTGAACGCCTCTTGGAGGGATAAAGCAAAGTCCCGCAGGGTCTCACCAGGTAGTTGTCGTCTGGAAAAGAAGCGCATCTTTACCTCGGAGACAGATCGCACGTCAAAGTTCACATGGAGTTTGTCCAGAATTTGCCCAGGGGGTTCTTTTGTCAGAGGCAGGCCAGGATTTGACCTCCCTAGCTGCAGCACCCTCAAGCTGGCCCAGCAGGATCTGTATCTGCTGTTCTGTATTCAGAGGATAGAACTGGAAGAGAGACAGCATCTTCTCACGAAAGTCCCTGAGGGTATGCGCCTCCCCTTTGTAGCGCGGCAGCCATGGTGCGCCAGGATAAAATGGCATGGAGAATGGTAGGCTGCTCGCCATGGGCACTGCTGGATCACTAGAAACAGATGGCACAATGTCACTTTGCTCAGTCATGTTGTTTGCAGGTATGACTGAAATTAGGTCGCCGTCTCTTTAAGAAACTGAATTGCTTGCTGGCAGGGAATGGAGACTACAACTTGGAATGCTGTCCCTTTGAGAATGCTGTAGCTATTAACAGAGTCACTGTGATGCAGGCTGACGGTGTGCTCCCCCTCTTTAATGGTGGCACTCCCCACGGACACTGTACACGGAAAACACTCGCTGGGAGGACTGAAGACAAGGACAGGGAGGCACAGTACTCACTGACAGCAACTGCAGCGTGGACCAGAGATCAGCGGTGCATAGCAGGGACGGTGATGCGGCACCGGAGAGTCAGAAATGGCGCTGGCACGTTCGCCTTTCACTTTCTTGTATGGGTGCGCTGGAGCATTGCGCTCAGCATTCTGGGCTCTCCTAAGATGGCGAAAGATGGGTCTCCTGGCCTCATGGGCAGTGCTAAAAATCTCCCGCACTTTTGCAAGGTACAGTTAACCCTTTGTGGGCGTTGTTACACAGCGATGTGGCGCAGCAAACAAGTCCTGGGCGTTTTAACTCTTCCAGGGCTGTAACACACTGAGAGGACAGTCTTTAGGGCTTACTTCAGGGGTATAGGGCTCCCCCCTCTTTGTGGCAAGCACTCTCAGGGAATAAACTTGATCTTAGCAAAGTCCACAATAAAGACCGATGCTCTGGAGACAATTTGGCGCACTTTTCGTGGCGACTTTCTCAAAATGGCACACACCCGTATCCTGTTCGTGACGCCAGTTTTTCTTGCGGTGACCAGATGGAAGGTAACGCTGCAGTTGGGATTGCGGGGTGCAAACAGCGCAGACTTGTCACGGTCTCTGGGCACGAGGGCGCAGCGCTGGTGCTGTCCCACGTTACCACCACTGGTACCGGTGATGAGGGGGCTGCACAAATGTTGGTGGTGATTGTTCCCCCGGGGCGCTTCCCCTATACTGTGCCGACTGGTGGTGTTTGGGGCGCCCTGATGTTGTCGGTGCAGAGTCAGACACAGAAACGGTTGTAAAGTTGAACTTTTACTTCCATGGGTGTGGAGGCACAAATGCTTAAACAGTTTCTTCAATACAAAATAACGGGGTACGCCTGGTGACACAGCAAAGTCCTGGGGTGCAGGGTAGACTTGATGAAAGGTGTTCCTAGCCCCTTATACTTCAGTGTTACAGCCCTAAGGTGCGTCTGGGCTCCTATTTGGCTCATAGGAGGATGCCCACCATGATACTAGTACATAATATTCCCCACTCACGTTATGTGGTCCTGATAGCTCAGAGTTTCGGGGTGCAATAGTCAGGGTGGGGGGATGTTCCACAGGTCTGGCCTTGGCCCCTGGATCCTGTGATACTTGCTATGGAGCACGTGTTCCAGAATGTTCTCTCCACAGTCTCATGCTGACAAGATAATGATGCTTGACTTCCTTCAGGGCGATGGCTAGGCAGACAGGGGACAGGATCTTCTGAATAGCTGGAGTATGTCAGCTCTCCAACCTTCCTGGGCCTGTCTAGGACTTGAGATTCCTGCACTAAACTCACTGCTTTCTTCACAGGACATCACACTTATCTCCTCACCTCCTCCTCCTAACACTCCACACTTCTAACTCCTCACACGCAGGACCTTCCTGCAGGGGTGTTACCATGGGGACCCAGTGATCAGATGACTCCTCCCCTTTTCCCAGGCGATGTCCTCCCATTGGACATTTGGTTACTATTCAATCCTATGGGAGGTGTAATGCATGTGTGAGGCTCACTAGGTGGCGCTGTGTTGTGTGAGACTCAGGACCCCCTGCTATGTCACACAGGCTATGAAGCAACAGGAAATAATACAATGCACAGAGATCACCCTCAGCCCAGCCATAGCCAGCTCTGGGATGCCACACATGTCCTTCTTGAGCAATCCTGGCATTGATGAGGCTCATCAGGTCGTCTGCCATGATGCTTTTCCTGCTGCCAGACTACGAAAGGTGAGTAGCATTCCCGCCTCCAGCTTATATACCCCTCCCAAAATCCCGCCCCCACTACAGTTGGGAGATTGTCCCTCCAAAAATTTACAACCTTTAACTCCTTAACACCCTGCAGTCTCTGGCCATTTCCTTAAAACAGTTCATGGCCTTCTATGCTTGTCGGCTTTTTTCATATTTTTCCTCCCCATCTTCCAAAATATATACTTTTTTTATTTTTCTGTCCACAAAGCTATGTGAGGGCTTATTCTTTGTGAGATGAGTTGTAGTTTAATTTGCCGCCATTTTTGGGTACATATAATGTTTTGATTAGCTTTTATATACCTTTTTTTGGGGGTTCCATGTGAAATAACACACAATTCTATGATAATTTTTTGCATTTTGTTTTTATGGCACTCACTCTCTAGTAAAAATGACAAGGCAGTCTTGTCAGACAGGTCATTATGATTACAGCAATACCATATTTATATTGTTTTTTATTACGTTTTACCGCTTTTACAAATAAAATGTCATTTTTTGAAAATGAACGATTTTTCTGGGGTCACCATATTCTAATGCCTATAACTTTTTTACTGTACTGTTGATATGTCAGGGCTCTTTATTTGCGGGACAAGTTGTACTTTTTATTGGTACTATATATGACTTTTTGATCACTTTTTATTATTATTTTTTGGGGAAAGCATAGTGACAAAAAATATGAATTTGTGCATTGGTATTTTTTTTATGGCGTTCATTGTACATTATAATTAACGCTATTTTTGGATAGTGGGGACTTTTATACACGTGGGGACACCTAAAATGTTTATTTATTTTGGTTTACATTATGTATTTTTTTTAAATATAAAGTTTTTTTTTTACTTTTTATTGTTTTTTTTTCTTTATTTGAAACTATGTGTGTGTGCTTGTTTTTTACTTTTTACATGTCCCACAAAGGGACTTGAAACTGGGATCTCAGATCCCCAGTGCAATGTCCTGCAATACATACTATTGCAGAACATCGCACATTAGTTCCTATGGGAACTGTGCATAGGCAGTCAGTCCTGGCTGCCATGGCAACTCCTTGGAACCCGTGATCTTATCATGGGGGGTCCGAGTGGTGACGGGGGGCGAACTTGGCCCCGGACCCTCTCAATGCCATGATCACTATTGATCACGGCATCCAGGGAGTTAATCTGCTGGAGTCAGAGTATCTTCTGACTCCAGAGGCTGGTCCCGACCCTCGGCTATGTAATACAGATGAGTGCCGGAAGTGATGTGACAGGCACAGCTTCTGTGTCCGCGTCATTATAGCGCCGTACTATTGCGGCACTGAGCGTTAACTATATGTTCAGGACGACGTAATAGTACGGCACAGAACAGGAAGGGGTTAAAGTAACCTTTTTGAAGACCAAAATATGGGTCAAGACCAGCAATTATAATTACATTTAGCATATATGACTTTAATAAACATGAGTATCACTATAGAGTATATGTCAGATGACTAGCACCAAGCTACTTTAGACCAAAAATTGGACTACCAGACATAAAAATAAGCATAAAATCATTTAAAAATTAAAAATAAAACCAATATATAATCTGAATTCATTCAGGCTTGTGGATCAAGTGCTTGATATCTGTGTCTCTAAAAAGACAAGAGAAATAAATCAGTCTTCAGACATATTCAAATAGACCATCATCAGAACATGAATGATTAAGTGCAAATGTATACCCAAAAATTATAGAGGGCAAGCCTCCCTAGCATCCATCTATAGCAGTCCTAGAGTGGAAAATTCTACATTCAACCCATTGAGCCAAAGTGTATCCAAGCAGTATATCCACTTTAACTCTGAATGGTGGGATGTGATCGATAATCCAAAATCTCAACTGCTTTGCCTCAGTGAAGTGTTTGGGAACCAGTAAATCCAGCTTCTTCTTCATTCTGATGGAATAACGGTGCTGGTTTAACCTGGTTTTCAGGTCCAGTGTTGTTTCCCCCACGTAAAGTAAATGACATGGGCACAATAGGACATATACAGTGCCTTGCGAAAGTATTCGGCCCCCTTGAACTTTTCAACCTTTTGCCACATTTCAGGCTTCAAACATAAGGATATAAAATTTTAATTTTTTGGTGAAGAATCAACAACAAGTGGGACGCAATTGTGAAGTGGAATGAAATTTATTGGTTATTTTAAACTTTTGTAAAAAATAAAAAACTGAAAAGTGGGGCTTGCAATATTATTCGGCCCCTTTACTTTCAGTGCAGCAAACTCACTCCAGAAGTTCAGTGAGGATCTCTGAATGATCCAATGTTGTCCTAAATGACTGATGATGATAAATATAATCCACCTGTGTGTAATCAAGTCTCCGTATAAATGCACCTGCTCTGTGATAGTCTCAGGGTTCTGTTTAAAGCGCAGAGAGCATCATGAAGACCAAGGAACACACCAGGCAGGTCCGTGATACTGTTGTGGAGAAGTTTAAAGCCGGATTTGGATACAAAAAGATTTCCCAAACTTTAAACATCCCAAGGAGCACTGTGCAAGCGGTCACATTGAAATGGAAGGAGTATCAGACCACTGCAAATCTACCAAGACCCGACCGTCCCTCTAAACTTTCATCTCAAACAAGGAGAAGACTTCAAGAGGCCCATGATCACTCTGGATGAACTGCAGAGATCTACAGCTGAGGTGGGAGAGTCTGTCCATAGGACAACAATCAGTCGTACACTGCACAAATCTGGCCTTTATGGAAGAGTGGCAAGAAGAAAGCCATTTCTCAAAGATATCCATAAAAAGTCTTGTTTAAAGTTTGCCACAAGCCACCTGGGAGACACACCAAACATGTGGAAGAAGGTGCTCTGGTCAGATGAAACCAAAATCGAACTTTTTGGCCACAATGCAAAACGATATGTTTGGCGTAAAAGCAATACAGCTCATCACCCTGAACACACCATCCTCACTGTCAAACATGGTGGTGGCAGCATCATGGTTTGGGCCTGCTTTTCTTCAGCAGGGACAGGGAAGATGGTTAAAATTGATGGAAGATGGATGGAGCCAAATACAGGACCATTCTGGAAGAAAACCTGTTGGAGTCTGCAAAAGACCTGAGACTGGGATGGAGATTTATCTTCCAACAAGACAATGATCCCAAACATAAAGCAAAATCTACAATGGAATGGTTCACAAATAAACGTATCCAGATGTTAGAATGGCCAAGTCAAAGTCCAGACCTGAATCCAATCGAGAATCTGTGGAAAGAGCTGAAAACTGCTGTTCACAAACGTTCTCCATCCAACCTCACTGAGCTCGAGCTGTTTTCCAAGGAAGAATGGGCAAGAATTTCACTCTCTCAATGTGCAAAACTGATAGAGACATACCCCAAGCGCCTTGCAGCTGTAATCGCAGCAAAAGGTGGCGCTACAAAGTATTAACTTAAGGGGGCCGAATAACTTGGCATGCCCCACTTTTCAGTTTTTTATTTTTTACAAAAGTTTAAAATATCCAATAAATTTTGTTCCACTTCACGATTGTGTCCCACTTGTTGTTGATTCTTCACCAAAAAATTAAAATTTTATATCCTTATGTTTGAAGCCTGAAATATGGCAAAAGGTTGAAAAGTTCAAGGGGGCCGAATACTTTCGCAAGGCACTGAATCAAGCCCATAGAGGACTTCTTACACTGAGAAAGTAGACTCCTTGATACTAAGATACAATCAAGTCTGTGATCCGAAGCTCTTGGGTTTGAATAAAAAGAGTAATCTTTCACCATGGGATGATGAGTTCTCCAGACATCCAACAATGACAGAGTGTACAGCGTCTGGTGCAGTTTGTGTAGAGCTCTCTGGGAGACATGCGACTTTCCCGTAGATGCGTCCAATCGAGAATTTAAAGTCAAGTTCAGATCTCACCCAACTACTATCACACCTTCTGCGAATAGGTGTAGTGCCTCAAGAGTGCAGATAAGCCAGTCCACTTGGCCTGAGGTAGGGACGTATAAGTTAACTAGTGTAAACGTCGCAGACGCAATCCTCCCCTTCAAGAACAGCGATTTTGCCATATGTTTGGGATCATTGTCTAGTTGGAAGATAAATCTCCGTCCCAGTCTCAGGTCTTTTGCAGACTCCAACAGGTTTTCTTCCAGAATGGTCCTGTATTTGGCTCCATCCATCTTCCATCAATTTTAACCATCTTCTCTGTCCCTGCTGAAGAAAAGCAGGCCCAAACCATGATGCTGCCACCACCATGTTTGACAGTGAGGATGGTGTGTTCAGGGTGATGAGCTGTGTTGCTTTTACGCCAAACATATCGTTTTGCATTGTGGCCAAAAAGTTCGATTTTGGTTTCATCTGACCAGAGCACCTTCTTCCACATGTTTGGTGTGACTCCCAGGTGGCTTGTGGCAAACTTTAAACAAGACTTTTTATGGATATCTTTGAGAAATGGCTTTCTTCTTGCCACTCTTCCATAAAGGCCAGATTTGTGCAGTGTACGACTGATTGTTGTCCTATGGACAGACTCTCCCACCTCAGCTGTAGATCTCTGCAGTTCATCCAGAGTGATCATGGGCCTCTTGAAGTCTTCTCCTTGTTTGAGATGAAAGTTTAGAGGGACGGTCGGGTCTTGGTAGATTTGCAGTGGTCTGATACTCCTTCCATTTCAATGTGACCGCTTGCACAGTGCTCCTTGGGATGTTTAAAGTTTGGGAAATCTTTTTGTATCCAAATCCGGCTTTAAACTTCTCCACAACAGTATCATGGACCTGCCTGGTGTGTTCCTTGGTCTTCATGATGCTCTCTGCGCTTTAAACAGAACCCTGAGACTATCACAGAGCAGGTGCATTTATACGGAGACTTGATTACACACAGGTGGATTATATTTATCATCATCAGTCATTTAGGACAACATTGGATCATTCAGAGATCCCCACTGAACTTCTGGAGTGAGTTTGCTGCACTGAAAGTAAAGGGGCCGAATAATATTGCAAGACCCACTTTTCAGTTTTTTATTTTTTACAAAAGTTTAAAATATCCAATAAATTTCATTCCACTTCACAATTGCGTCCCACTTGTTGTTGATTCTTCACCAAAAAATTAAAATTTTATATCCTTATGTTTGAAGCCTGAAATGTGGCAAAAGGTTGAAAAGTTCAAGGGGGCCGAATACTTTCGCAAGGCACTGAATCAAGCCCATAGAGGACTTCTTACACTGAGAAAGTAGACTCCTTGATACTAAGATACAATCAAGTCTGTGATACGAAGCTCTTGGGTTTGAATAAAAAGAGTAATCTTTCACCGTGGGATGATGAGTTCTCCAGAAATCCAACAATGACAGAGTGTGCAGCGTTTGGTGCAGTTTGTGTAGAGCTCTCTGGGAGACATGCTACTTGCCCGTAGATGCGTCCAATCGAGAATTTAAAGTCAAGTTCAGATCTCCCCCAACTACTATCACACCTTCTGCGAATAGGTGTAGTGCCTCAAGAGTGCAGATAAGCCAGTCCACTTGGCCTGAGGTAGGGACGTATAAATTAACTAGTGTAAACGTCGCAGACGCAATCCTCCCCTTCAAGAACAGCGTTCTGCCCTCTCCATCCCTATGTACATGTTCACAAATGAAAGAGATAGAATGGCGGATTGCCATCATGACCCCTCTCGATGCAGCCGAGGAGCTAGTACTGTGGAACCATTGAGAAAAATAGTTGGACGGGAGTTTGGGTACCTTGCCTTTCTCAAAATGTGTTTCTTGCAAGAAAAGGACCTTTGTCTGCAGTTTCTTCAGAAGGAGGAGGACACTGTGTATCTTCTCTGGGGAATTTAAGCCATGAGCATTGAATGAGGTCACCACCGTTTTTGCCATATTACCGGAGGATAAAGCAGTGAACCGGTCACCAATTACAGGGCTTCAGACTGGGGAGGTGGTAAGAAGGGAAGGGGTGGTAGAAGAAGAAGAGGAGTAGGGAGAAGGCAAAGAAGTACTAAAAAAGTCAAGAACAGTAAAAGTAGAGAAGACGGAAAAAGAAACAGAAACAACCAAGAAAAATTAGTAAGCAAATCAAATATAACAAGTGCTCTGGTCTGTCAGAGCAGAGCTATGACCAAATGTTCCCTACGGAGGGAATGTGGCTGTCTGAGCACTGCTGATCAGGGATCAGAGAGACCGACTAGATGGGGTCACTAAAGAACTTGAGAGACAAGGCATTTGAGGAGAAACAACTCATTATATAATGGCAATTAGTTAACCTGAAAACTATCACAGCAGTGCAAAACATACTCATAAGAACAGACGTCCTGTCTAATCCCCATGAGAAACTGCAATGGGATTTGGCCCAGGCTATCTCCATAGAGTTGTGCAATGTCCTAGCCAAGAGACAGCACTGTAACCCCCAGAATCTAGATACAAAATAGGCTATACTAGAAAATCCCAATAAAACTGAATAATAATAATACTATGTAAACAAAGAAACCTGATAACGTCCAGAGGGATTACTTTGTAGGGACTCTTCCATGAAGATAATTTGCTGGGCCCGCGGCTCGGAGGACCCTCTCCACCTGTGAGCACTGGAGGGACATCATGGGGTTGTCGGCAGTCCTTGAAGAGATCTCCTGGCCTTCGGCAACTTGAAGCAGCGGGTCTGCTTCACTCCCAGGCAGGTCGGCAAGGATGGGAGCTTACCGATATCTGACGTCGGCATCCATGATGGAATATCCAGAGGCGTGATGCTAAGTTGCTCCCATACACCGAAAAGATCCGCAGGTGTTTGTACCATTAGGCGTCTGCCCTGGTGTTGAATAGAGAGGCCGAATGGATAGAGCCAAGAGAATGTAATGTTCATGCCCTGCAGCAGCTCCAGTAGCGACTTAAAGAGGACCTTTCACGTCCTCATGTATATGCAGTTTTACATACCGCTAGAAAGCTGACAGCGCGCTGGAGATATCGGGGGTCTAAATTTCACCATTCACTGTCAGAAGGGTGGTCCTGACAGTCTAGCGGCTCTGTGAGGAACGCCTTCCCTGACAGTACTAGTCCATAGACTTGTACTGGAGGGGCATTCCTCACAGCTCAGCGTCATCACTGGGCTGTAAGGAATGCCCCCTCTGACAGTACTCGCCTATGGATGAGGACAGAGAGAGGGGATGTTCCTTACCGCCCAGTGATGACGCTGAGCTGTGAGGAATGCCCCCACAGTACAGGAGGAATACTGTCAGGGAGGGCGTTCCTCACAGCGCAGCTAGACTGTCAGGAACTCCCTTCTGACAGTGAACGGTGAAATTTACCCCCGATATCTCCAGCCCCTGGGCAAATAATGGGAAAGCCGACAGTGTGCTGAATTCAACGCGCTGTAAGCTTTCTAGCAGTATGTAAAACCGCATATACATGAGGACGTGAAAGGTCCTCTTTAAGCTGGTGCCTCTGTAAGCCGTGTACAGGGGTGGGCTCCCCAGGATACAGCGAAGACACGAACAAAGGAAGCCACTCCAAATCAATTTAGTAAAAACAAGATTTTAATTAGTGTAGTAACACCCCTTTACCAAAAAAACACTCCCAACTATTTACATACACTCAGCCAGTAAACTGAGACCCTGGTGTTGTACAGCGCGGTGCCCTCTAATGTGCGGCTCCAATATCCTCCAAGCTTTTACCTATCTGCAGACTGCAACTAACCAGCTGCTTGTTACCTTTTTATCATCCTAGTCACAGGAACAATTCAGTGAGTGTGATAGGCGCACCGGCGGTATAACACAAGAGCTTACAAACTTATCAAAATATCCCTATTCCCCCCAAACAAAGTACAACCAAGTAAATATAATAGTATTTCAGCTTGCAAACCGAAGAAATGTGACAATGTATAAAATGTCGCTTCTAGACTTCCTTAGAAGCTCCTTTATAAGAGTTACAACTCAATAGAATGCTCTGAGTCCTTACTACCGAATAGGTAGCTAATTTGCCAGTAGTGTGGCCTGTGAAGATGAGTATGCCTAACTAGTCTAACTACAGGCCCTTACTCAGTCCCAAAAATGTAATGCGGTGTGTGTAAGATTACTTTTGTTACTGACCTGAGTCTGTTGGGTACCTTTAGACTTTGTCTGGAACAGCTGAAAGCGGGGCTCATCCAGAAAACATGCGATCTCACTGACAGGGCCACTTCTCAGCCGGCTCCTTGATAGCAATCTTCAACTTAGGATGCTGTCTGAACAAACCCTGGAACAGTCTCTGCTTCAGCTCCACCTTGCTATATTCTTCCTTCTCTCACTTCAGTCCTTCTTCTAAAAGCTCAAAGCACACTCCAAAGATGGATGCCACACACACTCTGCTCCTCCTTCTAGTTCCACCTCTGCAGAACAGGGTCTCCACGTCACTACTCCAGGGAATTACAGAATTACAGTCCTTCCCATTTCTGAGGTTACAGTGGCCTCTTGTGGTCAAACAACCAAATGTCAGTTTATAAAAAAAAAAAAAACTTATTTACAGAAACAGGTACATTCATAACATGAGGGCTGTTTCCCCATCTTACACCTCTTGGCCAAGGTAGATGGTGCCAAGTCCTGATAAAAGGATAGCTTGTCATTCTCGTATACCACCTCCTTCTGGACTCTAGCTGCAGCAAAGATATCCTGTGTATCTAGGAAGGACAAGAGGCCACAGACGACATCACGTGGTGGATCTTCTGGTTTCAGCTTAGGTCGTAGTGCTCTATGGGCCCGTTAAATAACCACTGAGGCGGCACGGTCTTGGCCTATCAACGAAGCAAAGATGGAGGCCACCCTGTCTTTTATTTCAGTCCACATGCCTCTGAGATACCTTTACTGCGCACATTGCGATGGCGACTGCGGTTCTCCTGGTCCTCCATGAGCGTCAGTGCTCGATCTATCTACTCCTTCTGTGCAGAGAGGATGTCGACCATCGTGGTAGAATGGGAAGTGATACCTGCACAGGCTTCCTCTACCGCCTCGACCCTGCGGCCCAGGTGAGTGAGTTCAGATTTTCTATCTGCTAGATCTGAAAGGACTGGGTGGATTGCCTGAGCCAGTGCTTTTTTAAGGAAGGACTTCGAAATTTGAGAAGAGGCGATGTCGCTTCTCTCACCTTCTCCACTACTGTCGTGATCCGAGTCTGCAGCTTGGTCTCCACTGTGCACGCCTTCCGGCGCCATCTTGAGCAAAGGTCTCTGGCTGTGAGGACTTCCTTTATTCAGGAATTTCTGTAAATCCGCTTGTTGTCGAGCGGTTTTTTGGGTGCAGGGAGGTTGCCCACTCCTGTCCCTCCCAATCTTTACCATAATTGCTGTGGTAGCGCTATATAGCTGGTCTCCTTAGCCTTTGTGTAATGGAGCTACAGGCTCATGCTGCCGGTACACTCAGCGGTCAAGCTCCGCCCCACCCTTGACTAAGCTTTCTGTTGCTCAAAAGTTATGTTATAAGCTTTTGAAACTTTATGCAAATTTACCTTAACTGGTAATGGGAGTTAGGGAGCAGTTTCATCTCGCCATGTAGTCATTGCGCTAAAACACACCCTGTGTGGCATGACTGACATTTCTCTCACTGTCAGACCTCAGCCTGATTGATATCCTTCCTAACTGCTGGCCTCACGGCGTGTGATTTAGTTTGACGATCATTACTTGATGCTGCACATGCTGAAGTAGGGTTAGGGTGAGTATGTGTATCAAAATTAATATTGCTCACAAAAAAAAGATACGTCACTACTCCAAAAAGTAAAAAAAAATTATAGCAATTAAACAAACATGTGCAAAAATGGACACACTTTGCCTGGCCCTGAAGACCCTAAATGCCTTAGACCAGGGGTACTCGGCTACTTTTAGTAAAGGTCTGTTGACCGGGTTCTGCCATCAAGTAAAGGTCTGAACTGAACAGCAGCTGAACTTGTCCAGTATTTACGGTATTTTTTGGACAAAAAGACACATAAGTCACACCCCAGGTTTAAACAAGAAAAATTAAGAAAAAATATTTCCTAATGTGGCATTATACTGTGTGTGGGGGGCACTAACGTGGCATTATACTGTGTGCAGGGGCACTAAGGAGCATTATACTATGAGTGGGAGCACTAAGGAGCCTTATACTGTGGGTGAGGGTACTAAGGAGCATTATACTGTAAGCCGTGTATCGGGGTGGGCTCCTCAGGATACAGTGAAGTATCAAAGTAACAAAGGAAGCGACTCCAATTCACTTTAGTGAAAACAAGATTTTACTAAAGTAATACCCCTTTACCAAAAAGAACACTCCCAGATATTTACATACACTCAGCCAGTAAGCTGAGGCCCTGGTGTTGTACAGCGCGGTGCCCTCTAATGAGTGCCTCCAATACACTCCAAGCTTTTACCTATCTGCAGTCTGCAACTAACCAGCCGCTTGTTACCTTTTTATCACCCTAGTCGCAGGAACAATTCAGTGAGTGTGATAGGGGCACCGGCGGTATAACACAAGAGCTTACAAACTTGTCAAAATACCCCTACTCCCCCCAAAGTACAACCAAGTAAATATAATAGTATTTCAGCTTGCAAGCCAAAGAAATGTGAAAATGTCGCTTCTAAACTTCCTTAGAAGCTCCTCTCTGAGAGTTACAACTCTATAGAATTCTGTGTCCTTGTCCTTACTACCATATAGGTAGATAATTCTCCAGTAGTCTGGCCTGTGAAGATGAGTATGCCTACCTATTTTAACTATAGGCCCTTACTCAGTTCCAAGCAATTTGGCGCCACAAATTTAATGTTGTGCGTGCACGATTACTCCTCTTACTGACCCGGGTCTGTTGGGTACCTTTAGCCTTTGTCTGGAACAGCTGAAAGCGGGGCTCATCCAGAAAACCTGTGGTCTCACTGACAGGGCCACTTCTCAGCCGGGTCCTTGATAGCAATCTTCTCCATAGGATGCTGTCTGAACAAACCCTGGAACAGTCTCTTCTTCAACTCCACCTTGCTATATTTCCGATCCCTTAGGAATCCTCCTTCTCACACCAGTCCTCCTTCTTCTACAGCTCAAAGCACACTCCCAAGATGGCTGCCACATACACTCTGCTCCTCCTTCTAGTTCCACCTCTGCAGAACAGGGTCTCCACGTCACTACTCCAGGGAATTACAGAATTACAGTCTTTTCCCATTTCTATGGTAACAGTGGCCTCTTGTGGCTAAACAACCAAATGTCAGTTTATAAAAAAAAATAAACTTATTTATAGAAACAGGTACATTCACAACATGGGGGCTGTGTCCCCATCTTACAATACTGTGAGTGGGGAAATTAAGAAGAGTTATACTGTGGGTGAGGGCACTATGAAGCATTATACTGTGCAGGGGGCAACTATTGTGGCATTATACTGTGTGCTGGGGGGCACTAAGGAGCATTATACTGTGTGTAAAGGCATTAAAGAGCTTTATACTGTGGGTGGGGGCACTAATAAGCATTATAATGTGTGTGGGGGCACTAATAAGCTTTATACTGTCAGTGGGGGCACTAAGGAGCTTTATACTGTGGGTGGAGGCATTAAGGAGCATTATACCATGTGTAAGGGAAATAAAGAGCATTATACTGTGGGTAGGGACACTAAGGAGCATTATACTGTGAGGATGGGCATTAAGGAACATTACACGGTTGGTGGGGGCATTAAGGAGCATTATACTGTGAGTGGGGGTACTAAGGAGCATTATACTGGGGAACATTAGAGCCCCCACACAGTATACTGTCCCATCACACAGTATGCTCCTTAGTACTCCCCCCCCCAAGTATAATTCCCTATTAGTTCCCCCACACATAATTAACATTAACAGCGGCCAGGAGGAACATTCATCTCCTGCCTGCTGTCCCCAAGCCCTGATCTCCCTAGTAGCAGTAGCAAAGATCAGCAATCATCATTAAGAACCCTCATGTGTGAAGGCAACAGGGATGAACACTGATCCCTGCTACTGATATTCCAAGGGATCAGGGCTTGGGGGCAGCAGATGAGGTTTCTCCCGGCCGCTGTCATAATGAAAAGCAGGCATTGCAATCTATTTCACTGCATTGTATTATGCTTTTCTTGTATCCTATTAAATCCCACTTCTGGCAAGGTGTAATAGGTGTACTAACATTTCATACTATGCCCCTTGTTGCCGTAACAACACCTCAGCACCCTGTGATCACATTGTAGCAAATGGGGGCATTCAGGAAGCAGAAGGAGCCCTCAGTTTGTGTTTGAGCTATTAAACTTTTGGGATTGGAGTTGTAAGTGGGTTTCACACATAGGAATTTGATGCTGATTTGGGGGCAGATTCTGCTCCCAAATAAGCAGCAGATGCCACCCAAATTTACAACAATGGGAGGCAGAGATCTTCCCGCAAACGCCATGTCTTAAAACTCCCCACTGATTAGGCCTATTCTGGGCCTAATTGGCATTCTGAATTCCTCTTCATTTTCTGCCATGTGAATGTTCAAGCTGTTAAAGGTGTTTTTCCATCCCTCCATAAGATGGTAGTACACAGTGGCGTAACTAGGAATGGCTGGGCCCCAAGGCGAACATTTGACATGGCCCCCCCCTCCCCCGAACCGGTTACAGGTCGCCAAACAGTAAAATATGCTCAGCAGAGGCCCCAGATAGTATTATATGCTCAACAGTGGCCCCCACACAGCATTATATGCTCCACAGTGGCCCCCATACAGCATTATATGCTCTACATTTCTCCCCCCACACACAGTATAATATGCTCCACACAGTGGTCCCCACCCAGTATTATATGCTTCCCACAGTGGTACCCACCCAGTATTATATGCCCCCCATAGTGGGCCCCACCCAGTATTATATCCTCCCTACAGTGGCCCCCACTCAGTATTATATGCTTCCCACAGTGGCCCCCAACCAGTATTATATGTCCCCCACAGTGGCCCCCACCCAGTATTATATGCTCTACAGTGGCCCCACCTAGTATTATATGCTCTACAGTGGCCCCCACCCAGTATTATATGCTCTACAGTGGCCCCCACCCAGTGTCATATGCTCTACAGTTACCCCAACCCAGTGTTATATGCTCTACAGTGGCCCCCACCCAGTGTTATATGCTCTACAGGGGCCCCCACCCAGTATTATATGCTCTACAGTGGCCCCCACCCAGTATTATATGCTCTACAGTGGCCCACACACAGTATTATAAGCTCCACAGTGGCCCCCACCCTGTATTATATGCTCCCAAAAGCCCCCCCTCCGCTTCGGTGCTATTATTATACTCTGGGATCTCCTCAGACCCCAGAGTATAATAATCGGAGGCCAAGGGAAGGTGATTAAAAATAACAAAAATTCATACTCACCTTGCCTTACCTTTCCTTGGCATCCTCGCTCCATCCTGCCGTCTTCAGGCCCTCTTCCGACGTCGCTGCCGAGGCCTGTGATTGGGCCTCAGCGGTCACGTGGGGGCGCACTGACGTCATTACGCGGCCGCGCCCCATGTGACCGCTGGGGCCTAATCACAGGCCTCAGTCATGACGGAGGAGCGTCGGAGAGAACGCTATGCCCAGGAAAGGTGAGAATCATCATTACTGGTTTGTGGGGTTCACGGTAGCATCTGCCACAGGGCTCCGGGGCCCCTAATGTCCCGGGCCCTGTGGCAGCCGCTACCACTGCTACCCCGATAGTTACGCCCCTGGTAGTACATATTATTTGAATGAAGCCATGCAACAGATCCCTGCATTGTAGAGAAAGACTATAAAGGAACCATAGTTCTAAATCACTGCTGTTGCCCCTCAATCTTAGTTTTGTAGGGTTCCTGACAATCAGATAGTCATTGATTACAAAATGATGGCATAAACCCTTTTCAGCAAAGCTACAGTTGTCCTAAAAAGTTTACATATCTAGCAGATTTTTTGGGTTTTTGGCCTTTTTCAGAGAATGTGAATAATAACACAAAAGCTTTTTCTCCGCTCATGGCTAGTGGTTGGTTGAAGCCATTTATTGTCAAACTTCTGTGTTTTCTCTTTTTAAATCATAATGACAAACAAAAATATCAAAATGACCCTGTTCAAAACTTCACATACCCCAGTTCTTAATACCGTGTATTGCCCCCTCTAACATCAATGACAGCTTGAAGTATTTTGTGTTAGTTGTGGATGAGGCTCTTTATTTTCTCAGATGGTAAAACTGCCCATTCTTCTTGGTAAAAAGTCTCCAGTTCCTGTAAATTCCTGGGCTGTCTTGCATGTACTGCGCGCTTGAGATCTCCCCAGAGTGGCTCAATGATATTGAGGTCAGGAGACTGAGATGGCCACTCCAGAACCTTCACTTTCTTCTGCTGTAGCCAATGACAGGTCGACTTGGCCTTGTGTTTTGGATCGTTGTCATTTTGGAATGTCCAAGTACGTCCCATGCGTAGCTTCCTGGGTGATGAGTGCAAATTTGCCTCCAGTATTTGCTGATAACGTGCTGCATTCATTTTTCCTTCAACTTTGACCAAGTTTCCTGTGCCTGTGAAGCTCACACATCCCCACATCATCAGTGATCCACCTCCGTGCTTTACAGTACGAATGGTGTTCCTTTCATCATAGGCCTTGTTGACACCTCTCCAAATGTAACGTTTATGGATGTGGCCAAAAAGTTTGATTTTTGTCTCATCACTCCAAATTACTTTGTTCCAGAAGTTTTGAACACGGGGGGGAGATCTTGCATGGAGCCCCTGATCGAGGGAGATTATCCGTGGTCTTGTATGTCTTCCATTTTCTAATTATTGCTCCCACAGTTTATTTCTTCACACCAAGCTGCTTGCCTATTGCAGATTCAGTCTTCCCAGTCTGGTGCAGGTCTACAATTTTGTTTCTGGTGTCCTTCCACAGCTCTTTGGTCTTCACCATAGTGGAGTTTGGAGTGTGACTGTTTGAGGTTGTGGACAGGTGTCTTTTATACTGATAACAATGTCAAACAGGTGCCATTACTACAGGTAATGAGTGGAGGACAAAGGAGCCTCATAAAGAAGAAGCTACAGGTCTGCGAGAGCCAGAAATCTTGCTTATTTGTAGGTGACCAAATACTTATTTTCCACCATAATTTGCAAATAAATTCTTAAAAAATCAGACAATGTGATTTTCTAGATATGTTTTCTCATTTTGTCTCTCATAGTTGAGGTCTACCTATGATGTCAATTACAGGCCTCTCTCATCTTTTTAAGTGGGAGAACTTGCACAATTGGTGGCTGACTAAATACTTCTCTTCCTCACTGTATGTTGTTATGCTACATAAGAAACTAGGAACTCCATATTATTATCATGTATTCCTAGGTCCAAAAATTTGATCAAATGTATTTTATTACACTATTGAATTACAGCAGGGTACATAGCTGTAAAACATTCAATTATTTGTTAGTCATTTTTAGAATGTCATCTGACTGAACAGTGACATCTACAGGCTTCAAATATATACCTAGATTTTATGGTGCTTACAAATTTCTTTGATCATGTATTATCTATATTGGACTAAAAATAAAATGAAGTAATGCTTCCTTCCTTAACCTGTTCCCAACATCTCACGTACCCGAGAATACATATAAAAGTAAAAAAAACTGTGAAACACATACACATTAGATATCCCTGTGTCTGCAAAACGCCCGGTCACACATTACAGAAAAAAATCGACAGCGGAAATGCTGTGATTTCAAAAGCGCATTCTGGCGTTTTCCACATAGGTATAATAGAAACAGAAAGTCTGCAGAGGAAAACTCTGCAGACTTTATGAAAAACGCTGTGGAGAAAAATGCAATGCGCTTTCTTTTCTGCAGCGTTTTTTGGCAGCGAAGGGCTGCGTGGGGCCTTAGCCTTAAAAGGTTTTCCAGGCTAAAAATATTAATAATCTAGCCTAAACATAGGTGCTCAATATCATATCAGTGCAGGTTTCACTCCTGGCACACCTGTTGTCAACAGCTGATACACAGAGAATAGAGCAGGAAACTGGCAGTGCCACAATTGCTTTGAAAAGTTGTATATTATTATTATTATTTAGCTCACCATTAAAAGGTTTTTCCAAGATAAAAATATTAATGACCTAGCCTAAGTATAGTTGCTCAGTATCATATAAGTGGAGGGTGTCAAACCAAGCACACCCATATATTAGCTGCAGACATGTCAACTCACCTTGGTGAATAGTCACATTCATCTGGCTCATTGGTATTCACTGTACAGTGACATCACCTTCATGCACTTAAAGTTTAATTTATTATGTGCAAGGCGGGTATTGAACCCAGACTCAGCCATTATGTTCAATGGTAGTTTTTTCTCTCTTACCTCTTCACTTTTCTCGTTCAATAGTATATTTCTAGCCCTGTATAATGTAGAGAAATATCTCTATATATCAGTACATTGTATGCTGAAATATATATTTATATGAGATTTTTATATCTCTCTACATACATTATACAGGGATAGAAATAATCGATTGAGAGAGAGAAGTGAGGAGCTAAGAGGAAAAAAAATCTAAGTTAAATAAATAGAGTTTGTAGCTCATGGAGTCAGTAGGGTGGCAGCTTGGCACAAATATGCATCATACCCTAGGTTCAATTCTTATGTCCCCCACAGTGGCCCCCACCCAGTATTATATGCTCTACAGTGGCCCCACCTAGTATTATATGCTCTACAGTGGCCCCCACCCAGTACTTATTTTCCACCATAATTTGCAAATAAATTCTTTAAAAATCAGACAATGTGATTTTCTAGATATGTTTTCTCATTTTGTCTCTCATAGTTGAGGTCTACCTATGATGACAATTACAGGCCTCTCTCATCTTTTTAAGTGGGAGAACTTACACAATTGGTGGCTGACTAAATACTTTTTTTTTCCCACTGTAGATATATATATATATATTGTGACAGGACCAGGGGCAAAGTGATAGAAGGAGTATACATTTCTCCCAGGTTCCTGTCATATACCTTCTAAAAGCACCTGGGAAAAGAAAGCTGGGTTCCTTGATGGAGGGTTTTACCAAAACCCTGGTAAAAGGTCTGGCTGCTGGAGTAGGGAGAAATGGGTGTGTCTCCACTCCATTCAGTCACTTCAGGTTTTGGGATGAATGGGGTTAATATCTTGTTTCCTGAAGTGTGCATATATAAGGGCAGACAGCACACAGGTATTTGGCTGTCTCTGCTCCTGGGAAACCACTGTGAGTTAAGCTGCTGTGAATTGTGCATTGTGTTTGGGGAGCTAGGCAGTAGGCCCAGCTCTCAGTTAGCTACCTGTGTTATAGGTAGTAGCCAGACGGCTAGGATTTTCTTTTGTATTATTTTTATTTTGCCTGGAAGAACTAATAAAACTGGTTGCGGCCAGTTGCACCATATTTGACTGGACTGGACTGTTATTGCTGTGCCAAAAAGTGCTCGTCTGACTGAGGAGACGACGATCCCTGAGCTAATCCCGTTACAATATATATATATATATATATAGTAAAATTACTAAAGCTTTAACAGTAAAGTAAATTGCAATAAATCCATTTTAGTAATACACATTATTAAAAGGCCTTCCCATAGACATATTTGGTATCACTGTAACCATTATGAATCACACAAAAAAAATAATACAATATTTAACATGATCACATGAAGTGGCATGAATAAAAATGATGCAATTGTTTATTTTATTTGGAGTCTATTATAATTATATGGGGTCTTAATTTTTTTAGCTATTCACTTTTATAAAGGTCATGCCCCTTGAAAAGGCCACTCCCACTTTTGCCGTGATCTGCCATTCGTGAATCATCCTGTGAAGGGCTCTCCCAGGTTGACGTCTCTTTAGCTGTTCTCAGCAGCTAATACTCAAAGAATAGAGCTGGAAACTGGCAGTTCTCATTGACATTATTGCCCATGAAATTACCAAAGTTATATTTCAGGGAGTCTCAAGAAAATTATGTTTGTTACATACCCCACTGGTAGTGATATTGAGCCTAATTTTTTTTTATGAAATGGCAATGAAATTGAATTGGTGGTGCATGGTCACGTGGATCACCATAATTAGTATCTATGCAAAGTATTCTGTCCATGTAAGTAGAACGTCTGTGAATGAGCTCCATTTTGGAAAAGTTACATGCGTGATACATTTGGAAAATGTGTCAAGCATTTTTGAAAAGAATTAGATTTTTTTTTCAATAAAAATAATATACTATGTCAGGTATAGGCAACTTTCGGCACTCCAGCTGTTGTAAAACTACAACTCCCAGCATGCATACTTGCTCTGCTGTTCTTGGAACTCCCATGGAAGTGAATGGAACATGTTGGGAGTTGTAGTTTCACAGCAGCTGGAGTGCCGAAGGCTGCTGAACCCTGTTCTATGTGGTGAAAAAAAATAGAAGCTATTAGATGTTGAAGATATAGAGTCCATGATTATTGAATTTTTTTTTGTCTTAAGAATAAGAACAAATAACATTTGTGGATACAAAAACTATTGGTATAGTTGGTATACCAGCTTCAACTTCCTGCTGTGACCAGTAGTACTCCTAATGTTTAGTGATGCTCAGTGAGGAGATAAAGGCAGCACTACTCCATCTCATAGAAATAGTAATCCATGGTTCTCACCAATACTATAAATGGCAATCTTTATTTGCTTTGTATATTACAGCAGAATATATACAGTATGTGGGAGTAACTCACCTCATCTCACTGAACATATTTATAGTAAAACATTGTATATAGGCATCTTCATCTTAAGAAATGTCTTAATCCTGGACAAGAGTGGCACCTAAAAAAAGTCCATACATTTCTACTCTACTTCTTGACAAACCTAGTGTGACAAGTTTTCCAGAGAGGAAGTTTTGCACCTGCTCTATACTCCATATAATTGATAGAGGTCCTAAGTGAGGGATCCCCTCTTTTGACGTGGAATGTTTTGAAATATAAGGTAAGATGAATAGTGTTCAAATATATAGTTTACAGGACAGTATTAACATTTACATTTGGTCTTGTGATATCTTTAATAAACACAATAAATGTTATTTAGCATTGTGCACTGTCAAAAACATTCAGTACATATATTGACCACCTCACATTATATGTAGAAGTTTTCATTATCTAAGTCATTATAGATTATATTTGTTAAATAAGGGTTATTAAAGGGGTTGTCCAGTTTCACACCAATATTAAGACAAACATTGAGACAATTATTATTGTTTGTATAATGAAAAGTTGTACAATTTTCCAATATATTTTCTGTATCAATTCCTCATGGTTTTCTAGATCTCTGCTCTCTGTCATTTATTCTGCTTACTATCAGTGGAAAAAAAAAATCAGTCCATGGTCATGTGATGTACAGTCTTTCAATTTTGGCGTTTAATTGGACAACCTCTTTAAGTGCAAACATAGCTAGTAAATACTACGTCTAATGCGCCATCATACAAATTAGTTGCTTACTCAATTATTATAAAAAAGCAGAAAAATGTTTTTATTGTTGGTATCTTTAAAAAAACTATAACCTCACATGTTTCTTATAACCATTAATAATCTATGTTCTTTATAGGAGGAGAAAATCAAGGTTATAGAGTAAAATGATCAAATACAGTACAGATGTAAACCAGCATTCTGGGTAATCCCATCCACACATTGCAGAATAAAATCTTTTTGTAAATCGCAGCATGTCAATTATACCTGCGGACATGCTGGTATTTTCCTTATAGGTATAATAGAAGCAGAAAGTCCGCAGAGGAACTTTGGACCTCTGTAGACGTTCTGTGAAAAACACCGCAGGAAAAACCACGATGTGTTTCTGCGGCTTGTTACGTGGGGCTGTGACGGTACAACACCTGCAGGTATGTGTTAGGGTCACTGGTGCCTACTTGCTGCAGGGCCCTTTGCCAGTATGAAACCATTCCCCCCACAAGGCTGGGCCTACTGGTCCCTCCTGGTGAAGTAATCCTTGGGACCGGGCTGCTTGCTGCACTTCCTGGCCTAACCCCAAAATCAGGACTCTGCTCGATTCTCTGCATAGCTGTGGCTGCCTCCATTTCAGCCATACGCTCAGGATCTCCAAAAGCCTGGTTCAGCAATTCTTGAGCTCTGCTTCTGAGCCCACTAGCCATCCACTGGTATTTGCCAAATAAAAGATAGGATAGAATACAAAGAGTAAGGGAGGGGAACAGCACTGTATCAAACTTTCACTGTATCTTAATGCTTGCTTTAATACCGAGCTTGTCTCATAGGATTACTACAATTCCCAGCGTCTGAGTGATAAAGGTCACCAACACACGCTGTTTATCCTAAGATCCCACTATGCTGCCACCAATGTGAAAGATCCTCAGTGCGCCAACACCGCGTTGGCCCACACCTGAGTCTTCTTTCATAAAAAAACACACTCACCGCCAGTGAGTGCCAGGTTCACAAGATAAATACAAGACAAGCTTTCTAAATTTTATATATTTATTAACCCCTAAATGGGTCAGTATTAACATCTAACACATGCAGTTCAGAACAGATATGTAGACATATGCAAGCATTAACAGTTACTAGTTACAAGATACAATGCAATCAAATAAAAGGGAATAAAGGTGAAATGATTACTTTACCACACATATCCTGGATGTGGCTCTATAGTCCAACACTCACACATAGCATGTGGAGATCACCAGTGGAGGCAGCGGCATTAACTCCAACCTTTCAGCAACTCATCACAGCAGCCTCTCCTCATAGTAGCATCTTCATAGTAATCTCCCAGTGGCAGTCTCAGCACAATCTCCTCCCACTGACCTCTTACCTCATCTTTTATACCCTTAATGCCACCTCCCAGAATGAGGTCACCGGCGACGGCAAGTCTGATTGATTAATGCACTCAAGTCCAGATTCTTTGTATGGCGCTGAGACCAAGTGAAATGATACAATGTTATCAGCCATATCTGATCAACAGCCCAGGCTGAACAATGCATGTTTATTTGATCACCCAGGTCTATGTAGTAATACAATGGAGCTATTCTCGGATGGATACAAAGCCCTATTGTTACAGTGTTGCCACTATTGATAACATACAACTAGGATTAGGGCTGTGCACATTATGAGTACATGGAACTAAGAAAGAGATACGCTACCCAGAGATCAAAATACAGCTTTGAGTTATAGCCATATTTAAGCGGAATCATCACAGGGGCCTTAGCCTCAAAGAGACATTTACAATGGCAAAGAAGGTCAGATGAAAACACCTACTCACAAAAGAACTGCAAGTCATCAAAAAAACATAATTCCAATTTAAATATAAAAAAACATCCACAGGTTTTTAGTGCATTTTTATTAAACATTATTTTCAGTGAAACAAAGTAAAACATTGCTTTTGCCTTAATGTTCAATGTTAATGGAGAACTCTTCACAGTATTTACAAATCTAGGAAGGTTGGCATTATACAGTAAATTGCAAGGATATATTAGTCATATTAAAGTTAGCACACTACACGTTTTGAAGTATTTAATGTGTCCAGTAGAATCCCCTATATTCTGGAATGAAATCAATTACATTATACTTTCTTATACAATGGCAGAGCATCTGACTCACAGAAATACTTTAACAATAGAAAGTTTGCAAACTAGATTTAAAAGTTGAAGACCTAGGTCTAGGTCTAGGTCTAATTAGCTCTTTTGTAATCTAAACTGAATATGATCAGTCACATTGAACAATAAGGAAAGCCACCAACTATGTGTAGCATTATTATGTAAAGTTAGCTTTGATTTTAACATCTGACAATTTTTTAATGTCAGTTCAAGATAATCTGCTGTGATGTCATATCGAACATACTGATCATTAAATATCTATTGTTTCATTATTTATCAATGCTTCCTTCACTGGCTGGGTTACGCATACACAGACAAAGCTTTTGAAAGCCTGAAATGAACACTTTATAGCTCAACTATAAAATGTAAACAAAGTAGAACAAAGGCAACCCGGTGTTAGCTATTTATCCTTCAAATTTTCCCTTCCCTTTAAAATCATCAGTTGTTTCTCACAGTTGCAGACTTCAAGGTGGCTGCTTCATGAAAGGTAACTGTGCATTTGTGTATGTGAAGACCCCCATACACACAATATAACTGAAAAGTCAGCCAAACTCTGCCAATTCCAGTGGGATTGGCCAACTAGCTAATGTGTATGGGGGTGTCCTGACACTTACCAACAGCTGACTGAATTCAGAGGAAAGAAGGATTGTGAATGTTGAATTTCAAATGTCCAATCATTTTTTGTCTTATTTCTCTCTGTCCATTGATAGCAAATGCACGATTGGCTAAACTTAAAATGCATGTGTATGATGGGTTTGGAAGAATAGCTTTCAGATGTACCAACTTTGGACAGACAACTGTTATACTGTAGGTGTATGGGCACCTTAAGAGTGAAGTTGTAGGTAATTAAATGTATGGTTTGGTGCCTGTGTGGGAAAGTGACAACATGAATGCGTTAGCAGTGGTGACCATTCCAAGATCTGGGAGAGTATCTTAGACTACTGAAACATACTATGCATTGGGTAGTATGAGACTGTTTTGGCCATTTTAGATAAATCAAGAGGAGACTATAAGATGGAACAAACAGAGGAGCAACATTGAAACAGGGGGCACTGGATAAGTAGACTATTCTTTATGCAAGTATAGTATAATTCTTTTTTTTTTTTTTAATTTTAAACCAAAAGGTTGATTTAATCCACTGTTGTATTGCTATAAATTGGCGCTATGGCAGGTATGCTGTGCTGAATGTTGCCACTGATTGGTATTATTATTGTATTTTTGCACTGGAGTTGGTACTATTACTTTATATGTGCAATATTATTATAGACCTGCATAATGTACAATTTCTGTATATATGTATTGTAGTATCCTGGATCTGTTTCTGTATAGATCTTGGATCACCTTTGTATCTATGTACTACAGCTGGTGCAGCATACCAGTGGACACTGCTAAAACACGTTTCATTTATGTTGCACTGTATTGCGTGTTATGCTGTGTTCTGTTCCATTGCAGTCCTTGTTTATTTCCCTCTGTTAGGGATCATTCCACATGTGGTACACCCCTCCTTTTGGTCCAATTCAACCCACTTTTGGCTGGGGAAAGTAGTTTTTGAGTCACCTCGGGGCAGTTTGTTACAGCCTCTGATGAGGAAAGGTGTGTATAGAGGTTCCTGCTAGAGCCATAGCCCATGATGAACATAATTGCTGCAGTCCTGAGAGAATGGATAGAAATAATGCCAAACCAGAGAAGAAGTTGAGTTTGTTAGAGTCTCACAAGTTGCCTCTGTCCTCCCCTCAGGTAGACAGGGATCCTTGAGACTTAGTCACACATCCTCCATAGTGGGAAAGGCTAAATAATGTCATATAGAAGTTGAAGTTAACAGGCACTAGATTAACATCTATCTATTGAACACCTCTTTCTGTGAGAAGCCTTACCTGACTCATTATCACCATCTACAGTGGAAGTCCCATTGCACTACTGTACCCATCTGGAAGCTGCATCTGTTGCCAATTCAATAGTAAAGTTCCAAAACTTGTTCAACTGCAACTGCTATCTCCTGAGTCATTCCTGCATCTACCATCAAGAGCTCTTTTGACCACCATAACCTGATTCTGTGAGTTTAAAGGCTGTCTAAAACTCGAAGTAGCCGAGAGAAACTACTACCACCATCAGGTACACTGCAGGACCCCTCAACACTAACCTAACTTGGGAGGTGGGCTGAAGGAGTAGGGTAAATGCTATTGCCCACAGTTGACAACTACAAATATAACTCCCATCCTCTGGTTCCCCCAGTGGGTTGTGCCACTGGCTCCTAATTACCGAATCTAGTAAAACATTTGCTGTAATGAATCATTTTAGGTATGTTATTTTGCCATGCATGGGTGAATATCACCAGACTACCACCTATGTGTTACTGAATGTAAAACTGGGAGTTTTAAAGGATGGCGCCTGAGGTGTCTAACAATATTTCTTTTATACAGTATCATACACTGCCCCCTCTGTGTTTATAGGCTTCAGATAAATTAGTCATTGGGTATGCTCTATATAAAAATGTTAGTGATTTAAATGCATGCATTACTTATCTTTAACATAACTGGGCAGTGTCTGGAGTACAAATGACATTGATGCATCACAGACAGCAGTATCTACTTCATATGAATTCATGGAGCAATTTGTCCTTTTGTAAGGATTATACTTCCCAAAGTGTAAATCAGTAGAACAATCTGATTAGATAGAAAATGCTGGAAGATATTAGCTCTGAAGTCCACAGTATTGAATAGTGTTTAGTATTAAAATAAGCTATATAACAGTGGGTAAGTAAAAGAGAAGTAGAGTAACATATTTACAAACTTCATCAACTTGAAGCTTATTTGTGGTTTTAATAAAATGCTTATATAGATGTATGTATTTATCTGTTTTTTAAAAATAAGAACATTATATAATTATATTATTAACATTATGTAACTCAACATGAATTTAGATCATAACATCCAATGTAATCGCCCATAGCGTGCAATGATGTTTTAATATGTTGCATGCAGCTGCAATAACTATTCTTATGGTTACATTTTGGGTCATTTGTGTTGTATATTACCATCTCCTCAGAAACCTTTCAAGAACATTCAGTGATATGCAACATGGGGACTTTAGCTATGTAGTTATTAATCCATTAACGTAGATATAATGGGATATAATTAGATATAATGTATACTCTACAGCACTGAACATTCATTTTCTGAACGCTGCATTTTCAAAAATATGTAGAGCATGCTGGAAAATATCCATGCAGTGTTGATTTTTTTTTCAAGATAAAAAAAAATTACCTAAAAGCATAAAATAAGAGAAGACCCATTACATTATTATTTCCACAACTCCATTACTCCCTTGCTGGGCAATCTTTGTCTACTTGGCTGCAGTGAAGCCAAGCTTATCTACCTACATGAACGCTGCAGTCAATCTCTGGCACTTAGCAGGGCACTAGAGTCCTGAGACCAATATTTGGCTGCACTGGTCACATGGGTTGACAGGCATGCCATAGCTGCAAAAAAAGTAAACAAAGACTGGCAAAGAGCACTGAAGCAGTGCTGACTATTTTTGTGTGTTTGTTAAATACTGTTTTATATACATAAAACACCTCTATTGAGGCCAATGACCTCAATATCTACCTTTGTTCTAATGTTAGTAATAACCTATGAATAGATCTGTAGTCCTGGACTGATAGCTCTTTGCTTGAGGATACACATTAGAATTTAGTTTTATATGCTGCATTACTAAAAGCAAGTAATTAATATAATAACATTAGTTTATTGGTAGCATTCTGATGTAACTTCATATGAAACAAGCACTTTCACATGATCTTGTCAATTTCACATCATACATTTAAGAGCTGATTATTTGCCGATCATCTAACCACAATTTTCCTCTAAATCAAGTGTGGGAAACAAATGTTTATAGACATTAAAATGTATGTCCCATTTACCTTTCTTTGCAACATTTCTTCTGTTATATTCCTGTCAATTGTATAACTTTTAGGTTATTATACTGTACTGTAATGTTCACATATTTAAATTACACAATGATAGATACAGCATTCAACTGTATCTCCATACATGGAACTACATAGGATAAAAACCTCCGTGGCTACACCTTTCAGTAAGTTCTCCTATAGAAATTATTTATATAGTTCACGTGCATTTTTTAGTGTAGATGTTATAGTAGCATAATATCTAGTAGTG
Organism: Leptodactylus fallax; assembly: GCA_947044405.1. NCBI lineage: Eukaryota > Metazoa > Chordata > Amphibia > Anura > Leptodactylidae > Leptodactylus > Leptodactylus fallax. Next base: position 2,300,634 of record CAMRHE010000024.1, read on the forward strand.
ATTGCTTCCATGGTAATATTACTAGAGAGATATAATTGGCATGGTGATATAGGAGTGACTAGCAATGTGTGTGAGATAATTGTGTATCATTAAGAAATTATGCAAGTATAATAGACATGACATCTTACTTTATTTTTGGAGGGATTTTTATCCTGTGTTTATCCTGTAAATGAAAGTATTTATTGTGAATTTTAACTAGAAGCCTCTCCATTGTTGTTTCTGTTGGTGTTTTGTATTTCCATTTCTGTCTTTCATACATGATTCTTAAGAGCTTCTACCTGCATAAATAAAACAGTAGATACAGGATACTAATATCAATACTTGTGTTATAGAAATTAAGTGTCTGTCTCTTTAACTTCTCATTAGCTTGCTGTTCTTAAAAATTATAGAAATGCATCTAGTAGAAGAAGCTTACAGCCTTCGATGATAAGGATATACACTGAGAGCAAGGCCAGACACCCAGTCTAGGGCAGCATGTCCTAGTGGACTTGTTTGTTTATAAACTTTCTGTGAGCTGTCCTTCGAAGAGTCTGGAGAGTAACACTGCTTATGCAAACAGCCCCCAGCACGTAGCTGTACAATTTCTCCCCTCAGATGTGCAATGTAGAACAACAGGTCCCAGCCATGCTTTGCATTACGCAGCTCATAGTACTAATATACTTTGATTATTGAGATGAGTAAGGGGGGGGTGTCAAGACCCTCCTCCCGCCAATGGTCAATCAGGTTAACCAGTTTTCACGCATGCTCTGTTATAATTCATAATTATTTACTGTTCTCTATAAAAGCTTATGCTATGTTTTTAATAAACACAACTTGCTTAACACCGACTGTGTGTGTCAGGCTGGTTCTTTCTCTGTGAGCTCACAATAGATATATACCAATATGGATTATAAATAATTTGGCACCACTTGACAATCAGGATTTTGAACCCAGTTTGGGTTTTGATAACACTTGCCTTTATGCACAAAAGGTTTGTCACTTCTGATGGTAATTTTTACAGATCATACTCTGGACATTATACACCATGCTCATGTAGAAATGATTTTAAAGAAGAAAGTTTTATCTGTCCAATAGATAAAAAAAATATTTATTTTAACAACTAACATAGGTTTAGCTGAACATACAGTACTTAATTTCTCAGGCAGTACACTTTCCACCTCTGAAAATATAAAATTCAACTATAGTAACTTTGTAAATACAATGCATTACGTATCTATTCTGATCCGGCGTTACAGCCTGTATAATAGTCCAGCACTGCATTCACAATTGGTCATAACTATATAGGGTGTAGCAATAGCAACTGCACTAGGGCCCTAATACCTGAGGAACCCTAAACCCCTCAGCCGCATAACAAGATGGCAGTTTTATGAATAGCATATGTGAGGTTCTAAATTTTTCCTTGGGACCTAAAAGCTAAGTTATGCCTTTTCTGCTGACTGAAATTTCCCAACATTCCTACCAGACTGAAAGCATACCTCCAGTTATAACAAATTTTCATAAATGAAAAGTAAAGGTGAATATGAGGAACTTTGAAATATTTCTTATTAAATAAATATGTGTCCTTCTCCATTTATGAAGCTGAGGTACTTTTTACATATTAGTCTATGGAGAGAGGAGGGTGGAGAAGAAGAGGCTGCTGAAATAGTCATACAAATAGCTGCCTCTGCTACACTCTTCTATTCTGGGAGTCAGGTAACATTTTTAAAACTGTTATGCTTCAGAATAACAGGCCACCACTGCATAGAATGAGGCAATGATTAATGGTCTCCACCTCCCCCTCCTCTCTCCATAGAGTTCTGTGTATGAGGTGAATATGGCAAAGGAGTCTTAATTAAACACACAGCCTGAATGGAGATAAGGAGAGGAGATCAGCCTAATAAGTGGAGAAGGAAACAGATTTCCTTAACAAGATATAATACAAAGTGTTTTATATTCACATGTACTAACCATGTACTAACTAGCCAAAATCTTAATGCAGATCTGGAGGCATAACACAGTCTGTAACTTACATCTTTTGATTTTACCTATTTAAAAAGGGTAGTGTAGCCCAAATTTTTTATATATAATTAACATTTATGTATGTGATCCCAAATATTATTATACATTAAATAAATAAATAAATAATGTAACCTTTCTTTTCCTTCCCATAATGGCTGACCAGCTCATTGTCAGTTTCATTACTTGTCACCCATGTGACAGCCTGAAGGTCCTTCTATATCAGACTTTTCTTCTACAAAGAGTTTTTCACTTTACCTGTCAGGACCTTTCCCATGAGACATCATGTGAGTTTTTTCCCAGGTCCTTCAACAGTAAAAGAGTATACATACTAAAGGCATACCTCCCAACTTTCAAAGGACAGAAAGAGGGACGAAATGTGCGTCTACGCGTGCCGCAGCAAATTTACCTCGGCCTACTTCTATGTTGACTCCGCCCATTTTCATCAATTTTCCATGTGCCCCCACACAGTATAATGCTCCTACAGTCACCCTAACATTATATGCCCCCACATTATAATGTTCCCCTCCAATTGCCCCACAGTATTAAGTCACTCTCCTCATGCCTCAGTTTAAACTGGTGGAAACTAGACGGAGACAATAAACTGGGGTAGCTGGAGGGGCACATTAAACTATGGGGCAGCCAAAATGACATGTCACCTACATTCTATGTTTCAGTACGATTCAGAGGATACCAAATTTATATGGTTTTATTTACATTTTAACCCCTTAAAAAAAATCCAAATCTGTGCAAAAAATTTTTTTTTTCTAAAAGTCGCCATATTCTGACACCCGTAACTTTTTTTTTACACTTCTGTGTATGGGGATGTATAGAGCGTCTTTTTTTTGCGGGACCAGGTGTATTTTTTAGTTATACCATTTTGGGGAATTGCTATTGCTTTGTTCACTTTTTATTCAAATTTTTATCAGAAGCAAAACAGTGAAAAATCGGTGGTTTGGCACTTTTGATTTTTTTTTTCCTGCTATGGCATTTACCGTAGGGGAAAAATATTTTTATAAATTTATAGACTGGGTGTTTTCAGAAACAGGGATACCTAATGTGTATGTGTTTCATAGTATTTAAGTACTTTTATATTTGTTCTAGGGAAAGGGGGGTGATTTTAACTTTTAATATTTTTTATATTTTTTTTTTACTTTATTTTTTTTGCATTTATTAGACCCCCTAGGGGTCTTGAACCCCAGGGGGTCTTATCACTAATGCATTGCATTACAATGCTAATGCATTGCAAAAAAACGGCTTTTCTATTGCAGGCTACATAGAGTAGAGAAGCTATGAAAGACAGGCCTGGGAGCCTTCACAAGGCTCCCGGCTGTCATAGCAATGGGACGCCGGCCCTGGAACTTGCTCCAGGTGCCGGCGATCCCCAGCAAAATGGTGCCGCCGTTAGAGACTCGGCGCCTATGGTGGCCACCATCTTTAAACACCCGGCATCCGCCATACGGCGGATGTCCGGAAGGGGTTAACAGCAAAACACTTCAAGGGCATAGCTTGACTTCAGGGGCATAGTGGGACAAACCGTAAGCTATCTTCTGCGATTTTACAGTGCGGGATGGTTGGGAGCTATGCTATGCTAATGGTGCTAAACAACCTAAGATGACTTCTTATCCATGTGGTCTGACTTGTGTTACTCAATCCTTGGCTGACAAAGCTGGTACCCACTGTTGTCTAATAAATACTTTTTGTCTAATAAATGCTCGATTGGAGATAAATATTGCAACCGGGCAGGCCAAGGAAGTGTAATCTGAAGGTGACATTCATGGGAAAGCCATGGTGTAAGTGGATGAAAATTTTCAAAGAGAAAAACGCAGACTGGAAGCCCTGCCTTGAAAGGCAACACATGTGGCAACTGGTTGTCATGCACATATCACTAAGCTGTTAGAGTCCCTTGTATCAGGGTAATAACTAGGAAAGACCAGGCCCAATAGTAATTTTTTAAGTGGGGCCCTCCCTGACCCAACACAGTATAATGCCTCCTTTACTGTTGCCCACATTATATAATAATAATACATAATAATACATTTTATTTATATAGTGCCAACATATTCCGCAGCACTTTACAATTACCCCCTTTACTGGCTTCCATATGGTAAAAAGCCGAGTTTACTGTGCCAACACAGTATAAAGCCCCTTTGACAGGCCCACAAAGTATAACCCCCTTTTCCTGGCCTCACCATGGTATAAAGCACTCTTTACTGACAACAAAATAGTATAACACCCCGTTTCTGACACCCCATTTCTGACACCCAACATGGTTTAACACCACTTTTCTTGAATTTCACATGGTATAATGTACCCTTTCCTTGTGTCCACACAGTATAATGCTCCTTTTATGGGCTCCAACATGGTTTAATGCCCCATTTCCTGGCCCACATATGGTATACCACCACTTTTCCTGATCAACAGATGTTATAAAGTCACCTTTACTGCCGCTAACATGGTATAACACCCCCTTTCCTGCCCCCCACATGGTATAATGTCCCCTTTCCTAATCACCACATGGTATAATGTGCCCTTTCCTGGTCAACACCTGGTATAATGTGATACACCCTTTCTTTACCCCCCACATTTTATAAACCCACTTTACTGTTGCCAACATGGTATAGCATCCCCTTTCCTTGACTCTCACATGGTATAATGCCTCCTTACTAATCCCTAACATAGTATATTGTCTCCTTCTATGTTGCCTCCTTTACTGGCCTCTATACAGTAATTGTAGCCTTTACTGGCCCCACAATTTATTGACCCCAATTCAATATGTGTCCCTTTAGTGACCACTATACAGTAAGAGCCCCCTTTCCTTGCCTTTATACTGTTACAGACGCCATACAGTCACTTACTGATGCTCAGTCTTGCCCGCGGTCTCCCCTACTTCACATTTAGTCTCCAGGGAAACCCAGGAGCACATCATGTTCAGAAGCTGAACAATGTCAGGGGCTCCACGAAGGATGAAGACTGAAAGGGAAACATAAGAGAACATGGGCAGGAGTGGGGATTGGAAAGTGAATAGATATTCAGTGTCTGGACGTGGATGTGCAGCACAGTGGGCCCCCCAGAGGCTAAAGACTGAAGTAGAATCGATGAATGCTGTAGATAGGAGTAGAGATTGGTAAGTGAATAACAGCCATTACCAGTTGGAATATTGGACTATTTTATAATGGACTATTTAATAATAATAAAAAAAAAAGCAGTTGGTCATCAGCCCTATATCAGCCACTATGGCCCTGCCTTGTATCACTACTAGGGATGACCGAATATTGTATGCTATGGCTCCCCAGATCATCACACCAGCAGTTGTATGCAATGTATTGCTCCAAGCAAAGGAAGGATTGAAGCAGTCACCATGAGATCTTCTTACTCAAACTCAACCATCATCGCATCCCAAACAGAACCTGGATTTGTCATTAAGGACAATATGTTTAGACTCCTAAGAGCCCATGGCAGCAGGGGAAGCACTTTTATGGTCTCTTGTGGTAAGACTCAGTGTCAAATCAGTCCACATCAGTAATAATTACAAATGTGGGTGTCGGTTGCTGGTGTGGGTTAGCAGATGTGTTAGTTATTAACAGCAGTTCTTCTCTGATTGTTCCATTTGAGGTGCTTTGGCACTAAATTCCCATGGCCAAAGCGTCCACTCATAGTGGGGTCGCTGAAGGCAATAGTGTCGACAGCAGTGCTATGTTTTTTTTTTAACACACAGTGATAGATCATAGCAAGGCCACTGCTGCTATTACCAGTGGTGGTCCCGCTATCACAGACGCATTAGTACAGCCATGGAATTCAATAGTGACAGCGGCTCACTGATTCAGCTCTAAATTCAAATGGTCAATCTCAGAAGAGCCCCTTCTGCTATTGATTTCAATAGGAGCAGCAGCTCTTCTGTGATTGGTCTGAACTTAATATGTACAGGTATGACCTAATTTTAATGATGAGATTCTACACTTTAGAATGACAGCAGAACCATGGTTCTAGGTGCTACATAGCTTAACATATCGGCATCTGAATTGATCAACCCTTCCAGTCACTCAGGGTGACTCATCTAGTAAAACAGGACAATGAGACTCTTCTCAGTTTATCAGCACAGCCTTCTAATTTTTAACATGACAGAGAGAAGACTAAAAAGGATATATCACTTCCTATCTGACAGTGCAGTGGGTTTAGTGCTGAAAATACTGATGGCAGGTTCCCTTTAAAGAGATTGCCTTTGCAGACCACCATTAAATGTGCAGAATCTTACAAACCATACATGCTCAGCTAAGAATTTAGGAAAAGAATATGCAAATAAGTTCTTGGTGGAAAAAGGAAAACTTGCTCTAGTGCAACCAGTTTGGTCTCTCTTCCTTTTGGAGTAGATATTTTGGTTTGACCTTAGTCCCAGATTATGACTCTAGGTTTCTAGAAATTCAGGCATTGATCTTTTGAGAGCTACCTTCCAAAAGGTGGCGCTAGAGCAAGTTTTCCTTTTTCCACCAAGACAAACTTATTTGCATATTCTTTTACCTAAGTATCAGTAAAAGATTAGATGAATAATGTATTTACAAAGATACCACTTTACTTATTTTAGATTATATCATGTTTTTCTTGTTCAATTGTTAGTATACCCTTGATATCTATGATATTTGTAGTGTGTTTTTTTTTGATTAAATGCTAAAATGTGCTATATAAGAATGTAATAAAGTAAGGCTGCATTCAGACCCATGTTGTGAAATTAGTTTTTCTGTTTTGTCTGAAGAAAAGAAAAACTGATAAAACCAAACTGTTTAAACACCTATTGATTAAATGGGTGTTTAAAAAGCTAAATTTTTGTCTGTTTGCATTAATTTCATCATGGTTCAGTTTTTTTGTTGGAGAAAAAAGCTGAGCCTGCAGGACTTTTTCCTCGTTTTAAAAAATTAAAATAAGAATAAGTGCCAGGTCTGTTTTTACATTGAGGTCAACGTAATACCCGTACAAATGGAAGGTAATCTGTTTGTATACTGTACTTCCTCCTTTTTTATAGTTTTTCCACAGATCAGTTCACTGTAATTAGTAGTTGGCTTCCCACATAAAGACTAAATTCACTGAGAGGGCATGTGAGAGGTTTCAGAAAATGATTACAATATAAATATAACTTAATCTTTATTAATAAATACTAAAATGGATGCTTGGCCCTAATAAACAAAACAAACACCATACAACTGGTAAAGGTAATAACAGTATTGTGTACTGGCAGTAGCGATATGTATATGATCATCCGGGAGATATACCCAAATGGCCCTCACGATAACCAGTTATACCAAGATAAAACAAGCGGCAAACAACAACCCAACCAAGCAATACATAGCAGGAACAGCACTGTTAACCATTGCATACACGGTAGATATATCTCACAGTGAGGTGAAAAAACACGCAGAGGAGTGATTCCCAAGGTTACTGCCATGCCAACGGGATCAGGCCTCAAAATTCCCCACTGAGAGTACAAGGCCTAACAGCACTGTAAACCCACAATAGGGAATCCAAAACCCAAACCCTACAAGTTTCTAAGTCAATAAAACCATCAGGGGGCGGTATCACTAGAGCAGTAAAAACTACAGTTGATTCTTAATAGCAAAATATGCCCACAAAGTGGCATGCCCGAGGTTGAGAGTCGGGTTATACACCTGGTGAACTCATTACAGCTGATCCAGCAGTGCCAATTCTGCGGTGCCATGTCACAACCAAATCCTACCCTGCCATCACTTGGCGCTGGGCATCACCAACCGAGTCACTGGCCGCATGATGATCACATGACTCTGCCAACCAATAGGGAACCAGTGGTGTTTAATATTGCTATGGAAATGGAGGACACCAGCTGTATATTGGCCCTTACAGACCAAGCTTAGGTATAAATAGTCACATACTGTATCTAAATCGACAAATTTGGCAAAACTATGGAGAAGTATAGCTCTGAATGTCAGAAGGGTTATATATATCATCGGGACATGTGGGAATATATAAATATGTATCGTGATCGCTACTCTATCACAATGCTAAGCAAGGGACCATTATGCATATGTGCAGGACAGATACGATCATACAAGTCCTGCAAAAAAATTAAATGCAAAAAATGAAGGCACAGAACTCTACAAAAAAATGTACTGTGAGAAGATGACAGGCAGGGTGCTGGAAAGTCGCTATCTCTACCCCAGCTTCCTCACCTACATACAGGAGCATCTCAATAAATTAGAATATTTTTGAAACGTTCATTCATTTCAGTAATTCAGTAATACAATTCATAATCAGCAGTCTTCCATGATTGTGTGTCCTACTGAACAAGACTGAGGGACCATTTAAAGGCTTAGGAAACCTTGGCAGGTGACACACTGAATTTACAATAATGAACTTTTTTACAATATTCTAATTTTCTTAGATTTGGGTTTTCATTACCTGTAATCCATAATCAACATTTACAGAAATAAAACACTTGAAATAGAACACTCTGTGTGTAAAGAATCTAGAAAATATAGGAGGTCACTTTTTTAATTTAATTACTGAAAGAAATAAAAAAGACCTCATCCCTAGCCCACCACCAAAAGAAAAATGTTAACCCAATTGAACCTCTAGCAGAAAAACTCATCATCAATGGTAGAGTTAAAGTACTAACATGTTATATAACTCCAATAATCCCAGGGGTAAGATATGGTCCCATTATTATAAAGAAACAGTCCGATAAAATACAAAAAATCCAACTGTTCATTAAGCCCTTCTGAGCTAACCATCCATAATCTATAGATCCATTAGACCTGCTTTCTTAATATTAGGTTGTCCCAATCCCCTCCTCTTTAGGAGGGGACGAACCAACTCAATGGCCTGAAACCGGAGACCTGTCGTATCACCAATGATATTGAATAAAGTGGCATGCTACTGGCATGTCCCACTTATTTTATACATCACAGACATGGTGCCTTATGCACCTGAAAACTTGTCTCCTTGTCTTCCCAACATAATGCACAGAACAAGGACAGGTTATAAGATAAATTACCCCACCTGTAGTAAAGTTGACAAAGTAAACCTGGATGGTGGTGAAACTTCTTAATTCCTTGCTGGGAAGTATGAAATCACAGGCGCTACACTTACCACGTCTAAACCCACAGGTTTTCTATCAAGTCTTGTACCCTGGCCCACTCTGGGTTCTAAATAGCTGTGGACCAGTATGTCCCGAATATTCTTACCCCCTCAATAGGTGATCTGAGGATGACGCGAGAGTCAATCAACAATGTCTGGGTCCGCCAACAATACTTGCAAATGGTGTGTCAACACCTCAATGACTTGTCAGGAGAGAGATTCTCAGGGTGGCCTTTGCCATCTGTCTAGGGAACTCTCTTTCCCCAAACCTTCTAGATAAATCAGCTTGCTGTTCAAAATCATTGATGTCAAACAATTGCATTGTATATGTAAGAATCAATCAGTGAGAATACCACATTTAAGTCAAAGGGCATGACAACTTCCCAACTGAAAGAAACTATTTATGGCCATACTTTATCTATGAACAGAACTGTGCAGGCTGCCATTTAGGTGTTTAAAAAATTTCAAATAAAAAAATAGAGATGACGTGATGATCTCTGACGTGAAGCGAAGACCAAGAGAATTCAAGGCTCTCACAAAGTCCTCAAAGTTAGCTACAGTCCCACGCCAGAAAATCAGCACGTCATCAGTATAACATAACCTGGGATCCATTAAAATGCATACCTCTGGTAATCAGAAAATAGTCAATTACCGTGTTTCCCTGTTCATGCGGGATGGAAATATAAAGGATTTCCACATCCAAGCTAGTAAGAAGCACTTCTTCATCCAGGATTACCCCTTCAATCTTGGTAAGGACCTTGGTAGTGTCACTCACATAAGAAGATAGACCTAACACAAAAGGTCTCAAAATGAAATCCAAATACACACTGATATTTTGCATGAGACTATTGATGAACGATACAATAGGACGCCCTTTTAAAGCGAAAAGGCACTTATGTATCTTTGGCAAGATGTAAATTGCAATTATGAGATGTTCAGGCCAAAAAAAGGCAAATTCCTTTCTATCTAATTAGACCTTCAGAATTTGTAACCAACAGTACCCCCCTTGTCAGATGTTTTTATAATTAAATCTCTATCCTTTTCCAGTGCCAATAGGCCTATATCTCTGAGTGATCTAGGTTACCAGGCCGAGCGTTGGAGTCCCTGTCTAATTCTCGAAGATCTTCTGTTACCAAATTGACAAAAAGGTCCATAAAGGAGTCACCAAAAAGAGGTATTCTTCTGTTTATACATTTTAAGTTAGTGAAAGGACCCTGTCCTGGATTACGCGCCGATTCTTCCTCCAATTCCTCTATGTATGTAGACCACCAATATCTCCTCCAATCCTAATTCACCTAATTTCTCACTGTTAACTTCATTAATAAATTTAGACCATTTCAATTTCTGGATTTACATTTATATTGAAGAGTTCTGTGCTTTAATTTTTTGCATCTAATTTTTTTGCAGGACATGTATGATTGTATTTTTCTTGCACATATACATAATAGTCCTTTGCTTAGTATCATGATATAGTAGAGATCACAATATATATTTATATATTCTCACCTGTCCCGATGATATATATGCTGCTGTAACCATTTTGACATTCAGATGTATACTTCTCCATAGTTTTGCCAAATTTGCAGATTTAGATACAGTATTTGATTGTTTATTCCTAATTTCGGTCAATGAGGGCATCTATACAGCCAGTGTCCTCTGTTGCCATAGAAATATTAAATGCCCCTGCCTCCCTATTATTTGGCGGAGCCATGTGATCATAACACGGCCACTGATGCCCAGCACCATGTGGATTTGGCTGTGATGTGGCAATGCAAAATAGGCTCTGTCGAATCAGCTGGGAGGGGCTCACCAGGCATTTAACCCAGAGCTCCAGTGTGGCATGCACCACTGTCTTCAAATGCAGGCATGTCACTTTGTAGGCAGATTTTGCCATTAGGAATCAACAGCAGTTTTTACTGCGCTAGGATATTGACCCTTGATGATTTAACTGAAACACGCAAGGACTGGGTTTTGGATTCCCTAGTGTGGGTTTACTGTGCTGTTCTCCCTTGTACTGTCAGTGGGGTGTCTTGGGGCCTGATCCCATTGGCATGGCAATAGGCCAGTAACCTCAGGATTCACTCCTCTGCGTGTTTTTTCACCTCACTGTGAGATATATCTACCGTGCATGGAATGGTTAACAGCACTGTTTCTGCTATGTATTACTTGCTTAGGTAGCTGTTTCTGCGTTGTTTTCTCCTGGTATAATTGTTTGAATAGCGTGAGGGCCATTTGAGTATATATCTCCCACATGATATATATGGCTGACTATCCTGCTGTCCAGCACACAATACTATTATTACCTTTACCAGGTGTACGTGAACAACAGGTCCATGTTTGTTTTGTTTTTATGGCCAAGCGGACATTTTAGAATTTATTAATAAAGGTTAAGTTTTAGTTATATTTTTTTCATTTTCTGATACCTCTCACTTTCCCTTTCAGTGAATTTGATTTTTTTCCCCATAATTAAAAAATAGACACTACAATGTAGATATCTGCAGTAGGAGTAGTAATAAGGTAACAAATACATTCAATACAAGGATATTTACTTAATTAATAACACCTAAAAACTTGATTTCAAAGTATTATCAAAATTGTTTAGCTCGCGTTCTGAAATTTTCATTTTGGTTTTTGTACATTCCGAAAGTCTTTTCCGGAAGTTTCCACTAAGAATTACATATAGGAAAGGATTAATACCACTACTGGCATAGCTGAGGCAGATAGAGCAATAGTAGCTCACATAAAAAATGATTGTGGGTTGAGAGATCTGCAGGTTTACAATCTGAATCACATGGTAGGGTGCTGCACTGACAATGAAAACTCCCACCAATACAAGCACCATCTTTGTCAGTCGTAGGACTCTTTGTCTGGGTAAACTGTTGTTGTAGCTGAAAGATAAAAACAAAGGTAGATGAAATAATTGCAATACCAAATGGCTATACCTTAAAAATATTTGCTTTTATGATATTGACTTGGTGAACACAGTAAAAATGATATTGTAAATATAATTTGCAGTTTATTATGATTATATCCATTTCAATTGTATATAGTTTTACTACTTTTATACTTGATTTTTGTATTTTTATTGGTACCATTTCCAGGTACATATGATATTTTAATCATTTTTTATTCATTTTTGGGTAGGGAGGCAAGTTGACCAAAAACAAAAATTCTTGCATTGTGTATTTTTTTTTTAAAGGCAGTCACTGTATGGGGTAAAAAAATATGATTTTATTGGATTGGAGTTTAATGTATGTAGAGTACCATGTACAGTATATTATTCTATTATTTTTTTCATTTATTTCATTTATATAGGAAAGGGAAATGTGTATTGAACTTTTATTGTTTATTTATTTTTATAATATTTTTAAAACTGTTTATTGACTTTCTTTTACTTATTATTTTAGTTATTAGTGCCAAAAGGGGATTACTTCTTCACTGGGGCAATGTACTGTAACACTTTTTTATTGCAGTATACTGTATATTTTACTAGATTCTTATTAGATCCTATCTTAAGCTGGATCTAATAGGCATCTGTACATTACAACCTGAAAGTTGCTGTTAGGGTTCCAGGGCTGCGAAGGCAATCCATTGATAATCTGCAAACATGTCATGGAGAGGGAAAAGGGTTGAGAGAAGGATCGTCCTCTCAGTATTGATCACAGCATCTAAGTGGTCTAACTGCCAGAATCAGAGTTGTCTGTGACTTCAGCAAGGAGAGTCAAGTCCTGGCTGTATAATACCTAGCTACTGTGCCTGCTACATCACAGTGCTATACTTTTACAGTGGTAATGTCTAAAGTTGTAAAGATTAAGACAATTGTTATGGCAGTTTACAGGTATGCAAGATTTAAATTATGTGGTTCAAATTTAATTCCTTGCTGCAATACAAGGTTTTATATCTTTTTGCTTTTATTTTAACATTTTTGTTGGAGGTCTTGTTTTTTGTATGTTAAATTTTACAGTTTAATTACAGCATTTATTGTTCCATATAATGCATTGAGATATTTGTGGGGTGGTATAGTAAAAAAAAGTGCTAGGCTGCCATTGTTTTTGGTTTTCTTTTTATGGTGTTTATTATGGAGAAAAATGTATTCTTCATGTCAGGGGCGCACCGCTAATGAGGCGAGGTGAGGCGGCCGCCTCGGGCGGCACTGTCCGGGGGGCGGCATTTTACTATTTAATGTAAACCAGCCCAGGACAGGCCGCTTTAAAAAAAAAACAAAAAAAACAGAGCTGAGCGCGGCCTGTCCTGGGCTGGTTTACAAGACGTCGCATCTCAGCGCAGGCGGCGATACAATGACGTCATCACGCCGCCTACGCTGAGACACAGACGTCGCGGACAAGAAGAGGAGGAGGCGGCGGCTGCATCAAGGCATCGCAGGTGAGTATAGCTTTTTTTTTATCTATATAAATAGGCTGTAACCTGTTGGAGTATCCCCGGCAGGTCAGGGCCTATTTATTTACCTACCCTGCGTCTGCTCGTGGCCGCCCCCGCTTCCCCTTCTGCTATGGGCCGCAGAAAGGGAAGCGGATGCCGCTGTGAGCGGCCGCGGGCATCGGTAAGTTAGGCCGCGGGCCGCAAATACTACTATTATTATACTCCGGGGTCTATTCAGACCCCGGAGTATAATAATCGGAGGCCTAGAGTTGGTGAGGGAACATAAAAAACAGTGTTACTCACCTCCTGCGATCCGATGTAACTCCGAGCAGGCTTGAGGCCTCTGGTGACGTCATCAGGTCGTGTCGCCGGCCTGATCACGTGACGTGTGTGCGCAATTAAACAAGGCCGAAAGCTGCAAGGAGTGCACCGGTGTCCAGGATAGGTAAGTAACTCTGATTTTTATGTTTGTATTCTCCCCTGGGTCTCCAATCATTATACTCTGGGGTCTGAAAAGACCCCAGAGTATAATAATAGTTCATGGGTCGGCCACTATGGGGCATAATACCCTGTGCAGGGACCACTGTAGAGCATAATACCCTGTGCAGGGGCCACTCTGGAGCATAATACAAGTGCAGGGGCCACTATAGAGCATAATACCGAGTGCAGGGGCCACTATAGAGCATAATACAAGTGCAGGGGCCACTATGGAGCATAATACCAGTGCAAGGGCCACTATGGAGGATAATACCCTGTGCAGGGGCCACTCTGGAGCATAATACCAGTGCAGGGGCCACTATGGAGCATAATACCGTGTGCTGGGGCCACTATAGAGCATAATACAAGTGCAGGGGCCACTATGGAGCATAATACCAGTGCAGGGGCCAGTATGGGGCATAAAACTGTGTGCAGGAGTTGCTGCGGAACATAATACCGTGTGCAGTGGCCAATGCGGGGCATAATACTGTGAGCAGGGGCCACTATGGAGCATAATACCGTGTGCAGGGGCCGCTGAGAGGCATAATACAGTGTGCAGGGGCCGCTGCGGGCCATAACACTGTGTAATACTGTGTGCAGGGGCTGCTGTGGAACTTTATAGTGTGTGTAAATGGGGCGCTATAAACATGGGCTATGGCACCTGTTTATATTATATGCTGTCTGTTTATAGTGACCGTGTGATGTAATTGTAGCCTTGTCACATACTGTAGACATGTACAGGATGAGGCTGTAGTTACATGACATGGCCACTATGAGATGAAATACACTATGTAAACAGAGAAGCGGTCACGGCGCTTACACAGGTACCATTCAAACAGCTCATCAGTGGGGGTCCTGGGTTTTTGAACCCCACTGATTAGTTTATTAATGACCTGGAAAACCTTTTAATTAGTTAACACCTGGGGTATTATTAATAAGGGGCACTATTTATACAGGGTACACACGGACATTATTAATATAAAGATGCACTTGGGAGTATTATTCATTATGGGGGGTTATATCATATATTTTATAATTGGGGGTAGCAGCAGGATGAGGGCTTTGTGTAGGTGGGTTGGATGCCTGGAAAAGTGAGGAGCCAAAGATGTCTGTGTTACAACCTTTACAGAGACAAGTCACAGCTGGAAGAAGTGGTCATGGCGGTCCAGAGGGAAGAGAAGGGAAATGTGAAGGATTAGTCAGAGACGTTACCTGTAAGTCACAAAATGTTACTGCACTGTATGCACCTAAATGATAGAGGATAAATACCTGAGTGATGGGGGTCTGTCTGCTGAGACCCCCACTGAGCCTGAGAATTGGGTTTTTCCCCCCACTAGGTGGGAATTCAGCCTGACCGCAGCCATATATAGGTGTGTCACTTGGTGGATGGACGAACCCGCGTGGCTCTCATTCACTTCAATGGGAGTGCCAAAGATACCCGAAGTCCAGTACTCAGCTATCTGCGGCGCTCCTATTATAGAGAATGGGGGCCACGTGGCCTCATCCATCCAACAAGCAGAAGATGTGTGAAGTTACTTTCATTGTTAATGCCGTGTTGTTGATCTGATACTGAAGTAATACAGGAAGAAGAATTCTTAAAAACTGTTTTATAACTTTGTGTATTGTGTATATTGTGCGACGATAACAGTGTGTGAAGCTAGTAGTATGGAAAGTCAGGTTTTTTTTTTTTTTTTTTTTGGGGGGGGGGGGCGTCTTTCTATAGTCCGCCTCAGGCAGCAAAGAGGCTAGGTTCACCACTGCTTCATGTTAGCATGTGTCATGCCAGCACTATGCACCTGCTGGCATCAGTGACGTAACTAAGAATGACTGGGCCCCAAGGCGAACATTTGACATGGGCCCCCCGAATCGCCGCCCCCCAACTGCCCCCTCCAACCCCCCAAAAACCGCATTCCTACGCACACTATTATATGCCATAGTGGCCCCTGCACACAGTATTATGCCCCATAGTGTCCCCTGCACACAGTATTATGCCCCATTGTGGACCACCCATGAACAATTATTATACTCTGGGGTCTTTTGACGTCACCAAACAGGCCCGAAGCCTGGAGAAGCATAGGAGAGGTAAGTACAGTGTTTTTTATGTTCCCTCACCTCCCCTGGGCCTCCGATTATTAAATTAGTATTAGTATTAGTAATGTCCTGGGCCCTGTGGCAGCCGCTACCGCGGCTACCCGGTAGTTACGCCCCTGGCTGGCATAGTATCTCTCTCAGCAGCCAGGTTACCTCTGCTATACACTGTGCATCAGTAGCAGAAGGTAATGAATGGAAGCGTGGAGGGGTAGGAAATGCACTCTTCCTCCCTGCAACTTAAAGGGTCAGTGTTTTATAGGTTCACAGTTTAGCTTGTTCCTTTGAGGGTATCTGATGGTTTTCCTGTGTATTGACTATTGGTCTGTTTCCCGACTAAGTATTTGTCTGTTTATTCAAATCTGCCTGATCCCTATTATTGACTTTGGCTTGTCCGGACTCCACAATTGTCTGCTCATTTTGATTTGCCTTATACTTGTTACCAACTACTTAGCCTGAATATAAACTTGTTTTGCCTGTCCCTTCACTTTTCTCTGGTCCCTGGCCAACTGTCATGAGCATTGGGACTACTCCAAGAGGAAGTGGCCTAGTGACCAAGTCTCCCTGCAGCAAAATCCAGATTCCTGTATGGAGGTTAAAGTGTGAATACCAATGAGGCTACTTAGACAATACCCTTGGGAGTGCCCAAAGCCAAACTGGTTAGGTGGTACAGTGGGTTCACAACCCACTGGCCATTACAGTATGATTATGACAATTACAAATTTGTATAGTTTTTGTTACATTTTACTTTTTGAAAAAAACAAAACAAAACAATTAGAACAACAAAAAGATGTAGATGTGTGCTGGCTTGATTTTTGTATACATATGACTTTTCAGGTTACAGCAGGTATGGACCCACTGATTTGGCCTCAGGTTACTGCTGAGAGCATTTTCTATGTGGCCTCTTGTTATTTACCCTTTTGCATCTAGTTTTTACTGGGTCTACCTCTGTAGTAGTTTAAGTTCAGTGGTGATTGACTCAGATGGGTCAAGAGACACCAGTGTTTGGTACTTAAGGGACAGGTAGAGACTTAGAAAGTGATAAGCTGAGGTCAGGGCCGCTAGAGATTTTTCTTCATGGTGCACAGTAATAGTGTCGGACTATAGTGCCTAGGGCCTACCTGTAGAATTTATTCTGGAGGCCCGCTATACAGATATTATCTGCTCCCTATTTTTTTCAGTGGTAGCCTGCTACCTACTCCTTGTCTTAGACAAGGGCCCTCTTAGTTCCGTGAAAAAGTTGATTGGTGATGTGTACCTCACAATAACAGTAAGGAGATGGGGCCCAGCAGGGAGGTTAGTGGACTAGGTGTCATCTTAGCCATCTAATGCATTTTTATATAATAATTTTGGGAAGTTTGTAAAATATTCTACCCAGTTTATTATGTGGGCACATAGGCTGTGTGAGATGCTGTATGCTGCTTATCATAGTGCAGTTAGTGTACTATAGCATGCACCACTCTGGCAGGGGTTGGGGGTTAGGGACCCCTAGCCCCCTGGGTCAGGTGCCCACCGGGGGTTTCATGTGTTCCACTTTGGGCCAGCCTGAGTTTGTACAGCAAAAAAAACAGAGGTCTGAGAAGGAAGCACAGGGTCAATACATTAAAAAATGTAAAGGAATGGGAAGGAAAAGGTTCAGATACAGGTAACTGGCAGAGATCAGAAAACAGGCAAACAGATAAACCAACAATAGCACCTTTGTAGGACACTAGTAATCTAAGCTTCTTATTGCTCAGGTATATTCTTTATAAACCAGGAACAGAAGTGAACCCACTGTGTCACCTACCGGAGGAGTACTGAGATAGGATTCTGCTGTCCAGGGACCATCAGAACAGAATCAGGATCAGAAGCGTGGTTAATAAACAAGCCAAGGTCAATAAATGAAGATTCAACAATAGTGTAGTATAGAACCATCACAGAATCAGAAGCACCAGATTCAATATTTCTTGGGCATGGTTCAGAGCGCTGAGAAAACTAGTATAGGTAGAAGTCGTCAGGGATTGGCTTAGAAGCACTCACAAGTTAACTCGTTATGCCTAATGGGCTTGTGAACCGAGAGCAAGGCAGGTGGTTTGGACTCCGCAACCAGAAATGAACGCACACGTGGTAGTTCAAGAAAAAAAAAATATATTTACTATAAGTTAATAAAGGCTAGTTAAAGGTAAAATGACAGGGCTAAAGACAAGCAAAATATACAATATAGCATGAACAATTTCAAGGCAAATTCTGCAATGGTTTCTACTTTTACTCTGTCCACTTCTGCAGTATGGACACTGAATGAACAATATACTCAAAACTATCCCTAACTGACCCTGACTTCACATTTGGGTGCACCCCCTTTTCCCCAGTGGTCCAGGTGGACCGCTTACAGTCCGTAGAAGCGCGCGGTGGGGCCCAAAGTCGGTCCTTTCTTTTATAGTGAAGCGTCCTCTCCTCACGGTTATCAGGATCTTGGGAGAAATGAAGTCCTCTTTAACAGACAGGGAAACCAACTGAATGCAATGTAATCCAACAGCAGATTCCACTCAGCACACTGACAGTCCTGCCGAATCCATACACTGAGCTGGGATGTAAGCCGGGATTTAGCAGGTGCCGTCCAGTACATCAACAGCACTGCGAGTCTCTATCTGTGGTATCCATATACACAGTCACAATGTCAGTCTCACTGATCAGCCACTGAGCACAGTTCCTTTCACGTGGACTCACTAGTCCTGTTGTCTCTTTACACTCTGTTTGTCTCTGGACCAAGATACAGCTTAGCTGTACAGAAAAATCTCCACACCAGTTCAATACAACACTTGCCAAGATGGCTGCTGCTCTCTGTCTCGTCACTTCCTGCTTCTCTGCTCACACTCTGTCTGCAGAACAGGCAAGCTGACATAAAAGGGGGGGGTCTCACTCCAGCATCATGTCACAATTACAATGGCTGCTGTCTTAAAGGAACAGAATCACAGAAATACATTCAACATTAACAGTTTATACAGACAAATGAAGCTTAAGACAACATTGGCTGTCTCTTACATATTCCCCCCCCACTTTAAGATTGGCAGTCCCTGCCTATGACTGTATATCCAGAGGGTTGTACTTTTATGCACAGGGTGGTAGTATACCGATGTATGGCAGGCCAAACAAACTCATCCTGCGCATACCGAACAGGGGGAATACCAGCATTTGGCCTAGTGGTCCGTCTGAGGACCGGTGGTATATTATGGGGTGCTGCAGCTATGGGCTGAGAAGGACCAGCGGATTCCGCACCAGAGGGGGCACAGGCCGGAGATACAGTAGTCACAGTTGGAACATCCCCAGGAGCAGGGATCGGCCAACAATCATCCTCCTCGTCGGAGGCCCATTCCGCACCTCCATTCTCTGACTGTGGGAGCTCATTCACATTGGCAGGCCCATCGTGATTTGTCCCTTCAGAATGACACAGGCGCAACATATTTCGGTGAAGTACTCGAACACAATCAGATCCTTCTTTCTGGACCTGGTACACTGGCCCATTCGCATACTTGCGGCCAACAACACGATACGGCAAAGCCTCCCATCGGCTTTCCAATTTCCCTTGGGGTTTCTTGACACGAACTAGCACCAGGTCGCCTGGTTGCAATGGTGCTTCTTGCACTGGGGTCTTATCAGGATGGGGATGTTCTTGCAGGCGCTGCCGCACCAATCGATGGATCGTCTCAAGTCTCTGCCGATGCGCCCGCACCCAAGAGGTTGGATCCCTCGGAGGGAACCCATCCACATCATTCAACTGTAATTCTCCTATACTTCGCCCAGACCGCCCAAAGAGAAGTGTATAAGGAGAGTACCCCGTTGTAGAATGGACCTGATTGTTATAGGCCCACACCATTTCAGACAAGAACTGAGGCCACTGTAACTTCTTGTCTTCCTCCAGAGTCCGCAGCATCTGTAGCAGAGTTCTGTTGAATCTTTCACAGGCCCCATTTCCCTGAGGGTGGTATGGAGTCGTGTGCGACTTCTTTATCCCGTAGATACGTTGAACTTCTTTCATTACGTGTCCCTCAAAGCAGGCGCCCTGGTCGGAGTGGATGCGTTGGGGGCACCCATATACTCGAATGAAATCTTGGCACAGAGCACGAGCTGCTGACTCAGCTGTCTGGTCCTTGGTGGCGGTTACCACCGCAAATTTGGTGAAGTGATCCACCATTACGAGGCAATACTGGTGTCCGCTATTGGATGGGCCCACCATTAGATAGTCTATCATGACGATTTCTAAAGGTTCCTGGGTCACGATGGTTTGCAGGGGAGCTCTCTGTTCTATTGCCTTATGGATCTCACAAGTTCGACAGCTGCGGCATACTTCTTCGACCATTTGACGAAGACCAGGGCAGTAAATCAGTCGCTGTAACCAACGAAAGGTCTTCTCATGACCAAAATGTCCATTCTTATTATGAGCCTCAACTGCCAAGGAGCGAGCCAGTTCACTAGGCACCACAATTTGGTATCGAATGTCGATCTCAGAAGGTAAATAGACCTTTCGGCATAGCACTCCATTTTTCATCTCCAACTTTTCCCACTGACTCAAAACAGATAATATCTCACGTGTCAGTCGTTCTCTTTCCTCTCTACAGGGCTTCTGGCCTTTCTCAACACACTTGATCATCTGCGCCAGCCCCTCATGGGTCTGTTGTATCTGTGCCCATTCCTGTCGTGAGGGACCAAAGAAAGGAGCCATTTCAGTCCCCTCCATCTCAAACTGATTAGTGGCGGTCAAGGCCTGTGAAAATCTGCTGAAATCGGGCACCTCCACATGCTCCAACTCATGATCCACGTCTTCTGTGGGGGTCTGGGCAGTTACCCTAGAAAGTCCGTCAGCATTCTGGTTCTCTGTCTTGGACCGATACTTAATGCGGTAATTGAATGTAGACATTCGGGCTATCCACCTCTGCTCTAACGCCCCGAGCTTGGCATTTTCCAGGTGAGCTAGTGGGTTGTTGTCAGTCAGTACTAAAACTTCAGCACCGGTCAAATATTCAGAGAATTTCTCGGTCATGGCCCATACCAGTGCCAACAGCTCCAATTTAAATGAACTATAATTCTCAGGGTTTCTTTCAGAATCTCTCAAAGACCGGCTGCCGTACGCTATGACCCTCTCCTGGCCATCCTGAAGCTGGGAAAGCACTGCTCCAAGACCATACAGGCTTGCATCTGTATATAGCTGGAACGGCAAGTGGTAATCAGCATATGCCAAGATTGGGGCTGTTGTCAGTGCATCCTTCAATGCCTGGAAGGCTTGTTCCTGTTCAGGTCCCCACTTCACGGACCGGTTCTTTGGACCACCGGATGTGCCTCGTAGGAGAGCATTAAGTGGTGCTGCTACCTTGGCGAAATCCTTAATAAACCGTCGATAGTAACCGGCTACTCCAAGGAACGCCATCACTTCTCGCAGGGTAGTCGGTATCGGCCAATCTTGAACAGCCGCTATCTTGTCTCTTGATGGTCTCACCCCTTCTCCTGATACGCGGTGACCCAAGTAATCAATTTCAGATTGGAACAACCGACATTTACTGGGTTTCAATTTGAGCCCATGTTCCCGCAATCTTCGAAATACTTGCCCCAACTGGTGGAGATGGTCTTCAAAGGTCGCAGAATACACTATAATGTCATCCAAGTAGATGAGAGTGAACTCAAAGTTGAAGTCACCGAGACATTTCTCCATCAACCGCTGAAACGTTCCGGGTGCATTTGTCAACCCGAAGGGCATCCGGTTAAATTCGTATAGTCCCATGGGCAAGATGAATGCCGTCTTCTCCTTGTCTTTTGTGGCCATCGGCACCTGCCAATACCCACTAGCCAGATCTAGTGAGGAGAAGTACCGGGCTCTCCCTAGCGCTGAGAGGGACTCCTCAATCCGTGGCAAGGGGTAGGAATCTCGTACGGTGCAAGGGTTTAACTTCCGATAGTCTACGCAAAATCGGATGGACCCATCTTTTTTTCTTACTAACACCACAGGAGCCGCCCAGGGACTCTGGCTTTCTTGGATGATCCCACCCTGTAGCATCTTAGCTAACAGTTCTTTCACTTCCTGATACAACTGTGGAGGAATTTGTCGGTAGCGCTCTCTAATTGGAGGGGTGTCTCCTGTGGGAATCTCATGGTAGATCCCTGTGGTACATCCAAAATCTTCAGCATACCGTGCAAAGGTGGCTTGGTTCTCCCACAACAGCTCATCTACCTTCTGCACCCATTCCAGATAACATGAACTTACATCCATCTTCATCTGTTCTCGAATTGCACAGCCATTCCATTCAGAGGTGGGTTCCTCATCTTCTCCCATGGACACAGTTACGGTCCACTCATCCCTTTCAGTCGGCTTCAGCTGCATTGGAGTTACTTTCCTTACTTCCTCCGGAGTCACATAGATGTTAGCCAGCAGCCTCCCTGGGGTCAGGTCCACACTCTGGTCCTGAGTGTTTACACATCGAAGTGGTACTCTTCCATTGCGAACTATTGCCAAGGAACGGGCCACTAGCGGATCAACACCTCCTTCGGCTGCCTGCAGTGGTTCTACCAACACAGCTATGCCCTCTAGTTTCCGACAGGTGCCTACGGGCATGGACACTATTGTCTCCCGACTGGGTGGCAGTGTAACTTTTGTATGCAAAGGAACTGAAATTCGAGCCAGAGGACGCTGTGCATCTGAACTTTTCTGTAAGCCACATGTCCGGATCAGCCGCTGGAAAGCTGTTTGAGTAGGCCGATGGGTGGTGGTTTCTTTCCAATAACCGTGACCTTTCTTTTCAAAGAGGATCTGATCTAATTCTTTTAACACATTCATCCCCAAAATGACAGGGACCTTTACTTCATGTGACTCCTGTACCACCACAATGCCTTTCCTACCTAGATCTTGGCCACATACCCGGACATTCATCCAGGCCACTCCCACGACCGGAACTGGTAACTGGTTAGCTGCGACCACTCGTACGAATGTATGGGGATCATATTTCACATGTTGCCGGAAGTACCGTTCATAACAGTCTCTACTCAAGGTCGTTACTTGGGAACCCGTGTCAATCATCCCGGTAACCGGAATACCCTCCATTTCCACCTGTATGACAGGACTTGCAGCGATCAGGTCATCATCAGGGCATTCTCCCCACATAGTCTCCTTGTCAGTCTCCCCTACTACACGCCCTTCAGCAGCAGGGGACTTCAGTTTAACGGCGGTCTCTCATAAGTTTGTCGCTGCTCTGGACATCTAGCAGCAACGTGGCCCATCCGTCCACACTCCCAGCAGCGTATCCCCCGTCGTTCTGGCCATCTGTTTGGGCCCCTTCGGTAAGCCCCTTCGATTTCTCCTGAGCACTGCACTAAATGATTTGGACCCCTTCGGTAGGTCCTATCCTCACCCCTCCAGCGGGGTGGTGGGTGATTCTGACTTGCTGGGTGTGGATGGCTCACCCTTTCATCTCCAGTCTTCTGGAAGTCTGCAATTTTCATAGACTGCTCATCACAACGAGTGTGCAAGTGTTCCATTTGTTCTTGCAGTTTCTGCATTACTGTGAGAATTTCTTTAACCGTCCCTTTTTCTACTCTCTCTGAGCCAGAACTAGCCCCCTGTGACAAAGTAACTCCAACTGCGGTCTGCGGCCTCGGGACCATACTATTGGCACGGGAGATGGCCTCTACCTGTACATCATGGAATTTAGCATCAGTCTCTCGTCGTATAAAATCCTGCATAGTCACAGTTAAACTGCCGTCACGTATCCCCAGGACAAACTGGTCACGGAGAGTCCGATCAGGGTTACAGAAGGCTGGCGAGCCCCCTCTTTCCTTCCTTTGAATATCTCGGAGCAGTTCTTGTAGGGCATTTGCATATTGGGGAAGGCTTTCATTCTCCTGTTGTACCCTCTGGAAGAACCGAGCCTGCAGAGACCCCAGCAATGCAGTTTCTCCATAGATGGTTTCTAGAATCTGGACTACTTGCTCAAATGTCTGCCTTTGTCCAAATGGCCTCAGTATCACCGTGGTCTTAGCATCCCCTTGTAATGTCAATATTGCTAGCTCTACTAGTACTTCTGGTGCGGTCTGGTACATTCGCTGTATCATTCGTATCTGTTCCACCCACATACTCACTGACATATTATTGCCATCAAATTTAGCTAACTGACTCATTATAGCCCCTGCTGGCATTCTTCCTCCAGCACCATTCTCCCGAACGGGTGCGTCACCGTCCATTCTGGTAAGCGGATCCTGCCGACTACGCCAATTTGTGAACCGAGAGCAAGGCAGGTGGTTTGGACTCCGCAACCAGAAATGAACGCACACGTGGTAGTTCAAGAAAAAAAAAATATATTTACTATAAGTTAATAAAGGCTAGTTAAAGGTAAAATGACAGGGCTAAAGACAAGCAAAATATACAATATAGCATGAACAATTTCAAGGCAAATTCTGCAATGGTTTCTACTTTTACTCTGTCCACTTCTGCAGTATGGACACTGAATGAACAATATACTCAAAACTATCCCTAACTGACCCTGACTTCACATTTGGGTGCACCCCCTTTTCCCCAGTGGTCCAGGTGGACCGCTTACAGTCCGTAGAAGCGCGCGGTGGGGCCCAAAGTCGGTCCTTTCTTTTATAGTGAAGCGTCCTCTCCTCACGGTTATCAGGATCTTGGGAGAAATGAAGTCCTCTTTAACAGACAGGGAAACCAACTGAATGCAATGTAATCCAACAGCAGATTCCACTCAGCACACTGACAGTCCTGCCGAATCCATACACTGAGCTGGGATGTAAGCCGGGATTTAGCAGGTGCCGTCCAGTACATCAACAGCACTGCAAGTCTCTATCTGTGGTATCCATATACACAGTCACAATGTCAGTCTCACTGATCAGCCACTGAGCACAGTTCCTTTCACGTGGACTCACTAGTCCTGTTGTCTCTTTACACTCTGTTTGTCTCTGGACCAAGATACAGCTTAGCTGTACAGAAAAATCTCCACACCAGTTCAATACAACACTTGCCAAGATGGCTGCTGCTCTCTGTCTCGTCACTTCCTGCTTCTCTGCTCACACTCTGTCTGCAGAACAGGCAAGCTGACATAAAAGGGGGGGGTCTCACTCCAGCATCATGTCACAATTACAATGGCTGCTGTCTTAAAGGAACAGAATCACAGAAATACATTCAACATTAACAGTTTATACAGACAAATGAAGCTTAAGACAACATTGGCTGTCTCTTACAGGCTGGACCAGGTACTACACAGAAGGGAATACTCAGGAGCAGGGCTTGTCAGAAACCGCATAGTGTGAACTGGAGGCAAGCTGGTAACTTTGTTTGTTAAGAGAGAGAGCATGACAATAGGCACAGACCACTAAAAATAATACAGGTTGCAAAAACTGGACCTTTAGTAGCTGGACAGAAAGCTTACAGGGGGAGGGGGAGTTTGATGAACAGTGAGAGCCAACTTTCTTTTGCTCCTCTAATCGGATGCCATGGGCGTTACTTATTGCAGAATCTGAGAGGTTAGACCTCTTTGGTTGTGCAATAGGAGTTACAGCCAACATGGCTATGTAGATCAAATGTATATAGTTGTCAAATTACACATTAGTGTATATTAGGAAACTTCATTATAAAGAATTACGGTCTGAGCATTTGGGACCTAGACATTCCCCATGGGCCCATGATCATAGGAAACCCTTATCCGTTAACCGCAAATTTTAAATGCAGAATATGCAAATACAAAACAAAAATAAATATTTCTAAAATCTATAAAATCCTATTACCCTCAGTACACAGTACACCTCCCTTGTATCCATTAATAGGAATCTGACCTAAATACAACCTTTACCCTAGAAGAAACTAAGCCCAAAAGATCACATGTTGTGTGTGGCTTGGCATGTAGAAACCCAGACTTGTGTAGCCTGAGCTCTGACAGCAGCCTTTACATCGGGAGATCCAGAGCTTCACCTATCGGCAAGACCCGAACTAGATGGACTGTAGAAGGTCCACTCAGTATCCAGGCACCTGATTTGCCAAATTCCAATTATTTTCACCGGCTGGGTGATTGCTCTTACAGCTCCAGCAGTGAGCCAAGGCTAGTGTCCACCATCTTGCCACGCTCCTTTACCACTGCTCGAGGAGGCTAAAGCCGGCTCCGTGACACCTGACCAGTACAGACCAGGTACGACTCTTTTTTCATCATCAGAGTCTCAGGCATCTGCAGCTTTACTAAGCCAGACTGTTCAACCCTATGCTCCATCAGTGCCTCCCACAGTTCCCTGTACACCTCCCTCTTGCCCTCCACTGGGGAGACCCCCTGCAAAGGGACTTAATGATTCTCACTTGGGAGTTAGCCCTCCTATGAAGAAATCCCTCTTCATCTACCAATCCGCCACTGAACGCCATCTTGACCGCGGGCCTGCTATGCTCGACTCAAACCTCTTTTCTGAGGATGATTCAACTCCTCCACCTACTTGCTGCAGAAATGCTCTTGGGTCGCCTAATCAGGCTCATCGCCACACCTCCACCACTCCACCTATTCCACAACTACCACTTCTGGAGTTTGCAATGCATGTCCTTCAGAGATACTCGGAACTACAGGCACTCCTAGCCCTTCTCCCCACCAAGAGGGACATGGACGACCTAACAGTGGATATAAAAAAGACCTGGCATCAGTACCCCATTTCCAAGCCTCCGTTTCAGCCTCCATACACTCTCTCCGAAATTCCACGTCTAGCACGGCGACTCAGTACCATAAATTGTTATCATGAAATGACGACATAGAGAACCGCAACTTCCGCAACAACATTCGACTTCACAGCCTCCTTGAAGCAACTCCATCGTCAGACCTTATCCCAACTCTCACTGGCATCTTCAATGATCTACTGGGCCGACCCCCTGATGGAGATTGACAGAGCCCATCGGGTCTTAAGACCTTGCAGCTCTGATCCAGCAAGACCACGAGATTTTATATGCCAAATTCACTATTATGAGGAGGAAATCATGATGAAAGCCAAAGAATGGGAAGTTGTTGACTTCGATGGTGCCCAGCTTTCTGTATTCCCAGGATTATCCCGCCATACACTGCGACTATGTTCTGCCCTCAAACCACTACTATCAGCTCTACAAGAGCTTACTGTTGGGGCTTCCCATTCGCCCTCCAGGTACGCCTTAAAGAGAGACTGCTCATCCTCTCCTCACCCGAGGACCTCCCAACATACCTGAGAGATCTGGGACTACCCCCCACTTCAGCTACCTGAATGGGAACTGCTCCTGAACGACGCCGACACATTGGGGATTCATACATCAGCTGGTGCCACAGATGATGACCACCGCCAGGTTTCTCACAGACCCCAGTGCTCCCGCCGCAGAAGCCATGTGACTCCGGAGCATGCTTTGCCTACTTGAGATGACTCTCTTCAGGTGACATCCACCCTATGGACTATCCATTCACGGTCCTTCTGTTTTGTTTTATAATTGCTCTGCTTATGTTTATTCTCCATACTTCATTGCTCTCTCCCACTCATCCTATCTCCCACCCTTACTATACTATGGGCTAAGTTGTCCACTCACTTACGCCACTTATTACATCCACTGCACTCCTCTGGGACCCCTAGTGTACCATCACACCCCCACATAGACTGGTGGCCTTCTCTTAAGGCCCACAATTGCTCAGTTTGGCTGGATAGCCAGGTCTAGGAAGAGTTCTGGTCGCCCCAAACTTCTTCCATTTAAGGATTATGGAGGCCACTGTGCTCTTAGGAACCTTGAGTGCTGCAGAAATGCTTTTGTAATCTTGGCCAGATCTGTGCCTTGCCACAATTCTGTCTCTGAGCTCCTTGGGCAGTTCCTTTGACCTCATGATTCTCATTTACTCTGACATGCACTGTGAGCTTTGAGGTCTTATATAGACAGGTGTGTGCCTTTCCTAATCAAGTCCAATCAATTTAATTAAACACAGCTGGACTCCAATGAAGGAGTAGAACTATCTCAAGGAGGATCAGAAGGAAATGGACAGCATGTGAGATAAATATGAGTGTCACAGCAAAGGGTCTGAATACTTATGACCATGTGATATTTCAGTTTTTCTTTTTTAATAAATTTGCAAAAATATCTACATTTCTGTTTTTTTTTTTTCTGTCAAGATGGGGTGCTGAGTGTACATTAATGAGAAAAAAACTACCTTTTTTGCTTTTAGCAAATGGCTGAAATGAAACAAAGATTGAAAAATTTAAAGGGGTCTGAATACTTATCGTACCCACTGTAGACAATTGTTACCCTTTTTACACCTTTGTATCTCACTAACACCTCTGCACTGTTCTATCTCTGTCATCTACAGCCTACTCTCTAATAACATATCTCATTCACTGCTGCATGGGATGGGGAACTGGGGTAATCTTTCCCACCGGAAGTGTGGCTCACAGCCTTCCATCATGCCATAAATTCTCGATCTCATGCAGGGCCCAGGAGACCAAGTACAAAATCTTAGCCCCCTGGTACCAAGTTCCATCGATCCTCCACGAGATCTTTCCCTCCACCTCTGATCATTGCTGGAGATGCTTTAATGGTTGTGGCACCATGCTTCACATCTGGTTGAACTGTCCCCAACTCCTCTCTTTCTGGAATGAAGTTCATAGAAGAGCACTGAAAGATGACCCTGCCGCCCTCCTCTGTATCCTTCCCTGTAAACTTCTCAAACACATGCACAAATTGATAGGCTTCCTGCTGGTCATGGCCATAAAAGGCATGCAGGAAATGGTCACTGACCTCAGACTGGATAATGTCCATCAAAAGGTGTAGCTCCTGTGGAACATGTTCTACTATTCAGCCAACTTCCAATCATCCTTCCACTCCCCCCCCCCCATCATAATCTACCTCCTCTTATCTCCCCCTGACCCTCTCCTGTCCCTCCTCACCTGTGTGCACACTGGAAATCTTACCTACCTATCTCTTACTCTCACTAATATGTACCCTGTTACTGGTTGCTCTACTGTTTCCTGTTTTCTTCCACAACAATTGTTCTTCTCCTCTTCCATGTCATGTCTACCCTTCTCCCATTTTTCCCACCTCATTTGAATTCTGGAAGTTATCTTCCCCCGTGCTTCTGTTGTATGTTTATTTGAAACTTTTATAAAACTTGATAAAACTTTTGAATAATAAAAGATCACATTTACACTCAAGTTTCACTTGTGTACAAGAATTGGAGGGGTTTTCCCAACAAAGCAAGTTATCCCCTATCCTGTAGGGGATAACTTGCAGATAAGCCGTGGTCTGCCCCTGTACTTAACAGAGCAGTGGTCAGACAGCATGTACACCACTCCATTCATTTGAATGGTAGCTCCGGAGATAGCTGAAGCACAGCACCCAGGCTATGTCCGTTGAAATTAATGGAGTGGTGTGCACTCCATTCAGTAAGATTAATGGGGGTCTCAGTGGTCAGACACCCACTATTCTGAAAGTGTCCCCTATCCTTTAATTAAACTAAAAGATAGTATTAGGGTGGAACAATACACCAGACCAATTACACAAAATTGACCCTAACCAATTAGCCTTATGCTGGAGATGCAATAATGACATTGGTACACCTCTAAACATTTGCAATACATTTTCAGTGCTATTTCCTTTTGGAATAACATCCAGAAAATCATTAACATACACCTGGACACAATGATAGTTAACACTTCAATATGTGGAATTTTTACTTTCTGCTTTTACTGACCTTTAACACAGAATTAATAAAAATCATTTTTAGCAAGATTGCAAAACAAACAGATGAAAAAAGTCACCTTTAGGTTATAGTCACATTATGGGTTTCAGGACTGAATAACAACAATCACACATTTCAGTTTTTGGGCATAATAAACATGAAAGCCACATTGGGTACATGAGCTGGACAGCTTTTAACTGCCATGTAGTTGTGAGCTTAATACTTTGGAAATAAAAATGAAAATACCAGATTGAAAAATCCATTTAATTTGTAGGAGCACACTATGCACTGCCATGTATATTGTATTGCTTTTATCTCTATAGTTCCTGTTTACAGCATGTTTACACTTTTCATTATAAAACCATATGAATGTTCCCACTGATTGTTGTTATAGAAAGGGATTGTAATAGTTTACTATAAAGCCAGTGACCTCTGATGACTTCACTTCCATTGGTAACCAGTAATGGTATAAATGATGTTA
The DNA here is from genome assembly GCA_947044405.1 of Leptodactylus fallax. Lineage (NCBI taxonomy): Eukaryota > Metazoa > Chordata > Amphibia > Anura > Leptodactylidae > Leptodactylus > Leptodactylus fallax. The sequence continues at coordinate 2,330,832 of CAMRHE010000024.1, forward strand.
TTCATTCTCTATTGACAAAGCAATGCTGCTGATAAATTAGTGAATAGTCAATGAGAGCAATGGCTATTACTGTTAAAACCTATGGTATAATAGATATGTAAATATCTGTAGCTATCTAGAGAGGCTGTATTATTAAGGGAGATATTTTTGAACCTTCTGAAAATTGGATTTGAAATGTGCCTTGGTTATACATGCAGCATGTGACAGCTTTATGCTGCTACGGCATCTTGGAAGCTAATGAAGCTGAAAAAACTTGTATCCTGTACTGTAGTTTTACTTTATTTCTGGTGGACTGTGATTGATTTATCAGTAAGTCCAGTAATAATTGGTTTATACTTTTTTGTAAGGGAGATATCATGTCAGGGGAATGGTTGTATAGAGAATTTGGGATTGTTTGGAATTATATTGTTTGGAATTTTTAATGTATTAGGACATCTTCATTCAAAAAGTAGGCAAACAACTTAATGTCAAATTGACTTTGCAGGAGCTTAATGTACAGAAAATTCTCCTATATGCTGAATATTGTGCCAAGGCACCATATACCAGCGACAGTGCCAGGGCAAAAACCTGTGTTGGTGCATTTTAGAATGCACCCAACAAACTTGGTCTATGAAGTTCAATGTCATTGTGGTCAAATAGACAATTACTCATTTAAATGGTCACTAACCTTTCAGACAACTTAGTCTAATTTAAAGATCACTAAACTTTTGGACAACTTTCGATTTCCCATTCATCTGTATTGAGAGCTGTCCCTGCTTCTCACTGCATACGGGGTATGGGCTTGTGTAAAATGAAGAAAAAAAATTAGGGTGGGGAACAGTTGCGTAACTAAAGTCTTGTGGGCCCCAGTGCAATCATTTGTCCGGGGCCCCCTACCTCATCCCTACAGCGAATTCTTGATAGTGATGGTTTCGGGTGATAAAGAGTTTAATCAACCTTAGTGTGGTTAGTGTAATTTGTGGCTCTCCTTGACTTATGGGCCAGATGGAAGCTGCAATCTCAATACTGATGCCAGTACTTATGGGCCCCCTCAAGTTACGCCCCTGGTGGTGGAGGGTCATGTCTAACAGTCATATCTCAGGCACTCTAAAACATAGAAACTTGCTTTCAGTGCCATATGAAAGAGATTCTTATCTCTCATATGATACTAAGGATGGAGTGCTATGCATATTATTTCAAGAGATTACGCTGTTTGAAAAAACATTCGGAATTAGGATATTTATATGCACCTAAATACGCCGTACACAGTGAGAACCAGGAACAGTTCTCAAGGGAAAGAATAAAAAAGTGCAGGATTTCACAGATAGGTACCAAAATTTCTTAATAAATGTATTAATAACACAAATACTGTCAGAAAATTGAAAGTTGTTTAGTTATGCTTTAATAGAGAATGTGATTCTGAACCAAAATGTGATGCACTTAAAATAAAAATGTAGCTATTTTCTGTTTGAAAAACTCTCTAAAATTGCTGTCACAAGGTGTCTCCCTTCTCGCTAATTGCATGTTCACTCCCTGTCACTAGGGAAGGCCCATCCATAGATAACATTAAAGGGAGTTTATCACCTTCCTCAACCCCTTCAAGCTGCCACCAGAGAGCTGTAGGTCCTGTGACATTCTTACATATCATACCTTCATTATGTTTCACAGTACCGTGGATGCTGAAAAATAGATGTTTTCTCCATTATGCAAATTAGGTACTCAGAGCAGGGTCATTCCCATAGATCTCCCATAGCTTTCTCTCTTGAAAACAGTTTTGTTCCACCCCTTGGTCAGTGGGAGACAACAGTCCCACTGCTGGGACATTATCATCTGGTCTATGAAGTCTTGCGCATGTGCAGTACACGCCACAAAATCTCGCACATGCATAGTCACATATGAGCTGTATACTTGTATACTCCAAATACTACAAGTGCTTATGCACATGCGCAAGACTTTACAGACCAGATGATGATGTCACAGCAGCAGAACTATTGTTTCCCACTGACTAGGGGGTGGAACAAAGCTGTACAGGGTGTGTTTTCAAGAGAGAAAACTGTGCTCGGGGATCTCTGGGAACGCTCCATGTGCTCTAAGTACCTAATTTGCATAATGAAGAAAATGTCTTTTTCTTTGAATCCAAGGGTCTGTGAAACACAATGATATGTAAGCATGTCACAGCGACTACAGCACTATGGTGGCAGCTTGAAGGGGTTGGAGTAGGTGATAGACTCCCTTTAAGAATGCAAGATGGGTTCACAGTGAGCGCAGGAGAAAGAGCCTGTGCTTTCTTCACACAGTGAATGGAGAGGGGAGAATTCTACACAGTTTTATAGCAGTATGGGCTGTTCTGGAAATTAAAGACTTAAAACAACATTAAGGATGGACAATTCCCCAGTTTGGTTTAGTCCAAACTTGTTCGGATAGAACTGAATGTAATATTATACTCTGGGGTCTCTTCAGAACCCAGGGTATAACAGGATTGGGCACAAGGGAGGTGTAAAATAAAAATCAATTATACTCATCTTCCATTAATGGGCATCATCATGTTTGCATGAATTAGCATTTTTAACTCTATCATTCTCAGACCACACAGTTTATAGAGGACAGTGCCCCAAGTGATGACCTAGGTGTCCTTCAGTTTCTTATCTCTTTCTTGCAACAGGGACACCTTGCACATGGTCCATGTGCATTGTACTGTAGTTCAGTAAATATGCATCAGCAAGATTGTTTGCATGTTGCATTTATAATATTATAATAGTAAATAATAAGAATAAAACTACTTGCCCTTACTGAAACCTGGATCCAGCAGTCTGATACGGCTTCCACAGCTGCTCTGTCTCATGTTGGCCTACATTTCTCACATACTTCTAAGCCTGACAACAGGCAGGATGGAGGGGTAGGCATACTTCTGTCGTCACAGTGCACTTTTCAGGTCATTCCCCTGGTACCCTCACTCACATTCCCCTCATTTGAAGTCCATACCATCAGACTTTTCCACCCACTCTTCTTACGCATAGCTATGATCTACCATCCACCTGGATCACCCTACCAATTTCTGGATCACTTCGCTTCTTGGCTTCCCCTCTTTTTATCCTGTGAAATTCCTGCCCTCATCATGGGTCACTTTAACATCCCCATTAATACCTCTGTCTCCCTAGCTGCATCACAGTTTCTCTCAATAACCACTTCTTTTGGTCTTTTACAATTTTCCTTTTCCGCCACACATGTAGATGGCAACACGATCTATCTTGTCTTCCATCGACTCCTCACAGTTTCTAAATTTACTAACTCTTCTCTGCAGAGGTGCGCCTCTAATGAGGCAAAGTGAGGCGGCCGCGTTATCTTGGCAGTTGGGGTGGGGCAGCATTTTGAGTGACCTAAATCAGCCCAAGACAGGCCACTTTAAAATACATGTTGAGCGGGACCTGTCCTGGGCTGGCTTAGAGTTTTAGGCATGGGAGGAGAGAGGTAGCTCGGTGTGGCCGAATGGAGACAGCGCTGTGTCAGCACTCACCTATTGGCAGCGGCGCTGCTCCAACGGTCCATCTTCAAGTGTTCACTTGGCCTGCTCCTTGCTCTCCGCCCCCACCCCCCACCCCACCCACGCTGGGCTACGTGCATCACGTCAGGTCAATATACCATCAGAGTGACATGACCTGATTTGTGGCTCCTGCGCGGTCTCCTCGTCTCTGCTCTCAAAAGCGCTACAGTACTGCTGGCCTGCTTCTTCAGGAAGTGAAGTAAATGTTTCATATTAATGAAATATTGCTTTTCTAAGTATTTATCCCCTATCCATAGGATAGAGGATAAATACAAGATTGATAATAATGATGATGATGGGTGCAATGGGTTGGGGGGGTGATGGATTGGGGGGTGTGGAAGGAGTAGGGTTTGGGTGCAGTGGATGGATGTTGGGTGTCGCAGGGGGGGACGTTTTGGGTGTATGTCTATTGAGACCCCCCTGGGCTTGAGGATTGAGTTCCCCCCCCACTTGGAATTCAGCCTGACCACAGCCAGGCTGAATATAGGCTATCTGCAGCACTTCTATTAAAGAGAATGGGAGCGTGGGTTTGTATATCCATCAAGCGACACTCCAAAATTCATCTTGGCTGCGGTCAGGCTGAATTCCCAGTGGGGGAAAAAAGACCCAATTCTTAGGCTCAGTGGGATATTTTTTTCGTGTACGGTGAATGCCATAGCGGGAAAAAAAAAAATCAAAAGTGCCGAACTGTCGTTTTTTTGCTGTTTTGCCTCTGATAAAAATTTGAGTAAAAGGTTGTCAAAGCAATAATTATTCCCCAAAATGGTATAACTAAAAAGTACACCTGGCCACGCAAAACAAGGGGCCCTATGCATCCCTGTACACGGAAATATAAAAAAGTTACTGGTGTCGGAATATGGGGACTTTTAAAAAAAGTTTCTTTTTTGCAAAGTTTTAGATCTTTGTTAAAGGATTAAAATGTAATTAAAACTATGTAAGTTTGGTATCCTCGGAATTGTACAGAAACATAGAATACAGGTCATCTTGGCTGCAGAGTGAATTTTTTTTTTTTTTTTTTGGGGGGGGGCACCTTTCTATAGTCCGCCTCAGGCAGCAAAGAGGCTAGGTTCACCACTGCTTCTCTACCCCTCTCTGATCATAAACTTATCACCCTCATTCACAAGGCTCTCCATAATGGTGTACCTCCCTACATTTCCTCCCTCAACTCTGTCTATCGCCCAACCCATGCTCTTCGTTCACTCAATGACCTAAGATTAACATCCTCTATTATCAGAACCTCCCACTCCCATAGCCAAGACTTCTCCCGAGTTGCACCACTTCTCTGGAATGCTCTACCCCAGACAATCAGAATAACTCCCAATTTCTACAGCTTCAAGCGCAAACTAAAGACACATCTTTTCAGACATGCCTATCACAATTCCTAATGTAAACCCTTCCACAGTTAGAATCCCTATATTGATAGGAAAAAACAGGATATGATGCCGTATCGGGCTGTAACTGTATATCTCCAGGCACTTTGGATCTGCACGTAAAAGGACACTGACTGGTGACTGCTCATACAGCTATATTTATGTGTAATGAAATTAACCTCTATCACAAAAATGTCTGGACCACTCTATAAGCAATGCTACTGTGAGGGAATTGCCAGTTGAGCAATTCCCCAGTGCTGCTGTACAAACCTGGGAGGAAGGGAATGACAGAGACAGTGTGCCCTAAATTCGACCCAGCCCCTGTCCCTGCCTACATGCCACACTGTCCTAATGACAGGAGCAACTGTGCAGCAAAACCCTTCCTAGAAATAAGTGTAACACAGAACAAGACAAGACAAAATAACACAGAAGAGGATTCAGCAAGCCAAGGATCAAAACCAGAGGGACAAAGCAGTACCAAATCAAAATCCAAGGAGTAGTCACAAAGGAAGCCAAAGGTCAGAGGAGAGTAATACAATGCAATAGCAAAGGAACAGCTAGCAAGGACAAAGTCACAGAACAGAGTACAATAGCCAGTGACCATGAGTGAGCTGATGACCTGTTTATATGAAGTCCAGGAGCTACCCCAGACTAGATTGGTAGACAGGCTGTCAATCACACAGGCAAGGCTAAGATTAACTATTTGAGGAACAAAAAGAAACAAGGTGCAGGAGATGGGTGTGGCTGAAATTCAATTACATAGTAGTAGTACTAGGACAGTGTTCAGACTGAGCAACAAGAACCTTAAGCAAGGAATCAAACTGAACACGCCTCCTGCGCTGCAGCGTGTGAGCGGAGGGTGACGCAGAGACCCGAACAGGCAAAGACGTTATAGCTACCTCCTATGTCACCGCTGATATCTCTTGTGTCACCCCCTCTACCTCATAGATTGTAAACTCTTGCGAGCAGGGCCCTCATTCCCATAGTGTGAATTGACTATTTCTCTGTAATGTATCTTTTTGTCTGTACTTGAACCCTACATTTTGTAAAGAGCTGCGGAATTTGTTGGTGCTATATAAATAAAATGTATTTTTATTAATGTATTATGCTTTAAAAGTTTATTCATAATCTACAATCTCCATAGATTATGTGTCCTTAGTAAAAGGACATATATTTTGAGGTGACTTTTAAGCAGTAATAGTTGTACTGTCAAAACAAATTGACATCTAATTTTTGTAGACTTCTCTGTAAAGAGATACATGTATTTAGAATGAATCTGTTTTACGAACAGCAACTCTGATCCATCAGCTGCAAGGTCACAGCATCAATATGTTGTTTTATGCAAGTTTAGGGCCAGTGGAGTTTCATGGCGCTTAAGTGGAATTTCAAATGGCTTTGACATGATCCTTTACCGTTTTCTAAAAGATTAATGCTGAACACTTTGCTACAAACCAATTTAATATGGACTTTCCATATTAAGCGTTTCAATTTCAGTTTTTTGGAACGATGAATAAGGAATTCAAATGCTGAGATTACATAAATGAACAATTTTCTATCAATATCACACCTGAAATTGACCATAAAAATAGATCTTATGCTCAGCCAGCAATGAATTGTTATATGAAACATTTTTAAATATTACTTTTCCCAGCTTTATACAGTGGAATTTATTCCAAAAATCCAGAAAGTCTGATTATCCAGCACTTAAAGCTACAATATAATGTGTAATTTCACAGACATACAAGGAAGGTTTTGCCTTTAAAGCATAACTAAACTTTCAGACAACTTTTGATTTTCTGGCAGTATTTGTGTCATTAATAACTTTTGTAATATACTTTATTAACAAATTTTGGATCATTTCTGTGAAATCCTGCATTTTTTCACTCTTTCTCTTGCTTCAGTATTGAGAGCTGTTTCTGCCTCTCACTGAATGTTACTGTGTACAGGAGTACAGGGCTGTGTACAGGGCGGGTTTTAGACAAAGTGGGGCCCTGGGCAAAAATTAAAAGTGGGACCCCAAATGCTGATATGCAAACAACACCATCGTCTTCCAGTGACAACCCCTATAATAACGCCTCCTTTCTGCCAACAAAAAAGTAATAACAAGCCCTATTTTACCACATACAATTCAAATGAGCACCTTTGTACCACCTATTAGATTTTTGCACCCAGTCATCAGTTATTATAGCACCTCCTTATAAATAATAATTCCTGCTTATAAATAATATTACACCTTTATCAATAATAGCTCCCTTATAAATGATAAATAGTGCCCTGTATCAGTAATATTCCCCCTTATCAGTAACAGTCACCCCGTAAAAATAATACTGCTCCCTTAAAAATAATAGCCCCCTCATAAATAATAGTTACCCTTATAAATAATAGTCCCCATTATCACTAATAGCCCCCTTTATAAATAAGCCCACGTAACAATTATACCCCCCATAAAAATAGTTCCCCTCTTATAAATAATTGCCCCCTCATACTTAAGTTTCCCAATTATATATAGTAACCCACCCTTATATATAATAGTTCTCCATTATACAGTGTCGGACTGAAGGGCCTTAGGCCCACCAAAGGAACTTGTTCTGGGGCCCCACCCAACAGCTTCCTGCTAATAGCCTACACCACGGCTCCTTCACTGAAGTCTTACATATGTGCTGACTATCTGGTGTTACTGAGTATGTTCCCAGTATAGTCAGCCCCTATAGTACTGTGCAGGCCCCAATAACTCCATGGCCAGTTCATGCACAGTACTATATGGGGAATGACATGGCCATGGAGCACTACACATATGTGCAAGATTATAGTGAGGGAGCTGTGATGTGATGCCCCCACACAGTATAATGCTCTACATGGTATATAATGCTCCACAGTATAAAATGCTCTCCTGAGCCCTCCAGTTTCCCCACATGGTATATAATGCTCCACAGTGACCCCACACAGTATAAAATGCTCCCCTGAGCCCCCCCATTGTGGTCCCACATGGTTTGTAAGGTTCCACACAGTATAATACTCCACAGTGGCCCACACAGTATACTACCCCTTAGTGGCCCCAGACAGTACAATATGCTCCCCAGCAGCCCCACACAATATAATATGCTCCATACAGTATAATATGCACCCCACAATGCCCCCCCAGTATAATGCTCCACAGTGGCCTAACACAGTATAACATGCTCCATAATGACCTCCACACAGTAGAATATACTCCCCACAGTCCCCCCCCCAGTATAATGCTCTACAATGGCCCCACAGAGTATAATATGCTCCCGAAAAGCCCCACACAATATAATACACTCCACAGTGGCCCCACACAGTATAACAGGCTCCCCACACTGTCCATTCCCCCAGTATAAAGCTCCACAGTGGCTCATAGTATAATATGCTCCCCAGAGGGCCCCCGCTAGTATAATGCTCCACAGTGCCCCCTCCAGTATTTTGCTCCACAGTGGCCCCACGCAATATATTATGCTCCCCAGAGCGTCCCCCCAGTATAATGTTCCACAGTAGGCCCCACGCAGTATAATATGCTCCCCAGAGGGCCCCCTAGTATAATGCTCATTAGTCCCCCCCAAATAATGCCCCACAGTGGCGCCACACAATATAATATGCTCTGCTGATGCCCTCCCAGAATAATGTTCCACAGTGCCCCCTCCAGTATTTTGCTCCACAGTGGCCCCACGCAATATATTATGCTCCCCAGAGCGTCCCCCCAGTATAATGTTCCACAGTAGGCCCCACGCAGTATAATATGCTCCCCAGAGGGCCCCCTAGTATAATGCTCATTAGTCCCCCCCAAATAATGCCCCACTGTGGCGCCACACAATATAATATGCTCTGCTGATGCCCCCCCCAGAATAATGCTCCACAGTGACCCCACTCAATATAACATGCTCCAGAATGGCCTCCACACAGTATAATATACTGCCCAGAGAGGTTTCCCCAGTATAATACTCACAGTGGCCCAAAACAGTATAATATGCTCTCCAGAGCCCCCCAGTATAATGCTCCACAGTGGCCCAAAACAGTATAACATGCTCTCCAGAGCCCCCCCCAGTATAATGCTCCACGGTGGCCCCGCACAGTATAATATACTGGGGGGCCCCTCTGGAGAGCATATTATACTGTGTGGGGCCACAGTGGAGCATTATACTGGGGGCCTTTGGAGAGCATATTATACTGGGGGGCCCCTCTGGAGAGCATAATGCTCCAAAGTGGCCCCACAGAATATAACATTATCTCCAGAGGGCCCTCCCCCACACATTATAATTTTCCACAGAGGCCCCACAGAATATAACATGCTATCCAGAGGGGCCCCTTCCCCAGTATAATGCTCCACAGTGGCCCCACACAGTATAATATGCTATCCAGAGGGGGCCCCCCAGTATAATATACTATCCAGAGGGGGCCCCCAGTATAATGCTCCACAGGGGCCCTACAGTGCTATTATTATGTTATATTCTGGGTTCTCTTCAGACCCCAGAGTATAATAATCGAAGGCCCGGGGTAAGTAAGGTAAAATAACAAACAGTTATACAATTGCCCAGTTTGTCCCCCCCCCCCCCTAACGCCGGCCCTGGCTGTGTAATATGTAGAGAATGAGGGTGGGGGAGAGTCACTTCAAACAGTTATATGTCGGACATTATAAAACGTACAAACTTGATTTTTGTGTCATATGAAAGGCTGCAGAGCTATCTTAATTATCCCTGGTTGAAAACACAGTCAGGATTGGGATTTTTATATCATATATATTATACAGCTGCATATAAATATCGTAATCACAACTGTGTTTTCAACCAGTGATATCTGTGATTGAAGTGACCCTTCCCTACCCTCATTTTCTCTACTACACAGCCCCATACTCCATACACAGTAACATTCAGTGTGAGGCAGGAAAAGCTCTCAATACAGAAGCAAGGGAAAGAGTGAATAACTGCAGGATTTCACAGAAATTATCCAAAATGTGTTAATAAAGTACATTACAAAATTTATTAATGACACAAATACTGCCAGAAATCAAAAGTTGTCCAAAAGTTTAGTTACACTTTAATGTCATTAGGATATACACAATTGAAGCCTTTCCCGATTTAATTTAAATATACTATTGTTCACACATTTAGAAATCCTTCACAGTATACTAAGGTTGTGTATAGGTCACAACCTCATCGTTCTCTCAGCTCCTGAGGACCTCTCTATGTTTCTTCAAGCTCTAGATTTGTCCCCATTACTACTACCCAACTTGGATGCCATCCTCAGTGATCCCTCCAACTTGGGTCAACATCCTCCGCCTGGCAAGATTGATGATGGTAAACACCCCAGCTCTCCTCAACCACAATCACATTGTCATCCGAGGAACACTCCTTGGCACTCCAGAATCACCTGAACTATCTAGAACTGCTAGATGGCAAGTAACTCCCTCGCTGCATGTTACTCACAAGGTTTTGTTTCCGTTGTGATGTTAGTCATATGTTCCTCTTATACATTACCACAGGTTTAATACCATTATTACACTTCTATTGCATTTTTCTATTTTCTCACTATGTATTATCACTGGCCTATTGTAGCCTTTACCATGTACTGTTATTTTATTGTAGAATTGCCTGCATTATTAGTGTGTCTTCCACAACCCCCCAATAGCACTCCACGTGGATTACCTCCACCGGTGATCTTTGAGACACAAGCTCACCCCCTTCCCTCTTAGATAGGTTTTGGCATCTACGACTGCCTTCCTAAGCTCTTTCTACCTGTACCCTCAACCCTTCACCTTCATTACCTCTTCCTCACCTGCTATTCACACTAGAACTTATTACGCATAATCACCCTGCTGTCACCTCACCTGACATGTCTGATCTGAAAATTAGCTCCTTAAATGTTAAGGGACTGAATATTCAGGAGAAGCAACCCCAGATCTTCTACACGTCGCATAAAATGTGGACTCAAATCCAATGTTAGAGGAAACGCACTTCCATGCCACTCACATCCCCTCCTTCAAAAACCACTATTACCCTTCTTGGGCTCATAGTGGTAATCCAGAAGGGAAGACCAAGGGAGTAGCAATATTCTTCCATAAGAACCTCCCCTACAAGATCATACATAGACAAGCATGTTAAAGGTAAAGGTTATAATACCATCTCCAAGCAGCTTGATGTTCCTGTGACTACAGTTGCACATATTATTCAGAAATTTAAGATCCATGGGACTGTAGCCAACCTCCCTGGATGTGGCCGCAGGAGGAAAATTGATGACAAATCAAAGAAAAGGATAATACGTATGGTAACAAAAGAGCCCAGAAAAACTAATCAAAGAGATTAAAGGTGAACTTCAAGCTCAAGGAACATCAGTATCAGATCGCACCATCCGTCGTTGTTTGAGCCAAAGTGGACTTCATGGGAGATGACCAAGAAGGACACCATTGTTGAAAACAAATCATAAAAAAGCCAGACTGGAATTTGCCAAACTACATGTTGACAAGCCACAAAGCTTCTGGGAGAATGTCCTATGGACAGATGAGACAAAAATATAAATTTTTGGCAAGGCACATCAGCTCTATGTTCACAGATGGAAAAATGAAGCATATCTTGAAAAGAACACTGTCCCTACTGTGAAACATGGAGGAGGCTCTGTTATGTTCTGGGGCTGCTTTGCTGCATCTGGCACAGGGTGTCTTGAATCTGTGCAGGGTACAATGAAATCTCAAGACTATCAAGGGATTCTAGAGAGAAATGTGCTGCCCAGTGTCAGAAAGCTTGGTCTCAGTCACAAGTCATAGGTCTTGCAACAGAATAATGACCCAAAAAAACAGCTAAAAACAGCCAAGAATGGCTAAGAGGAAAACATTGGACTATTCTGAAGTGGCCTTCTATGAGCCCTGACCTAAATCCTATTGAGCATCTGTAACGTCTCTGCCTGTTCGGGTCTCTGCGCCACCCTCCGCTCGCACGCTGCGGCGAAGGAGGCGTGTTCAGTTTGGTTCCTTGTGTAGGTTTCTTGTTGCTCAGTCTGAACATGGTCCTAGACAATGTAATGGATTTACAGCCACACCCGTGTTCTGAGCATTTCTCTCTGGACAGCATATAGTTAATCTCAGCCTTGCCTATGTGATTGACAGCCTGTCTACCAATCCAGTCTGCGGCTTGCCCAGACTTTCTATAAACAGGTTGTCAGCCCTCACATGATCGCCGGTTATTGCACTGTCTTTGCCTGCTCTCTTTGCTATATCTCTTGCTGCCTTTTTACCTGATTCTCTGACCTTTGGCTTGCCTTGACTATTCTCTTGGATTTTGATTCTGTACTGCATTGCTCGTTTGTTACCGACCCCTTGGCTTGCTCGCTCTTCTTCTGTGTTGTTTTGTCTTGTCCTGTTCTGTGTGTCACTTACTCAGTATAGGGCTTGTCTTCAGGTTGTCCTTTTACCGTTCAGGGTAACTTAGGCAATAGGAAGGGACAGTGGCTGGGGTGAGATTAGGGCTCACTTGTCTCTGTCCTTCCTCCCAGACTGCTGCAGTAGTGTAGGGTATTGCTACATCTGGCAAGACCCTAACAGCATCTTTGGAAGGAGCTGAAACATGCCGTCTGGAAAAGGCACCCTTCAAACCCGAGACAACTGGAGCAGTTTGCTCATGAGGAGTGGGCCAAAATACCTATTGAGAGGTGCAGAAATCTCATTGACAGTTACAGGAATCATTTGAGTGCAGTGATTGCCTCAAAAGGTTGTGCAACAAAATATTAAGTTAAGGGTACCATCATTTCTGTCCAGGCCTGTTTCATGAGTTTTCTTTTTAAAAAAATTCTGTTGAAGCATGGTTGAAAAACAATGTCTGACTTTCATTTGTTCATTTTCATAGAATTTTTATATATTATTACTTTTGACAGATTCAAGTTATTTCTGTGACCATTGTGGGTTTTTCTTTCATTAAATGAGGGGTGCCAACAATTTTGTCCACGTGTGTATTTGTAGCTTCTTGCTATTTCATTTTGTATTAACATTATACCTATGATATGTAAAAATTTTCAATAAAAATATAATTTAAAAAACATTAGTATACTTACCTGAAATTGGGACTCTTCAGGAATGTTATGATCTATGGGTGTGGTGACATTATTTACTGTCAGATTGTTTGGAGCTGCAGTTTATGAGCCTGATCTTTGGGTTTATTTTAGTAGAAATTTTAATAAAATTTATTTTTAACCATTCTAATTAGTCAGTATAATACAATGAGGCACACAGCCAGTCTGTCAGTGGGCCACAATTTACATTTTTCTTCACATTCTTTACTTTTCACCTTCATTGCCATATTGTTGGCATAATCAAAACAACATAAACCTATAGCTTATTCCAATACCATCACATTGCTGCAGCATCTACTCTGAAAAAGAGGGATATTTTTCCGTCAGTTTTTTTTATTTTATTATTTTAAAAACCAATTCTTTTCTTTTAAATTGATAGCATGCCACAATTTTTTTGTTCAAATTTTCCTTCAATTTGTCATTCCTCCTACATCATGTTGGTTTTGCATCCACTCATATAATAGGATCATTTTTGGTAGCTTTTTATTTAAAAAAAAAAAAGACAGTTCTTCCCTTTTCAACTGACAGGTACACTTCATTGCTTTTCAACCAGGAACACTGCCAAATATTTTTATTCAAAATGACATATTTTGCTATTTCACTTGCAAGTCCACAAAATGGGCTCATTTTCTAAAAAGTATTACTTTTTTCAATATGTAACTGATAGGGTACTTTTTGGTGCAGTTTTAATGTTAATGACAGAGCATTGTATGTTTATATAAGTAGTTTGTATCCAGTGCTTACCATTCATTTTTCCATTGAAATACATGTTACGGTCACACTTTGCCTGTGTTTGCCTTAGAAATCTAGAAATTGGCTGGAGTCCTAGATTCCTAGGAGCTCTGACAATATCACACACTATGTTTTAAGTCAATATATACTTTGATTCATAACAAATTTATTTTACTCAAAACAAATCTTGGGATGGAACCAGCCAAACCCAAAATGAAATAAATCTTGAAAGGTTCGCCCATCTCTGTTGAGGAGTGCGTTCTTCAGGAATATTTTAGGAGCTGTCAACCTACTGTATGCTTCTGCTCAGTATTCAGAATTTATTTGAGTTCTGGCTCTTTTTAGCTTGTAACATCCAATTTTAGGTTGATAAGGTGTATGTGGTCTTTTTGACCTCATACAACTTTTCATCTTTTGAGCTTCCTCAGACACTAATTTTTGTAAGACGAAGGCTAAAACCCCATGTAGCAGGCTGCAGCGAAAAAGAGCTGCGGGAGAAACCACAGCAGAAACACATTGTGGTTTTTCCCCAAGCAATTTTCACAGAAAGTCCGCAGCGGTTTCCTCTGCGGACTTTCTGCTTCCATTATACTTGTAGGGAAACTGCCAGTGTTTTCATAGGTATAAATGACATGCTGCGATTTCCAAAACCGCAATGGTTTTGGAGATCACAGCATTTCCACTGCGCTTATTTTTCTGCAATGTGACTGTAAAATGCCACGGCCACGTTTACGCCACGTGGGGTCCAGCTTAAAGAAAAAAAAAGAAAGTACTTCTATAAAGTACACTAAGGTTAATGCTCAATTAACAATTATATTTTTTATCACATGACCCCTTGAGGTTTCAGTTCAGTAAATGAAAATCTTTCTACACTACACAAGGCTATCACAGAAAGATGTAAAACATATGTTCTTTTTGGGGTATGGAACAGGTAGCTTGTGACTTAAAATCCAAGCTTAAGGTTATAAGGTATATGAGGTACAATGTCCCTTGAGAAAATACATATTCTTTCAGATGTGTGGAACTGGTAGGATGTGGGATATATAAAGCATAAAATCTACAGTATGCTCTGTTTTATTGAAAATCCTAAGCATGGCTACTAAGGTAAAAAGTAATCTCCAACAGCTATTCTATTTAGCACAGGCTCGGACTGACCCACAGGTGAACAGGTGCATCTCCTGGTGGGCCCCTGAGCCAGATGATCCCCATTAATTGTATTTTGTACATACATTCATCATAAAGCATCTCAACCAGGCAATGTGTCAGTATACTATACTGGATAGATTATTTAAGAAGCTACCTAGTTTATTTTTATATACTGTAGACACACTGGGAGGCTAAGACAACATCTAGGTGCAGAGTTAGGCCAAACAGTATCTTTCCTTACTCAGCCCCATCAGTCACACTGACAGGGCCCTAGTCACCAATCAACTTGCAAAGTCTTGCTGCTGCTGGAGACCTGGTGCTGTGTGGGCACTTATCCCTGGCTCAGAGAGCTAAGAGGACCTTTCAAGGCAAGAGTCAGGCAAGAGTCAGTATAAGGCTATTGACAGGCCCGGGACAGAAATAATCAGAGGCATGGGCTAACAGTCAAATAAATTACAATATATTCAGGGCCCAGGGACCCCACAACTTAAGGGGGCCCCCTTACTTCAGCACCATTAGCTGTGAATCAGCACCTGGGGCCCCAAGCTCCCCAGGAGGCCCACTGGGCTACTGGATGCTGACTGCCTCTCTCTCTTCTCTCACTTAGCAAGTGTCCACGCAGGCGGACAGCTCCTTCCTCCTCCTCCAGAGTCTTGCTGTGCAGGGGATGATCAACTTCATTGGGCTGCTGCAGACCAGTGTAATCAATCCATGACTCGGCTCCAGGTATGTGCTGTGTCTTTTGTGTGTGTGTACATGTACATGTTCTATCTGTGTGTGTGTGTGTGTGTGTGTGTGTGCATACCTCCCAACTTTGAAAGAATAGAAAGAGGGATAAAATGTGCAGTGCGCTATGTGTGCCACGGTAAATTTAGCCCCACCCACTTCTATGTTGACTCCGCCCGTTCTCATCCATTTTTCTTTGTGCAGTCACCCTAACATTATATGCCCCCACATTATAATGTTCCCCTCCTATTGCCCCACAGTATGAAGTCACACTCCTGGTGCCCCAATTTAAACTAAGGGAAACTAGAGGGGGACATTAAACTGGGGCATCTTAATAGTGACATTAAACAGTGAGGGTAGTTGGAGGGGGACAATAAATTAATGGCAACTAGAGGAGGATATTAAACTGGGGCCAACTAGAGGGGGACATTAAACTGGGGCAGCTGGAGGGGGACATTAAACCGTAGGGGTAGCTGGAGGTTGACATTAAACTGGGCACAACTAGCGGGGGACATGTCCCCCTCCAGCTACTCCCACGGTTTAATGTCCTCCTCCAGTTGCCCCCAGTTTAATGTCCCTTTCCAGTTGTCCCCAGCTTAATGTCTCCATCCAGTGACCCCCATTGTTTAATGTCCCCCCTTCATCTGCCCCCAGTTTAATGTCCCCCTTCATCTGCCACCAGTTTAATGCCCCCCCTTCATCTGCCCCCAGTTTAATGTCCCTCTTAATCTCCCCCAGTTTAATGTCCCCCCTCCATCTGCCACCCGTTTAATGCCCCCTTTCATCTGCCCCAAGTTTAATGTCCCCCCTTCATCTGAAACCAGTTTAATGTCCCCCCTTCATCTGCTCCAGTTTAATGTCCCCCTCCTTCTTTCCCAAGTTTAATGTCCCCCCTTCATCTGCCCCCAGTTTAATGCCCCCCTCCATCTGCCCCCAGATTCATGTCCCCCCTTCATCTGCCCCCAGTTTCATGTCCCCCCTACATCTGCCCCCAGTTTAATGTCCCCCCTTCATCTGCCACCAGTTTAATGCCCCCCCTTCATCTGTCCTCCCTTCATCTGCCACCAGTTTAATGTGCCCCCTCAATTTAACCCCATAGTTTAACATAAAAAAACACTGATACTCACCTCTCCTCGCTCTCCTGCTGCTTTGTCTGCAGTCTCAGTAATGGAGCGTTCCTGAAGCTGCAGACACAATGTCAGTGACATCATCACATCGCACCTAGACCTCCCAGGGCCGGAGCACGCAGGGAGCACAGTGGTGAAGCGGGAGCTGTCTGCGGACGGCTCCTGGTTCATTCACCATTGTATTCAACTCATCTGCATCTGGAGGATGCAGATGAGTTGAAACCGGGACATATCTCTCACCAACCGAGACCGTGGGACATGACTCACAATCCGGGACTGTCCCACAGAATCCGGGATGGTTGGTTTCTGTCTGTCTGTCTGTTCTTTATGCGCGACCAAACAACTGGACCGATCCTCACCAAATTTGACACACAGGTACATCAGGTGTCTGGGAATATTTTAGACTGGGTCTCAGCTCTCTAGGAGGTACCATTCCTGAGATACAGTATTCCCAAAAAATGACCAGCATTAGCTAATACAAGTCTGCAAGTCTTTCACTCATATTCCAACTGCCATACTCACGGTTACATGTCCCTTATGAGCCAATAGAAGCTCGCAGACACGTAGTCTCCTCAGGAACACAGGTTTCCATAGCAACCAAGCTATTTATGACCTGTATGAGTCAATAGCAGTTTGCAGGTCCTTAAAT
Source organism: Leptodactylus fallax (assembly GCA_947044405.1). Taxonomy (NCBI): domain Eukaryota; kingdom Metazoa; phylum Chordata; class Amphibia; order Anura; family Leptodactylidae; genus Leptodactylus; species Leptodactylus fallax. Next base: position 2,348,172 of record CAMRHE010000024.1, read on the forward strand.
ATTCAGTCATATGACGTGCATCAGCCAATATAAGTTCACATATCATTTACCATGTTTCCATAGTAACACAGCCATAAATAGACTATACCTATACTGGACTGCCATACTGCATGTCAAGTGCAAAACTGGCCAATTCTTATGGGGCCACTACACAAACAAAAAATGAAATGTACCCATGTGAAGCCGGGTCCTTCTGCTAGTATATATATATTGTGAGAGTGTGAACCTAGAGGGCGCTGGTGAGCGACCCAAAACCAGGGTTAAAAAGGTCCTCAACCACACCCATAGCTGGGGCTTCACTCTAGAGGGAGTGCACACAGCAGGAGAGAGCTGCTGGTGACCTGCAGAGCAGGTGGATTGTGGAACCAGTTGGAGACAGACAGGTGGTCTGTCCCAAGAGGACTGGATTTCAGAAAGGACTGGTTAAGCTCAATGTGAGCCAGACTGCAAAGAAGTAACCTCAGTAAAGCTTCTTGCCCCCAGAAGTTAGTCAGGGCTCAAGAAGTGAGCTATTGCCAGGTGTGTGGTCTAGGCTGTTTTGTTATTTTTGTTCCTGTTTACTTTTGCAAGCTGAATAAAGCCATTTATTTTGGATTGCCATTACCTGATATGCTGTTTATTTGGCACCCAGCGCCAACACCTCTGTTAAGTCCAGGAAGCTGCTACCTTTGATGCTAAACTACCCCCAATTGTCACATATGGTGCTTTGGATGCGGGCAAAAAGAGATCCACACAAGTCCTGAAAGGCAAGTGTTTGGTAACTGCAGTATCGCTGAATGTGCATTGTGGCCTACAGCTGGAAAAAGAAGTCTGTGATTTCAACTGAGAAACCCAGGAGGGTTGAGTGGAACTACAAAATAGGAAATTGTGTGCAAAACTGGTGAAAGTAAAACTCTGGAAAAGGAATCCAGGGAATGGACTTTGTGTATACTGTGGCACAGAAGTCTGTAAAGTGCTTGCTGATGGCAAGAAAGTAAGCAATGTGTGTAGAAACTGGATATCGCAAACAGTCTATGTGAAAGGCTATGGTGCCATGTTGGTGTTTTCTATGGAAGACAGAAGAAAATGCTGGTTGTTGTAGTGCCACATAAGTTAACTGTTTGAATACATGTGACTGCAGAAGATAGTAAAAAGTTACTGCCGGTTGAACCCAAGGTTTCTGTGGAATATTGTGTAATCTTGTTATTAAACCATGGGCAAGAAAAAGAAAATTTCAGTTTGTAAGAAAGCAGAAAAGCTGTGCACAGGTGTATTAGTGCAGCAGTCTCAAGGCAGAGAGAAACAAAACCCGGAACAGAGCCTGCAGAGTGCAAGTAAAGAAAATGGGTTGCATGAGAGTGACTTAGTTTTTCTGAGGCACCTCTTTTCTATGAATGAATAAGTCCCTGCTAACTGTATGTCTCATACTGGAGTGCATAAAAGCACCAAAGAAGAAAATATTATGGTGCAGCAGCTTCATCATGAGATTAAAATCATCAGGTTCATTTATGAGGATGAAATATCTGACTGGAAATGGCAACTTGAGATATCAGAAAAAGAGAACCTTAAGTTAAAGAAAGAGCTTGACTCTATGAAGAGTTCATGTCCAAGTCATTGTGGCAATGTGGTGCTGGGTTTGCCTGGAATGGACTGTGTCACTAAAAAGGAGCTTGCAGAAATGAAATGCGCTCTATCTAATAAAGTTCTACAGAGTGTGGAACAAAAGCAAGTGCTTGAGAAGCAATTGCAGGATTTAAAGGCGCAGCATGTCCAAGAATCCATTGCCAAAGAGAGTGTCATTGAAAAATTAAGAGATGACCTTGAAACTGCTAAACGTGAGAGAAGTGAATTTTTGCAGTGTCAGTCAGAATGTTTGGATGACCAAGTCAGGAAGTGTGAAAAACTTTCAGCTACATTAACTGATAAAGAAAATGAAGTTGCAGAGCTGAGGAAGGAGGTGTCTGACCGAGAGAATGATTTAGAATCTGTGGTGCAGATATTGCAGTCAGAGCAAAACTTGCATGAACTAAAGCAGGTTCAACTAAACAAAGAAGTGAAGGAATGGCAGAGCAGAACTGGAGTTCTGGAACAGAGAGAAATGGAAATCAAAGCCAGAATATGTAGCCTGGAAAGGGCGCTGTCAGGATCTTGTGAAGATAATGAGAAATTGTCTGTTTTGTGCAAAATAAAGACAAAGAATTGATGGAGATGTCGTCTGTCCATGCTCAGAATTTACAAACCTTACAGGAGAGTCACAAAGAAGTTGAGAAAAAACCTGGAATCTGTGCAGATATTGTATGAGGACAAAGACAATGCTTATGATAAGCTGGAAAAGGCCAAGAGAGAATTTGACCTCCAGGTAGAAGACATGAGGATTCCGTTTGAGGAAAGTATGTGTAATTTATCTGCTCAGATTGTAGATCTAAAAATACTTACTGCTCAACTAAAACTGCAAGTGGACAAACAGGAGGAAGACCTGCAAGGTGCACTAGTAAAAACTGAGATGGAGGCTGCTCAGAAAAATGTAGCAGTGAAGAAAATTCTGGAGCTGGAATCAGAGATTTGTGCGCTACAGAAGGCGTTAGAATTGGAGAAAGCTGCTGGAATAGAGGCAGAGAAAGGAGAGGCATTAAGTCAGACAGACATGAGTGACCTGTCCAGTGATGGTGATGGCAAAGATCAAAAGGATAAGAAACGTGGTGTGAAAAGACCACGTGAAGATCATGGCTGTGGCAACTTCAAGTGTATTGAAGAAAATAAATACAACAGGTCTAAGTCCCTACAGCCACCGGTGGAAGAGGAAGATGAAAAACTGGATGAAACTAATGTTCTTCTTGACACATATAATTGTGATCTTCACTTCAAAATTTCACGGGATTGTCTGAGCGCCACTTCTCTCACCATGGAGAGTTTTGCCTTCCTGTGGGAAGAGCCTCATATGGTGTCTCGAATGGCAAAGTTTGCTTTGAGATAAAGGTTACAGAAAAGGTACCCGTGAAACATTTATACTCTAAAGACATTGATGTGCATGAAGTACATGTTGGTTGGTCTCTGAGCTCCTGTGGATTCATGCTAGGTGAAGATAAAAATTCTTATGGCTATTCACTAAAGGGATCAAAGTTATGCAATGGGGTGGCTGAAGACTATGGCAAGAAATATGATGAAAATGATGTGATCCCCTGTATGGTGAATTTTGAAGGTGATGAAGTAGAACTTGCTTTTGCAAAGACTGGCCAGGATCTTGGCGTAGCATTTAAAGTGCTGAGAAACCGGAAATCTTGACTGACCGGAACTTGGAGGATGAGACCGCCAGATGGGGACATCTGGAGAGACACTGGACAAGCGTACATGATTGAAGAGGGACGTCGACATTGTATGTCTTGTCCCATTGTCGCTCACCCCATGGGTGGTGAGCTGAGGGGGAGGAAATGTGAGAGTGGGAACCTAGAGGGCGCTGGTGAGTGACCCAAAACCAGGGTTAAAAAGGTCCTCAACCACACCCATAGCTGGGGCTTCACTCCAGAGGGAATGCACACAGCAGGAGAGTGCTGCTGGTGACCTGCAGAGAGCAGGTGGATTGTGGAACTAGTTGGAGACAGACAGGTGGTCTGTCCCAAGAGGACTGGATTCTAGAAAGGACTGGTTAAGCTCAATGTGAGCCAGACTGCAAAGAAGTAACCTCAGTAAAGCTTCTTGCCCCCAGAAGTTAGGGCTCAAGAAGTGAGCTATTGCCAGGTGTGTGGTCTAGGCTGTTTTGTTATTTTTGTTCCTGTTTACTTTTGCAAGCTGAATAAAGCCATTTATTTTGGATTGCCATTACCTGATATGCTGTTTATTTGGCACCCAGCGCCACCAACACCTCTGTTAAGTCCAGGAAGCTGCTACCTTTGATGCTAAACTACCCCCAATTGTCACAATATACTGTATATAATGTCCCATAGTGGCTCCTTCACACGGTATAATGTCCCATGGCTGCCCTTTCACACAGCTTAATGTTCCATGGCAGCCCCTTCACACAGTATAATGTCCCATAGTGGCCCCTTCACACAGTATAACGTCCCATAGTGGTCCCTTCACACAGTATAATGTCCCTTATGGTGTTTGGTGCAAATATATCAAAAATTTTGGGTTCGGCAGAACCCAAAAATTTATGGGGATCACGACCTATGAACTATTATTATACTCTGGGGTCTCTTCAGAACCCAGAGTATAATGTTCAGAGGCCCAGGGAAAGTGAAAAAAACGGTCTTACTAACTTCTCCTGTGCTCCAGTGCTACTTCCTGCAGTCTTCAATGACATCACAGATGTGGGTTATGTCGGCGTCATTGTGCATCAATGAAGCCACCCGGGCCCACGTGCCGTATGTGACATCATTGAAGAGGGCCAAAGACAGCAGGATTTTGCGTTGGAGCACAGGAGAGGTAAGGAAGACTGTTTTTTTTTTTTTTTTCACCTCCCCCGGGAGGTGAAACATTATACTCTGGGGTCAGAAAAGATCCCAGAGTATAATAATAGCAGTTTGTCAGAGCGAAACTTCCAGGCAGACCTCGTGAGACGGATCTTGCGAGGTTCTCCCAACAAATACCGCAGCCGTACTTACCGATCCCTGTGTATTCCATATTACGTCCCTGTCAGCGAAGTCCTGACGCTGTTCAGTGTCAGCGACAGTGATGGACGAATGGGACCCCCTGGGGGGGCTGAAGATGAAGTGGGGGTGGATGTGGGCAGGAGTGGGAGTCAGTAAGCGAATAGGGCCGTTTATCTGTTGGAGTAACCCTAGCAGGCAATGGCCTATTTAAAAAACAAAAGCAGTAGGGGCCCACCAGGCCCCCTATCGTCACAGGCCCCATAGCAGCTGCTATGGTGCTAGTTCCGCCACTGGGTAAGTCTTAGAATTTAGGGCCCCACTTGTAAACTTAAGTAAGAGGGTTAAAAGAATGAATTTCACTGGTGGGCCCTTGACACCCCAGTCCAACACTGGTTTAGCCTATGTACTTATCTGTAAATCTTTCTTTACTTTGAGGATTCAAATATTCCAAGTGAGTCACATTTGCATATCTAATGGGTTACAGTAATATACTTGGACCTACCTTGTTTACCTCATGTGTCACCCCTTCTGTCCTTACTCCTATTGTGTGAATGAATTTATTACTATGTAATGTCTTATTTTGTCTACACATGAACCATATTATTTGTAAAGTGCTGTGGAATATGTTGGTGCTATATTAATTAAAATTTACTAGCATTATTTTTGTTTCAAAACTGTTTTTATTAAGTGCAATGTAAAAGGGTACAACAAACAGCCAATGTATGGTAGACACATGAAATACAGTACTCCATTTTCCAATGGGGGAAAAGAAGAAAGGGGGGTGAAAAAGTGTGGGTGGAAGAGTTCAGAACAGCAAACCTGTAAACTGTGTCCATAGGACACCATGGGATGGAGTAGATGAATCTAGTGGCTGGGCTTACGTTAGTAAGACATATTGGCGGCAGGTGTGTCTAGTTGAAAAATTGAATGTACAATGAGAGCAAAAATATAAGACTGCTATTTTCTGAGTGTCTGTTTAGTCGATAGCCATGGGGACCATGTCTTGAAGAATGTTATTCTGGTCATGGAGCTCCAGTGGGCTAGTTCCTCCATCCTACAGATATTGCTGACTTTATTGACCCACTGTGGAAAGAAAGGTGGGGTAGGAGACTACCATAGGGTGGGGATTAGAAGTTTGGTTGCGATTAGTAGGTATTAGAATTAACTACTAATTTTTTTTGGGCAGATGCAGAATAGTTGACACACACCTAAGTTTCCCAGTATTAATTCAATATTATTCAAGTTCATAGATGTTTGCTTTTGCTAAGTAGATTTTAAACAAAAATAAAGTCATAGATTCAGGATACGTTTTTTAACTTACCGTCCTGCTGTCTTGTTTTGATGATACATCTCCCACGTATAACACAAAATTAATATGTAGCAGGCTACTATTAGTGGTAAAGGAAAGAAGAATGTTGTGATTGTCAAGTACAGTGTGTACCTGAAAAATAAACAGGTAAAACAAAACACAGAATGGTGTTCACTTGGTATGCATTACAGAAAGATTCCATCTTGATATAATGGAAACACATTATCAACAATATTACAAAGTTAGCAATACACAGAGACTTCTGGCATCAGATTACCTCCAGCTAAAACAAAAGATCAGGAATGCATAACTCTCAAACATCCCGGATTCAGCGGGACAGTCTCTGATTCCGGGTTCTGTCCCGCTGCCCCAGTCAGCGGGAGGTATGTCCCGGCTTCAACTTGAGTTGATACAGTGGTGAAGCAGGAGCTGTCCGGTCCCTGATTTACCATTCTTCCTCTGTGTGCTCTGAGAGCTGAAGCTGCGTGGTGTGATGACATCACTCACATCGCAGCTCCCTGAAGCCTCTGGGAGCAGAGACTTCATTCAGAACAGCAGGGGATCGGGGAGAGGTGATTATTATTATTTTTTTTTTTTTTTATGTTTGGTCAGTACCAGGAGAGGGACCTAATATTGTGGGGGCAAACGCATGGGGACCTTAAACTGGGGGCAGATGAATGAGGACATTAAACTGGCAGTAACTAAAGGGGGACATTAAACTGGGAGCAGATAGATAGGGACTATAAAATGGGGTAGCTGTACAAGGACATTAAACTGGGGGACAACTGGAGGGGGACATTAAACTGGGGGAACTAGAAGGAGACGTTAAACTTGGGGCAACTGGAGAGGGATATTAACCTGGGGGCAACTGAAAAGGGACGTTAAACTGAGGGCAACTGGAGGGGGACATTAAACTGGGGGAAACTGGAGGGGGACATCAAACTGTGGCGGTAGCTGGAGGGGGACATTAAACTGGTTGTCAGGATCCTAATTGATTAACTCTTTGTTTTGCCGGTACCAGTCCCTTAGTAAGATGGCATTTTGTGTGCTTCCTGTCCATGGCCATCTTGGTTCCTGCCTGTTGATTATTTGAACTCCTGCACCTGATCACTCAGTGCCTGAGTATTGTGTTTGAAGCCTGCATCTGACAATCCTTGAGCTGGGGCCTACTGATCTCAGTTGGTTCTATATTACCTACTGCACTGTGTATACCTGCTACTGCCCGCTGCACTGTGGATACCTGCTACTGCCAGTGCTCCACAAGTTCCAGCATACTGCTTGCTGCATTGTGGATACCTGCTACTGCTTGCTGCACTGTGGATACCTGCTGCTACCTGCTGCACTATGGATGCCTACTACTGCCCGCTGCACTGTGGATACCTGCTACTACCAGTGCACTACAAGTTCCAGCATACTACCTGTTGCAATACAGATCCCAGCCATTGGTCTCCGGAAGCACGGTAAGAGAGTCTTGACACTGGTGGCAGCTGAAGGAGGTCATTAAACTGAAGGTAGTTGGAGAGGGACATTAAATTGGGGGCAAATGGAGAGGACATTAAACTGAGGGCAACTGGAGGGGATCATTAAGCAGGGGGGAAATGGAGAGGGACATTAAACTGTGAAGGTAGCTGGATGGGGACATTAAACTGTGGGTGCACCAGGAGACGGACTTTATACTGTGGGGGCAATTGGATGGGAACATTATAATGTTGGGGGATATCATGTTAGGGTGATTGTAGGGGCATTATACTGTGTGGAGGAACAACGAGAAATGGATGGGAATGGGCAGGGTCAAAATAGAAATGGGTGGGGCAAAATATGCTGCACATTCCATCCCTCTTTCTGTCCTTTGCTAGTTGGGAGGTATGGGAATGTTTAAATATCTGCCATCAGACCCACACAAGCTGTCAATTCCATTGATATCGACATGTGTATGACCAGCTTTACATGTGGTCCAAGAAAAAAACCAATGTATTTTCTCTATGCCACCAAACAGTCAATAAAAGATGATGTGTTGTATTTATTGTTAATAACAGTGATACTTTTTAACATCTATACATAGACATATTGTTATAGGGATACATAATTACAGTTTTCACTGCTTTATACTGTCAAACATATCCCAACCCATAACCTCCTTTGCTTTATATTTCCCTTTTCTAGTTATATAGAGATCATATGGTTCCTTTTAATATTTCAGTATTAATTTCCCATATCAGTGGAAAACTTTACTTCTCATCACAAACACAGGGGTATACTTCCAATCCTCTACGACCTATAGTTTAGCCATATGATGAGGATCTGAAATTTTAGTACTTCTTCCTTTCCTTTAGCCCTTTTTCAGCCACCCACATATTAATATGCCCGGATAGGGTGGTACTTCAGTATCAGAGGATGTATGTACTACGCCTATGCTACTAATGCTGATTTCTCAAGATATCATTTTTAGGGATATGAAGATGATCTTAGATTCATTTTAAAGATGAAAATGATACCAAGATCATCATGATAGCCCTAATGGATCCTGAGATATAGGCTCTAAAGTGTCCTCCCCCCCTCCTGCCTCAGACAGCATGGAGGAGGGGAGCTGCAGACTGCAGAGACAATAATAAATCATCATTGTCTGTGCATAACCTGTATGTAACTCCAGGTGGGGGTAGCATGGACTTCTGTCCTATCAATCAGAGAGCATACTATACTTTTGCTTTCTGTTTGTCACATAGAGGGATAATGTAATACCCTCTGAGCCAAATCAAACATGACCATGCATCCAAGGGGTTCCGCCATGCTACCTGTCCCCCTCGGCACCACCCGCGGTGATTAAAAATAAAAAATACTGATACTCACCTGTTCTGGGCTCAGCATTAACTCCAGAGTTCTCCCGGCCTTCCCCAGGCCTCACTGCTGGGGCCTGTGATTGGGCCCCAGCAGTAACGTGGAGCACGCCGGCATAATGACGTCATTGTGCCCCCACGTGACCGTGGCATCTCAGGGGTTAACACCCGCGATCAGAGGTCAGCTCTGACCCGGGGTGTTAGAGGACAGTGTCAGCTGTCACATATGGCTGACACCCGCAAAGCAGGGTGCGCACACAGTTTCTGAGTGCACACCATGCTTCCCCTGTGGTTTGCGGGAAGTCCTTCCCGGCAGCGCCTTACTATTAGGGCAGATGTCGGGAATGTATAAACGCGATTCGCCGTAAATTCATTAGGTTCAGATCGAATTGTTTTGAAAACTTCAGAAAATTGGTCGAATCAAATTTTTGAAAAATTTGCTCATCTCTAATTGCTAGTCTTCTGTATCAGTGTTTTTGAGAGTATGAGATCTTGTTCTAGTTGATGTTTGTGATATATATAAATTGTATACACCTTAATCTATTATTTTATATTTGTTTTGTGTGTGAATATATGATTGAATATGAGTTTTAGGTACAAATATATATTTTAGTGCATTTTTTAAAATTATTTTTTGTCACAAAGTTACATGAAGGTGGACATGGCTATTGATAACCCATTGAAATACATGTAATCTTCAGGTTGTCTACTTTCAAGAAATATATGGGGTTTAGGGGTGCTCTTGCTTTTCAGGGTGTGTAAGCCCTACATTTTATAGGATTATACTTTCTAAACACTTCCAGCTTAAGGCTAAGGCCCCATGTAGCATCCCGCAGCAAAAAAGCGCTGTTGGAAAAACCGTAGTGGCAATGCATTGCGGTTTTTCCCACAGGCTTTTCACAGAAAGTTCACAGAGATTTCTAACTTCCATTATACCTATGACTTTCTACTTCCATTATACCTATGGGGAAACTGCCAACATTTCCGTAGGTATAATTGACAGCAACGGTTTTAGAAATCACAGCATGTCAGCCGCACGGATTTTCCCGCAAACTGGGGATGGGATTCATCAGAATCCCATATCCACTTTACTGTGACTGTAAATCACTATGTTTTTTTCCGTGGCATTTACACAGCAGGTAAATAGTCCTGGCAGCCAGAGGTGCAAAATATCTGAAAACCCCTGGCAGCAAAAGACTAATGTATTCTGTATTCTACAACTGCATGTCAGTAAATTAGAATATCATCAAAAAGTTATTTATTTATTTTTTATTCATTTCAAAAAGTGAAACATATATATTATATTGGGTCATTACAAACAGAGTGAACATTTTCAGGTGTTTATTTATATTAATGTTGATGATTATGGCTTACAGTCAAGGAAAACCCAAAAGTTATTATCTCAGAAAATTTGAATAATTAACCCAAAACAGCTGCAAAGGCTTCCTAAGCATTTAAAAAGCTCCCTTAGTCTGGTTCAGTAGGCAACACAATCATGGGGAAGACTGCTGACTTGACAGATGTCCAGAAGGCAGTCATTGACACACTCCACAAGGAGGGTAAGCCACAAAAGGTCATTGCTAAAGAAGCTGGCTGTTCACAGAGTGCTGTATCAAAGCATATTAATGGAAAGTTGAGTGGAAGGAAAAAGTGTGGTAGAAAAAAGTGCACAAGCAACCGGGATAACTGCAGCCTTGATAGGATTGTTAAGAAAAGGCCATTCAAAAATTTGGGGGAGATTCACAAGGAGTGGACTGCTGCTGCTGGAGTCAGTGCTTCAAGACCCACCACACACAGACGTATCCAGGAGATGGGCTACAAGTGTCGCATTCCATGTGTCAAGCCACTCATGACCAATAGACAATGCCAGAAGCGATTTACCTGGGCCAAGGAGAGAAAGAACTGGACTGCTGCTCAGTGGTCAAAGGTGTTGTTTTCAGATGAAAGTAAATTTTGCATTTAATTTGGAAATCAAGGTCCCAGAGTCTGGAGGAAGAGTGGAGAGGCACACAATCCAAGCTGCTTGAGGTCTAGTGTGAAGTTTCCACAATCAGTGATGGTTTGGGGAGCCATGTCATCTGCTGGTGTAGGTCCACTGTGTTTTATCAAGACCAAAATCAATGCAGCCGTCTACCAGAAAATTCTAGAGCACTTCATGCTTTCCTCTGCCGACAAGCTTTTTAGAGATTGAATTTTCATTTTCCAACAGGCCTTGGCACCTGTCCACACTGCCAAAAGTACCAATACCTGGTTTAATAACCACAGTATCACTGTGCTTGATTGGCCAGCAAACTCGCCTGACCTTAACCCCATAGAGAATCTATGGGGTATTGTCAAGAGGAAGATGAGAGACACCAGACCCAACAATGCAGACAAGCTGAAGGCTGCTATCAAAACATCCTGGACTTGCATAACACCTCTGTAGTGCTACAGGCTGATCGCCTCCATGCCACGCCGCATTGATGCAGTCATTCATGCAAAAGGAGTCCCGACCAAGTATTGAGTGCATTTACTGTACATAATTTTCATTTGGCCAACATTTCTGTGTTAAATAATTTTTTTACAGTTGGTCTTATATAATATTCAAATTTTCTGAGATAATGACTTTTGGGTTTTCCTTGGCTGTAAGCCATAATCATCAACATTAACATAAATAAACACTTGAAAAAGTTCACTCTGTTTGTAATGACTCAATATACAGTATGTGTTTCAATTTTTCAATTGAATTACTAAAAAAAATAACTTTTTGATGATATTCTAATTTTTTGAGATGCATTTGTAATTGTGAGAGAGACTAATCCTTCTCCTCTCTAGTCCTATCACCAACTGATCCTTTGAGCAGTTACTTAACTTATTTAACTGACACCCAGGGAGTGTCACCTGCTCGAAGGACACATCCCCGAGTGTAATGGCAACAGCAGTGGTTGTTCCATGTACTGTATATTATTATTATTATTATTATTATTATTTATATAGCGCCATTATATTCCGCAGTGCCTTATTTACTTTCACTTTGGGTCACTGTGCAAGAATAACAGGAGAAGTGTCAGAAGCCTCTTGAGATGTCGGCAGCTTACCTCCTGTGTTAGTGATGCCCTGTCTGTTGTCTTTCTCCGCGGTAGCCAACACATATCAATCTGCAGCAGGAGAAGTCTCATCCCTCCAGCTATTAGTTGTTAATATCTGGCTACACTACATAGAAATATCAATGTATCCCATTTAAAGACAAACAATTATGCAAATAAAAAAAACATAATGATCTAACTATATATGGATTTGCAGATATGCAGATTTTTTGTTTTTTGGGCCTTTTTTCAGAGAATATGAATGATAACACAAAAACTTTTTCTCCACTCATGGTTAGTGGTTGGTTGAAGCCAATTATTGTCAAACTTCTGTGTTTTCTCTTTTTAAATCATAATGACAGCCAAAAACATCAAAATGACCCTTTTCAAAAGTTCACATACCTTAGTTTTTAATGCCGTGTATCGCCCCCTCTAACATTAATGACAGCTTGAAGTCTTTTGTGGTAGTTGTGAATGAGACTCTTTATTTTCTCAGATGGTAAAACTGCCCATTCTTCTTGGCAAAAAGTCTCCAGTTCCTGTAAATTCCTGGGCTGTCTTGCATGTACTGCGTGCTTGAGATCTCCCCAGAGTGGCTCAATGATATTGAGGTCAGGAGACTGAGATGGCCACTCCAGAACCTTCACTTTCTTCTGCTGTAGCCAATGACAGGTCGACTTGGTCTTGTGTTTTGGATTGTTGTCATGTTGGAATGTCCAAGTACGTCCCGTGTGCAACTTCCTGGCTGATGAGTGCAAATTTTCCTCCGGTATTTGCTGATAACGTGCTGTATTCATCTTTCCATCAACTTTGACCAAGTTTCCTGTGCCTTTGAAGCTCACACATCCACACATCATCAGTGATCCACCTCCGTGCTTTACAGTAGAAATGGTGTTCCTTTCATCATAGGCCTTGTTGACACCTCTCCAAATGTAATGTTTATGGTTGTGGACAAAAAGTTCGATTTTTGTCGCATCACTCCAAATTACCTTGTTCCAGAAGTTTTGAGGCTTGTCTCTGTGCTGTTTGGCGTATTGAAGGTGAGATTCTTTGTGGCATTTGCGCAGTAATGGCTTTCTTCTGGCAATTCGACCATGCAGCCCATTTTTCTTCAAGTGCCTCCTTATTGTGCATCTTGAAACAGCCACACCGATAGTTTTCAGAGAGTCCTGTATTTCAGCTGATGTTATGTGTGGGTTTTTCTTTGCATCCCGAACAATTTTCCGGGCAGTTGTGGCTGAAATTTTGGTTGGTCTACCTGATCGTGGTTTGGTTTTTACAGAGTCCCTGAGTTTCCATTTGTTAATCACAGTTTGAACACTGCTGACTGGTATTATCAATTCCTTGGATATCTTTTTATATCCCTTTCCTGTTTTATACAGTTCAACTACCTTTTCCCGTAGATCCGTGGACAATTCTTTTGCTTTCCCCATGACTCACAATCCAGAAACGTCAGTGGCTGGAGGAAAGATACAACAGTCTGTCTGGATCCCAGAAACTCACTCAGCTTTTATGCACACACACTGCAAGCAAACAGGTCACAGGTGAGGATGTTACCTTTAGTAGCCTTTCAAACCCCTTTGTGTCAACTTCTAGGCGTGATATCAGGCCAAAATCACCAGGGTATGTGAACTTTTGAACAGGGTCATTTTGATATTTTTGGTTGTCATTATGATTTAAAAAGAGAAAACACAGAAGTTTGACAATAAATGGCTTCAATCGACCACTAACCATGAGTGGAGAAAAAGTTTTTGTGTTATCATTCATATTCTCTGAAAAAATGCCAAAAAAAGAAATCTGCTGGGGTATGTAAACTTTTTAGCACAACTGTAACTAATGTGAAATAAGGGTAGGAATAAAGAATAATGAAATACTGTTAGGAGTTTGTTACAAATCCCCAAATTAAATGGAAGAAGCAGAAAATCTACTAATAAAAACACCCTAAATAGGGCCAGTGAAAAATATACACCTTATGGGAATAAGAGAGTTAGAAATCATAGAATACCAATGTGTCTTACTAAAACAGCAAGAAGTGCAATGAGGGATAAAAAGAAAGATAAAAAACATACTTAGCTAATTACATATGGATATAATTAACATGTTCTCTCCTTACATACAGTGGGGAAAAAAAGTATTTAGTCAACCTCCAATAGTGCAAGTTCTCCCACTTAAAAAGATGAGAGAGGCCTGTAATTGACATCATAGGTAGACCTCAACTATGAGAGAAAAAAAGAGAAAACATATCTAGAAAATGACATTGTCGGATTTTTTAAGAATTTATTTGCAAATTATGGTGGAAAATAAGTATTTGGTCACCTACAAACAAGCAAGATTTCTGGCTCTCACAGACCTGTAACTTCTTCTTTAAGAGGCTCCTCTGTCCTCCACTCATTACCTGTAGTAATGGCACCTGTTTGAAATTGTTATCAGTATAAAAGACACCTGTCCACAACCTCAAACAGTCACACTCCAAACTCCACTATGGTGAAGACCAAAGAGCTGTGGAAGGATACAGAAACAAAATTGTAGACCTGCACTAGGCTGGGAAGACTGAATCTGCAATAGGCAAGCAGCTAGGTGTGAAGAAATCAACTGTGAGAGCAATAATTAGAAAATGGAAGACATACAAGGCCACTGATAATTTCCCTCGATCAGGGGCTCCACGCAAGATCTCACCCCGTGGGGTCAAAATTATCACAAGAATGGTGAGCAATAATCCCAGAACTACGCGGGAGGACCTAGTGAATAACCTGCAGAAAGCTGGGACTAATGTAACAAAGGCTACCATCAGTAACACACTACACCACCAGGAACTCAGATCCTGCAGTGCCAGACGTGTCCCCCTGCTTAAGCCAGTACATATCTGGGCCCATCTGAAGTTTGCTAGAGAGCATTTGGATGTTCCAGAAGAGTATTGGGAGAATGTCATATGGTCAGATGAAACCAAAGTAGAGCTGTTTGGTAGAAACACAACTCGTCGTGTTTGGAGGACAGTGAATGCTGAGTTGCATCCAAAGAACACCATACCTACTGTGAAGCAAGGGGGTGGCAACATCATGCTTTGGGGCTGTTTCTCTGCAAAGGGACCAGGACGACTGATCTGTGTACATGAAAGAATGAATGGGGCCATGTATCGTGAGATTTTGAGTGCAAACCTCCTTCCATCAGCAAGGGCATTGAAGATGAAACGTGGCTGGGTCTTTCAGCATGACAATGATTCCAAGCACACCACCAGGGCAACGAAGGAGTGGCTTCGTAAGAAGCATTTCAAGGTCCTGGAGTGGCCTAGCCAGTCTCCAGATCTCAACCCCATAGAACACCTTTGGAGGGAGTTGAAAGTCCATATTGTCCAGCGACAGCCCCAAAACATCACTGCTCTAGAGAAGATATGCATGGAGGAATGGGCCAACATACCAGCAACAGTGAGTGCCAACCTTGTGAAGACTTACAGAAAACGTTTGACCTCTGTCATTGCCAACAAAAGATATATAACAAAGTATTGAGATGAACTTTTGTTATTGACCAAATACTTATTTTCCACCATAATTTGCAAATAAATTCTTTAAAAATCAAACAATGTGATTTTCTGGATTTGTTTTTTCATTTTGTCTCTCATAGTTGAGGTCTACCTATGATGTCAATTACAGGCCCCTCTCATCTTTTTAAGTGGGAGAACTTGCACAATTGGTGGCTGACTAAATACTTTTTTTCCCCACTGTATGTTGTGGAAAAATATTAGAACATGGCTTAAGAATCAATAATCAAGAATATTGTGTTTATCACTTTAAGAGAATATATTCCAGTAAAAGCTGATTTTGTGTGAAAATGTTATTTAGCCCTTCTCATAGACGAGGTCTTTTGATAAGGGTGTTCAATTAAGGGTCTAGCTCCATTTTACTCCCCATACTCCCCTTTTTTCTGGTAGCAAGATAAGAGCTAGGCCTCATTAAAAATATCTCAAGAAACATATCAAGGTCTACTGACAATGAAGAGCTTATGTGGCCAGATGCTCATTACGCATCTAAGATAGCGGATACTGGATGTCCATGGGATTCTCATGTGCTAGCCACATGTGGGCCATGCAGAAAGTCCACTTATCCTTAACCAATTGTATTGCATGCTTTGTGTGATGTATTCTGTGATGTGTAAGCTGGCATAAAGCCATTATGTTCCTTTATAATCTTGTGCACCGCCTCAATAAAGGGGAAGAGAATTATTATAGAGAATCACCTTTCCCTGTGTTGATTCACCGAGCGCGATTTAATTAATTAATTTGGACATCTTCTGACAATTAGAGAGTGGAACCGTTTAGGTTCCGATGACAATATGGCGTCCGAACAGGGACAGATCACCATCCACTAGCCTCGAGACCATGTGGGAGGATTGGAGGTTCCAAGAACTGACAGAACAAAGCTGCAGCGAGGTAAGATATTAATCTTACACTCTGTTCTGTCACTTCTGTATTTCTTATCTTTCGTGTTGAGGTTAGCAGTAAGTTAAAAGGGAAATTGTAACTTGATTGGTCCATAAAAGAATTTTGTATCCCTCAGAAATTGTTGAATTGTCAGGATGATGTGTTGCGGAAAGCCCTTGGTAAAAGGAAAGGCACTGAATGCCAAGAAACAAATCTCCCAACTGTCCCACACACAGCATGGCAGCAATATACTCAAGAGCATTAGGATTCTCAGACCCAATTTACCAGCCACATTCACTGTTTAAATGGTGTGCCTATAGAGTTGTAAAATGTACTCTGGTGCGCTCATATTTCTGTCTGCCACTCCCTTTGAAACTTTTGGGATAAAGTTTTGGAAAGTGAAGTGACTAACAGACCTGTGTCTGTTACGATACTTGGCTGTTTGTTTTTGTCAGCAATACTAATAAGAGTAACAACGATGGGTTTGAAAAGGTGGAACGACTGATATCCTTTACCAGCAAGTTGTTTTTGTTGAAGGGAGAGTTACCAGTGCGGTAAAAAGCAAGGAAAGATTTGTGACAAAGAGCCCAAGATATTGTGTTACAGAGAAAAGGAAAGGATGGGGTTAAAAACATGAGTAATTTGATCAAAGGAGTTGAGAATGCCCCCTGGTGGCAAGTTGGACACGGCAAAATGGGAAAGGCAGTAACGGCCCTGAGCACCAACCTGAGTATGAAAAACATGAGTTGAGATATGATCCACCACCGTATTGGATATGTCCCAATTGTGAGGTACAGAATCTCCTTTGAAAAGAAAGATGCTTTAATTGTGGCTGGCCATGACCAGGACTAAGTAATCCAACTGGACTATATCCAGTCCTTACCTGGACGGAGGGGGGGGGGGACTTCACCCTCCTCAGGATTATTGTTTAATATAATCCATTTTACATGTGAAGATGTTATGATACAATCCTCTCAGATCTGTGTGAAATATTAATTACCTTAACAAATTTTTTAAGAATCTGATATAGTTCAAAGAGAGATAATTCATTGTAAAGCCGTTCTACAAAAAGTTCAGTTATAGAAGACCTCACTGTATACCACTGGTATGATGTTTAAAGGATTATACATGATATATTTCAATCTGTAATTGTAATGTTCATTCTGTTGGTATCAATGCCAGTATTCAAATTTTATGTTTTGTAAGGATATTATAATGAACCCCACAGGGGTTCAACTATTGGTTGGTTGGAATCCAGTGAAGAAAATTTTAAAGTCTGGCAGTTTGCCCTTAAGGTAACCTGAAGTACAGATTAGGGGTTCTGAACACCTGTGGTAATTACAAAAGGTGGGGTTTTGCCATTAAAAATATCTAAAAATTGCACAAAAATATTAATATGTAATTTTGGTGTCAGTATTAACTGCTATCTGCTTGAATTGTATTCCTGTATTCTGTTTGTAGTGTTCTGCAGAGAATAACCAAAACATTGTTGATTGCCAAGCAGCTTTTAAGGACGATGTATGTGATGTTCAGGACATGCAGGAAATCGCAATTATAACGAAGCGAAACTTGGCTCTGGGCCACCAGGGTACGCAGCTTTTATATGATATCTGTTTGTGCCCAAAAGAAAATGTTTCTATAAAAGGGTTAATTTATGGTTAAATGAAAAAAAAAAAAGGTATAATGACAATGTGTATAGAAAGATATTCAAACATATGAAGTTAACTTCTTGTATTGTTATGTGAATTTACTATTTTGCCTGTTATTGCCACCTGAAATAATGTATCCACTAAAAGAGCAAAAAGGTGACAGTAAAATATTCTGAATCTCCACTGTGTGGGGGTAGATGGCCACGGAGGGGGAGAAGGACCCACTCACCCTCGGTTGCCGAAAACAAACCAAGCCGGGGTTTGAAAATCTTTATTTTAACATTAAATCCCTGGTGCAAGAACTTAAGGCACAAGGGATTTGATAGATATTTTATGGGAATATTACAGGGAAAATTCTGAATATTATTGCTGTGTTTATGTATCTATGTGTTCATGTATTATCTACATAATCTGGTTTACAAAGAAACTTGCTGGGAAGAGATACAAACCTGGGACAGTGGGACTATGGTGGTTGGTTAAACTGCCAAACGTGAGCGTGAAGACATGCATCTAAGAGTGTTGGACCGATATGTATGTAAATGGTATAAACATATCCATGGGGAATGAGGTGAAGTTTCTGTAAAAGTCCTCAGGATCTGACTAGCAGCTCCTAATGTACCCTGAGTATGGCTTATATAATTTACAAAAGGTGGGAAATGTGGAGGATGCAGCTTGTCTGTCTCCGTCTTACATTTCATTCTCGGCCGCTACCCAGAACTCACCCCCCCTTTACTGAAAGCTATCATGTTATGCAACTTCTTCTTCGCGTTTTATCCGATAGTTATGTGTTGCAACTTATGTTAAAGCTTTATACCCAATCATGTTATGTTAATTATACTAATTGCATCTTCTCTTTCTTTCACCAATGTATAACCACACCAATCAGAAATTTTGTGCTGTGTTTTTGGCATGCATCCCATTTGATTTGTTAATGTGCTGGATCATGTGAAAAGTTTGGAGGATAGGGTACCCACCGCCTGTCTTCTCCAAATTGTGGTGGAGGAGAATGTAGCAACTCGGGGCTACTGTGTGTGCCCAGGATATATCTTCTGTTGCAGAGTGTGATTGCTGGATGTGGCAGAGTCAAAACCAACCTGGCTGTTGCATATCTCCAACACCCCTTCTCAACAGCTAAGACTTAGTCTGTTAGGCCCATCTTCTTTGTAAGCCTCGAGTGTCTTTCAGCGGTCAGGGGCTTGGTAAGGATATCTGCTGTCATATCCTCAGTCGGGCAATAAAGTAACCGAAGAAGTCCCTGCTCTTGAAGATCCCTCAGAAAGTGGAATATGCTTGGTTCTCTAGCTAACTCTTTCCATCTGCGCAAGTGCAAGACATCTTTGATTGTCCTCAAAGATTCTCGTTGGTTTCATCTGTAGTTGACCCAAGTCTTTTAATAGTTGTCTCAACCATATGTCTTCTTGACTTGCCTGTGCTGCCGCAACAAACTCTGCTTCAGTAGATGATAGTGTAACAGAAAGTTGCTTTCTACTAGTCCAACAGATAGCACCTCCTGATAGACGAAACAGGTACCCACTTGTAGATTTTCTGTCACTGGCATCTCCGGCCCAATCGACATCCACATATCCTGTCAGGGTGCTTTCGTCACTTGCTGGTAACTTTAGCTTGTAGTGTAAAGTCCCTTTAAGATAGCGAATGACTCACTTCACAGCATTCCAGTCCATCTGACTTGGTGTTGAAGTCTTTCTGCATAGGATTCCAACTGCTGCTGCAATGTCAGGCCTTGTAGCGGTGCTAATGTACTGCAATTTCCCTATTGCTTTCCTGTACTGAGTGTTAGTTGGTAGTGGCAAATCTTGGCTGTCTATCTTCTTCAAGTAGTTGGTTTCCATGGGAGAGTTTACTGGTTTTGCATCTTCCATTCCAAATGTCTCAATTATTTCTTGTATTTTGTGCTTTTGGTTCAGAAGAAAGCTGCCATCTTCCTCTCTCTCAATCTGAATGCCAAGATAATTCTTTACGTTGCCAAGATCTTTGGTCTCAAAGTGCTGATTTAGGGTTTGGAGTATTTCTCCTTCATCCCCTTCTTGCTTGAAACAAATCAGAATATCGTCCACATAAATGAGTACATAGATCCACCTGTCTGCCAATTTCCTTGTGTATAAACAGGGGTCTGCTTTACTCCTCTGAAAGTCCTCCTGTGTAAGCACTTCATTTATTCTCATATTCCATGCTCTGGCGGCTTGCTTTAGACCATATATACTCCTCTGTAGTTTGCATACTAGGTCTGGCCTTTGCTCATCTTTGAATCCTGGTGGTTGTTCCATGTAGATATTTTCTGCTAACTCGCCATGTAGAAACGCTGTTTTTACATCAAAGTGTCTTACTTGCATTTTCCTTATTGCGGCTACTGTCAGCAAAGTTCTTATTGTGACATGTTTGACTCTATATGTAGATTTGCAGGTTCATTAGTACTGGCAGTGCCTGCCTTGTATGAGAGAAGTACAGGTGGTTTACCTTTATTCTCTCTCATCGATCGTCTTGGTTCTGTGTGTGAGCTTGGTTGTGTCTGTTCTTCAGTACTGATGGATTCTGCACTCACTTCAACTGTTTGTTCGGAAGTTACAGATGTTGGCTGATCAGTGTCAGTTTTCTCTTCTGTTCTTACTTCCTCTGTTGTCATTACATTGTCTCTTAGATCTTCAACAAAAGTTATGCTGTTGCTAATGGTCAGTTTTGGGATTTAGGATTCTGTAACCCTTAACATTGTCACTGTATCCAACAAAGACTTCTTCAAATGCTCTGTTTTGAAGTTTGGTGCGTTTTTCTTCTGGAATGTAGATGAACGCCTTGCATCCAAAACTCTTAGATGTTTTACACTCGGCTTCTCATTGTGCCATAGTTCATATGGAGTCTTCTCCATTGTTCTAGAGAAGAGTCTGTTTTGCAAATAAGTGGCTGTCATTGCTGCTTCACCCCAATATTTTTGTGGTAATCCAGAGTCTGTCAGCATGCATCTGATCATTTCAGTCAGAGTTCTGTTCTTTCTTTCAGCTACCCCATTTTGCTCTGGTGTGTAGGGGACTGTCTTTTGATGCTCTATTCTATTCTGCTTTAAGTACTCTTGTATTTTATGTCCTGTAAATTCACCTCCATTGTCACTCTGAAGTATGAGAGGTTTTCTCTGAAACTTGTTACTTGCCCTTACAACATAGTCCTGTAATTTGTCAAAAACTTCACTCTTGTGTTGCATTAGGTAAGTGACTGTGTATCTTGAATAGTTATCTATGAAAGTCACTATGTACCTGTTGACTCCAGATGTAGGTGGGTTTAGGGGATCACATACATCACTGTGAACTAGGTCAAGAGGTCTTGAAGCTCTATTGTGACTTACTTTAGGAAGTGTTGCTCTTGTAGCTTTGGATTTGATGCAACATTCACATTTAACAATAACTGAACAAGGGGATACTTCTAGATCCTTTGTCAGATTCCTCTTTTGTAGTTCCTGTATGCATTCTGGGTGTCTGTGACCTAAACGCCTGTGCCACACGTGTATACAGTCATTGTGCTTATGTGTGCATAGTCTCACCTGCTCCTTCATTGTGTTGAGGTGATATAGATGATCATCCAACTTGGCACTTGCTATCATCTGTTTGCCATCTAGGATAGAACACTTGTCACCTTGGAATTTTACAGTGAGTCCTTTGCTTGTCAGACGCTTCACAGATAAGAGTCCTCCTTCTAGATCAGGAACATAAAGTACATCTTTTACTGGTATTGCTAAATTGTGTCCCGCATCATTGGGGCATACAAGGGTTCCATGCCCATATCCTTCTGCACATATTTTACTCCCATCTGCGAGGTAAAGTCTCTTTGTTATTCAGATCAAGTTCTGTGAAAAAACTTCTATCAGTTGTCATGTGACTGGTTGCTCCAGAGTCAATGCACCACCCTTGCAATTTATGGTTGCCTGTCACTTTAAATGTGGCATTCCACTTCCCTTCACTTGAATCAGAAATTGTGGCTTTGACTTTATGCTTAGTATAAGAGAGATGCTGCCTCATCTGCTCTGCTTTCCATATAGTGCAGTCTTTCTTTATGTGTCCATGTCTGTGGCATCTAAAGCACACTCTGGTTTCCTTCCTGTGTGTCCTTGTTTCTGTAGCTTAAGTGCTGTCTTGGAGTAAGTTTCTGTATAATCATGTGTAAACTCCTTTCTTCGCTGATACTCATCTATGAGCCTGGTCTTTACGAATGTTAGTGTCAGATCTGTCTCAGGCTGTGTCTCCAGCGCATTGATCAGTGCAGTGTATGTGCCAGGTAAACTTCATAATAAAATGGCTGCGGCGTGACTGTCTGTTATATTCTCACCGACTGATCTGAGTTGTGTGATCACTTCCAGCATGGCATTTATATGCTCCTGCATTTCCTGCTCTCTACTAAGCCTCATCTTGTAGAGTTTCCTCAGCAGAAACAACTTGCTGTTTAAACTGGATCTCTCATGCAGTCTTTTCAGTACATCTCACATGCCTTTCACTGTATTCTCACTGTATTCTCACTGCGTTTGTGAATAAGCTGATCATCTTAAGCTTATAGTAAGCTTATAGTGGCCCATGCCCATCTGTTTTTCCTGTCCCAGTCCTGATAATCATCTTGTGGTCTCTCTGTAGTGATAATTTCCCACAAGTCATCCCTGGATAATAGCATTTCCACTTTAAATTTCCATAGCTGATAATTGTCATTGTTCAGCTTGGCCACTGATAGTTTAGGTTCTGAACTACAGGCCATTCTCCCTCCTTTATTTATATAGGAACAGTCTTACTTCTGTACAGGAGATGTCTCTGTGGAAGCTTCCTTATATCGATCTCTGCATCTGCCGCACTGTCTTCCGTTCTGGATTTCACTCTGCCTGGGCCGCTTCTGGTTACTGGGGTTTATCCAGTTACTGGGGCTTCATCTGATCACTGGAGATTCTTTTGATCACTGGGCCCATAACCTGTTGCAGAGTGTGATTGCTGGATGTGGCAGAGTCAAAACCAGATATGTATAACATATGTATAACAGGAAAAGACTATAGTAAAACATGAGTGCAGTAAGAGAAGGTCACCTCACATGGTGAATAACAGATCTAGTACATCACACACACTGAAAATACAGGAAATGTATATCAACAGCATCAAAAACAACAAAGTACAGAGTGTCTACAGATAAACATTTAGTAACAGCTACATCTAGTGTGATAAATGTGAACTGTAGTCAATCCAGCAAATATAGCGACGATGCTGGCTGTTGCATATCTCCAACACTTTCCAGGTTCTGAACAAGAAGCTGCACTCAATTAACACTTGGTGTGCCGAAGGTGAGGTTTTGAGGCAGAAGTTAGGCAAATCATGGAGAATCTGCCTGGGTGGTGTGGAGCTGATCCCAAGAATAGAGAAATTCCAGCTACAGAGATTGTAAGAGCAAAAGAGGATGCTGATGCAGTAAAGAAATGCCAGAAAATGTTCAGAAAGTCTGGTAAGCCTAAAACAGGATGTTTGTTGCCTAAATTTAGGATGCCAAAAAGATGGAACCTTGTTGAAATGTGATAATATGCACATAAAAGATGGTTATCAGACAAAGGTTTGAGAAACTAAGCAATGTGTTGGTTGAAACTGCCCAAGAAAGTGCACAAAGGTGGATTTAAGTCCATTGAAAACGCAAAAAGGATTTGGTATCAGTGTTTGTTATGGTATGCAAAAGGAAGGGTGTAGCCTAAATAGTCTAAATACCTTCACCATACGGTGACCAGCAGGCTGGACCTACCTTAAATATAGACAGTAAAATCTGTTGCATTTTGTGTTATTTTGTTATTAACCATGCCCCAATAAATCAGGACTGTTCCCGATTGTAGAAAGACTGTCATGAAGACTTAGAAAATGAATAAGGTGTCCCAAATCTTCAAATTTGTGAACATGTATGTGTACGTTGTTTAATCAAAAGACTGTCATGTGACAATGGGTTTTTTTTTATGAGAAAAAGAGAAATTTTTGTGTTTCAGCGCTAACTAAGTGAATTAGAAGTCACTTACATATCTGCTATGCTGTAATGTCTTTTTGTGTCTAATTTTTGTTATGTGAACAGGCGATCGACTACTCAAGGCTTCTGCCTTCTCTGCTGATATATTCTGAGTATTTACTAACCTCATTGAATTGTTTGTAATTCTGGAGTGTGTAGAAGTTGTAGAGAACTTAATTTATTTGGGATTACTATGGGATTGTATAAATAAACCGCTGGCCCTTTAAAAACTATGTATTGTAGGTTCTGCTGAATTTTGTAGTTCTACGGTGGGAGAAGTAGAGAGTTTGAGCGCGCAGCTATGCGGGGGCTGCTGCTTGCATTATAAGAGAAAACACTCTGTTGGATTGACTTTGTCCTTGAGAGTCAGAACGCAAAGTAATTTAATACAAGAATATGATTGTTTATAACAAGATTTAGAAAATATAGAAGACCAAGAACCAATATTAATGCAGATTTTGAGTTTTGGTAATATTGAATTATAATATGAATTCATTCTTGTGAGTGTCCCAGGTCCTGCTTAAGCATATTTCAGTGGCTGGACAACTCAGACTATATTGTGCCTTACTTATGCCTCCTAGTGTGACCTTTGCACGCTGCACGTCACTAAACATTCCTTTAACCTGTTACCAATAGGTTCAGGGGGGAGAAAGGCACAAGTATTTTCTGCTGACAATATGATTTTTCTAACCCTGATTTTGCTAACACTGAATTTTAGTTCTTTTATAGATGGCTCTCGATTTGGGAAGGTGACAAATTCTACAACATTATTCTATGCCATGGTCCCTGAACACGAAGTAAAACAAACAGAACGCCCCCCCCTAAAAGCACTCACTGAAACAGTGTAAAATGGCTGAGGGTAAGCCCACTGGGCTTTTGGTATAGCACAGGACTATCGTCCGATCTGTGTGTTTAATGTTAAGCCTAAAAGGATTTCCAGGCTATTTAGGAGGTGATGGAGATCCTGCTGCTGCCCATACAGGTGAGTATAATGAAAGTCAAGGCACACACCAAGGCTGATACAAAAGAATGTAGAGGTAACGTGTGGGCAGATGCTGCCGCCAAACTAGCTGCAGAGAAGCCTAGGGAACATGCCTCAACACAGGTGGTCACTTTATTGGACCAAAACTCTCAGCTCTCTTTGCAGGTTCTAAAAACACTGCAGGACCAAAATGGCCCAGAAGAAAAGAAAATTTAGAAACCACAAGGAGGATGAACAAGGATGAACAAATCCTTATAGCCAGTGGTAAGAGAGTATGTTTACAAAGAGCATTGTTCCTAATGATGGCGCAAGGAGCTCAAGTGCACCACTCGAAAATAGCCATGTGTGACCTGGTGAACAGATGAAGGGTAGCTGCAGGTTTTAGCATCACTGCAGTCAGATACGTGTAAACCTGCATAACATGTGTCAAACACAATGTAGGCTAAGAAGTAAAAAGTTTCTCAGAAACACACCCCGAAGCCCTTGTACCTGTTCCAGAGATTGTGGGTTAACTATATACAGTAACCAAAAGTGGGAAAGTATGAGTACGTGCTTGTGTGTATTGATCTCTTTTCAGGATGTCCAGTAGTATAATGTTGTACCGTGTTAGCCATTGAAAGTAGTGGAAGAGTGAAGAAATCAGGCGATACCTTTTAGAGGCTAACTGAGTATATTTGATACGTAAGCTTTTGAGAGTGCTAGCTCTCTTCTTCAGACATGGTGCAATACTAGAAACTGAAAATTCACACTATTTATACATACACAAGACATGAATCTTCAAAAGGATCTTGGAATAACAAAATGCAATATAAGTAGGGAAGTATTTACAACAGGTCAGGAAATAAACAGTCTAAAATTTGTGGTGCGTGACGGAGGGATCTGTTATCCTTTGCAGTTACGTTTTTTCATCTAACAGTATGTCAGACAGAGAAGCGAGAGGCCATACACAGGGGAGGGCCACAGGCCTAAATGTTTCTGGTGCAGGCATAGGTCACAGCAGAGTAAGGGGGCGTGGCAGCAGGGGCCACTTTCAGAGACCTGAGCTCCCAGTGTCAGCTAGCGGTCATGTCTCAACGAACAACCCAACGATTGTAGAATGGTTGACTCGATCATCCACTTCATCCCAAGTCACATTAGACACCCCCAGCCAAGAGTCGGTGGGTTCGTCAGACACAACCCTTAGTTGGCATGGCCTGGGAGCAGACCATGTGCCCTCACCTGTCCTCAACCTGCCTCTCTCCTTTTCTGTTCCCTCAGATAGAGAAGTACTCTATGCTGTGGGCTCAGATCCACTATATAGTGAGAAGGAGCTACTAGAGAACAGTCAGCAGCTATTGCCCAGCCAAGATGTGGAGGAGACATCCTCCGCTTCCTCCGGTAGGCGGGCAAGTAGTGATGAGGAGAGTGGTGTGGAAGCTGGTGTTGCGAGCAGTCAGGTTCCTGTCTCAGAGACCGTTAAGGATGGCATCAGTGACCTGCAGACATTAGTGGATGACGATGTAGCCGATCGCAATTGGGAGCTGGGTGACGAAGGGGCTTCATCGTCATTGGGAGAAGAGGGTGGCAGCTTGCGCATGAGGCAGTGTCAGAGTCAGCAGGGTGACAGCAGTGGGAGGTCAAGAGCCAAACATGCCAGGGGTAGAGTAACCGGTTCACAGCAGCCTACCTGCTTGGATAGCAGTGCAGCAGGGGTTCACTGAGGCAGTGGCGGTAGCAGTCAGATGGTGCAGAATGTTAGGGGTAAAATCACCTACTCGGCGGTGTGGCAGTTTTTTGTTAAGCCACCAGGGGAGGTGAACATGGCCATATGTTCAATCTGTGGGTAGAAGGTGAAGCATGGCCAGGGTGCCAATGTTGGCACAACAGCCCTGTGTCAACATATGCAGCGTCACCATAAAGTGGCCTGTGAGAGCTGAGGCTCCAATGTGGTCGTCCAGCCTGCCGCAGGAACCGTTGCATCACCCAGTGGCCGGCTGGATCAACACTGCCTGGATCAACACTGTAGGATTATAGGTTGGACTTGACAGACCTGTATCTTCATTCAACTTCATCTCCTATGTAACCAATTAGATATAAGGATATATAATCAATATTTTACTCTTGGAAAACCCCTTTAGGCTGGGGTTCCAAAAACTACAGCATTTTACGGTCCCTGCAAAGTGAATAGGATTCTAGTAAATACATACTGCGGAAACGCTCACAGTTTTGGAAATTGCAGCATGTCAATTATACCTACGGAAACGCCAGTGGATTCTCTATAGGCATAATTGAAGCCTCTGTGGACTTTCTGTGAAAAGTGCTGCAGGAAAAACCTCAATGTGTTTCCACCGCGGTTTTTCCCGCATCGCTTTTTTGCTGCAGCTCACTACATGAGGCCTTAACCTTAAGAGCCTATTTTCATATATGAAGTATGTAAAGGGGATATCTGGCTTAAAGAAATAATAACTGCAGTAAATGTGGTTAAAGGGGTTGTGCGGGGAGTTGTAATTGATCAACTTGGTCCAAGAATCGCTGATGGTAAATATTGGGTTTTTCCGGCCACGCTACAACCCCTGACATCACCTACGGGAAAAAACGTTGCTTCACACTACCCCTCCCTCTTTTCCCAATTTCACAGCTAATTACTTACCTGGGCTATGAGGGCTGGCTGACTATAGAAAAGCCAGCCCCCATAGCACAGGTAATTAATTATATGTGAGATCAGGAGAGGAGGGGGCAGAGTGACCAGGGAGGTGGAACGATGCATTGGATCACATGACCTGGGGGTTGTGATGTGGCCGGAACCCCTCATCAGTGATCCCCAGACCAGGTGAATCAGTTACAACTCCCAGGACAAGCCCTTTAAACACCCAAAACAAGTACTGTATATTTACCCATACAAGTCCATCTTTATTGTAACTGGTGTAACATCTACTAGTAACTGGTGCATAACCCCTGAAGCTTATCTATGATATACTGTACTTACTGGCATGGTGACTTTGCATTGGGATTGGAGAAGTGAGGATTATTTTTTTTTTGTATTTTAACACATCCTGCTGTTATTATTTTAGTAACATAACCTTTTTAAGGTTAGGGTTCTACTTGAAGTTTTTTAAATTTGCCACTCTAATTTTAAATATTAAACATTTAAAACAGCTGCAGCAAATAGTATTTCTTTCAGTTGCATCCTACTCAGTGCACTCTGCTGGGCTGCATCTTTTAAGATAAGATAAAATAAGATAATCCTTTAATAGTCCCACCATGGGGAAATTCAGTGGGTTACAGCAGCATAGATAATACAAATACAATATATACAAAAGCTCCAAGGTAGAGGCATTACAGTGACAGTAGGTACAGATAGAAGGGTACAGGTAAAAAAGTAGTAGAAGGGATACTACAACTTAAAAGTCTTTCAGTTCTCTGTATGGAGTGATCTCCACTAAGGTCGATGTTGGTTGTACAGCCTAACCACAGCGGGGAGGAAAGACGTCCAATAGTGCTCCTTCTCACAATTACGGTGAAGCAGTCGGATGGGAGTTATTATCCCACATGGCGCTCACCACGGACAGTATCCTTCTGTCACCCACCACCTGCACTGGGTCCAGAGCTGGCCCTTCTAATCAGCTTGTCGAGTCTATTCCTATCCCTGGTTGATATGCTACTCCCCCAGCAGGCCACTCCGAAGAAGATGGCTGATGCCACTACAGAGTTGAGAAAGGCCCTAAGAACTGCCCCCTGGACTCCAAAGGCTCTCAGCCTACTAAACAGGTAGAGCCTGCTGTGGCCCTTTTTGTACAGTGCATCCAAGTGATCTGCCCAGTCCAGCTTATTATTGAGGAGCACACCCAGGTATTTATAGGTGTTGACTATCTCAATGCCCGTCCCCTGGATGTCCACTGGTTTTGAAGGGTACAAGCGAAGAAGTCCACCACCATCTCCATGGTCTTCTCAGCATTAATCCTAAGGTGGTTCCGCTGGCACCAATCCACAATATCCGGTTTCAATTCTCTGTACCCCCTGTCATCTTCGTCTGTGATGAGGCACAGTACCCCCTGTAAGTAGCAGCTAGATGAGTTACACCTAATATCTGCAGTGTACAGTGTGAAGTGGAAAGGAGCAAGAACTGTATCTTAAGGTGCCCCCGTATTACAGATCATGGTGTCTGACACACAGTCTCTCACATACTGAGGTCGGTTTGTGAGGTAGTCTTGGATCATGTTGGAGAGGTGGTGGTCCACTCCAACAAGGGCCAGCTTGTCTCTCAGTACCCAGTACCCCTGGCTGTATGGTGTTAAAAGCACTGGAGAAATCAAAGAACATTATTTTCACAGTGTTCCCTGGTTTTTCCAGGTGAGAAAGAGCTCTGTGCAGAAGATGGATGATGGCATCATCCACCCCAATGCCTGGGCCAATAAGCAAACTGGAGAGGGTCCATAGCTGAGCTCACTAGAGGGTGGAGATGTGTGAGAACCAATCTCTCTAAGACCTTCATCAAGTGGAATGTCAATGCTACAAGTCTGTAGTCGTTAAGGTCCATCAGATGAGGTGTCTTTGGAACTGGTACCACACAAGATGATTTCCACACTTGTGGTATCATTCCCAGCTTCAACCTCATATTGAACATATATGTAATAATACCACAAAGCTGGTCTACGCAAGTCTTAAGTAGCCTGACATTGATGCCATCTGGCTCTGCGCCTTACCAGCCTTGATCTTTCTCAGTTCCTTTCTCACCTGGGCACGTGTGAAGATCAGACTGTAGCCAAATGACTGATTGCTAGATTTACTGATCTGGAGGTGAGAACTAAGAGCAGGAGGTGAGGTCAGTGTGGGAGAGAGGATTGAATGACATGCTGGGGTGGGAGGAGCTTGTGTGTGATCAAATCTATTGAAGAATAGATTTAGTTCATTAAGCCACTTAGCATCTCTTTCTACCTGGAAGACGGACTGTCTGTGACCAGATATTGACATAAGATCTTTCCAGACTGCACTAATGTTTTTGCTTTTCATTTGCTCTTCCATTTTTCTCTTATAATTGTTTTTTCCCTCCTGGATTTGACACATCAGCTCTTTTTGTACATCCCTCAGTCCTTCCTTGTCTTCTGACCTAAATACCTTTTTCTTCTCCTTGAGAAGAGCTTTTATATCAGGATTAATCCATGGTTTGTTGTTAGAGAAGCACCTCACCACTTTTGTGGGTACCGTGGTGTCCACACAAAAATTAATGTAGTCCGTTATGCAGTGTGTGAGACCTTCCATGTCCTCCACATAGGAATCCTGCAGCTCTTTCCATGCAGTTTTGTCTAAACAATCCCTCAGAGCCTCATCACTGTCCTTGGACCATATCCTCACTGTGCGGGTGACAGCTTGTTCTCTACGTACAAGTGGCTTGTACACAGGTCGAAGATGCACCAGGTTGTGATCCGATCTTCCCAGGAGCAGTAGGGCTGAAGAGCGTATATGCCTCCCACGCATTGGCAAAGAATAAGTCCAAAGTTTTGTTGTCTCTTGTGTGGCAGGTTACATACTGTGTGAAACTGGGCAGTTTGGATGATGGAGAGACATGGTTGAAATCTCCAGACACAAGAAGGAGAGCCTGGGGGTGTAGCAACTGCAACTGGCTCTCCGTGTCTTGTAGGACCTCACAGGCAGCCTCAGCTATCGCGGCGAGGGGGGGACATATGCAGCTATCACAACAACATGTGATAGTTCCCTCGGTAAATAGAAAGGTCTCATGCTCACAGCTAATAGTTCAATGTCCTTATAGCAAGTTTTCTCCTTAATCACAATGTGCCTAAACTTACACCATCTATCATTCACAAATATCGCCAGCCCTCCTCCTTTTTTCTTACCGCTCTCCCTGTCCTGTCCACCCGAAGGAGTTTAAAGCCATAAAAGGAGACAAGAGTGTCCGGAGTAACTTCAGTAAGCCAAGTCTCTGTAAACATCATCATGCTGCTCTCCCGAAACTCCTGATGATGCCTGTTCAGCGTCGCCAGTTCGTTCATCTTATTCGCAAGAGATCTCACATTGCCCATAATGATGGAGGAGAGAACAGGTATATAGCATCTCCTCCTAGTCCTCCGAAGGGCTCCAACTCTACACCCTCTTCTCTTCTTCTTCCTTAGTTCCTGGGGGATGTCTGGTCTAGTAGCATGCAGTCCTGCTGTGTCTCTAAGCTGCAGCAGCTTGTCCCTGGAGTACACAATAGAATCCTGGCCACAAGCAGGATCTCCTGACACAATAGTTCCCAGTGAAAACACAGCAAAAAGTATTACAAAGATCCAAGACCTCATATGGTTGTTCATAGTGCTCCTTAAGTAGAGTAATAAGACAAAAAAAAAGGAAAAGAAGAGAAAGCTCAAAGTGAGCAGGAGCTGCTGTAACAGGCTGCCACTCTATCGGCGCAATACTTGATGATTTATGAAATATTCACATTATTACCATTACAGGATAATTTGCAAGGTTAGATCATAGAAGAACATAAAAGAACCAAAAGTTCTTTATTTCATTATTGAAAGCTTACGGAAAGTATAGAAGCAAAAGCCATTAAACTCCTCTATTAACCTGACTTGTTTCAGAAAAAGTAATGGTCAGAAATGATACTTTTCTACATAGATAACACACGTCAAACAAATAATAAAAAATGTTAAAAGGTCTTTTAAAAAAATACAGTCTAATTGACAAGATGGCTGTTGATTTAGTATCCTCATGCTTACCAGAGAACATCATTTGGTGTTGTGAGGTCAAACGCACAACTTTCCAACCCATCTTTGAACTGGATAACCTTGGAATAGACCCAGACAGGAAACACAACTACAAAAGATGCTGCCCACAGAAGTATGTTAACACGGATTGTCTTTGATATTGTCCTCAAGCTTGTAAGACGAAAAGGCTGGACAAGAGCCATATATCTGTAAAATAAAATGATGACATCACTATTAAAATAATCATAAATAGTAAAAAAAATTATGATAAAATAAAAATAATGATCAAATTATACCATTCATGCTATACAATACACTAACATTGTTTGTTTTTCATACATAGGACTCATTGTAGCTGAAACCTACTTGCAGGAATGGTCATCTAAGTACCAGATCTACTGTACTGTATCTCCATGCCTCAGCCCCTTAGAGTATTATTGACTATTGGTACTGTTATGTGTAAATATTTGTATCTGTATTTATTTATAGAAGATACTGGTATACGGTTCACTCATATAAGGATAAGTTCACACGGAGGAATTTTCTGGGGATCCGCCCAGATTCTGCCTCCCATTGTTTTCAATGGGAGGAAAGTGATCATAGCAGGACACTGAAAAAAATAAGTGTCCTGCTCAATCTTTTGTGGATTGCATGGCTGATTAATCTGTAAATTCTGCAGATAAAGAATCCCTTCTGAGTAATTCCTCTTTATTTTCTGCTGTTGGTTGTTTGCACAGCGTTTCCTTGGTGCATGACCTGTATCTGATAAGACAGGACAGAGCTATTTGTCACTGATCTCTGGGGGAGGGGGGTCCTGAGTGCTCTCTCTGCTCTGAGGTCAGGAGAATCAGTTCAACTAATTGTAGTTTGCTGATAAAGGCTCAGTGAGTGTTTGTTATCTCTCTATGTAAACACAAAGATAGCACTGAGTATGTTCTCTCCTGCAGCATGTAAGTTTGTTTTTTTCTCTCCAACCCCTTGTAACATACATTTACTGTGCATATTATCTAGATTTATATGAAATTTCTAGTAATTATAATAAATAACCTCTCATGGTAAAGGCAAAGTTTATATCTATTGACATACTTTATAATTCCTCTTCACACTGTACACTGCAGATTTTAGGTGCAACTCATCCAGCTGCTACCTACAGAAGTATTCTGACGACTCTGCAATAGTGGGTCTCATCACAGATGATGATGACAGGGAGTACAGAGAACTGAACCAGGATTTTGTGGACTGGTGCCACCGGAACCACCTGAAGATTAACGCGGGGAAGACCAAGGAGATGGTGGTGGACTTCCGCAAAGGCAGATGCCCTCCAAATCCAGTGGACATCCTGGGGACGGGCATCGAGATTGTGAACACCTATAAGTACCTGGGTTTGCTACTTAATAATAAGCTGGACTGGGCAGATCATATGGAGGCCCTGTACAGGAAGGGCCACAGCAGGCTCTACCTGCTTAGGAAACTGAGAGCCTTTGGAATCCGGGGGGCACTTCTTAGAACTTTCTTCAACTCGGTAGTGGCATCAGCCATCTTCTTTGGAGTGGCCTGCTGGGGGAGCAGTATATCAACCAGGGACAGAAATAAACTTGACAAGCTGATTAGAAGGGCCAGCTCTGTCCTGGGGAGCCCACTGGACCCAGTGCAGGTGGTGGGTGACAGAAGGATACTGTCCGTGGTGAGCTCCATGCAGAAGAAGAAGTCCCATCCCATGCATGAGACTGTGATCGCGCTGAGCAGTACTGTCAGTGACCGACTGCTCCACCCTAGGTGTGAGAAGGAGCGCTATCGGAAGTCTTTCCTCCCCACCGCGGTTAGGCTGTACAACCAACACCGACCTAAGCGGAGATCATTACACACAGAGAACTGAAATATCTCTCTGCCTGTTAAATCCCCCCCCCTCCTCTGCTACGTCCTATCTGTCTGTCTGCTATTAATGTAATGCCTCTCACCTTGGAACATTCCTGTACATGTTGTATTTGTATTTGTATCTGCTTATCTTTGCTGCTGTAACACACTGAATTTCCCCATTGTGGGACTATTAAAGGACTATTATTATTATTATTATTATTATTATTATTAATGTCCTTCTCATTAAATAGTTAAAGCCCTCCCCACCAGCTTGCTGAAGAATACAGGAAGTGAGAAAAAGAGACAGCAGGCAAAGCTGCTGAGACAGGGAGATAGGAAAACCCCTTTAAATCACTAAATGAAGTCAATCAATTTTTGTAGATGTGTTAACAGCAGCTTTCAGTTTATTGCTAATAAAGTGAAAGCGGCTGTTAACACATCTACATTAACGGTAAAATTTTATTCAAACCATCAAAAAGCAGAAGTGATATTTTCAATAAAAAATAGCACCACTAGCAAACCATTCACAATTTTTTTGTCACTGATCTTTACTGCCATAGAATAGTGGATATAGTTCTCATCAGTGTTACTCACACCAACTAAAGAGGATGAGTTCTTTTTTAATTTATTTTTTCGCTTTTTAAGGACTACTCATTAAACATGCAATGAAAGGAATTTAAACAACAAATAAATATAAATGTAAAAACAAAATATTTCTGTAATCTGAAAATGAACTGGGACTTCATTTGATTAGATCTTATTTATGTGAACAAAGAGCGCTTGCTAATGAGTTCTTTATTGTAGAGTTCTAAAGGCAACCTGGAAGCACACTAGGAATAATAATCACATCAATATTTCAAAAGAAAGTTTGCTGTTTTCAACTGACAGCACACAGCCCAATTCTTTTTATGGATGTGCTTTTCCATTGTTAATTGGTTTTTCAATGCATTGGATCTGTGAAAGCGGACAGCACATGGATGACATCTTTGTGATGTCTGTTATTTACACGGAGGAATCGTCTATAATGGGGGGTGAATGGTCTGCAAAACAGATCAAAATAAGGAATTTCCTCTATGAGGGCTAATTTTTTGCAGGACAGATTGTACTTCATAGGAGTACCATTTAATATTCAGTACAATGCATTTGAGACATTTTCTTATGAGTTTTGTTTTTATGGCGTTCACTCTGCAGCCAAATTGACATTTTACCTATATTCTTTGGGTCATTAAGATTATGGCAATACCAAACTTGAATACATTTTCGTACGTTTTAAAACCTAAACAAAAATCCAAAACTTTGGAGTCACCATATTCTGACACCCATAAAACCACACAACAAAAAAAAACTTTTCGTCTGCTACCGGGCAAAAAACATTTGTCCTATACTAAATCCAGTGTGTGGATTCCAAATCCGAAGTCAGAATTGTTGTCAAGAAATTTTGCTATGCATAAGTATGCCTAAATGAATTAAGCACTTTCAAAGCATTGAATAATTTTGAACAGAACGAGTTTTACTCCAACAATTACCTGATCTACATCAAAGTTTTCATAGTAAACAGTGTATGAAAATGTAATGGAATAACAAAATTTCAAAAAGTCTCATTTTTCAGTTTAAAAGTCTTACTTGAGCAAGGCCCAGTACTGTTAAAAGTGCTTCAGGCATCTGCTTTTGCATTTGTAAACGGTCACATTTACAAAAACCAGCAGTAGTCCTCCATCATGTAGGGATTCCAGCGGCCTTGATATCTGTTCTCCATTGTAGAAATATCTTTATGGAACTGCTCTCCATGTTCGTCACTTACATGTGTCCCAAATTGGGTGGGAAAAAGTCAAGATGGGAATGTAAGAAATGCATTTTCAATGACATTCTGCAGTCTGCTGTAAGCATGTTGTCTACTAATTCAGCATAGTTTTCAGCTCGTCTGTTCGCAAGGAAGTTCTGCACTACTAGCACAAATGCATCCCAAGCGGCAAGTTCCAAAGGGTTGAGTTTTGTTCTGAATGTGTCATAATGCATTATTTTGTTGATTTCGGGGCCAATAAAAATTCCGGCCTTTATTTTAGCCTCAATTTTTAGTGTGCTAAACTTCTCCTTTAAATACTGGAAACCATTTACATCACGATCAAGTGCAATTCCAAAATTTTTAATTAAACCAAGTTTAATGTGAAGTGGTGGAAGATAAACTTGAAGTGGATCGACCAGTGATTTGTGTTGTACATTGTACTGACCAACTGTGTGCTCGACTGTCTCATTTTGTAATGAGCTTTTATCTTGATCTCCAACTTGACAGTCAAAGTAATACTTGTAAGCAAGACGCACTCGCTTTGTCAGATTCTTGCACTGATCATAAGTAGTGTATTTGCCACATATGTAGCAGAAATTGTCCGTATCGTTAACACATTTGCATCCATTTTAAGTTTCAAAACTGATAGCACTATAACAGATCACTTTATGGAAATCTGTCCAGCTTGCCTTATATACGTACTGCTGACATCAGCCTGAGTGCATCCAGACAGGTCTGGGCATACCCTTTGGAATATATCCAATACATAATGCATTGATATTAGAACTGAATAGCTTTGCATGTATAACTTAAAATCTAGATGTGTCAGGCAAATTCCAAGTTCATATTTGGAATCAGTGCGCTCATTTTAGTATAAATCACGTATTTTTCTCTCAGTAGCAAAATCATTGTTGTATAATTAACCCATAATTATATTTCTGTATACAGGGCTGCATAAGGCGTTATTTTTTTGTTGGGCCAGATGTAATTTTTATTTATACCATTTTGGGAAATGTCTGATGTTTTGATTGCTTTTTCTTTTTTGGGTGGGAGAAACATTGAAGAAACCCTTATTTGGCCATTTTGATTTTTTTTTTCTGCTACGGCCTTAACCATGTGGGAAAAAATATTTTTATATCTTTGTGCCGCAAACCAGATCGATTAAACCGGAGGATGGGAGTAGTAGTGGCGGATGACAACCACTCAACCAATTTTCCCAGCTCTGCTCCTAGGCCAGACACCAATGAGGGGGGCCTACTGTGCTACCTGATGGTGGTAGTAGTAGTAGTTTCCCCCGGGGTGCTTCCAGTTGGAGAGGTAACCTCTCTACTCTGCGCCAGTGTGATGGAAGATGTAAGGGCTCTGATGGAAAAGCAGGAACGACTCAGGCAGCCAGATGTGCAGTTGAAACAGGGTAATGTTTTACTCAGCAACTGTAGAGGTAACAACAAGCATCTTCCAAAATGGGGTAGTAGTTCTCCAGTGTCCAACTCCCCAGGAGGGTGCCCAGAGATTGTTTAAGGCTCTAGAATAACTCCACTCCTGCTATAACTCCTCTCATGCACCTCTCCCAGCTGTAGGTACTGGGGGCTGTAGTGCAGGGTAGTCCTGACAGGGATCTAGTTATCTTGAATAAGGTACCAGGTCAACTCTTCCTGTAATGGTACTCCACTGCCACTCTTGGCAACCAAACTTTCTTGCTCAGGACTGTCTCTAGATGAGCCTTGGGCTGTATCCTTCTCCTAGGGGCTGAATGGATAACTGATGAAGATCAGGTTCAGTGCTGGCTTGCCCTGACTCCTCTGCAAACTGCAACTCTCAACCACACAGTCTAGACTGAGAGTAGACTGAGCTCTAACAATTGTCCGGGAGACAAAACTCTCCTTAGACCCTCCCCAGTGGCCTGTGATATGCCAGGACTGTACCAAGGAAAAGGTTTGAAAAACAGGGGGAGAACTACAGGGGAAAACAATGGGATAAGCTGGAACACAGAACATAGAAGACGGGACATACCAACATATCCCAGAGGCACAAGAGACAAACAATAAAAGCAGGAGCACTCTGGGATACTGAATTTGTAGCTCAGGCATTTTTGGAGGCGTAGATATATAACTTGTTTATGTTTGGTTTTGTATATTTTATTTGGAATCTAGAGAAAGAGAGGGTGATTTGGACTTCTGTGTTTTTTAATTTTTTTTTTTACTCTTTAAAACTTTTTTTTAGCTCCCCTGGGAGGTTTTAACTTGCGATCATTAGGACAGCTCCTGCAATCTCGCCATGTAGGAGTGCAGCAATAGGTGAAATTGGATATCATAAAAACAGGTAACAGGGGCTATTATGAAGGATTAATGCTCATGATACCCTGGTCGCTGGCTATATGAGACATTTAAGACCCAGCGGCTATGGCACATGCTCTGCTTCTGAGTGGGCATCATATTTAAGAACCAAAATCTTCTCTACTATTATAGCAGATGCTGGTATAGGGTTAAACTTAAAACAGTATTGTGCATCATATTAAGGCTGCATAGTTTATGTTGTGTTTAAAATCTTAGACTTCTCAGATTCACATGCTTTACTGAATTTGCAAAAATATCTACATTTCTGTTTTTTTTTCTGTCAAGATGGGGTGCTGAGTGTACATTAATGAGAAATAAAATGAACTTTTTTGCTTTTAGCAAATGGCTGCAATGAAACAAAGAGTGAAAAATTTAAAGGGGTCTGAATACTTTCAGTACCAACTATAGCTATTGAGGCTGGTTAATGACTAGATCCAACAAAATAATCACAATATTAAATAAGGTAATAAATTAATACATAGCTTTTAATAATGAAGAAATATAAAAATATCACAAATACGTCAAAAGATCAAAATACACATGTCATTCAACTAGTAGTCCAAGCATGGCGGCCTGGCCAAAAAAAAAGAATATAAATAAACCAAGGCTTTTCAGCATTTGTCATGGTTTCTGGTTTATTCACATTTGCCAGTGTTTAGTGGGAACTATTGTTCAGAGAGTTTTGTGCTTATATGATTGTGGCTTTAATTCTCGCGTAAATGACATAATTGTATAAGGTCTTTTGCTCTTTTTACCAATTCAATCCCTGATGAGTTCGGCGAAACATGCATGTCGGGATTGCATGTACGGATTAATTGAAGTTTGATTTGTCTATCTTTTAACTAAGGCGCTTTATATGTACCTGTTGTTTGTTAGCACTTTCTGGGAGAGGGAGAATATAGGGACAGTTACCTTAGAGTCAGGTTCCTGTCCGCGGCACATGCTAATAGGGCGGTGGCCCCGAGTTTAGGCTATTAGGGCATACTAGGATATCCTTATTGTAGGGTGGTATTTAGGGACAGAATATATATCAGTAATTTGGGTCCCTTGTAGTTGCCTTGCTGATGGTTTCCAGCTGAGCCAGATCTCCTAATCCATATGTTAGTGGTCAGTAACGGTTGTCCGTCTGAGTCACGGTAAGCCTTGGTTTATTTATATACTTTTTCTGGCCAGGCCGCCGTGCTTGAACTACTAGTTGCCCTTTTGGTATTGAATATATTTAATATTGACAACAGGTCTTTTTTATAATAATAATAATAATAATAATAATAATAATAATAATAATAGTCCTTTAATAGTCCCACAATGGGGAAATTCAGTGTGTTACAGCAGCAAAGATAAGCAGATACAAATACAAATACAACATGTACAGGAATGTTCCAAGGTAAGAGGCATTACTTTGATAGCAGACACCTAGGGTGGAGCAGTCGGTCACTGACAGTACTGCTCAGCGCGATCACAGTCTCATGCATGGGATGGGACTTCTTCTTCTGCATGGAGCTCACCACGGACAGTATCCTTTTGTAACCCACCACCTGCACTGGGTCCAGTGGGCTCCCCAGGACAGAGCTGGCCCTTCTAATCAGCTTGTCGAGTCTATTCCTATCCCTGGTTGATATACTGCTCCCCCCAGCAGGCCACTCCAAAGAAGATGGCTGATGCCACTACCGAGTTGAAGAAAGTTCTAAGAAGTGCCCCCCGGATTCCAAAGGCTCTCAGCTTCCTAAGCAGGTAGAGCCTGCTGTGGCCCTTCCTGTACAGGGCCTCCATATGATCTGCCCAGTCCAGCTTATTATTAAGGAGCAAACCCAGGTACTTATAGGTGTTCACAATCTCGATGCCCGTCCCCAGGATGTCCACTGGTTTAGGAGGGCTTCTGCCTTTACGGAAGTCCACCACCATCTCCTTCGTCTTCCCTGCGTTAATCTTCAGGTGGTTCCGGTGGCACCAGTCCACAAAATCCTGGTTCAGTTCTCTGTACTCCCTATCATCATCATCTGTGATGAGACCCACTATTGCAGAGTCGTCAGAATACTTCTGTAGGTAGCAGCTAGATGAGTTGCACCTAAAATCTGCAGTGTACAGTGTGAAGAGGAAAGGGGCGAGAACCGTACCCTGAGGTGCCCCTGTATTACAGATCACGGTACCTGACACACAGTCTTGGGCTCTCACGTATTGAGGTCGATTTGTGAGGTAGTCTAGGATCCAGTTGGAGAGGTGGAGGTCCACTCCAGCAAGGCCCAGCTTGTCCCTCAATAACCTGGGCTGTATGGTGTTAAAAGCACTGGAGAAGTCAAAGAACATTATTCTCACTGTGTTCCCTGGTTTCTCCAGGTGAGACAGAGCCCTGTGCAGAAGATGGATGATGGCATCATCTACCCCAATGCCCGGCCGATAAGCAAACTGGAGGGGGTCCATAGCGGGGCTCACTAGAGGGCGGAGATGTGTGAGAACCAATCTCTCAAAGATCTTCATCAGGTGGGATGTCAGTGCTACAGGTCTGTAGTCATTGAGGTCCATAGGGTGGGGTTTCTTTGGAACTGGTACCACACACGAAGATTTCCATATTTCAGGGACTATTTCCTGCCTCAGGCTCATATTATACATATATGTAATTATACCACACAGCTGGTCCCCACAAGTCTTAATTAGCCTTGCACTGATGTCATCTGGCCCTGCGGCTTTCCTCGCATTGATCTTTTTCATCTCCTTCCTCACCTGGGCCCATGTGAAGGTCAGACTGTGGCCAGATAAAGACGGATTTCTGGATTTACTGGTCTGTTGGGAAGTGGCCGCATGGGGAGAAGTCATTGTGGTGGGGGGAGCTGAAGGACATACTGGGGTGGGAGGAGCTGGTGTGTGATCAAATCTGTTGAAGAATAGGTTTAGTTCATTAAGCCAATTAACATCTGCCTCAATCTGGCAAACAGACTGTTTATGACCCGAAATTGACTTAAGCCCCTCCCAGACCCCCCTTATGTCTTTT
Source organism: Leptodactylus fallax (assembly GCA_947044405.1). Lineage (NCBI taxonomy): Eukaryota > Metazoa > Chordata > Amphibia > Anura > Leptodactylidae > Leptodactylus > Leptodactylus fallax. The sequence continues at coordinate 2,388,656 of CAMRHE010000024.1, forward strand.
CTTTCCATTTGCTTTTCCATTTTTTCTTTATAACTGGCTTTTCCCTGCCTGATTTGATGCCTCAGCTCCTTTTGTACTTCCCTCAACCCCTCCTTATCTCTTGTCCTAAATGCCATCTTTTTCTCCTTAAGTAGTGTTTTTATGTAGATTGAATGACATGTGACATTTCTTCATTATTAAAAGTTATGTATTAATTTATTACCTTATTTAATATTGTGATTATTTTGTTGGATTTTGTATTAAGTGATAATAATCTGATTAATATAAGGGAATTTTTTGGATTTTGTTTAATGACTAGCAATACGGTTCGCTACGTGGGGCCTTAGCTTAAAACATTCTCCATGTCTGTAACTGTCCCTCTAAACCATGTCCAAAGTGGTGGGTCTTTTCAGCATGTGTACATCATTAAAGGGGTTTTCCCATCTCCCTGTTTTAGCAGCTTTGCCTGCTGTATCTTCTTTTCACTTCCTGTATTCTTTATCAAACAGTCAAAGCCGCCTTCCCCCTGCTTGCTAAGAAGGACACTATGAAGTATCACAATACAGATTGTGCCTTTACGATGAAAGATTATTTATTATGATTACTAGAAATCTAATATAAATGCAGATAGAATAACATGCACAGTAAATGTATATTACATTATACAAGTTTGAATAGAACACCATAGTACCATGCTTCTTCACAGACTCAGTGTTATCTTTGTGCTTACATAGAGAGAGACAGACCTACACTGTTTGAGCCTTTATCACCATACTGCAATTAGCTGGTTTGATTGTCCTGGCATCACTCAAATCTCCCCCAGAGAGCAGTGACTGATGTCATTTGTCCTATCTTATCAGACAGGTTCCATGGAAACAATGTGTAAATAATAGAAGGAATAATTTGACATAGCATGCAAACAAAGCAGTATTGCTAAAGTAATGTATTTAGGAAAAAACTTCAATTTACATAACCTAACAGTAAAGATAGGATCCTTGAGATGGGAATACCCCTTTAAGCTGTGCCAACTTCTTTGTTGAAAATTGTTAAAATGTATTACTTAGCTCTGTATGTTGTTTTGTACAAGAATGTTATTGTTATGAATCAAATGCAGCACCACGGTATGTAATGAATCCCAGGCACCAGACACCACTGGTCCAAATGGCAAAACAGCGTTGAGCGTCCAGCGTACTCCAAACCGCACCACCCTTGACCTCCAGAGGTGTTCACCAGAGTCCCTGAAGGTGGGGATGGACTTGGGCCTACTATTGGTCAGAGAGTGCAGGATGCACAGCGCACCACTAGTCTCAGCAGACCCAGGAGCCAAAAACACTCAGCGGAAAACTTCCCAAGGTAGGATGAAGGTCTGAAGATGCAGGAGCTACTGATGACAATAGACAGGTGGTGATAGTGATAATCCAAAGCGTTGTCGTCCAATCCAGTTGACAACAAGAGGTCTGTGCAGTACAGAGGGGTAATACAGGAGAATCTTCAACAAGCCGGGTCGGTAACAGTAGATCAACGAGGTGCAGAATCGGAATCAAGGAGCAGGAGTCTAAAGGCAAGCCGTAATCGTAACAGGAGAGAGCGGAGGGACAAAATCAGCAGAGAAAAGCAAAGTCGGGGATCAGAGCCAGGAAGTCAGACAGAAGATAAACAGAGTACCGGTAACGAGAGCTAACACCCAGAATAAACCGAATAGCCAGCAGTGAACGGGGAACGGAAGTGAGAATAAATCGACTTGGACAGGGACAAACAATTAACCCTTGACCGGAACACGAGCACACTCAACACTTGTTAGGAAGAGACCGGCAACCCCAGCATAGCCACCGCAGAGGTTCCGGCTCTACTCCTAACAGTTATGTTTATAATATAGAATATAAATACAGTAATTTTCCTTAACAAATTTCTCTGCATACCTGTTCTTATAGGTGCTATGCTATGGGTGAAAATACTCCAAGAAGCCATAAATAAGTAAGTATAAGCAAGGAAAGGTTGATACTCTTAATGTAAGAGAATACCATTGGTCCATACAAGTAATACTTATAAGGACACTAGTAGAATACCCGCGGCTTCGCTCGTGGAAAATATGTTAAATTGTTGGTTATGTTGATGTGAACAACTTTTTTTTTTTATTTGAACATTATTATTGATTCTACATATTCAATATTATGTAGTATAAACTATTACAACTATTTTTTTAACTATTTTTTATCAAAAAATAAAATTTATGCACCGTACACAAACATATAAAACATTTACACCCAATTAACAAAATAGTGCAACCCTTCCCCCCTCCCTCCAGTGTAATCTATAAGTAGTTCACGGACAAAAGAGTAAAATTAGTTTACAGTTAAACAACTATCTATTGTAGTGTTTTTTGGTAAACAATGTTTCTGGTTTTATCTTGAGGTGCATATATGAAAAGATTTTTGGGGTTACCCACTCTAGAGCAAGCAACGTACAACTGTCCATGTGAAAAACACGGGCTCTCCAAATTAATGCCTGCTACTTTAAGTGATTGACCTTGTGCTTTGTTTATAGTCATAGCAAATGCAAGTCGGATTGGGAACTGCAGACGCTTAAAATTGAAGGGCATGTCGCTTGGTAGCAAAGGAATACTCAGAATGAAAACATTTGCTCCTTTAGAGTTTCCCATAAGAATAGTGGCTTCAATAACATTGGGCATGAGACTTTTAATGCACAATCTTGTGCTGTTACACATTTTTGATGGGTCACATAATATCTAATATTTATCTAATATTTAAGGACTCAGTAATGACTGGGTCTGTTCCACTTGATTGGCGCATAGCAAATGTGGTGCCAATTTTCCAAAAGGGGTCTAAAAGTGAGCCTGGAAACTATAGGCCAGTAAGTTTGACTTCTGTGGTGGGTAAGATATTTGAGAGCTTTCTAAGAGATGCTATCCTGGAGTACCTCAATGTAAATAATCTTATAACACCCTATCAGCATGGTTTCATGAGGAATCGGTCCTGTCAGACTAATCTGATCAGCTTCTATGAAGAGGTGAGTTCAAGACTAGACATGGGTAATGCAGTGGACGTGGTGTATCTGGACTTTTCAAAGGCTTTTGATACTGTACCACATAAAAGGTTGGTATGCAAAATGAGAATGTTGGGACTGGGGGAAAACATATGCATTTGGGTTCGCAACTGGCTCACTGATAGGAGACAAAGGGTGCTTATTAATCGTAAATATTCAGACTACAAATTAAATTTACACGACAACTAAATGCACACGGTCAGTATTGGGCCCTCTCCTGTTTAATATCTTTATTAATGACCTGGTAGACTGTTTGCAAAGCAGTTGATACTAAACTTTGTAAGGTAATCAAAAATGAGGCAGATAGTAGAATATTACAAGGGGATCTAAGGAAGCTGGAAGCATGGGCCGAGACTTGACAAATGTAAGGTTATGCATTTTGGACAACAAAATAAAATGTATGATTATGTACTTAATAGTGAATTACTGGGTAAAACTGCCAATGAAAAAGACTTGGGGATTGTGGTGGACAATAAGCTTACCTTTAATGACCAATGCCAGGCTGCTGCCAAGGCAAATAAAATTATGGGATGCATCAAAAGAGGTATAGATTCCCATGACAAGAACATAGTTATGCCTCTATACAAATCACTGGTACGGCCACACTTAGACTATTGTGCACATTTCTGGGCCCCAGTATACAAGAAAGACAAAATCGAACTAGTGCAAAGAAGGGCAACCAAAATTATTAGGGGAATGGGTGGATTGGAGTTTAACAGATAGATTAACAAACTTAAGGGTTATTCAGTTTAGAGAAAAGATGTCTACGGGGGGGTCTAATAACAATGTACAAATACATGAAGGAACAGCACAAAGAACTTTCTAATGATCTTTTTACCCCTAGACTAGTGACAGTGATAAGGGGACATCCTCTACGACTGGAGGAGAGAAAGTTTCACCAGCAACATAGAAGAGGATATTTTACAGTAAGAACAACAAGGTTGTGGAACTCTGCCCCAGGAGGTGGTGATGGTGGATTCATTGAACAAGTTCAAAGAGGGCCTGGATGCCTTTCTCGAACAGAACAACATTCCAGGTTATGGGTTTTAGATCTTAAGGGCACATTGATCCAGGGTTTTATGCTGATTGCCTGATTGGAGTCGGGAAGGAATTTTTTTCCCATGAAATGGGGCAATTGGCATGTTTTTTTTGCCTTCCTCTGGATCAACACTGTAAGGGACTGATGGGTTATAGCTTGTACTTGATGGACTGATGTCTTCATCCAACCTCATCTACTATGTAACTATGTATTGTGGCTCCTATTTTTAAAGTGAGCTTATGCAGTGGCATTCCAGGAGGCTCCAAAGAATTCAGGAACCCCCAATTGATACATTACGGCTTGTTCACTCTCCATGACTGAATGAATGGACATGTATGTGGTCGCTAGACCAGGCTGCCTTAGTAGATTTATGGAGCTGATACTATCATTTTTAGGCGCTAGGATTGCACGTTCACAAAGCCACTGTGGTTGTTAAAATTGTTACAAATATCAAGGAAAACTTGGTCAATAAGTTCCATTACCGAAGATGTCATTTCACAAAAATGTTCCGGAAAGGAAATGAGACCAGTAGTGGACTCAGTAGGGAACCTGTCATTTCCAAGGTACAGTAGCTGGTGTGTAAATTTGTCCGCAGTTGTATTTCCCATCAAATGAATCTGCATATTAGTAGTAAGAGTTTGCTTCTGAACATGTATCCACAGATAAGCAGATTTTAGACAGGCATTCAGCTGATCTGCTGGTGTTGCTCCCTTAAGAACAGGTAACGTCTAGCAGAAGTCACCTGCAAAAATTACAACAATTCCCCCCATTAAACAATCGGTTCCCCGCAGATCTTTGAAGGTGCGATCAAGGGCCTCGACCGCTTTCTTGTGCGCCATGGTATATTCATCCCAAACAATTACTTTGCAAGTTTGTAATACCTTAGCTTTCCCAGAGCCCTTAGTGATATTACAGAAAGGAGTTTCTGACAGCGCTATATTAAAGGGCAATCCTAGTGCTGAATGAGCCCTCCATCTAAAAGAGTGGCCGCAATCCCAGATGATGCAACAGCCAAGGCAATGTCATTGTTTGAGCGAATTTCTGCAAGCAGCAAATTGATTAAAAATGTTTTACCAGTACGTCCTGGTGCATCTAGGAAAAATTTCCACATTTCCACTGTAAATCTGACCCATAATTGCCATATAGGCCGATCTTTGGTCATCAACCAAAAGAGGCTTATTTAATATGACAAATTCTTTACATTTTTCCAAATCATAGCTTTTTTCTTGCAGAATATCTCTGTTCATAATATCAAAGTCTGGTCGATTCGGTGTTGGTAAACCTAAACCTATTAGAGTTTTACTATTGATAGATATACACTTTTCTTCTAACATCAAGAGGGCTTTGTTGAATATGTCAGCAGTGAAATTTAAGTCTAAGTCTGGATTAACTCTCCTTTGCACTCTAAGAATATCTTCACTAAGATATTCTTTGTATTTGTCCCAAAGCGCGCAGCGCTTGGAAGGTGCGCAGGTTGTAATTATTATAGCGAACATGTCTCTTAGTTGAGGTGGAAAGCGAGTGATAGATGCTTCCTGCAATGTCATGTCCCAGTGTTGATCGTCTTCGATCAGACCACACTTTTGGCATGCTTCCCTGTAAGTTTGACACAGCTCTCCATCAACTATTTTCAAATCAGTGAAAGAAGTTGGGCCACGGACAGTGTGAAGCAGTAATCGGAGGTAGTAAGACTGTGTGTTGTTTGGATGCACTGTATACACACATCCAATAGCATCACTGGAACGTCCGTCCCATCCTGGGACGCTTGCACCTTGTTTCCTCTTGCAAAATACTTTTCTTGATTTATTCCATGTATAATATTTTGGAACATCTGAATATAATAAAGTCCTTGCAAATGTATCTGCTTGACATAGGAGTAAGAAAACTGTCAATGTTGTATTGGGTGGTCGAACAGCTCTTTCCTCTGCATTCTTGGGAGTAAAATAAACTCGTTGTCCATTTTCAAGATGGACACTGAGATGAACTACAGTCGAATGTCTTTCATGGATGGAAAAATTTAGTAATCGCCACACGGCTTCATTACTACTTATATACCTTCCCATCTGATACAGCATAATCTCATCAGATGTACATTTTGGATTCTCGAGCTGGAAAACTGCCAGATCACTGCCCTTGTTAACATATTTGCAAATGTATTTAATTGACTTAACAGAGTTACAATATTATACGTTGATGTGCGCATCAAACATTTTTGAAAGCAGTGGAGAGTAAGGTACAACCCATTGATTATCTATTTCAAGATCTGTGTTTTGTTTAACCCGTTTTAATCTGATTGTTGCAGTATATCCTCCCTGTTCAGGTTTTTGTTTTCCGTAAAGAGGATAACCATCATCTCCTGTTTGTGTTTCTACAATCAAGTTGCGAGGATACTTTTTAGTACATTTTCCTTCCTTCATACATGGCGACCTTGGGTTAAGTGGTCCACATGGCCCATGGATCATATTTTTAGAAATAGTTTCAAAAAGTACCGGATCCTCTTCTGGATTTGGAAGCTCAGCAGAAATAACACTGTCAATTTGATCAGGGCGTATCTTATCCTTTAGCCATAGGAGTAAATGAGCATGTGGAAGACCTCTTTTTTGCCACTCAGTTGAATACATCCAACACTGACTTTCATCAAAAATGTAACACTTTGTAATTACGTCCATGAGCTTGATCAGTTTTTGTTTAAAAACCCTTGCTATTAAATCATGTCGATCAGAGGGGCCCTGACCATTCAGAAGCACTTCCTTTATCTCTGGCCAAGTTGGATTACATGTAACTGTAATAAACAAATCAGGACGACCATATATCTGAACATATGTCATGGCGTCCTGAGCATACTCATGCATATGTCTGGGACTTCCAGTAAATGTAGATAGTAAAATAAACATACGCCCAATGTCAGCCACGTTGCCATCATTAGCAACAGCATCCCTTAAATGAATGTATTCATCCACTCTAAGTTTTTGTTGGTTCAATCGTATGTACAAAAGACGCTCACGTTCCACCTTGACATACATATCAACTATAAATTGATGAAAAAGTTGCCTACATTGTAAAATGTGGTTAGAAGACCCATTTCTGATCATTATTTGGTAGGCATAAAAGTCCATAGCTGATATTTTTTTATTGGTTGGCCTAGCAGTCTTGGGATCAGTCTGTGTTAGATTAAAGTGATAGCCATCTTGGTCATTCCAAAATATTATCAGATATTGCAGAGCATTATATAAATACATGTGTTTCTGCAATACGTTGAAGATTGTCGCTTCGTCGCTGAATAATTATATCTTGGCTTTGAAAGTCCTGTCCAACCAGTACAATAGCTACTTCGTTAACAGTGGGAGAATTAAATCACCTTTCATGCTCACCAAACGGTGTCTTGTCTGCTCTTATTACAACTTGATATTCATCACGTGGCATTCTTTCTAAGGCTGTTTTGAAAAAGTTTACTAACTGATTATGCTGATGGAAAAATCTTTGCAAATTCAACACAATCTCTTTTTTTGTCTCAAGTATACATTGCTGGCCAAAAGTATTGGCACCCCTGCAATTCTGTCAGATAATACTCAATTTCTTCCAGAAAATGATTGCAATCACAAATGCTTTGGTAATAATATCTTCATTTAATTTGTCTTCAATGGAAAACCACAAAAAGAATTGTCAAAAAGCCAAATTGGATATAATTCCACACCAAACATAAAAAAGGGGGGTGGACAAAAGTGGTTTCAAAGCCTTTGGTATTGATCGTGTCCAATTAGGTTCCCGTGGTGGGGATATCAAAAAGACTTTATTACACAAAGTGAGATGGATAGTTAATCTTAAAACGGCCTCACCTTTGGGTTTAAATGAGGCGGTTAGCTTCAGACCTTTTTTATAAAGGTATGCTTTTGTGTTTTTATTGTTTTTTGTTATTTATTGTATTATTGTTTGTTTTCTTTAAGATGGGATGAGGTATATCTTTGAAGCTCTTGAAGACAAATACGCTCTTTGATAATTGGCAGCATTTGTTCATACCTGGATTCTATAATTTTTTTTTTTTTTTCCATATTTGCATATGTGTTTTGTTTTTTTGATTATTTTTATATTATTCACATATTTACACTGTATATTTTGTATTTGTGTTTCACTTATGTATTTTCATATGTGCTTTGATCTTTGTTTGTTGATCATCTTAAATGTTCACTTATATTTATATTTTCACTTTCACATTATTTACACATGTATATGTACTTTTGATCTCTAATTGTATATGATCATCTTGTTTTTCACTTATGTATATTTATATATATGTAATTATTTCATTTTTTTAAATTTTTTTTTTATTTTTTTTGCCATGTTGTTTCTTTATTATAGTGGCGTTGCAAATTGGCACGCTGTTGTTAAATATATCTTTATGATATTATTCTGTATATTGTATATCTAGATATGTACAGTGCTGGCCAAAAGTATTGGCACCCCTGCAATTCTGTCAGATAATACTCAATTTCTTCCAGAAAATGATTGCAATCACAAATGCTTTGGTAATAATATCTTCATTTAATTTGTCTTCAATGGAAAACCACAAAAAGAATTGTCAAAAAGCCAAATTGGATATAATTCCACACCAAACATAAAAAAGGGGGTGGACAAAAGTATTGGCACCCTTTGAAAAATCATGTGATGCTTCTCTAATTTGTGTACTTAACAGCACCTGTTACTTACCTGTGGCACATAACAGGTGGTGGCAATAACTAAATCACACTTGCAGCCAGTTGAAATGGATTAAAGTTGACTCAACCTCTGTCCTGTGTCCTTGTGTGTACCACATTGAGCATGGAGAAAAGAAAGAAGACCAAAGAACTGTCTGAGGACTTGAGAAGCAAAATTGTGAGGAAGCATGAGCAATCTCAAGGCTACAAGTCCATCTACAAAGACCTGAATGTTCCTGTGTCTACCGTACACAGTGTCATCAAGAAGTTTAAAGCCCATGGCACTGTGGCTAACCTCCCTAGATGTGGACGGAAAAGAAAAATTGACGAGAGATTTCAACGAAAGATTGTGCGGATGGTGGCTAAAGAACCTCGACTAACATCCAAACAAGTTCTAGCTGCCCTGCAGTCCGAGGGTACAACAGTGTCAACCCATACTATCCGTCGGCGTCTGAATGAAAAGGGACTCTATGGTAGGATACCCAGGAAGACCCCACTTCTGACCCAGAGATATAAAAAAGCCAGGCTGGAGTTTGCCAAAACTTACCTGAGAAAGCCAAAAACTTTTTGGAAGAATGTTCTCTGGTCAGATGAGACAAAAGTAGAGCTTTTTGGGAAAAGGCATCAACATAGAGTTTACAGGAAAAAAAAAAGAGGCCTTCAAAGAAAAGAACACGGTCCCTACACTCAAACATGGCGGAGGTTCTCTGATGTTTTGGGGTTGCTTTGCTGCCTCTGGCACTGGACTGCTTGACCATGTGCATGGCATTATGAAGTCTGAAGACTACCAACAAATTTTGCAGCATAATGTAGGGCCCAGTGTGAGAAAGCTGGGTCTCCCTCAGAGGTCATGGGTCTTCCAGCAGGACAATGACCCAAAACACACTTCAAAAAGCACTAGAAAATGGTTTGAGAGAAAGCACTGGAGACTTCTAAAGTGGCCAGCAATGAGTCCAGACCTGAATCCCATAGAACACCTGTGGAGAGATCTCAAAATGGCAGTTTGGAGAAGGCACCCTTCAAATCTCAGGGACCTGGAGAAATTTGCCAAAGAAGAATGGTCTAAAATTCCAGCAGAGCATTGTAAGAAACTCATTGATGGTTACCGGAAGCGGTTGTTTGCAGTTATTTTGTCTAAAGGTTGTGCTATCAAGTATTAGGCTGAGGGTGCCAATACTTTTGTCCGGCCCATTTTTGGAGTTTTGTGTAAAATGATCAATGATTTGACTTTTTTTTCATTCTCTTTTGTGTCTTTTCATTGCAAGCAAAATAAATGAAGATATTATTACCAAAGCATTTGTGATTGCAATCATTTTCTGGAAGAAATTGAGTATTATCTGACAGAATTGCAGGGGTGCCAATACTTTTGGCCAGCACTGTAGCTTCACAACGTCTATCAGCTTGCATTTGATCATCTCCCAAAAAATTAATTTGTAAAAACTTTGGATCTTCATTTGCTACAGGAAGTATTGAACCGATTTTGCGATATACAGTATTTGGCCCTGGACTTTAAAAGTTGGCATAAATCCTGCTTCCTGGAGTCCAAAGGATGTCATCTGAAAAGATGAATTGTATCTCCTAATATTTTGCAGAAAATGCTTTGACTCGGGAGTTGTTCCTAACATGTATGAAAGAAGTGGTTCAGGAGGTAGATCTAAAGGTGGCAAACTGATTTTGCCATTTGAGCAGCACATACCAGGCGATTCCAAGTTAAACTTCTTTGCTTGACTATGTTTGCATATTATGTCCATTTTGCCAATTATGACTTTCTGATGTGACCTACAGTCTTGAATTGGGTTGTAGTGAAATGCTTCCAAATACAAATCAGCCTGTCTACATCTTTGCACACGTCACATATGTCGTATGTCATTTTCAGAACATTCATCCTTTTGTTCAGATGTCTCCATATTAATTGCTTCAGCCTGCCTTATCCGATTCTTGTGAAGACGACTTTCCCGTTTTTCTGACGTCTCAGCTGCCTTACATTTAGCCTGTCTCATCCGTTTCTTTTCAATCCACGAGTCACATTGTTCACTTGTCTCAGCTCTTTGACACAATTTTGCGTTCTTAGCTTTTGGATGAACTTGTCCAATAGATGGTCGTTTTTTGACGGCATTTTAAAAAAGTCCTTAGTATTATGACCCTTTAGTCTTCACCTGACACTGATAAGAGATGTAATAGGATGAATAGTAAATACAGAGCAGCCCTCACACAGTATTACTATGACCTGAAGGAGCTCACATCTCAGTAATGAAAACCGCCTCACAAGCAGACTTGTGTAGTTGCCCATAGCAACCAATCAGAGCTCAGCTTTCACTTTACCTCAGCAGCTTCAGTGATGAAAGCTCCCTGTATAGTAAGCAATAATAACAATCTTACTATGAGGCAGTTATCGCCTGACTAATATTGCTGCTCAGTAAGGCTGCTTGCACACTACAGTATTTTTCATGGGTCTCTGGGCTGTGTATTCTACAGCTCCATAAACATTCTATGGAGCCTGCATAATTCACAGCTTTGTGCACAAAGAAGTCTATGGAACCGCCAAATCCATGGCCCAGAGGTCCGTTAAAAATACTGTAGTGTGCAAGCATCCAGTAAGGATACCAGACGTGTTTTGTCAGTGCGTGCGTGTATGTGTGTGTGTGTGCATGCGTGTGCTCCATGTGTATGTATGCGTGTGTGCATGCACATGTGTGGTTCGTGTATATGTATGTGTGTGTGTGCGCATGTGATCCATGTGTTTGTGCGTGCGCAGTGCAAGTGTCCATGCGTGCGGTAGGTGTGTGTGAGTATGCATGTGCTCTGTTCGTCCGTGTGTGTAGGGTGCATCCATCTCAGTGTGTTTGCGTGCGTGTCTGGTCCTTGCATTCACGTGTGTGTGTGTGTGTGTGATGTGCATGTGGTATTTAGGGAGTGGTGTTGTGGTATTTGTGGGGTGGTGTTTGTGTTGTGTGTGTCTAGTGTGGTCTGGTGTTTGTGTGGTGTGCTGTGGCATTTGTGTGGTGTTGTGCTTGTGGGTTGGTGTATGTGTGCTGTCTGTGTGATGTTTGTATGGTGTTTGTGAAATGTTTATGTGTTGTGTGTGGTGGTGCGGCTCCTTTAGCAGCGACTCTTTGGCACCGTCGCTATAATCCGTCCCTGTCAGTCACAACTGTTGTTTTCCCCTCAGCATTGTTACTTTCACCTTCACATTTCCCCATTATATGTATAGGGCCTAACTTCGGGGGCCCCAATCTGATGACTGGGGGACGCTAGCATGTTTTAACATGCGCAGTATTCTGCTCCTGTGGGTGGAGAGGGGGCGTGCCAAATTTCACCCAAATCGGGTGAGAGCTGTGGATTTGTATAGAGCGGGCTACTACAGATTTCACATTTCCTCACTATATGTATAGGGCCTAACTTCGGGGGCCCCAATCTGATGACTGGGGGATGATAGCGAGATGTAAAGTGCACAGTATTCTGCTCCTGTGGGTGGAGAGGGGGCGTGCCAAATTTCACCCAAATCGGGCGAGAACTGTGGATTTGTATAGAGCGGGCTACTACAGATTTTGAGTTTTATATATATATATATATATATATATATATATATATATATATATATAGATTGTACTTGTACATTTGCAGGACTGAATACTAAATCTTTACATTTTGTTATTTGATAATGTGACTACTTGGAATAGTAACTGTAATAAAAATGTGAAATAGTTTTGAAAGAGAAAGCATAACATAGAGAAAACACAAGATAATCAAATAAAGTTAGTGTAGAGAGGTTGTGTATTGTAAAATGAACCCATTTTGTTTAGCTATTAGGTAAATATATGCATTACTGTTTAGGGTGGGTTCACACTTGCGCTGGAGTCCGCCCGCCGCCAATCTGACTGAAAATCTCGGGAAACTGGATAGGCACCAGATAGCGACAGGTTAGCGACGCATTGCTTAAAAACCCATTCATTTGAATGGGTTTTTAAAGCAATGCGCGGGTGTGCGCTTACACCCTCTGCGCCATGAATCCAGTTTTTTCGTCGGGAACAAAGTTGGACATGCAGGACTTCGTTTTCAGCAAAAAAAAAAACTGGATTCGTGGCACAGAGGGTGTAAGTGCACACCCGTGCATTACTTTAAAAACCCATTCAAATGAATGGGTTTTTAAGCAATGCGTCGCTAACCTGTCGCTATCCAGTGTCTATCCAGTTTCCCGAGATTTTCAGTCGGATTGGCAGAGGACGGACTCCAGCACAAGTGTGAACCCACCCTTACACTGAAACTATTCTTCTATGGCTATCATACATTCCAACGGTCTGAAGTACCTTGAAAAAGACTAGAAAAGTCATGTGGGGGCAGATAACATCAGGAAGCGCCAATCAAACCATACAGCTTTTCCAGAAGCAAACACAGGGATACAGTAGATGTTGTCAATACTGAATATACTTTAGCGTTACGGCAGGTTGCAACAGATGCTTCAAGTGATATACAAAATGTAGAGCATGGTTCATTGTTAAAGAGATTGTTTTTTAGTTCCGTTTCACCTGGAATGCTAAAATTAAAGGTCAGGTGTCAGGAACAGCCTGGTCAGCAACTCCACATTAAACATGAAAAAACTGATTCTTTTCCAGGTATCACATTATTTGTAAATTGTTTTGAAGAGGTTTTCACAGCTGGGAACCCATGTCCATATTAGGGAAAATGGACATCAAAAAGGAAAGTTAATTGCTCACTGTATATTAAATAAAATAAAAGAGCCACTAAATAGTAATGCTCCTGTTCTGAAGACTCTACCATGTTAGAGTATTACAAAACTGTTCAACTTAATGAATACCGAGTGGTCATTACAAAGGTTATGTGGGATGTCAAGGGTTACAACTTGATCATCTGGGCACTAGAGATGCTTCTTTTTGAGTTAAGGGGCAACCCCTTAAATATCATGGTATCTGGCAACTATGCAGCAATAATAACTTCAGTTTGTGATGCATAGCTATGTTATGCTATGACTAAGGCGTAAGCATATGAACTTGGGACCTTTTGTAACTCCTTGTTACCTTTTTAACTGATGGATATTAAAAGTTGACTTTTAAGAAACTTCATTCTTTTGGATTGGGTTGTCGGATTTTGGAACTTTTTTATATTTTTTCTTATTGTGATACGCTTTGCTCTATTGAGTCCAGAGAGCATTCCTGGACACCACGACATGTGAGTCAACATTCATACATGACAATGTTGGTGAGCTGAAGAATATTTTTCTGGTTGGTTGTATGTATGTTGGTTGACAACTTGTATATTTATGCGGCTTTAACTGAAATGTAAAATCATGGAATGTTTATACAATTGATTAAATAAGCAAGCTCAGAAAACAATCCGGAGTGCTGTCCATTTTTCGTGTAAAGAAACGAAAGAAAACCTCCATATATACTTGACAACAAAACTAATATTCGAACACAAAAAAGAATTGGTCAAGAAAAAACAAAAATCTCAAAAATATATAAAATATATATTTATTAATAAAAAATGTAATAAATACATTGAAAAAATATATACTTAATCTGATAATACAGGTGATACAGACAAACAAGGATAAGACATAACACAAGACACATGTGTCACATAAAGAGGCTCAACAATAATATAAAGATGACAGTGTATATATATATATATATATATACAGTCATATGAAAAAGTTTGGGCACCCCTATTAATCTTAATCATTTTTAGTTCTAAATATTTGGGTGTTTGCAACAGCCATTTCAATTTGATATATCTAATAACTGATGGACACAGTAATATTTCAGGATTGAAATGAGGTTTATTGTACTAACAGAAAATGTGCAATATGCATTAAACCAAAATTTGACCTGTGCAAAAATTTGGGTACCCTTATCATTTTATTGATTTGAATACTCCTAACTACTTTTTACTGACTTACTGAAGCACAAAATTGGTTTTGTAACCTCACTGAGCTTTGAACTTCATAGCCAGGTGTATCCAATCATGAGAAAAGGTATTTAAGGTGGCCAATTGCAAGTTGTTCTCCTATTTGAATCTCCTCTGAAGAGTGGCATCATGGGCTCCTCAAAACAACTCTCAAATGATCTGAAAACAAAGATTGTTCAACATAGTTGTTCAGGGGAAGGATACAAAAAGTTGTCTCAGAGATTTAACCTGTCAGTTTCCACTGTGAGGAACATAGTAAGGAAATGGAAGACCACAGGGACAGTTCTTGTTAAGCCCAGAAGTGGCAGGCCAAGAAAAATATCAGAAAGGCAGAGAAGAAGAATGGTGAGAACAGTCAAGGACAATCCACAGACCACCTCCAAAGAGCTGCAGCATCATCTTGCTGCAGATGGTGTCACTGTGCATCGGTCAACAATACAGCACACTTTGCACAAGGAGAAGCTGTATGGGAGAGTGATGCGAAAGAAGCCATTTCTGAAAGCACGCCACAAACAGAGTCGCCTGAGGTATGCAAAAGCACATTTGGACAAGCCAGCTTCATTTTGGAAGAAGGTCCTGTGGACTGATGAAACAAAGATTGAGTTGTTTGGTCATACAAAAAGGCGTTATGCATGGTGTCCAAAAAACACAGCATTCCAAGAAAAACACTTGCTACCCACTGTAAAATTTGGTGGAGGTTCCATCATGCTTTGGGGCTGTGTGGCCAATGCCGGCACTGGGAATCTTGTTAAAGTTGAGGGTCGCATGGATTCAACTCAGTATCACAGATTCTTGAGAATAATGTACAAGAATCAGTGGCGAATTTGAAGTTACGCCGGGGATGGATATTTCAGCAAGACAATGATCCAAAACACAGCTCCAAATCTACTCAGGCATTCATGCAGAGGAACAATTACAATGTTCTGGAATGGCCATCCCAGTCCCCAGACCTGAATATCATTGAACATCTGTGGGATAATTTGAAGCGGGCTGTCCATGCTCGGCGACCATCAAACTTAACTGAACTGGAATTGTTTTGTAAAGAGGAATGGTCAAAAATACCTTCATCCAGGATCCAGGAACTGATTAAAAGCTACAGGAAGCGACTAGAGGCTGTTATTTTTGCAAAAGGAGGATCTACTAAATATTAATGTCACTTTTCTGTTGAGGTGCCCATACTTTTGCACCGGTCAAATTTTGGTTTAATGCATATTGCACATTTTCTGTTAGTACAATAAACCTCATTTCAATCCTGAAATATTACTGTGTCCATCAGTTATTAGATATATCAAATTGAAATGGCTGTTGCAAACACCCAAATATTTAGAACAAAAAATGATTAAGATTAATAGGGGTGCCCAAACTTTTTCATATGACTGTATATATATATATATAATGGCCCAGGATATACTATAAATGAAATAATATTAGATACAAAAAATTACAAACCATATATAAATATCAGAAAGGGAATTTACCCAATCAATAATAGTTTATGCCACATGGACAAAAAGGTATATATGGAAATGTAAATTTTAAGACACTATCCATATACCGCTAGATATTGATATATACCATATATAGAATAATAAAAAACAAACAGCAGTAAATGCAAAACATGTCAAACAAACCAATGAATGAATATAGAGTAATAATGATTACCTGTAGCCATTACAAAAACAGAGTTGAGCCCCAATGAACACAAAAGGTATGCGTGTAAACGCACCTCAACGCGTTTTGCTAAAAAAACTTCCTCAGGAGGTGTAATGACCAGCAAAAAGGGAGAGGTATATATAGAGACCCCCAAAGTATGTGAAACCAGCTGTGGATAATAGCGCATGATGCCGTGATGGCCATAACAAGATAAGCCCAGCGCTTGCGCAATAACGAGCAGTCGCGTCAATTGACACGCAGTTCACGTGCACGTAGTAGCGCTTAGCTGATCTTGCGAGGTCAGCGCACCGACGTCATGCGCACCACGCTGGAACACATGAAAAGGTAAGTATAACTGCCGTAATAGAAAAAATATATAATCACAATCAGCATCAGCATATTGAAAAGCAGCCCCAAACAGCATATACAGTGCTGGCCAAAAGTATTGGCACCCCTGCAATTCTGTCAGATAATACTCAATTTCTTCCAGAAAATGATTGCAATCACAAATGCTTTGGTAATAATATCTTCATTTATTTTGCTTGCAATGAAAAAACACAAAAGAGAATGAAAAAAAAAGTCAAATCATTGATCATTTTACACAAAACTCCAAAAATGGGCCGGACAAAAGTACTGGCACCCTCAGCCTAATACTTGATAGCACAACCTTTAGACAAAATAACTGCAAACAACCGCTTCCGGTAACCATCAATGAGTTTCTTACAATGCTCTGCTGGAATTTTAGACCATTCTTCTTTGGCAAATTTCTCCAGGTCCCTGAGATTTGAAGGGTGCCTTCTCCAAACTGCCATTTTGAGATCTCTCCACAGGTGTTCTATGGGATTCAGGTCTGGACTCATTGCTGGCCACTTTAGAAGTCTCCAGTGCTTTCTCTCAAACCATTTTCTAGTGCTTTTTGAAGTGTGTTTTGGGTCATTTTCCTGCTGGAAGACCCATGACCTCTGAGGGAGACCCAGCTTTCTCACACTGGGCCCTACATTATGCTGCAAAATTTGTTGGTAGTCTTCAGACTTCATAATGCCATGCACATGGTCAAGCAGTCCAGTGCCAGAGGCAGCAAAGCAACCCCAAAACATCAGAGAACCTCCGCCATGTTTGACTGTAGGGACCGTGTTCTTTTCTTTGAAGGCCTCTTTTTTTTCCTGTAAACTCTATGTTGATGCCTTTTCCCAAAAAGCTCTACTTTTGTCTCATCTGACCAGAGAACATTCTTCCAAAAAGTTTTTGGCTTTCTCAGGTAAGTTTTGACAAACTCCAGCCTGGCTTTTTTATGTCTCTGGGTCAGAAGTGGGGTCTTCCTGGGTATCCTGTAAGAGACAGCCAATGTTGTCCTAAGCTTCATTTGTCTGTATAAACTGTTAATGTTGAATGTATTTCTATGATTCTGTTCCTTTAAGACAGCAGCCATTGTAATTGTGACATGATGCTGGAGTGAGACCCCCACCTTTTATGTCAGCCTGCCTGTTCTGCAGACAGAGTGTGAGCAGAGAAGCAGGAAGTGACGAGACAGAGAGCAGAATCCATCTTGGCAAGAGAGAAGACAGGTGTCTGTGTTGTATTGAACTGGTGTGGAGATTTTTCTGTACAGCTAAGCTGTATCTTGGTCCAGAGACAAACAGAGTGTAAAGAGACAACAGGACTAGTGAGTCCACGTGAAAGGAACTGTGCTCAGTGGCTGATCAGTGAGACTGACATTGTGACTGTGTATATGGATACCACAGATAGAGACTCGCAGTGCTGTTGACGTACTGGACAGTAACTGCTAAATCCCGGCTTACATCCCAGCTCAGTGTATGGATTCGGCAGGACTGTCAGTGTGCTGAGTGGAATCTGCTGTTGGATTACATTGTATTCAGTTGGTTTCCCTGTCTGTTAAAGAGGACTTCATTTCTCCCGAGATCCTGATAACCGTGAGGAGAAGACGCTTCACTATAAAAGGAAGGACCGACTTTGGGCCCCACCGCGTGCTTTTACGGACTGTAAGCGGTCCACCTGGACCACTGGGGAAAAGGGGGTGCACCCAAATGTGAAGTCAGAGTCAGTTAGGGATAGTTTTGAGTATATTGTTCATTCAGTGTCCATACTGCAGAAGTGGACAGAGTGAAAGTAGAAACCATTGCAGAATTTGCCTTGAAATTGTTCATGCTATATTGTATATTTTGCTTGCCTTTATCCCTGTCATTTTACCTTTAACTAGCCTTTATTAACTTATAGTAAATATATTTTTTTTTTCTTGAACTACCGCGTGTGCGTTCATTTCTGGTTGCGGAGTCCAAACCACCTGCCTTGCTCTCGGTTCACAATCCTACCATAGAGTCCCTTTTCATTCAGACGCCGACGGATAGTACGGGTTGACACTGTTATACCCTTGGACTGCAGGGCAGCTAGAACTTGTTTGGATGTTAGTCGAGATTCTTTAGCCACCATCCGCACAATCTTTCGTTGAAATCTCTCGTCAATTTTTCTTTTCCGTCCACATCTAGGGAGGTTAGCCACAGTGCCATGGGCTTTAAACTTCTTGATGACACTGCGCACGGTAGACACAGGAACATTCAGGTCTTTGTAGATAGACTTGTAGCCTTGAGATTGCTCATGCTTCCTCACAATTTTGCTTCTCAAGTCCTCAGACAGTTCTTTGGTCTTCTTTCTTTTCTCCATGCTCAATGTGGTACACACAAGGACACAGGACAGAGGTTGAGTCAACTTTAATCCATTTCAACTGGCTGCAAGTGTGATTTAGTTATTGCCACCACCTGTTATGTGCCACAGGTAAGTAACAGGTGCTGTTAATTACACAAATTAGAGAAGCATCACATGATTTTTCAAAGGGTGCCAATACTTTTGTCCACCCCCTTTTTTATGTTTGGTGTGGAATTATATCCAATTTGGCTTTTTGACAATTCTTTTTGTGGTTTTCCATTGAAGACAAATTAAATGATAATATTACCAAAGCATTTGTGATTGCAATCATTTTCTGGAAGAAATTGAGTATTATCTGACAGAATTGCAGGGGTGCCAATACTTTTGGCCAGCACTGTACATGATAATCTACATATCTAGATATACAATATACAGAATAATATCATAAAGATATATTTAACAACAGCGTGCCAATTTGCAACGCCACTATAATAAAGAAACAAAATGGCAAAAAAAATAAAAATGTTTTTAAAAAAATGAAATAATTACATATATATAAATATACATAAGTGAAAAACAAGATGATCATATACAATTAGAGATCAAAAGTACATATACATGTGTAAATAATGTGAAAGTGAAAATATAAATATAAGTGAACATTTAAGATGATCAACAAACAAAGATCAAAGCACATATGAAAATACATAAGTGAAACACAAATAAAAAATATACAGTGTAAATATGTGAATAATATAAAAATAATCAAAAAAACAAAACACATATGTAAATATGGAAAAAAAAAAATTATAGAATCCAGGTATGAACAAATGCTGCCAATTATCAAAGAGCGTATTTGTCTTCAAGAGCTTCAAAGATATGCCTCATCCCATCTTAAAGAAAACAAACAATAATACAATAAATAACAAAAAACAATAAAAACACAAAAGCATACCTTTATAAAAAAGGTCTGAAGCTAACCGCCTCATTTAAACCCAAAGGTGAGGCCGTTTTAAGATTAACTATCCATCTCACTTTGTGTAATAAAGTCTTTTTGATATCCCCACCACGGGAACCTAATTGGACACGATCAATACCAAAGGCTTTGAAACCTCTCGGGTTACATCCATGACATTCCTTGAAATGCTTTGTAATTGGCTGTAATTTCTCAAATTCAGGGGCCGATGCAGCAGATTGTATTTTACTCACATGTTCAGATATTCTGACCTTAAGGGCCCTAGTTGTCATACCAATATAAATAAGCCCACATGGGCATGTTGCATTATAAATCACCGCAGAAGTGGTACATGTGATATTGTGACGGATTTTATAATATCTATAATTGGTAGAATCTCTAAATTTCAAAGCCCTCAACATATAATGACACATACTACATCTTCCACAGGGGTAAAAACCCAACTTCGTCCCACTGCTACCAAAAACATTGGTTAAACGTCTAAAGACATAATAACTATTAGTAAGAATATCACGTAAATTTATAGAACGTCTCCATGTAATACCAGGAAAGTCCTTCAAATATGGGGCTATATCAGAGTCAGTCAATAGAACTGACCAATGTTTTTGGAGCACTTTACGAATATCTCGCCACCTAGAATTGAAGTTAGTAATAAACCTAATTTGAGATGAATCAACTTTTTTAGAATTAATAGACCCCCGACTTACCAACAAGGATTCATGTGGTGTATTTTTTGCACGAAGATATCCAATATTGATGGATTTCCTATTATAACCTCTTTGTTTAAAACGTGTGGTGAGAACCAAGGCTTGTTTTTAAAATTTGGAGTTGTTGGAGCAGGTACGTCTGATACGCAAGAATTGGCCAACCGGAATTGCATCTTTAACTTTATAGTAGTGAGAGGAGGTTGCACGAAGAAGTGAGTTTGTGGCAGTTTCTTTTCTAAATACATCAGTAGATATCATGCCATCAGAGTCACGTTCAATTAAAATATCCAAAAACTCAATCTTCACCTTACTATAATTCCAGATGAATGCCAGATGAAAAAAATATCATCAATGTATCTTGACCAATGGAGTACGGCATCAAAACCCTCCACATGTGGAATAACCTCCCGCTCCCACAGCCCCAGGAACAAATTAGCAATTGAGGGCGCACAAGACGCCCCCATAGCTGTGCCCTGGAGCTATAGGAACAGGCGGTCTTTAAACAAAAAGTAATTGTGTGTCAAAACAAAATATAACAAATCCACAATCAAATTAACCAAATCAATATCTAAATTGGTGTTCTGTAGGAAAAACCTTGACGCCCGCACTCCATGGTCATGACCAATAGATGTATACAGAGACTCGACATCACAAGTAACCAAGAGAGTGTCCTCATCCATATGCATCTCATCTAAGTGCCTTAACATGTCTGAAGTATCTTTAATATAAGATGGTAAAATTTCAACACATTGTTTAAGATAATAATCTATAAACCTACCAATATTTTCACACAGACTGCCCATTCCCGAAACAATAGGCTGCCCTGGCGGAATTTTGCTGTTTTTATGAATTTTAGGAAGAAGATATAATGTAGGAATTACTGGAAAATCTACAGTAAGATCCTGTAAGATATCATTATTAATAATACCTATTGCCGCTGCATCATTTAGAATATTGTCCAATTCAATTTTGAACTGAACAGTAGGATCACCAGGGAGTCTACGATAGCATACCGTATTATTAAGTTGTTCAAAAGCTTCATTTTCATACATTTGCGTCGGCCAGATCACAACAATTTCTCCCTTATCAGCCGGCTTTGGAGATATCAGCGGTCTTAGTTTCACAGTTTACTGTCAGAAAGGCGTTCCTGACAGTCTAGCTATGCTGTGAGGAACGCCTGACCCCTATGGCACCCCACTGGTGACTGTTACCCAGTCTGAATATTTACCTTTAATAGGATAGGAAACAGAGGGTGCTTATTAAAGGTAAATATTCAGACTGGGTAACAGTCACCAGTGGGGTGCCATAGGGGTCAGTATTGGGCCCTCTCCTGTTTAATATCTTTATTAATGACCTGGTAAATGGTTTGCAAAGCAGGGTGTCCATATTTGCAGATGATATTAAACTTTGTAAGGTAATCAAAAATGAGGAGGATAGTAGAATATTACAAGGGGATCTAAGGAAGCTGGAAGCATGGGCTGAGACTTGGCAAATGAAGTTTAATATTGACAAATGTAAGGTTATGCATTTTGGACGACAAAATAAAATGTATGATTATGTACTTAACCCCTTAACGACATTGGACGTACTATTACGTCCTGTGCGCTTGGTACTTAGCGCAACAGGGCGTACTAATACGCCCTGGGGCGGCCGCCCGCTCACTATCTGAGCGGGCAGCATCGGAAGCGGGTGTTAGCTATAACTGACAGCTAACACCCTGCTCCATATGCCTCGGTCAGAACTGAGTTCCGATCCAAGGGGTTCCGCTATGTTGCCGCTCCAATCGGCACACCCCGCGGCGAGTTCGGGGGGTGCCGATACCTATAACCTGCAGCCCGGGGTCTGCTCAGTGACCCCAGGCTGCCTGGAGATCCCACTACCTGGTTGATCCTGCCGAGACCTGCGGAAGTGAGGCTATGCGTCTGCATAGCCTCACTTCCTGTATAGACTGCAAGACACTTGTAAGCTCGTGTCTTGCAGTCTACAGTGCTGAGCCAGCAATCAAAGCATTGCTGGCTCAGGTGTCCTAATGGGACACATGAAAAAGTAAAAAAAAGTGAAAAAAAATAAAATAAAGTGTTTTAAAAAAAATTAATAAAAGAATAAAGCCCCAAAAATTCCCTTTTGCTATATAAAATGAATTATATAAAAAAAAAAAAACCTAAAAATTAATAAAAACAATGCATATTTGGTATCGCCGCGTCCGTAACAACCTGTACAATAAAACTGAAACAATATTTAATGTACATGGTGAACGTCGGAGAAAAAAAAACGGAAAAAACTCGCCAAAAGTAATGATTTTTTGCCATCTCACCTTACAAAATATGCCATAAAAAGTGATCAAAAAGTCATATGTACCCCAAAACAGTACCAATAAAAAGCACAGGTTATCCCGCAAAAAATAAGCCCTAAACCAACTCTGTAAACCGTAAAATAAAAATCTTACGCATCTCAGAAGATGGTGATGCAAAAACAATAAATTTATGTCCCCAAATGGGTTTTTGTTCTGCAAAATTAGTATCGCATAAAAAAAACAGTATAAATGAGGTATCTCCATAATCGTACCGACCCGTAGAAAAAAGGTAACATGTTACTTATGCTTTATGCTGCATGGTGAAAAATTTCAAAGGTAAAACGCAGTGTCAGAATTGATGGGGTATTTTTTAATACAACAAGAAAGAGTTAATAAAATTTATTCAATAGGTTATAGGCACCCAAAGATGATGTCATTACAAAATACATCTCACCCCGCAAACAACAAGCCCTCATATGGCTACATCACCAGAGAAATAAAGAAAATATAGCTCGTACAATGTGAAGACAAAAACCCCAAAAATCGCCAAATCTTTAGAACATAACTGGCTGCGTCAGGAAGGGAATGTATAAGCTGTGTGAGCAGATATCAGGGGACACCCCAGATTTAGAGCTTATGAGGGAAAATAAAACAGAAGTTACCCCCAGAGTGACCTCCCCAATAATAGGAACTACTGGGGAAATAGTAGGGAATTTGGTGTTCCCAATGTACTCCGCACAGCTTACATATTCACTTTTCCCCATCCGCTGTGTATTCACGTCTGGGATACTAATGCTTACTACACCCCTTGATAAATTCTTTGAGGGATGCAGTTTTCAAAATGGAGTCACTCCTTTGGGGAATCCACTTTTCTGGTACCTTACAGGCTCTGCAAACATGACATGGCGTCCAGATCCCAAACATCTGAATCTGCACTCCAAAAGCCACATAACGCTGCTTCTCTTCTGCGCCTGGCTGTGTGCCCAAACTGCAGTTTATGCCCACATGTATTACACTTGTCGTACCCAGAATAACATACTTAATGTCATATGTAGGTATAAACTGCTGTATGGACACAGCTGGGCACAGAGTGGAAGGAGCGCTATTTGGTTTTTGGAGCACAGGCTTGGACGGTTTGGTTTTTGGACGCCATTGCACTTTTGCAGAGCTGAAACGGCAGTAAAGTGGAATCCCCTGACATGTTACCCCATTTTGGAAACTACACCCCTGAAGGAATTTATCCAGGGGTACAGTGAACATTTTTAACCCCCAAGTGTTGCTATAATTTATTATCCATAAATGAATACGCAGCTGATTGTGAAAGGTGAAAATGACAATTTTTCCATGAATACGTCATTTCAGTGCGTAATATGTTGTGCCCGGCTTGTATCAGAGATGAACGCTCCAAAAGCTGTTGTGCCCGGGATACCTGCTTAACAGTTTTTGGAGTGTGTGTCTCTGCAGACATAAGCTGGGCACAATATATCGGGCACTGAAATGGCGTATCTATGGAAAAATGTTATTTTTAACTTTTCATTATCATCTGTGCATTCATTTCTGGAAATTAAAAGAATGCAACACTTAAGGGTTAATAATGCTCGCTACACCACTTGATAAATCCCTTGAAGGGTGTAGTTTCCAAAATGGGGTCACAAGTCTGTGGATTCCACTTTACTGGCAATTCATGGGCTCTGCAAAAGTGACATGGTGTCCATAAACCAAACTGTGCTCTAAAAACCAAAATAGCGCTCCTTCCCTTCTGTGCTCGGCTGTGCCCAAACAGCAGTTTATACCCACATATGGCATTAAGTATGTTATCCTGGGTACACCAGTGTCATACATGTGGGCATAAACTGTCATTTGGGTACACAGCAGGGCGCAGATGTGAAGGAGCGCTATGTGCTTTTGGAGCGCAGATTTAGATTGTTGGTTTTTGGACGCCATGTCACATTTGCAGAGACCCTAAAATCGCCCCTACAAAATGGGGGTCACTTCTTGGGGAATTCCAGTTTACTGGCACCTCCAGGGCTCTGCAAAAACAACAGGGCGACCAGAAAGTCCCTCTAAATCTGTACTCCAAAAGCTAAAAAAACACAGTGCTCCTTCCCTTCTGAGCCCTGCTGTGTTCCCAAGCAGCAGGTTACACCCACATATATAATTTTTTTCCCCCGGGATAGCCCACTTAATAGTTTTAGGAGTGCATGTCTCTGATGCCACAAAGTGGCCGCAACATATTCTGAAATTGGATATTTCTTCAAAAACTTCAATTTTCACTTTGTACATTAATTTTTGAGAAGCATTTTTAGGCTCAAAATGATAATACCCCTTGATACATTCCTTGGGGGGTGTAGTTTCTAAAATGGGGTCACTTTTGAGGGGTTTCCATTGTATTGGTACTTTAGGAGCTCTGCAAATGTGACATGGCACCTGAAAACTATTCCAGCCACATCTGCCCTCCTAAAGCTAAATAGCGCTCTTTCCATTCTGAGCCCCACCATGTTCCCATACAGCAGATTACAACCACATATGAGGCATTTCTGTGTTCAGAAGAAATTGTGTAACAAACTGTGGGGTGTTTTTTCTTCTTTAACCACTTGCAAAAATTTAAAATATGCCGCTAAATGGACGGTTTATTGGAAAAAAAGTAATTTTTCATGTTTACGTCCCAATGATGATAAAATCTGTGAAACAACTGTGAGGTCAAAATGCTCACTATACCCCTAGATAAATTCTATGAGGGGTGTAATTTCCAAAATGGGGTCCCTTTTGAGGGGTTTCCATTGTATTGGTACTGTAGGGGCTCTGCAAATGCGACATGGCACCCGAAAACTATTCCAGCAAATTCTGCCCTCCAAAAGCTAAATAGCGCTCTTTCCATTCTGAGCCCTGCCATGTACCCATACAGCAGATTACAACCACACATGGGGCATTTCTGTGTTCAGGAGAAATTGTGTAACAAACTTTGGGGAGCTTTTTCTCCTTTGTCCTCTTGTGAAAATGAAAAATTTGGGGCTAAATTGACAGTTTATTGGAAAAAAAAGAAATTTTTCATTTTCATGTCCCAATGTTAATAAAATCTGTGAAACAGCTGTGGGTTCAAAATGCTCACTATACCCCTTGACATGTTCTGTGAGGGGTGTGGTTTCAAAAATGGGGTCACTTTTAGGGGGTTTCCACTGTTTTGGTACTTTGGGGGCTCTGCAAATGCAACATGGCACCTGAAAACTATTCCAGCAAAATCTGCCCTACAAAAGCAAAATAGCGCTCTTTCCATTCTGAGCCCCACCATGTACCCATTCAGCAGTTTATGACCACATATGGGGCATTGCTGTGTTCAGGAGAAATTGTTTAACAAACTATGGGGTCCTTTTTCTCCTTTAACCCCTTGTGAAAATGAAAACTTTGGGGATAAAGTGACGTTTTAGTAATTTTTCATTTATACATCCCAGTGTTAGTAAAGTCTGTGAAACAGCTGTGGGGTAAAAATGCTCACTATACCCATTGATGAGTTCTGTGAGGGGTGTAGTTTCCAAAATGGGGTCACTTTTAGTGGGTTTCCATTGTTTTGGTACTTTGGGGGCTCTTCAAATGCAACATGGCACCTGAAAACTATTCCAGCAAAATCTGCTTTTCAAACGTCCAGTGTTGCTCCTTCCCTTCTGTGCACTGCCGAATGCCCAAACATCAATTTACACCCACATGTGGGGTATTTCTGTGCTCGGGAGAAATTGTATAATAAACTGGGAGATGCATTTTCTCCTTTAACCCTTTGTGAATGTGTTAAATTTAGGGCTAAATGAAGGGATTAGTGGAAAAAAATGAAATGTCTAAATTTCACCTCGATATCGTTTTAATTCTTGTGAAATGCTTAAAGGGTTAACAAACTTCCCAAATGCTGTTTTGAATTATTTCAGGGGTGCAGTTTTGAAAATGGGGTGATTTATGGGGGGTTTCTAATATATAGGCCTTTATAATCCCCTTCAGAACTGAAGTGGTCCCTAAAAAATTAGTTTGGGAAATTTTCTTGTAAATCTAGAAAATCGCTGTTACACTTGTAAGCCTTCTAACATCCAAAATAAATTAAAGGACCATTAAAAGATGATGTCAATATAAAGCAGAGATATGGTAGATAATATTTATTAATGTATTTGGGTGGTATGACTATCTGTCTGAAAAGCAGAGACTTTCACATTTTGAAAATTGCGATTTTTTTTTCCAAATTTCCATCAAATATCCTATTTTTTTATAAATAAATACAAAAATATTGATTAGTGTTTACCACTAACATGAAGTACAATGTGTCACGAGAAAACAATCTCAAAATCACTTGAGTAAGTTAAAGCGTCTCAAAGTTCTTGCCACATAAAGAGACACATGTCAGTTTTGAAAAACAAGGCCTGGTCCTTAACGCACTTTTGGGCTGTGTCCTTAAGGGGTTAATAGTAAATTACTGGGTAAAACTGCCAATGAAAAAGACTTGGGGATTGTGGTGGACAATAAGCTTACCTTTAGTGACCAGTGCCAGGCAGCTGCTGCCAAGGCAAATAAAATTATGGGATGCATCAGAAGAGGTATAAATTCTCATGACAAGAACATAGTTATGCCTCTATACAAATCACTGGTACGGCCACACTTAGACTATTGTGCACAATTCTGGGCCCCAGTATACAAGAAAGACAAAATCGAACTAGAAAGAATGCAAAGAAGGGCAACCAAAATTATTAGGGGAATAAGTGGATTGGAGTACAAAGATAGATTAACAAACTTGGGGTTATTCAGTTTAGAGAAAAGATGTCTACGGGGAGATCTAATAACAATGTACAAATACATGAAGCGACAGCACAAAGAACTTTCTAATGATCTTTGTACCCCTAGGCCAGTGACAGTGATAAGGGGACATCCTCTACGACTGGAGGAGAGAAAATTTCACCAGCAACATAGAAGAGGATTCTTTACAGTAAGAACAACAAGGCTATGGAACTCTCTGCCCCAGGAAGTGGAGATGGTGGATTCATTGAACAAGTTCAAAGAGGGCCTGGATGCCTTTCTCGAACAGAACAACATTATGGGTTATGGGTTTTAGATTTTATGGGCAAGTTGATCCAGGGTTTTATACAGATTGTCAGATTGGAGTCGGGAAGGAATTTTTTCCCATGAAATGGGGCAATTGGCATAAGCCTCATGGGGTTTTTTGCCTTCCTATGGATCAACACTGTAGGGGACTGTAGGGTTATAAGTTGGACTTGATGGACTGATGACTTCATCCAACCTCATCTACTATGTAACTATGTAACTATATAAATAAATAAAAGATGAAAGTAACAATATGAAAAGAATACTACTGACCAGCAAGATGAACGCACCCTAAGGGGCTTTGTACTGTGTTTAGCCATTTTTTTGTTGTGCTTGGCTTAGAGTCACTCATTGTGGCATGCGACATTATGTATATTTGACCTCTGTCTCTAGTGTTGATTTGCATCCTGTAAATACTTGATATAATGTGGATATGGCACAGGATTTGTGTTCTAGCTAAAATGCTTACCTTTAAATAAATAAATAAATAAAGCAACACAAATGACACAGAAAAAGTACATTGTGTTTGTCATGTCTACTGTGAAACACTTAGCTCAGCAACAGATATCTAATGTAGATTCCATGAATGCTATAATTTAACCACAAATGCTATATAATGTTATATTTGCATTCTGTCTTGTTTTCTATGTAATCTATTAAATTACTTCTTACCTTTCAAAAGAAGAAAATTATGTAATAAGGATAAAAACAGAAAAAACTAAACCGATAGCCACTGACAAAAAAATGACTATTCACCAACAAGACAATACTACTTAGCATAGTGGAGCCCATAGAGGAAGGGTCCACAGCTTTCTCTTCTAGCTATGACATAATGATATTAGCTATTAGCAGCTACCACTAGGGGAAGCTTACTGCACAGTTTAAGGCTAGCATTTTACAAATATCCAGCTTCCCCTAGTGATAGTTGCATACAGTTAGAATGATATAGTATATCAAAGGAGTTATTCAACCCCTTACATTTTTTGCAAACGGATGAGAATATTATGAAATAACTAATGTAGTAAGACACTTCCAGTACCCTGCCACACCCATGTCCTTGTCCCTGTGCTTTTATGCTGTCCCAATCAGGGGCGCACCTTCAATGAGGCGGCCACCTCAGACGGCGCTACTCATGGCAACCTAGGGGGTGGCATTTGGGAATACTATTTCGTTAACATAAACCAGCCCAAGACAGGCCCGCTTTAAATACACACTGAGCAGGACCTGTCCTGGGCTGGTGTAGAAGTGTAGCCACCAGAGGAGAAGATTGACATGAAGGGAGCTCATATTAGTATAATGTTGTACCGTGTTAGCCATAGAATGTAGAGGAAGAGTGAAGAAATCAGGCGATACCTTTAGAGGCCAACTGAGTATATATGATGGTAATCTTTCGAGAGTACTAGCTCTCTTCTTCAGACATGGTGTTATACAAGAAACTGAGAATTCACAGACTTTTTATACACAGAAGACATGGACCTTCAAAGGATCTTAGAATCCTTAAAAAAACAAAATGCAATATAAGTAGAGAAGTTATTTACAACAGGTCAAAAAATAAACAATCTGGAAACTTGTGGGGTGTGATGGAGGGATCAGTAATTCTTGCTATCTGGTTGCTATCAGGTGGTGATTTGTGACCCTCACAGTTCATACATAGTGTGACATGAAACTGGCATGAATATTAAATTCATAGACGGTGAATCAGAACCACTAATATAAAACCTGAAATCACAGAATTGGTCCCAAGCAAAGAAAATAAAATATAACTTTTAATAAATAACCACTAAAATATCCAACCCATAATTAATCATCGACCTATCTAAATATGCAAATATACACAAAAGGTTGAAGAGAGCATATTCAACCTAATAGACAAAGTTGATCTCAAACAGTGGAAAGAGGTCTAAATGCTAAATTGACTCTAGATATATATAAATGTCGACCAAATATGTCAATAAAGCTACATAAACTAATATCCTCTCCACACTTAAATTGTTGATATCAACTAAAATGTATAAGCCCTCTAATGTCAAATAATGCTCCTATGAGACATTCCTGTCCCCAGACAGCGTCTCAAACTACCTCTACGCGTTTCCCCTTTCTATAAAGGTTCATCAGGAGTTAATAATGTGAACTAAGACTAAGATATGTCCCAAGAAAATATACAGATGTACAGATGCAAAGATGAATGAAGACGTGGTTAAAACCACGATTCCTGGAGCTCAGATGGTAAGCTCCAGTACTATTAAGCGGTCGACGCTGAAGCTCATACGTTTGAATGTGATATGGACATGTGCGAGCCAAACTACGCCCCCCCGATGATGTCACTGCCAATCAGGGCTCTCCACATAGAGCAACCTATCACTGGCCAGTTAACAACAGATACTGAGGAGTAGGTAAATAATAATAATACATATGAAGGATCAGAGATAGAAAAGAAACCAAAGAATACCACCATATAGAAAAAACAGATGTAAAAATAATACTCATATAAATAAAACTAAGGTACATATATTCTACAGATAACAGCGGAGCCAATAATACCAATTTCACTACAGACCACTTCAAATATGGTCAAAGTGAAAAACTCCATTATAGATGTTGATTCCGCGGACAAAGATACAAAATACAATAATAAAAAAAATAAAAAAAACTTTTATTTCTCTTTTTTCTTTTCTTTCCCCTTATTATTCTTCTA
Organism: Leptodactylus fallax; assembly: GCA_947044405.1. NCBI lineage: Eukaryota > Metazoa > Chordata > Amphibia > Anura > Leptodactylidae > Leptodactylus > Leptodactylus fallax. The sequence continues at coordinate 2,419,411 of CAMRHE010000024.1, forward strand.
GAAATGTACAAAGCCCTGATATAAAAAATTATATAAAGGAAGTAAAAGAAATAGCCTCATTAAGACCAAGAGGCTTGATGGATTTAAACCTAAAAATCCACTGGGCTTCTTTACAGAGGATAACCCGATCCCAATCTCCACCACGAGGGGATTTATGTACCCTTTCCATCCCTTGACAGGAATGTCTCATAGGAGCATTATTTGACATTAGAGGGCTTATATATTTTAGTTGATATCAACAATTTAAGTGTGGAGAGGATATGAAGTTATGTAGCTTTATTGACATATGTGGTCGACATTTATATATATCTAGAATCAGTTTAGCATTTAGACCTCTTTCCACTGTTTGAGATTAACTTTGTCTATTAGGTTGAATATGCTCTCTTCAACCTTTTGTGTATATTTGCATATTTAGATAGGTCGATGATTAATTATGGGTTGGATATTTTAGTGGTTATTTATTAAAAGTTATATTTTATTTTCTTTGCTTGGGACCAATTCTGTGATTTCAGGTTTTATATTAGTGGTTCTTATTCACCGTCTGTGAATTTATTCTCCAGGGTGGTATATATTACCACACCTTTTTTCAGGTGACACCGCTATAGGTGTTTAGGCATTCAGCTTATATCTTTATCTTTATCCCTGTATCATGGCAGGATTCCTATCAGAAGGTGTTAAATCAGTTCAGTGGTTGGAAGAAGCCAAAGTGGTTTTTTCTGAGAAAGAATACTCTTATAGTGAACAGCCTTGTAATATTAAGGAAGTATTTAAAGGATTAACTAAAATCTACAGGGATTATGTTCGCTGTTGGTGGGAAGTTCAAGGGTTGAGTAACTATATGGAACATAAAATCATTTCTTGGGGATTGAGAAACCCAATTCAGCCCTCTAAGAGACTGAAGACATCACAATTGTTATCTGCCTGGACTAAGGAAATCACTGAGTCTTCCCTTCGTCTTATTTCTCTTGTACTAGAGGAAGAAAAAGGGAACGTAGAGAAATTGGAAGTCTCCCTTAATGAAGTGATTTTGAAAGCTAAAACATTCACAAGTGATGTAGATTACTCTAAAAAAGAAAGGGATCTACAAATAAATATTGAAAAATTTACAGGTTTCATTAAGCAAAGAAAACATCATCAATTCCAGAGAGATTTACAAGAGTTCCGTGAAAATAGAGCATATGTAGATCTACCAAAAAATATAGCTAACAGTGATCTATCTTCATCAGACTATGAGCTTTCAGATTCAGACAGGGGAACAAGATCTAAGAATTTCAATCGTAATAAAGGGAGGAGTTCTGCTGTCTCTAATAGGGGCAGAGGTAGAAAAGAAAAAATCAATGGTGGGGATTTTTCAACACATACTGATAATGGAGGGAATGGTTTTTTATCCCAAACCCCACAGATTACACAATATCTACTTCGCGGGAGACAGGAACCCCCCTTAAATGTAATAAAACAGTGACAGATAACACTCTACAGGTCATTAATCTATCACAACGAACTCTCACTGACATTGAACTAAGTGTATTATGTAAAGGATTGTCGCTTGTCCCTTCAACTAAATTTAACCATTTTGGTTGGGTTAAGGATGTAGCACTATTTGTACGAAAATTGAGATGGTCTAAATTCATGAGGAGCATTGAACTTAGGAGGTCTAGAGAGTTGGGAATTGAGGTACAAGATTTACAGGGCCTCCGGGTACTAGAGTCTTTATTTTTAGAAGGGCAGGGATTAGTAGAATCAGCTCCACAAACAGATTTAAGATTAAAAAAATCGAACAAATCCACCACCGTGTCATACTAGGTGTATTGACATCTTTGAAAAATTGGTGGTGGATAGGCTATCACACCTGGGGGGTGGTTCTAAGGGGAAAAGCAATTTGACTTCTCTCCAACTAAAGGCCCTTATTAATTTGGAGAAAGATGATACAATAGTTATTAAATCAGCAGATAAGGGAGGTAATCTAGTAGTGATGGATCGGGAACAATATATCTCCATGTGTGATAATATTTTAACGGATACCTCTAGTTATGAATATCTACCTGGTGACCCCACTTCTACCTACTGTAACCAGCTCATATATATTCTTGACTGTGCTAAATCAGAGGGACTTATTTCCCATAAAGAATGGGAATATATGTATCCAAGGTTTCCACGGGTCCCCACTTTTTATTGTTTACCTAAAATACACAAAGGCCTTAATCCTCTTGGTCTTAATGAGGCTATTTCTTTTACTTCCTTTATATAATTTTTTATATCAGGGCTTTGCACATTTCTAGAAGAATAATAAGGGGAAAGAAAAGAAAAAAGAGAAATAAAAGTTTTTTAAAATTTTTTTTTATTATTGTATTTTGTATCTTTGTCTGCGGAATCAACATCTATAATGGAGTTTTTCACTTTGACCATATTTGAAGTGGTCTGTAGTGAAATTGGTATTATTGGCTCCGCTGTTATCTGTAGAATATATGTACCTTAGTTTCATTTATATGAGTATTATTTTCACATCTGTTTTTTCTATATGGTGGTATTCTTTGGTTTCTTTTCTATCTCTGATCCTTCATATGTATTATTATTATTTACCTACTCCTCAGTATCTGTTGTTAACTGGCCAGTGATAGGTTGCTCTATGTGGAGAGCTCTGATTGGCAGTGACATCATTGGGGGGCGTGGTTTTGGCTCGCACATGTCTATATCACATTCAAACGTATGAGCTTCAGCGTCGACCGCTTAATAGTACTGGAGCTTACCATCTGAGCTCCAGGAATCGTGGTTTTAACCGCGTCTTCATTCATCTTTGCATCTGTACATCTGTATATTTTCTTGGGACATATCTTAGTCTCAGTTCACATTATTAACTCCTGATGAACCTTTATAGAAAGGGGAAACGCGTAGAGGTAGTTTGAGACACTGTCTGGGGACAGGAATGTCTCATAGGAGCATTATTTGACATTAGAGGGTTTATATATTTTAGTTGATATCAACAATTTAAGTGTGGAGAGGATATGAGGTTATGTAGCTTTATTGACATATTTGGTCGACATTTATATATATCTATAGTCAATTTAGCATTTAGACCTCTTTCCACTGTTTGAGATCAACTTTGTCTATTAGGTTGAATATGCTCTCTTCAACCTTTTGTGTATATTTGCATATTTAGATAGGTCGATGATTAATTATGGGTTGGATATTTTAGTGGTTATTTATTAAAAGTTATATTTTATTTTCTTTGCTTGGGACCAATTCTGTGATTTCAGGTTTTATATTAGTGGTTCTGATTCACCGTCTGTGAATTTATTTTTCAGGGTGGTATACATTACCACACCTTTTTTCAGGTGACACCGCTATAGGTGTTTAGGCATTCAGTTTATATCTTTATCTTTATCCCTGTATCATGGCAGGATTCCTATCAGAAGGTGTTAAATCAGTTCAGTGGTTGGAGGAAGCCAAAGTGTTTTTTTCTGAGAAAGTATACTCTTATAGTGAACAGCCTTGTAATATTAAGGAAGTATTTAAAGGATTAACTAAAATCTACAGGGATTATGGTCGCTGTTGGTGGGAAGTTCAAGGGTTGAGTAACTATATGGAACATAAAATCATTCCTCGGGGATTGAGAAACCCAATTCAGCCCTCTAAGAGACTGAAGACATCACAATTGTTATCTGCCTGGACTAAGGAAATCACTGAGTCTTCCCTTCGTCTTATTTCTCTTCTACTAGAGCAGGGGTAGGCAACCTTTTTTGTTCGGCGTGCCGATTTTGATTAAAAAAATCAAAGTTTAGGTACTCGGAGTGGCGGTCAATAATTGTAAGTCTGACGACCCCTGCACACGGTATTATGTCACATAGCGGCCCCTGCACACGGTATTATGGTGATAATACTAGTGATAATTGCTATTACTATTATTTTAGCGTGTAACAGATATCACTAGAGAGGCGTGCGGCGTATTTTACTCTATAAAGATCAGGTATGGACAGGACAGAGACAGTGAAAAAATGTAAACTTTATTGGTGACTTTGTGCATGTGTTGTGTAAGTGTTTGGTGCGACAATTCTGGGGCTGCGACCTGGACGATGATAAATGTCCTGGTTATGTGATTAGGCTCAGAGGGGTATTACATTATCCCTCTATGTGACTATCAGAGAGCAAAAGTACAGTATTCTCTCTGATTGATAGGAGAGGGGATAAGGATGGAAGTCTCTGCTACCCCCCTGGGGTCATCTGCAGCTTATGCACAGACAATGAGGAGTTATCATTGTCTCTGCAGCTCCCTCCTCCCCCTCCTTCCTTAGCTCTAAGATGCTGCCTGACACAGGAGGGGGGGACACTTTTAGAGCCCCATTTCTAAGGATCTATTAGGGCCACAAAGATGCAACTGGATTCATTTTAAAGATGAGAATCTCATCTTTAAAATGATCCCAAGATCTCCATGATTGACCTTACACATTCAGAGCGATTCACTGTTAAAAGGATGTCGGGAATTGAAATCTGCATTGGGATTTCAATGCCGAACATCGTTTTCACTAGCCAATCGCTCAGGATGTTTAAGGACGATCATGGTGATCTTGGTATCATTTTAAAGAGGAGATTCTCATCTTTAAAATTAATCCAAGTGTTTCTTTATAGCTTTAACCAATCCTGAGCAATTCGCTCAGGTACAGTAGTGAAGCCAGCAGTTACCGGCTTTACTACTGTACATAGACTGTGCAGACACCAGGGAAATAAGCCTCGCCTGCCACTCGTGCGGGGGGTTGCGGACCCCTGTACTAGAGGAAGAAAAAGGGAACTTAGAGAAATTGGAATTCTCCCTTAATGAAGTGATTTTGAAAGCTAAAACATTCACAAGTGATGTAGATTACTCTAAAAAAGAAAGGGAACTACAAATAAATATTGAAAAATTTACAGGTTTCATTAAGCAAAGAAAACATCATCAATTCCAGAGAGATTTACAAGAGTTCCGTGAAAATAGAGCATATGTAGATCTACCAAAAAATATAGGTAACAGTGATCTATCTTCATCAGACTATGAGCTTTCAGATTCAGACAGGGGAACAAGATCTAAGAATTTCAATCGTAATAAAGGGAGGAGTTCTGCTGTCTCTAATAGGGGCAGAGGTAGAAAAGAAAAAATCAATGGTGGGGATTTTTCAACACATACTGATAATGGAGGGAATAGTTTTTTATCCCAAACCCCACAGATTACACAATATCTACTTCGCGGGAGACAGGAACCCCCCTTAAATGTAATAAAACAGTGACAGATAACACTCTACAGGTCATTAATCTATCACAACGAACTCTCACTGACATTGAACTAAGTGTATTATGTAAAGGATTGTCGTTTGTCCCTTCAACTAAATTTAACCATTTTGGCTGGGTCAAGGATGTGGCACTATTTGTACGAAAATTGAGATGGTCCCTAATGTCCTGGGCCCTGTGGCAGCCGCTACTGCTGCTACCCCGGTATTTACGCCCCTGGACAGTAAGTCACTTCAGTAGCTTATTTTCAATCTGATTGAGAGTAACACCAGTCACCTAGCTATTGCAGGGATTTCATTGTGGCTTTAGGAGTCACTAGTTAATTCTGATGCATCTCCATGTCCCCTGCCAGAATGAACTACTGCAAGAATTCTCAGGATGAGGCCCCATGTTGCGGAAATGCAGCTTTTTTTGTTGCAGATTTTGCTGCGTTTTTTGAGCCAAAGCCAAGAATGGCTACAAAGGGAATGGAAAATATAAATGAAGTACTTCTACCTTCTACTCCATCCACTCCTGGTTTTGGCTCAAAAAAAACAGCAAAATCTGCAACAAAAAAAGATGCATTTCCGCAACGTGGGGTCTCAGCCTTAGGGTATGTTCATATGGAGAAATTTGGATCATATTCTGCCTCAAAATCAGCTCCAAATTGCACCTGAAATCTGCCTCCCGTTCATTTCAATGGAAGAAAGAAGTAGAACTTTTCTGGAAGCTGATTTTTTTTCATTCTAGCAGAAAAAGGAAGCATCCTGCTTGTACTTCAGGTAGATTCTTAATGGGAGGCAGATTTTGGAGCTGTTTTTTGAAGCAGAATTTCAGAAAAAGCACCAACAGCACTGCTTCAAATTCCTGCAGCAGAAATTTTCAAATTCAGCGTCAAATTCCTCCATGTGAACATACCCTTAACACTACATAGGAATCCCTGCTCTAGCTATGTCTCTGGTGTTACTCCTAGCCAGATTCATAGTAAGCCACTGAAGTGACTTACTGTCAAAATGACTGGGAATAACCCAATTGCAATGAAGTGTTAGATAGGGATGGGGAGTGGCAGGTGCAACCAGGAGCTACTGTGAATTTATTTTAATTGACAGACAGCTCCTACACAAAGAGGGGAATGATCCAGGTGCCTGCATTGTTCCATGGATGATGTCAATGTGCTGTCCTTTAGTTTCACAGACCCATAGACTTGAAGGGCCAAGGGGAGGAGAGGAGTATTGCATTCCACGTTTTTTTTTCTCAGTGTCTCTCCATCCGTGAAAGACCGTGGATGTGTGAAATGGGTCCGTGTGCGGTCTTATTTTTTTTTCTTTGTTTGAAAATGAGCCTGTGTGTAGTACAACGTTACTAAATAATTTTACAGTGAAGCTCTCAGTAAGTTATGGTTTCCCCTCTGCAGCACTGACCTCCTCTCAGATTTCTGACATGAGTTATAGCACATTTATTGTGTAACGATAGGAGCATGTTAAGCTAGTAGTATGTAAACTAGGCGCCTTTCTATGGTTCGCCTCAGGCAACAGAGAGGCTAGGCTCACCCCTGGTCCCAACTACAGCAATACCATATCATTGTAAGATGTGACTGCTGCAGCCAGTCACTAGCTGCAGTGGTGACATCAGTGGTGTCAAGATGTGATTGGTAAAGTATCATTTTTTTTAGTCAGAAACCTAGAGTTTCCTACAAATGTATGCCTTTTTGCAGCTAAAACTAGAATGGTGAATATTATTTACTATAAAATCATAGTACATTGAGACCATTCTGAATCTTGTGGAGCTTTTTAATTTCTGTGTAGGCCCCTCATTGGGTTAATTATAATGGTTAGTATCAAACACAAACAGGTATATAATATAGAGAAAAAAATGAATGAAAAATGTATACATTTTCAACAAAACACTTTCTCAGAGATTTCAAGCATTGCATTTGACATGACCTTGTTAACCCCTATAAAAATGCTATAAGGTACTCTCAAGAGTACATGGGGAACTAGTCTATTACATTTACATACACTACTGCAGGCAATGATAATACTATCACTGAAGAATCTAAAACTGTTTTAAGTTTGCATATAGCAGCAAATCTGAGTTACTGAACTCAAACCTAGAATTGACCAAATCCTCTTTAATGTAGTCAAAAATTATAGTATCTGGTAACTGTTATCTAGCTGGGCTATATAAAATAATCCTTCATGTCTAAACACTGTCCATCATTGCCTTTGGAGAATTTGTACAGTAAAACATTTGTGATCACAGGATAAATGTAAAGGTAAGCTAAAAGTTTTTACTCATTACAGTGAAATCGGTAATTACAGGAGGAACCCCTGCCAAAACAACCGTATGATTGATAGACAGACAGTACTATTTAACTTCAGAGGCTAAACAAAAGTTCCCAATGTGTTAACGCATCTGCATAAATGCAGTCTTTGGAAAACAGCACTCCTACGTATGCTATGAAGTATAAAATTACTGTGTGTGTTATTTTATTCTTCTCAGCATCACATTTACAGCAATTATCTTGTTTAAACTTGCAATTCATAATGAAAAATCTCTTAGGTAAGCACTCACCATGATTACCACCATTGTAGAAAAAAAACTTTTTTTTTTTTCGTTTACAACTTAGTTCTGTCACAGTATGAATATAGCCCAAGCGCTATTATTAGTTTTTCAGAGAGTAGCTGTCATCCTGTGGAGGTTTACTTTTATGACCTGGCTGATAGATGTGTATCCAATTTACAAGACCCACTATAATAATCTTTTCACAAAATACAGCATTCCTTGTTCCGTAGCAGTTCAGGTAGCAATTATGATCAAGCATTACACAGTAAGTGCTTTTTGTAGCATAACGGATATACATGTTTACCACTCCAGTTTTAGTTATATACTCTTATCCATGATCTCAGAAGTATTTTCTTTTATACTTAAAATTATTTTCTTCCTTAGACTTGTATCAGCAATCTTTATTGATACTGTAGTATTATTATTATGGATCTGATGAATTTCAATGGGTTATGAACTTTTTAATAACTTTTTTTTAACTATTGATGACATATCTTTAGGATATTTTTCTCTTACTTGTATAGCACCAACATAGTGCTTTGCAGACACTGTCAGGCACTGTCCCCTAAAGGAAATCCACTATCAGTATTTCTTTTAAGTACGGGAAGAAGCCAGAGTACCTGGAGGAAACCCACTCAGACACAAGGAGAACATACAAACTCTATGCAGATGTTCTTTTTGGCCAGATTCAAACCTAGCACTACAGCGCTGCAATGTCACAGTGAGCCACGGTGTTGATAAGTCAGCAATTGAAAATTCAGAACAACTATTTGTAGTGGTCATAAGGTCATGTGGTGTCACATTCAACCGGTCACATGGTTTGTTCGCAGATCGTTCCCATTCAAGTGAATGAGGCTGAGCTGCAATACCAGGTGCAGCTGCTATACAATGTATGACACTGTGATGGGAGACACAGTGTTTACCTGAGGGCTGTTGCTTCTTCAAAGAGCTGAGCAATAGGATGCAGCATCCCAGAGTGCTACTGCTTTTATGTGTTTGTCTTGTGTGCCTCTGGGTTTTATGTCTGTAAGTTTTGTTCTATGTTAAATGTATTTATGTGCAGCTTTCCCCTTATATGTTTCCCCCTGCAGTGTTCAGACCCAGACTTGGTTCAGCCCTGGCCTATCACAGGCCACTGAGCGGGGTTGTGAGGAGATATAATCTCCCTGGCGACGGTTGAAAGTCAGTTCAGTGCATGCTGTAAGCCAGACAAGGTGTGCAGAGCTGACCTTCCACCAGCCTCAGGACTGAAGGCCAACCGCCGCTCTCACAGCCTCAGGAGGGATATCATCGGCCCCAGGCTCATCTAAAGACAGCCCAGAGCAAGGGAGTAACGTTTTACAAGAGGCTGATTCAATTTGATGCCATGCCAGGAGGAGCAGGAGAGGACCCGGACAGGAGAGTCGTATTCGGGCCTAGTCTCCAGGTAACCAGATCCCTGTCAGGCCTCCCTGTAACTCTATCCCCAGAGTATTGCCTGGGAGAGGCACAGAGGAGAAGTAAAGGAAGCCATCCTGTGGAGCCTATACCACCTTTGGTCACCCTCCTAGAACCAAGGCTGGGTGTTGGATACTGCAGGACTACTACCCCCATTTGGAAGCTGCTGTTGTTCCTTTGTTCCAGTTGCCTAAATAAACGGCTGTTTGGTTTACCTGCAACGCTGACCCCTGAGTCGTGCCTGCTTTACCATCAGGGCTCTTCCGACCAACACCACACCGGCTCAGGTAGGAGAGGTCCCCCTCTTCAACTGGAAGTGCCCCGGGGGAAAGAACTACTACCGCCACCATCCGGTAGTGCTGCAGGACCCCCCTCGACTTTGTCCGGCCTAGGAGAGGGACTGGAGCCGTTTGGGAGCGTGCTCGGCCTGCTAGGTGGCACAGCATCTGCCACTACTACTCCCATCCTCCGGTCTCATCCAACTGGGTTGCGGCAAGGCGTCCTGATGTTTGAGCCCTGCTAATCTTAAGATGATGCCCTATTCTAGGGACATATCATCAACTGATAAGCCTGGAAACCCCCTTTAAAGGATCTTTCTACAATATATATATATATATATATATATATATATATATATATATATATACACACACACAGTCATGGCCATAAGTGTTGGCACCCCTGAAATTTTTAAAGAAAATTAAGTATTTCTCCCAGAAAATTAAATACACATGTTTTGTTATACACATGTTTATTTCCTTTGTGTGTATTGGATCAACACAAAAAAACTGAGAAAAAAAAAATCTAATTGGATATAATTTCACACAAGATTCCAAAAACTGGCCAAACAAAATTGTTGGCACCTTCTTCAAACTTATAGGTAAATAACTTTGTTTCAAGCTTGTGACGCTTGTTCAAACTCACCTGTTGCAAGTAACAGGTGTGGGCAATATAAAAATCATTCCTGAAACCAGATAAAAAAGAAAGAGAGAAGTTGACTTAATCTTCGCACTGTGTGTCTGCATGTGCCATATTAAGCATGGAGAACAGAAAGAGGAGAAGAGAGGACTTGAGAACCAAAATTGTGGAAAAATATCAACAATCTCAAGGTTACAAGTCCATCTCTAGAGAGCTTGATGTTCCTTTGTCCACAGTGTGCAACATAATCAAGAAGTTTACAACCCATGGTACTGTAACTAATCTCTCATGGATGGAAGAGAAAAATTGATGAAAGGTTGCAACACAGGATAGTCCGGATGGTGGATAAGCAGCCAATCAAGTTCCAAAGAAATTTAAGCTGTTCTGCAGGCTCAGCATGCATCAGTGTCAGCGCAAACTATCCATCGACATTTGAATGAAATGAAACGGTATTGCAGGATACCAAGGAGGACCCCACTGCTGACACAGAGGCATAAAAAAGCTAGACTGCAGTTTGCCAAAATGTGCATAAGTAAGCTAAAATCCTTCTGGAAAAAAGTCTCGTGGAAAAATGAGACCATGATAGAGCTTTTTGGAAAAGCACATCATTCTACCGTTTACTAAAAACGAAATGAGGCCTACAAAGAAAAGAACACAGTACCAACAGTCAAATATGTTGGAGGTTCAAAGATGTTTTGGGGTTGATTTGCTGACCCCAAAAATACTTCAAAACACACCCAGAAATGGATGGAAACAAAGCACTGGAGAGTTCTGAAGTGTCCAGCAATGAGTACAGATCACATTAAACACCTGTGGAGAGAGATCTTAAAATTGCTGTGGGGAGAAGGCACCCTTCAAATATGAGAGACCTGGAACAGTTTGCAAAAGAAGAGTGTTCTAAAATTCCAGTTGAGAGGAGTAAGAAGCTTGCCAACACTTACGGCCATGATAGATAGATAAATAGATACAGTGGCTTGCAAAAGTATTCATACCCCTTGAACTTTTTCACATTTTGTCACCTTACAACCACAAACTTAAATGTATTTTATTGAGATTTTAAGTGATAGACCAACACAAAGTAGCAGATAATTGTGAAGTTGAAATGAAAGTGATACATGGTTTTCAAAATTTTAATCAAATAAAAATCTGAAAAGTGTGATATGCAAAAGTATTCAGCCCCCTGTACACTGATACCCCTAAATAAAATCCAGTGCAATCAAGTGCCTTCAGAAGTCACTTAGTTAATGGAGTCCAGCTGTGTGTAATTTAGTCTCAGTATAAATATACCTGTTCTGTGAAGGCCTCAGTGGTTTGTTAGAGAACACTAGTGAACAAACAGCATCATGAAAACCAAGGAACTCACCAGACAGGTCAGTGATAAAGTTGTGGAGAAGTTTAAAGCAGGGTTAGGTTATAAAAACATATACCAAGCTTTGAGCATCCCAAGGAGCACTGTTCAATCCATCATCCAAAAATGGAAAAAGTATTCTACAACTGCAAACCTACCAAGACATGGCCGACTACCTAAACTGACAGATGAAGCAATCACTGGCCACAGAAGCAGCCAAGAGGCCCATGGTCACTCTGGAGGAGCTGCAGAAATCCACAGCTCAGGTGGGAGAATCTGTCCACAGGACAACTATAAGTCATGAACTCCACAAATCTGGCCTTTATGGAACAGTGGAAAGAAGAAAACCATTGTTGAAAGAAAGACATAAGAAGTGCCGTTTGCAGTTTTCCACAATCCATATAGGGGACACAGCAAACATGTGGAAGAAGGTGCTCTGGTCAGATGGGACCAAAGTTGAACTTTTTGGCCTAAATGTAAAGTCCTATGTTTGGTGGAAAAGTAACACTGCTCATAACCATGAACACACCATCCCCACTGTGAAACATGGCGGTGGCAGCATCATGCTGTGGGGGAGTCTTTTCTTCATTAGGGAAAGGGAAGCTGGTCAGAGTTGATGGGAAGATGAATGGAGCTAAATACAGGGCAATCCTGGAAGAAAACCTGTTGGAGGCTGCAAGACTTGAGACTGGGAAGGAGATTCACCTTCCAGCAAGACAATGACCCTAAACATACAGCCAGAGCTACAGTGGAATGGTTTAGATTAAAGAATATTCATGTGTTAGAAAGGCCAGATCTAAATCCCATTGAGCATATGTGGCAAGACATGAAAATTGCTGTTCACAGACACTCTCCATCCAATCTGGCGGAGCTTGAGCTATTTTGCAAAGAAGAATGGACAAAAATCTGTCTCTAGATGCGCAAAGCTGGTAGAGACATACCACAAAAGACTTGCAGCTGTAATTGCAGTGAAAGGTGTCTCTACAAAGTATTGATATAGGGAGACTGAATACTTTTGCACGTCATACTTTTCAGATTTTTATTTGATTATAATTTTGAAAACCATGTATCATTTTCCTTCCACTTTATAATTATGTGTTACTTTGTGTTGGCCTATCACTTCAAATCTCAATACATTTAAGTTTGTGGTTGTAAGGTGACAAAATGTGAAAAGTTCAAGGGGTATAAATACTTTTGCAAGGCACTGTAGATAGATAGATAGATAGATAGATAGATAGTTAGATAGATAGATAGAGATAGGTAGTGAAATGTTACACAAGTCTACAAATTTTCAAAAGTTCTTTGGTTAAGAAATAAAATGAGCCATTTCTTAATGATTTTCAAGTGCTGAATTCAAATATCACAAGGAAAACTGTCAATTGGCCCCAGTTTCTATGATATCGAAGAATATCGGCAACCCCCCCCGCACGCATACCAAGAGTGGCACGCAAGGCTTATTTACCTGGCATGGCAGCCCGAGTCCTCACCAAGTAGTTTCGATCGGACTAAACACGGCCGAAACAAAACTGCTATTATTATACTGTGGGGTCTCTTCATACCCCTGAGTAGTAAGCGGAGCCCCCGGGGAGGTGATCAAACATAAAAAACAATGTTAACTCACCTTCCCTGGATCCACACCTGCTGACAGGGCCTCAGGGGTCACGTCCGACGTCATTACGCATAATGACGCGACGTGACCCCTGAGACTCAATCAGCGGTCACTGACTACAGGCAGAAGCGCCCAAAGAGAACAGAGCGGCTGCAGAGCGCAGGAAAAGGTGAGTTAACATTGTTTTTTATGTTTTTCATCTCTCTTGGACCGCCACTTATTATACTCTGGGGCCGCTATGGGACATATACCGTGTGCACGGGCCGCTATAGGACATATACCGTGTGTAGGGACCACTATGGGACATAATACCGTGTACAGGGGCCACTATTGAACATAATACCGTTTGCAGGGGCCACTATGGGACATAATACAGTGTACAGGGGCCACTATGGGACATAATACTGTGTGCAGGGGCCGCTATGAGACATAATACCATGTGCAGGGGTCGCTATGAGACATAATACCGTGTGCAGGGGCCGTTATGGGACATAATACCGTGTGCAGACTTACAATTATTGACCGGCAATCCAAGTACCTCAACTTTGATTTTTTAATCGAAATCGGCACGCCGAACAAAAAAGGTTGCCTACCCCTGGTATAGATTATAATATATAATTGTGAATTCTGCAATCATATAGGTGCAAGTTTATTGTTCATAAAATTTTGAAATATATTCTGAGGAAACTTAGCTGTATTTAAAATCAACTATAATTTACAGACATGTCTAAGCACTTTTACAAATTATAATTATATTTAGGCTAATATGTTATTGAACTCTGCAACCTACGTTCTCATTCATTGGCTACTCGGCTCTTTTTCACATGTCTCTTGTATTCAGGCATCGGATTGTCTCTGGTAACTGTCCAGCAGTAGTCTGCAAGCATTGATGGGTTGCATTTACCCTGATATTTTTTTTCCATAGTCGCAATTTCCTGGTGAAATCGCTCACCATGTTCATTGCTCACCGCTCCACAGTTTGGTGCAAAGAAGTCTAATGACAGTGCAAGAAATGAATCTTTAAAGACATGTTACAGTGATGGCCAAAAGTATTGGCACCCCTGCAATTCTGTCAGATAATACTCAATTTCTTCCAGAAAATGATTGCAATCACAAATGCTTTGGTAATAATATCTTCATTTATTTTGCTTGCAATGAAAAAACACAAAAGAGAATGAAAAAAAAAGTCAAATCATTGATCATTTTACACAAAACTCCAAAAATGGGCCGGACAAAATTATTGGCACCCTCAGCCTAATACTTGGTAGCACAACCTTTAGACAAAATAACTGCGAACAACCGCTTCCGGTAACCATCAATGAGTTTCTTACAATGCTCTGCTGGAATTTTAGACCATTCTTCTTTGGCACATTTCTCCAGGTCCCTGAGATTTGAAGGGTGCCTTCTCCAAACTGCCATTTTGAGATCTCTCCACAGGTGTTCTATGGGATTCAGGTCTGGACTCATTGCTGGCCACTTTAGAAGTCTCGAGTGCTTTCTCTCAAACCATTTTCTAGTGCTTTTTGAAGTGTGTTTTGGATCATTGTCCTGCTGGAAGACCCATGACCTCTGAGGGAGACCCAGCTTTCTCACACTGGGCCCTACATTATGCTGCAAAATTTGTTGGTAGTCTTCAGACTTCATAATGCCATGCACACGGTCAAGCAGTCCAGTGCCAGAGGCAGCAAAGCAACCCCAAAACATCAGGGAACCTCCGCCATGTTTGACTGTAGGGACCGTGTTCTTTTCTTTGAAGGCCTCTTTTTTTTTCCTGTAAACTCTATGTTGATGCCTTTTCCCAAAAAGCTCTACTTTTGTCTCATCTGACCAGAGAACATTCTTCAAAAATGTTTTTGGCTTTCTCAGGTAAGTTTTGGCAAACTCCAGCCTGGCTTTTTTATATCTCTGGGTCAGAAGTGGGGTCTTCCTGGGTATCCTACCATAGAGTCCCTTTTCATTCAGACGCCGACGGATAGTATGGGTTGACACTGTTGTACCCTCGGACTGCAGGGCAGCTTGAACTTGTTTGGATGTTAGTCGAGGTTCTTTAGCCACCATCCGCACAATCTTTCGTTGAAATCTCTCGTCAATTTTTCTTTTCCGTCCACATCTAGGGAGGTTAGCCACAGTGCCATGGGCTTTAAACTTCTTGATGACACTGCGTACGGTAGACACAGGAACATTCAGGTCTTTGGAGATGGACTTGTAGCCTTGAGATTGCTCATGCTTCCTCACTATTTTGCTTCTCAAGTCCTCAGACAGTTCTTTGGTCTTCTTTCTTTTCTCCATGCTCAATGTGGTACACACAAGGACACAGGACAGAGGTTGAGTCAACTTTAATCCATTTCAACTGGCTGCAAGTGTGATTTAGTTCTTGCCATCACCTGTTATGTGCCACAGGTAAGTAACAGGTGCTGTTAATTACACAAATTAGAGAAGCATCACATGATTTTTCAAAGGGTGCCAATACTTTTGTCCACCCCCTTTTTTATGTTTGGTGTGGAATTATATCCAATTTGGCTTTTTGACAATTCTTTTTGTGGTTTTCCATTGAAGACAAATTAAATGAAGATATTATTACCAAAGCATTTGTGATTGCAATCATTTTCTGGAAGAAATTGAATATTATCTGACAGAATTGCAGGGGTGCCAATACTTTTGGCCATCACTGTATATCCTACATTTTCCACCAACTCTTCATAGTTATCTGCCTTGGTGTTTCTCAGGAAATTTGTTACTACTAACCGGAATGCTTCTCATGCAACCTTTTCCTTGCCACGCAGCAAACGGTGAAACTCATCATCTTGAAGAAGTGCATGAATCTGAGGACCAATAAAGACTCCTTCCTTTATCTTTGCTTTACTAAACTTTGGAAACTTGCATACTTGAATGCCTCTTCATTTTTATCCATCGCCTTTACGAAGTTCTTCATAAGACCCAGCTTGATATGCAATGGAGGTAGCAGAATCTTTGTTGATTCAACGAGCGCTGGATGCATAACATTTTTAGTCCCTGGCTGCAGTGATTGTCGGAGTGGCCAGTCTCTTTCTTGTAGTGGTCTGATCTTGCACGACTGTCCCATTCACATAGGAAGCAGCAGTACTTGGTGTATCCACCCTGGAGACCAAGCACTAGCGCAACCACCTTCAAGTCACTACAGAGGCACCAGAGATATTGATCATAGTTTATGCATCTGAAAAGCTGTTTCATGTTGTTATAGGTTTCCTTTATGTGAACTTCATAACCAATTGGAACTGATGGTAGTGCATTGCCATTGTGCAGTAAGACAGCTTTAAGACACAGCTTGGATGAATCGATAAATAGCCTCCATTCATCTAGCTTATAGCTGATGTTGAGAGCTTCCATTAAGCTGCAGAGGTTATTGCATGCAACAAGATCACGCTCCCTGAAGAAAAATTGGACAAGATGCTTTTGACGGTCCCGGAAAAAAGAAATCCGAACATCATCTGCTAGCAGATTCCACTGTTGAAGACTGGAACCTAAGTTTAATTAGGATTGCATCACCTGGCCTTTATTGGCATCTTTCTATTGGTCATTCTGAGATGATGTAATTCTAGTAGATGATGCAATACTGATGATGCAAACTTTTCCCAGTATTGTATTAAAGGCTGTGAGAAATATCAAAAGCACCTCTGTATCATGAAAAATTTGAGCATCATTTTCAATCTCAGCACCCCAAAATTAGTTAAGATGAACTGCTTTCATGTCTGAACCAATTTGGCTGTAGACCAGTGTAATGTCTGTAAATCATTGCAGAATATGTTGGCGCTTCTGCATATTCTTGTGGCGTCCAGCGGCATTTGGCGGTTATACATACACAATAATCAAACAATTCACAGCCATTCAATAGAATTTCCATCACAATTTTTTGTTCTATAAATGACTTGTCTTCATATTTAGTCTGGAAAGGCTGGATGACAATGTTAAATTTAAAAAAAAAAAAACACCAGTGGACAAAACAACAGATCAATCTTTGATACATTCTGTGGCGCATCTGGGCTTTTATTGATGAGATGCAGATATGTTGTTTTATCTGAATGATTTTTGAAATACAACATATCATCCCTTATCCCCAATCGTTAGAGGCTGATGGTCACCAGAGAATGGTTTAAATTAAAGTCTCTACAATCTTTAGTGGCCATTTTCTTTCATTGCCTTGCTTTGTTAGTTTCTTTCCTTTACCTGTCTGTCTTAAGCATGTTGTTATGTAGCTACAGTACATTTTCTTTAAACTTGTAGGTATGTGTATTACATTTTCCTAGTTTCATGTTGCAATATATGGTAAAAATGTATTGTAACCGAAAACGATCAGTTGTTTGTTTACCTGTCTAAGCTCATTGCTGTCATAATAGCTGTGCAGGCGAATTGGTTGCAGGTATCCAGAGATGTAATTATAGTGCAAAGAGGACTTCCAAATACCCATTCTCCTCCTCGAGCCCACTGATGAATTAGAAATGGCATTCCAATGATGTGAACAAGATCTGCCACAGCCAGATTACAGATGTAGATGTCAGGTATTGTTTTTCTTCTAGATCTGCGATAAAAGACACAGATAAATGAAACAATAAGTTTTCTGGAATTGCACTGTAAAGTATTGATTGCAGGTTACATTTACAGTCACAGTCAAGCTACATAGCTAAGATTACAATGTGAAACAATTATAATATAATATTCTTTGTTTAGCACTGGAAAAGAAAGAAAAAAAAATGTGCCTACCACATTTAAAGGGTAAGGTACCTCCTCACATGCTACAAACACAGATGAGCTCATTGGGCATGTTTATAGCAGTAAAATGCGTGCGAATAATAATATAGGGATGAAAAAAAAAAACAATAGAGAAGTAAGGGTCCATTCACATCATGTTTTTCAAGTCAGTTTAATGGATCCGTTATTTTAATCAAAAAAACTGATGCAAACTGATAAATTCATGCTTCTGCATCTGTCAAAACAAAACGGCCCTGTTAACGGATGTGCTTCCATTTGCATCAGTTTTTTGCTAAAAAAAAGGATCATTTTTTATGTTTACCTTGTGAAACACTATATAAAGTTTGTTAATAGATGATGTTGGGTGTGGTTACACCAGAGTGCTTTTAGGGGCCATTTTATAATTTTAGCTTATAAAAACATACCAGTCAGCAGACCCAATACCTTCAGTTAAAAAAAAAAAAAAAAAGTAAATATAGCATCCCTTATGGATGCTATATGTCCCAGTCTGCTATTTCAAAGAGACATAAAAGCATATACAGTCACTCTTTTCTGTCCTTTAAGAAAAAACAAAAAAAACAGATCCACGATGGTTCCCTTTTATTTAGCATTGTGGAACAAATGCCAGCAATTTGCAGCCATTCAAACATTCCACTATAGCTTGTAATTTCCCCTTCATCAGCCACAGCCCTGTCCCTCTTTTTGGCGCTGAAACCGCGGAGCAGGGGCTTAAGGGAAGGAGCACTGATCTCAGCAATACCACCTGCTAGGTACTGCTGTCCTGCAGAATTCTCCATGAGGTAAGTAACAACACCTCCTTCCTCCCGTCCCACCTGAAATGACTGTCACTCCTACAACCACCACCACGCCTGTTCTGGCTGTGCTCCATTCCCCCGGGGGTTATCCGCAATGGCTCCCAGCTTATGCCATTAGGGGTAGTTTACCGGGTGGGGGGGTAGCCATTAGAGGTAGCACATGTGGTAGCACGTGTGGGCAGGGCTGTTTTAAGACATTAATGGGCCCAGTGCAAAGGTTTCTTAAGTGGGCCCCCTCTTATCACCACCCCTTATTATATCTGAAAGCTGTCAAAAACTGTGATTTTATATGGTGACATTCAATGGGTGAAAATATGTTCTGACTGACAGAACTTTTCTGCCTGTCAGAAATGCTTTATACATTCATCTCTAATAATAATAGTTATTGCTATTATTTTAGCGTGTAACAGATATTGCTAGAGAGGCGGTCGGCGTATTTTACTCTATAAAGATCAGGTATGGACAGGATAGGGACAGGGTCAAATGTAAACTTTATTGAAGACTTTGTGTATGTGTTGTGTAAGTGTTTGGTGCAATTCTTTTGGCGCTGCGACCTGGACAATGGTAAACGTCTGGGTCACAGCGCCAATAAACTTCCTGGTTATGTTCAGAGGTGTATTACAGAAGAATACCCCTGTGATTAGGCTTAGAGTGGTATTATATTATACCTCTATGTGACAATCAAAAAGTAAAGGTATAGTATGTTCTCTGATTGATAGGAGAGGGGATAACATGGCAGAAGTCCATACTACGCACCCTCCTGGGGTCACATACAGGTTACACTAGGTTCACACCTGCATTCGGGTTTCCATTCGGCGGTCTGCTTGGGGACCCCCTGACTGAAACCATTTAAAAAAGTGGTTACCTTCGGAAACCCACAGACCCCATAGACTATAATGGGGTCCTCTGGGTTTCCGCCCGAAAAGGGCAGAAAAATGCGGAGGAAAAAGTGTTGCTTGCAGGACTTTACTCCCCACATTTTTAAAGCGGAATGGGGAATGGAATCCCCAGGTAGAGACCAGGCACAGGTGTGAACCTAACCTTATGCACAGACAATGATGATTTATCATAGTCTGTGCAGTCTGCAGCTCTGCTCCTTCCCCCTCCTTCCTTTTACACGCAGCTCTAAGATTATACGGCTCTAAAGTGTCCTCCCCCTCCTGCCTCAGGAGGGGGGAGGTGTGAAAACCTAGTGAAAGTATACACTAGTATAACTGGAGTAGCTCTTCTTCATCCACCATCACCAGTAAAAATGTAGTAATAGTAGCAGCGAGCTATAGGTGTCTGGTGCCTCTAGTAGACAAAATATTATGGATGAAGCAGGCAAGATTATGGAGTATATGGCTCATTCACCATTTCAGTGAATGGCTACTGATGTCGCTTCCCAGAAGTTCCATTCTGCATTCAGGCTGAGGTCACACATTGCATAAAAGCTGAGTATTTCTTGCAGATTTTGTTCTAAATTCTTCTTGGCTTGTGCTAAAAAAAATTGCAGCAAAATCTGCAACAAAAAACAGCTTTCTGCAACATGTGGCTTCAGTCTTAGTAAAAATGAAAAACCTAATGATGTGCTGATTTAGCTGCATACTAGCTATAGGCCAGCGCTCACTGACTGGGCATTGCTGATAACGGGGTCCCCCTAAGAACCCCCCACCACCTTTGATACCCAAACTGCTGGGCCTAAATGCCTTCCCCCTCTTTTCCAGCCTCGACCCCTGCCCCCCAGCTCTCAAACCCCCCACCCCCTTAGAAATAAACCAAGACCAAAGGGTTGGATTAAATCGGCCACAGCAGCCGTATTTATTAACAAACCACAAATAAATAACAACAAGTCTAACTTATTATAATTTGCATAACTTAAAATAATTTAACAATAAACGCTTAACCTGGGTAAGAGTCCTTGGAGCTACAAAAAACTATCAATCCCCCGGCCTGGCGCTAACATAACCACACCATAAATTTACCACCAGCCGCGACCACCGGCTCGGCGGCACCATGAATAAAGACGAACTCCTTCTTCCATGTACCAGCTCCCAGGGCCAATTTACCCTGTAACCGTTCACCGTGCGCCAGGCCATCCACCAAAATGTGCAATTACCACCAAATGTATAGGTGGAGCCTACCTTTGACTCCACCCTTTTAGCCAATTGACCACCAACTCCAAGGACCCCACCCGCCAAGGCCACCGTGACACCACCTGCAAAAAGATAAACAAGTTAAAATAGCCCAAGAAAGAGAAAAAAAACGGGAGGGAGGGAGGGACCGCTCGTTAGCATGCCGCGCAGCTCCGGAATGGCCGCTTCCCGGGCTGCGCGGCATAGTCAATTCGAACGGGGTTAAGCCCCGCCCCCCAATTCTTCGCGCCCTAGCGCGTTATTGGTCCCCCCTACAGCCCGCCCCCAGTCAAGATCCCTGCGCTTTACTGCGCAGCGCTCCGGTCTCCCCTGACTGGGCATTGCTGATAACGGGGTCCCCCTAAGAACCCCCCCACCACCTTTGATACCCAAACTGCTGGGCCTAAATGCCTTCCCCCTCTTTTCCAGCCTCGACCCCTGCCCCCCAGCTCTCAAACCCCCCACCCCCCTTAGAAATAAACCAAGACCAAAGGGTTGGATTAAATCGGCCACAGCAGCCGTATTTATTAACAAACCACAAATAAATAACAACAAGTCTAACTTATTATAATTTGCATAACTTAAAATAATTTAACAATAAACGCTTAACCTGGGTAAGAGTCCTTGGAGCTACAAAAAACTATCAATCCCCCGGCCTGGCGCTAACATAACCACACCATAAATTTACCACCAGCCGCGACCACCGGCTCGGCGGCACCATGAATAAAGACGAACTCCTTCTTCCATGTACCAGCTCCCAGGGCCAATTTACCCTGTAACCGTTCACCGTGCGCCAGGCCATCCACCAAAATGTGCAATTACCACCAAATGTATAGGTGGAGCCTACCTTTGACTCCACCCTTTTAGCCAATTGACCACCAACTCCAAGGACCCCACCCGCCACTGCGAGCACGCCTTAATCCCTTAAGCGTGAGAGACCCGCCACACTTCCAGGGCCCTCTCAACACCCTCCTGGATACCTAGTGTCCACAAATCTATACCCACCGCATTCAGATGGACCCCGTCCCGCAACCAAAACTCCCCCTCCCCAGACTCCAACTCCTTGTGCCGCACGCACACACCGCCGTTCCTGGACAAAAACCCCGCAACAGCCCGGTTAACCTTAATCCTGGCCTTGTTGAGCCTTTCAACAGACCTAGCCTCCCGCCATGTTTTTTTCGGTACAATATCGGACCACACGGTAACAATCCCCGGAAACATGGACCACAACCTCAACAGGTCATACTTTATGTCCCTCACTAAATCGCGAAAGGGACGAACCCCCAGGTCATTGCCACCAGCATGTATCACGATAATGTCCGGAGACCGATCCAACCTCGTGCACCTGTGGATTTCGGGCATGACCCGACTCCACACCATACCTCGGACTCCAATCCAACGTACAACGACCGCAGCCCTGTCGAACCCCAGCTGCCGACCATTCCGCCGCACGCCGGCCCTCTCCGCGCCCCAGAACACAAAAGAATGGCCGAAGATCCAGACTAACCGAGCAGAAGGGCCTACGAAAGAAGAAATAAAGTAGGGGGAGGGCGGAGAAAATACCCAACAACACAATGATTCACATTTGGGCAAGGTGTGGACGTATGTATGATCTACACCTCTGCAATTCCCACCTACCGATACGTCGGACCACCTCCGAGCTCAACCCCCAACTAGCTGCTTCTGTCGCTGCGCCAATGCGAAAAGAGTGTGGAGCATATCGAGAGGCGTCAAGGCCCAGCGAGTCCAAACAACCCCTAAAAACAGCCGAGAACTGATAACGGGAAAGGAACGAACCATCCTCATGACGCAGGAGGGGACCGCCCGCAGAAGCTGGAACCAACCCCCGAAAAACAAGCAAACAACGCACCGGGCACATATCTGACCCTACAACCGCACCCAGGCGCAGATACTTCCCTGCCCCCACCTGATCCGTCTTAGACCTGCGAACCCTGACCACTAGGACCCCTTCCTCCATGTACACATCATCCACCTGTAAACCACCCGGCCGCTTAGTCGACACGGACACCAACTCACCCACCCTGAGAGCCCCGAAAAAGGCTAGAGAAAAAGCCAGGTGAAACAAAACGCATTCATAGTGCGAAGAACAAAAACGGCCCAGTTCCAACCCCAAACGCTCCAAAAGCTGAAATGTAACCGGGCGCCGTGTGTCACTACTTCCCCTGCCCCTGCAGAACCCCTTAAGCGCACGTTGAACCAAGAAATGTTTGGTAAAGTCCGCCAAACCCCTCAACTTGAAACCAAATGCCAACGCCGTTACCGCACCATTAACTTTCGCCACGGACCATCCATCTGAAGACCAACGGCTTAACAAGAACAATAAAGCCCCAACCCTATCCTCATCAGTATGTACCTGACCTAAATCTCCCACCCAATCCTCCCAAAGCTGCCAAGCCCTTGAATACTTATCCCAGGTGCCGGGGGCCAACGATGCCTGAATCAATGTCCCTGCTTTTCGCAAACCAAGTCCCATAATTCTGGAGGACATGGAATCCCTTCCACTTCCGCCCCCGGAGCCAGGGCACGAAACCGCTCCCACTGGAAACGAGACAAAGAATCAGCAACGTCATTTTTAACCCCCGGAACATGCACTGCCACCACCCATGCATTCAGGCACAAGCAACGCAATACTAAACGCTGAAGCAACTTGATAACTGGAGGAGAAGACGCAGTCACATTATTAATGGCCGACACAACTGACATGTTATCACAATGAAACCTAACTTTTTTATCCTGGAACGCCCCACCCCATATGGACACCGCGACTAAAATCGGGAATAACTCAAGTACAGTCAAATTCCGCGTCAGACCTTGTTCACGCCACGACGCAGGCCAAGGAGCGGCGCACCACTGCCCCCTGTAATAGGCCCCAAAACCGTGGCCCCCTGCCGCATCCGTAAAGAGGTCACAATCGAACACATCGATCACTGCTGACTGGACCAGTGATCTACCATTGAACTGGTCTAAAAAAGTGTCCCATACTGCCAGGTCCTCCCGATGTATCACCCCCAGCCGAATAAAGTGTCGTGGATTTGACACCCCTTTCATGGCCCCTGCCAGCCGGCGACAAAAAATCCTACCCATGGGGATAATGCGGCAGGCAAAATTTAAACTGCCTAACAATGACTGGAGGTCGCGCAACGTAATTTTCCGCATGTGACGAGCACGCCTCACCCTCTCTCTAAGATCAACCAGCTTGTCACCAGGCAACCGGAACTCCATTGCCACAGTGTCAAGCTCTATGCCCAAGAAACTCAATCTAGTGCACGGACCCTCAGTCATTTCCGGTGACAACGGTACCCCAAACTTACTGGCGACCCACCGCGCGGTTGCCAGCAAAACCGCGCATACATCGGAGCCCGCCGGACCTATACAGAGGAAATCATCGAGGTAGTGTATCACTGACTCAACCCCCGCCACATCCCGAATTACCGACTCTAAAAAGGTGCTGAACGCCTCAAAGTATGCGCACGATATTGAGCAACCCATAGGGAGGCAACGATCCACGTAATACCCGCCGTCCCAGTAGCAGCCCAGTAACCTAACGCTGTCAGGGTGTACCGGCAGTAACCTGAACGCCGCCTCCACATCCGTCTTAGCTAAGAGGGCCCCTGGACCGCAACGCCGTACCCAATGCACAGCTGCATCAAACGAGGTATATACTACCGAACAAAGCTCGGGTGCAATACCATCGTTGACCGACGCTCCTTTGGGATAAGACAAATGATGTATGAGCCGAAACTGATTCGGCTCCTTCTTCGGCACCACCCCCAAAGGAGATACAATTAAACCTTCCAAAGGGGGTGATGCGAAGGGGCCCGCCATGCGCCCCAAGGCCACCTCCTTCCTCAGTTTTTTGGACACCACCCCCGAGTGTTCCGCTGCCGACCTCAAGTTAGTTATACAAAAGGGGACCACCATGGCCGGTTCCACCGGCCGCCCCAGGAAAGGGCTGGCCAAAGCGAGCTGGCGCCATAACCCGAAGCCACAAACCTATATCTTTCTGGTCCCACCGTATGCTGGGCCGAACCGCCTTACGCTGACGGAACTGCTCATCATACCGCAGCCATGTCTGACCCCCATACACCCGATACGCCTCACCTATAGAGTCCTGATAGCAAAAAAGCCCCGAACAGTTGTCAGGAGCCTTTTCACCAATGACACTCGCTAAAATGGCAAAGGCCTGAAGCCAATTAGCAAAAGTCTGTGGAATCAGGCGCCACCTACGTTTTTCTTCCTCCTCTTTTTTGCTATCCTCCTTCTTACTCTTGTCTAAGTTAAATTTAGCTAAAGGGAGCAAGGAAAAGATTTCGACGTACTCGTCCTTCCAAATCTTCTCCCTCACTTCCTTTTTTAAATGCGCCCCTAGAGGACCCTCAAAACACACATAAACCTCCCCCCGAGCCCTGTCGTCTAGCCTCACCGAATCAACCTTCTCTTTATCTGTCTGGACAGACACTGTGACACCCGCCGGAGCCCCTACCACCGGCGCACTCTGTGACGCTACTGACTGAACCGCAGGAGGGACCCACGCCGCCACCGGGGAACCGCTAACACTCTGTTCGCAGCGCGACAGTTAGCTCCCTCACGCTACCCAATAGCTCCCTAATCCCCTCAGAAGCTACACCACCACCCACTGGGGACTCCGGCCTATCTATCCCTAACCCCTGGGACATTAGAATAGGAGGAAACGGACACGACAATGAATGGTACTCACCAGACTGCGTAGGTGCTGTGGGCCCACCAGTCGCCGGTCCTGCATCCTGCTGACCTGGGTCGCTGTACAGGAGGACGCTGGCGCCTGTTGATTGTTGAGAACCATCCCGCTGACAGCTGCAGCACGACCGACATCCCTGGGAAGGTTGACCTGCACCCGCGTATGCACTTGAAACCACTGGATGCACCTCGGACCGGGGCTGTGGTGCCGTGAAGGAGGGGCCAGCGCCGTGCTGCTCGTCGTTCAGAATTTCCCGCTGCTGTACCGAGGGCACTTGGAAAGCCGGAACCGACGGGACTTGAAGACACAGTCCCCCTCCCGCTGGAGCATCACAGGAGGGGACCGCCGCACCACGTGCTGTAGCCATATGGAGACTGGATGTGGAGGTCCCCCCACTGAGGCCAGTGGCAGGGATCTCCACCTCCGCAGGGGCCAGGCGACTGGCAGGATTCCTCCCAGACCGGGACCTCCGCGCCTGAGCAGTGGAGCGGGGTGCCCGGCCTGGAGGGGCCCGAGAGGGACTCCTATGTCGCCGGGCCCTAGGGGGCTCATCAGGGCTCAAACGTGCCGGCGGGCGAGTCCTGCGCGGCCGCCGCCGCTCAGACGCCTTCGGGGGTAGTGAAGGGTTAATGGGGGGGGCGGCAGGCTGCATAATGTCAGCCAGCCGCTCCTGCAGCCAGGCCTCACCATGGACGCCGGCAGCAGCTCTGATCTGCTCCAGGATGGTATCGAGGGATGCCATTACAGTGAAAAGGTGGGGGGGGAGGGAGCTGACCGCTCGTTAGCATGCCGCGCAGCTCCGGAATGGCCGCTTCCCGGGCTGCGCGGCATAGTCAATTCGAACGGGGTTAAGCCCCGCCCCCCAATTCTTCGCGCCCTAGCGCGTTATTGGTCCCCCTACAGCCCGCCCCCAGTCAAGATCCCTGCGCTTTACTGCGCAGCGCTCCGGTCTCCCCTTACGATCACTAACATAATTACACCTATGAGACCTACTGTATCTCCAACATGATTCAGGCATATACATCATTGTTGCTTAGAGACAGCTCTCACAAAAGCTGTGCATGGAGCAGCAATAATTTGTATATGTTGTTACAAACAGAATTTACAATGCATTACTGTGCAGATGATTTTTACAACAGCGTGCATATTATTTTTTATAGTTGATTCTTTCTTTATTCATACTGGTCAAATATGTGGTGAACAATCGGTACAAAAATGTATTAAAGGGAGTTTATCACCACCACAATCACTTTTAAACCATTATATGTTGCAGGGACAGTTACTGACATAGAGAACATTCTTTTCTTGTGTCAAAGAGCTATCTTGCTGCTGAAAAAAACAGCTTTTAGTCCATTTTCAAATAAGCTGTTTTGGTGCACTAAGGATAGGACCACACCTGCAGGAGCACTATCATTTTTGTGGATGCTGAAAATCATTGTTTATAGGACATGCCATGCCAGTTTCTGTTCTGAGTGCATCACTGAATGGTGCCCACAAAAGCAAATGGGTGCTCCAGCAGGTGTGGCTCTATCCCCAATGCATCGAAGTGCTGATCTGCATATGAAATAAAAGTTCAACTTCCAATCAGCAAGATTTCACTTTGACTCAAGAGAAGGATATTGACTATGCCACTATCTGGCCCCACACCAGCAAATCAGTGGTTTAGAAGTGTTTTATTATATAACATTATATTGGATCAGTATTGTATATTGAATGATATTACATAATATTAGACAAAGGGACCTTTCACATTGCTATTGAACAGGGGTAGGCAACCTTTGGCACTCCAACTGTTGTGGAAGTGCAACTTCTAGCATGCATATTTATTTTCTTGGAGCTACCCACAGAAATTAATGGAGCATGCTGGAGTGACAAAGGTGGCTGATCCCTGCTATAGAATGAAGGATATGTGTCCTGCCTGAATCCCTATTTAAATGATTACTAGTCAAAGATGCCAATAGACAGAGACTAGATAGTGAATGCCTGAATCAATTACTCTTATGAAATTATTCTGTTTCCTTTCCATGCTCCAAGTCAAAACCTATACAATTCCAGGCAACTAGGTTGATTTTCACAAGTAAAAAATCATCTTCTTTAATTTTCCCACAAAATAATGTTTGTATCTTCAGTTAACAGCTGTATGACATTTCATTTGAAATAGAACAGCAAAGGCAGTGGCTATAGTTTTCACCTGAGAATTTAGTGGGTAGGAAATCATTCTTAGCAATAATTCCATTTTTCACACCGATTTGTAACTCAGAATTGTTTTATACTGCAAAAGACAGTGTTATATTAAGACAAAGATATTGAACATAACACAAATATGCAAATACTGTAGATAGATAGACATATATATATATATATATATATATATATATATATAGTGGGGAAAAAAGTATTTAGTCAGCCACCAATTGTGCACGTTCTTCCACTTAAAAAGATGAGAGAGGCCTGTAATTGACATCATAGGTAAACCTCAACTATGAAAGACAAAATGAGAAAACATCTAGAAAATCACATTGTCTGATTTTTTAAGAATTTATTTGCAAATTATGGTGCAAAATAAGTATTTGGTCACCTACAAACAAGCAAGATTTCTGGCTCTCACAGACCTGTAACTTCTTCTTTAAGAGGGTCCTCTGTCCTCCACTCATTACCTGTAGAAATGGCACCTGTTTGACATTGTTATCAGTATAAAAGACCTGTCCACAACCTCAAACAGTCACACTCCAAACTCCACTGGTGCTATCAAACAGATAACAGATCCCTTTGTCACGCACCACAACTTTCCATATTGTTTTTTGACCTGTTGTAAATAACTTCTCTACTTAGATTGCATTTTGTTTTGGCTTTTTTTAAGGACTCTAAAATCCTTTGAAGATCATGTGTATAGAGTATAAATAATCTGTGAATTTTCAGTTCTTGTATAACACCATGTCTGAAGAAGAGAGCCAGTACTCTTGAAAGCTTACTTATAAATATACTCAGTTAGCCTCTAAAAGGTATCGCCTGATTTCTTCACACTTCCACATGTTGATATAAAGCAGGGACAGCTTTTGGTACTCGTCCATAGCGCTGTACTGTCAGAGGGGGCGTTCCTTACAGCCCAGCGATGACGCTGAGCTGTGAGGAACGCCCCCCCCCCAGTACAAGTCTATGAACGAGTACTGTCAGGGAGGTCGTTCCTCACAGACCAGCTAGACTGTCAGGAACGCCCTTCTGATGGTGAACCGTGAAACTACGACCCCCGATATCTCCAGCCCCAAGGCACATACCGGGAAAGCCGGCAGTGCGCTGAATTCAGCGCGCTGTCGGCTTTCTAGCGGTATGTAAAACAGCATATACATGAGGACGTGAAAGGTCCTCTTTAAGGCTGAGTCAGGGATGTGTTCATGTTGTAGCACAGGGTACTGTTACATTTATATGTAATATGCACATAATATCTTATGTCTTTAAGAAGTATTGCGTCAGCCATTGCATCTGTGCCTGCACTGGTAAGGTTAATGCACAGCACCTCACACCACATGTACCCAACACTTAGCCCTCATTGGACAAAGGGGGTGGGGACACTTTGGTGTAGTTTAGGCAGACCGGGGAACTCTAGTTAGTTCTGCCTGTGAGGTAGTGAGCTGGAGTGTAGTCTGAGGAGGAAGATGGTTGCCACACTTTTGGCCACTGCTGGACCAACAGGACCCTAACACAGAGTTCAGAGTGGAGTACCTCAAGTCTTTAGGAGTCCAGGTACAGTCTGTAATAAGAGCAGGAGGATTTATACTGCTACAGAGCAAAAGGCCACATTCAGGCCTACATAAGGAGGGATACCTAGTGCTACTCCAAGGTACATCATACTCAATAATAATAATAATAATAATAATAATAATAATAATAACTTTATTTATATAGTGTAAGAGACAGCCAATGTTGTCCTAAGCTTCATTTTTCTGTATAAACTGTTAATGCTGAATGTGTTTCTGTGATTCTGTTCCTTTAAGACAGCAGCCATTGTAATTGTGACATGATGCTGGAGTGAGACCCCCCCTTTTATGTCAGCCTGCCTGTTCTGCAGACAGAGTGTGAGCAGAGAAGCAGGAAGTGACGAGGCAGAGAGCAACAGCCATCTTGGCAAGAGAAAAGACAGGTGCCTGTGCTGTATTGAACTGGTGTGGAGATTTTTCTGTACAGCTAAGCTGTATCTTGGTCCAGAGACAAACAGAGTGTAAAGAGACAACAGGATTAGTGAGTCCACGTGAAAGGAACTGTGCTCAGTGGCTGATCAGTGAGACTGACATTATGACTGTGTATATGGATATCACAGATAGAGACTCGAAGTGCTGTTGATGTACTGGACAGTAACTGCTAAATCCCGCTTTACATCCCAGCTCAGTGTATGGATTCGGCAGGACTGTCAGTGTGCTGAGTGGAATCTGCTGTTGGATTACATTGCATTCATTTGGTTTCCCTGTCTGTTAAAGAGGACTTCATTTCTCCCGGGATCTTGATAACCGTGAGGAGAGGACGCTTCACTAAAAGAAAGGAACGACTTTGGGCCCCACCACGCACTTCTACGGACTGTAAGCGGTCCACCTGGACCACTGGGGAAAAGGGGGTGCACGAAATGTGAAGTCAGGGTCAGTTAGGGATAGTTTTGAGTATATTGTTCATTCAGTGTCCATACTGCAGAAGTGGACAGAGTAAAAGTAGAAACCATTGCAGAATTTGCCTTGAAATTGTTCATGCTATATTGTATATTTTGCTTGTCTTTATCCCTGTCATTTTACCTTTAACTAGCCTTTATTAATTTATAGTAAATATATATTTTTTCCTTGAACTTCCGCGTGTGCGTTCATATCTGGTTGCGGAGTCCAAACCACCTGCCTTGCTCTCGGTTCACAATAGCGCCAACATATTCCGTAGCACTTTACAAATCACATGAACAGACAATATGAGACATTACAATGTGACAAAGAAATAAACATATCAAACAATAGGAGTGAGGGCCCTGCTTGCAAGAGTTTACATTCTATGTGGAGATAGGGAGACACAAGAGGTCAGAGGGCTTGTTTGTTGCAATGGTCCAGCCATCTTTTAATAGAAAAGGTTGTGTAACTGAAGCTGTATGAATTCGTCACCAGCCAGTATCTGTGAATAAACAGATACTAAGTGCAAGGAGTGCAGTGTAACTTCTAGATGGAGGGGGCAGGATCTGAGGAACAGAGGCGGAAGGATAAAAGGTGTTATTGTTCTACTCTTGGGTAAAGCATTCCAGAGCACCGGTGCAGCTCGAGAAAAGTCTTGGAGATGGGAATGGGATGATCAGATAACAGGGGATGCAAGTCTAAGGTCATTAGCAGAACGGAGAGGACGGTTAGGGTGGTAGACAGTGATGAGAGAGGAGATATAGAGGGGCGCAGCGCTATTGATGGATTTGTGGGTCAGTGTGATAATTTTATATTGTATTCTGTGATGGATGGGCAACCAATACAGCGACTGACACATGGTAGATGCGTCTGTGTACCGGTTTGACAGAAAGATGAGTCTGGCGGCTGCATTCAGGACAGATTTTAGTGGGGAGAGTTTAGTAAGAGGAAGCCCAATTAGAATAAAATTGCAATAGTGAAGATGAGAGAGAATCAGAGTGACAATGAGGGTTTTTGATATTTCCATGGTGAGAAAAAGGCGAATTCTAGAGATACTCCTATATACTGTATATGAGAGGAACTCTTCTATCCTTCACTAACTTGCTGTGCACCTCCATATTGAGAGTTATCTGCTTGTACTGTGAACCTGATGATGGCTGTCTGGAAGCTTTTTGCACTGAGTAAAGACTGGCACTACGTTCACCATCCATCTTGCCTCCATGTGTGCGTCTGAAGCTAACTTGCACCAACCACAATCTTGGGTACATCCTGCGTCAGGTCACACTACTACACCCATCATTCACCAGAAGGAGTACCCTGGGGAACCTGTCCAGTACAAAGACCACCTAGGTGTGTTCCCCCACCACTGTGCTGTACCCGAGGGAGAGAGCCTGGAGATGGCTGCACCGTGACTACCACTCCCAACATCCACCACTCAGACACAATCTCCCCCTTGCAGTCCCCCTTGGGGCACCACATAGAGGTAGCCTGCCTACAAGGAAGATCACAGGGAGAAGGAGTAGAAAGGACTTGTTCATTTCCCCCGCCAGTGCCGCTGCAAAGTCTATTTTGCAAATAAGCCGGTGGTGCCTTTTCATGTGAGTACATAGAGATGTACTTCCTACATTTGTTCCTGCATGGCCATGGATAAGTTTCTGCTTGCAGACCCTGCAGCCACCATTCTCACCCTGGGAGCTTCCCTTAGGTCTTCCTCGAGCAGGCTATTTGTATGTTGGGTCTGTAGTTTGGCTGGTATTGTTACCACTGTTACCACCAACTTACTCTGATGTTATCTTGTCACTCTAATCCTGTTGCCAGGTCCTACCTGCAAAAGAATCATAAGCAATAATGTCTCCCCCCGCTTTTTCAGACTTATCATAACTATGGGATTCCTGCACACTACAGTTTTACCTATAGTGCCCCTGCTATAATGACTCCACAGATCTCTTCCACTTCCTCTTCTGCCTCTTCTACTTGCAAAAAATGCTGATTGCTCTCATCCAACTTATGAAAAAGAGGAGGAAGACTGCTCTGACTAGGAGAATAAGCTTTGAAAGTAGGTGCCAGATCACTACTAGGGAACTTTGTCAGTGAAGAAGATGAAGGAGACATGGTTTACAGTCCAGAAAGGACCTGCAGTAAATTAGGTTACAACATTAGAGGAGGAGGAACATACAGAAGCCTGACTCAAAATCACATCACTCTCAGATGCAATATCCTCCTGTGACTGAGATGAGAGAGCTAAGTAATCAAAAATTTTATTTTCATTATCAAAAAGTGCTACAATCTTGTGGCTACTGGAAGTGCTACCAAAACTAGAAGTAGTGTTTTTGTTGCAACCCACACTCTTATTGTTAGTACTTGCACAAATGTTTCCTCCTCCTCGTTTAGCCTGTCCCCTGCCCCGTTTTTTCATCTGTTTACTGCACACTGCTTAATTAGAAAAGTGATCTGACACTGTGCGGATTTTTATGTTTTTGTTTGATTTTTTTTGTTTTTTTAAATGTAAAAAAAACCCCATAGTAAAGTACTAAAAGAGGCAGGTAGTCATAAAGTATTAGCCTAGAACCCCTTGCATCAGTCAGCTTGTTTTGTTTTTTTTTTTGCCTTTACAATGAGAATTTTTATATATTGGTTTTTCTTAGTTTTTCTGAATTTTTCAGAGTAACAACTGTCTTGCACCGAGGGGCAATTGTTTTCACAGATCTGTGAAAATGGAAAAATAGGACATGACCTATATTTAGATGGTCCATTACAACAAACCATCAAAATATTGGTCATGTGATTAGCCCCCATTCACTTGAATGGAATTCAATGGTACCATGAGACATCCATTAAAAAAAAAAAAACGGATGTCACACAGCCATTGTTCACTGTTGTGTGAGTATAGCTTAAAATTGAGGCTAAAACTAGAGTTTTTATCTAAAAAAAAATTGTGATATCTCTGTCTATACATATCTCTGCAAACTTGTCATGTGAATATCTCTGATTTTCCTCGAGCGACTTAATTATTAGAGATAAAATGTCTGTCCATATAAAGGCATTGAGTAGTTTGCAAATATCTTCAAATCACTAAAGGCAACTGAGTGCACTGAACACACTGAACAAGAAGACTCATAGGACAGCAATGGAGTTATAGGTATGAACTGATAGTCTACGTGAAAAATATCCTATCTGCATAATTGAGTTATTTAAAATAATGTTTTAAGCAATAAAAATAATAGTAAAAGTTGTTTAAAATAAAGTTAAAATTAAATAGCACAATTTCTATCGCACTGATTTTAATTGGATCTGCTCACTGGATATCATGGATGTTATTATAATTTTAAGCAGTATTTCTAGATTTAGTTTCTAAAAAAATCATTATTTTTATTCACTGGCATAAAAAGGTCATGTTGAAAATATGCATAGCATATTTATTCATACCATTGTTAATCTCATTTGGACATATTCTGTACACATCAGTGATCACGACCATAGCATCTAATATCATTATACAGTGAAATATAATAAGAACCTAAATAATATAACAATTTTTATGATAAATAAACAATGTAAGAGTTGTACTTTAATATATAAATTATCAACATAAGGTAAATCAAAATACAGAAATGTTGTAACATAATGCAGTTGAAAAAAGTGAGACTGTCTTTGGAGTTTCTTTAAGGGAATGATTCCATGTTCAGGTTTTTACATGATGTTTATGATTATAAATTATGGCTCAAAAAGGGAAATAAAGTATAAAGCATAGGTTCTGCTTCTCGTCTAGTTTTCAATCCACTACTGGTTTGGGCTTAAAAACACCTAAACTTGGAAACTAAGGGCCTATTCAGAAAGCAATGCTATGAGTATGGGACAATAGACCTGCAGCAGTTCACATTGCATCATAAATCACTAGGATTCTGTTAATAATGCTTAGACAAGCCATGGTCAGTCTGCAGAATGCAGTTGTCACATGGACCTTGTTTCTTGAAACGAACAAGACTGTCTAAATCGACCCTTAGTAATGAATATGTAAATTAACACTTACATTGCAGAAGGTAATGAGTAGGGCAGCAGGGGATTCAAATTCCCTTTAGCTGCCTTCTCAGCCAAGACATGCATTGGGGGTGGGGGTTTTGGCACACTGGAAATTTGCTCAGGGTCGCCATCTTCTCAGGGGTTCCCAGCCAGTGATCTACTTCCAATGAAGGAGGACTGCGATGGAGCCAGCAGGTCAAGAGAAGAAGTGTCTAAGCCGCATCCTGAGGCATTTAAGAATTTGCTGTGCTGCAGTTAGTCGCTAGTTATAGAAGTTTTGTGAACTTAACAGCAGTTAATGCTATCTTAAAAAAAATTTCTGTACTCTGTTAATTTAACCTGTCCTTTGAGACTTCAACTCCTGTTCAAAACAGGTACAGACAGACCTCAGGTAGACAGCATTATTTGATTCCACAACAAGCATAAGCAGCACCCACAGGTTCCTAGTTTACTATCCAGGCACAGATAACACCTTCATTACACTTCCTACCTCTGCCCGGCCTATTCCATAGCATTTAACAGAAGGAAATTTGGTGTCACAGTGGCCATTGCGTTTTCTGCTTTTGACAGCCAGACACCATGAACTTTGTTTGCAATGATGTAGTAATTAAAAAACCTAGGTTGCTGCAGACTGGAGTTGTATCTTCTTTAGCAATGAATCCAGGTTTTGTTTAAGTTCTGTTCAGTGAGGTTCAGGTATGGAGGACTTGGGTGAGCCCTTCAATTTTTCCTTTCCTGTGGAGCGACACACACTGTCCCAACTGCTGGTGTGATAATGTGGGGAGCCATCGCATACCACAGTCGGTCACCCCTAGTAGTAATACGAGGGACACTAACATCTCAGTGGTATGTGCAGAAGGACATTCTGCAGCCATGAGTTTCACATGGCATATTTCAACAGGGTAATGTTTGAGCATACACAGCAAGGGTTTCCTAGGAATGTCAGATTTCAGCACTTCCATGGCCTGTCTGGTCACGAAATTTATTGCCATTTGAGCATTGATGGGACCAGCTGGGTCATGAGTGTGCAGGATCTACAGGCCCTGCTTCAGCAGCTCTCAGCAAACTGTATGCATTCATGTCCAACCATATCTCATCTTGTATCCAGGCCAGAAGCTACCCGGCAGGGTACTAGACCCTTCCTTCAATTTTACAGTTTTCCCCAATAAACTTCTCCTTTCACTTAACCACACACTGATATATATATATATATATCATTATAGTCACACATACAAAGTTTCATTTAATTCTACCAACTTCTTCTTGGTGTGTTATTATACAGTACTAGGCAAAAAATTTAGGCAGACTCAAACTGATTTTTCATACTGACACCCAGCCTCCACACAGATCATCTTTTGCAGCAACCTCCGGAAGCTGCTAGTGGACAGGATTCAAGTAATAGTAACAGAGTTGCAATTCCCTGGAAACACCTCTATCAGTGGACGGCGCTGCTGCACTACTCCTATTACTTGAATGATATGGGGCTGGAAAACCCTTTTAAGGCTAAGGTCCCAAGTTGCAGAAAAGCTGTTTTTTATGTTAAAGATTTTGCTGAGGTTTTTTGAGCCAAAGCCAGGACTAGATTGAGCAGAAGGGAGAAGTATAAGAGCTTCCTATATATTTTCCATTCCTTTTGTAGCCATCTCTTATATATATAAAAATGAGTTTCTGTCTGTCTGTTCTTTATGCGGGACCAAACTACTGGACCAATCCTCACCAAATTTGGCACACAGGTACAAGAGGTATCCGGGAAGATTTTAGACCGGGTCTCAGCTCTCTAGGACATACCGTTTCTGAGATACAGTATTCCCAAAAAATGACCTTCATTAGCCAAGACAAGCCTGCAAGTCTTTTACTCATATTCCAACTGCCATACACACGGTCACATGTCCCTTATCAGCAAATAGAAGCTCACAGGTTCTTAGTCTCCACAGGCACACAGCTTTAACCAGGTTTCCATAGCAAACAAGATATTTATGACTTGTATTAATCAATAGCAGTTCGCAGGTCCTTAAATATTCAGTCATATGACGTGTATCAGCAGTGTCGGACTGGGATGTCTAGGGCCCACCAGTGGAATTGTTTCTAGGGGCCCACTGCCAGGTCCACTGCAGATCAGCTGTCCCGAGACAGCGCTACAGGTAATAACATGTCGGGAGCCATGCTGCTCATCCACCATTTGTTGTATCCCACTGCACTACCTAATCCCACCGCTACACTCTGTATGGCAAGCGAGCAGCGTGGATCCTAAAATTGTTACCATTACTTGTAACCACAAAGTCCTAGAAAAGCTGATCTGGCTGTCGGACCCCTGCAGGTGTAATATTGATGGCCTATCCTAAGGACAGTCCAAGCAAAAAAGAAAAAGCCAAGAAAAACCCCAAAAATATGTAAAAATATATATTTATTAATAAAAATGTAATAAATAATACATTTAGAAAAATATGTATCAAAGACAATAATGTAGGTGACATGGGCAAAGAGAAAACACAACACAGGACACATGTGTCACATGTGAAGGCTCAAAAATATACAAAGGTATATAAGATGGCAGTATATATATAATGGCCCGTAATAAATATGCAATGCAAAATATACAAGATTTGCAAACCATATATAAACAGATATCTTAAATAGAGAGCTAAAACCCAATAAATAGTTAAATATCTATGTGTCAGGTACCGTGATCTGTAATACGGGGGGCACCTCAGGGTACGGTTCTCGCCCCTTTCCTCTTCACACTGTACACTGCTGATTTTAGGTGCAACTCATCTAGCTGCTACCTACAGAAGTATTCTGACGACTCTGCAATAGTAGGCCTCATCACAGACGATGATGACAGGGAGTACAGAGAACTGAACCGTTTTTTTGTGGACTGATGCCACCAGAACCACCTGAAGATTAACGCGGGGAAGACCAAGGAGATGGTGGTGGACTTCCGTAAAGGCAGATGCCCTCCAAAAGCAGTGGACATCCTGGGGACGGGCATCGAGATTGTGAACACCTATAAGTACCTGGGTTTGCTCCTTAATAATAAGCTGGACTGGGCAGATCATATGGAGGCCCTGTACAGGAAGGGCCACAGCAGGCTCTACCTGCTTAGGAAGCTGAGAGCCTTTGGAATCCGGGGGGTACTTCTTAGGACTTTCTTCAACTCGGTAGTGGCATCAGCCATCTTCTTTGGAGTGGCCTGCTGGGGGAGCAGTATATCAACCAGGGACAGAAATAAACTTGACAAGCTGATTAGAAGGGCCAGCTCTGTCCTGGGGAGCCCACTGGACCCAGTGCAGGTGGTGGGTGACAGAAGGATACTGTCCGTGGTGAGCTCCATGCAGAAGAAGAAGTCCCATCCCATGCATGAGACTGTGATTGCGCTGGGCAGTACTGTCAGTGACCGACTGCTCCACCCTAGGTGTGAGAAGGAGCGCTATCGGAAGTCTTTCCTCCCCACTGCGGTTAGGCTGTACAACCAACACCGACCTAAGCGGAGATCATTACATACAGAGAACTGAAATATCTCTCTGCCTGTTAAATCCCCCCCCCCCCCCTGCTACGTCCTATCTGTCTGTCTGCTATTAATGTAATGCCTCTCACCTTGGAACATTCCTGTACATGTTGTATTTGTATTTGTATCTGCTTATCTTATCTTATCTTATCTTTGCTGCTGTAACACACTGAATTTCCCCATTGTGGGACTATTAAAGGACTATTATTATTATTATTATTATTATTAAATATGCCACATGGACACAGAAAATGTGTATGGAAATGCAAAATAAGAAACACTATCTAGATATAGCTAACATATATTAAAGGCAATAAGTGGTGGAATATACCACATAGATACAAATATATATATATGGAAATGCAAAATTGAAGATCCTATCCAAATATAGCTAACATATACTGCTAAATATTGATAAATACCATATATGGAGAAAAGCAATAATGGATAGCGGATACATCAAATAAACATCAAATAAACAAATAAATGAATACAAAGGGATTACCTGCAGCCATTATAAAGATAGATTTGAGCCCAGTGAACAAAAAGGTATGCGTGGAAACGCACCTCAACGCGTTTCGCCAACAAAGGCTTCCTCAGGAGGTGTAATATCCAAGCAGAAAGGAGAGGTATATATAGGGACCCCCAAACCATGTGTAACCAGCTGTAGATAGTAGCGCATGATGCTGTGATGGCCATAGCAAAAATCGGTTCAGCGCATGCGCAGTAGCGGGCAGTCGCATCAAATGACGCTAAACTCCCATGCACGTAGTAGCGCTGAGCCGATATCGCGAGGTCAGCGCACAAACACCATGCACTCCACGCTGGAACGCATGGAAGGGTAAGTATAACTACAATAGTGAAGAATATATATATAAACAAACGGGATCAGCATATCGCGAGGTCAGCGCACAAATACCATGCGCTCCACGCTGGAACGCATAGAAAGGTAAGTATAACTGCAATGGTAGAGAGTATATAAATAAACAAACAGGATCAGCGTATTAGCCTATCGCAAGACAGCCCCAGACATCTTAAGCATAATGTACATATGTATATAATAATATTATACAAAAAACACAAAATAGCAAAGCTAATTAACCATGCCATATATACAAAAAGAAAAAAAAGACATAGAAGGATTTAAACCACTTGCACAAGATAAACGATATATCCAAATATACAAAAATAATATTGTACAAAATTGTACTAAACTACCACTAAAGGACATATAAAAATATGTCTACAAATCCTACATATCCAAATATGATTGAACAAAAAATACATATAGAGAAAATATCAAAAAAAAAAAAAAAAAAAAAAAAACCCTAATATTATATATAATGCTGATGATGAATATATAAAGTGAAAAAAATAACAAACAAAGCAAAACAAAATAAGTGAAATAGCATAAGTGAACCAAGAATATAAACCACAAGGTTCATATAAATATATATAAAAAAGAACAAAATAAGTGAAATAAGTGAAGTGTAATAAATGCATAAATACAAAATTTCAATATAAAATATGTGAAACATAAGTAAGACATAATACAAAATATATAATATAAATAATTATAAATATAAATAAATCGGACATAAGACAAA
Organism: Leptodactylus fallax; assembly: GCA_947044405.1. NCBI lineage: Eukaryota > Metazoa > Chordata > Amphibia > Anura > Leptodactylidae > Leptodactylus > Leptodactylus fallax. Next base: position 2,458,684 of record CAMRHE010000024.1, read on the forward strand.
ATACAATAAAATAATAAAAAAAAAAAAAAAAAAAAAAACTCTTTATATATATGCAAATATAGACGAATGCTACAGATCAATCAAGGGGCAGATGTATCTTCACGAATTTCAAAGAAAGTTATACTTCATCCAGTCCTTAAAAAAAAAAAAACAATAATACAATAAATAAACAATAAACAAATAAACAGAAAACAATAAAAACACAAAAAAGCATACCTTTATAAAAAATGTCTGAAGCTGACAGCCTCATTTAAACCCAAAGGCGAGGCTGTCTTAAGATTAACTATCCATCTTACTTCTTTACGTAACAATGCATTCTTAATATCCCCACCACGGGAACCCAGTTGGACACGGTCAATACCAAAGGCTTTAAATCCTTTCGGATTACATCCATGGCATTCTCTAAAGTGTCTAGGAATGGGTTGTAATTTTTCAAAATCGGGAGCAGAGGCAGCAGATTGTATCTTGCTCACATGTTCAGATATTCTAGTCTTAAAGGCCCTAGTTGTCATACCAATATAAATGAGCCCACATGGGCATGTTGCATAATAAATCACCGCAGAGGTTGTACATGTAATGTTATGACGGATTTTATTGTATCTATGATTGGTAGAATCACTAAATTCCAGGGTCCTCAACATGTAACAACACATACTACATCTACCACAAGGGTAGAAGCCAAGCTTCGGCCCTCTGCTTCCAAAAACATTGGTCAGAGGTCTAGAGACATAATGACTGTTAGTAAGAATGTCTCGTAAGTTTTTAGAACGTCTCCATGTAATACTAGGAAAATCCTTCAAATATGGGGCTATATCAGAATCAGTCAATAGAACTGACCAATGTTTTTGGAGCACTCCACGAATATCTCGCCACCTAGAATTAAAATTAGTAATAAACCTAATTTGGGATGAATCAACTTTTTTAGAAAAACCCCGACTTACCAACAAGGATTCACGTGGTGTATTTTTTGCACGAAGATATCCAGAGTTGATGGATTTCTCATTGTAACCTCTTTGCTTAAAACGTGTGGTAAGATCCAAGGCTTGTTTCTCAAAATTGGAGTTGTTGGAGCAGATTCGTCGGACCCGCAAAAATTGGCCGACCGGAATTGCATCTTTAACTTTGTAGTAGTGAGAAGAGCTTGCATGAAGAAATGAATTTGTTTATATATATAATCTCTACCATTGCAGTTATACTTACCTTTCTATGTATTGGGTTTTAGCTCTCTATTTAAGATATCTGTTTATATATGGTTTGCAAATCTTGTATATTTTGCATTGCATATTTATTACGGGCCATTATATATATACTGCCATCTTATATACCTTTGTATATTTTTGAGCCTTCACATGTGACACATGTGTCCTGTCTTGTGTTTTCTCTTTGTCCGTGTCACCTACATTATTGTCTTTGATACATATTTTTCTAAATGTATTATTTATTACATTTTTATTAATAAATATATATTTTTACATATTTTTGGGGTTTTTCTTGGCTTTTTCTTTTTAGCTTGGATTGTTGATGTTTGCGGTCAAGTTTATATGGAGGTTTTTTTTGGTTAGTATATACATTTGTTCTGTTTTACAGAAGGTACCTCATTCATGGATTATAAGAAACGTGATAAACAGTGGATCTCTCAATTGAGTACTATTTTTGGTGATAGGATAACGGCTGAGACCGAAACACAGGATGTTAAGTTGCTGAAGCAAAATATTCGTAATCTAATTAGGAAACGAACAAGAGTGTGGTGGAACAAGGTGGCTTTAGAAAGCTATTTACAAAAAGATATTATCCCTAGGGGATTACGTATTCAAGTATTTCCAACCTTGGACAGTGAAGATACCCAGTTTACTGGTATATGGGAAGAGGCCCTGTCCAAGTGTTCACGTACATTATTGGAGTTATTGATTGGAGCAGATCGTAAGACCCTGGACGCCCTGGAAAAAGAAATTGAGATTTGTAAAGATAAAATTCAAAATACTTTGAGTAGTGTTGAAGTGGAATCTTTTGAGAAAAAACTTGAAGAAGATATTGAGAAGTGGGAAAAAGAAGTGCAAGAGATAAAAACCCAAAAATTCTCACGTGACCTTGAAGATTTTCTTTCTAATAAGATATATCGGTGGCATAAGAAACGTGATAAACGTCAGCGATTAAATTCACAATCTACATCCCACTCTTTATCTCGTTCAAACTCTAATACATCATTGTCCTCTGAATTAGAATGTGGCAGATCTTTTTTAGGAAAACGGGGGGGATCTACAGATATGCACAACCTAGGAATGCAGTCGTACGATCTCAGAACCCCCTCCTCAAAACGAAACTTGGACGGATTCAACATCAAAGACAAACGGAAGAAAAACTAAAGGTGATTATTCTTTCCACTCATGTTCTAACTAGTTATCAGATCGAGGTTTTACAAAAAGGTTTGTCTTTTTCGCCAGCAGCAAAATTTGATCGGTTCACTATGATTAAAGATCTTGAACTATTTGCACGTAAAGTCCTTTTTAAAAAATATTTTAAACAGGAAGTCAATAGTGAACTTAATTCTATTGCTGAACAACAGGCTGTACGAGATTTAGAACTTTTCCTTGAGGAACAAACTGGTACTAAATATTCTGATATGCCCACACACCTGTGTCGGTGCTCACAACATTTTCTCCCTTTGTCTTTCAGTCCAGTGGTTGACATTTTTGTTAAGCTGGTCAAAAAGGATTTAGATGACATACCTGAAAATGTTATTGAATCCAATTTAAATTTTGGCCAACGTAAGAATTACGTACATTTAGTGATGTGGTGATCAAGCCAGCTGAAAAGGGGGGAAATGTTGTGATTTGGCCGACACAGATGTACGAATATGAGGCTTTTAAACAACTTAATAATACTGTCTGTTACCGCAGACTTCCTAGTGATCCTTCTATTCAATTTAAAATTGAATTGGATAATATTCTAAAGGATGCAGTGGCAGTCGGAATCATTAACAATAATATCCTACTGGGTCTTACTGTAGATTTCCCAGTAATTCCTACACTATATCTTCTTCCTAAAATTCATAAAAACAGTAAGATTCCGCCAGGGCGGCCTATTGTCTCTGGTATGGGCAGTTTGTGTGAAAATGTTGGCAGATTTATAGATCATTATCTTAAACAATGTGTTGAAATATTGCCATCGTATATCAAAGACACTTCAGATATGTTGAGACACTTAGATGAGATGCATGTGGATGAGGATACTCTTTTGGTTACTTGTGATGTCGAGTCTCTGTATACATCTATTGGTCATGATCATGGAGTGCGGGCATCGAGATTTTTTCTACAAAATACTAATTTGGATATTGATTTGGTTAATCTTATTGTGGATTTATTATATTTTGTTTTGACACACAATTATTTTTTGTTTAAGGATCGCTTGTTCCTACAGCTCCAGGGTACAGCTATGGGGGCATCTTGTGCGCCCTCGTATGCTAATCTGTTCCTGGGGCTGTGGGAACGTGAGGTCGTTCCACATGTGGAGGGTTTTGATGCCGCACTCCATTGGTCAAGATACATTGATGACATTTTTTTCATCTGGCAGGGCTCGGCGTCTCACCTTGAGAGTTTTTTTTTATCATCCTTAAATGCAAACGATCTCAATATTCACCTTACTTAGCACTATAGTAGGGTGAAGATTGAATTTTTGGATATTCTAATTGAACGTGATTCTGATGGCATGATATCTACTGATGTATTTAGAAAGGAAACTGCCACAAATTCATTTCTTCATGCAAGCTCTTCTCACTACTACAAAGTTAAAGATGCAATTCCGGTCGGCCAATTTTTGCGGGTCCGACGAATCTGCTCCAACAACTCCAATTTTGAGAAACAAGCCTTGGATCTTACCACACGTTTTAAACAAAGAGGTTACAATAAGAAATCCATTAACTCTGGATATCTTCGTGCAAAAAATACACCACGTGAATCCTTGTTGGTAAGTCGGGGTTTTTCTAAAAAAGTTGATTCATCCCAAATTAGGTTTATTACTAATTTTAATTCTAGGTGGCGAGATATTCGTGGAGTGCTCCAAAAACATTGGTCAGTTCTATTGACTGATTCTGATATAGCCCCATATTTGAAGGATTTTCCTAGTATTACATGGAGACGTTCTAAAAACTTACGAGACATTCTTACTAACAGTCATTATGTCTCTAGACCTCTGACCAATGTTTTTGGAAGCAGAGGGCCGAAGCTTGGCTTCTACCCTTGTGGTAGATGTAGTATGTGTTGTTACATGTTGAGGACCCTGGAATTTAGTGATTCTACCAATCATAGGTGCTATAAAATCCATCATAACATTACATGTACAACCTCTGCGGTGATTTAATATGCAACATGCCCATGTGGGCTCATTTATATTGGTATGACAACTAGGGCCTTTAAGACTAGAATATCTGAACATGTGAGCAAGATACAATCTGCTGCCTCTGCTCCCGATTTTGAAAAATTACAACCCATTCCTAGACACTTTAGAGAATGCCATGGATGTAATCCGAAAGGATTTAAAGCCTTTGGTATTGACCGTGTCCAACTGGGTTCCCGTGGTGGGGATATTAAGAATGCATTGTTACGTAAAGAAGTAAGATGGATAGTTAATCTTAAGACAGTCTCGCCTTTGGGTTTAAATGAGGCTGTCAGCTTCAGACCTTTTTTATAAAGGTATGCTTTTGTGTGTTTTTATTGTTTTCTGTTTATTTGTTTATTGTTTATTTATTGTATTATTGTTTGTTTTCTTTAAGGACTGGATGAAGTATAACATTCTTTGAAATTCGTGAAGATACATCTGCCCCTTGATTGATCTGTAGCATTCATCTATATTTGCATATATATAAAGAGTTTTTTTTTTTTTTTGTTTTTTTTTTATTATTTTATTGTATTTTGTCTTATGTCCGATTTATTTATATTTATAATTATTTATATTATATATTTTGTATTATGTCTTACTTATGTTTCACATATTTTATATTGAAATTTTGTATTTATGCATTTATTACACTTCACTTATTTCACTTATTTTGTTCTTTTTTTTTATATATATTTATATGAACCTTGTGGTTTATATTCTTGGTTCACTTATGCTATTTCACTTATTTTGTTTTGCTTTGTTTGTTATTTTTTTCACTTTATATATTCATCATCAGCATTATATATAATATTAGGTTTTTTTTTTTATATTTTCTCTATATGTATTTTTTGTTCAATCATATTTGGATATGTAGGATTTGTAGACATATTTTTATATGTCCTTTAGTGGTAGTTTAGTACAATTTTGTACAATATTATTTTTGTATATTTGGATATATCGTTTATCTTGTGCAAGTGGTTTAAATCCTTCTATGTCTTTTTTTCTTTTTGTATATATGGCATGGTTAATTAGCTTTGCTATTTTGTGTTTTTTGTATAATATTATTATATACATATGTACATTATGCTTAAGATGTCTGGGGCTGTCTTGCGATAGGCTAATACGCTGATCCTGTTTGTTTATATATATACTCTCTACCATTGCATTTATACTTACCTTTCTATGCGTTCCAGCGTGGAGCGCATGGTATTTGTGCGCTGACCTCGCGATATGCTGATCCCGTTTGTTTATATATATATTCTTCACTATTGTAGTTATACTTACCCTTCCATGTGTTCCAGCGTGGAGTGCATGGTGTTTGTGCGCTGACCTCGCGATATCGGCTCAGCGCTACTACGTGCATGGGAGTTTAGCGTCATTTGACGCGACTGTCCGCTACTGCGCATGCGCTGAACCGATTTTTGCTATGGCCATCACAGCATCATGCGCTACTATCTACAGCTGGTTACACATGGTTTGGGGGTCCCTATATATACCTCTCCTTTCTGCTTGGATATTACACCTCCTGAGGAAGCCTTTGTTGGCGAAACGCGTTGAGGTGCGTTTCCACGCATACCTTTTTGTTCACTGGGCTCAAATCTATCTTTATAATGGCTGCAGGTAATCCCTTTGTATTCATTTATTTGTTTATTTGATGTTTATTTGATGTAGCCTCTATCCATTATTGATTTTCTCCATATATGGTATTTACCAATATTTAGCAGTATATGTTAGCTATATTTGGATAGGATCTTCAATTTTGCATTTCCATATATATATATATATATATATTTGTATCTATGTGGTATATTCCACCACTTATTGCCTTTAATATATGTTAGCTATATCCAGATAGTGTTTCTTATTTTGCATTTCCATACACATTTTCTGTGTCCATGTGGCATATTTAACTATTTATTGGGTTTTCGCTCTCTATTTAAGATATCTGTTTATATATGGTTTGCAAATCTTGTATATTTTGCATTGCATATTTATTACGGGCCATTATATATATACTGCTATTTTATATACCTTTGTATATTTTTGAGCCTTCACATGTGACACATGTGTCCTGTCTTGTGTTTTCTCTTTGTCCGTGTCACCTACATTATTGTCTTTGATACATATTTTTCTAAATGTATTTTTTATTACATTTTTATTAATAAATATATATTTTTACATATTTTTGGGGTTTTTCTTGGCTTTTTCTTTTTTTGCTTGGATTGTTGATGTTTGCGGTCAAGTTTATATGGAGGTTTTTTTTGGTTAGTCTATCCTAAGGACAGGCCATCAATATTTCAAAGATGGATAAACGCTTTAAAGAGGTTGTCCATGAATTGGAGCAATCTATGTGACGGGCATGAGGTGTAAAATAAAAAAAATAAAAAAGCATACTCACCTGTCCCCGGAGCTCCGTACCGTATTTCCAGAAATGAGACACCGCCATGAGACCAAACAGACACAGGTTTACCGCTTCTGCTCGCGGCCTTCGCTTCCCTCTTCAGTAGAGGCGTAGCTAGGGGTTCAGAACAGGGGAGGCAAACACATTCAAGTCAGCCCCCTTCTCAGGTATACTGATATTATCACTATGCGGTGAACGTATAGTGATATATAGCGAGTGTACACATGTCTGTGAAGACCATTTAAGTAAATACAGTACAGGAACAATGTTGTAACTTACAGGTGACGTCTCTGACTGTAATCGTTCACATTTCTCGTCTCTTCCATCTGGACCACCATGATCAGTTCTTGCAGCTGTGTCTTGTCTCTGTAAAGTCTGCAGCAAAGACATCTTTGGCTCCTCACTTTTCCAGGCACCTGACCCACATTATCCTCACTGACATAAAGTCCCCATCCTGCTGATATAACCCCCCACAGAATAAATAATACTGCCAAGTGCATCTTTAAATTAATAATATCCCTGTGAATCCCCTTAAATAGTGCCCCTTATTATTAATACCCCATGTGTTTCCTAATTAAAGGGGTTTTCCAGGTCAATAATAAAAAAAAAAAAAATGAGTGGGATTCCAACATCCAGGACCCACACTGATCAGCTGTTTGAAGGGACCATGGCACTTGTGTAGGCACCGTGACCACTTCTCTGTTTACATTATAGCATTTATTTCATAGTGGCCATGTGATGTAACTACAGCCTCATCCTATACACGTCTATGTGACAAGGCTGTAATTACATTGTACGGACACTATAAAACAGACAGCGTGCAATGTGAACTGACGCCATAGCCTCTTCAATCAGAGGAGAGGGATCCACTGATCTCTTATTGATGATCTGTCCTGAGGATAGGTGAAATTTAAAAAAAAAAAAAAACACACTCACCTGTCCCCCCCAGTGCTCCGTCCTGCCGCTCCTGTGTTTTCTTGTGGCGGAAGTCCTCGCTGCACTGAGACGTCCCATGTCCCTTTCCTTAGGCCACTAATTGACCTCAGTGGTCATGTGCGGCAGGGACTTTCCCCGGAAGAAAGCACTAGAGCAGCAGGACCGGACTGAGCTGGGAGAAACCAGAGCAGCCGGGACAGGTGAGTGTTTTTGTTTATTTATTTTTTCACCTTCCCTGGCCTAGTATACCCTAATACAACCATGTTTAATGATTCCACCTTTTATATCCATAATGCCCCATAATTACCCTTTATATAAATTATTCCCCCCTTTATAGCTATAACGCCACATAATTACCCTTTATATAAATTACTCCGCCCTTTATAGCTATAATGCCCCATAAATACTCCCTCCCCTCTTAAAAATAAAAGCTGTACTCATCTGCCTGCGATCTTTTGAAGGACAGGGATGGAGCAGCCGCCGCCTCGTCTTCTTAAGCCGCTCTCTATGTGCTGTAATCATGCATAGTAGGACATCTGTGTCTCAGCACAGGAGGCGTGATGCTGTGACGTCATCACGCCTGCCTGTGCTGAGAAGCAGACATCTTGTCTCTTCTCTTGGCATCTTATAAACCACAAGCCTGAAGTAGCTTGCGGTTTACAAGACAACACATGAGTAGGATGCATTTTAACCAGATCGGTGTCCTGGAGATGCCGATCTGGTCTAAAATACAGAGTTGCTTGGGGGCCCCTGGAAGCTGAAGAGGAGAGGCCAAGAGCAGGAGCGGGGAGAGGTAAGTGAATAGAGTCTGGACCCCACTGCCGATTATAAAAAGAAGTTGAGGTCCAGTAGGGTCCCCTAAAGGCACGCGGCCCACCAGGGGATTCACCGATCACCCGGTGGGCTAGTCCGACCCTGTGTATCAGCCAATATAAGTTCACATTTCATTTAATAGGTTTCCATAACAACACAGCCATAAATAGACTGTACCTATACTGGACTGCCATACTGGATGTCAAGTGCAAAACTAGATAATTCTTATGGGGCCACTACACAAACAAAAAATGAAATATACCCGTGCGAAGTCGGGTCCTTCTGCTAGTAGTTTATATTTGTCAATTAACAAAATGCAAAGTGAAAGAATAAAAGAGAAACCAAATCAATATCTGGTGTGACCACCCTTTGTCTTCAAAACAGCAATGCTTCTTCTAGGTACACTTGCACACAGCTTTTGAAGGACATGTGCTGTATGCATGTAATATGTGAGTGGCCTGTGCAGTATGAGTCTAATATATAAGTGACTTGAGGGATATGTGTGATGCCTGTGAATAATATGTGAGTGGTGTGTCGTTCATGCATCTATATATATTAAACACACGGAACTTTATTAAGACTGCGGTTTCCTTTACTAGTGTTAATGTATTCCCCTATTGGTGTAAAATGTACCAGAATTATTAAGAGACTCCAGCCTATTAATAATTCTGGTGCATCTTGGGACATATCCCACTCATCAGAATTGAAATCTACATCAGTCAGGGACTGGCAAAGATTTCCGTTACAACTTATGCCAGTTTTCTGCCGTCAGTAATAGGAAATTTGATGGCCTGAGGCATCCCTGCCCTGGTCCCTTTGATGATCCCTGCCCTGGTCCCTTTGATGATCCCTGCCCTGCTCTGCCAACTATTAGAAAGTGGCAAGTGGGGCAGAAAGTGATGACTCTTTGGTGCAAGTCAGGTTCTATGTGCCAAACATGCACCTTTTCTGTGCTAGTTTTCTGGCATACATATTGTATAGTAAATTACCCCCACATTGTACAGTGAGTTTGTGCATCATGTGTCAAATATATGAGTGTCCTGAATGTGGGATGTGTCTTATGTGCAAGAGTTGTGTATACATCATGTTTCTAATGTGTCAGTGGCATCTATGCATCATGTATCCAATATGGAATATATTGTATATTTGAGTAGCTGTGTTGTTGTTGAAGGTGGATGAGGGGGCCAGACAAACCTCTTGCATAGGCGGCCCTTTGCTGTAGTGTCCGCCCCTACTCAAGAGGTACTGTAGAGTGACAGCAAAATGGTCAGCGAAAATAATTAGTCACTCACTATGTTGCTGACATTTTTTTTCTTTTTGTTAAAATGTGTATGGGGTTCAGAAACTGTCTAAATTATGAGGCAATCGAGTTAAAAAATAGGGTTGTGGTTGCTCTATCGGAGCATGGGACATGGAGGAAACTGTGGCATGGGTAGGACTATGAAAGTAGCACTCTTTATACAATTAACCCCTAAGCGACACGTGCAGCAATAGTACAGCGTGAGTGTCTGCGTCTAGGGGACATCCGTTGTAATAGTACAGCTAAAGCTTCCTAAGTTACAGCTAACACCCTGATCCAGCACCCAGATCAGAGCTGAGCTCCAATCAGGGGTTTTAACCCCTTAGATGTCACAGTCAAACATGACCGTGGCATTTAAGGGTTTCTGATATAATAATGCCCCCCATCAGCCACCCTGCAGCGAGATTGGGGGGGGTGCCGATATATATTTTTTTCGGGAGCCCAGGATTTGACCAGTGACCGCGGGCTGCCAGTACCCCAAATACCTGGCTGATCCTGCCACGATGAGAGGAAGTAAGCCTATGCATTTGCATAGGCTGACTTCCTCTATACACTGCAATACATGAGTATTGCACGCATATTGCAGTGTATAGTACTGAACCAGTGATCAGAGCATCGTTGGTTCAGGTCCCCTAGTGGGACATCAAGAAAATTTTTTTTTAAAAAGTGTAAAAAAAAAAATAATAAAGTAAAAAAAGTGAATAAAGCATTCAAAATGCCACTTTCCTATATAGAATGAATTATATTACAAAAAACAAAAAATTTATAAAAACGATACATATTTGGTATTGCCTAGTACATAATCCATAAATTAAAACTGATACATTATTTAACATACACAGTGAACATCGTAAAAAAAAAAAGTAATGATTTTTTGCCGTCTTGCCTCACAAAATATGCTATAAAACGTAATCAATAAGTCATAGTACTAATAAAAAGCACAGCTTGCCCCGCAAAAACTAAGCCCTCAATCAACTCTGTAAACCAAAAAATAAAAATGTTACGCCTCTCAGAAGATAGCGATGCAAAAATAATTGATCAATTTACCCAAATGGGCTTTTGTTTTGCAAAATTAGTAATGCATAAAAAAATATAGATAAAGTATCACTGTAATCGTACCGACCCACAGAATAAAGGTAACATGTTACTTATGCTGTATGATGCACAGAAAAAAAAATTAAAGGTAAAAAGCAATGCCAGAATTTTTTTTTTTTTAATACAACAAGAAAGAGTAAATAAAATTTAATCAATAAGTTATAGGCACCCAAAAATGGTGTCATTTCAAAATGCATCTCATACCACAAAAAACAAGCCCTCATATGGCTGCATCACCAGAAATATATATATAAAAAAAGTATACAGTGGGGAAAAAAAGTATATAGTCAGACAAAATAAGAAAAACAAATCCAGAATATCACATTGCCTGATTTTTAAATAATTTATTTGCAAATTATGGTGGAAAATAAGTATTTGGTCAATAACAAAAGTTCATCTCAATACTTTGTTATATATCCTTTGTTGGCAATGACAGAGGTCAAACGTTTTCTGTAAGTCTTCACAAGGTTGGCACACACTGTTGCTGGTATGTTGGCCCATTCCTCCATGCAGGTCTCCTCTAGAGCAGTGATGTTTTGGGGCTGTCGCTGGGCAACACGGACTTTCAACTCCCTCCAAAGGTTTTCTATGGGGTTGAGATCTGGAGACTGACTAGGCCACTCCAGGACCTTGAAATGCTTCTTACGAAGCCATTCCTTCGTTGCCCTGGCGGTGTGCTTGGGATCATTGTCATGCTGAAAGATCCAGCCACGTTTCATCTTCAATGCCCTTGCTGATGGAAGGAGGTTTGCACTCAAAATCTCACGATACATGGCGCCATTCATTCTTTCATGTACATGGATCAGTCGTCCTGGTCCCTTTGCAGAGAAACAGCCCCAAAGCATGATGTTGCCACCCCCATACTTCACAGTAGGTATGGTGTTCTTTGGATGCAACTCAGCATTCACTCTCCTCCAAACACGACGAGTTGTGTTTCTACCAAACAGTTCTACTTTGGTTTCATCTGACCATATGACATTCTCCCAATACTCTTCTGGAACAATCAGATGCTCTCTAGCAAACTTCAGATGGGCCCGGATATGTACTGGCTTAAGCAGGGGGACACGTCTGGCACTGCAGGATCTGAGTCCCTGGCGGTGTATTGTGTTACTGAAAGTAAAAGTAAAGCATTTATTAATGGTGACCTCGGGTGGGTCCTACAGAGTCAGTGGGCCCGGGGCAGCCACTAGCTACACCAATGACTAGACACGTACATTGGTCAAACTATACACACATCACTCAGAACATACATCACCTAAACTCCTCACATGCATCTCTTGCTCAAACTGTAATACACTCACCTGCTTCCAATCTTGTTAGAAAAGAATGCACCCTTGTTGGTTAAGTCCCACTTCCATTCGCCCGCTAAGCCTTGGCCCCATCTTGGCTCTAAGCTCCGCCTCTCCTGTAGTAAGTGACATTTTGTGTTAAAATCCTCCTTTGTTGTGTAAAATTGTGAGCTACTGCTCTTCAGCTCGGTCAGGCCCCGTCCTCCACCTGGGCCCCTGTGCATCTGAACCGGCTGCACACCCGATATGTCCACCCGTGAGCTTTATTTGTTATACATAAAGACTCATAAATTGCTTTAATAACATAAAAATAAAGATGTTTAATCAGTACTTATGAAAAACCGTAAAAATTAAAAAAGTGTTGCTGTTAATGAATAGGTATTACAGTATATATAGTATTTCTTATGAATGCTTGATCATCCGGAAGTGATCATACAGAAGATCCAAGAGTAAACTAATAAAGTGATAAATGAATAATGTACTATGCTGACTTCATTGCAGATGTTATTTGCTATACTGTTTTATTATACTGTTAAAATATTCTAAAAGATGTAGGATTCTTTTTTAGAAAATTAGATTTGCATCTCACTCGTATATCTGCATTCCATTATACATAACTGTTCAATGTGAAATATAGTATGGGGAATGCTGCTGTCACAACCACAACTGCGATCTATTTCTAGACTTCAGTAAAATGTGTCATCCTACAGGTAATTTATTATGGGTTTGCATTTGAAATAGAAAAGGTCTTATTTTTAGGATGCAGGTGGCAGAGGATGAACTTTATCTTTTGAAGTCAGACTAAAGCATTAAAATCTCTCTGTACAAACATTATTGAAACCCAGGTTTGGAAGTTGTTCACTGAAAATTACTATAGAATACTGTAGCTAGCAGGACACTATATGTGTTGTCATTGCCAGTAAATATATGTAGTTTGCATTATTGAATTTTTTAATTTATTTGGTCTGAATTGAATCTGCTGGCCCATTCGGGCAAATCTGACGAGATTTACTAGTGACTGGGAGAAGCCAGCAGTTAAAACTAAAGTGGTGCTACAGATTAGCACTTGCTCCATGTGGACTCTTAGGTCGGGGCCCCATGTTGCAAAAACCGTTGTGTTTTATAGTACCTGCCAAGTAGAAGGGATTCTAGCTAATCCCATCCACACATTACAGAAAAGTATCCACAGCGGAAATGCTGCGATTTCAAAAACCGTTACATTTTTGAAAATCGCAGCATGTCAATTATAACTACGGAAATGCTGGAGTTTTCCGTATAGGTATAACAGGCACAGAAAGTCCGCAGAGGAATTTTGCTGGCTTTCTGCGAAAAGCGCTGCTGAAAAAAATGCAATGCTTTCCGCCACAGTCTTTTCCACAGCACTTTGAGGCTGGGGCTTGCTACCTAAATTGGTTTTAATTCTATTTGATATGCCTGAACTGAAAGCATATTTGTAAGTATAATAAAGTTAGAACCTTTCTTTTACCCAGTTGAAGCAGACCAATCAGTTTTACTAAAGTCTTTTAAGTAAAAAGTTTTTACCTCACAACCAGAGTCTCAGAAGTTTGGCACTGTTGTACTCCCACAGCTTTAGTGTGAGACAGCTGTGCAGTACTCTCCCTCCCCCACTGCCTAGCCTGTCACTACCCTATGATAGTGGAAGAGTGAAGAAATCAGGCGATACCATTTAGAGGCTGAGTATATTTGATGGTGAGCTTTCGGGAGTACTAGATCCCTTCATCAGACATGGTGTTATACAAGAAAATGGAAATTCACAAACTTTTTATACACTAAAAACATGGACCTTCAAAGGATCTTAGAATCCTTAAAAAAACAAAATGCAATATAAGTAGAGAAGTTATTTACAACAGGTCAAAAAATAAACAATCTGGAAACTTGTGGGGCGTGACGGAGGGATCAGTAATTCTTACTGTTATCTGTTTGCTATCAGGTGGTGATTTGTGACCCTCACAGTTCATACATAGTGTGACATGAAACTGTCATGAATATTAATCCAAATTGCAGAGTTTGAAATTTTTGCATCAACTTATATTCCCATTCCTTTCACTCCCTCTGCGTCTTAAAATGTTAAGACCACAACCCGCAAATCTTCAATAGAGTGGTATTCTCTGGAGAAATGTGCCACTGGGAGATCTGTTCTGCTGTTATTAATGGTGAATCTGTGTGAGTTCATGCACTGACTGAGTCTCTATCCTGTTTCCCCCACATAGAGGCCTATTGTGGGACATTGCACACACTTTATGAGATACACCACATTGGAAGACCTGCAGGAAAATGTCCCCCTAATTCTGTGCACCTGTTGTGACTGTGGGACAGGTACACTGTCAGCAGTGTGGATGTGCCTGCAGGTCTTGCACCTGTTTTGCAGGCAAGGTGAGGTGCCATTTTCAGTTGGGGCCTTCAGGGCACTCCGGACAATAATACGCCGTAGGTTTGCTGGTTGCCGAAAGGAAAGGAGAGGGGGGACTGGAAATATGTCGTTGAGTCTGTTGTCCCTATGTAGCACAGGTTGGAGCTCCTTGGCAATCCTTCGTAGGATCTCCAGCTGTGGGTTGTATGTGACGACTAGGGGCACTCGGGCTTCATTCTGGGTCTCTTTATACAGTGCCTTGCGAAAGTATTCGGCCCCCTTGAACTTTTCAACCTTTTGCCACATTTCAGGCTTCAAACATAAGGATATAAAATTAAAATTTTTTGGTGAAGAATCAACAACAAGTGGGACACAATCGTGAAGTGGAACGAAATTTATTGGATATTTTAATCTTTTATAAAAAATAAAAAACTGAAAAGTGGGGCGTGCCAAATTATTAGGCCCCCTTAAGTGAATACTTTGTAGCGCCACCTTTTGCTGCGATTACAGCTGCAAGTCGCTTGGGGTATGTCTCTATCAGTTTTGCACATCGAGAGACTGAAATTCTTGCCCATTCTTCCTTGGAAAACAGCTCAAGCTCAGTGAGGTTGGATGGAGAGCATTTGTGAACAGCAGTTTTCAGCTCTTTCCACAGATTCTCAATTGGATTCAGGTCTAGACTTTGACTTGGCCATTCTAACACCTGGATATATTTATTTGTGAACCATTCCATTGTAGATTTTGCTTTATGTTTGGGATCATTGTCTTGTTGGAAGATAAATCTGTCCCAGTCTCAGGTCTTTTGCAGACTCCAACAGGTTTTCTTCCAGAATGGTCCTGTATTTGGCTCCATCCATCTTCCCATCAATTTTAACCATCTTCCCTGTCCCTGCTGAAGAAAAGCAGGCCCAAACCATGGTGCTGCCACCACCATATTTGACAGTGGGGATGGTGTTTTCAGGGTGATGAGCTGTGTTGCTTTTACGCCAAACATATTGCATTGTGGCCAAAAAGTTCGATTTTGGTTTCATCTGACCAGAGCACCTTCTTCCACATGTTTGGTGTGTCTCCCAGGTGCCCTGTGGCAAACTTTAAACAAGACTTTTTATGGATATCTTTGAGAAATGGCTTTCTTCTTGCCACTGTTCCATGAAGGCCAGATTTGTGCAGTGTACGACTGATTGTTGTCCTATGGACAGACTCTCCCACCTCAGCTGTAGATCTCTGCAATTCATCCAGTGTGATCATGGGCCTCTTGGCTGCATCTCTGATCAGTCTTCTCCTTGTTTGAGATGAAAGTTTAGAGCGACGGCCGGGTCTTGGTAGGTTTGCAGTGGTCTGATACTCCTTCCATTTCAATATGATCGCTTGCACAGTGCTCCTTGGGATGTTTAAAGTTTGGGAAATCTTTTTGTATCCAAATCCGGCTTTAAACTTCTCCACAACAGTATCATGGACCTGCCTGGTGTGTTCCTTGGTCTTCATGATGCTCTCTGCGCTTTAAACAGAACCCTGAAACTATCACACAGCAGGTGCATTTATATGGAGACTTGATTACACACAGGTGGATTATATTTATCATCATCAGTCATTTAGGACAACATTGGATCATTCAGAGATCCTCACTGAACTTCTGGAGTGAGTTTGCTGCACTGAAAGTAAAGGAGCCGAATAATATTGTACGCCCCACTTTTCAGTTTTTTATTTTTTACAAAAGTTTAAAATAACCAATAAATTTTGTTCCACTTCACAACTGTGTCCCACTTGTTGATTCTTCACCAAAAAATTAAAATTTTATATCCTTATGTTTGAAGCCTGAAATGTGGCAAAAGTTTGAAAAGTTCAAGGGGGCCAAATACTTTTGCAAGGCACTGTATGTGAGCAGACTGTCTCTGTTAATGTCTCTGTTAACTACCCTATGATAGTGAGATGTTATGAGATCTAGGCTCAGATGGTACTCTGCATGAATGCTCTCTTGCTTTAACTCTCTCTTTATAACTGGCACCTAGTCTTCATGCCCTGTGAATCAGCTGTGTAATGCATGCTTGGTCTGTCACTTCCCCATCCTTGGCTTCCTCCCTCAGCACTGGGACAGTGACATGTCCCTTGTCTACAGTTTATGGGAGTAAGGAGAGAGGAAGGATGATAATGTAATCTATCTTGTCCATGAACACAATGGGGCACATTTATTAAGCTACTTGTGCCTTTTTTAGTTTTTTTTTCTACCCTGCGACTTTTTCCAGAGGTTTTGCTGCCCTCCCCACATTTGTTTCTTTTCGAGAAAAGGGTGTGTGGTTTAAATGGAGATCCTTTTCACACTGCATTTATGAGGCTAGGTTCACACTAGCGCTCGGTCTCCGCTCGGGGATTCCGTTCCCCATTCCACTTTAAAAATGCGGAGAGAAAAGTCCTACAAGCAAAGACAAAGCTGTAAAACTATGTACATAGCTTTGCTGTAGTAATAATAATGCTAGTATATACAAAGATCAACTGGCATTTAACTTCTTTCTGCTGCAGCAACTTTTTTGATTTTCATTTTTTTGCTCCCTGCCATCCAAAAGCCATAACTTTTTTAAAAGCCATTGCAAAAGTCATTTTAAAACTAAAAAGATAGATAGTGTGCCACCACTGTATTCAAGAGGAAAACCCTGCAAAAACACAATGAAAAACTTTGCGGAAAAAAAGTGTGTTTTTTTCCTCAGCGTTTTATGCTGCGTATTGCTATGTGGGGCCTTAGCCTAAATGAGGTGTTGGCCCATCATATAATGCTCCATGTCTAGGTGAAGACAGGCTGTGTCAGGGTCTGAGGGAGCCAGAACCACTGTATTTGTTGAGAAACTGGGTAATAGGCCCTCAGAAATTTCTGATGTGCCAACCATCTTGATGAAGAGATGGAGTTAAAATATCTCCCATGTTGTCACAATAGCTACAATATTAGAAAAAATGGGAAACACATTGTTTCTTTTCTACAAACATACATCTAATTAATTCTCACCTAATGCAACCATTTTTTGTATTTTTTATTTTTCATATCATATTCCATACCATGTACTGGGAAGCTAGCCAAAAATTCAGAATGTGGTGGAAATACAGATAAACTGCATTTGCATTTGACTTTCTTATGGGATTCATTTTTACAGTGTTCACTGTGGAGCCAAAATGACATATTTTCTGTATTCTGCAGATTGGTACGATTAAGTGATACCAAATTTATATAGTTTTTGTTACATTTTAACAACTTAAAAAAAAGCAAAACTTTTTTAAACTTGTTTTGCTGAAAAATTGTACAACATATAATACACAGGGGCATAAATAGCGGGGTAGCAGCGGTACTTACCGATCCCTGCTCCTGCTCACGGCCGCCTGCGCTTTCCATAATGCGGAGGTGGAGGTGGCTGTGAGCAGGAGAGGGGATCGGTAAGCAAGGTCGCAGCCACGATCCCCACAAACACTGCTATCATTATACTCTGGGGTCTTTTCAGAGATCGGAGGTCCGGGGAGGTCAGGGAACATAGAAAACACAGTTACTTAACTCTCCTATGCTCTGGCAAGCTTCGGGCCTGTTTGTTGACATCCCAGACATCAGCCGACGTCATTAAGCGCATAATATTTTGTGTAGGGGCCACTATGGGGCATAATTCTGTGTGCAGGGTCCACTATGCTGCATAATACTGTGTGCAGGAGCCGCTATGGGGCATACTACCGTGTGCAGGGGCCACTATGGGGCATAATACTGTGTGCACGGGCCACTATGGGGCATAATACTGTGTGCAGGGGCCACTATGTGGCATAATACTGTGTGTAGGAGCCACTATGGCACATAATAGTGTGCGTAGGAATGCGGTTTGTACAGGGGAAGTTGGAGGGGACGGTCCAGGGGGGTTGGGGGCGGTGGTTCGGGGGGTTCCCATGTCAGATGTTCGCCTTGGGGCCCAGCCATTCCTAATTACGCCACTGATAATACAATACAGGAAAGTAGTGCAACAGAGATTACAGTGTGATCTCAAGCGATAGGCTGTACAATATACACTAACATCAATCAAAATAAAAACAAACAATTGAACCTATGCTGCAAAGTCCGTATCAAAAACAAAGTGAGAGGCAGATGTCCCTAGAGGACATCCAGGCAGGAGGACCAAGTATAAGAGAACATTCAGTTTTAACCTGTAAAGCGCGAGAGCATAAAGAAAAGAACAAGCAAGATAATATTACAGTTCCACCCAGCCAAGACAATGCAATATGTAATTGTCACAGAGTTATCATAGGGGTCAGTAGCATCGTAGAGACTGTGAGCACCCCCTGTAGTGTCCCCCATCTAAGCAATAAATGCATTAAGAGCAGTACAGAAGGACGGGGCAGTATACAAAGTGAACAGTGAATTACACCAGGGACCCCAGACTTTTTGGAATCTTTTGGAGCAACCTCTGCCCTTATACACCATTTGATTGTATGGTAAAACAGAATTACAGTAACTTGCTTTCTCCATATTGACAGGGAGGGTGGACAGGGAGCCATCCAACATAAGACGATTGCCTTTTTAACTAAGAATAAGAACTCCCGTAAAAGGATTTGTGACTGATGTGGCCATATTTCTTCATTTAGGATGCCAAAAAGGCATGTTTCAGGTGTGAAGGGGACAGAGGTATCCAATATTTCGGACAGGAAGCTCATCACCTCCATCCAAAAATCCTTAGCTATAGGACATTCCCAGATCATGTGGCACAAAATTAGAGTATGTCCCAGGATGCTGCAAATGTCCCATTTTATGTAATCAAGCAGGGGTCAAATATCTTTGATGCAGTACGTATACTTGGAACAGCTTATTGTTAGCGAATGGGGAAAAATATTGCGCTGATTCTTGGAGTTCTCAATACGTTTCATCAATAAGAGTAGGGATGAGAATGCACCATTTCCGCAAAGCAGGCGCATCTAGATGAGAAACCTTAACTTGCATGAGATGAGCATATAAGTTTTAAATTAGACCTCGTGGACCTTGGGACCCAAGTACACTAATAAGAGGTTAGTTGGAAATATGCAAGTTCGGTTGCAGGAATTGAGTAGACATGGTGTGCTTGCTCTGAAGAAATCTAAAAAATTGAATATCAAACTTTGTGCTCAGATATTCAGATGTGTGGAATGCTCCCTGGTCATATTCATCGCCTAAGAACAGAATCCCAAACTGATCCCAACTACAGGCATCTGGGAGGGTGAAGAGTTCAGTCAGACCTGGGTTATCCCACATTGGGATTTTAATAGGAACCTCAGTATAAGCTGCCACTCACTAAACCTGTTTCCAGACCTGTCCTGCCAGTTTATAAATGGGCAGAAATCTAACCCTGTATAAATGTGGGCTCTCTAATACCGGCCACAGAGTAGGTATGCCTAAATAATGCACTAAGTGTGCCTCCAGGCCAGGTAATGGATAAACCAGCAACCAGGACCTTAAATAACGGAGCTGACCTGCTAAATAATACAAGAGAAGGTAGGAAGAGCCATACCGCCCATTTCGTTTGGGTGCTGTAAAGTGGAGAGGTGTAGTTTGAGACCTCAAGCTCCCTCATATAAAAGGAATAAGTATGGAGTCTAGTTGTTGTAAAAATTTGTGCATTACCAGCATGGCTGCGTGTTCAAGAATATATAAACATTTGTACAGAATCAACCTTTTGACAAGATTTATTTGCCCGGCAAATGACAAGGGCTAAGCCCTCTCACATCTTGAATTTTGCTCTAAAATGACCAAGAAGCAGATATACATTTAAACTTAGAAAGTTCCCATGGTCATTGGAAATATGGATGCCTAGGTATTTACAGGTGTTCACGACCCAGAGGCCACAAATATATTCCCCAGCATCAGCCGGCATCTGTTGAGCAATATGTACAGTCATATGAAAAAGTTTGGGCACCCCTATTAATCGTAATCATTTTTAGTTCTAAATATTTGGGTGTTTGCAACAGCCATTTCAATTTGATATATCTAATAACTGATGGACACAGTAATATTTCAGGATTGAAATGAGGTTTATTGTACTAACAGAAAATGTGCAATATGCATTAAAGCAAAATTTGACCGGTGCAAAAGTATGGGCACCTCAACAGAAAAGTGACATTAATATTTAATAGATCCTCCTTTTGCAAAAATAACAGCCTCTAGTCGCTTCCTGTAGCTTTTAATCAGTTCCTGGATCCTTATATGAAGGTATTTTTGACCATTCCTCTTTACAAAACAATTCCAGTTCAGTTAAGTTTGATGGTCGCCGAGCATGGACAGCCCGCTTCAAATTATCCCACAGATGTTCAATGATATTCAGGTCTGGGGACTGGGATGGCCATTCCAGAACATTGTAATTGTTCCTCTGCATGAATGCCTGTGTAGATTTGGAGCTGTGTTTTGGATCATTGTCTTGCTGAAATATCCATCCCCGGCGTAACTTCAAATTCGTCACTGATTCTTGTACATTATTCTCAAGAATCTGCTGATACTGAGTTGAATCCATGCGACCCTCAACTTTAACAAGATTCCCGGTGCCGGCATTGGCCACACAGCCCCAAAGCATGATGGAACCTCCACCAAATTTTACAGTGGGTAGCAAGTGTTTTTGTTGGAATGCTGTGTTTTTTTGACGCCATGCATAACGCCTTTTTGTAGGACCAAACAACTCAATCTTTGTTTCATCAGTCCACAGGATCTTCTACCAAAATGAAGCTGGCTTGTCCAAATGTGCTTTTGCATATCTCAGGCGACTCTGTTTGTGGCGTGCTTTCAGAAACGGCTTCTTTCGCATCACTCTCCCATACAGCTTCTCCTTGTGCAAAGTGTGTTGTATTGTTGACCGATGCACAGTGACACCATCTGCAGCAAGATGATGCTGCAGCTCTTTGGAGGTGGTCTGTGGATTGTCCTTGACTGTTCTCACCATTCTTCTTCTCTGCCTTTCTGATATTTTTCTTGGCCTGCCACTTCTGGGCTTAACAAGAACTGTCCCTGTGGTCTTCCATTTCCTTACTATGTTCCTCACAGTGGAAACTGACAGGTTAAATCTCTGAGACAACTTTTTGTATCCTTCCCCTGAACAACTATGTTGAACAATCTTTGTTTTCAGATCATTTGAGAGTTGTTTTGAGGAGCCCATGATGCCACTCTTCAGAGGAGATTCAAATAGGAGAACAACTTGCAATTGGCCACCTTAAATACCTTTTCTCATGATTGGATACACCTGGCTATGAAGTTCAAAGCTCAGTGAGGTTACAAAACCAATTTTGTGCTTCAGTAAGTCAGTAAAAAGTAGTTAGGAGTATTCAAATCAATAAAATGATAAGGGTACCCAAATTTTTGCACCGGCCAAATTTTGGTTTAATGCATATTGCACATTTTCTGTTAGTACAATAAACCTCATTTCAATCCTGAAATATTACTGTGTCCATCAGTTATTAGATATATCAAATTGAAATGGCTGTTGCAAACACCCAAATATTTAGAACTAAAAATGATTAAGATTAATAGGGGTGCCCAAACTTTTTCATATGACTGTATAAATGTTGACTTGGACCAATTAGTGTGCAAGCCAGAATATACACGGAATCTGTCAATTAGGGCCATGGATCTTTTTAAGTGTCTGGGCAGGGTACATGAACAAAAGAAGGTCATATGCATACAGAGCAGTCCTTTTTTCCCTAGTAACAATAGTCACTCCCTTGCATATCTGGTCTGTCTTTAGAATAATAGCATGAGGTTCCACTGCCAATGCAAAAAATAACAGAGACAGTGGCATCCCTGTTGGGTCCCTCTGTATAAAGAAAACTAAAGAGATATTGCACCGTTTGTAGAAATTGCTGCTCTAGGAGATTGATAAGTTTAATTCATGTAATAAACAGCCAGCCAAACCTGAAACAACTCAGAACCTGGATGAGGAAGGGCCAGAGTCAAATGCCTTAGTGGTATCCAAAGATCCAATCTTGTTTAAGAGCAGCCCCAATCTAGGGTCTAAGGTAATCGGAAGTGGGCTTACCAGGCATAAAGCCTGTTTGATCTGGGTGGATCAGATCCAAAATAGCAGTATTTAATCTATGTGCCAATTTATAGTAATTTATAGTCAATGTTAAGGAAAGAAATAGGTCTGTGGGAGCCACAATCCAGTGGATTCTTATCTGGCTTAAGGAGAATGATAATATTAGCATCATAAAAAGAATCCAGTAGAGCTTGGGCCACGTATGCAGCATGGTAGCATTTCAACAGTATACTGTTATTACTGGTACTGTGCATAAACTTCCACCGATATGCCATCTGGGCCTGGTGAAGTACTTTTTGCCATATCAGCTAGAGCATCAGATAGTTCCTCTAATTTAAAGGGGGAGTCTAAGTAATCTCGTTATTCCTCTGTCAGTCGGAAAGGGGACGTTTGCCAAATATTGCACGAGTTACTGAGTAGGAGCATGTAGTTGGGATTGGTACAGATCACAGTAATATTGATGAAATCGGTTGCGGATAGCTATACTATCTGTCAAAATAGCACCATTTAGCGATTTAACTCTCAAAATAGCCGGGGAGGCCGTGTTGTAATGAATCAGTTGGGCTAGGAGACTACTGGATTGATTTCTCAGTTTGTAGAACCTCTGTTTGTTAAAGAATTGAGATCTATGAGATTTATCCTGCAATACGTATAAATATTGTCTGCCCAGCTGGTGCCACTCAGTCCTAGACTCATCAGTTGAATTAGCAATGTACGCTGCCTCCAGCAAGGCAAACTTCTCTGCCAACTCCATCTCTAGTGAAGAGGATTCTCTCTGAATATATGAAATAGATGATTTAAGGCATCCCCTCAAATAAACTTTTGTAGTTTCCCAAAGAATGGTGAGCGGAGTGCCCAGAGCATTAATGTCTAATTAGACCTGTAACTGGTCAGGTATATGGTTATGAGCAGCTATAATTTTAAGCCAAAAGGGGAGTATACGCAAATTGTTAAGGGGGACCCACATTCCGGCGAATGCCAAATATCACTAGCAACAGTGAATAATCTAATGTTGCCCTGGGCAAATATGAGATACCAACTAGCAATGAGCAGGCAGTGTTACCAATAGCATGATCTATACATGATAAAGAATGTCTGTTAGTGGAGTGGCAGGAAAAAACTTGAGCCAATGGGTATTTGAAAGGCCAGCCCAATTCCTGTACAAACTGGGCCAGGAGAGTTGGGGCGAGTGGCAGGAAGAACAGGGAGACTGTGATTAAATCTATCTAGAGAGGCATCCCACACCTTATTGAATTCACCCACACAAAGTAACGTGGAGGCAGGGAACTGAGCCGCAAATTGAACTGCATCATGTAGGACAGATAAATCGGACTCAGGTGGCAGATACAATCCTAACAAAGTTTAGAGTCTATCCAGGCTTGAATAAACACATAGCACCCATCTGGGTTCCTAACAGTAAGACCAGGTTCCCACCTGAGTTTCTCAATCTGATTAATTATAACGGGTTAGATAATCTCCAGCCCCTGCCATCACTATCAACTCTGGGACTAATTTGGTATAAAGGGACTTGCAGCAACAACAGAACCAAAAATGAGTACCCATAAGGGGTAATCTAACAACAATGAAAGAAGCCTAGGTCTGCTCCTGCTAAATACGAGGTACTTAGTAAAAGGGGGAAGTAGTGCACCTTAGATGGTACATTATTGGGGCATTATCTTTAATTGATATAACAAAAATTAAGAAAAAGGGCAGAAACTATGACTGCGAGGTGAAACAGGCAGCTACAGGCCGCAACACGTGAAGGCAGGGGCCGCCGACAGTACAGCACCTAAAGACTGCATTAGACGACCAGGGCAGGTACCTTAGTGATGACAATAATAGTTGATTCCCTTCACCCGGAGCATGGGAAGCTCAGTAGCACCAGGATCGCAGCACCCCAAGGAGGACCAGAGCTGGATGGCAGGGGAGTGCAGAGAAACATTGGCAGGCAAAGTCTATGTCTATGGATCCACATGGGCAAGATGGCTGCCACGTCCTCGTGCAGCTGTAGTCCCACCGGTCCCGGCAGGAATGTAGAAGTAGTGGGAGACCCAGCCATCCAAAACTGCTTCCAGGGAGTTGCTGAAATGGGTGAGGTGTCCTGAAGCCACCAGGGCATTAGCATCCACAGGATAAAACAAGGATGATGTGGGTTCCATGCATCTGGGAGGAACAAGCACTAGCCGCCCCACCAACCCAATCCATATGGCCAGGACCACCCTCCCCATAAGACATCTTTGCAGGGCCAGATGTACTTTTTATTTATAATGGAATTTGGAGAATGTCTGATGTTTTGATCGCTTTTTATATTAAAATATTTTTGGGCAGCGAAACAGCAAAAAAAACACCAGTTTGCCTCTTTTGATTTTTTTTTTTACCACTATGGCATTCATCATATTGGAAAAATATTTTTTATAAGTTTATAGTTTGGCATTTTTGGATGCAGGGATACCTAATGTGTACTGTATGTGTTTTACTTTATTTTTATCTTTTTTTTTTATATCTGATCTAGGTAATGGGGGATATTTTTTTTTAAACTTGCCAAATCCACATGTGACCACCCCAGGGATATTTTCTGATTATCCGGTGACAATCCGTTTCCCCATTTCCGGAAACGGATTGTCACTACTACTCCCCCCGCCCCCATCCACCCCATCATGCTTACCTTCCAGGCTTCTTTCTGTGAGACGGCTTCTTCCAGCGCTGCTCTGAGCACTGCTGCCGATAATCCACCTATGCTGCGCAGCTCCCACGCATGCGCAGTAGAGGTGGATCATCACTGCAGCGCACAGAGCAGTGCTGAGAGAAGAGCACACGCCTGCAGTATTAGTAAAGAAGGAGGGGCCGACCCGCAGGAAGAAGCCATGGAAGCTGAGTAAGTAGGGAAGGGCTAGTTGTGGGCGAGATAGCTAGAGAGGCAGGGAGGGGGTGTACAGTTGTGCTAAAAAGTTTACATACCCCAGCAAATTTCTTGGTTTTTTGGCCTTTTTTTCGGAGAATATGAATGATAACACAAAATGATGATGTTATCGGTTGTTATTATGATTTAAAAAGAGAAAACACAGAAGTTTGTCAATAAATGGCTTCAACCAACCAATAACCATGAGTGGAGAAAAAGTTTTTGTGTTATCATTCATATTCTCTGAAAAAAAGGCAAAAAAACCAAAAAATCTGCTGGGGTATGTAAACTTTTTAGTACAACTGTAAGGGAGGGAGTGAGAGAGAAAGGAGGGAGGGAAAGAGGAAGGATGGGGGGAGTAAGGTAGGAGGGGGGAGTAAGATGAGAGGGGTTAGTGTGGAAGCTACATAGCAGGAAGCTGAACCATGTAAACAAATGCAGAAGATACCAGGAGCTCTCAGCGACACCCAGAAATCACTCAAAACATGGCTAAAGGTATATGGGTGCATTTATTAACCCATTAATAGCACCGACAGACATTTTTTAAAAAAACATTTTTTGCCCAGAAAACCCCTTTAACCACTTCAGGTTTTTACATTTGAAAGGTGGTTGTCTAGTTCTGCAAGGATGTACCAGTACGTCCAAGCAGAACTCAGCAGCTGCACAAACTCGTGCAGCTGCTGAAACTGGGAGCCGACTGTAACTTCATCCGGAGCTCCCAGACAGAAGACAGGGAAGGTTTATTACCTTCCCTGCCTTCCCAATTGCTGTGTATACAGTGCTATGGGCACCGCCATCTTGCGGCTCCCCTCTGACCCGGCGGTTACGTGATCCACCGGGATCAAAGTGTGTTAGAGCTGCTGGGTCCTACAGGACCCAGATCAGTTCCATAGTAATGTTCAAGTAACGTGCAGGAGGCTGTATTCCTTCTGCAACTGGGGCTAAATGTACAAGCCCCAGTTATAGGGGAAATCAGCCTCCCCCTCAAAAAAAAGTGATCAGATGTCCCCAAAGGTCTATTATGACCTTATGGGACACAATGTAAAAAAAAATAGAAAAAATTAATAGAAAAGTTAAAAAAAAATGTAAATAAAATAATTAAAAAAATAAATAAAATAATACGCCGTTATTAAATGTTAAAGCCCTATCCCCAACGACTCGATACAAAATAAAAATTACTATAATAGAGAGTAAAAACTATTTTATAAAGTTTATTTTATAAAGTTTTTTTAGTAGCACTTTGTGTTATACAATAAAAAAAAAAAATGGAAATTGAAAAACAGACACGTTTTCCCTCCTCTTTTGTTTATATTTTCCCGGATATAAAAAAAATTAAAGCACATGCAAAAATAAAAACGACATAAAGATAAAGCCCTATGTGTCATCGAAAAAAGACTCAGAAATTAGTTGAATAGCGCACATGATAAAAATGTTATAGCCCTCCAAAACCGCACATACAAGAAACTTGAAAATGTGCCTGGTCTAAGGGCGGGTAAAGCATCTGGTATGGAAGTGGTTAAGGTTGAGGCCCTACATTGCGTAAACGCAGCTTTTTTTTGTTGCAGATTTTGCTGAGGTGCTTTGAGCCAAACCCAGGAGTGGATTGAGTAGAAGGTAGAAATATAAGTACTTCCTTTTGCAGCCACTCTTAGCTTTGGCTCAAAAAAACGCAACAAAATCTGCAACAACAAAAAGTTGCGTTTCCGCATCTAGGGGCCTCAACTCAAAGTAGCCTGTACTAGACCAATACAAATGTCAAGCCTGGGAACCAGCAGTAGACCCAGCTGATATAGTAACGGATTGCCTTCACAGATCTCATTCCCAGCAAGGGTGATCGTCAACAAGAGCGGAGACACAATGGCTACAGCCGTTCAGCTCCTGAGCGGCTGAGTGTTTAAAGTATGGGTTGGTCTAGGACATGCAGGATAGCTGTGATTGCAAATAAAACAAATATATTGTAGTTGGCTTTGAACTACAAATATATTGTAGTTGGCAATACTGTACTTCCCATTAGTTAAGACATAATTTATATTCAGGGATAAAAAGTAGCCATGACCTACACTCAGTGTCGGACTGAAGGGCGTAGAGCCCACCAGAGGAACTTGTTCTGGGGGCTCACCCAACTTCCTGCTAATAGCCTACACCACGGCTCTTTCACTGAAATCTTGCATATGTGCTGAGTATCCGGCGTTACTGAGTATTTTCTCAGTATAATCATCCCCTATAGTACTGAGCATGCCCCAATAGTTCCATGGCTGGTTCATGCATTGTACTACATGGGGAATGACATGGCCATGGAGCACCCCATGCATGTGCAAAATTTTAGTAAGGGAGCTGTGATGCAGGCATAGAACACAGGGCTGCCATCAGGAATTTTGAGCCACCCCCCCCCCCCCACAGTATAATGCTCCACATGGTATATAATGCTTCACAGTGCCCTCCACAGTATAAAATTCTCCCCTGAGTCCCCCACAGTGGCCCCACATGGTATATAATGACCCTTACCACAGTATAATGCTCCACAATGGCCCCACACAGTATAATATGCTCCCTAGTGCCCCCCTCCAGTATAATGCTCCACAGTGTCCCCACACAGTATAATATGCTCCCTACCATGGTCCCACACAGTATAATATGTTCCCCATAGCCCTTCACCCCCACAGTATAATGTTCTGCAGTGGAACCATACTGTATGATATGCTTCCCAGTAGCCCCACAGTGCTCCGCCCCCTGTATATTGCTCCACAGTGGCCCCACATTGTATAAAAGACTCCCCACAGTGTCCCCATCAGTATAATGCCCCACACTGTATCATATGCTCTCCAGCAGCCCCACACAATATAATATGCCCCCCAGAGTCCCCACACAGTATAATGCTCCACAGTGGCCCCACACAGTATTTGTTTCTACAAATATTTGTGAGGTTCAGCTCTTCGGTTTGTTTCGATACTATTATTATACTCTGGGGTCTCCTCAGACCCCAGAGTATAATAAGTGGAGGCCCAGGGGGAGGTAAGAAAAAAACACCTCACTTGGCATCCTCGCTCCACCTGGCTCTCTCCAGCATCTTCTTCGGTCCTCTTCTGCCTGCGACTAAGATCACGTACCCCACAGGTCACATGGGGTGTGCTGATGTCATTACGCCGGCACATCTTATAAGGTCCAATTATAGGCCCAGCAATGACCCCTTGGGCATGTAACCTCAGTTTCAGACTGGAAGAGCCCCAAAGAGGGACCGTCGGAAGCACAGGAGAGGTGAGCATAAGTATTTGTTATTTTTACTCACCTCCACTGGTTTGGCTTCTGTTGCAAAGGGCACATGATGCAATGTGGCCGGTCTCCAGCCCTGCCTGAGAAACCTATGGTCCAATGGTGGGCCAGTCTGATGCTGCCTACACTGCTGTCTGACTTGTCACACTAAGGGCATGGTTGGGATCATTGTGTGGAGTGGGGAATAAAAAAAGATATGAGGAAAAAAATGACCATGAATGCAATAAATAGCATGTAAGCAAGAAGATCATGCTATTTTTGTCATATATTTGAGTGAAATGACTGGTATGCTTTAAATGAGTTACAATATCTAAAATAACATTTTATATTAATATGAGTTCAATTTTTCAAGGCCTTCGATGAGTTCACGTGACAAGTTTTGGAATTTTGCTGTTTTTTTATGTTTACTGTCATGCAGTTCAATTCTGGACACAAGATCACATAATAGACGTCTTGGAATTGAATTGAAAAAGTTAGAATATGGGCACCACTGTTGATAAAGGCCATGGACAACCAGGGACATAACTTAAAGCTCATGGGCCCTGGTGCAAACACTCACTTGGGCCCTCTACAGCATCCCAGAGTGCTCCTGCTTATATTGTCTTTGTCTTTTGTGCCTCTGGGTTATGTTTATATGTCCTGACTATATGTTCTTTGTTATTTGTTTTACAGCTTTCCCCATGTTATTTCCCTGTGGTGGCCCCTGTTATTCAAAACCCTGTACTTGGTAGAGCCGTGGCCTATGACTGGGCGGGTTCTGGGAGACGTAGGTCTCCTGGGGAGCTGTTACTGCCTCAGTGTAGCAGAAAGCATTATGGGAAAAGGAGCAAATTGAGGATTTGTTACATCCAACAGAGGGATGTAGGGATTGTGATATGTAGATGCTTAGTAGAGGGCAAAAGGGGAACTCAAAACTCTACACACCTTCACTGGTGCTCTCCATAAGGAGAGAGATTCCCCCTTCAGTGTAGCAGTGCAGATTGTGTCAGCAGTGTGTGAAGTTGGAGACAGTGCATGCTAGCATTGTGCACTGAGGCCTAGCGGATCTCCATACAGCCCCCTGAGGAGGAAGATTCAAGCCCAAGGCTCATCTTAAGACAGCCCTGAGACAGGGAATACCAGCTGTCATCACTTTGGACATTGTTCTAGGAGGAGCAGTGGAGTGCATTGGCAGGAGTTGTTATCCCAACGCCTTCTACAAGGTAACCAGACCCCTGTCAGGACTACCTTTGAGTACAGCCCCCAGTATCTGCTGCTGGAAGAGGCTGAGGAGTGGAGTTAGAGTCGGAGTGGAGTACAGCATTAGAGCCTTAATATCACTGGGCATCTTTCTAAGACCAAGGCTGGGGGAGTTGAATATTGGGAGACTACAATCCCCCATTTGGAAGTTGCTTGTTTTCACTGTTCAGTTGCTGAAGTAAAGTTCTTGTGTCACTTGAGGTGCATAAACATTAAAGGTTAGCTTTACCTTCAACCTGCTCTGTGGCTGCACAATGGGGCCAGGTTATAATAACAGGAAGCAGCAGTGACACTTTTTACTTTTAGTTGCAGGGGTACACGTACCACAGGTTGAGAACTTTCGGAATAAACTTTCCAGTGTTACGGTCTTCTTCCCATCCTTCTGTCAGATGTTCCCAAGTCTTCTGGCCCCCAGGTCACCCTAGAGGTCTGTGGTTGGGTGTCAGTGGTGATGTGTCAGAGTTGACGTCAATCACCGGTCTCTATGGGTCTTGGGGGCTGGAGGACATGGTGGACTTCCTGGAACAGAATGCTGGAGAATGCCATGGCAGAACACAGGGAAAGTGAGTGTTTATTTTAATTATTTTATTTCTAAACACCATCCCTGCCTTCTTATTAATATACTATGAGGCCTGACGAGACCCCAGAGTATAATAATCAATTTTGCCTGCATTTCCGGTCGAACAAGATCAGTTCAAACCAAATTATTAAAATATTTCCAAAATGAATCCTGTGAGGTTTGCTCACTAGTCCTGAATAACCCCTTATTGTACAGAAAATTAACTTTCAATCCATATGTAAATGAGCTGTTCATTGCATCTAGAGCATGAATACCAGGGTACCATTTTCTCCTGTGGTCAGCGCACATCTGCACCTATTATGTTAGAAGATGGTGTTGAATGGTGACCACATGTAATGTGGCCATGCCCTGCATGCGCGTAATAGCTCATTTGCATATAGAATAAAAATTGATTTTTACAGCAGCAAGATTGCACTTTTGCACTAAAAGTTATAGTTCCCTGCCATTAACCACCACTAAAGCAGCATACAAGTAGTTTTAGTTTTAGTGGTGATAAAATTCTATTAAGGAAAAAATTGTCTTTTTGCAGTTATTGCAGCTTACCTTATAATAGTGACCAATACTAAGATGTTTCCTACTAATCCAGTGGAGCAGATGATTCCAATAAAGGAAGGCAGAATAACAGTTTCTGCAGTATTAATGAGATGATATTCATTTCTCATATTCCATGATTTATTTGAGAAGTCACTAGTACTATTCCATGATGTGATTTGGATTCCATTCATTGTTCCACACTGCTTTAATCTGCAATAATAAAGACATATTCAGTTTATGCTCTGATTTTCATTATATAAATAGCTCTTTGTATTCTCTATACCCACTGGTTTTGCATTAAACATCTTTCATATATAGTGTTAATGTAATAATGGACTTTTATAACCTACTAATTACTTCTTAATTACTTTACTTAAAGAAACATTAAAGCAAGAAAATATAAAGAAAACTAAAATATACCAACAGTTCCTACATTAATATTCATGTTTGTGTCATATTACAATTAAAACTAAGAAATATATAAAGCTGTGTCCCCCTTCCTCACTGTAACTTGATAAGGTAAGATTGAGCTGACCAGCAGAAGGTTAACGCTTTTGTTCTCTGCATGATTCCTATAAGAATTGTGTGAGTTTCATGCAGAAATGTTTCAATATAATGGCGAAGACAACTATATTTCTTGCTTACTTTCATCACCCATTTTTAAATTTACTGTTCCTAATTTAACATATAAACACGTTAACAAAAACAATTCCTGACATCCACCCTCTGTAATTCTTGCCATTGACATGATATGAGCACTATAAATGGCATATTTTCTCTGTTCCACTGTTGAAAGAACTGGCATGAGGAATTTGCACATGGGGTTTTCTGGGGATAAAAATTAAGTAAAATTGGCCAATATGTTACAATATTAAAACTATTAATATACTCACCCTTGGAGTTGTTTACATTCACCACTTCTGGCTAATCCCATCCACACATTGCAGAAAAATATCCGCAGCGGACATACTGTGATTTCAAAATCCGTTGTGTTTTTGTAAATTGTAGCATGTCAATTATACCTATGGAAACGCTGGCATTTTCCATATAGGTATAATTGAAGCTGAAAGTCCACAGAGGCAAACTCTGCAGACTTTCTGTGAAAAACGCTGTGGGAAAAACTGTGATGCGTTTCCGCCATGGTTCTTCCCACAGACCTTTTTGGCTGCGGCCCGCTACATGGGGCCTTAGCCTAAAGGACTGAGACGATGAAAGTGTAAGTGTTTAGAACAAGATTTATTTTTAAATGTTGATAGTGATTTGTATTTATATTTTTATTCATCTACTCAAATAAAAAAAAATCTGAAATATACCAGTTTTCAGACAAGTCACTGGAAACTTCCATTTTTGTGCTCACATGTTGCCATTGCTGCTTATTTTGGG
The DNA here is from genome assembly GCA_947044405.1 of Leptodactylus fallax. Taxonomy (NCBI): domain Eukaryota; kingdom Metazoa; phylum Chordata; class Amphibia; order Anura; family Leptodactylidae; genus Leptodactylus; species Leptodactylus fallax. Next base: position 2,491,174 of record CAMRHE010000024.1, read on the forward strand.
GTAGGGTACACATATTAATTTCATTATTACTAGAGCAGTGGAATGAATGAAAAAGGATGATTAATCTTCTTTGATATCCTTTCTAATTTCCTTTGATGGCTATCAGTCTGGGCATTTCATATTTATTTCTCCTGCATTATGGTGCATTGGAGTGAGACAAGAAGATTTGTGATACACACCCTTCCTCTATCAGAAAGGAGAACATTAATCATTTAGGCTACGGCCCCACGTTGCAGAAACACAGCTTTTTTGTTGCAAATTTTGCTGCGTTTTTTGAGCCAAAGCCAAAAATGGCTACAAAAGGAATGGGAAATATATAGGAAGTTCTTATAGTTCTACCTGTTGCTAAATCCACTCCTGGCTTTGACTAAAAAAAAACGCAGCAAAATCTGCAACAAAAAAAGCTGCGTTTCCACAACATGGGGCTGTAGCCTTAATGGCAAAAAAACAAACAAACAAACAAACAAACAAAAAAACAGTTGGTCAGCAGCACATAGTTATAGAAGGAATATTGTGGTAGAAGCTGTGACACATAAGGAGCACAATTAATATGACAGAACACTGACAGTACATGGGAAAGATAGGAAGCTTGTGTGCATAGACATGTTGTGAAAAGGGCCAACAAGTGCTAAGCATCTCTGGGAACTACTTCAAGACTGTTGGAAGACCATTTCAGGTGATTACCTCTTGAAGCTCATCAAGAGAATGCCAAGAGTGTGCAAAGCAGTAATCAAAGCAAAAGGTGGCTACTTTGAAGAACCTAGAATATAAGACATATTTTCAGTTGTTTCACACTTTTTTGTTAAGTATATAAATCCACATGTGTTAATTCATAGTTTTGATGCCTTCAGTGTGAATCTACAATTTTTATAGTCATGAAAATACAGAAAACTCTTGGAATGAGAAGGTGTGTCCAAACTTTTGGTCTGTACTGTATGTATATAAGTTATATAAATTATATATACACACATATATATATATATGTATAAATAATTTATATGTATATATATACTGTATATGTGCATATAATTTATGAGTGCCATATGTCTATATAATTTGCACCAGACCAGTTCTGAGACATTGTGCTGATATGGTCTGAACAGGGCGGTGACGCCTCGGCCTGACGTGTTTATTATATCTCGCGCCACTTTCTTGTTGTAAGTGATAATGGAAATATATGGCAATTCATAACTCACATAGATATAAATTCTGACGTATCGCTGTGCTCCTGATTTATGAGTATATAGTATACTGCAGGTAGGTTCATGGTCTCGGTGTATTCTGTAGTTACTGCAGGTAGGTTCATGGTCTCGGTCAGAGGCGTAGCTAGGGGTTCAGCACAGGGGGGGCGAACATGTCCAAGTGGGCCCCCAACTTAGGTATACCGAAATTATCACTATACAGTGACCGTATAGTGGTATATATCGGCTCTACACAGGGCTCTGCAGACGATTTAGGCAAATACAGTGCAGTAACATTTAGTGACTTACCGGTGACGTCTCTGACTAATCGTTCACATTTCCCATCTCTTTCATCTAAACTGCCATGACCACTTCTTCAAGTCTCTGTAAAGTTTGCAGCACAGACATTTTTGGCTCCTCACTTTTCCAGGCACCTGACCCACATTGTCCTCATCTGCACCCCCCATCCTGCTACTACCCCAACTATAAAATGTATAATATAACCCCCCATAATGAATAATACCCACAAGTGCATCTTCTTACAGCTGATCAGTGGGGAGTCACTTATCTCTTATTGATGATCTATTTTGAGGATAAATAATCAGTTAAAAATGAGCTGGAAAACTCTTTAAGCCTAAGGCCCCTCGTGGCACCTGCGCTTTGCACAGAAAGTTCGCAGAGGTTTCCTCTGCGGACTTTCTGCTTCAATTATAACTACAGGGAAACCGGGACCGTTTCCATAGGAATGCTGCGATTTCCAAAACCACGACTGTTTTGGAAGTCGCAGCGTGTCCACTGCGCATATTTTACCACAAAGTGGGGATGGGATGGGGCCCCACGTGGCAAAAACGCCACGGGAAAAAAATGCGGCATTTTACAGTTCCTGCAAAGTGGATGGGATTCTAGCAAATCCCATCCACACATTGAGGAAAAATGTGTGCAGCGGACACTCTGCGATTTCCAAAACCGTTGCGGTTTTGGAAATCGCCACATGTCAATTATACCTACGGAAATGCTGGTGGTTTCCCTATAGTTATAATGGAAGCAGAAAGTCCGCAGAGGAAAAATCCGTGGCCCTTCTGTGAAAAGCACTGACGGAAAAACTACAATGTGTTACTGCCGCAGTTTTTCCTGCAGCGCTTTTTTGCTGCAGCCCGCTACATGGGGCTTTAGTCTTAATAAAGTGTCACTTTAATTAAATTAATTGCTCCCTCATATTATGCCCCTGATTACCCCTGACATAAATACTCCACCTCTAATGACCCTTTATATCAATGACCACCCCCTTATGTTCATAATGCCTCCTAATATAAATAACCTTTGTACCCTGTAATAACCCTTATATAAATGACGCCCCTTTATGTTCATAATGCCCCCTCCCTTATAGTTATAATTCCCTCTCCTAACAACCCCTTATACTATTAAAATACCCACAACTAAGCTAAAACAAAATAAATATAAGTTATACTTACCTACCTGTGATCATGACGAATGGTGCCGCCGCTTTCTCTTCTTTACCCGCACTCTGTGCGCAGGGTCCATGCACAGGAAGTTAGCGTCTTAGCGTAGGAGGCGCGATGTTGTGAAGTCATCGCGCCGCCTGTGCCGATGACTGTGTTCTCGTTGTCATGTAAACCGCAGGCCTGAAGTGGCTTGCGGTCTACAAGACAGCAGGTTGCAGGAAGCATTTTAACTAGATCGGTGTCTGCAGACACCGATCTAGTTAAAAGTAAAAGATGTATTAATGGTGGCCCCACAGTGGGCCCTACAATGTCAGTGGGCCCGGGGCAGCCGCCCCCTTTCTCCCCCAGCTAGCTACGCCTCTGGTCTCGGTATATTCTGTAGTTAATATTGGAAGGTCCTCCTTACAGAAACTCCATTCTAGCTGTCTCACTACAGAACTGACTAGAATGGAGTTGCTGCAGGTAGGTTCATGATTTCAGTGTATTCTGTAGTTACTATAGGTAAGTCCTCCTTACAGCAACTCCATTCTAGCTGTCTCACTACAGAGCTGACTAGAATGGAGTTGCTGCAGGTAGGTTCATGGTCTCGGTGTATTCTGTAGTTACTATAGGTAGGTTCATGGTCTCGGTGTACTCTGTAGTTACTATAGGTAGGTTCATGGTCTGGGTGTATTCTATAGTTACTATAGGTAGGTTCATGGTCTGGGTGTATTCTGTAGTTACTATAGGTAGGTTCATGGTCTGGGTGTATTCTGTAGTTACTATAGGTAGGTTCATGGTCTTGTGTATTCTGTAGTTGCTATAGGTAGGTCCTCCTTACAGCAACTCCATTCTGGCTGCCTCACTACAGAATTGACTAGAATGGAGTTGCTGCAGGTAGGTTCATGGTCTCGGTGTATTCTGTACAGGTTGGTCAGTTTAGGGTCTATATCTAACACTAAGCTCCCCATACAGCAATATTAATAGAACAAACAACATCGACATTTTAAAAAATATATTTGATTGAAATAAAACCCTCGTTAACCATTTTATTTATCTATTTTTTTTTTTTAAAAAACCACCTCCACTGGTTATCAACGTTGTCTATCAAAACCAAATGAAATCCATAACCCCCTTCCCCAATGATCCTACTTACCTGTCCAGGTCTAGTATTGCCTGCTCTGATGGAATACACCAGCCAATGGCGTCTCATGTGATGGGGTTATTAAAGTAAAGCTAGGATCACATCTGCGGCTGGTTCTACGTCGTTTAGGTTCATAGGGGGACCCGAATGATGGAGAGCCAGACTGCTAAAACAGCGGCTACCCATGGACAGCAGCGGACCCCATTGACTATAATGGGATCAGTCGTTTCCATACTGAAAGGGGCAGAGAGAAAAGTCCTCTGTGCAGGACTCTGTCTCTGCCGATTTCTGCGGCCTATGTAAACTTATCCTCAGATGAAGTCTAGTAACCCCCTTTTTTGGTTATTTGAGCACCAGAATGTGAGGACTCCTACTTAAAGGATAGTAACTCAGGATAGGCAATCAATGCAGGAGTCCCCTGCAGATCTCCGGTGCTGTACAAACTGTAGTGGTGAGTGTAGGTACCGCAGCGCTGCCCCCTTAAAGTCTAAGTACCAGAGATCTGCAGGGGTATCAGGTGTTGGGCCCCCCTGCAGATCTAATATTGATGACCTATCCTGAGAAAGCAGATAAATCCTTGAGGCAGGCGACCCACGTGTCCGCGATTTGCCAGCAGCAGAAACTTGGCGGAAAAAAATGCGAATCCCGTCCCCACTTTGCAGTAAAATACACACAGCAGACACACCATCGTGGTTTTGGAAATCACAGCATGTCAATTACACCTACGGAAACGCCCGCAGCTTCTGTATGTGTATAATTGAAGCAGAAAGTCCGCAGAGGAAACCTGCGGCTTTTCCCGCAGCACTTTTTTGCTGCGAGACACTACGTGGGCCCTTAGCCTGAACTACAGTCATGTCAAGCTTGTGATTAACCCCTTCTTGGGTAATCAGCAATTCAATCGCTTAGATGGAATCACTGATTGCAGGAGGTTTGGGGAGTCCTTGGTGAATACATTGGGGGGCAAGTTATATTAATGAATATGGGGGCAGAACACAGACAGCCTGCTATGCAAATAAAATATAGCAGCCCTAATGTTCCTTAGGGCTGCACCTGCTATACAGAAAGAGTATAGTGATGTTAACATGTGTTAGAGTTGCTAACTCATGCACTAGAAAGGGTTAATTGCAGTCATAACTTGACCACAACTAAACCTAAGTGCAGGGGTTAGTCACGGTCAAGGGTTTACAGTCGGTCAAGAAACACAGACAAATTATGTCTAGGATTTGCCCCCTTCTAGTGCAGGGACGACTCCTGCTCTGAAGGAGTCCCTGCATTGTGGGTAACCTCTTTATACAGCAATGAGTATCAGTTTCGTGCTAGCAATTATTGCAGGGTTAGAAAGTGAGCAGTGCACAATGTTTATGCATACAGCTCACACCATGGACATGAAAGCGTGATGCATTAGGTGGTGGGGGCCATTCTATTTATAATGCAGGAGGAGTGGGAATACATTTAGTATAGGGGCACAGGAGGGCACTACTGTATGTTATAACTCTAGAGTCCCTGCACTATGTAACCAGAACCACGTGATTTACACAGCCCCACAACCCTGTCTACACACAAGCAGCCCCCCTCCCCCACAACCACCTCCTCCACACATGCAGCAACACCCCAGGAACTCCACACACACTCGAAATGCGACACTCCCCCGGGACCCTCTCCACCAACACACAGATAGCAAACCCCCCCTCCCACAAGGACCTGACCCTCTACCCCGACAACACACAGACACAGGGGCGTAACTACCGGGTAACAGCGGTAGCGACAGGGCCCAGGACATTTTCTTTTAATAGGCCGTTACCTGCTGGAGTAACCACAGCAGGAAATGGGCCCTATTTACTTACCAATCCCCGCTCCTGTGCTTCACATTCTGCAGAAGCAGAGGTGACTGTGAGCAGGATCTGGGATCGGTAAGTGAGGCCGCGGGCCAAACCCCACAAACACTGCTATCTTTATACTCTGGGGTCATTTCAGACCCCAACGTATAATGATCGGAGGGCCAGAGGAGGTGAGGGAAGATAAAAAAACAACGTTACTTACCTCTCCAACGCTCCGTAGCCTTTGGGCCTGTTTGGTGATGTCACATGGGCTGGGCCTGCATCATTATGAGTCTCGACACCGACCTGGCTCACGCGAGATCTGGTCCAACATTGAAGATGGCCGAAGTAGCAGGGAGTGCGCTGGAGCCAGGAAGAGGTAAGTGATATTGTTTTTTTTGGTTTGTATCCTCACCTGGGTCTTCGATTATTATACTCTGGGGTCTGAAAAGACCCCAGAGTATAATAATTGTTCATGGGTGGTCCACTATGGGGCACAACACTGTGTGCAGGGGCCGCTATGTGGCACAACACTGTGTGCAGGGGCCACTATGGGGCACAACACTGTGTGCAGGGGCCGCTGTGCGGCACAACACTGTGTGCAGGGGCTGCTATGGGGCACAACACTGTGTGCAGGGGTCGCTATGGGGCACAACACTGTGTGCAGGGGCCGCTATGGGGCACAACACTGTGTGCAGGGCCGCTATGGGGCACAACACTGTGTGCAGGGGCCGCAACACTGTGTGCAGGGGCCGCAACACTGTGTGCAGGGTCCACTATGGGGCACAGCACTGTGTGCAGGGGCCGCTATGGGGCACAACACTGTGTGCAGGGGCCGCTGTGCGGCACAACACTGTGTGCAGGGGCCGCTATGGGGCACAACACTGTGTGCAGGGGTCGCTATGGGGCACAACACTGTGTGCAGGGGTCGCTATGGGGAACAACACTGTGTGCAGGGGTCGCTATGGGGCACAACACTGTGTGCAGGGAACGCTATGGGGCACAACACTGTGTGCAGGGCCGCTATGGGGCACTCTGTGTGCAGGGGCCGCAACACTGTGTGCAGGGGCCACTATGGGGCACAACACTGTGAGCAGGGGCCGCTATGGGGCACAACACTGTGTGCAGGGGCCGCTATGCGGCACAATACTGTGTGCAGGAATGCGGTGGGGGGGGGGGCCCATGTCAAATGTTCACCTTGAGGCCCAGCCATTCCTAGCCACTGCACGAACGGCAGCCCCTGATGGATCCCCCCACATGCACACAGACTGCAGCCCGCCCAGGGACCCCCACAGCCTCCCCTCACACACAGGCAGCACTCTCAGAGACCCCCCCCACTTACATGAAGACAGGACCCCAACACAGGCAGCAGCATCTCAGGGACTCCCCTTCCCAAGGCACAGACAGCAGCCCCTAGGGACCAGAACCCCCCACACACAGACGACAAGCCCCCAGGACTGGACCCCCTAGCACACAAGTGGCAGCCTCCTAGGGTCCGGATCACCCCAGCACACAGGCGGCAGCCCCCCAGGGACCAGACTTCTCCCAGCACACAGGCGGCAGCCCCCCAGGGACCAGACTTCTCCCAGCACACAGGCGGCAGCCCCCCAGGGACCAGACTTCTCCCAGCACACAGGAGGCAGCTCCCCAGGAACCAGACTTCTCCCAGCACACAGGCGGCAGCCCCCCCAGGGACCAGACTTCTCCCAGCACACAGGAGGCAGCTCCCCAGGAACCAGACTTCTCCCAGCACACAGGCGGCAGCCCCCCCAGGGACCAGACTTCTCCCAGCACACAGGAGGCAGCTCCCCAGGAACCAGACTTCTCCCAGCACACAGGCGGCAGCCCCCCCAGGGACCAGACTTCTCCCAGCACACAGACGGTGGCCCCCCAGGGACCAGACTTGTCTCAGCACACAGGTGGCAGCCCCCCAGGGACCAGACTTTTCACAGCACACAGGCGGCAGCCCCCCAGGGACCAGACTTCTCCCAGCACACAGGCAGCAGCCCCCCAGGGACCAGACTTCTCCCAGCACACAGGCAGCAGCCCCCCAGGGACCAGACTTCTCCCAGAACACAGGCGGCAGCCCCCCAGGGACCAGACTTCTCCCAGCACACAGACGGCAGGCCCCCAGGGACCAGACTTCTCCCAGCACACAGGCAGCAGCCCCCCAAGGACCAGACTTCTCCCAGCACACAGGCGGCAGCCCGACAGAGACTGGAGCCCCCCAATACATAGGTGACAACACCCCAGGGGCTAGACCCCTCAAACACACAGGTAGCACCCCCACACGCACACAGGTGGCAGCACCCCAGGGACCACCATCAGAAACCCCCACCCACACAGAGGCAGCACCGCAGGAACCCCCCACTTACATGAAGATCGTACCCAAGGGACCAGCACACCACACAGCAGCACCCCTCGGACCCTCCACCAGCACCCCTTCACACACACAGTTAGCTCCCCAGGGATCCCCAAACATGCACACAAGTGGCAGTGCCCTGGGACCACCTCCAGAACCCACTCTCACACACAAGCAATACCCCAGGAACCCCACACACAAAGTCAATACCCCAAGGATTCCACACAGACACATGCAGCAACCTCCAGGGACCTGAACCCCACAAGACCCTGCCCCCATTACATGCAAACAGCACCCCAGGGACCCCAGCTCCCAATTTAGATGCCAGCAGCAACCCAAGTACCCCTGCTCCCCATTTAGATGCCAGCAGCACCACAAGGACCTCTGCCCCCGTTTAAATGCCAGCAGCATCCCTGCCCCCTCCCCCCTTTAGATGCCGGAAGTAAACCTAGGACGCATGCTTCCATATTTAGATGCCAATGGCTCCCCAGGGACCCGTGTTTTCACCCCCTTTAGTTGCCAGAAGCACACCAGGGACCCCTGGCCCCTATCCATGCCAGCAGCATCCCCTTTAAATGCTAGCAGCACAACAAGAACCCCTGCTCTCCTTTAGATGAGAGTAGCACCAAAAAGACCCTGTCAAAAGACCCTAAACATCAATCCAATCCCCCATACTCTCCAGGATACAGGATCATCTAAAACATCACTCTCTTTTCAGCCCCTCAACTTACACTCCCATGTAAATACATCACTCCCTCCCCTCAGCCTCCTCCAACATGCAGTCCCATGCAAAACAATCCTATCACTCCCCTTCCATCATGCAGTCCCGCAAAACAGTCCTCACAGCTTTCTGTTCTCCATCTACATCAGCTCCGCTCCTGCTTCCTCTATACAGCACAGCCTTGTGATAGAAGAGACCCCGCCCTCATCGGAGAGGCACCGCCCCTTCCTGTGATATCATACCTACCAGGAGCAACTCCACTCTAGTCACGACCATACAGCCAGGAAAGAAGCAAGCAAGTAGTGTGGCTGTAGCCATTTTGTGTGTCAGACACTGTGTGCTGTGAGGAAGTTCCACAGCAGCAGCAGGGTAGACAAGCTGTGTGACAGCGCCCTGCATTACTATCAGTAAGAGGACAGGATTACATCAGGCTGAGCAGACCTACAACCCTAGCAGCCTGCACCTACCTCTATAACTGATCTGAACATATGCAGTGGACCAGAAGCTGGACCTGCAGACATTTGAGACTCTCTGCTAATTCATGGGGAAGGTTTCAGCCAGCTACATGCCACTTTGCCACAGCTCACTGCTACAGGACAAGTGAACCAGCAGATGCTTGTTGCAATAAAGCAGTGAGTAGTTCATCTGATCCTGGCCTGGACTTTGCCTTCCTTACAGCTATGCCCTGGGCTCCAGCTCCTAGTTGGAGAGAAGTACTGACACCCATTCACCATCTCAGCCCAGGGACCTACGGGTGTCCCCCTTACTCCAACTGGTGTCATATCTAACTGACTCTCCCTATTACCCTGTGCACCTCTTCTGGGAGTTCTGGTGCCTATAAGGTCACCGTGACAGTCCAGCCTCCTGCACGGTTCTCCCGAGATGGTCTCACTATCTATACATAAGTATCCTCATGTATAATTCTTGTCAGTCCCTAGAGACTGGAATACTTTTTGGGCCAATTCATCAAGATGCCGGCTTTGAATGGGCCGGTGTCGGTGAAGAATTCATTTGATTGAAGATGAGGCACAATAATCAGATGCATGAATCTGGTGCATTCTGCACTTGGCAATGCTCCTTGACAGAAATCTGCACCTGTTCATAGCTGGCAGAGATTCCTATCATCATGTATTCCACACTGGTGAATTAGGCACAGGTGATGGCCCCACACGTGTCCACTTTGTCATTAATGGCAAAGGCAGCACAAAAACACCACTTAAGGCTAAGGCCCATGTAGCGTCCCACAGCAAAAAAGCACTGTAGGGAAAAAACACGGTGACAATGCATCACGGTTTTTCCCGCAGTACTTTTCAAAGAAAGTCCACAGAAGTTTCCTATGGGGACTTTCTGCTTCCATTATACCTATAGGGAAACCATTGGTGTTTCTGTGGGTATAATTGACATGCTGCGATTTCCAAAACGCAAAAGTTTTGGAAATCGCAGAGTGTCCGCTGTGCGTATTTTCCCGCAAAGTGGGATGGGATTCTAGCGAATCCCATCCACTTTGCCGTGACTGTAAAACGCTGTGTTTACACCTCTTGTGGCCCTGGCCTTAATGCCCATCACGACTGTAATAGTTACAAGTGGCATTAAAAAGTCAACAGAAAAAGCTTTGGAATTTTATTATGCCTAAATAGTGGCACAGATTTTTGGTGAATGTTCCCCTATGACTTTGTCAATTACTTTCGCTTACTGCTACTTCCATAAAGCACCCAGGCACTGCTGCATTACATGTATAGACAGTACAGGGAGGTAGGGTTTGTCTCCAATATGGCTGTTCCAAAAGAAGTATTTACAAATAAAAAGATAAATAGCTACAATATTAGAAAAAGGGAAACAGTAGAAATAGTAGAAGTCGCTTCCAGTGACTCAGAAGAGCTACCCTGTACACTTTTACAACAAGCATTGGCAATTACATTGACAGTACCTTCATTAGCAATTGTTAATTCACACCGGGCCTCAATGAGATCTGCAGTAGACATGTTAACAAGCTGGGAGGGAGAAGCCCCCCGCAGATGTGGGTGTGTCTACAGACTTAGTCTCATTGGCTCCTAGCACCGGAGGGAACAAAGCATCAATAACATTTGTGCTGAGCTGGATTGCAGGAAGTTCAGTTGCATCTTCCCTGCTCTCAGCTGAAGGCAACTCATTAGCATGTACACTTACTGCCATGGGAAGTATCTCAGAGGGGGGGTTACGGGCCCTCTCTGCAGATATGACAGACACATTGTCAACATTAGTCATAGACAGTTTATCACAGTAAATTGGGTTGCTCCCCACCCCATATTGGGACACCATAGGTTCTAAATCAGTTCTCAACAGTACATTAGCAGGCAAATCAGTCAATAGTCCCACAGTCCGCATTCCTTTTCCTGCACCCCCATCCAGACACACAGATGGGCCACCTGCTGTGGCTTGAGAAGCAGGGAAGTTCTCAGGGTAGTTGGGGCACTCCTTCTTGAAATGTCCTGTCGGGTTACAGGCATGGCCCCACTGCACCTCCCCTTGGGGTTTGGGGAAGGTCACTAGGGTGCCCAGAGTTCTTGGGACAGGGGAGGGACCACCCGGGGCATAGTTTGTCTCACCCGACCGGACGACAGACGGCTGTGGTGAACTCCAGCCTGGCTTCTCCTTCCAACTTGAGGGTCTCTGCAGGGTTATTGGAGTTTGTGCCTGTTGGAAGAGCTCCAGTCTTTTGAGCTCAAGCTGATACTGCCATTCTGCAGCCTTCCTCTCTCTCTCGGCCTGTCGTTCTACAGCTTCCTGAAAATAGTACAATGCCTGCAGGTATATGTTAGGGTCCCTGGTGCGTAAGTGCTGCAGGGCCGTTTGCCAGTATGAAGCCATTCCCCCAGCAAGGCTGGGGCTACTGGTCCCTCCTGGTGAAATAATCCTTGGGACCGGGCTGCTTGCCGCACTTCCTGGCCTAGCCCCAAAATCAGGACTCTGCATAGCTGTGGCTGCCTCCATTTCAGCCATACGCTCAGGATCTCCAAAAGCCTGGTTCAGCAGTTCTGGAGATCTGCTTCTGAGCCCACTAGCCATCCACTGGTATTTGCCAAATAAAAGATAGGATAGAATACAAAGAATAAGGGAGGGGAACAGCACTGTATCAAACTTTCACTGTATCTTAATGCTTGCTTTAATACCGAGCTTGTCTTATAGGATTACCATAATCCCCAGCATGTGAGTGATATAGGTCACCAACACACGCTGTTTATCCTAAGATCCCACTACGCTGCCACCAATGTGAAAGATCCTCAGTGCGCCAACACCGTTTTGGCCACCCCTGAGTCTTCTTTCATATAAACCACACTCACCGCCAGTGAGTGCCGGGTTCACCAGATAAATACAAGACAAGCTTTCTAAATTTTATATGTTTATTAACCCCTAAATGGGTCGGTATTAACATCTAACATATACAGTTCAGAACAGATATGCAGATATATGCAAGCATTAACAGTTACTAGTTACAAGATACAGTACAAATAAAATAAAAGGGATTAAAGGTGAAATAATTACTTTACCACACATATCCTTGATGTGGTTCTGTAGTCCAACACTCACACATGCTCTGTCATGTGTGAATAACCAGTGGAGGCTGTTTAGCATGTGGCATTAATACGATAATCCAGCCCTCATGATCTTCTCACAGTCTCTCAGCATTAGCCCAATAGTCTCATCACAAAAAATCTCTCTCAGTCTCTTGTAGGCTCATCATCGTCAGCAGCAGCATTCCAACCTGCCTGCTCATAGTAGCATCTCAGTGATAGTCTGTCTCAACTCCATAGCATAATCTCCTCCCACTGACTTTGACCTCATCTTTTATACCCTTTATGCCACCTCCCAGAATGAGGTCACCGGCGGCAGCAGGTCTCATAGAATAATCCACTCAAGTCCACACCCTTTGTATGTAGATGAGACCAAGTGACATGATACAATGTTTTCAGCCATATCTGGTCAACCAGTGCAGCTGGACAATGCATGTTTGTTTGATCACTCAGAGCTGTATAGGAATACAATGGGTCCCTGCTGTGATGGATACAAAGCCCTATTGTTCCAGCCCGGCCACTACTTCCAATATACCTATGAGTAGGCTGTGCACATTATGAATGAGTGAAAGCAAGAAGGGAGACCCTATACCCAGAGACCAAAATACAACTTTGAGTTACAGCCATATTTCAGCAGAATCATCACACCGAGGATCAGAAAAGCAATCCAATACACACAATCAGGCTTAGAGCCAAGCTAGGAAAACTAAATTAGCAGACAACCCGGGGCAGAAAGGAATATGCTTTTGAAAAGACCCCAGAGTATAATTGTTAATGGATGGTCCACTATGGGGCATAATACTGTGTGCAGGGACCACTATGGGGAATACTACTGTGTGCAGGGGCCACTATGGGGCATAATACTGTGTGCAGGGGCCACTATGGGGCATAATATTGTCTGCAGGGGCCACTATGGGGCATAATATTGTGTTCAGGGGCCACTATGGGGCATAATACTGTGTGCAGGAATGCGGTTTATGCGGGGGGGGGGTTGGAGGGGCGGTTCGGTGGGGGGATTGGTGGCGGTGGTTCGGGGTAGGGGGCCCCATGTCAAATGTTCGCCTTGGGGCACAGGCATTTCTAGTTACACCACTGGGGGGGAGTTCTAATCCTGGAAGAGATGTGAGGACACATATCCAGTTGCTGACTTAAGGAAGTGCTCTGGGGCTAAGCAGTGGGAGCATCAGCGAACCAGACTGTAGATTCATTTGGTATTCATTTTTCTCTTTTAACCCCATTTTATTTTTCTGTGCTGTATTCCTTGTTTTTACCTGTATTTGCTTGACCATCCTCTGATGTGTATTCTGTATGCAGCACGATGGCTCAGTGGTTAGCACTGCAGCGCTGGAGTGCTGGGTTCGAATCCTCCAAGGACAACATCTGCAAGAAGTTTGTATGTTCTCCCTGTGTTTGCGTGGGTTTCCTCCCACACTCCAAAGACATACTGGTAGGGAATATAGATAGTGAGCCCTATATGGGACAGTGACTGTCAATGTCTGTAAAGCACTGTGGAATATGATGACGCTATACAAGTAAGCATAATAATATGCTAGTGGCTAGTACCGACCCACTCGGGTTAATAAATACATAAAATTTATAAAGCTTGTTTCATATTATCCTATGAACCCAGGATTGTGAGTGGAAGGTAAGAGGGGTGACTGCATGTAGGCCAAGCGGCTTGGCAAAGCAGTATCCTTCACAGACACTAACAAATTGTGTTTGAGGGGTGTTTTTATATGTGAGATAAAGGTTGTTAATGATAGAACTAGGGAACTAGGTAGTCACTTAAGGGTACAGGTGGAAGAGATTCAGAAGCGGTAACATTTGGTAACATACCTGAATTTCTGAGGAATTGGGTGGAGGCACAGAAAACAGATGGTGCAGTGGATTCAGAATCAGTTTAAATATACACTGTGCGGCAACTTGCTTTTACACATTTTAAGATTTAAAATGCACCAAAAATTACCATTATTTTGGGGAAAGGTGCTTGCCTGTAGTTTTTAGACACACATGGTGGTTACTGTATCTTCTGATCTTAGAGAACTCTGTGATGCCCTGTCTACTGGCTATCGACTTGGAACAGTATATCATATTGGTGAGAGAACCGTGGAAGTTATTGCCAGCGGGGAGAGAGTTCTGAGAGTAGCCTCCAGCATTGCTCCCGATTTGCTTGAAGGGGGGAGTTATGTCCTTATGGAAACCCCTGAAGATATGATTAACCAGAATGGCTGGATGGTGATCCCAGAGAAAAAGAACTGGAGAAATAAAGTGGAGTTATCTACACGTGTGACAGTGAGGAATTGTTCATCGCATCCGATTGTAATTGGACCATACCAGAATGTGGCCCACTGCTACCCTGTGCTTGGAGTAAATCCATACGAATGATCTTAAGTCAAAAGACTGATCCTTTAATTGGACCTCTTTATCAAGCAGTGAGTTCTCAAGATAGAGAGATGTTAAATAGAAAAAGGCCTACTTTATCGTGTGGTGTTGTATCATGATCACCCTGGAAGGCGCCAGCTAGTTATCCCAAGTTGCTTTTAGAAAATGATTTTCCGAAGTCTGCATGATTATCATGGTCATTTGGGACCTGAGAAGACTTATGGCTTAATACAAGACCGATTCTACTGGCCTAAAATGAGAGATACCGTGACTCGCCTGTGTAGATGTTGTCGCAGATGTTTGCAGAGGAAGATTGTCCCAGTTCGAGCAGCCTTTATGGGACACCTGAAGAGTTCGGGCCCCATGGAACTTGTCTGCATAGACTTCCTTGGTATTGACAACGATTCTAGAGGATTTGGAAATATATTGGTGGTGACTGACCACTTTACACAATATGCTCAAGCCTTTCCGACTAAGGACCAAAAAGCAGTTACCATTGCAAGAGTGCTTTGGGAAAAGTTTTTTATCCATTATTGCTTACCACACCGGCTGCATTCTGATCAAGGCCGGGATTTTGAGAGTAACCTGATCAAAGAGTTGCTCCAGATGCTGAACTTCCGCAAAAACAGGACGATGCCTTACCATACGGAGGGAGATGCTCTTCCTGAAACATTTAACAGGACCTTACTTAATATGCTTGGTTCCTTGCGAATTGAGGATAAGCGTTCCTGGAGTTGAAAAGTGGAAGCTATGGTGCATGCCTATAATAGCACTAGGTACAAGAGCACAGGATATTCGTCATATTTTCTGATGTTTGGTGGAGAGACTAGGCCACCTATTGATATCTTGTTGGGAGTCTCTGCCGATGGTATCCGTTATCAAGATCATTACCAATATGTGGCACGTTTGAAAGAAACACTTAAGAGTGCTTATCAGCTGGCTGAGGAAAATGCAGCCAAAGTGAATGAAGGAAATAAAAGAAGATTTGAACCCTGGTGACCGTGTTCTGTTACGGAATTTGGGAGCATCTGCAAAACATAAGCTGGCTGATTGATGGCGGAGTGAACTCTTTACTGTGGTGGATCAGTTGCCTGGGATACCAGTCTACAAGATAAAAGGATTGGACGGGAGGATCAGGACTTGGCATAGAAATCATTTATTGCCTATACCTCAGATTGATGGTACAGATATCTCCAATGATGGCTCGGCCTGAAATTCTCCCCAGCCTTTGGCCGACATTCCACCTGATCTTCCTGATACTATTGAGAGTGATTGGACTGTGGCTCCTGAAGTTCCTAGCTCACCAGTATCTTCTCCTTTAGGGAGATCTATGAACCCTCAAACTCCAGAATTCGTGCCTAGATCTGTGTCTATGGATGAGCAGGGATCTAGCTCTCCCACAGCACCAGCACCATCCCTTCCAATGGCTGATAACCCTAGTTTAGGGCCTGGACATGCTAGTTTACCTCAGAGAGAGGTACGGAGAGGAGAGAGAATTAGAAACCCCCCACCTATTCTGACATATAATAGTTTGCGGGAACCCAGATTTACTACTCAGCCTCATTTATATCATGCTTGGGTGGGTGCAGTGTCCACTTTGGTCAATATGCTACCAATTTTTGCTCCCACTGGCATGTACAGTGGGGAAAAAAAGTATTTAGTCAGCCACCAATTGTGCAAGTTCTCCCACTTAAAAAGATGAGGCCGGCCTGTAATTGACAAGGTTGGCACACACTGTTGCTGGTATGTTGTCCCATTCCTCCATGCAGATCTCCTTTAGAGCAGTGATGTTTTGGGGCTGTCGCTGGGCAACACGGACTTTCAACTCTTTCCAAAGGTTTTCTATGGGGTTGAGATCTGGAGACTGGCTAGGCCACTCCAGGACCTTGAAATGCTTCTTACGAAGCCACTCCTTCGTTGTCCTGGCGGTGTGCTTGGGATCATTGTCATGCTGAAAGACCCAGCCACATTTCATTTTCAATGGCCTTGCTGATGGAAGGAGGTTTGCACTCAAAATCTCACGATACATGGCCCCATCCATTCTTTCATGTACACGGATCAGTCGTCCTGGTCCCTTTGCAGAGAAACAGCCCCAAAGCATGATGTTGCCACCCCCATACTTCACAGTAGGTAAGGTGTTCTTTGGATGCAACTCAGCATTCACTATCCTCCAAACACGACGAGTTGTTTCTACCAAAGAGTTCTACTTTGGTTTCATCTGACCATATGACATTCTCCCCAGTACTCTTCTAGAACATCCAAATGCTCTCTAACAAACTTCAGACGGGCCCGGATATGTACTGGCTTAAGCAGGGGGACACGTCTGGCACTGCAGGATCTGAGTCCCTGGCGGCGTAGTGTGTTACTGACGGTAGCCTTTGTTACGTTAGTCCCAGCTTTCTGCAGGTCATTCACTACGTCCCCCTGTGTGGCTCTGGGATATTTGCCCCATCATTTAGACCCCACGGGGTGAGATCTTGCATGGATCCCCTGATCGAGGGAGATTATCAGTGGTCTTGTATGTCTTCCATTTTCTAATTATTGCTCCCACAGTTGATTTCTTCACAGCAAGCTGCTTGCCTATTGCAGATTCAGTCTTCCCAGCCTGGTGCAGGTCTACAATTTTGTTTCAGTTGTCCTTCCACAGCTCTTTGGTCTTCACCATAGTGGAGTTTGGAGTGTGACTGTTTGAGGTTGTAGACAGGTGTCTTTTATACTGATAACAATTTCAAACAGGCACCATTACTACAGGTAATGAGTGGAGGACAGAAGAGCATCTTAAAGAAGTTACAGGTCTGTGAGAGCCAGAAATCTTGCTTGTTTGTAGATGACCAAATACTTATTTTCCACCATAATTTGCAAATAAATTCTTAAAAAATCAGACAATGTCATTTTCTAGATATGTTTTCTCATTTTGTCTCTCATAGTTGAGGTCTACCTATGATGTCAATTACAGGCCTCTGTCATCTTTTTAAGTGGGAGAACTTGCACAATTGGTGGCTGACTAAATACTTTTTCCCCCACTGTATACTTGTTAACCTGTTGTGTCTCTGTAAATTCAAGAGCAACCATATTGATATTGTCATTGGTAGTGTTGACTGTATAACATGACTTTGTGTGTCTTTGACGTGACGTAAAGATTTCACCAAAGGGAGAGTGTAGGGAACTACTGGGATGTAGTGTATTTGGCCTCTTTGCCCATGCTGCTTGGCCTCAGAAACCCCAGGGATTCAATACAAGGTTTGTTTTGTAAATAAGTGTGAGTCAGAACCATGAGGGACTAGCTGGAGTGAGGATACATTTGCTAAGCAGGCACAGTCTAAGGCAAGTGGCAGGTGTAATCTTTACAACTAGAAGGAATAGATAAGCAGATCTTTGAGCATCTATATCCTTAAGATCAGCTAGTGAAGCTGGAGTGTATAGGAGTAGATTGCCACCTGTCCTACTTTATCTCCCTCATACAGAGCTAGTAGTTCTGCTCTGTGTTACCTATATACTCACAGGATCTCTCTCGTGATTGTAGTTAGGGATCTGTATATAGTTCAGGGTAATGATAGTTCAGGCTTCCGATGGCCAACTAGATAGTTAGAGGCCCGATTGCACTGTAGATTAGTTGGCAGGTTAAGGACTCAGTGCCAGGGTAGTGAGGCCTGCATCTACTACTGTTGTTGTGGTCCTGTTTGCTGCCTGGAAGAAATCCTTTCATCGAGCAACATCATAATAATTTCCTGATCGGCTCTCTGTCATCTCCTGGAAGAATCCGAAGATCTACAGTCATCCACAGGGGCCCCTGCATCTGGATCAAATCTTCTGTTGCCTGGAGGTATTGTTCACAGGACTCTTGCTATATACAGTCATGGCCAAAAGTTTTGAGAATGATACAAATATTAATTTTTACAAAGTCTACTGCTTCAGTTTTTCTAATGGCAATTTGCATATACTCCAGAATGTTATAAAGAGTGATCAGCTTAACAGCAATTACTTGCAAAGTCAATATTTGCCTAGAAAATGAACTTTATCCCCCAAAACACATTTCAACATCATTGCAGCCCTGCCTTAAAAGGACCACCTAACATCATTTCAGTGATTGCTCCATTAACACAGGTGTGGGTGTTGATGAGGACAGGGCTGGAGATCAATCTGTCATGATTAAGTAAGAATGACACCACTGGACACTTTAAAAGGAGGCTGGTGCTTGCCATCATTGTTTCTCTTCTGTTAACCATGGTTATCTCTAAAGAAACACGTGCAGTCATCATTGCACTGCACAAAAATGGCCTAACTGGGAAGAGTATTGCAGCTAGAAAGATTGCACCTCAGTCAACAATCTATCGCATCATCAAGAACTTCAAGGAGAGAGGTTCCATTGGTGCCAAAAAGGCTCCTGGGCGCCCAAGAAAGACCAGCAACCGTCTCTTAAAAGTGTTTCAGCTGCGGGATCGGGCTACCAGCAGTGCAGAACTTGCTGAGGAATGGCAACAGGCAGGTGTGAGTGCATCTGCACGCACTGTGAGGCGGAGACTCTTGGAGCAAGGCCTGGTCTCAAGGAGGGCAGCAAAGAAGCCACTTCTCTCCAGAAAAAACATCAGGGACAGACTGACATTCTGCAAAAGGTACAGGGAGTGGACTGCTGAGGACTGGGGTAAACTCATTTTCTCTGATGAATCCCCTTTTCGATTGTTTGGAACATCTGGAAAACAGCTTATTCGGAGAAGAAGAGGTGAGCACTACCACCAGTCTTGTCTCATGCCAACTGTAAAGCATCCTGAAACCATTCATGTGTGGGGTTGCTTCTCAGCCAAGGGAATCGGCTCTCTCACAGTCTTGCCTAAAAACACAGCCATGAATAAAGAATGGTACCAGAATGTCCTCCAAGAGCAACTTCTCCCAACCGTCCAAGAGCAGTTTGGCGCTCAACAATGCCTTTTCCAGCATGATGGAGCACCTTGCCGTAAAGCAAAGGTGATAACTAAATGACTCAGGGAACAAAACATAGAGATTTTGGGTCCATGGCCTGGAAACTCCCCAGATCTTAATCCCATTGAGAACTTGTGGTCAATCATCAAGAGACGGGTGGACAAACAAAAACCAACAAATTCAGACAAAATTAAAGCATTGATTCTGCAAGAATGGACTGCTATCAGTCAGGATTTGGTCCAGAAGTTGATTGAGAGCATGCCAGGGAGAATTGCAGAGGTCCTGAAGAAGAAGGGTCAACACTGCAAATATTGACTTGCTGCATTAACTCATTCTAACTGTCAATATAAGCTTCTGTTACTCATAATATGAATGCAATTCTATTTCTGTATGTGATAAAAACATCTGACAAACACACATAAAAACCAGAGGGCAGCAGATCATGTGAAAATATAATATTTGTGTCATTCTCAAAACTTTTGGCCATGACTGTATATATATACCCGTGTATATGACTTAAGACTGTTGCAGAATTGCTGGTTGTTGTAGTACTGCTGTGTTCTCAGTATACTGCATGTATGTACTATTATCATTTTGACTCTTATAAAGCTACTGTTATAACCTTATGTGGTATCTGTATGTATTCTTCAGACTGTGAGATTAGTACAGTAATCCTTGTTGAGACTACTAACTGTACTTCATGGTTAAGTCCCAGGAAGAGATCCTCCCTGTAATACAGAGGCTCTATCCTGGGTGGAGGCACTGATATACTTCATATATGTTCCGACTCTTCCCTTCAGCGAAAGCTTCAGGTCCCATTATACACACAGGTCAGCACCAGAGTGGTTGTCATCATCATCATCTTGAAAGAAATAAGGGTCAGCCTCCTCCCCTGGCTGTGTCTGTGACATATCAAGGGCCCCCTCTGCATCCAAAGGAGTGTCTTCCTCCTCCTTTTCCAGTCTAGGAGTCCTAGTTCCTCCACCATAATAACCCTGACCCAGGCCTTTATCCTCTTCCATTAACACAGGGCAACGATGTTGACTAAGAGGTGAAAGTTGTTCCTCCTTTTCCGTCCTTCATTACATGTGCATGTTTCCTGTAAGATACAGTGGGGAAAAAAGTATTTAGTCAGCCACCAATTGTGCAAGTTCTCCCACTTAAAAAGATGAGAGAGGCCTGTAATTGACATCATAGGTAGACCTCAACTATGAGAGACAAAATGAGAAAACAAATCCAGAAAATCACATTGTCTGATTTTTAAAGACTTTTTTTGGAAATTATGGTGGAAAATAAGTATTTGGTCAATAACAAAAGTTCGTCGCAAAACTTTTTTATATATCCTTTGTTGGCAATGACAGAGGTCAAACGTTTTCTGTAAGTCTTCACAAGGTTGGCACACACTGTTGCTGGTATGTTGGCCCATTCCTCCATGCAGATCTCCTCTAGAGCAGTGATGTTTTGGGGCTGTCACTGGGCAACACGGACTTTCAACTCCCTCCAAAGGTTTTCTATGAGGTTGAGATCTGGAGACTGGCTAGGCCACTCCAGGACCTTGATATGCTTTTTACGAAGCCACTCCTTCGTTGCCTTGGCGGTGTGGTTGGAATCATTGTCATGCTGAAAGACCCAGCCACATTTCATCTTCAATGCCCTTGCTGATGGAAGGAGGTTTGCACTCAAAATCTCACGATACATGGCCCCATTCATTCTTTCATGTACACGTATCAGTCGTCCTGGTCCCTTTGCAGAGAAACAGTCCCAAAGCATGATGTTGCCACCCCCATACTTCACAGTAGGTGTGGTGTTCTTTGGATGCAACTCAGCATTCACTCTCCTCCAAACATGACAAGTTGTGTTTCTACCAAACAGTTCTACTTTGGTTTCATCTGATTATATGACATTCTCCCAATACTGTTCTGGAACATCCAAATGCTCTCTAGCAAACTTCAGATGGGCCCGGATATGTACTGGCTTAAGCAGGGGGACACGTCTGGCACTGCAGGATCTGAGCTCCTGGCGGCGTAGTGTGTTACTGACGGTAGCCTTTGTTACGTTAGTCCCAGCTTTCTGCAGGTCATTCACTAGGTCCTCCCGTGTGGTTCTGGGATTTTTGCTCACTGTTCTTGTGATCATTTTGACCCCACGGGGTGAGATCTTGCGTGGAGCCCCTGATCGAAGGAGATTATCAGTGGTCTTGTAAGTCTTCCATTTTCTAATTATTGCTCCCACAGTTGATTTCTTCACACCAAGCTGCTTGCCTATTGCAGATTCAGTCTTCCCAGCCTGGTGCAGGTCTACAATTTAGTTTCTGGTGTCCTTCCACAGCTCTTTGGTCTTAATCATAGTGTAGTTTGGAGTGTGACTGTTTGAGGTTGTAGACAGGTGTCTTTTATACTGATAACAATTTCAAACAGATGCCATTACTACAGTTAATGAGTGGAGGACAGAGGAGCCTCTTAAAGAAGAAGTTACAGGTCTGTGAGAGCTAGAAATCTTGCTTGTTTGTAGGTGACCAAATATTATTTTCCACCATAATTTGCAAATAAATTCTTAAGAAATCAGACAATGTCATTTTCTAGATATGTTTTCTCATTTTGTCTCTCATAGTTGAGGTCTACCTATGATGTCAATTACAGGCCTCTCTCACCTTTTTAAGTGGGAGAACTTGCACAATTGGTGACTGACTAAATACTTTTTTTCCCCACTGTATATAATAAAGGGATGAAATCGCTGCAGTTGTTTCTACTGACAAACTTGGTGGCCTATTCAAAGGGCTTGAGAAGCCGACACACTTCAATCATGAACCTCCAGTGACGGTTCCCGAAATAACATATTGTCACTGTGGTCTTCTGCATGCAGTAATCATTCACTTCCTTCTGCTGCTCACACAGATGGTCCAGCATGTTTAAGAGTTGGAATGTTGCAGTTAAGGTAGTGCAAAGGCATATTGTTTTTCTGCTCCAAATCGAGCAAGGTTCTTTTTTGCGACATAAGAATTGCTAAAATGCTACTTTTCTGGGGACACTCCGCCCCTCCTCCACCAATCTCATAGGTAATTATGTGAGGTTGCTGGAGGAGGGGCAGGGGGACCCCAGAGGCTGCAATAGCCCGGTACTGGTAAGTAAATTAACAGTCCCGGACAACCCCTTTATGTTTTATCAATGTTAATTGAAGAAAGTTTTCAAATATAACAAAGAACAGTGAAGGAATCAAAGGCTAATGAGCCTAAAGAGCACAAATAAAAACAGTATGTGGGCACATATGAAGAGTAATGTACGGGTGACAGAAACATAGTCCATCCACTCAAAAAGAAGAGCGCCAGAGGTGCCAAAGACCCACAGCATGACTGTAGTGGAGGGTACCCACAAAAACGTTAATACAGGAATGGCTGTCATAAGCGGTCTCAGGAAGGGAATCAAGGATAAATTCAACTACAGAACAAGGGATATGGGGAAACTAACTAACATAAAAACACCACAATATGAAGAGGGAGGAAAGGAACACAAGGGCAGACAAGAAGGAATGACAAGGCAATAGCTGGGGATAGAGAATACATGGGAAGGTTATTGAGAGAGCACAAATATCAGGAAAAGAGATTAGAAAACTCTGTAGACTGCTGAAACAACACCCATAGCCGCCAAAGTGCCTCAAACTTGGAGGAATCAGAGGAGTCCTCCGCCACTGGGGTCTCCATTCTCTGTATGCGAAGAAGCTCCTGGAGCAGCTCTAGTTAAGTGGGAGTAGCTGTGATATGCCAGTGCATGGGAATGATCGATCTGGCAGCAGTGAGGAAGTGTCGCAGGAGGTCTCTCTTCACTTCAGAGATTTTACCCGGGATAACTGAGAGGAGAGCCAGTTGCGGAGAAGGTGCATGCGAGCAGCCACTGACCCTAGTATATAAGTTAAACACAGAGTCCCAAAAGGATATTTCCTCCCCACAGTCCTACCAGATATGTAGTATAGTCCTCCTCTCTGAGTCACAGTGCCAACAGCAATCGGAGACACCACTATAGAACCTATGGAAGAGGTCTGGACAGCAATACCAGCAAGTCAATATCTTGAAGTTCTTTTCCTGAGCATTGCATGGCATTGGCAACTTGT
Organism: Leptodactylus fallax; assembly: GCA_947044405.1. Classification (NCBI taxonomy): domain Eukaryota; kingdom Metazoa; phylum Chordata; class Amphibia; order Anura; family Leptodactylidae; genus Leptodactylus; species Leptodactylus fallax. The sequence continues at coordinate 2,514,795 of CAMRHE010000024.1, forward strand.
GGGTAAATAGAAATGACCTCTCCAGTTCAGTAGGACTAGAGGAGAATAATGGGGACATGGAGAATTTCTAAAGGAAATCATAGAGTTGATTATATTCCAGCCAGGAAAGGGGAATGTCAGGGCTAGAAGCACGCAGCTGCTCTAGAGAGTGAAGAGATGGGCTCCCAGCAAAAGACCTAATTTCACATTATTTTGGCCAAACCAACATAGGAATCTATTAAAGGTGCACCCCGGCGGGAACATGAGATTACGAAATAGGGGGCTTAGAGGTCCCAGAACCCTAGAAACTAGGCCCCCACGGCACACAGAATCCCATACCGTGAGAAAATGTGAGGATAAAAACATGTGTTGTATGCATTTCGAGCGGCATTGGGTCAGAATCCAGGGCAGGGATGGGACTGGAAACACCCATTGTTTATCCTAGTTCCTGTAGCACCAGTCAAACAGGCGCAACAAGACCTCAGATTTGTAGTACAATTCAGGATCTGGCAAACCCGCTCTTTACGTTGCATTAGCATTTGGAACGTAAGTCTCCTACAACCTGAACCCCAGACGAACGTCCCAAAAGCTGACTGTAGTTGAATGAAAATTTAGGAGATGGGGGACAATATCCATCTTCAGGGCGTTGATACGGCCAAAGCAAGATAAACCGAGTGCGCCATACTCCCGCAGATCTACCGTGATCGTCTCTAAGAAGAGGAGGTAGTTGAGGTGGAAAAGGCTTGAGGGATCCGAGGAGATCTGTATCCCTAGATATTTAATCAAGTTAGAGAAAGTGAGCTGCCAAACGGGCTGCCTCTGCCGTAGGCAGGGTAACATTAAGGGCTTCACTTTTAGACAGGTTAACGTTAAAGTTACTCAAACTGAAACAGCAGAAGTCGTTTAAAATCAACGGGAACAAAATCGAAATGCGTGGCTGACTGACAAAGAGGAGAAAATCATAAGTGTCTAATGCAGTCTTGACCTGCCTATGTTGCCTATGTCCTAAGTGAAGACTGTGTACACTAGGGTATGTCGCAAGGCCACCGCCAGGTGTTCCATTACGAGAGCATATAGAAGGGGAGACAGGGGGCACCCCTGCCTGGTCTTATTCCACACCAGGAAGGGCTCTGAGATAATCCTATTAGCTTGCACCCTTGCAGAGGTGTCACCACATAGGGACAATATTTTTCCCAGAAAAACCAGGCCTACCCCAATCCGGACAAGTGCAGGTCACAGGAATCCACAATGCACATGGTCGAAGACCTTCACAACTTCAACAGATAAGAGACACAGGTGACAGTGAGAAGAAGAGAGAAGAGTCTTACAAACATTGTCTCGTGCCTCATGGCCCTTAATGAAGCTGACCTGATCAGTATGAACCAGTTCTGGCATCAAGGAGAATAAATAATTGACCAATAATTTAGAAAACATTTTGCCGTCGACATTAATATCGGTCAGTAAATGCCAATACCAAGCTTCGGGAGGACCGATACCAGAGCTGAGGCGGACTATGGTGTATTGCCATCTATGCTATTAAACACCCGCATTAGAGTGAGGATGAGGAGATCCCAAAAGCTTTTATAGAAGCAAGGAGTAAATCTGTTGGGGCTAGGGGACTTACCTGAGGAGGACGACTGAATAACTGCAGCTAACTATTGCTCAGATAAGATCTCATCTAGACTTTATCAGAATCTGAAATACTAGGAAGGGATGTTTCAGAGACTTAGTTCCATATCTTGTCCCGTAGGGACTCTAGATTGAGGTCTGCATATTGACCCTGCATATTATATAAGTCGAGATGATAAGCTTGGAAGGTCTCAGTAATTTCGACAGGATTATGAATATCGTGTCACGACCCATCCCACAGTCGAGGAATATAGGTTGAACTACTGTATTTCGAGGATGAAGGTGACAAACTAGCGAGTGCCCGCATTTATTGGCAAATTTGTAGTAGTGTTTCTGGGCTCGATCCCTGGCATGTATATACATTTTGTCAAGGTATGCCCTGAGCTCCTCCCTGACGTTAAGAAGCTAATTTAACATAGACTGGGCAAGAGTTTGCTTATGAGTCATTTGAAGGGAGTGGATCCAAGCTGACCTCTTTTTTTTTAAGTCACACCCCGTGTTTAATGAGTACTTCCCTAATCATACATTTAACACTTCCTAAGATAATAGGAGGGAGGTCAGGTTGTTAGTGTGCATCAACCCAAAATCGCAGATAGAAGATGAAATATCTTTTTAAGCAGCATCTTTAAGGAGGCTACCGTTTAAATGCCAAGTGAAGGGGTGAGACGCAAGGCTAGGGATCTCAAGGGACAAGTCGCCCCCAAGGATCACGACACCTTCGCTAAACTGTGCAAGCTTACTGAGCAGGGCCTTACAATAAACTTGTTGCCTTTGATTGGGAAGGTAGCAACCTGCTATAGTGGCCACTGTGCTCCCAATGTGCAGCTTCAAGAAGATGAAACTACCCTCAGGGTCGAGTAATGTGTCCAATACCTTGTGGTGAAGAGACCTATGCAGGCCTTCGTGGCCAAATTGACGCTGTGGAACCAAGAGGGGTAATGCCTGTTGCGGATATCCAGGATGTGGTTCTCCCTGAAGTGGGTCTCCTGCAAAATCAGAATGTGTGAACATTTTTTATGCATCAGATACAGGATTTGATTCCTCTTCTGAGAGACTTTAAGGCCTCTAGCATTCAGGAATGAATATGTAATGATACCATGTCTGGATGGAGGGTTAGGAGGGATAGAAACAAGGAGGGCAACGAACACTGGGAAGAGGAGAGACAACACAAGCTAACACAAAGAAAGACAAGGGTTAGAGGGGAGAACTACAGAAATCACTGGGGGGAAAGTCCTCACCAAAAAGGTTGGGCGTAGGCTAATACGCCAAATCACGCACTATATAGTAGCGTGAGGACCCAATGGGAAACAAGCTTTCTAATAGTGGAGACACTCCCACCCAGGAACCCCGGGACACATAAATGTAGAGACAACTGCATCAAAACAAAGCAGCTGTCCAGTTTTAGAACAAGGACATATATTAGTATGCATTACTAATATACAAATAAGAAAATAAAATACAAGGTATATATTTTAAAAAAAAAAAAAAGGAAGGAAGGAAGGAGAGGCAGTGAATGAAAGGGTCAGCAAGGGAGAAAAAGGAAAAAGAAAGCATATTGATGTAGAACAACACTGTGAGTAATATCTGAGATGGGTCCCCCAGGGATCACGGAGGTCGATGGAGAATCAAAAACGCCCCACGAGCATAGGGAAGAGATAAAGATCTTCGTTGCCACAAACAATACGTCCCGACCACAGCAACAACATATCAACAGTATCAGGCAGTCCTAGTGTGAGCACTCTGCTACTCAGGGTGGGGAGGCCCGATTTTCCAGAGGCAGGTCATCCGGAGCACAAACACGGTAGTGTTGGCAACGTCTAGGCCTGTGCTGAATTCTAGGATGCTGTGAGGCCATGGACACTCTAGGTAGAGTGGGCCAGTCTGTGATAGCCACAGAAGATAGGCCCAGGGCGACTGTGCAAGCAGGGATGTGGCTTGGCTGGGTGAGCATGAAGAGGCGACCCTCGTGGTGGACCTGTAGACGGAATGGAAATCCCGAGGAGTGGGGAATTTGGTTCTGAATCAATAAGTCCAGGAGAGGCTTCAGAGCTTGCCACTTAGCCAGAGTGTGAGCCTTGAGAGGTTGAAACATCACCTGGCCGGATTACACATGATGGACTCCTTCAGCTGGTATCTGTGAACCGACATATGACATTTATGGGGTTATTAGGATAAGGTGAGCAAGGGCCTAGAGAGTGATGTGCCCAGTCCAGTTCAAGCGTTGAGCCATGCGAAGCCCCCAAAAGAGAGTTGAAGATTGTGTATGAAGTTGCTGAGGCTCACTAGATTCAGGGTTCCCCCTGATGCTGATGTTGTTCCACCTGTTCCTATTCTCCAAGTCATCGAAGAGGTTAGCCAGGCATTGTAGTTGAAAGGAGTGAGTTGAAATAGCGGATTCCTGTGTGGAGAGTCTATTTGAAAAGGTGTTAGAGGAAGTCCCTATGTCATCAACCCTACTCTCCAAATGTTGAACTTTAGCACGTACAGCGGACAGTTCAGTTTTACAGGACTGCTCCAGACGGGTGACATAAGCCTCCAAATCTTCTTTTATAGGTACTGCACTTAGGTGGGTGTTCAGTCTACGCAACTCCCCCAGGGTATCAGTGGCAAATAGTCTGTCAGGAGTCTGTGTGCCCTTGAGGGCAATGTTCTGGGCCGAGGGTCGTGTGCTAACTCAGTGAGCTGAGAAGGCATAGTGGCAATACTGGGGCTGCTCTCCTGAGGTGGCCATGTAAGGAGGAGAGCCAGCTTGTGCTCCAAGGGCTGATTTCTGAGGCCCAAGGAAGTTGTTGGCTGGACAAGTGGTGTGCTCTGGCCTGGGTTTACAAGCATCTTAGGCGTGCAGGACGCCGGAGATGGTGACAGGGATGGCCAGTATCAGAAGCTGCTCTGGAGGCAGGAGAAGATGCAGCAGCTGGCAAATACGGCGGTGCACTCTTAGGCTTAGGAGTCCAAAGAGTGTTGTTGCATCTCATTATTTTTCTAGTGTTGGGTGCACTGGCAGGCATTATCCTCTGCTTTGCTGCACCTGAGAAGAGCTGCTGGTTATTTCCTGTGCCTGCAATGTTGTATTTTATAGCGATTTGCAAATTTGTGAATACATTTAACGGCCATTTAGTTGAAATTGTATTTTTGACATGCCATTGTAATGTTTATAGTAGTATAATGTTGTACCGTGTTAGCCATTGAAAGTAGTGGAAGAGTGAAGAAATCAGGCGATACCTTTTAGAGGCTAACTGAGTATATTTATAAGTAAGCTTTCAGGAGTACTCGCTCCCTTCATCAGACATGGTGTGATACAAGAACTGAAAATTAACAGATTTTTATATACATGGTTTTCAAAGCATTTTAGAGTCCTTAAAAAAAATTGCAATCTAAGTAGAGAAGTTATTTACAACAGGTCAAAAAAACAGTCTGGAAACTTGTGGTGCGTGACGGAGGGATCAGTAATTCTTGCTGTTATCTGTTTGCTATCAGGAGGTGATTTGTGACCCTCACAGGTCACACATAGTGTGATTTGAAGCTGGCATGAATATTGAGTTCAGTTCATGGTTCAAACATAGTGTGACATGAAGCTGGCATGAATATTAAGTCCAAATTGCAGAGTTTGAAATTTTTGCATAAATTTGTACTCCATTTCTTTTCTTTTCTCCTGTGTCTTAAAATGTCCCATTAAAACCACAACCCGCAAATCTTCAATAGAGTGGTTTTCTCCGGAGAAATGTGCGGCCACTGGGAGATCGGTTCTGCTGTTATTAATGGTGGATCTGTGTGAGTTCATTCGTTGACTGAGTCTCTGCCCTGTTTCCCCCACATAGAGGCCTGTGGTGGGACATTGCACACACATTATGAGGTACACCACATTGGAAGACCTGCAGGAAAATGTCCCCCTAATTCTGTGCACCTGTTGTGACTGTGGGATAGGTACACTGTCAGCGGTGTGGATGTGCTTGCAGGTCATGCACCTTTTATGTAGGCAAGGTGAGGTGCCATTTTCAGTTGGGGCCTTCAGGGCACTCCGGACGATAATGCGCCTCAGGTTTGGTGGTTGTCGAAAGCAGAGGAGAGGGGGGACTGGAAATAACTCTGGGAGGCCTATCATTTCTGGCATTGGGACACTGACAGAAAACATCTCAGGTTGGGTGGAAAATCTCCTAAAACCCCTTGTCAGGGATACTCCAAGCTATATCCAGGACACCACTGACCTTCTTAACAAACTGAATGCCCTGGGCCCTCTACCTGAGGGTACCATTTTGGCCACCATGGATGTGGAATCCCTGTATACTAACATTCCCCACAAGGATGGAGTTGCAGCATGTCGGGTACACCTGGCAAAACAAAACCTCCCAACAGAACCAGTAACGCAGCTCATACAATTCATCCTTAGCCACAACCATTTTACCTTTGGAGAGGATCTATATCTACAGTGAATGGGAACTTCAATGGGGACCAGATGTGCACCCCAATATGCAAATCTCTTTATGGCAGAAATGGAAGGAACATATTTATCAACATGCGCCACCAAACCTATGATTTACCTTCGTTATATCGATGATATCCTTGTCATCTGGACTGCAGGTGAGGAGGCCCTACTTCAATTCCATAATGACTTCAATGACTTTCACCCGACCATCAACCTTAAACTTAGCTATTCAGGGAGTGAAATTCACTTTCTGGATACCACAATATACATCAAAGATCACCGGTTACTCACATCGATATACCACAAACCCACAGACAGAACGGCCTACCTGAGAAACGACAGCTTCCACCACAAGCACACAAGACAATCTATAATCTACAGCCAGGCTATACGATACAATCGTATTTGCTCCGACAAAACAGACCTGGACAAGCACCTCTTGGATCTGAGGATGAAATTTCTCAGATTGGGATACAAACCAAAAGTGACAGACAACCAATTAAACAAAGCAGCAGCCATTAACAGAGACAGTCTGCTCACATATAGAGAGACCCAGAAAGAAGCCTGAGTGCCCCTAGTTGTCACCTACAACCCACAGCTGGAGATCCTACGAAGGATTGCCAAGGAGCTCCAACCTGTACTACATAGGGACAACAGACTCAAGGACATATTTCCAGTCCCCCCTCTCCTCTCCTTTCGACAACCACCAAACCTGAGGCGCATTATCGTCCGGAGTGCCCTGAAGGCCCCAACTGAAAATGGCACCTCACCTTGCCTACATAAAAGGTGCATGACCTGCAAGCACATCCACACCGCTGACAGTGTACCTATCCCACAGTCACAACAGGTGCACATAATTAGGGGGACATTTTCCTGCAGGTCTTCCAATGTGGTGTACCTCATAATGTGTGTGCAATGTCCCACCACAGGCCTCTATGTGGGGGAAACAGGGCAGAGACTCAGTCAACGAATGAACTCACACAGATCCACCATTAATAACAGCAGAACCGATCTCCCAGTGGCCGCACATTTCTCCGGAGAAAACCACTCTATTGAAGATTTGCGGGTTGTGGTTTTAATGGGACATTTTAAGACACAGGAGAAAAGAAAAGAAATGGAGTATAAATTTATGCAAAAATTTAAAACTCTGCAATTTGGACTTAATATTCATGCCAGCTTCATGTCACACTATGTTTGAACCATGAACTGAACTCAATATTCATGCCAGCTTCAAATCACACTATGTGTGACCTGTGAGGGTCACAAATCACCTTCTGATAGCAAACAGATAACAGCAAGAATTACTGATCCCTCCATCACGCACCACAAGTTTCCAGACTGTTTTTTTTGACCTGTTGTAAATAACTTCTCTACTTAGATTGCAATTTTTTTTAAGGACTCTAAAATGCTTTGAAAACCATGTGTATAAAAATCTGTTAATTTTCAGTTCTTGTATCACACCATGTCTGATGAAGGGAGCGAGTACTCCTGAAAGCTTACTTATAAATATACTCAGCCTCTAAAAGGTATCGCCTGATTTCTTCACTCTTCCATTGTAATGTTTAGTCTGACAATTTTCACAGGGTAAATCATGTACTTTAATTAATTTAGTATAATGCACAAAAACTTCATTTTCTACAATATGGATTAATTATAGTTTAGACAACACAGTATAAGATTTTTGTGCATTTTGTTTACATAGTATAGGTATCATTTGGCTTTTCTATAATTGACCCTTATATCAATGCATAAAGCTATTTAAATTAGAAAAAGAAACATAAATATTATATACAGTATATTGGTCCCTGATGTTTATATAAAGTAAAAGCTGCAATCATTTTGTTTACTTCAAATTTCCTCAGTTGTGTTTTCTGACGAAGAAACTGAGTCATTATAATAATTATAATAATTATAACAAGTATGTTTGTTCTATAAAGTTGGCAATAGTCTAACTACCATGACAGCCTAGCAGTCCTGCCTTCTTTGTTTTAAAATGTCCATTTTATTATAAATTCTATTCAATCATCCACCTTTTGTAGAAACCCTGCTGTGATACTTTTTCCTACAGTAGAACATTTCTGGCATTAGAAAGCCAAGATTTCTCATAGGATCCTTCTCAAACATAGCAGTCTTTCATATATACAGGTGCATCTCTGCATCTCAATAAATTAGAATATCTTTGAAATGTTCATTCATTTCAGTAATTCAGTTCATAGTCAGCATCTTCCATGATTGTGCGTCCTACTGAACCAGACTGAGAGACCATTTAAAGGCTTAGGAAACCTTGGCAGGTGACACACTGAATTTACAATACTGAACTTTTTATAATATTCAAATTTTCTTAGATTTGGGTTTTCATTACCTGTAATCCATAATCAACATTTACAGAAATAAAATTCTTGAAATAGAACACTCTGTGTGTAAATAATCTAGAAAATATAGATCACTTTTATAATTTAATTAACGAAATAAATAAACGTTTCAACGATATTCTAATTTATTGAGATGCACCTGTACCTGGTTTGTATTTTTTGCATTTGTTTTTATAGAACATATTGACACATTTTACTCTCCGAGTAAAATTAAGAACTTCATCTAATACTGCTTAAAATAAAGTACTGTCACGATTTGGATGGTTTGTTCATTTCACAATATAAACCAATAAAGCCATACACATACAATACATTATAAGCCCTTCAGGGTCTCTCACCCCTCTATAACATATTAACAGCAATAGATAACTTTTAAAATACGTATTCTTTATATAGTGCAACAATAGGTTGCACAAGTTCAAAGTTTGGAATCAAACACCAATGAAAAATTCATAACACGTCAAGAGATACCGAAACATGGTAAAGAGTCAATCAATGTAATCCAAAAGTGACTGTCAAAAGGTAATCAAATTATGTTGAAAGGAAATTCACATGTAAAAGTAAAACTGTTAGTTACATGTTGACATGTCAATGTGGCAGTTTGTTTTGAGCAGACTATCTGCATGGTTAAATAAAGTATCAATGAACACCACTACTCATTAGATTGAATGAACAAAAATGAAGGAAAAAAAATATACAGAAACATGTGTAACACTCCAGAGTAGTGTTACCACTCCTACACCCTGCTGCTATCTTTATCTGCTAACCCAATGTCATCTTATGTACTTTCTTTCCAGGTCCTCCACCAATGTGCATTCACTATAATGTTATGTAACTGTATTACATGTAGTGTGCCTGGTTCACCAGCAGGTGGCAGCAAACTGGCAGAGTTATCTTAGATAGAATGGAACCTTCCATTCCATTAAAAATCCCCCTCTAGAGAGAAGTAAAGTAGTTTTGTCCCCTGCAGCTAAAGTGGGGACCAGTTAGAACCAGTCGAGTTCTGGCTCTAGTGTTGATTGAGACTCCATCTTGGAGCAGTCAGGAGTCAAGTTCCCTGACCCAACCGAGAGTCAGAGTACAGACAGAAGTGCAGCTCACCAAAGAATCAAAGGTATAGTCAGCTTGCCATCATAGCAGAGTCGAGTTTTGATGAAGCAGAGCTGAGTGTCAGGTATGTTACATCTGTTGTTGCTGCTTTAAAGTTGTCAGGTCAACATAAAGAAGGATAAAGGATAAAGAAGGGAAGCTTCCTGAGCAGGCCTATTTAAACCACTCCCTATCACTCAGCTTTGCTGGCTATCAGTTTCCTAACTCCTGCTAAGCGCCTGACTTTAATTTGACTGATTATACCTGACTTTTGGCTGTGTACCTGGATTCCTCTTTTGTCTTGCAATTTTGTTCTGGCATTCCTGATCGGTTCCGACTATTGGCTTGTTTCCTGGATTTGTCTTCATCTCGTGATTTGGATCTGTGTTGCCCTTCTCAGCTGCTGACCCGTGATTGTCAACCATTCTGTTTTCTCTGTCCCTGTGAGTAGTGTGTGGTTTTGGTGTAGGCCTCTGCTGCAGTGCATTTATTTGTAATACACTTTCTGTTCTGGTGACAATTCCGGTCTTCAGTTTCAGCAAAATTCCATCTCTTCTTGCGAGGAGCTCTGGTGAAGAAGTCTGAGGCTGGTCTTGGCTCACAGTGGTGTTTTGTCTTTAAGTAGCATGTTCTACTGCTCGCAGTTGTCAGCCCATTTCTGCTGCTGCTTTCCTGTAAGACCAGTACATTCCTTACCTTGCATCTGAATCTTAACACTGAAGTTGCCTGCCAGTTATATGCTAAAGCCTGCTGGAACCAAGACAAAGCCTGAATCTGTTTGGGAAACCGTCTATTCAAGTACAGTAATACCTCGTACACTCGCGTTTCCGAATTTGCGAATTCACAGATTCGCGATATTTTTTTGGCAACAAACATATATAGATTTTGCTCTTTTTTTCTCAGATCTGTGAAATTTAATTAAAAAAAACACCTTCGCTATTGGGTAGTAGCGTCCTGTTCGTTACGTACCCGGTAATTAGTTTCATTTTACTGTGAGTGTATAAGAAAAATGAATGAATGTATTAATATACAGTACTGTACAGTATACTTTAGTATACTGTACAGTACTGTAGGGCAAAGTTTATTGATATTTAGGGGTTAAACATTAGAAATCGGCATTGTAAGCGCTTCTAAGCGCTTGTACCAAACATTCGCGATTCCTCGCGATCCGCGACCCGCTCTGTAACCTAACCTCGCGAATGTACGAGGTATTACTGTAAAGCTGCTGTTCTACTTCATCTCAAGGTCTAGACTCAAGTTATTCCTCAATCCCTCAATTATTCCTCCTATTTATTGCATCGGAGCCAAAGCCTGGGGTCTAGCCATTCCCAGGTAGGAGCACCGTGACACAATAAGACTCATATAGGGCCTCAATATACCACTTGGAACTCCTACATCTGGGATGAGTGACATAGAAGGCCCTAGCGAGAGGCATCCCCGTTGCACATGCATCCAAAATGCTGAAAAAATGAGACATGTATTTAAATTCAAGAAGGTGGTTGAGAAAATGCCATGTCAAGTGTATACAAAGATATCACCAATGTTAAAGGTACATACATAAAAAAAACAAAAACAAATATAAGACACTGTAAGGGTGTGTTCACACGGCAGAAAATGTTCCGCCCCTGGAGTTTTCGCCACGGTCTGCCGCGACAGGAATCCGCGGCAAGATAGGTAATGTTACTTTTTTTTTCCGCTAGCAGAAAAAAGCCGCTAGAGGAAAAAAACGCTACTGACTCCCATTGAAATGAATGGGAGGAGTTTTTTCAGGCGGATTTTGAGGTGAATTCCGCGTAAAAATCCGCTGCCAAAAAACTCTGTGTGAACACAGCCTAAGTGTTTATAGTGTGGAGAATGGTGTCACTGCATAGCTCAGTTTATGTTATGGCATATTCTTGATAGAAAGATGTAGTAATATAATGGCTAACAGAGCTGTACTGGTCCACTAGACTACCAGAACATCTTCCAGTGAGTTCAGGTTTTTACACAATAATGGGTTCTAAAAGTCTAGCAGAAGACAATTCATTTGGGAACTGACTTTTGTATAGAATATATACAGTAGATAGACTATATTTTCAGACAATATTCACTGTTACTATAGTACTTCTGAATTCAATAGATTTACATGTTATCGCAAGATAACAATATTTGTATCTTTATTATATGTATTACTGTAAATTAAACCAAATTCAAAATGATTGTCTGCTATGATTTAATGTTTTCACATGAACTGCTGAATTGGCTTCATTTGAACAGTTTGCCCTTATGGAACCATATAAATCAAAATACTCCCTCAGACTGGTTGTTTGGTTGTTGCCTCTCTGAACAAAATAAAATTGATTTTAAAGTGAGACTGAACTGAAAGCTCACAATAAGATTCTAGAAGAAAAATAAGGCTAGAGCACAGACATCTAGTGATATAGTAAAAAGAATAATGAACGCAGTGTAATATTTCAAACTAGAGCAGCAACATTAAAGATATAGTTTGACATATTTTATAAAATTATGTTAATTACAAACAACTGTATATGCAAATTCAAATCAGACATCTCTTAAATACAGAAATAAAATTATTCAATTACCTGTTTAAATCTGAAACATATGCATACAGTGGGGGAAAAAAGTATTTAGTCAGCCACCAATTGTGCAAGTTCTCCCACTTAAAAAGATGAGAGAAGCCTGTAATTGTCATCATAGGTAGACCTCAACTATAAGAGACAAAATGAGAAAACATATCTAGAAAATCACATTGTCTGATTTTTTAAGAATTTATTTGCAAATTATGGAGGAAAATAAGTATTTGGTCACCTACAAACAAGCAAGATTTCTGGCTCTCACAGACCTGTAACTTCTTCTTTAAGAGGCTCCTCTGTCCTCCACTCATTACCTGTAGTAATGGCACCTGTTTGAAATTGTTATCAGTATAAAAGACACCTGTCCACAACCTCAAAGAGTCACACTCCAAACTCCACTATGGTGAAGACCAATGAGCTGTGGAAGGACACCAGAAACAAAATTGTAGACCTGCACTAGGCTGGGAAGACTGAATCTGCAATAGGCAAGCAGCTTGGTGTCAAGAAATCAACTGTGGGAGCAATAATTAGAAAATGGAAGACTTACAAGACCACTGATAATCTCCTTCGATCAGGGGCTCCACGCAAGATCTCACCCCGTGGGGTCAAAATGATCACAAGAACAGTGAGCAACAATCCCAGAACCACACGGGGGGACCTAGTGAATGACCTGCAGAAAGCTGGGACTAATGTAACAAAGGCTACCGTCAGTAACACACTACGCCGCCAGGGACTCAGATCCTGCAGTGCTAGACGTGTCCCCCTGCTTAAGCCAGTACATATCTGGGCCTGTCTGAAGTTTGCTAGAGAGCATTTGGATGTTCCAGAAGAGTATTGGGAGAATGTCATATGGTCAGATGAAACCAAAGTAGAACTCTTTGGTAGAAACACAATTTGTTGTGTTTGGAGGAGAGTGAATGCTAAATTGCATCCAAAGAACACCATACCTACTGTGAAGCATGGGGGTGGCAACATCATGCTTTGGGGCTGTTTCTCTGCAAAGCGATCAGGACGACTGATCCGTGTACATGAAAGAATGAATGGGGCCATGTATCGTGAGATTTTGAGTGCATACCTCCTTCCATCAGCAAGAGCATTGAAGATGAAATGTGGCTGGGTCTTTCAGCATGACAATGATCCCCAGCACACCGCCAGGGCAACGAAGGAATGGCTTTGTAAGAAGCATTTCAAGGTCCTGGAGTGGCCTAGCCAATCTCCAGATCTCAACCCCATAGAAAACCTTTGGAGGAAGTTGAAAGTCCGTGTTGCCCAGCGACAGCCCCAAAACATCACTGCTCTAGAGGAGATCTGCATGGAGGAATGGGCCAACATACCAGCAACAGTGTGTGCCAACTTTGTGAAGACTTACAGAAAACGTTTCACCTCCGTCATTGCCAACAAAGGATATATAACAAAGTATTGAGATGAACTTTTGTTATTGACCAAATATTTTCCATCATAATTTGCAAATAAATTCTTTAAAAATCAGACAATGTGATTTTCTGGATTTGTTTTCTCATTTTGTCTCTCATAGTTGAGGTCTACCTATGATGTCAATTACAGGTCTCTCTCATTTTTTTAAGTGGGAGAACTTGCACAATTGGTGGCTGACTAAATACTTTTTTCCCCACTGTATAAGCAAGTAGTTTTTATAATTATGTAATACTTAGCTATAAAAATTTTGAAACATGTTATTTCTATTAAAAATTTTATATTTTAAAATAATTCAAACTAAGTAAAACTTTAATGTCACATATGGGGCTAACTAGAACATGACGCAGCTGTCAGAGGATGACTCAACTCCACTCACTCAGTCTTGCACTCACATTCAATTTGCAGCCTGTAAGTCACACCCAGGCACAGTCCACGCACCCCAAATACACACCGCAGCCACCACTGCTGATTCAGGTTCAGCAGAAACCTTGCACACATATACACTTCAAAAAGATAATGGGTTCATAGAGCATACACAAAGTAACCTTAAAGTTAACACTTTAATACCAAGATGGTACAACTACAGATATAGAGGGATAACAAATGACACACAATACAGACAGCTATAAAATAAAAAGGAATAAAGCAGAATTATCTTCTGTAGTGAAGTGGACACACCCAGCTCTCTTAGCTGCTTCCACAGATGAGACAAAGAATCTAGGTCTCAGTCTCAGTTAAGACCAGTGTCCAGTCACACTTCCATTCCAGATATCCCCCCTCCTCTTACCCCCACTGCAGCATCTTGAGAAAGAAGGATGTTTTCCTGGCTACTGGAAAGTTGTGTCTGGGTTGAGCTCAGGGTCATTAGCCCTCCCTCCCTCCTTTGACATCTGTTTGTCCAAACGTAATAAAACTGTTTGGCTGGAGCCAGAAAGGGCAATCTCCCCTTGTATACATATAAAACCACTGAAGAGAATTGGCCAGCAATTAGAGATGAGCGAATCAAAGCTGAGGAAGTGAAATTCGATCTGAATACATAGGCTGCATAGGCTGACTTCCTCTATAGACTGCAATACACGTGTATTGCAGTGTATAGTGCTGAACCAGCGATCAGTGCATCACTGGTTCAGGTCCCCTAGTGGGACATCACTAAAAACCACTGTAAGGCACAGTGTTACCACTACCATTCTGCAGCCAGGAAATAGCTGTTTTTAATGTGATTCGCCGTGAATTCTTTCGAATTGAATCGTATCGGAAAATTTGGTGAAGCTGCCGAATCGAATTTTTGAAAAATTCGCTCATCTCTACCAGCAATGTAAACACAACATAGGACTAACAGGATTAGGGAATTTGTATATAGAACAACACATATCAAAGAAAAATACATAACTGAAGTTCTTTCATCATCACATTTATAATTTTCAATTTACATATGGGGGGGGCTTGTTTTCTGCAGAACAAATTGTACTTGGTATTGACCCCATTTAATATTCCATGGACTGTACATTTTCTTATGGGTTTTGTTTCAACACTGTTTTTATGAGCTTTGTTTCCACAGCATTTAATAAAAATGACAGGCTACCTTTATTCTGGTATCAGTATAATCAAGGAAATGACATTTTTATTATTTTTTATGTTTTAATGCCTTTATAAAAAAATTTTTTCAGATTCTGATCCCACACTTTTTTTTATCTTTCCATCTAAAGGATATTGCATCTTTTGTTGAAATCAGAATCTCATTTCTATGTTTTGTAATGCCTAAAACATATATATTTGAAGTGATCCCCCTCCCCCAAAGTCTCAGCTTCTCTGTATTACACCCAGTAACGTATATACAAATTATATTTACGTAAGCAAGTATATAACAAAATTAATTAATGGCGCAAATGCTAGCATAAAATCAAATGGTATTCTCTAAACTTTTTTTTGTCTAGCGTTTGTTTTATAGCCACATAGCTAGATATGAAACCTAGTAGGTTTGATCACTTACACATATTCTTCAGTATTTTTGTATTGCAGTAATTTCCTTTGTACACCAGTTATATACGCTCTGTCTGTGATAGATAGTAATAGATAATTTCTTATGTTTGGCCTGGGCCCAGCTGTGATAACAACCAGTTGTCTTTGACATTGAAGGGGGCGTTGCTTGCATCCAATATGGCTTAGATGTTGCTGCGAACCATCTAAGTGATTGACAGCTGCGATTGGTGTTGGCAGCATTTGTAAGTTTTCTACTATATAATACAACTCTTGTATATATGTTATTGGTGCACCCAGCAATCTGCCACAGTCACTGGGGACAGCAGCAATATAGGATTACCTGGCTACAGCCAACGCTATGATACTCAATGGCTGACATACTACTTATCCAGTTGAACCTCAAAGAGCAGCTGCCCAGTCAAACCACCTCTTGCAAGGAGCATATACTCTAGACACCAATAACCAGGCTTAGATTGGCCCACCAAGATACCATGTGGGGATCCAGGAAACAGGATATTATATCGTGTGTGGACTAGGAAAGGGGGATGTTACACCATGTGGGGGGGCAGTAAAGGGGGCTTTATACTGCTTGGGGGCCAGGGAAAAGGATAGTTATACCCTGTGGGGGCCAGGAAAGGAATATTATACCATGTTGGAACCAGTAAAGGTGGATTTATACCATTTGGGCCCCAGTAAAGTGAGTTTTATACTATGTGGAGGTCAAGAAAGGGGGCTAAAGGGTGTGTTATACTATGTGGGGGCCTGCAAAGGGTGCATCATACCATGTGGGTATGTGTCTGTATCCAAATGTGCCACAAACTGTCACTCGAAAGGTGCCAATGAAAGGCCTGTCACGGCCATAACACTGTAGTAGTGAATTCATGAAACTTGATTCAGATGTAAATGATATTCAGTATTTATCAAAGTATCACATAAGTAGAATCCATGCTGTACATATGATTTTCTTTGACATTGGCTCCCAGGCATGCTAAACTACAGAGACCTCATTGATAAAGGTCATTTAAACTGAAATTTGAGAGTCAGACTGTGTTATTATGAATTACTGATTGCCTGGATTCTGCTTATGTGATACTTTAATAATAATATAATTTGCATCTGAATTGAGTGCCGCGAGATCTCTACCACTATTATAACAGGGAAAGTAAAAGGAGCTTTATACTGTCTGGGGCAAGTAAAAGGCTGATCAGCGAATGAAGCTCTTCTTTGGCTTTCTGACGTGAGGAGCTGCTAGGCAAAAAATGAAGAGGAATCTGAGGCAGAAGTCTGCCTCAATTGCTCTTCATTCATGCCATTTGAATGGGCCTTTACTCTTCCCTGACCCTCTATATCTCCAGAGAATATTATTTTTGTTCTTGCCAACCCCTATATCATTATGTTGCAGTGATATGCCTGCTGTAATAGCTGAAACAGCAGTCATTTAACCATTCATATGGTTCAAATACAGATTATAACATCTTTGAGTTATATAGAAAATATAAGGGCTGACTTATCAAAAACAATGCTTTTCACCTGCTGGAGTCTGCATCTAATATATAATGAAGCGTCCACCTCATCATAAATTAGCCACATACTTTGGGGTCTGTGAGCCTAAACAGAACTCCTCACCAGCTCCATACTAGCATAGGATTCTGGCATCATTCATGCCAGAAATTTGGTTTAAATGATGATAAATCTGACAGGGCAAGGAAAGTAACATGACTCTTTTTTGGCTTCTACGCCAGTAGCAGTAGAGCGGGCCACTAGAATCAATTATACTGGTGGGCCCTAGACACCCAAGTCCGACACTGTCAATGATGTCACTACAGAGTTTTTTAGTATATCCAGCTAATCACAACAGCAGAAAAGATGACAAAAGCAGTACAGTCACAGTGTGACGTTGTGACAGTGGAATCGCCAAGCAGATCACTGGGCAACAGTGACAGACACCGCTCTTCCACCTCTCACAAACCTACAGTGCTGGCCAAAAGTATTGGCACCCCTGCAATTCTGTCAGATAATACTCAATTTCTTCCAGAAGATGATTGCAATCACAAATGCTTTGGTAATAATATCTTCATTTAATTTGTCTTCAATGGAAAACCACAAAAAGAATTGTCAAAAAGCCAAATTGGATATAATTCCACACCAAACATAAAAAAGGGGGTGGACAAAAGTATTGGCACCCTTTGAAAAATCATGTGATGCTTCTCTAATTTGTGTAATTAACAGCACCTGTTACTTACCTGTGGCACATAACAGGTGGTGGCAAGAACTAAATCACACTTGTAGCCAGTTGAAATGGATTAAAGTTGACTCAACCTCTGTCCTGTGTCCTTGTGTGTGCCACATTGAGCATGGAGAAAAGAAAGAAGACCAAAGAACTGTCTGAGGACTTGAGAAGCAAAATTGTGAGGAAGCATAAGCAATCTCAAAGCTACAAGTCCATCTCCAAAGACCTGAATGTTCCTGTGTCTACCGTGCGCAGTGTCATCAAGAAGTTTAAAGCCCATGGCACTGTGGCTAACCTCCCTAGATGTGGACGGAAAAGAAAAATTGACGAGAGATTTCAACGAAAGATTGTGCGGATGGTGGCTAAAGAACCTCGACTAACATCCAAACAAGTTCTAGCTGCCCTGCAGTCCGAGGGTACAACAGTGTTGACCCATACTATCCGTCGGCGTCTGAATGAAAAGGGACTCTATGGTAGGATACCCAGGAAGACCCCACTTCTGACCCAGAGACATAAAAAAGCCAGGCTGGAGTTTGCCAAAACTTACCTGAGAAAGCCAAAAACTTTTTGGAAGAATGTTCTCTGGTCAGATGAGACAAAAGCAGAGCTTTTTGGGAAAAGGCATCAATATAGCGTTTACAGGAAAAAAAAAGAGGCCTTCAAAGAAAAGAACACGGTCCCTACAGTCAAACATGGCGGAGGTTCCCTGATGTTTTGGGGTTGCTTTGCTGCCTCTGGCACTGGACTGCTTGACCGTGTGCATGGCATTATGAAGTCTGAAGACTACCAACAAATTTTGCAGCATAATGTAGGGCCCAGTGTGAGAAAGCTGGGTGTCCCTCAGAGGTCATGGGTCTTCCAGCAGGACAATGACCCAAAACACACTTCAAAAAGCACTAGAAAATGGTTTGAGAAAAAGCACTGGAGACTTCTAAAGTGGCCAGCAATGAGTCCAGACCTGAATCCCATAGAACACCTGTGGAGAGATCTCAAAATGGCAGTTTGGAGAAGGCACCCTTCAAATCTCAGGGACCTGGAGAAATTTGCCAAAGAAGAATGGTCTAAAATTCCAGCAGAGCATTGTAAGAAACTCATTGATGGTTACCGGAAGCGGTTGTTCGCAGTTATTTTGTCTAAAGGTTGTGCTACCAAGTATTAGGCTGAGGGTGCCAATACTTTTGTCCGGCCCATTTTTGGAGTTTTGTGTAAAATGATCAATGATTTGACTTTTTTTTTCATTCTCTTTTGTGTTTTTTCATTGCAAGCAAAATAAATGAAGATATTATTACCAAAGCATTTGTGATTGCAATCATTTTCTGGAAGAAATTGAGTATTATCTGACAGAATTGCAGGGGTGCCAATACTTTTGGCCAGCACTGTATGTTCAGATATATGGTCGCCCTGATTTGTTTATTACAGTTACATGTAATCCAACTTGGCCAGAGATAAAGGAAGAGTTTCTGAATGGTCAGGGCCCCTCTGATCAACATGATTTAATAGCAAGGGTTTTTAAACAAAAACTGATCAAGCTCATGGACGTAATTACAAAGTGTATTGCCATGTATGAAGGAAGGAAAATGTTCTAAAAAGTATCCTCGCAACTTGATTGTAGAAACACAAATAGGAGATGATGGTTATCCTCTTCATAGAAGACAGAAACCTGAACAGGAAGGATATACTGCAACAATCAGATTAAAACGGGTTAAACAAAACACAGATCTTGAAGTAGATAATCGATGGGTTGTACCTTACTCTCCGCTGCTTTCAAAAATGTTTGATGCGCACATCAACGTATAATATTGTAACTCTGTTAAGTCAATTAAATACATTTGCAAATATGTTAACAAGGGCAGGGATATGGCAGTTTTCCAGCTAGAGAATCCAAAATGTACATCTGATGAGATTATGCTATATCAGAGGGGAAGGTATATAAGTAGTAATGAAGCCGTGTGGCGATTACTCAATTTTCCCATCCATGAATGACATCCGACTGTAGTTCATCTCAGTGTCCATCTTGAAAATGGACGAATTTATTTTACTCCCAAGAATGCAGAGGAAAGAGCTGCTCGACCACCCAATACAACATTGACAGCTTTCTTTGTCCTATGTCAAGCAGATCCATTTGCAAGGGTTTTATTATATTCAGATGTTTCAAAATATTATACATGGAATAAATCGAGAAAAGTATTTAGCAAGAGGAAACAAGGTGCAAGGGTTCCAGGATGGGATGGACGTTCCAGTGATGCTCTTGGACGTGTGTATACAGTGCATCCAAACAACGCAAAGTGTTACTACCTCCGATTACTGCTTCACACTGTCCATCGCCCAACTTCTTTCACAGATTTGAAAATAGTTGATGGAGAGCTGTGTCAAACTTACAGGGAAGCATGCCAAAAGCGTGGTCTGATCGAAGACGATCAACACTGGGACATGACATTGCAGGAAGCATCTGTCACTCGCTTTCCACCTCAACTAAGAGACCTGTTCGCTATAATAATTACAACCTGCGCACGTTCCAAGCCCTGCACGCTTTGGGACAAATACAAAGAATATCTTAGTGAAGATATTCTTAGAGTGCAAAGGAGAGTTAATCCAGACTTAGACTTAAATTTCACTGCTGACATATTCAACAAAGCCCTCTTGATGTTAGAAAAAAGGTGCATATCTATCAATAGTAAAACTCTAATAGAATTAGGTTTACCAGCACCAAATCGACCAGACTTTGAGATTATGAACAGAGATATTCTGCAAGAAAAAAGCTATGATTTGGAAAAATGTAAATGACCAAAGATCGTGATGACCAAAGATCGGCCTATATGGCAATTATGGGTCAGATTTCCAGTGGAAATGGGGGACTATTTTTCCTAGATGCACCAGGAGGTACTGGTAAAACATTTTTAATTAATTTGCTGCTTGCAGAAATTCGCTCAAACAAAGACATTGCCTTGGCTGCTGCATCATCTGGGATTGCGGCCACTCTTTTAGATGGAGGGCGCACGGCTCATTCAGCACTAGCATTGCCCTTTAATATAGTGCTGTCAGAAACTCCTGTCAGTAATATCACTAAGGGCTCTGGGAACTAAGGTATTATAAATTTGCAAGGTAATTGTTTGGGATGAATGTACCATGGCGCACAAGAAAATGGTCGAGGCCCTTGATCGCACCTTGAAAGATCTGCAGGGAACCGATTGTTTAATGGGGGGAATTGTTGTAATTTTTGCAGGTGACTTCTGCCAGACGTTACCTGTTCTTAAGGGAGCAACACCAGCGGATGAGCTGAATGCCTGTCTAAAATCTTCTTATCTGTGGATACAAGTTCAAAAGCAAACTCTTACTACTAATATGAGGGTTCATTTGATGGGAAATACAACTGCGGACAAATTTACACACCAGCTACTATGCGTTGGAAATGACAGGTTCCCTACTGATTCCACTACTGGTCTCATTTCCTTTCTGGAAGATTTTTGTGAAATGACATTTTCGGTAATGGAACTTATTGACCAAGTTTTCCCTGATATTTGTAACATATTGAGCAACCATCAGTGGCTTTGTGAACGTGCAATCCTAGCGCCTAAAAATGATAGTGTCAGCTCCATAAATCTACTAATTCAGGGAAGGCTGCCTGGTCTAGCGATCACATACATGTCCATTGATTCAGTCATGGAGAGTGAACAAGCCGTAATGTATCCATTGGAGTTCCTGAATTCTTTGGAGCCTCCTGGAATGCCACCGCATAAGCTCACTTTAAAAATAAGAGCCACAATAATTTTGCTTCGGAACCTTGACCCACCAAAAATATGTAACGGCACAAGATTGTGCATTAAAAGTATCATGCCCAATGTTATTGAAGCCATTATTCTTATGGGAAACTCTAAAGGAGCAAATGTTTTCATTCTGCGTATTCCTTTGCTACCAAGCGACATGCCCTTCAATTTTACGCGTCTGCAGTTCCCAATCCGACTTGCATTTGCTATGACTATAAACAAAGCACAAGGTCAATCACTTAAAGTAGCCGGCATTAATTTAGAGAGCCCATGTTTTTCACATGGACAGTTGTACGTTCCTTGCTCTAGAGTGGGTAACCTCAAAAATCTTTTCATATATGCACCTGAAGGTAAAACCAGAAACATTGTATACCAAAAAACACTACAATAGATAGTTGTTTAACTGTAAACTAATTTTACTCTTTTGTCTGTGAACTACTTATAGATTACACTGGAGGGAGGGGGGAAGGGTTGCACTATGTTGTTAATTGGTTGTAAATGTTTTCTATGTTTGTGTACGGTGCATAAATTTTAATTTTTGATAAAATATAGTTCAAAAAATAGTTGTAATAGTTTATACTACATAATATGTATTGAATATGTAAAATCAATAAAAATGTTGAAATAAAAAAAAAGTTGTTCACATCAATGTTACGACAAATAAGTAAAATGCGAAAATAATAAGAAAAATTTCAAGTAGAAAAAAAGATTTACTGTAGCACTCTGAAAATGTCAATTTCAGTGTGACACTGAAAATTTAACTTTAGCTAGCATAACCAACAATTTAACATATTTTTCGCGAGTATATATCTATATATATATAGCCCCCGAGAAGATTCTGAGCCCAGGAGAGGTGAGTATAATTATTTTATTTTTTTACTTTTTAGTCACCTCCCCTGGGCTGGCATCTATTGGTCCGGGGCCCCAGCCATTTCCAGTGGGCCGTGGGCCCCGGACCCCTTTGGTCGCAGTCGCAGTGAGTGTTACGTTACTACTTATATGTAAGGCTCAGGGGGAGCCGGGTCCAGGTCATCAGACCATACGTCTGGTGCTGCGGATCCCGGTGTCCCTTTGGAGACAGGAGAGCTGGGCATTTAATCAGTTTGACCCCCCCCTCTAACGCTGGCCCTGCTCAGATGTATATTTACTATAACACTGTACTGTATGTTAGAAGATCAGTTGGACTGAATTTTATCTTTAGGTGTGTTAAGTGGTTGCATAGTAATCTATTCAAGACAGGGTCCACTTTTTAAGACAATAGGGGACACTGTAATCATTAATCCTGTTTTTAGATGAAAAATTAGAGGAGAATGTATTAATTTGTGCCAAAAAAATTGAGTTTTTTGCAACATTTTCAAATGTATTGTTCCTGCTAAACATACAGTATTTAGCATGCTCTTGTGCCATTTTTTTGTCGAAATTTGCACCAAACCTGGCACTTTCCCTTGTTGGGCATCGTGAAATTGGCTTAGGTATCAGAAGTACACTACATAAATTTATGACTTGTGACCTTCAGTTTAACTTCAGCCATTAGGTGTAGAAACTGAAGGAAGCTTATTGATAAATTTATTGGTGAAAATGCAAAAAAATTATCAAGCAAACAGTACCAGCAGGGAAATTGGGACTAGAGAAAGGAAGACATTTTTAGTTTCAATAATTTTTATTAAAGATTTTACAGATATAAAGGAACAAAAACAACAGCATGAGTAAGTAGTACAATCTGGGTATACAGCATATTATGGACCAATAGCGTTTAGTATACAGGTGTATGCTGCCTTACCCATTGAAATAAAACCAGAATGCAAAGATCTAACAATGAAAAGATAGGCAATGAACATAAAAACAGACAAACTTTAGAACTTTAAAGGCACCCTAATCGAGGCTTTGGCGGTAAGATATCTCAAACGCGTAAAGCGTACACGCAGTAATATCATATATCTGGCTATGGAGGAATACATAAGTCTCGGTGTGTTAGATAGTAAATTAGATAAGCAGAGTTAAGGGAAGTGAAAATTGGGATATTAAAGCAAAATGTGTGTGTATATAAGGGCGAGATAAGAAGAAGTACCCTAGGCTGATAAACTATGAAACCTTCTTAATTAACGTATCTAGAGTGTATCCAGCAGTCCCAAGTGGTCACAAAAGAGTTATATGAATGGTTACCCAGGGCAATAATTTTTTCATAAGTAAAGGTGTTGTTAATAGCAGATTGTGAAGCTGAAAAGGGTGGGGGAGTGGTCGATTTCCATCTCTGGACCAGCATCAACTTGGCGATAGTCAAGATCTTACACAAGAGTGTTTTATACGGGTTTAGTGTGTTAGGAACTCTAAGTAACAAAACAGCCAAGTGCGGAGTATACCAGATCTGGAGATCGAACAGCTCTGAGAGCATGTCAAATACTTCTGTCCAGTATCCCTGGATACTCGGACACTGTCCTAAAATATGAAGCAAAGTACCCCTCCCCCCATCCTCTTCAACAAACTCTGGAAACAGAAGGGTAGGCCAACTGCAAAACTGAGGGAGTGTGATACCATCGCAGCATAATTTTAATTGCCGTCTCAACTTGTGTGCAGCACTTCAAGGAGGTATGAATCAATTTAATTGCACGTTGCCATTCATTGGGGGTAAAGCTCACTCCCAGATCCCTCTCCCAATAGCGAAATGGGGCAGATTTGACATAGGAAGAGGTATCATTCATCAAATCGTACAAAAACCTCAGGCGCACTATGGAAAAATCCACTCCCCCAGCTAGCTTATGTTTAAACATGAAACTTCGATTAATTCTAGGCCTTCTACCACCTGTGAGAAAGTGACTGGTAAGGTTCTGGAGGGTCGCTATGTCTCCCCCAGATTCCTCACATATGTGTGGTAAGTGGGTTTACAACACAGGTAACAAAACCTCAGTTGTGAGAAATCATGTTGTTAACTGCTTCTTGTCTTACTAGGGAACACAGGTGGGAGCTTGGCCTCATTAAAGGCCTATAAGAGAAGCCGGGTTTTGTCCTAAGACCCTGACAACTGGTGAGAGACCAGAGCGAACATTTGCTTGTGTTGTTGCCCTGTGTATTGATCGTGTGGCTGGAGCTAGCCACACGTATAGGTAGGACTTCTTTGTTTAGTCAGTTGCTCAGACGAGCAGGAGTTCTGTTATTTTTGCCTGACTGTTAAGGCTTATTTTCTTTAGCTGTTTTTGAAAATAAACGTACAGGGTACAACCTGTTGATACCTGACCTTTTTGTGTCTCTGACTGTCTGGGTCCACTGCTGCTACCACAGAGCCAATCCTCCCCACACACCCCATATGTAGCTCGAACTCACTCTCTGTATATATTCAAAAAATGAAGCACGGATAGGGATCGGCAGTGTGTGGAACAAGTATAGAAGTCTAGGCAATAATAACATCTTAAAAACGGCCACTCGCCCAATCCAGGAAATGTCTGTCAGTAGCATGCGTTCAGTTTCATCTCGCAAAATTTTTATCATTGGTAAATAATTTTGCTAATTTTGCTGGTAAATAGACCTAGGAGAGGAAGACACATGTATGCCCAAGTATTGAATACTATCCTTCCTCCAGTCAAAATTGTATGTTGACTGTAAAGAGCTCAGCATGGAAGAGGGGACATTGAATGGAAGGGCCTGTGATTTTGACAAGTTCAGTTTATAATAGGACAACTGACCAAAAGTCTAAATAATACTCATAAGGCTTGGGAGAGACACCCCTGGGTTGGTTAACGTAAGAAGAATATCGTCAGCGTATAGCGATATAAGATGGACTCTATCTTTTATAGTGACACCTTGTACATCAAGATCCAATCTTAGATGCTGGGCCAATGGCTCCATGGAAAGGACGAAGATCAAGGTTGACAACGGGAATCCCTGTCTAGTCCCATTAGAAATTATGAAAGGGTCTGACACCGTGCCATTTGTAAAAACTTTTGCAGAGGGTGCCGAGTAAAGCACTTCTATGGCCCACAAAATCATTCCTGAGAATCCCATAGTCCTAAGAGCCGAGAAGGCATACGACCAGCAAATGTGATCAAACGCCTTCTCGGCATCCAATGCAAGCAGCACCCCCCCCCCACGCCCCCCGAATCAACACGATGGACCAAATTCAAGACCCGCCTGGTATTTTCGTAGGCCTGATGCCCCTTAACAAATCCTACTTGTTCATAGTTTATTAAGCTCAGGAGGCAGTCTGCCAGAGGCGTCGCAATTAGCTTAGCATAAATTTTTTAATCGGAATTCAACAGGGAAATGGGTCTAAAATTCTGGGGCAAGGTCGGGGCCTTACCAGGTTTGGGCAAAGTGACCACCAGTGCCTCTTGATTTTCCCTAGGAAATGCCTTAGACTCAACCGCAGTCTTTAAAAAAGATAACAGCGGGTCCAGCAGAATCTGGGAAAAAGTTTTATAATGTTCATTAGCAAGGCCATCTGGACCCGGAGATTTACGGGAGGGCAGCGACTTAATAACTGCAGACAACTCCAAAGCGGTTATAGGAGCATTTAAGACGCTAGTTGATCCCCAGTGAGCCAAGGCAAATGAGCCAATGTTAAAAATTAATCTATATCTCTTTGGGAGGGGGGGCCACAGAGGAGTCGACCGCAATATTATAAAGATCCGCATAAAAGGACCTAAATGCATCCGCTATACCTTTAAGGTCATAAATTTTATGTGTTCCATCCCTACTATGGAGGAACGGGATCCTGGATTTAATATGTCTCTGTTTAAGTTTAGAGGCTAGCAGCTTCCCCGCTTTATTGGACTGAGAATAATAGGTAGCTCTCACCCGCTTTAAGTTCTTTTCATATTTATGTAACAAACAAGTAGCAAGTTGTCGGCGTAGTTCTACCAATTTAACTGTATTTGAGGGAATAGGGGACTTTTTATTGTCAGTATCTAAGATTTTTATTTGGCGTATAAGCCGGTCCATCTCTGCTAGTCTATTTTTCTTTTCAATATGGCCAAGACGTATAAAGGTACCCCTAATAAATGCCTTATGGGAGTTCCACAATGCTTCAGGGCTAGATACCGATGGAGTGTTAATCTGAAAAAATTCCTTCAGATCGCTCTCCAGATTTGCCTTAAATTTCGGGTGTGAGATCAAGAATTCATTACATCGCCATACATACGACTGAGGACAGTAATATCTCTCCGATATGAGAAGCGTAACCGCCGCGTGGTCAGACCATGTTATTTGCGAGACGGTGGATTGCATAACAAGAGATAGAGTGCATTGGTGCACTAAAAATAGGTCAATACGAGAGTAGCTATTATGTGCGGACGAAAAAAAGGTATAGTCTTGCTCAGTGCTATGCAAGATCTGCCAAGCGTCAAACAAATTATGGCACCACAGAGCCTGTGAGAAAGAAGGGAGCCACTGTGAGAGGCCAGATGTGGTATCTACCAAAGGATTGGGTGCTATGTTTTAGTCTTCCATCAACAGTAAGCAACCCTGCCTTCTTTTTTCAATCACCTTCACAAGCCTTCCAAAGAATGCTACCTGTCTCTTATTTAGAGCGTAAACCAACATCAACGTGTAAGTAACGTTGTTGATGAGACACACCAATATAATGAAGCGTCCCCCGAGGTCTGAGTATTGGGAGAGTAGCTGAAACGCCACTGAGTCTCTAATCCCGATCAGTACTCCCCTACGTTTGGAGGAGCAATGAGCGTGGAACATATGAGTGTTTAATGCCAGTGGCATTCCTCTTCAAAAGGTGTGTCTCCTGTATTGCTATTATGTCACAACCCTGACCCCGAACCTCACCACACAAATTAACTCGTTTTTGAGGGGTATTCAACCCCCTAACATTCATGGACATAATCTTAAGAACCATCCTGCAAATCTAAAAGAGCTATAAGAATCACCACATATTGACTAATACACATAGTAGTAATAGTTAAGTATAGAAGTAAGAAGTTGTCTCCGTGCCAGAAAGCCTTTTCAACCAAGGTGCCAGAACCTGTAAGAAATAAATCATCCAAAACATAGAGTTCAACAGCGGTCAAGCCCAAAATAACAAGCAAAACAGTACAGCGGACCAGCAGCTGTTGCGATCTCAGGGGGATAAGTTCAGCAGCAGCAGACATAAGAAGTTCCAAAGGAAAAGGAGCCTTCAGCGTTTGACTCCTGTGGCTGGAAATCCTGATCACATACATGAGATTATCTCGGGTTATCATCACTCGGACTGGGAATCCCCACTTGTACAGGATACGATGTTGATGAAGTGCTGATGTAATGGGGACTATCTGACGTCGTAGTTGTAAAGTTGCAGCTGACAAATCTGAGAAAATGGAGATCTTGTGAAACGGTTCAGGAAGACGGTCTAGTTTACGAGATGCCAATAACACCAGGTCTTTAGTGCGAAAAAAGTGAATCCTCACCAGGACGTCTCTAGGAATTGATTCATCCAAATGTGAGGGTCTGGGTACTCTGTCAGTCGTTAAATCTATAGACTGATGGTCAGGCAGTAAGGCTCGCATCAGACCCTGAAGGAAAGTGGGCAGTTCTCCCGTAGCAACCGTCTCTGGAATGCCCCTAAATTTCAAGTTATTCCTTCTTGACCGATCTTCCAAATCAGCTTTTTTAGCTTTCAAAAAGGTCACATCATTTTCCACATCATAATGGGCATCTATAAGGTCATTATGGGATGTAGCAAATTTCACCATCTTAGATTCTATATGTACTGTGCGACTTTTCAGATATTGAATGTCTCGCTCAAGTTGTGTGATCATAAGAGACATAACAGCTTTCAGTGATTTACAGAAGGTTGTCAACATAACTTTCATAGAGGCCTCAGCAAAAAAATTGACACAAGGTGTTGTAGATTGTGTGTCATGTCTCACCTCTCCGTTATTTTGAAGTCGGGGCCTCAATTTGGCTGGGCTGGCAGTAGGAGATCGTGGTATTGACGCTATGGAGGAAGGATTAAGTGCGGGTATCTCCTTGCCACCATCTTGGAAGGACGACCAATCCAAGCAGGCCGCAGCCTTTGTTGGAGATGATGCAGCATATTGTGGTTCCGTATCTGTCAGCAGCTGCGGTAGTGAAGGAGCGGAGAGGGTCCGCCGGTGTGCTGATAAAGTAAGCGGCTCATCAGGGAGGGTATGCGGGGGAGTGGAGGCCATCTTGGGCCTCTCCCCCCCCGTGTGGGAAGTAAAAATCAGAAATCTTCTGCGGTTTGCCCGCTGTTTTTCATTTCTTAGGCATCCTTGAGGGCAGCGAGTGTTCACCAACCAGAAACCGCTGAGGTAGCCACAGGACTGTCGCTCTGAAACGTCGCCAACAAGGCTCGATGCAGAAGCTGAGGATCTAAGCTCCGCCCCCGAAAGGAAGACATTTTTAAACTGTGTTATTAAAAGGCAAGTGTCTCTCAATGAATTTTATATATCTTTAGATTGTCCTACACATGCTTGAATTTTCACAATTTTTATTGCCACTTTTATAAAGTGTAGTGAAGGAGAAAAAGTCTTTAGCTCAAAATACGTGACTTTTATTTATGCCAGAAACACAAAGTCATTCATAAATACCCACACCAAATTTAATAAAAAATTTTGACTGCTTGCAGGTGGGGGAGCTTAGAAGATTATTGCATATTAAGCCTCAATCAATAATCAATTAATATTTGTCGTGACCAATCGTTGCCTTCAAAACAGCATCAACTCCACTAGGTACACTTACACACAATTGTTGAAGGAACTCAACAGGGAGGTTGTTTGAGAACTAACCACAGATTTTTGAATGTAGGTTTTCTCAAACTTTCTGTCTCTTCATGTAATCCAGACAGACTGGATGTTGTTCAAATCAGGGGGCTGTGGGTGCCATATCCTCACTTCTGGAACTCCTTGTTCTTCTTTGCACTAAAGATAATTCTAAGTAACCTTAAGGCTAAGGCCCCACGTAGTGTCCTGCAGCAAAAAAGAGCAGCGGGAAAAACTGCGGCGGCAACGCTTATACCTTTAGGGAAACCACCGGCATTTACGTAGGTATAATTGACATACTGCTATTTCCAAAAGTGCAACGGTTTTGGAAATCGCAGCGTGTCCGCTGTGCATATTTTACCACACTGTGGGGATGGGATTCGCTAGAATCCCATCCACTACACAGTGACTGTAAAATGCCGAATTTTTTTTCCATGGTGTTTATGCCACGTGGGGTCCTGGCCTAGGTGTATGTTTGTTCTGCTGCAGGATACATTTGGAAACAATCTTACACTTCCATGGTGGTACCAACTAATTTTGAAGACGCACCATGAAACATTTAAGACTGTAAATGTTGTGGTCAACCAAGGAAACTACAGCAGATGATGCTTACTTCCCTTCAAATTTATAAAATGTCATCAGAAACCAGTGGGAACCAAGTACACCTATCTACTGTTCTGAGAAGTCTGGCCAGAAGTTGTCTCCATGGAAGTTCTGCAACCAAAAAGCCATACCTTCGACATGAAAACAAAACCAAGCAATACAACTATGACTGAAAACATAGGAACTGGGGTGCAGAAAAATGGCAGGAGGTGCTCTGGACTGATGAGTCAAAGTTTTAAATATCTGTCTTTAATTGAAGGCAGTTTCTTCCCCGAAAGGTTGGAGAAGGACACAGTAATGTTTACCGACAGGCAACAATGAAGCATGGTGGAAGTTTCTTGCAGGTTTGGGGCTGTATTTCAGAAAATGGAGTTGGGATTTGGCCAGGAATTAATGGTGTCTTGCATGGTGAGAAATACAGGCAGATACTTATCCATTGTGCAATACCTTCAGGGAGGCATCTGATTAACTCCAAATTTATTCTGCAGCAGGACAACGACCGCAAACATACAGCCAATATCATTAAGAACTATCTTCAAAATAAAGGAGAACAAGGCATCCTCATCAATTGATGTAGAGAGTCTCTACACAAAGATATTACATGATACTGGGGTGAATTCCTCAATACTACAAAAATGAGTCAATCGTTCATAGACTTTGTATGTGAGGCTGGATTTGGAGCTCTGTATAAAGATATGTTAAGAAATTAATATCATGAAACAACCTTTTTACATAAAAATGTTTTAGTCATAACACTTTTTCTGATTTATTGTTAAACAATTATCTTCAAAAGCGTTACAGTGGTTTGCAAATATATTCATACCCCTTTTTCACATTTTGTGACCTTACAACCACAAACTTAAATGAATTTTATTGAGATTTTAAGTGATTGACCAACACAAAGTAGCACATAATTGTGAAGTGGAATGGAAATGATACATGGCTTTCAAAATTTTAATCAAATAAAAATCTAAAAAGTGTGACGTGCAAAAGTATTCAGCCCCCTGTACTCTGATAACCCTAAACAAAATCCAGTGCAAATAATTGCCTTCAGAAGTCACTTAATTAGTTAATAGAGTCCAGCTGTGTGTAATTTAGTCGCAGTATAAATACAACTGTTCTGTGAAGGTCTCAGTGGTTTGTTAGAGAACACTACTGAACAAACAGCATCATGAAGACCAAGGAACTCACCAGACAGTTGATAAAGTTGTGGAGAAGTTTAAAGCAGGGTTAGGTTATAATAACATATCCAAAGCTTTGAGCATCCCAAGGAGCACTGTTCAATCCATCATCCAAAAATTGAATAAGTATACTACAACTGCAAACCTACCAAGACATGACTGTCCACCTAAACTAACAGAACGAGCAAGGAGAGCACTGGTCAGAGAAGCAGCCAAGAGGCCCTTATGGAAGAGTGGCAAGAAGAAAACCATTGTTGAAAGAAAGACATAAGTGATGTTTGCAGTTTGCCACAAGCCATATAGGGGACACAGCAAACATGTGGAAGAAGGTGCTCTGGTCAGAGGAGACCAAAGTTGAACTTTTTGGCCTAAATGCAAAGCATGTGAAACATGGTGGTGGCAGCATCATGCTATGGGGATGCTTTTCTTCAGCAGGGACAAGGAAGCTGGTCAGAGTTGATGGGAAGATGGATGGAGCTAAATACAGGGAAATCCTAAAAGAAAACCTGTTGGAGGCTGCAAAAGACTTGAGACTGAGAAGGAGATTCACTTTCCAGCAAGACAATGACCTAAACATACAGCCAGAGCTACAGTAGAATGGTTTAGATCAAGGAATATTCATGTGTTAGAATGGCCCAGTCAAAGTCCAGACCTAAATCCCATTGAGCATCTGTGGCAAGACATGAAAATTGCTGTTCACAGATGCTCTCCATCCAATCTGGCTGAGCTTGAGCTATTTTGCAAAGAAGAATGGACAAAAATCTTAGTTTATAGATGTGCAAAGCTGGTAGAGACATACCACAAAAGACTTGCAGCTGTAATTGCAGTGAAATGTGGTTCTACAAAGTATTGATATAGGGGGGCTGAATACTTTTGCACGTCACACTTTTCAGATTTTCAGATAAAATCGATTTAAGTTTGTGGTTGTAAGGTGACAAAATGTGAAAAGTTCAAGGGGTACGAATACTTTTGCACGCCACTGTATTTTAGGATATAAAATATGTTTAGGCTATGTGTGTAAAAGCTATTATTTTACATGTGAGATAATTTGTTTAAACAATATACTTTAGCTTAAGTGGACAATTCATTCACCAATCATATGCTTTCTTTTATACGTAGACGTGACTTGATTTTAATAATAATATGTTTAGTTGAAGTATCTGTAGATGATTTGCCTGATTTTGAGCAGGCGCAGGTGTTTTATTTCCTTACATAATTTTGAGGGTTATTCTTAGTTTATATAACAAATGATTCACTAGGGGTCGGATACATATTCTGCAATGTAGTATCAATGTCTGCAGATGTTGTTTTTAGAAATGTTCTCAAAGGGAACTATACCAAACCTATAAATGGGAAAAGTATTATATCAAAGGCATTCAATCTTACTTTATTACTTTACCAGCAAAACACATTCTTGAAAAAGTAAAACATTTGATGTCAAGCTAAAATCTACCTGGAAGTAGCCTGTCTGAATTACAGAATAAGAATGAATTAGGGTTTTTAAAAAAAAAACAATAAAACATTGCTTATACTAAACTAGTAGAATACCCGCGGCTTCGCTCGCGGAAAATATGTTAAATTGTTGGTTATGCTAGCTAAAGTTAAATTTTCAGAGTCACACTGAAATTGACATTTTCAGAGTGCTACAGTAAATCTTTTTAAATTTTTTCTTATTATTTTCGCATTTTACTTATTTGTCGTAACATTGATGTGAACAATTTTTTTTTTTTATTTCAACATTTTTATTGATTTTACATATTCAATACATATTATGTAGTATAAACTATTACAACTATTTTTTGAACTATTTTTTATCAAAAATTAAAATTTATGCACCGTAAACAAACATATAAAGCATTTACACCCAATTAACAACATAGTGCAACCCTTCCCCCCTCCCTCCAGTGTAATCTATAAGTAGTTCACGGAAAAAGAGTAAAATTGGTTTACAGTTAAACAACTATCTATTGTAGTGCTTTTTGGTAAACAATGTTTCTGGTTTTACCTTCAGGTGCATATATGAAAAGATTTTTGGGGTTACCCACTCTAGAGCAAGCAACATACAACTGTCCATGTGAAAAACACGGACTCTCCAAATTAATGTTGGCTACTTTAAGTGATTGATCTTGTGCTTTGTTTATAGTCATAGCAAATGCAAGTCGGATTGGGAACTGCAGACGCTTAAAATTGAAGGGCATGTTGCTTGGTAACAAAAGGAATACGCGAAATGAAAACATTTGCTCCCTTAGAGTTTCCCATAAGAATAGTGGCTTCAATAACATTGGGCATGAGTCTTTTAATGCACAATCTTGTGCTGTTACACATTTTTGGTGGGTCAAGGTACCGAAGCAAAATTATTGTGGCTCTTATTTTTAAAGTGAGCTTATGCGGTGGCATTCCAGGAGGCTCCAAAGAATTCAGGAACTCCAATGGCTACATTATGGCTTATTCACTCTCCATGACTGAATCAATGGACGTGTATGTGGTCGCTAGACCAGGCAGCCTTCCCTGAATTAGTAGATTTATGGAGCTGACACTATCATTTTTAGGCGCTAGGATTGCACGTTCACAAAGCCACTGATGGTTGTTAAAATTGTTACAAATATCAGGGAAAACTTGGTCAATAAGTTCCATTACCGAAAATGTAATTTCACAAAAATCTTCCAGAAAGGAAATGAGACCAGTAGTGGAATCAGTAGGGAACCTGTCATTTCCAAGGCATAGTAGCTGGTATGTAAATTTGTCCGCAGTTGTATTTCCCATCAAATGAACCCTCATATTAGTAGTAAGAGTTTGCTTTTGAACTTGTATCCACAGATAAGAAGATTTTAGACAGGCATTCATCTCATCTGCTGTTGTTGCTCCCTTAAGAACAGGTAACGTCTAGCAGAAGTCACCTGCAAAAATTACAACAATTCCCCCCATTAAACAATCGGTTCCCTGCAGTTCTTTCAAGGTGCGATCAAGGGCCTCGACCGCTTTCTTGTGCGCCATGGTACATTCATCCCAAACAATTACTTTGCAAGGTTGTAATACCTTAGCTTTCCCAGAGCCCTTAGTGATATTACAGACAGGAGTTTCTGACAGCACTATATTAAAGGGCAATCCTAGTGCTGAATGAGTTGTGTGCCCTCCATCTAAAAGAGTGGCCGCAATCCCAGATGATGCAACAGCCAATGCAATGTCATTGTTTGAACGAATTTCTGCAAGCAGCAAATTAAATAAAAATGTGTTACCAGTACCTCCTGGTGTATCTAGGAAAAATAGTCCCCCATTTCCACTGGAAATCTGACCCATAATTGCCATATAGGCTGTTCTTTGGTCATAAACCAAAAGAGGCTTATTTAATATGACAAATTCTTTACATTTTTCCAAATCATAGCTTTTTTCTTGCAGAATATCTCTGTTCATAATCTCAAAGTCTGGTCGATTTGGTGCTGGTAAACCTAATTCTATTAGAGTTTTACTATTGATAGATATGCACCTTTCTTCTAACATCAAGAGGGCTTTGTTGAATATGTCAGCAGTGAAATTTAAGTCTAAGTCTGGATTAACTCTCCTTTGCACTCTAACAATATCTTCACTAAGATATTCTTTGTATTTGTCCCAAAGCACACAGGGCTTGGAACGTGCGCAGGTTGTAATTATTATAGCAAACAGGTCTCTTAGTTGAGGTGGAAAGCGAGTGACAGATGCTTCCTGCAATGTCATGTCCCAGTGTTAATCGTCTTCGATCAGACCACACTTTTGGTATGCTTCCCTGTAAGTTTGACACAGCTCTCCATCAACTATTTTCAAATCTGTGAAAGAAGTTGGGCGATGGACAGTGTGAAGCAGTAATCGGAGGTAGTAACACTTTGCGTTGTTTGGATGCACTGTATACACACGTCCAAGAGCATCACTGGAACGTGCATCCCATCCTGGGACCCTTGCACCTTGTTTCGTCTTGCAAAATACTTTTCTCGATTTATTCCATGTATAATATTTTGGAACATCTGAATATAATAAAGTCCTTGCAAATGGATCTGCTTGACATAGGACAAAGAAAGCTGTCAATGTTGTACTGGGTGGTCGAACAGCTTTTTCCTCTGCATTCTTGGGAGTAAAATAAACTCTTTGTCCATTTTCAAGATGAACTACAGTCGGATGTCTTTCATGGATGGGAAAATTGAGTAATCGCCACACGGCTTCATTACTACTTATATACCTTCCCCTCTGATATAGCATAATCTCATCAGATGTACATTTTGGATTCTCTAGCTGGAAAACTGCCATATCACTGCCCTTGATAACATATTTGCAAATGTATTTAATTAACTTAACAGAGTTACAATATTATATGTTGATGTGCGCATCAAACATTTTTGAAAGTAGTGGAGAGTAAGTTACAACCCATCGATTATCTACTTCAAGATCTGTGTTTTGTTTAACCTGTTTTAATCTGATTGTTGCAGTATATCCTCCCTGTTCGGATTTCCGTCTTCTATAAAGAGGATAACCATCATCTCCTGTTTATGTTTCTACAATCAAGTTGCGAGGATACTTTTTAGTACATTTTCCTTCCTTCATACATGGCGATCTTGGGTTAAGTGGCCCACATGGCCCATGGATCATATTTTTAGTTTCAAATAGTTTCAAAAAGTACCGGATCCTCTTCTGGATTTGAAAGCTCAGCAGAAATAACACTGTCAATTTGATCAGGGCGTATCTTATCCTTTAGCCATATTAGTAAATGAGCATGTGGAAGACCTCTTTTTTGCTACTCAATTGAATACATCCAACACTGACTTTCACCAAAAATGTAACACTTTGTAATTACATCCATGAGCTTGATCAGTTTTTGTTTAAAAACCCTTGCTATTAAATCATGTCGATCAGAGGGGCCCTGACCATTCAGAAGCTCTTCCTTTATCTCTGGCCAAGTTGGATTACATGTAACTGTAATAAACAAATCATGACGACCATATATCCGAACATATGTCATGGCGTCCTGAGCATACTCATGCATATGTCTGGGACTTCCAGTAAATGTAGCCGGTAAAATAAACGTACGCCCAATGTCAGCCACGTTGCCATCATTAGCAACAGCATCCCTTAAAATGAATGTATTCATCCACTAAGTTTTTATTGGTTCAACCGTATGTACAAAAGACGCTCACTTTCCACCTTGGCATACATATCAACTATAAATTGATGAAAAAGTTGCCTACATTGTAAAATGTGGTTAGAGACCCATGTCTGATTATTATTTGGTAGGCATAAAAGTCCATAGCTGACATTTTTTTATTGGTTGGCCTAGCAGTCTTGCAATCAGTATGTGTTAGATTAATGTGATAGCCATCTTGGCCATTCCAAAATATTATTGGATATTGCAGAGCATCATATGATCTATGTGTTTCTGCAATACGTTGAAGATTGTCACTTCGTTGCTGAATAATTATATGTTGACTTTGAAAGTCCTGTCCAACCAGTACAATAGCTACTTCGTTAACAGTGGGAGAATTAAATAGCCTTTCATGCTCACCAAACGGTGTGTTGTCTGCTCTTATTACAACTTGAATTTCATCACGTGGCATTCTTTCTAAGGCTCTTTTGAAAAGGTTTACTAACTGATTGTGCTGATGGAAAAATCTTTGCAAATTCAACACAATCTCATTTTTGTCTCAAGTATAGCTTCACAACGTTGATCAGCTTGCATTTGTTCGTCTCCCAAAAAATAAATTTGTAAAAACTTTGGATCTTCATTTGCTACAGGAAGCATTGAACCGATTTTGTGATATACAGTGCCTTGCGAAATTATTCGGCCCCCTTGAACTTTTTAACCTTTTGCCACATTTCAGGCTTCAAACATAAAGATGTAAAATTTTAATTTTTTGGTGAAGAATCAACAACAAGTGGGACACAATTGTGAAGTGGAACGAAATTTATTGGTTATTTTAAACTTTTGTAAAAAATAAAAAACTGAAAAGTGGGGCGTGCAATATTATTTGGCCCCTTTACTTCAGTGCAGCAAACTCAGTGAGGATCTCTGAATGATCCAATGTTGTCCTAAATGACTGATGATGATAAATATAATCCACCTGTGTGTAATCAAGTCTCCGTATAAATGCACCTGCTCTGTGATAGTCTCAGGGTTCTGTTTAAAGCGCAGAGAGCATCATGAAGACCAAGGAACACACCAGGCAGGTCCGTGATACTGTTGTGGAGAAGTTTAAAGCTGGATTTGGATACAAAAAGATTTCCCAAACTTTAAACATCCCAAGGAGCACTGTGCAAGTGATCATATTGAAATGGAAGGAGTATCAGACCACTGCAAATCTACCAAGACCCGGCCGTCCCTCTAAACTTTCATCTCAAACAAGGAGAAGACTAATCAGAGATGCAGCCAAGAGGCCCATGATCACTCTGGATGAACTGCAGAGATCTACAGCTGAGGTGGGAGAGTCTGTCCATAGGACAACAATCAGTGGTACACTGCACAAATCTGGCCTTTATGGAAGAGTGGCAAGAAGAAAGCCATTTGTCAAAGATATCCATAAAAAGTCTTGTTTAAAGTTTGCCACAAGCCACCTGGGAGACACACCAAACATGTGGAAGAAGGTGTTCTGGTCAGATGAAACCAAAATAGAACGTTTTGGCCACAATGCAAAACGATATGTTTGGAGTAAAAGCAACACAGCTCATCACCCTGAACACACCATCCCCACTGTCAAACATGATGGTGGCAGCATCATGGTTTGGGCCTGCTTTTCTTCAGCAGGGACAGGGAAGATGGTTAAAATTGATGGGAAGATGGATGGAGCCAAATACAGGACCATTCTGGAAGAAAACCTGTTGGAGTCTGCAAAAGACCTGAGACTGGGACGGAGATTTATCTTCCAACAAGACAATGATCCCAAACATAAAGCAAAATCTACAATGAAATGGTTCACAAATAAACGTAACCAGGTGTTAGAATGGCCAAGTCAAAGTCCAGACCTGAATCCAATCGAGAATCTGTGGAAAGAGCTGAAAACGACTTCACAAATGCTCTCCATCCAACCTCACTGAGCTCGAGCTGTTTTTCAAGGAAGAATGGGCAAGAATTTCAGTCTCTCGATGTGCAAAACTAATAGAGACATACCCCAAGTGACTTGCAGCTGTAATCGCAGCAAAAGGTGGTGCTACAAAGTATTAATTTAAGGGGGCCGAATAATATTGCACGCCCGACTTTTCAGTTTTTTATTTTTTACAAAAGTTTAAAATAACCAATAAATTTCATTCCACTTCACAATTGTGTCCCACTTGTTGTTGATTCTTTACCAAAAAATTAAAATTTCATATCTTTATGTTTGAAGCCTGAAATGTGGCAAAAGGTTGAAAAGTTCAAGGGGGCCGAATACTTTAGCAAGGCACTGTATTTGGCCCTGAACTTTAAAAATTGGCATAAATCCTGCTTCCTGGAGTCCAGCTGTTGTACCAAAGGATGTCATCTGGAAAGATGAATTGCATCTACTAATATTTTGCAGAAAATGCTTTGACTCGGGAGTTGTTCCTGACATGTATGAAAGAAGTGGTTCAGGAGGTAGATCTAAAGGTGGCAAACTGAATTTGCCATTTGAGCAGCACATACCAGGCGATTCCAAGTTAAACTTCTTTGCTTGACAATGTTTGCATATTATGTCCATTTTGCCAATTATGACTTTCTGATGTGACCTATAGTCTTGAATTGGGTTGTAGTAAAATGCTTCCAAACACAAATCAGCCTGCCTACATCTTTGCACACATTGCATATGTCGTATGCGGTCATTTTCAGAACGTTCATCCTTTTGTTCAGATGTTTCCATATTCCTTGCTTCAGCCTGCCTTATCCGATTCTTGTGAAGACGACATTCCCGTTTCTCTGAAGTCTCAGCTGCCTTACATTTAGCCTGTCTCATCTGTTTCTTTTCAAGCCGCGAGTCACGTTGTTCACTTGTCTCAGCTCTTTGACACAATTT
This sequence comes from Leptodactylus fallax, assembly GCA_947044405.1. NCBI lineage: Eukaryota > Metazoa > Chordata > Amphibia > Anura > Leptodactylidae > Leptodactylus > Leptodactylus fallax. Next base: position 2,553,734 of record CAMRHE010000024.1, read on the forward strand.
TGCGTTCTTAGCTTTTTGATGAACTTGTCCAATAGATGGTTGTTTTTTGGGCGGCATTTTAAAAAACTGTGGTCCGAAGTTGACTGTCGTTGATCTTAAGTGACAGGTAAATAGACTCTCCGGTAGCATATAGTGAAGAACACCTGTCCCAGTCAATTGTCATGTTCATATGTGTTTAATGTGAGGGAGCAAGGAGGGAAATAATGGGGAAGAGCCTATTCGCAGATACCCACTCCAGTACCAACCTGACGGTGACTGAAGAGGAAGGCGGTATAGAGCTAGAATTTAGGTGCAGTCTGGCCGGTCACTGGTCTGAGTCAGGTCCACTGGTGGAATTTGGGTGCAGTCCAGCCGGTATATTAACCGAGTTGGATGTAAGGGCACATGTGCGGTCCAGCCGGTATAGTAACCGAGTTGAACGTAAGGGCACATAGACCGAGTCAGACGTAACGGCACAAGAAGGGACTTGTGTAGTCAAGACCTTACGTATGTGGTTCAGTCGTCAGAGCCCTCACTATAACTTCCTTCTTCTGTTGTTTGTCATTTGTCTCTGTGTACTAATTATGGGTAAAGCACAGTCGAAACTGCCCTATAAGGGCTGCACCGCTTGTCAATTGGCAGAGGTGAGAGAAGGAAAACATAACGTTAAAAATATGTCTAAGTTGATGAATATATGTGGTATAGGTGAGGGTGGTAGATTGCAACCTGAGGAGTGAAGGAAAGCGTTGAAGGAAAGGAAGGGTGTTTTAAGAGACCAAGGTCTTATGAAACAGGCTGAGGCATGGTACGAGACAGCAAAAGCTGTACACAGAGAAGGGTGGAAAAAAGAACAAATAGTCGAACATGGAAACGTCACTCACATATACCACAGATATCAGAAGGAAGTCAAAGAAGTCCCAAGAGAAAGTCCCCCTCCCTATAATGTGATAGATTTTGCAGGTTGGATATGTGTAGTATGTGGGGAACAGAATGCTGATTATAGGGAGATGTGTGCTGCCTGTGGAGCACCATGTCCTCACAGGGAGGCTATACTTGTACAAAAGGTACAGTGAGTATTTCTGGCCCAGACATGTCCCCTACATTGCCACCCCCTGTTGCTGTTTATCCCACGCCCCCAGCTGCCTCCTATGTCCCTGTGACTCCATTATATCCGGTGATAGAGGAAGGTGGTAAGCCGTTTTACCACGCCACTCCCACTCCCTGTGTCAAACCAAGCCCCAGTACCGATACCTAGCTCCACCCCGGTAGTGTTGTCACAAGCTGGCAGCCATCTTGGTACACCTCAGGCCGCTCCCTTGTATCCAGTGTTAGATGTCAATGGGTCCTATTACCATGACCCTGTTCCAACTGCCCCAAAAAACCCTCATTCCCATGATGCCGAGCCTCCCAGAAGATGTTCTGCCTCCAATCCCTGACCCTGAAGAATCGAGACACCAACATGCGGAAGTACTTTGGGAACTGGCGGCAATTCAACAACAACTGCAAAATCACCCTCTTAAAACACAAGAGTCTCGAGGGGACTCCCCCCTCCTTTACTGAAAACTGTTATCTATCATGTTATGAAACTATTATCCAATAGTTATGTGTTAAAACTCATGTGATAATTTTATACCTAATCATGTTATGTTAATGATACCAATTGCACCTTCTCTTATGGTTTCTGCTAAAAGGCATGAGATCTGAACCCGACCGATGGGTAGTCTGCCAGAAGACAGGTCCACCGAACCCATTGACTTCCCACATACTGTACGTACATTCAAGGGCATGACTGCCATAGCAGCCCCCTCTTTCAAGGATACCCTAGCCTCTGAGACAGGTTTCTCTGACTACAACCTATGACTGGAAGGTCTGGGCCTTCTTGCAGTGGCTGGCGTGGACCCAGTTGGGTTTCCCCGACAATTTGACTGACGTGGCTGTTGTTAGTAACACTTGGAAAGGACCCTCATATCATGGTTCCAAGGGTGACTTCCGGACAAACTTCTTTACCAGGACCCAATCCCCTGGTTTTAGGGAGTGGGTTCCTTCAAGGGAATCTGGATCTGCACACTACTTCTTTTCAATAGCTTATCTGCAGTTCCTTTTGCAGTGGCTTTCTGCACCAGAAATGCCTCAGGCTTTCCTGAAAAGAGATCAATACACACAAGCATGTACTCATACCTTCCCACCTTTGGTAACTGTATATATACATTCCAGCCATAGATAACCATTTATGCTGGCAATTATACTTGTTATGTTAGTAGGTCAGGAAACGGGAGATTCTTGGGAAACCTCCCTGAAGGGTATTGCAGTGAATATAGCCCTTTGAATGAGACTCAAATACAGAACCAAGTCCAGTCCCTAGGAGACATTTATTGGATTTGTGGGGGCATGAGGGTCAGAACTAAGTTGATGGGCAATTGTACAGGAGAGTGTGCCCTGGCAAAAGCTTTAATGCCCTTTCATATACTTGGGAACCCAATGGATCAAGGTCATAGTGGGGAAATTGGAGAATACCAAGTACATCAGGAGAGAAGGGACTTGGGTCCGAAGGGTAGTTTTGACCCACATGTCTACATAGATGCTATAGGAGCGCCAAGGGGGGTCCCATATGAATTTAAACCAAAAGATCAGGTGAAAGCGGGATTCGAGTCCATATTTCCCATCATCACTGCAAACAAAAATGTAGCTTGGATCAATTATATCTACTATTACCAACAGAGGTTTGTGAATTACACGAGAGATTCCCTACAGGGATTACCTGAACAATTAGGCCCAACCTCCATCATGGCGTTTCAGAATAGAATGGCCCTAGATATGATATTAGCTGAGAAAGGAGGCGTGTGCAAAATGATTGGTGGAGTTTGCTGTACATACATACCCGACAATACTGGTCCGAATGGGAAGGTCACTCTGGCTATAAAAAGCTAAATAATTTGGCTGATGAACTGAAAAGGAATTCAGGAGTAAAAGACCCCTGGGACACTTGGTTTGGATGGATGTCCGGCTGGCAAAGGATGTTGGCCCAAATAGGGGTGGTGGTACTAGTTGTTGTTGTAATTTTTGCTGTAATTGTATGCTGTGCTATCCCATGTATCAGGAGGTTAATGAGAAAAGCAGTCGAAGAAACTATTCCGCTCCACGTGATGCAAATCCCAGCATCTGAAACTGATGATCCATACGATCCCTTAGAAGCAACCATAAGTTATAAATGCAAGGGATAGCATCTGACTTCCTTATGTACAAAGCCTGCAACAAGGGGGATTATGGACAAGTCATAACTCATTTAACGGGCAGCAGAAAAGAGTTCCAAGGTACATTAGGATAGTGAATAAATAGTCATTTTAAGGGGGGACTGTTATGGATAAAATGTCTATTAATATAGTAACAGATCTATTTTGTACCACTATTAACTGTATGTCTGCTTCCTTGATTCTGTTTATCATTGCATACTTGCTCATTATGTTTTTGTGACGCATAACTAAATATCAGCTTAGCAAGATGGCGCCTACATCCTGGACTATGCCTGAGGAAATGTGTAAGATCCGGATGAGAGAAAAAGGACAGTTTGATGCTTCAGCCAACGACAGGATGATACATATGTATACAAGCCAACCCCTCCATACGAAGCTATATAAGAGGATGTTTGTGGTTAATAAAAAGGAAGTTTGATCACCCTGACTGTGTGTGCAGAGTGTTTATTCTGGAGCGAACTCTCAATGTTCAGTAATCAGGAGAACTGACAATTGACTGCTGATACTTTGAAGTGTCAATCTAAAACATTAGCATGCTGCTTTTGATTTAGTTAGACACCTTGTAAGTAAAATTATCTCCTTGGTGTACTTATATATGAGCTTCTGATATCTATATTGGGAATAATAGAGGAACAAATTAATCCCCTTACACTTTCTTTGTTGTCTGTGTTAGGTATAGGGTGGTATATTTCAATTGACTCAGAGCCTTTATTAATAATGGTTATATCTTAGCTTACTCTCTTCAGTGACTAGTGTCAGATTCATACTGAGTGCCTACGTCCCTCAGTGATTTCTATATTGGAAAAAGCAATGGTTTGTAGAAAAATTAGCCCATTTTGATGACTTTTAAGTGCTACCAGCTTGTTGTTATTTGGGAGACAGTGGCTGTGAGCTACTTGAAAAGTAATGAAGAATTGGGTTTCTAAAAAATGGCACCAAAAATTATCCCTATATTTGAGCAAATCTGAAATCATTTTTTTTTTTTTTTAAATGCAAAAGCTGTAACACCAACAGTGTGCTATTGTGGAATGTGATAGGGCAGAATTAAGGACATATCTGGCAGAGCAGTACAGTTAATGGGATATGATGATAAATGGAGATGGTGACACCACTGTTCAGAGTGCATTTATCCCTCTGCTTATAAGCTTGTTGTTGTGTAAGCAGCACAGAATACAGCCTGCCATGCTTGTCAGCATATGCACGGACCCAAGGGCCTGCCATAATTGGTGTTCTTAGCCAGTGTGGTTGTTGTCATCAGTATCATCTTGGAACAAATAAGGGTTAGCCTCCTCCCCTGGCTGCGTTTGTGACATATTAATGGCCCCCTCTGCATCTGAGGGAGAGTCTGCTTCCTCCTACTTCTCCTCTTCTAGTCTAGGAGTCTGAGTTCCACCAAAATGAACCTGATCAAGATCTGCATCCTCCTCCTCCATTAACACAGGGCGATGACATTGTCTAAGAGGTGGAAACTGAGTAAGGGTTTCTTGCAGTGGCGTAACTAAGGTCTTGTGGGCCCCAGAGCAAACTTTTGCCCGGGGTCCCCTACGCCTTCACTAGAGCGAATTCTTGATAGTGGCAGTTACGGGTGCTGCAGCGATATATCAGATACTTGAAAGGGATACAGCTGTAGAACCCACAACTTCAGTTATCAAGAATATGGTGAGTGAGCATCGCAGCGCCCGGCATGTAAACAATACTGGGGCAGTATAATCTGCTCCACACAGTATTACGTGCTCCACAGTGGCCCCCCACAGTATTACATACTCCGCAGTGGCCCTCACACAGTATTACGTGCTCTGCAGTGGCCCCCACTCAATATTATGTACTCCGTAGTGGCCCCCACACAGTATTACGTGCTCTGCAGTGGCCCCCACACAGTATTACGTGCTCACAGTGGCCCCCACACAGTATTACGTGCTCACAGTGGCTCCCACACAGTAGTATATGTTGCTCAGTGGCCCCCACACAGGGGCGCACCGCTAATGAGGCGAGGTGAGGCGGCCGCCTCGGGCGGCACTGTTCGGGGGGCGGCATTTTTACTATTTAATGTAAACCAGCCCAGGACAGGCCGCTTTAAAAAGAAAAAACCAGAGCTGAGCGCGGCCTGTCCTGGGCTGGTTTACAAGACGTCGCATCTCAGCGCAGGCGGCGATACAATGATGTCATCACGCCGCCTACGCTGAGACACAGACGTCGCGGACAAGAGGAGGAGGCGGCGGCTGCATCAAAGCATCGCAGGTGAGTATAACTTTTTTTTTATCTATATAAATAGGCCGTAACCTGTTGGAGTATCCCCAGCAGGTCAGGACCTATTTATTTACCTACCCCGCGTCTGCTCGTGGCCGCCCCCGCTTCCCCTTCTGCTATGGGCCGCAGAAAGGGAAGCGGATGCAGCTGTGAGCGGCCCCGGGCATCGGTAAGTTGGGCCGCGGGCCGCAAATACTACTATTATTATACTCCGGGGTCTTAATAATCGGAGGCCTAGGGTTGGTGAGGGAACATAAAAAACAGTGTTACTCACCTCCTGCGATCCGATGTAACTCCGAGCAGGCTTGAGGCCTGTGGTGACGTCATCAGGTCGCGTCGCCGGCCTGATCACGTGACGTGTGTGCGCAATTAAACAAGGCCGAAAGCTGCAAGGAGTGCACCGGTGTCCAGGATAGGTAAGTAACTCTGATTTTTATGTTTGTATTCTCCCCTGGGTCTCCAATCATTATACTCTGAGGTCTGAAAAGACTCCAGAGTATAATAATAGTTCATGGGTCGGTCACTATGGGGCATAATACCCTGTGCAGGGACCTCTGTAGAGCATAATAGCCTGTAGAGGGGCCACTCTGGAGCATAATACAAGTGCAAGGGCCACTATAGAGCATAATACCGGGTGCAGGGGTCACTATGGAGCATAATACAAATGCAAGGGCCACTATGGAGGATAATACCAGTGCAGGGGCCACTATGGAGCATAATACCAGTGCAAGGGCCACTATAGAGCATAATACCAGTGCAGGGGCCACTATGGAGCATAATACCGTGTGCAGGGACCACTGTATAGCATAATACCCTGTGCAGGGGCCACTCTGGAGCATAATACAAGTGCAGGGGCCACTATAGAGCATAATACCGAGTGCAGGGCCCACTATAGAGCATAATACAAGTGTAGGGGCCACTATGGAGCATAATACCAGTGCAAGGGCCACTATGGAGGAAAATACCAGTGCAGGGGCCACTATGGAGCATAATACCCTGTGCAGGGGCCACTCTGGAGCATAATACCAGTGCAGGGGCCACTATGGAGTATAATACCGAGTGCAGGGCCCACTATAGAGCATAATACAAGTGTAGGGGCCACTATGGAGCATAATACCAGTGCAAGGGCCACTCTGGAGCATAATACCAGTGCAGGGGCCACTATGGAGTATAATACCGTGTGCTGGGGCCACTATAGAGCATAATACAAGTGCAGGGGCCACTATGGAGCATAATACCAGTGCAGGGGCCAAAATGGGGCATAAAACTGTGTGTAGGAGTTGCTGCGGAACATAATACCGTGTGCAGTGGCCAATGCGGGGCATAATACCGTGAGCAGGGGCCACTATGGAGCATAATACCGTGTGCAGGGGCCGCTGAGAGGCATAATACAGTGTGCAGGGGCCGCTGCGGGCCATAACACTGTGTAATACTGTGTGCAGGGGCTGCTGTGGAACTTTATAGTGTGTGTAAATGGGGTGCTATAAACATGGGCTATGGCACCTGTTTATATTATACGCTGTCTGTTTATAGTGACCATGTGATGTAATTGTAGCCTTGTCACATACTGTAGACATGTACAGGACGAGGCTGTAGTTACATTACATGGCCGCTATGAGATGAATTACACTATGTAAACAGAGAAGCGGTCACGGCGCTTACACAGGTACCATTCAAACAGCTGATCAGTGGGGTTCCTGGGTTTTTGAACCCCACTGATTAGTTTATTAATGACCTGAAAAACCTTTTAATTAGTTAACACCTGGGGTATTATTAATAAGGGGCACTATTTATACAGGGTACACATGGACATTATTAATATAAAGATGCACTTGGCAGTATTATTCATTATGGGGTTATATCATATATTTTATAATTGGGGTTGCAGCAGGATGGGGGCTTTGTGTAGGTGAGGACAATGTGGGTTGGATGCCTGGAAAAGTGAGGAGCCAAAGATGTCTGTGTTGCAACCTTTACAGAGACAAGTCACAGCTGGAAGAAGTGGTCATGGCGGTCCAGAGGGAAGAGAAGGGAAATGTGACCGATTAGTCAGACGTCACCTGTAAGTCACAAAATGTTACTGCCCTGTATTCACCTAAATGATAGAGGATAAATACCTGAGTGATGGAGGTCTGTCTGCTGAGACCCCCACTGAGCCTGAGAATTGGGTTTTTCCCCCCACTAGGTGGGAATTCAGCCTGACCGCAGCCATATATATAGGTGTGTCACTTGGATGAACGAACCCGCGTGGCTCTCATTCACTTCAATGGGAGTGCCAAAGATACCCGAAGTCCAGTACTCAGCTATCTGCGGCGCTCCTATTATAGAGAATGGGGGCCACGTGGGCTCGTCCATCCACCAAGCAGAAGATGTGTGAAGTTACTTTCATTGTTAATGCCGTGTTGTTGATCTGATACTGAAGTAATACAGGAAGAAGAATTCTTAAAAACTGTTTTATAACTTTGTGTATTGTGTATATTGTGCGACGATAACAGTGTGTTAAACTAGTAGCATGGAAACTCAGTTTTTTTTTTGTTTTTTTTTTTGGGGGGGGGGCGTCTTTCTATAGTCCGCCTCAGGCAGCAAAGAGGCTAGGTTCACCACTGCCCCCACACAGTAATATATGCTCACAGTGGCCCCCACACAGTATTATATGCCCAGCAGTGGCCTCCACACAGAATTATATTCTCACAGTGGCCCCCACACAGTATTATATGCTCACAGTGGCCCCCACACAGTATTATATGCCCACAATGGCCCCCACACAGTATTGTATGCTCACAGTCGCCCCCACACAGTATTATATGCTCACAGTGGCCCCGGCACAGTAGTGTATGCTCACAGTGGCCCCCACACAGTATTATATGCCCAGCAGTGGCCTCCACACAGTATTATATTCTCACAGTGGCCCCCACACAGTATTATATGCTCATAAGAGTCCCCCTCCTAGAGCCTGTGCTATTATTATACTCTTGGGTCACCGCAGATCTCAGAGTATAATAAGTAAAGGCCCAGGAGAAGTGATTAAAAATAACAAACACTTATGCTCACCTTACCTCACCTCTCCGGGGCATCCTTGCTCTGTCCTGCTGTCTGCAGCATCCTCTTCTCTCTGGCAACTGATGTCTTGCGCTCCAGTGGTCACATGGGGTGCGATGACGTCACCCGGACAGGTGAGCATTTTTTCTTATTTTTATACACCTCCCCTGGGCTGGCAGGGGAGGTGTAACAATATGTATCACGGTCAGGGAACAAGGTTTTCCCCGACCACTATAATGGTGGTATGGGGCCCCGGCCATTTCCAGCTTGCCATGGGCCCCGTCCCCTCCGAGCCTGGTCATGGTCGCACCCCCTGCGACCACGATCATTACGCCACTGGTTTCCTGTAAGATATACAATAGAGGGATCAGATTGATGATGCTGCAGTCGTATATGACAAATTTGGTGACTTCTTCAAAGGGCTTGAGAAGCCGACACACTTCCCTCATGAGCCTTCAATGAGGTATCTCAAAGTAACACATCATCCCTATGGTCTGCTGTATGCAATAATCGTTTATCGTCTTCGGCTACTCACACAGATGCTCCTGCATGTTTAAGGTGGAGTTCCACCAAGTTGGAATATCGCAGATAAGGCAGTGCAAAGGAAGACTGTTTTGTTGCTGCAAATCAAACAGGGTGTTTTCTGCAACATAAGAACGGCTAAAATGCACAGAGACTTTTCTGGCCATGAGGAGCACCTCTTTAAGCCACTATACAAGTTAGTAAAGCTGTGAACCACCAGATTAAGGACATGTGCCATACAGGGACAAATCTCATGCACTATTGTTCAAATCTTATATACAATTAATCTCTGGGTATCATACATTTTTGGGGGGGTGGCATATAGATATTTTTATATCGATGCATGCATAATTTTTGTTGCCAAAAAAATCCTCCCTTATGGCTATATCTCCCTTACAATAATTCCTTTCTACACTTTGACCCTTTATTTTCTCTAATATTGCAGCTCTCTCTGCTTCTGTATGTTAATTCTTATCATTCCATTATGCCAATTGCCCCCTCAATTCAGACTATCATCTGAAGAGGCCATGCACAAAATATCTGTTTAGAAGGGAGTTGCATCCGATTACCAGGCTATGGCACCCAAATGCATGTGCTGTAAATTAATGGTGTAATTCTATATGGCGATAAAAAAATACATTGCCGACACACATGTGCTTAGTTGAAAGATGATGGTAGGACGGACTAGCAGCTGGAACATGGGTTAGCTTCTGTGTGTCAGTATGAACATTCAGGATGACGTAATCATGCCTCCACGAGGGATGCGGATTACGTCATCTGGTGCCTCTGGATTGTAAAAACTTCCTAAGAACCTTCAGGTGAAAATTGGGGGTGTATCTGGGGCAGGGGGTAGCTCCTGTTTAAAGGACCCTATTGTGAGCAGTATTTTGCAATGCCATGGCTAGTTACATCGGAAACCCATTATTGTGGGAGCTTAACTAGATGGAGAGCCACCACTGTGGGAGATTCATTCCATTTCAATTTCTCTAGTCTAGCAATTAGGTCCCCTGAAGAATGGTGCAGAAGTGCGAGGAAATGCGTTGGAACTGTTAGGGATGTATTCACAGGTGTAGTTATGGTACTATCCTTGTAAGGGCAGGAGTCTTTTACTGGTGACAGGGAGAGAATTCTGAGGGGCAGTGTAGGGACCGATGCCTCTCATCCCTTGGACCTATGTATTGCTTTAAAGCTACATCCACATTGCTTGAAAATATGCTCTCCAGACCTTCTATTACACATAGAATGTTGTCCTTGGCATATCAATATGTTCTTTCTGTGACTTTCTCACCTTCTCCATCATATATTTCCAAATGAGAAGAAGAATTTAATGCTTCAGTGATGAAAATACCTCACTTGTATATACTATTACTGAATTATATTATTTATTTATGTACAAATGTGATGGTTACCATGTACTCAAAAGTAAGTATTGTTATCTTTCTTTGGTCACAGGTAAACCCCCTGTGGTTCTGTCACCCATAGTCTGTGCTCAGAATTCCCTTTGAAGTAGCACAAGACGCTTGACATCAGAAAAAAGTGGGGAGGGAGAGGTCAGAGGAACCCAGCTTTCCCTGGTAGGGAAAAAACATTTCAACCACACCTCATAAAAGGAGGGGTGTGCCCTGACTAAACTAGATGGAACTCATGAATAGAGGGGGTGTGTCTGAACATGAGCCAGAGTCCTATCATTACAAAAGCTGTTGCCATGCCTTTTTGTAACAGCCAAGAGCTGAGGTGCTGGCCATGTGAGATCCTTCTAACTTCCATGGAACCAAACGGAGTACAACTTACGAGGTTTTTCAGTTTTTCCCACCTTTTATTTAACAACTGATTTGCTTGTCTTTGTCATCTTTATTTATAATTTTACTAGCAGAAGGACCTGGCTTCGCACGGGTATATTTCATTTTTTGTTTGTGTAGTGACTCCATAAGAATTGGCCAGTTTAGCACTTGACATCCAGTATGGCAGTCCAGTATAGGTATAGTCTATTTATGGCTGTGTTGCTATGGAAACCTTGTAAATGAAATGTGAACTTATATTGGCTGATGCACGTCATATGACTGAATATTTAAGGACCTATGAACTGCTATTGACTCATACAGGTCATAAATAGCTTGTTTGCAATGGAAACCTGGTGTAAAGCTGTGTGTATGTCAAGACTGAAGAACCTGCGATTTTCCATTGGTCCATAAGCGTCATGTGATCATATGTATCTCAGTTTGGATATCAGTGAAAGACCTGCGATCGGTTGTTATGGAAAACCTGGAGTAAAGCTGTGTGTATGTGACCTTGTGTAACAGTGTCATCCACAGCGCCCTGAACCTTTAAAGCTGACCCACTGGGTTGTTATGGAAACATGGAGTGTAGCTGTGTGCATGTGACTGACAATACCTTGTCAGATTGGAGACGGGCTTGGGTCTGCTGAGAGTTGTCATTAGCTGGAGCAGCAGCCTTGCGTTTTGCTGCAGGGGGCATGAGTAGTTTAAAAACGTTTCAATTTATAAGAATGCTGAAATCCAGTACGGCAGTCCAGTCAGTGGCATAAATACCGGAGTATCAGTGGTACCGGCTGCCACAAGGCCTGGGACATTAGGGGTCCCGGCGGGCCCCTGATGTTTTTTTTTTTTTTTTTTTTATAGGCCGCTACCTGCTGGTGTAACACCAGCAGTTAATGGGCCCTATTTACTTATCGATCCCCGCTCCTGCTCACGGCCGTCTGCGCTTCACCTTCTGCAGAGGCGGCTGTGAGCAGGAGCGGGGATCAGTAAATAAGGCCTGCGGGCCATGAACCCCACAAACACTGCTATCATTATACTCTGGGGTCTTTTCAGCAGGCTTTGGGCTTCCTTGGTGATGTCCCAGACATCGGTGGGCCAGTCCGACGTAAATTATGAGTCGAGATGCATGCCTGGCTCACGTGACATCTGGTCCAACATTGAAGAGGTAGCGGGGAGTGCGCATAATACAATATGAAGGGGTCACTATGATACTGTGCGCAAGGGCCACTATGGGGCCTAATAGTGTGTAGGAATGCAGTTTGTGGGGGGGGGGCGGTTGCTGGGGGGGTCCCATGTCAAATGTTCGCCTTGGGGCCCAGCCATTGCCAGTTACGCCACTGAGTCAAGTATAGGTACAGTCTATTTATGGCTGTGTTGTTATGGAAACCTGGTAAATTAAATGTGAACTTATATTGGCTGATACACGTGATATGACTGAATATTTTAGGACCTGCGAACTTCTATTGACTAATACAGGTCATAAATAGCTTGGTTGTTATGGAAACCTGTGTGCCTGAGGAGAGTAAGCGCCTGCGAGCTCTTATTGGCTGATAAGGGACATGTGACCGTGTGTATGGGCAGTTGGAATATGAGTGAAAGACTTGCAGGCTTGTATTAGCTAATGTTGGTCATTTTTGGGGAATACTGTATCTCAGGAACGGTACGTCCAAGAGAGCTGAGACCCAGTCTAAAATATTCCCGGACACCTGATGTGCATGTGTGCCAAATTTGGTGACTATTGGTCCAGTCGTTTGGTCGCGCATAAAGAACAGACAGACAGACAGACTGACAGATAGACAGACAGACAGACAGAAACTCATTTTTATATATATAAGAGATATACTCACTAAAACTTTGTGTATTGAAGCATTTGACTCAATGGTGGTCCGGGTATGCTCTATGAATCCATTGCCTTTTAAAGTGCATTTGCATCTGACTTTTAAGGTATGTTCACACGGAGGAATTTGTCCCCGAATCCGTGGCAGATTCCCCACCCCCTTTCCCCTCCCATTGCTCTCCTTTGTAGCCCCCTCTACTTCCCTCACTACCCTCATCTTCTGCCCATGTTGATAATAGTGATTTAATGTGTACTATGTTATATTTGGCATTTTTGTACATATATGTTTTCAGCCTTCCACCAAAAAAGATGTCGACATCGTGGAAAGGATTTCGACTTACTGAACAGGGAGAGAATCTGGAAGGTGCATGTAGTTATGTACATTATATTGTCAGGCAGTGACTAGAAAGACAGGGAAGGACAGCAGCCATTAAAGTCACAGTGCTCCATCGCACAATTCTTATTCAATCTAGTGACTGTAATTACAGACCAGTATGCTTAACTTCCATTGTGGGGAAACTTAAAGGGGTTGTCCAGGCAAAAATGGACAACCCTTTTAAAGTTTAAATAAGCTGGGGTTAGTGAAAAAAATAGATGTATACTCACCTGTCCCCATTGCTCCGATGTCCTCCTGCGCGTCATCCATTCATCTGTTCCAGCAGCGTCTTCCGGAGTTGTGCTGAAGCCGCTGATTGGTCTCAGCGGTGACGTGACCACTGAGGCCAATCAGCAAAGGGCCTGAATGTCACTACCTGTGACATCACGGATCCTCTTCCTGAGGCCTGCGGAGGCCGCTGATTGGCTAATCAGCAGCTTCAGCCTAACTCCGGAAGAGACCCGGGAGAGCAGATGAACGGGGACGTGTGGGAGGACACCGGACCAACGGGGACAGGTGAGTATACATTTTTTAATTTTTTTCACTGCCCCCACCAGATTTAAATTTAAAAGTTTTGCCTGGGCAACCCCTTTAAGTGGCTCTTAAGAGATTATGCACAGGTGTACATGATGCTACATAATCATAAGTCACAGATAGCATGGTTTTGCTTAGGACAGAAGTTGTCAGGCAAACCTGATTTGTTTTTATGAAAAGGTGAAGTCTGAATGGAGGGAAGGATGTGGATATAGTGTTCCTGGACTTTGCAAAGGTGTTTGACACTGACCCTCTTAGATGTTTACTACACACATATACACAGGGGTGTAACTAGCAAAGACTGGTCCTCATAACAAATTAATGACTTGGGCCCCCTACCCCACTGCATAGTACTCCCTTTCCTGGCCCCCACATGGTATAATGTCCCATTTACACTCACTATAATGTCCCACAGTGGCCCCTCCACACAGTATAATGTCCCAAAGTGGCCTCCACACAGTACAATATCCCATAGCGGCCCCTCCACATAGTTTAATGTCCCATAGCGACCCCTGCACATAGTTTAATGTCCCATAGCGGCCCCTACACACAGTTTAAGGTCTCATAGCAGCCCCTCCACACAGCGGTTCCTCCTCCATAGCGGAACCCCATAGTATTATAATAGTTCGTGGGTGGTGAACCCTAAAAATGTCTGGTTCTGCCGAACCCAAAATTCTTGCAATATTTGCAATGAACACCGTAGGGTGATCATGAAGAGACTCCAGAGTATAATAAGAGCAGTTTTGGTTCGGACGTATTCGGTTTGAACAAAACCGCCAGGTGCCAGGTAAACCTCATGAGATGAATCTAGTGAGGTTCGCCCAACAAATACTGTTGCTGTGGGCCTTATTTACCAATCACTGCTCCTGTCCACTTCGCTTCCCTTTCAGTCCTCCAGGGGGCCCCATGTGTCCCATATCACGCTGCTGTCAGAGATGTCCTGAAGCTGTTCAGCGTCAGCAACCTGATATGGAACCGCACGAGCCCCCTGGAGAGCTGAAGGAGAAGTGGAGGTGGCCGTGGGTAGGAGCAGGGATCATTAAGTAACTAGGGCCTGTTACATCAGACTCCCTAAGGTCGTGGCCTTGCAGGCACGTACAGCAGTAGTTCCACCACTGATGTGGGTTGAGACAAAGTGAGGCAGTCAGCCCACAGTAGGTGAATGGACCCCAGCACTTGCCCGAGTTTGCCGGGTTCTCACACCAGCTTTGTATATGATCTGCCCTAGTGATTGATAATGGACAGAAATGTCCGAGATTCAGTACCTCCATGATACACAGAAAATGTTTGATTAGTTGTTTATAAATAAAGATTACAAGGAACCGATATACGCATCTGTTCCTTGCACCTGAGAACCATTGTAATGTGCTCAGATACTGTTGAGGTTCTGTGAGGAGTCTTGCTGTGTGTGACAACAGCACGACTAGTTACAATGAAATTCAATATTTAGTTAAAGGGGTGTGTCAGGACTTTTCAATTGAAGACCTATCCTTAGGACAGGTCATCCTGACCCCCAATAATCAGCTGTTTGAAGAGGGAGCGGCACCTACAAGTCACAGGCCATGTAACATCACGTCAGAGTAACAGTCAATTCACACAATGGGACTGAGGGCCCTGCTTGCAAGAGCTTACAATCTATGAGGTAGAGGGGGTGACACAAGAGGTACCAGTGTCTGCTAATTAAAGGGGTTTCTGGACTAAAAGTATCAATGAACTATTCTACGGATTGGTCATCAATATCAGATTGGTGAGGGGTCAATACTCTTCTCAGCAATTGATACACATGGAACAGGCAGCTCTGTTCTCTATGTAGTGCCCAGACCAGGTTACTGTATATCAGCTCCCGCTCACTACAAATAGAACAGAACTGCTTGCTGGATTAACTAAATAACTCCAATAATTCCACTACCCCAGAGCATCAATTTTCATTGAAATTTAAATCCTCCTCCTCTCAGTTCAGTGCTGAAGTGATAGCATTAGGGACAAGAATCTCTCACATTGAGGAGAGCCCCAGTAAAGGTGTGTAGAGATTTTACAGTGATAGCATGCCACACTGCCTGCTGAACTTACTAAATTAATTCTTCCACTGCCACAGAGCATACATTTTCATTGAAATGTAATACCAGTCACTAGAGGAGGGCGAACCTCACAAGATTCGTTTTGTCGAATATTTGTGAGATTGGACTCTCAGGTTCTGGGATTGATATTATTTTACTCTGTTTCCTCAGACCCAAGAGTATAATAAGTTGAGGCCTAGGGAAGTGAGTAAAAGTAACAAACATAAAAATAACAGATAAACTCACCTTGCGTCACCTCTCCTGAGCATCATTGAGGCATCTGTTAGTCTCCTGGCATGCTCTTCATGCTTCCATCCTTTGGCTGATGTCATGTGTTGGGGCGCATCATAATGCAGCATTTCCCATGTACCCGCTGAGGCCCAATCAGAGGACTTAGTGGTGATCTCTGGGGAATGTGACATCAGCTAGAAGCCGGAAGTAAGCATGATGTGTCTTTCACCAGCTACACTAAGTTTCCTTGGCTAACCACTGTGTCTATGGTCCTCAATAGTGCACATTTTTGGTGCTTCTTCAAACTTGGCTGCAAACTACAAATTTGTACCATCACAGAGGCGCCTGGTTGTCTCCAGAAAAACAACCCCAAACATACATCCAATCTCCTTAAGACCCATATTCATCGTAAAGAAATACAAGAGTTCCTAGAAATTATGATATGGACCCTAAAGAGGTCTATCCTCAATATCATGTAATCTGTCTAGGATTACATAATAATGCAGCAAGCCTACATCCACAGAACTATGGTTAGTTCTTCAAGATGTTTTGAGCAACCTTTCTGATGAGTTCCATCATAAACTGTGTGCAAGTGTACCTAAAAGAATTGATGCTGTTTTGCAGGCAAAGGGTGTCCACACCAAATATTGATTTGATTTAAATTTCCCTTTTGTTCATTCACTTTGCATTTTACTAATTGAAAAAAAAGTATTTTTAATATTTCTATTTTTGAAAGCATTCTGACTTTGCAGCATTTCTTCCCCACCTGCCTATAACCTTTGCACACTACTGTATATACCAAACTATTTTCAAAACATTTGGTTAAACTGGCCGATTTATTTTAGTGTATTTTATTTTCTTCAAATGATTCTGAGGTAGCCACCTTGTCTGAGAAGTTGCTCCACTTTGTGAATAGTAGTTTAGAGCTATGCCTTATAGCAGTAACTTGGACACAACAAACTTCAGTTGGATGACTAATTGATTTCTGTATTATGTGTGCAGTCCAACAAAATCAGCATGGAAAAATAAATGAAATTTCTTTATGAGGAAATGATGTCCCGCATTTGATCTGTCTGTGCATCATAGGTAAAAATCAGCCTAATTTGTGGGGGTGCCATTACCAGGAATTTAGGGGTTAAGTCGGGGTGGCAGTCATTTAGGGCTATGGTTCCGGGTTTAGGAATATAGGGCCTTCATAGCACCCCTATAGAGTAATAATTGGTCAAGTTTGTTCTCCTAACCTGAAACCTATATTCTATTGGCTACGTTAGCTCACCTGGCATCCCTAGGAATCAGAAACTTTCCTGCTCTGTACCTAACCAACATGGATTGAGACTTCATGGACTTGAAGACAAATGACGTTGGTAGTCTCATAATTGCATCTGACCTGGGGTAACATATCTATTTATTATTGACTTAACTCTGGCTGGTCAGGGATTTGGATATGCTTCTATGTGTATGAATTATTGTTGCAACTATTTTGAATTTGGAATAGTATATTTTTGGTATTAAATAAATGTTGTGTTTTAAGGTTCATCAGTTTGGAGATTGTAATATTGATGTTTTGATGAAACAGCTGGGTCTGATAAGTCCTATAGCATTGTTGTGAAGTAGTTAATATGCTGCTATTATAACAGATTTACTAAAGGCTGTAACACTATTTCATAATCACTGCACACACCGTTAGGTTCTTAAGTGAAATAGTGCAAGTATTTATTTTCCGTTTTTTTTCACAGTTAGACAAATTATTTCATATATCACAACTCCATATTAGTGTAACGGTCTTGCCAGACGTAGCAATACCCTACACTACTGCAGCAGTCTGGGAGGAAGGACAGAGACAAGTGAGCCCTAATCTCACCCCAGCCACTGTCCCTTCCTATTGCCTCAGTTACCCTAAACGGTAAAAGGACAACCAGAAGACTAGCCCTATACTGGGTAAGTGACACACAGAACGGGACAAGACAAAACAAACGACAAAAGAGAGGTCAGGAAGCCAAGGGGTCGGTAACAAACGAGCAATGTAGTACAAAAACACAATCCAAGAGAATAGTCAAAAGGCAAGCCAGAGGTCAGAGAAATAGTACAGTAGATATCAAGGGCACAAAGAGAGCAGGAAAAGTCAGAGCAATAACCGGCAACTTGCTGAGAAAGTGGCAACTTGCTGAGAAAGTGACATCCTGTATAAAGAAAGTCTGGGCCCAGCCCCAGACCTGATAGTTACACAGGCTGTCAATCACACAGGCCAGGAAGAGACTAACTCTATGCCGTCCAGAGAGAAATGCTCAGAACACGGATCTTGCCGGAAATCCATTACACTGACTAGGACCATGTTCAGACTGAGCAGCAAGAAACCTACGCAAGGAATCAAACTGAACACGCCTCCTTCGCCATAGCGTGCAAGCGGAGGGTGGCGCAGAGACCCGAACAGGCAGAGACGTTACAATTAGTTAAGACACAAGGTATTGTAGGATAAATAGTCACGTGCAACGTTTCGTTCTGAATAACGAACTTCATCAGGCATGATCCATCGGTGATGCAGTGGAAATGCATAAAGGCGTTGGTAATATGGTGAAATGTTTTCCACAGTGGAACATAAACTCTTATCACAGTTACTTACTGCTGATGATTAGTCAGAAGAATGAAGAAGATTCTTGAAGAAGATCCCTGACTCTAAACTTATGGTCTAGTTTGCTTTATGATTCAAACCAAAAGTGTTAAATAGAGTTGAAGTCACTTCTGTGCAAGTTACCCATATTATGTCTTTTCCACACCATATTTTTTCTGAGAGGCGCAATAATGCTGAAACAGGAATAGGTTTTCTCATTCAAAGTGTTACCACAAATTTGGAAGCATACAATTGTCTAAAATATATTTGTGTGCTGTAACATAAACATTAACCTTCATTGGAAATAAGGACCTTGCTCCTAAAAAAAACAGCCCCTTTCCATTATCCTTTTTCATCAAATTTTCCAATCGGCACTATACATTCTAGTAGGTGGTGTTCTTCAGTTCTTCAGGCTACCACCATGCCTAGATTTCTCCATCACTGCAAGATAGTGATTTACTATCAAGGCAGTTTAGAAAACTGTAGTGAAAGAAACAATCGAGCATAGGATTTGTGAGTTTCTGTGATGTACCTCTTCATGGGTGAGCTGAGCTGTGAATAATAACACTTTAATAATATCATTAACAGCTTATCTGGGAAGATCTAACAGATTGGACACTTCATTGACTAACTTATGGTAAAGGTAGAATCCTATAAGAGTGCCATGTTTAAAAAAAAAGAAAAAGACCTGTCACCTCTACTGACACGTTTGACATATTCTTCCTAGAAATATATGAATATATTGAAAACTGGATTTTGTCAGTTGGGGGTGTTCCTGCAAGTCAGACACTGACCAATCAGTGCTTACAGTGTCATAGTGGGTAAGAAGAGGAATAGTAACACCCAGTGGTCAGTTTATTTGTAAATGTCTAGGACCGTGATGGCGAACCTATGGCGCGTGTGCCAGAGAGGGCACGCAGAGCCCTCTCAGTTGGCACACGCGCCATCGCCATGATCACTCACTAATGAGGAATCCGGTATGCACATACGGCTGAAAACTGTCAGTGTAGGCTGCGGTCCGCAGGTAGATGCTAAATCCTAGTGGACTAAAGGACCTTTGATGACGTCATGACCATGTGATCAAACTCTTTCGTGGGCGGAGCTATTCTGGATACTACAGGACAGTGTGGCATTACACAGAAAGAGGAAGTTGCTGGGAATGGAGACTAATGGAAGGTGAGGAGAGAAGAAACAGCATGTGTGAGCAAGAGGGGGGAATGAGGGTGCAGGCTATGTGTGAGCAAGAGGGGGGAATGGGGGTGCAGGCTGCGTGTGAGCAAGAGGGGGGAATGTGGCATGCAGGGGAGGAAGATTAATTTAAGGTTAAATTGCCGTGTTGGCACTTTACGATAATTTAGTGGTCTTTGGGTTGCAGTTTGGGCACTCGGTCTCTAAAAGGTTCGCCATCACTGGTCTAAGGGAACAGCACAGTCATAAAATGCCAATTTACTTTAGAATTTTTATAACCAAACTCTAAGACATAGAATAATTATTTATGGCAGTGAAATAACTGTTGTTCTGACACAGTATACCAATTTGGAGTGACACTAAATTGTCATGTCACTTTGACACAGATTGAACGTGAGAATTGTGTGATGCAGCACTGTGACAGACCATAATGGTTGCTGTCCCTCACTGTCTGTCTAGTTCCTGCCTGTCACTGAATTCTAGCTCTCTCACTAAAATATATCTATTAATTAAATCTCTTTCCTCTCTTTTTCTCACATACACACACTATCTGTTTCTAATAGGTATTTTTAGATTTATTCAGTGATTATTCTTTGCTGGCTATACTCTGATCTTCTCCTCTCTCTTGCCTCTATCCACTAAAAATGTCAATGTTCAGATTGTGCTGTCGTATAGTGGATATGAGTCACCAGTGACCTAGTGACCTCTAAGCAACAGTCCCTTATATCTCGCAAAAGGACTGCTTGAGGGACCCCACCTGGTCCTCCACATCATGTGATCCTTCACCTCTCTGCTTCTCTGGATTTCCATGTGGCAGCAGCCATTTTAGACAATTTGTCCAAAACTGATCGCAAAAGTTTTAGAATCTTTCTAAACTTTTGAAAAATTCAGAATGAATCTCCATTCCAGATCAAATTGCTCTGCTTTAACTGTTAACAGTGTTTGTTAAAGGAAGATTTCTTTGGCTATGAGCTTAAGAATCCATTTACAAAAGGCCTGAAATCAATAATACAGAAGGGTGTATACATACTTTAAGTCATATAGTATGTTATAAAGGTTGTTCAGGATAAAAAAAAAAAAAAATTATATTAGGTCAAGTGGGACCGGCACCTGTCCGGGTTTGCCGGGTGCTTGTGCTGGCCCTGTCCATAGTAGTGACTGACATTGACTGGCTGAAGTAGCCAGGTGTGACTTCAGTATAGTAGGCGTGTCAGCCAGGCGTGGGTGAAGTAAACTGGCTCCGGACATCCCACTTCAATGGTGACGTTGTGGGTCCGGAAAGAAAAGGACCACAATGCTCACTGGGAGAAAGTGACGTCCCCGGGCCCTGGAATGTCCTATATTCCAGTCCCCGCAATGTCGCCAGATCCAGAAAGAATTGTGCAGGGAGGGGTCATGTGACAAAGGAGCTGAGCAGCCCACAACAACAATATTCACTATGTAAGTGATTTTCAAACTTTCATGGGGGCACATGGGGGACACAATATTAAAAAAAAAAAATCTAATTTTCCTGGACACCACCTTTAACACAAAGTAGTAACATCAAAAGACTTGAAATCTTAAAAGATCTTTCACTAGGTAAAAACTTATCAAATAATAAATGATATTCCCAGTCCAAATGAAAAAAAAACAATTTCCAAACAGTACATGCCAAAATGTTACAGTTACAACATATGTTTTTTGTGATATATTTTATAACAAATAATTAAATCTCTCAATTGAGACAAAAGGGGGCTACAAGTTTAACTAAAACCACTATCAAATCTCAATACTAGTTATTTCCCTGATAAAATACACACCTAGGCATTCCCATGTCTTACATTAAAGCCAAATACATTAAAGTTATGTTTTTTTTTTTTTTATAATATCAGCAAAATTTGCCAAAATCTATTAACCCCTTCCAGTTGCAGCCATTTTTCATTTTTGTATTTTTGTTTTTTATTCCTTTCCTTCCCACAGCTATAATTCTTTTATTTTTCCATTCACTGAGCTGCATGAGGGTTTATTGTTTGCTGGACAAATTGTACTTTGTAACTGAACCATTTAATAACCCATAGTGGTTAAGCTAGAAACAAATTCTGAATGGGGTGAAACTGTATTTCTGCCATTTCTCATGGATTTTGTTCTTACATTGTTTACTTAGCAGCAAAATGTCATACTACCTATATTCTCTGGGTTAGTATGGTCTCAGAAATAGCAAATTTATATAGTTTTTTGAGGATTTAACGAAGGCCACTAATATTCTAAAGGGAGTAAAGTACCACCTGTAGAGAAGTTTTCAGGATGCCTCTAGGTGCGCAACACATTTAGGTGACCATTGAGGTAGGGAGAAAACAAATGCCATTGTTAATCTGTAAAGATCTTATGGAGATCTTATTCCCATTTGGTCTGAAACGGGAGGTGCGGAGCATCTAAGCTAGTGGTAATAGCCATATAGTATAGAAGTAACGCTCTTAAGAGGATACCGGAGTTGGTTCTACAGAGGGCATCGACTGCACCAGGTGATGTATCTGGAGATACTTGTAATACTCAGATGATCTGAAATTGTATGTCTGAGAAATATGAGAAAACGTTTGTAACCCTAAAGTTTCATCGCAGAGGTCACCAAGAGAGTCAACACCCGCTACCGACCGAGTGCGGAGGTCCATTCCCGGAATAACATTTTGGGTGACAGAGAGTGGCAGCTGTTTTTTGAGGAATGGTAGAATTCGTCCAGTGGGTTGGGGCAATCTGCAAGTAGAAATCACTGCCATTACGGAGTGGCTGAGGGCTGAAGTACTAGTAGGTAATATGAGGTCTTTTCACAGAAAGTTCCACAGAGAGGTATGGGTGATCATGGAGGTTTCAATCCACACACAATGTTTAGAGGAATCTTTGTGCCACGAACAATTAAGTTGATCCTTAATGACAGCTCTGTAATAAGCACACACATCCAGGTAACCTAAGTCAACCAATTGCACTGGAAGATATAAAATCCATGCCGACACTCTAGGTCTGTAATGGGCCCTTATGAATTGTAATATTAACTGTTGCAGTCGGTAGAGATATCTATGGGGAAATGGGATTGAAGTGCGCAATAAACGTACAAGACCTTCAGCTGCAAGACCATTTTGACAGCTGCAATCCTACCCACTCACAAGATAAAGGGTGTCAGTACATAAGAGACGTTCTTTTGGAGATATTGAAGTAGAGCATATAATTCTCCACCACCAGTAGGACGAAGGGTACACTAATTGAATTCCGAGATATGGGATGCTCTCATTGGCTCTCACTGAAATGAGAAGGCCGATTGTAGGGCACATTTAATAGATGCATCCATTTAATATTAAACATTTTGAGGGATTTACCTTATAATAACTAACGGATCTAAGTTGGTTGATTAGAGCGTAGACAGGAGGTAAGGACCGCTCAGGTGACGACAAGCATATAATGACATTGTCGGCGAAAAGGTCTATACGATGATCAACACCACCAATATTAATGAATTGCACCTCAGGGGATGATAGTATGCTCTGCATAAAAGGCTCCATTACCATAGCAAAGATGACCAGGGGATAACGGGCAACCTTGACGGATGCCATTGGTAATCCAAAATATTTTAGATATAGATCCCGAAGTGAATACCTTCATGGAGGGGTGTGAGTATAGGACCATAATGGCCTGAATTGTGGAGGGGGGAAATCGAACTGCAGCAAAACCTAACGTAAATAACCCCAATGCACACGGTCGAACGCCTTCTCGGCGTCCAAAAAGAAGAGCAGAGAAGTCATCCGACCATAATGCACCACATGCAATTGTAGGGAACAGCTCACATGGTGGGGGTTGGCAATGACCAAGTTCACAGAGGCAGTGGGTTTTAAAACTCCAAGGGTCCTTTATTTAGGCGCTTCAGCACAAAATGACATTGTATAAACAAAACAAAAAGCCTAAGCTTGTCCGGCTCTAACTAAACAGTATCATGCCCCTCACTAGCCAAGTGCAGGCAAATACATATCCGCAAACACAGCGTCAAAGTGTGTAAACCTTCACTCCAGGGGTGCTCTCTCTCCCACCTGCTGCCTGACAGCCTTCCTTTTGCCAGGCTTCCTTCCTCAGTAGTCACTCACAGGAAGCCTCAGCTGAGAGCACTAGGGAGTAGGGGAAAACCCCGTAGTGGACCAGGGGTGTGGACTGGAAGACTCCCACTACCAACCTGTCCTCCAGTCCAGAAAATCCAGCCCATGTAACTTAAAGAAAATCCCTAGCAGACTATGTTCTGCTAAGGCAACATGCGTCTTCCTGGATTTCCGTTACCTCGTCTGGCTGAGGAAACCAGGCAAGATATACACCCTGTCCAGCACTTTACCATACACTTTACCACATATCACCCCCCCCCCACCTCTTCTCCAGACCAGAGGTCTGTGAACTTTTACTGAACAAACAGTACACCCTGGACAACGCATCCACATTTCCCTGTAATTTCCCCGGTCTATGTTCCACCTTAAAACAGAAATTTTGTAAGGAGAGAAACCATCTAGTCACTCTTGCATTTCTTTCCTAATTTTGTTTCATCCAGGCCAGAGGAGCATGGTCTGTCACTAACACAGATTCTCTACCCAGCAGATAATACTTCAGGGATTCCATTGCCCACTTGATAGCAAGACACTCTCTTTCCACTATGGCATAATTTTTCTCTGCTGTTGTCCGTTTCCTATCCATGGTACATTACTGGGTGTTCTTCCCCATTTACCACCTGCGACAGGACTGCTCTCAAGCCTGTATCAGATGCATCCGTCTGGACCAGAAACTGTTTTCTGAAGTCCAGGGAAACAAGCAGATTTAAGGCTCTGAAAAGCCTTTTCTGCCTCTTCACCATTACTGACTTACCGCCTTTTGTTAAGTCTGTCAATGGTGATGCAACGGAGGCAAAATTAGGAATGAACCGACGGTAGTACACAGTTATGCAAAGGAAAGCCTTGACCTGTTTTTTTGTTAACAGCCTAGGCCAGTTCTGTATCGCCTCAATCTTATTGATCTGGGCTTTACCAATAACCCAGGTATTTTGCTTCCTCTAGTCCCACTGCATACTTCTCAGGGTTTATGGATAGGCCCACATCACTGATGGAATCTAATACTGCTTGTACCTTACAGAGGTGACTTCTCCAGTTAGATGAAAAAATGACTGCATCGTCCAGGTAAGCAGCGGCATAATCACGATGTGGTCTCAAGATCAGATCCATCAGCCTCTGAAATGTAGCAGGGGCCCATGTAACCCGAATGGCATCACTACATACTGGAACAGGCCTTCTGGAGTGGAGAATGCCGTCTTCTCTTTAGCCTCATCAGATAACAGTATCTGCCAATAACCCTTTGTAAGGTCAAGTGTCGTGATATACCTTGCCCTCCCAAGCCTCTCAATCAGTTCATCTACTCTGGGCATGGGGTATGCATCAAATTTTCAAACTTCATTTAGTTTTCTGAAGTCATTACAGAACCTCCATGTCCCATTGGGTTTTGGGATTAGTACAATGGGGCTTGACTATTGACTAACAGACTCCTCAATAACATCTAATTCAAGCATGCACTTGACCTCAGAGGATACAGCCTATCTGCGGGCTACTGGTATTCGGTATGGCTTCATGTTTACTTTATTGTTAGGCTCCGTTTTAATATGGTGCTTTATCAGATAAGTACGGCCTGGTAGGTCAAAAAACTTGCGTCTGTTTCCCTGTAGAAACTCCCTTACTTCCTGCTTCTGATGCACTGACAGTGCCTCACCTATCCCTACTGGGGGAATTGTCTGTATCCCCTCCTTAACCACAGCCTGGGTGGCTACCAACGACTCCCGATCTTTCCATGGGTTGATCAGGTTTATGTGGTAAACCTGGAAGGGTTTTCTCCTTTCTGGTTGATGCACCTTGTAGTTCACCTCACTCACTCTTTCTACAATCTCATAGGGACCCTGCCACTTTGCCAGAAACTTACTTTCAACGGTAGGTACTAGATCCAGGACCCTGTCCCCAGGATTAAAGGCCCTTACCCTGGAAGACCTGTTATAAATTATGCTCTGGGCCTCCTGAGCTCTTTGCAGATGCTCTTTGACTATAGGCATCACCGTCGCTATTCGGTCTTGCATCTGGGCCACGTGTTCAATAACACTTTTATATGGGGTTGCCTCAGTCTCCCAGGTTTCTTTGGCAATATCTAACAAATTCCTTGGATGCCGGCCATAAACTAACTCAAAGGGTGAAAAGCCTGTGGACGCCTGGGGTACCTCTCTGACAGAGAACATGAGATAGGGTAAAAGACAGTCCCAGTCCCGGCCATCCCTTTCCACTACCTTTTTTAGCATATGCTTCAGGATTTTGTTAAATCTCTCCACTAATCCATCCGTTTGAGGGTGGTACACTGATGTACGGATGTGCCTGATTATAAACAATTTGCACAGCTCTTTCAGGACCTTTGACATAAAGAGTGTACCCTGGTCAGTAAGGATTTCTTTAGGGATCCCTGTAGGAGAGAACATGTAAAACAACTCCCGAGCAATATTCTTGGATGCCATGTTTCTTAATGGTACTGCCTCCGGGTATCAGGTGGCATAGTCCAATACAACCAGAACGTATTGATGTCCCCTAGCAGATTTGACAATGGGCCCTACCAGGTCCATTGCAATTCTTTCAAATGGCACCTCAATGATGGGAAGTGGCACCAAGGGGCCACGGAAGTGTGATGTTGGGGCACTTATCTGGCATGTAGGAAATATCTCACAGTACCTCCTCACTTCTTCATATACCCCAGGCCAAAAAACCTTTGGAGAACCCTCTCTTGTGTTTTACTAGTTCCCAAATGACCCCCAAACACATGGTTATGAGCTATGTCCAGCACCATGCGTTGGTACGGTTTTTGGCACCAGAAGCTGTTCTACAACTTCACTGTTAACCTTGGTGACCCAATACACTAGATCCACATTCATGGCAAAATGTGGAAATTTCTGATCAGCTTCTGGTTCCTGTGGTACACCATTTATTACTGTAACATTGGCCCGTGCAGTACTCAGAGTGGGGTCTCTCACTTGCTCGGTCCCAAAGTTACCCCCAGACATTTCTAAATCTAACACCTGTTGTCCAGGTAGGGAAGTTTCTTCCTCTTCCCCAACTAACACCTGCAAGGAGAAAAAATCATCAACATGCATTTCAGGTAACTAATTTTCCCAGTTTGCCCCTCATTGGTACCACTGTTTTCAATGGTCCTCTCACATGATCCATTATTTTCAGGGGGAAGTACAGATTCTGCCGGAGTTTCTTCACTGGCAGCAGAAGTGTTATCCCTTTTCCACAACTCCCAGAACAATGGGAAATCACGAACTAATATTACTTCATACATAAGTCTTTTTACAACCCCGACTTCATAGGTCACAGTTCCAGATCAAGTTACCAATTTAACTGGGGCCACGGGGTAAGCTACGATTTCCCCGTGGCTGCACATCACTCTTATGTGTTTGTTCGGCACATAGTCCCTAGCCACCAGGCTGGCCCGAACCAAAGTCACCAGGCTACCAGAATCCCATCCCCACTTTGCGGAAAGATACACGCAGTGGATACGCTGCAATTTTGGAAATCGCAGCATGTCAGAAAAAAACACGTCGGAAACGAATTGTGTTTTTTTCTCCAGCGTTTTTCATTGTGTTTTTCTGCTGCAGATTTTTTTTTTCCCTTGAATAGGTCAATATCAATATCAAAACCAGATCAGTTTGGGGTTTGGTTCCCAGCACCCACATGAATGGAGGCTGAACTAAAATAGCACATCACCAGCAGTATACAGTCATGGCCAAAAGTTTTGAGAATGACACAAATATTATATTTTCACATGATCTGCTGCCCTCTGGTTTTTATGTGTGTTTGTCAGATGTTTTTATCACATACAGAAATATAATTGCATTCATATTATGAGTAACAGAAGCTTATATTGACAGTTAGAATGAGTTAATGCAGCAAGTCAATATTTGCAGTGTTGACCCTTCTTCTTCAGGACCTCTGCAATTCTCCCTGGCATGCTCTCAATCAACTTCTGGACCAAATCCTGACTGATAGCAGTCCATTCTTGCAGAATCAATGCTTTAATTTTGTCTGAATTTGTTGGTTTTTGTTTGTCCACCCGTCTCTTGATGATTGACCATAAGTTCTCAATGGGATTAAGATCTGGGGAGTTTCCAGGCCATGGACCCAAAATCTCTATGTTTTGTTCCCTGAGCCATTTATTTATCACCTTTGCTTTTTGGCAAGGTGCTCCATCATGCTGGAAAAGGCATTGTTGAGCGCCAAACTGCTCTTGGACGGTTGGGAGAAGTTGCTCTTGGAGGACATTCTGGTACCATTCTTTATTCATGGCTGTGTTTTTAGGCAAGACTGTGAGAGAGCCGATTCCCTTGGCTGAGAAGCAACCCCACACATGAATGGTTTCAGGATGCTTTACAGTTGGCATGAGACAAGACTGGTGGTAGCGCTCACTTCTTCTTCTCCGAATAAGCTGTTTTCCAGATGTTCCAAACAATCGAAAAGGGGATTCATCAGAGAAAATGACTTTACCCCAGTCCTCAGCAGTCCACTCCCTGTACCTTTTGCAGAATATCAGTCTGTCCCTGATGTTTTTTCTGGAGAGAAGTGGCTTCTTTGCTGCCCTCCTTGAGACCAGACCTTGCTCCAAGAGTCTCCGCCTCACAGTGCGTGCAGATGCACTCACTCCTGCCTGCTGCCATTCCTCAGCAAGCTCTGCACTGCTGGTAGCCCGATCCCGCAGCTGAAACACTTTTAAGAGACGGTCCTGCCGCTTGCTGGTCTTTCTTGGGCGCCCTGGAGCCTTTTTGGCACCAATGGAACCTCTCTCGTTGAAGTTCTTGATGATGCGATAGATTGTTGACTGAGGTGCAATCTTTCTAGCTGCAATACTCTTCCCAGTTAGGCCATTTTTGTGCAGTGCAATGATGACTGCACGTGTTTCTTTAGAGATAACCATGGTTAACAGAAGAGAAACAATGATGGCAAGCACCAGCCTCCTTTTAAAGTGTCCAGTGGTGTCATTCTTACTTAATCATGACAGATTGATCTCCAGCCCTGTCCTCATCAACACCCACACCTGTGTTAATGGAGCAATCACTGAAACGATGTTAGGTGGTCCTTTTAAGGCAGGGCTGCAATGATGTTGAAATGTGTTTTGGGGGATAAAGTTCATTTTCTAGGCAAATATTGACTTTGCAAGTAATTGCTGTTAAGCTGATCACTCTTTATAACATTCTGGAGTATATGCAAATTGCCATTAGAAAAACTGAAGCAGTAGACTTTGTAAAAATTAATATTTGTATAATTCTCAAAACTTTTGGCCATGACTGTATAGTGTGCAGAGCCATCTGCTTCATGCTCTGGACCCTGTCTCATAGATTTGATATTGATGACCTATCCTAAGGATAGGCTATAAGTATCAAGATTTTGAAATTTTTCCAAACCATAAAAACTTTGAGGTAACAGGTGGAATGAACACCTGTTAGTACCTGCTGTGTATTTTCCCTAATAAAAAATTTAATGCCTGGGGATAGAGCCTGACTGCCAACTGCGATAGTTGCTTGAGCCTACAGCTCTGTCGCACAGAGGCATGGAGAACTCGACACATCAGTGTTACACCTGCCAGCATGGCAAAAATCATGAGGGATAAAGGGAGTGAGACCCCCTGTATACACAAAGCAGCTCGGTAACAAACAGACCTACAGAAATTTCTGTAGGGCGCCTGCACAGCAGTGGCA
Organism: Leptodactylus fallax; assembly: GCA_947044405.1. Lineage (NCBI taxonomy): Eukaryota > Metazoa > Chordata > Amphibia > Anura > Leptodactylidae > Leptodactylus > Leptodactylus fallax. The sequence continues at coordinate 2,583,153 of CAMRHE010000024.1, forward strand.
GTCCTTCAAAGATGGCGCCGAAAGGAGCAAAAGGCCAAGAGAAAGCAGCAGATTCGGACCCAGACAGCAGCAATGAAGGTGAGAGTTCAGAGATCATCTCATCTTACATTTCAAAAATCATTATTGCTAAAGCCTTAGCCCAAGCTATTCAAGCCTCTGCTTTTGGACCTGGCAGATATTAATACTGAACTCTCACATCTGGGGTGCTGAGTAGAGGTTGTTGAAGAGGCCTGCACTGACATTACTAGTCACGCCTCAGCACTAGCTGAAGGAGCACATAGACAGAGCATAAATGCGCTTGGAAGTCCAAGAGAACCACAGCCACCGTTGCAGTGTGCGAATTAAAGACTTTTCTGAAATGTATTCACCAGGCGATCTTAGAGACACAGTCACTGCTATCTTCACTGCTTTACTAGGCCCAAAAAGGGCTGCTTCGGTCTTTATAGAGCAAGCACATAGAACATTGCTGTCTAAGCTGCGCCAAGACAACCCCCCCGGGATGTCATTTGTGGCCTTCTCGCTTACGTTGACACGCAGGATATTTTAACAGTGGCCAGAAATAGTGCGAAATCCTACATGGCACTGACAAGCTGACCTTCTAACAAGACCTGGCCGCCTCCACCTTGACCAAGAGAAGGTTCATAAAGCCACTTCTCGAAATCCCGAGAGGAATGGAGATACCGTATACCTGGCTATATCCTTTTGGACTTTCTATCCAGCACAAAGGGCAATGCACAACCGTGCATACCCGACTTAGCTATGGTTTAGGAACGGCTTAACATCACTCCTGTGGAAATACCATCCTGGATGCCTACTCCAGCAATTCACAGGTTGCCACTGCTCCCAAGCAAGGATGAACGAAAGCAGAAGCGGCGTTTTAAGTCACCGAAGTCTAGAAGATCTCTAAACAGGATCCCAGCCACCCCGCAGTGACTCCCTCAACTGGATTAGCGGTTGTCCAAAGGTCCCATGCTGATTGTATATTCTCCTGTTGGCAGGTTACCTTTTCTGATGATGTTTTTTGTGGGGTTGTAGACTGCCTTGTATACCCCTTCACTTTCTACTCTACCACTATGTCATTTGCACCTGTCTATGCTTACTAGTTTTACCTTAACAGATTAATGTGGTATTTACTGCCACAGGTCTATATTTATTTACTTTTGGATATTTTCCATTTAACTACTTGGACTTTATTTGATGTGTCCTACCATGCACATGAAGTTCACTTGAAGAAACAAAAACAAGCTGAAATTGATTCTATACTTGTACAGATAGCTCGTCTTCAGCGTCTCAACAAATGTTCAATTGCTGATTCCGATCAAACCCAGTTTAATGATCTCCGAACTTGTCTTTGTGATATTCTCCATGCCAGAGCCGCAAAGCATTTTCTGCATTACCAACAACGTATTTATGCACATGGTGACAAGGGTGGTAAGCTGATGTCTGCATTAATCAAAAAAGCAAAGGCAAGGAGTGACATTTACTTGGTAAAATCCTCAGACAGAATCACCCATAATGCTACTTCCAAAAATGCTCATGCCTTTTAGTCTTCCCTATACAACCTATCATTTTCGGCTGACACCATCTCTGAAGATGCTAGAAAAGAACAGATAGAGCACTTTCTCACTTTCTTATCACTCCCTCGACTAGATCAAAATCTGGCAGACAGCTTATTGCTTCCTATAACTCACGAAGAACTGAAGCTGGTCGTACACAGCTTTCCTCCTAATAAGAGTCCAGGCCCAGAAGGTTTTCCGATAAGCTATTACAAGACATTCCTCCCTTTGTTGCTTCCCAGACTGACTGAGTCTTTTAATGCTGTCCTCTCTGGTCACAGTTTCCCGACACAGTCGCTGGAGGTCCACGTCACCCTAATAGCGATTGTTACAGCTCTCCCATCGGAAAGGAAAACTGCTTCTGCTAAAGAAATTTAGATGCCCACAACTACAAAGTAGACCCTTCTTTATCACCAGCTGGGAGACAGAATTTGGTGTGAATTTCAGTGAACAAGAACTCTCTGTGGTCCTATCTCGAACTCATGGCACATCCACCTGTGTCCAACTTCAGTAAAACCACTTCAAACTTTTGACTAGATCCCCTACTTGGTTATATGTTTACAAACTCGCAGACTCTCCTGAATGTTGGAGATGTGGCTCCGACAATGGAAACCTACTCCACCTATGGCAGTACTGTTCACGGCAGTTGAAAAAGAAATATGCTGCATAGGTTTCATTAATGTTACTCTCTCACCAGATCTCATGATCTTCCTCCACCCAATTCCACACTTAGCTACCCAATCACAAACACTGATCTTTCACCTCCTGGTGGTGGCCAAGTCCTTAATCCCATTGAATTGGCACCATAAAACCCCTCCTACCTTTGAACAATGAATTGCAAAAGCTAATCAAATAGCTCTGTTGAGCTGGTCTAGGAGTACTCACTACTCCTAGCTCACAACCTGGAGCCCATGGATTGACAGCAAATGATCCAATTTATGACACTCTCTGGCCTGGATGGTGACTAGCCTTCTCCAATAGCCCCCTGCTAGTGAACCATGACATCTGTTTTTCCCCCCCAACCTATTCATACCTGTACTAACATCTCCCTCTCACCCCACCCCATCCCATCAACCTCTTTCTTTCTTCATATATACAGTGGGGAAAAAAGTATTTAGTCAGCCACCAATTGTGCAAGTTCTCCCACTTACAAAGAGGCCGGCCTGTAATTGACATCATAGGTAGACCTCAAATATGAGAGGCAAAATGAAAAAACAAATCCAGAAAATCACATTGTCTGATTTTTAAAGAATTTATTTGCAAATTATGGTGGAAAATAAGTATTTGGTCACCTAAAAACAAACAAGATTTCTGGCTCTCACAGACCTGTAACTTCTTCTTTAAGAGGCTCCTCTGTCCTCCACTCATTACCTGTAGTAATGGCTCCTGTTTGAAATTGTTATCAGTATAAAAGACACCTGTCCACAACCTCAAACAGTCACACTCCAAACTCCACTATGGTGAAGACCAAAGAGCTGTGGAAGGACACCAGAAACAAAATTGTAGACCTGCTCCAGGCTGGGAAGACTGAATCTGCAATAGGCAAGCAGCTTGGTGTGAAGAAATCAACTGTGGGAGCAATAATTAGAAAATGGAAGACATACAAGACCACTGATAATCTCCCTCGATCAGGGGCTCCACACAAGATCTCACCCCGTGGGGTCAAAATGATCACAAGAACGGTGAGCAAAAATCCCAGAACCACACGGGGGACCTAGTGAATGACCTGCAGAAAGCTGGGACTAACGTAATAAAAGCTACCGTCAGTAACACACTACACCGCCAGAGACTCAGATCCTGCAGTGCCAGACGTCTTCCCCTGCTTAAGCCAGTACATATCCGGGCCCATCTGAAGTTTACTAGAGAGCATTTGGATGTTCCAGAAGAGTACTGGGAGAATATCATATGGTCAGATGAAACCAAAGTAGAACTGTTTGGTAGAAACACAACTCGTCGTGTTTGGAGGAGAGTGAATGCTAAGTTGCATCCAAAGAACACCATACCTACTGTGAAGCACGGGGGTACAACATCATGCTTTGGGGCTGTTTCTCTGCAAAGGGACCAGGACGACTGATCTGTGTACATGAAAGAATGATTGGGGCCATGTATTGTGAGATTTTGAGTGCAAACCTCCTTTCATCAGCAAGGGCATTGAAGATGAAACATGACTGGGTCTTTCAGCATGACAATGATCCCAAGCACACCGCCAGGGCAACGAAGGAGTGGCTTCGTAAGAAGCATTTCAAGGTTCTGGAGTGGCCTAGCCAGTCTCCAGATCTCAACCCCATAGAAAACCTTTGGAGGGAGTTGAAAGTCCATGTTGCCCAGCAACAGCCCCAAAACATCACTGCACTAGAGGAGATCTGCATGAAGGAATGGGCCAACATACCAGCAACAGTGTGTGCCAACCTTGTGAAGACTTACAGAAAACATTTGACCTCTGTCATTGCCAACAAAGGATATATAACAAAGTATTGAGATGAACTTTTGTTATTGACCAAATACTTATTTTCCACCATAATTTGCAAATAAATTATTAAAAAATCAGACAATGTGATTTTCTGGATTTGTTTTCTCATTTTGTCTCTCATAGTTGAGGTCTATCTATGATGTCAATAAGTTCACAGACGGTGAATCAGAACCACTAATATAAAACCTGAAATCACAGAATTGGTCCCAAGCAAAGAAAATAAAATATAACTTTTAATAAATAACCACTAAAATATCCAACCCAGTTATAAATAATCGACCTATCTAAATATATGCAAATATACACACAAGGTTGAAGAGAGCATATTCAACCTAATAAACAAAGTTGATCTCAGAAAGTGGAAAGAGGTCTAAATGCTAAATTGACTCTAGATAAATATAAATGTCGACCAAGTATGTCAATAAAGCTACATAACCTCATATCCTCTCCACACTTAAACTGTTGATATCAACTAAAATATACAAGCCCTCTAATATCAAATAATGCTCCTATGAGACATTCCTGTCCCCAGACAGCGTCTCAAACTACCTCTACGCGTTTCCCCTTTCTATAAAGGTTCATCAGGAGTTAATAATGTGAACTGAGACTAAGATATGTCCCAAGAAAATATACAGATGCACAGATGCAAAGATGAATGAAGACGCGGTTAAAACCACGATTCCTGGTGCTCAGATGGTAAGCTCCAGTACTATTAAGCGGTCGACGCTGAAGCTCATACGTTTGAATGTGATATAGACATGTGTGAGCCAAAACCACGCCCCCCAATGATGTCGCTACCAATCAGGGCTCTCCACATAGAGCAGCCTATCACTGGCCAGTTAACAACAGATACTGAGGAGTAGGTAAATAATAATAATACATATGAAGGATCAGAGATAGAAAAGAAACCAAAGAATACCACCATATAGAAAAAACAGATGTAAAAATAATACTCATATAGATGAAACTCAGGTACATATATTCTACAGATAACAGCGGAGCCAATAATACCAATTTCACTATAGACCACTTAAAATATGGTCAAAGTGAAAAACTCAATTCTAGATGTTGAATCCGCGGACAAAGATACAAAATACAATAATAAAAAAAAAAAAAAAATTTATTTCTCTTTTTTTTCTTTTCTTTCCCCTTGCTAATCTTCTAGACTTGTGTAAGCCCTAATATAAAAAATTATATAAAGGAAGTAAAAGAAACAGCCTCATTAAGACCAAGAGGCTTGATGGATTTAAATCTAAAAATCCACTGGGCTTCTTTACAGAGGATAACCCGATCCCAATCGTGGTATTCCCAAACGTGGTTAGCAATTGGGGTATCTGCTCTACGAGTAATATCACCTACATGATCTAAAATTCGTCTGCGAAATTGCCTCTTTGTCTTACCCACATAATTTAGAGGGCAGGAACATGATATTACATACACTACTTCTGTGAGACAGTTGATGAATTCCCCAATCGCATATTGATGACCCGTGGCATGTGCTGTAATGGTAGAGCCTTTGCCTATATAGACGCAGGCTCGACATGCTCCACATTTGTAGGTGCCTGAGGGCCGCTTAGTACCCAACCAAGTAGAACCTGTTTGAATAGAATTTAGATGACTATCTGCAAGGTTTCTCCCTATCCGATACGTAATCGAGGGTTTGGAAGTAATTACTTCAGAGACATCAGGATCTTGTTTTAAGATGTCCCAATACATTCGTAATATTTAAAAAACTTCCTCTGATTTATTATTTTATTTATTATTTATTGTATTGGCTCTTCCATCGTATGTGAGAGATACGATGGATGTCCTTCGACATCTTGAGGACATCCATCTCCCACCAGGGGCCCTCCTTGCTAGCCTAGATGTGGAGGCACTCTACAGTTCCATTCCCCATGATTTGGGATGTGGAGCTGTGGAATATTTTTTGGGAACCCGTGGTACCCAATTTATAGCCCACAATAACTTTATTGTATAATTGTTGAATTTTATCTTAAAACACAATTCTTTCCTGTTCAACGGACGTTTCTTCCACCAGCGGCGGGGCACCGCTATGGGGGAGCCCCGCCGCACCCACTTATGCAAATATCTATCTAGGGTGGTGGGAGGAACGTCATGTTTTTAATGAACAGTGTGAACAATGGACTATGTACATCATGGACTGGATTAGATACATAGATGATATCTTGATTGTATGGTCGGGCTCCCACAGTGCTTTTCATGAATTTGTATCTTTTTTGAATAAAAACTATCTCAACTTGCATTTCACATCTTTTATCCATGAGAAACATATTCCTTTTTTGGATATTATGATCTCAATCACAGAGGATAATTCTTTGTCTACAACCCTATATAGGAAAACCACAGCAACCAACTCCCTGTTGAGATGGGAAAGTCACCATCCTAAACCTTTAAGAAGGGGTATACCAAAGGGTCAATTCCTCCGTGTTCGGAGAAATTGTTCTTCCTTACAGGAATTTGATCAACAAAGTCAACTTTTGGTTGATAGATTTATGGAGAGAGGATATCCCAAACATCTACTAGAAAAGTCATGTAAAATAGCCAGAGATACTCCGAGAGAATCTTTGCTAGTACCCAAACCACGTATGCCGACATCCAATACCATCAGGATGATTGGCACATATGATAATAAATCAGAGGAAGTTTTTTAAATATTACGAATGTATTGGGACATCTTAAAACAAGATCCTGATGTCTCTGAAGTAATTACTTCCAAACCCTATATTACGTATCGGAGAGGGAGAAACCTTGCAGAATGGATTACACATAGTCATCTAAATTCTATCCAAACAGGTTCTACTTGGTTGGGCACGAAGCGGCCCTCAGGCACCTACAAATGTGGAGCATGTCGAGCCTGCGTCTATATAGGCAAAGGCTCTACCATTACAGCACATGCCACGGGTCATCAATATGCGATTGGGGAATTCATCAACTGTCTCACAGAAGGAGTAGTGTATGTAATATCGTGTTCCTGCCCTCTAAATTATGTGGGTAAGACAAAGAGACAATTTCGCAGACGAATTTTAGATCATGTAGGTGATAGTACTTGTAGAGCAGATACCCCAATTGCTAACCACGTTTGGGAATACCATCATGGGGATGTTTTTTCCATAAAATTTCAAGGGATGAAAAGTGTACATAAATCCCCTCGTGGTGGAGATTGGGATCGGGTTATCCTCTGTAAAGAAGCCCAGTGGATTTTTAGATTTAAATCCATCAAGCCTCTTGGTCTTAATGAGGCTATTTCTTTTACTTCCTTTATATAATTTTTTATATTAGGGCTTACACAAGTCTAGAAGAATAGCAAGGGGAAAGAAAAGAAAAAAAAAGAGAAATGAAATTTATTTATTTTTTTTTCAAAATTTTTTATTTATTTATTTATTTTTTTTATTATTGTATTTTGTATCTTTGTCCGCAGATTCAACATCTAGAATTGAGTTTTTCACTTTGACCATATTTTAAGTGGTCTATAGTGAAATTGGTATTATTGGCTCCGCTGTTATCTGTAGAATATATGTACCTGAGTTTCATCTATATGAGTATTATTTTTACATCTGTTTTTTCTATATGGTGGTATTCTTTGGTTTCGTTTCTATCTCTGATCCTTCATATGTATTATTATTATTTACCTACTCCTCAGTATCTGTTGTTAACTGGCCAGTGATAGGCTGCTCTATGTGGAGAGCCCTGATTGGCAGTGACATCATTGGGGGGCGTGGTTTTGGCTCACACATGTCTATATCACATTCAAACGTATGAGCTTCAGCGTCGATCGCTTAACAGTACTGGAGCTTACCATCTGAGCACCAGGAATCGTGGTTTTAACCGCGTCTTCATTCATCTTTGCATCTGTGCATCTGTATATTTTCTTGGGACATATCTTAGTCTCAGTTCACATTATTAACTCCTGATGAACCTTTAGAGAAAGGGGAATCGCGTAGAGGTAGTTTGAGATGCTGTCTGGGGACAGGAATGTCTCATAGGAGCGTTATTTGACATTAGAGGGCTTGTATATTTTAGTTGATATCAATAGTTTAAGTGTGGAGAGGATATGAGATTATGTAGCTTTATTGACATACTTGGTCGACATTTATATTTATCTAGAGTCAATTTAGCATTTAGACCTCTTTCCACTTTCTGAGATCAACTTTGTTTATTAGGTTGAATATGCTCTCTTCAACCTTGTGTGTATATTTGCATATTTAGATAGGTCAATTATTTATAACTGGGTTGGATATTTTAGTGGTTATTTATTAAAAGTTATATTTTATTTTATTTTCTATCTATGATGTCAATTACATGCTGGCCTCATCTTTTTAAGTGGGAGAACTTGCACAATTGGTGGCTGACTAAATACTTTTTTTCCCCACTGTATAAAAACGCAGAAATGTTTATTTACAACATGCATTTATTTTATTATGTGTTTTACTATGCCTTATAAATTGCATGTGTTCTGTACCATTCTATACCTCTGTACATGTTACGATTCTGTCAATAAACAAAAACAAAAAAAAAAGATAATGCCCACCCTTATCAATACTTTTGTAAATTGATTCTGCAATAAATTATAGGATGACTAAGTATTAAAATTTCTCTAGAGTATGAACAAAGTGAGTGAAATACTCCCCCATACCTAATCCCTTGGTGCCTTAAAATTCCATGAATCAATTTTATATATCCCTGTGAGGAAAAAAAAAGCAAAAAGTGATACATCACTCCAAAATATGTCAGATTCCTCAGTTCCTAGGCCATCATAGACTACATAGTCCCCAGCAGCAATCTCTGTAAACTGAGAGAGATGATGAATGAGGCAGTATCCAAGGTCTATAAAACGGAGGATAAGGGAATCATAAAGCTCTAATGTTAAAAGTTACAAACATAATGGAGTGTTCTAAAAGGAAAATATTAGGTATCTGGGCTTCGCAGAGGGTGCAGAAGATAATGGCTGTGTGGTATTTATTTCAACATCACTAACTCAATATTGTGAAAATCAAAAATAGTCAAAATTTTTGATAGAAATATAAACCTTGTGCTTCAGGAGCTTCACTTCATTCAATACTGATAAAGCAGATCTCCTTAAAGGGGTATTCCCATGAACATAATCATATCTATATTTGCAGATAATTAAAAGTTAAACATTTTTGCAATTATAAGTAGTTAAAAAATCTGCAGTTTTAAAGATTTCCTCTAACTAGCTTAGTGCTGACAGTCTGTTGTCTTGATCGGTTGCCAATGGATACGACCACAAATGCAGAAACTTTATATGGTCTGGGACTTGCCAAAAACCCAGCTATGATTTTCTTATTGTATCTGGGTTATCAGGCAGGGACACTACATGTATCAGAATATATCCCAGCCACGATAAGGAAACCATTGCTGATTTTCTGAACTTAGAAAGATCCTGCATTCATGGTTGTATCCATTGGCAACCGATCAAGACAACAAGACTGTGACCACAAGATATTTAGAGAAAATCTTTTAAACTCTGCAAAATGTTTAATTACTTATACTTGCAAAAATGTTTAACCTTTAATTATCTACAAATGTAAAAATGGTTATGTTCATGGGAATACCCCTTTAATGGATCTAAAGATAAAATGTTGATGCATTACATCCTTTGGGTTTAATACCTGGTACAAAGGTTTTAGAAAAAGAGTTCCATCTTTAAGATAACATCATGAATATTTATGAAGGTATTTTCCTATTGCAGACAATAATGGCACATCACTAGAATATCCCATTACTTTCTTAATTGTGTACAAAATTTATGTTAGAAAATTGTATAATTCCATTATACATTATCTTTTATTTGCAGGAATAGAATAGCCCTTTAAATGGAGTAATCCCATCAAGGCATATGACTATCACACATGGATTGCCCTGTTTTGGGCAGCTACTTTACAGAGAGTAACTCCTACACTGAAAGTCTATGTGTTTCATGCTTGCCCTTTCAATTGAATGGACTATGCAATACCATATTCTCTCTCCAGCACCTTCCCAAAGCTACACTGGCAATGCTTAGCTTCATTAATAACCTGCTGATTTTATTTATGCATATGATATGACTGACCCATTGAGTATGTAGGCAGGCTGTATTCTCCTTCCCTATAGACTAATTTTAAACTGAATCCTGAATACATTTACTTTGGCAGTTAGCAAACAAATAGCTTCACCAAGGTCATAGCCCATCTAGGGACATGTTCATAGCATAAATATTTTCAACAATGAAAATGACTAACATTTGTAATGCGCTTTTCTCAAACAAGAGAGAGCGCTTAGAGTAGGGGAGTCAGTGGCTGCAGTACAGGCACTCCACTACACGCATAAGTGCAACAATTTGTATATTTTTGACAGGTGGGAGGAAACCAGAGTACTGGGAGGAAACCCATGCAAACAAGAGGAGAACATACAAACTCATTGCAGATGTTGCCCTTGGTCGGATTCAAACCCAGGTCCCCAGTGCTTCTATTCTTTATTGGCAATACTTTATTTTTATTAACCATTACTGAAGGTTTCTCAGGGAAATCTTGCTGCAAAAGGCTGTTGTTCTCTCTTTGGCTTCTAGGGTCTGTAATCTATCTATCTATCTATCTATCTATCTATCTATCTAGCTAATCTCTCTCTGTCTCTAATTCATATTTCAAATTTAGGATTACATTTTAACAACTCAGAATACCTGAAAGTCAGGCAGAAATAAATGTTTTCATACAGTTCAAATCCTATGTCTACATATAACAGAAATGGTTCAAACACTTTTACGACATCCAGAGTCTTTCTCTGTAAATATCATAAATTCATTGCATAAATATAAAACCTATATAGACTGAATATATTCCTTGTAATATTAATATTACTAACCTTAACATTACTGAAATAGCAAACTGAAAATTTAAAAGCATTTGTTGCAACCTACCTTTCTTCTAGAGAATAAGACGAGAAGCACAGCATGCAAATTGTGATTGCTATTCCCTTAAATATCTCAGAAAGGGAAAAGTAAATTCATCGTTTTATCCAACATTACCCAAAGAAGTTAAAGATTTCTGTAGCACCTAAAATATGGCCAATATTATTGCCATGCAGCTGAGTGCCAGGTGGAAGTGCTTGTATTTGTTTCAATAGTCCTCAATGACAGGAGACAGAGCAGTGCCTGCTGCTATGTACTGAATGGACAAGAAAATCTGCAGGCAGTGAGCCTTCTAGCTGTTCGCCAAAGCGAGGCGTTTCTTTTATCACAAAGATGATGGTATTAAGAAAAGCTTTGGAATGCAGCGAGGCTGAGGATTGTGCTGCTTTACATCTCTATGAATATTTTGAATGTTTTTTTACACTTAGAAATCACATTTTGCACGAAGCTTTCTGTTTCTCTTCTGTTGAAATCCATCCCTTTTCCCCTAGCAAAATATATGGAACTGGTCAATAAAATACCAGTATAAACTAGACTTCCTAGGTTAATTTTACACATAATCCTGGCTTATCCTCTCCTGTGCATAGTATACAAGTCTGATCTTTTCATTTATTGTATTCAATAAATTAGATAATATTTTCTATACACTGATTGCCTTATAGTTTAATCTCAATTTTATGGATGTTAGTGTGTAAACTGAATTGTGCCTCTACAATACATACACAAATTGCAGACAGAGAGCAGTCTATAGCCCTGGTAATGAAACCCAATTTATCTCTTTAATCCGTCTTCTTTTTCTTGTAACTGATTCATATTTTGTAAAGGAGAAAAAAATTATATGGAACCTAGATTCAGAATCTTGGTCTTAACTTTCTGTCTTTACCAGAGATGGAAGTTTTATTGAGGGGTGGGGTACAGCTAGTTCTCCCTAGGTCTGCTGACCCAGTTGTTAAAACTAGCACTACTTCACAGCATCAGAGAGGTGTCCCAACCCAGCCCTAAGCCCTGATTAGAGTAGAAAGCTGTAGGCTTCCTGCCCTACCACTCCCTGACTTGTAGGATATAATTTGTCTTTTTCCTGTGGTCAACAAGGTGCCAGGAACACATTTCTGTTTCCCAGTTATGCCAAGACGCACATGTCCTAACGAGTGTCCTGATTCCTTGCTGGCCTAAAGTGGTTTACCATCTGGAAGAATAGGTTATAGATGTATGCGTTAGTAGAATAGAGGTAGGTGAGTATATCATTTATCATTTATCTATTTATTTTTTGCACATTGGGGGAAATATTAAATCCTTCATACCCCAGCCAGTTTTTGACTTCTTGGCATGTCCATTTTTCAAATCTTACATGTGTCACATTATGCAGTAATAATTTTAAAATGCTTTAACTCACCAAAATGATTTTTTTTGCAATACATTGTACTTTGTGTTAGTTGTAAATTGTGGTCGATATGTTTTGTATTCAATTATTAAAAAATAGGAAATTTGGTAAAATTTTTTAAAAATATGCAATTTAAAAAGCTTGAAATGATAATATATATTATATGTATTATTATATATGGATATTTATCAAGGAATTCATAAGGGGGTACATCAGAGGCGTAGCTAGGGGTTCAGCACAGGGGGGGCAAACATGTCCAAGTGGGCCCCCAGCTTGGACATGTTAGTATACCGATACTATCAGTATACGGTGACCGTATAGTGGTATGCAGCAGCTCTACACAGGGCTCTGCGGATGATTTAGGTAAATACAGGGCAGTAACATTTAGTGACTTACAGGTAACGTCTCTGACTAATCGTTCACATTCCCCGTCTCTTCCCTTTGGACCGCCATGACCACTTTTTTCAGTCTCTGTAACGTTTGTAGCACAGACATCTTTGACTCCTCACTTTTCCAGGCACCTGACCCACATTGTCCTCACCTACACAAAGCCTCCATCCTGCTGCTACCCCAATTATAAAATATATAATATAACTCCCATAATGAATAATACCCACAAGTGCATCTTTAAATTAATAACTTCCCTGTGTACCCCCATAGTGCCCCTTATTAATAATGCTCCAGGTGTTTCCTAATTAAAAGGTAAAAAAAAATTATTGGGGTTCCAATACCTGGGACCCCCAGGATCAGCTGTTTGAATGAACTGTGATACCTGTGTAAGCGCCATGACCCCTTCTCTGTTTACACAGTGTAATTCATTTAATAGCGGCCATGTAATGTAACTACAGCCCTGTCCTATACACTTCTATGTGACAAGACTGGAATGACATCACACGGTCACTATTGTCGGGGGTTACTCTCCTCCGGGATGGATGTCACCGTAAGCCTAATTAAATAGATAACCAGTTTCGAGCGTTCGGGAAACAAGACGTACACAGGTACCGTGTATGAACAGTTTCTACTTTATTACGTAGTTCAATACAGTTTTAAAAGCAAGCTCAATTACATAACAGTCATGTGATCAATATACATATATGGTCTTTCCAGTTCCGTTATCACATAAATTTGTTCATTTACCCATCACCCCAGATGTTTTCCTTTTCACCTTATCTAAATGTCCTCCCAAGACTACTAGTTCTGCTGAAATCGGCAGAACTGTTGATATCTCCCCCCAGACTCCAAGTCTGTCCTTATCAACTACGCAGTCTTGTTTACAGAACATTCCACCCTCTTGTGCTTTCTGTATACTGTGATATAGAATATAGTGCAAGTTATGTTTTAACCCTTACACTATAAACAGAGAGCGTGTGATATAAACAGGCGCCATGGCCCCTTCATACAGCTGATCAGCGGGGATTCACTGATCTCTTATTGATGATTTATTCTAAGGATAGATCATCGATAAAAATGAGCTGGAAAACACCTTAAGGCTAGAGCCCCATGTGGCATCCTGCAGCAAAAAAGAGCTGCGGGAAAAACCACAGCGGCGACGCATCATGGTTCTTCCTGCAGCACTTTGCACAGAAAGTTTGCAGAGGTTTCCTCTGCAGACTTTCTGCTTCAATTATATCTATAGGGAACCCGCTGGCGTTTCCGTAGGTATAATTGACAAGCTGCGATTTCCAAAACCGCGACTATTTTGGAAATCGCAGCGTATCCGCTGCGCATATTTTACTGCAAAATGGGGATGGGATGGGGGCCCCACGTGGTGAAAACGCTGCGGAAAAAAAAATTCTAGCAAATCCCATCCACACATTGCAGAAAAATACAAGCAACAGACGCAATTTGATTTCAAAAACCATTGCGATTTTACCTACAGAAACACTGACGGTTTCCATATAGGTGTATTGAAAACAGAAAGTCCACACGGGAAACCTCTGCGGGAAAAACCACAATGTTACTGCCAAGGTTTTTCCTGCAGCACTTTTTTGCTGTAGCGCGCTACGTGGAGCCTTAGTCTTAATAAAGCCACTTTAATTAAATTAATTGACCCTCATATTATACCCCTGATTCCCCCTGACATAAATACTGCACCTCTAATGACCCCTTATATCAATGACCACCCCCTTATGTTCATAATGCCTCCTAATATAAATTATGCCCCCTAATAGTCCCTTATATAAATAACCTCCCCCCTTGTATTCATAAGGCCCCTTACATAAATGATCCCCCATCGTCATAATGCCCCCTAATGAATCCTCCCTTATAGTTATATTTTCCCCTCCTAACCACCCCTTATACTATTAAAATACCCACAACTGTGCTATAAAAACAAAAGAATAAGTTCCACTCACCTACCTCCGATCCTGATGAATGGAGCCGCCACTTCCTCCCTTTCCACTCACAGGACGTCTGTGTCTGAGCGCAGGCGGCACAATGTTGCGACGTCATCGCGTCAACTGTGCTGAGAAGCAGACAGCCATCTGTGGTCTCAGGGTCTTGTTAACCACAGGCCTGTATTGGCTTGCAGTTTACAAGACTGTTAAGTTGCAGGATACGTTTTAACTAGATCAGTGTCTGCAGGTACCGATCTAGTTAGAAATAAAGGATGGACCCCAAAGAATCATTGGGCTCGGGGCAGCCGCCCCTCTACCCCCCCCCCTGCTAGCAACGCCTCTGGGGTACAGTGAGTATTTTAACCTTACAGGTCTTTCACAGAATTGGGCATGAACAAATAATGTTTCATTTTTTTAGAAGGGATAAAGGACAAATGCACCCCACAATTTGTTAAGCAATTTCTCCCGACTATGGACATGCTCCATATATGTATGTAAATTTCTGTAAATTAATGTAAATTAATGCAACACGTGGGTGGAAAAATGCTCACTGTAACCCTGGATAATTTCCTTGAGGGGTATAGTTTCCAAAATGGGGGTCACATGTCAGGGGATACCATTTTAATGGTATTTCAGGAACTCTGCAAAAGTAGCATGGCTTCAAAAACCAAACCAGCTAAATATGTGCTTTCTATACCCGGCTGTGTGCTTAAACAGCAGTTTATACCCACAAATGACATTGTTGTATCCGGGATATTCCACTTAATGTCATATACTGTATGTAGGCATAAACTGCTGTTTGGGTACAACCCAGGGCACAAAAGAAGTTGTGCTGTTTGACTTTCAGAGTGCAGATATACAGTGCCTTACGAAAGTATTCGGCCCCCTTGAACTTTTCAACCTTTTGCCACATTTCAGGCTTCAAACATAAGGATATAAAATTTTAATTTTTTGGTGAAGAATCAACAACAAGTGGGACACAATTGTGAAGTGGAACGAAATTTATTGGATATTTTAAACTTTTGTAAAAAATTAAAAACTGAAAAGTGGGGCGTGCCAAATTATTCGGCCCCCTTAAGTTAATACTTTGTAGTGCCACCTTTTGCTGCGATTACAGCTGCAAGTTGCTTGGGGTATGTCTCTATCAGTTTTGCACATCGACAGACTGAAATTCTTGCCCATTCTTCCTTGGAAAACAGCTCGAGCTCAGTGAGGTTGGATGGAGAGCGTTTGTGAAGAGCAGTTTTCAGCTCTTTCCACAGATTCTCGATTGGATTCTGGTCTGGACTTTGACTTGGCCATTCTAACACCTGGATACATTTATTTGTGAACCATTCCATTGTAGATTTTGCTTTATGTTTGGGATCATTGTCTTGTTGGAAGATAAATCTCCGTCCCAGTCTCAGTTCTTTTGCAGACTCCAACAGGTTTTCTTCCAGAATGGTCCTGTATTTGGCTCCATCCATCTTCCCATCAATTTTAACCATCTTCCTTGTCCCTGCTGAAGAAAAGCAGGCCCAAACCATGATGCTGCCACCACCATGTTTGACAGTGGGGATGGTATGTTCAGGGTGATGAGCTGTGTTGCTTTTACGCCAAACATATCGTTTTGCATTGTGACCAAAAAGTTCGATTTTGGTTTCATCTGACCAGAGCACCTTCTTCCACATGTTTGGTGTGTCTCCCAGGTGGCTTGTGGCAAACTTTAAACGAGACTTTTTATGGATTTTTTTGATAAATGGCTTTCTTCTTGCCACTCTTCCATAAAGGCCAGATTTGTGCAGTGTACGACTGATTGTTGTCCTATGGAAAGACTCTCCCACCTCAGCTGTAGATCTCTGCAGTTCATCCAGAGTGATCATGGGCCTCTTGGCTGCATCTCTGATCAGTCTTCTTCTTGTTTGAGATGAAAGTTTAGAGGGACGGCCAGGTCTTCGTAGATTTGCAGTGGTCTGATACTCCTTCCATTTCAATATGATCGCTTGCACAGTGCTCCTTGGGATGTTTAAAGTTTGGGAAATCTTTTTGTATCCAAATCCGGCTTTAAACTTCTCCACAACAGTATCATGGACCTGCCTGGTGTGTTCCTTGGTCTTCATGATGCTCTCTGCGCTTTAAACAGAACCCTGAGACTATCACAGAGCAGGTGCATTTATACGGAGACTTGATTACACACAGGTGGATTATATTTATCATCATCCGTCCTTTAGGACAAAATTGGATCATTCAGAGATCCTCACTGAACTTCTGGAGTGAGTTTGCTGCACCGAAAGTAAAGGGCCGAATATAATATTAAAATACCCAATAAATTTTGTTCCACTTCACAATTGTGTCCCACTTGTTGTTGATTCTTCACCAAAAAATAAAAATTTTATATCTTTATGTTTGAAGCCTAAAATGTGACAAAAGGTTGAAAAGTTCAAGGGGGCCGAATACTTTCGCAAGGCACTGTAGATGGTCTGGTTTTTGGGCACCATGTCATGCTTGCAAAACTCCAAAGGTGCCAGTAAAGGTGCCATTCTGGGGGGTTAGAGGGGGTTCAGTTCTGGTGTCTTTTCTCTTACAAACTCATAGGGGGTACCCTGGTGTACACTCGCAACAGCTTATGTATTTCCCTTTCTGCTATAGCCGGTTCTAAAGATGCAGTAATTTTTGTTTTGTCATCACATTGTACAAGATATATATATTTTTTTCGTTTTTGGTGATATAGCAATACGAGGGCTTGTTTTTTGTGGGATGAGACATACTTTTTAATTACATCATTTTAGGGTGCTTATATCTTGACTAAATTTTATTAACTCTTTCTGTGTGGGATTAAAAAAAAACAAAAACAAAAAAACCCATCAAATCTGACATTTAAAATTTTTGCCATTCACTAAACAGCATAAGTAACATGTTACATTTATTCTATGAGTTGGTACAATTAAGGTGATACCTAATTTATATTTTTTATGCTATATTTTTTTTTGTAGAAAAAAAAATCTGTTTAGGGAAAAAAAATATTTTTGCATCACCATCTCCTGAGAGGAGTAACATTTTTATTTTTCTGTTGATAGAGCTGGTTGAGGGCTTATTTTTGCTTATTTCTATCATTTTGGGGTTCACTTGACTTTTTGATCACTTATTATTGCATATTTTGTGAGGTAAACATGGTAAAAAAAATTATTATTTCCGACATTTTTTTTTTTTTTTAACGACTTTCACCATGCGGGTTAAATAATATTTTGGTTTTATTGTATGAGTTGTTATGGACTTGGCGATACTAAATATGCATTTATATATTTTTTCCCTTTTTTTTAACATAATCAAGCATTTTATGTGGGAAAACTCATTTTTATGAGCTTTATCTATTAATTTATTTAAAAAAAAAAAAAACACTTTTAAATTATTTTTTTCTTGTCCAAGCGATCTTCTGATCGCTGTGTTAGTTTGTATCCAATGAAATGCACAGGTATTGCAGTGGATAAAAGGCTGTAAGCCTATGAAGATTGGAAGATTTTCTGGCAGACCCACGGTCATTGATCCGACCCCCGTCTACTGTATGGGGACATCAGCATCCACGAACCCACTGCAGGGGGGGAGCAAATTACCAAAAAAACCCTTAGATGCTGTGATCATGTTAGACTTGATCTTAAGGGGTTAACACTCGTGATCCATGCTCAGCTCTGGTCACGGTGTTAGAGAACAGTGTCAGCAGTGCATGGTGTGCACTTAGTTTCTGAGTGCACACCATGCTTCTGCTGTAATAGTACAGGGGAATGCAGGAAACACAATGCGAGCACAAAGAGAAATTTCTCTCTGATAAGATTTATTATAAAGTTCCTTCTAATCACCTTTATGCTTATTTATGCAAAGTTTATTGAAACAACAGTACCTATTTTAGAGGACTGCCATGCTTACTGCTGTGGTATCTTGAACCTCTTGAAATACTTATTTCTAGGTAATGGGATTTCTTACCTTGAAATGAATTACCCTATTTTTATCTCAATAAGAAAGAGAACAGATTGTTTCCTACTCTGTTTGAAGCAAATAAGGAAACATTTCAAGGTACTCCTGTGGGAGGTTTACTCTTGTGTTCTCCAAACGATTCCAAGCAAAGTTAATGCAATATTATAGAAAAATTGAAAGTAAATTCTTTTAAATCTAATATATAAATGCTTAATTACAGTATACAGTGATAATATCATACAGTGCCATATTTTTAACACTTTTTTTAGACATCAACAGTTTTATTTGGTTCGTTTTGAAACATGAAAGATGCATTAGTAAAGCTGGTGGAGGGAGGGGGGGGTATAAATGGAACAAGGAACCAAAAGCATAAAGGCAGCAAGGTGAAAGAGGAGTAGAACTTCAACTGATCCTGCGGGGCATGGCTAGTCTTGGACCAGAGTGGTCATTCTTTCACAGAGCTCCGTTATAATAGCCATACTTTTAGTGTCTTGCCTGTTTAATACTGAACAACATCAGGACATTGCTGACAGCGAAGTGATAAACGAAACATGGGGCCCCCTAGAGGATTGAAGTGGAAGTGGACCCACGGCAAGAGTATTTGTTGGGTGAACCTGTCGATTATTATACTGCGGGGTGTCTTCCGACCCCAGGGTATAATGTTTGGAGACCAGGGGGAGGTGATCAAGCATAAAAAAGAAATGTTACTTACGTCTCCTGGGCTCTGGCGCGACTCCTTGCTGTCATTGGGCCTCTTCAATGATGTCACAGACATTACATGGATCAGGCCAGTGTCACGACGCATAATGACACCAGCGTAATACATGCCTGTGATGTCATAGAAAACGGCCCAAGTCTACAGGGAAATGCGTCGAAGCCCAGGCAATTAGCATTGTTTTTTTATGTTTGATCACCTCCCTTGTACCTCCGATCATTATATTCTCGGTCAGAAAAGACCCCACAGTATAGTAATTGGAACAAAACCATTAGGCAATCCTCGCAAGACAAATCTCGCCAGGTTCGCCCAACAAATACTTTTGCCGCGGAAGTCTGAAAAGGGTGGTGAACCTCAAAATTTCAGGTTCTGCTGAATCTGAAATTTTTGTAATATTTGCAAGGAACACCGTAGGGGTCACTATGGGGCATAATAATGTGTGAAGGGGCCACTGTAGGACATTATACTATAAGGAGGGGCTGCTAGGGGGCATTATACTGTATAAAGGGGCAACTATGGGACATTATACTGTGTGCAGGGGCTGCTATGGGACATACTGTGTGCAGGGGCCACTGTGGGACATTATACAATGTGCAGGGGCCGCTATGGAACATTATACTGTGTGGAGTGGCCACCATGGGACATTATACTGTGTGGAGGGGCCACTGTAGGACATTATACTGTGTGGAGATGCCACTGTGAGCCATAGTGGCCCTTGCACACAGTATTATGCCCCATAGTGACCCCTGCACACACTATTATGCCCCCTAGTGGCCCTTGCACACACTATTATGCCCCATAGTGGCCCCTGCACACACTATTATGCCCCACAGTGGCCCCTTTACATAGTATTATGCTCCATTGTGGACCACCCATGAACAATTATTATACTCTGGGAAGTGGTGTAACTAGGAATGGCTGGTCCCCAAGGCGAACATTTCACATGGGGCCACCCGAACCGCCGCCCCCAACCCCTCCACACAAACCACATTCCTGTGCACACTATTATGCCCCATAGTAGCCCCTGCACATAGTATTATGCCCCATAGTGGCCCCTGCACACAGTATTATGCAGCATAGTTCCCCCTGCACACAGTATTATTTTCAGACCCCAGAGTATAATGATCGGAGACCCAGGGTGGTATACAAACATAAAAAACAATGCTACATACCTCTTCCTCGCTCTGGTGCACTCCCGTGCGCTACTTCGGCCATCGTCAATGTTGAACCGGATCTCGCGTAATCCAGGCCGACGCATAATGACATCAACTGATGTCTGGGACGTCACCAAAAAGGCCGAAGCCTGTCGGAGTGCAGGAGAGGTAAGTTACAGTGTTTTTTATGTTCCCTCACCTCCCCTGGGCCTCCGATTGTTATACTCAGGGGTCTGAAAAGATCCCCAAGTATAATGATAGCAGTGTTTGTGGGGTTCGCAGTAGCTGCTACTGCTGCTACCCCGGTATTTACGCCCCTGACTCTGGGGTCTTTTCAGACCCCAGAGTATAATGATCGGAGACCCAGTGGAGGATACAAACATAAAAAACAATGTTACTTACCTCTCCCTGGCTCCAGCGCACTCCCTGCTTCTTCAATGTTGGACCAGACGTCATGTGAGCCAGGCATGCGTCGCGACGCATAATGACGTTGGACTAGCCCACCGAAGTCTCGGATGTCATCAAGGAGGTCCGAAGCCTGTTGGAGTGCAGGAGAGGTAACTAACATTGTTTTTTATGTCCCCTCACCTCCCCTGGGCCTCCGTTCATTATACAGTGGGGAAAAAAGTATTTAGTTAGCCACCAATTGTGCAAGTTCTCCCACTTAAAAAGATGAGAGAGGCCTGTAACTGACATCATAGGTAGACCTCAACTATGAGAGACAAAATGAGAAAACAAATCCAGAAAATCACATTGTCTGATTTTTTAAAGAATTTATTTGCAAATTATGGTGGAAAATAAGTATTTGGTCACCTACAAACAAGCAAGATTTCTGGCTATCACAAACTTGTAACTTCTTCTTTAAGAGGCTCCTCTGTCCTCCACTCATTACCTGAAGTAATGGCACCTGTTTGAAATTGTTATCATTATAAAAGACACCTGTCCACAACCTCAAACAGTAACACTCCAAACTCCACTATGGTAAAGACCAAAGAGCTGTGGAAGGACACCAGAAACAAAACTGTAGACCTGCACCAGGCTGGGAAGACTGAATCTTCAATAGGCAAGCAGCTTGGTGTGAAGAAATCAACTGTGGGAGCAATAATTAGAAAATGTAAGACATACAAGACCACTGATAATCTCCCTCGATCAGGGGCTCCATGCAAGATCTCACCCCGTGCGGTCAAAATGATCACAAGAACAGTGAGCAAAAATCCCAGAACCACACGGGGGGACCTAGTGAATGACCTGCAGAAAGCTGGGACTAAAGTAAGAAAGGCTACCGTCAGTAACACACTACGCCGCCAGGGACTCAGATCCTGTAGTGCCAGACGTGTCCTCCTGCTTAAGCCAGTACATATCCAGGCCCATCTGAAGTTTGCTAGAGAGCATATGGATGTTCCAGATGAGTATTGGGAGAATGTCATATGGTCAGATGAAACCAAAGTAGAACTGGTAGAATCACAACTCGTCGTGTTTGGAGGAAAGTGAATGCTGAGTTGCATCCAAAGAACACCATACCTACTGTGAAGCATGGGGGTGGCAACATCATGCTTTGGGGCTGTTTCTCTGCAAAGGGACCAGGACGATTGATCCATGTACATGAAAGAATGAATGGGGCCATGTATCGTGAGATTATGAGTGCAAACCTCCTTCCATCAGCAAGGGCATTGAAGATGAAACATGGCTGGGTCTTTCAGCATGACAATGATCCCAAGCACACTGCCATGGCAACGAAGTGCTTCGTAAGAATCATTTCAAGGTCCTGGAGTGGCCTAGCCGGTCTCCAGATCTCAACCTCATAGAAAACCTTTGGAGGGAGTTGAAAGTCTGTGTTGCCCAGCGACAGCCCCAAAACATCACTGCTCTAGAGGAGATCTGCATGGAGGAATGGGCCAACATACCAGCAACAGTGTGTGCCAACCTTGTGAAGACTTACAGAAAACGTTTGACCTCTCTCATTGCCAACAAAGGATATATAACAAAGTATTGAGATGAACTTTTGTTATTGACCAAATACTTATTTTCCACCATAATTTGCAAATAAATTCTTTAAAAATCAGACAATGTGATTTTCTGGGTTTGTTTTCTCATTTTGTGTCTCATAGTTGAGGTCTACCTATGATGTCAATTACAGGCCTCTCTCATCTTTTTAAGTGGGAGAACTTGCACAATTGGTGGCTGACTAAATACTTTTTTTCCCCACTGTACTCTGGGGTCTGAGAATGGTGTGAATGGCAGGCGGCCGTGAGCAGGAGCGGAGATTGGTAAGTAAATAGGGCCCGTTACCTACTGGTGTTACACCAGCAGGTAACGGCCTATTAAAAAATGTTTTAATGTCCCGGGCCCTGTGGCAGCCACTACCGCTGATATCCCGGTATTTACGCCACTGACTGGACTACCATACTGGATGTCAGCATTCTTATGAATTGAAATGTTTTTAAATTATTCATGCCTCCTGAAGCAAAACACATGGCTGCTGCTCAAGCTGATGAAAACTCTCAGCAGATCCAAGCCCGTTTCCAATCTGACAAGGCATTGTCAGCCACATGCACACAGCTGCACTCCATGTTTCCATAACAACCTAGCCATTTTTCTTCACTGCTGTAGGTTAGCTTTAAAGGGCCAGGGAGCTGTGGATGACACTGTTACACAAAGTCACATACACACAGCTTTACTCCAGGTTTTCCATTGATATCCAAATTGAGATACACATGACCACATGACACTCACGGACCAATGGAAAATCGCAGGTTCTTCAGTCTTGACATACACACAGCTTTACACCAGGTTTCCATACCAACCAAGCTATTTATGACCTGTATGAGTCAATAGCAGTTTGCAGGTCCTTAAATATTCAGTCATATGATGTGTATAAGCCAATATAAGTTCACATTTCATTTACCAGGTTTCCATAACAACACCATAAATAGACTGTACCTATACTGGACTGCCATGGGGCCACTACACAAACAAAAAATGAAATATACCCTTGTGAAACCGAGGCCTTCTGCCAGTATATATATACAATGGGTACGGAAAGTATTCAGACCCCTTTAAATTTTTCAGTCTTTGTTTCATTGCAGGCATTTGCTAAAAGCAAAAAAGTTCATTTTATTTCTTATTAATGTACACTCATCACCCCATCTTGACAGAAAAAAAAACAGAAATGTAGATATAATTGCAAATTTATTAAAAAAGAAAAACTGAAATATCACATGGTCATAAGTATTCAGACCCTTTGCTGTGACACTCATATTTAACTCACATGCTCTCCATTTCCTTCTGATCCTCCTTGAGATGGTTCTACTCCTTGATTGGGGTCCAGCTGTGTTTAAGTAAACTGATTTGACTTAATTAGGAAAGGCACACAACTGTCTATATAAGACCTCACAGCTCATGTCAGAGCAAATGAGAATCATGAGGTCAAAAGAACTGCCCAAGGAGCTCAGAAACAAAATTGTGGCAAGGCACAGATCTGGCCAAGGTTACAAAAGAATTTCTGCAGCATTCAAGGTTCCTAAGAGCACAGTGGCCTCCATAATCCTTAAATGGAAGAAGTTTTGGACGACCAGAACTCTTCCTAGACCAGGCCGTCCAGCCAAACTGAGCAATCGTGGGAGAAGAGCCTTGGTGAGAGAGGTAAAGAAGAACCCAAAGATCACTGTGGCTGAGCTCCAGAGATGCAGTAGGGAGATGGGAGAAAGTTCTACAAAGTCAACTATCACTGCAGCCCTCCACCAGTCGGAGCTTTATGTCAGAGTGGCCCGAAGGAAACCTCTCCTCAGTGCAAGACATATGAAAGTCCGCATAGAGTTTGTCAAAAAACACATGAAGGACTCCCATGAAGGACTATGAGAAATAAGATTTTCTGGTCTGATGAGACGAAGATTGAACTTTTTGGCGTTAATTCTAAGCGGTATGTGTAGAGAAAACCAGGCACTGCTCATCACCTGACCAATACAATCCCAACAGTGAAACATGGTGGTGGCAGCATCATGCTATGTAGGTGTTTTTCAGCTGCAGGGACAGGACGACTGGTTGAAATTGAAGGAAAGATGAATGCGGCCAAGTACAGAGATATCCTGGAAGAAAACCTCTTCCAGAGTGATCTGAACCTCAGACTGGGCCGAAGGTTCACCTTCCAACAAGACAATGACCCTAAGCACACAGCTAAAATAATAAAGGAGTGATTTCGGAACAACTCTGTGACCATTCTTGACTGGCTCAGACAGAGCCTCGACCTCTACCTAATTGAGCATCTCTGGAGAGACCTGAAAATGGCTGTCCACCAATGTTCACCATCCAACCTGACGGAACTGGAGACGATCTGCAAGTAAGAATGGAAGAGGATCCCCAAATCCAGATGTGAAAAACTTGTTGCATCATTCCCAAGAAGACTCATGGCTGTACTAGCTCAAAAGGGTGCTTCTACTCAATACTGAGCAGAGTCTGAATACTTATGACCATGTGATATGTCAGTTTTCCTTTTTTAATAAATTTGTAAAAATATCTACATTTCTGTTTTTTTTCTGTCAAGATGGGGTGCTGAGTGTACATTAATGAGAAATAAAATGAACTTTTTTGCTTTTAGTAAATGGCTGCAATGAAACAAAGAGTGAAAAATGTAAAGGGGTCTGAATACTTTCCGTACCCACTCTATTAAAAGGTGTTTATTAGTGTAGAAACCCATAAGGAGGACCATATTTGCCATTTTGTTCCCAGTATAAAGCTTCTGGCCATTTATAAATACAGTATTGTCAATAATAATTCAATAATTCTTAGCAGTTATCACTTATTTAAAGGTGTTTATTAGTGTGTAAACCCATAAGGAGGACAATATTCACCATTTTTTTCCCAGTACAAATTTGCAGGCCATTTATCTATACAGTATTGTCAATAATTCAATAATTCTGAGCCACAAATCTCACTTTGTGCCTTTAAATCTGCCTTTATCAAAGCTTTTTTTTATTTCTGTTCAATAGTGGGGATAGAAATAAGGGGCATATTTACCGTTCTCTTCAAAGTAGAAAATAACAGGCCTTTTTGCCCTTTGAAGGGTGGAGAGTCCCAAGCCGTCATTTCTTTGCCAAGAAGGCAGTACCAGCCCTGCACAAATATGTAGAAGAGAAGGTAGGCCAGTCCTTGAGCCTGTCGGTGTCTGCCAAAGTGCACGGCAGCGCCGACATGTAGAGCTGTAACTACGGTCAAGGACAATATATGTAATTTACGGCCCACTGGATTAATGTGGTGCCTGCCCAGACACACCAGCAACTTGGACAGGTGATGCAGTTTCTGTTTCCACTGTGAACACAATTCACAGTGCTCCTCCAGCATACCACATGTGCAGGGCACAGTGGTGTCACGCTGTTCTACACCTCGTTTGCCTGGGCGAGTGAAGTCACACAGGGGAGGAACTGCTCCGTGTCCTCAATCAAGAAATTTAATCCTGGCTTTCTCCAAGAGAACGTAAAATCGGAACAATGGTGACCGACAATGGGAAGAAGATGGTGTCAGCGCTGCTTCAAGGAGGGCTGAGCCATGCGCCTTGCATGGTGCACGTGTTCAATCTGGTTGTCAAGTGTTTCCTTAAGTGTTCCACCCATCTGCAAGATATCCTAAAAATGTCAAGGAAACATTTCATGCACTTCAGCCACTCGTACACCGAATTCAACCCTCCATATGTTGGATCAACTATATTAACAGAGAAAAGCCATAAACAATTTCTTGATGATCCAAGCGGACAGAGGTACTCCCCTGTGTAACTTTAATGTTAGCCGGTGGCAGCTCATGTGTGACACCTGCCATTTGCTCGCTCGCTTTGAGGAGGCCACTTTGTTAGTCAGTCGCCAGGACTACGGGATGAACAATGTCATTCCACTGATTAACATCCTGTAAAAGATGCTTTTCAATCTGGCTGGTCAGGGGACTGGAGATGTGGCATCTACATCTCCCGGCCATATGAACCCTGTGGGGGCTGAACTGGAGGATGAGGAGGACATTGGAGCACAAACAATGTGTAGCCAAATGGGTGGAGAGGAGGAGCAGGAGCAACCAGAACAGCCAGGGGGACATGAGGAGGATGAGGCAGATGACCCAGACACACCGTGGCAGTATGCAGTGGAGATGGATTCAGGGAGTCCCTCGGAGTCACTTGCACAAATGGCCTGATGCATGCTGACTTCCTTGCGCAGTGACAGCCGAATTGTCACCATTCAGTAGAGGGATGACTACTGGCTCTCCACCATGTTAGACCCTCGCTACTGGGGAAAAATGGGGACCTTTTTCACACCCACTGAGAGGGAGAACAAACTGAAGTACTATAGAGACATGCTATGTAGCAAGTTGGCCGCTGCCTATCTGCACCATCGTCCATCCTCTCGCATGTCTTCACGCTGCTGCCACCTCCTCACTCTGCCACTGGTTCACTGTATGGCCTCCTAAGACTGTTGCTAACTACACATTATATCACCTTGCCACTCTATGGCCTCCTCATGCTGCTTCCACTGGGTCACTCTGACACAGGGTCACTGTATGGCCTACTAAGGCTGCTGATACCTCCACCTCTGCCACTGGGTCACTGTATGTCCTCACGCTGCAGCCACCTCCTCACTCTGCCACTGGGTCACTGTATGGCGTCCTCATACCACTGCCACTGGGTCACTGTATGGCCTCTTCATGCCGTTTCCACTTGGTCACTGTATGGCCTCAACATGCCACAGCCACTGGGACACTGTATGCCCTCCTCATGCCGTTTCCACTGGGTCACTGTATGGCCTCAACATGCCGCAGCCACTGGGTCACTGTATGCCCTCCTCATGCCGTTTCCACAGGGTCACTGTATGGCCTCATCATGCCACAGCCACTGGGTCACTGTATGGCATCCTCATGCCGTTTCCACTGGGTCACTCTGTGTCTTCTTCATGCTGCTGCCACCGGGTCACTGTATGTCCTCCTTATGCCGCTACCACTGGGTCACTGTATGCCCTCATCATGCCGATGCCACTGGGTCACTGTATGGCCTCAACATGCTGCAGCCACTGGGTCACTGTATGACCTCCTCATGCCGTTTCCACTGGGTCAATGTATGGATTCATCATGCCGCAACCACTGGGTCACTGTATGCCCTCGTCATGTCGCTGCCACTGGGTCACTGTATGGCCTCATCATGCCACAGCCACTGGGTCACTGTATGGCATGCTTATGTCATTTCCCATGGGTCACTCTGCGTCCTCCTCATGCTGCTGCCGAGTCACTGTATGGCCTCCTCATGACACTGCCACTGGGTCACTGTATGTCCTCCTCATGCCGCAGTCACTGGGTCACTGTATGCCTTCCTCAAGCCGTTTCCACTGGGTCATTGTATGCCCTCCTCATGCCGCTGCCACTGGGTCAATGTATGGCCTCCTCAAGCTGCAGCCACAGGGTTACTGTATGCCCTCCTCATGCCGTTTCCACTGGGTCACTGTATGGCCTCCTCATGCTGCTGCCACTGGGTCACTGTATGGCCTTCTCATCCCGCAGCCACTGGGTCACTGTATGGCCTCCTCATACCGTTTCCACTGGGTCACTCTGCGTCCTCCTCATGCTCCTGCCACTGGGTCACTGTATGGCATCCTCATGCCGTTTCCACTGGGTCACAATACGTCCTCCTCATGCTGCTGTCACCGGGTCATTATATGGCCTCCTCATGCTGCAGCCACTAGGTCACTGTATGCCCTCCTCATGCTGCTGTCACTGGGTCATTATATGGCCTCCTCATGCTGCAGCCACTAGGTCACTGTATGCCTTCCTCAAGCCGTTTCCACTGGGTCATTGTATGCCCTCCTCATGCCGTTTCCACTGGGTCACTGTATGGCCTCATCATGCCGCAGCCACTGGGTCACTGTATGGCCTTCTCATGCCGTTTCCATTGGGTCACTCTGCATCCTCCTCATGCTGCTGCCACTGGGTCACTGTATGGCCTCATCATGCCACAGCCACTGGGTCACTATATGGCCTCCTCATGCCGTTTCCACTGGGTCACTCTGCATCCTCCTCATGCTGCTGCCACCGGGTCACTGTATGCCCTTCTCGTGCCGCAGCCACTGGGTCACTGTATGCCCTCCTCATGCTGCTGCCACCAGGTCACTGTATGGCCTCCTTATGCCGCAGCCACTGGATCAATGTATGCCCTCCTCATGCCGCTGCCACTGGGTCATTGTATGACATTCTCATGCCGTTTCCACTGGGTCACTCTGCGTCCTTCTCATGCTACTGCCACCAGGTCACTGTATGGCCTCCTCATGCTGCTGCCACTGGGTCACTGTATGGCCTCCTCATGCCGTAGCCACTGGGTCACTGTATAGCCTCCTCATGCCATTTCCACTGGAGCACTCTGCGTCCTCCTCATGCTGCTGCCACCGGGTCACTGTATGGTCTCCTCATGCCGCACACTGGGTCACTGTATGCTCTCCTCATGCAGATGCCACTGGGTCACTGTATGCAGGGGCGCACCGCTAATGAGGCAAAGTGAAGCGGCCTCAGGCAGCACTGTCCGTCACTGTCTGGGGGGGGGCGGCATTTTTTATTCTCTATTTAATGTAAACCATCCTAGGACAGGCCGCTTAAAAAAAAAAAAAAAAAAACAGAGCTGCGCGATACCTGTCTTGGGCTGGCTTACAAGACCTCTGCTTGTCAGCGCAGGCGGCGATACAATGACGTCATCGCGCCTCCTACGCTGACCCGAAGACGTCACGGACAAGAAGAGGAGGAAGAGTCGGCTCCATCATGGGATTGCAGGTAGGTGAGGATAAGTTTTTTTATATATATAAATAGGCCGTTGCCTGCTGGAGTATCCCCGGCACGTAACGGCCTAATTACGTATCGATCCCCAATGCTGGTCGTGGCCGCCCCCCGCTTCCCTTTCTGCTATGGGACGCAGAAGCGGCTGTGTGCAAGAGCGGGGATGGTAAGTGAGGCCGCGGCCCGCGAACCCCATCAAATACTACTATTATTATACTCCGGGGTCTGACCCCGGAGTATAATAATCGGAGACCCAGGGGAGGTAATAAACCATTATTACTCACCTCTCCAACGATCCGATGTTATTCCCAGCAGGCTTCGGCCTTCTTTGGTGACATCCCAGGCGTCACGTGAGCCAAGCCGACATCATTGTGTTGCGACGTTGGTCTCTGCGACATTGAAGAAGGCCAAAAGCAGGGAGCGCCCTGGAGCCGAGGTAAGTAACACTGGTTTTATGTTTGTCACCACCTGGGTCTCCGATCATTATACTCTGGGGTCTGAAAATACCCCAGTTAAGTTCATGGGTGGGTCACTATGGGACATAATACCGTGTGCAGGGGCCACTATGAAGCATAATACTGTGTGCAGGGGCCACTATGGAGCATAATACCGTTTTCAGGGACCACTATGGAGCATAATACCAATGCAGAGGCCACTAGGGAGCATAATACCGATTGCAGGGGCCACTATGGAGTATAATACCGTGTGCAGGGGCCACTGTGGGGCATAATACCATGTGCAGGGGCCACTATGGCCACTGGGTCACTGTATGCCCTCATCATGCCACTGCCACTGGGTCACTGTATGGCATCCTTATGCCGTTTCTACTCGGTCACTCTGCATCCTCCTCATACTGCTGCTACCGGGTCACTGTGTGGTCTCCTCATGCTGCACACTGGTTCACTGTATGCCCTCCTCATACCACTGCCACTGGGTCACTGTATGCCCTCCTCATGCCGCAGCCACTGGGTCACTGTATGCCCTCCTAAGGCTGCTACTACCTTCACCTCTGCCACTGGGTCACTGTATGCCCTCCTCATGCCGTATCTACTGCTGGGTCACTGTATATCCTTCTCATACCACAGCCACTGGGTCATTGTATGCCCTCCTCATGCCGCTGCCACTGGGTCACTGTATTCCCTTGTCATGCCGTAGCCACTGGGTCACTGTATGCCCTCCTCATGCCATAGTCACTGCTGGGTCACTGTATGTCCTCCTAATGCCGCTGCCACTGGGTCACTTTATGGCCTCCTCATGCTGCTGCCAACTTCACATTGTCACCTTGTCACTAGCAACTTGGCCAGGTGGCGTCCCTTCTGCCTCCACGTTCTCACGCCATTGGTCCTGCATCAATGTCCACCTCATCCTCCACTGTTTCCTCAGCCTCCAATGCAGGGACAATTCACAGTGCTCCTCCAACATACCACATGTGCAGGTCACACTGTTCTACACCTCGTTTGCCTGGGCGAACAAAGTCACACAGGGGAGGAACTGGGTCACTGTATGTCCTCCTCATGCCGTTTCCATTGGGTCACTGTATGGCCTCTTCATGTCGCAGCAACTGGGTCACTGTATGCCCTCCACATGCCGCTGCCACTGGGTCACCGTATGGCCTCCTAAGTCTGCTACTACTTCCACCTCTGCCACTGGGACACTATGCCCTCCTCATGCCGCTGCCAATGCTGGGTCACTGTACTGTATGTCCTCCTAATGTTGCTGCCACTGGGTCACTGTATGACCTCCTCATGCTGCTGCCACCTCTTCATTATGTCGCCTTGCCTCTCTGTAGACATCTATGTGGAGTCGGCAGACGAGGGTGTAAAAGGTGTGCGCTCTTTCACGCTACAGTAGGATGTTGGACCTTTGCACGGTTCTTACTACCTGGCACTAACATGGACTTGTAAGGCTGAGTTCACACTTGAGTTAGTTGGTCAGTTTTGGCCCCTTAACTGTCCAAATAAGTGAAGTGTGCAGTGGTTTTAAGAGCGACGCCTGTCATGTGCGTGTCATACTGACTCACAGTATTGTTGCAATACCACAGTAGGCTCCCTATGCATGTTACTGCAAGGCACATTGATCTACACCACTATACAGGCTCTTTGAAGCCAGGAAATAGGTGTTTTTTAGCAATATTCGGCGCAAATTAATTCAGATCGAAGCAAATTTTTTTGGAACTCTAATCAAGACCAAAGTCAACGCAGCTGTCTACCAGGAAATTGTAGAGCATTTCATACTTCTCTCTGCCGACAAGCTTTTTTTTAGATGGAATTTTCATTTTCCAACAGGACTTGGCACCTGTCCAGACTGCACAAGTACCAATACCTGGTTTAATAACCACAGTATCACTTTGCTTGATGGGCCAGCAAACTCACCTGACCATAACCCCATAGAGAATCTATGGGGTATTGTCAAGAGGAAGATGAGAGACACCAGACTCAACAATGCAGACGAGGTGAAGGCTGCTATCAAAGCAACCTGGGCTTCCATAATACCTCTGTAGTGCCACAGGCTGATTGCCTCCATGCCACGTCGCATTGATGCAGTCATTCATGCAAATGGAGCCCTGACCAAGTACTACTGAAACGGCCCTCACAAAAGTCTCCAATGACCTCCTGACAGCTAAATCAAAATCTCTCAGCAGCATTTGACACTGTTGACCATCAACTCCTCCTCACTATGCTCCGTTCTGTCGGCCTCACAGATACCACGCTCTCCTGGTTCTCCTCTTATCTCTCTGACCGCACTTTCTGTGTATCATTTGCAGGCTCTGTTTCTTCCCCTCTTCCCCTTGCCGTTGGGGTTCCCCAGGGCTAGGTCCTAGGTCCCCTGCTCTTCTCCCTCTACACAGCCGCCATTGGACAAACCATCACTAGATTTGGCTTCCGGTACCATCTTTATAATGATGACACCCAATTATATACGTCATCCCATGACATCACCCCTGCACTAATACAGAACACCAGTGATTGCCTCTCGGCTGTCTCAAATATCACGTCTTCGCTTTATCTGAAACTGAATCTCTCAAAGACTGAACTACTGCTGTTTCCACCATCTAATAGATTTGTTCCTGATATCTCCATTGCAGTCTCTGGCCTTACCATAACTCCTAGACAGTATGCCCGCTGCCTCGGGGTTTTGTTTGACTCAGACCTTTCCTTCACCCCCCACATCCAATCACTCGCACGCTCATGTCATCTCCACCTCAAAAACATCTCCAGAATCCGCCCTTTCCTTACCACAAATACACTAAAGACACTTCTTGTTGCCCTGATTCACTCTCGCCTTGACTACTGTAACTCCTTACTAATAGGTCTTCCCCTTACTAAACTCTCCTCTCTACAATCTATTCTGAATGCGGCGGCCAGGCTCATCTATCAGTCTAGAAGCTATAGCGATGCCTTCGGTCTGTGCCGGTCACTACATTGGCTGCCTATTCAATACAGAATACAATATAAACTTATCACCCTCATTCACAAGGCTCTCCATAATGCTGCACCTCCCTACATTTCCTCCCTCATCTCTGTCTATCGCCCAACCCGTACTCTCCATTCACTCAATGATCTAAGACTAACATCCTCTATTATCAGAACCTCCCACGCTCGTATACAAGACTTCTCCAGAGTTGCACCACTTCTCTGGAATACTCTATCCCGGACTATTAGATTTACCCCCAATTTCCACAGCTTCAAGCGTAAACTAAAGACATATCTTTTCAGACAGGCCTATCACAACTCCTAATGTAAACCCTTCCGTGGTTAGAATCCCTAAAAACATACCCTCCTCTGTTCACGCTCCCGCATTACCTCACAGGATATGATGCCGTATCAGACTAACTTTATATGTCCAGGCACCATCTGCACGTTAAAGGACACGACTGGTGACGGCTCATACAGCTTTATATATGTGTAATGACAGTAACCTCTATTACAGAATTGTCTGACCATTGTACAAGTAATGCTACGTCTGTTGCCACCCCTGCTACCTCCTGTGTCACCCCCTCTACCTCATAGATTGTAAGCTCTTGCGAGCAGCGCCCTCAGTCCCAGTGTGTGAATTCAATATTTCTTCGTAATGTATCTTTTTTGTCAGTACTTGAACCCTACAAATTGTACAGTGCTGCGGAATATGATGGCGCTATATAAATAAAGTTTATTATTATTATTATTAATATTATTCAGTGCATTTACTGTGCATATCTTTCATTTGCCCAACATTTCTGTTGGTCTTATATAATATTCTAATTTTCTGAGATAATGACTTTTGGGTTTTCCTTGGCTTTAAGCCATAATCATCAACATTAACATAAATAAACACTTGAAAAAGTTCACTCTGTTTGTAATGACTCAATAAAATATATGTGTTTCACTTTTTCAATTGAATTACTAAAAAAAAAAAATAACTTTTTCATGATATTCTAATTTATTGAGATGCACTTGTATATACAGTGGGTATGGAAAGTATTCAGACCCCTTTAAATTTTTCACTCTTAGTTTCAGCTCATTCCAGCCATTTGCTAAAAGCAAAAAAGTTCATTTTATTTCTCATTAATTTACACTCAGCACCCCATCTTGACAGACAAATAAAAAGAAATGTAGATATTTTTGCAAATTTATTAAAAAAGAAAAACTGAAATATCACATGGTCTCAGTATTAAGTAGAAGCGCCCTTTTGAGCTAGTACAGCCATGAGTCTTCTTGGGAATGATGCAACAAGTTTTTCACATCTGGATTTGGGGATCCTTTGCCATTCTTACTTGCACATCCTCTCCAGTTCCGTCAGGTTGGATGGTGAACGTTAGTGGACAGCCATTTTCAGGTCTCTCCAGAGATGCTCAATTGGGTTGAGGTCAGGGCTCTGGCTGGGCCAGTCAAGAATGATCACAGAGTTGTTGCGAAGCCACTCCTTTATTATTTTAGCTGTGTACTTAGGGTCATTGTCTTGTTGGAAGGTAAATCTTCGGCCCAGTCTGAGGTCCAGAGCACTCTGGAAGAGGTTTTCTTCCAGGATATCTCTGTACTTGTGATAAGGTCATGACCCTTTGTGGGCCAGATGACCAGGTCCCCCAGGTAACTGTCGTTGTCCTAATTGATATGAGCTAAGTGCTAGTGGCGAGGGATCGACACCAGACAGAATGTTGGTATATGTTCCTCTTGCTTAGCTGAATACAGAAGCGCACTGACATACTTTATTTAGGCACTATAAGTTCATATAGCAGCAAGCATAGGAAAGGGTTAACATAGCAACGTAAGTTCTCATGTTCAATCCTAATTGGTGTAGTATATCTTGAATGTATAGATAACAGATATAAGCAGTTCCATGTATGGTCAGCCATCTCCTTTCTTGCGCTGTGATGCAGGGAGTTGTCTTCTGGCAGCAAGCCAAGCACATGTCTTCTTGGACACAAAGGATTCTCACTTTGGTATGCAGACACTATCTGGTAGTGTAACATTACATAACACTCAGTTTCAAGCATAAACAACCACATCTAATATTCAACTTTAACCCCTTAAGGACCCAGCCCAAAAGTGTGTTAAGGACCAGGCCTCGTTTTTCAAAACATGTGTCACTTTATATGGCAATAACTTTGAGACGTCTTAACTTACACAAGTGATTTTGAGAATGTTTTTTCGTGACACATTGTACTTCATGTTAGTGGTAAACACTAATGAATATTTTTGTATTTATTTATAAAAAAATAGGAAATTTGATGGAAATTTGGGAAAAAAATCGCAATTTTCAAAATGTGAAATGCTCTGCTTTTCAGACAGATAGTACCACCCAAATGCATTAATACATATTATCTGCCATGTCTCTGCTATATATCGGCATCATCTTTTAATCGTCCTGTTATTTATTTTGGATGTTAGAAGGCTTACAAGTGTAACAGCGATTTTGCAGATTTACAAGAAACTTTCCCAAACTAATTTTTTAGGGACCACTTCAGTTCTGAAGGGGATTATAAAGGCCTATATATTAGAAACCCCCATAAATCACCCCATTTTCAAAACTGCACCCCTCAAATAATTAAAAACAGCATTTGAGAAGTTTGTTAACCCTTTAAGCATTTCACTGGAATTAAAACAATATGGAGGTGAAATTTAGACATTTAATTTATTTCCACTAATTCCTTAATTTAGCCCTAAAATTAACACATTCACAAAGGGTTAAAGGAGAAAATGCATCTCACAGTTTGTTATGAAATTTCTCCCGAGCACGGAAATACCCAACATGTGGGTGTAAACTGAAGTTTGGGTGAATGGCAGTGCATGGAAGGGAAAGAGTGACACTGGGCGTCTGAAAAGCAGATTTTGCTGGAACAGTTTTCAGGTGCCATGTGTCATTTGCAGAGCCCCTAGAGTACCAAAACAATGGAAACCCCCTAAAAGTTACCCCATTTTTGATACTACACCCTTCACAGAATTCATCAAGGGATATGGTGAGCATTTTGACTCCACAGTCGTTTCACAGATTTTACTAACACTCGGATGTATAAATGAAAAATTACTAAAAATGTCACTTTATCCTCAAAGTTTTCATTTTCACAAGGGGTTAAAGGAGAAAAATCGCCCCACAGTTTGCAAAACAATTGCTCATGAACACGACAATACCCCATATGTGGTCGTAATCTGCTGTATGGGTACATGGCAGGGCTCAGAATGGAAAGAGCGCTATTTTGCTTTTGTAGGGCAGATTTTGCTGGAATAGTTTTCAGGTACCATGTTGCATGTGCAGAGCCCTCAAAGTACCAATACAGTGGAAACCCCCTAAAAGTGACCCCATTTTGAAAACTACACCCCTCATAGAACATTTCAAGGGGTATAGTGAGCATTTTGACGCTACAGCTGATTCACAGATTTTATTAACATTGGGACATTAAAATGAAAAATTACTTTTTTTCCAATAAACCATCCATTTAGCCCCAAATTTTTCATTTTCACAAGAAGACAAAGGAGAAAAAGCTCCCCAAAGTTCGTTACACAATTTGTCCTGAACACAGAAATGCCCCATATGTGGTTGTAATCTGCTGCATGGGTACATGGCAGGGCTCAAAATGGAAAGAGCGCTATTTAACTTTTGGAGTGCAGATTTTGCTGGAATAGTTTTTGGGTGCCATGTCGCATTTGCAGAGCCCCTAAAGTACCAATACAATACAAACCCCCAAAAAGTGACCCCATTTTGGAAACTACACCCCTCATAGAATTTATCTAGGTGTATATTGAGCATTTTGACCTCACAGCTGTTTCACAGATTTTATTGACTTTGGGACGTAAAAATGAAAAATTACTTTTTTCCAATAAACCATCCATTTGGCGACATATTTTTAATTTTTGCAAGTGGTTAAAGAAGAAAAAACACCCCACAGTTTGTTACACAATTTCTTCT
The DNA here is from genome assembly GCA_947044405.1 of Leptodactylus fallax. Taxonomy (NCBI): domain Eukaryota; kingdom Metazoa; phylum Chordata; class Amphibia; order Anura; family Leptodactylidae; genus Leptodactylus; species Leptodactylus fallax. Next base: position 2,619,805 of record CAMRHE010000024.1, read on the forward strand.
GAACACAGAAATGCCCCATATGTGATTATAATCTGCTGTTTGGGTACATGGTGGGGCTCAGAATGGAAGGAGCGCTATTTGGCGTTTGGAGGGCAGATATGGCTCCTTCACATCTGCGCCCTGCTGTGTGCCCAAATGGCAGTTTATGCCCACATGTATGGCACTGGTGTACCCAGGACAACATACTTAACAACGCCATATGTGGGTATTAACTACTGTTTGGGCACAGCCGGGCACGGAAGGGAAGGAGCGCTATTTTGGTTTTTGTAGCACAGTTTGCTTTTTGGACACCATGCCACTTTTGCAGAGCCCATGAATTGCCAGTAAAGTGGAATCCGCAGACATGTCACCCCATTTTGGAAACTATACCCTTCAAGGGATTTATCAAGTGGGGTAGCAAATATTATTAACCCTTAAGTGTTGCATTCTTTCCAGAAATGAATGCGCAGCTGATAATGAAAAGTTAAAAATGAAATTTTTCCATAGATATTTAGACATTTCAGTGCCCAATATGTTGTGCCCAGCTTATGTCTGCACAGACACACACTCCAAAAACTGTTGAGCGGGCATCCCGGGCACAACAGCTTTTGGAACGTTCATCTCTGATACAAGCCGGGCACAACATATTATGCACTGAAATGATGTATTCCTGGAAAAATTGTAATTTTCACCTTTCACAATCAGCTGCGTATTCATTTATGGATAATAAATTATAGCAACACTTGGGGGTTAAAAATGTTCACTGTACCCCTGGATAAATTCCTTCAGGGGTGTAGTTTCCAAAATGGGGTGACATGTCAGGGGATTCCACTGTACTGGCATTTCAGCTCTGCAAAAGTGTCATGGCGTCCAAAAACCAAACCGTCCAAGTCTGTGCTCCAAAAACCAAATAGCGCTTCTTCCCTTCTGTGCCCGGCTGTGCCCAAACAGCAGTTTATACCCACATATGACATTAAGTACATTATCCTGGGTACACCAGTGTCATACATGTGGATATAAACTGCAGTTTGGGCACACAGCAGGGCGCAGAAGGGAAGGAGCGCTATGTGGCTTTTGGAGCGCAGATTCAGATGTTTGGGATCTGGATGCCATGTCATGTTTGCAGAGCCTCTAAAGTACCAGTAAAGTGGAAACCCCTAGGGAATGACCCCATTTTGAAAAGTGCACCCCTCAAAGAATTTATCAAGGGGTGTAGTGAGCATCTGGATGCCATGTCATGTTTGCAGAGCCTCTAAAGTACCAGTAAAGTGGAAACCCCTAGGGAATGACCCCATTTTGAAAAGTGCACCCCTCAAAGAATTTATCAAGGGGTGTAGTGAGCATTAGTATCCCAGACGTGACTGTACAGCGGATGGGGAAAAGTGAATATGTAAGCTGTGCTGAGTACATTCGGTACACTAAATTCCCTACTATTTCCCCAGTAGCTCCTATTATTGGAGGGGTCACTCTGGGGGTCACTTCTGGTTTATTATCCCTCGTAAGCTCTAAATCTGGGGTGTACCCTAATATACGCTCGCACAGCTTATACATTTCCTTCCTGCCGCAGTCAGTTATGTTCTAATGATTTGGCGATTTTTGGGGTTTTGGTCTTCACATTGTACGAGCTATATTTTCTTTATTTTTCTGGTGATGTAGCCACATGAGAGCTTGTTGTTTGCGGTATGAGATGTATTTTGTAATGACATCATTCTTAGGTGCCTACAACTTATTAAATAAATTTTATTAACTCTTTCTTGGTAGATAAAAAAAAAAAAAAGCATCAATTCTGGCACTGCGTTTTACCTTTTAAATTTTTTGCCATGCAGCATAGAGCATAAGTAACATGTTACGTTTATTCTGCAGGTCGGTACGATTACGGCGATACCTCATTTATACAGTTTTTTTTATGCGATACTAATTTTGCAGAACAAAAACTCATTTGTGGACATAAATCAATTTTCTTTGCATCGCCATCTTCTGAGATGCGTAGCATTTTTATTTTTCAGTTTACAGAGTTGCTTTAGGGATTTTTTTTTTTTTTGGGGCACATATGACTTTTTGATCACGTTTTATGGCATATTTTGTAAGGTGAGATGGCGAAAAATCATTACTTTTGGCAGGTTTTTTTCTATTTTTTTTTCCCAACGTTCACCGTGTACGTTAAATATGGTTTCAGCTTTATTGTACAGGTTGTTATGGACGCGGCGATACCAAATATGTATTGTTTTTATTAATTTTTAGGTTTATTTTTTATATAATTCATTTTTTATAGGAAAAGGGAATTTTTGGGGCTTTATTCTTTTATAAATTTTTTTCACATACTTCATTATTTTTTTTTTTTTCACTTTTTTTTTTACTTTTTCATGTGTCCCATGTTTGACCGCGGCATCCAAGGGGTTATACCCTCTGATCGGAACTCAGTTCAGACCGGGGAATATGGAGCAGGGTGTTAGCTGTCAGTTACAGCTAACACCCGGTTCCGATGCCGCACGCTCAGATAACGACGTAATAGTACGTCCAAGGTCGTTAAGGGGTTAGGGATAACAATGTTTTTTACACACAATACAGCTTAAACAGATATGAAAATATAAAACAGATATAAAAGTATAAAATTATAAAAAGTTCATTATGATCCTTCACACTTGGCCGCATTCAGCTTTCCTTCAATTGCAACCGGTCATCCTGTCCCTGCAACTGAAAAACACCTCCATAGCATGATGCTGCCACCACCATGTTTCACTGTTGGGATTGTATTGGGCAGGTGATGAGCAGTGCCTGGTTTTCTCCACACATACCGCTTAGAATTAATGCCAAAAAGTTCAATCTTCATCTTATCAGACCAGAGAATCTTATTTCTCATAGTCTGGGAGTTCTTCATGTGTTTTTTGACAAACTCTATGCGAGCTTTCATATGTCTTGCACTGAGGAGAGGCTTCCTTCGGGCCACTCTGCCATAAAGCCCTGACTGGTGGAGGGCTGCAGTGATAGTTGACTTTGTGGAACTTTCTCCCATCTCCCTACTGCATGTCTGGAGCTCAGCCACATCGATCTTTGGGTTCTTCTTTATCTCTCTCACCAAGGCTCTTCTCCCACGATTGCTCAGTTTGGCTGGACGGCCAGGTCTAGGAAGAGTTCTGGTAGTCCCAAACTTCTTTCATTTAAGGATTATGAAGGCCACTGTGCTCTTAGGAACCTTGAGTGCTGCAGAAATTCTTTTGTAACCTTGGCCAGATCTGTGCCTTGCCACAATTCTGTCTCTGAGCTCCTTGGGCAGTTCCTTTGACCTCATGTTTCTCATTTGCTCTGACATGCACTGTGAGCTGTGAGGTCTTATATAGATAGGTGTGTGCCTTTCCTAATCAAGTCCAATCAGTTTAATTAAACACAGCTGGACCCCAATCAAGGAGTAGAACCATCTCAAGGAGGATCAGAAGGAAATGGAGAGCATGTGAGTTAAATATGAGTGTCACAGCAAAGGGTCTGAATACTTATGACCATGTGATATTTCAGTTTTTCTTTTTTAATAAATTTGCAATTATATCTACATTTCTTTTTTTTTTCTGTCAAGATGGGGTGCTGAGTGTACATTAATGAGAAATAAAATTTACTTTTTTGCTTTTAGCAAATGCCTGCAATGAAACAAAGACTGAAAAATTTAAAGGGGTCTGAATACTTTCTGTACCCACTGTAAGTGATAACCACTAAGAATTATTGAATTATTGAATTATTATTGACAATACTGTATTTATAAATGGCCAGCAACTTTATACTGGGAACAAAATGGCGAATATGGTCGTTATGTCTTTCCCCACATTAAAGGTGTTTTTTACAGATACATGCAGATATTATTGGATGATAATTCAGTTTTCTTTGGCACAGTAGTACTGACAAATGTAATGTTATGCTGTGGAAGAACAGTGAATAATCTCCATATAATAAACGCCTTTAAAAAGGCATTTTTAAAAGATATGTGCAGATATTAGTGTATGATAATTCACAGTTTTTTGCTGTACTGCACTGCAAAAGGCTTGTTGTGTTCCACCTTGAAGACACAGGTATCAGTAATGAGCAGCAGTATAACGGCAGTGAGTGCTGCAATTTGAATTATGCTGCAAATTCTTGCTGTAAATGACCATGCAACCACCCCAAATTCTTCTCTCAATTCCTCCCTATACTTCCCCTACACTTGTAATCCTCTTACCCTGAACTTCTATCTGTTTTCTAAGTCTTTCCTAGCTCCTGCCGATGTCTGTCCGTACAGTAAGAGCGATGTGAAATGACTGCACCTAAAATGGCTGAGGGTTTTTATAGGGTTGTGACATCACAGGGCCATCTGGCTGCTGATCAGCTGCACGCTTGGCATTGTGGGTGATCCCATGCTCCCAGAGTCCCTTGCCCCTTGTCCTAACATGTGCGGCGGCCATTTTATAAAAAAAATGCAATTCGATGCATTAAAGCGGAAGGAAATCCGGAATCTTTTGAATCGAAGATTTCCTGAATTTCGTATCGAATTCTACTTCTGCAGCTTCGATTTGCTCATCTCTAGTCTTGATAAAACACAGTGGACCTACACCAGCAGATGACATGGCTCCCCAACCATCACTGACTGTGGAAACTTCACACTAGACCTCAAGTAGCTTGGATTGGAGTAGCAGGGATACTCAACAGGTGGACCATGGTCTGAAACCAGTGGTGATGCATCCGGATATACAGTAACAGATGTCCCACAGATGAAGGTCCATGGGACTGAAACGTCCAGGATCTGTTGATGTCTAATTTTATACTAACCTACTAATACACTGCCGTGTGAAAAAATAATTTTGTCAAGATGTTGTATAAATAAAGTTTTGCTATTTTGAAATTTCCCACTATTGGATTGCCAGAGTAAAAATTACTTACTGAACCCAGGCTGTGGCTGCCAGCTATGCTGCTCCCTGAAAGCTGCATCAAGCTGGGTATATAGCCTAGTCTTATAATATGCCTATGGGCATGATGGGGACCAAGAGGTTGAAGCTGTTCTTTTCATTCCATCCCTCCTTACATGAGTGTAAGTGTTTCCTGGAAGATATATAATAAAGGGATGATATCACAAATGCTGTAATTGTCCCTGCCAATAAATTTGGAGACCTCCTCAGAGGGCTTCAGAAGGTAAAACAGTCCCCTCTAATAAGCCTCCAATGGCAAATATCAAAATAACACATTATCCCTGTGCTCTGTTGCATACAGTAATCATTCACCACACACACTCCAGCATGTACAACTCCAGCGAGTTGGAATGTCGTAGCTGAGGCAATGCAAGGGCAGACCGTTTTGTCTCTGCAAGTCCAGCAAGGTGTTTTTAGTCACTATGTATATTACTTATGCAGTACATCACCAAATTTAGCACATGCACAACAATGCTCAGTTGTAGTTGGCAGAGAGCCATTCACCAGGATACAGTGTGGCAGCTCCTCTGATGTGTGGCTTCTCCGATCCAGGCTCATTAGTTTTAGTGCTTGGCAGCACTTCACCTTACCTGAAAAAAATCAAGAGGGAGAGGAAACAATGCAGGGGCGTAACTACCGGGGTAGCAGTGGTAGCGACTGCCACAGGGCCCGGAACATTACAGGGCCCAGGGCCCTGTGGCAGTTGCTACCGCGAACCCCACAATCACTGCTATCGTTATACTCCGGGGTCTTTTGAGACCCCGGAGTATAACGATCGGGGGCCCAGGGGAGGTGAGCGAACATAAAAAACACTGTAACTCACCTATCCGCCGCTCCGCAGGCTTCGGGTCTGTTTGGTGACATCCCAGATGTCAGGCGACGTCATTATGCGTGGCGACGCCGGCCTGGATCGCGCAAGATCCGACAAGATGGCCGAAGTAGCGCACGGGAGTGCACCGGAGCGAGGAAGAGGTAAGTTGCAGTGTTTTTTATGTTTCTATCCTCCCCTGGGTCTCCGATCATTATACTCTGGGGTCTGAAAAGACCCCAGAGTATAATAATCGTTCATGGGTGGTCCACTATGGGGCATAATACTGTGTGCAGGGGCCACTATGGGGCAAACTACTGTGTGCAGGGGCCACTATGGGGCAAACTACTGTGTGCAGGGGCTACTATGGGGCAAACTACTGTGTGCAGGGGCTACTATGGGGCAAACTACTGTGTGCAGGGGCCACTATGGGGAAAACTACTGTGTGCAGGGGCCACTATGGGGCAAACTACTGTGTGCAGGGGCTACTATGGGGCAAACTACTGCGTGCAGGCGCCACTATGGGGCAAACTACTGTGTGCAGGGGCCACTATGGGGCAAACTACTGTGTGCAGGGGCCACTATGGGGCATAATATTGTGTGCAGGGGCCACTATGCTGCATAATACCTTGTCCAGGGGCCACTATGGGGCATAATACCGTGTGCAGGGGCCACTATGGGGCATAATACCGTGTGCAAGGGCCACTATGGGACATAATACCGTGTGCAGGGGCCACTATGGGGCAAAATAGTGTGCGCAGGAATGCGGTTTGTGTGTGGTGGGGGGGGTTGGGGGTGGCGGTTTGGGGGGGGGGGGTTGGGGGCGGCGGCTTGGGGGGGTTGGGGGCGGAGACTTGGGAGGGTTGGGGGCGGCGGGTTGGTGGGGGGCCCCATGTCAAATGTTTGCCTTGGGGCCCAGCCATTCCTAGTTACGCCACTGAAACAATGGTTTATATTTGTGATGATAGGGGCAGTAAATGGTCCAAAGAGGAGGATCCAGAGGAGACAGAAAGGCCCCCTCTGTTTTTAGAACTGGGTGGTACTAGCACCTGACCTTGTTGTGTTTCTGGGCAGTGGCTGCTATCACTCAAAACAATGAGCCAACATCATCAAACCAGAAGTAATTGTTAGTACTTGCAATTGTGGTAGTTTTTCTGTATTTGTTAACAAAAACACTATTCAATAAATACTTAACAAGAAAATGAGATTTATCAGTAAAAAAATACTATTGCCAAGATGTTGTTTTTCCACTATCAATATATTAGCAGCAATTTCTTTGAATCATGTAGTGATAACATGACTTTCTGCTAGCCTGATTATCACAAAATGGCTCTTCTTCTTCCTGCCCACAATATCTTATATTCTGTATGTGACAACACTGTAACCTCTCCACCTACCTCTCATGACTGGTGGAGAGGCTGCCAGATGATGCTAGAAGCCCGTCTAAGTCACAGAGGCCACATCACTCTTCTTCTCTTCTGTCTTTCTACCTTGTCTTATGTGAGGCGGCAGACATTTTAGTTCACCCCAAGTAAAAATGCAAAAGTTTCAGTTTCCTCAAGAACCAATACTTTTGGAAAATTCGCGTTGAAACTGGTTTGTTATGATCAGTTCATTCATCTCTAGCCCCTTCATTGTGACAGTGGTTGGGAGAAACACTTATCTGCTGACTGCTGTCCCCTAAGCCATGATACCTTACAATAACGTCAGCAGGGATCAGCACTTGGGCAGGCAACAGGGACAATTGTCAGTCCCTGCTGCCACTATTGTAAGGTATTAGGGTTTAAGGGACAGTGATCCAGAGATGAATGTTACTACTGACCTTTGTTAATCTCCACACTTTGTGGGGACACTCAAGAGCATTATACTGTGAGGGGGCACTAATAGTTCATTATAACATGCGAAGACAGATGAGGGGGGCATTATACTTTGTGGGGTCCTTCTAATGTCCTATTAGTGCCCCCTCACTCAGTATAATGCTCCTAAATGCCCACACATAGTATAACCCCACACAGTATAATGCCATGTTAGTGTCCCCACACAGATTAATGCCACGTTAGTACACCCTACACATTATAATTCCATGTTAATGCTTTCCCACACAGTATAATGCCATGATAGTGCCTCCACACATAATATAAAGCTCCTTAATATTCCACACACAGTGATCAACATCTTTATAGAACATGGTGCAGGGGGTGGGGCTAAATTAACAGCAGCTGGGGAAGATGATCCACTTTTGGCATGCATGCCATGCGTTGCCGAACCCTTATACGGAGCAGTCGAGTAATCTTTCTTTTTTCTATTTTTCTTTTTTTTATTTTGCTTTGTTCTGAGTGCAGCCTACAGTTTAAAGAATGGAGGGTTTTTCTTGCTGTCATGACTTTGTCCAGGGTCCTGGATAAATGCATACTTGTTTTGCATGGACAAGATACTCATGATAACAAGTATAAAAACATTTTTTACATTGCAGGCATCATTTAACAAGTTGCATGTTGCAGTCTGTCTTACTGTTCTGACATATCTCCATTCCATTAATAGTCACTGAACTGATGCTGATGCCACAGGTTCAGTGAATGCTAATGAAGCAGCTTGCAGTTCTGCCTCCGGCACCAGCAGTACAGGCTGGATGATAAAGCTGACTGGGGGTAAAACCTGACTTGTCTCTGTGGCTCTCTCTCCCCCCCATTTCCACTGCACTGTGACCAGTCCCCTGATTTCAGGGATATATATATATATATATACGGTATATCACAGTTTATTTTATATCATATGGGTGACTGGTTGTTTGTGTATTGTTTACCTGGGGAACAGATGGCACTAGGATGCACTTTGGAAACAAGGTAATACAGCAGAGACATTGTGACATATACATCCTACTGTATCTTAACCCTTATGGACACAGCCTAAAAGTGCCTTAAGGAAGGCCTCATTTCTCAAAAATGATATGTGTCACTTTATATGGTAATAATTTTGAGACACTTTAACTTAAACAAATGGCTTTGAGATTGTTTTTTCATGACAAATTGTAAATTTGGGGGGGAAAAAAAATCGCAGTTTTCAAAATGTGAAATGCTCTACTTTTCAGACAGATAGTCATACCACCCAAATGCATTAATAAATATTATCTGCAATATCTCTGATTTATATTGGCATCATCTTTTAATTGTCCTTTAATTTATTTTGGACATTAGAAGGCTTACAAGTGTAACAACAATTTTCCAGATTTACAAGAAAATTTCCCAAAATAATTTCTTAGGGACCACTTCAGTTCTGAAGGGGATTATAAAGGCCTATATGTTAGAAACCCCAATAAATCACCCCATTTTCAAAACCACACCCCTCAAATAATTCAAAACAACATTTTGTAAATTTGTTAACCCTTTAAGCATTTCATGGGAATTAAAATAATATGGAGGTGAAATTTAGACATTTCATTTTTTTCAATAATAGATTCATTTAGCCCTAAAATTAACACATTCACAAACAGGGCTGTTTTAACACATTGGTGGGCCCAGTGCAAAGATTTCAAAAGTAGCCCCCACCCCATCACCACCTGCTATCATACCCATCTGAAAGCTGCCAAAAACTTGGATTTTATAAGGTGACCTTCAATGGTTGAAAATGTGTTATCTGACTGATTGAACTTTTAAGCCTGTCAGAAATGTTTTATACATTCATCTCTAGTAATAATTGTTATTGCTATTATTCTAGCGTGTAACGGATATCGCTAGAGAGGTGGTCGGTGTATTTTACTGCATAAAGATCAGGTATGGACAGGACAGGGACAGGGTCAAATGTAAACTTTATTGATGACTTTGTGTATGTGTTGTGTAAGTGTTTGGTTCAACTCTTTTGGCGCTGCGACCTGGACAATGGTAAACATCTGGGTCACAGTCCCCATAACTTCCTGATTATGTTATGTTCAGAGGGATATTACATAAAATACCCCTGTGATTAGGCTATGCATGCCGCAGCAAATTTAGCTCCACCCACTTCTACATTGACTCCACCCATTCTCATCCATTTTTCTATGTGTCCCCACACAGTATAATCCTCCTACAGTAACCCTAACATTATATGCCCCCACATTATAATGTTCCCCTCCAATTGCCCCAGAGTATGAAGTCCTCTCTCCTGGTGCCCCAGTTTCAACTGGGGTAAACTAGAGGGGACATTAAACACTGGGGTTAGTTGGATGGGGACATTAAATGGGGATGCTGGAGGGGAACATTAAACTGGGGGCAACTAGAGGGGGACAATAAACTGGGGCAGCTGGAGGGGGACATTAAACTGGGGGCAACTAGAGGAAGGCATGTCCCCTTCCAGCTACCCCCATGGTTTAATGTCCTCCTCCAGTTGCCCCCAGTTTAAAGCCACTTTCCAACTTGCCCTCAGTTTAATGTCCTCTTCAGCTGCCCCCAGTTTAATGTCACCCTCCATCTACCCCCCAGTTTAATGTTCCTCTTCTTCTCCCCCAGTTTAATGCCCCCTCTCCATCTGCCCCCAGTTTATTGTCACCCTCCATTTGCCCCCTAGTTTAATGTGCCTCTTCATCTCCCCCAGTTTAATGTCCCTCTTCATCTGGCACCAGTTTAATGACCTCCTTCATCTGCCAGAAGTTTGATGTCCCCCTTCATCTGCCCCCAGTTTGATGTCCCCCCTTCATCTGCCTCCAGTTTAACATAATAAAACACTGATACTTACCTCTCCTTGCTCCACTGCTTCTCTCCCTGCTGTCTCTTCTCTTGCCATCTTTAGGGAGCTACAGGTGCGATATGAGTGATGTCATCATATCGCGCCTACAGCTCCTGGGGATCGGAGCACACAGGGATGCACTTCAAACAGAGCGGTGAAGCAGGGACTGTCCATGGACGGCAACCTGCTTCATCATTGTATTTAACTCATCTGCGTCCGGAGAGGACCGGCGTACCGGGACATACCTCCCGCTGATCGGGACAGTGGGTAGGACCCGGTGCAAGTGCGCCATTGGCCCTATGGTTAAAGCGGCCCTGTTCACAAAGGGTTAAAGGAAAAAATGCATCTCATAGTTTGTTATGCAATTTTCCCAAGCACAGAAATTTAAACATGTTTCAGCACATGGCAGGAGGGTGGGAGCGACTCTGGGTGTTTGAAAAGAAGATTTTTCTGGAATAGTTGGCAGGTGTCATGTCTCATTTGCAGATCCCCTAAAGTAGCATATAATAGAAACCCCCCAAAAGTGACCCTATTTTGGAAACTACACGCCTCACAAAATTTATCAAGGTGTATAGTGAGCATTTTGACCTCACAGCTGTTTCATGGAGTTTAGTAACATTGGGATGTGTACATGAAAAATGACTAAAACATCACTTTAACCCCAAAGAATTCATTTTCACAAGGGGTTAAAAAAGAAAAGCACCCCACAGTTTGTTAAACAATTGCCCATGAACACGTGAATACCCCATATTTGGTTGTAATCTGCTATATGGGCACATGGCGGGGCTTGGAATGGAAGGTGCTATTTGGCTTTTGGAAGGCAGATTTTGCTAGAATAGTTTTCAGGTACTTTGTCTCATTTACAGAGTCCCTGGAGTACCAATACAATGGAAACCCCCCAAAAGTTACCCAATTTTGGAAACTACACCCCTTATAGAATCTATCACGGGGTATGGTGAGCATTTTGACTTCACAGCTTTTTCATAGATTTTATTAGCATTTCTCAAGAGGTATTATTTTGAATTCAAGAGTGCTTCCTAAAAAATGTACAAAGTGAAAATTTCATTTCTTATAGAAATATGCCACTTCAGTGCCCAATATGTTGTGCCCACTTTGTGTCATCAGAGACACACAGACCTAAAACTATTAAGAGGGCTATCCTGGGTACAAAAAAAGTTATATATGTGGGTGTAAACTGCTGCTTGAGCTTATAGCAGGACTTAGAAGGGAAGGAGCACTGCACTTTTTAGCTTTTGGAGTATAAATTTAGAGGAAATTTCTGGATGCAATGTTGTTTTTGTAGAGCCTTTGAGGTGCCAGTAAATTGGAATTCCCCAAAAGTGACCTCATTTTGTAAGGGCAATTTTAGGGTCTCTGCAAACGTGACATGGGGTCCAAAAACCAACAATCTAAATCTGCGCTCCCAAAGCACATAGTTCTAGTGTTCACATCTGTACCCTGCTGTGTGCCCAAACTACAGTTTATACCCACATGCATGACACCTAGGATAACATATTTAACAATATCATATGTGGGTATATACTGCTGTTTCAGCACAGCACAGCACGGCACAGAAGGGAAGGAGCGCTATTTTGGTTTTTGGAGCACAGTTCGGTGTGTGTCATGCCACCTTTGCAGAGCCCCTGAATTGCCAGTAAAGTGGAATCTGCAAACATGTGACCCCATTTTGGAAACTACACCCCTCAAGAGATTTATCAAGTGATGTAGCGAGCAATTTCAACGCTTGAGCATTGCATTCATTTAATGCAACGCAAAAATTAATGTGCAGCTGATAATGAAAAGTTAGAATTGCAATTTTTTAAGGGTTATGACATTTCAGTGCCCAATATGTTGCGCCCAGCTTGTATCAGCAGAGATACACACTGCAAAAACTGTTAAGTGGGTATTTGAAGCATTCATATCTGATACATACTAAGCACAACATATTGTGCACTGAAATTACATATTCCTGGAAAATTTTCCATTTTCACCTTTCACCATCAGCTGCGTATTCATTTCTGGAAAATAAATTAATACAACCCTTGGGTGTTAAAAATGCTCATTGTGCCCCTATATAAATTCCTTCAAGGGTGTAGTTTCCAAAATTTGGTTACATGTCAGGGGATTCCACTTTACTGGCATTTCAGGGCTCTGCAAAAGTGTCATGGCGGCCAAAAACCAAACTGTCTAAATCTGTGCTTCAAAAAACAAATAGCGCTCCTTCCCTTCTGTGCTTGTTTGTGTGCCCAAATATCAGTTTATCAGCCTGATGACCTGCGTTGGAACCCAGGAGAGGTGAGTAATATTGTTTGTTATGTTTAATCACCCCCTCTGGACCTCCGCTCATTATACTCCAGGGTCTGAAGAAACCCCAAATTATAATAATAATAGTGGGTGGAGAATTCCAAAAATTTCAGGTTCGGCCAAACCTGAAATTTTTGGAAAAGTTGTAATAAAGCCGAAGGGGCCACTGTAGGATACTATAATGTGTGGAGGGGCTACTATAAGACATTATACTGTGTGGAGGTGCCACTGTGGGACATTATACTGTGTTGAAGGGCAGCTATGGGAAATTATACTGTGTGGAAGGGCACTGTGGGACATTATACTGTGTGAAGGGACCACTGTGGGACAGTATGCTATGTGGGGGCCACTATTAAACATTATAATGTGGACTATGGGACACTATTCTTAAAGGGGTTGTACAGGAATTGGACAAAATCCGGAGAGGCCTGGGGCAGGTGGTGGCCTAAAGTCAGTAGCACTTACTATAAGGGGACCTAAAAAGGGGGCACTTACTACATGGAGACCAATAAAGGGACAGTATACTGTGTGGGGGAACAGTAAAGGGGGCATTTACTGTGTGGAGGCCATTAAAATAGACAGAAAACTATATTGGGGACAATAATGAGTCAATATACAGTGTGGGAGGGCAAGCAGGGGTTTTATAGTATGTGGGGCCAGAAAAGAGGATATTACAGTGGGGAAAAAAGTATTTATTCAGCCACCAATTGTGCAAGTTCTCCCACTTAAAAAGATGAGAGAGGCCTGTAATTGACATCATAGGTAGACCTCAACTATGAGAGCCAAAATGAGAAAACATATCTAGAAAATCACATTGTCTCATTTTTTAAGAATTTATTTGCAAATTATGGTGGAAAATAAGTATTTGGTCACCTACAAACAAGGAAGATTTCTGGCTCTCACAGACCTGTAACTTCTTTAAGAGGCTCCTCTGTCCTCCACTCATTACCTGTAGTAATGGCACCTGTTTGAAATTGTTATCAGTATAAAAGACACCTGTCCACAACCTCAAACAGTCACACTCCAAACTACACTATGGTGAAGACCAAAGAGCTGTGGAAGGACACCAGAAACAAAATTGTAGACCTGCACCAGGCTGGGAAGACTGAATCTGTAATAGGCAAGCAGCTTGGTGTGAAGAAATCAACTGTGGGAGCAATAATTAGAAAATGGAAGACATACAAAACCACTGATAATCTCCCTCAATCAGGGGATCCACACAAGATCTCACCCCATGGGGTCAAAATGATCACAAAAACAGTGAGCAAAAATCCCAGAACCACACGGGGCGATCTAGTGAATGACCTGCAGAAAGCTGGGACTAACATAACAAAGGCTACTGTCAGTAACACACTACGCCGCCAGGGACTCAGATCCTACAGTGCCAGACATGTCCCCCTGCTTAAGCCAGTACATATCTGGACCCGTCTGAAGTTTGCTAGAGAGCATTTGGATGTTCCAGAAGAGTATTGGGAGAATGTCATATGGTCAGATGAAACCAAAGTAGAACTGTTTAGTAGAAACACAACTCATCGTGTTTGGAGGAGAGTGAATGCTGAGTTGCATCCAAAGAACGCCATACCTACTGTGAAGCATGGGGGTGGCAACATCATGCTTTGGGGCTGTTTCTATGCAAAGGGACCAGGACGACTGATCCGTGTACATGAAAGAATGAATGGGGCCATGTATCATGAGATTTTGAGTGCAAACCACCTTCCATCAACAAGGGCATTGAAGATGAAATGTGGCTGGGTCTTTCAGCATGACAATGATCCCAAGCACACCGCCAGGGCAACAAAGGAGTGGCTTCGTAAGAAGCATATTAAGGTCCTGGAGTGGCCTAGCCAGTCTCCAGATCTCAACCCCATAGAAAACCTTTGGAGGGAGTTGAAAGTCCATGTTGCCCAGCGACAGCCCCAAAACATCACTGCTCTAGAGGAAATCTGAATGGAGGGATGGGCCAACACACTAGTAACAGTGCGTGCCAACCTTGTGAAGACTTACAGAAAACGTTTGACCTCTGTCACTGCCAACAAAGAATATATAATATATGTTTTTTTTTCACACAGACCCCCCAAAAACATTAATAAAAGATAATCAAAACATTATATGTATATCAAAATGGTGCCAAATAAAAGTACAATGTACTATGTCAACAGAAAAATAAAAAAAGTTAGGAATTTAGGCGAGGAAGGAAAATGAAAAAAGTTGTTGTGCATTAACAGCCAAACTACTCTGGGTCCTTAAGGGGTTAAGAATGTCTAGCTTTAAGTCTAAGGCCTCATGTTGTGGAAAAGCTGCTTTTTTAGTTTGCTATGGAATTTTGAGCCAAAGCCAAGTGTGGCTACAAATGGAATGGGAAATATACTGTAGGAAATACTTATACTTCTCCATTCTGCTAAATCCACTCCTGGCATTGGCTCAAAAAAACGCAGCAAAATCTGCAACAAAAAAATCAGCTTTTCCGCAACATAGGACCTTAGCCTTAGGCCAGCACCCTATGTGGTGTAAATGCCATGGTTTGTCTGCGGCGGAAACGCAGTGACAAAAACTGCTGCATTTTATCGTAACTGCAGATCCCATCCACTCATTGCAGAAAAATACGCGCAGCAGAAATGTGGTTTTGGAAATCGTAGCATGTCAATCATACCTACAGAAATGACAGAAATGCTGGTGGTTTCCTTATAGGTATAATGGATGGATGAATACAATACGTTTCCGCCGCGTTTTTTCCCGCAGCGCGTTTTTGCTGCAGCCCACTATGTGGGGCCTTAGCCTAAGTCAGTATTAGTAAATCTGCCCCTGTAATTTTTAACCTGATTTCCTCATGCAAATGTACCTCCATGACTGATATGATCATTAATAAAAATAAGCCAGTTAAGCTCTACTCTTTATATAAATTGTATAATTAAGTCTTTTATCACCTAAAAGGTTTTGAAATTGCATGATATAAACTGTGTCAGGTTCTTCTCAGCTTTTATTAATGTGCTTTTATAATTATGTCACTTTATCGTAACCTTTTGTGCATGCAGGTGAAAGTAATGCTTTATCTGCAGTAATCTGAAAGTAACGGTTATCTGCAGTACGCTAGGGATTATTACAGAAATACTGTCTACTTCTCATATTAAACTACTTTTTATATTTGTCTTTCCATTTTTAGCAGAAACATTGATCAGTCTGCCAAGGTAAATATAAAGCTCAGAAAGTGCTCAAGAGTGCTCGCTCACGAGTAAGGTTTAAAACTGAATATCAGATATCAGGGAAAAGAAATTGTGTTCTAACTCTGAAAATATGAAATATGAGTAAGAAGGTGATATTATTTACCATAGAAAATTTACCATGTACACATACTTTTACACTATAGCAGATAATCAGTAACTTATATCATTTAACATGCACAAAACACCCCAAAAAAGGTAGTTATTAGAGATGGGCGAATTGGTTCATAACAAGCTGGGTTCATCTCGAATATTCCAAATTGGTTGGTTTTTAACAAAATCAAGTGGTATTTTGCTTTGGACGAACAAAAATGGCCGTGATACGAGAAAATGGCTGTCTCCACATGTTTGACCAGGAAATACAGAGCAGACAAATGTGGGCAGTGACTCACACATGTCTGTTACGTGGTAGCAACATCTGACAGCTTCTCAGCCCATAGACAGTGGTAGGTGGACCTTACAATGTTGATGTCATATGGTGCATAAAAGCTTGGACACTTGTGATCAGCCTTCAGTTGCTGTTATGGTGGCCATGCGAACAGATCTGTGATCCATGTCACTGCATCATAGCTAGGCTATAGGCAGCACAGTTCAGAAAATTCAGGAATTCCAGTAATAGTTATAGGAGGACTTAGAGAATCAAACAATTATTACATAGGCAGATTAGTGCTAGAATTCAATAGACATATATATGGGTCCTGGCTCGTGGCTTTCTGAGAAGCATGACTCCTTCTTCCGCTCTGGCACACTTCTTGTCTCTTTAGGGATGACAGCAATGTCTTCCCTGTCTCAGAGCTGTGTAAGGTCACTGATTGGCCACAAATGTTACTTCTCCCTCAGGGGCTGCCGAGGACATTCATAGGTCTCACCGATTGCCAGCACACACTTAACTGAACTTCTGAATAACTTGAAGTTTCCAGCCCCAGCCCAGTGGCCTACGATAGGCCAGGGCTGTACTAAGCTCTCCAACACAGAGGGGTAGCCAAACAACTGAAAATATGTCTTATATTCTAGGTTCTTCAAAGTAGCCACCTTTTGCTTTGATTACTGCTTTGCACACTCTTGGCATTCTCTTGATGAGCTTCAAGAGGTAGTCACCTGAAATGGTTTTCACTTCACAGGTGTGCCCTGTCAGGTTTAATAAGTGGGATTTCTTGCCTTATAAATGGGGTTGGGACCATCAGTTGTGTTGTTCAGAAGTCAGGTGGATACACAGCTGATAGTCCTACTGAATGGAGTGTTAGAATTTGTATTATGGCAAGAAAAAAGCAGCTAAGTAAAGAAAAACGAGTGGCCATCATTACTTTAAGAAATGAAGGTCAGTCAGTACGAAAAATTGGAAAAACTTTGAAAGTGTCCCCAAGTGCAGTGGCCAAAACCATCAAGCGCTACAAAGAAACTGGCTCACATGAGGACCGCCCCAGGAAAGGAAGACCAAGAGTTACCTCTGCTGCGGAGGATAAGTTCATTCGAGTCACCAGCCTCAGAAATCGCAGGTTAACAGCAGCTCAGATTAGAAACCAGGTCAATGCCACACAGAGTTCTAGCAGCAGACACATCTCTACAACAACTGTTAAGAGGAGACTGTGTGCAGCAGGCCTTCATGGTAAAATAGCTGCTAGGAAACCACTGCTAAGGACAGGCAACAAGCAGAAGAGACTTGTTTGGGCTAAAGAACACAAGGAATGGACATTAGACCTGTGGAAATCTGTGCTTTGGTCTGATGAGTCCAAATTTGAGATCTTTGGTTCCAACCACCGTGTCTTTGTGTGACGCAGAAAAGGTGAAGGAATGGACTCTACATGCCTGGTTCCCACCGTGAAGCATGGAGGAGGAGGTGTGATGGTGTGGTGGTGCTTTGTTGGTGACACTGTTGGGGATTTATTCAAAATTGAAGGAATACTGAACCAGCATGGTTACCACAGCATCTTGCAGCGGCATGCTATTCCATCCGGTTTGCGTTTAGTTGGACCATCATTTATTTTTCAACAGGACAATGACCCCAAACACACCTCCAGACTGTGTAAGGGCTATTTGACCAAGAAGGAGAGTGATGGGGTACTACGCCAGATGACCTGGCCTCCACAGTCACCAGACCTGAACCCAATCGAGATGGTTTGGGGTGAGCTGGACCGCAGAGTGAAGGCAAAAGGGCCAACAAGTGCTAAGCATTTCTGGGAACTCCTTCAAGACTGTTGGAAGACCATTTCAGGTGATTACCTCTTGAAGCTCATCAAGAGAATGCCAAGAGTGTGCAAAGCAGTAATCAAAGCAAAAGGTGGCTACTTTGAAGAACCTAGAATATAAGACATATTTTCAGTTGTTTCACACTTTTTTGTTAAGTATATAAATCCACATGTGTTAATTCATAGTTTTGATGCCTTCAGTGTGAATCTACAATTTTTATAGTCATGAAAATACAGAAAACTCTTGGAATGAGAAGGTGTGTCCAAACTTTTGGTCTGTACTGTATATATATATATATTGTGAGAGTATGAACCCAGAGGGCGCTAATGAGCGACTCAGGGCCAGGCTTGAAAAGGTCCTCAGCCACACCTATGGGGGAGGGTGTAACTCCAGAGGGAGTGGATACAGCAGCAGAGCTGCTGTGTCGAGACCTGCAGGAAGCAGGGAGACTAAGAACCAGGTGGGGGACAGACAAGGCGGTCTGTCCCAAGAGGACTGGGGTCCTGAAAAGACTGAGTAGGAGTCAGGCTGCTTGTTGCCCCAGAGGCTAGTAAGGGAGCAAGCAGTGAGTTAGTGCCCTAAGTGGCCCAGGCTGTTTGTTATTTTGTTTATGTTACATTTTACTAAGCTGAATAAAAGCCATTTCAATTTGAATTAGCACCGTCTGAACGCTGCTTCTCCGGCGACCAGTACCACAAACACCGCTGTCGGGTCCAGGAGTCTGCCGCCATTGAGGCTAATCCCCCCAAATTGTCACAATATATATACACAAACGTGGACAAAATTGTTGGTACCCCTGGTTTAATAATGAAAGAAATACCCACAATGGTCACAGAAATAACTTGAATCTGACAAAAGTAATAATGTAACGTCTCTGCCTGTTTGGGTCTCTGCATCACCTTCCACCCGCACGCGGCAGCGCAGGAGGCGTTCTCAGTTTGATTCCTTGTTTAAGATTCTTGGTGCTCAGTCTGAACACTGTCCTAGACTATGTAATTGATTTTCTGCCACACCCGTCTCCTTCACCTTGGTTTTCCTCTGCTCTCTTAGTAGTTAATCTCAGCCTTGCCTGTGTGATCGACAGCCTATCCTCCTATCAAGTCTGGGGCAGGCCCTGACTTTCTATAAACAGGTTGTCATCCCTCACATGGTCGCTGGCTATTGATTCTGTCTTGTCACTTGTCCCTGCTAACTCCTATTTTGTTACCTGTATTCCTATTCCTGACCTCTGGCCTTGACTTTCGACTATTCTCTTGGATTTTGATTCTGTACTGCATTTCTCGTCTGTTACCGAACCGTTGACTAGCTGACCTCCCTTTTTGTCATTTGTCCTGTCTGCGTTCTGTGTTGTCACTTATATTAGGAAGGGACTGATCGACCGGTTGCTGGCTGTCACCTAGGACAGATCGAGCAAGTTAGCCAGGGACAGCGGGGGGGTACAGCTTTAGGGTTCACTGTCTTGTTGTGCCCCTCCCCCCCCCCAGGTTTCTGCAGCAGCACTGGGGAATTGCTCAATAGGCAATTCCCTTACAAATAATATATAAAAATTCTATGAAAATGAACAAATGAAAGTCAGACATTGCTTTTCAACCATGCTTCAACAGAATTTTTTAAAAAAAGAAAACTCATGAAACACGCCTGGACAGAAATGATGGTACCCTTAACTTAATATTTTGTTGCACAACCTTTTGAGGTAATCACTGCAATCAAACGATTCCTGTAACTGTCAATGAGACTTCTGCACCTCTCAACAGGTATTTTGTCCCACTCCTCATGAGCAAATTGCTCCAGTTGTCTCGGGATTGAAGGGTGCTTTTTCCAGACAGCATGTTTCAGTTCCTTCCAAAGATGCTCAATAGGATTTAGGTCAGGGCTCATAGAAGGCCACTTCAGAATAGTCCAATGTTTTCCTCTTAGCCATTCTTGGGTGTTTTTAGCTGTGTGTTTTGGGTCATTATCCTGTTGCAAGACCCATGTCCTGCGACTGAGACCAAGTTTTCTGACACTGGGCAGCACATTTCTCTCTAGAATCGCTTGATAGTCTTGAGATTTCATTGTACCCTGCACAGATTCAAGACACCCTGTGCCAGATGCAGCAAAGCAGCCCCAGAACATAACAGAGCCTCCACCATGTTTCACAATAGGGACAGTGTTCTTTTCAAGATATGCTTCATTTTTCCGTCTGTGAACACAGAGCTGATGTGCCTTGCCAAAAATTTTGATTTTTGTCTCATCGGTCCATAGGACATTCTCCCAGAAGCTTTGTGGCTTGTCAACATGTAGTTTGGCAAATTCCAGTCTGGCTTTTTTATGATTTATTTTCAACAATGGTGTCCTCCTTGGTCGTCTCCCATGAAGTCCACTTTGGCTCAAACAACGACGGATGGTGCGATCTGACACTGATGTTCCTTGAGCTTGAAGTTCACCTTTAATCTCTTTAAAAGTTTTTCTGTGCTCTTTTGTTACCATTCGTATTATCCTTCTCTTTGATTTGTCATCAATTTTCCTCCTGCGGCCACGTCCAGGAAGATTGGCTACAGTCCCATGGATCTTAAATTTCTGAATAATATGTGCAACTGTAGTCACAGGAACATCAAGCTGCTTGGAGATGGTCTTATAACCTTTACCTTTAACATGCTTGTCTATAATGTTCTTTCTAAGCTCCTGAGACAACTCTTTCCTTCTCTTCCTCTGGTCCATGTTCAGTGTGGTACTCACCATGTCACCAAACAGCACAGTGAGTATCTGTAGCCCTATATATAGGCCCACTGACTGATTACAAGATTGTAGACACCTATGATGCTAATTAGTGGACACACCTTGATTTAACATGTCCTTTTGGTCACATTATTTTCAGGGGTACCATAATTTCTGTTTAGGCCTGTTTCATGAGTTTTCTTTTTAAAAAAAAATTCTGTTGAAGTATGGTTGAAAAGCAATGTCTGACTTTCTTTTCAGTTTCTAGTATTACACTATGTCTGAGATAGCACTCTCGAAAGCTTACTTATCAAATATACTCAGCCTCTAAAAGGTATCGTCTGATTACTTCACTCTTCCACTACTTTCTATGGCTAACACGGTACAACATTATACTACTAGCAACTTGGAAGATACCACAATGTACCGAACAAGAATGGAACTGAAAAACCGGCTTAAGAAACTTGCACAACTCAACAGCGACATCTTCTTCTTAACAAAATGCAAAAAGGAGAGACTCATCCCAAGAGGCTTCAATTTATGTAACCCAACCCGACACACCTACAACAGCAGATATGCAGAACAACTATTTATTCGGACTTCCAAAAGGCTGCGGAACAATATGATAAAGATTTCCTATAACAACAAAAGAAGAACATAGGAGGAGATACAGGCCCTAAAATCATCATTGGATAATGACACAGAGGAAATGAAGGCCAAACTCCACATATACTACCGGAAACTTCAGGACATGCTTATTAACAACAAAAAGAAAAAGCTCCATAGACTGAGTCAAAAAGGCCTCATTACTACAACCGCAAGTACCAGCCCAGCTCAGCAAAGCTGTGTTGTGAATCTTTCCTCCTATGAGCCAAACAAACACGAAATGTCAGTTCTCTCCAAAGGTCTCTCCTTCTTCCCCTCAGCACACACTGACCATATCAAACTCTGCAAAGATATGGAGAAGTTTTTTAGGAAAATAAGATTGAAGGAATATTTTTATGACAAAGACCTTCCATACAGCAGCGACTCTAAGCTAGAACAGCCCATAAGGAATCCTACCAAAAAATCTACCTGGTCCCCATGCCCTGGAAGTAATGCAGCACTGGATATATATATTGACTGCTTCAGAAGCAAAGTAAAAGGAGAAATCCTGGAGAAACAAAAGAAACAGGTGCATAACCTAACCCTGCAGGAACAGAAGGCTATTACCTCACTGCAAGAAAATCAGGATATAATAATAAAACCGGCTAACAAAGGTGGCGCAATAGTCATAATGAACACCTCAGACTATATCCAGGAAGCAAACAGGCAATTGTCAAATCCCATCCATTACTCCAAACTTGGAAGTGATCCCACAGAGGCCTATATGAAACAACTAAAGAATATGATCAAGAAGTTTCCAATCCAGGTCCAGAAGCAGATAAAAGGGCTTATCCCAGAGGATCCCAGGCCGGGCTGCTTCTATATGCTCCCAAAGATACACAAAGATGGCAACCCTGGGAGGCCTATCATTTCTGGCATTGGGACACTGACAGAAAACATCTCGGGTTGGGTGGAAAATCTCCTAAAACCTCTTGCCAGGAATACTCCAAGCTACATCCAGGAAACCATTGACCTTCTTAACAAACTGAATACCCTGGGCCAACTACCTGAGGGTACCATTTTAGCCACCATGGATGTGGAATCCTTGTATACCAACATTCCCCACAAGGATGGAGTTGAAGCATGTCGGGTACACCTGGAGAAACAAAACCTCCCAACAGAACCAGTAACGCAACTCATACAATTCATCCTTAACCACAACTATTTTACTTTTGGAGAGGATCTATATCTACAGTGAATGGGAACTTCAATGGGGACCAGATGTGCACCCCAGTATGCAAATCTCTTTATCGCAGAACTGGAAGGAGCATATTTATCAACATGCACCACCAAACCAATGAATTAAATTTGTTATATCGAAGATATCCTTGTCATCTGGACTGCAGGTGAGGAGGCCCTACATCAATTCCATAATGACTTCAATGACTTTCACCCTACCATCAACCTTAAACTTAGCTATTCAGAGAGTGAAATCCACTCTCTGGACACCACAATATACATTAAAGACCACCGGCTACTCACATCAATATACCACAAACCCACAGAAAGAACGGCCTACCTGAGAAATGACAACTTCAACCCCAAGCACACAACACAATCTATTATTTACAGCCAGGCTGTACAATACAATCGTATTTGCTCCGACAAAGCAGACCTGGACAAGCACCTCCAGATCTGAGGACAAAATTTCTCCGATTGGGATACAAACCAAAAGTGACGGACAACCAATTAAACAAAGCATCAGCCATTAACAGAGACAGTCTGCTCACATATAAAGAGACCCAGAATGAAGCCCGAGTGCCCCTAGTTGTCACCTACAACCCACAGCTGGAGATCCTACGAAGGATTGCCAAGGAGCTCCAACCTGTGCTACATAGGGACAACAGACTCAACGACATATTTCCAGTCCCCCCTCTCCTTTCCTTTCGACAACCACCAAACCTGAAGTGTGTTATTGTCCGGAGTGCCCTGAAGGCCCCAACTGAAAATGGCACCTCACCTTGCCTGCAAAACAGGTGCATGACCTGCAAGCACATCCACACCGCTGACAGTGTACCTATCCTACAGTCACAATAGGTGCAAAGAATTAGGGGGACATTTTCCTGCAGGTCTTCCAATGTGGTGTATCTCATAATGTGTGTGCAATGTTCCACCACAGGCCTCTATGTGGGGGAAACAAGGCAAAGACTTAGTCAGCGCATGAACTCACACAGATCCACCATTAATAACAGCAGAACAGATCTCCCAGTGGCTGCACATTTCTCCAGAGAAGACCACTCTATTGAAGATTTGCGTGTTGTGGTTTTAATGGGACATTTTAAGATGCAGAGGGAGAGGAAAGAATACAAGTTAATGCAAAAATTTCAAACTCTGCAATTTGGACTTAATATTCATGATAGCTTCATGTCACACTATGTATGACCTGTGAGGGTCACAAATCACCACCTGATTCCAAACAGATAACAGATCCCTCTGTCACGCACCACAAATTTTACAGACTGTTTATTTTCTGACCTGTTGTAAATAACTTCCCTACTTATACTGCATTTTGTTATTCCAAGATCCTTTTGAAGATCCATGTCTTGTGTATGTATAAATAGTGTGAATTTTCAGTTTCTAGTATTACACCATGTCTGAAGAAGAGCGCTAGCACTCTCGAAAGCTTACTTATCAAATACACTCAGTTAGCCTCTAGAAGGTATCGCCTGATTTCTTCACTCTTCCACTACTTTCTATGGCTAACACATTACAACATTATACTACTAGTGACTTTCATTTGTTTATTTTCATAGAATTTTTATACATTATTACTTTTGTCAGATTCAAGTTATTCCTGTGACCATTGTGGGTTTTTCTTTCATTAAACGAGGGGTACCAACAATTTTGTCCACGTGTGTATATATATATATATATATATATATATATATATATATTGTGGTAAAGTGTATGGTAAAGTGGTGGATGGGGTGAATATCTCACCTGGTTTCCTCAGCCAGAGTAGCGGAAATCCAGAAAGATATACACTGGAGATCAAAATTAGAGAACAATGTATGAACACTTGATTTTTTCATAAATAATGTAATCTACATTGATCAACATTTGAAGGATTTTTTGTAAGGGGTACACCATGCCACTAGAACAGTGTTTGACAAAATAACCAAAGTATATCAACATAAAACTTTTATTTTGCAAAAAAGCATGATGATCAAAATTAGAGAACAGCAATGGCTGTAGCACAGAGAAAGATTAGAAGTAAATTTTCTGAAAGTTACAACAGTCACCAGTCAGTAGGAAGTGTACAGGCCTTTGCTTTGAATGACTTCAGCACATCTGCGGCCACAGGACATCACTAGTCTCTCACACTGCTCTGGTGTGATTTTGGTCCACTCTTCTTGTAGTCTCTTCCACAGTTCTGTGACTGTTCTTGGTTTCTTGGCCATAACTTTGTCACCAAGGATTTTTCAGAGGTTTTCTATTGGGTTTAGATCATGACTCTGGGCTGGCCATTTCATTGTTTCAATGTTTTCAGTTTCAAGGAACTGCTTTACCAGTTTTGCTGTGTGACAGGGGGCATTGTCCTGCATGAAAATTGCTGGCTGATTGAGTGATGAACGCAAGGAAGGAACCATGTGTTGTTGAAGAAGGTTCTGATACACAGTTGCATTCACTCTGCCATGTAGCTGTATGAGAGGTCCAACTTCTGCTGCAGAAAACATTCCCCAAACCATGACTGTTACGAACAAATGCAGTACCAAGACAAAGAGTAAGTTCCAGAAATCAGACACCCCTGCACACTATGGTAAACAGAGATGAGCATCTGGCACCCTCCCAACCGAGCTGAAACTAGCCTCTAGAGGTTTTCACCAGAGCTCCTGATGGTGGAGATGGACTTTGCTGCTTCCTTTGGCCAGAGTAACAGCAGCCAAGAGAGCACAACATGCACAGCGCACCACAAGTAACAACAGGCCCAGAAATCTGAAACCACTCACCTGAACACATGTTGAGGTTTATGGTGGATCTGGAGGTGGAGCAGTAGCAGGAAGCTGGTTCTAAGCGGTGGCAGGGATAAATGATAATCGTGGTCGAGCAGTCCTAGTCGGCAACGAGAGGTAGCTCAGCACAGAAAGATGAGGCGGGAGAATAGTCAGCAGGCCGGGTCGGTATCAGGAGGTCAGTGCAGCACAAAATCAGAATCAATGAGGAGCGGTCTAGAAGGCAAGCGATGGTCACAACAGGAGGAAGCGGAGGTAAGGAATCAACAGGCAGAAACAAAGTCAGGAAGCGGGAGCAAGTAGTCAGACACCAACAGTAATGAGACGAAGATCCAGATAGCTAACACCCAGAGAACTGAATAGCCAGTGGTGAAGGAGGGGCGGAAGTGCACAGAAATAGATTCGGGAGCGAGAGGATAATTAACCCTTAAAGAGACAAGTACAACTACCAGCACGTGTAAGGAAAGGAGCGGCAACTTCACAGCGCAACTCTAGAGGTGCCGGCTCCAATCCTAACAATGACACTTCTTCCTCCACCTTTCACTGACTTCTTTACACACTTTGGGTTCAGTCTTTTCCCAGTTTGTCGATGAACATAATGTTTCCCATCAGACCCAAATAAATTAAACTTGCTTTCATCACTAAAATGAACTCTGGACCACTTCTCCTCTGTCCACACAACATGCTCCTCAGCAAAGGTAAGTCTAGCCTTTTGATTCTTTCTGCTAATAAGAGGTTTGGTCACTGCAGAGTGGGTTTTCAGTCCAAATGCTCTTAAATGTTGAGACACTGTATGACTAGACAGATCCTTACCCTGTTCAGTGCTGAACTGGTGAGCAATTCCAGCTGCAGTGTTGAAACGATTGCCCATGCAATATTCTCCACATTATCCTGTCCTCTCTTGCATTTGTCTTTCGAGGCCGACTAGCCTTCTTGGGGGACGTGAATGAGTTTGTGATGTTGTAAAGATGTAATATTCTAGAAATCACAGACTTGGAACGACCAACTTCTCTTGCTATAGCTGATAGAGTCACCCCTTTGGCCTTCAACTGGACAACCCGGTGCCGTAGGGTTTCAGTCACTTTGGAACGGCACACCATTTTTGCAAAGTCAGTGAAAACTGGAAAGTTAGGCTGCCAGTTAAATGGGGTTTGCCAGTCAATGAAGGAAATTAGTACCAGGTGCCAGACTAACACCAATAACTTGCATTGTATCTGAAAGTGTTCTCTAATTTTGATCAGTGTTCTTTTTCAATAATCTCATTTACATTTTTATTCTGTGCTTTAGAATAAATACAATGTATGAAATAAGCTTAAAATACTGCTATTTTACTAATGTTAGGATGTATTCACATAGAACTACACAATGACCTTGACATTTAGGAAATTGTGTGTTCTCTAATTTTGATCTCCAGTGTATGTTGCTTTAGCAGAATGTAGTCTGCTAGGACTCTTTATTTAAGTGACATGGGCTGGATTTTCTGGACTGGAGGACAGGTTGGCAGTGGGAGTTTTCAAGTCCACACCCCTAGTCCACTATGGGTTTTTCCCTAGTCCCAGGTGTTCTCAGGTGAGGCTTCCTGATAATCATTACTGGGGAAGAAAGCCTGGTAAAAGGAGGGCTGACAAGTTTTGCATCCTGAAAGAGAGAGTATCCCTGGAGTGGAGGTTTGCACAGTTTGCTACTGTGTCTGGTGACACGTTTTTTGGCCTGCACTAGGTTAGTGAGGCTTGCTGCTGTTTAGTTAGAGCCAGACAGACGTAGGCTTTTGTTTTGTTTGTACAGTGTTTTTTTGTGCTGAAGTACCTAAATAAAGCACCCTTGGAGTTTGAAACCCGCTGCCTGTGTAAACTTTGTCATTGCCGACCCCCACCGTGTGAGCTGTTCCCTATAATATATATATATATATATATATATATACAACGAATGGCACATACACACACAATAAAATAAAATGAAGACAATTTAAGCAGTATCCATTTGGATGCTGCATTATGTCCTGATGCACTTTTCCCCCTCAAAAGAGCAATTTTTGGAGTGTTTTAAATGTTAAATGCGTTTAAGCTAGTGTCAAAGCAGTTTATGATTAAAGTCAGAGTTGGGCTCTGTTTGCCTTAGAGAGCTAGAAATTGGATAGATAGGTTCCTAGGAGCCGTAAGAGTGTTCTACACCATGTTTCAATCCAACTTCAGGTGAGGTTCGTACCAAACTTGTTCGACCTAAAACAAATATTGGGACAGAACCACCATCTGAAACTAAATGAATCTTGAAAGGTTCGCCCATCTCTAGTAGTATATATTATATAGTATATATTTATATACTATATAATATATACTAATATATTTAAATATACTAATATATTTAAATATAAATATATACAGTATATATTTATATTTAAAAGGTTTTAGCGAGGTTGTTTAGTATACTATACACAAAAGTCAGAGTCGGGCCCAATTACAAAAAAAATATATATTTTTAAGTAAAAATAAATGTATTTGAAGAACAAAAATGAGAAATACAAAATTCCTCAGAAGTAATGGGTGTTACTTCAGCTGAACCGCCCATAAAGAAGACAGGGATAGTTTGTTAGCGTCCCTGACTTCCCGATCACTGTAGATACAATGCTCAATGAGCGCTGTGTACACTACTATCAGAGACAACATGATTCAGCTTCCATTCTGACCCTGCGTTCACCTGACCATCTAGGTCCAGGAACTGTATGAGCCGCTGGAGACTTCATTTTTCCATGTAACTGGGGATAACACCAGAAAACTAGCTCTTTTTTGCCAAAATGCATGCGTTGTTTCCTGTTCCATGCCTCACTCACCAGATTGTTCTAATTTGGGCAGAGAGGGGTGGCACACTTCGACCTATTAAATTCATTACAATTCATACCAGTTTTCCGGTATGAGTTATAATGAAAATCTAAAATTAAAAACAACATAATCAAAAATTCTTAATCAAAACTATGTTAAATGTAAGTCAGCAAAGGTAGACAAAAGGCAGTTTTATGGTTAAAGCCAACTTTTTGCTGTCCACCACTCCTCTGAATGATGGTGAGCATCATCTTCAGGAGAGAGGCTGTTCATTGTTTACTGGGACCTGCTGGTAACCAATGAGTGCCATCAGTACTGATGGAAGTTATTCTAGTTTACTTGTGCGACCCGGGGGGAGTATGCTTCTCAGTACTTAGTGCTCTTTGCACTCCCTTAGGCAATGTACTGTGTGGGGACTAAGTAGGAGGCATTTTGTTGTGTTCTTCCTCAAACTCTCTATACCCATCTTTCCTTATATTTTCTCACCCGATGACTGTAGAGTTGGGCAGGAGGTATGATAGGGTTCATGGTGAGATCCCCATCATGTAGACCCCAAGGATGACACCCCAATCCCCTTTGGGTAAGGAGACCAGTGTCTTATCCTTTTCCGGGCTTTGAACCATAACTAGTTTGACCTTAAAAAATGCGCCTTGACCTTGTCTGTGGACGGTGTGCAGAGAGCCCTCCCAGCAGATCTTTTCTGCAGGATCCCCTGCTGGGTTAATGAGTGCAGCACTGTTATGTAAACAAAGGCCTGTGTCAGTGACTCTCTGGGGATCAAAGAGTTGTTGAGTACATAGTCCCCGGACCATGTTCCTCAAGCCTACGACCAAATGGCTAATAACAGACAGGAACATACAATATGAGTGAGTAGTAGTACAAGAAATACATATCTGGGGCTCTTATAATCACAGGGGGCTGTTGGCATTATAATATGAGCTGGAAGTATTAAAGTGTGTGGGGGGCTGAGCTGGGGACATTATACTGTGTAGGGACTGAGCACATTGTACTGTGTTATGGATATAAGAGGCAATTATATTGTGTGGTGGTATAATGGGACATTATACTGTGATGGTGGTATAAACAGGCATTATAGTGCGCATGCGGGCTTTAAATGGGACATTATACCATACGAAAGGCATTATACTGTGTAAGGGCCAGTAAGAAGGCATTAGAATGTGAGGAGGTATTTAAGGGACAATATACTGTGTGGAGGCACTAAGGAGAGCATTATAATGTGTGTGGGAAGCTCCAACCTCTGGAAAATCCTGTATACGCCCCTGGAGGTCAGTTTACTAAAGGTAGATTCAAAATAAGGCAACTGGTAAAATAGCATAGCATGATCACTATTATGATGTACTTCATAATGGTGCAATTTAAACTGGTATGCCAGAAAAAAATTCTAAATGGGGTGGAATTGTAAAAAAAATAAAAATTGTGCCGTTTTCTTATAGATTTTATTTTTACAGCGTTCACCATGTGTTTTAAAAAGACATGCTAGTTTTATTCCAATATGCCAGGTCAGTACGATCACAAAACATTTTGTGATCGTACTGACCTGGCATATTAGAATAAAAGAAAAGTTTTTAAGAAAAAAAAATTCTTTAAGTCACCATATTGTGGCACTCATAACTTATTTTTATATTTCCCTACTGAATCCCTAGGTTTGTTTCACCGGCATGACAGCTCAGCTTCTTCTGTGCCCCAGGGACAGTTTAGATAACTTTTTTCCCCTTTATATAATTTCTATACTGTTACCATCAATTTGGCCAGAAAAACAATAGTAGGGAGGCAACATTATCAAATTCACTGGGAGTTATTTATCAAAGGAGCCTCTTTTTGTCGAAATTTTCCACAGTTGCACCTTTTGTGCGCCTTTTCAATTTCTGCCATGATTTACTAATCGGATGCAAGCTGTTGATAAATTCCATGCACATGTGGTCGCAATGTACAATGTTGTGCCTTTTTTACAGGTGTTTGCAATGCGCCAAATTTATCAAAAAGGCACAACTACATAATAAATATAGTGCAGACACAGAACAGAATGGTATTTAAAGAAGCAGAAAGAAGTGACTTTCAGCTTGTCCAATGAAGAGAGATCCTCTGATGTTTCTGTCTCAGAGCAAACTTTTCCCACAAAATACAAAAATAAAAATAAATTCTTAAAAGAACAGTGTGGCCAGGTCCGCCGCACCCTCTGCCCCCCGCTAGCTACGCCTCTGCTCTGTATTCTTGATGCAGCCTGCAGCCATACCATTATCCACTTGAGTTGGCAATGTATTTAAGAATCTGACAAAAGTAATTGAATTTGATTTATAAAATTGATGTACATGTTAAGTCTGCTAACTTTGCATAGTTTTGTGTGTGCTATGCTTGTATAATTGTGGTCTGTAGTCTGAACTGTTTTTTACGTGACTCCCAGAATGGAGTGATTTTGCACCTATTTATCCGCCTTTTTATAAAGGCGCAAATAATAAATCTGGCGAACACATGTTCGCTTGAGCGGCCACGCCTACTTTTCTCTCCAAAATCAAAAAGTGGTGGATAGGGAATTCTCACATAGAAAAAAAAGGCACAAACACTTCATAAATCTGACGTATCGGCGAAAAAGGCGCAGCACATGCCAAAAATATCTATAATGATAAATGTGCCCCAATGTGCTGTTTTAATTTAGCATCAGCCGGAGCTCTGCTCACAGCTGATCACTTTGCTGCCTCTCCAGCAAAGCAAGTCCCAGTGCACATTATGTTGCGCACATGACTTGTGCCAATTTTCTGTGAGGCAGGGCTTTGAGCAGGTTTATTTTCAGCGTCAGCTGGAACTTTGTTAATAGCTGATTGCTGTGTTGCCTTCAGGGTTGTGTAGGTTCCAGCACACAATATACTGCACATGGAAGCCTGTGATTGGACCTTAGCGGTTACGTGGGGCGTGCTGGCAACAGCTGCAAACCTGAAGAGGAAGCTGGTGGAGACAGCGGAGCAACATGAGGATGCCCAGGAGAGGTGAGGCAAGGTGAATATAACTGTTTGTTATTTTTTACTTCTCCCCTGGGCCTCTATTTATTATGCTCTGGGGTCTGAAGAGACCCCAGAGTTTAATAATAGCGCTGAAACGAACTGGAGGGGCAAACCTCATGAATATTCTTCAAAACTAATTTTGAGGATTTCAACTGAAGCTGCTCGAGGCTCTTGGAAACATTTCATACTGTGTGGGGCCACTATGCAGCATTATACTGGGGAGCATATTATATTGTGTGGGGCTCCTGTGGATCATGATATTGGGGGGCAGTGTGGGGAGCCTATTATACTGTGAGACTTATTCTTATGCACTGTGGGGAGCCTATTATACTCAGTGGGGAGAGAATATTGTACTGATTGTACTGTGTGGGGACATTGTGGGGGGCCCTCTGGGAGCATAATATGCTGTGTGGAGGCCACTGTGGAGCATTATAATAGGGACCACTGGGTGGCATATTATATTGTGTGGGACCATTGTAGAGCATTATACTGGGGGGCCTCTGGGGAAAATATTATATTATGTGGGGCTGCAGTAGAGCATTATACTGGGGGGCCCTCTGGGGAGCACATTATATTGTGAAACTTATTCTTATGCACTGAGGGGAGCCTATTATACTGTGGGGGCTTCTGGGGAGAATATTATACTGTTCGAGACACTGTGGAGCATTATACTGGGGGACCCTCTAAGGAGTATATTATGCTGTGTGGGGGCCACTGTAGAGAATTATACTGTGTGGGGACACTGTGGAGCATTATACTGTGGGGAGCCTATTATACTGTGTGGGGCTGCTGGGGAGTCTATTATACTATGTGGGGCTACTGTGGAGCATTATACTGTTTGTGGCCACTGTGGGATATTACACTGTATGAGGGCTCTGGGGAACATATTATACTGTGTGGGGCTACTGTGGAGCATTATACTGTGTGGGACCACTGCGGAGCATATTATATTGTGTGGGAACACTGTGGAGCTTTATACTGTGGTGGGCACGGGTTCTGTGAAGCCTATTATACTGTGTGTGGGCTCTGGGGATCATATTATACTGTGTGGGGCCACTGTAGGGTAATATACTATGTGGGGGCTCTGGGGAGTATATCATACTGTAGGACCAATGGGCAGCATTATACTGGGGGGCACTGTGGGGAGTCTATTACACTGTGTGAAGCTGCTGGGGAGTATGTTATACTCTGTGGGGCCACTGCGGAGTAGTATACTGGGGGGGCACTGTTCAGAACCTATTATACTGGGTCGCGCTGCTGGGGAGTCTATTATACTATGCGGGGCTACTGTGGAGCAATTTACTGTGTGGGGTGCACTGTCAGCATATTATATTGTGTGTGGCTTCTCGGGAGTATATTTTACTGTGTGGGACCATTATACTGTGGTAGGGGGATGGCACTGGGGAGCCTATTATACTGTGTGGGGGCTCTGGGGAGCATATTATACTTTGTTGGGGCTCTGGGAAGTATAATATACTTTGTATAGCCTTATATACCATGTGGGGCCACTATGAAGGACTCATAAGATCATTTTATACTGTGTGGGGCAACTGTGGAGCATTATTTACCATGTGGGGCCACTGTGGGGGGGGGAGCTCAGAATTCCTGATGGCAGCCCTGTGTGCTATGCCTGCATCACAGCTCCCTTACTAAAATTCTTGCCCATGCGTGGGATTCTCCATGGCCGTGTCATTCCACATACAATAATGTACATGAATTTGGGCATGCACATTACCAGTACTATATGTGGATAATGATACTGGGGAAATACTCAGTAACACCAGATAGTCAGCACATATGCAAGATTTCAGTGAAGGAGCCATGGCAGGAAGCTTCTGGGTAGACTCCCAGAACTAATTCCTCTGGTGGGCCCTAGGCCCTTCAGTCCGACACTGTATATATAGGTTTGTTAAATATTTTGTAGTAGGGTATTATATCTGCATATAGGTATTTGTTAATGAGGTTTGTCGTAGGACTTGTTTATGAGGTTGATGCTTCACCTGTGACGAAGACCATGACGAAGAACTCATGAAGTTGTTCTAAAATATGTTGGTTTTATTGGGATGCATTTGTTTGTATGTTTTTTTTTATTAACATATATTAAAAGAGAAGTTTTATACCTTATCCTGGTGCTGGAGTTTTACATGGATTTTTAGGCAAGTTTATTCTTTTAGGTAGTAGTTGATTAACTTTTTTTTTTTTTCTTGTAGTTTTGTAGGTATTCACTCTGGAACTCCTGTACCTATCATTCATAAG
Source organism: Leptodactylus fallax (assembly GCA_947044405.1). Classification (NCBI taxonomy): domain Eukaryota; kingdom Metazoa; phylum Chordata; class Amphibia; order Anura; family Leptodactylidae; genus Leptodactylus; species Leptodactylus fallax. Next base: position 2,653,308 of record CAMRHE010000024.1, read on the forward strand.
ACATACTATTTACTGAAGAAAACCTCCAATATTTCTATCTTTTACCCCAGTTACAAAGACGATTAAAAAATAAGCTTAATATCTACAGTATCTATCTATCTATGTATCTATCTACAGCCACCAATTGTGCAAGTTCTCCCACTTAAAAAGATGAGAGAGGCCTGTAATTGACATTATAGGTAGACCTCAACTATGAGACACAAAATGAGAAAACAAATCCAGAGAATCACATTGTCTGATTTTTTAAGAATTTATTTGCAAATTATGGTGGAAAATAAGTATTTGGTCGCCTACAAACAAGCAAGATTTCTGACTCTCACAGACCTGTATCTTCTTATTTAAGAGGCTCCTCTGTCCTCCACTCATTACCTGTAGTAATGGCACCTGTTTGAAAGTGTTATCAGTATAACAGACACCTGTCCACAACATCAAACAGTCACACTCCAAACTCCACTATGGTGAAGACCAAAGAGCTGTGGAAGGCCACCAGAAAAAAAATTGTAGACATGCACCAGGCTGGGAAGACTGAATCTCCAATAGGCAAGCAGCTTGGTGTGAAGAAATCAACTGTGGGAGCAATAATTAGAAAATGGAAGACATTTCCAAAGGTTTTCTATGGGGTTGAGACCTGGAGACTGGCTAGGCCACTACAGAACCTTGAAATGCTTCTCACGAAGCCACTCCTTCATTGCCCTGGCGGTGTGCTTGGGATCATTGTCATGCTAAAAGACCCAGCCATGTTTCATCTTCAATGCCCTTGCTGATGGAAGGAGGTTTGCACTCAAAATCTCACGATACATGGCCCCATTCATTCTTTCATGTACACGGATCAGTCATCCTGGTCCCTTTGCAGAGAAACAGCCCCAAAGCATGATGTTGCCACCCCCATGCTTCACAGTAGGTATGGTGTTCTTTGGATGCAACTCAGCATTCACTCTCCTCCAAACACGACGAGTTGTGTTTCTACCAAACAGTTCTACTTTGGTTTCATCTGACCATATGACATTCTCCCAATACTCTTCTGGAACATCCAAATGCTCTCTAGCAAACTTCAGACGGGCCCGGATATGTACTGGCTTAAGCAGGGGGACACGTCTGGCACTGCAGGATCTGAGTCCCTGGTGGCGTAGTGTGTTACTGATGGTAGCCTTTGTTACGTTAGTCCCAGCTTTCTGCAGGTCATTCACTAGGTCCTCCCGTGTGGTTCTGGGATTTCTGCTCACCATTCTTGTGAACGTTTTGACCCCATGGGGTGAGATCTTGCGTGGAGCCCCTGATGGAGGGAGATTATCATTGGTCTTGTATGTCTTACATTTTCTAATTATTGCTCCCACAGTTGATTTCTTCACACCAAGCTGCTTGCCTATTGAAGATTCAGTCTTCCCAGCCTGGTGCAGGTCTACAATTTTGTTTCTGGTGTCCTTCCACAGCTCTTTGGTCTTCACCATAGTGGAGTTTGGAGTGTGACTGTTTGAGGTTGTGGACAGGTGTCTTTTATACTGCTAACAATGTCAAACAGGAGCCATTACTACAGGTAATGAGTGGAGGACAGAGGAGCCTCTTAAAGAAGAAGTTACAGGTTTGCGAGAGCCAGAAATCTTGCTTGTTTGTAGGTGATCAAATACTTATTTTCCACCATAATTTGCAAATAAATTCTTAAAAAATCAGACAATGTGATTTTCTAGATACAGTATGTTTTCTCATTTTGTCTCTCATAGTTGAGGTCTACCTATGATGACAATTACAGGCCTCTCTCATCTTTTTAAGTGGGAGAACTTGCACAATTGATGGCTGACTAAATACTTTTTTTCTCCACTGTCTATCTATCTATCTATCTATCTATCTAAATAAAATCAGAAACCTGGGCAGCACACAGCAATTCAGTGAAAAAAGGAGGACTTTATTAGCCCAAATGTGCATTGTTTCAGTTCATCAAACGTTTTCTCAGGCTTGGCTCAAAATCAGCATATTGTAAAAAAAATCCATACAAACTTATAAAACACACAGGTGTACATACAGTCATGGCCAAAAGTTTTGAGAATGATACAAATATTAATTTTTACAAAGTCTACTGCTTCAGTTTTTCTAATGGCAATTTGCATATACTCCAGAATGTTATAAAGAGTGATCAGCTTAACAGCAATTACTTGCAAAGTCAATATTTGCCTAGAAAATGAACTTTATCCCCCAAAACACATTTCAACATCATTGCAGCCCTGCCTTAAAAGGACCACCTAACATCGTTTCAGTGATTGCTCCATTAACACAGGTGTGGGTGTTGATGAGGACAGGGCTGGAGATCAATCTGTCATGATTAAGTAAGAATGACACCACTGGACACTTTAAAAGGAGGCTGGTGCTTTCCATCATTGTTTCTCTTCTGTTAACCATGGTTATCTCTAAAGAAACACGTGCAGTCATCATTGCACTGCACAAAAATGGCCTAACTGGGAAGAGTATTGCAGCTAGAAAGATTGCACCTCAGTCAACAATCTATCGCATCATCAAGAACTTCAAGGAGAGAGGTTCCATTGGTGCCAAAAAGGCTCCAGGGCGCCCAAGAAAGACCAGCAAGCGGCAGGACCGTCTCGTAAAAGTGTTTCAGCTGCGGGATCGGGCTACCAGCAGTGCAGAGCTTGCTGAGGAATGGCAGCAGGCAGGTGTGAGTGCATCTGCACGCACTGTGAGGCAGAGACTCTTGGAGAAAGGCCTGGTCTCAAGGAGGGCAGCAAAGAAGCCACTTCTCTCCAGAAAAAACATCAGGGACAGACTGATATTCTGCAAAAGTTACAGGGAGTGGACTGCTGAGGACTGGGGTAAAGTCATTTTCTCTGATGAATCCCCTTTTCGATTGTTTGGAACATCTGGAAAACAGCTTATTCGGAGAAGAAGAGGTGAGCACTACCACCAGTCTTGTCTCATGCCAACTGTAAAGCATCCTGAAACCATTCATGTGTGGGGTTGCTTCTCAGCCAAGGGAATCGGCTCTCTCACAGTCTTGCCTAAAAACACAGCCATGAATAAAGAATGGTACCAGAATGTCCTCCAAGAGCAACTTCTCCCAACCGTCCAAGAGCAGTTTGGCGCTCAACAATGCCTTTTCCAGCATGATGGAGCACCTTGCCATAAAGCAAAGGTGATAACTAAATGGCTCAGGGAACAAAACATAGAGATTTTGGGTCCATGACCTGGAAACTCCCCAGATCTTAATCCCATTGAGAACTTGTGGTCAATCATCAAGAGACAGGTGGACAAACAAAAACCAACAAATTCAGACAAAATTAAAGCATTGATTCTGCAAGAATGGACTGCTATCAGTCAGGATTTGGTCCAGAAGTTGATTGAGAGCATGCCAGGGAGAATTGCAGAGGTCCTGAAGAAGAAGGGTCAACACTGCAAATATTGACTTGCTGCATTAACTCATTCTAACTGTCAATATAAGCTTCTGTTACTCATAATATGAATGCAATTCTATTTCTGTATGTGATAAAAACATCTGACAAACACACATAAAAACCAGAGGGCAGCAGATCATGTGAAATATAATATTTGTGTCATTCTCAAAACTTTTGGCCATGACTGTAGTAAATAGTTAATACACATTAGTAGTAGTGATCTCCACGTACTTGTCGCATATACAGATTGATGTGGTTTACCAATATACAGTATACTGTTGCCCTGTTACCACCCTTCCCCCCAATTATGATGGCCTCTTTAGCTGTTCGCGTATGCACAGTTGAGCACTTCAGTTGCAGTCTGGAGTCGTTTAATTTATAGCTATTTACACACGTGGACAAAATTGTTGGTACCCCTCGTTTAATGAAAGAAAAACCCACAATGGTCACAGAAATAACTTGAATCTAACAAAATTAATAATATATAAAAATTCTATGAAAATGAACAACCCCTTTAATATCCCCCAGGCTATTAGCATCCATCACTGCCCCCACACACAATATAATGGCCCCATCAATGGTCCCCATACAGTACAGGGGACCACTGAAGGGGCCACTGTATGGGGGGGGAATAGTGATGGGGTCACTGTATGCCATGCAGTGGCCCCTTCACTGTTCTCCCCTATAGCAGTATTGGAGTTTCTGCGACTTAGATATTGTTATGCTGGAGCCCTTAGGGCTGGTTCACATCTGTGTTCGGTTTCGTGCGGAAACCGAGCGGAAACCACACGGACCCCATTATAGTTTATGGGGTCCGCAGGTTTCCTTATGTAAACCGCTTCTCTCTGCGTATAGGTTTCCATTCGGGGGGGTCCCAAGCGGAAACCGAACGCAGATGTGAACCAGCCCTAAAGCAGGCAACAGCATAACAATACGATGGAAAATTAGCTGGGCTGGGGGGGGGGGATTACAACTCTCAACAGATCCAGAGCATCTGGAGCTATTGGGGGTTTTAGTTATCAGAGTGGTTAGTGAAATTGAAAGATTTGGGGGCAAAATAGGGGGAAATGTTGTTTTTTGTTTGCGTGGTTAAGTTGTACTTACCTTTCATACTGCTGGTCTGGGCTCCTATGCAGAAACCCGCCACCATGCACAGCGTCAGAACGTCAGTGACGCTTGTAGCAATAAGCTGCAACTGGATTGGTTCCAACCAGAGGCGTAGCTAGGGGTTCAGCACAGGGGGCGCAAACATGTCCAAGTGGGCGCCCAACCCAAGTTATACTAATATTATCACTATACATTAGAAGTATAATACAGTAGTAGTAGTATATACTGGCTGTACACAGGATTCTGCAGACCATTTAGGTGAATACAGTGCAGTTACATGTAGTGACTTACAGGTGACGTCTCTGACTAATCCTTCACATTTCCTGTATCTTCCCTCTCGACCGCTATGACCACTCCTTCCAGTCTCTGTAAAGTTTGCAGCACAGACATCTTTGGCTCTTCACTTTTCCAGGCACCTGACCCATATTGTCCTCACCTACACAAAGCCCCCATTCTACCCCCAATTATAAAATATATAATATAAAAATCCTCTATAAATGAATATTACCCCTGTATGTATCGTTAAATGAATGCCGCTGTGTGCCACTTCAGTTAATAATACTGCCTCTAGGCTGTCTTAGAGGTTGTCCAGGATCAGACATTTTAATGTATGCAGCAGGAGAGAGTTATAAAATAAAAATGCGCTAACAGTTACCTATATCCTCCAAACTGTTCCTGTGCTGGGTCGCCTGTCACCTTCACTGTTCTGTATACCGAGCGGCTTCAGCAGTGACGTCAAGTTAACAGGACAGCTAAAGCCAATCCCTATGCTCAGCAGTACAGCAGTATACAGTGTTTGGCTGCCCATAGTCTTGTTGACATCACTGCTGCAGCTGCTCTGTATACATACAAGGTGACAGGCAACCCAGCTCTGGTAAGGAGGGGAAGATGCATTATAACCCTCCCCTGCTATCTGCATTAAAAGTTTAAACCTTTAAATTAAGAATGCCCAGCAATTAATAATGCCTCTTGTGTTCCCCCTAATAATAATAATACTCCTGCATATCCGCTAAAAGGGGTTGTCCAGGCAAAAATGGACTCAAATATTATTTTTCTAAATTGGCCAGGGATAGTGGAAAAAAAAAACAAAAAAAACCATACTCACCTGTCCCCGATGCTCCTGTCCTGCTGTTCTGTTGTTGTCTTCCGGCGCACGTACCGCTGAGGGAACATCACAACCGGTGACAAATTCCACAGCAAGAAAGCAGCCGAGCTGCAGGACTGGACCACCCTGGGAGGACACCAGAGCACCGGGACAGATGAGTATGTTTTTTTTTGTTTGTTTTTTTCATCTCCCCTGGCCTAATTAGAAATTTATGTTTAGCCTGGACAACCTCTTTAAAGGGGTTGTCCAGAAATTTCAGAGAGGATACCAAGGAAAGTGGAACGTTAAAAAAAAAAAAAATCATACTCACCTGACACCAGTGTCTGTCACACTATCTGGTCCAGCATGTGCTGTTCCTTTGCCGGCAGAAGTTCTGCGCTGCACCTGACTGCTGAGGGCAATCAATGGCCACAAGAAAGGAACCGGTGACGTATGTAAGTGACATCATCAGTTCCTTTCCTGTGGTCACTGATTGGCCTAAGCAGTCATGTGTGGCAAAGGGGCTTCCACTGGCAAAGCCACGGTTTGCGCTGGACTTGTCAGTGGTGGCAGACACTGGGGACAGGTATGTTTTTTTGTTTTTTATTTTTTTATGTTTCACGTCTCCTCCCTGACTTCTGAAATTCCTGGACACCCCTTTAAAATCAATAATGCCATCATCACGCCCTGGGTCAAGACGCTGACATCTTCAGCGGTTGCCAGGATCCCCCGAGCCTAGGGCCCCCGAGGATACCGATCCAGCCCCTGACCACTATTAGTCCTCATTTTGCCAATGCAAATGCATTTGTCAGGAGCCCGATCGGTATGGTGAGGGGCCCGGCCCCTGACCTTCCCGATCGGCCCCTGACCTTCCCGATCGGGCCCCTGACCAATGCATCTGCATTGGCAAAATTAGGACTAATAGTCAGGGCCCATGGGGGGATTCACCGATTCCCGATAAGCTAGTCTGTGGTTCCGAGGTGCACATTTTACACACCACCAGGAGTATGCACAGTTGCGCACTTCAGACGCCATAATGGTGCAGCAGGTCAGTGAATGGGCTTATGGTAAATTCCACCAGATCACTGCTACTAATGTGCATTAACTATGTGTATTAACTACTATGTATACCTGTGTGTTTTATAAGTTTGTATGGATTTTTTCACTATATGCTGATTTTGCGCAAGACCCTTTTTTCACTATTATGGTTCAAAAGTATGTAATTACTGTTTTATTGACTATATAGGACATATATTGTATATGATTGTAATATTTTATGATACTTTGTATGCAATTGATTGCTAATTCATATGTCCCACGATCCACTATAAATCTGTGTACATTGCTATCCACTGCTTGGGAAAAGTTCTGATGAACTGAAACATTGCACATTTGGGCTAATAAAGTCCTCCTTTTTTAACTCAATTGTTGTGTGCTGCCAAGGTTTCTGTTTTTTGATACTTTGGTTCATTGCTAGTGCGAGTTGCACCATTTTTGCATTTGGTCTTTGTGCTGCTCTGCTTCCAATTTCTTTTCTATCTATTTATCTATCTATGTATGTTTCTATCTATCTATTTATCTATCGATCTTTTAAATCATATGAGGCAAAGAGTTTTCTGTACATGATTTGATAATTATGTTACCTTCCATAGCAACCTTATGCAGATGTAGAACGAAGTAATGATAATTAACATCTAACTGAACACAGAAATGCTTTGGGTAATTATACTCACACATAGTATCCACCTACTCAGTCATTTGACAAAGAAAAGAATGTTAAAAATTTGTCAAGGAAGTTTGGAAGGTTCTATAACATGTAAACATGCAATTCTATTTGACCCAGCTCTTTATTTCTAGGAAAGCAAAGTACTCTGTTCCTTTAGAACTAATTCTGATTTATATTGCAGTTTTTATTTCTCACTAAACTTTTCATTTTACATATGGATCCAGTGTAGAGTCTCATTTCAGGCCCCTGGTCTTTGTTGACATTCTCCCTGTGCATGAGCACTTCAGTGAATCAGTGGTTGAGCGCTGATGCTCAATTTGACCAAAGCTTCGCTGCTCAGCCAGTGGCGTGAATACCGGGGTAGCAGCAGTAGTGGCTGCTACAGGGCCCGGGACCTTAGGGGGCCTGGCGGGCCCATGATGCTTTTTTTTATTTTTTTAATAGGCCGTTACCTGCTGGAGTAACCCCAGCAGGTAATGAATCTCCTGTCACTCGCCACCTCCTTTGGTCTCACTCAATGGTCCTCCTCTGTCACCCACACAAAAGGACACACGCTGGACCTCATATTCACACTCCTCTGCTCTCTATTCAATCTCTCTAACTCTCTGTCCATGCTCTCTGACCACAACCTGCTGACATTCTCTGTCCTCTCCTCTGTAATAGATCCCCCAACCCCTAAACCAACACACCCCCGCAGGAAATCTAATCGCCTTGACATCCGCACGCTCTCAGACTCTCTCCTACCGCTCACTGACATATCCTCACTCCAGGATGCAGATACCCCTGCTGACTACAATACCACCATGACTTCAGCCCTTGACTCTGTGGCCCCCTTCACTAAGACAAGAGCCCAACCAATCAATAGACAACCCTGGCACACTGACCTGACTAAAAAACTGAGAAGTGCCTCACGGGTTGCAGAACACCTCTGGATGAAAAGCCACTCCCAGGAGGACTTGCTTAGGTATAAAAAGGCAGTTCTCACATTCAAGATTGCACTTACCTCTGCAAAGCAGGTCTACTTCTCCACACTAATATCTGCCCTATCCCACAACCCGAAACAACAATTCACTACCTTCAACTCCCTTCTCTGTCCTCCTGCGCCCCCTCCAACATCTCATCCCCAAACTCACTGAAGTCATTACTCCTGCCCTAACCCATCTCTTCAACCTATCCCTAACCAATGGATCCTTCCCTTCCACCTTCAAACATGCTACTGTCACACCTATACTTAAGAAACCCTCCCTCAACCCGTCCTCTCCAGCCAATTATCGCCCCATCTCACTGCTCCCATATGCCTCTAAATTGCTGGAGCAACACGTCCACTCCGATCTATCCTCCTATCTCTCGTCCAATGTGCTCTTTGACAGACTATAGTCAGGCTTCAGACCCCATCACTACACAGAAACTGCCCTAACCAAGGTCACTAATGACCTTCTAACTGCCAAAGCCAAACGTCACTACTCTGTCCTCCTCCTCCTCCACCTCTCCTCTGCCTTTGACACAGTCGACTATTCCCTCCTGTTAGAAACACTCTCATCCCTTGGCATCTCAGACCTGGCCCTTTCCTGGATCTCCTCATACCTCACCAACCGCACATTCAGCATCTCCCAAACGCACACCACCTCCCTGCCACGCCCTCTTTCTGTAGGTGTCCCCCAAGGCTCCGTCCTAGGACCCCTCCAGTTCTCCATTTACACCCTCGGCCTTAGCCAACTCATAGAATTCCATGGTTTTCATTACCATTGCTATGCTGACGACACCCAAATATATCTCTCTAGACCAGACATTACCTCTCTGTTGTCCAGAGTCCCAAAATGTCTAACAGCCGTAGCCTCCTTTCACTCCTCCCGCTTTCTCAAACTTGTTGGAGATATGCAACAGCCAGCTTCGTCTCTATATTTGCTGGATTGACTGCAGTTCACATTTATGACACTAGATGTAGCTGTTACTAAATTTTTATCTGTAGACACTCTGTACTTTGTTGTTTTTGATGCTGTTGATATATACTTCCTGTATTGTTTGTGTGAGTGCTGAACTGGATCTGTTATTCACCATATGAGGTTTAAACAGCAAGTTGTTTCTGCTGAGGAAACTCTACAAAAAGAGGCTTAGCACAGAGCAGGACATGCAAGAGCATATAAATGCCATGCTGGAAGTGATCACACAACTCAGATCAGGCGGTGAGAATATAACAGACATGACAGTGGCACTGCGGATGTTGGCTTTTCTTTTTACCCGAACTTACCAATGCTGCGACCTCACCTTCCTCCCCCTAGTCCCCACCTTACTATCTAAGAATAAAGACAAACACAATTGAGGTTGGATTAATTGGCCACAGCAGCCATTTTATTATAAACGATACAAATATATATCTATATAAAAATCGTATTTATCCAAAACCCACCTAAATGACTAACCTTAATATAACCCCCTATGTATAATAAATACATAAATAACACCTTATATAACAAAATAACAACAGTTAACAAATAACAAATTAACCCCCATTTTCCAGAAATAAACATGTATATATATATATATATATATATATATATATATATATTTCCTGAGGGGGAGGTCCTTGGAGCTACATAGATCTGGCCGCCAAACTGTCCATCACACCAAGTTACCCCCAGCCGCAAACCACAGGCTCAGGGGCACCATAAACACCGATGGCAGTCTCACCACATATACCAAACCACTCCCCGGGACACCACCCAGCAGGAGCCCAAAAGCGGCCAGACCAACCCAAAACCAGAGTTAATTGTAGGGGAAACTCACCACCATGTTTCCCCACCCCCCGAATTTCCACCAACTCCAAGGACCCCCCACCCCGCCACAGGGCGCACGCCTTGACCACCTTAAGGCTGCGCCCCCCCACCAAAGCCAATGCCCGCTCCACCCCACTCTGCAAGCCTAAAGCCCACATGTCAATCCCCACCGCGTTCAGGTGTACCCCATCTGCCAACCAAAAACCACCATCCAACTCCTCCAACTCGTGGTGCCTCACCACGATACCCCCATTTCTCACCACGAACGACCCGATTGACCTGTTGACCTTGGACCGAGCCCGATTGATCCGAGGCACCGACCTGGCTCCCCGCCAGGAATGACGTGGGACTATATCCGACCAGACTACAACCAACCCCGGACATTCCACCCACAAACGGAGTAGATCATGTTTTACATCCCTGACCAGCTCCCTAAAAGGGCGAGCGCCCAGGTCATTCCCGCCTAAGTGCAGGAACAACACATCAGGGTGGCAGTGCAAGTGGGCGTACCTGTTAAACTCCTGTAACATGCGTCCCCACAGCATGCCCCGGAAACCCAGCCACCGCACAATCGCCACTGACCTAGGAAAACCGAGCTGCCGTCCGTGGGGGCTCCAATTCCGCTCGCGCCGCCCCCCAGTGGACATAAGAGTGTCCCAATATCCATACCAAGCAGGGGGGGGTGATCTGCAAAACAAATAACCCACATCAACAATAGCAGGAAAAACGAACCCCCCCCCCAAAAAAAAATAAAAAGAACCAGACGAGAACGGTAAACACTCACAGCAAATGAGGGCGGACATACGATACAAAACGGCGCGATGCCCAACTGCCAATTCGCCGCACTACATCTGGTCCCAACCCCCACACTGAAGCCTCTGTAGCCGCGCCTATGCGGAAAGAGTGTGGGGCTAATACCATTGGGTCGAGACCCAGGTCCCCCAAACACTTCCTAAAAACCCACGTGAACTGAAATCTAGATATAAAGGAGTCATTGGCATGACACAATAACGGGCCTACCCGCCAACACCGCCATGCGCCTGTCCCCATCCGAAACAACACCCCCCAACTCACCCGCCACTGACTCAAATTCTCTCCATGCTGCCTCATAAGCTGCCCAGGTACCAACCGCTAGTGATGATCGAATCAGTTCCCCGGCCGCGGCAAGACCACGCCCCACAGGTGATCCGGACAAGGGATCCGCCTCGGGGGCCACCTGACGAAACCGTTCCCACTGAAACCGAGAAAGAGAGTCGGCAATGACATTACTAACACCCGGGACATGAACAGCCACTACCCAAGCATTCAGTGCCAGACAGCGCAACACCAGACATCGTAACAGCCGAATGACCGGGGGGGAAGAGGCTGACAGCGAGTTAATGGCGCTCACCACCGACTGGTTGTCGCAATGGAAACGCACCTTCTTGTTCCGAAAACGATCTCCCCAAACCTCCAATGCCACCACAATAGGGAATAGTTCCAACAGACACAAATTCCTAACCAAACCCATCTCCACCCATTCCGACGGCCACCGACCCGCGCACCACTGTCCCTGACAAAAAGCCCCAAAACCGACCGCTCCCGCCGCGTCCGTGTACAAATCCCAGTCAAAAACGTCAACCACAGGCGACATTACCAAGGAGCGGCCGTTATATTTACACAAACAACTGGACCTCTAAATCGTCCCTGTGTTCCCTGGTCAACCGGAGAAAATGCCTGGGCGACGTCACCCCAGCCGTAGCACTTGCCAAGCGCCTGCAAAACACCCGCCCAATGGGCATAATCCTACAGGCAAAATTTAGTTTGCCCAGCAGTGACTGCAAGTCCCGGAGTATAATCTTCCGCAACCTAGTGGCGCGCCCTACCTCCTCCCGAAGCGATGGCAATTTATCCTCTGGGAGGCGACACTCCATGTGCTCGGTGTCAATAGTGATACCTAGGAAGCTCAGACACGATGACGGGCCCTCCGTCTTACCTGGGGCTAGGGGGACCCCAAAACGCGCTGCCACCCGTTCCAGGGTCCGGAGCAAGGAAAGGTAAACAGAGGAACCGGCTGGGCCGAGGCACAAGAAATCGTCCAAGTAGTGGATGACGGACCCAACACCTGCCAGGTCCCGCACCACCCACTCCAAGAACGAGCTAAAGGGCCTCAAAATAAGCACACGAGATCGAGCACCCCATAGGGAGACAACGATCCACAAAGTAAGCCCCGTCCCAGAAACACCCCAAGAGCCGTAGGCTCTCCGGATGAACCGGGAGGAGGCGGAATGCCGACTGCACGTCCGTCTTTGCCATCAGTGCCCCGGGCCCGTACTTCTGCACCCAATGAACCGCTGAATCAAATGACGTATAAACCACTGAACTTAGATCGGGGTCAATACCGTCATTAACTGACCCCCCTTTGGGGTGCGACAAATGATGTATTAATCTAAACTTATGGGGCTCTTTTTTTGGAACTACCCCTAGTGGGGAAACTATAAAATCTGCAAACGGCGGGAAACTAAAGGGGCCCGCCATACGCCCCAAGGAGACCTCCTTGGCCAACTTCTCACCGACCACACGTGGATGCCGATAGGCAGAGACCAAATTTCGCGTGGACAAGGAGGCCCCCTGGAGCGAAGACGGGATCCGAAAACCTTGCCTGAAGCCATCAAGCAACAACCGAGCCTTAAGACGGTTCGGATACCGATTTAGATAAGGCTCCATCTCGCCCACCTTCACCGCCCCGCCTGACTGTCGTCCTTTCCCCCTCTTAAAACAGCGGGCTGACCCATGGGAGGCGCCCCCACACACGGAACAGGCGTGCTTGAACATGCAAGTCGCCCCAAACTTGCACTGGCCTTCATTAAATTGCCAGCAGAAGCCTGTCTTTCCTCCGGTTCCCTGTCCCGCCCCAGACTGACTAGCGAGGCCAGGGGTCCCGGCCCCCCCCTGAAAGGGCTGCCCAAACCGGGAAGGAGCCATGACCCTCAACCACAGCCCAATGTCTTTTTGATCCCACCGAATAGACGGGCGGATCGCCCTGCGCTGACGGAACTGCTCATCATAGCGCAGCCAAGTCTGACCCCCGTATACCCTATATGCTTCGCCTATGGCATCCAAGTAGCAAAACAGTCCCGAACAATGTTCAGGAGCTTTTTCGCCAATCACGCTAGCTAATATGGGAAACGCCTGCAGCCAGTTGGTAAAAGTCTGCGGGATCAAACGCCACCGCCTCTTCTCTTCCTCCTCCTTCTTAAGCTCATCCCGCTTGCCCTTATCCAAATTAAACTTTTCCAGAGGAAGCAGGGAAAAGATTTCGATGTATTCGTCACGCCAAATCTTGTCCTTCACCTCCTTCTTCAAATGGGCACCTAGGGGACCTTCAAAACAGACGTAGACCTCCCCCCTGGCTCTATCGTCTAAACGGATGCCATCCCCTTCCTTCTCGGAATGCAACAGACACCGCCACTCCCACTTCCTTACGGACCAGACTCTCAGACGGCAATACTATCACCGGAGGGGCCGGGGGGCCCCCAGCCCACGCGGAAACAGGGGAGCCACCACTCCCCCCTACCCCACTCGAGCGCGCTAACACATCACGAAGACCTCCCAGTAGTTCCCGCAGCTCCTCTCCTAAATCCCCCGCCAACCCCGCAGCCGCCGGACCCACCCCAGCCGCAACGTCGGGTTCCTCCCCACTCGCCTGAGATCTAAATAATGCTGGCACAGAACAAGACAAAGACATACACTCACCAGGCTGCGCAGAAGCTGTGATCCTGCCAGCCGCAGATCCCGAATCCATTCGCAGAGAAGAGTCCACGAAGTCGTCACCTTCATAGTCATGGATGCTGCTACTAGCCGCCGCGGAACCTGAACAGCCGGCACATGAAGGGCACCCCCGCCTGGAGACCGTCCGCAATCCCAATGAGGACCGGCCCGGAGACCGTCCGCTGGAAGCACCCCGCTGCTCTACGGACGCTGGAATACGCCCAGCCGCTCCTGCAGGCCGGCGTGCATCCCCAGGTGGCATCAGTTGTCTCTCCTGACGACTAGTGGCCCCCCCGACCGGAGCATCGCCAGGCAGGGCCACTGAATCCCTGGCTGTAGTTGGAGGAGGAGTCAAGGAGGGAAGGGGGAGGGGCAACCTGGGCCACGAGCTCCGCCCCCTCCCCTCCACTGGTCCCGGCTGCTGTGATGGATTCCTCCCAGGCCAGGGGCCGCTGCCCTTAGCTGTAGGGCACGCCCGCCGGCCTGGAGGGTCCCTGGAAGGGCTCCTGCGCTGACGCCGGGACCTGGGTGCCGCTTCAGGGCTGAGACGCTCCGGAGGCCTCGCCCAACGCCGCCGCCGGGCCGAGACCACGGCCACCGGAGCCATGGAAGGAGCGGGCGACGGGGAGGCTGCCGGCGCCGGACCAGGCCGCGGGGAGCCGGGCGCCCCGCCGCCGGGGACCGCATCCACGATCCCCAGCATCTGCTGCCTCAACCAGGCAGCGTCGCATGAGCCGGCAGCAGCGCAGAGCTGCCCCAGGAGTACCTCCAGGTCGGCCATCTCTCAGCTAGCGGATGTCTACAATGGCTCCTTCCCAGCGGTAAGTGACCGCGGGAAGCCGAGCCGCTAATATTATATCCCCCCACTCCCCGTAGTTACTCCCGCCATAGCCTCTAACCCTCCCCCTAGTAACAGTAGGCCTCACCTCCAGGCCCTATCCTGCGGCCTCCGCTCAGCTCTGCCTAGCTCTGGCCTTCCTGTCATGCTCCAGCCATTTTATTATGCAGTTTACCTGACACTAACACTGCACTGATCAATGTGCTGGAGACACAGCCTGAGACAGATCTGACATTAACATTCTTAAAGACCAGGCTCATAGATGAGTATCAGCGAAGAAAGGAGTTTTCACATGATTATACAGAAACTCACTCCAAGACTGCTCTTAAAGCTACAGAAACAAGGTCACACAAGAAGGAAACCAGAGTGTGCCACAGACAAGGACACATAAAGAAAGACTGCACTATATGGAAAGCAGAGCAGATGAGGCAGAATCCCTCTTATACTAAGCAGAAAGTCAAAGCCACCATTTCTGATTCAAGTGAAGGTAAGTGGAATGCCACATTTAAAGTGACAGACAACCATAAATTGCAAGGCTGGTGCATTGACTCAGATGGGAGTAAAATATGTGCAGAAGGATATGAGAATGGAACCCTTGTATGCCCCAATGATGCGGGACACAATTTAGCAATACCAGTAAAAGATGTACTTTATGTTCCTGATCTAGAAGGAGGACTCTTATCTGTGAAGTGTCTGACAAGAAAAGGACTCACTGTAAAATTCCAAGGTGACAAGTGTTCTATCCTAGATGGCAAGCAGATGATAGCAAGTGCCAAGTTGGATGATCATCTATATCACCTCAACACAGTGAAGGAGCAGGTGAGACTATGCACACATAAGCACAATGACTGTATACACGTGTGGCACAGGAGTTTAGGTCACAGACACCCAGAATGCATACAGGAACTACAAAAGAGGAATCTGACAAAGGATCTAAAAGTATCCCCTTGTTCAGTTATTGTTAAATGTGAATGTTGCACAAATCCAAAGCTACAAGAGCAACACTTCCTAAAGTAAGTCACAATAGAGCTTCAAGACCTCTTGACCTAGTTCACAGAGATGTATGTGGTCCCCTAAACCCACCTACACCAGGAGGCAACAGGTACATAGTGACTTTCATAGATGACTATTCAAGATACACAGTCACCTAATGCAACACAAGAGTGAAGTTTTTGACAAATTACAGGACTATGTAGCTGAAAGAAAGAACAGAACTCTGACTGAAATGATCAGATGCCTGCTGACAGACTCTGGATTACCACAAAAATACTGTATTGGGGTGAAGCAGCAATGACAGCCACTTATTTGTGAAACAGACTCTTTTCTAGAACAATGGAGAAAACTCCATATGAACTGTGGCACAATGAGAAGCCGAGTGTAAAACATCTAAGATTTTTTGGATGCAAGGCGTTCATCTATATTCCAGAAGAAAAACGCACCAAACTACAAAACAGAGCATTTGAAGGCGTCTTTGTTGGATACAGTGACAATGTTAAGGGTTACAGAATCCTAAATCCCAAAACTGACAAGGTTACCATTAGCAACAGCATAACTTTTGTTGAAGATCTGAGAGACAATGTAATGACAACAGAGGAAGTAAAAACAGAAGAGAAAACTGACACTGATCAGCCAACATCTGTAACTTCTGAACAAACAGTTGAAGTGAGCGCAGAATCCATCAGTAATGAAGAACAGACACAACCAAGCTCACACACAGAACCAAGACGCTCGATGAGAGAGAATAAAGGTAAACCACCTGTACGTCTCTCATACATAGCAAGCACTGCCAGTGCTAATGAACCTACAACTTGGGAAGACATATCTAATCTTTTCGAAGGGGAAGCCAGTAAATGGATAAAGGCTGCAAAGGAAGAGATAAAATCCATGCATGACACTAAAACATGAACACTTACAGAACTACCACCTGGAAGGAAATCCATAGGTTGTAAATGGACTTTCAAAGTAAAGTACAATGAAGATGGTACAGTAGAACAATACAAAGCAAGAATAGTAGCCAAGGGATATTCTCAAAAATATGGAGAGGACTATGATGAGACATTTGCGGCAGTAGTCAAACATGCTACAATAAGAACTTTGCTGACTGTAGCCGCAATAAGGAAAATACAAGTAAGACACTTTGATATAAAACAGTGTTTCTACATGGCGAGTTAGCAGAAGATATCTACATGGAACAACCACCAGGATTCAAAGATGAGCAAAGGCCAGACCTAGTATGCAAACTACAGAGGAGTATATATGGTTTAAACCAAGCTGCCAGAGCATGGAATATGAGAATAAATGAAGTGCTTACACAGGAGGACTTTCAGAGGAGTAAAGCAGACCCCTGTTTATACACAAGGAAATTGGCAGACAGGTGGATCTATG
This sequence comes from Leptodactylus fallax, assembly GCA_947044405.1. NCBI lineage: Eukaryota > Metazoa > Chordata > Amphibia > Anura > Leptodactylidae > Leptodactylus > Leptodactylus fallax. The sequence continues at coordinate 2,670,367 of CAMRHE010000024.1, forward strand.
TACTCATTTATGTGGACGATATTCTGATTTGTTTCAAGCAAGAAGGGGATGAAGGAGAAATACTCCAAACCCTAAATCAGCACTTTGAGACCAAAGATCTCGTCAACGTAAATAATTTTCTTGGCAATTAGATTGAGAGAGAGGAAGATGGCAGCTTCTTTCTGAACCAAAAGCACAAAATACAAGAAATAATTGAGACATTTCGAATGGAAGATGCAAAACCAGTAAAATCCCCTATGGAAATCAACTACCTGAAGAATATAGATAGCTAAGATTCGCTACTACCAACTAACACTCAGTACAGGAAAGCAATAGGGAAATTGCTGTACATTAGCACCGCTACAAAGCCTGACATTGCAGCAGCAGTTGGAATCCTATGCAGAAAGACTTCATCGCCAAGTCAGATGGACTGGAATGCTGTGAAGCAAGTCATTCGCTATCTTAAAGGGACTTTACACTACAAGCTAAAGTTACCAGCAAGTGACGAAAGCACCCTGACAGGATATGTGGATGCCGATTGGGCCGGAGATACCAGTGACAGAAAATCTACAAGTGGGTACCTGTTTCTTCAGGAGGTGCTATCTGTTGGACTAGTAGAAAGCAGCTTTCTGTTACACTATCATCTATTGAAGCAGAGTATGTTGCAGCAGCACAGGCAAGTCAAGAAGTCATATGGTTGAGACAACTATTAAAAGACTTGGGTCAACCACAGATGAAAGCAATGAGAATCTTTGAGGACAATCAAGGATGTCTTGCACTTGTGAAGATGGAAAGAGTTAGCTCGAGAACCAAGCATATTGATGTGAAGTTCCACTTTCTGAGGGATCTTCAAGAGCAGGGACTTCTTGAGTTACTTTATTGCCCGACTGAGGATATGACAGCAGATATCCTTACCAAGCCCCTGACCGCTGAAAGACACTCAAGGCTTACAAAGAAGATGGGCCTAACAGACTAAGCCTTAGCTGTTGAGAAGGGGTGTTGGAGATATGCAACAGCCAGCTTCGTCTCTATATTTGCTGGATTTACTGCAGTTCACATTTATGACACTAGATGTAGCTATTACTAAATGTTTATCTGTAGACACTCTGTACTTTTGTTGTTTTGATGCTGTTGATATATACTTCCTGTATTGTTAGTGTGTGTGTGTGCTGAACTAGAACTGTTATTTACCATGTGAGGTGAACCTTCTCTTACTGCATTCATGTTTCACTAAAGTCTGTTCCTGTTATATACAAATGTCTGTCTGGTTTTGACTCTGCCACATCCAGCAATCCCACTCAATATGGAGAAAACGGAGTTCATAATCTTCACCCCTCCTCGCAAGGCCCCCCTACCTGACCCATCTATCAAAATTAATGGAATCACACTCACCCCAGTCCCACTGGCCCACTACCTTGGGATAACCTTAGACTCTGACCTATCCTTCAAGCTGCATATTCAAACCCTCAACACCTCCTGCCGCCTCTAACTCAAGAACATCCTTCGAATCTGTTCCTTCCTCACCCCTGAAACTACAAAGATGCTAGTTCACGCCCTCATAATCTCCCGCCTTGACTACTGTAACACACTTCTCCATGGCCTTCCAGCATAACATTCTCTCCCCCTTCCAGTCCACCTTAAACTGTGCTGCTCGCTTAATACACCTCTCCCCCCATTCTTCATCGGCCGCTCCCCTCTACCAATCCCTTCACTGGCTACCCGTTGCCCAGTGAATAGAGTTCAAACTACTAACGCTGACATAAACCTGTCCCCTTCATATATCTCCAAACTAATCTCCCGCTACCTGCCCACATGTAACCTCCGATCCTCCAAAGACCTCCTACTCCGCCCTGCTCTTATCTGCTCTTCACACAACCGTCTCCAAGATTTCTCCTGTGCATCCCCCATACTCTGGAACTCATTACCAAGACACATAAGACTGTCCCCCACAGTCACAAGCTTCAAGAAGGCCCTGAAGACTCACCTATTAAAGAAGGCCTTCAACCTCCAATAACACTACTGTCTCCACAGCATCACCTGAACAGCCTCTACCCCCACCTTCTGTCTCTATCCCTCTTCCCTCATAGATTGTAAGCCCTGTATCCCACTGTTCCAGTTGGTCACTGTTAGTATTATCTGTTTTGTATATCTTGTGTACCGTATGTTAACCCTCAAATGTAATGCACCATGGAATTAACCCCTTAAGGACCCAGCCCAAAAGTGCGTTAAGGACCAGGCCTCGTTTTTCAAAACTGACATGTGTCACTTTATATGGCAATAACTTTGAGACGTCTTAACTTACACAAGTGATTTTGAGATTGTTTTTTCGTGACACATTGTACTTCATGTTAGTGGTAAACACTAATGAATATTTTTGTATTTATTTATAGAAAAATAGGAAATTTGATGGAAATTTTGAAAAAAAAAATCGCAATTTTCAAAATGTGAAATGCTCTGCTTTTCAGATAGATAGTCATTCCACCCAAATACATTAATACATATTATCTACCATATCTCTGCTTTATATCGGCATCATCTTTTAATCGTCCTGTAATTTATTTTGGATGTTAGAAGGCTTACAAGTGTAACAGCGATTTTGCAGATTTACAAGAAAATTTCCCAAACTAATTTTTTAGGGACCACTTCAGTTCTGAAGAGGATTATAAAGGCCTATATATTAGAAACCCCCATAAATCACCCCATTTTCAAAACTGCACCCCTCAAATAATTCAAAATAACATTTGGGAAGTTTGTTAACCCTTTAAGAATTTCACTGGAATTAAAACAATATGGAGGTGAAATTTAGACATTTAATTTTTTCCCACTAATTCCTTAATTTAGCCCTAAAATTAACACATTCACAAAGGGTTAAAGGAAAAAATGCATCTCACAGTTTGTTATGCAATTTCTCCCGAGCACGGAAATACCCCACAAGTGGGTGTAAACTGATGTTTGGGCGAATGGCAGCGCACGGAAGGGAAGGAGTGACACTGGGCGTCTGAAAAGCAGATTTTGCTGCAATAGTTTTCAAGTGCCATGTCTCATTTGCAAAGCCCCTAGAGTACCAATACAAAGGAAAACCCCAAAAATTGACCCCATTTTGCAAACTACACCCCTCACAGAATTCATATAGGGGTATAGTGAGCATTTTGACCTTACATTCGTTTCACAGATTTTGCTAACACTGGGATGTATAAATGAAACATTACTAAAATGTCACTTTATCCCCAAAGTTTTCATTTTCACAATGGGTTAAAGGAGAAAAAGCACCCCACAGTTTGCAAAATAATTGCTCCTAAACACAGCAATACCCCATATGTGGTCGTAATCTGCTGTATGGGTACATGGCAGGGCTCAGAATGGAAAGAGCGCTATTTAGCTTTTGGAGAGCAGATTTTGCTGGAATAGTTTTCAGGTACCATGTCGCATTTGCAGAGCCCCCAAAGTACCAATACAGTGGAAACCCCCTAAAAGTGACCCCATTTTGGAAACTACACCCCTCACAGAACATATCAAGGGACATAATGAGCATTTTGACCCTACAGCTGTTTCACAGATTTTATTAACATTGGGACATTAAAATGAAAAATTACTTTTTTTCCAATAAACCGTCAATTTAGCCCCAAATTTTTCATTTTCACAAGAGGACAAAGGAGAAAAAGCACCCCAAAGTTCGTTACACAATTTCTCCTGAACACAGAAATGCCCCATATGTGGCTGTAATCTGCTGCATGGGTACATGGCAGGGCTCAAAATGGAAAGAGCGCTATTTAGCTTTTGGAGGGCAGATTTTGCTGGAATAGTTTTTGGATGCCATGTCGCATTTGCAGAGCCCCTAAAGTACCAATATAATACAAACCCCCAAAAATTGACCCCATTTTGGAAACTACACCCCTTATAGAATTTATCTAGGGGTATGGTGAACATTTTGACCTCACAGCTGTTTCACAGATTTTATTAACATTGGGACATTAAAATGAAAAATTACTTTTTTTCCAATAAACCGTCAATTTAGTCCCAAATTTTTCATTTTCACAAGAGGACAAAGGAGAAAAAGCACCCCAAAGTTCGTTACACAATTTCTCCTGAACACAGAAATGCCCCATATGTGGTTGTAATCTGCTGTATGGGTAAATGGCAGGGCTAAAAATGTAAAGAGCGCTATTTAGCTTTTGGAGGGCAGATTTTGCTGGAATAGTTTTTGGATGCCATGTCGCATTTGCAGAACCCCTAAAGTACCAATATAATGGAAACCTCTCAAAAGTGACCCCATTTTAGAAACTACACCCCTCAAGGAATGTATCAAGGGGTATTATCATTTAGAGCCTAAAAATGCTTCCCAAAAATTAATGTACAAAGTGAAAATTAAAGTTTTTAAAGAAATATCCAATTTCAGTGCCTAATACGTTGCGGCCACTTTGTGGCATCAGAGACATGCACTCGTAAAACTATTAAGTGGGCTATCCCAGGGACAAAAAAATTATATATGTGGGTATAAACTGCTGCTTGGGCACGCAGCAGGGCTCAGAAGGGAAGGAGCACTGTGTTTTTTTTTTAGCTTTTGGAGTACAGATTTAGAGGGACTTTCTGGTCGCCATGATATTTTTGCAGAGCCCTGGAGGTGCCAGTAAATTGGAATTCCCCAAGAAGTGACCCCCATTTTGTAGGGGCAATTTTAGGGTCTCTGCAAATGTGACATGGCGTCCAAAAAAACAACAATCTAAATATGCGCTCCAAAAGCACATAGCACTCCTTCTCATTTGCGCCCTGCTGTGTGCCCAAATGACAGTTTATGCCCACACGTATGACACTGGTGTACCCAGGATAACGTACTTAACAATGCCATATGTGCGTATAAACTGCTGTTTGGGCACAGCCAGGCACAGAAGGGAAAGAGCGCTATTTTGGTTTTTAGAGCACAGTTTGCTTTTTGGACACCATGACACTTTTGCAGAGACCATGAATTGTCAGTAAAGTGGAATCCGCAGACATGTCACCCCATTTTGGAAACTATACCCTTCAAGGGATTTTATCAAGTGGGGTAGCGAGCATTATTAACCCTTAAGTGTTGCATTCTTTTAATTTCCAAAAATGAATGCGCAGCTGATAATGAAAAGTTAAAAATGAAATTTTTCTATAGATACGCCATTTCAGTGCCCGATATGTTGTGCCCAGCTTATGTCTGCACAGACACACACTCCAAAAACTGGTGATCGGGGATCCCGGGCACAACAGCTTTTGGAGCGTTCATCTCTGATACAAGCCGGGCACAACATATTACGCATAGAAATGTCGTGTTCCTGGAATAATTGTCATTTTCAACTTTCATCATCAGCTGCCTATTCATTTACGGATAATAAATTATAGCAACACTTGGGGGTTAAAAATGCTCACTGTACCCCTGGATAAATTCCTTCAGGGGTGCAGTTTCCAAAATGGGGTGACATGTCAGGGGATTCCACTGTACTGGCATTTCAGCTCTGCAAAAGTGCAATGGCGTCCAAAAACCAAATAGCGCTCCTTCCCTTCTGTGCCCGGCTGTGCCCAAACAGGAGTTTATACCCATATATCACATTAAGTACCTTATCCTGGGTACACCAGTGTCATACATGTGGGTATAAACTGCGGTTTGGGCACACAGTAGGGCACAGAAGGGAAGGAGCGCTATATGGCTTTTGGAGCGCAGATTCAGATGTTTGGGATCTGGATGCCATGTCATGTTTGCAGAGCCTCTAAAGTACTCGTAAAGTGGAATCCCCTAGGGAATGACCCCATTTTGAAAACTGCACCCCTCAAAGAATTTATCAAGGGGTGTAGCGAGCATTAGTATCCCAGGCGTGACTGCACAGGGGATGGGGAAAAGTGAATATGTAATCTGTGCGTAGTACATTGGGTACACTAAATTCCCTACTATTTCCCCAGTAGTTCCTATTATTGGGGGGTCACTCTGGGGGTCACTTCTGGTTTATTATCCCTCGTAAGCTCTAAATCTGGGGTGTACCCTAATATATGCTCGCACAGCTTATACATTCCCTTCCTGCAGCAGCCAGTTATGCTCAAATGATTTGGCGATTTTTGGGGTTTTTGTCTTCACATTGTACGAGTTATATTTTCTTTATTTCTCTGGTGATGTAGCCATATGAGGGCTTGTTGTTTTCAGGGTGAGATGTATTTTTTAATGACATCATTTTTAGGTGCTTACAACTTATTAAATAAATTTTATTAACTCTTTCTTGGTGGATTAAAAAACAACCCCATCAATTCTGGCACTGCGTTTTATCTTTTAAATTTGTCACCATGCAGCGTAGAGCATAAGTAACATGTTATCTTTATTCTGCGGGTCGGTACGATTACGGCGATACCTCATTTATACTGTTTTTTTATGCAATACCAATTTTGCAGAACAAAAACCCATTTGGGGACATAAATTAATTTTTTTTGCATCGCCATCTTCTAAGATGCGTAGCATTTTTATTTTTCAGTTTAGAGAGTTGGTTTAGGGCTTATTTTTTGCGGTACAACCTGTGCTTTTTATTGGTACTGTTTTGGGGTACATATGACTTTTTGATCACTTTTTATGGCATATTTTGTAAGGTGAGATGGCGAAAAATCGTTACTTTTGCCGGGTTTTTTCCGTTTTTTTTCCCCGACTTTCACCGTGTACATTAAATATGGTTTCAGTTTTATTGTACAGGTTGTTATGGACGCAACAATACCAAATATGTATTGTTTTTATTAATTTTTAGGTTTATTTTTTATATAATTCATTTTATATAGGAAAAGGGAATTTTTGGGACTTTATTCTTTTATTAATTTTTTTTCACATACTTTATTATTTTTTTTTTTCACTTTTTTTTTACTTTTTCTTGTGTCCCATTAGGACACCTGAGCCAGCAATGCTTTGATTGCTGGCTCAGCACTATAGACTGCAAGACACGAGCATACACGTGTCTTGCAGCCTATACAGGAAGTCAGCGCTATGGAAACACAGCGCTGACTTCCTGATGTCTCGGCAGGATCAACCAGGTACTGGGGGCTCCAGGCAGCCTGGGGTCACTTGGCAGACCCCGGGCTGCAGATTAGAGATATCGGCACCCCCCGATCTCGCCGCGGGGGGTGCCGGGGGGGTCGGTAAGACGGCGGAACCCCTTGGATGCCGCGGTCATGTTTGACCGCGGCATCCAAGGGGTTAAAACTGCCGATCGGAAGTTATGGCCGACCGGGGGTTATGGAGCAGGGTGTTAGCTGTCAGATACAGCTAACACCCGGTTCCGATACCGCCCGCTCAGATAGTGAGCGGGCGGCCGGCCTCGGGCGTAGTATTACGTCCTGGTGCGCGAAGTACCTAGCGCCCAGGACGTAATAGTACGTCCAAGGTCGTTAAGGGGTTAATGGTGCTATATAAATAAACAATAATAATAATAATAATAATAATAATAATTAATATACTTACAATCCCTGCTCCTGCTCACTACCGCCTCCGCTTCCCCTTCTGCGTCCCATATCATGTTGCTGGGGCCCCCTGGAGCGCAGAAGGGGAAGCAGAGGTGGCTGGGAGCAGGAGCGGGGATCGGTAAATGAGGTCCCAGGCCTGTGGCAAGAGTATTTGTTGGACGAACTCCAACAAATTGGAACTGCTATTATTATACTCTGGTGTCTTTTCAGACTCTGGAGTATAATGATCAGAGGGCTAGGGGAGGTGAGGGGCGCTATGCCGCCGGGGGAGGGCCCAAGTCAAAAGTTTGCTGGGGGGCCCAGTCTTTGCTATTTATGCCACTGTGCTCAGTCACTGCTCACAGCTCATTCAGAAGGACCAGGATGGAGACTCCCAGCTGGATCCCTTGTCGAACAGACAAGTAAGTATATAGTTATTTTAAGCCTCCTTGTGCCCTAAAAAAAATTAAAACAACCCAAGTACCTCTTTAATATATCTATCTTGTGAGATACTTGAGATCGCCTTTGCAAACCTGCAGCAGATAGGTGTAAGCTGTGTAATTTTTATCTGATAGGGTTGCAAATAAGTATAGATTATGATGTTAATCTGTTTTCCCTTAGTCCCAACAGCAGCACAATTTTGGGGTATTTCTGCCCCTGTGTGCTGGTAGGACAGAATGGAATTTTTAATGAACAACAAATGGTTAACTGTAACCCCTCCCCCTCTTCATTATAAGGAAGGAAGTACCAACCCCCCAGCTTGTAATTATAAAGACAAATACAAATACATAACACATAGGGAGGTTGCCTTGTGCTGCTGTTGGAAATAAGGGAAAATATATTAACATCATAATCTATACTTCCCTAACGTCCCACAGCAGCACAATATTGGGGATCTAGCAAGCAGAACCCTTAGGGAGGGCCCTCTTCCTTTCAATAGTTTTTTATTGAAATTTTTAACAGGAATACATTACAAGTTGTAAACACATCAAAGAACAAGGGCACAGTTATGGCCTCATATACATCATAATCGCAGTACAATACAATATACTCAGGTGAGGTACATCCATGAATAAAATACATATAGTGATAATGCATAGTAAGAGCAAGTAAGTCTTTTCAAACATATGATAAACCTAACATGATAAGGCTGTATGGAACGACAATCAAGTTTTGCCATGAGAAGGAGGAGGTGGGGAACGGGCTAGTGGAGGATAAGGTCAAAAGCGGAGGGCAAAACAACAAAAGAACATAAAACACAAAACATAGTCCAGGCCTAGAGAACGAATAAAGTCGGATCATATCCCCCAACCCACAGAGTAGGTGGTTCGCTCCGTAAACAAAGGGGGAGACCCATCAGCTACCAGGTATCAATTTTCCAATTACTTAAATAGATAGTATATAGGTGTTCCAGGAATAACAAATCAGAGCGGCCCCCAGAGGCTATAGAAGTAAAGTAAAATGTAATACCCTAGTGTCAGGGGAGGCCCTGGCGTATAGCCCGTCAATGAGTGTACGGTGGGGGGAATGCCTCTGCCCACGACTCCCAGTGTGTCCTGAATCTATCCAGGCCCCCTCCATTACATGCACAAATGTGCTCATATTGATAGTTCAATGACACCGCTGAAATCAACTCTGTCAAGGTCGGGCATGCGGTAGACTTCCATCTTCTTGCAATGAGTAGGCGGGCAGTCCCTAGCACCTGACAAACAACTGTTCTATGTCTACCCGGTATCATGTGGTTGCCCAGCAAGAGGAGTGCCAGTTCAGGTGTATACCCCACCACTCCACCACACAGGCTAGTAACCAAGGAAAACACAGAAACCCAAAAGGGCTGAATGAGAGGACAGTGCCAGAACACATGGAATAAAGAGCCGTTCTCCCCGCATCCCCTCCAACATCGAGGTGAACACGATGGGTAGAACTTAGCTAGGTGTAAAGGAGGGTAATACCAGCGTAGAAGTAGTTTGCTATATTGCTCCCAATGTGAGGCACATACTGTGGATCGCTTAGCCCATCTGATCGCCTCCCGCCAGTGGCCAACCTCAAATCTACTGCCTATGTCCTCTTCCCAAAGGTTCATGTGTTTAGTCTTGCGAAAGGTGCAATCCATATTCAAAGTTCGATACAGGGTTTTAGTATTATAAGCCGCTGTGGAAGCCTGTGGGTGTAAGAGGTCGGCGGCTGACTGCGGTAAGCGCAGCTGAGTCGAAGTCGTGTCAGACAAGTAGGAAGTCAATCTGGTATATGTATATGCCTCCTTTGCGGGCAGATCATATGTCTCCTTCAACACGGAGAAGGGTGCCCTAGTACCTGCCCTATACAGGTCAGAGACATACTTTACCCCACATCTGCGCCACACGTCTAGGGATAAATGCGGTATCTCGTGAGGGAGCGTCGTAATGGGCATATTTAGTGCTACCTTAGGAGCATCCCCGTCCGGCAGAGTACACAATGCATGCCATGCCCCAATCGTAGCCTGTACAGCCGGTGGAGCAGATATGGAAGATCCGCTCCTGTGTCCTGATGCTAATAGGTAACCCTCCCAATCGGTAGTCCGAACCATTTAGGCCTCCATAGCTGGCCACAGTTTGTCATGGTTCGTTGTAAACCAAAATTGGAGTTGACCTAAAACTATGGGTAAATAATAATGATACAAGTTTGGTACACCCATACCCCCATTGTCTCTTGCTTTAAACAGTGTATGGAGTGCTATTCTGGGTTTACCACCATTCCATATAAAGGACATCATTTGTTTTTGGAAACTCAGGAAGGTGGACTTTGGTATCGGTATCACTAATGTTCTTAAATAGTAAAGTATCCTGGGAAGGATCAACATTTTGTATAACACTATTCTTCCCATCCAACTATGCTCAAATTTAGTTAACCCATCAAGCTCCTTCTGAAGGGTAGCCAGCAGGCCTTGAAAGTTGGCCTTAACTAAATCTTTTGGGTTTGGAGTGAGCCGTATTCCCAGATAGGGTATAGAGTGCGAGCACCATTGATAGGGCGATGTATTTTTGATGTGGTGTATATTGTTTTGAGTCAGACCAATTCCTAAAATCTGGGACTTGGATTCATTAACTTTATAATATGATAACTCTCCTAAATCTTTCAGAATTTGAGATACAGTACAGAGCATGTTATTAGAGTAGGAAAGGGACAGAATCACATCATCCGCGAATAAATTAATTCTGTGGTCTGTCCGAACCAACCTGAGACCAGACAGACCCGGATGCGTCCTGATCCTTTCGGCCAGAGGCTCCATTACTAATGAAAATATCAAAGGGGACAATGGGCACCCCTGTCTCGTGCCATTGGTAATGGCGAAGGGGCGGGACAGGACCCCATTCGCCAGCACTCGTGCGGATGGGTTAGAGTAGAGTGCAGAGATTGCAGTAGCTATGGGACCAGAGAAACCAAATTTATGGAGAACCTCGAAAAGATACCCCCAATGTACCCTATCGAACGCCTTCTCCGCATCCAGGGACAGGAGCAGAGAAGGCGTCCGCCGAGCCCAGGCCACCGCAACCAGCGCGATCACACGCCTCGTGCCGTCTGGGACCCGTCTCCCCTTAGTGAATCCAACCTGATCCCCTCCTATCAGTGTGGGCATGACATCGAGGAGTCTGTTTGCAAGTACCTTTGCAAACAACTTAACGTCCGTATTTAATAGTGATATGGGCCAGTAGTTAGAGGGTTGGGAGGGGTCTTTGCCTGGTTTGGGTAGAGTCACAATCGTTGCAGATAGCATCTCAAGGGGAAAGTTTCCTGTCACCATTGCTAAATTAAACACCTCGGTAAGGTGAGCAAGAATAAGTGGCTTGTACAGCTTGTAGTATTCCCCAGAGAACCCATCTGGACCTGGAGATTTATTAAGTTTTAATCCATCTATCGCCCTAGCCACTTCCTGAGTGGAAATAGAAACATTTAAAGACTGCAGCTGTGAAGGGGTAACGGAAGGTGCAAAGAGCATAGGAATTGGTTAATATCTATCACTGAAGGCTGCGTGGTATCTGAGTCATCTTTCAAGTTATACAGGTCCTGATAATATTTACTGAATTCATCAGCAATTTGTTGAGGGTGGAAGATTTTTGCTGTGGTCGATTTAGACACAAGAAATGGAATTTTAGATTTAATCCTTGCTGCCTTGACTCTCTGTGCCATGAGCTTGCTGGCTTTATTGTACGACCGGTAATAAGAGGCTTTCACGCGTTTAGAGTGCTTTTCAAAGTCCACCAGTAGGTGGGCGCTCAAGTCATCCCTAGCCTTCCGCAAAGCATTCAGTAGGGCAGGATTAGGGTCAATTTTATGCTTCTGCTCTAGAGTTGCAATAGAAGTAAGTAGCTCTTTCATCGTGTGCAGTCGGTTGCGCTTAAAGCGCGAGGCATGCTGAATCATTAGACCCCTAACAAATGCTTTATGTGAATTCCAGAGGCAAAACTTATCCTCTACCGAGGGGGAGTTAATGTTAAAGAATTCGGCAATGTCAGTGTTCAATTTCTCGGTTACCGATTTCAGAGACATGACATATGTATTGTTTCGCCATGACACGGGTGGAGCCATTGTGCCAGCTAAGTGGATGCTAAGTATGATGGGTGCGTGGTCAGACCACGTGATATTTCCTATTTCACAACTTTGTACTCTAAGAAGCATATCACTCTGGACTAGGAACATGTCTATTCTGGAGTAGGATTGGTGCCTAGCAGAATAATACATATAATCCTTCTCAGAGGAATGGAAGCACCGCCAAACATCGTGAAGTTCCGTCTGCTGGAGCCAAGGTCCTAATTGTTGAGGTGGATGCTTGCCGCGATAAGTGGAATCAGCAGCAGCGTCATGTACAATATTGAAATCACCGCATAATAGAACCTGGCCCTGAGCATGCTTCCTACACTTCTTCATTACAGAATTTAAAAAGGAAATCTGAGACGCATTAGGACAGTATACATTTACAATAGTCATGGGGCAGTTATCAAGCAAACATGTGAGAGCTACATAGCAGCCCTTGGGATCTGAACTGACATGTATTAACTGAAATGACACTGTATGCTTTATCGCTATGAGGACACCCGCAACCTTCGTGGCAGCATTGGAACAGAAGACATGAGGGAACAATTTGTGAGAATGCTTTGGTGGATGAGAGTCACAGAAATGCGTCTCCTGTATGCAAATTACATCTGCTGCAGATCTGAGAGCCTCTTTCCACAACAATGAACGCTTAAAGGGACTATTTAGTCCCCTCGCGTTAAGTGACAGTAATTTAACACCCATTAATACTTTCAAGAATTAGCAATACAGACTGGTAGTAGAAAGGGTCGGGTAGGAGAATAACCCTAAAATGACATCTCTTAGGCCTAGAGAAGAACAATTCGTTAACGACATTATTCAACACATAACTAGTTAACAGTAAGGGGAGAGAAAATAATGTTACACAACTGAGCAGTGTAATACTGCGCAAACTTGGGGGGAAGTTTGCCATTGAATAGGAGGTACAAAACACACCACAGGTGACTCACAGTATGTCCATATTGAGCTATTCACTCGGCGGAGGTGGTAGATTTCCACGGAGGGTCTAACTTATGGGACTCGGCCCTTGAAGGTTTCTGAACATTAGGCGCAGGTGGCAGCAGGCTCCATTGGTGTAGTAGGTTTCTCCCGATGTCAAAGGAGTTAAATGTAAAAGTCACTCCATTCCTGTTAATGATGACTTTAGTTGGGAATCCCCACTTGTAGGGAATGCTGTGTTGCCGGAGGACCGCTGTAACAGGAGCAAGCTCTCTTCTGGCAGCAATGGTAGCCTGAGAAAGGTCAGCATAAAGTTGGATTTCTTTAAACGGCTCAGGCAAAGATGGTCTTTTCCTTGACTCAAGCATGAGACGATCTTTGACATGGTAGAAGTGTATGCGGGCGAGGGTGTCGATGGGAATATAATCAGGCATCCCCTTCGGCTTCGGCAAGCGGTGGGCCCTATCTATTATAAGATCCGCTTCAGAGCATTGTGGCAGGATTGCTTTCATTAATCATTGTAAATAAGAAGTCAGGTCCCTGGCAGCGACTGAATCTGGTATGCCACGAAACTTGACATTGTTCCGCCTATTCCTATCTTCCATGTCGGTAAGTTTAAGTTTGACCGCCGCTAATTCTTCCTCAAGATCATTATGGGCATCTACTATAGTGTTGTGTGCCGCAGCAAATTCACTCATTTTATTCTCAACGTGGTCTATCCTGTTGCCAAGAGAATCAACCATGGAGGATACGAACGTAATCGCCTTAGTAATATCCTTCTGAATAGATCTGTGTAATGCTAGCATTATATCCTTTAAGAAGGACTCAGAAGCCGATTGGGTAGGGATAGCCTGGATCACATCCGAATCACCTAATTGGGGATCTTCTGCAGCCGGGCGAGATTCAAAACAAAACGTGGTATCCCATCTCATCTTTTTGGGAGTAATTCTATCTGCCTGGGAGGATGCTTCTGCAGGAGGAACCTCAGGATGGCTGTCAAGGGCTGAAGTGGGTGAAGATGAGGGTTGTAGTCCCCTCTTTGAAGCTTGCTGCTGGCCTTCTAATGCCCTTATCTGGTTGACCTGGGAGCCAGGACTGTCACCAGAGGCCTCCAGATGCGATGGTGTAAGGTGTAATAGCTGCTCACCTGGAGTGCCGTTGTGTTCTGCGCCGGAGCGGCCCGCCGCCCGCTGCAGCGGGTGAAGGGAAGATTCGCCGGCGCCATCTTGGGCCGAGGCTGGTGCGGCGAAGAAGTCGGTAAGCCGCTTCGGGGGGCCTTTCTTCCCCCGTTTCGCCATATCTCCGCAGTCCTGAGGAGCAGAGGACCCTTCTGCGCTCTAAAATCCGGGTGTCACCGGCACCGAGTAGTTGCTGTGAGCCGCTGAACGAGTGTGAAGCTTCACAGATCGGTGGCCATCTTAGTCGGCTCCAAGCCACGCCCCCGGGAGGGCCCTCTTGAAGAATAGAATTTAACACGGAATGGCCTCCGTACCCCGGGTGTTAAATCTGTAATGATTAACAAAGGTATGGAGAGAGCTCCAAGAAGCTGACAAACAAATTTGTTCCCAAGGAACAGAGCTTTCCACCCAAAAGGTAGAAACGGCTCTTGTAGAATGAGCTCGAACAAACTCAGGGGGAGTCTAACCACTGTGAATTGAAAGCCAATTTTATGTCTTCATTGTGCCAAGGAGGCTTTAGAGGCCTTGAGCCCATTATTTTTCCCAGAAAATGATAGAAAAAAATTATCTGACCATCTAAAAGGCCAAGATCTCTGAATATAAATTCCGAGGCATCTGGCCACATCCAGGGAGTGAAGTTTAACTTCCTCCGGAGATGACGGACTGGGACAGAAAAACTGGTAATGAGATAACCTGGTTTAGTTTAGAATATGAGGGTACCTTAAGGATGAACCCTGGCATAAATCTCAGCTCAGAGTTGGTGAGTACATGGCCAAAAGGAACACTGTCTTTAGTGTGAGAAATTTAATCTCAACCTCTTCTAGAGGGTCCAAGGGGGGAATAACATAGCCCCTTAAAAACAGTAAATAAATCCCATTGAGGGACTGGGTGGGCCTAAGCCTGAATGCACCCTTAAAATATCTTTTAACCAGCGGGTCTGCAGATAGCTGCTTATCTAAGCAGGCTGACAGGGCAGTAACCTAAGCTTTCAAATAAAAGGGCTAAGGCCCTTGTCCAAGCCGTCCTGAAGGAATTCCAGCATCTTTAGAATGGAAGGATCCAAGCTCTCAATTCCTCAACCTGATGCCCAGGAGATGAAGATGATTTGGATCCAGACATAATTTTTATTTGTAGACTCTGCTCTAGAGAAAGAGAGAGAGAGAGAGTGCTTAAGACGGTTCCTGAGAGTCCCTTAATAGGGACAGGTCAATCCTCAGGCTGTCAGATTGAAGGATTTCAGATCCTGGCAGAGCCTGGGCCCTTGACACACCAGGTTCTGAATCGGGGGAAACCTCTAATATATCCTGTGACTCATTTGAATGAGATGGGAAAAACCAAGCTCTCTTTGGCCAGATTGGAATGATGGAGATTACAGAGACTTGGTCCGGTCTGATTCTCATCAATTCCCCTTGGTATCATGGAGATTGGAGGGAATATGTATGCCAGCCTGAACCTCCAAGGGATGGACAGGGCATCCACGACCAAGGGATTGTCCTCCTTGTATAGAGCAGAACTTCTCTACCTTGGCATTGAGTCTGCTTGCCATCAGTTCTATCTCTGGATGACCCCATTTAAGGGTGATTGCTTGAAAGACTTCTGGATGGAGAGATCATTCCCCTGGAACAGTTATGCCATGACTCAATTGATCCGCCACTACACTGAGTGACCCTCGGATATGTACGGCAGAAAGATGGGGTAAGTTCTTCTCTGCCTCAAGATCTTCCCTACTTCGCTTAGAAGAGGCTGTGACCGAGTTCCTCCCTGTTTGTTTAAATAAAGGACGGTCGTCATATTGTCCAATCTTACACGGACTGCCTTGTCCTTCAACTGGTCAGCAAAGGGAAGCAGTGCCAGTCTCTCCAATTGGATGGCATCATCTTCTCGAGGGAATTCCAATGCCCTTGGGCCGGAAAGTCGTTCAGGTGGGCTCCCCAACCTGTGAGTGATGCTTCTGTAGTAAACAGGGTCTAGCAAGGCTGGACCGTGGACTTTCCATTTTTTAGCCGAATCCACCACTTGAGGGATGGGCGGGCATCCTGCGACAGGAAAAAACTGTCTAGACCGCTAGTTTTGCGATTCCAGGCCAACAGGACTTCCCAAGGGACTGCTTCTGCAGCTGATAAGATCAATCCCAAAACTTTATGCCTGTCTTGATGGTGATTGGCCGAGAAGCCAGCAGGAATTTTGTGGCCTTGATGATTCTTTCCCTTCTGGAGGGAGGAAGAGATATTTTCATTAGGCTTAAATCAAGTATGAACCCTAGAAATGTTTTCTGGGTTGCTGGTAATATTTGGGACTTTCCCCAATTTATAATCCACCCCAATTGTTGGGGGAAATTCATCGTGATGAATAGATGCTGTAGTAGGCCTTCTCTTGAGAGACTTTTAACAGCCAGTCTTCCAGATAAGGAACACACGTGAACCTCTGGATTCTCAGTGACTCAGCCTACGTGGATACCACCTTGGTGAATACGTAGGGTGCTGACTGTTGCAGAGTGCGATTGCTGGATGTGGCAGAGTCAAAACCAGATAGACATTTGTATATGACAGGAACAGACTTTATTGAAACATGAATGCAGTAAGAGAAGGTTCACCTCATATGGTGAATAACAGATCTAGTTCAATACACACTAACAATACAGGAAGTGTATATCAACAGCATCAAAAACAACAAAGTACAGAGTGTCTACAGATAAACATTTAGTAACAGCTACATCTAGTGTCATAAATGTGAACTGCAGTAAATCGAGCAAATATAGAATCAAAGCTGGCTGTTGCATATCTCCAACACCCCTTCTCAACAGCTAAGGCTTAGTCTGTTAGGCCCATCTTCTTTGTAAGCCTTGAGTGTCTTTCAGCGGTCAGGGGCTTGGTAAGGATATCTGCTGTCATATCCTCAGTCGGGCAATAAAATAACTCAAGAAGTCCCTGCTCTTGAAGATCCCTCAGAAAGTGGTAATTCACATCAATTTGCTTGGTTCTTGAGCTAACTCTTTCCATCTGCACAAGTGCAAGACATCCTTGATTGTCCTCAAAGATTCTCGTTGCTTTCATCTGTGGTTGACCCAAGTCTTTTAATAGTTGTCTCAACCATATGACTTCTTGACTTGCCTGTGCTGCTGCAACATACTCTGCTTCAGTAGATGATAGTGTAACAGAAAGTTGCTTTCTACTAGTCCAACAGATAGCACCTCCTGAAGAAACAGGTACCCACTTGTAGATTTTCTGTCACTGGTATCTCCGGCCCAATCGGCATCCACATATCCTGTCAGGTTGCTTTCGTCACTTGCTGGTAACTTTAGCTTGTAGTGTAAAATCCCTTTAAGATAGCGAATGACTCGCTTCACAGCATCCCAGTCCATCTGACTTGGCGATGAAGTCTTTCTACATAGGATTCCAAATGCTGCTGCAATGTCAGGCTTTGTAGCGGTGCTAATGTACAGCAATTTCCCTATTGCTTTCCTGTACTGAGTGTTAGTTGGTAGTAGCAAATCTTGGCTGTCTATCTTCTTCAGGTAGTTGATTTCCATAGGGGATTTTACTGGTTTTACATCTTCCATTCCAAATGTTTCAATTATTTCTTGTATTTTGTGCTTTTGGTTCAGAAAGAAGCTGCCATCTTCCTCTCTCTCAATCTGAATGCCAAGATAATTATTTACGTTGCCGAGATCTTTGGTCTTAAAGTGCTGATTTAGGGTTTGGAGTATTTCTCTTTCATCCCCTTCTTGCTTGAAACAAATCAGAATATCGTCCACATAAATGAGTACATAGATCCACCTGTCTGCCAAATTATTTGTGTATAAACAGGGGTCTGCTTTACTCCTCTGAAAGTCCTCCTGTGTAAGCACTTCATTTATTCTCATATTCCATGCTCTGGCGGCTTGCTTTAGACCATATATACTCCTCTGTAGTTTGCATACTAGGTCTGGCCTTTGCTCATCTTTGAATCCTGGTGGTTGTTCCATGTAGATATCTTCTGCTAACTCGCCATGTAGAAACACTGTTTTATATCAAAGTGTCTTACTTGTATTTTCCTTATTGCGGCTACAGTCAGCAAAGTTCTTATTGTAGCATGTTTGACTACTGCTGCAAATGTCTCATCATAGTCCTCTCCATATTTTTGAGAATATCCCTTGGCTACTAGTCTTGCTTTGTATTGTTCCACTGTACCATCTGCATTGTACTTTACTTTGAAAGTCCATTTACAACCTATGGATTTCCTTCCAGGTGGTAATTCTGTAATCCAGAGTCCAGAGATATTGATTTGGGGGTCTCCAGGGACGAATTGTTGTCCTCTTTGAAGGGTATAGCCCTTGAGGCGGATTACCTCAATGAAACCTCTTCTCCAGGTGAAGTTAGCTGCCAAGTCTAGGGCCTTGACTTCTGCTGCCCGTCGCCCCCATGGTTGAATCCTTGGAGGGTGGATTATGCCTCAAAATTTAATATTTGCAGGCAGAACACGATACAAAGACTAGTGGGAAAGGAAGGAAAGTCCTTCCGCAGTCCTTCTGTGGACAGGGCAGACAGTGTCGTAGAGGACAGTCTCCTCAAAGACCGCCACCTGCAAGAGGTCATATGTGGACTTTCTAAGTTCCTAAGAGGGAACTCCAACCATCTTTTTTTTCCCATGAAGACAGGAAAATCAGAAAGCCAAATTTCTGACTATTACCTGTGGGGATAACGGATCATGGGTCTTGGAGATAATCAGGTCCGGTTTCAGCATAGTTTTTTCTGTGCCTCCCCAGGACAGTATTATACAGACCTCTTGCCTCCCTGCTGTCCATCACAACGTCAAGTGTCTGGAATTTATTCCTCAGTGTTTCTGGTTCCAAAACCTTCACGAGACTGGTTGATGATAATACAGCCACGATACCTCAGCAGAGCTATCTCTGGAAAAATGTCCGTATGGTAACGTCTGTGATATCCATTCTCCAGCAAGGAGATTTCATGGCCACTCTGAACCTAAAGGACGTGCACCTCCACGTCTCTATTCTTCCTGCTCACAGGAAATACCTAAGAATTGCAGTGGTTGTAGAGGGTCGGCTGAGACACCTCCAATTCACCGCACTTCCAGTCTAGATAACCCCAGTGTTGGAGATATGCAACAGCCAGCTTCGTCTCTATATTTGCTGCATTGACTGCAGTTCACATTTATAACACTAGATGTAGCTGTTACTAAATGTTTATCTGTAGACACTCTGTACTTTGTTGTTTTTGATGCTGTTGATATATACTTCCTGTATTGTTAGTGTGTATGCTGAACTGGATCTGTTATTCACCATGTGAGGTGAACCTTTTACTGCATTCATGTTTCACTAAAGTCTGTTCCTGTTATATACAAATGTCTATCTGGTTTTGACTCAGCCACATCCAGCAATCGCACTCTGCAACAGGTGCAGAGATCGATATAAGGAAGCTTCCACAGAGACATCTCCTGTACACAAGTAAGACTGTTCATATATATATATATATATATATATATATATATATATATTTCTAAAGGAGGGAGAATGGCCTGTAGTTCAGAACCTAAACTATCAGTGGCCAAGCTGAATAATGACAATTATCAGCTATGGAAATTTAAAGTGGAAATGCTATTATACAGGGATGACTTGTGGTAAGTTATCACTACAGAGAGAGCACGAGATGATTATAGGGACTGGGACAGGAAAAACAGACAGGCGCGGGCCGCTATAAGCATACTAGTAGAAGATGATCAGCTTATTCACATACGCAGTGAGAATACAGCGACAGGCATGTGAGATGTACTGAAAAGACTGCATGAGAGATCCAGTTTAAACAGCAAGTTGTTTCTGCTGAGGAAACTCTACAAAATGAGGCTTAGCAGAGAGCAGGACATGCAAGAGCATATAAATGCCATGCTGGAAGTTATCACACAACTCAGATCAGTCGGTGAAAATATAACAGACAGTCATGCTGCAGCCATTTTATTATGCAGTTTACCTGACACATACACTGCACTGATCAATGTGCTGGAGACATGGCCTGAGACAAATCTGACACTAACATTCGTAAAGACCAGGCTCACAGATGAGTATCAGTGAAGAAAGGAGTTTTCACATGATTATACAGAAACTCACTCCAAGACTGCTCTTAAAGCTACAGAAAAAGGTCACACAAGAAGGAAACCAGAGTGTGCTTTAGATGCCACAGACAAGGACACATAAAGAAAGACTGCACTATATGGAAAGTAGAGCAGATGAGACAGCATCCCTTTTATACTAAGCAGAAAGTCAAAGCCACAATTTCTGATTCAAGTGAAGGGAAATGGAATTCCACATTTAAAGTGACAGACAACCATAAATTGCAAGGCTGGTGCATTGACTCTGGAGCAACCAGTCACATGACAAGTGATAGAAGTTTTTTCACAGAACTTGATCTGAATAACAAAGAGACTATTTACCTCACAGATGGGAGTAAAATATGTGCCGAAGGATATGGGAATGGAACCCTTGTATGCCCCAATGATGCGGGACACAATTTAACAATACCAGTAAAAGATGTACTTTATGTTCCTGATCTAGAAGGAGGATTCTTATCTGTGAAGCGTCTGACAAGAAAAGGACTCACTGTAAAATTCCAAGGTGACAAGTTTTCTATCCTAGATGGCAAGCAGATGATAGCAAGTGCCAAGTTGGATGATCATCTATATCACCTCAACACAGTGAAGGAGCAGGTGAGACTATGCACACATAAGCACAATGACTGTATACACGTGTGGCACAGGCGTTTAGGTCACAGACACCCAGAATGCATACAGGAACTACAAAAGAGGAATCTGACAAAGGATCTAAAAGTATCCCCTTGTTCAGTTATTGTTAAATGTGAATGTTGCATCAAATCCAAAACTACAAGAGCAACACTTCCCAAAGTAAGCCACAATAGAGCTTCAAGACCTCTTGACCTAGTTCACAGTGATGTATGTGGTCCCCTAAACCCACCTACACCTGTAGACAATAGGTACATAGTGACTTTCATAGATAACTATTCAAGATACACAGTCACTTACCTAATGCAACACAACAGTGAAGTTTTTGACAAATTACAGGACCATGTAGTAAGGACAAGTAACAAGTTTCAGAGAAAACCTCTCATGCTTCGGAGTGACGATGGAGGTGAATTCACAGGACATACAATACAAGAGTACTTAAAGCAGAATGGAATAGAGCATCAAAATACAGTCCCCTTCACACCGGAGCAAAACGGGGTGGCTGAAAAAAAAGAACAGAACTCTGACTGAAACGATCAGATGCATGCTGATAGACTCTGGATTACCACAAAAATATTGGGGTGAAGCAGCAATGACAGCCACTTATCTGCGAAACAGACTCTTTTATAGAACAATGGCGAAAGCTCCATATGAACTATGGCACAATGAGAAGCTGAGTGTAAAACATCTAAGAGTTTTTGGATGCAAGGCTTTCATCTACATTCTAGAAGAAAAACGCACCAAACTTCAAAACAGAGCATTTGAAGGCGTCTTTGTTGGATACAGTGACAATGTTAAGGGTTACAGAATCCTAAATCCCAAAACTGACAAGGTTACCATTAGCAACAGCATAACTTTTGTTGAAGATCTGAGAGACAATGTAATGACAACAGAGGAAGTAAGAACAGAAGAGAAAACTGACACTGATCAGCCAACATCTGTAACTTCCGAACAAACTGTTGAAGTGAGCGCAGAATCCATCAGTAATGAAGAACAGACACAACCAAGCTCACACACAGAACCAAGACGCTCAATGAGAGAGAATAAAGGTAAACCACCTGTACGTCTCTCATACAAGGCAAGCACTGCCTGTGCTAATGAACCTGCAAATCAACATATCTCATCTTTCAGAAGACGAAGCCAGTAAATGATAAAGGATGCAAAGGAAGAGATAAAATCCATGCATGACACTAAAACATGAACACTTACAGAACTACCACCTGGAAAGAAATCCATAGGTTGTAAATGGACTTTCAAAGTAAAATACAATGCAGATGGTACAGTGGAACGATACAAAGCAAGACTCGTAGCCAGAGGCATAGCTAGGGGTTCAGCACAGGAGGGGCAAACATATCCAAGTAGGCCCCCAACTTGGACTTGTTCGTATACCGATACTAAGCCACTTGTACGTAGAGAACCAGCTGTCACCCGCACAGTGAGGATATGGTCCGAGGAGAGTGATGAGGCTCTGAGGGATTGTTTTGACACAACCGCATGGGAAGTTTTGCAGGATTCGTATGGAGAAGATATAGAAGGACTCACACACTGCATAACGGACTACATTAATTTTTGTGTGGACAACACAGTACCCACAAAAGTGGTGAGGTGCTTCTCCAACAACAAACCATGGATTAACTCTGATATAAAAACACTACTTAAGGAGAAAAAGATGGCATTCA
This sequence comes from Leptodactylus fallax, assembly GCA_947044405.1. Lineage (NCBI taxonomy): Eukaryota > Metazoa > Chordata > Amphibia > Anura > Leptodactylidae > Leptodactylus > Leptodactylus fallax. The sequence goes on from CAMRHE010000024.1 coordinate 2,692,874, forward strand.
GGACAAGAGATAAGGAGGGGTTGAGGGAAGTACAAAAGGAGCTGAGGCATCTAATCAGGCAAGGAAAAGCCAGTTATAAGGAAAAAATGGAAAAGCAAATGGAAAGAAAAGACATAAGGGGGGTCTGGGAGGGGCTTAAGTCAATTTCGGGTCATAAACAGTCGGTCTGCCAGATTGAGGCAGATGTTAACTGGCTTAATGAACTAAACCTATTCTTCAACAGATTTGATCACACACCAGCTCCTTCCACCCCAGAATGTCCTTCAGTTCCCCTCACCACAATGACTTCTCCCCATGCGGCCACTTCCCAACAGACCAGTAAATCCAGAAATCCGTCTTTATCTGACCACAGTCTGACCTTCACACGGGCCCAGGTGAGGAAGGAGATGAAAAAGATCAAGGCGAGGAAAGCCGCAGGGCCAGATGACATCAGTGCAAGGCTAATTAAGACTTGTGGGGACCAGCTGTGTGGTATAATTACATATATGTATAATATGAGCCTGAGGCAGGAAATAGTCCCTGAATTATGGAAATATTCTTGTGTGGTACCAGTTCCAAAGAAACCTCACCCTATGGACCTCAACGACTACAGACCTGTAGCACTGACATCCCACTTGATGAAGATCTTAGAGAGATTGGTTCTCACACATCTCTGCCCTCTAGTGAGCCCCGCTATGGACCCTCTCCAGTTTGCTTATCGACCGGGCATTGGGGTAGATGATGCCATCATCCACCTTCTGCACAGGGCTCTGTCTCACCTGGAAAAACCAGGGAACACGGTGAGAATAATGTTCTTTGATTTCTCCAGTGCTTTTAACACCATACAGCCCAAGTTACTGAGAGACAAGCTGGGCCTTGCTGGAGTGGACCACCACCTCTCCAACTGGATCCTAGACTACCTCACAAATCGACCTCAATACGTGAGAGCCCAAGACTGTGTGTCAGGTACCGTGATCTGTAATACGGGGGCACCTCAGGGTACGGTTCTCGCCCCTTTCCTCTTCACACTGTACACTGCTGATTTTAGGTGCAACTCATCCAGCTGCTACCTACAGAAGTATTCTGACGACTCTGCAATAGTAGGCCTCATCACAGACGATGATGACAAGGAGTACAGAGAACTGAACCGTTTTTTTGTGGACTGGTGCCACCAGAACCACCTGAAGATTAACGCGGGGAAGACCAAGGAGATGGTGGTGGACTTCCGTAAAGGCAGATGCCCTCCAAAACCAGTGGACATCCTGGGGACGGGCATCGAGATTGTGAACACCTATAAGTACCTGGGTCTGCTCCTTAATAATAAGCTGGACTGGGCAGATCATATGGAGGCCCTGTACAGGAAGGGCCACAGCAGGCTCTACCTGATTAGGAAGCTGAGAGCCTTTGGAATCCGGGGGGCACTTCTTAGAACTTTCTTCAACTCGGTAGTGGCATCAGCCATCTTCTTTGGAGTGGCCTGCTGGGGGAGCAGTATATCAACCAGGGACAGAAATAAACTTGACAAGCTGATTAGAAGGGTCAGCTCTGTCCTGGGGAGCCCACTGGACCCAGTGCAGGTGGTGGGTGACAGAAGGATACTGTCCGTGGTGAGCTCCATGCGGGAGAATAACTCCCATCCCATGCATGAGACTGTGATCGCGCTGGGCAGTACTGTCAGTGACCGACTGCTCCACCCTAGGTGTGAGAAGGAGCGCTATCGGAAGTCTTTCCTCCCCACCGCGGTTAGGCTGTACAACCAACACCGACCTAAGCGGAGATCATTACATACAGAGAACTGAAATATCTCTCTGCCTGTTATATCCCCCCCCCCCTCTGCTACGTCCTATCTGTCTGTCTGCTATTAATGTAATGCCTCTCACCTTAGAACATTCCTGTACATGTTGTATTTGTATTTGTATCTGCTTATCTTATCTTTGCTGCTGTAACACACTGAATTTCCCCATTGTGGGACTATTAAAGGACTATTATTATTATTATTATTATTATTATCAGTATACGGTGAGTGTATAGTGGTATATAGCAGCTCTACACAGGGCTTTGCAGACGATTTAGGTGAATACAGGGCAGTAGCATTTAGTGACTTACAGGTGACGTCTCTGACCAATCCTTCACATTTCCCATCTCTTTCATCTGGACGGCCATGACCACTTCTTCCAGTCTCGGTAAAGTTTGCAACACAGACATCTTTGGCTCCTCACTTTTCCAGGCACCTGACCCACATTGTCCTCACCTGCACAAAGCCCCCATCCTGTTGCTACCCCAATTATAAAATATATAATATAACCCCCCATAATGAATAATACCCCCAAGTGTATCTTTAAGCTAATAACTTCCCTGTGCACCCCTTTAAATAGTGCCCATTATTAATAATGCCCCAGGTGTTTCCTAATTAAAAATGAAAAAAAAAGGGAAAAAAAATTATTGGGGTTCCAATACCCCGGACCCCCAGGATCAGCTGTTTGAATGAACCGTGTTACCTGTGTAAGCGCCATGACCCCTTCTCTGTTTACATAGTGTCATTCTTTTCATAGTGGCCATGTAATGTGACTAGAGCCTTGTCCTATACACGTATATGTGACAAGGCTGGAATTACATCACACGGTCACTATAAACAGACAGCGTATGATATAAACAGGCGGCGGGGCCCCTTCATACAACTGATCAGTGGGGAATCACTTATCTCTTATTGATGTTTTATTCTGAGGATAGACCATCAATAAAAATGAGCTGGAAAACTCCTTAAAGAGGACCATTCACGTCCTCATGTATATGCTGTTTTACATACCGCTAGATAGCCGACAGCACGCTGAATTCAGTGCACTGCCGGCTTTCCCGGTATGTGCCCAGGCGCTGGAGATATCGGGGGTCGTAGTTTCACGGTTTACTGTCAGAAGGGCATTCCTGACAGTCTAGCTACGCTGTGAGGAACGCCCTCCCTGACAGTTCTCGTTCATAGACTTGTACTGAGGGGGTGTTCCTCACAGCTCAGCGTCATCACCGGGCAGTAAGGAACGCCCTGACAGTACAGCGCTATGGGCAAGTAGAGAGAGGGGGGCGTTCCTTATAGCCCAGCGATAATGCTGAGCTGTAAGGAACGCCCCCCCCCCCCAGTACAAGTCTATGAACGAGAACTGTCAGGGAGGGCGTTCCTCACAATGCAGCTAGACTGTCAGGAACGCCTGATTGTGTCTACACGGCCAATCACCTATGTTAAACAAAGACCTAGTCTTTTTCCAATTGGAAATAACATGGATTCCTGCTGCCATTAGTATATACTGAATTATTTAATATTGTGCATATTAAAGGGTGGGTAGTTTAAGGCCGAGTAGCAACACCGACGCTGTCAATGAGATTGTTTTTCCCAAAAGCCTTTGCACCATCCTAAGGATGAGCATTCAGAAGCGACGGACCAAAGGGCAGGTCCACCAAATATGAAGGGTATCTCCCAGGACACTACATCCCAGGAAACATAAAGGTTAGACTGCAGGGTGGAGACCATGCAGTCTGGAGGGAACTTAATATGTTCTATACAATACTTTTAGAAAGGGCTTCATAATGGTGACCTGCCAACTGCCCTTACTGATGGACGTGCAGCAGTCGGTCCATTGAGCTGGAGTTAAAGAAGTCACTAGGTCCTATTCCTGTTCAGAGTTGGGAGTCCCGGGCAGAAATGTAGTATTTCTAGAGATTAGGAAACGATAGGCCTCCCAGTCTCTTAGGGTAGTGCATAATCCGTCTCCGAATCCATGGGTGCTTGTAGGCCCATATAAAATTAAATATTTCCCTCTGTAGGCCAGCTAAAGAGAAAGAGGTTACCGGGGTCAGTAATAAAAATAATAAAAAATGCGGGGCAAGGTGACCATTTTAATCTTGTGGATCCTGCCAGTCCAGGAAAGGGTGCGGCAGTGCCAGACAGTGAGGTCCTTTAAAAGCTTTGGAATCAATATGGCTCCTTTTATTTCTATTTTAAATTTTTAAAAAAACAAACTTTTTACATTTTTACTGTCCCATAAGGGGACTTGCTCCTAGGATCTCTTGATCTCAATGTACTGCAATGCTTCTGTTAACTATACACTTAGCACCGTACTATTTGGTTGTGCTGAGCGTATAGTTAACACAAGTATTGCGGTACATTGAGATCAAGAGAACCCAGGAGCAAGTTCCCTTATGAGACAGTAAAAATGTAAAAAAAATTTTTTTATTTAAAATAGAAATAAAAGGAGCCATATTGATTCCAAAGCTTTTAAATGAAGAAGCATAAAGAAAAACTTAAATAAAATAAATAAACAAAATAATAATTATAATTATAACCAAAATAATAATTAACAATAAAACAACAAATCCTGGAAACTGTGCCGGACAAAGGTCAATTTTCCACTGGTGTAAAATTGGTAAGATTGTTCCAATTTTATCTTATGATGCATTTAGGACCTGAAAATATTTTTAACTGATTTATTAAATGCTAAGTTTTATTTATGGTAAGGATCTGTGCTTCTAGTAATATTTGATTTAGAGATCCAGGAGGAATAGTCACTTACTCCTCGTTTTTTTCTTATTGGCTTTGGTTGTTTATGAAAAATGTTTATTTAAAAAAAAAATAACATGCAGTCCCCCCATTTTTTTCATTAACAGCTCTATCCAATAAAGCAGCAGCCTGGCATTACCAGGGTGGAAAAAAAAATATTTTTTTGGAGCTTTCCCACCCTAATTGAACCGGCCTGCAACCTCCCCAGTACCTGACCATCACTAGATGGTCAGATACTGGACCAAACCCAGCTCTTGCCACCACCCCTTATGGCGGTGGGAAACAGAATAATAATGCATGGTTGGGGTTAGCCTGTTTAGTGACTATCAGCTTCAAGCATTGTGAGGGGGGTGGCATAGCAATGTAGTGTACTGACTCACACCTGAAAGTAGAGAGGTTTCCGCTTTGCAATGTCTTACCAAAATTCTAGCTTTCCTACCTACAGTGGCTTGCAAAAGTATTCATACCCCTTGAACTTTTTCACATTTTGTCACCAAACTTCAATGTACTTTATTGAGATTTTAAGTGATTTACCAACACAAAGTAGCAGATAATTGTAAAGTTGAATGAAAATGATACATGGTTTTCAAAATTTTAATCAAATAAAAATCTGAAAAATGTGACATGCAAAAGTATTCAGCCCCCTATACTCTGATACCTCAAAATAAAATCCAGTGCTATCAATTGCCTTCAGAAGTCACTTAATTAATAGCGTATAGCTGTGTGTAATTTAGTCTCAGTATAAATATACCTGTTCTGTGAAGGCCTCAATGGTTTATTAGAGAACACTAGTGAACAAACAGCTTCATGAAGACCAAGGAACTCACCAGACAGGTCAGAGATAAAGTTGTGGAGAAGTTTAAAGCAGGGTTAGGTTATAAAAACATATCCCAAGTTTTGAGCATCCCAAGGAGCACTGTTCAATCCATCAACCAAAAATGGAAAAAATATTCTACAACTGCAAACCTACCAAGACATGGCCGTCCACCTAAATTTACAGATAGAGCAAGGAGAGCACTGATCAGAGAAGCAGCCAAGAGGCCCATGGTAAACCTGGAGGAGCTGCAGAAATCCATAGCTCAGATGGTAGAATCTGTCCACAGGACAACTATAAGTTGTGCACTCCACAAATCTTTATGGAAGAATATCAAGTTGAAAACCATTGTTGAAAGAAAGACATAAGAAGTGCTGTTTGCAGTTTGCCATATAGAGGACACAGCAAACATGTGGAAGAAGGTGCTCTGGTCAGATGAGACTAAAGTTGAACTTTTTAGCCTAAATGCAAAGCGCTATGTGTGGCGGAAAAGTAACACTGCTCATAACCCTGAACATCCCCACTGTGAAACATGGTGGTGGCATGCTTTTCTTCAGCAGGGACAGGGAAGCTGGTCAGAGTTGATGGGAAGATTGATGGAGCTAAATACAGGGCAATCCTGGAAGAAAACCTGTTGGAGACTGCAAAAGACTTGAGACTGGGAAGGAGATTCACCTTCCAGCAAGACAATGACCCTAAAACATACAGCCAGAGCTACAGTGGAATGGTTTAGATCAAAGAATATTCATGTGTTCGAATGGCCCAGTCAAAGTCCAGATTTAAATCCCATTAAACATATGTGGCAAGACATGAAAATTGCCGTTCACAGACGCTCTCCATCCAATTTGGCTGAGCTTGAGCTATTTTGCAAAGAAGAATGGGCAAAAATCTCAATCTCTAGATGCGCAAAGCTGGTAGAGACATACCCCAAAAGACTTGCACCTATAATTGCAGTGAAAGGTGGCTCTACAAAGTATTGATATAGGGGGGCTGAATACTTTTGCACATCACACTTTTCAGATTTTTATTTGATTAAAATTTTGAAAACCATGTATCATTTTCATTCAACTTCACAATTATCTCCTACTTTGTGTTGGTCTGTCACTTAAAATCTCAATAAAATACATTTTAAATTTGTGGTTGTACGGTGACAAAATGTGAAAAAGTTCAAAGGGTATGAATACTTTTGCAAGCCACTGTTTGTCTATGGAAAATGGATGATAAGCAGTGAATGCAAACGCAGAGTTTAACCATACACTGCCTCTCACTTTTACTCATTTAACATTTAAAATTGTCCAGAAATTACTTTTTTTTGTAGGGAAAAGTGATTTTGTAGACACATGTGACATTATATTGCAAAGAGCAATGGTTTTGAAGAAAAAATTAGCCTGTATTGACTTGTATTGGCTTGTAAATGCTACAGGACTTTTGTTATTTGGGAGATAAATTTGTGGCTGTGAGCCACTTGATAAGTGATGAAGAATTGGCTTTTCAAAAAAAAAAGCCACCAAAAATTATCCCGTGATGGGAGCAAATTGTTTTTTTTTTTTTTATACCAACACAGGAAATGAGTGCCTGACTGGTAGGAGTGGTGGTAGGCACTAGGCAGCTGTGTCAACATGTGTGGCAATGCAGCAGGGCATAATATGATAGAACAGGCCGCAGGACATGTCTACCTGTGTGGTGGTAGCTATTTAGGAGTAGCAGTCAGCTGCAGTAGAGTCAATGGAAGATGAAAATAAAGGGAGATGGTGACACCACTTTTCAGAGGCATCAGCTGGAGGTGTTTGAAAATACTAATTCATTTTGATAACAATATTTCTTTTCACGCTACCTGTGGACAGTTGTGTCCTTTCCAGTGTTACAATGCCACCGGCAGCACTGAACACCCTCTCGACCATAACAATTGAGCCCGGACAAGTTACAACTCTCATGGAAAACTGGGCTAGCTCCTTTCACTGCTCTAACACACTGGACCACAATACCATGGGGTCAGAGTGATCTGTTGAAATATAGGTGCACTCTTGCATTCTAGGTACTACTGTACCTGCTGCTGCAGCCAGTGGGTGTCAGTTGGCTGTGTTTACTCATTTGTTTCATTTGGTTCTCTGTCTGAAAACTTTGCACTTGCAAACAAAACTCAAGAAAATACACCATGTGTCATCAATGGTACATTGGAATGGTATGGTACATATCAGAACTTTGGATAAATGAGCATGACATCGATACATATACACTGCTATATACTTCTCCACAGGGGTTGCTAATCTGTCTTGAGTACTTGTTTAGGGACTGAGCGTATGGCCATATAGAGTCACTGACCTAATGTTGCTTAACTAAGGAGGGTATCATTTACCTCCTTCCAAGCAGTCTACAGTTTTACACTAATAGCGGACCAAGAGAAAGAAGTAATGCATTCTTCAGTATATGTAGGTAATATCTTCACAGGTAACTCCTAACTCCAGTAAACTCCTATGTTATAGGTCACCATGGATGTTATCATTAACTGCTTCATTGTCCTAGACCACCAGTAATTTAACCATTAAAGTGCTTTTTGGGTTGGGGGGGCATTTTTGATACTGATGACCTTTCCTCAGGATAGGGATCTAAAACCCACGCCTCACACAGAGCTGTAATTCCAGAGTATGCACTTTACTATCAGTGATGCAGGTAAAATAAAAACTATCTGTTCATTTTACAGAGATAGCAGCAAAAAATTTATAATTTTACTGTTAATATACATTTAAAATATGAGAAGATGTAAGTTGCAATTTTGCTTGCGAAAGGGGGTCTGCACATTGTTATTGCAGTGGGGCTTTGATATGCCTGTGTCCACCTCTGTGTTGTAGAAACTAAGTTCTGCATAATACAACCAAAACAGTTTTATTTTGATTACAAAGATCAAACTTGAACAATTTAGCTTTTTCTGTATTATATAACAGTGGCAATATTAGAAAGAGGCCTGACCTTTCCCAATTCTTCTCTTCTCTTACTGTGTAGATGTAGCCATCCCAGTAATTAATTCTACAGCATCTCTACTTGACATAAAATCAATATTCCTGTTTATACAGTGGGGAAAATAGTATTTAGTCAGCCACCAATTGTGCAAGTTCTCCCACTTAAAAAGATGAGGCCGGCCTGTAATTGACATCATAGGTAGACCTCAACTATGAGAGACAAAATGAGAAAACATATCTAGAAAATCACATTGTCTGATTTTTTTAAGAATTTATTTGCAAATTATGATGGAAAATAAGTATTTGGTCACCTACAAACAAGCAAGATTTCTGGCTCTCACAGACCTGTAACTTCTTCTTTAAGAGGCTCCTCTGTCCTCCACTCATTACCTGTAGTAATGGCACCTGTTTGACATTGTTATCAGTATAAAAGACACCTGTTCCCAACCTCAAACAGTCACACTCCAAACTCCACTATGGTGAAGACCAAAGAGCTGTGGAAGGCCACCAGAAACAAAATTGTAGACCTGCACCAGGCTGGGAAGACTGAATCTGCAATAGACAAGCAGCTTGGTGTCAAAAAAATAAACTGTGGGAGCAATAATTAGAAAATCGAAAACATACAAGACCACGAATAATCTCCCTCGATCAGGGGCTCCATGCAATATCTCACCCCGTAGGGTCAAAATGATCAAATGAACGGTGAGCAAAAATCCCAGAACCACACGGGGTGACCTAGTGAATGACCTGCAGAAAGCTGGGACTAATGTAACAAAGGCTACCGTCAGTAACACACTACGCCACTAGGGACTCAGATTCTGCAGTGCCAGACGTGTCCCCCTGCTTAAGCCAGTACATATCCGGGCTCATCTGACATTTGCTAGAGAGCATTTGAATGTCCCAGAAGAGTATTGGGAGAATGTCATATGGTCAGATGAAACCAAAGTAGAACTGTTTGGTTGAAACACAACTCGTCGTGTTTGGAGGAGAGTGAATGCTGAGTTGCATCCAAAGAACACCATTTTGAGTGCAAACCTCCTTCCATCAGCAAGGCATTGAAGATGAAACGTGGATGGGTCTTTCAGCATGACAATGATAACAAACACACCGCCAGGGCTACGAAGGAGTGGCTTCGTAAGAAGCATTTCAAGGTCCTGGAGTGGCCTAGCCAGTCTCCAGATCTCAACCCCATAGAAAACCTTTGGAGGGAATTGAAAGTCCATGTTGCCCAGCGACAGCCCCAAAACATCACTGCTTTAGAGGAGATCTGCATGGAGGAATGGACCAACATACCAGCAACAGTGTGTGCCAACCTTGTGAAGACTTACAAAAAACGTTTGACCTCTGTCATTGCCAACAAAGAATATATAACAAAGTATTGAGATGAACTTTTGTTATTGACCAAATACTTATATTCCACCATACAGGTAATCTATATGTCTTCCTCTAATCTTTCACTCCTACTATCGTTCACTATCTTCTGGGCTTGGACCAACATAGGTGTATATTGCCTCTCATATTGCCCCCGCATACCTGAAACCCCTTCTGTGCCTGCCACAACCCCCTATAGATAGGTGATCGACGATATCAGTCAACCATGAGACGTGTGCTAGACAACTCTAGCTTCCACCGAGGCAGCTGTACTGCCCCTTCATTTATTTTTTGTTCTTCATTCTAACTTCCTCCCCTCTCTGAACCTGAGGCCTGATACCTCATACCTCTTCCTTGTGTGCAAAATTTACGGCACCACATACAATTATAATTTGCAAATAAATTCTATAAAAATCAGACAATGTGATTTTCTGGATTAGTTTTCTCATTTTGTCTCTCATAGTTGAGGTCTACCTATGATGTCAATTACAGGCCTCTCTCATCTTTTTAAGTGGGAGAACTTGCACAATTGGTGGCTGACTAAATACTTTTTTTTCCCCACTGTATAACTACGCTAAATACATAAATGTCAATTCATGGTGTCACTTATTTGTTTCAAGATAACAGGATGAAAATGTCTTAAATAATAATTATAAGCTACTGATTTGTTATGACTAAAAGCAGAATACATTTATCTAACTATTGCAAATGGACGTTAACTAGTTTATTGATAAGAAAATAATTACCCAGACTTAATGTTTTTATTCGAGATGTTAAAATAATTCTGAGCAGTTGTCACACTGCTTTACTTTTGCGGAATCAGTATACAGTTTTATAACATAAATGTACGGCACAGTGATGACATGAACTCCGATCTTAAATATTATTTAACCCCTTAGTGAATAGTCAATAATGACTATGGCATCTAAATGGCTGTCCTCTTCAATTCCCATTCCACCAGATGTGATGGGAGGCATAGTCCAGGTCTCCTATTATAGTCCTCTGGTATGACTGAATAGGAAGTGTTATAGGAAGTGTTATGCTGACATATTACTTATGTGGACAAAATTGTTGGTACCCCTCGTTTAATGAAAGAAAAACCCACACGGTCACAGAAATAACTTGATGTGACAAAAGTAATAATATACAAAAATTCTATGAAAATGAACAAATGAAAGTCAGACATTGCTTTTCAACCATGCTTCAACAGAATAAAAAGAAAACTCATGAAACAGACCTGGACAGAAATGATGGTACCCCTGAAAATAATGTGACCAAAGGGACATGTTAAATCAAGGTGTGTCCACTAATTAGCATCACAGGTGTCTACAATCTTGTAATCAGTCATTGGGCCTGTATATAGGGCTACAGATACTCACTGTGCTGTTTGGTGACATGGTGAGTACCACACTCAACATGGACCAGAGGAAGCGAAGGAAAGAGTTGTCTCAGGAGCTTATAAAGAAAATTATAGACAAGCATGTTAATGGTAAAGGTTATAAGACCATCTCCAAGCAGCTTGATTTTCCTGTGACTACAGTTGCACATATTATTCAGAAATTTAAGATCCATGGGACTGTAGTCAACCTCACTGGATGTGGCCGCAGGAGGAAAATTGATGACAAATCAAAGAAAAGGATAATACGAATGGTAACAAAAGAGCCCAGAAAAACTTCTAAAGAGATTAAAGGTGAACTTCAAGCTCAAGGAACATCAGTGTCAGATCGCACCATCTGTCGTTGTTTGAGCCAAAGTGGACTTCATGGGAGACGACCAAGGAAGACACCATTGTTGAAAACAAATCATAAAAAAGCCAGACTGGAATTTGCCAAACTACATGTTGACAAGCCACAAAGCTTCTGGGAGAATGTCCTATGGACATATGAGACAAAAATCAAAATTTTTGGCAAGGCACATCAGCTCTATGTTCACAGAGGGAAAAATGAAGCCTATCTTGAAAAGAACACTGTCCCTACTGTGAAACATGGAGGAGGCTCTGTTATGTTCTGGGGCTGCTTTGCTGCATCTGACACAGGGTGTCTTAAATCTGTGCAGGGTACAATGAAATCTCAAGACTATCAAGGGATTCTAGAGAGAAATGTGCTGCCCAGTGTCAGAAAGCTTGGTTTCAGTCGCAGGTCATGGGTCTTGCAACAGGATAATGACCCAAAACACACAGCTAAAAACAACCAAGAATGGCTAAGAGGAAAACATTGGACTATTTTGAAGTGGCCTTCTATGAGCCCTGACCTAAATCCTATTGAGCATCTTTGGAAGGAGCTGAAACATGCCGTCTGGAAAAGGCACCCTTCGAACCCGAGACAACTGGAGCAGTTTGCTCATGAGGAGTGGGCCAAAATCCCTGTTGAGAGGTGCAGAAGTCTCATTGACAGTTATAAGAATCATTTGATTGCAGTGATTGCCTCAAAAGGTTGTGCAACAAAATATTAAGTTAAGGGTACCATCATTTCTGTCCAGGCCTGTTTCATGAGTTTTCTTTTTAAAAAAAATTCTGTTGAAGCATGGTTGAAAAGCAATGTCTGACTTTCATTTGTTCATTTTCATAGAATTTTTATATATTATTACTTTTGTCACATTCAAGTTATTTCTGTGACCATTGTTAGTTTTTCTTTCATTAAACAAGGGGTACCAACAATTTTGTCCACGTGTGTACATAGACTCAAGGAGTTTTGTGGAACTGATGGAACAGTTCAGTAGTTTATTTCCTTCCTGGCTGACAGACCACAAAGAGTAACTCTTGGCTTATCATCGTTATCACCAGTCAACATATGGAGTTCCACAGGGCTCAGTGCTCTTAGTGTTTGCAGTTTTCATGCTTCCATCAGGCAATTTCATTCAGAGTCATGGCCTGGCCTGCCATTGCTATGCACATTATACCATCCTATGGGGCACAGGACTACACTGCATCAATGGGAGAATGGATGGAGCCATGTACCATAAAATCCTGAGTGACAACCTCCTTCTCTCCGCCAGGACATTAAAAATGGGTCGTGGCTGGGTCTTCCAGCAGGACAATTACCTAAAACATACAGCCAAGGCAATAAAGGAGTGGCTCAAAAAGAAGCACATTAAGGTCATGGAGTGGCCTAGCTAGTCTCCAAACCTTAATCCCATAGAAAACTTATGGAGGGAGCTGAAGCTCCAAGTTGCCAAGCGACAGCCTCAAAATCTTAATGATTTAGAGATGATATGCAAAGAGGAGTGGACCAAAATTCCTCCTGACATGTGCGCAAACCTCATAATCAGCTATAAAAAATGTCTGACTGCTGTGCTTGCCAACAAGGGTTATGCCACCAAATATTACGTCTTGTTTGCAAGAGGGATCAAATACTTATTTCTCTCTGCAAAATGCGAATAAATTTATAAAATTTATACAATGTGATTTTCTGGATTTTATTTTTGATATTCTATCTCTCACTGTTAAAATTAACCTACCCTTAAAATTATAGACTGTTCATGTCTTTGTCAGTAGGCAAACTTACAAAATCAGCAAGGGATCAAATACTTATTTCCTTCACTGTATATATCCTTTAAGCCTGGAGTCAAAAATCTGATTGTAATAAATTTCCAAAAGTTTCCATTTCCAACAAAACCGAAAATTTTGGTCTGCACCTCCAGGTGAACTATAATGGTCACCGCCACATGTTATAAAGGAATAAGAGTGGAGGATCACATGGTCTGTGACCAAGGCAAACTTATGGCATCATCTGATGATCTCTCAGCCAATCAAGAGTGGTGAGTGGAGAGGTTACAGTGCTAATGTTATATTATCATATAGGGTACTACACAGGAAGAAGAAGAGCCATTTTGTGACAGAGCATCCGAGGGAGAAGAAGTCAGGCAGTGCATCTACTGCAATTATAGCCCAATGAAAAGATCAGTGAATAAAAACAACAACATAGCAATAATACTACTAAAATATAGGGGAGGAGTTACATTTAATCAATTTTAGACAGATATAGAGGTATAAAAATCATAGGAGTGGGGGAGAAGTTCTGTGCTGTACTATGACTGTAATGTCCATTGTGTTACACATACACTGGCCAGGTCACCCTTTCAATGCAAAACCTCATTTTTCTTTTGTAATGGAGTTATTTAAAAAAAAATACAGTGTCAGATCTGTTATTAGTGTTGCACTGTGATCTGTTACTTTCCACAAAGCGTTTTACATTATTTTCTATTTTTAAATAAAGAAAAACTGCCATTGTCAATCCAAAAATCTGACTATGAGACAGTGTGTGTTGCTGTACTTTTCACTGGCCAGGTCACCCAGTCAGTACTATATTTCATCTTATTGATAAGTATTTTTGCAATAGTACTTCTGGTATTGGCAGCACTGCCAGTAGCCACAGGGCTGTTGTACTTCCTTAGAATGAAAATGTTCTCCTCCTTTACAGTTGTAACGTGATTTACTGCACTGCGTTTCTGCATTGTCAACCATGTCCTGCTCTTCTTTACTGACACTAACCCATGTAATTTGGTGCTTGCTAAGTAAGACATTTCTCCTAGTCCAAGTCTTCCTCTTCTTTGGGTTGTTGATGAGTTGGATATGAACAGTCAGCATTTGTTAGATGTGGAGGAGACAGAGGTGGAAAACATGACTGGTAATGCTGAGAACAGTAGTGGCAGGTGTGAGGTTATGGTGGTTGTCGTGCTGGTAGGGGCACTAGGGTAAAATCTTGTATTGGGAATTGCAGGGGTGTGCAAGAATCCCACAACCATGATGAGTCAGAGAAAAAGTGGAGAAGACGTTGACATTGCTGATGATGATTCTCTTTTGGATAGGACCCAACAACTGGGTCAGGGTGACAAGGTGACACTAGAGGAAGAAGGCAGGGCAGCAGTAATGATTCCAGCCCAACATAATAAAAACCTGCCTGGGGCAGACCTAGGAGAAGCTTGGGGGGTGGTGGTGGCAGTGACAGACATGTTTCCAGCGCTGCTGGTGTTGTTTGCAGTAGCTATATTCAGTAATCTCCATGTGGTAATTTTTTTGTACAGTACCAAACGACAAATCCATGGCACTGTGCACGATATGCAAGCAGAAAATTAGCTATGGCCATGCGGAAAAATGTAGGAACCATGTCTCTGTACTCACATGAACAGGCATTACCAGCTATTTTGGCAAAATAGAATCGTCATTGGCAGAGGAAGCATGCAAGACCATCCTTCTTCCTTGTAGGCAAGCTACAATCACACCAAACACATGGCTATCATTATCATCATCATCACTGTCTGCATCTTCTACACATTATTATTATTATTATTATTGTTTATTTATATAGCACCATTAATTCCATGGTGCTTTACTTTTTCTGGATTTACATACGGTACACAAGATATACAAAATATAATACAAACAGTGATCAACTGGCACAGTGGGATAGAGGGCTTACAGTCAATGATGGAAGAGGGAGAGAGACAGAAGGTGGGGGTAGAGGCTGTTCAGGTGGTGGTGTGGTGACAGTAGCGTTATTGGAGGTTGTAGGCCTTCCTGAATAGGTGAGTCTTCAGGGCCTTCTTGAAGCTTGTGAGGGTGGGGGACAGTCTGATGTGTCTTGGTACTGAGTTCCAGAGTATGGAGGATGCACAGGAGAAGTCTTGGAGACGTTTGTGTGAAGAGCGGATAAGAGCAGAGCGGAGTAGGAGGTCATTGGAGGATCGGAGGTTACGTGCGGGCAGGTAGCGGGAGATTAGGTCGGAGATATATGGAGGGGACAGGTTGTGGATGGCTTTGTATGTCAGAGTTAGTAGTTTGAACTCTATTCACTGGGCGATGGGTAGCCGGTGAAGGGATTGGCAGAGGGGAGTGGCTGATGAAGAACGGGGGGAGAGGTGTATTAAGCAAGCAGCGCAGTTTAAGGTGGACTGGAGATGGTGAGAGTGTTTGCTGGGAGGCCATGGAGAACAGTGTTACAGTAGTCTAAGTGGGAGATTATGAGGGCGTGAACTAGCATCTTTGCAGTTTCAGGGGTGAGGAAGGAGTGGATTTGGTGGATGTTCTTGAGTTGGAGGCAGCAGGAGATGTTGAGGGTTTGAATATGCGGCTTGAAGGATAGGTCAGAGTCTAAGGTTATCCCAAGGCAGCTGGCCTGTGGGACTGTGGTGAGAGTGGTTCTATTAACTTTGATAGATGGGTCAGGTGGGGGGGGGGTCGTGCGTGGAGGGGTGAAGATTATGAACTCTGTTTTCTCCATGTTGAGTTTGAGAAAGCAGGAGTAGAGAAAGGAGGCTACGGCTGCTAGACATTCTGGGACTCTGGACAACAGGGACAACAGGGAGGTAATGTCTGGTCCAGAGAGATATATTTGGGTGTCGTCTGCATAGCAATGGTAATGGAAACCATGGGATTCTATGAGTTGGCCAAGGCCTAGGGTGTAGATGGAGAACAGGACGGATCCGAGGACGGAGCCTTGGGGGACACCTACAGAAAGAGGGCGTGGCAGGGAGGTAGTGTGTGAGTAGGAGACGCTGAATGTGCGGTTGGTGAGGTCCCTCTGCTCCACTCCAATGTTAGACTCCATAAGGAAATATGCACCCAGTCATCCTGCAGTTCTGCAATTTAACTTGAATCTGACCAAGTTGCTGGTGGTGCAGATGCCACTGTGCCACTTAATGGATTCCACTACATTTCGTCAACTGATACCATACCTTTAGTCTTCACAAAGGATACCATGGATATGTCACTGTGGGGAAAAGTGCATGCCACTTTCGAAACATGGAGCAGCAATTATGGGCAGAGACCACACATGGTTTCATGGCCCACTGGGTCAATATTTTACAGGTGCATCTCAATAAATTAGAATATCTTTGAAACATTTATTTCTTTCAGTAATTGAATTAAAAAAGTGACCTGCTATATTTTCTAGATTCTTTACACACAGAGTGTTCTATTTCAACAGTTTTATTTCTGTAAATGTTGATTATGGATTACAGGTAATGAAAACCAAAATCTAAGAAAATTTGAATATTGTAAAAAAACTTCAGTATTGTAAATTCAGTGTGTCACCTGCCAAGGTTTCCTAAGCCTTTAAATGGTCCCTCAGTCTGGTTCAGTAGGACACAAATTCATGGAAGACTGCTGATTTTGAATTGAATTACTGAATTACTGAAATGAATGAACGTTTTAAAAATATTCTAATTTATTAAGTGTCAATGGCCACATTCCAGAAACGTAACAAGACCAGATACTAGTAACACCCCATTTGTGCAGGCCCAGTATCTCCTTACTGGACCACTTCCCATCCTCAACTTCACCAGAGCAAGCTGTTGCTTCTACTCTGCTTTCCTAGTTTCATGGGTGTAAGATGAAGAAATGCCATGCTGTTTTACATATATCGAGCCTGGATAAGAGAAGCCACACAGTGGAGGAGCTGCTCTGCTGCATCCTGCAACAAGTATCTCTCTGGAAGACAGAGTGAATGCAGTTTTCACATACATTGGACAGTTCACCCTTTGATTGCAAATAATCTCATTTTGTTCTCAAGTTTTATTTTTTGTTTTTTTTTGCATTAGAGCATTTTTTAATACATCCTTGCCTCGTGATTCCTTCCTTTTTTGGTTTTTCTTGTATTGTTTGAACACTGTCCTATTCCCTCATCTCTTTAATTGATTTTCCGCCACACCCTTCTCCTTCAAGTCAGAAGATGAAAAACACTTGTTTTACTGCCTTGCCATCCACCAGTGCAAGTAGTAATACTAGCAATAAAAATATGGGGGTTAAGAGGAACACTACTTCTGGTCTTTGCAGCCCCACACTATGAACAATGTCTTCTTCATCTTCACTGACACAGATCCAATTCCCTAGCAGTCTTTTCGCTCTTCTTGATGAGTTGGATGACAATAGTGTTTTTTGATTATAGAGAAGACTGCTGGTGGTGGAGATAGTAGGCAGATACATTGCCAGTGCTGCTAGTGTTGTGGTCATCTCCCATGTGGGAATTTTTTTGTACATTGCCAAATGACAAATTCATGAAAGCAGAAAATTTGCCATTGGTTTGAAGGAACACATGTAAGAATTAGGTCTCTCCAAACTCATATGAAAATCTGTGATCAGCACATCATCCGGAAGTGAGCAAAACCATCCAACTCCTTTTCCACATGGTATTCCCTGAAGGCAGGACACATCCACACCTAGCACATGGTTGTCGTTGCAGCATCCCAGAGTGCTACTGCTTTTATGTGTTTGTCTTGTGTGCCTCTGGTTTTATGTCTGTAAGTTCTGTTCTGTGTTAAATGTATTTATGTGCAGCTTTCCCTTTATATGTTTCCCCCTGCAGTGTTCAGACCCAGACTGGGTTCAGCCCTGGCCTATCACAGGCCACTGGGCGGGGTTGTGAGGAGATATAATCTCCCCAGCGACAGTTGAAAGTTCAGTTCAGTGCATGCTGTAGACCAGACAAGGTGTGCAGAGCTGACTTGCCACAAGTCTCTGGACTGAAGGCCAACCGCCGCTCTCACAGCCTCAGGAGGGATAATATCAGCCCCAGGCTCATCTAAAGACAGCCCAGAGCAAGGGAGTAACGTTTTACACGTGGCTGGACTTATTCAGTGTCGTGCCCGGAGGAGCAGGAGAGGACCCTGACAGGAGAGTCGCATTCGGCCTAGTCTCCAGGTAACCAGATCCCTGTCAGGACTCCCTGTAACTCTATCCCCAGTATACCTAGCTGGGAGAAGCACAGAGGTGGAGTAGAGAAGGCCAAACTGTGGAGCCTATACTGTCTTTGGGCACCCTCCTAGAACCAAGGCTGGGGTTAGGACACTGCAGGACTACTACCCCCATCTGGAAGCTGCTGTTGTCCTTCTGTTCAAGTTGCCTTAATAAATGGCTGTTTGGTTTACCTGCAGCGCTGACCCCTGAGTCGTGCCTGCTTTACCATCAGGGCTCTTCTGACCAACACCACACCGGCTCAGGTAGGAGAGGTCCCCCGCTTCAACTGGAAGTGCCCCGGGGGAAAGAACTACTACCACCACATCCGGTGCTGCTGCAGGACCCCCCCTCGACCATGTCCAGCCTAGGAGTGGGACTGGAGCCGTTTGGGTCCGTGCTTGGCCTGCTAGGTGGCACAGCATTCGCCACTACTACTCCCATCCTCCGGTCTCATCCGACTGGGTTGCGGCAAGGCGATTTTTGGCGTAGTCGGCAGGATCGTGACTCCCGTGTCCTATAACATCTTCAGACTACGGTGTCAAGATCCTTATTTTATCATCTCTACATCGGGTGAGCTGAAACCTTTATTGGCTGTGTGAGAGACTTTTCCCTGTGGATTTACTGAGGACTCTGTTTGTGTGCCCGGAGCTGTTTGTCGCTATCTCCCTGGATTATATTTGCAAAGACTGTGGACTGTTGCAACTGTTTGCGTGTTTAAGCCACTTTATTGCGAGCCAGAGGACTGCCAGCCGTTACTGGACTGTATACTGAGCTGCGACATCACCAGTGCACGTGAGCCCAGCCCACGAGGGGTTGACTCAAGCCTCAAACGGAGCTGCATCATTCAAAAATTCTACAGCTCCGCAGAAGTTAACCGCCAGCCCGCCAAAACCAGCGCTCAGGCGGGAAAGACTGACGTCAGAAGTGCATCATCCACCCTCCTGCTTTGAAAAGGACGAATCAGCGGCCGCTGACGTCAGCGAGACAGCCCCTCCTATAGGACAGCGTCATCGGAGCCTCCTGGGCGCCGCCATCTTGGGTGAGTCCAACCCTAGTCCTGTCCTATGCGTAGTAGCACCACCCACCAGCATCCATCTTGAGTAGAAGTCCTGGAAAGTTCCAGAGAGTGCACACTAGTCGATTCTTGTGCACGCAGAGTTAGTTTGTCCTGCTGCATCATGTCACGTCCCCCATCTGTCCGAGGTATTAACCCCGATCCTAGTGCCTGGACCTGGGGAGAGGAGATGGATGCTGAGGAGATTATGGAGGAGATTCCAGTGGCTGCGGTGCTGACTACTTCGGGGACTCTGGACAGAGCCCCTGTTTCACCTGCTGCTGTCCCGCCAACTGCTGTTCGCGCCCGAAGGCCTACTACCATCGCCGGGCGCCAGCAACTTAAAGTGGAGGAAGAGAAGGCGTATTCTCGTCGAAGAGCTGGCCTAGAACCACCTGTGGAGGGCGAGGTGCCTGACCGGAGAAGAGGTACTGTTATGGCTTTTGACTGGAGAAATGGCTGTGGATACATCGCAGAGGACTCGGAGCGGGCCAACGTGTTCGTCAACCGGAGATCGGTGAAGAGGCCTGGGTTTCCAGAGCATCTACATAATCTGCACCCAGGTGAGAGAGTGGAGTTCACCCTGAAGGTAGGCCCTAAGGGTTTCTGGGCAGCTGATGTTGACCGGATCCCTATGTCACCACCACGACACGAGGTCTGGGAGGACTCTGCCACAGCCACCCCTGGTCGCCTGCTATTAACAGCCGCAGGCCTGGCCTACTGTCCACTTCCCTCTGGGGCTGCACCCGCAGCACCTGCATCACCGCCACGCCCTGCTCCTGCTGCATCGCCACCTGCTGTCCTGAGCACTATCATCATTTCGGGGGGTGACCACATCTGCATCGGAGGTCACTCTGCAACTCCTGCAGCTGCACAGCAAGTGGAGCCACCTGTCTACAAAAGCAGCATGAACCTAGCCACCGTCACCGCCTTCTACAAAGCAATGGAGAAGAAGGGCCTGGACTTCCAACACCTGTCCAGGTTGCCTGAGGCTGCACCCCTGACATCTGCACCGGCTTCACATCCCAAGACATCGGGATCTTCTTCCACGGAAGCTGAGGATTAAAAGGTCGCCACCCGTAAGTTTTGTGCCCCCCAGTCTACACCTGACTGGGGAGATCAAGTTTCTTTGCCCCCTGGAGTGACTCCCTTGGACTCCTACATGTGTATATAGCCCCAAGTTCTTGCCCCTCTACATTGTTGTGCCGAACTTTTGGACACTTCCCCAGTTTGACCAGTGCGGACTTGTGGACACTGCCCCAGTTTTCCCTATTTATTCACCTGTCCCCATGCTCCAGGATGGACACTACCGCACCTGTGCCCTGGAGTCCCTATTTGTCTAGTTGAGGCCCTGAGATCGGACACTACTGTAGTTGTGCCTCAGGGACCTTTGTATATTTTTCCCTTTCCTTAGGTTTGCTGGTACCTGAATATGGACACTTATAACTTCGTGCCTCAGGTACCAGGTCTATATTACTGACTGATAAGAACAAGGGCGAAGATCGTCATCTCCACATATTGTATTATAGTTTGCATGTTTTATCTGTTATGTTTGTTTGTCTTGTCCGCTGTATTGCCTTCCCTAGCCTGGGCAAAGATTCGCCGAGGGCGGCTAAGGTAAAAATAGGGGGGTGTGCAGCATCCCAGAGTGCTACTGCTTTTATGTGTTTGTCTTGTGTGCCTCTGGGTTTTATGTCTGTAAGTTCTGTTCTGTGTTAAATGTATTTATGTGCAGCTTTCCCTTTATATGTTTCCCCTTGCAGTGTTCAGACCCAGACTGGGTTCAGCCCTGGCCTATCACAGGCCACTGGGCGGGGTTGTGAGGAGATATAATCTCCCTGGCGACGGTTGAAAGTTCAGTTCAGTGCATGCTCTAAGCCAGACTAGGTGTGCAGAGCTGACCTGCCACAAGTCTCTGGACTGAAGGCCAACTGCCGCTCTCACAGCCTCAGGAGAGATAACATCAGCCCCAGGCTCATCTAAAGACAGCCCAAATGAAGGGAGTAACGTTTTACATGTGGCTGGACTTATTCGGTGTCGTGCCCGGAGGAGCAGGAGAGGACCCTGACAGGAGAGTCGCATTCTGGACTAGTCTCCAGGTAACCAGATCCCTGTCAGGACTCCCTGTAACTCTATCCCCAGTGTACCTAGCTGGGAGAAGCACAGAGGTGGAGTAGAGAAGGCCAAACTGTGGAGCCTATACTGTCTTTGGGCACCCTCCTAGAACCAAGGCTGGGGTTAGGACACTGCAGGACTACTACCCCCATCTGGAAGCTGCTGTTGTCCTTCTGTTCAAGTTGCCTTAATAAATGGCTGTTTGGTTTACCTGCAACGCTGACCCCTGAGTCGTGCCTGCTTTACCATCAGGGCTCTTCCGACAAACACCACACCGGCTCAGGTAGGAGAGGTCACCCTCTTCAACTGGAAGTGCCCCGGGGGAAAGAACTACTACCACCACCATCCGGTAGTGCTGCAGGACCCCCCTCGATCTTGTCCGGCCTAGGAGTGGGACTGGAGCCGTTTGGGACCGTGCTTGGCCTGCTAGGTGGCACAGCATCCGCCACTACTACTCCCATCCTACGGTCTCATCCGACTGGGTTGCGGCATCATTATCATCACCATCACAGTCTGTTTCTCCTTCTCTACACCTACATCAGTCATTTATAAGGATATGTGTACAGGATATAATATGCAGTCAGTCATCCAGCAGTTGTGCAATTTAACTTGCACCTGGCTAAATTGTCGGTGGTGCAGTTGCTGCTGCATAATTTAGTAAATTGATTTCTAATCTGGCTCAGTACTATAAATGGCACTATTCAGACACTTTATATAGGTGTACTTCATTCACTTGCACTTTATTTTGGTTGATATTTTGTGGTATATATTGTAGAAAGGCAGAGGGTATAGTGGTAGATGGCCGATATCTGCCACTTAGAATTTTACTCGCAGTGAGATAAGGCCTGGAGTCTTGAGCCTGGGATTGGGGACTTGCTGCAGGTCCACTACAGTACGTGTGTTGTGGATAGGTTCATGCAGCATTTAAATTCAAAGCTGTCAGAACAGTAGGGGGTGTGGTAGAACAGAAGTAAGCTGTGTTGCCACATAGACCCTGGTCAGCTGCTATATAGACTGCACTGTATGGAGGAGGAAACGTAAGACAACCAACTATATTGGTGAGGAAGCTCTTCTCAATTGTTTTGAATCCTGAACTAAGGAAGATTTGTTACCTGGTTTTGTACTTTTATGCTGAAGCAAGCTGTTTGAGTTGGACTGTGTGAACTATTGCGACTAAAACTGTAAGTGTGAACTGAAACCTGCGCTTCCTCTGCCTGTCTCCTGTGATAACTAGCCTACCTTGAGGGTCCCGGGTTTACATATGGTGGAGGATGCAGGCAGACCGTTGCTAGGGGCAACCGCATGTTGGCTTTAAAATTTCTTAGCTGTGAATGTCCTGGGTGAAGGCTGCTACAGCAATAAAGACAGACACCTGCACCATGGACGAGTTGTTCAAACAGTTGGTGCAGGCCAATGTGGCGGCCGAGAAATGGCATGCAGAGGCTTTACAAGCCCAGCAACAAGCACAGCAGCAAGCCAATGAGCAACAATAGCAGGCCAATGCGCGAAAACAGCGTTCCATGGAGGCGGCCAAGGAACATCAGTGTCAGATCGCACCATCCGTCGTTGTTTGAGCCAAAGTGGACTTCATGGGAGACGACCAAGGAAGACACTATTGTTGAAAACAAATCATAAAAAAGCCAGACTGGAATTTGCCAAACTACATGTTGACAAGCCACAAAGCTTCTGGGAGAATGTCCTATGGACAGATGAGACAAAAATCCAAATTCTTGGCAAGGCACATCAGCTCTATGTTCACAGAGGGAAAAATGAAGCATATCTTGAAAAGAACACTGTCCCTACTGTGAAACATGGAGGAGGCTCTGTTATGTTCTGGGGCTACTTTGCTGCATCTGGCACAGGGTGTCTTGAATCTATGCAGGGTACAATGAAATCTCAAGACTATCAAGCGATTCTAGAGAGAAATGTGCTGCCCAGTGTCAGAAAGCTTGGTCTCAGTCGCAGGTCATGGGTCTTGCAACAAGATAATGACCCAAAACACACAGCTAAAAACACCCAAAAATGGCTAAGAGGAAAACATTGGACTATTCTGAAGAGGCCTTCTATGAGCCCTGACCTAAATCCTATTGAGCATCTTTGGTTTGGAAGGAGCTGAAACATGCTGTCTGGAAAAGGCACCCTTCAAATCTGAGACAACTGGAGCAGTTTGCTCATGAGTAGTGGGCCAAAATACCTGTTGAAAGGTGCAGAAGTCTCATTGACAGTTACAGGAATTGTTTGATTGCAGTGATTGCCTTAAAAGGTTGTGCAACAAAATATTAAGTTAAGGGTACCATAATTTCTGTCCAGGCCTGTTTCCAGAGTTGTAATTTAAAAAAAAAAAACATTCTGTTGAAGCATGGCTGAAAAGCAATGTCTGACGTTCATTTTCATCGAATTTTTATATATTATTACTTTTGTCAGATTCAAGTTATTTCTTTGACCATTGTGGGTTTTTCTTTCATTAAACGAGGGGTACCAACAATTTTGTCCACATGTGTATATGATATTTTTTATTTTGTTATAGCTTTTTTTAAATATATATTTTTTCTATTTCTATAGAGTCTTCTTTAGTCTACTGCAATATATATAAGAAGCGAGAGTAAAATGATTTTTCCTACCATCTTAAACCTGTGGCATGATTTCATGTTGCACATCTGCTGTATTATTATGCCAATATTTCCTTGAAGCTTTCACATGTGTTTTTTCTTGCAGTAAGTGGTTAAATGGTTGTACAATTAGATCAGCTTATTCTGCTTTCCTTGTTCTGAGTGGTTATCAGCTTGCATTGATGGAATCATTGCACTGGTAAGCAATGTGCATACAAGTTGAAATTATTTGACAGGTCTGTAATTTTATCAGCATTTTTATTAATTTTAAAAGTGCAATTCGATGATCTGCCAAGGGTATTAAGGCCTTTGGAACTGTTACTACTTCCGCTATCTGGTTTTGAATATATTGATTTAAATAATTCATATGAAAATAATATTTCCCTTCTCAAGATGCTCAGCTTATACATTAGAGAGGTGAAGCAGAATCCAATAGAAAATCAGTAACCTTTATTTTGCCGTATTGAAACATATATTATCATTCAGGTCTATGTTGTAGAATATTGCAAAGTTGTTGAAATGTTTCAACTAGTATGCCTATAACTTGTTTCTGGTTGAGATTTATGAGTCAACAGAAAACTAACTTTGTAAAAAACAAAGTAGTAATGGCACTTGCAATCCTATACTCCACAGAAATGTCAGTTCTCCCACATACAAAGTAAGGGAAGTTTCAGATAATTTGTGGCTTCACATGAAGTCATGGCACCTGCTCCAGTATTAGTGTTTAATTAAATAAACAACCATAGAAAACTTTAATAGTGCTACTGTAGATATCCTGGAAAGGATCCAGCTCCAAATATATCCAATACTCACACTATGCACATACTAAGCCAGTACAGTATATTGCCAGTAGAGATGAGCGAATTGAAGCTACAGAAGTGGAATTCGATCCGAATTTCAGGAGATCTTCGATTCACCTCGATTCCGGATTTCCTCACGCTTTGATGCATCAAACCGCATTTTTTTATAAAATGGCCGAAGCACATGTTAGGGCAAGGGGCAAGGGACTCTGGGAACGCAGAATCACCCACAATGCCAAGAGTGCAGCTAATCAGCAGCCAGCCGGACCTGTGATGTCACAGCCCTATAAAAACTCTCGGCCATTTTAGGTACAATCATTTCACATCGCTCTTACTGTAGGGACAGACGTCAGCAGGAGTTAGAGAAAAAATTAGAAAACAGAAGTTCAGGGAAAGAGGATTACAAGTGTAGGGAAAGGATAGAGAGGAATTGAAAGAAGAATTTGGGGTGGTTGCAGAGTCATTTACAGCAAGAATTGTAATACACATTGCAGCACTCACTGCAGTTATACTGCTGCTCATTACTCATACCTGTGTCTTCAAGGTGGAGCACAACAAGCCTTTTGCTGTGCAGTACAGCAAAAAACTGTGAATTATCATTCACTAATATCTGCATGTATCTGTAAAAAACACCTTTTTAAAGGCGTTTATTATAAGGGGCTTATTCACTGTTCTTCCAAAGCATAACATTGCAGGCCATTTTCAGTACTACTGTGCCAAAGAAAACTGAATTATGATCCACCAATATTTGCACTTATCTGTAATAAACGCCTTTAATGTGGGGAAAGACATAACAACCTCATTCACCATTTTGTTCCCAGTATAAAGTTGCTGGCCATTTATCAATACAGTATTGTCAATAATTCAAAAATTCTTAGTGGTTATCAATTATTTAAAGGTATTTATTAGTGTGGAAACCCATAAGGAATATATTCGCCATTTTGTTCCCAGCATAAAGTTGCTGGCCATTTATCGATACAGTATTGTCAATAATTCTTAGCCACAAATCTCTGCCTTTATCACACTTGTTTTTATAGGTGTTCATTAGTGGGGAAAGAATTAAGGGGCATATTTGCCGTTCTCCTCAAAGAAATTACAGGCCTTTTTGCCCTTTGCAATTACGTTTTTTCATCGAACAGTATGTCAGACAGAGAAGCGAGAGGCCATGCATAGGGGAGGGCCACGGGCCTAAATGTTTCTGGCGCAGGCATAGGTCGCAGCAGAATAAGGGGGTGTGGCAGCAGTGTTCAGTTACAGAGGCCTGAGCTCCCAGTGTCAAGTAGCGGTCGTGTCTTGACCAGCAACCCAACGGTTGCAGACTCGTTGACTTGGTGATCCACTTCATTCCAAGTCACATCAGACACCCCCAGCCAATAGCCAGTGGGTTCGTCAGACACAACCCTTAGTTAGCATGATGCGGCAGCAGGCCCTATCCCCTCACCTGTCCTCACCCTGCCTCTGTCCTTTTCTGTTCCCTCAGCTAGAGAAGTACTCTATGCTGTGGGCTCAGATCCACTATACAGTGAGGAGAGGTACCAGAGGACAGTCAGCTGCTATTGCTCAGTCAAGATCTGGAGGAGACATCCTCCGCTTCCTGCAGTAGGCGGGCAAGTAGTGATGAGGAGAGTGGCATGGGAGATGGTGTTGAGGAGGACATCAGTGACCTGCAGACAGTAGTGGATGACGCTGTAGCAGATCGTAATTGGGAGCCGGGTGACGAAGGGGCCTCATCGTCATCAGGAGAAGAGGATTGCAGCTTGCGCATGAGGCAGCGGGGGAGTCAGCAGGATAGCAGCAGTATGAGTTCAGGAGCTAAACGTGCCCGGGGTGGACCACCCCCTTTGCAGCAGCCTACCTGCCCAGAAAGCAGTGGTGCAGGGGTTCACAGAGGCAGTGGAGGTAGCAGTCAGTTACTGCGGAGTGTTGGGGTTAAAATCACCTACTTGGTGGTGTGGCAGTTTTTTGTTAAGCCGCCGGGGGGAGGTAAAAATGGCCATATGTTCAAACTGTGGGCAGAAGGTGAAGCGTGGCCAGAGTGCCAATGTTGGCACCACAGCCCTGCATCACTGTATGGCCTCCTTACACTGCTGCCACCTCCTTACTCTGCCACTGGGTCACTGTATGGCCTCCTCACGCTGCTGCCACCTCCTCACTCTGCCACTGGGTCACTGTATGGCCTCCTCACGCTGCTGACACCTCCACACTGCCACTGGATCACTGTATGGCCTCCTAAGGCTGTTGCTACCTACACATTATATCACCTTGCCACTCTGTTGCCTACTCATGCTGCTGCCACCTCCACCTCTACCACTGGGTCACTGAATGGCCTCCTAAAACTGCTAACACCTCCACAATGTCACTGGGTCATTGTATGTCCTCCTCATGCTGCTTCCACTGGGTCACTCTTGTTAGGGGTTAAGTTCCCCCAGGATGGATGTCACCGTAATCCTAATTAAGTAAAGAACAGGTATCGAGCTCGGGAAACAAACGTACAGACACACCCAGGTATCTAGTAAGAATGGTTTCATTTATTGCATAGTTCATACAGTATTTAAGACAAGCTGGCTACATAATAATCATGTGACCAATGTACATATTTGGTCCTTCCGGTTCCGCTACTAGGCAGATTTACACAGTTTCTCATAACATTCCCTTATCTTTCCTGAGAACAGCAAAACTCTTGAGTGCCGTCCCAGACTTAGTGTCTGCTTCCTATCTCTAAACTATGCAGGCTATCTGCAGACTATTTCACTCCCTGTATATAGTGTATAGGATATAGTACAAATTATATTTTAACCCTTACACTCTGATACTGGGTCACTGTATGGCCTCCTAAGGCTGCTGACACCTCCACCTCTGCATCACTGTATGGCCTCCTCATGCTGCTTCCACTGGGTCACTCTGCCACTGGGTCACTGTATAGCCTCCTCATGCTGCTGCCAACTTCACATCATGTCGCCTTGCCAGTCTGTGTCCTCCTCATGCTGCTGCCAACTCCACATTGTTGCCTTGTCACCAGCAACTTGGCCAGGTAACACCACTTCTGCCTCCATGTTCTCATGCCATTGGTCCTGCAACAATGTCCACCTCATCCTCCACTGTTTCCTCAGCCTCTAATGCAGGGACAATTCACAGTGCTCCTCCAGTATACCACATGTGCAGAGCACAGCGGTGTCACGCTGTTCTACACCTCATCTGCCTGGGTGAACAAAATCACATAGGGGAGGAACTGCTCCGTGTCCTCAATAAAGAAATCGAATCCTGGCTTTCTCCAAGAGAACTGAAAATTGGAACAATGGTGACCAACAATGGGAAGAACATGGTGTCTGTGCTGCGTCAAGGAGGGCTGATCCATGCACCATGCAAGGCGCACGTGTTCAATCTGGTTGTCAAGCATTTCCTTAATTGGACATTGGAGCACAAACAATGTGTAGCCAAATGGGTGGAGAGGTGGAGCAGGAGCAACCAGAGCAGCCAGAGGGAGATGAGGAGGATGAAGCAGATGACCCAGACACACCGTGGCAGTATGCAGTGGAGATGGATGCAGGGAGTCCCTCAGAGTCACTTGCGCAAATGGCCCGATGCATGCTGACTTCCTAGCCCAGTGACAGCCGAATTGTCACCATTCAACAGAGGGATGACTACTGGCTCTCCACCGTGTTAGACCCTTGCTGCTGGGGAAAAATGGGGGCCTTTTTTACACCCACTGAGAGGGAGGACAAACTGAACTACTATAGAGACATGCTATGTAGCTAGTTGGCCACTGTCTATCTGTGCCATCGTCCATCCTCTCACATGCCTGACCGGAGGAGCCCTGAGTGCTCAACTTGCACTGGCATGGCAGCTGTGGGAAGGGGTGGGGGTGGCAGGAACAGTATTGACTCCAGCAGCAGCAGCCTGAGCCTAGAGTCGCTGATGAGCAGCTTTTTTCAGCCGCATAGTGAAGAAGCTACTCATCAGCAGCTAGACACAGAGCAGAAGTTGAACCAGCAGGTGGTGGCATACTTAGAGTGTACCCTGCTACCCATCATAGAAGATCTGCTGGACTACTGGGCAGCCAAACTGGATTTGTGGCCGCAACTGGCTGAGTTTGCCCTGGAAAAGCTGTCCTGCCCGGTCAGTAGTGTGGCATCAGAGCGGGTGTTTAGTGCAGCCGGGGCCATAGTTACCCCAAGGAGAACTCACCTGTCCACCCAAAATTTGGAGAGACTGACCTTTGTGAAGATGAATCAGGCGTGGATCAGCCAGGATTTCCACCCACCAATGCCTGATGCAGCAGATTAAATGATCCATGCTGTCTCACCATACTCTGCCATTGGTTCACTGTATGGCCTCCTAAGGCTGTTGCTACCTACACATTATATCACCTTGCCACCTGTGCCCTACTCACTCTACTGCCACCTCCGCACTTTGGGTGACTGTATGGCCTCCTCCCGCTGCTGTCACCTCCTCACTCTGCCACTGGGTCACTGTATGGCCTACTAAGGCTGCTGACACCTCCACTATGTCAGTGAGTCACTGTATGTCCTTCTCATGCTGCTTCCACTGGGTCACTCTGACACAGGGCCACTGTATGGCCTCCTAAGGCTGTTGCAACCTCCACCTCTGCCACTGTGTCACTGTAAGTCCTCCTCCCACTGCTGCCACCTCCTCACTCAGCCAATATGTCACTGTATGGCCTACTAAGGCTGCTGACACCTCCACACTCTCTTACCGGGTCACTGTGTGGGCTACTAAGGCTGCTGACACCTCCACAATGTCACTGGGTCACTGTATGGCCTCCTCATGCCGCTTCCACTTGGTCACTCTGTGTACTCCTCATGCCACTGCCACTGGGTCACTATATACCCTCCTCATGCTGCTGCCACTGGGTCTCTCTGTACACCTCATGCCGCTGCCAGTGGGTCACTGTATGGCCTCCTCGTGCCACTTCCACTGGGTCACTCTGTGACTCTGTGTATTCCTCATGCCACTACCACTGGGTCACTGTATGGCCTCCTCATGCTGCTGCCACTGGGTTATTGTATGTCCTCCTAATTCTGCTGCCACTGGGTTACTGTATGGCCTCCTCATGTGCCTGCCACTGGGTCACTGTATGGCCTCCTCATGCCGCTGCCACTGGGTCACTGTATGGTCTCCTCATGCTGCTGCCACTGGGTCAATGTATGGCCTCCTAATGCCGCTGCCACTGGGTCACTGTATGGCCTCCTCATGCCATTTCCACTGGATCACTCTGCATCCTCCTCATGCTGCTGCCAACGGGTCACTGTATGTACTCCTCATGGCGCTACCACTGGGTCACTGTATGGCCTCCTCGTGCCATTTCCACTGGGTCACTCTGCATCCTCCTCATGCTGCTGCCACCAGATCACTGTATGCCCTCCTCATGCCGCTGCCACTGGGTCACTATATGGCCTCCTCATGCCATTTCCACTGGGTCACTCTGCATCCTCCTCATGCTGCTGCCACTGGGTCATTATATGCCTTCCTCATGCAGTTGCCACTGGGTCACTGTATGCCCTCCTTATGCTGCTGCCACTGGGTTACTGTATGGCCTTCAAATGCCGCTGCCTCTTGGTCACTATATGCCCTCCTCATGCCGCTGCCACTGGGTCACTATATGTTCTCCTCATCCTGCTTCCACTGGGTCACTGTATAGCCTCCTCATGCTGCTGCCATGGGTCACTGTATGTACTCATGCCGCTGCCACTGGGTTACTGTATGGCCTCCTCATTCTGCTGCCACCGGGTCACTGTATGGCCTTCTCATACTGCTGCCACTGGGTCACTGTATGGTCTCCTCATGCTGCTGCCACTGGGTCAATGTATAGCCTCCTCATGTCGCTGCCACTGGGTCACTGTATGCCCTCCTCATGCCGCTGCCACTAGGTCACTGTATGGCCTCCTCATGCCATTTCCACTGGATCACTCTGCGTCCTCCTCATGCTGCTGCCAACGGGTCACTGTATGCACTCCTCATGGCGCTGCCACTGGGTCATTGTATGGTCTCCTCATGCCGCTGCCAACGGGTCACTGTATGCACTCCTCATGGCACTGCCACTGTGTCACTGTATGGTCTCCTCATGCCGCTGCCACTGGGTCACTGTATGGCCTCCTCATGCTGCCACTGGGTCACTGTATGGCCTCCTCATGCCATTTCCACTGGGTCATTCTGCGTCCTCCTCATGCTGCTGCCACCATATCACTGTATGCCCTCCTCATGCCGCTGCCACTGGGTCACTGTATGGCCTCCTCATGCCATTTCCACTGGGTCACTCTGCGTCCTCCTCATGCTGCTGCCACCATATCACTGTATGCCCTCCTCATGCCGCTGCCACTGGGTCACTGTATGGCCTCCTCATGCCATTTCCACTGGGTCACTCTGTGTCCTCCTCATGCTGCTGCCACTGGGTCACTATATGCCCTCCTCATGCAGCTACCACTGGGTCACTGTATGCCCTCCTCATGCTGCTGCCACTGGGTCACTGTATGGCCTTCAAATGCCGCTGCCTCTGGGTCACTGTATGCTCTCCTCATGCCGCTGCCACTGGGTCACTGTATGTTCTCATTCTGCTGCCACTGGGTCACTGTATGTCCTCGTCATACTGCTGCCACTGGGTCACTGTATGGCCTCCTCATTCTGCTGCCACTGGGTCACTGTATGGCCTCCTCATGCTGCTGCCACTGGGTCACTGTATGTCCTCCTCATGGCGCTGCCAGCAGGTCACTGTATGCCCTCCTCATGCTGCTGCCCTTGGTTCAATGTATGCCCTCCTCATGCCGCTGCCACTGCTGGGTCACTGTATGTCCTCCTCATGCCGCTGCCACTGGGTCACTGTATGGCCTCCTCATGCTGCTGCCACTGGGTCACTGTATGGCCTCCTCATACTGCTGCCACTGGGTCACTGTATGCCCTCCTCATTCTGCTGCCACTGGGTCACTGTATGGCCTCCTCATGCTGCTGCCACTGGGTCACTGTATGTCCTCCTCATGGCGCTGCCACCAGGTCACTGTATGCCCTCCTCATGCCGCTGCCCTTGCTTCAATGTATGCCCTCCTCATGCCACTGCCACTGCTGGGTCACTGTATGTCCTCATGCCACTGCCACTGGGTCACTGTATGGCCTCCTCATGCTGCTGCCACTGGGTCACTGTATGGCCTCCTCATACTGCTGCCACTGGGTCACTGTATGGCCTCCTCATACTGCTGCCACTGGGTCACTGTATGGCCTCCTCATACTGCTGCCACTGGGTCACTGTATGCCCTCCTCATTCTGCTGCCACTGGGTCACTGTATGGCCTCCTCATGCTGCTGCCACTGGGTCAATGTATGACCTCCTCATGTCGCTGCCACTGGGTCACTGTATGCCCTCCTCATGCCGCTGCCACTAGGTCACTGTATGGCCTCCTCATGCCATTTCCACTGGATCACTCTGCGTCCTCCTCATGCTGCTGCCAACGGGTCACTGTATGCACTCCTCATGGCGTTGCCACTGGGTCACTGTATGGTCTCCTCATGCCGCTGCCACTGGGTCACTGTATGCCCTCCTCATGCTGCTGCCACTGGGTCACTGTATGGCCCCCTCATGCCATTTCCACTGGGTCACTCTGCGTCCTCCTCATGCTGCTTCCACTGCACTGAGTCACTATATGCCCTCCTCATGCAGCTACCACTGGGTCACTGTATGCCCTCCTCATGCTGCTGCTACTGGGTCACTGTATGGCCTTCAAATGCCGCTGCCTCTGGGTCACTGTATGCTCTCCTCATGCCGCTGCCACTGGGTCACTGTATGTTCTCCTCATTCTGCTGCCACTGGGTCACTGTATGGCCTCCTCATGCTGCTGCCACTGGGTCACTGTATGGCCTCCTCATACTGCTGTCACTGGGTCACTGTATGCCCTCCTCATTCTGCTGCCACTGGGTCACTGTATGGCCTCCTCATGCTGCTGCCACTGGGTCA
The DNA here is from genome assembly GCA_947044405.1 of Leptodactylus fallax. Lineage (NCBI taxonomy): Eukaryota > Metazoa > Chordata > Amphibia > Anura > Leptodactylidae > Leptodactylus > Leptodactylus fallax. Next base: position 2,725,749 of record CAMRHE010000024.1, read on the forward strand.
CTGTATGTCCTCCTCATGGTGCTGCCACCAGGTCACTGTATGCCCTCCTCATGCCGCTGCCTTTGGTTCAATGTATGCCCTCCTCATGCCGCTGCCACTGCTGGGTCACTGTATGTCCTCCTCATGCTGCTGCCACTGGGTCACTGTATGGCCTCCTCATGCTGCTGACAATTCCACATTATGTCACCTTGCCACTCTGTGGCCTACTCATGCTGCTGCCACCTCCACATTAGTTTGCTTTGCCACTCTGTAGTCATCTATGTGGAATCAGCAGACAACGGTGTTAAAGGAGTGAACTCTTTCACGCTACAGTAGGATGTTGGGCCTCTGCATGGTTCGTTCTACCTGGCACTAACATGGACCTGTAAGGCTGAGTTCACACTTGAGTTAGTTGGTCAGTTTTGGCCCCGTAACAGAGGGACCGCAGCAAAACGCAGTTGCCGTGGAGGGACCATGACTGGGGCGGGTATTGCAGGGAGCCATTGGTGGGTGTGGCGAGGAGAGGAAGGGGCAGGGCTTCGCGGGGCCACTTTTTTCATAGCGTTAAGCCAAGCGGTAAATTCATGTAGTAGCGCCAGGATTGAACTTGTTTTTTGTTAGTAGCTCCAAGGACTCGGGCCCTGTTTATACTTTACGGGTATTGTAATGTTGTTGTTATTTATGGTATTTATACATTATAAAATTAATATATTTTTATATGTTAATTGTTTAATAAACACGGCTGCTGTGGCCGATTTTATCCAACTCCTGTCTTTGTGTTTTGTTTTGGTGGAGCAGGTGTGGGAATATAAGAATGGTACAGGAGGGGATATGACCAGGCAGCAGTGAATAAATAGGTAATGAACTACGGCACCTGCTAATTTGCATTGCCTAGTCATGGCCAAATAAGTGAAGTGTGCAGTGGTTCTAAGAGTGACGCCTGTCATGTGCGTGTCATACTGACTCACAGTATTGTTTCACTACCACAGTAGGCTCCCTATGCGTGTTACTGCAAGGCGCAGTGTTCTACACCACTATACAGGCTCTCTGAAGCCAGGAAATAGGTGTTTTTAGCGATATTCGCCGCAAATTAATTCGGATGGAAGCTAATTTTTTTGGAACTTCGAATCGAACTGCAGAATCGAACTTTTGAGAAATTCGCTCATCTATAAATGCCAGAGTCACCTCAGAAGTCCTCGCCACATGTGACTGCTGAAGCCAACTAGTGGCCTCAGTGGTCACAGAAAAGGAGCCAGGAGGTCACCAGTGACATATGTGAGTGACATCCGAGGTCCTTTCCCGTGACCGCTGAGGCCACATCCAGCAAGAACTTCCACCAGAACAAGCCCCCGGGGGACACTGGACATGACAGCAACGGGGGACACCGAAGTGCCTGGGACAGGGGAGTATGTTTTTTTTTTTTTTTTATGTTTCACCTTCCCCGGCCTCCTGCCCCAGTTCTGCATTTCCTGGACAACCCCTTTAAGGGAATATACAGGAGAACTATTAATTAAGGGGCATTATTAGTTGAGGCATTATTGATTTAAGCAGGCATACAGGAGTATTTTTGGGGGGGGACACGGGGCATTATTGATTTAAAGGGGCATACAGGAGTATGATTAGGTGGGACAGGGGCCATTATTGATTTAAGGGGGCATACAGGAGTATGATTAGGGGTACACAGGGGGCATTATTGATTTAAGGTGGCATACAGGAGTATGATTAGGGTGTAACAGGGGGCATTACAGTCCCTGACAGAGATTCTGTCGCTTATCCATGTTGTGGAATCAAAAACTTATAACCTCACTTTAAATTCATCCATTGGTTTTAGAAATGACTCATATGAAAGCTGAAACCCTCCCAAATGATTTTTTGGTTAAGAAAATAAAGAAGCTTCACTGCTGAAATTTTGATCATTTATTGAACACAGAAAATTGCGTGCCCTTCCGTGCGTGCTCTTCCTCCAGGAGACCCATTTCGATGGCTCCTGTAATTTTAATTTTGCCCTGCGTTTTTTCCCCACAGTTTACTCTGCCACTCACTCTAAGAAGTGGGTGGGGACATTCTCGTTTCATCATCCTGCCCCCTTGAGGTTGCTACCTCCATTCTCAATCCCCTGGGACGGTTTGTAATTCTCCATGGGAAGCTTGAGGGCCAGCCAATCACTCTCTGTAATCTCTATGCCCCTAACTCCTCCCAACGTGACTTTCTCACTAGGGTTCTTAACAAACTGGAAGCCTTCCCACCTGCGGCCATCTTTGTCGGAAGGGACTTTAATATGTCCTTCTCCATGGACCACCACTCTCTGTTAGGCACTTCCCGTCGCCTCACCCAGCGTAGGCTCTCAGCCCACTTTTGCCACATAACCAGTCGGTACTCTCTGTATGACCTCTGGAGGATTAACTATCTGACTGACCGGTCTTACACATTCTACTCGGCCCCGCTCCAGACCCATTCTAGAATAGACTATTTTTTTGGGAATGCTTTGACTCTGCGCCTTCTTCTGAACGCCTCTATCGGCTCCATCACCTGGTCTGACCATGCACCATTCTCCATAGAGCTACATGCTGGTTCGGTCAGCACTAGAATCTGCCACTGGTGGCTTAATGAGGGTCTCCTTTAGAAGGCGCAGACCCGTGAGGAGCTCCGCACCCACTTAAAAAGTTTTTTGAGCTTAATGTGGGGTCTATCTCGTCTGTGGTGACGTTGTGGGAGGCTCATAAGGCCATGATGAGGGGACATTACATTGCCCTAGGCACCCGGTTGAAGCGAGACGCTAATGCGCGGCTTGAGGAGCTTCGGCTCCACCTGCGGCATGCAGAGACCCGCATGACATCTAGACTGTCACGAGCCCTCCTTAAATCGCTGATTGATCTCCGGGCCCAAATTTGGAGACCCTTCTGCAAAGGACTACTAAATTGCTGCTCTATACCAGACAGTGGCACTATGATAGGGCCAATAAGCCTCATACTCTTCTGGATAGCCAATTACGAGATCGAGTGGAGAAGGGATCAGTCTACACGCTGCAACGTTCCGACGGGGCCATTGTTTATGATCTTAGCGAGATTGCGTGCTTATTTCATGCCTTTAACTCTGACCTGTCCCTCCCGTCTGACCTTCCTCCTGACCCTGCAACGAGCTCAGCCCTGTTAAAGGATTTCCTGGCCTCCTGTCATCTGCCTGCCTCTCCCCAGAAGACCTTGCCCTTCTTAATAAACCCATTACGGCGGATGAGGTCTCCCAAATACTTCTGGAGCTCTCCAGTGGGAAGTCACCTGGCCCTGATGGTCTCACTTACCTATACTATAAGGTATTTGAGGTGGAACTGGTTCCGCACCTTGTGTCTTTATTCACAGCCTTCATGTCGGGCGAACCAATCCCTGACTCCCTCTCACACTCCTTTCTTACACTCATTTTGAAACCCGGTAAGGCCCATCTTGACTGTAGGAATTATAGACCCATATCACTCCTGAATGCGGATCTCAAGCTGTTTACTAAGCTTCTGGCGTCCAGACTTAATATGTATCTTCCCTCTCTGATCCACAAGGATCAGGTGGGTTTCGTCCCTTGTCGCCAAGGAGGTGATAACACCAGGAGAACCATTGATCTCATACATGTGGTGTCTTGTTCTGGCTCTGAACTCTTAGTACTCAGCTTGGACACAGAAAAGGCGTTTGATTGCTTGGGATGGCCCTTTCTATTTGAGGCTCTGGTCACTTATGGTTTTCGGGGCCCTTTCCTGGCGGCAATCAGGGGCCTTTATTCGTCCCCCATGCCTACTCTCTCCCATTTCATCTACACAATGGCACTAGGCAGGGTTGCTCTCTATCCCCCCTCCTCTTTGTCCTCTGAATTGAGCCATTAGCGGCGGCCATCCGTCTGAGCCCTGATAGCTCAAGGGTTCGTGTATGCGATCGGGAATTTAAGCTCTCCCGGTTCGCTGATGATATCCTCCTGACACTTACTAACCTTCATGTATCCCTTCCCAATCTCCACGACCTCCTCTCCCGTTTTGGCCGTCTGTCCGGTTGTAAGGTTAATACCTCTAAGATGGAGTCCCTGCCTATCCAAATCCCCTCTCCTAGCTTGGCTAGCCTTCAGACTGCTTTCCGGTATAAATGGTAGTCCTCCTCGTTGAAGTATCTGGGTATTTCCTTGACGGGATCCTTTTCCCAGTTATATCAGGCAAATTTCCCTCCCATTTTAGACATATTCGGGCCCTCCTTACTAAGTGGCTAGTGTTGCCTCTGTCTCTCTTTGGCCGGATAGCGGCGGTCAAGATGACTATCTTGCCTAAGTTGCTCTACCTTTTTGAGACCCTCCCGATATGGGTGCCCCTTTGTGACCTCCGGGCGCTGCAGGGCTCAATTCTCCGATTTGTCTGGGCCGGGGGAAACACAGGCTTTATAAACAGCTTTTGATGACCTCTAGGGTGAGGGGTGGCCTTTCCCTGCCTAACCTAGTTTTATACTACTGGGCAGCCCAGCTACGCAGGATTCCGGCTTGGTCCACTCTCCAGGCCTACTCCAAATGGATGGAGATTGATAAGCTGTGGCTTGCCCTGCAACACCCTAGCTCCCTGCTTTCATCTAGCCCCCCATCCCCCCCCCCGGGATTGCCTTGTTGGGCCCTATAGCACTTACAATGGATGTTTGGCTCACCTGTGCATCCCGCTTTCCCATTTCCTCACCGCGTTCCTCCATGACCACTTTCCTCTTCCATCCTAATTACCCGCCTGGACTCACTGGGCCAGTGGCTGGCCCTTGGCTGAGAGCGGGCCTTTTCGGTTGGCTGACATCATTGACTATAAGAAACGGGCCCTTTTACCGTTTGCCGATCTCCAGTCCAGGTTTGGCTTAACTGGGTCCAGTGAGTTCACGTACATGCAAGTCTCACATCTGACCTCCTCCATTTTTCAGGGCCCCATAGCACCTACACCTACACTTTTTGAGAGACTCTGTAAATCAGGCATTGGGACAACTGGGCTTATCTCTGACATATACTGCCTTCTCTCAGATCCCACCCCGGATGTCTTGCCTACGCATACCTATATGATCCGGTGGGAGACCTATTTTGGGGCACCCATTTCAAGTAACGACTAGTCCCTTATCTGGAACAGAGCACCCAAGACTTCTATATGTGTTGCACATAAAGAAAATTTCTTTAAGATATTGTTGCACTGGTATCATACGCCAGCTTTACTCCACTCCAAATTATAAACCCATTTGCTTTCCGCTTGTGAAATCCATTTGGTAAAATCACCTTTGTGCCAATCCTGTTGGATCTTTTCAATCCCTATATTATGTGAACCTATAAATGTTCTCCCAAGATTGGTCAACTGATGACACTATAGAGGATGCCCTTCCAATTTTTTTCCATTTTTGGCCCCATCCACAGCTAGCACATGGTCATCGTTATCATCATCACCACCAACTGTTTCTGCTCCTTCTCCTCTTCCATGCCAATGTCAGTCATCCATAAGGGAATGTGTGTCCAGGAAACAGCAATATTCGCCCAGTCATTCTGCAGCTTAACTTGCACCTCGCCAAGTTGCTGCCATACACTTATATCTGTCATTATAGCTCTAGAAAAGTTGTCCCTACTTTATATCACCATGTGTCAGAAAATGTAGGCCTTTCCTTGAATATGTCAGTGTGGAGAATGTTGAATGCCACCATCGACATGTGCTGCAGCAATTATGGAGAAGAACAATACATGGCTTTCATGGCCCACTGGGTCAATAGTTTGAATGGCAATGGCCAAAATCCAGAAATGCAAAAAGTCAGATGCTAGTTCCACCCTGTTCCTGCGAGCCCAGTTCCAACACTATGTAGGGCCCATCTGCCTCCTCTTGATCTTTCTCTTTGGACCACCTCCTGCCGCATCATTACCAGGGAAAGGCGTTGCTTCCACTCCTCCTTTGTTTCATGCATATAAGGTGAAGTGTTACCTTGTGGTTTTCCAGCTAATGAGCTGGAAGCTACACTGCTGTATTCTGTATTATGTATCCCGCTGGTTGGCTCCTCGCTAACTAGAACTGGACAGTGTTGCCAGCAACAACGGCAAAAATATTGGGTTGAACAACATATTGTCCCTGCAAGGTGCATGTGTAGAAATTGGAGGTGCGCTGCATTTTTAACATATACAGTGGCTTAAAGGAGGTGCAACTCATGGCCAGATAAGTGTCTGCGCATTTCAGCCATTCTTATGTAGCTAAAAACACCCTGCAGGATTTGCATCAACAAAACGCCTGCCTTTGTACCACCTTATCTGTGACGTTCCAACTTAATGCTTTTCCACATTGCTGGAATAAAGAGTGAATTATTACTGCATGCATCAGACCACATGGACATTGTGATTTTGAGGTCTGCCATTGGAGGTTCATGAAGGAAGTGTGCTGCCTTCTCAAGTCCTTTGAGGAGGCCACCAAATTTGTCATCAGGGACAACTGCAGTATCTGGAATGTCATCGATTTATAGTATACTTTACAAGAAACACTCATGCAATGAGGGATGGAAGAGGAAGAACAACTTCCACCTCTTGGTTACCGTCATCCCCCTGGGTTGATGCATGGGGTGTGATGACGTCATTACGCCGGCGCGCTAAACATGACCGCTGGGGCCCAATCACAGGCCCCAGCAGTGAGACCTGGGGAGCAGGACCTCAGTCACCGGCCGGAAGAGATGGATACTGAGCCCAAGACAGGTGAGTATCAGTATTTTTTTTTATTTTTAATCACCTCCCCTGGCCTGGCATCTAATGAAAAGGGGCCCGACGATCGCCAGGCCCCTCTCTATTAGCAGTATGTATAGCGGTCGGGGAACCAGGCTTTCCCCCGACCGCTATCATGGGGCCCGGGTATGCTGGGTGCTGATGCGGGCCCTGTCGGCACCCCCCTGATTTACCACGGGGGGTGCTGAGGGGATCATGTAGCATGGCGGAACCCCTTGGATGCTGCAGTCATGTTTGACCGCGGCATCCAAGGGGTTAAAAACCCCGATCGGAGCTGTATGATTTGCTACCACTGTGAGGAAATCCGGATTCGATGCAAATCGAATATTTCCTGAAATTCGGATCAAATTCCACTTCATCAGCTTCGATTCGCTCATCTCTACTTACAAGTCATCAAAAACACTAGTTTTATATAAAGCCATTGCTTTTTTGCAATATAACTGCCATACAGTGGGGAAAAAAGTATTTAGTCAGCCACCAATTGTGCAAGCTCTCACACTTAAAGATTAGAGAGGCCTGTAATTGACATCATTGGTAGACCTAAACTATGAGAGACAAAATGAGAAAACAAATCCAGAAAATCACATTGTCTGATATTTAAAAATTTATTTGCAAATTATGGTGGAAAATAAGTATTTGGTCAATAACAAAAGTTCATCTCAATACTTTGTTATATATCCTTTGTTGGCAATGACAGAGGTCAAACATTTTCTGTAAGTCTTCACAAGGTTGGCACACACTGTTGCTGGTATGTTGGCCCTTTTCTCCATGCAGATCTCCTCTAGAGCAGTAATGTTTTGGGGCTGTCGCTGGGCAACACGGACTTTCAACTCCTTCCAAAGGTTTTCTATGGGGTTGAGATCTGGAGACATGGCTAGGCCACTCCAGGACCTTGAAATGCTTCTTACGAAGCCACTCCTTCGTTGCCCTGGTGGTGTGCTTCGGATTATCGTCATGCTGAAAGACCCAGCCACGTTTCATCTTCAATGCCCTTGCTGATGGAAGGAGGTTTGCACTCAAAATCTCACCATACATGGCCCCATTCATTCTTTCATGTCCCTTTGCAGAGAAACAGCCCCAAAGCATGATGTTGCCACCCCCATGCTTCACAGTAGGTATGGTGTTCTTTGGATGCAACTCAGCATGCACTTTCCTCCAAACATGACGAGTTGCGTTTCTACCAAACAGTTCTACTTTGGTTTCATCTGACCATATGACATTCTCCCAATACTCTTCTGGAACATCCAAATGTTCTCTAGCAAACTCCAGACGGGCCCGGATATATGCTCGCTTAAGCAGGGGGACACGTCTGGCACTGCAGGATTTGAGTCCCTGACGGCGTAGTGTGTTACTGATGGTAGCCTTTGTTACATTAGTTCCAACTTTCTGCAGGTCATTCACTGGGTCCCCCATGTGGTTCTGGGATTTTTGCTCACTGTTCTTGTGATCATTTTGACCCCACAGGGTGAGATCTTGCGTGGAGCCTCTGATCAAGGGAGATTATCAGTGGTCTTGATTGTCTTCCATTTTCTAATTATTGCTCCCACAGTTGATTTCTTCACACCAAACTGCCTATTGCAGATTCAGTATTGCCAGCCTGGTGCAGGTCTACAATTTTGTTTCTTGTGTCCTTCCACAGCTCTTTGGTCTTCACCATAGTGGAGTTTGGAGTGTGACTGTTTGAGGTTGTGGACAGGTGTCTTTTATACTGATAACAATTTCAAACAGGTACCATTACTATAGGTAATGAGTGGAGGACAAAGGAGCCTCTTAAAGAAGAAGTTACAGGACTGTGAGAGCCAGAAATCTTGCTTGTTTGTAGGTGACCAAATACTTATTTTCCACCATAATTTGCAAATAAATTCTTTAAAAATCAGACAATGTAATCTAGATATGTTTTCTCATTTTGTCTCTCATAGTTGAGGTCTACCTATGATGTCAATTACAGGCCTCTCTCATCTTTTTAAGTGGGAGAACTTGCACATTTGGTTGCTGACTAAATACTTTTTTTTCCCCACTGTATGTGTAAAAATAGAACATAAAAAAACAAACAGGTGTGATTCATGTGTGTATCCAGTGGGATATGCAGTAAGCCTGCAAGGGATGATTCTCTTTCCTGGGAGGTTTGTAGTGCTATATGAATGCTGAAAATACACTCTCATCTGTGCAAGTTTTATTTCATGGTATATAGCTTTTCCCATCCTCCAAAACCATCTGATGTTATCTTGTTTGTTTTTGTAGTTGTAACCAGTGGCGTAACAATCGTGGTTGAATGGGGTGCGACCGCGACCGGGCCTGGAGGGGTACAGGGCCCGCAGCCAGCTGGAAATGGCCAGGGCCCCGGACTACCATTATAGTGGTCGGGAAAAGCCTGGTTCCCCAACCACTATACCTATTGTTAATGCAAAGGGTTCCGACCGGGCCCTTTTTCATTAGATGCCAGCCCAGGTGAGGTGACAAAAAAAAAAAAAAAAAAATAGTTATACTCACCTATCCTGGGCTCAGCATCCTCTCTGGCGATCTTCCAGCCACTGACTGAGGTCAGGCCTCACTGCTGGGCCTGTGATTGGGCCCCAGCGGTCACATGGGGTGCGCCGGCATAATGACGTTACAGGCCCCAGCGGTGACGTCTGGGGCACGGACCAAGGGATCAAGGAAGATGGGAAAGACAGCAGGACGGAGCGAGGATGCCCTGGAGAGGTAAGACAAGGTGAGTATAAGTGTTTGTTATTTTTAAACAAATGCTTCTGGTCATTACTCACAGCTGTACCTTGCTCTAAAATTTCTAATTCTATTTAAAATATATAAAAAATGATTCATTGTTTCAGTGCTTTTTTGCTCAAATAAAACTAAACTAAATACAATATGTATAGTCTTTATATTATCAAATACAATAAACTGAATAGAACTAACTAGAAACTAAATGTCTAAACTCAATGGAAAACAACAACCTCCTGTGGTGTGACAGTAATTACAGAACAAAAGACGGTTATTATAGGTTGTTTGCTTAAATTCTTCAGGTCATTCGACCCATCTCTGGGTTCCAAAGGTAGAAATGTTAAATGACTTCTAGTGCTAAGGCCTCAAGCACACTAGCGAAAAAAAATCGCGCGAAAATCGCATCACAATGCGATGCGATTTTTTTTCTGCGATTTGCCAATGTATTTCAATGGCACCAAGCACACCTGCGATTTTTGTTCGTGCAATTTTTTTCATAGGTGCTATTTTCCAGTGATTTTTTTTTTTTTTTGTGCGATTTTATTTCATGTGAAAAAATCCCAGAGGAGTGATCTATATGACCAATGGGACAGATCGCAGAAATATCGCAAGTAGCTGCGATTTTTTTGCGATTTTTTTTTTTTTCTGCACCCATTGACTTGAATCTAAATATACAAAAATGTAAATATACAAAAGAACAACTGTTATTTGTTTCCATGCTTTTTATTTTTGTTATGAAAATAATAAAAAAAATACAAGGAATAAAACAATTCCACACATATTTACAATAGGCTGCTGTGGGGGGCTGCATGTGTGTGTGTGAGTGGCATGTCCTTCTTGTGTGACTAGCATTTCAGCACTCACTCAGCAGTCTGTCTGCACTGTCGGAACATACCTGGCACTGCCTGGGTATGTCCCTAGAACATTTGCCACACGTGTATTTGTAGCAGTTAACACATCTCTCAGTTGCACAATTGTTCGTGTATCGATGGTTGACCTGACACTTCGCCCTTTTGCCAGGGCTGGGTGTGGAAGGTTGTTGCCGAAGGAGTTTCTCCTTGCGTGCCTTCTTTTCAGTCACATGAGAGCCACCTAACTCTTTTGCAAGCTCAACCAGGAAGTCCACCCGTCTCTCCTGCACCCCAGTGCATGCCTGATAAAGAACATGAGCATTCAGTGCTGCCATGTCAATCATGTTGTAGAACTCGGCGACTGGCCATCTCCGTGTTCCTGCACGCACGCTGTACTCCCGCACCATTTGGTCCATTACATCCACACCGCACTTTGTGTGGTTGTATTGTGTGACTGTGTTTGGCTTCCTTTTGTTAGTATCCTCAGTCTCAACCACGCTGTGCATGCTGCTGAGAATGTAGACGGCCTTCTTTCGTTTGGGTGCATACACTGTCAGTGTGGCACCAGTGGTTGAAAACACCTGAGTGGTGAATTCAGTGCGGTCCATCTGTCTAGCGGACTGAGGAATTTTCCGGCCACTCTTGTTGACTGTGCCGAGGATAGTGGTTTTCCGGCTAAGCAGTCGTTGTGCAATTGACAATGATGTAAAGAAATTGTCCGTGGTTACAGTTCTGCCCTTGTCCATGAATGGTTCCATCAGCCTCATCACTACAGTTTCGGACAGTCTCTCCCCGCTGGGACGACTGGGGTCCTTGCCAAGATATGGGAGGACATTACAGATGTACTTTGATTTCAAGTCGCAAGCCACCCAAAACTTGATGCCAAACTTCTCTGGTTTTGTTGCAATGTATTGCAGAAAACAGCAGCGAGTCTTTGACGGGAAAAGCTGTTCATCAATAGTGATGTGTCGACCAGGGTTGTAGGATGCGATGCAGTTGGTGACAAACGATCTCCACACATCGGAGATTGCAGCAAACTTATCGGTCTCCACTCGCTCACTGCGTGTGAACATGTCATCAAAGCGTAGGTGTTGCATGATGTCTTGGAAGCGGTTTCGGGTCATAGTTGCAATGATCCTTGGGTTTGCCAGGTTTGCTGACCAGCTGTCACGTAGTGATGGAACCTTGGTCACCCCCCGCAAGATAATGACTGAAATAAATGCCATTAGTTCCGGGAGACCCATGAACCAATCCACCTGCTCCGTGTGACGTGCATGTTGAGTAGTCCATTCTTGAATGCTACGAAGCATGTCAAGAGTGATAAAACAGAGGAAGCTCTGAAGGCGACTCCGGACACTTCGTCTGACCTTAGCACTTGGCTCTCCATCTGTAGGGTACGGTTCTATTGGGGTGAAATGGAGACGTTTCCCCACTTCTACTTCACGCCACACTGTGCCATCTTTTGCGGTCTCTGTCGGCTCACTCGCCAACCGAGCTCTCTTTTTGGTAGAGGAGGAGTCTCCTCATCTGCAAGATAAATAATTTCAAATTAACATTTTGTTTTGGTTCTAAATAAAAAAGATAGTCAGGAAATAAAAATCAGTAATTTGAAAAATCTAACCTGAAGACAGCTCAGAGTCCGAATCCAGTTGAAGGACTATGTCTTCTCCATCTGAGTCAGAAGGGTTGGTGTTGCTCAGGATCAGTTCCAATGCCTGTTGAATGGTGTACCTTCTCTGCATTTTGTTTCTTGTGAACAAAATAGGTGAAGCAGTCCCTTCACATCCCCCACAGCACAAAAGGCTGCATGCAAATTTGCTAAGGTGTTAGCAACCTTATGCATATTCCCAGCACAACAATGCAGCTGGGGGGTGGGCAGACACACTCAGGAGCAGCTTACATTCTTTTGTTTACACTCTCTTACAAGACCTGAGGTGGATCAACACAATTGCCCCCTGCAGATTCCTCAAACAATGGCCACATTTACAAATGAAAGGATGCTAATTGGAGCCATCAGAGTTGTCTGTTTGGACTAAGGGTCATTTGACCCTCTTTCAGGACTTCAAGGGGGAGCTCGAAATTTCTGGGACTTCTAGTGTTAACCCCTTCCTGACATCTTCCATAATAGTACGGCGGATGTCAAATATTTAAACATGGCACTATATGGTATATGCAGCAAAGACCCGGTGCTAATGCCTGCTATCAGTGCCTGCACTGATCATGGTCACGCTATAAAATAAAAAGAATTAAAAATTCTAATCAACCCCCTTTCCTTAGAACACATAAACATATATAAAAGTAAAAAAAAAATAATGTGAAACACATACACATTAGGTATCTGAAAATGCCCAGTCTACAAACTTATAAAAATATTTTTCCAATACGGTAAACGCTATAGAGGTAAACAAAATCAAAAGAGCTGAACCGCTATTTTTCAAGGTTTCACCTGTGATAAAAATTTTAATAAAAATCAAAAGCAACAGACCCCAAAATAGTATAAGTTACAGGTGTCAATATATAGCCACTCGAAGAATTTTATTTTTTTTGCATAGTTTTTTTTTTTTTTTAAGGGGATAAAAAGGTAATAAAAAGCAATATAAATTTGGTATCCCCAAAATCGTACCGACCGATAGAATGCAGGAGACATGACATTTTGGTTGCACAGTAAATGCTGTAAAAATGAAAAAGTAAGCAGTGGCGCAACTAGGAATGGCTGGGCCCCAAGGCAACAGCTTCCCCCCCCCCGCACAAACCGCATTCCTTGCATTCCTGCACACACTATTATGCCCCCTACACACACTATTATGCACCATAGTGGCCCCCTGCACACACTATTATGCCCCATAGTGGCCCCTGCACACACTATTATGCGCCATAGTGGCCCCTGCACACAGTATTAAGCCCCATAGTGGCCCCTGCACACAGTATTAAGCCCAATAGTGGCCCCTGCACACAGTATTATGCCCCACAGTGGCCCCTGCACACAGTATTATGACCCATAGTGGCCCCTTTACATAGTATTATGCCCCATTGTGGCCTACCCATGAACAATTATTATACTTTTCAGACCCCAGAGTATAATGATCAGGGACCCGCAGGAGGATAAAAACATAAAAAACAATCTTACTTACCTCTCCCTGGCTCCGGCGCACTCCCTGCTACTTTCGTCCTTCTTCAATGTTGGACCAGATGTCACATGACCTAGGCACGCATCACAACACATAATGACGCCGGCCTGGCCCACGTGACTTCTGGGACATCACCAGGGAAGTGAAGACTGCCAGAGCGCAGGAGAAGTAAGAAACATTGTTTTTTATGTTCCCTCACCTCCCCTGGGCCTCTGATCATTATACTCTGGGGTCTTAAAAGAGTATAATGATAGCAGTGTTTGTGGGGTTCGCGGGCCCGTGACCTTACTTACCAATCCATGCTCCTGCTCACAGCCACCTCCACTTCCGCAGAATGTTACTCCAGCAGGTAACGGCCTAATAAAAAAAAAAAAAAAACAGGGGCCCGCCAGGCCACCTAATGTCCCGGGCCCTGTGGCAGCTGCTCCCGCTGCTATCCCGGTATTTACATCACTGTCTGTAAGAAAGTTTCACAAATGCAGTTTTTGTCCAATTCCACCACATTCTGAATTTCTTTCCAGCTTCCCAGTACATTGTACTGAAAATTAAATGGTACCATAATGAAGTACAATTTGTCCTGCAAACATTAAGCCCCCATTTGTCTCTGTGAATGGAAAAATAAAAGTTGCAGGGTTTGGAAGGAGGGGAGTTAACTGATTAATTGATATGCAAGCTTATTTAGTATTCGATCAAAGTATATTCTTCCTATAAATGTAGCTGTAGTATATCTCAATAAATTAGAATATCTTTGTAAAGTAAATTTCAGTAATTTAATTTAAAAATATACCGTATTTTTCGGACTATAAGACGCACTTTTTTCCCCCCAAATTTGGGAGGAAAATGGGGGTGCATCTTATGGTCCGAATGTGGGTGTTGGGGGGGCATAGGAGCGGGGTCGCAGCATCGCCCCACTCCTGCTGCCGCTGGCATCCTGCAGTGGGAGGAGTGGGGCGATTCTGCAGGCCCTGGGCTGAGAGGGTGTCCTGGTGGTGTGAACCTCCTGGCCTCCGCCATGCTGTTACGACGGATGCCAGGTCTGTGAAGATGATAGCGGCTGCTCTGCTATAATGCAGAGACCCGGAGCTAATGCCCGCGATCAGAATCCACTCTGATCGCGGGCATTGCTACATGTGAGCCCCCTAAACATAGTAAAGCTGCCCCCGGGGCAGGTCCTCATCGGCCCCGTACCTTTCTTGTTGCAGGATGGCTCCCGCGCGACACGATCGCGAGAGCCATCCTGTTCCTGTGACAGCCGGGAGCCTTATGAAGACTCCCAGGCCTGTCATAGTAATATTACTACAGAATCTCCAAATTTATTGCAGTCTATGTGACTTGAAATCAATTGATTGCAGGTTCAAGCCCCCTAGGGGGAACTAATAAAATAGTAAAAACAAATATGAAAAGTTAAAAAAAAATAAAATAAAATAAAAGTTCTGAATCACCCCCTTCCCTAGAATACATATAAAAGTAGAAAATTACTGTGAAACACATACGCATTAGGTATTCCTGTGTCCGAAAATGCCCGGTCTACAAACTTATAAAAATATTTTTCCCGTAGGTTGAACATCATAGCAGAAAAAAAAAAAATCTAAAGTGCTGGACCACCGTTTTTTTCACTGTTTCGCCTCTGATTTGAATAAAAAGTGATCACGCAAAAAAAGATGCAAAGATGCGCTATGCATCTCCGTACAGCTGCAGGGCCACCTGTCAATGTGGCTTTGCAGCAGTTGCAAAACTACAACTCCCATATATTAAATATTTTACCACATTTTTTTTTCTTCAAAATTTTTTCCCCTATTTACAAGTGCAGGGGCCACTATGGAGCATAATACCCTGTGCAGGGGCCACTATGGAGCATCATACCCTGTGCAGGGACCACTGTGGAGCATAATACAAGTGCAGGGGCCACTATGGCGCATAATACCCTGTGCAGGGGCCACTATGGAGCATAATACCAGTGCAGGGGCCAATATGGAGCATAATACCGTGTGCAGGGGCCAATATGGGGCATAATACCATGTGCAGGGGCCACTAGGGAGCATAAAACTGTGTGCAGGGGTTGCTGTAGAACATAATACCGTGTGCAGTGGCCACTGCGGGGCATAATACCGTGTGCAGGGGCCACTATGGAGCATAATACCGTGTGCAGGGGCCACTGCGAGGCATAATACCGTGTGCAGGGGCCACTATGGAGCATAATACCGTGTGCAGGGGCCACTGCAAGACATAATACCGTGTGCAGGGGCTGCTGTGGAACATTATAGTGTGTGTATATGGGGCGCTATAATCAGGGGCTATGGCGCCTGTTTATATTATACGCTGTCTGTTTATAGTGGCTGTGTGATGTCATTCCAGCCTTGTCACATACTGTAGACATGTACAGGACGAGGCTGTAGTTAAATTACATGGCCTCTATGAGATGAATGACACTATGTAAACAGAGAATCGGTCATGGCGCTTACACAGGTACCATGCAAACAGCTGATCAGTGGGGGTCCTTGGTTTTTGAGACCCAATGATTAGTTTATTAATGACCTGGAAAACCTTTTAATTAGCTAACACCTGGGGCATTATTAATAAGGGGCACTTTTTATACAGGGTACACACGGACATTATTAATATAAAGATGCACTTGGGAGTATTTTTCATTATGGGGGGTTATATCATATATTTTATAATTGGGGTAGCAGCAGGATGGGTGTGCAGGTGAGGATGGGTTGGATGCCTGGTAAAGTGAGGAGCCAAAGATGTCTGTGTTGCAAACTTGACAGAGACAAGTCACAGCTGGAAGAAATGGTCATGGCAGTCCAAAGGGAAGAGAAGGGAAATGTGAAGGATTAGTCAGAGACATCACCTGTAAGTCACAAAATGTTACTACACTGTATTCATCTAAATGATAGAGGATAAATACCTGAGTGATGGGGGTCTGTCTGCTGAGACCCCCACTGAACCTGATAATTGGGTTCCCCCCCCCCACTGGGTGGGAATTCAGCCTGACTGCAGCCATATATAGGTGTGTCACTTGGTGGATGGACGAACCCGCGTGGCTCTCATTCACTTCAATGGGAGTGCCAAAGATAGCCGAAGTCCAGTACTCAGCTATCTGTGGCGCTCCTATTATAGAGAATGAGGGCCACGTGGGCTCGTCCATCCACCAAGCAGAAGATGTGTGAAGTTACTTTCATTGTTAATGCCGTGTTGTTGATCTGATACTGAAGTAATGTAGTAAGAAGAATTCTTAAAAACTGTTTCATAAGTTTGTGTATTGTGTACATTTGCGATGATAACAGCGTGTGAAGCTAGTAGCACGGTGTGATGATTCTGCTTAAGTGTGGCTATAACTCAGATGTATTTTGGTCTCTGAGTAGCGTATGTCTCTCTAGTTCCATTTATTCATACTGTGCACAGCTATCAGCCTAGGTGTATATTGGCAGTAGTAGCAGCACTGGAACAATAGGGCTCCATTGTATTCCTATACAGCCCTGAGTGATCAAACAATAGTGCATTGTTCAAGCCTGGGCTGTTGATCAGATAAGGCTGATAACAGTATATCAATTCACTTGGTCTCAGTTCTTTACAAAGGATCTGGACCTGATTGAATTAACTCATCAGACGTGCTGCCGCCGATTACCTCATTCTGGGAGGTGGCATAAAGGTCATAAAAGATGAGGTAAGAGGTCTGTGTGAGGAGAGATCATGCTATGAAGACTGTGCTGAGATTATGCTATGGAGATTATGCTACAGAGTTGTTACAGACAGACCATGAGGAGATTTTTGTGATGAGACTATTGGACTAATGCTGAGAGACTGTGAAGAGCATGCAGGCGGGATTATTGTACTGTGATGCCACATGCTAGGAGTTAATGCCACATGCCAAGAAGCCTCCACTGATGACTCACACATGCCATGTGTGAGTGTTGGACTATAGAACCACATCAAGGACATGTGTGGTAAAGTAATTATTTCACCTTTAATCCCTTTTATTTTATTTGTACTGTATCTTGTAACTAGTAACTGTTAATGCTTGCATATATCTGCATATCTGTTCTGAACTGTATATGTTAGATGTTAATACCGACCCATTTAGGGGTTAATAAATATATAAAATTTAGAAAGCTTGTCTTGTATTTATCTTGTGAACCCGGCACTCACTGGCGGTGAGTGTGGTTTTTATATGAAAGAGGACTCAGGGTGTGGCCAAAGCGGTTTGGCGCACGGAGGATCTTTCACATTGGTGGCAGCGGTGGGATCTTAGGATAAACGGCGTTTGTTGGTGACCTATATCACTCACATGCTGGGGATTATGGTAATCCTATGAGACAAGCTCGGTATTAAAGCAAGCATTAAGATACAGTGAAAGTTTGATACAGTGCTGTTCCCTCCCTTACTCTTTGTATTCTATCCTATCTTTTATTTGGCAAATACCAGTGGATGGCTAGTGGGCTCAGAAGCAGAGCCCCAGAACTGCAGAACCAGGCTTTTGGAGATCCTGAGCGTATGGCTGAAATGGAGGCAGCCACAGCCATGCAGAGAATCGAGCAGAGTCCTGATTTTGGGGCTAGGCCAGGAAGTGCAGCAAGCAGCCCGGTCCCAAGGATTACTTCACCAGGAGAGACCATTAACCCCAGCCTTGTGGGGGGAACGGTTTCATACTGGCAAATGGCCCTACAGCAAGTAGGCACCAGTGACCCTAACACATACCTGCAGGTGTTGCGCCATTTTTTGGAAGCTGTAGATCAAGAACAAGAACGGCAGGCTGCGGAGCGACAGGCAGAGAGAGAGAGGAAGGCTGCTGAGCGACAGGCAGAGAGAGAGAGGAAGTTTGCTGAGCGACAGGCCGAGAGGGAGTATCAGCTTGAGCTGAAGAGGCGGGGAAATCTCCCAGCGGGCACAAACCGCCTCTGCGCAAACTCCAACAACCCTGCAGAGACCCTCAAGTTGGAAGGAGAAGCCAGGCCGGAGTTCACCACAGCCGTCTGTCGTCAGGTCGGGTGAGACAAACTATGCCCCGGGTGGTCCCTCCCTTGTCCCAAGAACTCTGGGCACCCTAGTGACCTTCCCCAAACCCCAAGGGGAGGTGCGGCGGGGCCATGCCTGTAACCCGACAGGACATTTTAAGAAGGAGTGCCCCAACCACCCTGAGAACTTCCCTGCTTCCCAAGCCACAGCAGGTGGCCCATCTGTGTATCTGGACCGGGGTGCAGGAAAAGGAATGTGGACTGTGGGACTATTCACTGATTTGCCTGCTAATGTACTGTTGGGAACTGATGTAGGACCTATGATGTCCCAATATGGGGTGGGGAGCACCCCAATTTACTGTGATAAACTGTCTATGACTAATGTTGATAATGTGTCTGTCATATCTGCAGAGATGGCCCGTAACCCCCTCTCTGAGATACTTCCCATGGCAGTCAATGTAAATGCTAATGAGTTGCCTTCAGCTGAGAGCAGGGAAGATGCAACTGAACTTCCTGCAACCCAGCTCAGCACAAATGTTATTGATGCTTTGTTTCCTCCGGTGCTAGGAGCCAATGAGACCTTGTCTGTAGACACACCCACATCTGCGGGGGCGTCTCCCTCCCAGCTTGTTAATCTGTCTACCACAAATCTCATTGAGGCCCGGTGTGAATTAACAATTGCTGATGAATGTACTGTAAATGTATTTCGCAATGCTTGTTGTGACAGTGTACAGGGTAGCTCTTCTGAGTCACTGGAAGCGACTTCTGCTATTTCGCCCAGTGCATCCGATAAGCACCCAACTGCTGACCATGTGCCAGGTGGTCAGGTAGGCTATGTGGATCTCATGGCTGATCCAGGTGAGGGACGGACTGCTGGTAGTGCGGTGTTAGCCCGCAGCCAGAGTGCTACAAGGGTGGAGGGTGCTCCGACCCTTGAACCGTTGCCTACACCACCTGGAGTCGGTGCTGAGACCGCCATGACTAGCCTCACTCCCTTGAAGCCGGAGGAGTCCAACCGGTATGAGACATACATGTCTCTTCTGTCCAGTTCTATTCCAGGAGTGCCCATGGCCCAAGTGCAGATGGCATGGGGTACTGGAGGTGTGATCCAAGAAGAGGGTATGTCCAATGTATTACCTGTCAATGTAGTGAGGGGGGATGGTTTGGGGAAGCATGATCTCAGTCATTTGCCCAAGGTATCACCATCACCCACCCAAGTACAGGGAGGACAGGGTCCAAACATACCTGTGCCAGAACCAGAGGTGCCCCTAGGTTTGGAAGCAGAGGGGGAGGTGCAGAATCCCCTAGAACTCTCCCAACTAGCGGCTAGTGTGAGGGAGACCCTGAGAGAGCAGGCCAAGGATAGGCAGGAGAGCAGAGATTGCCAGGATGGGATCTCTGGAATGGTATCCCAAGGGCCTGAGGTCATGAGTGTAAAGCTACGGGATGCCCGCACTCAGAAAGCGGACCCAGAACAGGCAGGAGGTAGCCAAGTGTACGTGGCTCAGAGCCTGGGCCTTAGAAGTGTCCCTAGTCAGACTAGAGAGACAGAAGGGGCCGGCAGCTATGTAACATGCACCTCTCTTTTGTCTCACTCCAGCCAAGAGTTCAGGGATGCTGTCCAAGCTGACCCTAGTCTGGACATATTGAAGGCGCGTGGCGCTCAACCACCCTCGGAGTCTGACAAGGCCCGAGTTTGCTGGGACCCCGGGGGGAAGTGAGGAAGCCTTGGGGCCAGAGCCTGAGAAGCTGGAGGCGGAGGTGATTTCAGAAGAGGGGCGTAGGCCCCTACTTCCTGCAAGCCCCATCTAAAGGGGGAGGTGTGATGATTCTGCTTAAGTGTGGCTATAACTCAGATGTATTTTGGTCTCTGGGTAGCGTATGTCTCTCTAGTTCCATTTATTCATACTGTGCGCAGCTATAAGCCTAGGTGTATATTGGCAGTAGTAGCAGCACTGGAACAATAGGGCTCCATTGTATTCCTATACAGCCCTGAGTGATCAAACAATAGTGCATTGTTCAAGCCTGGGCTGTTGATCAGATAAGGCTGATAACAGTGTATCAATTCACTTGGTCTCAGTTCTTTACAAAGGATCTGGACCTGATTGAATTAACTCATCAGACGTGCTGCCGCCGATGACTTCATTCTGGGAGGTGGCATAAAGGGTATAAAAGATGAGGTAAGAGGTCTGTGTGAGGAGAGATCATGCTATGAAGACTGTGCTGAGATTATGCTATGGAGATTATGCTACAGAGTTGTTACAGACAGACCATGAGGAGATTTTTGTGATGAGACTATTGGACTAATGCTGAGAGACTGTGAAGAGCATGCAGGCGGGATTATTGTACTGTGATGCCACATGCTAGGAGTTAATGCCACATGCCAAGAAGCCTCCACTGGTGACTCACACATGCCATGTGTGAGTGTTGGACTATAGAACCACATCAAGGACATGTGTGGTAAAGTAATTATTTCACCTTTAATCCCTTTTATTTTATTTGTACTGTATCTTGTAACTAGTAACTGTTAATGCTTGCATATATCTGCATATCTGTTCTGATCTGTATATGTTAGATGTTAATACCGACCCACTTAGGGGTTAATAAATATATAAAATTTAGAAAGCTTGTCTTGTATTTATCTGGTGAACCCAACATTCACTGGCGGTGAGTGTGGTTTTATATGAAAGAAGACTCAGGGTGTGGCCAAAGCGGTTTGGTGCACTGAGGATCTTTCACACACGGAAACTCCATTTTTTTTTTTTTGGTGGAGAAGGCGTCTTTCTATAGTACGCCTCAGGCAGCAAAGAGGCTAGTTTCACCACTGAACCCTACTACTGAAAAAACCATCCAGTGCTATTAACTACAGACCCATCTCAAACCTCTCCTTCATCTCTAAATTCCTGGAACGCTTGGAACTATTCTCACCTAATCTGTTATCTCTGTCTTATAGACCCCTTACAGTCTAGTTTTCATGTACTACAAACTACAGAAATATGCCTTCCAAAAGTGTCCAATGATCTCATGATGACTAAATCTAAAGACAACTATTCTCTTATATTCTGTTGGATCTATCAGCAGCATTTCACACTGTAGACCAGGTGTCGGCAACCCCTGGCACACGTGGCACATCTTGCTGGCACATCAGCCAGCACGGGACCTGCAGGTATTAAGAGAAGAGGGAGCGTCCTTTAGTGTTCTGCTACTGATATAGGGCGCTCTCCCTTCTCTTTCTAGAGAGTGGTGAGGAAAGCCCAGGAGAAGGAGCTTACACTGTGCAGAAAAAGGACCCTGCTTGGACCCTGCTGCTATAATGATGAGCTCCTGCCGTGTGCATCCTGCAAAGAAGAGGAGAGGAGAGCTCCGTACAGCAATATGAAAGTAAAAAAAACAACAGGTACATGCTGGGATTATTATTCTTATTAATTTCAGGCATTTGGGGTTATTAATTTAGTTTTAGTAACTCCATGTCATATAGCCAACTCCAGTTCCTGGGCACCAGTGCTGTCACTTTGGGGTAAGTGTGACACCCATTAATTCCTGGCTGTGGTTTTGCTGTTACCGCACAACCAGGAATTAAATGTGGCTGAAATTAATCCACATTTCACATACAGAAAAATGAAAGTACTGGCGTCCGGGTACTAGATGCAGCATCCAGGTACATAGTGTGTCGCTCCCTACAGGTGTTACCTCACTCTGCTCCCAGTCATATACATTTACCAATAATTGTGGGTTACACATATACTTTCATTGCTTCTAATGGAAAAGTACAAGTGTATCAAGGCAAATAGTGGTAAACGCACGTGACTGGGAGCACAGTATGACAGCACCCCTGTGTTATGGTTTGTGCTATATGACTTTAGTGTAGGTATCATCAGCCTTCAATTATTGCACGGCACTCCAAGTATGCTAAACAAAAAATGTTGCCTATCCCCGCTATAGACCATCAACTTCTCTTCAGTATGCTCCATTCTATTGGCCCCAAGGACACTGCTCTCTCTTGGTTTTCTTACTATCTTACTGACTCCTCATTTAGTGTATTGTTTGCTGGTGCTATTTCTTCTCCTCTTCCCCTTGCTGTTGGGGTTCCTCAGGGCTCAGTCCTAAGTCCCTTCTTCTCTCTCTACACAGACCATCTTTATGCTAATAACACCCAGTTATATACTTCATCCCGTGATATCACTCCTCCATTACTAAAGAACACCAGTGACTTTTTCTTTGCTGTCTTTATCATCATGTCTTCTCTTTATTTCAAACAAAATCTTTCAAAAGCCGAACTTCTTGTGTTCCCTCAATCAACTAGCGAACGTAACTCAAATATCTCTATTTCTGTCTGTGGTCTTATTATAACACTGAAGCAGCTGGTCTGCTGTCTCTGGGTTGTAATTCACTCAAATCTCTCCATCACCCCACATATTCAGACATTTGCATGCTCATGTCACCTGTACCTTCAAACATCTCCTGAATCTGCCCTTTTCTCACTGTGGAAACATCAAAAACTCTCATTGTTGCTCTGATTCACTTTTGTCTTGACTATTGAAATTCTCTAATAAATAGTCTTTCACTTACTAAACTATCCCTCTTACAATCTGTCCTGAATGCAGCCACCAGACTGTTTTTGTGAAACCATTACACAGATGCATCTACCTTGCAACAGTTGCTTGCCCTTTCATTATAGAATACAATTTAAACTTATCACACTCACACACAAATCACCTCATAGTACTGAACCTCCCTATATCTCCATTGTCACTGCCTACCACCGTAACCATTCTTTCCATTCTTCCATTACCTTAGACTTGTATCCTCTGTCATCTGAACATCCCAGTCCCATCTCCAAGACTTTTCTCAAGCTGCATTAATGCTCTGGAATGCTCTACCTCAGACAATCAGATTAATACCCTGCTATGGCAGCTTCAAATGTGTCCTAAAAACACATGTTTTTAGGCAGGCTTACCACATGACCTAATCACATTGTTCTATACTTCCACAAACTAAGTATCCAATTTAGAGCCAAGTAAGGATCATGTGAGAGTCAACACAAATCATCACAAAATAAAAATATATGTTACAAACCATGTACATGATCCAAAAAATACTATGCAACATTAAAGCTAGAGTGAATTACGCAACAAATATAGGACCCACAAATAAACAGAGACCTCATCTCACAAAAATATATAAATATATAAAATAAATACACTTTCTTAATGTTGCAAGTAAAAAAAGACATAAAAACTACAGTGTTGTAGAGAACATCCACAGGACAAACCCTAATAATAAATACAATATGTCACAATACAATAAGTAAAATACCACACATCCACACATTCCAAAATGGGGAGAGTAATAACTAATAATTATACATACATACCGTGTTTCTCTGAAAATAAGACAGGGTCTATATTATTTTTTTCCACAAAAAAATGGCTAGGGCTTGTTTTCAGGGTAGGTCTTATTTTTCAGGCACTGGATCAAATCAGAATCTTTTCTGATTCACTCTAGACAAATCTTGTAAACTGGTTAGGGTTAGTAACCAATATCAGTGGGTCTTAAACAAACTTACAGGCACTCTCTCTCTAAACACTTTGTGTGGCATTAGCCCTCTCTATCTCCTCTCCTTTACACTAAGGGAGAGGTGCTGTAGTAAAGTGGCTGCATCTGTGGGAGCAAGCAGGGGTGGCTCCTGACGTCTGGACACATAGGTAGGCAAGCCCACAGCATAGTAGCAACTGGGAGGCGGAACCCAGGAGGTGGAACTTGGAAGGTGGACTCGGGAGGTGGAACTCTGGAGCTGGACTTGAGAGCGAGTGAGCAGATTTTGCCCTGTCATGGCCAGAGGTAGTGGGGCACTTGTCCTGGATTGTTGGGAGCTACTGCCCCAGCCCCAACGCATGTTTCCACGCAGTCTTCTTCAAGGAAATTACCGTCATTCTAGTAGCACTAACCTATTATACCATATCTCCACCAATAAAAACAAACATACAAAGATGAAGAATAATTACCTCCCTGCTTCCAAAGGCATAGAAAAGACTGTGTTAAACTGACATCCCATAGTTTGTGCCACATCATGACGCAAATGCATCTGATGTCAGGCATACATGTTAGAGCGTCAGATCCCCAAATACAATACAAGACTGTAACTGTACATAGAGATGCGCAGCGCAAGTGCCACTGTAACCCTCATGACCCAATACTACACAACTCCTAATATAAGTGACTCACTGCCATATATAATGACTAAAAGAGACCCAAATCTAATAATGAAAGAACAGGGAACAGAAAGAAGGTGAGCCTCGAACTAAGCTTACATTTCTAATCATAAATTATCCTTTCTACTCTATTCCTCAGAACCTGACCCCCAGAAGTCACCCTGCACTTTATGCACTTAGTATCTGTATATTCACAGATACCGACTGGTTTCAGGCTCATACAGCTTCAGTTATATGACCTTATTTATTAAAAGATGGCTGGACCATTGTACCTAACAAGCCTTCTTATTTCTTGTGTCGCCTTCCTCATAGATTGTAAGCTCTCACGAGCAGGGCCCTCACTCCTATGGTTTGATATGTTTATTTTGTTACATTGTAATGTAACAAAATCTGTTCAGGTACTCTCTGATTTGTAAAGTTCTGCGGAAAAAAAAATATTATTAATATTATTATTATGTTGGAACTTTTCTTCTACTGCACATAAACACCAAATCTGGCTTAGATAGCACTTCATAGAGTGATTCATGAACAGCAGGTCCCAGCAAAAGTGAGAGTGGCCTTTTCAAGGAGCATGGCCTTTATAAAAGTGGATAGTTACATATATTCAGACCCTATATAATAATAGTAGACCCAAATAATAGTAGACCCCAAATAAAATTAATAATTGTGCCATTTTTATTTATGCCATTCAGTGATCAAGATCACTAAATGGCATTAAATATTGTATTAATGTTATTGTGTGATTCGTAACTGTTACAATGATACCAAATATGTCTATGTTACTTACTATGTTTTTCTGGCAACTCAACCATGCAGCCCATTTTTCTTCAAGTGCCTCCTTATTGTGCATCTTGAAACAGCCACACCGATAGGTTTCAGAGAGTCCTGTATTTCAGCTGATGTTATGTGTGGGTTTTTCTTTGCATCCCGAACAATTTTCCAGGCAGTTGTGGCCGAAATTTTGGTTGGTCTACCTGACCGTGGTTTGGTTTCTGGGCATGTTATCAGGCCAAAATCACCAGGGTATGTGAACTTTTGAACAGGGTCATTTTGATGTTTTCGGTTGTCATTATGATTTAAAAAGAGAAAACACAGAAGTTTGACAATAAATGGCTTCAACCAACCACTAACCATGAGTGGAGAAAAAGTTTTTGTGTCATCATTCATATTCTCTGAAAAAAGGCCAAAAAACAAAAAAAATCTGCCGGGGTATGTAAACTTTTTAGCACACCTGTATAAGAAGGGGAATGAACCCAGAACATGATACATACAAAGCATGCAAAGATGTCTCCCTACTGCAGTGCAGACTCAGTTTTTCCCCAGAGGTGCCCTATTTCCTTAGGGCACCCCTACCAAATAATTTTTAATTAAAGACAATAACTATCCTAAAGACGCATATAATGTTGCATGAAGACATGTGGTCATCCTCTGAACCAGAGTGTTGCTCCCTGGTAGGTTTCCAAGGAACCCCTGGGTACTGTGGCACCCCTGGTGGTAATCCACAAGCTCTATTGGCTTCAATGGGAGGTTTTTTACTACTTTTACTTTTCTCTCTCAATAGTAGATTTTTTTCACTGTATAATGTATTGGTATGTAGAGAACTATCTCAATACGCCAGTACATTGTATGCTGAAATATATATTCATATAGAGATGTTTCTCTACATACCAATAGATTATACAGGGAAAGAAATCTACTACTGAGAGAAAAAAGTGAAGCGATAATAAGAAAAAAATAAAACTAGCAGCAATGCAGTGTAATGGCCCATGAAAAACAGATGTGAAATAGAAAGCACTCAACCATCAAAAATGGGAAAACAGAATGGAATTAGGGTAAAACGGATACACAAAAGCCGTCAAAAACAAACGTTAGATCCATAAAAAAATGTCACAGTCATGTGAATAAGGCCTTACTTTTCTCCCTGTTCTTGCTAATCTACAATGGGGAAAGATGGAAGAATGAAAGATTTAATTGCAAATTGGATTATAGCCAGGGCTTTAGCACGGTCTTTTACTATGCATATGCACAGTTGTGACTTGAAATTACCCAAAATTGTAGTACAGTGGGGAAAAAACGTATTTAGTCAGCAACCAATTGTGCAAGTAGTTCTCCCACTTAAAAAGATGAGGCCGGCCTTTAATTGTCATCATAGGTAGACCTCAATTATGAGAGACAAAATGAGAAAACATATCTAGAAAATCACATTGTCTGATTTTTAAAGAATTTATTTGCAAATTATGGTGGAAAATAAGTATTTGGTCACCTACAAACAAGCAAGATTTCTGGCTCTCACAGACCTGTAACTTCTTCTTTAAGAGGCTCCTCTGTCCTCCACTCATTACCTGTAGTAATGGCTCCTGTTTGACATTGTTATCAGTATAAAAGACACCTGTCCACAACCTCAAACAGTCACACTCCAAACTCCACTATAGTGAAAACCAAAGAGCTGTGGAAGGACACCAGAAACAAAATTGTCGACCTGCACCAGGCTGGGAAGACTGAATCTGCAATAGGCAAGCAGCTTGGTGTAAAGAAATCAACTGTGGGAGCAATAATTAGAAAATGGAAGACATACAAGACCACTGATAATCTCCCTCGATCAAGGGCTCCACGCAAGATCTCACCCCGTGGGGTCAAAATGATCACAAGAATGGTGAGCAAAAATCCCAGAACCACACGGGGGGACCCAGTGAATCACCTGCAGAAAGCTGGGACTTACGTAACAAAGGTTACCGTCATTAACACACTACGCCGCCAGGGACTCAGATCCTGCAGTGCCAGACGTGTCTCCCTGCTTAAACCAGTACATATCTGGGCCTGTCTGAAGTTTGCTAGAGAGCATTTAGATGTTCCAGAAGAGTATTGGAAGAATGTCATATGGTCAGATGAAACCGAAGTAGAACTGTTTGGTAGAAACACAACTCTGTCGTGTTTGGAGGAAAGTGAATGCTGAGTTGCATCCAAAGAACACCATACCTACTGTGAAGCATGGGGGTGGCAACATCATGCTTTGAGACTGTTTCTCTGCAAAAGGACCAGGACGACTGATCCGTGTACATGAAAGAATGAATGGGGCCATGTATGGTGAGATTTTGAGTGCAAACCTCCTTCCATCAGCAAGGGCATTGAAGATGAAACGTGGCTGGGTCTTTCAGCATGACAATGATCCCAAGCACACCACCAGGGCAACGAAGGAGTGGCTTCGTAAGAAGCATTTCAAGGTCCTGGAGTGGCCTAGCCAGTCTCCAGATCTCAACCCCATAGAAAACCTTTGGAGGGAGTTGAAAGTCTGTGTTGCCCAGAGACAGCCCCAAAACATCACTGCTCTAGAGGAGATTTGCATGGAGGAATGGGCCAAAATACCAGCAACAGTGTGTGCCAACCTTGTGAAGACTTACAGAAAACGTTTGACCTCTGTCATTGCCAACAAAGGATATATAACAAAGTATTGAGATGAACTTTTGTTATTGACCAAATACTTATTTTCCACCGTAATTTGCAAATAAATTCTTAAAAAATCAGACAATTTGATTTTCTGGATTTGTTTTCTCTTTTTGTCTCTCATAGTTGAGGTCTACCTATGATGTCAATGACAGGCCTCTCTCATCTTTTTAAGTGGGAGAACTTGCACAATTGGTGGCTGACTAAATACTTTTTTCCCCACTGTATATAAAATGAGAAAGGTTTGTCCATTTCTCTAGAAATAAAAATTAATAAAAGTGAATTCCAACTAGTTACAATTGACCCTTGTATCCTGTTGATTGACATGCAATAACACTCCAGTACAATAGCTTAAAGTAGTAAACATATTGTATTTCATCTCACAATGCTGCATCAGTTTCTATTAATAAAAATCTCTGATACTATCAGTAGAGCATTTGCCACATTAAATGTACAGTGGGGAAAAAAATATTTAGTCAGTCACCAATTGTGTAAGTTCTCCCACTTAAAAAGATGAGAGAGGCCTGTAATTGACATCATAGGTAGACCTCAACTATAAGAGACAAAATGAGAAAACAAATCCAGAAAATCACATTGTCTGATTTTTTAAGAATTTATTTGTAAATTATGGTGGAAATTAAGTATTTGGTCACCTACAAACAAGCAAGATTTCTGGCTCTCACAGACCTGTAACTTCTTCTTTAAGAGGCTCCTCTGTCCTCCACTCATTACCTGTAGTAATGCCACCTGTTTGAAATTGTTATTAGTATAAAAGACACCTGTCCACAACCTCAAACAATCACACTCCAAACTCCACTATGGTGAAGACCAAACAGCTGTGGAAGGACACCAGAAACAAAATTGTAAACCTGCACCAGGCTGGGAAGACTGAATCTGCAATAGGCAAGCAGCTTGGTGTGAAGAAATCAACCGTGGAAGCAATAATTAGAAAATGGAAGACATACAAGACCACTGATAATCTCCCTCGATCAGGGGCTCCACGCAAGATCTTACCCCGTGGGGTCAAAATGATTACAAGAATGGTGAGCAAATATCCCAGAACCACACAGGGGGACCTAGTGAATGATCTGCAGAAAGCTGGAACTAACGTAACAAAGGCTACTGTCAGTAACACACTACGTAGCCAGGGACTCAGATCCTGCAGTGCCAGACGTGTCCCCCTGCTTAAGCCAGTACATATCCGGGCCTGTCTGAAGTTTGCTAGAGAGCATTTAGATGTTCCAGAAGAGTATTGGGAGAATGTCATATGGTCAGATGAAACCAAAGTAGAACTGTTTGGTAAAAACACAACTCGTCGTGTTTGGAGGAGAGTGAATGCTGAGTTGGATCCAAAGAACACTATACCAGGACGACTGATCCATGTACATGAAAGAATAAATGGGGCCATGTATCGTGAGATTTTGAGTGCAAAACTCCTTCCATCAGCAAGGGCATTGAAGATGAAACGTGGTTGTGTCTTTCAGTATGACAATGATCCCAAGCACACCGCCAGGGCAACGAAGGAGTGGCTTCGTAAGAAGCATTTCAAGATCCTGGAGTGACCTAGCCAGTCTCCAGGTCTCAACCCCATAGAAAACCTTTGGAGGGAGTTGAAAGTCTGTGTTGCCCAGCGACAGCCCCAAAACATCACTGCTCTAGAGGAGATTTGCATGGAGGAATGGGCCAACATATCAGCAACAGTGTGTGCCAACCTTGTGAAGACTTACAGAAAACATTTGACCACTTTCATTGCCAACAAAGGATATACAACAAAGTATTGAGATAAACTTTTGTTATTGATCAAATACTTATATTCCACCATAATTTGCAAATAAATTCTTTAAAAATCAGACAAGGTGATTTTCTGGATTGGTTTTCTCATTTTGTCTCTCATAGTTGAGGTCTACCTATGATGTCAATTATAGGCCTCTCTCATCTTTTTAAGAGGGAGAACTTGCACAATTGGTGGCTGACTAAATACTTTTTTCCCCACTGTATGTGGTTTTCTTACCTAGAAGGTTAATGAAGAGACATGTCATGAAATACATCAGATAGGTGACAGTATACAGACATAGGGATCATTAGAGGTGATAAGAAATAAGGTTGAGAAAGTTTTCTGTCTATAGGAAGCAGAGAAGAACCTTTATTCACAGTATGTTGTGTTGGCACACTTCCTAAAGTGTTCAGGTGGAGATTTGCTAGATGTAATGATAGATTTGTGTTAATGTCAGCTCTCCGAAACTAGGCTATGCTTCAATAGTTCATTTTAATGTAGCACCTGCTAATTTAGATGTACTAAAGTTAATTACCAATTCAAACAAAAGATTTTCAGAAGTCTTGCCAAACATTAGATAAACAGAATGCACTGAAATAATATAGTTAGAAACACACAAGATGAGAAAAGCATACTTCTGGGAGGATCAAGAAAACGGGATGAAATTAGTTGGCACTATAATGAAACATAGATTTTCAACAGAATGTAAATTTATGGGAGTAATTAAAAAGTACAACTTTATAACTACATATTTGCTTAGATGTTTGAAAAGCTTATTCAGATTTATGTAGAATAAAATAAATCTCTATTTATAGAAAAATGAATTTCTGTTGTGTTATGTCTGTTCTTTATGCACGGCCAAACCACTGGACCCAGAGGCATAGCTTGATGCTCCTGGGCCTTGATCAAAATCTTTAATGGGGCCCCTACATAACTTTTTCAATTTAGAATAGTGGTTTTATTTAATGTGGCAGATGAACCTTTGAAGTCCCCTTAGGGTCCAGGACACAGTAGCAACTGCTACCGTGGCACCCCCTATGGTTACACCCCTGACTAGTCTAATCTACACAATATTTGGCATTTAGATAAATCAGCCACTTTTGAAGTTTTTAGACAAAGGTCCAGCTCTCTACCGTCCTCCTCATATTCACAAAAGTAAATATAGCACAACTGACTTCCACAGCAAGGACCTTCCTGAATATCATGTCACATGACCCATATAGAAACTCACAGATCCTTCATTTTTAGCCTCACTGACAAACGCCATTATTGCAGTACTCACTCACTGTTCACAGTATCAGAGGTCTGCACTCACATGACACATATACACTCACTCACTGTTGTCCTGTGTTATCAGTCATTATCAGAGTATTGTATCCAGAGGATATAATTACTTCAGGTCATTATATCATAGAATTCATAGTCATAATATTGCCACAAACATGGCATGAATTACACCAGTGCCGTCAACTGGTGCAGTCTCCAGGATTTGTTTCAGTTTTAATTTTTTACCTTTGTATTTGCCAGTAGCAGGTCATGTACTTTGCTTCATAATCCTACACGGTGGTACAGTGGAGTGGTTGTCTATAACAACCAATGACAATAGTACTTTCATTTTCAAAGGGCCTTAAACAGATGACAGCTGGATTGGTTGCCATGGGTAACTGCCTCATTTTACTTTTCAACCACTTTCCATAAATCATCCCCGAATCGAACTTATGCTTTGTGTTTGCATATTAAATTTTTCAGTCATATCTCTTGAAGAGGGGTGGCAGCTGCCAGGTGATCCTCCTGACTTCGGTGCAATCCTTTACACCCTCACTGGGTACCCACCAACGCTGGGTACTTTCTCAAGTAAATAAATAAATCTAACATTTGCTGTGTTCTGAAGAGAATTGATTTTTTTTTTTTTTTAAACTGTAATTTTTATTGAAATTTTTATAAACATAACAACAATATGGGAGGTGAAATCAAGGTAAACAGGGAAAAAACAAATATACAGGACAAATCGTCAAATGACAACCCAGAGAACACAGACAGGGGGTGAGGGTAACAACAAGGGAAAGAGGGGAAGGGAAGAAGTAGGAAGAGGGAAGGAGAGGGAGGAGTCAAAGACCATGCAGAGTACAATACGCATCCCAGGATGACTACACAGCAGTAAAGGCTTCCATTGTATGATTAAGAGAAGCCGTCAAATACTACATACTATGGACGTCTTTCATTCGAGCAATAATCTCTGGACCAGTGGGAGAGCAATAAGGGTTTTAGCGGCAGTACAAAAGTATAGAAATAATTTAGAGGACTGTTTACCCAGGTGCCTGGGGGGAAGATTAAGCAAATAGGTTAAGGGATCCAGGGGAACACATTGAACAAAAAGGGCGTCAGTAAGGGATCAAACCTCCGTCCGGAAGGGGCGTATCCCCCAGACATTCCCAAAAAATGTGGTATAGCGGACCCGGATGGGTCCTAGGAGAGGGGTGGAAGGGAGGGGAGAAGAACGAGACCACAAGAATGCATTAGGGTGGATCGGTGCTAGCCAAAGGTTCTCAATCTCAACCAATTTCGTGTAGGCTTGTGGAGCAGCCCAGAATGGGATACAACGCAAATGGGTCGCCCAGTAGTAATGCAAAACATGTGGGACCGCCAACCCCCCCCCCCCCTCACCCCTGCCTGATAACATCACTGAGCGGAGAATACGATGGCGTTTACCATTCCAGATAAACTGGAAGATTGATTTTTGGAAGGCACGTAGCTCTGAGCAAGGGACAGCAATTGGGAGCATTTCAAAGAAGTAAAGAAGTTTTGGGAGGAGAGTCATTTTGACAGTGGTAACACGGCCAATGAGGGAAATATGGAGAGGGCGCCACTTGTCCAAAAGAGAATGTAATTCCCTAAACAGGCGAGGATAGTTAACTGAGTAAAGGGTAGAATAAGAAGGAGACAGTTGAATTCCTAAATAGCGGAGGGAGCGCACCCTCCAGTGAAAATCAAAGTTAGATCAGAGTAACTGTAAAGTAGAGTCAGGGATGTTAATAGGTAGAGCTTCGGTCTTGGTAGGATTAACTTTATAGCCAGAGAATCTGCCATATGTTTTCAGCACTTGGAGAAGATTGGGGAGGGATGTGTGCGGATTAGTAAGGGTTAAAAGAACGTTGTCAGCAAACAAGCTAATCTTAAAGTCCCTATCCCTAACCGCTACCCCAGTGATGTCAGGGTTAGATCGAATCTGGGAGGCTAGGGGTTCAATACACAATGCAAATAGGAGTGGGGACAAAAGACATCCCTGACGTGTCCCATTACGGATGGGGAATGGCGATGAGAGTGAGTTGGGGAGTTTTACCACAGCCGAGGGCCAAGAGTACAGTGCCCCCGATCGCCGTGAGAAAGGCTCCAGAGAACCCGAATTTTTCAAGAGTGGCAGTCATGAATGATCAGTCAAGGCGGTCAAAGGCCTTCTCGGCATCAAGGCTCAAGAGGAGGGTGGGGGTGGCAGAGTGGTTGGCGACATCTATTAAGTCCACAGTCCTTCTGGTGTTATCTCCCCCTTGACGACAAGGGACAAAACCCACCTGGTCCTTATGGATTAGAGATGGATGCCAGACACTAAGTCTGTTGGCCAAAACCTTAGTGAAAAGTTTTAAATCGGTATTCAGGAGCGCAATGGGACGGTAATTAGAGCATTCCTGATGATCCTTGCGAGGTTTAGGGACTAAGGTGATATGGGAATGAAGCATGGACTGAGGGATAGGGGCACCATCGAGGAAGGAGTTAAAGAGGCAGCGCATGTGCGGAAGGATGTCAGATTGAAATGTTTTATAATACAGGTACCTAAACCCGTCTGGGCCCGGAGTCTTGCCATTTGGGAAACCCTTAAGGATAGCTGTAAGCTCCTCCTCTGTGACAGGAGCATTTAGAGTAGGAATTGCTGAGGATGGGAGCCTAGGGAGGGGGCAAGTGTCCGGGAAATGGGGCCGATATCAGCATCAACCAAGAGTCTAAGAGTCAGGGTGTTACCAAAAAAATAATCTATCCTGGAATGTGTCTTATGGGGGTGGGAATAGAAGGTGTAGGACCGGGCAGTAGGGTTGTGGACTCGCCAAAGATCATAAAGGGTGAGGGATCTAATCAGGCAGCGGAATTCCCTGGCCAGGCGAAGCTGGGGGGCACCTGAGACACCACCAGATAAGGACAATTTGTCCATCTGTTCGGAGAAAACCATATTAAAATCACCTCCCAACAGCAGGGCCGAGCCAGAGAAGGCCTCTAAGTGCCATATCACCCTCCTAAGGAAGTGGATTTGGGACGAATTAGGAGCATATAAAATTACAAAGGATAATGGGTTGGCCATGTAAGAGACCCTCTAAAATCACATAACGTCCTTCAGGATCTAGGTGGGAGGCAGAGATTAAGATAGGGCAAGAGCGAGAAAGCAAAATAGCCACTCCCTTTTATACGGGAGTTGTAAGCAGAGTAAGTAGAGGGGAAGTAATGGCTGGCAAAGTTAAAATTACCTGTATGATCAAAGTGGGTCTCCTGGAGGAAAGCCACGTCCGCCTGGAGGGATCTGAGTTCACGTAGGACCAAACGCTGTTTAGAATTGGAGCCCAGGCCCTTAACATTTAATGTGACACACTTAGCTATAGGGGATCCAGAAAAGGGGTACCAGCAAATGTATAGGAGAAAATGCAAAGGCAGATCTCACCCAGCCCATAAGGAAGGAAGTCAGCATCAAGGCTCCTATGGAGTAAATCCCGGTGGTCAGCCGCGGAGGTCGAGGGACTCCAAACCTGGAAAGGGAATGGGGAAGGAAAGAGGGGGGAGGGAGGAGAATAAACAAAAAAACTGTTAAACAATACAACAAAAAAGAACTGTATCATGGGCAGGACTAAATCTCCTGACAGGGGGCTAAAAGCAAATACTCGAGCTAATGCAGGCATACTGACCAAAAGGGTCCAAAAATGGGACCCACAACTGGGTACAACCCCCACAAAGGAGGGGTGGGAAGGGACCATCAGTAGACGGACTAGCTATAGGTATTGGAGATTGGTACTAAACTATATGGGTAGGAGGTGAAAGGAACCGCTAAAAAGAGAAAAAAAAAAAAAAAAAGAAACCTGCTAGAAAGGGATCAAAATTAAAAAAAAGAAACAAAAAAAAAAAAACAAACACAATAATCAAGCGGCAGTAATAGATAAGATGGACCGCATTCGCAATAGTCAGCCATCTAGGAATACAGGAACTGGCTCCACCTCTGGACCTAGAAAAAGGGAACGATGGAAAAGTCAGTGTAGTAAGTGTGGGGGATCTACCCATTAACATTCGGAAGCAGCAGCAGGAGAAGGCAACTGTCGTCTCTTTGTCTTCAGTTGAGACCACACTGAAGGTGGTGGTGGAGGAGGGGTAGCCAATTCCCAATCAGACATGTCCTGGGGGGGAGCAATGTCCATAGCCAGGAAGAACGATTGTAGGTCTGAGTGGAAACGTAGAGTGGCAAAGGGGAAGCCCCACCGGTAAGGTATCTGACGTTCCTGTAGCAGCTGGAGGAGGGGACGCAGGTGTCTTTGTTTCTGCAGAGTTATCCATAAGAGATCTTGATAGAGTTGTAACTTTGCCCCACCAAAATCAATGTCCTTTAAAGTTATGGCCTTGGACAGGATTGCCTCCTTTAGGGTAAAATCATGCACACAGCAGATAATGTCTCGCGGGTTAGTCCCAGAGCCTTTAGGGCGCAAAGCTCTGTGTGCACGGTCTAGCTTTATCTTGTGAGTAGGAGGTTCTTGTAACACAGAATTGAAGATCGCCTCTAGAGTAGCTTGTAAGTCCTCATCACGGGTAGCATCTGGTAGCCCCTTAATTCTAATGTTATTGCGCCTGCCTTTGTTATCTAAGTCTTCAACATGGCGTTGCAGGTCGATAGGCAGGTGATAGAACCGAATCCTGAAGCTGAGAAATATAGGCTCGGGTCTGGTTATGGTCATCCTCCAGGGTTGCTATGTGATGAAGGCCTTGCCATAATGCGGAGATTTCTGTTCGGATTTCCGTACGGATTTCCGTACGGCATGCCTCAGTGACTTCAGCAATTAGAGAGCGAAAGAGGAACTGGAGCCATTGTGGCGGGAGGGAAGATGGAGGTAGTTCACTCTTTTCCAATTGTGGATGCTGAGAGGCAGGATGATGTGAATGAGGAGACATAGCAGCATATGGGGACATAGAGGGAGTAATGTCCACTCCAGCTCACCAGGAACGTGCAGGCGAGGAGTCCTCAGGGTACAGTTGCTGAGCCTGGGAGGGGGCACTGATGGGGGCTGAGCCATGGAGAATGTCTCTGAGATGCCAGCAGGAGCTACAGAAGAGCCATCATTAGAGCCAGGGGCCAGAGGCAGAAGAGAAGCAGGCTGCGTGAGGGGAAGCTGGGGGGCAGAGCGCTGTAGGCTGGAGGTAGCGCTGATTTCCTGCAGCATTGGTGATGCAGCCGGGGAAGGAATTACCGGCGGCGCCATTTTGGATTGTGGGGGAGCGCAAAGATGGGCCTCAGGAGCCGAGGTCTCCGGGCCTGCATGCTTCAGATCCACCTTAGAAGACATCTGTGGGGCCGGAGGTGTCAGAAGAGCCTTGGGGCCACTGGAGGAGTGCAGGGTGGCCGCCCGCAGCCCAGAGAGAAGTGTCTGTGAAGCAGGTGCAGCCTGGGAAGATGGCCGCCGACGCACGGAGGCCCTGCTAGCCGCCGACAGGGGGAGCAGGTAAGAGGCGATCCTGGGTTGTCCGGGGCCAACAGCAGAGGCAGGGGTCCCTTTGGTGGAGGTTCCAACTGTTTTCTTCCCCATGGAGGGGGCAGATGAGCTAATTTGGTTCCTTATGTAGGCAGGCAGGGTAGGAGCTGGAGAATAACATGACCGGCTACATTAGGTCGTAGACCACGCCCCACCGAGAATTGATTTTAATGGTGTAGCTTGGCAAACAAGGCTCTGGATGTCATAATTAAAGCTGAGCGAATCGAAGCTGCAGAAGTGGAATTCAATCCGAATTTCAGGAAATCTTTAATTCGCTTCAGTTCCAGATTTCCTCACGCTTCAATGCATCGATTCACATTTTTTAAATAAAATGGCCGCTGCACACGTTAGGGTAAGGGGCAAGGAACTCTGGGAATGCGGAATCACCCACAATGCCAAGTGTGCAGCTAATCAGCAGCCAGCCGGACCTGTGATGTCACAGCCCTATAAAAACCCTCGGCCATTTTAGGTATAGTCATTTCACATCACTCTTACTGTAAGGACAGACGTCAGCAGGAGCTAGGGAAAGACTTAGAAAACAGCTAGAAGTTCAGGGAAAGAGCCTTAGTACTGTAGGGAAAGTATAGAGAGGAATTGAAAGAAGAATTTGGGGTGGTTGCAGGGTCATTTACAGCAAGAATTTTAATACGCATTGCAGCACTCACTGCAGTTATACTGCTGCTCATTACTCATACCTGTGTCTTTAAGCTGGAACACAACAAGCCTTTTGCAGTGCAGTATAGCAAAAAACAGTGAATTATCATCCACTAATATCTGCATGTATTTGTAAAAAACGCCTTTTTAAAGGTGTTTATTATAAGGGGCTTATTCACTGTTCTTCCAAAGCATAATATTAAAGGCCATTTGTCAGTACTACTGTGCCAAAGAAAACTGAATTATCATCCACTAATATCTGCACTTATCTGTAATAAACACCTTTAACGTGGGGAAAGAAATAACGACCATATTCGCCATTTTGTTCCCAGTATAAAGTTGCTGGCCATTTATCAATACAGTATTATCAATAATTCAATAATTCTTAGTGGTTATTACTTATTTAAATGTGTTTATTCGTGTGGAAACCCATAAGGAACATATTCGCCAATTTGTTCCCAGTACAAAGTTGCTGGCCATTTATCAATACAGTATTGTACAGGGTCATTTACAGCAAGAATTTTAATACACATTGCAGCACTCACTGCAGTTATACTGCTGCTCATTACTCATACCTGTGTCTTTAAGTTGGAACACAACAACCCTTTTGCAGTGCAGTACAGCAAAAAACAGTGAATTATCATCCACTAATATCTGCACGTATTTGTAAAAAACGCCTTTTTAAAGGTGTTTATTATAAGGGGCTTATTCACTGTTCTTCCAAAGCATAATATTAAAGGCCATTTGTCAGTACTACTGTGCCAAAGAAAACTGAATTATCATCCACTAATATCTGCACTTATCTGTAATAAACACCTTTAACGTGGGGAAAGAAATAACGACCATATTCGCCATTTTGTTCCCAGTATAAAGTTGCTGGCTATTTATCAATACAGTATTGTTAATAATTCAATAATTCTTAGTGGTTATTATCACTTATTAAAGGTGTTTATTAGTGTGTAAACTCATAAAGACCATATTCGCCATTTTGTTCCCAGTATAAAGTTGCTGGCCATTTACATACAGTATTGTCAAAAATCAATAATTCTTAGTCACAAATCTCTGCCTTTATCATGCTTTTTTTATAGGTTTTCATTAGTGGGGAAAGAAATAAGGAGCATATTTGCCATTCTCTTCAAAGTAGAAATTTACAGGCCTTTGCAATTACGTTTTTTTCATCGAACAGTATGTCGGATAGAGAAGCGAGGGGGAGGGACACAGGCCTAAATGTTTCTGGCACAGGCATTGATCGCAGCAGAGTAAGGGGGTGTGGCAGCAGGGGTCAGTTACAGAGGTCTGAGCTCCCAGTGTCAAGTAGCAATCGTGTCTTGCCCAGCAACCCAACTGTTGCAGGCTGGTTGACTCGATCATCCAATTCATCCCAAGTCACATCAGACACCCTCAGCCAAGAGTCGGTGGGTTCGTCAGACACATCCCTTAGTTGGCATGGCCCGGCAGCAGGCCCTGTGCCCTCACCTGTCCTCAACCTGCCTCTGTCCTTTTCTGTTCCCTCAGCTAGTGAAGTACTCTATGCTGTGGGCTCAGATCCACTGTACAGTGAGGAGGAGGTACTAGAGGACAGTCAGCAGTTACTGCTCAGCCAAGATCTAGAGGAGACATCCGCCGCTTCCTCCGGTAGGCGGGCAAGTAGTGATAAGGAGAGTGTCGTGGGAGCTGGTGTTGAGGAGGACATCAGTGACCTGCAGACAGTAGTGGATGACGATGTAGCCGATCACAATTGGGAGCCAGGTGACGAAGGGGCTTCATCGTCATCAGGAGAAGAGGGTTGCATCTTGCTCATAAGGCGGCGGAGTTGTCAGCAGGGTGGCAGCAGTGGGAGGTCGGGAGCTGAACATGCCCGGGGAAGACCACCCGTTTCACAGCAGCCTACCTGCCTGGAAAGCAGTGGTGCAGGGGTTCACGGAGGCAGTGGCGGTAGCAGTCAGTTTGTGCGGAGTGTTGGGGATAAAATCACCTACTCAGCGGTGTGACAGTTTTTGTAAAACCGTCAGGGAAGGTGAACATGGCCATATGTTCAATCTGTGGTCAGAAGGTGAAGCGTGGCCAGGGAGACAATGTTGGCACCACAAGCCTGCATCAACATATGCAGCATCACCATAAAGTGGCCTGGGAGAGCCGTGGCTCCAATGTGGTGGTCCATCCTGCCGCAGCAATCGCTGCAGCACCCAGTGGCATGCACCCCATTTCAGACAGTCAAGGCTCCACCACCTCAGTCGAAGGAAGCTGTGTGTCCTCCCATCATCTGCTGGTTGTGATGCTCCTGCTCCTCCTCCTCATTCTAGTCAGTCATTGCGTCAGCAATCGATCACAGAATCTGTATCGTTAAGAGACAACAGTATGCGTCCACTCATCCAACAGTGCAGAAGCTGAACGTGTTCCTGTCCAAGTTGCTGGTGCTGCAGTCACTCCCTTTCCATTTTCAGATCCGAGGTGGAGAGTTCCAAGCCATCATTTCTTTGCCAAGAAGGCAGTACCAGCCCTGCACAAATATGTAGAAGAGAAGGTGGGCCAGTCCTTGAGCCTGACGGTGTCTGCCACAGTGTACAGCAGCGCTGACGTGTGGAGCTGTAACTACGGTCAAGGACAATATATGTCATTTACACCACCAAGCACACTCTTCTTGAGCTGCAGCGGCAGAACGGCCTCCCACAACATAGGCTTACTGTATATGCGATGTTTCCACCCATTGGAATTCAACCCTCCATATGCTGGATCGACTATATGAACAGAGAAAAGCCATAAATGATTTCTTGATGATCCAAACAGATAGAGGTACTCCCCTATGTAAATTTAACGTTAGCCAGTGGCAGCTCATGTGTGACTCCTGCCGTTTGCTAGTTCCCTTTGAGGAGGCCACTTTGTTAGTCAGTCGCCAGGACTACTGTATGAACAACGTCATTCCACTGATTCACATCCTAGAAAAGATGCTTTTCAATCTGGCTGGTCAGGGCACTGGAGATGTGGCATCTACATCTCAAGGCCACACGAGCCCTGTGGGGGCTGAACTGGTGGAGGAGTACAGTAGGATGAGGAGGACATTGGAGCACAAACAATGTGTAGCCAAATGAGTGGAGAGGAGGAGCAGGAGCAACCAGAACAGCCAGAGGGAGATTAGGAGGAGGAGGCAGTATGCAGTGGAGATGGATGCAGGAAGTCCCTCGTAGTCACTTGCGCAAATGGCCCGATGCATGATGACTTCCTTGCGCAGTGATAACCTTTTTTACACCCACTGAGAGGGAGGACAAACTGAACTACTATAGAGACATACTATGTAGAAAGTTGGCCACTGCCTAACTGCGCCATTGTCCATCCTCTCGCATGTCCGACCAGAGGGACCCTGAGCACTCAACTTGCACTGGCATGGCAGCTGTGGGAGGGGGTGGGGGTGGCAGGAGCAGTATTGTCTCCATCAGCAGCAGCCTGAGCCTAGAGTCGCTGATGAGCAGCTTTCTTCAGCCGCATAGTGAAGAAGCTGCTCATCAGCAGCTAGACACAGAGTAGAACCTGAACCAGCAGATGGTGGCATACTTAGAGTACATCCTGCCACCCATCATCAAAGATCCACTGGACTACTGGGCAGCCGAACTGGATTTGTTGCTGCAACTGGCCGAGTTTGCACGGGTGTTTAGTGTGGCAGGGCCATAATTACCCCAAGGAGAACTCGCCTGAGACTGATCTTTGTAAAGATGAATCAGACTTGGATCAGCCAGGATTTCCACCCACCAATGCCTTATGCAGCAGATTACAATAAATGATCTATGCTGCCTCACCAAACTCTGCCACTGGTTCATTGTATGGCCTCCTAAGGCTGTTGCTACCTACACATTATATCACCTTGCCATTCTATGTCCTCCTCATGCTGCTGCCAATGCCACATTGTCTCCAGCAACTTGGCCAGGTGACGCCACTTCCGCCTCCACGTTCTCACACGGTTGGTCCTGCAACAATGTCCACCTCATCCTCCACTGTAGGGACAATTCACAGTGCTACTCCAGCATACCACATGTGCAGGGCACAGTGGTGTCATGCTGCTCTACACCTCATTTGCCTGGGCAAACAAAGTTACACAGGGGAGGAACTGGGTCACTGTATGTCCTCCTCATGCTGCTTCAACTGGGTCACTCTGTATACTCGTCATGCCGCTGCCACTGGGTCACTGTATGGCCTCCTCATGCCATTGCCACCAGGTCTTTGTATGGCCTACTCATACTGCTGCCAACTTCACATTATGTCACCTTGCCACTCTGTGTCCTTCTCATGCTGCTGCCAACTCCACATTGTCACCTTTTCACCAGCAACTTGGTCAGGTGGCACCGCTTCCACCTTCACGTTCTCACGCCGTTGGTCCTGCAACAACATCCACCTCATCCTCCACTGTTACCTCAGCCTCCACTGCAGTAAAAATTCACAGTTGTCAGGAACTGAGCTCATTGGACCTTGAATCCTTCACTTCTCGACAACGTGCTGCAGCCTTGACCATTATGCCATTGAAGAAGCCTATTTGTTCTTTGCATTGCTTAGCCTGGACTTTTCTATTGGAATGATTAGCTTATGGATATCACCTGCTCTGTGGCCAATCATATGATAGCAATTCCTATATAAACCCACAGCTTACTCCATCCTGTGCCTGATTATTCTGGCTGTCTGTTTCCTGTTTGCCCTGATCCTCACCACTACTCTTCTGCTCCTGGATACCTACTCCTGCATACGTCTGACTGCGATTGATCTTCTACTCCCGTGTACCGACTCCTGCATATGTCTGACCACGGTTGCTTCTTACTCCTGAGGTACCATTCCTGCTACTTAATTCCTCATTTATTACTGTTTAAGTACTGTGCCATTTCCTCACCAAGTGGACTCCAGATCTGATAGTTAGCATCGTTACATAATAATTAGGCCCAACATGGAGGCCGAAGGGGCAGAGTCTGCCTTGCCACAGCATACGGTTCAGATCTCGGAATTACATAACCTTGTGTACAACCTTCAAAGTCAATTAAATACAGTGAAAACTCAAGTCACTGAATTGGAAGTACATGAACTACATGCAAATTCTGCTGCTGTCAGTGCCACTCCTATCGTATTCCAATACCTGAAAAACTTAGTGGAAAGAGACATTTGTACCGAGGATTTCTTAATCATTGCCGGATGATTTTTTTTCTACACATTCCCTTTAGTTTCCTACTGATAGGTCCAAAGTTGTGTTCATCATTGCCCTGCTAATAGACGATGCACAAGCATGGGCATCACCCTATTCAGAACAGGATCATGCCATTTTGGATGATTTGGAGGACTTTCTTGCAGCAATGAACCTAGTATTTGATGACCTCAACCATTGCACCACTGCTGAGGGGGCCTTGCGTGATCTTCGCAAGGGAAGACGCTCTGTTGCAGAGTACGCTGCAGTTTCAGCGCTGGGCTTCTGATGTTTCCTGGAACACCTCTGCACTAAGATGGCGGTTCTATGGAGGACTTTCTGAATCAGTTATAGATGAACTTTTTAAAATAGAAATCTTGAGGAGTATATACGATTATGCATTCTTATTGACCAAAGACTCCTTGAAAGGAAGCGAGAAAGACGGGGTTATTACGATCCAGGCACCTTCTCCAATTTACCAGAGGGTCGTTTTCTCCCAAAGCTGCAGACACCTTCTCAAACAAGATCAGCTCCAGAACCTATGCAAGTGGATGCTATCCGCGGACCAATTTCGACAGCTGAAAAACGTTGTCGCCTTGCTGAAAAACTATGTCTTTATTGTGGACAACCTGGACATTATGTTCTTGACTGCCCTAATAAACTTCACTAGGCAGTTGCTGCAACTGAAATTACATCGAATTCGGAGTCTTGTCCCCACTGTTTCACCTTACCAGTTCAGCTTTCTTATGGATCTTACAAGTTGTCCACTACAGCAATGTTGGATATCGGTGCAGCTGGGAATTTTATGGACATTAAGTTTGCTTTTGATAATCATATTGAGCACAGTCCAAGATCTTTACCAGTTGAATTAGTGACTATTGATGGGTCACCTTTAAATTCTGGTCCTGTAACCCATGAAACTACAGAACTGGAAGTATTGATTGATCCCGGTTATCAGGAGAAGATTTG
Source organism: Leptodactylus fallax (assembly GCA_947044405.1). NCBI lineage: Eukaryota > Metazoa > Chordata > Amphibia > Anura > Leptodactylidae > Leptodactylus > Leptodactylus fallax. Next base: position 2,769,090 of record CAMRHE010000024.1, read on the forward strand.
TTTCCAGTTAATCTCTTAACCAAAATTTCCAGTAATTTTGGGCATACCATGGCTCAGCGTCCATAATCCTTCAGTAGACTGGAAGTCAGAAAATGTAACTTTTACTTCTGAATATTGTCAACTGACGCTGTCAATTTCCCTCCCAGGTGGGAGCTCCTGAAAGACCTATCGCTAACTCTGTAGAATTACCTGAACCGTATGAGGAATTTAAAGATGTGTGTGACAAAAGGAATGCTGACCAGCTACCTCCTCATCGCTCTTATGATTATCCTATTGAACTTTTACCAGGCGCATCCATACCTTACAGACGCATCTATCCACTTGCAGAGATGGAACTGAAGTTCCTAGATGAGTACGTCAAGGAACCTCATAGATTGTAAGCTCTTGCGAGCATGGCCCTCAGTCCCAGAGTGTGAATTGACTATTTCTTTGTAATGTATCTTTTTTGTCTGTACTTGAACCCTACAAATTGTACAGTGCTGCGGAATATGTTGGCGTTATATAAATAAAATGTATTATTATTATTATTATCTGGCAAAAGGATTTATACGGCCTCCCACTTCTCCAGCAGGAGCGCCTGTATTCTTTGTACCAAAGAAAGACGGCACATTACGTCCTTGTATTGACTATAGGGAACTAAACCAAATAACCGTCAAAAATCGTTACCCTCTTCCGCTTATTCCAGAATTACTTGAGAGATTACAGTCAGCAAAGATCTTTACCAAGTTGGATCTACGAGGGGAATACAATCTTGTCCGTATATGACCCAGGGATGAGTGGAAGACAGCATTCTGAACACGCTATAGGAATTTTTAATCTCTTGTCATGCCATTTGGACTTTGAAATGCCCTAGCGACATTTCAACATTTTATCAATGATGTATTCTGAGATCTGCTGGATCAATTTGCAGTGGTGTATTTGGATGACATATTAATATACTCAGAGAAACTTGAAGAACATTGTAAGCAGGTTACCATGGTTTTGAGCCGTCAAAGAGAAAACCAATGATATATTAAACTGAAAAAGTGTGAATTTGAAAAGACAAATTCAGTTTTTGTGGTACGTCATTTATACAGAAGGATTGCACATGGACCCCAGCAAGATCCAAGCTATTTTAGACTGGCCTTCTCCCAAGAATGTCAAGGAGGTCCAAAGATTTGTTGGCTTTGCAAATTTCTACCGCAAGTTTATTAGGAATTTCTTAAAAGTTATTAGTCCAATAACACAACTAACCCAGAAAGGAATTCCTTTTAAATGGTCTTCAAGTGCAGACAAAGCATTTACCCACTTAAAGACACTTTTTACTTCTGCTTCTATCTTAGTTCTTCCTAATCCAGGCCTCCTATTTATAGTTGAAGTGGATACTTCAGATTCAGCAGTAGGAGCAGTATTGTTCCAAAGAGTTGGGGATAAACAGTTGCTTCACCCTTGTGCTTTTATTCTCCTGCCTGATGTCACCTCCTGAAAGAAACTATGACATTGGAAATAAAGAACTACTGGCAATTAAGAAAGCATTCACGGAATGGAGGCATCTTCTGGAAGGAGCATCTCATGTGGTGCAGGTACTTACTGATCTCCGAAATCTTGAATTTATTAGATCAGTCAAGAGACTTTCTGGTAGACAGGCTAGATGGTTTTTATTTTTTGCAAGATTTAATTTCATTTCCTACAGACCTGGATCCTGTAATGGAAAAGCAGACGCCTTATCCCAGATGTTTTCTGAAATGACGCAAGATGACACACCTGAAACCACCATCTTACCTGCTAAGAATTTTGTGGGGGCAACAATTTCCAAAGGTATACTTCAGAGGATTAAAGAAGGTTATAATGGAGAGCCTTTCCTTAATCATCCCCCCACATATATAGATTTGGCATTCAAATACGGGTTTGGACTCTTGATCAGTGTGTTTATGTTCCTGAGACTACTCGATTAGAGATTCTGCTCCTTGTTCACGACTCTAGACCCACAGGTCACATGGGAGTCAAAAATACCAAAGAACTTTTGTCCTACTCATTTTGGTGGCCTAAATACCAAATGGATGTCAAGAAGTATGTTTCTTCCTGTCAAACCTGTGCTAGGAATAAGACCTCTCATTCCTCACCAGTGGGATTACTTCAGCCTCTGCATATTCCATCTCGTCCTTGGGGTTCTGTTTCTATGGACTTTATTGTTGATCTACCATCTTCAAAAAATATGAACACAATTCTAGTAGTGGTAGACCGTCTTACCAAAATGGCTGAATTTATACCCACAAAGGGGTACCCACTGCGGAAGAGACTGCAGAATTGGTTATTTGAGAAGTTTTCCACCTACATGGTATACCTGACAATGTAGTTTCTGACCGTGAGGTACAGTTTACCTCAAAGTTTTGGAAGAGTTTTTGTGCCACTCTAGGAATTGAAGTGAACTTATCATCTGCTTATCATCCACAGTCTAACCAAACCCTTGAGCAGTATTTGCAGTGCTATACAAGTTATCTCCAAGATGATTGGGTTAATTTTCTTCCTACAGCTTAATTTGCTTATAACAACTCCCAACATTCATCTACGTCTCAGAGTCCATTTTTTGCCAATATGGGTTTTCATCCTGCATTCATTCCTAATCTCCCAATTTCTTCTCCAGTTCCTGCTGTCACTGACAGACTGTCTACCTTGAAGCAAATTCAAGAAAAATTGACAAACACTCTGCATGAAGCTCAGGATCACTATAAGAAAACTGCTGACAGACATCGCAAGTCTTTCCCTTCCTTTGGTATAGGAGAAAAGGTATGGCTCTCCACAAAAAACTTGAAGCTTAAGATACCTTCAACCAAGCTAGGCCAGAAATTTATTGGACCATTTAAATTGTGGCTCAAATTAATCCTGTAGCATTTTGTTTAAAACTTCCAGACTCTATGTGGATTAACTCTGTTTTTCATTCCTCCCTTCTAAAGCCTTTTGTGGAAAATCCATTCCCAGGATGTAACTTGCCTCCACCTGACCCAGTTATTGTTGAAGGAGAAGAGGAATATGTTGTCGAAAATATTTTGGATTCTAGATTTTTTTCAAAATCAGTTACAGTACTTGATAAAGTGGCAAGGATATGGTCCTGAAAATAACTCATGGGAACCAGTAAACCACATTCATGTTCCAGAACTGGTAAGAGAGTTCCATCAGCGCTACCCAGGCAAGCCAAGTTAAGTACCATCCTGAGGACACTCCTGGAGAAGGGGGAGTAATGTCAGGAACTGAGCTCATTGGGTCTTGAACCCTTGACTTCCCGGCCTTGTGCTGCAGCCTTGACCATTAAGCCATTGAAGAAGCCTGTTTGTTCTTTGCATTGATTAGCCTGGACTTTTCTATTGGAATGATTAGCTTATGGATATCACCTGCTCTGTGGCCACTACTACTCTTCTGCTCCCTTATATTGACCCCTGCATACATCTGACTACGATTGATCTTCTACTCCCGTGTACCGACTCCTGCATATGTCTGACTATGGTTGCTTCTTACTCCTGAGGTACTATTCCTGCTACTTAATTCCTCATTTACTACTATTTAAGTACTGTGCCATTGCCTCACCAAGTGGACTCCAGATCTGATAACTAGCATCGTTACAACAGTGCTCCTCCAGTATACCACATGTATATGGCACAGTGGTGTCACACTGTTCTACACCTTGTTTGCCTGGGCGAATAAAGTCACACAGGGGAGGAACTGGGTCACTGTATGTCCTCCTCATGCCGCTGTCACTGCATGGTCCTCCTCATGCCGCTGCCACTGCTAGGTCACTGTATGGTCCTCCTCATGCCACTGCTGGGTCACTGTATGGTCCTCCTCATGCCGCTGCTACTGTTGGGTCACTGTATGGTCCTCCTCATGCTGCTGACAACTCCACATTGTCACCTTGCCACTCTGTAGACATCTATGTGGAATCAGCAGACGACGGTGTAAAAGGAATATGCTCTTTCACGCTGCAGTAGAATCTTGGGCCTCTGCACGGTTCTTTATACCTGGCGCTAACATGGACTTGTAAAGTTGAGTTCACACTTGAGTGAGTTGGTTAGTTTTGGCCCCATAAGTGGCCAAATAAGTGAAGTGTGCAGTGGTTCTAAGAGCAACGCCTGTCATGTGCGTGTCATACTGACTCTCAGTATTGTTTCACTACCACAGTAGGCTCCCTATGCATGTTACTGCAAGGCACAGTGTTCTGCACCATTATACAGTCTCTCTGAAGCCAGGAAATAGGTGTTTTTTTACAATATTTACCGCAAATTAATTCGGATCGAAGAAAATTTTTGGGGAAATTCGAATCGAACTTTTGAGAAATTCGCTCATCTCTAGTCATAATCTTCAGAAAGCAATACAGTGATGTTACAAGGAATTGCTTCAGTGGGTCTCTCTCTCTCTCTCATCATGTCTGTGCAGAAGGTCTGGTCCTCAGTCAGTGATCTGGAGCTTAAACACAATCTGGCTATATAACATAACAATAAAAGGCACAAGAGCAAAAACACTTCTTCAAAGAAACCTAAACACATAAGTAGGCTTTGCTTCTTCAAGGATAAAATTCACCTTCTATATCACTGCGGACCTAAACCCCATCCAGACCCAATGGGGCCGTACCTGCCTAAAAAAAATTTCAGTATAGCTGAATTACAAACATCCTGACAAGTAAATTTTCTCTGATACTGTATGAGTAGATGCCTTGCATCACCAGTTTCACCTATTTGGCTTATTATAAAATATGATATAAAAGCACCATTGGCTTCTAATTAACTATAAGAAGTTATTAATATTTATCATGGTAAACTCCAAAGACATACTGATAGGGAATGTAGATTGTGAGCCCTATATGGGACAGTGACTGACAATATCTGTAAAGCACTGTGGAATATGATGGCACTATATAAGTAAGCATAATAATAATAAAATTATTACTGCAAACACTATCCCAAATCTAAATCAGCCAGAAATAAAAGCTGGTCTCTTGTTGGCTTTTAGGAGATGTAAAAAGGGCAAAGGTCTAATTTAATCCACACAATGTCATGAGATCTTACCAAGGGCCATGGGTCCAAAGCTTATGTTATGCACATCGTACAGAAAGTATAAATAAATGACATAGAAAGTAATTGCCAATATAGTTAGATTCATTTAAGACTTTAAAACAATAAGGCCCGGTTCACATCTGCGTTCGGGTTTCTGTTCGGGGGAGTCCACTTGGGGACCCCCGAACGGAAACCTATACACACAAAGCGGTTTATCTGGGAAACCCGCAGACCCCATAGACTATAATGGGGTCCGTATAGTTTCCGCACGAAGCAAGCATGTTTACGCATGTTTCGTGCGGAAACCCACACGGACCCCATTATAGTCTATGGGGTCCACGGGTTTCCTGGGGAAAACCGCTTTTTTTTTATGCGTAGAGCTTTCCGTTCAGAAACATCTGTGTATAGGTTTCCGAACGCAGATGTGAACCGGGCCTAACCTTATTATAAAGACTATTACAGCTGTTCTACTCTGAGTACACAGGCATGCTATAGATAGAATGACAGCTGATATGATAAGGTCAGGATTTTTTTTTTTTCTTGTAAGGGTAAAAAATTACTGAATTCTTTATTAATTATTGTTTATGGTGAACATTAGATCCAGCTCATACAGTGGGGAAAAAAAGTATTTAGTCAGCCACCAATTGTGCAAGTTCTCCCACTTAAAAAGATGAGTCCGGCCTGTAATTGTCATCATAGGTAGACCTCAACTATGAGAGACAAAATGAGAAAACAAATCCAGAAAATCACATTGTCTGATTTTTAAAGAATTTATTTGCAAATTATGGTGGAAAATAAGTATTTGGTCAATAACAAAAGATCATCTCAATACTTTGTTATATATCCTTTGGTGGCAATAACAGAGGTCAAACGTTTTCTGCAAGTCTTCACAAGGTTGGCACAAATTGTTGCTGGTATGTTGGCCCATTCCCCCATGCAGATCTCCTCTAGAGCAGTGATGTTTTGGGGCTGTCGCTGGGCAACACGTACTTTCAACTCCCTCCAAAGGTTTTCTATAGGGTTGAGATCTGGAGACTAGCTAGGCCACTCCAGGACCTTGAAATGCTTCTTACGAAGCCACTCCTTTGTTGCCCTGGCGGTGTGCTTGTGATCATTATCATGCTGAAAGACCCAGTCACGTTTCATCTTCAATGCCCTTGCTGATGGAAGGAGGTTTGCACTCAAAATCTCACGATACATGGCCCCATTCATTCTTTCATGTACACGGATCAGTCGTCCTGGTAAATATGCAGAGAAACAGCCCCAAAGGATGATGTTGCCACTCCCATGCTTCACAGTAGGTATGGTGTTCTTTGGATGCAACTCAGCATTCACTCTCCTCCAAACACGACGAGTTGTGTTTCTACCACAGTTCTACTTAGGTTTCATCTGACCATATGACATTCTCCCAATACTCTTCTGGAACATCCAAATGCTCTCTAGCAAACTTCAGACGGGCCCGGATATGTACTGGCTTAAGCAGGGGGATACGTCTGGCACTGCAGGATCTGAGTCCCTGGTGGCGTAGTGTGTTACTGACGGTAGCCTTTGTTACGTTAGTCCCAGCTTTCTGCAGGTCATTCACTAGGTCCTCCCGTGTGGTTCTGGGATTTTTGCTCACCATTCTTGTGAACGTTTTGACCCCATGGGGTGAGATCTTGCGTGGAGCCCCTGATGGAGGGAGATTATCATTGGTCTTGTATGTCTTCCATTTTCTAATTATTGCTCCCACAGTTGATTTCTTCACACCAAGCTGCTTGCCTATTGCAGATTCAGTCTTCCCAGCCTGGTGCAGGTCTACAATTTTGTTTCTGGTGTCCTTCCACAGCTCTTTGGTCTTCACCATAGTGGAGTTTGGAGTGTGACTGTTTGAGGTTGTGGACAGGTGTCTTTTATACTGATAACAATGTCAAACAGGAGCCATTACTACAGGTAATGAGTGGAGGACAGAGGAGCCTCTTAAAGAAGAAGTTACAGGTTTGTGAGAGCCAGAAATCTTGCTTGTTTGTAGGTGACCAAATACTTATTTTCCACCATAATTTGCAAATAAATTCTTTAAAAATCAGACAATGTGATTTTCTAGATATGTTTTCTCATTTTGTCTCTCATAGTTGAGGTCTACCTATGATGACAATTACAGGCCGGCCTCATCTTTTTAAGTGGGAGAACTTGCACAATTGGTGGCTGACTAACTACTTTTTTTTCCTCACTGTATAACAAAATACTTAACTAAAATATTCCAATATATTCTCTCTATCAATTCCTCATAGTTTTCTAGATCTCTGCTTGCTGTAATTCATTCTGCTTACTTCTAGTGGATGATATTCTGACCATGGTCATGTGATGGACACACAGGTGTTACTGCTTTGCACACTTTTGGCATTCTCTTGATGAGCTTCAAGAGGTAGTCACCTGAAATGGTTTTCCAACATTCTTGAAGGAGTTCCCAGAGATGCTTAGCACTTGTTGGCCCTTTTGCCTTCACTCTGCGGTCCAGCTCACCCCAAACCATCTCGATTGGGTTCAGGTCTGGTGACTGTGGAGGCCAGGTCATCTGGCGTAGCACCCCATCACTCTCCTTCTTGGTCAAATAGCCCTTACACAGTCTGGAGGTGTGTTTGGGGTCATTGTCCTGTTGAAAAATAAATGATGGTCCAACTAAACGCATACCGGATGGAATAGCATGCCGCTGCAAGATGCTGTGGCAACCATGCTGGTTCAGTATTCCTTCAATTTTGAATAAATCCCCAACAGTGTCACCAGCAAAGCACCCCCACACCATCACACCTCCTCCTCCATGCTTCACAGTGGGAACTAGGCATGTAGAGTCCATTCCTTCACCTTTTCTGCGTCGCACAAAGACACAGTGGTTGGAACCAAAGATCTCAAATTTGGACTCATCAGACCAAAGCACAGATTTCCACAGGTCTAATGTCCATTCCTTGTGTTCTTTAGCCCAAACAAGTCTCTTCTGCTTCTTGCCTGTCCTTAGCAGTGGTTTCCTAGCAGCTATTTTACCATGAAGGCCTGCTGCACACAGTCTCCTCTTAACAGTTGTTGTAGAGATGTGTCTGCTGCTAGAACTCTGTGTGGCATTGACCTGGTCTCTAATCTGAGCTGCTGTTAACCTGTGATTTCTGAGGATGGTGACTCGGATGAACTTATCCTCCACAGCAGAGGTGAATCTTGGTCTTCCTTTCCTGGGGCAGTCCTCATGTGAGCCAGTTTCTTTGTAGCGCTTGATGGTTTTGGCCACTGCACTTGGGGACACTTTCAAAGTTTTCCCAATTTTTCGGACTGACTGACCTTCATTTCTTAAAGTAATGATGGCCACTCGTTTTTCTTTACTTAGCTGCTTTTTTCTTGCCATAATACAAATTCTAACACTCCATTCAGTAGGAATATCAGCTGTGTATCCACCTGACTTCTGAACAACACAACTGATGGTCCCAACCCCATTTATAAGGCAAGAAATCCCACTTATTTAACCTGACAGGGCACACCTGTGAAGTGAAAACCATTTCAAGTGACTACCTCTTGAAGCTCATCAAGAGAATGCCAAGAGTGTGCAAAGCAGTAATCAAAGCAAAAGGTGGCTACTTTGAAGAACCTAGAATATAAGAGATATTTTCAGTTGTTTCACACTTTTTTGTTAAGTATATAATTCCACATGTGTTAATTCATAGTTTTGATGCCTTCAGTGTGAATCTACAATTTTTATAGTCATGAAAATACAGAAAACTCTTGGAATGAGAAGGTGTGTCCAAACTTTTGGTCTGTACTGTACATTAGATATTGTTATTGGAAGTTTAACAGGACTTTATGAGGAACTTTATTTTACAATGTCACTAAAATTCAGAATATTCAAACTGTATATATATAGATAAAGAGAGAGTCATAAAGTTGTGTTTTATGCACTTGAATAGTAAAACCATCAGTAATTGTAGGTTCACACTTGCGCCTGGATTTCTGTTTTTCGGGTCCACTTGGGGACCCAAAAAAAATGTAAACCCAATCCGCTTACAAAGCAGTTACCCATGGAAATTCGTGGACCCCATAGACTATCCCCATAGTCCTGTTTGCAATTAAGATGTCTTCACCTCAGAATGGCCACTTATATTTCTAAGGAGGAATTTATTTGACATTATTTCCTTTCTTTTTTTTTTCATTTTAAAGTTTCGATATGCCAAGGGAACTCAATAATTGAAGATGAAAAATGGCAAAATTTTAGAACAATGAATAATACATTCAAAGATATAGTGGTGGTATGTCACAAGTTGGTCCGTTCAATATTCAGGGTTGGTTTTTTCACATCAGTTTGTATGGTTATCTTTTTTGGATGTAGAGTATATTAATGTACTGACATATAGATAACTCACATTCATTGTAATAGAGGAAGCCCACAACTTATCATGCAAAAGCCACAAAATTCATATATGGACATAAACATGGAGGACCTCAGTTATGAGGAGAGATTAATGTCGTAGTGTCATAGTGTTTTAGCTACAACAGAAATTCTGTGGCAAAAACACTGCATATTACAGTACCTGCAAAGTGGATGGGATTCTGGCTAATCCCATCCACACATTGCAGAAAAAATCTGCAGCGGAAATTTCAACGTTGAATTTTTGTAAATCACAGAATATCAATTATACTTATGGAAATGCTGGCGTTTTCTATATAGGTTTAGTAGAAGCAGAAAGTCCACATAGGAAAATTCTGTGGACTTTCTGTGAAAAACGCTGTGGAAAAAAGGACAATGCAAATCGGCCGCAGTCTTAGCCTAAAGCTGTTAAATCTGTTTAGTTTTTAGGATCTGCCTCCTGACAAAGCAATATGCGAAACATGCGTAGGGGCGGACTACATGGGATAAAAACCTCCGAAGCTACGCCTTTCAGTAAGTTCTCCCATAGTGATTATTTATATAGTGCATTATACATGCATTTTCTAGTGTAGATGTTATAGTAGCATAAGATCTAGTAGTGATTGCTTCCATGGTAATATTACTAGAGGGATATATTTGGCATGGTGATATAGAAGTAACTAGCAATATGTGTTAGAGAACTCTGTATCATTAAGAAATTATGCACGTTTAATAGACATGACATCTTACTGTATTTTCTGGAGGGATTTTTATCCTGTGTTGATCTTTTTCATCTGTTTTTTACATGGATGCATCTATGAATTGTTATAAAAAAAATCAAAGTATTTGTTGTAAATTTTAGCTGGAAGCCTGTCTCCATTGTTTCTGTTGGAGTCAAAAAGCAGTAGTCCATGTAACCAGTTCTAAAACACAAGGCCCATAGAGATAGCTTGCACTCTGTTGCATTACTCACTGCAGAATTCCAAATTTCCTCTGAAAGTATCAATAGCACAAGAACTGTATCTATTGCACAGATGTAGCATTCATTAAAATAACTACCAGCACACTAACATTGCATGGCACAGACATCTATAGACATATTTTTTTTGGAGGGGGGGAGGTATGGCTACTTATCCTTTTTATGAAAACTCAAATCTTTCTTGTCAGATGGCAAATTTTGGATAAATACAAATTTATTTAAAGGGGTATTCCTATCTCAAGGATCCTATCCATACTGCTAGTTTATGTATTGCGAGAAGCAGTGGCGTAACTAGGAATGGCTGGGCCCCAAGGTGAACATTTGACATGGGGGGCCCCCCCAAGCCGCCGCCCCCAACCCCCCCCAAACCGCCGTCCCAACCCCCCCCACACACACAAACCGCATTCCTGCGCACACTATTATGCCCCATAGTGGCCCCTGCACACGGTATTATGTCCCATAGTGGCCCCTGCACACGGTATTATGCCCCATAGTGGCCCCTGCACACGGTATTATGCCCCATAGTGGCCCCTGGACACGGTATTATGCCGCATAGTGGCCCCTGCACACAATATTATGCCCCATAGTGGCCCCTGCACACGGTATTATGCCCCATAGTGGCCCCTGGACACGGTATTATGCCGCATAGTGGCCCCTGCACACAATATTATGCCCCATAGTGGCCCCTGCACACAGTAGTTTGCCCCATAGTGGCCCCAGCACACAGTAGTTTGCCCCATAGTGGCCCCAGCACACAGTAGTTTGCCCCATAGTGGCCCCGACACACAGTAGTTTGCCCCATAGTGGCCCCTGCACACAGTAGTTTGCCCCATAGTGGCCCCTGCACGCAGTAGTTTGCCCCATAGTGGCGCCTGCACGCAGTAGTTTGCCCCATAGTAGTCCCTGCACACAGTAGTTTGCCCCATAGTAGCCCCTGCACACAGTAGTTTGCCCCATAGTGGCCCCTTGCACACAGTATTATGCCCCATAGTGGACCACCCATGAACGATTATTATACTCTGGGGTCTTTTTAGACCCCAGAGTATAATGATCGGAGACCCAGGGGAGGATAGAAACATAGAAAACACTGCAACTTACCTCTTCCTCGCTCCGGTGCACTCCTGTGCGCTACTTCGGCCATCTTCAATGTCGGACCGGATCTCGCGCGATCTAGGCCGGCGTCGCGACGCATAATGACGTCGGCTGACGTCTGGGACATCACCAAACAGGCCCGAAGCCTGCGGAGCGGCGGAGAGGTGAGTTACAGTGCTTTTTATGTTCGCTCACCTCTCCTGGGCCACCGATCGTTATACTCCGGGGTCTCAAAAGACCCCGGAGTATAATGATAGCAGTGATTGTGGGGTTCGCGGTAGCGACTGCCACAGGGCTCCGGGCCCCGTAATGTTCCGGGCCCTGTGGCAGTCGCTACCACTGCTACCCTGGTAGTTATGCCCCTGGTGAGAAGGTGACAGGCAGAGTACTGGAGTCTTGCTATATTAGCCCCTGGTTTTTAACATATGTCTGGTCCAGGGCGGGTTTTGAGACCCTAGAAGAGAGTGGAGGTGCCTGGGTGTGTCTGGAGCTGAGAGTCTGGTGAGACCTGTGCCTTGTTGCTATTTTGTTTTGTGTGTCTGGAGCAAGCCACACATATAGCTAGGATTATTTCTGTTCAGTTAGAAGCTCAGAGGAGCAGGATTTTGGTTTCTTATTTGCCTGAAGTTAAGGCTGTGTTTTACTTTGCCTGTTTTACCTGAGGTTTATTTATTTTTACCATTTTTATTTTAAATAAACCTGTTGCACCAGAGCTTTGTGTCCCTGTCTCTGACTGTTTGGGTCCGTACCTGTGCTGCTACCAAGCTACCTCCCCCACAGTATATAAAAGATTTCCTAAATACATTGCTTTAGCAATGCTGCTTTGTTAGCCTGCTATGTGAAATTATTCCTTCCATTAATAATACATTTTATTTATATAGCGCCAACATATTCCACAGCACTGTACAATTTGTAGGGTTCAAGTACAAACAAAAAAGATAAATTACAAAGAAATAGTCAATTCACACAATGGGACTGAGGGCCCTGCTCACAAGAGTTTACGCTCTGAGGTAGAGGGGGTGACACAAGAGGTAGCAGGGGCAGCATTGGAGGTAGCATTGCTTATTCAATGGTCAGACAATTTTGTAATAGAGGTTACTGTCATTACACATATATAAAGTTGTATGAGCCATCACTAGTCGTGTCCTTTAACGTGCAGATGGGGCCTGGACATAAAAGTTAGTCTGATACAGCATCATATCCTATGAGGTAATGTGGGAGCATGAACAGAGGGTACGTTTTAGGGAATCTAACTACAGAAGGGTTTACATTAGGAGTTGTGATAGGCCTGTCTGAAAAGATATGTCTTTAGTTTGCGCTTGAAGCTGTAGAAATTAGGGGTTAATCTGATAGTCCGGGATAGAGCATTCCAGAGAAGTGGTGCAACTCGGGAGAAGTCTTGTATACAAGAATGGGAGATTCTGATAATAGAGGAAGTTAGTCTTATGTCATTGAGTGAACGGAGAGCACGGGTTGGGCGATAGACAGTGATGAGGGAGGAAATGTAGGGAGATGCATCATTATGGAGAGCTTTGTGGATGAAGGTGATAAGTTTATATTATATTCTGTATTGAATAGGCAGCCAATGTAGTGACCAGAGGCATCGCTGTAGTGTCTAGACTGATAGATGAGCCTGGCCACCGCATTTAGAATAGATTGTAGAGGGGAGAGTTTAGTAAGGGGAAGACTGATTAGTAAGGAGTTACAGTAGACAAGACGAGAGTAAATCAGGGCAATATTAAGTGTCTTTAGTGTATCTGTGGTAAGGAAAGGGCGGATTCTGGAGATGTTTTTGACATGAGCGTGCAAGTGATTGGATGTGGGGGGTGAAGGAAAGGTCTGAGTCAAACATAACCCCAAGGTAGCGGGCATACTGCCTAGGAGTTATGGTAAGGCTGGAGACTGCAATGGAGATATCAGGGACATACAGTACAGACCAAAAGTTTGGACTCACCTTCTCATTCCAAGAGTTTTCTGTATTTTCATGACTATAAAAATTGTAGATTCACACTGAAGGCATCAAAACTATGAATTAACACATGTGGAATTATATACTTAACAAAAAAGTGTGAAACAACTGAAAATATCTCTTATATTCTAGGTTCTTCAAAGTAGCCACCTTTTGCTTTGATTACAGCTTTGCACACTCTTGGCATTCTCTTGATGAGCTTCAAGAGGTAGTCACCTGAAATGGTCTTCCAACAGTCTTGAAGGAGTTCCCAGAGATGCTTAGCACTTGTTGGCCCTTTTGCCTTCACTCTGCGGTCCAGCTCACCCCAAACCATCTCAATTGGGTTCAGGTCTGGTGACTGTGGAGGCCAGGTCATCTGGCGTAGCACCCCATCACTCTCCTTCTTGGTCAAATAGCCCTTACACAGTCTGGAGGTGTGTTTGGGGTCATTGTCCTATTGAAAAATAAATTATGGTCCAAGTAAACGCAAACCGGATGGAATAGCATGCCGCTGCAAGATGCTGTGGTAACCATGCTGGTTCAGTATTCCTTCAATTTTGAATAAATCCCCAACAGTGTCACCAGCAAAGCACCCCCACACCATCACACCTCCTCCTCCATTCGTTCACCTTTTCTGCGTCGCACAAAGACACAGTGGTTGGAACCAAAGATCTCAAATTTGGACTCATCAGACCAAAGCACAGATTTCCACAGGTCTAATGTCCATTCCTTGTATTCTTTAGCCCAAACAAGTCTCTTTTGCTTGTTGCCTGTCCTTAGCAGTGGTTTCCTAGCAGCTATTTTACCATGAAGGCCTGCTGCACACAATCTCCTCTTAACAGTTGTTGTAGAGATGTGTCTGCTGCTAGAACTCTGTGTGGCATTGACCTGGTCTGTAATCTGAGCTGCTGTTAAGACTGCGATTTCTGAGGCTGGTGACTCGGATGAATTTATCCTCCGCAGTAAAGGTGACTCTTAGTTTTCCTTTCCTGGGGCGGTCTTCATGTGAGCCAGTTTCTTTGTAGCGCTTGATGGTTTTGGCCACTGCACTTGGGGACACTTTCAAAGTTTTCCCAATTTTTCGGACTGACTGACCTTCATTTCTTAAAGTAATGATGGCCACTCGTTTTTCTTTACTTAGCTGCTTTTTTTCTTGCCATAATACAAAGTCTAACACTCCATTCAGTAGGACTATCAGCTGTGTATCCAGCTGACTTCTGAACAACACAACTGATGGTCCCAACCCCATTTATAAGGCAAGAAATCCCACTTATTAAATCTGACAGGGCACACCTGTGAAGTGAAAACCATTTCAGGTGACTACCTCTTGAAGCTCATCAAGAGAATGCCAAGAGTGTGCAAAGCAGTAATCAAAGCAAAAGGTTGCTACTTTGAAGAACCTAGAATATAAGAGATATTTTCAGTTGTTTCACACTTTTTTGTTAAGTATATAATTCCACATGTGTTAATTCATAGTTTTGATGCCTTCAGTGTGAATCTACAATTTTTATAGTCATGAAAATACAGAAAACTCTTGGAATGAGAAGGTGTGTCCAAACTTTTGGTCTGTACTGTATCTATTAGATGGTGGAAAACAGTAGTTTCAGATAGAGCGAAGACATGATATTTGAGATAGCAGAAAGACAGTCACTGGTGTTCTGTATTAGTGCCGGGGTGATGTCATGGGATGACGTATATAATTGGGTGTAGTTATTGTTTACACATCATTGTGAAGGAACCCGGCCTATTATCTGATCTTAGGTCAGATGATGTGACGCAATGCTCTCTGAATGGGAGGGGGGTTGAGTTCTCCTATATTACTTTCAGAGTTTATCTTCTCTGGGGTCTGGACAATTAGGTCAGCTAATTGCAGTTTCCTGATAAAGGCTCTGTCTATGTAAAAGGAAAGATAACATTGAGTCTACTGCAAGTCCATTGTCAGCATTGAGCATGTAAGTGTTCTCCAACCCTCTGTAATGTAAAGTATACATTTACTGTACATATTTAATCTGCATTACGAACTTCTAGTAATCAGAATAAATAATCTCTCATGGTAAATGCAATGCCTATATCTACTGAGGAACTTCATAGTGTCTTGTCCATCCAACAGTCAAAGCCCGCCCACCAGTTTATTGAAGAATACAAGAAGTGAGAAGAAGACTGAAAGAAGAGACAACAAACAAACTAAGGAGAGAGGGAGATGGGAAAACCCCTTTAAATACACAACTAGTATGGCAGGTAAGTTGTTGGTGGTTTAGTTTTTTTTTTTTTAAATAAGGTTATCTTATCTGGCATTGCCTGGCAATGAAGGGAAAAGGACATGCTCTTGTTTCTTTCCTTTGCCTTAACCGTCTTTTCTTTACTGCTGCCTCTCACTCTTACCTCCTTCCTCTACTATCCACAGCCTTAGTCTACCTTTCTCCCCTCCCTGACTTTCCTGCTCTCCTACTTCTCTTTCCCCCCACCCTCTATAATGGCAGATGTATCAGTGTCATCCTTCAATGTAAAAGGTCTGAATGCCCTTGAAAAATGTTAACATATCTTATGTCTCTCATAAACGAAGAGTTCATAGTTCTATGCCTACAAAAGACCCACTTCCTCGCCGCCAACCTGCTTATGATTAAAAATCATTACTATCTTGAATGGTCCCATAGTTGCAAGATGTATGGGGTCACCTATACTGTGGCCATCTACTCCCCTAACTCTGGCCAAGTGCCTTTACTACACTCCAGTCTTTTGCCTGGGGCCACCTTATCTTTTGTGGGGACCTCAATTTAACTATCAACTTCCTAACAGATTCCTCGATGGGCGGATCCCAGGTTCCCTACAACGCCCTTAAATTCCGTAAACTCCTGAATTCCATGCTGCTGTGCGATGCCTTGCGCATCTTGCATCTAAATCTGAAAGTTTATTCCTTTTATTCTCACGCCCATGACTCGTACAGCAGAATGGACTGCATCTTTCTTCCTCATGCCCTCTTGCAGCAAGTGATCACAGTCAATATAGGCACAGCCTTCCTCTCTGATCATGCTCCTGTTACCTGCACCCTTAGCCTTCATCCCCCCCCATTAGACATTCCCCCATTAGACATCTTGGAGACTTAATGAGTCACTTTTGTGTGATGCTCAATGTCTGGCAGATCTTAAACGCTTCATCACTAATTTTGCACATGACCACCAACGATACCTCTCCACCTAATCAATGGGAGGCCCTGAAATGTGTCTTGAGAGGGATTCTCATGAGACACTGAGCCAGGATTAAATGTGAGGTGGGCATAAAACTTAAATCTCACCTTCAGTCTCTGAGTACTCTGGAGGCACAACATAAACAAACCCTCCAACTCTCCACACTCACTGCCTTGACAACAACACGTCAGGAGATCAAATCCATCCTTGAGTACAAGCAACTCTGGCCAACTAGGCCAACGCTCATTCTATGAATGGGAAAATAAAGCGGGACGTCTTCTAGCCCAAGCAGTTTGGGATCGACAATCAGCCTTGCATGTTATGTTCATCAGAAAGCGCTCCAGACTAGTCTCCTACCTATCCACTGACAAAGCTTCAACTTTGCCCTAGCTACAGGCCCATCTCCCTGATCAACACTGATGCAAAATTGTTTGCGAAACTGATCACAAATAGATTACAGCTCCTTAATCCATCCTGATCATTTGGGCTTCATCCCACAGAGGGAGGCTTAGGACAATACTTTAAAAGGCCTTCTTCGCTATCCACCATGCCCAGCAATCTCAAATTCCTATGATGTTACTATCACTGGATGTGGAAAAGGCCTTCAAGGTGGATTGGGGCTTCCTAGAAGGGTCCCTCTGCCAGATAGGTCTAGGCCCTGCTATTCTCACTCGAGATCTATGATTCCCCAAAGGTTCAAATTCGGGTTAATAGCACCTTCTCACCCCCCTGACCATCCATAATGACAACCGCCAGTCCTATATGCCCTGGTCATGGAGCACCTCCTCATTGCCATCTGCTATAATCTGGACATACAGGCCCTACACTTCGGAGACCTACAATCTCAGCGTTCGCCATCACCCAAGCCCTAATGACGCTTCCCTCCTTCCACCATGAAATTGCCACTTATAGTTTTTTTAGTAACTACAAAATCAATCTTTCTAAGAGCTCTACACTTAGTATCTCCCTGACAAACTCTCTAGTTTGCTTCCTCTGCTGTGCCTTTCCCTTCACCTGGACAACCAAAGCCATCAAATACCTAGGGGTTCATCTCCGTAGCTCCCGCTGACACATACACCCTTGTTTTTCCAAGTCTTATCAGTACAGGTTCTTGATATGGCTTTAAAGAAGCCCTGGACTTCCTCCCTCTCCTACGTACCCTCCAATCTGACCTCATCTGCTGGGACACCAAAGGACTCTCGTGGCTGGGTCACATTAAACTCCTGAAGATGAACATCCTCCCTAGACTCCTTTACCTTTTCCAGACGCTCTCTATTGCTCTTCCTAAGGAGCTCCTCTCCACCATTCAGAAAATGTTCTCTAAATTCATCTGGGCCTTGAAACCACTAGAATTGCCAAACCTACTATGGTTAAACCCAAACAGATGGGAGGTTTGGCTGTTCTGAACTGTACCCACCACTATCTGGCTGCAGTTGTTTCATGCATTCTAGATTGGTATCATTCTGCTCTTTCCAAACTCTGGGTTGCTCTAGAGAGATCCTTGAACTTTCTTCCTCTCACATCTCTCCCTTAACTCTATAGACGCCATTGGTCAGACAAATCTGCTCTCCCATTTGTTGCATGTCAAGTTATAGGTGTTTGCTGCCTCCATCGCACCATTATGCGACTCTTCACTAATGATGGTCCACTGACTCCCATCTCGAGCAACCCAGACTTTCCTGCGACCCTTCGCACCACCTTCCTCTCCTGTTCCACTGATCTGGCATGCCTCTTTCTCTCACATGCTGTTCCCAACCTCACTTCTCCCCTACACTGATCTAATTCCTCAGAATGCTAGAAACCTCACCTCACACTGGCAATACCTACAATTGCATTACTTCTACTCCACCTTGAAAGACGCAAAACCTTCATAGATCAATATCCCCATTCAAGCTCCTATGGATGTCCTCCACCATGCCACTTCACCCTATCTGGTTTGTTTTCTGCTGGCAAAGATGACTCACTGCCACTGTTTACTGCTAGTTGGGAGAAGGCGTTTGGGACTTCCTTTCCAATGGATGTGTGGCTCTTCGCCTTTCAGTCATGTCATACATTTTCTATCTCATGTAAAGCACAGGAGAACTATAACCTCCTCTCACGCTGGTATAGAGTCCCCTCTGTCTCTCACGAGATCTTTCCCTCAACATCAGATCATTGCTGGAGGTGTACCAGTGGTCGGGGCACGATGCTATACATCTAGTGGAATTGTCCTCTACTGCACCCTTTCTGGCATGAGGTTCATAGAATTATCAAAATTTTTACTGGCGTTTGCAGAGAGGGATGACCCAGCATCTCTCCTCCTATCCATCTTTTCCTATAAACTCTAAAAAACATATCCGTAAATTGATCAGCTTCTTGCTTATCGCGGCCAGGTCCATCATAACCAGGTTGTGGAAGTCCACCTTGCCCGCAACCTTGTCAGCAAGGTTCCAAGAAATCCTATACTTACAGCGTATGGAGGATCTGGTCGCAGAACTTAGGTCGGATGATAGTGCACATCAAAAAGTGTGTCTCCTATGGAACACATTTTATTACTCTGCCACCTTCTAGACATCCTTCCACAATCCTTCCACACCACTTCTTCCTAACTGTCTCTATCTTATTCCCCTAGCATACAGTACCTCCATTTTCCCTTGCTCTGTTTCCCTTCTGACTGTTTCCTCCTCATAACACCTCCACTCCTCCCCCAGGCGCACATATGCATTTTCCATCTGATGGGAGGCTTGTTCTCCTCCCTACTATTTTTCACACTGGAGTTTGTTACCTACTGCATTGTGTTTTGTTATTTACCCCTCTGCTGCATCAGAACCTTATGCTCCCACACTTCCTCTTTCCTTTGCTTGGCTTTATTTTACTTACTTGATTCACTGTTATTTACATACAGTGAATATGTGGACAAACTACATTTCCCATGATTCATCTGGTTGCTCTGTGTTTGCTGCTCACATGGGGAGGGGGAAGTGAACTTGCAAATGAAAAAAGCAGCATCTACTTATACAAAATAGAAAAAAACGAAGCGGCACTCACTATTCTCTAAAACCTTCTCTTGCTTTACTGGTAGCTCATCACAGGATAAATGATATATATAGCAGCATGCCATAGACACAAACTTTTTGGGCAATGGCCGTTTCGCGCTACCGTGCTTCCTCCAGCCCTCAGTTGTACAACACTTGTCGCAGCTATCTTCCTTTTACACTCTTCCAAGGAAAATGTAATGACGTAAATCACATCACTAGGTCGCAGCCGCACATGTGCATACCATATGTTGTGTCTTATCAGATGAAAGCACCATCTCCCCCTTCTGAAACATCCACCTGGGAGACAATGCGTTCATCCGCATATTTCTACACACAAATCTCAAAAAAACTTAAACAAATAAAGAAATACTGTATTCCTATTCTTCTTAAATTAAAAGAAAACACTCAGATCATTACAGTCGTTGACACCTAAAGGTCCCATAGCATTAGTCAACATTATCCATCTAGCTTCCTTCTTTAATAAGATTTTATTTTCTATCTCCTCCATACTTTGGTGGGTTTACTCTTTCCAATCCAAAAAAATCTAATAACGCTACAATCCCCACTATGTACTTGACGAATATGTTCAATCAATCTTGGACAACTAATCCCAGTAGAAATAGATCTAAAGTGCTCTTTTATTCTTACATATAAGCATCGAATAGTTTTTCCTATATAAAATTTTTTACAGGGGCAAATAAGAGCATAAACTACAAATTGCGTTTTGCAGTTTATGAACTGATTAAATGGCCTTGATACCTCCAGTATCACAATACTTATTCTGTAAATTGGCAAAACAGAAATTACAGTTGCCACACTTGAAATTTCCACTTGGAGCATTTTTATGAAGCCAATTGTCTTCCCTATTGTTAAATATTATTAGAGTGCAATATTCATGACCTATAAGGGTTAATTGTATTCTGCTGACAAAACTCTTGTATCTTGTGGTACATGGGTGTGGTTAGGGTATACTATTCTAGTATTGTCCAAATACAGTAGTAGAAAGTATAAGGATGTTGGGAAACATCCCCTCTCATGAATATAAATGATTGACAGACACACATGTCTGGGTCTCTCTCTCTTTCGACCTGTCACTTTCGGCCTGTCTTACTTCCTCTGACACCTTGGAAGGATGGCAGAATTGTCCTACAGAAGACCAACACACATTGATGAATAAGCGTGAACCAAGATGTCTGCAAGAGAACCATCTTGAAGAAACCTAATTCTGAACTTCTCCTATGATGTAAGACATTGACTGATATTTCTGTTATGCTGGAAGGTTTCCATGTATCTGTTTTTCCATCAAGAACTACAATAAATTTCCATGTTTTTATAAGAAGCTGAATCCACCAATAATGTTACCTTATGGGTCAACACGTGAGTAAGGATTTCAATCAATTGTAAAGTATTTTACAATTAACAGATATTATTTTACACCTATTGTCTGTAAATTGAGTTTGAACTAATATATCCTTTAATGACTTACTATACCTAAAAGAAATTATTGGTTTACGTATTGCTATTTCTTTCAGCATCGGATCTCTTTCTATCATATACCTGTTACTTTTAATGATCTCCCTAATTTTCTCTGCTATAGAATTAAACTTAAAGAAAAAAAAATAACCGATTATCTCTCTCTTTATTTTTGGCCTTTTCTCTCTTTTCACTTTAATTATTACTTTATCCCATGCCTGATCCAATAGTTTAACAAGGTAACCTCTTTCTATAAAACGCATCTTCATTTCAGAAGCCTGTTGTTGTAAAAGGTCTCCATCATTATTAATTCTATCCAATCTTAAAACTTGACTATATGGGATAGAAGTTTTTGTATGTCCTGGATGATAGCTATCATAATGTAGGTATGCATTAGTCGCAGTTGGTTTCCTATATGATGACATTTTCAAACTATCTCCTTGAACCTCCACGAGGACATCCAAAAATTCCAACTTCTCATAACTGACTTTACTCGTGAAAAACATATTTAAACCTTTTTTTTTCATTCAAGTGTCTCTCAAAATCATCAAATTCTATTGATGATCCTTCCCAAACTATAAACACAACATCGACAAAACGTAGATATGTCTTAATTTTGGTAATAAAGGGATTATTCATGTGAAATACAAAAAGTTCTTCCAAGAATGCCAAAAATAAGTTTGCATACGTACAAGAGACCGGCGTGCCCATGGCAGTTCCGGTCTTCTGCACATACCAAGCACCATTAAACATAAATGCGCCGTTACCTAATACAAGAGAGTGCTTCACATACAAAATCCTTAAAAAGAGTACTTTTGTTAGTTCTGTCAAGAATATGGTGGATAGCTTCAATACCCTTATGTGGTATACGGATATATAAACTCTCAACATCAGTTGATGCTAAAAGAAACCCTTCTTTCCATTCAATTAAACGTAATGCATCCAAAAAATCGCCTGTATCTTTTAAATAAGATGGAGCAGCTTGTAACAATGGTCGCAATTAGAGATGAGCGAATCGATTCTGCAGAAGTGGAAGTCGATCTGAACTTCAGGAAATCTTTGATTCGCTATGATTCCAGATTTCCTCACGCATTTTTTTTTTTTTTTTTTTAAATGGCCACCGCACATGTTAGGACAAGGAGGAAGGGACTCTGGGAGCGCAGGATCACCCACAATGCCAAGCGTGCAGCTAAGTAGCAGCCAGCAGGACCTGTGATGTCACAGCCCTATAAAAACCCTCGGCCATTTTAGGCACAGTCATTCCATATCGCTCTTACTGTAGGGACAGACGTCGGCAGGAGCTAGGGAAAGACTTAGAACATATAGAAGTTCAGGGAAAGAGGCTGAGCTTTAGAACTGTAGGGAAAGAATAGGGAGGAATTGAGAGAATAATTTGGGGTGGTTGCAGGGTCATTAACAGCAAGAATTTGCAGCACAATTCACATTGCCATTATACTGCTGCTCATTACTCATATCTGTGTCATCAAGGTGGAACACAACAAGCCTTTTGCAGTGTGGTACAGCAAAAAAAAAGTGAAATATCATACACTAATATCTGCACGCATCTGTAAAATAAGCCTTTATAAGGGGCTTATTCACTGTTCTTACAAGGCATAACATTGCTCCAAAGAAAACTGAATTATCATCCAATAATATCTGCACTTATCTGTAATAAAGGCCTTTAACGTAGGGAAAGACTTAACGACCATATTCGCCATTTTGTTATCAGTATAAAGTTGCAGGCAATATTTAAAAACGGTATTGTCAATAAAAATTCAATAACTCTAACAGTTATCACTTATTTAAAGGTCTTTTAGTGACAAAACCCATAAGGAGGACCATATTCGCCATTTTGTTCCCATTATGCTGATGGAGCCGGTACTGCTCCTACCACCCACACCCCCTCCCACAGCTGCCATGCCAGTGCAAGTTGAGCTCTCAGGGCCCCCCGGTCAGACATGCGAGAGGATGGACAATGGCACAGATAGGCAGCATCCTACTTACTACATAGGCTATCTCTATAGTAGTTCAGTTCGTCCTCCCTCTCAGCGGGTGTAAAAAAAAAATGCCCCCATTTTTCCCCGGTAGCGAGGGTCTAACATGGTGGAGAGACAGTAGTCATCCCTCTGCTGAATGGTGACAATTTGGCTGTCACTGCACAAGGAAGTCAGCATGCTTCGGGCCAATTGCGCAAGTGACTCCGAGGGACTGCCTGCATCCATCTCCACTGCATACTGCCAACAGTGTGTCTGGGTCATCTGCCTCATCATCCTCATCTCCCTCTGGTTGCTCCTGTTCCTCCTCTCCACCCATTTGGCTACACATTGTTTGTGCTCCAATGTCCTCCTCATCCTCCTCCTCCAGTTCAGCGACCACAGGGCTCCTGTGGCTTTGAGATGTAGATGCCACATCTCCAGTCCCCTGACCAGCCAGATTGAAAAGCATCTTTTCCAGGATGTGAATCAGTGGAATGACGCTGTTCATCCCGTAGTACTGGCGACTGGCTAACAAAGTGTCCTCCTCAAAGGGAACGAGCAAATGGCAGGTGCCGTGCATGAGCTGCCACTGGCTAACGTTAAAGTTACAGTTGTGCTAAAGACACAGGAAACTTGGACAAAGTTAAAGGAAAGATGAATGCAGCATGTTATCAGCAAATACTGGAGGCAAATTTGCACTCATAAGCCAGGAAGCTGCACATGGGACGTACTTGGACGTTCCAATATGACAATGATCCAAAACACAAGGCCAAGTCAACCTGTCATTGGCTACAGCAGAAGAAAGTGAAGGTTCTGGAGTGGCCATCTCAGTCTCCTGACCTCAATATCATTCAGCCACTCTGGGGAGATCTCATGCGCGCAGTACATGCAAGACAGCCTAAAAATTTACAGGAACTGGAAACTTTTTGCCAAGAAGAATGGGCAGTTTTACCATCTGAGGAAATAGAGCCTCATACACAACTACCACAAAAGACTTCAAGCTGTCATTGATGTTAGAGGGGGCAATACATGATATTAAGAACTGGGATATGTGAACTTTTGAACAGGGTCATTTTGATGTTTTTGGTTGTCATTATGATTTAAAAAGAGAAAACACAGAAGTTTGACAATAAATGGCTTCAACCAACCACTAGCCATGAGTGGAGAGTTTTTGTGTTATCATTCATATTCTCTGAAAAAAGGCCAAAAAAAACAAAAAATCTTCCGGGGTATGTAAACATTTTAGCATAACTTTAGAGTATCCTGCAATAGCAGTAAATGAATGATAGGCCTGGGAGCCTTCACAAGGCTCCTGGCTGTCATAGCAATGGGATGCCGGCCCCAATGCTTGCTCCCGGCAAAATGGCGCCTTGGTCAGCTTTGACCAAGGTGCCAGAGTGGTTAATGCCCGCGATCATTGCTGGCACTGATCGCGGCATTAGCACTGGGTGTCTGCTGTATAATACAGCAGAAACCCAGCGGCTATGGAGGCTGCTCAGGTCCTGAGCGGCCGCCATATTTAAGCACCCGGCATCCGCCGTACTATTACGGTGGAGGTTGGGAAAGGGTTAAAAGTGACATTTGTTTTGAACAGATAGTATGTTAGTATATGCATACAAAAATTTACAAATGTAGTAATTTTTTATATATTTTTTTTTTTTATTATTGTATTACAGTGAAAGATGTCAAAGTGTGCTGGAGAGAAAATCAATGCAGAGCAGCATGCACCCAGTGGCACCAGCGCCACATCCCAGCGCCCCTACAGATATGCTGCTCTGCTTGATTTCCTGAGGCCTTCCCTGCACACTCCACAGTAAGAATTATGTTTAATTTGTATGTAATATTTTAATATTTTTTGCTTCCATTTAGTAATTTCAGGAATGTATATTTTAACACCCTCTTTGAGTACTTTTTGTTACAATAGACAAAATGCTTTTCTTACAAAAAAAAGTTTTTCAATATCAAATTTGTTTAATCCAAGTTAAAAATTTTAATTATTCTATTTACAGTAAACAAAGTCCACAGCCCTTTCAGAAATAATATAAATGTTTAAGATATACATATATATATTCTGATTTTCTGTGGCTCTATAGAGCAACCATAAAAATAAAATTATTAAAAACAGTAAATTTTTAAAAAACATTAAAATTCTGTGTTATTTTAATACAATTAATATTTGTAGTATTTGATGTGTCTGCAGAACTGCGTCACAGCCTGCTTACTAGTGTGTGAAGAATTAAGTGCACACATGGGCAACAGCATAGACTGGTCTACAGAGCCACAGAGACAAAATCCAAGTGTACATGGAGTTAGGCATATGGAGTTGGCATGTGCGGTCCTCTAGCCCAGCCACTCCTGCTTCCCAGGGTGTGCAATAGTATTATAATTATTATTATTATTATTATTGCACACCTGGGCAACAGCAGAGATTGGTCTACATAGCCACAGAGACAAAAAATAAGTGTGTCTACATACAGTATTAAAAAATTGCAGCGCTATTCCTTCTTTTCTGTATACCAACGTATCATGTGAAAGCACAATTGGCTTACAGACAGGTCTGTCCAAAGAGCTGCAAAAAAAAGACAGAGCAGCGACAATATTTTATTAAACAAGAATAAACATCATAAAAAATAAATGAAAACACATTTGATTAGCCTAAAAATAAGACATGAAAAGTACAAGCATCTAAATACAAAACAAGTCATATTTGAGTTCAAATTATCCGCTCTTGCCAATCAACCCATCTACCATTGGAAAGGAAGAATTCAGCAAATTGGTCCCTCATCCGATTTACTGCAACTGTTGACCTTAGTCCAACAGATTCCATGCTTTCCAGTGTTTTCTCAGATTTCTCAGTGCTTCGACTAGAAATTCGCTTTGAGTTTGTTTTGTTTTTTTGTATGAGCAATTTCTTCTGAATTTGCAAGATGGTTGGCATGAGCATCCCCAGGAACGACTCCTTTTCTGATTGTAATAGGTCCAAACCCCTTGCAACTGGCTCCATAATGGATTTATACTGGTGTAGCAACTCCAATTCACCGGGCTTGAAAGCTGGAAGTTTCAAGGCTGTTGTTATTTCATGTAATTTGGGCTCCACGTTTTCAGAAATCAAACGATAGACAGCGTCGTACGTTGAGTTCCATCTCATCTCACCGGGCGGTTTTAGGGAAAATCCAGTGATGGAGTGTATGAAGTCTGAGGTCTTGGTACTGCGAGATGCAAAATTCCAGAGTTTTGTGCATTTGGCAAAAGTGGCCCGGTTGTAACGTCTCTGCCGTTTCGGGTCTCGGCGCCGCCCTCCGCTCGCACGCTGTGGCGAAGGAGGCGTGTTCAGTTTGGTTCTTTGTGTAAGTTTCTTGCTACTCAGTCTGAACATGGTCCTAGTCAGTGTAATGGATTTCCGGCCCCACCCGTGTTCTGAACATTTCTCTCTGGACGGTATAGAGTTAATCTCTTCCTGGCCTGTGTGATTGACAGCCTGTGTACCTATCAGGTCTGGGGGCTGGTCCCAGACTTTCTATAAACAGGTTGTCAGCCCTCACATAGTCGCCGGTTATTGCACTTGTCTTTGCCTGCTCTCCTTGTTATATTTCTTTCTACTTTGTTACTTGATTCTCTGACCCTTTGGCTTGCCTTTTGACTACTCTCTTGGATTTTGACTTTGTACTGCATTGCTCGTTTGTTACTGACCCCTTGGCTTGCTCACTCTGCTTCTGTGTTGTTTTTGTCTTGTCCTGTTCTGTGTGTCACTTACCCAGTATAGGGCTTGTCTTCGAGTTTTCCTTTTACCGTTTAGGGTAACTGAGGCAATAGGAAGGGACAGTGGCTGGGGTGAGATTAGGGCTCACTTGTCTCTGTCCTTCCTCCCAGACCCTGCAGTAGTGTCAGGGTTGCTACTGTTGGCAAGACCCTTACACCGGTACAGTTTTTTGTACTGACCCGATCCTGTAGTGCTTGTGAAAGCGTTCTTGATGTCGGTTGTGGCAAGCAAGTTCAAGGTGTGGCTCTGGCACCTTAAGTGCTGAGGCAGGATAATGGCGTCACCTAAGTCACCTTCATCCAGGGCATCGTTGGTGCTGTCATTAACGAAATTCTTCAGCATGAAGAAACGGACAATGTCCAGCCTTTGTAAGTCGTCATCCTCGATACGGCCACTATCTTCATCTTCCGAATCGACGTCTTCAGAGGCACAGAAATCAGAACACCATGGATTTTCTTCACCAAATTCGTTGAATGCCTTAACAAAATTGCTGCCGTTGTCAGTGACGGTGTATGAAATTTTGTCGACGCTTAAACCGAACTTCTCATGTGTGTGGTATAAAGCTGCAGCAACTTCTTTGTAAGAATGTTCCCCGACGAGCCTTTTGCAGGAAATGGCGATTGATTTTCGTTCCAAATCGTTGGAGATCCAATGAGCAGTGACGCCGAAGTAACTTTTCCGGTTGCTCGACCATAATTTGGCTGTAGTGCAAACGCTGTCAGCACTTTTCAACATGCTCTGCATCGTGCTTACCAGCTCGGTGTATTTTCTTTCGATCCGGTCTTTCAATGTTTTGGTGCTAATCACGTGTTTTCCTGGTGCTAAGCCTTCAACTAAGTTCTTTAAAGTCTGCTTCTCCACTGTGTAAAGAGGAAGGCCTTCGGAAACAATAACGTTCATTACAAGATCGTCCACTTCTTTCTGGGTTATTGCGTGATGCATCTTTCGTTCTTTCATCAAAGTCCATGGTGTCTGGACTTTAGCCGAGGTCGAATCGTAACGTGCTTGAGGCTGTTGGGTCTGGTCACCTTTGCGCTGTCTGCCTTTCGATTCCTTATACTTTTCGTACTTCTGAACGAGGCTTGGATGGACATTCTTGAAAAAAACAAAACATTAAAGTCGTGCTAACTATTGCAAAATCGCTAATTATTTTAAATATTTTTAATGAAACAAAACTTCACAAGGGTTTTGTAAGTGTAGTCTATGGTAATTATTGCATTTACGGTCCATTTATAGATTTCTCCCGCATATTTTTTTTTTAGGTTTTTTTTGATGGTAATATAATGTAAAAAAAGTTTACCAAAAAGCGTAATATATAGGTTTTAAAAATTTGCTTCGGGGTTGGAGATTGTAAAATAAAAACCAAACCATGATGTAATTAAATAACTTACCCTTAAGTGCTTAAGGAAGTTGGACGTTGAGTTTATTTGACCCGTGATTAACTTGTTTGGACAGGTCTTACAGTAAGCAGACACTTTTTGTCCTGCCCCTGCCGCTTCGGATTCAGTCTTGTTAATTTTGAAAAAAGTTCCGTCCAAAATTGCAGGGAGATGTGGGTCTTCGAGATCTGAATCATTGTCGGTTGCATCCCCTTCACTGGTATTACGATTTTCCTCCATTTTTGGAGTATAAGCCGACTTTTTCAGCACATTTTTCATGCTATAAAAGCCCCCCACGGCTTATACACGAGTCAGGGTCCACGGAGCACAGAAAACTGGAAGTACCTGGAAGGGGGAGGTCTTCTAGTGCTACTGCTCTGTGATTTGCTTGTCATTAGGTCACGTGACTGACTGTGATGTCATCAAAGGTCCTGTAGACACTGGTATGTAACATCTGCAGATAAGGTTGAGTCTAAATCCTAGTAGCTCCACCCACACCAGAGTATGATCACATGGTCATGACGTCATCATAGGTCCTTTAGCCCACTAGGATTAGCATCTACCCTGCAGATAAGTCAGTGGCCAGGATTCATTGTGTCCTATAGAAGATGTCTGTCACATGGAGGAGAGGATGCTACAGTAAAGAGAAACATACAGGTACCTTCCTTTAGTTACTATGCCTATTAATGTCAGGCATTTGGGGATATTAATTTAGTTTCAGTAACTCCATGTGCTTCACATTAATAGCAGTTAACCCCATAATGTCCCTCATATTAACCCCTGTGTGCCCTATATAAGGGTTACTAATATGTGAGACACATGGGGGTACTAATAAAAGAACTTAATTATGAAGATACCTAATTATTACTTCCATGTCTCTCACATATCAGTAACTCTTATTTGAGGCACACAGGGGATTAATGTGAGGAACATGATGGGGTTAACTGCTATTACTATGAGGCACATGGAGTTACTAAGCTGTAATGCACATGACCAGACTTTTTATCTGCAATGGTGGATTTCCCCCCCCCCCCCTCAGTTTATACTCGAGACAATACGTTTTCCCATTTTTTTGTGGTAAAATTAGGGGCCTCGGCTTATATCTGGATCGGTTTATACTTGAGTATATACGGTAATTTTACGGAATGGATTACACGATAGGGATGATTAAAAACTAAAAATAAATCACGCTTCACTACAAGGCGGACTTGCGTTGCTGGAACGCGCTGGAATTCTCCCTCCTCTCGTCGCACCTCGCACGAGAAACGAGAGTGATGACGTGACTCGCGCTGTTGTTTTTTTTTTAAGTGCGGTGAGGCGGGTTATTTAAATTACAACATTTGTTTTGAATTTAGAAAGTAATTAAAATACGTAAAATACTTCCTAAAAGTATTTTAATTATAAATACAAAATACTGAATAAAAAAGTATTTTAATTTCAAAATACAAATACCTGACTATTTTAATTACTTGTATTTTAAATACTCCCGAACACTGGTGCCCAAACTGCAGTTTATACCGACATGTTTGACACTGGTGTACCCTGAATAACGTACTTAATGTCATATGTGGGTATAAACTGCTGTTTGGGCCCAGCCGAGCACAGAAGGGAAGGAGCACTATTTGGTTTTTGGAGCACAGACTTGGACGGTTTGGTTTTTGGACGCCATTGCACTTTTGCAGAGCTGAAATGCCAATAAAGTGGAATCCCCTGACATGTTACCCCATTTTGGAAACTACACCCCTGAAGGAATGTATCCAGGGGTACAGTGAGCATTTTTAACCCCCAAGTGTTGCTATAATTTATTATCCATAAATGAATACGCAGCTGATGGTGAAAGGTGAAAATGACATTTTTTCCAGGAATACATCATTTCAGTGTGTAATATGTTGTGCCTGGCTTGTATCAGAGATAAACACTCCAAAAGCTGTTGTGCCCGAGATCCCCGCTCAATAGTTTTTGGAGTGTGTGTCTGTGCAAACATAAGCTGGGCACAACATATCGGGCACTGAAATGTCTAAATATCTATGGAAAAATTTCATTTTTAACTTTTCATTATCAGCTGCGCATTCATTTCTGGAAATTAAAAGAATGCAACACTTAAGGGTTAATCATGCTCGCTACACCACTTGATAAATCCCTTGAAGGGTGTAGTTTCCAAAATGGCGTGACATGTCTGCGGATTCCACTTTACTGGCAATTCATGGGCTCTGCAAAAGTGGCATGGTGTCCAAAAAGCAAACTATGCTCCAAAAACCAAAATAGCGCTCCTTCCCGTCTGTGCCCGGCTGTGCCCAAACAGCAGTTTATACCCACATATGGCATTGTTAAGTACGTTATCCTGGGTACACCAGTGTCATACATGTGGGCATAAACTGCCATTTGGGCACACAGCAGGGCGCAAATGTGAAGGAGCACTATGTGCTTTTGGAGCTCATATTTAGATTGTTGTTTTTTGGACGCCATGTCACATTTGCAGAGACCCTAAAATTGCCCCTACAAAATGGGGGTCACTTCTTGGGGAATTCCAATTTACTGGCACCTCCAGGGCTCTGCAAAAACAACATGGCGACCAGAAAGTCCCTCTAAATCTATACTCCAAAAGCTAAAAAAACACAGTGCTCCTTCCCTTCTGAGCCCTGCTGTGTGCCCAAGCAGCAGTTTATACCCACATATTTAATTTTTTTGTCCCCGGGATAGCCCACTTAATAGTTTTAGGAGTTCATGTCTCTGATGCCACAAAGTGGCCGCAATGTATTAGGCACTGAAATTGGATATTTCTTTAAAAACTTTAATTTTCACTTTGTACATTAATTTTTGCTAAGCATTTTTAGCCTCAAAATGATAATACCCCTTGATACATTCCTTGAGGGGTGTAGTTTCTAAAATGGGGTCACTTTTGAGAGGTTTCCATTGTATTGGTACTTTAGGGGCTCTGCAAATATGACATGGCACTCAAAAACTAATCCAACCACATCTGCCCTCCAAAAGCCAAATAGCGCTCTTTCCATTCTGAGCCCCACCATGTACCCCTACAGCAGTTTACGACCACATATGGGGCATTTTTGTGTTCAGAAGAAATTGTGTAACAAACTGTGGGATGTTTTTTCTTCTTTAACCACTTGCAAAAATTAAAAATATGTCACTAAATGGACGGTTTATTGGAAAAAAGTAATTTTTCATTTTTACATCCTATAGTCAATAAAATCTGTGAAACAGCTGTGAGGTCAAAATGCTCGCTCACTATACACCTAGATAAATTCTGTGAGGGGTGTAGTTTCCAAAATGGGGTCACTTTTTGGGGGTTTGTATTGGTACTTTAGGGGCTCTGCAAATGCGGCATGGCACCTGAAAACTATTCCAGCAAAATCTGCCCTCCAAAAGCTAAATAGCGCTCTTTCCATTTTGAGCCCTGCCATGTACCCATGCAGCAGATTACAACCATATATGGAGTATTGCCGCGTTCAGGAGCAATTGTTTTGCAAACTGTGGGGTGCTTTTTCTCCTTTAACCCCTTGTGAAAATGAAAACTTTGGGGATAAAATGACATTTTAGTAATGTTTCATTTATACATCCCAGTGTTAGCAAAATCTGTGAAATGGCTGTAAGGTCAAAATGCTCACTATACCCCTATATGAATTCTGTGAGGGGTGTAGTTTCCAAAATGGGGTCACTTTTTGGGGTTTTCCTTTGTATTGGTACTCTAGGGGCTTTGCAAATGAGACATGGCACCTGAAAACTATTCCAGCAAAATTTGCTTTTCAGACGCCCATTGTCACTCCTTCCCTTCCGTGCGCTCCCATTCGCCCAAAAATCAGTTTACACCCACATGTGGAGTATTTCCGTGCTCGGGAGAAATTGCATAACAAACTGTGAGATGCATTTTCTCCTTTAACCCTTTGTAAATGTGTTAATTTTAGGGCTAAATTAAGGAATTAGTGGAAAAAAATTAAATGTCTAAATTTCACCTCCATATTGTTTTAACTCCAGTGAAATGCTTAAAGGGTTAACAAACTTCCCAAATGATATTTTGAATTATTTGAGGGGTGCAGTTTTGAAAATGGGGTGATTTATGGGGGTTTCTAATTATATAGGCCTTTATAATCCTCTTCAGAACTGAAGTCCCTAAAAAATTAGTTTGGGAAATTTTCTTGTAAATCTGCAAAATCGCTGTTACACTTTTAAGCCTTCTAACATCCAAAATAAATTACAGGACAATTAAAAGATGATGCCGATATATAGCAGAGATATTGTAGATAATATGTATTAATGTATTTGGGTGACTATCTGTCTTAAAAGCAGAGCATTTCACATTTTAAAAATTGTGATTTTTTTTTTCTCCATATTTCCTATTTTTTTATAAATAAATACAAAAATATTCATTAGTGTTTACCACTAACATGAAGTACAATTTGTCACGAAAAAACAATCTCAAAATCACTTGTGTAAGTTAAGACGTCTCAAAGTTATTGTCATATAAAGTGTCATGTCAGTTTTGAAAAACGAGGCCTGGTCCTTAAGGCGCTTTTGGGCTGGGTCCTTAAGGGGTTAAAATATAAATGCCATTCAATATAAACATATCTTCACATACAGATTTTTTTTTTATTTGTTCTGTCTATATATGCTATGTAATAACTATTTAAAAAATGTAAACAATATCAAAAACATTAAATAAAAAATTGGAAGCCAAAAATGTGCTGAACAAAATTTGAACTAGGGGAAGCAAAATGTTACGGGGCCTGTGGGGGTTATGAATAAAAATTCAGCACTTACCGCAGAGTTACCATAAAGCGCTCTTCTGGGGACACTGATCTGTGGAAACTTGTGTCCTGTCAATGGATCCTAGAAGAGATGTGCTGCAGCACGTATTGATGCAGCTCCTGACACAGCGTGGAATGCACGTCATGTGACATCCTCGCCGATGTTACGGGGTGGACCCAGTAGCGACGACGTGAAAGCTGGCTCCAAATGGATTTATCTTTTATGATATCATGTCTCTAGCATATTTATAGTCTTCTTTAAAAAAAAAAAAAACAGACACTAAAACGGAAACAAACGGACAGAAACTGACACATTTTTAAGGATATCCATTGAGTAATCCACCTAAAAAGATGGATCCATGTATCTGCTGTGTAACACATTTTTGGACCAACCCGTTTTTTTGTTTGTTTTTTAAATGGTTTGGCAGCGGATGGATACCAGATGCAAGTGTGAACCTAGCGTCAACCTGCTGTAAGACAACACATGCAGCATTTAATTTTTCCCCACTAGAGTAAAAAAGACATTTTCCACCAAGGTGAATGTACATGCTAATTCATTGGTCCAGGCTATTAACATACAGTAGCACTCTATTCTAATACACTATTAAAACAGTGTTCTACATTAATAGTGTAACACACTGTCTATAAAGGTAACTATTTGTATGGAAATCATTTTATGGAAAAATGTTGGAATTATTTTTTATGTGGCTAACATAAACATCATTAGGAAATATGTTTTGTAACATAAAAGAGAACTTCATGAGTGAAAGAATAAAAAACAATTTAGAAAAATAATAATTCTATGAGTAAAATACTTTAAAAACATGGCTATTGGATATTGTTGTATTTACTCACCTTATATGGCAGTGTGTTTTATTATAGAAGACAAAAGGGTTAATATGTGCTATATTGAATCTTTGTTTATAGCCTAAAGATTGCTACAACGAATTTAAAAATACTAGTTTTACTTTTTTCTACCTGATTCCTACTAAATAAACTCAAACTAATAAACTCATAGGCGTCAATTTACCAACTAATTATCAGAATAGTAAACTGAATCTCCTTGTCTAATGGACAAAACACTGTAAGGCTGAGGCAACTTTTTTTGTTGCAGATTTTGTTGCGTTTTTTTGAGCCAATGCCAGGAGTGGATTCAGCAGAAGGGAGAAATATAAGAACTGCCTAGATATTTCCCATTCCATTTGTAGCCATTGTTGGCTTTGGCTCAAAAAAACTCAACAAAATCTGCAACAAAAAAAGCTGCACTTCCACAACGTGGGGCCTTAAGACAGGCCCCCACGTTGCGAAAACGCAGTGCTTTGGTTGCAGCGGAAATGGAAAGAAAAAAAAACGCTGCTTTTTACTGTACCTGCAAAGTGGATGGGATTCTGTCCAATCCCATCCACATATTGCAGAAAAAAATCCACAGCGGAAAAGCTGCATTTTCATAAACGCTCGGATTTTAGAAAATCGCATGTCAATTATAACTATGGAAAAGCTGGTGTTTTCCATATAGGTATAATAGGGGGGAAAGTTCACAGAGGAAATCGCAAAGAAAAACGCTGCGGAAAAAAAATGCAATGCGTTTCCACTGCGTTTTTTTACAGAGCATTTTTTTGCTGCGCTTCGCTATGTGGGGCCTTAGCCTTAAGACTAACCACACAGCGAAAAGGCTGCTTTTATTGGAGATTTTGCTGCGCTTTTTTGAGCCAAAGCTGGGGATGGATTTAACAGAAGGGAGAAGTATAGGTGCTTCCTTTATACAGGTATTTCCCATTTATCTTTGAACGCCTCTTTCCTTTGGCTAAACAAAAAAAAATGAATAAAGATTTTGAGACTCTTAAAAGCATCTTTACAGTCCCAAGAATCTAGACCTGTGCATAGATCTTTGTGTTAATCATTATCAATCCTGACCTTTTTCTATTTTCATGTAAATTACAGTGGCTTGCAACAGTATTCATACCCCTCAAACTTTTTCGCATTTTGTCACTAGTGAACAAACAGCATCATGAAGACCAAGGAACTTACCAGAAAGGTCAGAGATAAAGTTGTGGAGAAGTTTAAAGCAGGGTTAGGTTATAAAAACATATCCCAAGCTTTAAGCATACCAAGGAGCACTGTTCAATCCATCATCCCAAAATGAGAACAGTATTCTACAACTGCAAAACTACCAAGATATGGCCATCCACCTAAACTGACAGATCGAGCAAGGAGCGCACTGCTCAGAGAAGCAGCCAAGAGGCCCATGGTTACTCTGGAGGAGCTGCAGAATTTCATAGCTCAGGTGGGAGAATCTGTCCACAGGACAGGACTCCACAAATCTGGCCTTCATGGAAGAGTGGCAAGAAGAAAACCATTGTTGAAAGAGAGACATAAGTAGTGCAGTTTGCAGTTTGCCACAAGCCATATAGGGAACATAGCAAACATGTGGAAGAAGGTGTTCTGGTCAGATGAGACCAAAGTTGAACTTTTTGGCCTAAATGCAAAGCGCTATGTGTGGTGGAAAAGTAACACTGCTCATCACCCTGAACACACCATCCCCCCTGTGAAACATGGTGATGGCAGCATCATTAAGATGGGGAAACAGCCCTCATGTTATGAATGTACCTGTTTCTATAAATAAGTTTATTTTTTTTTTTTTTTTATAAACTGACGTTTGTTTGACCACAAGAGGCCACTGTTACCTCAGAAATGGGAAGGACTGTAATTCTGTAATTCCCTGGAGTAGTGACGTGGAGATCCTGTTCTGCAGAGGTGGGACAAGAAGGAGCAGAGTGTGTGTGGCAGCCATCTTAGGAGTGTGCTTTGAGCTTTTAGAAGGAGAAGGACTGAAGTGAGAGAAGGAGGATTGCTAAGGAACCTGAAATATAGCAAAGTGGAGCTGAAGCAGAGGCTGTTCCAGGGTTTGTTCAGACAGCATCCTAAGTTGAAGATTGCTATCAAGGACCCGGCTGAGAAGTGGCCCTGTCAGTGAGATCGCATGTTTTCTGGATGAGCCCCGCTTTCAGCTGTTCCCAACAAAGGCTAAAGGTACAAGAGACCCGGGTCAGTAAGAGAAGTAATCATGCACGTACCGCATTACATTTTTGGCGCAAATTGCTTGGGACTGAGTAAGGGCCTGTAGTTAGACTAGTTAGGCAGCCTCATCTTCACAGGCCACACTACTGGTGAATTATCTACCTATTCGGTAGTAAGGACTAAGATTCAGAGAGTTCTATAGACTTGTAACTCCCAGAGAGGAGCTTCTGTGGAATTCTAGAAGGGACATTTTATACATTGTCACATTTCTTTGGCTTGCAAGCTGACCTACTATTATATTTACTCGGTTGTACTTTGTTTGTGGGGAATAGGGGTATTTTGATAAGTTTGTAAGCTCTTGTGTTATACCGCCGGTGCCCCTATCACACTCACTGAATTGTTCCTGTGACTAGGGTGATAAAAAGGTAACAAGCGGCTGGTTAGTTGCAGCCTGCAGATAGGTAAAAGCTTGGAGTTTATTAGAGGACACCGCGCTGTACAACACCAGGGCCTCAGCTTCCTGGCTGAGTGTATGTAAATAATTGGGAGTGTTTTTTTGGTAAAGAGATGTTACTACACAAAGTAAAATCTTGTTTTTTACTAAATTGATTTGGAGTCGCTTCCTTTGTTCGTGACTTCCCTGCATCCTGGGGAGCCCACCCTGGTACACGACTTACAATGCTATGGAAGATGCTTTTCTTCAGCAGGGACAGGGAAGCTGAACAGAGTTGATGGTAAGATGGATGGAGCTAAATACAGCGCAATCCTGGAAGAAAACCTGTTGGAGGCTGCAAAAGACTTGAGACTGGGAAGGAGATTCACCTTCCAGCAGGACAATGACCCTAAATATACAGCCAGAGCTACAGTGGAATGGTTTAGATCAAAGAATATTCATGTGTTAGAATGGCCCAGTCAAAGTCCAGACCTAAAACTTATTGACCATTTGTGGCAAGACATGAAAATTGCTGTTCATAGACGCTCTCCATCCAATATGGCTGAGCTTAAGCTATTTTGCAAAGAAGAATGGGCAAAAATCTCAGTCTCTAAATGCGCAAAGCTGGTAGAGACATACCCTAAAAGAATTGCAGCTGTCATTGCAGTGAAAGATGGCTCTACAAAGTATTGATATAGGGGGCTGAGTACTTTTGCACATTACATTTTTCATAGTTTTGTTTGATTAAAAATTTGAAAACCATGTATCATTTTTGTCCCACTTCAAAATTATCTGCTACTCTGTGTTGGTCTGTCACTTAAAATCTCAATTAAATACATTTAATTTTGTGGATGTACGGTGACAAAATGTGAAAAAGTTCAAGGGGTATGAATACTTTTGCAAGCCACTGTATATTGTACTCGTACCAAAAATCTACTATCAAACTCACAAATTAGAGAAAATATGAATCCACTACCAAAAGTTCTGTGCTATAGAAACAAAATTACCCCCACATAAACACATAATCGTTTAATATCAGTACAAATCGTTAAATATCGTTAAATTATCAGTACATTTTTATTAAATTACATTACAACATTGCAAGTACAATAACAATTCACCAAAGATAGGTAGCATTCCCTGGAATGTATGTATAAATAGCAATAAGATGTTCTCAGTGGAACTCCTACGCCATTCCCAATCCCATATAAATTTAAAGCAGTTGAAAACTCAACTTGCAAGAGTTAAAGCAGGATAAACAAGAAATGTCATGTTAGTACAAAACAAACATTCAGACCTAAGGTAAAGCTACACCCCAACATGAGTTTCACACCCAAGTTTCATCAGACAGTAAACACCTGAGCTCTTGCTGGCTGTCTCTTCTGTCTATACTGTATCTTCTTCTATTCCTACTTGCCTTCTGTACTTCTTGATGGAGGAAAACATGAAAGGCTCTTCATTTTACAACAACCAGTATTCAAACAAAGAACATGTTGTTTCCCTATTGTTGGTCTTCTAGAAGGCTGGAGTGGGGAAAGTTGGGATGACCTCCACTCAGTACAGTCTTTTAGGGTACTAAACAAGCATTAACTACAGCCTGTAACCCTCATGATTAACCTCTAATTGCTCGGATGATCCTGGACTTTGTTTCAAGTAGCAAGTCCGGGTTCAGCTAAAACATTAGTAGTAAAAAGCAACAGTATCCACAGCCACTAAGGCCTTTTTTACATGACCGTACTTTTGATCTGAAATTGCAGATCAAAGTACAGACACATGAATTTCTATGGGCCCATATACACAACCATAGTTTTTGCAGTTCTGTGTCCAGGCTGTAGTGAAGAGCCGCAAAATATGGAGCTGGTCCTATACTGTATTTGCAGTTCATTCCATTCACTTCAATGTATGGGTTAGTGAAAATCAAGAATGACACAGAGTATACCAATCTGTCTGTCATCTATGCTATTTTCACTGACCCACACACTGAACATATTCCAACAAAAGTGTGCAAAGATAATGCAATAAAGTAGGGTCAATTTAAAAAAAGGGCAAAAAGCCTAAAAGTTAAAATAAATATGCACAAATATAAATAAAAAATTGCTGATATATATATATAATGTAGTAAAGAGAGTGTTTATAGGGCTCTAAAAAATGGAGCACCTAAGGAATAGAACCAAAAGCTATCAAAAAGACATGGAGTAACAATAATCAAACAATTACCATAAATTTCAGACTGCAGAAAAGGTAAGTCTAGAGGAGAATCCCCATGCATATCGCCCTAGAAAGAGCTTCCTCAGGGATATCTAAGAGCCAAAAGAAAATATCCTTATACAATAGATGAGTAATTACCTGGAGTGCAAGCATGTGAAGAGCACCGCGCACCCACTGCCCAGAAGATGCCCGAAAGCAACACGTAAGAAGTATACAAGTATCGCAAGTATCCACCAAGTATGTGCATGTGTGAAGAGCATACAAGTATCACAAGTCTCTACATCAAATACGCATGTGCAATGAATAGCCCCAATATCCACATACGTAAATGAGAGTCTTTACTAATAATGAGCTGTTACTACATGAAATATCGTGTACGAGGCTTATGTGTACGTGAATGATTTTAGTCAGCAATCCTAAATAACCATATAGATATACATGGGTAACAATAGTAACTTCGCCAAATGAGCAACAGCACTAAAGATAATATATATGATTCCTTATGAATTGTCCCCTAAAAGGCCAATAGCAAATTAAATAAATACAATGTATAAATATTATCAAATAGAAGCCTATCAAAAAAGAGCATATATATACCAAAATAATATATGATAAACATCATATGTGAATTCATCATATGTCCGTTAACTAACATGAACTGATTATGTTCAAAATATTTTTAACCCTCAGGGATGTTTTATGCTTGGTGGTGATTCCTTTTCTTTTTAGTATATGCATTTCCCCTTGATAAATTATTTGAAGATCATTGCAGCTTCAGCAGACATTCCAATGTCAAGTGCACTGATTATACTACCAATTTCCAGTTATGTGTTCTGAATTCCAATAGGTGTTTTCTAGAGTGATGAGACAGTTATAGACACGAGAAGAGCTTATTATAATGCACTTTCAGACAGACCTTTAGGAAGCTTTAAATAATAATACAAAGAACCAATTTTTTGCTATTGCTATTTGTTGTCCAATATACAAAATGCCATGCTGAGTATTATAGCTGAATAGGCCCAAGTATAGTATAGTAAGGCCCAAGCACTTGAACAAGAGTTCTATTAGAGCAAGTGTGTGTTTCTTGTTGGTAACGGTAAATTTTGAGGATTATCCAACCAGATGATTTATAAATAGCTCAATGTTTTACGTTTTATTTTTTGCTTTTGTCCCAAACAAATTCTCATTTTTTTTTTTTTTAATTTTATGCACATTTGCTTTTTCTAGGGCATATAGCTATTAGATTGATATTTTTTCTTGTGCATATTTGCAGGAAGATTACACTACCTGGCACATTTTCATTACTTTGACATATGAGGAAACCTTTTTAACAGACCATGAATATATTTCAAGATATTTGAAATATGAGTACAATGAATGCAACACAATTATCTCTTATATATATAAAAATGAGTTCCTGTCTGTCTGTCTGTCTGTCTGTTCTTTATGCGCGACCAAACGACTGGACCGATCCTCACCAAATTTGGCACACATGTACATCAGGTGTCCGGGAATATTATAGACTGGGTCTCAGCTCTCTTGGACGTACCGTTCCTGAGGTACAGTATTCCCAAAAAATGACCAGCATTAGTCTATACAAGCCTGCAAGTCTTTCACTCATATTCCAACTGCCATACACACGGTCACATGTCCCTTATCAGCCAATAACAGCTCGCAGGCGCTTACTCTCCTCAGGCACACAGGTTTCCATAGCAACCAAGCTATGTATGACCTGTATTAGTGAATAGCAGTTCACAGGACCTTAAATATTCAGTCATATCACAAGTATCAGCCAATATAAGTTCACATTTAATTTACCAGGTTTCCATAACAATGCAGCCATAAATAGACTGTACCTATACTGGACTCAGTGGCGTAACTAGCAATGGCAGGGCCCCAAGGCGAACATTTGACATGGGACCCCCCCCACACAAACTGCATTCCTGCACACACTATTATGCCCCATACTCTCTTCAGGCACACAGGTTTCCATAGCAACCAAGCTATGTATGACCTGTATTAGGGTGGGTTCACACCTGCGCTTCAGTCTGTCCGTTGCCAATCCGAGAGAAAATCTCGGCGAACGGGATTGGCATCGGATACAGACAGGTCAGCGACGCATTGGTTAAAAACCCATTCATTTGAATGGGTTTTTAAAGCAATGCGAGGGTGTCCGATTGCACCCTCTGCGCTGCGAAACCGTTTTTTTTTTCCTCGGACACGAAGTCCTGCATGTCCAACTTTGTTTCTGACGAAAAAAAAGGATTCGCAGTGCAGAGGGTGCAATCGGACACCCTCGCATTGCTTTAAAAACCCATTCAAATGAATGGGTTTTTAACCAATGTGTCGCTGACCTGTCTGTATCCGATGCCAATCCCGTTCGCCGAGATTTTCACTCGGATTGGCAACGGACGGACTGAAGCGCAGGTGTGAACCCACCCTTAGTGAATAGCAGTTCACAGGACCTTAAATATTCAGTCATATCACGTGTATCAGCCAATATAAGTTCACATTTAATTTACCAGGTTTCCATGACAACACAGCCATAAATAGACTGTACCTATACTGGACTCAGTGGCGTAACTAGCAATGGCAGGGCCCCAAGGTGAACATTTGACATGGGACCCCCCCCCCCCGGCAACCCCCCCCACGCACACAAACTGCATTTCTGCACACACTATTATGCCTCATAGTGGCCCCTGGGCCATACACTATTATGCCCCATAGTGGCCCTTGCACACAGTATTCTGCCCCATAGTGGCCCCTGCACACAGTATCATAGTGGCTCCTTCATATAGTATTATGTGCACTTCCCGCTACTTCTTCAATGTTGGACCAGATGTCACGTGAGCCAGGCATGTATCGCAACGCATAATGACGTCGGACTGGCCCACCGACATCTGGGACGCCACCAAGGAGGCCCGAAGTCTGCTGAAAAGACCGAAGAGTATAATGATAGCAGTGTTTGTGGGGTTCACGGCCCACAGGCCTTACTTACCAATCCCCGCAGGAGTGGGGATCGTTAAGTAAATAGGGCCCCTTACCTGCTGGTGTTAAAAAAAACAAAAACATCAGAGGCCCGCCGGGTCCCCTAATGTCCCGGGCCCTGTGGCAGCTGCTACCACTGCTAAACCGGTATTTACACCACTGACTGGACTGCCATACTGGATTTCAGCATTCTTATAAATTGAAATGTTTTTTAAACTACTCATGTCCCCTACAGCAAAACGCATGGCTGCTGCTCAAGCTAATGAAAACTCTCAGCAGACCCAAGCCTGTCTCCAATCTGATAAGGTATGTTACAGACAACAGCGAGCTGCTGAAACTCCCCAGCAGACCCAAGCCCGTCTCCAATCTGACAAAGCATTGTCAGCCACATGCACACAGCTGCACTCCAGGTTTCAATAACAACCCAGCCATTTTTCTTCACTGCTGTAGGTCAGCTTTAAAGGGGCAGGGCGCTGTGGATGACACTGTTACACAAGGTCACATACACACAGCTTTACTCCAGGTTTTCCATAACAACCGATCGCAGGTTTTTCACTGATATTCAAACTGAGATGCACATGATCACATGACACTTATGGACCAATGGAAAATCGCAGGTTCAGTCTTGACATACACTCAGCTTTACACCAGGTTTCCATAGCAACCAAGCTATTTATGTCCTATATGAGTCAATAGCAGTTCGCAGGTCCTTAAATATTCAGTCATATGACGTGTATTAGCCAATGTAAGATCACATTTCATTTAGCAGGTTTCCATAGCAACACATCCATAAATAGACTATACCTATACTGGACTACCATACTGGATGTCAAGTGCAAAACTGGCCAATTCTTATGGGGTCACTACACAAACAAAAAATGAAATATACCCGTGCGAAGCCGGGTCCTTCCTCTAGTCTCTTATATATATATAAAAATGAGTTTCTGTCTGTCTATCTGTCTGTCTGTCTGTTCTTTATACGCAACCAAACGACTGGAACGATCCTCACCAAATTTGCCACACATGTACATCAGGTGTCCGGGAATATTTTAGACTGGGTCTCAGCTCTCTTGGACGTACCGTTCCTGAGATACAGTATTCCCCAAAAATGACCAACATTAGCTAATACAAGCCTGCAAGTCTTTCACTCATATTCCAACTGCCCATACACACGGTCACATGTCCCTTATCAGCCAATAAGAGCTTGCAGGCGTTTACTCTCCTCAGGCACACAGGTTTCCATAGCAACCAAGCTATGTATGACCTGTATTAATCAAAATCAGTTTGCAGGTCCTTAAATATTCAGTCATATCACGTGTATCAGCCAATATAAGTTCACATTTAATTTACCAGGTTTCTATAACAACACAGCCATAAATAGATTGTACCTATACTGGACTCAGTGGCATAACTAGCAATGGCTGGGCCCCAAGGCGAACATTTGACATGGGATCCCCCCCTCGGCAACTGCCCCCCACGCACAAACTGCTTTCCTGAACACACTATTATGCCTCATAGTGGCCCCTACACACAGTATTCTGCCCCATAGTGGCCCCTATATAGTATTATACACACTCTCTGCTACCTCTTCAATGTTAGACCAGATGTCACGTGAGCCAGGCATGCATCGCAATGCATAATGACGTCGGACTGGCCCACCGACGTTTGGGATGTCACCAAGGAGGCCTGAAGCCTGCTGAAAAGACCCCAGAGTATAATGATAGCAGTGTTTGTGGGGTTTATGGCCCGCAGACCTTACTTACTGATCCCCGCTCCTGCTCACAGCCGCCTCTGCAGAAGGTGAAGCGCAGATGGCCGTGAGCAGGAGCGGGGATCGGTAAGTAAATAGGGCCCGTTACCTGCTGGTGTTACACCAGCAGGTAACGGCCTATTAAAAAAAAAAAAACATCAGGGGCTAATGTTCCGGGCTCTGTGGCAGCCACTACCACTGCTACCCCGGTATGTATGCCACTGACTGGACTGCCATACTGGATTTCAGCATGCTTATAAATTCAAATGTTTTTAAACTACTCATGCCTCCTGCAGCAAAATGCATGGCTGCTGCTCGAGCTAATGAAAACTCTCAGCAGACCCAAGCCCGCCTCCAATCTGAAAAGGTATGTCACAGACAACAGCGAGCTGCTGAAACAACCTAGCAGACCCAAACCCATCTCCAATCTGACAAGGCATTGTCAGCCACATGCACACAGCTGCACTCCATGTTTCCATAACAACCCAGCCATTTTTCTTCACTGCTGTGGGTCAGCTTTAAAGGGGCAGGGTGCTGTGGATGACACTGTTACACAAGGTCATATATACACAGCTTTACTTCAGGTTTTCCATAACAACCGATCGCAGGTCTTTCACTGATATCCAAACTGAGATACACATGATCACATGATGCTTATGGACCAATGGAAAATCGCAGGTTCTTCAGTCTTGACATACACACAGCTTTACACCAGGTTTCCATAGCAACCAATCTATTTATGACCTGTATTAGTCAAAAGCAGTTCGCAGGTCCTTAAATATTCAGTCATATGACGTGCATCAGCCAATATAAGTTCACATTTCATTTACCAGGTTTCCATAGCAACACAGCCATAAATAGACTGTACCTATACTGGATTGCCATACTGGATGTCAAGTGCAAAACTGGCCAATTCTTATGGGGCCACTACACAAACAAAAAATGAAATATACCCATGCGAAGCCAGGTCC
The DNA here is from genome assembly GCA_947044405.1 of Leptodactylus fallax. NCBI lineage: Eukaryota > Metazoa > Chordata > Amphibia > Anura > Leptodactylidae > Leptodactylus > Leptodactylus fallax. Next base: position 2,813,417 of record CAMRHE010000024.1, read on the forward strand.
TTCTGCTAGTGTTTCATAAATTCACTAGAAACAGTAAAAACCAAGGTCATTCTCAGCCTCTAGCCTCATTTCTAAAACACAGTTCTGTCTTACTACAATATCTTTCCTTTTATTACTGGATGCTCATCAACTTGACAGAGAATAACAAATAAGATTTATAAGCTTTTTAAGCTTTTTTATCCGCTTTTAGAAATGTTATCAGCTTAAATATTTTATCTCATTACCTGGAGCATTATACTCCAAATGCTGTTTACTAGGATTTATCATGTTTTATCATGAACAAGTTATAGCTGCTATGCTCCCTTATATGTTTTCCATTATTTCCTTCTTATATGTGCAAGCAATTGCAGGGAAGTGTAAATGATGCATGAGAACATTTACAAATTAAGATGGGGCATAAATTAAATTGATTTCAGACTAATGAAAGAAGGGAGCGAAACATTTGAGATAGAGGCATAAGTAGCAGAGGGGCCCCACATAACAGTGCCTCTGAATAGGAAGTTACGAGTGGGAATGATGGCCCATGATGGCCTGTGAGGTCATTGCATGGTTAGTGCAGCAATGTGACTTCCTCTTTCTTTATATTTTATCTTCATCATGGCCAAAAAATTACTGCGATTATATATATATAAAGGATAAATTGGGGAGGACATGGAAACCATGTGACCAAGCTAGTGATGAAGGAGAGTCTGGGAAACTCCCACCCAGGTCCGCAACTACTATGAGGCCAGTTGAACTTCAGTCTGTCATACCCCAGTAGGGGGTGGAAATTCAGTTAAAAGCAGCTCCCTGAGGTCCCTGCCCTAATGTGCAGCTGTATTTACAGAGATGGACTTCTGCCCATAGAGCAGGGTTAGCTGGACTGAGGGCATGCAAAGGGTTATTACAGGTTAACCTTGCCTCCTTTCTATGGATGGGCATTGCACTACCCGCCCATTACCACCACCATAGTTTCTGTTGGCTATTAGCTTTATATAGCTAGCAGAAATAACATTTGGGACAGACAGGGAAAGGGAGCCTGTATATACCATGGAAAAATGAAGTAAACAGGAAGAATCCAGGAAAATATTGTGTATCAGAGTTTATGTACGTGTATACACAGAACTGTATGTATATAATTATGTATACAAATACAAATCCCCAATTTCAAAAATGTCGGGCCACTGTGAAAAATGTAAATAAAATAGGAATGCAAAACCTCATTTAATCATATTTTATTCACAACAGAACAGAGAACACATATCTGAAGTTGTAAGTTGTAAGACATTATTCCATTTCATTTGAAAATATTAACTCATTTAGAAATTGATGGCAGCAACACTTCTAAAAAAGTTGAGACAGGGTTAACAAAAGGCTGGAAAAGTAAGTGGTACTAAATAAAAACACCTGAAAGGTAAATTTTCAACTAAGCCACATGATTGTGTATAAAAAGAGCACGTTAGAGAGGCAGACCATCTTTCCTTTTCAATCTGTGAAAAACTGTCTAAAAATTATGGAACAATTTCAGAAAAATGCCTCTCAACATAAAATTGCAAAAGCTTTGAATATTTATCCATCTACAGTACATAAGATAATCAAAGGATTCAGAGAATCTGGAGAAAGCCATCAATCAATACTGGATTCCTGTGATCTATGGGTCCTCAGGTGGCACTGCATAAAAAAAACAGGTTTAGGCTTGGTTCACATCTGCGCTTGTACTCAAGCAAGCAGAGCTTTTCTCTCCGCATTTTTCGCCCTTTTTGGTGGAAACTGAACGGAAACCATGTGGACCTCATGATAGTTTCCTTAGGTAACCGCTTTTTTATGCAAATTAGGTTTCCATTCGGGGGGTCCCCTAGCGGACCCCCCCGAATGGAAACCCAAGCGCAGATGTGAACCTAGCCTAGATTGGTAATGAAAATCACTGCATGGGCTCAGGAAAACTTTTAGAAATCATGGTCTATAAACAAAGTTTTCCTGTAGAATCCACAAATGGAAGTTAAAGCTATTCCATGCAAGAAAGTAGCCACGACTCATTTGCAGTGGGTGATGACATTTTTCATTGTAAAGACACGTTCTTACACTATTTTGTTTGCCTCCTTGTGACTCTAGAAAAAAGCCAAGGTTAGCCGAAACATCACAAATCATTGCATTTCTCTTTGTATCATCACATGCTACTACCAGAATATTTCCTGCACAACTGCGTTACTCCACATGCTTTGTGATTGGATAGTTTTCTAACACTATGTGATACAGATGTAAGATGGGGAAACAGCCCTCATGTTATGAATGTACCTGTCTCTGTAAATAAGTTTATTTTTTTTTATAAACTGACATTTGTTTGTTTGACTACAAGAGGCCACTGTTACCTCAGAAATGGGAAGGACTGTAATTCTGTAATTCCCTGGAGTAGTGACGTGGAGACCCTGTTCTGCAGAGGAGGATCAAGAAGGAGCAGAGTGTGTGTGTGGCAGCCATCTTAGGAGTGTGTTTTTGAGCTTTTAGAAGAAGAAGCACTGAAGTGAGAGGAAAAAGATTCCTAAGGGATCAGATACAGAGGCGTAGCAAGGGGTTTAGCACAGGGGGGGCGAACATGTCCAAGTGGGCCCCCTACTTGGACATGTTTGTATACCGATACTATCAGTATACGGTGAGTGTATAGTGGTATATAGAGGGCTCTGCAGACGATTTAGGTGAATACAGGGCAGTAGCATTTAGTGACTTACCTGCGACGTCTCTGACTAATCGTTCACATTCAGCATCTCTTTCATCTGGACGGCCATGACCACTTCTTCCAGTCTCTGTAAAGTTTGCAACACAGACATGGCTCCTCACTTTTCCAGGCACCTGACCCACATTGTCCTCACCTACACAAAGCCCCCATCCTGCTGCTACCCCAATTATAAAATATATACTATAACCCCCCATAATGAATAATACCCCCAAGTGCATCTTTAAACTAATAACTTCCCTTTGCACCCCTTTAAGAGGACCTTTCATGTCCTCATGTATATGCAGTTTTACATACCGCTAGAAAGCCGACAGTGCGCTGAATTCAACACACTGCCGGCTTTCCCATTATATGCCCCGGGGCTGGAGATATTGGGGGTCTAAATTTCACCGTTCACTGTCAGAAGGGCGTTCCTGACTGTCTAGTTGCGCTGTGAGGAACACCCTCCCTTACAGTACCCGTCCATAGAATTGTACTGGGGTGTACTCAGCCCAGTGATGACGCTGAGCTGTGAGGAACGCCCCCCTAGTACAAATCTATGGACGAGCATAGTCAGGGAGGGCGTTCCTCACAGCGTAGCTAGACAGTCAGGAACGCCCTTCTGACAGTGAACGGTGAAATTTAGACCCCCGATATCTCCAGCCCCGGGGCATATAACGGGAAAGCCGGCAGTGTGCTGAATTCAGTGCGCTGTCGGCTTTCTAGTGGTATGTAAAACCGCATATGCATGAGGACGTGAAAGGTCCTCTTTAAATAATTTGCCCCTTATTAATAATGCCCCAGGTGTTTCCTAATTAAAAAGGAAAAAAAAGGGAAAAAAAAATTTTGGGGGGTCCAATACCCGGGACCCCCAAGGAACAACTGTTTGAATGACCCGTGGTACCTGTGTAAGCACCGTGACTCCTTCTCTGTTTACACAGTGTCATTCATCTCATAGCGGCCATGTAATGTAACTACAGGCTCGTCTTATACACGTCTATGTGACAAGGCTGGAATTACATCACACAGTCACTATAAACAGACAGCGTGTGATATAAACAGGCGCCATAGCCCCTTCATACAGCTGATCAGTGGGGAATCACTTATCTCTTATTGATGTTTTATTCTGAGGATAGATCATCAATAAAAATGAGCTGGAAAACGCCTTAAGGCTAAGGCCCCACGTGGCGTACCGCAGCAAAAAAGAGCTGCGGGAAAAACCGCGGCGGCGATGCATCGGGGTTCTTCCAGCAGCACTTTGCACAGAAAGTTCGCAGAGGTTTCCTCTGCGGACTTTCTGCTTCAATTATATCTATAGGGAAACCGCCAGCATTTCTGTAGGTATACTTGACATGCTGCGATTTCCAAAACACCGACTGTTTTGGAAATCGCAGATTATCCGCTGTGCATATTATACTGCAAAGTAGGGTTGGGGGCTCCATGTGGCGAAAACCCACTGAAAAAAAACGCAACATTCTAGCAAATCCCATCCACACACTGCGGAAAAATACGTGCAGCAGACACATTGCGATTTCCAAAAACGTTGCGGTTTTGGAAATTGCAGCATGTCAGTTATACCTACAGAAACACTGGCGGTTTCCATTTAGGTGTATTGAAAACAAAGTCCACAGGGGAAACCTCTGCGGACCTTCTGTGAAAAGCGCTGCGGGAAAAAACACGTTACCGCCGCGGTTTTGCCTGCAGCGCTTTTTTTGCTGCAGCCCGCTACGTGGGGCCTTAGTCTTAATGAGGTGCAAGTGCAACGTTAATTAAATTAATTGACCCTCATATTATGCCCTTGATTCCCCCTGACATACATACTGCACCTCTAATGACCCCTTATATTAATGACCAGTCCTTATGTTCATAATGCCTCCTAATATAAATGATGCCCCCTAATGGCCCCTTGTATAAATAACTTCCCCCCTTGTATTCATAATAACCCCTAATAACCCTTATATAAATGACCCCCCATCATCATAATGCCCCCTAATTAATCCTCCCTTTATAGTTATATTCCCCCTCCTAACCACCCCTTATTCTATTAATATACCCACAAAAAAAAAGTCATACTCACCTGCGATGCTGATGAATGGAGCCGCCGGCGCTTCCTCCCAGTCCACGCGCATGACGTCTGTGTCTGAGCGCGGGTGGCGCGATGTGACGTCATCACGCCGCCCGTGCTGAGAAGCAGACATCGGTCTGTAGTCTCGGCGTCTTGTAAACCGCAGGCCTGAAGTGGCTTGCGGTTTACAATACAGTTAAGCACCAGGAAGCATTGTAACTAGATCGGTGTCTGCAGACACCGATCTAGTTAGAAATAAAGGATGTATTAATGGCGACCCCGGGGTGGGCCCCCAAAATTCAGTGGGCCCGGGGCAGTCGCCCCCTCTGCCCCCCCCCCCCGCTAGCTACGCCTCTGATCAGATATATAATAAGGGAGTGCTGAAGCAGAGACTGTTCCAGGGTTTGTTCAGACAGCATCCTAAGTTGAAGACTGCTATCAAGGACCCGGCTGAGAAGTGGCCCTGCCAGTGAGATTGCATGTTTTCTGGATGAGCCCCGCTTCCAGCTGTTCAACATCAAAACTAAAAGGGTATCCAACAAAGCTGGATCAGTAAGAGAAGTAATCGTGCACACACCGCATTACAATGTTTTGCTTGGGACTGAGTAAGGGCCTGTAGTTAGACTAGTTAGGCATATTCATCTTCACAGGCCACACTACTGGTGAATTATCTACCTATTCAGTAGTAAGGACTAATACTCAGGGAATTCTATAGACTTGTAACTCCCAGAGAGGAGTTCTGAGGAAGTCTAGAAGCGACATTTTATACATTGTCACATTTCTTTTGCTTACAAGCTGACCTACTATGATATTTACTCGGTTGTACTTTGTTTGTGGGGAATAGGGGTATTTTGATAAGTTTGTAAGCTCTTGTGTTATACCGCCGGTGCCCCTATCACACTCACTGAATTGTTCCTGTGACTAGGGTGATAAAAAGGTAACAAGCAGCTGGTTAGTTGCAGTCTGCAGATAGGTAAAAGCTTGGAGTGTTTTGGTGCTGCACATGAGAGGGCACCGTGCTGTACAAAACCAGGACCTCAACTTACTGGCTGAGTGTATGTAAATAGTTGGGAGTGGTTTTTTTTGGTAAAGAGGTGTCTCTACACAAAGTAAAATCTTGTTTTTTACTAAATTGATTTGGAGTTACTTCCTTTGTTCATGACTTCGCTGTATCCTGTGGAGCCCACCCCGGTACACGGCTTACAACTATATTCTAGTTTGTTACACACTGAGCAGACGTTCCAGAGAGAACAGTTAAAAGGAACAGAAGAAAGATAAGAAGAGGAAATACGGTGAATATTGATGAGGTTATTGGGACTTCTATGTGTGCAAGAAGAGGAAAAGTTAGTGAAAGGAGGGCCAGGGTTAGCAGAGATGTCCCCAGCAGCTAGTAGGAACAAAATAGCCAGAAAAATAAGGCTGTTAAGAGACTTATGTGGGCGCTTCTGTTCAGTTTCAATGCTAAAAGTATAGGGATTAGGGTGGTTAAAGAGAGTGAAAAATGTGTGAGAGCTGTACATGGGAAAAGGAAGAAGACAGGGACTTATGTGGATAGCGTGCACTGGTGGTAGAGATGGAGGGGAGTTTTGCATGAGAACAATTGCTGAGACAGTAAGTGATACTGCAGCTCTATGATACCATGTGTGAAGCATGTTGTTTTTGTTCTAAATTTACCTGGAGTTCTTTCATTGCTTTCTTGTCTTGTGTCTCGTCTAAGTGCCATGTATAAGTGCACTTTGTTTGATTTGTACATCTGCATTAAAAATGCCCCCCTCCATTGGAAATGCTTCTCCCATAAGCTATGTCTAATTTTATAGGGAAGATGAGGTTCATAACTAGCTTAATTAAGGTCGTTAACCAATTAATCAACAAACTGTGACACAAGAGGAATCTGAGCTATGTAGATACAAATAAACTCTGACCAGAAAACTGAGGGTCAAAAGACTGACACTAGTACAGATAAGGACACATGGAAATGTAAAAAACACAGGCTTAAAGAAATGCTAGGATAGGGTTCAGTACAAAGTAAAATAGTTGGATGGAATAGGAGATGAGTACCATTCAAAGTTACAAGATGTTGATACAGATGAATAGCGTTGAAACAGATGCACAGCAAGCAGAGTTGGATGGAATAGGAGATGAGTACCTGTATGATGAGAATAAGAGAGAACAGATTCATGCCATGTATAAGTGCACTTAGTTTACGATGTACATCTGCATTACAAATGCACTCCCTGCATTGGAATAAAAGGAAAAGGCACCCTATCACCATCATAGTCTGGGCATCCCTCATACCCAGGCCTGGGTGTAGCCAACAACTTGGAGACTACTACCCCCCTCGGGAAGCTGCATCAGTTCACTGCTGAGAGTTAACTGGTTGATACAGTAAAGTTCTCCTTGGTTAAACTGCACCACTGAGTCATTCCTGCTCTTACCATCAGGGCCCTTCTGAACACCACCACGTGGCGTCGAGTGAGAGAGGACCTCTCTCCAACTGGAAGCGCCCCAGGGGAACAACTACCACCACCATCAGGTACCATGCAGAACCTCCTCATCAGGTTCTGGCCTGGGAGGTGGTCTGGAGGAGTTCGGTTGAGTGAACTCGGCCTACTCTGTGACAAAAACGCCGTCACTACTACTCCCATCCACCAGTTCCCATCATCTGGGTTGCAACATATCTATCTATTTACACGTACTGTATATACAGTACAGCGAATTTATCACTCTCTATGCCAGTTTCCAGAGGGATGATATTGTAGTATACATTTGGTGCAAGGCCCTTTCTTGTGTCAAATGTGCACCACAATCCATGTTCTGTGCCTTGCTCGCACCTTGGCCCAACATATTCATTATAACTCATATTGGAGTGTTCGGGTGATTTGTGAAAAGGCTGGAGCCTCTTCATAAATCACTCCTTCCTGGCGACAGTTAGGGGCTTTACTAAAATACTACAGTATTAAGAAATCTGCCCCACTTTGTCAATATGTGCCACATTAAAGTGGCACAGTTTTGGTGTATTATTTGTGTGGTACATATAGGTTGTATCCACAAAAAACCTGTGGCATGTTGAACAAATATTATCCACATGCTTGATATGAATAATCCAAATAACCATAAATTTACATATTGTGGATTAAAATCTGCACAGAATGGGTGTGGATTATTACATGAATGCTGGGAATTTCAGAGTACATTAATATTGATAAGTAGCTGTTTTGGATAGAAAGTATGATAGGACAGCACGCACCAGGGGTGCCCCCTCTCTCCTCTAATCTTTGTCCTGACCTTAGAGCCCTTGCTCCGCACTATTAGAGCCAACACTGATATCTGTGGTTTACGAGTAGGCAGCAGTCACACCCAGATTGCGGCGTTCGCAGACGATCTTTTATTTTTTTTGTCTGATCCCTCCAAATCGCTGCCACTTCTGATGACTGAATTTCAAAAGTTTGTGATATAGCCAACTTCCAAATTAATTTCCAGGAGTCTGAGGCCCTTAATGTTTCTGTCCCCTCTGGGTACAGGAGTCTTTGGAGTCCTTCTTCCCCTTTAATTGGTCTCATGATGCCATCAAATATTTGTGGGTGTGGATTTCTCGGGACCTGGAAGCGTTGTACACAAAGAACCATCTACCTCTCCTTCGTGTGATCAGATTGGACCTGAAACTATGGTCCAAGGGAACCTACACCTGGTTTGGGCGCTGTGCCATCTATAAAATGAATGTCTTATCCTGCTTACTCTATCTTTTCCAAACTCTCCCGATCCAGCTCCCGGTTGGCTAGGTACTACGAGGCCTTGATGATACAGCGGGTGGTGGATTGGTGCTGTCATCTCCCCTTCAAGCAGTGGGTCTCCCTGGAATGTACCTTCTCGGGAACTCTCCTCCACTAGGGTCTTCTATGTCTCTTGTCCCAGGTGCAAGAATGCCAAGTGGTATGTTATGGCCTATATGAGTCTTATTGTGTGTCACGGTGCTCCTACCTGGATAGGGCTAGACCCCAGGCTTTGACTCCGATACAATAAATTGTAGGAATTGAGGGATTGGGGAATAACTTGAGTCCAGACCTTGAGATGAAGTTGAACAGCAGCTTTACTTGAATAAACGGTTTTCCAAACAGATTAGGTTTTGTCTTGGCTCCAGCAGGCTTTAGCATATAACTGGCGAGTTGCACTTCTATCTGTAGTCTGACTCTATGTTGTGCCAGGGAACTTGACTCCTGGCAGCTCCAAGATGGAGTCTCAATCAGCACTCCAACTAGCACTTGATTTAGACTAACTGGTTCTAACTGGTCCCCACCCTAGCTGCAGAGGAAAGGGATCCTCTATTTCGCTCTAGAGGGGGATTTTAGTGGAATGGAAGGTTCCATTCTAAAATAACTCTACCAGTTTGCTGCCACCTGCTGGTGAACCAGGCACACTAAATGTAATACAGTTACATAACATTATAATAAATGCACATTGGTGGAGGACCTGGAAAGAAAATGCATAATATGGCATTGGGTTAGCAGATAAAGACACCAGCTGGGCGTAGGAGGGGTAACACCACTTTGGGGTGTTACATATGAAGGACCTTACTGCGTGCCTCAGGGACACGCATGTGTCCTTCATTGAGACCTGGACGCCATGGATTCTCTTCCAGGGTTTGCAGGATTACAGGGACTGTACGTTGAACTGGAATCCGTGAGTGGTACTTCCTGTGGCGGCGTTGCTGGACCTCCTGGTCCCGTCTTCCTTTCTTCCCTATACCCCCCTTTCTTTTTTCTTCCTCCTTTCTCTACTCCCTCTCGTCCTTTCCTTCATTTCTCCTTTACCTTTCTCGCTTCTGTTCTCCCCTCTCTCTTCTGCCTTTCCCTTCTTCCCTCCGTCTGATTTGGCACATACTTTTCTGGGAGTTTATCCCTTATGTGATATTATACCTTGTTATGCAGATTATCTGTGTTTTTCTTTTGCAGTTTGTTCCCGGCCCCTATTTATGTGAAGGCCGCTTTTATATGGTTTGTTGTTTGTGTTTCTATTTTTGTTATAAATAAAGAATTTATAAAAAAAAAAGTATGACAGGAATGTATAATTGGAAATCAAATATTAGATTTCTTGATTATATCTGACATTATCAAACACCTTCTTAAATTAAGGCCCCTCGTTGCTGAAAGATTTTTTCACCATAGATTTCACTATTTACAATACATAGTTGGAATCCACCAGGAAATCCATAGCAAAATCCTCATGAACACTAATACAGTCAGATTTTGGGGCTGATTGCTGATTCCGCTGTGGATTTGGAAAATCTGCCATTGAAAGTTGGGATTTGTGAACATACCCATAAAATGTAATTTTGTGCTACCACTGTTAAAATGTATTTACTTTTACATGTTGTGGTAAAATGTATTAAAATTACATTACATGTTCTGGTAGGGGCAAACTGACAAAGTAAATATCAGCCTAATATGCAGTCCTACAGTGCCTTGCGAAAGTATTCGGGCCCCTTGAACTTTTCAACCTTTTGCCACATTTCAGGCTTCAAACATAAGGATATAAAATTTTAATTTTTTTGGTGAAGAATCAACAACAAGTGGGACACAATCGTGAAGTGGAACGGAATTTATTGGATATTTTAAACTTTTGTAAAAAATAAAAAACTGAAAAGTGGGGCGTGCCCCCTTAAGTTAATACTTTGTAGCGCCACCTTTTGCTGCGATTACAGATGCAAGTCGCTTGGGGTATGTCTCTATCAGTATTGCACATCGAGAGACTGAAATTCTTGCCTATTCTTCCTTGGAAAACAGCTCGAGCTCAGTGAGGTTGGATGGAGAACGTTTGTGAACAGCAGTTTTCAGCTCTTTCCACAGATTCTCGATTGGATTCAGGTCTGGACTTTGACTTGGCCATTCTAACACCTGGATACGTTTATTTGTGAACCATTCCATTGTAGATTTTGCTTTATGTTTGGGATCATTGTCTCGTTGGAAGATAAATCTCCGTCCCAGTCTCAGGTCTTTTGCAGACTCCAACAGGTTTTCTTCCAGAATGGTCCTGTATTTGGCTCCATCCATCTTCCCATCAATTTTAACCATCTTCCCTGTCCCTGCTGAAGAAAAGCAGGCCCAAACCATGATGTTGCCACCACCATGTTTGACAGTGTGGATGGTGTGTTCAGGGTGATGAGCTGTGTTGCTTTTACGCCAAACATATCGTTTTGCATTGTGGCATATTGCAGGCCCCTTTCCAATAGATAGCAGGGCAGGGCACCCAGGGGAGGTGACTGAAAATAATAAATAGATATTCTCACCTCTCCTGGGCACAGTGTTCTCTCTGACGCTCTTCCGTCATGTGACTGAGGCCTGTGATTAGGCCCCAGTGGTCACATGGAGCGTGGCCGCGTAATTACGTCAGTGCGCCCCCACGTGACCGCTGAAGCCCAATCACAGGCCTCAGCAGCAACGTCGGAAAAGGGCCAGAAGACGCTGAAGACGGCAGGATGGAGCGAGGATGCCAAGGAAAGGTAAGGCAAGGTGAGTATGAATGTTTGTTATTTGTAATCACCTTCCCTGGGCCTCCGATTATTATACTCTGGGGTCTGATTAGACCCCAGAGTATAATAATAGCACTGAAGTGGAGGGGGCTATTGGGCGCATATAATACTGTGTGGGGGCCACTGTGGAGCTTATAATACTGGGTGGGGGCCACTGTGGAGCTTATACTCCATACAGTGGCTCCTTCATTTTTTTTTTAATTACGCCGGGGCAGGTGAAAAAAACCAAAACAACAAAAACCCCCAAACTTTCTTTCCTGTCCCCAGTGTCTCCCAGCGCAGTTCGGTCCTGCAGTTCTGTTGTTTTCTTCCAGCTGAAGTTCCCCCTGCACATGACTACCTGTGATGTCACATGACCCCTGAGGCTAATCAGTGGCCTAAGGGAAGGGACCTGGGACGTCACAGCCAGTGAGGACTTCCGGCAAAAAGAAGACAGCGGAGCTGCAGGAGTGTACCGTGCTGGGAGGACACCGGAGACAGGTGAGTATGTTCAGTATGTGTTTTTTTTCTTGCTGGGGGGTAGGGGGATTCACCTTCCCCAGACTAATTATAAAAAAAAAAAAAAAAAAAAAAAAAAATTATACTGGACAAGCTCTTTAAAGTGTGGCGCATTAGGGGGGCCCTGGGGGGTATATTAAAGGGGTTGTCCAGGCATAATTTGTTATGGTTTATCCTCAGGATAGGCCATAGATACCTGACCTGTAGGGGGCTGACCCCGGACCAATCAGCTATATGGAGCCACTTCTGATGCCCGTCCTGTACACAATACAGGGCCAGAAGCAGAAAGCTCTGTCCACTGTATAGGGGCTGGGAACCTTCACTGTATCTCAGCACTTATTGAAGTCAGTAGGAGCTGAGCTGCAGTGAAGGTGCCGGGCTGCTATACAGCGGAAGGAGCTTTCTGCTTCCAGCCCTGTGTTGTGTACAGAACAGGCTCCGGAAGTGGCTCCGAACAGCTGATGGAGCCGTGTGTCAGCCCCCTACCGATAAGGTATTTATGACCTATCCTGAGCATAGGCCATAAAAAAGATTAAATCTGGACAACCCCTTTAATATGCCCCACACAGTTTAATGTCCCCCCCACAGGATGTTTGCCCCTTCACTGCTCCCACACAATATAATGACCCCATCACTGTTCCCCATACAGTATGTGGGACCAGTGAAGAGGCCACTATGTGGGGGGACCAGTGAAGTGATCATAGAAAAATTTGGCCCAGACAACCCCTTAAAAGAGGTTGTCCTTAAACTGAAGCGACCACTGTGGCAGCCGCCAGGGAGGTGTAAAAATAAGAAAATTTTAAAAAAAAGCATACTCACCTGTCCCCAGCACCCTGTTGTCCCCTGCCTGTGTCTGTTCAGTCTCATGGTGGCGCCTCATTTCTGGAAATCCTGTACCTAATTGGGCTTAGCAATCACATTAGGTGCAGGACTCCCAGCAAGGAGTCGCCGGCATGAGACTGAATGGACACTGGCAGCGGACAACGGAGCGCCGGGAACAGGTGAGTATGCTTTTTAATTTACTTATTTTTTACTTTACACTTCTCACCAGCCACATGGGTTGCTCCAATTCCTTCGGGGCAATCGTGGGAGTCAGACTTGTCTGTTTGAGCTCCTAGCTTCAGAGGCTTACGTGGCTTTTGATATTTGGAGACCGTTTATTGTGTGTGGTTTTCGGTCTTTGTTTGTTACAGACCGTAGCTCCGACTCCCTTCCCCGTGCGGAAGGGAGCCTTATCATGGAGCATGGAGCTCCTGCCCCCCGGACCTTACAGGCGGGGGGCAGGAGAATGTCTGCCGACACAGCACCAGCAGAGCAGGGCAGGCGGAGGTCGCTGAGGCAGCAAGCCTCAATGAGACTGGCGACCGAGACAACGGCATCGGGAGCAGCATCGGGAGCAGCAGCAGCGACATTGGCGGCTGCAGCATCGGGAACAGCATCGGGAGCAGCGACGTCCGTAGAGCGGGCGACGCCGGCAGGAGTAGCGGTGGCGACAGGGGTGTCAGCAGTCCCGGCAGGTGGATCTGTGAAAACGGCGACATCAGCCACGGCGGTAACATCAGCGGCAGTGGCGGGTGAAGCCGGTCCGAAGGGGGCTACGGCCGCAGGATATGCGGTTCCCTCTGGAAGGGTCCCTGCAAACAGGAGAAATGACACAAGCTTACCATCATCGCTGCCGCAATCACCCGCAGGATGGGGCATCCGGAAAGCTGGAGAAGAGGTTGCCATCTACAGCCGGAGGATCGAGGCGGTCCTGGAGGAGTATGACCGGGCCCGGAGGTCCCTGTTCGCAATGAGTGGGGAGCTTCAGAGCGCTCGCGCCCGTAGCGACAGGGCCTCAAGGAAGGACCGCCCGGTTTTCAGTAAGCAGGTAAGGAGCCTGAAAAAACAAATAAAGGCCCTAGAAGCCAGGTGCACGGAGATTCTGGAGGGCGCGGGGCCGTTCAGAGAGAAGCTGCTGAACGATGACCGCTTCTTCCGCAAACAGCAGGAGCGGTTGTTGAAGGATGGCCCCGCGTCCTCAGACAGCTCGGGAGAGGACGACTATTGTGAGTCAGACCTGGAGTCGGATGACAGCATGGCGGTACAGTATAGTCGGGCAGCCGTCCCTAGCAGCGGCAGCCTGATACCCACGTATACGCAGGCATCAGTGCCGGCAGTGAAGCAGGAAGTCAGAATGACAAGACAGGAAGTCAGAATGACAGGGCAGGAAGTGACGCAATCTCCCACACTCCCAGAGAACCAACCACTGCCCGAGACGGAGGAGGAGGAGGGCGGAGCCTCGGGAGAAGGCGGGAAGCTGATGAGGCAAATCTACCAATTAGAGTCCCCGTCCAGAATGGACCAATTAGCATTCAGTATGTCAGAGCTGGACGGGGAGGAGGCGGGAAAAGGAGCCAAGACCAGGAAGAAGGCAAGGAAGGAAAAAAAAAGAGAGATAGAGACATTTAAATTTGTCAGGTCGTTGCCTGGGGAGCATCGTGCCGGGACCTCAGCCCAGGTTGCGATGCCTCCAGGAGAGAAAAGGGAGGCGCAGGCACCTCGGGACACGCCAAGTGGCGGGGTGCCCGGGGTGCCAGCAGTCAAAATGGCGCCTGATAGTACCTTTCAGGTGGTGGCGGACAAGGAGCTCATAGTTGCGGACAAGGGCAAAGGCAAAGAAGCCCCCCCCTGCGGAGGGGAGTGGCGTAGGGAAACCTCCCTCCCTGGTAGGAGGTTTTAAAATATCGATGGCTTCCCCCAGAGTAAGGTGTAGGAAAGGGGGAGTGGCAGGTGGGCGTGGCTCATCCTCCTCCAGTGCTGATGAAGCCGGTGATGCGGAGGTCACTTCCGGGGCTAAGGGGGCGTGTCCTCCTACAACATCAGGTGCCGGGGTGACTGTGGATGCGGAGGCCGAGGTAAAAGCGGGGAAGCCATCAGCGAGTGGTGCAGCCGGCCCCGCTGTAAGAAGGAAGACTGCAGGTGTGAATGATGGACGAGTGGAGAAGCTAGTTAAGCAGACAGGTAAGGTAAAGGGGAAAGCGGGTGGGACAAAAGGGGTAATTAGTAGTATTCCTGAAGAAGGTGGTGTAGTATGCATGGGGGTCCAAGAGCCTGTAGTCGGGGGAGGCTGCGGGAGGAGGGGCTATTACCATTGCTGCTAAAAAAAGTGTTTCTACTGCTGGTAATATTTCTGTTGTGGCCCCTGTTGTTTCTGGTATTTCTGCTGTTGTCCCTGCTGTTGTCCCTGCTGTTGTTTCTGCTGCTGTTCCTGATGCTGTTCCTGATGCTGTCGTTGCTCCTGTTGTTACTCCTGTCACTGCTCCTGATATTGTTGCTCCTGTTGTTCTCTCTGCCGCTGTTCCTTCAGGCTGCAGTTGGAGTGACCCGGTCCGCGGTGGCTATGCCAGGGCGGACTGTTGCCGCCTCTGGTGCTCCGGTTGCCGTGGCTGGGCTAAGTAGTTCTGCGGGGGTCCCTGGGAGTGGCGCTGGTACTCCGGCAGCGGAGGTTGCTGCGGCCTCCGGGCCCCCACGCTCCTATGCCAGCGTCGCTTCTGGGGCCCCTGGGGGTGCATCATGTTTTCCACCCGGCTCCAGGGACGGCGATTTGCAACGGCAGCTCCTACAAGGGCTGCTGAGTCTCCCTCCGGGAGGGGCCCCCTGCCCTCTGGGGGGGAGGCTGGCCTGGAGCCTGGAGGAGGAGATGATGCACCCAGGGCCGAAGTTGCTACTGTCTCTGCGACCACTGTAACTCCTCAGGGAGAAGTTGCGGGGGAGGTCCATCCCTCCTCTGGCCAAACCGCACCGGGGGAGGTGATGGACCAATCCAAATGTAAGAAGAGGACCCGCAAGACGAGGAGAAGTCGCGGGTCCTCTTCAGACTCATCTAGGGGTGGTGGTGATAGGAGGAAAGGGGGTGGGAAGCTGAAGGTCATTGAGCTCAATCGGTCTTAATGGCAGTCCCCTCTCCACTGACGCTGGCCACCATTAATGTGGCCAGCATTAAGTCTGATACGGCTAGGTTTGCAGCCTTTGATTTTCTTGGCCGGGTTGAAGCTGACATTTTGTTTTTGCAGGAGACCAGGCTCTGTACTCTATCAGAGATAAACAGAGCAAGGAGGGAGTGGCGCAGGGGGCCCTCCTACTGGTCTCTTGCGGCTGAGCCGTATAGTGGAGTGGCGGTGCTTTTTACCGCAGAGGTGAAATGCCAGCGACTGATCGAGCTCGAAATGGGAAGGTGCCTAGTCTTAGACGTCTTCATGAAGGGGCAAAGCCTGCGCCTCATTAACATCTACGGTCCCCAGACAAAGTGGGACCGTAAAAGCCTCTTTATGAAGATTAAGCCTTTTCTTTTTACGGGCAAACAAGTCATCTTTGGTGGGGATTTTAATACCATAACTAGACCCCAAGACCGAGGAGGTACCAGAGATAGACTGCCCTATGATGGTGCCGCGTTAAATAGCATAGTGAGTGAAGCTCGCCTGGAGGATATCCACATCAGGCATTCCTCAGGTCACCGTGGGTTCACCTTTCAGAGAGGTAGTGTTAGGTCTAGGATAGATAGGTTTTTTTTGAAGGAGAATTCCGTCACCACCCCTGTGTCCGTGGTGGAGGTGGAGTTCTCTGATCACTGTCTAATTTTGTTTTCTTTGAATATTTCAGAGACCCTCCGGAGAGGAAGAGGTTTGTGGAGGCTGAATTCGTCACTCCTTGAGGAGGCTGCTGTAAGACAAGCCTTTGAGGAGTTTCTTCAGGATCAGGTACTATTACTGGGTCTTGAAGGTACTAGGTCAGAGTGGTGGGAGATATTCAAAAAAAGGGTGGCGGGATTTTTCCGCCGGCTCTCAAGCCTCAGGTCACTGGACATGTACCGCATGTACAGTGCACTGAGGAAGAGACTTGAACATCTGGTCTCGACCGGAGGTAGCCAGGAGGATATCTCCGGTGTGAAGGCTTTGCTTAAAAGGTGTCAGTATGATAGGCACGCATCTTTGGTTCTTGAGAGGGATTTCGGGAAATACCGCTCGCCCGACCCCTACAGGAACTGTAAGATGTCATTGACTTGTAAGACAGTAACAGGCCTGATTGACAGTACAGGATCCCTGACAAGATCCAGGTCAGGGATCTTGGAGGTCGTCAGGTCCTTCTACTCGAACCTTTTGGCAAAGAAGGTACTGAATCGGGATCGGATTTCAGGTTTCTTGGCTGAAGCCATTCCTGAGTCAGCAGAAGACCCTTCTCTTGGTGTTTTGATAGAACCTATAAGGGAAGAGGAAGTCGTCAGGGCTATTGAGGGTCTTGCCCTCAAGAAGTCACCTGGCCCAGATGGCTTAACATCTGAGTTCTATCGGACCTTTAAAGGAGCTTTGGCTCCCCTCTTGACTGACGTGCTTAATGAGTGTCTATCCTCGGGCACTCTGCCGAAGTCAATGAGGAGGTCCGCCCTTATAGTTCTGTCAAAGGGTAAGGATCCGAGCCATATTGAGAACTGGCGGCCCATAGCACTTCTCAATACGGACCGAAAGATTCTGGCGAAGGTACTTTTCAACCGGCTGGTACAGTTTGCGCCCCGGCTCCTCTCGCCGGCTCAGCACTGCTCTGTTCCCGGTCGTAGCACCTTAAGTGCGGTCCTGAGTGTCAGGGAGGCTGTGGAGCAGAGTAGGGCAGGTTGGTGGAAGGGGTACTTGCTGTCCCTAGATCAGGCTAAGGCTTTTGACAGGGTGAATCATGAGTATTTGTGGTCAACTCTCTCGAGGTATGGCCTGCCTGGGGGGTTCATTCAGTGGCTGCAGACCTTATACGCTGGGGCTGAGTCTTTCCCGCTTGTGAATGGTTGGGTTGGTCGTCCTTTTGAGGTGGGGTCAGGCGTCCGACAGGGTTGTCCCTTGAGCCCGCTACTGTATGTGTTCGCCATTGATCCCCTGATTAGGCGATTAATGGTGGGCCGGTGGCGGGAGTCAGGATGGACCTGGAGGGCACCGGCTCCCCTTTGAGGACAGTAGCCTACGCGGATGATGTCACCGTTCTTGTCTCGTCACGGGAGGAGCTTGAATGGGTGATGTCTGAAGTGGACAGTTACTCGGAGGCTTCCGGATCAGCTGTAAACAGGAATAAGTGTGGAAGCCTCTGGCTGGGAGGGGGAGAGCCTGTTTTTTCTCTCCCGGACACCCTCCCAGAACCCCAGGGGTCTGTAAAGATCTTAGGCATCCATTTTGGCCAGGGTGATTACCCACTCCAAAATTGTGGAGGTAGACTTAAGGATGTCGCCCAGAGAGTTGATTGCTGGAAGGGTTGGTCTTTGACCCTGAGAGAAAGGGTTCACCTTGCCAAAGCCTTCCTGCTCCCGTTGGTGATCTATCTAGGTAGCGTCTGTGCCTTGCCAGAGTCTAGTTGGAGTAGGATCTGTCTACCAAACCTCTCCTCTGAGGGGGCTCCTTCGTGGGTAGCCTCCTGCCAGGGGTGGTTTCGGCCCTTCTTCCAGAAATGGGAGTCAGGAGGGCAAGTGAAAGATCTTCGTGCACCCCATGGATATCTCCCGGCCTATGCTTCCCTGGTCTTGAAGGTGATTCGTCGGTGGGGTCTGGGGGCGTGGGAGATCAGGACTCAGTCAAGACGTTTTCTTGATGACAAGGTCCTGTTGACCCGCTTCCAGAAGCCTCTGGCGCTCAAAGATTGCCCAGGAGAAACCTTAGAGGGAGGGTTGCGTTTTCTTAACTCCAAAAGGTTTCCTCAGAAGTTTTGGGATCTGACCTGGCGCTGCCTCCTAGGTAAGTTATATGTGAGGGGGAACTTGAAGTACCGGAACTCCGACGAGCGAGGCTGCCCTCGGGAGGAGTGTGGCGACATGCTGGAAAGCATGGAGCACTTCCTGCTTCAGTGCCCCTTCAATATAAGGGTTTGCAAATTGGTGGGGACCTCCACCGGTTGGCTGCGGCTGGCTGGCCTTTCCTATGCCGAGTGGGCCTATGGGGCATTCAAACACCCGGAGGGCAGGGACTGCCAAACACTTTTTATAGTTAGTGCAGTGGTCAGGTTCCACTTGTGGTCATCCCAGTGTCTAGTATCGACGCAAGGCAAAATCCTCCCGGAGGTAGAGGTGGTTAAAAACATCATGGTGGACCTGGTGAGGGTGCGCTCTCGGGAGTATGAGAGGCTGGGTGCAGGGAGGGCTGGTACCCTCTGGAGGGGGTTCACCTTTTCTGTTCCCTGAGGGTTAGAATAAGGGATTCAAAGTAGGTGAGTTAGGTTAGGGCCAGATAGGGACAGGTAGGGCAAGGTTGGCACGAGGGGTGGGTTTTATTATTTTCTGATAGGGAGGGACAGGTAGGGACAGGGTAGGGACAGAATGATAGATAGGGACATAGTGGTAGGGCGAGTAGACAGGGACAGGCCTCCTGTGCTCTCTTCCTGGTGGAGGGCTGGCGTGTCACCGCATAGTCATTTTTGTTTTGGAAAAACAGATAGAAGGGTAAGAGGCTTGAGGATAACCGACACTAGGCCCATGGGAGGTTCATGGGAGGGAGGGTAATCTTAACAGGTTATGTAGGATGGTGGGTTATGTAGGATGGTGGGTTTTGTTGCTTGTCTGGTATTGGTTATTTGTCTGGTACTTGTTGTTTGTTGTTGTTGTCGTTTGTCATGTGTTGTGTCCATTTTCCCATTTTCCATTTTTCCATATCCCATATTCATTTCCCATTTCCATTTCCATTTTTCATATCCATTTCCATATCCCAGATTCATTTTCCATATTCCATTCCATAATCCCATTTCTTTGTTAGTAGTTAAGGGTTTTTTTAGGGGGGTAGGTTGTTTGGGAGGGGGGTTTCTTTTTGAGGGTGGAGGGTTTGGTTTATAGGTTTTCGTGTGCCCGGCCTGGCTCTGGACTATGCGGACATGAGAGGACATGAGGCGGAGAGCCAGGTCGGGGTTTCAGGGGCTCGGTGGTGGGTGGTGCCAGCACCAGGACTATGCGGACATGGGAGGACATGGGGCGTGGTGCTGGCCGGGTGTGGTGAAGGGAGGAAAAAAAAAAAAAAAAAATTTCATAGTAAGTTTCAGTTGGGGTTTATTAGTGTTATATGTTTTCGTTATATGTTTCATTTTACATCGCTCATTTTGTTTTTTGTTTTTCTTTGTTTTTAGGATAACTAGAGTTTTGACTGACGGATGGCTGAAGAAGAATGAAAGGCGGAGTAAAAGGCAGAATGAAAGGCGGAGTGAAAGGCGGAATGAAAGACGGAATGGATGGGGGCTGGTTTGCGCATGTTTTCGGTTTTAATTTTGTCTTGACGTTTTCTTGTATTGATGTTATTTATGCTATGTTTTGGATTTATGTATTGTCTCTGTTTATGGTTTTTGTATGGTATTTTTCGTATGTGACAGTGTTTGTGAACTTTTTCTACTTTTATAATAAAATAGTTCCAATTCCTGGACAACCTCTTTAAAGGATTTATCCATCTTTCTAATATTGATGGCCTGTCCTTAGGATAGGCCATCAATATTACATCTGCGATGATACAACAGCCACGACCTCTGCAGATCAGCTTTTCAGGACAGTGCGGCTACAGGTAAAGGTAACAATTCTTGGAGCCATGCTGTTCACTTGCCATACAAGGTGTAGCAGTAGGTTTAGGTAGTGCAGTGGTGCACATGGTATAGTGGGTGAGCAGCATGGCTCCCGGCATGTTATTACCTTTAGCCGCCCTGTCTCGGTACCGTTGATCTGCAGGGGTCCTGATGGTGGGCCCCTATAAACAATTCCACTGGTGGGCCCTAGACATCCCAGTCCGGTACTGAATCCAGGCCATCTACAGGGTGTCATTTTTCTCTTTACTGCTGGTGTCTCTTTGTTGTCCACTTGTACTACTCACCATTTATCATTCCCTAATCTTTCTTGATAAGCCACCAGAGTTTTCTGGCAGTGGCTTACTCTCCTGTTAAAGGGTTAAAGAGACACTGCAAAATTGTACTCAGAAAAAGAGGTACAGAAACCTGAAAAGTCTTATGTTAAGTAAAGTGATCAAATGGCATACCACTAGTTTATGGCAAATCTCAAGTGTAAGAAGTTAGAAGCATTAACAAAAATTTATGCACAATTTATATTAGGCATAATTACACGAATGCTGGGAATTTCAGTGCACATTAATTTTTATAAGTAGCTCTTTTGGATAGAAAGTATGATAGGAATGTATAATTGGAAATCAAATATTATATTTCTTGATTATATCTGACATTATCAAACACCTTCTTAAATTAAGGCCCCTCGTTGCTGAAAAGCTGCTCTTTTAGTTGCAGAATTTGCTGTGTTTTTTTTTTTTTTTGAATCAAAGCCAGGATTGGATTTAACAAAGGTAAACACATAAACATTTCCTGAATATTCCCACTCCTATTTAAACCGCTCTTGGCTATGACTCAAAACACTGCAGAAAATCTGCAACAAAAAAACAGCTTTTCCGCAACTTAGGGCTGAAGCCTCACATTGCAAAAAATATGCAGAATTTTACAGTATCAGCAAAGTGAATGAGATTCTGGCTAACCCCATCCACACATTGCAAAAAAAAAAAAAGCTGCTGAAAAGCTGCATTTTCAAAATTGCACGTGTATTTGAAAAATGCAGCATGTCTGTTATAGCTGAGGAAACGCTCGTGTTTTCCCTATAGGTTTAATAAGGAAAGAAAATCCACAGAGAGAAACTCAGCAAAAACGCAATGAAAAATGCTACTGAAAAAAACGCAATGCGTTTCTGCTGTGTTTTTTCCGCAGTGAGTGTTTTTTTAGCTGCGTTCCGCAACCTGGGGCCTTGGCCTAAATTGGTTTTCCAGCGCCTAAAAATTTCAATCAAAACGACTACATTTGGGGGCACTAACATATCAAAAGACTATTCACCTCACCACATGAGAAGGGCCCCCCAAAGCATTCTTGCTTGGGGGACACATGGCACCACAGCATCCTCTCCTTTTTTTCATTTGTAATTTTCCTCCTCAGGTTTTCCCTCCTTTTTTCTCCTAGTACCCTTCCCGCTCTTTTACCTCAGGTAAGCAGGATCAAGGTCACCAGGCAGATGTTCAGGCACATCCATACATGTGCCAGAAGTTTACAGTTGGTGTCTCCCTGAACAGCTGATTGGTCAGTCCACCTACCAAATTCTGTATTTAAATAGCCTGCTTGTCAGCTGTTTGCTGTCAGTTGCCGGTGATTCTTCAATCAAGCCCCTTTAATTTTAGCTATGTCTCACTGTTTATTAGTTGGGTTTAGTCTACCAGATAATGTTGATGGGACAGTTTCAGTAATTTTTATATATTAATTATATATATTTTATGGATTTTGATCAATTTAATATATATATATATATATATATATATATATATAATGGATTGTATTTTGGGTACCTTAATAAACAGCACGGCCAATTTTTACCATATGATCTTTGTGTGAATGATTTATTTATTCAAGGTTAATATTTTTTATGGTGAGGGGAATGGGTGCTTGTGGTGCCATGATTTTAATTTTTAGTATTATATGTGAATAGGTGATCTTTGCCCTTCTGAGGACATGCTCTTAACAATAGATATTTGAATCATTTTTTGATCTTACAATTTTACAACATACAAGTTATTGTAAAGCAAATGATCAGGTGTGGATGCTTTCTGGGATCTACTCTTTGTCCTGCCTGAGCAGTGGCGTAGCTAGCAGGGGGGCAGAAGGGGCGGCTTCCCCAGGCCCACTGACATTGTGGGGCCCACTCCGGGGCCGCCATTAATATGTGCTTTACTTTTAACTAGATCGGTATCTGCAGACTCCGATCTAGTTAAAACACATTCCGCAACTAACTGTCTTGTAAACCGCAAGCCACTTCAGGCTTGCGGTTTACAATACACCGAGTCCACAGACAGAATAGGTCTGCTTCTCAGCACAGGCGGGCGCAATGATGTCACAGCATCGTGCCTCCTGTGCTGAGACACAGACGTCCTGTGCGTGGACACTGCGCATAGAGTGCGTGTCAAGAAGAGGAGGAGGTGGCGACTCCATTCATCATGATCTCAGGTAGGTGAGTATAACTTATATTTTTTGTTTTTCTTTAGTACAGTTGTGGGTATTTTAATAGTATAAGGGGGTCGTTAGAAGGGGGAATTATAATGTTCTGACTCAATAGCTTGGCTGCAAATGTGAGGTTGTGAGAGTGTCCTGTAGTCTCTATGCTAACCAGCAATTTACACCAAGATATTTATCAGATAGTGTTCAACTCAACTGAGGAGGCGTAGATAAGATTCCAGATGCTTTAATCCAGGTAAATCTTGTAGAACCTCATACAGCAGTAGGTGAAAAATGATGAAATACCAGGAGCTGAGCAGACATGTTGCTTACAAAGAAGTGAAACTAAACTGAGGGGGAGAGAGGAGGAGCTACAGCATCACAGCTAAGGATACAGAGAGAGAGAGGGGACAAACTACAAAGACACAGTATCACAGATATATGTCAGTGAATTAAACCAAGTCCTGGGACATGACACTCCCCGCCTGAAATCTTTAGATTTCACTGAAAACAAACATTAATAATGTCCTGAAATGTCCATAAAGTCCTCTTCAAACCTGAAAAACAAAAAAGAAACATGCACAACAAACAATAATCAACAGTTAGTCCAAATAAACCAATCTTCAGGTCGGGAAGCCGCAATTTGCCAACACCTCCACCGACCCACACTGTAATCCACAAGAACACGTTTTTAGTTCATGGAAGGAAGCTCCCCGCCATGAGCTGTGAATGGTGTCCTTATCTTCTTTTATGTGACGTCTCCTCTTGGAAGAAGAAGCACCAGTTCATTAATTGGGCGGAAGAAAACTCGCACTGAGCCTCCCTTGGTTACCTTGACCTCCACTTTCCGAGTCTTCCCATCATCACTAGGGACAACTTTAGTGATGAGACCCATAGGCCATTCATTCCGATGGACTTCTTTATCCCTTAGAAGGACGAGGTCACCCACCTGGAGATTAGGTTTTGAGGTCTGCCATTTGTGACGGCTCTGTAGCATGTGGAGGTACTCTGTTTTCCAGCGGTGCCAGAACACATTGGACAGGTGTTGAACTTGTTTCCATTGGCGTCTGTAAATGTCACTGTGATCTAAGGTACGTGGAGAGGTAGCAGCAGTACCAATTTTCTGAGTAAGAAGCGTTGCTGGGGTTAAGATAATTGGAGATTCAGGGTCTGAAGATACTGGGACAAGTGGCCTTGCATTGATTATCGCAGACACTTCAGCAAGAAAGGTTATTAACGTCTCATGGGTAAGCAGTGTCGACTTGTGGTCCATCAACATAGAGTCAAGGATTCTGCGTGTGATCCCAATCATACGTTCCCAGGAACCTCCCATATGGGATGAATGTGGAGGGTTAAACGTCCAAGTGCACCCATTGTTGGATAAGAAGTTGTCTAACTGCAGTTCTTTGCAGGCTCCAACGAAGTTAGTGCCACAGTCAGACCTCAGTTGTTTCTCAGCAGGCAGTGGAGTGTTCCAGTCCATGTTCTCAGTGGTAAGCTGTCTTAGTAGTAGCTTGCCTTGAATGGTGATGGGAGCAATGAAACCAAGAGGATCATAAATGCTGTTCACAACAGATAAAACTCGTTTGGTGAAAGGTTTGTCACAAGAAGACACTTGGAATGTGAATGTGTCTTGTTCAGTGTTCCATAGCAATCCTAGGCTGCGTTGCATAGGAGGAGTATCAGAACTGAGATCAAGATCCTTCAAGTTGATTGCATGATCATCAGAGGGAAATGCCTTCATTACCTCCATATTGTTGGAGATGATCTTGTGAAGTCTGAGGTTAGCTACAGACAGCATTTCCTGTGTTCTAGAGAGGAGATCGATCACTTCTTCACTTGCAGGTAAGGATTTAAGACCATCATCAACATAGAAGTTCCTCTCAACAAACTGACGAGCATCAGAGCCATACTCTTTCTCACCTTCTTGGGCGGTCCTTCTCAGTCCATAGATCGCTACTGCAGGAGATGGGCTATTGCCAAAGACATGTACCTTCATCCGGTAATCTATGACTTCATTGTTGACATCATTGTCCTTATGCCATAGGAACCTGAGATAGTTTCTGTCATCATCCTTAACAATGAAGCAATGAAACATCTGTTGGATGTTGGCCATCACTGCAACTGGTTCCTGTCTGAAACGGATTAAGACTCCTATGAGGCTGTTGTTTAGGTTAGGACCAGTGAGGAGCAGGTTGTTGAGAGAGACGCCTTCATACTGAGCACTAGAATCGAACACGACCCTGATTTGGTCAGGTTTGCGAGGGTGATACACGCCAAATGATGGAAGGTACCAGCATTCTTCTCCTTCCTTTAGTGGAGGTGCAGGTTCTGCATGATTTCTCTCAAATACCTTCTGCATGAAACCTACAAAGTGTTCCTCCATCTCTGGTTTCCTCTTGAGGGTACGTTTTAAAGAGGAAAATCTAGAAACTGCTTGCTTCAGATTGTTTGGTAGTTTTGATCTCGGGGAGCGGAAAGGTAAAGGTGCTACCCAGCTGTTGGAATCATCTTGAATGAATTCCTTGTCCATAAGTTTGAGAAATTCTTTATCAGCTATAGCCGGTGCCAGCTTGTTGTCATCACTTGTTGTATTGAACACTGTTAATCCAAGGGTGTCGTCCCCAGGCAGGAAAGTATTCACGTTGTCTCGGTGATTATGTAGCCACTTACTATTGCTTATCTTCTCTTTCACTTGGAAGTGATGTGGACATGGCTGAAAACAAGTGCTGCGACCATTTGGTAACATATGTGTCTTAAATGAAGAAATATTGGTGGACCTTTTCATCCTACCTATGCAGACGTTGCCAAGGATTACCCATCCTAGATCGAGGCGCTGGGCAAATGGTGCATCATGTGGTCCATTAATTTGCTGGCGTATTTTGTGCAGTCTGAGAATGTCTCTACCTAGCAGAAGTAGAATGTCTGCATTTTTGTCAAGGGATGGTATTTCACTGGCTATAGCCCTTAGATGAGGGTGCTGGAAAGCCGCCTCTGGTGTGGGTATCTCTTCTTGGTTTGATGGTATCTGGTTGCACTCAACAAGTGTGGGCAAAGGTATCTCCAAATTGCCCTTGAGAGAAGCTATTACGAGACCACTGGCCCTTCTTCCAGAAACCTCTGATATGCCACTACAAGTACCCAAGGTATACGGATAAGTATCACCCTTTAAGTTAAACAGATCAAAGAGTTCTGACCTTGCAAGTGAGTGGTTGCTCTGGTCGTCCAAGATGGCGTACACCCTCAGAGCCCTTTCTGGTTGGCCCTTGGGGTATATATTGACTAGGCATATCCTTGCACAGGACTTGTCACAAAGGTCTTCTCCGCAGACTTCTGTACATGAGGAAGATACTGTGGTAGTATTTGCTGCTTGATCTGTGTTCTCCCCGCCATGCTTAGTTGGGGAAGGGGAACCTCTAGGTGGTGTGGCACTAGGCTGGGCTGGATGAAGAGCTTGTACATGGTCCTCACTGCCACACTCTATACACTTAATAC
Source organism: Leptodactylus fallax (assembly GCA_947044405.1). Lineage (NCBI taxonomy): Eukaryota > Metazoa > Chordata > Amphibia > Anura > Leptodactylidae > Leptodactylus > Leptodactylus fallax. The sequence continues at coordinate 2,839,700 of CAMRHE010000024.1, forward strand.
CAATTTTACAGTCTCTAGCAACATGTTCAGTAGAGGAACAACATTTGAAACATATCCCTAGTTTCTTAAGAAGCTCTCTACGTTCCTGAATTGGTTTCCTCCTGAAGCCAATACACTTCTTGAGGGGATGAGGCTTCTTGTGAATAGGACACAGACGGTTAGGATTTTCTACCTTTTCGTCTTGGTTGTTGTTGCAACTGCTTTCTTCTGGTGCTGATGTAGGTATAGGAAGAATATCAGTCTTTTTCACCGAAACTGGGCCTCTGCGGTTTCTGTAGTTAGAATGTGAGCTGTCATACTTAATAGGAGGTGAACCAGGAACACTGGGATCCCCATAGGAAAAGCTTGGGTCATTCTTGGATTCTGCAATGTTCTTGATAAACTCACAGAAGTAGGAAAATGGAGGAAAGGAGACTTGATTCTCATTTTTGTATCTTGACCCAACTGTGGTCCACCTTTCTTGAATATTATATGGCAACTTGGTGACTATCGGGTTTACCCCACGAGCAGTGTCCAGGTAACTGAGGCCCGGTAGGAGAGTGTCCGCCTTAGCCAGTAGGAGCTCCATGAGTAGGTCACTAAGTTCTTGAAATTTCTGATGATCCTTACCAGATATCTTTGGAAACCCTTGCAACCGTTTGAACAGAGCATTCTCTATTGCTTCAGGACTGCCATAGGTTTTCTCCAGTCTTTCCCAAGCAGCGGTAAGGCCTGCTATGGGGTTGTAAATGTGGACGGATCTGAGTCTTTTAGCACGTTCTGTGGACTGTGGGCCAAGCCACCGGATAAGCAAATCTAATTCTTCAGCTGCAGTAATGCCAAGGTCACTAATTGCAGTTCTGAAGGCACATTTCCAGCCTCTGTAGTTCTCAGGTTGGTCATCGAACCTTGTGAGTCCAGTCTTAGTAAGCTCACGGCGAACCATGTACCTTGCAAACTCTGACATGTCTGTTCTCTCTGACTTTAAATATTGAGTTGCTGGCTGAGTAGCGGTGATTACGTTGTTAGTGGGGTTCTGGTTAACAGAGGTAGGTAGCGTAGGGGCTGCGTAGGCATTCAGCCTAGGAGCTAGCTTAAAGTCCATAGGTTTAGCCACATATGGATGTGAGACTGGACGGTTGTTTGCAGTCTGGTGGTATGGTGTCACATTGGTGTTTACCTGAGTATCAGTATATTGCATTTGCTGAGGTGCAAGGCTTTGGGAATCCATGAAAGAAGAAGAAACTGGATGCTGGACAGGCAGGGCATTGTACTGACCTTGAATGCGGTGTGCTGCAGAAGATACCGTGCCCTGTTGCTCTGGAGAAATGTCGTCCCTGACAGGAACATTTGTGGCAAATAGGGATTCACTGCTTTGGCTTAGTACATAGTCTCTTGTGCGCTTGAGGGGATCCTCTGCTTCCACATCACACAAACTGGTGCTGTCGCTTTCACTTCCACTGATGGCCTGTTCTAAAATGCTTAACCTTGCCATGGCTGCAGCGTGCTCATTCTGTTTCTCTAGAGCCTCTAGTTCTGCCCTTTTTTGAGCTGCATTAGCTTCCATTGCTGCTGCATTAGCTTCCATTTCTGCTTTCTGTTGAGCTGCCTTAGCTTCCATCGCTGCTTTCTGTTGAGCTGCCTTAGCTTCCATCGCTGCTGCATTAGCTTCCATCTCTGCTTTCTGTTGTGCAAAGGCTGCCTGTATCTTAGTAGCTTCCGCCTCTGCACGTGCTTTTATAAGTTGCTCACTGAGTGTGGAAGATTTTGAGGAACGTGACTTAGATGTACGCTTTGAACACTTGGTAGACTCAGAAACATGGGATGCCATTTCCTGCAGTTGCGCAATTCTTGCCTCTGTCCTTAACTTAGTTTCATGTACTAAGCTGTCTCGTTCTGAATTGAGATGCTGGAAGCTTTGCAATTCAACTAAAGAATCGTCTGTATGAAGTTTCCTCAATATGCTTTCATACTCCTCAGCTTTCATTTTATAATGTCCATGCATAGAACAAAGCTGTCGCAGAGCTCCCTCTAGTGGTGATATATGGTATGCAGGAAAGCACATGGCAGATATCTTAGTCTGTATTTCCTGCCACCATTTTGAGAGTTCACAGGAAAGTTCATGCTTTAAACCTTCTAGATTGTCTCTAACCTGTTTAATTGAGCGTCTAGCCTTCTCACTGGGCTGCAGACTGAGGTCCATGCTACCTTGTGCTTCAGGGTGCCCTTCAGCCATGATGCAACACAAACAGGATAAATATAACTTTGCTGGAGTAAGATGGCTGCTTGATAGAATCTTCTTATGCTGAGGGAGTCTGAGCTGCAGATGCAACTTACACAATGCTGATTCCTTCTGGCTTCAGGTAACTTGCTGTGACTGACTGTATGTCAGAAGTTGGTGAACTGTCTTACAGCCGTATCTGGCAGTCTTTATGCATCATTTTTCACTGTTCTGACTCAATAGCTTGGCTGCAAATGTGAGGTTGTGAGAGTGTCCTGTAGTCTCTATGCTAACCAGCAATTTACACCAAGATATTTATCAGATAGTGTTCAACTCAACTGAGGAGGCGTAGATAAGATTCCAGATGCTTTAATCCAGGTAAATCTTGTAGAACCTCATACAGCAGTAGGTGAAAAATGATGAAATACCAGGAGCTGAGCAGACATGTTGCTTACAAAGAAGTGAAACTAATCTGAGGGGGAGAGAGGAGGAGCTACAGCATCACAGCTAAGGATACAGAGAGAGAGAGGGGACAAACTACAAAGACACAGTATCACAGATATATGTCAGTGAATTAAACCAAGTCCTGGGACATGACATATAACTATAAGGGAGGATTTATTAGTGGGCATTATGACGATAGGGGGGTCATTTACGTAAGGGCTATTAGGGGGCATTATGAATACAAGGGGACCATCATTTATATAAAAGGTCATTAGGGGGCATTATGAACATAAGGGGATGGTGATTTATATAAGTGGTCATTAGGGGAGCAGTATTTATGTCAGGGGGAATCAGGGGCATAATATAAGGGGGCAATTAATTTAATTAAGTTGACATTTGGGCTTTATTAAGGCTAAGGCCCCACGTAGTGGGCCGACGCAAAGAAGCGCTACAGGAACAACCGCAGCCTCTGTGGACTTTCTGCTTCCAATATACCAATCAGATTAATGCCAGTGTTTCCATAGGTATAACTGACATGCTGCGATTTCCAAAACTGCAACTGTTTTGGAAATCGTGGCGTGTCCGCTGCACGCATTTTTCTGCAATGTGTGAATGGGATTCACTAGAATCCCATCCACTTTGCAGGAACTATAAAACGCTGCTTTTTTTTCCGCGTTGTTTTCGCCACATGCGGCCGCGGCCTTAAGGAGTTTTCCAGCTCATTTTTATTGATAATCTATCCTCAGAATAGATCATCAATAAGAGATCAGTGAATCCCCACTGATCAGCTGTATGAAGGGGCTATGGCACCTGTTTATATCACACGCTGTCTGTTTATAGTGACTGTGTCATGTACTCACAGTCTTGTCACATACAGTAGATGTGTATAGGACAAGGCTGTAGTTACATTACATGGCCACTATGAAATGAATGACAGTATGTAAACAGAAAAGGGGTCATGACGCTTACACAGGTACCAAGGTTTATTCAAACAGCTGATCCTGGAGGTCCGGGGTATTGAAACCCCAATATTTTTTTTAATATTCTTTTTTTTACCTTTTATTATACTATTTAAAGGGGGTACACAGGGAAGTTATTAATTTAAAGATGCGCTTGTGGGTATTATTCATTATGGGGGGTTTATATTATATATTTTATTATTTTTTAATATATTTTTTATATTTTATGGGTGTGCAGGTAAGGACAATGTGGGTCAGGTGCCTGGAAAAGTGAGGAGCCAAAGATGTCTGTGCTGCACACTTTACAGAGATTGAAAGAATTGGTCATGGCAGTCCAGATGGAAGAGACAGGAAATGTGAACGATAAGACGAGATGACAACTGTAAATCAATAAATGTTGCTGCCCTGTATTCACCTAAATGGTCTGCAGAGCCCTGTGTAGATCCGATATATGCCAATGTACAGTCACCGTATAGTGACAATATCGGTATACCTAAGTTGGGGGCCCACATGGACATGTTCGCCCCTCCCTGTGCTGAAAACCCTAGCTACGCCTCAGTGCCTGAGTTAAGTGATGTACCAGGATCCAATGTTTATGGAGAACGCTGCGGAAAATATTTTGCATTCTCCTTTTTCAGATGTGCCATTATCTCCATAAAATCTTTAGTTGCCATACAGTATCTTCTTCAAATTTGGTACCAAAAAATTATTATAATGAGATAGATACTATTGCATTATGTAAGAGCATCCAAAATATAATAAACTGCCTAATTGAAAGAACCAGCAATTAAATAAGCAGGATTGAAGTAAAGTCAAATTCACATAAATATTCTGAGTGGGGATGAAATGATGCCAAACAGATTCACATAAATATACAGTCTTCTGAATGAGTCAAACTTGTAAGTAGTGTTGGGAGCCATGGATAGATATGCTGCAGGATATAATTCAGTTATCCTCTGCAGCTAAACACCCAACACTCACAACCACCATCCAAGCATAAGCGTAGTAAGGCCCAGAGTCAAACCAGACTGATATAGATGCAATTATTGTACTGAAACATTGCACTTCATTGTATGTGACATGTTTTCATGATGCAGTATGATAGCCCCTCCGTTTCATCAGAGGTGTATTTAACATCGGATGAAGCTTCACTAGCAGCATTTGTCTCCCTGCCTTCAGCACTAATGCACAGCTGTATGTGGGGAACAGGATGCCAGCTATTTCTGAACTAATCCCCGCCCAACATGGATCTGTGTGTCTCAGCTAATAAACACACAGCAATAGTGTGATCCTTCACACACTTCCCCATAATACCCCCCTCCCCCAGAAAGTAACAGCGGAGCAAAGGCATTATGTAACCAAGGGAACACAAGACGTTTAGTAAGCAGCATGAAAGGAAACATAGAAAATAAGACTTGGACCCAAATTGGACAATGGAAAAGGCATATCACTATATATACATACAAGTTCATCTCAATACTTTGTTATATATCCTTTGTTGGCAATGACAGAGGTCAAACGTTTTCTGTAAGTCTTCACAAGGTTGGCACACACTGTTGCTGGTATGTTGGCCCATTCCTCCCTGCAGATCTCCTCTAGAGCAGTGATGTTTTGGGGCTGTTGCTGGACAACACGGACTTTCAACTCCCTCCAAAGGTTTTCTATGGGGTTGAGATCTGGAGACTAGCTAGGCCACTCCAGGACCTTGAAATGCTTCTTACGAAGCCACTCCTTCATTGCCCTGGCGGTGTCCTTAGGATCATTGTCATGCTGAAAGACCCAGCCACGTTTCTTCTTCAATGCCCTTGCTGACGGAAGGAGGTTTGCACTCAAAATCTCACGATACATGGCCCTATTCATTCTTTCATGTACACGGATCAGTCGTTCTGGTCCCTTTGCAGAGAAACAGCCCCAACGTATGATGTTGCCACCTCCATGCTTCACAGTAGGTATGGTGCTCTTTGGATGCAACTCAGCATTTACTCTCTTCCAAACACGATGAGTTGTGTTTCTACCAAACAGTTCTATTTTGGTTTCATCTGATCATATGACATTCTCCCAACACTCTTCTGGAACATCCAAATGCTCTCTAGCAAACTTCAGACGGGCCTGGATATGTACTGGTTTAAGCAGGGGGACACGTCTGGTACTGCAGGATCTGAGTCCCTGGCGGTGTAGTGTGTTACTGATGGTAGCCTTTGTTATGTTAGTCCCAGCTTTCTGCAGGTCATTCACTAGGTCCCCCCGTGTGGTCCTGAGATTTTTGCTCACCGTTCTTGTGATTTTGACCCCACGGGATGAGATCTTGCGTGGAGCCCCTGATCGAGGGAGATTATCAGTGGTCTTGTATATCTTCCATTTTCTAATTATTGCTCCCACAGTTGATTTCTTCACACCAAGCTACTTGCAGATTCAGTCTTCCCAGCCTGGTGCAGGTCTACAATTTTGTTTCTGGTGTCCTTCCACATCTCTTTGGTCTTCACCATAGTGGAGTTTGGAGTGTGACTGTTTGAGGTTGTGGACAGGTGTCTTTTATACTGATAACAATTTCAAACAGGTGCCATTACTACAGATAATGAGTGGAGGACAGAGGAGCATCTTAAAGAAGTTACAGGTCTGTGAGAGCCAGAAATCTTGTTTGTTTGTAGGTGACCAAATACTTATTTTCCACCATAATTTGCAAATAAATTCTTAAAAAAATCAGACAATGTGATTTTCTAGATATGTTTTCTCATTTTGTCTCTCATAGTTGAGGTCTACCTATGATGTCAATTACAGGCCTCTCTTATCTTTTTAAGTGGGAGAACTTGCACAATTGGTGGCTGACTAAATACTTTTTTCCCCACTGTAGACAAAAGGAGAAAAGCCCCAGGTGGCCATCATACAGCTGAGTTGGTCCACTATGTCTTGGAGTGGCCAGGATTTCATTGAGCAAGTCTGAGATGAGAGGTGTTGATGCGCCCTTTGGTACAGCGCATGTCACTGCAGTGAAAGCACACACCTCTATGCCTCCACATGGTGGAGAAGATGGCCACTGGTACCCTGAGCGTGATGGGGAATATGAGAATGACCTCATTATTAGGGTCAGTCGACTCACCAGGTCAGTGTGTGGGACATGTCTGGTAACCTGCGCCACTGGGTCCTCACCATGGGCTTGCTGATGGTGCGGCCAGCTCTGCTGCTCTCCAGAGCTGGCCGGGAAAGGTTGCCGGAACATGGCTGCGGGCATGGTGCCTCCAAGCCAGTGTCACTCTCAGAAGATTGCCGCTGCTCCCTGAGGGGGAGGAAAAAAATTAGAAATTGGCACTTCAGGTGCTTAGGAGGTAAAGGGACCTCCACTGTTTTTTTTACCCAGTGTTTACCCATCATCGGTGCCGAATTCACCCGGAATCATGACCCTAGGACGGAGCTCTGTTTAAACACGTCCTGGCGTCAGGATGTCAGGCCAAGCCCCCCACCTGGCATCCCCTTTTAATCATCTTTTAATTTATTTTGGACATTAGGTTTACAAGTCTAACAACGATTTAGCAGATTTACAAATGATTTCCCAAACCGATTTCTTAGGAATCACTTCAGTTCTGAAGGGGATTTTAAAAGCCTATATATTAGAAACCCTCATAAATCACCCCATTTTCAAAACTGCAACCCTCAGATAATTCAAAACCATATTTGGGAAGTTTGTTAACCCTTTATGCATCTCACAGGAATTAAAAAAAATATGGAGGTGAAAGTTAGACATTTAATTTTTTTTTTCAATAGTACATTCATTCAGCCCTAAAATTTACACCTTAAATGAGTTAAAGGGGAAAATGTATTTCAAAATGTGTTGTGCAAATTCTCCTGAGCACGGAAATACCCCACATGTGGATGTAAACTGATGTTTGGGGACACGGCATTTGCAGAGCTACTAAACTAGCAGCACAGTGGAAACCCTCTAAAAGCGACCCCATTTTAGAAACTATATCCATCAAGGAATTTATTAAGGTGTATAGTGAGTATTTTAACCGTGCAGCTGTTTAATAGATTTTATTAACATTGAAACGTGAAAATGAAAAATTACAAAAGCATCACTCCCAATGCAGATGAGTTCAAGCAGGGACATACCTCCCGCCAACCGGGATAGCGGGACAGGACCCGGAATCCGCTCAATACGGGATGGTTGGAAGGTATGCGCCTTATTGTACAAGGCCTTAGACAGAAATTCAAAATGCGTTACAGAAATACATGGAGATATTGGCAACTGAAAAACTAATACAACACCATGCATGAAGGCTTACACAGCCAGAGAACAGTAGGATGCTACTTGCATCCTTGTGTGTGTGAATAATGCTATGCCTTTTCTTTTGTCCAGTTCGGGTCCAGGTCTTGTTTTCTGTGTTTCCTGGCTCTTGTGCTCTCTTGGTTTCATGTTGCTTTTGCTTTGCTGTTGCTTCCTGTGGGTGGGTGTATTACGGGGTGTGTGATGTAGTGTGTTTATTAACTGAGACACACAGTTCTGCCCCCTTGTGGGGAGGGGGTTTTCCCTTAAATAACTGGAATCCAGTTAACTGCACACAGCCATGCATTAGTGCCAGGGACAGGGAAACAAATGCTGTGAGTGAAGCAATGTAGCATATTACATTGTTGCTTCACCCAGCATTCAATACATCTTTAATGAAACTGTTATCATACCCCACTGTTGAAAAGTGTCAGTTGTGCATACAATGTGCAAAGAAGACGTCCTAAATACAGTGCCTTGCAAAAGTATTCATACCCCTTGAACTTTTTCACATTTTGTCACCTTAAAAGCACAAACTTAAATTTATTTTATTGAGATTTTAAGTGATAGACAAACACAAAGTAGCACATAATTGTGAAGTGGAATGAAAATGATACATGGTTTTCAAAACTGTAATCAAATAATAATCTGAAAAGTGTGACATGCAAAAGTATTCAGCCCCCTATATCAATACTTTGTAGAGACACCTTTCACTGCAATTACAGCTGCAAGTCTTTTGGGGTATGTCTCTACCAGCTTTGCGCATCTAGAGACTAAGATTTTTGCCCATTCTTCTTTGTAAAATAGCTCAAGCTCAGCCAGATTGGATGGAAAGCTTCTGTGAACAGAAATTTTCAGTCTTGTCACAGGTGCTCAATGGAATTTAGGTCTAGACTTTCACTGGGCCATTCTAACACATGAATATTCTTTGATCTAAACCATTCCACTGTATCCCTGCTATGTTTAGGGTCATTGTCTTGCTGGAAGGTGAATCTCCTTCCCAGTATCAAGACTTTTGCAGCCTCCAACAGGTTTTCCTCCAGGATTGCCCTGTATTTAGCTCCATCCATCTTCCCATCAACTCTGACCAGCTTCCCTGTCCCTGCTGAAGAAAAGCATCCCCACAGCATGATGCTACCACCACCATGTTTCACAGTGGGGATGGTGTGTTCAGGGTGATGAGCAGTGCTACTTTTCCGTCACACATAGTGCTTTGCATCTAGGCCAGAAAGTTAAACTTTGGTCTCATCTGACCATAGTAACTTCTTCCACATGTTTGCTGTGTCCCATATATTGGCTTGTGGCAAACTGCAAACAGCACTTCTTATGTCTTTCTTTCAACAATGGTTTTCTTCTTGCCACTCTTCCATAAAGGCCAGATTTGTGGAGTGCATGACTTATAGTTGTCCTGTGGACAGATTCTCCCACCTGAGTTGTGGATTTCTGCAGCTCCTCGAGAGTGACCATGGGCCTCTTGGCTGCTTCTCTGACCAGTGCTCTCCTTGCTCGATCTGTCAGTTTAGGTGGACGTCTATGTCTTGGTAGGTTTGCAGTTGTAGAATACTTTTCTCATTTTTGATGATGGATTGAACAGAGGTTCTTGGGATGCTCAAAGCTTGGGATACATTTTTATAACCTAACCCTGCTTTTGGCTAAGGCCCCACATTGCGGAAAAGCTGCTTTTTTTGTTGCAGATTTTGCTGCAATTTTTTTGAGCCAAAGTCATGAGTGGATTGAGCAGAAGGGAGAAGTATCAGTGCTTCCTTTATATTTCCCATTTGTAGCCACTCCTGGGTTTGGCTCAAAAAACCGCAGCAAAATCTGCAACAAAAAAAAACTGCTTTTCCGCTACGTGGGTCCTTAGACTTAAACTTCTCCACAACTTTATCTCTGACTTGTTTGGTGAGTTCCTTGGTCTTCATGATGCTATGTGTTCACTAGTGTTCTCTAACAAATCACTGAGGCCTTCACAGAACAGGTATATTTATACTGAGACTAAATTACACACAACTGGACTCTATTATCTAATTGAGTGACTTCTGAAGGCAATTGATTGCACTGGATTTTATTTAGGTTTATCAGAGTACAGGGGGCTGAATACTTTTGCACATCACACTTTTCAGATTTTTATTTGATTAAAATTTTGAAAACCATGTATGATTTTCATTCCACTTCACAATTATCTACTTATTTGTGTTGGTCTATCATTTAAAATCTCAATAAAATACATTTAAGGTTGTGATTGTAAGGTGACAAAATGTGAAAAAGTTCAAGGGGTATGAATACTTTTGCAAGGCACTGTACATGATTGTGCTTCTGATGCACTAATAGGGTACAACTGTAGTTTCCAATGCAATAACTGCAGAGGATAATTTAACCATACGCTGTAGTGCATGTAGTCAACTCTACTTACAAGTCTGGCTCATTCAGAAGCCTGTATAATATGTGAATTTGATTGACTTCTTTTCAGCCCCACCCAGAAGCCTGAAAATTTTTGAATTTGTTTGGCTTTATTTCAGCTCCTTTCTTTCAATTGTTGATTAATAAACCTGGGTTTTAGCATTCTTTCAAGCAGGCAGTGTATACTTCTCCAAACATGACATGAGTATGCAGCTGGTTCCCTCCTGATCTGTACTAAAGTGTTTGCTATCTGCCAGGAGGTACTGGCAGATTTTTGAAAATCACAGCATGTCAGTTATAGCTACAGAAATGCTGGCATTTTCCATATAGGTATAATAGGGACAGAAAGTTTGCAAAGGTAAACGTTGTGGACTTTCTATAAAAAACACTGCGGAAAAAAATGTGATGCATTTCTGCCACAGTCTTTGCTACAGCGTTTTTTGGCTGCAACTTGCTACGTGGGGCCTTGGCCTTAGGCTAAGGCCCCACTTTGCAGAAAGGCTGCTTTTTTTGTTGCAGATTTTGCTGTGTTTTTTTGAGCCAAAGTCATGAGTGGATTGAGCAGAAGGGAGAAGTATCAGTGCTTCCTTTATATTTCCCATTTGTAGCCACTCCTGGGTTTGGCTCAAAAAACCGCAGCAAAATCTGCAACAAAAAAAAACTGCTTTTCCGCAACGTGGGTCCTTAGACTTAAACTTCTCCACAACTTTATCTCTGACTTGTTTGGTGAGTTCCTTGGTCTTCATGATGCTATGTGTTCACTAGTGTTCTCTAACAAATCACTGAGGCCTTCACAGAACAGGTATATTTATACTGAGACTAAATTACACACAACTGGACTCTATTATCTAATTGAGTGACTTCTGAAGGCAATTGATTGTACTGGATTTTATTTAGGTTTATCAGAGTACAGGGGGCTGAATACTTTTGCACATCACACTTTTCAGATTTTTATTTGATTACAATTTTGAAAACCATGTATGATTTTCATTCCACTTCACAATTATCTACTTATTTGTGTTGGTCTATCATTTAAAATCTCAATAAAATACATTTAAGGTTGTGATTGTAAGGTGACAAAATGTGAAAAAGTTCAAGGGGTATGAATACTTTTGCAAGGCACTGTACATGATTGTGTTTCTGATGCACTAATAGGGTACAACTGTAGTTTTCAATGCAATAACTGCAGAGGATAATTTAACCATACGCTGTAGTGCATGTAGTCAACTCTACTTACAAGTCTGGCTCATTCAGAAGCCTGTATAATATGTGAATTTGATTGACTTCTTTTCAGCCCCACCCAGAAGCCTGAAAATTTATGAATTTGTTTGGCTTTATTTCAGCTCCTTTCTTTCAATTGTTGATTAATAAACCTGGGTTTTAGCATTCTTTCAAGCAGGCAGTGTATACTTCTCCAAACATGACATGAGTATGCAGCTGGTTCCCTCCTGATCTGTACTAAAGTGTTTGCTATCTGCCAGGAGGTACTGGCAGATTTTTGAAAATCACAGCATGTCAGTTATACCTACAGAAATGCTGGCATTTTCCATATAGGTATAATAGGGACAGAAAGTTTGCAAAGGTAAACGTTGTGGACTTTCTATAAAAAACACTGCGGAAAAAAATGTGATGCATTTCTGCCACAGTCTTTGCTACAGCGTTTTTTGGCTGCAACTTGCTACGTGGGGCCTTGGCCTTAGGCTAAGGCCCCACTTTGCAGAAAGGCTGCTTTTTTTGTTGCAGATTTTGCTGTGTTTTTTTGAGCCAAAGTCATGAGTGGATTGAGCAGAAGGGAGAAGTATCAGTGCTTCCTTTATATTTCCCATTTGTAGCCACTCCTGGGTTTGGCTCAAAAAACCGCAGCAAAATCTGCAACAAAAAAAAACTGCTTTTCCGCAACGTGGGTCCTTAGACTTAAACTTCTCCACAACTTTATCTCTGACTTGTTTGGTGAGTTCCTTGGTCTTCATGATGCTATGTGTTCACTAGTGTTCTCTAACAAATCACTGAGGCCTTCACAGAACAGGTATATTTATACTGAGACTAAATTACACACAACTGGACTCTATTATCTAATTGAGTGACTTCTGAAGGCAATTGATTGCACTGGATTTTATTTAGGTTTATCAGAGTACAGGGGGCTGAATACTTTTGCACATCACACTTTTCAGATTTTTATTTGATTACAATTTTGAAAACCATGTATGATTTTCATTCCACTTCACAATTATCTACTTATTTGTGTTGGTCTATCATTTAAAATCTCAATAAAATACATTTAAGGTTGTGATTGTAAGGTGACAAAATGTGAAAAAGTTCAAGGGGTATGAATACTTTTGCAAGGCACTGTACATGATTGTGTTTCTGATGCACTAATAGGGTACAACTGTAGTTTTCAATGCAATAACTGCAGAGGATAATTTAACCATACGCTGTAGTGCATGTAGTCAACTCTACTTACAAGTCTGGCTCATTCAGAAGCCTGTATAATATGTGAATTTGATTGACTTCTTTTCAGCCCCACCCAGAAGCCTGAAAATTTATGAATTTGTTTGGCTTTATTTCAGCTCCTTTCTTTCAATTGTTGATTAATAAACCTGGGTTTTAGCATTCTTTCAAGCAGGCAGTGTATACTTCTCCAAACATGACATGAGTATGCAGCTGGTTCCCTCCTGATCTGTACTAAAGTGTTTGCTATCTGCCAGGAGGTACTGGCAGATTTTTGAAAATCACAGCATGTCAGTTATACCTACAGAAATGCTGGCATTTTCCATATAGGTATAATAGGGACAGAAAGTTTGCAAAGGTAAACGTTGTGGACTTTCTATAAAAAACACTGCGGAAAAAAATGTGATGCATTTCTGCCACAGTCTTTGCTACAGCGTTTTTTGGCTGCAACTTGCTACGTGGGGCCTTGGCCTTAGGCTAAGGCCCCACTTTGCAGAAAGGCTGCTTTTTTTGTTGCAGATTTTGCTGTGTTTTTTTGAGCCAAAGTCAGGGGTGGATTTAGCAGAAGGGAAATGTGTTTCCTTTATATTTTCCATGTCTTTTCAAGTCACTTTGACTCAAAGCAACGCAGCAAAATCTGCAACAGAAAAAGCTGCTTTTCCACAACATGGGGCCCCAGCCTTAAATGGTCCTTCAGTCTGGTTTAATAGGCTATACAATCGTGGGGTAGACTGATGACTTGACAGTTGTCTAGAAGACATTCATTGATACCCTCTACAAGGAGGATAAGCCACAAAAAGTCATTGCTAAAGAAGCTGACTGTTCAGAGCGCTGTATCCAAACATATGAACGGAAAGTTGAGTGGAAGGAAAAAGTGTGATAGAAAAAGGTGCACAGATAACAGGGATAATCTCAGCCTTGATAGGATTGTCAAGAAAAGGCCATTCAGGAGTTTAGGAGAGAAGTGGGCTGCTGTTGGAGTCAGTGCTTCAAGAGCCACCACACACAGACGTATCTAGGACATGGGCTACAACTGTCCTATTCCTTGTGTCAAGCCACTTATGTCCCAGAGACAACATCAGAAGTGTATAAGGCTAAGTTCACATTTGCGGCAGAGTCTCCGTTGGTGGACCCAAATGAAATAAAGACAGGCACAGATGTGAACATAGCCTTACCTGGGATAAGGCAAAAAAGGACTGGATTGTTGCTCAGTGGTCCAAAGTCATGTTTTAAGATAAAAGTACATTTTGCATTTCATTTGGAAATTAAGATTCCAGAGTGTGGAGGAAAAGTGGAGAGGCACTCAATCCACGTTGCTAGTGTGAAGTTGGAGAGGTGTGAAGAAGCGCTTTTGGTGATGTCCTATCCTATGCTACATACTATAGGTCTGCCTTTTGAGAGCAATGGTGTTCATACTCCTTGTACCCCTGATGAAGCCTTCTATAAGGCGAAATATGTCAGGGGGGGTTCATGAAATTTTAAATCAGCATTATGTCCTCAGCTAGTTGATTGTTTGGTATTTGGTGGTGTTGCAGACTCTACATCTACCTTATGCGAACCTTAACACCAGCACTTAGCATTAGACTCTATTGTAAACTTTGCTAGCCAGCTCAGCTAGTTAGTTCAGGGTTTCTTAGTGTTGTTAGAGATACCTATGGGCCGTATTAATAGTATTCATTTGTGGACTTTCAGCAAACATAGAGTGAGTTTATTCTGGTGTTTATAATGATGTATAGCTAATTTCTGGCATATATAGCAATAGCAGAGGTGCATTGCTAGTAATTTTTATCAGCCCTTCCGTAATTTTCTAACAATGAGGATAATAAATGTAAAGTTTTATATATTTACATGTTTTTAACGTAAATGGGAACTCAGGTTATTTGCCAATAGGCATTTAAAAAGGAAATGTAACCTTCCATCCATGAGGGTCATTTTTTGTTCAGTTCCCTTTACAGACTGGCGTAAGAAACACCAATCATGTTTCTGGAGAATGTGTCAAATGTTTCCTTCATGTGTCAAACCTTGCATTCAGATTTGAGCTTGTATCATTCACCCAAGTACATTCAGAACCTTTTCTTTCAAGATGAAATTTGTGTAACGAAATGTTTATGTAATAATGTGACTGTAATTTGCATGTTGTACAACACCAGATGATAAGCAGGTTTAATTTATGGAGTTGTCATTTTACAGTATATTTGAGAGACCTCAAATGTTTTGTGATAACATTTTGATGGATTTCAGCAATTTAACACTAATTGTACAGACATGTAACAATAAAAAGGATTAGAATTGCAGTCCCCATTATAACATATGATACAACCAAAGCAGATGCCACATTATCTTTGTAATAAAATAAAATACAAAAAAATAAATTTGAATATGAAGACATGTATACAGGCAATTTCCCAAAATAAGTGGAATGATCAAAATAAAAGCTTTATTTTCAATCTATTTCTAATCTTTATACTATCCAGGGAGATTAAGTTAATGATTAAATATGCTATGATTTTCTAGCCAAGTAATTTCCTTTTTTTTTCCCAATAGCCTAAGCCAAAAAAATTAGATCAACCCTTTAAAAAAGTGTATTTATTCATGTCTATTCTGCCAATCGTGCAACATCCCTGTCTATAATTAAAATCATGATGTTTATATCAAATCATTCTAGTAAAACTATCTTGGTATGGGCTTTTGTGCACTGGCTATAAAGCCAATATTTAAACTACCATTGTAGACAGTGTGATTTAATATTAATTACACATGAACAGGTCTTTTAAATATTAAAAGTGTCAAAACATACTCCCAACATACACTGCAGTGTTGTGACAGTGCCATGATAACATGCTCAATTACATACCATCAAAAACAGCTGTTCAGAAGATTCAGGACATAGAATACCATTAAGCACAAAGTATTTTAAAGGGATTACTTTTTAAAAATACAGTGTTCCCTTAAGTTACAATGACCTCAGGATGCAATATTTTCAACACTGATCTTTTCTAGACCATAAAAACTTGAAACCAGACTCAAAATACAATGTGTGCCATATCTTAATGGACATTTCACTGGTAAAGCCCCTGCATTAGTTAAGTACAAGTGCTGATTGGCTGAGCAGTAGCACCTCTATACAATATAGCGCAGTAATACATGTTGTGAACTTTTACTTGTGCCAGGATCAGCTGCTCCTTTGGACACCAGATGCGGACGGTTCCATGTTACTTTTTTAAGTGCACTGTATATAATTTCTATGACTCAAAGAAAAAACCTCTTGTCACAACTACAGAAAGTGGTTTACAGGTTCCAGCTGTATGTGTTAGTTGTAGTTACAGTGCTGGCCAAAAGTATTGGCATCCCTGCAATTCTGTCAGATAATACTCAATTTCTTCCAGAAAATGATTGCAATCACAAATGCTTTGGTAATAATATCTTCATTTATTTTGCTTGCAATGAAAAAACACAAAAGAGAATGAAAAAAAAGTCAAATCATTGATCATTTTACACAAAACTCCAAAAATGGGCCGGACAAAAGTATTGCCACCCTCAGCCTAATACTTGGTAGCACAACCTTTAGACAAAATAACTGTGAACAACCGCTTCCGGTAATCATCAATGAGTTTCTTACAATGCTTTGCTGGAATTTTAGACCATTCTTCTTTGGCAAATTTCTCCAGGTCCCTGAGATTTGAAGGGTGCCTTCTCCAAACTGCCATTTTGAGATCTCTCCACAGGTGTT
Organism: Leptodactylus fallax; assembly: GCA_947044405.1. NCBI lineage: Eukaryota > Metazoa > Chordata > Amphibia > Anura > Leptodactylidae > Leptodactylus > Leptodactylus fallax. The sequence goes on from CAMRHE010000024.1 coordinate 2,856,139, forward strand.
CTATGGGATTCAGGTCTGGACTCATTGCTGGCCACTTTAGAAGTCTCCAGTGCTTTCTCTCAAACCATTTTCTAGTGCTTTTTGAAGTGTGTTTTGTGTCATTGTCCTGCTGGAAGACCCATGGCCTCTGAGGGAGACCCAGCTTTCTCACATTGGGCCCTACATTATGCTGCAAAATTTGTTGGTAGTCTTCAGACTTCATAATGCCATGCACACGGTCAAGCAGTCCAGTGCCAGAGGCAGCAAAGCAACCCCAAAACATCAGGGAACCTCCGCCATGTTTGACTGTAGGGACCGTGTTCTTTTCTTTGAAGGCCTCTTTTTTTTCCCTGTAAACTCTATGTTGATGCCTTTTCCCAAAAAGCTCTACTTTTGTCTCATCTGACCAGAGAACATTCTTCCAAAAAGTTTTTGGCTTTCTCAGGTAAGTTTTGGCAAACTCCAGCCTGGCTTTTTTATGTCTCTTGGTCAGAAGTGGGGTCTTCCTGGGTATCCTACCATAGAGTCCCTTTTCATTCAGACGCCAAAGGATAGTACGGGTTGACACTGTTGTACCCTCGGACTGCAGGGCAGCTAGAACTTGTTTGGATGTTAGTCGAGGTTCTTTAGCCACCATCCGCACAATCTTTCGTTGAAATCTCTCATCAATTTTTCTTTTACGTCCACATCTAGGGAGGTTAGCCACAGTGCCATGGGCTTTAAACTTCTTGATGACACTGCGCACGGTAGACACAGGAACATTCAGGTCTTTGGAGATGGACTTGTAGCCTTGAGATTGCTCATGCTTCCTCACAATTTTGCTTCTCAAGTCCTCAGACAGTTCTTTGGTCTTCTTTCTTTTCTCCATGCTCAATGTGGTACACACAAGGACACAGGACAGAGGTTGAGTCAACTTTAATCCATTTCAACTGGCTGCAAGTGTGATTTAGTTATTGCCACCACCTGTTATGTGCCACAGGTAAGTAACAGGTGTTGTTAATAACACAAATTAGAGAAGCATCACATGATTTTTCAAAAGGTGCCAATACTTTTGTCCACCCCCTTTTTTATGTTTGGTGTGGAATTATATCCAATTTGGCTTTTTGACAATTCTTTTTGTGGTTTTCCATTGAAGACAAATTAAATGAAAATATTATTACCAAAGCATTTGTGATTGCAATCATTTTCTGGAAGAAATTGAGTATTATCTGACAGAATTGCAGGGGTGCCAATACTTTTGGCCAGCACTGTATATCTATATTAGTTATCTGATAATTTTACTTTTTTCATATTTTTGATGACATTTTGGGATCTTCAGAACCAACTACTAGTTTCCCATAGAGTAATGGTCTGAAGTTACAATGATTTGCACTTATAATATTATTTGGTTCCGGGACTACTGTTGTAACTTGAGGTAACTCTGTATGTTTTAATAACTTTATTATAATAAGGAAAGACAATTACTTATACACAATACACAATTAATACAATACAGAGTATAAAATGTGAAAAAAACAAGAATGCAATGAATTGGAAATCTCATATAACCATATCTTCTTTACAATGGAACACATTTCAGACATTGAAAGTTAGACATTTTTCCATTTAATTTGATAAACATTAAAGGGATTGTCCAGGCAAAAATGGACAACCCTTTTAACTTTTAAATCAGCCGGGGGCATTGAAAAAAATAAATGCATACTCACTAGTCCCCGATGCGCCGATGTCCTCCCGGCACGTCCCGGTTCTTCTGCTCTGGTGGCTTCTCCTGGGTCTCTTCCAGAGTTCTGCTGAAGCCACTGATTGGCCACAGCGGTCCGCTGAGGCCAATCAGCGGCCTCAGCAGACCTAAGGAAGAGGACCCATGATGTCACAGGTAGTGACATCGCATGCCATTTGCTGATTGGCCCCAATCAGCGGCTTCAGCGGGACTCCAGAAGAGACCGGTTCAGCAGAAGGATCGGAATGCGCCTGTAGGACACCGGAGCATCGGGGACAGGTGAATTTTTTACATTTTTTTCAATGCCCCCAGCTCATTATTTCCTGGACAAGTCCTTTAACTCCTTTAGAAGTTGATGGCAGCACATATCTCAAAAAACTTGAGACAAGGCCAGGTCTGACATCGTGTAGCATCCCTTCTTTTTACAACACTTTGTAAATATCTGGGAAGTGAAGAGACCAGTTTTGGGAGAGGATCTTTGTCCCATTCTTGTCTGATGTAGAACAACTGCCCAACAGTTCTGGGTCTTCTTTGTTGGATTTTTCATTTCATAATGTTCCATATGTTTTCTATTGGTATAAGGTCTAGACTGCAGACTGTGTCTGAAACATACAAGACCTTCCCTAAAAGAGACATTTGGATGGGAGCATATATTGTCCTAAAACAACTATATACTGCTTAGCATTGATAGTGCCTTTCAAGATGTGTAAGCTGCCCATGCCATAGGCACTTATACAACACCATACCATCAGTGATGCAGGCTTTTGAAGCTGAGTGGTCTCTCTCCTCTTGAGTCCACAGGATAACTCGTCCTTTGATTCCTTAACAAATGTCAAATTTTGATTCATCTGATCACAGAACAGTTTTCCATTTTGCCTCAGTCTGTTTTATATAAGCTTTGGCCCAGAGAAGATAGAAATGTATCTGGATTGTGTTGATATATGGCTTCTTCTTTACATGATAGAGCCTTAAGTAATTTTTGGATTGTATGGCAAACTGTTCACAGGCAATGATTTCTGGAAGTATCCCTGAGCCCATGCAGTGATTTGCATAACCAATTCATGCCTGTTTTTAATGCAGTGCTGCTTCCAATATTGACCATCAGGTTTGTCTCTTGGATGGATTTCTACAGGTTTTTGGAATCTTTTGATGATAATATGTACTGTACATGTTTGAATATTCAAAGACTTTGTAATTTTATGTTGAACATTTTTCTGAAATTGGTCCATAATTTTTAACCGCATTTCTTTGCAGACTGGTGAACCTCTGATCATCTTTGTTTCTGAGAGACTGTGCCACTCTAACATGTTCTTTTTATATACAGTCATGTGGCTTGGAAAATTGACCCATCAGCTGTTTTTCATTAGTACCTGTAATATCTGTGCCTGTTCGGGTCTCTACGCCACCCTCCTCTCGCATGCTGTGGCGCAGGAGGCGTGTTCAGTTTGATTCCTTACTTAAAGTTACTCAGTCTGAACATTGTCCTAGTACTACTACTATGTAATTGAATTTCAGCCACACCCGTCTCCTGCACCTTGTTTCTTTCTTCTCCTCAGATAGTTAATCTTAGCCTTGCCTGTGTGATTGACAGCCTGTCTACCAATCAAGTCTGGGGCAGGTACTGGACTTGCTATAACAGGTTATCAGCTCACTCATGGTCGCTGGCTATAGAGACTCTGTCTTGTGACCTTGTCCTTGCTAAGCTTTCCTTGCTATTGTATTGTATTACTTACTTCTGACCTTTGGCTTCCCTTGACTACTCTCTTGGATTTTGATTCTGTACTGCGTTGCTCGACTGCTACTAAACCCTTGGCTTGCTGACTCTGCTTCTGTGTTGTTTTGTCTTGCCCTGTTCTGTGTTACACTCATTTCTAGGAAGGGTTTTGCCGCCCAGTTGCTCCTGTCATTAGGACAGTGTGGCAAGTAGGCAGGGACAGGGGCTGAGTGAGTTTAGGACACACTGTCTCTGTCATTCCCTTCATCTCAGGTTTCTGCAGCAGCACTGGGAAATTGCTCAACTAGCAATTCCCTTACAGTACCATTTTGTTAACCCTGTCCCAACTTTTTTGAGATGTGTTTCTGCCATCAATTTCTAAATGAGTTGATTTTTTTCATATCAAATGGAAAAATGTCTAACTTATAACTTCTGATATGTGCTCTACGTTCTGCTTTGTAAAAATATGATAATATGAGACCTCCAAATCATTGCATTTTGTTTTCTTTACATTTTTCACAATGTTCCTACATTTTTGGAATTGAGGTTGTATTTTATTGACAAAGGGTAATGGCATATTTGTGACTTCTATTTTTTATTTGTAATTGTAATTATTGTATTGCGAAGTCAATTTGCTATTGCTTTTGTTATTATATCACCTTGTCCTGTATGTCATGTTGGAAATAAGAAAAATTGTTGAACTAACCATGAAATAAACAGGTAAATCCTTGTTTTTAATAGAAATGATGTACTCCTTCATGTGATGGTGCTGTCGGGTAACTGAAAACAGCTATTTGCAAAGGGTTTTAGCAGAGGAAGAGTTTGGAATTCACATAACCTCCTTAAGGTTTCCATATACTGTATAAGGATCCTGTAAAAACTAGTTTTTCTTGAAATTTTAAGTAGGTTTTTTTTTAACATTTTACAAGTAAAAAAAAATCACTATATTATGGTTTGCTCATGGTGTACAAGTGTATCTGTTGTTATCTTCATCTTAATAAGTTTTATTTATTATATGTTTCATTTTCTAAAAGGGATAACAGGCTAGCCGCTGGGCCCTCGCTATAACTAGAATATCCATTAATGAGTGCTGCTGCTTCTTTCAAGTCAATGGAACAATGGAAAAAGCCAAGTGCTTTTCTCAGTTATTTCCATTAGCTTCATAGACGATAAATGGAATGGCAGGGCAATTATGTGACCACCACTCCAGTTAAACTCCTCCTCACTGTGGTCATGCAATGAGGACAAATGAAGGTCTTTAGGGTGGGGCACCATTGTGGAGATCCCAGCAGACATATACCCACAGTCAGAGGCGTAGCTAGGGGTTCAGCATGGGGGGCGAACATGTCCAAGTGGGCCCCCAACTTGGACATGTTCGTATACCGATACTATGAGTATACAGTGAGCATATAGTGGTATATAGCGGCTCTACACAGGGCTCTGCAGACGATTTAGGTTGAATACAGGGCATTAACATTTATTGACTTACAGGTGACGTCTCTGATTAATCGTTCACATTCCCCATCTCTTTCATCTGGACGACCATGACCACTTCTTCCAGTCTCTGTAAAGTTTCCAACACAGACATCTTTAGCTCCTCTTATTGATCGCAGTTTTTCCTGCAGCACTTTGCACAGAAAGGTTTCCTCTGCAGACTTTCTGCTTCAATTATATCTATAAGGAAACCGCTGATGTTTCCGTAATTATAACTGACATGCTGCAATTTCCAAAACTGCGACTGTTTTGGAAATCACAGCGTATCCGCTGCGCATATTTTACTGCAAAGTGGGGATGGGATGGTGCCCATGTAGTGAAAACCCACAGAAAAAAAACGTGCCATTCTAGCAAATCCCATCCACACATTGCGGAAAAATATGTGCAGCAGATGCACTGCAATTTCCAAAACCGTTGCAGTTTTGGAAATTGCAGCATGTCAATTATACCTATGGAAACACTGGCGGTTTCCATATAGGTGTATTAAAAACAGAAAGTCCACAGAGGAAACCTCTGCGGACCTTCTGTGGAAAACGCTGCAGGAAAAACCACAATGTTACCGTCGCGGTTTTTCCTGCAGCGTTTTTTTTTTTTTTTTTTTTGCTGCAGCCCGGTATGTGGGGCCTTAGCCTTAATAAAGCCCAAGTGCAACTTTGATTAAATGAATTGACCCTCATATTATGCCCGTGATTCCCCCTGACATAAATACTGCACCTCTAATGACCCCTTATATCAATGACCACCCCCTTATGTTCATAATGCCTCCTAATATAAATGATGCCCCCTAATGGCCCCTTATATAAATAACCTCCCCCCTTGTATTCATAATACCCTGTAATAACCCTTATATAAATGACCCCCCATCATCATAATGCCCCCCAATAACCCTTATATAAATGACCCCCCCATTGTCATAATGCCCCCTAATGAATCCTCCCTTTATAGTTATATTTCCCTCTCATAACCACCCCTTATACTATTACATACCTTCCAACTTTCAAAGGACAGAAAGAGGGACAAAATATACGGCGTGCTATGCGCGCCGCGGCAAATTTAGCTCCACAGACTTCTACGTTGACTCTGCCCATTCTAATCTATTTTTCCATGTGCCCCCACACAGTATAATGCTCCTACAGTAACCCTAACATTATATGCCCCCACATTATAATGTTCTCCTCCAATTGCCCCACAGTATTAAGTCACTCTCCTCGTGCCCCAGTTTAAACTGGCGCAAACTAGAGGGGGACATTAAACTGGGGCAGCTGGAGGGTGACATTAAACAGTGGGGGTAGTTGGAGGGAGACATTAAACTGGGGGCAACTAGAGGCAGACATGTCCCCCTCCAGCTACCCCCCACGGTTTAATGTCCTCCTCCAATTGCCCCTAGGTTAATGTCACCCTCCATCAGCCCCCCCAGTTTAATGTTCCCCTTTATCTGCCACCATCTTAATGTCCCCCCTTCATCTGTCACCAACTTAATGCCCCCTTCATCAGCCCCCAGTTAAATGTCCCCCTTTATCTGCCACCAATTTAATTTCCCCCTTCATCTGTCACCAGCTTAATACCCCCCTTCATCTGCCCACAATTTAATTGCCCCCTCCATCTACCACCAGCTTAATGTCCCCCTTTATCTACAGATTAATTTCCCCCTTCATCTGCCTTCAGTTTAACTGGCCCCTACATCTGCCCCCAGTTCCTCCCTCTTGCTCACACAAGCCGTGTCTCTGTCTCTTCGATTACTCTCTGTTCCCAGCAGCTTCCTCTGTGTAACATCACAGTCTGTCCCGCAGTATCCAGAATAGCTCCGCCCACACAATAGTCTGATCACATGGTCATGACGTCATCAAAGGTCCTTTACCCACTAGGATTTAGCATCTACCCTTTACACTACCCTAACAAAGATTGTTAACAGCAAAACACTTCAGGGGCATAGCGGGACCGCGGGACAGCTGTGTAAATCGGGACTCCCCCATTGGGAGTTATGCTATTAATATACCCACAAAAAAAGTCACACTCACCTACCTGTGATCCTGATGAATGGAGCCGCCGATTCCTCCCTGTCCACGCACAGGACGTCTGTGTCTGAGCGCAGGCGGCGCGATGTTGTGACGTCATTGCGCCACCCGTGCTGAGAAGCAGCACATCCGTCTGTGGTCTCAGCATCTTGTAAACCGCAGGCATGTATTGGCTTGCGGTTTACAATACTGTTAAGTTGCAGGAAGCCTTTTAACTAGATCGGTGTCTGCAGACACCGATCTATTTAGGAATAAAGGATGTATTAATGGCGGCCCTGGGGTGGGCCCCAAAGAGTCAGTGGGCCACCCCCTCCCCCCCCCCCCCCCCCCCCGCTAGCTACGCCTTTGCCTACAGTATATCCACCTTTACTAGCGATAGGTTAGTCATTTCCTTTGTCAGGCAACCTGACAATGCTCCAATATATCAGGAACTATATCTTTATTTAATTAATTTAATTTATATTATTTCCATTGACCCTCTTCTATGTCTTCCAGCCTAAGTATTTCTGTGTAATAAAATTTTTGTTTAGAGATTTCTTAAATTCTGAACAAAGCAGTTCAAAAGACAGAAATAACAATATCCTGACCACAACAATAATACCCTCCTGTTCACATGTTTTGAACAGACATAAACAAACAGAAAAGGCACAGCACAGCCAAGTTTATATTTATGTAATAGTAAAGCAAAGTTCATAATAGTATAGCAGAACTGAGTTTATAGATGTGGAATAGTACGGCTCAATACTAACAGTGGCTTGCAAAAGTATTCATACCCCTTGAACTTTTTCACATTTTGTCACCTTACAACCACAAACGTAAATGTATTTTATTGAGATTTTAAGTGATAGATCAACATAAAGTAGCACATAATTGTGAAGTGGAACAAAAATGATACATGGTTTTCAAAATTTTAATCAAATAAAAATCTGAAAAGTGTGACGTGCAAAAGTATTCGCCCCCCTGTACTCTAATACCCCTAAATAAAATCCAGTGAAATCAATTGCCCTCAAGAAGTCACTTGATTAGTTAATAGAGTCCAGCTGTGTGTAATTTAGACTCAGTATAAAGAGAAGCCTGTGAAGGCCACAGTGGTTTGTTAGAGAACACTAGTGAACAAATAGCATCATGAAGGCCAAGGAACTCACCAGACAGGTCAGAGATAAAGTTGTGGAGACATTTAACCGGTTAAGGACCGGGCCTAAAAGTGCCTTATGGACCAGGCCTCATTTTTCAAAACTGACATGTGTCACTTTATATGGCAATACCTTTGAGATGCTATAACTTACACAAGTGATTTTGAGATTGTACTTCATGTTAGTGGTAAACATTGATCAATATTTTTGTATTTATTTATAAAAAATTAGGAAATTTGAGGGAAATTTGGAAAAAAATTGCAATTTTCAAAATGTAAAATGCTCTGCTTTTCAGATAGATAGTCATACCACCCAAATACATGAATAAATATTATCTACCATATCTCTGCTTTATATCGGCATCATCTTTTAATCATCCTTTAATTTATTTTGGATGTTAGAAGGTTTACAAGTGTAACAGCGATTTTCCAGATTTACAAGAAAATTTCCCAAACTCATTTCTTAGGGACCACTTCAGTTCTGAAGGGGATTATAAAGGCCTATATATTAGAAACCCCCATAAAACACCCCATTTTCAAAACTGCACCCTCAAATAATTCAAAACAGCATTTTGGAAGTTTGTTAACCCTTTAAGCATTTCACAAGAATTAAAACAATATGGAGGTAAAATTTAGACATTTCATTTTTATCCAATAATACATTAATTTATCCCTAAAATTAACACATTCACAAAGGGTTAAAGGAGAAAATGCATCTCACAGTTTGTTGTCAATATCTCCTGAGCACAGAAATACCGCACATGTGGGTGTAAAATGATTTTTGGGCACACGGCAGTGCACGGAAAAGAAAGAGTGACACTTGGCATTTGAAAAGCAGATTTTGCTGGAATAGTTTTCAGGTGCCATGTCTCATTTGCAGAGCTCCTAGAGTACCAAAACAATGGAAACCACCTAAAAGTGACCCCATTTTGGAAACTGCACCCCTGACAGAATTTATCAAGGGGTATACTGAGCATTTTGACCCCACAGCCGTTTCACAGATTTTATTAACATTGGGATGTGTAAATGAAAAATTACTAAAACATCACTTTATCCCCAAAGTTTTCATTTTAACAAGGGGTTAAAGGAGAAAAAGCCACCCACAGTTTGTTACACAATTGCTCCTGAACACAGCAATACCCCATATGCAATTGTAATTTGCTGCATGGGTACATGGCGGGGCTCGGAATGGAAAGAGCGCTATTTGGCTTTTGAATGGCAGATTTTGCTGGAATAGTTTTCAGGTGCCATGTCCCATTTGCAGAGCCCCTAGTGTACCAATATAATGGAAACACCCAAAAGTGACCCCATTTTGGAAACTACACCCCTCACAGAACATATCAAGGGGTATAGTGAGCATTTTGACCCCACAGACATTTCACAGATTTTATTAACATTGGGACATGAAAATGAAAAATTACTTTCTTTCCAATAAACCATCAATTTAGCCCCAAATTTTTCATTTTCACAAGAGGATAAAGGAGAAAAAGCTCTCCAAAGTTTGTTATACAATTTCTCCTGAATATAGGAATACTCCCCATGTGGTTGTAATCTGCTGTATGGGTACATGGTGGGGCTCAGAATAATAAGAGCGCTATTTAGCTTTTGGAGGGCAGATTTTGCTGGAATAGTTTTCGGGTGCCATGTCGCATTTGCAGAGCCCCTAAAGTACTAATACAATGGAAGCCCCTCAAAAGTGACCCCATTTTGGAAACTACACCCCTCAAGGAATTTCTCAAGGGGTATGGTGAGCATTTTGACCCTACAGTTGTTTCACAGATTCTATTAACATTGGAATGTAAAAATTAAAAATTACTTTTTTTTTTCCAATAAACTGTCCATTTAGCGACATATTTTTAATTTTTACAAGGGGATAAAGAAGAAAAAACCCCACAGTTTGTTACACAATTTCTCCTGAACACAGAAATGCCCCATATGTGATCATAAACTGCTGTATGGGTACATGGTGGGGCTCAGAATGGAAAGAGCGCTATTTGGCTTTTGGAGGGCGGATTTTGCTGGAATAGTTTTCAGGTGCCATGTTGCATTTGCAGAGCCCCTAAAGTACCAATACAATGTAAACCCCTCAAAAGTGACACCATTTTAGAAACTATACCCCTCAAGGAATGTATCAAGGGGTATTATCATTTTGAGCCTAAAAATGCTTCCCAAAAATTAATGTACAAAGTGAAAATTGACAATTTTAAATAAATATGCCATTTTGGTGCCCAATATGTTGTACCCACTTTGTGGCATCAGAGACATGCACTCCTAAAACTATTAAGTGGGCTATCCCAGGGGAAAAAAAAATTATATATGTGGGTGTAACCTGCTGCTTGGGAACACAGCAGGGCTTAGAAGGGAAGGAGCACTGCGCTTTTTAGCTTTTGGAGTACAGATCTAGAGGGACTTTCTGGACGCCATGTTGTTTTTGCAGAGGTGCCAGTAAATTGGAATTCCCCAAGAAGTGACCCCATTTTGTAGGGGCAATTTTAGGGTCTTTGACAATTTGACATGGTGTCCAAAATCCAACAATCTAAATCTATGCTCCAAAAGCCACATAGCAATCCTTCACATCCGCCCCCTGCTGTGTACCCAAACTGCAGTTTACGCCCACATGTATGACACTGGTGTCATATATACCCACATATAGCAATGCCATATGTGGGTATAAACTGCTGCTTGGTCACAGCCGAGCACAGAAGGGAAGGAGCGCTATTTTGGTTTTTGAAGCACAGTTTGGTTTTTGGACACCATGACACTTGCAGAGCCGCTGGATTGCCAGTAAAGTGGAATCCGCAGACTTGTGACCCCATTTTGGGAACTACACCCCTGAAGGGATTTATCAAGTAGGGTAGCGAGTATTCTTAACCCTTAAATGTTGCATTCATTAAATTTCAATAAATGAATGCGCAGCTGATAATGAAAAGGGAAAATTGCAATTTTTCCAGAGATACGCCATTTCAGTGCCCAATATTTTGTGCCCAGCTTATGTCAGCAGGCACAAACACTCTAAAAACTGTTAAAATTCTCATTTTCACCTTTCACAATCATCTGCGTATTCATTTCTGGAAAATAAATTATAGCAACACTTGGAGGTAAAAAATGCTCAGTGTACCCCTGGATAAATTCCTTCAGGGGTGCAGTTTAAAAAATAGGGTCACGTGCCAGGGGATTCTGCTTTACTGCCATTTCAGGAGATCTGCAAAAGTGTCATGGCGTCCAAAAGCTAAACTGTCTAAATCTGTGCTCCAAAAACCAAATAGCGCTCCTTCCATTCTGTGCCTGGCTGTGCCCAAACAGCAGTTTATACCCACATATGACATTATGTACGTTATTCTGGGTACATCAGTGTCATACATGTGGGTATAATCTGCATTTTGGGTACACAGCAGGGCACAAAAGGGAAAGAGCGCTATGTGGCTTTTGGAGTGCAGATTCAGATGTTTGGTATATGGACGCCATGTCATGTTTGCAGAGCCTCTAATGTACCAGAAAAGTGGAATCTCCTAGGGAGTGACCCCATTTTGAAAAGTGCACCCCTCAAAGAATTTATCAGAGGGTGTAATAAGCATTAGTAGCCCAGATGTGAATGCACAGCGGATGGTGAAGAGTGAATAGGTAAGCTGTGCGGAGTACATGGGGAATACGAAATTCCCTACTATATCCCCAGTAGCTTGTATGATTGGGGGAGGGGGTCACTCTGTGGGTCACTTCTGGTTTATTATCCCTCGTAAGCTTTAAATCTGGTTTGTACCCTGATATAGCCTCGCACACCTTTTACTGTACATTCCATCCCTGCCGCAGCCAGTTGTGTTTTAATGATTTGGTGATTTTTGGTTTTTGCCAGACAGAGAAGTCAAACATAATATTTTACATATACTCCATCTGATCCAATCTCTGTGGTCGCAGAAAACTCGAGTGGATGTAAAATGATGTACAGTATGTGTACACGGTAGCACACCAAAGGGAAGAAGCACCACTGGGTGTTTGAAATTCAGATTTTGCTGGAATAGTTTTCAGGTGTCATGTCTCCTTTGCAGAGCCCCTAAAGTAACAGTATAGTGGAAACCCTCCAAAAGAGACCCCATTTTGGAAACTACACCCCTCAAAAACTTTATCAAGGGGTATAGTGAGCATTTTGATCCCACAACTGCTATTTCAGTGCCTGATTTATTGCACTGATTTTGTGTCAGTTGAGACACAAACTCCAAAACCTGTTAAGCAGTTATCCTGGGCACAGTAGCCTTTGGAGCATTCATCTCTGACACAAGCTGGGCACAACATATTGCGCACTGAAATAAATGTAATTTTCACCATCAGCTGTACATTATGTTTATGCTTAGTTGTACAGCATCATCATATGCCACAGCACTTTACAGACATTGTCAGTCACTGTCCCATATGGGGCTCACAATCTACATTTCCCTATCAGTATGTCTTTGGAGTAAACCAGAGGAAACCCACACAAACACAGAGACAACATACTGTACAAACTCCTTGCAGATGTTGTCCTTGGCAGGATTCAAACCCAAGACTACAGCGCTGCAAGGCTGCAGTGCTAACCACTGAGCAACTGTGCACATTTGTGTTTGGCAAATAAATTAATGTACTTGGGGGCTAAAAATGTTTACTGCACCCCAAGGTTGTAGTTTCAAAAATGGGGTCATTTTACTGGCATTTCATGGGCCCTGCAAAAGTGGTATGATATCCAAAAACCAAACTGTGCTCCAAAAACCAAATAGCGCTCCTTTATTTCTGCACCTGACTGTGTTCCCAAACAGCAGTTTATACCCACATATGACATTAAGTACGTTATCCTGGGTACACCAGTGTCATACATGTGAGCAAAAACTGCTGTTTGGGCACACAGCAAGGCACAGATGTGAAGGTCTGGGGCCCTCGGCCTTTTGGCTAAGATCAAGTGTAGTATCTGTTCTTATCAGTAGCAGCTAGTAGGTTGGTTCCGCCAGTGGGAGTGGTTAACCCACTGTAGGGAGCCAACTGAAGACTGTGAACGTAGACAGAGAAACACACCAGGGTTTGACCGGAGGCCCTGGGATCGAGGCCATTAGACCGGGAAAGCTTTCGAAGGTCTCATGGTGCAAGTGCCTCTGGGGACGGTGACTCCAGAAGTGCCTGAACTCACTGGGCGTGGGAAACCCACTGAGTATGGCACATTGCACAAGCACTTGAAACACTTTTGAAGCACTCACCCTATTGCTTGGTTTATCCACGGAATTCCACGGAACTTGACGTTATTACTTCAATTTCGGTCTTCCATATCTGCTAATTTAAGTTTGACTTCTGACAGCTCCTCCTCAAGATCATTATGTGCATCTACAATAGAATTATGCGCTGAAACAAAATCCCCCATTTTTTGTTCAACATGGTTGATCCTATCGCCAAGCGAGTCAACAATGGAGGATACATTAGTGATAGCCTTAGTGATATCTTTCTGAATAGATCTATGTAGGGCCAACATTACACCTTTCAGGAAGGACTCAGAAGCGGTTTGGGCACTGGCAGGGATCGCCTGAAGCACATCAGAATCCGTAAGATGAGGCTCCTCAGACTGCGTCCCAGACCTGGATTCAAAACAGAAATTAATTTCCCATTTTACTCTTTGATTAGCAGTACTCTGACTTGGGGTTGCTGGGTTGTGTGATGGTGTTGCAAAAGCACTTGATGAGACATGCGTGCTGCTTTGAGCCATTATGGGCTCTGGGGGAGGGTGGAAATTCCTCTTCTGTGAGGGTGAGGCACACGAGCCAGCGTGAGCCTGTCCCCCTTGCATAGTAAAGCTGTCCCCAGAGGATTGAGATGCCGAGGGGGAGACAGTGTGAAGTGGAGAGGGCATAATCGACACCGCTCCGCGATCTGCCAGTACCTCCATGTTCGCTCCTGTCAGCGGCACCGCACGTCCCGCGTCGGCACCATCTTGAGTAGGAGCAGGCAACGAGAAGAAGTCAGTAAGTCGCTTTGGCGCCCCCTTTTTCCCCCGTTTTGCCATCTGGACAGGTCTGTGTAATGCCGCCTACTCACTGAACGGGTCCTCCGCTGCTAACTCTAAAGAGAGCGATGCTGCGTGCCGCTGAACCGATGTCTGCCGCGGAGCTCAGCTAAGCTGCGGCCATCTCCGCTGCGGTCCAAGCCACGCCCCCTGGAATATATATTTTAATACAATGTAGTTAGAGCCTATACACAGGCCATTTCAAATATCCCTAATAGCCATTTGAAAAGAAATTCCATCTGGAAGAAATGCTACATATGAAGCATCATTTTGAACTAGTTATAGTGAGTCCTATAAGAAATAAATGTGATCCCCACATATGACCATACTGACTAAACTTACACAAGTCAGCAACATGTCTATAATAACCTGAAATCTGCTTATAATTTAGAACAGACTTCCGACCCCAGTTATAGAACCTCTGATGAACCTCTGTTTTATTTAGCCTCAGATTTCTCTGATTTAAATAGAATCATTTGGCTATTAGCCCCATTTTTTAAGCATTTAATGTACTGATATTTTAATAAATGCTCATTCATACAGTATTTTCGTAATTTTGATAGTATGACTGGGAGGTAGCCACCAAATTTAAGACTTTACTCTATAATTTATATTTTCCATTTTATGCAATATGATCGAAGCTCCATTCTCTATTCAAACAGAACCTGAAGGAACAGAGGTCAAAGAAGAAATAACAATCATGCATGTCTTCAATATATCATAAGCAATAAACCATAGCAAAAATATACATGATCTGAATTAAAATTTCCACAGGAAGCATTTAATTTCCATAAGATTTAGCTTTGTACCCTCAAAAACATTTTTTAGACTTATGACTTTTTCTGCTTGACTTTTAAAGTTCCAGCAGTTCCTTCGGTATTTGATGACAAGTGTCTATCTATGTCAATCTGTTGCTAGCTCTGCTTACCAAAATCTAAATTGTATTCATTTTAAGAGGAAAAAATGCCTTCCTAACTTCAAATCTGAGAGAATAAATCACTGGATCAGTTGTTCATTTTCAATAATCTTATCCTTTGGATAAGCAAAAGAAAAAAATGCCTTTCTATGTTGATGATGAAACTTTCTATAAGAAAGAGTTATACTTACCTCTCCTGGGCTTCTAACAGTCCTCAGCATCCTCTCCGGAGCTCTTCCGGCCTGTGACTGAGGTCACACACCCCAGATGTCACTGCCGGGGCCTGACATCAGTGATGTCTGGGGCATGTCATCTCAGTCACAGGCAAAATAGGACTGAAGAAGATGCTGAAGCCAGACGGAGCAAGGATGACTAAGAGAGGTGAGGCAAGGTGAGTATAAGTGTTTTTTATTTTTAATCACATCCACTGGGCCTCTACTTATTATACTCTGGGGTCTGAGTATAATAAGTAGAGAGATATATCACTCGAGGAAGGCACCTTTCTGGAGCGATATATCGCTTTTCTAAAGTGCCAGTCACTGCACATCTTTCACATACAAGTCCGAAGAAAGTCTAAGGACCAAAACAATACTTAAATACATGTTGGATTTATTGTGATTATTATAGGTGATGAATAAACACACAGTAACTACTGCATCAGCTAACAGTGCAAAGTCCTTGTTTTGTGGATCTATGGGTTGAGACTCTACTTTTACACCTGATATATCAAATAAAAATAGTGTGCCAATTACACCTTCCTTCATTGCAGTTGAGAAGGAGATACTTATCGTAGAACTAATCTGCCCAGAGGTGGACCACAGATCAGAACATGTTATAGTGGGAACAAATACAAATATCTTTCATATATTATCACAGTGGTGCCAAGAAATCAGGGGAGATAATTATTCAGACACTCTCGCCATTCATCCAGCCCATCTGGCTGATTACAGTGCTGGCCAAAAGTATTGGCATCCATGCAATTCTGTAAGATAATACTCAATTTCTTCCAGAAAATTATTGCAATCACAAATGCTTTGGTAATAATATCTTCATTTAATTTGTCGTCAATGGAAAACCACAAAAAGAATTGTCAAAAAGCCAAGTCCATCTCCAAAGACCTGAATGTTCCTGTGTCTACCGTGGCAGTGTCATCAAGAAGTTTAAAGCCCATGGCACTGTGGCTAACCTCCCTAGATATGGACGTAAAAGAAAAATTGACGAGAGATTTCAACGAAAGATTGTGCGGATGTTTGCTAAAGAACCTCGACTAACATCCAAACAAGTTCTAGCTGCCCTGCAATCCGAGGGTACAACAGTGTCAACCCGTACTATCCGTCAGCATCTGAATGAAAAGGGACTCTATGGTAGGATACCCAGGAAGACCCCACTTCTGACCCAGAGACATAAAAAAGCCAGGCTGGAGTTTGCCAAAACTTACCTGAGAAAGCCAAAAACTTTTTGGAAGAATGTTCTCTGGTCAGATGAGACAAAAGTAGAGCTTTTTGGGAAAAGGCATCAACATAGAGTTTACAGGAAAAAAAAAGAGTCCTTCAAAGAAAAGAACACGGTCCCTACAGCCAAACATGGCGGAGGTTCCCTGATGTTTTGGGGTTGCTTTGCTGCCTCTGGCACTGGACTGCTTGACCGTGTGCATGGCATTATGAAGTCTGAAGACTACCAACAAATTTTGCAGCATAATGTAGGGCCCAGTGTGAGAAAGCTGGGTCTCCCTCAGAGGTCATGGGTCTTCCAGCAGGACAATGACCCAGAACACACTTCAAAAAGCACTAGAAAATGGTTTGAGAGAAAGCAGTGGAGACTTCTAAAGTGGCCAGCAATGAGTTCAGACCTGAATCCCATAGAACACCTGTGGAGAGATCTCAAAATGGCAGTTTGGAGAAGGCACCCTTCAAATCTCAGGGACCTGGAGAAATGTGCCAAAGAAGAATGGTCTAAAATTCCAGCAGAGCATTGTAAGAAACTCATTGATGGTTACCGGAAGCGGTTGTTCGCAGTTATTTTGTCTAAAGGTTGTGCTACCAAGTATTAGGCTGAGGGTGCCAATACTTTTGTCCGGCCCATTTTTGGAGTTTTGTGTAAAATGATCAATGATTTGACTTTTTTTTTCATTCTCTTTTGTGTTTTTTCATTGCAAGCAAAATAAATGAAGATATTATTACCAAAGCATTTGTGATTGCAATCATTTTCTGGAAGAAATTGAGTATTATCTGACAGAATTGCAGGGGTGCCAATACTTTTGGCCAGCACTGTACAGTCATGGCCAAAAGTTTTGAGAATGACACAAATATTATATTTTCTCATGATCTGCTGCCCTCTGGTTTTTATGTGTGTTTGTCAGATGTTTTTATCACATACAGAAATATAATTGCATTCATATTATGAGTAACAGAAGCTTATATTGACAGTTAGAATGAGTTAATGCAGCAAGTCAATATTTGCAGTGTTGACCCTTCTTCTTCAGGACCTCTGCAATTCTCCCTGGCATGCTCTCAATCAACTTCTGGACCAAATCCTGACTGATAGCAGTCCATTCTTGCAGAATCAATGCTTTAATTTTGTCTGAATTTGTTGGTTTTTGTTTGTCCACCCGTCTCTTGATGATTGACCACAAGTTCTCAATGGGATTAAGATCTGGGGAGTTTCCAGGCCATGGACCCAAAATCTCTATGTTTTGTTCCCTGAGCCATTTAGTTATCACGTTTGCTTTATGGCAAGGTGCTCCATCATGCTGGAAAAGGCATTGTTGAGCGCCAAACTGCTCTTGGACGGTTGGGAGAAGTTGCTCTTGGAGGACAAAATGGTACCATTCTTTATTCATGGCTGTGTTTTTAGGCAAGACTGTGAGAGAGCCGATTCCCTTGGCTGAGAAGCAACCCCACAAATGAATGGTTTCAGGATGCTTTACAGTTGGCATGAGACAAGTCTGGTGGTAGCGCTCACCTCTTCTTCTCCGAATAAGCTGTTTTCCAGATGTTCCAAACAATCGAAAAGGGGATTCATCAGAGAAAATGACTTTACCCCAGTCCTCAGCAGTCCACTCCCTGTACCTTTTGCAGAATATCAGTCTGTCCCTGATGTTTTTTCTGGAGAGAAGTGGCTTCTTTGCTGCCCTCCTTGAGACCAGGCCTTGCTCCAAGAGTCTCCACCTCACAGTGCGTGCAGATGCACTCACTCCTGCCTGCTGCCATTCCTCAGCAAGCTCTGCACTGCTGGTAGCCCGATCCCGCAGCTGAAACACTTTTAAAAGACGGTCCTGCCGCTTGCTGGTCTTTCTTGGGCGCCCTGGAGCCTTTTTGGCACCAATAGAACCTCTCTCCTTGAAGTTCTTGATGATGCGATAGATTGTTGACTGAGGTGCAATCTTTCTAGCTGCAATACTCTTCCCAGTTAGGCCATTTTTGTGCAGTTCAATGATGACTGCACGTGTTTCTTTAGAGATAACCATGGTTAACAGAAGAGAAACAATGATGGCAAGCACCAGCCTCCTTTTAAAGTGTCCAGTGGTGTCATTCTTACTTAATCATGACAGATTGATCTCCAGCCCTGTCCTCATCAACACCCACACCTGTGTTAATGGAGCAATCACTGAAACGATGTTAGGTGGTCCTTTTAAGGCAGGGCTGCAATGATGCTGAAATATGTTTTGGGGGATAAAGTTCATTTTCTAGGCAAATATTGACTTTGCAAGTAATTGCTGTTAAGCTGATCACTCTTTATAACATTCTGGAGTATATGCAAATTGCCATTAGAAAAACTGAAGCAGTAGACTTTGTAAAAATTAATATTTGTATCATTCTCAAAACTTTTGGCCATGACTGTATATGAAAAAGAAGGAGGAAGAAAGAAGGGAGCTTCCTCCTGAATGTTTTGACCCCTGCTTTGATGATACTGACCTGAAGAAGAATGAAAGAGTCACTAACTCAAGCACCATGAAAAGCCTTTCTGGGAGAGGTTCCAAAAGCTAACTCCAGATGTTGAGAATGTCAAATGGCATATGTGGGGTCTGCTGGATACTGAGGTCCTCATAGAGTCCAAAAACCCATACGCTTCTCCTTTTGTGGTTGCTCGGAAGAAAAATTGGGATATCCAGATGTGTGTGGATTACCGCACTTTGAACAAATGCACGGTCCTTGACCAATACACTGTGCCCAAAATTGATGAAGCTTTGGATTGATTACAAGTCAGTCAGAGTTTTCAGTGCTAAACCTCCAGAGTGGTTACTACCAAATTCCCATGCCCCCTTGGGTTCTTCTAATTCCAGAGGATGCCCCAAAGAGAGCAAGGATAATCTGATGGGAGACATGACTTTCAGAGAAGTACTGGTCTACTTGGTCTACAGGGTATCCTCCCCCAAAAGCGACAGCTCTCTCTAAGAAGAAGGTCTACTTCAAGGTTACTCTAAGTTCACATCTGCACTTGGGTTTCCATTCTTCGGGCCCGCTTGGGGACCCGAAAAACAGAAGCCTAATTCACTTAAAAAGCAGTTACCCACGGAAACCCGCGTACCCCATAGACTATAATGGGGTCCGCCGGGTTTCCGCCTGGTTTCTGCCCAAAAAATGCAGATAGAAAAGTCCTGCTTGCAGGACTTTTTTCTCCACATTTTTAAAGCAGAATGGGAAACGGAATCCCCAAGCGCTCACCTAGCACAGATGTGAACTTACCTAAATGAGCTGTTTGGAGAGAGATGAACACCAACTTGTGATGAGTCATTAGAAAAGCTGAAGTCCTGCCTGACATGGTCTTCAGTGTAAGCTTATGAAGACCCTAGCAAACATTATGTGCTGCATGCGGTTGCATCTTGACAATCAAGAAGAATTCAGTCCTATAGTCACTATTAGAGATGAGTAAATCGAAGCTACAGAAGTGGAATTCGATCCGAATTTCGGGGAAATCTTTGATTCATCAAGATTTACTCACGCTTCGATGTATCAAATCGCATTTTGTTTTATAAAATGGACACCACACATGTTAGGACAAGGGGAAAGGGACTCTGGGAGCACGGGATCACCCACAATGCCAAATGTGCAGCTAATCAGTAGCCAGCGGGACCTGTGATGTCACAACCCTATAAAAACCCTCGGCCATTTTAGGTACAGTCATTCCACATCACTCTTACTGTAGGGACAGACATCGGCAGGAGTTAGGGAAAGACTTAGAAAACAGATAGAAGTTCAGGGAAATAGGATTACAAGTGTAGAGGAAAGATAGGGAGGAATTAAGAGAAGAATATGGGGTAGTTGCAGGGTCATTTACAGTAAGAATTTGCAGCATAATTCACATTGCAGCACTCACTGCCATTATACTGCTGTTCATTACTCATATCTGTGCCTTCAAGGTGGAACGCAACAAGCCTTTTGCAGTGCAGTAGAGCAAAAAACAGTGAATTATCATCCACTAATATCTGCACGTATCTGTAAAAAAAGCCTTTTTAAAGGCGTTTATTATAAGGGGCTTATTCACTGTTCTTCCAAAGCATAACATTACATTATTCAGTACTATTGTGTCTAAGAAAACTGAATCATATAATAATATCTGCGCGTATCTGTAAAAAACGCCTTTTTAAAGGCGTTTATTATAAGGGGCTTATTCACTGTTCTTCCACAGCATAACATTACATTTGTCAGTACTATTGTGCCAAAGAAAACTGAATTATCATCCAATAATATCTGCACATATCTGTAAAAAAAGCCTTTTTAAAGGCGTTTATTATAAGGGGCTTATTCACTGTTCTTCCAAAGCATAACATTACATTATTCAGTACTATTGTGTCTAAGAAAACTGAATCATATAATAATATCTGCGCGTATCTGTAAAAAACGCCTTTTTAAAGGCGTTTATTATAAGGGGCTTATTCACTGTTCTTCCACAGCATAACATTACATTTGTCAGTACTATTGTGCCAAAGAAAACTGAATTATCATCCAATAATATCTGAACATATCTGTTTAAAACGCCTTTTTAAAAGGTGTTTATTATAAGGGGCTTATTCACTGTTCTTCCACAGCATAACATTACATTTGTCAGTACTATTGTGCCATAGAAAACTGAATTATCATCCAATAATATCTGCACTTATCTGTAATAAACACTTTTAACGTGAGGAAAAACATAACGACCATATTCGCCATTTTGTTACCAGTATAAAGTTGCAGGCCATTTATCAAAACAGTATTGTCAATAATAATTCAATAATTCTTAGCGGTTATCACTTATATAAAGGTGTTTATTTGTGTCTAAACCCATAAGGAGGACCATATTTGCCATTTTGTTACCAGTATAAAGCTGCAGGCAATTTTTAAAAACAGAATTGTCAATAATAACTTAATAATTCAATAATTCTTAGCGGTTATAAGGAAAGTTAAAGGAAAGATGAATGCAGCACGTTATCAGCAAATACTGGAGGCAAATTTGCACTCATCAGCCAAGAAGCTGCGCATGGGACGCACTTGGACGTTCCAACATGACAACGATCCAAAAGACAAGGCCAAGTCGACCTGTCATTGGCTACAGCAGAAGAAAGTGAAGGTTCTGGAGTGGCCATCTCAGTCTCCTGACCTCAATATCATTGAGCCACTCTGGGGAGATCTCAAGCACGCAGTACATGCAAGACAGCCCAGGAATTTACAGGAACTGGAGATTTTCCGCCAAGAAGAATGGGCAGTTGTAACATCTGAGAAAAGAAAGCGGCTCATCCACAACTACCACAAAAGACTTCAAGCTGTCATTGATGTTAGAGGGGGAAATACATGGTATTAAGAACTGGGGTATGTGAACTTTTGAACAGGGTCATTTTGATGTTTTTGGTTGTCATTATGATTTAAAAAGAGAAAACACAGAAGTTTGACAATAAATGGCTTCAACCAACCACTAACCATGAGTGGAGAAAAAGTTTTTGTGTTATCATTCATATTCTCTGAAAAAAGGCCAAAAAAACCAAAAAATCTGCCGTAGTATGTAAACTTTTTAGCACAACTGTACACAGGGGAGTACCTATGTTCGCTTGGATTATAAAGAAATCGTTTATGGCTTTTCTCTGTTTATATAGTCGATCCAACATATGGAGGGTTGAATTCCAACGGGTTCAAACATCGCATATCAGCCTATGTTGTGGGAAGCCGTTCTGCCGCTGCAGCTCAAGGAGGGTGTGCTTGGCAGTGTACGAGTGGCTGAAGTGCATGCAAAGTTTCCTTGACATTTTTAGGATGTTTTGCAAATGGGTGGAACACTTAAGGAAATGCTTGACAACCAGATTGAACACGTGTGCCATGCAGGGCGCATGGCTCAGCCCTCCTTGACGAAGGTTCGACATCATGTTCTTCCTGTGTCGGTAACCAAGGTTCCAATTTTGAGGTGTCGCGGAGAAAGCCAGGACTCAATTTCTTGATTGAGGACACTGAGCAGTTCCTCCCCTGCGTGACTCCGTTCACCCAGGCAAACGATGTGTAGAACAGCGTGACACCGCTGTGCCCTGCACATGTGGTATGCTGGAGGAGCACTGTGAATTGTCCCTGCAGTGAAGGCTGAGGAGACAGTGGAGGATGAGGCTGACATTGTTGCAGGACCAACGGCGTGAGAACGTGACGGCTGAAGCTGCGTCACCTGTCCAAATTGCTGGTGTGTCTAGGCAGGCACCACATTAATCCAGTGGGCCGTAAATGACATATATTGTCCTTGGCCATAGTTACAGCTCCACATGTCGGCGCTGCCATGCACTTTGGCAGACACCGAAAGGCTCAAGGACTGGCCCACCTTCTCGTCTACATATTTGTGCAGGGCTGGTACTGCCATCTGCAGTCTGACTCCCTAATGCTTCAACTAATCTCTGCTGAAATATCCCCCATCTATTTTGTATGTCTTGTTCCTATATTAAAGTACACCATTGTTCTCTCTTGATCACTGTCACTGTCTTCCGTCTCCATGTGTATGACAGGATAAAGTCTACAGATAACTCCCTTATCCTGTGTATAGTGTAGCCGTGGTGCCTCCTTGTTTCCCATCATACAAGGGAAAGGTGGAGCATCAGCAGATACAGTTTTAGTCTCAGTGCAGAAGTAGTCTTAGACCACCTAGGCCACCAGCAAGTCCTGGACATGCTACCCATGCCTTCTATTTTTGTACACAACCAGGGTAGACCCCTCCACTTTGTGTGGAGTACCGATCTCACCTGAAATTCTACCAACAGGTCGAGGGAGTAAAACAGACAACTACATCAGTGCTCTAATATGGGGGGAGCAAGTATTGTTATATTAGTACATTATGGAGATACTTTAATGTCTATCCTGGACAGCCTGTCCTGGATGTCTTACCTCATAGCAAGTTACAGACAATACAGACAAACATGAAGGGTAACTAAAATTCCTCTTTCTTTCTCCTGACTGTCTTGCACCTCACTATGGGTCACATGTCAGTCTCGCAGGAGAACTAACCCGACTTGTGGGCATTCTCCAACAAACTATTATAGAAACTTTCATCTGCTTTATTCACCTGAGATACAAATTGTCTCTGGGTTTTGTGTAAAAGTTTCCATAACACCAAGATGCCATATTACTTTGCATTCAACACATTCTAATGTAAAGAGCCTGTAGATAAACTTAAAAGCCAATGCCTGAGTAAGGAAATGCTGCAAAAAAAGGCTGCAGAAAAAAAGCAGCGTTTTTCATTGCGATTTTGCTGAGTTTTTCTCTGTGGATTTTCTTCCCTTATTATATTTATAGGGAACTAGAGGAAGGACCCGGCTTCGCATAGGTATATTTCATTTTTTGTTTGTGTAGTGACCCCATAAGAATTGGCCAGTTTTGCACTTGACATCCAGTATGGCAGTCCAGTATAGGTATAGTCTATTTATGGATGTGTTGCTATGGAAACCTGCTAAATGAAATGTGATCTTACACTGGCTAATACACGTCATATGACTGAATATTTAAGGACCTGCGAACTTCTATTGACTCATACAGGACATAAATAGCTTGGTTGCTATGGAAACCTGGTGTAAAGCTGTGTGTATGTCAAAACTGAACCTGCGATTTTCCATTGGTCCATAAGTGTCATGTGATCATGTGCATCTCAGTTTGAATATCAGTGAAAAACCTGCAATCGGTTGTTATGGAAAACCTGGAGTAAAGCTGTGTGTATGTGACCTTGTGTAACAGTGTCATCCACAGCGCCCTGCCCCTTTAAAGCTGACCTACAGCAGTGAAGAAAAATGGCTGGGTTGTTATTGAAACCTGGAGTGCAGCTGTGTGCATGTGGCTGACAATGCTTTGTCAGATTGGAGACGGGCTTGGGTCTGCTGGGGAGTTTCAGCAGCTCGCTGTTGTCTGTAACATACCTTATCAGATTGGAGACAGGCTTGGGTCTGCTGAGAGTTTTCATTAGCTTGAGCAGCAGCCATGCGTTTTGCTGCAGGGGACATGAGTAGTTTAAAAAACATTTCAATTTATAAGAATGCTGAAATCCAGTATGGCAGTCCAGTCAGTGGTGTAAATACCGGTTTAGCAGTGGTAGCAGCTGCCACAGGGCCCGGGACATTAGGGGACCCGGCGGGCCTCTGATGTTTTTGTTTTTTTTAACACCAGCAGGTAAGGGGCCCTATTTACTTAACGATCCCCACTCCTGCGGGGATTGGTAAGTAAGGCCTGTGGGCTGTGAACCCCACAAACACTGCTATCATTATACTCTTCGGTCTTTTCAGCAGACTTCGGGCCTCCTTGGTGGCGTCCCAGATGTCGGTGGGCCAGTCCGACGTCATTATGCGTTGCGATACATGCCTGGCTCACGTGACATCTGGTCCAACATTGAAGAAGTAGCGGGAAGTGCGCATAATACTATATGAAGGAGCCACTATGATACTGTGTGCAGGGGCCACTATGGGGCAGAATACTGTGTGCAAGGGCCACTATGGGGCATAATAGTGTATGCAGGGGCCACTATGGGGCATAATAGTGTGTGCAGAAATGCAGTTTGTGTGCGTGGGGGGGTTGCCAGGGGGGGGTCCCATGTCAAATGTTCGCCTTGGGGCCCTGCCATTGCTAGTTACGCCACTGAGTCCAGTATAGGTACAGTCTATTTATGGCTGTGTTGTTATGGAAACCTGGTAAATTAAATGTGAACTTATATTGACTGATACACGTGATATGACTGAATATTTAAGGTCCTGTGAACTGCTATTCACTAAGGGTGGGTTCACACCTGCGCTTCAGTCCGTCCGTTGCCAATCCGAGTGAAAATCTCGGCGAACGGGATTGACATCGGATACAGACAGGTCAGCGACGCATTGGTTAAAAACCCATTCATTTGAATGGGTTTTTAAAGCAATGCGAGGGTGTCCGATTGCACCCTCTGCACTGCGAATCCTTTTTTTTTCGTCAGAAACAAAGTTGGACATGCAGGACTTCGTGTCCGAGGAAAAAAAAAACGGTTTCGCAGCGCAGAGGGTGCAATCGGACACCCTCGCATTGCTTTAAAAACCCATTCAAATGAATGGGTTTTTAACCAATGCGTCGCTGACCTGTCTGTATCCGATGCCAATCCCGTTCGCCGAGATTTTCTCTCGGATTGGCAACGGACAGACTGAAGCGCAGGTGTGAACCCACCCTAATACAGGTCATACATAGCTTGGTTGCTATGGAAACCTGTGTGCCTGAGGAGAGTATGGGGCATAATAGTGTGTGCAGGAATGCAGTTTGTGCGGGGGGGGTCCCATATCAAATGTTCGCCTTGGGGCCCTGCCATTGCTAGTTACGCCACTGAGTCCAGTATAGGTACAGTCTATTTATGGCTGTGTTGTTATGGAAACCTGGTAAATTAAATGTGAACTTATATTGGCTGATACACGTGATATGACTGAATATTTAAGGTCCTGTGAACTGCTATTCACTAATACAGGTCATACATAGCTTGGTTGCTATGGAAACCTGTGTGCCTGAGGAGAGTAAGCGCCTGCGAGCTGTTATTGGCTGATAAGGGACATGTGACCGTGTGTATGGCAGTTGGAATATGAGTGAAAGACTTGCAGGCTTGTATAGACTAATGCTGGTCATTTTTTGGGAATACTGTACCTCAGGAACGGTACGTCCAAGAGAGCTGAGACCCAGTCTATAATATTCCCGGACACCTGATGTACATGTGTGCCAAATTTGGTGAGGATCGGTCCAGTCGTTTGGTCGCGCATAAAGAACAGACAGACAGACAGACAGGAACTCATTTTTATATATATAAGGGAAATGACAGCGTTTTTTACAGGTATAATTGACATGCTGCTATTTTCAAAAACATAGGCGTTTTTGAAAACCCAATTTTCTGCAGCAGTTTTTTTTTCTGCCATGTGCAGGTACTGTAAAACACTGCGTTGTCACAACGTGGGGCTTTAGCCTAAGGTAAAGGCTGTTGCTAAATGATTCTAATAGTTCTTTTATTGAGGAAAAGAAACAAAAGATTGGAAAGGATACTCAACATACACAAACAATGTAAAAAAATAGTATAAATTAATTAATTATATCTAAAAATTGTTACATATAAAAATAAAGACAAAACAGACAATAAAGACAATTTTTAGATATAATTAATAAATTTATATAATTTTTATACATTGTTTGTGTATGTTGAGTATCCTTTCCAATCTTTTGTTTCTTTTCCACTGTATATTGGTATTTTTGGATACGTCTATTTATGGAGGCTTATTATATTTTTTGTTTTGGGCATTTCGGATTCTTCATGTGATGTGTAATATTGCCCATTACTATTTTATACCATGTTTTTGTTTGCATAGTTCTTTTATTGATCAGTGTTATGAAGTGTCATTTCCTCCTACATTCCAAACACATAGAGGTAGAGAATTTAGATTGTGAAGCCTATGTGGGACAGTGACTGAGCATAACATCTGTAACATCTGTAAGCATTGTGGAATATACAAGTAAGAGAAATACATCTCTGAAATGTCTGGAATATATATCCGGCTGCTGCACTTTTAACATTACCTGGGCAACCTGGGAAGCTTTTGCAGTTCCAGAGACATCCTGGCTTGGTCCAGTTAGCAGCAGAGGACGCCTATATAAACCCATGCCCTCCTGATTCATGTGCGGGTTATTAGCTCTGTTTACTATCTGCTAGTTTGCCCTCTTCAGCTGCTGACCTGTGATTTGACGACCATTCTGTGCTTCTGTCCCTGTAAGACCGGTTGCAAATGACCATGTGTATTTTGCGGTCCGCAAACTAGTAATTAGTGTTCAGTTTTTGGGGACAGAGTGTCTTCAGTGTGTGTTCAGTGTGTCTTCAGCATCAGTGCTGTATGTCCGCAAAAACAGACAGTGTGTCATCAGTGTGTGATTCTAGTTTGTGGCTCCACCCAAAAAAAAAAACAGGGTCGGACTGGCCCACCGGGGAACCGGTGAATCCACCGGTGGACCCCGAGCCCCGACTATTAGTCCTCATGTCATGGGGGCCCGATCGGGATCCTGACCATCCCGATCGGGCCCCTGACCAGTGGCGTTACGATCGCGGTCGCAGGGGGCGCGACCGCGACCGGACCCGTTAGGGTACGAGGCCCGCGGCCAGCTGGAGATGGCCGGGGCCCCGACTACTATGATAGCGGTCGGGGAAAGCCTGGTTCCCCGACCGCTATACATACTGTTATTGGAAAGGGGCCCTGGCATATTGCAGGCCCCTTTCCAATAGATGGCAGGGCAGGGCACCCAGGGGAGGTGACTGAAAATAATAAACACATATTCTCACCTCTCCTGGGCACAGCGTCCTCTCCGGCGCTCTTCTGTCATGTGACTGAGGCCTGTGATTAGGCCCCGGCGGTCACATGGGGGCGCGACCGCGTAATGACGTCAGTGCGCCCTCACGTGACCTCTGAGGCCCAATCAGAGGCCTCAGCAGCGTCGTCGGAAAAGGGCCTGAAGACGCTGAAGACGACAGGATGGAACGAGGATGCCAAGGAAAGGTAAGGCAAGGTGAGTATGAGAGTTTGTTATTTTTAATCACTTCCCCTGGGCCTCCGATTATTATACTCTGGGGTCTGAGGAGACCCCAGAGTATAATAATAGCACTGAAGCGGAGCGGAGGGGGCTATTGGGCGCATATAATACTGGGTGGGGGCCACTGTGGAGCTTAGAATACTAGGAGGGGGCCACTATGGAGCTTATAATACTGGGTGGGGGCCACTGTGGAGCTTATAATACTGGGTGGGGGCCACTATGGAGCTTATAATACTAGGAGGGGGCCACTATGGAGCTTATAATACTAGGAGGGGGCCACTATGGAGCTTACAATACTGGGTGGGGGCCACTATGGAGCTTATAATACTAGGAGGGGGCCACTATGGAGCTTATAATACTAGGAGGGGGCCACTATGGAGCTTATAATACTGGGTGGGGGCCACTGTGGAGCTTATAATACTAGGAGGGGGCCACTATGGAGCTTATAATACTGGGTGGGGGCCACTGTGGAGCTTATAATACTGGGTGGGGGCCACTATGGAGCTTATAATACTGGGTGGGGGCCACTGTGGAGCTTATAATACTGTGTGGGGGCCACTATGGAGCTTATAATACTGGGTGGGGGACACTGTGGAACTTATACTGGGTGGGGGCCACTATGGAGCTTATAATACTGGATGGGGGCCACTATGGAGCTTATAATACTGGGTGGGTGCCACTGTGGAGCTTATAATACTGGGTGGGGACCACTGTGGAGCTTATAATACTGGGTGGGGGCCACTGTGGAGCTTATAATACAGGGTGGGGGCCACTGTGGAGCTTATAATACTGGGTGGGGGCCACTGTGGAGCTTATAATACTGGGTGGGGGCCACTTTGGAGCATATAATACTGGGTGGCGGCCACTGTGGAGCTTATAATACAGGGTGGGGGCCACTGTGGAGCTTATAATACAGGGTGGGGGCCACTGTGGAGCTTATAATACTGGGTGGGGGCCACTGTGGAGCTTATAATACTGGGTGGGGGCCACTGTGGAGCTTATAATACAGGGTGGGGGCCACTGTGGAGCTTATACTCCATACAGTGGCTCCTTCATTTTTTTTTTTTAATTACGCAGGAGCAGGTGAAAAAAACAAAAACAAAAAAACCCCCCACAAACTTTCTTTCCTGTCCCCAGTGTCTCCCAGAGCAGTTCGGTCCTGCAGTTCTGTTGTTTTCTTCCAGCTGACGTTCCCTCTGCACGTGACTACCTGTGACATCACGTGACCCCTGAGGCCAATCAGTGGCCTAAGGGAAGGGACCTGGGACGTCACAGCCAGTGAGGAATTCCGGCAAAAAGAAGACAGCGGAGCTGCAGGACCGGACCGTGCTGGGAGGACACTGGAGCACCGGAGACAAGTGAGTATGTTTAGCATGGTTTTTTTTGGGGAAGGGGGTAGGGGGGATTCACCTCCCCCAGACTAATTATAAAAAAGAAAAAAATTATACTGGACAATCTCTTTAAAGTGTGGTGCATTAGGGGTGTATATTAAAGGGGTTGTCCAGGCATAATTTGTTATGGTTTGTCTTCAGGATAGGCCACAGATACCTGATCTGTAGGGGGCTGACCCCGGACCGATCAGCTGTATGGAGCCACTTCTGATGCCCGTACTGTACACAATACAGGGCCAGAAGCAGAAAGCTCTGTCCACTGTATAGGGGCTGGGCACCTTCACTGTATTTCAGCACTTATTGAAGTCAGTAGGAGCTGAGCTGCAGTAAAGGCGCTGGGCTGCTATACAGCGGATGGAGCTTTCTGCTTCCGGCCCTGTGTTGTGTACAGAACAGGTGCCGGAAGTGGCTCCGAACAGCTGATGGGGCCGTGTGTCAGCCCTCTACCAATCAGGTATTTATGGCCTATCCAGAGCATAGGCCATAAAAAAGATTAACCCTGGACAACCCCTTTAATATGCCCCACACAGTTTAATGTCCCCCCCACAGGATGTTAGCCCCATCACTGCTCCCACACAATATAATGACCCCATCACTATTCCCCATACAGTATGGGGGACCAGTGAAGAGGCCACTATGTGGGGGGACCAGTGAAGTGACCATAGAAAAATTTGGCCCAGACAACCCCTTAAAAGAGGTTGTCCATAAACTGGAGCGACCACTGTGTCGACCGCCAGGGAGGTGTAAAAATAAGAAAAATTTTAAAAAAGCATACTCACCTGTCCCCAGCACCCCGTTGTCCCCTGCTTGTGTCTGTTCGGTCTCATGGCGGCGCCTCATTTCTGGAAATCCTGTACCTAATTGGTCTTAGCGATCACATGAGGTGCAGGACTCCCAGCAAGGAGTCGCCGGCATGAGACTGAATAGACACTGGCAGCAGACAACGGAGCGCCGGGGACAGGTGAGTATGCTTTTTAATTTACTTATTTTTTACTTTACACCTCCCGCCAGCTACATGGGTTGCTCCAATTCCTTCGACAACCTCTTTAAAGGATTTATCCATCTTCCTAATATTGATGGCCTGTCCTTAGGATAGACCATCAATATTACATCTACGATGATACAACAGCCAGGACCTCTGCAGATCAGCTTTTCCAGGACAGTGCGGCTACAGGTAAAGGTAACAATTCTAGGAGCCACGCTGTTCACTTGCCATACAAGGTGTAGCAGTAGGTTTAGGTAGTGCAGTGGTGCACATGGTATAGTGGGTGAGCAGCATGGCTCCCGGCATGTTATTACCTTTAGCCGCCCTGTCTCGGTACCGCTGATCTGCAGGGGTTCTGATGGTGGGCCCCTAGAAACAATTCCACTGGTGGGCCATAGACATCCCAGTCCGACACTGGAATAGGACCTGTTCTATATTTTACGGCACGGACTCTCGGCCAGCACACTGATCAGTGGAAATCACAGTCGTGTGATTGTGCCCATAGAAATGAATGGGTCAGTTTGCTATCCGGGAAAAACATGGATAGCACACTGATCTCACCCACGGTCGTCTGCAAGAGGCCTAAGAGTGTGGATTTGGTGTTTGGTTTCTGCTGCAGTGCATGTATTTGTAGTACATTTTTCTGTTTTGGTGACAAATTCAGCCAAAGTCCATCTCTTCTTGCGAGGAGCTCTGGTGAAGGCGTCTGCGGCCGGTCTTGGCTCACAGAGGTGTATTGCGTTTAGGTAGCATATTCTACTGCTAGCAGTTGTCAGCCCATTTCTGCTGCTGCTCTCCTAAAGCTTGTTCTTAACCAACCTTGTTATTGTGGCCTTGCATCTGAATCTTAACATGAAACCTGCTTATTATAATTTCATTTATATGGTACATTAATAGATTTCTTGCTTTTTTACCGTGTATTTTTGAGTACTTAGATGTGTGTTGCACCTTTTCAAAGAAATGTATTGTCTGACTGCTGTTTAATTGTCTACATGAATATTAAAACATTAGCAATTAATATTATAGAATCATTGTCAATTTACAATCAAATGAGTGGTGTACCAGAGATAAGTTTACTGTTGCTAGTCATATTCACAACTCCCATTCAGTGGACTGTTATGTCACCCAACTCCACATCCAGCAGTTTATCTTCCTAGTACAAAAGCATGGTCAACTTGCTGAGATAGAGAGATCATCTAATGTTTATGACCAACTAAGCTTAAAGTTAATGTGTTATAAGAACATGACCTATTGCTTAATTCAATTTTTTATGTTAAACATATTTTTAAAGAATTTTTGGTGCATTTTTTCAGTTTTCAATAGTACTTGCTAATGTGAGTCCTCAAGGAGTTTTATGATTTTTTTAATATAAAAATATAAATAATAAAATCAAAAAGGGAAAAAGGCTTCAACAAAAATTCGTAAAATATTTTAACATATAACTTGACTTTACCCTTTTCTAACATCCACTGAACAAGTACACTGGATGTGTGGACTTTAAACATGGCAACCGCTTAGGAACTGAGTGGGTGCCATTGATGCCAGGACTTTTCAAAGTTTAGAATTTTTGTTAAGGCACTAAAACATTACAGAAATCATATAAATTTGAAGTCACCATGAAGTTTTGACCCACAGACTACAGATAACTTGTCATTTTGCTGCACAGTGAACTCCATAAAAACAAAACCCATAAGAGAATATTGAAAATGCATTTTTTTTATTACCTCGCCCAATTCAATTTTTTTATAGCTTCCTAGGACATTATACAGAATATTAAATGCTACCATTGCAAAGTGTAAGATGGGGAAACAGCCCTCATGTTATGAATGTACCTGTTTCTATAAATAAGTTTTTTTTTTTTATAAACTGACATTTGTTTGTTTGACCACAAGAGGCCACTGTTACCTCAGAAATGAGAAGGACTGTAATTATGTAATTCCCTGGAGTAGTGACGTGGAGACCCTGTTCTGTAGAGGTGGAAGTAGAAGGAGGAGGAGAGTGTGTGTGGCAGCCATCTTAGGAGTGTGCTTTTGATCTTTCAGAAGAAGAAGGACTGAAGTGAGAGAAGAAGGATTCCTAAGGGATCAGAGATATAGCAAGGTGGTGCTGAAGCAGAGACTGTTCCAGGGTTTGTTCAGACAGCATCCTAAGTTGAAGATTGCTATCAAGGACCCGGCTGAGAAGTGACCCTGTCAGTGAGGTCGCATGTTTTCTGGATGAGCCCCGCTTGCAGCTGTTCCAGACAAAGGCTAAAGGTACCCAACAAAACTTGAATCAGTAAGAGAAGTAATCGTGCACGCACCGCATTACTTTTTTGGAGCAAATTGCTTGGGACTGAGTAAGGGCCTGTAGTTAGAATAGTTAGGCATCCTCATCTTCACAGGCCACACTACTGGTGAATTATCTACCTATTCGGTAGTAAGGACTAAGACTCAGAGAATTCTATTGAGTTGTAACTCCCAGAGAGGCGCTTCTGAGGAAGTCTAGAAGCAACATTTTATACATTGTCACATTTCTTTGGCTTGCAAGCTGACCTACTATTATATTTACTTGTTTGTACTTTGCTTGGGGGGAATAGGGGTATTTTGATAATTTTGTAAGCTCTTGTGTTATACCGCTGGTGGCCCTATCACACTCATTGAAATGTTCCTGTGACTAGGGTGATAAAAAGGTAACAAGCGGCTGGTTAGTTGCAGCCTGCAGATAGGTAAAAGCTTGGAGTTTATTGGAGACACACATTGGAAGGCACCGCGCTGTACAACACCAGGGCCTCAGCTTCCTGGCTAAGTGTATGTAAATAGTTGAGAGTATTTTTTTGGTAAAGAGGTGTTACTACACAAAGTAAAATCTTGTTTTTACTAAATTGATTTGGAGTCGCTTCCTTTGTTCGTGACTTCGCTGTATCCTGGGGAGCCCACCCCGGTACACGGCTTACAACTGTGCAATTTGTGCATTAAAGAAATAAGCCCTTGTACAGTTTTGTGAATGGAAAATAAAGAGTTATAGCTTTTGGAAGGCAGGGAGTAAAAAACAAACATGTAAAAATGAATAATGACTGCTGCAGAAAGGAATTAAAATAAATAATTTTTGGTGATAGCTTTCTTTAAGCAAATCTGCCAAGATCATGATTAGCATATTCCTCCTTGTTGACAAGCTCAAATTTCTGCTGACCTCTGCAACAACCAGATATAGCTCTGGAAATGATATAGTTAGAACTGCAACCTTAGTGAGAATCTTAGAGTATCTTAGTGCAACCTTAGAGAATCTCCTCTTTCATATGACATCATATGCAGGTTTCTATATTTTATAATGCTCCACCCTAATTTTCTCTTCATTACATATAAGCCCATACTCCATACACATTGAGAAGCAGAGTAATGCTCTTAATAGAGTAAAGAAAGACAGGATTTTAGAAAAATAAGTCAAAATTTGTTAATAAAGTATATTACAAAATTTAATAATGACACAAATGCTTCCAGAAAATCAAAAGTTGTTCAAAAGATTACTTACACTTCATCTTAAAAACCAGTTAAAAACCAATGAAAGATTAAAAATGTAACCACATATTGACCAAGTGCCCCACATATATTGCCAGGGCTATTTTAATATTTAGTGGGTTCTGTTCAAAGGTTTTCTTAGTGGTCCCTTCTAAGGAGGCAGATAGAGTTAAATTGCTGCCTGCCGCCGGAACAGTGGGACAGCACCCAAAATGTAAACCAAAATGATAGCACTTGGTCAGCACCAAGAGTGCGGTACATATACATTACCTGCTTAAAATTCCTGCTCCTGCAATCTTGAAATCTTACAGAGGAACCACAATAGAAGCAGCTTACAACTACTTCTGTCATCTCCTTTCCACACTGCATAGTGCTCAGTGAATGCTATGTACTCAATATAGAAAGTGACAGAGCTGACACTCAGAGTTATCAAAAAATACACATTTAGTGTAAGTTTTTGGCTTTGTCTCTTCTCCTTGTAATCTTGCAGTTGGGGATCCCCAGGACTCAGTCCTAGGTCCCCTGGTCTTCTCTCTACTATTGGGCAAAACATCAGCAGATCTGGCTTTCAGTACCATTGTAATGTCTCTGCCTGTTCAGGTCTCTGCACCACCCTCTGCCCGCACACAGCGGCACAGGAGGCGTGCTCAGTTTGATTCCTTGTTTAAGATTCTTGTTGCTCAGTCTGAACACTGTCCTAGACAGTCTCAGCCCCTTGATCTTCCTCTACTCCACTAATAGTTCATCTCAGCTTTGCCCGTGTGATTGACAGCCTGTCTACCAATCCAGTTTGGGGCGGGTCCTGACTTTCTATAAACAGGTTGTCAGCCCTCACATGCTCGCTGGCTATTGATTCTGTTTTGTGACTTGTCCCTGCTAGCTCCTTTTCTGCTATTCCCTGAATTCCTGTTTCTGACCTCTGGCTCTGTTTTTGACTATTCTCTTGCATTGGGATTTTGTACTGCATTGCTCGACTGTTACCGACCCCTTGACTGGATCACTCTGCTTCTGTGTTGTTTTGTCTTGTCCTGTTCTGTGTGTCACTTATATTAGGAAGGGACTGATTGACCGGTTGCTGCTGTCGCCTAGGACAGATCGGGCAAGTTATTCAGGGACAGTGGGGGGTTCAGCTTTAGGGCTCACTGTCTTGTTGTGCCCCTCCTCCCAGGGTTCTGCAGCGGCACTGGGGAATTGCTCAACTGGCAATTCCCTTACAACCATCCTTGAAGGAGTTGTCCAGGATAAACATTTATTTTTATATTAGGCCAGGGAAGGTGAAAAAAAAAAACAAAACAAAAAAAAACAAAACTCATCTGTCCCGGGTGCTCCAGAGTCTTTCAGCATGAACCAGTCCTGCTGCTCCGGTGTTTTCTTCTGGCGGAAGTACCCGAGGTATGTGACCACTGAGGCCAATCATCGGCCTTAGCAAAGGACACAGGACGTAACTACCTGTGATGTCCCGGGTCCCTTTTCTAAGCGTTCACATGGCCTAAGGAAAGGGACCCAGGATGTCACAGTGTGAACAGCAGGACCGGACTATGCTGGGAGACACCAGAGCAATGGGGACAGATGATTTTTTTTTTTTTTTTTTTCACCTTCCCTGGCCTAATATAAAAAAAACACCCCTGTACTACTACAAAACAGCAGTGATTGTCTCTCTGCTGTTTCTAAGTCAAGTCCTTCTTCTATCTGAAAATATTTTAAAGACTGGACTACTGCTGTTTCCACCCTCTACTAACCAACTTAACCCTGATATTTCCATTTTAGTCTTTGGTCTTACTATAGCCCTCTGTCTTGCAGATATGCTTGCAAGTTCATACCACCAGCACCACAAAAATATCTCCAGAATCCAGAGGCATAGCTAGCGGGGGGGCAGAGGGGCGGCTGCCCCGGGCCCACTGAATTTTTGGGGGCCCACCCGGGGGCCGCCATTAATACATCTTTTATTTCTAACCAGATCGGTGTCTGCAGACACCGATCTAGTTAATACATAACCTTCAACTTACCAATATTGTAAACCGCAAGCCAATACAGGCTTGCGGTTTACAAGACGCCGAGACCACAGACTGATGTCTGCTTCTCAGCACAGGCGGCTCGATGATGTCATAACATCACGCCGCCCGCGCTCAGACACAGACGTCCTGTGTGTGGACAGGGAGGAAGCGAAGGCGGCTCCATTCATCATCATCGCAGGTGAGTATGACTTTTTTTTGTGGTTATATTAATAGTATAAGGGGTGGTTAGGAGGGGGAAATATAACTATAAAGAGAGGATTCATTAGGGGGCATTATTGGGGGGTATTATTAATACAAGGGGGAGGTTATTTATATAAGGGGCCATTAGGGGGCATCATTTATATTAGGAGGCATTATGAACATAAGGGGGTGGTCATTGATATAAGGGGTCATTAGAGGTACTGTATTTATGTCAGGGGGAATCAGGGGCATAATATGAGGGTCAATTAATTTAATGAAAGTGGCATTTGGGCTTTATTAAGACTAAGGCCTCACGTAGCGGGCTGCACCAAAAATAGCGCTGGAGGAGAAACCATGGCGGTAACATTGGTTTTTCCTGCAGCGCTTTTCACAGAAGGTCCGCAGAGGTTTCCCCTGTGGACTTTCTATTTTCAATACATCTATATGGAAACTGCCGGTGTTTCCATAGGTATAATTGACATGCTGCAGTTTCCAAAACTGCAACAGTTCTGGAAATCGCAGTGCGCCTGCTGCACGTATTTTTCCGCAATGTGTGGATGGGATTTGCTAGAATGCCACGTTTTTTTCTGTGGGTTTTTGCCACATGGGGCCCCATCCCATCCCCACTTTGTAGTAAAATATGCGCAGCGGAAACGCTGCAATTTCCAAAACAGTCGCAGTTTTGGAAATTGCAGCATGTCAATTATACCTATGGAAACGCCAGCGGTTTCCCTATAGATACAGTGGGGAAAGAAAGTATTTAGTCAGCCACCAATTGTGCAAGTTCTCCCACTTAAAAAGATGAGAGAGGCCTGTAATTGACATCATAGGTAGACCTCAACTATGAGAGACAAAATGAGAAAACAAATCCAGAAAATCACATTGTCTCATTTTTTTAAGAATTTATTTGCAAATTATGGTGGAAAATAAGTATTTGGTCACCTACAAACAAGCAAGATTTCTGGCTTTCACAGACCTGTAACTTCTTCTTTAAGAGGCTCCTCTGTCCTCCACTCATTACCTGTAGTAATGGCACCCGTTTGATGTTGTGGACAGGTGTCTTTTATACTGATAACAATTTCAAACAGTCACACTCCAAACTCCACTATGGTGAAGACCAAATAGCTGTGGAAGGACACCAGAAACAAAATTGTAGACCTGCACCAGGCTTGGAAGACTGAATCTGCAACAGGCAAGCAGCTTGGTGTGAAGAAATCAACTGTGGGAGCAATAGTTAGAAAATGGAAGACATACAAGACCACTGATAATCTCCCTCAATCAGGGGCTCCACGCAAGATCTCACCCCGTGGGGTCAAAATGATCACAAGAACAGTGAGCAAAAACCAAGAACCACACGGGGGGGACCTAGTGAATGACCTGCAGAAAGCTGGGACTAACATAACAAAGGCCACTGTCAGTAACACACTACGCCACCAGGGACTCAGATCCTGCAGTGCCAGACGTGTCCCCCTGCTTAAGCCAGTATATATCCAGGCCCGTCTGAATGCTAGAGAGCATTTGGATGTTCCAGAAGAGTATTGGGAGAATGTCATATGGTCAGATGAAACAAAAGTATAACTGTTTGGTAAAAATACAACTCGTCGTGTTTGAAGGAGAGTGAATGCTGAGTTGCATCCAAAGAACACCATACCTACTGTGAAGCATGGGGGTGGCAACATCATGCTTTGGGGATGTTTATCTGCAAAGGGACCAGGACGACTGATCCGTGTACATGAAAGAATGAATGGGCCATGTATTGTGAGATTTTGAGTGCAAATCTCCTTCCATCAGCAAGAGTATTGAAGATGAAACGTGGCTGGATCTTTCAGCATGACAATGATCCCAAGCACACCGCCAGGGCAACGAAGGAGTGGCTTCGTAAGAAGCATTTCAAGGTCCTGGAGTGGCCTAGCCAGTCTCCAGATCTCAACCCCATAGAAAACCTTTGGAGGGAGTTGAAAGTCCGTGTTGCCTAGCGACAGCCCCAAAACATCACTGCTCTAGAGGAGATCTGCATGGAGGAATGGGCCAACACACCAGTAACAGTGTGTGCCAACCTTGTGAAGACTTACAGAAAACGTTTGACCTCTGTCATTGCCAACAAAGGATATATAACAAAGTATTGAGATGAACTTTTGTTATTGACCAAATACTTATTTTCCACCATAATTTGCAAATAAACTCTTTAAAAATCAGAAAATGTGATTTTCTAGATATGTTTTCTCATTTTGTCTCTCATAGTTGAGGTCTACCTATGATGACAATTACAGGCCTCTCTCATCTTTTTAAGTGGGAGAACTTGCACAATTGGCTGACTAAATACTTTTTTTCCCCACTGTATAACTGAAGCAGAAAGTCCACAGAAGAAACTTCTGCAAACATTCTGTGCAAAGTGCTGCAGGAAAAACCACGATGCGTTGCCGCCGCGGTTTTTCCCGCAGCTGTTTTTTGCTGCGGGATGCCACATGGGTCCTTAGCCTTAAGGCGTTTTCCAGCTCATTTTTATTGATGATCTATCCTCAGAATAAATCATCAATAAGAGATAAGTGATTCCCCACTGATCAGCTGTATGAAGGGGCTATGGCGCCTGTTTATATCATATGCTGTGTGTTTATAGTGACCGTGTGATGTATTTCCAGCCTTGTCACACAGACGTGTATAGGACGAGGCTGTAGTTACATTACATGGCCGCTATGAAAAGAATGACACTGTGTAAACAGAGAAGGGGTCACGGCGCTTACACAGGTACTACGGTTCATTCAAACAGCTGATCCTGGGGGTTCCGGGTATTGAAACCCCAATAATTTTTTTTTCCCTTGTTTTTTTTTTTCCCCTTTTCAATTAGGAAACATCTGGGGCATTAATAATAAGGGACACTATTTACAGGGAGTACACAGGGAAGTTATTAATTTAAAGATGCACTTGGGAGTATTTAACATTATGGGGGGGGTATATTATATATTTTATAATCAGGGGTAGCAGCAGGATGGGGGCTTTGCGTAGGTGAGGACAATATGGGTCAAGTGCCTGGAAAAGTGAGGAGCCAAAGATGTCTGTGTTGCAAACTTTACAGAGACTGGAAGAAGTGGTCATGGTCGTCCAGATGAAAGAGATGGGGAATGTGAACTATTAGTCAGAGACGTCACCTGTAAGTCACAAAATGCTACTGCCCTGTATTCACCTAAATTGTCTGCAGAGCCCTGTGTAGAGCCGCTATATACCACTATACGCTCACTGTATACTGATAGTATCGGTATACGAACATGTCCAAGTTGGGGGCCCACTTGGACATGTTCGCCCCCCTGTGCTGAACCCCTAGCTACGCCTCTGCCAGAATCTGACTTTCCCTTATGATGGATACAGCAAAAAACCTTTATTGTCATCCTGATTCACTTTCAAGTTGACTACTGTAACTCCCCACTAGTTGGTCTTCCCCTTATTAAACTCTCCCCTCTACAATTTATTCTGAATGTGGCAGACAGGCTTATCTATCAGTCTAAATGCTACACTGATGCCTCCAGTCTATGCCAGTTACTTCACTGGTTGCTGTACTGCCTGTTCACTATAGAATACAATTTAAACTTATCATCCTCATCCAAAATGCTCTCTAATGCGCTCCCTACATTTTTTCCCTCATCTACGTCTACCACTGTATCCATGCTCTCCATTCTGTCAATGACCTGAGACCTAAGTCTCTATAATCAGAACCTGCCACTTCTAAGTCTAAGACTTCTTCCAAGTTGCACAAGTTTTCTGGAACGGGCTATCCCAGACAAATCTTCTCCAGCAGGCTCATTACATTGTCTAATCCAATGCTTCTGCATTTACAAAATAAAAAAATACTAAAGGTGTGAAGAAAATGAATACCCTTTGGAGGAGGAGTCCTGGAAGTTATGATATGACCCCTACAGAGCCCTGATATCAACATCATCCAGTCTGTCTGGGATTACATGAAGAGACAGAATTTGAGAAAGTCTACATTCACAGAAGATCTGTGGCTAGTTCTTAAAGATGTTTGAAACAACCTTGATGCCGAATTCTGTATATGTAGTATAGGTATAGTCTGCAACAACCAGATTGATGTTTAAAAGTTGTTATAGCTGTAACATTGTAACTACTCATAGGTGAAGGTTAATAAAATTATTTCCTTGCAACAGCATAAGTCAAGGATTGGGAGCGAGACAACAGTCACTTCTTAAAGATGAGGCATAACCCAAGCAGGATGCAGGGTTACAGTAAGAATCTGATTATCTTTTACAAGGTTCCCTATTCCCTATTTGAAGTCATCAGTATTTACCAAAAGTGGTCTAAGTGAACCTTTGAAAGGGTTATGGCCATGCATTGATGTGTGGGAGAAGTCAATGCTAGTCCAATCTCACAGATGATCTGTTTTAGTGCACATTGATAAAAAAGTAATAAAAATAAATAAATAAAAAAGCTAATGCTGGCTATTTTAGAACATTTTTAGAACACATTGTGCATTGAAACTAATTCAATTTGTATTATTTGCTACTGTAACACTGAATTTCCCAATGGTGGGACTATTATCTTATCTTATCTCATCTTATCTTATCTTATCTCATCTTATCAATTGCGTATAGTTCTGGATAGCTGCAGACTGGTCAGGGTGCCCTTGCTACTACCTCTCAACCAATGAAAGATAGTGACAGAACTGCACCGCGGAGCATTATTTTTTAATATTATGTGGACAACCACAGTTATTCAAGCAGCACTTTAAATAGAAAATAGATAAAAAAGAAAAAATAGGATGTAAAATTGGACATCTGGAATAAATAAACGTGTATAAAGTCAAATAGAACATGTGGATATAGCCTTAAGTCAGCCTTTTAATAAATGCTGTAGTATAAATATGGTCCATCAGAAATTCTGAATTGTTCAGCTTGCACTCAGAAGAAATCATCTTCAAAGAAGCAAACAAAAGCAAGGTTTCTAACAATAACACACATCAATATGTCTTCCTGGTGATCTACTATGTCTTTGAATGCCACTTCAGAAGTAAATATAGACATTTTTCATGTAAGATGCCATTGTTGTTTTAGCTGATAACTGTGACTTGGATTTCACTCTATATGCCATTATTACCATTTCCCATGACCCCGGTGGGAGAATTGTCAGCTGAACAATTCTGTTTTAAAAACAAATGTAAAATAGAAGTAGGAGTACAATATTAAAAATAAAATTAAAGTTTTAAAGTGGCGTAAAATAGTCACAGATTGGTGATTTGCATACAAGGTATACACCGGTCATCAAGCTAAAAGAGACATCAATGTAGAGATAATGCCGACATAATTCTGTGCCTAGTTCTATTAGAATAGTATCTTAGAGAAGTATGATATGATGTGATCCATGTTGCACAAAAGTTTCTAGTAAGGGCATGTTAAGGAAGGTAATACAGAGACATCAATATACAGATAATGCTGACATAATTAGACATCAATATAGAGAAAATGCTGACATAATTATGTGCTTAGTGCCATTAGAACAGTATCATAGAGAAGTATGATATGATATGATCCACGTTGTTGTTAGAGGTGATCCTCCATCTTGTATCTGTCATCCATTTTGTATTCTTTTACATATAAATGTATAAGTATGTTTTTCTGTGAGGGCTAAAAGAGGCCCCTCCAAGGCTTATAGGAATGTGGTATGGAATGTTCATGCATAAGTTGCTAATCCTTATCTTTGGAGGCCTCATTTTGAGAAGATACACCTGACATATCTATATTTCTTATCTCTTCTCTGAAATTTATATGCAAGTAACCAAAAACTATTAATCTTGTAATATCTGGGCATATTGCCATATTTTTGCTATAAAGGTTGATCACACCTCACAATAAACTAGAACTCATTTGACATGCTACCTGTTGTGTGCATATGATTTCTCCGAGCTCATATGAAATACTTAATCAGAAACGCTACAACATATCTTGGGGTCCGTTGTAATCCCTAACAAACATGGCGCTTCAACGTGGGGCTCGAGAATTGAGGAGGTACCTTGCTGAACCCCCGGGACCTAGAGAGGACTACAGTGGCCCATGGAACCACAGATCTATGAGTCAGCACTGTACGGTAAGAGCTTTTATCTTGCCAAATAGATCTGTGCTTCTAAAGTGCTTCTTGTTTTCCTGTCCGAGGGTAAAAGTAGGTATATCATCTTCTTATATTTAACCTCGAGCTTAATAAGAACCCTAAAAGGGCCAGTATGTTGTATGAGTGTTATTAGATGGAAGCTTGGGCTAAAGTTAGCTTGGTCACCTGTTGTATTCTTGTATTTATTGCATTTCTCATTTGGATTTTGTGGAAAATAAGTAGTCACGTGACAAAGGGACATAGTGATCCCTGGAATCCTCTAACTGACCTTTTAAAGCCTCCTTTGAATAAGATACAGTATTGCACTGGGGAAGTCTTACAGGAATTGGAGCAGGACAAAGGTAGAGGGAAGGAGGATATCCTCTAACTGATCTTTAAAAGTCTCCTTTGAATAAGATACAGTGTATACTGCACTGAGGAAATCTTAGGAAAAAGGTAGCAGGCTAAGACAGAGAGAAGGTGGAGAGAAAAGAATTCCACAAAGCCAAGATGGGAAGGACACAGTGTCAGCAAGTGTGGATGGCAGCCCAAGAGATAGTAGGATAAATCAGGGTGTGGTTGTACTGGACTACTGAATAGTAGTCATTGGGAAGAATTTGGCTCCACTCATGGAGGTTGGGTGAAGGATCACAAGTTAAGTGAAATCTTATGCAGTTGGATAAAAGTGAGTAAGGCTATAGAAAAGGATGGTTACAGAAATAAGGAACTCAGGTTTGCATATTTTCCTTAGGGTAAGGAAATGTATAGTGATCACCCACTCACAGTCCAGCTAAAGGGTTAATGTGGTCTACACATAGCATGGGTGTATATGTGTGTGTGTGTGTGCATATGTGTGTATATATGCATATGCATTGAGATCTTTTTGGGTAAGACCTCTCCAGGGAGATGGTCTCTCTAGGAGAGGTTCACTGTATATATATATATATATATATATATATATATATATCCGTGCTTACTAGTGATGTATATTGAGATTGGGTGTTAACACTAAGGAATGTCTACAGTGTCCTTTGTATTAGAAAAGGTTTCCCAGATTGAGTTTTCTTCCCTCATGGTAATATCTTTAAAACTGGATTAATGACACAAATTTGAGCTCATCATTATGTTTATTTTACAGCAATATACAAATCGGTGAGAATACAAAGGCGCCTACTTACATGTTTTTTTTTTTCCCCTCAATATTTAGCTGGGTGGGGGAAATATGACTAACTCTGTGTTTATTTGTAGGAAATGAAGAATAAGATTTGGCCATCCAGAGACAATAAGTGATATCACTGTACAAAAGATCTAAAAAAAAAATTGATTTTAGTGCAGACGATTTCCTAGTTCTTTTTGATTTAATGCGCATTTGTTTTGTTTTTTGGCCACTTGAATTTAATGCATTTGCTTTTTAGAATTTTTGTGGTTTTTGTTTTGTCTGGAGCTCCAGTGTGGATTTTGTATGTTTCAATGGAAGGTTCAGAGAAGTAAATGGGCCCATACGTGTGTCAGTTATATGTACATGTCACATGTGTCTGCTATGTATACATGTTCTGTTTGTCCTTGTCTGTATTGTCACATGTTCAGTCTCCACAGCGAGCAGACAAAGATATTGACAGCTTACTACCCCACAGGGGGCGGTGACAAGTGGATATGAAAGGGAGGTATATATTACACAAGAGCA
This sequence comes from Leptodactylus fallax, assembly GCA_947044405.1. Taxonomy (NCBI): domain Eukaryota; kingdom Metazoa; phylum Chordata; class Amphibia; order Anura; family Leptodactylidae; genus Leptodactylus; species Leptodactylus fallax. The sequence continues at coordinate 2,899,965 of CAMRHE010000024.1, forward strand.
GCCCCTTACCCCCACACCTCACCCTCTCAGGAAAAATTAAACACAAACAAATAGTAATAGAAATGTTATAATTTATTAAATATATAATTTAAAATACAAAAATATGCAAGAGACAAAGAAATACAGTATATCCACATAAAATCGAGATGTGGTATAAGGAATACATAGTAAATAGTCACTAAAAAGTTGACATAATCACCAATCGTAGCGACACATCCAGGGATCAAAAACAAAGTATAATACCAATAAGTGTAAGGGACCAAAAAAGGTATAAAGCAACTATTGCAAGCCATTGGCTTTGTCATTTTTGGCGAAATGCGCATTGGGGTGCGTTTCTTTACGTGGTATGTGGTAAGATCATGTGATTGTTGCTATACATCCAGGGTTTATTATTTTCTCTTTTTGGGACCTAATTTATTTGTCTTTTACATAATTAGTGCACTTTTGTATCTGAGAAATGTTTCTCTTTTTGTAATTGGACTGGGAAATACTTTGCACACTTGTATGCTTTCCTCATGGTAGACTTTTTTATACTTTTTTTTGGTATTGCAATAATTGCTTTACACCTTTTTTGGCCCCTTACACTATTGGTATTATACTTTGTTTTTGATCCCTGGATGCGTTGCTACAATTGGTGATTGTCAACTTTTTAGTGACTATTTACTATGTATTCCTTATACCACGTCTCGATTTTATGTGGATACAGTGCTAGCCAAAAGTATTGGCACCCCTGCAATTCTGTCAGATAATACTAAATTTCTTCCAGAAAATGATTGCAATCACAAATGCTTTGGTAATAATATCTTCATTTATTTTGCTTGCAATGAAAAAACACAAAAGAGAATGAAAAAAAAGTCAAATCATTGATCATTTTACACAAAACTCCAAAAATGGGCCGGGCAAAGGTATTGGCACCCTCAGCCTAATACTTGGTAGCACAACCTTTAGACAAAATAACTGCGAACAACCGCTTCCGGTAACCATCAATGAGTTTCTTACAATGCTCTGCTGGAATTTTAGACCATTCTTCTTTGGCAAATTTCTCCAGGTCCCTGAGATTTGAAGGTTGCCTTCTCGAAACTGCCATTTTGAGATCCCTCCACAGGTGTTCTATGGGATTCAGGTCTGGACTCATTGCTGGCCACTTTAGAAGTCTCCAGTGCTTTCTCTCAAACCATTTTCTAGTGCTTTTTGAAGTGTGTTTTGGGTCATTGTCCTGCTGGAAGACCCATGACCTCTGAGGGAGACCCAGCTTTCTCACACTGGGCCCTACATTATGTTGCAAAATTTGTTGGTAGTCTTCAGACTTCATAATGCCATGCACACGGTCAAGCAGTCCAGTGCCAGAGGCAGCAAAGCAACCCCAAAACATCAGGGAACCTCCGCCATGTTTGACTGTAGGGACCGTGTTCTTTTCTTTGAAGGCCTCTTTTTTTTTCCTGTAAACTCTATGTTGATGCCTTTTCCCAAAAAGCTCTACTTTTGTCTCATCTGACCAGAGAACATTCTTTCAAAAAGTTTTTGGCTTTCTCAGGTAAGTTTTGGCAAACTCCAGCCTGGCTTTTTTATGTCTCTGGGTCAGAAGTGGGGTCTTCCTGGGTATCCTACCATAGAGTCCCTTTTCATTCAGACGCCAACAGATAGTACGGGTTGACACTGTTGTACCCTCGGACTGCAGGGCAGCTAGAACTTGTTTGGATGTTAGTCGAGGTTCTTTAGCCACCATCCGCACAATCTTTCGTTGAAATCTCTCGTCAATTTTTCTTTTCCGTCCACATCTAGGGATGTTAGCCACAGTGCCATGGGCTTTAAACTTCTTGATGACACTGCGCACGGTAGACACAGGAACATTCAGGTCTTTGGAGATGGACTTGTAGCCTTGAGATTGCTCATGCTTCCTCACAATTTTGCTTCTCAAGTCCTCAGACAGTTCTTTGGTCTTCTTTCTTTTCTCCATGCTCAATGTGGTACACACAAGGACACAGGACAGTGGTTGAGTCAACTTTAATCCATTTCAACTGGCTGCAAGTGTGATTTAGTTATTGCCACCACCTGTTATGTGCCACAGGTAAGTAACAGGTGCTGTTAATTACACAAATTAGAGAAGCATCACATGATTTTTCAAAGGGTGCCAATACTTTTGTCCACCCCCCTTTTTATGTTTGGTGTGGAATTATATCCAATTTGGCTTTTTGACAATTCTTTTTGTGGTTTTCCATTGAAGACAAATTAAATGAAGATATTATTACCAAAGCATTTGTGATTGCAATCATTTTCTGGAAGAAATTGAGTATTATCTGACAGAATAGCAGGGGTGCCAATACTTTTGGCCAGCACTGTATATCTCTTTGTCTCTTGCATATTTTTGTATTTTAAATTATATATTTAATAAATTATAACATTTCTATTACTATTTGTTTGTGTGGAATTTTTTTTGTTTAACCCCTTAAGGACCCAGCCCAAAAGTGCGTTAAGGACCAGGCCTCGTTTTTCAAAACTGACATGTTTCACTTTATATGGCAATAACTTTGAGACGTCTTAACTTACACAAGTGATTTTGAGATTGTTTTTTCGTGACACATTGTACTTCATGTTAGTGGTAAACTCTAATGAATATTTTTGTATTTATTTATAAAAAAAATAGGAAATTTGATGGAAATTTGGAAAAAAATCGCAATTTTCAAAATGTGAAATGCTCTGCTTTTCAGATAGATAGTCATACCACCCAAATACATTAATACATATTATCTACCATATCTCTGCTTTATATCGGCATCATCTTTTAATCGCCCTGTAATTTATTTTGGATGTTAGAAGGCTTACAAGTGTAACAGCAATTTTGCAGATTTACAAGAAAATTTCCCAAACTAATTTTTTAGGGACCACTTCAGTTCTGAAGAGGATTATAATGGCCTATATATTAGAAACCCCCATAAATGACCACATTTTCAAAACTGCACCCCTCAAATAATTCAAAATAATATTTGGGAAGTTTGTTAACCCTTTAAGCATTTCACTGGAATTAAAACAATATGGAGGTGAAATTTAGACATTTAATTTTTTCCCACTAATTCCTTAATTTAGCCCTAAAATTAACACATTCACAAAGGGTTAAAAGAGAAAATGCATCTCACAGTTTGTTATGCAATTTCTCCCAAGCACGGAAATACCCCACAAGTGGGTGTAAACTGATGTTTGGGCGAATGGCAGCGCACGGAAGGGAAGGAGCGACACTAGAGCATCTGAGAAGCAGATTTTGCTGGAATAGTTTTCAGGTGCCATATCTCATTTGCAGAGCCCCTAGAGTACCAATACAAAGGATAACCCCAAAAAGTGACCCACATTTTGGAAACTACACCCCTCACAGAATTCATATAGGGGTATAGTGAGCATTTTGACCTTACAGTCGTTTCACAGATTTTGCTAACACTGGGATGTATAAATGAAACATTACTAAAATGTCACTTTATCCCCAAAGTTTTCATTTTCACAATGGGTTAAAGGAGAAAAAGCACCCCACAGTTTGCAAAATAATTGCTCCTAAACACAGCAATACCCCATATGTGGTCGTAATCTGCTGTATGGGTACATGGCAGGGCTCAGAATGGAAAGAGCGCTATTTAGCTTTTGGAGAGCAGATTTTGCTGGAATAGTTTTCAGGTACCATGTCGCATTTGCAGAGCCCCCAAAGTACCAATACAGTGGAAACCCCCTAAAAGTGACCCCATTTTGGAAACTACACCCCTCACAGAACATATCAAGGGGTATAGTGAGCATTTTGACCCTACAGCTGTTTCACAGATTTTATTAACATTGGGACATTAAAATGAAAAATTACTTTTTTTCCAATAAACCGTCAATTTAGCCCCAAATTTTTCATTTTCACAAGAGGACAAAGGAGACAAAGCACCCCAAAGTTCGTTACACAATTTCTCCTGAATACAGAAATGCCCCATATGTGGTTGTAATCTGCTGCATGGGTAAATGGCAGGGCTCAAAATGGAAAGAGCGCTATTTAGCTTTTGGAGGGCAGATTTTGCTGGAATAGTTTTCGGATGCCATGTCGCATTTGCAGAGCCCCTAAAGTACCAATATAATACAAACCCCCAAAAAGTGACCCCATTTTGGAAACTACACCCCTTATAGAATTTATCTAGGGGTATGGTGAACATTTTGACCTCACAGCTGTTTCACAGATTTTATTAACATTGGGACATTAAAATGAAAAATTACTTTTTTTTCCAATAAACCGTCAATTTAGCCCCAAATTTTTCATTTTCACAAGAGGACAAAGGAGAAAGAGCACCCCAAAGTTCGTTACACAATTTCTCCTGAACACAGAAATGCCCCATATGTGGTTGTAATCTGCTGCATGGGTAAATAACAGGGCTCAAAATGGAAAGAGCGCTATTTAGCTTTTGGAGGGCAGATTTTGCTGGAATAGTTTTTGGATGCCATGTCGCATTTGCAGAACCCCTAAAGTACCAATATAATGGAAACCTCTCAAAAGTGACCCCATTTTAGAAACTCAAGGAATGTATCAAGGGGTATTATCATTTAGAGCCTAAAAATGCTTCCCAAAAATTAATGTACAAAGTGAAAATTTAAGTTTTTAAAGAAATATCCAATTTCAGTGCCTAATATGTTGCGGCCACTTTGTGGCATCAGAGATATGAACTCCTAAAACTATTAAGTGGGCTATCCCGGGGACAAAAAAATTCTATATGTGGGTATAAACTGCTGCTTGGGCACACAGCAGGGCTCAGAAGGGAAGGAACACTGTGGGTTTTTTTAGCTTTTGGAGTACAGATTTAGAGGGACTTTCTGGTCGCCATGTTGTTTTTGCAGAGCCCTGGAGGTGCCAGTAAATTGGAATTCCCCAAGAAGTGACCCCCATTTTGTAGGGGCAATTTTAGGGTCTTTGCAAATGTGACACGGCGTCCAAAAAAACAACAATCTAAATATGCGCTCCAAAAGCACATAGCGCTCCTTCACATTTGCGCCCTGCTGTGTGCCCAAATGACAGTTTATGCCCACATGTATGACACTGGTGTACCCAGGATAACGTACTTAACAATGCCTTATGTGGGTATAAACTGCTGTTTGGGCACAGCCAGGCACAGAAGGGAAAGAGCGCTATTTTGTTTTTTAGAGCACAGTTTGCTTTTTGGACACCATGCCACTTTTGCAGAGCCCATGAATTGTCAGTAAAGTGGAATCCGCAGACATGTCACCCCATTTTGGAAACTATACCCTTCAAGGGATTTATCAAGTGGGGTAGCGAGCATTATTAACCCTTAAGTGTTGCATTCTTTTAATTTCCAAAAATGAATGCGCAGCTGATAATGAAAAGTTAAAAAAATGAAATTTTTCTATAGATACGCCATTTCAGTGCCCAATATGTTGTGCCCAGTTTATGTCTGCACAGACACACACTCCAAAAACTGGTGAACGGGGATCCCGGGCACAACAGCTTTTGGAGCATTCATCTCTGATACAAGCCGGGCACAACATATTACGCACTGAAATTACGTATTCCTGGAAAAATTGTCATTTTCACCTTTCATCATCAGCTGCGTATTCATTTACGGATAATAAATTATAGCAACACTTGGGGGTTAAAAATGCTCACTGTACCCCTGGATAAATTCCTTCAGGGGTGCAGTTTCCCAAATGGGGTGACATGTCAGGGGATTCCACTGTACTGGCATTTCAGCTCTGCAAAAGTGCAATGGCGTCCAAAAACCAAACCGTCCAAGTCTGTGCTCCAAAAACCAAATAGCGCTCCTTCCCTTCTGTGCCCGGCTGTGCCCAAACAGGAGTTTATACCCATATATGACATTAAGTACCTTATCCTGGGTACACCAGTGTCATACATGTGGGTATAATCTGCATTTTGGGTACACAGCAGGGCACAAAAGGGAAAGAGCGCTATGTGGCTTTTGGAGTGCAGATTCAGATGTTTGGTATATGGACGCCATGTCATGTTTGCAGAGCCTCTAATGTACCAGAAAAGTGGAATCTCCTAGGGAGTGACCCCATTTTGAAAAGTGCACCCCTCAAAGAATTTATCAAGGGGTGTAGTGAGCATTAGTATCCCAGACGTGACTGCACAGCGGATGGGGAAAAGTGGATGAATATGTAAGCTGTGCGTAGTACATTGGGTACACTAAATTCCCTACTATTTCCCCAGTAGTTCCTATTATTGGGGAGGTCACTCTGGGGGTCACTTCTGGTTTATTATCCCTCGTAAGCTCTAAATCTGGGGTGTACCCTAATATACGCTTGCACAGCTTATACATTCCCTTCCTGCCGCAGCCAGTTATGCTCTAATGATTTGGCGATTTTTGGGGTTTTTGTCTTCACATTGTACGAGCTATATTTTCTTTATTTCTATGGTGATGTAGCCATATAAGGGCTTGTTGTTTGTGGGGTGAGATGTATTTTTTTACGACATCATTTTTAGGTGCTTACAACTTATTAAATAAATTTTATTAACTCTTTCTTGGTGGATTAAAAAACAACCCCATCAATTCTGGCACTGCGTTTTATCTTTTAAATTTTTCACCATGCAGCGTTGAGCGTAAGTAACATTTTACCTTTATTCTGTGGGTCAGTACGATTACGGAAATACCTCATTTATACAGTTTTTTTATGCAATACCAATTTTGCAGAACAAAAACCCATTTGGGGACATAAATCAATTTTTTTTGCATCGCCATCTTCTAAGATGCGTAGCATTTTTATTTTTCAGTTTAGAGAGTTGGTTTAGGGCTTATTTTTTGCGGGACAACCTGTGCTTTTTATTGGTACTGTTTTGGGGTACATATGACTTTTTGATCACTTTTTATGGCATATTTTGTAAGGTGAGATGGCGAAAAATCGTTACTTTTGGCGGGTTTTTTCCGTTTTTTTTTTCCCCGACTTTCACCGTGTACATTAAATATGGTTTCAGTTTTATTGTACAGGTTGTTATGGACGCAATGATACCAAATATGTATTGTTTTTATTCATTATTAGGTTTATTTTTTATATAATTCATTTTATATAGGAAAAGGGAATTTTTGGGGCTTTATTCTTTTATTCATTTTTTTCACATACTTTATTATTTTTTTTTTCACTTTTTTTTTACTTTTTCTTGTGTCCCATTAGGACACCTGAGCCAGAGATGCTTTGATCTCTGGCTCAGTACTATAGACTGCAAGACACGAGCATACACATGTCTTGCAGTCTATACAGGAAGTCATCGCTATGGAAACACAGCGCTGACTTCCTGAGGTCTCGGCAGGATCAACCAGGTACTGGGGGCTCCAGGCAGCCTGGGGTCACTGGGCAGACCCCGGGCTGCAGATTAGAGATATCGGCACCCCCCGATCTCGCCGCGGGGGGGTGCCAGGGGGGGCGGCAAGACGGCGGAACCCCTTGGATGCCGCGGTCATGTTTGACCGCGGCATCCAAGGGGTTAAAACCGCCAATCGGAACTCAGTTCCGACCGAGGATTATGGAGCAGGGTGTTAGCTGTCAGATACAGCTAACACCCGGTTCCGATACCGCCCGCTCAGATAGTGAGCGGGAGGCCGGCCTCGGGCGTAGTATTACTCCCTGGTGCGCGAAGTACCTAGCGCCCAGAACGTAATAGTACGTCCAAGGTCGTTAAGGGGTTAATTTAATGTAATATTGTTCCATACTTTTTCTTACTTGTATTATTTGCTCTATTTTGGTCCTCTCAGGAAAAAGTAAAAGAAGAAAAAGAAGTTCTTTCCATTGTTGAATACATATATGTTTTGGTGAACATGGGATGTACTTGATATACCACATGTACTCAGTCAGTGTTTATTGGTGTTTGCGTGTATCAGGTATATCATAAGGGCTTCACATTTCTTTGGGTAAATATAAAAATTGGATTGGGTTTTCTTTGATGAATAAAGAAAACTTTTTTTTTTTTTTTTCTATTATACTAAAGAATATCAGGTATTTGATAGCCCTGGTCATACTATTGGGACAGTAATGCATGGATTCATATAGGCAAAAAACAGTGGTATGAAATTAATTGGAAATATCAAATATAAAGAATATTGTAGATTTTGGTCAATTGTATTAATATTATATACTATTGAATTTTAATTACTACCAGTTTGGAAGGTTTGATTAATCTGATATTATTGGTTACGGGTTTATATTATAAATCTATGAATGCCAACAATCGGGGTATTTGTTGTATGAAAAAGTCTTATCTGATACTTGTCCATGTGTATTATTATTCAGATGGTTCTTCTGATATGGTATTAGGCACCATAGGGGTAAACAATACATGTGGACTGTCTTACCTCAAGGGGCACGGAACTCCCCTAACATGTACACGCAGGTATTGCAGTCAGTCCTGCAATCCTGGGACCAGTCACAAGGTGCTAGACGTCTGACTAAGTGAAATCAGAAGTCACTCACATATCTGGTCTGTAATGTGTTCTGTTCATAATTTTTGTTATGTGATCAGGGGATAAACTATTTAAGGATTCTGTTTTCTCTGCTGATATATTTTGAGTATTTTCTAACCTTATTGAATTGTTTGTAATTCTGGGGTGTGTAGAAGTTGTACAATACTGAATTTATTTGGGATTGTTATTAATAAGCCACTGGCACTTTAAAAACTATGTATTGTAGGTTTGCTGGGCTATGTAGTGCTACAGCAGTGAGATGCCGGGGGTGGGGGGGAGAGCCAGCTATGTGTGGGATGGGTATCTGCTTGCATGATAAGAGAAAAAGAAAAAAAGACACTGTTAACAAGGTGTAATAAATCTAGCATTAGAAACACAGATGGGAATGGCTGGACGATTCAGACTACAGTGTGTCTTAGTTATGCCGCCTAATGTCACCTTTGCATGCTGCACGTCACTAAAAATCCCTTTACCCTGTTACCAATAGGTTCAGGGGGGGAAGAAAGGAGAGTCAGACAACAAGTATTTTCTGCTAACAATATAGAACAACATGATTGTATACAAGAAATTATTGGGTTTTGGTCATGTAAATGATGAACCTATTGCTAACCCTGATTTTGAGTTCTTTTGTAGATGGCTCTCGATTTGGGAAGAATAGCAGATTCTGCACCGGATATGCCATGGTCACTGAACACGAGGTAACACAAGCAGAACCATTACAGAACCCCACAGGTTTCAGCTCAAGAAGCTGAATTAAAAACACTCACTGAAACAGTGTAAAATGGCTGAGGGTAAGCCTGCTGGGCCTTAGGTATAGCAGGACTATGGTCTGATCTGGAGAGCAAGAGCTTTCTGTACGTGTACAGCTACCCAGACAGGTGGGTATAGTCAAAGTCTAGGCACACACCAAGGCTGATACAAAGAAAGTAGAGGTAACGTGTGGGCAGATGCTGCCACCAAACTAGCTGCAGAAAAGCCTAGGGAACTTGCCTCAACACAGGCGGTCACCATAGTGGACCAAAACTCTCAGCTCTCTTTTCAGGTCCTAAAAACAATGCAGGACCAAGCCAGCTCAGAAGACAAAGAAGACTTGGGAACCGCAAGGAAAAAAAAAGTATGAACAAGTCCTGATGGCCAGTGGTAAGAGAGTATGTCTTCCGAGAGCATTGTTCCCAATGATGGCGCAAGCAGCTCAAGTGCACCACTCAGAAGTAGCCATGTGTGACCTGGTGAGCATATGATGGGTAGCTGCAGGATTTAGCATCACTGCAGTCAGATACGTGTAAGCCTGCATAACATGTGTAAAACACAATGTAGGCCAAGAAGTTAAAGGTTCCTCTAAAAAGCACACCCCGAAGCTCTTGTACCTGTTTCAGTGATTGCGGGTTAACTATATACAGTTACCAAAGGTGGGAAGGTATGAGTACGTGCTTGTGTGTATTGATCTCTTTTCAGGATGGCCTGAGGCATTTCTGGTGCAGAAAGACACTGCAAAAGGAACTGCAGATAAACTACTGAAAGAAGTAGTGTGCAGGTATGGGATTCCCGAGACCATCAAAGTGATAATGGTACTCATTTTACAGGACAGGTAATGAGAGAAATAACGGAGGCCATGGGGACACAGCAAGTGTTCCTTACCCTGTACCCGAGTAGTGGAGAGGATAAATGGTACCCTCTAAATGAAAATCCAAAAAGCCATGAACAGAGTATTTGTCACTTGTATTTGTTTCTTCTGTAAGGTACACTCCTTATAGAAGAATTGGCTTCAGCCCCTATCAAATTCTCTTTGGGTCAGCCCCTAGATTAGGATTGTATTTTTGGCAATTGCTCCAGATGTAGTATGGTGTGCTGACTATGTGATGGTTTGGCAAAAACATTTGACTCATGTACACTCTCGAGTTTTCTCCTTCCTTCCAGATCCTGAGTCAGTGGAAGGAACCCCTAAATTACAACCCAGAGATTGTGATAAAGAAACACATGAGAAGGACCTTGATTTGACGGTCCCTTCCATGTCCTGTTGACAACCAGTACAACTGTGAAACTACAAGGAAAGTCTTGTTGTCACGATGGTGTCCCCACTGAATGATGTTCATAGGGACAATAAACTGATTACACACCACCAGGTCCTGATAAAGGATATGGATCCGGAAAGGAAACCTAAAGACTGTTGGATCTGCACCTATAGTGCTGATTTGCTTATGTTTATTTTGCTTCTTTAAGCTATTACAGTGCATATACAAAAGGATGAGCAGATCAAAACTTGAAAGGCCAAACCCATGACAGATGGCATTGAGATAAAGGTTGGAATACAGAAGCACATGATGGGAATCTGGTGAAGGAAATGAACTCATTTGACATGCCACCTGTTGTGTGCATATGATTTCTCCGAGCTCGTATGAAATACTTAATCAGAAACTCTACAACATATCTTGGGGTCCGTTGTAATCCCTAACATTGCAAAAACGTTTCTAGTAAGGGCAAGTTAAGAAAGGTAATATAGATTGGAAAAGACATGCAAAGTTACAATAGGAGATTGAACAGAGGAGTGTACTAGGACATAGAAAAGCATATTGTATCTGGTCTAAAGGTTGTGTACATGTTCATGTCCCAGGACTTGGTTTAGTTCACTGACAAGTATCTGTGATACTGTATTTGCCTGTGAAGTTTGTCCTTCCTCACTCTCTGTAACCCTAGCTGTGATGCTGTAGCTGCTCCCCTCCTTCTCTGCTCTAGTTCACTTGTTTTTGTTATAACATGTCTGCTCAGCTCCTGGAAATGCATCATCATTTTTCACCTACTGCTGCCACTAGTACTGCTGTTATATGAGGTTTTACAAGATTTACCTGGATTAAAGCATCTGAAATCTTATCTACGCCTCCTCAGTTGAGTTGAACACTATCTGACAAAATATTTCTTGGTGTAAGTACTGCTTAATATAGAGACTATAGGACACTCTCACAACTATGCACTTGCAGCCAAGTTATTGAGTCAGAATAGTGAAAAATGATGCATAAAGGCTCCCAGATACAGTTGTAAGACAGTTCACCAGCTTCTGAGATGAAGTTAGTCACTGCAAGTTACCTGCAGAGCCAGAAGGAATCAGCAGTTACCTGGACACTGCTCGTGGAGTAAACCCAATAGTCTCCAAGTTGCCATATAATATTCAAGAAAGGTGAACCACAGTTGGGTCAAGATACAAAAGTGAGAATCAAGTCTCCTTTACTCCATTTTCCTACTTCTGTGAATTTATCAAGAACATTGCAGAAGCCAAGAATGATCCAAGCTTTTCCTATGGGGAACCCAGTGTTCCTGGTTCACCTCCTATTAAGTACGACAGTTCACATTCTAGCTACAGAAATCGCAGAGGTCCAGTTTCGGTGAAAAAGACTGATAGTCTTCCTACACCTACAGCAGCTCCAGAAGAGAGCAGTTGCAGGAACAAACAAGACAAAAAGGTAGAAAATCCTAACCGTCTGTGTCCTATTCACAAGAAGCCTCATCCCCTCAAGAAGTGTATTGGCTTCAGGAGGAAACCAATCCAGGAACGTAGAGAGCTTCTAATGAAACTTGGAATATGTTTCAAATGTTGTGCCTCTACTGAACATGTTGCTAGAGACTGTAAAGTTGCTATTAAGTGTATAGAGTGTGGCAGTGAGGACCATGTACAAGCTCTTCATCCATCCCAGCCTAGTGCCACACCACCTAGAGGTCCCCCCTTCCCCAATAAAGCATGGCGGTGAGAACACAGATCAAGCAGAAAATACTACCACAGTATCTTCCTCATGTACAAAAGTCTGCGGAGAAGAGCTTTGTGACAAGTCCTGTGCAAGGATATGCCTAGTCAATATATACCCCTAGGGTCAGCCAGAAAGGACTCTGAGGGTGTACACAATTTTGGACAACCAGAGCAACCGATCACTTGCAAGGTCAAAACTCTTTGATCTGTTTCACTTAAAGGGTGATACTTATCCATATACCTTGTGTACGTGTAGTGGCATATCAGAGGTTTCTGGGAGAAGAGCCAGTGGACTCATAATAGCTTCTCTCAAGGGCAATCTGGAGATACCTTTGCCCACACTTGTTGAGTGCAACCAGATATCATCCAACAGAGAGGAGATACCCTCACCAGAGGTGGATTTCCATCACCCTCATCTAAGGACTATAGCCAATGAAATACCAGTCCTTGACAAAAATGCAGACATTCAACTTCTGCTAGGTAGAGACATTCTTAAACTGCACAAAATATGCCAGCAAATTAATGGACCACATGATGCACCATATTCCCAGCGCCTTGATCTGGGATGGGTTATCATAGGCAATGTCTGCATAGATAGGATGAAAAGGCCCACCAAGATTACTTCATTTAAGACGCATATCTTACCAAATGGTCGCAGCACTTATTTTCAGCCATGACCTCATCACTACCAAGTGAAAGAGAAGATAAGCAACAGTAAGTAGCTGCATAATCAACAAGACAACGTGAATACTTTCCTGCCCGGGGATGACACCCTTGGATTAACAATGTTCAATACAAGTGACGACAACAGCACCAGCTATAACAGATAAAGAATTTCTCAAACTTATGGACAAGGAATTCATTCAAGATGATTCCAACAGCTGGGTAGCACCTTTACCCTTCCGCTCCCCAAGATCAAAACTACCAAACAATCTGAATCAAGCAGTTTCTAGATTTTCCTCTCTAAAATGTACCCTCAAGAGGAAACCAGAGGTGGAGAAACACTTTGTTGGTTTCTTGCAAAAGGTATTTGAGAGAGATCATGCAGAACCTGCACCTCCACTGAGAAAATGTTGGTACCTTCCATCATTTGGTGTGTATCACCCTCACAAACCAAACCAAATCAGGGTTGTGTTTGATTCTACCGCACAGTATGAAGGCGTGTCTCTCAACAACCTGCTACTCACTGGTCCTAACCTAAACAACAGCCACATAGGAGTCCTAATCTGCTTCAGACAAGAACCTGTTGCAGTGATGGCCGACATCCAGCAGATGTTTCATTGCTTCATTGTTAAGGAAGATGACATAAACTATCTCAGGTTCCTATGGCACAAGGAAAATGAAGTCATAGATTACCGGATGAAGGTACAAGTCTTTGGCAATAGCCCATCTCCTGCAGTAGCGATCTATGGACTGAAAAGGACCACCCATGAAGGTGAGAAAGAGTATGGCTCTGACGCTTGTCAGTTTGTTGAAAAGAACTTCTATGTTGATGATGGTCTTAAATCCTTACCTACAAGTGAAGAAGTGATTGATCTCCTCTCCAGAACACAGGAAATGCTGTCTGTAGCAAACCTCAGACTTCACAAGATCATCTCCAATAATCTTGAGAAAATGAAAGCATTTCCCTCTGATGATCACGCAATCAACTTGAAGGATCTTGATGTCAGTTCTGATACTCCTCCTATGCAATGCAGCCTAGGATTACTGTGGAACATTGAACAAGACACATTCACATTCCAAGTGTCAGCTTGTGACAAACTTTTCACCAAGCGAGGAGTTTTATCTGTTGTGAACAGCATTTATGATCCCCTTGGTTTCATTGCTCCCATCACCATTCAAGGCAAGCTACTACTAAGACAGCTTACCACTGAGAACATGGACTGAGACACTCCACTGCCTGCTGAGAAACAACAAAGGTGTGAAAAATGGAAAAGCTCTTTGGAAGTATTGGAACAACTCCAGGTTACACGCTGTTATGTACCAGCTCCCTTTCAGCTGCAGCAAGGAAGGAAATCCACATCTTCTCTGATGCGTCAGTGGAAGCTGTAGCTGCAGTTGCCTAACTGAGGATATTAGGAGCCAATCATGAGCCACAGTGTGGATTCGTTCTAGGTAAGGTCAAACTGACCCCAAAACCTGCACACTCTGTTCCACGACTCGAACTTTGTGCAGCTGTGCTTGCAGTAGAAATTGCTGAAGCAATAAGAGACGAAATGGACATTGTCATTGATTCATTTACATTCTACACTGATAGCAGAGTTGTCCTTGGCTATATACACAATCAATCAAGACAATTTTATGTGTATGTTGGCAACAGAGTAGAACGTATCAGAAGTTTCTCTGCCCCTGATCAGTGGCATTACATCTCCACACAACTTAAGCCAGTTGACCGTGGTACAAGGCCTGCACCGACAGCACACCTTCTAGACCATATGTGGCTGTCACCTCCAAGATTCCTGTATGAAGATACCTGCTTGACTCTTACCAATGCTGTCTTCTATGATTTAGTGGATCTCGAGTCTTACAAGGAAATCAGGCCTATGACCTTCATGCTCTACACTACAGTGATTCCAAAGGCGAAGCCGAAGTCACATCGCTTTGAGCGTTTCTCGACCTGGTCATCCATTGTGAGAGCTGTCGCCCGACTGTTTCACATTGCTCAGTGCTTTGCGAAGGACAGATCGACAGAGTGTCATGGCTGGCATATGTGTACGGAGCACCCTACAGCAGCGGACATTGAGCACGCTGAGCAAGTTATCATCTGGAGTGTTCAACAAGAGGTATATCATCAAGAAATTGACAGTATCTCACGGAACATCAATCAGTCCAGGAACAGTGCACTTTACAAACTAAACCCTGTAATAGATCATCACAAATTATTGAGAGTGGGTGGCCAGATTGGAAAGTCTGATTTGTGTAGCAAGGAACAGTATCCAGTGATAATTCCAGGTGGACATTACTTTTCTGCTCTGCTGATCTGACATTATCACGAGAAGGTACAACATCAAAACAGACAGTTTACTGAAGGTGCCATCAGGTCAGCTGGTTTCTGGATTGTGGGAATGAAGAGACGCATCTCCTCCGTGATCCATAAAATGTGTTAAGTACCAAAAGTTAAGCGAAAGACACCAATAGCAGCAAATGGAAAGCCTTCCTCCAGACCGTCTAAGTACTGATCCGCCCTTTACTTACGTTGCAGTGGACATCTTTGGCCCATGGTCCATCACACAAAGAACCCGTGGTGGAGCTGCAAACAGTAAACAATGGGCTGTGCTTTTCACCTGTCTCAGCATTCGAGCAGTACACATTGAAGTAATTGAATCTATGTATTCATCTTGCTTTATCACCGCCCTCCAAAGATTCTTCCCAATTCGTGGACCTGCCAAACAACTGAGGTCTGACTGTGGCACTAACTTTGTTGGAGCCTGCAAAGAATTGCAGTTAGACAACTTCTTATCCAACAATGGGTGCACTTGGGTGTTTAACCCTACACATTCATCCCATATGGGAGGTTCATGGGAACGCATGATTGGTATCGCACGCAGGATCCTTGACTCTATGTTGATGGACCACAAGTCGACAATGCTCACCCATGAGACATTGATAACTTTTCTTGCTGAAGTGTCTGCTATAATCAATGCAAGGCCACTTGTCCCAGTATCTTCAGACCCTGATTCTCCAATTATCTTAACCCCAGCAACACTTCTTACTCAGAAAATTGGTACTGCTGCTACCCCTCCAAGTACCTTTAACCACAGTGACATTTACAGACGCCAGTGGAAACAGGTTCATCACCTGTCCAATGTGTTCTGGCCCCACTGGAAAACTGAGTACCTCCACATGCTTCAGAACCGTCACAAATGGAAGACCTCAAAACCTAATCTCCAGGTTGGTGACCTTGTCCTTCTAAAGGATAAAGAAGCCCATCAGAATGAATGGCCTATGGGTCTCACCACTAAAGCTGTCCCTAGTGATGATGGGAAGACTCGGAAAGTGGAGGTCAAGGTGACCAAGGGAGGTTCAGTGTGAGTTTTCTTCCGTCCAATTAACGAACTGTTGCTTCTTCTTGAAAGAGGAGAAGTCACATAAAAGAAGATAAGGACACCATTCAAAGCTCATGGCGGTGAGCATCCCTCCATGAACTAAAACCGTGTCACACCCCTGACATATTCTTGTGGATTACAGTGTGGGTTGGTGGAAGTGATGGCAAGTCACGGCTTCCCCGATCTGAAGATTGGTTTATTTGGACCTTATGTAAAGTTCTTAGTTGTGGCCTAAAAATTCAAAACTTTTAGTCTCAAGCTTTGGACTAACTGTTCATTGTTGTTTATTGTGCATGTTTCTTTTTTTTTGTTTTTTCAGGTTTGAAGTGGACCTTGTGGACATCTCAAGGATATTATTTAATGTTTGTTTTCTGTGAAATCTAAAGATTTCAGGTGGGGAGTGTCATGTCCCAGGACTTGGTTTAGTTCACTGACAAGTATCTGTGATACTGTATTTGCCTGTGAAGTTTGTCCTTACTCACTCTCTGTAACCCTAGCTGTGATGCTGTAGCTGCTCCCCTCCTTCTCTGCTCTAGTTCACTTGTTTTTGTTGTAACATGTCTGCTCAGCTCCTGGAAATGCATCATCATTTTTCACCTGCTATTGCTACTGCTGTTACTGTATATGAGGTTTTACAAGATTTACCTGGATTAAAGCATCTGGAATCTTATCTATGCCTCCTCAGTTGAGTTGAACACTCACAACCATGCACTTGCAAGTTATTGAGTCAGAATAGTACATACATACCCAATATATGAAGTATATTCTCTCAGACGTGTGTAGTAGTACAGGTGAGGATACAGATAATGGATTAGGCATGCTGTTGGATAATATAAAGCAGGATGCAAAAAACTTGTAATGTAGAGATACATAGAGGTAAAGGATCGTAAGTAGTATACATACCAGTAATGGCAAGCCGGGTTCACTTATATGAGTGGAAGTAGTGGCTTTCATAATAAGTATAAGCATGCTGTGGAATAATATGGGAGATATGGGTTAAAGGGTCCAGATGTGTGGATACAGATAATGGAATCTGTAGCTGCTGGGGCGCTTACCTATAGAAGATATTGCGTGGTGGAACACATTGCTGGCATAGTGGAGGATGGTGCTGACATGCTATTCAGCGCCATCCTTAAATGGGATATGGCCGACGTCAGCATCATATGATGCTGCGTATCGCACACCTGCGCAGTGCAGAGCGTGATTCGGAGTTCCCGCGGTGATAGTGTATATATGATTACCATATATAAAGTGCCCTCTGCATGCTGTCTAACACTTTGAAACTAATAGGAAAGCTAATTTTAAGGAGAAATGATTGGAATAACTCTACCGTTTGTATATAGAGGGATAATGTAAAACATATATAAATTAATTAAAAGAATAATAGGGTATGTATGTGAAATGGGGAAGGGAATAATCAGGTATGTATATGGAGAGGAAAAAGGGGATAATAGAGGGATAATAGATAACATATGTACATTAACTTAAGGGATAATAAGATATGTATGTGAAAAGGAGAAAGGGATAATAAGGTATGAATATAAAAGGACAAAAAGGGAAAGCTAACAGAAAGGGGGAGAGAATTTGATTGTTATGTAAACAGAGTATGGGATAATTAGGTATGCATGTAGAGGAGAAAGAGAAGAAAAATAGGAATTATGGAAAAAGAATGGATCAAAAGGATACTAAATTTGGTATATGTATGCCAATCAAAGCGATGTAATTTCAAATCTTATCGTAATGACAAGATGTAAAGTATTAATAAATAGTAAGGTATATTCAGCAAGTAAAATCATAAATATAGGAAGTTATAGTCCATATACGTAATTCTCTTAGGGATATCCTGATCCCTGAGTGTGACATACTGTAGTCCATATGTATGGTGCTCCCAGAGGAGGGATGATGGAATGCTATTCCATCCCTAATTCTCTGTATGTTGTTATTCACAAAAATGAGGATATTTCATATTCTCTGTTCAATCCCAGGGGCTCCATGGTCTGTAATTTATGGATCCAGAATGCCTCCCTGCGTTTGAGCATCTGGATTCTATTGCCTCCACGTCGTGGAGCCTGAACTTGTTCCAGAACTTGGAACCTTAGCTGTGCTATTGTGTGATTGTGTTGTATGAAATGGAAAGGAATCGGTAATAATCGGCAACGTATTTTGGATTTGTGTCGTTTGATGCGGTCTCGCAGACATTGGGTAGTTTCCCCAACATATGCGAGACTGCATGGAGACTTGAGGTTTTTTTGTATATTTGCCCAGTTTGTGGATGGTATACATTATCACCTCTAAGTATATTGGAACATTGAAAGCAGGATAAAAAGGGGAAGGTATCGTGTTTTGGAGTGTTGAGAAAGTGTTGTTTAGGTAATTTAATGGAGGAACCGATATCCGCTTTAACTAGCAGGTCACTGAGATTTTTAGGTTGTCTGTAGCATGGGAGAAATTCTCTTGGAATTCTTGTATTCCTGCAAATGCCTCATGTAAAATATTCCAGTATTTATGTATGAAGTGGTGTACTTTGTATGTAAAAGGGTGGAAAGAGTGGATGAAAGGTATTCCTTTGGCTTTTTTCTCTCCTAGGTTGGGTGATCTGTTGTGTGGTCTGTGTGAGTGCAAATAAATTCTTAAAAAATCAGACAATGTGATTTGGTGAGGACCCGATCAGGATAGCCCCTATCTAGCTCCACAGGAGAGACAGTTGTTCTCAATCTCCTTGCGAAAAATGTTAATGTCTCTTTGTATAAGTGAAATTACTGTCTCCACTGGAGGTGAATTCCTAGGTGATGTAAAGGGACTCTTATTCCTGAGACCCAGGCTTTTGGCTGTTAAACAACATTGTGAGTTCGGTATTGTCTGGTTAGCATTCTCCTGAGCATTGCTGGCAAAATGTGCTTTCAGTCTCAGTGTTCTATAGAATCTGTTTAGGTCTAAATCCAGTTGGAACAGATCAAATTTGTATGATGGGCAAAATGAGAGTCATCTCTGTAGTGTGTTCAGTTGCGATGCACTCAGGGATTTGGAAGATATATTGACCACCAGGGAAGTGTTCTGTTGTGTACATACCTGGGATCAAGTAGACATTGTCGCATTCCCAGCTGCGTCCCAGCTGCAACTATTTAACTTCACGTGGAACTAAAAAGTAGCATCTTTCTGAAAGTGAGTGGGGCCACTACCCACACCATATTTATCAACATTTACACCACAGAAGTGGCATAAAAGTCAGCTGCCATATATTTGCTACTAGGCGCAAGGGCACCTCAAGAAGACACAGTCTCATCATGAATCAAGCTGTCCTTGACCTGGAGCAGAGAACATTAAGACCAGTGTGAAATAAGAGTCTTGATGAATTTCCCCCAATGTCTGCACATTAGATATTGCCAAAATACAGTGGGGGAAAAAGTATTTAGTCAGCCACCAATTGTGCAAGTTCTCCCACTTAAAAAGATGAGAGAGGGGGGGCGTGGCTAGCCGGAGAAGAGAGCGGACGTGCATCCTCTCAGCTCCTCAGGAATACCGCAGAGATCTAGCTGTAATCCACTGCATCCTGACCACAGTGGGTCTTATACACACAGGGGTTCACCCCCAGACCCCAGTGAGACAAACGGGAGAGTTGAAAAAGACCTCTGGTGCATATAGAGGCATATAGTGGGCCTAGCCAACCTGAGGCCTACTACCACAGCATTCGCGGATCCGCCATTTTGACTGTGTCCCGGTGAACCTCTTTCAGACTTACCTCAATTTGGACCCCTGCCCCTCTGCCCAACTTGCTGTAACGACTTACCGGGGACCTTGCTGCATCGGCGGGTGAGTCCAGACACTGGTGTAGCGGGTCTGAGAGAGGAGAGTGCCGTTCGTGCAGGGAGTGTGGCCGCCATATTAGGGCCCTTTTGCCCAGATAGCAGACAAGGAGGAGCGGATACCGGGCCTGGCGCTGAGCTGAGCTTAAAGAGAGCTGACGAACTGCCGCTCCAAGCCCACGGGTCGCCGACGTTATAGAGAGGTCGGATCCTGAGGCAGATAGAGGGGATGGAGGCAGCCATCTATGAGCCTCCTTCCCAACGAGATATAGTGAAGGGGAGATCGTACGCCTGAGAGGGGTTGCGTCTGACACAAAAGCTGCAGGCGGCAGGCCGGGAAGGTGCAGCGCTGAGGTCCTAGCACGGAAACACAGTGAGTGAAGATTATAAAGCTAAAGCCTGTCCATATATAGATCACTGGCTGTCGTTTTGTGGACGGTGCTGCCACACCTGCACACCTCCCCCCTCCTTCCTTCCCTTTGAGCCCCAAGCTGGCTTGGGTGACTAATATGGGCCTATCAGTCTAGGTGCGGAAGACTGTGGCCTGCATCTTACTCATTTCTACCTAGCCTTCTGCATCATTATGGTTAAAATAGGAAGAGACAAAAGTTGTGACCTCCCTAGCACCTCCAAGGGTCCTAAGTTGCAGGGTGACCTACAAAGCTTCCTCAAAAAGAAACACCTCAATTCTCCAACAGGTTCTGTAAAGATGACCTCTGAAAATAGACAAGATCAGGAAATGGATGAAGACTTGGATGCCGATAGCATGGGAGGCAGCACGCAAAAGGACCTAAGTTCTTCGATAATCTCAAAATCCTTTCTTCAGAAGGCCCTATCTAGAGCAGTAAGCCCAGTTCTGTCAGAATTGGCAGATATTAAAGCAGAGATCCAATCGGTGGGCCATAGAGTCTCTAATTTGGAAGAAGCATATGCATCGATAAAAGAACACTCCACTGCGGTCACTGACCATCTCAGGCAACACAGAGATCTTATTGATAAGTCGCTCCTCCTAGTGGAAGATCAAGAAAACAGAAGCCGCAGGAAAAACATCCGTCTTAAAGAGTTACCAGAGACGTATACACCTGATTCCCTCCCTATCACCGAAATAAGCTATTTTCTGGTCTCCTGGGGAGAGAAAGAGCTGACAAAGTAGTAATCGAAAGGATACACAGAGCTCTAAGACCCAAGCCCAAGCAAGGTGAACCTCCCAGGGACGTTATATGTGGGCTGCTCTCATTCCTAGACACGGAGGCCATTCTGACAGCTGCCAGAAACAAACCAACAATCACTTTTGATAATGCAGAAATAGCAATTTACCAAGATGTGGCGCCCTCCATATTGGCAAAAAGACGTATGCTGAAACCTTTGCTGACTGAGCTCCGAGCAAGAAATATACAATATGCGTGGCTTTATACTTTTGGTGTTTCCGTAATATTAGGAGGCAGACAGTTTGCCGTTGATACGCCAGAAGATCTGGGGGCTCTGTGGCCGATTCTGGAAATGGATCCCATCGATATACCATCCTGGATGCCCTCGGCAGGACTACCATCCCTTGATCTCCCTGCTCTGTCGCATTGGTCGGTTACTAAGCCCAGATCACCAAGAGCAAAAAAGCCGACAACGAAATCCAAAATGGACACAACATGACTGTCTAAATTTATGTGGCATAATGCATAGCTTACGGGTGAAAGCCGTGAGTATTTCATTTGATGGTTCACAATTGTCTCTTTTTTTTGTTCTTCTTCACCCATTGGCTGTTAAAGTTGTACTATATTATTACTTGCTATATATAGATCAAAGTTACAGAGCGAAGTATACCTAGCATGCCAACATAGTTATTATAAACCATAACCAGCGGTTGGATGTGGGCCATACACCGCATAGTTAAAATATCCGAAACTTCGGTAGTTTATTTAGTCTATTATCGACTTACTTATCCGTTAAGATTGTAGTAAAATCGATTTTATGTTCATAGATTGTATCAAACAACTTAGAAACGCCTAGCTAGGGTAGAATTGTGTTGTAGATATTGGTTCCCCTAAACTCTACCCAGTACACACATACATTGATCTACTCTCCTCCTTACCCCTCCCTCATCCCTATAGAACTCACAGCACCAGAGATAGACTACATACAAAGAAATGGCTTCCGTGTGTTTCACCACATTTAATGTGAGAGGCTTAAATTCGCCAAATAAAAGACACTCTATTCTACGATTAATGGGTAAAGCGAAAGCAGACATCCTTTTTCTCCAGGAGACACATTTTAAATCAGATAAGATCCCATCAATGCCTAGGGGACAGTTTGACCAATGGTTTTACAGTTGCCATCCTCAGTCAGCTTCAAAAGGAGTTGCAATAGCAATACGAAAAACAGTCCCTTTCACTTGTAAACAGGTACACACTGATTCAGATGGTAGACTACTGTTCATAAAAGGGACCTTGGGTTCAAGACCTCTGACCATTGCCAATCTATATGCTCCGAACCAGGGCCAAGTGGAATGGCTGTGTCTGGCACTGCAGGACCTGATAGTTTTTGCAGAGGGTGAGATTGTGTTAGGAGGTGACCTAAATGTACCACTAGACCCGATTTCGGACACTTCGACTGGGAGATCCCCGATCTCCCAGGGAGGTTTGAAGAGAATCCACTCAACTTTGCAGGAGACTCATCTTATCGATATGTGGAGATTACAACACCCCAATTCAGAAGATTTTTCTTTTTACTCAGCGCCCCATAGATCTTACCAACGATTAGACTACCTCTTCTGCTCATCATCCTTAGCGGAGCATATCTCTGGAGCTGAGATAGCCTGTATAAGTATCTCAGACCACGCGCATGTATCGAGTACTTTGATAATCACAAACCTTACCCCTAGGCAGTGGTCATGGAGATTAAATGAATCATTACTAGATAGGAGGGAGGTGAGAGAGGATCTCAATAAACAATTAGAAATGTTCTTCCAAATAAATTCTTCCACAGAGGTTTATCCTGCTGTGGTCTGGGAGCCTCACAAAGCCTACATGAGGGGGATCCTGATAGCTAGGGCTTCGGCAATTAAAAAACAGCAACAAAAGGAAATAGACTCCTTATTAGCACAAATCTCAGCTTTAGAAAGAATCCATAAATTTCAGAGCCTCAAACAAGTTCATGAGGAGCTGGTTGCGCTCAGGGAAAAACTTCAAAGGAAACTGAATGGAATGGCCGCAAAAAAACTCCTATACTCCAAGGTCAAATTAGTGGCGCATGGTGATAAGGGAGGTAAACTGCTATCGGCTACGATTAAAAAAAGAAAAAAGTAAATCACATATCCAAGCCATAAAGAGAGAGGATGGCACTGTGTCGCATGAGACCCCTCGGATTGCAGCAACCTTTAGAGATTTTTACTCAGACCTGAATAATCTAGCCAAAAACAGAACGGAGACAAGTAGATTAGATAAACTTAGTCGCACGAGGAATTTCCAAAGGGAACTGCACCTCCCCACTCTTGAAGCTAGGGATGCTGAATCTTTATTGGCCCCGGTCATGGCAGAGGAACTGTTGAATGTTATAAACAGTTTCCCAATAGGAAAGAGTCCAGGACCGGATGGTTTTCCTTTATTATACTATAAAAAGTTTCAAAAATGTCTAATACCCCACCTGGTCTCACTATTCAATTCATTCTTGGAGGGCCAGGTCATGACAAAACAGACCCAAGAAGCACATATTGCCTTAATAGTCAAGGAGGGGAAAGACCCACTTTCCTGTAGCAGCTACAGACCTATTTCGCTATTAAATCTGGATCTAAAAATTTGGGCGAAACTCCTGGCTCTACGCTTGCAACCCTTGGTGCCCAAACTCTTACATGAGGAGCAAACTGGATTTGTTAAGGGTAGAGAGGGATCAGATAACACCATAAGATTACTCCACACCATAGCATTAGCCAGACAGAAGAACTCTCCTTTACTCCTCCTAGGGGTCGACCCCAAAAAGGCGTTTGATAGGGTGGATTGGGACTTTATGAAGGAATCCCTAGCAGCATATGGGATACCAGACACCTTTATAACAGCCATAATGTCCCTTTACTCGCAGCCCAATGCATGTCTGAAAATTAATGGCATCTTGTCACAACCGTTTGATATAACAAATGGAACGAGACAAGGTTGCCCGCTGTCCCCGACACTCTTTGTCCTTACGTTGGAAACCCTGCTCCAAGCTGTTCGCTTAAGCACACAGATTACGGGATTCAGTGTGGGTTCGCAGTCCCTGCAGTCAGTCGCCTTCGCAGACGATGTGCTATTCCTAATTACAAATCCGCTGGAGGGTCTGCCAGCCCTAATGTCCCTGCTAACTAACTATGGTGAGATATCAAATTATAAAATAAACACATCCAAATCAGAGATACTAAATATCTCTATCCCTTCAGATATAGTTGCCAAGCTCAAAAAAGACTCCCCGTTTATTTGGAAAACGGACCACATCAAATACTTAGGAATAACTTTGCCCAGAAGATTGGAAGATATTTTCCCATTAAATTACCAAAAACTCCTCCAAGACTTAAAAATTCTTCTGAAATCTTATGATCTACCATTCTTATCATGGTTTGGTCGCAAAAACTTGCTCCAGGCATATGTAGTACCTAAAATTACGTACATCATGCAAATGCTACCCATTCACCTACCTGCTAGTTTCTTTCAGGCAGTCAGATATATGTTCTAAACATACACGTGGAAATCTAAGCCGCCAAGACTCCCATATAGCTTACTGATTAAAAGAAAAAAAGAGGGAGGAATAGCGCAACCAGATATACTCTCTTACTACAAAACCATACAATTGAGAAATTGGATCTCACTCACTAAACCTAACAAGTGTCACATCATCAGTGCTTTAGCAGAACAGAGAATTGGCTGGACATTCCGCCGACTAATGTGGTTTCCATCTGCCCCACATATTCGTGAAACCAGCTTCTGCCCCTTACTCAGGGGACCGTGCGAGACATGGTTAGAGTATAGAAACGTGCTTGCTCCATCGCCGTCGCCTATATTGCCAGCAGATCTCGCCCCCCACTGCCTAGGTCTCCTTGCACGCACGCACTCAGATCTATGGAAATGCTTGAGAAATTTTACGTTGAGAGAGATCCTACAAAATGGCATACCACTAGAAGAGAGGCAGTTTAAAAACCTACTACCAGACACACCTCTCACCTTCCTACACTACGCACAATATCGAAAGACAATACTGGAACTTGGTAGACAGGGCTCAGTTCAAAGACCTCTTACGGATTTTGAAAAAGGTGTACAGAGTGGAATTCCCTCTTTTAGGAAAATAAAAAACTGCAAGCAATATACTCAGCAAACTCCTGCAAACCATACCCCAACCTTCTTACGATCCTGGGAAAGAGAGTT
Organism: Leptodactylus fallax; assembly: GCA_947044405.1. Lineage (NCBI taxonomy): Eukaryota > Metazoa > Chordata > Amphibia > Anura > Leptodactylidae > Leptodactylus > Leptodactylus fallax. The sequence goes on from CAMRHE010000024.1 coordinate 2,925,366, forward strand.
AGATATCAAACTAGAAGAAGAAGACACTAGAGCTATGTTGAAACACTCTCACGGTTTCTCCTCCTGTGTCAGAAAGCAAGAAATGCATTACAAAATTCTAGCCAGATGGCATAGGTCGCCAGAGTGGCTGCAGGCCCACAACCTGGCGTCCTCCAATGTGTGCTGGAGATGTAAGAAAGACAAGGGGTCATTGTCACATTTCTGGTGGACATGTGAAAAGATTGCACCATATTGGACGCTAATTCAGGAGCAGGTTAGGAAGATATTGGAATGCAGTATGGTGCTATCTCCTGAGGCAGTGTTACTATCCTGCCCTACCCAAGATTTTCGGCCGTCAAAACATCGCCTAGTTATTTTGTTTTTGGAGGCAGCAAAAATGCTTATCCCAAGGCACTGGCTTCAACAGGACACACCATCCATTCAGGAATGGATTAACACAGTAAATGAGCTTATGAGATTCGAAGAGCAAATTAGCTGGGCTAGTAGAACCCATGAATCATTCTTGAGAACTTGGTCTCCCTGGATCAATCTAGACTTGGCCTCAGAAATGGTTAGTAACGAACAGGAATAGTCCCCTAACACGACAAGGCAAATCCCAAATAAGTAGATAGAATTCAGCATATATCCTCTACAGGTGTCAGAGACAGAGAGCCTGTAGTCCAGCCCGGACAAGTAGATAAAAGCGGTCATCTGATAAATAAATGGCCTAGACTTCTTTTCACCCCCCACCGATACCCCCCCTCCTCCTCTTCCTCCTCCTGATCCAATCATTTGCACATAAATCTGTAGCAAAGATACAACACCATTAACCCTTCTACACACTCATTTATTGTTTCCAGCAATTCACTTGAGTTCTAATACTGGTTAGTATTTCAAGATATTAAGATTTGAAATTTTGCTAACTGTTGTTCAGATATTCTGTTCGAGAATTCATCCTGGTTATTTAGTTCTACAAATATAACCTGTTATGTTTTTCCAACAAAATTGTAACTATATATTTGCTGTAAAAATAAAACAAAACAAATAAAAAGAGAATTATAAAAAAAAAAAAAAAAGATGAGAGAGGCCTGTAATTGACATCATAGGTAGGCCTCAACTATGAGAGACAAAATGAGAAAACAAATCCAGAAAATCACATTGTCTGATTTTTTAAGAATTTATTTGCAAATTATGGTGGAAAATAAGTATTTGGTCAATAACAAAAGTTCATCTCAATACTTTGTTATATATCCTTTGTTGGCAATGACAGAGGTCAAACGTTTTCTGTAAGTCTTCACAAGGTTGGCACACATTGTTGCTGGTATGTTGGCCCATTCCTCCATGCAGATCTCCTCTAGAGCAGGGATGTTTTGGGGCTGTCGCTGGGCAACACGGACTTTCAACTCCCTCCAAAGGTTTTCTATGGGGTTGAGATCTGGAGACTGGCTAGGCCACTCCAGGACCTTGAAATGATTCTTACAAAGCCACTCCTTCGTTGCCCTGGCAGTGTGCTTGGGATCATTGTCATGCTGAAAGACCCAGCCATGTTTCATCTTTAATGCCCTTGCTGATGGAAGGAGGTTTGCACTCAAAATCTCACGATACATGGACCCATTCATTCTTTCATGTACACGGATCAGTCGTCCTGGTCCCATTGCAGAGAAACAGCCCCAAAACATGATGTTTCCACCCCCATGCTTCACAGTAGGTATGGTGTTCTTTGGATGCAACTGAGCATTCACTCTCCTCCAAACACGATGAGTTGTGTTTCTACCAAACAGTTCTACTTTGGTTTCATCTGACCATATGACATACTCCCAATACTCTTCTGGAACATCCAAATGCTCTCTAGCAAACTTCAGACGGGCCCAGATATGTACTGGCTTAAACAGGGGGACATGTCTGACACTGCAGGATCTGAGTCCCTGGTGGCGTAGTGTGTTACTGACGGTAGCCTTTGTTACGTTAGTCCCAGCTTTCTGCAGGTCATTCACTAGGTCTCCCAGTGTGGTTCTAGAATTTTTGCTCACCGTTCTTGTGATCATTTTGACCCCACGGGGTGAGATCTTGCATGGAGCCCCTGATCGAGGGAGATTATCAGTGGTCTTGTATGTCTTCCATTTTCTAAATATTGCTCCCACAGTTGATTTCTTTACACCAAGCTGCTTACCTGCTGCAGATTCAGTCTTCCAAGCCTGGTGCAGTTCTACAATTTTGTTTCTGGTGTCCTTCCACAGCTCTTTGGTCTTCACCATAGTGGAGTTTGGAGTGTGACTGTTTGAGGTTGTGGACAGGTGTCTTTTATACTGATAACAATGTCAAACAGATGCCATTACTACACGTAATGAGTGGAGGACAGAGGAGCCTCTTAAAGAAGAAGTTACAGGTCTGTGAGAGCCAGAAATCTTGCTTGTTTGCAGGTGACCAAATACTTATTTTCCACCATAATTTGCAAATAAATTCTTAAAAAATCAGACAATGTGATTTTCTAGATATGTTTTCTAATTTTGTCTTTCATAGTTGAGATCTACCTATGATGTCAATTACAGGCCTCTCTCATCTTTTTAAGTGGGAGAACTTGCACAATTGGTGGATGACTAAATACTTTTTCCCCACTGTAAAGTGACACATGTCAGTTTTGATAAAATGAGGCGTGGTCCATAAGGTACTTTTAGGCTGTGTCCTAAAAGTCCTAGGCTTTATATACAGTGGCTTGCAAAAGTATTCATACCCCTTGAACTTTTCACATTTTGTCACCTTACAACCACAATCTTAAATGTATTTTGTTGAGATTTTAAGTGATAGACCAACAAAAATTAGCAGATAATTGTGAAGTGGAATGAAAATGATGGTTTTCAAAATTTTAATCAAATAAAAATCTTAAAAATGTGATGTGCAAAAGTATTCAGCCCCCCCATATCAATACTTTGTAGAGCCACCTTTCGCTGCAATTACAGCTGCAAGTCTTTTGGGGTACGTCTGTGCGTTTGATTCACTTGTAGTGCTGTCCAGTTGTTCTGAATTGATTTTACATATTATGATTAATAAATCTTTTGTTGTCAAAGGGGGTGATGAATGTGTTTCACCCCTTGTCCCTTAAGAATTTTTTCCTATTTCTTGACTATCTTTCTTTGAGTATAGGATTGTTTTTGTAGCTTACCTACTTCTATTCTCTATGGCATATGGTATTATTATATGGAAGTAGAGTTTGAGTTTTAAACTCCCTTCCCCCCCCATTGTAATAGCGTTGCAGGTTTATGTATGAATTTGATTGCATGTCTGCAGGTTTTGGCATTTTTATTGTGCTTGATCATGCAGATATGTTAAAGGCTTTGAGTATGTGTAGATAGGGATTTCAATAGAGTGGGAGGGAGTGTCCTTAATCTTGGTGCTTCTGTTTACATAGCAATTATATAGATTAACGCATGATAAGCCTTTTCATGCTTACAAAGAATAAGTGGTAGGGTCTTGATATGTGAGGGGCTTTGTCCTTTTGTAGATTATTGTGATAGATCGTGTATATAGTAGTTATAATCTGGAGAAAATAGATTGCATCTGTGAGGGCGTGACCATGGTAGTGTGACGCCCTAGATGTAGGAGGGTGTTATCGATGATGCAAACTGTGTGGGGGGTGTGGTTAGAGTAAAATGACGTCCTGTTAGAGGAGGAGACTCTAAGTCACGTGGGCAGAGCGGCCGGATCTTGATCTAAGCGCAGGGATCTACCCATGAGAGAGGGGGAGGACCTGTGGGATGTAAGTGTGTTATCAATCAGTGCCTGTAATGGGTGTGGGAGTGTTTGAGTAGGTGTGTGCAAAGCAATACAGGTGATTGGCCATTTGAACTCATTAGGAGGAGTAGGAACATATAAAAGGGTGGTGAAGAGGTTATATTGTGATCGCCAGTATCAGTGCGGTTACATTGAAATATATCTGCTGAATTATGTTGGATTAGCAGTTTTTACTGCTCAGAAGTAATTTTTCATTTGCCCCTGATGAATCTTTTAGATGAAACGCGTTGGACAGGCAATTTGAGGACTAGAAGAGTTATATAGTTCTAAGCTATTTGCAGTGTGGAAACATATTTTGTCTTTTATTGGAATACCTGGTCCATTTTTTCCTGTTGGCGTGGCGTTAGGCCAGTAACCTCAGGAAAAATAGGAATGCGGGATTCCATTGGTGTTTGATAGACAAAGTTCATGACAAAAGATTCAACCTGCAAACAGACTTGATTTGGATTGAGGCGGTTCAGTTTGATTATATAGGGTGAGGTGCAGTTATCTATTTAAACCAAACCTTTTTTTTTTTTTTTCTTTTTGCAGGCTTGGTTATACTCACTCATTTTAGTTATTTGGAGTAATGGACTGCTAGTCCTTATCTTAAATCATGTCAATCTGTAGATCTGTCTAGCTCTACATGATATTAGCGGATTATTTATTTGAGCCCTGTTAGAAAGTGGGTTATTATCTTTTAAAATTTACACTAATAAAAGTAAAGTTTTAGATATCGGTATCTCTGTCTTATGGGTCTGTGAAATTACGTCTCTACCAGCTATGCACATCTAGACTGAGATTTTTGCCCATTCTTCTTTGCAAAATAGCTAGTTCGTTCCACTTCACAATTATGTCCTACTTTGTGTTGGTCTATCACTTAAAATCTCAATAAAATACATTTAAGTTTGTGGTTGTAAGGTGACAAAATGTGAAAAACCTCAAGGGGTATGAATACCTTTGCAAGCCACAGTAGTGTTTTTTGTTAAAAAAAAATACAGAAAAACTGTCATTATTTATCACTGAAAAAATCCAAGCTGATTCATATAATGTGTTCTAGTCTAATATTGACCAGGTTACACTTTCAAAACTAAATCTAATTTTCTTTACTAATTTTCTTAAATAGAGTTTTTTGTAAAAACAATAATAAAAAAAATAAATAAATAAAATAATAAATTCACACAATGCCAGAATTGTTCTCTATCACTATTATATTAGCGGTGAAGTAAAATTTCTAGGAAAACACGTGTCAGGGGACAGGCTTAAGGAGGAGGAGGAAACACCTGTGCTACTGTCATACCATCCACCAGTGCAAGTACTAAAGCTAACAATAAAAATGTGGGTGGCAACAATACTGGTCTTGGTAGTTCTGCCAGTAGCTGCAGACTTATTGTACTTTTTGAGAATTAAGATGAAGTGTTTGATTTCCGTGCTCATCTCAGTTACAGCAGGATATGAGATCAAACAGCAGTGAATTACAAATTTTGATTCAAGGTTCTGTGTGCTCCTCCTCCTCTCTTCCTTCTCTGCTGTTTTAATACATCATTTATCATGCTGCCTTTCTGAAATGTCAACCATGTCTTCTTCATATTCACTTATAGAAACAGAAAGAAAGCAGCGCCAAATAGCGTAATATTGTTGAAATAAATGATCAAAACAATGAAGTGAAAAGATTCTCAACTTTTGTAGTTGTGACAAAGCTCACAACTACCATAAACACTTAGTGGATAAATATCCAATGGTTCAGATCTTTAGAGAGCAGCCGGATTCCTTCAACCGTAGTGATGGGTACCACATGTCAGATAAATCCAAAGAACAGGAGAGCAATCCCCAAGAAGAAATAAGGGTCACTGGCGCTGATCCGGTTAAGCGATTTTATTAGGTATAATCACAACGCATTTTGAGCAATAAAAGCCCTTTTTCAAGTGCAAAATATGACGAGTACAAATGTATACAGCAAGTACAAACATTTAAAGTAAAAAAAAACGGGCAGTAGCCCGTCTCCCAGGTCACAGTAGGAGGGGAAGAGGTTATTTGGAAAAAACTGCACATATTTGAACAAAATCTTTTATAAATGTTTACATACGCAACACATGGTGTATAGTAAGAATAAATTACTCAAACATGGGGGGATTACAAAGATCAGGGGGCTCCCTGATAGTCTAGTGGCGTTTAGAAGTAAAAAAACACCATCTGACAGCACTTGGCAGCAGGGATGCATGTGTGCAGAGCGAGTGAGATCATAAAATAAAATAAGGTATAAATGATTCCCTCACCTACTGCACTTCAGACTGTACATTCTCATCTTTTGAACCTGTTACAGAAGAGGAAGTCTCTCAGCTACTTTCTTCTTCTCGCCCTATGACCTGCAGTAGTGACCCTTTCCCCTCACACCTTCTCCAGTCTCTGTCACCTGCTGTCACGACTTACCTTACTAAAATATTTAACCTCTCTCTCTCTCTTCTGGAATTTTTCCATCCTCTTTCAAACATGCTGTCATAACCCTGCTATTGAAGACATCCTCCCTTGACCTGTCCTGTGCTGCTAACTATTTACCCGTCTCTAGCCTCCCTTTAATCTCCAAAATCTTGAAACGCTTGGTCTGTTCTCGTTTAATCTGCTGTCTTTCTGCTAGCTCTCTTCTTGACCCCTTACAATCTGGCTTCTGCACTCTACTGAAACGGCCCTCACAAAAGTCTCCAATGATCTCCTGATGGCTAAATCTAATGGTGACTACTCTCTTTGTTATTCTTCTGGATGTCTCGGCAGCATTTGACACTGTTGACCATCAAGTCCTCCTCACTATGCTCCGCACTGTTGGCCTCATGGACACCGCGCTCTCCTGGTTCTCCTCTTATCTCTCAGACCTCACTTTCAGTGTTTCATTTGCGGGCTCTGTTTCTTCCTCTTGACGTTGGAGTTTCTCAGGGTTCGGTCCTAGACCCCCTGCTTTTCTCTCTCTACACAGCCCCCATTGGACAAACCATCACCAGATTTGGCTTCCGGTACCATCTTTATGCTGATGACACCCAATTATATACGTTATCCCATGACATCACCCTTGTGCTAATACAGAACACCAGACACTTATCGTTGCCCTGATTCACTCTCGCATAGACTACTGTAACTCCTTACTAATCGATCTTCCCCTTACTAAACTCTCCCTTCTACAATCTATTCCGAATAGAGAGGCCAGGCTCATCTATGAGTCTAGACGCTACAGCGATGCCTCCGGTCTGTGTCAGTCACTACATTGGCTGCCTATTCAATACAGAATACAATATAAACTTATCACCCTCATCCACAAGGCTCTCCATAATGCTGCACCTCCCTACATTTCCTCCCTCATCTCTGTCTATCGCCCAATCTTTTCAGACAGGCCTATCACAATTCCTAATGTAAACCCTTCTGCAGTTAGTTTTCCCTAAAATAAACCCTCCTCTGTTCAGGCTCCCATATTACCCCACAGGATATGATGCCATATCAGACTGTAACTTTATATTCAGGCACCATCTGCATGTTAAAGGACTTGACTGGTGATGGTTCATAGAGCTTTATTGATGCGTAAGAAAAGTAACCGCTATCACAAAAATGTCTAGACCATTGTATAAGCAATGCTATCTCTGATGCTGCCCCTGCTACCTCTTGTGTCACCCCCTCTACCTCATAGATTGTAAGCTCTTGTGAGCAGGGCCCTCAGTCCCATTGTGTGAATTGACTATTTCTTTTTAATATATCTTTTTTGTTTGTACTTGAACCCTACAATTTATAAAGTGCTGTGTAAAATGTTGTCGCTATATAAATAAAATATATTATTATTATAAATGTTATAATAAAAATAAAAGAACATATAATAAAAGTTACAGAGACTGGAATAATATATCTCCAAATATAATATAATATAATATAATATAATATAATATAATATATACATACAGTGCCTTGCGAAAGTATTTGGCCCCCTTGAACTTTTCAAACTTTTGCCACATTTCAGGTTTCAAACATAAAGATATAAAATTTTAATTTTTTGGTGACGAATCAACAACAAGTGGGACACAATTGTGAAGTGGAACGAAATTTATTGGTTATTTTAAACTTTTGTAAAAAATAAAAAACTGAAAAGTGGGGCGTGCAATATTATTCGGCCCCTTTACTTTTAGTGCAGCAAACTCAATCCAGAAGTTCAGTGAGGATTTCTGAATGATCTGATGTTGTCCTAAATGACTGATGATGATAAATATAATCCACCTGTGTGTAATCAAGTCTCCGTATAAATGCACCTGCTCTGTGATAGTCTCAGGGTTCTGTTTAAAGCGCAGAGAGCATCATGAAGACCAAGGAACACACCAGGCAGGTCCCTGATACTGTTGTGGAGAAGTTTAAAGCCGGATTTGGATACAAAAAGATTTCCCAAACTTTAAACATCTCAAGGAGCACTGTGCAAGCGATCATATTGAAATGGAAGGAGTATCAGACCACTGCAAATCTACCAAGACCCAGCCGTCCCTCTAAACTTTCATCTCAAACAAGGAGAAGACTGATCAGAGATGCAGCCAAGAGGCCCATGATCACTCTGGATGAACTGCAGAGATCTACAGCTGAGGTGGGAAAGTCTGTCCATAGGACAACAATCAGTCGTACCCTGCACAAATCTGGCCTTTATGGAAGAGTGGCAAGAAGAAAGCCATTTCTCAAAGATATCCATAAAAAGTCTCGTTTAAAGTTTGCCACAAGCCACCTGGGAGACACACCTAACATGTGGAAGAAGGTGCTCTGGTCAGATGAAAACAAAATCGAACTTTTTGGCCACAATGCAATACAATATGTTTGGCATAAAAGCAACACAGCTCATCACCCTGAACACACCATCCCCACTGTCAAACATGGTGGTGGCAGCATCATGGTTTGGGCCTGCTTTTCTTCAGCAGGGACAGGGAAGATGGTTAAAATTGATGGGAAGATGGATGGAGCCAAATACAGGACCATTCTGAAAGAAAACCTGTTGGAGTCTGCAAAAGACCTGAGACTGGGACGGAGATTTATCTTCCAACAAGACAATGATCCCAAACATAAAGCAAAATCTACAATGGAATGGTTCACAAATAAACGTATCCAGGTGTTAGAATGACCAAGTCAAAGTCCAGACCTGAATCCAATCGAGAATCTGTGGAAAGAGCTGAGAACTGCTGTTCACAAACGCTCTCCATCCAACCTCACTGGGCTCTAGCTGTTTTCCAAGGAAGAATGGGCAAGAATTTCAGTTTCTCGATGTGCAAAACTGATAGAGACATATACCCAAGTGATTTGCAGCTGTAATCGCAGCAAAAGGTGGCGCTACAAAGTATTAACTTAAGGGGGCCGAATAATTTGGCACGCCCCACTTTTCAGTTTTTTATTTTTTACAAAAGTTTAAAATATCCAATAAATTTCGTTCCACTTCACGATTGTGTCCCACTTGTTTTTGATTCTTCACCAAAAAATAAAAATTTTATATCCTTATGTTTGAAGCCTGAAATGTGGCAAAAGGATGAAAAGTTCAAGGGGGCCGAATACTTTCGCAAGGCACTGTATATACACGTATTTCTGCATGTAAATACATACATATGTATAGACACAAGTTCACATCTATACATATACAATCAGTGTTGGGAAGGGGGAGAAACGCTATAAACATAGTATATAGTATAAAAAAGTAAGATACCCAGGAGAAAAAAAGGACAGGGGGCTAAACATCCAATGTACATAAAGGTAAGTATACTGTACATATAGAAAATACAAATACAAATGTGGATATAAAAAATAAGAGTCTTAAATAAATGATCATAGGGAGGGTGACTTTATATTATGTTCTCAGAAGCTTTGTTTATCTTCACTGACACAGATCCAATTCCTTAGTAGTCATGTGGCATCTGCTGAGAGAGAGATTCCTCCTATCCCAAGTAATCATTTTCTTTTTCTTCTTAATGAGGTTGATAAGAAAAGGCAGTGTGTTTTGGATGTAGAGGAGGCAGATGTGAAAGCCATGACTGTTGGTGGTGGCGGTGGAGATAGTAGTGGCAGTGGTGTTACACTGATAGTCATGCTGGTAGGGGCACTAAATCTGGAGGTTGAAATTGGGAGGGTATAGAGGAATCCCATTGCCGTCATGAGTCAACAAATGTGGAGAAAATGATGAAATTACTGAATCCAATGATCATTCTATTGCAAATAAAATCTGGCATCCTGGTCAGGGTGACAGGGTGACATCAGAGGAAGATGGTGGTGGCAGTTGTAATAGTACAAATTCCTTCTGATGTGCAGCCCCACAATCCAAAAAACCTGCCTGGTGTAAGTCTAAGGGGAGTTTAGGTGGTGGTAATGGTAGCACTGGCGGTACTGGCAGACACGTTTCCACTGCTGCGGGTGTTGACAGCAGCAGCTACATGTGGTCTTTTCCTGTATAGGAGTTGTTTTGTACTTTACCAATGACAACCTTGCGTGTAGCATGCAGTTCATTGAGCAGCCCTAGCAGACACTGACCTCTCTAAGAGTAGAGAATTGTAGCAGAATGAGGTAGAAGGGCAGAAATTACAGTTACATAGACATAGTAGATGAGGTTGGATGAAGACATCAGTCCATCAAGTCCAACCTATAACCCTACAGTCCCCTACAGTGTTGATCCAGAGGAAGGCAAAAAATCCCATGAGGCTTATGCCAATGCCCCATTTCATTGGAAAAAATTCCTTTCTGACTCTAATCTGGCAATCAGTATAAAACCCTGGTTCAACGTGCCCTTAAAATCTAAAACCCATAACCTGTAATGTTGTTCTGTTCGAGAAAGGCATCCAGGTCCTCTCTGAACTTGTTCAATGAATCCATCATCACCACTTCCTGGGGCAGAGATTTCCATAGCTTTGTTGTTCTTACTGTAAAGAATCCTCTTCTATGTTGCTGGTGAAACTTTCTCTCCTCCAGTCGTAGAGGATGTCCCCTTGTCACCGTCACTGGCCTAGGGGTAAAAAGATCATTAGAAAGTTTTTTGTGCTGTCCCTTCATGTATTTGTACATCGTTATTAGACATTTTTTCTCTAAACTGAATAACCCCAAGTTTGTTAATCTATCGTTGTACTCCAATCCACCCATTCCCCTAATTCCCCAATTTTGGTTGCCCTTCTTTGCACTCTTTCTAGTTCGATTTTGTCTTTCTTGTATACTGGAGCCCAGAATTGTGCACAATAGTCTAAGTATGGCCGTACTAGTGATTTGTATAGAGGCATAACTATGTTCTTGTCATGAGAATCTATACCTCTTTTGATGCATCCCATAATTTTATTTGCTTTGGCAGCAGCTGCCTGGCACTGGTCACTAAAGATAAGCTTACTGTCCACCACAATCCCCAAGTCTTTTTCATTGGCAGTCTTACCCAGTAATTTACTATTAAGTACATAATAATATATTTTATTTCGTTGTCCAAGATGCATAACCTTACATTTGTCAATATTAAACTTCATTTGCCAAGTCTCGGCCCATGCTTCCAGCTTCCTTAGATCCCCTTGTAATATTCTACTATTCTCTTCATTTTTGATTACCTTGCAATGTTTAGTATCATCTGCAAATATGGACACCCTGCTTTGCAAACCGTCTACCAGGTCATTAATAAAGATATTAAACAGGAGAGGACCAAAAAAATGACCCCTGTGGCACCCCACTGGTGACTGTGACCCAGTCTGAATATTTACCATTAATAAGCACTCTCTGTTTTCTATCAGTGAGCCAGTTGCGAACCCAAATGCATATGTTTTCCCCCAGTCCCAACATTCTCATTTTGCATACCAACCTTTTAATGTGGTACAGTATCAAAAGCCTTTGAAAAGTCTAGATACACCACGTCCACTGCATTACCCATGTCCAGTCTTGAACTGACCTCTTCATAGAAGCTGATCAGATTAGTCTGACAGGACCGATTCCTCATAAACTTATGCTGATTGGATATTATAAGATTATTTACATTGAGGTACTCCAGGATAGCATCTCTTAGAAAGCTCTCAAATATCTTACCCACCACAGAAGTCAAACTTACTGGCCTATAGTTTCCAGGCTCACTTTTAGACCTTTTTGAAAATTGGCATATATAGGTGTCAGTCAGTGATATATATAGGTCAGAAAGAGGACAGGCTATATTGGTGGGTACATTAGAACAGTTGATAGGGATTGCCATCTGTTACAACTGAAACATATAAACAAATCTGACCATAAAACTTTAAGAATTCACATTTCTGGAAATGAATGTGTGAACTTCAATGGCAAGTTAAAATGTATGTTCACAAATGCCTGAAGCCTAGCAAGCAAAATGAGGGAGCTTGAGGCTCTGGTCCAGGAAGAACGCATTGATAGTTGGTGTGACTGAGACATGTCTAGATTTCTTATATGATTGGACTGTAAATATTCAGGGTTTTACACTCTTTTGCAAAGTCAGGGCTAAAAGGAAGGGAGGTGGAGTGTGTATGTATTTCAGAAGAGGCATGAAAGTGAGTGTGGAAGATGCAAATTTGGGTGAAGGTTGTGAGATTGTGGAATCCTTGTGTGTGGAGTTGCATAAATACAGTGTCCATATTAGAACATCCTCAGATATCAGAATCAAACATCAGATTAATGGCAGTTTACAACTGTGACACCTTCTGACACATGACTTCTGACACATGACTTCTGATACCTGACTACTGACACCTGATTCTGATACCTGACTTCTGACACCTGACTACTGACACTCATCTCTGACTGAAGTCAGCTATTAAGCACATACAGTGTGTCTTCTAGTGCTTGTATCTGCTGGCAAGGATTACTGACCTCTGGCTGATCTCACTGCTCACACTCAGGAGTAGAAGATACAGTGGGTACGGAAAGTATTCAGACCCCTTTAAATTTTTCCCTCTTTTTTTCATTGCAGCCATTTGCTAAAAGCACACCATCTTGACAGAAAAAAAACAAATGTAGATATTTTTGCAAATTTATTAAAAAAGAAAAACTGAAATATCACATGGTCATAAGTATTCAGACCCTTTTCTCAGTATTGAGTCGAAGCACCCTTTTGAGCTAGTACAGCCATGAGTCTTCCTGGGAATTATGCAACAAGTATTTCACAACTGGATTTGGGGATCCTCTGCCATTCTTCCTTGCAGATCCTCTCCAGTTCCGTCAGGTTGGATGGTGAACGTTGGTGGACAGCCATTTTCAGGTCTCTCCAGAGATGCTCAATTGGGTTAAGGTCAGGCTGGGCCAGTCAAGAATGGTCACAGAGTTGTTCCGAAGCCATTCCTTTGTTATTTTAGCTGTGTTCTTAGGGTCATTGTCTTGTTGGAAGGTGAACCTTCGGCCCAGTCTGGTGTCCAGAACACTCTGGAAGAGGTTTCCTTACAGGATATCTCTGTACTTGGCCACATTCATCTTTCCTTCAATTGCAACCAGTCGTCCTTTCCCTGCAGCTGAAAAACACCCCATAGCATGATGCTGCCACCACCATGTTTCACTGTAGAATTGTATTGGGCAGGTGATGAGCAGCGCCTGTTTTTCTCCACACATACCGCTTAGAATTAACGCCAAAAAGTTCAATCTTCGTCTCATCAGACCAGAGAATCTTATTTCTCATAATCTGGGAGTCCTTCATGTGTTTTTTGGCAAACTCTATGCGGGCTTTCATATGTCTTAAACTGAGGAGAGGCTTCCTTCGGGCCACTCTGCCATAAAGCCCTGACTGGTGGAGGGCTGCAGTGATAGTTGACTTTGTGGAACTTTCTCCCATCTCTCTACTGCATCTCTGGAGCTCAGCCACAGTGATCTTTGGGTTCTTCTTTACCTCTCTCACCAAGGCTCTTCTCCCACGATTGCTCAGTTTGGCTGGACAGCCAGGTCTGGGAAGAGTTCTGGTCATCCTAAACTTCTTCCATTTAAGGATTATGGAGGCAACTGTGATCTTAGGAACCTTGAGTGCTGCAGAAATTCTTTTGCAACCTTGGCCAGATCTGTGCCTTGCCACAATTCTGTTTCTGAGCTCCTTGGGCAGTTCCTTTGACCTCATGATTCTCATTTGCTCTGACATGAACTGTGAGCTGTGAGGTCTTATATAGACAGGTGTGTGCCTTTCCTAATCAAGTCCAATCAGTTTAATTAAACACAGCTGGACTCAAATGAAGGAGTAGAACCATCTCAAGGAGGATCAGAAGGAAATGGACAGCATGTGAGTTAAATATGAGTGTCACAGCAAAGGGACTGAATACCTATGACCATGTGATATTTCAGTTTTTATTTTTTAATAAATTTGCAAAAATATCTACATTTGTTTTTTTTTTTTCAAGATGCAGTGCTGAGTGTACATTAATGAGAAATAAAATTAACTTTTTTGCTTTTAGCAAATGGCTGCAATGAAACAAAGAGTGAAAAATTTAAAGGGGTCTGAATGCTTTCCGTACCCACTGTACAAGCCAGCCAGAACATACAATGGTGGAGATTTATCAAGTAAAATGCTTCATAATTCTGGTATCATTTTCACCAAATAAATTCTCTAACATGTTGTGCGCCACATTCATCAAGTGTTTTAAATACTTTTATGACTTGTACAAAAAGGGTGTGACCTACACACTGTGCTCCAAAAATACACCCAAATCCTAAGAACTTTTAGTTCAACCACTGGTTCAATCACTGGTGTAATGCTAGACTAGGTTCACATCTAGACATGGGTTACCCGCAGACCCCATATACTATAACTGAATCCTCCATTTTTATACTGAAATTGGCACAGAGAAAAGTCCTCCGTGCAGGTGATTTTTGGCAGCTTCTGTGGCAGAGTTTCCTACACGCAGATGTGAACCTGGCCTAACAATACACCATATTTATCAAATCTCATCAGACACTTTCATAAATCTGAGGCAGTTTAGGATTGTCTAGTCTAATTTAGCCTAGGTTAACACTACTGTTATTTAACCCCTTAACGACACGTCATACTGTTACAGCACTGAAGCCAGTGACTTTGCACAATGCGTTGTAATAGTATGGTGTGATGTTTACAGGTCACTGTATCTGGGGGATTGCTGCTGTCCGTGACTGCAGACAATCTAGAGACCAAGTCTGAGGGAAAATTGTGCCCACCATAGCTGCTATGGATCCTTGCATTTGTGTCGGCAGGTAAGCCGGCATACATACATAGCACCGATCACTGTGAAGGATCAGGGGGCATACATTAGTACCATTCCCACTGATCGCTGCATTTGGTTGGTCTCTACAGTTCAATTTAACAGTAACTGCCCTGCTCATATCACTCCCTCTGGGAAATTTGTGCAGGATAGCTACTGTGCTGTTACTGTGAGCCTCTTGTAACGATTCCTGGCATTACCATCTATCCCTCCATCCCACCTTCCACTACTGTCTCTATACTTTTTTTTTTGTTTCACTTCTGTCTCCCTCCTTCTGCTGACTCCTGATTATGGAATAAGCCACCTTATCAGCACTAAATGTTTTTTGGAGATTTGTTTTTCTTCCTCTTTTTGTGTTTTTTATTTTTAACCCCCTCATGTTTTTGTGCATCATTGTGTCACTGCCTTGTGTCAAACCTATGGCTTAGTATATTTATCAAACTGGCCATGCCACACAGTTGTGTACTACATAAGGCTGCCATCGCACTAGTGTTCGGGGACCATTCAGGGTCTCTGTCCCCCATTTAGCTTAAAATATGCTTGCAGGACTTTTCTTTCTGCCAATTTTGAGGCAGAAACCGGGCAGAAACCTAGCAGACCCCATTATAGTCTATTAAAGTCTATTAAGTTTTTTCAAGCGGATAGGGTTTCTATTTTTCTGGTCCCCAAGCAGACCCAAAGAACGGAAACCTGAACGTTAGAGTTAACCTAGTACTCCGCCACAGAAACTGGCGAAAATTGTCAGAGAAAAAAGTCCTGCAGGAAGGTTTCATTATAAAAATGGCGTACACCCGGTGGACCACATTATAGTCTATGGGGTCTGCGGGTGTGGTCCAGCTCTCCATCATTCGGGTCCGCCAGATGTGAACCTAGCTTACTATGTAATCTAAGGGTGCGTTCACACTTCTGTTAGTAGTGTCCGTTACTAGCTTCCGTTACTAAATGTTAACAACCGACACCAACAGATCCGTCATAAATCTGTTAAAAATCCCATTGATTTCAATGGGATTTGATCTGTTGTTGGTTACTCCCTCCATCTGGAGAAAACAAGGTTTAATCTCCAGAGGCAATAAGGCTTCTTCACTGTAAGGACTGTGAATCAGTGGAAAAGCCTACCCAGGGCCGACATTAGGAGGGGCAGACTGAACAATTGCACAGGGTCCTCATACTCAGAAGGGGCCTCTGGGATCCAGAGCATCATGACATGCTCTGCTGTGCACGCCGATACTGTTTAGTCCTATGATAGAGCAGGGAGCTGAAAAGTCCCTGCTCAGCCATAGAGGACCGATGGTAACCCACAGGATATCGCGGCACAGGTGACGTGATTTTAATATAGAAGTGGAGTTACCTGGAGTGTCAGTAACGCTTCGAAGAAATGATTTGTGTACCCTAAGTGTTGAACACCGCAGAACTGAAATTGATGACCTATCTGTAGTTTGTATTTGATTAATAAATCTGTACAACTCAAAATCCTAGTCAAAATTTGAGATTTGACATACAGTATAGAGACACAGCTATAACAGTGTTGTTATGCATTACTGCCATCTAGTGTTCAAAAAACATAATACAGAGGACAAAAAGTTAAAATCTGCACAAAGTGCATATATGCTCCATGTTTAGTGTACAGGTGCATCTCAATATATTAGAATATCTTTGAAACGTTTATTTCTTTCAGTAGTTAAATTAAAAAAGTGACCTCCTATATTTTCTAGATTCTTTACACACAGAGTGTTCTATTTCAAGTGTTTTATTTCTGTAAATGTTGATTATGGATTACAGGTAATGAAAACCCAAATCTAAGAAAATTAGAATAGTTCTGTATTATTCAGTATAAAAAAGTTCAGTATTGTAAATTCAGTGTGTTACCTGCCAAGGTTTCCTAATCCTTTAAATGGTCCCTCAGTCTGGTTCAGTAGGACACACAATCATGGAAGACTGCTGATTATGGATTGTATTACTAAAATGAATGAATATTTCAAAGATATTCTAATTTATTGAGATGCACCTGTATACAAAGGAAAAATCTCCTCACATATGCGGTATACTCTTTTTATTATTGTTACGGGAAAGCGCAGCATACAATACAGTGGGAAATCAATATACAAATACCAATTTACCTTATTACAGATTTTGATCCAAACTTTTTAAAGAACTAATTTCAGAATTAGCCCTTGTCTAGTTTATTTTTTACAGATCCTTTGCATAGTGACCCTCTTCGTAGAAGAGGGCTACTACTTACATTGATCTGAGGCTTTTCATATTTGCATTCATCTTTCAAAAGGCAGTTTATGAAAGCAATATGATGCATCAGATGACACTAGTATTAACATTTTTTATTTATGTCTATGGAAACTTGTAAAATAAGTAAAAATATAAAACTGAAAGGAATTAACAAGAAAATTTTCCATACCTCCAAAATTTCTGAAAATAAAAAGAGGGGAAAAAAATTTGCAGTGCGTGGGGAAAATTTACATATAATGATGTGCCACCCTACAGTAATAGTGTAACACACTGTGTAATGTGTGTAACACACTGTGATGAAGCCTCCTAAGCATCCCAAACACAACATAATGTCTTCTAAGTGCCCCCATACTGTAGTGTGATTCCCCTCCTTAGTTCCTCCACACAGAATAATGCTCCCTTGTGGGTCCCACACAGTATAATGCTCCTTTTGGGCATTAACACAGTATAACCCCATGTGCCACCTAATGGTTTGGGCTACTGCTGAGGAAGTTGTTGAAGTGGTTGCCTGGTTTATATACTTTAACCCCTATACAGGGGACCACCAGATCATTATCTCTAGGAGTAGTCCCGGTGTAGGTGGCAGCTGTGCCAAAGGCTAGAAATCACCAGAGGGTCAGGCAAAAGCATAATCAAGTTTGGTCCGGAAATCAGGGGCAGGCAGCAGAGAAGCAGAGTTGTAGAAAGCCAAAATTCATACATGGAAGAACAGCAGATCAGGACGGCACCAACAGTGGAGTTAGGAATCAAGACAAAGTCACAACACTGAAGATTAACCTGGAATATACACAAAACCCTCACGGGAACTGGAATCCAAGCACCACTGTTCCAAGCACCAATGTTGCTCAGGTGCAGATCAGAGGTCTGAGCAAGTTTAATAGGGATTGGCTGGGCAGGGCTCAGAGGTGTATTCATTCACACTCAAGTTACTGAGAGAGAGGACTCCCCACCCTATGAGCTGCTCCAGGTGCATTAGGAACAGGAGGACAACCAGATGGAGAAGTACAGGCTGCACTGCAAGAATCTGAGGTAACCAGGGGATGGGGCTTGCCGAGTGTAGTAATATGACGGCAATTGTAGACCAATGTCATTACAGGCATGAGTCACTGAAATAATGGCCTCACAAGTGAGTAAATGGTTAACACTATAAATTGTTAACCCTATAAAGTGTTTTTATTTCACATTATAGCCACTAGGTTTCTTGTAGAAGATTCTTTAAGTGACCATCTGTGCAAATTTTAATAAATTAATCCTATTGTCTGCAACCGCCAAGCCTACAGTTTTATTGTCCAAAGAATGGAGTCCTCATTAAGGGTAACTGAATTGATTGGTGACCAGCACCCTCACACCCTCATGGCATTACGTGATTTCTCACATCCATGAAAGTGCTCTCCCACTGTTTTATGTATATCGTAAAGGAGCTGGGGCCTTTTGGTTCTCAGACTTGATATCTACCCACCTTTGTGTCTGTGTATTTGTACATGTCTCCACTGGCCAGTGAAAGCTATTTTATAAATTAGGAGAGCTCTCAGACAACAAGAAGAATTATTTAAAGAGGACATTTCATGTCCTCATGAAAGTGCGGTTTTATATACCACTAGAAAGCCGACAGTTCGCTGAATTCACAGTTGTGGAGATATCGGTGCTGTTAGTTTCAGCACCGATATCTCCCCACTATCAGAAATGTGTTTCTCATAGCTCAGCATCTTTGTTGGGCTGTAAGGAATGCACCTCGCCCCCCGCCCTTGTCCATAGACTTGTACTGGAGGGCGTTCCTCACTGCTCAGCATCATCGCTGGTTATCCTGCACAGTTTCTTGCATCATCTGCTTCCTGTACTGAAGCAAGACGGAGGACCCGATAACAAATATAGATACAGCAGCATCTATGCAACAGCTAATCTTTGAATTGGGGTGTGGCCAAAGAAGAATGGAGCCCAGGGTGCAATGGAACTTTCAGCAAAGAGCTTGGGACTGTCCTGATGGATCCTGGATTGTTGGAACATGTTTTAACATACTGTATACATAAAATAAGGACATCATATACAGCTCTTGTTGCTATTTTCCCCCCACTTACCATGGAGCTATCTTTAGTACTGGTGTCTTTTATTTTGGCAGAGACTTTTGGGCCCCCAGATACTCCAGGGCCAGGCTGCACCTCTTATAGATACACTGGCTTTTTCAAAACTTGATCCATTTTAGGGACTTAAAAATGCAGCAGGTTTATTATTTTGAAGGAAAATTTGTGTCAATATAACCCCACCAAAAATATCCCTTTAATATTGACATGACAGCAATGGGTCTTATTTTATTGCTATAATATCCACAGTCTGGAAGTAGCAACTACAGAATTTGAAGAAAAATTTGTAGCAGACTGTCAGTGTGCTTGGAAGAAAAGGGAAAAGGTGGCTTAAAAAAATCACTACTTTTGGGAGCAGATGCTGCACAAACATGACAACACTAGAAGAAGCAGTGGGTTTATGTTGTTCTTATTCTGCTAAAAATTTGTCAGTGGAGGTGAAAAATATTAAATTTTAAGAAAATTTAAAATTATGGTGCACTGGCAAACTGGCAGTGGCTTTTTGAAAAAAAAAAAACTGCCACAATTGATCCCTTTCTGGGTGGAAGATATCACACCAACATGGTGTTGGAGGAACGGCAACTACATTTGAGGAAAAAATTGTGGCAGACTGTCAAAATTAACCCTTTCTTGGAGCAGATGCTGCACCAACATGGCAATGGTATTGGAAGAAGTAAAGAAGAGCAAAACTCTCAAGATTTGTTTAGTTTTGTATTCAGGTGGTTTGGTCTAAATATTTTTTTTGGGTTGAATAAGTTTGGAACGAACCTTTGCTTAAATTGCCCCTTCCCGTCAGACCAATTTTTCGATTTTCGTTTTTTTGCATTACAAAATATTGGCATTTGTATGACAGGCTGCATAAAGCAGCCTGCCATACAAATGCAAGGGAGACAAGCCTGGGAGCCTTCAATAGGCTCCAACTGTCATGACCCTGAGAACAGAAAAGAAACTGGATTATCCTGCTGGTTATCCGTGTATGGCAGAATATGACATAGGAATGAAGAGATTCATCTCCTGTCTTCTTCATAAGTGTGTTAAGTGCCATAAGTTAAGAGGAAGACAACAACATCAACTAATGGCAGATCTTCCAACAGACAGACTTAGAACAGATCAATCCTTCACTTACATAGGAGTAGATTTTGGTCCATTGTAAATTGTCACAAGAAGGACTCGTGGTTGAGGTGCAAACAGCAAAAGATGGGCCATATTGTTAACCTGTCTTAGCATCAGAGCAGTGCACATTGAGTTAATCGAATCAATGGATTCGCGGACCAGTCAAACATCTACGGTCCGACTGTGGGACAAACTTTGTGGGAGCTTGTAAAGAACTACAGATAGACGAATTCTTGTCCAAAAATGGCTGTACTTGGATTTTTAATCCTCTACATTCATCCCACATGGGAAGATCCTGGGAGTGGATGATTGGAATAGCATGCAGAATTCTCAATTCAATGCTGCTGGATCATATGTCACCACTCACTCATGAGATTTTGGTTATTTTCCTTGAAGAAGTGCCAGCGATTATCAACGTCAGACCACTCGTACCTGTGTCTTCCGACCCACACTCTCCAACTATTTTAACTCCAGCAACACTTCTTAGTCAGAAGATTGGGACTGTTCCAATTCTTCCAGGAGCCTTTGTCGATAGTAACATTTTCAGACGACAATGGAAGCAGGTTCAACACTTGGCTAATGTGTTCTGGCATCGCAGGAAGACAGAATACCTGCATATGCTACAGACCCGTCAAAAATGGCAAATCACCAAATCCAACCTCCAGCCAGGTGACCCTGTCCTTTTCAAGTATAAAGAAGCCCATCGCAACGAATTGCCTATGGGACTTATCACTAAAGTCATGCCCAGTGACGATGGCAAGATTCAGAAAGTGGAGGGCAGAGTGACTAAAGGTGGTTCAGCTTGAGTTTTCCTCCATCCAATTACAGAACTAATACTTCTCCTTTCTAAGAAAGTTGCATAGGAGAAAATCCATCTCCTGACTTATTTCATGGTGGAGAGCCCCCTTTCCACCGTGGATCATCATTTACATCTTAGCACAGTGATGGCGAACCTTTTAGAGAACAAGTACCCAAACTGCAACCCAAAACCCACTAAATTATCGCAAAGTGCCAATACGGCAATTTAACCTTATTACTGTGTGTATCCACAATTGCGGGCAGTTATAGACCCGCAAAATACAGTTGTGTAAATGGGGCTTTACAGAGCTTTCAATAATACATACAACTTTGTACTGAAAGGTATTTGGTATACTTTTGAACAATTAATGTTCACTATTTACATCGCACAGTGACCGTGCAATGTTATTACAGCCTGTACTAATATCACATGTCTGCTATAAAACAGATACTTTGTGATATAAATAGTGAAGGAGCCCCCACACAGTACAATGCGCTCCACAGTGACCCCCAGACAGTACAATGCTCTCCACAGTGGCCCCCAGACAGTACAATGCACTCTACAATGGCCCCCATACAGTGCAATACGCTCCAGAGTGGGCCCCAGACAGTATTATATGCTCCACAGTGGGCCCCCACAGTATTATATGCTCCACACTGGGCCCCCACACAGTATTATATGATCCACAGTGGGCCCCCACAGTATTATATGCTCCACACTGGGCCCCCACACAGTATTATATGCTCCACTTTGGGCCCCACACAGTTTTATATGGTCCACAGTGTGTCCCCACACAGTATTATATGCTCCACAGTGGGCCCCCACACAGTATTATATGCTCCACAGTAGGCCCCCCACACAGTATTACATGCTACTTACCTGAAGTCCCACGAAGAACAGCCGGGCGTCCTCCTTCTTATGTCATCACGCCTGTGTCGGGACAGAGGTCACACTCTGCAGTCAGTGTAAGCTGACAGTTTTCAGCTGTATGTGCACATACAGCTGAAAGAAGCGATCGCTCACTAACAGGGAATCCTGTACCTGTATAGGTTGGTTGAAGTGTTTGCAATAGCAGCTTCCCAATCCGAAGATGGGTTATACCGACATCCCCTCCATGGACTACAACATTGTTTTTGCATTTTTCTAACTTGTTATTTGTGTTTTCAGGTAAAAGGACTTTGGACTCATAACTTCGTTACTTCAAGATTTCAGTTGGAGAGTGTCATGTCCTACTTCTGGTCATGTATACAGTGCTTCCCTGTTTATCGTCATGCATTGTTTTACGTGTGCTTCTCTTCTAAATTTGTCCCATCTCTCCCCCCTTACTCACTCTCTTCTCCCCCCCTCCTGTATGTGACATCATCCAGGTTCTGTAAATTGTGTTTATTCACTGCCTCCTCTCAGTCTGGAAAACTATCATCTTTTTTACACCCTGTATTACATCTATCAAGAGTTCTACTTGAATGAACATTCATTTGAATGTCTTCCACGTGTCTTACAGAGGAGTTGAACTATCTGCTGGTAATGTTTAGTGGTATAACCTTAGTGAAGTCTCTTTCAAATCTACAGTCAGATCTTTCTTACAGACTCCATGCAGGTCTGTAGACTCTGAGCCAGAATAACTATTGCTGCTGACATATCTGCAAGTCAGAGGTGTAGTTAGGGGTTCAGCACGGGAGGGTGGCAAACATGTGCAAGTGGGCGCCCAACTAAGGTACAGAGATATTATCACTATACGGTGACTGTATAGTGGTAAGTACAGGCTATGCACATGGCTCTGCACATAATATAGGTAAATACAGCACAGGAAACATTTTGTGACTTACAGGTGATGTCTCTGACTGTAATCTTTCACATTTTCTGTCTTTATCTGGACTGGGCTGCCATGGCCACTTCTTCCTGCTGTGATTTGTCTCTGTAAAATTTGCAACACAGACATCTTTGACTCCTTTTCCAATAAAAAAAAAAAAAAAAGTGAAGTTTCAACACCTGGGACCCATGCTGATCAGCTGCTTCAAGGGAACTACTGCACTTGTGTAAGCACTATACCCCATCTCTGTTTACATTATTGTTGTATTGTTTGTTTCATAATGGTCATACAATGTAACTACAGCCTTGTCCGATACACTTCTATAGGAAGAGGCTGTAATTACATCACATGGTCACTATAAAACAGACAGCGTGCATTATAAACAGTAAAGGGGTCACCGTGCCTACACGTGCACCATGGTCCCTTCAAACATCTGATCAGTGGGATCCTAAGTATCATAACCCTGCTGATCTCATATTGAAAATCTATCCTGAGGACTGATCATCAATACAAATGAGCTGGAAAAACCCTGTAATAACCCCAAGTGCTCCTTAATTTAATACTGCCCAATTTCCCCCTTATATTATGCCCCTTGAAATAAATACTGCCCCCCTAATGCCCCCTTATATAATTGATTCTAGTTATATTCATAAAGCCATTGCCTTGGAATAACCTTTGACTCTGACTTCTCCTTCAAGCCAAACATCCAAACCCTCAACACCCCCTGCCACCTCGAACTCAAAAACATCCATCAAATACTCTCCTATCTCACCACTGAAACTACAAAAATGCTAGTCCACACCCTTATAATCTCGCCCATGGACTACTGTAACACCCTTCTCCACGGCCTCCCAGCAAGTGTGCCTGCCCCCCTCCAGTCCACCTTAAATTGTGCTTGTCACTTAATACACCTCCCCCGTTCTTCATCAGATGCTCCCCTTTGCCAATCCCTCCACTGGCTAACCATTGCCCAGTGAATAGAGTTCAAAATGTTAACGCTGACATACAAAGCCATCCACAACCTGTCCCCTCTATATATCTCTGACCTAATCTCCCGCTACACGTATCCTCTGATCCTCTCAAGACCTCCTACTATGTTCTGTTCTTATCTGCTCCTCACACAACCATCTCCAAGACTTCTCCCATACACCCCCCTTACTCTGGAACTCACTGCCACGACACATAAGACTGTCCCCAACAATCACAAGCTTCAAGAAGACCTTGAAGACTCACCTATTCAGGAAGGCCTACAACCTCCAATAACACTACTGCCACCACACCACCATCTGAACAGCTTCTACCCTCACCTACTGTCTCTATCCCTCTTCCCTCATACTGTAGATTGTAAGCCCTTGTGGGCAGGGCCCTCAATACCACTGTGCCAGTTGATCACTGCTAGTACTGTATTTGTTTTTATATTTTGTGTACTTTATATAAACCCTCAAACGTACAGCACCATGGAATAAATAGTGCTCTATAAATAAATAATAGTAATAATGACCGCTTATATTCATAATACCCCCAATGATCCCTTATACAAATAATGCCCCTTATATTCTTTATGACCCCTTATATAAATTACCTCCCCCTTATAGTCAAAATGCCCCCTAATGACCCCTTATTTTTTATGTGTCCTTATATACTGTAAATGATCTCCCCCTATAGTCATACTGTAATGCACCCTAATAACCCCTTAAATAAATGACTCCTTATATTCTTTAAGCCCTCTTATATAAATGATCTCTCCCATAGTCATAATGGAGTAACCCCAGCAGATAACGAGCCCTATATACTTACCAATCCATGTTCCTCCTCACTGCCGCCTCTGCTTCCGGAGGTGGCCTTGAGCAGGAGTGGGGATCGGTAAGTAAGGCCACAGGCCCGCGGCAAGAGTATTTGTTGAGCGAACCCCAACAAATACTGCTAATATTATACTATGGGGTCTCTTCAGACTCCAAAGTATAATGATTGGAGGCCCAGGGGAGGTGAGAGAACATAAAAACCAGTGTTGCTTACCTCTCTTGGGCTCCAGTGCGACTCTCCCCTTTCTTTGGGCCTCTGAAGTGATGTCACAGACATCACGTGGGTCAGGCCAGTGTCATCATGCATAATGATGCTGGTGTAACCCACGTCTGTGGCGTCATTGAAGAGGGTGGAAAACAGCAGAGAATCGTGTGGGAGAGTAACAATGGTTATTGTGTTTTTCACCTCCCCTGTGCCTCCAATCATTAAACTCTGGGGTCTGAAAAGACCCCTGAGTATAATAATAGTTAGTGGGTGGTGTACCCCAAAAATTTTGGGTTCTACTGAACGCAACATTTTTGCAATATTTGCAATGAACACCGTAGAGGTCAAGATGGGACATAATACTGTGTGGAGAGTCCGCTATATGACGACATACTGTGAGGAGGGGCCGCTATGAGACACTATACTGTGTGGATGGGCCACTATGGGACATTATACTGCGTGGAGGGGCCGCTATGGTACATTATACTGTGAGAAGGGGCCGACATGAGATATTATACTGTCTGGGAGCCAGTTTGGGACATTATAGTGTGTGTAAATGGGGTGTTATACTGTGTGGAGGCCAGGAAAGGAGGAGCTATGCCATGGTGGGGGGCCAAGTCAAAAGTTTGCTATGGGGCCCAGTCTTTGCTAGTTATGCCCCTGCAATGACCCATATGTTCTCTATGCCCCCTTACAAAAATGATCCCCCCTTATAGTCATAATGCCCCCTAATGTGCCCTTTATGCCCTAAAAAAAAGAAGTTATACTCCGTCCCTGCACAGAGCTTCCACTGTCACCATCTATCCTCTTTTTCTTTAACAGGCACCATGAGCACAGACAGGATGACTACATCTCAGCGCAGGAGGCACAATGCTATCACATCATTGCACCTGTTTGCGCCAAGAAGCAGACATCTTGTCTGTGGTCCCAAGCTTTGTAAGCCAGCTGCCCTGGAGTGGCTTCTAGCTTAAAGAATAGCTGAATGCTTCCTGCTCTACCATACATTTGAACTGTATCTGTGTCCTTCAGACTCCGATATACATGAAAGAATTACATGTGTTTATTAAAGATAAATAGCTTTAGTGTTATACAGCCTCATAGCAATCAGGTCAGTTTACTCTGACTGAATGTGATTTCCACTGTTGTATCAGCTTTCTTATGATGCAAAACCCCTTTGGTTTTTCCTTAGGAGCCTCTGTGTTTTTTCTGGCTCAGAGTGGAGGCTACAGACCTGCATGGAGTTTGTGATGGAGATCTTACTGTAGATCTGAGAGAGACTTCACTTAGGTTGTACCACTAAACATTACCAGATAGCTCAACTCCTCTGTAAGACATGTGGAAGATGTTCAGATGAAGGTTTATTCAAATAGAACTCTTGGTAGATGAAATACAGGGTGTAAAAAAGATGGTAGTTTTCCAGGCTGAGAGAGGCAGGAAATAAACAACTTACAGTACCTGGATGATGTCACAGACAGGAGGGGGGAAGTAGAGAGTGAGTAAGGGAGCAAAGATAGGACAAAATTAGATGAGAAGCACACGTAAAACAAAGCATGACAATAAACAGTGAAGCACTGTATGCATGACCCAAGGTGAGACATGACACTCCTCGTCTGAAATCTTGGAGATTTCACAATAAACAATAACAAAGTTATCAGTCCAAAGTCCTTTGGCTTGAAACACAAATAACAAGTTAGAACAATGCAAAAAAACAACGTTGTAGTCCATAGGGGGAATATTGGCATAACCCATCTTCGGATTGGGGAAACCGCGATTGCAAACACTTCCACCAACCCATAACATGAAGGAAGGAGTTTACATGCTAAGATGTAACTGATGATCCATGGTGGAAAGGGGCTCCCAGGAAATGGAGTTTCTCCTATGCAACCTTCTTAGGAAGGAGAAGTATTAGTTCTGTAATTGCAGGGAAACTCGAGCCAAACCACCTTTAGTCACTCTGACCTCCACTTTCCGAATCTTACCATCATCCCTGGGCATGACTTTAGTGATGAGTCCCATAGGCCATTCGTTGTGATGGGCTTTTTAATCCTTGAGAAGGACAGGGTCGTCTGGCTGGAGGTTCTCTTGTTGCACGCTTTGGATGATGACTTCTTTGGCATGCTCGATGTCCGTTGGTCAGCACTTTGATGATCATCCATTTTGAAGCAGCGTGCGATGTGAACTAGGTCAGCGACAGCTAGTACAATGGACATCCAGGTAGAGAAGCGCTCAAAGCGGTGAGAATCTAGTCCTGACTTGAGGATGATGGAACTACAGAGAGTAGAAATCATGAGTCTTATTTCCTTTATCCATTTCTGGATTCACCAGCTCGTATTTTGTGTCGGCAGGAGTTGAACAAGAGTTTTTATACAAGAATTCTGGAGGTGACAACCACCGGTTAACTTGTGAACCCGATGCGGGTTCAGATCTTGTTCCACAATCTGCTAGATTAAGTTGAGTAGAGTTGTAGTGCCACTGTACAAGAGTGGAGAAACTTCTGATGTGCTCTATTCTGTTACTGATGTACATGTAAAACTGTCTAGTTTCATTGTAGATATATCCAAGCATGACTTTGCTGTCTGTGTAAAATACAAAGGAGTCAACCAGAAAGTCCACTTCCTATTTTATGGCCTTGGTAATTTCTACCGCCAGCATGGCAGCACAAAGTTCGAGTCTAGGCACTGAGTGAGCAGGTTTAGGTGTTAGTTTGGCCTTACCTAAGACAAATCCGCAGTGTGGTGCGTGGTCACGTTGTATAGTCTTCAGGTAGGCTACAGCAGCTATTGCTTCAATTGATGTGTCAGAGAAGATGTGGATTTCTCTCCTGGAAGCAGTTGAAAGAGAATTTGGAACATAGCAACATGGGACTTGGAGTTGTTCAACTATCTTCAGAGACTGCTTCCATGCATCCCACCTGCATTGTTTTTCCACAGGTAGAGGAGTGTCCCAATCTTTATTGTCAGTGGTAAACTGTCTCAGCAACATCTTGCCATGAATAGTGATGGGAGCGATGAATCAGAGAGGATCATAGATGCTGTTCACGACAGATAGCACTCCTCACTATACGGTCTGTCGCAGGCTGACACTTGAAATGTGAATGTGTCAGACTTGATGTTCCACAGTGAGCCTAAGCTGCGCTGTATGGGGGGAACGGCTGAGTCAAAATTAAGATCTTGTAAGTTGGAAGCATGGTCATCAGAAGGGAATGCCTTCATTAAGTTAGGTCCTGTTAGGAACAGGTTGTTGAGAGAGACCCCATCATACTGGGCACTGGAATCAAATACCACTCTAATCTGGGTAAGTTTGCGGGGGTGGTCTACACCAAAGGACGGAAGGTACCAGAATTCTACTCCCTCCTTGAGTGGTGGTGCAGGCTCTGCATGGTCATTATCAAATACGCTCTGCATGAAGTCCACAAAGTGTCTCTCCATCTCTGGTTTCTTCATCAGAGTTCGTTTTAAAGATAAGAATTAGGACTGCACTTGCTGAAAATTGTTTGGCAGCCTTGTTCTTGGAGAGCGGAAAGGTAAAGGTGCTACCCAGCTATTAGAATCGTTCCGGATGCACTCCATTTCCATTACCTTGAGGAATTCTTTCTCTTCTCTTGCAGGCACTATCTTGTTATCATCACTCGTCGACTCGAATACTGTACATCCTAGGTTGTCATTCTGGGTGAGGAATGAGTGGGTGATGTCTCGGAGGTTGCACTTCCACTTATTGTTGTACAGCTTCTCTTTCACTTTGTAGTGATTTGGACAAGGCTGAAAATCAGAGCTGCGTCCATTTGTCAGAAGGTGTGTCTTGAGTGAAGATATCTTAGTGGGTTTTTTCATTTGGTCAATACAAACGTTGCCTATGATAACCCAGCCGAGGTCCAGCCGTTGGACAAATGGAGCATTGTGCGGGCCATTAATTTGTTGGCGCACCTTGTGTACTCTTAGGTATCTATCCCAAGCAGAAGAAGGATCTCTGCATCCTTGATGAGTGCTGGGATCTCACTTGCTTTCCCCTTTAGGTGAGGATGATGCAGGGCAGCCTATGGTGTAGGAATCTCGTCCTTGTTGGAGGGTATCTGGTTACACTCCACAAGAGTGGGTAGGGGTATCTCAAAATTGCCCTTGTGTAAAGACAACATAAGCCCACTGTCCCTTCTTCTGGAGACCTCCATGATGCCACTGCAAGTACCCAAAATGTAGGGATAAGCGTTTCCCTTTAAATTAAGCAACTCAAAGAGATCTGATCTCGCAAGTGATCGGTTTCTCTGGTCGTCGAGGATAGCGTACACCTTTAGAGCCTTCTCTGAGTGACCCTTGGGATACACATTGAGCAGACATATTTTGGAGCAGGACTTGTCACAATTATCCTCTCCGCAAACTTCTGTGCATGAAGATGATACTGTAGTAGAGTTTGCTTCCTGGTCTGCATTCTCCCCGCCATGCTTTGATGAGGAAGAAAGGGGTGCAAACTGTGTGGGAACAGGTTCAGATGGATGGAGAGCCTGAACATGGTCATCGCGGTCACATTCTATACACTTAATATC
Organism: Leptodactylus fallax; assembly: GCA_947044405.1. Classification (NCBI taxonomy): domain Eukaryota; kingdom Metazoa; phylum Chordata; class Amphibia; order Anura; family Leptodactylidae; genus Leptodactylus; species Leptodactylus fallax. The sequence continues at coordinate 2,954,863 of CAMRHE010000024.1, forward strand.
GATCTTGCAATCCTTCGTCAAATGTTCAGTAGAGGCACAACACCTAAAACATATTCCAAACTTCTTTAGAAGCTCCTTGCGCTCTTGAAGATTCAGTCTTCCCAGCCTGGTGCAGGTCTACAATTTTGTTTCTGGTGTCCTTCCACAGCTCTTTGGTCTTCACCATAGTGGAGTTTGGAGTGTGACTGTTTGAGGATGTGGATAGGTGTCTTTTATACTGATAACAATTTCAAACAGGTGCCATTACTACAGGTAATGAGTGGAGGACAGAGGAGTCTCTTAAAGAAGAAGTTACAGGTCTATGAGAGCCATAAATCTTGCTTGTTTGTAGGTGACCAAATACTTATTTTCCACCATAATTTGCAAATAAATTCCTTAAAAATCAGACACTGTGATTTTCTGGATTTGTTTTCGCATTTTGTCTCTCATAGTTGAGGTCTACCTATGATGTCAATTACTGGCCGGCCTCATCTTTTTAAGTGGGAGAACTTGCACAATTGGTGGCTGACTAAATACTTTTTATATTAAAAAAAAAAAAAAAACGAGATTTCACACTCAAAAGGCAATCCAGTTTATGTGTTTGTGTAACAAAGTGGATAGTTACTGCACAATGCAGAGCTTTTCCCACATAATGATCAATCTCTATTCCTCAATCATGCTAAACTATGTTGCTCCATAGTCCTCCTCTCCTATAATTCTGTAGTACTACAACAACATTGGTTAGTATTATAGTCCTGGAACTGCTAGCTACTCTGGCTGTGTTCTCTCCCTGCAATCTCACAGAATGGCTATCCTCTCTGTGTAGTATCTTATTTACTGATATGAGATCATCACCGTAACCTCTTCATCCAACACTCATGATTTGTTGAGAGGTAGTTAGGTGATGATGTGAAAAGCCCACCTAGGTTACACATACTATGTGATCCAATTCATTTACACTCTTCTACCCCATGTTACACATGGCAGAAGACATTTTACAGGCTCACCTGGGATGAATCATACGTTTTGGTTTTGGTTGTAAAATTTTGATTGAATCTGGTTCATTCTGAACAAGTTAGTTCATCTCTTCTCATAGCCTACTTTGATTTAGTTGGAATGTAAGATACTGGAACCAACCCCATGTTTTAGCCTAGATGGTCTAGATGGGCATAATGTCTTGTTATGATGATGTATAATAGGTAGCTGCCACTCAAGATAGGTACTTTAACCCTTTCCTGACATCAGCCATACTATTAAAGTCGCTCAGCTCCTAGGGCTGCTGGGTCTCCTCAATGCCCACGATCAGTGCTTGCACAGTTCCCACTCTACGTAGCTTGTAATAGAACCTCAGCAATTTTACAATGTATTGCAATGAATTAGTATTAGTATTGCAATGCATTGTCTTATTGATCAGACCCCCTGGAGTTCAAAACTCTAAGGAGTCTAAAAATAGCAGTAAAAAAATTTAATTAAAAATTCTAATTACCCCCTTTCCTTAGAACACATATAAAAATAAATAAAGTAAAACACATTAGGCATACTCATGTCCAAAAATGCCCAGTCTACAAACTTATAAAAATATTTTTTCCTGTCGTGAGCGCTGTAGTGGGAAAAGAACATCAAATGTCAAACCGTTTTTTTGGGGGGGGGGGCCGTTTCGCCTCCCATAAAAATTTGGATAAAAAGAGATCAAAACAATAGACATTTCCCAAAATGGTATGTATAAAACATACATTTTGGCCCACAAAACAATATGCCTTCTGCATCCTCGTACACAGAAATCTAAAAGTTACGGGTGTCAGAATGTGGCAACTTCAAGAATTTTTTTAAAACTTTTTTATTCAAGGGGTTAAAAAGTAAAAAGAAAAAAAAAAACAATATAATTTGGTATTGCTGTAATCATACTAACCCACAGAATACTAATTACATGTCATTATGGCTGTTCTCAGATAAGCCCAGACTGCATTAGGCTGTATTCACATGACTGTGCAGATTCTTGGCTGTGTTTTTCATCCTTTTTTTCACACACCCACTGACTTTCAATGCAAGAGTAGGGTCTGTGAAAATGGAGTCATGTTTCCCATCTGTCATAAAGTAGAGCATGCTGAAATTTTTACGGATTGAGGATGGCATTCAGTGATAAACCTTGGTATTGTGAATATAGCCTAAGGATCTGACAGTTGTCATTACAGTCCAAAAGCTAGGATCTGTCATAGAATCAGACCAACACACTGAAACGCTAACAGAAAGACGGATGCAGACGGAGAACTCTCCATATGAGTCTGTCCCCATTCACTGTAATGTAAAAAAGATGTACGTTTGTTTCCGTCTTATTTGTTCTCTTTTCATACCTGCAGGACTTTTTCTGTCATTAGAAAAAAACACAAAACAAACGTCATTCTTTTTTACATTACGGTGAATTTATTTTGCTTACTTATATAGCGCCATCATATTCTGCAGCGCTTTGCAGATATTGTCAACACTGTCCCATATAGGGCTCACAATCTAAATTCCCTATCAGTATGTCTTTGAAGTGTGAGAGGAAACCGGAGTACCCGGAGGAAACCCACACAAACACAGGGAGAACATACAAACTCTTTGCAATTGTAGTCCTGTGTGTGTGTTGTAAATGTGGACGGATCGAGACAGAGGGTACTTCATCTGCATTAGTCATTCTGTTGGCATTTCAGTCTGTTGGTCTTATTTCATGACAGATCAGAACAACAGACTGTAACAACAACAGTGTGAAAGTACCCTTAGACTAACGCGAGGTTCACACTAGCATTGGATTGTCCATTGTTCTGGTCTGTGGGAGGACCAGAACAATGGATAAGAGGACCGCTAAAATATTGTTTACACACAGATTCCAACTGACCCTATTGACTATCATGGAGTCCATCGGGTGTCTGTCTTCCTAAAACTGAAACTGGTGGAGGAAGAAGTCCTCCATGCAGGACTGTTTCATCTACCAATTTCAGTCGGACATTGTGACAAAGCCTCGTCTAAGTTCACATCTGCATCAGAGTCTCCGTCGCACTGTCTGCCTGAAATTGACAGATGAAAAATCCCTGCACGCGCAACTTTGTTGTCAGCAGCTTTCAACAATGGACACTCGATGGAGCCCTTTATAGTCAATGGGGCCCATTGGACTCCATATGCAACCTCAATTTTAGCAGTCGTCTGTCCATTGCTTTGATCCTCCAATGGACTAGAACAATGGACATCCCAGTGCAGATGTGAACTTATCCTTATACTTGGACCTAATGCAGATGTGTAAAATGTATTGCAGTTCAGCCTATCAATTGTCATATAGGATGCAGATGTTGCAGAGCTGATTCCTACATGACAGCTTATTGATTGTCATATAAGATGCAGATGTAGCAGAGCTGATTTTGTTACCATCTGTGTTTCAGCTTTACTACATCAAATGTTGGCCTTTCATGGGTCATTACTCTAAAGATGGGGCCTTTATTAAAAAAAAGTGTGATGGCAGGAACACTGGCGTGTTCATACCTGCTCCATCGCTGATTCGATCCACCACTGATCTCCCCTATCAGCAAGTCCTCTTTTGAGCTGCAATGGGGAGGAGTAAGAGGCAATGTGTATATATGATGTTCAGCGTATGACCACAGTGATAGACTAGTGGGCGGGGCTGTGATCATTGAGAGCTGGAGCCAGAGGCGTAGCTAGGGGTTCAGCACAGGGGGGCGAACATGTCCAATTGGGCCCCCAACTTAGATATACTGATATTATCACTATACGGTCTGCACAGGGGTCTGCAGGCCATTTAGGTGAATACAAGGCAGTAACATTTAGTGAAAGGTGACGTCTCTGCCTAATCGTTCATATCCCCGTCTCTTTCATCTGGACCGCCATGACCATTTCTTCCAGTCTCTGTAAAGTTTGCAGCACAGATATCTTTGGTTCCTTATGTTTCCAGGCACCTGATCCACATTGTCCTTACCTGCACACCCATCCTGCTGCTACCCCAATTATAAAATATATAATATAACCCCCATAATGAATAATACCCCCAAGTGCATCTTTAAATTAATAACTTCCCTGTGCACCCCCTTTAAGTAGTGCCACTTATTAATAATGCCCCAGGCATTTCCTTATTAAAAGGTAAACAAAAGGTAAAAAAAAATAGTCGGGTTCCAATACCTGGAACCCCCAGGATCAGCTGTTTGAATGAACCGTGGTACCTGTGTAAACGCCGTGGCCCCTTCTCTGTTTATGTAGTGTCATTCATTCATAGCGACCATATAATGTAACTACAGCCTCGTCCTATACACATCTATGTGACAAGACTGTAATTACATCATACGGTCACTATAAACAGACAGCGTGTGATATAAACAGGTGCCATGGCCCCTTCGTATAGGTGATCAGTGGGGAATCACTTATATCTTATTGATGATCTATTTTTAGGAAAGAAACCCAGCATTTTACAGTTCCTGAAAAGTGGATGGGATTCTAGCAAATCCCATCCACACATTGTGGAAAACGGCCCTAATGGCCCCTTATATAAATATCCTCCCCCCTTGTATTCATAATGCCCCCTTATAACACTTATATAAATGACCCCCCTTGTGTTCATAATGCCCCCTCCCTTATAGTTATAATTCCCCCTCCTAACAACCCCTTATACTATTAAAATACCCAAAACTAAGCTAAAAAAAAAAAAAAAAAAAAAAAAGCAAGTTATACTCACCTACAGTGGGTACGGAAAGTATTCAGACCCCTTTAAATTTTTCACTCTTTGTTTCATTGCAGCCATTTGCTAAAAGCAAAAAAGTTCATTTTATTTCTCATTAATGTACACTCAGCACCCCATCTTGACAGAAAAAAAACAGAAATGTAGATATTTTTGCAATTTTTTTTAAAAAAGAAAAACTGAAATATCACATGGTCATAAGTATTCAGACCTTTTGCTGTGACACTCATATTTAACTCACATGCTGTCCATTTCCTTCTGATCCTCCTTGAGATGGTTCTACTCCTTCATTTGAGTCCAGCTGTGTTTAATTAAACTGATTGGACTTGATTAGGAAAGGCACACACCTGTCTATATAAGACCTCACAGCTCACAGTGCATGTCAGAGCAAATGAGAATCATGAGGTCAAAGGAACTGCCCAAGGAGCTCAGAGACAAGGCAAGGCACAGATCTGGCCAAGGTTACAAAAGAATTTCTGCAGCACTCAAGGTTCCTAAGAGCACAGTGGCCTCCATAATCCTTAAATGGAAGAAGTTTGGGACGACCAGAACTCTTCCTAGACCTGGCCGTCCAGCCAAACTGAGCAAAAAAGAAAAACGGTCATATTCTGGTGTCTGTTTTGAATTTCTGGTGCCATGGCACTCTGGTAGTTAGTGTAGTTAGTTGGTATTATATGCATTGCCTGGTGGTACTTGGTTGGTACTGGTTGGGGTAATATGGGCCTTGCGTGGTTTCGTGCTTCTGGGAAGGTATTTTGTGTTATATGGAGAATCTGGGAGGAATTTTGTGCTGTGTTAGTTTCTATGAGGAGGTATTTTGTCCTGCATTGTGGAAGTTGGTGCATCTGGATGGATGTGTTTCATTCCTATATGAACCTTGCTGTGTACACTGGAGTACAGGCATGCTGAAACGTTGCTGGCTTCTAACTTGCCAGACTCTCAGTCCATTCACCATGCTGTACAGTTGGCACCATACAGTCAGACAGATAATGTTCTTCTGGCATTTGCCAATATATGTATAAACAATATATTCCCAAATATTAGATAAGTAAAGCTGCATCTATTTGTTCTTATCAAATACAACCTGGAGATTTTTTTTTTATATTTTTACTTAATGGAATTTTTGATACAGTGGAAAATTGCCTTGCAGTTGTATAAATGTCAAATATCTGTAGTGATTTTCTAATGAAGCATTCAGTTAAAGAGCTACCTAGAAATCTTTATGATAAAGATTACAATGATAGCCCTGCTTTGCATCTCATTGAGATAATCATGACATTTTACCGTAATCAAAGGGTAATTTTTTTCATTATCAGCAAGTCCTTATTTTGTCAGACATCTATTACTATGTCATTTTAATGAGGCTTCCATAAACATTTCATGTTAATGATGCCTTATCAGTAACTGTAAAAAAGATTTAAAAAGATTGGAAAGAAGTACATGTTTTTATACTTTAAAGAGAATCAACAGGGAAATTTTTTATCTTTTCCCTGGAATGTAATTATTTTTGCATGCTTTTTATTTTCTTATTTCCGGCAAAATATAAACAGACGAGGAGGGAAAACGCGTCTGTTTTTCACATGTTTCGCTTTTTTTTTTTTTTTTTTTTTAATATCACAAAGTGCTACTAAAAAACTTTTTGAGGCTAAGGCCCCATGTTGTGGAAACGCAGCTTTTTTTATTGCAGATTTTGCTGCGGTTTTTTGAGCCAAAGCCAGGAGTGAGTTTAGCAGGAGAGAGATATATAAGATATAAGAATTTCCTATATATTTCCCATTCCTTTTGTAGCCACTCCTAGGTTTGGCTCAAAAACCGCAGCAAAATCTGCAACAACAAAAGCTGCGTTTCTGCAACGTGGGGCCTCATGCTAAAATAGTTTTCTATCTCCATTACAGTAATTTTTATTTTGTATTGTGTCACCGGGGGTGGGGCTAGAATCTGTGATGTGGGCATAGTATTGGCATATTATTATTTTTTTTATTTTTTAAATTATTTTACTTTAATTTTTACTTCTCTCTCTCTCTCTCTCTCTCTCTCTCTACAGTACAGACCAAACGTTTGGACACACCTTCTCATTCCAAGAGTTTTCTGTATTTTCATGACTATAAAAATTGTAGCTTCACACTGAAGGCATCAAAACTATGAATTAACACATGTGGAATTATATACTTAACAAAAAAGTGTGAAACAACTGAAAATATGTCTTATATTCTAGGTTCTTCAAAGTAGCCCCCTTTTGCTTTGATTACTGCTTGGCACACTCTTGGCATTCTCTTGATGAGCTTCAAGAGGTAGTCACCTGAAATGGTCTTCCAACAGTCTTTAAGGAGTTCCCAGAGATGCTTAGCACTTGTTGGCCCTTTTGCCTTCACTCTGCGGTCCAGCTCACCCCAAACAATCTCGATTGTGTTCAGGTCTGGTGACTGTGGAGGCCAGGTCATCTGGCGTAGCACCCCATCACTCTCCTTCTTGGTCAAATAGCACTTACACAGTCTGGAGGTGTGTTTGGGGTCATTGTCCTGTTGAAAAATAAATGATGGTCCAACTCAACGCAAACCGGATGGAATAGCATGCCGCTGCAAGATGCTGTGGTAACCATGCTGGTTCAGTATTCCTTCAATTTTGAATAAATCCCCAACAGTGTCACCAGCAAAGCACCCCCACACCATCACACCTCCTCCTCCATGCTTCACGGTGGGAACCAGGCATGTAGAATCCATTCGTTCACCTTTTCTGCGTCGCACAAAGACACGGTGGTTGGAACCAAGGATCTCAAATTTGGACTCATCAGACCAAAGCACAGATTTCCACAGGTCTAATGTCCATTCCTTGTGTTCTTTAGCCCAAACAAGTCTCTTCTGCTTGTTGCCTTTCCCTAGCAGTGGTTTCCTAGCAGCTATTTTACCATGAAGACCTGCTGCACACAGTCTCCTCTTAACAGTTGTTGTAGAGATATGTCTGCTGCTAGAACTCTGTGTGGCATTGACCTGCTCTCTAATCTGAGATGCTGTTAACCTGCGATTTCTGAGGCTGGTGACTCAGATGAACTTATCCTCTGCAGCAGAGGTGACTCTTGGTCTTCCTTTCCTGGGGCGGTCCTCATGTGAGCCAGTTTCTTTGTAGCGCTTGATGGTTTTGGCCACTGCACTTGGGGACACTTTCAAAGTTTTCCCAATTTTTCGGACTGACTGACCTTCATTTCTTAAAGTAATGATGGCCACTCGTTTTTCTTTACTTAGCTGCTTTTTTTCTTGCCATAATACAAATTCTAACACTCCATTCAGTAGGACTATCAGCTGTGTATCCACCTGACTTCTGAACAACACAACTGATGGTCCCAACCCCATTTATAAGGCAAGAAATCCCACTTATTAAACCTGACAGGGCACACCTGTGAAGTGAAAACCATTTCAGGTGACTACCTCTTGAAGCTCATCAAGAGAATGCCAAGAGTGTGCAAAGCAGTAATCAAAGCAAAAGGTGGCTACTTTGAAGAACCTAGAATATAAGACATATTTTCAGTTGTTTCACACTTTTTTGTTAAGTATATAATTCCACATGTGTTAATTCATAGTTTTGATGCCTTCAGTGTGAATCTACAATTTTTATAGTCATGAAAATACAGAAAACTCTTGGAATGAGAAGGTGTGTCCAAACTTTTGGTCTGTACTGTATATTGTGACAGGACAAGGGGAAAAGTGGTAGAAGGAGTATACATTTCTACCAGGTTCCTGTCATATACCTTCTAAAAGCAGCTGGGAAAGCTTATACAGGAAAGCTGTGTTCCTTGCCTAAGGGTTTTACCAAAACCCTGGTAAAAGGTCCAGCTGCTGGAGTAGGGAGAATTGGGTGTGGCTCTACTCCATTCAGCCACTTCAGGTTTTGGGATGAGTGGGGTTAATTCCTTGTATCCAGAAGTGTGTGTGTGTGTGTGTGTGTATATATATATATATATATATATGGACAGACAGGACTCAGGTAGATGTCTCTCTCTGCGCACGGGAAAACCATGTGTGAGTACAACTGCTGTGTATTGTGTTTAGGAAACTCTGCAGTAAGCCCAACTCTCTGTAGTTAGGTACCTGTGATGTAGCTAGTGGCTGAACAGCTAGGATTTTATTTTTGTATTGTTATTATTTTGTTTGCCTGAAAAGAACTAATAAAACTGGTTGCAGCCAGTTGCACCATACTTGGCTGGACTGGACTCTTATTGCTGTGCCAAAAGTACTCATCTATCTTAGGAGACAACGATCCCCAAGCTAATCCCATTACTATATTTTTTGGGAGCCATATTAAGGAGGCCATTATATTGTTGGTATATTATACTGTGGGTGCCATATTAAGGGATTATACTGTGGAGGCCATATTAAAGAGGACCTTTCACTGCCTCGACCAATTCAAGTTCTTAGCAACTGTTAATAGGCGCTGCTCCACTGACTCCAGTGCAGTTGGAATTTTTTCTACCCCCCCACCGTTCCTATGCAACAGATGCTGTTAGCTTTGGTGTCTGGAGCGTTATACTGTGGGTGCATATTAAGAGGGGCAATTTTACTGTGGAAGCCATATTGAGGGGGACTGTTCACCTGTGCGCTCATCACATGACCATGGTCTGATTTTTATCTACTGGAAGTAAGGACAATGAATGACAGATCACCATGAAAAATCGAGCATACTGAAACCCAGATGGAGGAGACCGGAGGATGGGAGTTGTAGTGGCGGTTAGTGTGCCACCTGCTAGGGCAAGCACACTCACCAAGCATTCCAGCCCCACTCCTGGGCCGGACACAGTCGAGGGAGGTCCTGCAGCACTACCAGATGGTGGTTGTAGTGGTTGTTTCCTCTGGGGCACTTCCCGTTGGAGAGGGGACCTCTCCTCTCTGAGCCAGTGTGGTGTTGGTCGGAAGGGCCCTGATGTTATGTCAGGCACGACTCAGGAGACAGCAGTGCAGTTGTACAGGAACAGCTTTTATTGCAGCAACTGGGACAGAAGAAAACAGCAGCTTCCCAATGGTGGTAGTAGTAGTTCAGTGTCCAATCCCCCAGCCCTAGTTATAGGAGGGTGCCCAGGGATGTTACAGGCTCTACACAAGGCTTCTCCAACTATTACTCCACTCGTGCCTTTCCCAGCTATAGATGTTGGGGATAGAGTTACAGGGAGTCCTGACAGGGTTCTGGTTACCTAAAGACTAGGCCCGCACGTGGTCCTCCTGTTAGGGTCCTCTCCTGCTCCTCCTGGCACGGCACAGAAATTGTCCAAAAGACTAGACAGCAGAGTTCCCTTACTTAGGGCTGTCTCTGAGACTGGGGCAGCAAACAATCCTCTTAGGGGCTCTATGGACGGCTGTTGAGCTCCAGTGCTGATGTCCCCCCTGCACTGTCCAGCATGAACTTCACAGGTTGACTGCTACTACTGAACTGCCTGGGCTCAACGGTCGCTGTGGAGACTAGGTCTCCCTACAACTCTGCCCAGTGTCCTGTGATTGGCCAGGGCTAAACCAAGGCTAGAGTTTGAACACTGAGGGGGAAAAACAAGGGAAAAGCTGCATAACAGTGACATAGAACACAACATAGAAGATGGGAAATATCAACACAGCCCAGAGGCACAAAAGAAAAACAATTAAAGCAGAAGCCCTCTGGGATGCTGCAATAGCTTTTGCTGCAAATTCTGCAGTGCATTCATGGCAAAATTCACATGTTTCATATGCTGATTATATTGTAGATTTTGCTGATTTCATGCTGTTTTCTTCCCACAATATATGGATGAGATTAGTTAAATTTACTTCAAATGCATTACTCCTTTTTTTCTGTATTTAAATATGGACAGAAAATCTGCAGAGTACATCTTATGAGCGACCAGTCCCTAAAAAGCAGTTTCATGCTAAAGCCATGTTGCGGAAATGCAGTGGAATAAAACACTGCATTTTACAGTACCAGCAACTGTGGGGAAAAAAAGAGCTGCAGAAAAGATGCATTTTCAAAAACTTGTACATTTTTTAATAATATGTAATCACAAATGTTTCCCCTATAGATTTAATAGGGGATCAAAAACGTAGAGAAAAATACAGTAAAAACGCAATGAAAAAAGCTGCAGAAAAAAAAGCCTCTGACATTTCCTACATTAAAGACATGCCAGTTAAAATCTTGTTCATCTTATTAAAAACACTGACACTAAATAACAAAATATTGGTACTAAAGTGTAATTGAAGAGCAATAGAAAGACCAATTGAAGAGCAACTGGCAATAAATATAAATGGCAAAGGGCAAATCAAAGCCAGATCTTTGAGTATAAATAATCCTTTTCTTTCAAGTGCAATTCCAACAATAATTTTACTTATTACATGGGGATTTGTGCTATATTTTAAGACCTCTGCTTAATTTCTCTGAACATTTTAGGCCTCGGTTTATGCATCATAGAACCCTAAAATGCTAAGATTATGATGTGTCAATCCTAGCACTAAAGGTAGATGGCAGCATTGTTGCAGAATTAGTAAATTATTCCAGGCATCTGCACTAGTATACAATTTTATTGATAAATAATTAATATTTTGACAATGTAAGAACTTCCAAAAAGATAAGATTGTTAAGATTGGCAAACAGCATAATTACAATATATTTGCTAGTGTGTTTTATATGTTTAGTTAATTTCATTTCTTTATTAACAATTATTTGGGAAGGTCTGTTTGATCACTTTTTATTACTTTTTTTTTTTTGGAGACAAAACCATTTGGCTATTTTTTTCTCCCCCCGCTACAACGTTCACCATATGGGATAAATATTTTTATATCTTAATGGTTCAGGCATTCTTAAGCACGTGGATACCTAAAGTGTTTATTATTGTTTGTTTATTTTTAGATGTGAAATAGGGAATGGGGGGTGATTTGAACTTTTGTGTTTTTGCTTTTTGGTTTTTTTTTTTTTATACCTTTTTAAATACTTTTTTTTTCTTTTACTTTTATTTTCAGACTCCCTAGGGACCTTAAACCCTACTAAATCACTCCTACTATACTTCAATACTTATGTATTGCAGTGTATAGTAAAATCCATTCACATGTATTACACGCTGTCTATGGCAGTGTGTAATAGAACTATGGTAATGACAAGCCTGGGAGCCTTCAATAGGCTTACAGCTGTCATGGCAACTGATCGGAACCCTCCGGAACATCTTTCGGAAAAGGTGGCACGCCCATTGCGTTTGTGCACTTTAGATGCCGTGGTCCCATTTAACCACAGCATCTAAATTCTTAACAACTGCGATTGGTGTCGGCACTGATCACAGCTGTTAGTGGCAGGTGCTTGCTGTATTATATAGCCGGCATCCGCTGTTTATGGAGAAGGCTCAGCTACTGAGCCCTCTCCATACAGTCACTCGTGACCAATGATGTACAGGTACGTCATTGGTGGCTAAGGGGTTAAAAGACTTTAAGTTGTCCATACACTTTAAATAGCAGTCTACTTACGCTTGTTTGGTGGACAGATATTCTTTCCTATTCCCCTATAAGCATAAATGTTCAAAAGAGGACAATAAGCTGCTGCCAGAAACCTCTGGTGATGACTTATCAAATTTAGCTGATTTATCAGAACTTGCCATATTATGGATTATGTTTCAATCCCCTCAGCTCTTCCTGCTGTATAACATACAGTCTACAGATTACACTGCATTTTCCATATGATAGATCCGGGGGTGGTGATCTGTCCCCATGACAGCCAGGAGCCTATTGAAGACTCCCAGGTCTGTCTTCAGTACACCTCTAAAAGTGAATGGACTTTCCAATATACTTCAATACAGTTGTATTGCAATACATTGTATTGATGGTCAGACCCCAGGAGGCTCAAGTCCCTTAGGAGGTCTAAAAATAAAAGTAAGAAAAAAAAACATTTTAAAATATAAAACAATAAAAAATATCAAATTTAAAATTACGTCCTTTCCCTAGATGTCAAATAAAAATAAACAAAATTAAACACAATAGGTATCCCCTCTGAAAATGCCTGAACTATAAACATATAAAAATATTTAACCCATTAAATCATCAGACTATCCACAGTAATGCTTTAAAAATAAAATTGCCACAAATTCACCTTTTTTCTAATTCTACCCCATTCTGCATTTTTTCCAGATTCCCACTACATCAAATGGAATTTTAAATGACACCATTATGAAGTACAGTTTGTCCCACAAAAAGTGAGCCCTCATATACCTCTGTGGATGGAAAAATAACAAAGTGATGGCTTTTGGAAGGTGGGGAGTATAAAGCAAAAATGGAAAATAATGAAAAAATAGGGTTAATCATTTATGCTTCTAATATGTATGGAAACCTCTATGCTCCCCAAATAGTGATTAAAACTGTACCAACTATGATCAGGTTTCTCTTCATCCACCTCCCCCTACCACAGATGTCGCAGGCATGAAATGAATGTTCGTATTGTGTTAACGAACATTCATTTCACGCCTATGCAAAGTGTATAGTGCGGCTGCCATTCACTTTAAATAGGAGACGGGCGTTATACAAAGTGCAATGCACAGAAATTGTGAAACAAATGCTAGTTACTATGTAAATAGAAGCAGTAAATTCATAGCTGTTTAGAGTAGTGATGGATAGTTCATGAACAACCATTTCAAAATTAATTAATTTTCAAAGTGAAGAAACTCATTTAGTTCACATTAATACCAAAGATCAGTTCATCAGGAATTAATGGAGTACTAAATTATACATCTGATCATATTAATAGAACTATAACTCATCTAAGGCCTCACGCAGTGTCCTGCAGCAAAAAAGCGCTGCAGAAACAGCGCATTGAGGTTTTTCCCGCAGAGCTTTTCACAGAAAGTCCGCAGAGTTTTCCTCTGTGGACTTTCTGCTTCAATTATACCTATAGGGAAGCCACCGGCGTTTCTGTAGGTATAATTGACATGCTGAGATTTCCAAAACGGCGATGGTTTTGGAAATCGCAGTGTCTCCGCTGCGCATTTTTTTTTGTAAGGCATGGATGGAATTCACTAGAATCCCATCCACCTTGTCACTGTAAAACACTGCGGTTTACGCCATGTGGGGCCCCAGCCTAAGGAATTAATAGAGCTTTGTATAGCAGACTGGATCTATCTGAGAGTAAGAGAAATAATGAACTAAATTAACTAAGTGAACTCATGTTTTTGAACTCATCTATTGAAGGAGGTAAGGGAACTAATCTCCAAAATGAACTAGATTTCCCATCACTACTATAGAGCAGCATTATCAGCGTATTTATCCTAGTTGTCAAATATAAAGACATTGAACAATATGGTGCAACAGTTCCAACTTTTTATGACACAGAAATCAGGGAAAGTGTAGTGTGAGTTTTTTTTTAAATAAAATGTTCCTTGCAATTAAAAGCAAAACACTGGGAAGGGAGAAGGCTGGTGCTAAGTTTGGCTATGGGGCTCTAGGATATCTGTGTACGCCTGTGCCTCTAGGTAGCACAGATACCTAAATATTCTTCCTAGATAGTATGATTTCTTTATAGTTAATCTAAACATTTTTTTATCATGACAATAACATACTGGTTGTACTATAAAATAGCAAAAATATTTATGTTTTAATATTTTAGTTTAATGGCTTCTATTTGGGAGAGGAAAAAGACATGGTTGTGTGCAGAACAGATTTATCATGAAACTCGCATCAGTTGCGCAATACATTTTGCAACAACCTGCAGTTATTGTAAACATCATGTATCATTCATGCTACAATGTAAAGCCACATACAGTAAATCATATAAATAGTGACTGGGAAATAAAGTAATTTAAAAACACAGTGGCCCAGATTTACTATTATGGTTATGACTAGATACTGGCATAAATGTGTCACACCTTGCTGTATCTACTTTGAGCTATAATTTTTCTGATTTGCTAGACCTGTGGGCCTGACTTTTCAGTAAAGGGGTGTGTTTTAAAATGCAACAAAATTGTGTCGTAGAATTCTGGCTCAAAGTTAGCCAATTAAGCAGGCCTAAGACTGGATAGTCTAAAATATACTACATTTATCATCCAGCATCAGCCACTATGATAGATCTGGTGCTTTTTCAGACTATCTGTCTAAGTTTACACTGCTTAACTATTAGTAAATCTGGGTGATTGCTCAAATGAGCCTTATTCACATGAATTGGATTAAGTTCACATCTGTAAACAACTCTCCATCGCTCAGGTCCCTCTGTGGACCCAAACAACAGAGAGCCTGACCGCTAAAACAGCAGTTATCCACGACATCATAGACCATAATGGAATCCGCCGTGTGTCCATCGAGAATCCACCGTTTTTATACTGAAGTCGGCGTAGAGAAAAGTCGTTCGTGCAGGACTTTTCTCTCCGCCGATTTCTGGCAGTTTCTGCGGAGGAGTGTTCAAAGGAGGTGTTATACTGTACATGTATTTACCAAAAAAATTTCCCATTGTATACAATTATGTGCCCTTAGACTTAATAAGGTAATTTGGCATATGCTTAAAAAAACAAAATAACAATATAGATAAAATGTATGGTATGCAGAGGATTAGTATTGAAAACCAGACACATTCAACCAATAATTAAAATTTTCTGTGACAAATCCTTAAATATGCTAGTAAAATTGTAATTAAGTATGTATTACCCAATGAAACCGTTAGGTGTCCTCAGTACACTGAAGTCATCTACAAGATGCATGAAAACATTTACAAGCTGTGTGTCATCTCTGACTTAAACAGACGTGGCTATTTTTTTGCTGTGAATTCAATTTTCTGCATAAATGTAAATACATTTGTGTATGGTTTAATGCCAAAGTAGCTTCCTCTGCACACTGAATTTTTTGAGGTTGGTTAGTGTGTATGTGTTTGTCTGTATGTAAAGAAATATTATGTATAATAAATTGTGATCATCTGATCCAACATACATAGAGAAAAACAAAGCTGTAAAATGGGCAAATGAATGCTATGCTGTGTGTTTGTCTGTATGTATTTCAGTTTATAAGTATAATAAAAATATAATAGAAAAATAAATATACAGTCATGAACGTAAGTGTTGGCACCCCTGAAATTTTTCCAGAAAAGAAAGTATTTCTCCCAGAAAATGATTGCAATTACACGTTTTGTTACACAAATGTTTATTTCCTTTGTGTGTATGGGAACAATACAAAAGAAACAGAGAAAAAACATCCAAAGATGATATAATTTCACGCAAAACTCCAAAAATGGGCCAGGCAAAAATTTTACTCAACTTAATGTTTGATTGCACACCTTTTGAAAAAAATTACTGAAATCAATCACTTCCTATAACCATCAACAAGCTTCTTACTCCTCTCAACTGGAATTTTGGACCACTCTTCTTTTGCAAACTGCTCCAGGTCTCTCATATTTGAAGGGTGCCTTCTCCCCACAGCAATTTTAAGATCTCTTCACAGGTGTTCAATGGGATTTAGATCCAGACTCATTGCTGGCCACTTCAGAACCCTGCAGTACTTTGTTTCCATCCATTTCTGGGTGCTTTTTGAAGCATGCTTGGGGCCATTGTCCTGCTGGAAGACCCATGACCTAGGATGCAAACCCAGTTTCTGACACTGGGCCCTACATTGAGACCCAAAATCTTTTGGTAAACTTCAAATTTCATGATGCCGTGCACACAGTCAAGGCACCCAGTGCCAGCGGCAGCAAACAACCCCAAAACATCTTTGAACCTCCCCCATATTTGAGTGGTACTGTATTTTTTTCTTTGTAGTCCTCATTCTATTCGAATGATGTGCTTTACCATAAGAGCTCTGTCTTGGTCTCATCTGTCCACAAGACATTTTCCCAGAAGGATTTTGACTTGACTTTTATGTCTCTGTCCTCCTGGGTCTCCTCCTCTCCTCCTCCATAGCACTTCATTTCATTCAAATGTCAATGGATAGTTCGCGCTGACACTGATGCATCCTGAGCCTGCAGGACAGCTTGAATTTCTTTGGAACTCGATTGTGGCTGCTTATCCACCTTCCGGACTATCCTGCGCTGCAACCTTTCATCAATTTTTCTCTTCCGTACACGTCCAGGGAGATTGAGTTTGAATGAGTATCACATGCTTGAAATAAAGTTATATACCCACAATTTTGAAAAGGTGCCAACAATTTTGTCCAGCCCATTTTTGGAGTTTTGAGTGAACTCTCTGTTTTTGTGTTGTTCCAATAGACAAAAAGGAAATAAACGTGTATAACAAAACGTGTAATTGCAATAATTTTCTGGGAGAAATACTTCATTTTCTGGAACAATTTCAGGGGTGCCAACACTTACGTTCATGACAGTAATAAAAAATAAAAAAAAATATTGTGAGTCTAATTGTGAGCAAAAGCCTACCTACCATGGAGGTAGGGTAGGCAGTTACTATTGGGCCTGTGGAGGAAGGGGCCCACATGTCTCTCTTACAACACGTTTATCTCTTTTGATGTCTGGCTGTAAGTATTACAAAACCTTTCCCCTGATTATTGAGATTTATGATAAACTCTGTCAAATATGCTCCCTACCTGTCAGGAAATCACTAACTCTAAAATTAAAAAGCAGCAGTAGATCAGTATATTGTCAAATAAGGTAAGCCGTGGAGCAAAATGTAACTGAAAGGGCTACTGCCTCTCAGCTGGAATAGTGGAATTGTATTTTTCTTTTTTATTCTTCAGACACATTTATTTCACATTTTGATTTTAGTGTACGCCCCTGTCTGTGAGATAGAGATGGGTGAACTTCTCAAGATTCGTTTCGTTTCGCATTCGGGTAGTTCAGGTCCAAGATTTGTTTTGAATCAAACAAGTTCAGTATGAACCACACCTTAAAATGGCTTAAAACATAGTGTACAACAATCTCTGGTCTCCCAGGAACCTATCTAACCAGTTTCTAACTCTCTAAGACAGTCGAATTTATGTCAAAATGAAAGTGACATGTATGTCTATATAAAAAACAGATGGTAAGCAGTGGATACAAACTCTAAGTTTAACATGCCACTAGCTTTTACGCATTTTAACATTTAAAATGCTCCAATAATTACCTTTTTATTGGGAAAAAGTGCTTGCCCATTTTTTTTAGACACACATGGTGGTTATATTTCAAAAAGCAATGGTTTTGTAGAAAAATGTACCCGTTTTGATGACTTGTAAGATGAAGATGACGTGCAAGTTATTTGGGAGACAAAAAAATGCCACCAAAAATTATCCCTTTATTCTGAGTGCAGAATACAGCACCAACATTATGTTGGTATTGGAAGAAGCAATGGTGGGGTTGTTTGTTTTGTTTAGTGTGGGGTACACTATCAGAACATGCCTGGTCTGCAAGCTGAATATCTTCTGAAATGGAATGAATTCAATATCTGAATCTGAAAACAAAACTTGGGAGGCAGAAAAGAACATGGATTATCCTGTATAGGACCAAATGCCCCATCAACATTGTGTTGGTGGAGTGGCAATTTACAGAATTGCAAGAAAAATTTGGAGCACAATATCTTTCTTGTCTGGCTGCTGAAAAAGCTGGACTATCTGCCAAAACTGATCATCATGATTCATAACTAAAGGCAGAAACTCTTCTTCTCACAGACCAGTTATCAACTCCATTGTGTCTATAGTTTGCTGTAAGTAATATTCATATACTGCTGCTCAAATTGACCCTCCAGCAAGTGTAGATTATGATGTTAATCTGTTTTCCCTTAGTCCCAACAGCAGCACAATACTGGGGTATTTCTGCCCCTGTGTGCTGGTAGGACAGAATTCTAACTATTGCAGCTGCCACCTGACCCAGTTGCCAGGTCTTATCTGTAATAGAATCATCAATGGATTCAGCAATGTAATCATTAGAGATAAGCGAATTTCTCAAAAGTTCGATTCGGCAGTTCTATTTGAAGTTCAAAAAAAATTGCTTCGATCTGAATTACTTTGTGGCGCATAAACAGCTATTTCCGGTCTTCAGAGAGCCGGGGTGGGCTGGTGGGCGGCAAAATGGCTGAAGCCCTTGGATGCCACAGTCATGTCTCTCTCTCTCTCCAGCACAGACAAGTTTTATTCATGTGGAAGAATCTGCTAACAAGCAAAGACACGCCTACCCAATCACATCACTAGAGAATATCATGTGACCGTCTGATGTCACAAAGGTTCTTACTAAATATTCATTACTGCGAAGGATCAGGAAATCTGAAATCATGGTGAATTGAAGATTTCCTGAAATTCGGATCGAATTCCACTTCTGCAGAATCGATTCGCTCATCTCTAGTAATCATCTTACCCACATTTTTGTGAATCATAATGGCAATAGGATTCCTCTATGCCCTCACAATTCCTAACAGATTTCCCCTAGTGCCTTTTTCAACACTATCATCCATAGCACTCCCCCTGCCACAACTACCTCCTCCAACACTCATGGCTTCCACCTCTACCCCATCTACATAAAAAAAACAAAGGCAGTTCTCATCCAAATCATCAAAAAGAAGAGGAAGAAGAGGAAGTCTTGGGCTATGAGGAATATCTCTCTTAGAAGATGCCCCATGACTAATAGAGAATGGGATCTGTGTCAGTGAAGATAAAAACATGATTGACAGTACAGAAAGACATCATGGTAGATTACATGTTGAGGAGGAACACACAGAACCCTCACTCAATATTTGTGGTTCACTGATTTCAAGAACATCTTTATTCTCGTTAAATATCACAACACAGCAGCTACTGACAGGGCTTTAAACCATAAGAAGTAGTGCTGGTGAGCCTATTGTTATGCTTGCCTGTTCCCTGCCCTGTTTTGCCCAGTCTTTTTTTGACTGCAAACACTGCTTAATTTAATTACAGTGATAGGCAACAATTTTGACACTGTGTATTATTTTTTTGTTGTTGTTGTTTTTTTCCAAACAAGTATTTCAGGAAAAGTCAGCTTTTAATAACATTTTTTTTTCAAATTAGAGCAGGCTAGACTGTATATTGGGTGAACTGAACATAACAAAAAAATGCTTAAATAATGGAGATTTTTTTTTTTTTTAGATTAGCAGAGGCTGCAATTCTGTATATATGTGCAGGAAAAAAAATTAAGAAATGATTTGATTAAAGGTAAGTGACAACATGCTTCATCAGCTGCAAAACTCTGCTTTATTTTTTTGGAAAAAAATAACAATACAAAATTAGGAAGAGCATAATATGAATGATTCAAGTTGTACAACATTTTTTTTGGGGGGGGGGTATTTTTTTTTAAAGGAACAAACACTTTTTAATTTTGGTATATGTGAAATTTGTTAATGTAAAAGTTATTTAAATAAAAAAAAAAAAATTCAAGCACAGCATCACTTCCTGGTAATAGTTAATCTGTTACCTACAATAGTGATTTCATAGTCACAAATGACCATGTAACGTTACATTGGGTGTTGGTCACCTCTCATCTCATATTTTTTTGTGCCCCCCACCAGTGGCGTAACTAAAATCTTGTGGGCCCGGGTGCAGACTTTTGTCCGGGGCCCCTACCCCCTTCCTAGAGCGAATTTTTGATAATGGTGGTTACGGGTGCTGAAGCAATATCTCAGATACTTGAAAGGGATACAGTACCCACAACTGTAGTTATCAAGAATTCGGTGAGTGAGCAGAGCTGCCCCTGGCAAGTAAACAATACTGGGACAGTATTATGTGCTCCACAGTGTCTCCACCACACAGTATTACATGCTCCGCAGTGGCCCCCACACAGCGAACCCCCTGAGCCAGTGCTATTATTATACTCTGGGGTCTCCTCAAACCCCAAAGTATAATAAGTAGAGGCTCAGGAGAAGTGATTAAAAATAACAAACACTTATACTCACCTTACCTCACCTCTCCGGGGCATCCTCACTCCATCCTGTGGTCTATGGCATCCTCTTATGTCTTCTGACTGAGGTGTTGCACTCCAGCGGTCACATGGGGTGCAATGACCTCATTATGCCAGCACGTCACATGTGACTGCTTGCAAGACCTCAGTTACAGCTAGAAAGAGCCAGGAGAGGGAAGTATAAAGTATTTTTTTATGTATAGCAGTTGGGGAACAAAGCTTTCCCTGACAACTATCATGGTGATCCCATTTACAGCTGGCCGCGTATCCCTCCGGGCCTGGTCACGGTTGCACCACCTGCGACCACGATGTTTACGCCGCTGCCCCCCACACACTGTGATGTTCCTTATACATGCCGCCACATAATAGCACACCACTTTAGGCTTCACCCAACTTCTATTAGGTTCCCTTTTATGTGCCGCCCACATGATATAAAGTTAATAATACATGCCGACACATGGTAGGAGTTGGACTATGCCTAATGTGTCATGATATTAGGTTCCTTCTTGTATGCCCCCACATGCTATAAAGTTGAAAGCTTTAATTTACATTTGTGATATTTTAATATATAATTAACCAAACTTTAAAAATTATATTAATATTTGTGAATTGATTATAAAACTAAGTATCACACAATTTATTCAGCCTCGTATACCATATTTATATTTTTTTAATTGTCTATGGTCAATTTTATTTTTTAGACTGCGTAGAAAAACTGCATATCAAAATTTTACTGCCTGGGTACATAGATATCTTAGAGTTGGGAAGACGGCCAATTCCATCGTGTGTGGTTACTCTAATTCGGAACTGTTTCCCAGATGAAGACCAGCAATATATGGGATTTAAACCATACAGGGAATACCCAGCAGAATTTATTGCTCTTGAGTAAAAAAAAAATAAAAAAAATACATACTGTAAGTTAAAGGGTTTATTTCATAATTTGATATTTTATTTAATATAATATTTTATTAATTTGTTATTTAATTGTTGACTTAATTTGTTAAAAACTTCTGCACTTTCCACAATAAAAGTTTAATTTGTTTTGAATTTTCTTGGGCATCTTT
This sequence comes from Leptodactylus fallax, assembly GCA_947044405.1. Classification (NCBI taxonomy): domain Eukaryota; kingdom Metazoa; phylum Chordata; class Amphibia; order Anura; family Leptodactylidae; genus Leptodactylus; species Leptodactylus fallax. Next base: position 2,976,406 of record CAMRHE010000024.1, read on the forward strand.
ACTTTCTTTTTTTTTTTACTTTTTTTAATTTATTGTTTACTTATAGCTTTATGAATGAAATGTGGTTAGTAATATTTGATTTAAGTTTGTTGTAAAGCACAATAATTCATTGGGCACGTATAGGAACTTGAGCCCACCCAAAGTTCATAGATCATGAAAATTTATTAAAACTTTGTATTTTTAAAAACAATTTATTTTTATATTGAATAACATACATTCTACATTCTCCTTAGTCACCTTATATGTAATGCTCACCATATAGCAAGATACATATTACAACACCATTCAGTTGATATTGTCAAACTAAATTTATTGAAGAATAAATAGTGAAAGAACCAAAAAAAAAAAAGGTCAAAATTATGCAGTTCTTTACAGAATCGACATTCTTTTGTTTTTAATCTCTTCTTTGTTAGGACGTTCTTTGTTAATAATATTTGGGGGAAGGTTTGGCACCCTTGATGACCAGTTATGTTCAATAACATTCGCATAAAGAACATTTGCATAAATGCCCTCAAGGTAGTCGACATTGATTTTCTCATACACATTACAAACAATCCAACGGGATTTGCCTTTTGGTATTGCTAGACTTGTTTGCTTTGTGCCTTTTGGTTCTGTATTACGCCTTTCGACTGTGATCTCGTCCTACATTCCAGTTATGTGTCAGTACTGCTAGTTTGGTACGTGCTTCCATACTATCAATTCCAAAATGGATGCATTTAGTGCAATATTTCAAAGCCAAACTGTGGAAGTTTTCCAGTTGTCCAGTATGGCAGTTGTGAACTAGGTGCAGGATTTCTGTTTGTAACTGCTTGCTGCTAACAATTTTCTTAATGTTTTCGTATGGTGGAGTTTCCTTCTTCAGCCAAAAAATGTACCCTTCTGGATCATCAAGTGGTCTGTGTGAACAATTTTTATATAAATCTCCTTCCCATGCATGGGAAGGGTTATGCTCACACGTCTGGACAACATGTTTCTATTTCCCAGCTTAGCTTCAGTCTGCTAGCAGCTGTTCATTTTTTTTTTTAAGCGATTTCACATAATGCCACACATCAAATTGGTGGTTGATGTGGTTATAATCAGTGTGCATTTTTTTACAAATTCCTACATGCCGGTCAGAAGCAAAGATCTTTATTTTGTAACCGTTATGCAATAAACGGTCCATTGCAATGTCAAAATCATATTTATCCATGGCTGTAGATGATGAGTTCCGAGTCCGCTGAACCACCTCAAAATCAATAATTTTGTCAGCAACTGTGTCCATCACTGTATATACACAATATTTGACACTGTGCCCTGGACTATCACACTGTCCATCTCCAGCAATACACAATGCTTTGTGTATTAATTGAGACTTAACTGTTTCTTTTTCCTGAGACCAAGCCAGATCAACTGCTTGAAATAGAAACTGTGACTGGTATCGGTAGTAAGTGGCCTGAGATATACTTACCAGCCAGAGAATATTACAAAATTCATTGATTTTTTTTTTTGGAAATTTAATCCACTAAACAAAATTGAAGCTGCTATTAGGAGATTTCCAGCATAGTAGTTGTTAATTTTTGGCTGGGTTTCAATGACTGGAAATTTGTGTAAATGCCAACATGTAGTTGTGATTTTCCATGTAGAACCATCAAAAGTCTTGACTGTTGAAGGACAATGAACATCATGTTGACATTTCAGTTTACAAACAAGGGAATTCAAACAGCTTTCAAAAATTTGTATTTTTTTATCTTGAACAATTTCAAGATCGGATGGAGTACATTCTGGCTCTTCTCGATGGATCTGTTGCAAACTATCCGACATGTCAAAAGCATCCAGACTTGAATCCTGATGCAGATAACTATGATCTTTATCTGATGTGGACTCAAATCCTTCTTCACCCAGAGATATATTTGGCTTAGCAACATCACATTGTAATTCAACTTGTATCGGTGATAAAGAGCCAATGGGGTGTATAATTTTAGTTTCTGATCTCTGAACAACAAAGTCACCACCTGTGGGTTGAAAGTTGTTTCAACATGCAAATACTTAGGTATCTTTGTCTCTAAAGACCACAAGAATTTTCCCGTTGCTATCACATTTTAGAGCCAAGTTTCAGGTATGGGCTACTCTGCTGTTATTGGTGGCTGGTAGAATTAATCTTGTGAAGATGGTAGTGCTGCCTAAGTATCTATATGCTTTGGGACACTCTGCAGTGTCCGTGCTCCTATGTTTTTTTTAAACAGATGGATTCTCTTATTATTTCCTTCGTATGGGGCAATTCTAGATCTAAGCTTAAACTATCCTCCTTGCAAAGACCTAGGCAATTGGGTGGCACATCACTTCCAGACCTTTTTCTCTATTATTTGGTGGGACAGCTCCGCTTCTTGCAGCCATGGCTCTCTCCTGATTCTTTGCCGGGACCTGAGGCACACCTTGCTCAGCACCTGAGTCTGCGTAATCTATGGCCGGTATTGGAGCACCTGAATATGTATCGAGGCAAACTGTTACCACTTCATGTACTGGCGGGATAGACTTGGCGTCAAGCCAAGAAAGTGTTGGCCTATTCTGAGGTACCTCCTGAGACACTGTTATGGCATAACCAGTGGCGTAAATACCGGGGTAGCTGTGGTAGCGGCTGCCACAGGATCCGGCACATTAGGGGGGCCCGGCGGGCCCCTGATGTTTTTTTTCAGTAGTCCATTACCTGCTAGAGTAACCCCAGCAGGTATCGGGCCCTATTTACTTATCAATCCCCGCTCATGCTCACGGTTGCCTGAGCTTTCACTTCTGCGGAAGTGGAGGCGGCTGTATGCAGGAGCGGGAATTGGTAAGTAAATAGGGCCCGATACCTGCTGGGGTTACTCTAGCAGGTAATGGACTACTAAAAAAAAAAACATCAGACCCAAGAGTATAATGATCGGAGGCCCAGGGGAGGTGAGGGAACATAAAAAACAATGTTACTTACCTCTCCTGTGCTCCGGCAGTCTTCGGGCCTCTTTGGTGACATCCTAGATGTCATGTGGGCCAGGCCGGTGTCATTATGCTTCGTGACGCTGGCCTGGCTCACGTGATGTCTGGTCCAACATTGAAGAGGGCCAAAAGTATCGGGGAATATGCCAGAGCGAGGTAAGTAACATTGTTTTTTATGTTTGTATGCTCCCCTGGGTATGAAAAGACCTCAGAGTATAATAATTGTTCATGGGTGGTCCACAATAATACTGTGAAGGGGCCACTATGGGGCATAATACTGTGTGCAGGTGCCACTATGGGGCATAATACTGCGTGCAGGTGCCACTATGGTGCATAATAGTGTGTGCAGGGGCCACTATGGCGCATAATAGTGTGTGCAGGGGCCACTATGGGGCATAATAGTATCTGTAAGGGCCACTACAGGGCATAATAGTGTGTGTAGGAATACAGGGAATGCGGTTTGTGCGGGGGGAGGTTGGCCGGGGAGGGGGGCCCATGTCAAATGTTTGCTTGGGGCCCAGCCATTTCTAGTTACGCCACTGGGCATAACCCTGGTCTGGCTGCACTGTTTGCCTTGGCTCAGACTTGGTCGCGGTATGGTATATCTACCCTGGGTGATCTTTACACTTAAAGCGTATTCCACACGTTTGCATCTATAGCCGCTTCCCATGACCTTCCTAGAACCCAATTTTATCTCCAGATCAGACACGCACTCTCCTCTTTATTTCCTCAACAGCCGAATAGACTTTCTGACTACCATCTCATAGGTGTGCTCCGCTAACAGGGGCCCAGGGGATTGATTTCCAATATTTATGCGCACTTGATACAGGTCAAGATATCCTCACAGATAAGAAATTTCAGGAAGTTCTTGAGTCGCCCCAACATGTGTCACCTTCAGCTAATAATAAATTGATTCAAACTTACATTCTTCACCAATGCTACCTGACTCCTTCACGTCTACAAAAAATGGGTCGACCTCCTCACCTGGGATGTCTTAGATTTCCCTGTCTGCAGTCAGACTTTTGGCACATGATTTGGGCATATCCAGTTGTACACTGTTTTTGGAGATGGGTTGTGGATCTCCTGGTGGAAATTCTGAATATGCTGATGCCCCTAACCCCAGAAGTCTGTCTCTTTGGCATATTGGATGAGGAGACCTGGCTGCACCATGCTAGAGTGTTTTTAAGGGAATCCTTGTTCTACTCTAGGAAGGCTATTGCACTCAGATGGATGGCTTCCCGACCTCCATTAGTCTCAATGTGGAGAAAGCTTATAAGCTCAGTTCTCCCTTTTAACCAAATAGTATATAAGGGGAGAGGATGTCCTCAAAAGTTCCATAAGGTATGGGGACCATGGTACAACTCTTCCGTAACTGAATACACAGCCCCCTCATTACGGTCAGCCCTGAATTTGTTTACTTCATGAGGGGAGGAGAGACGCCGGGAGTATTCACGACCTTCTTATCTTTAGTGTTCTGCATTAGTGCTGTTAATTACTGACAGTCCATTACATCTTCCATGTTTATTTGGTTGACTATTCAGGTATACCGTATTATATATTCTTTCCTACTATTCTCTGCAGGCTTTACTGATATTGGTTATGTATCTCCATGATTGTGGCTTGGTGGGAGGTGGTGTTGTGGCGCTGTTTACCTTTGTTTTTCTTTTACCCTCTTTGTTTTCTTTTGATTTCTTTGTCCGGGACGTTATTGCATTTGGTGACTGTTTATTCTGTACAATCTGTTGTATGCAATTGCTCTTGTCAGTGTGTCTGTTATACAACTTTCAATAAACCGAGTTAAAAAAAAAAAGCACTGCAGACACGTGGCGATTTCCAAAGCTGTTGCAGTTTTGGTAATCGCAGCATGTCAATTATACCTACGGAAACGCTGGCAGTTTCCCTATAGGTATAATTGAAGCAGAAAGTCCGTCAGTTGTATGCTACGAGTTCTCGCAGTAATGTCAACTCATTTCGCGTCGATGTGGCTGGGATCTGACCTTGAAGGTACCAATCCTTCAAGTTTAAGCTGACAATAAAAGTGCAAAATTGATGGAATTTAACTCTGTCACAGTTAAACGAAATTGATGACGAAACATGAATATCTTTAGCGTGTATATCAGTTTGGCCATCCATCGGGCCCAATGGCAGGCACCTGGAGAGTTTATGTGTACTTCTGGGCTTGCTGGAGAACCAAGGAACAGGAGTGCCAGTGTTAACAATTCCTTGTAATTATCTCTTGGATGGCATTGTGCAAGTTGGTTGGTGAAAAATTCAACTAGACACTCTTTAAGTGGACCTAGTTCAGTTGAAACTATGTTATCTTCCATTCCAGCCGAAAACTTGGTTTTATCCAGCAAATCACTCTAATGTCGCTCGTCAAAACTTGCAAATTACTATTATAAATTAAAGTAAGTGAATTTCAGCAAAAATTTAAATAGACAGTAAAAGACATAGTGGAAGTGATGTAAGCTGTTGCGTAATTTTTTAGAGATTAGTGTTACCTAAAACAGTGAATAATACTGAATGTTGTCTGTAATGTAGCAAGTTTACATTGAAACAGGAAAAATAAACTAATATTAATAATATTAAATATTCTTTACACATTACAAATAAGTAAATTGGAGAGAGAATCAAGGAGCAGTGGGGCCCTTATTGCTGCTCAATATTAAAACTACCCAAATCCTATTTTAACGGCTATTACATGTTCAAAGTCTGACATTGAGCCACCTTTTAAACACAACCAAATGAAACGATCTTTTAAAGGAAATTACAGATTATTATTTGTAACAATTATAGAGGGTTTGACTTTGAATAAAATTAATTTTTATTTTTTCTATAGAACGCATTGTCACCCTAATGTATAGCGGTCGGGGAACAAGGCTGCGACCACCCCCTGCGACCACGATCGTTACACAACTGTACCTGAGTATTTGTTGGAGGAATCCACCCACAAGAAAGGTACAGAACCTTTAATGCGTTCTTTCTCAACTGCGCATAAAGTGACATTTAATACTTCAGATTTCGTGAGGTTCACCTTAAAGCTAGAGATTTTGCCATAGTAAAAAACCAACAATTGCAGGGTGTCCCTCAGCTGGATTTGTTATCACAAAGAAAACGTCATCTGCGAAAGCCGTAACATGTAATGTGATATCATCAACTGCCATGCCCCTGATATTCAGATGCTGTAAAGCGGAGAAAGTGACGTGACCAAAATACGTTATTTTTCGCAATGCTATTTTTACATAGTGGGGGTTTATATGCACATAGGGATACCTAAAATGTTTGTTTCTTTTGTTGTTTACATTATGTGTTTTTTAAATGTAAAGGTGTTGTTTTTTGAACTTTTTATCATTTTATTTATTTATTTTTCATTCTTGAACCTGGAATATCCAGTCCTCTGATCCCCAGTGCAGTGCTATGTATTGCAGCACATCACACATAGACTCACTATGCGGAATGTGCATGGACAGTCAGGAGACCTGCTAGCTGCCATGCAAACCCTTGCACCCTGTAAATTTATCTCAGGGGATCCTAGAGGTGGCGGGGGGCAATCACTATGATCACAACATCCGGACGGTTAATCTTCTGGAGTCGGAGTATCTTCTGTCCCCGACAACTAGTCCTGGGCTGGAAGCAATATCGCAGACACAGATCCTGAGCGTTAACTACATGCTCAGCACAATGTAATAGTACAGCGCAGACCTGGAAGGGATTAAAGGGAGTCTATCACTTCCCCCAAGCATATTAAACTTTCGCCAGATTTGGAAAAAAATTACTTTGAAGTCTTCTACTAATGAGGCACTTGGTGCACTGGAGGAAGGCCTTCAGCTTCCTAGAGCACTGCTCATTCCACTTAGACCCCTACCATTTCCAGCCTACACCACCCACCCCGTACACTGGGGTTAATCCTCCCATTGTTCTGACATCACCAATCCTACCTGAGCAGCAAAAGCAGTACTCCCAGTGCTGTAGTCTCTCCTCCAGTGCATCAACTGCCTCATTTGGAGAAGACTTCAAAGTTACTTTTCTCCAACTGTTTATCACTGTAATGTGATAGTAGCAGTTGCATATTCTTGGGGGAGGTGGTAGACTCCCATTAGGCTAAGGCACCACGTAGCGATCCATAGCAAAACAATACTGCGAAAAAGACCATGGCGGAACCACATTGTGGTTTTTTCCACAGCGTTTTTCACAGAAAGTCCACTGAATTTTCCTCTGCAGACTTTCTGACTGTATTATACCTCTATGGAAAATGCTAGCATTTACGTAGGTATGATTGACATGCTGCGATTTTCAAAAACACAAGCGTTTTTGAAAATGCCACTTCCACTGCAGAATTTTTTTTTTGCAATGTACGGATGGGATTAGCCAGAACCTCATCCACTTTGCAGGTACTGTAAAATGCAGCATTTTTTGCCACAGCATTTTCACACATTTGGGGTCCCGACCTTAAAGTGTAACTACATTTATAGGATTAGGGGAACCAAATGAAACTGAAAACTCTCAGCAGCAGACAAAGCAAGACATGAGTTGCTCTCCTATTTTAAAACATGGGGACTTTATAGGAGATTCTTCTGCCTTGATAAATTATCACACCATTCCGCCATCAATTTAAGTCATAATATGCCCCAAACAATATTTAAATTGACATTTAGATTTTTCAATTTCACGTGTAACATGTGGTCACTGTCTTTTTAGACCCTTAAAAAAAGGAATTGTTCCATATAAAATACCACTTACACAGTGTATATTTATAGGGAAAACCCCCTGAGATTGAGTTTTGATTCACCCACAATGGGGTGCGCCCTGAAAAGAGCGTACTCAATAATCTCAGTTACCCCTATATGAATAGTTCAGCTAAAAAAAAAAATAATTAGCAAAAGTCCTAAAATGAAAAAGGGGTTAAAGGGAGCAAAAAAGCCCAGAGGTCTATTTTAAATTTCTTCAATATTTTAGTTAAGTTTTATTTGATTTTTATGTATATCCCTTGAGGCATATCTCAATTTTTATAAGATTTGATGATGTCAATTGACTTCATCATACCAGCAGATGTCTATTTGCTGCATTAAATGTATCCAAATACAACTTTATCTCACTTTGAAATCTCATAACATAACATAAGAAGCAACAAAAATCCATGGATATTTGTGGGTCAAATCACTAGCATAGTTGAGGTCAGGGGTACTCAACTCCTTTTAGTAATGATCCAATGACCAGGGCCTGCCATAAGGTGAAGGTCTGAGCAGAAAAGTAGATGAACATGTCTAATATTTACTGTATTTTTCACATGATAAGATTCGTCTGACTATAAGACGTACCCCAGGTTTAAATAAGAAAAATTAGGTCACTAGGGTAGCATTATGCTGTGTAGGGGCACTAACGGGACATTCTACTACGTGGGGGCACTAATGTGGCATTATACTATGTGGGGGGCGCTAACATGACATTATACTGAGGGGACAATAAAGAACTTTATACTGTGGGTGGAGCACAAATGTGGCATTATACTGTGGGGTTACTAATGTGGCATTATACTGTGTGAGGGCACTAAGTAGCATAATGTGACATTATATTGTGTGGGGGAGGCACTAACTAGCATTATACTGTGTGGGTGGCACTAAGGAGCGTTGTACTGTATAGGGAGCATTAAGGAGCATTATACTGCTCTCCAGGCCAACAGTATAGTGTCCAATTAGTGGCCTCCACATGTTATAGTGACCTACCTGCTCCCCACCTTTGCTGGTTATTCCCTATTACTTCCCCCCACACAGTATAATGTTGTTGAGTGCCCCAGTGGTAAACCAATCCTCTTTGCTGCCTGAGGCGAACTATAGAAAGACGCCCCCCCCCCCCAAAAAAAAAAAAAAAAAAAATTGCGTTTACATGCTACTAGCTTCACAAGCTGCTATTGCCGCACAATAATCATACACAAAGTTATAAAACAGTTTTTAAGAATTCTTCTTCCTGTATTACTTCAGTATCAGAGATCAACAACACGGCATTAACAATGAAAATAACTTCACACATCTTCATCTTGGTGGATGGACGAGCACACATGGCCCACATTCTCTAAAATAGGAGCGCCGCAGATACAGTAGCTGAGTACTGTACTTCGGCTATCTTTGGCACTCCCATCGAAGTGAATGAAAGCCACGCGGGTTCGTCCATCCACCAAGCAACATGCCTATATTCAGCCTGGCTGCGGTGGCTGCGGGGCCTGTCCTGGGCTGGTTTACAAGACGTCGCATCTCAGGGCAGGCGGCGATACAATGACGTCATCACGCCGCCTACGCTGAGACACAGACGTCGCGGACAAGAAGATGCGGCGGCTGCATCAAGGCATCGCAGGTGAGTATAACTTTTTTTATATATATAAATAGGCCGTAACCTGTTGGAGTATCTCCGGCAGGTCAGGGCCTATTTATTTACCTACCCCGCGTCTGCTCGTTGCCGCCCCCGCTTCCCCTTCTGCTATGGGCCGCAGAAAGGGGAAGTGGATGCCGCTGTGAGCGGCCGCGGGCATCGGTAAGTTAGGCCGCGGGCCGCAAATACTACTATTATTATACTCCGGGGTCTATTCAGACCCCGGAGTATAATAATCGGAGGCCTAGGGTTGGTGAGGGAACATAAAAACCAGTGTTACTCACCTCCTGCGATCCGATGTAACTCCGAGCAGGCTTGAGGCCTCTGGTGACGTCATCAGGTCGCGTTGCCGGCCTGATCACGTGACGTGTGTGCGCAATTAAACAGGGCCGAAAGCTGCAAGGAGTGCACCGGTGTCCAGGATAGGTAAGTAACTCTGGTTTTTATGTTTGTATTCTCCCCTGGGTCTCCAATCATTATACTCTGGGGTCTGAAAAGACCCCAGAGTATAATAATAGTTCATGGGTCGACCACTATGGGGCATAATACCCTGTGCAGGGACGACTGTAGAGCATAATACCCTGTGCAGGGGCTACTATAGAGCATAATACAAGTGCAGGGGCCACTATAGAGCATAATACCGGGTGCAGGGGTCACTATGGAGCATAATACAAGTGCAGGGGCCACTATGGAGCATAATACCAGTGCAAGGGCCACTATGGAGGATAATACCAGTGCAGGGGCCACTATGGAGCATAATACCAGTGCAAGGGCCACTATAGAGCATAATACCAGTGCAGGGGCCACTATGGAGCATAATACCGTGTGCTGGGGCCACTGTGGAGCATAATACCGTGTGCAGGGGCCAATATGGAGCATAATACCGTGTGCAGGGACCAATATGGGGCATAAAACTGTGTGCAGGAGTTGCTGTGGAACATAATACCGTGTGCATCGGCCAATGCGGGGCATAATACCATGAGCAGGGGCCACTATGGAGCATAATACCGTGTGCAGGGGCCGCTGAGAGGCATAATACAGTGTGCAGAGGCCGCTGCGGGCCATAACACTGTGTAATACTGTGTGCAGGGGCTGCTGTGGAACATTATAGTGTGTGTAAATGGGGCGCTATAAACATGGGCTATGGCACCTGTTTATATTATACGCTGTCTGTTTATAGTGACCGTGTGATGTAATTGTAGCCTTGTCACATACTGTAGACATGTACAGGACGAGGCTGCAGTTACATTACATGGCCGCTATGATATGAATTACACTATGTAAACAGAGAAGCGGTCACGGCGCTTACACAGGTACCATTCAAACAGGTGATCAGTGGGGGTCCTGGGTTTTTGAACCCCACTGATTAGTTTATTAATGACCTGAAAACCTTTTAATTAGTTAACACCTGGGGTATTATTAATAAGGGGCACTATTTATACAGGGTACACACGGACATTATTAATATAAAGATGCACTTGGGGGTATTATTCATTATGGGGGGTTATATCATATATTATATAATTGGGGGTAGCAGCAGAATGGGGGCTTTGTGTAGGTGAGGACAATGCGGGTTGGATGCCTGGAAAAGTGAGGAGCCAAAGATGTCTGTGTTACAACCTTTACAGAGACAAGTCACAGCTGGAAGAAGTGGTCATGGCGGTCCAGAGGGAAGAGAAGGGAAATGTGAAGGATTAGTTAGAGACGTCACCTGTAAGTCACAAAATGTTACTGCACTGTATTCACCTAAATGATAGAGGATAAATACCTGAGTGATGGGGGTTTGTCTGCTGAGACCCCCACTGAGCCTGAGAATTGGGTTTTTTCCCCCCACTAGGTGGGAATCCAGCCTGGCTGCAGCCATATATAGGTGTGTCACTTTGTGGATGGATGAACCCGCGTGGCTCTCATTCACTTCAATGGGAGTGCCAAAGATAGCCGAAGTCCAGTACTCAGCTATCTGCGGGGCTCCTATTATAGAGAATGGGGGCCACGTGGGCTCGTCCATCCACCAAGCAGAAGATGTGTGAAGTTACTTTCATTGTTAATGCCGTGTTGTTGATCTGATACTGAAGTAATACAGGAAGAAGAATTCTTAAAAACTGTTTTATAACTTTGTGTATTGTGTATATTGTGCCACGATAACAGTGTGTTAAACTAGTAGCATGGAAACTCCGTTTTTTTTTTTTTGTTTGTTTTTTTTGGGGGGGGGGCGTCTTTCTATAGTCCGCCTCAGGCAGCAAAGAGGCTAGGTTCACCACTGCTTACAGGTGACTTCTCTGGTGTTTTGCAAATTTATTAAAAAAGAAAAACTGAAATATCACATGGTCATAATTATTCAGACCCTCTGCTCAGTATTGAATAGAAGCACCCTTTTGAGCTAGTACAGCCATGAGTCTTCTTGGGAATGATGCAACAAGTTTTTCACATCTAGATTTGGTGATCCTCTGCCATTCTTCCTTGCAGATCCTCTCCAGTTCCGTCAGGTTGGATGGTGAACATTGGTGGACAGCCATTTTCAGGTCTCTTCAGAGATGCTCAATTGGGTTGAGGTCAGGGCTCTGGCTGGGCCAGTTAAGAATGGTCACAGAGTTGTTCCAAAGCCACTCCTTTGTTATTTTAGCTGTGTGCTTAGGGTCATCGTCTTGTTGGAAGGTGAACCTTCGGCCCAGTCTGAGGTCCAGAGCACTCTGGAAGAGGTTTTCTTCCAGGATATCTCTGTACTGTCCCTGCAGCTGAAAAACACCCCCATAGCATGATGCTGCCACCACCATGTTTCATTGTTGGGATTGTATTGGGCAGGTGATGAGCAGTGCCTGGATTTCAACACACATACCGCTTAGAATTAACGCCAAAAAGTTCAATCTTCCTCTCATCAGACCAGAGAATCTTATTTCTCGTAGTCTGGGGAGTCCTTCATGTGTTTTTTGGCAAACTCTATGTGGGCTTTCATATGTCTTGCACTGAGGAGAGGTTTCCTTCGGGCCACTCTGCCATAAAGCCCTGACTGGTGGAGGGCTGCAGTGATAGTTGACTTTGTGGAACTTTCTCCCATCTCCCTACTGCATCTCTGGAGCTCAGCCACAGTGATCTTTGGGTTCTTCTTTACCTCTCACCAAGGCTCACGATTGCTCAGTTTGGCTGGACGGCTAGGTCTAGGAAGAGTTCTGGTCGTCCCAAACTTCTTCCATTTAAGGATTATGGAGGCCACTGTGCTCTTAGGAACTTTGAGTGCTGCAGAAATTATTTTGTAACCTTGGCCAGATCTGTGGCCTGTGCCAATTCTGTCTCTGAGCTCCTTGGGCAGTTCCTTTGACCTCATGATTCTCATTTGCTCTGACATGCACTGTGAGCTGTGAGGTCTTATATAGACAGGTGTGTGCCTTTCCTAATCAAGTCCAATCAGTTTAATTAAACACAGCTGAACTCCAATGAAGGAGTAGAACCATCTCAAGGAGGATCCGAAGGAAATGAACAGCATGTGAGTTAAATATGAGTGTCACAGCAAAGGGTCTGAATACTTATGACCATGTGATATTTCAGTTTTTCTTTTTTAATACATTTGTAAAAATATCTACATTTCTGGGGGGTTTTTTTGTCAAGATGGGGTGCTGAGTGTACATTAATGAGAAATAAAATGAACTTTTTTGCTTTTAGCAAATGGTTGCAATGAAACAAAGAGTGAAAAATTTAAAGGGGTCTGAATATTTTCTGTACACACTGTATATAAAAATGATGCCCCCTTCTATTCATAATGTCCCTTAATGCCCCCTTATATAATTGATGTACCCTAATGAACGCTTTTATAAATGACCACCCCCTTATATATATAATGCTCCCTTATGGCCCCTTATATAAATAACCACCCTTGTATTAATAATGCCCTTATATAAATAACACCTCTTAAGTTCATAAAGCCCCTTTATATAATATGCCCCTTCCTAGCAACCGCTTATCAGGGGCATAACTAGCAAAGACTGGGCCCCCCCCACCACACAGCATAGCACTCCATTTCCTGGCCCCCACACAGTATAACGCCCCATTTACACACACTATAATGTTCCACAGCTGCCCCTGCACACGGTATTATGGCCGATAGCGGCCCCTGCACACAGTATTATGGCCCACAGCAGCCCCTGCACGCAGTATTATGGCCCACAGCGGCCCCTGTATACTCTATTATGCCCCACAGCGGCCCCTGCACACTCTATTATGCCCCACATTGGCCCATGCATGTGGTATTATGCCCCACAGCGGCCCCTGCACATGGTATTATGCCCCACATATGATTGGAGATTCAGGGAGGTGACAAACATAAAAACCACTGTTACTTACCTCTCCTGGGCTCTGGCGCACTCCCTGCAGCTTCTTCAGTGTCGGCATAGGGCCAGGCTGGTGTCACGTGACCTCTGGCACATCACCATAAAGGTCTGAAGCCTGCTGGGAGTAACATCGGATCACAGGAGAGGTAAGTAACACTGGTTTTATGTTCCCTCACCTTCCCTGGGTCTCCGATTATTATACTCCGAGGTCTGAAAACACCCCAGAGTATAATAATAGTAGTATTTGGCCTCACTTACCAATCCCCGCACCTGCTCACAGCCGCTTCTGCTCCCTCCTTCTGCGTCCAATAGCAGAAAGGGAAGTGGGGGCGGCCATGAACAGGAGCGGGGATAGCTAAGTAAATAGGGCTGTTTACCTGCTGGGGATACTCCAGCAGGTAACGGCCTATTAAAAAAAAAAAAGTTATTCTCGGCTACCTGTGATCCCTTGATGAACCGACGTCTTCTCTTCTTAACCCGCGCATAGAACGTCTGCGTCTCAGCACAGGAGGCGCGATGACGTCATAGCATCGCCGCCTGCACCGATGCAGACGTCTCCTAAGCCAGCCGAGGACAGGTAACTCTCAGCCTTGTTTTCAGAGTGGCCTGTCTTGGGTTGGTTTAGGTTAAAAAAAAATAGTATTAAAAAAATAGTAAAAATGCTGCCCCTCCAAGCAGTGACGACAGTGCCGTCTGAGGCGTCCGCCTCACTTCGTCTCATTAGAGGTGCGCTACTGGAGTGCCCCCACAAACAACTGACAATAACAGCAGTCAGGAGAAACACTCCTCTCACTACCGCTGTCCCCCAAGCCCTAATACTTGCCTGCTGCCTGCTCAGAATCTGCTTCTGTTGTAGGGTTTAGGAGACAGCGGTCCAGACAAGGGTATTTCTTGCGACCGGTGTCATAATGAAAGGGTATGGAGGCAGAGGTCCAGACTGCTGGCAGCTGCAGTCCAGGTTTGATAAACTGTTTGCCAGTGGAATATCCCTGACATAGTTTGCATGAAGTATAATGTTGTACCGTGTTAGCCATAGAAAGTAGTGGAAGAGTGAAGAAATCAGGCGATACCTTTTAGAGGCTAACTGAGTATATTTGATAGTAAGCTTTCGAGAGTCTGGCTCTCTTCTTCAGACATGGTGTAATACAAGAACTGAAACTTCACACTCTTTATAATTATATGGAAAAATAAGATTGAGGGAATATTTTTATGACAAAGACCTTCCATACAGCAGCGACGCTGAGATAGAACAGCCCATAAGGAATCCTAACAAAAAATCTACCTGGACCCCACGACCTGGAACTAACGCAGCACTGGATAAATATATTGACTGTTTCAGAAGCAAAGTAAAATCTGAAATCCTGGAGAAACAAAAGAAACAGGTACATAACCTAACCCTGCAGGAACAGAAGGCTATTACCTCACTGAAAGAAAATCAGGATATAATAATAAAACCGTCTGAGAAAGGGGGTGCAATAGTCATAATTAACACCTCAGACTATATCCAGGAAGCAAACAGGCAATTGTCAAATCCCATCCATTACTCCAAACTTGGAAGTGATCCCACAGAGGCTTATATGAAACAACTAAAGAATATGATCAAGAAGTTTCCAATCCAGGTCCAGAAGCAGATAAAAGGGCTTATCCCAGAGGATCCCAGGCTGGGCTGCTTCTATATGTTCCCAAAGATACACAAAGATGGCAATCCTGGGAGGCCTATCAATTCTGGCATTTGGACATTGATGGAAAACATCTCAATTTGGGTGGAAAATCTCCTAAAACCCCTTGTCAGGGATACTCCAAGCTATATCCAGCACACCACTGGCCTTCTTAAGAAACTGAATACCTTGGGCCAACTACCTGAGGGTACCATTTTAGCCACCATGGATGTGGAATCCCTGTATACCAACATTCCTCACATGGATGGTGTTACAGCATGTCGGGTACACCTGGAAAAACAAAACCTCCCAACAGAACCAGTAACACAGCTCATGCAATTTATCCTTAGCCACAACTATTTTACTTTTGGAGAGGATCTATATCTACAGCGAATGGGAACTTCAATGGGGACCAGATGTGAACCCGAGTAAGCAAATCTCTTTATGGCAGAACTGGAAGGAGCATACTTATCAACATGCATCACCAAACCTATGATTTACCTTCGTTATATCAATGATATCCTTGTCATCTGGACTGCAGGTGAGGAGGCCCTACTTCAATTCCATAATGACTTCAATGTCTTTCACCCTACCATCAACCTTAAACTTAGCTATTCAGAGAGTGAAATCCACTTTCTGGACACCACAATATACATTAAAGACCACCGGCTACTCACATCAATATACCACAAACCCACAGACAGAACAGCCTACCTGAGAAACGACAGCTTCCACCCCAAGCACACAAGACAATCTATTATTTACAGCCAGGCTATACGATACAATCGTATTTGCTCCGACAAAGCAGACCTGGACAAGCACCTCTTGGATCTGAGGATGAAATTTCTCCAATTGGGACACAAACCAAAAGTGACGGACAACCAATTAAACAAAGCGGCAGCCATTAACAGAGACAGTCTGCTCACATATAAAGAGAACCAGAAAGAAGCCCGAGTGCCCCTAGTTCTCACCTACAACCCACATCTGGAGATCCTACGAAGGATTGCCAAGGAGCTCCAACCTGTGCTACATAGGGACAACAGACTCAAAGACATATTTCCAGTCCCCCCTCTCCTTTCCTTTCGACAACCACCAAACCTGAGGCGTATTATTGTCCGGAGTGCCCTGAAGGCCCCAACTGAAAATGGCACCTCACCTTGCCTGCAAAACAGGTACATGACCTGCAATCACATCCACACCGCTGACAGTATACCTTTGCCACAGTCACAACAGGTGCACAGAATTAGGGGGACATTTTCCTGCAGGTCTTCCAATGTGGTGTATCTCATAATGTGTGTGCAATGTCCCACCACAGGCCTCTATGTGGGCGAAACAGGCAGAGACTCAGTCAGCGGATAATCTCACACAGATTCACCATTAATAACAGCAGAACAAATCTCACAGTGGCTGCACATTTCTCTGGAGAAGACCACTCTATAGAAGATTTGTGGATTGTGGTTTTAGTGGCACATTTTAAGATGCAGAGAGAGAGAAAGGAATGGGAATATAAGTTAATGCAAAAATTTCAAACTCTGCAATTTGGACTTAATATTCATTTCATGTCACACTATGTATGAACTGTGAGGGTCACAAATCACCACCTGATTGCTAACAGATAACAGATCCCTCTGTCATGCCCCACAAATAACTTCTCTACTTATATTGCATTTTGTTATTCCAAGATCCTTTGAAGATCCATGTCTTGTATGTATATAAAGAGTGTGAATTTTCAGTTCTTGTATTACACTATGTCTGAGGAAGAGAGATAGACTCTCGAAAGCTTACTATCAAATATACTCAGTTAGCCTGATTTCTTCATAGTTCGCATGAGACCATGCCAAATAGGTAAATAATTGTGTAGAAAACTTGTTTCATCTTCCTTTGTTTATATGATATGTATCAATAGAACTTTGCTAGACAATTTTTCATCTTGTCAATGCATCAGTTTTTTACATTAACTTTTAAATTTCAGTCCATTTTTATAATTTCATATAGCTATTTAGATATTGCCTCTGAGGCTAAAAATCAAGCAGTTCTCACACAAGTGTGTTAAGATGATATTTTACAAACATAGTACCCATTAAAAAATAAACTGTAGCCTTGAATACTTCTTGCATCTCAGACAGAGAACAAGCTTAAGTGTTCTCACATATTAATTTTATCCAGGATATTAATTTAGGTTACCCACTCCGGGTTGAAGCTGGACCTTGGGGTTCTGGGCTAGTTCAAACTCTGGATAACTTCATTGCAACCAGACCATGGTCATGTTTCCAAATACTTGTGGCCATATAAATATTAAACCTTTTTGTCCAATATCCTTAGAATGCCAGCTTTGTATAAGGCTGACTTAAAAAGAAACATAAAAATTCACATAATTAAATGGTTATGAAGTTTCTGGATTTGGCTGATGATGGACATGAACTTTAATTTATAGCCGGATTACTAAATTTGTGGGTGAACATAAGTTCATTATGTACCCTCAGGTTGGATTCCATGTATTTCTATCCAAATGTATTAAAATGCCATTGGTTCTCAATTCACAGAAAAAACATATGGTACTTGGCCTGTTGTAATATTAGAGTTTAGTTTTCCAGCGCAATAATTGGATTGTTGAATTAAATCACTGCAAAATATCTTCTGATTTTTACACAACTTGAACTATGGCCTGAAATAAGCAAAATATGCAACATGATTTCTAGCAACATGAACTTTTGGGTTTGTGCATTCACAGATAGGTTTATTAGAATAAATTAACTCAGATATGTATCAGTGAATTATAATACAGTCGTGCAACTTCTACTGACATGTCAATTAGTGTGATGGTGGTTATAATTCATGATTCACTACCAACAACTTTTCTGCACTGAGATTTTATACTGAGTACACCTATAGCTGTATTTTATGTATAGGTGAATAGTTAAGCACAATCAATAGTATATGTGTAGAAATAAAAAAAAATGTTATATGATAGAAATCTAAGTAACAAAAATATATTTGTAGTAATGCTTTTGAATGTGTTTTATAATAAATAGATAGAAAGCAAGAGAAAGTCCAAAGCAGCAAAAGATATTCCTCACTAGTAATGGGGCCAATCCAATGGATAGGCAATAGATTTAATCAAAAAACAAGATTAATATTATCAATCAATTAAAAAAATCCGTACATTCAGTAAATAAAATACAAAAAAATAGTAAAGTGCATAGTGAAGTAAACAATAAATAGTAAATGTCATCAATATATGCAATAAATATAAAGTGCATAATAATAGCTAAAACCAATAAATATGAGCTAATAAAATGCCACCAAACACATGTCTGTTTCAAGAATAATAGACAGATAATAAAATACTACTTATGTAAATATCTTTCAGAAGTTTACAATATATAAAAAACTAACACATCATTGGATCAAAACAAATGTGTCTATCCAAAGATTATAGCAATTACTCACACTATTACTGTTATTAATGCTTCGTCACATGCTTGCGTTTCATGAGTGATCTACTGTGGGAATCCAGCCATCAATTTCTAAAGCCAGAAGACCAGTGCCATCTGTGGAAACAGCATGCTCAAGGGCATTAGTCTTCCAAAATTTCTATTTGAAAGAACAATAAGTAGAAGGTAAATGAGGCTATCTATATATTAAAACTAAGCATAGCAACATTTTATATATCTAATATTATAAATCCTAATCCCTGTGCATTCTTATCTTTCAACAATGTTAAAAGTTCATTCCCATAGGTGAAAGATGAGTAAGCAGTAGAGATGGGCAAACTTCTCAAGATTCATTTCAGGTTCTGGTGGTTCAGTCCAAAGATTCATTTAGGGTCCAACAAGTTTGGTATGAACCACAGCTTACATTAGCTTAAAACATACCTATCCAATTTCTAGCTGTCTTAGGCACGCACAGCTGAAGTTATGTCAAAGTGAAAGCAGGGCCGATTTTAGACAAAGCGGGGCCCTGGGCAAAATTAAAAGTGGGGCCCCAAATGCTGATATGCAAACAACACCATCGTTTTCCAGTGGCATCCCCTATAATAACGCCTCCTTTCTGCCAACAAAAAAGTAATAACAAGCCCCATTTTACCACGCACAATTCAAATGAGCACCTTTGTACCACCTAATAGATTTTTGCACCCAGTCACCAGTTATTATAGCGCCTCCTTATAAATAATAGTCCCTGCTTATAAATAATATTACACCTTTATCAGTAATAGCTCCCTTATAAATGATAAATAGTGCCCTGTATCAGTAATATTCCCCCTTATCAGTAACAGTCACCCCGTAAAAATAATACTGCTCCCTTATAAATAATAGCCCCCTCATAAATAATAGTTACCCTTATAAATAATAGTCCCCATTATCACTAATAGCCCCCTTAATAACTATACCCCCCTTATAAACAGTTCCCCTCTTATAAATAATAGCTTCTCCCTTATAATGGATGCCTTGTATATAATAGTTCTCCCCTTTTTATAGACCTCTTGTAAATAGTTCCCCCCTAATAAATAATAGCCCATCTTATAAATAATAGTCCCCCCTTATAAATAATAGTTCCCCCTTATAATAGCCCCCTCATATTTAAGTTTCCCAATTATATATAGTAACCCACCCTTATATTATAAATAAGAGCCCCCTTATATATTATAGTTCTCCGTTATACAGTGTCGGACTGAAGGGCCTTAGGCCCACCAGATGAACTTGTTCTAGGGGCCCCACCCGACAACTTCCTGCTAATAGCCTACACCACGCTCCTTCACTGAAGTCTTACATACAGTACAGACCAAAAGTTTGGACACACCTTCTCATTCCAAGGTTTTTCTGTATTTTCATGACTATAAAAATTGTAGATTCACACTGAAGGCATCAAAACTATGAATTAACCCATGTGGAATTATATATTTAACAAAAAAGTGTGAAGCAACTGAAAATATGTCTTATATTCTAGGTTCTTCAAAGTAGCCACCTTTTGCTTTGATTACTGCTTTGCACACTCTTGGCATTCTCTTGATGAGCTTCAAGAGGTAGTCACCTGAAATGGTTTTCACTTCACAGGTGTGCCCTGTCAGGTTTAATAAGTGGGATTTCTTGCCTTATAAATCGGGTTGGGACCATCAGTTATGTTGTTCAGAAGTCAGGTGGATACACAGCTGATAGTCCTACTGAATGGAGTGTTAGAATTTGTATTATGACAAGAAAAAAGCAGCTAAGTAAAGAAAAACGAGTGGCCATCATTACTTTAAGAAATGAAGGTCAGTCAGTCCGAAAAATTGGGAAAACTTTGAAAGTGTCCCCAAGTGCAGTGGCCAAAACCATCAAGCGCTACAAAGAAACTGGCTCACATGAGTACCGCAGCAGGAAAGGAAGACCAAGAGTCACCTCTGCTGCGGAGGATAAGTTCATCCGAGTCACCAGCCTCAGAAATCGCAGGTTAACAGCAGCTCAGATTAGAGACCAGGTCAATGCCACACAGAGTTCTAGCAGCAGACACATCTCTACAACAACTGTTAAGAGGAGACCGTGTGCAGCAGCCCTTCATGGTAAAATAGCTGCTAGGAAACCACTGTTAAGGACAGGCAACAAGCAGAAGAGACTTGTTTGGGCTAAAGAACACAAGGAATGGACATTAGACCTGTGGAAATCTGTGCTTTGGTCTGATGAGTCCAAATTTGAAATCTTTGGTTCCAACCACCGTGTCTTTGTGCGACGCAGAAAAGGTGAACGAATGGACTCTACATGCCTGGTTCCCACCGTGAAGCATGGAGGAGGAGGTGTGATGGTGTGGGGGTGCTTTGCTGGTGACACTGTTGGGGATTTATTCAAAATTGAAGGAATACTGAACCAGAATGGTTACCACAGCATCTTGCAGCGACATGCTATTCCATCCGGTTTGCATTTAGTTGGACCATCATTTATTTTTCAACAGGACAATGACCCCAAACACACCTCCAGACTGTGTAAGGGCTATTTGACCAAGAAGGAGAGTGATGGGGTGCTACGCCAGATGACCTGGCCTCCACAGTCACCAGACCTGAACCCAATCGAGATGGTTTGAGGTGAGCTGGACCACAGAGTGAAGGCAAAAGGGCCAACAAGTGCTAAGCATTTCTGGGAACTCCTTCAAGACTGTTGGAAGACCATTTCAGGTGACTAGCTCTTGAAGCACACCAAGAGAATGCCAAGAGTGTGCCAAGCAGTCACCAGACCTGAACCCAATCGAGATGGTTTGAGGTGAGCTGGACCACAGAGTGAAGGCAAAAGGGCCAACAAGTGCTAAGCATTTCTGGGAACTCCTTCAAGACTGTTGGAAGACCATTTCAGGTGACTAGCTCTTGAAGCACACCAAGAGAATGCCAAGAGTGTGCCAAGCAGTAATCGAAGCAAAAGGTGGCTACTTTGAAGAACCTAGAATATAAGACATATTTTCAGTTGTTTCACACTTTTTTGTTAAGTATATAATTCCACATGTGTTAATTCATAGTTTTGATGCCTTCAGTGTGAATCTACAATTTTTATAGTCATGAAAATACAGAAAACTCTTGGAATGAGAAGGTGTGTCCAAACTTTTGGTCTGTACTGTATGTGCTGACTACCTGGTGTTACTGAGTATGTTCCCAGTATAGTCAGCCCCTATAGTACTGTACAGGCCCCAATAACTCCATGGCCAGTTCATGCACAGTACTGTATGGGGAATGACATGGCCATGGAGCACTACACGTATGTGCAAGATTATAGTGAGGGAGTTGTGATGCAGACATAACACACAGGGCTGCCAGCAGGAATTTTGAGCCCCCCCACAGTATAATGCTCCACATGGTATATAATGCTCCACAGTATAAAATGCTCCCTGAGCCCTCCAGTTTCCCCACATGGTATATAATGCTCCACAGTGGCCCCACACAGTATAAAACACTCCCCTGAGCCCCCCATAGTGACCCCACATGGTATATAAGGCTCCACACAGTATAATACTCCACAGTGGCCCACACAGTATACTGCCCCTTAGTGGCCCCAGACAGTACAATATGCACCCCAGCAGCCCCACACAATACAATTTGCTTCATACAGTATAATATGCACCCCACAGTGCCCCCCCAGTATAATGCTCCAGAGTGGCCTAACACAGTATAACATGCTCCACAATGGCCTCCACACAGTATAATATATTCCACAGAGGGGTTCCCCAAGTATAATGCTCCACAGTGGTCCCCCACAGTATATGATCCCCACATTCCCCCCCCCAGTATAATGCTCTGCAATGCCCCACAGAGTATAATATGCTCCCAAGAAGCCCCACACAGTATAATACAATACACAGTGGCCCCACACAGTATAACAGGCTCTCCACACTGTCCCTTCCCCCGTATAAAGCTCCACAGTGGCCCATAGTATAATATGCTCCCCAGAGGGCCCCCCTAGTATAATGCTCTACAGTGCCCCCCCGTAATATATTATGCTCCTCAGAGCATCCCCCAGTATAATGCTCCACAGTAGGCCCCATGCAGTATAATATGCTCCCCAGAGGGCCCCCTAATAATGTCCCACAGTGGCGCCACGCAATATGATATGCTCTGCAGATGCCCCCCCCAGTATAATGCTCCAAAGTGGCCTCTCAGAATATAACATGCTCTCCAGAGCCCCCCCACATTATAATGGTCCACAGAGGCCCCACGGAATATAACATGATCTCCAGAGGGCCTCCTCCCCAACATAATGCTCGACAGTGGTCCCAGTATAATATACTGGGGGGCCCCTCTGGATAGCATATTATACTGTGTGGGGCCACTATGGAGCATTATATTGGGGGAGGAGGCCCTCTGATGAGCATGTTATGTTCTGTGGGGCCTCTGTGGAACATTATAATGTGGGGGGCTCTGGAGAGCATGTTATATTCTGTGAGGACACTTTGGAGCATTATGCTGGTGGGCCCTCTGGATAGCATATTATACTGTGTGGGGCCACCGTGGAGCATTATACTGGGGGGCCCCTCTGGAGAGCATATTATTCTGTTTTGGGCCACTGTGGAGCATTATACAGGGGAAGGGGCCCTCTGGATAGCATATTATACTGTGTGGGGCCACTGTGGAGCATTATACTGGGGGGCCCCTCTGGATAGCATAATGCTCCACAGTGGCCCCACACAGTATAATATGCTATCCAGAGGGCTCCTTCCCCAGTATAATGCTCCACAGTGGCTCCACACAGTATAATATGCTATCCAGAGGGCCCCCTACCCACTATAATGCTCCACAGTGGCCCCACACAGATTAATATGCTATTCAGAGGGGGCCCCCCAGTATAATGCTCCCCAGTGGCACTACGGACTCCCTTAATGCTATTATTATATTATACTCTGGGGTCTCTTCAGACCCCAGAGTATAATAATCGAAGGCCCGGAGAAGGTGAGGGAAAATAACAAACAGTTATACTCACCTTGCCTTACCTCTAATGGGCCTCCTCGCTATACCCACCGGTGCTGGCTTCCTCTGGTTTGCGGCTGACGTCAAGCATTGTAGACGTCACCACTGAAGCCCAATCACAGTCCTCAGCGGTGACATGAGGCATGCTGTTAGCACGCCCCATGTGACGGCCAGGCCTCAGCGGTGACATCCGTAACGCCAGAAGATGACGTCGGACGCCTATGACAGGTGAGTAAAAATGTTTGTTATTTTTTACTCATGACGCACATGACGCTGGGTCCCTTTCTGTTATTGATCTGGCCGGGCCTGACTCCAGGATCCGGAGTCATCAGGCACCGGATCCCGGGGGCCCTTTTGGGGACGGGGCCCTGGGCAATTGCCCAGTTTGCTCCCCCTAACGCCAGCCCTGAGTGAAAGACATAGACACTGACAAGCAAAAGGGTACTGTTTATTGCTTATTGGGTGAACTTAAAATCCCCTTTAGAATCAGTGTTTTGCTGTTATAATAGCAGCTTGAATGTGTTTAGTAAAAAAAAAAATTAACTATTGCCCAAAAAAACTCTTACGAAAAGATTTTACATTAGCATGACTGATTTAGTCAGCTTAAACATTGTAAAAAAAACTGGAAAGTCACAAACAGTCCCAGATGAAACTGCTCTATTGCAAAACAGATGTAAGAAAAGATTTTTCGCTCACAGGACCAACTTTGTCAGTAAAAATTATGTTAAACACTCTGTGGACAGTCACAGATTAACTCTTTTGCACATAATCACGTTAATTTACGTCATTATGCGCGAAGGGTTGAATGGGGAAGACTCAGGAGCTGAGCTCTCTCCATACCCAGCAGATGCTGGCTATATAATACAACCAGCACCCTCCACTAACACTTTAGATGCCACGGTCAAACGCAACCGCTGCATCTAAAGAGCGCAGCATCCATGGCCGCCACCATCTTTGAACGATCGTCGGCCTCCGGATCATCATCGGAGGTTGGCGATCGGTTGCTATTACAGCCGGGAGCCTATTATTGGCAATGGAAGGGTTAACTTTCCTTTGTCTGTCTGTATTACTGTCCGGCTCACACAGCACAGATATTCTCCCTCACTCCTGTCTATGATTTCTAATACTAATCTGCCTGTAATTGTCTAAACTTTCTACAAATTCTTCTACTAAGATTCTCTAGCTTTATTGCAAGTTTAGCTGCACTAAATGCTGCATATTGTTTAAGAAAATGGAATAATTGCTTTGGAACATTCAGTGAGGAATAACACATCCATCCCCTACTTCCACCATCACTGAATTGTCTTGTGTTCTAGCCCACAGCACCCTATATACTCTAAATGACATCAGCACTGTAAGATGTCCAATTTCCACAGACTATTGGCTAAGAGGCTGTCAGGTAATGTCAGGACATCACAGTGGCTCACAGAAATGTGTCTTCTACATGTGGCAGAGGCCATTTTAATTTGCGGGGACAAATCGCCATTTCTTCAGTTTTGTTAACAAACAAACAATTTGGAATATTCAGGTCAAACCCAGTTTAGAATGAATTGATGTGCCCATCTCTAATCTGTAGTGGTATCAATATTAATATATATTAATAAACAATAGGACATTGCAAAGAATAAAATACATCCATAGCTTTATGACAGCTTTCCACCTGATTGCTATTTGTTCAAAGCAACCATCCCTATACTTATAACTCAATTTTATCTGATCTTGTTTGCTTGTGAAATGTCTCTCCTTTTGAACTAGTCCCACATTAATAGCATATTATGCAGACTCTAGAGCCATGCAATAAGGTGGCTAGGCAGAGGAGGATAGTACAAGAGGAGTTGCAAGATATGCTATGTTTTTTATTGTTAAGCACAGATTTTATTTACTTGTATGACCATTATAAAAAGTTTTCTTTTTATTGGGTTTGCTACTTGCAGCTTTAAGAGTCCCACAGATTGCATCTATTTCCACTAAAAGGTGTTGCTTTTCATCTGGTTTTGTCTCTGGCAGCTCTTTGAGCTTGAAATGCTGTAAAAGGTGGAATTTAGCAAAAAAAAGTGTTACCTATATGACTATATGGTTATGTTCATGGGAAACCCCTTTAGGCTGGGGCCCCACATAGCAGAAATGCCATGGCAAAAACCACTGTGTTTTACAGTGCCTGCAAAGTAGATGGAATTCTAATCCCATCCACACATTGCAGAAAAATATCCGCAGAGGAAATACTGCGATTTCGAAAAACGTGATTTTGTAAATCGCAGCATATCAATTATACCTACGGAAACACTGTCATTTTCCATATAGGTATAATAGAAGCAGAACGTCCACAGAGGTGAACTGTGCAGACTTTCTGTGAAAAGAGCTGTGGAAAAAAACGCAAAACGCTTTTTCGTTGCAACATGCTACGTGAGGTCTTACCATTAAACATTTATTCAATGGTTCAAATTGATTTCAATGGGTTTTTCAAGGCGGATTGCACCTGAAGATAGGTCATGTTGCTTTTTCTTTCTTAGAGGAAAAAAATCTGCTACGCGATCCAGTTTTTTAAGGCAGATTTGAGGCGGATGACCTCTTCTGACTAAAGATGATTGAACCTCTCAAGATTTTTTTTTTTTCAGGTTCAGTTGGTTCGGTCCCAAGATTTATCTTGGGCCGAACAAGTTTGGTATAAACCACACCCATTGGCTTAAAACATAGTGTATGACACTGTCCAGGCTCCTTGGAAACTATATATCCAATTTCTAGCTCTCAAAGGCAAATACAGCCGAAGTTATGTCAAAGTGAAAGTGACATGTATGTCTATGAAAAAATGGATAGTACAGTGGGATGCAAAAGTTTGGACACCCCTGGTCATAATGACTGTTATTGTGAACAGTTAAGCGAGTTGAAGATAAAATGATCTTTAAAAGGCATAACATTAAAGATAACACATTCCCAATGTATTTTTTGGGAAAAAAAAATATATTTTCATATTTTACATTTTCAAAATAACAAAAAATGAGAATGACCCGATGCAAAAGTTTGGGCACCCTGCATGGTTAGTACCTAGTAGCACCCCCTTTGGCAAGTATCGCAGTGTGTAAATGCTTTTTGTAGCCAGCCAAGTGTCTTTCAATTCTTGTTTGAGGGATTTTCATCCATTCTTCCTTGGAAAAGTCTTCCAGTTCTGTGAGATTCCTGGGTTGTCTTGCATGCACTGATCTTTTGAGGTCTAGCCATAGATTTTCAATGGTGTACAGATCAGGGGACTGTGAGGGCCACAGTAAAACCTTCAGCTTGCGCCTTTTTAGGTGGTCTATGGTGGATTTTGACGTGTGTTTAGGATCATTGTCCATTTGTAGAAACCATCCTCTTTTCAATTTCAGCTTTTTTTTTTTACAGATGGTGTAATGTTTGCTTCAAGAATTTGCTGAAAATTCATTGAATTCATTCTTCCCTCTACCTGTGAAATGTTCCCCGTGCCATTGGCTGCAACACAACCCCAAAGCATGATTGATCCACCCCCATGCTTAATAGTTGGAGAGATGTTCTTTTCCTGAAATTCTGTTCCCTTTTTTTCTCCAAACATACCTTTGATCATTGTGGCCAAAGAGTTCTATTTTAACCTCATTGGTCAACAGGACCTGTTTCCAAACTGTATCAGGCTTGTTTAGATGTTCTTTTGCAAACTTCTGACAGTGAATTTTATGGTGAGGACACAGGAGAGGTTTTCTTCTGATGACTCTTCCATGAAGGCCATATTTGTGCAGGTATCACTGAACAGTAGAACAATGTACCACAACTCCAGAGTCTGCTAAATCTTCCTGAAGGTCTTTTGCAGTCAAGCAGGGATCTGATTTACTACTCCGACAATCCTAAGAGCAGCTGTCTCTGAAATTTTTCTTGGTCTTCCAGACCTTATGTTGACCTCCACTTTTCCTGGTAACTGCCATTTCTTAATTACATTGGGAACTGAGGAAAGGGCAACTTGAAAATGCTTTGCTATATTCTTATAGCCTTCTTCTGCTTTGTGGGCCTCTACCATTTTCATTTTCAGAGTGTTAGGCAGCTGCTTAGAAGAACCCATGGCTGCAGTTTTTGGCACAAGGTTAGAGGAGGCTGAGTATTTATAAAGCTGTAAAATTTGCATCACTTGGAATTTCCTAACAATGATAGTGAACAAGCCATAACCCTAACTGGATAATTAAAGTCTGAGACCTTGGTCAAGTTATCTGAGCACACAAATCTGCAAGGGTTCCCAAACTTTTGCAAGGTACTCCTTTCCCTTTTTCACTCTAAAATTGTACTCAAACATAATAATACACTGATATTGCTTAAAATTATAAACAAGTGTGTTTAATCTTTAACTTTATGTGTAAGGGAATCACTAGAGGAGCGATTCCCCAGTGCTGCTGCAGAACCCTTGGGGGAGGGGCACAACAAGACAGTGAGCCCTAAAGCTAACCCCCCCCCCCCCCCACTGTCCCTGGCTAACTTACCCGATCTGTCCTAGGCGACAGCCAGCAACCAGTCAACAGACCCTTCCTAGTATAGGTGACAACACAGAACGCAGACAGGACAAACTCGACAAAGGGAGGTCAGCAAGCCAAGGGGTCAGTAACAGTCGAGCAATGCAGTACAAAATCGTAATCCAAGAGAATAGTCAAAAACAGAGCCAGAGGTCAGAAATAGGAATACAGGGAATAGCAGAAAAGGAGCTAGGATGGACAAGTCACAAGACAGAATCAATAGCCAGTGAGCATGTGAGGGTTGGCAACCTGTTTATAGAAAGTCAGGACCTGCCCCAGACTGGATTGGTAGACAGGCTGTCAATCACACAGGCAAGGCTGAAATTAACTATTAGAGAAGCAGAGAGAAACAAAGATGCAAGAGAGGGGTGTGGCTGAAATTCAATCACACACAGGAGGTAGTAGGACAGTGTTCAGACTGAGCAACAAGAAACCTACACAAGGAATCAAACTGAACACGCCTCCTTCGCCGCAGCGTGCGGGCAGAGAGTGGCGCAGAGACCCGAACAGGCAGAGACATTACATTATGCCTTTTAAAGATCTTTTCATCTTCAACTTCCTTAACTGTTCACAATAACAGTCATTTTGACCAGCTGTGTCCAAACTTTTGCATGCCACTGTAAGTAGTGGATACAAACTCCTAGTTTAACTACAGTGGGGGAAAAAAGTATTTAGTCAGCCACCAATTGTGCAAGTTCTCCCACTTAAAAAGATTAGAGAGACCTGTAATTGACATCATAGGTAGACCTCAACTATGAGAGACAAAATGAGAAAACATATCTAGAAAATCACATTGTCTGATTTTTTAAGAATTTATTTGCAAATTATGGTGGAAAATAAGTATTTGGTCACCTACAAACAAGCAAGATTTCTGGCTCTCACAGACCTGTAACTTCTTCTTTAAGAGGCTCCTCTGTCCTCCACTCATTACCTGTAGTAGTGGAATCTGTTTGAAATTGTTATCAGTATAAAAGACACCTGTCCACAACTTCAAACAGTCACACTCCAAACTCCACTATGGTGAAGACCAAAGAGCTGTGGAAGGACACCAGAAACAAAATTGTAGACCTGCACCAGGTTGGGAAGACTGAATCTGCAATAGGCAAGCAGCTTGGTGTGAAGAAATCAACTGTGGGAGCAATAATTAGAAAATGAAAGACATACAAGACCACTGATAATCTCCCTCGATCAGGGACTCCACGCAAGATCTCCCCCCGTGGTGTCACAATGATCACAAGAACGTTGAGCAAAAATCCCAGAACCACACGGAGGGACCTAGTGAATGATCTGCAGAAAGCTGGGACTAACATAGCAAAGGCTACCGTCAGTAACACACTACACCGCCAGGGATTCAGATCCTGCAGTGCCAGACGTGTCCCCCTGCTTAAGCCAGTACATATACGGGCCCATCTGAAGTTTGCTAGAGAGCATTTGGATGTTCCAGAAGAGTACTGGGAGAATGTCAAATGGTCAAATGAAACCAAAGTAGAACTGTTTGGTAGAAGCACAACTCGTCATGTTTGGAGGAGAGTGAATGCTGAGTTGCATCCAAAGAACACCATACCTCCAAAGCATGGGGGTGGCAACATCATGCTTTGGAGCTGTTTCTCTGCAAAGGGACCAGGACGACTGATCCGTGTACATGAAAGAATGAATGGGGCCATGTATGGTGAGATTTTGAGGGCAAACCTCCTTCCATCAGCAAGGGCATTGAAGATGAAACGTGGCTGGATCTTTCAGCATGACAATGATCCCAAGCACACCGCCAGGGCAATGAAGGAGTGGCTTTGTAAGAAGCATTTCAAGGTCCTGGAGTGGCCTAGCCAGTCTCCAGATCTCAACCCCATAGAAAACCTTTGGAGTGAGTTGAAAGTCCATGTTGCCCAGCGACAGCCCCAAAACATCACTGCTCTAGAGGAGATCTGCATGGAAGAATGGGCCAACATACCAGCAACAGTGTGTGCCAACCTTGTGAAGACTTACAGAAAACGTTTGACCTCTGTCATTGCCAACAAAGAATATATAACAAAGTATTGAGATGAACTTTTGTTATTGATCAAATACTTATTTTCCACCATAATGTGCAAATAAATTCTTTAAAACTCAGACAATGTGATTTTATGGATTTGTTCTCTCATTTTGTTTTCCCTCATCTTTTTAAGTGGGAGAACTTGCACAATTGGTGGCTGACTAAATACTTTTTTTCCCCACTGTATATACTGCGCTGCCTCTCGCTTTTACGCATTTTAACATTTAATAAATAAATAAAAGTAAAAAAGCTACAGGCTTGCTATTTGGGAGACAGATTGTGGAAAAATGATAAAGAAGAAGTCATCAAAAATGATCCCTTCATCAGAGCAGATGTAAAATCAAAATGGCGTTGGCATTACAAGATGCAATAGCGAGGGGAATGGCTTGACATCCTGGAGCCTAGTCGCACTTAGAGTGAGCTCCATGCTAAAGCCGGCAATTGAGGGAGATTTCACCTGAGCTATGGGCAAAACCAGGTCAAAACGTACTCTAGGAGGACCCTCAACCTCCTAGGCATCTGATATCTAGAACCAACTTTTTCCTCCCCCTCAGGAATAAGAGGCAGTCCTCGGAGAGTGGCTCCGTTACTGAGGTGCCATCTTCCCCGCCAGGTCCCGGCAGCACCACTTCACCGCGCTTCCAGCGCAGCTCTTCTCTCCAGTGCCATCAGACTCCTGAGTCAGAAGCCATGGATCTGAAGCCCTGGAATCCCACACCAGCCCTTCCGGTAAGGAAGGAATCTTCTGCCATACTGACCTCCTCTGCTCCTCTGAGAGATATGGCATCCCAGCAGCCATCTTTCCCGCCAGATGACACTATCATGGTGCCTGTGCTGGCGCCTGCATCTATTTCAGCGCACAGGGACCTCTTACCAGTGCTTGCTTGGCACAACACTGCTGCAGCTCCCACTACCCTACAGAATAGGTCAACATAAGTCCCCTGGGCCCCTACAGGACAAGGACTTAGAATGGGGTATGAGCCCCTCAACAAAAAAAATCCCTATTCCGGACCCCAGAAAATAAAGGCCACCCTGCCAAACACCCGCAGCTCCTCCATGAGCAAGGCCTCTCCTGATTTGATGTTACTAACAGCCCTCCCGTCGCATGCAGGAGAAGCACAACTGGAGGGCATAGCAGAGTTATCCGCCATCAATCTGACCCCACTTGCATCCTGTGCCTACCATCACCTGATGAAGCTGTCCATGCTCTCCAAGGGCAACCTGAACTGTGGGCCCTCTTAGCCCTTCTGCCTAGCATGCGGGATACCGACGATCTTGCTTCTGACCTAAAAAAAAGGCCTGGCACCAAAACCTGTGGTCCAGATGGATATAGCTGCTCTGCAACAATGAGTGGATGAATTGGAACTATTTCGCTTCTGTTTGTCGGCTTCATTACAATCTCTGTAAGACTCCATGCATCTCGCACCTGGATAAAGCTTGTGATGTGATCTGACAAGCGCACTATTTTGCAATGAAGGAAAAAATTATGCCGAGAGCCAGAGATCAGAAAGTCATAGACTTCAACGGTGCCCAACTCTCTCTCTCTTCCCAGACCTCTCTCTGTCCCATAGCGGCTCCTCCACACAGTATAATGTACCATAGTGGCCACTTCACACAGTATAGTATCCATAGTGGCCCCACAGAATTTTCCACAATTTTAGGGTTCAGCAGAACTTAAAATGTTTGGGGTTCGCCACTCACAAGTTTTATTATACTCTGGGATCTCTTCAGACCCCAGAGAATAAAAAGCAGAGGCCCAAGAGAGATGAGAAACATAAAAAAAAATGTTACTCAACTTCCTCTGGGCGCTGCCTGACATCAGTGAGCGCTGATTGGGTCTTAGGGGTCATGTCGGTGTCATTATGAGTCATGGAGCATAAGCAGTCTTCTACATCAGACAGAAGCACCGAAAAGAAAAAGGAGCAGTGCCGGAGTCCAGGGAAGGTGAGTAACATTGTTTTTTATGTTTGATCACCTTTCCAAGGCCTGCGCTTATTATACTCTGGGGTTTCTTCTAATAATAGCAGTTTCATTTTGGGCGTGTTTGATCCGAATGAAACTTCTGGGCTGTTGTACCTGGGAAATATGTCTTATGTGCCACGCTTGGCACACATGCCAGGGGATTGTCAACCCCTTGTGTAGATAATGACAGAGGCAATACAAGGAAATTGGGGGGTGGAATGGAGGGATGAGAACAGTGAATAAGAAAATGCAGAATAGGAATAAAGTAAGACAATTAAAGTGCATGTATATTAATTCTAGGATCCTCAACAACAAAATTGAGTGATTAGAAGCAATAAAGTTGGAAGAGGAAAATTACATAGTACATATAGTTACATAGTAGATGAGGTTGGATGAAGACATCAGTCCATCAAGTCCAACCTATAACCCTACAGTCCCCTACAGTGTTGATCCAGAGGAAGGCAAAAAAAAAAACATGAGGCTTATGCCAATTGCCCCATTTCATGGGAAAAAAATTCCTTCCCGACTCCAATCTGGCAATCAGTATAAAACCCTGGCTCAATGTGCCCTTAAAATCTAAAACCCATAACCCATAATGTTGTTCTGTTCGTGAAAGGTATCCAGGCCCTCTTTGAACTTGTTCAATGAATCCACCATCACCACTTCCTGGGGCAGAGAGTTCCATAGCCTCGCTGTTCTTACTGTAAAGAATCCTCTTCTATGTTGCTGGTGAAACTTTCTCTCCTCCAGTCGTAGAGGATGTCCCCTTGTCACTATCATTGGCCTAGGGGTAAAAAGATCATTAGAAAGTTCTTTGTGCTGTCCCTTCATGTATTTGTACATTGTTATCAGATCTCCCCGTAGACGTCTTTTCTCTAAACTGAATAACCCCAAATTTGTTAATCTATCGTTGTACTCCAATCCACCCATTCCCCTAATAATTTTGGTTGCCCTTCTTTGCACTCTTTCTAGTTCGATTTTGTCTTTCTTGTATACTGGGGCCCAGAATTGTGCACAATAGACTAAGTATGGTTAATAGTCTAGTAGGGATGAGCAAGACATGGTTGGATGATAGTTATGACTGGGCTGCAAATATACAGAGGTACAGTCTATTCAGGAAAGATCAGAGGGGGAGGGTTTTTATTATATTTAAAATCCTGCCTAAAGTCCATACTACGAGATGACATCTGGGAAGAAAATGAACATGTAAAGTCTCTATGGGTGGAAATAAGGGATGGGAAAAATTAAAAGGGTTTGTTATAAGTCTCTAAGTATCATGGAGGAAGATAACCCTTACTAATGGACCAAATAGAGGGTTCAGCTAATAATAATGAAGTAATTATTATGGGGGACTTCAACTACCCCAATATAAATCGGATAACAGGAACCTGCAGGTCCAACAAAGGTAACACGTTTTTGTCAATAATTAAAAACAATTACCTTTCCTTACTAGTGCAGGACCCAATGCCAGAGGGGGCACTTCTAGACCTAGTTTTAACCAATAGACCTGACAGAACATCAAAAGTTGAGGTTTGAGATCACCCAGGCCACAATGCACGCAATAACACAATACATTTTCAAATATCCTTTATTTAGATGTTTAATGGAGTAGGTACAAAAACACAAAATTTCAGAAAGGACAATTTTCATCAGGGATGACCATAGGACCATAAAATGGGACAATGTCCTTAAAAACTAAAGTACCCACGCTAAATGGGACATTTTAAATATGTCCTGTAAACAATATAAACAGTAAAGGAATTTAGTAACAATGAAAAACAAAACTCTGAGGGGTGCAATACATGATAAAAAGAAAGCATTTAAACTATTACAACAGGAGGGAAGTGATGAATCATTAAATAATTGCAAGGATAAAAACAAGGTGTTTAAAAAACAGATAAAAGGGCAAAGATTGAGACAGAGAGGTATGTCAGGATAAGTAAACATAACCACAAAATATTCTTCAATAACATAAATCACAAGAAACTTGAAGAGGTTGTCTGGGGGCTGTTATTTTACTTCCCTCTCCTTATTGCAGCTGTTGGACCAGGGGTTCCAGACATGTCATGTACCACAGGTCATGTGATCCGAAGCGGCCTTCAGCCTCC
This sequence comes from Leptodactylus fallax, assembly GCA_947044405.1. NCBI lineage: Eukaryota > Metazoa > Chordata > Amphibia > Anura > Leptodactylidae > Leptodactylus > Leptodactylus fallax. The sequence continues at coordinate 3,010,721 of CAMRHE010000024.1, forward strand.
GCAGTTGCTTCACCGTCTCCTCCATCAATCTTGCATAATTACCTGTGAGATCAGTGGAGGAGGGGGCAGAGCGGCCCAGGAGGCGGAGCAACTCTGGAGGCTGAAGGCGATCACATGAACTGGGGGTCATGATGTGTCCAGAACCCCAGGTCCATCAGCTGCATTTACAGGTAAGTAAATTAACAGTCCCCAGACAACCCATTTAAAAGTGAGACTGTGCACCCTCTCAAAAATAATTTGGGAGTAATGGTGGAGGAGGAAGAGGAAAAGGCAGCTGAATCATAAGAAATGTAGCTTGTCCACAGATTCACTGCATGTACATAACAGTGATGCAAGGAGGAGCAAGTAAAATAAAGCCAAGCAAACGGTGCACAACGGAACTTTGAGTATTTAGCACTGCTGTGAATGTATTTGCAGACAATTTTTTAGAAACTGAATAAGAAGTGCATTGATGCCTTTCTTGAAATTTTTTTGCCCTAAAGGATTGGACAATCAATTTTTTCATTGCCACACCTTATGAGGGCTTGTTTTTTTTTAGCAGAATGCAGTTTTCAGGTGCAGAATTTTGAGGTGTCTATAACTTATTAACTAAATTTTACCAAGACTTTATGGGGTGACCTACGTCTAACTGCCGGAGCCATTTTTCGATTTTCGTTTTTAAATCCCTGCCTTCCAAACTCCATAACTTTTTTATTTTTCTGTTCAGAGCCATATGAGGGTTAGTGTTTGCAGGACAAATTGTTATTCATAATGGTACCATTTATTATTCTGTACAATATACTGGGAAGCTGGAATTGCAGAAATAGTGCGATTTTCTTACGGGCTTCGTTTTTGCAGGGTTCACTGTACAACCAAAATGTCACTTGTATTTTATGTTTTGGTAAAATTCCAGGGATAGCAAATTTATATAGTTTTATTTACATTTTAACAAAATTAACAAAAATTCCAAACTTTGCAAAAAAATAGCTTTTTGTTAAAGTCGCAGTATTCTGCCACCCATAACTTTTTTATATTTCCTGTACAGGGATGCATAGGTTGTCTTTTTTTGCAGGGCCAGCTGTAATTTTTAGTTATACCATTTTGGGGAAAGTCTATTGCGTTGATCACTTTTTATTCAAATTTTTATCAGGGGCAAAACAGCCAAAAACGGTGATTGGGCACTTTAGAATTCTTTCCCACTATAATAATAATAACAATAATAATACGTTTTATTTATATAGCGCCAACATATTCCGCAGCACTCTACAACTTGTAGGGTTCAAGTACTGACAAAAAAAGATACATTACAAAAGAAATAGTCAATTCACACACTGGGACTGAGGGCCCTGCTTGCAAGAGCTTACAATCTATGAGGTAGAGGGGGTGACACAGGAGGTAGCAGGGGCGGCAACAGATGTAGCATTGCTTATACAATGGTCAGACAATTTTGTAATAGAGGTTACTGTCATTACACATATATAAAGCTGTATGAGCCGTCATCAGTCATGTCCTTTAACGTGAAGATGGTGACTGGACATATAAAGCTAGTCTGATATGGCATCATATCCTGTGAGGTAATGTTGAAGCATAAACAGAGGAGGGTACTTTTAGGGATTCTAACTACGGAAGGGTTTACATTAGGAGTTGGGATAGGCCTGTATGAAAAGATGTGTCTTTAGTTTACGCTTGAACCTGTGGAAATTGGGGGTTAATCTGATAGTCTGGGATAGAGCATTCCAGAGAAGTGGTGCAACTCGGGAGAAGTCTTGTATACGAGCATGGGAGGTTCTAATAATAGAGGATGTTAATCTTAGGTCATTGAGTGAACGGAGAGTACGAGTTGGGCGATAGACAGAGATGAGGGAGGAAATGTAGGGAGGTGCAGCATTATGGAGAGCCTTGTGAATGAGGGTGATAAGTTTATATTGTATTCTGTATTGAATAGGCAGCCAATGTAGTGACCGGCACAGACCGGAGGCATCGCTGTAGCGTCTAGACTGATAGATGAGCCTGGCCGCCGCATTCAGAATAGATTGTAGAGGGGAGAGTTTAGTAAGGGGAAGACCGATTAGTAAGGAGTTACAGTAGTCAAGACGAGAGTGAATCAGGGCAACAATAAGTGTCTTTAGTGTATCTGTGGTAAGGAAAGAGCGGATTCTGGAGATTTTTTTTGAGGTGGAGATGACATGAGCATGCGAGTGATTGGATATGGGGGGTGAAGGAAAGGTCTGAGTCAAACAAAACCCCGAGGCAGCGGGCATACTGCCTAGGAGTTATGGTAAGACCGGAAACTGCAATGGAGATATTAGGGACAGATCTATTAGATGGTGGAAACAGCAGTAGTTCAGTCTTTGAGAGATTCAGTTTCAGATAGAGCGAAGACATGATATTTGAGACAGCAGAGAGACAGTCACTGGTGTTCTGTATTAGTGCAGGGGTGATGTCACGGGATGACGTATATAATTGGGTGTCATCAGCATAAAGATGGTACCGGAAGCCAAATCTAGTGATGGTTTGTCCAATGGCTGCTGTGTAGAGGGAGAAGAGCAGGGGACCTAGGACCGAGCACTGAGGAACCCCACTGAGGAACACTGACGGATCTTATCAATTTTATCATGGAAATAAGAGGCCAGGTCATCTGCGCTAAGGTCTGTGAATGGCATGTGCACCTTAGGAGTAAGTAAGGAATGAAAAGTTTCAAATAGCCTTTTAGGGTTACAGGAGAGAGAAGAGATGAGAGCGGTGAAATAGGCTTGTTTGGCTAGGTGAAGGGCAGAATTATAGGTTTTAAGCATAAATTTAAAGTGGAGGAAGTCTACAGGCGTACATGATTTTCTCCACAGACGTTCAGCACACCTAGAGCACCGCTGAAGAAAACGTGTCTGTGGCGTGTACCAGGGTTGCTGCCTCCTGCGTCTAACCTTTCGAGTGGAGGGGGGGCCGCCTCATCTAATGCACTCTTAAGGCTTTCATTATAGTGACTGGTGGCCAGATTGGGACAGGAGAGTGAAGAGATGGGGGACAGAGAGGACTGTAGAGTATCTGAGAGGTGCTGGGTGTTAATAGCACGTAAATTCCTATGTGTATGATGAGTAGGTGTGTCCTGTGAAGAAGAGAAAGCACTGATGGTGAGAGACAGAAGGTTATGGTCAGAGAGTGGCAGAGAAGAGTTAGTAAATTTAGAAACTGTGAGGAGTCGATGGAAGACAAGATCAATGGTGTTGCCATCTACATGTGCGGCAGAAGAGGAAAGTTGTGAAAGACCAAAAGATGTGGTTATTGAGAGAAACTGTGAGGCAGCTGGGGAAACAGGGGTGTTAGTGGGGATGTTAACGTCACCCATGATGAGGGTAGGAATTTCACTGGATAAAAAGAGGGGAAGCCAAGAAGCGAAGTGATCCAGGAATTGGTAGGGTGAACCCGGTGGACGGTAGATGACAGCTACACATAATGAGAGTGGGCGGAAAAGTCTGATAGCATGTACTTCAAATGAGGGGAATGTGAGTGAGGGTACCGGTGGGATGGCCTGAAAAGTGCACTGCGGTGACAGAAGTAACCCTACCCCTCCACCCTTCCTGTTGTCAGGCCTAGTGGTGTGTGAGAATTGTAGGCCACCATGAGACAGAGCAGCAGGGGAGGCAGTATCAGACTGCTGGATCCAGGTTTCAGTAAGGGCAAGCATGTTGAGAGAGTTACTGAGGAATAAGTCATTAATATATTCTAGTTTGTTACACACTGAGCAGGCGTTCCAGAGAGAACAATTAAAAGAGACAGGAGAAAGATAAGGAGAGGGAACACGGCAAATATTGATTAGGTTTGTAGGATTCCTGTATGTGTAAGAAGAGGAAAAATTTTGGAGAGAAGGAGGGCCAGGGTTTGGAGAGATGTCCCCAGCAGCTAGGAGGAGCAAAATGGACAGAGACACAAGGTGGTTCAGTGATTTATGTGGATGCTTATGTTTGGTTTCACTGCTAAAATCAGTATAGGGATTAAGGTGGTTGAAGAGAGTGAAAAGTGTGTGAGAGCTGTACATGGGAAAAGGCAGAAGAGAAGGACTGATATGGATAGTGTGCACTGGTGGTAGAGCTGGAGGGGAGTTCTGCAGGAAGACAATTGCTAACATAGTAAATGACAGTGCAGCTATATCATACCATGTGTTAAAGCTTGTTGTTTTGGTTTTAAGTTTACCTGGTGTTCTTCCATGGCTGGCCTGTCTTGTGCCCTGTCTAAGTGCCATGTATAAGTGCACTTTGGTTAATCTGCACTTAAGTTAAGATGGATGCTGCATTAGAAAATGCCCCCCTGCATTGGAAATGCTTCCCCCATGCGCTGTATCTACTTATATAGGGATGCAGAGCTTCAAAACTAGCACTAATTTAAGTCGTTAACCAATTAATCAACAAACTGTGACACATGAGGAGACTGGGCAATGTAGTTACAAATACACTGACCAGGGAACTACCATAAAATCACTGAGCATCAAAAGACTGACACTAGTACAGATAAGGACACATGGGATTGCAAAAAATACAGCCTGGATGAAATTCTAGGATAGGGGTCAGAGAACAGCCATGTAGACATGGGTTGAAGAGAATATGTACCATTCAAGATTGCAGGATGAATTGAAGTTTAGACACAGCAAGCAGAGATGGGTTGAAGAGAATATGTACCAATCAAGATTGCAGGATGAATTGAAGTTTAGAAGAGTGAAAAAAACAGGCGATACCTTTTAGAGCCAAACCAAAAAAAAATAAAAAAAAGTTTTTTGGTACCCCCCCCCCCTTCTTTCAGTTGGTGTGCAAAAAAAAAAAAAAAAAAACAAAATTTTAAACACATTTTTTTCAAACCAATTTAAAATACAAAAAAAAAAATTAAAAAAAAAAAAAAAAATAAAATAAAAAGTCAAAAAAAAAAAAAAAAAAAAAAAAAAAAACAGTCTGGAAACTTGTTGTGCGTGACGGAGGGATCAGTAATTCTTGCTGTTATCTGTTTGCTATCAGGAGGTGATTTGTGACCCTCACAGGTCACACATAGTGTGATTTGAAGCTGGCATGAATATTGAGTTCAGTTCATGGTTCAAACATAGTGTGACATGAAGCTGGCATGAATATTAAGTCCAAATTGCAGAGTTTGAAATTTTTGCATAAATTTATACTCCATTTGTTTTCTTTTCTCCTGTGTCTTAAAATGTCCCATTAAAACCACAACCCGCAAATCTTCAATAGAGTGGTTTTCTCCGGAGAAATGTGCGGCCACTGGGAGATCGGTTCTGCTGTTATTAATGGTGGATCTGTGTGAGTTCATTCGTTGACTGAGTCTCTGCCCTGTTTCCCCCACATAGAGGCCTGTGGTGGGACATTGCACACACATTATGAGGTACACCACATTGGAAGACCTGCAGGAGAATGTCCCCCTAATTCTGTGCACCTGTTGTGACTGTGGGATAGGTACACTGTCAGCGGTGTGGATGTGCTTGCAGGTCATGCACCTTTTATGTAGGCAAGGTGAGGTGCCATTTTCAGTTGGGGCCTTCAGGGCACTCCGGACGATAATGCGCCTCAGGTTTGGTGGTTGTCGAAAGGAGAGGAGAGGGGGGACTGGAAATATGTCCTTGAGTCTGTTGTCCCTATGTAGTACAGGTTGGAGCTCCTTGGCAATCCTTCGTAGGATCTCCAGTTGTGGGTTGTAGGTGACAACTAGGGGCACTCGGGCTTCTTTCTGGGTCTCTCTATATGTGAGCAGACTGTCTCTGTTAATGGCTGCTGCTTTGTTTAATTGGTTGTCTGTCACTTTTGGTTTGTATCCCAATCTGAGAAATTTCGTCCTCAGATCCAGGAGGTGCTTGTCCAGGTCTGTTTTGTCGGAGCAAATACGATTGTATCGTATAGCCTGGCTGTAGATTATAGATTGTTTTGTGTGCTTGGGGTGGAAGCTGTCGTTTCTCAGGTAGGCCGTTCTGTCTGTGGGTTTGTGGTATATCGATGTGAGTAGCCGGTGGTCTTTAATGTATATTGTGGTATCTAGAAAGTGAATTTCACTCCCTGAATAGCTAAGTTTAAGGTTGATGGTCGGGTGAAAGTCATTGAAGTCATTATGGAATTGAAGTAGGGCCTCCTCACCTGCAGTCCAGATGACAAGGATATCATCGATATAACGAAGGTAAATCATAGGTTTGGTGGCGCATGTTGATAAATATGTTCCTTCCATTTCTGCCATAAAGAGATTTGCATATTGGGGTGCACATCTGGTCCCCATTGAAGTTCCCATTCGCTGTAGATATAGATCCTCTCCAAAGGTAAAATGGTTGTGGCTAAGGATGAATTGTATGAGCTGCGTTACTGGTTCTGTTGGGAGGTTTTGTTTTGCCAGGTGTACCCGACATGCTGCAACTCCATCCTTGTGGGGAATGTTAGTATACAGGGATTCCACATCCATGGTGGCCAAAATGGTACCCTCAGGTAGAGGGCCCAGGGCATTCAGTTTGTTAAGAAGGTCAGTGGTGTCCTGGATATAGCTTGGAGTATCCCTGACAAGGGGTTTTAGGAGATTTTCCACCCAACCTGAGATGTTTTCTGTCAGTGTCCCAATGCCAGAAATGATAGGCCTCCCAGGGTTGCCATCTTTGTGTATCTTTGGGAGCATATAGAAGCAGCCCGGCCTGGGATCTTGGGGGATAAGTCCTTTTACCTGATTCTGGATCTGGACTGGAAACTCCTTGATCATACTCTTTAGTTCTTTCATATAGGCCTCTGTGGGATCACTTCCAAGTTTGGAGTAATGGATGGGATTTGACAGTTGCCTGTTTGCTTCCTGGATATAGTCTGAGGTATTCATTATGACTATTGCGCCCCCTTTGTCAGCTGGTTTTATTATTATATCTTGATTTTCTTTCAGTGATGTAATAGCCTTCTGTTCCTGCAGGGTTAGGTTATGCACCTGTTTCTTTTGTTTCTCTAGGATTTCTGATTTTACTTTGCTTCTGAAACGGTCAATATATTTATCCAGTGCTGCATTAGCTCCAGGGCGTGGGGTCCAGGTAGATTTTTTGGTAGGATTCCTTATGGGCTGTTCCATCTCAGAGTCACTGCTGTATGGAGGGTCTTTGTCATAAAAATATTCCCTTAATCTCATTTTTCTGAAAAACTCCTCCATATCATTGCAGAGTTGGATATGGTCAGTGTGTGCCGAGGGGCAGAAGGAGAGACCTTTGGAGAGAACTGACATTTCGTGTTTGTTTGGCTCATAAGAGGAAAGATTCACAACACAGCTTTGCTGAGCTGGGCTAGTACTTGCGGTTGTAGTAATGAGGCCTTTTTGTCTCAGTCTGTGGAGCTTTTTCTTTTTGTTGTTAATAAGCATATCCTGAAGTTTCCAGTAGTATGTGTGGAGTCTGGCCTTCATTTCCTCTGTGTCATTAGCCAGTGATGATTTCAGGGCCTGTATCTCCTCCTGTGTTCTTTTTTTGTTGTTATAGGAAATTTTTATCATATTGTTCCGCAGCCTTTCAGATGTCCGAATACATAGTTGTTCTGCATATCGGCTGTTGTAGGTGTTCCGGGTTGGGTTACGTAAATTGAAGCCTTTTGGGATGAGTCTCTCCTTTTTGCATTTTGTTAAGAAGAAGATGTCGCTGTTGAGTTGTGCAAGTTTCTTAAGCCGGTTTTTCAGTTCCATTCTTTTGCGGTACATTGTGGTATCTTTCAAGTTGATAGTAGTATAATGTTGTACCGTGTTAGCCATTGAAAGTAGTGGAAGAGTGAAGAAATCAGGCGATACCTTTTAGAGGCTAACTGAGTATATTTATAAGTAAGCTTTCAGGAGTACTCGCTCCCTTCATCAGACATGGTGTGATACAAGAACTGAAAATTAACAGATTTTTATACACATGGTTTTCAAAGCATTTTAGAGTCCTTAAAAAAAATTGCAATCTAAGTAGAGAAGTTATTTACAACAGGTCAAAAAAAAAAAAAAAAAAAAAACAGTCTGGAAACTTGTTGTGCGTGACGGAGGGATCAGTAATTCTTGCTGTTATCTGTTTGCTATCAGGAGGTGATTTGTGACCCTCACAGGTCACACATAGTGTGATTTGAAGCTGGCATGAATATTGAGTTGAAGTTTAGACACAGCACACAGCAAGCAGAGATGGGTTGAAGAGAATATGTACCTGTATAATGAGAAGAAGAGTGAAGGTCAGATTCGTGCCATGTATAAGTGCACTTTGGTTAATCTGCACTTCGGTTAAGATGGACACTGCATTAGAAAATGCCCCCCTGCGTTCACCATACAGAAAAAATATTTTTATAAGTTGTGTGGCAATTTGGGGGGATTTAGCCTCAAAGGCAGCAACCTCCTGGACTTTGCATGATTTTGATCCCTTTATTAAATAGCCGTAAGAATTTTAATCTTCCTCTTCCACCGGTGGCTGTGGGGACTTAGTCCTGCTGTATTTATTTTCTTCAATATAGTCGAAGTAGCCACGGGCATGATCTTCACGTGGTTTTTCCACACCACGTTTCTTATCCTTTTGAACTTTGCCATAACCATCAAGGCTTAGAAGTTTAGGAGACATAGGCTGCTTGCTCTCTTCTTTGTTTGAGAAACACAAGTTCTGTACTGCAATATCTTCTCCTTCTGCACGAGGGCCATAGAGTACACCCTCATAAAATAGCTCAAGCTGAACTACATTTTCTGGTATGTCTTTAACAACTGCCACATCATATATTGGAATGGTTTCTTTATAAGACTTCCACATCTGTACGACAGCAGGAGAACCACTTCCATACTCTATTCTTACCTCCTCTTTCTCATGCACATAACTTCCTGGAGGCATTTTGCGGTACTGTGATAGATTGCAAGAATTTTTGTGAAAATCCCTTTCTGACAGTACAGGGGCTGGTGATATCGTCATCTCAACATTCTCCAAGTTATTTTCATTCTCTGTGCTACCATCGGAGGGCTGGGATACCAAGTTTCCAACATCATAGCCTTTACTGTCAGTACCAAGATGCTTTTTGGTTACATGTTCTGGCTGCCTTAATGGCTCTGCTTTCTCTGCCTCTATGCTGGCAGCTTTCAGCAATTCTAATGCCTTCTGTAGCGCACAAATCTCTGATTCCAGTTCCAGAACTTTCTTCATTGCCGCATTTTTCTGCACAGCCTCCATCTCAGTTTTTACTATTGCACCTTGCAAATCTTCTATGGCAGCAGATGTAGATGCCATCTCTTTATCCACCTTGTCTCCTAATTCTAGGATATTCTACAGTGTTCTTCTAACATTTGTCAGGTCAGCATCCATCAAAGACTGTTTATCCTTCAGCTCATTCAGATACTGTAAACTCTGGCTTCCACATTCCCTGCAGTTGTCTACAAGACGATCTCCATGGTCTGGTGGTGCCAAGTGAGACATTGCACTGCCATTTACAATTGTATCTGCTGTTAAGTGTGCAAACTGTGCCAGTGCTCCAATTAAGTCAGAGGCATCTGTCATATTCTGTAAGTATTTGGAATGCCCATTCGAGAGGGAGGTTAATGAGTGTATAGCAATTTTTGCTCGGTTTACCAGGTAATTTGGTGAACTATTGCAGCGGATATGTAGAGGATCATCAAGTTTAGCAACTGCATCCTGGATGATGTTTTCTGCTTCCCCCACTGTTCCCTGAATTATATTGAATTGATCCTCCCACATCTTCTGACAAAGCTTCTGCTCATCTACAGACTTTTTGTCAAGTTTTTCCTTCAAGTCCCGTATCTCAGTGGCTCTCTTATCGTGCTCTTGGTTGAATAAAGACTCTGTCTCTTGAGTCATGTTTTTCATGGATAATAGCTCTGATTCTTTAGAGGTTAACAGGCTCTTCAACAAGTCCTTCTCAGCTTCTAGTGCTGCCAGCTTTGAAGATAGTGCAGACGCCGAATGTTCAGTATTGGATAAAGACTGCTGCAATCAATCCAGTTCTTCTCTTTTAGATTCAACTTTGGTTTTTAACTGTTCTATCTGAAACTCCAGCCGTTCCTTGATGCGTGCAACTTCCTCTTGTTTGTCCACTTGCACCTTTAGTTTAGCAACAAGCATTTTTAGATCTACAATCTCAGCAGATAAATTAGACAGGTTTTCCTCAAACTGAATCCTCATGTCTTCTATCTGGAGGTCCAATTCTCTCTTGGCCTTTTCCAGCTTGTCATAAGCATTGTCTTTGTCCTCATACAATATCTTCACAGATTCCAGGTTTTTCTCAACTTCTTTGTGACTCTCCTGTAGGGTTTGTAAATTCTGAGAATGGACAGATGACATCTCCATCAATTCTTTGTCTTTATTTTGCATCAAAACAGACAACTTCTCATTATCTTCACAAGATCCTGACAGCGCCCTTTCCAGGCTACATATTCTGGCTTTGAGTTCCATTTCTCTTTGTTCCAGAACTCCAGCTCGGCTCTGCCATTCCTTTACTTCATTATTTAGCTGAACCTGCTTTAGTTCATGCAAGTTTTGCTCTGACTGCAATGTCTGCACCACAGATTCTAAATCACTCTCTCGGTCTGCCACATACTTCCTCAGCTCTGCAATTTCATTTTCTTTATCAGTTAATGCAGCCGAAAGTTTTTCACATTTCCTTACTTGGTCATCCAAACATTCTGACTGACACTGCAACAATTCACTTTTCTCACGTTTAGCAGTTTCAAGGTCATTTCTTAATTTTCAATGACACTCTCTTTGGCAATGGAGTCTTGGACATGCTGCTCCTTTAAATCCTGCAAATGCTTCTCAAGTACTTGCTTTTGTTCTACACTCTGTAGGACTTTATTAGATAGAGCGTATTTCATTTCTGCAAACTCCTTCTTAGTGACACAGTCCATTCCAGGCAAACCCAGCACCACATTGCCACAATGACTTGGACATGAACTCTTCATAGAGTCAAGCTCTTTCTTTAACTTAAGGTTCTCTTTTTCTAATACCTCAAGTTGCCATTTTCAATCAGATATTTCATTCTCATAAATGAACCTGATGGTTTTAATCTCATCTTGAAGCTGCTGCACCATAATATTTTCATCTTTGGCGGTTTCATGCACTTCAGTATGAGACATATAGTCAGCAGGGACATATTCATTCATAGAACAGAGGTGTTTCAGAAAAACTAAGTCACTCTCATGCAACCCATTATCTTTACTTGAACTCCCCATGTTCTGTTCCGGGTTTTGTGTCTCTCTGCCTTGAGACTGTTGCAGTAACAAACCTGTGCACAGCTTTTCTGCTTTCTTACAAACTGAAATTTTCTTTTTCTTGCCCATGGTTTAATAACAAGATTACACAATATTCCACAGAAACCTTGGGTTCAACCGGCAGCAGCTTTTTAATATCTTCAGCAGGCACATGTATTCACCAAACAGTTAACTTATGTGGCACTATAACAACCAGCATTTTCTTCTGTCTTCCATAGAAAACACCAACACGGCACCATAGCCTTTCACATAGACTGTTTGCAATATCCAGCTTCTACACACATTGCATACTTTCTTGCCATCAGCAAGCACTTTACAGACTTCTGTGCCACAGTGTACACAAAGTCCATTCCCTGGATTCCTCTTCCAGAGTTTTACTTTCACCAGTTTTTGCACACAATTTGTTATTATGCAGTTCCACTCATCCTCTCCTGGGTTTCTCAGTTGAAATCACAGACTTCTTCCAGCTGTAGGCCACAATGCATATTTAGCAGTACTGCAGTCACCAAACACTTGTCTTCCAGGACTTGCGTGGATCTCTTTATGCCCGCATCCGAAGCACCATATGTGGCAATTTGGGGGGATTTAGCCTCAAAGGCAGCAGCCTCCTGGACTCGACAGCGGTGTAGGTGGTACTGGGTGCCGGAGAAGCAACATTCAGACAGTGCTAATCCAAAGTAAAATGGCTTTTATTCAGCTCAAATGAAGCAAAAAATAACAAACAACCTGGCTCAGTTAGTCCTTTCAGGACCCCAGTCCTCTTGGGACAGACCGCCCGTCTGTCTCCGACTGGTTCCCTGTCTCCCTGCTTCCTGCAGGTCTCCACAGCACTCTCTCCTGCAGCAGACACTCCGTCTGGAGTTGTTGCCCCCACCCACGGGTGTGGCTGAGGACCTTTTCAAGCCCGGCTTTGGGTTGCTCACTAGCGCCCTTTGGGTTCACACACTCACAGTTTGTAGACCAGGCGTTTTCACACACAGGGATACCTATGTGTTTCACGGTATTTTTTAACTTTTATATGTATTCTAGGGAAAAGGGGGTGATTTTTTTTTATAGATCCCATTATTAGATCCCAAATTTATTAGATCCCATAGGGGTCTTGAACCCCAGGGGGTCTGATCACTAATGCAGTGCATTACAATGCTAATGCACTGCAATGCATTGATAAATATTAGCATTTGTATGATAGGCAGCATAGAGCAGCCTGTCATACGAATTAATGCCAGACAAGCCTGGGAGCCTTCAATAGGCTCCCGGGTGTCCTGGAAATGGATCATCTCCTCAGCGGCCTCCATATTTACATACCCGATTTTTAACTTATTTAAACATTTTAAATTATTGCTGTACACTGCTCAGGATAAGTAACATGTTATCTTTATTCTGTGGGTTTGTAAGATCATATTAATATCTAATTTAAATAGATTTTTCATGCTTCTCTAATTTTTCAGAATAAAAACCCATTTTGGGGGAAAAAAAAGCTATTGTTTTTGCCTCACCATCTTCTGAGAAGCAAAACAATTTTATTTTTCTGTTGATGGAGCTGGTTGAGAGCTTATTTTTGTGGGATTAGGTGTACTTTCTATTATTACCATTTTAGGGTACAAATGACTTTTATTACTTGTTTTTTTGTTTTCTATTCTTTTTTTTCTATTCTTCTGTTTTATTGTGCAGATTGTTACTGACACAGTGATATCAAATATATATTGTATTTTATTGTTTTATATGGTAAAGGGACACTTTTTCCTATTTTTATTTAGTAAATTGTTTAATATTACTTAACTTTTTAAACTATGTTTTAGTCCTACTAGGGGACTTGAACAAGATACCTGATGATCACTTCTTCAATTAAATATATTGCAATACTCATGTATTTACAGTGTACTACAACTGTCAGCCTATGCTTCGCAATCATTCCTGCTTGAGGATCCAACCCCAGACTGCATTGGAAACTGTTTGACACCACCCAAAAACCCCTTAGATGCCACTGTCATTAATTACTACAGCATCTAAGGGGTTAACACCCACAATCAAAGTTTTTCTCCAACTATGAATTTTACAGCTACATGTCTACTGCATCATACAACCCACTTTCCAGGGCACCCTCTCAGCTCCTGAGTGTGTGCCATAGCCATAATGTAATAGTACTTCATGATGCCATAACTGACAATGGTGTACTATTATGTCATGGTGGTCAAGGGGTTAAAACAGTGGTAACTATTTTAGAGGCAATGCCTATCACTAAAATGTTATAGGTATAATACCCACAGATTGATCTCACAGCATGAAACAAATTCTTTCCTTTAAATGTATTGCCTTACCTTGATAAAAATGTAAGATCTTCAGCAGTGTCGAGTTATTTTGATTGATTGGTCATCTCACTCTATAGCACTTTATTTATAGTGTTCAATTTATGATTATACATTGTAAATGGAAAGACATCTTGTAGAATTGTATGATGTTCTGATTACTAGCTATTCTACAGACCCATGTCCCAACCATTAATCACTTTTAAGGTTTTAGAGAGTTTAAGAAAAGCTCTAGTTCTACACGTCTTTTATGAAACGTGTGTGGGGATCTTGCAGACATCCTTTTATAAAGTCAGTAATGAACATATTTTTATAAAAAAACACATTTAAGATACAATTACTGTTTTTTTCATTATTATTAGTATTATAGAGGTATTCTGTTTTATCTATAGAACTGGAAATCATATTATTTTCTAATACACATGCATTTGAAATTCATTTATCATATCAGTGCAGATCCCTTTGTGCACAATAGAATAGTATAACCCATAGTTTAGTCCTTTGTAAAACATATATGAGCTAACAAAATAGGACTGAACATGGCATTAGTCATATGACCCCTAGCATTGATGTAGATGATGCTGTAGTAATACTGTATGAGTTCTGCTCATCAACATACTATTATTAACCTGTCTCCTGGACACTTAACTGAATGCCAGAAGTCACATGACAAGTGTAAGGGTCACATGATTGATGCCATATTTAGTCCATTTCAGTTCTCCTACCGATGTATTTCGCAGGGCTAAGAATGTACTGTACCAGTGTTTTCCTTTATAGACAGACTATATTAGAAAAGTGTATGGTAGCCTATTCTCTACACAAATAAATTAAGTCATGAAAATGGAAATACCTCTTTAAAATAAACTTTTGTAACAAGCCCGAGTTTAATGTTATTCTACAAAATCATCTACTATTACTTTTACCAGCGTAATTGCCACCATATAGTCATATTGTCATTATTACTGATCTCAGAGTTTGCCCTTCAGCACAGAGGATTAGAACAAATTATGAAAATTGGGGAGCATGTGTCCTGAATAAACATTGTAATGAGTTAAAACATTTAGCATTATATTTTCATTATTGTATGTGTACTATTCTATTTATTCATTTCTATTACAGTTAATAAAACAAATGAGTAAGTATGCATGCCAGTTTCCAAACCTTGCTCTTCAAATAGACACAGGACCAGAATCTATCAACATTGTTTTAAATGAAAATACTAAAATTATGGAAAACTATCCCTGAGCTCACCATTGTATTGTTTTGCTTGTGTGTTTTTTAGTTAAAATTAAATAGATATAAAATATATCCATGTCATTTGGCAACAAAAAGTCCTATTTAAAGCACAACCCCAGATAAAACTGAACTTTTAATAAACTAACAATTCTGGTGTAACTAATAAGGGCAAACACAAATCGGTGAATTAAGAATATAATGTACTTCCCTTGCTGTACAGAAGTAGCAGAGTTAACCCAAACTTCTAAAATTGGTTAAACTGCTGCAGTGTGATATCTTATCTTAGAAGACAACAAAAACCTGTGAAAAGTCATTCGAAAAACATTTTTCATTGGCTTTTCATTGGTTTTTGGTGTCTTTTGTGATAAGATATCACGCTGCAGGAGTTTTACCAATTCCAGAAGTTCAGGTTAACGTTGCCACATCTGTATTTCAAAGTCCTTCGCCATGATCCCTTTCCAGAAAGTGGTGAGAGTGGCGTAAAAAAAACATTTGTGAACAGTTTTATTGCAAGTGGCATTTAAAAAGTCACAAACCCATAGTTTTCAGCATTTTTACACCACAAAAGAGCATAGGGACAATTATGGCTCCACTGTGAAATTCCTTACCCCCTCTGAGGGGAGGTTATACTAAGAATATATTCAGGGTAGTGCCTTGTCTTTTTAATCCACACATATTTATGTCCTCATTACACTATAATTGCTAGTTTAATAAAAGTGCTTTTTGGGTTGAGTACTGTAGTTTAAGAAGGGATTTTTTAGTTCCAAATGGCAAATTGTGAATAAAGGGTAATTATCAACCTGCTTCACCTTGCATGAGCCATTTGTCTGTATATACTAGAGCATTACACCTGTGCAGAGGAATACTACTGAGGTTTGAAGGTAAAGAAAATAATTTCATGGAAAACAATGTAGTTTGTGACTCACTATTAGTATTTCTGCCTTTCATACACCAGGTCTGACCCATCACAGACTTAGTAAAACAAGACGTAGTATAAACAATGAAAATGGGTTATCCAGCTTTTTAAAATTGATGCCCTATCCATAGGATGTCAATTTTAGTTTGTGGGAGTCCAACTGCTGGGATTCCCACATGCAGGGGTGTAGCTATAAGGGGTGCAGTGGTAACAGTCGCTACTGGGTGCTAGACCATATGGCCCCTCTGCCACATAAAATATGCCACTATTCTAAATGACTCAAAGTAGGTCTGGGTCCTATTTCAGTTTCTGCATTAGGGCCCAGAAACTTCAAGTTATGCCTCTGCCCACAAATCAGCTGGCACGAGCTGCAGTCCTCACTCACCATATTTTTAATAGTGACGTAAGTGAGTACTGCTGCTATTAAAAGTACGGTAAGTAAGCACTGCAGCTCACACTGACACGGGGCAGCTCACCAATGGTCTACAGGGATCCCAACAGTTGGATTCCCACTGATCTAAAATTGATATCCTATCCTTAAAAAACTGATTAAATGACATAGTGGTGGATTTACTGGGGCATTTTTATCATGTCAGGTATGTCTATTTTCTGGCATACAAGGAATGAAATAGTCACAATTTTTGTCATACATGCTGCCTTTTTGCTATTCATTCTATTCCTCACTAACACCTATGCATGTACTCAACTGGTGTAGGTTTTAATGGAGTACTGGACCTTCTATGATGAACCTGAGTCTCTTAATAATTGTGGTGTAGCTCACACCAGTGCACAAATGGATTAAGACCAGCTCTCAAAGTGGCAGTCTTAATAAATCAGCCTCACTGTTGATTATATGTGAATTCAGTAAGTCTCACTATACCACTATTTTAACATTTCTTTGAGCAGTTCATAAATCCAGTTAGAATTTTTCATTGAAGCAGAGGGTACTTGTGGATAATGAGAGAATCAGCATGGGTTAAGCATGGTTTCCCATTCTTTTGGTACATGGGTTTCAACAGCCAAACATAGTGTTTTGGGTTATATGTTTATATCAGTTTGATTATTTGTTTATATGTACTGTATATTAAGAAATATAAGCTCCTTAAAATGCATTTCTGCATATTATAGGGATATTTTCAAACATACATGTGTTAATTTTTTCTCTCCTTAGAGCATAATGCAATCAATACTGATCATAAGGATTGCCAAACTAGATCATTTACATTTGGGTATATTGTAAATATTGATTGTACAAGTAGTGATACAACATGTTACACGGACTGAGGCAATAAGGCCCTGCACCAGTCATATTTAATATAGTGTGTTTTTTTTTTTTTGGATGAGAGGGTCATTAGAGTTAATAGCTCATTGTAAGTGGATATTGTAAGCTTATGGTATGTGGATTTTATTTCTCATGCGTTTGTCCCATGAAATGTCTTGAGAACCAGTGTTTTATATGTCTAATTATATACTGAGCTTACTCAACTTTACACATGACATGGTTATTGTGAAATCTTAAAATGTGAATTTATAGGGGTTGTCCAGTTTAGAAACCCTTTTTCAAATTATCTGTTTCGGAATTTAACAGTATCACATACTGTTTTATGATATTTTTGCTGTTTATATTTACTGTCATTGCTTGGTCATATGTTTATAGCTGTCCAGGCATTTAATGTATTAAGATACACATGTTTCTTTAAAAATTCTTTCTATATTTTGCACTTCATAGTGATATTTTCATGTGTTCAACAGGCATTTATAATTAACAATTCGTTCTACATATTACACTCATTTCCAATTAAGAAAAGGAAGTTGACTCATTAATATGTTCTGGAAAACAATTGTAAACCAAAATAAGAAAGGCAGCATTCTCGTAAGTGGTGATGTTGGGTGCATAATTCCAAGGAGGACTGGTCGGACTCCTCCGAAACAACTTCCAAAATGGATGGACAGCACTCCAGACAAATTTTCTGAGCTTGTTTATTTTATTACAACTTATTAGAATCCATGCAAGGTATGAAGCCGCATAATAAACTTTACCTAATCATAGGATTTGAGCAACATTTTGGGCTATGGGAGTCCTTGATCAGGCATCTGTGATGTCAATAGAAATATGGATGCAAAGATGACATAGGGTCCAAAAATGGGCATCTCTGGTAGAAGCCTGAAGTGAATGCATGGGCGCCCAAGTCCAAGCTCAAGTTCTATGATTATATATCCAGGTCTGACCCGTCACAGACCTGGTAAAACAAGAAGTAGTATAAACAATGAAAATGGGTTATCCAGCTTTTTAAAATTGATGCCCTATCCTTAGGGCAGTATGTCAATTTTAGTCTGTGGGGGTCCAACTGTGTCAATAGAAATATGGATGCAAACATGACAAAGGGTCCAAAAATGGGCAATCCTGGAAGAAACCCGAAGTGGATGCACGGGTGCCCAAGTCCAAGATCAAGTCCCATGATTATGTAATGTTTATTATGTGACTTCATACCTTGCATGGATTCTGATAAGTTGTAATAAAATAAGCAAGCTCAGAAAGTTCATTTGGAGTGCTGTCCATCCTTTTTTATTCTAGAAAAAGATCTTGTCCTACGATATACAGTAGTTCTTCATAAAACAATTTTCTATTTCCATTAGGAATTTTGATTGAATGAGGAATGGGTCCCTTTCCCTCATCTATTATGATCTGTCCATATTGACATTAAGTCTGTGTTTTAATTGTCATTTTTGATGAAGACAATGGTGTTTGGTCAAGGACTGATGAATGTGGTTTGGTTCCAAATTATGATGAATCCAAAACATAACTATTGCTTCTGCTATTAACCATGATGCAAGTGTAAACAGAGCCAAAACCAGAATAAAGAGTCACTACAAAAAGTATCTATCATATCGGGCATAAAAGTCTAAACAGACACAAAAAATGTACATCAGACCCATGGATAAAGAGATAAAAAATATGTATAACTATCTTTGTGCTATCCCTAGAATAGATAAGTAATGATGGAAAGTGTTTCCATACCAAGAAATCTTCATGAGTGCAAACTCAAATAGAGTAAGTGGTAGAATAAAAAGTAAATACATAAATATCCACCAGTGAAAAAAAGAATCTAAGAACATAAGGCAAAATATGGTGGTAATGAAGGGAGGGTCTGACCACAATGGTGCTGCAAACACCCTAAGCATATTACTGCTTATTGCAGCTGCATCATGGCTACCTCATGTCTATGGCTTTGCAATATACAGACTCTTCATTTATAACAATGGACTACACACCATGCTTTTTTTCCCCTGTGGTGGAGTTGCAGGGAAATTGAAAACTTACTCTCAGGATCTTCCTCAAATTGCAGCAGGACTCTCATTAGCTTACCTTCTTGGGACCATATTACTATAAAAGGGATTCTTAAAAGTAGAAAACCCATTTTCAATCATATACACCTAGTACACAAATATCCAGTGTGCTGTATGGTATGCTGTATCTAAAGCTGCTTTGACTATACCATTGTAACCTTCAGCACAAATGAATACTGGGATGGATTAACAAATCATCAGCTTTCACAGAAAAAGAATTGACATCTTCTCGTAGACTTTCTAACTTTACAGTTCTGCAACAGCTATAAACATCACCCCTTGTGTGAACTTTCACTAGGCATTGGTCTTGAGGTAAATCATATGCTGTATTTCTTCTATATTTAGTGACAGAGATAAATTTTATCCCAGAGATCAAAGATAATCAAACTACACCTGGTTATTATTTGTAAAGACTTTACTAAGATTTTAATGATTAATTTATCTGCCACATAATGTTGTAATAGATCATGGGAAACATCAAGGGAAGAATGCAGCGCTACATTTTTAAAGTCCCTTTTCTAGGTCTCTGAATGATAATAGGCATGAGAAGTTTCATTTATCTTGTTTCAGTGATTGTTTCTTCAGGAATCCCCTATATGTTTTCTTTCATGAGGGAGGTAAGACTGATTCTATAGGGACTTATCCTTAGACCATTAAACTATTGGGATGTGGCTAAATTATCATTCTCGTCATCGTTTCCATAAATCAAGAGTCGATGTAAAGAAGAAATCTGTTTTATTTAACACATCAACATTAAAGTATATGACAAACTGAATTACTTTACATTAATATAACACAGTTTCCGTAATCTTAAACAACCTCACGTATTTGATTTAGTCAATGATCACCTTTGAGGAAAGTAAAATAAAGTAATATTTTGAACAATGACAAATTTTATGTGAATTGCATGGTAATACACTGAAACATCCCCAAACCATCAACTTTTTGAAAAAACCATCCCCTTATCCAGAACAAATTTCCTGTAACAGATTTTAATTCTACCATATTTTATGCATACTGGCCATCGATTTTGACAAGACCACACTCCTGAAAGATCAATTTTCAATATACTTTTGGGTGGCTGTGTCGAAGAGGATTCAAACTATAAGAATGCCTTGGAGAATATGAGATATTTACACCTGTTTAGCTTACATTCCAACAACATCTCTAGTGATTCGGTAAATGCTGGCATGCCTGCAGATATTACCGTTGATGTTGGAGGAATAGGTGAATTCATAAAGATAATCCTGATTTCAACCACCACCATGTTGACATACCAGATGTAGCACATATAAATGACATAGTAGGTGGAAGGATTGGGAGGCGGATATATAGTAGTAGGTAGAGGCCCAGGGCTACACCTCTGCACAGTGCTGATCCAGAAGCTATACTTCTATACATATATTTCTTTTGCAACAGATAAGGTAATAAGCAAATTGAACCTACCACTAAAATGGTCTGCATGCCTGGTATTATAATATTATTTTTATTTTTGCTAGCTGAAGGTCCCATTGGCACTCTCTCCTATCCAGCACCCAATGCACTGGATCTGCTTGGCCCTCAGGCTACCCACCTTTAAAATTGTAACACTGTATGTACTCTTATTTAGGCCACTGTACATCACTCTCAATGAACTGTATGTCACTGTATATCTAAACAAAGTGCATTTGGTATAAATTGCTAGTGGATATTGAGGTTGTTAGACTTCTACAAGCAGATAAATAACATTGCACCACATAACCAACAATCAAATTCATGGATCAAAATGGTATCCTACGTAGCCTGCAGTGCATGGAGAAGGAAGCTTAAACCCTCAGCTCCGGTGCTCATCGGCTTTTCAGCTACACAACTCAGCGATATACAGTCTAAACTTTGTCTCTTAGCTTCTCTACCATTCCCAAGAGGAAGATGAACAGCTGTAACAAACCTAAAAAGAGCCCTCTTTTCAGTGAAGGAAATGTTTCAAGATGGGGTGGTGAGACAGTGTCAGCATCTATCAGAGCTTCAACACAGCAACCTCCAATTCACTGATGTTGTCCACTTCTGCAAGTAGCCCAAACTCTCATGCCTTCTTGGCCTTGTCTAAACCTCATGCCATGCAAAGTGCCTCTACAGCTCTCTCAGTACCCCAGGCCCCTGGGGATTTACCTCACATGCCTACTCCTTCCTTACCATTAACCCCACAGTACTGGGGTGCTCAGGGAGATTTGAATTCTGCTCTAAAATGTTCTGCTGAAACGGAGGCTATGTTAGGAACCCAACGCAGTGCTGGATGGAGTTAGTCTTAGTAAATCCAGACCCACCCCTGCACACTAAGGTAAAACAGTGGCGAGCGTCCAGCGTCCCCAAACCGAAGCGAAACTAGCCTCCAGAGGTCTTCGCCAGAGCTCCTGATGGTGGAGTTGAACTTGGTCGCTACCTTTGGCCAGAAACACAACAGTCTTAAGGGTGCAGAGCACACGGCGCACCACAAGTCACAGAAGGGCCCCGGAATCCAAAACCACTCACCTAAGCAAGTTTGGAGGCAGATGGATACTGAAAAAACTGGAGGAGATGCAGTAACAGGTTTTCTCCAGAAGGTGGCAGCAGCACAGTAGAATTGTTGATTAGTCCGAGTCGGCAGCAGGAGAATCTCGTACAATGACCAGAGGAAGAGAGGTAAGAAGAGTCAAGACAAGCCGGGTCAATTTCAGGAGGTCACAAGGTACAGAATCAGCGTTCAAGGAGAGATGGTCTGGAAGGCAAGCGTGGTCACAACCGGAGGGAGCAGTGGCATAACTAGGAATGGCTGGGCCCCAAGGCAAACATTTGACATGGTCCCCCCCCCCAAACCGCCGCCCCCAACCCCCCCACACACACAAACCGCATTCCTGCGCACACTATTATGCCCCATAGTGGCCCCTGCACACAGTATTATGTCCCATAGTGGCCTCTGCACACGGTATTATGTCCCATAATGGCCCCTGCACATGGTATTATGCTCCATAGTGGCCCCTGCACACGGTATTATGCCCCATAGTGGCCCCTGGACACAGTATTATGCAGCATAGTGGCCCCTGCACACAATATTATGCCCCATAGTGGCCTCTGCACACAGTAGTTTGCCCCATAGTGGCCCCGACACACAGTAGTTTGCCCCATAGTGGCCCCTGCACACAGTAGTTTGCCCCATAGTGGCGCCTGCACACAGTAGTTTGCCCCATAGTGGCACCTGCACACAGTAGTTTGCCCCATAGTAGCCCCTGCACACAGTAGTTTGCCCCATAGTGGCCGCTGCACACAGTAGTTTGCCCCATAGTGGCCCCTGCACACAGTAGTTTGCCCCATAGTGGCCCCTGCACACAGTAGTTTTCCCCATAGTAGCCCCTGCACACAGTAGTTTGCCCCATAGAAGCCCCTGCACACAGTAGTTTGCCCCATAGTGGCCCCTGCACACAGTAGTTTGCCCCATAGTGGTCCCAGCACACAGTAGTTTGCCCCATAGTGGTCCCAGCACACAGTAGTTTGCCCCATAGTGGCCCCGACACACAGTAGTTTGCCCCATAGTGGCCCCTGCACACAGTAGTTTGCCCCATAGTGGCCCCTGCACACAGTAGTTTGCCATATAGTGGCGCCTGCACACAGTAGTTTGTCCCATAGTAGCCCCTGCACACATTAGTTTGCCCCATAGTGGCCCCTGCACACAGTAGTTTGCCCCATAGTGGCCCCTGCACACAGTAGTTTGCCCCATAGTGGCCCCTGCACACAGTAGTTTGCCCCATAGTAGCCCCTGCACACAGTAGTTTGTCCCATAGAAGCCCCTGCACACAGTAGTTTGCCCCATAGTGGCCCCTGCACACAGTAGTTTGCCCCATAGTGGCCCCTGCACACAGTATTATGCCCCATTGTGGACCACCCATGATCGATTATTATACTCTGGGGTCTTTTCAGACCCCAGAGTATAATGATCGGAGACCCAGGGGAGGATACAAACATAGAAAAAACTGCAACTTACCTCTTCCTCTGTCCGGTGCACTCCCGTGCGCTACTTCGGCCATCTTCAATGTTGGACCGGATCTCGCGCGATCCAGGCCGGCGTCGCCACGCATAATGACGTCGGCTGACGTCTGGGACGTCACCAAACAGGCCCGAAGCCTGTGGAGCGGCGGAGAGGTGAGTTACAGTATAATGTTCCGGGCCCTGTGGCAGCCGCTACCGCTGCTACCCCGATAGTTACGCCCCTGGGAGGGAGCAATAAACAAAGAGGCAGCAGGATAGGATCGAAGGTCGGGACAGAGTACGAGGAGGAGCTGACATCCAGTGGAAATGAATAACCAGTGAGAGCAGAGCGCCGGAAGTGAGGCTAAACAGACAGGTGAGTGCAGGAAAGTTAACCCCTAGAAAAGTGAGTGTGCTGGAAAGTGTGAGAATCGGAGCAGCACCTCACAGCACTACTGCAGAGGCGCCAGCTCCAGTCCTAACAGGCTATTAACAACACTCCTATTACTGAATCCACAATGAGACTGTTACTGACAGAATTTAAGGTGTCCTTTCAGCAAGATCTGTATAAAACTTTGGGAATGGAGCAAAATGAAATGGTGTCTTTAGGGGACTGTACATCCCATATTGAAAATAAGCTTGCAGAACTAACAGTAGCACATAATGAACTTGTGGATGCTGCAATTGCTAATGGAAAAAGAGCTGGAGGCAATGAGACTGAAATTTTCTAATGTTAAGGATTGATCATGGTGGAACAATGTGCTGTTCAGGGGAATCCTTGAATCAATCAAACTTGATCAACTGCACAAGTTCCTTACCGACTTTTTTGCTGCATTGCTACCTGACACTGTACAGCCTGTCTTGTTCATTGACTGTGTGCATCACTTACCTAAACCGAAATTGCTACCTGCCTCTGTCCCAAGGGATGTTATTGCACTAAAGAGAAGCAAAGTCTCCAGGTCTGCTCCTGCCCTGCCTGACCACTTAAAAATATTACCCTCTTTACTGATATATCAGCAGTGACTATGCAACGCAAGCATGCCTTTGCCACTTGCACTAAAGTGCTGCAAGACTAGGACATACATTATAAAGGGGACTTCCTAGTTAAACTATTTATCACCAAAAATGACAACAAACATCTTGCTCATTCTCCATAGGAAGCACTCTGACTCTGTCATGATTGGAATTTAATTTATTCTCAAGATACCAACTCTGACGGGAAGAGGGGCTCTTCGGCTCGTATTAAATAGGAATGACTGAGGCGGAGCCTGACCACGGCTAGTGATGGCAGCTTGATCTGTGAGCTCTGTCACCAGTGAGTCCACATTCACCTTTATCAGCACCTATTCAACCCCAAGATAGTCAAGATTGTAGAGACAAGACCACTGGCCCTTCTGGGGGTACTAAAGTCTCTTATTGGGGGGGGGGAAGGGGGAAAATTTAAAAAAAAAAAAAAACCACCCCCCCTTAATGGGGCCCTAGGGGGGGGGGGGGGGGGGGGGGGGGGGGGGGGGGGGGGGGGGGGGGGGGGGGGGGGGGGGGGGGGGGGGGGGGGGGGGGGGGGGGGGGGGGGCCCGCGGGGGGGGAGGGGGGGGGGGGGGGGGGGGGGAGAAAAGGGTGGATATTTATTATAAAATAAAAGAGGGGGGTAGGAGGGAGAAAGGGGGGGAAGGAAAGGAAAAAAAAAAAGAAAAATGGAAGGAAAAATATGGGGAAGATTTGGTGGTTTTTTTTTTTTTTTTTTTTTTTTTTTTTTGTGGTGGGGGGGTGGAAAAAAAAATATATAAAATTTTTTTTTTTTCCCCTTTTTTTTTTTTGGGGGGGGGGCACCCCCTTTTCCCCAGTGGTCCAGGTGGACCGCTTACAGTCCGTAGAAGCGCGCGGTGGGGCCCAAAGTCGGTCCTTTCTTTTATAGTGAAGCGTCCTCCCCTCACGGTTATCAGGATCTTGGGAGAAATGAAGTCCTCTTTAACAGACAGGGAAACCAAATGAATGCAATGTAATCCAACAGAAGATTCCACTCAACACACTGACACCCCCGGCCGAATCCATACACTGAGCTAGGATGTAAGCCGGGGTTTAGCAGTTACTGTCCAGTACGTCAACAGCACTGTGAGTCTCTATCTGTGGTGTCCATATACACAGTCACAATGTCAGTCTCACTGATCAGCCACTGAGCACAGTTCCTTTCACATGGACTCACTAGTCCTGTTGTCTCTTTACACTCTGTTTGTCTCTGGACCAAGATACAGCTTAGCTGTACAGAAAAATCTCCACACCAGTTCAATACAACCACAGACACCTGTCTTCTCTCTTGCCAAGATGGCTGCTGCTCTCTGTCTCGTCACTTCCTGCTTCTCTGCTCACACTCTGTCTTCAGAACAGGCAGGCTGACATAAAAGGGGGGGTCTCACTCCAGCATCATGTCACAATTACAATGGCTGCTGTCTTAAAGGAACAGAATCACAGAAATATATTTAAAATTAAAAATTTATACAGACAAATAAAGCTTAGGACAACATTGGGTGTCTCTTATAACAGCTCTCAATTGAATAGAAACCCAGCGCTCATCACAAAAGGCTTCCTTCGCAAAGCCTTGTCCCAAGCCATCGCTCTGGTCCTTGTGGAGCAGGCAGATCTCCAAGCAGACATCAAAAATACTGGATGTCGGGTAGATGTATTTGAAAATGGACAGGCAGAGGTTCTGAAAATGTCACATGCTATGACCGGCAGACTGGAAGCCCACACGAAACATCTTAACAAATCCTATCTATTGCTAGAAGATT
This sequence comes from Leptodactylus fallax, assembly GCA_947044405.1. NCBI lineage: Eukaryota > Metazoa > Chordata > Amphibia > Anura > Leptodactylidae > Leptodactylus > Leptodactylus fallax. The sequence goes on from CAMRHE010000024.1 coordinate 3,036,484, forward strand.
TGGAAAATAGAAATAGACGGCACAATGTTCGTATTAGAGGCCTCCCTGAGAAATATTCTCCAGACACCCTACAGAAAATTACCACTGCCATCTTTACCTCCTTGGTGAGGACGGAGCGGGTGACTGATATGCATATAGTGAGATTCCACAGAGGAACCTCCGAGGGATATTGTTTGCACCTTGCTATCTTCGGCTCACACCATTGAGCTTCTACGTGCTGCCCGAGACTGCTCAGACCTAGCCCGCGAGGAGTCACCCATTCAAGTTTTTCAGGACCTGGCTCCCTCGACATTACAAAAATGTCGCATGATGAGTCCGTTACTGGATAAACTAAAGGTAAATGGTCTCACTTACGCCTGGCTCTTTCCATTTGGATTTTCAATTCTCAAGAATGGCCGCAGGATAAATATATATATATATACGCCGAAAGATTTAGATTCCGCTTGGTTTGTTCTGGATACCACTCCGGTGCAAGTTCCCTCGTGAATGCCGAAGATGCTGAAGAATCCTTACCTGTACTCACTCCAGTGTCCCAGGAGGCGGATTGCCCACGTACTCCTGGACGATTCAAGTCACCGAGAGGGAAGAAGACTTCCCTGAAGCACGGTTACTTCACTCAGAGATCGCTGAAGCCTACTGAGAGAGTGCCATCTGTATGGGACATTATGCATTTCTTGTCGTTTTCGGTGGTTCCAGGCTGGGGCGAGTATGAGGTTTTTTGTATGTCACTCTTGTACTACAAACCTTCCATGTGTTTGCATTACTGTTTCTTAATTACTGAACAGGATAGTGTTGTTGAACTTATTATTATATGGTCTAAATTTCTATTTAGAGTGCAAGTTTTATTGAGGGGTTCTTTATTATTTTTCTGTTGCTGTCTGTCGCTATGTATACTTTAGACCCATAAGGCTTTACTTTCAAGATGGATGCCTTTCTCTCCCCTGTGTTTTTCCCGACGATTGTAGAGGTGTAGTAGAGGGCGGTCTTCCTTCTCTCCTTCCTCCTCTATGGGTTCTATTTTTCAGCCATTTTTTCCTGCCTTTGTGCCCTCCCCCTACCCCCCTCCTCCGATGTTCTTCTGCTCTTTCCCGTGCGGCTGATAACCCTCCCCCTTTCCCCCTACATCCATACCACCCCACCCGCCCATTCACCCCCCTTTTTTTCTATGCTCCCCCTCCCCCCCTTCTTTTCTGTGATTTCCTTCCTCCCCCTTTCCCCCCTACCCTTCCCCTTCCCTTTTTCCGCCTTTTTTTAGGCTTATGCTTACATATTTTTACTTCTATTTTTAACAGATGTTATTTTGGTTGTCTTTCTTTAATATGGTATTATTTGCTTAGCATCTTAGGGTGCTCTAATCCATTCATCTTTCTTTGCCCATTTGGTTAAATACTGTATTCACTTTCTTATTGGTGGATGTGGGACTTGTTCTGATCAGGACTTACTCCTTCCCCCACCTAACTGCCCTTCTCCTTGTGTGTTGGACTCGGGTTGTGCAGTTACAGCCCCCTATTTACTTGTGGTACACAGATCTTTCCGCTGAGTCTATTACTCTTCTACAAGTCCCTTCCTTCCGTTTTTCTGTACTAACAACCCCTCCTTCCCTCCCCTCCTCCCTGCTTTCCTAGCCCTCCTTTTTTCTACTTCCTTCCTTCTACTTTCCTCTCCTTTCCTCTTTCTTTTTCTCTTTCTCCTCTCCTCTTATTCCTTTCTCCTTTCCCTTCTCTTTTCTTCTGCTCTCTAGGTCTTTAATTGTTTCTTTATATTCTTCTTGGAAGTAGTTGAGTACCATTGCAATTATTATTGGAACCACCTGTGAGCAGACATCTTCTACTGCGACTAACCTTATTTGCACCACGTTTAATGTTAAGGGGTTTAATTCACCTAACAAACGACATCATATTTTGCTTCTTCTTCGAAAGCTGAAAACTGGAGTGGCCTTTCTGCAAGAAACCCATTTTAAGGGAGATAAAATTCCTAAATTACCGTGCAGAGGGTTTTCCCAATGGTTTCATAGTACTAACCCACACTCGGCCTCCAAAGGAGTCTCGATTCTTATTCATAACAAAATTCCTTTTCAACAGCAGCAACAGTACTCAGATGCCGATGGAAGAGCACTCTTTGTAAAAGGTACCATAGCTTCAGTGAAGTATACTTTTGCAGACCTATATGCCCCAAACAGAGGCCAAATCACTTGGCTTATAAATACTCTTCTGGCACTGAGCTTATTCATGGAAGGTCATCTGATCCTTGGTGGTGACTTAAATGTTGTGTGGGGAACCGCTCAGGTAGATGCTTGGTAGCAGTGCAGGAAACAGGGACACAGAGACTGGATCACACTCAAGTTCAGTATTTATTCACTTGCAAGTGTATAAACAGGTTTGCCTTTACAAAGGCACAAACAAAAACAAAACCTTCTCGGCTGAGAAATAACTAACATAACAAAATGGTCCCTCTCTATACAAGAGCCTGGCTGCCAGACTCTCGCTCTGGTTACTTCAGAACGGGTGGCACAGAATAACCTTGATGCAGGTTCAGCTACACAGCTCACACTTTTCCTCAGTGTAGTGCCACACCTCCTAGTACTGACACACAGCCTATGTCAGGCCTTAATTGGTCAGCTGACCTCCCCGCTGTGGGCTTCTACCAGACACCCTTTAACTGCCTGACTGGAACATACCTGTTCTCCCAAACCACACCCTTCACTTTCTCACAGTTGCTCTTAGCCACTTAGTAGATTCCTCCTCACCCTCCACCCCTTTTTCCATGACTTGAAGGTTGTTGATGTTTGGAGATCCCATCACCACAAAAGACTATACTTTTTATTTACATACTTGCCATACTTACCACAGACTGGATTATATCTTCATCTCACAAGAACTTTTACCTCTAGTATCTCACATATCGACTCTATCACGGTTTCTGATCATGCTCCTATCTTGGTGTCCAACATCATGAAACAGCTCCCTCAGGGATAGTGGACATGGAGACTGAATGAATCTCTCCTGGACATAGATGCAAATGTAGATTCCCTAACCAAACGTCTCACAGAATATTTTTCGATCAATTCCACTCCAGGCATGTGCCCTACAGTAGTTTGGGAGTCACACAAGGAATTTATGTGAGGTATCTTAATCTCTTTAGCCTCCAAAGCAAAGAGAGAAAAACAGAAAACACTGGACTTGACGTTGGCACGTATTGCTAAACTTGAAAGAACTCATAAAAGATCAGTTGTGTTACAAATTCAGGCAGAACTCACAGCTCTGAGAGAGTCACTGTTAGACCTCCTAAATGCCAGATCGGCTAAACATTGCCTTCATTTTTGAAAGCTTTTATACGCCCATGGCAACAAAGGGAGCCGACTCATGACGTCTTTGATCTGGAAGGCTAAAGCTTGTTCCTTTATCTCCTCTATCAAAAGCCAATCTGTAGAACTTAAAACATCCATAAAAGATATTGCCGCAGAATCTATACAACTTGTGGAACGAGCCTACAACTCCATCAGATGTAGATAGAAAAAACCTAACTAAGGATTTTCTGGCTCGTCTCTCCTTGCCTACAGTGTCTGCTAACCTAGGCTCTACTCTATTGGACCCTATCTCCCTAAAGGAGGTAACTATGGCCCTCCATACTTTCCCCACGGGGAAAACCCCCGGACCAGATAGCTACTATAAAAAGTTTCAACAAATCCTAGCTCCGCAACTTTTATTTGTATGCAATTCCTTATTACAAGGCAAAAAATTGCCGAACCAGGCTCAAGAAGCACATATCACACTGATTCCCAAAGAGGGCAAATACCCCTGCGCATGTGTCAGCTATAGACCTTGACTTGAAAATTTGGGTGAAAATCCTAGCCCTCCGAATGAAACCGCTAATTCCTACTCTAGTACACAGAGAACTGTCCGGTTCTGTATTTGGGAGAGAAGGGCGTGATAACATGGCAAAACTATTGCCTCTAATACATCAAGCAAAAGCCTCTAATCAGCCATTAGTCCTCCTGGGGTGAGCGCTGAAAAAGCTTTTGACAGGGTAGATTGGGATTTTATACATGTCACATTGGTGAAATTTGGTTTTCCGGCCCCATTTATTGAAACAGTTTTTACTCTATACACTCGGCCACATGTAAAATTGAGAATTAATGGCACTCTATCTGATACCTTTCATATAACCAACGGTACTAGACAGGGCTGCTCACTTTCCCCTACCTTGTTTATATAAGTACTGGAGACTCTGCTTCAGACAGTCAGACAGGACCCCAGAATCAAGGGGGTGACAGTGGGAGACTTCACCATTCAAGCCACAGCATTTGCAGATGACGTGCTATTTGTTATCTCTAACCAGGAGGAGGGTTTGCCGGCTATTACAGAAATTCTACTTCATTTTGGCAGAGTTTCTCGCTACAAAGCAAACCTTTCTAAGTCGGAGGTACTGAATATAACCCTATCTAAGTAAGAAAAAAAAAAAGTTCCAAAAAAACACTCCCTTCCACTGGACGACAACCTCGATGACGTATCTTGTGGTCACACTTACCCGTGACCTTGAGGACTTATATTGCATAAATTTTGTCCCCCTACTAGAGGAAATAAAACGGGACCTCTCCTCTTACTCTAACCTGCCACTTTTCTGGTTCGGCAGAAAGAATCTGATTCAAACCTACTTGGTTCCTAAAGTTCTCTACAAATTGACCATGTTGCCGATTTACATTCCTAAGGCATTCTTCACCTCTCTTCATAGCACATTTACAAAATTTATATGGAAACTAAAAACCCCTAGAATTGTCTCGTTGCTTCTCATCAAACATAAATCTCTTTGTGGTAAAGGTCTCCCTGATCTCCAGCAGTATTATAAAGCGATTCAATTACGGTGGTGGGCATCTCTGGTAGCACAACTTGATAAGTCCACATATGACAGGAATAGGCAAACACTCTCTGACTTATGGTTGCCTCCTCGAATACAGAGAACAGCTAGCACTAAATGTCCCCTGATACGTGGAGCACTAGAGACTTGGAGTGAATTGGCTCCCAAATTGGCCCCCTCTCCCTCACCCCTTCTTCCAGCTGGTCTGATACCGTCCTTACTGAAGGATACTCCGGAACCATATAACCATATTTGGAATGCTTTGAATGCACTTTCTCTAAGAGACATTTCCACTGGAAGTTCATTGCAGTCCTGGGATGACTGCACCAAAATGCTTCCCGAACTGAACCTCTCTTTTCTCCATCAACAACATCTGAAACATTTCTTTAGCCTATTTAATGCAACTTTTCAGTTACATAAGGAACTGATGCCCTTTGAGAAACTTCTGCTTTCTAAGACTAAAATGTTAAGAAAAACATCCGTCTTGCTCCACAGCTATATAGCTCCTGCTGTACCCACCAAACCAGCCTTTCTTGTTAGTTGGGGAAAAGAACTCAATATCACCCTTGACAATGATGAGGTTAAAACAGTTCTGCGTTCCTCTCATGGTTTCTCCACCTGCATACGCATGAAGAAAAAACATTACAAGCTACTCTCCAGGTGGTACAGAACCCCAGATTGGCTTTACCATAAACATCTGTCAATAAACAATATATGTTGGCACTGTTCAACATACTCAGGGACCTATCTACACTTCTGGTGGTCTTGCTCTGTCATTCAGCCTTTCTGTTCCGAGATACAGGATTGTATGAGAAGAGTTTTGAACTCCACTATAACCCTCACACCGTCAATAATATTCCTTGCACTCCCCACTGATACATACAGGCCTTCCAAAGACCGTCTAACCACCCATCTTATCTCAGCTGCTAAATTACTGATCCCTTAATTCTGGCTCCAGACCACAGGACTCCCTGTTTCATTATGGAAATCTAAGGTTCAAGAAATAGCTAGGTTCGAAGAACTCATGAGCTGGACGACTAGGACCCATGACCACGTCTTGAAAGTTTTGTCTCCATGGCTGTCATACTCCAAGGGATTGTCTAATATACCAGCTTCTGTCCAAACCTGATATGTACCTGAGGTGCCCGAGGGAAGCTATCTTTATGGGTAGCACACATCTACAGTGGTATACTACATCAGGAGTCCTCTCGCTCTTCAAGGAATCTTTACTGCTCTACTTGCTATTGGTGCCTTCTCCGTTCTTCTTTTTCTTCCTTTTTTTCTTTTTCTTTATTTCTTCTTTCCTCTTTCTCATCTGATTCTTCTCTCCACCTTGCTTTTTCTCTTTGCTTTTCTCCCCCCCCCCCCCCCTTTTTCCTACTCTTTCCTTGTCTCATTTGCTTCACCCAGCCCTACACTTGCTTATTCCCCTACTAATTCCCGATCTTACCTACCTTGTTTCCTGGTTTCCCATCTCAATACCCTCCCCCTATTTTTAAGCTACCATTAGTGGTGAGGATCGAAGACCTTATAGGCTTGTCATTTAGGTTTTTAACCCCTTTCCGGACAAATTGTTCTTCATGATGCTTCCATTTATTATTTTGTACAATGTACTGGTAAGCTGAAAAAAAAATCAGAAAGGGGTGGATTTGAAGAAAAAATGGATTTGTGCGACTTTTTTATGGGGTTCGCTCTGCAGCCAAAATGATATATCTCCTGTATTATATGTTTTGGTATGATTCCAGGGATAACAAATTTATATGGTTTCATTTACATTTTTTTCCCCTTAACAAAAATGTAAAAGTGTGCAAAAAAAATTTTTTTTCTAAAAGTTGCCAAATTCTGACACCCGTAAATTTTTTATATTTCTGTGTACGGGGATGCATAGGGTGTCTTTTTTAGTGGAGCCAGGTATACTTTTTAATTATACCATTTTGGGGAATTGCTATTGCTTTTATCACTTTTTATTAAAATTTTTATCAAAGGCGAAACAGTGAAAAAATGGCGGTTTGGCACTTTTGATTTTTTTTTTCCTGCTACGGTGTTTACCAGATGGGAAAATAATTTTTATAGATTTGTAGACCAGGCATTTTCGGACACAGGGATACCTAATGTGTATATGTTTCACAGTATTTAAGTACTTTTATATATGTTCTTTTATATGTGTTCTAGGTAAAGGGGGGTGATTTGAATTTTTAATATTTTTTAATTTTTTTAAATATTTTTTTTACTTTTTTTTTTTTGCATTTATTAGACCCCCTAAGAGTCTTGAATCCTAGGTGGTCTGTTCACTAATGCAATGCATTACAATGCATTGCAAAGTACCTGCGCTTCTATTGTAGGTTGTATAGAGCAGCCTGCAATAAAGGATGATGAGAGACAGGCCTGGGAGCCTTCAAAAGGCTCCCGGCTGTCCTAGTAATGAGACTCTGGCCCTGGCAATCCCCAGGCAAAATGGTGGTGCGCAGGTTTGCTTTGACCGAGGCACCAGGGAAGTTAATGCCCGCGATCAGGTCTCTACTGTATAATACGCCATATTTAAATACCCGACATCCGTTGTACTCTTACAGCGGATGTCGAGAAGGGGTTAAAGCAAAGAAGTGGAGTATTCAGCTATAGTCGAGTCAATCACCAGAACTTAGCCCATTGCCTTTAATTTGCTTAAGACAAAACTTAAGGCAGAAAGACCCACAAACAAGCAATACCTGAATACAACTGCAGTAAAGACATTCTAAAGCATCACAAAGGAGGAATCCAAGCATTTGGTGATGTCCGTGGGTTCCAGACTTTAGACAGTAATTGATTGGAAAATATTATCTACAAAGTATTGAAAATTAACATTTTATTTATGGTATTGCTAATTTGTTCAATTACTTTTGACCCCTGAAATGAGGAGGCTTTGTAGAAAAATGGTTGCAATTCCTAAACATTTCACGGGATACTTTTGTTCAACCTCGTGTATTAAACCTGAAAGTATACACTTCAATTGCATCTCAGTTATTTCCTTTCAAATCCAATGTGGTGTCATAGAGAGCCCAAATCATGAAGATTGTGTCACTGTCCAAATATTTCTGGACCTAACTATATCTCCTTGTTAAATACGTCTTTAAAGTTATATGCTAAAATTATTGCCACTAGACTAGCCCATATTTTACCTTTGTTAATTAATCGCAACCAAGTTGGTTTCGTTAAGGGAAGGCAGACGTGGATGACACTTGTCGCTTTTTTCAATATAATTTTTGACATGGTTCGCCATCGAATGCCTTCTCTGCTCCTTATTTTGGATGCAGAGAAGGTGTTCGACCAAGTATATTGACGCTGCTTTAAGGAGGTCACTGTAATTTTGGTTTTACTGGACCTATGCTTTCCACTATTTTGGCATTATACACCATGCCCTTCACTCAGATACATAACTTCTGTCACAACCTTTTCAGATTACTAATGGGACCTGACAAGGCTGCCCTCTTTCCTCTATGATCTTCGTTTTTATAATGGAACATTTTGCCCCACATTCTCTGATATCTCAGAAATACTAATAGGCACCACTGAACAGACCTTAACATCTTCTTTCTCATATCACCCAACTTATTAATGAGTTTGGCTCCCTTAGCTATTATAAAATTAACGCCTCCAAATCCCTGATCTTTAATAGAGGAGTGCCTCCACCTGTCCAGCTCCGATTGAAAAATTTATTTCCTTACAAGTGTTGCAGTTCCTTATTTAGGCATCACCCTTACCTATCCTTTGTCTAAATTAGTCACTACTAATTTTAGTACTCTTTTGCAAACTGCAAACTATACAACAAGATACCTCCACTTACAATAAGCTTCCCATCTCATGAATTTGCAGAATTGCAGCTGCTAAAATGATTATCCTCCCTAAAGTTATGTATTATTTTCGCAACCTTCCGATCCTAATACCCAAGTCATTCATTACCCGTTTTCAAGTCTTGATAATGAAGTTTATTTGTAAGGGTAGGGTTACTGCGCAAAAACATTTGTTTCTACCATCATACTTCCCTGTTGGATTAGCTGAAGTTTTGGAATGTGGCTGACTCAGTGGTAAACCTAGCCTCTTTGCTGTCTGAGGAGGACTATAGAAAGGCGCCCCCTCCAAAAAAAAAAAATATAAAAATGAGTTTACATGCTGTTAGCTTCACACGCTGTTATCATTATGTACAATAAACATACACAAACTTATGAAACAGTTTTTAAGAATTCTTCTTCCTGTATTACTTCAGTATCACTGCCTTCAAAATGAATGAAACCCCCTGTGGGTCTGTCCATCCACAAAGCGACACGCCTATATTCAGCTTGGCTGCGGTCAGGCCGAATTCTCATCCAGTGGGGGGAAAAAAAACAATTCTCAGGCTCAGTGGGGTCTCAACTGACAGACCCCATCAATCAGGTATTTATACTCTATCATTTAGGTGAATACAGGGCAGTAATATTTTGTGACTTACAGGTGACGTCTCTGACTAATCCTTCCCTTTAGGCCACCATGACCACTTCTTCCAGCTGTGACTTGTAGAAACTTGAAAAGCTGATTAGAAAGGCCAGCTCTGTCCTGGGGAGCCCACTGGACCCAGTGCAGGTGGTGGGTGACAGAAGGATACTGTCCGTGGTGAGCTCCATGCAGAAGAAGAAGTCCCATCCCATGCATGAGACTGTGATCGCGCTGAGCAGTACTGTCAGTGACCGACTGCTCCACCCTAGGTGTGAGAAGGAGCGCTATCGGAAGTCTTTCCTCCCCACCGCGGTGAGGCTGTACACCCAACTCCGACCTAAGCGGAGATCATTACACACAGAGAACTGAAATATCTCTCTGCCTGTTAAATCCGCCCCCCCCCCGCTACTTCCTATCTGTCTGTTGGCTATCAAAGTAATGCCTCTTACCTTGGAACATTCCTGTACATGTTGTATTTGTATTTGTATCTGCTTATCTTTGCTGCTGTAACACACTGAATTTCCCCATTGTAGGACTATTAACACTAGAAGTCCCAGAAATTTCGAGCTCCCCCTTGAAGTCCTGAAAGAGGGTCAAATGACCCTTAGTCCAAACTGACAACTCTGATGGCTCCAATTAGCATTTCCTTTCATTTGTAATTGTGGCCATTGTCTGAGGAATCTGCAGGGGGGAATTGTGTTGATCCACCTCAGGTCTTGTAAGAGAGTGTAAACAAAAGAATGTAAGCTGCTCCTGAGTGTCTGCCCACCCCCCAGCTGCATTGTTGTGCTGGGAATATTTGCTAACACCTTAGCAAATTTGCATGCAGCCTTTTGTGCTGTGGGGGATGTGACTGCTTCTCAAAGTAGTCTGCGACTTGAAATCAAAGTACATCTGTAATGTCCTCCCATATCTTGGCAAGGACCCCAGTCGTCCCAGCGGGGAGAGACTGTCCGAAACTGTAGTGATGAGGCTGATGGAATCATTCATGGACAAGGGCAGAACTGTAACCACGAACAATTTCTTTACATCATTGTCACTTGCACAATGACTGCTTAGCCGGAAAACCACTATCCTCGGCACAGTCAACAAGAGTCGCCGGGAAATTCCTCAATCCGCTAGACAGATGGACCGCACTGAATTCACCACTCAGGTGTTTTCAACCACTGGTGCCACACTGACAGTGTATGCACCCAAACGAAAGAAGGCCGTCTACATTCTCAGCAGCATGCACAGCGTGGTTGAGACTAAGGATACCAACAAAAGGAAGCCAAACACGGTCACACAATACAACCACACAAAGTGCGGTGTGGATGTAATGGACCAAATGGTGCGGGAGTACAGCGTGCGTGCAGGAACACGGAGATGGCCAGTCGCCGTGTTCTACAACATGATTGACATGGCAGCACTGAATGCTCATGTTCTTTATCAGGCATGCACTGGGGTGCAGGAGAGACGGGTGGACTTCCTGGTTGAGCTTGCAAAAGAGTTAGGTGGCTCTCATGTGACTGAAAAGAAGGCATGCAAGGAGAAACTCCTTCGGCAACAACCTTCCACACCCAGCCCTGGCAAAAGGGCGAAGTGTCAGGTCAACCATCGATGCACGAACAATTGTGCAACTGAGAGATGTGTTGACTGCTACAAATACACGTGTGGCAAATGTACCAGGGACATACCCAGGCAGTGCCAGGTATGTTCCGACAGTGCAGACAGACTGCTGAGTAAGTGCTGAAATGCTAGTCACACAAGAAGGACATGCCACTCACACACACACACGCAGCCCCCACAGCAGCCTATTGTAAATATGTGTGGAATTGTTTTATTCCTTGTATTTTTTTTATTATTTTCATAACAAAAATAAAAAGCATAGAAACAAATAACAGTTGTTCTTTTGCATATTTACATTTTTGTATATTTAGATTCAAGTCAATGGGTGCAGAAAAAAAAAAAAATCGCAAAAAAAATCACAGCTACTTGCGATATTTTTGTGATCTGTCCCATTGGTCATATAGATCACTCCTCTGGGATTTTTTCGCACGAAAAAAATCGCACAAAAAAAAAAAAAAAATGAAAAAAATCGCACGAAAAAAAAATCGCAGGTGTGCTTGGTGCCATTGAAATACATTGGCAAATTGCAGAAAAAAATTGCATCGCATTGCGATGCGATTTTCGCGCAATTTTTTTTCGCTAGTGTGCTTGAGGCCTTAGACCAGGGGTCGGCAACCTATGGCACGCGTGCCACTTTTGGCACGCGAGGCTTATTCCCCTGGCACGGCAGCGGACTCCTCACCCAGCAGTTTCGATCGGACCAAACACGGCCGAAACGAAACTGCTATTATTATACTGTGGGGTCTCTTCAGACCCCCGAGTATAATAAGCGGAGCCCCCCGGGGAGATGATCAAACATAAAAAACAATGTACTCAGTATTCCACGCTCCGCAGCCGCTCTGTACTCTTCGGGCGCTTCTGCCTGCAGGGGCCACTATATAGCATAATACCGTGTGCAGGGACCACTATGGGACATATACCGTGTGCAGGGGCCACTATGGGACATATACCGTGTGCAGGGGCCACTATGGGACATATACCGTGTGCAGGGGCCACTATGGGACATATACCGTGTGCAGGGGCCACTATGGGACATATACCGTGTGCAGGGGCCACTATGGGACATATACCGTGTGCAGGGGCCACTATGGAGCATAATACCGTGTGCAGGGGCCACTATAGACCATAATACCGTGTGCAGGGAACACTATGGGACATATACCGTGTGCAGGGGCCACTATGGAGCATAATACCGTGTGCAGGGGCCACTATGGGACATAATACCGTGTGCAGGGACCGCTATGGGACATATACCGTGTGCAGGGGCCACTATGGGACATATACCGTGTGCAGGGGCCACTATGGGACATATACCGTGTGCAGGGGCCACTATGGAGCATAATACCATGTGCAGGGGCCACTATAGAGCATAATACCGTGTGCAGGGGCCGCTATGGGACATATACCGTGTGCAGGGTCTGCTATGGGACATATACGGTGTGTAGGGACCGTTATGGGACAAATACTGTGTGCAGGGACTGCTATGGGACAAATACTGTGTGCAGAGGCAGCTATGGGACAAATGCCGTGTGCAGAGGCAGCTATGGGACATATACCATGTTGAAGGGGCCGCTATGGGACATAATACCGTGTGCAGGGACCACTATGGGACATTATTCTGTATAACGGTGTGTTTTCTATATTAAGGATGTGTTTTTGCACAGAAAACTCCGGCTTTGTTTTTTTTTGTGCAAAAATGCACCAGTTTTACATTGAATGAAAAAGTTCCAAATATAGCTGCATCCAGATACATAGTGTGTATTCACCATAAGGATGCCGCCATACGGGGCTCCTGGACACAATAAATGTACCACTAATTGGGGGCTGCACATGGACTTTCATTGCTTCTAATCAGAAAGTACAGGAGTGTCCCAGGAAATAGCAGTAAACGCATGTGTCCTAAAGCATCTGGTGGCAGCACTTCTGTGTTATGGTTTGTGGTATATGACTTTAGTTTATGGGTCGTCAGACTTACAATTATTGACCGGCACTCCGAGTACCTCATCTTTGATTTTTTTATTAAAATCGGCACGCCGAACAAAAAAGGTCGCCTACCCCTGCCTTAGACAAATGCTTCTGGTCATTACTCACAGCTGTACCTTGCTCTAAAATTTCTAATTCTATTTAAAATATATAAAAAATGATTAATTGTTTCAGTGCTTTTTTGCTCAAATAAAACTAAACTAAATACAATATGTATAGTCTTTATATTATCAAATACAATAAACTGAATAGAACTAACTAGAAACTAAATGGCTAAACTCAATGGAAAACAACAACCTCCTGTGGTGTGACAGTAATGGCCTTAATTACAGAACAAAAGACGGTGATTATAGGATGTTAGATAAAATTCTTCAGGTCATTCGACCCGTCTCTGGGTTCCAAAGGTAGAAATGTTAAATGACCCCTCTCTGGGACTTCTAGTGTTAAAGGACTATTATTATTATTATTATTATTATTAAAGTTTGCAGCATAGACATCTTTGGCTCCTCACTTTTCCAGGCATCCAACCCACATTGTCCTCACCTACACAAAGCCCCCATCCTGCTGCTACCCCAATTATAAAATATACGATATAACCCCCCCATAATGAATAATACTCCCAAGTGCATCTTTATATTAATAATGTCTGTGTGTACCCTGTATAAATAGTGCCCCTTTTCAATGCCCCATAGGTTTCCTAATTAAAAGGTTTTCCAGGTCATTAATAAAATAATCAGTGGGGCTCAAAAACCCAAGATCCCCACTGATCAGCTGTTTGAATGAACCGTGGTACCTGTGTAAGCACCGTGACCGCTTCTCTGTTTATATAGTGTCATTCATCTCATAGCAGCCATGTAATGTAACTACAGCCTCGTCCTATACATGTCTATGTGACAAAACTGTAATTACATCACACGCGTGTGATATAAACAGGCGCCATAGCCCCTTCATACAGCTGTTCAGAGGAGGGGTCCACTGATCTCTTATTGATAATCTTTCCGAAGGATAGATCATCAATAAAAATGAGCTGGAAAGCCCATTTAATAAAGCCCAATTGCCACCTTAAAGGGGTTGTCCAGGATAACCACTTTTTTAATATGAGGCTGGGGAAAGTGTGCCAGTGTCTTCCAGCGTGTTCCAGTCCTGCTGCTCCGGTGTTTTCTTCCCCACAGCACTGTGACGTTACGTGTCAGCGACCTCAGCAGTCATGTCTTTTCAGACCCCAAAATATAATGATCGGAGACCCAGGTGGTGACAAAAACCAGTGTTACTTACCTGGGCCCCGGTGCACTCTCTGCTTTCGGCCCTCTTCAATGTCGCATAGACCGGTGTCACGACATAATGATGTCGGCCTGGCTCACATGACGCCCGGGACGTCACCAAAGAAGGCTGAAGCCTGCTGGGAGTAACACCGGAACGCTGCAGAAGTGAGTAACACCGATCCCCGCTCCTGCTCACAGCTGCTTCTGCTCCCCCTTTCTGCGTCCCATAGCACAAAGGGAAGTGGAGGCGGCCACGAGCAGCAGCGGGGATCAGTAAGTAAATAGGCCGTTACCTGCTGGGGTTACTGGGGGAAAAGCTGGGCAGCCGCCCAGGACCCCGCAGTCCATAGGGGCCCCAATGGATCCGGGGCACCTGAAGTTTCCCCTAGTCCCTCCGATCATGAGAGCACCACTTTCAATTAAAGCATAGTCTCCACTGCAGTTGAACCTGTCACCTATGACAGAGCATAGAGATCGATTCTCCATGCTCTGTCATACAGTAAGCCCACAGTATAGTGCGCACTGTACGTCTTGGTTCAGGCTGCGCGATGATGTCACTGCATTGCGCAGCCTGTGCCAGACCTCTTCTGAAGCAGGGGAGACTTCATCAGCTTCAGTCGTTACAGGATCAGGTAAGGTGAGTAGGTTTTTTTTTATTTTTTTTTATTTTCTGGAGGACAGAAGGGAGTTAAAGCTGTAAAGGGGTGCTGTAATTAATAAGAGGCACTATAATAAGTGGGCACTAGAACTAAAGGGGAAACTATAATAAGGCAAAAAGCTGGGACTAGAACTAATAAGGTGGCACTGTAATAAGGGGAACTAATAAGAAGGCATTATAATAAGGGGCACTACAATAAGGGGGACTAAAAAGGGGCACCATAATAAGGGGGATTAGTAAGATGGCACTCTAATAAGCGGGAACTAATAAGGTGGCACTATAATAAGGGGAACTAATAAGATGCACCATAATAAGGGGAATTAGTAAGGTGGCACTAAAGGGGAAACTATAATAAAGCAAAAAGCTGGGACTAGAATTAATAAGATGGCACTATAATAAGGGGAACCAATAAGAAGGCACTATAATAAAGTGGCATTATAATAAGGGAGAACTAATAAGAAGGCACTATAATAATGTGGCACTATAATAAGGCAGAACTAATAAGAAGGCAGTATAATAAGAGGGAACTATAATAAGGAGAAATAGTAAGGAGGCACTATAATAAGGGGGAAATAATAAGGGGGGACTAATAAGGTGGCACTATAATAATGGGGAACTAGAACTATTAAGGGGCCACTATAATAAGGGGAAAATAATAAGGGGGGACTAATAAGGTGGCACTATAATAATGGGGAACTAGAACTATTAAGGGTGCACTATAATAAGGAGGAACTAGAACTAATAAGGGGCACTATAATAAGGGGGAAATAATAAGGGGCACCATAATAAGGAGGGACTAATAAGGTGGCACTATAATAACAGTGAACTAGAACTAATAAGGGGCCACTATAATGAGGAGAAACTAGAACTAGTAAGGGGGAACTATAATAAGGGAGGGCTAGAACTAATAAGGGGGAACAAGAAGGAATAAGGGAGCACTATAGGGGGGATGAGAACTAATAAAGGGGCACTATAATAAGTTGGGGCTAGAACTAATAGGGGGACACTCTAATAAGGGGTAACTAGAACTAATAGGGGGACACTCTAATAAGGGGTAACTAGAGCTAATAAGGGGGCACTATCACAAAAAGGTACTATAAGTGGTAAACTGTAATCTATGAGGAGACACTATTACCTATTAGGTGGTACAAAGTGGATCATTATTATTCTCTGGAGGCACAAAGAGGGTTGTACTGTTTGCAGGACAAAAAGGGAGTGTTATTAACAATAATAACAATAATACCCCCTTTCTGCCTCAAAGCAGTAATAATCCATTTTTGCCCCCCACACAATAATAATGCCCACCTTTATTACTTTGTAAAGCACACAAAGGTGGGCATTGTTACTGTGTAGTGGGCAGGGAGGGGCATTATTGCTCTGTAGGGGTATAATGGTGGATATTATTACTATGCAGGGCTGAAATGTTTGCATCATTACTGTGTAGGGGCACAGAGGTGAGCTTTAATATCATGAGAGGAATTGCTAAATCATTATTTTAATTATATAATCAATTTTTATTATGATAAAAGTGTGTGATCACTATTATTCTACTGAGTACAAAAGTTGGCACTACTACTGTGTGGTGCATTTCTACCGTCTAAAGCACAACTAATGTTTTGGGCAAAATATGAGGCACTGTGTGGCGTTATATGTTATGAGGGGCAACACAGCATTTGTGTACAGGAGGTATCTGTCACAGTATGGTGGTAATATTGGTTTTGTACAGTGGCAGTAACAGTATGGTGGTATTATTAAGTCACTATGTAATGGTAATGGTTGCCGTCATAGTGTGGCAGTATTATTTGGGCCATGTATAGAGGTATCATTGGTAACATTAGTGCATGGGGTGCTTTGTTCCATAACAGTAACAGTATGGACATAATATTTACATTTGTTTTTTTATATAGTATTATTATTCAATAAAGATATAAGTTTATAAATAATTATCTTGTGCCTGTAGGGAGTCGGATCTCGTGCCCCTTATCTTTTAAGATCCTAGCAAATACCCTAATGCTAGAAATCAATTCAGCAGTACTCTTCAGAAGTGTGTGCCAATTGAATGCATTTGTTTTGTTGGAACAATATGTGAGAATTTGGGGCCCTACTTTTAATTTTGCCCAGGGCCACACTTTGTCTAAAACCGGCCCTGAGGAGCGCCCCTTGGCTGACTCATCTAAACATTGGGTAGATATGGAAACACATATCTTGGGGTTTTCTAATATGAATATTTTTATTTATTCATTGCGAACGGGTAGATTTATGCCAAGTCCCCCTTCTCCGACAAGGGGGACTTGACTGGAGTCTATTTCTGGACTAAAGTTACTTGCCTCTCAGAGATGTCTCTAGTAGCAATTCAGGAGCATATTCCTAATTGTACGCATAGCTCTTGGATTCAAAATGGAATCTGTTGCTTGGGGGACATTATGGAAGGGAATTCCTTACTCTCCTTCACCTCTATAAGGGATAAATTTGCCATTTCTAATAAAGAATTGTTTAAGTATCTACAGCGCCTCCACTTGATCTCCTCCTTACATACAGTGGGGAAAAAAAAGTATTTAGTCAGCCATCAATTGTGCAAGTTCTCCCACTTAAAAAGATGAGAGAGGCCTGTAATTGTCATCATAGGTAGACCTCAACTATGAGAGACAATATGAGAAAACAAATCCAGAAAATCATATTGTTTGATTTTTTTAAGAATTTATTTGCAAATGATGGTGGAAAATAAGTATTTGGTCACCTACAAACAAGCAAGATTTCTGGCTCTCACAGACCTGTAACTTCTTCATTAAGAGGCTCCTCTGTCCTCCACTCATTACCTGTAGTAATGGCTCCTGTTTGAAATTGTTATCTGTATAAAAGACACCTGTCCACAACCTCAAACAGTCACACTCCAAACTCCACTATGGTGAAGACCAAAGAGCTGTGGAAGGACACCAGAAACAAAATTGTAGACCTTCATCAGGTTGGGAAGACTGAATCTGCAATAGGCAAGCAGCTTGGTGTGAGCAAAAATCCCAGAACCACACAGGGGGACCTAGTGAATGACCTGGAGAAAGCTGGGACTAACATAACAAAGGCTACCATCAGTAACACACTACGCCGCCAGGGACTCAGATCCTGTAGTTCCAGATGTGTCCCCCTGCTTAAGCCAGAACATATCCGGGCCGGTCTGAAGCTTGCTAGAGAGCATTTGGATGTTCCAGAAGAGTATTGGAAGAATGTCATATGGTCAGAGGAAACCAAAGTAGAACTGTTTGTTAGAAGCACAACTCGTCGTGTTTGGAGGAGAGTGAATGCTGAGTTGCATCCAAAGAACATCATACCTACTGTGAAGCATGGGGGTGGCAACATCATGCTTTGGGGCTGTTTCTCTGCAAAGGGACCAGGACGACTGATCCGTGTACATGAAAGAATGAATGGGGCCATGTATCGTGAGATTTTGAGTGCAAACCTCCTTCCATCAGCAAGGGCATTGAAGATGAAACGTGGCTGGGTCTTTCAGCATGACAATGATCCCAAGCACACCGCCAGGGCAACGAAGGAGAGGCTTCGTAAGAAGCATTTCAAGGTCCTGGAGTGGCCTAGCCAGTCTCCAGATCTCAACCCCATAGAAAACCTTTGGAGGGAGTTGAAAGTCCGTGTTGCCCAGCGACAGCCCCAAAACATCATTGTTCTAGAGGAGATCTGCATGAAGGAATGGGCCAACATACCAGCAACAGTGTGTGTCAACCTTGTGAAGACTTACAGAAAACGTTTGACCTCTGTCATTGCCAACAATGGATATATAACAAAGTATTGAGATGAACTTTTGTTATTTACCAAATACTTATTTTCCACCATAATTTGCAAATAAATTCTTAAAAAATCAGACAATGTGATTTTCTAGATATGTTTTCTCATTTTGTCTCTCATAGTTGAGGTCTACCTATGATGACAATTACAGGCCTCTCTCATCTTTTTAAGTGGGAGAACTTGCACAATTGCTGGCTGACTAAATACTTTTTTTCCCCACTGTATACCTCATTCTCCCTGTAAATCATCTCATTAATTATACAGTATTTCTCAAATGTAACCTTAGTTACCAATGGAAACTCCCGGGCTTATGTAGCACTGTCCCTCATCATTGTCCCCCTCCCCCCCCACATCATGTTTAAGTCTAGATAGGAAGAGGATATATTGTGTACCTTCACAACTGAGCAATAGTCTAGAACTTACAGTTTGAGCTGTCAAATCTCTCATCGTATAGCCCACATTTCAGCAGCAAGGAAGGTTTTATAACATTGGTATCTAACACCCCAATGCCTTTCCAAGATATACCCAGGCTCTTTAAGTGTTGGAGATGCAATGCTGTATTAGGAACTGCATATTTGGTGGTCCTTCCCACCTATTTTACTGTTTTGGGACCAAATACGTCATTTACTTACACTAACTGTGGGCTATAATATCCCTTGGGGCCCACAAGTTGCTCTACTATTTTTAGACTTAGAAGACATCCCCATTCCCCAACCCTGATCTCACATTATTGCCCATGTACCTACAAACTCAGTGTATAGGTAGATTCTGTAAATTTACCATTACCCCTTCTATTTCAGACGTTTTACATGAAATCCACCATAACTGGATTATGGAGCATCTTGTTGACACTCATCCAGATTGCATATTCCATTTCAAACAAAATTGGTCAACATGGTTCCCCTTTTCAGGTTACTCATGTTAAATTCTTTAGACTAGTTTGTTTAGTAGTTTAAGATAAATCCATCCTTATTTTATTAGTTAACATATAACAGTATGTACTCCCATGTGTTCTCCCTAGTATACCTTTGGCATCTTGTAACGTCTCTGCCGTTTCGGGTCTCGGCGCCGCCCTCCGCTCGCACGCTGTGGCGAAGGAGGCGTGTTCAGTTTGGTTCTTTGTGTAAGTTTCTTGCTGCTCAGTCTGAACATGGTCTTAGTCAGTGTAATGGATTTCCGGCCCGACCCGTGTCTGAACATTTCTCTCTGGACTGCATAGAGTTAATCTCTTCCTGGCCTGTGTGATTGACAGCTTGTGTACCTATCAGATCTGTGGCTGGGCCCAGACTTTCTATATACAGGATGTCATTTCTCAGCAGGTGGCCGGTTATTACACTTGTGTTTTGCCTGCTCTCTTACTATATTCCTTGATACTTTGCTACTTGATTCTCTGACCCTTTGGCTTGCCCCTGACTATTCTCTTGGATTTTGACTTTGTACTGCTTTGCTCGTTTGTTACTGACCCCTTGGCTTGCTCACTCTGCTTCTGTGTTGTTTTTGTTTTGTCCTGTTCTGTGTGTCACTTACCCAGTATAGGGTTTGTCTTCTGGTTGTCCTTTTACCGTTTAGGGTAACTGAGGCAATAGGAAGGGACAGTGGCTGGGGTGAGATTAGGGTTCACTTGTCTCTGTCCTTCCTCCCAGACCGCTGCAGTGTGTCAGGGTTGCTACGTTTGGCAAGACCCTTACAGAATAACCAGCCCATACATTCTGCCATTGCTTCCCTTAGGGTCAGCATGGATCCTATTCAGGGCCTTACAGCCAAGTTGGAAGGTTTGGCAGACCTGGTAGCCGATCTCGCTAAACAGGTTCAGACCCTTACTGAGGCTGCTGCAGCATCCCCGCTTGTTTCTTCCCCTTTTAAGGTAAAGATGTTACTCCCGGATCGTTTTTCAGGGGATCCTGAAAAATTTGAGACTTTCCGGGAGTCCTGTCGCCTGTATTTTCGGATTAATCCACATGCATCCCAGGCCCAAATGGTTGGAGTAGTTATATCGCTCCTACAGGGGGATCTACAGGCTTGGGCCCTTAAACTCCCTCCTGGGGCTGAGGAGTGGATTGACCTTGAAAAATTTTTTTTGTCTTTGGGGTCTAGATATGCTGAGCCAGATGTTAAAGAGAGAATAGAGTCTGCTTCTTCCAAGTTTTCTGTCTCTCCCTCTCTCCTGAAAAACCTGTTATTTCTCCCATGACTCCTGGTGTGGAACCTATGCAACTGGCAGTTATGGATGCCAAGACGTGACAAGAGCATCGTCTCAGAAACAACCTCTGCCTGTACTGTGGTGCTTCTGGTCATTTCATCAGTGACTGCTCGATCAGACCTCGCAGACCAGCAGAAAAGCTTCAGTGCCTGAGTGGTAATCAGAAGAACCTCTTAGGCAACCAGGTATTTGCTGATATGACTGCTCTGCACACTTTAAATTGTGTTACTGAGGAGACTGTCTCGGCTGCTAAAGGTGGGAAACACCAGGTGAATAAAAAATGTTTGCCTGGCCCACCAGTGTCTGTGGTTGTGCAAAAAGACCCTGAATTGAAGGCAGAGAAAATACTGGGTCCTACTAAAACTGGTTTATCTGGTGAGGGTCCGGTGGCCCCTCAAAAGGGGGGGGGGTACTGTAACGTCTCTGCCGTTTCGGGTCTCGGCGCCACCCTCTGCTCGCACGCTGTGGCGAAGGAGGCGTGTTCAGTTTGGTTCTTTGTGTAAGTTTCTTGCTGCTCAATCTGAACATGGTCTTAGTCCCTCACCCAACTTTCCTCTTTTCTTTTCCTTTCTTTTTTTTTTTTTTATGATCTGAATTTATGGTTTGGTACATTATGTGGAATATGGTAGTTTTTGGGACTATATGGGAATATTTAGTAGAAATTTGTTTTTTCAATTGCTATCGATTCATATTCAACCTTTCCACTGATTTGCTTCTTGATGTTCTTCTATGAGACTTTTTTATTATTATGCTATGTATGTGTACTCCTACAGTATGGCAATCTATGTTTTTGTACTATAATTTTATACTTGAGTATGCAGTATGTCATTACACTGTACTATTTTTTCTTGTTGTAAAATCTTTAATCCCCAATAAAACATTTGATAAAAAAGGGATCACACAATGGTACATCAGACAATATCCCTCCTCACTTAGCAACTGAGGAGGGATATTTAAACCCTGTTCCTGCTCATCCAGCTGCCTGTTATTTGGTTGTACTTTAGTGAAGCTACCATACCCTGATTGTTTGTGCTGGACTGCTCTAATATTGACCTTTGGCTTGTTACTGGAAAACCACCTGTCTTCTGATTTTGTCTTTAATGTTACCTTTCACACTGACTTTTGGCTTGGAAACATTCACTCATCTGATTAATTCTCCTGGTTTTGATCTGCTCTGCTTTGTGAGTTTATCGTGGGTTCTGGTTAGACTTCAGCTTGTGGAATGTTTATTTCTTTTACTAGTTTCTGTGGTGATAACTTGGGCACCAACTTCATCACAAGTGCACCTGGCTTAGCAGCTGGTGCTGGTGAAAATATTTGTATGCCCGGGATCTCTCAGTGCCAAGTGAGATTTAAACAGCTTGTTCTACTGATCTCTGTTGTCAGCAAGTTCCTGCAATTTCTGATATTTGTTCCAGAGATACTATCATAACAACAATACCTAACCTTTAAACAAACTTTGCAAAAAATAAATAGCACTGTGTGTATATGTAATTACACTATTTTGGCCATTATATGACTTCTAATGTAATGCATTTCCGCAGTGTATACTCAATCTCTAATTTTCAGTTGTCTCAGAGCTGGTGGGTAGAATTTGGTCCATAATTGTTTCTCTCACTCAGAAGCATCAGCAGGGTTGAATAGGACATTATTGAGAATGTGAATCTGATCTATATTGAACCGAATCTGATCTATATTGTTGTGAATAAAGCATTTTAAGTGAGATTCAATACTTATAGTAATCTGCGGCAGTCTGTGCCTGTCGCTAAGATAACTGGAAAAAAGAGACTTTTTCACTGATCACATATATTACAAACTTAGATTCACTATTGTACTACTGATTTACGCAAGGTTTGTTGAAAAGTTAATAACCATTTAACTTACGACAGAAAGACTGTACCTAGGTTATTGAGTGACATATGCTTATATAAAAGCTAGCTTGAATCACCTTTCTTTATCCTAGTTGACGCATTGGTTAGCCACCAGATGAATTACTAGCAGCTATGAATAACAGTAGCACTGAAATAATTGGGATTTAAACAAATTATACCCACGCACTGTGGAAAAAAACTGCAGCGCATAGTTTTTGACTTTTGCAATGCAAAGGTTAAGAATCTCTTTAGCCGCAAAGGTTAAACCAGCGGTGAAAACAAGAAGGTGACAATAAAATGAATGGGAATGCAATACCCAGCCCAGCCACTATACAATGTATGGCACTGAAGAGGCCACAACACTTGTGCAAATGCTGTAGCCCCTTCAATCATCTTATCTGTGGGAGTCTTGGGTGTCAGACCTTCACCAAACTGATATTGTTGACCTACTCAAGGGCAGGTGATCAGTATTATAGTCCTGGATAGACCCTTTAGGTTAATTTACATTTCTGTATTATGTATTGATATTTTAGGGGCAAATATTTCTTATGTGTAAATATAACTTTCTCTGTTTTGTTTTTTATTAATCTCCTTCACTTCATTTGAACATACTTTCATGAATTTTCGTCAACTATATCAGAAATCTGTAAAGCAACATTCATATATAAATAAAAAAGAATTTGTGCTATGTATAATACACAAAGGAAAAATTCAGGTATGTACATTACCGCTCCATTTTTTAGCTGGGTCTTGTGGCTCCCTTTTTTTTCCCTCACAAATGGGTCTGGCTGCCTCAGCTCATTGATTACAGATCATTGTTAATAAGGAGCATTTGTAATGCAGCCATGGTGATACAATCTCTACAAGCCAGTTCATGATGGCCCTTCAGTCTCCACAATTAAGTCGTCCAGCAGGCATGCCCCCTGTTGCAGCTGCTCTGTCAATCTCATTTTGTACTACAAATGAGCTTAGGCCCAGTGTTTGACATGGGGTTTTAACACCAAAGAAGGCAATTCTGCTACTTCAAATGAGCCTAATTGGTTGTGCGCTCAGGCGTTCACTCAAGCTGCTTCAGTCCATCAGAGAAAGATTTTTTACCAATTGGGCAGCATGATAAAAAATACCAGAATTCTCTGTAAGCTACAAAGAAGAGCAATATTTATAATAACAATTTACCCTTAAAATCAAAACCAGCCACCTGTCAGTTTTTCACAGTCAATAAGCAAAATGGAAAAATAACTCATTTTATTTAAAATGGGATCGATACCAGCTTATGAATGTAAGTGTCTAATTAAGCCAGGAGTAAAATTTTGTAACTTGCCCAAATAATTATTGAACTGTGTTTTATATGTGAATTTCTAAAATGAACAATGCATCAAGAAAATGAAATTCAGAATAATGTGATTTATAGTCTAAAAATATTTAACTGTTTGTTTTGGTTAGTCACCTCAATAAAACTTGCAACCTTACAACATGAACAATTGCTACTTAATTTTGCGACTAAACTATAATATTACAAGTTTCATTCACTTTTTTAAAATATAACTTTTCTTCTTTTTTAAGTAAAATTTTAAATAAAGGGAACAAGTAAAGGGAACAAAACTGTCATTTGATTACATTAATCTATTTAATGAACTTCGGTATTATTTTCTGTTAAAAATATGTTTTCTGTTTAGTTTTTTTTTTATAGTAGATTGTACAGTACTAACCATTGGATCATGCTGGTTATTACAACTTGTAAATATTATACTGAAATAGTAGATCAAAATCATAAATACTTATGTTAGTCCATATTCGATAAAGCTTGTACACATACATTATTAAAACCAACTACTAATCAGCTTTTAATCCAAATTAGTAAGATGTTTTTAGAATTTTTAAATTCAGGCCCCAAAACTTACATACAATATGTAGATGTAAGAGCACAGGCTTGGTCATGATTACGGTATATAATTACCAAGTAATCAACCTGATCACTCACTTTTCTTTAGAAGTATGGCAAGAATTATCATCAAATTCAGTGGATAAAGTAGAGATCTAAACAATTTGTTTTAAGGCAAATAGTGAAATTTTCCATCCATGGATGGGCACCATTTACTTGTTGTTCATTTTTTCACAGAATTCCCTGTTCTCTCTCCACTTTTCAAAACATACCACAACTTCGTAACATAGTAAATCAAATACAAACATGAGAATGGATTTAAAATCTAATATTTTTCATTCAAAATACACTAGCATAAATCTAGGCCCAAGTCTCAATACTTTTACATTTCTTAAAATGTTAAAATATCCTTATTAGAGATAACAAAACATTGGACTTGTTCTTTGCTAATGCGAGGGAGGCATATAACTCATCAGCCCTACCGCCCCTGGGAAGATTGGATCACAACCTAGTGCATCTCTGACAAGTGTACAGGCCACTTGTACATAGAGAACCAACTGTTGCCCTCACAGTGAGGACATGGTCCGAGGAGAGTGATGAGGCTCTGAGGGATTGTTTTGACACAACCGCATGGGAAGTGCTGCAGGATTCCTATGGAGAAGACATAGAAGGACTCACACACTGCATAACGGACTATATTAATTTTTGTGCGGACACCACGGTACCCTCAAAAGTGGTGAGGTGCTTCTCCAACAACAAACCATGGTTTAATTCTAATATAAAAACACTACTCAAGGAGAAAAAGAAGGCATTCAGGACAAGAGACAAGGAGGGGCTGAGGGAGGTACAAAATGAGCTGAGACGTCAAATCAGGCAGGAAAAAGCCAATTATGAGTGAAAAATTGAAGAGAAAATGAAAAGAAAAAACATAAGTGCAGCCTGGAAAGGTCTTAAGTCAATTTCTGGTCATAGACAGTCTGTCTCCCAGGTAGGAGCAGATGTTAATTGGCTTAATGAACTAAATCTATTATTCAATAGATTTGATCACACACTAGCTCCTCCCACCCAGCATGTCATTCAATCCCCTCTCCCACACTGCCGCCACCCCCTGCTGCTATTTCCCACCACACCAGTAAATTCAGCAATCATTCATTATCTGACAACAGTCTGACCTTCACACGTGCCCAAGTGGGAAAGGAGCTGAAAAAGATCAAGGCTAGGAAAGCCGCTGGGCCAGATGGCATCAGTGCAATGCTAATTAAGACTTATGGGGACCAGCTGTGTGGTATTATTACATATATGTTTAATATGAGCCTGAAGCTGGAAATAGTACCTGAATTGTGGAAATCTTCTTGTATGGTACCGGTTCCAAAGAAACCTCATCCTAAGGACCTTAACAACTACAGACCCATAGCATTAATTTCCCACCTGATGAAGATCTTAGAGAGACTGGTTCTCACACATCTCCGCCCCCTAGTGAGCCCGGCTATGGACCCTCTCCAGTTTGTTTATCGGCCAGGCATCATCCACCTTCTGCACAGGGCTCTTTCTCCCCTGGAGAAACCAGGGGACACTGTGAGAATAATGTTCTTTGATTTCTCCAGTGCTTTTAACACCATACAGCCGGGGCTACTGAGAGACAAACTGGCCCTTGTTGGAGTGGACCACCACCTCATCAATTGGATCCTAGACTACCTCACAAATCAAAATCAGCATGTGAGAACCCGGGACTGTGTGTCAGATACCATGATCTGTAATATGGGGGCACCTCATGGTACAGTTCTTGCCCCTTTCCTCTTCACACTGTACACTGCAGATTTTAGGTGCAACTCATCTAGCTGCTACCTACAGAAGTATTCTGATGACTCTGCAATAGTAGGCCTCATCACAGATGAAGATGACAGGGAGTACAGAAAATTGAACTGGGATTTTGTGGACTGGTGCCAGCGGAACCATCTTTGGATTAATGCTGGGAAGACCAAGGAGATGGTGGTGGACTTTCTTAAATACAGATACCCTCCAAAACTATTATTATTATTAGAAATTTGAGAAATCTGTTAATTGCCAACCATTACTGAAGAAAACTAGATTTTAATACACCCACTACATAAATTATAACTATTCTGAATAAGGTATACTCATTTATAAATAATTTGTATTTTTATCCTAAGTAAGCACTTCCAGGGCTATGGGATTGAGTGGAGAACACTGAGTTAAGGACAAGGGAAGACTACAGGGTGCCAGCTACTGATGAAAGCTCCAAATCTAGTGTTGCCAGGGCAAAAAAAAATGTTTGACAAAGGCACAGAATGGTGAATAAAAAATAAAAAGAATACTAACCTCACTGATACCTCACTTCTTTTTTGATATTTCACAGGTCCACCATTAGTCTCTACTTCTTGTTCCCTGTCAACACACAGGAAATTACTTCTAAGGCAATTGTTAACCCACCTTAACCAGTAATTAGCTGAGCAGTCTTTTCCTACATGTCAAGAGATATGAGGAAGTAAAAAAGAGTCAAGCATAGAAAAGCATTGGAATGAGAGCAGCAGGGCAGCAGTGAGAAGAGTATCATTATTTTTAACTCCATTCCAAGCTTTTCAGAAATACATTTTATCTGCCATACAACCAATTTAAGGTGTCGCTCACTTTATGGTTGGGGTTTTAGATACAAGTCAATTTGAGTCTTCAGACATGATATGTAGACCTCTACCACACACACCATGCTAAAAATGAAAGTGTCAAAGTTCAATCAAAATAGGCAAAATCTTTAGCCCATTACATAAAAATAAATTGTTTGCTAAAACAATATAATTATATTGAGAACATTAACAAATAGTTTTCGCCTTTAAAGAACTGAAACAACATTCCTGAAGACTGAACTCGTGCAGTCATAAGTCACTGGCAAGTGAACTTAAATATTTACTTCCAAGGAAACGATCAAACAGACTGCAGTGGTAAAGTAGCACATAGGGCAAGTGGGTATGTCTCTTTTTTTCTGTATTACACCTTCCCCAAGCCCCTCAGTAGTTTGTCTAATTCCTGGACAACCCCTTTAATGCCATATGTTTATTATACAATGTACAGAACCACCTGCTTCCAATTCTGTACACTGTATAATACAGTGAGCACCCTGCAGCAGTTCCAAAGAGTTAATTGTAGCTGGGGCTGGATATTACTCCTCCCAAAAATAAGATAGTGAATGTCTACCCTAATGATAGGCCATCAAAAAAAAAAAATCCTGGAAAATCCCTTTAATAAAATTCAATCAATAAGTAATAGTCATCCCATACAAACACACCAAAAATACAACTCACACAAAAAAACCTCAAACAGCATTTGAATGAGACTGAGCTTTAGAATTACCATGTGACCAACAGATGTGGGATCACTTCCTGAGAAGAAGAAAGTAGCTAACTCTTTTAAAGGGTTAAATAATTGCAGTAATAAAAGCAAAGGGTGGTTCTGCAAACAATTATCTGGCATGATTTACCTTTCAGAATTGGCATCACAATACTTAAAAATTCTATAGAGCTGGTTCACTGTAAAACATCTTGTAACATTCCAGAATATCTTTATTTATGGTAATTAGTATCCTCCAACCTCACCTGATCTTTGCAGCACTTGGATCTTTGAGTTTGTTATTCTCTTCCACCATGTTCATACTACTGTTTAATTTTCTATTGTCCTCATGTCAGATGACCAAAAAGTGGAAAAAAGAATGTCAATTAAAAAGTCTAGTGATTTCAGTTCTTTCAGGCATCTATTTTTTGATGGAGGAAATAATGCAGACTGCTCTTTTATTTCAGAAGGGACCCATATATTTTTTTGGGGGGGGGGGGGCTTGTATTTTTTTAACATTGAAGTCAATGAAGATAGAGCCAAACAGAACATCTTCTGTTCTGGATCCATTGTAAGAGAAACTTTTCTTTCCATTTTTCGGATCCTCTGATCACTCAGAACAACTTTTGTGTAATATCATTGTGTCAATGATATTCAGTGTTCTGCCTATGGGTTTAATATCTGTCTTATCTGTTACATTTCTATTCTTACATGTTTGAGGTTTTACATATGTGTACTAAGTAGACTTCTCATACAAGTGTTACACAACACAATTATCTAAAATTATGCCTTGCCATATTCTATTTTCCCATGAAAACATTAGGATGTAACATTACTATTGGCAGCAATTTCTTGTAAATAGACTTAAGAACCCATTAAATTATAGTGAAGCTAATTCTGTGTTACTCCAACATTTACCTGTTACTGATATCTCATATATTCAAAATATCTTAAATATTCTTAAAATTAGTTAAAAATCTTAAATTAAATTAGTTAAATCTTCAGCTTCTGTTAATAGTGTACATAAACCTGCAGCTTTCCTAGATGGAGTAATTTTATACCTGTGGTGGGAAAACTGTTCTTTAATCTTTTGTGAACAAGTGTAAAATATACCAACTGTTTGAAACTGCCTTTATGGTTGCAGGCTGAAACACTATATAGCACATAAAATGCCAGTAGCTCTTTTTGGATTCTCACATTGTTTGCCGTTTGAAGGCAATGTCACTAGAATTCCAGAAGTGTTAAGGAAAATCCAGTGTGAAATGTAATATATTTAATAAGTAAATCCAAACTATCCAAAGTATTTTTAAGTGGCTAGTAATGGGGAAGAAAATGCCTTCTGATTTAAAAATGCCTTGCTGAATTTTGATATTCTTCAACCATACGATCCACAATTCTATATTAAGCTAAAAGAAAAGTTAAATGCATAATTATACAATGTTACAGTAATAGTAATGTCAACAATAAAATTAAAAAAGTGAAGCATAACAGTCACTAATAAAGTAATCTAAGTGTTTTGTTTTTTAAAAGGTCACTAACTCTTTAGATAACAGTTTCATTTCAGAGGTCATGGGATTCTGGACCAAAATGTAATGCATTTTAATTAAAAATGTGGCTGCCTGAAAAACCTCTCTAAGGCTAAGACCTCATGTAGTGGGTCTCAGCAAAAAAGCGTTGCAGGAAAAACAAAGGTGGAAACATTTGTCCCACAGAGTTTTTCACAGACAGTTCACAGAGCTTTCCTCTGCAGACTTTCTGCTTCAATTATGCTTATAGGGAAACCTCCGGTGTTTCCATAGGTATAATTGACATGCTGCGATTTCCAAAAATGTGACAGTTTTGGAAAAAACAGCATTTCCACTGCATGTATTGTTCTGCAATGTGTGGATGGGATTCACTGCAGGGACTGTAAAACACTGCAGTTTTCGCTGATACATTTCCGCCGCGCCAAACCGCAGCATTTTTCACCTCGTGGGGACCTGGTCTAAAGTTCCTGCCACTAGGTGTCTCCCTTATAGTTTATTTGCAATTCACACCCTATTGCTAGCTAAGATCCATCCATAGATACATTAGATAAGCAAGAAAGGATTGTAGTGAATAGAAAGGGGAGGTTCTGTTCTGTCTTCACACAGTGAACGGAGAGGGGTTTATTCTACACACAGCCTGCACACACATGGCTGTTGCTCTGCCTGCTTTTATTTGCCCTGTATTTCCAAACCAGTTTTCCTGGATTTATATTATGGTCACTTGGGCCTTTCTCAGGTATTTGTTTGCTATTGTAGGGTTACTCCTGGCAGAATTACATATAAAGAAACCAGTAGCATCAGTAATGACAAATATAAAATGTGCTGCAGCCATAATGTGATTATTAGCAGCAGAAAAAATGATAGGAGATCATGTATGAAGGCTTATAAAGTTATAGAACATACTGCCCAGCAAGACCCGACACATGATTCAACTTTTTATGGAAACTCTGGTACCCTTAAACAGTATTTGCTGTTTTTTCTTCCTGTGTCAATAACTCTTCTTACTCTTGTAGCTGACTCCAAAAATTGTACATTTTAGCAGTTACGGCTTAGTTTACACTCACATTAATGTAATACATTGGGGTTTCTACTGAGCTGTACTGTTTTCTTTAACTAGAATTACAGTTTGCAGTTCTTTTCCCTAAATATCAGAAGACCCTAATAACGTCATATAGTCTGCCAAGATTTGGTGTCATCTGTGTTTTTTTTTACATTAAAGTCAGTGACAATAGAGACAAATTAATCCACCATAACTGTGGTGACTCTGCTATAAATAGAAGCTATGGGACTATGGTACAATCTCTGGGTCACTCAGCAGGGGTGTAACTTGAGGGGGTGCATAGGGTGCAGATGTTCCTAGGCTCAGGAGCCTTAGAGTGCCCATGAGATGTCTCCTCATATTGAGCTATAAAGTGTTATACAATACATTATAGTGTTGGGGAGCCTAGTACAAATTTTGCATTGTTGCCTGAAAAGCTTCATGTTATGCCTTTGTCGAGAAAAATGCATGGTATGTTATCTCCCCATAAGTTTTCCATTCCTCTATACCTGATTTCACCTTACAATTTACATTTAACCTTTTAACCCTGTCCATCTGGGACATTTTTCAATTTTCATTTTTGACTCCCTGCCTTCCAAACCCCATAACGTTTTGATTTTTCCATTCACAGAATCATATGAAGGCTTAATGTTGACGGGTCAAATTGTTCTTCATAATGGTCAAATTGTTCTTCAAATTCTGTGCAATGTACTGGGAAGCAGGAATTGGAGAAAAAGTGCATTTGTGTGACTTTCTTAAGGGGTTTGTTTTTATGGCGTTCACTGTGTAGCCAAAATGACATATCACCTGTAAAATTATTATCAGAGGTGACACTGTGAAAAACGCTGGTTTGGCACTTTTGATTTTTTTTCCTGCTATGGGTCTCCTTGCTAGGGCTAATGGCCAGCTGAACCACCTAATATTAGCAGTCCTGATAAGTCTTCCCCTGTGGCTTGATTGTAAAGCACAGGGAACTAGCCTGGACGGTACTGGTGGATTCTATTACTACAGTCATGGCCAAAAGTTTTGAGAATGACATAAATATTCTATTTTCACATGATCTGCTGCCCTCTGGTTTTTATGTGTGTTTGTCAGATGTTTTTATCACATACAGAAATATAATTGCATTCATATTATGAGTAACAGAAGCTTATATTGACAGTTAGAATGAGTTAATGCAGCAAGTCAATATTTGCAGTGTTGACCCTTCTTCTTCAGGACCTCTGCAATTCTCCCTGGCATGCTCTCAATCAACTTCTGGACCAAATCCTGACTGATAGCAGTCCATTCTTGCAGAATCAATGCTTTAATTTTGTCTGAATTTGTTGGTTTTTGTTTGTCCACCCGTCTCTTGATGATTGACCACAAGTTCTCAATGGGATTAAGATCTGGGGAGTTTCCAGGCCATGGACCCAAAATCTCTATGTTTTGTTCCCTGAGCCATTTAGTTATCACCTTTGCTTTATGGCAAGGTGCTCCATCATGCTGGAAAAGGCATTGTTGAGCGCCAAACTGCTCTTGGACGATTGGGAGAAGTTGCTCTTGGAGGACAAAATGGTACCATTCTTTATTCATGGCTGTGTTTTTAGGCAAGACTGTGAGAGAGCCGATTCCCTTGGCTGAGAAGCAACCCCACACATGAATGGTTTCAGGATGCTTTACAGTTGGCATGAGACAAGACTGGTGGTAGCGCTCACCTCTTCTTCTCCGAATAAGCTGTTTTCCAGATGTTCCAAACAATCGAAAAGGGGATTCATCAGAGAAAATGACTTTACCCCAGTCCTCAGCAGTCCACTCCCTGTACCTTTTGCAGAATATCAGTCTGTCCCTGATGTTTTTTCTGGAGAGAAGTGGCTTCTTTGCTGCCCTCCTTGAGACCAGGCCTTGCTCCAAGAGTCTCCGCCTCACAGTGCGTACAGATGCACTCACACCTGCCTGCTGCCATTCCTCAGCAAGCTCTGCACTGCTGGTAGCCCGATCCCGCAGCTGAAACACTTTTAAGAGACGGTCCTGCCGCTTGCTGGTCTTTCTTGGGCGCCCTGGAGCCTTTTTGGCACCAATGGAACCTCTCTCCTTGAAGTTCTTGATGATGCGATAGATTGTTGACTGAGGTGCAATCTTTCTAGCTGCAATACTCTTCCCAGTTAGGCCATTTTTGTGCAGTGCAATGATGACTGCACGTGTTTCTTTAGAGATAACCATGGTTAACAGAAGAGAAACAATGATGGCAAGCACCAGCCTCCTTTTAAAGTGTCCAGTGGTGTCATTCTTACTTAATCATGACAGATTGATCTCCAGCCCTGTCCTCATCAACACCCATACCTGTGTTAATGGAGCAATCACTGAAACGATGTTAGGTGGTCCTTTTAAGGCAGGGCTGCAATGATGTTGAAATGTGTTTTGGGGGATAAAGTTCATTTTCTAGGCAAATATTGACTATGCAAGTAATTGCTGTTAAGCTGATCACTCTTTATAACATTCTGGAGTATATGCAAATTGCCATTAGAAAAACTGAAGCAGTAGACTTTGTAAAAATTAATATTTGTATCATTCTCAAAACTTTTGGCCATGACTGTATTATGGGTTGACCTGAATGTTGCCCTATATATCATATACCAGTCTGGTTCACTAACACAGTATTCTGAACCAGACAGGTTTGTGTTAAGACACTCTTTTGAGCACAATTAGTTTGTTTATTATTTTTTTATCGGCTTATTCATTAAAAGTTAGGTTTTAGTCATTTTTAGACCAGTGATACAGTATATACTTCAGTGAAGGTTTTGAGATACAGGTCTAGGTATCCCTTTTCAGTGAATTACTGCTATGGCATTCACCCTAGGGTAAAAATATTTTTATAAGTTTGTAGACCGGGCGTTTTCGAACACAGAGATACCTAATATGTATGCATTTCACAGTATTTTTTTTTTTTTTTTATATGTATTCTAGCGAAATGGATGTGATTTAAACTTTAGTTTTTTGGGGGGTTTTTTTTCATATTTTTAAAACTTTTTTTTTTTTTTACTATTAGCCCCCCCAGGGGGCTTGAACCTGCAACTTGATTACAGGTCCCAGAGACTGCAACACAACTGTATTGTAGTCTAAGGGACATTTGCTACATTACTATTGAGGCTGGTCATAGTAATATTCCTATGACAACCCTGAGAGCCTTCATACGACAAGCCTGGGAGCCCCAACAAAGGTACGAAAGTGGTTCGGGAGCGGCCCTGGGGGCATTTTCTAAACTTGGGGAAGGGAGGGGGGAATCACAGGTAATAATGCCCTGTACTCTGGTCATGGGCATTAGCTCTGGGTCTCCACTGTACATTACAGCGGAGACCCAGTAGCTCTGTCGACTGCTCTAGTACCAGAATAGCTGTCATCTTCTCCCTCTTAAGCAGGGTATACCCAAAGAACAATATCTTAGATTTCATAGAAACCGTTCCTCAACAACAGAATTCCATTAACAAGCAGATTCTCTCAGGCAAAGGTTTCAGTCTAGAGGTTATCCAGACCAGGTTCTGAGATCCACATATCACATGGACCTGTTTCATGACAGAACTGAACCTCTTAACCCCAGCAATAAATTCCCCGAGGTTAAAGTCATCAGATTGATAGCTAGTTATGATGGACTAGCCAAAGAATAACTGAAGTTATTTCCAAACACTAGGGGATCTTCAAAATGGACTCTGATTGGGGTTCATCCCCAGAATACTTAATGGGTGAGGTTGTAGATTTGAGACAGGGTGGTACATAATCACTATACAAAAGCATCATTTGAGGGTATGTGGCTGCAGCGACAGCCTAAAGATTGTTTTCGCTGTAGTGGATGCATCACCTGTAAACATTTACCAGTCAGTTGACGGGTAAGATTTACAATATGCATCAGTTCATTTATTGTTAGGTAACGTTTATAAAGCTTCATGTTCATGTGGAATGGAATCTATAGGTAAAATAATTTGTGAATTCAGATGCAGAATTAGGGATCACCTCGGGGACATTGCACATCAGAAGTTACCCCCATCTCCAGACATGCTCATACTAGACACAAAGGTAATATCTATAGCTTTACATTTATGGGGAATGACTTGGTACACTATCCAGAGAGGGTGGTGACTGGAGCCGTTAATCTTACAACCTGAGGCACAATGCATATTTAGATTAAAAAACATTGCATTCATGGGTCTAATTGAGCAATTAAAGGAGTTTTCCCAAAAATCAAAATGAGAATGAGGTATGATTGGTAGTGGATGGTGCTTCCGTTCACTCCAATGGGAATGCCGTCCACTACCAGTCATGCCCACATTCAGCCTGGCTGCGCTGAAATTGAATGTGCATCAGTAGAAAGGACTTGCCATTTTTGTTTTGTGGGATTAAGCTTTGCATGCTTTATTCAACTCTGCTAACAACCCTTTGAAACTAGGTACTATACTTGCATTAAATAAAAGCATTCAGTGTTTTGTTTTTGCTTTTCCCTTATTTTCAATTATGTTTATACCATGTATGTCAGTGTGTTTTGGTCCCATTCTTAATTTATTTTACTTGGTACAGTATTATGCATTGTCAATGTTTGTTTCAACTTTATTGGATCCAGTGGGGTAAGTACTACCACAGCAGCCATAGTGGCTGCTAAGGGGCCCACAACCTTAGGGGCCCAGTGGGCTCCTGCTGCTTTTTTTTTAGTATCCCCAGCAGCTCACAAGCCCTATTTACTTATCAATCCCCGTTCCTGCTCATGGCTGCCTCTGCTTCCCCTTCTGCCCTCCAGGAGGCCTTGTGCGTCCCATATAAGGCTGATAGCAACGTGATATAGGGTGCACGGGGACCCTGTCGGGAAGAAGGGGAAGCATAGGTGGCCATGAGGAGTGTGGATTGGCAAGTAAGGCTGCAGGCCCGCAGCAAGAGTATTTGTTGGGAAAACCCTGCAAGATTCATCTGGTTTGCTTGGCAGTTCCATTCAGACCAAATAAGTCCAAACTGAAACTGCAATTGTTTTACTATGGGGTCTCTTCAGACCCTGAAGTATAATAATTGGAGGCCCAGGCATACAAGCAAACATAAAAACCTGTGTTACTTACCTCTCCTGGGCTCTGGCTCCCTGCTGTCTTTGGGCCTCTTTAGTCACATACGTCATGTGGGTCAGGCTGGCGTCACAACACATAATAACGCTGGCGTAATCCACATCTGTGATGTCATTGAAGAGGGCGGAAGACAGCAGGGAGTCGCGCTGGGGCCCAGGAGAGGTGAGTAACACTATTTTATTGATATTTTTTTTGATTTTTTTTTTTTATTATGCTTACTTATATAGCACCATAATATTCTGCAGGTCTTTACAGACATTGTTAATCACTGTCCCATATAAGGCTCACAATCTACATGAGTAAAACTGTTTTTTATGTTTGATTACCTCCCCTGGGCCTCCAATCATTATACTCTAGGGTCTGAAAAGACCCCCGAGTATAGTAATAGTTCATACTGTGTGAAGGGGCCACTATGGGACATTATACTGTGTGGAGGGGTCGCTATGGGACATTATACTGTGTGGAGGGGCTGCTATGGGACGTTTTACTGTGTGCAGGGGCCACTAAGGGACATTATACTGTGTGGAGGGGCCATAATAGGACATTATACTGTGAGAAAGAACTGCTATGGAACATTTTACTGTGTGCGGGGCCCAGTGGCGTAACTAGGAATGGCTGGGCCCCAAGGCAAACATTTGACATGGGCCCCCCGTCCCCTCCAACCCCCCCAAAAAACGCATTCCTGCGCACACTATTATGTGTCATAGTGGCCCCTGCACACAGTATTATGCCCCATAGTGGCCCCAGTACACATTATTATACACCATAGTGACCCCTGCACATAGTATTATGCAGCATAGTGGTCCCTGCACATAGTATTATGCCCCATTGTGGACCACTCATAAAAAATTATTATACTCTGGGGTCTTTTGAGACCCCAGAGAATAATGATCGGAGACCCAGGGGAGGATAGAAACATAAAAAACAATGCTACTTACCTGTTCCTCGCTCCGGTCCACTCCCTCCTACTTCGGCCTTTTTCAATGTTGGACCAGGCCGGCGTCATGTGATACGGCCGGCGTCGCGACGCAAAATGACGTTGGCTGACATCTGGGATGTCACCAAACAGGCCCGAAGCCTGGAGAAGCGTAGGAGAGGTAAGTACATTGTTTTTTATGTTCCCTCACCTCCCCTGGGCCTCATTATACTCCGGGATCTGAAAAGACCCTGGAGTATAATGATAGCAGAATGGGAAGGTCAGACGGCTGCGAGCAGGACCCAGGGGATCGGTAAGTATATAGGGCCCGTTACCTGCTGGGGTTGCTCCTTGGTATGGTGTGCTTAGTGGACTTGATAGTGGTATGCTTTGTGGATTTCACTGCATATAAGGTGGGCAATTCCATAGCATCAGTTGCCCCTTACACTGTTGTTCAAGCTATGGGACAACTTTTTTTTTTTATCATTAAAATTTTTATTAGTTTTCAATAAAGTGTACAACATAGGTATGGTCAGGTATAACCGGTACAACAAGCATAAAGGGGGAAGGGAGGAGATGCATGTAGGGGATGGGTGAACAATACATGTAGGATGAGGGAAGTGTACAGGAGGGTTTGAAGAAGGGGACAGTTAGGCACATGGTAAATAGAGATAAGGAACAACAGAGAAACATGACATGAAGGTAAGGAAGAAGGGTCTAGGCAGAAGTAGACACAAGGCAGTTTGGAAGGCAGCTGAGTAGTAAAATGAATTCCATAGGAGCCAGATTTTCTGGTGTGAGCTATCATCCTGTTTGAGTCCAGCGAGAAGATCCTTCATACAGAAGATGTGGAGAACCTCTTGCAGCCAGTTCAGCACTGGGGGGGAGGGGGAGGTAGATTTCCACAGCCTGGGCATGACAAATCTGGCCCTTACCAGGAAAAAGCCAAGTAGTTTGCGTACATGCTTATCATATTTATGAGGGAAATGGAAAGGAGGAGAGGGGCTTGGTTATCCTCTAGCTTGAATCCAGTGACTGTCTTAATGATGTTATGAACATCGTTCCAGAAGGGGCGTAATAGAGGTTTGAGGCTGAAGGGAAGATCTCATCTAATATGGAGGGAACTCTGTACCAGCGAGATAGAATTTTGTAGTTTCTTTACTGAGCTTTACAGGATATGGAAAATATTTGATGGCCTTTGTGGATCAATTAAAGGGGAAAGCCAAGCAAAGTGGGCGGATCAGGGACTGGGGTAGAGAGATCGGTTGAGAGCAGTTGGAGAGGTTGATTTTATAATGAGTAAAAAAGCTGTATGTAGCTATTTTGCAGAGGAAGGAGGGGAGCATCATTAATGGTTGGTTTATGAAGAGCAGGATGTCGTCCATAAATGCTGATATTTTGAGGTGTAGATTCCCAATTATATCTGGGTTGCGTCTAATGGCCACCAGGAGATGCTCCATTACCAGGGCATAGAGGATTGGGGAAAGAGGACATCCTCATCCATTTACTCATATTTGGGCTTGTGGGGAAGAGTACAAGGCTTTTATGCGGGATAACATGATGGGTCCTAGGCCTATTTGAATGAGTGTCTACTTGAGAAACTTTCAATCCACTCTGTCGAAGGCCTTCTCTGCATCAAGAGTAACATCATTAATGTCAGAGAGTGTTGAGCCTGATGAATAGCAGAGAAGGCCTTCAGAGTGTTGTTTCGAGCGTCCCTTTGTGGGATTAAGCACACTTGGTTGGGGTGTATAAAATCTCCCATGTGTTGTCACAGTCTATTGGCTATTAATTTAGTGTGTAATTTGGCATCTGTATTGATTAGGGAGATAAACCTATAGCTGGGACAAAGTTGGGGGTCCTTGCCCTCTTTAGGCAAGACTGTGACATGTGCATAAAGAAAGGACTGAGGGAATGGTGTGTCAGGTGACACTGCATTAAACACTTTCAGCAGAAGGGAGGAGAGATCAGATTGTAAGGTCTTATAAAAATGTGTTGTAAAGCCGTCAGGACCAGGACTTTTACCCGTCAGTGTCTTAGAGATCCCTAATTCTAATTCCTGTGGTGTGAAGGGAATATCTAAATGGGCCATGTCATCTGCTTGAAGAGGAGGGAGGGCAGTCCCGGACATATACTGAGAAAGGGTGAGAAGAGGAACTGGCTTCTGAGTAGAGGTTTGAGGTGGGGGCAAATTGTAGAGAGAGTCATAGTAGTCGCGGAATGCTGAGGCTATATCAGGGGTGAGGTGGTAGATGTTGCCAGAGAACTGTTTGATGGACATGACATGGAGGCTTAGTGCCGTTCCAGTACCACACAAGCCAGCAGACGGCCCGCTTTATTGCCGAAGAAAGAATGCTGTCCTAATTGTCAGAGTCTCTGTTGCTTGTGCTCGAGAAGGGACCTGATCTCATGGTGTGTCGCCATCAGGGCGGTCAGTGTGGATTGTTTAAGGTTCTGTTTATGTTAAGCCTCAAGGGTCCCAAGAGATTGGAGGAGCGACTTAAGTTTCAGACTGGCCTTCTTTTTAACTCTGGCTCCATGTTTGATCAGGCTTACCCTTAGTACACATTTAAAGGCTTCCCAGTGAGTAGGAGCTGAGGTAGTGTCTCAGGAGTGGTCTTCTTCAAAGTTAAGAATGGTTTGTTTGAGGTCCGACAGACATTGAGCATCAAGCAAGAGAGACTTGTTAAGTCTCCAGAGTTTAAGTGTCGAGAAGGGGGTAGGAGAGAAACAGAGCACATGGCCAGGGAGTGGTAAGAGAGGACAGTGGTAACTATCCTGGCTGCGGTCAGCTGGGGTAAAAGAGCATGTGGGAGGAAGATATAGTTCAGTCTACTGTACGAGTTGTGAGCATAGGAATAGAATGAATAGTCCCTCACATCGGTGTTCAGAATGTGCCAGGAATTTCAGAATAGCATGGAGGGCAGGAGTTTACGGAATTTGTTAAGTGGATTATAGGGAATCTGTGGGAACTTTTTTGAACAATAGAAATCTAATGTTCTTGAGCCATCTGCATAAAGGTCCATTACAGTGGGGAAAAAAAGTATTTAGTCAGCCACCAATTGTGCAAGTTCTCCCACTTAAAAAGATGAGACCGGCCTGTAATTGACATCATAGGTAGACCTCAACTATGAGACAAAAAATGAGAAAACATATCTAGAAAATCACATTGTCTGATTTTTTAAGAATTTATTTGCAAATTATGGTGGAAAATAAGTATTTGGTCAATAACAAAAGTTCATCTCAATAATTTGTTATATATCCTTTGTTGGCAATGACAGAGGTCATACGTTTTCTGTAAGTCTTCACAAGGTTGGCACACACTGTTGCTGGTATGTTGGCCCATTCCGCCATGCAGATCTCCTCTAGAGCAGTGATGTTTTGGGGCTGTTGCTGGGCAACACGGACTTTCAACTCCCTCCAAAGGTTTTCTATGGGGTTGAGATCTGGAGACTGGCTAGGCCACTCCAGGACCTTGAAATGCTTCTTACGAAGCCACTCCTTCGTTTCCCTGGCAGTGTGCTTGGGATCATTGTCATGCTGAAAGACCCAGCCACGTTTAATTTTCAATGGCCTTGCTGATGGAAGGAGGTTTGCACTCAAAATCTCACGATACATAGCCGCATTCATTCTTTCATGTACACGGATCAGTCGTCCTGTTCCCTTTGCAGAGAAACAGCCCCAAAGCATGATGTTGCCACCCCCATGCTTCACAGTAGGTATCGTGTTCTTTGGATGCAACTCAGCTTTCACTCTCCTCCAAACACGACAAGTTGTGTTTCTACTTTGGTTTCATCTGACCATATGACATTATCCCAATACTCTTCTGGAACATCCAAATACTCTCTAGCAAACTTCAGACGGGCCCGGATATCTACTGGCTTAAGCAGGTGGACACGTCTGGCACTGCAGGATCTGAGTCCCTGGTGGCGTAGTGTGTTACTGACGGTAGCCTTTGTTATGTTAGTCCCAGCTTTCTGCAGATCATTCACAAGGTCTCCCCATGTGGTTCTGGGATTTTTGCTCACCGTTCTTGTGATCATTTTGACCCCACGGGGTGAGATCTTGCGTGGAGCCCCTGATCGAGGGAGATTATCAGTGGTTTTGTATGTCTTCCATTTTCTAATTATTGCTCCCACAGTTGATTTCTTCACACCAAGCTGCTTGCCTATTGCAGATTCAGTCTTCCCAGCCTGGTACAGGACTACAATTTTGTTTCTGGTGTCCTTCCACAGCTCTTTGGTCTTCACCATAGTGGAGTATGGAGTGTGACTGTTTGAGGTTGTGGACAGGTGTCTTTTATACTGATAACAATGTCTAACAGGTGCCATTACTACAGGTAATGAGTGGAGGACAGAGGAGCCTCTTAAAGAAGAAGTTATAGGCCTATGAAAGCCAGAAATCTTGCTTGTTTGTAGGGGACCAAATACTTATTTTCCACCATAATTTGCAAATAAATTCTTAAAAAATCAGACAATGTGATTTTCTAGATATGTTTTCTTATTTTGTCTTTCATAGTTGAGGTCTACCTATGATGTCAATTACAGGCCTCTCTCATCTTTTTAAGTGGGAGAACTTGTACAATTGGTGGCTGACTAAATACTTTTTTTCCCCACTGTATCTGGGCCTAAGTTACTGCACTGACCTTATTTTGCATTATGAAGTATAAGTGAGGTTTTGTCTCTTGTTTTTGTGTTTTTAATTGTGTTATGCATTTTTCTATACATTTTCTTGAAATTTTGCACAGTGCACTGTTATAACAAGGTGCAGGGGGTGTGGTTTATACCTGCCCTGATATATTTCCTTCCTGCCCTGGTAATAACACATGGTTATGACTAAAGACTTTAGGTAGCAGTGGCATAACGATCGTGGTCGCAGGGGGTGCGACCGTGACTGGGTCCGGCAGGGTATGGGGCCCATGGCCAGCTGGAGATGGCTGGGCCCCGGACCACTATAACGGTTGGAGAACCAGGCTTTCCCCAACTGCTATACATACTGTTATTGGAAAGGGGCCCTGGCATATTGCCAGGTCCCTTTCCAAAAGATAGCAGGGCAGGGCACCCAGGGGGAGGTGACTGTAAACAATAAATACATATTCTCACCTCTCCTGGGCACAGCGTTCTCTCTGGCACTCTTCTGTCAAGTAACTGAGGCCTGTGATTAGGCCCCAGCGGTCACATGGGGCACGGCTGCGTAATGACGTCAGTGCGCCCCCATGTGACCGCTGAGGCCCAGTCACAGGCCTCAGCAGCGACGTCGGAAGAGGACCTGAAGACGCTGAAGACAGCAGGATGGAGCGAGGATGCCAAGGAAAGGTAAGGTAATGTTTGTTATTTTTAATCACCTTCCCTGGGCCTCCGATTATTATACTCTGGGGTCTGAGGAGACCCCAGAGAATAATAATAGCACCGAAGCGGAGGGGGGCTGTTGGGAGCATATAATACTGTGTG
Source organism: Leptodactylus fallax (assembly GCA_947044405.1). Classification (NCBI taxonomy): domain Eukaryota; kingdom Metazoa; phylum Chordata; class Amphibia; order Anura; family Leptodactylidae; genus Leptodactylus; species Leptodactylus fallax. Next base: position 3,078,391 of record CAMRHE010000024.1, read on the forward strand.
GGGGCCACTGTGGAGCATATAATACTGGGTGGGGGCCACTGTAGAGCATATAATACTGCGTGGGGGCCACTGTGGAGCATATAATACTGGGTGGGGCCACTGTGGAGCATATAATACTGGATGGGGGTCACTGCTGAGCATATAATACTGAGTGGGGGCCACTGTGGAGCATATACTACTGGGGGGGGGGCCACTGTGTAGCATATAATACTGGGTGGGGCCCACTGTGGAGAACATATAATACTGGGTGGGGCCCACTGTGGGGGGCATATAATACTGGGTGGGGGCCACTGTGGGAAGCATATAATACTGGTTTGGGGCCACTGTGGGAAGCATATATTACTGGGTGGAGCCCACTGTGAGGAGCATATAATACAGGGTGGGGCCACTGTGTGGAGCATATTATACTGTATGGGGCCACTGTGGGGAGCATATTATACTGTGTGTGGGGGGGAAGCAATGTGGAGCATATAATGCTGTATGGAGGCCACTGTCGAGCATATAATACTATCTGGAGCCACTGTAGAGCAAATTATACTGTTTGGGGCCCCGTAACCGTCACTATCAAGAATTTACTGTAGGGAGGGGGTAGGGGACCCCCGACAAAGGTTTACAACGGAGCCCACAAGACTTTAGTTACGCCACTGGTAGGTAGATAGGTCTGAAAAGCGTAAACCAGCGCTTCCCAGGATTGCACTGCATTGATTTTATATGTTGTGCTGGTCTGCTTCTATATATGGATTTTAATTGCTTACTAATAAAATGATGGACTTTTAATGAAGTGCTGGATCACATCTGTGTTTGGACAGTGCTTTATCTTAGCCTGAACTAGTTTGGGCCCCAAACTTTACTTTAGTGTGCATATATTTTTTGTTTGTCCTGTCGCTACTATCCTTTGATGAGCCCAACAGTTTACTGGGTGAAGCATAGCATGTCAGGAAATTGTTTTGGGACATTTTTTTTTCATAGGTAGGGCCTTATAGGGTCATTACCGTGGAGGGAGGGTAGAGTCGGGGGGAATTTTTGGTTATCGCTGTCTATCTGACGTCAGGCCTTTAGGGCAATGCAGTTCAAATAAGGATTATTAGGGTAAGTACATGTCCCTTTCCTTACCTTTTCATGCTCGCCTGACACATTTATGTTTACTATACTGGATTTAGCTTTTTTTTTTATCTTCCTCTCACAAAACATATATTGGAATACCTATTTTGGAGGATTATTACAGCACAAGAATGATTGTCTCTAGATGCTCAATACCAGAAAATCAGTTTCGGTGGTCTGGTTTAAATATGTGTTGCATTTTAACAGTATTGAGTTCAGATATTAGTAGTCTTTACTTGGATTCTACATGTTACTTTGTTTTGATCTGGTTATCTTTTAGGGCATCTGTATTTGGATTGAAGACTATTCTCACCTCTCCTTTGTTCTGGTCCGTCGGAGGACCAGAACAATGGAGAGGTGGACCACCAAAATAGCTGTAACACACAGAATCTAACAGATCCCGTTGACTATAATGGTGTCAGTCGGGCGGCCGTCATTTTAAAACTGAAACGGGCAGAGGAAAAAGTCCTCAGTGCAGGACTTTTTCCTTTGGCGATTTTCAGACGAACACAGTTATGGAGTCTTCAGTGAATTCTCCGGTGCAAATGTGAATGTAGCCTTACTAGGTTCTTTGAATTGTTTGAATTTTGTTCTGAAAGTGGTAAAGCAGGCCTATGTTGGCAGGAACACTCTGGGTGACAGGAGGTATTGTGGTGGGTTCCAAAAGCGTGTGACCTGAAAAGCTTCATGGCGTGCTGTACCCCTCCACCTCCTTTGGAATTTTTTTTGTCACACACAGTTCACGACCCTTCCTCCCTCTCACCTCAAAAAAAAACCTTGTGTGGCACCCCCCCATGAGATCTGTTGCTAAAAATTTGAATCCCACCGCAACTACCATCTCAGTTATTTTTGATCATGAGTGTTGCAGCAAGGTGTCAGCTGTATATTACAACAGAGACCTGATGCTAATGGTGCCTAGTCAGTGCCATGTCCATAACATTATAGTAAGTCATGGTGCACTACCCTGCTACTTACCATACCACACCATTATATCATGGTGCAGGAAGGGGTTAAAGGGGATGCCCAAAATTGGAAATAATCTACCCAAGGGCAAAATGTCAAATAAATTGTTAGAACTATTACTTATCTGGTAAGGCTAGGTTCACACTAACATTATTTAGTGTCCGTTGCTCTCATCCATCAAAGGATGAGAGCAGCAGACATTAACACTTTCATGCCTCTGTCAATTTTTGTTTCTGCATTTACGTTTTTCCCTCTCTCCATTCCAAGAGCCATATTTTTTTTCATTTTTCAGTTCACAGACTCATGTGATGGCTTATAGTTTGCGGGACAAATTGTACTTTGTAATGGCACCATTCAATATCCTGTATAATGTACTGGGAAGCTGGAAAAAAATGCATTTGCGCCAGTTTCTTATGGGTTTAATTTTTACGGCAGTCACTGTTGTAAAAATGACATGTTACCTGTATACCGCCGGGTATGGAGAAAACTCAGCTCCTGAGCTCTCTCCATACACCCCTTTGTGCATAATGACGTAAATTAACGTCATTATGCACAAAAGCTTTAAATGACAGATGCAGACGGGGCTCTCTCCATTAGGTGTCCGTCTGTAGTCACCCCAATGTAAAAAACATGACAGAGGCTTTCTTCTGTCATGTTTTTTACTATTCTGATAAAAGAAAAAGTTGTGCATACAGGACTTTTTCTTCTGTTACAAAAGTGAACAAGCATGAGGGAAGACAGTATCCATCATGTGTTTACATTAGAGACACAGACAGATTTCAGCAACAAACATTAATAACAGTAGCATGAACCTAGCCTAAGTCCTGCACAGTACTAGCACCACTGATGCCGTTCTATTGAATGATATCAATGATAAAATACAAAACTGGAGAATCAGTTCTTAGTGTTTTCCTTATTATGGAAAATAAGCAATATAGTGATATAGTACAGTAGAAAAAATATGTTGTACACTTAAATGATTGCCATCCCTAATTTAAGGTTTTATTTAAAAAATACATTAATATACTGTAGAATGTGTAAAATGTAACACTGTAACAGGTTTCTTCCCTTGTGAATTATTAGTGAATTATTTGACATGTCTTTACACCTATATTAATTGTGATCTATGGACGTCTCTTAAGACATTTTGTGATATTGTATATACTATTGGTATGTTTCTTATGTGCATTATTATTAAGTGATATGTGGCAAATGGCTCAATTTGTCCATACCATGCCATCAGAGTGTTTATGCAGTCAATGTGATAGCTACAGATGATACAGATTTGTGATATATGAAACAAAGACTGGAGAAATTAGTGCTGACATTCTAAACTAAAAGGAAACATTGATTACAGGCTTAAGGGGAAACAAAAATGTTTGGCTTATTTCATAAGCCAATTAAGCATAATTGACTGGCAGGTTCCTCAAAATAGGATCAATAAGAAGCGTGTGATTGGATTAGTAATGTGGTCAATGCTTTGTACTAATGTTTTATAAATGAGCCTATAAGACTATGTTGATGTCTGTAACACCATCCTTTATTTGTAATGATGTATACACTGTGCAAACACAACTGTAGTTAGAAACGTAAAGAAAATAGCTATAGCAGTAGTTTGTATTATGTTAGTACTTAACACACTTTGGTAAATATTAGCACTAAAATTACTATGATTACAATTAAACTTACTCTATATCTCAGTAAAGTTATGAAAAGATATATACAATTGGAACTATAAGTTCCTAAAGAGCCCAGGATTTGCGCTCCTCAAAACCAAACAGCAGAAATGCCAAGGGATAGGAATGATTTAGGCTTTATTGGATAACGCGTTTCGGGGTTTACAACGTTCAGGAGAACGCTCCCCTTCATCAGATCTACATAGATAATAATTAATAAAATAGAACAAGAAAACATATATTTCATTTAAAAAATTAACTATCACATTTGTATAATAAATAGTGAAATAAATTACAATAAAATGCATTATATGGAAAGGTAATAAGACTACATTGACAACCTTAATGTTATTGGTGCCTATAAGTTTCTATAATCATCAGAGATCATGCTATTTTCTTACAAAACAAACCAGACAATCTCAATAAAAAACTCATTAGGTTTATATGTCACAAATGTAACAAATGTTGGAATGAACTAACTCTAAAATAGTACTTGGCATTGTATTGCTCATTACCTTTTTGTATATACTACCCTTGATATCATTGTGTTTGTCTAAGAGGGAAGAAATTAAAACATTTATTCTCATATTACAATAAAAAAAGGCTTAGATATTGATTTGTGCATATAAGGGAAAACTATATAAATTCTAACGTACAGTAAATGTCTGACTGACCGCAGCCTTCTGGATGCAGTCAGTGGCTCCAATATGAAAGAAAATTTCAAAGGCTCTATTTTGGATATAGAATTATTTATTTTTTTGTGGTGATGCAAAAATAAATAAATAAAAACTTCTTCCATTGTTTTTTGTTTCATTTCTACTGTTAACGAAGTGACACAAGTTACAGATTTACCATACTTTATCATAAAGGTCAAATAAGCAGTGTCGGACTGGGATGTCTAGGGCCCACCAGTGAAATTATTTTTAGGGACCCACCACCAGGACCCCTACAGATCAGCTGTATCGACACAGCGCAGCTACAGGTAATAACAATACCATGCTGCTCACCTGCAATATGATTTGCACCACTGCACTACCTAAGCCCACCTCTACACTATGTATGGCAAGCAAACAGCGTGGCTCTTGGAATTGTTAACATTGTTAACATGGCCCATACATCTATAGTACCCACAACTGCAGTTATCAAGAATATGGCACACCACAGCGCCCAGCATGGAAACAATACTGGGAGTTCTGGTGTTCTGGAAAACATCTGATCTATGGGGTCCTAATAGTCTAAGAGATCAGTGGGGGTCTACCCAGGGTCCCTGCTGATCAACTGTTTGAATTGACCATGGTGCTTTTGTGAGCATCCTCACCCCTTCACAATTTACTTTGCACAGTATCTGTTTTATAGTAACCATGCAATGTAATTACAGCCTGCAATAATATCATATGTCATCTATAAAATAGATGGGGTGTGATGTAAATAATGAAGGAGCCCCACAGAGTGTAATATGCTTCACTGTAGCCCCACATAGTATAATATGCAGCACAGTGGCCCCAACACAGTATAATATGCTTCATTGTGGCCCCACCATGGTATAATATGCTCCACAGTGTCCCCACACAGTATTATATGCTACACAGGGGCCCCACACAGTACCATGCTCCACAGTGGCCCCCAAACAGTATAATATGCTCCACAGTGGCCCCACACATTATAATATGCTCCACAGTGGCCCCTACACAGTATAATATGCTGCACAGTGGCACCAACACATTATGATATGCTCCACAGTGGCCCCCACACAGTATAATATCATTCACAGTGGCCCCCATGAAGTACAAAAAGCTCCACAGTGTGTTCCACGCAATTTAATGTGCTCCACAGTGGCCCGCATACAGTATAATGTGCTCCACAGTAGCCCCCACAAAGAGTATGATCCACAGTAGCCCTCACATAGTATAATATGCTCCACAGTGGCCCAACACGGTATAATATGCTCCACAGTGGCCCCACACAGTATAATACGCTACCCACAGTGGCCCCAAACCGTGTAAAATGCTTCCATGAGTCCCCCTTAAGCTGCTTCAGAAATTCAATGAATATTCATGAGGTTCAGCAGGTCTGTTAGTTTTAGTGCCATTATTATACACTGGGGTCTCCTCAGACCCCAAAGTATAATAATTGGAGGCCCAGGAGAGGTGATGGAAAATAACAAAACTTATACTAACCTTGCCTTACCTCTCCTGGGCATCCTCGCTCCGTCTAGCTATCTTCATCATCTTCTCCAGTCCCCTTCTGCCTGCAATATGTATAGAGGTTGGGGAACCAGGCTTTCCCTGATCGCTATCATGGTGCTATGGGGTCCCGGCTATCTCCAGCAGGCCCTGTACCACTCTGGACGCAGTCACGGTTGCACCCCCTGCATCCTTGATCATTACGCCACCCATTACCAGACCTCCTCTGCCTATTAAAAAAGCAGTGGGTGTCCAGTAGGGCCCATTAAAGGCTTGGGGCCCATCAGGGTACCGGTGAATGCCCCAGTGGGCCCCGTGCCTTTAGTGGGCCCTACCGGACACCCACTGCTTTTTTTTTAATAGGCAGAGGAACCTATTTGCAGCCTTATTTGCAGTCTGAGCCTGCAAATAAGTATAGGTTGTTAGCACTTGGTACTCTTGCTCTGATGTATGCCTCTCCCTCGAATAATAATCAATCTGTATTTTTTTGTTTAAGTGTTGCTGTGGAATTACATTGTAGAAAAGCTGCTTATTAAGCACCAACTCTGTTCTGTTATAGAGACCTCTGTCTTCACTGAATGTCCATGTCACATATTTAGCATTAAAAATAATTCATAACTGGCATACTCATTCAATTCGGATCCATTTAACATAACAATATAATTTATAATGGCAATTTTAAAGTATTGTTAACTGAACCTGGTCACTGCATATCAGTATCTCAAGAAGTGCACCATCTCCAATTATTTTTTTTTTTTTTGCTGCTCAATGTGCCAAAATGTTGTCTGTATCTTTGAAAATAACAAAAATTGAACAACTAAATATAAAGAAAGTACTTTTTATTTCACTTATTATTTGAAAAGGGCAAAGGACTGTTTGTACAGACAAGAAAATTTCTTTCCATACAATATTCTTTATAACAACAATAATTGAAATTTAAAGTCAACTTTTGAGAATCGTTAGATGATCATTTGTCTTTGCAAGTTAGATTGTAAGCACTAAGAATCTAATTTGGTGTTTGAAATGTTACTGTAAGGTTAACGTTAACGCTTACTAATGCTAAATGTGATGTAGAAAAAAGTAAAAACTGTAATGCCAAAAAGCCTCTATAATGTTCTTAAATATGTTACATTCACCATGTATGCCATGCTTATTCTCCTCTCTGATGTTTTCATTGTAGATGATGTTCCCTCTCCATTCCTACTTATATTAGGCCCAGTTTATAATTATCAAATTAACCCCTGTACTTACTATATACACCCATAAAAGTTTATATCATATATGCCAAACATATCTATAGGGTTCCATTCACCCAAGAGAGGCCAAAAGAATGTCTTTTTGACCTTCAGCAGGCTGCTATACATTAGTATATTTTTCAATGTATAGAAAATGTAGTAATCACTGCTTTTCTGTGCAGGGTAATCCCAAAAAAAAGCATATGAGCAGCAGTGTGATATACAGTGCTGGCCAAAAGTATTGGCACCCCTGCAATTCTGTCAGATAATACTCAATTTCTTCCAGAAAATGATTGCAATCACAAATGCTTTGGTAATAATATCTTCATTTAATTTGTCTTCAATGGAAAACCACAAAAAGAATTGTCAAAAAGCCAAATTGGATATAATTCCACACCAAACATAAAAAAGGGGGTGGACAAAAGTATTGGCACCCTTTGAAAAATCATGTGATGCTTCTCTAATTTGTGTAATTAACAGCACCTGTTACTTACCTGTGGCACATAACAGGTGGTGGCAATACCTAAATCGCAGCCAGTTGAAATGGATTAAAGTTGACTCAACCTCTGTCCTGTGTCCTTGTGTGTACCACATTGAGCATGGAGAAAAGAAAGAAGACCAAAGAACTGTCTGAGAACTTGAGAAGCAAAATTGTGAGGAAGCATGAGCAATCTCAAGGCTACAAGTCCATCTCCAAAGACCTGAATGTTCTTGTGTCTACCGTGCGCAGTGTCATCAAGAAGTTTAAAGCCCATGGCACTGTGGCTAACCTCCCTAGATGTGGACAGAAAAGAAAAATTGACGAGAGATTTCAACGAAAGATGGTGCGGATGGTGGCTAAAGAACCTTGACTAACATCCAAACAAGTTCTAGCTGCCCTGCAGTCCGAGGGTACAACAGTGTCAACCCGTACTATCCGTCGGCATCTGAATGAAAAGGGACTCTATGGTAGGATACCCAGGAAGACCCCACTTCTGACCCAGAGACATAAAAAAGCCAGGCTGGAGTTTGCCAAAACTTACCTGAGAAAGCCAAAAACTTTTTGGAAGAATGTTCTCTGGTCAGATGAGACAAAAGTAGAGCTTTTTGGGAAAAGGCATCAACATAGAGTTTACAGGAAAAAAAAGAGGCCTTCAAAGAAAAGAACACGTTCCCTACATTCAAACATGGCGGAGGTTCCCTGATGTTTTGGGGTTGCTTTGCTGCCTCTGGCACTGGACTGCTTGACCGTGTGCATGGCATTATGAAGTCTGAAGACTACCAACAAATTTTGCAGCATAATGTAGGGCCCAGTGTGAGAAAGCTGGGTCTCCCTCAGAGGTCATGGGTCTTCCAGCAGGACAATGACCCAAAACACACTTCAAAAAGCACTAGAAAATGGTTTGAGAGAAAGCACTGGAGACTTCTAAAGTGGCCAGCAATGAGTCCAGACCTGAATCCCATAGAACACCTGTGGAGAGATCTCAAAATGGCAGTTTGGAGAAGGCACCCTTCAAATCTCAGGGACCTGGAGAAATTTGCCAAAAAAGAATGGTCTAAAATTCCAGCAGAGCATTGTAAGAAACTCATTGATGGTTACCGGAAGCGGTTGTTTGCAGTTATTTTGTCTAAAGGTTGTGCTACCAAGTATTAGGCTGAGGGTGCCAATACTTTTGTCCGGCCCATTTTTGGAGTTTTGTGTAAAATGATCAATGATTTGACTTTTTTTTTCATTCTCTTTTGTGTTTTTTCATTGCAAGCAAAATAAATGAAGATATTATTACCAAAGCATTTGTGATTGCAATCATTTTCTGGAAGAAATTGAGTATTATCTGACAGAATTGCAGGGGTGCCAATACTTTTGGCCAGCACTGTATGATCAGGAGTGGACTTTTCATTTCAGGGGCTCAAAGAAAAATTATGTATCGGGGCCCGCTAATCAAAATGTTTTAGACCATACCCCCTATTTACCAGAACTGCACACCCATTTCAAAATCAAAATCACAGTATATTACCCCCTTTTCTGTCCCACATACAGTATATTTCCCTCTTTATTGGACCTCACACAGGATATTGCTCCCTTTTATAGTCCTCACGCAATAAACTGTCCCCTTTTAATGGCTGCACACACTACATTGTTCCCTTTTAATGCCCCACACTGTACATTGTCCCTTTTTAAGGCCTCGCAGGTTCTAGCTAGAAATGGACGAACCAATTTGTTACAATCCAGGTTTAACCTGAATATTCCAAATTGTTCACAGAAGAGACATGTGTCTGTGAGTCACTGTGTTATATTCAGGTACCACCTGACATCAATTGTTAGGTTCTCAGCCAATAGACAGTGATAAGTGGAAACTTTACATTGCTGATCTCATATACACTATATAAGGTGCTAAGCATGATCACGAGGCATTTGTAGTAATGGGAAGGGTCTTTGATTCATCTTACTCCATCATACAGAGCACAGATCTGAAGAGCTTACAAATTTGCAAGCAACAGTTAGGAATATGAGAATTTAGTCAGATTCAGGCAATTACAGGAAGATTGGTAATAGAAATCATAGATAAGAGTGAGGAAGCATATCTGTGGCTGCTGTATACAGTGTTTAAACATACTATTTACTGACAGTCAGTCCTACTAGTGAAAAATCATTTGTTGGATTTTTGGGCAAGAGTTTAATTTTTTTTTTTTCATTAAATACATAGAAACAATAAAGCACTGATTACAGCTGTGCTAATCGGAAAATTCTACTTTATTTAAGAGTTTATATGCTGTTGTTCACCCAATATACAGTTTAACAGCCTGTGCTAATCTGAAAAAAACTCACCCACTATTCAGTGTGATGGAGTTTTAATCTGAAAAACTATTTGCTTCTTAAACATGTTTTTGTTGCTGCTTCTAGATACAGTATTGCAGACTGTGCTAATCTAAAAAAAAAAAAATCTGTTAGTTAAGTGTTTCTTTTATTGTTCACCCAATATACAGTCTAACAGCCTACACTAATCTGAAAAAAAACCTCTTGTTATGTCATGCTTTTTTTTCTGCTCTGCTCACCCAATGTATGGCAGAGTATTAATCTCAAAGAATATTTACTTCTTAAGCGTTTTTTTTTTTTTGTTCCTTCTGATATATACATTATTGCAGCCTGTAAAAATCTAAATAAAATCTCCTTTTTTAAGCATTTTTTTGTTGTTCACCCAATATACAGTTTAACAGCCTGTGTTAATCTGAAAAAACTCACCCACTATGCAATGTGATGGAGTGTTAATCAGAAAAACTATTTACTTCTTAAACTGCTTCTTAAATCTGAACATAAAACTCTTGTCATTTCATTCTTTTTTTCTGCTCTGCTCATGCAATACACAGTATGAAAGACTGTTCATTTGAAAGAAAATTCACTTAGCATTTTTTTCCTGCTTTTATATACAGTATCACAGCCTGCAAAAATCTAAAAAAAATCTCCTTTTTTAAGCATTTTTTGTTGTTCACCCAATATACAGTTTAACAGCCTGTGTTAATCTGAAAAAACTCACCCACTATGCAATGTGATGGAGTGTTAATCAGAAAAACTATTTACTTCTTAAACTGCTTCTTAAATCTGAACATAAAACTCTTGTCATTTCATTCTTTTTTTCTGCTCTGCTCATGCAATACACAGTATGAAAGACTGTTCATTTGAAAGAAAATCCACTTAGCATTTTTTTTCCTGCTTTTATATACAGTATCACAGCCTGCAAAAATCTAAAAAAAAATCTCCTTTTTTAAGCATTTTTTGTTGTTCACCCAATATACAGTCTAACAGCCTGTGCTAATCTGAAAAACAACGGAGTGACGGAGTATTAACTATTAAAAGTAAAAACTATTTGCTTCTTGTTGCTGCTCATTTATACAGTATTATAGCCTGTGCTAATCTAAAAAAAAAATCTCTGTTATTTAAGCAGTTTTTTTGTTGTTCACCTAATATAAAGTCCAACAGCATGCACTAATCTGTAAAAACTCTATTTAATGTTTTTTTTCCTGCTCTGCTCACCCAATACACAGTGGAACCCCACCTTAAGGTGCTGTGTGAGCAGCAGAAGGTAGTGAACGAATACTGCATGCAGCAGATCAAAGGGACAATGTGTTATTTTGAGATACATCATTGGAGGCTCATAAGGAAGTGTTGGTAGGGACAACTGAAGCATCAGCGATGTCATGCCTTCATTATATATCTTACACTCATGCAACAAGGGACAGAAGAGGAGGAACAGTTTCCACCTCATAGTCAATGTCATTGCCCTGGGCCCTGGGTTGATGGAGGAGGATGAAGATATGGGTCAGGGTCATCATGGTGGAGGAACTGGGACTTCTAGACTAAAAGAGGAGGAAGACTCTCTCTTGGATGCAGAGGTGGCCCTTGATATGTCATAGATACAGCCAGGGGAGCTGATCTTTAGTTCTTCCAAGGTGATGATGATGATGACCACACTGGCCAAGAACACCAACCATGGCAGGCCCCTGGGTCCATGCACATGTTGGCAAAAATGAGAGACTGTATTCTCTGCTGCTTACACAGTAACAAGTATTATTAGTAATAACTATAATTATTAGTAATTATTAGCATCAAGCAGAGGAATGAGTACTGGATGGCAGTGCTCTTAGACCCTTACTATAAAGCCAAAATATAGCATCAGCAGTTAGACCCAGTATAGTATTTGGAAAATGATGAACTAGAAATTTTTCACCTCACCGTTTATAAAAGAGATCCCTTAGTTTGTTATGGTAATGAATGATACCAAAAGTAGGTAATCCCGGGCTAGATAAACACAATCTGCCCACATGTAAGATAATCTGATGTGGACCAGACATAAATATCACCCCTAAAACATTCAGAGTTAGTATGTGACCACAAAAAAAAACACATAACAGCGGGTGCTAAATATGGCCAAAGTTGATTTCATATGACCAAAAAACAATCTTGGTATTGGACAGTATTGAATATAATGAGGCTAAATATTTGTTAACAAAGTATCAACAAGATACTAAACAAAACAAAAAATTGGGGGATAAGCCTGAAGTAGTCACAGACTCATTGTAGGTAACATGCTATAAAAGACTGATGTCCATGTCCCTGCTAGTCAAGACACGTCAACGCATTTCCCCCCGCATTCAGGGGTTCATCAGGAGCAGATGAAAGCATAATAGCGTAAAACACAATATATCGGGGTTTACCATAGGGAACGAAATCTGGGGGATTGCCTTATACACAGCCAGTTAGCCCCATTGACATCTGGGACAGCATGGCTGGGTAGCGAGCATCCTCCAGGCACCTTTAAATGCGGTGCCTGTAGAGCTTGTGATTTCATCTTGAAAGGGAAACAAGTGGTCTCTGTGTCAACAGGAACTCCCTACACTATTAGAGAATTTATCAACTGCCGTACAGAGGGGGTAGTGTATGTTACATCTTGTTCCTGTACCCTCAATTACATAGGCAAAACAGAGGGAGTTTCAGAGATGCATTCTAGACCACATCGGATATATCACACACAGGGAAGACAGACCTATTGCCACACATGTCTGGGACTGCCATGGCGGTGATCAATCTTTTCGGTGATTTGACATAAAATAAAGCCCTATGTATCACAGAAAAAGACTAGCTTGATCACAAAGTTGTTAAATAAACCAATATGCCTTTCCCCTTTCCCCAAGACTGTTCAATAATGCAATGCCAGATCTATCAAATGACAGATTCCAATGATTCCCAATGGATATGTTGCATTATGGCCATTACAGCAGCAAGAAAAGAATTGGTGAAACTAAAAATTCTTTTGCTTCTTAACCACTTCCATACCAGATGCTCTACCCCCCTTCCAGACCAGGCACATTTTCAAGTTTTTTTATACATGCGGTTATAGGGCTATAACATTTTTATCATTTGCGTTATTCAACTAATTTCTACGTCTTTTTTCGGGGACACATAGGGCTTTATTTTTATGTTGTTTTTATTTTTGCATGTGTTTTAATTTTTTTTTATATCCAGGAAAATATAAACAAAAGAGGAGGGAAAACGTGTGTTTTTCACTTTTCATTTTTTTTTATTTAATACCACAAAGTGCTAGTAAAAAAACTTTATAAAATAGTTTTTATTCTCTGTTATGGTAATTTTTATTTTGTATGGTGTATTGGCGTATTATTTTATTTATTTTTTAAATTATTTTATTTACTTTTTTTTTTTTTACTTTTCTATACATTTTTTTTTTTTTACATTGTGTCCCCATACAGTCATAATAGACCTTTGGGGACATATATTAACTCACCTTTTGTACCTTTTTTTTTTTTTTAAGTATAAAGTCATTAATGATATGTCGGATTATCTGTGTTGGAGCGCTGCTTTCTATACTATTTTACCATGCATAAATCTGGATATGATGTGCAGTGATTATGTTTAGAGATGAGCAACTTCGCCGAATTTTCGGATACGATTCTTTTCGATCCAAATGAATTTGCGGCAAATAAACAGCTATTTCCTGTCTGCAGAGAGCCGGGGTGAGCGGGTGGGTGGCAAAATGGTGGAAGCCCTTGGATGCCACGGTCATGTCTCTCTTTCTCTCTCTTTCTCTCCAGCACGGACAACTTTTATTCATGTGGAAGGATCTGCTAACAAGCAAAGACACACCTACCCAATCACATCACTAGAGAATATCTTGTGACTGTCTGATGTCACAAAGATCCTTACTAAATATTCGTTACAGCGAAGCATCAGGAAATCTGGATTCCATGCGAATCGAAGATTTCCTGAAATTCGGATCGAATTCCACTTCTGCAGCTTCGATTCGCTCATCTCTAATTATGTTTGTGAATGAAAGCCATCAGAAATAATGGTATGAGCATGGTAGATACTGCGCATGCGCGATATAGTATTGTCTGATACTAACTAGCGCTGGAAACTAAATGTGATTACTGCTACAAAATATAAGATTGTGCGCATTGTTCTGACTCAATAGCTTGGCTGCAAGTGTGAGGTTGTGAGAGTGTCCTGTAGTCTCTATGCTAACCAGCAATTTACACCAAGATATCTATCAGATAGTGTTCAACTCAACTGAGGAGGCGTAGATAAGATTCCAGATGCTTTAATCCAGGTAAATCTTGTAGAACCTCATACAGCAGTAGGTGAAAAATGATGAAATACCAGGAGCTGAGCAGACATGTTGCTTACAAAGAAGTGAAACTAAACTGAGGGACAGAGAGAGGAGGAGCTACAGCATCACAGCTAAGGATACAGAGAGTGAAAAGGGACAAACTACAAAGACAAACAGTATCACAGATATATGTCAGTGAATTAAACCAAGTCCTGGGACATGACACTCCCCGCCTGAAATCTTTAGATTTCAATGAAAACAAACATTAAATGTCCTGAGATGTCCATAAAGTCCTCTTCAAACCTGAAAAACAAAAAAAGAAACATGCACAACAAACAATAATCAACAGTTAGTCCAAATAAACCAATCTTCAGATCGGGAAGCCGCAATTTGCCAACACCTCCACCGACCCACACTGTAATCCACAAGAACACGGTTTTAGTTCATGGAAGGAAGCTCCCCGCCATAAGCTGTGAATGGTGTCCTTATCTTCTTTTATGTGACGTCTCCTCTTGGAAGAAGAAGCACCAGTTCATTAATTGGGCGGAAGAAAACTCGCACTGAGCCTCCCTTGGTTACCTTGACCTCCACTTTCCGAGTCTTCCCATCATCACTAGGGACAACTTTAGTGATGAGACCCATAGGCCATTCATTCCGATGGACTTCTTTATCCCTTAGAAGGACGAGGTCACTCACCTGGAGATTAGGTTTTGAGGTCTGCCATTTGTGACGGCTCTGTAGCATGTGGAGGTACTCTGTTTTCCAGCGGTCCCAGAACACATTGGACAGGTGTTGAACTTGTTTCCATTGGCGTCTGTAAATGTCACTGTGATCTAAGGTACGTGGAGAGGTAGCAGCAGTACCAATTTTCTGAGTAAGAAGCGTTTCTGGGGTTAAGATAATTGGAGATTCAGGGTCTGAAGATACTGGGACAAGTGGCCTTGCATTGATTATCGCAGACACTTCAGCAAGAAAGGTTATTAACGTCTCATGGGTAAGCAGTGTCGACTTGTGGTCCATCAACATAGAGTCAAGGATTCTGCGTGTGATCCCAATCATACGTTCCCAGGAACCTCCCATATGGGATGAATGTGGAGGGTTAAACGTCCAAGTGCACCCATTGTTGGATAAGAAGTTGTCTAACTGCAGTTCTTTGCAGGCTCCAACGAAGTTAGTGCCACAGTCAGACCTCAGTTGTTTCTCAGCAGGCAGTGGAGTGTCCCAGTCCATGTTCTCAGTGGTAAGCTGTCTTAGTAGTAGCTTGCCTTGAATGGTGATGGGAGCAATGAAACCAAGAGGATCATAAATGCTGTTCACAACAGATAAAACTCCTCGTTTGGTGAAAGGTTTGTCACAAGAAGACACTTGGAATGTGAATGTGTCTTGTTCAGTGTTCCATAGCAATCCTAGGCTGCGTTGCATAGGAGGAGTATCAGAACTGAGATCAAGATCCTTCAAGTTGATTGCATGATCATCAGAGGGAAATGCCTTCATTACCTCCATATTGTTGGAGATGATCTTGTGAAGTCTGAGGTTAGCTACAGACAGCATTTCCTGTGTTCTAGAGAGGAGATCGATCACTTCTTCACTTGCAGGTAAGGATTTAAGACCATGATCAACATAGCAGTTCCTCTCAACAAACTGACGAGCATCAGAGCCATACTCTTTCTCACCTTCATGGGCGGTCCTTCTCAGTCCATAGATCGCTACTGCAGGAGATGGGCTATTGCCAAAGACATGTACCTTCATCCGGTAATCTATGACTTCATTGTTGACATCATTGTCCTTATGCCATAGGAACCGGAGATAGTTTCTGTCATCATCCTTAACGATGAAGCAATGAAACATCTGTTGGATGTCGGCCATCACTGCAACTGGTTCCTGTCTAAAACGGATTAAGACTCCTATGAGGCTGTTGTTTAAGTTAGGACCAGTGAGGAGCAGGTTGTTGAGAGAGATGCCTTCATACTGAGCACTAGAATCGAACACGACCCTGATTTGGTCAGGTTTGCGAGGGTGATACATGCCAAATGATGGAAGGTACCAGCATTCTTCTCCTTCCTTTAGTGGAGGTGCAGGTTCTGCATGATCTCTCTCAAATACCTTCTGCATGAAACCTACAAAGTGTTTCTCCATCTCTGGTTTCCTCTTGAGGGTATGTTTTAAAGAGGAAAATCTAGAAACTGCTTGCTTCCGATTGTTTGGTAGTTTTGATCTTGTGGAGCGGAAAGGTAAGGGTGCTACCCAGCTGTTGGAATCATCTTGAATGAATTCCTTGTCCATAAGTTTGAGAAATTCTTTATCAGCTATAGCCGGTGCCAGCTTGTTGTCATCACTTGTTGTATTGAACACTGTTAATCCAAGGGTGTCGTCCCCTGGCAGGAAAGTATTCATGTTGTCTCGGTGATTATGCAGCCACTTACTGCTGCTTATCTTCTCTTTCACTTGGTAGTGATGTGGACATGGCTGAAAACAAGTGCTGCGACCATTTGGTAACATATGCGTCTTAAATGAAGAAATATTGGTGGGCCTTTTCATCCTATCTATGCAGACGTTGCCAATGATTACCCATCCTAGATCGAGGCGCTGGGCAAATGGTGCATCATGTGGTCCATTAATTTGCTGGCGTATTTTGTGCAGTCTGAGAATGTCTCTACCTAGCAGAAGTAGAATGTCTGCATTTTTGTCAAGGGATGGTATTTCACTGGCTATAGCCCTTAGATGAGGGTGCTGGAAAGCCGCCTCTGGTGTGGGTATCTCTTCTCTGTTTGATGGTATCTGGTTGCACTCAACAAGTGTGGGCAAAGGTATCTCCAAATTGCCCTTGAGAGAAGCTATTACGAGACCACTGGCCCTTCTTCCAGAAACCTCTGATATGCCACTACAAGTACCCAAGGTATACGGATAAGTATCACCCTTTAAGTTAAACAGATCAAAGAGTTCTGACCTTGCAAGTGAGTGGTTGCTCTGGTCGTCCAAGATGGCGTACACCCTCAGAGCCCTTTCTGGTTGGCCCTTGGGGTATATATTGACTAGGCATATCCTTGCACAGGACTTGTCACAGAGGTCTTCTCCGCAGACTTCTGTACATGAGGAAGATACTGTGGTAGTATTTGCTGATTGAACTGTGTTCTCCCCGCCATGCTTAGTTGGGGAAGGGGAACCTCTAGGCGGTGTGGCACTAGGCTGGGATGGATGAAGAGCTTGTACATGGTTCTCACTGCCACACTCTATACACTTAATAGCAATTTTACAGTCTCTAGCAACATGTTCAGTAGAGGCACAACATTTGAAACATATCCCTAGTTTCTTTAGAAGCTCTTTACGTTCCTGGATTGGTTTCCTCCTGAAGCCAATACACTTCTTGAGGGGATGAGGCTTCTTGTGAATAGGACACAGACGGTTAGGATTTTCTACCTTTTCGTCTTGGTTGTTGTTGCAACTGCTTTCTTCTGGTGCTGATGTAGGTATAGGAAGAATATCAGTCTTTTTCACCGAAACTGGGCCTCTGCGGTTTCTGTAGTTAGAATGTGAGCTGTCATACTTAATAGGAGGTGAACCAGGAACACTGGGATCCCCATAGGAAAAGCTTGGGTCATTCTTGGATTCTGCAATGTTCTTGATAAACTCACAGAAGTAGGAAAATGGAGGAAAGGAGACTTGATTCTCATTTTTGTATCTTGACCCAACTGTGGTCCACCTTTCTTGAATATTATATGGCAACTTGGTGACTATCGGGTTTACCCCACGAGCAGTGTCCAGGTAACTGAGGCCCGGTAGGAGAGTGTCCGCCTTAGCCAGTAGGAGCTCCATGAGTAGGTCACTAAGTTCTTGAAATTTCTGATGATCCTTACCAGATATCTTTGGAAACCCTTGCAACCGTTTGAACAGAGCATTCTCTATTGCTTCAGGACTGCCATAGGTTTTCTCCAGTCTTTCCCAAGCAGCGGTAAGGCCTGCTATGGGGTTGTAAATGTGGACGGATCTGAGTCTTTTAGCACGTTCTGTGGACTGTGGGCCAAGCCACCGGATAAGCAAATCTAATTCTTCAGCTGCAGTAATGCCAAGGTCACTAATTGCAGTTTTGAAGGCACATTTCCAGCCTCTGTAGTTCTCAGGTTGGTCATCGAACCTTGTGAGTCCAGTCTTAGTAAGCTCACGGCGAACCATGTACCTTGCAAACTCTGACATGTCTGTTCTCTCTGACTTTAAATATTGAGTTGCTGGCTGAGTAGCGGTGATTACGTTGTTAGTGGGGTTCTGGTTAACAGAGGTAGGTAGCGTAGGGGCTGCATAGGCATTCAGCCTAGGAGCTAGCTTAAAGTCCATAGGTTTAGCCACATATGGATGTGAGACTGGACGGTTGTTTGCAGTCTGGTGGTATGGTGTCACATTGGTGTTTACCTGAGTATCAGTATATTGCATTTGCTGAGGTGCAAGGCTTTGGGAATCCATGAAGGAAGAAGAAACTGGATGCTGGACAGGCAGGGCATTGTACTGACCTTGAATGCGGTGTGCTGCAGAAGATACTGTGCCCTGTTGCTCTGGAGAAATGTCGTCCCTGACAGGAACATTTGTGGCAAATAGGGATTCACTGCTTTGGCTTAGTACATAGTCTCTTGTGCGCTTGAGGGGATCCTCTGCTTCCACATCACACAAACTGGTGCTGTCGCTTTCACTTCCACTGATGGCCTGTTCTAAAATGCTTAACCTTGCCATGGCTGCAGCGTGCTCATACTGTTTCTCTAGAGCCTCTAGTTCTGCCCTTTTTTGAGCTGCCTTAGCTTCCATTTCTGCTTTCTGTTGTGCAAAGGCTGCCTGTATCTTAGTAGCTTCCGCCTCTGCACGTGCTTTTATAAGTTGCTCACTGAGTGTGGAAGATTTTGAGGAACGTGACTTAGATGTACGCTTTGAACGCTTGGTAGACTCAGAAACATGGGATGCCATTTCCTGCAGTTGCGCAATTCTTGCCTCTGTCCTTAACTTAGTTTCATGTACTAAGCTGTCTCGTTCTGAATTGAGATGCTGGAAGCTTTGCAATTCAGCTAAAGAATCGTCTGTATGAAATTTCCTCAATATGCTTTCATACTCCTCAGCTTTCATTTTATAATGTCCATGCATAGCACAAAGCTGTCGCAGAGCTCCCTCTAGTGGTGATATATGGTATGCAGGCAAGCACATGGCAGATATCTTAGTCTGTATTTTCTGCCACCATTTTGAGAGTTCACAGGAAAGTTCATGCTTTAAACCTTCTAGATTGTCTCTAACCTGTTTAATTGAGCGTCGAGCCTTCTCACTGGGCTGCAGACTGAGGTCCATGCTACCTTGTGCTTCAGGGTGCCCTTCAGCCATGATGCAACTCAAACAGGATAAATATAACTTTGCTGGAGTAAGATGGCTGCTTGCTAGAATCTTGTTATGCTGAGGGAGTCTGAGCTGCAGATGCAACTTACACAATGCTGATTCCTTCTGGCTTCAGGTAACTTACTGTGACTGACTGTATGTCAGAAGTTGGTGAACTGTCTTACAGCCGTATCTGGCAGTCTTTATGCATCATTTTTCACTGTTCTGACTCAATAGCTTGGCTGCAAGTGTGAGGTTGTGAGAGTGTCCTGTAGTCTCTATGCTAACCAGCAATTTACACCAAGATATCTATCAGATAGTGTTCAACTCAACTGAGGAGGCGTAGATAAGATTCCAGATGCTTTAATCCAGGTAAATCTTGTAGAACCTCATACAGCAGTAGGTGAAAAATGATGAAATACCAGGAGCTGAGCAGACATGTTGCTTACAAAGAAGTGAAACTAAACTGAGGGACAGAGAGAGGAGGAGCTACAGCATCACAGCTAAGGATACAGAGAGTGAAAAGGGACAAACTACAAAGACAAACAGTATCACAGATATATGTCAGTGAATTAAACCAAGTCCTGGGACATGACACGCATGCATGAGACTTTGGGAGTGCGTGCTCTCGCGAGAGCCGCTCTCACCACAGTCAGGGATGGATAATGGTGCTATTATCTGTAGGTAACTGGATACAGGTGGTTATGTGCCTATATATGGATCCTGATGCCTGACCTCCACTGTGCAGTCCTCTGACGAAACGGGGGCGAAACGCACGTTGGGGCTGCAGGTGGAGGTTGCAGCATCACTGTGGGTGGACTGACAATTCATTTATATTGGTAAGAACACCCACTGTCTATAATTTCTGCATGGGTTCTTATACAATTGCTGCATGGTGCACTTTGCAATATGGTGGGATAGATGCATTTATAAGTTTGAAAACTTTTTGTGATATCCCCATATGGAGATGCCATGACCTTACCCTCCTTCTGTTTTTCATATTTTAATCTTTTTTCCTTGTATGGTAATAAACATTTGATTATTTTTGTACTAACTACTTGGTTATGTTGTCATTTGTGTCTGAGCATTCCGGGTAGGTTATATATTTACTACAACTATAGCTTCCCTAATATGGGAGACCCTTGCAGGAACTTAACCTAAAGGCCTAGTTTCATCCCTGATCTGGGAACCACCCACCGCAGCATCCAAAGCTAATAAATGAAAAATTCCTACTTGGTGTTGGTTGGCAAAGAGCATCCAAAAGAAAAAAATGTGACATCAGGTGAACTAGTGTGAGTTTTCATGGCATTTGCCTCTTCTATTTTCATTTGTGTTATATTTTGTGTACGTTCTGATTATTTGGGGCGTAAATCTTCTTGTAACTTAAAAAAAAATACTTCGTAAATATCCTTGATCAAAAATAACCTACCATTTTGTGTATATAGATCCTTTTCAGACCTACGGGGCTCCATGATTACAGACTAGAAGGAAACCTTGTGTGCTTTCTGATCAAGCTATTCAGTTATTTCACAAGTGTTTGTAGTCAAACATGATCGAATACAGTGCTGTTAAACCCTCCCATGTTTGTTTGAGCTTCCTTTCCATGCTATATTAATACAATCAGTTATAGTCAGCAATACCTTTAATAAAAATTTCTAAAAGAAAAACAACATTCAGTTATGTGTCGCTTATCCATACAGTATACAGAGAAAAGTCAGAACAGGAAAGATAACTTCTCACTTCTGTTTTAACAAGTAAAAGACTTTGTTATTTTCTGTATGTATTGACTTGCATGGTTGCATCAGGAAGGGCAGAATTGATTTCTTTACCTCACAATCTTTAGAATGAGATCAAAATCTAAAGCTCCATTTTAAACCAGACAGAAGTACTAAAGATTCTTTAATTTCTCAAACTGCAGAGGGAGATTTATCCAAACATCTCTAGGGCTTTAATACTGGATATCCATAATTCTCTGAATTGTATTCCCTTCACAGTGATATTTTGTAATTCTGTTCTATTACCCTTGCTAAACATTAATGAGATAAAAAGATCACATTATGGCGATTGATGTTCTTCAAATTAAATGCACGTTTCATTGTACAAAGCTGTCTGCTAATTTAAAAACCTAGCAAGTAACATGGCATCATGATCATGGTCATCGCTCAGCTGGGATCAGATAGCATTTTTATCTATTCATTGGATTTAACAAGACAAGAGATGGAAGCAGAATACAAAGTGTGGACAGATTATCCTGCATCCCCTTCTGACCACTTCTTGGCAATTTCTGCGAGAAAACTAAGGCTTCATGTTGTCATAGAAATAAACCTCAAGGTCAAAGGGGCATATGGAAGGACGGACAATGACAAAGGAGCATCTGAGAGGCCATCTGGATGAATGACCTGACATAATTAGTCATTAATCCCACTCTGGGGAACAATAGAGTTTTACAAGAATGTGCTTGGACTTTGATCGTGGTCAGAAAGATCTCATGGGGGAATAGGAGAGAAAGCTCCACTTTGCAACTAAGCAGATTAACACAGCATGCTGTTAACTATGGAAGAGTAAGCAGTGGAGACCAAGGGGATATATACACTTTACATATCATACTCTTCTTTCTCTCGTGTGAGTTCGGTCTTTCAGCATGCCATGTGGTTGTCAGATTAGTTGCTGGTTAACATTTCTTTTACAGTACCACAATGAAAAGCAAGATGAAGCCCAAAAACATTTGCTTAAAATCCTAAAACAACAGATGGGGAGATAGCAGAGTGGCCAAAGGCATCAGTGAGCTTGGTTTACAGGTGTCAATATTTACTGAGCTGAGTTTGCCACAATGCCTGTGGGAGAACGAAGGATCTTAGATAATCTGTGAGACATTAGCAATCAGCTCAGTTGTGAATCACAGCTAGGATGATAAAACATGGTATGAGCTATCTCTCCATCTGTCTTTCACAGTTATATGTTGCCACAAGGACATGTTTGAGCCAGAAAACAGCATATATTAAGTTTTTGTAGCTAGAGCAAGGAATACAATCAAAAGGAAATGCATCATAAATGAAAGAGTAAAATACTTTTAACATTCATAGATCAATAAATATCTTTACATACAATAATATGAAATGTTTTATCTTCTCCAAACAGTAAAACTATATAATGATGCAGGTGGTCATTCCTGTATTTGCACTTCTATAGTGTCAGAAATTCTGTAAGAGACCTTACAAACTATTTATTTCACATCGTAGTAAAACCAGTTTTAGGCCATGGCCCCACCGCAGTTTTACAGTCACACATTGCAGAAAAATACTTGCAGTGGAAATGTTGAGATTTCCAAAACTATTGCATTTTTGGAAATCGCAGAATGTCAATTATACCTGCCGGTTTCCCTATAGGTATAATGGAAGCAGAAAGTCCCCAGAGGTTTCACTTTCTGTGAAAAGCTCTGCGGGAAAAACCACAATGCTTTTTCTACTGCAGTTTTTCCCGCAGCGCTTTTTCGCTGTGTCCCACTACGTGGGGCCTTAGCGTTAAACAAAAGTAATATGGCTGGAAAATCCAAACCAGTGACCAGAACTTACAGCAATATAGATCCCTACAATGCTTTTAGTTCTGGCCAAGAGACCCACAAACAAGCTGGAATAGAAGGATTTTTCATACTTGTCTTCAACCATACTTGTGGGTGATATCTCTGTATTAAGTTGACACTTACATGTACAGGTAAGTGGCACAATTACCTTGTTTCCTTTATCTGAGCAATAATTGCATATTGTAGCAATTAAAACATTCATTGCTCATTTTCTGCTAAGTATGCCCTATCATTTTACTACATAACTCGCAGCCATCTAATGAATACCAGAGGAAAGCAATTCTGATCAACTTAACAACTGCAAAGTCAGACTATGACAAAGAGAAATATGGGGGTGAAATCCATAGATGTTTTGTGCAGTTTTTGCTGCTGGAAATGCTATTATTATCATTATTATTGTTTTATCATTGAACTTAGGTTCCATCTTCAATTATATTTAGTAAAGCATTGTTAATATGTACATTTGGAACTGGTATAAATTAAAACCTTCCTGTCAGTATGGTGGCCAGCCTAATGATTTGGACTACTAAGGGTAGAAGAAAGATTTTAAGGTAAGACCAATGCTGGATTTAACCTAACTATTTATGACACTGTTATGAGTTGCACAGTTAGTTATGGGTTTTCTGCCACACAGCAATCCTAAAGGGCTAACTGCACTGCCTTCTACAAAAGCAACAGGTTGAAGGATTATTATAAGCCACAAAATAACACACAGATGTGACCTTTGCTTCACTTTATATTTTGACAATATACTTTTGGTTCACTGATAAAGAACTTCAATTTCAGGTATGTTTATTTTTAAGTATTTCCTTACCAGTTCTAAGATGCTATGATTTCTTTATTTCTACAAGTACAGTGGGGAAAAAAAAGTATTTTAGTCAGCCAACGATTGTGCAAGTTCTCCCACTTACAAAGATGAGAGAGGCCTGTAATTGACATCATAGGTAGACCTCAACTATGAGAGACAAAATGAGAAAACATATCTAGAAAATCACATTGTCTGATTTTTTAAGAATTTATTTGCAAATTATGGTGGAAAATAAGTATTTGGTCACCTACAAACAAGCAAGATTTCTGGCTCTCACAGACCTATAACTTCTTCTTTAAGAGGCTCCTCTGTCCTCCACTCATTACCTGTAGTAATGGCACCTGTTTGACATTGTTATCAGTATAAAAGACACCTGTCCACAACCTCAAACAGTCACACTCCAAACTCCACTATGGTGAAGACCAAAGAGCTGTGGAAGGACACCAGAAACAAAATTGTAGACCTGTACCAGGTTGGGAAGACTGAATCTGCAATAGGCAAGCAGCTTGGTGTGAAGAAATCAACTGTGGGAGCAATAATTAGGAAATGGAAGACATACAAGAACACTGATAATCTCCCTCGATCAGGGGCTCCACACAAGATCTCACCCCATGGTGTCAAAATGATCACAAGAACAGTGAGCAAAAATCCCAGAACCACACGGGGGGACCTAGTGAATGACCTGCAGAAAGCTGGGACTAACATAACAAAGGCTACCATCAGTAACACACTACGCCGCCAGGGACTCAGATCCTGCAGTGCCAGACGTGTCCTCCTGCTTAAGCTAGTACATATCCGGGCACATCTGAAATTTGCTAGAGAGCATTTGGATGTTCCAGAAGAGTATTGGGAGAATGTCATATGGTCAGATGAAGCCAAAGTAGAACTGTTTGGTAGAAACACAACTCGTAGTGTTTGGAGGAGAGTGAATGCTGAGTTGCATCCCAAAAACACCATACCTACTGTGAAGGGTGGTAACATCATGCTTTGGGGCTGTTTCTCTGCAAAGGGACCAGGACGACTGATCCGTGTACATGAAAGAATAAATGGGGCCATGTAACGTGAGATTTTGAGTGCAAACCTCCTTCCATCAGCAAGGGCATTGAAGATGAAACATGGCTGGGTCTTTCAGCATGACAAAGATCCCAAGCACACTGCCAGGGCAACGAAGGAGTGGCTTCGTAAGAAGCATTTCAAGGTCCTGGAGTGGCCTAGCCAGACTAGATCTTAACCCCATAGAAAACCTTTGGAGGGAGTTGAAAGGGTAACAAAGAGGGAAAGATGATGTCATCCTTGATAAAGAAAGCAAGGGCTAGAACTGACATCGTAAGTGTCAAAACTCCAGATGGTGTAGTGCATTCATAGCAGAGAATTTTCAGAAATTCTACTCAGCTCTCTACAATCTCAAAGATTCTGTCCCAACCGGGCTGCTGAGTACCAGAGAAGGTCTTATTAAAGATTTCCTGTCCTCCCTACAGCTGCCACATCTTACCACTGAACAGGCAACCACGCTTCTAAATACGATCTCTGATGATGAATTACGAAAGACTATCCTTAGATTTTCCCCTGACAAAAGCCCTGGCCCAGATGGCTTTCCTTTAAAATATTATAAGATGTTCTTAAATATTCTATTGCCGCATTTGCAACAATCACTCAATGCTCTTCTGCAAGGTAAAGCATTACCAAAGCAGGCTCAGGAGGCTTTTGTTACCTTGATTGCCAAAGAAGGGAAGGATCTTACCCTATGTGGTAGTTATAGACCGATCTCACTGTTAAATTTGGACACAAAGTTTTGGCGAAGTTGCTAGCTTTGAGGATGCAAAAGCTTCTCCTTTCACTCATTCACGAAGAATAGACAGGTTTTATTAAATCAAGAGAAGGCAAGGATAATTTGGCTAAACTTCTTCAGGCCATAGATTATGCAAAATCCACTGGAACTACACTGACGTTCCTGGGAGTTGACGCCGAAAAGGCATTTGATAGGGTGGACTGGGATTTCCTGATAGCAACTCTCCGCAAATTTGGATTCCCTTATCCCTTCATCTCTGCCATATGGACACTATACTCAAATCCACACGCTAGAGGAAAAATTAATGGCACCCTCTCACCAGCTTTTAATATATCAAACGGAACTAGACAAGGTTGCCCTTCTCTCTTCATATTATCTCTTGAATCCTTGCTACAAATGGTGAGACAACACCCAGATGTTGTGGGTCTCCAGATGGGGGACACAGTCGTTACCGCAGCGGCATTTGCAGATGATATCCTTTTTGTAGTCTCCAACCCTGAAAGAGGTCTACTTCGATTGCAAGAACTGATGTCCAAATATGGAGACGTTTCAAATTATAAGGTTAATGACAGCAAGTCCGAAATCTTACCTATCAATATGCCACTTGCATTAAAAGAACGTCTTCAAAGGTTGCTCCCCTTCACCTGGGCAATGCACTCCATTAATTACTTGGGAGTAAAGCTAACTCCTCATGTCAACTAAATCTATGCTGCCAATTTCACACCGTTGCTTCAAGAGATTCAAACGCTGCTTAAGACATATGATATTCCACTTCTTTCCTGGTTTGGCAGGAGGAATTTACTGCAAGCCTATATTGTCCCCAAAATTTTGTATAAATTACAGATGCTCCCGATCTCATTACCAACTTCGTTCTTCAAGTCAGTGAGAGCTTTATTTTCCTGCTATGTTTGGAAACAATAGAAACCGAGATTGGCACATTCTGCGCTTACTCGCCCAGGAGCAGCGGGCAGAATAGATCTACCTGATATGAGAAACTACTATGTAACAATACAGCTTCAGCTCTGGTTAGAACTAGTCAGCCCTTCTAAATCTCCCACCGTCTATAAAATAGTTATAGTGACTCATACACCAGATGTCCTGAGGGAGATTTATGGTTACCAGATCCAGGTCGCTTCCGCCGCTCGAAATTTAGTCTACTTCTGGGAGGTGTATGTGAAGTTTGGCACACCCTGCAGCCCAGAATTGCAAGCACACCATCTTTTTGCTTGCCAATGAGCCTACTGCCTTATTTGATGAGTGAAATAAAGCACCTCTTAAGGATTTCTGGACCCAACTTATGCCCTACCCCATATGCGACCTCTGTATTGACAAAGTTGCCTACAACAGCATCTACAGAGAACACCATCTTGCCTTCTCGCTTGACCTTCCTGCATAGAGCTCACTATGAAAATTGCTGTTCGTGCTTCAACAGAGCATTCTTCTGGCAACGGGACTTTACAGATTTTGAAAAACCTCATAGTCTCAAAAACACCTTTAACTAGGAAAGTTTCCAATCTTCTTCGAACTTTTGTCCAGACCACTTCCACGCTTAAATCTTTCTTCATCACTAGCTGGGAAAAAGACCTAAACTTAACATTATCCCATAAAGAACTTCAATTTACCCTCCGACATTCACATGGTCTTTCAACTTGTGTGCGTCTACAAGAAAGCCATAACAAGATCTTGACCAGATGGTACAGAACCCCTGAGTGGCTTTATTACCATAGTCTGGCTCAATCTGACATTTGCTGGAGATGTAAGAACAATACTGGTTCTATTCTTCTATCTGCTGGTCCTGCCCGATTATTTCTGCCTTCTGGAAAGCAGTGGAAACTGAAATACAGAGAACTGGCTTCCCCTCCTTCTGTCTCTTTCAGGATTTATTAGTGTTTGTTAGGCCTTTCCCTTCATTCTCCAAAGCTTCACAACTTCTCCTTTACCACTTAGTTGCTGCTGCGAAGTCGCTGATCGCACTGCTCTGGATGCAACAAACTGTGTCATCTCTAGACCAATGGAAAAACAAAGCTAACAGAATTGCTAGATTTGAAGAGCTTACCAGCTGGATAAAGCGTGCACATACTCTCTATCTAAAAACCTGGGACCCCTGGCTTAGCTCAAGATAATGACTCTGGCACCTGTCGTTTTTCGGAATAATTGGGAACTACACAGCCTTGTGAAAGTATTCGGCCCCCTTGAACTTTTCAGCCTTTTGCCACATTTCAGGCTTCAAACATAGGGATATAAAATTTGAATTTTTTGGTGAAGAATCAACAACAAGTAGGACACAATCGTGAAGTGGAACTAAATTTATTGGATATTTTAAACTTTTGTAAAAAAATAAAAAACTGAAAAGTGGGGGTGTGCCAAATTATTCGGCCCCCTTAAGTTAATACTTTATAGCGCCACCTTTTGCTGCGATTACAGCTGCAAGTCGCTTGCAGTATGTCTCTATCAGGTTTGCACATCGAGAGACTGAAATTCTTGGCCATTCTTCCTTGGAAAACAGCTGGAGCTCAGTGAGGTTGGATGGAGAGCGTTTGTGAACAGCAGTTTTCAGCTCTTTCCACAGATTCTCAATTGGATTCAGGTCTGGACTTTGACTTGGCCATTCTAACACCTGGATATGTTTATTTGTGAACCATTCCATTGTAGATTTTGCTTTATGTTTGGGATCATTGTCTTGTTGGAAGATAAATCTCCATCCCAGTCTCCAGCAGACTCCAACAGGTTTTCCTCCAGAATGGTCCTGTATTTGGCTCCATCTATCTTCCCATCAATTTTAACCATCTTCCCTGTCCCTGCTGAAGAAAAGCAGGACCAAACCATGATGCTGCCACCACCATGTTTGACAGTGGGGATGGTGTATTCAGGGTGATGAGCTGTGTTGCTTTTACGCCAAACATATCGTTTTGCATTGTGGCCAAAAAGTTGGATTTTGGTTTCATCTGACCAGAGCACCTTCTTCCACATGTTTGGTGTGTCTCCCAGGTGGCTTGTGGCAAACTTTAAACGAGACTTTTTATGGATATCTTTGAGAAATGGCTTTCTTCTTGCCACTCTTCCATAAAGGCCAGATTTGTGCAGTGTACGACTGATTGTTGTCCTATGGACAGACTCTCCCACTTCAGCTGTAGATCTCTGCAGTTCATCCAGAGTGATCATGGGCCTCTTGGCTGCATCTCTGATCAGTCTTCTCCTTGTTTGAGATGAAAGTTTAGAGGGACGGTAGGGTCTTGGTAGATTTGCAGTGGTCTGATACTCCTTCCATTTCAATATGATTGCTTGCACAGTGCTCCTTGGGATGTTTAAAGTTTGGGAAATCTTTTTGTATCCAAATCCGGCTTTAAACTTCTCCACAACAGTATCACGGACCTGCCTGGTGTGTTCCTTGGTCTTCATGATGCTCTCTGCGCTTTAAACAGAACCCTGAGACTATCACAGAGCAGGTGCATTTTTACGGAGACTTGATTACACACAGGTGGATTATATTTATCATCATCAGTCATTTAGGACAACATTGGATCATTCAGAGATCCTCACTGAACTTCTGGAGTGAGTTTGCTGCACTGAAAGTAAAGGGGCCGAATAATATTTCACGCCCCACTTTTCAGTTTTTTATTTTTTACAAAAGTTTTAAATAACCAAGAAATTTTGTTCTACTTCACAATTGTGTCCCACTTGTTGTTGATTCTTCACCAAAAAAATTTAAATTTTATATCCTTATGTTTGAAGCCTGAAATGAGGCAAAAGGTTGAAAAGTTCAAGAGGGACGAATACTTTCGCAAGGCACTGTATATATATATATATATATATATATATATATATATATATACTGTATATGTATAAAAACTTGACTAAATGGTTTGTTGACTGTAGCTGTTTCCTACGTGCATGTAGTGCCTATTATGAACAGATTTTGTATTTTATTTGATATTTTTACTATGTACTAGATGCAATGTATGTGCTTCCTGTTCAATAAACTTTGAATATAAAAAAAAAAAAAAAACAGATAGAGGCTGAGGCCCTATGTTGCGGAAACGCAGCTTTTTTTGTTGCAGATTTTGCTGCGGTTTTTTGAGCCAAAGTCAGGAGTGGATTGAGCAGAAGGTAGAAGTATAAGTGTTTCCTATATATTTCCCATTCCTTTTACAGCCATTCTTGGCTTTGGGTAAAAAAAAAACACAGCAAAATCTATAACAAAAAAAGCTGTGTTTCAATGTGGGACCTTAGCCAAAAGCAGAGTTATAAAACTGACTATAAAACAGCCATTGTTGCCCATAGCAAACAGCACAGTACAGCTTTAATGTCTTATAGTGTTCTTAAAACTGCTACCCTGTGATTAGCTGCTATAGGCATTATGTTAATGGAAGAGTATAATATTAATTCTATATTCCACCTTAATGTAATATGCACATTGCAGCTAAACCTCTTATAGAAGGCAAAGAAGACCTTCATGTCATGATATCATATTTTCTCTCTCATCAAATGTGTAGCAGAGTTAGGTCACAGAGGGAAACATTGGTAGGAATCACGTTCCTTTTATTTTAGATGTGGACCTCCTAAATGAAGTACAAAATATATAGTTATATGTGGGCAGTCAAGATGGCACCGATGTGCATAGCCGCATGTAATTAACAGTGTTGTGGGTAGGGGTAGCACTCTGTCTCTAATGTAGACAGAGAGAGTCTGAATTGAGATACACTCCTGGTACTGTCTGTGGGCCAATAATTTAAGCAAAATTAGTTCAATATTTTATATTGATAGCATCAAGATGGTGAGCTTTAAACAGGGGATAGTGGAGCCTCCAACAAACTCCCCCATCCCCCATAGTCTACTATAGGTAGGTTGTGAGGTCTGGCATCATCATCCATAATCCACTTATCACACACACACACATATACAATATCAATATAAAAAAGACCTAGATTGATTTTTGCGCACCACTGATATCCTCATTAACATATCTGATCATATGAGTATTTGACATAGTTGGAATCATATCCATGCCTAAATGTTCCAAAAATCCATAGATTTGGGATACCTACCACCACTAAAGGTCACAGCTAGATCAAAGTCTTCTCACAGACTTTTATAGTCTACAGTACTTAGTAAACTGAAGACCAGTCAGTACTCTTTATTGTTTGATTTTTCGCAAAGGGAACATCCAGTAAATCTACTACATAAACAGTCTGAGCTGTATATATAGGGGCAAAATTATGGTGCATTTTCAACAGCAAATCTGCCATATAGTCTTCTTAAAAGACTGCTAAACTTCACTCACAGCTCCCATAAGGGCATTTAACCATATGAAGATTTTGAAGGTGACTAGCAAGCTCAAGCTTACTAGTCACCTTCAAAAACTAAGAAAATACTCTTTTTGTTAGTACCTCTATAGATTGACTTTCAGAATATTTTACAACAGTAGCATCTACAGTATTTGCATGTATTCTATTCAAACAATAGTCTTTATGTGCAACACTGATGAAACTAAACATTAACATGTTTCCTATGTTAGGAATCCCAAACGTGTGAAAATCTCTGCCAGTGACTGACATACCAATTAAGATAGTGTTTGCCTAAACAATCTGTAGTTCTATAGGGAGAAAATGATGAAAGCTAGCTATAACATTATGGTTATTGTCAAGAAAAATCAAGTGTTTTCAGCTGTGGATACATTGATTTTGTTTGCATGGTCCCTTCAAGTTTATTCAGGATTGTTTAAAACTGCCTAATACCTTTTCTTTTATCCTCAATGTTTTTTCTAGGTGTTAGATCAGCAAACATTCCAAAACTTTCTCATGAATTTACAGACAGATTCCACAAATGAAGCAACTGTCTACACCGATAATTAAGAACCTAAGGTATATTAGACCTTTTGTTGTTGCAATAAGGTCACATTTAAGCCAGATACCAACAACAATCTTCATTACACAGAACAAGCCATAAACTTATCCTTTTAAGACATAATCTTACCCCCCTTTGTCTTTTGTGTGAGTATCAATTGGTTGCCCAGAAGGAGCGATAGTTTGGAAAGGATCTAGAGGCATTCTAAATTACACTCTTGGCAA
Source organism: Leptodactylus fallax (assembly GCA_947044405.1). NCBI lineage: Eukaryota > Metazoa > Chordata > Amphibia > Anura > Leptodactylidae > Leptodactylus > Leptodactylus fallax. The sequence continues at coordinate 3,110,234 of CAMRHE010000024.1, forward strand.
AATTATTCAGGTTTTAATTTTTCTATCACCAAGAAACAAATATTTCTACAGCAGGAGCATAATGCCCATATAATGGTTAATACCACAATGCTTTTCTGATGGCAGCTCATATAAAGTCAGTATCCTCATATAAAAAAAAAAAAAAAACCTAATATGTCTTGAGTAGTGCATGTCCATTCACACATCTAGAGACATGGCTGCTCAAGAAACTTGCTTGCTTTGCTAGAGGTCTAGGGGTTCTTTCAATATTTTGGGAGTCCCAAAGAGACTAAAAATTGAATAGCAGACTGTGTTTTTTTAGCGCAGTTTGGGGTATTTTAATAGTATAAGGGGGTCGACAGGAGGGGGAATTATAACTATAAGGGAGGATTTATTAGGGGGCATTATGACGATAGGAGGGTCATTTATATAAGGGGGCATTATGAACATATGGGGAATCATTTATATAAGGGCTATTAGGACGCATTATGAATACAAGGGGGAGACATCATTTATATAAGGGGTCATTAGGGGCGCAATGGGAATCAGGGGCATAATCTAAGGGAGCACTTAATTTAATTAAGGTGACACTTGGGCTTTATTAAGGCTAAGGCCCCACGTAGCGGGCCACAGCAAAAATGTGCTGCAGGAAAAACCGTGTTTCCGTAGGTGTAATTGAAATGCTGTGATTTCCAAAACCACAATGGTTTTGGAAATCGCAGCGTGTCCGCTGCGTGTATTTTTCCGCAATGTGTGGATGGGATTCACTAGAACTTTTCGCGGTGTTTATGCCATGTGCGGTCCCGGCCTTAAGGAGTTTTCCACCTCATTTTTATTGATGATCTATACTCAGAATAAATCATTAATAAGAGATACAGTGGGGAAAAAAATATTTAGTCAGCCACCAATTGTGCAAGTTCTCCCACTTAAAAAGATGAGAGAGGCCTGTAATTGACATCATAGGTAGACCTCAACTATGAGAGACAAAATGAGAAAACAAATCCAGAAAATCACAGTTGAAGTTTGCTAGAGAGCATTTGGATGTTCCAGAAGAGTATTGGGAGAATGTCATATGGTCAGATGAAACCAAAGTAGAACTGTTTGGTAGAAACACAACTTGTCGTGTTTGGAGCTGAGTTGCATCCAAAGAACACCATACCTACTGTGAAGCATGGGGGTGGTAACATCATGCTTTGGAGCTGTTTCTCTGCAAAGGGACCAGGACGACTGATCCTTGTACATGAAAGAATGAATGGGGCCATGTATCGTGAGATTTTGAGTGCAAACCTCCTTCTATCAGCAAGGGCATTGAAGATGAAACGTGGCTGGGTCTTTCAGCATGACAATAATCCCAAGCACACTGCCAGGGCAATGAAGGAGTGGCTTCATAAGAAGCATTTCAAGGTCCTGGAGTGGCCTAGCCAGTCTCCAGATCTCAACCCCATAGAAAACCTTTGGAGGGAGTTGAAAGTCCGTGTTGCCCAGCGACAGCCCCAAAACATCATTGCTCTAGAGGTGATCTGCATGGAGGAATGAGCCAACATACCAGCAACAGTGTGTGCCAACCTTGTGAAGACTTACAGAAAACGTTTGACCTCTGTCATTGCCAACAAAGGATATATAACAAAGTATTGAGATGAACTTTTGTTATTGACCAAATACTGATTTTCCACCATAATTTGCAAATAAATTCTTTCAAAATCAGACAATGTGATTTTCTGGATTTGTTTTCTCATTTTGCTCTCATAGTTGAGGTCTACCTATGATGTCAACTACAGGCCTCTCTCATCTTTTTAAGTGGGAGAAATTGTACAATTGGTGGCTGACTAAATACTCTTTTTCCCCATTGTATGTGAATCCTCATTGATCAGTATTTTGAAGGGGCCATGGCACCTGTTTATATCACACGCTGTCTGTTTATACTTACTGTGTGATGTAATTACAGTCTTGTCACATAGACGTGTATAGAACGTGGTTATAGTTACATTACATGGCCACTATGAATATGAATAATACTATTTAAATACAGAAGGGGTCACAGCGCTATACAAGTACCACGGTTCATTCAAACAGTTGATCCTAGGGGTCCTGTGTATTGGAACCCCACTCATTTTTTTTACCTTTTAATTAGGAAACACCTGGGACATTACTAATAAGGGGCACTATTTAAAGGGGGTACACAGGGAAGTTATTAATTTAAAAATGCACTTGGGGGTATTATTCATTATGCGGGATATATTATATATTTTATAATTGGGAGTTTCAGCATGGGTGTGCAGGTGAGGACAATATAGGTCAGGTGCCTAGAAAAGTAAGGAGCCAAAGATGTCTGTGCTGCAAACTTTACAGAGATTGAAAGAAGTGGTCATGGCGGTCCAGATGGAAGAGACAGGAAATGTGAACAATTAATCAGAGATGTAACCTATAAGTCACTAAATGTAACTGCATTGTAATCACCTAAATGGTCCGTAGAGCCCTGTGTAGAGCCGCTATCTACCACTATACGGTCACCGTATAGTGATAATATCAGTATACAGTGGGTACAAAAAGTAATCAGACCCCTTTAAATTTTTCACTCTTTGTTTCATTGCAGCCATTTGCTAAAAGCAAAAAAGTTCATTTTATTTCTCATTACTGTACACTCAGCACCCCATCTTGACAGAAAAAAAAACAAAAATGTAGATATTTTTGCAAATTTATTAAAAAAGAAAAACTGAAATATCACATGGTCATAAGTATTCAGATCCTTTGCTGTGACACTCATATTTAACTCACATGCTGCCCATTTCCTTCTGATCCTCCTTTAGATGGTTCTACTCCTTCATTGGAGTCCAGCTGTGTTTAAATAAACTGATTGGACTTGATTAGGAAAGGCACACACCTGCCTATATAAGACCTCACAGCTCACAGTGCATGTCAGAGCAAATAAGAATCATGAGGACAAAGGAACTGCCCAAGGAGCTCAGAGACAGAATTGTGGCAAGGCACAGATCTGGCCAAGGTTACAAAAAACTTTCTGTTGCACTCAAGGTTCCTAAGAGTACAGTGGCCTCCATAATTCTTAAATGGAAGAAGTTTGGGACAACCAGAACTCTTGCTAGACCTGGCCATCCATCCAAACTGAGCAATCGTGGGAGAAGAGCCTTGGTGAGAGAGGTAAAGAAGAACCCAAAGATCACTGTGGCTGAGCTCCAGAGATGCAGTAGGGAGATGGGAGAAAGTTCCACAAAGTCAATTATCACTGCAGCCCACCACCAGTCGGGGCTTTATGGCAGAGTGGCCCGAAGGAAGCCTCTCCTCAGCGCAAGACATATGAAAGCCCACATAGAGTTTAATAAAAAACACATGAAGGACTCCCAGACTATGAGAAATAAGATTCTCTGGTCTGATGAAACGAAGATTGAACTTTTTGGTGTTAATTCTAAGCGGTATATGTGGAGAAAACCAGGCACTGCTCATCACCTGCCCAATACAATCCCAACAATGAAACATGGTGGGGGCAGCATCATGCTATGGGGGTGTTTTTCAGCTGCAGGGATAGGATGACTGGTTGCAATTGAAGGAAAGATGAATGTGGCCAAGTACAGAGATATCCTGGAAGAAAACCTCTTCCAGAGTGCTCTGGACCTCAGACTGGGCCGAAGGTTCATCTTCCAACAAGACAATGACCCTAAGCACACAGCTAAAATAACAAAGGAGTAGCTTCAGAACAACTCTGTGACCATTATTGACTGGCCCAGCCAGAGTCCTGACCTCAATCCAATTGAGCATCTCTGGAGAGACCTGAAAATGCCTGTCCACCAACGTTCACCATCCAACCTGACGGAACTGGAGAGGATCTGCAAGGAAGAATGGAAGAGGATCCCCAAATCCAGATGTGAAAAACTTGTTGCATCATTCCCAAGAAGACTCATGGCTGTACTAGCTCAAAAGGGTGCTTCTACTCAATACTGAGCAAAGGGTCTGAATACTTATGACCATGTGATATTTCAGTTTTTCTTTTTTAATAAATTTGCAAAAATATCTACATTTCTGGGGGGGGTTTCTGTCAAGATGGGGTGCTGAGTGTACATTAATGAGAAATAAAATGAACTTTTTTGCTTTTAGCAAATGTCTGCAATGAAACAAAGAGTGAAAAATTTAAAGGGGTCTGAATACTTTCCGTATCCACTGTACATAGGTTGGGGGCCCACTTGGACATGTTCGGTTCCCCTGTGCTGAACCCCTAGCTATGCCTCTCACAACCACATGGGATCAATATCCTCACAATGAGGATATTGATCCTATGAATACAGCAAATCTTGTTCTTGCTTCTCTATAGATTTGCCCAGTTTGACTACCCCTCATTCTCTTCAGCTGTACATTATCTTAACACTATACTTTCATCTTTTGCAATTTTTATTAAATATCTGCCCTTCAATACTTTACAGCAGCTGCAAGGGAAATGCTTGACCAGAGAAGTCTTATCCTTGCCAAATCAGCTGTTTGTGGGGTGAAGGTGAGGGATCTGAAATCATACCCCTGGTGATCAAATAAAAGGGTTTTTCAAAACAACAGCCTTAAAGATACAGTTAAAGGGGTTTTCTAGGATTATGATATTAATTGCTGTGGTTTCTTCACTACTTAATAAGCATAGGGCCATACAGTGTATGGTAGCTGTGCTTGGCATTGCAGGTCAACCCCATTTATTTGACTAGGACTGATCTGCAGAAAGGACATGTTACCAAAGGATATAATGTCACTGGCCTGAGAAGAAGAACTGGAGCTCAATATCAGAGTCCTGGACAATCTCTTTAAATATAGTACACATAACTAGAAAAGAAAACGTTTGAACATTTTTATCAGATAAAGTTCAAATCATTTACATTGAATATCGATCACAAAATTCATATTTTGCACTCTTTTTTTCCAGGTAGAAATGGGATTTTTCAGCATCACGAGCATCTTTTTCGAAGCAAATTGTTTTATTCTCCATAACAAAAATACAGAACTTTATGCTGTAAGCATTGATCATTTTTTCACTTTAAAAACACAACAAAAGCGACCACTACTCTAATATTCAGTTGTTAAAAATGGTATAGCAGAGTGCTGAAACAGAACTATACAACATACAATAATGAATGCAGACCAAAGCCAGGGGTTTGATTCATAAGGAGAATATGCCACTTTCTTCCATACCAAGCAGCTCATTTTATGCTGACAATATTAAGGTGTGGGAGCTTTATAACTATTCTACACTAGGAATGCATAATAAAAAGTCTTTATAAATAATACTGCAAAAAAAAGAAAAGTTTAAATGTCACAGCTAACTAAACAATGCAATGGTATGATATATTCACTACTGTGGAAATATGTTTAACATGGGGAAAGTCCGAATTTTAGATGAGTCCCTTTTGAAAAAAAAAGAAAAGAAATGAAGCCAATTTAAAACATTAAGGCACATAAAATGTACAGAAGAAGAGACGGGCAAAGCAATGTTTGGTGTGATTGTGTTAGGAAGGAGATTGAATTGATCCTTTCTATTGAATAACCCTACTGACTATTGGAAGTCCTCATTATGGGGACTTACTATATGATGAAATTTCTTATTATTTTTCCCTACAGGCTCCCTAAATCAGATTGAGGAGCACAATTCCAATCACTATGGATAATAAAATAGATTACTGTCACACAGTTATAAAGTAAAGGCCACATATTACAGCTATAAGTGTGTCAACACAAGTAATTTTTGTGTCATATTCCTAATAAGCTATGAAGGAATACAAATATGTACAGTAAGTCTAATGTATTTATGAGGAGAGCCCTTCTCACCCCTCTCCACGGTGATTGACAGGATGTTGTGCATATGTGCATGCACAGCAACCTGTCAATCACAAACTTGAATGGCAGGGAGAGGCAAGGAAGGGCTCCCTTCATGAATACCTTGGACTCATATCTATTAGTTTTGGCTAATAGGAATGTGGACTTGTAGTTGAATTTGTATAGTGCAGGTTTTTGATTGACAGGTTGCTGTGTATGCACATATACACAACACCCTATCAATCATTATGGAGAGGGGTGAGAGGGACAGAAGAGCTCTCGTCATGAATACACTAAACTTAAAATTATGCTGCAAAAACAGCATATTCCACTTTAAATAATCAGGTAGGAGTAGCTATAATGAAAGTTCTTTTACTAACATTAGTCTTTGCAATGTGAATAATGCACAAGTAAACCACTTGTCTCTAAAAATAAAAAGTGATTCAATTATTCTACTATAAAAATGTGCGATACAGAAAACATACATTATAGGTGGGCGATAGCATGGGATGCATTATATTCTAGTATTGTGTCAAATACAAATAGAATGCATATTTTTACACTGAAAACAGCCATAACATATATCAAGAAATGACTAGGCAAACAGATGCACGTTTCAATACAATCAGCCCAACAGAACTATTTTAGGATCAAAATTATATGGTACATAAAATCCACTTTTTATGTCTTTCTTGACTGATGTAATTATTTTAAAACAGGTTCTGTGGCACATACTTAAGTAGTCCAGTAAAACCCACTAGTTCAAAAGATTTGCTTTACAAAATCCATAGCCTAAGGCAAGGGAGGCAATGTATATTCAAGGTGCTCCATGTACAGTAGATTTAATCAAAGCCATATGATAGATAATTTTACATTCTGTGTCATAACAAGTTTGGACTTACAATTTAACCCTCTGTATCAACTCTACTATAAAATTAGCATTTCACCAAATAATGCTACATTTAACCCTTCCCTGCCAAAGCCATTTTTGAAATGTGATTTTCATTTTTTATTCCCTGAAAGGCATAACTTTTTTATTTTTCCATTCACACAGCCGTATGTGGAATTCATTTTTATGGGAGAAATTGTATTTCATAATGGTAACATTTAATATTCCATATAATGTACTAGGAAACTGGAAAAAATTCAGAATGAAGTGGAATTAGAGAAAAACTGTATGCAATATTCTTACAGGATTTGTTTTTACAGCGTTCAATGTGCAGCTAAAATGACATATTCACTATATTCTGGGGGTCAAAAATAACAGGGATGAGGGAAAAACTAAATTAATTAAAATATATCTTTTATTGAATATATTTAAAAAATAGTAGTGTGCCTAGTCTAAGAAAAAAATCATAAATACCATTTGGATATGTCACCAGTAAGGTAACCAAAATTATTAATCATGCTGCACACATTATATTGGTAATGCCTAGTGTTAACCCACACAGAAAATATTTTAGTCTATTGGGAACTGGGATGGTATAGTCATAGACAATTCTGACAAAAGTGTGGGCAAACAAAAAAGGGAGGAGAATCTCCGCTAATAAACACTGGGAAGTTGTCACATATTCTATACAAATTCCACTAAATGGGTCAATCCACATAGAGCAAAATTTCAGGGAGGGCCACTATCAAGGATGTTGTAGCAGCAGGATCAATTAGCTAACAACTAAAAGATCATGGGCCAGTTCATTTTTGTGGAAAATCGCCATACATCTAATCAGAAGCCCCAAGTTTGATATATGATGAATTATCCCCTGAAATAAATTCTTGATGCCTTTCCCCCTTTTTCAACTTTATTTTTTTTTTAGATCCCCTAGGAGGCGTCTGATCACTGATACAATACACTGCAATGCTAATGTATTCCAATATACTCTGAAATACCTATAGTTCTACAATAGAATAAAATGTAATAGACCCAATGTAAAGACAAGCCTGTCTCACGGTTCACGGCTCACGGTTGTCATAGCAATTGATCTCGTTTCGGGGAAAAGTGCTCACGGTAAGATGACGTTGCCCATGCTTTGCCAGGAAAATGGTGCTTTGGTCAGGTTTTGTTTGAGTCATCAGAGGGGTTGATTTGGGTTAATTTGGGGACATTGTATTACACAGCTGAGATCCAGCAGCTATGGCGGCCACTCAGCTCCTGACCGGCTGCCATATTTAAAGGCCGAATTAATCCATTATGTATATTATGAGAAGTATAATATTCACTTCTATAGGCCTTTTTATTGTGCATTATCAATTTAAAAATGCTATAAAATGTATTAGTGTCATTTTTAAAATAATACAGCTTTAGGCTAAGGTCCCATGTTGCGGAAACAGTTTTTTTTAGGAAGATTTTGCTGTGTTTTTTTGAGCCAAAGCCAGGGGTGGATTAAGCAGAAGGTAGAAGTATAAGTATGTCCTAGATATTTCCCATTCCTTCTGTAGCCATTACTGGCTTTGGCTCAAAAAAATTGCAGCAAAAACTGCAACAACAAAAGCTGCATTCCCACAATGTGGGGCCTTAGCCTTAAAGGGGTTTGTTTTTCCAAGTTGTACAGTGCTGCGGAATATGTTGGCTCTATATAAATAAAATGTATTATTATTATTATTATTATTATTATTAATATAACATTTTTGATAGGGTAACATAAAATATTATTCAACTCTCCCTGATACCCCACCAGTCCAATCCAGACAGTGTCAACTCTGCTCTCCACTTTCTGGTGTCTCCCAACACCCAGAAAATGTTTGGCAGCCAAGCACTGGATGGAATTGTTAGTTGTCTAAGTCAGTGACTGGCTAAGCAGGGATCTCCAAGCCTTTCTGTCAGACACCAGTAAGTAAACAAGACTAGGGACATGGGCAGGAACAGAGCAGCGTGGGATTGAGGAGTTGTGAGTAATGTTTTATTACTGTTAGTGCCCCATGTTTAGCCTTGTTAAATACGTTTTTACCACCATGAAAAAGCACTTTAATTATATATGAAATCATAGAGAATATTTTTTATTGTGAAATATCTACAATTTGCATAAACACGAATATAGTAGCTGTTTGACTTCACTGGAATATTAACTCTTGAAAAAAGAATCAGCAGGAATGTAGTTGTAACTTTTCTTCTTGAAAAAAAAAGGAGGAAAGCAAATGCACTATTTTAGAGTCTTGAACCCATTGAGGCAGTATCCTCTGCACCTGACATGGTTAATTAGATTTCTGATATGTGTTAGCAAAGTCCAAAAAGCCAAATGGCTCTGGCCACAGATGTGTTTCTCTGAAAATTAACTACCTTGTTTTTTTCATATCCCATAGTAACATTTTACCCACAAGATAGTCAAGTAAATGGTATTTTAAGGTCCACCCTTATCATTTTTAATAAGAGCACCTGACATGTCAACTTTTAGGTCCTGTTCACATCTGTATCAAAGAATCTTCTAGGAGCCTGGATTTTGTTGCACCTAACAAAAAGAGCACTGCCTGACCACATTAATATCAATGGGATCCATCGGGTGCTATTGGTATCTATTGAGAGATGGAAGGAAAACTGCCCTTATCTTTGCAACACATTTGCACTTCAGATGTTATGCTTCATTCATGAAAGCATTTGTATGTTTCCTCAGTTAGCCTAAAACATAATAAAAATGTATGTACTTTACAGTATTTTATTCCAGCTTCTATTTCATTTAATTTTTTACATTGATATCAGTGATGATAGTAGTAAAGCAAGAACCTGAAAACTGATAACATTGAAGGGTTTCACCCTTTCCATAGTTTCTTTACAGCATAATAAATCCCAGATTACAATGTTTTTTACCATAGTAAAAGTTCGCCAGATTATTTTACAACTCTTTCAAAGATATTGGTAAATGGAGTTGCATTGCAACTCCGAGGGTGCAGCAACTGCGACTTTAAGTCACAAAAAGATTGGATATTGTTTTGCGACTAAAAGTCATGGTCGCAGCACCCTTGGAGTCGCAATGCGACTCATTTCACTAACATGAGTGAAAGAATTGCAAGGTGACTTGGCAATCTATGGCCACGTTATTGGAGTCCTGGCCATAATCATCATGTAGCCATAGCTTTAACTAAAAACAAAGAAAAAGCAGGCAGTATTATCAAATGATACATTTAAATGTAAACACTGTAAACATTTGTTTGAGTCAATTGTTCATTGAGTCAGAGCACCCAAAATAGAAAAGAAGCAAGGTCGCAAAAAGGCTTGATAAAAGAAATCCTACAGTTTTGTTTACAAAGTTCCTATGCAGAGTTATGTGTTTCCATTATTACAGAAAGCTAACAAAGCCTGAGTAGTCTTATGCTACAGTCAGTAGGCCTCCAGGGCAAATTAAGGATTATGATATCAAGTTGGTTGACGAAATTTCTCAAATGGCAGAAAAGGAAGATATTGTAGTTATGGGAGAAAAACATGTCTGATGTAGACTGGAATAACTAGTGGTTATACATGCAATAACAGTAATCTAATTGATGCACTTAATGTAGCATCTCTGAAACAGCTAGTAAACTCACCAACCAGTAGGGAGAACATTGTAATATTTAGTCCTAACAAATGAGGATCTGGTGTCTGTGGTTAGGGTGGAAGAACATGTGGGTTTCAGTGACCATCAATGATTATGATTTGACATAAAACAGACTGGGAGCAAGCATACACTACTACTGAAGTATAAGTCTTTAGAACAGAGGTCAGCAACTCACTGGTGCTGGGTTCGGCACCCCGGGCTTATATATGTGGCACAGGGCTTTCTATTGTCTTAACACATGGCAGTGCTGTCCCGGGTGACAATCTCTCTCATTTGAAGGGGAGGATGCACTGGGGCTGGGGAGCATGAGGCATCATTTACTAGAGTCTGGGCCATGGGTTAGCCTAGTCAGAGGACAGCGACTGAATGTGCAAATTATAATATGGTAGCTAAACTTTTCTTTGTTCGTTTCAACAAGGCTGGTAGGATTTGTTTGGATTTCTTCAACAAAAAATCTGGGCTGTGTGAGGGGCATCATCTGCCTCTCACAAAGCATGCTTACTGCAGACTACTCTTATCCCTATGTTCAGCTGACAGTTGTATCCACCAGATAAGAATAATCTTTGCTAAAAAAAAAAAAAAAAAGTCAGGGACAAGGATCCCACTGAAATGTAACTTTAACCTAATTGGTTGATGTTATGGCTTATGTTATAAAATTTTCATGCAGGGGTTGACATCATTTCAATTATTGCATGGCACACTGACTACTTTATCTTTGATGTTTTTTTTCAAAATCAGCATACCATCCAAAAAAAGTTGATAATCCCCGCTTTAGAAGGACAAATTTCAAGGAAATGGGGGAGTGTTAAAAAAAGGGAATTAAAAGGGTGAATAAAAACAGCAGAAATGTATGCCCAGTGGCTGCTATTAAAAGGGCCATCTTAAAGGCAACTAGATTAGAAAAAGTTGAAACCACTATGGCAGGGGTGGGCAACCCCCGTCACGCGTGCCAAGAGTGGCACGCCAGGCATATTTCCCTGGCACGGGCAACGGAGTCCTCACCCAGATATGTGCCTGATCCTATTAAAATTTCATTAGCGCCAGGTGCTGCCTGAAGATGGATGAGGCATCACCCAGCGTCTGCACAGTCTATGTACAGTAGTGAAGCCGGTAACTGCCGGCTTCACTACTGTACCTGAGTGAATTGCTCAGGATTGGTTAAAGCTATAAAGAAACACTTGGATTCATTTTAAAGATGATAATTTCATCTTTAAAATGATACCAAGATCACCATGATTGTCCTTACACATCCTGAGCAATTACCTGGTGAAAACGATGTTCGGCATTGAAATCCCAATGCCGATCTCAATTCCCGACATCCTTTTAACAGTGAATCGCTCTGAATCTGTAATGTCTATCATGGTGATCTTGGTATCTTTTTAAAGATGAGATTCTCATCTTTAAAATGAATCCAGTTGCATCTTTGTGGCCCTAACAGATCCTTATAAATGGGGCTCTAAAGTGTCCACCCCCTCCTGCCTCAGGCAGCATCTTAGAGCTAAGGAAGGAGGGGGAGGAGGAGCTGCAGACTGCAGAGACAATGATAACGTATCATTGTTTGTGCATAAGCTAGAGATGACCCCAGAGGGGGGGTAGCAGGGACTTCTGTCCATGTTATCCCCTCTCCTATCAATCAGAGAGCATACTGTACTTTTGCTCTCTGATTGTCACATACAGGAATAATGTAATACCCCTCTGAGCCTAATCACAGGGGTATTCTTATGTAATACCCCTCTGAACCTAACCAGGAAGTTTATTGGCGCTGTGACCCAGATGTTTACCATCGTCCAGGTCGCAGCGCCAAAAGTGTCGCACCAAACACTTACACAACACATGCACAAAGTCACTAATAAAATTTAAATTTTTTCACTGTCCCTGTCCTGTCCATACCTGATATTTATAGCCCGCCTCTCTAGTGATATCCGTTACATGCTAAAATAATAGTAATAGCAATTATCACTAGCGATGAACGTATAAAACATTTCTGACAAAAGGAAGTTCCGTCAGTCAGATAATACATTTTTACCCATTAAATGTGTATAAAATACTAGTTTTTGGCAGTTTTCAGATACTGTGTGCAGGGGCCGCTATGGGGCATAATACCGTGTGCAGGGTCCGCTATGGGGCATAATATCGTGTGCAGGGGTCATCAAACTTACAATTATTGACCGGCACTCCGAGTACCTCAACTTTGATTTCTTTAATCGAAATCGGCACGCCGAACAAAAAAGGTTGCCTACCCCTGCACTATGGTTTAGAAGAGAAGTAAGTAATATAGTTAAAAAAGCTGCTTTTAAGAGACATAGAGAAACCAAAAGTGTAGCTGATAGACAGCTGTATAAAGTTAGAGAGAAGGAGGCCAAACATATTATAAATTCTGCTAAGCATCAAAGGAAGGAGAAATGACCAAGTGTATTAATAAGGGGGAAAAGACCTTCTTCAGGTATATTAGTGATAGAAAGAAATAAAATGGTGTTGTTAGTAAGATTAGAAACATGGAAGGCAATTATATTGGTTGAGATAAGGCTGTCGCTGACCATTTTGTTCAGTGTTTTCAGAGGCAGCTTTCAAAATTGAAACTTGTATGTAGATAGTCCGTTTACGCACTTAGCCCCAGTGTTTTTAGAGGCTGATGGAATGGGTAAATTGGCACATTTAACCCTTTCCTGACATCCGCCGTAATAGTGTGGTGGATGTCGGGTTTTTAAATATGGCAGCCACTCAGTAGTTGAACAGCCACCATAACCGCCGGGACCCCGCTGTATTAAACAGCAAAGAATCGGCGGCAGTGCCAGCAATTAGTGCCCATCTGATTAACCTCCATTTAACTGAGGTGCCATTTTGGCCTAGTGAAGGCACCCAGGCTTGTGTGGCATACATGTGTATTAGAGGCTGCTCTATGCAGCCTGTAATACAAGTTTTGCGACTTTATAATGAATTGCAATGCATTAATATTGTAATGCATTATATTAGTGACCAACCCCCTGAAGTTCAAGACCCCTATATGGGCTAAAAATTACAGTTAAAAAAGTTTAAAAAGTGAAAATAAAAAAAAAAAATTCAAATCACCACCCTTTCCCTAAAACAAATATACATTAGGAATCCATGTGTCCAAAATCCCTTGTCTTGCCTGGACTTCAGAAGAGAAGAATCCAAGGGTCCTGATATCTGACAACCTAAAATAAGTCAACAGTGCAGACAGGCAGCAGGGAGGCCATGTAGGATGGCCAAGAGTAGTTGAGGCTTGAAACAAGGTGGGGAATCTACAGTAAGAGAACTTAAGTATGCCTGGGAAAAAAGGCATACTTAGTGGGAATAATAAAAAGCAGAATTGATGGACCATGTGGTCTTTTTCTGCTGTCTATTGTCTGTTTCTATGTTACTGTCTTCCATCTACTGTCTACAGATGGAAAAATGAACACATGACTACAGGGTTAGACTACACAAGGAATTGGTTAGCAAACTGTAACCACTCAGACACATACAATAGTCTTAATAAAAATATTTAGTCAAGACCAAATTAACCCCAAAAGGTACAAAGTCTCTGACATGATCTTGGATGACTAACCCATTTGGTTTAGCAAAGTATAAGGTAATCTGAATCCTACAGTAGGGACCAATTTTTGTTGCCAAGGTACATACATTTTATAAAGAATCTATCACTACCAAATTTAAATTGCATCTAAACCATTTATATGCTATTGTAGGACCCATTAGTCACTTAGTGAACATACCTTTTGTGTGAACAAGTTGTTCAGTGTCTATATTAGGAGTGGCAAGCACAGGAGACAATGGGTGCTCTGGCACAGTCATACCCTGCATACACTGAACAGTTCATTTGCATATGAAACCACAAATAATAGTTTAGAAGCAATTTTGGTAGTGGTATTTTTTTTTTTTAAATAACCGGGGAACCTCAGTTTAACACTGGCTACAAAAAACAACAGGAGTCACCAGGTATAGTATTACCCTTCTACAATACACTAAAAGTGTAGTGTTTGTCGACCAATATTCACAGAAAGATATCAGTTTCCCTGTCTTAGTTTAGAGGATTAATTAGTGTTTCGATAGAAGAGCAGCTAAAATCAATAAGCTTTTCTCAGAAGTAGATATAGAAAATAGGATAGATAGTCCTGAAAGATATTTCCTGAAATAGACAGAAATATCCTGGAAAATAAAGCTGTGTAAACCAATAGGATAATGTTTATTAAAGAGGTAAAGAAAAGAATAAATCTTTGTCTAGTACACTAAAAGCGACACTGGTTATTTTTCTATTTTTGTCATTATATTGTCTGAAGTATCATCCCCTCAATAGTAATAGTTGTCTACTCATAGTGTATTTCCTTATCTTAACTTCACTTTCTTCAATAAGTCACATGATCACAGTCTAACCTCTTTTTTTTCTAGCATGGGTTGCTGTTAGTTATTTGGTGAACCAATTAATCTAGAACCAGATTTGACCTGACGTTTCCAAAAGTTTCAGGTTCACCGGAACACAAAACTTTTGGGGTTTGTAACCCAAGAAACACTATTATACCCTGGGTTCTCCTCAGACCCCAGAGTATAATACATGGAGGCTCATGGTAGATGAGGGAAAATAACAAATACATTAACCTTGCCTCACCTCTCCAGGGCATCAGGTGGTCCTTTGGTGTCCTCTTTAAGCCTCCTCTGGCCTCTGACATCACATGCCCTAGGGTCACCACTGAGGCCCGTGATTGGGCCTCATGGTCACATGGGGCGCACCAAGCATCATGACGCTAGACACAGGCTGGAAGAGACCTGAAGAGGATACAGGGGACCGTTTGACACTGAAGAGATGCCCAGAAGAGGTGAGGAAAGGTGAATATAAGTGTTTGTTATATTTCCTCATCTCCCCTGGGCCTCCATCTCCAATAGCATTTCCGGTTCTATCCACACAAATTCGGTATGAAACGAACCTCAGGGCTGAATCTCACAAATATGCGGAAAAAGAATCTTTTGATGTTTGCCCATCTTTAGTTCCTGTGTAAACAGTAGATGTCTCTCTCTTTCTGCTGCTTGAGAGATACAATGTGAGCCCTGCCCTACTGTTCATTTGCCTTGCTGCAAATTCTCTCATGTAATCTGATACATAAAGCCGACCTTTCTCGCATACTGCTCATAGTTCCTCTCTCTCACAGTCCGGTTACCATTCCTCCATTACCTTCCACAGTGTTATGAACAGTTGTTGCAACTTTCAGGACCTGTTGTGACATCATACCCACAATGTAAGGTCCTGAAAAGTAAATAGTATTATGAGCTCTGCACTGTTTTGAAAAACAGGAAATAGATGCAATAGTGTACAAGTACTAGACATGGGTACAGAAACTAGGCATGGGTGACAACATTAGCAATAGCAGATGTTGAATCTACTTCCATAAGTACCTTGAATAGTGTAGCCCTATTTGGGGGGGGGTATGAGTATTATCCCTCCCGCAACAGACTCTGGCGCTGACCTGTGTGTATAATGGGACCTGAAGCCTTCGCTGAAGGGAAGAGTGGGAACATATATGAAATATATCAGTGCCTCCACCCAGGATAGAGCCTCTGTATTACAGGGAGGATCTCTTCCTGGGACTTACCCATGAAATACAGTTAGTAGCCTTAACAAGGATCACTGTACTAATCTCACAGTCTGAAGAATACATACAGATACCACATAAGGTTATAACAGTAGCTTTATAAGAATCAACAGGGTAATAATACATACATACAATATACTCAGAACACAGCAGTACTACAACAACCAGCAAGTCCTCAACCGTCTTAGGTTATATACCCGGGTATATATATAGATATATAGCAAGAGTCCAGTGCACAATACCTCCAGGCAACAGAAGAGATGCAGGGGCCCCTGTGGATGAATGTGGATCCTCGGATTCTTCCAGGAGATGACAGACAGCCGATCAGGAGATGATGATGATGGTGAGATTCTTCACAGGCAGCAAACAGGGCGACGGTGACGGCAGTAGATGCAGGCCTGACTACCCTAACACTGAGTCCTTAACCTGCCAGCTAAACTACTAGTGCCACCGGGCCTCTAACTAGCTAGTTGGCCTTCGGAAGCCTAACCTATCACTGCCCTGAACTATATATATATATGGATCCCTAACTACGGTTACTAGCTAGGTCCTGTGAGTATATAGGGGGTAACACATACCTAACTATATACTGTGAAGTAAAGAGGAACAAGTGGCTCTTAGACTCCCCCAGACATAACATGTCTGTCTCAGCAGCTCTGCTCACATCTCTCCCCCCAGCAGCTCTGCCTCACATGTGTCTGACTCACTGTATTTACAAAACAAAACTTGCACTGAATGCCTGGGGTCTCTGAAGCCAAACTGCAGGGGCAAAGAAGCCAGATACATTATATACTAGTAGAAATGGCAGTTCCCTACACTCTCCCTCTGGTGAAATCTTTACGTCACGTCAAAGACATACAAAGTCATAGTATACAGTCAACATTACCAATGACAATATCAATATGGTTGCTTTTGCATTTACAGAGTCACAACAGGTTAATAGGTATACATGCCAGCAGGAGCGAAAATTGGTAACATATTGACCAAAGTGGACACTGCACCCACCCAAGCATGGTATAAATGGGGGGGGGGAGGAAATTGGGGGGCCCCCAAATTATTATAGGGCGGCTGGGGGGGGGGGGGGGCATCCCCCCCCCCCCCCCCCCCCCCCGGGGGGGGGGGGGGGGGGGGGGGGGCCGCCCAGGGGGGGGGGGGGGGGGGGGGGGGGGGGGGGGGGGGGGGGGGGGGGGGGGGGCCCCCGCCCGGGCGGGGGGGGGGGGGGGGGGGGGGGTGGGGGGGTGGGGGGGGGGGGGGGGGGGGGGGGGGGGGGGGGAGGGGGGGGTGGGGGGGGCGGGGGGGCGGGGGCCCAACCCCCCCGGGGGGTGGGGGGGGGGGGGGGGGGGGGGGGGGGGGGGGGGGGGGGGGGGGGGGGGGGGGGGCGGGGGTGGGGAGGAGCTCACCACTTTATTTGGGGGGGGGGGGGGAAAAAATTTTTTTGTCTTGCCCCTTCCCCCCCCCCCCCCCTCTTTTTTTTTGGTTTGGTTTGGTGGGGGGGGGGGCTTCCTTTTGAGGGGGTTGGGCCCCCCCGCCGGCCGGCGGGGTTTTGTTTGTGGTTGGTTCCTATTTCGGTGGGGGAAGAGGGGGGGGGGACAATTTCATTTGTCCTGTAGACTGAAGAGGTATATCCCTCAGATACTTTTGGTAGAACGAGCGATAAATCAGGGTCACTTGAGATCCTGTATCAAACAGGGCAGGAGCGGCATGACCATTGACAGTGACTTTGACAACGGACCTGGAGCCCGCGATAGCGCCTCTGGTCTTTACTCGGCCCGCCTTCCTTCGGTGTCTTTGATTCTGAATAGAGAAGACAGCACTGTGTCCCAATCCCTCACTGTCCTCCGTACACTGTCTGGCAGTATGGCCCGTCTGACCACATTTATAACAGGTTCTAGCATCCTTCCTCCATTGAGTGGCAGTGGGTGGAGTGGCGGACTGTCTAAGTTCTGACCACTCCGCTGGTTTGTCCTTGTTTGAATTAGGAACAACATCTTCTTTAGAGATGCTTTTCGCTTTCTTAGGGGTACTAAAACTAATGTCAGCTTCTTGTTTCTTCACTAACTTCATTAAGTCAAGAAATGGAAGGACTCTATCAGATAGTAAGTCCTTGAGTACTTGAGCAAGAGGATGATGAGGTTGTAACCCTCTCACCAACTGACTGGTTCTCATAGCGTCTACCTCTGAAGTAGATATAGCTGCGTGGTACACCAGACGTGAAAGAAGTAGCTGTAAACGGTTAATAAAAGTAGAGACATTTTCCCCTTCTTTTTGACGAACCATTCGGTAATCAGCAACCATCTGAGCAAGGTCATAGTATGGCTCAAAGTGATCAGACAGTACTTGTATATAGTCCAATGCACTCACTCCTTCATGAGAGTCTCTGTACAAGCGGATCAATTCTGCAGCAGGAGACCGCAAACTTTCACTGATACGCTGCTGCTTGCCTTCTTCAGAGCAAGACCATTCCTTCAGGCATTGGAGAGTATGTTCTTTCCATATCTCAAAGTTTTCCTCCCCTTGTGGTACTGGGACATTACCAGAGAATACTTTTAGTTTCTTGTAGTGAGTGGCCTGCAGGCCCTGAGCTAACATTTCAGTCAGCCTGGCTAAAGTGCTAATAGCACTGTCACTAGAGGAACTGCTAGCGACGGCCATACTGGGGGGGAAACTGGCTGAGCGGGGTTCTTCCTTTACCTGAACCAGGGGAGGAACAGGAGATCGGTAATCCCATGTAGTAGCTAGTGGGAGGTTCCCCTCTGAGCTATATCGCTTCTCCATATCAATGACTATTCCCACTTCTAAATCTCAGCAGTGCCTCCAAATGTAGCCCTATTTGGGGGGGGGGGTATGAGTATTATCCCTCCCGCAACAGACTCTGGCGCTGACCTGTGTGTATAATGGGACCTGAAGCCTTCGCTGAAGGGAAGAGTGGGAACATATATGAAATATATCAGTGCCTCCACCCAGGATAGAGCCTCTGTATTACAGGGAGGATCTCTTCCTGGGACTTACCCATGAAATACAGTTAGTAGCCTTAACAAGGATCACTGTACTAATCTCACAGTCTGAAGAATACATACAGATACCACATAAGGTTATAACAGTAGCTTTATAAGAATCAACAGGGTAATAATACATACATACAATATACTCAGAACACAGCAGTACTACAACAACCAGCAAGTCCTCAACCGTCTTAGGTTATATACCCGGGTATATATATAGATATATAGCAAGAGTCCAGTGCACAATACCTCCAGGCAACAGAAGAGATGCAGGGGCCCCTGTGGATGAATGTGGATCCTCGGATTCTTCCAGGAGATGACAGACAGCCGATCAGGAGATGATGATGATGATGGTGAGATTCTTCACAGGCAGCAAACAGGGCGACAGTGACGGCAGTAGATGCAGGCCTGACTACCCTAACACTGAGTCCTTAACCTGCCAGCTAAACTACTAGTGCCACCGGGCCTCTAACTAGCTAATTGGCCTTCGGAAGCCTAACCTATCACTGCCCTGAACTATATATATATATGGATCCCTAACTACGGTTACTAGCTAGGTCCTGTGAGTATATAGGGGGTAACACATACCTAACTATATACTGTGAAGTAAAGAGGAACAAGTGGCTCTTAGACTCCCCCAGACATAACATGTCTGTCTCAGCAGCTCTGCTCACATCTCTCCCCCCAGCAGCTCTGCCTCACATGTGTCTGACTCACTGTATTTACAAAACAAAACTTGCACTGAATGCCTGGGGTCTCTGAAGCCAAACTGCAGGGGCAAAGAAGCCAGATACATTATATACTAGTAGAAATGGCAGTTCCCTACACTAGCTTTAAAAAAAATGGTGGAGTGTGGCTTTAAAATACACAGTACACTCTAATATTACCATAAATCCATTAATCATGTGTCCTATATAGATGTATCCTAAGTACAGTACTGGGACAAGGCATTTTGGTTTTGGAAATGTCTCTTTAATTTTTAGCTTGCTTTTCTGCTGGATGTACTAAAAACCAAGGTTGAACAGCCTGAGTCGGCATATCTGACCCTGGGGGAAGAAGAACTGTTTGCCCTTCAGCTTGGAAGCTGAGATTAACACTATTTATAAATGAGTTTCTTTTCTTTCCTTAGGACTAATTTGTTTTGTTAAAGGGATTCTATCTAAAAACACTTTTAAGATAATGGCACATCAGAATGGCCTTTAAAAAGGCCATTCTTCTCCGACCTTTCCTTGTTTTCTTCTCCCAGCCAATTCCAAAATAATTTGTTTCTTCGTGTATGTAAATGAGCACCACGGAGCACCCAGGGCATTCCTTCTCTTCTGCGAGCACCCATTGCATCATCACTTATCACCGCCCCTTCCTCCATTGAGGTGACTCCCCTCTTGGTCTTCTTTCTTCTCATTTCTTGCCGGCAGCGAATTTTCACGACTGCACATGCGAAATCGGGCCGCCATTTTCCGGTGGTCTGTCACAAGAGCGTGGCAGAGCCGATTGCGCATGCGCAGTCGTGAGAATTCGCCGCCGGCGAGAACTGAGAGGAAAAAAGACCAAGAGGGGAATCACCGCAACAGACAAAGGGGCGGTGATAAGTGATGATGCGATGGTTGCTCGCAGAAGAGAAGGAACGCCTCGGGTGCTCCGTGGTGCTCATTTACATAAATGAAGAAACAAATTATCTTGGAATCGGCTGGGAGAAGAAAACAAGGAAAGGTAGGAGAAGAATGGCCTTTTTAAAGGCCATTCCAATGGGCCATTAGCTTAAAAGTGTTTTTGCGAATGATAGACTCCCTTTAAGTATAAGAACCTCCTCCTGCCAATGATCTATCATAATCACCGTTCTCTATTACAATTGACACAACCATTTACTTTCATGTATAAAATCTTAGGTTTTGTTTAAATAAACACAAATTGCTTCGATAACACCAACTGCGTGTGTGTCAGGCCAGTACTTCCTTTGTAAGCTCACGATATATATATCTCTATAATTCTCTCTCTCTCTCTCTCTCTCTCTCTCTCTCTATATATATATATATATACAGACCCCTATAAATTTTTCACTCTTTGTTTCATTGCAGCCATTTGCTAAAAGCAAATAAGTTCATTTTATTTCTCATTAATGTACACTCTGCACCCCATCTTGACAGAAAAAAACCCAGAAATGTAGATATTTTTGCAAATTTATTAAAAAAGAAAAACTGAAATATCACATGGTCATAAGTATGCAGACCCTTTGCTCAGTATTGAGTAGAAACACCCTTTTGAGCTAGTACAGCCATGAGTCTTCTTGGGAATGATGCAAGATTTTCACATCTGGATTTGGGAATCCTCTTCCATTCTTCCTTGCAGATCCTCTCCAGTTCCGTCAGGTTGGATGGTGAACGTTGGTGGACAGCCATTTTCAGGTCTCTCCAGTGATGCTCAATTGGGTTGAGGTCAGGGCTCTGGCTGGGCCAGTCAAGAATGGTCACAGAGTTGTTCTGAAGCTACTCCTTTGTTATTTTAGCTGTGTGCTTAGGGTCATTGTCTTGTTGGAAGGTGAACCTTCGGCCCAGTCTGAGGTCCAGAGCACTCTGGAAGAGGTTTTCTTCCAGGATATCTCTGTACTTGGCCGCATTCATCTTTCCTTCAATTGCAACCAGTTGTCCTGTCCCTGTAGCTGAAAAACACTCCCAAAGCATGATGCTGCCACCACCATGTTTCACTGTTGGGATTGTATTAGGCAGGTGATGAGCAGTGCCTGGTTTTCTCCACACATACCGGTTAGAATTAACGCTAAAAAGTTCAATCTTTGTCTCATCAGACCAGAAAATCTTATTTCTCATAGTCTGGGAGTCCTTCATGTGTTTTTTGGCAAACTCTATGCGGGCTTTCATATGTCTTGCACTGAGGAGAGGTTTCCTTCTTGGCCACTCTGCCATAAAGCCCCGACTGGTGGAGGGCTGCAGTGATAATTGACTTTGTGGAACTTTCTCCCATCTCCCTACTGCATCTCTGGAGCTCAGCCACAGTGATCTTTGGGTTCTTCTTTACCTCTCTCACCAAGGCTCTTCTCCCACGATTGCTCAGTTTGGATGGATGGCCAGGTCTAGGAAGAGTTCTGGTCGTCCCAAACTTCTTCCATTTAAGGATTATGGAGGCCACTGTGCTCTTAGGAACCTTGAGTGCTGCAGAAATTCTTTTGTAACTTTGGTCAAATCTGTGCCTTGCCACAATTCTGTCTCTGAGCTATTTGGGCAGTTCCTTTGAACTCATGATTCTCATTTGCTCTGACATGCACTGTGAGCTGTGAGGCCTTATATAGACAGGTATGTGCCTTTCCTAATCAAGTCCAATCAGTTTAATTAAACACAGATGGACTCCAATGAAGGAGTAGAACCATCTAAAGGAGGATCAGAAGGAAATGGGCAGCATGTGAGTTAAATATGAGTGTCACAGCAAAGGGTCTGAATACTTATGACCATGTGATATTTCAGTTTTTCTTTTTTAATAAATTTGAAAAAATATCTACATTTCTTTTTTTCTATCAAGATGGGGTGCTGAGTGTACATTAATGAGAAATAAAATGAACTTTTTTTGCTTTTAGCAAATGGCTGCAATGAAACAAAGAGTGAAAAATTTAAAGGGGTCTGAATACTTTCCGTACCCACTGTATATATATATTAGAGATGAGCGAATTTATCAAAAATTTGATTCGACCGATTATCTGAAGTTTCCAAAAAGATTTGCTTCGATTCAAATTAATTTGCGGCATATAGCGTTAAAAAACAGCTATTTCCTGGCTTCAGAGAGCTTGTATAGTGGTGTAGAACACTGTGCCTTGCAGTAACACGCATAGGGAGCCTGCTGTGGTAGTGAAACAATACTGTGAGTCAATATGACACGCACATGACAGGCGTTGCTCTTAAAACCACTGCACACTTCACTTATTTGGCCAGTTACGGGGCCAAAACTGACCAACAAACTCAGGTGTGAACTCAGCCTTACATGACCATGTTAGTGCCAGGATAAAGAACCGTGCAGAGGCCCAAGATCCTACTGTAGCGTAAAAGAGTGCACTCCTTTTACACCATCGTCTGCTGATTCCACATACATGTCTACAGAGTGGCAAGGCAACATAATGTGGAATTGGCAGCAGCATGTGGAGGCCACAAAGTGGCAAGGCGACATAATGTGGAAGGGGCAGCAGCATGAGAAGGCCACAGAGTGGCAAGGCGACATAATGTGGAGTTGGAAGCAGCATGAGGAGGCCATACAGTGACCCAGTGGCAGCAGCATGGGGAGACCATAAAGTGACCCAGTGGCAGCATGAGGAGGACATACAGTGACGAAGTGACAGCAGCATGAGGAGGCCATACAGTGACCTGGTGAAAGCAGCATGAGGAGGACACAGAGTGGCAAGGCAGCATAATGTGGAGTTGGCAGCAGCATGAGGAGTCCACAGAGTGGCAAGGCAACATAATGTGGCGTTGGCAGCAGCATGAGGAGGCCACAGAGTGGCAAGGCGACATAATGTGGAGTTGGCAGCAGCATGAGGAGGCCATACAGTGACCCAGGGGCAGCAGCATGAGGAGGCTATACAGTGACCCAGTGGCAGCAGCATGAGAAGGACACAGAGTGGCAAGGCGACATAATGTGGAGTTGGCAGCAGCATGAGGAGGCCATACAGTGAGCCAGTGGCAGCAGCATGAAGAGGCCATACAGTGACCCAGTGGCAGCATGAGAAGGCCATAGAGTGAGGCAGTGGCAGCAGCATGTGGAGGCCATACCGTGAGCCAGTGGCAGCAGCATGAGGAGGACATACAGTGACCCAGTGGCAGCAGCATGGGGAGGCCATACAGTGACCCAGTGGCAGCATAAGGAGGACATACAATGACCCAGTAGCAGCAGCATGAGGAGGACACAGAGTGGCAAGGCAACATAATGTGGCCCAGTGGCAGCATGAGGAGGATATACAGTGACCCAGTGGCAGCAGCATGAAGAGGACATACAGTGACCCAGTGGCAGCAGAATGAGGAGGCCATACAGTGACTCAGGGGCAGCAGCATGAGGAGGCCATACAGTGACCCAGTGGCAGCAGCATGAGGAGGACATACAGTGACCCAGTGGCAGGAGCATGGGGAGGCCATACAGTGACCCAGTGGCAGCATGAGGAAGACATACAGTGACTCAGTGGCAGCAGCATGAGGAGGACACAGAGTGGCAAGGCGACATAATGTGGCCCAGTGTCAACATGAGGAGGACATACAGTCACCCAATGGCAGCAGCATGAGGAGGCCATACAGTGACCCAGTGGCAGCAGCATGAGGAGGACACAGAGTGGCAAGGCAACGTAATGTGGAGGTGGCAGCAGCATGAGGAGGCCATACAGTGACCCAATGGCAGAAGAATGAGGAGGCCATACAGTGACCCAGTGGCAGCAGCATGAGGACATACCGTGACCCAGTAGCAGCAGCATGAGGAGGCCATACAGCGACCCAGAGGCAGCAGCATGAGGAGGACACAGAGTGGCAAGGCAACATAATGTGGAGGTGGCAGCAGCATGAGGAGGCCATACAGTGACCCAGTGGCAGCAGCATGAGGAGGACACAGAGAGGCAAGGCAGCATAATGTGGAGTTGGCAGCAGCATGAGGAGTCCACAGAGTGGCAAGGCGACAAAAGGTGGAGTTGGCAGCAGCATGAGGAGGCCATACAGTGACCCAGTGGCAGCAGCATGAGGAGGACATACAGTGACCCAGGGGCAGCAGCATGAGGAGGACATACAGTGACCCAGTGGCAGCAGCATGAGGAGGCCAAACAATGACCCAGTGGCAGCAACATGAGGCCATACAATGACCCAGTGGCAGCAGCATGAGGAGGACACAGAGTGGCAAGGCAATGTAATGTGGAGGTAATAGCAGCATGAGGAGGTCATACAGTGACCCAGTGGCAGCATGAGGAGGACATACAGTGACCCAGTGGCAGCAGCATGAGGAGGACACAGAGTGGCAAGGCGACATAATGTGGCCCAGTGGCAGCATGAGGAGGACATGCAGTCACCCAGTGGCAGCAGCATGAGGAGGCCACAGAGTGGCAAGGCAACATAATGTGGAGGTGGCAGAAGCATGAGGAGGACATACAGTGACCCAGTGGCAGCAGCATGAGGAGGCCATATAGTGACCCGGTGGCAGCAGCATGAGGAAAACTTACAGTGACCCAATGGCAGCAGCATGAGAAGGCCATACAGTGTCTCGGAGGCAGCAGCATGAGGAGGACACAGAGAGGCAAGGCAGCATAATGTGGAGTTGGCAGCAGCATGAGGAGTCCACGGAGTGGCAAGGCGACATAATGTGGAGTTGGCAGCAGCATGAGGAGGCCATACAGTGACCCAGTGGCAGCAGCATGAGGAGGACATACCGTGACCCAGTGGCAGCAGCATGAGGAGGACATACAGTGACCCAGTGGCATCAGCATGCTGAGGCCATACAGTGACCCAGTGGCAGCAGCATGAGGAGGACATACAGTGACCCAGTGGCAGCAGCATGATGAGGACACAGAGTGGCAAGGAGCACTTGGCATCAGATGTGTGGCATTAGGCGGGTGGCAGCATCAGGATAGTAGCTGAGGCAAGTAGCCAGAAGAGACCGGTCTCTTTTGTCAAGGTTTGGGTGAGGCAGCATGGATGATTTAATCTGATGCATCAGGCATTGGTGGTTGGAAATCCTGGCTGATCCACACCTGATTCATCTTGACAAAGGTCAGACTCTCCACATTTTGGGTGGATAGGCGAGTTCTACTTGGTGTAACTATGGCCCCCGCGGCACTAAACACCCGCTCTGATGCCACACTATTGGCCGGGCAGCACAGCTGCCAGTTGCGGCCACAAATCCAGTTTGGCTGCCCAGTAGTCCAGAGGATCTTTGATGACGGGTGGCAGGGTACACTCTAAGTATGCCACCACCTGCTGGTTCAGGTTGTGCTCTGTGTCTAGCTGCTGATGATCAGATTCTTCACTATGCAGGTGAAGAAAGCTGCTCATCAGTGACTCTAGGCTCAGGCTGTTGCTGATGGAGCTGACACTGCTGATGGAGCTGATACTGCTCCTGCCACCACTTCCCCCCCCCCCCACAGCTGCCATGGCAGTGCAAGGTGAGCGCTGAGGGCCTCCCGGTGGGACTTGTGAGAGGATGGATCATCGCAGACGGCAGATGGCGCAGATTGGCAGCGGCCAACTTGCTACATAGTATGCCTCTATAGTAGTTCAGTTTGTCCTCCCTCTCAGCGGGTGTGAAAAAGGCCCACATTTTTGACCTGTAGCAGGGGTCTAACATGGTGGAGAACCAGTAGTCATCCCTCTGCCAAATTGTGACAATTGGGCTGTCACCACGCAAGCAAGTGAGCATGCATCAGGCCATTTGCGCAAGTGACTCAGAGGGACTCCCTGCATCCATCTCCACTGCATACTGCCACGGTGTGTCTGTGTCATCTGCCTCGTCTTCCTCATCTCCCTCTTGCTCTTCCGGTTGCTCCTGCTCCTCCTATCCTGTTACCCGTGTGGAAAAACCACCCATTTCGCTACACATTGTTTGTGTTCCAATGTCCGCCTCCTCCTCCTTCTCTTCCAGTACAGTCCCCACAGGGCTCATGTGGCCGTGAGATGTAGGCGCCATGTCTCCAGTCCCCTGACCAGACAGATTTACAAGCATCTTTTCCAGGATATGAATCAGTGGAATGATGTTGTTCATCCCGTAATTCTGGCAACTGACTAATAAAGTGGCCTTCTCAAAGGGAATGAGCAAACGGCAGGTGTCACGCATGAGCTGCCACTGGCTAACATTGACGTTACACAGGGGAGTACCTCTGTCTGCTTGGATCATCAAGAAATCATTTATGGCCTTTCTCTGTTTGTACAGTCGGTCCAACATATGGAGGGTTGAATTCCAATGGGTGGGAACATCGCATATCAGCCTTTATTGTGGGAGGCTGTTCTGCCGCTGCAGCTCAAGGAGGATGTGCTTGGTAGTGTATGAGTGGCTGAAGTGCATGCAAAGTTTCCTTGCCATTTTTAGGATGTCTTGCAGATGGGTGGAACACTTAAGGAAACGCTTGACAACCAGATTGAACACATGCGCCATGCAGGGCGTATGGCTCAACCCTCCTTGACGCAGCGCAGACACCATGTTCTTCCCATTGTCGGTCACCATGGTTACGATTTTAAGTTGTCTTGGAGAAAGCCAGGATTCAATTTCTTGATTGAGGACATGGAGCAGTTCCTCCCCTGTGTGACTTCGTTTGCCCAGGCAAACGAGGTGTAGAACAGCGTAACACCGCTGTACCCTGCACATGTGGTATGCTGGAGGAGCACTGTGAATTGTCCCTGCAGTGGAGGCTGAGGAAACAGTGGAGGATGAGGTGGACATTGCTGCAGGCATGAGAACTTGGAGGCGGAAGCGGTGTCACCTGGCCAAGTTGCTGGTGACAAGGCGACAATGTGGAGTTGGCAGCAGCATGAGGAGGCCATACAGTGACCCAGTATCAGAGTGACCCAGTGGAAGCAGCCTTAGGAGGCCATACAGTGACCCGGTGACAGAGTGACCCAGTGGACGCAGCATGAGGAGGACATGCAGTGACCCAGAGGCATTGTGGAGGTTTTAGGATGCCATACAGTGACTCAGTATCAGAGTGAACCAGTGGAAGCAGCCTTAGGAGGCCATACAGTCACCCAGTGGCAGACTGCGGAGGTGGCAGCAGCGTGAGTAGGCCACAGAGTGGGAAGGTGATATAATGTGGCGGTAGCAACAGCCTTAGGAGGCCATACAGTGACCCAGTGGCAGAGTGAGGAGGTGGCAGCAGCGTGAGGAGGCCATACAGTGACGCAGGGCTATAGTGCCAACATTGGCAGCCTGGTCACACTTCACCTTCTGCCCACAGATTGAACATATGGCCATTTTCACCTCCCCCGGTGGTTTAACAAAAAATTGCCACACCACGGATTAGGTGATTTTACACCCATCACGCCGCAGTAGCTGGCTGCTACCGCCACAGCCTCCGTGAACCCTGCACCACGGCTTTCCGGGCAGGTAGGTTACTTCGAAGTGGGTGGTCTACCTCGGGCACGTTTAACTCCTGACCTCCCACTGATGCCACCCTGCTGACTCCGCCGCTGCCTCTTGCGCAAGCAAGGGTTGTGTCTGACCAACCCCCTCTTGGCTTGGGGTGTCTGATGTGACTTGGGATGAAGTGGATGACTGAATCAACCAGTCTGCAACCGTTGTGTTGCTGGTCAAGACACGACCACTACTTGACACTGGGAGCTCAGGCCTCTGTAAGTGTCCCCTGCTGCCATGCCCCCTTACTCTGCTGCGACCTATGCCTGCACCAGAAAAATGTAGGCCTGTGGTCCTCCCCTGTGCATGGCCTCTCGTTTCTCTGTCTGACATACTGTTCGATATAAAAACGTAATTGCAAAGGGCAAAAAGGCCTGTAATTTTCTACTTTGAAGAGAATGGCAAATATACCACTTATTTCTTTCCCCACTAATGAACATCTATAAAAAAAAAGCGTGATAAAGGCAAAGATTTGTGGCTCCAAATTATTGAATTATTGACAATACTGTATTGATAAATCGCCAGCAACTTTAAACTGGGAACAAAATGGCGAATATGGTCCTCCTTATGGGTGTACACACTAATGAACACCTTTAAATAAGTGATAACCGCTAATAATTATTGAATTAATGTTGACAATACTGTATTTATAAATGGCCAGCAACTTTATACTGGGAACAAAATGGCAAATATGGTCGTTATGTCTTTCTCCCCGTTAAAGGCGTTTATTACAGATAAGTGCAGATATTAGAGGATGATAATTCAGTTTTCTTTGGCACAGCAGTACTGACAAATGCAATGTTATGCTTTGGAAGAACAGTGAATAAGCCCCTTATAATAAACACCTTTAAAAAGGCATTTATTACATATAAGTGTAGATATTAGTGGATGATAATTCACAGTGTTTTGCTGTACTGCACTGCAAAAGGCTTGCTGTGTTCCACCTTGAAGACACAGGTATGAGTAATGAGCAGCAGTATAATGGCAGTGAGTGCTGCAATGTGTATTAAAATTCTTGCTGTAAATGACCCTGCAACCACCCCAAATTCTTCTCTCAATTCATCCCTATCCTTTCCCTACAGTTCTAAGGATCATCCTCTTTCCCTGAACTTCTATCTGTTTTCTAAGTCTTTCCCTAGCTACTGCTGACGTCTGTCCCTACAGTAAGAGCGATGTGAAATGACTATACCTAAAATGGCCGAGTGTTTTTATAGGGCTGTGACATCACAGGTTCAGCTGGCTGCTGATTAGCTACATGCTTGGCATTGTAGGTGCTTCCGTGTTCCCAGAGTCCCTTGCCCCTTGTCCTAACATGTGCAGTGGCCATTTTATAAAAAAATGTACTTCGATGAATCAAAGCGTGAGGAAATCCGGAATCGTGATTCACTGATCTCTATTTGTAATGGTTAAAAATATGCTAACAAAGTGTAACACAGATACAGTGACATACAAGACCACTGATAATCTCCCTCAATCAGGGGCTCCATGCAAGATCTCACCCCGTGGGGTCAAAATGATCACAAGAATGGTGAGCAAAAATCCCAGAACCACACGGTGGGACCTAGTGAATGACCTGCAGAAAGCTGGGACTAACGTAACAAAGGCTACCGTCTGTAACACACTACGCCGCCAGGGACTCAGATCCTGCAGTGTCAGACATGTCCCCCTGCTTAAGCCAGTAGATATCCGGGCCCGTCTGAAGTTTGCTAGAGAGCATTTGGATTTTCCAGAAGAGTATTGGGAGAATGTCATATGGTCAGATGAAACCAAAGTAGAACTGTTTGGTAGAAACACAACTCGTCGTGTTTGGAGGAGAGTGAATGCTGAGTTGCATCCAAAGAACACCATACCTACTGTGAAGCATTGGGGTGGCAACATCATGCTTTGGGGCTGTTTCTCTGCAAAGGGACCAGGACGACTGATCCTTGTACATGAAAGAATGAATGGGGCCATGTATCGTGAGATTTTGAGTGCAAACCTACTTCCATCAGCAAGGGCATTGAAGATGAAACGTGGCTGGGTCTTTCAGCATGACAATAATTCCAAGCACACCTCCAGGGCAAGGAAGGCGTGGCTTCGTAACAAGCATTTCAAGGTCCTGGTGTGGCCTAGCCAGTCTCCAGATCTCAACCCCATAGAAAACCTTTGGAGGGAGTTGAAAGTCCGTGTTGCCCAGCGACAGCCCCAAAACATCTCTGCTCTAGAGGAGATCTGCATGGAGGAATGGGCCAACATACCAGCAACAGTGTGTGCCAACCTTGTGAAGACTTAAAGAAAACAGTTGACCTCTGTCATTGCCAACAAAGGATATATAACAAAGTATTGAGATGAACTTTTGTTATTGACCAAATACTTATTTTCCACCATAATTTGCAAATAAATTCTTTAAAAATCAGACAATGTGATTTTCTGGATTTGTTTTCTCATTGTGTCTCTCATAGTTGAGGTCTACCTATGATGTCAATTACAGGCCAGCCTCATCTTTTTAAGTGGGAGAACTTGCACAATTGGTGGCTGACTAAATACTTTTATTCCCCACTGTATGTTACTTACCCAGTTTTGTTTGGACTTATTATCTCTTATTATCTATATTTTTCTTGTTCCAAAATTACTTCTACCAAATGGTTTAATTACCAACATAGCAGCTGTAGTGGCTGCCATGGGGCACGTGACATTAGGGGGCCAAGAAGGACCCTGCTGGTATGTTTTTTTAATAGGTCGTTACCTGCTGGAGTAACCCCAGCAGGTAACAGGCCCTATTTACTTACAAATCTCCGTTCCTGCTCACAGCCCCATGAGTCCCATATCACGTCACTGGGGATGCCTGAAGGGCAGAAGGGGATATGGGGATGCGATAAATAAGGCTGCGGGTCTGCGGCAAGAGTATTTGTGGGTCGAGCCCCAACAAATACTGCTATTATTATACTCTGGGGTCTTTTCAGACCCAAGAGGTAATGATCGGAGGCTCAGGGGAGATGAGCGAACATAAAAACCAGTTTTACTTACCTCTCCTGGGCTCCAGTGTGACTCTCCTCTGTCTTCAGGCCTCTGTAGTAACGTCACAAACGTCATGTGGGTAAGGCTGGTTTCACAACGCATAATAACACTGGTGTAACCCACTTCTGTGACGTCATTGAAGAGGATCGAAAACAGCAGGGAGTCTTGCTGGAGCTCAGGAGAATTGTGTAACACTGGTTTTTATGTTTGTCACCTCCCCTGGGCCTCTGATCATTATACTCTGGGGTCTTTTCAGTTCGTGGGGGGTATACTCCAAAAACCTGAAATTTTTGCAATATTTGCAATGAGCACCATAGGGGCCACGATGGGACAAAATACTGTGTGGAGGGGCCGCTATGGAACATTATACTGTGTGGAGGGTCCGCTATATGACATTATACTGTGTTCAGGGGCCACTATGGGACATTACACTGTGTGCAGGGGCCGCTATGGTACATTATACTTGCTGGAGGCCACATTTGGACCTTATAGTGTGTGTAAATGGAGCGTTGTACTTTGCTGAGGTCAGGAAAGGGGGCGCTATTCCTTGGGGGGGGCCCAAGTCAAAAGTTTGCTATGGGGCCCAGTCGTTGCTATTTACGCCCCTGCTTCTACCCACACATTCAGGGTACATCCATGGTTTCCAATGAGAACCCCCCGCACCACCACCTTATGCAAATTCCTTTATGTCCTACTTCAAAAATCAACATTTCTAAACACATTCACCCAGAGGCCACCAAGCGTTCGTTACCCATCTCACAATTTGACAGAATTAACCACATAGTTTCTGATCAATGAAAGATTAGAATACAGGAAATGAAAAATAAGAGGGTACCCAGATAAAGCTATAGAGGTTTCCCATGTTTCTTAGTGGTCCCACACAGGAACAGCAGCCAATTGCTTTACATTGGTACATCACTTACATCCTATTGTGTACTACATTCACAAATCCTTCTGCAGTCATTAGTACATTTTGCATAAAGGCTATCCGCAGGTCCCTGAATATGTTAATCCTTTCTTACCCTGTTTCCATCAATCCCCCAATTTAAAATATAGACTAATTAAAGCTGATGCAGTTTCTGCCATCAAAATCATCAGACAACAATTACGGACTCCAAAGAAAAGCACTTTTCCCTCTCTTGGTTGTCTTCAATGCAATAATGTTTTGAAAGGGGACAGGATCTATCACCCATAGGTGGGCCAAGCCATTCCAGTACAAGACTTCTTCACATGTGATTCTTCATATGTGAAGCTTCTATTCCACCTGCCTTCCCATTTTCACCAGGCAAGCCACATGGTGTCTCAGCTTAAATTACAAGTAGTAGAACAAGGACCAAACCCCCAAATGGGTGGTGATCGTGTTAAGAGATTGAAGGCACGTGAAGCCTTCTGGATACATAAATTGAATTCCTTTACACCACTACACCACAGGGTCTTAATAGATATCATGATATTCAGAGCTTTGTATAGTCCACATGATGTCACAGTGTATATGTTTTTTGAATACATTTTAATTGATTTCTCTTTTTCAGATTGCACGTTGGATACACTTTTATTAATATCCTTTTAGAGTTTACTTGAGGTTCTTCACTCTAGGTCCTCTTTCCCTTTCTTCTCTCTCTCTGGTCATTTCTTCCTATTTCTATACCATTCCTGTCTTTGCCTCTTCTGCTATGCGCTGCAGGGTATCTTGTACCCTCCACTTTGCATTCGCATTTGCTCTTTCTGATCACGTGATCTGGTAGCATTATGAATGTCCAGCATGATTTCACCCATCACAGTACACGCAGGTACTGTGGACCACAGACCTTTCTTTTGCTCTTGATAAAAGCCAATTCTGGTTTACACCATGTAGTGCTTCCCACTCTCCTGCAGCTCACCATCTATTATATTTCTAATTTCATCCAGCAATCTGGTAAGAGATTTTACAATGAATACTATCGATTTTTGCATCCTTAATTATCTAGGGTTATGTCGATCTTGAGGCATTTATGTAGATAGTTTTCATCTATTGTCTCCAGAGTTTGTTTTTTTTAGTATGTATGGATAATTTTCAAGCTAGTTTTGCATATGATGGATAGCATGTTTTAAACTAACACAGTTTTTATTTTGTGTAATATTAGTGTCCTTACTGGCTACATGTACAGTACATGTGTTAATTGTTGGCTACATGTTATGTACTATATACTGTATACTATGTACAATGTACTATGTTCTGTATATCATATACCATATAACTTGCACCATGAGGGTGCACTTTTAACACTATTTTGTTTTTGTGATTACTTTATTATAGTGTCTGATGAAGAACATACTGTTTGAACCAAAACTTTACACAATTTGGATTGCAATCTTTTTTTTTTAACATTAAGGATTTTATTAAATTTTTGCATATAAACAGGAATAAAACATTTCAAACAACATTATGAAGCGGGAAGCACATGGGTGGAGAGGGGAGGGAGGGGATGGAGATATTGGTTGAGAAGTGACAAATGGAGCAAATTAGAGGGGAATAATATGAGCTCTGTCGCAGCAGGTCCGAACAAAGAATTCACTTTTCATATTGACAGAGATAAAACAGTACAAGCAACAAAATGATCAGGGAAGTTCATGGATGGGGAGGGGAGGGAGGTTAAGGGATAGGAGATGAGGAGAGATTAATGGAGTAGAATAGGGGGAATAACATAGGCTCTGTCGCAGCAGAGCCGAACACAGAATTCAATAAAATGCAGGGTAAAATCAAAACAAAACTACTTTATTATAACAAAAGATTGGAAGAGGTCAGGAGGGGGGGAGGTCCCTGTTGGGGGGATATAGAGGGGAAGGCAGACTGAAATTCATTAGAGTGGTAAAAATGATTCCAAAGGAGCCATGTTTGTCAATGGGACCTGTTATCGTGTCGCAGCTCCGCCCGCATATTTTCCATACTACGAATGAGCAAAATCTCCTTAAGCCAGGACACCAGAGAGGGGGGCGTCTGAGACTTCCATAGTCTAGGAATCACAGACCTTGCGGCCACGAGCATGAAGCCTATCAATTTGTGGGTGTGTTTCTCATATTTACACGGGAAGATGGAAAGAAGAAGGGGGGCAGGGTCATTGTCTAAAGAAATGCCCGTAACCGTCTTAATTATACGACGGACTTCTGACCAGAAGGGGCGTAAGAGTGTGCATTCCCACCAGACGTGCCTCATCGTGCCCCGGCCAGAGTTACATCTCCAGCATCGATCTGAGGTGGAGGGATACATCTCATGGAGAACAGACGGGACTCTGTACCATCGGGAGAGTATCTTATAGTTAGTCTCCTGTGCCTTACAGGAAATAGAGAATTTGTGGCACTCCTGGAATGCCGATGACCACACACCTGGCGCGAACGAGACCCCCCCAGCTCCCTTTCCCATCCACCCGCATAAGCAGGTAGGGAGTCAGTAGCGGTCTCCCGCAGCATGCCATAGATGAGCAAGATTGTGTGAGCTGGGGTAAGGGGAGAGAGGCATATGCGTTCTGTGCAGATTGTGCGTTATCTTCAGAGTGGCGTAAAAGTGAGATAGCTGGGCGTATTGCCAATGGGATACAGCAGAATCAGGGTTTGACCCAGGGGAGTCAGCTCTTGGCGGGAGAGGAGAGATGTCGTATTTGTGACTTGGTGGAATCGAAGGATCGGTTGGCCCCTGGTATAGGATAAAAAGGAGGAGTGGAGCGCAGCAGGAAAATCCGGGTTGCCCGAAACAGGTGTCATAGGTCCATCCTTTAGGAACAGTCCACGCACAGCACCATAGCGCCGGCACGATCCAAGAACCTGACGCGTGACGTATGGAAGTGTATGGGTGGAGCTATCTGTCCAGCAGCGCTTATTAAGCCACGGGAGGGCAGTAAGAGGAAGTGAACGCAAGGAGCCCTCCAAGGTGACCCAGAGTTTAGAGCGCTCCGAGTGATGCCAATCCAAGATGTGCGAAGTGACCGCAGCCAGGAAGTAGTTAGAGCAATCCAGTACCGCCAGTCTACCGCTCTCTTTGGGTTTGGTCAAGATGCTTCTTGCAATTCTCAGTGGCTTGGATGCCCATATGAATTTAGTAAATGTTTTCTGGGTAGTTGTAAAGAAATGTTTGGGTAACATTATAGGGACAGTCTGAAATAGATAGAGTAGTCTGGGGAGGACATTCATTTTTAGCAAGTTAATGTGTCCCAGCCAAGAGAGGCCTTTGGTGTCCCAGCATTTCAGATCTGTCTGCAAGGTACGCAGGATCACAAGGAAATTAAGCATAAAGGAATTGGCAAGATTACTAGGGAGGTGAACCCCCAAGTATTTAATCGCTTTCTGGGACCATGTGAAGGGAAAGGAGGAGCGGAGACCACGAAGCTGCAACTCTGGCAGGGAGACATTAAGAGCGGTGCATTTGGACAGGTTGAGTTTGTAGTTTCTGTAGTAACTGTAGGAGTTGATTACTTGGAGGAGAGATGGGATAGTTGTGAGCGGCTGAGTAATGAAGAGCAGAACATCATCTGCGAATGCTGAGATCTTAAGATGTAGATTGCGGACTCTGAGGCCTTGGATGTCTGGGATATCCCTAATTGCTACAAGTAGATGTTCCATCATCAAGGCATAAAGCATAGGTGAGAGAGGACAACCTTGGCGGGTGCCATTGAGGATAGTAAGAGGTGAAGAAAGTGCGCAGTTAACTCGTACCTGTGCCCGCGGAGAGTTATAAAGGGAGCGTATACGGGTAAGCATCTTGGGCCCCAATCCTATCTGTGAGAGAGTAGCTTCCAAGAAGCCCCAATCTAGCTTCCAAGAAGCCCCAATCAACCCTGTCAAAGGCCTTCTCCGCGTCCAAAGAGAGAAGCATCATAGGGATTTGTGAACTCTTTGCATGATGGATCGCCAAGAAGGCCTTCAACGTGTTGTCCCGTGCCTCTCTATGTGGGATAAAGCCAACTTGATCATAATGTACTAATTTTTCCATATACTGACTCA
The DNA here is from genome assembly GCA_947044405.1 of Leptodactylus fallax. Lineage (NCBI taxonomy): Eukaryota > Metazoa > Chordata > Amphibia > Anura > Leptodactylidae > Leptodactylus > Leptodactylus fallax. The sequence continues at coordinate 3,146,195 of CAMRHE010000024.1, forward strand.
GTCTATTAGCTATCAGTTTGGCATAGAGTTTGGCATCAGTATTGATCAAGGATATCGGTCTATAACTAGGGCAGAGCAGGTGGTCCTTAACCTCCTTGGGTATAACTGTAATATGTGCGTGTAAAAAGGAGGGGGGGAAAGTGAGTGTTAGGTGAGATAGAATTAAAGGTTTTCAGTAGAAGGGGTGCAAGATTAGGCTGTAAAATGTTGTTGAACCGAGCTGTGAACCCGTCCGGTCCCGGGCTTTTACCCGTGGGTAAGTCCGAGATCCCCAGCTCAAGCTCCTGGGCGGAAAAAGATGACTCCAGTAGGTTGGACTCTTTGGGTTTAAGAGAAGGGAGGGCTGTTTGCGCAATATATTGAGGAAGTGTAAGGGGGGGGTCAGGCATCCGATTGGTGGTGTGTGGCTGAGGAAGGTTATAAAGGGACTCATAGTATCCTCGGAACGCCGCAGCAATATCTGCAATTAAGTGAGTTGTGGCTCCTGATGGGTTCTTAATGGCCATTACATGAGAGGTAGCCTGATGCTCTCTTACAGTGTGGGCCAGTAGACGACCTGCCTTGTTACCCCACTCATAAAACGAGCGTCTGCCCAATTGGCGAAGTCGCTGTTGCTTGTGTTTCATCAAGGACTTGATCTCTTGACGCGTAGCCGTCAGCGCAGCCGTCAGCGCAGCCAGGGTAGATTGCTGTAGGGATAGTTTATGTTGTGCCTCAAGGGCAGCTAAGTCTCAAAGGAGCGACTGGAACTTAAGCCCCGAGTCCTTCTTAATTCTAGCCCCATGTTTCATCAGCACTCCACAAAGCACACATTTTAAGGCTTCCCATTGAACCGGTGGTAAGGTGGAGTCATGGGCATGGTCTGTCACAAAATTGGAGATAGTAAGTTTGAGGTTAGCCACACATGAAGCATCAAGCAAGAGCGACTCATTCAGTCTCCAGGAGTGTGGGCGAGGTCCCGGAGGCAACATATGTATAGTGCATGTGATTGGAGAGTGGTCAGAGAGGAATGCTGGCTGCGGTCACTTGTGGCAAGATAGCGTGTGATATAAGGATATAGTCAGTTCTACTATATGTGTTATGAGCATAGGAGTAGTAGGAGAAGTCTCTATCGGTTGGATGAAGGACCCGCCAGGCATCGCACAACAACATGGAGTGCAAGAGCTTCCCGGAACTTATTTAAGGCACTGTAGGAGATATGGGACCTACCTTCAGAGGTATCTAGTAAAGGGTTCAAAGGGAGATTGAAGTCTCCACACAGTATGAGATGACCTTTGGCAAAATATTGGAGGGTATTCAGGGCTGAGACAAGGAAAGGGATCTGGCCAGTGTTAAGTGCATATAGGTTGGCTACTGTGTACACTGATCCATATATTTCACATATGAGATAAATGTACCTAGCGTCCTGGTCTGCCATGGAATCTATAATCTTTACCGGGAGGTTTTTGTGGAAAAAGGTGGCAACTCCCTTAGTTTTACCCTGTGCGTTACTACTATGAGATCATAACGGAAAGTAGCGGTTTTTAATGGTGGGCACATGGTCAACAAGAAAATGTGTTTCTTGTAGACAGAGAATCTGAACCCTACGCTTATGAGCACCATACAGAACTTGAGAGCGCTTCTCAGGTACATTCAATCCTTTAACATTGAAAGAGGATATTATAATGTCCACCATAGGTAGTGGAGGGGGAGGGGAGGAAGGGTGAAAACGGAAAAGGAGAGGGCGAGATCAGTAGCGGTTAGAGATGGGTTAGTGAAACCCGAAATTGGGGGTCAGGAACCTCAGGGAGCAGGAAGAAAGTTAAGGTTAAAGAGGGCAGACAGGAAACCCTCAGTGGGATTATGGGGTAGGAGCACGTGTCTCCGTTTGGTGCCGCACTGCAGAACCTTAGCTACGTGGGAACGAAGAAGGCCGAGCCCAAGGCAGCAAAACAAGAAGTAGAAATAAAGAGGTCAAGAAATGACAGATAACCAGAGACTATATGGCCCCCTATATCAAATTATACATGAAGCGGCAACACAGAAAATAGGTCTCTAATGAAAGAATGCAAATTCAACAAAAATAGGCAGAAGAGCATTTGAATTTCAACAATAGTTTAACCCCGAACTATAAAGTCCAGCAAGAAAGGTTCACCTGGGAGGAGTTTAGTCAAGCCGGCTAGTCACGTTCTGTAGCCAGGTGACATCTGGGTCTTTGGGGCCCTGGAGGAGTCGCTGCCTGATCACTTGTAGCGGTTCGGACCATCGTAGGAGGAACTGGGTGATCTGAGTCGCTGAGCATCTGCTCCCAGGCCGGGAGGTGGATCATTGCTACGTCCTATCTGTCTGTCTGCTATTAATGTAATGCCTCTCACCTTGGAACATTCCTGTACATGTTGTATTTGTATTTGTATCTGCTTATCTTTGCTGCTGTAACACACTGAATTTCCCCATTGTGGGACTATTAAAGGACTATTATTATTATTATTATTATTATTGGGAGATCAAGTGCATGGAGAAAATCCTGAAGTTCCTCCGGGGATGTCAAAACGATCAGCTTATCCTGCCTGCGAACCTGGAGAGCGAAAGGAAACCCCCAACGATAGGGAATCCCCCGTTCTTGGAGTACAGCAAGTAGAGGTTTCAGTGCCGTTCTCTGTCGTAGAGTATGTCTGGAGAGATCCGGAAATATGGATAGAGGGCCACCCCTAAAGTTGATGTTTTTGAGATTTCTGGCTTTGGACATTATATCCTCCTTCACGGTGTAGTAGTGGATCCTACATATGACATCCCTCGGTCTCGCTGGGTCTGTGCTGCGAGGTTGGAGGGCCTGATGTGCTCTATCCATTTCTATATGCGGGCGCCCCAAGATTGTATTGAATATGCTCGTGAGTGCCGGTGCTAGGTCGACGGTCTGGGTGGATTCTGGAAGGCCGCAGATCCTTATATTATTGTAGCGATTACGGTTCTCTATGTCATCTACATGGGAAGTGAGCCTGCGGTAATGAGTGGTATGGGCAGATGACATCTGTTGAAGCGACTGAAGGGAAGACGTCACTGACGCTCGGAACTGCTCCAAATTGTCCACTCTGATTTGTAGGTCTGAGATATCTGTTTTAACTATTTGCAGATCATGACGCCATGCACGTTTCAGATCTGTGGCTATTTTATCCATGTCCCTTCTGCTTAAAGCGAGTAACGCCTGTAGTTCTGGATGTCCCTGTTGCATAATGGCTGCTTCCTCCGGAGGGGGGAGGTGAGATACTACAGACTCCACCAAAACATGGCTTGCGATAGATGCCTGACGGCTACTCACTTTTTTCTTGCAGGTGGAAGGTGGATCCTCCTCCTCTCCTGAAGACAGATCAGACAGTGCAGTGGTCGGGGTCTGTGGGTCTGGTCTGTAGCGATGAGGCCTGTTAGAGTGTGAAGGTGAAGCTGCTCCCCATCCAGCCCCTCTAGGTTCAACGTTGTTTGGTTGGGTGGAGGTGAGCAGCGGTGCCCGCACCGCCGCTGCTCTCACCTCTGGAGCTGGTACTGCCCGAGAAGTGCTGGGTGCTGGGTCACTGTCAGCGCTAGTGGGAGAACACAAGGAGGAAGTCTCCCTGGTTGGTGTAACTGCTCCCTCCGCCAGCGGAGGGGAAGGGAGCCGTTGGGCTGTCTGTAAGGGATGCGCAGCGCTGCTCTCCAGCCCACCGGATCGCACACGCTGTTGAGAAGATGGCACTGGCGCTCCTTCACCAGCATCGGCCTCGGCCTTGTAGGGTCCCTCCTGCTCCAGCAGAGGAAGAAAATAGTTGGAGATGGTCCCCTCTTGCGACTGGGAGGTAAGGGGCTCCCCTGGGGTCTTTTTGACTCTCGTTTTGTCCATTTTAAGGTAGTTCTGGACCTATATTAGCAGGGAACAGGTCGGAGTTCTCAGGGTCTGCTGCCTTTCGCACCCATGCCAAGCCACGCCCCTGGATTGCAATCTTTAATTATTAATAAATACTCTTATTTGCATAAGATTATAGGGAGAATCTGTGCCCTGTACATCCACATTAATTCATACTTGTTTTTAATGCAGTGCAGGAGGACCTGTAGATCACGAGCATCCGATATTGGCCGTCGGCCTTCTCCCTTGTGCACATGGAATTCTCCAGATTCTATGAATATTTTGAGTCTTTAATATTATATATTATATTATATTAAGTCTTTTCAATTTCATGTTGAGTAATACTTTTCTGAAATTGTTCCACAATTTTTAGGTGCATATTTTCACAGATTGGTGAACCTCTGACCATCTTTGCTTCTGAGGACTTTTTAACATGCTCTTTTTATATACAGTCATGTGACTTCATTGAAAATTTACCCTCTGTTTTTTATTAGTACCACTTACTTTTCCAGCCTTTTGTTAACCTTGTCCCAAATTTTTTGAGATGTGTTTCTGCCATCAATTTCTAAATGAGTAAATTTTTTAATATGGAAAAATGTGATTATGAAACAAATCAAACTACAGCCATAATAATGATTATTTCATGTAGTAAACCAGGTATTGTACAGTGCATAGTATTAATAAGAATATATTATTATTACTTGAAGAGCATATGTTAATGTTGAATAGAAAACACATATGACGGTAGACCAAGAGCTTTAATGTCTACAAATGGATCCAATCTACCATGGTTTGAAGTATTGCCATACAGCAAGCTTCATATAAATCACTATGTTATTGTATCTACATTATGCATCCCACATGTTTATGTAAGTATTGAAAGCTATTTATCCATACATTACAAAGGGTGAGAAATACACACACTGTGATGTGATAGATTACACCAGATCCTGCAGCTTTAATCTTTAAAACATGGAGAGTCAGTACAGACTACATAATAAAAAGGAAGCTGTATTTTTATCATATCACTATGAGAAAAAAAAGATAGCAAACCACAGTACCCATGGGCTAGTTCTAAGACTTCATGACTTTCTCCATGTAAAATTCTTGATGTAAAGATTTTAAAGCATACATTTCACAATTACTAAAGAATGCAAAGGTAATACAATGTTATTACAAATGTGCAAGTATGACAAAATGTTGAAGAAAAAAAATCTAAAAAGCCCACTGTATATTAACATAATATACTAAATTTGACATGTTAACTTTTATACAGTGGTAATAAATAATGCATGTGCATAAATGAACCTTTTAGAATATATGGTATATAATTTGTATTATATTTTATTTCATTGTAAGTAGATAATACAGTAGTTTCTGTTCGTTCTACAGTGTCCTATGCTGGGTTTACATTCAGATTCCCCATAACAGACTGAATCATATTTGTCAAAAAAGCAATGCATCATGCTGCATTATTTATTAAATTCTAGCAAAATGACAGACACTATGATGTATCCAGATAGACCCCATTATAAGTCCATGCAGTCCCTCAGATTCCATTGATGTGATCTATCTAGTACTGTATCATTTTCAATTTTCTATGATGGACTAGAAAAACAGAAATGGCAATGCAGATATGAACACAGCTGTATTTAACAGAACTGTATTATACATGCGTATGAAGTAACAAAGATGTCCATTATTACTGGAACCCAGATATATACTGCATGATATATAATGTACAGTATGCTGTTAAAAACACCTATAACATATGAAATAGAAAAAAATGAGAACCTTACTGAGCACATTTCTGTCTCAGTGTAGAAGTCAGAAATAATGTGTTTCTGTACAATTTAAGCCATCTCATATTGTCCTTTTACTTCTTAACCCTGCTGTACTGTTCCCATTTACTATACACTTGTACTATTTCGGGTCAATATGACCCGACCTATTAAAATGTTGATTTTAGCTACTGTGTTTTTTTTTTAATACTTATTTCATTATTAAATTGTATGTGAACATGGTTGATCATAAACAAATGGAATTTTCCTAATTCTTCAATATACATTCTTCTTTTATGTAGCTTATTTCTGTTCCAATTGGGGTCGATTTCTCTCCATAAAACAAATGCGTTGTATAACGAAACATCCAGAATGTTGTAAAACATTATCATTAATTAGTTTTGCGTTTGAATGTGTATGTTGATATTGCTTGATCTAGTGTATCAACTGCCCCTTTTGTGGCATTATAATCTAATATCATGTCTGGCTTTTTGTCTTCTTGATTACTTATTGCATTGTCATGGTGCATTGTGCTCATTAGAATTACCTGTTTATTTTTTGGGGGAACATAAGACACAACTTTTGTATCTCCAGTAAAGTAAAAAGTAGAACTATACACTTCTCTTTTAGTAAGGATACCTTGCGGCAGTTCTGGCCTGTTTTTCCTTATAGTACCAAGCATGGTAAATTGTCTTTTTCGCAACATCTGGCCCAGTTGGTAGGATGTGAAAAAGTTGTCACATGTGACATTTTGTCCTTTTAGTCCATGAGTCAAATCGAGAACAACTCGCATACCCTGAAATTTTGCAGGCAGAAATAATTAGTGACCTGTAAAACTATTCGGGTCATACTGACCCGAACAGTACAAGTGTAACAATCACCGTGTAGCAAAAAGTAAACAAACAAACAAAAAAAACACTCATAGTAAGAACCCCTCAAATGAGGAAAAGTCAATTAATCACAAGTTTCAGATCCGCATGAAAAATAATCTACAGGGTCTCAAATTTCATTTCGGGTCATATAGACCCGAGCAGAACAGCAGGGTTAAATAATATTGGTGACTGCTTCCTCTGTTCTACCAAGGTCTTTTTATTTACTCATTTAGCAATTTTTAACATACAATAAACTAAACCAAACTTTTTGGTTTGTTCTTCTTTCTATCCATAAATCAAACAACTGGTCATTGACAGGAAAAGACCTGCATTGTGCAACCTCCTGCAGTTAAGTTAAAAACCAGTTGTTTTGACAATTTATCATCCTGGTTATCTTTATGCATGTATTTAACCATTGGTTCCAGTTTGCAGCTTTATTGTATATGGTACATCAGTTTGCCATTTAGTTCTATATTTGTATATATATATATATATATATATATATATATATATATATATCTTTGTATTTCTATATGCATCTATAGCTATTCGCTGCAATATAGTTAATTAAATTAATATTGATGCAATTCACAATAGAGATTTTGAAAACAACCTAAGAGAGCATTTATACATTTTACCAACATGCTCATATAAAATATATTTTGCTACAAAAAAAAGTTATATCAATATATTATTTGAATAGCTAAATCATAAACAGAACTTATATAGATCAATTCAACTACTTTAGAACAATGTATTACAGGATGAAATTGGAAAAATATAGTAAAGTCAATATACTATTACGCTTGATAGTTTCTTAGGAAAATACCAGTTAAAAATGTACAAGCAAAATACCACAAAAGGAAATTTCTCAGGAAATTCTATGTTCCATGTTCCTTATGTTATTCTTTCATTGTGTTATAAAGTTTTACCTTAACTAAGGCACCACATAACAAAAAAAAACGCAACAAAAAAAACAATGCATAGACAACACATAGTGTTTTTTCTGCATCATTTTTCTTTGCATTTTTTCATACCTTATCAAATCTATAGGGAAAACGCTTAAATTTTCACAGCTACAATTGACATGCTGCATTTTTGTAAAATACAGCTTTTCCACAGCTGTTTATTTTTACGCAATGTGTAGACGAGATTAACCCGAATCTCATTCACTTTACTGTAAAACATAGCATTTTTTCCCCTGCATTTCCATAGTAGCCAAAAACACTATGTTTTTGTAAGATTGGGCCTAAGTCTGGGGCCCCACGTTGCGGAAACGCAGCTTTTTTGTTACAGATTTTTCGGTGCTTTTTTGAGCTTCAGCCAAGAATGGCTACAAAAGGTATGGGCAATATATAGGAAGTTCTTACACTTCTATCTTCTGCTCAAAAAACTGCTGCAAAACCTGCAACAAAAAAAGCTGCCCTTCCACAATGTGGAGGCTTAGCCTTAAGGGGTTTTCCTGCCCCAAATGCATTTTTCATACTCATATACGATCCACCTATAATTGGTACATGATGGATTTTGTATTCGGCCCATGACCTTTAAGTGATGCCTCTGTTTATGAGTCCACAATTTGTCTCAGCACCATTCTTATTTTTTAATGTCAATCTAGTTAGTATTTTATTATATGTATAATTTAAACACATTAAAGATATAATTATCATCAGGTGTGTTCCCACAGATTAAAATTTCAAAAATACATAAAAATAAAATTTGATATAGTAGATACAACTTGATTTAACCCTTTACAGAAGCAGGGTAATTCGGCCATTAGGACTTGGCAACTTTTTTCAAATTTTCCACTTCTGCCCTCAAAAATTTATAACTTTTTTATTTTTCTGTCTATAAAGCCATAATGAGGGCTTGTTTTAATGTTTTAAGTTAGATTTTAATAATGTTTTTAAGAGGCCCATGTGAAAAAAATGTACAATTCTGTCATTACTTTTTGTGTCTTGTTTTTACCATATTTATGCCAGTTGTATTATGTTATACCACTTTTACTAAATAAAACACCATTTTGTGAAAATACACTATTTACCTGGGGGGCACCATATTTTGACGCCCATACAACACATTAATTTGTACATTGCACTATTTTATAGCATTCACTGTACAGGATAAATAACATTATTTTTAGATAGTTGAAACTGAAATACACATGGTGATACCTAATATGTGCATTTTTTATTTAGATTATTTACTTTGAAATGGGAAAAGAGATTTTTTTCACTTTTTAAAACACATCTATTCATGTCATCTAGAAGGTCATTGAATGATCTCTTGATGCAATGGCAACATCTTGAAACCCTGCAATATCACAGCAGGGAGCCCGAAAGGGAAGGGTGACAGAAAGAGTGCCTCCCTCTTAACCACCCAGATGCTGTGATTGCTATTGATCACAGAATCTCAGGGGTTATTCTGTCAGAGTCTGAGAATTTTTACTCCAACAGTTAGTAGCAGTTGTATAATACAGTCATCATGTAGAAGTGATTCCTGCTACAGATCTGTGCTATACTATTACACTTAGTGCTTAGTGTTCCTGTGACAAGGCTTCATAAGGCCTCCCGGGTCTGTCATAGGAATGTAACCATTGAGGATGGTCTATGGCCGGCCTCAAAAGCTATATAGCAAATGTTCCATAGACTGCAATACAGTTGTATTTCAGTCTTTGAGACAAGGAATCAAAAGATTGCAGGTTTGAGTCCCCTGTGGGCTAATAAACCATTTAAAAATAAATAAGGAAAGTTTTAAAATATCTAAAAAACAAAACAAACTAAAAATTCAAATCACCTGATTCACTAGATTTGTAATAAAAATAAACAAAAACGAAACGTCATAGTGAGAAAAAAAAATCAAAAGCCAATCCACTGTTACATCTCCCTTGAATTTGAATAAAATGGTATAAATAAAAATTACATCTGGCCACAGAAAAAAGTCTCGTTATGCAGCCCCATGCCTGGAAATATAAAAAAGTTGTGGGTGTCATATGGCAACACCAAGAATTTTTTATTTTTTTTCAAAGTTTTGGATTTTTTAATGGGTTTAAACATAAAAAAGACCTATATAAATTTGGTATACCCAGGATCATACAGACCCATAGAATATAGGTGACTTGTCATTTTAGCTGCACAGTGAACACCATAAGAACGAAGACTGTAAAAAAAAGTCGCATAAACGTTTTTTTCTCTTATTCCACCCAATTCTGATCTTTCCTTTCAGCTTCCTAGTACATTCTATGGAATATTAAATGGTACTATTATGAAGGACAATTTGTCACACAAAAATTAAGCCCTCAAACACTTTGTGATTGGGAAAATAAATAAGTTATGGCTATTGGAAGGAAAGGAGTAAAAAAAAAAAAGATTGAAAAATGGCTGAAGCAGGAAGGGGTTAAATTATTGTTACATTGTTTTTTATGTGTGTAAGTTTTCAGTATATGTTTCCTAAGTTCTAAATTAACATGTAGTCATTGCTTTTCCATATCTGAAATACCTAAAAAGAAAAAATATCTTTCTACAGTGATAGCCAGCAGATAGAAAAGATAAATAATGAGAGTCCTCGGTCCTTTAAATGTCCAGTATTTCAAGCTTTCAGGATTACTTACCATAGGTATCTGTCTGTTGAAGAGACCTAAGAAATCCTACTATTTGTCATCTTTTTTACAGTTAACCATTAGCCATAACATCTTTTATGTTTTATATTTAAAGTGATTTGTAAATTTATAGTAAATAATATACCCTTAATAATTTTGTATGAAAAAAATATGTTTACATAAAGTTGATTTCCATATTTGCATTTATATTACAGTCTGCATTTTAGCAAACACCCACTTCAGACACACTACATATTATAGAGTTATATCTGCTGACATTAGTAACTCATCCCTAATTAATAATTTAGTGTTTTCATAAAAGTTGGTGACCCCTGTTTTGTGATGTCTCAAAAAACCCAGTTTAACACCATAAAGCTCCAAACATAGTTTTGTGCTTAGAAAATTATATTCTAAATATACATTCATTCAGAACAAGCATACTCTCCATCTGAGACCTGTTTAAAATTTGATAGCTAACACACTCCATCTGTGAAAATCTTTTCTAAATCCCAAGAAGGATTACTGTTTCAACATGTACAGAAAGTTTAGTCTTTGCGTTGCATAAAACCTACTGTTTCTCCAGGGGAAACCAAGATTTGAAATGCAGAACATTGCTCTCTGATGCGGGTCCTTTTTATTAGAGAGTTGTGCTCAGATTTTAACCCACATGCAGCTAAAATATTTCATCTACTTTATGCATACTAATACATTTTTTAATTCTGCTAATATTTTACAATTTAGCATTTACAATATGTCAGGTCATTGAAATTAGTGACAGCCAGTGTAGAAGTAAATTACAGAGTAGGCTTTGACATTATACAATAAAACGTAGATTGTTTAAGTCTAAGGATGGCAGATCAGTAGTTCCCAACACAAAACACCTCCATGTATCAGCAAAATATGCTAATATATAACAGTTTAGTAATAATTGTATTAAGGCCATTCATTAGATCTGCAGAAAACGTAAGAGGTTAAATATATTTATCTATTCTGCAAGTTCTTCTGCTGCTTTTGTATTAAGACCACTGTACAATATTGAGGAGCATTTAAGTTATACTAAATATCGTTATTGAGCAGTATTTTCCAACAGTATAGACTATGTGTTGATTATTTAATGTACATTATACATTTAGAGATAACTAAAGCTTTATCAAACACAATTATCTAAGTTAACGTTCAATGTCACACTAATTTATTAGAACAATGTGAAGTTATTTTTATATAAAAACACATGATATTATATTAATTTCTGTTACTTACACAAAGTTTATCTGGGACATACTATTCATACACCAAATTCACAGCAAGCATAGATGAGTGATATGTATTTGTGCTTACATTATCATGATGATTTTCAATTAAACAACTATTTCCATATAACATTCTCTTTTTTATTGAAAAAATGCATATATGTTAAAATTTAAAAATATGTATTTTTCTGCATTTTCTACAACAAAGATATAACTTTGACCATGCTGTGATTTAAAATAAAATGTACAATACTCTAAATAAATGCTGAAAAAGCACATACGGAGAAAAGTCATGTGTAAATAGAAAATCAAATTTAGCTATTCCACCACATATAATATCTGGGTGTTGCATTTTGTAAATGAAAAATGATCAAAGGATAACATGGAAAAGATTGAAAACTGTGAACTCACCATAATTTTACTATATTAAGATTTCCCAGATTTTAGCACTTCTCTATAGCAGGCATAAGTTTTAGAAATTAAGATGATAATAAAGGTGACCACTTTCCAGGTGTGAAGTTTAAAAAAAAAAAAAAATACTGCGCATTATACTCCAATTAATATGAATCAGAAAAACAAATCACAGAATATGACAAACATGTTACAAATTTGCGTCTGTCTTTACTTTATTTTTTGTTTATTCTGCTCTAACATATATTTTACATCTATATTTCTACCCTCCCAAAAATCTTCATATATGTTTCAGCAAGGGTAACAAGCTTTTGAATTTTATACTGAATAAAGCATCATAATTCTCCTTTAGAAATGTATAGTTGCTCCTTACTATATGCTTAAAAAAAAATTTGTGCATTAACCTTGACACTGACGAACTAGAATTAATAATTAATACAATTACAATAAATAACTAATATTTTATTGTTTAAAAAAAATAGAAAATTCCTATTTAACATTAAACTTATTAAATTTGCAGCTATATCTGATATAACCATTGGGCCAGATTTATAAAAATGTCTAATGAGGTTTCATAAATCTGGCATATCCTTGGATTGTCTAGGCTATTTTTATACCACCTACTAGTTGGCATAGTTTGAGCCAGAATTTTATGCCAAACATTTTGCAGCAAAATGTGCCATGATGCACCAAATATACTGTACGTTTTTAGCTAAAGCACTGTTTTTCTTGTCTCCCTCTTTTTCTATTATTTTATACAAAAATGTAAGTTCCAGTTAGCAATAGTTATGCCCCATGCACACTGCTGTGCTTTATCTTTCTTTATCATGAAAACAGATAGCACACAGACCCATTCATTTCTATGACCCCATATACATGTCTTTGGTTTTTATGGATCAGTGTTCAAGCCGTAGAAATTCCTGCCTGTGTTTCGGGATCAGTCAGGCCCATAGAAGTCTGTGGATGTGTGAAAGATCATGGATGGCACTCAGATGTACATCCATGGACTTCTGTATTTGTGGAAGCTGCTGATGCCTAGTCCATATGACCTGAACCTGTTGCTCACAGGAACAGAGCCGTGCAGTTTATCTCCTGTGATTTCATCCCATCAGTCAAGGGCCATGTCATGACTTATGCTAGAACAACTTATTACAATGGTAGATGATTGTACAATACTGTGGGATAAGAAGGTTGAGGAGTACCATGACCGTGTACGGAAGGAAGAGTCATCAGAGGAGGTGGTGCATAATCTCTATTTACAGGAGTGAGAAAAAGAAACAAAGACTTACTGCAGAAAATTTGCAAGTAGCCCCCATGATATCCCTTTTTAGCATTCATTATCCCCTTTGTTTATGCCTTTTTTCAGTAGTGTAAGTGCACAGCCTTTGTTTTGCCCATTTGTTACCTAGCTGGCAAGGAATATTTATTTTATTTTCATTTTACAGAAGAGAAGGTAAAAACTAGATGGGATGCATGACCAGTTTAGGCGAGATCGACAGTTAAAAGTTTTTGCATACTGTAATCGATGTTTCAATGTAAGTAGTAATACTTTTCTTTTATTGCTTCCTTTTAATGTTATATTAATGTTGTGGATTTTTGTCTCTTTTGTCATATGGGACAATGCTTGTTACCACGTTCTTCTGCATTATATAGCAAACTTCCATCCATAATTGTCTCTTTATCTTTTTCTGTCTCTTTTGACCCATGGGACCATGCTAGGTATCACATTCTTCCATGGTACACAGAATGCATCCCCTATGTGTATGTATATATATGTATATATATGCAAACCTCACTTCCCTTCATGTCAGGCACTAGGAACCAGCTGCACATGAAGTTTCTGTACTGAGACCATCTTAGGTGTCTGAACCTTGTCCTCTCACCAGACCACTGGTACGACAGCAACCCATGAATGCACCTTCATCTGCTGCTACTGATAACAAGGCACTAAAATATATTCAAGTACTACAGCATCTAAACAGACACAGTCAGGAGATGCATGAAGATAGTTTCGGCATCACCCTGGCATTACACCTTAAAAGGGTGCCACTAAGCAGACAAAACCATTGTCAGTCTGCTCTCTTGGAGTTTCTTGTGAACTTTGAGTGTGCAGATCCCTGCAAGCTTTATTAATCCATAGAGCACTATCTCTACACGTGGACACTTCATCTACAATGTCACCTACAGTACCTCCACCACACAGGCCCGCACAGGCTAGGGCCTATGAGTATGAGTATTACCAACGCCTCTGCTACCACTTATCAGCCACCTGTACACACATATTCTGGAGCACAGTACCGGTACTAACAGATCTAACACCAGAGACAAGGATATGAACATGGCGAAGGGAAACATGGAGCCACGGCTACTGCATCCTCCTTTATCAGGGAAATGTTTGACCTTTAATACTTTTTTATGTTTGTTTTCCTATTTTATTATTTGTTTTGTTTTAAAGAAAAAAAAGCTGTATTATTGCTGTAAGTATATGTGAGATGTTTGTAGTGTACCTGTGGTGTTTCTGCTGCCAATTACAAAATAAGTGAATTTTATTGAATTAAATTATAAAAAAAAGGTATTTTGGCAGAAATAGTCGCAACCCATGTGTTGGTCCTCATTATCTTGCGGGTCCCTACACTAAACTACAGAAAATGATAAACCCTAAAATAAAAAGAAAAAGAAAAAAACACAATTTGGAACATAAAAAGAAAAGACCACTGTCCATATCAGAATTATTTACCACTATAGATAGAATCCAGCTGCCAAGGAAATGTTCCCACTGTTGGCTCAAAGTATTCTGCATAGACAGGATAGACAGTCCTGCCACTCCAGGTCTTCCATGATGGGTCCTATCCAGAGAGATGGAAGAACACTAATGTGTTTCCCATCTGGTGCATCTACACAGTTGGTAAACTGTGCAGAGTCAAATAAGCCCTGGGCAATCCAAAGTCAGTCTTCTGCCTTGGGCTGTGGCATCACTGCCACTCTCAGTCACTGCCAGATCACTCTGACGATCCACAAAATGGGGGAACATCCCAGCAGAAACTCAAAATGCAGTAATGCAAACAAGTTCCCAGTTGCCAGGAATCTATTAAAAAAAAATAGGGCAGTGTGACCTGGCACCAGTGCCAAAAGTGGAAAATAAATATTATACTATGTTTACCAGGGTGACATGGCGAAAAGGGACACAACACATTATACAATCTTTACCAGGGTGGCATGGCAGCAGTGGTGAAAAAGGACAGTGTTCCTACCTGAGGGTGATTATACAGTACACCATTACTCTGGAGAAATGCAACATCGCATGTTGGTGTTCTGGAAGGTGAGTCTGGAACACAGTTCTGACAGTAGACTGTCAAAAGCCAGGAAGGACATGTGGCAGTAGCTATGGAACTTGTCAGGGTCCTGCCGCAGGTCAGTGTACAGATTGTGGAAATTAACTTCGCAGAGCCATTGGGAGACAACCCAATACCTCTTCCTCCTATTCAGTTCATCGTCCAGCATTAATGCTTATCGAATGACAAGCCAGTCCAGGAGAGCATCATACATGGGAGTGACAACTTTTTTTAGTGACATTCGCCATAAACCAGAGATAAATCATCAGAGGAATTAAAAACACTCATATTTATGACAAAAACCCTGCAAAATCAGACTACTGATAAGTTTTTTGCCGACAGTAAAAACCAATATGGTCGTGTGCATGTAGCCTTAGGCTAAGATCCTAACTGCGGAAATGCAGTGGAAAAAAATGCTGCGTTTTACAGTAGCAGCAAAGCGAATGATATTTCATAAAACTCATTCTAACGTTGCAGAGAGTTGCAGAAAAGTTGCGTAATCACATACATTTTCACTATATATTAAATTGAGGAAAAACTCAGCAAAAACTCAATGAAAAACTACTGAAAAAATGTAATGGGTTTCCACAGCCTTTTTTAGCTGATTTTTACTATGTGGAGTCTTAACCTTAGGCTGTATTTCATCTAGATTTTTCATTGCTTTTAACAGTCTGAACACCATAGTCTTCTGTGGTTTTCTACCCAGTAAATAAAACAGAAAGAACCCTGATGGACTTCCATGAATCATTTGATCACAGGAAGCCTGTACAAGAACTACTAGTGACTGAATATACTCTTAGGCCATGGGGAGATTTAGTGGACCATGTAGATTAGCAGTTGCATTTCTTTTTGCATTTTCTTTACTAATATTTGTGTAATTCATTTTGATTTGGGGTATCATGTTATTGCACTCTACTATTTGTTTATCATTTGTAACATAAGACTATTGGATTGTGTATTGTGTGACTTGTATATTAATATTTTGATATGTACCTTTACCCCTTCCCACTGCAGGCATTTTTCGATTTTCATTTTTGACTGTATGCCTTCCAAACCCCATAACTATTTTATTTTTCTGTTCACAGAGCCATATGAGGGCTTAATGTACAGTATATAGAATGTATATAGAATGTAAGCTCTTGCAAGCAGGGCCCTGACTCCTATTGTTTGATATGTTTATTTCTTTGGCACTTTATAATGTCTCATATTGTCTGTTCATGTGTCCTCTGATTTGTAAAGTGCTACGAAATATGTTGGCGCTATATAAATAAAGTTATTATTATTATTAATGTTTGCCAGACAATTTGTACTTCGTAATGGTACCATTTAATAATCTGTATGATGTACTGGGAAGCTAGAAAATGGAGAATGGTGTGGAATTAGATAAAAACTGCGTTTGTGCAACATTCTTACAGTCTTTTTTTTAATGACGTTTACTGTGCAGCCAAAAAGACAAATCACCTGTATTCCTAGGGTCAGTACAATTCAGAGGATACTGAATTTATATAGTTTTTTATGTCATAACCCCTTAAAAAAATTTAGTGTTTGGTTGTATCATATACACTGCAGCGCCACTTTATTAACCCCTTAAGGACCCAGCCCAAACGTGTGTTAAGAACCAGGCCTCGGTTTTCAAAACTGACATGTGTCACTTTATATGGCAATAACTTTGAGACGCTTTAATTTACGCAAGTGATTTTGAGATTTTTTGTGGCACATTGTACTTCATGATAGTGGTAAACACTAATGAATATTTTTGTATTTATTTATAAAAAAAAATAGGAAATTTGATGGAAATTTGGAAAAAAATAGCAATTTTCAAAATGTGAAATGCTCTGCTTTTCAGACAGATAGTCATAACACCCAATTACATGAGTACATATTAGCTACCATATCTCTGCTATATATCGGCATCATCTTTTAATCGTCCTTTCATTTATTTTGGACGTTAGAAGGCTTACAAGTGTAACAGCGATTTTCCAGATTTACAAGAAAATTTCCCAAACTAATTTTTTAGGGACCACTTCAGTTCTGAAAGGGATTATAAAGGCCTATATATTAGAAACCCCCATAAATCACCCCATTTTCAAAACTGCACCCCTCAAATAATTCAAAATATCATTTGCGAAGTTTGTTAACCCTTTAAGCATTCCACTGGAATTAAAAAAATATGGAGGTGAAATTTAGACATTTCATTTTTTTCCACTAATCCCTTACTTTAGCCCTAAAATTAGCACATTCACAAAGGGTTAAAGAAGAAAATGCATCTCACAGTTTGTTATACAATTTCTCCAGAGCACAGAAATACCCCACATGTGGGTGTAAACTGATGTTTGGGCACACGGCAGCACACGGAAGGGAAGGAGCGACGCTGGACGTTTGAAAAGCAAATTTTGCTGGAATAGTTTTCAGGTACCATGTCTCATTTGCAAAGCCCCCAGAGTACCAATACAAAGAAAACCCCAAAAAAGTGACCCCATTTTGGAAACTACACCGCTCACAGAATTCATCAAGGAGTATAGTGAGCATTTTGACCCCACAGCCGTTTCACAGATTTTACTAACATTGGGATGTATAAATGAAAAATTACTAAAACGTCACTTTATCCCCAAAGTTTTCATTTTCACAAGGGGTTAAAGGAGAAAAAAGCACCCCACAGTTTGTTAAACTGTGCTCCTGAACACGACAATACCCAATATCTGCTGTATGGGTATATGGTGGGGCTCGGAATGGAAAGAGCGCTATTTGGCTTTTGGAGGGCAGATTTTGCTGTAATAGTTTTCAGGTGCCATGTTGCATTTGCAGAGCCCCCAAAGTACTAAAACAGTGGAAACCCCCTAAAAGTGACCCCATTTTGGAAACTACACCCCTCACAGAACATATCAAGGGGTATAGTGATCATTTTTACGCTACAGCTGTTTCACAGATTTTATTAACATAAGGACATGAAAATGAAAAATTACTTTTTTTTCCAATAAACCGTCAATTTAGCCCCAAATTTTTCATTTTCACAAAGGAGAAAAAGAACCCCAAAGTTTTTTACACAATTTCTCCTGAACACAGAAATGCCCCATATGTGGTTGTAATCTGCTGTTTGGGTAAATAGCAGGGCTCAAAATGGAAAGAGCGCTATTTAGCTTTTCAGGTGCCATGTCGCATTTGCAGAGCCGCTAAAGTACCAATACAATGGAAACTCCCAAAAAGTGACCCCATTTTGGAAAATACACCCCTCATAGAATTTATCTAGGTGTATAGTGAGCATTTTGACCTCAAAGCTGTTTCACAGATTTTATTGACTTTGGGACGTAAAAATTAAAAATTACTTTTTTTCCGATAAACCGTCCATTTAGCAACATATTTTTTAATTTTTGCAAGTAGTTAAAGAAGAAAAAACACCGCACAGTTTGTTACACAATTTATTCTGAACACAGAAATTCCCCATATGTGGTTGTAATCTGTTGTATGGGTACATGGTGGGGCTCAGAATGGAAAGAGCACTATTTGGCTTTTGGAGGGCAGAAGTGGCTGGAATATTTTTCAGGTGCCATGTCGCATTTGCAGAGCCCCTAAAATACCAATACAACGGAAACCTCTCAAAAGTGACCCCATTTTAGAAACTACACCCTTAAAAGAATGTATCAAGGGGTATTATCATTTTGAGCCTAAAATGCTTCCCAAAAATTAATGTACAAAGTGAAAATTTAAATTTTTAAAGAAATATTCAATTTCAGTGCCTAATACCTTGCAGCCACTTTGTGGAATCAGAGACACGTACTCCTAAAACTATTGAGTGGGCTATGCTGTGAACAAAAAAAATTATATATATGGGTATAAACTGCTACTTGGGCACACAGCAGCGCTCAGAAGGGAAGGAGCACTATGTTTTTTTAGCTTTTGGAGTATAGATTTAGAAGGACTTTCTGGACGCCATGTTGTTTTTGCAGAGCCCTGGAGGTGCCAGTAAACTGGAATTCCCCAAGAAGTGACCCCCATTTTGTAGGGGCAATTTTAGGGTCTGTGCAAATGTGACATGGTGTCCAAAAACCGACAATCTAAATCTGCGCTCCAAAAGCACATAGCACTCCTTCACATCTGTCCCCTGCTCTGTGTCCAAATGGCAGTTTATGCCCACATGTATGACAATGGTGTACCCAGGATAACGTACTTAATACCATATGTGGGTATAAACTGCTGTTTGGGCACAGCCGGGCACAAAAGGGAAGGAGTGCTATTTTGGTTTTTGGAGCACAGTTTGGTTTTTGGACACCATGCCACTTTTGCAGAGCCCCTGAATTGCCAGTAAATTGGAATCCGCAGACATGTCACCCCATTTTGGAAACTAGGGATTTATCAAGTGGGGTAGCGAGCATTATTAACCCTTAAGTGTTGCATTAATCCTGGGTACACCAGTGTCATACATGTGGGTATAATCTGCAGTTTGGGAACACAGCAGGACACAGAAGGGAAGGAGCGCTATGTGGCTTTTGGAGCACAGATTCAGATGTTTGGTATCTGGACGACATGTCATGTTTGCAGAGCCTCCAAAGTACCAGTAAAGTGGAATCCCCTAAGGAATGACCCCATTTTGAAAAGTGCACCCCTCAAAGAATTTATCAAGGGGTGTAGTGAGCATTAGTATACCAGACGTGAATGCACAGCGGATAGTGAAGAGTGAATATGTAAGCTGTGCAGAGCACATTGGGTACACTAAATTCCCTACTATTTCCCGAGTAGTTCCTATTATTGGGGGAGTCACTCTGGGGATCACTTCTGGTTTATTATCCCTCATAAGGTCTAAATTTGGTTTGTCCCCTGAAATACGCTCGCAAGGCTTATACATTCCCTTCCTGACACAGTCAGTTTTGTTCTAATGATTTGGCGATTTTTGGGGTTTTTGTCTTCACATTGTACGAGCTATATTTTCTTTATTTTTCTGGTGATGTAGCCATATGAGGGCTTGTTGTTTGAGGTATGAGATGTATTTTGTAATGACATCATTTTTGGGTGCCTATAACTTATTGAATAAATTTTATTAACTATTTCTTGGTGGAAGAAAAAAAAACCCCCATCAATTCTGGCATTGTGTTTTACCTTTTAAATTTTTCGCCATGCAGCGTACAGCATAAGTAACATGTTACCTTTATTCTGCGGGTCGGTACAATTATGGCAATACCTCATTTATATTGGGTTTTTTTATGCGATACTAATTTTGCAGAACAAAAACCCATTTGGGGTCATAAATCAGTTATTTTTGCATCACCATCTTCTGAGATGTGTAACATTTTTATTTCACAATTCACAGAGTTGGTTTAGGGCTTATTTTTTGCGGGACAACCTGTGCTATTTATTGGTACTGTTTTGGGGCAGATATTACTTTTTAATCACTTTTTATGTCATATTTTGTAAGGCAAGATGGCGAAAAATCATTACTTCTGGCGTTTTTTTTCAGTTTTTTTTTCCCGACGTTCAATATGTACGTTAAATATTGTTTCAGTTTTATTGTACAGGTTGTTATGGACGCGGCAATACCAAATATATATTGTTTTTATTAATTTTTAGGTTTCTTTTTATATAATTAATTTTATATAGGAAAAGGGAATTTTTTTGGGCTTTACAATTTTATAAATTTTTTTCACATCATTTATTTTTTGCACTTTTTTTTAACTTTTTCATGTGTCCCATTAGGACACCTGAGCCAGCAATGCTTTGATCATTGGCTCAGTACTATAGACTGCAAGACACGAGCATACATGTGTCTTGCAGTCTATACAGGAAGTCAGCGCTATGGAGACGCATAGCCTGACTTCCGGAGGTCCCAGCAGGATCAACCAGGTAGTGGGGTCTCAAGGCAGCCTGGGGTCAGTGGGCAGACCCCGGGCTGCAGTTTATAGATATCGGCACCCCCTGATCTCTCCACGGGGTTGCCAAGGGAGGCGGCAACATGGCAGAACCCCTTGGATGCCGCGGTCATGTTTGACCACAGCATACAAGGGGTTAAAACCTCCAATCGGAACTCAGTTCCAACCGGAGGTTAAGGAGCAGGGTGTTAGCTGTCAGTTACAGCTAACACCCGGCTCCAATGCCGCCCCGCCCAGATATCCAGCGGGAGGCTGGCTTCGGGCATAGTATTACACCCTAGTGCACGAAGTACCTTGCGCCCAGGACGTAATAGTACATCCAAGATCGTTAAGGGGTTAAACACCTGCCTTTTCATGATTGGAGCTTCTATGTGTGAAATTAGACATGTGGCACACATATAAAAGTAAATACACATTTGATATATATACACATTTTTGTACATATGCATGTACACAAAAGAACAGATATGGATATTACATACACAAGTAGACAAAATTGTTGGTACCCCTCGTTTAATGAAAGAAAAACCCACATTGGTCACAAAAATAACTTGAACCTGACAAAAGTAATTTGCCAAACTACATGATGACAAGCCACAAAGCTTCTGGGAGAATGTCCTATGGACAAATGAGACAAAAATCGAAATTTTTGGCAAGGCATATCAGCTCTATGTTCACAGACAGAAAAATGAAGCATATCTTGAAAAGAACACTGTCCCTACTGTGAAACATGGAGGAGGCTCTGTTATGTTCTGGGGCTGCTTTGCTGCATCTGGCACAGGGTGTCTTGAATCTGTGCAGGGTACAATGAAATCTCAAGATTATCAAGGGAATCTAGAGAGAAATGTTCTGCCCAGTGTCAGAAAGCTTGGTCTCAGTCGCAGGTCATGGGTCTTGCAACAGGATAATGACCCAAAACACACAGCTAAAAATACCCAAGAATGGCTAAAAGGAAAACATTAGACTATTGTGAAGTGTCCTTCTATGAGCCCTGACCTAAATCCTATTGAGCATCTTTGGATGGAGCTGAAACATGCCATCTGGAAAAGGCACCCTTCAAACCCGAGACAACTGGAGCAGTTTGCTCATGAGGAGTGGGCAACAATACCTGTTGAGAGGTGCAGAAGTCTCATTGACAGTTATAAGAATTGTTTGATTGCAGTGATTGCCTCAAAAGGTTGTGCAACAAAATATTAAGTTAAGGGTACCATCATTTCTGTCCAGGCCTGTTTCATGAGTTTTCTTTTTTAGAAAATTCTGTTGAAGCATGGTTGAAAAGCAATGTCTGACTTTCATTTGTTCATTTTCATAGAATTTTTATATATTATTACTTTTGTCAGATTCAAGTTATTTCTGTGACCCTTGTGGGTTTTTCTTTCATTAAACGAGGGGTATCAACAATTTTGTCCACGTGTGTATATAGTATGTATATATGCATTATACAGAAATATACTGTAGACTTGACACATAATGTATATATCATTTACACATCACAATATATATGAAAATGCACATCAAGCACATATGTTGCATAGTTACATAGTAGATGAGGTTGGATGATGACATCAAGTCATCAAACCCAACCTATAACCCTACAGTGTTGATCCAAAGAAAGGCAAAAAAAACACTCATGAGAATTATGTCAAATCTGGCAATCAGTATGAAACCCTGGATAAACGTGTCTTTAATAAAAATCAAAAACACATAAGGAGTAATATTTTTATGTTCAAAAAAGGCATCCAGGCCCTTTTTGAATTTGCACAATTAATCCACCATCACCACATCCTGTGCCAGTGAGCTCCATAGCCTCGCTTTTCTTACAGTAAAGAATCTCTGTCTATGTTGCTGCTGAAATGTTCTTTCTTCTAGACACATAATATGGACCAAGCCACCGGACGTGTCTGCTTGAATGCTGGTAGGCACCAGGCAGCTGTGGCAATACGTGTGGCAGAGCAGCAGGGCATAATATGATAAACCAGGCCGTAGGACATATCTGCCTGAGTGATGGCAGTGGTAGTAGCTGTTTAGGAGTAGCAGCCAACATCAGCAGCAGTACAATAAATGGAAGATTATGATAAATTGAGACATGCCTGGCCTGGCAGCTAAAAATGCTAGAATATTCTTTGAAATGGAAAGGATTCTATGACTCTGTGAAAAACTCTTGGGAGTCAGAAAATAACCTGTATGATCCTGCCAGTTATCCTTGAATGGGAGTAAATGCCACATCATCTTGGCTGAGTGACAACTGACAAAATTTCCAGAAAAATTTGGGGAGCACTATCAGCATGCCTGGCCTGGCTGACAGCTGAAAAAGCTGGACTTTCTCCCAAATGTGATCATTGTGTCTGTGGTTTGCTGCTGCTATGGGTTCCCGTGCAGCACCAACTAGTGTAGTGAGTGACAATTGACATAATTTCAAGAAAAATTTAGGGCACTCTATGAGTATACCTACTACCTAGCTTGCCAGTTGAAAAAGCTGGACTTATGGGCTGTTACAACAGTGATCATAGTGTCTGTGGTTTGTGCATGCAGCAATCATATACTGCTGCTAAAACTGATGCTTCGCCATGTGCAAAAGTGCCACTCTATGTGCACTTAACATTACAACCAAGAAACGAAGGAAGGGGAGTGGAACCAAAGGCTTGTCCTGGTGAAACTGGGGGTCGGAAATGATCCAGTGTGTAGAAACTGGAGGAGTTGGATGGGTCCCGTCTGGTGTTGAAAATGTGCCTGCCCTGCACCCATGAGGGGATGTTAGTACTAGAAAGCACTGGGAGATCCTGCGTTTTGAGACTGTGGCCTGTGACAGTGTTCATAACAGCTAATGTATTGTCTCCTTCCCATAAATTGATGCTCCACCTATTAAGGCTGATGTGTACCTTTCCCCACATGGACATTTACAAGGAGAAGCCCACATGTCCATCAAGCAAAAATTCCCGTACAGTAGATGATCACACATAGGTGCTGCCGCCAAGACCAGAAATGTGTCTGTCAGTGTCACCACCACCACAGTTTGCCTTAGATTTACCCCAGGAAGGTGTTTTGGAAGTTGGGGCTGCATGTCGGGTGAAACTATTGCCATTGCCACCACCCTCTTCCTGTGTCACTGTCACCTTGAACCGGTTGCCAGGTCTTTTCCGTAATAGAATCATCAACGGATTCCATATCACCTTTCTTACTTTTTTGTGACTCATCATGGCAAATGGGATTCCTGTATGCCCTCACAATTCGTAATAGATTTACCCCTAGAGCCCCTACCAACACTACCAGCAGTAGCACACCCCCTGCCATTACTAGCTCAACCAATACTCATGTCTTCTACCTCTACCTCTATATAAAAAAACACAGGGGAAGTCTTGGGCTATGAGGCAGGAGCATAAATACCGGGGTAGCAGCGGTAGCGGCTGCCACAGGGTCTGGGACATTAGGGGGCCCGGAGCCCTGTGGCAGCCGCTACCAAGAACCCCACAAACCAGTGGCATAACGATCGCGGTCGCAGGGAGTGAGACCGCGACCGGACCTGGCAGGGTACGGGGCCCGCGGCCAGCTGGAGATGGCCGGGCCCCGGACCACTCTAATAGTGGTCGGGGAAAGCCTGGTTCCCCGACCGCTATACATACTGTTATTGGAAAGGGACCCTGGCATATTGCAGGCCCCTTTCCAAGAGATGGCAGGGAAGGGCACCCAGGTGAGGTGACTGAAAACAATAAATACATATTCTCACCTCTCCTGGGCACAGCGTTCTCTTCGGCGCTCTTCCGTCATGTGACAGCGGTCACATGGGGCGCCGCCGTGTAATGACGTCAGTGCACCCTCACGTGATCGCTGAGGCCCAATCACAGCCCTCAGCAGCGACGTCGGAAGTGGGGCTGAAGACGCTAAAGACAGCAGGATGGAGCGAGGATGCCAAGGAAAGGTAAGGCAAGGTGAGTATGAGTGTTTGTTATTTTTAATCACCTTCCCTGGGCCTCCGATTATTATACTCTGGGGTCTGAGGAGACCCCAGAGTATAATAATAGCACCGAAGCGGAGGGGGGCTGTTGGGAGCATATAATACTGTGTGGGGGCCACTGTAGAGCATATACTACTGGGTAGGGGCCACTGTAGACCATATACTACTGGGTGGGGACCACTGTAGAGCATATACTACTGGGTGGAGGCCACTGTAGAGCATATACTACTGGGTGGGGGCCACTCAAGAGCATATAATACACGGTGGGGGGCCACTGTAGAGCATATACTACTGGGTGGGGACCACTGTAGAGCATATACTACTGGGTGGGGGCCACTCAAGAGCATATAATACACGGTGGGAGCCACTGTAGAGCATATACTACTGGGTGGGGGCCACTGTAGAGCATATACTACTGGGTGGGGACCACTGCGGGGCGCATATAATACAGGGTGGGGGCCACTGTGTGTAGCAAATTATACTGTGTGGGACCACTGTGGGGAGCATATTATATTGTGTGTGGGGGGGGCGCAATGTAGAGCATATAATGCTGTATGGGGGCCACTGTGGAGCATATAATGCTGTGTGGGGGCCACTGTCAAGCATATAATACTATCTGGGGCCACTGTTGAGCATATTTTACAGTTTGAGGACCCGTAACCGGTTCGGGGGGGCCCCATGTCAAATGTACGCCTTGGTGCCCAGCCATTCCTAGTTACGTCACTGCTATGAGGAATATCATTCTCAGCAGATGCCACATAACTACTAGAGAATGGGATCTCTGTCAGTGAAGATAAAGGAGAAGACATGGTTGACAGTACAGAAAGACAGCATGGTAAATTACATGTTGAGGAGGAACACACAGAACGCTATCTAAATAGTCGTGGATCACTGCTTTAAAAAAAATCTTTATTCTCAGGAATATTCTCACTTATTCTCATTTTTTTGTTATTTTTTTAGCAAAAAAATTTTAAAGAAATTTTGAACAGCACTAAAAGCACTAAAAAGGATCACCTGGTCAGTGAGTATTACATCACTAGAACTGTGTCGGTCAGCTTATATTAAATAACAAGATTTTTTTCCACAACATTACCCATGTCCAGTCTAGAACTGACCTTTTCATTGAAGCTGATCAGATAAGTATGAGAGGACCAATTCCTCATAAACCCATGCTGATTTGGTGTTATAAGATTATTTTCATTGAGATACTACAGGATAGCATCTCTTAGAAAACCTTCAAATATTAAGGTTACATTTACCAGGCTATAGTTTCTAGGCTCACTTTTAGACCCTTTTTTGAATATTGGTAGCGTATTTGCTATGCGCCAATCCTATGGAACAGACCCAGTCATTATGGTATCCTTAAATATTAGATATAAAGGTCTGTCTATCAACATCTATCTGCTTATTTCCCTCAGAACTTAGGGGTGTATGCTACCTGGACCCAGCTATTAGTTTATTTTAGTATTTTGATGGCGGCAGCGCACTTTCTCCTGGGTTAAACAGATGACATTTAATGGAGAATTTACATTACCCCTAATCATGTCTTTGGTAATTGGATTTTCCTGGGTGAATACAGTAGAGAAGAAAGCATTTAACAGATCTGCCTTTTCCTCAACCTTCACCATTACAGCCAGATTATTCTGCACACATTACACCTATACAAATTACACATGTATGTACACATTAAGCACATACTGTATATGCACAATCAAATATTAACACATTATACAAAATATAATACAAATATACACTTACTTTCTGTAAAACTGAATATCAGACCCTATCAAGTAACAGGAACCCTTACTATCCTAAGCAATTCTAGAAGAAAATAGGAATAGAAGATGGAGGGCACACACAAGACAGAAGGTTCCTTCTGTTGATCTGCGCTCATGTTGTAGTATCTGCTGACATTCTTTCCCCCCTTCTGGTCCCAACTGCTGAGCGGCTGCTGTGTAATCCAGCCTTTCTCCCCTCCCATGTGTTCCTGTGCAACTAAACAGGCTGCAATATGTCCACCCTTTGTTGATGCTCCCACTAACATGGCACAACACACAATTCATAATTGTTTAGCATTGTCTGGTCAGATAAATCCACATTTCTGTTGCACAGTTCCGATGGGGGAAGTCAGAATTTGGAGAAAGCAGCTTGAAACGATGAACCTGTCCTGTCAGATGTCAACCTGGAGATTGTGGAGTAATGGGGTGGGGAATGTTTTCTTGGTACATCCAACATAGACCATTATTTCTGTGGTTACATATCCACACTGAGTGGGGTCTATTCAAAAATGAATTCCTGCAGTTCTGAAGGTTAAAAGGTATCTTTAATAAAGTGGCCATTCAGTGGATGGATAACAGACTTTTATCTTCTGATTTACTGCATCTTCTACTTATTTTCTATCCGCAATAATCTCAGCTCAGTGACATGACTCCCTCTATATGAACAGAAAATTATATACTGTATATATTTTTTTAAAATATTGCAGTAACAGGACATCTAAATAATGTTTCTCAAAAATGTATTTAATGAGCAGAAAACACATTACATCAATGGCTACACCTGTTTTTTTCCTTTTTTTACAACATATAGTTATGAATGATGTGAGTGGAATGTTTCTGTGCAAAGTAAATACCATATGCATTTGTGAGATCAAAAAGGAATAAAATATGGAGGTAAATCTCATTATAGGTAATACCGGGTTTGGAAGCTGTAGCTGTACACTGGTATTTTACAAACAAGCTGTCACATTCTCAAATGAACCGATCAGTTCCACTTGCCATCTAAAATCCAACCACAAAGTGTTTTCTACTGCAAACATATTTTCCATTCAGATTGAAGCAAATAGAGCATTACATTTTAATGGCATTTGATCCAATAACACATCAGACCTGAGAGTTGAGCTACCAATTTGTAAAACACAAATAAAATAATGCCATTGTATGGTTACAGAGCACAGAGTGCAAAAACATATCAATGAGACATTAGCAGAAAAATGTTACTTGGATTGTATTCCAAAACCCAAAATCCATGTCTTTTTGCCAAGTGTTTAGCAAATGTCTTAGAAAATGAGTAGAAAATAAGAAAAAAATAAATACTATGAAGTGATTCTCCATTATATAAAATATTACCATATTAATTGACCCAGCCAAATGCTTAACATCAAAACTTGTAATTATGTCAATCAATAAGGTAAAATAAATTTACTAATAATTTTATAACAATTTTTCAAACCCTGTTATTGTTATATGATTTTTCTATTTAAGTTTCATGGACTTGTTTTTAATGCTCAATACAAAAAAAATTCAAAAAATTGTCAATTGCGAGACAGAAGCTTCACAGCACGAAATGGTTCAAAAACAAAAACTAGCTGATGCTACACTCTCATTCTACCAAGACCTAGCACCTTCCACTCTTGTCAAGAGGAGAATGATGAGACCTCTTCTGGATATCCTCTGAGAGAGACGTATTCAATATGCCTGGCTCTTTCCTTTTGGCCTTTCAATACCGATAAATGGACGCCGCTTGATAGTCCACTCTCCGGCCGATCTGGGTGGGGTCTGGGAGGCACTCAACATATCACCAGTAGAAATTCCATCATGGATGCCAACACCAGAGTTAGAGCCTCCGCCATGTGCCTTGAAAGGAAATCATTGGAGACACATGCAGAAGATGAAATCCCCGAAATCAAGAAGATCTCTGCAGAAGCCTGAACTGTCTTCGCCATAAGAATACTACAGAGCTTTGCATTATTGCTGTCTCATAGACTATCGTTAGTTCACAACATTTTTGGACTTATCTCGCTTCTTTAGTTAATGTGGTAGATGGGGCAGGTGGTTTAAGTAGCAAGAATATATATTCTTAATCTCTACATACCGCCTTTTTTCCATAGGGCTCTAGGGTAGCTCTGAGGTTCACCGCAGTCAGCTAAGATGCCCCGTGTGTTGGTTTCTGAGACCTCTGGCGGAGACCACACTTTTGGTGCTCTCTGCATAACTGCCCTAACTACCGAACAAAATGTAGTATTGTTCACTAAAACCTGCCCCACATGGTTGTTTGTTGATGGCCTTGCTGGTTTCTTACACCTTTCTGCACCCTAGTGGAGATGTCTTTTAACTTTTTATAGCATCTCTTCCATAACACATAACAAATAACAAATATCCTTCTTCCGCATGTGCGTAATATTTCAAAGATATATCGCTCATACCTATTAGTGACGTGCTGTTATCTTATTACGCCTGCAAACATCCTCTCCAGTTTGTAGAATATTCAATAGCGCATTTAGCTACTTTTATGAGTACTTTCTTACTTAATACCCCCATAGATCAGGTTTCTTTGTTGTACATATAAAACCCCCGGTGGTAGTGCGGAGGATAAGTATCTGTCCTCCGCACTAGTTTCCTGACCGGAACACAGTTGTACATTCACGTAGCAAGCCTTACAGGCAAGGCTTGCCCTTCTCTCTCATAACACAATTTACTTGACACTATTTTCTGAAATACCTTGAGTGTTTACTTTAAGTATTGCTTAAACAGTTGCTGTTATATTTCAACTGCATTTGTACCCTCCCCTGGTTTTCCCTACTAACTTTCTACTCCCTTAGCTCTTCTTCTTCTGATAAGTTTCTCCATCTCCTACGCTAAATATAGAGAATGGCTACAGCGTTGATAACAACCTTCAACATTCATGGCCTCAACGCTCCACAGAAGAGACATAGTCTCCTACTACTCATTAAGAAGCTGCAATCCAAGATCCTCTTCCTACAAGAGACACATTTTAAGAAAGGTCACATTCCTAAATTACCAACAAATTACTTCACCCAGTGGTTCCATGGTGAGAGCACCTCTTCTTCCTCACGAAGAGTCTCCACAGCTATACACCATTCTATTCCCTTCAAGTGCCTTCAGAAATATAGCAATGAGGAGGGGCGTGTCTTGTTCATTAAAGGCACCATTGCCTCGACTACATATACATTAGCTGACATCTACGCCCCTACGGTGAATCAGATCCCCTGGCTTCTGAAGATTCCAGATGATCTCAGTTTATTTGCTTAGGGACCTGTGATTTTAGGTGGAGACCTGAATGTAACTTTAAATCCCTTATTAAACACGTCCGCTGGGAAAACTCACATCTCACAGGCCACTCCCCAGAAACTACACTCTAAATTGCAGGACCTTCAACTGTTAGACATATGGCAACTACACTCTCCATCTGTGAAAGACTTCACTTTCTGTTTGAACCCCAGACAATCCTTTCAGAGATTGGACTATCTTCTGCTGTCAAGATCTTTGCTGCAACATGCAACAAAGTCACTCATAGGTTCAATTACTATATCGGACCATGCTCCAGTATCAGTATTAGTCTCTCTTGCCCCTTTGCCACGTCCTGACTATACTTGGAGGATGAATGAAGCAGCTATGGATGTGGAGGAGTTGAGACTGGAAGTCACTAAACATCTGACGGAATATTTTAAAGTTAATGCGTCGCCTGACCTTGGCCCAGCAGTAGTTTGGGAGGCTCACAAAGCTTATATTCGAGGCATTCTTATTGGGCTCTGCACCAGGTTGAAGAAGTCAAATCAAGCCAAGGTTGACAACCTTCTTAACCAGATCACTAAACTATAACGCCTTTGTAAAAGATCATTGATAGCTAGTTCTTTGAAGCACCTCCAAAACTTACGTGAAGAGCTAAGGGATATATTGAATGCTAGAACGGCAAAACATTTGCTGTACTTCCGTCATAAATTGTATGCTCATGGTAACAAGGGAGGGAAGATGATGTCATTCTTGATAAAGAAAGCAAGAACTAGAACTCACATTGCAAATGTTAAAACTCCTGACGGTGTTGTGCATACAGTAACCTTTAAAATAGCAGAGACTTTTCAGGAATTTTACTCAGCTCTCTACAATCTCAAGGATTATGCTCCTCCCGTGCTGCCAGGTGCAAGAGAAGGTCTCATTGAAAAATTCCTCTCCTCAAAACAGCTGCCACATCTTACCACTGACCAAGCGACCACGCTTCTAAACCCGATCTCTGATGATGAATTAAGAAAGACTATCCTTAGTTTTCCCCCTGACAAAAGCCCTGGCCCAGATAGCTTTCCGTTAAAATATTATAAGATGTTCTTACATATTGTATTGCTGCATTTGCAACAATCACTCAACGCTCTTATGCAAGGTTGATACCTTACCCAAGCAGGCTTAGGAGGCCTTTGTCACCCTGATTGCCAAGTAGGGGAAAGATCCTACCCTATGTGGGAGTTATAGACCGATCTCACTGTTGAATTTGGACACAAAGTTTTGGGCGAAGTTGCTGGCTCTAAGGATGCAACAGCGTCTTGCCTTACTCATTCACGAAGAACAGACAGGTTTTATTAAATCAAGAGAAGGCAAGGACAATTCAGCCAAACTCCTTCAGGCCATAGATTATGCACAATCCACCGGAACTACATTGACGTTCCTGGGAGTTGACGCTGAAAAGGCATTTGATAGGGTAGACTGGGACTTCCTGATAGCAACTCTCCACAAATTTGGTTTCCCTGATCCCTTCATCTCTGCCATATGGACACTATATTCAAATCCACATGCTAGATTAAAAATTAATGGCACCCTATCACCAGCTGTTGATATTTCCAACGGAACTAGACAGGGATGCCCACTCTCACCTTCTCTCTTCATATTATCTCTTGAACCCTTGCAACAAATGGTGAGACAAGACCTGGACGTGGTGGGCCTTCGGATGGGGGACACAGTGCTGACCACAGCAGCATTTGCGGATGATATCCTTTTTGTAGTTTCCAACCCTGAAAGAGGACTCCTTCGACTGCAAGAATTGATGTCCAAATATGGAGAAGTTTCAAATTATAAGGTTAATGACGGCAAGTCTGAAATACTACCTGTCAATATCCCACTGGCATTGGAAGAGCGCCTTAAAAGGTCACTCCCCTTCACCTGGGCAACGTACTCCATTAACTACTTGGGAATAAAACTAACACCTCATATCGACAAAATATATGCTGCGAATTTCACTCCGTTGCTTCAAGAGATTCTAACGCTGCTTAAGACATATGATATTTCACTCCTCTCCTGGTTCGGCAGTTGGAATTTGCTGCAAGCCTATATTGTCCCTAAAATTTTGTATAAATTACAGATGCTCCCGATCTCATTACCAACTTCATTCTTTAAGATAGTGAGAACTTCATTTTCCAGCTATGTCTGGAAACAAAAGAGATTGGCACACTCTGCGCTTACTCGCCCAAGAGCAGAGGGCGGAATAGGTCTACCTGATATGAGGAATTACTATGTGGCAATACAGCTTCAGCTATGGCTGGAACTAGTCAGCCCATCTAAATCTTCCACCCTTTCCAAAATTGTTACGGCGACACATACATCAGATGTCCTAAGAAATTTATGGCTACCGGATCCCGCCACCCGAAGTTTAGTCTACTCCTGAGAGGTGTATGTGAAGTTGGGTACACTATGCAGCCACGAATTGCATCGACACCGTCTTTATGCCTGCCGATGGGCCTACTGCCTCATTTGATGAGTGAAATAAAGCACCCTCTCAAGGATTTTTGGATCCAGCTTCTGCCCTACCCACTATGCGATCTCTGTATAGACAAACAGTCGCCTACAGCAGCGTCCATTGAGAAAATTCTTATTATTATTATTATTATTATTGTTTATTTATATAGCACCATTAATTCCATGGTGCTTTACATTTGCGGATTTACATACGGTACACCAGATATACAAAACAGATAATGCTGACAGAGACTAACTGGTACAGTGGGATAGAGGGCCCTGCCCGCAAGGGCTTACAATCTATGAGGGAAGAGGGATAGAGACAGAAGGTGGGGGTAGAGGCTGCTCAGGTGGTGGTGTGGTGACAGTAGCGTTATTGGAGGTTGTAGGCTTTCTTGAATAGGTGAGTCTTCAGGGCCTTCTTGAAGCTTGTGACTGTGGGGCCAGTCTTATGTGTCTTGGTAATGAGTTCCAGAGTATGGGGGATGCACGGGAGAAGTCTTGGAGATGTTTGTGGGAAGAGCGGATAAGAGCAGAGCGGAGTAGGAGGTCTTTGGAGGATCGGAGGTTACGTGTGGGCAGGTAGCGGGAGATTAGGTCGGAGATATTTGGAGGGGACAGGTTGTGGATGGCTTTGTATGTCAGCGTTAGTAATTTGAACTCTATTCGCTGGGCGATGGGTAGCCAGTGAAAATCATCCTGCCTTCTCGCTTGACCTTCCTGCATAGAGCTCACTATGAAAATTGCTGTTCGACCTTCAACAAGGCATTCTCCTGGCAATGAGACTTTACAGATTTTTAAAAAATTATAGTCTCAAAAACACCTGTAATGAGGAAAGTTTCACATCTTCTACGAGCTTTTGTCCAGACTACTTCCATGCTTAAACCTTTCTTCATCACTAGCTGGGAAAAAGATCTGAACTTAACATTATCCTGCAAAGAACTTCAATTCACCCTTCATTCACATAGTCTTTCGACGTGTGTGAGTCTACAAGAAAACCATTACAAGATCTTGACCAGATGGTACAGAACCCCTGAGTGGTTTTATTCCCACGGTCTTGCTCAATCTGACATCTGCTGGAGATGTAAAAATTATACTGGTTCTATTCTTCATATCTGGTGGTCCTGCCCAATTACTTCTACCTTCTGGAAAGCAGCGGAGGTGGAGATACGGAGAATTGGATTCCCCTCTTTCTGTCTCTCTCCAGATTTATTGGTGTTTATTAGGCCCCACCTTCATTTTTCAAAGCCTCAGAATATCTCATTTACCACTTAATTGCAGCTGCGAAGTCGCTGATCGCACCGCTCTGTTTGCAACGCACTGCGCCATCTCTAGACAAATGGAAAAACAACCAAATTGCTAGATTTGAAGAGCTCACCAGCTGGATAAAACGTATGCACACCCACTATCTAAAAACATGGGACCCCTGGCTCAGCTCCAGATAATGACCCTGGTGGATAACGACCATGGAACATGTGGAATCTACCAACTGTGGCTTGATTCATAGTCCTTTTATTATGAAAAATGGAGCACTCTTTCTTTCTCTTTCTTTCTTTCTTTCTTTCCTTCTTTCTTTCTTTCTCTTTCTCTCTTCTGCCGCTCAAAAACAAAAACTAGCTGGTCTAAAATATAACTTTTAATAGTCTAAATCCTAAAAAGTATATGACTACAGTATGGATGTCCGCCCATCAAAATAAGTGCATAAATAAAAAGGAAAACCATATAAGTAGGAAGTTTGTCTGGCTTGGCGACAAAATAGGAATAGGTGAGCTGATATCCTCAAATGTGTCCAATCAGTGGGTAACTAAGAATAAGTGGCCTCACCGATATGGTAAACCTCAGGTAACTAGCTCTTTCACCACACTCCTCACTCAGTCACCCCTTGATCCTATCTCCCAGGATTGCAATTAAATGGGTATATTCCTATGACTTGTAGATAAATCTACACCATTCCCCAAATTTCAGTATAGGTCATGCATCCATCTGAACCATCAGTTGGACAACTATACCATCCTCTTTGGAGACACCTGATCCTCTGCAACACTAAGCAGAATGATCCCCAGTAAATCAGGCTCAAATAAACACCCTGGAGAGCTCAGGTACTTGAATATCCAACATCGATACTGACTCGGCTCGGCTATTTAAAGCCGATCCCATCCTGGTCGCTTCGTTCCTCCCTGTGACATACCAGACAGGAGCCAATAAGAGCGTGTCTACTCCCACCAGCCCTCAATTGTGTTTTCGGGTGGTGTGGCCTACACACCGTTAGTAAACACAAGCACATGGCTAGTCAGGAAGTGTCTCCTAATAACAAAGTTGTGGATTGCTTAAAGCCTGTATTAGGTAAAGCCATTATGTTAATTCGGCCCACATAGAAAGTAGGGGATATCCTGTTTACGGATAGCTAATATGCAAAATGCAAAGATACGTATGGCGCACAACCACTTCTATGGCTTTCCGCAATATTGGATCAAGGCCTATCTCTGACACATATCACTAACAGGTAGTTATGTATATGTCATATATATGTTCCATATATGTTAATACCTAGTGAGAGATATAATGCTGGTCCATAAATAAATGAACTAATAAAAGACAGTCCGCCACCCTCTGCTCGCACGCTGCGGCGAAGGAGGCGTGTTTGATTCCTTGTGTAGGTTTCTTGTCCTAGACTATGTAATTGATTTTCTGCCACACCCGTTTCCTTCACATTGGTTTTCCTCTGTTCCACTAATAGTTAATCTCAGCCTTGCCTGTGTGATTGACAGCCTGTCTACCAATACAGTCTGGGGCTGGTCCAGACTTTCTATAAACAGGTTGTCAGCCCACACATGGTGGCTGGTTATTGCTTAGTGCGTTCTGGCTATTACTCCTTGCTGTTTTTGTTACCTGTATTCCTATTCCTGACTTCTGGTCTTGAATTTTGACTAGTCTCTTGGACTTTGATTCTGTACTGCATTGCTAGTCTGTTACTGACCCCTTGGCTTGCTGATCTCCCTTTTTGTTGTTCGTCCTGTCTGCGTTCTGTGTTGTCACCTATTTTAGGTAGGGCCTGTTTACCAGTTGCTGCTGTCACCGAGGACAGATAGGCAAGTTAGCCAGGGACAGTGGGGGGTTCAGCTTAGGGCTCACTGTCTTGTTGTGCCCCTCTGCCCAGGGTTTTGCAGCAGCACTGGGGAATCGCTCCTCTAGTGATTCCCTTACACATATGTTATATAGAAAGTACACCTACTGAAAACATATCTCCCTACTCCCAGGGGTGCATCAACAATAAAAATCAAGACCAATACTATGCACTCTCTCAACGAACATATCTCAGTATACCAAGGGGTGCACATAATATAGCCACGCCAATATGTGTGTCACCAAAACCCCAAAACTATTTGTATCTGCATAAGAGCTCAATAGAGTTGACAGACTAACCTTGAGGACTATAAATAAGAACTGGTATCTGTCAATGATGGTAGTATATAAACATAATCCACGGGAAGCATAACTACTAACCAATCCACAGCCTGTATCGAATTGGCCCCTAGAATATATACTGACATCACAACTCAATAGTGATAGTATTTGATGTATCCCTAAAATAACACCCCTACTAATTGTGTCTCACCCTTCAATCTCACTGTACTACCGGAAGGTAAATAATGGCTACCCAAGCTAGAGAGGAATACCGACGGGGGGGCGGGTGCTATATATAGGTGGTAAAGGAGATCCCATCATCCATAAAGTTGAGTTTAAAGCATTTGAAGGGGAATATCCATTGTGCCTCCGTTTGTAGAATAGCGCGATCCCAATTCCCCCCCTTCCCCGTGATGATTTCCGAACAAGCTCCATGCCCTAAATCTGCAACACTGATGGATCGCCATCTTGTTTTTGTGATACATGAAGACTGAGAGGGTGATCTTCTCTGCGCGTCACATAACAAATATGGTCTATGCCGCAGTTCCCTCTTTGTCTTGCCTACATAGTTAAGAGGGCACGGGCAAGATGCTACATATATAACGCATAAGGATTGGCAGTTGATAAAATCTCTAATCTGATATGATATACCAGTAGAAGCCACAATCACCTCTTGCCCCCTTAAAATGTAGTCGCAGGCTTTGCAGCCTCTACGTCTGTGGGTCCACGGAGGATGATAGCTCCCAAGCCAAGTTGTTGCGGTTTTCAGAGGACCCAAATAACTGTGGACCAGTCTGTACCTGAGGTTACGACCCCTATGGTATGTAACTGAGAGATGAGGAGTCACGAGATAATTCAAATATGGATCTTGTCAAAGAATGTCCCAGTACGCCCATAGGGTGTCCATAACTATTATGAAGCCTTGGTTATAGGTACCAATCAGACGAATGGTTTTCTCAGTCAACTCCTTCTTTTTGGGGACTAGCAATTGTTTCTGGTCACATGTTTCGGCATGTTTTCGGGCCTCTCTCAGGACTGCTATTAGATATCCTCAGTGTTTAAACCAAGACTCCAATGTCAGATCATCAAGAAAGTAAAATTTAATTTAGAGAAATTTTAGATGAATTACAGTATATTTATGAGGAATCGGTCCTGTCAGACTAATGTGATCAGCTTCTATGAAGAGATCAGTTCAAGACTGGACATGGGTAATGCAGTGGACGTGGTGTACCTGGACTTTTCAAAGGTTTTTTATACTGTACCACATAAAAGGTTGGTATGCAAAATGAGAATGTTGGAACTGGAGGAAAACATATGAATTTGGGTTCGCAACTGGCTCACTGATAGGAAACAGAGGGTGCTTATTAATGGTAAATATTCAGACTGGGTCACAGTCACCAGTGGGGTGCCACAGGGGATAGTATTGGGCCCTCTCTTGTTTAATATCTTTATTAATGACCTGGTAGAGGGTTTACAAAGCAGGGTGTCCATATTTGCAGATGATACTAAACTTTGTAAGGTAATCAAAAATGAGGAGGATAATAGAATATTACAAGGGGATCTAAGGAAGCTGGAAGCATGGGCAAATGAAGTTTACAGTAATATTGACAAATGTAAGGTTATGCATTTTGGTCGATGAAATAAAATGTATGATTATGTACTTAATAGTATACTTTAAGAATTATGAGGATGTTGGTTCCCTTAAGACCATTCCCAAACATTTTAAGTTATTTCATGATTCTGACCAGGGGCGTAACTATCGGGATAGCAGCGATAGCGGCTGCCACAGGGCCCGGGACATTAGGGGCCCCGGAGCCCTGTGGCAGATGCTACCGTGAACCCCACAAACCAGTAATGATCGCGGTCCCAGGGGGTGCGACCGCGAACGGACCCGGCAGGTTACGGAGCCCGTGGCCAGCTGGAGATGGCCGGGCCCCGAACCATTATGATAGCAGTCGGGGAAAGCCTGGTTCCCCGACCGCTATACATACTGTTATTGGAAAGGCACCCTGGCATATTGTAGGCTCCTTTCCAATAGATGG
Source organism: Leptodactylus fallax (assembly GCA_947044405.1). NCBI lineage: Eukaryota > Metazoa > Chordata > Amphibia > Anura > Leptodactylidae > Leptodactylus > Leptodactylus fallax. The sequence continues at coordinate 3,184,066 of CAMRHE010000024.1, forward strand.
CAGGGCAGGGCACCCAGGGGAGGTTACTGAAAATAATAAACACATATTCTCACCTCTCCTAAGGAGACCCCAGAGCATAATAATAGCACCGAAGCGGAGGGGGGCTGTTGGGAGCATATAATACTGTGTGGGGGCCACTGTAGAGCATATCATACTGGGTGGGGGCCACTGTAGAGCATATAATACTGTGTGGGTACCCCTGTAGAGCATATAACACTGGGTGGGGGCCACTGTAGAGCATATAATACTGTGTGGGGGCCACTGTAGGGAGGATATAATACTGGGTGGGGCCCACTATGGGGGCATATAATACTGGGTGGGGACCACTGCGGGGAGTATATAATACTGGGTGGGGACCACTGTGTGGAGCATATTATACTGTGTGGGGCCACTGTTGGTAGCATATTATACTGTGTGGGGGGGGAGAAATGTAGAGCATATAATGCTGTATGGGGGCCACTGTGGAGCATATAATGCTGTGTGGGGGCCACTGTTGAGCATATAATACTATCTGGGGCCTCTGCTGAGCATATTTTTGCTGTTTGGGGACCTGTAACCGGTTTTGGGGGGGGCCCTGGGGGCCCCATGTCAAATGTTCGCCTTGGGGCCCAGCCATTCCTAGTTACGCCACTGATTCTGACCCTACTGGATTTAGGGTATTGGCCATTGATGAAATAAAGATGGGACCTAGGATGGGTAACTGGAAACAGCTACTCCCACAAAAGGAGTGTAAATGGATTTTTACACTCAAAACTACACAACCTTTTGGCCTTAATGAACAAATTAGCTTTGCATCATTCTTGTAATTATTTTTGATTGGTTTATTATTTTGAGTTCCCAGTTGACCCACTGTGTTATATGGTTTTTTATATGGTTTTAATATTTTTTATGCTTTTTTGTAGATTTGTTATGTTGGTGTGTCCTGTGCTCCATATGAAGATTTGTCTCTTTTCCACATTTTATGCACATATCTATTTAAGAAAGTGAAATAAGGGGATAAGAAAAGAAAAGGAAAAAGATTTTTTATTTATTTATTTTTATGCATATTATTATTATTATGTGTGTGTATTACATACACAAGTTAACACTTGCAATATTATATATATTTGTACTGTATATTCCATCACTATAATATATAGTTATTTTATATAACTATATATTATATCACATTGTATATTGGTCCTTCTATTCACTTATCTGCACTATTGTTTTTCCACTTCATGGTATGCTTGTTTGCACGTATATTTTTTCACCTAACACTTTCTTACTATCCCATCTCGGTATTTTATATGCATAATTGTTATTATTTAGGTCTTATTATAAATGCATGACTTTTATCCAGTAGTTTTAGATAAGATACTTTTATTTTACTTTCCATGTTATTGCGCATGCGTGAATTATACAGTACACTTTTTGCTATTGAAGAGTGGTGCTTTTATTCAGCGCATGCGAGGGGTTGGATTGCCATGATGCGAGATCTCGCGAGTTTAATCGACAACCTTTCACACATGCGCTTTAGATTCTATGACATTGCGTAATCTCGCAATAAGCGGGATTTGTACCTATATGTACTTTATTAAGTGCCGCTTAATCTCGCGTTACTTATTTTCACGCGTTGACGTTACCATGGAGCAATACTCTTCTGGCGACTCGCCATTTTGCTCCTATACATCTTTATAGATTATTCAGGTGCGTTTTTACATGTGATTTGTGCTCTTTTCAGTGGATTGGATAGCGTTGTATATTTAAACCAGGTTGTCTGTCCATGCCACACGCTCCCTTGATGAAGCCGTTTGGCGAAACGATCGTTGGGGTGGAGTGTGTGACAAGGTGAGGATAATATGGTGGCTTGTTACATTGATCTTTCTAGCGTTTGCTAGGTATTTAGGGTCCCATTACTGTTTTGTGGCATGCATGTGTATATATTGATATTTATAGTTTAGGTTGTTTTCAACCACTATTATGGATTTCTTTATGTATTAGCACTAGCAGTATATTCCCTACCTTAACAATTGCAATTATATTGTTACTGTGGCCCCTATTATCCCTCCCTGTCTTTATTATGGTGTACCTCCATTATTTATTTCCCCATTCATGTTTGTTTATTAGCTATTTATGTTAATAAAATAAAATGAAATTGTATTATTTATTTGTGGTCATGATATTTTGTTGTTTTATAGTAAATTACTGAGTAAGACTGCCAATGAAGAAGACTTGGGGATTTTGGTGGACATTAAGCTTACCTTTAGTGACCAGTGCCAGGCAGCTGCTGCCAAGGCAAATAAAATTATGGGATGCATCAAAAGAGGTATAGATTCTCATGACAAGAACATAGTTATGCCTCTATAGAAATCACTGGTACAGCCACACTTAGACTATTGTGCACAATTCTGGGCCCCAGTATACAAGAAAGACATAATCGAACTAGAAAGAGTGCAAAGAAGAGCAACCAAAATTATTAGGGGAATGGGTGGATTGGAGTACAATGATAGATTAACAAACGGGGTTATTCAGTTTGGAGAAAAAAACATCTACAGGGAGATCTAATAACAATGTAGAAATACATGAAGGGACAGCACAAAGAACTTTGTAATGATCTTTTTACCCCTAGGCCAATGACAGTGACAAGGGGACATCCTCTACGACTGGAGGAGAGAAAGTTTCACCAGCAACATAGAAGAGGATTCTTTACAGTAAGAACAGCGAGGCTATGGAACTCTCTGCCCCAGGAAGTGGTGATGGCGGATTCATTGAACAAGTTCAAAGAGGGCCTGGATGCCTTTCTCGAACAGAACAACATTTCGGGTTATGGGTTCTAGATTTTAAGGGCACGTTGATCCAGGGTTTTATACTGATTGCCAGATTAGAGTCGGGAAGGAATTTTTTTCACGTGAAATGGGGCAATTGGCATAAGCCTCATGGGGTTTTTTGCCTTCCTCTGGATCAACACTGTAGGGGACTGTAGGGTTATTAGGTTGGACTTGACGGACTGATGTCTTCATCCAACCTCATCTACTATGTAGCTATGTAAACTAGAATATATAACATTTTTAAAGGGGTTATGCCACAGAAGTATTTATCCGCCATCCATAGATCCAGATGCAGAGAATGGAGGTGTTTTCCCCCTACTACACATTCAGCCTGACCACAGTCAAGCTGAATGTAGTTGTGTCACTTGGTGGACAGTGCTCCCTTTCACTTCAATGGGAGCACCGGAGGTAGTTGTAAAGTACTCTGTCTCAGCAGTCACAACTATCTGGTATTTATCCTCTATCCTATGGGTAGAGGATAAATACTTTTTGATAAAATCCTCATAATATGTTCTATATGGTTTCATATTGTTTCACCGTATGATTTCTCCACATAAATCTATGTTCAAAACCTATTTGTGCATTTGCATCATAAGCACAGGGGATATAATATGGACCCATCAATTTCTATGGATATATTTTGGTATAGATCTGTACAACACAGATTTGAAAATCAGCTTATCTGTTTACGACCTGGGCCTGAAAATTTTTCAACTGGTGGTCAATTACCAACTTCATAATGAATGACTGAATGAAACAATCAATCTTTGCTTCCTACCTATCTGCCCTGCTCTGCTCTGATCATACAATCAACTTGCCATTATTCTTCTTAGAATTACAAAAAACTACATGTTATCTGCTAATATTGCTGTCAGGAATACTGGCTAGGAATAGATCAGGGAAAGCTTCAAATTACAACAACTTGTGATCAGGTCACATTCTGATATCACATCCCGTTTCTTTCAATCTGAAGGTATAACTGCCATAGTAGCAGGCATCACAGCTAATACGGCTACATCAACATGACAGAGAAAAAATGGACATTAAAAATGGGTGAAACTGTCAGTTTTTAACATCTGTTTTCTATCATTGTGTCAGTTATTTTTCATTAGTTTTTCACTGACAGTACTGATGGATGAACTTCCTTGACATATTCTAGTAGGAATAGTAAGGGCTTCTACCCTCCCTTAATGAGACACAAGGTAAAGGAGTTACCAAAAGTATAGTCAATATGGGTGTGTGTGTTATGGGGGGGAGGAAAAAGAAAAAGATTTGACTGAAGGTTGGTTGATACACCACAAATTACATGGGGAGTTTCATGTAACCATATCATATAAAAATCCGCTGCCAATCTTTTCTGAAAAGTTGTCAGGTGGCCTCCCAAGAGAGAGTTATGGTCCACTTCTTAAAAAAAATCATATTAAAATCTACTCCTACCAAGAGAGCAGCAGGTAGGAACCCAGGCACCTTGTTCAAATCAAGGACAAGAAAGCTAATCTGGGAGTAGTTGGGAGCATACAAATTATAGAACATGACAGGCTTGCCCTCCAGTCCACTCATCCATTTTTAACAGTCTTCACACGAATACAAAACATTGATGGACCTTAAAAATGGTCTTGTATTGTCTTGTATTGGTCTGTCCATCTGTAAAAACAGACTCAAATAGAACATGTCCTATTTTTTAATGCTCTATTTTAAGAACAATAGTTTCCATGATTCTTAAAACAGACATTTAATGAACGTTAAGAAAATGTCCATTTTTCGTGTTTGTTTGCATGGGGACCACATGCACTATTGAAGAAGCCACCCAATGTTTTGCTGTAGGGACCTATGGTTATTTTTAACTAAGGGCGTGAAGTAGAATTAAGATTTATGACAAAATAACTTTCAGATCAAATTAAAGAAATCATATTTCAACAATTTAATTTGAGAAAGAGAAAATATTGTGAAGCAGAACAAATGGTTATATAAGGCAAAGTGTAAGTGCTGAGGGAAATAGTGATAGAGCATAATATCATCACTAGATTATGAACACATATGATCAGTTAGTAATAGCATTAACAATGCATATGCATAGAGCACTATCATAACAGACTTCAAGTCTCTGGAATCTATTGTCATTAGTCTGACCTCTTGCTATGAAATAAAATAAATGTATCAAACTCCTCAAAAAATCATATATTCTGAAAATTTCCTGACAATTCCCTGCACACATTTTAGATGTTTACCTAAGAATCCCTTTCATTTCTTCTTAAATAGTTTTTATTAATATTCCAAATCCTGCACCTATTCACTTCTTAGAGGTCTGCTGTCACCAGCTTCAATATACAGAGAGACATTCCATTAATTCTTTCTTTCCATACATGTAAACAGTGTTCCTCCTGACAATTTTATGATTAATGTTCTACTTTTAAGTCAGTTTTACGTATTCTGTCACCACCTGAAAGAGAGAAGAAACAAAAAGTTTCTGACATTTCAAGTAGAGGAGTTAGTAGAATGCTCTACAGGAGTAATAGGATGATCTACAATGCAAATATATTCATTGTATGTTTAGCACAAAGTGAAGTTGGATATGGTTAATTACACCCCAAAGCTGCCTTTGTCACTGTCACACTTTAGTTGTCTTGATGACTTATACAATGCAATACAATGCTAACACATTGTTTCCAATGACCCATATCTTGTAAGCAAATCTGCTTCCAATTTTCTCCATCACATGATGAGCTCTTTTGCCATGACAGCTGCTTGAAGACATGTTTTAGCACCATAACCAAACTTAATGTGATAATAAATGTCCTTTTTAATTGAAATTATAGATTTCCCTGAGGAAGCTGGATGTTCAGAGAAACATTTATGTTGGACAAAGGCAAGAGACTATTTATCAGCCATATCATGGATATGTTGTAGCCTTCACTATGTGTAATTCCTTTTTTTCACTTTTTGCCAGGTTACATTGTATAAATGTAGTATTTTTGTGACATCATTTAAGTGTTAGAGTATTGTTTGATTTCTTATTTAATTATGCATGTACAATAATGGGGAAAACAAAGTACACCCTCTTTGAATTCTATGGTTTTACATATTATGGCACAATAATAAAAGCTTTTAGTGCATAGAAGGTCTTAAAAAGAGGTGAATGCAACCTGAAGGGAAAAACAACACACCAAACAACACACAACAGATTGCACTGTTTCATTATATATTTAACAAAACTGGTCATAATGGAATAGCAATGGGTGAAAAAATGAGTATACCCCATGAATCATTAACTTATACAACATAGAACCACATTTAGCAGCAATAACTTGAAGTAATGTTTTCTGTATGACTATTGGTTTATCACATCATTCTTGAGGAATTTTGGCCCACCTTTCTTTATAAGCTTGCCTCAGTTTATTGAGATTTATGGCCATTAATTTATGTACAGCTCACTTAAGGTGAGAACAGCACTTGTATTGGGTAGAGGTCAGGACTTGCAACACCTTGATTCTTTTCTTTTTTAGACATTCTGTTGTACATTTGCTGGTGTGCTTGGGGTTATTGTACTGTTGCAAAACCCAGTTTTATCCAAGATTTAGCTGTTGAATAGATGGCCTCATATTGGAGTCTAGAACACTATGGTATACAAAGGAGTTCATTGTTGACTCAATAACTGCAAGTTGCCCAAGTCCTAAGGCTGCAAATCAAGCCAAAATCATGACCCCTCTACCATCACGCTTGATCATTGTTATGATGTGTTTGTGCTGATATGCTGTGTTTGGTTTTCATCAAACATGGTGCTGTGCATTATGGTCAAAAAGTAGCAACATACCAATACTCACTTGTAGCTGCAATTAATTCAGCGATTTATCCGCATGCAAGTACCTTCCATGTGATTTATTCACCTGCAATGTATTTGCAGGTGAATAAATCACTTAATTAGTTTCATCTACTAGTAAGTGCTAGTCTATTCCTACTTTGTGGATTTACATGGAGCTAGACACAAACAACACATCCTTACCTTCAGTGGCGTAACTAAAGTCTTGTGGGCCAACAGTGCAAACTTTTGTCCAGGGCCCCCTACCCCCCTCCCTAAAGCAAATTCTTAATAGTGACGGTTACAGGTGCTGCAGTGGCATCTCAGAAACTTAAAAGGGATATAGCTGTAGTACCCACAACTGCGGTTATCAAGAATATGTTGAGTGAGCAGCCCAGCACCCGGCATGTAAACAATACTGAGTTACATACTGTGGGAAACAGCTGATCTGCAGGGTCCTAACAGTCTAAGAGATATAAGAGATCAGTGGGGGTCCAACACCTGGGGCCCCTGCTGATCAATTCTTTGAAGTTACAGTAGTGCTTTTGTGAGTGCCGTGACACCTTCCCTATTTACATTGCACAGCATCAGTTGTATAATCACCAAACAATGTTATTAAAGTTTGTAATAATAGTGCACGGCTGCTATAAAACAGATGGCGTGTGATGTGAATAGTGAAGGGGCCCCACACAGTATAATATGCTCCACAGTGGCCCCACACAGTATTATCTGCTCCACAGTGGCCCCCACACAGTATTATCTGCTCCACAGTGGCCCCCACACAGTATTATCTGCTCCACAGTGGCTCCCACACAGTATTATATGCTCCACAGTGGCCCCCACACAGTATTGTCTGCTCCACAGTGGCCCCCACACAGTATTATATGCTCGCAGTGGCCCCCACAGTATTAGATGCTGCACAAGTGGCCCACACACAGTATTATATGCTGCACAGTGGCAGATACATAGTATTATATGCTTTCAACAGCCCCCTCCACTCCGGTGCTATTATTATACAATGTGGTAACCTCTGACCCCAGAGTATAATAATCGGATGCCCAGGGGAAGTGATTAAAAATAACAAACACTGATACTCACCTTGCATTACCTTTCCTCGGTCTGTCCTACTGTCTTCAGCATCTTCGTCCATCTTCAGACGTCACTGCTGAAGCCTGTGATTGGTCCTCAGCAGACAGGCGGAGCACACTGATGTCATTACGCCTCCACATCCCATGTGACCGCTGGGGCCTAATCACAGTCCTCAGCATAGCCTCGGAAAGGATGCCGAGCCCAGGAGAGGTGAGTATAAGTATATATTCATATTGGTCCAGGGCCCCAGCCATCTCCAGCTGCGACGGTGATCATTACACCCCTGCTTACCTTCTGTGCATTATGGTCAAATATATCCACTTTGTTCTTGTCTGTCCAAAGGACATTGTTCCAGAAACAACTTTGCATATTTAAGCTGTGCTATCTTTCTTTTTAGAAAGAAGAGGTTTTCTCCTTTTTCTAGTTGTACTGTCATGAACTTGAACATTTAACATGCTAACTGAGGCCCTGAAGCGTCTTTGATGTGGTTCATGAGTTTTTTCTATGGGTATTGCACAGTCTGACCTTTGAGTGAATTTGCTGGGACATCCACTCCTGGGAAGATTGTAAAATGTCTTGCATGTTTTCCAATTGTGAATAATCTTTCTCACTACAGAATGACAGATTTTAATCGATTTGGAAATTACCTTATAACACTTCTCAGATTTCCTGACCACAATAATTGCTACTCGAAGATCTTTGCTGATGCCTTTGAGTCATTCCGTGTCAAGTGGACCAATTTTAAAGGTCGTCCCCACCTCACCATCTCAGATTTTGATGAAATTTGGTACATAGTTTCTCATTGATATAAAACTAAGCTGTGCAAAATTTTAGTTCAAAAGACTAAAAATTGGAGGTTCTAGGGGACCTCAAGTAAAGGGTTGCAAAACGGCACCTGAGCAAAAATGACATCTAGGCTTACTTTGATGCCTACAGTTCACTAAGAGGTCAAACTGTAGCAAGGGTGCAGTGAAGAAACACAGCAACAGACACTCAGAAGCCAGGAGGTACCAGAAGCGTGCAATTGGGCAATGAAACAAATAATTCCGCCTTGCAACAGTGTCCACCAATCATAATTGGCCAAGTCGGTCATCCTAACTGACTGCAGTTTTCGTTAAACCTGTTATGAAACCAGGCCTCATCCTTCCACATCCTAAAAAACATTCCTGTTTTTTCATTTTCTTGAAGACAGTTTTATAACATAATGTGTTCTTTATTTAAAAAATTGGTGTTTATTGATGCTACACTTGTATCAAAGGTGTAGTGAAGAAATCACAGGCTACTGCCAGCATACATTTGAGGGCATTTTTTCAATCCTTATATGAAGAGACTCCAAAATGAAAACAACATATTCTGATAGAAGGAAATCTGCTCTTTCTAATGGTGCTAAAAGAAAGAAGATTGAAGCCGTCCCACTGGCGATATAGGGCATCAAAGATTAGGCAAAAATGCTTTTTATACCAATTTTGAACGCTTATATTTTTTCAACCACTTGAAGGAAAGTCCTGCAAATTGGAAGGCCTCATTACAGCCGTGTATTTAGTACACCTACCAAAAATCAACCTGAAAGGCCAACTAGTTTTGACACTACAGCAGCCTCAACATTGCTGTAAATTCATTTTTGCAGTTTTTTGAGCCTAAACCATGCAAAAAGTAAGAGGACAAGGAACATGGGGTTTTGCCAGTTCATTAAGCCCTAAAAGTTGTGCAGGTTCTTCAAATATCCCCCTTATACTACTAAAACTTCCATGTTTACAGCTTCTGGAAGTTGGCCCAAAATGTCATTTTTGATCAGGTACCGTTTTGCAACCCTTTACTTGAGGTTCCCTAGAACCTCCAATTTTTAGTCTTTTGAACTAAAATGGTAAGATGGTGAGGTGGGGACCCCTGGTCCACTTGATATGGAATGACTCCTTTCCATCTTGGCATTGTGTTAAGACACAAAAAACAAACTCCTCAAATATATCAACGTCCCACAGAACTCATACATATGAAAACAACCGAAAAAATATTTATGGAGACCACTGATGTAGAAAAGATATAATAGCAAATTTATTCATAAATAATATACAATTAATGGAAATAAATATTACAAATAATAAAGTGAGCGTACAAACAAATGCGCTGACAAAATCAGCGTTTATGACACAAAAACCCTCACCCCCGAGTAACAATGTAATGTGGTCTACCAATAATGGCCCGTCAAAAGGGACATGTAGAATCAAAAATTACAAATATAATCACATAACATGTCCAATAGGGCTAATAGGGACTGAACTGGAAAAGACCCAAAATTGTAATGGTGAGACATATAACTCTAGTTGGAACACAAAAGCTGAATTTGCATGCCAGAGTAATGCAGGTAAATAAATTACTGCTCAAATGTAATGCTGATCATATAATAGAGATGACTGTATATAGAAGAACATGCAATAGTATACTCAGCACCAATAACTCTATATAGTCCAACAGGTAAATGTCCAACAATCAAGGATCTAATACATGTACATACCCGATTCCATAATAGCACAATACAAGGCTCCACATACACACTAAGACTCTGGGAGGGAGAGGCGCTACGCCCAGGGTTATTGTGTCATAGAGTATAATATCACCAAGGAATAATATTAAACATTCACTAAATCTAATCACCAACTAAGATGGCAAAAAATATAAAATAAATATACATTTTATTGGTATGCATTAAAAATGTCCCAGGTCAAAAGAAATGAAAATAAATTAAATATAAACATCTAAATATAAATAGGGTCACTAAGAGCCTCCTATTTCACACTACAATAAAGAACAAGTGTAACTTGAACAGAGTTGTTCTTTATTATTGGAGGAGTGCCCTTTTCTCAACTCTACCAGCCCCCAAAGTTACTATCAACAGCCTGTCTTTGTAGTGTAGTTAGCAGTTCTGTTTTAAATAGGAAGCCAGTCCCAGAGTTTGTGCATTAGCAACAGGGTAGCTGATTGATTATTCACATCTGAGATACCCTTGTTAAAATTCTCAATGTCAGCAATAACGCTAGCAAGTAAAATTATAGCAATAACTGCTCAGAGATCTCCAAACAGACCTCTCATAGTTTAGGCATAACATACCATCCAGAAGCCCATACTGTCTAATTCATGCCAGCTAAAAGGAACCTAGGGAGATCGATAGTTTTACCACCAGAAGTGCTGTATCAGAAAAACTGAAAGAGCCCGACAAATAGAGCAACTAGATGGTATATGCTAGGAGACAATGTCGCTATTGTTATGCCAAAAGTAACTAAACCTAACAAGTAAATCAATATAGGCGGTAAAAACCGCCATTCCCTACGCCCTGATGGTGGACATAGACAGTGTGATAGACACTGATTTTGTCAGCGCATTTTTTTGTACACTCTCTTTGTTGTTATTTGTATGTGTAATATTTATTGGCATTAATTGTATATTATATGAATAGATTTGCTATTATATTTTTTCTACATCAGTGGTCTCCATAAACATTTTTAGGTTGTTTTCATTGTGTTAAGACACTCCTGAATGCTCAAGACCAGCCAACTGCCAAAACACTTGTTGTTGATTGATTTATCAAAAGCATTTGATTAGCTGCACCTGGTTGTTACTTACTTAGGATGTACTTAATTTTTCACCCAGGATTTGTACATTTTAGCCTAGTTTTTATTAAATAAATAATGACACAGCATAATTTGTCACGTACCTAAATTTAAGACCTTTTAATGACCAGATGTTTTTTTATCACACCCTGATACGTAAAGCCATTGAATGCAAGAAGGTGTATATTGCTTTTCTCATAACTGTACATGATTTTTTATTTCCCTTTGGACAATGTATGACCTATAGAATTGCATTAGCCTATTCAGGTGCCCTTTCTTCTGAAGTGTTTCTTTGCTTTACACAATTTTAGATTATTTAAAAGTTTCTGTAGCCAATAAGGTTTTGCATATTTTAATACTTAGTAGGTGCACTTTCTTTCTTCCATACATGTCTTTTTTTTCTTAAAAGTATAGATATTTCAATATTGGATGATTACTAGCATTGATGGCTTACAGTTTATTCAAATGGAGGTCTTTTAGACCAGAATCATTGCTACATATTGTATATTGTATCCATTTACTAATTAATTTTGTGATATGGATGTATATTGTAAATAAATAACCTGAAGCATTCCACCCATAGTGTGCTATTTCATTTTCATGCTGTAAATCACAGGTCACGTGAATTATAGGTGAGTCTACTGGGTTGGTTGAATGTAAGGTGGTCAGCTCAGCTGGGAAAACCATTCATATCTACTGTCACAAAAGACTAGATTGATATATGAACAGTAATAAGTATAGTAATAACAAATTCAACATCAGCAATATACAGGTGCATCTCAATAAATTAGAAAATTTTGGAAACGTTCATTCATTTCAGTAATTCAGTAATTCAATTCATAATCTGCAGACTTCCATGATTGTGTGTCCTACTGACAGGGCTGGCGTTAGGGGGGGCAAACTGGGCAATTGCCCAGGGCCCCAACACCCATAGGGGCCTCATACTTTCCCTACTATTAGGACTCTTAATCGGCAGTAGATGAAAGCATTGGCAGATGCAGATTCTGCAGATCGCCGCTTCTACAGTTTGCCGCCACTAAAAAAAAGTTACTTGCCCCCCCCCCCCCCCCAAAAGAGGGTCCCCCCCCAGTTTTTGTGTGGGGGGGGGGTGCTTTTTCTTTTTCCCTCCTACCACACCCACACACACCTCCCCTTCTTCTTTTTCCTTTTCCCCCTCACATCAATTATATTTTTAATTTTTTTTTTTTTTATATAAAAAAGTTGTAGGGAACTGCCATTTCTACAAGTATATAATGTATCTGGCTTCTTTGCCCCTGCAGTTTGGCTTCAGAGACCCCAGGCATTCAGTGCAAGTTTTGTTTTGTAAATACAGTGAGTCAGACACATGTGAGGCAGAGCTGCTGGGGGGAGAGATGTGAGCAGAGCTGCTGAGACAGACATGTTATGTCTGGGGGAGTCTAAGAGCCACTTGTTCCACTTTACTTCACAGTATATAGTTAGGTATGTGTTACCCCCTATATACTCACAGGACCTAGCTAGTAACCGTAGTTAGGGATCCATATATATATATAGTTCAGGGCAGTGATAGGTTAGGCTTCCGAAGGCCAATTAGCTAGTTAGAGGCCCGGTGGCACTAGTAGTTTAGCTGGCAGGTTAAGGACTCAGTGTTAGGGTAGTCAGGCCTGCATCTACTGCCGTCACCGTCGCCCTGTTTGCTGCCTGTGAAGAATCTCACCATCATCATCATCTCCTGATCGGCTGTCTGTCATCTCCTGGAAGAATCAGAGGATCCACATTCATCCACAGGGGCCCCTGCATCTCTTCTGTTGCCTGGAGGTATTGTGCACCGGACTCTTGCTATATATCTATATATATATACCCGGGTATATAACCTAAGACGGTTGAGGACTTGCTGGTTGTTGTAGTATTGCTGTGTTCTGAGTATATTTTATGTATGTATTATTACCCTGTTGATTCTTATAAAGCTACTGTTATAACCTTATGTGGAATCTGTATGTATTCTTCAGACTGTGAGATTAGTACAGTGATCCTTGTTAAGGCTACTAACTGTACCTCATGGGTAAGTCCCAGGAAGAGACCCCCCCTGTAATACAGAGGCTCTATCCTGGGTGGAGGCACTGATATATTTCATATATGTTCCCACTCTTCCCTTCAGCGAAGGCTTCAGGTCCCATTATACACACAGGTCAGCGCCAGAGTCTGTTGCGGGAGGGATAATACTCATACCCCCCCCCCCCAAATAGGGCTACAATGTATATTTAATATGTATATAATATGTATATATGTGTATATTTGTTTACAGTATGGGTGCTAGTGAATTGGATAGTTACTAAATCTGTATCCTGAGTTGGTTATTTGGTATCCAAATCTTGTTTCTGTGCGCACAAAGAAATGACTTCTGCTCTCCAGAGAGAGAATGTACATTACTTCCTCTTTTTATTTGCCATTGTTCATTTATATAGTACTACATATGGGAGTTAACATATATTTGAGTGTCCATTTGCTGTTGGCTGAAGCATCTTGCAATCTCCTCTTCTTACATCCTGTTTTTGCACTTGCCTTTGGTGTTGGTCAGGAAGTAAGCGCCATCTTGCATAGCTGATATCTAGTTACACACAGCAAAGTTCACAAAAGGATTGTAATAATAAACACTTAGGAAGGAAAGTATATATTTGGTTAATAGTAATACGAAATAGACCTGTTGATATCAAAAATAGACATTTTATCCACAACAGTCCCCCCTTAAAATGACTATTTTCTCACTGTCCCTAAATGGTCCTAGCTCATCTGTCCTAATGTACCTTGGAACTCTTTTTTTGCTGCACGTTAGACGAGTTATGGCTTGTCCATAACTCCCCTTGTCGCAGACTTTGTACATAAGGAAGTCAGATGCTATCCCTCGCATTTATTACTGACGGTTACTTCTAAGGGATTGTATGGCTCATCAGTTTCATATGCTGGGATTTGCATCGTGTGGAGTAGAATAGTTTCTTCAACTGCTCTGCTCATTAACCTCCTAATACATGGGATAGCGCAGCATGCAATTACAGCTAAAATTACAAGGACCACCCCTATTTGGGCAACCTCCTTTTCCAGCCAGACATCCATCCAATCCAAGTGTCCCAGGGGTCTTTTACTCCCGAATTCTTTTTCAGTTCATCAGCCAAATTATGTAGCTTCTTTATTGCCAAGGTGACTTTCCCATTTGGGCCTGTGTTATCAGGTACTGTATGTATGTGCAGCAGACCCCACCAATCATTTTGCACATGCCTCCTTTCTCAGCTAAAATCATACCCAGGGCCATTCTATTCTGAAACGCCAGGATGGAGATGGGGCCTAATTGTTCAGCTAATCCTTGTAGGGCATATCTCATCTAATTCACAAACCTCTGTTGGTTATTGTAGATATAATTGATCCAGGCTAAATTTTTGTTTACAGTGATAATGGGAAATATGGACTCAAATCCCGCTTTCACCCGATCTCTTGCTTTAAATTCATCTGGGACCCCCCTTGGCACTCCTATAGCATCTATGTAGACATGTGGGTCAAAACTACCCTTCGGAATACTACAACCCCCCATAAAAAGACTTAAGCTCAACACCAGGATCTGGCTTCCCCACATCACGAAGGGGTTGGCTGTGCCTTCTAAGAATGGCTGGCGTAGACCCAATTAGGTTTGCCCGATAATTTGACAGATGTGGGTGGTTGTCAACAGCACCTGGAAGGGACCGTCGAGTCGAGGGCCTTCTCACATGTCTCTTTATCACCATCCAATTTTTGGGTTGTAACTTATAGATTCCTTCCACTGACTCAGGTTCTGGAGGAAGGCGAAAACTCAAAAGTGTACATTAGTCACATGTTTTTGGCAATCATCACATAGTCAGCACACCATACTACATCTGAAACAATTGTGAAAAAGACAATCTAAATACTCTAGGGGCTGAGGCCAATTTTTCTGTCAGGAGTGTACCCTGTCCTGTATAATGAGTTCCATTATCTCTTTGATGGTCTCGGGGATCCCATACCTGCACACTACTTCTTTCAGTAGTTTATCTGCAGTTCCTTTTGTGGTGGCTTTCTGCACCAGAAATGCCTCAGGTCATCCTGAAGAGAGATCAATACACACAAGCACGTACTCATATCTTCCCACCTTCGGTAATGGTATATAGTTAACCCACAATCTCTGAAACAGGTACAAGGGCTTCGGGATGTGTTTCTGAGAAACCTTTCACTTCTTGTCCTACATTGTGTTTGACACATGTTATGCAGGCTTACACGTATCTGACTGCAGTGATGCTAAATCCTGCAGCTACCCATCTGTTCACCAGGTCTCACATGGCTACTTTCGAGTGATGCACTTGAGCTGCTTGCGCCATCATTGGGAACAATGCTCTCGGTAAACATACTCTCTTACCACTAGCCATCAGGACTTGTTCATCCTTTTTCTTCCTCCTTGCGGTTCCCAAAACTTCTTTTCTTCTGGGCCATTTTGGTCCTGCTGTGTTTTTAGAACCTGAAAAGAGAGCTGAGAGTTTTGGTCCAGTATGGTGACCACCTGTGTTGAGGCAAGTTCCCTAGGCTTTCCTGCAGCTGTTTTGGTGGCAGCATCTGCCTACATGTTACCTCTACTTTCCTTTGTATCAGCCTTGGTGTGTGTCTTGACTTTGACTATAGCTGTAGGGTCTCCATCACCTCCTGAATAGCCTGGAAATCCTTTTAGGCTTAACATTAAACGCACAGATCGGACGATAGTCCTGCTATACCAAAAGCACAGCTGGTTTACCCTCAGCCATTTTACACTGTCTCAGTGAGTACTTTTAAGGAGGGTTCTGCTTGTTTTACCTGGTTTCCAGTAACCATGGCATATCCGGTGTACAGTCATGGCCAAAAGTTTTGAGAATGACACAAATATTATATTTTCACATGATCTGCTGCCCTCTGGTTTTTATGTGTGTTTGTCAGACATTTTTATCACATACAGAAATATAATTGCATTCATATTATGAGTAACAGAAGCTTATATTGACAGTTAGAATGAGTTAATGCAGCAAGTCAATATTTGCAGTGTTGACCCTTCTTCTTCAGGACCTCTGCAATTCTTCCTGGCATGCTCTCAATCAACTTCTGGACCAAATCCTGACTGATAGCAGTCCATTCTTGCAGAATCAATGCTTTAATTTTGTCTGAATTTGTTGGTTTTTGTTTGTCCACCCGTCTCTTGATGATTGACCACAAGTTCTCAATGGGATTAAGATCTGGGGGAGTTTCCAGGCCATGGACCCAAAATCTCTATGTTTTGTTCCCTGAGCCATTTAGTTATCACCTTTGCTTTATGGCAAGGTGCTCCATCATGCTGGAAAAGGCATTGTTGAGCGCCAAACTGCTCTTGGACGGTTGGGAGAAGTTGCTCTTGGAGGACATTCTGGTACCATTCTTTATTCATGGCTGTGTTTTTAGGCAAGACTGTGAGAGAGCCGATTCCCTTGGCTGAGAAGCAACCCCACACATGAATGGTTTCAGGATGCTTTACAGTTGGCATGAGACAAGACTGGTGGTAGCGCTCACCTCTTCTTCTCCGAATAAGCTGTTTTCCAGATGTTCCAAACAATCAAAAAGGGGATTCATCAGAGAAAATGACTTTACCCCAGTCCTCAGCAGTCCACTCCCTGTACCTTTTGCAGAATATCAGTCTGTCCCTGATGTTTTTTCTGGAGAGAAGTGGCTTCTTTGCTGCCCTCCTTGAGACCAGGCCTTGCTCCAAGAGTCTCCGCCTCACAGTGCGTGCAGATGCACTCACACCTGCCTGCTGCCATTCCTCAGCAAGCTCTGCACTGCTGGTAGCCCGATCCTGCAGCTGAAACACTTTTAAGAGACGGTCCTGCCGCTTGCTGGTCTTTCTTGGGCGCCCTGGAGCCTTTTTGGCACCAATGGAACCTCTCTCCTTGAAGTTCTTGATGATGCGATAGATTGTTGACTGAGGTGCAATCTTTCTAGCTGCAATACTCTTCCCAGTTAGGCCATTTTTGTGCAATGCAATGATGACTGCACGTGTTTCTTTAGAGATAACCATGGTTAACAGAAGAGAAACAATGATGGCAAGCACCAGCCTCCTTTTAAAGTGTCCAGTGGTGTCATTCTTACTTAATCATGACAGATTGATCTCCAGCCCTGTCCTCATCAACACCCACACCTGTGTTAATGGAGCAATCACTGAAACGATGTTAGGTGGTCCTTTTAAGGCAGGGCTGCAATGATGTTGAAATGTGTTTTGGGGGATAAAGTTCATTTTCTAGGCAAATATTGACTTTGCAAGTAATTGCTGTTAAGCTGATCACTCTTTATAACATTCTGGAGTATATGCAAATTGCCATTAGAAAAACTGAAGCAGTAGACTTTGTAAAAATTAATATTTGTATCATTCTCAAAACTTTTGGCCATGACTGTAGAATCTGTCACCTTCCCAAATCGAGAGCCATCTATAAAAGAACTCAAAATCAGGGTTAGCAATAGGTTCATCATTTACGTGACCAAACCCAACAGTTTTTTGTGGCATACAATCATATTGGCAGCAGAAAATGCTTGTGTCTTTTTCCACCCTGAACCTATTGGTAACAGGTCAAAGGGATTTTTAGTGACATGCAGCATGCAAAGGTTACATGAGGAGGCACAAGTAAGGCACACTGTAGTCTGAGTTGTCCAACCACTGAAATATGCTTACGCTGGACCTGGGACACTCACAAGAATGAATTCATATTATAATTCAATATTATCAAAACTCAAAATCTGCATTAACAATGGTTCTTGGTCTTCTATATTTTCTAAATCTTGTTATAAACAATCATATTTATGTATTCTATTATTTTGCTTTCTCAATTGACTTAAATCAACCCCTGTGCACCTTCTTGGGCAGTTACAACCAACACATTGCTTAGTTTCTCAAACCTTTGTCTGATAACCATCCTTTATGTGCATATTATCACATTTCAACATTCAAAGTTCCATCTTTTTGGCATCCTAAATTTAGGCAACATCTAAACATCCTATCTTAGGCTTACAAGACTTTCTGAACATTTTCTGGCATTCCTTCATTGCATCAGCATCCTCTTTTGCTCGTACAATCTCTGTAGCTGGAATTTCTCTATTCTTGGGATCAGCTCCACACCGCTCAGGCAAATTCTCCATGATTTGCCTAACTTCTGCCTCAAAACCTCACCTTTGGCACACTAAGTGTTAATTGAGTACAGCCTCTTGTTTAGAACCTGGGAAGATATATCCCGGGCACACACAGTAGTTACTACATTCTCCTCCACCACAATTTGGAGAAGACGGGCGGTGGGGCAACCTATCCTTCCCTCCACATTATCAAGCACATTAACAAAGCAAATGGGATGCATGCCAAAAACACAGCACAAAATCTCTTCTTGGTATGGTTATACATTGCTGAAACAAAGAGAAGGTGCGATTAGTATCATTAACATAACATGATTGGGTATAAAGTTATAACATAAGTTTTAACACATAACTATTGGATAATAGTTTCATAACATGATAGATAACAGTTTTCAGTAAAGGAGGGGGGAATCCCCCCGAGACTCTTGTGTTATAAGGGGCTGATTTTGCAGTTGTTGTTGAAGTTCCGCCAGTTCCCGAAGTACTTCCACATGTTGGCGTCTCGATTCTTCAGAGTCAGGGATTGGAGGCAGAACATCTTCCAGGAGGCTCGGCATCATGGGAATGAGGGGTTTTGGGGCAGTTGGAACAGGGTCGCGGTAATAGAACCCATTGACATCTAACACTGGATACAAGGGAGTGTAGGGAGCGGCCTGGATCTGTGACAGGCAGGACTAGAGGTGTGGCTGTAGGCCCCCATGCTGTAACTGGGGCTGTGGCTATGGGTCCAGGCATTGGCTTATGCCCGCCCCTATTTCCTGGGTCCACCATCTTCCCTTTTGTATGGGCGAGGCGCCGCCACAGGCAGCACAAGTATCACAATAATTAGGATTCTGTTCACCGCAAACTAAACATGTCCATGAGGAGGCGCCGCCATTATAGGGCGGTGGCTGGTGTGAGACACAATTTTGCGATTCACACATAGATACAGCAGAAACATTCTGTGGACATTTGTGATAGACACATAAAATGTTTCCTCCTTTTCTTTGCACTTGTTCCTCTTTCCACCCCTCCCTATGAACAGTCTTCACTGTTTTGTACCATGCCTCAGCCTGTTTCATAAGACCATGGTCTTTTAAAACACCCTTCTTCTCCTTCAACACTTTCCTCCATCATCAATATCACATATTTTCATCAATTTGGTCATATTTTTAACATTCTGCTTCCCTTCTCGTGCTTCTACCAACTGTTTGGCAGTGCATCCGTTGGGGGACATTATAGACTGTGCCCCTCCCATCTTAGCAAACTTTTTTGAGAAAAACTCCATATTTAAACAGTTACACAATTTGAACAGTCAAACAACGGTTAACCAGATAAACACAGGATTGACATACAACAACCGGGACCCACTGGAGTAGTGATCACTATGGAATTATCATGGTGAGTTCGACCTCTTGGCCGTCCGAAGACCAAACTGTCTACTCCCCTATTACCACTATATTGTCACCTCTACGGTTGCCTATGACCAATAGACAATCGGAGCTTAGGTGACAGCATGATGTTCTTGTCGCCACTCCTCCAACTGGGTCCTCAACAAGGCCTTTGACAAACACAAACAGTGAGACTAACGGTCCCTGGAAAGTGGCTCTAGGACCCTGGGTAACGACGACCTCTCTATGGGTGCGTCCTGATTCGTGGGTATAAGCTTCACAGACACGACTGACCCGGCGAATCGAGTCCACCTACCCACTGTGCGTCACCCTCCGTGGTCACCTATTCCGGATTAATAGAGTCCCAGTCCGTGACAACACTCCCCAATAGGTGCCCAGTCACACTGACTCATGCCGTGCCTCCACTGTTTACACACATAGACCAATCAAAATCAGTAACAGCAGACAAAACAAAAGATCAACAGTGACTACCAAATAACCAACCGATTTGACAGGTTCTTAATTATCTGACTAGTGGAGAGTGAATTACCTGCCACTGGAGGTCACCAACAGCCGACTAAGACACAAAGAGACAACCGATAACGGAGGTAGGATATTCGGGTAAGATAACCAATTTTCTTACCATACTCAGTGGAGGTCGACTCTCCATCCTCGTCCGTGTCGATTGTCTCCTCACGTCCGATCTGGCGCGGCTGTAAAATGACCTACTCCACTAGCCCACTCAGGGAAAGCCATTTGAATTGGATAGATACTAAATCTGTATCCTGAGTTGGTTATTTGGTATCCAAATCTTGTTTCTGTGCGCACAAAGAAATTACTTCTGCTCTCCAGAGAGAGAATGTACATTACTTCCTCTTTTTATTTGCCATTGTTCATTTATATAGTACTATATATGGGAGTTAACATATATTTGAGTGTCCATTTGCTTTTGGCTGAAGCATCTTGCAATCTCCTCTTCTTACATCCTGTTTTTGCACTTGCCTTTGGTGTTGGTCAGGAAGTAAGCGCCATCTTGCATAGCTGATATCTAGTTACACACAGCAAAGTTCACAAAAGGATTGTAATAATAAACACTTAGGAAGGAAAGTATATATTTGGTTAATAGTAATACGAAATAGACCTGTTGATATCAAAAATAGACATTTTATCCACAACACTAGCTACTGTGTGAGTTCTGTATGATTGTATACAGGTATGTGTGTGTGTATATATTGTATATGAATGTATGTGTGTAAATATATGGTATATATGTAGGTATATACAGCATATTATTGTCTATCTATCTATATTTTCTTCTGTACATGTGTACCATTATACATACTAGAATTGTATTGTATAGTGTGATGCTCAGTATATTGAGATGTTAAACATGTTGTCCAGGAATTACTGTTTTCTGGAAGGAGGCCAGGGAAGGTGAAAAATAAGAAAGCCCATACTCACCTGTCCACGGTGTCTCCCACAGCTGTCCGATCCAGTGGCGCCCGGGGGCTTGTTCTGGCAGAAGTCCTCGCCGCACGTAACTGCTGAGGCCAATCAGCGGCCTAAGGAAAGGACACGGGACATCACAGGTGACGTATGTGAGTGACATCCAGGTTCCTTTCCTTAGGCTGCTGAGGTGGATGATAGGCCTCAGCGGTTACGTGTGGCGAGAACTGCCACTGGAACAAGCCCCGAGGCGCCGCTGGATCGGAAAGGGGTGGGAGGACCAGGGACAGGTGAGTGTGGGTTTTATTTTTCACCTTCCCCGGCCTCTTTGCCGAAGCCTGTAATTCCTGGACAACCCCTTTAAGGATTAGCCCCAACACAACAAAACGCAGCTAAAAAGCACAGGAGATAAAAAGCAGCAAAAACATATTGGGTTTTTTTTTCCCACAGCGTTTTTCATTGAGCTTTTGATGCATTTTTCTCTGCACTTTCTTCCCCTATTGCGGTAAATATATGTGGAAATTCCCGCACGTTTCTGCAGCCGCCATAAACACTGTGTTTCACGTTAGAGAAAAGCGGATTTTTTTTGTTGTAGATTTTGTTGCTGTTTTTTGAGCCAAAGCTAGGAGTGGATTGAGCAGAAGGGAGAAGTGTAAGAAGCTTACTAGATATTTCACAATCCTTTTATAGCCCTGCTTGGCTTTGGCTCAAAAAACTGAAGCAAAATCTGCAACAAAAAAAGCTGCTTTTCCACAAAGTGGAGCCTCAGCCTTAAGGCCGGGGTCCCACGTGGCATAAATGGTCATTTTACAGTCTCTGCAAAGTGTAGTCCTAGGAACAAACTGCTTACTGCAGCATACTATTAAAGTGCAGGGCAGGAAGAGGTTAATTGCTGGCTGGCGTTATGAGGGGGCATCTGCAAAAAAATTTACAAACAAATGAAACAATCCCTTTATGCTAAGGCCCCATGCTGCGGAAAAGACTGCGGCGGAAACACATTGCGTTTTTTTTTCTGCAGCGTTTTTCATTGCGATCTCAGAGTTTTCCTCTGTGGACTTTCTGTACCTATTATACCTTTATGGTAAACACCAGCATTTATGAATGTATAATTGACATGCTGTGAAAACGCAGCTTTTCCGCTGCAGATTTTTTTTTCTGCAATGTGTGTATGGGATTAGTCAGAATCACCTCCACTTTGCAGGTACTGTAAAACGTTGCGTTTTCACAATGTGGGGGGCCCCGGCCTTAAAGACCTTAGGAACATCCCTGTAAGCACTGCAGCACATCAAATTAACAGAATGTGACTATGTAGTAGGTACAATATTTCAACATTTGGGGCCCCACTTTTAATTTTGCCCGGGGCCCCACTTTGTCTAAAACCGGCCCTGCCTACTGAACCAGACTGAGGGACCATTAAAAGGCTTAGGAAACCTTGGCAGGTGACACACTGAATTTACAATACTGAACTTTTTTACAATATTCTAATTGTCTTAGATTTGGGTTTTCATTAGCTGTAATCCATAATCTACATTTACAGAAATAAAACACTTGAAATAGAACACTCTGTGTGTAAAGAATCTAGAAAATATAAGAGGTCACGTTTTTAATTTAATTACTCGAAAGAAATAAACGTTTCAAAGATATTCTAATTTATTGAGATGCACCTGTATTATTATTAATATAAACAAATTATCAGCATCTTGTAGAATAATCATTAAATCTTTGTGTGCATTCAATTTGTGTATACTGTGTGTGCTTCATTTCTGATGAATTTGCACCAAAAAGAATTACTGTTAATGGGTAGAGTTATAGGGCGTATTTACTTTTCTGCCATGCAACATATTCATTAATATAAAATATGACATATTTTACAAAAAATTGTCACAAAGACTGTTACAGAGTAACCCAATAATAATAGATTAATAATAATAATAATAATAATAATAATAATAATAATAATAATAATAATCCAAACAAAATAATACTTTGCATTATAAATCAGATTTTCACAAAATCAAAGCGTGTAAGGATTTATCTTCAAGTTGATTTCAAAACTGAAAAGAGACAATCTGAAAAGAATTTTACGTGGAACAGTAAAAATTTAATTACACTTCTCTGGTATATGATTCCCAAACATACGATTATGTAACACTAAAATTGCTAGTATTTTATCACTATCTGTATTTCTTACTTGTTATTTTAATTTATAATCATTAAATTGTGCATTTGAAAAAAATGACTAATAAAGCAATTCATATCTATATGTTTCCATATTTAGCTTGTTTTTAAATAAACATGATGAAATGAACGTAATGCAGAATGCAAAATGTGAAGACTGCTCATGCATCAGAAATTTGAAACTATTGACTACAAATCCTATTTGTTTGAAGGATCCTTTGACAATTAGCTGATCATAAAGGGCTTCCCTACTGGGACCACCATCTATCAGCAGCAATCTGATGCCATCAGTGGGAAAATTAAGCATTACACTGTGGTCTGTATAATGTAAAAGAGGTCAGATGTAAAATCCTTCAGATTGATCAATGCTCTTTAGAACTGGCCTTTACTCTGGTCAGTTTAATTCCTAAACACAGTGTATGAGAGCATTATATTCCATGAGAACTGTTTGTAATGGTATTTTAAGGGACATAATGTGTGGTCATTTTACACTTAGTATGTTGGGGAGGTAGAGATGAGTCATAGTTAGGAAATCCATCAAGATGATCTAAGTCCAATAGAGAAGACATGGAGGGATTGTGACACCAATTAGAAATCACTTGTAAATCATTCATTGTCATTACTTTGGCTCCTCTTTAAATGCATTAAATCATTACAATATTTCAGGATCACAACAATGGATAGGTGAGGGTATGTGACATCCTAGAATACCAACTCAACAACTGTCACTAGGGACACAAAAAGCACCCATCAATACTGATGGAGTGCTCATTGGTTATCAATGTGGCCTGGGAATAAGTGGCGAGTATGGTTCACAGTGCTCACCATTTTTAGGACTCCGAACACCTTCTTTGTATCCGGCATCTGCGCTCCTTGAGATATAGGCACACACAACACATAAGCGCCAACTCCAGGAGCAAAGACAGAGTGGGGAGTCCTAAGTGGGAAGTGAGTACTGAGAACCACACTAGGGTCTAGAGTGTAGGGACATTATATCATGTGGGGGCTGAGGGCATTAGATTGGGTGGGATCTGGGGCAGTGTCGGACTGGAATGTCAAGGTAGGGCCCACCAGTGGAATTGTTTCTAGGGGCCCACTGCCAGGACCCCTGCAGATCAGCTGTACCGAGACAGTGCGGCTACAGGTAATAACAATGCCATGCTGCTCACCCGCCATACGATGCGCACCACTGCACTACCTAAAGACCCAACTACAACATGTATGTCAAGTGAACAGCGTGGCTCCTGGAATTGTTATCATTACCTGTAGCCACACTGTCCTAGAAACGCTGATCTGCAGAGGTCCTGGCTGTTGTACACCCACAGATGTAATATCGATGGCCTATCCTAAGTACAGGCCATCAATATTAGAAAGATGGATAAATACTTGAAAGAGGGTGTCCAGGAATTGGAGCAACCCATGTGGCGAGCGGGAGGTGCAAAATAAAAAATAAAAAAATAAAAAAGCATACACCCCTGTCTCCGATGCTCCGTTTTCAACAACCAGTGTCCATTCAGTCTCGTGCCGGCCCATTCTTGCTGGGAGTCCTCATGTGATCGCTAAGACCAATTAGGTACAGGAATTCCAGAAATGAGGTGATGTCATAAGACCGAACAGACACAGGCGGGGACAGATGAGTATGCTTTTTTCTTTTTTTTTTTAATTTTACACCTCCCTGGCCGCACAGGGGTTGTTCCAATTTATAGACAACCTCTTTAAAGAAGTTGTCTGGGCCAAATTTTTTTATGGCCACTTCACTGGTCCCCTATACTTTATGGGGAACGGTGATGGAGCCATTATATTGTATGGGGGAAAACATCCTGTGGGGGGGGGGAATTAAACTGTGTGGGGCATAGAATGGCCATAAATACCTGATTGCTAGGGGGCTCACACATGGCCCCATCAGCTGTACAGAGCCACTTGTGTACCCATTCTGTACACAACACATGCAGGGCCTGTTTTAGACAAAGTGTGGCCCTGGGCAAAATTAAAATTGGGGCCCCAAATTCTCACATATTAATCCAACAAAACAAACACATTCAGTTGGCACACACTGTGCAGAGTGCTGCTGAATTGATTTCTAGTATTAGGGTATTCTTTATTGAATAATAATGCTATACAAAAACCAAATGTAAATATTGTGTCCATATTGTTATGGAACAAAGCACACCATGCACTAATGTTATCAATAATACCTCTATATAAGGTTGGGTTTCCGCTCGAAAAATGCGGAGAAAAAAAGTCCTGTATGCAATAATAAAGGTAGGCATTATTATTATGTGGGGGCAAAAATGGATTATTACTGTTTTGGGGCAGAAAGGGGATATTATCATTATTATTATTATTATTATTATTATTGTTAATAGCACTCCCTTTTTATAAACAGTACAACCCTCTTTGTTCCTCCACAGAATAATAATGATCCCCTTTGTGCCACCTAATAGGTAATAGTGTCTCCTGATAGAGTACAGCTCATCAGCTATAGTACTTTTTTGTTATAGTGCCCCCTTATTAGTTCCCCCTTATTATGGTGCCCCTTATTAGTTCCCCCTTATTATAGTACCTTCTTATTAGTTCCCCCTTATTATAGTGCCCCCTTATTAATTCCCCATTATTATGGTGTCCTTTGTTAGTTTCCCCTTTTTATATAACCCTTTATTATTTCCCCCATATTATAGTAACTTCTTATTAGTTCCCTCTTGCTATAGTGCCCTCTTATTATGGTGCCCCTTATTAGTTCCTCCTTACTATGGTGCCTTCTTATTAGTTCCCCCTTATTATATTGCCCCTTATTATTTCCCCCTTACTATAGTGCCATCTTATTAATTCGTCTCCCCTTTTTTCCTTATTATAGTTTCCCCTTCAGTTCTAGTGCCCCCTTATTATAGTACCTCTTATTAGTTACACCGTCCCTTTTCAGCTTTAATTCCCCTCTGTCCTCCAGAAAAATAATAAAAATCTTATACTCACCTTACCTAGTCCCATAATCAGGGCCGTTTTAACACATTGGTGGGCCCAGTGCAAAGGTTTCATAAGTGGGCTCCCCCCCCCATCACAACCCGCTATTATACCCATCTGAAAGCTGCCAAAAACTGGGATTTTATATGCTGACATTCAATGGGTGACAATGTGTTATCTGACTGATGGAACTTTTCCGCCTGTCAGAAATGTTTTATACCTTCATCTCTATTTTACTGTATAAAGATCAGGTATGGACAGGACAGGGACAGGATCAAATGTAAACTTTATTGATGACTTTGTGTTGTGTAAGTGTTTGGTGCAACTCTTTTGGCGCTGTGACCTAGACGATGGTAAATGTCTGGGTCACAGCGCCAATAACTTTCTGATTATGTTATGTTCAGAGAGGTATTACATAAAATACCTCTGTGATTAGGCTATGTGCGCCGCAGCAAATTTAGCTCCACCCACTTCTACATTGACTCCGCCCATTCTCATCCATTTTTCTATGTCCCCCACACAGTATAATCCTCCTACAGTCACCCTAACATTATATGACCCCACATTATAATGTTCCCCTCCAATTGCCCCACAGTATGAAGTCTCCTCTCCTGGTGCCCCAGTTTAAACTAGGGGAAACTAGAGTGAGACATTAAACTGGGGCAGTCGGAGGGGGACATTAAACTGGGGGCAAACAGATGATATTCCTCTTCATCTAATATTCCTTTTCATCTCCCCCCAGTTTAATGTTCCTCTTCATCTCCCCCCAGGTTAATGTCCCCCCTTCATCTGCACCCAGTTTGATGCCCCTTTCCATCTGTCCCCAGTTTAATGTCCCCCTTCATCTGCCCCAGTTTAATGTCACCCTCCATCTGCCCCCCTAGTTTAATCTTCCTTTAATCTCCCCCCAGTTTAATGTCCCTCTTCCATCTACCCAAAGTTTAATGCCCCCCTGTGATGATTCTGCTTAAGTGTGGCTATAACTCAGATGTATTTTGATCTCTGGGTATAGGATTTCCCTTCTTGCTTGCTTGCATACTGTGCGCAGCTACAAGCCTAGGTGCATATTGGCAGTAGCGGCTAGGCTGGAACAATAGGGCTCCATTGTATTCCTATACAGCCCTGGCTGATCAAACAATAGTGCATTGTTCAAGCCTGGGATATTGACCAGATATGACTGATAACAGGGTATCAATTCACTTTGTCTCATCTACATACAAAAGATCTGGATTTGATTGAATTAACTCATCAGACGTACTGTCGCCGGTGACCTCATTCTGGGAGGTGGCATAAAGGGTATAAAAGATGAGGTAAGAGGTCTGTGGGAGGAGATTATGCTATGGAGAGTATGCTATAGAGATGATGCTACAGGATATTACAGACTTTTGACTGAGATGCTACTATGAGCAGGCAGGTTGGAATGCTGCTGCTGCTGCTGATGATGAGCCTACAAGAGACTGAGAGAGACTATTGGACTAATGCTGAGAGACTGTTATGAGAGCATGCAGGCTGGATTATTGTACTGTGATGCCACATGCTAGGAGTTAATGCCACATGCCAAGAAGCCTCCACTGGTGACTCACACATGCCATGTGTGAGTGTTGGACTATAGAACCACATCAAGGACATGTGCGGTAAAGTAATCATTTCACCTTTAATCCCTTTTATTTTATTTGTACTGTATCTTGTAACCAGTAACTGTTAATGCTTGCATATGTCTGCATATCTGTTCTGATCTGTATATGTTAGATTTTAATACCGACCCATTTAGGGGTTAATAAATATATAAAATTTAGAAGGCTTGTCTTGTATTTATCTGGTGAACCTGGCACTCACTGGAGGTGAGTGTGGTTTTTATATGAAAGAGGACTCAGGGTGTGGCCAAAGCGGTTTGGCGCACGGAGGATCTTTCACATTGGTGGCAGCGTGGTGGGATCTTAGGATAAACGGTGTGTGTTGGTGACCTATATCACTCACATGCTGGGGATTATGGTAATCCTATGAGACAAGCTCGGTATTAAAGCAAGCATTAAGATACAGTGAAAGTTTGATACAGTGCTGTTCCCCCCCCTTACTCTTTGTATTCTATCCTATCTTTTATTTGGCAAATACCAGTGGATGGCTAGTGGGCTCAGAAGCAGAGCTCCAGAATTGCTGAACCAGGCTTTTTGAGATCCTGAGCGTATGGCTGAAATGGAGGCAGCCACAGCCATGCAGAGAATCGAGCAGAGTCCTGATTTTGGGGCTAGGCCAGGAAGTGCGGCAAGCAGCCCGGTCCCAAGGATTACTTCACCAGGAGGGACCAGTAGCCTCAGCCTTGCTGGGGGAATGGCTTCAGTCTGGCAAATGGCTCTGCAGCACTTAAGCACCAGGGACCCTAACATATACCAGCAGGCGTTGCACTGGTTTCAGGAAGCTGTAGAACAAGAATGGCAGGCCGCAGAACGAGAACGGCAGGCTGATCGTGAGGCTGCTGAGCGACAGGCAGAGAGAGAGAAGGAGGCTGCTGAGCGACAGGCAGAGAGAGAGAGGAAGGCTGCTGAACGACAGGCTGCTGAGCAACAGGCCGAGAGGGAGTTTCAGCTTGAGCTCAAAAGGATGGAGCTCTCCCAGCAAGCGCAAACTCCAACAACCCTGCACAGACCCTCAAGTTGGAACGAGAGGCCAGGCCGGAGTTCACCACAGCCGTCTGTCATCAGGTCGGGTGAGACACACTATGCCCCGGGTGGTCCCTCCCCTGTCCCAAGAACTCTGGGCGTCCTAGTGACCTTCCCCAAACCCCAAGGGAAGGTGCGTTGGGGCCATGCCTGTAACCCGACAGGACATTTCAAGAAGGAGTGCCCCAACTACCCTGAGAACTTCCCTGCTTCTCAAGCCACAGCAGATGGCCCATCTGTGTGTCTGGATGGGGGTGCAGGAAAAGGAATGTGGACTGTGGCACTATTGACTGATTTGCCTGCTAATGTACTGTTGGGAACTGATTTGGGACCTGTGATGTCCCAATATGGGGTGGGGAGCACCCCAATTTACTGTGATGGACTGTCTATGATTAATGTTGATAATGTGTCTGTCATATCTGCAGAGATGGCCCGTAACCCCCTCTCTGAGATACTTTCCATGGCAGTCAATGTAAATGCTAATGAGTTGCCTTCAGCTGAGAGCAGGGAAGATGCAACTGAACTTCCTGCAACCCAGCTCAGCACAAATGTTATTGATGCTTTGTTTCCTCCGGTGCTAGGAACCAATGAGACCTTGTCTGTAGACACACCTACATCTGCGGGGGCGTTTCCCTCCCAGCTTGTTAATCTGTCTACCATAAATCTCATTGAGGCCCGGGGTGAATTAACAATTGCTGATGAATGTACTGTCAATGTAATTGCTAATGCTTGTTGTGAAAGTGTACAGGGTAGCTCTTCTGAGTCACTGGAAGCGACTTCTACTATTTCGCCCAGTGTATCCGATGAGCACCCAACTGCTGACCATGTGCCAGATGGTCAGGTAGGCTATGTGGATCTCATGGCCGATCCAGGTGAGGGACGGACTGCTGGTAGTGCGGTGTTAGCCCGCAGCCAGAGTGCTACAAGGGTGGAGAGCGTTCCGACCCTTGAACCGTTGCCTACACCACCTGGAGTCGGTGCTGAGACCGCCATGACTAGCCTCACTCCCTTGAAGCTGGAGGAGTCCGGCCTGTATGAGACATACACGTCTCTTCTGTCCAGTTCTATTCCAGGAGTGCCCATGGCCCAAGTGCAGATGGCATGGGGTACTGGAGATGTGATCCAAGAAGAGGGTATGTCCAATGTATTACCTGTCAATGTATTGTGGGAGGATGGTTTGGGGAAGCATGATCTCAGTCATTTGCCCAAGGTATCACCATCACCCACCCAAGTACAGGAAGAACAGGGTGTAAGCCCAAAGGAGCAAGGAGTCTGGGAAGGAGGACAGGGTCCAAACATACCTGTGCCAGAACCAGAGGTGCCCCTAGGTTTGGAAGAAAAGGGGGAGGTGCAGAACCCCCTAGAACTCTCCCAACTAGCGGCTAGTGTGGGGAAGACCCTGAGAGAGCAGGCCAAGGGTAGCCAGGAGAGCAGAGATTGCCAGGATGGGATCTCTGGAATGGTACCCCAAGGGCCTGAGGTCATGAGTGTGGCTCCACAGGGTGCCAGTACTCAGAAAGCGGACCCAGAACAGGCAGGAGGTAGCCAAGTGTATGTGGCTCAGAGCCTGGGCCTTAGAAGTGTCCCTAGTCAGACTAGAGAGACAGAAGGGGCCGGCAGCTATGTAACATGCACCTCTCTTGTGTCTCACTCCAGCCAAGAGTTCAGAGAGGCTGTCCAAGCTGACCCTAGTCTGGACATATTGAAGGCGCATGGCGCTCAACCACCCTCGGAGTCTGACAAGGCCCGAGTCTGCTGGGACCCCGGGGGGAGGTAAGGAAGCCTTTGGGGCCAGAGCCTGAGGAGCTGGAGGCGGAGGTGCTTTCAGAAGAGGGGCGTAGGCCCCTACTTCCTGCAAGCCCCATCTAAAGGGGGAGGTGTGATGATTCTGCTTAAGTGTGGCTATAACTCAGATGTATTTTGATCTCTGGGTATAGGATTTCCCTTCTTGCTTGCTTGCATACTGTGCGCAGCTACAAGCCTAGGTGCATATTGGCAGTAGCGGCTAGGCTGGAACAATAGGGCTCCATTGTATTCCTATACAGCCCTGGCTGATCAAACAATAGTGCATTGTTCAAGCCTGGGATATTGACCAGATATGACTGATAACAGGGTATCAATTCACTTTGTCTCATCTACATACAAAAGATCTGGATTTGATTGAATTAACTCATCAGACATACTGTCGCCGGTGACCTCATTCTGGGAGGTGGCATAAAGGGTATAAAAGATGAGGTAAGAGGTCTGTGGGAGGAGATTATGCTATGGAGAGTATGCTATAGAGATGATGCTACAGGATATTACAGACTTTTGACTGAGATGCTACTATGAGCAGGCAGGTTGGAATGCTGCTGCTGCTGCTGATGATGATGATGATGAGCCTACAAGAGACTGAGAGAGACTATTGGACTAATGCTGAGAGACTGTTATGAGAGCATGCAGGCTGGATTATTGTACTGTGATGCCACATGCTAGGAGTTAATGCCACATGCCAAGAAGCCTCCACTGGTGACTCACACATGCCATGTGTGAGTGTTGGACTATAGAACCACATCAAGGACATGTGTGGTAAAGTAATCATTTCACCTTTAATCCCTTTTATTTTATTTGTACTGTATCTTGTAACTAGTAACTGTTAATGCTTGCATATGTCTGCATATCTGTTCTGATCTGTATATGTTAGATTTTAATACCGACCCATTTAGGGGTTAATAAATATATAAAATTTAGAAGGCTTGTCTTGTATTTATCTGGTGAACCCGGCACTCACTGGAGGTGAGTGTGGTTTTTATATGAAAGAGGACTCAGGGTGTGGCCAAAGCGGTTTGGCGCACGGAGGATCTTTCACACACCCCTTCATCTGCCCCATTTAATGCCCTCCTCCATCTGCCCCCAGTTTAATGTCCCCCCTTCATCTGCCCCCAGTTTAATGAATCCCTTCATCTGCCCCCAGTTTAATGTCACCCTCCATCTTCCCCCCTAGTTTAATGTGCCCTCTTCATCTGCCCCCAGTTTAACATAATAAAACACTGATACTCACCTCTCCTCGCTCCGCTGCCACTCTGTGAGGTCTCTTCTCCCGGACTGTGCAGGGAGCTGCAAGCACGATGTGAGTGAGGTCATCACATTGCTCCTGCAGCTCCAGGGACCGGAGCACACAAGGATGTGCTTCACACACAATGGTGAAGCAGGTGCTGTCCGCAGATGGCTCCTGCTTCATCACTGTATTTAACAGTACTTAACAGTACTGGGACATACCTCCCGCAGACTAGGACAGGACCCGGAATCACGGACAGTTGGGGGGTATGCCCAACGGGGGCCCCAGTACCAGTGCACCGTTGGCCCTATGGTTAAAGCGGCCCTGCCCGTAACAACTGAAGCTGATGAAGTCTCCCCTGCTCCATAAGAGGTCCAGCACAGGCTGTGCGATGCAGAGTCAAGACGTTAGGTGCACACTATACTGTGGCTTACAGAGGGGTATTTCATAAAATACCGCTGTGATTAGGCTATGTGCACCACAGCAAATTTAGCTCCACCCACTTCTACATTGACTCTGCCCATTCTCATCCATTTTTCTATGTGCCCCCACACAGTATAATCCTCGTACAGTCACCCTAACATTATATGCCCCCACATTATAATGTTCCCCTCCAATTGCCCCACAGTGTAGATCTCCATGCTCTGTCATAGGTGACAGGTTTCAACTGGATCGGAGTCCTCTCAGGACTCAGTTGAAACCTGTCAGTTGAAAGTGGTGCTCTCAGGATCGGAGGCACCAAGTGGAATG
Organism: Leptodactylus fallax; assembly: GCA_947044405.1. NCBI lineage: Eukaryota > Metazoa > Chordata > Amphibia > Anura > Leptodactylidae > Leptodactylus > Leptodactylus fallax. The sequence goes on from CAMRHE010000024.1 coordinate 3,216,914, forward strand.
TCGGGTGTCCCGGATCCACTGGGGGCCCCTTTGGGTTTCGGGGCCCTGGGCAGCTGCCAAGTTTGCCACCCCTAACGCCGACCCACAGGGCCGGAAGCAGAAAGCTCCATCCACTGAAGCTCAGCTCCCACTGACTTCAATATGTGCTGAGATGCAGTGAAGGTGCCCGACTAATATACAGTGGACAGACCTTTTTGCTTCTTGCCTCGTATTGTGTACAGAACAGGCACCAGAAGTGGTTCCATAAAGCTGATCAGTCCTGGGCCTGATGTCAGCCCCCTACTGATCAGGTATTTATGACTTATTCTGAGGATAGACCATAAAAAAATTATGCCTGGACAACCCCTTTAGTATGCCCCCCTAATGCGCCACACTTTAAAGAGGTTGTCCATCATAATTTTTTTTTTTTATAATTAGTCCGGAGGAGGTGAAAAAAAAAAACACGCTCACACTCCCCAGTGCTCCGGTGTCCACCCAGCGTGGTCTGGTCCTCCCAGCTCTGCTGTCTTCTTTTGCCGGAAGTCCTCGCTGGTTGTCACGTGCAGGACTGGACTGTGCTGGAAGACACTGGGGACCGGAGAATATATTATGGTTTTTTTTTTCACCTCCCCTGGCCTAATTAAAAAAAAAAAGTTATCCTGCACAACTACTTTAATGTCCCCCACAGGATATTGGCCCCCATCACTGCCCCTCCACAATATAATGGCCCCATCAATGATTCCCATACAGTATAGGCACCAGTGAAGGGGCCACTGTATGAGGGGGGCAGGTGAGGTGGCCACTGTATGGGATGGAATAGTGAAAGGGAAACGGTATGAGCCATACAGAAGCCCCTTTGCTGGTCTCGCCCTATAGCAGTATGGGGCTATTACTTACCTGTCTGCTCCCCAGTCCCGCTCCTTATTCCTGGCGTCACTTCCTGTGACGTCATGTGCGCCCGGAGCAGGAAGAAGCAAGAGGCGCTGGAGAACAGTCAGGTAAGTAATGATGCATAGATGTAGGCCGCAGACTCAATGTGGCCTGTGGCCTACAAGTCTGTGAGTGGTAGAGCAGGAAGCCTGGGGCTTTCTGCTCTACTAGTAGCAGAACCGTGTCAGCGGAGCCACTTCTCCCCGATTTTGCGATCCAGTTGTTAAAATTAGATTGCAAAATGGGAGAGAACCTGGCTGCATCATTTTCCCTCTTCTGCCTGGGTCCTGTGCACCGCACATCACTTTGCCATGATGTGTGCCCCCTGGAGACTGAAGAGAGAAGAGGAGAGGCCAGGAGCAGGAATGGGGAGAGGTAAGTGAATGAGGGCTGTTACCGTACCTCCACTGACTATCTAAAAAAAAGCAGTGGGGGTGCGGTAGGGCCCCCTAAAGGCATGGGGTCCACTGGAGGATTCACCGGTACCCCGGTGGGCCAGTCCGACCCTGGCTATAGCCTTATGCTAGGTTCACATCTGCGGCAAGCTCTCCATCATACAGGTCCGCCACAGGACCCAAATGATGGAGAGGCGGACTGCTAAAACAGCAGTTACACATAGACACCGGAAGACCCCACTAACTATAATGGAGTGGTGGACAGAAAGTCCTTGGCGGTTTCTGCAACTTAGGTATTGTTATGCTGGAGCCCTTGAACAGGTACCAGCATAACAATACAGTGGGAAATTAGCTGTGGAAATAAAAAACGGAAAAAAAAAACTACAACTCTTAACAGATCCAGATCATCTGTAGCTGCTGGGGGTTGTAGTTCTCGGAGGGGTCAATGAAGTTGAAAGATTTGAGGGCAAAATAGGGGGAAAAGTTGTTTTGTGTGTGGGTAACTAGTACTTACCTTCCACACTGCTGGTCTGGACTCCTCTGCAGTAACCCACCACCGCGCACAGCGTCAGGATGTCAGTGACACTTGCAGCAACAAGCTGCAATTTGATTGGTTCCAGCGGCTGCCCATCACCAGGATAGGAAGGAAGAACCCACCCCAGACTTGATAGGATGATAGGCTGTCAATCACATAGGCAAGGCTGAGGTTAACTATTTGAGGAGCAGAGAGAAACAAAGGTGCAGGAGACGGGTGTGGTAGAAATTCAATTATAGACAAGAGGTACTAGGACAGTGTTCAGAATGAGCAACAAGAACAAACAAACAAACAAAGGTTTGAAGATTGAAGAGCTTGGCAGAACGTAGTGATTAATTTTACCCCCAATATTGCATTCATTTATTTTCCAGAAAAGCTCTCCACTCTAATATCTAAATCCCACCTCACCTCCTGCGCGCTTGACCCCATCCAGTCACACCTCATCCCCAAACTCTCTGAAGTCATTACTCCTGCCCTAACCCATCTTTTCAACCTATCCCTAACCAATGGATCCTTCCCTTCCGCCTTCAAACATGCTACTGTCACCCCTATACTTAAGAAACCCTTCCTCTCCAGCCAACTATCGCCCCATCTCACTGCTCCCGTACGCCTCTAAACAGCTGGAGCAACACGTCCACTCTGAACTGTCCTCCTATCTCTCGTCCAATGTGCTCTTTGACAGACTACAGTCAGGCTTCAGACCCCATTACTCCACAGAAACTGCCCTAACCAAGGTCACTAACGACCTCCTAACTGCCAAAGCCAAACGCCACTAATCTGTCCTCCTCGACCTCTCCTCTGCCTTTGACACAGTCGACCATTCCCTCCTGCTAGAAACTCTCTCATCCCTTGGCATCTCTGACCTGGCCCTTTCCTGGATCTCCTTATACCTCACCAACAGCACATTCAGCGTCTCCAACTTGCACACCACCTCCCCACCACACCCTCTTTCTGTAGGTGTCCCCCAAGGCTCCGTTCTAGGATCCCTCCTGTTCTCCATCTACACCCTAGGCCTTGGCCAACTCATAGAATCCCATGGTTTCCATTACCATTGCTATGCTGACGACACCCAAATATATCTCTCTGGATCAGACATTACCTCCCTGTTGTCCAGAGTCCCAGAATGTCTAGCAGCCGTAGCCTCCTTTCTCTCCTCCTGCTTTCTCAAACTCAACATGGAGAAAACGGAATTCATAATCTTCACCCCTCCACGCACGACCCCCTTACCTGACCCATCTATCAAAATTAATGGAACCACTCTCACCCCAGTCCCACAGGCCCGCTGCCTTGGGATAACCTTAGACTCTGACCTATCCTTCAAGCCGCATATTCAAACCCTCAACACCTCCTGCCGCCTCCAACTCAAGAACATCCACCGAATCCGCTCCTTGCTCACCCCTGAAACTACAAAGATGCTAGTTCACGCCCTCATAATCTCCCGCTTAGACTACTGTAACACTCTTCTCCATGGCCTCCCAGCAAACACTCTCGCCCCCCTCTAGTCCACCTTAAACTGTGCTGCTCGCTTAATAGACCTCTCCCCCCATTCTTCATTGGCCGCTCCCCTCTGCTAATCCCTTCACTGGCTACCCATCGCCCAGCGAATAGAGTTCAAACTACTAACGCTGACATACAAAGCCATCCACAACCTGTTCCCTCCATATATCTCCTACCTAGTCTCCCGCTACCTGCCCGCATGTAACCTCCGATCCTCCAAAGACCTCCTACTCCGCTCTGCTCTCATTCGCTCTTGACACAGTCGTCTCCAAGACTTCTCCCATGCACCCCCCATACTCTGGAACTCATTACCAAGACACATAAGACTGACCCCCACAATCACAAGCTTCAAGAAGGCCCTGAAGACTCACCTATTCAGGAAGGCCTACAACCTCCAATAATGCTACTGTCACCACACCACCACCTGAACAGCCTCTACCCCCACCTTCTGCCTCTATCCCTCTTCCCTCATAGATTGTAAGCCCTTGCGAGCAGGGCCCTCTATCCCACTGTGCCAGTGATCACTGTTAGTATTATCTGTTTTGTATACAGTGGGGAAAAAAAAGTATTTAGTCAGCCACCAAGTGTGCAAGTTCTCCCACTTAAAAAGATGAGAGAGGCCTGTAATTGTCATCATAGGTAGACCTCAACTATGAGAGACAAAATGAGAAAACATATCTAGAAAATCACATTGTCTGATTTTTAATGAATTTATTTGCAAATTATGGTGGAAAATAAGTATTTGGTCAATAACAAAAGTTCATCTCAATACTTTTTTATATATCCTTTGCTGGCAAAGACAGAGGTCAAACGTTTTCTGTAAGTCTTCACAAGGTTGGCACACACTGTTGCTGGTATGTTGGCCCATTCCTCCATACAGATCTCTGTCGCTGGGTAACACGGACTTTCAACTCCCTCCAAAGGTTTTCTATGGGGTTGAGATCTGGAGACTGGCTAGGCCACTCCAGGACCTTGAAATGCTTCTTACGAAGCCACTCCTTTGTTGCCCTGGTTGTGTGCTTGGGATCATTGTCATGCTGAAAGACCCAACCACGTTTCATCTTCAATGCCCTTGCTGATGGAAGGAGGTTTGCACTCAAAATCTCACGATACATGACCACATTCATTCTTTCATGTACATGGATCAGTCGTCCTGGTCCCTTTGCAGAGAAACAGCTCCAAAGCATGATGTTGCCACCCCCATGCTTCACAGTAGGTATGGTGTTCTTTGGATGCAACTCAGCATTCACTCTCCTCCAAACACGACGAGTTGTGTTTCTACCAAACAGTTCTACTCTGGTTTCATCTGACCATATGACATTCTCCCAATACTCTTCTAGAACATCCAAATGCTCTCTAGCAAACTTCAGACGGGACCGGATATGTACTGGCTTAAGCAGGGGGACACGTCTGGCACTGCAGGATCTGAGTCCCTGGCAGCGTAGTGTGTTACTGATGGTAGCCTTTGTTACGTTAGTCCCAGCTTTCTGCAAGTCATTCACTAGGTTTCCCCATGTGGTTCTGGGATTTTTGCTCACTGTTCTTGTGATCATTTTGACCCCATGGGGTGAGATCTTGCATGGAGCCCCTGATCGAGGGAGATTATCAGTGGTCTTCTATGTCTTCCATTTTCTAATTATTGCTCCCACAGTTGATTTCTTCACAGCAAGCTGCTTGCCTATTGCAGATTCAGTCCTCCCAGCCTGGTGCAGGTCTACAATTTTGTTTCTGGTGTCCTTCCACAGTTCTTTGGTCTTCACCATAGTGGAGTTTGGAGTGTGACTGTTTGAGGTTGTGGACAGGTGTCTTTTATACTGATAACAATGTCAAACAGGTGCCATTACTACAGGTAATGAGTGGAGGACAGAGGAGCCTCTTAAAGAAGAAGTTACAGGTCTGTGAGAGCCAGAAATCTTGCTTGTTTGTAGACGACCAAATACTTATTTTCCACCATAATTTGCAAATAAATTCTTAAAAAATCAGACAATGTGATTTTCTGGATTTGTTTTCTCATTTTGTCTCTCATAGTTGAGGTCTACCTATGATGTCAATTACAGGCCTCTCTCATCTTTTTAAGTGGGAGAACTTGCACAATTGGTGGCTGACTAAATACTTTTTTTCCCCACTGTATCTTGTGTACCGTATGTAAATCCGCAAATGTAAAGCACCATGGAATTAATGGTGCTATATAAATAAATATTAATAATAATAATGTGCAGATAAAAGTGAAAACTAAAAATTGTGATATTTTTTTCCAGAACTACAGCATTTCAGTGACTAATAGTTTGTACCTAGCTCGTGTTAACTGACACACTCCAAAAACGGTTAGGCTGGGACCCCACATTACTAAAACACAGTGGCAAAAAATGCTGCATTTTACATTACCTGCAAAGTGGATGGGATTCTGGCTAATCCCATCCACACATTGCAGAAAAAAAAATGTGCAGCGGAAATGCTGTGATTTCAAAATAACACTGTGGTTTTTTGCACTATTTACTATTGTTTTTTTTTTTCTTCTGTTTTTACATTTTACATATTATTACATTATATTTTTATATATAAATATATTATAGGGTCAGAATTGTAGGGACAGCAACACATACACCTCATTATATATTTCATACACAGTGGGTATATAGATGTGGTATTTATATAGACTTTACAAACTATATTTTCCTACCTTACCCAAAACTCCACTGTTCAGGTTTTCTTTTGTTTTTAATTGTATAATGCCCAATAAAGATTTGTTATATTTTTTTGTAATTTTATGGGTTAGGCCAGAATCTTTTTTTCCTTTTTCTTTACACTGCTGCAGCATCATCATCTGCTCGGTAAATTTTGTGTACGTGCGCTCCAAGTACCTAATCTGCATAAAGAATAAAATGTCTTTTTCTTACCATCCACAAGACTGTGAGACATAATGAAGGTATGATTTATAAATATGTCACAGCATCTACAGCTCTATGGTGGCAGATTGAAGTGGTTGAGCAAGGTGATAGACTCCTTTTAAACATTTTATGGACACTGCCATGCTTGCTGAGCCCCAGAGGGATTTTGCCAGTAATGTGGAATTTTGGAGACTACAACCTTCATGGAATTGGGGTGTAGTGAACATTTTGACTCCACAGGTAATACAATCAATTTGTTTTCTAGAAATGAAAGCTCAACAGGTGGTGAAAAGTGAATATGCAACCTGTGCATCAAGTATATTAGGTATGATAAATTCCACACTATTTTCCAACCAAAACCTGTGATGAGGGGCATTCTGGGGAGTCGATTGTGGTGTCTTTTACCTGGTAAACTGTAAACCTGGGGTGTACCCTAATGTACATTTGCACAGCTATACATTCCTTATACATTTCCCCTTCCTGCCATAACTAGTCTTGCCCTATTAAAATTTTTGGGTTTTTCATTGTCATTGTCAAAGGTATTAATTTTTGTTGTTGATATAACCATATATGATTGTAACCATTGTGATGTAACTTGTTTTTTGTGGGGTGTGATACATTTTCAATTATACCATTTTGGGTTGTCTATGATTTTTTTAAAGTTTTCATATGTTTGTTTATTTTATATTTTTGAACGTTACTTTTTTCCTTTAGTCCCATGGCCCTATGGGACATGAACACCTGATCATTTGTTCAGTATGCATTGCAGTGTATAACAGCCATCAGCCTATCTATATGCATAGATTGACAGTCTGACTACTTAATCAGATCACTGATCATGCCTCAGGCTGCCATAGAAACAGCATGGCATCCCTTAAATGCAGAATAGGGGGGCCATTCAGTGACCAAAACTTTATAAAATCTAGGTGGTTACCACCTATAATCCTGAAAATGGGTAATGCAACAGGGTTATGTGCCATGCTACACTATTACATCATGGTTTGGCATGGGGATACAAGCACTGAAATGAATTTCCAATATTTAATTAATTTATTTGTTTGTATAGGTCCCATAGGTCATGTAGCAATTCCAATTGCTACCATTAATCTTTCAACAATGACAAAAAGACATAATTAAACCAAGACAAAACCAGATAAAATTATTAAATAAATTAGATTTTTTTTTTTTTACATTGATTTTTCATTTAGATTCCCACATTGAGTATATGAGTCATGAAGATGGAAAATGTGGATCTGTAAATATTTAAGCTGTTACCACACCTGCAGTACAGGCCTTGAAAGGTTTATGCTGCAGTAATCCTGCAAATAAATATATTAAAACATTGAACAACTTTCATTTTCAACTAAATCTGTTAAATTATTATTTAGGTAAATTATTTATGCAGAGAAACTATACATTCAATGTCAATATAAAGAAAAACAAAAATCCGCATTGCATTTTCACACTGGGGCATATTTACTCATAGTGTTTAATTGAAATTTAGACAGATTTAGACTAGACAGCCCTAAACTGGCACATTTATTTCCGATGCTGTTTGACATTATTATTAGACTATCTAGTCTAACATTACACCACTTGTTAGTTGTCTTAAAAGTTTTTAGCACATTTTGGAGCACAGTATATCACAACTTATGCCATGCTCTGGTAGGTCACACCTCTTTCCTGATGGGCCACACCCCTTTTTCATACAAGTCATAAAAGTGTCTTAAATGTGTATAAAACACTTTGTGAATGTGGCAAACAGCACATTAAACAGTTTTTTTGCCCCATTGGAGCAGATTTATTAAGTCTGGCATTTTGCATCCCTGTCTTAATAAAGGCAGATAGGTACAAGGCACACCTGATTTATGTAGATGATCTAGCCGCTTAATAATCAGGTGTATAATCACGTGCCCCAGAATGGAAATTTATGCCCGGATTAGTTCTCCTGTATAACTAATGCCAGAAAATTGAGATATAATAAATATGCTTCTCTCTCTGCCCCATTCTGTCCATATTCACAGAAAGTGGCGAGTGAGGCACAGAGTGGAGGATGTGGCATGTATTGGAGCAAGAAAGTGCTTTACACCAGAAAACTGGAGTAGATGGGGCAATAATTCCTCCATCGTGTTTTGAATCAGATGCAACCATTTTATATTTTTAAGAGTTGTTTTCCAGAGGTTTACTAACTCAGTCTTACAATAGAAGATCTGCAATACCCATCATAGTCCATGGACAGCCATTGGAGTGCTGCAGCCTATTCCCTACAGATACAATACACAAATCAATGCAAATTGTCCATAGGCTGTGACTTCAATTGGTTACAGTACCAGACAAAGTCACAACCATATAAATGTTGTTTACTACAGTAAATAACTTGACTACCCCCTCATTCTACTGATGTGTTAGGGGAAGTCTGGTGGGACCCTCACCATTCGCACATTGATGGCTTATTCTAAGGCTAGGATATTAATGTGAAACTTCCCAAGGTTTACTTGTACTTTTGCAATACATCGCCAGGTATTCATAAGATTTTCTAAACATCCCCCTTCCCCCAAGAAATATTAGTCTGTAACCATTATATGCCTTTTGATATTTATGGTTTCACCGGTAAAATTTGAGCTCTCTTTACAGTACACATGATACTTAATCTTAGTACCCAATTTATTTATCACTGTCAAGATTACAGAAACGTCCCACTTATTTTAAAGGTTCTTGGCAGTGCAGAATCATGACAAGATCTTATCATGCATAAAGTGCAATTCTGGAAAAGATTATAGGAAGTATAAAGGATTTTTAGACTTGTATGGTTAAAGATATGTTTTTATTTTACAGGGCAAAGTTCTGCTATAAATTGTTGCATGCCATATTTACTATCACACACTTTATTGTTTAGAAAGTTTGAGTTATAGTGTCAAGCTAGTTATGTATTATTTTGTCTACAAAGTGTAGATTTTTCACATGTTTACCATGCATTTAATATAGTTCACTAAAACACGTGAAAGGAGTAAAACCAAATAAAATTCAAAAATACACAGGAAAAGTACAAAGGAAAAGCTATTTTGTTTAGTATCGTAAATAAACATATTAAAGATTAGACATTAAAAAAATGAATAAAACATTAGAAGTAAACTTTAAATAAAGTAATGGAGTAGCACATAAGTGCTATATAATTTCCCAGGACGTATAAAAATGTGTCCTTTCCACATCTTCTTTTTTGTACAGTGTTCAGTAAGTAACTTTGTAGAAGAGATAGTATCGCTTTACTTTTTGGGGTCAACATGTTTTATGTAATAAAACTCAATTGGCTTATTCCAATGTACAGATATACGTTTGCAAATGTTTGTGCAATAAAGAGTTGCGTGATAAATGTTAACTGTTAATGAGTCCATTAAACAAATGCCAACTTTGTACAAATGAAGTTTTTTTACAGACTAATGTGACAGATCTGTCAATAAAAGTGTACAGGTAACATACTGTACAGTAGGATTCCTTCTTTGCAGTATACCATTTTACTATAAATTATTGATTAAACTAAAAAAAAGGTGATGTAATTCGAATAATTTCACGCTTAGCGGTGCTAAATATGCACTTTTTCTGTTTAATGTCCCTATGTGTACATATGCTTGTATTATATAGCTTTATGCAACTGCTCAGATACAGCATTCAATAGTTTGCAAAAAGAAGATTAAAAAATTCATAAATTAAGACATCCGAAATAGTCTTCTCTGTTCCAATAGGGTAATGCTCTGTTTGAATGGAGAATCACTGCTCAATGACTGATAGGCTCCATCACACTCATGTAGGCCAAAGGTCAGGTTGACCGCGACTCAAACTGAGACTCTTCACTGGATCCCCAGCCAATCAGAGGTAAGTATGTATATTTTCTTATCTTTAGTCTCTGCAAGGTATAAAAAATGTAGTGAAATAACACTTCAAAGTTTGAGAGCCACAGATAATGTACAATGGAAATACTTGTTTTGCAAAGGAATCCGATTTTATATGTACACGTTGATGACAATGACAACGTTATATTATTATTATAAAAATATAGAACAAAATCTGTTTCTGGTCTAGTAAAACAACAGGATTTTACAACAGTAATCTCATGAATATGATTTTTTTTTTTTAATTTTTCTTCACTCCAGGCTCCTAAGTTTATCTTTTTCTTCTAATTTGCTCTATTAATTCATATCAGTAGTAATTGTAATTCACCATTCATGCATTCATTACTTCACTAAAAATGACCTCTATCACAAGCAGCTCTTGAGAACCAGGATGCGTATCAATCTAAAGAAAAGGAATAGGATTTACATACCAAAATAGGATTATGGTTAGCTTATTGTTCTAGAATCCTATAGAATGGTTCCATTCCTTGTTTGCCATATCACTATTAGCATGCAAAAAAATTGGATTTATATATAGAGGATAAAGTAGTTAAGTATAATATTGTTTGCATGCATGCAGTGACTTCATTTACAATATCAGTTATTGTTGCATGATGTTACCATGTAACTTATTGTATCTATTTATTATAAATATAAAAATGAAAACTATAGCTGTAATCCTCACACTGTAGGCTCTCCTAATGTTAGATAGCTCCTGAATCCATACATTGGAATGCAATTACAGAACACTACATGCAGTCATTTCTGTATGACGTTTCCAATTACGGTTTTAGTTTTAGAACACACCAGGGATCATAGCTAAAACTTAACTAAGGGAGATTAAAGTTTTTTTTACAACACTTATATAATTTTGAATTATGTTCTTTGTTATTTAAACTGATGGAATCCAAGTTCTTTTTAAAGCAGCCCCAAATAATTGATATTTTAGTGAATATAAATGGATTGTTTCAAGGACATTTTTGTTTCTTTGATGTGAGCGTCTTAAAGTCCTCCATGAATCTGAATGTTAAACAGGAATGATTACAGCATTATAGTAATCCTAAGAGCCAATACTGCTGGATTTGGAACAGAGACAGAGATCAATAGTTGACAAAAAGAATATCTCTTTTGAGTCTGCGAGGCTGTCTCTTCTGCTCTCAAACATTAAAACAAGTAGAGGCTAAGAAGAGGTGAAATGAAGCCAATACCAGGCGAAGGGGTTTTGTGTTTCAGGCTCAGTAAAGTTACCATAATAGAAATATTTTTGTAGGAATTAGACAGAACTACTGGCAACCAATGATTATTTTAAAGCTAGATAGAAGATAGAAATGTATTAGAAAATACAATGTGTTTGGGATTTTGCAGAAAAAGCACTGGAGGAAAAGAGCTGCTTTGCATAGTTTTAAGACTATTTACTCAAGGATTTTAGGTAATACTGTCTTAATAAATATATTTTAGTGAATGACGGTCTCTCTAAATCCACTAACTGGGATATATTCCAAATAGAAGATAAAAGCCTTCAAACAATAGCAAATTGTGAATATGCAACGAAATAAACACAAAAAGACAAATATCATGTAGCTTCAGTCTTCTTAAGCAATTTAATAATTATTTATCTATCTATCTATCTTATTTTTCCATACATCAAACTCTCTTATATAAATCTGTTTATTTTATCTTTAAATAATTTATCTAATATAAATCTATATAATTAATTGTATTTGTCAATATATCATCAATCTATGAATGTATAATAATAATAATAATAACTTTATTTATATAGCGCCAACATATTCAGTAGCACTTTACAAATCAGCGGACACATGAACAGACAATATGAGACATTACAATGGGACAAAGAAATAAACATATCAAACAATATGAGTGAGGGTCCTGCTCGCAAGAGCTTACATTCTATGAGGAGATAGGGGGGACACAAGAGGTCAGAGGGCTTGTTTGCTACCATGGTCCAGCCATCTTTTAATAGAAAAGGTTGTGTAACTGAAGCTGTATGAACCTGTCACCAGCCAGTATCTGTGAATAAACAGATACTAAGTGCAAGGAGTGCAGTGTAACATCTTTATGGAGGGGCCAGGATCTGAGGAACAGAGGAGGAAGGATAAAAGGTGTTATTGTTCTACACCTCCGCACACTACACTGTGATCAGGGCACGTTATAAACCTGACCAAACAGATGTGATTTTAGGGCAGTTTTGAAGCTGCTGTAGTTAGGGATTAATTGGATTGTCTTGGGTAAAGCATTCCAAAGCACCGGTACAACTCGAGAAAAGTCTTGGAGATGGGAGTGAGATGATCGGATAACAGGGGATGCAAGTCTAAGGTCATTGGCAGAATGGAGAGGATGGTTAGGGCGGTAGACAGTGACGAGAGAGGAGATATAGGGGGGCGCAGCGCTATGGATGGATTTGTGGGTCAGAGTGATAATTTTATATTGTATTCTGTGATGAATGTATCTATCTATATATTTATCTAAAATAAAAGACATTGAGGGAGATTTACTAAGAAAAATTTACCTAAATTCTGGAATAATTTGCGTCAAAAAATGTCTAACATGCCTTGTGCCACATTTATCAATTGTTTTAGACACTTTTTAGATACATTAACAACTTGCATGACAAAGGGTGGATTTTCACAAAATGGGTGTAGCCTATGATGCCATGTACCAACATTTTTTATCCAAATCTAAGCCAACTAATAAGTGGAGTAAAGTCTGCCAGATTTATCAAACATCATTAGACACTTTGATAGAGCATCACAGTTTTTACTGTTTAAAACCTAGACAGTATTAGGAGATCTGACCCATTGTTCTTTCAACAATTTGAAATGTTCAAATATTTAACAATACATTTTATGGCTAGGATCCATACTTAATATAGGAGTCAGTTTTTTTTTGTTTGTTTTTTTTGTAAATGTCATTTTTATTTAGCATTTTTGTTTTTTCCCACTGACAGTACAGATATACTGAGAGCAATAATCAACAATGGACAAGCATGAGCTAATACTATGAAAAAAAACAAATATGACATTTGCAGCACACAAATGCAACCAAGTGTGACTGGTTAATATATACATAAATAGTAAAACTCCAATACACTTTATAAACACCACCACACTCTAAAATACTTGATGCATAAAATTCAACAAATCTAGTCACTAAAAGCCACGTTTAGGCTAAGGCCCCACGTTGCGGAAACACAGCTCTTTTGTTACAGATTTTGCTGCATTTTTTTGAGCCAAAGCCAAGAATGGCTGTAAAAGGAATGGGAAATATATAGGAAGCATTTATACTGCTCTCTTCTACTCAATTCACTCCTGGCTTTGGCTCATAAAATCTGCAACAAAAAAAGCTGTGCTTCCACAATGTGGGGCCTCAGCTTAACAGAGATCATCAAATACAAAGAACCACTTGTTACACTCCAAACACTGTATGCTGGATCTACTCTGCCCATATCAAAAAGACTAACACATAGCTTGGTCATGTATCGTCCTTCAAAGTCCAGGTGAAGCTTCAACAGTGATGAAGTGAAGACCTTCTCTCTTCTTGTGGGAATGCTCTGGTTGGTAGCGTCCCATGTGCTCCCCCAGACTAACAGAAGATAACATATGTTCTTGTGACGTCACAAGTAGAGATGAGCGAAGTATTAAAAAATTTGATTTGGCAACTTCGCCGAATTTCGCAATATGATTCTATTTGATCTGAATTAAATAGCAGCAAATCGCATACCAAAAACAGCAATTTATTGGCTGCAGAGAGCCGGGTTGGGTGGGTGGGTGGCAAAATGGCAGAACCCCTTGGATGCTGCGGTCATGTTTGACTGCGGCATCCAAGTTGTTAAAACCCCAGATTGGTTATGGAGCAGTGTGTTAGCTGTCAGTTACAGCTAACACCCTGCTCCATAACCGATTGGGGGGATTTAACACCTTGGATGCAGCGGTCAAACATGCCTTGTGCGCTCCGAAGGGGTTAAAGGGATGTGACATCACAGGGCTGGCTGCTGATTGGCTGCACGCATGGCATTGTGGGTGATCCCGTGTTTCCAGAGTTCCTTGTGCCATGTAGAGCAGCCATTTTGAACTAAATGCGAATCGTTACCACGAAGCATGAGGAAATTCGGATTCGATGCAAATCGAATATTTCCTGAAATTCGGATTCAATTCCACTTCTGCACCTTTGATTCGCTCATCTCTAGTCACAAGCTCAGTAAGCATTAGTTTATACGTTTCAGAAATCAACCCAGTTTCCTACCTCAGGAATATTAGCTGCACTGATTACTGGATCTATATAGTCTTCCAACACCAGGGGGAGAACTCCTCTGAGAGCTACTATATTTGAGTGGTCCCTCATATAAACCATCTTTCTGTCTCTTAAATGCACCCAGGGGACTCGAACGACGGAGGGCCTGACCGATAAAACAGCAGTTACCTGTGAACACTGGCGGGCCTCATATACTATAATGGGGTCCACCGGGTGTTTGTCGGGTATCCGCTGTTTTTATACTGAAACCGGCAGTGAGAAAAGTCCTCTGTACAGGACTTTTCTCTATGCCAATTTCCACCGGTCTTATAATCTTAGAAGGCAGCAGATGGATTTCTAGTATCAAGCAGTGCAGCACAAACGATCAGGTTATGAGGGCCAATCTAGGTAGAACCAAATAGCAGGCACCTGGCTGGGGAGGAAGAGGGTTCAAATATGCCTCCTCAGCTGCTAATTGGCTAAGCCTAAGAGAACTCTGAAACTACAGAGGTTTCCCAAGTTGGCACAGTAACCTTAACCTTTATTTATCTATTTATTATTATTTATTTATTATGCTTACTTGTATAGCACCATCATATTCCGCAGCACTTTACAGACACTCTCAGTTGCCACCGTGCTATTACGGCGCAGCTGCCTGGGTCTTATGGCAATGTGCCGTAATAGTACAGCGCAACGGTCGGGGGTCACTGTGTCCCCAAACTCGGGGACAGCTAACTGAAATGCTGGGATTGCGAGCAGGGCAGAACCGTGCTGTCACTGTGAGCTTTATTACTGTGCAATTCCTCCTGGCACATCGATTTGTGCCTCCAGGCATCTTCTTCCATCCCTGTCTCCCTCCATCCTTTCTTCCACCTTCCCTGAACTCCTAATTTTATTTTTATTGTCTCCCCACCCCCACCCCCTCTGTTGACTGCTGATTAGGGAATAAACCTCCTAACCAGCACCAGCCCCTTTTTTTTGGGGGGGGGGGGTTTGCTCTGTTTTTCTATTTTTTGTTGTTTTTTTTTTACTTCCAGCTTTTTTGTTACATCCCTGTGCTGCCACCGAGCTCCATTCAGTGTCCTAGATTACTGGTCATCCTCTGCTCAATTTTATTTGGCTGCAGGATTTTTTTTTTCTAATAATCTAACTATTAGTTAGATTTAGTTAGAATTGCTATAACTATAGATAGCTTTTAGGAGAGGGCCTTTTTTTTTTTTTTTTACTGTAGTACACACACAAGCTATCTTCTTGTGTGCCCCCTGTGGCCCTGAGCACTGGTCATACATTTCTGCCCAGCACCTGCTCCATTTTTTGCTGCAGGTTGTTTTTTTAATTTTGTAGTAATCTAAATTTTAGTTAGATTGAGTTAGAATTGCTATAAATATAGATAGAAGTCTCTATCTATCTATCTATCTATCTATATAAAAATTTTAGAAAGCTTTTCGGACAGTCTTTTTTTATTGTAGTAGAGTATAACAAGTATATTGTGGGAATGGCTTAATTTGATTTATAACATACAATAGAACAACAAATAAGTCGGTGTGGGTATTAGCAGTGGGTAACATGGGGACAGAAGTGTGGGTGGTGTTTTCTTGTGTGCATCCTGTGGCGTCGAGCGCTGGTCAGTGATATCCATGTCTGACCAGCTCCTTCTCAATTTTTAGCAATAGTTTTTTCTTCTTTCATAATAATCTAAATTTGAGTTATATTTAGTTAGAATTGCTATAAATATAGATAGAACTCTCCATCTAATTATATATATAGAAACATTTTACATAGCTTTTAGGACAGGGTCTGTTTTACTGTAGAACACACACAAGCCGTCTTCTTGTGTGCGTCCTCTCAGCACTGAGCACTGGTCAGTGATGTACATTTGATATCGACACCTGCTCAATTTTTAGCCGCAGTTCTTTTTTTTCTAATAGTCTAAATTTTAGTTAGATTGAGTTAGAATTGCTATAAAAACAGATAGAAGTCTCTATCTATCTATCTATCTATCTATCTATCTATCTATCTATCTATTTATCTATCTATCTATATAAAAATTTTAGAAAGCTTTTCGGACAGTGTTTTTTTTATTGTAGTACAGTATATCAAGTATATTGTGGGAATAGCTTAATTTAATTTATAACATACAATAGAACAACAAATAAGTCGGTGTGGGTATTAGCAGTGGGTAACATGGGGACAGAAGTGTGGGTGGTGTTTTCTTGTGTGCATATTTCTATACATATAGAAAATTTTAGATAGAAAAGAAGAACTTGTCCTTGTCCTTTTTCTGGATACATTTTTTTACATACAGTACAGACAAAAAGTTTGGACACACCTTCTCATTCCAAGAGTTTTCTCTATTTTCATTCAGTCAGTCCGAAAAATTGGGAAAACTTTGAAAGTGTCCCCAAGTGCAGTGGCCAAAACCATCAAGCCCTACAAAGAAACTGGCTCACATGAGGACCGTCCCAGGAAAGGAAGACCAAGAGTCACCTCTGCTGCGGAGGATAAGTTCATCCGAGTCAACAGCCTCAGAAATCGCAGGTTAACAGCAGCTCAGATTAGAGACCAGGTCAATGCCACACAGAGTTCTAGCAGCAGACACATCTCTACAACAACTGTTAAGAGGAGACTGTGTGCAGCAGGCCTTCATGGTAAAATAGCTGCTAGGAAACCACTGCTAAGGACAGGCAACAAGCAGAAGAGACTTGTTTGGGCTAAAGAACACAAGGAATGGACATTAGACCTGTGGAAATCTGTGCTTTGGTCTGATGAGTCCAGATTTGAGATCTTTGGTTCCAACCACCGTGTCTTTGTGCGACGCAGAAAAGGTGAACGAATGGACTCTACATGCCTGGTTCCCACCGTGAAGCATGGAGGAGGAGGTGTGATGGTGTGGGGGTGCTTTGCTGGTGACACTGTTGGGGATTTATTCAAAATTGAAGGAATACTGAACCAGCATGGTTACAACAGCATCTTGCAGCGGCATACTATTCCATCCGGTTTGCGTATAGTTGGACCATCATTTATTTTTCAACAGGACAATGACCCCAAACACACCTTCAGAATGTGTAAGGGCTATTTGACCAAGAAGGAGAGTGATGGGGTGCTACGCCAGATGACCTGGCCTCCAAAGTCACCAGACCTGAACCCAATCGAGATGGTTTGGGGTGAGCTGGACCGCAGAGTGAAGGCAAAAGGGTCAACAAGTGCTAAGCATCTCTGGGAACTCCTTCAAGACCATTTCAGGTGACTACCTCTTGAAGCTCATCAAGAGAATGCCAAGAGTGTGCAAAGCAGTAATCAAAGCAAAAGGTGGCTACTTTGAAGAACCTAGAATATAAGACATATTTTCAGTTGTTTCACACTTTTTTGTTAAGTATATAATTCCACATGTGTTAATTCATAGTTTTGATGCCTTCAGTGTGAATCTACAATTTTTATAGTCATGAAAATACAGAAAACTCTTGGAATGAGAAGGTGTGTCCAAACTTTTGGTCTGTACTGTATATACACGTGTTGAAACATAACATACAACCCACATTTCTAATAAAGGTTCAATAAATAAAGTTTCTATACACATTTAACCCCTTGATGTCACAGCGCATTTTGGACTTTATGACACAGCCTAATTTTTCAAATATGACATGGGTCACTTTATGTGGTGATAACTTTGGAACGCTTTAACTTTTCCAGGTGATTTTGAGAATGTTTTTTGTGACACGTTGTACTTCATGTTTGTTTTAAATTTGGGTCAATATGTTTTGTGCTTATTTATGAAAAATAGGAGATTTGGTGAAAATTTTGAAAAATATGCAATTTTCAAATTTTTAAATTATCCTCTTTTCATATAGAGAGTCATACCACTCAAATTAGTTAAAAACATAATTTAGCATATCTCTCCTTTATGTTAACATAAACATTTTTAAATGTTCATTTAATTTTTTTTGGACATTACAAGGCTTATACTCTACAAAACAAATTTTTTAAGGTACTAATTCAGTTCCAAAGGGGCTTTGAAAAGTCTTTGTATTAGAAACCACCAAAATTGTACCACTAAAACAATTCAAGACAGCATTTGAGAAGTTTGTTAACCCTTTAAGGTGAAAAATATACATTTCAATTTTTTCAATATTATGTTCATTTAACCCTAAAATTTGCACATTCACAAGGGGTAAAAGGAGAAAATACATCCCATAGTTTGTTGTAAAATTTCTCTCAAGCACAAAAATACCACGTGTTGATGAATCCTGCTGTTGGGCACACAACATAAGGGATGGAGCAACATTGAGCTTTTGGAGGGCAGTTGTTACTTGAATCGTTTTCAGGTGCCATGTTGCATTTGCAGAGCACTTGAGGTACCAGAACAATAAAACCTCCATTAAATTACTACATTTAAGAAAATACACCCCTCATGGAATGTATCAAGGGGTATAATGAGCACTTTGACCCCACAGCTGTTTCACAGTATTTACTACCACTGGGACATGGAAAGGAAAAAATACTCTCTTTCCAGTAAAATGTTTCTTTAGCCCCAAATTTATCATTTTTACAAGGGGTTAAGAGAGAAAAAGCACCCCACAGTTCATTACACTATTTCTCCTGAACGTAGCAGTACTCCATATGTGGAGCTTGGAACAGAGAGAGCAATATTTGGCTGTTGGAGGGCAGATTTTGATGGAATTGTTTTCAGGTACCATGTCGCATTTGCAGAGCCCCTGTGATGCCAGAACAGTGGAAACCCCCAAAATGTGACCCCATTTTGGAATCTAGAACCCTCAAGAACTGTATCAAGGGGTATAGTGAGTATTTTGACCCTACAGATGTTTCACAGAATTGGGTCGTGAAAATAGAAGATGACATTTTTTTCCATTAAAATGTTCCAGACTACTGGAAGACCAGATGTTTCATTTGTACTGTGGATTAAAAAAAAAAAAAGCAAACAAAAAAAACACCCGCTATTATGTCCATCTGAAAGCTGCCAAAAAGTGGGATTTTATGTGGTAACATTAAATGGGTGAACATGACTGATGGAACTTTTCTGCCTGTCAGAAATGTTTTATATGTTCATCTCTAGTAATAATCGTTATTGCTATTATTTTAGCGTGTAACGGATATTGTTAGAGAGGCGGTCGTGTATTTTACTCTATAAAGTTCAGGTATGGACAGGACAGGGACAGTGAAAAAATGTAAACTTTATTGATGACTTTGGGTATGTGTTGTGTAAGTGTTTGGTGCAACTCTTTTGGCACTTCAACCTTTACGATGGTAAACGTCTGGGTCACAGTGCCAATAAACTTCCTGGTTATGTTATGTTCAGAGGGGTATTACATAAAAATACCCTCTTATTTGGCTTAGAGGAGTATTACATTATACCTCTATGTGACAATCAGAAAGAAAAAGTACAGTAAGCTCTCTGATTGATAGGAGAGGGGATAACATGGACAGAAATCCATGCTAAGCCCCCTCCCCGGGGTCACTTACAGGTTATGCACAGACAATGATGATTTCTCATTGTCTGTGCAGTCTGCAGCTCTGCTCCTTCCCCCTCCTTCCTCATTTGCACAGCTGGCTAAGATGGCTGGAGGGTGGTGGACACTTTAGAGACCCATATCTCAGGATCTGTTAGGGCTATGAAAATGAGATTCTCCTCTTTAAAATGATACCAAGATCATCATGATAGCCCTTACAGATTCAGAGTGATTTGCTGTTAAAAATGCTGTCGGGAATTGAGATCTGCATTGGAATCTCAATGCCCAATAGCGTTTTCACCAAAGAATCACTCCGGATCTGTAAGGGCTATCATGATGATCTTGGCATCATTTCAAAGAGGAGAATCAACGTCTTCAAAATTAATCCAAGGTCAATGTCATAACCCTAACGGATCCTGAGAGAATAAAAAAAAACCTAATACTCACCTCTCCTCACCCCTGCTGTCTCTCTGCATCATTCATTACCGCATTGTGAATGGTGATCAATGGCAAGTGGATTCTGCGACATGTCCCTCACTGGTCAGATCTGAGTATCAGCTGTTTCACACAGCTGATACTCCAATCTCCCTTTTCTGGGGCACTGTCAGTCAGTTATGACAGTAAGCCCCAGGATCAGTATTTTGCATAGCTGCACTGTGAATGGTGGGTCTGTACAGACCCACCAATTACAGTGATCACCGGCGAGGGGAGGCTTCTATTGGTCACTCGTCGGTCACATGGGAGATCTCAGCTGCCAGAACAGCTGAGCTCCTGATACCCAGCCATTCTCCATGATAGAAAAAAGCCCCGACTGTACATCATGGTGCATTAATGAAGCTCTCTCCATGACGTACAGTTACATCATGGTGCTCCTGAGGGTTAAAAACACAACACATACTGTATAGAAAATGTCCCAAACCTCCCTATTGTCCCAAAGAAGGTATTCAGCAGAAGAGGCATATGCCTTTCTGGCCTCTGACACTGATATGGCCAGCGAGGAAGAAGAGGAAAATAACCCATTCCTCTATTTTTCCTCATCATCATCCAGTGATGCATTACAACCAAGGAGGAGCCTCAGAATAATTGCTAAGGTAGCTTCCGAAACTGCTGTACAAATTTAGACCCCAACCTCAGAAAATTAGAAGAGCCTCAGCTTCCTGACTTTGTGGGCAGGTCAGGAATCCAAATGAGACTGAAGGCTTTAGAGAAATTGACTTTTTCAAAAATTATTTTCTCTGATGAGTTAATAGATTTTAAGGTGGCCTAAACAAATTTTTATGCCCAGCAATTCATAGAACAAAATGGCACCTCTTCATATGCTAGGTCCCACAGATGGACCCCAGTAAATGCAGCAGAGATGAAGATTTTCTGGGGTCTTGTTCTGCATATGGGCATAGTAAAAAAAATAAATAAAAAAAATTAGACAGTATTGTAGTATACTCTTAATACTTTTTAAATTTTCACAATAAAAAATAATAACGGCGCCTCAAAAGGTTATAGAATGGTGGAGTTGTCAATTAGGCTTTTGATGTATGGTCAGCTTCTGCACATCCCAGAGACCAAACAACACAAGGTTGTTGGTAAATTTAGTAAGGAAATAATAAGAAGGGAAAATTCCGGGATGAATAATTATGCGCTGCTGAGTGGGTATGACAGAATTGCAACACTTTTCGACGCCCAACTAGAGTTTTCATCAGGCCAACTGCATAAAAATATATAATAGAACATGGAATATATACAGTGAATAAGTACAATAGATGCATAGGCATATAAAAAACTAAAAATCATGACAATGATAATGATGATAATATAAGGACAATAAAAACATATCACATATGATGCATAATCAACAAAAATCGCAAAATTGAATTGTAAATAACTTAATAAATAAATAGACAAATAAATAGACAAAGGAATTATAAATGTGTCACATAATTGAATGGATAAAAATGGGTAGATGAATGAACGAGTAAGTGAATAAATAAATAAATAAATAAATAAATACATAAATATATTGATGGATACGAATAGCACGAATGAATAATAAATAAATAAATAAGAAAAAAATAATAAATAAGAAAAATGTATAGCACAAATGAATAATAAATAAACAAATAAGAAAAATTGATATTGGTATATATAATTTTAAAGTGGATGTGATTTGTGAAGATGCTTCTAAATAATTAATGTATAATGGCAAAAAATATTATATAGTGAGAAGAATGAATGAATAACTTCGGAAGGGATTTATAACATAAGAAGGGATGTACACACGTGGACAAAATTGTTGGTACCCCTCATTTAATGAAAGAAAAACCCACAATGGTCACAGAAATAACTTGAATCTGACAAAAGTAATAATATATAAAACTACATGTTGACAAACCACAAAGATTCTGGGAGAATGTCCTATGGACAAATGAGACAAAAATCGAAATTTTCGGCAAGGTACATCAGCTCTATGTTCACAGATGGAAAAATGAAGCATATTTTGAAAAGAACTGTCCCTACTGTGAAACATGGAGGAGGCTCTGTTATGTTCTGGGGCTGCTTTGCTGCATCTAGCACAGGGTGTCTTGAATCTGTGCAGGGTACAATGAAATCTCAAGACTATCAAGGGATTCTAGAGAGAAATGTGCTGCCCAGTGTCAGAAAGCTTGGTCTCAGTCGCAGGTCATGGGTCTTGCAACAGGATAATGACCCAAAACACACGGCTAAAAACACCCAAGAATGGCTAAGAGGAAAACATTGGACTATTCTGAAGTGGCCTTCTATGAGCCCTGACCTAATTCCTATTGAGCATCTTTGGAAGGAGCTGAAACATGCCATCTGGAAAAGACACCCTTCAAACCCGAGACAACTGGAGCAGTTTGCTCATGAGAAGTGGGCCAAAATATCTGTTGAGAGGTGCAGAAGTCTCATTGACAGTTACAGGAATCGTTTGATTGCAGTGATTGCCTAAAAAGGTTGTGCAACAAAATATTAAGTTAAGGGTACCATCATTTCTGTCCAGGCCTGTTTCATGAGTTTTCTTTTTTTTTTAAATTCTGTTGAAGCATGGTTGAAAAGCAATGTCTGACTTTCATTTGTTCATTTTCATAGATTTTTTATATATTATTACTTTTGTCAGATTCAAGTTATTTCTGTGACCATTGTGGGTTTTTCTTTCATTAAACGCGGGGTACCAACAATTTTGTCCACGTGTGTATATAAAGTGTTTGGTAGCATGGGAGGAGAGATTAAGGAGAGTTTACCTGTTTGCTGAAAGAATCCAATTTAGAATGAGCGGGGGATCTTCTGAAGGGAAAATATATATAGAAAGGAGCGGCGGTAACAAAGGACGCCAATGCCTTCGTGTTAGAAGGCGTCTAATTACATCAATATGTGGATACCAGTCATGCGCGGGCGATAAACAGGAGAAAAAGATGACGCCTGTAAGTGAAAGGCGCCAGGACCGATGTGGATTGGTACTGCCCATGCACAGCAAAGATCGTTATGCATGTGTGGAGATGAGAGGGTGAAGGGGAGCAATGCATATATGATATAACTATATACACATATCTTATCTCACCACATCTCCCCCACAGACATACATACAATTTCCCTTCCATTCCAGACACTCATATTTCACATATTTCATTCATTATACCCCTCCATCCATTATCATTATCTCACTCACTCTTCCCCTGCATTTCCTTATTTTCTTTCTCCTTCTACATCTGCCTTAATCTTTCCCAATCTTTTTCTAGCGCTAACGGTTATATCATACGATCATGCGCATTGCCACTTCGGGTTCAGTTAGAGCCGACTGCGCATGCGCGGGATTTCAACCACATAAAATGCTGCGTTGGATGCCTACGCAAGGCTGAAGACGAGGAGAGGATGCAGGGGGAACAGGAGGCACTAAGGGTGGCGAGAAGCTGATGATGCTGGTGTACTTGGAGCACAGGGGGAACACCCCTGTGCTCCCTCAGCATAATTTGTATATCAGAAAAAATGCTTTTTTACAGAAACGGCAGGGACCACAAGAGAATGAGAGGTAGGAGTAGAATAGCCTTTTTCAAGGCTATTATAACATGCCATTAGTTAAAAACATAATTTTCTAATGATAGAATCCCTTTAATCTCTCCTCCCATGCTACCAAACTCTTTATATACAGTGGGTACGGAAAGTATTCAGACCCCTCTTTGTTTCATTGCAGCCATTTGCTAAAAGCAAAAAAGTTCATTTTATTTCTCATTAATGTATACTCAGCACCCCATCTTGACAGAAAAACACAGAAATGTAGATATTTTTGCAAATTTATTTAAAAAAAAATGAAATATCACATGGTCATAAGTATTTAGACCCTTTGCTCAGTATTGAGTAGAAACACCCTTTTGAGCTAGTACAGCCATGAGTCTTCTTGGGAATGATGCAACAAGTTTTTCACATCTGGATTTGGGGATCCTCTGCCATTCTTCCTTGCAGATCATCTCCAGTTCCGTCAGGTTGGATGGTGAACGTTGGTGGACAGCCATTTTCAGGTCTCTCCAGAGATGCTCAATTGGGTTGAAGTCAGGGCTCTAGCTGGGCCAGTCAAGAATGGTCACAGAGTTGTTCCAAAGACACTCCTATGTTATTTTAGCTGTGTGCTTAGGGTCATTATCTTGTTGGAAGGTGAACCTTCGGCCCACTTTGAGGTCCAGAGCACTCTGGAAGAGGTTTTCTTCCAGGATATCTCTGTATTTGGCCGCATTTATCTTTCCTTCAATTGCAACCAGTCGTCCTGTCCCTGCAGCTGAAAAACACCCTCATAGCATGATGCTGCCTCCACCATGTTTCATTGTTGGGATTGTATTGGGCAGGTGATGAGCAGTGCCTGGTTTTCTCCACACATACCGCTTAGAATTAACGCCAAAAAGTTCATTCTTCGTCTCATCAGACCAGAGAATCTTATTTCTCATAGTCTGGGAGTCCTTCATGTGTTTTTTGGCAAACTCTATGCGGGCTTTCATATGTCTTGCACTGTAGAGAGGCTTTCTTCGGGCCACTCTGCCATAAAGCCCCAACTGGTGGAGGGCTGCAGTGATAGTTGACTTTGTGGAACTTTCTCCCATCTCCCTACTGCATCTTTGGAGCTCAGCCACAGTGATATTTGGGTTCTTATTTACCTCTCTCACCAAGGCTCTTCTCCCATGATTGCTCAGTTTGGCTGGACGGCCAGATCTAGGAAGAGTTCTGGTCGTCCCAAACTTCTTTCATTTAAGGATTATGGAGGCCACTTTGCTCTTAGGAACCTTGAGTGCTACAAAAATTCTTTTGTAACCTTGGCCAGATCTGTGCCTTGCCACAATTCTGTCTCTGAGCTCCTTGGGCAGTTCCTTTGACCTCATGATTCTCATTTGCTCTGACATCCACTCTGAGCTGTGAGGTCTTATATAGACAGGTGTGTGCCTTTCCTAATGAAGTCCAATCAGTTTAATTAAACACAGCTGGACTCCAATGAAGGAGTAGAACTATCTCAAGGAGGATCAGAAGGAAATGGACAGCATGTGAGTTAAATTTGAGTGTCACAGCAAAGGGTCTGAATACTTATGACCATGTGATATATCAGTTTTTCTTTTTTAATAAATTTGCAAAATTTTTATTTTTTTTTGCCATTATACATTAATTATTTAGAATCTTATTCACAAATCACATCCACTTTAATATTATATATACCCATATACCCATATCGATTTTTCTTATTTGTTTTTTATTATTCATTCGTGCTATACATTTTTCTTATTTATAAATTTTTTCCTTATTTATTTATTATTATTCATTTGTGCTATTTGTATCTATCAATATATTTATGTATTTATTTATGCATTTATTTATTTATCAATTCAAATTTGTGATTTTTGTTGATTATGCATCATATGTGATATGTTTTTATTGTTCTTATATTATTATCATCATTATCATTGTCATTATGATTAGTATTTTATATGCCTATGCATCTATTGTACTTATTCACTGTATATATTCCATGTTCTATTATATATTTTTATGCTGTTGGCCTGATGAAGACGCTAGTTGGGCATTGAAAAGCGTTGCCATTTTACCTTATCCAATAAAGGACTCAATTCTGTCATACCCACTCAGCAGCACATAATTATTCATCCCCGGAAAAAGGGGAAGAAGTAATCCTATAAAACTCAGTAGACAAAACAACGTTATAAATTTCATTTTTATTACTTTAAAAGTAAAAAACATAATATGAAAAAGGAGGGATTGCACAGAACCACGATAGTATGCATCTTAGAAGGGCAGTATGCAATAAAATAAAAGCAATGCAATGGAAAAGATTACAATATAAGCACTAAGCCACTAAAACTGCTGCTGACACATTATAAAATATATATTATATACAAATAACCCAGTAATACACATTAGAAGGTCATATAAGAGCAAATTCCAATAGTAATGACCAATATAAATAAGGTACCAGGTGAATACTAATATCAATAGTGGCAGCCACACAAAAGCATGTCAGGTAAAGGTTTTAAAGCAAACACTGTAAACAAAATTTATATAATACCAATCAAGTAAGGTGCACTCGCCCCAACGCGCATTTCGCCACGCAGGTTTTGTCAGGGGAGTGTTTGGAGTTTAGATTAACCAGGGAATTTACCACAGTCAGCAACCAATAAGTTTAGAAATGAGTCACAAGGTGCAGGGATAATTAGACAGAAAATAGCAGGGACCGGATATATGTATGTAGTTATATTGCTGTAACAGAATGTATCTAGATTATGGGCGTGTGCTAAAAAATGGAGCACCAATACATAATAGGCCCCAGCAACAGGTGACGAAAGATGAGACCAAGACTGCGCATGTGTGAAAGAGCTAACCTAAGCTGGCCAGGAAATAACCCAAAACTGCCCCAAAATATACTCAAAATCTGGAACTGTGCATGCACGAATGAGCCATGCGCATGCAGTAGAAAAAAAGTGGCATAGTGAGGATGCATGCCGAAAAAAAATGAGAGGCTGGGCATGCATCCAGAGTGCATTCGGCCAAAGGTATGGTAGGAAGAGCCAGAACGTAAATTAATAAAAACCCATAGAAAATACATGCCGGCAAAAAATAAATAAATAAATAAATACTTGTGCATGCATACATGTGAGCAAAAGTATAACAAAGAAGCAAGCCAGCACATAAAATAACGGCAAGGCCCAGGTGCAAAACTGCAACATATAAACTCGTGGACAACATTGTTGGTACCCCTCGTTTAATGAAAGAAAAACCCACAATAGTCACAGAAATAACTTGAATCTGACAAAAGTAATAATATATAAAAAATCTATGAAAATGAACAAATGAAAGTCAGACATTGCTTTTCAACCATGCTTCAACAGAATTTTTTTTAAAAAGAAAACTCATGAAACAGGCCTGGACAGAAATGATGGTACCCTTAACTTAATATTTTGTTGCACAACCTTTTGAGGCAATCACTGCAATCAAATGATTCCTGTAACTGTCAATGAGACTTCTGCACCTCTCAACAGATATTTTGGCCCACTCCTCATGAGCAAACTTCTCCAGTTGTCTCGGGTTTGAAGGGTGTTTTTTCCAGATGGCATGTTTCAGCTCCTTCCAAAGATGCTATATAGGATTTAGGTCAGAGCTCATAGTAGGCCACTTCAGAATAGTCCAATGTTTTCCTCTTAGCCATTCTTGGGTGTTTTTAGCCGTGTGTTTTGGTTCATTATCCTGTTGCAAAACCCATGACCTGCGACTGAGACCAAGCTTTCTGACACTGGGCAGCACATTTCTCTCTAGAATCCCTTGATAGTCTTGGGATTTCATTGTACCCTGCACAGATTCAAGACACCCTGTGCCAGATGCAGAAAAGCAGCCCCAGAACATAACAGAGCCTTCTCCATGTTTCACAGTAGGGACAGGGTTCTTTTCAAGATATGCTTCATTTTTCCATCTGTGAACATAGAGCTGATGTGCCTTGCCAAAAATTTAGATTTTTGTCTCATCTGTCCATAGGACATTCTCCCAGAAGCGTTGTGGCTTGTCATCATGCAGTTTGGCAAATTCCAGTCTGGCTTTTTTTATGATTTGTTTTCAACAATGGTGTCCTCCTTGGTTGTCTCCCATGAAGTTCACTTTGTCTCAAACAACGAAGGATGGTGCGATCTGACACTGATGTTCCTTGAGCTTGAAGTTCACCTTTAATCTCTTTAGAAGTTTTTCTGGGCTCTTTTGTTACCATTCGTATTATCCTTCTCTTTGATTTGTCATCAATTTTCCTCCTGTGGCCATGTCCAGGGAGGTCGGCTACAGTCCCATGGATCTTAAATTTCTGAATAATATGTGCAACTGTAGTCACAGGAACATCAAACTGCTTGGAGATGGTCTTATAACCTTTACCATTAACATGCTTGTCTATAATTTTCTTTCTAAGCTCCTGAGACAACTCTTTCCTTCGCTTCATCTGTTCCATGTTGAGTGTGTTACTCACCATGTTACCAAACAACACAGTGAGTATCTGTAGCCCTATATACAGGCCCACTGACTGATTACAAGATTGTAGACACCTGTGATGCTAATTATGAATAGCTGATATGATGGGAGGTAGGATGTACAGTGGGTACGGAAAGTATTCAGACCCCTTCAAATTTTTCACTCTTTGTTTCATTGCAGCCATTTGCTAAAAGCAAAAAGTTCATTTTATTTCTCATTAATGTACACTCAGCACCCCATCTTGACACAAAAAAAAAACAGAAATGTAGATATATTTGCAAATTTATTAAAAAAGAAAAACTGAAATATCACATGGTCATAAGTATCCAGACCCTTTGCTGTGACACTCATATTTAACTCACATGCTATCCATTTCCTTTTGATCCTCCTTGAGATAGTTCTACTCCTTCATTGGAGTCCAGCTGTGTTTAATTAAACTGATTGGACTTCATTAGGAAAGGCACACACCTGTCTATATAAGACCTCACAGCTCACAGTGTATGTCAGAGCAAATGAGAATCATGAGGTCAAAGGAACTGCCCAAGGAGCTCAGAGACAGAATTGTGGCAAGGCACAGATCTGGCCAAGGTTACAAAAGAATTTCTGCAGCACTCAAGGTTCCTAAGAGCACAGTGGCCTCCATAATCCTTAAATGGAAGAAGTTTGGGATGACCAGAACTCTTCCTAGACCTGGCGGCCCAGCCAAACTGAGCAATCGTGGGAGAAGAGCCTTGGTGAGAGAGGTAAAGAAGAACCCAAAGATCACTGTGGCTGAGCTCCAGAGATGCAGTAGGGAGATGGGAGAAAATTCCACAAAGTCAATTATCACTGCAGCACTCCACCAGTCGGGGCTTTATGGCAGAGTGGCCCAAAGAAAGCCTCTCCTCAGTGAAAGGCATATGAAAGCCCGAATAGAGTTTGCCAAAAAACACATGAAGGAATCCCAGACTATGAGAATTAAGATTCTCTGGTCTGAAGAGACGAAGATTGAACTTTTTGGCGTTAATTCTAAGCGGTATGTGTGGAGAAAACCAGGCACTGCTCATCACCTGCCCAATACAATCCCAACAGTGAAACATGGTGGTGGTAGAATCATGCCATGGAGGTGTTTTTCAGCTGCAGGGACAGGATGACTGGTTGCAATTGAAGGAAAGATGAATGCGGCCAAGTACAGAGATATCCTGGAAGAAAACCTCTTCCAGAGTGCTCTGGACATCAGACTAGGCCGAAGGTTCACCTTCCAACAAGACAATGACCCTAAGCAGATAGCTAAAATAACAAAGGAGTGGCTTCGGAACAACTCTGTGACTATTCTTGACTGGCCCAGCCAGAGCCCTGACCTCAACCCAATTGAGCATCTCTGGAGAGACCTGAAAATGCCTGTCCACCAACATTCACCATCCAACCTCACGGAACTGGAGAGGATCTGCAAGGAAGAATGGCAGAGGATCCTCAAAACTTGTTGCATCATTCCCAAGAAAACTCATGGCTGTACTAGCTCAAAAGGGTGCTTCTACTCAATACTGAGCAAAGGCAGGGGCGTAACTATCGGGGTAGCATCGGTAGCGGCTGCCACAGGGCCCGGGACATTAGGGGCCCCGGAGCCCTGTGGCAGATGTTACCGCTAACCCCACAAACCAGTAATGATCGTGGTCGCAGTGGGTGCAACAGCGAACGGACCCGGCAGGTCACGGAGCCCGCGGCCAGCTGGAGATGGCTGGGCCCCGGACCATTATGATAGCGGTCGGGGAAAGCCTGGTTCCCCGACCGCTATACTTACTGTTATTGGAAAGGGGCCCTGGCATATTGTAGGCTCCTTTCCAATAGATGGCAGGGCACCCAGGGGAGGTGACTGAAAATAATAAATAGATATTCTCACCTCTCCTGGGCACAGCGTTCTCTCCGGCGCTCCTCCGTCATGTGTGACTGAGGCCTTTGATTAGGCCCCAGCGGTCACATGGGGCGCGGCCGCGTAATGACGTCAGTGCGCCCCCATGTGACCGCTGAGGCCCAATCACAGGCCTCGGCAGCGACGTCGGAAGAGGGCCTGAAGACGCTGAAGACGGCAGGATGGAGCGAGGATGCCAAGGAAAGGTAAGGCAACGTGAGTATGAATGTTTGTTGTTTTTAATCACCTTCCCTGGGCCTCCAATTATTATACTCTGGGGTCTGAGGAGATCCCAGAGTATAATAATAGCACCGAAGCAGAGGGGGGGTGTTGGGAGCTTATAATACTGTGTGGGAGCCACTGTGGAGCATATAATAATGGGTGGGAGCCACTGTAGAGCATATAATACTGGGTGGGGCCACTGTAGAGCATATAATACTGAGTGGGGGCCACTGTAGAGCATATAATACTGGGTGGGGCCACTGTAGAGCATATAATACTAGGTGGGGCCACTGTAGAGCATATAATACTGGGTGGGGGCCACTGTGGGGAGCATATAATACTGTGTGGGTGCCACTGTAGGGAGGATATAATACTGTGTGGGGGCCCCTGTAGAGCATATAACACTGGGTGGGGGCCACTGTAGAGCATATAACACTGGGTGGGGGCCACTGTAGAGCATATAATACTGGGTGGGGGCCATTGTAGAGCATATAATACTGAGTGGGGGCCACTGTAGGGAGGATATAATACTGGGTGGGGCCCACTATGGGGGGCATATAATACTGGGTGGGTACCACTGTGGGAAGCTAATAATACTGGGTGGGGACCGCTGTGTGGAGCATATTATACTGTGTGGGGCCACTGTGGGTAGCATATTATACTGTGTGTGGGGGGAGAAATATAGAGTATATAATGCTGTATGGGGGCCACTGTGGAGCATATAATGCTGTGTGGGGGCCACTGTTGAGAATATAATACTATCTGGGGCCTCTGCTGAGCATATTTTACTGTTTGGAGACCCGTAACCGGTTCGGTGGGGGGGGGGGTCCCCATGTCAAATGTTCGCCTTGGGGCCCAGCCATTCCTAGTTACGCCACTGAGCAAAGGGTCTGAATACTTATGACCATGTAATATTTCAGTTTTTCTTTTTTAATAAATTTGCAAAAATATCTACATTTGTGTTCTATTTTTTTTTTTTGTCAAGATGGGTGCTGAGTGTACATTAATGAGAAATAAAATGAACTTTTTTGCTTTTAGCAAATGGCTGCAATTAAACAAAGAGTGAAAAATTTAAAGGGGTCTGAATACTTTCCGTACCCACAGTATATAGTTGGGCATCATCTGCATAGCAGTGATAGGCCGAACCATGACTCTGGATTAATTTGTCTAATGGAAGCATGTAAATTGCAAACAGCATAGGGCAGTGATGGCGAACCTTTTAGAGACCGAGTGCCCAAACTGCAACCCAAAGCCCACTAAATTATTGCAAAGTGCCAACACGGCAATTTCACCTTAAATTAACCTGCCTCTCCAGCATCCCCCCTCTTGCTCGCAAGCAGCCTGCACCCCCATTCCTCCCTCTTGCAAGCAGCCTACATCCCACATCTCTCCCCCCCACACTACACTCTGCATCTCTCCCCCTACACTACACCCTGTATCCCACACTACACCCTGCATCTCTGCACCCCACAATACACCCTGCATCTCTGCACCCCACAATACACCCTGCATCTCTGCACCCCCCACTACACCCTGCATCTCTACCCCCCACTACACCCTGCATCTCTACCCCCCACTACACCCTGCATCTCTACCCCCCACTACACCCTGCATCTCTAACCCCCCCACTACACCCTGCATCTCTACCCCCCACTACACCCTGCATCTCTACCCCCCACTACACCCTACATACTGCACCCCACATCTCTCCTCCCCCACACTACACTCTGCATCTCTCCCCCACACTACACACTGCACCCCCACATCTCTACCCCCCACTACACCCTGCATCTCTACCCCCCATTACACCCTGCATCTCTACCCCCCACTACACCCTGCACCCTACATACTGCACCCCACATCTCTCCTCCCCCACACTACACACTGCACCCCCACATTACACCCCACATCTCTATCCCCCACACTACACTCTGCATCTCCCCCCACACTACACCCTGCACCCTACATCTCTCCCCCCACACTACACCCTGCACCCTACATCTCTCCCCCACACTACACCCTGCACCCTACATCTCTCCCCCCACACTACACCCTGCACCCCACATCTCTCCCCCCACACTACACCCTGCACCCTACATCTCTCCCCCACACTACACCCTGCACCCCACATCTCTAACCCCCACACTACACCTGCACCCTACATACTGCACCCCACATCTCTCCTCTCCCACACTACACTCTGCATCTCCCCCCACACTACACCCTGCACCCTACATCTCTCCCCCCACACTACACCCTGCACCCCACATCTCTCCCCCCACACTACACCTTGCACCCTACATCTCTCCCCCACACTACACCCTGCACCCCACATCTCTAACCCCCACACTACACCTGCACCCTACATACTGCACCCCACATCTCTCCTCCCCCACACTACACTCTGCATCTCTCCCCCACACGGCACCCCACATCTCTACCCCCCACACTACACCCTACATCTCTCCCCCCACACTACACCCTGCACCCCACATCTCTAACCCCCACACTATACCCTACATACTGCACCCCACATCTCTAACCCCACACTACACCTTGCACCCCACATCTCTAACCCCCACACTACACCCTGCACCCCACATCTCTCCATGTTCCTCCACTGCTCGTGATACTTTTCTTCATGTGGAAGGAGCTTCTTACAAGCAAAGACACGCCTACCCTGTCATGTGACCTTATGACGTCAGAAGGTCCTTTCAGAGTACAGCATTTAGCATGTACTGTGTAAGCAGCGGTCCTGTGGACCGCAGCTTACACTGACAGCTTTCAGCTGTATGTGCATTTGCACATACAGCTGAAAGAAGCGATCGCTCACTAATGGGGAATCCTGGACCGGATTCCCCGTTAGTGAGAGATGGTGACGGCGCGCGTGCCAACTGAGAGGGCTCTGCGTGCCCTCTCTGGCACGCGTGCCATAGGTTCGCCATCACGGGCATAGGGCATAGCTCTGAGCCCTGTGGAACTCCAGGGGACTGGTGATGATGATGATGATGATGAACCAAGATATACTCTTTGTGCTCTGTCAGCTAGGAAGGAACTAAACCACTGAAGATCTGTGCCATCAATTCCATAAAACTCTTTGACTCTATGTATTAGGGTGTCATGGTCAACTGTATCAAATGCTTCTGAGAGATGTAAGAGAATTAGGATGGTGCATTCGCTTCTGTCCATGGCCATGAGTAGGTCATTCATTATTCGTGTGAATACTGATTCAGTGCTATGTTTTTTTCCTGAAGCCTAAGGTCCGATGCAGACGACCATGCTGTGGGTCATTTTGCTATCCATGTATTTCACGGAGAGCACACTGACCAATTCTTTTCTATGGGCCTGTACACACGATCGTGATTTTCACGGTCCTGTGTGCGGGCCGACAGTCAGGGCCGCATCAGATAGGTCATGTCCTATTCCTGTCCTATTTTGCGGCCCGTGCTTCCTGTTCATTTTTAATGAAAGGAGCCGCGGAAGCACAGCCCGTGCACAGATGGCACACTGGGACATCCCCGTGTCCACCGTGTGCAGCCCATGCTTTTAAATCACGGCATGTCCGTTGCAGCACAGTCGTCTGCAACCGGCCTAACTGAAAAGGGTCATAGATGCTGATCATTTGGTATTGAGTTGGATTCTACTCTATTTTGTACTAAATTATGAGCATCTAAACATATCTTACAACCCTGTTTACCTTTGATGCACTAGATATGCATATTTGCTTTGAAAACAATAACATACAGTAAATAAACATATTTTAGGCAATCCCCTATATCATGAAAGAATTGTCTGCTATTCTGTTTATAGTAGACATCTCACTAACTGTATGTTATTGTTTCCTTTAATCGCCCGCTGCGAACTGTTGGCATTTAGGTGCAGAAATAAATTGAACTTAAACACAGAGTATGTGTTAGTGTAGTAAAATGCTTAAATTCTTCACAATATCTTCTGCGGACAATTTAAGTGTAGAATAATTACACGACTTTGTTTTCCTTTGTGTCTCCCACGGAGAAACAGATGGTATCCAGATATTCAATTTTATCCAGTTATGTCTCAAATAAAAGGAAATAAAAACAAATTCTGTTGGCAGCTCATATTCCTGTTTAGGTCATTGTTTCTATTAATCATGCATCTATTGTAAAATATTTTATTTACTTGGCTTTCTCTAGTAACACAGCATCATTTCTATTTTGTTCATTCTTTCTTTGATTAAGACTTTTACAATACAGAGTGTAACCAAGTGATAGATGCAGGTCCGATGCAGATAAATAACGGTCCCTGTCTTTTCAAGATACTTTACATAAATCATAGTATAGGTATAGTATAAGAAACTGTAAAGTATATATTACCATAGAAAAATTGCTTTTTTCCCCCTTATCAGGGTGTTTTCCTTCCTTCTTCCTTCCCCTTAACTGCAGTTCACATGCATCAGATTACATATGTCTATGCAAGTTTATGGAGAGTATGATCCTGGGGCTGCTTCTGAGTGAGAAAGTTAGGAGGCTGATTCTCCTCTGCTTACTGCAAACAGCGTTTGGCAGCTAGTCTCCACCCTCTAGCCCAGAGAGTCTACCATGTTGCTACATCTTGGATTGGTCCTGGTGTTGGTAACAGCTGACTAGGAAGGTCACGTACTATGGTGCAGGGCACTACAGAATTAGGCAAACAGATAACTTGAATACAGGCTAAAATCAAAGCCGACAGAGTACATGCAAACAGTAACAACAAAAAGGAATATATAACAGAAACAAGAGAGCCAAGACTATAGCAGGAACTATGGAGCCAAGGCCAGGAACCCAAAATAGATATTAAAGATGCATACATGGCAGAAGGACATACATGTCCAAATAGGACATATACACCCATGCAGTATCAGAGATGCATATATGGTGTTTGAGAAGGTGACTGACAGAGTGCTGGAGTCGCGATATACTAGCCCCCGGTTTTTGTCATATGGATGATCCAGGGCAGGTTTTGAGTAGGCCCCAGTCCAGGTGTGAGTCCTGGGCTCATTACTGGCCCATATAGGCCTACAGAGCCTGCACTTCAGGGCAGACCCTGGAAGAGAGTGGAGGTGCCTGGGTCTGTCTGGAGCTGAGAGTCTGGTGAGACCTGTGTCTGATCGCTAATTTGTTTTGTTCGTGTGGCTGGAGAAAGCCACACATATAGCTAGGATTATTTCTGGTCAGTTAGAAGCTCAGACGAGCAGGATTTTGTTTTCTTATTTGCCTGAAGTTAAGGCTGTATTTTACTTTGCCTGTTTTACCTGACGCAAGATTTATTTATATTTTGCCCTTTTTTTAAATAAACCTGTTGCACCAGATCTTTGTGCCCCTGTCTCTGACTGTTTGGGTCTGTACCTGTGCTGCTACCAAGCTACCTCCCCCACATATGGTGCTTCGGATGCGGGCAGCCCAATTTAAACAGTCTTAAAGAGACATACGCCCATTTTTGTTTTTCTTATGTCCTGGGTAAAGGTTGCAAGAGAGATGCAAAAGGAGACCGCCAGTATGGAGGACTTTGTTAAGCAGTTTGGGCAGGTCATCCTACAGCAGCAGCAAGCCCAAGCACAGCAGCAGGAGATGAACTTGCTGCTAATGGAGAAACTGACGCTGCTCAGCCTGGCCTTGGTTGACCAGAGGACAGCAGGAGAGAGTGCTGGTGCCAGAGAGACCCAGAGCATACAGACCGCTGCCCGAGCTGCCGTACAGAGTACGCTGCAAAAGATGACGTCCACAGATGACATGCAGGCATATCTTCGAGTGTTTGAGCAAGTAGCCGAGTGGGAGAAATTGCCAAGGGATCAGTGGACCGATGTAGTTGCACCATTTCTCACCGGGGAATCTCAGAAGGCCTACTATGACCTGTGTGAACAGGAGGCTAAGGACTACTCCAAGCTGAGAGGTGAGATCTTGGCACGTCTCAGTGTGAACATGCATGTACGTGCTGGGAGAGTACACCACTGGACTTTCTCTGAGAGTCTCCCACCCCGGTCCCAGATGCATGACCTGGTGTATCTAGTAAAGAAATGGCTTCAGCCTGAGGAGGCCACTCCAGCACAGATGGTGGAGAGAGTGGTACTTGATAAGTACACCAGATCACTTCCACCTAAGGTTCAGCGTTGGGTTGGACAAGCGGGACCTACAACGGCTGACCAGTTTGTGTGTTTGGTGGAACGGTACCGAGCCACTGAGGAGCTACTGCAGACGTCTCCCAGACCTGTTATCCCCAAGACGGGAAAGACTGTACCAACTACCGTGGGGGTGAGGAAGGTTGTGATGGGAGGACGCTCAGAGGGAGAACAGGCAGCAGGGTCTGTGGACTCTAAGCTCAGGTCTCAAAATGGAAACCCGCCTAGAACTGTTGCAGTCCATGGGCTCAGTCGTCAGGGGACAGTATGCAGCAGCATGATCTAGTTCATGGCACTGCCAACATCTGAGACGTATGGGTCTCCACAGTAGAAAGTAAGTTTCTGGCCAAGTGGCAAGGGCCATATGAAATTATTGAAAGAGTGGGAAAAGTGAACTACTTAGTGAACTACTTAGTATACCAGCCGGGCAAGAGGAAGCCCGAACAAATATACCATATAAATTTACTAAAATCCTGGAAGGACAGGGAAACATTGACAGTAGTAGGTACCCCTAGCAAGGCTACTACTGAAAGGGTAAAGACTCCTGATAAAGCTTCACCCAAGGTGCATATATCAGAGTCCCTATCTAAGGCTCAGAAACAGGAATCAAAAGAGTTTGTACAGAAAAATAATGATGTGTTTTCTGAATTGCCTGGATGCACTAATGTGATAGAACATGACATTGTCACAGAGCTTCAGGTACGGGTTAATCTAAAACTGTACCGGATACCTGAAGCTCGTATACAAGCCATATCTGAAGAGGTCAAAGATATGTTGGCACTTGGGGTAATTGAGGAGTCCAAGAGTGACTGGTCCAATCCCATTGATTTCATTCCTAAGCCAGATGGTACCATAAGGTTCTGTAATGATTTCTGTAAGCTAAATGAAGTGTCAAAGTTTGAAGCCTACCCGATGCCCAGAGTCGATGAGTTAATCGAGAGGTTGGGACATGCTAGGTATTTCTCCACCCTCGACTTAACTAAGTGTTACTGGTAGGTGCCGCTCACTAAAGAGGCCAGAGAAAAAACTGCATTTGTCACACCAGATGGGTTATTTCAGTATGTGACTATGCCGTTTGGGTTACACGGGGCTACAGCAACTCTCCAGAGGTTAATGGGCAGAGTCCTTAAGCCCCATCCAAGGTACGCTTCAGCGTATCTAGATTACATAGTCATCTTTAGTACGGACTGGGAAAGTCACTTACCAAAAGTGCAGGCCGTACTAAATTCCCTCCGAGCAGCCAGTTTAACAGCCAACCCAAAAAAATGTGCTTTGGGTCTGGAAGAAGTCAGATACCTGGGGTATATAATAGGAGAGGGGTGATACCTGTAAAACCCCAGGTTAACAAAGTGGAGGCCATTTAAAATTGGCCCCGACCCTTGAATAAAAAGCAAGTGAGAGCTTTTATGGGAATTGTTGGATATTATCGCAGATTCATCCCAAACTTTGCAACTATTGCAGCCCCACTGACAGATCTAACTAAGGGAACGAGTTCTGTTATGGTCAAGTGAAGTGACGAGGCTGAGGGGGCATTCCAGGAGTTGAAGTCAGTTCTCTGTAAACAGCCAGTTTTGGTCACACCTAACTTTCAGAAACAATTTGTGGTTCAGAATGGTGCCTCTGTTGTAGGGTTAGGCGCAGTGCTGTCCCAAATGGTGGGTGGTGATGAACACCCAGTCACCTACCAGAGTAGGAAATTTACACCCCCGGAGAAAAATTACAGTATTGTAGAGAGGGAGTGTTTAGTCATTAAGTGGGCTCTTGAATCCCTTAGGTACTACGTACTGGGCCGACACTTTAAACTGGTCACTGACCACTCCCCTCTGACATGGATGTGTCGCGCAAAAGAGAGAAATGCCAGAGTCACCAGGTGGTTTCTCACCTTACAAAATTTTAAATTTACAGTGGATCACAGGACAGGCAAGCTGCAGGGGAATGCGGATGCCCTATCCAGGACCCAGTGTACAGTCATGGCCAAAAGTTTTTAGAATGATACAAATATTAATTTTTACAAAGTCTACTGCTTCAGTTTTTCTAATGGCAATTTGCATATACTCCAGAATGTTATAAAGAGTGATCAGCTTAACAGCAATTACTTGCAAAGTCAATATTTGCCTAGAAAATGAACTTTATCCCCCAAAACACATTTCAACATCATTGCAGCCCTGCCTTAAAAGGACCACCTAACATCGTTTCAGTGATTGCTCCATTAACACAGGTGTGGGTGTTGATGAGGACAGGGCTGGAGATCAATCTGTCATGATTAAGTAAGAATGACACCACTGGACACTTTAAAAGGAGGCTGGTGCTTGCCATCATTGTTTCTCTTCTGTTAACCATGGTTATCTCTAAAGAAACACGTGCAGTCATTATTGCACTGCACAAAAATGGCCTAACTGGGAAGAGTATTGCAGCTAGAAAGATTGCACCTCAGTCAACAATCTATCGCATCATCAAGAACTTCAAGGAGAGAGGTTCCATTGGTGCCAAAAAGGCTCCAGGGCGCCCAAGAAAGACCAGCAAGCGGCAGGACCGTCTCTTAAAAGTGTTTCAGCTGCGGGATCGGGCTACCAGCAGTGCAGAGCTTGCTGAGGAATGGCAGCAGGCAGGTGTGAGTGCATCTGCACGCACTGTGAGGCGGAGACTCTTGGAGCAAGGCCTGGTCTCAAGAAGGGCAGCAAAGAAGCCACTTTTCTCCAGAAAAAACATCAGGGACAGACTGATATTCTGCAAAAGGTACAGGGAGTGAACTGCTGAGGACTGGGGTAAAGTCATTTTCTCTGATGAATCCCCTTTTCGATTGTTTGGAACATCTGGAAAACAGCTTATTCGGAGAAGAAGAGGTGAGCGCTACCACCAGTCTTGTCTCATGCCAACTGTAAAGCATCCTGAAACCATTCATGTGTGGGGTTGCTTCTCAGCCAAGGGAATCGACTCTCTCACAGTCTTGCCTAAAAACACAGCCATGAATAAAGAATGGTACCAGAATGTCCTCCAAGAGCAACTTCTCCCAACCGTCCAAGAGCAGTTTGGCGCTCAACAATGCCTTTTCCAGCATGATGGAGCACCTTGCCATAAAGCAAAGGTGATAACTAAATGGCTCAGGGAACAAAACATAGAGATTTTGGGTCCATGGCCTGGAAACTCCCCAGATCTTAATCCCATTGAGAACTTGTGGTCAATCATCAAGAGACGGATGGACAAACAAAAACCAACAAATTCAGACAAAATTAAAGCATTGATTCTGCAAGAATGGACTGCTATCAGTCAGGATTTGGTCCAGAAGTTGATTGAGAGCATGCCAGGGAGAATTGCAGAGGTCCTGAAGAAGAAGGGTCAACACTGCAAATATTGACTTGCTCCATTAACTCATTCTAAGTGTCAATATAAGCTTCTGTTACTCATAATATGAATGCAATTATATTTCTGTATGTGATAAAAACATCTGACAAACACACATAAAAACCAGAGGGCAGCAGATCATGTGAAAATATAATATTTGTGTCATTCTCAAAACTTTTGGCCATGACTGTATGCTGGCTAAAGGTGTCCGCCCCTACAGGTCCGAACAAAGAGGGGTTATGTGAGAAGGTGACTGGCAGAGTGCTGGAGTCGCGATATATCAGCCCCCGGTGGAGTGGAGGTGCCTGGGTGTGTCTGGAGCTGAGAGTCTGGTGAGACCTGTGCCTTGTTGCTATTTTGTTTTGTGTGGCTGGAGCAAGCCACACATATAGCTAGGATTATTTCTGTTCAGTTAGAAGCTCAAACGAGCAGGATTTTGTTTTTTTATTTGCCTGAAGTTAAGGCTGTATTTTACTTTGCCTGTTTTTACCTGACGTAAGGTTTATTTATTTTTTGCCATTTTTTTAAAATAAACCTGTTGCACCAGAGCTTTGTGTCCCTGTCTGTTTGGGTCTGTATCTGTGCTGCTACCAAGCTACCTCCCCCACAGGTTTTAGCTCAAAGTCCAATTATGCATAACAGAAGGACTTATGCACCCAAATTTATGTAACAGATCCCATCTTCTCTACAATGATCAGTATACTAGAGCATATTAACATGGTGTGTAGAGGTTGTAGGTGTTATGTACAAGACAGTGTCTATTATCTGAAATAAGGATTGTAATACAACATCTCTGTGTACGACAGATACTGAGAGATATTTATTCTCTGCAGTAAAGTAAATATAGTTAGATGTACTAGTTCTCTCTCCAAATCTCTTATTACTCCTCACTTGTGTTAAAGGGGTTGTCCCACAAAGAATACCGTATATATTTTTAAGTTGAATGTAGCTCATAATTATAAACATTTTATAATCACAATTATTATATCTCCAAATATTTCAGGAGTAATGTTAGTATAGCGCCATCTGCTGTTTCTTTGAATAATCTTTCCTGCGTTTACATTTTCTCTTTTCTCCACAGAGTATGTCAAGGTGTAGTGATTCAACTGAGGCAGAAGCAGGTGGCTCACCATACCAGTTATCCCTCTACATAATCTATGAAGTTGAAAGAGAAGCAAACGCTTGTGGGTCCTCCTTGGAAAGGAAAGGCTACTCATAGTAACATCTGGGGTTGTAAGAAATTGTTTAAAATAAGTGCAAAAACAAAAAAAAATGTATAATTTTAGATTGAGCAAAAAAACAATATTCTTTGTTGGATAATCCTTTTAAACCCCATGTACAGTCATGGCCAAAAGTTTTGAGAATGACACAAATATTATATTTTCACATGATCTGCTGCCCTCTGGTTTTTATGTGTGTTTGTCAGATGTTTTTATCACATACAGAAATATAATTGCATTCATATTATGAGTAACAGAAGCTTATATTGACAGTTAGAATGAGTTAATGCAGCAAGTCAATATTTGCAGTGTTGACCCTTCTTCTTCAGGACCTCTGCAATTCTCCCTGGCATGCTCTCAATCAACTTCTGGACCAAATCAGGACTGATAGCAGTCCATTCTTGCAGAATCAATGCTTTAATTTTGTCTGAATTTGTTGGTTTTTGTTTGTCCACCCGTCTCTTGATGATTGACCACAAGTTCTCAATGGGATTAAGATCTGGGGAGTTTCCAGGCCATGGACCCAAAATCTCTAT
Source organism: Leptodactylus fallax (assembly GCA_947044405.1). Classification (NCBI taxonomy): domain Eukaryota; kingdom Metazoa; phylum Chordata; class Amphibia; order Anura; family Leptodactylidae; genus Leptodactylus; species Leptodactylus fallax. The sequence continues at coordinate 3,258,587 of CAMRHE010000024.1, forward strand.
GTTTTGTTCCCTGAGCCATTTAGTTATCACCTTTGCTTTATGGCAAGGTGCTCCATCATGCTGGAAAAGGCATTGTTGAGCGCCAAACTGCTCTTGGACAGTTGAGAGAAGTTGCTCTTGGAGGACATTCTGGTACCATTCTTTATTCATGGCTGTGTTTTTAGGCAAGACTGTGAGAGAGCCGATTCCCTTGGCTGAGAAGCAACCCCACACATGAATGGTTTCAGGATGCTTTACAGTTGGCATGAGACAAGACTGGTGGTAGCGCTCACCTCTTCTTCTCCGAATAAGCTGTTTTCCAGATGTTCCAAACAATCGAAAAGGGGATTCATCAGAGAAAATGACTTTACCCCAGTCCTCAGCAGTCCACTCCCTGTACCTTTTGCAGAATATCAGTCTGTCCCTGATGTTTTTTCTGGAGAGAAGTGGCTTCTTTGCTGCCCTCCTTGAGACTAGGCCTTGCTCCAAGAGTCTCCGCCTCACAGTGCGTGCAGATGCACTCACACCTGCCTGCTGCCATTCCTCAGCAAGCTCTGCACTGCTGGTAGCCCGATCCCGCAGCTGAAACACTTTTAAGAGACGGTCCTGCCGCTTGCTGGTCTTTCTTGGGCGCCCTGGAGCCTTTTTGGCACCAATGGAACCTCTCTCCTTGAAGTTCTTGAAGATGCGATAGATTGTTGACTGAGGTGCAATCTTTCTAGCTGCAATACTCTTCCCAGTTAGGCCATTTTTGTGCAGTGCAATGATGACTGCACGTGTTTCTTTAGAGATAACCATGGTTAACAGAAGAGAAACAATGATGGCAAGCACCAGCCTCCTTTTAAGGTGTCCAGTGGTGTCATTCTTACTTAATCATGACAGATTGATCTCCAGCCCTGTCCTCATCAACACCCACACCTGTGTTAATGGAGCAATCACTGAAACGATGTTAGGTGGTCCTTTTAAGGCAGGGCTGCAATGATGTTGAAATGTGTTTTTTTGGGATAAAGTTCATTTTCTAGGCAAATATTGACTTTGCAAGTAATTGCTGTTAAGCTGATCACTCTTTATAACATTCTGGAGTATATACAAATTGCCATTAGAAAAACTGAAGCAGTAGACTTTGTAAAAATTAATATTTGTATCATTCTCAAAACTTTTGGCCATGACTGTATATCATCTGCAAAAGTTATTTATAACAGAATGCTGTACATGTACAGCATTTTGATTGCATTTACACGCACAATCACTGGGTATTCCTGAGTATAACTGACAGCCCTGTATCCACTGCAATGCCCAAGATCAGTGATAGAACACAACACAACATTTAACCCTTCAGATGCCTCATGCCTCAGGCTGCCATCTTGTTTCACCTATTAGACCTTACAAGAGGCAGGGCCTAATAGGTTGCCTAACAATGTTTGTTTTGTTTTGTTTTTTTTTCAGAAAAAAAATGTAATTATAAATATTGCTAATGCTAGCTTTGCTGTTTTGCGCCTGGGTGTCTGAGATATTGATGCCATTAGTTTCAGCACCAGGAACAATATCCCTTGTGAGGGTCCCTCATCTGCTTATATTTCTGCTCAGGACACAGAAAGTCCCTGGCCTGAACCATCTGCTGCTTTACCAGCTCGCCAACACGTTCGGACAGTTGTTAAGGCGGCAGAGACCTGGCCGGAGACAAGGGAGTGAGTTGGAGGATCTCACACAAGCAATGTATGATTGCCTATTGAGCTTGGAAGAATAACAATGTTTATATAATAGGCATAACACATTACAGTACATATGTAATGCAGTGTATTATACTAGTAATCAAGCTACTGGTAAAGTTCTATAGGGGGGACTTGAATAAAATGTAAAATAAAGTTAATAAGTTTTAATACTTAAAAAAATAAAGAACCCATTTCCCTTTTTTGTCTACAGTAACTTGTACTATTAAATTATCGCATTACTTAACCCACACAGTACACACCATAAAAAAATAAAGCTAAATTTTTTATTTATCACCGTCCAAAACATAGAAAAAAAAATCAATAAAAACAATGTATACACCCTAAAATTATACTACTGCAAGTATCAGATTACACATCAAAACGCAAGCCATCACACAGCTCCACCATTGGCAAAATTAAAATGTTATGTTTCACAGAGAATATGGTGACACAAAAACAAATGATTTCTGAAAGGGATTTTTGTGCAAAGGTAAACAAGACATATTCACATTGAGTATTGCTGTAATCATACTGACCCACAGGAAAATGTTAATATGCTCTTTACAGTATACACCACGGAGAGTGGGAAAATCAATAACAAGAGTATAAGAGTGGGAGTCAATAAAATGTAATCAATAAGCTATATGTACTGTAGAATGGTGCTAATGACACATATAACGCACCCCACAAAAAAACAAGCCCTCATATAGCTTAGAAAAATATAAAACTTACAGTGATGGCCAAAAGTATTGGCACCCCTGCAATTCTGTCAGATAATACTCAATTTCTTCCAGAAAATGATTGCAATCAGAAATGCTTTGGTAATAATATCTTCATTTAATTTGTCTTCAATGGAAAACCACAAAAAGAATTGTCAAAAAGCCAAATTGGATATAATTCCACACCAAACATAAAAAAGGGGGTGGACAAAAGTATTGGCACCCTTTGAAAAATCATGTGATGCTTCTCTAATTTGTGTAATTAACAGCACCTGTTACTTACCTGTGGCACATAACAGGTGGTGGCAATAACTAAATCACACTTGCAGCCAGTTGAAATGGATTAAAGTTGACTCAACCTCTGTCCTGTGTCCTTGTGTGTACCACATTGAGCATGTAGAAAAGAAAGAAGACCAAAGAACTGTCTGAGGACTTGAGAAGCAAAATTGTGAGGAAGCATGAGCAATCTCAAGGCTACAAGTCCATCTCCAAAGACTTGAATCTTCCTGTGTCTACCGTGCGCAGTGTCATCAAGAAGTTTAAAGCCCATGGCACTGTGGCTAACCTCCTTAGATGTGGACGGAAAAGAAAAATTGACGAGAGATTTCAACGAAAGATTGTGCGGATGGTGGCTAAAGAACCTCGATTAACATCCAAACAAGTTCTAGCTGCCCTGCAGTCCGAGGGTACAACAGTGTCAACCCATATCTCACAGAAAATAAATGGTTTCAAACGATAAAACTTAACTTTTAATATTTTAAAATAAAAATTGCACAAAGGACGTCCACTAATCTACTAAAAGACAGATCAATATGGTCTGTGCCTGCCTATTCAAAGTTTATTCAGGATTTAAATGTTAGACAGTATTCACACTCTCCAACTTTCCACTGGACCTAGGGTGTAATAAGATACTTTCACCACCCTTAGACTAAGGTTATAGTATCACGGCTGCATCATACAACAGGTCAGTATTTTGTCAGTTGCTCTTAGTGCTAGGAAAACCCAAACACCTGGTCCCCACACACATAATTTGTAAAGCCTCACTGACTAGACTCCTGCACAGCCATGATATACCTCCACAACCCTAGTCTGTAGTATGTACATATGCCAGTAATCTAGGTACAGGTCACAGTAACTTCATTTCCTGTCATTAAAATGTTATGAACATAAGGGAAACTATGATATTCTGACCCTTATACTCAATAAACCCTTATATTGCAGCCATTACTGATATCCCCTATGTTGACTCCAGGGATATACAGCTACCATTTCCATTAGTGACTCAAGTTCCACCAACTAATCTCCAGGCTAATCAGACTGCCCCAGTCTCCTGTCAGTCCTTCATGCCCCCAAGTGGTATGGCTTGTGGTCAACTAACTCAAAAATAGAAAATAGAAAATAAACTTGCTCTACGCGTTTCCCCTGTGTTATCTATATCAGGTTCATCAGGAGCCAATGCTAATAAACTAATCAGTTGGTCTAAGCTGCTATAAATATTTATCAAAAATGCAGTTACAACTGCAGTACCTGGAGCACTGATGGTGTGTTCCAGTGTATCTTATTACACCCTAGGTCCAGTGGAAAGTTGGAGAGTGTGAATACTGTCTAACATTTAAATCCTGAATAAACTTTGAATAGGCAGGCACAGACCATATTGATCTGTCTTTTAGTAGATTAGTGGACGTCCTTTGTGCAATTTTTATTTTAAAATATTAAAAGTTAAGTTTTATCGTTTGAAACCATTTATTTTCTGTGAGATATGAAGTAATAGGGAATGGTGTAGAACCCTCTGTGAGATAACAGTGTCAACCCGTACTATCCGTCGGCGTCTGAATGAAAAGGGACTCTATGGTAGGATACCCAGGAAGACCCCACTTCTGACCCAGAGACATAAAAAAGCCAGGCTGGAGTTTGCCAAAACTTACCTGAGAAAGCCAAAAACTTTTTCGAAGAATGTTCTCTGGTCAGATGAGACAAAAGTAGAGCTTTTTGGGAAAAGGCATCAACATAGAGTTTACAGGAAAAAAAAAGAGGCCTTCAAAGAAAAGAACACGGTCCCTACAGTCAAACATGGCGGAGGTTCCCTGATGTTTTGGGGTTGCTTTGCTGCCTCTGGCACTGGACTGCTTGACCGTGTGCATGGCATTATGAAGTCTGAAGACTACCAACAAATTTTGCAGCATAATGTAGGGCCCAGTGTGAGAAAGCTGGGTCTCCCTCAGAGGTCATGGGTCTTCCAGCAGGACAATGACACAAAACACACTTCAAAAAGCACTAGAAAATGGTTTGAGAGAAAGCACTGGAGAATTCTAAAGTGGCCAGCAATGAGTCCAGACCTGAATCCCATAGAACACCTGTGGAGAGATCTCAAAATGGCAGTTTGGAGAAGGCACCCTTCAAATCTCAGGGACCTGGAGAAATTTGCCAAAGAAGAATGGTCTAAAATTCCAGCAGAGCATTGTAAGAAACTCATTGATGGTTACCGGAAGCGGTTGTTCGCAGTTATTTTGTCTACAGGTTGTGCTACCAAGTATTAGGCTGAGGGTGCCAATACTTTTGTCCGGCCCATTTTTGGAGTTTTGTGTAAAATGATCAATGATTTGACTTTTTTTTTCATTCTCTTTTGTGTTTTTTCATTGCAAGCAAAATAAATGAAGATATTATTACCAAAGCATTTGTGATTGCAATCATTTTCTGGAAGAAATTGAGTATTATCTGACAGAATTGCAGGGGTGCCAATACTTTTGGCCATCACTGCATGACTCTTGTGAGGAGACAATGACAAAATGAAAAAAATGCTTTGTCATTCAGGCCAAAATAGGCCAGTCTTTAAGGGGTTAAACGACTACACTGTGTTCCAAATTATTATGCAAAAAGTGTTTAGGAGTGATAAGGTAAGAATTGTTTTATTTGTCAGTTAAACTCATTGATGGTGATGTGTGTCAGGGCTCTTTATATCACTGAAAGCAATTGCAGACACCTGTGCTAATTAGTTTGGCAGGTGTGTCCAATTAAAGGCAAGACTACTTAAGAAGGCTGTCCCACATTATTAAGCAGCCTACATTTTCAGCCAAAATGGGAAAGAAAAAGGATGTGTCGGCTGCTGAGAAGCAACAAATTGTGGAGTGTTTAGGTCAAGGCATGACTACAATCAACATTGCCAAGACACTTCATCGTGATCATCAAGAAGTATGTAGCTGATTCACAGCACACACGTGTGCGTGCTGATAAGGAAAAATTGAGGACTCTTTCCAACAGGCAATTACGTCAGGTTAAAAGAGCAGCTTCAAAAATGCCTTGTCATAGCAGCAGACAAGTTTTTGAAGCTGCTGGTGCCTACAACGTCCCCCCGAACAACAAGATGCAGGGTCCTTCAGAGGTTTGCAGCTGTGCGTAAGCCATCCTGTTGACCTCCTCTATCCACTGCACACAAGCAGAAACGGCTCCAGTGGGCCAAACAATACATGAAGACTGACTTCAAAACTGTTTTGTTCACCGATGAGTGCCGTGCAACGCTCGATGGTCCAGATGGATGAAGTGGAGGATAGCTTCTTGATGGACACCCCATGCAAACACGGCTACGGCGCCAACAAGGAGGAGGTGGAGTAATGTTTTGGGTTGGAATCATGGGGAGAGAGATTGTCGGCCCCTTTAGGATCCCTGAAGGGGTAAAGATGAACTCCATAATGTATGTGGAGTTTCTCAAACAGCACTTCCTGCCATGGTTCAAGAAGACGAACCATGCATTCCGTAGAAAGATCATTTTCATGCATGATAATGCACCGTCTCATGCTGCAAATAACACATCTGCATCTCTGGCTGCTATGGGCATAAAAGGGGACACACTTATGGTGTGGCCCCCATGCTCCCCTGACCTCAACCCCATTGAGAACCTCTGGAGCATCATCAAAAGGAGTGCCTATGATGGCGGGAGGCAGTTCACATCTAAGCAACAGCTCTGGGAGGGTATTCTGTCCTCATGCAAAACAATTGAAGCAGAAACCATCCAAAAACTGACAAATTCAATGGACGAGAGAGTTCAGAAGCTTCTTTCGAACAAGGGGTCCTATGTGCAAATGTAACATCACCTCGAATAAAGTTTTGGCTTGAAAACTGTTTGATTTCAGTTTGTAATAACCTGCTAATGCTTATAATTTCACAATGACCATTTTTTTGTTCTTAATAAAAATGAAAAGGTTGCAAATTCTGCTGTGCATAATAGTTTAAAACATGCATTTTGAGTGTTTATTTTTTTTTTTAAATATACTGTTATCATAGGCAGTTTGTTCAAAAACCTTTCAATTATACTCGAATAGTTGATGACTGGAAAATTACAATGACTGCAATTCATATAGGTAATTTTGGAAAATATGAGAAAATATTATTTGCATAATAATTTGTTTGTTTGTTTGTTTGTTTGAGTTGGAAGGGACCTCAAGGGACATCGAGTCCAACCCAGGAATTCCTAAAACATCCCAGCTATATACCTATCCAGTTTCCGCTTGAAGATTTCAATTGATGGAGAACTCACCACCTCCCGTGGCAGCCTATTCCACTCTCTCACTACCCTTACTGTTAGAAAGTTTTTCCTAATGTCTAATCTGAATCTCCTTCCCCTTAGTTTCATCCCATTACTTCTCGTGCTTCCTTCTGCTAATGAGAAAAGGGTAGATCCCTCTGCACTGTGACAACCTTTCAGATATTTAAATACCGCTATTAAGTCTCCCCTTAGCCTTCTCTTCTGCAAACTAAGCAGTCCCAATTCTTTTAGCCTCTCCTCTTAGGACATGGTTTGTAGACCTTCCACCATTTTGGTTGCTCTTCTCTGGACCTGCTCCAATAAATCGATGTCTTTCTTAAACTGGGGAGCCCAGAACTCTACACAGTATTCCAGGTGGGGTCTGACCAGGGCACAGTGTATTGAAAGTCAAGTATTAAAAGTCCTAAACAGAAACGAGCTTTTTGTTTCTAACAATAACATACACTATATTTTTATAAATATTTAAATTAACCCCTTCCTGTTGGAGGAATTTTTCGAATTTTGTTTTTTCTTTTTTTTTTTTTTTTTTTACGCTCTCAGAGCCATATGAGGTCTTAATGTTTGTGAGACAAATTTTTCTTCATGATGCTACCATTTATTATTCTGTACAATGTACTGGGAAGCTGGAAAAAAATTCAGAATGGGGTGGATTTGAAGAAAAAGTGCATTTGTGCGACTTTCTTACAGGCTTTGTTTTTAAGGCGTTCACTCTGCAGTCAAAATGACATGTCACCTGTATTCTATGTTTCGGTATGATTCCAGGGATACCAAATTTATATGGTTTTATTTATATTTTAACCCCTTAACAAAAATCTAAAACTGTGCAAAAAATGTTTTTTTCTAAAAGTTGCCATATTCTGACACCTGTAACTTTTTTATACTTCCATGTACAGGGATGCATAGGGCACCTTTTTTTTTTGTGGGGCCAGGTGTAATTTTCAGTTATACCATTTTGGGAAACTGATATTGCTTTGATCACTTTTTATTCAAATTTTTATTAGAGGCGAAACTGTGAAAAAATGGCGGTTTGGCACTTTTCTTTTTTTTTTTCTCTGCTACAGCGTTTACCATACGGGAAAAATATTTTTAGAGATTTGTAGACCGGGCGTTTTCAGACACAGGGATACCTAATGTGTATGTATTTCACAGTATTTAACTACTTTTATATGTGTTCGAGGGAAGGGGGGGTGATTTTAATTTTTAATATTTTTTATTTTTTTATATTTTCTTTTACTTTTTTTTTTTAGGTTTTTTTTGCATTTATTAGACCTCCTAGGGGTCTTGAACCCCAAGGTGTCTGATGACTATTGCAATGCTAATGCATTGCAATGCATTGCAAATTATTGACGCTTCTATTGCAGGCTGCATAGAGCAGCCTGCAGTAGAAGTAAATGGCAGACAAGCCTGGGAGCCTAGGGAGCCCAGGAGCTCAGTTTTGACTGAGGTGTCGGGGGGGGGAAGTTAATGCCCACCGCCATATTTAAATACCCGACATCCACCGTACTGTTACGGCAGATGTCGGGAAGGGGTTAAAAGGCAGTGTTGAAAAACAGCCTTTTGGCCATTTTGATTTTTTTTCCTTGCTACGGCGTGGGATAAATATTTTTATATCTTAATAGTTATGGCATTCTTGAGCACGGGGATGCCTAAAGTGTTTATGTTTATTTTTGTTTATTTTTATAGGCTACAGCTGACCCTTCAGATTTATATCTTTAAATGCCCTTTGTTTTTATTGTTTATTGCCCTTTTAACCATAGCTTTAAGCCATAGGGGGTTAATTTAAGGCATTTATACGTGTTCCCTTTGGGTATAAAGTTTTCTATATACTTACTCAATGTAGATTTAAAAGTCTCCACTTAATCTGTATCACTATTTCACAATAGCCGTTCCCAGTCTATATACTGAAGTGCCACCATAAACCTGGGAAAATTGGCCTTTTTAAAATTAGGGGATTTTGCCCTCACAACCTTTGATTGTTTTTTTTTTTTTTATATCTGATTAGATTGTGGTGATTATTACCGAGGTTTTTACCAACAGTGACATTTCCAAGTCCTGCATTATTAAACATGATCAGATCCAGCAGGGCACCCCTTCTAGCTGGATTTTCTACAAACTGGAGCACAAAATTGGCCTGAAAAGGGGAAGAAATTCATAAACTTATTGCAGGCCAATTTTGGCTTGCAATAAGTTTATGAATTACCTCCCCTTTGCAGATGTTGAAGAACAATGACCCCAGTCAATATCGGGGTAGTTAAAATCTCCCATCAAGACCACTGTGCCCTCCTGTGCTGCCCACTTAATCTGCTAATTCAATTGATCCTCTAACTCCTCAATTATGCTGGCTGGTGTATAGATTATGCCAAAAAGTATTTTAGCAGTGGTCACATCCTTTTGAAACTCCACCCACAAGGATTCCATATCTTCACAATGTTCACCCACATTTGCCTCTTTCCCACTCACTCTGAAGCCATCTCCCTTCTTTTTAGCCCTGTCAGTGCAATCGTGAGGAATCTAGCCACGTCTCACCCACACCAACTACATCAATGTTTTCCTCCTGGACCAGGGCCTCAAGCTCCCCCAATTTGCCTGCTAGGCTTCTGGCATTTGTAAATTTACACTTTGACTTGCCATCCAAGTTCACACATTAATTTCCAGATTTATGCGTTCTTGAAGTTTTATGACCAGATTCTTCTATACTATTGGGTTGTAACAACTGGATCTCCCTATCAACTCATGTAATCCCCCACTACAATCCACTTCTCCACTCACCACTAACGCCTTCTCCCTCTCTGAGCTATCTACAACTTTAATATCTCATTGGCCCCTCATTCCTAGTTTCCGCCACCTCCGCTAGAATTCTCTTCCTCATTAGAACAGACCCCCTTCCATTCAGGTGCAAGTTATCTGCGGAAAACAGTTTGTACCTCAATGAAAAGTCAGCCCAGTTCTCTAGGAACCCAAACCTTTCTTTCCTGCACAAGACTTGGAGTCATGCATTTAACTCCCTAAGCTCTCTGTGTTGCGCATGGCACAGGCAGTATTACAGAGAATACAACCTTGGAGGTCCTTCCCTTCAACTTGGAGCCTAGCTCTCCAAAATTATTCTTAAGGAGCCTCCACCTACTATTTATTCTGTCATTGGTACCCACATGGACCACGACAGCTGGGTCCCACCCATTTCCCAGAAATATGTCCAATAATTTCACCACATGCCAAACCCTGGAACCAGGGAGACAGGAAACCATTCGGTTGAGGTGGTCTTAGTGACAAATTATTCAATCAGTCTTCCAGATTATAGACACCTCTATAATAAATAACCGTCTTGGACTACACGCACTACCACCCCCCCAAGTACTAGCTGGACTTTTATCCCACCTGTTAGCAAAATCAGTATTCGCTAAGGCTGCCATTTTTGACACTGACATCCTCACATCATCACCCAACTTAGCAATTTTGTTTGGATAAACAGAAACAGGAGTGGCCTTCCTTTTCATGAAGCCCCTTCTATCCTATATTCACCTACCTCCTTGCCTGGTCTTCCTGTTCTGCCTCCAGGTCTCCAAGCTCCATATATAACCCACTAACTGCTTGCTCAGTGAGTAACATGCTCCACTCAAAATTACTAATAGCCCTCATTTGTGCATTTTTCTTCCCAGATCTGTAATTTGAGCTTCCAGATGCTCATATCTGCAACAGCGGTATTCACCCTGGAACTCTTGCTCCAGTAGTGTATACATGTAACAGAATGTGCACTGAAGTAAGCAGCCAATCTTGCTATCCATTATCCAGATTACAATAAACAGTTTTATATATATTCACTCTTGCTTTTAATTCCGCTTTTTAACTACACTTAGTCAACTCCTAAGGTCACATTTTCCAGGTCTGCTGTGGGTATCATCCCTTTGCAGACCAGCATATGGTTAAAAGTAGACAAAAATGGTTTTCGCCAAAGGTTTACCCCTGCACATGGGTGGGTCTGTTTTCAACTTTTGCATTTTAGGCTAAGGTCCCACATTGCAGAAAAGCTGCTTTTTTGTTGCAGATTTTGCTGCATTTTTTTTAACCAAAGCTTAGAATGGCTACAAAAGGAATGGGAAATATATAGGAAGTACTTATGCTTCTACCTTCTGCTCAATCCACTCCGGCTTCGGTTCAAAAAACCACAGCAAAATCTGCAACAAAAAAAGTTCCGTTTCTTCTTCAGCCTTAAAATTTGAAAACTGCACCATACACACTACAGGAAGTTAACCTGCTCCAAGACACTTTGTGCTGCAGGATTTTTTTCATGAGTGTGTGGATGACATTTGTTTAAATCCCATGCACTACACTGGTACTGTATATCGCAGTGAGTTAGCCTCTAGTGATTCTTCCAGCACCTACCCCTTTGTGACTGACACGTGTGGCCTTAGCTTAAGAGCGGAAAGGCTGTGATTTTTTTGCATTGTTTTCGTTTAGAGTTTCTTTATTGGGGCATTAAGTATTCCATTAAAATAGGAATAAGACAAACATAACAACCAAATAATTTGGTTCATCTCAAAAATAGCTTGTATGCAGGCCACTGACAATGGAAATGTTGGAAAAAATCATCTTCCAGAAAAAACATCCATATGTTTTGTCTGAATTCAATGGGGCACATTTATGAACGTTTTTGCTGATTTTTGGTGTGAGCTGCGCCTTTCTTGCACCTTTCATTTATTACGCAGGATTTATGATGTGTTTGTGCCTTTTATCTACATGAGAATTCCCTATCCGCCACTTTGTGATTTTGGCGAGAAAAGTAGGTGTGGCTGGCTAGGCGAACATGTGTTTGCCGAATTTATTATTTGCACCTTTTTTTTTAAAAAGCGCATAAATAGGCACAAAATCACTCCACTCTGGGAGTAACATAAAAAACAGTGCAGACTATAGGCCATAATTGTACAAGTTTAAGACACACAAAACTATGCAAAGTTAGCAGACTTAACATTTACATCAATTTTATAAATCATATTCAATTAGTTGTGTCAAATCCTTAAATACATTGCCAACTCAACTGCATAATGGCATGGCTGCAGGCTGCATCAAGAATGCAGAACAGAGGCGTAGCTAGCGGGGAGGGGGGGAAGATGGTGTAGCGGACCTGGCCATACTCTTCTTTTAAGAATTTCTATTACATTTTGGATTTGGTGGGCAAAGTTTGCTCTGAGACAGAAAAATCAGAGGAGCTCTCTTCATTGGACAAGCTGAATGGATTTCAAGCCATCTTTGCAGATCCAGAGAAGTCACTTGTTTCTGCTTCTCTAAATACCATTTTGTTCTGTGTCTACGCCTTATTTATTATATAGGCACAAAAAAAGGCGCAAGACTCATGGCGAGGACATGTGCATGGAATTTATCAAACGCTTGCGTCCGATTAGTAAATCTCGCCAGAAATTGAAAGGGCGCACAAAAGACTCAACTGCGTAAAATTTCAGCGAAAAGAGGTGCATTTGATAAATAACCCCCAGTGTCTTATTAGTTCCATTTACCAACAATCATTCTTTTATATAATATACTCTACTCTGACTTGTTTGTCAACAAGTGGCAGTGTTCCAGCATGATTGACTATCAGTCTTTTTCCTACAAAAAACTGACAAATTCTGCCATTTACATTCTGTATTTTAAGTATTTCTGGCCTCTAAGTATAGCAAGCAAAAAATGGATATCTAAAGAAATGAAATGCCAGCAAACTGTCAGACAACCAATCAATACCAAAAGGTTGTAACAATGGCAGTATTATGCATAAATATTCTAGCCCCATATGAACCCACCTGTAATTCTATGAAAAGGCTAAACACGTGACTAGAAATCAGCAATTAACAAATACTCATTTTAGATTTTAGCACATAGTTCTATGCAGCAGAACCATCAAAACAATCATAAATCATATAGTGTTCTGCAACTCAGTCATAGGATCTTGCTGTAGCTTGAACTTATTAAAATGCTGGTTATATCAATTCAGCAGCTAATGACACAGTAATGTAATGCACCATCTGTTTTAAAGGTCTGCAGTACAAGCATTGATGAGCTGATTTACTGTCCAAATGTGTCAAATACAGTGTAATTCAAGATGCATTGACCAAGCCAGTACAGAGTATTTCCAGAGGTATTGACTTTCACAGTGTCATAATGAAAAGATGAAAAAAGCACTGTAGAATAATTGTCATATTGGAGAGAGAGATTGGCATACTTAGTATTTTCCAAAGAACCCATTTTCCCCAATGCTTTATATAGAATTTCATCACTCATATCAATCTCTTTCCCCAGTGGGGGTCACAATTGAAAAGTCCACCTTTTCATAGTTTATATAAGGAAACCATCTACATAAAAAGTTAAATAACTTTCTAAATACATTTACGCAGTAATAATCCTGGGAAACAAAGTTGTGGCTGTGTGCCTAGTCAAAAAGTGATAAAGAATTGACTTGTCAAAAAAAAAAAAGCCACCAAAAATTATTCCTATTCCTCTAACAAAGAGAATGCCGCACCAAAATTTCGCTGTTACTGGGCGAAGCAATAGTGAGGTTGTTTTATTTTTTGTTATTATGCCAACAGTGTGGCAGTGGCATGTGGTGCTGGCAACTATAGAATTTAAAGAAAAATGTATGGCAAGCTGCCAACTTGCTTGCCACTCAAAAAGTGAAGTGTTAAAGAAATGACTTTATATTAAAAAAAAAAAAAAGCCACTAAAAATTATCCCAATATGAGTGCCAATTACAGTGTCTAAAGAAAACTTTTTAACCCACCATCAGTGTCCCTAGCCTGCCAGATGAAAAAGCTGAAAAATCTTCCAAAAGTGATCATCAGGTTGAGGTTCTTTTTCTTCCTCTCACAGTAACCTACTCCATTGTGTCTGTGATTTGCTGAATTCAGTAATCATTCATCGTATACTGCTGCTCAAACTGATATTACCTCATGTGCCACAGTGCCACTCAATCTGGGTTTCACCTTACTGCCATGAAATTAGGGAAGGGAGTGTAAGCAATGGCTTCACCTGGTGATGTTGGGTCTGGAAACGGTCCAGTGTGGAGGAACTGGATGCAGATGGGTCCCGCCTGGTGTTGAAACTGGGCCTGCACCCACAAGGTGATGTCATAACTAGAAAACACCAGGCCTTGTTGCATTTCCAAGATGCTGACGCTCAAAACATTCACCCAGTGGGCCATGAAAGCTATGTATTGTCCCTGCCCATAATCGTTGCTCCATGTGTTGGTGGTAGTGTGCATGTTTCCTCACATGGACATTTACAAGGAGAGGCCAACTTGGCAATATCACATGGAGGCCCACTTGAAGATAGCTTTCCTAGAGAAACAATGGTGGCTAGGTAATCTCCATTATGCATGTGCACATACCATCAGTTGACAAAATGCAGTGGATTCCACTTAGTGGCATGGCAGTGACTGCACCACCAGTAGTTTGGCCATGTGTGAATTAAAGTTGCAGATCAGCCAGATGACTGGCTGAAGATTGCTGTTTACTGGACACACATTCCTTTATTAATGATGACTGGTGTTGGTGTGGAGGAGGAGGAGAAGCATATAGTGATCAATAATGATAACAGTGATGACCATGTACTAGGTGTGGATATGACCTGCCTACAAAGAAGATCATGGGGTGAAGGAATAGAATGGTATTGCTCACTTAGTGTCACTGCCAATTCTATTTTTGTAAATCAGCTGGTGACACCATTTCATGTGAGTACAGAGAGACCTAGTTTCCTACACATGTCCCTGCACGCCCATGGCTAATGATCTGCTTGCAGGTCTTGCACCTTGCTTCAAATTGTCATTTGGTAATATACAAAAAAAATTCCCATACGGGAGATGACTGCACGTAACTTCCGCCAAAACCAGGAGCAGTGAAACATGTCTACCAGTGCTGCCACCACCCAAGCTTGCCTTAGACCTACCCCAGGCAGGCCTTTTGGATGTTGAGGCTGCACATTGGATGGAATTCTTACTATTAAAGCTACCACTACCCTTTTCCTAAACCCTTGGACATGGGGGGGGGCAACATTGCCATCCTCATCATATCTGACTATGTACAGATGTTTCTACTGGACACAGATACTTATGGAATTCTTGACTCTGTCCCAACATCAATTTTCAACTCTGAACTTAACGACATGCTGCAGAGAGCCAACAATGAAGACCTAATTCGCTAAAAGGAATGGGTGTTTATGAAATCTGAGAATCCCCGTATAGTGACATTTACTGTCTTCTGAAAAGTCATAAGGGGTACACCCCTTAAAAGGCCATCCAATAGTCTCATAGGGAGTATCCCCCAAGGAGTGGGTACCTACGTTGACACTATCTTGCATCCCTTCATGGTATCATTACCTTCCTATTTCCGGGACACCATGGATGTCCTTAGATATTTACAGTGGGTACGGAAAGTATTCAGACCCCTTTAAATTTTTCACTCTTTGTTTCATTGCAGCCATTTGCTAAAAGCAAAAAAAGTTCATTTTATTTCTTATTAATGTACACTCAGCACCCCATCTTGACAGAAAAAAAAAACCAAAATGTAGATATTTTTGCAAATTTATTAAAAAAAAAAAAACTGAAATATCACATGGTCATAAGTATTCAGACCCTTTGCTGTGTCACTCATATTTAACTCACATGCTGTCCATTTCCTTCTGATCCTCCTTGAGATGGTTCTACTCCTTCATTGGAATCCAGGTGTGTTTAATTAAACTGATTGGACTTCATTAGGAAAGGCACACACCTGTCTATATAAGACCTCACAGTGCATGTCAGAGCAAATGAGAATCATGAGGTCAAAGGAACTGCCCAAGGAGCTCAGAGACAGAATTGTGGCAAGGCACAGATCTGGCCAAGGTTACAAAAAAATTTCTGCAGCACTCAAGGTTCCTAAGAGCACAGTGGCCTCCATAATCCTTAAATGGAGGAAGTTTGGGACAACCAGAACTCTTCCTAGATCTGGCCGTCCAGCCAAACTGTAATCATGGGAGAAGAGCCTTGGTGAGAGAGGTAAAGAAGAACCCAAAGATCACTGTGGCTGAGCTCCAGAGATGCAGTAGGGAGATGGGAGAAAGTTCCACAAAGTCAACTATCAATGCAGCCACCCACCAGTCGGGGCTTTATGGCAGAGTGACCCAAAGGAAACCTCTCCTCAGTGCAAAACATACGAAAGCCTGCATAGAGTTTGCCAAAAAACACATGAAGGACTCCAAGACTATGAGAAATAACATTCTCTGGTCTGATGAGATGAAGATTGAACTTTTTGGTGTTAATTATAAGCGGTATGTGTGGAGAAAACCAGGCACTGCTCATCACCTGCCCAATACAATCCCAACAGTGAAACATGGTGGTGGCAGCATCGCATGATAGAGGTGTTTTTCAGCTGCAGGGACAGGACGACTGGTTGCAATTGAAGGAAAGATGAATGTGGCCAAGTACAGAGATATCCTGGAAGAAAACCTCTTCCAGAGTGCTCTGGGCCTCAGACTAGGCCGAAGGTTCACCTTCCAACAGGACAATGACCCTAAGCACACAGCTAAAATAACAAAGGAGTGGCTTCGGAACAACTCTGTGACCATTCTTGACTGGCCCAGCCAGAGCCCTGACCTCAACCCAATTGAGCATGGAGAGACCTGAAAATGGCTGTCCACCAACGTTCACCATCCAACCTGACGGAACTGGAGAGAATCTGCAAGGAAGAATGGCAGAGGATCTTGTTGCATCATTCCCAAGAAGACTCATGGTTGTACTAGCTCAAAAGGTGCTTCTATTCAATACTGAGCAAAGGGTCTGAATACTTATGACCATGTGATATTTCAGTTTTTCTTTTTTAATAAATTTGCAAAAATATCTACATTTTGGGTTTTTTTTTCTGTCAAGATGGGGTGCTGAGTGTACATTAATGAGAAATAAAATGAACTTTTTTTGCTTTTAGCAAATGGCTGCAATGAAACAAAGAGTGAAAAATTTAAAGGGGTCTGAATACTTTCCGTACCCACTGTACAGGGCATTCATTTGCCTCCTAACTTCATTTTAGTGAGCCTGTATGTTGAGGTGCTATCAGGGCCGGCGTTCTGGGGGAATCATCAGCAGAGCATATTATATTGCGTGGTGCCACTGTGGGGCATTATTCGGGGGGACTAATGAGCATTATACTAGGGGCCCTCTGGGGAGCATATTATACTGCGTGGGCCTACTGTGGAATATTATACTGGGGGAACGCTCTGGGGAGCATAATATATTGCGTGGGGCCACTGTGGAGCAAAATACTGGAGGGGGCACTGTGGAGCATTATACTAGCGGGGGCCCTCTGGGGAGCATATTATACTATGGGCCACTGTAGAACTTTATACTGGGGGAAGGGACAGTGTGGGGAGCCTGTTATACTGTGTGGGGACACTGTGGAGTGTATTATATTGTGTGGGGCTTTTCAGGAGAATATGATACTCTGTGGGGCCATTATAGAGTATTATACTGGGGGGACTGTGGGGAACATATTATACTGTGGGGGACCACTGTGGAGCATTATACTGCGGGAACCCCTCTGGGGAGTATATTATACTGTGTGGAGTTCATTATGGAGCATGTTATACTGTGTTAGGCCACTGGAGCATTATACTGGGGGGCATTGTGGGGTGCATATTATACTGTATGGAGCATATTATATTGTGTGGGGCTGCTGGGGAGCATATTGCACTGTCTGGGGCCACTAAGGGGTAGTATACTGTGTGGACCACTGTGGAGTATTATACTGTGTGGAGCCATACATGCCATGTGGGACCACTATGGGGGGCTCAAGGGAGAATTTTATACTGTGTGGGGTCACTGTGGAGCATTATATACCATGTGGGGAAACTGGAGGGCTCAGGAGAGCATTTTATACTGTGGAGCATTATATACCATGTGGAGCATTATACTGTGGGGGGGCTCACAATTCCTGCTGGCAGCCCTGTGTGCTATGTCTGCATCACAGCTCCCTCACTACAATCTTGCACATACGTGTAGTGCCCCATGGCCATGTCATTCCCCATACAGTACTGTGCATGAGCTGGCCATGGAGTTATTGGGACCTGCACAGTACTGTAGGGGCTGACTATACTGGGAACATACTCAGTAGCACCAGATAGTCAGCACATATGTAAGATTTCAGTGAAGGAGCCGTGGTGTAGGCTATTAGCAGGAAGCTGTTGGGTGGGGCCCCAGAACAAGATCGTCTGTTGGGCCTAAGGCCCTTCAGTCCGACACTGTATAACGGAGAACTATTATATATAAGGGTGGGTTACTATATATAATTGGGAAACTTAAATATGAGGGGGCTATTATAAGAGGGAACTATTATTTATAAGATGTGCTATTATTTATAAGGGGGGAACTATTATATATAAGGAATCCATTATAAGGGGGAGCCTATTATTTATAAGAGGGGAACTTTTTATAAGGGGGGGTATAATTGTTAAGTGGGCTTATTTATAAAGGCGGCTATTAGTGATAATGGGGACTATTATCTATAAGGGTAACTATTATTTATGAGGGGGCTATTTATAAGGGAGCAGTATTATTTTTACGGGGTGTCTGTTACTGATAAGGGGGAATATTACTGATACAGGGCACTATTTATCATTTATAAGGGAACTATTACTGATAAAAGTGTAATATTATTTATAATCAGGGACTATTATTTATAAGGAGGCGCTATAATAACTGATGACTGGGTGCAAAAATCTATTAGGTGGTACAAAGGTGCTCATTTGAATTGTGTGTGGTAAAATGGGGCTTGTTATTACTTTTTTGTTGGCAGAAAGGAGGCGTTATTATAGGGGTTGTCACTGGAAGACGATGGTCTTGTTTGCATATCAGCATTTGGGGCCCCGCTTTTAATTTTGCCCAGGGCCCCACTTTGTCTAAAACCGGCCCTGGGTGCTATACAGGTCTATCCCTCATGACAAAGGATGTGCAGCTGTTACGCACTTTCTTCATATCCATGGCACACACCTGAGCTCTAACCACAATTTCTTGATGGAGTTGTTGACGTTCATCCTCACAAGGAATTATTTTCTCTTCGATGGATGCTTCTTACACCAGCAACGTGGCACCGCAATGGGTAGTCCCACAGCGCCAACTTATGCTTATTTATTTTTAGGCTGGTGGGAGGAGTGCCTAGTGTTTTATGAACATCATGAAAAATGGACCTCACAAATCTCCTTGTGGCTCAGGTACACAAGCACAAAATAACAAATGCACCGAATTTACAATGTTAAAATAATAATAATAAAAAATAAACTGGCAAATTGGCATTCAAGGTGAAGAAATCAGAAGAATCAGAATATAAAAAGTAGGAGGATATCAGGGATTTCTCTTGGGGGCTGATGTTGAATGACAAACTTGTCACATCTTTAGACTGTCTAGACTAAGGATATGTTCTTTTGACTATGGAAAAACAGCTGTGAAAAACAGAACAAGAAGCAGAACCCCAATTTGCAAACCAACTGTGTTATACACTGTGGTGATCAAAAGTTTTGATCAATGCATCTGATTAATTAAGGAAGTAATATTTGTGAATATGTGAGGTTTTTGTATTATTGTGATTCACTATGTTTCTATTTTCTTTCTCTTGCTTTACCTGCCCTGAGACATATATGCATCCTTTTAATAAGATTAAGCATCTTGTTTTGCCTTTTTAGGGGTATAACTATAAAAAAAAAAAAAAAAAAAAAGGTCACCACAGTAAGACCCATCCAGGATGCCAGGATGAAAGGGGGGGGGGGCAACGCCTCAGAAATTCTGTCAGGCTGATGCAAGATACGAGACTCCTCATCGGAAACCATGACAGGCCTAGAAATTCTTGGAAATCTGGGAGATGGATTCTTTAATCTCCTTCATAGATTCCTCCACATACTCCTTTACCCACACCACTACATCTTGAATGGAGGGTTCTTCAGAGGCAGTACCGCAACACTGGCAACAGTGATTATAATCATATCCATCAGGAAGAGGGATATCACACTCCCTGCAGGTGAGATGTCATTTTTTAGAGGAAGCCTTTCTCCTAAACAAATTGTCACCATCAGGTAGAAGAGGACATCTAGGGAGCAAAAAATAGAAAATTATTTTTTTTTTATTTTTTTTTGCAAAAGATCACCTTAGAAGGCATAGGCAAAAACCTTAATAGAAAGGTGAAGAAATTTTCTATTACAAATGGTAGAGGGTTCTCAGTTCCAGCAGATCCCTCTACCAGCAGTAGGCATGAACAGCTGCTATCCACAGGAGCCGGCACAATACCCAGGGCCTGACAAAGGTGAAGATCCTCAGCTCCCTGAATGTGAGAGACCAGGGGTGGGGATACTAACATCATACATAATGATGTCAGAAGACAGCACCATACACAAGGGCACTGGAAGACAGAAGCTTAAGAAAAGCCTGAAAATAAGAACAAAATGAAGGGAAGGAAAAGAAGAACTAGAAGAAGAAAAATTATTCTCCTAGGTTAAGTAAAAAGAAGAAAGGAAGAGGTCAAAAGAGATCTCTCACCACCTGTCCCACCACACAGGACAGAAAAAATCATGTGGAGGGGGTCTCTTTTGCTGTCTTATAGGGTGGGGAAGTTTATTAGTGTAATTAAATTAAATATTCTGCCTGTCCTAACAGCACACAGGGGCAGAAATACCCCATCACTGTGCTGCTGGTAGGACGTAAGGGAATGAAGATGGAAGATCCCTTCTATTGGCTTTCAGTTGTTTAAATCAGAAGAAAGTGCAATGTGTTGCTTTAAAGAAACTGAAAGCAGACAGAAGTCTTAAATAGCCATATTTGGGGTGCTCTGTTTACAGTGTTCTCAAGATGGTGAGAACAGCTCAGCTAAGCAAAGAAAAACCATAAGTCAACATATCTCTTAGGCTGAGGTCACATGTTACGTTGTAATTTTCTGCAGATTTTCTGCAGTTTTCTTTTAACCAAAGCCAGGAGTGGATTAAGCAGAAGGAAGAAGTATATGTGCTTCCTTTATATTCCCCACTCCTTTTTAATCCACTACTGGATTTGGCTCAAAAAAAACATGACAAAGTCAGCAACAAAAAAGCAGCTTCCCTTCTGTCCCACCAGCTGCACAATAGCGGGGTATTTCTGCCCCTGTGTGCTGGTAGGACAGAATGGAATTTTTACAAAATAATTAAATGGTTAAATAATGAAATCCTCTTCCTCCTCAATATAAGGAAGGAAGTATCAACCCACCAAAGTGTTTTTTTCTGTCCTGTGTTGGTGGGACAGTTGGGGGGAAGGTTATTCCTTCCTTTTATTGAGGTTTAACCACAGTTTTTCTGGTGTGCCTAACCCCTCCTCGCTCCTGCTCGCTGGGGGCCTTCTTTCTTCTATCCTCTGGTTGGTGAGGACCTTGCTCTAGGTTTGCTTTTGGGAACAGAAAGAGGCAGGTGGAGAAACACTCAGTTAAACTCTTTGGCCGCAGCCGTTAGTGCTGCATTAGAGAGCAAAAAGGCATTTTACTTACTTTTCAAGAGTTGTTTTTCCCTCTTCTGACTCCGGCACCCCTGTCTGGGGAGGCCAGAGTCTCTGATACGCAAGCTATACGTGCTGTCTTTGATGTCATTGGACGTCTTTGCAGCAGGTGGGGTGCGGTGGCTCCGCCCCCTCGCTAGAATGTAGTGACATCCTTCTTATTCCAGCGCTCCTCCCTGAACTGGCAAAGGGTGGGGTGAAGCTGCTCAAGGACTGGGATCACTCCTACTTCCATCCTTTTTGGGCGATTATCTTGTTTCACATTCGTTTTTCCTCCCTCTGGAGGAAGAAATAACCAATAAAAGTATATAAATATAGAAATATAAGCAGGTGTGCATTTCTTGTGTTTCTTATTGAGAGCGTACAATAGTACTGTTTTAGCAGTTCTATTCTTTTATCTTATTCTTGCTCACTTCCTTGTTTGCGTTTAAAGGTAAATATTAATCTCCTTTTTTTTTCCCACCTAATCAAGGGGACTTTCTGCAGCCGTCCTAAATACTCTCTCTTACTAGAGATACTAACCATCTTTATCTCCTGGGTGTCAAGGAAAGGGATTGAAAGTTACATTCCACTTCTATTCCAGAGATCTTGGCATTCCTTCAGGACAGCTTAGAAAAAGGCCCTAGTCGATCTACCTTGAAGGTTCAAGTGGCGTCCTTGTCAGCCTGCTTAGTGAAGTAGCTATCTCAAGAACCACTGGTAAAGAGATTCCTTAGGGGTGCATCCAGACTTAGTCTGCCAGTTACGCAACCGCTTCCCCAGTGGGATTTATCAATGGTTCTAAAAAGGTTGCGTGAGCCTCCCTTCAAACCTCTAGAGGAAGTAGACCTCAAATTCCTTAGTCTCAACACTGTCATTTAAAGAAAGTAATCTCTACTAAAAGAGTTGAGGAACTGCAAGCCTTATCATGGAACCTTATGTAGCACACCCATGGGTGGAGCTTGATTTTATTATGGGATGTAACCCCTGCCTAAAGCCTTGGTGACACCCCAAATATTCCCCAATTTTCTGACACAATTTCCCTTTGTCAACAGAAAGCATTTATTGGAACAGGTTAGTAAAATTATCCTTAAAACAAGTTACAAAGTATATAGGTAGCAATATAAAAGGACAGAAAATCAAATGATTGGCTAATTAGCCACCAGTAATGACATTAAGGTAATGTTCTTAGTTCACATGCATGCATCTAATCACACAATAACTCCACTTCTATGATCCAACTGGTTCAAAATTCCTTCATAAGCTTGTGTCTGAGGTGAAGAAAAAAAAACAGGTTTAAGGAGAACAAAATGTGTCCGTAGTCCTCTAGTAGAAAAAACAAACAAAAAAAAGAGTCCAATATATCCACAACTGTGCAGCTCCTAAATGAATCACAAATAACCATGCAGAGGTGCGGATGAGCTTTAGGTATAGTCTCTCTCCTTACAGGCAGGTGGGGGGAACCTCAGGCTGCTGTCTCTCACTTGTTCCCCACTTGTTCCCCTTGCTGTTACAGATACACTTCACATCACTGGTATTTATCTATGTATTTCACTCCAATCTGCAGAATTATAATTGAAAACTGGGGCTGCATCTGGTGTGGCTCCTGCATGCATGTGCCACTGTTTTTTTCCTTTAGGTGAAATGGCTGACTGCATTACAATTCCAACATGTGTCTTTAGTGAAATGATGGCAGCCTCACACCGTGCTGTCTCTCATCCAGCTATCTAGTAATGTCCACAAACTGTAACTTGTTGTACTCACGGCCCAGGTATGTGTCTGCTAACAGGCAGGTTCTTTACCGGTCCTTTCTGAGGTGATTCACAAAATTTCCCCCCCGATAAAAAAAAACAACCACCGAGCCTCCTCCATTCCTCTTCTCCCCTTCCCCAACTGGCTCCCATTGGATCGTGGGTCCTGTAGTTTTTACACTGTCTCTCCACTGAATAGCTCTGAGTGTAATCTGATCCCAGAGCACAGTCTGAACTAAAACAACATTAACTGTTTATTTGCTGAAGAATGTCACTAGCAGAGGGACTCTACATTCTCCCCCCACTTAAAGTCTTGAGTCCTCTCAATATGAGAAAGCAATAAAAAAACATGGGTGAACATCCAATGTAAAACTATTAATATACCATCAAATGAGCATTAGCATTATATGCAAGAGGAACATCCCACCAAGGTACATTACCACACTTTTCCTGGGGCAGGGTGTCACCAAGTAAACTAATGATTAAGGGAGAATGGGCGAAGGTCAGTTGATGGGCAGTCCTAATAGGCTCTTGAGTGCTATGACCCAGGGAATTATAGGTAAGTCTCTGTGGAGGTCTAATGGTTCTTGAAGGTCTTGTTTCAGCACTTGTAACAGGGGAGCTTGACTCATGACCTGGCCCAGACACATCTTGTTCCTTTTCATCTCCCTTATCCTCACGACTAGGAAGAGAATTTTTAGGGTCTTCATCAGGGAAACCGGTGCCATCTCCATTGTCACTTGGCAAGGAATCATCTGCATCTGGGGCAAACTGATCATTCAGCTCCTTTTGAATTTGTTGGGGAATGAATTCTGAAGCATTGATATTCAAATTAATGTCTAGTGGAGGATCCACATTCCAGTCATAGAAAAACTCATCCAGCTCCCACTTATCCTCACTTGTATCTGTGTCTTTTATTGGGGCAATATCTTCCTGAGTTAGAAGTAAAGGTTCCCTTCGCCTGAGTCTCCTAGACCACCTAAAGTTGGGTTTACGCTGACCCATTCTAGGTTCTGGAGTTATGATCCTCGCAGATTCTGTCAAAGGCATAAGATTATTTCAATGCCATGACTTTATGGGTCCATCCTTCCCTTCTGGTCGAATTGGATACACTGGGATGTTAGGCAACTGTGAGCAGATGATGTAGCTTTGTGAACCCCAATGATCTGCTAGTTTGTTCTTTCCATGAAGGCCCAGATTTCTTAGAAGAACTCTGTCTCCTGGTTGTAAGTCATGGACCTTCACCTTTTTGTCATACCGAGCTTTATTTTGATGGTGACGTCGCCCAGCAGCATCTTCAGCCTGTTCATAGGCCTGTTTCAAGTTTTTCTTTAATCTTTTTACATAGCTCGCATGTGACTGTACTGGTGTGTCATCGGCAGTAACACCGAACACCAAATCAACTGGAAGTCGAGCCTCTCTTCCAAGCATGAGGAAGTATGGAGAGAATCCTGAAGCATCACTTCTGGTACTGTTGTATGCATGGATGACAGTAGCTACATGCTGGCTCCAATGGACTTTCTTCTCGGCCGACAGTGTGCCTAACATGTCCAACAGGGTTCGGTTAAAGCATTCTGGCTGAGGATCCCCTTGTGGGTGATATGGGGTTGTACGACTCTTTTGTACCCCCAGCAATGTGAATAGCTCATGAATCAAATTGCTTTCAAAATCACGCCCTTGATCCGAATTTATCCTCCTCGGAGGGCCATAGTGCACAAAGAACTTTTCAACAAGTATCTTCGCCACTGTGATGGCTTTTTGGTCACCTGTAGGGAAAGCCTGAGCGTATCTTGTATAGTGGTCAGTCACCACTAAGACATTGCTGACTCTGCCTTCATCTGGTTCAATGCCTAAGAAGTCTATACAAACAAGATCCAGCGGCCCTTGACTTTCCATTTTCCCTAGAGGAGCAGCTCTAACAGGTGGGGTTTTCCTCTGAATGCAGCGAAGGCAAGACCGGCAGTAATCTTCTACATCTTGCTTCATACATGGCCAGTAGAATCTGTCCCTGACTAGGCTTAAAGTTCGCTCATAACCCAGATGACCATGATGATCATGCAGTGATTGGAGTATTACTTCCTTGTACTTTTGAGGGAGTAGTAGCTGCCATTTCTCACTGTCTAAATGACTTAGGGCTCTTCGGTAAACCAGCCCATGGCGGATTTTCAACAAGGAGTCTAGCCAAAGGATGATCATCTGTGTGCAGTATATCAGCTTGCCGTTTCTGTGAGGCCTCTACAGCAAGCCGACATAGTGAGTCTTCTCCTTGATCTCCCTTCAAATCACTCCGCGTAATAGTAGGAAGAGGTGAAGCTTGCAAAGTAACCGGATTACAGTAGACTTCAGGCATACTCTCCTTATGAAGCCCTAGCACCCATCTTGAGAACAACTGACATATTGACACATGGTTCTCACCCCAGGTGCAGGAATTTCCACCCACTCGTTATCAGGGTGCATATGGCCATGAGGTCTTCAGGACAGTCCATCGGCATCCCCATTTTCCTTTCCTGGACGGTACTTGAGGCTAAAGTTGTAATTTGACAGGGCAGCCATCCACCGATGTCCTGTAGCATCCAGTTTGGCAGTGGTAAGGATGTAAGTCAAGGGGTTATTGTCAGTTTGAACTTCAAATTCAGCTCCATACAAGTAATCATGTAATTTGTCAACCACAGCCCATTTTAGAGCCAAGAATTCCAATTTATGAGCTGGATAATTCTTCTCCGTGGGAGACAAACTTCTTCTCACAAAAGCCACTGGTCTTAGTTTCTTATCATGTTCTTGATATAACACTCCTCCAAGACCTTCTCGACTTGCATCCACATGTAGTATATATGACTTGGCAGGGTCAGCGTAGGCTAGCACTGGAGCATGGGTAAGGCAATGCTTCAACTGTTTGAAAGCCTGCTCACATTCAAGATTCCAACGGTCTTCAATATACTCCTTTGAATTTCTGGGCCCCTTTGGTTTCTGAAGAGCCGCCTCTTCATCAGCGTCACCAGGTTCCACCTCATTCTGCTGCAGCTGATTGAGCGGTCTTGCTATTTTGGAGAACCCCTTGACAAATCTCCTGTAGTAGCTGCAGAAACCCAGGAAAGAGCGTACTTCAGTGATAGTTCGAGGCCTGGGCCATGATGCCACAGTTTCCAGTTTCGCTGGGTCAGTGGCTATCCCCTCAGCTGAAACCACATGCCCTACATACGTAACAGAAGGCTGGAAAAACTTACACTTCTCAAGAGACAGCTTCAATCCTTCTTGCCTAAGCCAGTCCAAGACTCTCATCAGCCGGTCGGTGTGTTCTTCCAGTGTTTTCCCAAACACTATTATATCATCCAGATATACAATCACTTCCAGCAGATGCATGTCGCCGACTGTCTTCTCCATGAGTCTCTGGAATATAGCTGGAGCCCCCATGAGCCCTTGCGGCATCTTGTCAAATTTGAAAAATCCACCTGGGTAGATGAAAGCCGTCAACTCCTTGTCTTCAGGGCTCATTGGAATCTGATAGTATCCACTCCTCAGATCCAATACGCTAAACCACTTACTCTCCACCAAACAATTTAAAGCATCTTCAATTCGAGGGGTGGCGTACTGATCAGGAATGGTCCGCTGATTTAAAGCCCGGTAATCAACACACATCTGGATGGAGCCATTCTTCTTGTGCACCACGACTATAGGCGAAGCATAGGGACTTCGGAACTCTCGGATTATCCCGGCTGCTTTAAGTTCTTCCAGATGCTTTCGTAGATCCTCCAAATCACCGAGGGCTACTCTTCGAGGGCATTCTCTGAAAGGTCTATCATCTTTCAATCGTATCTGGTGCTGCGCACTCTTTGCACATCCCACATCCAGCTCATGTGCGGAGAAACAGTTTTTTCGTGCTTTCAACAACCCTCGAACTTTGTCTATCCATTCTGATGACATCCGACCTCCTCCTATATCCACCTTATCAATCAGGGCCTCAACAGCTTCTGGCCTTGCTTCAAGGCGGGCTGTGGTGGGTAAAGGGGTAGCATTGTAAACCTTTCTGAGGCGTACAGAGGGCCGCAACACTATTGGAGCACTCCCAGTATTCTTCAACCCCACTAGAAGAGAGTCCCGTGGTTGCTTTAATTTATTCGATGGCCAGACTTCTGGCACTAACTCTACTCCAGGAGGTAAATCTGCTTCAGGATCCATCTCCATCATAAGGTGAGAACTGGTACTGTCATGGTACATTTTAACCTTGGCTCTCAAGCAGGTAACTTTACCGGGCAAAACAATATATTCTTTACTGGCTTGAGTCCACACATTATCGATTTATTCCTTCTGGTATCTTTCTTGAGACTTTAGCAGGGCAAACATTGGCCTCAACACTGGGTGCACTGCCTCTGGCTCTTTCACCAATTTTGGTGTCAGCATTCTTCGCACAAAGTCGGTGTTTGTGCCTACCAGCATGGCTGCTTCCCCACCTTCTCTTGGCCTGGGGCAAACAACAGCCAAAGTTTCGAAGACTTCAGTTGACCCCACCACAGAGGAAGGAAACTCCAACTTGAGAGATACATAACCATCATAAGGGAACTTTGTGTCGCTGAGGCCCCAGATCTCCAAATTCTCTAACTTGTGAAGGGGGAGATGTTTTAAATGCTTTTGGTAGAAATACCTAAAAAGCACTGTTATCTCAGCGCCAGTATCCAACAGAACTTTCCTGTACACTCCTTCAATCCGGACTGAGGCTACTGGGGAAGGCCCTGTTAACTTAGGAGGTATTCTTGATCTTGTGTCTGTTGTAGTGCCTGACACAACCTTCTAGGGTCTGGTTTTGGGCTGACTCGTGGTACTTTGAGAATGTTCATGCATGGCGGACTCTTCTGCACTCATTTCCCGTGTTATGGCTTTAGTTTTGTCTCTCACGTACTTTAGTGGTAGAGGTTGGGTATCCGTTTTGATTTTAGCTCAAGAGTTGAAGGTGGGATGGTCGACCCTACGTTTGACTTCATTGGAGTTCCTTCCTTTGGAACGCCCAGCTGACTTCTTCACTGGGGCCCCCTGAAGTTTCCCAGCTGCTTCCTTGTCGCCACTTCCTTTGAGGTTTCAGAGCTTGGGCATTGTCTCCTAACATGCCCTCTTCCTCCGCACTTGTAACAGATTATGGCATCCTTTCCCTGCTTTTCCTTATGGTGGGCAGTACCCGGGAGGACAGTCTCAGTCTTTTTATCCGGTTGTAACTGAGTACCAGCTACTAGGGTCACCAGCTCAGTTAGCTTTGACACTTGTTCCCTCAGCTGAGCTAACTCCTCCCCTGCACAACAAGCTTGTGCTGTCTGCACTTTAGCACTGAATGTTCCTGGGACCCTCACACTGACCACCTTTTCCTCCAACATGGCTTCCTCTTCTCGAACCAACTTGACCAACTGGTTATATCTAAGTGCGCCACAGTCCCTTTGGGACCTCAACTTGAGCATAACCGGGTCCAAGGGTAGAGCTCCTCGAAGTATCTGTCTCACTCTGACACTATCCACCGAGTTGACATCCATACCTTTCTTTAGCATTATTTGATGCAATATTTTATCCAGCCACTGTATATAAAGAGACAGCTTCTCTCCCTTTTCTTCGTAAGTGTGCTCAAACTGGTACAGAAGTTCAGAAACCCCCTCTGTCCTGCCGAACACATCCTGTAGGGCCTCCAGGTAGTCATGTGCAGCGCACTCTTTCTTACTCAGCTTAAGATTCCTAATAGTATCAGCCGCTACCCCTTTCAAACTTTCCGCTATCCTTTGCCTTTTTAAAGCTTCTGAAACTTCCCATTCATCCAGACCTTGCAGAGCCTGTTCCATCCAGGGCTCAAAGCTTTCTTCTTCAGTTGGGAGAGGCTGAGTCCCTGAGAACATTGCCAGACGTTTGTATCTAGCCATTGAATGTCCCGATTTAGCACACTTTTCCACTAAATCACCAAGAGCATTCAGAAACTCTGGGCCAATTATGGCGGTAGTGGTTGTTTGAGCCGAATGATGACTTGGAAGCGGTATCTGCTGCTCTTCGGCTGGTACGACTATTTGCACTTTGTATTCTTCAAAACTGTCAGGCACCACTAAATTAGCGACAGGGCAGTCTAATTCCAATAGGACTCTCATGCTGTTATTACTCTGGTCTTGATTCAGGCCTCTAATGAAACAACGACTGCCATGTAAAGTCTCATCCATTATCTGGTAAATCTGTCGCTGGGTAAGGATGGCAGTGGAGACGAACAGGCCTAAACGGTGACTCTGGTCTAGTTGAAGGGTTCTGCACCACTCTGAAACAGCCAGTGAGTCTAGAGTTGTTTCTGCCATCTTTGCTGTCTCTGGCTTGTTTGAGAAACTTTGGGGGGGGTGGGAAAGGGGCGAGTCACTCACCAGTAGGCGGGCCATGGATTATCCCGGACGAGCCCCCATAAATGTAGCACAACCATGGGTGGAGCTTGATTTTATTATGGGATGTAACCCCTGCCTAAAGCCTTGGTGACACCCAAAATATGCCCCAATTTTCTGACACAATTTCCCTTTGTCAACAGAAAGCATTTATTGGAACAGGTTAGTAAAATTATCCTTAAAACAAGTTACAAAGTATATAGGTAGCAATATAAAAGGACAGAAAATCAAATGATTGGCTAATTAGCCACCAGTAATGACATTAAGGTAATGTTATTAGTTCACATGCATGCATCTAATCACACAATAACTCCAATTCTAATTGTCCAGCTGGTTCAAAATGCTCTCTTAAGCTTATGTCTGAGGTGAAGAAAAAAAACAGGTTTAAGGAGAAAAAAAAGTGTCCGTAGTCCTCTAGTACAAAAAAAAAAAAAAAAAAAAAAAAGAGTCCAATATATCCACAACTGTGCAGCTCCTAAATGAATCACAAATAACCATGCAGAGGTGCGGATGAGCTTTAGGTGTAGTCTCTCTCCTTACAGACAGGTGGGGAAACCTCAGGCTGCTGGCTCTCACTTGTTCCCCACTTGTTCCCCTTACTGTTACAGATACACTTCACATCACTGGCATTTATCTCTATATTTCTCTCCAATCTGCAGAATTATAATTGAAAACTGGGGCTGCATCTGGTGTGGCTCCTGCATGCATGTGCCACTGTTTTTTTCTTTAGTTGAAATGGCTGACTGCATTACAATTCCAACATGTGTCTTTAGTGAAATGGTGGCAGCCTCACACTGTGCTGTCTCTCATCCAGCTATCTAGTAATGTCCACAAACTGTAACTTGTTGTACTCACAGCCCGGGCACGTGTCTGCTAACAGGCAAGTTCTTTACTGGTCCTTTCTGAGCTGATTCACAAAATGTCCCCCCCCCCCCTGATAAAAAAAAACACGGAGCCTCCTCCCTTCCTCTTCTCCCCTCCCCCAACTGGCTCCCATTGCACTCCCAGAGCACAGTCTGAACTAAAACAACATTAACTGTTTATTTGCTGAAGAATGTCACTAGCAGAGGGACTCTACACTTACATGTATATCTATTTCCATGTGGATAGAGTCCAACTACTGTTTATGCTGTACAGTTAGGACCACAGCAGGCTCTACCTGATTAGGAGGCTGAGAGCCTTAAATGGAAGAAGTTTGGGACGACCAGAACTCTTCCTAGACCTGGTGGTTCAGCCAAACTGAGCAATCGTGGAAGAAGAGCCTTGGTGAGAGAGGTAAAGAAGAACCCAAAGATCACTGTGGCTGAGCTCCAGAGATGCAGTAGGGAGATGGGAGAAAGTTCCACAAAGTCAACTATCACTGAAGCCCTCCACCAGTCGGGGCTTTATGGCAAAGTGGCCCGAAGGAAATCTCTCCTCAGTACAAGACATATGAAAGCCCGCATAGAGTTTTCCAAAAAACACATGAAGGTCTCCCAGACTATGAGAAATAAGATGAGATTGAGCAGGTGATGAGACGAAGATTGAACTTTTTGGTGTTAATTCTAAGCGGTATGTGTGGAGAAAACCAGGCACTGCTCATCACCTACCCAATACAATCCCAACAGTCAAACATGGTGGTGGCAGCATCATGCTATGGGGGTGTTTTTCAGCTGCAGGCAAAGGACGACTGGTTGCAATTGAAGGAAAGATGAATGTGGCCAAGTACAGAGATATCCTGGAAGAAAACCTCTTCCAGAGTGCTCTGGACCTCAGACTGGGCCGAAGGTTCACCTTCCAACAAGACAATGACCCTAAGCACACAGCTAAAATAACAAAGGAGTGGCTTCAGAACAACTCTGTGACCATTCTTGACTGGCCCAGCCAGAGCCCTGACCTCAACCCAATTGAGCATTTCTGGAGAGACCTGAAAACGGCTGTCCACCAACGTTCACCATCCAATCTGACAGAACTGGAGAGGATCTGCAAGGAAGAATGGCAGAGGATCCCCAAATCCAGATGTGAAAAACTTGTTGCATCATTCCCAAGAAGACTCATGGCTGTACTAACTCAAAAGGGTGCTTCTACTCAATACTGAGTAAAGGGTCTGAATACTTATGACCATGTGATATTTCAGTTTTTCTTTTTTAATAAATTTGCAAAAATATCTACATTTCTGTTTTTTTCTGTCAAGATGAGGTGCTGAGTGTACATTAATGAGAAATAAAATGAACTTTTTTGCTTTTAGCAAATGGCTGCAATGAAACAAAGAGTGAAAAATTTAAAGGGGTCTCAATACTTTCCATACCCACTGTATATTGAAAGATCTCTACCCTTTAGACGGTCAGAAAATCTTTTTCTTTCCTTTACAGGAAAAAATAAGGGGCTTAAGGCTTCTAAACTGTCCTTATCACAATGGATTAAAGAAGCCATAAGTTAGGCTTTCACATCCCAGGGGTTGGAGCCCCCTGATTTCGTCAGGGCTTATTCCATCAGAGCTGTTTCTACTTCTTGGGCTGAAAGGAACTCTGTTCTTCTAGAACAAATTTGTTCTGCGGATTCTTGGAGCTCACACAAAACCTTTATAAATCATTACAGATTTAATATTCGGGGTTTGGAGGCCACTTCCTTTGGCTGTTCTGTTTTAAGTTCTATTCTTCAAGAGGGCCCTTCCTAGGGGTTCTTCTTGCTAGATCCCTACTATTGTGCTGCTGGTAGGACAGAAGGGAAGGGAAGATTATGATATTAATCTGTTTTCCCTTAGTCCTAACAGCAGAAAAAGGCTTAATTATTAAGAGAAGGGTTAATTATTTAACCATTTACTTATTTAGAAAAATTCCATTCTGCACTATTGTGCTGCTGTTGGGACTAAGGGAAAACAGATTAACATCATAATCTTTGCTTTTCTACAACATGAGACCTCATCCTTAATATAGAAATTTGCAATAACTTAGAAAGTTTCTTCAAGTGAATTGACAAAAAACATTAAACATTATGATAAAATAGGTTCTAATTATGATGATAGCCACATGAAAGTTCAGTACTGTACAGGGCAAGTATATTTCAATCCCCAGTTTCAGAAATGGTTAACAGTTCTTCAGGCCATAGACATCAGTCTAGCAAAAAGCTATCGCTTGGTCTGATGAGTTTGAGAATGTTTGACACAGAGAAGGTGAAGAGATGATGTCTGGAGGTATAGTTCCCTCTGTAAGGCATTGGGGAGGGGATCTGACAGTGATGGAGATTTAATTAGATAATTGAGGGCACACTTAACCGACATGACAACCAAAGTATTCTATACACACATACTACTCCATATGGATTACATTTACCTGGGCTATTATGTGTTGTCAACAGGACAGTGACCCAAAACAAGAAAAGAGCGTGATGGATTGATGGGTCAGATGACCTGGCAGCCACTGTCCCTTCATCTAAACCCAATAGAGATGGTCTGGGATTAGCTGGACCAGAGGGTCAAAGAATGCTGCCAACAAGTGTTCATAAATTTTTTTCACGACTGTTAAAAATAACATCCCTCGTAAAATGAAGTTGACTGTAAGAAAGCCAAAAATGTGGCAAGTTGTTATCAAGGCAAAGGGTGACTACTCTGATAGTTTTTAAATTATATTACCTTTTATGGTTATTGTTAGAGATAGGCAAACCAGTCCAATAATGGCCCAAATGTCACAAAAAGTTTGGTCACCTACAAAACTGAAACCTCTGTAATTTGTTTTGAATGAACCAGCAAAAATGGCTGCTGCCATGTGAAACATGCAAAGACGCAAGAGGATCACATGATATGTGAACCAGACAGTCTGTTCAATAATCCCTCATATCAGCCTCTCAACAATTCAAAAGGGGCTTTGGGTGCAGGGGTCACTGTCACTCACTTATGAAGTCATAGGCACTATATAAGAGAAATGAAAAAGAAAGCAGAGAGCAGGAACAGTATAAAAATAAATAAAATTGCATGACTGGCCCACCAAGGTACTGGTGAATCCCCCAGTGGGCCCTGCTCCTTTATGAGGGCCTTATCAGATCCCTGCTGCTTTTTTAATAGGTCACTCTTAACTTACGATTTCCCGTGGGAACATGATGTTCAGCACACAGGGCACACTGAAGAGTGAAGGGGAAGCAGCGGGCAGGAACGGGGATCAGTAAGTGAAAGCAGCCGGTTCTCCCTGCTTCTGCGATCCGGTTATATTTTTGATAACTGGATCGGCAGAACCGGGGAGAAGTGGCACCCCAACCCAGTTCTGCTACTAGTAGAGCAGAATACCACAAGCCATATGATGTGCAAAACCCAATGCTACACATTGTACGGTGAGCAAGCAGCATGGCTCCTGGAATTGTTAACATTACTAGTAGCCACACTCTCCTGGAAAAGCTGATCTACAGAGGCCCCAGCTGTCAGTCCCCAATACATGTAATATTTATGGGCTAAGGATAGGCCATTAATATTAGAAAGGTGGGTAAACTCTTTAAATTTTACAGCCAAGGGAGCTGTAAAATAAAAAAAATAAAAAACATACTAAGGTTTTGGTACTGCAATGGTGCACATTTTATGGCAGCTCCCGACAAGTTATTACCTGCAGTGGGCTGTCTCGGTACATCAGATCAATATTAGAAAGGTGGATATCTCATTTAATATACAGGGGAATAATTTTTATTGGGGGACAGGGAGCACTCTGGGTGAAAGGAGGCACTGTATGGGGGATTCTAAGGTGGGTATTATACTGTGTGGGGGCCAGTAAAGGGGTCTTTATACCGTGTGGGGGCCAGGAAAGTGCTGATCAGTGGGTGAAGCTCTGCTTTCCACCGCCCGAAGCTGGAGGGACAGAAAATAAAGAGTAATCTGAGGCAGAAGTCTGCCTCAGTTCCTCTTCATTTTCTGCTGTCTGAACGTTCCCTTACTCTTCCCTGACCCTATGAGAGCTACAATCCCCAGTGACTCCAGATCCTCAATTATACCTATACGGAAATGACAGCGTTTCCGTACGTATAATTTACATGCTGCAATTTTCCAAAATGTAAAGATTTTTTAAATTGCAGCATGTCCGCTGCGTATATTTTTCTGAAATGTGTGGATGGTATTAGCCAGAATCCCAACCACTTTGCAGGTACTGTAAAGTACAATACCTGGGGACCCGGCCTAAAGCCATTTTCCCATCTCCCTCTATCTCTCACCAGCTTTAGCTGCTCTCTCTTTTTCTCACTTCCTGTATTGTTCCACAAGCTGGTGGGTGGGCTTTGACTGTGTAAAGGAGAGGACACTATGACATACCTCAGTAGATATAGACATTGCCTTTACCATGAGATTATTTATTATGATTACTAGAAATCTAAAATAATGCTGATCAAATATGTACAGTAAATGTATATGGTGGAGGTGATGAAAGGTAAATAAATAACTTTTAGAGGTCTGCTGGAGTATCATGGTGCTTTACCTAATACAGATACCAAACAATTCAAGTGAAGAAAATAATAAAAACACAGGTTGCACTCACCAAACTCCAAGCCATCCTGTATTCAGCAGCGCAGTCAGACACACTGGATGCATGGTCACCTCTTCAGCTTTGAGCTGTTTCGCGCTCTGAGCAGGTCAGCCAGCTGCAAAAAACGGTCTGTAGCTGAATATGTGACCATACATCCACTGTATCTGCTGGCCTTTAGTGAGTGCCACCTGTATTTTTCTTCTCTTCTTCACTTGTAAAGAAAAAGTGACCATTATGATCATTTTAGATTTTACTAATAATCAATTGGTAATATATTGTATTGTATATATTTATACCAGGAGACATGTTCACATGTGGCCTTGTTATTATGTTGCTTTCAAGTATGTTCACTTAAAATCTATTTATTTAAAATTTCCTTTCCCTACCATCTTCATGAGGAATGCTTAGGCCTGGAGGCAGCTGTGCAGTTGAACCAGTGATGTAACTTTACAGAGGTGGTAGTAGTTTGAGAGTTCTGTTGTGGGTACTGGTACTTTACTTGATAAGAGGGATGCCCAGGAAGACATGTTAATTTTGCATTTTTTCTGTACTCCAATATGTGTATGTGAACTGTAGAATAATAAGTTCCACTCGTACCCTATCTACCTGTGTAATGTAGGGTCCAGGCTACCTTCAGGGGGCTGACAACAACTCTTTCCTGTCTCAGGGTTGTAGCAATGGGACATGGGCAGGTGGCTCTGAAAATAACCCAACACTTCTCTCTCAGAGGCTGCAACTGTCTCCTAGTATAGGAGTACTCTGCTTCACTGACTCATCTAGACTGACTTATGGACACTTCCATTGGCTGGGATAAACCAAGTCCTCCTGCAAACGAGGAGTGTACCATACCACAGTGGATTGCTCATGAAAAAGAAGAAAAGAACACAATGGAAGCTGCAAAACATGCACATACATAAAACTACAGGTGCATCTCAATAAATTAGAATATGTTTGAAACGTTTATTTATTTCAGTAATTAAATTAAAAAAGTGACCTCCTATATTTTCTAGATTATTTACACACAGAGTGTTCTATTTCAAGTGTTTTATTTCTGCAAATGTTGATTATGGATTACAGGTAATGCAAACCCAAATCTAAGAAAATTAGAATATTGTAAAAAAGTTCAGTATTGTAAATTCAGTGTGTCACCTGCCAAGGTTTCCTAAACCTTTAAATGGTCCCTCAGTCTGGTTCAGTAGGACACACAATCATGGAAGACGCTGATTATGAATTGAATTACTGAAATGAATGAACATTTCAAAAATATTCTAATTTATTGAGATGCACCTCTATATACACTGTGTTCCAAATTATTATGCAAAAGTGTTTAGGAGTGATAAGGTAAGAATTTTTTTTGTTTGTCAGTTAAACTCATTGATGGTGATGTGTGTCAGGGCTCTTTATATTACTGAAAGCAATTGCAGACACCTGTGCTAATTAGTTTGGCAGGTGTGTCCAATTAAAGGCAAGACTACTTAAGAAGGCTGTCCCACATTATTAAGCAGCCTACATTCTCAGCCAAAATGGGAAAAAAAAAAGGATATGTCGGCTGCTGAGAAGCAACAAATTGTGGAGTGTTTAGGTCAAGGCATGACTACAATCAACATTGCCAAGACACTTCATCGTGATCATCGCACAATCAAGAAGTATGTAGCTGATTCACAGCACACACTTGTGCGTGCTGATAAGGGAAAATTGAGGACTCTTTCCAACAGGCAATTACGTCAGGTTAAAAGAGCAGCTTCAAAAATGCCTTGTCATAGCAGCAGACAAGTTTTTGAAGCTGCTGGTGCCTCCAACGTCCCCCGAACAACAAGATGCAGGGTCCTTCAGAGGTTTGCAGCTGTGCGTAAGCCATCCTGTCGACCTCCTCTATCCACTGCACACAAGCAGAAATGGCTCCAGTGGGCCAAACAACACATGAAGACTGACTTCAATACTGTTTTGTTCACCGATGAGTGCTGTGCAACGCTCGATGGTCCAGATGGATGGAGTGGAGGATGGCTTGTTGATGGACACCCCATGCAAACATGGCTACGGCGCCAACAAGGAGGAGGTGGAGTAATGTTTTGGGCTGGAATCATGGGGAGAGAGATTGTTGGCCCCTTTAGGATCCCTGAAGGGGTAAAGATGAACTCCATAATGTATGTGAAGTTTCTCAAACAGCACTTCCTGCCATGGTTCAAGAAGAAGAACCATTCATTCCGCAGAAAGATCATTTTCATGCATGATAATGCACCGTCTCATGCTGCAAATAACACATCTGCATCTCTGACTGCTATGGGCATAAAAGGGGACAAACTTATGGTGTGGTCCCCATGCTCCCCTGACCTCAACCGCATTGAGAACCTCTGGAGCATCATCAAAAGGAGTGTCTATGATGGCAGGAGGCAGTTCACATCTAAGCAACAGCTCTGGGAGGGTATTCTGTCCTCATGCAAAACAATTGAAGCAGAAACCATCCAAAAACTGACAAATTCAATGGACGAGAGAGTTCAGAAGCTTCTTTCGAACAAGGGTCCTATGTGCAAATGTAACATCACCTCGAATAAAGTTTTGGCTTGAAAACTGTTTGATTTCAGTTTGTAATAACCTGCTAATGCTTATAATTTCACAATGACCATTTTCTTGTTCTTAATAAAAATGAAAAGGTTGCAAATTCTGCTGTGCATAATAATTTAAAACATGCATTTTGAGTGTTTATTTTTTTTTTTTAAATATACTGTTATCATAGGCAGTTTGTTCAAAAACCTTTCAATTATACTCGAATAGTTGATGACTGGAAAATTACAATGACTGCAATTCATATAGGTAATTTTGGAAAATATGAGAAAATATTATTTGCATAATAATTTGAAAAACAGTGTATATACATTAATGTGGGACATGCAAAAATAATACAAAACAATACAAAAACATTTAAGCAGTATCCATTGGGATTCTGCAATGGTACAATGTTCTAAATCCAAAGAGATAATAATAGAGAGACAGCACTCCCATAGAGTAGTAGATTTCAAGATTGGAGACTAGTGGTAGGTGCCCCATCCCCTGTTAGATGGGTTCTTGCCGCTATAGGACCATAGGTTAAAAGTGAGAGGCCCAATGCCACACCAGATGTAGACGGTAAATGGAAAGCACTGACAAAATTGAAGCACTCAGTGTTGGGGCCCCTGTGGCCAGGAATAACTGGTACAGACTAACAAAGAGATAATAGAAACACCAACTTTATATTTTTAGTGCTGTTGCCTTTCAGAAAAGTACCACCTCCTTCTTCAGACCAATACAGTTAAAACCAGTTACCAGGCACTATTTGTAACAAAAAAACCCATGAAAGTAAAAAGAGGTATGGGAATAAGGAATGTCCAGGGGCCAGGAGAAGAACTAATGAAATAATGATAGTCTGGTCTAGCTGCTGATGCTGTATTCACAGTGGGTAAAACGGCTACAAAGGAAGATGTGTGTGACACACTTGGAGAACATCTTATCACCGTAATAATGAGGGGGGTGCAAGTGCACACACAAAGTGTCTCATCATCATGGTGGCGGTCTATGGGACTGGGAAAGGGTATTTAATGTTTTCTGCATAATTCCTGGCTAGCAGTGTCATCCCAGATAAGGGACCAGCAAGCTTCAGAATGTCATCATGAGTGCTTCATAGAATTGTACCTAATTTTTTTGCACAACTCTCCAAGGCAATAACCCATCTAACAGGGGATGGGGCACCTACCACTAGTCTCCAATCTTGAAATCTACTACTCTATGGGAGTGCTGTCTCTCTATTGTTATCTCTTTGGATTTAGAACATTGTACCATTGCAGCATCCCAATGGATACTGCTTAAATGTTTTTGTATTGTTTTGTATTATTTTTGCATGTCCCACATTAATGTATATATATATTATATACATAATATATATATATATATATATATATATTATATTAGAATATTTTTGAAATGTTCATTCATTTCAGTAATTCAATTCATAATCAGCAGTATTCCATGATTGTGTGTCCTACTGAACCAGACTGAGGGACCATTTAAAGGCTTAGGAAACCTTGGCAGGTGACACACTGAATTTACAATACTGAACTTTTTTACAATATTCTAATTTTCTTAGATTTGGGTTTGCATTACCTGTAACCCATAATCAACATTTACAGAAATAAAACACTTGAAATAGAACACTGTGTGTGTAAAGAATCTAGAAAAGATAGGAGGCCACTTTTTTAATTTAATTACTGAAATAAATAAACGTTTCAAAAATATTCTGATTTATTAAGATGCACCTGTAGTTTTATGTATGTGCATGTTTTGCAGCTTCCATTGTGTTCTTTTCTTCTTTTTCATGAGCAATCCACTGTGGTATGGTACACTCCTCGTTTGCAGGAGGACTTGGTTTATCCCAGCCAATGGAAGTGTCCATAAGTCAGTCTAGATGAGTCAGTGAAGCAGAGTACTCCTATACTAGGAGACAGTTGCAGCCTCTGAGAGAGAAGTGTTGGGTTATTTTCAGAGCCACCTACCCATGTCCCATTGCTACAGCCCTGAGACAGGAAAGAGTTGTTGTCAGCCCCCTGAAGGTAGCCTGGACCCTACAGTACACAGGTAGATAGGGTACGAGTGGAACTTATTATTCTACAGTCCACATACACATATTGGAGTACAGAAAAAATGCAAAATTAACATGTCTTCCTGGGCATCCCTCTTATCAAGTAAAGTACCAGTACCCACAACAGAACTCTCGAACTACTACCACTTCTGGGAAGTTGCATTGGTTCTTTGTTACCTCTGTAAAGTTACATCACTGGTTCAACTGCACTGCTGCCTCCTGCGTCATTCCTGTGCTTACCATCAAGGCTCTTACAACCATTATAATCCTGCTCAGCAGAAGAGAGGATGTCTCTCCAACTTTAATCACCCTTGGGGAACTACTACCACAATCAGGAACACAACACAGGCCCCCTCAACCTTGCCCCAACTTGGGAGATGTACTAGAGGAGTCAGTTGGGTGTCCTTGGCCTACTGTTGACAACACAGCTACTACTACTCCCATCCTTTCGTTCCCTCCATTTTCAAGAGACCTTGGTAAAAGTTTTGTTTTGGAACTACCAGGGCTAGAGATGGTACCAAGATTTGATAGCAATACCTTGAAGAGAGACAGGCGTATTGTTTAGACCATGTATTGTTTCTTAGAATTAATTATATGTCACATATAAAAATATGGCATTCGCCTACGAAAGTGACATTGATTGCAAGGGAGTTTGTCAGGTCCAAAATGCCTTCCTAAACAATAATAGTGTCATGTAGGAACCTTTAATGAGAGCATAAACATACTTGTGTGGCCACAAACAGATATGTCAATGGAAAGGCAGTCTGTCACTGGAAAACTAGACATAGAACAAGCCACAGTGTGTTGTAGGGGACATTGTGCTATGACCCATCATACCTTTAGATAGTCCAATAGATGCATCATTTCCTTGAAAAAATCTGAAAGCACGTATTTCAATCCTGAATACAAAGCCCTGGGAGGCTTTTGGATGCTTCTATTGCACCAGCCTCATTTGCATATTTGTGAAAACAGATACTGTGTTTCTCCGAAATTAAGACAGTGTCTTATATTATTTTTTTCTCCGAAAAAAGGGCTAGTTCTTATTTTCGGGTTAGGTCTTATTTTTTTCCATGAACAACAATAACACATTTGATCGCTTTTTATTTCAATTTTTCTCAGAGGTGAAACAGAGAAAAAACAGCAGTTCAGCACTTTTGATTTTTTTTTTTCCGCTACGGCATTCACCATTCACCACGGCATTTTCGGACACAGGAATACCTAATGTGTATGTGTTTCACAATAATATTTTAGTTTTATATGTATTCTAGTGAAAGTGGGGGGGGGGGGGCTTGAACTTTTGTTGTTTGGGTTTTTTTATATTTTTTAACTTTTTTTTTTCTTTTACTATTAACCCCTCCTAGGGGGCTTGAACCTGCAATAATCCCATAGATTGCAACGTTTTGCAGTCTATGGGAGATTATCTACATTACTATTGAGGCTGGTCATAGATCAGCCTCAATAGTAATATTCCTATGACAGGCCTGGGAGCCTTCATAAGGCTCCTGGCTGTCAAAGGAACAGGTTGGACTCTGATCGCGGGCATTAACTACAGGTCTGCGCTGTACAACGGAGACCCGGTATAGTAGCTATAGGGAGTTGGAACTGGCCCTAGGGACTATGGGTGGGAGGTCACACTCAGCAATGCCTGCGATCAGGGTAGACACTGATCGCAGGCATTAACTCCAGGTCTCCGCGGAGACCCGGTACGGTAGCTATGGTAGCCGCTCTGCAGCAGAGCGGCCGCCATCTTTAAGGACCCGGCATCCGCTGTAATCACATGACAGATGTCGGGAAGGGGTTAAATTAGCTAGGGCTTATTTTTGGAGTAGGGCTTATATTTCAAACCTACTCCAAAAAACCTGAAAAATCTAGCTAGCGCTTATTTTCGGGGTAGGTCTTATCTTTGGAGAAACACGGTATTTCAAGAAAATGGTGCATTAACCCCTTAATGACCGGGCCATTTTTTGTTTTTGCATTTTCGTTTTTCCCTCCCCACATTCCAAGAGCCATAACTTTTTCATTTTTCAGTTCACAGAGTCACATGATGGCTTATTTGTGAAACAAATTGTACTTTGTAATGTCACTATTCAATATGCTGTGCAATGTACTGGGAAGCTGGAAAAAAATTCAGAATGAGGTGCAATTGGAGAAAAACTGCATTTGCGCCAAATTCATATGGGTTTAATTTTTACACCATTCACTGTGTGGTAAAAATGACATGCTACCTGTATTCTGCGGGTCAGTACGAACACGGCGATACCAAATTTATATAGTATTTGTAATGTTTTGATACCTTTTAAAAAATTAAAAACTTTGCTAAATAGAAAAAAAAATTTTGCATTGCCATATTGTGTCACCTGTAACTTTTTCATATTTACATGTATGGACCTGGGTAAGGCGTCTTTTTATGTGGGACAACATGACGTTTTTATTGATAC
Organism: Leptodactylus fallax; assembly: GCA_947044405.1. NCBI lineage: Eukaryota > Metazoa > Chordata > Amphibia > Anura > Leptodactylidae > Leptodactylus > Leptodactylus fallax. The sequence continues at coordinate 3,300,686 of CAMRHE010000024.1, forward strand.
CACTTGGGGAAAGATCTGATGGTTTGATCACTTTTTATTAAATTTTTTATAGGGGACAAAGTGTTGAAAAAAACGCTATTTGACCATTTTGATTTTTTTTCCTCGCTACGCCGTTCACCGTATGGGATAAATATTTTAATATTTTAATAGTTCGGGCATTTTGGAGCGCGGGGATACCTAAAGTGTTTATGCTTACTTTTGTTTATTTACTTTTATATCTGATCTAGGGAAAGGGAGTGATTTGAACTTTTGTGTTTTTTGTAATTTTTACATACTTTTAAAAACTTTTTTTTTTATAGTTTTACTTGTATGATCAGACTCCCTAGGGACCTTGAAACCTAGGGAGTCTGATCGATCATACTATTCACTGCGATACTACTGTATCGCAGTGAATAGCAAAATGCCTTCATTGCTATTAGACGATGCCTCTGGCATCGTGTAATAGCTATACGGTAATGACAGGTCTGGGAGCCTTCAATAGGCTCCCGGCTGTCATGGCAACCAAGCGCCGCCCTCCGATGACGTTCTGGAGGGCGGTGATCAGGTAAAAATGGCGGCGCCCTTGGCGGCTCCACAATTTAGGCGCCGCGGTCGCTTTTGACCGCGGCATCTAAAGGGTTAACAGCCGCGATCGGTGCAGGCACCGATCGCTGCTGTTAGCTGCGGGTCCTGGCTGTATTATACAGCCAGCACCCGCGGTGTATGGAGAGCGCTCAGCTCCTGACCGCTCTCCATACATCGTCATGCGACTCAGGACGTACTATTACGCCCTGGGTCGTTAAGGGGTTAACAGGACTATCTAAAGATATAATGTCCCCTACAGTGCACTGTGGCTGGTTTGATATTGAGATTCCTGGTGACAGACTCCCTTTAAAGTAGGTAAGGTTCAAAATCTTCTTTTAGTGTTTCTAGACTTGTAATTCATCAGAAAACATCAGATTTTGCCCAATGTCTGCACATATATGCCATATTTCTCCGTTACTCACATAACTTACTTTAGTTTTGACAACCCTGACAAGTTGAAAATGAGTAGGGATAATGTAATCAGGTACAGCTGTTGTTACATATTACAAGCTACATGCATTGATCTTTAGAAAAAGCAAGTGTTTCTTACTGTTGGGGGTATGACCCTAAGTGCACGTCTCATCAAACCATATGCTTTACCAATATATCTGCATCTCAACCCAGGATTCACTGCATGCAGATGTTTCAGGCATCTACCAATGTCAGATTACTATTTGCAGTTGACCTTTTGTAAAGAAGTAAAAACAAGATTAATATACATATGCTTTACCTCTTAACCTTCTTTGCCATCAATACAGCATTTCTCTGTACTCTAGAGCAGACTGCAGACAAATGTGACCAAATGGGATTGACTTAGTTTAACAACATGTTATTTTGTATTTAATAAACATTAGGTAGTTCAATTTCTTCACATATTTGCTTTTCATCAAATATTAAAGGAAAATTGGCATAAGAGATTACACAGAGCATTAAATCTGAGCTGCATAAAAGTCGCGGAAATACATAAAATGCAAAGTGATAATCCTTACACTATAGAAAATCAACACATAACACAAAGAACATGACAGATGACTAAAGCGATAGTGAACAAACTATTTAAACATAGTTTGTTTAGTTATTTCTGTAGTTATAGTGCCAGGCCATTAATCATATTGTCTTTGTTTTTTCTGCAAGATTTTCAGGTGGGCATCAACACATTACACTGCTTTTTCCATGAACTGTCTGACACGAATTCAGTGACTCCATTGCTATGGGAGAGGATGCAAGTTCTTTCATTCTGAATTCTACCTATCATCATGTGGGTCCAAACACCACTTTAGGCTAAAGCCCATTGTTGCAGAAACGCACCTTTTTTGTTGCAAATTTTGCTGCAGTTTTTTGAGCCAAAGTCAGGAGTGGATTGAGCAAAATGTAGAAGTATAAGTACTTCCTATATATTTACCATTCCTGTTCTGGCCATTCTGGCTATGGCTCAAAAAACTGCAGCAAAATCTGTAGTAAATAAAGCTGCGTTTCCGCAACGTGGGGCCTTAAAAGTATTTTCAAACCACTTTTCCACTGCGAAAACGCAGCGTTTCACATTACCTGCAAAGTGGAATACATTCTGGCTAATCCCATCCACACATTACAGTATTAAAAAACAACATCCATCCATCCATCTGTTTTCAAAAACGCAGCATGTCAAATATAGGTAGTAGGTGTAGGTGTAATAGGGGCAGAAAGTCCACATCAGGAAAACTCAGCGGACTTTCTGTGAAAAACGCTGTGGAAAAAAAAAACGGAAAGGCGCTTTTTTCTGCAACATTTCTTTGCTGCAACTCGCTACCTGGGGCCTTAGCCAAATACACTATTTATTTCACCATTTATTGTAGTCTCCAAGTGAGAGATGAATCTTCCATTTCAATTTTCTTAACAAAAAACAGCAAACTAGAGAGAGAGCAAAAAGATTGAATAAAGGTCAGTGTACCTTCAATATAAATACAATCTTAAACTAAAAAGGTTTGTAACATAACTAAGAGGTAAGCAAAAGTTTAAAGGAAAATGTAGGGACAGAAGGAAAAGGTAATACGGGGTATATAGTCCAAGCAGAGATGGGAAGACCGTTTTCTATAACCTTTAAATTGAGCAGTAAGTGTTAGGCTAGATTCACATGGCGGAAAATTAAGGAAAAGTCCTCTTCATTTTCCACCGTCGTATTTGGCTGCGGGATTGCTGCATCAGAATGCCAGTGCAGGACATCAGTATTCCATTGCAGCTTTCCTCTCCTGATTAGGCCCAGATGAATGGGCCTAATTAGCTGGGACTGATTTTTTCCGCATCCTGCTGCGATCTCTGCCTCTCATTGAAAGCAATGGGAAGCAGATTCAGGGCGGAATCTACCATGGATTCTGGTTCTGAGTAGCTTGTTAGCCCAGCTATACACAGTATATATTCAGGCACATCATTCACTCTCTGGTGTTCTCCTTACAGGTTTTTCTGTTTGATTTTGTGTGTGTTTCTCATCCTGTTGTAGAGGTAGGGTCCTTTTAAAGGGCCATTGGAGGGAGGGGGTCCACAGGTCCCTCTCACAGCACATCGATCTCTTTTGATATCTGGCAGTACAACTGTCGTAAATCCATCACCCCTGTGCAATTTACTGAAATTTATGATACAGTCTGCCAGACATGCCTCCCACCCTGCCAGATCATTAGCCTGTTACTGAAAAAGTAGCAGTAGGTCAGTAGCCATCACCATTGCAATTGTTGCTGACGAGTTTTTTTCATTTTTATTTTTTATTCTTCAAGTGCATGTACTTCAAATATTTAGGAAAATGGAGTACCCAGAGGAAACCCAAACAAACACAGGAAAAATATACAAACTCTATGCAGATGTTGTCCTTGGTCAGATTCAAACTTAGGACTCAATCCCTGCAAATATCAAGAGAAAATACAGCATTTCTGCAAACACGGTCCTTTACTCTGCTTTTTTTTGAAGAGGGGCCCCGTTCTGACTTTTGCTGGGTGGCCCCATAATTATTTTTTACACGTGTGGCCTCAGTCATTGACTTAATAATAGTATATACTGGAGCAAATTGGTCAGATGCATAACCACCCTTACCCGACCCCTGTCTACATTTCATTAACAAAGCCTAGTTAAAAATCACATGATAACCATGTTTTGTCAGTCTCAGTAAAAGTGATATAAATGATCACCAGGTAGAGTTCCAAATTATAGTGCCTGCAGTTCACTCTACCTCTATATGATAGCCAATGAATACAGTGGTTCCACATTAAGGTTAAGGCCCCATGTAGTGAGCCCCAGAAAAAAAGTGCTGCGGAAAAGACCTCGGCGGAAATGCATCAGATTTTTTCTACAGCGCTTTTCACAGAAAGTCTGTATAGTTTTCCTCTGCGGACTTTCTGTCCCTTTTATACCTATATGGAAAACGCTAGTAGAACTGTGGATGATTGATGGAAATTGAATCTATTGTTCTTATGGAAAGGCTATAGTTCTAAATAGGTCATGCGTAAATATAAAACTTAACGTTTAATAAAAGAAAAATTCTAGGTGTGAACAATTCCCACTGTGCGCACTCCCAGTACAAGTTAAAATGTAATTAACTGTGATATGACAGTTATATCAATGTCTCCTTTACTAGAGATACAAGATCTCAAAAATATTTTGTATCTGACCTCGTTTACGTATGAAATTGTGTTTGGAAATTAATACCTTTAACACAACCCATCAGGGCAATAGACAAATCAACTAAGAATATGTCAACTGTCCAGTAGCATCTACTGGGACCAATAGTATAACTCCCTCATATTCTGATACTACTCTCAGATGGTGAGAGGAGTGAATGATCAAGTGTAGGGAGTATAATATTAATGCCCCAAGACTGAGAGTTAAAGAGTGTCTCAATAGAGGATATATATCTCTGGTACAGCTAGCTAGAGTAGTCTCAAATATAAATATCTCTCTAGAGTGTCTTTTAATTACGATAGCCCCTACTTCAATACCATCCATTCCCCTGAGAGAGTTAAGAGACACACCTACACATCGGTGTACTCAGTTAATAAGAATGACTCTCAAAAGGGGGGATAAGGATAGAAAAATCCTATAGTACAGAGGCTTATGTCCATATATTATTTATGAAGCATAAAAGCAAGGTGCAATAAAAGGAGGCATGGATATGGATAGTTTAAAGATAAAAACTATTCAGTAACAATACCACGCATTTCCCTCTGCTCGAGGGTTCGTCAGGGGATGGATATAGCAATGTGTTCTGACAGAGGTTCAGGTTCAGCAGTGGCACTGACAGCTGGGATCTGCGTTCTTAAATAGTCCCTAGCCACTCCCCTTATTGTTACATCACACCTACAGACCAATCAAATACAGGGAAGTGGAACACTAGTTCACACCCCCAAAAAGTCACCTGACCTGATTTTGGTCAATAGTGTGCAAAGGGGTGGCGACGCCCAATGTTACCTAGGAATAAGTGCATCTCCAGAAGACAGGAAAAGGATATAGGTAAAGAATAGTACATTAAGCAACTCCATGTATACAGAGTAGACGAACTGCATTTTTGCGGCAAACTGCAATGGATATTTAGACAGTATAACATGATTTCAAATAAGAGCAAATAATGCTATGGCCACTCGAGACACATGTGGGTCTGTTTATATTTGTGCTTATCTTTCGATACATTGCATTATTTGCGTGGCCAAATAATGGAAAAAGTGAAAGTAAAATAGTGCCTGTACTGTAATACCTGAATAGCCATACCATTGTATCTACCACGTGGAATCACCCATAATATTGTGCCATCCATAAAATAACTCAAATCACATGGAATTGGCAAATTAACTTCTCCTACAACAGTGGCAGAGTTGTGCCCATGCATAGTGTCAACCACAGTTATTTTAATACAACACTCCTATATCTTTTATGATCCCTGACTGCCCTCTGATCTTTTAACAGAAAATAACATACAAACAGAAGTCACATCAAGTCTGAGGCCACATGTTGCATAAAAAGTTGCATATTTTTTTTGCAGATTTTGCTGTTTTTTGTTTGGGTTTTTGTGGGGCTTCAAAAGAAATGAGGAATATAAAATAAGCACTTATACACCTCCCTTCTGTTGAATCCTCTCTTCGCTTTGGTTAAAAAACATACAGCAAAATCTGCAACAAAAATTGCAGCTTTTCTGCAACATGTGGCCTTAACCTCAAGTAGCTGTGTTTTTAGTGGATCACTGCAGAGAAAGTAGTAAAACCATTGTCGTGTTGTGTATAAACCACCTTGAAAATAACTTGTAGCTATGTTTTATTTCACAATAGTATTCATTTTTCTGTTTATGGCTGTACTTTTTTACTGTTATTTACACTTCTAGAAGAATACTTTCTTTGTTTGATTTATTTCCCCCTCAACTAAATTGGTGCTATCTACCTATTTCTCCAGAGGATAAAAATCAATGGAGCTTGAAATAGCTATTACTGTTTGACCACATATTGCTGATCACAGTTCTAATCTGCCCTTCTTCTTATTTTCATTAAAAGCCTTTCATTGTATTTTATAGAAATTGAGATATTGCAGGAAAACATTTAAATTATGTAGCAAATGCTTTTTCATAAACTTGTCAACACTAAATGTGACTTTTTCTACCAAGTAAAATAGAGCAATTGATTTGATGAAGAATCCTTTCTATTTAAGCAAACCTGCTCCTTGTATTGTTCAATTTTATTAGACGTTCTAATACACATCAGTTAAAAATACAATGGTCTAACAATTGTAAAATTTAACCCTTTCATGACAAGACACCTATAACAATTTTACACAAATGTTTATTTAATGGCAATAATCTTTATCTCTAAGATTTTTTTTTACATTTTTCAAGATCAACCCTTATTTTTCTATCATATAAAGAAATCCTCCTACAATAGACTTTTTATTTACATCCACCATTAATTATCATGTTTATTATTTGTTTTATTCATTATCATATTTATTCTTATGTACATTGTGGTAAAGTATATGATAAAGTGCTGGACGGGGTGTATACAGTGGGGAAAAAAAGTATTTAGTCAGCCACCAATTGTGCAAGTTCTCCCACTTAAAAAGATGAGAGAGGCCTGTAATTGACATCATAGGTAGACCTCAACTATGAGAGACAAAATGAGAAAACAAATCCAGAAAATCACATTGTCTGATTTTTTAAGAATTTATTTGCAAATTATGGTGGAAAATAAGTATTTGGTCACCTACAAACAAGCAAGATTTCTGGCTCTCACAGACCTGTAACTTCTTCTTTAAGAGGCTCCTCTGTCCTCCACTCATTACCTGTAGTAATGGCTCCTGTTTGACATTGTTATCAGTATAAAAGACACCTGTCCACAACCTCAAACAGTCACACTCCAAACTCCACTATGGTGAAGACCAAAGAGCTGTGGAAGGACACCAGAAACAAAATTGTAGACCTGCACCAAGCTGGGAAGACTGAATTTGCAATAGGCAAGCAGCTTGGTGTGAAGAAATCAACTGTGGGAGCAATAATTAGAAAATGGAAGCCATACAAGACCACTGATAATCTCCCTCAATCAGGGGCTCCACGCAAGATCTCAGCCCGTGGGGTCAAAATGATCACAAGAACCGTTAGCAAAAATCCCAGAACCACACAGGGGGACCTAGTGAATGACCTGCAGAAAGATGGGACTAACGTAACAAAGGCTACTGTCAGTAACACACTACGCCGCCAGGGACTCAGATTCTGCAGTGCCAGACGTGTCCCCCTGCTTAAGCCAGTACATATCCGGGCCCGTCTGAAGTTTGCTAGAAAGCATTTGGATGTTCTAGAAGAGTATTGGGAGAATGTCATATGGTCAGATGAAACCAGGACGACTGATTTGTGTACATGAAAGAATGAATGGGGCCATGTATCGTGAGATTTTGAGTGCAAACCTCCTTCCATCAGCAAGGGCATTGAAGATGAAACGTGGCTGGGTCTTTCAGCATGACAGTGATCCCAAGCACACTGCCAGGGCATTGAAGGAGTGACTTTGTAAGAAGCATTTCAAGGTTCTGGAGTGGCCTAGCCAGTCTCCAGATCTCAATCCCATAGAAAACCTTTGGAGGGATTTGAAAGTCCGTGTTGCCCAGCGACAGCCCCAACACATCACTGTTCTAGAGGAGATCTGCATGGAGGAATGGGCCAACATACTAGCAACAGTGTGTCCCAACCTTGTGAAGACTTACAGAAAACGTTTGACCTGTGTCATTGCCAACAAAGGATATATAACAAAGTATTGAAATGAACTTTTGTTATTGACCAAATACTTATTTTCCACCATAATTGCAAATAAATTCTTTCAAAATCAGACAATGTGATTTTCTAGATATATTTTCTCATTTTGTCTCTCATAGTTGAGGTCTACCTATGATGTCAATTACAGGCCTCTCTCATCTTTTTAAGTGGGAGAACTTGCACAATTGGTGGCTGACTAAATACTTTTTTTCCCCATTGTATCTTGCCTGGTTTCCTCAGCCAGGCAAGGTAGCGGAAATCCAGGAAGACGCATATTGCCTTAGCAGAACGTAGTCTGCTAGGGATTTTCTTTAAATTATATGGGCTGGATTTTCTGGACTGGAGGACAGGTTCGTAGTGGAAGTCTTCCAATCCACACCCCTGGTCCACTACTGGGTTTTTCCCTTACTCCCAGGTAATCTTAGCTGAGGCTTCCTGTCATTGATTGCTGAGGAAGGAAGCCTGGCAAAAGGAGGGCTGACAAGTTGCAGGCTTGAAGATAGAGCACCCCTGGAGAGGAGGTTTACACACTTTATACTGTGTTTACTGATATGTATTTGCCTGCACTAGGCTAGTGATGGGCATAGTGAGGGGCATGATGCTGTTTATTTAGAGCCAGACAGGTTTAGGCTTTTTATTTTGCTTATACAATGTCGTTTTGTGCAGAAGCGCCTAAATAAAGCACCGTTGGAGTTTTAAAACCTGCTGCCTGTGTGAACTTGGTCATTGCCGACCCCACCGTGTGAGCTGTTCCCTACAATTGGTGGAGGACGTGGGCAACGGTTGCTAGCGGTGAAACTGAATATTGTGGACATTAAAAGGGCCAGAAGCATATGCCCTGGCTGAAAGCTGCTACCGCATTGCAAGGCCCATCCAGCACAATGGAATATGTAATAAAGCAGCTGATACAGGCTAACTTGAGACATGAGTGGTCCATGGAACAACAGCAAAAGTTTCATGCAGAGGCTTTACAGGCCCAGCAACAAGAGTAGCAGCAGTCCAATATGCAGCAACAAGAGGCCATGGCACAGCAACAAGAAACAAATCACCTGTTAATAGAGCAGATTGCTGCACTCAGAGAGACTGTCGTGGCTCAGCCCCAACGAGTGGAGGTAAGCCCCCTGAGAATGTTAATGTAAGGAGGGCCGTCCAGCGGGTTTTGCAAAAGATGACACCCGATGACGACATCAAGACCTACTTCACTTTGTTTGAGAGATTGGCAGAGAGAGACTGCCAGTTTCAGAGTGGGCAGAAGTGATTGCGCCCTTTCTGTCAGGTGAACTACAAAAGGCTTACTATGACCTCAGGGAGCAGGATGTCCAGGACTATGCTAATCTAAAAATGGAGATTCTTGCTCGCTTGGGTGTTACGCCAGCTGTTCGTGCCAGGAGAGTCCACAGCTGGAGCTACACCATGGACAAACCTACCCAGTCCCAGATGTATGATCTAATTCATCTGGTACAAAAGTGGCTGGAACCAGAGTCCTCTACACCAGCCCAGATCGTGGAAAAGGTGGTGGTGGATCATTATTTCAGGACCCTCCCGGCAGAGCTACAATGGTGGGCTGGACATGGAGTCCCCAGGACTGCTGAGCAGCTCGTCAATCTGGTGGAAAGGTTCATAGCGACCGAGGACTACCTCCTTGATGTCCCTGCAGCACCAGCACATCCCAGGACAGCCAGACCTGTGACATCTGTGGGTAAGAGAATTCCAGCTGGAGCTGTGTGGAAAAGTGTGAGAGGGAGCAGGCTCTGGAGTTTGGGTGAGGGCAAAAGACTGATCCTGAACCCCAGGGGCCCTCTGGTCCTAGAAAGGACTCCCTGCTAAGGAGACCAGGGACCCCCTGTGCTGGAGGTGCCAGGACTGGGGATACGTGGCCACCTATTGCCCTCTTACCCCAGAGCCCATGGTGTGTGACGCTAGTCAGCAACAGTCCCTATTTCCGGAACCTATTTGTGCAGTCATTCCAGGACCAGGGACTGAGCAGCAGATTTGCATTGTGAAGGTAAATGACCGCTCTGTAAAGGCCCTTTTCGACTCTGGTAGTCTGGTGACTTTGGTTTGGGCCAGTCTTGTGGCTAGGGATTATGTGCCAAACAAACACATAAGAGTGCTATGCATCTATGGGGATATCGTAGCTTACCCCATGGCCCCTGTTAAATTGGTGACTCCATCTGGAACTGTGACCTACGAAGTCGGGGTTGTAAAAAGTCTCATGTATGAACTGATATTAGGCCGCGATTTCCCATTGTTCTGGGAGTTCTGGAAAAGGGTAAACATTTCTGCTGCCAGTGAAGAAACTCCGTCAGAATCTGTACCTCCCCCTGTAAATAATGGGTCATGTGAGAGGACCATTGGAAACAATGGTACCATTGGGGAGCATAATGGAAAAATGAATTTACCTGAAATGCGTGCTGACGACTTTTTCCCCTTGCAGGTGTTAGCCGGGGAAGAAGAAGAAACTTCTCTACCTGGTCAACAGGTGTTAGATCTAGAAATGTCTCGGGGTAACTTTGGGACTGAGCAAGTGAGAGACCTCACTCTGAGTACTGCACAAGCAAATGTTACAGTAATAAATGGTGTATCACAGGAACCAGAAGCTGACCAGAAATTTCCACATTTTGCCATGAATGGGGATCTCGTATACCGGGTCACCAAAGTTAACAATGAAATTGTGGAACAGCTTCTGGTGCCAAAACCGTACCGACGCATGATGCTGGACATAGCTCATAACCATGTGTTTGGGGGTCAATTGGAGACTAGCAAAACACAAGAGAGGGTCCTCCAAAGGTTTTTTGGCCTGGGGTGTATGAAGAAGTGAGAAGGTATTGTGAGTTATGCCCCACATGCCAGATAAGTGCCCCAACATCACACTTCTGTAGCCCCTTGGTGCCGCTTCCCATCATCGAAGTGCCATTCGAGAGAATTGCAATGGATCTGGTGGGGCCCATTGTCAAGTCTGCTAGGGGACAACAGTACATTTTGGTTGTATTGGACTATGCCACCCGGTACCCGGAGGCAGTACCCTTAAGAAACATGGTGTCCAAGAATATTGCTTGGGAGATGTTTTATATGTTCTCTCGCACAGGGATCCCCAAAGAAATCCTTACTGACCAGGGTACACCCTTTATGTTGAAGGTTATGAAAGAACTGTGCAAATTGTTTAAAATCCCGCACCTCTGTACATCAGTGTACCACCCTCAAACAGACGGATTAGTGGAGAGATTTAACAAAACCCTGAAGCATATGCTAAAAAAGGTAGTAGAAAGGGATGGCCGGGACTGGGACTGTCTGTTACCATACCACATGTTCTCTATCAGAGAGGTACCCCAGTCGTCTACAAGGTTTTCACCCTTTGAGTTAGTCTATGGCCGACATCCAAGGGGTTTGTTAGATATTGCCAAAGAAACCTGGGAGACTGAGGCCATACCATATAAAAGCGTTATTGAACACGTGGCCCAGATGCAAGACCGAATAGCGACGGTGATGCCTATTGTCAAAGAGCATCTGCAAAGAGCTCAGGAGGCCCAGAGCAGAATTTATAACAGGTCTGCCAGGGTGACGGCCTTTAATCCTGGGGACAAGGTCCTGGTTCTAGTACCCACCATCGAAAGTAAGTTTCTGGCAAAGTGGCAGGGTCCCCATGAGATTGTAGAAAGAGTGAGTGAGGTGAACTACAGTACAAGGTGCATCAACCAGACAGGAGAAAACCCTTCCAGGTTTACCACATAAACCTAATCAAGCTGTGGAAAGATCGGGAGTTGTTGGTAGCCACCCAGGCTGTGGTTAAGGAGGAGATACAGCCAATTCCCCCAGTAGGGATAGGTGAGTCACTGTCTGTGCACCAGAAGCAGGAAGTAATGGAGTTCCTACAGGAAAACAGACATAAGTTTTCTGACCTACAAGGCCGTACTCATCTGATAAAACACCATATTAAAACTGAACCTAACAATAAAGTGAACCTGAAGCCGTACCGGATACCAGAAGCCCGCAGAAAGGCGGTGTCCTCTGAGGTCAAGCGCATGCTTGAATTAGGTGTTATTGAGGAGTCTGTCAGTGAATAGTCAAGCCCCATTGTACTAATCCCAAAACCCAATGGGACATGGAGGTTCTGTGATGACTTCAGAAAACTAAATGAAGTGTCAAAATTTGATGCATACCCCATGCCCTGAGTAGATGAATTGATTGAGAGGCTTGGGAGGGCAAGGTATATCACGACACTTGACCTTACAAAGGGTTATTGGCAGATACCATTATCTGATGAGGCTAAAGAGAAGACGGCATTCTCCACTACAGAAGGCCTGTTCCAGTATGTTGTGATGCCGTTTGAGTTACATGGGGCCCCTGCTACATTTCAGAGGTTGATGGAGCTGATCTTGAGACTACATCGTGATTATGCTGCTGCTTACCTGGACGATGTGGTCATTTTTTCATCTGACTGGAGAAGTCACCTCTGCAAGGTTCAAGCGGTATTAGACTCCATCAGAGATGCGGACCTAACCATAAACCCTGAGAAATGTGCAGTGGGTCTAGAGGGCTACATTATTGGTAAAGGTCTGGTTAAACCCCAGATCAATAAGATTGAGGCAATACAGAACTGGCCTAGGCTGTTAATGAAAAAAACAGGTCAAAGCCTTCCTTGGCATAACTGGGTACTACAGACGGTTCGTGCCCAATTTTTGCCTCCGTTGCATCACCATTGACAGACTTAACAAAAGGCGGTAAGTCAGTAATGGTGAAGTGGACCCCAGAGACAGAAAAGGCTTTTCAGAGCCTAAAATCTGCCCTGTGTGAACAACCAGTGCTCGTTTCTCCAGATTTCAGAAAACAGTTTCTGGTCCAGACAGATGCAACTGATACAGGCTTGGGAGCCGTCCTGTCGCAGTTGGTAAATGGGGAAGAACACCCAGTAATGTACCTGAGTAGGAAACTGACCCCAGCAGAGAAAAATTATGCCATAGTGGAAAGAGAGTGTCTGGCTATCAAGTGGGCAATGGAGTCCCTGAAATATTATCTGCTGGGTAGAGAGTTTGTGTTAATGACAGACCATGCTCCTCTAACCTGGATGAAACAAAATAAGGAGAGAAATGCAAGAGCGGCCAGATGGTTTGTCTCCTTACAAAATTTCTGTTTTAAGGTGGAACATAGACTGGGGAAATTACAGGGAAATGCAGATGCGTTGTCCAGGGTGTACTGTTTGTTCAGTAAAAGTGCCCAGACCTCTGGTCTGGAGAAGAGGGGGGGGGGGTTACAGTATATGTGGTAAAGTGTATGGTAAAGTGCTGGACGGGTTGTATATCTCGCCTGGTTTCCTCAGCCAGGCAAGGTAGCGGAAATCCAGGAAGACACATGTTGCCTTAGCAGAGCATAGTCTGCTAGGGATTTTCTTTAAATTACATGGGCTGGATTTTCTGGACTGGAGGACAGGTTGGCAGTGGGAGTCTTCCATTCCACACCCCTGGTCCACTACGGGGTTTTCCCCTACTCCCAGGTGCTCTCACCTGAGGCTTCCGGTCATTGATTACTGAGGAAGGAAGCCTAGCAAAAGGAGGGCTGACAAGTTGCAGGCTGGAAGATAGAGCACCCCTGGAGAGGAGGTTTACACACTTTATACTGTGTTTACTGATATGTATTTGCCTGCACTAGGCTAATGAGGGGTATGCTGCTGTTTATTTAGAGCCAGACAGGTTTAGGCTTTTTGTTTTGTTTATACAATGTCGTTTTGTGCAGAAGCGCCTAAATAAAGCACAGTTGGAGTTTTAAAACCCACTGCCTGTGTGAACTTGGTCATTGCCGACCCCACCGTGTTAGCTGTTCCCTTCAATATGTATGTAAATGTAATTTCATCCAATGTGACTTGTACTTTGGATATGATAACAGCTGGTCATTGGTGGATTTTTTTTATAGTTTGTTTTTTCCCCACGTTGAAGCTATTATAGAAGTTCAAGGAAGAAGGTAAGATGTACTATATTAGCTTCAACATGGGGAAAATTGTAATGTTTTTCCAATTACTTTTTCACAATTTTTTTCTGTAATTTTCTCCACTACTTTATTCCCTCATACTGGGAGAATTATTGAAGATCCATGAAATGGTAAAACAGTGCATTTACAATCAGAAGTATTATGGGTAAAGTTAGTAGCTTCATTTTTTTCTGAGATCATGTGATCACCAGCACCAGTAGTGCAATTATGCATCTTCTGTTGCATATACAGCACTCATTGGAGATTTGTGATGTCTCTTCCAGGTGTCTGGTGGTTGCTCATAGTCTAGCACTGTATCTGCAGAGCTGTAGAATAAGCATTGTAAAATATGCACATTGGTGGTAATACAGTGATTCACTAAGTCTAACAAATCATTTCTGTATGATGACCTTTCACCATCTCCACCATTTCCAACTCTTTGCATTCTTCAATAGGATCCCCTCCACTTATTCTGGCACAGTTATTTTTTTTTCTCTAGCCCACACCATTCCTTAGCAATCAGTGCTGTTAGTTTAAGAACAATTAGGCTTTCAACAGTCAGGTGGGCGGTCCCTGTCTTTCTGTTCCAGTCCAGGACTGCCTAAAGGACAGTAAAAGGCATAAATAGCATATTGGTTCCTGAAATTAACAACATTAATTGCTCAGGAACGGAGGGGGCTAGAGAAAAAATTCCAAATGTGCCAAAGTTAGTGGAGCAGCACCTATTGAAGGATGGGAATAGTTGGCGTTGGTGGAGTTGATGAAAGCTCCTCTTTAAAGAGGACCTTTCACCACCCCAGGACTGTGTAGTTTTTTTGTACCTTTTGTAAGTTGTGGAGTTATGAACCCCGTTATTAAAGTTCTTCACTGTCAGAAGGACGTTCCCTGACAGTAAGTGAAGGGCTACGTCATTTGCATCGCTCTGACACTGTCCAATTAGCAGAGGGCAATGTCAGAGCGGCTTCGGCTGTGTGATCTCATGAGAAGTTGCGAGATCTCCTGAGATCACTCAGCCGAAGCTCTAATACAGTCCTCTGTAAGTGTAGGGCTACGTCATTTGCATTCCTCTTAGCACTGGACAGCTTCGGCTGTGTGATCTCACAACTTCTCATGAGATCACACAGCCAAAGCCGCTCTGACACTGCCCTCTGCTAATTGGACAGTGTCAGAGCGATGCAAATGACGTAGCCCTTCACTTACTGTCAGGGAACGCCCTTCTGACAGTGAAGAGCTTTAATAACGGGGTTCATAACTCCGCAACGGTGGGGGCTAGGAAGAAAATTCAAACTGCCCCAGGGTATGTGCAGCAGCGCCTATAACAAGGTTCAAAAAACTACACAGCCCTGGGGTGGTGAAAGGTCCTCTTTAAGTAATCATTGATATTTGTTAATCTGAAGGAGTTTCCTGGGTAATAGTTATTTTTACACATTATGAAAACTCAGACCAACAGTACTTTGCAAAAACCTTTAACCCCTTCCCACCGCAGGAATTTTTCGATTTTCGTTTTTAACTCCCCGCCTTCAAAACCCCATAACTTTTTTATTTTTCTATTCAGAGAGCCATATGAGGAATTAATGTTTGCGGGACAAATTGTTCTTCATAATGGTAGCATTTATTATTCTGTACAATGTACTGGGAAGCTGGCATAAAATTCAGAATGGGGTGGATTTAAAGAAAAAGTGCATTTGTGCAACTTTCTTACGGGCTTTGTTTTTATGGCATTCACTCTGCAGCCAAAATGACATGTCACCTGTATTCTAAGTTTCGGTACAATTTCGGGGAAACCAAATTTATATAGTTTTATTTACATTTTAACTTTGCAAAAATTAAAACTTTTCATAAAGTTGCCATATTCTAACAGAAGTAATTTTTCTATATTTCCGTGTACGGGGATGCATAGGGTGTCTTTTTTTCTTTGCGGGGCCAGATTAACGTTTTGGTTATATCATGTAGGGGAATATCTATTCCTTTTATCACTTTTTATTAAAATTTTTATCAGAGGTGAAAAAATGGCAGTTTTGATTTTCTTTCCCGCTACGGTACAGGAAAAATATTTTTATAAGTTAGTAGACCGGGCATTTTCAGACACAGGGATACCTAATGTGTATGTGTTTCACAGTAAGTTTTTTTTAGTTTTATATGTGTTCTAGGGAAAGGGAGGGTTATTTAAACTTTTAGTTTTTTTTTGTTTTTTTTACTATTTTATTAGCGCCCCCCCCCCCCCCCCCCGCTGTACCCCAGCATCCTCTGTACTTTTACGGCAGATGTTGGGAAAAGTTTAAAGGAAGTCTTTCACCAGAATCCAGCATATCAGCCCTGCCTTGAAGATAGATTGATTTATTTTCCTTGGAGATACGTTAGGGTCACCTGAGTCAAACTGTGTTTTCAACTTGTAAACTGCTGCCTACGTTGCCAAGATAGTGCTGTTTTTGCCAATATGCAAATTAGGTCTTTGGAGAAGTGACAGCATTGCCACTCACCACTTTGGAGCAATGACAACACCCTTATTACTCCAGAGAGCTCAGTTGCAAATAGACTAAAAAGGCTATATCTTGGCAACAAAGGGGAAAACACTGTTTGGTTTAGATGACCCTATCTATCTGTGGGGCTGGGCTGATATGCTAGGTTCTGCTTCCAGACTCCCTTTGTGTCTGTCTCTGGTACTACAGCTTATCTCTTTTCACTTGAAGCAGCTAAAAATGTTATATAGCTGAGCAAGTGGAGTCCAGGTTCATTACTGAACTGAGGAAGTAGAATGAACATGGACTTCGCTTTCTCAGCTACATGATTGTGGAACTGTTAAGAGTGTCAACTGAAAATAAAGCTAACAGATTGTAACATGCAGGTGCTGAGTGTTATTCCTGAATGCCATAATATGCCTTAAAATGGTGTATAACCCATTCGAAGGAGCCTGCTAATTGTGTTTATTGGCTGTTTGGTGCACATGTGAAGAAAGATATAGACAAAATCTGCCTCCCTGCAGCCACATTATATTGTACTGTGTGTCTCTTTTCACTCTTATATAATCCTATAGAACCACTTTTAGAGAACTTAATGCATTTTCCATCATCTTACAGTTTGTTTACATTCTGCTGAACAATATTCGCTGAAGCAACTAAAGCGCTCTTTATGATGATAGAGCTGAAATTACTATGAATCCTATATAAAATCTTTCCACATAAGTACATTCCTCCAGATACCACAGTCAAACTTTAAAAAGCTGTTCTAGAGGTTTTCCTGTTAGTTTTAAGCCTCACAGCAGCTCTGCAGTTGGCAATTGTTTAAGTAGACCTCCTGGTGTAATTGAATAACTTTGTAGGATGCTGCATTTTTGTACATTGTATAGGAATAGTAACCTTTATTCTTCCAAAGTACTACTTGGAGGGTTTGTCCTCAGCCAATAGAGGCAGCTCAACCAGAACTGCACTAACTGCTATTTATTTATTTATTATGCTTACTTATATAGCGCCATCATATTCCGCAGCGCTTTACAGACATTGTGGTCACTGTCCCACGTAGGGCTCACAAGCTATATTCCCTATCAGTATGTCTTTGGAGTGTAGGAGGAAACCGGAGGAAACCCACACAAACACGGGGAGAACATACAAACTCCTTGCAGATGTTGTCCTTGGCAGGATTCAAACCCAGGACTCCAGTGCTGCAAGGCTGCAGTGCTAAACACTGAGCCACCGTGCTGCTGACTGCTGTTGCAGTTATTGACATCCAATTACATTTTTTGAAAAAAAAGAAGACGCTGTGGAATAGACCTGTATGTAAGGATACCTCTTCTCTTTGCATTGGCCAAATGAAATGTATAGCTCTCCTATGAAGTAAGGGAAGATATAACCAATGTCTTCAGCATGTTTGTGTTACAATGAATTATTCATAGATTAAAAGGGTTTTCCAGTTTCAACAATTAAACGTTATTGTTTGTATAATTAAAAGTTATACAATAGTCCAATATATTTTCTGCATCAATTCCTCATGGTTTTCTAGATCTCTGCTTGCTGTCATTCTTTGATTTCTTAAAGGGGTTGTCCAGGCAAAAATGGACAACCCTTTTAAAGTTTAAATAAGCTGGAGGCAGTGAAAAAAAAATATGTAAAAAATGCATACTCACCTGCTCGGGTGTCCTCCCGCGCCTCCTTGTTCTTCGGCTCCAGCAGGTCTCTTCCGGCGTTGTGCCGAAGCCACTGATTGGCCTCACCAGTCACATGACCGCTGAGGCCAATCAGCGGCTTCAGCACAACGCCGGAAGAGACCCGCCAGAGCAGATGAACCAGGAGGTGCAGGAGGACACCAGAGCCTCCAGCTTATTTAAACTTTAAAAGGGTTGTCTGTTTTTGCCTGGCCAACCTTTAAGGCTAAGGCCCCACGAGCAAATAAAACACTGTGGAAAAGACTGTGGCAGAAATGCATAGCAGTTTTGCTCTGTGGACTTTCTGCCCCTATTATACCTATACAGAAAACTCCATAAATTCTGTAGGTAAAATTGACATGCTGCGTTTTTTAAAAAACACGATTTTGAAAACGCAGCTTTTCCGCTCCGGATTTTTTTCTGCAATGTGTGGATTGCAGATAATGTAAAACACTGCATTTTCCCAACGTGGGTTCCCGACCTCAAGTGGATAAAAATCAGTCCATGGTCATGTGATGGACAGTCTATATGACATTTGACAGATGATGTGGTATACTACAGATCATGAGCTCTGCCCATCATTCTGGTACAAGATGATCTTGGTTTCATCTGTACGAAGAATTTTGTTCTAGAATTGGGCAGGTTTTTTACATGTTTTCTAAAGGGGCATTCACATTACCATTGGTGACCGTCAGTAGTGTTCGTTGCTATTGTCCGTTAGAAGATTTTAGCATCGGTCACTAGCTGAACCGCCAGAAATCTGTTAAAATTTCCATTCAATTCAATGGGTTTTTATATTGTGTCCGTTTGTGTCTGTTTACACCCAATCCGTCAGAAGTCCGTTTTTTTTTTTCTACTTGCAGGACTTTTTTGTCCGTTTGGAAAAACGGATTCTTGACGGACAGCAAGTGTCCGTTATTTTTTTAACATTGAAGTCTATGGGTAACGGACAGTAACTGATAGGACAGTGTAAAAAAACGGACACTAACTGATGCTAATGTGTACGTTTTTTTTAACTGATTCATTATTTGGATCAGTTAAAAAAACGGACACATTAACATCAGTTAGTGACCGTTAATGTCTTATGATAGGTGTCTGTTTTTTTTTTGTATTTTTTAACAGACACCTTCATAACGGAATCCAACAGTAGTGTGAACCCTGCTTTACATAGCATTAACAGGCTTTTCTGTTTCTGAAAGTTACCAGTGGTTTGTAGATAGATAAACCCTATGCATTTACATTCATGGAGGTGTCTCTTGCTTGTAGACTTTACCAATGATATTCCTACCTTCTTGAGAGAATTCTTAACTTGGCTAAATGTTTTGAAGGGTTTTAGTTATTCTGCTTTTCCAGGAGTTTTGGAGCTGCTGAGCTTACCAGTACATTCCTACTTATACTAGGTTCACACCTGCGTTCGGGTTTCCATTCATGGGGTCTGCTTGGGGACCCCACGAACGGAAACCTAATCCGCTTAAAAAAGTGGTTACCGTGGAAACCCTGCAGACCCAATAGACTATAATGGGGTCCGCTGGGTTTCCGCCCGAAAAATTCAGAAAATGCTTGCAGGACTTTTCTCTTCACATTTTTTAAGCAGAATGATGGATGGAATCCCCTAACGGGCAACAAGCACAGATGTGAATCCAGCCTTATTAAGAATGTAACACTGTAGATTTTGCCTCTCCTAAGTTTCTGCTATGTCCAAAAGTGTTGTTTTGTTGCACTAACACCTTGTTGGGCTGCATATCAAAAGTTCTCATGAACAGCTACCAAATGCAAATTACAGACCTTTCATCTCTTTAAATTGTCATGAAATAGTGAGATAGCAGCCAACACCAGACCATGAAATAGTTTAAAATACTTCTCCGGCCGCAACAAACAATTACCACAGTACAGCACAAAATACTTCTCCGGCCACACCAAACAAATGCCACAGTACAGCACAAAATACTTCTTCTGCTGCACCAAACAAATGCCACAGTACAGCACAAAATACTTCTCCACCGTGCCAAACAAATGCCACAGTACAGCACAAAATACTTCTGCTGCCGCACCAAACAAATGCCACAGTACAGCACAAAATACTTCTCCAGCCACACCAAACAAATGCCACAGTACAGCACAAAATACTTCTCCAGCCACACCAAACAAATGCCACAGTACAGCACAAAATACTTCTCCTGCCGCACCAATTACCACAGTACAGCACAAAATACTTCTCCGGCCACACCAAACAAATGCCACAGTACAGCACAAAATACTTCTCCTGCCGCACCAATTAAATACCACAGTACAGCACAAAATACTTCTCCTGCAGTGCCAAACAAATGCCACAATGCAGCACAAAATACTTCTCCACCGCACCAAACAAATGCCACAGTACAGCACAAAATACTTCTCCGGCCACACCAAACAAATGCCACAGTACAGCACAAAATACTTATCCACCGTGCCAAACAAATGCCACAGTACAGCACAAAATACTTCTTCTGCCGCACCAAACAAATGCCACAGTACAGCACAAAATACTTCTCCTGCCGCACCAATTACCACAGTACAGCACAAAATACTTCTCCGGCCACACCAAACAAATGCCACAGTACAGCACAAAATACTTCTCCTGCCGCACCAATTAAATACCACAGTACAGCACAAAATACTTCTCCTGCAGTGCCAAACAAATGCCACAATGCAGCACAAAATACTTCTCCACCGCACCAAACAAATACCACAGTACAGCACAAGATGTATCCCCATTCCCCAGCAATGCCAAAAAATACCACAATGCAGAGTAAAATACCCACACAGCACTGCCAATACTTCATTGCAAAGTTAAATTCTTCGCAACCGTACTAGAAACCGTAATTGAGCACTGAGCATACATCCCAGCAGCACTAAACATTTAAAGGGCAGAAGGCAGTATAGGCAATGTTTCCTGTTCAGCAGAGCCTAGCAACGAGAAAAGATGATTGACTATCTGGACCATGACACAGAGGCAGGTGAAGCAAGCTTTTTGGGTTACTATGCTCTTTATCACTGTATAAATAAAAAACAAAATGGGTGGAAATGACCACTATACAACCAACATCATGAGGATAAATCTGTACTACTATGGATCAATTTCAGCACCTTTCACCATAGTTGCTTAACCATTTTGTCAAGTACCAACAAGAATTGGAAATTTGTGGAATCAATCAGCAGTACTCTATAACTGAAATATTTTATTTATGCCACTGCCTGGCACTGTGGCTCTCCGTCACCTCACACTTCCTGAGTAGAGCTGCTGTAGTGGTCATTACCTCCAAAAAACATAACTATTCCTTATGGTTACATATGTACAGAACCACACCTTTATAATACTATGAGCACTGCATCATGGATAGTTAATACTGTGATCTGTATAATGCTTTTCAATGAAGAAAAATATAGTGTATATCATATAAACTTGCATTTAAATAAGCATTTTACTGGAAATGTTAACTTAGCATACACTATGTCATTTGGAGTACATTTACTGTACATGTCAGTCCTCCTAAGTCATTTAAAATTGTAAATGCCATATTACAACTATAGATAGAGGTGTAAATATAACAGTACATGTATTTTCCTGTATATTATTCAGGTACAATTTTAGCACGAATAATAAACTGGAGACAGAAATTGACACAATATAAGTATTTTTAACTATATTTTAAACCAAAAAAATCTTCACATAATAAATACATTTTATGCACAATTAACTTGAAATTGACCTCAGAAAGCTATTTACAATATAAATAATTATAAATGGGAACACGTTGCATGGTTTGGTGACAATACTTTTGTCATGTTTCCTACATGAAAATCAAAAAAAAGGATACTTCAAGTTACAGATAATATTGTACATTCTTACTAGAAATATACATTGCAAGGCATGTCTGAACAGACATTTGAGGCTGAGCATCTGACCTCTTAAATATTTCAATGGTATTTAATGGCACCGGTCAAAAAAGCAAACATAAGCGGCTGGCATCTCCTAATGTCAGACACCGTTCTATTCACAACATAAACACACCTTTGATTTTAAAGTGCAGTCAACTGCTATCTGTGTCCACTGTTTCTGGGTAAAGGTCTAAACTGTAAATAAAATGTACTCAATATTTTTATCAAATGTCTTCAAGAATGAATATACATATGTAATATAATATTGACACCAATGGAAAAGAAACAGTTTAACTTATAAGAAAACACAGGTCAATGTATAAAGGTGCATCATAAAATATTGTTACTGTATATAATAAATCTATGCCCATCAATGTCTTTATTAGAATGGAAAATATTTTTTTGCATTTTTTGTATTATAAGACCACCTTATCTTTTGAATATTGTAGGTAGTATTTTTATACCCTGGAAGGTTGAGGTTGATTTAAATGACTAGGCCCAGGCAAGCACTGGAAGCTCTCCATAATTGAAATAAAGAGCAGAATGATATATGCAAAGCATACAACCATAAACGGTATATAGTTCTGAAAATGTATCTTGAGAACTTTCCTTTGTTTGTACGGTTAGCTACACGTGACTGTTAGTCAACTAGCAATACTTCAAGTTGCCCAAACATTTTAATCTTCATATGATGCTGAATAAACTACACAAATATATCCAAATGTGATGTAAAAAATATATTTAGTTTTCTCCAGATGAAAATAAATTATGCATTTTTCCACATTCTATCCTACAATAGCAAGAAGTATCATTTCATTTTTTTTCAACACTTACATGTCCAATGAACCATTTTATGGGCTACTCTAATAACAAACCATGAACATTATTCTTCCTTGAACAATATAAATACATTAACTATTACAATGACATTTGTAATTAAAATACATTTAAATTTAAATAAAAATCTACTTTTATAATGTGGTTGGAAAATGATATTCAAATCATAATAATTTTATGTTAGGTGACCTGATTTCTAATATTGTAAGAAGACAGTATAATTTATGTTTTATTAGACTAGGTTCACAATAGTATTGTTTTTTTATTATTCGTTTTGTAGAACTGATTGTATCTAATTCACAAAATCTCATCAGCTTTAACATTTTAATCACTTTTTGGTATCTAGTTGTATTTACACAACCCACAGAACACGCATACTACATTTTAGAGATACTGTAGATTTTTCAACAGATACTTACACTATATTTTCTTTTAGAAGAAATATGCTAGAGGATCTTGTATATGCCATCAGCCTATGTTTACATTAAGGTTAAGGCCCCGCGTAGCAAAACGCAGCTAAAAAACGCATTATAGTTATTTCTGCACCGTTTTTCATTGCATCTTTGCTAAGTTTTTCTCTGCAGGTTTTCTTCCCTTATTAAACCTATAGGGAAAATGCCAAGGTTTTTGTTAATATAATTGACATGCTGCGATTTTCAAAAAACGCCCTCATTTTTGAAAACGCCACATTTCTGCAGCAGATTTTTTTTCTGCAAAGTATGAATGAGATTAGCGAGAATCTCATTCACTTTGCATGTACTGTAAAACGCAGTGTTTTTTTTTCCGTGGCATATCCGCAGTGGCAAAAACGCTGTGTTTTTGCAACGTGGGGCTTAAGCCTTAGAGTGGCAGCAAGTAAAGACCTGGCAGAGTTTATCTACATGCTGAAATGGAAACTGGTCTAGCAGATGTTTAGAGGTAGCCAACTTTTTTTCTCCAAGTCTAAAGTCTTACACAACAGTGCTGTTTTTTTAACAGTTATTTTTCATTTGTGCATCTGTTCCGTTTTACAGTTTTTGATGGCCAAGTGTCATCCATTTGCATCCGTTTTTAATGGGCCATTAAAAAAAACAAAAAAAAAACAGATGAATGTCATTGGTCTTTCTTTTTTAACCCAACCCACTGATCCATTTTCAGTCACACATCAATCTGTTTTACATGCGTTGAAAACAGATCCATTGATTTCCATTGGGTCTGTGTGGCCATCAAAATGAACAAAGGTGTCAGTTTTTTGAGGGCCATGAAAAACAGCCTATTTACTCTCGTTGTATGCGGCACCACAAAACGGAAAGCTTCACTATGATTGATTTCTGTGGGCAACTAAGGCAGTTGTCCTTTAAGGCTGAAGCCCCACTTTGTGAAAACGCATCGTTTTGCAGTACCTGCAAAGTGGATGGGATTCTGGCTAATCCCATCCACACATTGCAGAAAAAAACCTGCAGTGGAAAAGCTGCGTTTTCAAAAACGCTTGCATTTTTGAAAATCGCAGCATGTCAATTATACCTGAGGAAACTCTAGCTGCAGACTTTCTATGAAAAATGCTGTGGAAAAAAAAAGCAATGCGTTTCCGCTGCATTTTTTTTCCGCAGTTTTTTTTTTTTTTTTTTTTGCTGCACTTTGCTACATGGGGCCTTAGCCTTAATCTGTTTTTATGTGTTTCAAGCAAGAGGAACTTGAGCATATTAATTGTAGCCAACAATATGGAAATGAATGAATGAATTTGATGAAAACAAGTGCTTAGAATACCCAAGATGCCAGATAAACATTCCAGTATATAGAATACCAACCTAAAAATCTAGTCATTGTGGTGAAGCCTATTTATTAATATTGGAAACATGGACTTTTCTGGTATATAGTTTCTCTTTTGACCAGTTCATTGTAAAATTCTGTTAAAAGCTATATCGCAATATAGAAGTTCTGTATATACAACGATGTGATATCTGTATAATATGCTTGCTGAAAAAAAATCTATTCAAGCAAAACTTTTGTTGAGTTCTTACAGTAGCAGCAGCTCCTGTAGCACAAATAGTGTGACTGATACATTATGGTAGAGATCAAAAATTCTACATAAAAAGTTGTATAAGATTAAAAAAAAATTGCCTAAGAGCAGGTAATTGTATAAAACCAAAAAATAACTATGAATTACCCCCATTAAATCCCTCTACTCTTCAGATGTGTTGCTGTGGTTGTCCCTGCCTTCCCTGCAGTGATAACATTGAGTACATAATTCACATGGCCGCTGCAGCCAATCACTTGGCTCAGCAGTGGCACAAGCACGTATGGCACGTGACTACTGAAGCCAATGACTGACTCCAGCTGTCAAGTGAATGATGTATGTGAAGTGAAGACAAGTGGAGGAGCAGCTCTAGAGTGGTAAGAGATTATTGGACAAGCAATGGTTACTTTTTACCTTATACCATTGTCCTTTAGGCAATTTCTTTAAACATAGGAAATCAAGGATATACATAAATATAAAAAAAAAGTAATAAACAGCTGTTGCTTGCAATTACATACCGTACGGTCAATTTATATCAACTGTGGGTGCAAATTCTATTGTAGTGACAGTTACTATAATATGATTAAGTGTGTGTGGAAACAAGCAATACATTTACCTAAAGTGTATATAATGTAAGTGAAAAGTTTTCTTCAAGTAGTTAGAAGATGTAATGCATGTTAAGCAAATGTATTACTGTGCTAAAAACTAACTAATTTCTTTTTTGCAATTATAGACATACAAATATATGTGCATTTGTGCCTGTGTATACATAAAGTTGTACATTCAACTTTGCTTCAAGTCCTTTATGCATAGTTTTAGGGGGTTTCATTTTTTTTTTTTTTATTTTACTGGTGTTTTGTTGTTGTTTTTTTGAAAATGTATTTATATACATGCAAGTGTAATTAGCAAAAATGTGTAGCCTGTAACACTGAAATGTTTCTTTTGCAAGACTGCACAAATGGTTACCATAGACATATGATATGTAATGTAAAAGTTCTCTGAACTTCATTATTTCAGCCAAAATGTCATACTAAATTTTATAAATACAAAAACCAAGTCTATTCTCCCCTGCTGTTACATCCAGTGCACCGTAAGTCATTAGATGCTGGTAATAATGACATGAAAAAGGGTTGCTTTTTCTGTAAAGGTTATGAAGCATAAGACGACACATATATAAAACATCAACTTCCATTTGTAATTATTACTGATGTACCCTTGTGCACTTGTGCAGGGTCTTGTTGCATTCGTAAATGAGAAGTCACATCAAAATGGGATCCACTGCAGCCCAGTGAATAGTTTCTAATAGATTCAGTGTCATATAGGTGCTCAAAAGCATATCCAGTAAATGTGTAAGCATGTTTATCAAAGTATGGACGGTGAGCATTGTAGTAGTTCGGTGAGGTGGAATGGTCCACTGTTTCTTGAGGGGACACATTTGTATGTAAATAGTCCTTCGTAATGGATACTCCTGTTTTTGAAATTCTCTCCGAATTTGGACTACTCATCCTGGACAGGGTTGTGGGACTGTTTTCATATTCATTGTCTCTTGGACTTAACATTTTCCCATCTCTTTGCTGTAGATGGTCACAGGGAGAAGTATTAGAGACAGATGGGCCACGGCACACAACTCCAGTTAACTGGGATTGTTGGTAATTGACAAAGCAAATTGAATTTCTTTTTGCTGCTCCATTGATAGGAGTTAGCTGGTCTGGACTAGACTTACGTAGCTGTAGTCTATTTTCCTCTTCTTTTATCATTTGTTGTGTTGCACGAATAAGCGTTTCTATTTTGCTTGGCTCATGATGATTATTTTGATATTGCTCAGTGCGATAACGATCGCCTGACTCACTTGCAGAACCAGGGTCCGGAGAACTGACAACGCTGTCTTCATCCCAATGATTTCTCCCTGAATATGAAGGAGAAGCAAAGTCAATTTTGTAACATCCCAAACCCACCCAAAAAAAAATTCCTCTGGGAATGTTTCCTTTTTATTTTGACATGGGTTCCATTCCCATTTTTAATACCTAAAGACAGCCATTTGAACAGAACTGAAAGTCTACACATGCTTAGGAGACAAAGCAGCAAAGGGCTTTGGGTGATGCTGAAGCATTACGGCAGGTTCACACTGCATAATTTATAATGGAATTTGATGAGGTCTTCCGCTTCAGATTCCTCTCCAAATTATGACCCTGTGCAACCTGCAGCGGAAAACTGAAGCAGAGCTTTTTACTGCAGCTTTGCTGGCTGATCAACCCTAGACACAATGGGGCTAAATCAGCTGCAGAATCCACAAAAAGATCAAGCAGAAAACTTCTTCTTTTCAGCATACATAAAAAAGACACATCCAGCTGAAATTTGGAGCTCATTTTGAGGTGGACTGCCCCTCAAAATCAGCTCAAAATTATGCCGTGTGAACTTATCCTTACAGTTAGTTGCAGGAGAGTATAGCGTGTGTGTCTGAGCTGCTGATACTCAGAAAGAGGTAAAACTCTGTAAATTAATTATGTTACAATTTATATTAAGTACTGCAGAATATGATTTTACATCAGCAAAGACTTTCTACCTGATTTTGTTTGCTGCGAGTCCAACAGAAACCCAAAGTGATTATCTGTTATTACCAGGGGACACTTTCTCAATCATTTCACCAAAAGAGGTAACTGCAGAGGAAATGTAGTATCACATTCATGACCATTCAAATGAATGGCTACTCATGTAATACATGGCAGGGCTGAATCAGCCAAAGACTCTTTTTGCGTGAAGCTCTTTGTACTCACTAATAAAGGTGGTCATGTATGGTGGACCCCCATTATGAGGTTCATATGCTTTAATAGAGCAAAAGGAAAGTTATCATAAACATAACCCAAGATCACCAAATATCTCTTGTTTCTGTCCTATATATTAATTATTAGGTTACAACTGGTTCAAAAACCTAAAAAGAAAAATATCATAATTAAGTAATTTCTTACCATGTACTCTGTGAACAGAGGTTATATGTGGCATGGAATTTTCATACCCATCTCTGCTTTCAGGAGATGACTTAGACACAGGCAGAGTTGATCGAGAACCCCACCAATTCTCTCTCCCGGCTTGTGGACTTCCTAGAAAGTATCTACCAGCTTCACATCTTCCGCTTTCACAGGATTGACTATGATGGTGTCTTTCATCACTTAATCTTGAATGGTCAAGGGTAAATCCAAAACATAGAGCACTTCGATCAGGATACTGTCGATATGCGCAAGAGACGTCATGTTGCTGTGAGTTTGGCCTTTCTATTGGATCTATAAGTTGTGGTGAAGCAGTGTCTGTTAAAGGGCTGCCACCCCATTGACTGTCATGATCTGACTCTGATCTCTCCGTGTGGAATCCGGAATACTGAAAAACATTACAAATATGTTTAATGCAGTAAACAAAATATTTGATAAACAATAATATACATATACATAAATAGTACTTTGTACAAATGTGCCCCATTGTGTGTTTTAAGGTTTTAGCACGTTTACCTAGCCATAGACTGTTTGTACCATTGGTTTGTGTTGGGTAACTGGGTTAAGTTATGGTTTGTGTTACATATCCATCTATGTAGAATGCACAAAAGTACTGAGGTTGCATATCTGTTGACCATTACCCCATAAAGTAGTCACACTCTGCTGGAGATTAATTACATTTACAATCATTTTAATCAACCTCCATACTTACACCCTTATACCTTCTGACAAATTCAGGGGCCAAAACAAGAATTGTGGTTTAGGTTAACTGGCTAAACATTCCTTTATGCAACTCCTTGTATTTGAAATGAAATGCCAAACATTTGTAATGCGCTTTTCTCACACAATGTATTAAATATCTCTTGTAGAAGATATTTAAATATAAAGTAAAAGTGCCTTTCTTGCGCATAGCAGGCAGCTTTTCCAAGCAGAAATACAAAAAGCTGTACTGCAATTTCTTGTTATGGGCAACAAAAACAATTTTTTGTTAGGTAATCTGCCCTATTACTATTTGCCCCTATAAAAAAAAAAACCAAAAGAACAAAAAAAAAAAACATACTGTACAACAGCAATGGTTTCCATAATATGAATTAAGTCCTCAATAACAAATCTTACAAGTGATAACTGAAACCAAATAACTTTTATTCGCTATAGAGAGTTTACCTATTCTTCTTACTTTTACTTATTGTAAATATATATGTGGTAGTGGAATAGTTCATTTTTAAACAGTTCTAGAAGATGAAAAGTAAAAAATAAAGAAAATTATAGCTGGCTCTGAAAAAATAAAATTCCTTTATTGCGGATTATACAAACAGCACTTAAATTCTTGATACTAATGTGTACCTGAAGCAAAAGAAAAATGCTACAGATGTCTTACGCTCTGACCATATGGTGGCCATTAAATCATTTTTATCTTATGTTTTACTGATGTAAACCTGAAAGTTAAAATATGTTTTTGCATTGAATATTATAACATGACACAGATGGCAGAAGCCTTCTTTATGGTAACATAATATCTCCATAAAAATAACAGACAAAATGTGATCTTATTTGATATGTTTGCTGTATTAGAAAATGTTGGAAAACTGAAGACACATGACTCAGTGCATATGTATAGCATGCCTAGAAACTAACCTTTATATTTTTATATTGTGTCCATATGCCAATCAAACATTTGTACTAGTAATAATACATGTAAGTTGAAGTCAAAGTGATGCTAAATGAGTTGAGCAGGTACATACATTTCTCTGGAAAGCATTTGATTCATCCATATAATAACCACATTATTTTTTACCTGAAAGGGTTCACAGAAATTATTGAAGTCTGATGAATGGTGTGACACATACATAGTAGGGTTAATACCTCATGTAGTGAATTGCAGCTAAAAAACACTACTGAAAAAATGCTGTGAAAATGTGCTGCATTTTTTTTCAGTGTTTTTCATTGCAATTTTTCTACGTTATTCTTTGCTTTTTTTCCTTCCTCCATTAAATCTATAGGGAAAAGACTTGCAATTCTGCTAAAATTAACATGCTACATTTAAACAAACAAAAAACAAAAAAAACAAACCTGTTTCTGCAGCTCTTTTTTTCCGCAATGTGTGGATAAGATAAACCAAAATCTCATTTACATTGCCGGGACTGTAAAATGCAAAGTTTAATTCAGCTGTATTTCTGCAGCAGCCAAAAATACTGCGTTTACCCAATGTGGGGCTTTAGCCTAATACACATTTTAGTACCTATTGGCTGTTACAGTTGTCCAAACTTGTCATATATGTTCAATGAAACCAACTGAGAATGTTCTTTCTTGTAAAGATACACAGTCTAGGACTTGCCACTATGGTACAATTTTAAACAACTGTCATACATCTTGTAAGATTGATGCCATACAATATATTAGCCATAATGCAGCTGATTAATCATGAGGATATTTTTTATGGCACATTTCTGGCTTATTTTTACCTAACATGTTTTTATGACAAATTTTCTAGTTTATACATTTGTCGCAGTTCTCCCAGGGAATGGGGCCAGAGTTCACTAAATATTTTTGGTGCAGATTTATAAGCCAAGTTAGAGATGGACTGTGCTTGTGAAAACCTTTTTTTCCATTATGAGGTGTAAAAATATGCACCATCTAAACCATGTCAAATCAATAAGAAAAATCAATAAAAATACATAAGCCACATTATGAATTAGGCACAAACCAAAAATGCACAAATTAGGGAAAAAAAAACACCAGAATTCTGGCACAAAACAATAATAAATCTGCTTTTGTGAAGAAGTTTCAAATAATGAGGTTACAATTCAGTGAGCATGCTTCAGCTATTATCATTAGAAATATCTTCTCAAGGATAGTAAGATGTTCATAGGACTAGTACATACACATGTTAATAATGTCTTGAAATAATATTTTCATAGTTTACTTCTTTCTATGAAATGTATCGAGTAGAAACATAGAACCCTATAAGTAATGAAAATCCGCCATGAGAATTTGTACTGACATTAGAGAAAAGACTGCCATGACTATTTTGCCAAATGTAATTTATGATCATCTTAGAAAGAAATGATTGAAGGTGACATTTGTAGTATATCAGAATATTAATATGAAGTCACAACCTTTAGAAATGTGCATCACATAAAACATATGTTTGAAGTAGGGAACAGTTTATTAAAGACTTCTGTAAGCCTTATGTAATTATTCCTAGAAATCTTTTAAACAAATTACAGCAAAAATTCACAGGCAAGTCTTCTGGGATGACTAGCTGTAAAGTCAACTACCATGCTTTATAGAAATACATATATGCATTCTTAAGAGATTCCTGTACAGTGATCCCTGAAGTTACAATGGCCTCAGGATACAATATTTACAACCTACAGTAGAATATTCTGGACCTTTGTAACTTGAAACCGGACTCAATATACAATGCATGTTTGAAGATGACAAACCATTATGGTCATTTCACTGGTTAAACCCCAGGCACTGATTGACTAGTAGCACCTCTATACAGTATAGGGCTGTACTACATGTTCTGTAATTCTCTTTACCTTTGCCAGGATTAGTTGCTCCTTTGGACATCAGGTGAGAGCAGCTCTATGTTATTGTTTGCACTGTGTATACTTTTCTGGGCCCTGAAAAGCTCCTGTCACCATAACAGAAAGTGATTTATAGTTTCCGGGGAAACTCTCTGTCTTTTATATGTAAGGATTTGCTACATCTATATTAGTTTTCTGGTGATTTTTCTTTAATCTTCATTTTTTTTATATTTTGGTGACATTTTGGGGTCTTCAGAATTAATATTGTAACTTAAGGGACCACTGTATAAGCAAATAACTAAAATATTTCATTTATTTACTTATTTAGGGTTTCAATCAATATCATTTTTAAATTATACTTCCTTTCATCCATATCTGTATAATGAATGTACAAAATATATTTACAGGGAATCAATAATGACATGGAAAGTTAGCAAAAATAAAAAAATTCTTTTTTTTTTTTTTTTTTACAAATATGATTAAAAGGGTTGTTCAGTTTGTTCAATGAAACATTACACTGTGCTCATGGAAATCCACAGGTTGTCGAAGTAATGCTAGAAATGCTAGGTTCTTTAGAGTGAGATGCTCTTTAAGGTGACATCACGAGTCGTATAATATGCCTAATATAAACCAGGGGAGTTTTTAGATTTGAGTTCAACCATGAGCAACATCTAAATACAGTTTGTATTTCTTTGTGTTTTGTGTGTGGAGACAGGGGCTTATGTGACTAAATAAGACTCCGCTGTGCCCAGGATAGCAATAATTTGCATATGTGATGAAAAGCTGAAGTGTTGTATCATGAGTCTGAAATAAAAATAATAAAAATTCTGACTATAAACTTATCATCAACAGCCTATTACAATGCTTGACTGTATGCAATTTCTAATTTTGCAGGATTCTGGGCAATTAGCTGAACATCTGGGAAGCCTGATGTTAAAAAGTGATTGTCTTTAATTAGACAACCCCTTTAAATCTAGTCAATTTGATTAGAAAACCCAGAGAAATCTAGTCAGTGATCTTCACATATCCCACTTATATGTAAATCATACATTAAAAAATCATTTTAAGAAACATAATTATAAATAGAAAATAAGTCCTAAAACAGGGTCTGTTTGTTCTATTGTTTAACATCATGCTATAAATAATACGTTTATATACATTTTATGTACTTTTATTTTTTTCCTCCTGCTTTTTCTCCTCTGCTTTGTTTCATCTATTTATTTTATGTCTTTTTTTAATTTGATATTAGAAAATGATTCACTAAATTGATATTCTTTATAAAGGTGTTTATAATTAAAAGAAAAAAAAAGAAAAAATCCAAGCTGCATCTACTGTAGAATACCTCATTTGTGTATGTAGATTTAAAATATGCAGAGATGAAAGTTAGTATAACTGAGTAACATCTAGAGAGAGGACAGTGGGCAGATTTCTGACAATGTAATAAAGTCTAATTTTACCTGTAAAATCATAACATTTGATTAAATGTTCTGCTTCCACTAACTGTTAAATGGCATGACTCTCCATGGTGCCTATTTTCTCACAAATAGAAATGATTAGGACCTAATTTTACACCACTCTTTATCTATATTCGGAGTGACATGTCAGTCTATCACACTGGTTATCCTGGTAGTCAAAGGGTTTACATGTAAGTCATGCCGTGCAGCGCCCCGCAGTGTATAATTTTCTGGAAAGATAATAATGAAGATGAAAATTAAACTGTAATGAAGAAGAACATACCGTGCCTTTATTCTCGTTTTACATTTGACAATTTGTTACAAGAGTTGAAAAGGAGAAAGTATGGACATGTAAAACACCAATTCTACAAATATTATTGCAAAATTAGAATTATCTGCTTCAGTTATACACAGGTAGGGGAGGTAGTCCTAGATTAGGCATGGGTACAGGCCCGTGATTGATTTAATAAAGAAATAAAACATATTTATCAGCACACGTTTAGCTCCATGTACAAGGAGCAGTTTTTCAGGACTCTATGTTCCCGAACAAAATTTTGTGCGCTCACTAGGGCATACAGTTTCATTGTTCTTGGCAGCATACTTACACAGGGAAATGTGCTGTCAGCAATTGAGCATCTTTTATGCTCATGAACCAGCCAACAAGAAAGTGTTTGTCCATTTCTCAGCTGACTGGGAGCATATTTACAGGGGCCAATTATTGGCAATGATCATTCCTAGGAGCAACAGTTCCCAAAAATTGGCCCATCATACATTGTCTTAATACTTATTAAAGTTTGTGTCATTACTTTAAATACTAGTTTAAGACATCTGCAGATGAATGTTTTATCTTGTGTATAAAATTATAGAGCACAATACAAAAAATAAGGCTTCTCCTTTTAATCTGGGAAACATCTATGACTCTCACTATCCTTTAATTTTCATTACAATTGTGTATCTCAGCTAAAATCCCAGTTGAACCATTTTATTAGTATTTTCATTCACACTAATGAAATAAACATTGTAGCATCATGTTATTTCATGCTCCCTTCTTAGATATGAACTTGATCCTATGATGAAATATATACACTACCCAATCTATTTATAACACTTAGCATTTGCTAGCAGGGAAATAAATGTTACACAAATAGACAGCTACCACCCACCAACATGAACCATTTCACTCAGGACGCAATGTTCTTCAGTTTTAATTCACATTCATTTTGAAGATGCAGAACACTGAGTTGAAGTTGTCAATATAATTTGCATGTATTTTTTTTTTCATTCTAATTTTCTAACTAGATCACTGCATACTACTATCATCTACAAGATGTTTATTAATGGACATTATCAGCAATGCTATGATCCCTATTTAATGACTTTCCCTACATCAGTCTTAATTAAAGAGGTTCCTCTGAGATTTTTAGTCACCACACACAGGGGATCCAGACCAGGTCACAAGATTTGAACCAGGGAGGAGGCGGAGCAACTTGGGGGCCTGGTGCTGGTCCCGATCACATGACCCAGGGTCAAAACCTACCCAGGACCTCTGGGTTTGACACCTAAAATTCCTGGAGGAAGTAAGTGTTCACAGACTACCTGCGCCAGAATTATTTTCAGGCTCAAGGCTCCTAATAACTCTGCTGAATCTCAGGAGGTTGCATGTGCCAGATATAAAATCTTAAAATTTTAGCTATATCTCACACCAGTTTTCTGGCATGAATGATAGAAAATCTGAGAGGATGAGGCACCCCAGCATGTCCAGCCTTGATCCGCACTCTACTCTACCCACTGTATAAAAACATACCAAATTTGGTGGAAAAACAACAAAATGACACATCTTTGACGCAAATAGTGGTTGTGCCCCAAAAACACAGCACTTCTGTGAAAGCTTTTTGGCATATATAGTTGAGAAAATTCATTTTGATGCATTTATTAAAAGCTGCGTATTCCAGCCAAATCAACAGTGAGGCTAGATTCACACGTTGAGGAGCAAAATGGCCGTGAAAATTTTTTGATGGCGGTATTGCACCCGAGGGGCACCCATTTTCACAAATCCCCCATACATTTCAGTGTATGGAGGGATCCGTAAAAACAGCATGACCTATATAAAATAAGTTAAAATAACCGTAATGTGAAATCAATGCTGTTGTATAACGTCTGTTAAAAAAAGGATGTCACATGGCCAGTATTCCCTTCGTGTGAATGTAGCTTTAGAGGTATGAAGGGGTGTTGTCTGTAAAATACAAAATGATGTTTGTTAGGTTTGACTTTTACATTTGCAGATTTAAGCCTGCAAGTTGTGTTTCAGTAAACATAACTTACCTGGGGATATGGGGATGTCCTAGATTTAGACTTTGTGCTAGGTAGACGCGATTTATTACTCTTCCGACTATCATTTAAGGCTGGATTAGAATTTGCATAAGAAAATGTTGGCTTTGTTGTGACCTGATCCAGTGATAGTTGAAGTCCCTTGTATTCAGTATCCCTGTTTAAAAAATGAATGCATATATTGAGTTTGTTTTATATTTGTCATATAGAAAAAAACACACCCCAACCTCTGATTTGGACACACAGTGTGGTTGGAAACTGCCCACCATAATACAGAAATGCACCCATATTATACATCTCAAACTGTCTTCAGTTCCTGTAGCTACATGATAGTTACCATTGTCAGCCATACTTCCTGTCACTGTCATACTTCCTGTCACAGTCAATGCTTTTCCCTCTATCATCTCTGTCTCGTAGTCGATCACACAGAGTTAATGTCACCCAGGGAACTCTTTTCCCTCTCTCTGTCTCATAGTCAATCACACTGAGTTAAGAGACATGCAGATATCCTTGATGAAATCCATAAGTGGCAGAACACATAAAATAACTGTATAGTATAAAATGCCTGTTATATGATCCTGAGCCTAAATATCAGTAATGCCATGACATCACTAACAAACAGGTGCCCACCAATACCTAGCGGATAGGAGTAATATAGTATAGTATAGTTCTCTTCTAAAGATTCAGCACAACTCATAATGAACTGATTTAAATAACTTGCTTCCTCTAAACTTAGAAGTCTACTGGGCGCTCCCACTCTGTGATTGACAGCTCTCTCTGTATGAACACTCAAATTACTGGACTCATAGGGGCACCAAAACACAATATATGAAAATTGTACAATGGGGGTGTGAGAACATTTATCTGACAGTGGATGTTGGGAAAAAGAACAATCGGACATGTTGTATTTTAACATTCCCTATCCTTCGATCCTATGGGAGCCAAGTCAATGCCACACGTCTTGCAGCAATTTATTCCCCCCTTCACTGAAAACAAGTGCACTCTTGGCAGGGTCAAGTGTGCATATGTATGGGGGAGTTGGGAGAAATGGGGAAATAAGTTTTTGACTGACAGCTATTGTAATTTTATGGGCAATTATGCTATATCTTCTGCCATAAAAGTATTATTAACATGCTCCTGCCTCATAACATGCTGCCTACAGACAAGACAACAAGATAGGTTCAGATACAAACAGAATATTGTTTGTATCATAAGAAATGGATATTTATTTAGCAGCACCAACCAAAGGAAAATTAATAGCTGGAATAATTGATTGATTGATTGATTGATTGATTGCTCATAAAGCCCAGTGAAAGTGTATTTTCATTTCAGTGACTGCCAATGACAATGCTTTCCAGCATTGCAAAAATTGTAGTGTTGTTTTTCAAGGTGTGACATTTGAGAAATTTGGCAAAAATGATAGCAACACAGACTCTGAAATGATAAATTTCTCCTAATACATTAGTAAAGTTTCCAGAATTGCTTTTTGCCTTCACTCATTAAGATTTTTTTAGAACACGAATGTTGTACAACACACATACTTGATTAAATCTCATCTCCAGCCAGTTATAATGTTTTGTGCAAACAGTTGATTCATGTCTCTGATATAATACATTTCTTAGACAGCTCCCTTAATTACTTTCATTTATTTCTAATCTACTTAATGCCTTAGTACAGTAATGCTTGACTAAATATGCATTATGCTCTTTTATTTAAACTCCTAAAACAATTTTCTGATATGCCAAATGCAAACAGTTCTTATACACACAGTGAGTCACTGTGCTAAGGATAAGAGCACAGATGTCTAAAATTTATTTCTCATTTACAAGAAAATATCATTTTTATACAAATGTACAAACATTTATTTCTCATCTTTTCATAGTTTTATTGTGAGTTTTAGCAGCGATACACTAATATATGCCAGTTTGAAAACTGGTTTGTATGGATTGTTTTATTGATTATGATATATATATCAAAATCGTGCAGCTGCTGAAATGGGGAACCGGCTATAACTTCAGCCGGAGCTCCCAGAGAGAAGGCAGGGAAGGTTTATTACCTCAATGAGCGCTGTATACACCACTATGGGCGCCGCCATCTTGCGGCTGTCCTCTGACCCGGCGGTCACGTGATCCACCAGGAGTCTGTTAGAGCTGCTGGGTCCTACAGGACCCAGTTCAGCTCTATTGTAATGTTAAATTAACGTGCAGGAGGCTGTATTCCTCCTGAAATTGGGGCTAAATGTACCAGCCCCAGAAATCAGCCTCCCCCAACAAAAAAAAAAAGTCATATATGTAAATAAAATAATTTAAAAAAATAAATAAAATAATACGCCAATAACATGCCCTTATTAAAGGTTATAGCCCCACTCCCGACGACACCATACAAAATAAAAATTACCGTAATGGAGAGTAAAAACTATTTTATAAAGTTTTTTAGTAGCACTTTGTGTTATTAAATTTAAAAAAATTGAAAAGTGAAAAACAGACGGTTTCCCTCCTCTTTTTTTTAGATTTTATCCGATATAAAAAAAATTAAAACACATGCAAAAATAAAAACAACATAAAAATAAAGCCCTATGTGTCATCGAAAAAAGACGCATATGATAAAAATGTTACAGCCCTCAAAACCGCACATACAAAAAAACCCGAAAATGTGTCTGGTCTGGAAGGGGGGTAGAGCATCTGGTATGGAAGTGGTTAAATATTATCTATCCGTGAATTTCCTTGGAAGCATTATCAGTTAAGCCTTATTATGCTGGTACTGACTATTTTCTTTGCAGCACTACTTTCTAAATAGTTCATATTTTATAATAACTTAAGTTCCCCAGCCTTTAGCTGTACTTGTCAATACTTAAAGGGGTTTTCTGGGACTAAGAAAATGTGACTAAAGGCAGGAAATGCTTGCTATATGAAAGAATAAACATAACTGAGTTCCTATATGTGTGTTTGGACTATTTTTACCATTCCTCATATTTTCAGGCTCATGCAATACTTCCTGGTTTTTACTTCCGGGCTGTGGGAGTGTCAAAGCTTTTCCAGACAATCCCTCCCAGCATCCGCCCACTGCATCTCCTAGCATTTTTTCATTCAAGCCCAGTATACTTACTTATATATATATATACACACACGTGGAAAAAATTGTTGGTAGCCCTCGTTTAATGAAAGAAAAACTCACAATGGTCACAGAAATAACTTGAATCTGACAAAAGTAATTTGCCAAACTACATGTTCACAAGCCACAAAGCTTCTGGGAAAATGTCCTATGGACAGATGAGACAAAAATCGAAATTTTTGGCAAGGCACATCAGCTCTATGTTCA
The DNA here is from genome assembly GCA_947044405.1 of Leptodactylus fallax. NCBI lineage: Eukaryota > Metazoa > Chordata > Amphibia > Anura > Leptodactylidae > Leptodactylus > Leptodactylus fallax. Next base: position 3,338,957 of record CAMRHE010000024.1, read on the forward strand.
CAGATGGAAAAATGAAGTATATCTTGAAAAGAACACTGTCCCTACTGTGAAACATGGAGGAGGCTCTGTTATGTTCTGGTGCTGCTTTGCTTCATCTGGCACAGGGTGTCTTGAATCTGTGCAGGGTACAATGAAATCTCAAGACTATCAAGGGATTCTAGAGAGAAATGTGCTGCCCAGTGTCAGAAAGCTTGGTCTCAGTCGCAGGTCATGGGTCTTGCAACAGGATAATGACCCAAAACACACAGCTAAAAACACCCAAGAATGGGTGTGTATCTTTGTATACATATTTACGGTGTGTGTGTGTGTGTGTGTGAATGTATGTATATATAGTAAATAAGAATATGCATGTGTATCTGTATATATATTGACTGAGAATGTCTGTAAAGCATAATCATACAATCTGGTTCTGTGATGCAACACTTCCCAGTAAGGCTGTGTTCACAAGGTGCAGTTTTGATTAAAAAACGTGTTTTTATCAGAAAACCAAAGGCATTTTTCCTTGCAAGAAAAACACGTTTTGTTTTGTTTTGTTTGTTTGAGTTGGAAGGGACCTCAAGGGCCATCGAGTCCAACCCCCTGCAAAAGCAGGAATTCCTAGATCATCCCAGCTATATACCTATCCAGATTCCGCTTGAAGATTTCAATTGATGAAGAACTCACCACCTCCCGTGGCAGCCTATTCCACTCCCTCACTACCCTTACTGTTAGAAAGTTTTTCCTAATGTCTAATCTGAATCTCCTTCCCCTTAGTTTCATCCCATTACTTCTCGTGCTTCCTTCTGCTAATGAGAATAGGGTAGATCCCTCTGCACTGTGACAACCTTTCAGATATTTAAATACCGCTATTAAGTCTCCCCTTAGCCTTCTCTTCTGCAAACTAAGCAGTCCCAATTCTTTTAGCCTTTCTTCGTAGGACATGGTTTGTAGACCTTCCACCATTTTGGTTGCTCTTCTCTGGACCTGCTCCAATAAATCGATGTCTTTCTTAAACTGGGGAGCCCAGAACTGTACACAGTATTCCAGGTGGGGTCTGACCAGGGCAGAGTACAGCGGAATAATTACCTCTCTTGATCTAGCTTCAATGCTCGTCTTGATACATCCTAGAATTTGGTTAGCCTGTCTCCTTAATGCTCCCTATGCATATACCATGCTGCCAGCTCTTCAGTGTCCATAAAACCCTCTGACCACTCATGAAAGAATGCCTGTCTGATGGAGACAGGGGAGAGGCTAGAATTGTTAAAAATAATAAAAATAAAAAATGTGTTTGTCTACCTTGCTGCTCCTGCTGCCTCTAATCACTGCTGTGAACCAGGTACTGGCTTGTCTGGTAATCAGGACCAGCCCTCACCTACTTCTGGCTGCTCTGGCAGTCAATAAAGTTTAGACAAATGCTGCTTTCATCACTGATGACATCACACTCATGATGAGTGCGGTTAACACCTTGAGTCATGTGCACAATGAATGGCACATAATCAGGACCAGTAAGGAAGTCATTTCAACAGAGATTGTGTTGGTCACACATTCTGCAAAAGGGTATGAAATTTTTATTTGGTCTCAATTAAAAAATTTAAAAAATTTCAGCACATTTTTTATCTGTAAAAAAAAAAAAAAAACTCAGAAAATTCCTTTAAAGGGAATGTGTCGCCAAAAATGGCCTATTTTTGTTAATCCAAGTTTTTATGTGACATAATTTTTAGGAATTTTGATTATTTTATTTTTAAATTTTCCATGTTACCATCTATAGTAAAAAGAAAGTACTATATCCTGCAATGTTCACTCTTTACAGTAGTCAATTCATTAACATCACAAACAAGACAGACAGGATCATAACAGAAAATCACATCTCCACATCCTTAGTGGCCCATCATTGTATCCTCCCTGCACAAAGCATGCCTAGAAATTCCATAGACCTCAGTAAGTCGATTGCAGACTATTGCTGCTTATGGCCATGACTATGCTGTAAATCAAATCACTAAATGTTGTTAACAAAGCAGAAAATAGACTAATAGACTAAAAAAATCTACATTCTGAAAATAAAAACAGATTAGAAAAAGTAGGTATATTTCACTGGTTTTATTAAATAAATGTAAAACATTGATTATACATTGCTTTTAAAGAATTCTGTCCTGCCCTATCACAGACTTGACTAAACAGTCATAAACTCTCTGTGATGAGCGTTTTATAATTAATTTGCTTATATGTTCAAGTTATTATCAGTTCTCATATTCTATATCTCTCTGCATTACAGTAACATTATGGCTATGGAAGTAATTCTAGAATTACCTGATAACAGTGAATAAACTATTGGACAATTAATATAACTTAATAATCAAGAAAATATTAATGTAACGGCACTACATCTGAAGTGAAGACAGCTTTATAGACAGTAAGCCTCTTCATTTCTAAATAACATTAATCAAGGTGTCAGTAACAGATCTGATATTCACTTCCAAGTTCCAGTTCTGCATTGAGGAAGTTTTCATCGCCAAGTAAGAAGCCAAGGTCAGGTTACAAGGTAGATGCTAAATCCTAGTGCGCTAAAGGACCTTTGACGACGTCATGACCATGTGACTAGACTCTTGCGTGGGTGGAGCTATTCTGGATACTACAAGACAGTGTAGCATTACACAGAAAGAGGAAGTTGCTAGAAACGGAGACTAATGGAAGGTGAGGAGAGAAGAGACAGCATGTGTGAGCAAGAGGGGAAAATGGGGGTGCAGGCTGTGTGTGAGTAAGAGGGGGAATTTGGGTGCAGGCTGTGTGTGAGCAAGAGGGGGGAATGGGGTGCAAGTTGCATGTGAGCAAGAAGGGGGAATGGGGGTGCAGGCTGCGTGTGAGCAAGAGGGGGGGAATGGGGGTGCAGGCTGCGTGTGAGCAAGAGGGGGGAATGGGGGTGCAGGCTGTGTGTGAGCAAGAGGGGGGAATGGGAGATGCAGGGGAGGCAGGTTAATTTAAGGTTAAATTGCCATGTTGGCACTTTGCGATAATTTAGTGGTCTTTGGGTTGCAGTTTGGGCACTCGGTCTCTAAAAGGTTCGCCTTCACTGTCATAGACTGTAATGAGGTCCATGTGGTTCCCGCTCGGTTTCCGCACGAAGCAAGCAGAGAGGAAAGTGCATGCAGCTTCGTGCAAAAACCGAGCGGAAAACCATACGGACCCCATTATAGTCTATGAGGTCTGCAGGTTTCCCAGGTAAACCGCTTTTTTATGCATAAAGGTTTCCGTTTGGGGGGTCCCCAAGTGGACTCTCCAAACGGAAACTCGAATGCAGATGTGAACCGAGCCTTAGATAGATAGAAAGATGGCTTGAGTAAGGCTTGTGTATATGAGTTGAAACGTCGCTGTTATGAGGCAATAAAGTACCTTCACTATTTTCACTTTATTTTTGGAGTGCTGCCTAATTTTGCTATAGATAGATAGATAGATAGACATGACTGAGGACATGTATTGATGAAAGGACATAATGTTCATCTGCTTCTTTCTCATAAACTGTAACAGAACTGAGTTTGTAACTTTTCATTGACACAGAAACGGCAAAAAGGGAAAAAAATAACTAATCTGAAATTTGCTTTTACAGGAGAACTGACAATATGGAATAGTATCTACTACAATAATTGTTACAACTAATGGGCTAAAAGCTTGGAATAATTAGGTTTCATTTTCTTTCCTTTTCTCCATGTTAACATTTAACAGATCAATTAAGATGATTAGTTCACTGGCCTGTTTATTCTGATGGGGAAAATCAATGATCCCAGCAGAGATGTACACTAATCTGCTTAACTCTGTCCAAATCTACTAAATCATCTAAATGGCATTTATGCAGACACTTTGACTTGGACTATGTAGAATAAATATCATGACCTTATGTTATCTGTGCTTTCATCACAATTACATCATTTTCAAAATATTTTATTCTGAAGCAAATGCACTTAAACATGGCCAAATAATATTTAAAAATAATAATACATACATACATACTTGTTATTCAACCCATACCTATTTCCAAAGGCATGTCCAACAATATGGAGTTAGTGCCCCTTTCACATCTGTAGCAGCAACTAATATCCTGTGAAAACTTCTCAATTAGTTCTCAAAGATGGCTGCTAATGGAACAATGTTCAATAATGAGGCTTAGCTCACTGTCAACATTGTAACTCAATCCAATAATGTTTAATTGGGTGAAAAGTTAGACACACCAACCATGACAAACCATTTTTATAGATCTTGCATGGAAGCATTCATCAGCCTAATAAATCAAGTTGTGGCCACAAAACTGGAAACTAACAATTTCTTCAATAATATTATATGCAGTCCTTCAAGACAAGTGAGAGGGCATTTTCTGAACCCATGAAACAAAACAACCCAGACCAATATTTATCCTCCACCTAACTTTTACAGTTGGGATTACAGTTTAAAAAGTGTTTTTACTTAGATTTTTTCAAATTAATTTCCCTGCCATGCTACTAGAAATAATGTATAGTTCATCACTCCATTTTCACAGATAAAAGGTGGCATACTATTACAGTGGAATGCTGAAGGCTGACCCATTCTACTGCTTACTTTTGTCTTTGGGGGCTTGGTGGATTGATGTAGGTTTGATTTTATGCAACTGTTTGCCATAGCTGTGGCTGAGATGACTAGGGTCACCAATAAGAAAACATAGCCACCTACTTTTGAACATGTATGGTATTCAGTTAAAAAAAAAAAAACTGCTATGCTATTCAAAGAGACTCCACTTTTACTGTAAAGTAAATAAAATATATTGCCACAGAAAAATAGCTTGTATGGGAAATTGATATAATATAATATATAATATAATATAATGGATAAACCATTTGAGTTATTTAGCGTTCATTAGAATTCAGAGTAATATGGGAAGGCCTTGCGGTACATGCAATTAGAGAAAAACTGGACATCAAATTGATCCAACTCAGGTTTTTGAACCTTGTTTGATGGCCAAACACCATGTTTGTCTGCTCTGCTAGTTTATTATGTGAAAAGAATGAAGTGTTCCCCAGAGAACTGATTACAATACCAACAACTGCATTCATGTTTTCTACTAAGCTGAAATTGCTTTTCCATTTATGTAGCCTTTCTCTTACTTGGAGATTAACCATGCCTATGTTACCTTAACTCTTAAACTTTATAGTAATATTACAGTAGAAAAGAGCCAGACACAGAAAACTGCAGCAGAAAAAAACATACCTGCAAAAAGAGTAAAAAAATAAAATAAAATTGGACATATGCTTTTATCTAACACCATCCACCGGTTCTGGATCTCGCATATTAGCCGCCAACAGGCAAAGTGATTGATAAATGGCAGCTCAATTTTGTGTTCTGCCCTCAATATTCTCTTGTGCTTTTGTCCAACATGCCTAAAATCTACCATTTCTAGTAATTAATGAGAAGTGAATTGCCTCCAGTTCCAATAGAATGTCACTGTAGTTGACATGCATTATTAATGAAACCCATGTTAAAGGTTCTTAATAGCAGGCTACCATTTGTTATCACATACCTATATGTCAGCTTCAAAGTGAGGTCCACGCTACCAAGGTAATATTCAACATGCCTATACGTCAAATACTAAATCCCATCCTACAGTCATATAGGCCCACACTACCAAGGTAAAATTCAATCACTTTTTTAGTGTTCTCCATGTATCAAAACAAAAAATCTTTACTTATATGTCCATCCACATTACCATGATAAATACCTCTGATAAATATAACAGTTAAAATATATAGAAAATCTACAAAATTGCACGAAGATGAAACCTCAAAAAGGTGAATGGTTCCTCAGAATGGTTCACAGTTTATCATTTTTTGGACTTCTGGATGTTTGCCTCAATGGATTATAATGGTAATAAGGTGGTTTTATTCCTCCATCTTTGTTGTGTTTGGTAACTGTTATATATGTGTTACATTGCATTTTAGCCACTTTATGCCAACTTCTTGAGATAAGTAGTAGAACTAATTTGATGTAACAGTGCAGTGTTGGTATTTTGTAGGTTAACCCTTTGATACCCAAGAGGCACACACTTTATTTTGTTTACTACACATATTTACTTGGCTTGAATATCTGCATTTTTTCACAGCAAAAACTATTTCGTATATATTTCTTGTCCACATTTTGCACAATTTTTGTAAATTTATATCTAATCTGTTTTTATTTTCTGTTTGCAATCATGTTTTCTATTTTATACCCATATTTATGGAGACTGCCATTTAGCCTGCGTTGTTATTAACAGCATTTAGAAATCTGCCTTACAGCAGCCACAAAGACCATAGACAAAATATACTGGAGATGTTCATTGACATCTAAAGAAACATCTAGAAATGTTCATTGACATCTAGGAAATACTTCAAGGCATACTCTGTGACCTGTGCTGAGCTCATTATGCGGGGGAGAGAGGTAAATTGTAATCATCAACTATTGTGACTATAGTGTTCCTGTATTATCTTTATATATATATATATATATATATATATATATATATATATATATATATACAGTCATGGCCAAAAGTTTTGAGAATGACACAAATATTATATTTTCACATGATCTGCTGCCCTCTGGTTTTTATGTGTGTTTGTCAGATGTTTTTATCACATACAGAAATATAATTGCATTCATATTATGAGTAACAGAAGCTTATATTGACAGTTAGAATGAGTTAATGCAGCAAGTCAATATTTGCAGTGTTGACCCTTCTTCTTCAGGACCTCTGCAATTCTCCCTGGCATGCTCTCAATCAACTTCTGGACCAAATCCTGACTGATAGCAGTCCATTCTTGCAGAATCAATGCTTTAATTTTGTCTGAATTTGTTGGTTTTTGTTTGTCCACCCGTCTCTTGATGATTGACCACAAGTTCTCAATGGGATTAAGATCTGGGGAGTTTCCAGGCCATGGACCCAAAATCTCTATGTTTTGTTCCCTGAGCCATTTAGTTATCACCTTTGCTTTATGGCAAGGTGCTCCATCATGCTGGAAAAGGCATTGTTGAGCGTCTGTCCCTGATGTTTTTTCTGGAGAGAAGTGGCTTCTTTGCTGCCCTCCATGAGACCAGGCCTTGCTCCAAGAGTCTCCGCCTCACAGTGCGTTCAGATGCACTCACACCTGCCTGCTGCCATTCCTCAGCAAGCTCTGCACTGCTGGTAGCCTGATCCTGCAGCTGAAACACTTTTAAGAGATGGTCCTGCCGCTTGCTGGTCTTTCTTGGGCGCCCTGGAGCCTTTTTGGCACCAATGGAACCTCTCTCCTTGAAGTTCTTGATGATGCGATAGTTTGTTGACTGAGGTGCAGTCTTTCTAGCTGCAATACTCTTCCCAGTTAGGCCATTTTTGTGCAGTGCAAAGATGACTGCACGTGTTTCTTTAGAGATAACCATGGTTAACAGAAGAGAAACAATGATGGCAAGCACCAGCCTACTTTTAAAGTGTCCAGTGGTGTCATTCTTACTTAATCATGACAGATTGATCTCCAGCCCTGTCCTCATCAACACCCACACCTGTGTTAATGGAGCAATTACTGAAACGATGTTAGGTGGTCCTTTTAAGGCAGGGCTGCAATGATGTTGAAATGTGTTTTGGGGGATAAAGTTCATTTTCTAGGCAAATATTGACTTTGCAAGTAATTGCTGTTAAGCTGATCACTCTTTATAACATTCTGGAGTATATGCAAATTGCCATTAGAAAAACTGAAGCAGTAGACTTTGTAAAAATTAATATTTGTATCATTCTCAAAACTTTTGGCCATGACTGTATATATATATGATACAGGTCACTGTAATCCTGTCTGTGATGATAATGAGATGACTGCTGAAAAGTGATTCCCAGAAAACAGAAACCTACTGTTAGGCTTAGTGGTAAGTGTGAAAACTGCAGGAATTTAGAATAGTTTCTATAAATAGAGATAGTGACATGGTAAATTAAAAATTTTTTACAAAAATGCTTAACAAGAAAACTCAAATTAAACAATAGGTCATTTTCTCATGACAGATTCCTTTTAACTGTTAGCAGTTACCTCATTTAAAGGGAATATACCATTAATCATATTTATCCTCTATCTATAGAAGAGAGGATTAATTGCTGATCGGTGGGGTCTGACAGTGGATTCCCCCATCAATCCTGAGAATAAGGTATTTTACCCTGGCTGTGAAGGTAGCCGTGGGAAATTGGGCCAAAATTCTGGGAGAATTCAGGCGCAACCTGCTCCCCTTCACTTCAATAGGAGCACCAGAGATAGCTGAAGTAAACGCTCCACTATCTCCAGCACTCCCATTGAAGTGAATGGGAGTAGGGAGAGGGGGCATTTCTGCATCCACCAGGGAGTTTGGATGCTTTTCCCATGGTTGCATTGACAGTGGGGGGACGTAAAGCAACCCCAAACTTGGGATCAGTGGGGTGTCAGTGGTCAGACCAAATGATCAGCAATTTATACTTTTATCCTCTGGATGGAGGATAAATATATTTCATGGCATAACCCCTTTTTACGGAGCATCAGACTGAAGAAGTGACAACCAAGGCTAAAAGCTTTAAATGGGCAAAAGTCTGCAGTTTTGCTATGGCACCATTCTACAATGTATCATGATTTCAATATAACCGTTTATTTATTTATGAAAGCTGATAGTATGCATGTATAAGTATATTTGAGAGGCTTACAAAGCTTTGCTTAAACTCTATAAACATAGATGTCTTCAAATATATTGTGTATTCAGCAGCTCTGCTCTAGCAATCTAGAGATAATAAACATGAAGATGGTATATAAGTGACCCCACCATAGCCTAGAAAGCAGTGCACAACCATCATCATCTGTACCTTTTTCACTTCATGCGCTCTTCAATTATGAAGTTGAGAAGTTTAAAGGAAAAGATATCTGGAGAACCAATTGATTCAGCATATGTCGGGGCAGGGTCCTAAGGATTGTTACTGATGATATTCCATTTCTCCTTTATTCAATCCAATATCTTAGGAGACTCAGACAAATGGCATTCCTTGTACCATACAAAAAAATTACATGCTAGAATAGGCATGCAGCCTTATAATGGACAATAATAGAGGCCACTTCATAGCTCATACTAAACCAAATATTAACCACAAATTACTCTAACCTGTAATACTAGCATTTAATAATATCTCCCTTCCAAGTAATAACCTTTTTATCATCTACACAATTTTCTATTAAAATGCATGAAGAAAGCAATGGAAAAAAACAGATAACATTTTGAAAGAACACTGGGGCAGATTTACTAATCTTAAGATTTAGACCATGTAAGCTTAAACTAGACAGTCTTAAAATCCACCAGATTTATCACAGTGATGTGGATGATAAATATGGCATATCTTTAGACTGCCTATTCTACATTTATACCACTTTCGGTCAATTTACACCTTTTTCAGATAAGGGCAAAAAAATGTATAAAACACATAATGAATGTGGTGCACAGCATGTAGACAAGTTTTTTTTTTTGTTGTATAATAAGCTAGACATGTTTAGCTTAATAAATCTTCCCTACTATTCCATATTCAACCATTTTGTAATTATTGTTATGTTGGTACTCCATGGGATAAGTGATAAACAGTTATCAAACAATAACTTTTTCATCTGTTTGTTTATTTTATTTTTTGTCTTTTGTTGTTTAGTCAGTATGTCTGTTTTAACATATTTCTCACATATTTGCAATAGTGAATATACAAAATGATGCTTTAATTTACTTTCTATTGCAGAGTTTCAATTTCAGGATAATGTTCCCAGATGATATTTCTTTTTGTATTCTTTTATCACAACATATAGCCACACATTTCACTTGATGGTCTAGGAGAGAATGTAATACAATGGTTTTAGCAGATATCCTTAGGGATATCTGGTGAAAGCATGTCTGGGGAATAGTGACCATATTCCCATTCATATGGAAACTAAGTGAATTCATGTTTGCTTACAAGTTCATCAATTATTCTAAAAATACGGTGGTCTACAGGTCTCTGAGGAATGATTTCCAAACTGTTGTCTACAGTCTGGCAAACAGACTGAGATCTTGTACAAACACACAGAAGGCAGACAAAACCTAATACTTAAAACTAAAAACAGAATATGACAAAAATGGTAGAAAGATAGAAAATAGTTATGCGATAGAGAGATAGATAGCTAGATAGATAGATAGATAGATAGCTATACACGTGGACAAAACTGTTGGTACCCCTCGTTTAATGAAAGAAAAACCCACAATGGTCACAGAAATAACTTGAATCTGACAAAAGTAATAATATATAAAAATTCTATGAAAATGAACAAATGAAATTCAGACATTGCTTTTCAACCATGCTTCAACAGAATTTTTAAAAAAAGAAAACTCATGAAACAGGCCTGGACAGAAATGATGGTACCCTTAACTTAATATTTTGTTGCACAACCTTTTTTGTTGCAATCACTGCAATCAAACGATTTCTGTAACTGTCAATGAGACTTCTGCAACTCTCAACAGGTATTTTGGCCCACTCTTCATGAGCAAACTGCTCCAGTTGTCTCGGGTTTGAAGGGTGCCTTTTCCAGACGGCATGTTTCAGCTCCTTCCAAAGTTGCTCAATAGGATTTAGGTCAGGGCTCATAGAAGGCCACTTCAGAATAGTCCAATGTTTTCCTCTTAGCCATTCTTGGGTGTTTTTAGCTGTGTGTTTTGGGTCATTATCCTGTTGCAAGACCCATGACCATAGGACATTCTCCCAGAAGCTTTGAGGCTTGTCAACATGTAGTTTGGCAAATTACTTTTGTCACATTCAAGTTATTTCTGTGACCATTGTGGGTTTGTCTTTCATTAAACGAAGGGTACCAACAATTTTGTCCACGTGTGTAGATAGATAGATTAAAAAGTCAGACACCACCACAGTAAAATAAATCTAACAGTACACGTTGCTATGGCTGCAATATAAACAAACACAAAAAATGCAGCAGCACTCCGTAGACTGCTCTAACACATTTGCAAACCTTAAAGAGGTTGCCCAGAATAAAAAAAAAAAATTTTTTATTAGGCCAGGGTAGGTGAAAAAAAAAAACCATACCTGTCTCCGGTGCTCTGGTATCCTCCCAACGCTGTCCAGTCCTGCTACTCCACTGTCTAGTTTTGCAGGAAGTCCTCGCTGACTGTGTCCCCTTCTTTAGGCTGCTGATTGGCCTCAGCAGTCATATTGATCTTAATACCGTGTATTGCCCCCTCTAACATCAATGACAGCTTGAAGTCGTTTGGGTAGTTGTGGATGAGGCTCTTTATTTTCTCAGATGGTAAAACTGCCCATTGTTCTTGGCAAAAAGTCTCCAGTCCCTGTAAATTCCTGGGCTGTCTTGCATGTACTGCGCGCTTGAGATCTCCCAAAGTGACTCAATGATATTGAGGTCAGGAGACTGAGATGGCCACTCCAGAACCTTCACTTTCTTCTGCTGTAGCCAATGACAGGTCGGCTTGGCATTGTGTTTTGGATCGCTGTCATGTTGGAACGTCCAAGTACGTCCCATGCGCAGCTTCCTGGCTGATGAGTGCAAATTTGCCTCCAGTATTTCCTGATAACGTGCTGCATTCATCTTTCCTTCAACTTTGACCAAGTTTCCTGTGCCTTTGAAGCTCACACATCATCAGTGATCCACCTCTGTGCTTTACAGTAGGAATGGTGTTCCTTTCATCAGAAGTCTTATTGACACCTCTCCAAATGTAACGTTTATGGTTGTGACCAAAAAGTTCGATTTTTGTCTCATCACTCCAAATTACCTTGTTCCAGAAGTTTTGAGGCTTGTCTATGTGCTGTTTGGCGTATTGAAGGCGAGATTCGTTGTGACATTTGCGCAGTAATGGCTTTCTTCTGGCAACTCGCCCATGCAGCCCATTTTTCTTCAAATGCCTCCTTATTGCGCATCTTGAAACAGCCACACTGATAGTTTTCAGAGAGTCCTGTATTTCAGCTGATGTTTTGTGTGGGTTTTTCTTTGCATCCCAAACAATTTTCCGGGCAGTTGTGGCCGAAATTTTGATTGGTCTACCTGACCGTGGTTTGGTTTCTGGGCATGTTATCAGGCTAAAATCACCAGGGTATGTGAACTTTTAACAGGGTCATTTTGATGTTTTTGATTGTCATTACGATTTAAAAAGAACAGAAGTTTGACAATAAATGGCTTCAACCAACCACTAACCATGAGTGGAGAAAAATTTTTTGTGTTATCATTCATATTCTCTGAAAAAAGGCCAAAAAAACAAAAAATCTGCCGGGGTATGTAAACTTTTTAGCACAACTGTGACTTTTATACTGTTTTATTGATAAGTAAGAGCTCTTTATTTGCAGGGCAAGTTGTACTTTTTATTGGTACCAATGTTTGGCATGTATGACTTTTTGATCACTTTTTATTGCTATTTTTTGTGGATAGCAAGGTGACGAAAAAACATTATTTTACTCATTTCTGTATACTTATTTTTTATAGAGGTCATCGTATGGGATAAATAATGGTATTTTTGGATTGCGGGAACTTATATGTATATGAAGATGTCTAACAGGCTTGTTTATTTTTCAGTTTACATTATGTGTTTTTTAACTTTTTTATTATTTGTTTATTTTTTATTATTTATTTTTAACTTTTTAAACTTTTTTTTTTTTTTTTTTTTACTTTTTCCCTGTCCAACAAGGAGGGGACTTGAACCTGTGATCTCTGATCCCTAGTGCAATTTACTGCAATACATAGTATTGCATCACATCGCACATAGTTTTCTGTTGCTCAGCCTCCTGGCTGCTATGGCAACCTCTCAAACCCCACAATCTTATTGCGCGGGATTCGAGGGGAGGCGTCTTCCAACTCCGACGGCTTGTCCTGTGCCTCAGCTGTGTAACACAGCCGAGTGCCTTAAATAATGCCCCAGACACAGCTCCTGTGCCAGCGGCATTACAGAGCCGTACCATTAATTAACCAGTAATAGTATTGCGCAGATTGGGAAGGGATTAAAATAGTTTTAAGCAAATGGGAGGAGTATAAGTCCAACATGCAGAAAGCCACAAGACCAACATGCCCAATGCAAAAGAAAAAAAGTCAGACAGCACTTGCATAGCAAAATAAATGTACACAGGTGTACTATGCAACGCTAATTTTTGTGTGTATCTATATTGCAGCCAGAGAAGCGTAGGTATACCCAGCCTGATAAGTCTACAAAAAAATACTGTAGTCTGTTTTTATTGTATCCATAGCAATTCTATAAAAGATAGTTTATTAAATCCAAAGTTTTGTCAGAAAACTATGCTCTCTCTATAATAAGACATATTTTCACTGAGATATACAATCTTCGGATAAGCAAAATATACAATTGCATAGGGCTGTGGTCAACAGCCACCTAATAATGATATAGTGTAGTTCACTGGCACAAGCCCCGGTGCTCTCACCATACTGTAAATAATCAGATGAGCTCACTATTAATCACAGATACCTTAAGTAAATTAGCTGCTTAGCTCTGCTCGTCACAAGGTCTTGCAATGGGGTGATGAGTGATGATGTCATGAGCCAGAAGCAGATAATAACTCCCACTGCTTTAAATAGGTGCCCTCTGACTGCCAAAACTGCAAAATATGTCACAAACAGTACACATTCTCTGGGGTAAAATACGAAGAAGCTTACTTTCTTAAATACTATTACTTTACTTGGTCAATTATTTAATTTTTTCTGAAGACATTTGTTTAGATAAGATCATGTTCTAGCATTATTTATGTGCTGACAAATTTTTAACTATAAATAAATTGTATGAGTATTCATATTCCTGTGTTGACAACTTGCACCAATACAAGGTATTAACAATTGCTGCAATATAGCTAAGAAGCACTATTAACCAAGGTGCTTAAAAACTACTTATGAATAAAAGATCCTAACTTTTTTCTTTGTATGAATGGATAGCAATTTAACCTAAAAAATAACAAGCATAACATAAAATAATTCTAAAATCCAAGTCTCCATTCAATACCTAAAGATATTTTAGCCGTAATTTATTAAAAACAGGTTTCAGAAAGAAATTCAATTAAGTTGACTACCCCATAGATGTTAATGATATAATCGTACATGGATAGATCTGTAAGGGTGTGTAAGAGCCCATAATCATAGGCCAATCCAGCGATTTAATGATTGTGAACAGACAATCCGATAAACATCCATTCCCGACTACTTCATCCCAAAACAGGTTTACATTTGTTGGAAGCAAATTTCCCTATTTACATGGGATGATGTTCTGTTGAAAAACAAGCACCTTTCATGCTGTATAAAAGATGTGATCACTGGCACCCTTGCACCAGTAACTGTCATTCCTACGAACAATAGTTTCCGATAATTTTTCCTATAAGTGGTAAGTGTTAAATGTCTGTAAGAGAAAATATCCAACGTATGCATGTATCTCAGCATGTATCTCATCTGCCATTTTATTCAAGATGTTTCAAGGATCAGAATAAATGAGCCAATAAAGGGGAATGACATAAAATAATAAAATAACCATTGAGCACTGAATACCTTGCCCAAAAGTGCCACTGCTCCAGTGTTGTTGGTCACGGTTTACTGTGCTGCAGCAAAGTAATACCAATGAGGTCAGTGTATGGCTGCAGGTCAGCATATACTGCAATTGTCACATCCCCACATTAAACAAGGATTAATGGAGAGCAGTGGAGCATGAGTGGCAGCAATAGTACAGCTGGTAATTTAATGGGTAATGAGTAATAGATATTTTATTATTTTAGACCATTACACCAGTTCCCCTCCTCCCCTGGCCTATTTTTACCTGATTCTGGAAACCCCTTTAATTTCCTGTTGCAATTTCCATAGTAGATACATGTCTGTACATATAGAAATATATGTGCAGTAATATTAGGTCATGCTTCATTTTCATTACTATCTTTTAGGGTAACATGTTTTTTGAAAGAGTCTGTCGCTAGGTAACTGGGTATGAGCACCATCATACTTTTTGATAGTTCAACAGATGCGCCATTTCCTTAAACAAGTAGTTTTTATAAATATGTAAATGAGCATAACACGCAATGGGGTGTGGCAGAGCCTCACGTTTTCAAATCTGAATACAGAGCTCCTGTCTTGTCTCCTTTGTTCTTGAGACCCATTTGCATACTTTAAAAAATGACTTTTTCAAGGAAATGGTTCATCTGTTTTACTCTCCAAGGGTTTGATGGTGCTCAGCCTTATGTACCCTACAATGCATTGTGACTGGTTTGATATCCAGTTTCTTGGTGACAGATTCCCTCTAAAATTCTTTTCTGTCAACTATTTTTAATATCACAGTCCCTGGTCAGAATCATAAGCCATATAATTAATTATACACTGAAGTGGGATAATAAGAGAAACATTTCAACTACCAGGAAGTCACCTGTCTGATCTTTAAACCCCAGAAGTGCTTAATATGCCCCAAACACAGGCTTACTTATTGGCCAAAACACCAGAAAAAACAGGTGACTCATGGACAGCTTCAGACTGTTAGAGGCTCCCACCAAAATTGACAGAATCTGACAACTAATATATATCTAGAGAGAAAGAGTTATAGACTAAATAAATTCCTAATCTCTCTCTCACTATCGGGTGCTAATATTACTTGATACTGTTTTAATATTAAATTTAAATTTAATATTAAATTCAATGTACACAAGCTTACAAGTTTACATTTGCGCCGCTCTCCATTGTTGGGGGACCAGAACAATGGACACATGGACTGCTAAACTAGTGTACACGAACGATGCACGATGGACCCCATTATCTATAATGGGATCCATCTAATGTCCTCTCTTTTAAATGGTATACACCGGATGAAAAAGTCTGACTTGGAGCACTTTTTCGTTCGACGATTGTTGGCGCTTACTGTACTCAGCTATCTTTGGCATTCCCATAAACAGTGAATGGAGCAGCAGTGCACATTCCTGGCCTACTACTCCATTTGGATAGAGTCATTGAACCCACATTCCCCTTACGTCCGACAGCAGCACAATATGGGGTATCTCTGCCCCTGTGTGTTGTTTAGGACAGGTGGAACCTTTAATTAGCACCAAAAAGGTGCCTCCTACTAGCCCTATCAGAGGGCACAAGAGACCTCCCTCCACTGTGTTTTTTTCTGTCCTGTGTGGAACAGGTGGACGGAGGTCTCTTGTGACCTCCCGTTGCTAGGGGTTTTAGTTACTCCTGGCTTACCTTCTTGGGGTACCTCGGTCCCAAAGAAAAAACCTCCGGTCCTTCGGGTCTTCGCACCGCAGCGCAGCGTTATCCGGCATCCATCTGCAGGCAGCGTGATCCCGGAAGTAAGCGGGGAACCTCCGCGGCCGGAACTTTTCTCCGGTTCTGTGTTCCCAGGGGAAGGAAGCCTTTGCGCACCACCGCGCCCCTACTTCCGGTTTTCTCGGAAAAAGTGCGGTAAGTTTGGAAATTTAAAATTTAAAGGCAAAATATAGAATTGATTTTTACTGCTTGTATTTTGAGCCTCTGGCTTAGGCTTATGATCCTCTATGTTCCAGTATGGCGTTTGACTTGTTTTGGTGCTGTATAAATGTTTCTTTGTTGGCTTCCTCCCCTCGCTGCTGGATTACATTTAAAAGGTCTGAATGCAGTCCTTTATTTGTTGAGTGAGTGGTTTCTAGCTCCTCTGCTGCGGGTTGCGGTGGCTGGTTTTTTTCTGACGGTTTTTTTCTCTCCAAGTGACCGATTAAAAAAAAAAAAAAAAAAAAAAGAGGTACCCCTTGGGTTTTTATGCGATGCTTGGCGATCTTCCCTGTTTCAGTGTCACGTGGCTGTTTAATGTTTCAGATGTCATCTTCTGCAGCACGTAATGGCGATGCACTTAGGAGGAAAAATTCCTCTAAACTTGAAACACCTAATGTGTTTGGATTGCAATACCCCTTTACCTGACGGCTATGATTTTACCCGCTGTCACCAGTGTCGCGGACCCTGCCGGAAGTACCTTCTATAAGAGGTTGTTACTTGGGTAAAGGACTTTATGAGGAGTCTCTTAAAGGAGATTCGTTCTTCCATCGCCCAGATTGCCAAGAGACCGCAGATTGAGACACAATCTTCCTTACGGATCTCTGATGAAGATTATCAGATAGTGGACGTGACACTCTCATCTGACGATTCCACTGAAGATCCCAGCAGGCTGTGCTTCCACTCGAAAAATTAAGCCGGCTGCTGAAGTCCATCCGGTCTAAGGATCGTGATGTTGACGGGGAAGCCTCCGCGTCCACCTATAGAGGGCCTAGGGTCTTCCAAGTGGACCAGACATTACAAAAATTAATGTCCTCAGAGTGGAGAAGTCCTGAAAAACCTCTTGTGGTTCCTAGGAGGTTCAGCGCTTTATTCCCAGTTGCTCAATGGGATCAATGGGGTCCTCCTCCCAAGGTGGATATGGCGGTGGCTAAACTGTCCTGCCGCACTAAGGTACCATCAGATGATGGAGCAAATCTGCACGACGCCATGGCAGGCGCTTCGACAATACCTTCAAGAAGGCTTATTCAGCTGCCTCGCCCAAGACCGCTGTGCGGTTGCGTCCTGTGAAGTGTCAGCCAAATTATGTACTGACCTGGTCCACCTCAAAAGTGACCGACTCTGGAGTCTCCAGAGACGAGCTGCTAGGGTTTCTAGGCTCCGTTTCCCTGGCAGCTGAATATTTAACGGAAGCCTCCCACCATCAATTAAGGCTGGCGGCCAAATCCCTGGCACTTACCAAGAACACTGCAGCAAGAAGACCTCTATGGTTAAAACCTTGGAGAGCTGTGTTCCCCTCAAAGTATAATTTGTGCGCATTACCCTTTGAGCCGGGTAGAGTCTTTGGCTGTGCCCTAGACGAGATCCTAGAGGGCTTGGCCGACAAGAAGGGTAAACCTTTACCCCAGGCCTTCAGAGGTAGGTCTGGCTCTGGCCGTGGTAGAGGCTATCCGCCTCGTCGTGGAAGGCAGTCCAGAGAGGCTCTAGTTATTCCTCTAGAGGCGCCGGCCGGAGATTCCGAAGTCTGATGATAAAAAAGTCAAGCCTAGCTTTTGACATCAGAAGCAGTTTTCCTGTGGCCGAGATTCCTGTCGGAGGTCGTGTCTCCCACTTTCTCAATTGCGGGCAGGAAAAAATTCGAGACCCATGGGTCCGGTAGGTAATCCAAAGAGGTTATGCAATGAAGTTCCTCCGTCCTCCTCAGGATCGGTTTGTGTTAACTCGCAGCCTCCCTGGAATGCTTCATCCGAGAGTACATTCACAAGGGAGCCCTGGTGGAAGTCCCTTCTCTAGAAGAAGGATCCAGTGTCTATTACCCCGTCTTCCTGATGCCAAAACCGGCAGACAAGTGGAGAATGATCATAGACTTAAGGTACCTCAACCGCTTCATCAAAAAGAAGCGCTTCCATAGGAAAACCATAAAGTCTGTCACCACCTTTCTCCTCTAAGGCGATGTTTTTTGTGACTTTGGATAAAAGACGCCTATTTGCATATTTCTATTTACCTCCACACAGAAGGTTTTTTTCTAAGGATTGCCGTAGTAGTTTCCGGCCACAGGAAGCACTTTCAATTCACAGCACTACCCTTCGGGATCTCCTCTGCTTCCCACACCTTTACAAAGGTAGTGGCCCCCATAACGGCCGCCCTCAGGCTTCAGGGGATATTCTTGGTGCCTTATCTAGACGACTGGTTGATAAAGGCCCAGTCAGAGTCTGTTCTGCTCCAGTACCTACAGACAGCCTTCAGAGTCTGTGATAGCTTATAAATTGGGAGAAGTCAAAAACGATCCCTTCAACTCGAAGGAAGTTCCTCTGAGAAAACTACTTCCTAGATTGAGTCCGCCTGCAAATCTCCTTGACACCAGCAAGGAAGGAGAAGCTGGTTGCGGCAGTCCGGCACCTCTTCAAAAAGCTGATAGCCTCCATCAGAACATTGATGAAGATCCTGGGCTTGATGTCTTCCGCAGTGGAGGCAGTCCCATGGGCCTTGTGGCACTTACGTCCCCTCCAGAAGGAGTTACTAGAGGCTTGGGATCGCTCCCTTCTTACATTCAGCAAGAAGATTCGACTCTCCCCCAGGACCCGTCTTTTTCCCTCAAGTGGTGGTTGCACCTGAAAGACGGAAGGTCCACGGTCCAACCTTCTTGGACCCTGTTGACTACAGATGCATCCCTCTCGGGATGGGGAGCCCATTGGACGAAAACTCCATAAAGGGAGTCTGGAGCGCT
The DNA here is from genome assembly GCA_947044405.1 of Leptodactylus fallax. Classification (NCBI taxonomy): domain Eukaryota; kingdom Metazoa; phylum Chordata; class Amphibia; order Anura; family Leptodactylidae; genus Leptodactylus; species Leptodactylus fallax. The sequence goes on from CAMRHE010000024.1 coordinate 3,358,160, forward strand.
CCTGAAAAAAGGACCTCGTCCAACTGGAAGGAGCTCAGAGCCGTATATCGTGCCTTACTCTATTGCTTACCTCTTCCCAGGGAAGAGCAGTCAAAATCCGGTCAGACAACATGACCACAGTGCTGTACGTGAACAGACAGGGAGGCACCAGATCACCAACCCTCCTTAGGGAGGCAGATCTGATATTTACATGGGCAGAGAAAAATCTAACCCATTTATCCGCAGTTCACATCAAGGGCTCCCTGAACATAGTAGCGGATCGGTTGAGTCGGGGTTATGCCGTATCAGGAGAATGGTCACTCAATCCAGAAGTCTTTCATCAGATTACCCTGAACAGGGGTCTTCCAGAAATAGACCTCATGGCAACCCGACTCAATGCCAAAGTGGAGAAGTTCTGTTCCCTTTACCAGGAGGACAATCCCTTGGCAGTGGATGCCCTGTCCATCCCTTGGAGGTCCAGGCTGGCATACATCTTCCCTCCAATTCCAATAATACCAAAGATATTAATGAAAATCAGACAGGACCAAGTCTCTGTGATAGCCATCATTCCATTCTGGCCAAAAAAAGAGCTTGGTTTTTCCCAACTCATGGAGATGAGTCGAGGGATATATTGGAGGCTTCCCCCCATCCAGAACCTGGTTTCCCAAGGATCTCTGAAGTGCCAGGATCTCTGGAGATTCAACCTGACAGCCTGGAGGTTGAGCAGTCCCTACAGCAGGATAGAGGACTGTCAGAGGCCCTCCTGAAGACCCTTTATTCTGCAAGAGCAGAATCTACCAATAAGAACTACCAGAGGACAGCCAAGATTTTCATGGAGTGGTGCTCCAAGAAGGGTATGAATAATCTAGAACCTTCAACGGCTGATATTTTCTTCAGGACGGTTTGGATAAGGGCCTTGCCCCTGCCACTTTGAAAGTGCAGATTGCGGCCCTCTCCGCTCATTTGAACAGATGTCTGTCTCAGGATCCTCTGGTTGCAAGGTTCCTTAAAGGAGCAATGAGGCTAAAGCCCTCAGTATCATCCCCAGTGGGACCTTGCGGTAGTCATTACAGGCCTGTGCGGTCCTCCATTTGGACCCTTGGAGACTACGGGGATAAAATATTTAGCCTACAAACCACTTTTTTGTTGGCTATTATATCTGCCAAAGAGTAGGGGTGCTCCAGGCCCTCTCTTCTAGAGAACGGTACATTTTGTTTTTGCAGATAGGGTGCACCTTAGGTTTGCCTGGGTTTATCCCTAAGGTCCCCTCATACTATAATAGCAATCAGCTAATTTCGTTACCTGTGTTTTCCCCTCTCCAACCTCTGAGGAGGAAGAAAAGCTCAACACCTTAGATGTGGTAAGGTGTCTGTGGATTTACCTATTCCACACTCAACTGCTTAAGAAGGCCAAAAGCCTACTAATTGATATGCAGTGTAAAAACAGAGGCCTCAAGGCTTCCAAGCCTACTCTATCCACATGGATCAAGGAGACAATTAAGTCTTCCTTTCTTATTCAGGAGTTATTCCCTCCAGTCTTTCTACGGCCACTCGACCTGGGTTGTCGACTTCTTTGGCTGAGTATCGGTCCTTACCATTGGACCAGATTTGTGCGGCTGCATCATAGTCATCTCAGTTGACCTTTTGTTAAACATTATCATTGGACATCCGCAGTTTCCAGACAATTGCCTTTGGTCAGTCAGTCCTTGATGTTGTAAGGCGAGGAAACCCTCCCTAGGGGAATTACTTGCTATCTCCCCATATTGTGCTGCTGTCGGACGTAAGGGGAATCGTTGATTGTAATGTCAATCTGTATTCCCTTAGTCCAGACAGAAGCACAAGGCTTCCCTCCCTAGAAGCTTGTTTCCTGTTACTTTATAATTTACACAGTGGAGGGAGGTCTCTTGTGCCCTCTTATAGGGCTAGTAGGAGGCACCTTTTTGGTGCTAATTAAAGGTTCCACCTGTCCTAAACAACACACAGGGGCAGAGATACCCCATATTGTGCTGCTGTCTGGACTAAGGGAATACAGATTGACATTACAATCAACGATTGTCTGTGGATAGGGGATAACTTTAAAGCCTGGGCTAACTGACAAAGATATATTAGGAGGTTAATTCTATCAGCACACAATTTTGGATCTCTCTAGATAAAAAGATGTGTTGACCTATTTTACATCCTGAGATTAGGTTTATCCACATCTCTATACTCCCATGGTATGATGTCTTTAAATTATTCTCTTACTAACTACTGAACATTATTTATGTACAAGATTCAATAAAACAAGCATCAAATTTGCATCACACATGGATATTCTACACACATGTAACAGATCTTATATAATAATACATACAGCAAATCTATACTTGTGTCATCAGACTCTGCAAGCTCTTAGAGCAGCTGAGCAGAACTACAGTTCATATGCCTTATAGAGAACTCTTGTTACATTACAGATTACTGCATTCCCATGGAAAACCATCCTATCCAAAGTGCTGCTATTCTCTTACGAGCCAGATTTCTTTTAAAGTGCACATCAATGGCATCTAACTTCAGACTCTTGCAATAAATAAGCAATGGATTAAAAAATATATTCCATCACTTTTATTTTTATGGATTTATTGGCCAATCTGGTTGAAATTAAGACACTCAGATTGTTCTGTGCTGAAGAAAACCAGATGTCCCCTTTGAGTGCTATATAAATATCCCAATACATTTAACGTGTGAACCATGAAAAACCAACAAAGCCATTTTTCCCTCAGTAATATCAGCCAAAAATAGCGGAGCATTAGCAAAGACACTGTTTATCAGCGTTGATGGCAAACTAAGACATCCAGGTTTACTTACGTGAGAACATAATTTACACTGACAATGCAATGGGGTCTGGAGGATCGGCTGTTGTGGACAATTGTAGCATAGCTTTGTACCCACACCCAACCGCCATGTTTGGCCAGGAACCGATAATACTTAGTGGTAACTTGACCTTTCACCAGCACTGCAAAGAAAAACATAAAGACAGCATATGTTGATATATAATTTTATATTGTATTATCAATCATGGAAACTGAAGCTTTTATCTTTTATTTCACATTACTTAAAGTAGAACTGCTAGAAGTCATTTGTACAGTACATGGGCCTTTATTGTGTAGAAAACTGCTCAATGCAGTGTTGGAATAGGACTCCTTGGGCCTACAAGAGGAAATGGTTCTAGCGCCCACCCTACAACTATGCAGAACATGTGCACATCCATTTTTCATTGTATCCTAATCTTTGTTGCTATCATAGCATACAAAAGAAATATCACCAGTGACGGTTGATAGGTTATTTGTGCATTAAACCATAAGAAATAGAACATAGATCCAAAGTCACTTCTAAATAGGGTTGTCTCCTTTGCCTGCCTTCTCCTTTGTGGCCCTGTTTAATTTGGTGCCCTGTTTGAAGTCTTTAAATGTGTCCACTGACAAAATATATATTTTTTTAATTTTAAACATTTTTTGCAAGATAAATAAAACAAAGTACAGTTACATAGGGTTTTATGATCATATATTTCATTAAATGTAATTATATTTATTATAGATCCCAGCCTAAAATCTGCAGATTCTCTGCAATTGTATCAAAAATGTAAACAGGAAAGATACTGTCTGCTGATAAAGAAGGAAAGGGGGGAAAGGAAGGAAAGTCAGTTTATATAGGGATACTTTAACAAGAGTAATGGTGAGATCCCCTTGTCAATTTATTTTTGACTTTTATAATGAATAACAGAGGAATAGAACAACACAGAGTTACAAGAAAAATGCTCTTTTGCATGGAGAATACAAGTATTTACTAAAACAGATGTGTTAAGAAAGCTGATGGGTCCACCTCATACATCAGCCACAATGTCTAGAGCCATGTTGGCGAACCTATGGCACATTGTGCCAGAGAGGGCACACAGAGCCCTCTCAGTTGGCACATGCACCGTCGCCATGATTGCTCAATAACAGGGAATCTGGTACAGGGAATCCCGTTAGTGAGCAATCGCTTCTTTCAGCTGTATGTGCAAATGCACATACAGCTGAAAGCTGCGGGTCTGCAGGACCACTGCTTACACTGACTGCAGAGTGTAACCTCTGCCTTGATGCAGGCGCGATGACGTGAGACATCAGCGCCTGCGATCAGAAGAAAAAGGAGGACGCTCTTCGTGGGACTACAGCCATACAAGGGTAAGTACCATAAACTACTGTGCGGGGGCCCACTGTGGAGCATATAATACTGCGTGTGGGGCCTAATGTGGAGCATATACTACTGTGTGGGGGCCCACTGTGAAGCATATAATACTGTGAGGGGGCCCAAAGTGGAGCATATAATACTGTTTGAGGGGCCTACTGTGCAGCATATACTACTGTATGGGGGCTTACTGTGAAGCATATAATACTGTGGGGGGCCCAAAGTGGGGCATATAATACTGTTTGGGGGGCCTACTGTGGAGCATATACTACTGTGTGGGGGCCCACTGTGGAGCATACAATACTGTGCACGGGCCACTAAGGAGTGTATAATACTGTGCGGGGGCCACTCTGGAGCATATAATACTGTGTGGGGGCCACTGTAGAGCATATAATACTGTCTGTGGGCCACTGTGGAGCGCATTGTACTGTGTGGGGGCCCTTCACTATTTATATCACACAGTATCTGTTTTCTAGCAGACATGTGATATTATTACAGGCTGTAATAACATTACACAGTCACTATAAAACAGATCCTGGCTAAAGGTTAAATTGCCGTGTTGGCGCTTTGCTATAGTTTAGTGGGTTTTGGGTTGCAGTTTGGGCACTCGGTCTCTGGGCCATCACTGGTCTAGAGTGTAGCACAGCCACCAATCCATGTCCTTGTGCTGTTTCTCTACGGGTTACTGTGCAGTGCAGTGACTAGTTTGCTAAGTAAAATAGTTCCTTCCCACCTTATTCAGAAAAAGTTAAGTTTCTCCAGACAGAATAACCTGCAAGTACTGGAGTTGCTATTGTTCTGCAAGTGTCTTTCCCCTGTGTAAATAAGTTGAGTGTTTGATTAAATTGATGTTGGTGGTATCTCTATGAAGATGTTGGCTCCCTGAAGTAAGGGATTTACAGTGCCTTGCGAAAGTATTCAGCCCCCTTGAACTTTTCAACCTTTTGCCACATTTCAGGCTTCAAACATAAAGATATAAAATTTAAATTTTTTAGTGAAGAATCAACAACAAGTGGGACACAATTGTGAAGTGGAACGAAATTTATTGGTTATTTTAAACTTTTGTAAAAAATAAAAAACTGAAAAGTGGGGTGTGCAATATTATTCGGCACATTTACTTTCAGTGCAGCAAACACACTCCAGAAGTTCAGTGAGGATCTCTGAATGAGCCAATGTTGTCCTAAATGACTGATGATGATAAATATAATCCACCTGTGTGTAATCAAGTCTCCGTATAAATGCACCTGCTCTGTGATAGTCTCAGGGTTCTGTTTAAAGCGTAGAGAGCATCATGAAGACCAAGGAACACAACAGGCAGGTCTGTGATACTGTTGTGGAGAAGTTTAAAGCCGGATTTGGATCAGAGATGCAGCCAAGAGGCCCATGATCACTCTGGATGAACTGCAGAGATCTACAGCTGAGGTGGGAGAGTCTGTCCATAGGACAACAATCAGTCGTACACTGCACAAATCTGGCCTTTATGGAAGAGTGGCAAGAAGAAAGCCATTTCTCAAAGATATCCATAAAAAGTCTCATTTAAAGTTTGCCACAAGCCACCTGAGAGACACACCAAACATTTGGAGGAAGGTGCTCTGGTCAGATGAAACCAAAATCGAACTTTTTGCCCACAATGCAAAACGATATGTTTGGCGTAAAAGCAACACAGCTCATCACCCTGAACCCACCATCCCCACTGTCAAAAATGGTGGTGGCAGCATCATGGTTTGGGCCTGCTTTTCTTCAGCAGGAACAGGGAAGATGGTTAAAATTGATGGGAAAATGGATGGAGCCAAATACAGGACCATTCTGGAAGAAAACCTGTTGGAGTCTGCAAAAGACCTGAGACTGGGACGAAGATTTATCTTCCAACAAGACAATGATCCTAAACAAAGCAAAATCTACAATGGAATGGTTCACAAATAAACGTATCCAGGTGTTAGAATGACCAAGTCAAAGTCCAGACCTGAATCCAATCGAGAATCTGTGGAAAGAGCTGAAAACTGCTGTTCACAAACGCTCTCCATCCAACCTCACTGAGCTCGAGCTGTTTTCCAAGGAAGAATGGGCAAGAATTTCAGTCTCTCGATGTGCAAAACTGATAGAGACATACCCCAAGCGACTTGCAGCTTTAATCGCAGCAAAAGGTGGCGCTACAAAGTATTAACTTAAGCAGGCCGAATAATATTGCACACCCCACTTTTCAGTTTTTTATTTTTTACAAAAGTTTAAAATAACCAATAAATTTCGTTCCACTTCACAATTGTGTCCCACTTGTTGTTGATTCTTCCCCAAAAAATTAAAATTGTATATTTTTATGTTTGAAGCCTGAAATGTGGCAAAAGGTTGAAAAGTTCAAGGGGGCCGAATACTTTCGCAAGGCACTGTATGTCTCATAGAATGCGCACCTCTGTGAACTAAGCACTAGATATGGTTATATTTTCTAATATATTTTTTGCAGACAAGATCTTTACACAGTACATAGAGTATTATGTACACATATCTTGTAAACAAACAGTACTGTATGTGTATTGTGGGGGAAGCAGGGCTCAGGGACTAATCTGCTGCAAAATGCATATACAGCATTAGAACAACCAATGCCAGATTCTATTATAATAGACAACCCCTCTAAGGCTGGGTTCATATCTGCAGTCGGTGAGTGCTCGGGGATTCCATTCCCCACTCCGCTAGAAAAAGCAGCAGGACTTTTCTCTCCGCATTTTTCGGGCAGAAACCTGGCGGTCCCCATTATAGTCTATGAGGTCCACGGGTTTCCATGGGTAACCACTTTGTAAACGGATTGGGTTTCCATTTTTTGGGTCACCAAGCGGAAGTGTCAACCTAGAGTAAAGCCAGTTGCACATGACCGTGTGCTAACCGGCTGCTGTGAATGAACGCATCCGTGTGCCGCCCGTGCATTGGCCGTGCTTCCAATGAATAGGAGCCACGGAAGCAGGGATGCAAAATCGGATGGGAATAGGACCTGTAGCATATTTTGTGACTCAGACTGTCGGCCAGCACACGTGACCGTGTAATTCACAGTCATGTGTACGGGCCCAAGGAAATGAATGGGTCAGTGTGCTATCCAGGAAAAACTCGGATAGCACACTGACCAGTCATATGGTCTTCTGCAAGGGGGCTAAGATTGAGAATCAGTAAATTAATTTGTTAAATGTCACAGACTTACCAATACTGTCAAAAATTAAGAAATTAAGGGGATTGTATCATTAAAAAACAAGTTTTAAAATAAGATCACATAGGAATAGCCTTTATAAAGGCTATTCATCTCTTACCTTTATCTTGAAGGTCCGCACTGCCATTTTTGAATTTTTGTTCATTCTTCATTGTGCTGAGAAAGCACAGGGGGCGTTACCCCTGTGTTCTGAGCAGAGTGCTTTCATCCAATCCAGCGCCGCCTTTCTTCTGCTCCGTCGGCCATTCACCTCCTCTTCTTACAGGAGACCACCACAAAATGGCCAACAGAACAGCTGACTGCACATGTCCGTTGGCCATTTTGTGGTGGTCTCGTGTAAGAAGAGGAGGAGAATGGCCGACGGAGCAGAAGAAACGCGGCGCTGGATTGGATGACAGCACTCTGCTCAGAACACAGGGGTAACGCCCCCTGTGCTTTCTCAGCACAATGAAGAATGAATAAAAATTCAAAAAAGGTGGCGCGGACTTTCAAGATAAAGTTAAGAGATGAATAGCCTTTATAAAGGCTATTCCTATGTGCTCTTAGGTTAAAACTTGTTTTTTAATGATACAATCCCTTTAAGGCCATGTAAACCTAGACAGGCAAATTTATCAAAGTGGCACCCACACTATAATAGATCTGGTACATCTTATTTGACATGTTAGGGACATTATCCTTCCTTATACCATCTATTGGTTGGATTACTTTACACTAGTATTATGACCAAATTGACCAAAATTGTGGCACAATTAATTATTAAATCTGGTGCATTTTATGACTTCTCTTAGCCACACTTCTTTTTGAAGTTTGAAACATTAAACAAATCTGGCACATGGCAGGAACCACAGTTTCTTGGTGCAAACTGAACCAGAAATCTGGTACACTAGTAAATATCCCCAATATATTTATATAATGGTCAGTGGAAAGGCCATGTATGATCTTTGCATAAACTATATTCATAGAAACATCCTGAATTAGTAAAATGATTTTGATAATGCCCATGTCAACACAGTTTCAGTGAAGATTATAGAATATGTATGAATACATTTATTATACAGAAATAAGAGCCTGGATGCCCAGTATGTACAGCAATGGCAAATGAAAAAAGGTTTTACTTAGTCACGACTTTCCCTTTGTCACTTCGTACACAGATATTCACAGAACAAAAGCCATTGAAATCCAACTAATCGAAAGAGACAATGTTGGACACAATGGGGGTGTAAACCAAAGTGTGTAAGGGAGTCGACAACACAAGAACAGCCATGCTAAGCAGACACGCCTGAGTGACAATTACCCTCATGAAATCCTACTAAAGGAAAGTATACAGACAAGTCTATGAACGCAAAGATAAGTATGTGTGTATGCAGCCAAATGTAAGTGTGTATCAGTGCAAAGTGGTTAATACCATTACAAATTAGTTTTTTCACCTACAATGCAGCAAAGTATGCTCATAAATTTTTTTTTAACAGTAACTGCAAGTAAGATGAATGTAATAAAGCAGCACATTTAGATATAACTCCAAACGTTCAAAGGACTGAAAGAGGGACAGAATGTGTGCCGTACTATGCATACCACTGTGAATTTAGCCCCACCCACTTCCAACTTGACTCCACCCTTTCCCATCCATTTCACTTTGTGTCTACATATAGTATAAAGCCCCTACAGTCACCCTGACATGGTATGCACCCACATTATAATGTCTCCCTCCAGCTGCCCCCCACAGTATAAAGTTCTCTTCCAGTTGCCCCCACAATATAAACTCCCTCTCTAGGTGTGCGCACAGTATAATATTCCCCTTCAGCTACCCAACAGTTTAATGTCCCCCTCCAGCTATAACCAGAGTATAAAATTTCCCTTCAGGTGCCCCACAGTTTAATGTTTCCCCCCAGCTGCACACAGTATAAAGTCCCTCTCATGGTGCACCCACAGTTTAATGTCCCCTCCAGCTTCCCCCACCGTATAATGTCCCCCTCCAGTTGCCCTTGCAGTTTAATGTCCTCCTCCAGCTGCCCCCAGAATATAATATCTCCCTCCAGTTGCCCCAGTATAATGTATAATCTGGTGCCCACACAGAATCAAACTTCCATCTGTGGTACGGAGCCTTCAAGGAGCAGAAGGTGCAATGTAAGTGATGTCACTACATCGCATTTACTGCTCCCGAAGCAGAGACGGGGGCCGAATAGTTAAGCAGACAGCTCCCTGCTTCACCATTGTATTCAACTCATCTGTGTCATACCTCCCGGCATCCGGGACAGTGGGAAAACACCTGGAATCCATGACTGTCCCAATGAATTATGGACAGTTGGGATTATGCATTTAGAGCCGAACTTTCCTTTTACAGTCTATGCTACAACACTGACAGCTGCATCTTTCAGTCTTCAGACCCTCGGCAAATGAGAGCTCATAGATCCTGCTGGGGAAAATGTGCAGTGAATACCATTGTGTTCATCACACTAAGATTTTGTAACATATTCTCAATGTTGGTAATGGCCATTTCCCCATTCCCTACAGTTTTTATGGCCCTATAGTCAAATTGTAGTCATGCCATCTACAGCCAGCAATAAATAAATATTAAGTGAAGTGTAGTGAACAGTATGCTTGCTTGCAGTACATTTTATACATAAGTAATTTTTTAGAAATGTATCTGTCATTTAAGAACTAAATATGGGCATAAAAAGTGGGGACTCAAGAACTACATGCACATTTGACTTATAGGATATAATTACTTTGCCTGTTTTCTGTGTATGTGGTTTCTATTTTTTATTAGATCTTATAATGTTTTGACTCCAACTCCATTATAATAGCAAAGACATGAATTGCCAAAATGTACTATCTATCTAATTATATTGTCAAATCATAGCATAAATGTTTAGGTGCCTCAAAAACCCAAGGATTGACATTTTTCTGCTGGTTCTGTAGGGTCCACTGAATTCTTCAATGGAGAGATCAATGCACATGCCTGACCAACCATTTATACTGTCTATGCCTAGATAGGGATGCCAAAGGTGGGACCCCTGTCTATCAGAAATTTATGGTTTCTTCAGTGGGGAAACCCTTTAGCATGTACTTAAATCCAAATGATATTAAACATCAGTAAGATTATATTTTATAAAATATAATATAAGTAAGGACCATAAGGCAAAACTGCACACTTAGTAAAACTATACCATCCAGGCCCAACTCTATGTTATCTTTTCAACAGTAAAAAAACAAAAAAAAAGTAGTATATACACACAGAAGGAACCCCCAATTAGCCATTTAGCATGGGCAAAAGCTAATACTAAATGATTAATAAATAAACATAGTCCTTACATAAATGATGAGCGCACCGCAGGTGAAATGTGTCACATCCATGAACATGATGATACAATGTCTTCTCAATAAGATCTTGAGGTTCATATCCAGTTAACTCTGCAACTCTGGAGCGCAAACATATAGTTAGAAGAAAGTCCCAAAGTCACTTCAGTAGCTTTTTATATCGATATTTTTACTTCCTAGATTTAGACTCTTTACACTGACACAACCAGTTTACAGTATGTTAGGATGAAAATAATGCATCATGGAAATCTCTACACAAATGTAATATCCATAAATATACTTAAATACGTTTTTCTGAATAGTCAAAAATAATTATCTATAAACACATATCCTGCCACTAAATATACTCATTTATGACAAACCTACCTGGAATCTAGAAATATAAGTTTCATGTCAAGACTGGCTCTGAACATGAACATATTGCTATGTAGTTTGATTTCTGTGACTGCACTGGGAGGGAGAGAATGACCAACAGCAACCAAGCCTACATTTTGGTAACAGCCATCAAATGGAGACATATCCAGGCTATACTGCCTGATCTTGAGATACCCACTGCAATGGATGACCTGCAAGACATACAAATGATAAACTCAGGTTACTTCTTATGTGAAAAATTACTTCCATTTGTATCTGTTATATTACTGTTCACATGGTGCAAATTCATAAAAGTTGAATGTCAACTTTGTAAAGATTTGTATAGATTTTTTACCATCAGATTATGCAAGCAGAAATAAAGGGCATCACCAGTTTCAACATACCCAATTTTTTACATCCTCTCAAGGAAGGTAAGCTGCCACCAAAAGTGTCTAGCAGAAGCTTACTTACCTCACCCCATTATTAATCCATGCACCTTCAGTCAAAGAGGGCATGCATGTTTATGGGGATCAGGAGGAAAAGTGGTCAGCCAAACAAGAATTTGGCCTCAGCTACTAAAGTATTATAGTCATCTAAATAGTAAATGCTGATGTTTACACTTAATATCAGATAAAGAGACTAGGGGCACTAAATTAATACATAATAGACTCTTCTAACTACATGTTAACAAACTAATAGTCATTTTCAAGACTTGTACAGTTAAAGTGATTTTTCGGGATCTAGATATTGATGCTGATCAGTTGTTTGCACATTGCAACCTCTTCAGTAGCTCTTTACATTGCTCCATCTCCATGCATGTCATCTACTTAGTAGCTATAGTGCATGGTATTTCACAATCGTCCCTTCAAATGAATGGAAGGAAGTTGCAGTATCCTGCACCATCACTACTAAGTAAACAATGTGCAACTAGATGGAGCAAAGTAAACATTGAAGAAGCTGCAGTGCTCAAGAGTGCTACAACACCTTCAAACAGCTGGTCAGAGTCCCAAGAGTCCTTCCCATCAATCTGATATTAATGGCCTATCCCAATGATAAGTCATCAATATCCTGATCTTGGAAAATCAATTCAAATCTTCTAAAAAAATTTTCAGAAATAAATATAAAGATGTACAGATTTTCCATTGTTTAGAGTCTCCTACCTTATACCCCCCACATGTTAGACCTGCATTCCTCTTTGCTAGCACACATTTCATCCGCAGGAAGAAAGAACGTTCAATTTCATATTCTGCAAGACAAGTGAAGTAATATTAACATCCCAGACTTCAGAGCCTCCATATAACCACTGTGAAGACAGGTTGTGATTTACCCTGGACAAAGTGGGAATGATATGGTTGGTGAGCTGTAAGTACTGCAGTCATCTCATCATGATCAGCAGGGTGAATGTACTCATAGATGCTATTTCCAGTCAATTCTACCTACAAGAACAGAAGATTTCAGTATCAATGTAATTTAATTCCCATTAAGAAATTGCAAAATACATTTGAAATACATGTTATGAAACCCTATGCAAGAGAAAATAAGATACAGATGGCCATTGTGAACAATTGTAAATGTAACTGGATTCCCACCAGATCTGGAAATATTGACACAGTGCATGTATGAATCTAATCTATCAATACTATTTGCTGATAAGATTCTCTCATTAACACCTGTAAGGGGAGTACTGGTACAAGCACAAATAGTGATTCTTAATCTTACCTGTGATAAGCCCAGATGCACTGAAGCAGTCTCAGAGATATACATGATTTTCCCATCAGGTGCCACCACAAAGATGAAACCATCTAAGGTCTAAGTGGGAGAAAGGAAAATAAAATAATCATAAAATTCAGGCTCCCCGATCTGAATACCTAGAGTGCATCAATTTAAATACCATTTACATTTAGAAAGCACTCGGGTGGTCAGATGTCCCTTCACCTCTAGTTTAAACATCTCATTGTTGAATCAAACATGGTCTTAGACAAGAGAGTGCTATATGGGAAATGGGTTTAATCTTCTATTGTTTAACATTGCAAGCGCTTATCACCTGTAAACACTGTGAAGATATATGACTCTCAGCAGGGAAAGTGGCTTTAAGCTACTACAATGCAGAAATCGACTTTGCAGACTATTCTGCCTCACTTCACTGGTGAACAGTTTATACAAGTAACAACAGGGGATTAGATATGTATTTTCCTAAACACAACAATCATTCATTCCATTACAATCTTATTTCCAAGACTTTTTATTCAGTAGCAACATAGTAAGATGGAACAACTGGCTTTATGGAAGAAGCTATTACATATACAGAAGCAGTACATGTATCTAAAGTTTATAAAAAATCTATGACAACAGCACAAATTTCACTAGGATGTTAATAAACTAAGAAATGCATGTAAATACCCCTGAAAACGGTAACATAATGTTAACGCTGCATTTATTTTATGGTAATGTGGGAAGAGGTAAAACTCATTGAAGTTTAGAAGTTCCATCATGTGATAACGTTCACTGAAAGGTCTGAATTCTTTAATCATTAATCACAAGTAACCATTTCCCTGCATGTTCTACCTGTAAAAGATGAGATCCCAGTTCTCGACCAACATTATCCAAGGAACTAGGTCTGCTGGAATGGCCCCAGGCTTCTCCAAGTCCTGCATGCATAAACAAACAGAAGAATTGGTGAGAAAGCTGGATGTAGACTTCTGGACCAGAGGTCATCTGCTACATTATCTCACTGCAAACAGCAGCTTTTCATTCCAAGCACAATGCATTTCAAATACCACAGACCATGGAAGGCAGACATGAGGCAATGCCTGTCTGTTGTACAAACTGTATACATCAATAGAACATACCTAGTTAAGTCTTACAGTGGAATGGACAAATAAAACTGATCCTGTAAACTACTGTGTTTGAAGTGTCCATTCACAAGCATGTGAAAATTAATGTGAGCAAGAAACTAACTTTCTTTGACTGAGAAATTGTTTTCCTCCAATCCCCATAAATATAACAGATTGTTAAACATTCTGAAGTACAATCACACACCAATGATAAAGTCCTTTATATATACTGAAGCCTCAGTGCTTATTCAGATGTGAAAAACAGATGAACTGCAAACAAAACATGTCTATGAAAACAATAGGTCTGTGTGGAAAACACTGACAGCACGTGTCCATGAAAACCAGATGTGTAAATGAGGCCTTAAATGGATAGTCAGGATATAAAAGCAGGTTACAGAAAAAAAAAAAGTCTTCAAATATTCCTGCATCCTCTGAAATACTTTAATCATCTCAGAATAATATGCTACAATTTCCATAAACAGATAGATACAGTAGATAGATATTGGATAGACAAAAGATGGATAAATGATCAATAAATAACACGTAAATAATAGATAGATAAAAGGCTGTGTTCTTATACTGATCCAGTGTAGTTTCCCTGCATAGTGGCTGCATCTGATCAAAAAAAAAAATCACTGCAGAGCATTTCAGGCTGGCTTGTTGACAGATTTAGCGCTGTATGCCATTAGAGGCTTTGGAGTACTGGATAGGAAAATTGTCATCAGTTGTGTCCAGCTTAGGCATAAGGCTGACTGGCCAGACATAACTGATATACATAAACCCAGCCTTACATTAAGGTTCCACATAGCGAATCACAGCTAAAAAAAAAAAATAGCAGCTGAAAAACGCAGCAAAAACACACTGCGTTTTTATACAGCCTTGTACTGTAGTCACTATAGGACAGTATTTCAGGGAGAGACAGGAACTCCAAGCATCATAGATAACTACAATGCTGGGAGTCTTTCTCCCCCCCCCCCAGTTTTCAGGCTGGCTGATATTCGGTCATGTGAGAGCAGCTTTAGGCTAAGGCCCCATGTGGCGTCCTGCAGCAAAAAAGCGCTGTGGGAAAAATTGTGGCGGCAAAGCATCACGGTTCTTCCCACAGAGCTTTGCACAGAAAGTTTTTAAAGGTTTTCTCTGCGGACTTTCTGCTTCAATTATACCTATAGGGAAACTGCCGGCGTTTCTGTAGGTATAATTGATATGCTGAGATTTCCAAAACACAACGGTTTTGGAAATCACAGTGTGTCCACTGCGCGTATTTTACTGCAAAGTGGGGATGGGGTTTGCTAGAATCCCATCCACTTTGCTGTCACTGTAAAACGCTGCGTTTTTTTTTCCACGGCATTTACGCTGCACGCAAACGACTGCATTTACAACTATAGTCAATCATTTCGTTATTATGGATCTCAGTCCTCATTCTCTCTGCAACCCACCTATATTACAGGTACACAGGAACATTTCCCTGTTTTTCACTTCCTTTGCACCCTTTTCTCTTATGTCATTCCTGTGGCTACTTGCATAGAAAAGGAGAAAAGGTAGGAATATTGATTAACTACATTCACACTGTAAGTTATTGATGCAAATTTCTCCTCTTAGGGTTTCTAATTAATTCAATGCAACGGAACCTGAGAAAAAAATAGATATAAAATCTTTTAGGACATGCAAAGTTGAATACATTACATTTTTAATATTATTCTGTATAAGAAATTGTTAAAAAGTAGCTGGCACTTTAAGGCTGAAGCCCCATGTTGCAGAAACGTAGCGTTTTTGCATGCTGAGTTTTAGAGTACCAGCAAAGTGAATTCTGGTTATTCCCATGCACACATTGCAGGAGAAAACAACTTCAGAAAAGCTGTGTTTTCAAAAAACGCATTAGTTTTCATAAAACACAGTATGTAAATTATAGCTGCCGAAACACAAGCATTTTCCCTATAGATTTAATAAGGGAAGAAAAAATGCAGAGAAAAACACATCGAAAATGTAATGAAAATTTCTTCAAAAAAAAAAAAAAAAACGCAATGTGTTTCTGCTGCATTTTTTTCTGCTGCATTTTTTAGCTGTGGTTCTTTACGTGGGGCCTTACCCGAATGGTGCCTATATATGTTAAAGGTAAATCAGTCAAACAGGTGAGTCCAGTTTACTGTCCAAAAGGTATGGGAACTTTCTGGCTGCCCTCTGATAGTCAGAGTCTGACTGTAGATATTAGGGGAAAGAAGGCTTGGTCATGTTAAATTTCAACATGGCCAATCATGTACAGCTACAGGAAATAAGCTGCTGCCAGAAGAGTCCACATTAAAGGGATGTGCATGGGGGAGTCAAGAGGAACATCTGTCATCCAGCCAACAACTGTTCAAGGTTTAGGAAGACTTTAAGCTTTCAATTAACAAGGTCTTGATTTGCTAAAATATATGGATCTGTATTCGCTGCAACTAAGAATAGATGCATATATCCATCTCTCTCCATATAGCAGCTTACAGATCCACCTGCACATGCACATTTCGTTCCTTTTAATCAAATATTGTTCTTTAATATCAGGACCCTTACATTGCAAAATACTGTAACAACCAGACTGATTTCAATGTGGAAAATCATCAATCACTGTTTCAAATACCATTAGTTTGTGCACTGCTGCTGCAATTCTTAACTTATTCTGACCAATAAGTAGAAATGATTGTTTTTGTACATGGATGCAGACCTAATGAAGTCATAAACATGTCTTTTCCAAACATCTTTAACAACAACAATATAGCAAAATAAAGAAATCTCACTTAATTACGATTTTACTAAATAGTAATTCATATACATAGGTATAAACTTAACTCAATTTTGAAATTTAAATTAAAGAAAATATATTTCAATGGTTACTGTGGAAAATGTAAAGGGTGTTATAACTAGTTTATTTTTACTGGTCCGTCCCCATATAAAAAGAAATTTGCGAAAGCAGACAATCTTTGCACAACTTAGTTTTAACACAGAAGTATTTCTAAGATGAGACAATACTGTTATTACCACTACTCTCTCCAGTAGTATAACAGTGATTAGCTACAGTTTTCATGTGATGTCATTGCTACAGCCCAGTAAACAAAGATTGGGAGCACTGGGGTTGTGGGAAATTCAACAGATAAGTAATATTCCTTTTGTATTTTATATATTTGCCTAAAATGCTAAATATGAAATACTTTTCAAGCCCCAAATTCCTCTAATATTCCTGCATTTTTTCTGCAAAGATATAGATGCCAAAGGAGATGTATTATATTTATATTCAAGAGATGAAGTATTTTAGTAGAATGTGAATACTCTATTTGGTTTAATGAAAGGGGTTGCTCAATCATACTCTGATACTTCTAACTTACACCAATACAGTGATATAAACTGCAACTGTGTAACATTAACTCTAGATATGTGCATGTTTCCAGTACATAGTTGTGTATTCTATATATATATATATATATATATATATATATCAATGTAGAAAGCTGCATTTTAATCATATAATGGACCAGTTGACCCATGAACCTTGGTAAACTAGGTTACCAAAGAGAATGGTGCTTCAAGTAGCCAATGGGAAAGTCAGACAAGCGGAGTATAATATTGATAGGTAGTACATTATACAGATGGGATGTTAGTTAGTACATCAGTTGCCAGTATTGTTTATGGATACGTTAACATACATTTATCACGAGCAAGACAAAGCAGACTGATAAAGCTGCTATCTTTTAAGGAAAACCTGTTGAGTGAAAATGTCTCTTTCATTCATACTTTCAGACTTTGATGGTTTAATTTTTTCCCTTTGGAAAGAGTCACAATTATTTTCTCTGTAGATCAATAATCCATCTATATCCTTTAGCCTAATACGATGTATTAACATTAATCTCTCTGAATGATTGTTTCAATGATAATGTTATAAAAACAAAATAATTATAATAATACAAATCATTAATATTTCTAAATAAACACAGATGAAGTCACATATTAAAATGCACATGCTACAGTCTTTTGGAGGATAATATAAACATCACAATCATCACTACAGGTTTGACAATTTAGAAAAAAAAAATTAATGTGTATCAGGCACTATCAATGGATATTTGTAATGGCAATCACATTGTTTTTCAGTATTCCACAAGTATTTTTGTAAACAGTAATAACATTAAAGTATGGTGAATAAATTATGTTAATTACAACTGAAAATATTATTTTAGTAAGAAAATAATAAGATAAGATAATAACATAAGATGCCCTCACTTATTTATTTAGTTCACCATTGATGAATGGCTTTCCTACTCATGGAGGGAGGAGGCTCAAGGTCAGTTTCACAAATATCACAATCCAACCCCCATATTGATATTTATAATACAGTCTGTCAAATATGCACCTACCCTATCAGGAGAACATTAACCCTTAAATTAAAAAAAAAAGTGCAGTAGGTCAGTATGTAGTCAAATAGGGGAGACTGTGGAAATGTAACTGAAAGGGTTACTGCTTTTCAGCTAGACCTGCTGCTTCTGTACAACTCTGTAATTGTTGATGATATTTCTTTATTTTTTTTATTCTTCAAAAGTTATTACTTAAAATATGAAGAAAAAATGACATTGGGGGAACTTATTAACATTGGCGTTTGCTATACCAGTCTTAATAAAGTCCCTGATTGGCGTGAGGAACACCTGAATTATTAAGAGGATCCAGCCTCTTAATAAAGTAGGCGTAGTCCTGTGTGTCAGAATGGAAATCTATGCCAGTCTGGAACTGGTATAAATTTCCTACGTAACCAGTTTTTTGGCATGAACTACAATAAGTTTGTTGGGCTGAGATGTCCAAGCCAACCCTACTCTTCACCCCACTCTGCCCATTTTCATAAAAAGTAGTGATCCATTTGCCAAAGATGCTCCACATTAACACCCATCTACGTCAGAAAACTGGCATATATGTTTTGATAAATTTCCCCAATATTCTTACATCTGCTTCTTCACACCTTCCCCTTTTTTATGGAATGGAAGGGCCTAAGTCTAACTGTTGTGATGGGACCTCATAATTTCTATATATGCAAGTGACATAGTTTTAGTTAACAATGAAACTGAAGTTTCACTTTCCTTGGCTTTCCTAAGCAGGCAGCATTATTGGATGTTTGGATACTGGATGCATGGATCTGTGAACCATATGTAAGCTTAGGGAGCAAATATGTATTTATTTAACAATACAATTTCCAGATGTTCATAAATATGTTTAATAATCAGATAATTATGTAAAGTAATGAAATGCCTTCCAAACGTAATAATACTAACAAGACTTTAAGGTGATATTCACAAACAGAATAAATATCTGTAACTGAAAATCAGTTCCATTCATTTGGATAGGGTTATTTCAGTGGTTAACAGGTGGATTATCAGCCACGTTCAGATGAATAGACTAGTTCGAACTCATGTTAATGCCATATAAAGCTTAGTGTACTTAAATTATACTGTAATAATTACACGACTACAAGCCACACTCAATCTAAGAGTTTCAATAATCACACATTCTCCTAATAATGCAAAAGATTTTAGTTGTTTCCTTTTGTCTTGGTATAATTTATTCAGCTTTTGTTTCACTAGAGTCAATTCATTTACAAAATTTCCAATTTAATCAAATGAAAAGACATGCAGTAGATTTTCAAAGTATATAAAGAAAAACATTGGCTTTTTAGGTAAGTAATGTTTAGCATAAATATTGCTCTATTTTCCTTTTAAATAATTGAAAAATTAACAATATAATTAATCCATATTTTGTTACTTTTTTATTAAAAATTAATTTAAAAGAAAATACATTAGAACACAAAGAAATAATGTTTATTGTATTAAGATGAAAACATATAGATTATTATTTTAGATGATATATTTTTGGTTTTAATATATAACAATAAAACATAATAATAGTAGTGACAGTAGTAGTATTGTTGTCTTTATTTTTATGGCATTAGTATTATTTATCATATAATGATACTATAATAAAAAGCTAAAGCTATGAAAACTTCAGAAGTTTTGTTTCCTACAAAGTTCCATTTTATCACTATAATTTACAAAAATTTTTAGATTGTTATAACAGATTTTTAAAATACAATAATTCCTAACCAAACAACCTTATTTGGATCTTGAATACTTCCACGTTTTATACACAGTATTGTTTGATTTTCGAGGACATACATTTTATAAAACTGATAGTTTCTTATAACAAATCTTTTCATAAAAATTAGAGGAAATAACTGCTTACATTTGAGTTAAAGTTATCACTTATTTTACACCTTTGTCTTCATCCACACAACCTTTATTTGTAAAATTATAAATAAAATACCAAAAAAATGTGTGTTGTGATCAGTCATTAGGCCATTCACAGAACATTTGTTTTGGCCAGTTACCTAAAGATTTATTATAAAAGTACAAAAACTCAATACCTGATAAGCTAGAATTTTAAATAAGATACATAAAGCAGTTTACCATCACTTTAAAAAATTGTTTCATTAGATGTTCAGCTTTCACTGCCTTCCTTCATCACAAAAAGTATAAAAATTAAAAAAACATGATTAAAGACAAAGATCAATTTCAGCTCATAAGATCAATTTCTAGTAGCACTGTCTGCCTATTCTGGCAACAAATGGTTATACGTATGGTATTTTTCTTTTTTTTTTTGGGGGGGGGGCAGGATTTGACTTTATTCTGTGGGTTGTTCTGATTACAATGATAACAATTTATGTTTTACTACTGTTGCACAATAAAAACACTTTTTATAAATAATTTATTTTTTTGCTTTTAATATCTTCAGACCTTCATCTGGACATTTTGGTGGGACAGGTACAATTTTCATTTGTACCACTATGAGATACATGTAAGGGAGGAGAGATGAATAAAAAATGCATTGTGTTTTTCCGTTGTTCATTAGAGACAAATGAGACAAATTTTTAATGTTTTGTTTTTTATTTTTATTCTATCAGAAAGTATTTTATAAGCAAAAATGAATGTTTTAACTTTGATATTTATTAATGTTTATAAAAGACTTGTTTCATTTTCTTTTATTCCCACTAGGGGAATTGTCCAATCGTTTAGTTGTTTACTTAATACGCAGCAATATTTATGTATTGCAGAGTATAATGCCTACTAGAGCCTAGTAGATGTACACATATAGCAGACCTGAGGGCCTTCTTTAGGCCCCCAGCTACCATGGCAACTCTTCAGCATCCCATGAATGCAATGCAAGAGCACTGACAGGGTGACAGAGGGCGTCCTCTCCCTTAACCACAAGCCAGTGTTGCTATTGAGGGGTTTGGTCCAGAGGGATCAAACTTAACTCTGATCCAGGTTACTCATGCAAAATTTCAACTGCCTGTAAAATATATTTGCCTCTCAAAAAAGGACAAACATTTGCCCCACTGAGAGTTATGGATACATCACAGTGTATATTTGGATACATCTTTATCTTGTTCTTAGCTGTAATCATCTGATGTGGCCAACACACACACTGTGAAACTAGCTTTACATCACTATTATGATTTCCCTTTTTTATCTCCTATGTTTAATGTAAAAAAAAATAGGAAGGAAATAGGTATAAAGAAGAAAAAGAAGAATGAAACTAAAACTGGACATCATAATATTTTTATAGATAATAATTCTTATCATATACATTTATCCTTACTCATTGGAAAACAATTCATAATATACCGTCTTTTAAAAATTAGTTTGCATGGTGTAGTAATAGCAGAAATTTGTTTCTTCTGTGGTTAATGGGAACTTATCAGTTGTTTTTTCTACCCTAGGGTGTGAAGGATCAAGTAAGGACCTTTTCTATGGTGTCTCTCACTAAGCTTTTTTTTGTTACTGAAAATTCAAGTTCTAAGCTTTTAAAATCTTAGATTGGCATATGCAAATTTACCTTTACTAGTCACAGGGGGTAGGGAGCAGCTACAGCTAGTCATGCAGTCATTGTGCTAGATTACATTCTTTAAGGTGTGATTGACAGGTCACTCGCAGTCGGCCATCAGCATGATACCCTACCTAACTACCGGCCTCACAGAATGTGATTTAGATGAAACTGCTCTCCGCCACCCTGTGACTAGTTAGGATAAATTTGCTTATGCCAATCTAAAGTCTTATAAGCTTATAACTTTACTTTTCAGCAAAAGAAAGCTAAGTGAGGAGCACCATAGGAAAAATCATTACTTTATACTACACATGCTGGGACCAGTTTAGGGTGGAAAAACCTCCTGACAGATTGCCTTTAATGATTGAGAGACTTCTAAATATCACCAATAACTTACATTGCAAAGTTACAAGCCTTACTGAAATTGATGGAGATTATTTGCAAATAAATATGTGTTATCAGGCTTGGTATTATATATGTTTGTAGCAAAGTTATAAAATTACTTGTTCTGTAGAATATTTTTGAAGTTATTTCTATAAAAAACTGGCATACTGTTTGTCATAGGAAGAGTTGATTTCAATAATAGGATCTCAGTGATTGACTTTTATAACTGACTTTATTGACTTTGGGACCATTCACCAATGTAAGTTGTGTTACTGTCAATGGTATGTTATAAATGTTATTCTGGAAAAACCCTTCTAGTATTATGTAGTTTTCAATTTCCAAACCAGCATAATGAAGACGTACTAGTTTCTGGTTAGCCAATAAACGTATCATTATATAATACTTTATCTAACACCAAATAGTTTAACTGAGATCTTCTGATATTTCTCCACTGATTCTCACCTATTAGATATGTGTTTATAGCATTCAAGAGACAACTGCAATATTGAAGAAACTTGCAATCAGCAATAACTTTCTGTGACAAATGAGATAAATATTTTGTAATTCTTCATAAATGAAACCCGCCTAAATTTATAGATTTCAGGAAAAAAAGAAAGATTGAGATAAACACATCCAATCATTTTAAGTCAACTACTCATTTAGGTTTTCTAAACTTTTTATGCTCATGTACAGAAAACATAATGATACATAATAGTCTCTGTCTTTTCACATCTCTGAGGTAGTGCTACTGCAAAGAACAGTGCAACTTCAACTGTAACAAAGCTGTTATCTTTAGCTGCTTTAGAACCATAAGAAACATGTAGTAGTCTTGATGTATACTGCAATAAGTCAAGAACTGAGATGATCAATGTGTGCAGTCAAGGGAATCATTATATCATGTACAGACCACTCCTGGACCAACAGTTACATATATACAAGTCATTTGTCTACAGCTGCACCACCATAAGCTAAAAGGAGTAGTCATCATTTGCAACTAAGTCCAGCAGAGGTATACATGGTGCAAATGTCATCAGGGTGGTGTGGCAGTTATGAGACACATTAGCAGCGGCTGTATGCTTGAAGCCCTGGCTGATAGCTCTATAAAAGGTGCTTATTTATAAGTCTGTAACAATTATTCAAACAAAACTACTGAGAGGATAAGGCTGAACACTGAGAGGTGGTCTGGTCTCCTCTCCCTTTCACTACATTCACAAGGGCTTATCCAGCAGAGATTTCCAACAGCCCTATCCAAACATGCTTCTTTTCACGTTGCCATCTGCCCACATACCTTCTCCAGCTTACCACTATTATCTCCAGCCCTTTTTCTAACTCTGCCCCCTATGAATATTCTCCTCAGTTTGGCTGCAGGACCACCTATCCAGACCAGACAAGTCCTTTGCTAGTAGATATCAACTTTCCCTACTAGGAAAGGAGTGTTCAGCATTGAATTATTAATATTAATAATAATAACAATCTCTATATAGGGCCGACATATTCCACAGCACTTTATATTTCAGAGGGTACACGCACAGACAAAATCAGACATGCCATAGTAACATAATAGTAGATCTGTAGCTCTTATGATAGCAGCCATAATATAAATCAAGTTCTACAGAATTATCAAAGTTTGTATAGTACTGTATATGATATGTATGGTCTTAACAGTGTAGGGCCATAGTTGCTTATTAATCCTAGGTGAGCAAAGTCATTCATGTGCCTCTACACAGGAAATGAAGAGAGTGCTTGGAGTTAATCAGTAACCAGGTCGCAGAGTTTAACACCAAATTTAGTTTTCACTGACCATTTTTCACGCAGAGTTGCCAGTCATTATTAGATGCTGCAGCCTAGAATATCGTATGATGATAATAATGGGGACAGTAAGAAGCTCCTTCATACACAGTACAGGTACACATTATATTATGTACATGCAGTTCTTGGGTGAGCTCTAGCTGTAGTTTTCCTTTCACACTGTGATTTTTGCACTTGACCTACCGCAGCAAATTCTGCAAATCCTTTGATTAAGTCTCTTTAAAAAATAAATGGAAACTCACTGCCCCTTTCATCAGGATTACACTGAAAACTAGATCTAAAGATCCCTTAGTAATGTGGAGAGGCTGCAGGAATAATGAGCTACAAATAGAATCAAGCAGCTTACTGAAGGGGGAACTCTATAATCACTACCCCCTCCCCCTATTAAAAGTGAATCCCCACAGCTTCTGTGTCTACCTTCACAAATAGTTTATATATATATATATATATATATATATATATATATATATATATAGTACATAGCACTATCCAGCAACAGTATGCAGCCTTGGTAAGGCATCCCCTTGTAAACACAGCGTGACCCTCGGATTACCTCAATGGACTAGCTTCACAGACTTTGTAATTTACTGAAAATGAGATTTCGATTTATAAAACAAGAAAGCAATTAGTAACCAAATGAGGCGGAGCAGATCCAGTGAAATTGCCCTAATCCCAGAGGCATCATTTAGGCCAGGTCCTGGAGAATGAGAGAGCCCGGCTGCTCTGTGCAGTGGGGAAATTGCTGCAGCTACTTTACAACAGCCAATATATATCTCATCCCCAGTCGCTAACGCTTGGAAGGCAATTCATTAGGATCTCATCTTGTACCTCCAGCTTTCGGTTGATACTCTGGCTTGTCTATCTGCAATTTCAGACATACATCTATGGACCAGAGTATACTGTGTGTACTTAAATGTGCAAACTATGACTCCTATTGAACTCCAAGTCCAAGAATAACAACCACACTCAGGAGTCACATTTGAATATTTCAGCTTGATATAAACTGTCTGCTGGCATTTTTGGCACCATATCATAAGAACTATAATCTACCCAACAATGCAGTTCTTTTAAAGATAACACAGATAGATAGATAGATAGATAGATAGATAGATAGATAGATAGATAGACAGACTCTTATATAATCTTTTTAAATGCTTTTCCAGGGTCTCGGCACAAATGGTGGTAAATAATATTTAACACTGTTTTGTGGAAACAGGAAGAACATAAAATACTGTGAAATGGCAATAAAGAGATGTCAGTTCAGTAAATTAGCAGTACTGTATTACATAATGCATTATAGGAGTAAGTGCCTTGAACGGAATGTTCCATAATAAAAACTATGGGGCGTTTTGGTCCCAGCACACGGATTGTTCCGTGATCTTGTTTATTTGTTATTTATCCTTAATAGGACATTTTCCCAATTCCATAAAATATCATTATACTTTGAAGTCGATTTGACTATTTTGCTGCCAAGTAAAATGGTAGCGAAAAGAAGGGTTAAGCAATCCTTTCCATAGCCAAGGACCAAAACATTTAATAGACTGCTTATTAAAAGGACAACAAAGGATCACACTGCAGGTCTGACCCATTGACAATGTGACAGCGTTCTTACTCCAGCCAGATCAATGTTTCTTTTGTCTGGAGCAAGGCATGCATTACCAGAATAAACCCAAGTTTATTCTGCAGTCAATATATTTTTAATATAACTAATTATGTGATATATGTTATTGGCAAGAATACAATCTTATTTTTCATGACAGATGATCCAATTCACTGGCAAACACAATTTGGGTCATCTATAAGGACTGTCATACCACTCATGTGGTAAATCAACACACAGTAGTTGTGGAGTACAGCTCACCTTACTCTAGGTTTACATACAGTATTTCATTTAAGAAACTATAGGGCAAATATACTAATGAAAATGATCTAGAATTCAGGCATAATTCATACTGGCAGATATGCCTTACAATGCATTTATTGTTTTAGACACTTTTTGCACCTCATCCAAAAAGAGGAGTGGCTTACCAGAAAGAAGCATGCATGGCACTAAGCATCAAAAAGATGTTTAAAGTTATACTAGACAGTTTAAAGATGCGTCAGATTGATCATCCAGCATCAATCACTGTGATAAATAAATTTTGCCATCATTTCCCATGGTGGTTATGCACCATGTCAGAGAAAATAATGACAGAGGGCCAAATATATGTGAAAGCAGTTAAGCTAGCTCTCACTTGACATTCTTGGCAGCCACTTTTTAACCACTTCAGTACCGGGCCAATTTCTGGTTCAGGACCATACACATTTTCGGGTTTTTTGTATGTGCGGTTTTGAGGGCTGTAACATTTTTATCATTCATTTATCATACTCAACTAATTTCTGCCTCTTTTTTCAGTGATACATAGCGCTTTATTTTTATGTTGTTTTCATTTTTGCGTGTTTTTTAATTTTTTTTTTTATATCCAAGAAAATATAAACAAAAGAGGAGGGAAAACATGTCTGTTTTTCACATTTCTTTTTTTTTTTTATTTAATAGCACAAAGTGCTGCTAAAAAAAATTTTTTCATTTTTTTTTTCCTCTCTGTTACAGTAATTTTTATTTTGTATGGTGTTGTTGGGGGTGGGTCTAAAACCTGTAATAAGGGTGTGTTATTACCATATTATTTATTTATTTTTTAAATAATTTTATTTAATTTAATTTTTTTTTTTTACTTTTCTATTCTTTTTTTTTTATTTTATTTTAATTTTTTTTTACATTGTGTCCCCATAAGGTCATTTTGGTGACCTGTTTTGATGATTTTCCCTGTAACTGGGGCTGATACATTTAGCCCCAGTTGCAGGAGGAATCACATCCTCCTGCCCATAACTACAGAGCTGATCTGGGTCCTGTAGAACCCAGCAGCTCTTACAGCCTCTGATCCCGGTGGATCATGTGACCACCGGGTCAGAGGGGAGCCGCATCATGGCGGCGCCCATAGTTGTCTATACACCGCTCATTGAGCACTGTGTACACAGCAATCGGGAAGGCAGGAATGGTAATAAACCTTCCCTGCCTTCTCTAGGGGAACTCTGGCTGTAGTTACTTGCAGTTGCAATTTCGTGCAGCCGCTGAAAACTGCAAGGACATACTAGAATAGGAGAGTCACTTCCAGATGTATAATCTCTATGGGCAGTCCAGAAGTGATTAAAGAGAAATAGAGGTAGGAAATCAAGTAAATCAAGGCCACTTTTCCCAACACAACTGACTTGGAGATTAAGGCTAAAACTGAGGTCCCACGTTGCAGAAAAGCTGCTTTTTTGTTGCAGATTTTGTTGCAGTTTTTTGAGCCAAAGCCAGAAATGATTAAGCAGATGGGAGAAGCATAATGCTTGCTAAAGATTTCCCATTCCTTCTTATAGCTTGCCAGTGGATACGACCATGAATGAATGAACTTTCTATGGTCTGACACTTGTCAGTAATCCAGCCAAGATTTCCTTACTCTGCCCAATTTATCAAACAGGAACAGTGTACAGTGCTGGCCAAAGGTATTGGCACCCCTGCAATTCTGTCAGATAATACTCAATTTCTTCCAGAAAATGATTGCAATCACAAATGCTTTGGTAATAATATCTTCATTTATTTTGTTTGCAATGAAAAAACACAAATTAGAATGAAAAAAAAGTCAAATCATTGATCATTTTACACAAAACTCCAAAAATGGGCCGGACAAAAGTATTGGCACCCTCAGCCTAATACTTGGTAGCACAACCTTTATACAAAATAACTGCGAACAACCGTTTCCGGTAACCATCAATGAGTTTCTTACAATGCTCTGCTGGAATTTTAGACCATTCTTCTTTGGCAAATTTCTCCAGGTCCCTGAGATTTGAAGGGTGCCTTCTCCAAACTGCCATTTTGAGATCTCTCCACAGGTGTTCTATGGGATTCAGGTCTGGACTCATTGCTGGCCACTTTAGAAGTCTCCAGTGCTTTCTCTCAAACCATTTTCTAGTGCTTTTTGAAGTGTGTTTTGGGTCATTGTCCTGCTGGAAGAACCATGACCTCTGAGGGAGACCCAGCTTTCTCACACTGGGCCCTACATTATGCTGCAAAATTTGTTGGTAGTAGGGTTGATCGCCCTCCGCATGTGGTGGTCCTCCATGTTGGGGGCAACAACCTGGGTGTGCGGGCATCCAGGGACCTCATCAGGGATATTAAGTTTGATATTCTGTGCCTCTTGACTGAGTTCCCTGGTTTCGTTGTGGTGTGGTCGGACATTGTGGCACAGCTGGTGTGGCGAAATGGGCAGTCTGCGGAGCGTCTGGAGAAGATGCGCATTAAGGTTAATCGGGCGGTGACGCGGTTTGTGGTCCGTAATGGGAGTGTCGTGGTGTGCCATTGGGAATTGGAGATGCCGTCGTTGGACCATCTGCGGCATGACAGCGTCCATTTGAATGCAATTGGGACTGATATGTGGATGTTGGGCTTGCGTAACGGAGTGGAGTGTGCTTTTTCTGTGTGGCGAGACTCGCGGGCATAAGGGGTCATGCCCATGAGTCTGTGGCCGGGGGTTGGTGGGGGGGTGAGAGGCCTGTTGGTCATTGTTGTAGGACCTCATCTGTGGTATGGGGATCCTGGTGGTCAATGTGTAGGCCTGGGGAGTCCCTCAGCTGGGCTAGGGTCCCGCTGGGGGATCAGGTCAGTAAAGTGAAAAGGTCTACCTGAGGTGGGGTTTTTGCGCCTGGGTAGGTTGAGGGCAGTGCCTCTCGCCCTTGTTATAGTTGGTATTGCACTTTCAAATGGTTGGTTTTGGGACATCACTGTTTAAGTTATTTATATGTTAATGTTTTATACTGTGTTAATAAATCAGCCTGTATAGGCCAATTTAAATCCAAAATGGAGTTTTGGTCTTTATTGAAGGGGTAAGTCGGAGTAAGGGGAATAAAAGGGGGGCCCCAATATGGTAAGTAAACGGAGTGGAACTATATTCCTCCTCCCAGAGTCATGTTTATGTGTTGTGTGGTGGTGTGGCTCCTTTAGCAGCGACTCTTTGGCACTGTCGCTATAATCCGTCCCTGTCAGTCACAACTGTTGTTTTCCCCTCAGCACTGTCACTTTCATCTTCACATTTCCCCATTATATGTATAGGGCCTAACTTCGGGGGCCCCAATCTCATGACGGGGGGACGCTAGCAAGATGTAACGTGCGCAGTATTGTGCTCCTGTGGGTGGAGAGGGGGCGTGCCAAATTTCACCCAAATCAGGCAAAAACTGTGGATTTGTATAGAGCAGGCTACTACAGATTTTGAGTTTTATATATACAGTGCTGGCCAAAAGTGTTGGCACCCCGGCAATTCTGTCAGATAATACTCCATTTCTTCCAGAAAATGATTGCAATCACAAATGCTTTGGTAATAATATCTTCATTTATTTTGCTTGCAATGAAAAAACACAAAAGAGAATGAAAAAAAGTCAAATCATTGATCATTTTACACAAAACTCCAAAAATGGGCCGGACAAAAGTATTGGCACCCTCAGCCTAATACTTGGTGGCACAACCTTTAGACAAAATAACTGCGAACAACCGCTTCCGGTAACCATCAATGAGTTTCTTACAATGCTTTGCTGGAATTTTAGACCATTCTTCTTTGGCAAATTTCTCCAGGTCCCTGAGATTTGAAGGATGCCTTCTCCAAACTGCCATTTTGAGATCTCTCCACAGGTGTTCTATGGGATTCAGGTCTGGACTCATTGCTGGCCACTTTAGAAGTCTCCAGTGCTTTCTCTCAAACCATTTTCTAGTGCTTTTTGAAGTGTGTTTTGGGTCATTGTCCTGCTGGAAGACCCATGACCTCTGAGGGAGACCCAGCTTTCTCACACTGGGCCCTACATTATGCTGCAAAATTTGTTGGTAGTCTTCAGACTTCATAATGCCATGCACACGGTCAAGCAGTCCAGTGCCAGAGGCAGCAAAGCAACCCCAAAACATCAGGGAACCTCCGCCATGTTTGACTGTAGGGACCGTGTTCTTTTCTTTGAAGGCCTCTTTTTTTTTCCTGTAAACTCTATGTTGATGCCTTTTCCCAAAAAGCTCTACTTTTGTCTCATCTGACCAGAGAACATTCTTCCAAAAAGTTTTTGGCTTTCTCAGGTAAGTTTTGGCAAACTCCAGCCTGGCTTTTTTATGTCTCTGGGTCAGAAGTGGGGTCTTCCTGGGTATCCTACCATAGAGTCCCTTTTCATTCAGACGCCGACGGATAGTACGGGTTGACACTGTTGTACCCTCGGACTGCAGGGCAGCTAGAACTTGTTTGGATGTTAGTCGAGGTTCTTTAGTCACCATCCGCACAATCTTTCCTTGAAATCTCTTGTCAATTTTTCTTTTCCGTCCACATCTAGGGAGGTTAGCCACAGTGCCATGGGCTTTAAACTTCTTGATGACACTGCGCACGGTAGACACAGGAACATTCAGGTCTTTGGAGATGGACTTGTAGCCTTGAGATTGCTCATGCTTCCTCACAATTTTGCTTCTCAAGTCCTCAGACAGTTCTTTGGTCTTCTTTCTTTTCTCCATGCTCAATGTGGTACACACAAGGACACAGGACAGAGGTTGAGTCAACTTTAATCCATTTCAACTGGCTGCAAGTATAATTTAATTATTGTCACCACCTGTTATGTGCCACAGGTAAGTAACAGGTGCTGTTAATTACACAAATTAGAGAAGCATCACATGATTTTTCAAAGGGTGCCAATGCTTTTGTCCACTCCCTTTTTTATGTTTGGTGTGGAATTATATCCAATTTGGCTTTTTGACAATTCTTTTTGTGGTTTTCCATTGACGACAAATTAAATGAAGATATTATTACCAAAGCATTTGTGATTGCAATCATTTTCTGGAAATAATTGAGTATTCTCTGACAGAATTGCAGGGGTGCCAATACTTTTGGCCAGCACTGTATATACGAGAAGATAATCCAGCCACAACAAGGAAATTATGGGTGGGTTTTAGAGTATAGAAAGTGTCTGCATTCATGGTCAGATCCATCAGCAACCAATCCACACAATAGACTGTCACCACTAAGATAGTTAGTGAAAATCTTTAACTAAATTTTTAATTACTTATATTTGCAAAAATGTTTAACTTTTAATTGTCTACACATTTCAATATGGTTATGTTCATGAGAAAACCCTGTTGTGAACACACAGCGTTTTGAACACGGCGGAAACACTGTGTCAAAAAATGTTGAAATTTTACAGTACCTGCAAAAGCTGGTATTTCCGTTGCGGTCTTTTCCACAGTGTTTTTTGGCTACGACTCACTACTGAGGTCACACTTTGCAGAAACGCAGCTTTTTATGTTGCATATTTTGCCGCATTTTTTTGAGCCAAAGCCAGGAGTAGATTACAAGAATAAGTTAGAAGAATAAGTACTTCCTATATACTTCCCATTCCTTTTGTAGCCATTCTTGGCTTTGGCTCAAAAAAACGCAGCATAATCTGCAACACAAAAAGCTGCATTTCCGCAACATGGGGCCTGAGCCTTGAGTTAAAAAGAAAGAGAACACCACACAGCAATGTAGATGGAGACAATCGCAGAAATCATCACACAAGCAGAAGGCAGAACATTCTAGATTAATAATATTAATAAGTATTCTAATCATTTTATTATCCAAAACAACCTTGACTTTATAGAATTTAAGTCTAAAAGTTCTGATCCAACTACTACATGTTGCATGCAATTTTTTTCTTCCAGTTCTGTCTCCATTTTAAATATTGGGACATGCAAATATAAAACAAATTTCTGTACACATTGGAGGAGTAACCAGAAGCACAATATCTGTAAAATGTTACACAGATCTCTTCGAAGTCACTTCTCGCCCTCTGCAGGATAGCCAGTAAAAAAAAATAAAAAAATTAATTTAAAACAAGCAAAAAAAAAAAAAACTTAGGTCGGGGCTCCACATTGTGAGTACGCAGCATTTTGGCCGCGGCGGTAATATAATACATGCAAAGTGGAAGGGATTCTAGCTAATCCCATCCATACATTGCAGAACAAATTCTGCAGCGGAAAAGCTGCATGTCAATTATACCTACGGAAACACTGGTGTTTTCCGTATAGGTATAATAGAAGCAGAAGAATAGTTTTCCTCTGCGGACTTTTTGAGAAAAAAAAATGTTTACACCTTGGTCTTCTCTGCAGCATTTTTCAGTTGCGGCTCGCTACGTGGGGACTTAGCCTAAAAAAAACATCCATTATTTCCTATCACCTTATTATTATTTCAAGTGTTTGTGATGTTCATGTGGAGGACACATTGGGGGAGGATTAAGGCCATGGCCCCAAATGGAGTAAACCGTGGCGTTTTACAGTCACAACAAGGTGGATTGGATTCTAGCGAATTCCATCCACACCTTCAGAAAAAATACGCGCTGTGGACAAGCTGCAATTTCCAAAACCGTTGTGGTTTTGGAAATCGCAGCATATCAATTATACCTACGGAAACGCCAGCCGTTTCCCTACAGGTATAATTGGAACAGAACACCTGCGGACTTTCTGTGAAAAGCGCTGAAGGATATACTGCAATACAGCAGCACTTTTTTTTCTGTGGCCCACTACATGGGACCTTAGCCTTACTAAGCAAAGTGTGCCAGAATTTTGGTGTAATTATCGCCAACAAACTGTGTAACCAGCCTTGCATCACATTTATCATATACTGTGCTCCACAAAATTTTCCTGGTGTATACGAAGTCAACTAATAGGGGTGTAAAGTTAGACTAGGCAGCATAATAGTGTAACAAATTTATCATCCAACATCAAACTTTTTGATATATCTGGCATATTTTAAGACTGTCCAGTCTAACTGTGCACTGTCTAACTTTTAGGCCGGGGTCCCACGTGGCATAAACGCCACGGAAAAAAATGGGGCGTTTTACAGTGAAAGCAAAGTGGATGGGATTATAGCGAATCACATCCCCACCTTGCGGTAAAATATGTGCTGTGGACATGTGGCGATTTCCAAAATCGTCATGGTTTTGGAAATCGCAGCATGTCAATTATATCTACGGAAACGCCGGTGGTTTCCATATAGATATAATTGAAGCAGAAATCCGCAGAGGAAACCTCTGCTAACTTTCTGTGCAAAGCGCTGTGGGAAGAACTGCAATGTGTTGTCACTGCGGTTTTTTCCGCAGCACTTTTTTGCTGTGGGAAACCACGTGGGGCTTTAGCCATAGATGGCATTAGTAAATCTGCCCAATTGATGCTTGTACAATCTGCTTCAAATCCAGGTTCTGCAAAAAATATGTTAAGATAAGAGCAAGGGAACATGAACACCAAAGAGGGTGGGTGTGAAAATGATATAGAAATTAACTTTTTTGCATATTCCATTTATATCTTGTACACATTTTGTGAAACATTTGATGCTCCATAGCCCAAACTATATTGAAAAGCATATTGAATTCAGTCCAATGCAAAATTTTTAATAAAACAAGACAAAAACCTGCCTGGAGCAAGAAGCTGCTAAAATAGAGCACATAGCTCTCAGCAGTGACAGCATTATGTGCAGAATGCATGCCAGGTAAAATTTCAGCCAATAGTTACAGAGCAGTAAGACATTAGGAGAAGGGGATACCATTTTGCCAATTCCTTTGGCTTCTCCTGTACAGACCAGTAATATGCAGCCTTTCTAATTCATGCCCTATTAAAGTGAACCTGTCAGTACACACAGCTTTTTTGCTGCTTCTTTGCTGCAGATTGTGCTTCCTTTTTTTTTAATCCAAAGCCAAGAGTGACTATAAAAGAGTAATATAAATGAAGCACTTATACTTCTCCATTCTGCTAAATTGTGGCTAAAAAAACAGTAAAATCTGTAACAAAAAAAAAGCAAAAAAATGAGGTGTGTGTCTCAAACTAGTCCTTACAGACTGGTGGTCTAATGCTCTAAATAACCCTAACCTAATACTTACCAAGAGATGAGCCCAATGAGACTCATCAGACTCATCCCTGTTGCTCCCTGCACCTGCGTAGTTGTTCAAACTGGGGTATTATACCATGACTTCACTACACATATGCAACAGGTCTGGTGCATGCATACTGAAACTAAGCTACCACTGTGACTTCAATGAGCAACTGAGCATGTGTGAGCAGTACCAGGAGCTAAATAAATTAAAAAGTATTTTTTTTCATTGCAGCCACAGACTGCATTAGGATAGGGCTATTTGTGACACTGAAGCTCCAATTAATATAGTCCTTTGAGTGGTTTAGCGTCCCAAACAGAACTGGCAGATTCCCTTTATTTGTCTTTAATGTACATAGCACCTTGAAAACTTGCATTGGGGGGCATGAGTAAAGGAATTAATAGCCATGGTACATGTCACATTCTCACTTATTTCTACAATTGCGCGATGATCAGATACAACATATACAATTCAAGAAAAATTCCTTCAATATAACACTTGACAGTTCAGAAATCTTGATAGTCTGGAATAAAACAAAAAAAATCTGCTTTTGGATTATCAGGAAATTATTCACAAATTTAGAAGCACCTCCTGGCATTCTGGGCAGGTTTGCTATATCTGACCTTTCAGGTATCATGCAGTACTTGATAGCATGCACTAATTTCTCAGAATCAAGTGTTTAGGCAGCCCTGAGGATGCTAGATTGTCAACATTTTACTGTATTTTGCTATACGTACCTTGTATTAATTTGGACTTACATAATGTAAAGACAGAACCAAGTTACACACCATTTTACAATTCACACAGTATTGGGGCTTATTCACATAACAGGGCTGTGTACCATGAAACAGTATGTTTTTCACAGCTGAGTGGGTAATCTGTTTTCATGGATCCCTCATAGACTTGAGTCTATTGAGAGATCCATGAAAATTGCCTGAGAAATGACATGTTCTATTAATTAACTCACCGGATACATGGACTATTAAAAACATGGTCGTGTGAATAGTTCCATTGATTTCAATGGGACTGTGTGCTATCTGTGAAAAAACGAATAGCCCACGGCCATGAAATCCTGGTTTGTGAATACATTTTTACAGTTTGTACATATATTATAAAAAAATAAAAAAATAGAAATTTGAGTAATTTTGTGATCTTGAGTTACAGCTTGTGTTGCATTCAAAATTCAGCTGGTTGCTGTTGGAAACAGACAGCAAGCTTATGGGCAAACACATCACTATTGCAAATGAATTAGGGTTGAGCTACAATAGCGCAGCACAGCCACTGCACAGTGTACAGAGCTGTCTGCTCCCAGCTCCGCACACAGTCCAAAAAATAGCTTATCAGTTGGTGTGCCTGGTATTGGACCCCTACTGATTTAATATTGATAATAATAATGATAATATGAAGTGTTAGAACCCCTTTAACTTT
The DNA here is from genome assembly GCA_947044405.1 of Leptodactylus fallax. Classification (NCBI taxonomy): domain Eukaryota; kingdom Metazoa; phylum Chordata; class Amphibia; order Anura; family Leptodactylidae; genus Leptodactylus; species Leptodactylus fallax. The sequence continues at coordinate 3,393,481 of CAMRHE010000024.1, forward strand.
AGTGAACTAGTTGTACATGCATGGAGATAACAAATATGTGCACTTTCATTTTCATTTAAAATATCAAATTAATTTTATTTAAATAAAATGCATTATTATAGTTTTTGCAAGTTTTAAAATTTTTCGATACATTTTTAAAATTTTAATTCAACCATACAAGTAATGGTTTAAACAGTAATGTACTGGCAAAAATATGTTATTATAAAATACATAGTCAACTGTATTGGCACACCTAAAGTATACTTTCAAAGGACCCAAGTTGCCTTTCACAATACAAAAATTATGTTGATTATGTCACTGGGCTCCTATTACTACATCCCTTGTTTAACTAGTTAAACAACCATGATCAAACTTTATTTATTTAGTTATGTATTTATTTATTTATTTGTTTGTTTTTCTTGCTTGTATAGCACCAAACATATCCTAAGGACACAGATAGAGTTGAAATTGCTACCCACCACCCAGAACAGTGGGATAGAACCTGAAATACAGGACTATCCCCCTTGATCCTTGTGGGCTGAGGGGGCCCCCACCACCATAAGGCCCACTGCGGATGCACCATTTACCCTATAGTTAAAGTGGCCCTGCATGTTTGACAGAGTGAACATAAATTACTCTGTTTCCAATGGCAACCAGCAGTATTTTAATCATTATATTGACATGGGGTTTTTAAGTCTTAGTAAATGAAGCTTATTAAATGAATAATCACATCTTATACAATTTTATTACTATAATTAGTACATAAAATCATTTTCAAGAAATGGACAAAATTAAACAAGATAGAAAATAGAAAGTAGTCATTTCATTGCTTACAGTGAATACATTGATACTTTGAGTAACACTAGTTTTTGTGCATAATATCCAGTGCTTCAGTACCCTTTGAGAAAGCAGTTGCCTGGGATCCAGCTTAACTAATAGGTGTTGAAACATGGCCAGGAACTCCTGTCTGTAGCTGAGCAACCATTAGTTATACTCAGACACTTGCAGTCATTTCTGTGCTACTGTACAAGCCTAGAAGACACTATTATATGTATTCTAGTATTCTAGAATTATTAGACAGCAAATCCCCATATTAGTTAATGGAAAAAACTGGCATTAACTCAATAATAACAAACTAAGTCCCCTTTCACATATATTTGGCCCTTTGTTATAATTCCCTCTGGCATATAAAAAGCACCAGAGGAAAACTGATGACAAAACTCATCCAATAGTTTCCTAAAAAAAATGTTTTGCGCCCCCATAGCATCAGATACTATGCCAGGTGTTTCTCTGTGCCAAATAATAAAGTTTATATCCTGTATACTTTCTGTTCAGTGTAGTACTGAAACCCTGGAGGGATGCTGATGCCTAAACGGAACCTATTGTTTTCTATATGATCATTTCTGATATCCTGCATAACATTGGTGACCCCAGATGTCTCCCTGTGCTGAGCAGAAAGATGCTGTATTCTGCTTTTTCTGTCCAGTTATTTCAAGCTATGGAAGCTAGTGTACTTGTTGTACTGTAACACAAAATGTTATCAGTTGTGTCTGTCTCAGGTATAAAACAACTGGCTGGACGCAATATATGTGAACTATCCAGACGAGTGCAAATTGTAATCTTAGTCTAATCTCTTTAACTCAGGCATAAAAATATGGATTGCAAAACCGATGTACATTAAACAAATCGACAGAGGATTTTTTTTTTAGACTTCTTCACATACATCAGGTGATCGATCATTTACCCCACTATATAAGAATAAATAAATAAAAGCCTTCTGCCAGGGTACAGAGTATCCATATGTGGTACCTTGTCCTCCCGGAAGGAACGTCACATGCTATATACCATTAGGAAGGAACAAGAGCTCCTAGACATTTTTAGCTCGGAGATATTTGGTATTAATGTTGGACAATTTTACAGTGAAAAACAGCACAACTGAATGTTATCTGAACAATGGGTTCATGTTTCCCATTGTACCCTTACACAACCTAAATAGACTGCGCAAAATATATTTATTCTATATTATTCTAAGATTTACGATGAGCTTCCCTTTGATAGGAGGAACTGGGTTGGTATCCAACTAAGTACAATGCAAAGCAAACAATGACAACATATCTTCCAAACTGGAAAATATGTTCTGATTCCTGGGTATAGTGTAACTTCAAACTAGAAAAATAAATCCCCCCCCCCCCCCATGTGTAGTATCACAGATGTAAAATTTAGCTCAGTATTTAGGATTTACCAGTAAAGGCACATGCACTTTTCTCATTGCACTGCTGTTTCTTGCTTTTGTATAGAACTACTACAATGATGATCCGGGTAGACAAGCTACCTAAGTGGGGTGTGGAGCATGTCATCACATTGCTGTGATATTTTCCTGTGATACGTCCTGTTCTGGGTAAAATCTTGCAATAGTATCTTGAATAATTACAGATGAAAAAAAAAACTGCTAAAAGCCTACGCATTCATATAATATGTATATACTATAGGGAGTGTGGTTTAGTCTCCCCATGTGTACTATATTTCAATATAAATGAAATTACATTTTAGGTTGATGGAAATGTTTTAACTAGAAATAGCAGTAACGTTTACAGTCAGTTGAAAACTTGGCTACTGTTACAGTGATTTTAGGGTTAATTCTTCACTCAGGAATATTTCTGACTTTGATTTTTTTCACATCTGTATATAATGATGCCTCTATGAAGCCCTCATTCGTATTTAGAAATAAATGTGATTTACAGATCGGAGTATTCCAAGAACATTAAGGTAGCAAGTTGCAATCTGCAGGAGTAAAAATAATTTACACAATGTACACAACAAGTCGGCTGTGGTAATACACGGGAAAGCATATCTATAAATAGACACCTGTGCAAAGCAAACCAGCTACAGCAAGGGGAGGTGCTACATATACAACCGACCTAATAAGAAAATACCGATCTGTAATACTAAAACACCGGCGGCTACAGGTGATCTGTCTATAGTCTCCGGGCTCAGAACTACTATAGACAACCTCCTGTGTATCCCATGTAGAGATATTATGCAATAACTCCAATGTTATGACATACTATATATTAGATCGATTATTTTGGAATATATTATATATGTACAGTGTATTATATATAAGCATTAAAGAATTATATTTATACTATTTTACAGTTACTATTATTTTATTAATAACTACTCTATCTGTGAATCGTCAAACACCTTTAGAATAGAGATGATGATAGATAGATCTTCATGTACACAATACCCTGATACATACGTACATAATATAACTGTCTTTGACACTAGATACATGTAGGACAGATGATAGATCTGGTGATCATACAGGATGCAATAATCGCAAATTAATCCACACTGTAAAGCCAATGGAACTAAGTATCACAGCCATGAGTGACAAACAACACAAGAACATGTGACATATTTCTTCCTATTGTACAACACTAATAATCATTCCCGTCATCAGATACTGACACTATGATGAGTATGATGTTTATTGACTATAAACAATTGTATGAACATACAATAACATAAAGCGCACCTGCAAGCAGGAAGCTAGATGTACATACAGAAATGACTATCATAGTACCCTATAGACCATATCACATCAGCTGGGAATTATGCAAGTTATCGATCACTTTAGGAATATATTTGCCAAGAACAAGTGATGGATTTGGTATGGATGTCTGACCTCCCCTCAGATCTAACTGCACATACATTCTGTGTTTTACGTTATTTAAAGCTTCTCTTTTGTCATACTTACGTTTTTACTGATTAAAAGTGGTGGGAGATTGTTAAACATATTCTTTTAGTTCCTGTGTACATAGACTTTAACGACATAGTATAACACATACAGTGTTATAACAGTTATTTAGCGCAAACTATAACCCCACCTTTTTGTGTCTATGAGTGATAAGTATGAGAGATAGATGATAGATAGATAGATAGATAGATAGATAGATAGATAGATAGATAGACCATTAGTCTTCAAGAAATAAGTGTTACTACTGCGATCACATAGATTTCCAGACAGTATCAGGACAACTCCTGAAATAGACTGGTATACATGTAACCACTTCTAATTGTTAGATATGCAGTCAGATATCTGCCATGTTCACAGATAGCCCAGCATACTTACCGCTTATGTATCCTGCATTGTTGTCACATGCAAGGTATACAGTACAGTGGTGATAGTATAAATTTACTTTCTTGCTTCTATAGTGTAAATATCAATATGTGAGAGCTGCTGCTGCCTGCACATAAATCTCAGCTTCTAAACTGTTCTAGCAGAATTTGAGTCCAGTACATCAATGTATAAGCCCACGTGAAAAACGTAGGGATTAGCGAAAGTGGCCAGTGTAAAGGCCTGGAGATGAGAAAAACTTGTGCAGGGAGAATAAACATTGTAACCCGACACTCACCCCCCTCCTCACCTCTCCTAGCAAACAATAGTGCACAGGGCACCACGTGTCTATGCTGTAGAATGGGGAGAATAACTTGACAACTCCCCTTATTTAATGTGTACAAAAATAATAGCAGAATTAAATAGATTTGATATTATTAGCAATGTTAGTATTTTTATTAGTATTAGCTTTAGTAGTACTTTTGGTATTAGTGTTTTTATTAGTACTTTTACTATTAGTAATAGTGCTATCGTCACTATTAGCATTGCTGCTAGTAGTGTTAGTATTAGTACTAGAAATAACATTAATAGAAGTGTTATTAGTGCTATTATTAGAAATGTTACTATTTGTAGTACTAGTATCACTATTAGTAGTGCTTTGAGTATTGCTGTATTACTAGTAGTAGCCTCATTCTTAGTAGTGGTTTATGATTTGCTGTATTAGTATTACTAATAGTAGCGTTATTAGTAGTATTATTGTTAGTACTGGTTTATGTATTGCTGTATGAGTATTACTAGTAGTAGCGTTACTAGTAGTGTTATTAGTATTATTATCATTGTTAGTAGGGGTTTAAGTATTACTGTCGGTAGTATTACTAGTAGTAGCGTTATCAGTTTGTTATTATTAGTATTATTAGTATTATCATTGTTAGCGGTGCTGCTATTAATATTTCTATTATTTGTTTTAGTAGTGTTATTATGAATATTATAATTGTTAGTAGTGTAATTAGTAGTGTTATTTTAGTATTAATAGTGATGTTATTATCAGTACTTTATCATTATTAGTAGTGCTGATATTAGTAGTGTCATTACTAGTTTACTATTATCATTTTTATAGTGTTGCTATTAGTAGTGTATTATTAGTACTATTATCGTCTGTAGTGTTGTTGCTATTAGTAGTAGCATTATTGGTGCAGTGATCATTGTTAATACTAATATTAGTAACGGTGCTGATATTGGTAGGGGTAATGTTATTATTAGCACTATTATCATTGTTAGTAGTGTTGATATTAGTACTGTTATTATTACTACTATTATCATTGTTAGTATTATGGTCATTATTAGTAGTGCTATTATCAGTGTAATAGTAGTGTTATTATTAGTACTAGTATAATTGATATTTATATTAGGAGTGTTATTAGCATTACTAGAAGTGATATTTTTAGTATTATTATGATTGCTAGTAGTGTTGTTATAATTCTAGTTTTATTGTTAGTGTTATTAGTATTAGAAGTGGAGCTATACATATTCTATACACACACACACACACACACATATATATATATATATTTGTATTATTCAATATAATAGCATGTGATACTGCATGCAAACAATTATATTATATTATATGCGTCCATCTAATATGTCTAATGGATTTTATTCTGACATCTTCCGGATTTTGATTCTGGAATCCTGGCGACTGATTCTTCTGTCTGTACAGTTTAAATCGAGTATTTCCCGATGCCTAGTTCTGGACTATACGAGGTTCAGAGCTTTGGACAATGAAGAGCTGTGGTTTCCTTTCAGGAGCAGAGCCGTGGGTCTAGGAGGATAATTGTGTGGCCAGGCATTGTACATGCATTAGCATAGTGAGTGGAGGGATCTGTCGCACTGTGCCAGGCTGTGTATCCCCTGGAGGACGCTGCATTATTCTCTGGGCACCCAGGGACAAGCAGGCGCTATTCTTACACGCACAGACCTGCACGCTGCACCATATGCTTCCTCTGATCACACAGGCAGCTACATAGGCGGCAATAATTGGCCAGATCTGCTGGAAATCACGCAGAAAAGAAGCTCGCAGAGACTGCCAGAGCGACAAATCATGGTTAATGTAGCAGAGCTCTATATAATATCAGCTATGGACAGACTCCATCCAGTGCAAAGCACACAGTCTATGCTGTCAATGATATAAACACCACTAATGACCTACCTGCCAAATCATCATGAGTATTATAATGAGATTATTCTAATCTTATTTCCTTCTGTCTATTAAAATCTATCAAGATATATTATATATATATATATATATATATATATATATATATGCGTGTGCTATACATATATAAGCGCATAACTTAATTATTGTTATTTGATAAAGCCAAAAAATAAAATACAAATATCCAAATAGTATTAAATAACGCATATATATATATATATATATATATATATATATACATACACACACAGTATATTAACAATGATCGATCGATGAAGATAGATAATTAGATAAATAATTTTCTTCTCGTATTTTTGACTGCAGTGTAAGATTATATACATTTAATACAGAGTTGATTATTTTTAATGATACATATATCTGGTGTATTAGTAAGAAGGTAGCACTGGGTATGTATGGGCAATAAAATGCATGATGCTGGGCAGTCTGCAGGACGGAAGGACAGATGGATAGGTTTACGTTGTGTTGGGGGTCTGTGGACCCAAGAAATAGAGGCAAAGTGACAGGGTAGGTAATCATAGCACCTACCTTCAGGGAAGACCACTCGCATCTTCAGGTAGCTGGTGGTCAGCCGGATTATGGATGCCTTGTCCAGCTGGGAGGTGATGGCAGAGGGTAGGGGCAGTAGTTTGGCCAGTTCATAGAACTCGCTGTTCTCCTTCTCCCGTCTAGTCCGGGCAGCGTTCTTGGACTTCTCTTTCATGGCGGTCTCCTACTAACCCTGCTTTATGACTAGGACTACAGATACAACTCCACAGAACCATCAATTAGAGCTCCTGCTCTCCGGCTCACGGACATGTGGGCTCCTCACACCCGCACTCTGTGTGCTGCCACGGGTCACGGATTATATCCACAAATCGGGCGGGAGACGCTATCTCGGGGGAAATTCTTGTGGCCGGTGCAATGCGTGTCATTCCAGGACAGATGTGGGGTCGCAGAGTCACATCAGGAGGCCTTCCAAAATACAACCCTGTGGACAGAACACAGCCGTGTCAAAGGGCACTAGACTGCCCCTCTATCTCTAATAGAAATAGGTAATTTCTAGCTCATCACCTATTCTATTCTATTATACAGTAATCTATTTATCATATCTAATCGAGAGAATATATGTGTGTGTGTGTGTGTGTGTGTGTATATATATATATATATCTTCTGTCTGATCACCTATTCTATTCTATTATACAGTAGTTAATCTATTTATCATATCTAATCGAGAGAATATATATATATTAGTCTGATCACCTATTCTATTCTAATATATAGTTAGTCATCTATTTATCATATTATATATGTTATATAATCATGTTAATACATGTTATAAAAGATAAATATTATTTATATCTGATAATCTATTCTGTTATACAGTAGTTATCCATCTATTCATTATATCTCATCGAGAATGAAAATATATATATATATATATATATATATATATTCTCTATCTGACCACCGATTTTATTTTAATATATCTATCCATCTATTTATTATACCCAATCGATATTATAGATATATACTAGCTCTATCTGACCACCTATTCTATACTATTATATATATCCATATATTTATTATGTCTAACCTAATTCTATCTGACCACCTATTCTATTTTATGATAGTTTTCCAATTTTCCATCTATTTTTTATACATAATCGAAATTGAAAATATATGCTATTTCTATCTGACCATATATTGTCTTGTCTTATAACTATCCATTTATTATATATAATCGATTATATATATATATATATATATATTTAATCACCTATCCTACGCTATTCCTGTATCCATTCATGTATTATAGCTTGCCTATAAAGTATATCCTATTCTTTTCAGTTCTATTTATCCTATTTATTATATCGATATATTGTTCATCTTTCTATTTATTATACAAGTATCTGATGTTCATGTATTGTCTCTCTTACCTGTTCATTGTATCTATTTATCTATTTATTACATATAATATATGTATGGATCTATTATTATCTATCTATAAATGGTAGAATGTACAGCAGACAATATATTTTAACGAAAGAAGAGTACCGACTAGAATATATGTATGTACAGGCAAAATTAAAACGTATTATGATATGTGTATATTATAAATGTTTTAGAAATAGATGGGTAATAAATAGCCAGAAGAATACTGTAGATAAGATAGAAAGAGCGATGAGAGAAAGATTGTTAGAAAGATATTAAATAGACAGATAGATAGATAGATAGATGACCTGGTTTTATTTGACCCACTGGATGACATTTTGGTTCTAGTTAATGTTGCCACAGAGAAAGCCCTAACATCTCTGGCAGTGTCCCCTCTGTATACACATGCACTAGGTTGTTATTTACATTACAGTGCTACTGAGGAGTATATAAAAAGTGGTGTAGCAGAGCTGTAAAGTTGGGCAGCCAGTTCCCCCCAGTTCAGGTGAAAGGCGACCTGTAGCTTCGAGAGTACCGGCTCCATGACAGGTACGCACACGTTCCAGACCCCTTCCCCCACCCTCACCCCGCAGACAGGGCACTTACTTGCTGCACTATGTCCTGTGGAGAGCGGGTCCCGTACAGGCGGCGGTGCTGATTACAGGGCGGGTAATTGGGAGCTCAGGATGCCCATTAACTTGTTCCTGTCTCAGCGCTGTACTTAGTACAACTTCATCCCTGATGCCGCTCCGTGTATCCTCCCTCGCTGCCACTCACAGCGCCCCGCGGCAGCCCATTGGACAGTGGACTCTGTTAGCAGTGTACTGATTGGCTGTCAACCGACGTTACGTCACTACGGCGGTGCTCTGTGAGGGGTCCTGGCCTGTGACCCCCTGAACTGTCCTTGTGGTGGACTTGTCCGTTCCTGCAGGCTGGCGGACGGGTGTAAAGTACGGGCAGGAGAGATGCGGGCTGAGGGAGTGAATGAACTTTACCAGGACTGATAGATGAGCTTCAGCTGGGACTGAAGATACGTGAAGGCCGTGTAAAGTCTATTACCTCACATCTGTCAAGTTGTTCAGTGCACAGGGCTTCTCCTAATATCCTCACTAATACGTCTCTCCATTCAGCTGACGATTGCCGCATAAAAGGGACACTAGAAAAGGTTACTATACACTCTCGTCTGTATGCAGTCTCTGCATAAATGGATATGTAAATAAAAAAATGGGTGATAGATAGATAGAAAGATAGATAGACAATACATGGGCGATAAATCAAATATGGATAATAGATAGGCAGATAATACATGGATGGTAAATAGATAATACTTGCATAATAGATACATACATGGGTGATAGATGATATATATGATTGAATAATAAACAGATAATACATAGGTAATGCATTATATAAGGATAATAGATAGGCAGATAATACATTACAGATAAATAGATATTACTTGAATAATGCATAGAGTGAAATGGGCAGCACATCGGTGCACAGGTATACATAGCTCACAAAGTCCGACTAATCAATATATTTCAATTAATATAAAACACTATCCAATGCATATTAATAAATCCACAATCCACTGTTAAGAATAACAGTATTAATAGAACGTGCCACAGATACAATCAAATGTGAAATAACATATCAAAGTGTAAAAATAATCATAATTAATATAATTACAAAGTCAGTGCAGATGTGTAAATGTAAAAGACTCCCAAATCACAACGTGTCATCTATCTATTTATCTATCTATCCATCTATCTATCTGCCCATCGTTTTACTCTATAGTTGGAGGATTTGTGGCTGGATTCGGGGATTTGCACCCGCTTTTTGTTTTTATTTTTAACAGTTCTGCTTTAGACTTTTTTAACTAGATATATAGATAAAGCATGGATAATAGATAGATGATAGATAGATAGATAGATAGATAGAAGATAGATTATATGGATAATGCATAGATGGATAGATAAATAATACATGGATGATAGGTAGGTAGATAGATAATACATGGATGATTGATAGATAGATAGATAGATAGATAGATAGATAGATAGATAGATAGATAGAGGTATACAATTAAATGCTAGTTCATTGCTAGCTAAATATATATGTTATATATATATATTAGAAATGTATAAAGCAGATAATCAATAGAAGAATTAGACATGAACAACTAGTTAGATGATAAATGCACAATAGATAGATAATAATAGAAGGTAAATAGATAGATAATTAGATAGGTAATAAATCGATAGATAGAATATACATAGATAAAAATGGATAGTAGATAGACACAAAGATGAGAGATTATACATGGATAATGTATAGATAGATGATATATAATACATGGATGATAGATAGATAGATAGATAGATAGATAGCTGGATAGATAGATAGATAGATAGATAAAACATGGCTAATTAGGTAGATAGATGAAAGATATTGATATTAATATAAAATTAAGATGATAGATTACTGCCAGCTAAAATAAAATAGATATTAGAAATACATAAAGCAAATAAACAATCTAACAATTAGAAATGAAGACACTGAAAGTGAACAACTATACATACATGTATATAATAAAGAGGTTTTAAACAAATAAATACTAAATAGGCAAATAGATAACACATGAGTAATATATGGATAGCGAATGATTGATAGATAGATTCCCTAGCTATATACATAGGATAATACATTATAGATTGAGAGATGACTAGATAAATAGATTAACTGATAGAGACAGCTAAATAATAAACAGATGTTTTTATAAATAAAATTTAAATATAAAAATATTTATATTTAATATATTTATAATATTAATATTTTAATATTTACAATAAAAATAGTTGATAACAAAAGAATCAGAATAGATGGGGGAAACATCTAGCAGTGTTTGATATTCGCGATCAATAAGAGAATAACAAGCAAGTGACAAATTGTGCCCGTTGTCTGTCGCTACAAATTGCGGTCTATTCTAAGTGTGTACTGTGATCTGGAAATGTCGCACATGTGATTCGCTGATAGGGCGCTCAGCACTCAGTAGCTGACCAGTGTTGGCGCACTGGAGTCGGCTATTGAATGTCTGCGCCATTCTATGTGTTATCAGATGGCTGGATGGGGATTGTACAGGATGTCTGTCCTCTAATGTCATTCTTGCGGGATGGCAGGTAGACACATTCTAACCTATAGCTGTTCTCTAGATTCGCGCTGCTTCTCGCGTCGCCTGTCACATAAATAAGTAAACCTGATTGGAAATGAATGAAAACAAACATCCGGGCGCAATATTCCGCGCATTAGATACGTTCTCCTCTAATTATGCTGTTAGCAAATAATAATTAGAACCTACTTGAACATGAACCTGTTCACACCTGCCTGTCTGTTACCTATTCATGGGAGGAGAACGATATAGAGGAGGGCACTGTCAACCACATGATAGCACATTACTCGCCAATAGAAGCTTTTATTCGGACAATCTCTTCACTTAAGCCACACAACTCATGGTTGCAGTTGTCATAGGCGTTAACCATTTCTTTACATGAAGTGGAATGGGCAAAGATTTTTTTAGGATAAATACAAAAAAAAAACAATAGTGGAAAATTACATCTGTATTAGATATAACATATATTATATTGCTAGATCAGATTGAAATAGCACAATATAATATTACTTTATAACAGTAAAGCGCAATAGAATATTACTGTGTATTGTCACAGTATATTGCAGTAGTACAATATTATAGTATTAAATTACAGTACAGAATGATAGAAGTTATAGTGCATCATTACAGTGATACATTCATACACTTTATAATATCGTATTTCAGTACAGTATCACAAGTTGGATATTATTTCAGATCTACAATAACAGTGAACATTCGCACCACATTAGCACACATTTTAGGGCACACTGTTGCAGCAGTGTTACATTAACGAATAATATACAGTTTCAATACCCTACTATAAAACAACTCTAGTACAGTATACTAAGACTTAGGTGCAATTGTAGAGCACATTATAGTGCATTGTTACAGTGATCTCAGGTTATGCAGCAAAATATTGCTAATGCCCATTACAGTGGCGCCATCTTACATTATCTTACAATATATTTACAAGATAGCATGGTGTAATTTCATGGTGTGTTATCTTATAGTACATTTATAATACAGTATATTACTAGAGAAGTGCAATGTCTTACCACGGTCTAACAATCTTATATAGTACAATATATTACTAGAATAGTACAGTGCCTACCTACAGTACAAGAATTTTGCATTATGTTATAATACATTATTACAATTACAATTATTACAATATGTTGGCAAACATCAAAACTATCCATTGCACAAGTACAATCTTATAGCACGTACAACTAATACAGTACAGTTCCAAAGTATATTGTTGTACATACACTAGTAATATATTGGTTATGTACATTATTTAAAAAAAATACAAAAACAATATGTAACAAAATATTACAGTGATTCGATATTGGTAGTACAATGAAGTCTCATACTGTGCTATAGCTGTACAGTCAGAAAATTGCTGCAATACAAGTACAAACTTGCAGTATACAACAGCAAAGCAGAGTTCATTTTTACAGTAGTGTAATCTCACAATATGTACATTACTTCATACTACTACATCTTTATATTGGTAGTATAGTACAATCTTGTTATAATATACACTACACTGTTACACACTGGCGCCATGTTTTTTTACAGTGATATAGTATTAGTCATACAACCACATTATATAGTTTATTTAGAGCTGATACAAAATCTGAATAGGTATAAAATATAAAATAGTTGTATTTCACTATCATCAGTACAAGCTACTATGATCATCTTTCTCTTAAGAGTATCATTGTGTAAATATATAGGGAGAGATGGTCTATTTTGCACCTACCTATTACATACAGCCAAACAATTAATTGCTTGTATTAGGGAAAGTCAGTTAGCACTTCCCTATGTGACAAATTGTGAACCTGTTGTTTCTTTTCTGCATCACTGAAAGTATGATAAAGATAGACAATGAATAATGTGCACAATCTTATAAGATAATATTCAATTAGGTTGCCGTTAGTATATTATTAATTGCTTATGATGACCTTCTCAGTGTTATTGGCGGACCAGCAGTATAGTCCTTACATTGAGGAACATACAGGTGTTACATCTATGTTACTTCTAATAACGTTATTATAGGGACAGGGCAGCATTAGAGCAAATAGACGTGGGCTGTCAGGATTAATTGAATAAACGACGGATGGCTGTTCACCTGCAAAACTGCGTAATGAGCATAATTAGTAATCGAGGCTCATGAGCACGGGCAGAGCAGTTACTGCAGCCTTCACTGGAGGGGTAGTCATCATTGTCAATTAGTGAATGCCTAATGAGAGGCTCTGCACAGTCTTCCAGCTGCTAGAATGCTGTTAGAGGACTATCTACTCTATCTATCTATCTATCTATCTATCTATCTATCTATCTATCTATCTATCTATCTATCTATCACTACTCTGCTATCTCTACAACATCCAAAGCAACACTTCTAGAAGTAGTCAAAAGATTGTGCTATTTTATTCACCCATCCCTGTCACAATCCAGCCTTTTATCTCTAACCTGGAACCATTTGTTCAGCTTGATGGGTCAAATGAGTACTATGTCTCTTTAAGAAGATGTTGCCTCAAAGAGGCCACTTTACAGCATACAGGAACTTATTAGACCATGCATGCCCTGCTAAGAATTCTGGGAAAAGGATATGCAACTAAGTCCTTCTTAGTGGAAAAATTATGGTTTGTACAATGTGACAATGTGACAAGCTATAATTGAGTGAAAAGCTCAAAAACCACCACATCCTTTAAAGCAGCGTTTCCCAAGTAGCTTTGCAAACTTGACATGGAGTCCAAAAAACAAACATCTACAGTTAGGTCCAAAAATATTTGGACAGTGACACAATCTTTTGAGCTTTTTTGGGCTCTTCATGTCACCAACATTGGATTTGAAATGAAATAATTGAAATGCAATTGAAGTTATAACTTTGGGTTTAATGCAAGGAGCTGAAAAAAAATATCATGTGAAAACTTGAGGAATTGCAGCCATTTTTCTACAAAGTCTCCTCATTTCAGGGGCTCAAAAGTATTTAGACAAATTAACATTACCATTAATAAAATGTTAGTTTTTAATACTTTGTAGAGAACCTTTTGCAGGCAATGACTGCCTGAAGTCTAGAACCCACGGACATCACCAAATGCTGGGCTTCCTCCTTTGTGATGCTTTGTTAGGACTTTACTGCAGCTGTCTTCAGTTGTTGCTTGCTTGTGGGATTGCCTTAATTTTTGTCTTAAGCAAGTAAAAGGCATGCTCAATTAGGTTGAGATCTGGTAATTTAATCAGCCATTGCAGAATATGCCTCATATTTGCCTTATAAACTCCTGAGTTGCTTTTGCAGTATGTTTTGAGTCATTGCCTATCTGTGCACTTCAGAATTCAACTGAATGTTTCTGTCTTCTCTCACGTCATCAATAAACATTAGTGACCCAGTGCCATTAGAAGGCATGCATTTGGATGCCATCACACTGCCTCCATAATGTTTTACAGAAGATGTCGTGTGCTTTGGATCATAAGTAGTGTTGAGCGAACCCATTGAAGTTCGGGTTCGACGAGTTCGGCTGAACATTGCCAAAAAGTTCGGTTCAGGTTCCTGAACTTCACCCGAACCTGAACCCCATTGAAATCAATGGAGACCCGAACTTGGTGACCCAAAAGTGTCTGTAAAATGGGGATAGTAAGGGGTAGAGGGCTGGAAAATGGAGGTAATAACAGGGAAGTGCCCTGCAAAAAATGGGGTAGGAAAAGTACTTAAAATAATAACATAAAATAAAAAAATAAAATAAATAAATAAATGAAAAACAAATAAAACAAAATAATAATTTTGAAACAGGAGGTAGAGGTCCAGGGGGAGGAGGAGGTGGAGGTGTATGTGTTGGTGTAAGTGGGAGAGGCGGAGGTAGCCAACACTTTAACCATTCACTCTGATAGGACATTTGCGGCAGGACAGGCCAGCACCTCCAAGGCATAGAGGACAAGCTCTGGCCACATGTCCAATTTACCAACCCAGAAATTGAACGAGGAGGACCCATCGCTCAGTACCAGGAGACATGACGACAGATACTCATGCACCATGTGGGTCAAAGTCTGCAAAAGGAGACAGTATGGGTACACACGCAGCCATTGTTACTGTGCTAGGATACAGTATGGGTACACACGTAGTTATTGTTACTGCACTAGAAGACAGTATGGGTATATACAGTTATTGTTACTGAGCTAAGAGACAGTATGCGTATACAAACACAGTTATTGTTACTGAGCTAGGAGACAGTATCGGTGCACATGCAGTTAATTTTATTGCGCTAGGAGACGGTATGGGTATACAAACGCAGTTATTGTTACTGCGCTAAGAGACGGTATGGGTACACATGCAGTTATTGTTACTGCGCTAGGAGATGGTATGGGTACACACACGCAGTTATTGATACTGCGCTAGGAGACGGTATGGTACATACGTAGTTATTGTTACTGCGCAAAGAGACAGTATGGGTACACACACAGTTTACTGTCACTACCCTGAAAAGGGCAATTATTATTTCTAGGCTAACTGCCCCTGACAGTATCAGGCTCCTCTCCCTACTTATCTGCACTGCCCTGAAAAGAACACTTATTAAATTTAGCTAAGTCCTTGACTGTCCCTATCTCCATCTGCAGCCTCTCACTACCTAGCCTAACTAGCTGGAATGGCTGAGGACCTGTGACACTGCCTCTTATACAGAGGGGTGACATGTCCCGTCTGGCCAATCACAGCCATGCCCATACCTGGCATGTCTGTGATGTCTGTGGGCTTAAAGCTGGTTGATTGGCTGCTCAGCAGTCAATCAACCATCTTTAGGGATGAGCCGAACCCCAACCCAAACTTCAGTGCTGAAGTTTGGGTTCGGGTACACAAAACCATGAAGTTCGGCACAGACCCAAACTGCAACTAATCATGAGCCCTTCCAAGCATTCTCCATACTTTCTTCTTCCCATCATTCTTGTACAGGTTGATCTTAGTTTCATCTGTACAAAGAATGCTGTTCCAGAACTGGTCTGACCTTTCAATTCTTAAGGTTAAGTAATCATTTGCACCTTGTGGTAAACCCTCTGTATTTGCTCTCATGAAGTCTTCGCTTTACTGATACACCTAATTCCTGGAGAGTGTTCTTCACTTGGGTGGATGTGGTGAAGATTTTTTTCCTCACCATAGAAAGGATTCTGTGATCATCCACCACTGTTGTCTTCTGTAAACGTCCAGACCTTCCCGAGTTTCCAAGCTTACCAGTTCGCTCTAATTTTTCCAGAATGTACCAAACTGTGAATTGGGCTATTCTTAACATTTCTGCTATCACTCTGATGGATTTCTTCTTTTTTTTTTAGCCTGATGGTCTGGTTCACTTCCTTAAAAAAGCTCCTTTGACCACATGTTGTGGGTTCTCAGCAATAGCTTCAAGATACAAATGCCACACCTGGAACCAGCTCCAGACCTTTTGCTTGCTTAATAGATGATGGATTAACAAGGAAATAGCCCATGCAGCCCATTAAATAGCTTTTGAGATAACTGTCCAGTTATCTTTGGTCCCTTGAAAATGAAGCAGCTACATATTACAGAGCTGTAATTCCTAAACCCTTCTTCCAAATAAGATGTGAATACCCTCAAATTAAAGCTAGGAGTCTGCACTTTAAGCCCATATCTTGTCTCATATATATATATATATATATATACAGTCATATGAAAAAGTTTGGGCACCCCTATTAATCTTAATCATTTTTAGTTCTAAATATTTGGGTGTTTGCAACAGCCATTTCAATTTGATATATCTAATAACTGATGGACACAGTAATATTTCAGGATTGAAATGAGGTTTATTGTACTAACAGAAAATGTGCAATATGCATTAAACCAAAATTTGACCGGTGCAAAAATTTGGGTACCCTTATCATTTTATTGATTTGAATACTCCTAACTACTTTTTACTGACTTACTGAAGCACAAAATTGGTTTTGTAACCTCACTGAGCTTTGAACTTCATAGCCAGGTGTATCCAATCATGAGAAAAGGTATTTAAGGTGGCCAATTGCAAGTTGTTCTCCTATTTGAATCTCCTCTGAAGAGTGGCATCATGGGCTCCTCAAAACAACATAGTTGTTCAGGGGAAGGATGCAAAAAGTTGTCTCAGAGATTTAACCTGTCAGTTTCCACTGTGAGGAACATAGTAAGGAAATGGAAGACCACAGGGACAGTTCTTGTTAAGCCCAGAAGTGGCAGGCCAAGAAAAATATCAGAAAGGCAGAGAAGAAGAATGGTGAGAACAGTCAAGGACAATCCACAGACCACCTCCAAAGAGCTGCAGCATCATCTTGCTGCAGATGGTGTCACTGTGCATCGCTCAACAATACAGCACACTTTGCACAAGGAGAAGCTGTATGGGAGAGTGATGCGAAAGAAGCCGTTTCTGAAAGCACGCCACAAACAGAGTCGCCTGAGGTATGCAAAAGCACATTTGGACAAGCCAGCTTCATTTTGGAAGAAGGTCCTGTGGACTGATGAAACAAAGATTGAGTTGTTTGGTCATACAAAAAGGCGTTATGCATGGCGTCAAAAAAACACAGCATTCCAAGAAAAACACTTGCTACCCACTGTAAAATTTGGTGGAGGTTCCATCATGCTTTGGGGCTGTGTGGCCAATGCCAGCACCGGGAATCTTGTTAAAGTTGAGGGTCGCATGGATTCAACTCAGTATCAGCAGATTCTTGAGAATAATGTACAAGAATCAGTGACGAATTTGAAGTTACGCCGGGGATGGATATTTCAGCAAGACAATGATCCAAAACACAGCTCCAAATCTACTCAGGCATTCATGCAGAGGAACAATTACAATGTTCTGGAATGGCCATCCCAGTCCCCAGACCTGAATATCATTGAACATCTGTGGGATAATTTGAAGCGGGCTGTCCATGCTCGGCGACCATCAAACTTAACTGAACTGGAATTGTTTTGTAAAGAGGAATGGTCAAAAATACCTTCATCCAGGATCCAGGAACTGATTAAAAGCTACAGGAAGCGACTAGAGGCTGTTATTTTTGCAAAAGGAGGATCTACTAAATATTAATGTCACTTTTCTGTTGAGGTGCCCATACTTTTGCACCGGTCAAATTTTGGTTTAATGCATATTGCACATTTTCTATTAGTACAATAAACCTCATTTCAATCCTGAAATATTACTGTGTCCATCAGTTATTAGATATATCAAATTGAAATGGCTGTTGCAAACACCCAAATATTTAGAACTAAAAATGATTAAGATTAATAGGGGTGCCCAAACTTTTTCATATGACTGTATATATATATATATATATATATATATAAATGAATTTCTGTCTGTCTGTTCTTTTTGCACGACCAAACGACTGGGCCGATCTTCACCAAATTTGGCACACAGGTACATCAGGTGTCCAGGAAGGTTTTAGACCAGGTCTCAGCCCTCTAGGACATACAGTTCCTGAGATACAGTATTCCCAAAAATGACTTGCATTAGCCAATAGAAGCCTGCAAGTCTTTCTCTCATATTCCAACTGCCATACCCTTGGTCACATGTCCCTTATCAGTCAATAGAAGCTCGCAGGCACTTAGTCTCTACATGCACACAGCTTTACTCCAGGTTTCCATAACGACCCAGCCATTTGTCTTCACTGCTGTAGGTCACCTTTAAAGGGGCAGGGCGCTGTGGATGACACTGTTACACAAGGTCACATACACACAGCTTTACTCCAGGTTTCCATAACAACCAATCGCAGGTTTTTCACTGATATTTCTTTGTAATGTATCTTTTTTGTCTGTACTTGAACCCTACAAATTGTACAATGCTGTGGAATATGTTGGCGCTATATAAATAAAATGTATTATTATTATTATTATTATTATTATTATATCCAAACTGAGATACACATGATCACATGACGCTTATGGACCAATGGAAACTTGCAGGTTCTTCAATCTTGACATACACACAGCTTTATACCAGGTTTCCATAGCAACCAAGCTGTTTATGACCTGTATTAGTCATTAGCAGTTCGCAGGTCCTTAAATATTCAGTTGTATGATGTGTATCAGCCAATATAACTTCACATTTAATTTATCAGGTTTTCATAACAACACAGCCATAAATAGACTGTACCTAATACTGGACTGCCATACTGGATGTCAGCAATCTGATAAATTGAAACATATTAAAACTACACACAAACGACATACAAAATAGACCAGTGCCAATTCTTATGGGGCCACTACACAAACATAAAATTAAATATACCTGTGCGAAGCTGGTAAACCTTCTAGTTGATTATATAATTGTATCTTGAATATGTTTTGGTAAACTGCTAAAATGCCAAAACTTGTGAAAGTGTCCAAATATTTCTGGACCTAACTGTAAATCTGTACTTTAAAAGAAAAATAATGTTCCATCTCTTATGCACCCTGATTTGTGCCTTGCATGATTTCTGTCATAAAGATAGACACTTTCTAATTTTTTATTAATTTTGGTGCATGCCTGTGTATTTTGGAACATTTCTGAAATGAAGGTCATCTTGAAAAAAGTGTTGAATATTCCTACATCAAACCAGCACCTTCTTTGTTACTTCAATTAAAATGTCAACACTTAAGTTTTTTTCAGTGTGGTACTTTGAGCATTGTCAAATTTGCAATAAAGTTAACATTTTTATAAACCTTCTTAATTTTTGTTCTTGTTTTTGATGAATGACATGATCTTTGGAGCATCAAGTTCACAGCTAATACAGCTGCAACTACATTAAATGTGGCCCCGTATTATAAAGAAATACCTGTTTCTATTCATCTCTTTCACAACAGGAAGGAGCTAATATATTTCTCTAAATAAAGCACATACACAATCCTGAATTGGAGCATGACATTTTCATCAATATAATTTTGATCACATTATTTATACAACACGTTAAAATTATAATTACTATTACAATTCATAAATCTGTAGCTACATGTATAAGATGTAGATAGATAAGTTCATCCTTTGATACTTTTTATGAATTTTACATCACCTTCATGTTGGTCTAAATTGTGGCAGGAAAATGCACCAGATTCGTAATTGATGTGTTTAATAAATCTAATTCTACAAGTTTTAGTCATGCACAGTTTTGAGTTTTAGAAGGAAAATTGCTAAGCAAGTCGCTGTTCCTTCAGCTTTTTGTCTCATACATAATAAAATTTAGTACACGTTTTGAATATTCGGTGCACATGAAGTTAAATATTGCTGCAATTTACAACTTTGTAACGGTAATAGTAAATGTACCCCCACCATCCGTTTGCATCTGCTTTTTGCATCTGTTAAGCAGATCTGCTAAATGGACATAAAAAACAGGATGTGAATGTACACTAAAACTGGGACTACGTACTGACGCAGCCACTTTATATATAGCAGTGCCTGCATGGCACTTCAAGCAGTTTGGTTCTGGCAGTGCTATGTATGGACACCTCTCCACGTCATCCTCCAAAGTGAAGCCTCAGTGCATCACCAACAAACTGTTTTTTTAATTATATATTTTTATTTTGCTTACATTTACATTACATTTAAAAAATACCCAAAAATGAATACATTAAATTATCACCCATTCCCCCCATCCACCCATAGAAAGAAAGAAAGAAAGAAAGAAAGAAAGAAAGAAAGAAAGAAAGAAAGAAAGAAAGAAAGAAAGAAAGAAAAATATCTCTGGCACATGACTCATAAGGCCCATCAGAACCTGATTTCAGGGACCATATCTTGGCCAAAGAAAAGACTCCAGATGCTACATCCGCCATTTCAATGTTTATTCACTTTTAACATTAACATTAACCATTCTCCCAAGGAGGTGGGGCAACACTGCCAACCAGTGTCTCGCCACTATAATCGAAACATTAGCAAAAAGTTTACACAACAATCATTTGTGTGGACACCTGAATCCAAGTGACATTTCCCAGTAACCAAGTATAAATACCAGATACCAAATCCAAACTCAATCTCTCCATAATACAATTCTTAACTTCATTCTTTTATCCATTCATATCTATAATACATATGAAAAAATATGCATGTGAAACCTCACATCTGGGACATTTATCCCGTATGCTTCCTTTGGTGCATTATAAGGAAACATGTCCAAAAATATCTCCTTACTTCACCTCCTTGATTCCACTCCAACCTTTTCCCTCTTGTGTCCTCACCAATATTCTCAAATTCTCATTATCCTCCCAATTTAATAAAAATATAACCTAATGTCTGGCAATCCCAAACTTCCATCTTTCACCTCCTAATATAAAACATCCAGCCTAATCCTTGCCTTCCATCCACTTAAAACTAGTAATATCAACAATTCCTCAATAGTTGAATATACTCTTTTCCCCAACCAAAGTGGGCTATTTGTCAGAATGCACAATAACTGTGGTAAAATAACCATTTTACATAAAGATAATCTATATGCCATGCTTAAGGGTAAACTCAACTAAAGCTTTATTTTGGCTCTTAATCTATGCAGCAGTGGGGAGAGAGTCAATTCGACATACTTACCCAATCCAACACCAATCTCAATACCTAAATGCCTAAAAGAATCACCCTCACTCAAAACTTTAAGTCTATCATCCTCCCCCAAAGGCATCAAAATAGACGTGCCCCAATCAATCTCCAAAGCTGAGATTTCTCCAAAACTTTGTATAAACCCAATAACATAATCCAGTGTCTCCCTAGTTTTATCCGAGAACAACATCCAAACCCCTGAATCCTCAAATCGGTCCTAATCTTATTCGACAATTTTTATACAAACAGGAAAAAGATGGGGGGGGACAACCCTGTGTAGTGCTCCTTTCTTCAGTACTTCATGGAAATAGAAGCTCTTGGCTTTAAATGTGAAGCCTTTAGCCACCCAATAAACTTCTGTCCAAATTCAAAACTCTCCAACACCCCCCCGAGGAAGGACAGCTCTAGCCTATCAAAGGCCTTCACAGCATTCATTTACAGGATGGAGCTATCCCCTCCAACTTACGAATATTAGCAAACAATCTTCTCACTTTATGCATCGTGGACCTCCCTAAAATTAACCCACATTGATTGGTGTGTACCAAAAACATTATAACCCATTTCAAGCTCTCCAGCATGACCTTTACAATAATTTTTATATCAGCATTTACCAACGATACAGGTCTATAGTATTCTGGATTCAATCTGTCTTTTCCCTTTATCAACAAAAACACTGTTGTGGCCTCATGTATTGAAGTTTTATATGCTTCATTAACCACCTTCAACAACCTAGATAATTAACCTATGCTATATTTCAAATTGAAGCACATCTGGACCTGGGGCTTTCCCTTTAGGGGCCTTCCATAATTCTGGAATAGTAATATTAGCTTCCAGGATAATAAATTGATCATAAGACATTCTGGATAGTAAATAACCTCGTAAATAAGCTTTCATACCTTCCTCTGAACCTCCCTTCTCTGACCTATTTAACTTTTGATAATATGCATAAAAGACTTCCCTAATCCTCTCCTTTTGATTGACCACCATTACAATCCCTTAATTTCAAAAACATCTCTCAAATACCCTGGCTCCTTAACCAGTCTGGACAGAACATCCCCTGGCCTACCTCCTGCCATATATCTCCATTATTCATGAAAAAAGTGTTTTCCTTTGAGCCTTAAATCAAAACTGACTTATATTTATCCCTAGGATCCCACCAACATTGTCTAGAAACATCATCTCTTCTGAGGACTATTCTGTCTTCAGCTTGAGTCATACCATCCTTGGCCTCTTGTTCCTTCCTCTGAAATCCTCTTGTCAACCCCTGGATAGATTTAAATAACAGGCCACTTAAATAAGCTTTTGCAGCATCCCTGACTATATCCAAAGAGGACGTCATTATTAAAATCAAAATAAAGGCCCATTTGGGCCAAAATACCTTCCTCATCTCTGAAAAAAGAAAGGCAATATGGGTTAAGCCTAAAGTTAAATCCTACCTGCCTACCATCCACCAGCCCCAATCTTGATATCAGGATAATGGTCTGAAATGCTTCTAGGCTCATATATCACTCAATGCAAAAGTGGCAACAATTCTCTTGTGGCCAGAGCCAGATCTATCCTTGATAGGGTATCACTAGACTTATTATAACAAGAAAAAAACTCTCTCCTCAGAATACAATGTACGCCATAAATCTACCCAGCTCCCTCTTCTTCAAACCTTCCTAATGGTTATCTCCCAATCCAGCAGGCTGTTCTTCCTTCAACCTCAGCCTTTCCAGTTCGGCATTCAAAATACAATTACAATCCCCTATTACCAGCACCAAAGTCTCTCCTCACTGCTGCACAGCTCACAAAATGGATTGTAATACCTCCAAATGAAAAGGTGGTGGAATATAAAAGGTAAGGATTAGACGTCTACATCCACAGGATATCTTCCCTCCCTATCTACCTTACTCCCACAAATCTTCACCTCCAAAGCCAGATTAATTAAAACACTCACCCCTCTAGAATACACTGTGTGCACTAAATGAAATTCCTGATTTACCCAATCTCTCCTCAACAAATTCAACCTAGCCTTTATTAAGTATGCTTCTAACAAAAAAACAATTCCTGGTTGGGGTAACTTTATAACTCTAAATACTGCCATTCTCTTAACCCTATCAGTCAAGCCTCTCACTTCGTTCCAAAATAAGATTGGGACCACCCTATCCTAAAATGAGGAGAGGAAAAAGATAAAAGTGCACAGTGACCTGAGATTACATCTTCTTGAACTACCCTCCAAATCATTAATTTTCACTTTTAATCCCCTATTTAAATCAACCAAGCCATTCAACCTCTTTTTGCATGGCCAACAGTTTATCCTCCAGTCACCCACACCTCTCCGGGTGCCTGGTATTTGATTGGTATGCTACATGATACTGAGCTTGGTCAAGTGAGTGGAGCATTCAGTGGCGAAGGGCTCCTGGATGCCACCAAAAGTGGTGGTCCTGCATGTAGGCAATGTGAGTTCTGATTGCATGAGCAGTCTAGAGCATGTGCTTGGTGGAAGAGGTATTTTTCCCATTCAGTTGTAGTTGACAGATACAGGAATATTTTGGGACATCCTTCAGCAATCTGAGTGGTCCGCCATTTTTTAGTAAAGAAGGTACCCTACTGTGATGAGATAGCCCCAGGTTACAGTGTTGATCTTCATTGGTAGCTGTTGGGGAATTCCCCTTTAACTATGGACTGAGTTAATAAGTAAGAATTAATATTATGTTTGAAAGTTCTAAGTGCGTAATAACTAGTCTGAAGATGGCGATTGGAAAGAATCATGACTTTGCATAAACCACTATGAGATGGTAATGGACGCTTACCAATATGAAGTTAGAAGCTTTATATTAGAATAAGATAAGCAGTGCTCATGAAGGATAGTTATTAAACAAGTCATTATGAGTTATGTAAAGTGTGGATTGAATTGTAACCATTTAGCATAAGAATCTGGAAGTGTGTTAACCAATGGTACTCTGGTATTGTGAAGCTATGCCCTATTGTAACCATATAAATAAAAGGTTTGACCCACCCACCATTGGGAATTTTTCTGTGCACCACAATTTTTGGGTGATCTCTGTTATTCCTCCATCACAACATCATTGACTGGCTATATGAGACCTGACTGCCCCTAGTGATGACACTGGGAATTGCCACTACAGTAAGAGTTGAGATGTGTTTTTGTCAGGGACAACAAAGGTTATATCGGGGCAGGTGCAAGGTTGTGGAACCAACCTTAGAGGCTGCCAACATACCTGATGTCTATCAGGGTCACTTTGATGGAAAGGTCTGTTTCCCGTATGATACTTTGTTATAATGGTGTTATGTTGCATTAAGTATGGATTTACTTGTGTTTTGACATATGCTGATTCAGTGCACTTTAAATTGTGTATTATTCTCCATTGACACATGTGAAATGGCTAATGTTATATTGTCTTTGCATTTGTTCACAGATCCTGTCTTTCCTTAGACAACTTTGTTGAAGCAGACCTTTTGTACAGGCTTGACATTTATGGACATGGTCTGCAGTGCATCTTTGTGTTGGTTGGCCTTGTTGATCATGTTAAATGGACACTGAAAGACTTTTTGCACTTGTGAGAGACCACAGTGCTGATTCAGGCTGCTCTATTGCTGAACTTCAGTAAACAACTGGTTCAGTTGAGAAAAATGTGTCAGAGTGCTTGACTACATCGTTTCCTGTACAAGTCACATTTATATTGCAGGGAGTGAGTTGAAGGCAATTGAGGGTCCCTACAAGACATTCCCTTTAAGGACTTCTGCCCTAACCTTTTAAGACCCTAGCAACCCCCTGAAAGTTCTAGACATCATTTCTACAGCTCTCTACACACTAAATTCTTAATTGACTGAATGTGAGTGTATTGTTAGAACTATATTTCAGAATTTGAGGTTCCACTTTTCATTATCCCCAGTTCCACAATTTTTACTAAAACATACCCATAGTTGGCAACAAAATCAAGGATATTTTAGACCACCCCTTTGATGATTGTCCATGCACATTTCTGTCCATTTTCTTGTGCTCAGGTAGGGAACCTGTAGTTTATAATGTGAATCCCGCCCCTCCTGACCAGCTGATATACAGTAGGACGTTTGGAATTGAGACAGGGAGAGGGACATTTTCCATATAGGAATAATTCTAATACATTTATTAATATTCTATAAATTCATTATTATCAATAATAAAAAATGTACAAACTGTATGGACCAAATTCACTAATGTGAAAAAAAACCTAATAGTGATACAAAGGATATTCCTATCAATAATAAATGAGGCATACAAGTTATCAATTTCTCATGGAAGTATTAAAGACATTTCAATAAATATTCGAAAATTTTCAAGTTGATAATTTAATTCATTTATTGAATTTGAGATTATTCTAGTCATCTTTAATAATATGCCCTAGCTCCAGGATGCCCCATAGTAAACTCTTTAAATGCAGGGGGGCATGTTCTAACCCATCTTAACCTAAGTGCAGATTAAACAAAGTGCACTTATATATGGCATGATTCTGACCTTCACTCTTCTTCTCCTCATATAGGTAACTTCATCTTCTATTCCACCCAGCTCTGCTTGCTGTGCATCTACCTTCAACTCATCCTGTAACTTTGAATGGTAACTTCATCATCTATTCCACCCAACTATTACTGTTTACTGAACCCTATCCTAGCAGTTCATGAAGCCTGTATTTTTGCAATTCCATGTGTCCTTATCTGTACTAGTGTCAGTCTTTTGATGCTCAGTGATTTTATGGTAGTTCCCTGGTCAGTGTATTTGTAACTACATAGCCCAGTCTCCTCATGTGTCACAGTTTGTTAATTGGTTAACGACTTAAATTAGTGCTAGTTATGAACCTCTGCTTCCCTGTAAAAGTAGATACAGCGAATGGGGGAAGCATTTCCAATGTAGGGGGGCATGTTCTAATGCAGCATCCATCTTAACTTAAGTGCATATTAAACAAAGTGCACTTATACATGGCATTTAGACAGGGAATGAGACAGGCAAACCATGGAAGAACACCAGGTAAACTGAAACCCAAAACAAGAAGCTTTAACACATGGTGTCATAGAGCTACACTGTAACTTACTGTCTTAGCAATTATCTTCCTGCAGAACTCCCCTTCATCTCTATCACCAGTGCACACTATCCACTTCAGTCCCTCTCTTCTTCCTTTTCCAATGTACAGCTCTCACACACTTTTCACTGCTTAGAGAAGTATAGGGATTGGGGTGGTTAAAGAGAGTGAGATTAAACATAAGCGCAGAGGCGTAGCTAGCGGGGGGGGGGGGGGGCAGAGGGGGCGGCTGCCTCGGGCCCACTGACTTTTTGGGGCCCACCCCGGGGCCGCCATTAATACATCCTTTATTTCTAACTAGATCGGTGTCTGCAGACAACGATCTAGTTACAATGCTTCCTGGTGCTTAACTGCCTTGTAAACCGCAAGCCAATACAGGCCTGTGGTTTACAAAACCCCGACACCACAGACCGATGTCTTAGGAGGCATTATGAACATAAGGGGGTGGTCATTGATATAAGGGGTCGTTAGAGGTGGAGTATTTATGTCAGTGGGAATCGGGGGCAATTAATTTAATTAAAGTTGCACTTGCGCCTTATCAAGACTAAGGTCCCATGTACTGGGCTGCAGCAAAAAAAGCGCTGCAGGAAAAACCGCAGCGGTAACGTGTTTTTCCTCGCAGCGCTTTTCACAGAAGGTCTGCAGAGGTTTCCTCTGTGGACTTTCTGTTCTCAATACACCTACAGTATATGGAAACCGCCAGTGTTTCCATAGGTATAACTGACATGCTGCAATTTCCAAAACCGCAACGGTTTTGGAAATCGCAATGTGTCTGCTGCACGTATTTTTCCGCAGTGTGTGGATGGGATTTGCTAGAATGTTGTGTTTTTTTTTCAGTGGGTTTTCGCCATATGCGGCCCCCATTCCTACTTTGCAGTATAATATGCGCAGTGGATAATCTGCGATTTCCAAAACAGTTCCAGTTTTGGAAATCTCAGAATGTCAATTATACCTACGGAAACGCCAGTGGTTTCCCTATAGATATAATTGAAGCAGAAAGTCTGCAGAGGAAACCTCTGCGAACTTTAAGTGCAAAGTGCTGCAGGAAGAACCGCGATGCATCGCCGCCGCAGTTTTTCCCACAGCTGTTTTTTGCTGCGGGACGCCACGTGGGGCTTTGGCCTTAAGGTGTTTTCCAGCTCATTTTTATTGATGATCTATCCTCAAAATAAAACATCAGTAAGAGATAAGTGATTCCCCACTGATCAGCTGTATGAAGGTCCCCGGCGCCTGTTTATATCATTTGCTGTTTGTTTATAGTGACCGTGTGATGTAGTTACAGTCTTGTCACATAGACGTGTATAGGACAAGGCTGTAGTTACATTACATGGCCGCTATGAGATGAATGACAGTGTAAACAGAGAAGGGGTCACGGCGCTTACACAGGTACCACGGTTCATTCAAACAGTTGTTCCTTGGGGGTCCCGGGTATTGGAACCCCAAAAGATTTTTCCCCTTTTTAATTAGGAAACACCTGGGGCATTATTAATAAGGGACACATTATTTAAAGAGGACCTTTCACGTCCTCATGTTTATGCGGTTTTACATACCGCTAGATAGCCGACAGCGTGCTGAATTCAGCGCACTGCCGGCTTTCCCGTTATATGCCCTGGGGCTGGAGATATTGGGGGTCTAAATTTCACCGTTCACTGTCAGAAGGACGTTCCTGACAGTCTAGCTTGGCTGTGAGGAACGCCCTCCCTGACTGTGCTCGTCCATAGACTTGTACTAGGGGGGCGTTCCTCACAGCTCAGCGTCATCACTGGGCTGAGTACACCCCAGTACAATTCTATGGACGGGTACTGTAAGGGAGAGCGTTCCTCACAGCCCAGCTAGACTGTCAGGAACGCCCTTCTGACAGTAAACCGTGAAATTTAGACCCCCGATATCTCCAGCCCTGGGGCACATAATGGGAAAACCTGCAGTGCGTTGAATATAGCGCGCTGTCAGCTATCTAGCGGTATGTAAAACAGCATATACATGAGGACGTGAAAGGTCCTCTTAAAGGGGTGCAAGGGGAAGTTATTAGTTTAAAGATGCATTTGGGAGTATTATTCATTATGGGGGGTTATATTATATATTTTATAATTGGGGGTAGCAGCAGGATGGGGGCTTTGTGTAGGTGAGGACAATGTGGGTCAGGTGCCTGGAAAAGTGAGGAGCCAACAATGTCTGTGTTGCAAACTTTACAGAGACTGGAAGAAGTGGTCATGGCCGTCCAGATGAAAGAGATGCGGAATGTGAACGATTAGTCAGAGACGTCACCGGCAAGTCACTAAATGTTACTGCACTGTATTCACCTAAATCGTCTGCAGAGCCCTGTGTAGAGACGCTATATACCACTATATGCTCACCGTATACTTGTAGTATCGGTATACGAACATGTCCAAGTAGGGGGCCCACTTGGACATGTTCGCCCCCCTGTGCTAAACCCCTAGCTACGCCTCTGCATAAGCGTCATCATAAATCACTGAACCACCTTCTGTCTCTGTCCATTTTGCTCCATTTTGCTACTGGGGACATCTCTCCAAACCCTGGCCCTCCTTTCACTAACTTTTCCTCTTCCTGCACACATAGAAATTCTACAAACCTCATCAATATTAACGTGTTCCCTCTCCTTATCTTTCCCCTGTCTCTTTTAACAGCTCTCTCTGGAACGCCCACTCAGCATAATAGTGTGTGCAGGAATGCGGTTTGTGCTGGGGGGTTGCCGGGGGGTCATGTCAAATGTTCGCCTTGGGGCCCAGCCATTCCTAGTTACGCCACTGACTAGAATATACTAACTTATTCCTCAGTAAATCTCTCAACCTGCCCGCCCTTACTGAAACCTGGATCCAGCAGTCTGATACGGCCTCCCTTGCTACTCTGTCTCATGCTGGCCTACAATTCTCACACACTTCTAGGCCTGACAACAGGCAGGGTGGTAGGGTAGGCTTACTTCTGTCACCACAGTGCACTTTTCAGGTCATTCCACCTGTACCCTCACTCACATTCCCCTCATTTGAGGTCCATGCCATCAGACTTTTTCGCCCACTCTCCTTACGTATAGCCATGATCTACCATCCACCTGGCTCACCCTACCAATTTCTGGATCACTTCGCTTCTTGGCTTCCCCTCTTTTTATCCAGTGAAACTCCTACTCTCATCATGGGTGACTTTAACATCCCCATTAATACCCCTGTCTCCCTAGCTGCTTCACAGTTTCTCTAAATAACCACTTCTTGTGGTCTTTCACAACTTTCCTCTTCTGCCACACATGTAGATGGCAACACCATTGATCTTATCTTCCATCGACTCCTCACAGTTTCTAAATTTACTAACTCTTCTCTGCCATTCTCTGATCATAACCCTCTGTCTCTCACTATCAGTGCTTTCTCTCCTTCACAGGACACACCTACTTATCAAACATATAGGAACTTATGTGCTATTAACACCAAGCACCTCTCAGATACTCTACAGTCCTCTCTGTCCCCATCTCTTCACTCTCCTGCCCCAAACTGACCACAAGTCATTATAATGAAACCCTTAAAAATTCATTGGATGAGGTGGCTCCTCCCTCCACTCGAAAAGTTTGACGCAGGAGGCAGCAACCATGGCACATGCCACAGATGCGTTTTCTTCAGTGGTGCTCTAGGTGTGCTGAACGTCTGTGGAGAAAATCACGTACAACTGCAGACTTCCTCCACTTCAAATTTATGCTTAAAACCTATAGTTCTGCCCTTTACCTTGCCAAACAAGCCTATTTCACCGCTCTCATCTCTTCTCTCTCCTGTAACCCTAAAAGGCTCTTTGAAACTTTTCACTCCTTACTCACTGCCAAGGTGCAGGCATCATTCACAGACCTTAGTGCAGAAGACCTGGCCACTTATTTCCATGACAAAATTGATAAGATCCGTCAGGAAATAACTGGCCAATCCCCAGGTGGCATTGATCCCTTCACCTACCATGCTTCAGCCTGTTCATTCTCATCTTTTGAACCAGCTACAGTAGAGGAAGTTTCTCAGATCCTTTCTTCTTCTCGCCCTATGACCTGCAGTAGTGACCTTTTCACCTCACACCTTGTCCAGTCTCTGTCACCTGCTGTCATGATTTACCTTACTAAAATATTTAACCTCTCTCTCTTCTGGAATTTTTCCATCCTCTTTCAAATATGCTGTCATAAACCCGCTATTGAAGAAATCCTCCCTTGACCTGTCCTGTGCTGCTCACTATAGGCCAGTCTCTAACCTCCCCTTCATCTCTAAAATCTTGGAATGCTTGGTCTATTCTTGTTTAATCCGCTATCTTTCTGCTAACTTTCTTCTTGACCCCTTACAATCTGGCTTCTGCACTCTGCACTCTACAGAAACGGCCCTCACAAAAGTCTCCAACGATCTCCTGACAGCTAAATCCAATGGTGAATTCTCTCTTCTTATTCTTCTGGATCTCTCGGCAACATTTGACACTGTTGACCATCAACTCCTCCTCAGTATGCTCCACTCAGTCACCCTCATGAACACCGCACTTTCCTGGTTCTTGACTTATCTCTCAGACCGCACTTTCAGTGTAACATTTGCAGGCTCTGTTTCTTACCCTTTTCGCCTTGCCTTTGGGGTTCCTCAGAGCTCGGTCCTAGGCCCACTGCTCTTCTCTCTCTACACAGTCCCCATTGGACAAACCATCACCAGATTTGGCTTCTGGTACCATCTTTATGGTGATGACATCCAATTAAATACATCATCCCGTGACATCACCCCTGCACTAATACAGAACACCAGTGACTGTCTCTCTGCTGTTTCAAATATCATGTCTTCGCTCTATCTGAAACTGAATCTCTCAAAGACTGAACTACTGCTGTTTTCACCATCTAATAGTTCTGTCCCTGATATCTCCATTGCAGTCTCTGGCCTTACTATAACTCCTAGGCAGCATGCCCGCTGCCTCGGGGTTATGTTTGACTCAGACCTTTCCTTCACCCCCCCATATCCAATCACTTGCACGCTCATGTCATCTCCACCTCAAAAGCATCTCCAGAATCCGCCCTTTCCTTACCACAGATACATTAAAGACACTTTTTATTGCCCTGATTCACTCTCGCCTTGACTACTGTAACTCCTTACTAATCGGTCTGCCCCTTACTAAACTGTTCCCTCTACAATCTATTCTGAATGCGGCGGCCAGGCTCATCTATCAGTCTAGACACTACAGCGATGCCTCCGGTCTGTGTCAGTCACTACATTGGCTGCCTATTCAATACAGAATACAATATAAACTTATCACCCTCATCCACAAAGCTCTCCATAATGCTGCACCTCCCTACATTTCCTCCCTCATCTCTGTCTATTGCCCAACCTGTACTCTCTGTTCACTCAATGACCTAAGACTAACATCCTCTATTATCAGATCCTCCCACGTTCGTATACAAGACTTACAACTCCCGAGTTGCACCACTTCTCTGGAGTGCTCTTCCCTGGACAATCAGATTAACTCCCAATTTCTACAGCTTCAAGCACAGACTAAAGACATATCTTTTCAGACAGGCCTATCACAATTCCTAATGTAAACCCTTCTGTAGTTAGAATCCCTAAAACGAACCAGGCACCATCTGTTAAAGGACACGGCTCATGCAGCTTTATTTATGTGTAATGACAGTAACCTCTATTACAAAGTTGTCTGACCATTGTATAAGCAATGCTACCTCCGATGCTGCCCCTGGTACTTCTTGTGTCACCCCCTCTACCTCATAGATTGCAAGCTCTTCTGAGCAGGGCCCTCAGTCCCAGGGTGTGAATTGATTATTTCTCTGTAATGTCTCTTTTTTGTCTGTACTTGAACCCTACAAATTGTACAGTGCTTTGGAATATGTTGGCGCCATATAAATAAAAATGTATTATTATTAATTATTATTATTATTCTTGCTCATGACAGAATTTCAGAGGGGCTGATTACAATCAAAGGCAGATTCAGGACAGAATTTGGCACTAATTTTGGTGCAAAACCCACCTCATCATCGGTGCCAAATTCCACTGTGTGAACATATCCTTAGTCTGGTGCTAGAACTAAGAAGGAGTTTTGCATCACAAGTGCTTTATTCATATTAGTACAGGTCAGCACTATATACAGCAGGTGACAGAAATATTTAACACGTCACTAATTTTCTAAGTAAGTATATTTCTAAAGGTGCTATTGAAACTGAAATATATTTCTAAAGGTGAGAATGAAATTTTCACCAGATGTCCATAAATTAAGTTATATGTAATAATGGGAAATGACACAGGGAAAAATTATTAAGCATATGAAGAAAGAGGTACAAAAAGCCATGGAAAGTCATGACACCTGCTGAAATCTATCAGGAATTAGAAAGCAATCCTGCCACTTAGTGACAAATAATATCAGCTGGTTCAACTGATGGCCTATATAAAGGTGTCTCATTACTAAGGTGCCACACAAGAAACATCTCATGATAGTTAAAACCAATAAGCTGTTTCAAGAACTTTGCAACCTTATAGTTGCAAAACATACTGTTGGCATTGGTTACAGAAGAATTTCTAAACTACTGAAAGTTCCAGTGAGCACTGTTGGGACCATAATCCGTATTTGGAAAGAAAATCATTTCACCATAAACTGGCCACGACCAGGAGCTCTCTGCAAGATTTCAGCCAGAGGAGTGAAAAGAATTATAAGAAGAGTTGTCCAAGAGCCAAGAACCATCTGTGGAGAGCTACAGAAACACCTGGAATCAACAGGTACAATTGTTTCAAAGAAAACATAAAAAAGTAATGAACTCAACCTCCATGGCCTATATGCATGCTCACCACACAAGACTCCTTTGCTGAACAAAAAGCATGTTCAAGCGTGTTTAACCCCTTCCCGCTGGAGGAATTTTTCGATTTTTGTTTTTGACTCCCCGCCTTCCAAACTCCAAAACTTATTTATCTTTCTGTTCTCAGAGTCAGATGATGGCTTAATGTTTGTGGGACAAATTTTCTTCATGACGCTACCAATTATTATTCTGTAAATGTACTGGGAAGCTGGAAAAAGATTGGGAATGGGGTGGATTTGAAAAAAGAGCATTTGTGCGACTTTCTTACAGGCTTCATTTTTATGGCGTTCGATCTGCAGCCAAAATGGCGTGTTACTTGTATTCTATGTTTCGGTACGATTCCAGGGATACCAAATTTATATGGTTTTATTTACATTTTAAAACCTTAACAAAAATCTAAAACTTTGCAAAAAATTTTTTTTTCTAAAAGTTCCCATATTCTGACACCCGTTAACTTTTTTATATTTCCGTGTACGGGGATGCATAGCGTGTCTTTTTTTGTGAGACCAGGTGTACTTTTTATTTATGTCATTTTGGGGAATGTCTATTGCTTTGACCACATTTTATTCAAATTTTTATCAGAGACAAAACAGTGAAAAAATAGTGGTTTTGCACTTTTGATTTTTGTTTACCTCTACAGCGTTTATCATACAGGAAAAGTATTTTTAGAAGTTTGTAGACCGGGCGTTTTCAGACACAGGGATACCTAATGTGTAAGTGTTTCACAGTAATATTTTACTTTTATATGTATTCTAGGTAAAGGGGGGGGGGGGTTCTGGCCTGCAATGCCCACAATTAGAGTGAAGTCTGATCGTGGGCATTAGCATTGGGTCTCCACTGTAGAATACAGCAGAGACCCGGTTGCTATGGCGGCCGGGCTGCAGCAGAGTGGCTGCCATCTTTAAAGACCCGGCATCCAGAGTACTATTACGATGGATGTCTGTAAGGGGTTAAAGTTTGCTCAACAACATTCAGACAAGCCTGTGAAATACTGGGAGAATATAGTCTGGTCAGATAAGACCAAAATTAAACTGTTTGGTTTGCCATAATACACAACATGTTTGGAGGCCAAAAGGCACTGCATATTACCCCAAAAACACCATACCAACAGTGAAGTTTGGAGGTGGTAACATCATGGTGTCGGGTTGCTTTTCAGCATACGGCACTAGCAAATTTCTTATAATTGAAGGAAGGATGAATGGACAAATTTCCCGAGATATTTTTAATAAAAATCTGCTGCCAACTACCAGGATGATGAAGATGAAACAAGAGTGGACATTACAGCAAGACAATGACCCCAAACACACAGCCAAGGAAACTTTCAATTGGTTGCAGAGAAAGAAAATAAAGCTGCTGAAATGGCCCAGACAATCACCTGACCTGAATCCAATAGAAAATCTATGGAAGGAACTAAAGCTCAGTGTTCATAGAAGGAGCCCACCGAACATTCAGGATTTGAAGAGTGTTTGTGCGGAAGAATGGGCCAAAATCACAATTGAGTAAGGCATGCAACTAGATTCTCCAAACAGGAGGCGTCTTGAAGCTGCCATCACCAACAAAAGCATTTGTACAAAGTATTCAATAAATTTCAGTCAGCATGATTAACCCGTTCCCGACATCCGCCTTAATAGTACGAACAGTGCTGCCGGGAAGGACTTCCCACAAACTGCCATACTAGTACGGCGGAAGCATGGTGCGGACACAGAAACTGTGTCCGTACCATGCTTAGCTGGTGTCAGCCGTTATATATGGCTGACATTTTCCTCTATCAATCGCAGTCTTGTTTGACCGTGGCATCTTAGTGGTTATACTATATACTGGGGCCCCGATCAGTCCCCCCAGTGATGTGTTTGGGGGATGCAAGGGTTTTAATTTGGCAGCCCGGGGTCTGGTCAGTGTTACTGTACGCTGCAAGGCAAAAATGCCAGATTTGATGTTTGTTTTTTTTTCAAAATCCCACCCAGAAAGAGTTAATAAAATGTAATCAATAAGTTATAGGCTCCCCAAAATGGTGACATTGAAAGTACATCTAATCCCAGAAAAATCAAGCCCTCATATGTCCACATCGCTAGAAAAAAAAAAAAAATATAGCTTGTACAATGTGAAGCCAAAAACCACAAATATCGCCAAATCATTAGGACAAAACTGGCTGCGGCAAAAAGGAAATGTATAAGCTGTGTCATAGGAGCTAGTGGGAAAATAGTGTGGGATTTGGTGTTCCCAATGTACTCCACACTGCTTAGATATTCACTTCTGGGAAACTAATGCTCACTACATCTGTTGTTAAATTCTTTGAAGGGTGCAGTTTTCAAAATGGGGTCACTTGCGGATTCCAATTTACTGCCACCTCAGGGACTCTGCAAACATGATATGGCGTCTAGAAGTTACACTGCACTCCTTGCACTTAGTATCTGTTTATTCACAGATACTGGCTGTTGACGGGTTCATACAGCTTCAGTTACATAACCTTTTCTATTAAAAGATGGATGGACCATTGCAGCAAACAAGCCCTCCTACCTCTTGTGTCCCCCTATCTCCTCATAGAATGTAAGCTCCTGCGAGCAGGGTCCTCACTCCTATGGCTTGATATGTTTATTTCTTTGTCACATTGTAATGTCTCATATTGTCTGTTCATATGTCCTCTGATTTGTAAAGTGCTGCGGAATATGTTAGCGCTATATAAATAAATTCCTTCTGTGCCCTGCTGTGTATCTAAACAGCAGTTTATGCCCACATATATGACATTGTTGTACCCAGGATACCCCACTTACCTCACTTAACTGCTGTTTGGGCACATAGCCAGGCACAGAAAAGAAGCAGCACTATTTGGGTTTTGGAAATGTTTTGGTTTTTGGATGCCATGCCACTTTTGCAGAGTTCCTGAAATGTCAGTAAAGTGGAATATCCTGACACATGACCCCATTTTAGAAACTACACCCCTCAAGAAATTTATCCCGGGGTAGAAGTGTTGCGTTAATTTATTTTCCATAAATGAATGCACCATCAGATGCGCAGAGTGAAAATGACATTTTTTCCAGAAATACGTAATTTCAGTGCACAATATGTTGTGCCCAGCTTGTGTCAGAGGCGAACATTCCAAAGGCTGTTGTACCAAGGATAACCCTCATAACGGTTTTTGGAGTGTGTGTCTCTGCTGTCACAATCTGGGAGCAAAATATCAGGCACTGAAATGGTGTATGTCTGGAGAAGTTGCAATTTTAACTTTTCACTGCGCATTTATTTCTAGAAAATAATGCAATACTGGAGGGTTAAAAATGCTTGCTATGCCCCTTCATGCATTCCTTAAAGGGAGTAGCTTCTAAACTAGGGGGGACCATTTTTTTTAATTTTGCCTCAGTACCCCTGCAATTGCTCGCCAATGCAGTGTAAAATACCAAATTAGGCCTCAAATTTGTATGGTGCTTCTTCATTTTTTAGCGCTGCCATATTTGTAGGCAAAAGATTAGGGCCGCATGTAGGGTGTTTCCAAAATCAAGAAACAAAGCATAATAACTGACTTTTCATCGTGTCATGATATGGACAGGACCTATTGGGCACTGAAATGGAAATCTGGAAAAATGTCAATTTTCATTTTGCACCATTTGCTGCCTATTTGTTTTTGGAAAGCTTCTCTGGGGTCAAAATGATCACTATACCCTTTGAGGGATGCACTTTCCAAAATTAAGTCACTTCTTGCTACTCTGCACTGCATTTGCAACTAAGGGGCAAATGTGTCATGGCACCTGAAAATGATTCTGCCCTCCAAAAGCCTAAAGGCGCTCACTGCTTTCTGTGCCCTGCCGTGTGCCAAAACAGCAGTTTTAGTCCACATCTGGGGTACTTCCGTAGTCAGGAGAAATTGCATAACAAATTGTGGGATACATTATATCCTTTAACCCCTTGTAAAAATGTAAAATTTGTGGCTAAAGCAACATTTTATTGCAAAAAATATAATTCATTTTCACTGCCGAATGATAATATAATCTATAAAACAACTGTTGGATCAAAATTCTCAGTATAGCCCTTGATAAATTCCTTGAGGGGTGTAATTTACAAAATGGGGTCATGTTTTGGAGTTTTCTGCTTTCTTTAGGGGCTCTGCAAAGGCGACAAGGCACCCAAAAACTATTCCAGGAAAATATGCCCTCTAAAAGCCAAATAGCTCTCTTTCTGTTCTAAGCTCCGCCATGTACCATACAGCAGTTTATGATCACATATGGGGTATTGCCGTGTTCAAAAGAAATCATGTAAAAAACTGTGGGGTGCTTTTTCTTGGAAAAAAAAATTTATTGGAAAAAAAGTAATATTTCATTTTCACATCCCAATGGTAGTAAATTCGGTTAAACAGCTGTGGGATAAAAATGCTATTTCCTTGAGGGGTCTAGTTTCCAAAATGAAGTAATTTTTGGGGGCTTTCCACTGCGCTGGTATCTCAGGGGCTCTGCCAATGTGACTTGGCACCAGAAACCAATTCCAGCAAAATCTGCCCTCCGAAAAACTCAGTGGTGCTCCTTCCCTGCTGTATGCCAATACATAAATTTATATCCACATGTGGGGCATTTCCATAGTTGGGAATAATTGTTTAGCCAATGGGGTGCATTTCTCCTTTAACCCCTTGTAAAAATGAAACATTTTGGGTTAAAGCAACGTTTTATAGATAAGAATGTAATTTTCCACTTTTATGGCCTAATTCTGTGAAAGATCTGTAAGGAACTCTTTATACCCCTTGATAAATTCCTTGAGGGGTCTAGTTTCCAAAATGGTCACTTTGGGGGGTTTCCACTGTTTTGGCACCTCAGAGGTCCTGAAAATGGGACAAAATCTGTCCTTCAAAAGCCAATTAGCGCTCTTCCCATTGCAAGCCCTGCTATTTGTACGTACATCAGTGTACCAGCACATACAGTGCCTTGTGAAAGTATTTGGCCCCCTTGAACTTTTCAACCTTTTGCCACATTTCAGGCTTCAAACATAAAGATATAAAATTTTAATTTTTTGGTGAAGAATCAACAACAAGTGGGACACAATTGTGAAGTGGAACGAAATTTATTGGTTATTTTAAACTTTTGTAAAAAATAAAAAACTGAAAAGTGGGGTGTGCAATATTATTCGGCACCCTTTACTTTCAGTGCAGCAAACTCACTCCAGAAGTTCAGTGAGGATCTCTGAATTATCCAATGTTGTCCTAAATGACTGATGATGATAAATATAATCCACCTGTGTGTAATCAAGTCTTCTTATAAATGCACCTGCTCTGTGATAGTCTCAGGGTTCTGTTTAAAGCGCAGAGAGCATCATGAAGACCAAGGAACACACCAGGCAGGTCCGTGATACTGTTGTGGAGAAGTTTAAAGCTGGATTTGGATACAAAAAGATTTTCCAAACTTTAAACATCCCAAGGAGCACTGTGCAAGCGATCATATTGAAATGGAAGGAGTATCAGACCACTGCAAATCTACCAAGACCCGGCCGTCCCTCTAAACTTTCATCTCAAACAAGGAGAAGACTGATCAGAGATGCAGCCAAGAGGCCCATGATCACTCTGGATGAACTGCAGAGATCTACAGCTGAGGTGGGAGAGTCTGTCCATAGGACAACAATCAGTCGTACACTGCACAAATCTGGCCTTTATGGAAGAGTGGCAAGAAGAAAGCCATTTCTCAAAGATATCCATAAAAAGTCTCGTTTAAAGTTTGCCATAAGCCACCTGGGAGACACACCAAACATGTGGATGAAGGTGCTCTGGTCAGATGAAACCAAAATCGAACTTTTTGGTCACAATGCAAAACGATATGTTTGGCGTAAAAGCAACACAGCTCATCACCCTGAACACACCATCCCCACTGTCAAACATGGTTTGGGCCTGCTTTTCTTCAGCAGGGACAGGGAAGATGGTTAAAATTGATGGGAAGATGGATGGAGCCAAATACAGGACCATTCTGGAAGAAAACCTGTTGGAGTCTGCAAAAGACCTGAGAATGGGACGGAGATTTATCTTCCAACAAGACAATGATCCCAAACATAAAGCAAAATCTACAATGGAATGGTTCACAAATAAACGTATCCAGGTGTTAGAATGGCCAAGTCAAAGTCCAGACCTGAATCCAATTGAGAATCTGTGGAAAGAGCTGAAAAATGCTGTTCACAAACGCTCTCCATCCAACCTCACTGAGCTTGAGCTGTTTTCCAAGGAAGAATGGGCAAGAATTTCAGTCTCTCGATGTGCAAAACTGATAGAGACATACCCCAAGCGACTTGCAGCTGTAATCGCAGCAAAAGGTGGCGCTACAAAGTATTAACTTAAGGGGGCTGAATAATTTGGCACGCCCCACTTTTCAGTTTTTTATTTTTTACAAAAGTTTAAAATATCCAATAAATTTCGTTCCACTTCACGATTGTGTCCCACTTGTTGTTGATTCTTCACCAAAAAATTTAAATTTTATATCCTTATGTTTGAAGCCTGAAATGTAGCAAAAGGCTGAAAAGTTCAAGGGGGCCGAATACTTTCGCAAGGCACTGTATGGGTATTGTCGTGTTCAGGAGATAAATGTTAGTAGTTTTTTCTTTAACCCTTTGTGAAGATGAAAAATTTGTGGCTAAATCGACATTTTATCGGAAAAAGGTCATTTTGCATTTTCATGTCCCAATGGTAATAAATTCATTGAAAAACCTGTAGGGTCAAAATACTATAAAAAGCTCATTGGTGCCCCTTCCCTTCTGCATCTTGCTGTGTGCCCATACATCAGTTTCCATTCACATGTTGGGTACTATGGTAGTTGGCAGAACTTGCATAACAAATTGTGTGATGCATTTTCTGCTTTAACCCTGTGAACTTGTGAATGTGTAAATTCTAGGGCTAAATTAACATATTGGTAAAACAAAATGAAATGTGCAAATTTTACCTCCATTTTGTCTTAATTCCTGTTAAACACTTGTAGGGTTAAGATATTTTGTATATCCTGTTTTGGCTTATTTAAGGGGTGCATTTTTGAAAAATGGTATGATATATGGGGGTTTCTAATACAGGGGCCTTTCAAAACCCCTTCATAACTGAATTAGTGCCTTGAAAAATGGGTTTGGAAATGTTCTTGAAAAATTTGAAAATTGACGTTTGACTTGTAAGCCTTATAATGCCCATAAAAAAAATTAAAGGGTGATTAAAGTTTGTATCAACATAAAGCAGAGATATGGTACATTAGATTTATGAACTAATTTGGGTGGTATGACTATCTGTATGAAAAGCAGATCATTTCAAACTTTTTAAATTGCATATTTATCATTTCCTGTTTTACATAATTAAATACAAAACATATTGACCAAAATGTACCACTAAGATGAAGTAC
The DNA here is from genome assembly GCA_947044405.1 of Leptodactylus fallax. Lineage (NCBI taxonomy): Eukaryota > Metazoa > Chordata > Amphibia > Anura > Leptodactylidae > Leptodactylus > Leptodactylus fallax. The sequence continues at coordinate 3,434,606 of CAMRHE010000024.1, forward strand.
AATGTGTCACGAAAAAACAATCTCAAAATCACTTTAGTGAGTTAAAGTGTTCCAAAGTTATTACGCATGTCAAATCTGAAAACTCGAGATCTGTCAGGAAGTCAAAAACTGTCTGCAGTGGGAAGGGGTTAATTCTTTTTTTCCTGTATCATTTGTTATTACACATAACTTAATTTATGGACATCTATGGTTTGATTTCTTTGTCTGTGTAGATTGGATGGGTTGTTACCAACATCTGTTGAAAATTTCATGTCAATAACAGCTTTAGAAATATATTTACTTAGAAAATTGGTGATGTGTTCAATACTTATTTCAACTCTTGCATGGTTCTGGGGCTGTTTTTGAGTGAGAGGAAGACAGAAATGGAGCAGATTCTCCATTTACTGCAGGGAATAGTGTATGGCAGCTTTTTCTCCACCCCACAGATCTCAGAGAAATGCAAACTATAGACATAGACAATGGAGAGGGGTAAAAAAGGGAGTAGTAAACAAAAAGGTAAATTTAAGTCATATAATCACCATTTTACATTTATTGTAAAATAATAAAAGTAATAAAAGTTAAATTTGAAATATTATCTTGTGAAGGACTAATTCAAATCATTATTCCAATATAGTGGTAGTTGTATTTGTTCATCTGTATGTTTTCTCCTTGGGGGAATCTGGGTTTTGTTGGCGTCCAACCAGCAAGTCCTGGAGTATTGGAAAAGACAGAGTTCCAGTTTTGTTCTAGTTTTCAAGTAGGAATGGTAGAAGACACAGTGCAGATACAGCTGAATTACTGTAACTGTGCTGCAGCCCTGAGACAGGGAATAAAAACCTGCCTAAGACAAAGACTGAGGTTTTGCTAATCTAAAAAGTGCCATATTGAGTGTCTGAACAAGTGCCTCAGAATTTTGAAACATTATGCAGCTATGTGGGTGCAGATCTTACAAGACAGGGCACATAGAAGGTGGGTAAAGTGCAGATGGTTTAAAAAAAAGTTGTATGTTGAGAAAACCCTTTTAATAAACAAGCAATGTATACAGTTTTTTCAAAGCAATAAGAGTTTGAATCCAAACAACAACCAACGTTGTACTAACCCACTTGCAAGGGTAGCATGACAGGGTAGGAGTACAATAGTACATCTTAAACAGTACAACAAAACAGGGGAAAGGACCAGAGAAAAGGGGAAGAGAGATATCATGGGAAGACATGTAATTCCAAGAAGTGAAATGAGTGATATATAGTGCTGCACTTACAAGTGGAAAACCAAAAGACAACACCAAGCTTCATACTACAAAATCAATTAAAAGGGTGTTTCAGGGCCTAAAAGCAAGAGGACGTGTGGACACATGGGGACTGCATAATCCAATCAGATATTTTCAAAGCCGTTAAAGGTATCTAGTAGCCTCGATCTACTCTAACAACATGGCGAGATGGATATGGTTAAAACAGTGGAAAGGAAGAGAACAGGGGTTCACGAGGATATGTGAATACATGCTGCCACGGTTGGCTTACCACTGTAATAATCAATGGTGGTTTGTCGCCTAGCAACATTACTGAGGGGGATAGTTGCAAATGTTTTTGGATGAGTGAATTTATTATTGAGCTCACCAGAGGGAGGCAATAGAGTAGCAACTTCATCAGGTATAACACAGATCTTAGCCCCTAAACCAGTGATCAGGGACCTCAGGGTAAAATTTGTACAGCTATAATGGGACATAATAAGCTCAATGTAACAATTTAAGGGAAGTCTGTGTGAGAACAGATGGCTACCTTTAGACATTGTGTCACATTAATGGTGCCAGGGAAACAGTATAGTCCATGTCTGCCTCCCATTGATCCAGGGTCCAAAACTTCACATCAGGCGGGGGATCATTAAAAAATAAATAAAAGAATAAATAAAAAAAATAATAAGAAAATAATCAATTTCTCAAATGGGTCATCCATACATATGTGCTGAAATTTGGCTGGTCCTGACTTAGTGGTGCTAGGTGGGAAATTGTGGAGAAAATTAAGAATCTTGTATAGATAGAAAAGTTCTGATGATGGTAGGAGGGAGTTTAGTATGAATATCCTGTAAGGAGAGTATTTTATTGTCCATAGATGTCTAGGAATGGTTACACCACTGTGGATCTACCAAAGAAAAGGATAGGCATCTAGACCTAGAGGAAACATTGGATTAATAAAAAGAGAGAATAGAAGGGAAGGGTTTAGTTTGAATGGATATTGAAAACGAAAGGAGAACCAGAGAACAAGTCATCTGGTATAGGTTCAGTTGACCACGTTAGTCCTGGAAGTGTGTAGGGCATTAAAGGAGAGAACCCCGAGAGTAGGAACCTGCCTGTAAATGCCATGGTTTTTTATGTTTTTTTTTTTCACCATGTTCAATATGCAGTATAAGCAACACAATGGCTTAAATAAAATTCTCTGGGTTAATATAATTATGATTATGTGATAACAAAATTATGTATTTTTTCTATTACTTTTGCACAATGAAAACACTTAATTCTTTCATTATATTCCAACATCCATAACATTTTTATTTTCCCTTCATTAGAGCTGTATGATGGTTTATATTTGGATGGTCGTAGTTTATACAGTGGCACAATTTTGGGGTATATAAATTGTTTTATTCTGTTCAAACAAAAACAACAATTATATAATAATTATTGGATTTTATAAAATTGTGTTCACTGTCTTGGATAAATAATACATTTTTTCTATTACTTAATACAAGTGCATCTCAAAAAATTAGAATATCATCAAAAAGTTATTTAATCAACATTAACATAAATAAACACTTGAAAAAGTTCACTTGGTTTGTAATGACTCAATATAATATATGTTTCACTTTTTCTATCGAATTACTAAAAAAAAAAAATAACTTTTTGATGATATTCTAATTTATTGAGATGCACTTGTATGATTAGGACAATGCAAATAAGCAATCGAAACCAGAAGTTTACATACACTATATAAAAAGACACATATGCATTTTTTTATCACTATCTGACATGAAATCAGAATAAACCTTTCCCGTTTTAGGTCAATTAGGATTACTAAAATTAGTTATATTTGCAAAATGCCAGAATAATGAGAGAGAGTGAATTTTTTTAACGCATTTTTATTACTTTCTGCAAAGTCAAAAGTTTACATACACTAAGATTACTATGCCTTTAATTTGGGACAGCCCATATGATGATGTCATGTCTTTGGAAGCTTCTGATAGGTTTATTGGCAACATCTGAATTAATTATAGACACACCTGTATAGCAACAGCATCAAAAACAACAAAGTACAGAGTGTCTACAGATAAACATTTAGTAACAGCTACATCTAGTGTCATAAATGTGAACTGCAGGCAATCCAGCAAATATAGAGACGAAGCTGGCTGTTGCATATCTCCAACACCCCTTCTCAACAGCTAAGGCTTAGTCTGTTAGGCCCATCTTCTTTATAAGCCTCGAGTGTCTTTCAGTGGTCAGGGGCTTGGTAAGGATATCTGCTGTCATATCCTCAGTCGGGCAATAAAGTAACTCAGAAGTCCCTTCTCTTGAAGATCCCTCAGAAAGTGGAACTTCACATCAATATGCTTGGTTCTCGAGCTAACTCTTTCCATCTGCGCAAGTGCAAGACATCCTTGATTGCCCTCAAAGATTCTCGTTGCTTTCATCTGTGGTTGACCCAAGTCTTTTAATAGTTGTCTCAACCATATGACTTCTTGACTTGCTTGCGCTGCAGCAACATACTCTGCTTCAGAAGATGATAGTGTAACAGAAAGTTTCTTTCTACTAGTCCAACAGATAGCACCTCCTGATAGAAGAAACAGGTACCCACTTGTAGATTTTCTGTCACTGGTATCTCTGGCCCAATCGGCATCCACATATCCTGTCAGGGTGCTTTCGTCACTTGCTGGTAACTTTAGTTTGTAGTGTAAAGTCCCTTTAAGATAGCGAATAACTCGCTTCACAGCATTCCAGTCCATCTGACTTGGTGTTGAAGTCTTTCTGCATAGGATTCCAACTGCTTCTGCAATGTCAGGCCTTGTAGCGGTGCTAATGTACAGCAATTTCCCTATTGCTTTCCTGTACTGAGTGTTAGTTGGTAGTGGCGAATCTTGGATGTCTATCTTCTTCAGGTAGTTGGTTTCCATGGGAGATTTTACTGGTTTTGCATCTTCCATTCTAAATGTCTCAATTATCTCTTATATTTTGTGCTTTTGGTTCAGAAGGAAGCTGCCATCTTCCTCTCTCTCAATCTGAATGCCAAGATAATTATTTACATTGCCAAGATCTTTGGTCTCAAAGAGCTGATTTTGGGTTTGGAGTATTTCTCCTTCATCCCCTTCTTGCTTGAAACAAATCAGAATATCGTCCACATAAATGAGTACATAGATCCACCTGTCTGCCAATTTCTTTGTGTATAAACAGGGGTCTGATTTACTCCTCTGAAAGTCCTCATATGTAAGCACTTCATTTATTCTCATATTCCATGCTCTGGCAGCTTGCTTTAGACCATATATACTCCTCTGTAGTTTGCATACTAGGTCTGGCCTTCGCTCATCTTTGAATCCTGGTGGTTGTTCCATGTAGATATCTTCTGCTAACTCTCCATGTAGAAACGCTTTTTTTACATCAAAGTGTCTTACTTGCATCTTCCTTATTGCGGCTACTGTCAGCAAAGTTATTATTGTAGCATGTTTGACTACTGGCGCAAATGTCTCATCATAGTCCTCTCCATATTTTTGAAAATATCCCTTGGCTACAAGTCTTGCTTTGTATCGCTCCACTGTACCATCTGCATTGTATTTTACTTTGAAAGTCCATTTACAACCTATGGCTTTCCTTCCAGGTGGTAGTTCTGTAAGTGTCCATGTTTTAGTTGTAGGTATGTGAGCCAGAGGGCGCTGTTGAGCGACCCAGGCCCAGCCCTGAAAAGGCCTTCAGCCACACCTTTGTAACTCCAGAGGACTGGAGTATCCTGCACAGAGCAGGAAATAGTGGACCAGTTGGACAGATAGACGGTCTGTGCCAGAGGGGCTGGGGCCACAGGGGACTTTTGCTGAGTGGAGCATTAGTCCGGCTGCTCAAGTGGACCAGCTAAAGACAGAGAGATAGGCTCTGTCCCAGAAGGGCTGGCATCCACAGAGGACGGTTGCTGGAGCTGAGCAACAGTCAGGACAGTTAGGGGCTCAAGGAGTGAGTTAGGCCCTATCTGTGGCATAGGTTTTTTGTTGTTTTGTTATGTCGCAGTTAAGCTGAATAAAGTCACGTTTATTTTACGCTTGGACTGTCTGAAAGCTATCTTTCCGGCACCCAGTACCATGAACCACCGCTGTCCGGACCAGGACAAGCCGCCATTTTGAGTTTAATTCCCCAAGCTGTCACATATGGTGGAGAATCGCGCGCATAAAGAGATCCACGCAAGTCCTGGAAGACAAGTGGTTTGTGATTGCAGTACTGCAAAGTGTGCATTGTGGCCTACAGCTGGAAGAAATCTGTGATTTCAACTGAAGAAACCCAGGAGGGGGTGAGTGAATTGCAACATAGCAATGTGTATAGAAGCTGGATATTGCAAACAAGTGTATGTGAAAGGCTATGGTGCCATGTTGGTGTTTTCTGTGGAAGACAGAAGAAAATGCTGGTTATTGTAGTGCCACATAAGTTAACTGTTTGAATACATGTGACTGCAGAAGATAGCAAAAGTTGCTGCCGATTGAACCCAAGGTTGCTGTGGAATATTGTGTAATCTTGTTAGTAAACCATAGGCAAGAAAAAGAGAATTTCAGCTTGTAAAAAAGCAGAAAAGTCATGCACAGGTTTATTAGTGCAGCAGTCTGAATGCAGAGAAACACAAAACCCGGAGCAGATTAGGTGGAATGCAAGTAAAGATAGAATATGTCCCTGCTGACTGTATGTCTATGACTATGTCTCATACTGGAGTGCATCAGAGCACCAAAGATGAAAATATTATGGTGCAGCAGCTTCAAGATGAGATTAAAACCATCAGGTTCATTTATGAAGATGAAATATCTGATTGGAAATGGCAACTTGAGGTATCAGAAAAAGAGAACCTTAAGTTAAAGAAAGAGCTTGAAACTGTAAAGAGTTCATATCCTAGTCATTGTGAAAATGTGGTACTGGGTTTGCCTGGAATGGACTGTGTCACTAAGGAGTTTGCTGATATGAAATGTGCTCTATCTAATAAAAGTTGTACAGAGTGTAGAGCAAAAGCAAGTGCTTGAGAAGCAATTGCAGGATTTAAAGGAGCAGCATGTCCAAGACTCCATTGCCAAAGAGAGTGTCATTGAAAAATTAAGAGATGACCTTGAAACTGCTAAACATGAGAGAAGTGAATTTTTGCAGTGTCAGTCAGAATGTCTGGATGACCAAGTGAGGAAGTGTGAAAAGCTTTTGGCGGCATTAATTGACAAAGAAAATTAAATTGCAGAGCTGAGGAAGCATGTGTCTGACCGAGAGAGTGATTTAGAATCTGTGGTGCAGACATTGCAGTCAGAGCAAAACTTGCATGAACTAAAGCAGGTTCGCCTAAATAGTGAAATCCATGAATGCGAAGCAGAGCTGGAGTTCTGGAACAAAGAGAAAGGGAACTCAAAGCTAGAATATGCAGCCTGGAGAGGGCGCTGTCAAGATCTTGTGAAGATAAAGTGAAATTGTCTGTTTTGGTGCAAAATAAAGACAAAGAGTTGATGGAGATGTCGTCTGTCCATGCTCAGAAAGTGCAAGCCTTACAGGAGAGTCATAAAAAAGTAGAGACTCAACTTCAAGAGCTGCAACTACAAGTCACAGAAGGGGACAGGTTTCAAGCAGAGCTGCTAGGCAAGGCAAACAGACTACAGGTGGAATTGGATAATGTCACAAGGCTTCTTTCTCAAGCAGACAGCAAGTTTATCAAACTTTCCAAAGCTTTTTCTACACTAGAATCTCAGCTTCAAGACACTCAGGAACTTTTGCAAGAAGAAACCCGGCAGAAGCTTGACCTTAGTACAAAACTAAAACAAATGGAAGATGAGAAAAATGGTTTCCTTGAGCAACTAGAGGAAGAGGAGATAGCAAAAAGAGATTTGACAAAGCAGATTTCAACACTACAGGCTCAGGCAACTGATATGAAGAAAAAAATGGAGGATAGTATTGGGTCCTTGGACTCTGTTGAAGAACTAAAGGAAAAGTTGCAAAAGGAGCTAGAAGTTACAAATCAACGGTTTGAGGAGAAGGTTGCTGCTTATGACAAACTTGAGAAGACGAAGATTAGACTGCAGCAGGAACTAGAAGATGTAGGTGTAGATCTTGATCATCAACATCGGATTGTGTTAAATTTGAAAAGGAAGCAGGAAAAGTTTGATCAGCTGTTTGGGGAAGATAAGATTCTTTCTGCTAGATATGCAGAAGAACGTGACCGTGCTGAAGCAGAGGCTTGTGGAAAAGAGACCAAAGCTCTTGCCTTGGCTCGCTCCCTAGAAGAGGCCCTTGAATTGAAGGCCGAGTTAGAGAGGCTCAACAAGCAACTGCGCACTGAAATGGAGGATTTGGTTAGCTCCAAGGATGAAGTTGAGAAAAACCTGGAATCTGTGCAGATATTGTATGAGAACAAAGCTAATGCTTATGAGATACTGGAAAAGGCCAAGAGAGAATTGGACCTTCAGACAGAAGACATGAGGATTCAGTTTGAAGGAAACCTGTCTAATTTATCTTCTGAGATTGTAGATCTAAAAATGCTTGTTGCTAAATTAAGGGTGCAAGTGAACAAGCAGGAGGAAATCAAGAAACAGCTGGAGTTTCAGATGGATCAAGTATAGCGTGAATCAGAAATAAAGTTGGAAGAGCGCACTTCTCAGATTGAACAGTTAAAAACCGAAGTGGAATCTAAAAAAGAAGAATTGGATCGATTGCAGCAGTCTTTATCCAATACGGAACAGTCGGCATCTGCATTATCTCCAAAGCTGGCAGCACTAGAAGATGAGAGAGACTCGCTGCAGAGCCTGTTAACCTCTAAAGAATCAGAGCTGTTATCCCTGAAAAATGTGATTCAAGAAATAGAGTCTTTATTCAACCAAGAGCAAGATAAGAGAGCCACTGAGATACGGGACTTGAATGAAAGACTTGACAAAAAGTCTGCAGATGAGCAGAAGCTTTATCAGAAGATGTTGGAGGATCAATCCAATATAATTCAGGGAACAGTGGGGGAAGCAGAAAATATTATCCAGGATGCTGACCTGACAAATGTTAGAAGAACATTGCAGAATATCCTAGAATTAGGAGGCGTAGTGGATAAAGAGATGGCATCTACATCTGCTGCCATAGAAGATGTCAGGAAGATTGAGGAAGTTCTGCAAGTTGCAATAGTAAAAACTGAGATGGAGGCTGTGCAGAAAAATGTGGCAGTGAAGAAAGTTCCAGAACTGGAATCAGAGATTTGTGCACTACAGAAGGCGGTAGAATTGAAGAAAGCTGCCAGCATAGAGGCAGAGAAAGCAGAACCATTAAGGCAGCCAGAACATGTAACCCAAAAGCATCTGGGTACTGACAGAAAAAACTGTGATGGTTAGCACAGGGAATGAAAATAACTTGAAGAATGTTGAGATGACGATATCACCAGCTCCTGTACTGTCAGAAAAGGGTTGGCACAAAAAGTCTTGCAATCTATCAGAGTATCGTAACATGCCTCCAGAAAGTTATGCGTATGAGAGAGAGGAAGTAAGACTAGAGTGTGGAAGTGGTCCTTCTGCTGCCGTACAGGTGCGGACGCATTATACAGAAACCATTCCAATATATGATGTGGCAGTAGTTAAAGACATACCAGAAAATGTAGTTCAGCGTGAGCTATTTTGTGAGGCTGTACGGTATGGCCCTCGTGCAGAAGGAGAAGATATTGCAGTGCAGAGATTGTGTATCTCAAACAAAGAGGAGAGCAAGCGGCCTATGTCTCCTAAACTTCTAAGCCTTGATGGTGATGGCAAAGTTCGCTTTGAGATGAAGGTTACAGAAAAGGTACCCGTGAAATATTTATACTCTAAAGACATTGATGTACATGAAGTATGTGTTAGCTGGTATCTGAGCTCCTGTGGATTCGTGATAGGAGAAGAAGAAGATTCTTACGGCTATTCACTAAAGGGATCAAAGTCATGCAATGGGATGGCTGAAGACTATGATGGAAAATGTCATGAAAATGATGTGATCCCCTGTGTGGCGAATTGTGGAGGTGATGGAGTAGATCTTGCCTTTGCGCAGAATGGCCAGGATCTTGGCATAGCGTTTAAAGTGAGGAGAAGACGGAAGGCTCGACTGACTGGAACTTGGAGGTTGAGACCGCCAGATGGGGACATCTGGAGAGACACTGGACAAGTGTATAGCATTGAAGAGGGACGGCGACATATGTCTTGTCCCATTGTAACTCACCCCATGGGTAGTGAGCTGAGGGGAAGGGTATGTAGGTATGTGAGCCAGAGGGCGCTGTTAAGTGACCCATGCCCAGCCCTGAAAAGGCCTTCAGCCACACCTTTGAGTGGGTGGCGTGTAACTCCAGAGGACTGGAGTATCCTGCACAGAGCAGGAAATAGTGGACCAGTTGGACAGATAGAGGGTCTGTGCCAGAGGGGCTGGGGCCACAGGGGACTTTTGCTGAGTGGAGCATTAGTCCGGCTGCTCAAGTGGACCAGCTAAGGACAGAGAGATAGGCTCTGTCCCAGAAGGGCTGGCGTCCACAGAGGACGGTTGCTGGAGCTGAGCAACAGTCAGGACAGTTAGGGGCTCAAGGAGTGAATTAGGCCCTAACTGTGGCATAGGTTTTTTGTTGTTTTGTTATGTTGCAGTTAAGCTGAATAAAGCCACGTTTATTTTACGCTTGGACTGTCTGAAAGCTATCTTTCCAGCGCCCAGTACCATGAACCACCGCTGTCCGGACCAGGACAAGCCGCCATTTTGAGTTTAATTCCCCAAGCTGTCACATAGTGTCATGCATGGATTTTATCTCTTCCTTTGCAGCCTTTATCCATTTACTGGCTTCGCCTTCTGAAAGATGAGATATGTAGATTTGCAGGTTCATTAGTACTGGCAGTGCTTGCCTTGTATGAGAGACTTACAGGTGGTTTACCTTTATTCTCTCTCATCGAGCATCTTGGTTCTGTATGTGAGCTTGGTTGCGTCTGTTCTTCATTACTGATGGATTCTGCGCTCACTTCAACTGTTTGTTCAGAAGTTACAGATGTTGGCTGATCAGTGTCAGTTTTCTCTTCTGTTCTTACTTCCTCTGTTGTCATTACATTGTCTCTCAGATCTTCAACAAAAGTTATGCTGTTGCTAATAGTAACCTTGTCAGTTTTGGGATTTAGGATTCTGTAACCCTTAACATTGTCACTGTATCCAACAAAGACGCCTTCAAATGCTCTGTTTTGAAGTTTGGTGCGTTTTTCTTCTGGAATGTAGATGAACGCCTTGCATCCAAAACTCTTAGATGTTTTACACTCGGCTTCTCATTGCGCCACTGTTCATATGGAGTTTTCTCGATTGTTCTAGAGAAGAGTCTGTTTTGAAAATAAGTGGATGTCATTGCTGCTTCGCCCCAATATTTTTGTGGTAATCCAGAGTCTGTCAGCATGCATCTGATCTTTTCAGTCAGAGTTCTGTTCTTTCTTTCAGCTACCCCGTTTTGCTCTGGTGTGTAGGGGACTGTCTTTTGATGCTCTATTCTATTCTGCTTTAAGTACTCTTGTATTTTATGTCCTGTAAATTCACCTCCATTGTCACTCTGAAGTATGAGAGGTTTTCCCTGAAACTTGTTACTTGTCCTTACTACATAGTCCTGTAATTTGTCAAAAACTTCACTCTTGTGTTGCATTAGGTAAGTGAGTGTGTATCTTGAATAGTCATCTATGAAAGTCACTATGTATCTGTTGCCTCCAGGTGTAGGTGGGTTTAGGGGACCACATACATCACTGTGAACTAGGTCAAGAAGTCTTGAAGCTCTATTGTGACTTACTTTAGGAAGTGTTGCTCTTGTAGCTTTGGATTCGATGCAACATTCACATTTAACAATAACTGAACAAGGGGATACTGTTAGATCCTTTGTCAGATTCCTCTTTTGTAGTTCCTGTATGCATTCTGGGTGTCTGTGACCTAAATGCCTGTGCCACACGTGTATACAGTCATTGTGCTTATGTGTGCATAGTCTCACCTGCTCCTTCACTGTGTTGAGGTGATGTAGATGATCATCCAACTTGGCACTTGCTATCATCTGCTTGCCCTCTAGGATAGAACACTTGTCACCTTGGAATTTTACAGTGAGTCCTTTGCTTGTCAGACGCTTCACAGATAAGAGTCCTCCTTCTAGATCAGGAACATAAAGTACATCTTTTACTGGTATTGCTAAATTGTGTCTCGCATCATTGGGGCATACAAGGGTTCCATGCCCATATCCTTCTGCACATATTTTACTCCCATCTGCAAGGTAAATAGTCTCTTTGTTATTCAGATCAAGTTCTATGAAAAAAATTCTGACTTGTCATGTGACTGATTGCTCCAGAGTCAATGCACCAGCCTTGCAATTTATGGTTGCCTGTCACTTTAAATGTGGCATTCCACTTTCATTCACTTGAATCAGAAATTGTGGCTTTCACTTTCTGCTTAGCATAAGAGGGCTGCTGCCTCATCTGCTCTGCTTTCCATATAGTGCAGTCTTTCTTTATGTGTCCTTGTCTGTGGCATCTAAAGCATACTCTGGTTTCCTTCCTGTGTGACCTTGTGTCTGTAGCCTTAAGAGCTGTCTTGGAGTGAGTTTCTGTATAATCATGTGTAAACTCCTTTAAACAACTTGCTGTTTAAACTGGATCTCTCATGCAGTCTTTACAGTACATCCCACATGCCTTTCGCTGTATTCTCACTGCGTATGTGAATAAGCTGATCATCTTCTACTAGTAAGCTTATAGTGGCCCGTGCCCATTTTTCCTGTCCTAGTCCTGATAATCATCTTGTGGTCTCTCTGTAGTGATAACTTCCCACAAGTCATCCCTGGATAATAGCATTTCCACTTTATATTTCCATAGCTAATAATTGTCATTGTTCAGCTTGGCAACTGATAGTTTAGGTTCTGAACTACAGGCCATTCTCCCTCCTTTATATATAGGAACAGTCTTACTTGTGTACAGGAGATGTCTCTGTGGAAGCTTCCTTATATCAATCTCTGCATCTACTGCACTGTCTTCCGTTCTGGACTTCGCTCTGCCTGGGCCGCTTCTGGTTACTGGGGTTTATCAAGGTTACTGGGACTTCATTTGATCACTGGGCTCATAACCTGTTGCAGAGTTTGATTGCTGGATGTGGCAGAGTCAAAACAAGATATGTATAACATATGTATAACAGGAACAGACTATAGTAAAACATGAGTGCAGTAAGAGAAGATCACCTCACATGGTGAATAACAGATCTAGTTCAGCACATACTGAAAATACAGGAAATGTATATCAACAGCATCAAAAACAACAAAGTACAGAGTGTCTACAGATAAACATTTAGTAACAGCTACATCTAGTGTCATAAATGTGAACTGCAGTCAATCCAGCAAATATAGAGACGAAGCTGGCTGTTGCATATCTCCAACAGTGGTCACTATAGGTATCAGTTCAGACAAGGATGGGCAGGTGTCGGTCTTCCACTTGCGGGCTATCAACAATCTCGTGGCTCCAAGAACCTGACATATAATGGTCCTATTACTGTGTGGAACCAAGTGAATGCCAAGCAACAGCAAGGCTAACCCAGAGGAGGGAACAAGATCAGAACAAAAAAGTCTATTAATCAACGAAAAAAAGACTGAGGACCAAAAGGGGTGTATAGTTGGGCAATGCCAAAAAATATGAAACAGCGAGCCCACTTCGCCGCAACCTCTCCAGCAGTAAGGCGAGCAGTTAGGATAGAATTTTTCCAGGCGGAGTGGGGGGTAATACCAGCACAAGAGAAGTCTGCTAAACTGTTCCCAGTGAGATGCACAAACAGAGGAGCATTTCACCCATTGAATCGCCTCGCGCCACTTATGTACATCAAACCATTAACCAAGATCGTCTTCCCACTGCAGGATTGACTTAGTCTTCTGGAAAGTACAATCCAGAGTCAAGGCATTATAAAGCGTTTTAGTCTTGACAACAGATTGGGGAGAGGGCGAAGCTAAAAGATTGACTGCCAGCTGTGGTAAGAGAATCTGCTGCTGCGAGGGATGATTATTCAGATAAGGAAGGCCGAATTTTTCCCTAAGCATTACAAACGGTGCCAGGCCCTTGTCTAGATATAGATCAGAAACAGACCGGACTCCACATCTGTTCCATACGTCCAGAGATTTATGGGGTATTTTATGTGTGAGTACAGACAGAGAAGTATTGAAAGACACCCTAGGTATAGAACTGTTATTAACAGCACATAGTGAATCCCAAGCTGCCATAGTGGCAGAAACTGCAGGGGGGTAGAAGAGGGCATGCTGCCCGAGCCCCGTAAAGAGAGCAAACGTTCCTTCCAGTTTGTCACCTGTGCTAAATGGGATTCCATATTAGGACACAGCTTATCATGGCTAGTGGTGAGCCAATATCTAATTTGTCCCAATACAATGTGGTGTAGTGGTGTGTGGTGTGCAGTGTGGTAGCCATACAAATTGGGAACTCCCATCCCTCCGTGAGCCCTATCCTTTGTCAGTAAAGAAAAAGCAACTCTTGGCTTACGTTTACCCCAAATAAAGCTAGACATTTGTTTATGGAAGTCATTAAAGACATGGCGAGGAATAGGGACCATAAGTGTGCGTAAGTAATAAAGAATAGATGAAACAGAGGGCAAAGACAGCGAATTCAAAAACTCGTTTATGTAAGAGCCAGAAGGCTGCGGGGTTCCTGGGTCATCTTTCAAATTATATAGTTCCATGTAAAACCTACTAAATTCATCAGCAATATGCTGCGGGTGATAAAGTTTTGAGTTAGAGGTTTTATCTATCAAGAAAGGGATCTTAGATTTAATTCTCACTGCCTTGACTCTTCGAGCCATTAATTTACTCGCTTTATTAAACGAGCAATAGTTAGGTGCTTTAAGTCGTTTAGAATGTTTTTCAAAATCTAGTAGCAAATGGTTGGCAAGATCAGCCCTTGCTTTCTTGAGAGAAGTCAATATAGAGGGATCGTGGGACTGCTTATGATGACATTCCAGCCTAGCAATAGAGCTCAAGAGCTCCTGCATGGCCTGCACTCGTTTACATTTAAAACGTGCTGCATGTTGAATAAGAAGGCCCCTAACATAGGCTTTATAAGAGTTCCATAAACAAAATTTATCAGCCACTGAGGGTGTATTGATAGCAAAGAATTCTGCGATGTCAACATGTAGTTTCTTTGACACCTGCTGTAAGGACATAACGTAGCTGTTGTTGCGCCATAATGTTGCAGGACCAACTGGAGCTGAAAGGTGAATAGTGAGAAGGATTGGCGCGTGGTCTGACCATGTAATATTTCCTATGCTGCATTTACGAACATGACAGAGCAAATTCTTCTGAACTAAGAACATGTCAATTCTAGTATAGGATTGATGATTGGCCGAGAAGAATGTATAATCACGCTCAGAAGCGTGAAGGCATCGCCATACAACGTAAACTTCCTCCCTATGCAGCCAGGGCCCCAGTTGCAGAGGCGGGTTATTGCCACTATATGTTGAGTCGCACGATGCATCGTGGACTACATTAAAGTCTCCACAAATAAGTAGCTGCCCCTGGGCACATTTCTTAATCTTTCTCATTACTAAATTTATAAAGGAGATTTGGGAGTAGTTGGGGCAGTATAGGTTCAAAATAGTGAGCGTGCAGTTGTCAATTTTGCAAACCAGAGCTATGTAACGACCTTTGGGATCAATAAAAGAGTGCATCAACTGAAATGACACCGTGTTCTTGACAGCTATAAGGACATCCGCAACTTTCTTCTGAGCATTGGCGCAATAAACATGGGGAAACAATTTGTGAGACATTATTGGAGGGTGAGAGTCGCAGAAATGCGTTTCCTGTACACAAAGAATGTCCGCGGCAGATCTGAGAGCCTCCCTCCAGAGAAGTGACCGTTTATAAGGGCTATTAAGGACCTTTACATTAAAGGACACAACATTGAACCCCATAAGAAGGAGTAAAAGAAAAGCAGTTTAAAATCATGGCAAATCATGACAGAAAGATCATCCTGAGCCAGGGCAGTCCAACAGGCCTATAGGGAAAAAAGGGTTTAGCGGTGGATCCATTGAATCCAAACATAAACAAATACAGAACATAGAAACCAGAAGAGTAAGTAAAACTGCGCAAACTTGGGGGAAGTCTGCAAGAAAAACAGAGAACACAACAGGTGGCTTGCATCGGATAGTAGCAGGGAGAGTTCACTCAACAGAGTCGCTAGTCGACCAAGGAGGTGCAATTCTGGAGGACATTGAGGTGGTCTTCATCTTCCCATCAGGAGCATGAGGTGGGAGGTTCCACTGCTGGAGAAGGGCTTTCCCTGTATCGTAAGAGCTGAAGGCATGGGTAACACCGTTTTTGGTGACAATAACCTTGTAATCGGAGCAAGCTTTTTCCTAGCCATTATGGTAGCCTGGGAGAGATCTGTAAATAGCTGAATTTTAGCAAACGGCTCAGGAAGAGAGGATCATTTGTGGGAGGCCTGCATAAGGCGGTCTTTGGTGTGGAAAAAGTGTATACGAGCTATACTGTAGTATCTCTAGGAAGGCATTCTGGGAGGCCCTTTGGTTTCGGAAGGCGGTGAGTTCTATCTATAATCAAGTCCGCATCTGAGCCGTGAGACAAAGTGGCTTTAATCAACTGCTGTAGGTAAGAAACCAAGTCTTTAGCGGAGACTGATTCTGGTATTCCACGGAACTTGACGTTATTACGTCTATTTCGGTCTTCCATATTTGCTAATTTAAGTTTGACTTCCGGCAGCTCCTCCTCAAGATCATTATGTGCGTCTAGAATGGATTTATGCACTGAGGCAAAATTCCCCATTTTTTGTTCAACATGGTTTATCCTATCGCCAAGCGAGTCAACAATGGAGGATACATTAGTGATAGCCTTAGTGATATCTTTCTGTATAGATCTATGTAAGGCCAACACTATCTCTATCAAGAAGGACTCAGAAGCAGTTTGGGCACTGGCGGGGATCGCCTGAAGCACATCATAATCCGTAAGATGAGGCTCCTCAGACTGCATCCCAGATCTGGACTCAAAACAGAAATTAGTATCCCATTTTACTCTTTGCTTAGCAGGACTCTGAGTTGGAGTTGCTGGATCGTTGGAAGATGTTGCAAAAGCATGTGATGGGGCATATGGACTGCCCTGGGCTGTTATGGACACGGGGGGAGGGTGAAAATTCCTCTTCTGTGAGGGTGAGGCACACGAGCCAGCATGAGCCTGTCCCCCCTGCAAAGGAAAGCTGTCCCCAGAGGATTGAGATGCCGAGGGGGAGACAGTGTGAGGAGGAGAGGGTATACCACGATCCGCCAGTACCTCAGTGTTCGCTCCTGTCAGCTACGCCACACGAACTGCGTCGGCGCCATCTTGGGAAGGAGCAGGCGCCAAGAAGAAATCTGTAAGTCGCTTTGGCGCCCCCTTTTTCCCCCCGTTTCACCATCCGAGCTAGTCTTGGTAATGCTGCCTACTCACAGAACGGGTCCTCTGCTGCTAACTCTGCGGAGAGCAATGCTGCGTGCCGCTGAATCAATGTCTGCCGCGGAGCTCAGCTAAGCTGCAGCCATCGCCTATGCCGTCCAAGCCACGCCCCCCTGTGGATTTATTTTAAGGCTCATCTGAAACAAATTGCTTCTTTGTGTAACATCATGAGAAAGTCTAAAGATATCAGCCAAAATATCAGAAAGAGAATTGTGGATTTGCAAAAGTCTGGTTCATCCTTGTGTGTAATTTCCAGATACCTGAAGGTGCCTCGTTCATATGTACAAACAATTATACGCAAGTACAAACAAGATGGGAATGTCCCGCCATCATATTGCTCAGGAAGGAAATGGGTTCTGTGTCCCAGAGATGAACGTGCTTTGGTACGAAATGAGCATATCAACTCAAGAACAAAAGCAAAAGACCTTGTGAAGATGCTGGCTGAAACTGGTAAGAGTGTATCATTATCCACAGTGAAACGAGTACTGTATCGACATGGGCTGAAAGGCCACTCTGCCAGGAAGAAGTCATTACTCCAAAAGAAACATAAAAAAGCCAGATTGATATTTGCAAATGTACACAGGAACAAAGACCTTCATTTATGGAGACCTGCCCTGTGACGAAACTAAAATTGAACTGTTTGGCCATAATGACCATCGTTATGTTTGGAGGAAAAAGGGAGAAGCTTCCAAGCCTAAGAACACCATCCCAACTGCGAAACACAGGGGGGCAGCATCATGTTGTGGGGTTGTTTTTCTGCAGGAGGGACTGGTGCGCTTCACAAAATAGATGGCATCATGAGGAAAGAACATTATGTGGCAATACTGAAGCAACATCTCAAGACATCAGCCAGGACGTTAAAGCTTTGGCGCAAATGGGTCTTCCAAATGGACAATGACCCAAAACATACTACTAAACTGGTTACAAAGTGGCTAAAGGATAACAAAGTCAATGTTTTGGAGTGGCCATCACAAATCCCTGATCTCCATCCTATTGAAAATTTATGGGCAAAGCTGAAAAGGTAGGTGTGAGCAAGGCGGCCTACAAATATGGCTCAGTTACCCCAGTTCTGTCAGGAGGAATGGGCCCAAATTCCTACCAACTATTGTGAGAAGCTTGTGGAAGGATATCCAAAACTTTTGACCCAAGTCATACTAATGAAATGTATGTACACTTTTGACTTTACAGAAAGTAATAAAAATGCCTTAAAATTCTATCTCTCTCATTATTCTGGCATTTGGCAAATCTAAATAATTTTGGTAATCCTAATTGACCGAAAATGGGAAAAGTTTATTCTGATTTCATGTCTGGACTTTGCTCTCCGCATTTTTCGGGCGGAAACCCGGTGGACGCCATTATAGTCTATGGGGTCCCTGGGTTTCCGCAGGTAATCGCTTTTGAAGCGGATTGGGTTTCCATTTTTAGGGTCCCCAAGCGGACCCGAAGAATGGAAACCCAAGCTCAGATGTGAACCTAGAGTCAGTCTGATTAAATATAATGTTTCACATCCAGCACCCCCTAGCTAGGTAACCATTTAGAATCGGTAGCCCACGGTGTCTAGTTGCTGATTGATTTGAGTCAATGACAATGATGGTACTAGGTAGAGGGGTGAAGACAGTGTTACCCCATAAGTTGATGGCCACCTCCAAGTCGCCCGCATTCTCAACTGCAGCATCACATCGCCCAAAAAAATCGCAGTAGTTGTATCTCCAGTACTCTAGGGCTCAATTCAGGGGAAATCAGTCAGTAGGTTTGGGAGGTAAGTGAGGGGTTTGGTAAGGGTTAGCAACAGATCATCCACAAACAAGCTAGCTTTGTGCTTGGATGCTCCCATGCAGACCTCGGAAATATTAGGGTTGGATCTAAGTATGATGGCTAAGGACTCTATTGTGAGGGAGAATAAGGAGGGGAGAAAAGAGGCACCCTACTTAGTGCCTCTATGGATGGTGATTGGAAATGGGCAGGTGGTAGGGAGTTTTAGGTGTGCTACTGGATCGGAATATAGACTTTGTAAGGCTGCAACAAAAGGGCCCTAATGCTCATGGAGTTACAAGCAGTAATGTTCCAGGAAAGGGAGTCAAATGCCTTTTCAATATCTAAGGCTAGCAGAGTGAGTGGAGTAGATGTCTTATTACAATATGCAATGATTTTGAGAATGTTACGAATATTGTTGGCCATTCTTTATAAGAGCGGAAGAGAATTTATTTAATCTCTGGGCTAGTATTGACATGAATTGTTTAGAGTATACATTAAGTAGGGAGATGGGCCTATAATTTGTAAGGGATAAGGGATTTTTATTTGGCTTCAGTGTCACAACAATCCTTGCCTCCAAAAACCCAGTAGCAGGTGGTTACAACAGTTTATTAATTAATATGCAACATCAAAAGAGGAGCACAATGTTTTATAGTAGGCGGATGAGAGACCATCCGATCCTGGAGCTCTGCCTAAATAAGGATGTTTAATGGCTAATTCTGCTTCCTCAACTGATATCAGTGTGTTAAGAGTCTCAGCTACCTCAGGCTTTAAACATGGGATTCAAATTTGTGAAAGAAAGACGGAGAATTGAGACTGTTGCATTTGTGGGGGTGCAAAGTAAAGGGTTTGGTAGGAATTTTAAAACATGTCATAGATCTTAGCAGTTGTCTGTACCTCCCTCGTTTGGGTTCTAAATACCTGATTAATGCGTTTTCTGTTCTTCAGGGGTTAAGCAAAAATGTCTTCAGGCTAATTGGCCAATAATAAATAAATATAATAGATAGATTGTAAGCAGTGAATATAAACTCCTAGTTTAACCATATACTGACTGTGTTGCCACTTGCTTTTATGCATTTTTTGGGAAAGGTGCTTGCTTGTGGTTTATGTTATACACACGTGGCGGTTATATTGCAAAAAGCAATTGTTTTATAAAAAAATTAGCCCATTTTGATGACTTGTAACTGCTAAAGGCTTGTTATTTTAACAAATATTTGTGGCTGTGTGTTTAGTTGAAAAGTGATGAAGAATAGGTGGCTTTCTAAATCAAAAAGCCATCTAAAATTATCCCTTCATGGAAGCAGATGTAAAAATGAAAGATGCAATGGCACAAAGGTTTTTTTTTTTTTTTTACATGGGGACCTTATTCAATCTGTGGCAACAGCATTGTGGTATAGAGGAATATGATGGACCAGACTGGCTGAGTGGTGGTAGCTGTGACAACATCAATGGCAGTATAGTTTGGAATAATATGATGAATGAGTGTCCTTTAGCCTTTCCCCTGCCCTGTTTTTTTCCAGTCATGTTAGTGCACACGTCTTAATTTTAATAGTCATTGGCAACAATTCTGAGCATGTGTGTATTTATTTATTTATTTTAACAAAAACCTATTTCAAGAAAAAAAAGCCAAGCAGTAAAAGCACTTAACCCCTAAAACAACAGACGCTGTAATAGTACGGTACTGTCGTCAGTGCCTAAATGCAACACGCCATATTACTGACAGTTAAAACCATGCTCCATAGCCATGCTGAGCTACAATCGGGGGTTTTAACCCTTTGGATGCCGCATTCAAACATGACTGCGGCATCCAAGAGGTTCTACTAAAGTTCCCTATGTGGCTTTTGGAGTGGCTTTTAGATATTTGGTATCTGGGCGCCATGTCATGTTTGCAGAGCCTGTAAGGTAAAGTGGACTCCATTTTGAAAACTGCACACCTCAAAGAATTTATCAAGGGGTGTAGTGCTCAATAGTATGCCAGACGTGACTGCACAGCGGATGGTGAAAAGTGAATATGTAAGCTGTGAGGAGTACATTGGGAAAACCAAATTCCCTACTATTTCCCAAGTAGCACCAACGTAGTATGGGGGCTCCTTGCAGCCCCAGGGTCTGACCATATAAATCCATATTGGAACCCCCCTATTACATCGTGGGGGGGGCCGATGGGTGGAGTTTGGATGCCATGGTCTTGTTTGATGGCGGCATTCAAGGGGTTAAAACTCACAATTGTGCTGAGCGCCAACCAGAGGTTATGCAGCATGGTTTGAGCTGTCAGTTACAGCTAACACCCACTCCAGATGCCACCCACTCAAATAGTGAGGGAGCAGGCGGGCAGCCAGAGGCATAATAGTATGTCACTGGTCGTTAAGACAGTGGCAGCCAGGACGTACTATTACGTCCGTGGTCGTTAAGTGGTTAAGTACTCTGAGCCTTGCTCACGTTTATTTTGTTTAGCTTGGCTTGGACCATTTCTATGTTTATCCAGTTTAGTATATTTGTTGATGTATGGCCAGCGGTGGTGACGCCTACATCAACTACCCCCTGTTCTTCTGTATACACAGAGCTAAAGAACCCATTTAGTAGCTCTGTTTTTTCTTGATTCCTGGTTACCAACTCTCCATTACCATTATTTAGGGGACCTACTTGTTCTGTCCTTGTTTTTTTTGCGTTTATATATTTAAAGAATTTTTGGGGGTTAGGTTTGCTTATTCTGTATTTTAGTTGATTTTATTCCCCTTTTACAGATTTTATTAAGTGCTTTGTAATTCTCAAAGGCTACAGCTGACCCTTCACATTTATATTTTTTAATTGCCCGTTTTTTTTATTGTTTATTGCGCTTTTAACCTGAGCTGTAAGCCATTGGGGGTTTAATTTAAGGCGTTTATACTTGTTCCCTAAGGGTATACATTTTGCTACTGTATATACTTGTTCAATGTAGATTTAAGTGTCTCCCATTTAGTCTCTGTATCACTATTTGACAATAGCTACTCCCAGTCTATATCCTGAAGTGCAGCCCTTAACCTGGGAAAATCGGCCTTTTTAAAATTAAGGGATTTTGCCCTCCTAACCTTTGTTTGTTTTTAAAATGTAAGTGGAATAAGATTAGATTGTGATAACTATTACCAAGGTTTTCACCAACAAGCCCCATATTATTAGAGATGATTAGATCCAGCAGAGCATCCCCTCTAGTTGGATCTTCTACAAGCTGGACCATAAAATTGTTCTGCAACAAGCTGATGAATTTCCTCCCTTTTGCAAATGTTGTAGAACCATGACCCCATTCAATGCAGTTAAAATCTCCCATCAAGACACCCCATACCTGCCAGTGCCACCCACTCAATTTCGTTTCATAGCCTCGCTGTTCTTACAGTAATGAATCCCCTTCTATGTTGCTGGATGTCCCCTTGTCACTGTCACTGGCCTAGGAGTAAAAAGATCATTAGAAAGTTCTTTGTGCTGTCTCTTCATGTATTTGTACATTGTTATTAGATCTCCCCGTAGATGTCATTCTTCTAAACTGAATAACCCCAAGTTTTCTTAACCTATCGTTGTACTCCAAACCAACCATTCCCCTAATTATCTTGGTCGCCCTTCTCTGAACTCTCTCTAACCCGAATATGTCCTTCTTGTATAATGGGGCCAAAAATTGCGCCTAATAGTCTGTGTGTGGCCGTACCAATGATTTGTATAGAGGCATAGCTATGTTCTTGTCATGAGAATCTATACCTCTTTTGAAGCATCCCATAATTTATTTGCCTTGGCAGCAGCTGCCTGGCACTGGTCACTAAAGGTAAGTAACTGTCCACCAAAATCCCCAAGTCTTTTTCATTGGCAGTCTTACCCAGTAATTTACTATTAAGTACATAATCATAAATTTTATTTTTTCAACCAAAATGCATAATCTTAGATTTGTCAACACTAAACTTCATTTGCCAAGTCTCCGCTCATGCTTCCATAGATCCCACTGTAATATTCTGCTATCCTCCTCATTTTTGATTACCTTACAGATTTTAGTATCATCTGCAAATATGGAGACCCTGCTCTGTAAACCCTCTACCAGGTCATTAATAAAAGTCCAGATATACTACATCTACCGCATTACCCATGTCCAGTCTAGAACTGACCTCTTCATAGAAGCTGATCAGATTAGTCTGACAGGACCGATTCCTCATAAACCCATGCTGATTGGGTATTATAAGATTATTTACATTGAGATACTCCAGGATAGCATCTCTTAGAAAACCTTTAAATATCTTACCCACCACAGAAGTCAAACTTACTGGCCTATACAGTAGTTTCCAGGCTCACTTTTAGACCCCTTTTTGAAAATTGGCACCACATTTGCTATGTGCCAATCAAGTGGAACAGACCCAGTCATTACTGAATCCTTAAATATTAGATATAAGGGTCTGTCTATCACCGTGTATAATTCCTAAAGAAGTATTTTAAAGGCGGTGCCGCATTTCCTCCTGGGTTAAACAGGTGACATTTAATGGATAGTTAACATTACCCCTAATCATGTTGCCGGCTGTTGGATTTTCTTGTGTAGATACAGTAGAGAAGAAGGCATTTAATAGATCTGCCTTTTCCTCATCCTCCTCCACCATTACAACCAGATTATTTTTGAGAGAGCCTACATTGTCAGTTTTTATTTTCTTATTATTTATGTTATTGAAGAATAATTTTGGATTATTTTCACTTTCCTTGGCAATTATTCTCTCAGCCTTGATCTTTGCACCACTTTGAGAACACTGTCCCAGTTTATGCAGCTAAGCTCCTCTCTCAGCTGGTTAAAATTGGCCTTCCGGGAGTTTAGTGTTTTTGTACCCCCTCTACTGAACATCTTTTTAATGTGTACAAGAAAACTTATTATGTTGTGGTCACTATTACCTAGAGGACCCCCAACCTCCACTTTTGACAATGTGTCAGGTTCATTTGTTAAAATTAGGTCTAAAAGTGTCTCGCGTCTTGTTGGGTCCTGCACTAGTTGTGATAGGTAATTGTCTTTTATTACTGACAATAACCTGTTCCCTTTGTTAGACCTGCAGGTTTCTGCCTCCTAGTTGATATCTGGGTAGTTGAAATCCTCCATAATAATGACTTTTTTATGCTTTTCAGCCTCATCACTTTGTTTTATTAGTATTTTCAGGTTCTTCCATTATATTTGGGGATTAAAAACAAACCCTTATCAGTATTTTATTATTCTTTATTCCTCCCTTAATTTCCACCCTTAAGGACTCCCCATATTCATTTTCCTCCCAGATGTCCTCACCCAGGATTGCCTTGAGGCAGGATTTTACTTCTAAGCAAGCCTCTCCACCTTTCCTATTGGTACGCTCCTTTCTATACATATTGTACTCCTGTATATTTACAGCCTAGTCATAGCTAGAGTCCAGCCATGTCTCACTTATCCCCACAATGTCATATTTTTCTTCCAACATTATCACTTCTAGTTCCTCCATCTTGTTAGAGAGACTTCTACCGTTAGTATACATACATTTTATGAGTTCATCTTTATCCCTACACTTCCTCTGACTACTGACTGTTCTTACCCCACCCCCAGTTACATTATTTAGCCCTCTTTCCAGGTCTACATTATCTTTCCCTCTACAACTGTTACTCTCTCCCTCAGTCCCTAGTTTAAACACTCCTACAACCATCTAGCCATCTTCTCCACCAGTACAGCTGCACCCTCCTCATTGAGATGCAGCCCATCCCTACCATACAACCTGTAGCCCACAACAAAGTCGGCCCAGCTCTCCAAGAACCCAAACCCCTCCTTCCTACACCAGCTCTTGAGCCACTTGTTTACCTCCCTAATCTCCCACTGCCTCTCCTGTGTGTGGCCCGCAGTACAGGTAGTATTTCCGAAAATACCACCTTGGAGGTCCTTGACTTCAGCTTGCTTCCTAGATCCCTGAAATTATTTTTATGGAACTTCCACCTACCTCTAGCTTTGTCAGTTCTGCTAACATGCACCATGACCGCTGGATCCACACCAGCCCCACCCAGTAATCTATCAACCTGATCAACGATGTGTCGAAATTGGGCACAAGGAAGGCAACACACCTTTCGTTGATCCTGGTCTTTGTGACAGATTGCCCGGTCTGTTCCCCTAATAATTGAATCACCCACCACCAGCACCTGTCTGTACAGCTCTGCACTCCTATTCCCCTTCTTACTGGAGCAGACATTCCTCTTGCTGTCAGAGGAAGTGTCTTGCTGTAGCAATGTTACCCCTGTACTAACATCCCCCTCATTTGCCATTTTAGCAAACTTGTTGGGGTGTGCCAGTTCAGGACTAACCTCCCTGGCACTCTTCCCTCTACCCCACTGCTTTCTAACCGTCACCCAGCTAGCTGCCTCCAGTTCCTGCACCTCCAAGAAATGTTAAGTTTTATTGTTTCATATTATCTAACATGAATGGGAGCTTGGGTTTACTTACCAAAAGGCAATTAAGAACTCCCTTTACCACTTGTCCTAAGGTGGTCTGCCAGGTAATGGGTAAGCAGAGTATCCATATCAGCTAGTTTGCATGTCAAGCTAGTGCTTCTTATGATGATTTGGATCTGGTGGTAAAGTTTCTGGATGATGGTGGTGGGCAAGGTGGTAATAATGGAACCTACACAATAGTAATACCTGCTATTTGTAAGGATTATTTTCCATCTGCCATGTTGCTCACAATGTAAATTCTTGGATTAGTTTAGAAAGTGAGAGAGAATGGAAGCCCCCACTTGTACAGTCATATGAAAAAGTTTGGGCACCCCTATTAATCTTAATCATTTTTAGTTCTAAATATTTGGGTGTTTGCAACAGCCATTTCAATTTGATATATCTAATAACTGATGGACACAGTAATATTTCAGGATTGAAATGAGGTTTATTGTACTAACAGAAAATGTGCAATATGCATTAAACCAAAATTTGACCGATGCAAAAATTTGGGTACCCTTATCATTTTATTGATTTGAATACTCCTAACTACTTTTTACTGACTTACTGAAGCACAAAATTGGTTTTGTAACCTCACTGAGCTTTGAACTTCATAGCCAGGTGTATCCAATCATGAGAAAAGGTATTTAAGGTGGCCAATTGCAAGTTGTTCTCCTATTTGAATCTCCTCTGAAGAGTGGCATCATGGGCTCCTCAAAACAACTCTGAAATGATCTGAAAACAAAGATTGTTCAACATAGTTGTTCAAGGGAAGGATACAAAAAGTTGTCTCAGAGATTTAACCTGTCAGTTTCCACTGTGAGGAACATAGTAAGGAAATGGAAGACCACAGGGACAGTTCTTGTTAAGCCCAGAAGTGGCAGGCCAAGAAAAATATCAGAAAGGCAGAGAAGAAGAATGGTGAGAACAGTCAAGGACAATCCACAGACCACCTCCAAAGAGCTGCAGCATCATCTTGCTGCAGATGGTGTCACTGTGCATCGGTCAACAATACAGCACACTTTGCACAAGGAGAAGCTGTATGGGAGAGTGATGCGAAAGAAGCCGTTTCTGAAAGCACGCCACAAACAGAGTCGCCTGAGGTATGCAAAAGCACATTTGGACAAGCCAGCTTCATTATGGAAGAAGGTCCTGTGGACTGATGAAACAAAGATTGAATTGTTTGGTCATACAAAAAGGCGTTATGCATGGCATCAAAAAAACACAGCATTCCAAGAAAAACACTTGCTACCCACTGTAAAATTTGGTGGAGGTTCCATCATGCTTTGGGGCTGTGTGGCCAATGCCGGCACCGGGAATCTTGTTAAAGTTGAGGGTCGCATGGATTCAACTCAGTATCAGCAGATTCTTGAGAATAATGTACAAGAATCAGTGACGAATTTGAAGTTACGCCGGGGATGGATATTTCAGCAAGACAATGATCCAAAACACAGCTCCAAATCTACTCAGGCATTCATGCAGAGGAACAATTACAATGTTCTGGAATGGCCATCCCAGTCCCCAGACCTGAATATCATTGAACATCTGTGGGATAATTTGAAGCGGGCTGTCCATGCTCGGCGACCATCAAACTTAACTGAACTGGAATTGTTTTGTAAAGAGGAATGGTCAAAAATACCTTCATCCAGGATCCAGGAACTGATTAAAAGCTACAGGAAGCGACTAGAGGCTGTTATTTTTGCAAAAGGAGGATCTACTAAATATTAATGTCACTTTTCTGTTGAGGTGCCCATACTTTTGCACTGGTCAAATTTTGGTTTAACGCATATTGCACATTTTCTGTTAGTACAATAAACCTCATTTCAATCCTGAAATATTACTGTGTCCATCAGTTATTAGATATATCAAATTGAAATGGCTGTTGCAAACACCCAAATATTTAGAATTAAAAATGATTAAGATTAATAGGGGTGCCCAAACTTTTTCATATGACTGTATTTGACCTGTGCAGCCGGAGGGCTAATGTGACCGGTCTCATGTCCCTTCACCTGCCCAAGGAAGAAATTGCTAAGTATGCTTAGATGCGGGCATTCGGTGACATCTCAGGTAATGTTACATAGTTACATAGTAGATGAGGTTGGATGAAGACATCAGTCCATCAAGTCCAACCTATAACCCTACAGTCTCCTACAGTCTCCTACAGTGTTTATCCAGAGGAAGGCAAAAAAACCCATGAGGCTTATGCCAATTGCCCCATTTCATGGGAAAAAATTCCTTTCCGATTCCAATCTGGCAATGAGTATAAAACCCTGGATCAACGTGCCCTTAAAATCTAGAACCCATAACTCGTAATATTGTTCTGTTCGAGAAAGGCATCCAGGCCCTCTTTGAACTTGTTCAATGAATCCATGTTTTTAAGTTGTAGGTAGTGCCTAGTATATGCTCACCACTTCAAGGTAGTGTAGCTTTAAAATGAAGATTCTTAGCAAATGAAGGTTTCTTGGTTTTACCAGGGCTCAATGAATTCTGTCTATTCTAACTATTGCAGTACAATCACATTACAATCATATATTGTACAATTACAGTGTAAGGGTGTTCTCACACAGTTTTTTGCAGGCTGAATTTGAGGTGGAATCCGCCTCAAAAAACGCCTCCTATTCATTTCAATGGGAGTCAGTATCAGTTTTTTTCCTGTAGCTGATTTTTTCAGCTAGAGTAAAAAACAAGCGACATGATCTATCTTCAGGCGGATTCTGCCTTGAAAAATCCATTGAAATCAATGGGAGGCGGAAAAAACGCAATGCGGTTTTTCGACGAGGTTTTTGATGCAGTTTTTACAAAAAACGTATAAAAAACCGCAAGCGTTTTTAAAGGGAAGTTTCAAGGTCCATACAATGTGCAGGAGCCAAAAACCGTGACAAAAACGCATCATGTAAAAAAACACATAAAAAAAACATTTCCTAATACCTGAAGCATATTTTTTTAGCCTGTAAAAAACTCCATGTGAACATACCCTTAACGCTCAGTATTGACTTGACTGGGAGTTACCAGTAGACTCCCAGCTGTTATGGGGGGCAGTTATCGAGAAACACTATGCAGTGGCATAGTGACAGTGACATCTAAAGGGTTAACAGCCACAGCCAGAAGGTGTCTGCTATATAATATAGCCAGCCCTTACGTAGTACAGAGTGAATTTAACTGGATGAAACTCAGCATTCACTCTCCTCCAAACATGACGAGTTGTGTTTCTACCAAACAGTTCTACTTTGGTTTCATCTGACCATATGACATTCTCCCAATACTCTTCTGGAAAATCCAAATGCTCTCTAGCAAACTTCAGACGGGCCTGGATATGTACTGGCTTAAGCAGGGGGACATGTCTGGCACTGCAGGATCTGAGTCCCTGGCGGCGTAGTGTGTTACTAACGGTAGCCTTTGTTACGTTAGTCCCAGCATTCTGCAGGTCATTCACTAGGTCCCCCCCGTGTGGTTCTGGGATTTTTTGCTCACCGTTCTTGTGATCATTTTGACCCCACTGGGTGAGATCTTGCGTGGAGCCCCTGATCGAGGGAGATTATCAGTGGTCTTGTATGTCTTCCATTTTCTAATTATTGCTCCCACAGTTGATTTCTTCACACCAAGATGCTTGTCTATTGCAGATTCAGTCTTCCCAGCCTGGTGCAGGTCTTCAATTTTGTTTCTGGTGTCCTTCCACAGCTCTTTGGTCTTCAGGTGTCTTTTATACTGATAACAATGTCAAACAGGTGCCATTACTACAGGTAATGAGTGGAGGACAGAGGAGCCTCTTAAAGAAGAAGTTACAGGTCAGTGAGAGCCAGAAATCTTGCCTGTTTATAGGTGACCAAATACTTATTTTCCACCATAATTTGCAAATAAATTCTTAAAAAATCAGACAATGTGATTTTCTAGATATGTTTTCTCATTTTGTCTCTCATAGTTGAGGTCTACCTATGATGTCAATTACAGGCCTCTCTCATCTTTTTAAGTGGGAGAACTTGCACAATTGGTGGCTGACTAAATACTTTTTTTCCCCCACTGTATGTGGAATCAGCAGACAATGGTGTAAAAGGAGTGCGCTCTTTCACGCTACAGTAGGATCTTGGCCCTCTGCACGGTTCTTTATCCTGGCACTAACATGGTCATGTAAGGCTGAGTTCACACCTGAGTTTGTTGGTCAGTTTTGGCCCCGTAACTGGCCAAATAAGTGAAGTGTGCAGTGGTTTTAAGAGCAACGCCTGTCATGTGCGTGTCATATTGACTCACAGTATTGTTTCACTACCACAGCAGGCTCCCTATGCGTGTTACTGCAAGGCACAGTGTTCTACACCACTATACAAGCTCTCTGAAGCCAGGAAATAGCTGTTTTTTAACGCTATTTGCCGCAAATTAATTTGAATCGAAGCAAATCTTTTTGGAAACTTCAGATAATCGGTCGAATCGAATTTTTGATAACTTCGCTCATCTCTAATATATATACAGTGGGTACAGAAAGTATTCAGACCCCTTTAAATTTTTCACTCTTTGTTTCATTGCAGCCATTTGCTAAAAGCAAAAAAGTTCATTTTATTTCTCATTAATGTACACTCAGCACCCCATCTTGATAGAAAAAAAGAAATGTAGATATTTTTTCAAATTTATTAAAAAAGAAAAACTGAAATATCACATGTTTGTAGGTGACCAAATACTTATTTTCCACCATAATTTGCAAATAAATTCTTAAAAAATCAGACAATGTGATTTTCTAGATATGTTTTCTCATTTTGTCTCTCATAGTTGAGGTCTACCTATGATGACAATTACAGGCCGGCCTCATCTTTGTAAATGGGAGAACTTGCACAATTGGTGGCTGACTAAATACTTTTTTCCCCTCTGTAGTTAGGTGTGTGTGTGTTTCTCAGGGAAGACACTGCACCAGGATGTACTATGAGAAGGCAAACTGGCAAAAGCAGTGTAACGACCTGGGAAATGTTCTGCCTGAAAGTTTTTTTATCTGGCATTCATGCTACTTTAACACGTATTGCCCACTTAAACATTGAAATTCTTTAAGGAACATGAGAAGGGATTCAAGAGGTTTTCTGGGACTAAATTAACCTATTTTTATCCACCCCCCCATACACCATTGGGCCAGACCTGATACATCTGAAAGTCAGTTCTGCTATACCACTGGGCCACCACTGCTACATCACCATTGTTACATCTGAGACAAATCTCTACTATACTGCTGGGCCAGCTCTGCTACATCCGAGACTGTAAATATGCGAACATATTGCATATCTGCTGCACAGTTGAACTCAGTTCCATCACTGCATAGCCACTATTATACTACAAAACTGCACTATTACTTCTTGTCTCATCTAGCTTGTTACTTCCAGACATCTGTATCATACATAGTTAATCGACATTGCTACACCATCGTCATTGGCTCCTATCCCCTCAGGCTTCACCAGAATTATCAGACAAGAGCTAAGTGGTTCCACAACACCCAAATGTAAGCATAATACATAGGCTTATGTCAACACAAACAATTAAGGTGTCAATTTTCTTTTTTTCAATCTATACCAGCTGTTGGATTGTAACAAAGCTGATAACTTGTTTCAGTGAGGAAGATCTGGCAGCGTTTTATATCCTTCTACCTTTTGAAATAAACATGCATTCTCATTCAAGATGAGAACATTTGTTTTGGTGTAGTCAAGAGAAATTGTTGTAGGCTGAATGAGTGTGTAAGTGCATGAGCATTACTGACTTTAGTCTATGTGATAACTAGCTGAAAGTGTACCTAACATTCAATAAACTTTGCCTAAATCAATAATACAGTGTGTACCTGATCAATAAGACTACAATGGGGTCCCCAAAGTTACAATGTTAAATGGTTCCAGGATAACTATTGTACGAGTAAGTTGAAACCATTTTAACTTCAGACCCTACAACTCGTAATTGGTTCTGAAAATCCCAAAATGTCACAAAAAAATATGAAAAAAATGAACATGAAAGAGAAATCATCAGATAACTAATAAAGATACAGAAAATTCTTACACAGCTGCTGGAAAATGAAAATTACTTTCCATGATGGTCATAGAAGCTTTCTCTGAGTTCAAAAATTATACACAGCGCACCAAAGGAGAAGTTCATCCTAGCATAGGTAACAAGAAGTACAGACCGTGTAGTTCTGTCCTATACTGTAGAGAGGTGCTACTAGTCAATCAGTGCTTGTACTTCACTAATACATGGGTTTAACTGGTGAACTGACCATGATAATTTGTTGAATCCTCCAGCCATGCATTGTATGTTGAGCCTGATTTCAAGTTAAGGTGATCCAGAAAAGACCATTGTGTGTTGAAAATTTTGTACCCCCTAGGCCATTGTAACTTGAGGCCACTGTATTTTTGTCCATTATATGACAGGTTACCCCTCTGCATACTCCATTCCCAGTTCTCATGTGCCCCTGAATTGGTAAGTGGATACTAGCTGTTTAGATGGCAGAAGTAGAAATAAAGAGATTCTGCTCCCTAATTTCCTCTTGCTCACTCAGATAGAGAATTGGGGACATTACACATTAGTACTAAACAGCACTGGTGTAAATAAAGCACTTGGGCTAAGCTAGGAACCTTACTACTAGATGTAGCCACATGTTTATAGCACCATGCATTTGCTGGCGGACTACTTTTCTTAGTGGAATGAGCCTCCTGGTTACCTCTGTGTACTTCTGTCTCTTTACGGATTAACGCTCTCACCTTCTAAGCTTCTTTCTGCCAATCCCTGTCTTGCTTCTCTTTATGCTGGAGCGCTATCGGAAGTCTTTCCTCCCCACCGCGGTTAGGCTGTACAACCAACACCGACCTAAGCGGAGATCATTACATACAGAGAACTGAAATATCTCTCTGCCTGTTAAATCCACCCCCCCCCCTCTGCTACGTCCTATCTGTCTGTCTGCTATTAATGTAATGCCTCTCACCTTGGAACATTCCTGTACATGTTGTATTTGTATCTGCTTATCTTATCTTTGCTGCTGTAACACACTGAATTTCCCCATTGTGGGACTATTAAAGGACTATTATTATTATTATGTCTGTAATTCTGTGTTTACATTTATTTATTTATTATGCTTACTTATATAGCGCCATCATATTCTGCAGCACTTTTACATACATTGACAGTCACTGTCCCATATAGTGCTCACAATCTATGTTCCCTATCAGTATGTCTTTGGAGTGTGGGAGGAAACCGGAGTACCCGGAGGAAACCCATGCAAACACGGGGAGAACATGCAAACTCCTTGCAGATGTGGTTCTCACTCCAGCTCTGCAAGGCTGCAGTGCTAACCACTGAGCCACCGTGCTGCCCATTTACCTTCTAAAATGTAACCACATCTCTGTAATTGCATTTGTTCTTCCATTATTTGTGCTTCTCTACTACTGTGTGGATATATATGTCCTCCCATCTGCCACAATTGGACACATGCCCTTCTGTATGCCATGTTTGGTTTTCAGGCTTCTGTATCTCTGCTACCTGTGATTTTCGGGCTTCTGCTAGGAATGTTTGGCCTACAGCCTTCCATTATGTTAGTACCATTGCTACCTGTGGCTTACAGGGTTTCTGTTATGAATGTCTGACCTACGGGCTTCTGCTTTACCTCTGCTAACATTGACCTTTGGGCTTCTGTTCTTGATGTTTGGCCTATTGGCTTGTGTTATACCTCTGCTACCTGTGGCCTATGGGCCTCTTCTACTGGTCTTGATGTCCTACTTTGGATTCTGGTTTTATCTCCAGCCCTCAGCTATCGGGATGTTGTAGTCTGTTTCTGATTTAGTGGCTCTGTTACCAGTCCTGAACGCCTGTCTGTTTTAACTTAGTGTTTGCATTGTGACTGCTCTGACTTTAGTCTGTATACAATCTACATGTTCTGCCTGATGCTGTGGTGTGCTGAACCATAGTCCCTGACCTGTTTGGTCAGAACCATATTAGTGAGTTCAACTGCAGTTAAAACAAACTCCCTCCAAAATCATCTGTTTTCAGTGATTTTTTTTTTTGTTTTTAATGTGGTTTTTAAATTCAGCTTATTTTTGGTATTTTTTGGTGCATTTTTGGTGTTTAGTGCTTTATAGCCTCCCACTGATCTCAATGGGATTTTCAGTACTGACTCTACCTCAAGATAGGTCAGGATGCTTTAATTTCCCAGCTAGCTGAAAAAAAACATCTAAAAAATAAACAGGCTGACTGAGAGTATGGATCTATAAGTTTTCCTATTCCTTTAATTGGGGTGTAGCACTCTTGAATGAGGGATTTTTTTTTATAACATATCTACAGTCTATACACCATGATAGTGTGACTGCTGGTGGTCTGACCACTAGGAACCCCATAGATTATGAGAATGGGAGTGAAAACGACTTTTTCCACAGCTCCTATTAAACTGAGAGTAAAGGATCTAGCACACGGTCTGATTCAGGGGAGGGTGAGTGTGAATGTACCATATAACTCATTGAGCACTGCAAGTTTGCACCTGCCTTTACACTGGCCAATGCAATGCAAGGGGGAGCAATGATTGATAAACCTAGTCTTCATCTCCCATACAGTATCAGTGTTTGTCAGCAGGACATCTATGTATCTAGAAAGGGTGATGTGGTGCTCACAAAGAATTTTTTATGCCATGTACAAATGCAATCACCCGACAATTAAGCGTCCAGACATTAGTTCCTGATAGCTGGCCAACCACTGTTTCATGTAATAGGGTCTTAACTGTGTATCACCAATAAGAAAAGGAATACCACTCATGGGACCCATGACTTTAACAGTAGTCAGAAAATAACTGATCACTCATTTCTAGCATATCCGGCTGATTAAATCTGGAAACCACTGTTCACAGTATAACAAGACAATCTGAAACAACATAATCCATGGCATATCAGTAGTGATATCAGTATCACTGAGGTAGGCTGTTGTGAGTGGTTTGACACAGTGTGCCTGAAATTATATTACTTTCATCCCTTGATAAATGTTTTCAACTTTATTTACAGCCTGACATGGACACTTCCAAATTACTGGAAAAGTATCCATGTTCATAATAACCGCTTCATCCCCCTGATGACTAATTCTGTCTTTAGATCCATTTTTATTACAGCTTCCTTATCTTACTTCTTTATCTTCACCCTTTAATGAATCCTTCCTGTGGCCAGAAAAGATTTCCTTTCCTTGTTTCTTCAACCTGAACACTACGCAGTTGACAGTCCTTCAGGCTTAAATCACAGCAGTGTAAAGCACTGACACTGTAATGAATGCATCACCACACACATGGCACAAGGGATTGCTCTCAAGTGATTTATTTTCAAACTTTAATATTATTACATTCATCCTTTGCTAAATACTTCAACGTACTGTTTAAAATGTTAACCTAAAGTACAGGCTGAGGTTTTTACTCATGCCATTGAGTTTTTAAATACTATATACAGACAATGTATAAAATATACATTGGTTAAGGGTTATGACTTCATATTGATGGCTTGTCCAGCACCTGGCACTCCCGAGATCAGCTGTTTTCTACACTGTGTACAGAGCTTTGTTTTCTTCCGGATCTGTATACTGTGCAGTGAATGGGTGCTATGCTGCAATAGTTTGTCATGGCCACTGTTCTCTGTAAAAACCCATCTGCTTCTGGCTCCGTACACTGTGCAGAAATCAGCTACTAGGTGTCGAATTGCTACTGATCTTATATTGATGATCTATCCTAAGGAACAACTTTTAAACTGCTGCACCCAAAAAGAAGCAAACATTTTAAGATGGATTTTTTTGAAGTTTTTCTCAGAAATCTGCCTTCAGTTGTCATCTGTCACAATCCTTTGTTTCACAAGCAGACAGATTTAAAAAATGGTCTAAATCAGCTTTCAAAAAGCTTCAGTGAAAGGCCAGCTTAAACCAGGCCAGTGAATAGGAAGAGCATTTTCCACTTCTACCCTGCTATCTCATCAGTAGACACAAGATGCATCCCATCTGCATCACAGGCAGACCATTAGCAGGTTAGGGACAAGACTTAACACAAATTAAAGGAAAGAAAAAAAAAATGCAGACTCAGGGACATGTAGTATCTTGGTTGATACATACATACATTATTTTGTATTATTACATTCGTTCATATAAGTTTTACGCTTTATCAATTTTTTTTTAATCAGTGGCACAATCTGTTCACCAAGGATCAAGGTTCCCAGCCCTGCCATAGTAATGTAATTACTGAAGCCTGCCTGCAGCAGGGTTCAATAGTTACATAGCAAATCTGCCATAGACTGCAATACAGTAGTATTGCAGTCTATGGCACAGGTGATCTAAAGATCTCATGTTCAAGCCCCCTAGAGGGGCTAAAAAAAAAAGTTAAAAAAAAAAAAAAAAGAAAAAAGTTTTTAAAAATATAAAAAAATTAAAAAACGGACACATTAGTGTCCGTTTTTTAACACTGTCTGTTTTTTTTTTTTTCTCTGCTTTCTGAGCATGCGCAGAAAAAAAACAGACATAAAATAACAGACAATAACTGATGGCTATCAGTTACTGTCCATTATAAGTCCGTTACCCATAGACTTCAATGTTAAAAAAATAACGGACACTTGCTGTCCATCAAGAATCCGTTATTTCAAACGGACAAAAAAGTCCTGCATGTAGGATTTTTTGTCCACAAAAAAAACCCCCAGACGTCTGACGGATTGGGTGTAAACGGACACAATATAAAAACCCATTGAAATTAATGGAAATTTTAACAGATTTCTGACGGTTCAGCTAGTGTCTGATGCTAAAATCTTGTAACGGACAATAGCAATGGACACTACTGACTGTCACCAATGGTAGTGTGAACGCCCCTTTAAGTGTTCTGCTGCCTGACCAAAGGAAAACTTTTATTCTGGATATTCTAGCCAGTTTTGAAAATGAAGAACAATTGTTCTGGCACCCCATCCTCTATAGACACTGTGTGCACTTTCTGGGGGTTAATTCAGAAGCATAAACAAACAGCATGAGAAGACACTGACTGCAGCTCAAATATCATTACTATTTATTTGCATATTTCTCCTGGGTTACACACTCATAAATATGTATAACATTCTGAAATCAGCAAAAATATACCTGGAAACAATTTGTATATTTAGGCTTAAAAGACATTGTCTATGTATATTTGTACATAAGCGCTGTGCTTGTGATTTTCTCCGGATGTTACAATCATGTGCTTTTAGATGTTTACAGCAATAACAATCTTTTATTACTTTCAGAACCCAGTTATTTACATATTAGGGATGTAAAGTACTCTCAAAGCACCAAGTCTCTTTACCCTTAGTAATACAGAAGCAGTTGTCACTGCACGTCTCTGAGATCAAACTTTTACAACTGGATGGACATAAGGGAAAGTTATTCATAAATACTCTTGTGTAAGCAGAGGGATAACTGAAGATTTTGTGTAACAATTACTGAAAATGAAAAAAATCAACATAAACTGATTCAATTCTATGGAATTTTCCTTTAAATGCAGCAAAAAGGAAGATAAAGAAGAAAAGGGCACAACCAAGTTATTTCACAGACAGTCTTGTTGCTGAGGTCACTGCCTAGTAATATTTGAACTGATCATACAAAATAAAGTTTTTCAGAAATTAATAAAAAGATTTGCCCCATAACTATGTTTGAGCCTTTCCACAGCGGCATGGCCACATTACCTCCTTTTGTGCCTCTGACCTCTGGCAGCAGCTGTGTGTCTGATGAAGGTCCCTAAGTGAAATGACACATATACCTTGCTGCAATTTTGAATAATAAAAAGAATACTTCAATAACTCACCAATCTGAGTCACAATAATCATAATTCTATAAAAGCCTAACTCCGAGGGTTATTATTATTCACAGGAAACATTTATGTGTAGGGAACAATGCAGCCACTCACTGGGCGCACTATTCAATTTATCCAGCCCCAAAATGGGTCCTCTGGCAGGTCATGTGATTGTCAGACTGACCTGCTGATTGATAAAACAGATGGAAGTCACTTTTTCTATTAAAATCTATGAGAGCCTGGATTTATATTCTCATAGACTTTCTTAGAAAGCAGGGACTTACTGATTATTAACAACCGCCAGAGTGGGGCTTTGAAATTTTTAACATCACAGTCTAAACCGTCCAAAAGTATTTGAAGATTCAAGCAAATGACACAATATAAATCCTAATAATTAAAGAGTAATATTTATGATTCCACTGTTATGAGAACCAATTACCCTACAAACTATATAAACTACTACTAAGTGAAACTGACAACCAAAAGTGTTTTCTGGGACTTTGATAGAGATCACTTGTCCTTAGCATAGGTTATTAATATCAGATTGTTGGGGGTCTGACACCCAAAACTCCCACCAATTAGCGGACTGAATTTGCTATGGGGTTTGGACAAGCACTATGGCATCTTCACTACTTACCAAGCAAAGCGCAATACATTTTATAGTTGCTGTACTTGGTATAGTCGAATGGTCCTGCTTAAGAGGACATGGTGTTCTGGACATTATTAAAGTATCAGCAGATTACTAGTTTACTAAACTTTTGAATTAATGTATATGATAGAAAGTGCCAATGAAAGATTGCTCAATAGTCATAGCAAACCATGTATTATGATCCCATGTAGAAGTAAATAAGACATCATATGCTTATTGGCAATGGCTTTACTGTGGAATGTGTGCAGTAAATGTGCAGTGCAGTGGACACATTTACTGGTAGAGGATCCACAGCATAATGTATTTGGCTAAAGGTAATTTTCACAAACCCTTATTTATAGCAAATATTGAGGCAACATGAGGCACATATTCTTCTAGTAAGTTTTTTGGCAGGTCTTGGCTTACAAGTTGTTGTGAACTTAGAAGGCTCAGGAGAATGATGAATACTAATGTACATCTCTAGGTTTGCATCTTATCTTTGTTAAAGATGTTGTACAAATTTAAAACTTAAAACCCAAGTATCTGAACCTGTGGTGGTCTGACTACTAGGACCCGTACAAGTCAGAAGAACAGAGGTTTCCTTTCCTTGTGAAGAGATATGTGTTCGAGTATGCACACTGAAATTTCATTCATCACTATGGGACTGCCAAAGATAGCCAAGCATTGCTGTTTGCCTCTTTATGGCAGTCCAGTAAAGATGAATGAAATGGCAGTGTGGATACTCAACCACCAATCCACTCATACCATGTCTGGTGGGGCACCCAGAGGATCAGACACTGTGGATAAGTTATAAGCTTAAAACCTGGTACATTCCCTTGAAGTAGAAAAAGTCATTTGGTAAACATTGAGATTCATATCTCTAATGTAAACATTAGCAGGAATGTTTGATCGGTGTGAGCCTTTATTTGTGTAAGGCTCTATTCACATTAGCATTATGGCATCTGTTCATAGTGAATCCATGACAGCTTTCACAGATTTTAACAAGTCTGAATGAATTCTGCTGGATTCTACTTAGTTGGTAGAACCTATTTAGGTTTTTCCTTTTTAAGGCTAAGGACTCACAATGCGAAAAAGCTGCTTTCTTTGTTGCAGATTTAGCTGTGGTTTTTGAGCTACAGTAAAGCCAAGAGTGGATTGAGCAGAAGTATAAGTGTTCCCTTTGTATTTCCCATTCCTTTTGTAGCCACTCCTGGGTTTGGCTCAAAAAAACGCAACAAAATCTGCAACAAAATAAGCAGCTTTTCCGCAATGTGGGGCCTTAGCCTTACAGAAAGAATAGTCCTGCAGAAAATGCTATTCTTGATATCAAAAAGAAATAATGTGAACAGAGACTGAGGTCGTTCTGAATGCTATTCACATTTCACATACAGTACTTTCCTAAATCACACAAAAATGTTTTTGCTCATTTATACATAGCAAATAGTACCTAAATATGATTTATTGTAATCCATCCCTAAGTATTAATGGGGGTGTTTTTTTACACTTTACATTGCACAATTTCATGAAATAAATGGTTATTACTCAAAAGGCAACTTTAGATAAGGCCAATGTGGCTCTGCATTCATAGTGCACCCAGTTACAAGCATGTTGTGTTGAGATGGAAACTCAACTCCTCTCAGGGAAACATATAGCAATTCCTTTTTCAGAATGACCTAACAGCTGTTTTCACAAAAAGAGTTCCCCTGGTAGAGTTGTAAAGGTCAGGTTACTTCAAGAGCAGGTCACTCAGAGAGGCAGAGACCTCAGTGTTCACTTGGGCTGATACACTGGCTGGAATAATGTTAAGATACAAGTCATACTGTTGGTCCATGCCCAGGTAGCTATCACTCATGAGATACAGAGTGTAGATGCACCTGAAAAAAGAAAGAAAGGAAGAAGAATTTCAATATAGCCATGAGAACCGCTGTTACATTACCTGTAATAGTCACTGCCGCTCACCTTCCAATATTATCTGGAGTGTAAAATGCAATGGACACTGTGTTTCTATTTCTTACATATCCCACTCTCTTAAGTGCAACAAGTTCTTTCTTGTCCACCTCTCCCAAGATTAAAAACCATCCTTCATCCTTTGCCTTTGGAAATTTGGGAGCAATTGCTTTACTGTCTTGTTTTCCCTGAAAGAAATACAATATGAATAAAATAAAAGGTTAAGCAGTGCTAGACAATTCATTCTTTAACCCCTTCCTGACATAGCTCCATTTTATGCGGTAATAACTTTGGAACACTTTAACTCACCAAAGTTTTTGAGACTGTTAATTTCCTGTTAGTGGTACATTTTGGTCGATAGGTTTTGTGTTTAATTATGAAAAAATAGGAAATGTGGTGAAAATGTTGAAAAATATGCGATTGAAATTTTTTTAAAGTATATTATTTTCATATAGATAGAACCACCAAAATTACTTCATTAATTTAATTACCATATCTCTCCTTTATGTTGTCATCACACATTAAACATCCTTGAATTGTTTTTGGACATTATAAGGCTTACAAGTCAAATAGCAATTTTCCAAATTTACAAGAACATTTCCAATACCCATTTTTCAAGGGATCAGTTTAGTTCTAAAGAGGCTTTGAAAGCCTTCTGTATTATAAACCTCCATAAATTACCCCATTTTCAAAACTGCAACCCTTAAATAAATCAATACAGAATTTAGGGGGTTTAGTAACCATTTAAAGCATTTCACAGGAATTACAGGTGCATCTCAATAAATTAGAATATCTTTGAAACGTTTATTTCTTTCAGTAATTAAATTTAAAAAAGAGACCTCTTATATTTTCTAGATTCTTTACACACAGAGTGTTCTATTTAAAATGATTTATTTCTGTAAATATTGATTATGGATTACAGGTAATGAAAACCCAAATCTAAGAAAATTAGAATATTGTAAAAAAGTTCAGTATTGCAAATTCAGTGTGTCACCTGCCAAGGTTTCCTAAGCCTTTATATGGTCCCTCAGTCTGGTTCAGTAGGATGCACAATCATGGAAGACGCTGATTATGAATTGAATTACTGAATTACTGAAATGAATGAACGTTTCAAAGATATTCTAATTTATTGAGATGCACCTGTAAAAAAAATGGAGATAAAATTTACACATTTCAGTTCCTTTCACTAATACATTCACTTATGCTTAGAATTTACACAGTCACAAGAAATATCCCACATGTGGATGTAAACAAATTTATGGGCACACAGCAGGATGCAGAATGGAAGGAGTGCCAATGAGCTTTTGGAGGGCAGATTTTACTGGAATTGGTTTCAGGCACCACGTCGCATTTGTAGAGCTCCTGAGGTACCAGCACAGTGGAAACTCCCAACAAATAACCCCATTTCTGAGTATTTTAAACCCACAGCTGTTTCACAAAACTTACTACCATTAGTATGGGATGGAACTGGATTTGACCTGAATATTCCAAACTGTTCAGTTTTTAATGAAACTGAACAATTTGGAATTAGTCTCAGACTAACTAAAATGGCCACTGCTGGTAAATTATTATATTCTGGGGTCGTTCCGTTACCTCTTCTGGGCCTCCCTATTTATTTATTTATTATGCTTACTTATATAGCGCCATCATATTCCGCAGCGCTTTACAGACATTGACAGTCACTGTCCCATATAGGGCTCACAATCTACATTCCCTATCAGTATGTCTTTGGAGTGTGGGAGGAAACTGGAGTACCTAGAGGAAACCCACACAAACATGGGGAGAACATACTCCTTGCAGATGTTGTCTTTGGCAGGATTCGAACTCAGGACTCCAGCACTGCAAGGCTGAAGTGCTAACCACTGAGCCACCATTCTGACGTCTGGCGCTCTGTGACTTCCTCCTTGCGGCATCTGGCACTCTTCTATGACGTCATGCGCCCAGGGTCACTGTTGACGCCCAATCACAGGCCTCAGCGTTGACCCTGGGCGCATGTCGTCACAAAAGAGTGCTACGTTCCCAATGCAACCAGGTAGAGAGAGATAGAACATTTCTCCTGTTAAATGCTGTTGTGTCAATGCTACGGTCTGGGACAATATTGAAATCTCCACAAAATACCAGTCTACCCTCTAATACCTTACTCACACACTTTATATGTTTGTGACTTTGCACATAAGTATTCACTATAGTAAAGGTTATGGAATCAATGAGACCGATCTAAATCAAATATCTACCGTTTTCATCAGAGATAATTTTTTTAAGAGTTAACAGCGTATCTGACTGCAATCAGAACTGCAATCATTTTCTGGTACGTACGACTTTTGATTCCTTTTTTTTTTGTGGTAGGCAAGGTTACAAAAAGAACAACAATGTGTTTTTTCCCCCTTTTTTTTAACATTGTTCACCATACGGGATAAATAACATATTTTGATAACAATTTATTATATTATATACACTTTTTTTTTATTTTGCTGTCCTGCAAGGGTACTTGAACATAGGATGATCCCCTGTACAATATCCTGTAATCCTTCTTTACTGCAGTATACTATACATTACTGTACCAGTCTATTGGGGGGGAGGCTGGCATCGATGTGAGAGAAGGAGCTTTCAAAAGGATCTGTGAAACCTGCCATACAGTTGTGTCTCAGGCAGATATGTGAATGATTACAGGTGTGGTCTGCTTAGACACTGTGTCTTACCACAAGAGGGAGTAAAAGTGCCTCCCTTGATACCATATAAAAAGGCTCTTAGAGGCTACATTTGGGTAGTATACCTCTTGTGGAGAGATAGTTGTCTGCTTGACATACCCCTTCGATGCGCTTCAAGACATAATGGCCAGTTGACACACTTTGAGAGGGGGCACATCAATGGACTGAGAAAAGCAAAAAGCGGGATAGTTGTTTCCATGAACTGCCCACTATCTTGGCCCTTTTGACCTAGTTGCTAGGAGGTGTTGGAAGTAGTGGTTTCATGAAAGCATGCACAGTGTACATGCTCCTGACAGCTCAGACAGAAGAGAGGATTATTTGATCCGCTGACAAGCACAAGCAGTTCCCTCAGTATCCTTGTACCCCATCCCAACACAGGTGGCATCTTCATTACATACCCCTATCTCTGCCCTGACCATTTATGAGCATTTTGCTTAAGGAAACTTGATGTCACTGCGCTTATTATGCGCCCTGCCACTGACTAATCTTCATTTACCGTGGTGTCGTTAATGAGAAACCATTATTGAAACTGGACTAGTAGTAATATAAGGGACACTAACAGCTCAGCAATATGTACAGGATATCCTGTGTTACCTCTCATGGCAGGGCTTCCAAATTACATTTTTCAGCAGAATAATGCTTTCCCACAAACAGCAAGGGTTTGTCTACACTAGATTGTAACATTTCCTTGGCCTGCCTGGTCAACAGATTTATCGCCAATTGAGGATTTATGGGATCAGCTGGGATGACAGCATCATCAACCTACAAGTGTACAGATCTACAGGCCCACCTACAACATGTGCTGCAGGATACCATACATAAGCGGTAAAACTCCATGCCGAATCTAGAGGTGGCCCAACAGGCTAAAACCTCCTTTTAATTGTACAGTTTTCCCCTATCAACTTATCCTGTAATATTGTAATCACTTACATATATCATCCTTATGTTCACACAGAACAGTTTATTCAGTTCTAACAATTGCTTCTTAGTGTGTTATTTTTTATAATGAGTACAATTTTTCTTTTATATTTTTAAAATGAGTGTAATCGTATTCCCTATCAAATAGCAATTCTGAAGCATCTTCTCTTACATCTCTACTTTGTTCTGTTCCTCTGTATATTCCTTTAGATATTTAATAATCAACAACTAGCTGTTACTAGTTTGGGGTGTGATGCTGCACTCCTATGTGACAATGGGAATGTTAACACCTGGTTGTCAATTAGAGATAACAGAGAAACAGCGTCTTGTAGAATTATAAGAAAAGACGCACCCGAATTGTTATTTTATGGAGAATACTAGTATTTACT
Organism: Leptodactylus fallax; assembly: GCA_947044405.1. NCBI lineage: Eukaryota > Metazoa > Chordata > Amphibia > Anura > Leptodactylidae > Leptodactylus > Leptodactylus fallax. Next base: position 3,477,799 of record CAMRHE010000024.1, read on the forward strand.
AAAATAGATATTTCAAGAGCGGTGACTGGTCTCCGTCTCAATATCAAGCATATCATCAGAACTGCATACATTCTCACAAAAAATAGTTTAAATGGTGCCACACTAAATTGTAACTAATTCCTTCTACTCTCACTACAGCAAAGCCAAATGGTTGTTCAACCTCTGCAGATGGGTCTCAAGCTGGCCATACATATTAGAATAAATGTTGGTCCAAAACTTGTTTATTGCTGTCAGAACTGCAACTGACCCAAGCAGATTCTAAGAACTAACCTTGGCTTGTTTAGATCTCACAAGCACATGCAGATCTTTAACAAAGTGTTACCATTATTAGTTTTTTAAGCATGCTAGCTCTGTACCTTTCTGTGTCCTGCCCGTATTCGGTGCAGATTCACCTGCAGAACATATTCCTGATCAGCATGTAATGAAATCCATGTTTTCTCCTGTCTCCCTGGAAAAATTATAGGCACGGAGAGTTCATTGTGTGCTTGTACTGGATCCTCCCACCATCCTTTAATGGTCATCTGAATGTCAATCGCTGGAAGATTTGATACAAAGTTCCATGCCTGCAATAAGACAGTACGACATAACAGCAGTAAGACACTGGGGCATATTTACTATAGTTGTACACCACTTTTTACACAATAACTCTTCCCCATAGTATTTAGAAATATTAGAGCTATCTACTGTAATAGAAGAATGTCTATATATAGTCACATTGAGAATGATATTATAGATTTTGAAGACTTTTCATGTGCAGGAATGTAAGGCATTGTGGTGCAGTGTAATTTTTAAGGTATTTCTTGTGTGCTTTCTCACTGTCTGCTATGCAGAAATGTACTTAAACTCTACTGTATCCGAATAAGCCAGGACCAACTGCTGTAACTGTGTATCAGTTTTTTAGTAATCCATTTACATACAAGCAATTGCTTACAAGCTAAAGATTGCCTATTATTTTGCTTATAAAGCTGCTTGTGTGATAAGAAAATCCACTGCCCACACAACCATAAATAAGACTACACACGGCAGATACATGTTTGCATACATATACTGACAGACTGTAGAAAAGGAGAGGGACAGCATATATGCTCACTCTATTTTTGCAGGTACTAAGAACACCAGCCAAACATATTTATCTGAGGATTAATCTTCATCTATTGAATCAGACAAGGACGCCACCATGCATACAATTATTTAATTAGCAGCCAAATCCTCTTCCAGTTAGCAGCCACTGCAGGCATACTGATGTGGCAAAAGATGCAAATCTCGCACTAGTACTGCTTTTTCTCATTACTACTGCAATTAGCACTTAAATTGATGCTTTAAACCTGCTAATTTCTGGAATAATTCTGAATTTTGATGTTACCTGGGATCGCCTCACAATAGAGTCGGCACCAGATTGCTACGCAAATTGAAGTGCTTTTCAGCCAAATAACCATCATCGTATCAGACAGAGCCAATTTGCATTTGGTTTAAAAGATAACAGAATGACAATTTATGCAAATAAATTAGGTAAGTTTACTTCTGAGTTCTCCCCGAGCTAATTATAACAATGTCCTAATAATTTTTCATCACATTTGAAACTTGCTGTGTGCGCAACTTCCATTACCACAGAAATGCGGTAAGTGAAAGCTTGTTCCAATTTGTACAAATTACCATTAGTCTGATTCTTTTTGTTTTATAGTAATTGAGTTCCTGAAGTAGACATTACATTTTTATTTGAAATGGTAGTCATTCACACTCCTTGCTTGTAGCAAATCGGAGAACAATGCTATTCATTACAGGGAAATGGGACAATCACAGAATGTCAATATTAACGTTAAAACAAATCCTTAAAGGGGTTGTCCTATTTTTATTTGTTTATATTTTTATTTTTTTAGGAGTACTTACCTCTACCTGTGCCTCTGTTTCCAACGTCGGCAGATCCATTTGTTTACATACAGGTCCCCGTGCTCCTTGTGCGAGGAGACCACTGCAGCCAATCACTGGTCTCAGCGGTCACCTCTTCACAAACGGCACGTGACTGCTGTTTTGAAAACACCTGTTGTGTGAATAAGCTCCTTTTATGGACGGACCTAACTGTGTTGTCAATTAGAAGGGTACAATAAAGAAGCCTCCATGAGTAGCTGCACAGAGCTCCTTCATAGAGCTCCTGTGCAGCTGTCAGCTTAAAGATCAATAGTAACAGTGTAGTAAAATTAAGAAAATGCAACATGATCTGGTCTAGATCCTTTAACCTCATCACATTAAGATCGGCCAAGTATACATGTCTTTTCAATAGGGACAGGGTAGTAAGCACATCTAAGACGTCTATTTTGATAATCTGCAAACTCTGATGGACAAAAATTTAGATTCTGCAATTATTGTATTGAATGTTTACATGGAAATATTTCATGCGCTAGAACACCAAGGAGAAAATAACAAGTGAGACTAGGTGGAAACAGTCAGTCATTAACAAATGATTGAAATGCTTCATCTGCATGAACATATACAAAAGGTGTACAATTCATTCTGACACTGAGAATTACACCATATATACTCCAGGGACAAAGAGGGTCTGGATTAAAATGCTTGCTCCTAATGGAAAGCACATAATAGTCTGTGGAGAAAACATTTCCATGTGTAGGAACAACAGCTTAATGAGTAGAAGCAATATCATATTAAGCACCTAATGAAGTGGACAGCCATAAACCTGGTTTGTGGTTGGTTAACAAGTCTAGTTAAGTATGAATGTCATTTTCATCACAAAGTCAAATAAATACATTAAATTTATTATATTTCTATTCAGGGTCATTTAGATTAGCTCTACAAAATGCAACAAAATAGAAGGAAAAGTGATGTTCTGTACTATGCATGTTCCAGTACTGTGAGTTTATCTCAAATTACTTATTGAATATACACTTTACAGACCACAGACACAAAACACATACAATCCACTTTCAACCTGGCTTCTCCTTATGCTGGCTATACACATTAGTTGGCTGTTTGGCTGACAGCTATTTCTCCTGACACTCACACATACACACGTACACTCAGGTCGGCAAACTATACATATTTTTTCAATAGGGATAGAGGCAAGCCTTGCTAAGACACCCCTTTCAGCGGCGTACCACCTCTTAAAACAAAGTACTGGGTGTGTTGAAGTCTGGCTGCCGGGTTAATCTCTTCTAATATCCGCTGTCGGGGGAGAGTTGTGAGGCATAGCTACAGGGATTGCAGCTTTCGACCAACCTCTAAGCCAGGGGGTCCCACAGGACCTCCTCACCACACAACCACTCAAATGAATCATACATGTAACTTGTTTTGCTACAGAACACTGATGTGGCAACCAGGTATACAGTATGTCTTGTCTATAGTCCTCCCGGCTCATTGTCTTTAGCTCTCAGTGGTATCATAGCGCAGGAGCAGTAACTATTACCTGTCAATTACTGCACTGTTACCTATGTGGGGGGGGGGGGGTCAGTGTTAGGAACTATTTTGTGTGGGGTGACAGGCAATATTACCTGAAAGGGCAAACTATAAGGGCACTATTACATGTGGGTGGGGTGGGCATTATTAGGGACTATTTCCTGTAGGGGGGGCACTATTAACTATGTGGGGGAGGACTATTGACTATGTGGAGGGCACTAAGGCTTTGCTGCATCAAAGGGTTGTCCAGGATAACTACTTTTTTAATATGAGGTGGGGAAAAGTGAAAAAAATCAAAAACCATACTCACCTGTTCCCGGTTCTCTGGTGTCTCCCAGTGCGGTCTGGTCCTTTTGCTCTGGTGTCATTTTGGCGGAAGACCCCGCTGCACTGTGACGTCCCATGTCCCTTTCTTTTGGCCGCTGATTGGCCTTTGTGTTCATGTGCGGCGGGGAGTTCCACCAGAAGAAAACCCCAGAGCCGCAGGATCGGACTGCGCTTGGAGACACCGGAGCACTGGGGACAAATGAGTATGGGTTGTTTTTATTTTTTTCACCTTCTCCAGCATCATATTAAGAAAGTGGTTATCCCAGTCAATCCCTTTAAGAGACCCAGTCATGCAGCCTAAAGTTTGCATGGGGCTACAACAGCAACTTTGGTAGCCACTCCAGTCGTGTGACCAAAGATCACTATGTTGGCCTGAAACTCCTTCACTAATGAAGTGAATGGCATCTCAGTGGGACTCCGAGAGTCCAGCAACTGCACCTTCTAGTCGCAAAAAGGCAGTGCATAATTTTTTTGTGACTAAAAGTCGAAGCTGCAACATCCCCTAGGTCTCAATGCAACTCCATTCACTTAAATTAGTGAAGGCATCACAGGGCAACGCAGCAATCTTGGTCACGTAATGGGAGTCGCGATTAAAATTGCTGTGAGCCATAGGCTTACAGACAGGAACGGCAGTCATGAATGAAGTTGTAATGGTATGGGGGCCCAAGCTGAACTTCTGCACCAGGGCCCATGAGCCTTTAGCTAAGCCCTAGTTGGAGGCCCCCATATATCTAATGTGGATGGCCACTTTTAAAGCTCATGAACATAACACCACAGGAACTCTGAATTGCTTTGAATACAACAACCATACTTTGCTTCCAATGTCTCAGATTACATGTTGAAAAATGCACAGATTTTTTACCTTGTTAAAGAAATGGATATCTCCTTATAGGGGTCATCTGAGCTTTTAAGACTGATGACCAATCCATTGAATAGGTCATCAACTGAAGATCAGCGTGACTAAAACACCACCGCCAATCAGCTGTCTGAAGAGACTGCAAGGCTTGGACAAGCGCTGTGGCTACTCAAAACTAAGCATAGAGCTGTACATTGTACAGCAGCAGTTCTTGGTTTCGCAGCTCAGGCCATTAACTTGAATGTGACTGAGCTGCAAACAGACCATTTGACAGATAAAGGTGACCTCACATGGTCTGTGCAGAAGAAGGGACGCTCTGTGACACTTCAAACTGCTGATCTACAAGAGTCCCAGGTGTTGGACCCCAGAAATCGTCGAATGATTGCATATTTTATTGTAGTTAGCAATAACTTTTTTAGAAATTTGTGCTACAGGAGCACTTCTGTCGGATCGGACCAGATGGGGCAGTCTTCACTACCCACATGCATCAATTAGACTTGTGTACCCATGACCCCACTACCATATCACTGGTAATCCTTTCTTGAACCACTTTTGACAGGTACTAACCTCTGCCTACAGGAAACATACCACATATCCTGCGCTGTTTTAGAGATGCTCTGACCCAGTCTAGCCATCACAATTTGGCCCTTGTAAAAGTCCTACAGATCTTTTCTCCTTTCTTTTTACCTACATCCAATACATTAAGTTCGAGAACTCAATGTTCATTTCCTCCTTAATATTTCCCAGCCATTGAAAAGTGGTAAACTAATAAGATAACCAAATACATTTGCTTGATCCTTCTGTGGTTATATTGGCTGATAGAAAAAGTGAAACCGTTACAAAAATATAATGATTACCTGTGTAATATGTGTAGATGAGAGCTCGCCATCTACAAAAGAAAAGAAGATTTCTTCTTTGCTTCCACATACCGCCACCAACTCTGGAAGACACTCAATAGGTCCGGTAGCATCTTCAGAATTACAAGGATTACGACTATTTTTTCCTGAACTCCATTTTCTTAAAGAGAAACATAGGAAATAAGCAAAAAGAATGCATAACATCGGTGTAGTGAAAGAGTACCACTGTGAACACAAGAATTCTGCACATGAACCTACACTACACTAAAGTATTAAAGGAAACACAGAAATACTTTCATTAAAACCTTTTTAGAAACAATGTGGTGAACATGCTAGTTAACTAGCTAAGGCAAAAAAAATTACCTCTCCAACAGCAATTAAATGGTCACTAACTTTTCAGACAAATTAGCCTCATTTAATAGAGCATGGATCAAAATATAATAGAATATATTTAAAATGTTGCTGTTTTCTGCCTAAAAAGAGCTCTTCCACGTTCTTGACACTACGTCTCTCCCTTCTAGCTAATTCACCATTCACTCTGTTACTAGGGAAGTTCCCTCTTTAGTTACCTTCAAAATCAAGAGGGGTTCACAGTGAATGTAGAGGGGAGGAACTGTTCTCTCCTCACAGACTGCACTTAGTTTTCACTGTAAACTGAACTAAGAGGATTCTGCCGCATCTCACAGCATATAATATAAGAAAAGCCTATTATGTACTTGTATCTACTTCTGGACGCTTGTGTTATTGATGATGCGATATTATTTACAGACAGTAAGTAGCTTTCCTTACTGTACTCAGATTTTTATTCTGTGTCAACTTTGTAGCTGCATTATGCCCTATATGATATTCAATATGGCTTTTTCAGCTATGGATAGGGGAGTGGGACAGCCTGCTCCTTTTTGTAGATGTCCCCCTGCCACAGGAATAATAATATATTCATTTATATAGCACCAACATATTAAGCAGCACTTTACAAATCAGAGGACACATGAACAGGCAATATAATATATTACAATGTGACAGTAACATTAACATATCAAACAATAGTAGTGAGTGTCCTGCTCACGAGAGTTTACAGGAAGAAAAGTAAAATGTGCTGCAGGCATGGTGGGACTATTAGCAGCAAAACTGATAGGACACCACATATGAAGTTTTATACAGAGTTAGTTCTGAGCAAGAACCTGCAGATATCTCAACTTTTGATGAAAACCATTTTAAACTTTCAACAACCTTTGCATAAATCAACAGTACAATGTGTGTTCACTAGCATACCATTATATTACTTGTATTTTACATTTTTAACAATTTTCTTTTTTGCAGGCTCTCTCTCTAATTCTCTAGGTGTGAATATCAGCTTAGGAGGAATGGGGATCAAAAGAGTCTGATATGTGGAGAAAGAAGCATTGTCCTCTGATAAGATATATTACAAAGTAATTGACTATTCATGATTTATACTCACAAAAATAATAGCTAAAATATAATCAAACAAGAATAAGATATTTAAATTAAAGGGGTTTCTGTTTGGACAATCCCTACTTGTTAGAAAGGTTCCTTGATGTTATATGTTCCTTGATGTTATATGTGGGAAAATCTAGCAAGAATTATTTCAATTCACTGCAGCACCACCACCGGATAAATGAAGTATTACAGAGTTCTCATCTGAAGCAGTATGTTATCAGGATGGTTTCTCTTTGGAACTGTTCTTCACTCTAATCAAGCTCATTTTTTGACGTGTTTATTTTTGCATTTTAAAATATATAACAAAACAAGTTAAATATTCAGTCTTAAGCTAGATTCATACACAGTTTTTTACAAGTGGATTTTGAGGAAGAGTCTGCCTCAATAAACTCCTCCCATATTCTCCTATTCATTTCAATGGGAGTCAGCAGCAGATTTTTATTTTTTTTTATAAAAAAATTGAAAAATTACTATTTCTTTCTTTTTTTTTCATATTTTACAATATTTGTTTTACATTTCCACTTACAGTGGGGAAAAAAGTATTTAGTCAGCCACCAATTGTGCAAGTTCTCCCACTTAAAAAGATGAGAGAGGCCTGTAATTGACATCATAGGTAGACCTCAACTATGAGAGACAAAATGAGAAAACATATCTAGAAAATCACATTGTCTGATTTTTTTAAGAATTTATTTGCAAATTATGGTGGAAAATAAGTATTTGGTCAATAACAAAAGTTCATCTCAATACTTTGTTATATATCCTTTGTTGGCAATGACAGAGGTCAAACATTTTCTATAAGTCTTTACAAGGTTGGCACACACTGTTGCTGGTATGTTTGTCCATTCCTCCATGCAGATCTCCTCTAGAGCAGTGATGTTTTCTATGGGGTTTAGATCTGGAGACTGGCTAGGCCACTCCAGGACCTTGAAATGCTTCTTATGAAGCCACTCCTTCGTTGCTCTGGCGGTGTGCTTGGGATCATTGTCATGCTGAAAGACCCAGCCATGTTTCATCTTCAATACCCTTGCTGATGGAAGGTGGTTTGCACTCAATATCTCACGATATATGGCCCCATTCATTCTTTCATGTACACGGATCAGCCATCCTAGTCCCTTTGCAGAGAAACAGCCCCAAAGCATGATGTTGCCACCTCCATGCTTCACAGTAGGTATGGTGTTCTTTGGATGCAACTCAACATTCACTCTTCTCCAAACACGACGAGTTGTGTTTCTACCAAACAGTTCTACTTTGGTTTCATCTGACTATATGACATTCTCCCAATACTCTTCTGGAACATCCAAATGCTCTCTAGCAAACTTCAGACAGGCCTGGATATGTACTGGCTTAAGCAGGGGGACACGTCTGGCACTGCAGGATCTGAGTCCCTGGCAGCGTAGTGTGCTACTGACGGTAGCCTTTGTTACGTTAGCCCCAGCTTTCTGCAGGTCATTCACTAGGTCCCCCGTGTGGTTCTGGGATTTTTGCTCACTGTTCTTGTGATCATTTTGACCCCACGGGGTGAGATCTTGCGTGGAGCCCCTGATCGAAGGAGATTATCAATGGTCTTGTATGTCTTCCATTTTCTAATTATTGCTCCCACAGATTTCTTCACACCTATTGCAGATTCAGTCTTCCCAGCCTGGTGCAGGTCTACAATTTTGTTTCTGGTGTCCTTCCACAGCTCTTTGGTCTTCACCATAGTGGAGTTTGGAGTGTGACTGTTTGAGGTTGTGCACAGGTGTCTTTTATACTGATAACAATTTCAAACAGGTGCCATTACTACAAGTAATGAGTGGAGGACAGAGGAGCCTCTTAAAGAAGAAGTTACAGGTCTGTGAGAGCCAGAAATCTAGCCTGTTTGTAGGTGACCAAATAATTATTTTCCACCATAATTTGCAAATAAATTCTTTAAAAATCAGACAATGTGATTTCCTGGATTTGTTTTCTCATTTTGTCTCTCATAGTTGAGATCTACCTATGATGTCAATTACAGGCCAGCCTCATCTTTTTAAGTGGGAGAACTTGCACAATTGGTGGTTGACTAAATACTTTTTTTTCCCCACTGTAGTCTCATACTGGGACTTAAACAATAAGTGCTGCAATTGCTACTATAATACATGGCAATTCCTGTGCATTGCTATGCATCCTGTGCATTGCAGTATGCAAAATTAAAGTGAAAGCATCACTATAAAAATGTAAAGAGATACAGTCATATGAAAAAGTTTGGGCACCCCTATTAATTTTAATCATTTTTAGTTCTAAATATTTGGGTGTTTGCAACAGCCATTTCAATTTGATATATCTAATAACTGATGGTGGACACAGTAATATTTCAGGATTGAAATGAGGTTTATTGTACTAACAGAAAATGTGCAATATGTATTAAACCAAAATTTGACCGGTGCAAAAGTATGGGCACCTCAACAGAAAAGTGACATTAATATTTAGTAGATCCTCCTTTTGCAAAAATAACAGCCTCTAGTCGCTTCCTGTAGCTTTTAATCAGTTCCTGGATCCTGGATGAAGGTATTTTTGACCATTCCTCTTTACAAAACAATTCCAGTTCAGTTAAGTTTGATGGTTGCTGAGCATGGACAGCCCGCTTCAAATTATCCCACAGATGTTCAATGATATTCAGGTCTGGGGACTGGGATGGCCATTCCAGAACATTGTAATTGTTCCTCTGCATGAATGCCTGAGTAGATTTGGAGCTGTGTTTTGGATCATTGTCTTGCTGAAATATCCATCCCCGGCGTAACTTCAAATTCGTCACTGATTCTTGTACATTATTCTCAAGAATCTGCTGATACTGAGTTGAATCCATGCGACCCTCAACTTTAACAAGATTCCCGGTGCCGGCATTGGCCACACAGCCCCAAAGCATGATGGAACCTCCACCAAATTTTACAGTGGGTAGCAAGTGTTTTTCTTGGAATGCTGTGTTTTTTTGACGCCATGCATAACGCCTTTTTGTATGACCAAACAACTCAATCTTTGTTTCATCAGTCCACAGGACCTTCTTCCAAAATGAAGCTGGCTTGTCCAAATGTGCTTTTGCATACCTCAGGCGACTCTGTTTGTGGCGTGCTTTCAGAAACGGCTTCTTTCGCATCACTCTCCCATACAGCTTCTCCTTGTGCAAAGTGTGCTGTATTGTTGACCGATGCACAGTGACACCATCTGCAGCAAGATAATGCTGCAGCTCTTTGGAGGTGGTCTGTGGATTGTCCTTGACTGTTCTCACCATTCTTCTTCTCTGCCTTTCTGATATTTTTCTTGTCCTGCCACTTCTGGGCTTAACAAGAACTGTCCCTGTGGTTTTCCATTTCCTTACTATGTTCCTCACAGTGGAAACTGACAGGTTAAATCTCTGAGACAACTTTTTGTATCCTTCCCCTGAACAACTATGTTGAACAATCTTTGTTTTCAGATCATTTGAGAGTTGTTTTGAGGAGCCAATGATGCCACTCTTCAGAGGAGATTCAAATAGGAGAACAACTTGCAATTGGCCACCTTAAATACCTTTTCTCATGATTGGATACACCTGGCTATGAAGTTCAAAGCTCAGTGAGGTTACAAAACCAATTTTGTGCTTCAGTAAGTCAGTAAAAAGTAGTTAGGAGTATTCAAATCAATAAAATGATAAGGGTACCCAAATTTTTGCACCGGTCAAATTTTGGTTTAATGCATATTGCACATTTTCTGTTAGTACAATAAACCTCATTTCAATCCTGAAATATTACTGTGTCCATCAGTTATTAGATATATCAAATTGAAATGGCTGTTGCAAACACCCAAATATTTAGAACTAAAAATGATTAAGATTAATAGGGGTGCCCAAACTTTTTCATATGACTGTACTCATGAGGGTGATGCGGGGATATTCAGTAGGCCCCTCATCACCATGGCAACACATCGGCATCCTTCGATCGCATTGTGGGGTTGCCAAATGGGGCAGCAAACACAAAGGGACCTATTAGATGTTACCATTATTGTTGTTGGCTTCTATAGGGTTAAATCGGCGCATACAGTGCCATGTTCAAAACAATCCATTAAAACATCTAAAGTAAAGGTTTTATACTATCTATCTATTAAGCAACATTAGACTTCTGTGGGTTGGTGTTGTAGACATGGTCTGTGATCATGGAGGAGGAGGTACAAGAAGGGGGAGGAAGGAAGCTGTGACCAGCAGTGGTCACCAGTCAGTGGTGAACTTGCACCGGTCCCTATGGTAGCGGGGTCCTGTTGGGACAGTCCTGCATTTGCTGTCCCGCAGGGCTGACCCAGTTGCATACAGTGATGAAGCAGGGAGCTGTCCGCTTCACCATTCATCCTCTCTTCCCCAGAAGCTGCAGGTGCGATGTGATGATTTCACTTACATTGCGCCTGCAGCTCCCTGAATACTCCGATCTGAGACAGCAGGGGAGTGAGGAGAGGTGAGTATTAGTGTTTTTTGTTTTTATTTTTGTGTGGTAGGAGAGGGACATTAAACTGTGGGGACAACTGCAGGGGGGCTTTAACCTTTTCCCTGCAGTGCCAGGGGCGGCACTTTAGTTGCAGAGGATGTATGTTATAAAGGGTCAGACAGAAGCTTTTGGGGTGCGCAGGGCTGTCCTTAGAATTTAGAGTCAGCATGGAGTGACCAGGACAGCGCTGCTCCCACGTTGAAAATGGTGCACCACGGATGTAATTCTATACGACTGGTGATGTGGTGAGACCTTTCCATTTTCTCTATAATTTTTGTTGTGTTTACTGAGGCTTACTATATAGGAACTGTTCCTTACATCAGTCATATTTGTATACTATGTAGCTGTGAGACAGGTTATGTCACTATTAGCTTTACTGTCTTAATTTGCGTTGATGCACTGTGATTTATATTTATCTGGTTGCCCATGGATATGGGGACTTCTAAATATTTAATATATATTTTTTCTTGAATTGGAGGTGCCTTTTTTAGGATTTTGATTAAAAGTTATGTTTTAATTGTTCCACTACTGCTTGAGATAATTTTTCCAAGTGGAGTTCTTTTGCCTTGATTGGTAATTTTGGCTGAATTGTTGTGTGTAAATGAAGCGTTATACTGTGTGGGGGCCAGGAAAGGGGGTGCTATGTCGTGGGGGGGGGGAGGCCCAAGTCAAAAGTTTGCTGGGGGGGTCCAGTCTTTGCTAGTTATGCCCTTGGGCTATGAAGATGATCTTGGATTCTCATCTTTAAAATGATACCAAGATCATCACGACAGCCCTTACTGATCCAGAGCGATTCGCTGGTGAAAACGATGTTCGGCATTGAGATCCCAATGCAGAGCTCAATTCCGACAGCGTTTTTAACAGCACATCGCTCTGAATCTGTAAGGGCTATCATGATGATCTTGGTATCATTTTAAAGATGAGATTCATCATCATAGCCCTAAGGGATCCTTAGATATGAGGCTCTAAAATGTCCCCCCCTCCTGCCTCAGACAGCATCTTAAGAGCTGTGTGAAGGAGGGAGGAGGGGTAAGGAGCAGTGCTGCAGACTGCAGAGACAATAATAAATCCTCATTGTCTGTACATAACCTGTATGTGAACCCAGGGGATAGCAGGAACTTCTGTCTATGTTATCCCCTCTCCTATCAATCACAGAGCACACAATACTTTTGCTCTGTGATTGTCACATAGAGGTATAATATAATACCCCTCTAAGCCTAATCACAGGGGTATTCTTCTGTAATACCCCTCTGAACATAACTAGGCAGTTTATTGGCGCTGTGACTCTGACGTTTACCATTGTTGAGGTCACAGCGCAAAAAGAGATGCACCAAACACTTACACACTCAATAAAGTCATCAATAAAGTTTACATTTGACCTGATCTTTATAGAGCAAAATACGCCTCTCTAGCGATATCCGTTACAAGCTAAAATAATAGCAATAACGATCATCAATAGAGATGAACGTATAAAACATTTCTGACAGGCGGAAAGTTCCGTCAGTCAGATAACACATTTTCCGCAACTGAATGGTACCATATAAAATCCCAGTTTTCAGCAACTTTCAGATGGGTATAATAGCGGGTGGTGATGGGGGGGGGGGGGGGCACTTATGAAACCTTTTCACTGGGCCCACCAATGTGTTAAAACAGCCCTGATTAACTGTGAATAGAGACTTGCCCCTCCCCCACCACTTCCTGAGAAGAAAGACCTAGATCCCCTTCAACTCACTGTATTCTTTCTTGAGCCTGCTAGTTTCTAAAGATGCAGTTTACCTAACCTTGAGTGAATATCAAATTACCAAGAAGGGAGACACCTAGTGGCAGGAACTTTAAAGAGGTTTTCAGTCAAAAAATAGCATTTTTAAAATAAAGAGCATCACATTTGTTCCAAAATCACATGCTATATGAAATGAGACTACGTTTTCTGAAAAATTAGTGACTAAGTTTAACAGCTTGTTGTTAAAGTGATATGTTAGAAGTACACACCTGAAGAGATAAAGATGGTGTTTCTCAATATTAGGCACTGTAAGTAAAGAGGATTCATGTATCCATCGAGCTTGGACTACCATTTGCACTAGATTTGTAATGTTTAGGACTGTGATAAGCCAACCATGATGAGCTGCAACATCCAACATTGCCTAAAGGAAGATGATCAAAAAAAAAAAAAGCTTACAATGTTTCATATCAATATAGAATAAAATCTGCCTATTTGTACTGTATAATGGTTACATTATAATTAAGTAGCATCATTTAATTGGTTAATAAGAACAATCGGCACTCAGTCTTAAACGGACTCTCTCCCAGAATGTAAATATTAAACTAGCAAAATATTTATGTATTTTGAATGTAATGCCTTTTTCCCCATGAAAATTCCAGTGCCATTGCCAACAGATTAATATATTTCACAGTATGCAAATAAGCAGTCTAGAGCACTGAGGGCGGCTTTCTTGCTCCAAACTGCTTTTCCCCATACTGCTGTAATATGCCAGTGCAAACACAAGAACACAGGGTCAAGTTCTGGATGCTAGTTCTTAGCATCTGTTAAAAGTTGCCTCTCCACTGATTCCAGCGCAGTTGGAATGTGTTCTCTACCTCATTCCTATGCAACAAATGCTGTTAGTTTTGATGCCTGATATGCTATTTAAACTCTGTAATATCATTATGGAAGTGTCAGGCGGGGAAGGGGGGTGATTCAGAGCTCCTATCAGAGGCAGCCAGTGTGAAAGCTCAGGATCACACCCCTTTCCTGCTCCTGCCTGGCACTATCCTCCTGACAGTACAGAGCCTAAATAGCATACAAGGCACCAAAACTAACAGCACTGATTGCTCTGGAACAGTGGAGGCTAGAGAAAAAATTCCAAATGTGCCAGAATCAGTAGAGTAGCAGCTACTAACTGATGTTAAGACTTGGACTTGTTGTAGATAGTCAAAGGTCCTCTTTAAAGGAGGAGAAAAGAAGGGCGTATTAGAGTATTGTGAAACGTAACAGTTTGGAGCAACAGAGACGTCTTTGGAGCTCCAGATTTGTATATTGTGAAAAAAATGAATATCTCGGCAACATAGGCTTGAATTTTCATGAAAAAAAGAGGTTACATTCTGATAAACCTGATCTGTGTTGCTGGTTCAATAGGTTTATTTTTTATTTAATATGCCCACAATAATGGATTTGTGATTACATCTACAAAATGACAGCAGAAATGATTACATTAATTTGTATAGTCAACCTGTCACTTATGACTTACACAGAAATATCACTAGCAGACTCTACACATAATCTGTATTTTCCAATTATGGTACTAAAGTTTTTTATTGATGGTTTTGGACATCAGTGAAGTACTGACTTTCTAGCGCTGCTGGCCTGAACATTCACTCTTTCAATGCTGCAATATACATTAGAAGCATCAGCACTATTAAAGACTTCAGTAGCAGTGTAATAGAATGGCTTAAAGACTACTGCACATATCTGACTTCTGGATTTGAAGAGAGAAGTGGCTGGATAGTGAGCAACTGCACATGGTCTGGCCTGTGCACCAGGCTAACCCCAGTGAAAAATTGAAAGACACTACACAATTGTAGCCACTGCTAGCTGTGTGCAGCAGTGGTCATAACTCTAGACAACAAGTTATAAACAACTGGGGGTAAACTGGCACATACATGGAGACCTCTCCATGTAAATCAATGGAAGTTATACATATTTCAAAGAACAACTTAATGTTTGCGCGGCATGTAGGTAGAAGTCAATAAACAAATAAACTAATGGAGAGGTGTCACACAGCTTTACTTGGCAACGGAGGCTTGTGACCCCCAAAAGTCTTTATATTAATTGTACAACCCTTGCCCAACATCTGAAGGTAATTGATACTATCAGACCTGGACCCAGACCTGACCAATCTGATACTGATGACCTAACCTTTAGATAGCAGTAAATGGTATAAAAAAAAAAAAAAAAAAAATACTTGGCGAGTATTCAAAGCTCCAGCTCTTCCTGCAAAGACGACATCACATATATCATTCAAAGGTGATTCTTTCATCTACACCACATGATCTCTGAGGCCAGTGAAATGCTGCAGCAGTCATGTGATGGAGGAGCTCCAACGTTGGAACAGCGTAAGACTGAGTGATCTTTCTATTTTTATTTTAAGACACAGAATCCACCAGTCACAATATGTGATTTCAGAACTTATCTGCACAGGTCACATTACATGCCTAGAAAACTCTCCCACACAAGTTAATAGGGTCTGATCCAAACCATAGTGTCAATGAATTATGGTCCATTTCCAGGAGACAGGAAGTGGCAGGCTATTTTAGGCTTAGTGGCAAGAGTTCGAATTGTAAGATATTTAGGATTTTTTAAAATGCAAGTAACATGAAAAATTAAAAACCCCACCAAAAAATCTTGAAAAATATATTTTTTTTTTACCATTTACAACTTTTATCCAACTTTTTTTGCAAACCTAGATAACCCCTTTCAGTGCTAAAATTCTGACACCACTAGAGGGAGCATTGTGCATTTTGTTATACATTGAATTTAATAACAACAAAATGCAATCACCAAATTCTTATCAATCATAAAGTAATCATCAACTATACCAGGTGTCTTTCTTTTTACCTAGTGTTCTGTACACCACTATTAATAAGGTCCTCGGTTAGCATGAGATGTGCCTGAATTATTAAAGAGACTCCGTGCACCAGAATTGTGATCTACCCCAGTCAAGATCTTGCACATATTCTGGCGTGGGTTCTAGTAAATTTCTCAGGCACAGACACCCCCCCAGACATATATGGGTAAGTAAATCCCCCCCACCTTTGTATATACAAATAAATTGATTATTTCTATATTTTAGACACCCAAGTTAGCTTGTAAATTGTAAAAGCAGCACTTATTTCCTCCTGCCATGTGATGTTCCACTCATTTTGACCTGTGGCAATTATTTTTCCCCACTTTGGAAAAAAAAATACACTAATTTCCAAACAGGGGGAAATTAAGTCTCTTGTATGCATTCTGTTGTCTATTAAAGTAAGTCAGAGCACAGCTGAGGCTTTCTCTGTGCCGGTTTAAGTTAGCTGGACAGTAGCAGGGAAGCTAATTGTAAATCATCCAGAAGTTCACGACACTCCCTGCTATTCATTAGGACACCGGCTGATACCAGAATTGATCAAGCCTCGCAGTAGTAAATCAGCAGGTCTCCCTTGACAACTCAAAGCAACAGTCTTTCTTAGGAATGAGGATAATAACAGTTGTGTTATTTACGATGCATCAATGAATGTGCTGTTGATTGTTTTTCTGCACTTTTATTTACCATGTATTTTCTCCATATAGAAACATATATTTTTAGCCAAATCAACTAAATTCTATTTGAGCATCCTATTTTAATGTACAATTTCAGTCTCTCTCAATTTTCAATATGATAAAGGTTACTTTTTACATATTTCATCCTGGCAGTAAATCCCTTATGTAATAGGTAATTCTCTCTCAGTGTCGGCTTTTGTTCTTAATTAACGCCGGTGGTAACAGAATCATTGGCAAGTAAGTCTCTTATAAAGCCACAGGGCTAAGTTTATTAACCTGGGATTTCAAGCAAGATTTTAGAGTGCTTTTAACCCTTCATCCAAATCTACCAGTTGATACAAATTTACAGGTATACTTTGACACTTTCAAAAACACAATTTCTAGAAGCAACAAATAGAAAATAAATACTACATAATGTGGAATTAAAATGAATAATACATGCAATTAACTGTAAGCTCATTCTACACAAACGTGCAAATAAAATGATATAATATAATACAATCAGACTAATGTAAGCTTTCTGAAATCAATTGGCAGCATCTCATCCAAATACCCAAGCTCTTCCAACATTTCCATATAAATGCAAGGAGGTGCCAAATGTAAATGAATGGATGCCAGAACCAAACAGTGAGGGTTCCTTGTCCTAGGTTCAATTTCATTTCAAATACTTGTCAAAAACTCATGAATGCACCTGTGTACGCTGCTTTACATAATATATTTTGGTGAGGTTTTTTAAATTCATCATGCTATTATCTATATATATATATATATATATATTTTTTTTTTTAAATCCAAAAAGATTGTACAGTTTTGACTTTGGCGACTAATCCAAGTAATATGCTGAGACTTCTTATTTTCTGTAGGAGAATTCTTTGCAGCAGCCACCTCACTTGTCAGCACACTGATGACCACAGCTATCATGTATGTGTAGATAAGGAACATAATCCACCAGTCACAATAGGTAATGTCACAACTTATCTACTGTCTTCTCTGCACAGGTCACAGGGCATGTCTAGAAAACTCTCCCACAGAAGTCAATAGGGTCTGATCCATCTCCTGCAGGCAGGAAGTGATAGACTATTTTAGACTTTGAATTGCAAGATTTTTAGGATTTTTTAAAAAAAATATACATAACATGGAAAATTAAAAACACCACCACCAATAAAATATAAAAAAATATTTTTAATATAACACACAGTGATTTATACAACAGGTAATTTTCTGGTGACACATTTAAGGGTATGTCCACACAGGGCTGATATGCTGCAAAATTTCTGCATTGGAAAATATGCAGCAAAATCTCCAATGGCAAAAACCACACCAAATGTGGAATTCATAGATAAACTGCTGCAGGTTTGCTGCATATTTTACTTTATGCATTGCAAAGAGTGTCATTTATTTTAAATTAAATCTGTAGCTTAAATGCAGTTCATTTGAATTTTTGTGCATGACATTTCATGAATTGCATCCTCTTTGCTGCTACTGCAAAATGTTGTAGATTTTGCACACGATATTACACTGCAAAAAATTTGCAGTGTATATGTCCTTTGTGGATGTTCCCTGGTGCATCTGCCTTCAGGAACCCAATAAAATTCTTAACTATAAGGCTAAGGCCACATGTAGTGGGTCACAGAAAAAAGTGCTGTGGGAAAAACGAGGCAGCAACGCATTGTGGTTTTTCCTGCAGCGCTTTTCACAGAAAGTCCACAGAGGTTTCCTTTGTGGACTTTCTGCTTCCATTACACCTATAGGGAAACTGCCGGCATTTCCGTTGGTATAAATGACATGCTGCGATTTCCAAATACGCAGAGTGTCCGATGCACATATCTGTAGTGTGTGGATGGGATTTGCTAGAATCCCATCCACTATGCAGGAACTGTAAAACACCGCAATTTTTTTTTCTGTTTACGCCACGTGGGGCCCCCGACCTAAAGGTAGATCCACATGTAGACCATGTTTCCTCTACAAATCCACATCAAAATGTTGCACATGCGGATTGCTGTGGATTTACTTCTGATTCCACCCCTGCTATTCTAAAAGTGGTGAAATCTGCAACAGAAATGAATAGGCTGCAGAATATAAAATCTATTTAGGCCAGGCCCCATGTTGCGGAAACGCAGCAAAAAAACCCCAAAACACTGCATTTTACAGTACAAGCAAAGTGAATGAGATTCTGGCTAATCCCATCCACACATTGCAAAAAACAAAAACACTGTGGAAAAGCTGCATTTTCAAAAATGATTTAATAATGGAAGAAAAACTACAGAGAAAGACATGGCAAAAATGCAATGAAAAACACTGTGGAAAAAATGTGATGCATTTCTGCTGCGCTTTTTTTACGTAGTGGTTTTTTTTTAGCTGCGTTCAACAACATGGGGCTGTAAAATCTATTTCAATGTCTGCTACTATTATACCACTGTAGATTCTACCTGTACAAATTCTCAAGTAAAATCTGTAGCAATTCCAGTATGTTATCCCACTATAATAGTGATCAGGCAGTACCCCACCAAGCTGAAATTTGTGCCAAACTGAACTGTTTTTATAAAGGATGTAGGCACATTCTTAGAAATAAAAATTGGTGTGTGTTATGCCTCTGTGTACACACTACATCATGCTTTTAGGGTTAATCTGACAGCATTTGCTGCATATTACTTTACTACTCCAAAGTTTAGATAGGAAACAAAACTTTGCACGAAAGAAACTCAGTCCTAGACTTGCACACATTACATTCTACAACTTTCATGAAGCCCTGGGTTTTCCATGGGGCAGCCTTTTGTACTACTGCTTTGGGGATCACTTGTTAACAATAATTTGAAGGCTGCAGAAGTTCTATTCATTGCTTTTGGACATGTTTGGCTCTGCATTTATTACTCACACATTCTCAGTCTGATGGTTTGTGTTGCCTGTATGTGTTTATCTAACTTACAAGCAATATTCTGCCCTCCATTAATAAGGTTAATTATTAATGTGTCTGTGTGATAAATCTTACAGGTTATTTTATAACCCTGGAGTCAAGTGTTTAACATATTACACTGGGTTTCCATGAGCCATTTGACAACATTTACTTTCCCTTGAAAATCTGGAAAGAAGAAAAGAAGTTGCTGGAGTCCATGACCAAAAGACCAAACTTGCCTGAAAAAGAATGGATGCTGTTTGTAAGCTTATAAATGCTGTATGTCTGAGGAGATTTCCTAGATCTGGTATCCCTGGAAAACAGAAGCTATTTCCAGGGAAGACCACAGGGTTGTATATATGCTCTATTAAGATGTATAGACAAGAACTGTCTATTAATCAAACTATCCATAGTTCTGTTCAATTTTGTATAGAAAAGGGGAACTATCAGTAAATGAGTCATTCTAATTTCCCTCTTTATTGATTTCAGGGATATTCTTTGGGAGAAGAATAATGGAATTCAAATTAATATATACAGTTTATATAATATATTTGCACATCTATATGCTTTACAGTTTCAGCAAAATTTATCAAAGTGACATGTACATAACAGAGATAGGTTGCATCCAGACTGTACATCTGTACATATGGATTCTGATAGAGAATGCAACAATCTCTGCAAGATATCCCAGAAATCCGACAGGTTCACACTTTGCCTCAGTCTGAAACTGAAAGCATGCAAAGGTAGAGCAAGTTCCCCATGTACTAGAATGGGAGGGACCCTTTCACTTTTTTCACTTTATGTTGCAGCCTTGGGCTAAAATTTAAAAAAATCAAGTTTTTCCCCACCATTCTGCAAACTAAAATTTCACATGAACCTAAGTATTCAGGCCCTTTGTTATGACACCTGAAATTTAGCTGTGGGAGAATCCCATTTCTCTTGATGATCCTTGAGATGTTTCTACGTCTTGCTTCAAGTCCACCTGTGGTAAATTCAGTTGACTGGACATGATTTGGAAAGACACAATCCTGTCTAGATAAGGTTCCACAGTTGACAATGCATATCAGAGAGAAAATCAAGCCATAAGGAGAAAAGAACTGTCCATAGATCTTGGAGACAGGATTGTGTGGAGGCAAGGATCTAGAGAAGGATATTAAAACAAAAAAAAAAGTTCCCAAGAGCACAATGGCCTCTATAATTCTTAGATGGAATATATTTGGAACGTGCAGGACTCTTGCTAGAACTGGCTGCCGCATCAAACTAAGTATTTGAGGGAGAAGGGCCTTGGTAAGAGAGGTGACGAAGAATCCAATGGTCACTCTGACTGAGCTCCAGAGATCCTGTGCGCAGATAAGAGAAACTTGCAAAAGGTCAACCATCACTCAGCATTCTACCAATCTGGGCTTTATGTCAGAGTGGCTAGAAAAAAACATCTCCTCAGTAGAAGATACAAAAGCCTACCTAGAGTTTGCAAAAAAGCACCTAAAGGACTTTCATCCTTTTTACCATCCCTATAGTAAAGCATGATGGTGGCAGCATCATGTTGTGGGGGTGTTTTTCAGTGGCTGGGACAGGGAGACTGATCAGGGTTGAGGGAAAGCTGGATGAAGCAAAGTACAAAGATATTCTTTTTCTATAAATATTTATTAATTTTCCAATTAACTCCTTCCCGACATCGGTAATTTAAATATAGCGCCCACTCTATGCAGCCTGCAATAGAAGCGCTGATATTTTAAAATGCATTGCATTAGTGATCAGACCCCCTGGAGTTCAAGACCCCTAGGGGGTCTAATAAATGCAAAAAAAATATATATATACACTACCGTTCAAAAGTTTGGGGTCACCCAGACAATTTTGTGTTTTCCATGAAAACTCACACTTTTATTTATCAAATGAGTTGCAAAATGAATAGAAAATATATTCAAGACATTGACAAGGTTAGAAATAATGATTTTTATTTGAAATAATAATTTTCTCCTTCAAACTTTGCTTTTGTCAAAGAATGCTCCATTTGCAGCAATTAATAATAATAATAATTTTTATTTATATAGCGCCAACATATTCCGCAGCACTGTACAATTTGTAGGGTTCAAGTACTGACAAAAAAGATACATTACAAAGAAATATTCAATTCACACACTGGGACTGAGGGCCCTGCTCGCAAGAGCTTACAATCTATGAGGTAGAGGGGGTGACACAAGAGGTAGCAGGGGCGGCAACAGACGTAGCATTGCAATTACAGCATTGCAGACCTTTGGCATTCTAGCTGTTAATTTGCTGAGGTAATCTGGAGAAATTTCACCCCATGCTTCCAGAAGCCCCTCCCACAAGCTGGATTGGCTCGATGGGTACTTTTTGCATACCATACGGTCAAGCTGCTCCCACAACAGCTCAATGGGGTTGAGATCTGGTGACTGCGCTGGCCACTCCATTACAGATAGAATACCAGCTGCCTGCTTCTTCCCTAAATAGTTCTTGTATAATTTGGAGGTGTGCTTTGGGTCATTGTCCTGTTGTAGGATGAAATTGGCTCCAATCAAGCGCTGTCCACAGGGTATGGCATGGGGTTGCAAAATGGAGTGATAGCTTTCTTTATTCAAAATCCCTTTTACCTTGTACAAATCTCCCACTTTACCAGCACCAAAGTAACCCCAGACCATCACATTACCTCCACCATGCTTGACAGATGGCGTCAGGCACTCTTCCAGCATCTTTTCAGTTGTTCTGCGTCTCACAAATGTTCTTCTTTGTGATCCAAACATCTCAAACTTCGATTCGTCTGTCCATAACACTTTTTTCCAATCTTCCTCTGTCCAATATCTGTGTTCTTTTGCCCATATTAATCTTTTCCTTTTATTAGCCAGTCTCAGATATGGCTTTTTCTTGGCCACTTTGCCCTGAAGGCCAGCATCCCTGAGTCGCCTCTTCACTGTATACATTGACACTGGCGTTTTGCGGGTACTATTTAATGAAGCTTCCAGTTGAGGACCTGTGAGGCGTTGATTTCTCAAACTAGAGACTCTAATGTAATTATCTTGTTGCTCAGTTGTGCAGCGGAGCCTCCCACTTCTCTTTCTACTCTGGTTACAGCCTGTTTGTGCTGTCCTCTGAAGGGAGTAGTACACATCGTTGTAGGAAATCTTCAGTTTCTTGGCAATTTCTCGCATGGAATAGCCTTCATTTCTAAGAACAAGAATAGACTGTCGAGTTTCACATGAAAGTTCTCTCTTTCTGGCCATTTTGAGAGTTTAATTGAACCAACAAATGTAATGCTCCAGATTCTCAACTAGTTCAAAGGAAGGTCAGTTTTATAGCTTCTCTAACCAGCAAAACTGTTTTCAGCTGTGCTAACATACTTGCACAAGGGTTTTCAAAACTTCCATTAACCTTCTTACACAGTTAGCAAACACAATGTACCATTAGAACACTGGAGTGATGGTTGCTGGAAATGGGCCTCTACACCTATGTAGATATTGCATTAAAAACCAGATGTTTGCAGCTAGATTAGTCATTTACCACATTAACAATATATAGAGTGTATTTCTAATTCATTTAATGTTATCTTCATTGAAAAAAACTGTGCTTTTCTTTCAAAAATAAGGAAATTTCTAAGTGACCCTAAACTTTTGAATGGTAGTGTGTGTATATATATATATATATATATATATATATATATAAATAAATGATATTAAAAATTCAAATCACCCCCCTTTCCCTAGAACACATATAAAAGTACTTAGATACTGTGAAACACATACATATTAGGTATCCTTGTGTTCAAAAATGCCTGGTCTACAAATCTATAAAAATAATTTTCCTGTACAGTAAACGCCGTAGCAGAGAAAAAAAAAAAATTAAAAAAAAATCAAAAGTGCCAAACCACCGTTTTTTCACTGTTTTGCCTCTGATAAAAATTTAAATAAATTGATAAAATTCCTCCGGCGGAAAGGGGTTGAAACAAGAAAATACTGCATTAATATGCAATAAATATATTCATAATAATACAATCTAACCACCCATCTCTCACCCATCTCATAGCTTTCATGTGTCCTCCTCTTGCAACACCCGCAATCCCTGGGTCCCTGTCATATATAGATTCTACTATATGAAAAATGTCACACATTGTTAATAAAAACCTGAACCAAAGAGCTCTCGACCTCAGACTGGGCTGAAGGTTCACCTTCCAGTAAGAGAATGGGGTACATTTATTAAGCTACTTGAGCTTTTTTTTGGCATAACTTGCGCATTTTTGTAGTCTAATTCTGCACTTAATTTATGAATCATTTGAGCCATTTTTTCAAAATTTTATTTTGCCTTCGGCAATTTTGCTTTTTTGTCAGGAAAAGAGGACGTGGCCGAAATGGAGATCTTTTTCACGTTGTATTTATGACTCGCCTTTTTAAAAAGCAAAAAAAAAAAAGGAAAAAAGGAGCAAAGACACTCCAGCATTTAACAAAAACCACAACCAAGACAAGGCAACAAAAAAAAGGGAGACTGATTGATTGAAATGCAATGTATGTGGCCGCTATTAACCCACCTAATAGTACAGCAGATGTCGGGTATTTAAATATGGTGGCTGCTCAGGAGCTGAACGGCTGCCACCTGTATTATACATTAAGGCCCTCGGCGCTTTGGTCAAAGCTGATCGAGGCGCCATTTTCCTAGCCATTTTGGGCACCGCCATTTTGGGGAGGATTGCCGGTGCCCGAAACAAGATCTAGGGCCGGAAATCCGATGCCATGACAGCTGGGAGCCTATTGAAGGCTCCAAGGCTTGTCTGGCATTAATTTATATGACATTGCATTAGGGATCAGAACCCCTGGTGTTCAAGACCCCTAGGGGGTCTAATAATTAAAGTATTAAAAAAAATAAGTAAATAAAAAAAATAAATAAAAAGAATTACAAATTTTAATCAACCCCCTTTCCCTAGAATACATATAAAACTAAAAATTACTGTGAAACGCACACATATTAGGTATGCCTGTGTTCAAAAACGCCAAGTCTACAAACTTCTAAAAATATTTTTCCCTTACGGTGTTCACCGTAGCAGGAAAAAAAATATCAAAAGTACCGAACTGCTGTTTTTTCACTGTTTTGCTGTAATTACATCACACAACCACTATTTAGCAGCAGGCACTGTTACGAGTGAAGTGAGTCACGACGCTCACATGATTTGCAGGAATCCCAGGAATGAAATCTTCACTGATCTTTTATTGATGACCTATCCTGAGGATATGTCACAACAACCCATCTTTCACATAATTTTTTCCCAAAATTATGCATAACTGCTCACACACATGTGCACTAGGGTACAAACTCCAAATTGATGTGGCACCTGGTTGCATGTAAACCCCGTTCTCCATTCCTACATAATATTGTGTTGTCACCCTAGTTAAGTTGGTCTAGTGTATTAAGTCACAAGGGCATCCCAAAAGTCAGCCCTACATATTGCACTCTCTCAATAGTCTAGATCAGGGGTTTGCAACCTTTTTTGTACGGTGTGGCGATTTAAAAAAAAAAAAAAAAATCAAAGACAAAAGTAGTCTGCCATGCAATAATTGTAAGGAAGTCGACCTGTACATGAAAGTCATATAACACAATCCATACAGGAAACAATGAATTAGCTGATTAAACTTCTATTTCGGTTTGATCCTTCTCTGGTGATAGGGTTGGCTTTTTCTATGAACAGAGGACTCAGAGTAGGCTCAGATATTAGCCTGATTTTTACATTGAAAATATTAATACAAACCTTTCAAACCTTTTCATATTATACTTTTACACATACTACAAGGCATAAAAACAATTGTGGTCCGCTGATCAGGCTAGTTAGCACCATTTGGGCAGCACGGTGGCTCAGTTAGCGCTGTTGTCTTGCAGTGCTGGAGTCCTAATTTTGATTCTGATCAAGGATAACATTTGTAAGAAGTTTGTATGTTCTCTCTGTGTTTATTTGGGTTTCCTCTCACACTCCAAAGATATACTGATTTAGATTATTAGCCCTATATGGGCTCACAACTGACAATGTCTGTAAAGTGCTGCAGAACATGCAAGCGCTATACATGTAAAAGAAATAAATAAATAAGCTTATGTCCTGACATTATGTCATACCTCATACTTTCCTTCTTAGTACCTCCTCTCCTGGAGAAACACAGCTGAGACAGCCCTGTTCCAGGTAGATATGCTCGAAGTGTCGATTTCGGCACAAGTGCCAGAGGCTGCTGACCCCTGGTCTAGATACAAGATGTTCAAATCTACCTCATTATAATAAATGTTAAGTCAGGAATCCTGTTCGGTTTGGCCCACATACATTAGTTGTGTCTACCCTGTTGTATTATGCTTGAGCTGGAAACAACAGATGACAATTTTGTGCACTGGTCCACTGCATGAGTCAGGCATGGGGATGATGTATGGGATTTTGAAACTGCTCCCATAGGAAAGCATAGGAGCAGTTCTGGTATCAGTTCCTTTCTGGTGTTTTTGAACTGCACTGGAAGCAAAAAAAAAAACAAACAAAAAAAACAAAAAACAGGCATTGCCAGGCATATGTGATGAGGGTCTTAAAGATTCTGTATTTGCACCCAAGAGCTTCAAGCTATACTAGTAAAGAAAATGTAAGCAGAAGCAAACAATTGATAGATGAATAGATTTATCTCTGTTCAGCTATAAATCACAATGTAACCAGTTTCTAACATCTGTTGATAATGTTCTCTAGGCGAGAAAATCTACATTTCCCACTATATAACACAATATGTGTTTCTATAATCATTTCCAGTGCAACAGTTGTTCCTAAGATCAGCTGCTGTCTAACAAAGTTAATTAATGAAAAAGTCATTTCCAGGCGCTATGTGGGCCTCGAAGAGCCTCAAGTATACCGCTAGTGCCGAGTTAATCAAAATGCTAATGTCGGATGAATTAAAGTTGTGATTAACATTTCCCAGCTAATGCTTAAGTGAAATGATCACACCAAATGGGTTAAGCACTAATCATGTTATCCACTCCCATACAACAAAAAGGTGGGTGGCAAGGACCTGCTGCTTTCATGTCTCCATCTACTTGGATGTGCAGCTTAATGCAGCTGATAGTTTAGTCAAAAGGCATTAAAGTATACACAATTTATGAGCATTTTACACACAGGCAGATCAGATTATTTCTCTGCCAACACTGGTAACTTGTGTGACAGATAAAGTAATGATCCTTGCTTTCCTAGAAAGTGGTAGCATTATAGTGAACTGCGAGCTGCTCATTTCCTCCTGTTGCTCTGAGTTCACCCATCGGTCAGTGGGGGGTGAGAGCAAAGATTTACTATAGCCTTAACTTTACAAAAATGTAACCTCTGTTCACCAACCGTAACTAATAAGCAAATTGCTTCAAGCAGGTATTAAATGAAAAGCTTAGATAAATTATACACATTTAACAACTATTTCCATAGCCTGTGCCTCTACACGTGTGCTTTTGTCATGGGATGGCCATTTTTTATTGGGAAAGCTGAGCATGTTGTCCATCCTCCCGTCAACAGTGATTCCACTTTCTGTGGGAGTATGTGAACTTTCAAACAACATTAAACCTATAAAAACATCAGAAAGGTTAGCCTCTAAAAGGTATCGCCTGATTTCTTCACTCTTCCACTACTTTCAATGGCTAACACGGTACAACATTATGCTTTACTTAAACAGACTGTCAAATTCTTAAGAGCGGAAAGTGCACAAGCCATCCAGTAGAATAAAAAAACACTCAAAACAATTCAACACCATCAAATATCTGTGTATATGGAATTCTGTGGACAGAGGCTAGATGAAAAGAATCTATCTATCTTGCACATATAACTATGTATATCATAATGAATGAGGTGAAGGATAAGTTTATGAATTGTTGTATATATATATATATATATATATATATATATATGTTTAAATTAGACATAAAAATATTACCACCACAAAACTTTAGAATGGCCAATTACCGTGAATTATTTTAAATTCTATGATTCTAAAAGTGTCATAAGCTTTCTACTCCATTGCAGAGATTTTTTATTTCCTTTGCAGCACTTTAATCATAAGCCTGTTTAGAGACTGACTGCACATCTGAATAAGGACCAATAATATAACCACAGGATTTAGAAGTCACCATTGATTAAAAAATAATAATAGTGGCACCATGCCATCTCCCTCTGCATGAACTATAATCCATCCTTGACCTAGAGTCATAGGTAGCATTGCTCACAGGATCATCATGTGCCTAAGGGAAAAGCCAGCATTGCTAAACAAAAATATAAATTCCTTCTTATATGTATTATTATTTGTTCATTGTGAGTCTGCACTATCAATACATGAATTGAGTACCACTTTTTAATCATCATGTGACTGGTCATGTGACCAGTACTATTTGTTAAATAGCACACGATTGCCATTCTTGTCTCTATGTCTACCTGATCTGATGAAGGGATATTCTTCTAAAAACATGTTATCATTTGATATAATAAAGAAACGGATTCTTAAGACTTTCGCCTTGAAGTCTCTCTCCTTACAAATTTATCCGGAGGGAACACGGAGCCTGGGAATATTTTTCTGAGTGGCCTTGCTCTAAACAGAAATAATTGTCAGATGAGAAAATAAAGGTAAAGGGTTCCCCCCCCTGAAGGAATAGGGAGGACTTCTCCACCTATAGAAAGCATGAAAAAGTGAGACGTTCATTCATGCCCTTTGGGACAGTGGTCTTAAATGAACAATCCACTTAGACTCTGGCTACATGAAGTCAACATGATAATCTGGACTGGATGGAAAAGAAAATGCAAAAAAATATATATATATCTAGAATCAGCTAATATGTCACATTTAAGTTATTGGAGAGAGGGATATATTATTTGCATCTTAATAGTTAGATGCACTTTTTGTCTTGTGGTTTATTTCCATGCACCTAATTTACTAAAAAGGCATACAATGTGTAATAAAGCTTGCATAAATTCACCTCAAGAGGAAAATGTGATTCCACTGCTGTCTGATATTTCAGTTTTTTTATGCTGCCCATTTAATGAAGTTCAGTTTCTCCTTTTTTTTAATCTTTTTTATAAAAGGAGCATGTTATAAATGTGTCCTAAAAGTTACTTCAGATAAAACAAGGCCATTTTCCATGTAATAAGAGCAAAGTGATGAGCGTTGTGTGAAAGTAATGTAAATAGATACATAAGAAAGATAAATCCAGTGCACAGATCATAAAGCATTAAAAAAAAGTGAGAATATGAAGAAAAAAGTCTGAGGCCTCACAAATTCCCCCCACTGGATGGAAATGTTTATTCCTCCTTTGATTGTTTTGGATCATTGCTAGATACTAAGTATGGTGTGCTAAGAGATGAAAGGGCGATTCCATTCTTGTCTGGGAAATAGCAGCTTTCCCAACTGATGAAAGGCATTGGGATAGGTTGTGTCAATGTTTTTTGATTCAAATGATCTATGTTGGGGTTGTCCTAGATCATTGTGCAGATCACTTTTTCTAACTTTTAAAAATCTCTCTGATCTCTCAACTTAGAAGTTGGCGAGTGTGGCTTTGTTCCAAATAACCATGAAAACATGGCCCGATTCAATACATGGTGGTTTAGCGCGCAAATAAAATTAGGCAAGCAGTTTGATGGCTAAAATGCTCACATCACAATCATTTGCACAACAAACTAATATCTGACTCTATACACCTAGCTTGTCACAATCTTAGGGATAGGGGACTGAGCAGGTCTCAGAAGTAGGGCTTGCATCTGTCTGTGATATTTTATTATAGCCTGTAGATAGACCATAAATATCAGAGATGGGAATACCCCTTTAACTGGTTGATTTTAATGTTGATTTCTATTTACTTCTTTATATTCACTTATTACTTTAATGACTAAAAATTGATTATCTTGTACTCATATGTCCTCATTGAACTGAAATGAATTTATTATTATTCAGCATAAATGTATTTTTTCCAGTACATATTAATCTATATTATTACAATCTAATGGATTAACACTACAACTGTTATTTGGCATAACATATTTTCTAAAATCATATTGTCACCATGGCAACTATGTCAACATAGGACGATTTACAATTATTTATGGAGAGCACAAATTAAATCTAAAAAAGTAAAGAAAAAAAGCCCCCCACAGAGAAAAAAAAACCCACAAATTTTGATGCACTTGTTTTTTTTTCTTACGTTTTCTACACATTAGGTGAAGAACGAGTGCAGTACACCTGTTTTTCAGTGGAAAGCTAATATGTTGCACCACAATATTCTAATGTAAACCAATTTAAGTTGCTAAACTATTTTTACTGTCAAATCAAAGTTTATTTTAACATAAACCTGCCATATGCTGGGGAAGGCTTTATGTTAGCACTGCACACGTAGTAAGTGATATTAACAGCAGCAGTACAGAATCTAATGGAACCATGCAGAGAATAAGAGTCCAACATTTTTCTTTGCTTAACAAGCAATTCAATAACGTCTGTAGCTACACACTGAATTAAAAAGGTATTACAAAGTCCACACTATGAGTATAGTAGCTCATCACTATCATACATACGATGATCAATGCTTTTCCAACCGTCCTATATATTCTTCTATACAATGGTACTCATAAATGTTCTATTCAGGTTTTATCTTTAAAATCTCTTGTGTTGAATGGAGGGAAGACTATAGTGCTAACAACTTCCTCTTTTAGGATAAAAGGAAACGTATTCCATATACTAAAAATCTGCAAATGGCACAAGTCTTTTTAGCCCTTCTAGCCCGGCTGCTGAGCTGCCTATTTAAGACAAAAGCTGGCAACTGCGACACACTCAGCTGCAGGAGTTAACATTTGCTCTATCCATAAATAAATAGAATGGTGAAGCAGGAAGACTTCAGCTCCTTGCTCCATCATTCATGCAGCTGCTGGTAATGTCTAGTGCAAGACAAGAGGAGGAGATCTGCACAGAGCTCCTTGGAATGGGACTGGGAATGATTACTGTTTTTTGTTACATGTGACAGCTACTATGTGAGGGTCACTGAGAAGAACATTATAAAGGGGGAGAACTGGGAACACCTTATAAAGGGTGTGGGCCAATGGGAGCTGTATTATAAATTGTGGGGGCCACTGGAGAAAGTATTATAAAGTATGGGGGCCACTGGGGAGAGCATTATAAATAATGGGGACAACTAGGGAGAGCATTATAAAGGGTGGGGGCCACTGGGGACAGCATTATTTATACAGGGGGGGGACTAGGTATAGTACTATAAGTACTGTGGGGGGCACTGGGGAGAGTATTATATATACTGTTGGGTGCGCGAGGAAGGCATTATATACTGGCCACTGGGGAGAGCATTATACTCTGTGTGGGGGTTCACTGGGGAGAACACTACATGGTTTGGCAATTCAAAAATTATTTATTTCCTTTTCAGTTTAGAAGCCAATGGCATATGCTCACAATATTGTTAAAGGGGACTTCCCATCAAGGCAGCATATTTCCCTATACACATGATAGAGGATATGTGGGGCCATGTGGAAGATCGGAGGGGATGCAGCTGCCCTGAAAATGGCCTTGCGTCATCTATTTCAACAGGACTGGCACAGATAACCAAATTCCAGCACTCAGCTGTCTCTTTTGACTACACTGAAACTAATGATTGTGATTCGTATAGGTCCCATCGATCTGAAAGTCAGCCAATATTCTGTGGATAGATAAATTGCTTTGGTGGGAAAACCCCTTTAAAAACATAAGCACCCTGAAAAACCACAAATTGGTGGAACTCAGGATTGGGCCAAGTTTAGTGTGCCACATGTATTTGTTTTTTAAGAGCACTTATGTTTTTAACAATATTGTAAGCATATGGGATAAATTTCCTTTTATCCTAAAAAGTGGAAGTTTATATACCTCCCTTGACTTAACACAGGAGGTTCAGTAGATAAAATGTGAAAACTACATTATCAACACAACAGAATGGAAGTATATATAGGAGAGAGTGTGTAATTAATTAGTCGTAGTGGAAACAAGGTGATATCTCATTAGCATTTACCCAGAAGGATAAAGAAAAGTGAAATTTGGTAGTAAATATTTTTCAACTCATTACAAGGGAGCCTTGTGCATATTTTTATATTACTGTCTGGCAATCCATAATACTTGTGCATATGACATATAACAGATACCATTGATGGTGAAAGATACATATTTCCACATACAACCATATAGGAATAAATGAGTTTATGGAAAAAAAAATCTGAAAAGCTTACCTGACACACTCTTATAGCTTGATCCAGGACTGTTTTTGTGTCAGTAGCATAGTCAGGACAAGGTAGCGTGGCCCTACTAAAATGGGCTTGCAGAAGCAGATGTGTTTTGGTGTGTGCACTGTCCATGGAATGTGGGTTCACTTCAATAGGAAGGTGTTTCGCCAGCTCACAGTTCATTTGATCTTCATTGTGCCTGACAGGGAGATCAGTGTACTCTTCAGCATCCTACAAAAACAGAGCGTTTGTAAATTTCCATTGGTCAAATATATCATTTGCATACAAAACTCTTGCTTTAAAGCAATGAGGAATTATTAAAATATTATCAGCAACAGCAGAAAGAAGAGGCTTCATAGATATGGTGGAATGATAATAATAGTGACCATATTTTATGTAGCATCAAAACATATATAGTCTCTCTCTTTAGAAAGGATTGCACAAATTGACAAAAACTGGGATGAACACACAAATAGAGAATCCTTCCAGTAAGAATGCATACATTTTGCTTTGGCTTAAAAGAACATGTGTGTGACAGTTTGTAAACCACCATGAATATATTTAGGAATAAATGCCAATTAACCTATAATACATTATTATCAGTATATCTTCCTTAGAGGGGTATTCTGATGGACAGCAAAAACTAAAAGGATATTCTGCTGTCTGATCGTTGGGTGTCCAACCAATGGAATGAGGGTCTGGTACACCCCATACGAACGGAGCAGCGCGCACACATGCACACGCACACACACACACACACACACACTGTTGCCTTATTCAAATCTAACTGTCTGCCAGAGTTAGAACTTGGCTCCACTTTGGCAGGCGACATACAGGTGATTAGAACAGCAGCATTCATGTGCGAGCTTTTGCACTATTCACACTGGATACATAGGAATTCCTGTGAATTATCAGAATACCCTTTGATACTCAGGTATACATTTTTATGAACAAATATAGTCATGTTGGCATTGTTTATTCGTAAAGAATCCCTAAAATTACCTAATTACAGATCCCAATAGATACTGTATTGCTCACCTATATGTCTGTCGTTGCCAGGTTCCTTCATCTCTGTAGTCTTTCTATACATTTGGACATACTGCACATGTGTCAGATTGCCCAAAGTGAATTAAACTAACCTTCTAACCTCTGGAATACCTCTTTATGTAGAAAGCGAATTCATAATACACATATGGCAGCTGGAGGAACGGAAAATCAGCACAGGTTCGCCAAACTGTGTGTAACCATTTAGATGACAACAGCTGTCTTTTACTCAGTGCTCCGAGTATTACTCAAAGGCCCATTGCTTAAAAAAAAAAAAAAAAAAAAAAAAAAAAAAAGCTAGTCTAACAATCACATAATATTAGGTGATTGCTAGCTACACAATACGCTAATATAATAGAGTAGATTTAGGAGGTTGACAGAGTTTGATTTGTGAAGCAAAAGTAAAGCCTGAAGCTCCAGGAACTTCATCTAGGTGTATGGGGTTGTTCAGAGAGATGGCTCTACTGAGTATGATCATTATTGCACACTAAACCTCTCTTGTTTTCTTCTAATGTTAATTCTTTTGTGTCCAGGTAATCTTTGGCTCAGTAGTGATTGCTACCTCCAAGACCCTGCCACAAACTGAACCACAATGCCGTCACACAAGTACACTGTCTTCTGGATTCAAGGAGATTCCTTTCTGCTACAGGCTTGTACAAGAAACTATGGAAATATGTAATTGTGAGATTAAGTGACTAACGATGAAACGATGATACAAATAGTCAACAAAATGCATGGCATGGAGCAGTAACATTAGTGCTACAGCCTTCGTGCGTGAGGTAACACATCTTTTTTTCCACTTCTGCCAGTAGTAAACAGTTTTTCTCACACTTTATGTAAAACACTCCTCTGGGCATTTGTACCTAGCAGGAGGCTTGCTAAATGAGTTGTACCACCATATGGTTGATTTTGTGTTCTACGTGCACTAGATGCGTGATCTCCACATTTCTCCATGAAATAAGTAGACAGACAGAAATATAATAAATAGGACAGATAGATAGATAGACAGATAGAATTATAACACAGTACAAGATAACAGACCTCTTGGAAATGGACACTAAATCTTCAAAGCAGTTACTTCATAGCCATTCCTTTTTCCCCGTATTTTACTATCCTTATTATGTAGTCTAAACTTAAATGTGCTCATATATAACATATTACATAGTACATCATATACAGAAGAATTGCTAATTGTGTGTAATGAAAGCAAATACACATTCTTCATTTTCAGTGTATACACTGTACACTACTTAGCCTGTATTGTTGAACACACTATTCTGCTGGTGGAATCACTGTGCACATGGATCGTGTACCGATTCTGAATTACAGAACATTATTGTATACAATCTACTGATTAAAATCTATGCATCAACTGCTTCTTTTTTTAGCCTTTGTGAAGCTTTTTGAGACAAATAGCACGTAAATTGCTGTAACTATACTGGATACAGTTCATTGGAAGTGTACAGCACAACTTAAAAAGACAATCGTATTTTCCACAAATCATTTGGTCACATTAACAAGCTCAGCCTTGTTCCATATAGTTAGTATTTTCACACTGAACTAAGTTGCTGGATTAATTTCCTGTTTGAGACTCTTAAATGCAAATTGTTAATTTTCTTATCTTCATGCACATGGCAATTAAAGGAAATTGAGAAAAGCAAGTGAAGCTTTGATTCAGCTTGGAGCGAAGATGAATGGAGGGCAGCGGGGTCAGCAGAGTCCATTATATTCTTATGTGAAATACTGGTGCGACTGCCCTGTCCTTGTTTGTTTAGTGGAGGCTGGATGGACTACTAACTGCAAATCTGTTCCTGTGATTTGACCAGGCAGAGCAGCATAAAGATGTCTCCCCGTTGCAAATGTTAAATGACAGTGATTGACAATCATACGATGAAGTCTGCCTGTAACCCCCTGCTACTGTTTTCAGATTGCAGCAGAAAAGATGGAATAAAGAAACATTCTTCATAATCACATCAAATGGGCCCTGCTGTTCACTCAATATTTTTCATTTTCGTTTCCCTTTTCATTACAAATCACAATCTGTTCTGCAAATGCCATGGACTCAACAGTAGCAACAAAAAGAAGAATGAATTTATCTAAGCATATTCTGTCTGTGTGCTTTCTTTAAAGCACCAAGAAAACTGGACACAATATGCTGCTTGTATCTAAATAGAATGGTAAAAATGGCTATTCAAAGCTTTACCTTAACACTGGATATTACATTTTGGACACAAAATAATGGTGCAAGATGTGTACAAAAATATTCTATCCATACCACCATATGGAACATAAAGTAAAGCACCCTTAAAGTGGGATCAAGAATTTACTGATGATAAATCCGTTAGGATACATGAAGATGCAAATCAAATAAATGTTACCCCATAAGCAGGAAAGTGCAATAATCTCACATAGGTAGAGGATTTGTTTATTAAAGTTAGGGAAATGTGACTTAATAACAAAGTGCCAAAAGCAGAATCATTGCCATTTACAGAGGCAGGACTAAATCTGCAATGTGGATTGCCAATGATATACACACATAGTAATGGTATATTACAAAGATAAATAGTACCACTATACTGCACACATGAATAGTACTACTATATGGTACAATACAGACACAAATATACATACACCTACACATAGGACTGGCTCCAGGTTTACCTGGGCCTTTGGGCAATAGTGTTACAATGAACACCCTTATAGCTCAATATCTTTCATCCACCCAGTATTATATACATCAGTGATGGAACTACCCTATGATTTATAACATTAGAGATTTTCACAAAATGCAAAAAACCCAGCCCTGAATACTGCAAAGTTATTCATTTATTGCATTTGTAGACTGAAACAATTCTTTTCTTTTCACCTTCCCACATGGCCGTAGACCCACAACTTATTGGTGTCCTCATATATATTGTATCTTGTCATCTATACATACAGCATGTGTAATGTGTGGTTATATATGCAATTATACTTTATATACTGTGATGTGTTGTATTTTCTGTGATTAGTGCATGTGTAATATATACTGTATATATTACTTATATATATATATAGTATTTTTGCTACGTTAAAAGTATGTCTCAGGAATATTTCTCAACATATTTCTCTGTCACTGACCAGATGCATATATTAGCCATTTCAATGTTCTCTCTGCATATGAAATAATATTAGACTACTTTTTTCACATACTGTACAGTAAAAAAAATATCTGGCCCAGAATATGTCAAAAGGAAACTCTTTCGGTATGACTCAGTAAATGAGGATCTACTGAGACATTAGAGGTACATTGAGGAATATTCCTTACATACAGTTGTGCTAAAAAGTTTACATATCCCAGCAGTTTTTGTTTTTTTGGCCTTTTTTCAGAGAATATGAATGATAACACAAAAACTTTTTCTCCACTCATGGTTAGTGGTTAGTTGAAGCCATTTATTGTCAAACTTCTGTGTTTTCTCTTTTTAAATCATAATGACAACCAAAAACATCAAAATGACCCTGTTCAAAAGTTCACATACCCCAGTTCTTAATACCGTGTATTGCCCCCTCTAACATCAATGACAGCTTGAAGTCTTTTGTGGTAGTTGAGGATGAAGCTCTTTATTTTCTCAGATGGTAAAACTGTCCATTCTTCTTGGAAAAAGTCTCCAGTTCCTGTAAATTCCTGGGCTGTCTTGCATGTACTGCGCGCTTGAGATCTCCCCAGAGTGGCTCAATGATATTGTGGTCAGGAGACTGAAATGGCCACTCCAGAATCTTCACTTTCTTCTGCTGTAGCCAATGACAGGTCGACTTGGCCTTGTGTTTTGGATCGTTGTCATGTTGAAACGTCCAAATATGTCCCATGCGCAGCTTCCTGGCTGATGAGTGCAAATTTGCCTCCAGTATTTCCTGATAACGTGCTGCATTCATCTTTCCATCAACTTTGACTAAGT
This sequence comes from Leptodactylus fallax, assembly GCA_947044405.1. NCBI lineage: Eukaryota > Metazoa > Chordata > Amphibia > Anura > Leptodactylidae > Leptodactylus > Leptodactylus fallax. Next base: position 3,514,562 of record CAMRHE010000024.1, read on the forward strand.
TTCCTGTGCCTTTGAAGCTCACACATCCCCACATCATCAGTGATCCACCTCCGTGCTTTACAGTAGGAATGGTGTTCCTTTCTTTCATCATAGGCCTTGTTGACACCTCTCCAAATGTAATGTTTATGGTTGTGGCCAAAAAGTTAGATTTTTGTCTCATCACTCCAAATTACCTTGTTCCAGAATTTTTGAGGCTTGTCTCTGTGCTGTTTAGTGTATTGAAGGCAAGAGTCTTTGTGGCATTTGCGCAGTAATGGCTTTCTTCTGGCAACTCGACCATGCAGCCCATTTTTCTTCAAGTGCCTCCTTATTGTGCATCTTGAAACAGCCACACCGATAGTTTTCAGAGAGTCCTGTATTTCAGCTGATGTTATGTGTGGGCAGTTTTCCGGGCAGTTGTGGCCGAAATTTTTTGTTGGTCTACCTGAGCATGGTTTGGATTTTACAGAGCCCCTGAGTTTCCATTTGTTAATCACAGTTTGAACACTGCTGACTGGCATTATCAATTCCTTGGATATCTTTTTGTATCCCTTTCCTATTTTATACAGTTCAACTACTTTTTCCCGTAGATCTGTGGACAATTCTTTTGCTTTCCCAATTACTCACAATCCCGAAACGTCAGTGGCTGGAGGAAAGATGCAGCTCCCAGAAACTCACTAAGCTTTTATGCACACAGACTGATTACAAGCAAACAGGTCACAGGTGAGGATGTTACCTTTAGTAGCCATTCAAACCCCTTTGTGTCAACTTCTGGGCATGTTATCAGGCCAAAATCACCAGGGTATGTGAACTTATGAACAGGGTCATTTTGATGTTTTTGGTTGTCATTATGATTTAAAAAGAGAAAACACAGAAGTTTGACAATAAATGGCTTCAACCAACCACTAACCATGAGTGGAGAAAAAGTTTTTCTGTTATCATTCATATTCTCTGAAAAAAGGCCAAAAAAACAAAAAACATGCTGGGGTATGTAAACTTTTTAGCACAACTGTATAACTCTAGCATAGCCAAAAACAAGATGCAAACAGAGATAAATACAGTTGCATTAATGATTTGTACAGTATATGGCTGGATTATTGATTATTTGTTTTATTTTAAATATTTCTTTTAACTGAAAAGCATTTTTAACACTGACCAAAAATAAGAAAATATTGATGATAATCGGTGAATGCACATGTGCTTTTAATGGGGAAATATTTGGCCCTAGTGTCTAAGGAATTGTCCTGAATTGTTGCTTTAAAGCAGAGATCAATTGTCCTGAAGCTACTAAGATCTACTTTCTGCAGCCAATGTGCATTTTTGTGTTTTTACCTTCCAAAAGCCATAACATTTTTATTTTCCCATTTACAGAACTACATGTTTTTGTTTGCCAAATTGTACCTCCTAACAGCACCATTTATTATTCTTTACAATGTACTGGGAAACTGAAAAAAATTCAGAATAGGGTGGAACTGTTACATCACAATAAAACATTAGAAATAAAGAAGACAATGTACCTTTTGTGGGCTCTTTTTTGTCTGACATCTTGTATGACATCTTGTTTTAGTTGGTGCCACTTTGGACTACATAAGTCTTTTTGATTACTTTTTATCCCAAGGACCCTGAATTTGCATTGGAGGCCATGATGGGCATACAGAGTTTAGCCCTCTCCCTCTGCTAAACTACTTGATGCTACCATAGTTTGAAGCTTATACCACAGGGTGTCAGCTGTAGGTTACAGGTGACACTAACTGCAGATAAAGTAGGCATAGCTGCTGAGTCAGCACCATCCACATGTCCACATTTACAATGCTATGCAGGAGCAACATCTTGTCTGCACCATGAATGTGAAGTTTGAAGCACAATGTGCTAAAACTAAAATTCCAATCCTCATTTAAAAAGAGAATCTTTACTGTGTTAATTAATTACATACTACATGAAATTGGGATTCACATTGGGTGTTGTTATACTCTTTAGTACCCATAACATCTTTCTGATTTTGGCCATCCCTCCGTTCACTGAAGACAGGACATGGGGTTCGGAGGATCCTGTCCTCGAGATAATTGGGACCTGCATGTGTCAGTCATTTGTGGATGTAGCCATAAATGTCCACATGTGAATACCCCTTTAAGAATGGAAGACAAAATGTAGATGTGAACAGAGTCTTAGGGCTGTGTTTACACTAGCCCTTGGTTTCCATCCGGGGATTCTGTCCCCCATTCCGCTTGAAAAATGCAGAGAGAAAAGTCCTGCAAGCAGGTAACTGGAGGTGTTTTCTTTGCTCAGAAATACATGCCTTCATGTTTCTTTTCCCCGCCTTTGTAAAATCTCTTCTAGAAAACTCTGTTTAGATTTCAGTTTAGTGACAGCCAGCACTTTTGCAGATGGCTTGATGGCATGTGCGCAGGGTTTACGCAAGCTCAGATTTATGTGGGGAAAACAAATAGGAGCATTGGGTAAACTCCCCCCCCCCATGCACACACAGGAGCAGACCACATGGTGAACAGCTGGGTGTTAGCAGACTTCGCTACATTTCTTCAGCAGTAATAAAACAGTAGCACGTAAGGTGTTGGCACTAAGCATTTTTGGAGTTTTTTTTTTTTTTTTTTACCACAGTGGTTTTTGAGTTTAACAGAGACCATTGGCTTCAGCTCACATAAAACTATTAAAACTACTAGCTGAACCAACAGACTTACTAGACCTTATACTGCCTGAATACAATAGAGGAAATTTTCTTCTAGAGTGTGGTACTTCAACATTCATGCAGATAAACCCTGTCTAGACTCAATCCCATGGACATGGTACTTTTGAAAATAAAATTTAAATACTATATGAGAGTGCTAGGTGCAGAACTGTAATACAATTGTATCAATGTTCTATTGAGGACACAGTGTCTTCCTATATAACCTTATATCAACTCCAAGCGGCTTTATAGGTGCTAGGGAAAGAAGTGCAAGCATACCCCATGTTTAGCATCACATTATATACCTTATGAAAATCTATTTTTATTCACTTCAGTACCAAATGCAAATGGCTCTTTAAACGGGTATTCCCATCTCAAGGATCCTATCTATACTGCTAGCTTATGTAAAATGAAGAGTTTTCCTAAATATATTGCTTTAGCAATACTGCTTTGTTTTCCTGCTATGTGAAATTATATCTCCCATTGTTTACACAGCGTTTCCATAACCACAAACCTGTGTCATAAGCAGGACAAGTGATGTCACTCATTGCTCTCACTGTTATCTACAGCTCTGCTGGTCAGCTAATTGCAGTTTGCTGACAAAGCCCTGTCTGTTATCTCTCTACGTAAACACACAGATAACACTGAGTCTGTTCTCTAGAGGCATGTGCATATTATTTGATTTGCATTTATATTAGATTTCTGGTAATCATAATAAGTATTGTGATACTTCATAGTGTTCTGTTCAGCAAGCTGGGGGGGGGGCTTTGACTGTTTCATAAGGAATACAGGAAGTGAGAAGAAGAGACAGCAGGGAAAGCTGCTGAAACAGGAAGATGAGAAAACCACTTTAAGTGTCTGCTTCCACCATAAAGTGCCGTTAACAGAAGCAACCCCTTCTATTTGCTCAAGATTGAGATTTCCTGTGGTCTCCTGCTACATCCAATGTCCTCTGCAGGAGATATCAATCTTGACCAGATGGGAGGGGTTAGCACCATTAAAACAGACACTTCCAGGCCGAGCACCAGGAGGCATTTGATACGGTGTTTCATTGAATAAAAGTAAATTTTCTAAGGTATACTTTATCAGTATGGCAAACATGGGCATATTTGCATTACCTAGCACCTATTTGGCAGTGTTAGATTCTTGAGGGGATGCTTATTTTTGGCACCACCATCCCTCGTAGCCACAATAATGTATATTCTGTGCCAAAACATTTACTTCACTAATCTCAATAGAACTGCAAGTGAAAAAATGATTCAAGGTCAGGATCAGAAGGCCCCATCTTGCTGCAGACCAACAGCTGGACAGGCCTGCTGTGGAGATAGAGTACATGTAAAGCGAGCCTAAACTTTCACAACCACTGTTTTATTAGCATACAGGAAAAGTGTGTTTCATCAACAATGACTTGCTGGAATAAAAACAGACCGTGGATAGAAAGCATTCACTGTTTCCACAGTAAGCGAGGCTTCATGTTGCTGGTTGTACATTAATATTCAGTGGAAGTGAGAAACCTGCCTACATAAACATATCAACACATCTCTTAGCCTGTAACAATAGCTCTAGTTGAGAAAATTATGCATGCTCTGCTAGGCTTGCATGAAGGCTTCTCCTACATATTATGCAGCGATATAACATTCAGACGTCATGGGAAACCAGAGAAATGTTTCTGCTCCCACTAATAAATGTCTAAAAACACTAATAATACTCGCTAAACATATCATAACCAAAAAGGATAATAAGGTCTACCATTCAACTGACTAGTGTTGGACTGAAGCAGCCCCATTTACAATAGAATGTTTGCATAAACCTATAAAGAATTGGTAATCTTAATCTCTACATAGATCAATTCTGGGTACTCAGTAGAATCTGAAGTTACAAGAAAACTCCCCACGTTGCATATATATATTGCAAGCTGCAAAATACCATAAAACACTATAACAAGAAAGCTACAAGGAATAATTTGAGTTTCCTGTAGCTTTTCATCAATAGCAGAAATTTCAAGCAGCAGTGATGCAACTACATAGAGTATAAGGAACTACACAGAGTATAAGGAATTCCATATTTCCCAATATCCCTGGCTGCGTACCTCCAAAAAGTGCACATAAAGGAATGTAAATTCAACAAAGTTCCTATAAAAAAAAAAAAAAAATCAACTACATTATTATACTACACTACACTACACTACACTGCCATTATATATAATTAGCTGTGGAATAATCAATACATATCGATGCACATAACAATTCATATAGCAGTCAACATGGAAGTGCACCTGTAAGCACCTCACCGCTTACGTTCTTGGTGCCAAAGTTGAAATAGAGTAAATGGGGGTTACTGTTCTTCTGTGCAACACTGACAAAGAAAAAAGAATATGCAAATAAGCCCTCCTTGGTAGAAATAGGGGAAACACTTTCTCTAGCTCCACCTTTTCAATGGTAGCTCCCTCTAGATTGATGCTTGGTTTTCCTGAAACCTAGTATTTAAAATTAAAGCCAAGCCAGAAAATCTCGTCCAAAAGGAAGAGTGACCAATCCGCAAGACAGTTGTTTGGAGGTTACTGCCTCTCACAACTACAAAGCAGGGTAAGAGTTCATAGACATGGGTCAGTGGGTGCTATTCTTAAAAAGAGTACTGCCTTTTGCAGGTTACTGCCTGAAAGTCAGGAGCTATGTCTGTAATTCTGTGATCACATTAGTCCTTCTTCCTTGTATCCCTGTCTATGTCAACACGTATGTCCTTAGATTATGTTCATACCTCTGCTACCTGTGACCTCCAGGCTTCTGTTATGTATGTTTGGCCTACATGCTTCCATTATGTCAGTATGGGCAGCACAGTGGCTTAGTAGTTAGCACTGTTGCCTTGTTGCCAGCTCTGGAGTCCTAGGTTTGAATCCAGCCAAGGACATCTGTTCTCTAGGTACTATAAAGACATACTGATATGGAATTTAGATTGTGAGCCCTATATTGGACAGTGTCTGTAAAGCGCTGCGGAATATGATGGCGATATATCAACAAGCAAAATAAATAAATACCTGTGGCCTACGGGTTTCTGCTATACCACTGCCACCACTGTTACAAATACTTGGTCTTCAGGTTTCTGTTATGTATGTCTGTCAGGTCGACGTGCTTCTGTAATACCTCCGAAACTGTGGTCTTTGGGGCTTCTATTATGAATGTCTGACTTCTGAAATGTTTGGCCTAGGTCTGTTGTACCTCTGCTATCTGTCCTGCTTTGAATTCATGTCTTAGACCCAGCCTCTGATATCTGGATGTTGTGGCCTGTTTCGTATTTAGCACCTCTGCCACCAATCCTGGACAACTGTCTGTTTTTATACTGGTCTGATTTTTAGTCACTCTGTGTGTTTTGCCTGATTCTCTGGTGTGCTGCACCATAGTCCTCGACCTTTCTGGTCAGCTGCTACCATTACCAGGACCTCCTTGTGGTGAAGTCCAGATTCCCATATGGGGGTTAAAGGGTGAATAGCAGGGAGTCTTCTTAGACAATGGCCATTAGAGGTGGCCCAAAGTCAAACTGGTTTGTTAGCACTGCGGGTCTACAATCCGCTGTACACTACATTTTGACCCCCTAACAATCAGGTATTCATAGCAGAAAATGTGGTCCTAAATCCACCAAATTTAGCCTATTTGGCTGCAATGTTATTCCAAAGGAAGGCAAAAAACAAATTAGGCAAAAGCCAGATTTTCCTTATATTAGAGATAAAATTCCTTCCCGAATGCAAATCGTACAATTAGAATAAATCCACATAAATCCACCCATTGGCACCCCCAGCGATTAGCTGACATCTGGAGCTGCAGCTGCAAAACTAGCAAAGTGTAAAGAACCTGCAGCAGATATACTTGTACAACGAAAGGGAGCTGAGCTACAGTAACTCGCAAAGCCACTACATGATGAACGGCAGGGGCGTAGCTACGGGATAATAAACTATCCTAAAGACTGGAACTCAATAACTAAATCCCGGAAAACACCTTTGAGTTTACTGTGAACTAAAATTAAAACACTGTGACAGTTTTGCCCAGTGTTTTCTCATTTAGCAAGTAATCTTGGCATGCATTTTCCCTTTCCAAGGGCATAACCTTAAAGGGGTATTCCCACGAACATAACTACTTTAAATTTGTAGATAATTAAAAGTTAAACATTTTTGCAAATATAAGTAATTTAACATTTTGCAGAGTTTTAAAGATTTTCTCTAAATATCTTGTGGTCTTGTTCGGTTGCCAATGGATACGACCATGAGTGCAGGATCATTATAAGGTCAGAAAATGAGCCATGATTTCCTTATTGAGGCCGGGATTTCTTCTCATACATGTTGTGTTCCTGTCTGATAACCCAGCTACAATAAGAAAATCATGGCTGGGTTTTTGACAAGTCCCAGACCATATAAAGTTTCTGCATTTGTGGTCGTATCCAGTGGCAACCGATCAAGACAACAGAAAATCTTTAAAACTCTGCAGAATTTTTAACTACTTATATTTGCAAAAAATGTTTAACTTTTAATTATCTACAAATATAGATATGATTATGTTCATGGGAATACCCCTTTAAATGTAAACTGCAAGTGTCAAACCTCATTTGCAAATTCTAGGTATGTTGGAGCTGCTCTATAAGTTTATATTTGCTTATAAACCCCTTTAAGCCTACAGAAAGAACCTAGTCAATATTTAGATTTTAGAAAATCACAGGCATATTGTTCATGTCCTAACTATTGCTCTGCTTCTGTGTAGCTTGCAAGTGGCTATGCTGTGCTTACTAACTGTTCAAAGCCAACATGACATGACAGAATGAATACAAATGACTCCAACTTCCACTGGAGGCGCAGGGACTTTATTTTGATGACGGGTTTTGAGAAAACAACACTTGATAACCAGTGTGAAACTCAGGTCAGGGGCAGTCACACAGGTCAGTGATCACTTAAAAATTCTGAAGGGCATAGGTTTCACCAATTCACCTTTTTTACTTAAATCACTATGGCAAACATTGTGGATGGCATTCTTGGTGATCAAGGGTCAAGAGCTCAGAGACCTTTGCCACTGTCTATAGAGTAATAGAGCTCAGAGACCTTTGCCACTGTCTATAGAGTAATAAGAGGTCACTCGCTGCTACCAACAACCTAGCAGTCATCCGAATCTACTGAACAGCCTGTGTGTGACTTCATTTATCATTAAAATGACTTACATTTTATTTTATCGTGCTTTAATACAGTCAAAATAAAACTTTGAATAACTAAACAGGTAGAAATGAACAAAAATAGAATTTCTAATGAAAAGTGGCAAAATATTGTATATGGAATAAAGTGAAAACAATTGAAATATATTTTATAACACAAATGATGTGGTTGCTAAATGTATACACAGAGACACATGTATATACTTATGATTGCTCATAGGAACTATATGGCCTCATGCACACAGCAACTGCAGAATGGTTAAACAGCACCCAAAACTCAAACTCAAAAACAAAAATCCATGGCAATCCATGAGTGCAAACAACGATGGCACATAAAGGTCGCACAGTCCTAGCCTAAGAACCTTACAGCCTCTGTGTAATATATATATATATATATATATATATATATATACTATATGTTTAACATATACCTTTTCTAAGGTTCTGTTTACATCTAAATCTACCAAATATATGTCAAAAGGACACAAGTTTGGCATAGTTTAAATAAAGCCTATGAGAGATATTGGGCACACATGCATGCTTGGGTTAGGGAAGTGGGAATTACAAAACATCACAGAATACAGCTAATCCTTCATCGGGCTGCCCCCATACACATTAGACTAATAGACAACAAAAACAAAAAGCCCTGGGTGACCCTTGCCACCCACTACAGATACAACTAAAAACAACTACAAATATAACTAAAAGTGAAAAGAATCCAGTTTTGTGCTGCTGCCACACGGTGTACCAAATGTGGCTACAGCCAGTGCTGGGGCTGCTGGAACTTTCACTTCCAAGTAACAATGATTCATTTCAGCTATATCTCTTTACTGACTGTGTGGTTTTGCTGTACTTCAGCTATCTCGGGTACTCCCACTAAAGTAAATGGAGCAGGGGTACATCTTTGTCCACCGTTACATTCACAACAGCAGCAAACACTACCTGTTCTCAGGATCAGTGAGGGTCTAAGTGGTGAGCCCCCACTGATCAACCATTTTTCCTTCATCCTATGGAGAAAATGTGTAACTTCCAGCAAGAGACGTCAAATCTACAACACAGCATGTGCCACTGTGACATAGTGAGCAAATCTTATAAACGTGGGGTATAAATTCATGCTTACAGGCAGTTTTAGTAAATGCAGGCCCATATCTTATTTGTATAAGACATGGACATCAGATCTCTACATACATTTCCTATTTAGATAATAATACAGGAGTCTATGTGTGAAATGTGTAAACTGTGTTAGGGGGCAAAGCAACTTCATTTGCAAATTGCTTGGCTTGTGTGCAAACTTTCAAGGACTTTTTTTCACAGCAAGATTTTTGTGGCAGATGTTTCCCAAGATCCTATTTGGATTTTAGCTGCTTAGATTTGCAATCAGGTTTTATACATCTAACTGAGCTTCTGTTTCCTCTGGAATCAGAAAATTAACTAGCTTTGTAGCATCTTTCTTGATCTGCCACCCGTGCCCTAAGGATTACAGACTCCACCTGAGCTTGTTTTACAAGCATAACAGAAAAAAATTAATCTCTGCTGGCAGCGCTCCCACTGGGACCCTAATGAATAATGATATCCCTCTCTAGCTGCCCTCTCAGTCCGACAGAAAAGCCACTCTAACCTAGAAATGTAGGGGCTGCTGAAACCAATCCAGCTTTGGATTAGCAGTCAGTCAAGCATCCATCTGCTCTTCATGACAGGATACCAAAACACAGGCTTACATGGCTGTATCTAAGAAAATGATCAAACCAATGACATCATAAAACACTGACTATTAAGCAACTCTGTGGTCATATGATCACAGAACGTCATAATATAATACATATATAAAATCATGTATGTTGTCATACTCATAATCATTAAATGCGAGTTGGTACCATCTACAATACCAGCAAAAATGTGTAATCATATTAAAATAACTGAACAATTACATTTCCAACATTTACTGCCCCTATGTCTATCTTCACAAGCAATAGAATGATCTCCATAACAGTTTGGACAGTTACAGTGCTGGCCAAGAGTATTGGCACCCCTGCAATTCTGTCAGATAATACTCAATTTCTTCCAGAAAATGATTGCAATCACAAATGCTTTGGTAATAATATCTTCATTTAATTTGTCTTCAATGGAAAACCACAAAAAGAATTGTCAAAAAGCTAAATTGGATATAATTCCACACCAAACATAAAAAAGGGGGTGGACAAAAGTATTGGCACCCTTTGAAAAATCATGTGATGCTTCTCTAATTTGTGTAATTAACAGCACCTGTTACTTACCTGTGGCACATAGCAGGTGGTGGCAATAACTAAATCACACTTGCAGCCAGTTGAAATGGATTAAAGTTAACTCAACCTCTGTCCTGTGTCCTTGTGTGTACCACATTGAGCATGGAGAAAAGAAAGAAGACCAAAGAACTGTCTGAGGACTTGAGAAGCAAAATTGTGAGGAAGCATGAGCAATCTCAAGGCTACAAGTCCATCTCCAAAGACCTGAATGTTCCTGTGTCTACCGTGCGCAGTGTCATCAAGAAGTTTAAAGCCCATGGCACTGTGGTTAACCTCCTTAGATGTGGACGGAAAAGAAAAATTGACGAGAGATTTCAACGAAAGATTGTGCGGATGGTGGCTAAAGAACCTCGACTAACATCCAAACAAGTTCTAGCTGCCCTGCAGTCTGAGGGTACAACAATGTCAACCCGTACTATCCGTCGGCGTCTGAATGAAAAGGGACTCTATGGTAGGATACCCAGGAAGACCCTATTTCTGACCCAGAGACATAAAAAAGCCAGGCTGGAGTTTGCCAAAACTTACCTGAGAAAGCCAAAAACTTTTTGGAAGAATGTTCTCTGGTCAGATGAGACAAAAGTAGAGCTTTTTGGGAAAAGGCATCAACATAGAGTTTACAGGAAAAAAAAAAAGAGGCCTTCAAAGAAAAAAACACGGTCCCTACAGTCAAACATGGCGGAGGTTCCCTGATGTTTTGGGGTTGCTTTGCTGCCTCTGGCACTGGACTGCTTGACCGTGTGCATGGCATTATGAAGTCTGAAGACTACCAACAAATTTTGCAGCATAATGTAGGGCCCAGTGTGAGAAAGCTGGGTCTCCCTCAGAGGTCATGGGTCTTCCAGCAGGACAATGACCCAAAACACACTTCAAAAAGCACTAGAAAATGGTTTGAGAGAAAGCACTGGAGAATTCTAAAGTGGCCAGCAATGAGTCCAGACCTGAATCCCATAGAACACCTGTGGAGCGATCTCAAAATGGCAGTTTGGAGAAGGCACCCTTCAAATCTCAGGGACCTGGAGAAATTTGCCAAAGAAGAATGGTCTAAAATTCCAGCAGAGCATTGTAAGAAACTCACTGATGGTTACCGGAAGCGGTTGTTCACAGTTATTTTGTCTAAAGGTTGTGCTACCAAGTATTAGGCTGACCGTGCCAATACTTTTGTCCGGCCCATTTTTGGAGTTTTGTGTAAAATGATCAATGATTTGACTTTTTTTTCATTCTCTTTTGTGTTTTTTCATTGGAAGCAAAATAAATGAAGATATTATTACCAAAGCATTTGTGATTGCAATCATTTTCTGGAAGAAATTGAGTATTATCTGACAGAATTGCAGGGGTGCCAATACTTTTGGCCAGCACTGTATGCCTGTTGTGAAGTCAGACCCTTACTGCTCTGATACCAATGACCCATGCTACGGAAAAGGTCATTAGTATTGAAGTTCTGGAAAAGCTCTTTAAATATTTTTGAAATGTAAAAACAGCATTATCCCAAGGTCACTTTTCTGCATGACGTTTATATGTTCTAGCCACAAATGCTTGGGTTTCCCCCTCTACTATAAAAACAGCTTAGACTAAATAAACACTGTCATCTTTTCTGTTGTTCTGATCTGTCAGGCGATCAGAACAAATGAAAAAGGCTTTGTTCTTCAGTTACAGTTTTTATAACAAAAAAAATAACAGACTGCTACATAATATATTAAGATTAAAAAGAATATCTGTTTACTTTTAACAATGAAGTGAATGAAAAAAATTGGAAAGTCTCCATTTACATTAGTTATAGAAATAGGAAACAATTTTTCTGGTCCTATAATGATCAGAAAGGAGAAGATGTGTGAAGGTAGCCTAAATGGAAATTCTAGGAAAATATCCTTAGCAAGTGTCTATGTTTGAAAAATTGAAATTAGATTGTGAACCCCATCTTAGCCACATACTGGTTTGAAGGACATTTCTGAATGATGTATCCATGTTGAAAGTCCTAAAGAGAACTTGTCACTATGGCAACAGTATGAAACCCTAAGTACACGACTGAGTGTGCAGCCAGAGCGTGTTCCAATTCTCCATTCTGATGTTCAGTTCCAATATTTATAGACAAAGCTCTATAAAATATCGTAAAAGAACAGAGCATAGGAACACCCTTGAGCTGTACACTTGGTTGTGACGTCTAACAGAGTAATATTAGTAACTGTAACTGAATCCAATAAACAGCCCACAACATGCGAGATGGTTGGTGGAGATGGTGAGAAAGGACTTTCTGGTTCTTTGGAGTTACACAGTGTCTCAGGTGGAGGTAGAATCTGTTTAGATGGTGGTGTGGTGGCAGCAGCAGGGCTATTGAAGATTGTAGGCTTTCCTGAAGAGGTGAGTCTTCAAGGTCCTCCCTCTTGAAGGTTGTAATTGTGGGGATCTTATGTATCATGGTACTGAGTTCCAGAGTATAGGAGAGAAGTCTTCCAGGCAGTTGTATGAAGAGTAGATATTGATATACAGGACTATAGCTCTATAAACTAGTACATTGTATGTATTTTTTAAACATACAGTCATGGCCGTAAGTGTTGGCACCCCTGAAATTTTTCTAGAAAATGAAGTATTTCTCCCAGACAATTATTGCAATTACACATGTTTTGTTATACACGTTTACTTCCTTTGTGTATATTGGAAAAACACAAAAAATGAAAAGAAAAAAAGGCAAATTGGACATAATTTCACACAAAACTCCAAAAATGGGCTGGACAAAATTGTTGGCACCTTTTCAAAATTGTGGGTAAATAACTTTGTTTCCAGCATGTGATGCTCGTTCAAACTCACCTGTGGCAAGTAACAGGTGTGGGCAATATAAAAATCACACCTGAAACCAGATAAAAAGGAGAGAAGTTGACTTAATCTTTGCATTGTGTGTCTGTGTGTGCCACACTAAGCATGGAGAACAGAAGAACCAAAATTGCAGAAAAATATCAACAATCTCAAAGTTACAAGTCCATCTCCAGAGATCTTGATGTTCCTTTGTCTACGGTACGCAACATAATCAAGAGGTTTACAACCCATGGCACTGTAGCTAATCTCCCAGGACATGGGCAGAAGAGAAAAATAGCTGAAAGTTTGCAACGCAGGATAGTCCGGATGGTGGATAAGCAGCCCCAATCAAGTTCCAAAAAAATTCAAGCTGTTCTGCAGGCTTAGGGTGCATCAGTGTCAGCACGAACTATCCTTTGACATTTGAATAAATTGAAAAACTATGGCAGGAGACCAAGGGGGACATAAAAAAGCTAGACTGCAGTTTGCCAAAATGTACGTGAGTAAGCCAAAATCCTTCTGTGAAAATGTCTTGTGTACAGATGAGACCAAGATAGAGCTTTTTGGTATAGCAGATCATTCTACTGTTTACTGAAAGCGGACTGAGGCCTACAAAGAAAAGCACAGTACCCACAGTCAAATATGGTGGAGGTTCAAAGATGTTTTGGGGTTGTTTTGCTGATTCTGGCACTGGGTGCCTTTAACTGTGTGCAGGACATCATGAAATCTGCAGATTAACAAAAGATTTTGGGTCTCAATGTAGGGCCCAGTGTCAGAAAGCTGAGTTTGTGTCCTAGATCATGGGTCTTTCAGAAGGATAATGACTTCAAACATACTTCAAAAAGCACCCAGAAATGGATGGAAACAAAGGGCTCGAGAGTTCTGAAGTGGCCAGCAATGAGTATGAATCTAAATACCATTAACACTTGCGGAGAGATCTAAATAAATTGCTGTGGGGAGAAGGCACCCTTCAAATGTGAAAAACCTGGAGCAGTTTGCAAAAGAATGGTGGTCCAAAATTCCACGTGAGAGGTGTAAGAAGCTTGTTGATGGTTATAGGAAGCAACTGATTTCAGTTATTTTTTCCAAAGGGTGTGCAACCAAATATTAAGTTGAGGGCATCAGTAATTACTGTATGTCTATCCCATTTTTGGAGTTTGGAGTGACACTGATGCACCCTGAGCCTGCAGGACAGCTTGAATTTCTTTGGAACTTGATTGGGGCTGCTTATCCACCATCCAGACTATCCTGCGTTGCAAACTTTCATCTATTTTTCTCTTCTGCCCACGCCCAGGGAGATTGTAAACTTCTTGATTATGTGGATAAAGGAACATCAAGATCTCTGGAGATGGACTTGTAACCTTGAGATTGTTGATATTTTTCCACAATTTTGGTTCTCAAGTCCTCAGACAGTTCTCTTCTCCTCTTTCTGTTCTCCATGCTTAGTGTGGCACACACAGACACACAATGCATACCGTAGATTATTCACCCACAATACAAAGTTATTTACCCACAATTTTGAAAAGGTGCCAACAATTTTGTCCTGCCCATTTTTGGAGTTTTGTGTGAAATTATGTCCAATTTGTTTTATTTTGTCTTGTTCCAATACACAGAAAAGTAATAAACATATGTATAACAAAAAAAGGGTAATTGCAATAATTTTCTGGGAGAAATACTTCATTTTCTAGAAAAACTTCAGGGGTGCCAACACTTACGGCCATGACTGTAAAACCATACCAGGGCTAACTACCTGACTAGCCTTACAACTGCTCCAATCAAACATCCCCTATTTTTCTGGTCAGGCCAATCTGCAAGTCCTGTGGTTAGAAGAAATGTGCCCAGATGGAATAAACCCTTTTATGTTGCTTCAGGGATCTGTGTGTTTGCCAGTATGGGTCAAAAAGGTATTTCTTCCACTCTATGGCAAGTGGGGTCTCTTCCATTACCATAGTGGTTTCTGTCTTACACTGGATTGCTTTCGGTTTATAAGTATAAAACGGTTGAATGTGATGGACCTTAATTTTTTTTAAACCCATTAACTATGTGACTATGTAATATAACTATTAGGATGTCATATTAAAGGTTTCTTTAAAAGTGACATATTTCTTTTATATTATACATAAAAATATATTACTTTTTGGTATCAATAACTCTATTAGTACTCTCACCTTGAAATGTTCAGAGCTAAAAAGACCAGGCAGCATCAGGTGATTGAAATGAAAAAAAAAAAAAAGTCCCAGGATTGAAGAGTACTACTGTGAAAGTTCTTTATAAAGAAAAAGCTGCAGCATGCTTGCATATAAACCAATAAAGACCAAGCCAATTTTCATTTTTACGTATGTTTTTTCCTCCCCACCTTCCGATCATTTTTTTTTTTTGGTCCACAGAGTCACATGATGAATTAATGTTTGCGGGACAAATTGTACTTTGTAATGGCACCATTCAATATCCTGTACAATGTACTTGCAAGCTGGAAAAAAAATTCAGAATGAGGTGGAATTGGAAAAAAGCACATTTGCTCCAATTTTTATACTGGTTTAATTTTTACGACATTCGCTGTGTGGTAAAAATGACATGTTATCTGTATTCCGTGGGTCACTATGATCATGGCAATACCATATTTGTATAGTATTTGAAATGTACCTTTTAAAAAATGAAAAACTAGAAAAATGCAAAATAGAAAAAAATGTTTGTGTCAGCATGTTCTGACACCTGTAACTTTTTCATATTTACAAGTATGGAGCTGGGTATGGCGTCTTTTTATGTGGGACAAGATGACATTTTTATTGATGCCATTTGGGAGAAGATCTGATGGCTTGATTTCTTTTATTCAGTTTTTTTAAGGAGGCAAAACCGTTCACCATATTGATTAAATATTTTAATATTTTAATAGTTTGGGCATATTTGAGCATGGGGATACCTAAAGTGTTTATATTTACTTTTGTTTATTTGTATATACAATCTAGGGAAAGGGGATGATTTGAACTTTTGTGTTTTTTGTTATCCTTTTTATAACTTTTTTTTCTTCTTCTTCTTTTACTTTTATGTTCAGATCCCATAGCGAACTTGAACGCTAGGGGGTCTGATCACTCATAGTAAAATCCATTGCCATCTATTACACACTGCCTATGGCAGAACATAATAGAACTAAGGTAATGACAAGCCTGGGAGCCTTCAATAGGTGACCGGCTGTCATGGCAACAAATCACCGCTCTTCAATGACATTCCGGAGAGTGGCGATCGGACAAAGATGTTGGTGCCCATGGCACCTACGCATTTTAGATGCCATGGTCATGTTTAGCCGTGTCATCTAAAGTGTTAACAGCTGCGATGCAGCAGGGCCCCATCCAGGGGGGAGCACAGTGTCCTGATGTTGGCAGCGTAAGGATCCTTGTGTGTGGTGGTGCACAGAGCTGAAGAGTAACCCAACTGCAAGAAGAATAAGTATATAGAGAAGTCTGGTCTTGCATCTAAATCTTTTTAGTCTGGTCTGGGGGTCTTAATATGAAATTTGCTAGGGGTCTGTCTATATTATTTAAGGGTCTGGTTTGGGTCTGAATTAATTTGGGATTTTTATCTAGGGTCTGAACTATTCTAGGGTTCTGTCTTGGGGGTCCATATTTAGGAGTTTAGTCTGGGATTTGAGTTAATTCAGGATTCTGGCCTAAACTCTAAATTACCTGTTCTATGGGGGCTGGCTGACTACAGTAAAGCCAGAGCCCATAGCACAGGTAATTACATGTGAGATTAGCAGAGGGAGGAGTGACCTGGGATCACGGACTAGTTCCGATCTCGTGACCTGAGGGTCGGAACCAGGCCGGGAACCCCTGGGTCCATGATGAAGAATCTGTTTGATACAGAAAGGCAAGTTTAAGTCCATGGACAACACTTTTAAGCCTGACATAGAAAACGCTAGTCTTAATAAATTTTGCATATGTGTTATGACACATGAGTGACTAGGACAGATGTTATTAAAGAGATGAGATAGGAAACTCTACCAATGACTAATGAAAATATTAGGACTTCAGCAAAGGAATTACTATTTGGTTATACTGGTAATAGAAATGGGGCTCTCATATGTGAAAGTCTGTTTTACTAATTTTACTTTCTGCACAGTTCCCTATACCGATCTTTCAGATCAGTGCAGGGCAGGAGAAAGTAAGCTACTCTCTCTATAGTGCATCTGGCAGACTGCAATCCCTGCCACCAGCAGTACCCGAGAGAAACACTCACCTCCCGACTGCTGCCCTTTTAGCCCTGATATATTACAAAAGCGGCAGCAGGGATCAGTGATAGTCCCTGCTGCCTACAAATGGGCAACGTGGCTAAGCTCCTGTCTAGGCAGCAGGAATGATAAACAATCCCTGCTGCTGCTATTGCAATGTAACAGTGCTGAAAGGGCAGTGGTGTGTGTGTGTGTCTGTCACTCAGGAGCATTATACTGTGGAGGGAGGACGACTAATGGGGAATTATACTTCTTAGTACCCCCCACAAAGTATAATGCTCCATTAGTGCACTCCACACAGTATAATGCTCCATTAATACCACCTACATAGTAAAATGATGTTTAGTGTCCCACAAACAGTATAGTGCTCCATCAGTGCCCCATACACAGTATAATGCTCTTTAGTGCTCCCCCACAGTATATTTTCCCATGAGTTCCCCATACACAGTATAATGTTTTCATGTGGACTACACAAAGTATAATGGTCCTTAGTGCCTCTCATACAATGTAATGCCCCATTAGTGCCCCACACACAGTATACTGCTCCTTATTGTCCCCACACAGTATAATGTTTTATTAGTAACCCCCACACAGTATCATGCTACATTAGTGCCCCGCACGCAATATGCCCCCAAACAGTATAATGCTCTTTAGCTCCCCATGAACATCATAATGCCATGTTAGTGCCCCCCATACAGTATAATGCCATTTGTGTTCTCACACAGTACAATGCTCCATTATAATGTGTGAAGGCACCCATAGGACATTATACCATGTGCAGACTACTAATGCGGCTTTGTGTATGTGACTTAAAGGGGTTTTCCAGCTTCCAAAAATTATCTGAAATCTATATCCATAGCAGTTCTAAATACTCACTGTTCCCTTGTGCAATCTTTGCTTGGCTTTATTTTACTTGCAGCTCCTTGTATTAGTGTTATTTACACGCAGTGTGTCTGTGGATAAACTACATTTCCCATGATTCATCTGCCTGTTATATCTGTTCCCATAAAGGGGGCCACTTCTTCTTCACCTTTCAACCAGGCAGGTCATGATGCTTTTTTCCCTCTAGCTCAAAAATCAGCTAGAGGAAAAAAATGAGATACTGACCCCTACTGAAATGAATGGGCATGCATGGGAAGCATTTCTTGAGGTGGATTCCTCCTCAAAATCTACCTGCAAAATACTCAGTGTGAACTTACATCTGGAGAGCCAAAAACATAAGCCTAAAAGATAAGGGCCTAAGTCATACACTATGTTTTAAGCCAATTTATGTTTAGCTTTGGACTGAAATGAATCTTAGGATGACATCGAAGCTTGAAAGGTTTTCCCATCAGTATTCAGAAGCTTGGTTAGTTGCTCTGCTGGTGTCCCAATAGTCGGCTCACATTTCCCATTCCGTGGCTATTTGGTTTTATTGCATAGTATATAAAGTTTATGAATACAAAGGAAATGTTTATTATCAGATGACAAAGCCAACAGAAAACCTGATGTAAAGTTGCAAAGGCATCTGCCAGGCTTCAAGTAAGACTTGCCCCCTAGTGGATATTGCAAGTTATTAAAGATAAGACTTGAAATATGCCAGCATGATAATACAAATATACATCTGTAGCACAGCTGGAATGGCCATTGAACAATTTCTGTTGTGCTCTACAATTTCATGTAGTTCTATGGAAAACCACAGACGTTTTATATTGCATTGTTTTATCACAATGACTAGCGACAATGAAAAAAGCTAGATATATTGTAAATAAATCCATAACTATTTTTATTGAGGTTTACGTGTAGAAAATAAACATATAGACAGACCATTGTCACAGGTACAATAGGGTCAAACAAATTCCATGAGTAATATAGGAGACAGGAGTTGAGGCACAACAGAAATAGATGAATACAGTGAGATGGATGAGATAACTTAATTACGCCGTAATGGCCAGGGAAGAAAAACATGTGAGGTACAGTGAAACCCCTTGAGTCGAATCACCCAAGTTTGCAAAGAAAAATGGTCTTTAATAGGGGTGATCCCCTAGTTAAAAAAAAGTATACAGAAAGCAGGTTAAAGCTTTTAATAGTCAACAAACATAGCCCCCAAATCTAAATAATGACGAAAGAGCAAAAATGAATTTTATGCGTCAGCATATTACACAGAACCAGGCATCACATCAACATATCACACACACAACCAGGCTCAAACTGGGACTAATAAAAAAGCCATGGTAGTGTACACAAGTCACTCTAATCCAATCTTGGTTCCCAGCTTGACTTTTCTCTTATTCCTAATCACCAACATGACTCCCCTTCCTATTTCTGGTCCCCAGCAAGGAATCCTTTTCAATTATGGTCCTCAGAATGTTTCCCCTCTCATTCCTAGACTCCTGCACAACATCCCTATAATTTTGATTCTTAGCATGGTCCCCCTCCTTGACCCCAGCATGGCTACCCCTTTCATTCCTGGTCCCTAGCATGGCTACCCCTCTGATTCTTAGACTTAAACATGGCTCCCCTTTCCGTATTCTCCCTTCATTGCTTACCTTGATGATAACAGCTGACATTTCATATGCCAAAATGTGAACTTTAAAGCCCACTTGAGAACACCCTAAGAATGTCCATTGGTGTAAGGTATACATAAAACATGTACTTTTTGTGACCCTGTTCCCGAGATTGTCCTGATAAAACTGGGACCATTGCCATGTATGCTTAGCACCTCACTGGAATTGACTATTGCATGGGCTCTCTGCTCCAGTGTAACGCTGGAGAATCTTCTCTTCTGATGTGTTTGGCACATCTCTTGCTTTTGTTTTCTGCAGTCCAGTGATGCCGTACAGCACAGAGATGTGTGGTTTTTCATAGGGGTTTCCAGTGAACAATATGCTAAAGAGGTGGGGTCTTTAAGGGGGGGGACACACTTCTGGGGAGGTTTCACTGTATATGTAAAACCACACCACAACAAAAACGTCACAATAACAATCACTATCATAGAGGAGCAGCATCACCTGCTGTCAAGAATGTAACACTGGTAGGCCCCACCACTTGCTTCAAAAATCAGGCAAGACATATGACTGAATTCATACATCTACACCAAAGGATCTCCTATCAGCAGCCTTTCCACTTACCAGGTGGTCAGGCAGAAGTGCTATCTGATTTTGTGTTGTATAAGAGAAAGGTAAGATCTGTATAAACTCTCCCAGATGCTAGGTATGTGTACAACCACCCAATCCAACTGGAAAAGATGAGTCAACTTTTCTAGAAATATTTTTTCAGGGTAAGCTGCAGCTGAATCCAAAGTTGCCAAATTGTCCTTAAAGAGGACCTTTCATGTCCTCAGGCACATGCGGTTTTACATACCGCTAGAAAGCCGACAACGCGCTGAATTCAGCACACTGCCGGCTTTCCCGGTATGTGCCCTGGGGCTGGAGATATCGGCAGTGTAAGTTTCACGGTTTACTGTCAGAAAGGCGTTCCTGACAGTCTAGCTGCGCTGTGAGGAATGCCCTCCCTGACTCTGCTCGTTCATAGACTTGTACTGGGGGGGCGTTCTTCACAGCTGAGCGTCATCGCTGTCAACAGTACTGCCCGGCGCAGCTAGACTGTCAGGAACGCCTTTCTAACAGTAAACCATGTAACTTACACCGCCGATATCTCCAGCCCCGGGGCACATACTGGGAAAGCCGGCAATGTGCTGAATTCAGCGCGCTGTCAGCTTTCTAGCGGTATGTAAATCCGCATGTGCCTGAGGACATGAAAGGTTCTCTTTAAGGCAGTGGCCACTTCACAGTGGAAACATTTCCTGCTTCTCCAAGTACATCTATACTCAGAGATCCACCCAGTTGATGATTCCCAACTGGAGACTAAATGGTACAAAAGTTAGTAGAACTGACAACAGTAAAACTTTTAATCAAGTGCCAGAACCGCAGAATGGAGAGGCAAAACCGCAGGTAGTAATATATACCAGCATATGCTTGACCACATTTAAGACAGAGAGCCATCGGCTATAGCCCATTAACAATCCTCTGTGGGGGGGATATACAGTAAGACACTGGTTTCTGCGGGGAATGGGTGCCAAGTCTACCCAGAGTTATTGCAAACCGTGAATAAAACGCAATTTCACACACTGTACAGAGCTGGAAGCAGACAGCTCCATATACTATGCAGTGGTCTGGTTGTGTTATTGCAGGTCTGGTCACTGCACAGTGTATGGCGCCATCTGCTTCTGGCTTTGTACACTCCTCAATAGGACATTAACCCCTGTCACAGCCATTTTTCGTTTTCGCTTTATTCCCTGCTTTCCTAAAGCCAATAACTTTTTTATGAGGGTTTTTAGGGGGTTCATTTTTAATTTTCGTTTTTAGGGGGTTTGTCAGAATATGGCGATTTAAAAAAAAAAAAAAAAATATATGCAAAGTTTTGGATTTTCGTTAAAATGTAAATAAAACTATATAAATTTGGTATTCCCAGAATCGTACCGACACAAATGGGGCCTTGTCATTTTGACTGTGAAAACTGTAAAAAAGTCGCACAAATGCACTTTTTCTTCAATTCTACCCCATTCTGAATTTTTTTACAGCTTCCCAGTACATTGTACAGAATAACAAATGGTACCATCATGAAGAACAATTTGTCCCGCAAACATTAAGCCCTCATATGGCTCTATGAATGGAAAAATTAAATATTATTTTTTAAATCGAAAATCAAAACATGCCTCCGGCGGGAAGGGGTTAAAGTAATGATGTTTTATCTGTGGAGGTGTCTCTGAGCTGCATGACTATCTGCCGCTATCATTCTCTCTACCTTCTTTCCCCATACTAGTCTCTCTGTCTATATATATATGAGATAAAATAAAATAGATATGAGAAAGAGACAAAAGTAAGGGATACAGACAGAGAGACAGAATAGTAGATAGAAGGATAGGCTATAAGATATACAATGATGAGATTGATAGGATATCAGATGAATATATAGAAATGACAGAAGGACAGATTGACTGATAGATAGGATTATTGGGTAGATAGATATGAGGGTGAGAGACATAGATAGATAAACAAACTGACAGGATATTAGATAGATAGAGAAGAGACTGACAGATAGCTAGGTAGATACGCTTTACTTTCACTGTACATTTAGACTACACTGTTGGGGCTGGTAGGACCCAGGAATGTCTGAGATATTCACGTCACATCCTCAGTGGAGGTCCCTCACAGCTTTCTCCTGTCAGTATTTAGCTACAGTTGTGCATGGACATCTGCACACGGATAAGGCACTTGCATTTGCTTCATCCTGTGCCTCCTTCTAATAAGCATTTCTCTGCATCCTTCATAGTGGTGGAAACTGCTCTGAATCTGTTCAGAAAAGGTGGAACACATGTTTGCATTGGGAGTTGTTCCTCACAAATGAGTGCAATGTCTTTGAATCAGGGGAAGAGTTTCTGCAACCCTTTAACACTATCAGGTATCTGGACTGGAGCAGCGTCTTCCTCTTCAGGTTAGCATGTTTTTTTTTTCTTACCTCTGTGTACAGGCAAGGCTTCCATTGTGGTGTGATGAGGAGGTGGAGGTTGACTGGAAATGTCAGCATCTCCATAGTCATGGCTCTAGTCTTTCAGACCAATGAGGCTGAAAATCAGACATCCCTGGCTCTAAATTTGTGTCTTCCCTGTGCAGCTTGGAGCAGTTCCTCACTGTGCTGCACAAGAATAAAAAATGTGGGAAATTGTAGCAGCAGATGCGCTGAGAAAGATGCATAACCCCTTTCTACCCACAGAAACCAGAACTGGTGGAAGCTCCTACAGTGGGAAAAAAAGTAATTACTCAGCCACCAATTGTGCAAGTTCTCCCACTTAAAAAGATGAGAGAGGCCTGTAATTGACAACATAGGTAGACCTCAACTATGAGAGACAAAATGCGAAAACATATCTAGAAAATCACATTGTCTCATTTTTTAAGAATTTATTTGCAAATTATGGTGGAAAATAAGTATTTGGTCACCTACAGACAAGCAAGATTTCTGGCTCTCACAGACCTGTAACTTCTTCTTTAAGAGGCTCCTCTGCCCTCCACTCATTACTTGTAGTAATGGCACCTGTTTGACATTGTTATCAGTATAAAAGACGCCTGTCCACAACCTCAAACAATCACACTCCAAACTCCACTATGGTGAAGACCAAAGAGCTGTGGAAGGACACCAGAAACAAAATTGTAGACCTGCACCAGGCTGGGAAGACTGAATCTGCAATAGGCAAGCAGCTTGGTGTGGAGAAATCAACTGTGGGAGCAATAATTAGAAAATGGAAGACATACAAGAACACTGATAATCTCCCTCCATCAGGGGCTCCACGCAAGATCTCACCCCGTGGGGTCAAAATGATCACAAGAACGGTGAGCAAAAATCCCAGAACCACACGGGGGACCTAGTGAATGACCTGCAGAAAGCTGGGACTAACGTAACAAAGGCTACCGTCAGTAACACACTACGCCACCAGG
Organism: Leptodactylus fallax; assembly: GCA_947044405.1. Classification (NCBI taxonomy): domain Eukaryota; kingdom Metazoa; phylum Chordata; class Amphibia; order Anura; family Leptodactylidae; genus Leptodactylus; species Leptodactylus fallax. The sequence continues at coordinate 3,538,178 of CAMRHE010000024.1, forward strand.
GACTCAGATCCTTCAGTGCCAGACGTGTCCCCTTGCTTAAGCCAGTACATATCTGGGCCCGTCTGAAGTTTGATGAAGAGCATTTGGATGTTCCAGAAGAGTATTGGAAGAATGTCATATGGTCAGATGAAACCAAAGTAGAACTGTTTGGTAGAAACACAACTCGTCGTGTTTGGAGGAGAGTGAATGCTGAGTTGCATCCAAAGAACACCATACCTACTGTGAAGCATGGGGGTGGCAACATCATGCTTTGGGGCTGTTTCTCTGCAAAGGGACCAGGACTGATCCATGTACATGAAAGAATGAATGGGGCCATGTATCGTGAGGTTTTTGAGACAGCCCCAAAACATCACTGCTCTAGAGGAGATCTGCATGGAGGAATGGGCCAACATACCGGCAACAGTGTGTGCCAACCTTGTGAAGACTTACAGAAAACGTTTGACCTCTGTCATTGCCAACAAAGTATATATAACAAAGTATTGAGATGAACTTTTGTTATTGACCAAATACTTATTTTCCACCATAATTTGCAAATAAATTCTTTAAAAATCAGACAATGTGATTTTCTGGATTTGTTTTCTCATTTTGTCTCTCATAGTTGAGGTCTACCTATGATGTCAATTACAGGCCTCTCTCATCTTTTTAAGTGGGAGAACTTGCACAATTGGTGGCTGACTAAATACTTTTCCCCCACTGTATTTCCCTTTAAGTGATGGAGGCCCTGGGGCACACGCATTGGTGCCCCCTTGTCACTGGGATTATCATTTCCTAAATTTTGCTAAAATTGTTTTTCTGGCAATGTTTAAATAAATCCATAAGATTTAAATATTACTAGACCATAAAACTCACTACCTGGTTACTCTACAATTACTTCCTCTTGGATCACTGCTTTCTTGATAATCTAGGGTGGCTTTTTTTGTTTTTTGTTTTGCTTGTCCAAAGGTTTATGTTTCTATCATTCTTGGATAATAGGGGGTTCTTACTATTCTCCTTTAAACCCCATTCTTACAGTGGAGCCTCCAAAAATGAATAAAGCAAGAACTGCACAGGCTTCTAGATCCTTTCTGGAATTAATTCATTCACACACACACACACACACACACACACACTCTCTCTCTCTCTCAGTGGAGGGAATTTATTACGAAGTTCCGTGCCCCAGGATTGAAATCTAGGCCAGTCAGAGACTAGTGCTGATTTCAGTTATAAGTCAAGCCAGTTTCTGGTGGCACAAATATAGGCCATATGCCAAAAATGTAACATCTATGTCAGTTGTCAGGCGTATATGAAACAGTAAACTCCAATATTTTTTTGCAAATACAGTACAATTTTGTTTTTGTGTACCATAGCTACAAATGATTCTGAAAATACCTCAAAAAACTGCATAAAAAACATGCCCGAAACTGCAACTTTTACACAAAAATAAAGGGTGTGAAATCACCCTATAGGAATTATCCTATAATAAAACATTTTATAAATGTATTATTGTTGATAGCCCCAAAGCTTGCTCCAGGGTCAGCTCCAGGTTTCTTGCTTTGTAAAATTCACAGTCGTAACCATTTTTTAATTTTGTAGTAACATAGCTATACAAGACTTTAGTTTTTTTTTTTTTTTTTTTAAAAGCCAAATTGCTATACCCATAAGTAAGCATTTAATTTTTACTACCTTTTACTGTTGATCAAATTGAAAAAAAAACACAAAAAAAACACAAGAACAAATTGTGCCATTTTTATTTACACCATTTACTGATTGATATATTTAGTATACAGTGTTTACTACATTGTATGAAATTTCATGGTTACAACAATATCAAATTAGATACTTAATTTGTGACCATATATACAGTATACTTTTGTTTTTTGTAACATATAATGTACTCGCATATAGAACTACTGTATATGTCTATATACCAGTAGATCATGCATATAATAAGAATAATGCTATTTAGGTTTTAGTTCCACTCAGGTCCTGTTCTGGAAGAATTTTAAAAACACAGTCTTTGGGCCATGGGTCTTTTATGGGCCAATGACAAACATTTAGAATGCATTTTTCACACACAAAGGACTCAAAGTACAGGGAAAGTTTTGAAGTCAGTGGCTACTGTATAGATGCTCATCCTCCATACCAACTAGGTCCAGTTTTTCATAGCAAGTCAATACAGATATTCCCTTTGGTAAGATGTAAACGCAGAAGCCCAGTAATGGAAGGTATCAGTGTTAATTACTGAGCTACCATGCTGCCCATGTAGGACTGACTGGTATAATCGAGTACCGCTACAGATATTTAATGGAGCAGCAGTGTCCAATGACCAATACATTCAAACTCTTTTGGTGTAGAGGCTCAGGACCCCATTCCAGTAATTACAGGAGATGTGATCATAGATATATCACCAATCTTCTGGATAAGTGATACTTGTTTCACATAGGAGACCTTAAGGTTGTGGTCAAACATTGTGAAATGCAGAATTTTTACCTGTTGCAAAACTGTAACAGAACAAAAAACACTGCATTTCACAAGCCCAGCAAAGTGAATGAGAAATTATGTAATCTCATCCCAACATTTCAGAAAAAAAATGTTGCAGAAACACACGTTTTTTAAAATAGTAGCATGTTAATTTTACCTGTGAGATTAATAATACGGACACCAAGATATGGACAACACAGTCATCTGAATACAGCCTTATTTTAATTTCATACAACTTCTTGAACAGGGTGGTTGTAATGAAGCCTGGTTGTCCTCATTCAAAATCAAGGGGGCAGCCACACTGCCTATTGTTAGCCATACATATCTGACAACAATTGGCCACAGATTAACAATCACATCACCAACATAAACAATTAAACTGCCCAATAAGAAGGCAGTTTAGAAAAAAAAATGAATTGACTGAGCAAAATGACAAATTATTGGATGAATTTAGCCAATCATGCCATCACTTTATTTTCTGCCAAGCTAAAATGTAAAACATGTCAGATGTTTTATGGCAGACAGAAGTCTTCCATCGGCTGTCAAATCCACTTTACTTTTATAAATGATTATAAATCAACTGTGTACCTGGGGTTTAACATATGCCTCTCTTTGGCATGTTCCATTGGTGGTGATGGACAGAAACGACAAAGCGAAACAGGAGCTCTAACAGTTATGGCTAGACCTCGAGTGCATATGGAATAAAAGCTGAATTTCTTGATAGCAAGAATGCACTTACGTGAGTAACATCCCCTCCAACAACATATAAGTGTTTTAAAAGTGAGTTTGGTGGTGGTACACTTCTTTTAATTTAAACAGGTTGTTTGATATTAGAAATACATAGAAACAAAGCCACACCTATCCATGGGTTGGGCCTAGTATTGCATTGAAGCCAAAAGGACTGAGCTGCATGCCACAAATAACCTGTGCACTCGTGTGCCTCTGTTTTGCCAGCTATTTTTTTCTAATCCTAAACATTCCATTTAAAGAGGACCTTTCACCACCTCTACCAACTCCAGTTCTTAACATCTGTTAATATGTGCTGCTCTACTTATTTCAGCACAGTTGGAATTTTTCTCTAGCTTCCACTGTTCCCAAGCAAACAATGCAGCTAGTTTTGGGGCATGATAAACTACTTACCCTATATTCACACAACAATGAGTATTGGCTGCGTGATGGCCGTCACACAGCAGCATTCATTTCAGCGTTTGTGATCACTGTTTTCCATGACCAATGTTTCAAATTATAGGTCATGCTCTATTTTGATCCATTTTCACCAATCTCTCATACACCGAAATGTATGAAGGATCAGAGAAAACAGGCCCCAAATGTCTGTTTCACTGCCATTTTCATCCATGGTCAACTGAAAGTAGGCTTAGGCTCTGCTGAGAATTTAAAGTTCTACCATTACCAAAGGAGATCTACCATGTTTGACAGTGAAAATAGCATTAAAGAGGACCTTTCACCACCTCTGCAATGTCCAGCTCTTTGCTTCATTTAATAGCTGCTGCACCACTGACTGTGGCATAGTTGGAATTTTTTATCTCGTCACCCCCACCTTTTCTGAGGAATATCTGCTGTAAGTTTTGGTACCTCATATGCTATTTAGGCTCAGCAGTGTCAGGCAGAAGCAGGCAAGGGGCGTAATATTGATTTTGAATCAGAGGTACACATGGATGATTTCCGTGTGCTGCCAGTGCCTCCACATACCCATTAATATCCTTCCATTAATACACAGGTGTGTGTATGGGACCATTACAATATAATAGGACAGTGTGCTAGCCGTGAAACAGTGTGTTAGCACATAGACAATGCACATGGTTGTGTGCATGAAGCCTAAGGAGTCTTAATTTTTCCATATTTTAGTGACATTTTAGGGTCTTTGTGTTTTTCTATAGAGTTACGGCCTAACTTGATGGCCTAACTAACAATGGTTATCCTGGAACTTACTAATATTGAAATTTGAAGGAACACTGTTATATTAATGCATATACAGGATTATGATAAATATTGGTACACTGTATGTGTTTTTATCATTCAGGTGTTTCTGTGGTACTTGATCAGTTAATATCCCCTTGACAATTTCACTTATCAGTCATTAGCACATTTACCCTATGCTGTGTTATTCCCAGTTGGCAAAACTGTTAAATGCCTCCATACATGAAAGGAACACATTAACACCAGACAGATGTAATGGTATTGGATGACAATGGAGGTGTAGAGAAATTGGCTTAATTAGAAAGCTCATTAATTTGCAAAAATAAAGAAAAATCTCCAAAATGCTATGGTTTTTCCTTTTATGAATAACAGGCCTTCAGAAGCCTTCAATTTACACCTTTAATAAGGACACCTAGAAAAGTAACTTAATGACCAATTATCTCTACATTTATATGTGTGTTAAAATACATGATATTTTAAAAGGCACAGTTCTAAAAGCTCATACTTTACTTTTCGTAAGCAATGTTACAGCCCCCAAATTGTATATTATAGTAAATAAAATAGATATGTATATGTGCATACCTATCTACTCATCTGCACACACACACATACAATACACACAGACTAGGGGTTTTCTGGCTTTATATAGATAAAACTTAGTTAAATGAATTTTTTGGCATACAATATAGTAAACCTATCAGTCAGAAAACGATTATGACACTTCCAACTAACGCTCACTCATTTTTCTTTTGTAAAAAAGTTATGACAAAAACAGCAAAAAGTTGCTTATTTATGAACAAATGTGGCTTCAGCCAAAATTTGCTATTTTATCTTAGAAAAAACATGTGTTTATCCCAGGCATGCTTAAATTCATTTACAGTAGATTTCCCAACTACATCTGCTGGAAGATTGATCCAAGCCTTAACTAGTCTACCAGTGCAATAATATTTCCCGACATTGGTTCTGATCTTCCCCCAACTAATTTCAGATTGTTACCCCTTTGTCATGTGTTAAATTTTTATTTATTAAAAACACTTTCCTAACCCCTATTTATACAGGGGTTGCTATCCTAATCAACTATGGTACAATATTAGCATGAGATAATTGATATAAAACAACTGTAATTAATGTAATTAATGAGAAAGCACTTTACTATACATCTTAGTCACTTACTGTCAGAACTGAAAGCAAGTCTTCAACAGAACATTCTGGCTTTAGTCTGTCTCGGAACATCCGAACAGTTTGGTGCTTCAAGTAGTAATATGAAGCAATTCGCCCATAGGTTTGGGGCTCAATTGTACGATTGTCCTTAAGAAAAGAAAAGAAAGATCTTAATAACAATTTTATCAGTAGTGCACTTTGGAAACCTTTTACACAGGTAGATTTTATGCCTGTGATGTAGAAAGACAATGTGGCAGTCATTGGACTGTATAGGATCGAACAATCATTAATAGAATTGTTCACCTCCATACAATTTACATTTTACATGGTTAGTAGCAAATACTCCGACAAACAATTTTTATGATTGTATAAGAGGTGATCAGCCAAGAAATAAACATTGATACAGCCAATATTCATCCTGTTCAAAAGGTTCTTAAGATGTAGCAATCTTAAAGTCAAGGGATTGAAGACATGTATCTGAGAAAATGCACAACAAACAACTGCTTGTTGCAATGTTACATACATCTTGTAGAAATATGTTTCTGCCTCTATAGTACAGGACTTATTGATTAGATATAGTTTTCTACAAACATGCTAATTAGATTAGTTTAATTGAAAAGCTTCTCAGACTGTTATGGGGCATCACTAGTGCACCTCTTATAAGGGGACAAAGGCAGTGCCCTAAATTCAGTGCTAGTCTTGCTCTACTTCTAAATTTGCTCCATCACAGAAAGAGAGCCACCTTCCCCCCACCGCTGGCTAAGCTAGCCCCTTTCTCCACTATGGCTAGCACTTAGCTATTGAACTGAAGAAAACAGTCGGCCCCCCTTCAAGCGAATCACTGTTCACATAGTGACATGGGGAAATGGTCAGCTTCAAACCAGGAGGTAGAGCAGGATTGGGGTTGATATCAGGACACTGAAGCAGATGATATCAAAAGAAACTGATGTTTTGTTTTATAGGACAAACATAGGGATATAATGTATTTTTAAAAATCTAATGAAATAAAACAAGGTATGGAATTACATTCTTAAAAATGCCTACATTATATTACACTAATGCTAAAGCAATCACCATCTTGTCTAAAACAAATGATAAAATGTTCTCAAAGATTATTTTTGGGCCTGAAATTTGGCACCATAAAGATTTTTAGCCAGTGTCAAGTTTATAATTCTCTTAGACTGGGAGGGGTTTCCATACTTCTAGAAATCCATTTCTCTCAATGCAAATGGTGCCAAACTCTAACAGAAGACAGAACTGGTCATGCTAAAATCCTGTATGCTCAACCCATCTCTTCCCAGCCATCTATCATCTGGGGTCTATGTTCAAATACACATTAGAATGTAACCCAATAATGCCAAAGACCAAAAAAGTGGAATTTATTCAACCAATGTGTATGGGCAGCTTGAGTTGTTTCTGACCCCTATCTGTGAACTGCCAGTATTGCTGATAGTCTACAGTCTTATCCATTTGAAGATGGAAAGCATTTAAAAGCAGTAATAGCGAAAATAACACCATGTTGAAATTCTCGAAGGGCTTCCTGAGAAGTTCTGAAACTTTGTATAAAATATAAATAATGTTACAAGTTTTGAAGTGCTTTTTCATGTACAGTTGACTTCCTTGTGCAAAATCACAGTTTAACACTTTTGTTGGCTTCGTATTTCGCAGTACAAATTGCCTATCTTTAATTTGTACCCCTGAGACATTTAAAGCTCCCCATTATATCTCTCTGTACAACTACCTACAGTACGGTCTTCACATGCTCCTAATTAGGCACGGACTACCACATACGCCTTTCATTGCACTTACATCCACTTGCCCTCAAATGGTTTCATAGAAAAAGAGAGTTTTAACCAATAAAACATGAACAGTTAAAACAGAAGAAGTCAGTCGGGTTCATAAACGCAGAACAATGGAATGCATAGTCCTTAACTACTACAACCTCATCACCCCCATACTAAGAAGAAGAAGGTGACGGCAATTTAAAGTATTGGAAAGAAAAAATTCTGCACTTTAATAAGAATTTAAAAGATATAATGCAACACGTCGATGATAGCAAACAGTCATTACAAACACATACTGACAATTAAAGCACCAAAAGTCAATGTGTTATACAGAGAACTTTATTGCCATTACCTCCAGTACACAAAAAAGCGAACTTAAACGTGAACAGTAATATGCCACCTCCATAATATTTTACATTATACTATGTTGCTAGGTTTGATTTTATTTGCTGTAATGGATCCATGTTATACAGTGCATCATATGTCGCAATTAATAGATTTCCCTTTATTCTGCTTTTTATACCTGTGGTTCTCATACTTTCATTTGGAGAACACACGTTGACACTAAGAAAAAGTTTAAAAAATTTGGGGATTTTTTTTTAGTTTTCAAATTGCTAAAGTTTTTAAAATAGACGTTACTTTGTTCATTCTAATAAAACATTTAATAAAAGATGTATTTTAAGAAAAAGAAAGACTCAAATGTCAGATTCTACTTACTGTAACTTGTGATGTATCCTTCCTCTAACAAGTGCAGAGATCAGTGGTGTGTGGTGACCAGTTTTGAAAAAAACAAAAGCAAACCACGTGGAAAATTATGAATAACAACATTTTTTTCCCCAAACTGGTCATTTGGCCCCACTCATCTCAGCATATATTAAGCCAAGCAGAAAGGTAAAGAAAGACACATTTGAACTAATGTTGTATTGTTTCCACATAGCTGTTACGCCTGTGAACATATTAATACCATGTAGTAGGATTTCATAATTCAGCAAGTACTGTCCTCTTGTATTGTCACACAGTAACTGGACACATATGCTCAGAAATGACAAGGTCGCCAGCAGTCCTTATAATATTGCAAAGAATTATCTGACAGAATGTGAAACGTCTGGGAGGCAAGTCTCTACAAAAGTGACATTTCCTGTCTCATGTAAGCCAACTCTTAATACATTTTTCTCCGTACAAGTGTACAAAGAAGTTTAGTAAATGAAAATAAATTAGTAACTGCAAACATATGTAAAAAGTGTCCCATATCCAATCTAATGTGTATGGGCAGTCTGAGTGGCCAAAGGTAATAGACACATTTTGAGACTGGAGAGTATCAATGTTGCCGTTACTGTACAGACTGAACCACCTTAAGGTGAAACTTCTCTAAGAGCATAGGACTAATATGAAATAAATGTATGAAGTGTACTTTCTTATAGTACAATTTGTTAAAATAAAATAACACAGGCAACCTGAATTGCTGTGCCAAGCAATCAGTTATAACGGAGGAAGGTGCGTTACTTATTTGCTGTATTTATCTCTGCTTTGCCATGATCATCAGATTCTGGCATTTCTAAACTGAAAATTGTTTGGGACTATAATCATACATGGCAGACCAGTTGAAGAAATTTCTACCACTGTTCCCATTAATTTGAATATGGCTTGCAGAAATTCATGCGCTTGCCACCAAGCAACCTTAAACAGATGATTTTTAGTCTTATTTAGTTTTATTGTGAAACTTAATAAGTCTTTAAATAAACAAATGTTACAAAAAATACAGTTTTTGAAGAAAAACAGTCATGTTTGTGTTATCCTGTATAGTGAAACCAATTTAATATATCATATATTTTGTTTCATAGTTATATCAAGTAAATAACACAACTTTCTGGGTGAGAGATAACATATGCAATCTTATGATGACAAGGTGCTGTACATCTACAGTGTCTGGTGCTTTAAGCCAGTGCCACTGTAAATGTATGGTACACATTTAAAGCTCCTGCTACCTATGAAGAGCAGGTCAGGCGCCTGGATGTTGGGGAAAGCTACATCTCCAAGGAGAAGACAGAAGTGGTTTATAACTCCTTATGTCATCTCTATTTGAGCTTACATAGGACTCAATGCCACTGATTTTATGGGTGCACCCAGCATGGCATGGTGTGGTCTTTTAAAGGGCATATTATGTAACACAAATATATACAATCCATAACAGACTGTCACCACAGCTGACCAGTTAACCCAAGACTATACATATTATATATCCAAACAACTGTAACACAACGGGGAACTCATTTTAATACTTACTTTCTGCATCTATTTGCAAATTTTTTTTAAAAATAAAATACTATAATAATGATGTCCTTGGCAATTTGCAGAAAAAAACAATTTGTAAATGTGTTTTAAAAGGCCGTATATGCCGCTAAAAAACAACACAAAAATTAATTTGGTAGCCAAACAAATAAAATTAGGGTCATTAAACCACCACACATAAATGAAAGAAATGGACCACTCACATAATCCACATAAACCATTAAAAAACAGGCCTGCTCTCTCAGGCCTGTTAAAGGGTTAATATCAGTGTAATCCACCATGTTAATTTTTGCATACTATATTCCTGTATGACTAACTAACATGTTTTTTTTTGTCTTTTAACGTTGTCTTAACTGACTGATACTAAACAGACAAAAACTACATCTCTTAAAAACAGTTCTAGCAGAAGTGGGAAAAATAATGCATGTTGATGGTGACTGGATACGTAGAGTTTCTCACCTCAGCAATCTCTATGCAGTATGAACATTCCAGGTCAATGAGTGATTTCTCCACAAGGTTTGAAAGGAATTTATTCATTGATTCATGTCCAACATCTTCTAAATTGTAGTAGCTAGTGTAAAAAAATAAATAAATAAAAAATCTGAGATAAAAAAAAAAAAATCAAAGATCAGGCAGTAACATTAAAGTGAACTTCTATCATCATAAATTCACTTTTATAAAAAAAAGAAGAACAAAAAAAAATCAAGCAAAGAAAAAAACAAAAATAAAGTTGTAAGTATAACAGTGTTTAATTACAGCTAAAGAATTAACACAATGCCCTATCATGCTAACTGCATTGAATCATCCGCTCATTATCGTTTCCTTGCGGTAAACAGATAGCCTGCCATTTTTATCAGCATGTTATTTCATTTAATTCACAATGAAACCCAGTTTTACAATAATTGACTTGTCAGAAGCTCTAATTTATAAAGCTGGGCTCTGCCAGCCTTCTAGATATTGGTCTCAAGCAGCATACAAGCAAGGTTGAATATTTACAATGCTGTTAACAGGTGCTGAGTTGTTTAATGACTCTAATAGCCAGAAGCGTACTGAGAAAGCCAGCGGGATCACAATTACAGGCTGTTTGAACACAACAATTACTCGTCCCCTGAGAGGTGTGAAAGTCAAAGGCAGTTTCATACTAACAGCATCTAGCACATGGGCTAGACAGTCAAACTTCTATTAGTATTCCAAAGGGAAAGAAATAACAAGCCCTTCGGTACCATAAATATGGAAGAGTATGAAATGGAAGCAACTTTTAAGACACAGAAAATTTATTTATTATTGTATGCTGCACATAGGGTAAATGCTTAAAAGTGCATGAGATTGAAGATGATACTTATAGTGTTATTCATACTGGCCAAACAAACATCACATTTCCCTATAGGACATACTGGACCACCAACAACATGTACAGGATTCATGACTACTATTAATCATTACAGACCAAAAGAATGTTCTATTGGCCATCAATAGGAGATGACAATTCCAATAACTGGAAGCTTTATCTCTAGGGACCAGGAACTCATTTTTGACCACATGACATCAGATGGAGAAAATTCCACTGCCCACCGGGCTACCAGGCATGCAAAGTGACCCTTTAGGCTTCCCCTTACTAAGACTTATTTCCGTCAACATATATGTATGGCAGATATTGGATCTATTTTACTAAGTGGTGCTTTGATGCCCTAGGGAGCCTATTATATGTTGTATATGCAGTAGCCAATTAGAAGAAGAGCTGAAGGGGAGAAGGGAGAAAGCAGGAACCTAAACCAATGAAACCACAGAAGGTCTCAGACTACCTCATACTCTCTGTTGACACTGCAGCTAAGCTACAGTCATAGTTCACAGCTTTGCCTTGATGAACCCAATGTATTATTATTTATTTATTTATTTATTTTTGCTTACTTATATAGTGCCATCATATTCCTCAGCGCTTTTACAGACATTGTCAGTCACTGTGCCATATAGGGCTCACAATCTAAATTCCCTATCAGTATGTCTATACCCAGGACTCCAGCGTTGCAAGGCTGCAGTGCTAACCACTGAGCCACCATGCTGCCCTTATTTTTCTCTTGTATGATATGACAATTTGAAGCTTCTGAATGGACAGTTGCAAGGGCTTACAATGTATGAGGGAAGGGGGGGGAGAGACAGTAGGTCGGATGGTGGTGTGTTGGCAGTAGGGTTATTGAAGACTGTAGGCCTTCTTGAAGAGATGAGTCTTCTGGGTCCTCTTTAAAGGAGTTGGCCACTTTCAGATCAATAATCTGTTTTCTATTTTTTTTATATCCGAGAAAATATAAACAAAAGAGGAGAGAAAAAGTGTCTGTTTTTCATGTTTCATTTTTTTTTTTTTTTAATAGCACAAACTGCTGCTAAAAACTTTTTAGAATAGTTTTTCCTCTCCATTTCGGTAATTTTTATTTTGTATTGTGTCGTCGAGGGTGGCGCTAGAACCTATGATGTGGGCGTAGTATTGGCATTTTGTTATTATTATTTTACTTTAACTTTTATTTTTTATATTTATTTATTTATGTATGTACTGTATGTTACATAGTGTCCCCATAAGTTCATAATAGACCTATGGGGGAGTCTGAACACAACTTTTTTTGGTGGGGAGGCTGATTTGCCCTGTAACTGGGGTTGATACCTTAGCCCCAATTACAGGAGAAATGCAGCCTCTTGTCCATGACTGCTGAGCTGACCTGGGTCAAAGGGGAGACACAACATGGTGACTCCCATAGCTGTGTATGCAGCACTCATTGAGTGCTGTGTACACAGCGATCGGGAAGGCAGGTACGGTAATAAACCGTCCCTGCCTTCTCTAGAGGAGCTCTGGCTGTAGTAACAGCCGACTCCCTGCTTCTGTGCAATTTCGTGCAGCTGCATAAAACTGCAAGGACATACGGTAACATCCTTTCAGAACAAGAGAGCCACTATCCAGACGTATATACACAATGGGCGGTCTGGAAGCTTGTGATTGTGGGAGACAATCTAATGTGTCATGGTAGCAAGTTCCATAGTATGGCAAATTCCAACTAGAGTCAGGCTCCGCATTTCTCTTCAGTCAGTATTTGTAGTGAAGATCATCAGACTATATATTTCTATGTTGGTTTATTAAAATTAAAATCTCATAAATAATGCGCTTCCGGGCAAAAGAACCCCTTCCTCAGATCAACAGACATGTAACAAAACAAATGATGTAGGGCTGGTCCTATTTAAACTCTACGTGCCTATAGTTTTCTCAAGTGGTAGCGTTATAAAGAGATATAGGAGATAGCAGTTGATCTATTGAAGCTGAAGCTTAATAGATTGTTTTCTGTGTTATATCCAGGAAAGTTTCTAACAGAGCATGCAATACGAAACTTGGTGGCAACCTACATTTTGTGGCTCAATAGAATATGAGCCTGAGAAAGATCCTGGATAAAATAATATGAATATTACAAAAGCCTTGAAAGCAATACCTATCCTGAATAGTGAACATCACTGTTGGAAAAACTAATACAATAGATCCAAGCTGTCCAGAAAAATATAATGATTTGTTGCCTCTATTATTCCATTAAGTAGCAAACATGTCAGCTATTTCTCAGTTGCTCTAAATTGATGTAGCAAGAATATCTGTAAAACCAGAGCAGAGTAGGGAGAAAATGTAAATTAAAGATTGATGCCAAAGACCGCATTAAATAAATAAATAAATGTCTCCAAACCGTGAATAAGAATGAGACTCCTCTAATGCATCCTATTAAACCAATGTATATGAAGTCTAAGATGCCACATGGCAAAATAACACTGCTTTTCAGCCTGTGACCACAAAATGTATAGTCAAGAAAGGGTAGTTCAAAAAGAATGGTGCAAAATTATAGCCTTGGTATTCATAACCGCAAGAATATAACACAAATTTATTAAAATGAGAAGAGATACAATCTCTCTCTTTATCTATACACTACAAATGTTCGATGTGATTTCCATTGGTAACACAGCAGATGTCTAGACAGTAGTCCAACCAGCATATCCTAGGATATGGACTGCACTGTTTCAGCGAAGCATTGTGTCTCAGGCCATTCAGATCCTGTGGTTAGGGGGGCAGATACACTGAGTCCTAGATGTAGCCGCACAGAAGAAGAAGATGTTGCAGGGTGTTAGATCTGGTGATCGTGACAGTCAGTGCACCATTAGTAAATTAATTCAATCCCGCACGCGCTCAATAAATGTACATGGTTTTTTTGAGCCCAAATTCTAAAATTGTGGCGATGAACCTTCCCACTGAAGTGAAAGGTGGACTCATCGCTGAACACCAATTTGTCCGCAAATTCATCCTCTTCCCATCAGCCCTGCAAGTTAATATAAAAGTCACAGCGTTTTGGTTTGTTGTCTGACTTCATCCCCTTACAGAAGTAATCTGTAAGTCTTACAACACAGATGTTTTCGTAAGATATGTCATACCATAGTTTATGGCAACTGTAGTTCCTTAATAGTCAATCTGGTTGACCTTCTAGGACTAGACTAGTATATGAGTTGAATTCTGTTCAACTGTCTCTTCTGTAGTGTTTGGAGTGACCAGACTTTTCGCATTACATAAACATGCAGTGGTTTTGAATTTGCAATTTCTATGTGAAGCACTGTTACCAAACAACAGTCCACATTCTTGCAAATTCCGACATGCAAAAAGCTTATTCTTGCTTCTAAGTCACACTACATAGGGATTGAAGAATGAAAGCTGTGCTGTCATTGGTTGCTATGGGCAATAAGTCAGTGTTTCTTTGATTTTCAGTCACTGGCCATTTACCACTGATGTTACAATATCTACAGGATGCTGTTTTTTGCAGCATCATTTCTGAATAAGACTGGAAATAGCAAAGAAATAATGAGAGAAACAAATAAGGGTTGAACCACACAGGATGTAAATTTGGCACAAAAAAAATCTGTAGTGTATTTTGTATTTGACTTGAATCTGTGGCAAGATCTGCAACAAATCCATGACAAAAACTAAATGAATTCATGAATTGCTTGTGAATATAACTATAGATTTTGCTCTGCTCACAGAAAAAAATGAAATCCATGGTAAAACTCAGCAGCAATAAATGACACTCTTTGGACTGAAAATTCACATTCCACAGCATATGGATGAGATTTGGTAAAATATTATCCACCGTGTTGCTACTGTAAACACTGTGGATATTCCACATACAATTCTGCAGTAGAAAATCCAAAGGGTATTCCATCCAGAGAACATATCACTAAGAGCATTTGTAGAAATGAGAAGAGGACATACCCCCAAAACACAGCATTTGATATACAGACGTCATTGGGTACTCTCAGTCGCAAAACTATTTGCTGAAAAGAAATGAAATACTATAGACATCAATATGGTTGGTTGTCAACAGCTTGACTCTGTCACTGATCAGCTATTTTCTGCAGTGTGTATGAAGCCTGAAGCAGACAGCCCGTACACTGAGCAGAGCCAGAGTCAGGCTATTCATTTTAATGCGAGTTGAGCAGTACACTATGCTCAGTATAGCTGATTGATGGCAGTGGGAGGGGAAAGGGGAGAGTGGTGTCAGACTCCCACTCTTCTCAAATGAATCACTTATCCTACAGATAGGTCCTTAATTATGGGTCATGGATAACCCCTTTAATGTATATCAGTGAAATAAAGCTGGATTATAGCATTGATCAATGTAAAAATGCAAAATATAAAAATATATGTTAACAATCTTTTACAGGCCGACTATTTATAACCTGTAGAAAGTAATTAATGTAAAATATTACTATTTGATTTATCTAAAAATGAACGTCCATGGATTGTTCCTAATATTGGGCTTACTATGATTTAAATATTTGGGATTACTTTGGTGAAGCATCAAACACATTTTCCTCCAAACCAGGCATTTAAATCTTAGTTCTAATGCAGAAATTACCACTTTGCCATTTTTCCCCACAAATGTTTTCACTAATGTAAATGAAGACTTCCTGACGGCCCCTTGATGTATGTCATTGAGGGAAAGAAAGATCAGGTATGCTCATTTCCAATTTCTTGCTCATTTGTTCTCCTGGGAGAAGGTGTCTATTTTTATACCATATTCAAGCATTTATATTTGTAGGAAGTTGGGAGAGGTAAAAGTGAAATGAATTAACATTCAACCACGTAGGGGGCAACTTAAGGGGTGACATTGCTTATATAGTGTCACAGCAAAATCAACACTGACTGCAATATTCATCAGTGCGGGATATTCAATTTACTTAAAGGAATATTTCCATCCACATAATATGCCATAAATGTCTGACTGATGCAGATCTCACCTCTGTGACTCAGACCTATTATTAGAATGGGGGTCTGCTGACCTGTCCTGTGAGGCAGCTGAAGCCTCACCAGGCAGGTCAGGGGACCTGCATATGGGAGTAAGTTGAGCCATCCACTTCTTCATTCATTCTCTGACTGGAATCAGTGGACAGCATCCGCCAAACCAGGTGGGTCAGCTAATCCAGGTCCACACAGTCATCTATTAGACAATTATGGCATGCCCTGTGGCAATGCCAAAAATGTCTAAAATGGAAATATTCCCTTGAATGATAGAGATAGAACTTGATAAGCAAATTCTCATCTAGCATCTGAAAGTTTGTGTGGGTTTCCTTTACACTGTGTGCAGAATTATTAGGCAAGTTGTATTTGAGATGATTATTTTTATTATTGAACAACAACTATGTTCTCAGTCAACCCAAAAGACTCATAAATATCAAAGCTTAATATTTTTGGAAGTTGGAGTGAGGTTTTTTTTAGATTTGGCTATCTTAGGAGGATATCTGTTTGTGCAGGTAACTATTACTGTGCAGAATTATTAGGCAACTTAATAAAAACCAAATATATACCCATCTCACTTGTTTATTTTCACCAGGTAAACCAATATAACAACAGAAAATTTATAAATAAACATTTCTGACATTCAAAAACAAAACCAAAAACAAATCAGTGACCGATATAGCCACCTTTCTTTACGATGACACTCAAAAGCCTTCCATCCATAGATTCTGTCAGTTGCTTGATCTGTTTACGATCAACATTGCGTGCAGCAGCCACCACAGCCTCCCAGACACTGTTCAGAGAGGTGTACTGTTTTCCCTCCCTGTAGATCTCACATTTTATGAGGGACCACAGGTTCTCTATGGGGTTCAGATCAGGTGAACAAGGAGGCCATGTCATTATTTTTTCTTCTTTTAGACCTTTACTGGCCAGCCATGCTGTGGAGTATTTGAATGCATGTGATGGAGCATTGTCCTGCATGAAAATCATGTTTTTCTTGAACGATACCAACTTCTTCCTGTACCACTGCTTGAAGAAGGTGTCTTCCAGAAACTGGCAGTAGGTCTGGGAGTTTAGCTTCACTCCATCCTCCACCCGAAAAGGTCCCACAAGTTCATCTTTGATGATACCAGCCCATACCAGTACCCCACCTCCACCTTGCTGGCGTCTGAGTCGGAGTGGAGCTCTCTGCCCTTTACTGATCCAGCCTCGGGCCCATCCATCTGGCCTATCAAGCGTCACTCTCATTTCATCAGTCCATAAAACCTTTGAAAAATCAGTCTTAAGATATTTCTTGCCCCAGTCTTGACGTTTTATCTTATGTTTCTTGTTCAAAGGTGGTCGTTTTTTCAGCCTTCCTTACCTTGGCCATGTCACTGAGTATCGCACACCTTGTGCTTTTTGATACTCCAGTAACGTTGCAGCTCTGAAATATGGCTAAACTGGTGGCTAATGGCATCTTGGCAGCTTCACGCTTGATTTTCCTCAATTCATTAGCAGTTATTTTGCGCTCTTTTTTTTTTCCAACACGCTTCTTGCGACCCTGTTGGCTATTTGCCATGAAACGCTTGATTGTTCGGTGATCACGCTTCAAATATTGGCAATTTCAAGACTGCTTCATCCCTCTGCAAGACATCTCACAATTTTTGACTTTTCAGAGTCCGTCAAATCTCTCTTCTGACCCATTTTGCCAAAGGAAAGGAAGTTTCCTAATAATTAAGCACACCTTATATAGGGTGTTGATGTCATTAGACCACACCCCTCCTCATTACAGAGATGCACATCACCAGATTTACTTAATTGGTAGTTGGCTTTCAAGCCTATACAGCTTGGAGTAGGACAACATGTATAAAAAGGATGATGTGATCAAAATACTCATTTGCCTAATAATTCTGCACACAGTGTAGGTGTTGCAGCGTCCTTTTCCATCACAAAAACGTAGGTTCTTTGGCCTCCTATATAAATGCACAGAGTATACATGTCTGAGATATCTGGAACTGAGAGGCCCATTAGGGACAGGAACTGGTGTAAATGACTACTACTTGTGTACAGTGCTGAAGATATATAAATGTGACAAGGAAAATGGAAATAGGGTAACTGTGCATTAGAAAATTTGACTTTGAAAGGCTTGTGTACATTAGGCCAAAAATAGGAATAAGAAAACGTTGTAGTAGGATATCTTTGCAGAACACCAACTTACAGTTACCCTTTCCTAATTGTCATAGACACCGTGGCTGGAGGAAACAATAAGTCTCCATAACGTCACACAGAAAGTTGTCAGATCTACAAGACTACATAACAAGTAAATGAACTTTTCCTTAGATGCCAATCATGTAGTGACTTAATAGAATCACTGCTATGGAGCTTTCCTCCTGCGTACCTCATTAGTAGCTTATTCAGCAAGTGTCGCTTTGGCATTCCTCTAGATGCTGCCACCTGCCAGCAGCCACACCCTCCAAATCAGATGCTCAATTACTCACTTAGGAATCCATTTCACAGACAATAGTGCACTGTGGTTCAATAGATGTGGAAAATAATCAACAAAGCGACAGGGATATGTCACTTACAGATTCTGAACAGTGCCACTAAAATCCTCTTATTAGAGCTAAAGCCTAGTCAACACTAGACTTGTAACCCTAACATGCCTGTGAAAACCGCAGCAAAATAAAGTCAATTACATTCCTCTCTCTTTTTATATCATGTAAACTCAGAAAACAAGCTTCCTTGACAAAGTAAACATATAAGCAGCATTATTTGCTGGAACTTCGCTCCACTGACTTAACAAATGTGGTGATGTTAGGTGAATGATACAAGCTGATCACACACAAGATTTTATCTTCCATTTAAAACAATAACAAAAAAAGATGTAAGAAAGCTTCTGTCTTGTCTTTTAGATTACAGTGAGTGATGACGGATTCAGACAAAATGTGCTTGTCTGCATCCATCATTATATTAGTTTGTTAGTCTGTTGTTCTGATCCTATAATGGGTCAGAACAATGGACTGATGGAAACTTAGCCTTAGGCTAAGGCCCCACGTAGCGAGCCACAGACAAAAAGCGCTGCGTGAAAAACATAGGTGGAAACGCACTGCGGTTTTCCCCGCAACACTTTTCACAGAAAGTCTGCGGAGTTTTCCTCTGCATGCTTTCTGTCCCTATTATACCTATACGGGTAACGTCAGCGTTTCCGTAGGTGTAATAGACATGCTGCGATTTACAAAAATGCAACGGTTTTTGAAATTGCAGCATGTCCACTGTGGATATTTTTCTGCAGTGTGTGGATGGGATTAGCCACCATTTCATCCACTTTGCAGGTACTTTAAAACAAAGAGACCAAATCACAGCATTTGCGCTACGTGGGGCTCCTGTCTTAAACAGATTTTCACAAATATCAATTATTACCTACCAGGGGTCATTACTTGCAGCTATGAAATTTAGCAATGGCTATAGATAGAAATTTTTTAACATTAAAAATCGAGAACTCTATTGTTTTATAACATGGGATAAAACTAAATATCATGCATTTTAACATGTCTATGTAGCAAAATATACTCAAACCAATGAGCTCCATATAATCTTGCCACTGGTATTTTTCACATATGGACCCTATTTTCTCATTATCTTGAATTAATGAAGACTCAAAACTGTAGCGAAATTCTAGGCCTACAACCACCTTTGACTTGTAAAACAGTACAGAATATGGAGTACAAATGCCAAGGAATCCTAAAAAGACGGCATTTACTGACACAAAATGTCAAAATGAATCCTTGATTCTACTAATCAATAAGTATAAATAAGTCACCACCATCTCACCTTGGGTTCATTAAAAGACGGCGGAAGAAATAGGTCCATGTGATATAATCCATTGCATCCTGTTTTGATGTTATGGTTCCAGCTGCAATCTCTGCATTTAAGTGGTCAGACAGGACTTCAAGCAAACTAAAAAAAAAAAAAAGAGACACATAAAACATCATATTGTGAAAATGAAAAACAGATTTAAAAAAAGGTAAGTCTGCTATAATGAAAGCATAGATCAACCTGTAACCTAATACTATTGATAAACATACAAGCAAACACTTCTATTTCATAGGAACCAGACAACAGTGCATGTGGATCGGAGACCATACTGAAGACTGAAACGCTGCCTTAGGTGAATTTTACATGGCTGTGTTTAGTCCAGGAAACAATGTTCAATATGGTGTCAGTATTTTTCGACCCAAATCCAGCTCAGTTGAACTGCATCATAATCACATATGTTGCTTTTAGGCCCAGATCAACTGCGAGTCAGTCTACTCAAACAATATTGAGAGTACTGTATAAGATGAGATCTGAGGATGAGGTGGAACTCACAGCATCATAGATCACTATGCTGTGAGTTCATGTTCACCATTCTTATGCGAACAGTTTCAGAATTCTGGAGGTTTCTCTTAGAATCACACAACATTTTAACTCCACTGATCTTCCAATACATATTGTTCTCTGATAACAGGAAATCATCACAGATCTGAATGTAACTTACAATATAACCAGAGAAAACCAGCAGGTTTATGAAAAATGTCTCATTGAAAAATTGTTGTTGTTCCTCATGGCAAACAAGAGAAGAACACAAAATGAAAGCTGTGCTGCGATTGCTTGCTATGGAAAGTTTATCTTTCAGCTTCATAAGTCTTCCCGATAACTAATAATAGGTAGAAGAGAAAAGGAGAAACTATTCAATACTAAAAAGTATTGCTAATTGTTACTCATAAGTGGAACCTTCTATTATGCCTTATAATGAAAGGAATTTTTTTTTTTTTTTTTGGGGGGTGGGGGGTATTGGAGCCTCCCATTGACAATTTTTATTTCCTAATAAATTCACTCTTAAATCAGACCTCCAGTGGAAACACAACTCTCCATCCCTAAAACCCCTACCCAATTGTCTATTACGCTCCACATTTATTTTATGTATACCGTACTTGCTATCTGCAGTTCAACTTTTTTCTACTCATTTTTCAGACTCCAAACTTAATTTTGAATTTGCCAAGCTTTATCTGTGTTTTGTTATCAATGCTATGATGCCTCCACACAGCATCACATGATCAGCTACAGCCAGTACCAGCTCTATCTGCTGGGGATATTACCCAGCACTATATATTTTACTAAAATAGTGACCATAAGGATACAGTTAGGAAGAGATGGACTGCGGTGTACTTTATTACAAACATGTAACAGGAGCTATCTAAATATCAGCAGTAGCTGTTTTATGAGTTTCTGCCACCCCCGTGGAGAGCCTGCACGGTACAGTTAATATAATTTCATCATACTGTAACTACTGGTACCTTTATAAGTGACAGAGGGGAATTTATCAAAACTGGCAATAAATACACCGGTCTTAATAATCTCTTTGCTCCTCTGGCAGGGTTGTGCACCTGCACTGAAATATATGGTAGCTCATAGCTGTCTCAGATTTCAGACATCATTTACATAAGTCCATGCCACACCTTCTTTCAGGAATGTGGCGGGGATGGTGTATAAGAGAAAAAAGTTGCAATTTTTTGCACATAACCTTGTGCAAAAAAGTGCTAAATGTGCATGTCTCGTAACAGTATGCCAGAAAACTGGTGTACAAGGAATGATAAATTTCCACTGAAGCCTGGTTCACACTGTTACTATGCAACAGCCCCAGACTGATGCAGCAAGAAATAGAATAGGTGAGAGATTGACTCATGGAATTCCTTAATGGAACACATGGGAAACTTTATTTTTGGAGTGTTCCTTTAAAATATTAGGGTACATTCACACTGTGCTTCCACTGCAAATTTTTTCTGCAGTGTGTGGATAAGATAATAATAGCAAATAATGCAAATAATGAACAGTTAAAATAAAACAGATCGGTTGATGTTGGGATTAGTATGCTGGTTGTCTGGGATAAATTGATCTTTACAATCTAAGCTAAACACCCCCGCCTACCATCGAAATTACTTACTGTACCAAAAATGTATAATTATTATTTTTTTTCCGATTTTCAGGTGACGTTCCATTTCCAAAAGGGCAGAAACGGAACGTCACGAATACTAACCCCCCCAACCCCAATCATACTTACCTGTCTTCCAGTCTGGATCTTCTGGGCATGGAACACCACTTCATCTGGGCAGATGACAAGAAGAGGAGGTGCCGGCCACCCACGTCTGCACAATAGAGGCGGAGAGCCGGCTACTGTGCATAGATACCTCATAGACTGTAAGCTCTTGCGAGCAGGGCCCTCAGTCCCAGTGTGTGAATTGAATATTTCTTTGTAATGTATCTTTTTTGTCAGTACTTGAACCCTACAAATTGTACAGTGCTGCGGAATATGTTGGCGCTATTTAAATAAAATTTATTATTATTATAGGTGTGGGCGGCCGGCAGACGTTAAGAAGAGGAGGTGACGTGACAATGCCCAGAAGTTCCTGTCCAGAAGACAGTTAAATATGATGGGGTGGGAGGGGTGTTCAGTTAGTTAGGAAGGGCTAGTGGTGGGCGGGCTAGCTAGGTAAAAACAGGGAGGGGGGTGTGAATGAGTAAGAGAGGGGGAGGGAGTGAGAAAGGGAGGGGAGCGGGGGAGAGAGGGAGGTGGTGTGAGTCAGCTCTGAGTAAAGCCCAAGGCATCATGGTAGTTGTAGGAAAACAGAACAGGAAGATACCCAATGTAAACAAATACAGAATTATTAATTTGTTTTACTATTAATAGCACTAACAGACCTTTTTTGAAAAATAAATTTTTGCCCGGAAAACCCCTTTAAAAACATGAATACAGTTAAAAAAATAATAAAACACATGAATACTGTATAGTGATTTACATACCTAGATTCAACAGGGAATGGTTCATAAAGGAACTTTTTGTAGAAATCTTTTTTTATGTCATGGACTAAGATCACAGCTTTGCCTTGGTCATCAAATTGAGGTCTCCCGGCTCGGCCCATCATCTGCAGCACATCTATTAACAGAACAATACACAATTTGTGAAGGTGACTAATACTATATATAAATATAAGAACTAAATAAATACATATCAGCAAAACAAATCAATGTTACTCTTAGCTACAGTTTGTGGTGAATTAAGGCAACACTGTCAATATGCATAAATGGGGTTTTCTGGGACTTAATGAATTATCTGACGGACAAGCCATCAATATGAGAAGAGCAGGGATCTGACAACTGGCATCCTTGTTGATTAGCTGTTTGTGCATCTCACCACCAGTGAGGCCACATTCATCCATCACATAACTTGTTTGAAGCTCAGTCCCATTCAAGTGAATGAAGCAGAGTAGCAAAACCAAGCACAGCCGCTATATAATGTATGGCACTGTACTAAGTAAACAGTGAATAGGTTGCAGCACTTGTCAGAATGCTGTAGCCTCTGCAACTAGCCAATTGGTGGGGTGTCTAGTCCTCACTAATCTGATATTGATATCAGTCCCAGAAAAGCCCTTTAAGCAACTGACCATCAATTTCAAAGGCGGTGGTCAGAGTGGTCTAATATCAAGACTTTACTAATGTAACCTTTCTCAAGTGCATCATACAAGAAGAGCATTCAGCTACATTTCCATTTAGCATTATATCATGTTTTGTATGATCCGTATATATTATACAATAATATATTGGCCTGTACATTGTCTGGATTTCCCTGTCCGAACCCAATCAGGAGACCCTGACTCCAAGCAACATAGTGATCTATAATACCAGAAGTCTTTGCCTCCCCAGGGCTCCACTGTCCCATACTGTATATAGTGTGGGATATCAGAGCCGCAAGGAAGTAGGGACTCCTAGTGTCATAGATCATGTTGATTGAATCAGATGTCCCCTGGCTGGGTTAGGAAAGAAAAATCCATCCAAAGTACAGACCAGATTGCCCAGCCAATGGGGCAGATTTATCAATACTGTCTAAAAGTTAGAAAACTTAGACTAGACAGACTGATTAAAGTGTCTGATGCTGTTTAATATAACTGTCATATTCTTAGACTGCCTAGTCTAACTTTACACTTCCAATCACTTGGCTTAGTTTACACCAGAAAAATGCACCTTTTTGCAGGGTTGCAGAATAGGCCACTTCCTTCCTATTAAGTCACATCCCCATCTGAAAAGCCATGTCCCCTTTATCATACAAGCAGGGTCGGACTGGCTGAATCCACCTGTCATGGGGGCTCGATTGGGATCCTGACCATCCCGATTGGGCCCCTGACCAGTGGCGTAACGATCGCGGTCGCAGGGTGTGTGACCACGACCGGGCTTGGCGGGGTATGGTACCCGCGGCCAGCTGTTTATGGCTGGGCCCCGGACCACTATGATAGTGGTCGGGGAAAGCCTGGTTCCCCTCCCGCTATACATACTGTTATTGGAAAGGGGCCCTGGCATATTGCAGGCCTCTTTCCAATAGATGGCAGGGCAGGGCACCCAGGGGAGGTGACTGAAAATAATAAATACATATTCTCTCCTCTTCTGCGAACATCGTTCTCTCTGGCGCTCCTCCGTCATGTGACTGAGGCCTGTGATTAGGCCCCGGCGGTCACATGGGGCGCGGCCGTGTAATGACGTCAGTGCGCCCCCACGTGACCGCTGAGGCCCAATCACAGGCCTCAGCAGCGACGTCAGAAAAGGGCCTGAAGACGCTGAAGACGACAGGATGGAGCGAGGATGCCAAGGAAAGGTAAGGCAAGGTAAGTATGAGTGTTTGTTATTTTTAATCACTTCCCCTGGGCCTCCGATTATTATACTCTGGGGTCTGAGGAGACCCCAGAGTATAGTAATAGCACTGAAGAGGAGGGGCGCATATAATACTGTGTGGGGGCCACTGTGGAGCTTATAATACTGGGTGGGGGCCACTGTGGAGCTTATAATACTGGGTGGGGGCCACTGTGGAGCTTATACTCCATACAGTGGCTCCTTCATTTTTTTTTAAATTAGGCCGGGGCCGGTGAAAAAAACAAAACAAAAAAAAAACAAAAAACAAACTTTCTCTCCTGTCCCCAGTGTCTCCCAGAGCAGTTCGGTCCTGCAGTTCTGTTGTTTTCTTCCAGCTGAAGTTCCCCCTGCACATGACTATCTGTGACGTCACATGACCCCTGAGGCCAATCAGCGGCCTAAGGGAAGGGACCTGGGACGTCACAGCCAGTGAGGAATTCCGGCAAAAAGAAGACAGCGGAGCTGCAGGACCGGACCGTGCTGGGAGGACTCCGGAGCACCAGGGACAGGTGAGTATGTTTAATATGTTTTTTTTTGGGGGGGGGGGGGGGGTAGGGGGGATGCACCTCCCCCCGGACTAATTATAAAAAAGAAAAAAATTATACTGGACAACCTCTTTAAAGTGTGGTGCATTAGGGGTGTATATTAAAGGGGTTGCCCAGGCATAATTTGTTATGGTTTATCCTCAGGATAGGCCATAGATACCTGATCTGTAGGGGGCTGAACCCGGACCGATCAGCTGTATGGAGCCACTTCTGATGCCCATACTGTACACAATACAGGGCCAGAAACAGAAAGCTCTGTCCACTGTATATTAGCCAGGCACCTTCACTGCATCTCAGCACTTATTGAAGTCAGTAGGAGCTGAGCTGCAGAGAAGGTGCCGGGCTGCTATAAAGTGGATGGAGCTTTCTGCTTCCGGCCCTGTGTTGTACAGAACGGGCGCTAGAAGTGGCTCCGAACAGCTGATGGGGTCGTGTGTCAGCTCCCACCGATCAGGTATTTATGGCCTATCCTGAGCATAGGTCATAAAAAAGATTAACCCTGGACAACCCCTTTAATATGTCCCACACAGTTTAATGTCCCCCCCACAGGATGTTAGCCCCCATCACTGCTCCCACACAATATAATGACCCCATCACTGTTCCCCATACAGTATGGGGGACCAGTGAAGAGGCTACTACCCTGTTTCCCCGAAAATAAGACAGCGTCTTATATTAATTTTTGCTCCCAAAGATGTGCTGTGTCTTATTTTCAGGGGATGTCTTATTTTTTTTTTCAATGAAGAAGAATTCACATTTATTGCTGAACAAAAAAATGAACATTTATTATATACGGTACTGTACAGTAGTTGTCATCATAAACCAGCATAACCAGACAAACTGTGAATCCTATCAAGAATTTCTTACTACCGTACCATTATTTCCATGTACAACAATTAACAGTATGGTACATTTACCAATATTTACGGTACGAATAGAAAGTAAAATTTATTCAATGACAGTTATGTCATCATCTTCTAGGACATCATCATAACAATCCAAACCATTAATTTCCCTGCACACAGTATCATGCTCCATAGTGGCCCCTGCACACAGTATCATGTCCCATAGTGGCCCCTGCACACAGTATCATATCCCATAGTGGCCCCTGCACACAGTATCATGCCCCATAGTGGCCCCTGCACACAGTATCATTCGCCATAGTGGCCCCTGCACACAGTATCATTCCCCATAGTGGCCCCTGCACACAGTATCATTCCCCATAGTGGCCCCTGCACACAGTATCATTCCCCATAGTGGCCCCTGCACACAGTATCATTCCCCATAGTGGCCCCTGCACACAGTATCATTCCCCATAGTGGCCCCTGTACACAGTAGTTTGCCCCATAGTGGACCACCCATGAACAATTATTATACTGCGGGGTCTTTTCAGACCCCAGAGTATAATGATCGGAGACCCAGGAGAGGATAGAAACATAAAAAAACAACGTTGCTTACCTGTTCCTCGCTCCGGTGCATGCCCGTGCGCTACTCCGGCCTTCTTCAATGTTAGACCAGGCCGCGTCACGTGATCCGGCCGGCGTCGCGACGCAAAATGACGTCCGCTGACGTCTGCGACGTCACCAAACAGGCCCGAAGCCTGGAGAAGCGTAGGACAGGTAAGCACATAGTTTTTTTATGTTCGCTCACCTTCCCTGGGCCGCCGATTATTATACTCCGGGGTCTGAAAAGACCCCGGAGTATAATGATAGCAGAGATTGTGGGGTTCGCCCGCGGCCTCACATATCGTATATACCGTATGTTCTATTTGGGAACATACGTCTTACTTTCGGGGGGATGCCTTATATTGGGCAATTCTCCGAAACCTCTCCTATGCCTTACTTTCGGGGGTGTCTTATTTTCGGGGAAACACGGTATGTGGGGGAACCAGTGAAGTGACCATAGAAAAATTTGGCCCAGACAGCCCCTTAAAAGAGGTTGTCCATAAACTGGAGCGACCACTGTGTCGGCCGCCAGGGAGGTGTAAAAATAAGAAATTTTTTTTAAAAAAGCATACTCACCTGTCCCTAGCACCTTGTTGTCCCCTGCCTGTGTCTGTTCGGTCTCATGGCGGCGCCTCATTTCTGGAAATCCTGTACTTAATTGGTCTTAGTGATCACATAAGGTGCAGGACTCCCAGCAAGGAGTCGCCGGCATGAGACTGAATGGACACTGGCAGCGGACAATGGAGCGCCGGGGACAGGTGAGTATGCTTTTTAATTTACTTATATTTTACTTTATACCTCCCGCCAGCTACATGGGTTGCTCCAATTCCTGGACAACCTCTTTAAAGGATTTATCCATCTTTCTAATATTGATGGCCTGTCCTTTAGCCGCCCTGTCTTGGTACCGCTGATCTGCAGGGGTCCTGATGGTGGGCTACTAGAAACATTTCCACTGGTGGGCCCTAGACATCCCAGTCCGACACTGCATACAAGTCATAAAATTGTCTAAAAAGTGTCTAAAACACTTGATAAATGTAGTGCACAAGATGTTAGACAATTTTCTGGCATAAATTACGCTAGAATTCTTAAGCATTTTGCTTGAAAAGTCTCCCCCAATATTCCCTTGCGTGCATATGCATTGCCATTAGTTTAGCAGTTGTCTAGTGCAAAACTGTAGATATATAGTTACAGTGGGTACAGAAAGTATTCAGACCCCTTTAAATTTTTCACTCTTTGTATCATTGCAGCCATTTTCTAAAAGCAAAAAAGTTCATTTTATTTCTCATTAATGTACACTCAGCACCCCATCTTGACACAAAAAAAACAGAAATGTAGATATTTTTGCAAACGTATTAAAAAAAACCCTGAAATATCACATGGTCATAAATAGTCAGACCCTTTGCTCAGTATTGAGTAGAAGCACCCTTTTGAGCTAGTACAGCCATGAGTCTTCTTGGGAATTACGCAACAAGTTTTTCACATCTGGATTTGGGGATCCTCTGCCATTCTTCCTTGCAGATCCTCTCCAGTTCTGTCAGGTTGGATGGTGAACGTTGGTGGACAGCCATTTTCAGGTCTCTCCAGTAATATTCAATTGGGTTGAGGTCAGGGCTCTGGCTGGGCCAGTGAAGAATGGTCACAGCGTTGTTCCGAAGCCACTCCTTTGTTATTTTAGCTGTGTGCTTAGGGTCATTGTCTTGTTGGAAGTTGAACCTTTGGCCCAGTCTGAGGTCCAGAGCACTCCGGAAGAGGTTTTCTTCCAGGATATCTCTGTACTTGGCCGCATTCATCTTTCCTTCTATTGCAACCAGTCGTCCTGTCCCTGCATCTGAAAAACACCCCCATAGCATGATGCTGCCACCACCATGTATCACTGTTGGGATTGTATTGGGCAGGTGATGAGCAGTGCCTGGTTTTCTCCTCACATACCACTTAGAATTAACACCAAAAAGTTCAATCTTCGTCTCATTAGACCAGAGAATCTTATTTCTCATAGACCGGGAGTCCTTCATGTGTTTTTTTGGCAAACTCTATGCGGGCTTTCATATGTCTTGCACTGAGGAGAGGCTTCCTTCGGGCCACTGTGCCATAAAGCCCCGACTGGTGGAGGGCTGCAGTGATAGTTGACTTTGTGGAACTTTCTCCCATCTCCCTACTGCACCTCTGGAGCTCAGCCACAGTGATCTTTGGGTTCTTCTTTACCTCTCTCACCAAGGCTCTTCTCCCACCATTGCTCAGTTTAGCTGGACGGCCAACTCTAGGAAGAGTTGTGGTCGTCCCAAACTTCTTCCATTTAAGGATTATGGAGGCCACTGTGCTCTTAGGAACCTTGACTGCTGCAGAAATTCTTTTGTAACCTTGGCTAGATCTGTGCCTTGCCACAATTCTGTCTCTGAGCTCCTTGGGCAGTTCCTTTGACCTCATGATTCTCATTTGCTCTGACATGCACTGTGAGCTGTGAGGTCTTATATAGACAGGAGTGTGCCTTTCCTAATCAAGTCCAATCAGTTTAATCAAACACAGCTGGACTCCAATGAAGGAGTAGAACCATCTCAAGGAGGATCAGAAGGAAATGGACAGCATGTGAGTTAAATATGTATGTCACAGCAAAGGGTCTCAATACTTATGACCATGTGATATTTCAGTTTTTCTTTCTTAATAAATTTACAAAAATATCCACTTTTCTGTTTTTTTTTCTGTCAAGATGTGGTGCTGAGTGTACATTAATGAGAAATAAAATGAACTTTTTTGCTTTTAGCAAATGGCTGCAATGAAACAAAGAGTGAAAAATTTTAAGGGGTCTGAATACTTTCCGTACCCACTGTATGCCTGTGACAGTACCTGTGATAGGATAATCCACGTATCTTCTTGTTTTACCATCATAGAACTCAGTTCCTTTTACAATAACCAAGTGAGCAGGGAAATTAACACCCCATGCCAAAGTGCTGGTAGCAATAAGAACCTGGAAGATTTGGAAATAAGTAAGGAGAGTAAGGATTAAATAGAATATGATTTTCAAGTAAGTTACATGTAAACTTCAGGAAGCAACATACCTGGATTTTGCAGTTAACAAACAGCTCCTCCACCGTCTTACGATCCCTTTCATGTAAGCCGGCATGATGCATTCCAATGCCAAACGCAAGTGTGAGCTTTAAATTGGAATCCCTCAGAGTGGCAATTATGTCATTCATCTGTGCCAAACAGAGGAAAAGTAGGCAAAGGTTTAGACTGTACTGCTTGAGTCTATAATGTTCCCACCTTACTAAAGTCATGTAGTGATCTCTAAACATACAGTGCTGGCCAAAAGTATTGGCACCCCTGCAATTCTGTCAGATAATACTCAATTTCTTCCAGAAAATGATTGCAATCACAAATGCTTTGGTAATAATATCTTCATTTATTTTGCTTGCAATGAAAAAACACAAAAGAGAATGAAAAAAAAAGTCAAATCATTGATCATTTTACACAAAACTCCAAAAATGGGCCGGACAAAAGTATTGGCACCCTCAGCCTAATACTTGGTAGCACAACCTTTAGACAAAATAACTGCGAACAACCGCTTCCGGTAACCATCAATGAGTTTCTTACAATGCTCTGCTGGAATTTTAGACCATTCTTCTTTGGCAAATTTCTCCAGGTCCCTGAGATTTGAAGGGTGCCTTCTCCAAACTGCCATTTTGAGATCTCTCCACAGGTGTTCTATGGGATTCAGGTCTGGACTCATTGCTGGCCACTTTAGAAGTCTCCAGTGCTTTCTCTCAAACCATTTTCTAGTGCTTTTTGAAGTATGTTTTGGGTCATTGTCCTGCTGGAAGACCCATGGCCTCTGAGGGAGACCCAGCTTTCTCACACTGGGCCCTACATTATGCTGCAAAATTTGTTGGTAGTCTTCAGACTTCATAATGCCATGCACACGGTCAAGCAGCCCAGTGCCAGAGGCAGCAAAGCAACCCCAAAACATCAGGGAACCTCCGCCATGTTTGACTGTAGGGACCGTGTTCTTTTCTTTGAAGGCCTCTTTTTTTTTTCCTGTAAACTCTATGTTGATGCCTTTTCCCAAAAAGCTCTACTTTTGTCTCATCTGACCAGAGAACATTCTTCCAAAAAGTTTTTGGCTTTCTCAGGTAAGTTTTGGCAAACTCCAGCCTGGCTTTTTTATGTCTCCGAGTCAGAAGTGGGGTCTTCCTGGGTAATCTACCATAGAGTCCCTTTTCATTCAGACGCCGACGGATAGTACGGGTTGACACTGTTGTACCCTCGGACTGCAGGGCAGCTAGAACTTGTTTGGATGTTAGTCGAGGTTCTTTAGCCACCATCCGCACAATCTTTCGTTGAAATCTCTCAATTTTTCTTTTCCGTCCACATCTAGGGAGGTTAGCCACAGTGCCATGGGCTTTAAACTTCTTGATGACACTGCGCACGGTAGACACAGGAACATTCAGGTCTTTGGAGATGGACTTGTAGCCTTGAGATTGCTCATGCTTCCTCACAATTTTGCTTCTCAAGTCCTCAGACAGTTCTTTGGTCTTCTTTCTTTTCTCCATGCTCAATGTGGTACACACAAGGACACAGGACAGAGGTTGAGTCAACTTTAATCCATTTCAACTGGCTGCAAGTGTGATTTAGTTATTGCCACCACCTGTTATGTGCCACAGGCAGTGTCGGACTGGGATGTCTAGGGCCCACCAGTGGAATTGTTTCTAGGGGCCCACCATCAGTACCCCTGCAGATCAGCGGTACCGAGACAGGGCGGCTAAAGGTAATAACATGCCGGGAGCCATGCTGCTCACCCACTATACCATGTGCACCACTGCACTACCTAAACCTACTGCTACACCTTGTATGGCAAGTGAACAGCGTGGCTCCTAGAATTGTTACCTTTACCTGTAGCCGCATTGTCCTGGAAAAGCTGATCTGCAGAGGTCCTGGCTGTTGTATCATCGTAGATGTAATATTGATGGCCTATCCTAAGGACAGGCCATCAATATTAGGAAGATGGATAAATCCTTTAAAGAGGTTGTCGAAGGAATTGGAGCAACCCATGTAGCTGGCGGGAGGTGTAAAGTAAAAAATAAGTAAATTAAAAAGCATACTCACCTGTTCCCGGCACTCTGTGTTCATTCAGCCTCATGCCGGCGACTCCTTGCTGGGAGTCCTGCACCTCATGTGATCGCTAAGACCAATTAGGTACAGGATTTCCAAAAATTAGGCGCCGCCATGAGACCGAACAGACACAGGCAGGGGGCAACAAGGTGGAGGGGACAGGTGAGTATGCTTTTTTAAAAATTTTCTTATTTTTACACCTCACTGGCGGCCAACACAGTGGTCACACCAGTTTATGGGCAACCTCTTTTAAGGGGTTGTCTGGGCCAAATTTTTCTATGGTCACTTCACTGGTCCCCCCACATAGTGGCCTCTTCACTGGTCCCCCATACTGTATGGGGAATAGTGATGGGGTCATTATATTGTGTGGGAGCAGTGATGGGGCTAACATTCTGTGGGGGGGACATTAAACTGTGTGGGGCATATTAAAGGGGTTGTCCAGGGTTAATCTTTTTTCTGGCCTATGCTCAGGATAGGCCATAAATACCTGATCTGTAGGGGGCTGACACACGGCCCCATCAGCTGTTCGGAGCCACTTCCGGCACCTGCTCTGTACACAACAAAGGGCCGGAAACAGAAAGCTCCATCCGCTGTATAGCAGCCCAGCGCCTTCACTGCAGCTCAGCTCCTACTGACTTCAATAAGTGCTGAGATACAGTGAAGGTGCCCGGCTAATACACAGTGGACAGAGCTTTCTGCTTCTGGCCCTATATTGTGTACAGTATGGGCATCAGAAGTGGCTCCGAAAAGCTGATCGGTCCGGGGTCAGCCCCATACAGATCAGGTATCTATGGCCTATCCTGAGGATAAACCATAACAAATTATGCCTGGACAACCCCTTTAATATACACCCCTAATGCACCACACTTTAAAGAGGTTGTCCAGTATAATTTTTTTTCTTTTTTATATTTAGTATGGGGGAGGTGAATCCCCCCCTACCACCCCCCCCCCCCAAAAAAAAAAAACATGCTAAACATACTCACCTGTCTCCGGTACTCCGGTGTCCTCCCAGCACGGTCCGGTCCTGCAGCTCTGCTGTCTTCTTTTTGCCGGAATTCCTCACTGGCTGCGACGTCCCAGGTCCCTTCCCTTAGGCCGCTGATTGGCCTCAGGGGTCACGTGGGATCACAGGTAGTCACGTGCAGAGGGAACTTGCGCTGGAAGAAAACAACAGAGCTGCAGGACCGAACTGCGCTGGGAGACACTGGGGACAGGAGAAAAAGTTTGTGGGGGGGGGGTTTTTGTTTTGTTTTTTTCACCTGCACCGGCGTAATTAAAAAAAAAATGAAGGAGCCACTGTATGGAGTATAAGCTCCACAGTGGCCCCCACCCAGTATTATAAGCTCCACAGTGGCCCCCACCCAGTATTATAAGCTCCACAGTGGCCCCCACCCAGTATTATAAGCTCCATAGTGGCCCCCACCCAGTATTATAAGCTCCACAGTGGCCCCCACCCAGTATTATAAGCTCCACAGTGGTCCCCACCTAGTAGTATAAGCTCCGCAGTGGCCCCCACCTAGTATTATAAGCCCCACAGTGGCCCCCACCCAGTATTATAAGCTCCACAGTGGCCCCCACCCAGTATTATAAGCTCCACAGTGGCCCCCACCCAGTATTATAAGCTCCACAGTGGCCCCCACCCAGTATTATAAGCTCCATAGTGGCCCCCCACCCAGTATTTCCACAGTGGCCCCCACCCAGTAT
The DNA here is from genome assembly GCA_947044405.1 of Leptodactylus fallax. NCBI lineage: Eukaryota > Metazoa > Chordata > Amphibia > Anura > Leptodactylidae > Leptodactylus > Leptodactylus fallax. The sequence continues at coordinate 3,571,605 of CAMRHE010000024.1, forward strand.
TATATGCGCCCAATAGCCCCCTCCGCTCCCGCTTCAGTGCTATTATTATACTTTGGGGTCTCCTCAGACCCCAGAGTATAAAAATCACAGGCCCAGGGGAAGTGATTAAAAATAACAAACATTCATACTCACCTTGCCTTACCTTTCCTTGGCATCCTCCCTCCATCCTGCCGTCTTCAGCGTCTTCAGGCCCTTTTCCGACGACACTGCTGAGGCCTGTGATTGGGCCTCAGCGGTCACGTGGGGGCGCACTGACGTCATTACGCGGTCGCGCCCCCATGTGACCGCCGGGGCCTAATCACAGGCCTCAGTCACATGACGGAGGAGCGCCGGAGAGAACGCTGCACCCAGGAGAGGTGAGAATATGTGTTTATTATTTTCAGTCACCTCCCCTGGGCTGCCATCTATTGGAAAGGGGCCTGCAATATGCCAGGGTCCCTTTCCAATAACAATATGTATAGCGGTTGGGGAACCAGGCTTTCCCCGACCGCTATCATAGTGGTCCGGGGCCCCGGCCATCTCCAGCTGGCCGCGGGTCCCGAACCCTGCCAGGTCCGGTCGCGCCCCCTGCGACCGTAACGCCCCTGGTCAGGGGCCCGATCGGGATGGTCAGGATCCCGATCGGGCCCCCATGACATGAGGACTAATAGTCGGGGCTCGGGGCCCACCGGTGGATTCACCGGTTCCCCGATGGGCCAGTCTGACACTGGCCACAGGTAAGTAACAGGTGCTATTAATTACACAAATTAGAGAAGCATCACCTGATTTTTCAAAGGGTGCCAATACTTTTGTCCACCCCCTTTTTTATGTTTGGTGTGGAATTATATCCAATTTGGCTTTTTGACAATTCTTTTTGTGGTTTTCCATTGACGACAAATTAAATGAAGATATTATTACCAAAGCATTTGTGATTGCAATCATTTTCTGGAAGAAATTGAGTATTATCTGACAGAATTGCAGGGGTGCCAATACTTTTGGCCAGCACTGTATGTACAGCTTATAGAGTTAGGATAAAAACAACTTTTTTTTTTTTTTTTATTGTGCTGAGAAAAGATGTGTATATAATGATGAGTTAGGCACTGTTTTTTTTTAAATAGGCCGTTACCTGCTGGAGTAACACCAGCAGGGAATGGGCCCTATTTACTTTCCAATGACAGGATGTCTCTGACAGCGACATGATATGGGATGCAGTGAGCCCCCTTGAGGACAGAAGGGGAAGCGTAGGTGATCGTGAGCAGGAGCGGGGATCGGAGGGTAAGGCCGCGGGCTTGTGGCAAGAGTATTTGTTGGGCAAACCCCGCGACATTCATCTTGCAAGATGAACTGCTATTATTATACTTGGGGATCTATAATGATCGGAGGCCCAGGGGAGGTGAGCGAACATAAAAAAACAGTGTTACTTACCTCTCCTGAGAACTAGCAGGTCTCCCTGCTGTCTTCGGGCCTATTTAGTGACGTCACCTGGGTCAGGTCGGTGTCACAATGCATAATGACGCCAGCATAACCCACATCTGTGACGTCATTAAAAAGGGACAAAAGCAGCAGGGAGTCCCACCGGAGCTCAGGAGAGGTAAGTAACACTGGTTTTTAGGTTTGTCACTTCCCCTGGTCCTCCAATTATTATCCTCTGTTGTATTTCGTTGGATGTGTACTCCAAAAATTTTGGGTTCTGCTGAACCTGAAATTTTTGCAATATCTGTAATGAACATCGTAGGGGCCACTACCGTGTGAAGGGGCCACTGTGGGACATATACGGTGTGGAGGGGCCGCTATGGAACATTTCACTGTGTGGAGGGGCCCCTATAAAACATTTTATTGTGTGCAGGGGCCACTATCAAAAGTTTGCTATGGGGCCCAGTCTTTGTTAGTTACACCCTGGATTGCTTTTTACAAGATCCATGATGGATATGGCAAAATCCATTTGTTCCTGTTTTGTAATACATTCTATTGAATTATAATAGGTCTGTCAGGTTTCTGTTCTTCAGTACCAGACAGAAAAGTACAGCAGACCTGATGTAATAGAACCACACTGTCTGCAAAGGCAACCTTTGTACAAATGTAGAAATAAGATGTCATGCTCACTCAAGATACTCATACACAGGTGTATTACCTGCACTCAAGAAAATACATTAAAAATGCACACTGAAAAATGATGATAAGACTCGTGTTTCAATTTTGTACACTTTCTTAAAATGCTGTCATAAGACATCTTATAGTGCAGATCCAGTGAATAATGTAAAAATATTGCTATTTGTAATAGTAGAGAAGAGCAGATCAAGAACATATGTGATGGGCACCCTCATAAAAGGCCTGTCCTTCCTGTGACTGCTATTACTTTGCCATATGGTAGTGGTTTGAGAGATACAACTCATCTATTTCATTGTTCCAGGACTAGACATCTATAAGGGTATATAATCTAGGAACACATCACTGCCATAATACTACATCCTCCTTCTTGAATTATACTTACTGTAATATTCTGATGACTAGAAACAATATTTCAGATTTCAATTACTAACATAAAGGCAAAGAAATATCTGTCTACACCTTCTGATGTATTATTTCACTATGTCAGGAGTGATGACAAAGGCAACCAATAGCTTTTTAAAGAACAGTCTTTTGCCTACTTGTGGGCTTGGAGACATGTTAAAAACACATTATCTCAACCATATTTCCTTCACAAAGACATGACAAAAAGTGACCATAATTTATTGTCCTTCTCGACTAATGTGCAATATATCATTCATTGTATAGGAGTCAAAACATACAGAATAAATATGTTCACATTATTTATACTTCTCTTTACTATAGTTGTCATGTGCACAAAAAAACAAAACAAAAGCAGAACAACAACATCGATTTCACTGGATGAAAAGGTCGCACAGGGGTGCAAATAAAACAATTTGGGATCATTTCCAATCTTAGTGCCTGAGAGCTTGCATTTGATTTTTTCCCCACAATTTTCATAGCAACACATTTTTTCAGCTAATCTTCTCTTCAGAGATATTGTTTCTATAACAAATTAATAGTGAATCTCTCTTTTTTCCTGTCTTGCTGCCTAGCATGGGTTTGATGCCCCGTGGTGCAGTTAGTCATGTTCTGCTAAGCAAAGTAATTTAGCTGGGAAAAGGGATAGAGCCCTTTGCAGGAGAATGTACTAATATACTGTCAGGCTAGCAGCTGGAAGCCCTGGTCACTTCTCACTGACCTCCCTCTAACTTTCACATAAATCACTTCAGCAAACAAAACTATTTTACCTACTGGCACAAATCTTGGGGCTTACTGTTCTCATGGTGAATCAGTTTTACAATGATGCTTTTTTGTCTCTCTTCTATAAGATGCCCTTTTCCCGTTATAAATGTCTTTTAGGTTTTAGCAATTCTATTGCACAGAAATATGAAATATTGTTTTACCTCCATCATGCAATCACTTACATCTGTGTCAACAGACGTGAGACCAGCATTTATCAAACACAATTTTAATGTTGTATGTATTAAAAGCATTTATTTCTGAAACATGGCCTTATTTACATGTTTAACTTGTCGAAAAGAACAGAATTTCAGGAAGAAATGAAAGTGGCTAACATAAGGAATAAGTGGCTACTGTCTCGTTTCAGGCACGATTGTGTACGTTTGGTTCTCTAAATGTGTTATGTACAAAAACTACTTCTTGGTGCCATAAATTGTAAGCTTTTGCGGTCAGTCAACTCACATAGTTTGAATTGTTTCATTTGTTACTCTGTAATGTCCGAATTTGTTGGCACATAAACATGTGATATGTAAAGTGCTAATGAATATGAATAATTATTTAATATTATTGTCATTATTGTTTCCTCTCTAACAAGAAGCTTATATGCAGACAGCATCAGCTGGCCCTGCATTAGAGATTTTAGATTGTTGAAAAGGACAAATTTGACAATTGATGCTCTTGGTGACACAAACAAGCATGACAGATGTCGACTGATGGCAGATATATATCGAGAAGGTGATCTGCTGTGTTGGATTTTTTGATTGTTGACGTGTTGTAGTCAAAAAAGCCCATATACTGAACAAGAGATCTGTATCCCACCAACGGAGCACAGACCAGGCCACAGATCAAGGCAGAGATTGAGTGCTAATTTGTCTTTCTAATTCATGATATGTCAGTCGGAAAACAGACACCTGAAATTCCAAATATACTGAATGGCCAACTTATAAGAGCTTCTCACATATGAAGAAACCACCACCTGCATCTCACACTTTTGAAGCATATTTCCAGCTATTTGTTAAACAGAAAATCCACCCAAAGGATATCTTTCAGCAATTCATTGAGTGTAAGAATTCGGATCTGCATCTCCTGTATTTCTCAAATTATAGGATTTAACATTCTAAACAAAAAGCCGAGGGTTACTAGGGTTCAACAGCTCTAAAGAGCACATGCCATGTGTTGTGACAATTGGTGGTGGACACAGACTGCACCAATGTGATCTTCAGAGAAGCCAAACAATAATAGTAATTGCATTGCATAATCGCAAGATCCATGGGGGATTAATCAGTTATTTTACAAAAGTTTCTTGTCTTATATGCACCAAAAACTTGCCACGTTTTGGTGTTTTTCAGCCCACACATCACTTTATTAAAATTTGGGCATGTCAGGGGCAGAGCTTAATGGGAGTGGCATGGCCTATCAAGGTCTGCAAGATTGACTATAATTGACACCTGACACTGGGCTCTTAATAAATTAGGCACATCTCAACTCTGTCACAGAGGAGATCCAGACTGGAGTATTAAACACCAGTTTTGATAAATATCCCCCATTAACTGTTTATATACAGAGGCTAGAAATCTTTCCTGATACAGTTAAAGGGGCTGACCAGAATTAGAAAAACATGGCTGCTTTTTATCAAAAACATTGCCACACCACAGGCTGTGTGTTATATTGCAGCTCAACTCAATTGAAGTTAAAAGGGGCTAAGTGCAAAATACCACACAGATGTGGTACTGTTCCTTAAGACAGCAGCCATGTTCTAATTCTGGACAACATCTCATTCAGCTGGAAATGACAAGGACTGGTTTATATTTCACCTGCCTTTAGGTTCTTACATAAAAAAAACAACTTCCCTTCAAGTCATAGCAGTTATCATGTGGTCTCGTAGTCACACGCCTTCCTTTGTTAGACTTTACCAGCAGGGACCCAGGTTACCACACCGACGCAAGTGTCAGAAAACAGGTGCACTTGTAGACCAAGATCAGACCAGCAAATTTACAGATACAAACCAGGTCAAACCAGAAGAGCACAGTAGTATTCAAATCAGAAACAAAAGAATAAATGTGTCCAATCCAAGGGTCGTGTCCAGGAGTTCACAGACAAAGCCAAATCAGAAAGAAAATGTATAACTAGGAAAACAAGCCAAAATCAGTAACCAGGAAACCAGCAGATAAACAGATAACTTCAGAGTTCACAAACCTAACTACAATCAATAGCAGGCACCTGGGTAACATCAGTTAGAGTTTAAATACCCCATCACTACTCAGGAATGGCTCAGCGTCTCAGATCTCTGACTAGCTGCAAGCCAAGCCAAAGCTTCACTTGTAGGCATAGCAACCATAAAAATCTTGAAGCAACAGCTGTGAGCAGTGCTGTATTGAAAAGTATGATGGCTGCAAGTAGGATAACACATACTGAGAATCCTAACATTTCTCTTTACCTGTGTTAGGATGAACTGCTCCTCTGCACACCTGATGAGATCAACTCCATGAAAGAATTTTCAGGATCTTGAAAAAGCTTCTTATGTATAAGGATTTGCTATATCTATATTAGCTATCAAATGATTTTTCTTTAGTCTTAATTCATTTTTTTTTGTGACATTTTGAGGTTATCGGAATTAATTGCTGGTTTTTCATAGAGTGATGATTTCAAGTTACAATGGGCGTCCCACAACCGATTAATGTTGCAAGTTGAGTGACCACTGTATTTTGAAGCAAAAGAATTAAAAAGTAATTAAAAAAAAAACTCTTAAAATTCTGTAGAAGAACCTATAAAATATACTCAGAATGTTTTTTTTTGTCCAAATGAAGGAAAATGTAATTAAATTTAAAATTACTTTCATTCATTAAAGGAACATGAATAATATTCTTATTCTCATCAGTTTTGTACTAGTAAAGCTGTAACGCAAAAATTAAGTCAAATAATTTTCACCCACAAAAACAATATGATTAGCCATTTCTGAAAAGTATAGGATCATATGATAGTATCCTATAATATATACTAGTATTTAGAAAAGTGATTTTTCCTGCTAAAACATACGCTATCTTATTCAAGAGGACAATACATCAAGAGGATTTCTTACACTTCTTTTATGTCAAATCTAATCGCATTCAAAGTAGAATAGTAATAACCCCCCCTCCTAAGAGCATGTGCAAAATGTTGAACCAGTTGCGTACGGTTCTGATACCTGTTTTCCAACGCGTTATAATTTATTGGTGGAGAAAAAGGCCTTTGTAAAGGATGGGACTCCATCTGAGTAGATACATTACCCTGTGTCTGAAAACCATTCGAGGCAGGGTATAATTCAGCACAATGATGACAATGCTGGCTCCAAAAGAAAAGACAAGACCAGATTGGATAAGAATGAGCTAACAGATTGTGCAGCCCAGTTCTGTCCCTTTGAGTGTGATACATTGTTTCAAGATGCTGAGTGCACAGGCTTTTTTGGAGCGGATCTGCATTTGCTGCTGTTGGTTTTTCGCTTTATTATTACAGAACAGTAATTATTAGTGTTCTAATTTCAGGGCACATCAGATTCTTACCATATGCTACTCAGTAATGCCCCTTGATTGCCTGCAATGCCCAGTGAAAGAGAGATGTGCCAAGAAACACAGGTCTTTAACATGGAGATTTACTAACATCACATCTGCTGCAGATGTTAAACGAAGTAAAAACTTCTTTCCTATAATTAAGTGTTCACTTTTTATGAGGCACTTTTCTGTCATAAAATCCCAGCTCTCAGGAGAGCTCAGGCATGTTGGCGTTCTATGCTAACTGCTAAATGCAAACACTGGCAATAAAAGAGAATTAATATATTAAGCAAGCTGCTCTGATAGATCAGCACTTGGATATGTGACATTATTGGCAACCAGTGACTTTTACGGTTAATAGCCTGCATAAAAACAATTAGGAAAAACTATTACAAAACATAAAGGTGTATTATTTTCCTTATTGAAGACCTTTTCCAGGAATGCTCGCATGTCATTTTACTTCCTGTTTTATGAATGTGAGACTAAAGTAGTCCTTTATCTTGTAGGCCGTCTAGACGTTGAAGATGTTTTATTTTAAATGAGTTGTCTCTCTAAGTGCAATGCAGTAGATCACTGTGGGTATGGTTTGCCTTACTCCAGGTGAACAGCTGTTTTCACAAAGGGAACCTGCACCCAGTAAGTGATCAATATTTTAGTATTGGAAAATTTTTTATATGAATGGCAGACCATGTATGACATGGACAGTCTTGGACTGTCAGAGCAGGTACCACTATTATAGAGAAAATCGATGCTCTGACTCATGCCAGTCATGAGCAGAAGACACTCCTCTATGAAGGCCACATGAAAATATTGCAAGAATGTGACCCATTTATAACTGCACTTAGGCTCTTGATGATAAAGACCTCAGAATCTAGCACTTAAAGGGTATTCCCAGGACCTACATATTTATGACCTATACTAAAGTGAGATTAGTGATTAATGCGGTTCCAATACCTGGCACCCCCACAGCTGGTGGAAGAGTGCTGAAGCTTCTTCTCTGAATACCAAAGCACAGCAATGTAACTGTAGGGGCTGTGCCTGGTATTGCAGCAGCTTAGTCCCGTTCAAGTAGATAGGGCTGAGATGCAATATCAATCATCCCTATCCACTTCCATGGGACTGAGCTGCTGTACCATGTGATTGATGAATGCAATATTGGCCTCTTCAAACAGCTGAGTGTCAGGAGTTTTGGGTGTCAGAACCCCATCAATAATATATAACATAAGGATAGATCATCAATATACAAGTCCCAGAAAACCCTTTTTTTACATAATGACCAGGGGAGGGTAGAGGATTAACAAGTTTCCACTACCTACTTATACTAATATAATTGGCTAGAAATACTTTCTGTATTGAAATGGACATCAATTTTATGCCTTCCTGATAGTGGTGATCACATTTCTCCAGAAGCCCAGTCTCATAGTATTCAAGAGAAAAGAAAACAACTATTCAGTCAAGTTAATAAAGTACTCCATGGAATACAAAATCCATCATTTATGAGCAGATAACCATAAATATAGCACAGCATTGATGCTAATGATTGCACATGCACAGCTGTAAAACGTAAAAACTTACACTATTGTAAGGTCCAGCAGCAGCACTGCAAGCAGCGGTACAAAACTGAAATGTGCACAACCATACAGCTAGCCACAACAAATGACAAGGCTTTGCTTCTTAACATGCAAGAGGTTTTAACTGTTTTATATCTCTTCTAATAAAACATTTGAGCTGGAAGATGTTGTTCTCCATTTAGTATAAGAAGACCAATCCCAGAGGCATTCATGCAGAATGAAAGTCAGTTGCTTCACCTAAAGGCTTCCTGAAAACCGATATAATAAATAAGCCAAGCAGATCCTTATATTATTTGTGGTGCTTGTACACTATTGCATATTGGTTTATGTTACAGTTATATCTTCTGTAATGCCTCATTCACATGTCCAAGCCAAGATTTGTCCATGTATTTAGCACCAACCGTGTGGTACCCTTTTTTTCATGGATCAATTCACTTCAATGGGTAAATCGGGTCTGTGAAAAAGGTCCAGATAGTCTGAGCAATGAAAAAATAGAACATGTGCTATTTTTACCAGATCTTAGGTGCCACTCAGCCCATGTACTTGGTCATGTGAATAAACTCTAAGATCACATGAAAGCTGCAATTTACATTAAATCTAACATACTAAAGACATCTGTCTACAAGACAGAGCCCTTGTTGTTAGAGTCTCTATGAGATACTCAACAAATTCATACAATCCTAAACATCCCACTTGCTAAATGCATTAAAATGGCATACAAGCTATGGCCTCTCAGTCATCTCAGCAGAACTAATCTGTCAAAAGGTTTCAGCTGAACTAAAATCAAATGTCCCCCACCCCTTCTTGCTGGGAACCTACTTAAAGGCTTGGAGCAGAAACCAAGCATGCACCCTGCAGATGCATCCAAAGTCCATGAGACCGACAAAGACAGGTAGGTAAGTACAGCACTTGTCTGTTTCTGACAGTCCCATAGACACTGAGTGGAGTGGAACGGCATAGGAACCACTGTTCCATTCAAACTCCTCTTTACTGCGGTTGCTCAGGATGAGGAACATGGAGTCTGGGACCACTGTTTTAGTTGGGGTCTCCAGCAATCAGACGTGTATCACCTATTCTATAGATAAGTGACAAATGTAAACTAAGGGAATTATGGGGTTTTAACAATTAATGATATAGGTTAAATTGTATCAATACCTCTACTGCTTACAATTTACAATATACTTTAAGTGCTATAAAAAAAAGTTGCCATAAACATATTACTGAGAAAAAAAAAAAAAGCAGTACTACTAAGTATCTGAACCAAAAATCATAAGTACATACCTCCCTTTCGTCCATATTGAGCCACTGTTTGGGGTCATTTTCAGTTGCGAGGAATGCAATCAAATCAATAGCAGTAAGGCGGGTTTGACGTCTCGATGACACGAAGATAAGTACGGGCTTAGCAGGGGAGTGACTTCTTATAGCTGTAACAATAGCAAAAGCAGCACAGTTGTTTAGTACCATACCTGGTGGCATGCCATCTTTATTATCAAGACTATATTCCTTTAGGCAAACCAGAACCATTGTTGTATTAATATCTGTAAGTTCTACATATTTGTGGTGGGTTCAGATGGAAGCTGTGGGGCATGCCATTTCTCCAAAACAGACAGGCATATGATAAAAGCCAAGCTAGTTATAACTAGTCAATTCTCAATTTCTATAATTCTCATTCTGACTCTTTGAATATCTTATGAAAGGACACTTAAGGCATATTTCTTTGTGATGGAAAAGTGCCATTTTACAAAAATAAAAATTGAAAATTCTGAACACAGACATATCAAAATGGTAGCTCTGGCACAATATATTGCACCAAAAAATGTCGCTAGTCCAGATTATTTTTTGGGACAACCACATTATTTGCCACACAAGCTTAATATTTTCAATTTCCAAAACTGTAATTCATGTAGAACAGCAGCCTCCATCTTCCTTTTTGTGTGGAGTAGACAAATAAATCTGCATGCTTTTGAAAAAAGTGTGAAATGTAAAGGATGAGCATGGTTCATCAATTTCTTGTGGAAATTGTGTTTTTCACTTATTGACTCAAAAATGATATATAAGTCCATACCCACACAGGATGATGATGACTTGGATTCTTCCTCAGATCTCACTATCATGTGTAGTCTTAGCCACATTCCCTGACTCATAACTGGTTCCTTTTAAAGCCTGAGCCGCTAATGAGGCAAGTGGGTGTTTCTCAGAATACCCCAGACTAGGCACTGTAGCTAAACTGTAATCGCATTGCACAGATCTGCCCTCTGAGCTAAAAAGCAGTTAAGGAGTAAGGTTTGTGGAAAATAAATAACAGGTCCTCTGTCATATCATTTTGAGATGTGACTGGAGGGGTATTTTTACATGGAAAAAAACAGAATCACAAAGAAAACCAACTTAATGTGGTAAAGCATAATTATAATTCAAGGCAAGGGGAAAATAAAACAGTTGTGTTGGACTTAAGGTCACATGACAGGAAATCCATGTGTATTTAAAGTGAGTTTGTCAGCAGGAAAATCGGTATCAAACTAATGACAGTATCTTGTAGGACGTCTTCTACACTTTCCAAAGATGCCTTTCTTATTTTGCATTGCAGCTCAATTTTTATGAAAATCAGGATATTGTTATGTTATGTAAATTAGATGAAAAAGGGTTTAGGAGCATTTCTTCTCCTCAAGGGCTTTGCTCTCTGCTCGAGATAACTGACCCTAACTGCAAACAAAGTGGAAGTTGTCACTAAAGCAATGGGGGACGGAGCTGGGTGGCCCCTAAAGCCCTTTTCAGCTAATTTGCATAAAGTCCTGATTTTCATGAAAATGGAGCTGCTATGCAGAATAGGTATTGTTATTAGTTTGACACCAATTTTCCTGCTGATAGACTCCCCTTAACACATGATTTCCTGTTGATCATTGCATGGCTTGTAAAGTTGTTGTACCATTAATATACTGCATCTTCCAAACTTGTGAAATTTGCAAGGCACCTACTGCTGAAACAGGAAACTCAGTACATAATTTTTTCTATGAAGATCGCTCTCAGGAAATACTTATGATGCTTATATTACTAGACACATAAATGGCTGTGACATTTTTACAGCTAATGCAGATGTTTATCTCCAGACACCCTGAGCAACATGGGGTAAAAAAATTTCACCATTTAGAGAGTAAATACTTAGGCTGCGCCCAAGGGAAAGTCAATAAAGAAATAGACTAGCCATCTGATAACACGGTTCCAGGGTAACTAATCAGAAGGTGTCTAATACAAAGATTACAGCTCCTGAATTATAGGAGATTGCCGGGTTTATGCTACAAACGAGTCTGTGGAGATGGCAGGAATACATCATCATTAAATACACATACAGCCTGGAAGAATCTGGAGGCACAAGATGTAATGGGTTCTTTCTCCCCCTAGAACAGGTGCGATTAAACAGCACAAGCCTGATTTATTGTTCATTAGTGGTTTTTACATAGCGTTTCTGTAGCCTATAAATAACAGAAATAGTCAGGCCCAGTCTAAAATTGCCATCAATACTTCGGCTCTGTCACAAGGCTAATTAGAAAAGCTAAACAGTCATTTCACAGACCACTACAAGCCTTGATGTAAATTTTATTTCTAAGAATGCAATATCATAAATACCACAAAAATACCCAAACAAGAACCAATTTGTCTGTGGTTAAAGCATTTAAGGCACGTCACATACCAGGCACATTTTTATTAATGTCCATTGTGCAGTGCAGCGGAATATGTTGCTGGTCTATAAATAAATTATAATAGCCATCAAATCATAATAATGTAGCTTTATGCAAATTAATAAAACGGTTTTATTATAAGCCTTGGAGTCTACAGATCTAGCAGAGGTAATCTGTTGTCTGTCACACCTCTTTGCTCAATGTTACATTTCTTTGAGTTAAAGGGGTTGCATCAATTGTTCATAGTTTTCTAGATCTCTGCTTGCTGTGATTCATTCTGCTTACTTCCAGTGGATCAACACCAGTCCATGGTCATGTGATATACAGTCCATGGTCATGTGATAGATATAGTCCATGGTCATGTGATATATGCAGTCCATGGTCATGTGATATATACAGTCCATGGTCATGTGATATATACAGTCCATGGTCATGTGATATATACAGTCCATGGTCATGTGATGAGCACACAGCTCGTTATAGTCACAGTACAGTAATCAGACATCTGCCTGGTAATGAGCTGTGCACCTGTGTGTTCTTCACATGACCATGGACTGTATATATCACATGACCATGGACTGTATATATCACATGACCATGGACTGATTTTTATCCACTGGGAGTAAGCAGAATGAACACTAGTAAGCAGAGACCTAGAAAACCGTGCAGAATTGAAAGAAAGTATATTGGAAAACTGTACAACTTTTAAACTACTCACCGGGATGTTTTTCCCTTGCAAATTGGTGCCTCAGTTGCAGAGATCGTTTCGTCGATAGGCAGTGACAACACTCTTGTTACTCCACACTGCTAATGTACATATTGACAAAATTGTGAAATCTCAGAAACTGAAGCACCGCCTTACAAGGGGAAAATACCATTAGATTCAGGTGACTCTAACCTATGTGGGGGCTGCGTTGATATGTTAAGATCTGGTGACAGATTGCCTTTAACACTATCCTTATTTAAGAATAAGACTTTTCTTAAAAAAAAAGTTACTGTGTATAGTTATGTATTATAAAGGCATTGGTAACACTGAATCTACAAATACAAGCAGGTATACAAAAATGGTAATGTCTGCAAATGATTTGATGCAGTGGAAATGCATTTTCAGGTTCAATTTGATGGATTTGTTTTTCTTGGTGTTTCTGTCTTATGCAGGTAGCTTGTGGTTTGCTAAATGACTGCTATGATTGTATGAGTCAGATGTAGGTATATTTCTAAGACATGCCAGGTGTTTTCTAATAAACAAAAAAAAAAAATCAGCTGGTTCTACTTGCTGTGTGTTTTTCCTAGAAGGCACTCACCGCTGCACTTGAGAGAACGCCTATCACATCGCTGAAAGTTTATTGGTGTATCTGGCGAGCTAACATATCTTTTCTGTCTTCACAGCTGCATGTTTGGAAACTCAAGCCTACCGGCAACACAACTGAAAAGCCTCCACTTCTGATTATTGATAAATGCAGATACACTGCCCGAATCTTCCATGTGCATATAAAACCTACTAGATGAGGGCACTATGACAATGTTGACAGCCCTTTTAATTGTTTGAACACTTACCCTGAAATGCAGGCTTGTTCATGCTAGCCATACGAGGGCAATAGTGTTGTCCAGGGAAGCCATGAATATGGACCTCCAAAGGTACTGGTCGCACAGACGGACGGAAGTTAAACAACCCCATCTGTAAAAGGGAAATACTTTCTGTTAATAAACGCTTAGGGGGATGTTCACTAAGATTGCCATTTCATACAGAAGTCTAAATGAAAAAATACAGTGGAATAAATGGCACCAAATTTATTAAGCGCTGCATGCAGCCATATTTTCTCAAAAGTGACAAGATGCTTCAAAAATTACAAATTTTAATACAAATATGGCGTGCACCACAATTTGTGGCTTTTTTTTCACCACAAGACTGGCATACATGGCTTGATCAATTGCCACTATATGTCATATACATTATTCAATCAAACCGACATAAAAGTAAACTTAACAAATATTTCTACCGATGCAGAAACCAAAGATATTATGTGCTAGAAGTGACTAAAGGTTCTACTTTAAGAAGGCTGTACTGTACTCTGAACAAAAGAGTAAATGGTTACACAGCAGAAAATATTTTGTTTGCAAGTAAAAAAAAAAACTTTCTTACATACACCAATATAAAATATTTTTGGGATTGTAAAATAAGTCTACACTTTGAGTATATTCATATAGGGTCTGTGTCCAGGCATACGCTACAGATTGATCTGACCCTAAATTTATGTAAAAAAGCAAAACAATGGTGTTCATATATGGACAGTCATTAACCTCTCAACACAAAAAAATGACAAATCTGTCAAAAAAAAATTGAATCTGTAGGCACCATGAATGCACATACCATGAATAAAAATTTGCATGTGCATGTAATGCTCTGGGCACAAACTGTTCTGCAGTTATGCTCCATGTACCAATTATAGCGACACACAATAACCTATGATGAAATGGAAATTACAACTGGGGCTCAAGAGAGAACTGAAGGCCACCCCTCTAGTACTCTGAGCTTCTGCTGGCATCTGATCTGATTTAAAAGACATGCAAAATGGACATGTAAAGGTTAACTGAGTTTTAGCAACAGGATATAGCAACAAGAGATAATATTGCTGAATAGCTAGAATCGTCAAGTTCGTGATCTTAATGCAAAAATTTTTTATCTTATTTGACATTCTAATAGGAAATTACTGAGTATGATGCATTCTGCTTTTGTGTACCTACCTGACCAATGCCCAACCAATCTGCAAGATCTCTGGCATTTGCAAGAGCAGTTGACAAACCAACAACTCGCACAGTCTTCTCTGTATGTGAGGAAATGAAGTTGGTCCGTGACACAATGACTTCCAGTACTGGGCCTCGCTCATCCCCTAATAATAATAAAACATGGCAAAGTAAAACACTGACAGATACAATGTAAATATCAAACCTATATCATGTTGCTGATACAATGTATCAGGAGAGCCAATATTTCCGCAGTAAAGCAGTACTCACCAAGCAAATGGATTTCATCAATGATTAAAATGGAAACCTTCTGCACATAACTCCTGTTTTGCCAACTTCTGCTGACACCATCCCACTTTTCTGGGGTAGTGACAATTAGGTCAGCTTCTGCTATGGCTCTCATATCAGGAGTGACATCTCCTGTCAATTCTACAACTCTGTTAATAAAAAAAAACAAAACATTAATTCCATAATGATTATATACTGTATAAAGTCATTATTGCAGATATTCCCTAACCACACACAATACAAGACTGGCATGTCCCATCACTATAGAGCAGGGTTGGGCAATTAATTTTCCCATGGGGCCACATGAGAAATTGGAATGGTTTTAGAGGGTCAGACTAATATACTTAACTGAGTTCTACCCAATACCTATATACTGTATACTGGGTACTGTATAAAAAACAGTAAATGAAACAATCATTCAATGAAAATGTGGAGGACCTAATTACATCATTATTTAATTCTTTTAATTATTTAATGATGAGATGATGAACTTGTGATGACCTTTAATGAACTTGTGAACTTTTTCTGACCCATCACATAGTATATGACCCCCTTTTTCTGGCCAATGACACAGTATATGACCCCTTTTTCCTGGCCAATCACACAGTATATAACCCCCTTTTTTTACCCCCCACACAGCATATTATCCCCCTATTTATGGCCCTCACACAGTTTATGACACCTTTTATACCCCCCACACAGTATATAACGCCTTTTTTAAAGCCCACCCACAGTATATGACCCCATGTTATCTCCCCCACCCCCACACAGAGTAGTGGCCGATAAGTTTTACTCACCTGTCCATGCTCCAGACCTGGACGCCCGCTACCACCTTAAGGTTGCGCTGTTCCCGACACTGAAGAAGGACGAGATGCTGTATGTAGCGTCCCGAAGTTCTTCAGCGTCATGACGTCAGTGTAGCGTCACCTAGAGGAGGCAGCAGAGGACGGCCAGGACAGGAGCGTGGACAGGTGAGTAAAAAGTATGGGCAGCTGCTTATAGCAATAACACAATACGTAGCTGCCGATGTGTGTCACCCAAAATGTCTTGGCGTGGCCAACGATCTCAGGTGGGCTGGCCAGAGATAGAGGGCCAGATGTGGCCCGTGAGCCATACAATGCCCAGATCTGCTATAGAGGAATTCTAATTATGCTAAAGTCAATGAAACCCAACTCATTCCTCTTAATCTATTGACAACATCCTGGCATTGATCTGTGTGTGTGTGGTCTACAACTCTTCTGCTATAAATGTTATGAGGAATGTATGTGTCAATATGCAACATATACACCGTAACATATACACCGTAAGGGGCTTGGTGGGGTAGTGGCCACACATCCTGAGGATGTACAGAGTAAACTATAATAGAAAAATATATAAATATAAAGAATAACTGTAAAGCTCAACTTCAGCTGAAATGCTATTATTTATTAATTTTATTGTATTCTGCAATGTATATATTTAAGGACTGTAAAAAGAAAAATTGCTCTCATAAAGTAGCTAGGAGCAGAAATATTTAACTAAGACTGGTAAAGCTATCTATTACATACATTTTGTTAAACATCACACTCCAAAGGACTTGTATAACAGAGTAGTTATATTCATTAAATTGTTATTTTAATTTCTTAACTGTGTCAATATACTTTAGGCTTTTAGAGTTTCACTTTATTGTATTCATGAGAGAACTAGATAGAAGCTTTCTCCCTATTTGCACCAAATTCCTGAATATACATGTGTATGTACATATCTCAGCTTGGACACATCATTTTCTACTCTTTAGCTCAATAAAGGTGGATATACACAGTATTGTCTACCAAAAAACTGCAGCAAGTAGTATCATCCGGGGCATAACATGCACTGAGTGTTAAAATTTTTAATCTGGACAAAGCCATAGCATATTTCCCGAGCTGGCAGACAGATTTTGAATCCGGACACAGACATTACTATATGATGTGCCGCATACATTCAGGCAAGTATAGAGTTATTCTTTATTTTTATTGATTTATTGATCTATGGAATACATAGGGGCTGATTTATAAAGACTGTCGTTTTCCAAATTTGTCTTGACAATCATAGCCCAGCCAGAGATTGCACTTTACAAATTAGGCACATTCTCCAGGATGTGTGTGTGTTTCTACTGTAAACAGAAATCTAATAATAATAATAATAATAATAGTCCTTTAATAGTCCCACAATGGGGAAATTCAGTGTGTTACAGCAGCAAAGATAAGCAGATACAAATACAAATACAACATGTACAGGAATGTTCCAAGGTGAGAGGCATTACATTAATAGCAGACAGACAGATAGGCCAACTCCTTGCTGATGTAAGTTTCTGCCATCATTTACATTTATAAATTATCATAAATCTGACAGGAGTGATGGCCCTACCTCCACCAGGCCCCTTTTGAAGAAAGAGGTGCATGGGACACAGAACTTAAAGGGGTTGTCCAGGCAAAAATGGACAACCCTTTTAAAGTTTAAATAAGCTGGGGGCAGTGAAAAAAAAAAAAATGAAGAAAAATGTATACTCAACTGGATCCCTGTTGCTCCACTGTCCTCCCGTGTCATCTGCTCCCGGCGTTATGCTGAAGTCGCTGATTGGCCTCAGCGGTCACATGACATCACGGGTCCTCTTCCTGAGGCCTGCTGAGGCCAATCAGTGGCTTCAGCACAACGCCGGAAGAGACCTGGGAGAGCAAACGAACCAGGAGGCAAGGGGCAACAAAGGAGCAACTGAGACAGGTGAGTATGTATTTTTATTTTTTTTTCACTGCCCCAATGTATTTAAACTTTAAAAAAAAAAGATTGGCTGCAGGGGTCCCCTAGCACAAACAGAACGTCACTAGTGATGTCAGCTGGGGGACCTGTATAAAGACGAATGGAGCTTCCGTGATTGGAAACTGAGTCCCAGGGAGAGGTAGGTACTGGTTTGTTATGTTTAAAGGCACCTCAGCAGTAGTATTAAATTATAAAATTATGAGTTGGACAATCAGTTTAACTCTGAACTTAAGGGTGAGACATACACTATTTGTTTTTTCACCTTGGCATTCTGGATGGTCAGTGACGTAACTAGGAATGGCTGGGCCCCAAGGCGAACATTTGACATGGGGCCCCCACGAAACGCCGCCCCCAACCCCCCCCCCCCCCCGGACTGCCCCCCTGCACAAACCACATTCCTGCACACACTATTATGCGCCATAGTGGCTCCTGCACACAGTATGATGCCCCATAGTGGCCCCTGTACACAGTATTATGCCCCATAGTGGCCCCTGCACACAGTATTATGCCCCATAATGGCCCCTGCACACAGTATTATGCTCCATAGTGGCCCCTGCACACAGTATTATGCAGCATAGTGGCCCTTGCACACAGTATTATGCTCCATAGTGGCCCCTGCACACACAGTATTTTGCCCCATAGTGGCCCCTGCACACAGTATTACACCCCATTGTGGACCACCCATGAACAATTATTATACTATGGGGTCTTTTCAGACCCCAGAGTATAATGATCGGAGACCCAGGGGAGGAAACAAACATAAAGAACTACTTACCTCTCCATGGCTATGATGTACTCCGGTGCGCTACTTCGGCCATCTTCAATGTTGGACCAGATCTCGCGTGAGTCTGGCCGGCATCACGACGCATAATGACGTCGTCTGACGTCTGGGACGTCACCAAAGAAGCCCGAAGCCTGCCAGAGTCAGGAGAGGTAAGTTACAGTGTTTTTTATGTTCCCTCACCTCGCCTGGGCACCCGATCGTTATACTCAGGGGTCTGAAAAGACACTGGAGTATAGTGATAGCAGTGTTTGTGGGGTTCGCGGTAGCGCTGCCACAAGGCTCCGGGCTCCTTAATGTCCCGGGCCCTGTGGCAGCCGCTACCGCTGCTACCCTGGTATTTACGCCCCTGTGGATGGTATAACTGTTTTATTTTTACATGAATACAGCTAAATAGGTCTTGGTTTTTGTAGGGTACATGCCTTCATTTTATTTTATTTTTTTATGTGTACAAACTGGCCAGAATATATGGATAAAATACTTTAACCATTCTTGGTAAAAATGAAACTAAATTATCTGGTACTGTACTTACTTTTTGCCAAGTTTTTCTTCAATCCTCACTTTCCAGTCCTCCATTCTTTCTCGGACTAGAGCTTTAAGTGGTGCTATATAGACTGCCTAGAAATGCAATATAAATGGAAAATGTTTAGCCTGCTTTATATTTCGTTTCAGGCAGAAGGATATAAATGTACAGGGACTTCAGAAAATGGATTACATGTCCTATCCATACTTACATACATACATTGTTATAAACTATAGAATCTATGGTACTACTTTGGCACATTTAAGCCTCATAAGGAACATAAAACACCTACATGATAAAACGGATTACTATTATATATTTGAATGTACTGAAGTTTATTTCTGACCTTGGATGTTGGATACTTGTTGAAGACTCTGAAAATGGCCAACTCTGCAGCTACTGTTTTTCCAGAGCCTGTTGGAGCTCCAAGGAGAACATTTGTGTCCGTGTGATAGAGAGTATGAAAGATCTGAGTTTGAACTGGGTTGAAATGAGTAAACTTGTACAGAACTTCATATTCCCTATGTCCCAAGGCAGTGACCGGCAAAGGCTGCAAATCCAGCAATTCTGAAACAGATTTATCAGTGATCAGGGCACCAATTTACCAATGTACTAAATGTCTAATAGCCTGTCAGTACAGAAATAATTAGCTATCAATATAAAATCAGTTCAGAAACAGCAAAAAAACAAACAACAGTTATAAAACAAACAACATTGATGCTGCCTGCACCAACAAAGTTCAAGTTAGTAAGACAAAGTTAAAATATTAAAGGGATTTTCCCATGAATATAACCAAATTTGAATTTGTAGACAATTAAACTGTAAACATTTTTGCAAATATAAGAAATTAATGTGTACCTAAATGTGTACACAATTAAAAATTAAACATTTTTTTGAATATTTGCAGTGTTTTAAAGATTCTCTCTAACCATCTTAGTGGAGATAATATTTTGTCTTGATCGGTTGCCAGTGGCTACGACCATGAATGCAGGAACATTCTATAATCTGGGACTTGTAGTCAGGTTATCTTCTTGTGAATGTAGTGTACCTGCCTGATAACCTGGATACAATAGGGAAATCATGGTTGGATTTCTGACCAGACCAGATAGAATGTTCTTGCATTCATAGTTGTATCCACTGGCAACGATCAAGCAAAAACACTTTCACGGACAAAAAGAAGATCTTTAAAATAACTGCAAAATTTTCCAAAATGTTTAACTTTTAACTGTGTACACATTTAGATATGGTTATGTTCATGGGAATACCCCTTTAAGGCTAAAGCCCTACATTGTGGAACGCAGCGAAAACGCATCACATTTTTTTTCCGCAGCATTTTTCAATGCATTTTTCCTGTGTTTTTTCTTCCCTAATTAAATCGAAAGGTAAAATGCGATTGTTTCCACAAGAAAAATTGACATGCTGCGTTTTTGAAAACGCAGTTTTTCAGCAGCATTTTTTTCCCACAGTGTGTGGATGGTATTAGCTAGAATCTCATTCATTTTACTGGTAATGTAAAATTTCCTGCTGCATTTGCGTAGCAGGAAAAACGATGCGTTTCCACAATGTGGGGCCTCAGCCTAAGGAAGGCATCTCATGACAACTGTTTGTTTTACACTAGTTTGAATAAATGTATTCTAGTACATAATTTGGGTGATACAATTTTCAGATTATTTCTACTCCCATAACCACTGACAGTATCATACATTGTACATGCTGGAAAATCAAGTTGGCCCTCATTAAACAACAATGTGCAATCCCTCAGCAATTACATTATAAAGTTTTTAGTGCCGTTAGAAATGCAAGGGAAGATTTATTAAGACTGGCATTTTATACTTTTGCTGGCATGAGATGAGCCTAAATTATTAAAAGGCTTCGACCTCTTAATAATTCTGGCACACTCCCATACACTAGAATAGAAATCTATGCCAGTCAAGGACTGACATAGACTTCAGGTATAGCTCATGCCACTTTTATGGAATAAGTGATAGTCAATTTGTTGGGTCTAGCTGCAACTCAACCCTCACTTTTATATTCATAATGTCTTTTGTAAAAAGTGGCGGACTGAGCCAGTGGCGTAACTAGGAATGGCTGGGCCCCAAGGCGAACATTTGACATACCCCTCCCCCCCGAACCGCCACCCCCCAGCACAAACCTCATTCCTGCGCACACTATTATGTGCCATAGTGGCCCCTTCACACAGTATTATGCCCCATAGTGGCCCAATGCACAAGGTATTATGCCCCATAGTGGCCCCTGCACACGGTATTATTCCCCACAGTGGCCCCTGCATAAGGTATTATGCTCCATTGTGGCCCCTGCACACAGTAGTATGCCCCATAGTTGCTCCTGCACACAGTAGTATGCCCTATAGTGACCTCTGCACACAGTATTATGCCCCACTGTGGACCACCCATGAACGATTATTATACTCTGGGATCTTTTCAGATCCCAGAGTATAATGATCGGAGACCCAGGGGAGGATACAAACATAAAGAATAATGCTACTTACCTCCCTGTGGCTCCGATGTACTCTGGTGCGCTACTTCGGTCATCTTCAATGTTGGATCAGCTCTCGCCAAAGTATACAATTACATTGCGACGCATAATGACGTTGGCTGATGTCTGGGACGTCACCAAACAGGCCCGAAGCCTGCCCAGCGTAGGAGAGGTGAGTTACAGTGTTTCTTATGTTCTCTCACCTTCCCTGGGCCTCCAATCATTATACTCAGGGGTCTGAAAAGACCCTAGAGTATAATGATAGCAGTGTTTGTGGGGTTCGCGGTAGCGGCTGCCACAGGGTTCCAGGCTCCATAATGTCCCGGGCCCTGTGGCAGCCGCTACCGCTGCTACCCCGGTATTTACGCCCCTGGACTGAGCACAGAACGAACAATGTGGTGCATCTTTGGCTCACATAAGGGCCATGCACCAAACATCTGCCACATTTATACCCAACTATGCCAGAAAATTGGCATTGATGGTTTAGTAAATATTTCCCAATATATCTGCCAATGGATCAGGAAGAATTTTATATATTCTGCTATGCAGCAACGATTCAAGTTGATACAAAATTTTAGAGGGCAGCCAGGACGGAGTAAAAAACTAGTAGATCATTAAATACATTGAGGCTTGGTGGATCCCATGAGAGTTTTAAGAATATATCAGACTTTCCCTGGTCCTAGCAGACACATCACAGGCCACTTACATTTGTTACAGGAAATACAATGTAAGTGACCTGTGATGTAAATACAATGTAATTGCACAGGTATTGGGGATTGATATTTGAGGACTGACTTTAATTCCCAGTGATCACATAGTAATGAGGACATTTTAAGGTGGAAGAAAGAGGATGTCAGGTCCCCTTTAAAATAGTCAAACCAAGACAATGCTAAAGCTGTCCATGATTTGTGAATTAACTGGGGTCCATGAAGTATAACTGGTTTGACGAAAACATGATATAGTCTGGAAAATAGTCTACTGCAAATAATCGGAATGGACTTGAAAATTCATGCATACTGTGATGAGCAAACTTGCAAAATAAATTCTTACCTGTGTGTGGAGGATGCCTCTCCGGCAAAATGAGATGTTGGAAATTTATTATGCACACAGCTTCAGCTCCCAGCCATCGATCAGAAATGGCCCTGATATAGTATTGGGAGGGTAATGGTTCAAAGATGGGTATTGTGAAGACTAGAAATTGTTGTTCTTTTGTGACAACCTATTGAAAGAAAAATGATATTAAGAACTCCATACTGTTCTAGTTATCTGTTTTCCCTACAGTAGATGTATGAAGAAACTGACAACTGGGTGTTACCAACCTCCTTGCGAAAGTGCTGAGTTCCTACACAATCAGACACTTTCCAATAAGAGCTAACACTGTTAGGGTAGGCAAACACCCCATTGGCAAAGAGACTGGTAATGTCCAGCTGTCAATTTATTCATACATTTCCAGAAGGAGTTCTAGAGGAATATCACAACATTGAGTTCTAAGAAAAGGTGCTTTAGAAATGTTGTTATATGTCAGCTCTTTAAAATAATATATATCTATAGCTATTCAATACATGCAAATTGCTATTCTTGTAACACAATAAACCTTACTGCGCAGAAACATCTTATTCATAGGTCATAGGAATGGAAAAAAATTAAATGATTAATCTAATAGTAAAGCACTACACCTGCTTCTTTTGAAGAAGGAAGTACTCTGAATGATAAATATGGTCATTGGTGGGATCTTCAACCCAAATCCACCAAGGTTCTCCAACAGTTCCATGCACCTACAGGACAAAACACGTAGTTAAAACAGAAAAATTAAAATAAGGCTCTCCAAACAACATTATTTCCTGATTTCTTTCTCATTTACACCCTGGGCTTGAGGAATGAAGATGATTTTTACAGGACCACTTTCTTCTCATATAGAGCTTCAAGTAGTCATAGTCACAGGATTAAATGACAACAATAGTTATGCCTGCAGCAGCCATGATAGTGGGGTACAGAAGCTAACTGCATTCTGTTATATTACTGAGTTCAATGTGTGAACAGCTTTTAGTAACATTCTTAGGATTAGTTAGTGGTGGCTAAAGGCAGTGGCGCACCTCTAATGAGGCGAAGTGAGGCGGCCGCATCAGGCGGCACTATCGTCACTGCTTGGAGGGGTAGCATTTTTGCTATTTTTTTTTTACTATTTTTTTTAACCTAAACCAGCCCAAGACAGGCCGCTCTGAAAAAAAAAAAAAACTGAGCGGGACCTGTCCTGAGCTGGTTTAGGATACGTCTGCTTCTCGGCGAAGGCGGTGATACTATAACTTCATCACACCTCCTGCGATGAGACGCAGACGTCTTATGCACGGGTGAAGAAGCAGCGGCTCCATCGAGGAATCGCAGGTAGGTGAGGATAACTTTTTTTTTTTTTTTTAAATAGGGCATTATCTGCTGGAATATCCCCAGCAGGTAACGGACCCTATTTACATACCTATCCCCGCTCCTGCTCATGGCTGCCTCCACTTCCCCTTCTGCTATATGATGCAGAAGGGGGGAGCAGAAGCGGGGATCAGTAAGTGAGGCTGTGGACTCGCGAACCCCAACAAATGCTACTATAATTATACTCTCTTTTCAGACACCGGAGTATAATAATCGGAGACCCAGGGGAGGTGAGGGAACATAAAAATCAGTTTTACTTACCTATCCCGGGCTACGACGCACTCCCTGAAGCTTTTGGCCTTCTTCGGTGTCGGCACCGACATCGTGACGCCGGACTGGCCCAAGTGACGTCTGTGCCGACGCTGAAGAAGGCCGAAAGCTTCAGGGAGTATGCTGGAGCCCGGGATAGGTAAGTAACAGTAGTTTTTATGTTTATCACCTCCCCGGATCTCCGATCATTATACTCTGGGGTCTGAAAAGACCCCATAGTATAAAAATAGTGAGTCATGGGTGGGCCACTATGGGGCATAATAGAGTGTGCAGGGGCCACTGTGGGGCATAATACGGTGTGCAGACACGACTGTGGGGCATAATACCGCGTTGTGCAGGGGCCGCTGTGGGCCATAATTCCGCGTTGTGCAGGGGCCATTGTGGGCCATAATACCGTGTTGTGCAGGGGCCACTGTGGGCCATAATACCGCATTGTGCAGAAGCCACTGTGGGCCATAATACCGCGTTGTGCAGGGGCAGCTCTGGGCCATAATACGGCATTGTGCAGGGGCCGCTGTGGAACATTATAGTGTGTGTAAATGGGGCGTTATACTGTGTGAGGGCCAGGAAAGGGGGTGCTATGCTGTGGAGGGGGGGCCCAAGTCAAAAGTTTGCTGGGGGAGCCCAGTCTTTGCTAGTTACATCCCTGACAAGGGGTGATTAGAAAGGGGCATATTATATAAGGGGACTTTATGAACTTATGAGGTGTTATTTATATAAGGACATTATTAATACAAGGGGGGGTTATTTATATAAGTGGCCATTAGGGAGCATTATATATATGGGGTGGTCATTCATATAAGCGTTCACTAGGGGACATCAATTATATAAGGCGGCATTATGAATAGAAGGGCGCATCATTTATATAAAGGGTCATTAGGGGAACAGTATTTATGTCAGGGGGAATCAGGGGCATCATATAAGGGTGCAATTAAAGGATAACCACTTTTTTAATATGAGACTGGGGAACGTGATTAAAAAAAAAAAAAAAAAAACCTTAGTCACCTGTCCCTTGTGCTCCGATGTCTCCCACCGTAGTCTGGTTCTGCTGCTCCATTGTTTTCTTCCTGCGGAAGTCCCCACCGCACATGATCGCTGAGGTTGCTGACATAGGACGTCACAGAGCTGTGAGGCAGAAAACACTGGAGCAGCAGGACTGGAACGCGCTGAAAGACACATGAGCACCTTCCCCAACCTAATATTAAAAAAGTGGTTATCCTGGACAACCCCATTAAGGTGGCAATTAGGCTTTAATAAAGGGACTTTTCAGCTCATTTTTATTGATGATCTATCTTTAGAACAGATCATCAATAAGAGATCAGTAGACCCACCTCCTCCCGAGAAGCAGTTTGAAGGGGCCATGACGCCTGTTTATATCACACACTGTCTGTTTATAGTGACCGTGTGATGTAATTCCAGAATTGTCACATAGACGTGTATAGGACGAGGTTGTAGTTACATTACATGGCCACTATGAGAATGACACTGTGTAAACAGAGAAAGGGTCACAGCTCTTACACAGGTACCAGGGTTCATTCAAATAGCTGATCTGTGGGGGTCCTGACCTAAGCCCCACTGATTATTTTATTAATGACCTGGAAAACCTTTTAATTAGGAAATCTATGGGGCATTGATAAGGGGCACTATTTATACAGGGTACACACGGACATTATTAATATAATGCATCTTAATATTATTAATATTAAGATGCACTTGGGAGTATTATTCATTATGGTGGGTTATATCATATCTCTTATATATATAAAAATGAGTTCCTGTCTGTCTGTCTGTTCTTTATGCGCGACCAAACGACTGGACCGATCCTCACCAAATTTGGCACACATGTACATCAGGTGTCCGGGAATATTATAGACTGGGTCTCAGCTCTCTTGGACGTACCGTTCCTGAGGTACAGTATTCCCAAAAAATGACCAGCATTAGTCTATATAAGCCTGCAAGTCTTTCACTCATATTCCAACTGCCATACACACGGTCACATGTCCCTTATCAGCCAATAACAGCTTGCAGGCACTTACTCTCCTCAGGCACACAGGTTTCCATAGCAACCAAGCTATGTATGACCTGTATTAGTGAATAGCAGTTCACAGGACCTTAAATATTCAGTCATATCACGTGTATCAGCCAATATAAGTTCACATTTAATTTACCAGGTTTCCATAACAACACAGCCATAAATAGACTGTACCTATACCGGACTCAGTGGCGTAACTAGCAATGGCAGGGCCCCAAGGCGAACATTTGACATGGGACCCCCCCCCCCGGCAACCCCCCCCACGCACAAACTGAATTTCTGCACTCACTATTATGCCCCATAGTGGCCCCTGCATACACTATTAGGCCCTATAGTGGCTCTTGCACACAGTATTCTGCCCCATAGTGGCCCTTGCACACAGTATCATAGTGGCTCCTTCATATAGTATTATGCGCACTTCCCGCTACTTCTTCCCGCTACTTCTTCAATGTTGGACCAGATGTCACGTGAGCCAGGCATGTATCGCAACGCATAATGACGTCGGACTGGCCCACCGACATCTGGGACGCCACCAAGGAGGCCCGAAGCCTGCTGAAAAGACCCCAGAGTATAATGATAGCAGTGTTTGTGGGGTTCACGGCCCACAGGCCTTACTTACCAATCCCCGCTCCTGCTCACAGCCGCCTCTGCATAAGGTGAAGTGCAGGCGGCCGTGAGTAGGAGTGGGGATCGCTAAGTAAATAGGTCCCCTTACCTGCTGGTGTTAAAAAATAAAACATCAGAGGCCCGCCGGGTCCCCTAATGTCCCGGGCCCTGTGGCAGCTGCTACCATTGCTAAACCGGTATTTACGCCACTGACTGGACTGCCATACTGGATTTCAGCATTCTTATAAATTGAAACGTTTTTTAAACTACTCATGTCCCCTGCAGCAAAACGCATGGCTGCTGCTTGAGCTAATGAAAACTCTCAGCAGACCCAAGCCTGTCTCCAATCTGATAAGGTATGTTACAGACAACAGCGATCTGCTGAAACTCCCCAGCAGACCCAAGCCCGTCTCCAATCTGACAAAGCATTGTCAGCCACATGCACACAGCTGCACTCCAGGTTTCAATAACAACCCAGCCATTTTTCTTCACGGCTGTAGGTCAGCATTAAAGGGGCAGGGCGCTGTGGATGACACTGTTACACAAGCTTTACTCCAGGTTTTCCATAACAACCGATCGCAGGTTTTTCACTGATATCCAAACTGAGATGCACATGATCACATGACACTTATGGACCAATGGAAAATCGCAGGTTCAGTCTTGACATACACACAGCTTTACACCGGGTTTCCAAAGCAACCAAGCTATTTATGTCCTGTATGAGTCAATAGCAGTTCGCAGGTCCTTAAATATTCAGTCATATGACGTGTATTAGCCAATGTAAGTTCACATTTCATTTACCAGGTTTCCATAGCAACACAGCCATAAATAGACTATACCTATACTGGACTGCCATACTGGATGTCAAGTGCAAAACTGGCCAATTCTTATGGGGTCACTACACAAACAAAAAATGAAATATACCCGTGCGAAGCCGGGTCCTTCCTCTAGTACTTTATAATTGGGATAGCAGTAGGATGGGGGCTTTGTGTAGGTGAGGACAGTACAGTACAGTACTCAGCTATCTGCGGCACTCCTATTAAAGAGAATGGGGGCCACGTGGGCTCGCCCATCCACCAAACAGAAGATGTGTGAAGTTATTGTCATTGCTAATGCCGTGTTGTTGATCTATGATACTGAAGTAATACAGTAAGAAGAATTCTTAAAAACTGTTTTTATCACTTTATGTACTTCATTTTTTTTTTTTTTTTTTTTGGGGGGGGGGGAGACGCGTCTTTCTATAGTCCATCTCAGACAGCAAAGAGACTAGATTCACCACTGGCTAAATGTGCACAGAATTATAAAATGTAAAGAAAGTTTCCCACAAGTCCAACTAATCACTTGGATATGTCATCGCTTACTAATCAATGGGCACAATCCTTAGATCAAAGGGACACAAGCACTAGTTCAATGCTGAGCTCCTTTACTGATTTTTCTCGAGAAGCAGTGCTCCTGCTATGCAGAGAACTTAAAGGGAGTCTGTCAGCAGTAAATTGGATATAAACCTAGTCCCAGTGACTTTTGGAGGTGATTCTACAGTTTCAGCTTTGGAACCTTATTTTAATGTAAATCGCTGTCATGCAAATTACATGAACAGTGCTTTGGGGTGTGCCTAAGCTAGCTGATACTTCAGTGTGAGCTGTAAATTCCTAAGCAAATCACATAATTTGCATATGAATACAATGATTTCCATATAATGGGGCTCCAAAGCTGAATAACAGAGGCATATTTGGAAACTGTAGAATCACCTCTACCAGGTACTGTGATACTGTGTGAATTTGCAATGGAAAAAATGTAATCAACACTCCTAGAAAAATGGAAGGTGCAACATGTAGAGCCTTTACAAGCTAGTAATACTGTATCATAAAATCCAGTGCACTCTTCTTTCATATTAATATAACTTTATTATTATGATATCAAATGGGATATATCCAGGACAATCAGGGAATTCAGTAGAAAAAAAAGTCAATGCTATACAGAGCTGACATACATGGACGTTTTGGTCTATTCAAACCTTCCTCAGCATATCTGTAGCATGGGTAGGGTTAGAAAGAAGTGCCTGGGTATGAGGTGCTGTGATAGGAGTCTGCCTGGCGCCCCACACACAGGCACATCATTCTAACCCTAGTCATGCTATAGATATGCTGAAGAAGGTCTTAATAGACCACAACATCCATCTCTGTACAGAGTTTTTTCTACTGAATTGCCTCAATATGTCCATTTGATGTCAGAATAATTAAGTTTTATTAATCTGCAAGAGTGCAGTGGATTTTATGATACTGTGTGAATTTACTACTGACAGACTCCCTTTAAACACAACTCCATTCACTTGAAGGTAGCTGTGTTGCTATTATTCCTACGCTGGGCTGGCCATCACCACTGCCGCTCTGTTTCTATACAGCGTAGCTGTGTTGTCGCATTGATGGGACTGCTGCAATCATTCACCGCTCTGGTCCTCCTCCATCATTAGTCGGGGGGAGAGTTGGGAAGCCCCCATTTCTAAATAGTCGGTTAGTCCTACTTTTAGATTAAGGCCACTACAATAACAAACTGATCCTGTCCAACCAATTAATATTTCTATCATTCACTTAGAGTGTAAGATCTGCTTAAAACTATTTTTGCTTGTGATTTTTTTTTGCCTGGAGAATCACTTAAAATACCTATGGTATTAGTTATTTCTGTCTTCTGAATGGCCAAATTTATTTAATTCTGCAGTCTCATGAGGAGACCGCAGTGTCCAGAAGAAACCCATAAATGGTTTTCTCACCACAGAGAATGCTGGTATATGCAAGGATATGCCAACACTTCTTGATCAATTGGAGTTTAGCAGTTAAGACCTTCACTGATCCTGAGAATGAACTGGGTCTGTAACACTGGTTTACTGCTGCAGTCCCTTCACAGGTTTTCCCAGCATAGCAGCAATCTTGGTCTCTTGCTGTGTAGTAGTTGCAGCACGACAACATATAATCGCAATGTAGATGGTTCCCTAGCTGGGAAGTGAAAGCATACATACCACAGAGTCACAGAACTAGTATAAATAAATATAAATAAGTTCAGCTACACACTAACCAGAAATAGGTAGGCTGTATTCAGTATTTCCCTGTTAAGCCAACAATATTTAATATTGCTTTTTGCAATATAATATTAAATATGATTCTTATGATTAAACTGACCATTGCCTAAGCAATGCTATATTTGATAGAACACACACACACAAAAAATGGCTGTACATTTCGTGATTTCTATCCATGGATATGCCCACACTGGCAACATTGCAAATTGTGGTGTACATTATTTACCACTGAAAATCTGTAGACTTTGACATCTTGAATCAAGCAAGGAAAACTATCTATCTGCCACATAGAAATAGAATGAAATCTCTAATGTTACTTAGAAACACCATGATTATCTTGTTTCCTTAAAACTAGATGGGATAAATAAATGTACAAGCAGGTTCAGTCAGGTAAAATATTAGATTAATTGTAAGCTAGATGCTATCCAACAACAATTCATTTCCCTCATTTATTGTGTCGCCCGAGTGATGCACTGTATTATGAGATAAATGAAGATTACTTGATAAAACTTAAATCAACATTTATAGTATTTCTCACTCAACAGTGACACCAAGGTAACTAATGTACTATGCAAGCATAAATCTCCAAATGTAATATGGAAATAGATTGAAATAAATTCAGTGATAGCTTTGGGACTTAACCATAAGCTTATCACAGTAACTTTTTAATATTAACTTTCAAAGAAAAGCGAATCTGGTGGAATTGTTGTAGAGATGTAAAAACCAGACAGGATAATGAACATGTAATGCATAAAGGCTGCATTGGAGATAAAGAGCTACAGGGTGTTGACCTTGTGAACTGTTTGGGTCACCACATACTGGGTGACCGAGTGCCTCTCATCGTGTTCAGTCTATGTTTTACAAAAGATTGGCAAGTCAGTGAGCTGACCCAAAGGTTAAATCCAACAGCAGGCATTAATGAGCTTTGTACTACTGCAGAACATGACAAAACTGTAACCACCTCATCACTTGGGCAGACATTATCTTCCCTTTGTTTCCTTTTTCAGCCTTGTTATTTTTCTATCATGTTCCAATAATGAATTAAACATCTGTTTAGTCGAATTCCATAATGAATTTAAAGCCATTAAACAGTTATAGCCAACATGATGAATCATTTATAACTAGTGAAATTCTGAGCCTTCGAGTCCATGGTATTTATTAACTAAACTATTTATTCACATATCTATATTCCACTAGGTACCACTAAAGCTAAAAAGGAAAAACGTATTTAAATTATTAATATATATATATATATATATATATATATATATATATTTATTTATATGTTTATATTATATATATGTTTTATTCTGTTTATTATTTCATATCTATTTGCATATATTTAACCTTTATTTCTGTTTGTTAGCCCTCCACTCTACCACTAAAAGAGTGTCAACTTGCCATGTTGTTTGTTATACTTTACTAAAGAAAAAGGACACAATAATCTAGGCTGTGATGTAAAGTGGTTCAGCATATAAGTAGGTTAAGTAGTTTCTGGAGAAAATTACTTCAATGATCTCATATATGCATAAAAAAATTTGAAACTTGAAAGATAAAGCTCAAGTTTTGAAGGGGATGGAAGAACCTAAGAGACCTGTTTCTTTCACCCACTGTGACAGCTTTTCTTGAATTTTTTGAGTTTGAATAGTCTGGGTTGTGAAAAACAGGAGACACAGTCAGCAGTAAATTGGTTAGAAACCTAATATCAGTATGTAGTAGACAGTTTCCAAATATGTCTCTGTTATTCACATTTGGAGACCCATTTTCATGCAATTCTATGTTTTCTATAATATGCAAATGAGTGGAACAGTGTTTTGGGGTCGTGCCCAGGCTTCTGTCTCAGCTCTAGATTCCAGTAAAAAAGCACTTTTTCCCTCATTTGCATATGAATAAAACCATGAATACAAGAAAATGGAGTTACAAAGCTGAAGGCATACTAGGAAACTGTAATACCATCTGTATACGGTAATGTGATTAGGATTATAATAAATTTACTGCTGACAGACACCCTTTATAGAAATTTTACTATAAAAACAGCAGACAGTTACTTTAAGCATACATAAAGCCGATTAAACAGAACCATGAAGCAATACATACAGTAAATAAATTATTTTACATTCTGGGCTCTGTGTGAAAAATATTTATTTCTCTTTGTTTACAAAGTGCCAACATTTTGGCACCACTGTAAACATCAGAATATGATCATTTACTTAGTTCCTGCCCCCAATGGGATCACAATCTAATTTCCCTCTCTTAGATAATCGCACACCCAGGAGGGTCACTTGTGTAGAAAGCCAATTAGTCTATCATTATGTGAGTATGGGAGGAAATTGAAGTACCTGGAGAAAACTCGGACAACATGCCGATCCTTGGGCAGAACTGAACCTAGGAGCCCTGCGCTGCAAGGCTGTAGTAACTAACAACAGAGCCACCATGCTGGGTCAAATATATAAGACAATTTCTATTCTTAACATTATACTGTAGGTATTGTGCAATTTGTAAATTATGTATATTATGTAACATTAATGGAGTAGAAGTACCACAGTCAGAGGGTATTTTGAAGCTCACAGGCCTCAATGCAAAATCTGTACTACAGTCTCACATATGTTACAGTCTTACCATATGTTGGTGTCTTTTTAACGTTGTTGAAACTTTTGGAGCATGTTGGTGACTATTACATCTGCATCCTCTATAGCTATGAGCTGTCCACAGTTATTACTTATAAAAATAAAAGAAACTTTTCTACAGGCATGGCACAATAAGCAGTCTCTATGCATGTAGTCCCATAAAGGAACCATTTCGGCAAGTGCTCCGACTAAATATAGTAACACAACATAATGTAATAATCATTTCCTGTACACAGGTAGCTAGCCTTTTAGAAGTGACAGTAATACCTGATCATTCCACTTAAAGTCTGGATTGATACTTAATCGAACTCTAAGAACTGTGCGGGTAATTGGTTGGATAGTCGCCTCCATTGTAATGGATGGAATTTGATGAACGCATTGTTTCACCTTTAGCCCAATGTTCACATGATGCAACATGTGACCTAAAAAAAGGTACAATAGGTTAAAAACGTTTGCATATACAGGAACACTAATGCAATCAGACTTGTAAATCAGCTTTTAGACGAGCATATTACAGCTTGCACGCTTTGCATTGTGGTGTACAAATGACTGACTTTTCTGACCTGGCATGTTCTAATGTTTTGTAATACTTAACTGGAATTAGTATAGAGCGGTTTTAGTATTAGCAACTCCGAATATTAAGTGTTAACCCAATGAATGATTACCATGCTAGTTAAAAATAGCTACCAAATATTGGATACACTAGAATTTTAGAAATCATGCAGATTAAGGATATTGATTTTACATATTTTCTATCATAAAAACAATTAGGTCTTTCTGGAATATGTATACGCTATTTCTTTATTCATGATCTGACCACTGATACCAAGTATAAAGACTATAAAAGGAAGTGTGTGGTGGGATAAAATGTTTGTAAAAAGGGTAGAAAGGATTTTAAAAAAATCTATTTTTGTACTCTCCGTAAAATCCTTTTCTGGTTGTATTCATTGGAGGACACAGCACCATGGGTATAGACCTGGCCACTAGGAGGCTGACACTAGGAATAACAAAAAATGTCAACTTTGCCTCCAGGCTATACCCTATCCACAGACACTGTTCTAACCAGTTTGTACTGCAACAGTAGGAGAGAGACACAAATAAACAAAAAAGAATGCAGAGCACGGAACCAAAGCTGCCTACAGGTCCTGAACCCGAAAACAAACCAAAAACAGCTGGGGCAAGAGCAACAAGAAACAAGAGCTGGGGCAAGAGCAACAAGAAACAAGAGTAGGATCTATGTCCCCCAATGAATACAACGAGAAAATGATTTTACGGTGTGTACAAAAATCCATTTTTTCTCATTTAGGACACCATGGGATGTCCTAAAGCAGTCCTAGAGGGTGGGAAATATAAAGCGGCACGACAACTTAGCACACAGCCGCTTACAGAACCTACGATCCAAGCTGGGAAATGCAGTAGTAGGGATCTGGAAGAACTCAGTAAAAGTATAAATAGATGACTAGGTGGCAGCCTGAAGACCTGAGCGGCAAAAGCCTGATAATGAACAACCCAGGAAGCTCCGGTAGCTGTAGTAGAATGAGGGTCTAACAGTAGGTCTCCCTGAGCCAGTAGGTCTCCCTGAGAGCAGGCCGAATCCACCAGAAGAAGAAAGCCTGAGGGGGGCCCTGCGAGGGAGAAGGGTGCGTGCACGTGGATGCCCGGGTCTGGGCAAAAGGAAGTTAAAACAACATCCTCATTGATATGGAAGGGAGAAAAGAAACACCTTAAACAGAAGAGATGGAGGACGGAACTGTCCTGTAACGATCCTGTGGAAGAAAGAGACAACCACCAGGAAGGCAACCTGCCAGGACAGAAGGAGAGAGATTGCATGCAAAAGCATGAAGGGGGGACCTGCAAGGCCCCGAGAACAAGAATGAGGTCCCACGGAGTAAATGGAGGACAGTAGGAAGGAAGTCATCATCAGTACAGGAATCTGTACAGGAATCCATTAGCAAAAAGGAGGACTAGACTTGCTACAAAATAAATAAACAAATATATTAGGCTAAATTCACACTATTGCTGGGCTCTCCGTCATTCAGGTCCGCCGTTGGACTCGAACGACGGAGGACCCGTCTGCTAAAATAGCAGTTACTCGCGGACCCCATAGACTATAATGAGGTCTGTCAGGTTTCCGCAGTTTTAATATTGAATCCCGCAGAGAGAAAAGTCCTCCGTGCAGGACTTTTCTCTTCAACGATTTTTGGCGGAATCTGCGATGGAGTCGATGCAAATGTGAATCTAGCTGTAGCTGTGCTATAATAGAGATAAACTAAACTAATGATCTGCATAGCACACACATTTTGGCATGGAAGTTAGATCAGTGGCAAAAACAAAATCATTTATACTGTATAATGGGCTAATGCTCACCAGAAGCTGAAGGCTGGAATCAAGTTGTCAGGTATGGCAAATTTCAATATCTGAGCATCAAGTGAAGTGTAAGTTGGGGTTTCTGGTGTTTTGTCACACTGCCCAGGCTGTTTAGTGCTATTCCTAAGCCATTGTGCCTTATCATATGTAATTGTACCCTCTTTGATTTTATGTGATATGGGGTGATTTATATATATGTACACATTGCAGTGCTCACATTCTGACCATCTAACTCTGTGCATTATTATTCATTACATGAGCATCAATTACTGAGATTTTGGCAAGTCGATTCCTTTTATGTAAAAACTTTTTTAAACAGTTTGTGGTTTTCAATAAAGATGAATTTATACACAGTGGTCCCTCAGGATACAATATTTTCAACATATAATAGTCTTTTCTGGACCACTGTAACTTGAAACCAGACTCAACATACAAATGTGTCTCTATATTAGTGAAGAGCCTGCTTTAATTGGCTGACCAGTAGCCCCTCTCTACAATATAGAGAAGTACTACATGTTCTGTACTTATCTTTCCATGTGCCAGGATGAGCTGCTCCTTTGCACAGCATGTGAGAGCGACCCCATATTATTGTACTATATGTTATTTACAGCTTCCGGCAGTTCTAAGGATTTACTATATCAGTACTAGTTACCTGATGATATTTCTTTATTCATAATTTTTTCATATTTTTGGAGTTATGGTCTCTGTTTACAATGGTTTTAAACTTTCAATGGTTGTCCCATAACCTCTTCCTGACATCCACTGTAATAGTACTGCAGATGACTTTAAATATGGCACTCACTCAGGCACTACGTGGGCATCATAACTGACAGGTTTCCACTGTATTTCACAGCAGAGACCCAGCAGCAATGTCCACAATCAGAGTCCTCTCTAGCTCTTCAGATGCCTCGCTCAAATATGATCGAGGCATCTGATCACCGTCCCTCAAACGGAGATCTGAGAGTAGTGATCTGTATCCATGTGTGCTGGAAGCTTATTGAAGGCAACCAGGCCTGTCTTTAAAATACTTCTATTACAGGCTGCCATAACCATAGAAGTGAATGGTAGTAAGACCCTGTATGGTGTCTAAAGACAAAAGTAAAAAAAAAAAATGTATTAAAAATGCCTGTACTATACACATATAAAAATATTTATTCCACACGGTGCATGCCGTAGCAGGAAAAGAAATCAAAATGGCCGAACTGCTCCCTCCAAAAAAAAAAAAATTTTTTTAAAAAGTGATCAAAACATCAGACAATCCCCAAAATAAATTTTAAAAAAATACAACTTCTCTCTCAAAAACTGATATCTTACACAGCTCCATACACAGAAATATAAAAAAAAAGTTCTGAGTGTCTTAATGACAACTAAAAGAAAGTTTTGGATTTTTATTAAAGAGGACCTCTTAAGATACTCATAACTTTTTAATATTTCTATGTATGTAGCGTTGTAAGATATCAGTTTTTGAAAGAAAAGTTGTATTTTTTTATTTTTGAGATTATCTGATGTTTTAATCACTTTTTTTTTCAATTTTCATCAAGTCTAAAAGGCCCCAATAGGTGTTGTCACTCTGCATTTTGGTGTTGTTTGATGTTGAAAGATAACAAAAACTATATACTGTATTTTTCAGACAATAAGACGCACCTAGGTTTTAGAGAAGGAAAATAGGTAAAAAAATTTTGAAGCAAAAAAATGTGGTAAAATATTTAATATATGGGAGTTGTAGTTTTGCAACAGCTGCAAGGCCACTTTGACAGGTGGCCCTGCAGCTGTACGGGGATGCATAGGGCATCTTTTTTTGCGGGACCAGGTGTACTTTTTAGTTGAACCACTTTGGAGAATGTCTACTGCTTTGATCACTTTTTATTCAAATCCGAGGTGAAACAGCGGAAAAAACGGTGGTCCAGCACTTTTGATTTTTTTTTCCCCTGCTATGACATTCACCCTATGGGAAAAATATTTTTATAAGTTTGTAGACGGGGCATTTTCGGACACAGGGATACCTAATATGTATGTGTTTCACTGTAATTTCCTACTTTTATGTACGTAACAATGTCCATATCAACTAAAATTAGTTCCCAAAGCCAGATTTCTATCGAAAAGACCCGTGAATGTGGTAATGATTTGTGCAGCAAATTTGCAACTGACTTTTCTACAATAATACTGGGTCAAAAGGGGTACTATGTCTCATTAGGGAGACGTCACCGTTAGGCGGTACAGAGGCTTATTAGACCATGCATGCCCTGCTAAGAATTCTAGGAAATATATATGCAAATAAGACCTAGTTGGTGGAAAAGAGGAATGTGCTCTAGGAAGGTAGCTCCCTATAGATTAATGTATGGTTTTCAAAGAAACCTAAGAGCATGACTTAGGAATAATAGCCAAACCAGAATAACTTCTCCAAAAGGGAAAGGGTCCAATCTGCAAGGTTGTTGCCTCTTATCAACGCAGATTTTTCCATAAGTGTAATACTCAATATGTTACCTAGAGTACTATATAATACACTGAAGATTTTTTTTTCTTTTCTTTTTACCTATCTCATCTTTTCTCATATCCTTCAGTTTATCAATTGTTAGTTTCTTATCTTCCAGCTTTGTTAACACAGTAGGTTGAAGAACAGGAAATTGCCTAAGAGGGCTAGCCCAGCCCCAGAGACGCTTGTCAATGACTTTGCTGAGATTTAGTAGTCTGTAAGTCATGGCTGGCCATCTTTTCCGTAGGGCTACCTCGAAAAGAGCTCTTACAATCCGTGCAGCATTCTGTAAAAACAAAATCATAAATGTGTGGTGCCTTTAAAACAGTACAGTACCTTACAAGGAAAGAATGGATTAGATGATGATTAACTTAGATCTTACAACACTGGACCATGTTAGTACATTTATACAGTAAATAACAAATCTGCAAAAATATTACTTGACAAAATATACACTTTTAATATTACCTGTGCAACATATGCCGAATCAGAGATGAGGGAAAAATTGTCAATTTCACCACGTCCAATATATGTCTGAAGAAGAATGTTTACTTTTCCATAGCCATTTTCCACTCCACCAGCGACAGGCAATTCACAATAACTATCAATTAAGTGCTCTAATTCTTCACTCTCTTCTTCACGCACCTACCATGAAAAAATAACACATTACATATGAAATATTAAAAAAGCTGAAAAAGACTAAACAGGTGAAAAGACACATGAAAACGTGCCGCAACCAATTATGCTTACTTCTTTTATCCAGGGCAATGAATTGTGACAAATTTATAATGTTTGGAAATTGTATAAGCGTGCGCTGCTACCCTACTAGAGGTCATGGTAGAAAAACTACTTGCCTATGGTGAATGAAGGTATCAGATTTTTATAAAGGATGAACACGTGCAACCCAATGTCATAACAAGTCCATTACCTTGGTGAGATATCTAACTGTTTAAGGTTAAATAAAATACCCTTAATCTGAAAAGCTGTCACATGTGAGGATGAGAAAGTGACAAGAGCAGTGTAAGCTCACAACAGACTAATCCACAACCTCAAACATTCCAAGCAGTCCAAAATAAACCCATTTCCCTGCTTGTTCCACAGGCACTGAGAAGGGGCGCACACAATGAAGGGTGTTGTGGGGTTAAAAGCTATATGTGATTCAGGGTTGTGGAGTTGGTGGGCCAATGTACCAACACTGACTCTTCTACTTTTCCACAGCCCAACTCGACTCCTGCTCCAACTCCTTGATAAACGTCTGACAGCCATGGTCAGAGAGAAGCTACAAAGCTTCCATAATACACAAAAAAACTTAGCAACTGATATCCTATGAAAGTAAATCTGCAACAATCTATGCATCTAATTAATCATATAATATCAATAACTGTATAATATAATTCAAAATTAATCATTTTATTTTGAAGCTGGAGTTGGTAAGTTTTTTTCTGATTCTGGATCCACTCAAAACTGTCCCTGTCTCCAACTCTACAGCCCTAATGTATTGCAATCTGCCATCTTATGGTGAAAGCTGAACATTACACGGGACATGTTTAACTTTAACCAGCAGATTGCAGACAGTATATATATGGGCATGGAAATCTGAATTTCCAGGATCTGGAAATCACTCTGGTGATTCTTTTTACTTTTTAAATTTAATATATATCTATACTCCTAAAATATATGTAATTCAGCCAGTATTACATTATTTAGTTTGTCTTCATAACCTCATGCCTAGACTACTGTAATACCCTATAGGTAGGTCTTCCAGATAAATAAATTTATCACCTTCAGCTAGTTTAACCACTTCCATACCAGATTTCCAGACCAGGCACATTTTCAAGTTTTTTGTATTTGTGGTTTTGGAGGGTTATAACATTTTATAATTTGCATTATTCAACTAATTTCTGCGTCTTTTTTCAGTGAGAGATAGGGTTTGTTTTTTTTTATATTGTTTTTATTTTTGCATGTGTTTTAATTTTTTTTATATCCGGGAAAATATAAACAAAAGAGGAGAGAAAACGCGTCTGTTTTTCACTTTTCTTTTTTTTTTAATAACACAAAGTGTTACTAAAAAACTTAATAAAATAGTTTTTCCTCTCAGTTACAGTAATTCTAATTTTTTATGGTGTCGTCGGGGGTGGGGCTATAACCTGTAATATGGGCATTTTATTGGTGTTTTATTTTATTTATTTTTTAAATTATTTTATTTACATTTTTTTTTTACTTTTCTATACATTTTTATTTATTTATTTATTTATTTATTTTTTTACATTGTGTCCCCATAAGATCATAATAGACCTTTGGGGACATCTGATCACTTCCCCTGTAACTGGGGCTGGTACATTTAGCCCCAGTTGCAGGAGGAATACAGCCTCCTGCACGTTACTTACACATAACTATAGAGCTGATCTGGGTCCTGTAGGACCCAGCAGCTCTAACACACGCTGATCCCGGTGGATCACGTGATCGCTGGGTCAGAGGGGAGCCGCAAGATGGCGGCGCCCAT
This sequence comes from Leptodactylus fallax, assembly GCA_947044405.1. Classification (NCBI taxonomy): domain Eukaryota; kingdom Metazoa; phylum Chordata; class Amphibia; order Anura; family Leptodactylidae; genus Leptodactylus; species Leptodactylus fallax. The sequence continues at coordinate 3,611,606 of CAMRHE010000024.1, forward strand.
AGCGCTATATACACAGTGATCGGGAAGGCAGGGAAGGTAATAAACGATTTTGTGCAGCTGCTGTGTTTTGCTTGGACGTACCGGTACGTCCTTGCAGAACAAGGCAACCACCTTCCGGACGTATATAGTCTATGGGTGATACGGAAGTGGTTAAGGTAAAGGGGTATTCCCATCTCAAGGATCCTATCTATACTGCTAGCTCATGTAAATTCAAGAGTTTTTCTAAATACATTGTTTTAGAAATGCTATTTTTGTTTGCCTGCTATGTGAAATAATTCCTCCCATTGTTTACACATTTTCTTTCTTTGGTCCCTGGCTTGTATCTCTCCTTATCTAGCATGTAAGGACAGATTACGTTACTCATTGCTCTCTGGAGGGGAAGGGGCCTAAGTGTTTCACATTTTATGCTTGCTTTCAGAGCTGTTAATTGTCTTTTGCTTATAAAGGCTCGGACTTAGCTTTTATCGCTTTATGTAAACACAAAGATAATATTGACTTTAATGCAAGTCTGTTGTCAGTCCTGGCCGGATGTACATGTTTTTTCTATCTAAACTTGTGTAATGTAATACAGAGTTACTGTGCATATTATTTGATCTGCATTATTATAGATTTCTAGTAATGATTTCATAACCAAACAACAGCACTGGCTGTCTGTGAAATGGAGAATAACTTTTAAAGTTTGCTTGAAATCCATAAACATCTTAGGCCCTGACGACTTAAAATAACTTCTAAATTATCCCCATAATCCTTGCCGACCTCTCAGATCAGCATGCACAAATAAACTGTCTATCCCCAGAATCCACTTTAAAAGATTTGGAGCCAGAACCTTCTGCCACAATAACACCCTCCCCTATACATGGGATACTGCAAAATAGTTAACTACGGGACTGTGCTTTGAGTCTATTATGAAAGTAGCACATTACAAATTCTTGTTAATTATTTCTTTCTATCTATCCTTTTCTTCAGTAAGCCCATGTAACTCTTATTCTAACCAGACAAAATGTACAGTAGTTAAAGTCAGTTTTGTGACTACATGTAGGATGAACTGTATCACACAGCCTCTCTAGAGGCGGAGACAGAAACCTCTGTCACTAACTACTGAAGAGCAGACAGTTTCCGTTACTCACAGCTTTGGAGAAGCTTCCAGGTAAGCCTCCGTAACAAAAACGGTAAGAATCTATATGTATATATTTTGGAAAATGTAGAGAGAGAATATTAATTACATTGCCCCCAGCAGGTGGATATAATGCAGTCCTCTAGCTGCTTATGTGATGCTGTGCTGATACATCCTTGGATTGAAAGCAGAGCAAAGAGATAGAAAAATATAAAAGCCAAGATGGAGTCTGATCAGGAGTGAGGAGGAGCTGGACTGCAGAAATATGACGGCAGTATACATGAAAGAAGGCTCTGGGGTGACAGAAAATCAGGTGAGGGGGGCAGGAATAGAAAAAAAAGAGTTTTTTAATACAAGAAAGGTATAAACAACTAAAGGGTGGTAAATAATGAATGAAAAAGGGCAAGATTTTAGCAAGTCAAGCAAAAGTCTAAGTTTTCAAACAGATTTTGCTTTCTATATTACAATTGTTGAGTGCCACTGAGAATTATTATTACAAAAATATTTTACATTCTAATAATCTTCACAGAAGGTAAGGAATGAGATTAGAGTGCCTCTGAGACAATTACTTGTTAAAATTATGTCTCCACACATTTCATAGACTTGGACCTTTACAAAAATACATATAATTATTACTTGCTTCCACCCAATATCTATGTCAAAGCAATTTCTCTCATAAGGCTGTGGAGAAAATTGTTCTTCTGTAACTAAAGCGACCTAATTGAAAGTATATTAATAATGACACAATTACATTTTATTATTCATCACTATTATTAAGGCTGTCATTGACACAGAAAAAATTGCTATGCTAAACAAATTGGCCTGCTAACCCCACCGTCCTGCAAATGATGAGATTTCATTTCAATTTGACCAGAGGAAAATGTCTATCCATTCAGATTAGAACAATCTTGAATTATCTTTGAATGTATTCATTACAGTTACAATGCCAGCATGCAGCTGATGGTCAGTGTAAAGCATACATGCATATCTTCCTAATCCAAGTGCTACAATTCAAAGAAGTAAACTGTCATGCAAATAAAAGTAATTTCCCTTGAAAGTGAAAACCAATATATAATGGAATGTTGGCACATATTTATATTTACTGAGCAGAGATGCCACAGTTAAGACAATGGCTGTACAGATCCTACTGCAACCATTAAACAGATCATCTTATGTATCAATATTCTTCTTGCCTCTGTAATATTGTAGTGATATTATAAAAACATTTGCTTACACCAATAGCTGAACAACTAACTGATAAGCAAAGTTGTTCTCTTTTTGGATAGACAACTGCACAACGGGAAAAGGCTACACTTTATTAAAAAAAAACATATTCAGTACTTTACTACACAGAAATAATGCAGAATCATACTGGAAAAATTAATCACAGACAAACAATAAAAAAAGAGTGTACCCTAGAAAAATCAAACCAGTGTATTTTAGTAAAAAAAAATGTACAAAACTGAACAAAAACTGTGCATAGTAGTACCATAAACTCTAGTGTTGTTGTAACAAACTGTGTAGCACAGTTACATAGTAAAAAACAAAACTGAAAAATTGTAAAGATAATAAGAAGCAAACTGTCCCCTGTGGTACAGAACCATTGCACTGTAGTACTAGAACAATGAATATACAACTGAATAATCAAACTGCACTGACGTTTGTTCGTGAGGTCAGAATTCGTAGGAACACTCCGAAACCACAGCTAACACAATGGCATATCTATCGTGGGCCATTTCTATGATATTTTTACTTATTGGCCACTAACCGTATTTTCACTGTGGTATACAGTCTACCCAATATATTTAGGTCTTTCCACCAATGGACACTATTGTCCGCAGAGGAAATTGTTGCTCTTAATAACTTGGCAGCCGTCCTTGCTGGCATTGTGTACATGTGATTCCACTTTATACATTGTTGAACATTTTTAACAGGGATGGGTTAAGTGTTATAAGGGGTTTTCAACCGGTCACTTTATACTTTCCTGGCAGAATTTCTTTTTTCAGGACATTTAATACCTTCTGATGCTATGAAAAGAAGAGGTGTGACAACTTCTTGCCAGTTTTACATAATAGTTTACATAATTATATTAAAGATAGCTTAGTGAACCAGCAGACTTCACAAACATAATAGAACATATAGTAAACAAACAATATAGGACTAAAATGTATTTTGAATTTTAGGATTTTTAGGTGTGTTAGTACAATCAGTAACTTTTTGAATAAGATTTTACTTTTAGAATATGAAATATTTCTTTAGAACAATAAATATTTCGCTGCAGGAGAGTATCCTGCAGAATAGTGTGATAGCAACTGTAGTGCTAATTTACAAGGCAATGTATTGACAGTTTACTGAAGACAAAATTCCTAGTTCAATTTCAAGCCTCTCCCGGGACCAATTACTTGAAAAACATCTATTGGACATATTGCAGCATGGCTGGAATAAAGCTCTAGTAACTGAAACAAATCAGCACACACACAACTGTTCCATGCCATGTCTATAGAAGTGACAGCTGTAAAATACACTTTACAAAACGGCTGACACTTATGAACAATATCTTACCTTGATCTGCTCAAATTCTTCAGCTTTAGACACAATAGCAAAAATATCCCCTTCAGTTTTGTGGGCATCAAATAAATCATTGAATGTCTGTCAAATAAGGAAATGATAAAAGTGAACTGACACAAACATATATTTCATTTATCAGAGAAAACTATTTTGACAGGACAGTCATCCAATGTGCATAGTGGCGTTCTTACTTTCCCTTTCAACAGCAGATGTCATGGGAAAAAAAAAGGATTGGGCTGTTGGATTTCAATATGCCCCATCCTCTTTTGTCTGGGGAGACACGCTGCCTACAGAGATGTCTTACCATTCGGAACATACTGTATGCAAGCCAAGTCAGGAAAAATAGCTGACATCTATCTAAAGTGGGCAGCTTATGACACTTTAAAAAGGAAACAGGGGGGGGAGTATACAGAAAGAATAGGTATTCTGAGGGAATCGGCAGAAATTTATATTTTTTTAAGCCCAAAACTAAAATACCACTATTATTCTCATTTTCTATTTAGTATTCATTATGCACCTTACTTTCCTCTCTGTAGCCATGCCGAATACTTTTTTCTTATATTAATAAAATAAGAATAGTTTATTTACAGACACAATTGGAGGAGACACTCGATTTCCAAATTCGTCCTTAAACCATTTTGCTCGAATTGGAATGAGTCCAGTTGACTCTGGCACACAACTGCTGAGCACAAGCCAGGGTACTTCAATGGCATTATTCATCTGCTTACCTCAAAGCTCCACTTCTGACTATACATTAGGACCTCCGCCAGTCAATCTGGCAGCACATTCACACCACATCTCAACTTCATAGCACTTTATACATGTCTCTGAGCACCACACTGGTATCATACTCTCTCACAAAGGTCCTTGGAAAAAATGACTAATAGGCCCACAACAGGCCTGTTCTGAGTCTGTTCTGTCAGAATACAGCTGTGAACTGCATAGTCTCAATATTATATACTTGTGTAAAGAGAGCATTTAGTACCTCAATGGTATTATATTTAATGTAAAAGTGGCTAGCAGTTCTGCCCATGTCTGTAGAGGAGAAGAATCCAGTCCTTTCTTCAAAGCGTATCATCCGAGCTTTGTCAAGTTTCCGTCCCACTTCAATTACTAGCTGTTCTCGGTGCTTCTCCAATAAGGGATCCATCTGTTGGGCAGCGCAGAATAAACATCATTTATGTTATCAATTCTATCGAGTTTAATGACATCTACAGAATAAATGCTGCCTGCAATATCTGTTACCATTTAGGAACGCAAGAGCTTTATAATAGTTGCCATGCTGTAGAATGTGTAATTTTATAGACACATGTATCATCCAGACGCTATAATGGTTTGATCATACACAAAACCCAAAGAGTTAAAACCCACAAGGATCACTGCTTGCCTTTGGCTAAAACCATTTCAATCACCAAGGCCTAAACAAATTGAACTAGACTAAATGAGCTAAAAGCAGGGCTGTTATCATGTCAGAAAACAAAAGCAAATATTTATCCTGGCATTACTGACTGGAGAATAGGGGTTAGATATTCATAAGAAATGGATTTCCTACCTGAAACACCTTATGACTAATGCCGTATGCTAATGGGTTTGCTCTCATCCGTACAAAAAGATAAGTGTAACTCAGCCACTTTACCGCTTCCTCCACATTGGTTACTGTTCCGAGGGCGATCTGCAATAAAGGGTACAGACATATGATCAGGTTTCTGTTGGGGAAGGCGGTATCTTATGTGGAGAACTGCTCTACAGTTTTTCAATAGATGTACATTGAAAATAATGATGATAATAATAAAAATAAACACATAATAAGAAAGATAGAAAGAAAGAAAGAGTAACAAAATCTAGATAGATATAAATCAAAATAGATAAAAAAAATAAGAAAAAGGTGATAGATATATAAATAGACACAGACAGTAAAACAGGCTGTGCTTTTTGATAGCCAATGGAAGAGGAAAGAGTTCTGTTTAGTCAATAAAATTTTTTAATGACCACAGATGGATCAGAACAACAGATGTAACAACACTAGTGTAAAACCAGCTTTATTCTGCAAACACAGGCAAGAAGAAAACATTCTCATTGCAACTTGTGAAAGATGTATAGATAGCAGCTTAACATATTATTATACAGAAATCCATCTTAACACACCTTTTTCAAACCAATTAAAAAAAACAAAGATTTTGGCAAGGTGTTAGAAAAGTATACAATTCATATTTTTCTAGGGATTTACCCAAAATTCACTCAATAATTGAAGAAAAGTGAATGCAACATTGCCTCTTCAATTGTCAAATGTAATACAAGATATAATGACCACACCAATATATAAATTATTTCTATAAGGCTACAAGCACACTGCCCCGTAGTGGTTTTTACTGTCTGCAAATACTGATCCACAATCATCAAATAACATATCCGCATTGTATCAGTATGTCATCTACAATCATGCATCCGCAAAAAGACTTGTATGATCCCCTAAACTTGTTTTTGCCGCAAATGTGGCCAAGAATAGGACATGCTTCATATTTTGGGGTCCTTTTCTATGGCCTGGACACATGGGTCATAAAAACTGTGGACGTGTTTATGGGTCCATAAAAATGAATGGGTCTATACTCTTATCCGCAATTGTGGATCAAAACTACGGTCGTGTGCATGTCGCCTTATTGTTGCTGTTCATATATTGAAATTATTTATATAATATTCTAATAGCAGTCATATCTATGGCTAGAGACTTATTACAATTATTAATACTTCTTAATACAATTATTATAACCTCAACTGGTCTTTTACAGGGGTATGCTACAGAACAGTATGCATATTCAGAATCAGAAAGATTTCTTTTTGTATTAATTTGCATGAGTTATAATAATGTAGTACTCTAATAAGCATTATTTGTTAAATTGCAGGTTTCCTAACATTCCTGTAATAATCCATATACTGCATCAGGGTCAAGTGCAGGATTTTAATAGAAAATATGTTGCATATGACTTAAAGAACGTATATAAGGCAACTATACTATATATCTATACTATACTAAATATGCCCCATCTTTAACATTACTAAAGTATGAAAAGTACATTATGTAGTTGTATAGTGTGCCTTTGCAAAATAAACAAGCAAATGCAGAAAATATCAAGAAAACCCTGTGTATGGTACACCTGACCCTTATATAATCCAGTTCATTGCTGTCTACATCACATATCCAGGTTTCAGACTATGCAATCGGTCACCCTCTCCGAAATTCAATGCTGCTTTTAGAAACAATTTATCTCCAGGATATTCCAAGAAGGAAAAAATAATTGCTTTGTTTGTCCCATGAAATTGCACATAAATGGTATAATGCTAAAAAGCACTATTTCCAGCATAAATAATTTTGTAGTTTTCACATGGTGTTTATTCTGTACAAATAAGATTTTTAATTATACAGTAATATAACAATTTATGTTTGCTGAATTTTATTTCTGGGTATTCCCAAAATACAATGGCAAGAAATGGCTCTAAATTAAAATTCACTAACAAAAATATATTAAGCAGTAGGAAATGTACAAATTAAAATGGTTTTCGTAAAGCTTTTTTGAAATACACATAACAAGTACTGTATATGGACGCCCAAATCCGACTCCTTTACTGTTGAGACATGGCGTTGTGTATAGCCTGAATGCATCAATCATTCTATAAAGCTCTTGACAAGTTCTTGTGCTGTTGCTGTGACTAGAGGCAGTTTGATCCTGGGCAGTGGGTGCTGAAGCTAAGGACAGATGATTTGTAAGTGTTTTGATCTTCAGTGGTTCGAGTCCTGTCGTCTAACCTTGTATGGTGGAGCCGTGGTCACAATACCAGTACTTAGGCAGTTTAAGCAGAAGTTGACAAAGCAGCCTTTGGGGCTAATGTTGGCAACTCTTAGTGATCCAAGAGGGAAACATGATTAAAGCTGAGGCAGATAAGTCCAAAGGGGCATGTAAAACATGTATTGACCAATAAAAACTGCCGAGGAGGTTGTTATGAAACTTGCATGTGTGCTGTTGTCTCTTGTTGAAAATAGGTTTGTTAGTCAGTGGGATTCCCATTGCCAGGAACCTCATGATCACTTGAATGGCATTGCAGCTCGACTTTGGTGAGCTATGCTATGTTTTTCTAATCTTATACAGCCCCTTTAAAATAAAAATTAACTAGAGCCTGCCAGGTCCTTCAGCAATGACATGTACTGCAGATTTATATACTCACATGCATCAAATGACGATTCAGCAAGATCTATGTGGACTATGCAGATCTCCAGGTCTTTTAATGCAGTCTATACCAGAACACTGGCTATATTTATCTCAAAATGTATGGTATACTATGAATAACACACCACCATAACTATAACTATACATTCATCCCCATTTATCTACCTCAGCTTTCAGTTATATGGATCTGCTGTGGATCTGGGTTGCACTTCTAAGATCCCAAAGTGGTTACAATGCCAGCAGTATGTTTCCCATTTATCCCTTTTAAAGCACCAACTTAAAGCAGAAGACATCGTATATCAACAGATAGACTTCTTTATTTCTCCAAATGACTTGCTAAGTCTGCCAACATTCTCCACAACTGTTACACATAAAAATAATGGAAACCTCTCCCTAATGCTAACTCCAGATATGGCCAGGAAAGTGCAACATTAAAGTGGCAAATAAAAACAAATGGTTAATAGCTCATCTGTAACCCACTCAAAACCAGGAAGTCTTTAAAACTCTGAGAGCCAACATGAAACATGTCAATCGGCAACAGGGTCACATTCACTCTATCCTATCTATTGCTATTTCCCTCCTCAGACAGTTGTAAAATAACTTTTCATCGGTCATATGTGTATTCTTAACAAAAATAAGGCTAGAACTTTTCAGATCTTATATCTTAAGGCAGATATTTATATACTCTCAGCTTTCAGTTAATTCTGACATTTACATTTCTCAGATGATCCATATTGTATCCCTGCTCCTCAATTACAAAGCTTACATTCAAGGACAGCCATAACCTAGGGCCTGTGCAGTCAGTGAGCTGCCCAGCAATGCAAACACTTAGTATCACTGATCCATATAAAGCCTTTAGTGGTCTACATTAAAATATCATACACATATCAGAAGAAAAAGGAAAAGTGTCACTAGATGAATAGCGGTCCAAGGATTACATGAAAAATTAAGTACACCCTAAGGCTAAGACTACGTGGCCACTTTGTCCATGACTTCTGACACAAAGGTCACCGTGTTGAACTGCAACTACTTCACTAAAGAAAGTGTAAGGAATCACATTGCAAACTGAGGGTGCTGCGACTGGAAATGAGATGTAAACATTGCCTAAAGAGTTCTCACTGCCCAGGGTTTGCTATACGTATGTAGATTAGGCAATCCTCTGTGAGCTAATTACAGAAGCACAGATTACTCTACTGTCCTATAATCCACCAGAATTGCTTACGGCATAACTGACAGAACTGTAGCAACCTCAGACAGCTATGAGGAGGATTAGGTTCTGTCCACATCTATTACCAATAGCATAGCAGTGTGCTGCATCTGTCAAAAGACATCCAATGCACCCTACTGACTTATCGTATGGGTCCATGAAGGTTTAGACCATGATGTCAATAACAACGCTGCATTCTGTGCTATTCCTGACATCAAAAAAATTATGGAGCTACAAACCAAAGCCTCAAATGGAATTGTGATCATATAAGTGAATATAGCCATAGTTTTCAGTCTCGGCAAACTAACAAAGATGGCAGGGAATTAAAATATAAAACACCTTGGGATAGAAAGTTGTAGCACTTCATATTTAGTGATTAATAATGCATAACTATGGAAAATCCCTTTTGTAGGGTCATATGCTGCATAGTCTTGCAAGTTGCAAAATATTGGAAAATATCGGGGAGGAAGCAGCCCTTCTGTGGCCATATAAAGATAACAGCAGAGGCAGAATGACATCAGCTAGCATTTTGGGGTCTTAGCTGTCAATGAACAGGTTGTAGTGTTTGGCAACTAAATAACGTGTTAAAATCTTAAATCAGTCATGGCCTTAAGCTACATTTATAGGTTTTCACAGTTGTTTTAAGCAGAGACTCTGAAATCACTTTCACAGTGTAATTCTTTCAGCGGATCATGCCACTTAAACAAATACCATGAGCAAGAAAGTCTATACATTCTTTTTGCTGACAGAAATAAAACCCATCACTACATATTTGGTCTGAGAATGCCACCTGGTGGTAAAACACAAAATGAAATCTTAAGTATTTGGCGCCATCATGTGGTCACACAGTATACCTGTGCTTGTGATCAATAAATAACATTCTCTACTCCATTTTTATTGCATAGAAATTGACAGCTGTTTGAGAAGAAGAATAAAATCTTGAAGAAATACTAGTCACACCATAAATCTAGGTGTGAGGTGTAATATGTGACTGTCTGTGAATCTGCATAACAGTAGAGTTATTCAATTAAACCTCATTAGAGACATACAGTATATGACAGCATTTTATACATTCTATATGTTAAATACAGTGCCTTGCGAAAGTATTCGGCCCCCTTGAACTTTTCAACCTTTTGCCACATTTCAGGCTTCAAACATAAGGATATAAAATTTTCATTTTTTGGTGAAGAATCAACAACAAGTGGGACACAACTGTGAAGTGGAACGAAATTTATTGGTTATTTTAAACTTTTTGTAAAAAATGAAAAACTGAAAAGTGGGCCGTGCAATATTATTCGGCCCCTTTACTTTCAGTGCAGCAAACTCACTCCAGAAGTTCAGTGAGGATCTCTGAATGATCCAATGTTGTCCTAAATGACTGATGATGATAAATATAATCCACCTGTGTGTAATCAAGTCTCCGTATAAATGCACCTGCTCTGTGATAGTCTCAGGGTTCTGTTTAAAGTGCAGAGAGCATCATGAAGACCAAGGAACACAACAGGCAGGTCCATGATACTGTTGTAGAGAAGTTTAAAGCTGGATTTGGATACAAAAATATTTCCCAAACTTTAAACATCCCAAGGAGCACTGTGCAAGCGATCATATTGAAATGGAAGGAGTATCAGACCACTGCAAATCTACCAAGACCCGGCCGCCCCTCTAAACTTTCATCTCAAACAAGGAGAAGACTGATCAGAGATGCAGCCAAGAGGCCCATGATCACTCTGGATGAACTGCAGAGATCTACAGCTGAGGTGGGAGAGTCTGTCCATAGGACAACAATCAGTCGTACACTGCACAAATCTGGCCTGTATGGAAGAGTGGCAAGAAGAAAGCCATTTCTCAAAGATATCCATAAAAAGTCTTGTTTAAAGTTTGCCACAAGCCACCAGGAAGACACACCAAACATGTGGAAGAAGGTGCTCTGGTCAGATGAAACCAAAATCGAACTTTTTGGCCACAATGCAAAACGATAGGTTTGGCGTAAAAGCAACACAGCTCATCACCCTGAACACACGATCCCCACTGTCAAACATGGTGGTGGCAGCTTCATGGTTTGGGCCTGCTTTTCTTCAGCAGGGACAGGGAAGATGGTTAAAATTGATGGGAAGATGGATGGAGCCAAATACAGGACCATTCTGGAAGAAAACCTGTTGGAGTCTGTAAAAGACCTGAGACTGGGATGGAGATTTATCTTCCAACAAGACAATGATCCCAAACATAAAGCAAAATCTACAATGGAATGGTTCACAAATAAACGTATCCAGGTGTTAGAATGGCCAAGTCAAAGTCCAGATCTGAATCCAATCGAGAATCTGTGGAAAGAGCTGAAAACTGCTGTTCACAAACGCTCTCCATCCAACCTCATTGAGCTCGAGCTGTTTTCCAAGGAATAATGGGCAAGAATTTCAGTCTCTCGATGTGCAAAACTGATAGAGACATACCCCAAGCGACTTGCAGCTGTAATCGCAGCAAAAGGTGGCGCTACAAAGTATTAACTTAAGGGGGCCGAATAATTTGGCACGCCCCACTTTTCAGTTTTTTATTTTTTACAAAAGTTTAAAATATCCAATAAATTTCGTTCCACTTCACGATTGTGTCCCACTTGTTGATTCTTCACCAAAAAATTAAAATTTTATATCCTTATGTTTGAAGCCTGAAATGTGGCAAAAGGTTGAAAAGTTCAAGGGGGCTGAATACTTTCGCAAGGCACTGTACATATAGGATTTCTCTATAAGACCTTAATCACATGTTGATATCCTAATGAACATTTGTATGGCCATAATAGACAACTAATGGATCATGGAGATTATAAATAATATAATTCTATAGACCAAATACTAATATGAAGACTTTAGCAGCATCCTATTTTAAAGATCTGTCCAGAAGTTTTATGGATGGTTAGAAACCTTGCTATACAGCCTGACAGGAACATAACAACAGCACTAAGGCAAGCTGGGTGATTTGAACACATCTAGGGTTAATGATCCATCTTTTTGTTGTATTAAAAAAAGAATGTAAGCAAAAAGATGAGATGCAATCACCTCTACCATCTAATCCTCACCAACTCAGGATGAGATCCTTCACAATAATATATATATATCTTATTGCGAAGGATCTTGCCCTACCGAAGCCGCCTTCGGCACACCTGAGATTGCTTCAATTACCTCACACCCATCTCCAGTGAGTGTTCTGGGCCGACAGGATAATACAAAATGAGCTTTTTAAATTTTATATACCAAGCATTAACATTAACAGAAATATATATCAATGAATAATCAAACAGATACGGATAAAAGTAGAACTACGATACAGAAATTTAAATCTGAAATAAAAGATAAAAAAATACCAGCACAAGTTTGTAGTCAGTTTCTCTAGGCCGCAACAGGTTCTTGGACCTAGTGTGCTTCCTTAAGCAAGTTACAGAGCACGTCTCTCCTACATGCTGTCCAGACTCCAAAGACAAAGGACCTCGCCTCTCCTTGTAGTATAAACCTAGTGTCCAGCCCCACCTTCCGCCCAGGCCGCCCCCCTTCTCCTTCCTTTGCAGAACCCTCAGAGAGATGGATGCCTTCCTAGGTGCTGGGAGAGATGTGTGTCTGGGGTTGAGCTGCAGGTCACTAGCCCTCCCTCCCCATGGCATTTGCTGTCCAGAGGGTAATAAAACTGGCTGGCTAGAGAGGCCATCCCCCATGGTATGCACATAACACCACTGAAGCGAAGTGAGCACCAATGTTAACACAACTTAAACATGGCATTCCTAAAAGTAGGTAGGAGTGATATGAGCAAGTAAAAATACATTTCCAAGAAAGATATATAACTGAGGGTCTGTTCATCACACTTATATATATAAAAATATGTTTCTGTCTGTCTGTTCTTTATGTCCGACCAAACGACTGGACCGATCCTCACCAAATTTGTCACACAGGTACATTAGATGTCCGGGAAGATTTTAGAGTGGGTCTCAGCTCTCTAGGACGTACCGTTCCTGAGATACAGTATTCCCAAAAAATGACCTGCATTAGCCAATAGAAGCCTGCAAGTCTTTCACTCATATTCCAACTGCCATACATACGGTCACAAGTCCCTTATCAGCCAATAGAAGCTTGCAGGCGCTTAGTGCCCACAGGCACACAGGTTTCCATAGCAACAAAGCTATTTATGACCTGTATTAGTCAATAGCAGCTTGCAGGTCCTTAAATATTCAGTCATATGACGTGTATCAGCCAATATAAGTTCACATTTAATTTACCAGGTTTCCATAACAACACAGCCATAAATAGACTGTACCTATACTGGATTGCCATACTGGATGTCAGCATTCTTATAAATTGAAACGTTTTTAAACTACTCATGCCTCCTGCAGCAAATTGCATGGCTGCTGCTCGAGCTAATGAAAACTCTCAGCAGACCCAAGCCCGTCTCCAATCTGATAAGGTATTGTCAGCCACATGCACACAGCTGCACTCCATGTTTCCATAACAACCCAGCCATTTTTCTTCACTGCTGTAGGTCAGCTTTAAAGGGAAAGGGAGCTGTAGATGAAACTGTTACACAAGGTCACATACACACAACTTTACACCCAATTTCCATAGCAACTAAGCTATTTATGACCTGTATGAGTCAATAGCAGTAAGCAGGATCATTAAATATTCAGTCATATGATGTGTATCAGCCAATACAAGTTCACATTTCATTTATCAGGTTTCCATAAAAACATAGCCATAAATAGACTGTACCTATACTGGACTGCCATACTGGATGTCAAGTGCAAAACTGGCCAATTCTTATGGGGCCACTACACAAACAAAAAATTAAATATACCCGTGCGAAGTCGGGTCCTTCTTCTAGTATATATATATATATATATATATATATATATATATATATACACACGTGGACAAAATTGTTGGTACCCCTCGTTTAATGAAAGAAAAACCCAAATTGGTCATAGAAATAACTTGAATCTGACAAAAGTAATAATATATAAAAATTCGATGAAAATGAACAAATGAAAGTCAGACATTGCTTTTCAACCATGCTTCAAGAGAAGTTTTTAAAAAAGAAAACTTATGAAACAGGCCTGGACAGAAATGATGGTACCCTTAACTTAATATTTTGTTGCACAACCTTTTGAGGCAATCACTGCAATCAAACGATTCCTGTAACTGTCAATAAGACTTCTGCACCTCTCAACAGGTATTTTGGCCCACTTCTCATGAGCAAACTGCTCCAGTTGTCTCGGGTTTGAAGGGCGCCTTTTCCAGACGGCATGTTTCAGCTCCTTCCAAAGATGCTCAATAGGATTTAGGTCAGGGCTCATAGAAGGCCACTTCAGAATAGTCCAATGTTTTCCTCTTAGCCATTCTTGGGTGTTTTTAGCTGTGTGTTTTGGGTCATTATCCTGTTGCAAGACCCATGAGCTGCGACTGAGACCAAGCTTTCTGACACTGGGCAGCACATTTCTCTCTAGAATCCCTTGATAGTCTTGAGATTTCATTGTACCCTGCACAGATTCAAGACACCCTGTGCCAGATGCAGCAAAGCAGCCCCATAACATAACAGAGACTCCTCCATGTTTCACAGTAGGGACAGTGTTCTTTTCAAGATATGCTTCATTTTTCCTTCTGTGAACATAGAGCTGATGTGCCTTGCCAAAAATTTCAATTTTTGTCTCATCTGTCCATAGGACATTCTCCCAGAAGCTTTGTGGCTTGTCAACATGTAGTTTGGTAAATTCCAGTTTTGTCAGATTCAAGTTATTTCTGTGACCATTGTGGGTTTTTCTTTCATTAAATGAGGTGTACCAACAATTTTGTCCACATGTGTATATATATGTATTTGTGCGTCATCGATTCCAGTGCCACCTCTGTCTTCTGTTCCTGATGCGTGTCCTCCTCTTCTCTCCTCCTCTTACACAAGACCACCAAAAAATGGCCGGCGGAACATGCGCAGTCGGCTCTGTCCAACCCAATGGAGGAGACGCATCAGGAACAGAAGACAGAGGCGGCGCTGGAAATGATGACAAAGCTGTACTCTGAGCACAATTAGCATAATGAAGAAAAAAAGAAAAATTCAAAAACGGCGATGTGGACCTGCAAAATAAAGGTAAGAGATGAATAGCCTTTCTAAAGGCTATTGCTACGTGCTTTTAGTTGAATAACGTTTTTTTAATGATAAAATCCCTTTTAGTCAGGGACATACGTTGCATACTGAAAAACTGCCAGCGGTTAACCCATTGTAAAGTAGCAGTGTAGTGGATGAAACATGAACAAATTTCATTCACACATTGCAGAAACAACCCACCAGTGCAACGTGTCTTGTGCTGTGGATTTGAGACACGCAGCATGTCCGCTCATGAGATTGAAAGCCAGGGCCAGCTGCCCAGGAATAAAAAAATGGATGTTCTCTGTCGGATTTTGCGGCAGGCAGTGGATTACCCAACAATTGGGGCCTTAGAGTAGGTTCACACTACCGTTATTAATGTCCATTGCTCTCATCCATCATAGGATAAGAGTAAAGGACATTAAATGACAGATGCAGGTGGATCTCTCTTTATCTGGTGCCTTTTTCAATATTTTTTTTTACTTTTCTGACAGAAGAAAAAGGTGCATACAAAGAAAGCTTCCATTTTTACATTAGTGTCAATGGTAACAGACGACAGATGGAAGGGGCTCCGTCTATTTCTGTCACCCTACTACTGTTAATGTCCATTGCTCTCATCCTAAGATGGATGACAGCAACAGACTGTAATAACAATAGTTCCCTTAGCATGAATGTACAGTAAAACCTTTGCTCACTTCTGTGTATAAGGTCAATTCTAATAGGCCATATCTAATATGTATGGGTATTTGCACTAAATACTGTATGTACAGCTAGTTTCACACAAAAGTTTTAGGGTACATGCACACA
Organism: Leptodactylus fallax; assembly: GCA_947044405.1. Taxonomy (NCBI): domain Eukaryota; kingdom Metazoa; phylum Chordata; class Amphibia; order Anura; family Leptodactylidae; genus Leptodactylus; species Leptodactylus fallax. Next base: position 3,627,630 of record CAMRHE010000024.1, read on the forward strand.
TAAAAGTGTATGCTGATTATTTTCTGCTCCAAAATCTACATGCTGATTTTGTCTTAGATTTTTTACAGATGTTGTTGCAAATTTCAACCCTCTCATTGAAATATCTGAAATCTGCAGCGAAAATCTGCACAAAGAATCAACATGCTGCAGATTTTAAATTCTGCATGAAACATGTCAATATCTGAAATGAAAAAAAAAATCATCAGTATACATAAGATTAAGAAAATGTAATTGATTTAAATGGTGATTTTCTGCATGAAGATCCGTGTGTAATGCACACTGTGTGCATATATCCTTACCTCAGTCAGCAGATCAAAACAACGGATGGTCAGAATGACTGATGCATACTAAATCTGTTCCATTTGTATCAATCATAATCGACTGCAGTGTTAAGAAATCAGATAATAATAGTCCTTAAATAATAATAATAATAATAATGAAATAAGATGAAAGCTCCCTTCTGTTGGTTTTCATTTTTTTTAATATGAAGAAATAGCATAGCGTTGTTTTCTGACTAAAAAACTGAAAGCATAAGGAATGGACCTTCCTTTTGCTTTCCTAACACTGCAGACAACCATGACTGATGCAAACAGAAATTATTCACTTTGTATCTGGCAGGGCGCATTGACATCTGCACTGTTGTCTAATGACGGACAACAACAGATCCTGACATCACAGACATCGGTGGATGAACATATGGACGTAGCCTCATATTGACAATTTTACTGTCCACTATTCCTCTGATCAAAAGAACAAATTGTAAAATGTTAGTGTGAAACTTGCCTAAAGCTCATATATATGTACAGTAAATAGAAGTCTGGATTATGTTGATGGCCTTGCCAGGCAACTAGAAGAAATTGCCACTGCCTTGCCTATTTACCATTGTCCTACTCTATTGTGCAACGGTGTATATGTTATTCATGCACAGCTGCCAACCTGGATGATGCACCCAGAACTCAGACACTCAACATTTATTATGGACAAACCAAATGATAAAGATTATGAATAATATATGTAAATAATAAAAGTCATGGACACAGGCACTGGAAATATGGCCTATTTTTACAAGCTGTCCAGAACGGACAATCCTAAATTCTAAATTATACTTTAACAATACGTGTAGGATGACTTTTGGCTCTCCAAAGGTGCAACTAAGTCATCTGACAAAATGGCTTCTATTAATAGTAACATAATTCTGTACTGTTTTGCACTTTGTATATACTGTATAGAAAGCAAAATACAGTATTGCCAGTTTTAGTTTCAGATACATGAGACTAAACCTAGAAAAGAGGAGTGGAATATAACAACCGTTTATCCATTTTTAAAACTTGATGCATGTACCTGAAACAATATGCCCTTGTCTTCCAAATTATCTATCCAAGTTAGCTTGCAGTAGCAGTGAATAGTATGTGGGATATTTATTTTATTGTTTTTCTGTTCTCAACCTAGCATTTCATATGTAATTTTACAGGATGAAACAACCAGAGGCTATTATGATAAGTAATACTAGTATTAATAATGATTAATGATATCAACTTAATATGAACTGAATTGCATTTAATGAAAGATACTAGCGTATCAGTTTAGCGCTCCTTTAACAAATAATTTATCGTAGGCAAATATTAATACAAGTAAAAGGTTAGTTGCTGTATTTACCTCTGCATTCAAATTGTCAGCAAGACTTTCAAGAAACTGACTCTCAATTGGATTTTGCTGCGTAAGCAGAGTCAAGTAATGGCTGAGTTTATCATGAGTTGTAATGATGGTGCCTTCTCCAAATTTATCAAACTGTGGCCGTCCAGCTCGTCCAAAGATCTGCATGACATCTAGAATTCCCAGATCCACAAAAGAACCTCTTTTGGCATCATATATTTGTGTCCCCTGTAAGGAAAATGGTAAGAGTTTTTAACTGTGTAAAAAAACACAGAAACGCTATTTTAATGGAGGTAGTTATGTGGGATACTTCATAATAACAGCTTTGTTCCCATTGCCATTGGCTACATTATTATTACAAATGGTAGTGCTAGTACCTATCTACCGCAGCAGACAACTTTTCTTCTTACACTAGGTTCACACTTGCGTCTGGTGTCCATCCGCTTGCAAACCATTTTAAGAGAAATACGGTTTGGTACAAAAAGGATTCCAAACAGTTACACAGCGGATACCCAAATCCGTTTTTTTAGAGGGATTAATCAATGGGCGTCTGCTCAAAAAAATTGACTGTTTGTGTCCGTTTGTAATCAGTTTGTGTCTGTTTTTGACCAATCCGTCTCTTTTTTTCTTCCCTTTGTTCATTCTGAGCATGCGCAGAGGAAAAAAATGGATCGCAAAACGGACACAAACTGATTGCTATCCATTTGTAATCCGTTTTCCATAGACCTCAATGTTAAAAAAAAAAAAAAAAAAAAAAATGGATTGGTTGCTGTCAGTCTGGAATCCTTATTTTTTGAACGGAGAAAAAGGCCTGCAAGTTCTACTTTTTTCTCCGTTCAAAAGAGTGGATACCAACGGAAATGCTCCAAACACACACTTGCGGATGGTTTTTACAACCCAATGAAATCAATGGGTTTTAAAACGAACTGTTTGAAATCAGCTTTTGAGGATTTTGAAATGGTTTCAAAAACTGATTTCATGCGGAGAGGCAAACGCAGATGTAAACCCAGCCTTATGCAGGTCTTCCTGCTTGTACCATGCAAGCTGCAGTTTCTACTCCACTTGGGAAACATGAGCCAGAAACATAACTGACAGATCTTTTGGAATATATATATATATATATATATATATATATATATATATATGTAAATGCTCAATTCCAGCCACAAATTTTGGTATTACATTTTTAATTGTATAATGTAGATGGAGATTTCAGCCATAATTTGAACCATTTTAATTTATTTTTGTTAATAAATGTGACCTAAACCACATATTTTGGAGATCACATTTTTCACCCTTAGCAAATGTTGGATACAGCTGCAAATTTTACCACTAAAGCTAAATGCACACAACCATGTGCATGTACAGGTCCAAGAAAAAAAAGAGCACACGGATGGCATTGTGTACCATCCATGCTTTCCCAGGACCCATACACTTCTATAATTGAGGCCTGATCACAAACCAGAGGGTAATAAAACATGTCCTGAGTTTTGGTTCCCTGGTCTTATGGCACGTACATGGATCTGTGACAATCAATACTGTGTACATGGTGCCATAAAAATGAACGGGTCTGTGTGCTATTCATAAAAACAACAGATATGGCATGGGAAAAGAAAATATGGTTGTGTGCATTAGATCTAATTTGTTTCACTTTACCATTTACTCCAAAACTGGTGCACACTGGGGCAGATAAACTATTAAATATGCACCAGAATTTTGTAGTAATTTGTGCCAAAAAACAACACCTCATTTTCTATGTGCTTTAGACACCTTCTAACAGTTTGTGCACCTCGTATGACATGTGGGCAGGACTTATTGAAAAGGGAGTGTAGCTTAATATGCTAAACTTTGAGGCAGAAATGTCAAAATTTTTGAAGTTATACCAAAATTTCAGCCATTGCAGAAAATTTTTTTTTCATAACCAACTACTAAGTGGTTAAAGTTAGACACAGTGCACAAGATTTTCAAACAGCATAAAAAAACCAAAACATAAAAAGGGCCAGAGAAATTAATCCACACTGTGGTCCCTTTGTTCTCAGGAACAGAGTTCAGACCCCACCAAACATGGAATTGCGATATGCCATTACTTTATGAAACTGTGAAATTGTAAAATACTGTCAAATGTGGGGTACAGCTGTGCCAATCTACCTAGGTCTAAAGTATTACTTACTTGTAGGCAATTGCGGAAAAAGTACATTTTGTACTGCAGAACAGTATAAAAAATAGCTAGACAGGGAAGTGGCATTTATTGAACATGGGGTTGCTCCTGAAACTTAACTCTGAGGCAGTGAAAGCAGCATACAAATGTGCAGAAGTCAACATTTAGCATTTTTAGGATGGTGGTATTGTGGCTAGTATTTTGTGTGCACTACAGATTGCACTATGCATGGTTTCTAAACTTCTGTTTCATCACTTGGTTCCCATATCTCCAAACTGTCCTGATGTCCCAGCTTTAACTCATCTGAAGTTGAATACAATGGATCAATTAAAAGAACAGACACATTAACATCAGTTTTAATGTCCCTTATTATAATGTCTGTATTGTTTTGTTTTGTTTTTATTCTGATTTCTGAGCATTCACAGAAAAAAAATGGACAGAAACAACGGACAGTATAACTGACTACCATCCGTTACTATCCGTCATTATTTCCCGTCAGTTAAGGGACCGCTGCTGAAACGAACACCCCCCTGCACTGACGGTGGAGCATCTACCTTTATGGTCCTACAATCAGCAAGCTCACTATGGAGACATATGTTTGAGCAGCTTGAAGGGCTTCCACCCCCCACTGAGCTTATACTTATAAATCCCTTGAGGATTGCCCCTCCATCTTGTTGGGACATGAAACGCGTTGGGTGGAAGGAAATAAGGGAAAAGGATTTCATTTGATAGGGAAACACAGGGAAAGCTCTGGGGACTGTCCTTGTAAGGACAGGAGTTATTGTGGGACATAGGTGAGATACAGGGTATAATTACATCAGCCATTCATCTGCAAGTCCCGTTGAGTCCCCATCGTCTCTCAGTAGGTCTGGGTAAGACCGTTCCTCTTTTATCTAGAGCACGGTTTGTTATGTGCACTTAAATTGGTGATGTCTTTGACAGTCTTAACATTAATATTTATTATTATAATTTATATTAAAAGTTAAGTTTTATAGTTCTTTTGGTCCTCTGCTTGTGACAATATCCGTCATATGTCCATTAACCATTAATGTTAAAAAAATAACAGACAGTTCACATCTGTCATAAGTCTGTTATTTTGAATGGAGCCAAAAGTCCTGCACCCCACATTACTATCTTGGTTTTGTTGGCTATTAATATTATTATTACTTAGCGTCACAGCAAAAATCTAGGACTTGCCTGTTGCTGAATAAGTATGTTTTTCTTTTTCCTTTATTTTTTCTTTAGTTGGCATTTTCTAACATTTCTAACTACTGCTTTGGTATCTAACTAGACTGTGGTTTGCTACAGTTTTATCCTTCCTTTTCTTTGCTCTCGGCAGAGCAAGTCTAGATATACAGTGGGGAAAAAAGTATTTAGTAAAGCCACCAATTGTGCAAATTCTCCCACTTAAAAAGATGAGAGAGACCTGTAATTGACATCATAGGCAGACCTCAACTATGAGAGACAAAATGAGAAAACAAATCCAGAAAATCACATTGTCTGATTTTTAAAGAATTTATTTGCAAATTATGGTGGAAAATAAGTATTTGGTCACCTACAAACAAGCAAGATCTCTGGCTCTCACAGACCTGTAACTTCTTCTTTAAGAGGCTCCTCTGTCCTCCACTCATTACCTGTAGTAATGGCACCTGTTTGACATTGTTATCAGTATAAAAGAAACCTGTCCACAACCTCAAACAGTCACACTCCAAACTCCACTATGGTGAAGACCAAAGAGCTGTGGAAGGACACCAGAAACAAAATTGTAGGCCTGCACCAGGCTGCGAAGACTGAATCTGCAATAGGCAAGCAGCTTGGTGTGAAGAAATCAACTGTGGGAGCAATAATTAGAAAATGGAAGACATACAAGAACACTGATAATCTCCCTCCATCAGGGGCTCCACGCAAGATCTCACCCCGTGGGGTCAAAATGATCACAAGAATGGTGAGCAAAAATCCCAGAACCACACAGGGGGACCTAGTGAATGACCTGCAGAAAGCTGGAATTAACGTAACAAAGGCTACCGTCAGTAACACACTACGCCGCCAGGGACTCAGATCCTGCAGTGCCAGACGTGTCCCCCTGCTTAAGCCAGTACATATCCGAGCCCGTCTGAAGTTTGCTAGAGAGCATTTGGATGTTCCAGAAGAGTACTGGGAGAATGTCATATGGTCAGATGAAACCAAAGTAGAACTGTTTGGTAGAAACACAACTCATCGTGTTTGGAGGAGAGTGAATGCTGAGTTGCATCCAAAGAACACCATACCTACTGTGAAGCATAGGGGTGGCAACATCATGCTTTGGGGCTGTTTCTCTGCAAGGGGTCCAGGACGACTGATCCGTGTACATGAAAGAATGATGGGGCCATGTATTGTGAGATTTTGAGTGCAAACCTCCTTCCAACAGCAAGGGCATTGAAGATGAAACATGGCTGGGTCTTTCAGCATGACAATGATCCCAAGCACACCGCCAGAGCAACAAAGGAGTGGCTTCGTAAGAAGCATTTCAAGGTCTTGGAGTGGCCTAGCCAGTCTCCAGATCTCAACCCCATAGAAAACCTTTGGAGGGAGTTGAAAGTCCGTGTTGCCCAGCGACAGCCCCAAAACATCACTGCTCTAGAAAAGATCTGCATGGAGGAATGGGACAACATACCAGCAACAGTGTGTGCCAACCTTGTGAAGACTTACAGAAAACGTTTGACCTCTGTCATTGCCAACAAAGGATATATAACAAAGTATTCAGATGAACTTTTGTTATTGAACAAACACTTATTTTTCACCATAATTTGCAAATAAATTCTTTAAAAATCAGACAATGTGATTTTCTAGATATGTTTTCTCATTTTGTCTCTCATAGTTGAGGTCTACCTATGATGTCAATTACAGGCCTCTCTCATCTTTTTAAGTGGGAGAACTTGCACAATTGGTGGCTGACTACTTTTTTTTCCCCCACTGTATGTGACAAAAATGATTAGCTTTTCAAGACAATATTGTTTGGTGATATTGTGTCACAAAGTTATATCCTATATATGTTTATGATATGTTTTTGTGCAACCCCTAAGTGGTTGTGTTGTGCAGTGCAGCTTTTCAAGGGTTTTGATAGCATGTGGTGATACTGTATTCAACTAGTTTTGGATTTATGAGAATTTGGGGTTTTTAATCTGGTTAAGGACCACAGATTATATATATATATATATATGATCTGTATAATCTTTGTATATATATATATATATATATATATATATACACACACATACATACACACACACACTTGCTTATATCCACACTTTTTTTTGCACAGCACGGCTCTATGAATGCTGTCTGAGAGCCTTACGGTGGATGGCTTGAATGCTGTGTACACAGACTAACATTTGTGCCTTCTTCACTACTGTATGCCACATGAGCGACAAAAAAGCAGCAAGGGTATGCTTTTATTTAATGCTTCAGAGCTGCTTCTAAGCCACTGATGATCTGTTCTGCTATTCCTAAGGCGTTATTTGTCTTTTAACATGCAGACAAGTTGTAGGTTGCTATTCAATTAAATGGAGCACAAGAGGTTTAACCCAACGGGTCATCTGCATTGTGCACATCCCACGGCAAACTACTTTTCCCTAGACTGTGCTTGTACAGAAGTGAACTGCGAGGTCTGGCTTCAGGTGATTTCTCCTGCTGCAGCTGGGGAATGGCTTGACGCCGGGCAGCGTTTTATTATATGTCTTTATTATCCACTGATGAATATAGAGAGGGGCTGTACTATGTAAAACTCTGACTGCTATAAATTACAGCTGGATATGTGCCAGAAAGAACCTTGATGCATTAACAAAAAATGTATCACTGCTTCAATTGTTCTAATTTCCACAGCAGAATAAACGGCAGACAATGTTATTCCGTTCTGCAGAATAATCTCTTACCTTAATGATAACAGCGTGAGCAGGGAGATTGACACCCCAGGCTAATGTGGCTGTACAAACCAGGACTTTGATATGTCCCTGAGAAAAGAGGTTCTCCACCAAACTCCTATCTTGCCGCAGCATGCCTGCATGATGAATACTAAATCCATCTGGAAACAACTCTCTTAGCTGCTTATTTCTAGACCTTTGCACCTGTGGAAGACAAAAGCGTTTGGTAAATGACTGATTAGTTCATAATGAAAAGACATTCATGTGTAGCGGAAATATGCAATATCGCAAAAGGGACTCGGGCACCTTCTTTTGATATTCTAAATACTGCTATTGTTTGCACTGAAGCTAAACACAAAGTATGGCAAATGCAGACATCTCTTTGTTTCATCCCTAACTCCGGATGAATATTTTTACCACATATTAATGTTGTACTGCTGACTTTGTGTTAAAGCTTCTTGGATGTGCATCGTTTTAATTCACACATACTGTCAAATTATAAAATGATGACAACCGCGCTATACAAGTGAACCTTGACTCCGACAGATAATTGACATCTGAAAGAAAAACAGTCTCATATACCTGGGCTTAATACTAATAGTGCAGTGAATTTATAGGGTGTCCCATTAAGAAGAACTCAGACCAATCTACAACTTGGCAAATTTGCACTACAATACCAATAAATGTCCTGTGCTGCTCAACAGAGAAATATGTCAGAGAATGGCGGAATATGGATATACAATCGGAAGGATTAGGCAATATTAGATGGCTTGTAGAGATTGCTGAAAATATAGATAGGATACTGGGTGAGAGAGAATCTGGTGGCAAGTCTCAGAACAGGGACTAGGAACCTGACATTAAAAGTAATTTGCTTAAAATAATTCATATACCAGAGACGTATCTTGAAGCTCCTGGGCCACAAAACAGAATCTGTAATGGGTCCGCTTCTACCTTGTGCCACTTAAAATAGTGGTATATTTTATGTCACAAAACAACCTTTGGGGCCCCCTCTGGGTCCAGAGACTGCTACCGCTGCACCACCCTGCCATTTATAAAGTTTTTGCACCTGGCTTTGGCTCAAAAAAACACAACAAAAACAGCTGTGTTTCTGCAATGTGGGGGCCTCAGCCTTAAAGAGGTTAAAGGGATTTCGATGATAATCATTGTCATTATGATTGAAATGAATCCGACATGTTACACTTATGTAACACATGAGGGAACAGTATTGTCTCCCACTGTTCCATTTGGTTCACTCCTTTATAAAGAAAATCACTGTATGGATAGTAGCATATAAACCCAGCCTCGGATTAAGCACATACAGAAGGCATTTAGAACTTGGTTTGGTTTGCGTAGAATATAATTGATGGGACCTAGTGTTCTGATATTATGTGCCACATCCTTCAACTTCTAAAGCACATTGGACAGTGATTTGTAAACAATCGCAGGAGCCTTTCTCATCGCTGGATTTCAATATTCTACATTGTCCGCAAGTAATTGAAAAGCAGCACATTAACATTTCTTGTCAGCTCCTCGGTGAAATTCATTGTAGCATGAATTTTCAATCTTGCCTGTGAGAATAACATAAAAATATATGCAATCTATTAAGAGAGCATTTTAGGTGCAGAAGTCCTTCTCATTTGCTGAACTGAACTCAAAGTAACTATATGTTATCTTTATCTAATAAAAGGTGGAATAACACGATAGCAATGAACACTTGTCCACAGCAGTCTACCATGCTAAACAAATATGTGTAAAAAAACGTAGAGTTTAGTGCTTTTTTTTTTTTTAACAGATAAATGTTACATAGATCTTGTTACAAACTAACAGCATGGAGGCACTGCAGCACATTTATCTATATAATGTACAGCAGTTTCTGAAGACAGTGGTGAAGATCGGTACTGCAAGTGACCAAAGTACACTGGAGTAAAATCCAGAGGTTTATTGGAGATGGCAAACACTTGGTTTTAACCATCTAGACAGCATTATGGTGAAATTAGAGTGGAGCTCGGAGGCACACAAATAGTGCTACAAGCAAATGGAGCTGCATGTTTGGGAGACATTGATAGCTACAATCATTAATCATTTTTAGGCTTCCAGTGTATCTAATAGAACTTGTGCTGAGATAAGCACAGGCTGAAAGCAACTGACTGTCCTCGCTTTATAGAGCAAGCTATAAAACTAGCTCCTCATGTGACCCTTCTATTGCAGATTTCTTTGTACTGCAGATTGTGGCAAAAATGGCTCACGTGCAGAAAGATTATATAAATTACACACAGAGGCAAATATCTACAAGTAGTGGAGATCATATTATTAGACAAAATCAATATAGGATTAACAGTAACTCAAATTAAGATTTACATAAGTCTCTTCCATAATTTGTCATAATATGGAGTTCAAGCTATTGCAATAGTTATAAATCATAGCATTATTTAAAAAAATTATGGTAAGCACAAAAGAGTGAAAAAATGCAAAATCTCTAAATACCTCTGCAATTAAAGTGATGTATTACATTTTATGAAAAACAGGAAAAGGTCTAGCAGTGAGAAACTTCCTGGAGTATGGTCAAAAGCACAAGACAACAAATTAAAAAATAGAAACAAGGTTGACTTTATATGCTGTTATTATTTATAGGTAAAGCATTGAGATGGTTGCAGTCTGTCAGCCATGGATAACAGACATCCTATAAAAAGACACTTCTTCTGGTGAAATATCTAGTAGCTTTGGAAGAAGATGAATTCAACTTCCTTTGAGGACTGGTACAACCCTTATTATAATTCACTGTCATGGCTGCTTCCCTGAAATTTCTACTCAACTACTGAACTGATATCTGGATATCTGACAAAATATGTTATTTTTTTTCAAGGTTTTATTACTTGTAATACAAATGTAATAATAATAATAATAATAATAACAATAAATAATATATAATATAATACTATACAAGCTTAGCAATCTTAAAGGTAAAAGTTCAGAAAATTTGTATGGGTTAACTCCAGTGCCTAAAAAGTTACAGTAGATGATTGTGAGTTCAGTCACATATCTGGTTGTGGAATTGATCTAAGGAAAATTAAAGTAAAAGTTCAAGTTGTCACAACATGATAAAGCACTGGGTAACATCACAAATACAACCGAAGCAGATTTCTGACTGCACTTAAAATTTCTGCTGCCTACTTTTATAACTTGAGAGCGCTCGCCTTCTGAGTGGTTTCATGTACATAACAGGACATCTAGAGAATATTGGAAACTATGGAAAATTCTGTTCTATAGGGAAACTAATGGCTTGATCAATGACATGTTACTCAGCACAACTCTATTCTAAGAAACAAACAGTTACTTGCAGAGGCTTAACTTAAGGGGGTGCAAAGGTAACATATGTACATTCATCCTTAAGACGCCTAAAGGCCAAGCTGTCACAAAAAGGCACTAGTATGATATATGATTCATGGTACAATAGGTGGGGGTACTGTTGTTGCATTGAGGTTCAGGAACCAAATTACACTTCTGATTCCATAACATAACTCATGGAGGAAGTTCATTGAATGCATATGCTATAACACACTTACCAGGACATATTGGCTTTATATATTACCATTCTGCCACCTCTAGATCAATTTCCGGATAAAATATTACAGCAGCATTGTGAAAAAACTACATGTCTATGGCTATTGTCATCTACAAACACCATATCCTCCAGAGATTACTAGGCAGTATCACAGGGCAGTCTGAGTATCAAGTAAGTAACACACAATTATGAGAGATGTTCACAAACAAGAGTGATACCCCCAGCTTTCTACACAAGCAGAAACTACAACCATTCATTATACCACAATTGTCCATATTTACTAACAGTTACTATAAACTCCTATAGATAGTCTATATATATCACAGTGGCCCAGGTTATATGTTAAACCTGGTGCATAGACTGTACGTCTAAAAGATTACATTGCCATTTTGGTGCATTTCCCACAACATTTTGGATGCAAACACTTTAATAAATCAGCCCTATTCTGTGCACTGTACAAATCTAGATACAGTCATATGAAAAAGTTTGGGCACCCCTATTAATCTTAATCATTTTTAGTTCTAAATATTTGGGTGTTTGCAACAGCCATTTCAATTTGATATATCTAATAACTGATGGACACAGTAATATTTCAGGATTGAAATGAGGTTTATTGTACTAACAGAAAATGTGCAATATGCATTAAACCAAAATTTGACCGGTGCAAAAGTATGGGCACCTCAACAGAAAAGTGACATTAATATTTAGTAGATCCTCCTTTTGCAAAAATAACAGCCTCTAGTCGCATCCTGTAGCTTTTAATCAGTTCCTGGATCCTGGATGAAGGTATTTTTGACCATTCCTCTTTACAAAACAATTCCAGTTCAGTTAAGTTTGATGGTCGCCGAGCATGGACAGCCCGTATCAAATTATCCCACAGATGTTCAATGATATTCAGGTCTGGGGACTGGGATGGCCATTCCAGAACATTGTAATTGTTCCTCTGCATGAATGCCTGAGTAGATTTGGAGCTGTGTTTTGGATCATTGTCTTGCTGAAATATCCATCCCCGGCGTAACTTCAAATTCGTCACTGATTCTTGTACATTATTCTCAAGAATCTGCTGATACTGAGTTGAATCCATGCGACCCTCAACTTTAACAAGATTCCCGGTGCTGGCATTGGCCACACAGCCCCAAAGCATGATGGAACCTCCACCAAATTTTACAGTGGGTAGCAAGTGTTTTTCTTGGAATGCTGTGTTTTTTTGACGCCATGCATAACGCCTTTTTGTATGACCAAACAACTCAATCTTTGTTTCATCAGTCCACAGGACCTTCTTCCAAAATGAAGCTGGCTTGTTCAAATGTGCTTTTGCATACCTCAGGCGACTCTGTTTGTGGCGTGCTTTCAGAAACGGCTTCTTTCGCATCACTCTCCCATACAGCTTCTCCTTGTGCAAAGTGTGCTGTATTGTTGACCGATGCACAGTGACACCATCTGCAGCAAGATGATGCTGCAGCTCTTTGGAGGTGGTCTGTGGATTGTCCTTGACTGTTCTCACCATTCTTCTTCTCTGCCTTTCTGATATTTTTCTTGGCCTGCCACTTCTGGGCTTAACAAGAACTGTCCCTGTGGTCTTCCATTACCTTACTATGTTCCTCACAGTGGAAACTGACAGGTTAAATCTCTGAGACAACTTTTTGTATCCTTCCCCTGAACAACTATGTTGAACAATCTTTGTTTTCAGATCATTTGAGAGTTGTTTTGAGGAGCCCATGATGCCACTCTTCAGAGGAGATTCAAATAGGAGAACAACTTGCAATTGGCCACCTTAAATACCTTTTCTCATGATTGGATACACCTGGCTATGAAGTTCAAAGCTCAGTGAGGTTACAAAACCAATTTTGTGCTTCAGTAAGTCAGTAAAAAGTAGTTAGGAGTATTCAAATCAATAAAATGATAAGGGTACCCAAATTTTTGCACCGGTCAAATTTTGGTTTAATGCATATTGCACATTTTCTGTTAGTACAATAAACCTCATTTCAATCCTGAAATATTACTGTGTCCATCAGTTATTAGATATATCAAATTGAAATGGCTGTTGCAAACACCCAAATATTTACAACTAAAAATAATTAAGATTAATAGGGGTGCCCAAACTTTTTCATATGACTGTAACATATGAACTGTGGACAATCTTCTTATGTAACCTGCAGCACTTTCTCAGTGACCATCACTGCACTATGCTCGTACTGACTGGTGTATTGGGTTGTAAAGTTGGGACAGATAGAGCCAGCCTTACCCACATCGGGGGTTAAAGCTTTCCGATAAGTAAATATTTTCTGGGAATCAAATTCACGTTCCATGTCCAGCTATTACAAGTAGACCGCAAACACCACCAACAACAAATTCCACTCAACCTTTTTCTTTTGCAATACTTCAGTGATCCACATTACAGATGATTAATAAATTGGTTGGTTCCACACAAGCACATAAGTTAAAAAATAATTAATATGATCTTAACATTGTATCCCTGCACTGACATAGTACATTTGCATTCCAACAGGAGAAAAACCACAATATCATTCACTTATTGCTAAGTAGACAGCAGGCAGGAAGAAAAGAAAAGCACACATGCAAAATAGGAAAAAAATTCAAGATTAATGCCACTAGTCTTTATAGCTACGAATTTTCACAACACAGATAAAATGTCAAAATGTGGCAAAAAATGATAGGTGCAATGATCCAAGAAATGGAAGTGTGTAAGACAAAACTGCAGGTGAGAATTCATTCAAAGACTCTGAAATAAGGATGACAAAAGAAGCTTATAGCAGCTACCAACAAGAGCTCCTCACATAACACCCTGATTAATAACAATAAGGACACATGACTGAATGATTTATGCCTGATAAATCCACCAACTAGAAGTAATATTGCTACATACATAGAGCACAACTGGCTTGGCTACAAATCAGACCCAGGAGATCCTATGTTATATAAAACATTAATGTTTTTGCTTATTTCTAACATGTATTACTCATGCATAAGGTATGCCATGGCCACTGCCCTTAACATTGTATCTATGTCACACTGTGTCAAAATGACCACACATCGCAGCATTAGCAGTGTAGTGTGGATCCACTAAAAGGAGCCTCTATTTCTTCCTATATAGATGGCAAATAGAAAGAAGCCTTATACATGAAGGAGCATCTCTACGCGTTTCCCCCAGTCCTTCAACTGAGTTTTATCAGGAGCTCAATTAACCAGATGTTCAGATTGAGAAATCTACAGTATTGCATGAAATATTGCAATTCCCAGAGCCCTAGGACATACATAGTGGCCAATATAGTGTTGATTCTTGCGGTTCCATAGCACACCACCAGTGTAGCACTGTGTAGTTGTTTGGACACAGTGTGGTCACCATAATGGTGTTTGTGGCATTTTTGTACGATAACTGGCGACCATTCTGTCAGTAGTACTAATTGGTTTACTAGTCCTACCGCAATTCTTAGTGGGCTATAAACATATAGCCACATCCATCTATTTTTTATAAGGGGCAGTAAACACACATGGACAAAATTGTTGGTACCCCTCGTTTAATGAAAGAAAAACCCACAATGGTCACAGAAATAACTTAAAAAAGCCAGACTGGAATTTGCCAAACTACATGTTGACAAGCCACAAAGCTTCTGGGAGAATGTCCTATGGATAGATGAGACAAAAATCGAAAGTTTTGGCAAGGCACATCAGCTCTATGTTCACAGATGGAAAAATGAAGCATATCTTGAAAAGAATACTGTCCCTACTGTGAAACATGGAGGAGGCTCTGTTATGTTCTGGGGCTGCTTTGCTGCATCTGGCACAGGGTGTCTTGAATCTGTGCAGGATACAATGAAATCTCATGACTATCAAGGGATTCTAGAGAGAAATGTGCTGCCCAGTGTCAGAAAGCTTGGTCTCAGGCGCAATCATGGGTCTTGCAACAGGATAATGTACCAAAACACACAGTTAAAAACACCCAAGAATGGCTAAGAGGAAAACATTGGACTATTCTGAAGTGGCCTTCTATGAGCCCTGACCTAAATCCTATTAAGCATCTTTGGAAGGAGCTGAAACATGACGTCTGGAAAAGACACCCTTCAAACCCGAGACAACTGGAGCAGTTTGCTTATGAGGAGTGGGCCAAAATACCTGTTGAGAGTTGCAGAAGTCTCATTGACAGTTACAGGAATCGTTTGACTGCAGTGATTGCCTCAAAAGGTTGTGCAACAAAATATTAAGTTAAGGGTACCATCATTTCTGTCCAGGCCTGTTTCATGAGTTTTCTTTTATAAAAAATTCTGTTGAAGCCTGGTTGAAAAGCAATGTCTGACTTTCATTTGTTCATTTTCATTCAATTTTTATATATTATTACTTTTGTCAGATTCAAGTAATTTCTGTGACCATTGTGGATTTTTCTTTCACTAAACTAGGGATACCAACAATTTTGTCCACGTGTGTATTTCCCTTATCCCTGCGAGGTAGTGTGGTTGATTTGTGGGCACACACATATAGTTTCAACTCTGGTGGCTATTTATCCACCGACTATTGTAGAAGACAGCAGTCTGTAGCCCTTGAAGTCACCTCTGCGCGCACGGGTTAGATATCTATTTATTAGTCTACAATTTAGGTTTGTATCTACACCAGTATAAAAATATGGTGATGTAATCAATCCCATGATCAAATTGGACTGGTGCGATGAATCCCTTTTAGCCACACGTTATATCTGTGTATTTACACTATTTTATCTATTATTTCAATAAAGGTTATGTTTTATTAATATTTTACCCTTGGGAACGACTTTACTCTGATTTGAGCAGTGTGTTATTAGATTCCAATTAAAGGATGCTACATCTGTAGGTCACTGACATATTACTTTTGGAAAATCCACTTAAGTCTGGGGCCCCACAAGAAAACTCTGTGGATTTTCTGTGAAAAACGCTGCAGAAAAAAAATCAAGATGTGTTTCTACCGCAGTCTTTCTTGCAGCGTTTTTTTGCTGCAACCCGCTATGTTGGGCCTTAGCCTACATGTTTAACATGGAAATACTCCTTTAAAATCAGAGTGTAAGATGAAATTAAATACAGTGTCAATAAAAATCTTATACAAAGCAATGTATTGGGAAGCAGAATGTGTTAAATCAATGCGACTTGAACAGTCCTCAGTAAGCAACCATAGTGCAATTTTGATCTACTGTATGTAATGTTACTGTATGTAACGTTTAGCCACATTTTAACCACCAGTGTTTTTATGTATTTCAGATAAGTCCTTTTTTGACTTATTATTAATACTGCCCTAAAATATTTTCATAATGACGAAGAGAACTAGCTGGTTGTCACATGGATAAAAATACAAGTTCGCCACATCAATCGTGCTTCATGTGCCATTTTTCTGTCTTTTAAGAGGGTCAAAGTGACCTGGCATTTATTTGATAATATAGTACAATGCTTCAGCTCATGTTCAAAGAATGTGGCGTGCTCGGCACTCTCTTATCACTCGAAGGGTAAGTCACCCTGAACTGATTAAGTTTCTACTTTAAATGTCTTTCAAATTTAAATCTTAACTAATCTCCTCATTGAAATACAAAATATTATGAGGGCTTAAGATTCATTTAACCAGGTTAAAATGAAGAAAGAAGAGTCACAAAGCAGAATTTAACAATGACATTGGGTCCACTAATTTTATTTTATTTTCTAATGTCATACTCACAAAAGGAGAGGTAAAGAGGAAAACATAAGAACAGAGATCTAGAGTAGGTATCCTGCATATTTAGGGCTGGGCGATTATGACCCAAATCTAAATCATGATAATTGAACATTTTACCTCTACTACGATTAATGAACGATTATTTTAGGACACTTCCCATTTTTACATGCCATGCACCCTACTTATACACCATGCCATGCAACTGAATTTTGCTTTCATTTATTCACATATCAGTAATCCTGACTGGATAGCCTACAGTTACTGACATATCCTTTAGCTAATGGCAGTGTGAGACAGGAAGGCATGGATGTAAAATAATTGAAATAATCGATTAGAGCAAGTTCACATTGGTTACCTGAACTGAGTTTCGATTTAGATTATTTTCAACGAATTGCCCAGCCCTAATATATATATTTATATATCAATTATGCAGCAAGTCACAAACTAGCTACAGGTGCATCTCAATAAATTAGACTATCTTTGAAACATTTATTTCTTTCAGTAATTAAATTAAAAAAGTGACCTACTATATTTTCTAGATTCTTTACACACAGAGTGTTCTATTTCAAGTGTTTTATTTCTGTAAATCTTGATTATGTATTACAGGTAATGAAAACCAAAATCTAAGAAAATTATAATATTGTAAAGTATTGTTCAGTATTGTAAATTCAGTGTGCACTTGCCAAGGTTTCCTAATCCTTTAAATGGTCCCTCAGTCTGGTTCAGTAGGATACACAAGCATGGAAGACGCTGATTATGAATTGTATTACTGAAATGAATGAACGTTTCAAAGATATTCTAATTTATTAAGATGCACCTGTAGAGACCTCAGAGCAGAACCCTATGCTGTTCTCCATATGGATGGCACATTACCAGTGGCAGCCATGTCATCTATGCTGATGTCCCCTCTGCAGGGTGGGACTGACTACCAAAGCCGTATCATCAGTACTGTCATCAGTATGGACAGCTATAAGACAATCAACAGCAATGACTCCTAACTATTTTAGTTTCAAAGGTATTTACTGAAATAAAACAAAAGAACAGAATACAAAACAAGTAGCATGACAATCATAATGTCAGTACAAATAGGAAAGACAAGGCAGGTAGGAGAGGAGATAAATATGCAGATAGGTAAAACCTGCCACTAAAGTAAGAAAAGGATAAGGTTGGAAGGGCATGAATAAACAACATCGAGCCCAGTATGGAAGGGGGGAAAACTAGTAACGCCAAAGTGTAATTATAAGAAAATGGGTGTGGGTAGAGACCTGTCGGGGTGGGGATCAATGGTAGCAGACTCAAGTCGGCACTAAATTATAGTTGGATATTTGGAGACAGTATGGCAGACCTAGAATATTAGACCTGTTAATCCAGGGTAACCAGATTTTATTAAAGTGTGGGCGGTTTGTCAGAGATGGTGGCATTAACTTTTTCATGGAACATTATGGTATCGTCTCATCTAATGACATCAGACAGTGAGAGAGACGTCTTCTCCAATTAAAAGCAATGTGAATTCACGCAGCCATGAGGATATATAGGAATAGTTTAAATTGAGCATACTTGAGGCTGGTAGGCTTAAGGCTAAGAAGAAAGGTTGTAGCAGATAATGGAAAAGACTGTTCAAAGAGCTGCTGTGCCATTCTATGAATAGCCACCAAAAGGTGGTGAGCATGACAGCAGGACCACCAGATATTGAGTGTAGTGCCTAGGGCGTCACGGCCTCTGAAACAAAGGGGTGAGACCGCAGGGTAAAAGCTATTGAGGTGATGGGGGACCAAATATGTCCTATAAACGAAAGAGAGCCTCTATCAGCTGCTCTACGCAGGCAGAGTTTCTTGAAACTTGTCCCTTGTATAGAACACAAATCCCAAGATACCGCTCAATCAAAAGACTAGCAGTTTACATGTGACAGTCCAAGAAAATGTTAAATGGTCTACACTGTTACTTTAACCTTGACAGTACAGAACAAAATTTGTACACTAAATAAATGTTTGCTGGATATCACTGGCTATTGTTTTCTTTTAATATACAAATAAATTAGAATATATTAGAGTAACGTCAAGTTGAAATACCATTATTTAGACCTTTAGCAAATTATTAAATTATTACACTTCATTAACCATTGCTTTTCTTTCCTTTGATAGTGAGGCGGAAGAAATTATAGTAGCAAGTTGTAATACCTTGATTGAAACCTTTACTATAGTAACATCAGTGATCAAGTTGTGGCATCTGTTAATGGATTCACAGATAACTCACACAACCTGGAAGACATAAGCCACAATCACACTTCTAAAGCATTCACACCCAAACAAACTAAGTGAAAAAAGAACAAACATTACAAATCACCTTTTAATTTTCAATCTTTTATATATGTACATATGGACTTTAGGTATAAAATATTTTGTTCCACATGTGTGTAATAAACATCATGATAGATTTTTCACAAAGTGGCTCACATATGATATAAAAAATAGTCCATTACAGAATCCACCATAGATCCACTTAAGATTACAAAGGATTGACAGATCAGTCCAGTAGAGGTCCAGCTATTTGGGAGTTCACTGCATCATAACTCATTATAATACAGTGAGTTCCATTTCACAGTCGTGTTCAGTGCAGGAAGTACGCCGAAGGATGGAGGGACAAATAAAAAAAAGGAAGGAAAAGAGGGAAGAAAGGAAGGGAGTAGGGCTGGGTGATTATGACCTAAATCAAAATCTCGATGAAAAGGGTATTTTACCTCGATTACGAATAATGGTGATTATTTAGGAAATGCCCATCTTGCGAGATTCACCTGGTGATTCCCTGCGGACCAAAAACGTCCGAACCGGAGCTGCTATTATTATTCCCTGGGGACTTCTTCAGACCCCAGAGTATAATTAGCGAAGAGACCCATGGGAGGTGATTGATTGGGCCAATCACAGACCTCAGCAGTCTCTTACGTCATTCAAGAGGCTTGAAGAGAACAAAGACCAGATCCAGAGCCAAGGGGAGGGGGTAACACAGTTTTTTTTTATGTCTGCCCACCTGCCATGGGTCTCTGCTATTTATACTCTGGAGTATGAAGAGACCCCAGTGTATAATAGCAGTTGTGCCTCGGAAGTTTTTAGTATCAACGAAATTGCAGGTTAAAGCTTGCTAATACTGTAATAACCAAACAGAAATAACTGATGTGCATAAAATGACATCTGCTATCTGGATTGACAGTCAGTTTTGGCTATTTTTCAATTAACTGGGAAGGAAGGGAGGGAAGAAGGAAGGAAGGAAGGAAGGAAGGGAGGGAGAAAAAAAAAAGAAAGAAAGAAAGAAAGAAAGAAAGAAAGAAAGAAAGAAAGAAAGAAAGAAAGAAAGCTAAAGATAAAGAGCAACAGCTAAAGAAACAGAGGAAAAAAATTTATTTTCCTCTGTGAAATCAAAATTACAAAAAATCTCTTTCTGAAATGGTCTTGTAGGTTGTAAGATTGTTATTAAACTATTTTATCTGATCAGAACCTTGTCAAGCTTTTTCACTGCTTGAAAATACTTCTGTGGCAATTTATCTTAAATGTCCTTGAGTGCCTGGAGGTGTACTGAGGTATATAAGGTCTGCTACCAGAGTCCTAATTAAAATTGATTTTTCCCCCATATCCCAAAGGTTTCTGATATGCCAAATGGTTGACCTTTTTCTGACATGTACACATGCATGATCTGCAAACAGTGATACCAGGCCGCACAGACTCCAGGATGTTAAGAGAATTAAGCTTTTGGAAAAACTAAACTTTAACCTTAACGCAGCTTGATTTATTATTAAAATCTAAGTCTTTATGGAAGTGTTCCTCATTTTCCACTGCATGCGAGAGCATTTCCACATCCTTCTATTACAGTACGTTGAGCAAGTAGTGAATGCATTACTTTAAGACCGTATTGCACTTGGGAATTGTGACAAGTGTCAACGATAACCATCAGCATCGAGAGACACATTGAGATTCATCTCTTAATTGCCAAGTACAGCCTCTTACACAAAATGAGAATCTGTTAATGTTTGGTTTTAATTTACATTATTTAGTTGATGTTGTGAGGCTGGGAAGCCAGAGTTGAACTTTGTAAAATCTGCTCATTTACTAGTACGGTTATCACAGCGTTTGCATATTAGAGTTGATGCCATGTTAAATTCCTATCGAAAACGTGTAATTATAAATATATTCCAATAAGCGTTGAGGGGGAAAAAGCTTTTGCATTACACTGGCAGCGAATTGTTCCCTAAGCATTGTGTGAGCTGCTTGTAATTACACCAGCCATCGAGGAGACTGACAATATGCTTAATATTCCCACAGCCTTTCAAAAATATCTATTCTAAAATTACAGACTTAAAGGGGAATTATAATAAAATACAATCAGAATAATTACACAAAGTTCTGCTCTGCTACTGTATGATATGCAAAGTCTGCAGATGCAATCTTGTAATGTTTACAAAGTTATTACACCAAAATACAGCTGAAGACGCATCCCTCTTCATCTTTAGAGACAGCTTTTCAGATAAGATGTAGCGCTGCTCCCATATGAAAGGAATGTGACTGAGGCAAGTAGATGCGGAATATTTGTGTTCGCTATAAAAGGTCCACAGGCACAGTGCTGCTCTTTACATAAAACTACAAAATATTGTTACCGAAAAAGCGTAGAAATGTCTCCCAGTTGTGATATAGAACTTCTCATAGGGCCACTAAATGGACAATATTTAGAAGAGATTGAAAGCTTCTTGGAGGCACTGTGTTTAAAAAGTCATAACATATTTTATATTAACGTGCAACTGTCATATGGGCAAGGAACGTTAAAAAGATGCACCCTTAACAGAGAGAGCTGAGCACAGCAGAGATTGGAGTGCACCTCTCAAAAGAACAGAGAAAACAACATAAAACACCAACTAACCTTATAACAGTTGTACTATAAAAATACAAATAAAATTACTAAAACATCAATGTTAAAGACCTATTTTCCTATAAAACTAGAGGCAAATCTTAAAGTAAAATGACATTGCCAATACTGTCCACTGTAGACCTAGTTCAGATCTGTGAAGAGCAGAAAAATGGAATTCAAACTGTGACAGATCTGACATATGACGGACACCAATGGCACTTAACAGCCCTTCTGACTTTTAATAAGGTTTGTTGAGTTCCATCATAATGTCTGCCACAGAAAAATAGTGTTGAATCCCATGCTATTTTTTTCTTGCAAATATGACAATAAGCCCAACTAAAACGAAATCAGAGCCTAATCTCTTGTCTTGCAAACAACATATAATACCTTTCTGATAAACAGTTGTAATTAATGTAGTTATTCAGTAAAGGTCACATTATTTTCTAGAATTCTGTATCAACAATGGTACCACACTTTCCTCTCATGTTATGCTCAGTGGAAGGGATCTCCAATCCATACAGTCATATAGTAGAAAACCACAGCACACAAGTTCTTTTAGATGCTTGAATCACACAGGATTCATTTAGAATAAACTTTCATACATATCAATGAGTGAAGATCATAGAAGATCACATTTTTATCAATCCATCCGCTACAGTGATAGCAATAGTCCATATAACAGATCGATGTGATAATGACATTTTGGTCGATATAGACCTCCGTCAAGTCAGATCTGTGGCCATGAGAAAAATTATTTTTCTCCACTCATGGTTAGTGGTTGGTTGAAGCCATTTATTATCAAACTTCTGTGTTTTCTCTTTTTAAATCATAATGACAACCAAAAACATCAAAATGACCCTGTTCAAAAGTTCACATACCCCAATTCTTAATACCGTGTATTGCCCCTCTAACATTAACGACAGCTTGAAGTCTTTTGTGGTAGTTGTGGATGAGGCTCTTTATTTTCTCAGATGGTAAAACTGCCTATTCTTATAGGCAAAAAGTCTCCAGTTCCTGTAAATTCCTGGGCTGTCTTGCATGTACTGCGCGCTTGAGATCTCCGCAGAGTGGCTCAATGATATTGAGGTCAGGAGACTGAGATGGCCACTCCAGAACTTTCACTTTCTTCTGCTGTAGCCAATGACAGGTCGACTTGGCCTTGTGTTTTGGATCGTTGTCATGTTGGAACGTCCAAGTATGTCCCATGCGCAGCTTCCTGGCTGATGAGTGCAAATTTGCCTCCAATATTTCCTGATAACGTGCTGCATTCATCTTTCCTTCAACTTTGACCAAGTTTCCTGTGCCTTTGAAGGTCACACATCCCCACATCATCAGTGATCCACCTCTGTGCTTTACAGTAGGAAAGGTGTTCCTTTCATCATAGGCCTTGTTGACACCTCTCCAAACGTAACATTTATGGTTGTGGCCAAAAAGTTCAATTTTTGTCTCATCACTTCAAATTACTTTGTTCCAGAAGTTTTGAGGCTTGTCTCTGTGCTGTTTGGCGTATTGAAGGCGAGATTCTTTGTGGCATTTGCGCAGTAATGGCTTTCTTCTGGCAACTCGACCATGCAGCCCATTTTTCTTCAAGTGCTTCCTTATTGTGCATCTTGAAACAGCCACACCGATAGTTTTCAGAGAGTTCTGTATTTCAGCTGATGTTATGTGTGGGTTTTACTTTGCATCTAAAACAATTTTCTGGGCAGTTGTGGCCGAAATTTTGGTTGGTCTACCTGACCGTGGTTTGGTTTCTAGGCATGTTATCAGGCCAAAATCACCACGGTATGTGAACTTTTTAACAGGGTCATTTTGATGTTTTTGGTTGTGATTATGATTTCAAAAGAGAAAACAGAAGTGTGACAATAAATGGCTTCAACCAACCACTAACCATGGGTGGAGAAAAAGTTTTTGTGTTATCATTCATATTCTCTGAAAAAAAGCCAAAAAAACAAAAAAATCTGCCGGAGTATGCAAACTTTTTAGCTCAACTGTATAAAGTGGTAATATTACATCCCTGTCCCGCAAATCCATAACCCTTTTAATACAAGACAGTAGTCTGCTGGCTTTAGAAGTACCTGATTGACATTGCATGTTGTAATTTAATCTATGATCTACAAGTACACCCAGGTACTTCTCCACCAGTGGCTCTCCCAGCTTTACTCCCCCTAGGACATATTTTCCACGCAGATTATTTTTTACCCAGATGCATAACTTTACATTTATCCACATTGAACCTCATTTGCTTTCCATAGCCACCTGCCTTTCATTATGTATTTTAGCGGATTTTATTTCCCTTTTACAGATTTTATTAAGTGCTTTGTAATTCTGACCCTTCAGAATTATATTTTTTAAGTGCTCATTTGTTATTGTATATCGCCCTTTTAACTGTAGTTGTAAGCCATGGGGAGTTAATTGTTTATACTTGTTCCCAATGGGTATACAGTTTGCTATATATACACGTGGACAAAATTGTTGGTACCCCTCGTTTAATGAAAGAAAAACCCACAATGGTCACAGAGATAACTTGAATCTGACAAAAGTAATAATATATAAAAATTCTATGAAAATGAACAAATGAAAATCAGACATTGCTTTTCAACCATGCTTCAACAGAATTTTTTAGAAAAGAAAACTCATGAAACAGGCCTGGACAGAAATGATGGTTCCCTTAACTTAATATTTTGTTTTCCAGATGGCATGTTTCAGCTCCTTCCAAAGATGTTCAATAGGATTTAGGTCAGGGCTCATAGAAGGCCACTTCAGAATAGTCCAATGTTTTCCTCTTAGCCTTATCCTGTTGCAAGACCCATGACCTGCAACTGAGACCAAGCTTTCTGACACTCGGCAGCACATTTCTCTCTAGAATCCCTTGATAGTCTTGAGATTTCATTGCACCCTGCACAGATTCAAGACACCCTGTGCCAGATGCAGCAAAGCAGCCCCAGAATATAACAGAGCCTCCTCCATGTTTCACAGTAGGGACAGTGTTCTTTTCAAGATATGCTTCATTTTTCCGTCTGTGAACATAGAGCTGATGTGCTTTGCCAAAAATTTCGATTTTTGTCTCATCTGTCCATAGGACATTCTCCCAGAAGCTTTGTTGCTTGTCAACATGTAGTTTGGCAAATTCCAGTATGGCTTTTTTAAGTTATTTCTGTGACCACTGTGGATTTTTCTTTCATTAAACGAGGGGTACCAACAATTTTGTCCACGTGTGTACTTACCCAAAGTAGATTTAAATGTCTCCCACTTAACCTGAGTATCACTATTTGACAATAGCTGCTCCCAGTCTATATCCTGAAGTGCAGCCCTTAACCTGGGAAAATTGTCCTTTTTAAAATTGAGGGATTTTTACCATTTAAGTGGAATCTAATTAGAATGTGGCCACTATTACCAAGGTTTTCATCAACAGTGATATTTCCAACAAGTCCCACATTATTAGAAATGATCAGATCCAGCAGAGCATCCCCTCTAGTTGATCTTCTACAAGCTGCAATTGTCCTGCAATGTTGACGAATTTCCTCCCTTTTGCACATGATCCAGAACCATGACCTAAGTCAGTATCTGGGTAGTTAAAATTGCCCATCAAGACACTGTGCCCACCCATGGTACCCAATCAATTTGCTTATATAACTGATCCTCTAATTTCTGAGTTATGTTGGGGGTCTATAGATTATGCCCAAAAGTATTTTTAACAGTGGTTATTTCCTTATGCAATTCCACCCATAAGGATTCCATATTCTCACAATCTTCACCCACATTTGCCTCTTTCACGCTCAATTTCATGTCAGCTCTGACATACATACACACCCCACCTCCCTTTCTTTCAGCCCTGTCTTTGCAAAAGAGTGTAAAACATTGAATGTCAACAGCCCAATCATGTGAGGAATCTAGTCACATCAATGTGTTCCTCCCTCGCTTTGTCTGCTAGGATTCTGGCATTTGTGAACATACACTTTAATTTGCCATCCAACTTCACAAGTTCCAGAAATGTGAATGCTTGAAGTTTTATGGCCAGATCCATCTATACTGTAACAAATGGATCTCCCTAGCAACTGTTCTAATTCCCCACCACAATCCACTTCTCCACCCACCACTACAGTCTGTTCCGTCTCTGACCTATCTACCACTGTAATATCTGCTTGTCTCTCCCCCCTCATTCCTAGTTTGAATGCTCCTCCACCCCTGCTAGAATTCTTTCTCTAAGCACAGCAGATCCCCTTCCATTCATGTGCAAGTTATCTGTAGAAAACAGCTTGAAAAGTCAGCCCAGTGCTCTAGGAACCAAAATCCTTATTTCCAGCACCAAGACTTGAGCCGTGCATTTTACTCCCTAAGTTCCTGCTGCCTTTCCTGTGTAGCACATGGCACAGGTAGTATTCCACATAATACAACCTTGGAGGTCCTTCCTTTCAGCTTGTAACCTAGTTCTCTAAAATTATTGTTAAGGTGCCTCCACCTACCATTTATGCTGTCATTGGTACCTACATGGACCACAACTTCTAGGTCTTCCCCAGCAACTCCCAAAAACTTGTCCATCTGTTCCACCACATGCCAAACTTTGGCACCAGGGAGACAGCAAACCAATCGGTTGAGGCGGTCTTAGTGACAAATTATTCTATCTGTATTCTTGATTACAGAGTCCCCTATAGCCCCTCCCTAATTGACTTGGCCTACCTGCCATTGTCCTCCCAGGTGTTAGGGAGAACATTATCCGCTAGGGCTGCCATTTTTGACACTGACATCTATGCATCATGACCCAACTTTACAAATCTGTTTGACAAAAAAAAAAAAAAGCTTTACACTTTTCTTGCCACTTTAAAAAAGTGATGAGTAAAGTAAACGGACTTTAGCGTGAGGGCAGAGACTTTCACGGCCTGACGGGTTTGCTATAATTTATGCCAAAAATTAATACAGTTATAACGCAAAAAGCTGGCACAGACTGCAATTTGTGGAGAACGGACAGTCAACAGTTGTGCCAAATGTATTAGGAGGCATGTGCATCAAAGTGTAAATAAACTTTTCTGATTTTCTAACAGCATTTGTGACATCATTAAATAATGTAATATACTGTATTAACAAACTTAAGCTTCTGTGAAATCCTGCGCTGAAATCCACTTTATTTCTCTGTTTATTACTAGCTGAAATCTGTACACTGTTTGTAATTGGAGTACGGGTGTTCGATTTCATGTATAGTGCAGGGAAGCTAAGGCTAGCAAATGTTTTCAACAGATGTAGAACAATATAGCATGCAGAGCAGAGATTCTTGTGTCATGATAAGTGTGATTCTCCACATTTATATGACATCAAGATCACAAATGTTAATAAAGTATATTACAATATTTATTAATGTCACAAAAGCAGACAGAAAATCAAAAGCTGTTTAAAAGTTTAGTTACACGTAAAAGGGGTATCCAGCTGCTTTTTATTGATGACCTATAACTGGGTTGCAATAGGCCAACAATAAGAGATCAGTGGTAGTTACACCCGGATAATATCAAA
Organism: Leptodactylus fallax; assembly: GCA_947044405.1. Lineage (NCBI taxonomy): Eukaryota > Metazoa > Chordata > Amphibia > Anura > Leptodactylidae > Leptodactylus > Leptodactylus fallax. The sequence goes on from CAMRHE010000024.1 coordinate 3,654,982, forward strand.
TATATTTTTAAATGCATGTAAAAATGCAATAATAACACAAACACAACACAGAATATATATGCATTAGTTTCCTGGCAAAACACATTTATGAAGCCCAATACCACCTGAATTCAGCGATGCATAGGGTGCAATCCATTTATTTTGGAAAAATTTTCAGCACTTTCATAGTTTGAAAACAATTCAAAAACAGAATTTCCCTCACCTTTTCAATCTCCCACTGCTGACACTCCAGTGCCCCAGACGATCTCTCTTTACTGGCCTGTGGTGATGATGTACTGTACATATACAGTGCCTTGCGAAAGTATTCGGCCCCCTTGAACTTTTCAACCTTTTGCCACATTTCAGGCTTCAAACATAAAGATATAAAATTTTAATTTTTTGGTGAAGAATCAACAATAAGTGGGACACAATTGTGAAGTGGAACGAAATTTATTGGTTATTTTAAACTTTTGTAAAAAATAAAAAACTGAAAAGTGGGGCGTGCAATATTATTTGGCCCCTTTACTTTCAGTGCAGCAAACTCACTCCAGAAGTTCAGTGAGGATCTCTGAATGATCCAATGTTGTCCTAAATGACTGATGATGATAAATATAATCCACCTGTGTATAATCAAGTCTCCGTATAAATGCACCTGCTCTGTCATAGTCTCAGGGTTCTGTTTAAAGCGCAGAGAGCATCATGAAGACCAAGGAACACACCAGGCAGGTCTGTGATACTGTTGTGGAGAAGTTTAAAGCCAGATTTGGATATGAAAAGATTTCCCAAACTTTAAACATCCCAAGGAGCACTTTGCAAGCGATCATATTGAAATGGAAGGAGTATGAGACCACTGCAAATCTACCAAGACCCGGCCGTACCTCTAAACTTTCATCTCAAACAAGGAGAAGACTGATCAGAGATGCAGCCAAGAGGCCCATGATCACTCTGGATGAATGGCAGAGATCTACAGCTGAGGTGGGAGAGTCTGTCCATAGGACAACAATCAGTTGTACACTGCACAAATCTGGCCTTTATGGAAGAGTAGCAAGAAGAGTAGCGAAGCCATTTCTCAAAGATATCCATAAAAAGTCTCATTTAAAGTTTGCCACAAGCCACCTGGGAGACACACCAAACATGTGGAAGAAGGTGTTCTGGTCAGATGAAACCAAAGTCGAACTTTTTGGCCACAATGCAAAACGATATGTTTGGCGTAAAAGCAACACAGCTCATCACCCTGAACACACCATTCCCACTGTCAAACATGGTGGTGGCAGCATCATGGTTTGGGCCTGCTTTTCTTCAGCAGGGACAGGGAAGATGGTTAAAATTGATGGGAAGATGGATGGAGCCAAATACAGGACCATTCTGGAAGAAAACCTGTTGGAGTCTGCAAAAGACCTGAGACTGGGACAGAGATTTATCTTCCAACAAGACAATGATCCCAAACATAAAGCAAAATCTACAATGGAATGGTTCACAAATAAACGTATCCAGGTGTTAGAATGGCCAAGTCAAAGTCCAGACCTGAATCCAATCGAGAATCTGTGGAAAGAGCTGAAATTGCCGTTCACAAACGCTCTCCATCCAACCTCACTGAGCTCGAGCTGTTTTCCAAGGAAGAATGGGCAAGAATTTCAGTCTCTCGATGTGCAAAACTGATAGAGACATACCCCAAGCGACTTGCAGCTGTAATCGCAGCAAAAGGTGGCGCTACAAAGTATTAACTTCAGGGGGCCGAATAATATTGCACGCCCCACTTTTTAGTTTTTTATTTTTAACAAAAGTTTAAAATATCCAATAAATTTCGTTCCACTTCACAATTGTGTCCCACTTGTTGTTGATTCTTCACCAAAAAATTTAAATTTTATATCCTTATGTTTGAAGCCTGAAATGTGGCAAAAGTTTGAAAAGTTCAAGGGGGACGAATACTTTCGCAAGGCACTGTACATATGACTGCTGGAATCAATCACTGGCCTCATGTACGGCACAAGACAGATTGGCTGCAGATGTCCTGTGCACAAGTACAGCATGTCATCACTGAAGGCTGTTAAATAAAGACCAGAGAGGAGCATTGGAGTAATAGAGGATTTAATATGTGAGTCTACTTTTTTTAATGGTATTCTCATCTCATGAGCAATGTTTTTCTTAAGTGTAAAAAGTGCTGAGTTTCTGGAAACCTGTGTGTATTGAACTGTTCTTTTTCTAGAAATATTGGTTGAAAATAGTCCATTCTTTACAAGTCCCCTGGTAGATTTCATGTTAATCTTGTTAATGTTTAACACAAAATGATTAAAGAAAAATATTAAGCAGCTTCTGTGTATTTTGTGTCGTCTGTGTCAAGCGTTTTCGTATAAGTTCAAAATCAAACCCCAAGTGCAAAGGAAATCTACATAGACACTAAAGGACTGCCAAAGAAAATCAATCACGTCTACAGTAGTACAGAGGGAAAATCAATGGTGCTCATTTACAGCGCCATTTATGAAGGTAAATAACGTCTTCCACCAGCATGCAGGCACATTGCGGATTTTCTTGAATTAAAATATAACTGCAATTTATTTTTATGCAAATGAAAAAAAGTCTTTCATATGCCAATTGCTAAAGCACATGCATATACACATTGCTACAAATCCTGCCAGACGTGTTACACAGTGATGCAGCTACATTGGCTTGGCTATAAATAAGACAACACAATCACACAATAATATCTAGGTAATGGTAAAAGTAATGGTTGTGAAAATGAGATCAGGTACACGGGAACTGTAACTGAATTTAATGCCTTGAAAAGGCTAGCTTCACCTCATGACATCCAACAAATTATCATCTTCTTAGGACAGGTAAGAGTATCTGTTGCTATATTGTGTTTCTAAAAATACAGAATTATAGATATTGCTTCCAGTCTAAGGCCTCATATACACTTTACACATGTCCGTTTTTTTGTTGTAGTTTTTAATGGACAAAAAAAATGGTCAATTAACCCCTTAACGCTATTTCACATACATGTACGTCAGGGAATGTGGTTAGTTGCTGCATCCCCACGTACAGGTACATGACGGTTATCGAGCGGGCTCAGAAGCAGAGCCCGTGCGATCACCGCGGAAGCCTTGCTGTATCTGACAGTGATAACACCGATCCCCGCTATTTCACCCTTAAGATGCCGCGGTCAATAGTGACCGCAGGATCTTATGTGTTTGAAAACGAAAGTAAATGCCGCAGGCGGCATTGGGAGTGGGTGCTAGCAGTATCTGACAGCTCCTTAAGCCCCGACCGAAGCTGAGCTTCGAGCGGGGGTTTTAAATCTCATCCCTGTAGCAGGAGGGGAACGTATAAGCTGTGCGAGCATATATCAAGGTACACTACAAATTTAGAGCTTACAAGGGAAAAGGCACCAGAAGTGACCCCCAGAGTGACACCCCCCCCAATCATAGGAGCTATTGGGGATATAGTAGGGAATTTAGTGTACCAATGTACGCCGCACAGCTTACATATTTACTGTTCACCATCCGCTGTGCATTCACGTCTGGGATACTAATGCTCACTACACCCCTTGATAAATTCTTTGAGGGGTGCAGTTTTCAAAATAGGGGATTCAACTTTACTGGTACTTTAGAGGCTCTGCAAACATGACATGGCGTCCAGATACCAAACATCTAAATATATACCTCAAAAGCCAAATAGAGCTCCTTCCCTTCTGCGCCCTACTGTGTGCCCAAACTGCAGTTCATGTCCACATGTATGATACTGGTGTACCCAGGATATCGTACTTAATGTCATATGTGGTATAAACTGCTGTTTGGGCACAGAAGGAAAGGAGCACTATTTTGGTTTTTGGAGCACAGATTTAGACACTGGTTTTTGGACACCATTACGCTTTTGCAGAACCCTAAAACGCCAGTAAAGTGGAATCCCTTGACATGTGACACCATTTTGGAAACTACACCCCTGAAGGAATTTATCCAGGGGTACAGTGAGCATGTTTAACCCCCAAGTGTTGCATTCATTAATTTTCCAGACATGAATATGCAGCTGATGGTGAAAGGTGAAAATGACAATTTTTCCAGGAATACTTCATTTAAGTGTGTAATATGTTGTGCCCGGCTTGTATCAGAGATGAATGCTCCAAAAGCTGTTGTGCCTGGGATACCTGCTTGACAGTTTTTGGAGTGTGTGTCTCTGCTGACACAAGTTGGGCACAACATATCGGGCACTGAAATGGTGTCTCTCTGGAAAAATTGCAATTTTCACTTTTCATTATCATCTGCGCATTCCTTTCTGGAAATGAAATTAATGCAACGCTCAAGGGTTAAAAATTCTCGTTACCCCACTTGATAAATGCCTTGAAGGGTGTACTTTCCAAAGTGGGGTTATGTGTCTGCAGGTTCCACTTTACTGCCAATTCAGGGACTCTGCAAAAGTGGCATGACGTCCAAAAACCAAACTGTGCTCCAAAAACCAAAATAGCGCTCCTTCGCTTTTGTGCCCGGCTGTTCCCAAACAGCAGTTTATACCCACATATGACATTGTTAAGTACGTTATCCTTGGTACAACAGTGTCATGCATGTGGGCGTAAACTGCCGTTTGGGCACACAAGAGGGCGCAGATGTCAAGGAGCGCTGTGTGTTTTGGAGCGCAGATTTAGAGGATTGGTTTGTGGACACCATGTCACATTTGTAGAGACTCTAAAAATGCCCCTACAAAATGGAGTTATTTCTGGGGGCATTCCAATTTACTGGCACCCCCAGGGCTCTGCAAAAACAACATGGCGTCCAGAAAATCCCTCTGAATCTGTACTCCAAAAGCTAAAAAGCGCAGTGCTCCTTCCCTTCTGAGCCCTGCTGTGTGCCCAAGCAGCAGTTTACACCTACATATACAACTTCTTTCTACCCAGAATAACCCACTTAATAGTTTTAGAAGTTCATGTTTCTGATGAGAAATTGGGCACAACGTACTGGCCACCGAAATGGCATATTTCTTTAAAAATTAAAATTTTCACTTTGTACATTATTGGTGGGAAGCACTCCTGGGCTCAAAATGATAATACCCCTTGATAAATTCCTTGAGAGGTGTAGATTCTAAAATGGGGTCATTTTTTGGTGGATCCCGTTGCATTGGTACTTTAGGGGCTCTGCTAATGCGACATGGCACCTGAAAACTATTCCAGCAAAATCTGCCCTCCAAAAGCCAAATAGCACTCATTTTATTCCGAGCCCCACTATGTATCCATATAGCAGATTACAACACATATGGGGTACTGTCATGTTCAGGAAAATTGTGTAACAAACTTTGGGGAGCTTTCATTTTCACATCCCAGTGTTAATAAAATCTGTGAAACAGCTGTAGGGTCAAACTGCTCACTATATCCCTTTATATGTTCTGTGAGGGGTGCAGTTTCCAAAAAGGGGTCACATATCTGCGAATTTCCATTGTATTGGTACTTTAGGGGCTCTGCAAATGTGACTTGGCACCCGAAATCTAATGCAGCAAAATCTGCCCTCCAAAAGCCAAATAGCACTCTTTCCATTCCGAGCCCCGCTATGTACCCATACAGCAGATTATGACCACATATGGGGTAACAACGTGTTTAGGTGAAATTGTTTAACAAACTTGGGGGAGCTTTTTCTCCTTTATTTTCTTGTGAAAAAAAAAATTTGGGACTAAATTGACGGTTTATTGGAAAAAAAGTACTTTTTCATTTTTACATCCCAATGTTAATAAAATCTGTGAAACATCTGTATGGTAAACTGCTCACTATATCCTTTGATATGTTCTGTGAGGGGTGTAGTTTCCAAAATGGGGTCACTTTTGGGGGTTTCCATTGTGTTGGTACTCTAAGGGGTCTGCAAATGCGACATGGCTCCCGAAAACTATTACAGCAAAATATGCCCTCCAAAAGTCAAATAGTGCTCTTTCTATTCCAAGCCCCACCATGTACCTATACAGCAGATTATGACCACATATGGGGTATTGCTGTGTTCAGGAGAAATTGTGTAACAAACTGTACGGTGCTTTTTCTCCTTTAACCCCTTGTGAAAATGAAAACTTTGGGGATCAAGTAACATTTTAGTAATTTTTCATTTACACATCCCAATGTTAATAAAATCTATGAAACGTTTGTTGGGTCAAAATGCTCACTGTATCCCTTGATAAATTCTGAGAGGGGTGTAGTTTCCAAAATGGGGTCACTTTTTGGGGGTTTCCTTTGTATTGATAGTCTAGGGGCTCTGCAAATGCAACATGGCACTTGAAAACTATTCCAGCAAAATCTGCTTTTCAAACGTCCAGTGTCGCTCCTTCCCTTCTGTGAACTGCTGAATGCCCAAAAGATCAGTTTACACCCACATGTGGGGTATTTTTGTGCTCAGGAGAAATTGCATAACAAACTGTGAGATGCATTTTCTCCTTTAACCTTTTGTGAGTGTGTTAATTTTAGGGTTAAATGAATGTATTATTGAAAAAAAAAATGAAATGTTTAAATTTCACCTCCATATTATTTTAATTTCCATGAAATGCTTAAAGGGTTAACAAACTTCCCAAAATCTGTTTTGAATTATTTCAGGGGTGCAGTTTTGAAAATGGGGTGATTCATGGAGGCTTCTAATATATAGGCCTTTATAATCCCCTTCAGAACTGAAGTGGTCCATAAAAAATTAGTTTGGGAAATTTTCTTGTAAATCTGGAAAATATGCTGTTACACTTGTAAGCTTTATAATGTCCAAAATACTTTAAAGGACGATTAAAAGATGATGCCGATATAAAGCAGAGATATGGTAGATAATATGTATTAAAGTATTTGTTTGATATGACTATCTGTTTGAAAAACAGACCATTTCACATTTTGAAAATTGCGATTTTTTTTCCAAATTTCCACCAAATTTGTATATTTTTTTATAAATAAATACAAAAATATTGGTTAATGTTTACCACTAACATGAAGTACAATGTGTCAGGAAAAAACTCTCTCAAAATCACTTATGTAAGTTATAGCATCTCAAAGTTACTGCCATATAAAGTGACACATGTCAGTTTTTAAAAATGAGGCCTGGTCCTTAACATACTTTTGGGCTGTGTCCTTAAGGGGTTAAAGAGGACATTTCATGTCCTCATGAAAGTGCGGTATGTGGCCCGGTGGTGGCGCTGTCAATGCTGTCAGTTTTGGCACTGATATCTCCCCACTGTCAGAAGGGCTTTCCTTATAGCTCAGCATCATCGCTGGCCTGTGAGGAACGCCCCCCCCCTCATTGTACTCTAACATAGCCTTGTACTGTCATTGGGGCGTTCCTTAACACTCAGTGATGACACTGAGCTATGAGGAACGCCCTTCTGACAGTGGGGAGATATCGGTTCCCCAAACTAACGGCGCTCATATTGCACCTCCCTGCAACAGACATCATCAGCTGAAGCCTGAATGGTGGAGCGCAGAGCAGATAGCTCCCTGCTTGACCACTTTATTCAACTTTATCTTCATCCTAAGGATGCAGATAGTGTTAACATTTCTACTTGATCGCTGGAACACAAGGACAGCACAGAAATGCAGGACTGTCTCGCTCAATACAGATTGATTGAGGGGTCCCCCACTACCATAGAGCCTAGTGGAGATGCACCATTTGTTCTATGGTTAAAGCAGTCCTGTTCACAATCTTCCGACATGTATCCAACATTGTTTTTTATTAACTATAAAACTGTATTTAGCAGACTGGTTTGCTTTGAGCTGCTCACAGAGTATATTCATATTTTTGAACAGCCACCTAAAATGTTTTCCTTTTAGTAACTATTGTGGAAGAATTTTTTTTACCTTCATCAAAGTACCGCTTCCATATAAACAACTAAACTGTCTACATTATACTCCAGGAAAAAAAATTCAATATATCCAATGTGTCATGTCCCAGGACTTGGTTTAATTCACTGACATGTATCTGTGATACTGTTTGTCTTTGTAGTTTGTCCCTTTTCTCTCTCTGTATCCTTAGCTGTGATGCTGTAGCTCCTCCTCTCTCTCCCTCAGTTTAGTTTCACTTCTTTGTAAGCAACATGTCTGCTCAGCTCCTGGTATTTCATCATTTTTCACCTACTGCTGTATGAGGTTCTACAAGATTTACCTGGATTAAAGCATCTGGAATCTTATCTACGCCTCCTCAGTTGAGTTGAACACTATCTGATAAATATCTTGGTGTAAATTGCTGGTTAGCATAGAGACTACAGGACACTCTCACAACCTCACACTTGCAGCCAAGCTATTGAGTCAGAACAGTGAAAAATGATGCATAAAGACTGCCAGATACGGCTGTAAGACAGTTCACCAACTTCTGACATACAGTCAGTCACAGCAAGTTACCTGAAGCCAGAAGGAATCAGCATTGCGTAAGTTGCATCTGCAGCTCAGACTCTCAGACTCAGCTTCCAGCATCTCAATTCAGAACGAGACAGCTTAGTACATGAAACTAAGTTAAGGACAGAGGCAAGAATTGCGCAACTGCAGGAAATGGCATCCCATGTTTCTGAGTCTACCAAGCGTTCAAAGCGTACATCTAAGTCACGTTCCTCAAAATCTTCCACACTCAGTGAGCAACTTATAAAAGCACGTGCAGAGGCGGAAGCTACTAAGATACAGGCAGCCTTTGCACAACAGAAAGCAGAGATGGAAGCTAAGGTAGCTCAACAGAAAGCAGTGATGGAAGCTAATGCAGCTCAAAAAAGGGCAGAACTAGAGGCTCTAGAGAAACAGAATGAGCACGCTGCAGCCATGGCAAGGTTAAGCATTTTAGAACAGGCCATCAGTGGAAGTGAAAGAGACAGCACCAGTTTGTGTGATGTGGAAACAGAGGATCCCCTTAAGCGCACAAGAGACTATGTACTAAGCCAAAGCAGTGAATCCCTATTTGCCACAAATGTTCCTGTCAGGGACGACATTTCTCCAGAGCAACAGGGCACAGTATCTTCTGCAGCACACCGCATTCAAGGTCAGTACAATGCCCTGCCTGTCCAGAATCTAGTTTCTTCTTCCTTCATGGATTCCCAAAGCCTTGCACCTCAGCAAATGCAATATACTGATACTCAGGTAAACACTAATGTGCCACCATACCACCAGACTGCAAACAACCGTCCAGTCTCACATCCATATGTGGCTAAACCTATGGACTTTAAGCAAGCTCCTAGGCTGAATGCCTACGCAGCCCCATTACTACCTACCTCTGTTAACCAGAACCCCACTAACAACGTAATCACCGCTACTCAGCCAGCAACTCAATATTTAAAGTCAGAGAGAACAGACATGTCAGAGATTGCAAGGTACATGGTTCGCTGTGAGCTTACTAAGACTGGACTCACAAGGTTCGATGACCAACCTGAGAACTACAGAGGCTGGAAATGTGCCTTCAAAACTGCAATTAGTGACCTTGGCATTACTGCAGCTGAAGAACTAGACTTGCTTATCCAGTGGCTTGGCCCACAGTCCACAGAACGTGCTAAAAGACTCAGATCCGCCCTTTACTTACGTTGGGTTGGACGTCTTTGGTCCATGGTCAGTTATCACACGAAGAACCCGTGGTGGAGCTGCAAACAGTAAACGGTGGGCTGTGCTGTTCACCTGTCTCAGCATTCGAGCAGTACACATTGAAGTAATTGAATCTATGGATTCATCTTGCTTTATCAACGCCCTCCGAAGATTCTTCTCCATTCGTGGACCTGCCAAACAACTGAGGTCTGACTGTGGCACTAACTTCGTTGGAGCCTGCAAAGAACTGCAGTTAGACAACTTCTTATCCAACAATGGGTGCACTTGGACGTTTAACCCTTCACATTCATCCCATATGGAAGGTTCCTGGGAACGTATGATTGGGATCACACGCAGAATCCTTGACTCTATGTTGATGGACCACAAGTCGACACTGCTTACCCATGAGACGTTAATAACCTTTCTTGCTGAAGTGTCTGCGATAATCAATGCAAGGCCACTTGTCCCAGTATCTTCAGACCCTGAATCTCCAATTATCTTAACCCCAGCAACGCTTCTTACTCAGAAAATTGGTACTGCTGCTACCTCTCCACGTACCTTAGATCACAGTGACATTTACAGATGCCAATGGAAACAAGTTCAACACCTGTCCAATGTGTTCTGGCACCGCTGGAAAACAGAGTACCTCCACATGCTACAGAGCCGTCACAAATGGCAGCCCTCAAAACCTAATCTCCAGGTGGGTGACCTCGTCCTTCTAAGGGATAAAGAAGTCCATTGGAATGAATGGCCTATGGGTCTCATCACTAAAGTTGTCCCTAGTGATGATGGGAAGACTCGGAAAGTGGAGGTCAAGGTAACCAAGGGAGGCTCAGTGCGAGTTTTCTTCCGCCCAATTAATGAACTGGTGCTTCTTCTTCCAAGAGGAGACGTCACATAAAAGAAGATAAGGACACCATTCACAGCTCATGGAGGGGAGCTTCCTTCCATGAACTAAAACCGTGTTCTTGTGGATTACAGTGTGGGTCAGTGGAGGTGTTGGCAAATTGCGGCTTCCCGACCTGAAGATTGGTTTATTTGGACTAACTGTTGATTATTGTTTTTTGTGCATGTTTCTTTTTTGTTTTTCAGGTTTGAAGAGGACTTTATGGACATTTCAGGACATTATTAATGTTTCTTTTCAGTGAAATCTAAAGATTTCAGGCGGGGAGTGTCATGTCCCAGGACTTGGTTTAATTCACTGACATGTATCTGTGATACTGTTTGTCTTTGTAGTTTGTCCCCTCTCTCTCTCTGTATCCTTAGCTGTGATGCTGTAGCTCCTCCTCTCTCTCCCTCAGTTTAGTTTCACTTCTTTGTAAGCAACATGTCTGCTCAGCTCCTGGTATTTCATCATTTTTCACCTACTGCTGTATGAGGTTCTACAAGATTTACCTGGATTAAAGCATCTGGAATCTTATCTACGCCTCCTCAGTTGAGTTGAATACTATCTGATAAATATCTTGGTGTAAATTGCTGGTTAGCATAGAGACTACAGGACACTCTCACAACCTCACACTTGCAGCCAAGCTATTGAGTCAGAACACAATGCTTTTTGACTTGATGGAACGGATCGGATAGCTGAAATACATTTTCTATACTATTTTTTTATTAAACATGATTCTAAAAATGACAGCAAGTGTACATGCGTCTCTGGCTAGCTTTTCTGACCACAACACACAGGCTATAGTCACTCTGCGCTTCTGAAATAGAGTTGTTTAACAGACTAAACCAAGGTAATCCAATGACTAATCTAGGTTATATGATAGAAATTTCATTGGGATTTCTGTCCAAAATACACAACTCTGAGGGTGGCATTGATTCTGTCAGTAGAGGCTTAGACTTTGCTTGCAACCACAAGGCTCAGACACTGGAAAGACTCAGCGTGTTTGATGTTGTAAATGCTAAGTGCATACAGCAAATCACAGGGACATTTCATTGGGCTGCAGTGTTAGTTTTCAATATAAATGTTTGCTTCATGTGTTAGAAATCTTATTCTTTCTATATGCTTTATAATATGTATTTTAAACAAACTCCAACAAGTTCATGCTGTAAAAAATAAAGAAATTACAAGTGTTTGTCTACTTCAAGGAACAACGGTGGGATGAGATAAAAAAAACACCCACCAATATCCAGGCTAGAGAGGTGGGCACAAACTAGGGCTAGACGTTTTAGCCATTTTTTCACTGCATAGTTTCAGATCAACTTGGTTCAGTTAATCTTGACTCAACTTGGTTTGGGTACCATGTAATTTGTTTCCCACTGTAGAAAGTGCCCTCTTCAAGTAGTTGGTTGTCATCTAAGTGACGGCTGCTCAGTTGAGCAATGTTTGCACATGTGACCTTCTAGTACTGCTTTGGCTCACTCCATACCTAGTCTAAAGCAGATAGTAAAAAAGTACCGACTAGCAGTTACTTTATAGTACTGGAAAAAATGACAAAAGCAGATGTAGGCTAGCTGAGTTGATCTGGTACCATTTCCATTAACATAATCATATTTAGATTTGTAGCTAATCAAATGTTAATCATTTTTAAAATTATAAGCAATTAAAAATTTAGCAGATATTTACAGATTTTCTTTAACCACCTTGGTGGTGACAGTCTTGATTGGTTGCCAATGGATATAACCGTGAACACAAGAACTTTCTATGGTCTGGTACCCATCAGAAACCCAGCCATGATTTCCAGATTATGCTCAGGTCATATTTTCACACATGTAGTGACCTTGCTTGATAACCTGGACAAAATACAGAAATCATGGCTAGATTTCTGACAACTGCCAGACCACAGACCAGACCTGCATTAGCAATTGATCAAAACAAAAGACCGTCACTACTGATGGTTACAGAAAACCTTTAAAACTCTGCAAAATTTGTTATTCATATTTTCAAAAATGTTTAACATTTAGTTGTCTACAAATTTATACAAGATTATTTTCATGGGAAAATTCCTTTAAAATCATATCTACTGGAGCCAAGCTGATATACAAAAAAAAATCCTTCTACGTTAGACCATACAGTACCTTCCTGCAAATGTTGACCTCATCAAGCTGAAGGCCTTCTTTGTAGGAATGTATTTGATAAGTGTGTATTATGTGTATTCAGTAACAGAGCCAATAAGGTTCAGTGGAGTAATAATTTTATAGGCTGGTATGGCCTGAGCTTTTCTTTCCTTGAGGAGCAAGACTGAGAGAAGACCTTTATTATCATTCATGTGCATGGATATATTTGTGGCTTCAAAGGACCACTGCCCTTCAGGTAAATATGGATGTAGGTTCTTTTACTTATGTTCAAGATATAGAAATTAATATGAAATAACACTATTACACAGCAGACTATATCATTGCTTGGTGGGCTGTCTGTGAAAGTCACTCCAACCTCACAGGAACATTTTATTGCTGGGTTTTAGCATCAGTTTACTGCTGTAATACCCCCACTGAGATAACCATACAGTGTTTGACACTTGGTTAACCCCGAATGGCAGGGGGTTAACGCCTTGTGGCCATACAGATGCTAAAGTTCATTCTTATTATGTGAAGATTTCAATTGTGTATAAAAACATGGAGAAAAAGAGACAGATGCCAGTAAAGGTTTCAGTTATATGACCTTATTTATTAAAAGATGGCTGGACCATTGTATCAAACAAGCTTGTGTCTCCCTATTTCCTCATAGACTGTAAGCTCTCACAAGCAGAGCCCTCACTCCTATTCTTTGTCACATTGTAATGTTAAATACTGTCATGTACCCTTTAATTTGGAAAGTGCTGTGGGATATATTGGCATTTTTTTAAATTAAGTTATTATTATTATTATTATTATTATTAAAGGTGATAAGGTTTCTTCATCCAAATTGCTCTGAATTTTATAAGACCTTTCTTTACACTGAAGCTTGCAAAATGGAAGGTGAAACATACTATCAACTGTTTACTAGCCCTTTAAGGTTCTGGCATAGCAAATGTGCAAGGGTAAGTTAACATATGCTAACTGCTGGTTACCAGACTGCTAAGGATACTTACAATTGAGTATATTCATCAAACAAGGGATAGAATCACAAGTGAGATAAGCCCAATTCACACTGTTATTTTATTGGCTCAATTTATCAAACATTGAGCTACTCCAGACAATGATGGATAAGGGCTACGGGATAATATTGCGCACAATAAGATATTATCTCATGTGAGATATTACCATCTGTTTGATGAATGTACTGTAAGAATAACATTTGGATATTCATCCTCTACCACTCATGTTTTTTAGCACGTAAATGTCTGTATGGTCCCTGGGATATAGTGGAGCGATTTACCCAGGTTGAGCCTAATAAGCTTTCATCATCATCAATAATCATTTAACAAGCTTCTATTACAGCATTTAAATGGTAGAGTGTGCATGACATGTAGAACGCTGGAGACAGACAACTGGCAGCCTCCGTGCTCCCTCCCGCCAGTAAACCTGCACCATACAGCTTATACTGAAAATAATTAATAACTGTAAAAAAACATAATCTTTGCCGTTATCTCTCTGGAAAATTCATTTCCTGTGCACCAATAGGTAAAGCCACTGGCAGTCTAGGACAGAAAAGGGTAAATATTAACATAGCTGGAGTTCTTGGGCAGTGACGGGTTAATGCTATGAGAAAAGGTTAACTATCTGTAAGGAAAAGCTGCAGAACTCATTCTACTTGCTCCTTCACCTGTACAGGCAGGCTGTTCATCAGATCAGCTCAGTGACAAGTACCCTGGCTATACTAAAATATGTTCTACTCTAAGATTTCAGAGATGTATTGGCATGGAAAGAAGAGTCTGCTGGGTGGATTCCCTTAAGTTTCTTGTCACCCTGTTAAGCTTAACTGATAGGTTTCTCCCTATATAGAAATAAGAAGTGACCTGTCAATCATGTGGAGCTGAAGCTGAAAAAAGTCTCACAAGAGACGTTTCTCCTTGCAGTCAAACAATGGTTGGTTCTCAATCTGCGGTACACGCACCATAAGGGGAACATGCTGTGGCCGACAACCACTATCTCCCATGCCCATGATGGACACCCACGCACAGCTGTGAGCATTCATTCGTACTTCAGAAGCACAACGAGCACTTCCAACAGTACTCATGGAGGCGTTCATTGCAACTACAGGTGCCCCATAGAGTGAGTGGTGTGCGGCATTCAATACTCACCACCCTATTCCAGGGCCTGAGTAGAGAGGAAGCATGGAGCAAAGGATGAGTAATGAATGCAGCTCACCTCTCTCTGTGTCTCTTACACTGAGAATGGGGGCCAATGCATTACATCTGGTGGGTACTAAGGGGACCAATGCATTACATGTGGGGCATTATATTATATATGAGTGCTACTGAGGGGGCCATTGTATTACATGTGGGCCATTAAATTATACACGAGTGCTACTGACAGGGCAATTGTATTACATATTGGGACCAGTACATAGCTGTTGACATAGGCTCAAAACGGATCCTTATTTTGTTAACATTTACATGGGATCGTTTCTTTGGGGGTACTTGGTTGGGAATTTTTCTCAATAGGAGATATTTTACTTGAAAATATTGAAAAAAAAAAAAAAAAAAAACAGTTCTAAAAAGTTGCAGCACCTCAGAGAAAAGGCACCTGTTTCTATTTCATGCTGCCCATGTTTAGGGGGTCTTAAAGGGATCCTGTCAGCAGAGTTAACCCCTCCTCCATCTGGATTCCTTGTAATGTGTCTGTCCATGATGTATATGCTAATTGCTGTGAAAGCTGTTATCTGATTGTGTACAGCTCTATCACTACACTGACAAATAGTGGTTAAAGCGATATCATAAACAGGGAATGGAAGACTTGTGATGTCTTCTTTTATTTGCTGTACTAGAGGATTTCCATTCATTATAATAGAGAGTGGCTGGCACATATCTCATTATTGGGAGTATTGATTAGTAACTTTGTACGGGAGACCTGATTAAGAGAGACATATTGAGCATTGCCATAGACAATTTCTAGCTTTCCTGTTGATTGTCCATTAATCTTGGTAAACTTTCCAAATCACCAGAGGTGACTGCTCTCCTGTTATCATCTATATTGAGCTTGGAAAATGAACAGACACCAACAGTTCAATCCAGGCCACAGTCGTTCCTGCTAAACACAGTTGAAGTATATGAGGTAAAAATATTGTAAGTAAAACCGACAAAACTATATTTCACTCTGAAAAGGGAATAAATCCATAGCCTATGTGTGAATATGATTTACCTCTGCATTTATCTTTTCGATGATATTCAGCAGAAGCTGTAGTCTCTACAGTACACAGCGTTGTTCATCAATATGCTAGAAAAGTGGATTAAGGCAAAACGTATCTGACAATTAACTTATGTCCTTCTAGAAGACTCTCATTTGTTCAGAAGATTTAGCGCGGATTTAACAGCAATAAATAATCCACCAATAGTTGTTACATACTACATGGTGAAATTACTAATAAAGCTGATAATGCCCTCCTACTTTTTCCTAAATCCAGTAGAGGAAAAAAAATAAAAACCATAAGGCCCCTCCTTGTAGCTAAGAACACTCTATTGTACCCCTATATTTACATTAACAAACTTTCTTTAAAATTATGACATACAGTATTTTAGCAAGATGCCGTATTTTCATGAGATGAGAAAACACCTTTAACCTGTCAATCACCTCTTATGGCCAAGTCTCCAGTTTCCTTGCTCCAGTGACACCTTCTTTTCTAAGTCTTGGCCCTGCTAGATCAAGCCATTGTTCTCTTCTACTGTAAAAATCATCTGCATCAGGATTCTAAGGCAACTGGTACTCCTGGATGTCGCTGGTCCTGGTGAACTATGCAAAGGCAACTATCTGGGATTAACTGCCTGGTTTCCTGGCTCTGCCCCTTGGCTGATTGTGCTCCAGTCTTGTCCTGTGGCTTGCTGTACCCTGACTGTGTTCCTGGTGACAACCATTGGTTCTGTTCATGACTATGCAACGACTACATCAGCAACTAATACCCTAATAATCAGTGACAATTTCTGGGGATCATGATCTTGGAATCCAACTGAGAACATCCGTATCCCAATGCAGGGATTAGGGGTGAGCCAGCTCCAAACCAACTGTAGTTTAGAGAATCCACGTCTCCATTACGAGATGTTACATAACTCAAATATAACCCTTTACTATCTTTAAACAAGAACTATGTATATCATTTGTTCAAGGTAGTAGTAAAACATATCAATTAAACTTTTTCTCTGCATTTTAAAATGTCTTACATAGCATACTTTATGTGCACTTTAACAAAAACTCCACTGACCCAAAAAACGCTATAGAAAACCCCCCAAAAAACACTATATGTACACCTTTTTATTTCTTTGTTATTCTCTCCTCCTGCTGTAAGCTATGATCAACAGTTTCTTCACTGGAGTTAATAGTTGGGTGGCAGGACAAGGAATCCAGCGCCAAATATATCTGACTCCTCCCCCCATGCCTTTAGCAAAAACATGGAAATTGAGATTAAAATTGAGAATTGCTCAGAAACTTGATAAAAAGTGAGATTTTACTTTTAGGCAAAAATGGGCCAGCCCTAAGTCAATTGTTATATTTTCATTCTAGGTTCACCTTTGGCCTGAACAAAATACCATTTCTGAATAACAAGTAGTAAAATGTTCTGCTGTAACAACATAAGGAAATCTAAGAATATGTTCTTAAGGTAAAAAATAATTTTACTCTGCCCAACATAAAATCGTTCATGTAATAATGAACAAAATATCCTCTTGATACAAGAAGGTTGAAACCTTTCTCAACGGCAATTACACAAATATAGATTTCCAATAATGAATCATATGTATTTTTAAACAGTTTGCATGCTGCCTCGCAAACACAGCGTATGATAACTTAATGTTGGGATCCAGGTTAAGCACCTTTTTCCTATATGGATCACTGCAAGGGAAATTAGAAAAATAATTTGCTGTTAGCATCTCAAATTAAAATAAACCCTTTTCCGACACTTGGCCTTTGAGGAAGGTCATGTCGCTCAGTCAGTAGACAGTTCAGAAGTTACTGCCCTTTAACTGTGCATGGTCCCTTTATATCAAGTCTCTCATACAATATAATTTCCTTGATTAAAACAAGGAACAGATTGCAGCGCAAGGGAGAAGGGAAACATTTTCCAGGAAAGATTAGGTAATGTTTCCTCTGTCCTTTGAGCTGCATTCTGACTCTACTTTTGATCAGTGTCTGGTATTGCAGCGCACTTGAATAAGGATGTGCCGCACTAGTGCCCTATTCAGTGATGGTGTCTTTTTTTCCCTTTTTATTTCATATAACAAAACAATGTGGCACATTTCCCTATATAAAGGAACAATCTAATGCAAATAATTTATCCTCAAGCCCCAGAAAAACCTCTCTGACCTGGGAGGGAAGAGGGAAAAAGGGATTATAAATATATGTACACCGATGACCCCAGACAGTGTCATGTTTATAGAGTGCAAACCTTTTTCTGTTATTCATAAATTGCTTCCACACTACCATACTAAAATCGTGATAAGGCTAAGGTGCCACATAGCGAGCCGCAGCCAAAAAGAACTGTGGGAAACACATCATGGTTTATCCAGCAGCGCTTTTCCCAGAAAGAGCTTTGAACTTTTTGCCTCAAATATACCTAAACGCAAAACACCAGCCTTTCAGTAGGTATAATTGACATGTTGCAATTTACAAAAATTCTACGGTTTTTGAAACCGCAGTGGATATTTTTCTGCAATGTGTGGATAGGATTAGCCAGATACTGTAGAACGCCGCTGTTTACACCCCAGCAAAATCGCAGTGTTTATGCCGTGTGGCCTCAGCCTATAACGGTTTTTCTAACCAGAAATAAGCCATTTAGAGCCAACAATTTAGCACTATTATTAATCCGTTGATACTAAAGTCTGATCTCAGGATACAAGTACTTTGATCACAAGGTATGTTTCCAATAAAAGTCCCAATACATTAGTGATGTGCTCACAATACCAGACTGATTTAGGGTATCACCAAATTAAATTGATCACATTGGATTCTAATGATTTGCATTTTCAGCAATTACTATTTTTATTATGCCTCACATTCTTTTTTGGAAAGAAAGTATTTTGTAAGTCTTTTTAAGGGTGGGTTCACACTTGCGCATGGACTCCATCTGCCGTGAATCCGACCTAAATGTCGGAAAAAAGGATTGGGAAAGGATAGGGAAAGGTTTGAGACGGTTTGCTTAAAACCCATTCACTTCAAACCGTGTGGGTATGCAATTATACCCTCTGCGCTGCGAAGCCGCAAAGTCCTGCATATCCGACTTTGTTTCCGATGAAAAAAAAACGGCTTCACAGTGCAGAGGGTGCAATCGCACACCCGCACATTGCTTTAAAAACCCATTGAAATGAATGGCTTTTTAAGCAAACCGTCTCAAACCTTTCCCTATCCTTTCACAATCCTTTTTTCCAACATTTAGGTCGGATTCACGGCGGACGGAGTCCAGGCGCAAGATGAAATATCTTAAACTACTGTATATGTTGCAATTTTAATGGTTACTAGTCATTTTTGGAGCATTTCTTAATACATTTTCTCAGACTGTTGAGGCTTTTGTTAAATGGGATGACCATTTATTAAAACTCTCATTTAAGGAATTAATATATTTGTTTTTAGTAAAATACTTACATATCTTAAATATCACTTCTTATTTATTCCAACTGTTTATTAGATCAATAGAAGGGAATTCCATAAAACTATAACTGTCCTGTTTAACTATAAATATCGAAAAAAGTACTTATCTGTATTTTTAAGACATAAAAAAAGATTTGAAATTTCCTCATTCAAATAGTTGTTTTTAAAAAAAACAAACACCTTTATTTACACATTTTCACATCTGCGATGGACTCTTTGTCAGTTGGGTCTGCTGGGAGAGAGATGGACTGCTAAAACAGCAGTAAAGGCCCTTGCAGATGACCGCGTGCATGGTCAGTGTGTTATCCTGGTCATTTCTATGGGCCCGTACACATGACCGTGAATGACATGGTCACGTGTGCGGGCAGACAGTCCAGGCTGCAAAATATGGAACAGGTCCTATTTCTGTCCAATTTTGCGGCCCTGCTTTCGTGGCTCCTATTAATTTAATGAAAGGGGCCACGGAAGCACGGCCATTGCATAGGCGGCACACGGGTGATATCCGCGTGTCCTCAGGAAGCACACCATGTGCAACCTGCCTTACACATGGACACCATTGACTATAATGGGGTCCACAATTTTCAAATTGAAAGGGGCAGGACTTTTCTCTTCGGCAGCCTATGCAATGAAGTCTCCAACGATATTGTACCAGAGTTTCCTCCCCAAAAACTTGTCTAGAGTGCTGCCAAACATATCATAACACCCTGTGAACTTTTCTTAATTTGGCAACTTTCCATAAAGCTGCATTCAAGCAACATAAATATATTGTGAAAAGAAAATTACTAAACACTACAACCAAATAAACTAGAATTAAGAGAGTGCCCATCCCATGATAGTTCTCCTTAGTGCCCTCACTCAATAATAATTCTCTAACTCAGTAATAGTGCCCTTTTAATGTCACTTCAAGTCTCACTAATGCCTCCACCAAACACATACTGATAAGAGAATATAGATTGTGAGCCTTACATGAGGACAGTGACTGTCAATGTCTGTAAAGCGCTGCAGAATATGATGGCGCTATATAAGTAGGCATAATAAATAATAAAAAAATAAATAATAGTGCCCCCTTCATACCCCCACTCGGTAATGATACCCCTTAATGGTAAGTATTGAAGAGGATGCAGCACTCTGCTAAATGTTGCAGCCTCTTCAAACAGCTTATTGACTGGGGGACCAGAAGTTGCACCCTGCTAATTTTTAATTGAAGACGTATCCTAAGAATAGTTCATGAATTATAAAGCCTGGAAAACCCCTTTAGTGCCTCCACTCAGTAATAGACCATTATATGCACCCTATATGGTCAACAGTAACTTGAAGCTTTGCAGAATCTCTGGTATGGTCATCATAATAACAGTAACCAAGAAAACACCACTCATTGCACTATACAGTGGGGGAAAAAAAGTCAGCCACCAATTGTGCAAATTCTCCCACTTAAAAAGATGAGAGAGACCTGTAATTGACATCATAGGCAGACCTCAATTATGAGAGACAAAATGAGAAAACAAATCCAGAAAATCACATTGTCTGATTTTTAAAGAATTTATTTGCAAATTATGGTGGAAAATAAGTATTTGGTCACCTACAAACAAGCAAGATTTCTGGCTCTTACAGACCTGTAACTTCTTCTTTAAGAGGCTCCTCTGTCCTCCACTCATTACCTGTAGTAATGGCATCTGTTTGACATTGTTATCAGTATAAAAGACACCTGTCCACAACCTCAGTCACACTCCAAACTCTACTATGGTGAATACTAAAGAGCTGTGTAAGGACACCAGAAACAAAATTGTAGACCTGCACCAGGTTGGGAAGACTGAATCTTCAATAGGCAAACAGCTTGGTGTGAAGAAATCAACTGTGGGAGCAATAATTACAAAATGGAAGACATACAAGACCACTGATAATCTCCCTCGATCAGGGGCTCCACGCAAGATCTCACCCCGTGGGGTCAAAATGATCACAAGAACAGTGAGCAAAAATCCCAGAACCACACGGGGGGCCTAGTGAATGACATGCAGAAAGCTGGGACTAACGTAACAAAGGCTACCGTCAGTAACACACTACGCCACCAGGGACTCAGATCCTGCAGTGCCAGACGTGTCCCCCTGCTTAAGCCAGTACATATCAGGGCCCGTCTGAAGTTTGCTAGTGAGCATTTGGATGTTCCAGAAGAGTATTGGGAGAATGTCATATGGTCAGATGAAACCAAAGTAGAACTGTTTGGTAGAAACACAACTCGTCGTGTTTGGAGGAGAGTGAATGCTGAGTTGCGTCCAAAGAACATCATACCTACTGTGAAGCATGGGGGTGGCAATATCATGCTTTGGGGCTGTTTCTCTGCAAAGGGACCAGGACGACTGATCCGTGTACATGAAAGAATGAATGGGGCCATGTATCGTGAGATTTTGAGTGCAAACCTCCTTCCAACAGCAAGGGCACTGAAGATGAAACATGGCTGGGTCTTTCAGCATGACAATGATCCCAAGCACGCCGCCAGGGCAATGAAGGAGTGGCTTCGTAAGAAGCATTTCAAGGTCCTGGAGTGGCCTAGCCAGTCTCCAGATCTCAACCCCATAAAAACCTTTGGAGGGAGTAGTAAGTCCGTGTTGCCCAGTGACAGCCCCAAAACATCACTGCTCTAGAGAAGATCTGCATGAAGGAATGGGCCAACATACCAGCAGCAGTGTGTGCCAACCTTGTGAAGACTTACAGAAAACGTTTGACCTCTGTCATTGCCAACAAAGGATATAGAACAAAGTATTGAGATGAACTTTTGTTACTGACCAAATACTTATTTTCCACCATAATTTGCAAATACATTTTTTAAAAATCAGACAATGTGATTTTCTGGATTTTTTTTTCTCATTTTGTCTCTCATAGTTGAGGTCTACCTATGATGTCAATTACAGGCCCCTCTCATCTTTTTAAGTGGGAGAACTTGCACAATTGTTGGCTGACTAAATACTTTTTTTCCCCACTGTACATGTTGCATAATTGTCACACTAAAAGTTATAGAGTTTCACAGAGCTTCTGTGTGGTCAAAAACCATGCTGACGTACAAGCCTTTCCATGCTCATGGTTTAAAACATATTATTCGCTGCTGATTATGGCCGCATGATATGCCAAAAACCAGGCCGCCATCATCATTCAATAATTACCTTTAACAACAATTTCTTAATTTTAAAAACAAGTGGATTTGAACGTGCATGTGGTTTTTGGATGGCTGTGCTGCACAGAACCCTGTTCTCAGAGTATATTCTGTAAACAGACACGTACATAGCGCACAACTCTCCACTGGTTGCATCTGGTATTGTAGCTCAGCTCTATTCAAGGAAAAGACTAAGCTGCACCACACATAACCTGTGGTCAGGTGTGGTGCTGTTTTTAGAAGAAAGTAACCATAATTTGTCTATTTCTGGACAATCCCTCTAAAGAGTTCGATCACCACTGTACACTTTGTATAAACCTACATAAGAAGTTGGGTATAATCAACATGATGCTTAAAGTAGGCCTTCTGCCACCTCCACTTCTCTGCATCTATTAATAGGTCCCTCTACACTGATTCCAGTGCCCTTAGTATTCTCTAGTCCTTGTTATTCCCCAGCAATCAGTGCCATTAGTTTTGGGGCCTAACATGATAATTAGGTCCTCTATTGTCAAGTGGGCAGTTTTGGGTCAGAGCAAATAGGGAGATGTGATTCTGAGTTCTGACAGTATTTGTTTCTGATTCAACAGTGTCAGAAAGCTCTAACTCAAGCTCCCTTATCTGCCCCTGCCTGTCACTACTCACCTAATAGGGCAGACCCTAGTTAGAACATCATGCACCAAAACTAACAGCACTGATTGATCAGGAATGGTGGGGGCTAGAGAAAAAATTCCAACTGCACTGAAATCAGTGAAACAGCGCCTGTTAACGGATGTAAAGATCTGGTGTTATTGAAGGTAGTGAAAGATTCTCTTTAAAAGTCGAACATAAAAGTAAGGGAAGGAAAATAAAGACTATGCTGCTAACTTGAAGATAAAATATATCAATTACTAATAGAGGCTACTATGTACAGTGTGAACCTTATAAAGCGGTAACAAAACCAGGTGAATATTATGGTTTGCTGAGATCTGCATACTTTTTCTATGATAAATAGATTAGCATACAGTTCCCCTTAACTGTAGAATGAATATTTCCGATTTACAAGTTCAATTCATGGAGCTACCTATAAAACGCTAATAGCATTTCTTTTTGGACTTCGTATATGTGGTTATCACAGCAGTTGTTCATTTTGTTCTTTACGATGGTAATAAGCACTCTCTTGGTCAGTTTTTCAAAAGAGCATGAGTCACAAGCCTGCAGGTAGATGAGAATGACAAATTTAATGCTATGAAGTATTACAGCTTTACTAGACTGTTCCGTACAGTTGGGATTATGAGGGAGCAAAAAAACAGGTCTTTTCAACGATAATATTTAAGTGTCAGACTGATAATTATATAGTGTATCTTTTTTACTATGCCAGGAGGTCAGATGAATGTTCTTTAGCAATATATGAGCCAACACAGTTATCTGGTATCGATTGGAGGTGTTCTGCAATTGAAAATGTTATTAACTTCTAAAGGCCTCCTTGCTGTTTACCAGGCACAACTTGGTAGATTTTGTAGCATCTGTTCCACTCCCAAGTACCAGAACATAGCCACTACTTAATGTATAGTGCTGTGCCAGGTAAACAATATGCTGTGGCTCCTTTAATCAGAATCAGTCCACCGGTCCAATACTGATGCCCTACCTCAAGGAGTAAGAGTTACATGCAGGTAGACCCTTGCCTGGCCATACAAATTAGATAATTAGTGGCACATCTCGCCATTTTGGGATAGATCTGCTAATAATTTCATGTTTGTAAAGGCAGTCCAAGAATCCCCGTCATGTACTGTAGATCGAAAGATTTGGGTGTGCTTGATTTCCACAAAGCCAATCTTTTGTTCTCCTTTGTTCAGTTAAATGACAGCAGTCTCTTTCTTTCTTACCCTTGATAAAAATGTAAAATGTATTCTACAGTCATGGCCAAAAGTTTTGAGAATGATACAAATATAAATTTTTACAAAGTCTACTGCTTCAGTTTTTCTAATGGCAATTTGCATATACTCCAGAATGTTATAAAGAGTGATCAGCTTAACAGCAATTACTTGCAAAGTCAATATTTGCCTAGAAAATGAACTTTATCCCCCAAAACACATTTCAACATCATTGCAGCCCTGCCTTAAAAGGACCACCTAACATCGTTTCAGTGATTGCTCCATTAACACAGGTGTGGGTGTTGATGAGGACAGGGCTGGAGATCAATCTGTCATGATTAAGTAAGAATGACACCACTGGACACTTTAAAAGGAGGCTGGTGCTTGCCATCATTGTTTCTCTTCTGTTAACCATGGTTATCTCTAAAGAAACACGTGCAGTCATCATTGCACTGCACAAAAATGGCCTAACTGGGAAGAGTATTGCAGCTAGAAAGATTGCACCTCAGTCAACAATCTATCGCATCATCAAGAACTTCAAGGAGAGAGGTTCCATTGGTGCCAAAAAGGCTCCAGGGCGCCCAAGAAAGACCAGCAAGCGGCAGGACCGTCTCTTAAAAGTGTTTCAGCTGCGGGATCGGGCTACCAGCAGTGCAGAGCTTGCTGAGGAATGGCAGCAGGCAGGTGTGAGTGCATCTGCACGCACTGTGAGGCGGAGACTCTTGGAGCAAGGCCTGGTCTCAAGGAGGGCAGCAAAGAAGCCGCTTCTCTCCAGAAAAAACATCAGGGACAGACTGATATTCTGCAAAAGGTACAGGGAGTGGACTGCTGAGGACTGGGGGAAAGTCATTTTCTCTGATGAATCCCCTTTTCGATTGTTTGGAACATCTGGAAAACAGCTTATTCGGAGAAGAAGAGGTGAGCGCTACCACCAGTCTTGTCTCATGCCAACTGTAAAGCATCCTGAAACCATTCATGTGTGGGATTGCTTCTCAGCCAAGGGAATCGGCTCTCTCACAGTCTTGCCTAAAAACACAGCCATGAATAAAGAATGGTACCAGAATGTCCTCCAAGAGCAACTTCTCCCAACCGTCCAAGAGCAGCTTGGCGCTCAACAATGCCTTTTCCAGCATGATGGAGCACCTTGCCATAAAGCAAAGGTGATAACTAAATGGCTCAGGGAACAAAACATAGAGATTTTGGGTCCATGGCCTGGAAACTCCCCAGATCTTAATCCCATTGAGAACTTGTGGTCAATCATCAAGAGACGGGTGGACAAACAAAAACCAACAAATTCAGACAAAATTAAAGCATTGATTCTGCAAGAATGGACTGCTATCAGTCAGGATTTGGTCCAGAAGTTGATTGAGAGCATGCCAGGGAGAATTGCAGAGGTCCTGAAGAAGAAGGGTCAACACTGCAAATATTGACTTGCTGCATTAACTCATTCTAACTGTCAATATAAGCTTCTGTTACTCATAATATGAATGCAATTCTATTTCTGTATGTGATAAAAACATCTGACAAACACACATAAAAACCAGAGGGCAGCAGATCATGTGAAAATATAATATTTGTGTCATTCTCAAAACTTTTGGCCATGACTGTAGAGCCTTCATCATAAGTTCTCCTGCTGCTGGGAATAGTTACGTATCATCTGTGGGAAAACCTGACTGAAAAATTTTAATACCCTATAGCACACCCATAGGAAAAAAAACCTTTACATAGTTCCTATTTACATTAATGGGCCAACTGTGTAATACATAAATGTGACAGGTCCTCTACAGCAGGAGGCTTTGCAAAGAACTGACCTCTACTCTGCCTAGTAGATGCGGGTCCTGAACAAAGGACTCTCTTCTATCAGATCAGAATCCTATATTAGGGTATTTAAAAACTGTTTTTTTTTTAAACCAGATGTCATTAAGATTTATCTGCTTGTAAATTCTATCTGAAGTAAGAGGCATGCTTTAAATGAGTGGGTTATTTCAGGATCTTTGCCACAGAGGACATAGTTTCTGCTAAACTTGTTACATAATCTTTTAACCATCCCCTAGAGAGTATTTAACTGCCAGATCTACACAGTAAATGATCACAGGGAACACGCAAGTTACTAGTAAAATTATAGACTAGAACATTTGATAGCTTAGCTCCGCTGCATCTTGAAAAGTACTTTGAATTACACTAATACTGGAAAACTATCTGAAAGGGTTAGCACATTACATAATTAAATCTATAAAGAACAAAAGTGCTTATCTGCACCCAAGAACAACGGAAAACGTTACACTTAATATGCTGCAGGTTGAAAAGAAAAGACAGCTTTGCTTTAACTATTTTCTTTACATTAACTTTACATGCGTATTCATTTCATCATTAAAATATTTGAATAATACTTAACATTTTTATCTGCAGCATATGTTTACGAATTTTACAGTCAGGAACAATGAGTCAAAGGGAAATTCCAGGTAGTACTAAACTTTTCTATACATTATATTACATAAGTACTAAAATAAAAAAAAAAAAATAAAAAAATTTCCCTTGTACTTCCTTAATGTATCCTAGTTCAACTTTGAGGGCACTTTACCTAAATTAACCAGCTAATAAGTGGCAAGCTAAAATATACTGGGAGTCAGGCACATTTTTTTCTCTAGCTGATTTTTCTCAGCTAGGGGGAAAAAAGCATCATGACCATCATGCCTTGCAAAGTCCATTGAAATGAATGAAAGGTGGAAAAAACGCTAGCAGTTCTCAACAGACTCTGCAAGGCGGAATCCGTCAGAAAATAGGTCATGATGCTTGCTGAAAAATCAGTCAGGGGAAAAAAAATCTGCTACTGACTTCCATTGACATGGATGGCAGAGTTAGGTGTTTTGATGCAGATTTTAAAGGTGGATCCTGCCTCAAAATCTTCCTGCAAAAAAAATTCTGTGTGAACATACCAAAGTGGGTAGCATCATAGTGTGGATGGTGCATGCCTACTCGCGACATAGCGAGGGAGTCTGCTACTCTTTAACAGTGAAGTTCCTCCCTCCTGTACCCCATGAGCAACAAGAAAAGAATTGCCTTCAGCTACACACATCCCCGATGCACATTGTAAGCATTGCATGCACAATATATAAACCTAACCTGACACTGTTAGAGAATGAGCATTCCCATGAATGATCATTCAGCTTTGAGGGGCCCACAATCTTTGTACTGCCCAGGGCACACATAGGTCTTAAATCAGTCCATGCAATGGACAGATAGCATACAATTTGCATGCTGGAAAAAGATTTTCATTTTATGGTCACTTACATAATCGGTTAATATAAAAAGAAAATCAGATCAGATTTACTTGTCTGTGATATTTTTTACTACAATATTAAAGCTAAAAACATAAGTGGTTTGCAAGATACCAACATAGACTATTTTGTCTGGGGCTTGCTCTTAATTTCACACACGGAGAGTTTGACTATAGTCCAAACACAACTCATAAACTTTCAGCCATTTTTTTTCGATAAATCAATTCAGCAGAATGAGATTTTGCTGCCTGGCTTATTTGAAGCTTGTGTGTGAAAATTTATATGGTCCATAACTCTACATGTAGGCCAGATATCTTGTCTGTTGGTTTGGACCTGTCAACAGCATAATGACAGATTAGCAGGAGAACAAAATTGTGTAGGCTGAAAAGGAGGAGCAATAAAATGTTCTCCCATCTCTGAGGATGATGAAATTTTATAGCTTCAAAATAAACCGATTAACATGTAGTAAACATCCTACAGTGTTATAAGGTTTAGACTAGGGGTGCCCTGAATCTAAATTCTAACACTTGGCTGAATATTATATTATCCTAGTGAATACTAAACAAAACATAACTCAGACTGGAATATCAGCATTTACTAGGAATGCTCTAAAATGGCATCTGTTAATCATTATATTTGTAGTGTCCATAGTAAAATGAAAAAAAAAAATCAAAATGTTGTCAAAATCAATACTTTCTTTGGTTTCTAAAAATACTACTACTAATAGCAATAATAACCTTAACAATCACATAGTGCAGATTAGTCATGTGTAAATTACTACTAATGTATTAAATTGATAACTAAAATAACTAAATGATTTTTGGCCTGAGGCTGCACAGTAATTTTCTATATACAGACTGCTATAGCAATATCATACATTTTGTAAGATGATGTGTAGCTTCAGTCTTTGAAGTGTCATTTCAGTCATTTTTTATATTGTGTCAGGGGGCATTTTAGGGACAATTTATAATATACTTTTTTAAGCGATTGTAATTATTGGCTTAAAGGGAGTGCGTCAGCAGGAAAATCGTAATACATACTGACAGTACTCTGTAGTATTCTTTACACACTTTCCAAATATGCCTGTGCAGTACTGCGCTGTAGATTACCTCACCTAACTGCTGCCCAGCTCAACCAACCATCCTAGGCAGTGGCTAGGGGAGGTAATCTACAGCACAGTGTCAAGCCCAGGGAAGATCAGAAACACCCCAAAAGCCTTTTTCACCTAATTTGTATATGATACAACTCACAGTAACAGTATCCATCAAGTTAAAATACATCTTTATTAATTTAAGAAACAAACACGATAGGGGCGAAATCAAGAGTATCCACAAGTAAATTCCATTGAAAATAGCCATGAGGGATCAATATTTAGTGTATAGTCTAATACAGTCCCGCTCCAAGATATATATATCTTACAATAAATAAGGTATGCAACACATACAAAGATGTGCATATAGTCCAATATATTAGGTAAGGGAGAGAGGAGGCAGGAAAGAAGACATCAAATAAATACTGCATAGAACCTCATACGGACCAAAGGAGATGGACACACCCCGACATGCGTTTCGCCAGAACAGCTTCTTCTGGGTAAATATCAATGTGGTATACAGTGCAAGAATATAACTGATACTGTACCCAATAAAAAAAATCAGAATACACTTACATGACCAGGAACATAGAGCCAAAGATACCATGTGCAAAACGCCAAAACTGGAAGTGACATAACTGCCACCGGTTCAAGACCAGCATGGGCAATATGAAGCACACTGTGTGTGTAACTGAGGGGGCGGTGCCGCACATGCACAGACGCCGCTCTGAAAGGGAGGCACAAGGGTAATGGAGCATATAGAGAGCATGGAGAATGCGCTTGCCTAGAGTAGAGCTACTGGTTATCTAATGTAGTGTGTATAGTGCAAAACAAGTGTGCCTATGTACATTCATCCCCAAAGACACTACAAATACATAACGAAATACATTGCTTATGCTGTTTCTGGTCGTGGTGGTTAAGTCACTTCCGGTTTTGGTGTCTTGCACAACCCCTTCAGGAGTACAACTCAGTGGGGGGAACATACTAACCAATCTACACCAATTTTCTGGCATAGATGGGTGTAAATGCGATGCATCTTTGGCATACAGCCTTTTTTTGTGCAAAAAATCCGCCACATTGCTGGTTCTGTGTTTCGTTTCCCAATTTTTACAAAGTTGGAGGGGTGTGTGGGGCTCAGACCAAGTTGGGGACGCCTGACAAATTGACAAATTTACTATAATTCATGCCAGAAAATTGGTGTGAGTTATACCAGAAAACTATACTAATCCCTAAAAAACACACAATTCAATGGTGCATGGGAACCTGTGCAGTAGCTTCATGCGCAGGGACGCAGCTGGATCAGGTGATGGGTGTGGGATCTGAGTTTGGGACCCCTACTGATAGGATGCATGATCAGAATGAACAACCACCCGGAGAAGCAAAAAACCCTTACATAAATTCCCTAAAGTGTATTCTAAGAACTGCAGCTGTGTAATGAGTGTGGGGCTAGAGAATTCGTCACATGTCAGTATAGAGAAAACTAATGTAGTACCGTGCTAGACAGAAAAAATATCATGCAATATTTGATACTTTTATGACAATAAGAGAAAAGTGTTGTAGGTTTGACACGTATATTGGCTAACCAGAAAAATTACATTTGCAAGGTTTCAAAGCACAGAGAGTACTTCTTCAGGCATTTACAAATGAATGACTGAGAGCACAACACTAGCAATGTGTAATTAGTTCATGAGTTGATATGGTATAATAATAAAACTGAGGAGTTGGGGGGTGGTTTGGGGTCATAGCAATACAAAAAAAACACAGTATATTGGGGGAGATTCATTAAAACTGTCAAAAACACTTTTTTTTCCCATAGTAAACCATCTTAGTGCAACTTTAATTTCTTACAATGCTTTTAAAAAAAAATAAATAAATAAGAGGCAGGCTGTGACTTGAGCAACAAAGACAGTTTGGGAGCTAGGGCAGGTTCCCATGGAAAAATTTTGGGGGCAGAATCCACTGCAAAAATTTTGCCTCCCATTAAGTTCAGGAGGATTTCTGTTATGGGTTTTGCATTTTCTTTTCCCTGAATATGGCTGAAGTTTGCCAACCCAGTTCCAACAACCCAGATGAATGCATGATACCTACTGTATCTTGAAAACATATGCTGCACACCAAGAATGAACACCATGCCTCCTAGGGGCCTTATGCAGACACAATATCATGTCAGAAATAAAAGAAGAGGAGTGGGAGCAGGGATGGGAAATATTAATGGTTCATTTTGTGGCCATCTCTAGTAAGAAGTAGAAGAGGTGGATAAATGTGGCAATGTGTTTTGTGCACCGTAGTTTTAAGGGAGTAGTGAAACACTCAGCTGTATCAAAAACTCCCATAAACTACAGAGTCGCATGTATACATTGTCTCCTCCTTCCTGGGGTATAAATGAGGGAGAAGAAGACCTCTATTTTCCTTATAAACTGGAATCCTGGAAGTAGAATCTGTAAGCTTGAGACGGCTAAGGCATATACTTTCAATATGCCATAAATGTCTCAGATGGCAATATCCCTTTAAAAGTAGCATTGTAGGCCATAGGATTGGTTCAGTCTGACAGTGTAGTTCTCAGACCCAGAAAAGGTTGTGCATCTCTGCTGTACACTTAATGATGTTAAAGATTAGGAAAAAAGCTAAAAATGCCTTATTGTACTGAATGGAATGTAAGTTTCAAGTAAATGTACTGGTAAAGGACATTCAATGAGTACTTGACTTTTTACTGCTCATGAAACAAGCAATGTACAGCTAGACAGAATCCTCCATCCAAAATGAACAGACACTGAAATACAATCGGATGTGGTTATGCACTCCAACGTTTAAATGAGGGACAAAATCTAAATATCCTTCATTTTCAATAGAGGAGAAAAGGCTACTATCGGCAAAGATATACGACATTTCATCAGCCCAGAATTTCCAGTTCCACTTCAAGTAGTACTAGATATCTAAACATTTCTGCAGCAATATTAAAAAGGGTGATTGGCTGAAATTACATTTTTATGCTTTGAAAGTCTTTTTACACTTCCAGATTTTGAAATCTATATAGCTAAAAAAAGCATCACTAAAATAGCTATAGTGAGCGGGAATTTGATGGTAGGCTTGTAATAAAATGTAATATTGAGGCATAGTTTTCTATTATTTCCACTAAAGTATAAAAATATCAGCCCATGATCTAGTAGCAAATGTAGAAAATGCAGATGGAAAAAGAAAGCCAAACAAACATAGACATACTAGCCATAGAAAAAAAAATAAAATCAGTTTTATTTCATTTTTCAGTTTTAAGTTCATTTTTTGTGGAATTAGTTTATTAGCTCTCATGCAGATAATACAGAATAACTTAAGCCCACATTTGCAGAGGGCATTTCTCATTTTAACTGGCTTGATTATAGTATGGACAGACTAGCTGTAATGATGCCGTTCTCTCCCCTAGCACAACCGCTGATCAAAAGCAGAATGACAACACATCCAGCTACTGATCTGCATAGAAATATTACAATTACATACTAGATAGATTTCCTAATATGTTGGCCACTGGTAAGATTGACGTAAAGAATCTGAAGTATCCACTGCTCTTAACACCTGACAGAACGTACAGACTTTGACATGGAGAATCCCCAAATTGCAATCCCACAGATTAGAGGTGGTAATGGTGGTGCCTAATTGGCAAAACCAAAAATGGAACCAAGGGTCATCACTAGGAGAGTGGTAAAACAGCAATAAGCCAGAGGATATGACAAGAGTAGAGTGAAAGACAGAGTCAATTCTAGAAATAGAACAGATACCAAATAAGCAACCCAAGGGGCAAGGCAGAGGCAATATTTAGGAATAAGGCCATGGTTAAGGTCAAGAATAGGGTCTATCAGGACACAATCATTAACAACAAAACAAGGAATAAGATCCAGAACAGGGAATGAACCAATGCATGGCTGGATAAATCCACTTAAAAGGGGTTTTCCAGGCAAAAATTTTATAATTTAAATAGGCCGGGGGAGGTGAAAAAATGCCTCCCAGCACAGTCCGCTCCAGCCAGTTCATTGCTGTATTACGGCAGAAGTCCACGCCGCTTGTCACAATCAGTGGCCTCAGCGAAGGAGACACGATGTCACTACCTGTGACGTCCCGGGCTCACTTACTGATGCCGCTGATAGGCCAATCAGCGACTTCAGTGTAAGGGATCCGGGACATCACAGCCGGCGAGCAGTTTCACTTCTAGAAGACACCGAAGGAGAAGGACAAAGGAGCAGCGGGGACAGCTGAGTATGATTTTTTTTTCACCTCCCCCAGACTAATTTAAGAATAATTTTTTGCCTGGACAATGTCTTTAAAATAGGTCACCAGTCCTCATCTCAGGCACCAATTGCCTTAGCAACCTGGCACCACTATCAAGTAGAAAGAGCTGCAGTGAAGAACGGGTGCCAGAACAGGAGTGGAGAACCTAAAACCAAAGGAGATTAGCAGCAATAATCAATTTTTCTCTACGTCATTTAACTTGAATAAATATCCTCAATATAATACATCAAAAAAGAGCACCATAAACTATTTTGTCAATAGCAAAGCAAGGAAGTTTTTCATTGCTCATAGAAATAGGGTTGCGATTAGCTATCAGAATTTTTCTGTTGCAGATTTTGTTGCATTTTTTGAGCCATAGCTAAGAGTGTTTTCAAGAAATATATTTATGTACAGCTCCTAATCCAGTGTTTTCAATCAGAGATCTCTCTAGAAATAATGCAGGTAGAACTGCAGCATCTCCTCTTGGATTTGAAGCCAGAATCACATTTCTACATTTTATAATGGCCGAGACATAACTGTTTAAAATGACCTTTTCCCCTGGGAGGCATAGAAAGGTACTTACAACAATATTAAAAGCCACAGACCTGAGGTAGAGGCATAGAGGCTTTGTATATCTGCCTCAATGGGGCAGATTTAGGAAGACTGGTGTTTTCAATGCCTTGAATCTTCATATCCCTTGCATCAATGCATCTCACAGTATGACTCATTTATGAAGAGAGACATTCCTCATAACTCAGGGGCATCCTCCCTCAGGCAATGTTCTTGCACAATGAAATCTATACCATCTTGTAGCTGGTGAAGATTTCAGAGATTATTTACATACAGTAAATAATGGAAAAGTAAACTGCCACAAAAGTCATACATTTTTGTGCCAAATTTGTGTCTTTTTCCTGCCTTGTACGCCAAGGTAACGTGAATTTCCCTCAATCAGTCTTGGTTTACATCTTGTTCATGCCATAATTTGGACATAGATGCAGGGAAGTTTCAGCCACCATTTGGAATCTGCCAAGATATTAGGCTTTAGTGCACCATTTTTTTTATCTTTTAGAACTTTTCTTCAGTATTTGGCAGTGACATCTTACAGGTTTTTTACAATGTGACCCTGTGATAATTTTCTAATGTCAGATGCATACATTTAGAAAAACTCCAGATGTGTATCTCTGATAGAAGGCAAAAATGAGTTATAAAAAGGACCTTAAGAGCTTTAGACAAATTGAAAGCACAATCAGTGAAGCATCAGAAAAAAAAGTCTTAAAAACAAATGTTCTTGTATAGTTATACCATAAGGGTGGTTACACACTATGTATAAAACACAGTCATAATTTTGGGGCCACCGGTGCTCCCCCTTATAAGTGAGTGACACCCAGATTAATTCCAGGCTATTTCTCATTTCAGTTCTGTGGTCACAGTTGCCATCACTAATAAGTTAGTGACCTCAGAACTGGCTGGAGTTATAACTACATCCAGGTACATAGTGTGTCACCCCCTCAGTAATGAGAAAAAGACTAGAATTAATCTGGGTGGCACTTACTTATAAGGGAGAGCACGGGCGGCCCCAGAATTATAACTGTGTTTGGTACATCGTGTGTCACCACCCTTATGGTGTAACTATATAAGACAATTTGTTTAAGACTTTTTCTTTCCGGATGTTTCACTGACTTTCAGATTATTAAATGAAAGCCAAATCATAATTGATTATCCATGTTGTTCAGCATCTGTTTAGTATGATCACTTTGCTATGCCAGTGGTGTTCCCTTTTTCCATTTTCTCTAGGCTGCTATTTAGTTAAAATGACACTGTTTTAACATAGGCTTTCAAATCACTTTATTTTTGGTTAAAAGCTTTGTGACGTGGTTGTACTCAAGGTTACATACTTGAAATGACAGCAAGCTATTGTTGCTTCAAAAAAATTCACATTTCTACCTATAAAATCACAGCCTTAAATTAAGCATAACATCGCAAGTGGATTGTGCTGCGTTACGTTTACCATTCATAATATCTGACCTTCTGTTGAGCTGTATATGATTAAGATTGCATAGCTTTGACCTTTACTATTCTGCCATGAACACTTATAAAAGCAAGCATCGAAGGCCAGCATGTAATGCGTTCGTGTTTCTGACACTGGCCTCGTAGTGGCCAGCTAACATTTCTGGAACTGCTGTTTTCTCTCAGGACTGCAAACCACTGCTGAATGGCAATGCATTTATCTACTACAGACTGAATTGTTTAAAGGAGAATTTTATACAGCAGCTAAAAAAACCCTCTTCTTCCTTCTCCCCTGTAAACACCCATTACAGTTTTTAACTTACAATGACTGTTTCCTTAAAATATAATGTTTTGGACATATTCCATTAATGTATTCCATTTACACACTTTGTTAATAACCTTTCAAAAGGTACCTGAGTTTTCATGTAAGGTTTAAATATGTGCAGTGTCTTGCTGGGCAGTCTGTTCTTGGACTGTATAAGCTTACATGGTTTCCTATCAGTTTTTCTGCTGCTAATATTCCCATTATGGCCCCAGCATATTTCACATTTCTCTCTCAGGCTGTGGGCATGTACAATGAGGAGTAGTCTGCCCCCTCCCCTTTGCATTACTGATACGATTGTTTTCTTCATATGTAATTCTTCCAGGAGTAATTGTACAATAGCAAACAAATAGCTGAGAAAAGCCCAAGTAATCATAATATAGGAGAGCAAGGAACACTGGACTGCAAATACAGGACAAATACACAAAGGCAAGCAGCTAAAACACAGGAGAAAAATCTATGAACACAGTCAGGAAAGCTGCTTTCTATCTGAATAATACCCCACCTGTAATCACACAAGCAGTCAGTAATAGATACAAGTTAATAGACTTTTCTTACATTGTAGGCTGTGAGATTTGCAGAATGTTTAGTCCTTTGCACAGAGCAGGTTGCAGACATGAAGTGACGAGAATCACCCCCCTATTCACTGTGAAGACATCTTGATTATCTAATGTATCTATGGACGGACCTTGGTTAGCAATAGGAAGTGAACTTCAAATTAGCTAGAAGGAAGCCACCTAGTGACAGGAAGTTAGAAAGGCTTTTCAGGCAGAAAACAGCCACATTTTTAATTAAAGGGCTTTACATTTTGGTCCAGAATCACATGATCTATAAAATAAGTAAGTGACTATTTAGGTTACTTTTCCAACAAACAGTTGCATAAAAGAAATTCGCCTCTCTCTCTCAAGCAGTCTAGAGGAAAGAGTCTGTAGCTTTGACAAATCCCATTTATCTCAGTAAAATACTACATTGCATAACATTTCAATTGACTTTCAATTACGACATTGCTGTAATATACTTGTTATGTGCCCCCTGGTGTTCTATTCAGTATCTCAAGAAACATTCACCTAATGTTTTTAATATTGCAAAAAATCGGATTCTAGGGTGGCTAGTCTTATTGTATGGCTGTCACAAAAGGAGGATTTACTCCACTATCCATGTAAAATACAATCCCAGCTGTGTGACTGAGTTACTAAGCAAGTGTGATCACTGGCACTAAACATATTAGGTGGATGTTCTGAGATGAGGCACCATAACAAATCATTTAAAAACTGATACCAATTGAAAACTATGTTTTCCATGTGTACCACGTCAGTGACACAACAGAGGTTTGCACAAGCAAATTTACTGGTCCTTAGGTTGAAGAGCTTTGTGGTGCTCTTTTGGCTTCAGGAACTCTGAGCTAATGGTAATAGACCAGACATAAGCTTAAATGGAACATGAATATTTATTAGGAGCCATTTTGACTATGATACACTGATGATTTAAAAGGATCAAAATGGTGTCACAACATGGTAAAAGTCCCATTGATCACAGTAGTCTAAAGCACACTCAGAATTTTACGCACTAACTCTATACAAAGAAGGCAAATAACTGAGTAGGAATTCTACAACTTTCACTATTGACCATACAGCATTTGGTCTATTCGGTTTATCAAGTTTCACCAAATTGGACATGAAAGATACATTATTCCTGCAATCAGAAGAAATAGGACTGGAAATGAAGAGGAATTTAAGTCCTTCTGGCATCCCAACCGCCATAGCTTGATCCTTCAGATGATCTTTAGCAGAGACAAGAGGCTGAAGCAGCGCTGTCTGAAAACTATGGCAGCTATATGCACAGCTATGCTGGTGGGTAAATCTCACGCATAATGAATGGCCTTACCACTTAAATACCATCTGTTAGAACAGATCAAACATGTGACTTCAATGAGCTTAGATGCTCCAGGACAAGCTCTTCTATGTACTCGAACTGAAAATATTTGTCTAAACTAACACATCAAAATGCAAAAAGTACTGATTTCTGTCAATATATTTTACATTAGCTGAAAGAAAGGTGAGACCTAGCAAACATGTGTAATTCATTACCTACTTTCTTAACCTATACTGAGATAAGCAGCAAGAGATAACCACCTTAGAAAAGTTGTCATGAGTTGTTCATGTTATATGTGTTTATATGACCACCTGATGCGAATCGCTGCCTGTTTGGGTTGTGCAAGCATGATAATGTACAGTATTGCATTGGTATCATGAAACATTGGAGTCCTTAACTTTAAATTAATGGGCTCCAGTGCAGTTCAGTAAAATATATGGTTGCAAACGTTCTAATCCACAGCTACAGGAGAGTTAATCTTGAAAAACTATATAGTGAAGTTTGGATCAGGTTATGAACTTTATCATATCAATGGATCCTCTAAACTATGCCACTGTTAGCCAATGCAGTACAGACTGTGGCTACCTTTTTGTATGAAAGCTTTGACATGATTCACAAGAGCATTGGCCGAGCAGTCTTTCTGAAATCTGAGCTCATGAAATAATTAATGTTGTGCATTTCAGTAACTTTAAAAGCAAAAATATCTGATCTTTTGAAGCTATCATACACATAGCAATTTTTGATTGAAAGCAGCGTATTTTATGGACAGTTAATAAGTGGCTTATTAGAAATACAGCAAATATTGTGAGCATGCCACTGGAGTAGCTAAAGATTTCCCATAATGGAAAACTGATCAATTACACCTTTAATTAGATTCCACAAGAATTTTTATTACGATTAATACAGCAATCAATTGCACTGGAATGAGCCCAACTATGGGACACACATTCTGTGTATTCTTCTGTACGTTTTATACAGAAAGGTGATCCACTGAAAAAAAATGTACCTGTCCTATTTGTAAAGTAAATTAAAAAGGATTACTTAATTATTTGCTGAGGAAGACATCAGCGCTTTATCAGTAAAAAAATCAATACCTGTTTCAGTCAATAACATTGCAGGATTTTCAGCCTCACAACACATTTTCCTCTTCATCTAATGACCAAAGAAGTGAAGTAACATACTGAATGAGCCTCAGTATGTAATTTAGGTGAAATGATTCCAAGGGTAAATCCAGATGTGATGCAAGATCTTTACATATAGAGAATTTGCAGATTTCCTAGGCAATGTAAATTCTGAAAAATAGTGAAATTTGCTTTTCCACAGTGTATTGAGCATGCTGAGCATTTGATAATCTGCAACATGCTTATCTGCACATGGATTTTTTTTTTCCAATGTGTGATTGAGGTTTTGAAAAAAAAAAAAATGTTTATGTAGAGTAACTAGCCAAACCAATTTTGCCACATCTGAACCCGGCTCCACTATTCAAATGACTGCTTGCAGCAGTTTATACGTTTTGTTTAAACCCTTAAAGTGTACCTGTTGCTTCATTTGACTTTTCAGGATACGCTGCTATGTGTGTACATGAGGAGTAACACCATTTCTGTTCATTAAATGACTTACATTCTGCAGTCTTTAGCAGAATACCCCTCTGCAGGCTGTGTCTGGAGTCTGGAGTTTTCTCTTCCAACAGTTACTGTTGAAGTTCTGGCATAGTTTGGACGTAATTTATTCAATCAATTTTTTTTTCTTTGGCAGGAGGTGTGGAAGGATGGAGTTTTTTCAATCTTAACTTTACTTTTTTAATGTCCCAATAGGAGACATACATGACGCTTCAGAATATGTAAGTACATGTACCCTTTGTTACTACAGAAAATATGTCACCGCATTCATGCTGCAGTTCATGGTAATGCCAGACATGGGTTATAGTGTTGTGTGTGTTATGTTGTGTGGAGCACTTTTAGAGAAATGCAGAGAGGCGACTCTTTGATATTTGTGAGTTGTAGGCTAACCCTGCCCTCCTAGCCCCATCTGTTCATAGAGAAAAGCTGCCAATTGGGAGCTGGAAGGTAGGATTAGCCTGCATCTCATGAATATCCTCTGCTCATGCATTACATTGAGAGGACTGTAGCTAAGAAAGTGTACATTTCGCCAAAACTTTAAAACTCCTTTTATCACACATAAAGCATAGCCTTAGTTTTACCTTGGTGTTGGCACTGTAGTTCTGAGAAGGGAACGCTCTCCATATTTGGCGGGAATGTGGCGCAATTAGGCCCTTTTGAGTCTTGGTTTTCGACCTCTACACCAAAGGCAGTGGTCGCTTCCTCACACCCTCTCCTCAGCTGGTTCTTCTTTCAATCATCCCTGGCAAGATCTCAACGGTCAAGAAAGATCTCGTGCAGCACTTCCTTACGGCCGCTAGAACGCCTGCCCTGGTCGAATTGATGCAGCAGCTTCTCTATATCTGGAGGATGGAGGCCCTGATAGCAGAGGACTCACCTGATTCCTCTAAATTTGAGACCCTCTTGTGGCTGTGGGTACTGTTCCAGGAGTCCAATGAGCTCTCTAAACGTTTCTCCTGACTTCAGGGTTCTTCCTGGGCTTCCCTTCCCCTGGGTACACTTTCTTAGCTACAGTCCCCATTCCCTTATGTCCTTCCTCCCTTTTTGAGTGTCTCTTGTGTTCGTTTGTGCTTTTGTTTCCCCTATTTGTAGTTACTTGTTTCTTTGTCTCTCTTCTGTGTTCCCACTATAGGCACTGTACTTATCTGTTTATGTAAGGGCTATTCTTTGTAGGTGCCGGCCATGGATTTTATCAGATTCCAACACCCAGTGGCCTTCATCGATCCAGTCTCCCCATTTGCCTTTGTCTTTTGGCGGACTGTTGGCACCTATGTTGTTTGCCCCCGGCATTACATTGTACTTTTCAGGCCACAAGCCTCTGATTGTTATGTTGATTTTCCTTTTCCTGTTATATCAAAATACCTTAATAAAAATGAATGGCACATAAAGCATAGCCTTAGGTTGTCCTGGATGATTGGTATATCTAATTTCCAACAATGCAATTTTCCATTCCAGTATGTAAAAAAATTAAAGCTGCTTTCTTTTATTACAAGCATGACACTTGTCCAACAACAAATGCTACTGAAAGCACATGCCCAATCTGTCTACATTATTGATCCATAGGCAGGCAAAACAAAACATGATGAGACAGTTACTATTTTTCTTATATTAGGGGGAAAATTACCAGTTACAAAACAGAAAAAAAAAATCTCTTGATAAAGATTCCAACTCAGACAATCTAGTACACAGGGATATTGGTAGATTCGAAAACATAAAATTATTAAATCCAAAGACTCACAACTGACACTCAGTTGCCCCTGCATTTCCATATGTTACAGCCCAACATGAAGGCTTCTTTAAGATGTTCTTCTGAAGAGTATGCAGCCCAGGCCCCCACATTTTACACCACATACTGCTGAAGGTTAGAAACACATTGCACCAAAATAGGTATAATGTAAACAAGGCTTCCACAACAGCCACAATGTCCCTTGTGATTAGCACAATACTATTTTCATCCCTAAGACAGCCACAATAGTCCATGACAGCTACAGTGTCCAGTTAAAACCAAAACCCTACTCCACAATGACCACATTGCAGCTATAGAGTTCTCTATGCCTGCTACAAAGCCCCCATGAAAGCCATATTGTACACCTTGCTAGCCACAGTACCTCTCAGTTAAACCCAGTCCATGCTTCTGCAAGCCTTTTCCTACAACTGCTTCCTATTTCAGTAGTAACTGATATCAGGTGCCAAGAAATGGGAAAACAGACGTGATCTAATGATCCCTGATAGTTTCCATTTTAAAGTGGCAATTGCTAGTCAGGGTTCCAGCCAAGAATCCTGGGACATATGCATCTGGTGCCCAGCCACACTCAACTGCTGGCACACATAACTTGAAATATAATATCCTTCACAAAAAGTATCCAGGCCCCTTTAAACACTTAACAAGTTAACTATGAAGACTTCCTCTGCTAGTCTCTATTCTTGTAGCAAAGAAACTCAATCTATAATAATCTGGGACTACAGACTATTTTAATTGATGTTAAGTGAAGACAACATTATTTATGCTTGTCTATTGATACCATACTGCTACATTTATTTGTATGAGGCATGGACCCAAAATTACCAAACCAGATCGAAAGAGAGAAAATGTAAGATTTCAAAATACTGCAGCTGACAAACATTTTACATACAGTCTTCAATAAATCCAGCAGGGGTCTCCCTTTACACAAGTTAAGATACATCACCATCCACGTTAAAGTTCAGTGTAATGATGAGAGTAAAATCTAAAATGGACCATTAGCATTTTCATCTGCAAAGAACAGCTGCTGTTTTCGCATGTTTGGTCCCTCCCAAAAATGTATACACAATATGAATTTGGAGAATGAGCTAACTAGGTACTGGATAAGTATACAAAATGACTCTTATATACAGGCAAACATCCTGCACT
The DNA here is from genome assembly GCA_947044405.1 of Leptodactylus fallax. Lineage (NCBI taxonomy): Eukaryota > Metazoa > Chordata > Amphibia > Anura > Leptodactylidae > Leptodactylus > Leptodactylus fallax. The sequence goes on from CAMRHE010000024.1 coordinate 3,696,435, forward strand.
TATAGACATAGGCTGTCGTCCTCAGAAAAGTCACAGTAGTATACGTTTCCACTGCTAAGCAGCACAACACTGTGATAAACAATGTTCATTAGCCATCAAGTTGATACTGCTAAAGCTAAAGTTTCCAGGCTGTCATTTAGGTAACAGTGTCGCAACAAAGCAAAAGACGAGCAGGTCTTTACTCTGCATTGCTCTCTCAACTGTGGCACACTGTAGATATTGATATAATGCATCAACAACAGATTGAGATGGAAACTGCAAGGCTGAATGTAGTAATACTAAATCACATCATTGTTTTTGGTATCAAAATTTTTAGATGGTAGTTTACTTTTTTGAAGAAAAAGTTCTGCTTGTCAGATATGACAGAAGATACCTTCCTTTATGTTTGTTTAACATGAGAATGAACCTACCCTTATGGCTTTATTCACACTTTAGTCATGTTTTACTTAAAGGGAGTAGATCACTTTGAAGAGGTTTTCCAGGCAAATAATATTGATATCCTTAGAATAGGTCATCAACATCAGATCAGCTTGGCAGAAGTTCGACACCCAGGACCTACAGAGGCTGTTATACAGAGAACAGAGCTGAATGCAAAAGCTCTTTTCTTTGTGTATCAGTCGTGCTGAGTTATTGCAGCTCAGCTCCTGTTCACTTGTATAGGAGCTCAGACGCCGTAACTCAGCATGGCCACTACACAGAGAACAGTGCTATCCGTTTCTGACTCTGTTCTCTGTATATCAGCTCCCGAGAACAGTAGATCGATGGGGGTCCCAGACATCAGACCCTTGCCGATTTGATAATAGTCATCAATCTGATTATGGTCCTCAATACCATCTGCCCCGAGGACCCCTTTAAGGATATGTTCTCAGAACAGGATATTTTCCAGTGTGTGTTTTCCAAGACAGACATCTAAGGCTGACCATAGGATTTCCACAGCGACTGCTCCAAAGCAACACAATTATAAGTATTACAGTTGTTCAATAAAACTAACATGTACATTTTAGGCCAGAAATAAGTGACATGCCACTTATTTCCATAGTGGAATTAATAAACTGAAATTTTCCTATTCATGTGAATGCGTTGCAGAGTCCCTTTCACATGGACGGGAAGTGCATTGCACGTAGGTATTTGAGTAGAATATGTATTCCAAAATCTGCTCAAAATTACGTGGTGTGCAAATAGCCTGAAGCTGCAATTGTTTGTTTGTGGTCTGGCATACCACACCATACTATAACTAACAACCTACAAGTCTAAAATACTTAAGCATGTGGTGGACTTTTTATCAACAAATTTGGAAACCTGTTTTCAATTATTATTTTATAAATAAAGGCTGGATTTTTCTTAGGACATGCTGGGGCTCGTCTTCTACAGTCACAAGATTGTAGTGATGGCTGATCTACTTAGAAATATATTAAAGAATTATTATACACATTCTTATGGTTTTCACTGTAATATTTGGCTAATATGAGAACAGATGATGATCAATTTTATCCCAACAAAATATCTGTCTGTGTGTGTGTGTGTATCACCAACTGAGACTAACTGTTCAGATATTAAAGGGAGTCTACCACCATCAAAATCACTCCTAAAACACTTATATGCTGTCAAAAGGGTGGATAGTGACACTTTAATCTGTATACAAGTTACCAGTTTGTGCACCAGTGCCTGCCAGTGCACCCATTTTCACCTGTGGTAGCCACCTAGCACTGCCCCGTCCTAACTTAAAGGTTGACAGGTGCTAAAAAGCAGTGACCACAGTCAGAAACAGGTGCTGTGGCAGATATGGCCATGCCCCAGGGTGCACTGTACAGCTCATTTGCACTAAAAGTTGATTTTCTCAACAGTAAGACTGCATTTTGAAACAATAAAACCATGTTCACTATTTCACTAACAGTCCCTACAATAGCATATCTGTGGGTTTGATGCAATTTTGGTGCTGGTAGACTCCCTGCAATATTGAGTTGAAACCTGTACACATCTACGCAGGTCAGTGAATGTAGAAGTAGTGAGGTTGCTCCAACATTCCTGGTCTTCAATAGACTGGTTATAGATTTACCTTCTTACAGTCCATCCATAATTATAAAATGCTTGCTTTGGTCTGTAGCTTCCCACACTTGAAGTAGAGTATATAATATAATATAGTACGGCTCTAATCAAACTTTGATTTACATGAAATTTTAATAAAATCTCCAACCATAGAGATAAAACAGCTGACTATAACAGGTAGGGAAGCTGCAGAAAATAATGTGCATGCATACCTAATGAGACATTTATACAAAGAATAATTAGGCTGCACAATTTTCACTTTATTACTCTGCCTCTCTTTGTGTCTATTTCCCGACACATCGCACACAGGGTCTATATGTAAATAATTGACGCTTCATTGTCAATTCATACTCCAGCAGTCGTTTCCACACTTAACTATCCACAGGTCATCACTGAGATAGTAGTCCAGTTCATGGTCATTAGCCAGATAACAGAAGATCACCTTACACTACAGACATATAACAAAACACGAAGAGGGGGGCGTGGCCTAGACATGTCACCGTAAAGCCGCACATGTACAGAGCTCCCGGACCCCGAGCGCTTCTAGCTATCATTAAGGGGGTAAAATTACTATAAAATCGCCCCTGAACGGCTTACCTGAGATGGTTAAGCGCCCTGGACGCAGGGGGACGACTTCCTCCTCCCTAACGGAGCCGCGCATCGCGTGTTTCTTGCTCTCTCCTTCCTCCCTTCAGGCGGAGGGAGCCAAAATGGCGCCGGCGCGTGCCTCAGTAGTACCAGCGGCGCCTCTTCATTGCCCAGCGGACCCTCCGGACTCCCAGGGGAGGCCTCACACGCAGCTATCCCCTCCGCTGCTGTCTCAGCCGCCGACAGAGGAAATCAGCGCTTCACCGGCAGGTACCGGTCCCCCCCCCCCCCCCCGCTCCCAAAATGGCGGCCCCAGAAGTGTTCCCTCGCTTCAGCCCTCACCTCCCCCCGAGGAACAGTTAACTCCTGAGCTCCTGCAGTCTCCCTCTCTCAATGACATACCTGGCCCAGCTGGATCTGGTGCAAGCTCACTGTCTCACTCTCTCATGCCTTCTATAATACAATCAGGGTCACTTTCCTATCAGTCTATGACCTCCCAGAATAAACTACATCCTGTAGAGACCCCAGATGTTCCTCTGGAAATGGATCCATATATAGCCAGGCCCTCGCCGGGCGGCATTCCGCTGACAACAGGAGCAGCCAGAGTATCCCACAATGCAGCAGACCCACGGTCGGAGACCGTCGTCCCTGGCGCCTCAGACCAGCGTGAGGGTTTGAGACCTGACCTCTCGGGCACCGCGATAGCCCTTCACTCTCCAGCCTCCTCTGACCTATCTGACTTCTCTGGGAGAGATGCAGCTTCACCCTCCCACCACCGAAAGCGTCCTAAATTATCGGATATCTGGAACCTTCTCAGCAATATGCCTACTAAGTTGGACTTGGAAGCTATGGTCCGCAGAGTGGAGGAAAGGCAAGAGAAAATCATGTCTGAGTTTAAAACAGAACTACAGACTCTATCTACACAACTCTCTACTCAACAACAGCAGGCTGCTTCGCTGGACCAACGCCTCACTGCCGTAGAAAATTTTCAGTCTACCCAAAGAGACCTCAACAGATCCATCCTTCTTCAGGTCGATGATCAAGAAAATAGAGGTCGTCGAAATAATGTCAAACTTAGGGGTATCCCTGAAAGCCTACCCCCCTCGGAGCTCCATTCTGCCGTGACCCTGATCTTCAACACAGTCCTGTCTCGTCCTTTGGACACGGAGATCACCATTGACAGAGTCCATCGGGTGCTGGGTCCTAGGTGTAAGGACACCTCGGAGCCTAGGGATGTCCTTTGTAGAGTCCATTTTTTCAGGGAGAAGGAGGATATTCTCCAGGAGGCCTGGCGTGGTGGCCCGGTCCCATTTATGAACACCCAAGTGCACCTACTACCGGATGTTTCCCGACGTACACTAGCCATGCGCAGAATCCTTAAACCAACTTTACAAGTCATCCTGGACTCTGGGGCCACATATAAATGGGGTCACCCTTTCCATGTTCAGATACGTCGCAACGGAGCTTCCTTTGCACTTCACTCTCCGGAACAAGAGACTTTGCTGGCGAAGTTTCTGGATATGCCTGATCTCTCTCTCCCTGACTGGCTGATCTATCCCCTGCCGCCTGTGCCTCTGGGAGGGCGCCCGCCTTCATCTGCCCTGACTCGGAGACGACCTCGAGGGGAGGGAGTCTGGCGGAGGTCTACTTGAAATGTGATCTATTTTCCTAGGGTGTTCCCCTTTATCACACTTTCTGGTTAATGACGAGCAGGGCATCTGGAATGCTTTGTGTAAGAGGGGGCACCTTGCGGGTCTTTAGCTTTATTTCCCCCTGGGGGATACATAAGGGTTCTCAATCCAACGGAGGGCGGTTGGAGGCCCTTATCCTAAGTTCTTCCCCACTTCCCTACTTAAGTTGTTGAGCTTCTTGTACCTTAGCTCCCCCTACCTAGCGGTAAGGCATACCCTCGTAGGGGGTTACCCCCCCCCCCGTCTGTTTGGCTGGGATTACCTTTTAGTAAGGGTTTAGCCCCCCTCTCTCTCCCACCTTAGTAGAGAGGTATTGATTACTCTTTCCATTCTCATGCTCGGGGAAAGGATGGCAACTAGATTTGAGTTTTTACTTTTCCCCTGATAGTCTAGTTTAGCAGCTCTCTGGGCGCATACTGCGGTGTGATCCTGGGACCTGCTTAAGTGGGTTATCCCACTGTTTTCTGTTTACTGCTCTTGGATTAGCCTTGAGCGGAATTAATTGTTGTATTTCTTGGTTTCTTATCCCTCCCTTTGCACTCTCTCGTCCCCTCGCTTTCTTCCCCCCCCCCTTTTTTTTTTTTTCTTCCTCCTCTTTCTTTCCCTCCCTCCTCCCCCTCTGTGAGTCCTGTGTGTGTTGCTTGTTTGTTTTTGTTTTCTCCCTTTGCGGGATCCCGGCCCTCGCCATGGACTCTTTGGTGTTTTCCTCCATCAACGCTACTGGTCTCAATACTCCCGAGAAGAGATCATCCCTTCTCCGCCTTTTATGGGGTAAGAGGGCCCAGGTGGCCTTTATCCAGGAGACACACTTTCGGGAGGGGGCGGTCCCTACCTTTTCCTCCCCAAGATTCCCCGACGTGTACCATAGTTGTTACTCCCCGGGGTATGACAGATAGCTCACGAGGTTCGAGGAGTCCTGCATGGGAAGGGGCCTGCTAAGACACTCACTTTCCGATTTCTATCTGCTCCTGGTGTCCCCTCCTCCGGGCCACAGACCCTCCAACTTTACCAGATGGGAGGCCGATCTGGCCATGACCTTCTCTGACCAACAGTGCTCCGGAATTTTTGAGTTTACCCACAAGAGTTCGATGGCTACCAGTTATCAAGAGGCGGGATATAAAATCCTGATTAGATGGTACCATGTTCCGTCTAAGCTACACAGACTCTTCCCGTCCTCCTCTCCTGTGTGTTGGCGCTGTTGCTCGGAGGAGGGGACGCTTTTACATATCTTCTGGGAATGCTCGATATTGAGAGACTTTTGGGAGGGAGTACACAGGGTGCTAGGTCGGATATTCCAAACTTCCATTCCTAACACGCCAGCCTTCTTTCTGCTACACCTCTCAGATCACCCCCTGTGTACCTATCGCAAATCCTCCCTACGACATATGGTCAATGCCGCTAGGGCGTGTATCCCAGCGCTATGGAAATCGTCTAATCCCCCTTCTCCCCTGCACTGGATTCGTAAAGTGGAGGACATCCAGTACATGGAGGATCTCACGGCATCCCTTCGCGATAAGAGGGAATCCTTCATGGCGGCCCGGACGCCGTGGATTCTCTTTCAGGGATCCCAGGCCTATAGAGACCTGACGGGTAGACCTTGATGTAGGGTTTACGCTGCCGACATGGTGAGGTCGGGGTCCTCGCATGCCCGTCATTTGTGTGTTAACTTGATGTTCCCACATTTGTTCTCTCCCTGCCTTTCTTTCTCTCCCTCCTTCTCCCTTCCCCTCCCAGCTCCCCCCCCCCCTTTGTTCCTTTTGTCCCCCTGATAACTGCTTTGATTAGCAACAGTTGATGTGCTAATACATCTATGTCATGTTACCATGTTACTATGTATTGAAGCTGATGTATGCCTCGTTCCTTGAGGTCAAGCGCTTGTTTGGCTCACGCCATCATTGTTTGTTTGTTATTTCTATATAATATCTAAAATAAAGAATTTATAAAAAAACAAAAAAAAAACAAAAACAAAACATGAAGAGTCAATAGCAACAGTGGGTATGGAAAGTATTCAGACCCCTTTTTCACTCTTTGTTTCATTACAGCCATTTGCTAAAAGCAAATAAGTTCATTTTATTTCTCATTAATGTACACTCAGCACCACATCTTGACAGAAAAAAAACAGAAATGTAGATATTTTTGCAAATTTATTAAAAAAGAAAAACTGAAATATCACATGGTCATAAATATTCAGACCCTTTGCTGTGACACTCATATTTAACTCACACATGCTGTCCATTTCCTTCTGATCCTCCTTGAGATGGTTCTACTCCTTCATTGGAGTCCAGCTGTGTTTAATTAAACTGATTGGACTTGATTAGGAAAGGCACACACCTGTCTATATAAGACCTCACAGCTCACAGTGCATGTCAGAGCAAATGAGAATCATGAGGTCAAAGGAACTGCCCAAAGAGCTCAGAGACAGAATTGTGGCAAGGCACAGATCTGGCCAAGGTTACAAAAAAATTTCTGCAGCACTCAAGGTTCCTAAGAGCACAGTGACCTCCATAATCCTTAAATGGAAGAAGTTTGGGACGACCAGAGCTCTTCCTAGACCTGGCCATCCAGCCAAACTGAGCAATTGTGGGAGAATAGCCTTGGTGAGAGAGGTAAAGAAGAACACAAAGATCACTGTGGCTGAGCTCCAGAGATGCAGTAGGGAGATGGGAGAAAGTTCCACAAAGTCAACTATCACTGCAGCCCTCCACCAGTCGGGGTTTTATGGCAGATTGGCCCGAAGGAAGCCTCTCCTCAGTGCAAGACATATGAAAGCCCGCATAGAGTTTGCCAAAAAACACATGAAGGACTCCTAGACAACGAGAAATAAGATTCTCTGGTCTGATGAGACGAAGATTGAACTTTTTGGTGTTAATTCTAAGCGGTATGTGCGGAGAAAACCAGGTACTGCTCATCACCTGACCAATACAATCCCAACAGTGAAACATGGTGGTGGCAGCATCATGCTATGGGGGTGTTTTTCAGCTGCAGGGATAGGACGACTGGTTGCAATTGAAGGAAAGATGAGTGCGGCCAAGTACAGAGATATCCTGGAAGAAAACCTCTTCCAGAGTGCTCTAGACCTCAGACTGGGCCGAAGGTTCACCTTTCAACAAGACATGACCCTAAGCACACAGCTAAAATAACAAAAGGAGTGGCTTCGGAACAACTCTGTGACCATTCTTGACTGGCCCAGCCAGAGCCCTGACTTCAACTCAACTGAGCATCTCTGGAGAGACCTGAAAAAGGTTGTCCACCAACGTTCACCATCCAACCTGACGGAACTGGAGAGGATCTGCAAGGAAGAATGGCAGAGGATCTCCAAATCCAGATGTGAAAAACTTGTTGCATCATTCCCAAGAAGACTCATGGCTGTACTAGCTCAAAAGGGTGCTTCTACTCAATACTGAGCAAAGGGTCTGGATACTTATGACCATGTGATATTTCAGTTTTTCTTTTTTAATAAATTTGCAAAAATATCTACATTTCTGTTTTTTTTCTGTCAAGATGGGGTGCTGAGTGTACATTAATGAGAAATAAAATGAACTTTTTTGCTTTTAGAAAATGGCTGCAATGAAACAAAGAGTGAAAAATTTAAAGGGGTCTGAATACTTTCCGTACCCACTGTACATTCATTACTTCCACAAGTCAGATGACAAGTCAGCCACTGTAGGCAAAAAACAAGCCCAGTGTTCTCTTCCGGAAAGCCATTGAGTACACTTTGTAGGTATCACAAGCTGGATCTTAAATGGAAAACGTGCCTAAAATTTTATGGATATTATGTGCCTCATATTATAGTGGAGAGCTGTATTATGCTGCCGTTTTTGCACGTGGCACGATGCATTAGGCAGGTAGTTTAGAAATGATCTAATCGGGCACTCTAGAAACCATTCCATTTAGTTTAATGTATGAATTGGAGCATGAAATGACAAAAAGAAGCAATTTTCTTGTGCACATTCATATTCCTAAATCACAGAAATGTGTTATCTACATTATATTTTTTTTTCCACTTAGATCCTCTGAGTATTTTACTCTCAGCTTAAAAAGTATAAAAGGGAGATACAGCAGACAAGGGCTAACAATAGGAAAGAATATACAATACAATGGCTAATAGTGCGCAGTGACTGATATTTCATATTGCTTGGCAATAGAGGGCTACAATGTATTTAACAACACTTTAAAGTAAAGCGTGAACTGATCATACCATAGAGTACACGTCTACCATATGAATATATATTCAGAAGGTATTGTACTACATTTTATAACAATATCAATGTGAAACCCACTGTTTATTCAAGAATGACTTGTGTGATCCTCTTTTACTCTTTTGTGCTGAAAACAACAACTTTTCTATAAGCCTCTAGAAATCCTGATGCATTTACCTGATTTTTGCCACACACACACACACACACACACACACACACACACACACACACACACACAGTGTCTCATGCAGTAAAATAAGATTCCAATAAGTAAAGGCATTAATGAAGCTATAGTGAAATACACAAGAAAAGAATACCTATATAATATTAAAGAATTATAAGGCTGGGTTCACACCTGTGCCAGGATTCTGTTCGGTGATTCTGTTCCCCATTCCGCTTGAAAAATGCAGAGAGAAAAGTCCTGCAAGAAGGACTTTTCTCTCCGCATTTTTCGGGCGGAAACTGAGCAGACCCCATTACAGTCTACAGCGTCCACGTGTCCTGCAAGCAGGACTTTTCTCTCTGCATTTTTCGGGCGGAGGTCCGCGGGTAGCCGCTTTTTAAGCAGATTGGGTTTCCATTTTTCGAGTCCCCAAGTGGACCTGAAGAACGGAAACCCGAATGCAGGTGTGAACCTAGTGTAATACACTAAGTCTGACATTAGGCCATTATATGGTGGTAATTCTGAACCGCCATCTGACATCCCAATAAAGTGGCCCAAGGCCATCGATAATGGAGAACATTTATCGTGATGGGAATTCAGCCACTTTTGCTGGCATCTATGATGTAGTAATTTGCAGCAAATTTATTGAATGTATCAAATAATAAATTTCACACATCTTTAAAGGGGTTGTCCAGGAATTTCAGAAGTCAGGCAGGAGGTCAATCAGGGAAGATAAAACACATAAAAAAAATCATACTCACCTGTCCCTGACACTCTGGTGTCCACTGTCTGGTCCAGCATGCACTGCACTTTTGCTGGCATAAGTCCTGGGCTGTCTGTGCCTGCTGAAGCCAATCAGTGGCCAGAGGAAAGGAACCAGTGACGTCACTCACGTATGTCACTAGTTCCTTTCCAGAGGCTGCGAGAGGACTTCTGCTGGCAACGGCACTGGACTGGAGAGAGGTGGACACCGGAGCAGATATATATATATATATATTTTTATGTATCACCGGCCCCTTCCATGACTTCTGAAATTCCTGGACAACCACTTTTAATCTAACACTTATATACTGAGATGCTCTTTTCTATAACAAAACCTTACTGGGGTGGGATTGTGATCATTTTTGAAAATTTATGAAAAAGTTGCATCTGCTAAATTAGGTGTACACCAGTGTTATAGGCTAACCATGCCCACTTTCCCACCCACTTTACAAAAGAGTGACACAAAAATGTTAAAAGTCACACATTTTTTTTGTCCAAATGAGTGTAAAACTCTATTTACCCACCATTTGATGCTAAAGTTATGCTGGTCCAGGAGATCCCCTTATGTTTTACAGATAATTATAAGAAACAATAAATATTGTAGAAATTGACAACATAGATATGTGACACTAACTCTTTCTTTGTAATAATAGTAATAATAATAAATTACAATAATTCTTTGGAATAATAATGTGCAAAGGGACAAAATGTAGAAAGAAGCGTTGAATAGTTGGAATAGTTTTATCCATGATTATGGAAGTGACCAATATACCTTCCAGGCTAACCAATCAGCATAAAGCTCTGTTCACATTTGCATTGAGGATGCCAGGTTGGTGAAACGCATAGAGGTGGCCCCTCTACACTGGGGTCCTTTTCTGTTTGCTGGGGTCTGCATTCACCACGTCCACCTCATCTACAGATATTATAATACGATAACACACTCTTGACCTGATGCCTTATCTATAATCCTGTGGATATTTTTTGTTTATCTACTTTGCTGGATTGATCTGTAATCTATAGTCTTTATATGCTGTGCTGCCTTCAGTATGTAGCCATTACCTTATTCACTATCTGGTTATTGTTATAACTTTTACTTGATTATTATCATATGTTCAGAAAGTTTTGTATTTATTGTTATTTACTCCTTTCTGGCCATATATGTATTGTGAGAAAGTGACTGGTAAGGTTCTGGAGGGTCGCTATGTCTCTCCCAGATTCCTCACTTAGGTGTGGTAAGTGGGTTTACAATACAGGTAACAAAACCTCAGTTGTGAAAAGTCATTTTTGTTAACTGCTTCTTGTCCTACTAGGGAACACAGGTGGGAGCTTGGCCTCATCAAAGGCCTATAAAAGGTTGCTAAGTTCTCAGTCCTGGGCAGTTCCTGGGGGAGAAAGGAGGAGCCGGGTTCTGTCCTCACATTGAAAAGGCTGGTGAGACTCTGGAGTGAACTCCTGCCGTTGCTCTGTGATATTTATTGACCATGTGGCTGAAGTAAGCCACACGTACAGATAGGACAGCTTTCTGTATAGCTAGTTGCTCAGACGAGCAGGATTTCTGTTATTTTTTGCCTGAAAGTTAAGGCTTATTTCTGTTGTTGTTTTTCCTGAAAAATAAACACACAGGGTAATACCTGTTGGACTGAACCTTTGTGTCTGTCTCTGACTGTCTGGGTCCGCTGCAGCTACCACTGACCTTATTCTCCCACAGTATGTAGTGCAGTAAGTTTTGTATCCAGTGTTATTTACCTCTTTCTGGCTATAGACTGTGTATGTGTATATGTATATGTATATATACACACATGGACAAAATTGTTGGTACCCCTCGTTTAATGAAAGAAAAACCCACAATGGTCACAGAAATAACTTGAATCTGACAAAAGTAATAATATATAAAAATTCGATGAAAATGAACAAATGAAAATCAGACATTGCTTTTCAACCATGCTTCAACAGAATTTTTTAGAAAAGAAAACTCATGAAACAGGCCTGGACAGAAATGATGGTTCCCTTAATTTAATATTTTGTTTTCCAGATGGCATGTTTCAGCTCCTTCCAAAGATGCTCAATAGGATTTAGGTCAGGGCTCATAGAAGGCCACTTCAGAATAGTCCAATGTTTTCCTCTTAGCCATTCTTGGATGTTTTTAGCTGTGTGTTTTGGGTCATTATCCGGTTGCAAGACCCATGACCTGCGACTGAGACCAAGCTTTCTGATACTGGGCAGCACATTTCTCTCTAGAATCCCTTGATAGTCTTGAGATTTCATTGTACCCTGCACAGATTCAAGACACCCTGTGCCATATGCAGCAAAGCAGCCCCAGAACATAACAGAGCCTCCTCCATGTTTCACAGTAGGGACAGTGTTCTTTTCAAGATATGCTTCATTTTTCCATCTGTGAACATAGAGCTGATGTGCCTTGCCACATTCTCCTTTGTGGCTTATCAACATGTAGTTTGGCAAATTCCAGTTTTGTCAGATTCAAGTTAGTTCTGTGACCATTGTGGGTTTTTCTTTCATTAAACGAGGGGTACCAACAATTTTGTCCACGTGTGTGTATATATATATATATATATATATATATATATATATATATATATGTGGATTTAGTGCAACCTTTGTCCCCAGCATTATGTGTCTCTAGTTGTGGGCTTTTTTAGCTATCTGCCCGCCCCTGTCTCTACTTTTTATCAGTACTTGTCTTTATATATTAGTGTAATTAATAAAAACTATTTATTTTTGAATATATCATTGATTGTGTCTTCTATGACCACTTTTTGTTTATGCCTATAGTGTCTTATATGGTCATGAATCTTAATTTGAGGAAAATATTTTTTGTATGGTTACATTTGCATTGGAGACACCATCAAGAGAGGATTCCATCACGTTTGACAGAAAAAACAGCACTGTATCACCTGTCTGGTGTCCAAAGGGTCCTAGGTCGTTTGAGATACACATCAGTCTCTGTCCAGAGGTTTATGTCAATATAAAGAAAATGAGACTGAAATCCACAGTGAGAAAGAGAGCAAGAGAAAGGGAGTGATCCAGATACTGTATATATAAGAAATGCTGTTATATGATCAATCCAATTTCAGTAGAATACACCCCACTCCTGAACAACCCCTATATGGAATTAGTTAGTCTACAATACTACCAAAAAGGGGCACTGCTGATCTGCTTAAGTAAAATGTATTATTTATAAGAATAAACTTCTTACTTTTATGGCATAGTCACTTTATATGTCATAAATGTTTGATAGATGTGGTTCCCACATCTCTTCTCTTGAGTCTTTTGGCTGCTGAGAAGGAAGACATGGCCGTACATGTTCGTATCTCTCCATTCACTTCTATGGATGTTACAAATATAGTCAAGCATGTCTAAATATCAGACATAGGAATACCCATTTAAGGCTAAGGCCCCACGTAGTTCGCAGAGTTTTCCTCATGTCCACTGCAGATATTTTTCTGTAATGTGTGGATAGGAGTAGCCAGAATCCCGTCAACTTTGCAGGTACTGTAAAATGCCACAGCAAAATCGCAGCGTTTATGCTACATGGGGCCCAGCATCAGGCATTTGTAAGTTTGCTCAATATTATAGGGAATTACCCAGGAATTTAAATTGTATGTTTTTTTAAGGCAACAAAACTATAGTATTCCATAGAAAAGAGTCGTCTACTATACTAATAATCTATGACTACCTGATAATAGCACAGTGACACTACAGCATTCTTTTTCTCCACATTTTTATATACGGCTGAAAAACTAAAGACATCAGTATTTATCTACCCTACTTGTATTTTAAGCTTCAAAAGCATTATTTCATTCACTAACAATTCCACTTCTCCCTTCAAATGTCACATCAATTTAAGCAGTAGTCATAGAACGACGTCTAGACGCCAATGTTACACAAAAATACAAAATGCCCAATTTTCCTCATTAACTAAAAGAGAGAATTCCTTGGCATTAAGCAAGTCTTACAAATTCTCTGCAAATGATTTGAAAACAGGAATGACTGCCAGTCCAGCAGCCTCAATGTAAAATCTTCTCAAGCTGTTTCTTCAAAATATTAACTGGAGCTGCCAGAGCTGGCACCAGACAGTGCCCGTGTCTCTCCCTGACTGTGCAAACAGTGAGATACTTCGTGTTAACTAGATGAAGCCCAGGATTGCATTGATACAATGCCCCTAGCCCTGGCTCGACGTTCCTGAAATGACTGAGCTGTTACATCCCAAGCCATTGCTGGGTTCTCTGCACTACAGAGGGGCATCCGACCATTCATTAATTAGGGAAGAGTAAGGTCCTAGGGAAGCAATGATGGGTTAAAGAGTTGCTCTACAACGAAGCTTTTCTGAATTAATCAACTGCCAACATGAAATATTTATACAAGCTGAAGGCACTCGGCATTTTTTAACGCTCTGGGGACATTTTTTATTTTAAATCCCACCTTGGTTTTATTCTGCAATTCTGAAACTAGAAAAACAGTTACGATAAGCCTTGTCCTTGAAGGATATTGTCTAGTGACATGAATTCATTTCTGAAATCTGTAACCTGCAGCCTTTGATTTAATTGTAAAGTACCACACGGAACTGCAGTCTACAAGACAATATGTTCCCTCGGTCACTTCACCTTGCTCCATAATATGTTTGCATGGCAATAAGCTCAGATCTTAGTCTAGCACTGTGACAATGATCACACGACGAAGCAGAATTGCCACTGGCAAGCCAGACATTCCAAATTTTGAAGGACAGACACCTAATATTAGAGCAACATTATCATTTGTTTCTGCTGCTAAGCAATTTTTCCAGCAGTAACCATGAGCTGCATTGCTTCCCACTCACACAGGGTGCAGAGCTGTTGACTATTAAACTGTTAGAAGCCGAGCACGGGTCTTAGAGATCAGATAGCAAGTAAATTGGTGTGAGGCAAGCAAGCAGCAGAACATAAAAAAAACACAGTAAAGGACAAATACGAATACACAATACCTAAAAGGCAGAAGGATCAAATTGAAAATGAAGGTAGAAAATAGGCTGAAACTGTACTACAGAAATGGACAGAAAACAGCAGATAAAAGGAACATCTGTGAAGAATGAGAACTGGAAAGGGTGAAATAAAATTGCTGAACATTGATAAATACAACACTAGAATGTAACATGATAGAAAGAGAACGTAAATCCATATATAAAATCAATAATACCTTGTTCAAAACCAGAAAAATCTACCAAAACGCTATAAATAAATATAATATATACCCATAAATATACAGTTTAATCTATTCTGATCATTGTTTACACACTACAAATGGGGCATTAAGTAGCGACTGTATTTTACATTAGTATTTGTAGGCCAAAACCAGAAAACAAGAGTAACCAGAGAAAGACTATAATGGAAAGAGTTGCAACTCTGATGAGGTTTGGGATTTGGACTGCTCCTGATTTTGGTTTACAAATAAGGAAACAAAATACTGTTGTGCCCAATGGCTGCCTTTAAAGGGGTATTCCCATAAACATAATAATATTTATATTTGTAGATAATTAAAAGTTTAACATTTTTGCAAATATAAGTAGTTAAAAATTCGGCAGAGTTTTAAAGATTTTCTCTAACCATCTCAGTGGTGACAGTCTGTTGTCTTGATCGACTGCCAATGGATACGTCCACGAATGCAGAAACTTTCTATGGTCTGAGACTTGTCAGGAACCCAGCTATGATTTTCTTATTGTAGATGGTCTATCAGGCAGGGACACTACATGTATCAGAAGATATCCCGGCCACAATAAGGAAATCAAGGCTGATTTTCTGACCTTAGAAAGGTCCTGCATTTATGGTCGTATCCACTGGCAACCGATCAAGACAACAACTTGTGACCACAAGATATTTAGAGAAAATCTTTAAAACTCTGCAAAATGTTAAATTACTTATATTTACAAAAATGTTTAACTTTTAATTATCTACAAATTTAAAAATGTTTATGTTTGTGGGAATACTCCTTTAACCTAATGTCATACAAGTTCTTTTTTGCTTACATATTGAGGATGCAACATTTGGGCCTCCCTTGGTGTTTCAAAACCTGACTTAGACTACCATAGAAGCCTATGGTACATTTAATTCTGGTGAACTGTGGGAGGTCAGAGTGTTGCTTCTATATTGTGAGTGCAAAAAAGCATCCCTATCATGCTCATGTAAAACTGGTATAAAGCAAAGGTCCCTGCAAAGATCACACGAATGCACATTTACACAAAGCAATTATTGGTACAATCTTTCACTGCAGCAAAAACCTGCAAGAGCGAACTCAGGCTGACATGCTTGAATAGTTCTTAGTAGGCCTTATTCATACAACAGAGTCTCATCAGTCATGGGCTTGGTTCCACAGTGTTTTATCAGGCCAATGCACATGAAGCAAGCTGGTTATGGTCAAAACTAACAAGTATTCACATCCTCACCAAATCTACATCACTTGGCTCCTGTCAACATCACTGTAATGGGCATGTATCATAAATACTGAATAAGCTTTGCAAATGTAACGTCACTACGTAAGGCCCATCATCGCTACTGCATTGTAAACAGAAGCCAATGGAGGATCATAAGATCTATGGCACTTATGGCAAAAGCAGTTGCCATTAGATTATTTTTAAAACTAAGTTAAAACCCATTTAATTTTTTCTTATAACTAGTAAACTTGAAACATAATTCAACCGGAATCTAGGCCTTTTGGCACATTAAGTGCAGATTTCCATGTGGAGACATGGAATATCTACAGAATACAGTACCAACAAATGGATTATGGATTTGAACTGACCAGATGAGTTTTATTGATTATTAATAATTTGTGATATCTGGTGATTTTTCTCCAGCATTGTATGTGGCCATTATACTGTCATTTTGTAGATGAAGTATTATTCATAAATGATCATGTTTGATTTTCCATATTGGTTATGTACAATATCAATATCAATTATAAGGAAACTTTTGAATAGAGAGACATATTGGTTATGACTCCTGAAAACATGCAGATCATTTGGTCTGAATAGATGGCAAATTTGACTTTACATTATGAGGTTTAATCTGTGTCTTAATTATTATATATTGCTTTTCATACATGTCAATGTTTGTTTAAATCTGGTTTATTTTAACCAGATCATGGTGTTCAATTGTGATGCTTGTTAATGGCCAAATGTATGTTATTAAACTCACCTGACTGCAACCATCTGTAAGCCAGTAAGATCCTCCAGTGGGGCTTGGCCACATCACTAATGGAAAAGGGCCCGGACCTGGCATCATGTGTATGTACATGCCGCTGGTCTCCTTTCCAATGAAAGGCTGACTAGGGGAGGTGAGTAAAAATAGCAAACACTTATACTCATCTTGCCTCACCTCTCCTAGGCATCTGACGGTCCCTGTTGTTATCTTTTGGCCTGCGACTGACATCACGTACCCCAGGGGTCAACACTGAGGCCTGTGGTTGGGCTTTAGCAGTCATATGAGGCGCACTGACATCATGACCCCGAGCATGATGTCAGCCGCAGGGTAAAGAGGATATCAGAGACAGTACACTTAGTGGATGTTACATCTTACCATAATCAGACAGTTATTTATTTATTTATTATGCTTACTTATATAGCGCCATCATATTCTGCAGACATTGACAGTCACTGTCCCATATAGGGCTCACAATCTACAGTACAGACCAAAAGTTTGGACACACCTTCTCATTCCAAGAGTTTTCTGTATTTTCATGACTATAAAAATTGTAGATTCACACTGAAGGCATCAAAACTATGATTTAACACATGTAGAATTATATACTTAACAAAAAAGTGTGAAACAACTGAAAATATGTCTTATATTCTAGGTTCTTCAAAGTAGCCACCTTTTGCTTTGATTACTGCTTTGCACACTCTTGGCATTCTCTTGATGAGCTTCAAGAGGTAGTCACCTGAAATGGTTTTCACTTCACAGGTGTGCCCTGTCAGGTTTAATAAGTTGGATTTCTTGCCTTATAAATGGGGTTGGGACCATCAGTTGTGTTGTTCAGAAGTCAGGTGGATACACAGCTGATAGTCCTACTGAATGGAGTGTTAGAATTTGTATTATGGCAAGAAAAACGCAGCTAAGTAAAGAAAAACGAGTGGCCATCATTACTTTAAGAAATGAAGGTCAGTCAGTCCGAAAAATTGGGAAAACTTTGAAAGTGTCCCCAAGTGCAGTGGCCAAAACCGTCAAGCACTACAAAGAAACTGTCGCACATGAGGACCGCCCCAGGAAAGGAAGACCAAGAGTCACCTCTGCTGCGGAGGATAAGTTCATCCGAGTCACCAGCCTCAGAAATCGCAGGTTAACAGCAGCTCAGATTAGAGACCAGGTCAATGCCACACAGAGTTCTAGCAGCAGACACATCTCTACAACAACTGTTAAGAGGAGACTGTGTGCAGCAGGCCTTCATGGTAAAACAGCTGCTAGGAAACCACTGCTAAGGACAGGCAACAAGCAGAAGAGACTTGTTTGGGCTAAAGAACACAAGGAATGGACATTAGACCTGTGGAAATCTGTGCTTTGGTCTGATGAGTCCAAATTTGAGATCTTTGGTTCCAACCACCGTGTCTTTGTGCGATGCAGAAAAGGTGAACGAATGGACTCTACATGCCTGGTTCCCACCGTGAAGTATGGAGGAGGAGGTGTGATGGTGTGGGGGTGCTTTGCTGGTGACACTGTTGGGGATTTATTCAAAATTGAAGGAATACGGAACCAGCATGGTTACCACAGCATCTTGCAGCGGCATGCTATTCCATCCGGTTTGCGTTTAGTTGGACCATCATTTATTTTTCAACAGGACAATGACCCTAAACACACCTCCAGACTGTGTAAGGGATATTTGACCAAGAAGGAGAGTGATGGGGTGCTACGCCAGATGACCTGGCCTCCACAGTCACCAGACCTGAACCCAATCGAGATGGTTTGGGGTGAGCTGGACCGCAGAGTGAAGGCAAAAGGGCCAACAAGTGCTAAGCATCTCTGGGAACTCCTTCAAAACTGTTGGAAGACCATTTCAAGTGACTACCTCTTGAAGCTCATCAAGAGAATGCCAAGAGTGTGCAAAGCAGTAATCAAAGCAAAAGGTGGCTACTTTGAAGAACCTAGAATATAAGACATATTTTCAGTTGTTTCACACTTTTTTGTTAAGTATATAATTCCACATGTGTTAATTCATAGTTTTGATGGCTTCAGTGTGAATCTACAATTTTTATAGTCATGAAAATACAGAAAACTCTTGGAATGAGAAGGTGTGTCCAAACTTTTGGTCTGTACTGTACATTCCCTATCAGTATGTCTTTGGAGTGTGGGAGGAAACCGAAGTACCCGGAGGAAACCCACGCAAACATGGGGAGAACATACAAACTCCTTGCAGATGTTGTCCCTGGCAGGATTCGAATCCAGGACTCCAGTGCTGCAAGGCTGCAGTGCTAACCACTGAGCCACCGTGCTGCCCTACACTTATCCTCTATCCTGTGGATAATTGTATACATTATATAAAATATATATAATATATTACACACGTGGACAAAATTGTTGGTACCCCTCGTTTAATGAAAGAAAAACCCACAATGGTCACAGAAATAACTTGAATCTGACAAAACTGGAATTTGCCAAACTACATGTTGACAAGCCACAAAGCTTCTGGGAGAATGTGGCAAAGCACATCAGCTCTATGTTCACAGATGGAAAAATGAAGCATATCTTGAAAAGAACACTGTCCCTACTGTGAAACATGGAGGAGTCTCTGTTATGTTCTGGGGCAGCTTTGCTGCATCTGGCACAGGGTGTCTTGAATCTGTGCAGGGTACAATGAAATCTCAAGATTATCAAGGGATTCTAGAGAGAAATGTGCTGCCCAGTGTCAGAAAGCTTGGTCTCAGTTTCAGGTCATGGGTCTTGCTACAGGTTAATGACCCAAAACACACAGTTAAAAACACCCAAGAATGACTAAGAGGAAAACAGTGGACTATTCTGAAGTGGCCTTCTATGAGCTCTGACCTAAATCCTATTGAGCATCTTTGGAAGGAGCTGAAACATGCCGTCTGGAAAAGGCACCCTTCAAACCCGAGACAACTGGAGCAGTTTGCTCATGAGGAGTGGGCCAAAATACCTGTTGAGAGGTGCAGAAGTCACAGGAATCATTTCATTGCAGTGATTGCCTCAAAAGGTTGTGCAACAAAATATTAAGTTAAGGGAACCATCATTTCTGTCCAGGCCTGTTTCATGAGTTTTCTTTTTTAAAAAATTCTGTTGAAGAATGGTTGAAAAGCAATGTCTGACTTTCATTTGTTCATTTTCATAGAATTTTTATACATTATTACTTTTGTAAGATTCAAGTTATTTCTGTGACCATTGTGGGTTTTTCTTTCATTAAACGAGGGGTACCAACAATTTTGTCCACTTGTGTATATATCTCTAAAATATATTTTATATAATATATTATATATCACTAATATATATATATATATTGTATATCTAAGAATACCTGTCTGATTTCTACACTGACCAGACACATTTCTACAAAAGGTGGTTCTTTTCTTCAAAAATGAATAATAAGTGTTAAACTGTATTAACAGAAGCTGAACATGGTTGACTCTTAGGAATACAAATAGAGTGCTCAGTCAAGCGAATAGGTATCAATATTTTAGCCAAGAGGCAGAGAAAAATGTTCACTGAATTTACCATGAGTATATGTCCCACTTTCAGGATTTTAATAAGTCATGAACTAAAATATGCCATTTACAAACACTGATGTTCCTGTGAACTCTTTAGTGCTTGCTAAAACTGTGTTTTTGTTAGTAACTAAAATATAAGAATAAAAAAAATATAATTGGAACTTTTTTTTTTTTTAGATTAAGTCAGATACAAGCAAACGCTTTACACAATTTCGTTATGTTTATGCGAGAGTATCTTGTCAATGATATATAGGTGAAAGGACCATATGCTCATAGAAAATGGCAAACACAAGCTTAAAGGGGTTGTGCTATTAATAATACTTATCCCTTAACCACAGGATCGGGATAAGTGTCTGATCTCTGGGGGTCCAACCACCGAAATTCCCCCATGTCTCCTCGTAGTGAATGGAGCACGAATGCTCTTGTGTGACTGGCACTCCATTCGCTGCTATGGGACTGCCAGGGCTGCTGGAGATTGCAGTCCCAGCTGCCCCATAGCAGTGAATGGAGTGCCAGTCACTTCAGCGCAATGGTGCTTTATTCACAAGGAGGAGTCATGGGGGAATTTCGGTCAACCGTTCTCTGTTCTGGCGGTCTGACCTAAAGCAATCTGATACTTATGCACTATATTGTGGTTAGGGAAAAATGTCCTTAATAGAACATTTTTAAATTATCCTTTCTCTCCCACCTGATGTTACACTAGGCGTGGAAAAGTACTAGTAGCACATGTGCGGTCACAAATGTCGAGGAACACTTATAACACCAGAAGAGTATAATGTCATCACAGCGATGTTCCAAAGCTTAAATATTGCATCAATATCAGACTGGTCAGAGTCAGACACATGGCATCTACACAGTAAGTATACTCTGCAGAGATTCTTAGGGTTCTTTTAGGCAAAAAGACAAAATTCTTAAAGATTTAGATTTTAATGTACAAATCTAAAGAGCTTAGCGTTTACACAAATAATGTATGCAGAAACAGTTAAACATAAAGAGGAAAATAACAAAACAGATGTCCAATTCTTTGCTTTTCCATGCAGTAGAGTCCTTTGTTTGCGCCTAGGAAGATGAGGGGAAAAAGCACACAAGTACAACTGGACTGCGTCCCTAACTTGTGTCATCATAATGAGAATGGGCTATTATTTATATATATTATATATATATATATATATATATTATAGTGGGGAAAAAAAAGTATTTAGTCAGCCACCAATTGTGCAAGTTCTCCCACTTAAAAAGATGAGAGAGGCCTGTAATTGTCATCATAGGCAGACCTCAACTATGAGAGACAAAATGAGAAAACAAATCCAGAAAATCACATTGTCTGATTTTTTTAAGAATTTATTTGCAAATTATGGTGAAAAATAAATTTTTGGTCAATAACAAAAGTTCATCTCAATACTTTGTTCTATATCCTTTGTTGGCAATTACAGAGGTCAAACGTTTTCTGTAAATCTTCACAAGGTTGGCACACACTGTTGCTGGTATGTTGGCCCATTCCTCCATGCAGATCTCCTCTAGAGCAGTGATGTTTTGGGGCTGTCGCTGGGCAACACGGACTTTCAACTCCCTCCAAAGGTTTTCTATGGGGTTGAGATCTGGAGACTGGCTAGGTCACTCCAGGACCTTGAAATGCTTCTTACGAAGCCGCTCCTTCGTTCCACTGGCGGTGTGCTTGGGATCATTGTCATGCTGAAAGACCCAGCCACATTTCATCTTCAATGCCCTTGCTGATGGAAGGAGGTGTGCACTCAAAATCTCACGGTACATGGCCCCATTCATTGTTTCATGTACACGGATCAGTCGTCTTGGTCCCTTTACAGAGAAACAGCCCCAAAGCATGATGTTGCCACCCCCATGCTTCACAGTAGGTATGGTGTTCTTTGGATGTAACTCAGCATTCACTCTCCTCCAAACACGACGAGTTGTGTTTCTACCAAACAGTTCTACTTTGGCTTCATCTGACCATATGACATTCTCCCAATACTCTTCTGGAACATCCAAATGCTCTCTAGCAAACTTCAGATGGGCCCGGATATGTACTGGCTTTTGTTTCTGGTGTCCTTCCACAGCTCTTTGGTCTTCACCATAGTGAAGTTTGGAGTGTGACTGTTTGAGGTTGTGGACAGGTGTCTTTTATACTGATAACAATGTCAAACAGGAGCCATTACTACAGGTAATGAGTGGAGGACAGAGGAGCCTCTTAAAGAAGAAGTTACAGGTCTGTGAGAGCTAAACATCTTGCTTGTTTGTAGGTGACCAAATACTTATTTTCCACCATAATTTACAAATAAATTCTTAAAAAATCAGACAATGTGAATTTCTGGATTTGTTTTCTCATTTTGTCTCTCATAGTTGAGGTCTACCTATGATGTCAATTACAGGCCAGCCTCATCTTTTTAAGTGGGAGAACTTGCACAATTGGTGGCTGACTAAATACTTTTTTTCCCCACTGTATATATACACTAGCAGAAGGACCCGGCTTCGCACGGGTACATTTCATTTTTTGTTTGTGTAGTGGCCCCATAAGAATTGGCCAGTTTTGCACTTGACATCCAGTATGGCAGTCCAGTATAGGTATAGTCTATTTATGGCTGTGTTGCTATGGAAACCTGGTAAATGAAATGTGAACTTATATTGGCTGATACACGTCATATGACTGAATATTTAAGGACCTGCAAACTGCTATTGACTCATACAGGTCATAAATAGCTTGGTTGCTATGGAAACCTGGTGTAAAGCTGTGTGTATGTCAAGACTGAAGAACCTGCGATTTTCCATTGGTCCATAAGCGTCATGTGATCATGTGTATCTCAGTTTGGATATCAGTGAAAGACCTGCGATCGGTTGATATGGAAAACCTGGAGTAAAGCTGTGTGTATGTGACCTTGTGTAACAGTGTCATCCACAGCGCCCTGCCCCTTTAAAGCTGACCTACAGCAGTGAAGAAAAATGGCTGGGTTGTTATGGAAACATGGAGTGCAGCTGTGTGCATATGGCTGACAATGCCTTGTCAGATTGGAGACGGGCTTGGGTCTGCTGGGGTGTTTCAGCAGCTCGCTGTTGTCTGTGACATACCTTTTCAGATTTGAGACGGGCTTGGGTCAGCTGAGAGTTTTCATTAGCTCGAGCAGCAGCCATGCGTTTTGCTGCAGGGGGCATGAGTAGTTTAAAAATGTTTAAATTTAGAAGAATGCTGAAATCCAGTATGGCAGTCCAGTCAGTGGCGTAAATACCGGGGTAGCAGTGGTAGCGGCTGCCACAGGGCCAGGGACATTAGGGGTCCCGGCAGGCCCCTGATGTATTTTTTTTTTTTTTAATAGGTCGTTACCTGCTGGTGGGGGCCCTATTTACTTACCGATCCCCGGTCCTGCTCACGGCCGCCTGCGCTTCACCTTCTGCGGAGGCGGCTGTGAGCAGGAGCAGGGATCGGTAAGTAAGACCTGTGAGCCGTGAACCCCACAAACACTGCTATCATTATACTCTGGGGTCTTTTGAGACCCCAGAGTATAATGATCGGAGGCCCCGAGGAGTTGAAGGAACATAAAAAACACTGTTACTTATTTCTCCTGTGCTACAGCAGGCTTCAGGCCTCCTTGGTGACGTCCCAGACATCGGTGGGCCAGTCCAACGTCATTATGCGTCGCGATGCATGCCTGGCTAACGTGACATCTGGTCCAACATTGAAGAGGTAGTAGGAAGTGCGCATAATACTATATGTGTTAAACTTGTTTTTTTTTTTCATTTTAAGTCTTCCTATAATTTTTTTGGAACCTGTAAAAGTCCTTTTATTGACAATTTATCAACCAAAAATATTTGGTCAGTTAAACATGTATACAATCAATATTCTAACATACACATGGTATTTCAAATGATAAAGTTTATCTGTCTCCAAAAGCTGTCAAGAATCTTAAACTATCTGTATTATGAGTTTATCTGAGCTAGTCCCTATGAAAGTGATATATGACACTGATGCTCTACTTGTGTGTTATGTGGAAACACAGATGGAATGAATGAGGTCTGTATATAAATTAAACTAAACAATGTGATTATATGTTCAGGCACTTCTAGCTTATATGGTCACTATTAGGCAGAAGCCTTAGTTTCTCAGGAAAGTCAACTCTGCATGCTGACAGTTAACTATATCATTAAAAAGGATGCATTGTAAACTACTTGAAATCTCTTCAAAGCAAAGAGCAAAAATTACACAAAAATATGGGGGCATCCCTTCATCAAGGAAAAGGTATATAGAATGCCAGTTATAATGTCTGTATTTAATTAATAATCCAGACAAGTTTGTTTTTTTAGGATCGGTGGGGCACCAAAGGTTGGACCAACAATCATAAAGTGATGACATATCCTAGCACCATACCACAATTTTCTGAAATTGAAACACTTTTTTTTTATTTAAAAAAAAAATCAAACAAAAAAACTGATCTGCATCCCTAAGCCCAACATAAATAAAAATGTATTAAAAATAGCCATCACCTATTATATATGCACACATGCTATACAGAAATTGAGTCTGAAAAATGGATATTTACAAAATCATATGAGTGGATGAAGAACTTCCTTAGGTCCATGATAATAAAGACATTTGTGGAAGCTGCGTCAGTTTTGGTAAAACATGGCTGTAATGGTGCCTATCACTAGCTATTGTCAAACAAATCTATCTTGTCATACTGATAATCAAGTTCTATTTCACTTTAATACTATTTTAAGGAAATCTGGATGAACAGCTAGCTTCATAGCAAGATCACACAATGTCACCTGTATTTTCTATAAACACACAGGCAATCTATATGCTCAGCACTGTCATCAAACAATGAAAAATGCATCAAGCAGTGGCATATACTGTAAAAAGACACTTAAGTAATTGTCTTACTTCATGACAAGACAAAACACAAAATAGTGCAACTCATTTATAATGGAATTAATGTAACGCCTCATGCTGTGATGCTGGGTAACTGCAAAGGCAGGCATAGGGCAGGTATGCACTGATGCGAAAACATTTCCGCTTTCTTACAAACTTTCAGCTTCACGCTACTTATTTTCAATTATAAATGTACAAATCATATGCACAAATTAACATTCAGAGTATTTGTCTCCAACAATTGAGAATTTTATTTAAGAACAGATGTTTGGACTGGGTCCAAGCTAATGCACATTGCAAAAAGCTAGCGCACAAAACAGTGGGATGACTCTCTAATAAATCTTCCCATTGTTTTCTATACTTTAGTATGATAAATACCTGGCACGACAGAAAACAATATTTTCACGGCCGTATTAGATAAGCTCAATTCATTAAATGTGCACTTTACATTTTGGTAATTTGTATGAAAGATTATTCAATTATAGCCATTTAGACTCTGTTACATTTTTACATAAATATATAATCCCTGCTGAAAAGCGGTATTCTATAAAAAGCTCCTGACTATGATGTGACTGATTCAATTTGAGTACCACACTGGGGAATATGTTGGTGCTATACAAACACTGAAAATGGATGATAATAATAATGTAAGGGTAACTGCACTTTCCCAGTGTATTCACAAAACATAAACTGCTGGCATGTATATGCTTCCACAGAGAACTAGGACAATGATAGTTAAAAACTATGATAGCTATATGTTTTCACTAATGTGAGGAAAGATCCTGTAACTTCAAGAACAATGCAACGAGGTCAGAAGTCCTTGTGAGAAACAAGATATCATTATTGGGGAGAAGTCACTCCGATGATTTTTTTCTTTACCCTTTTCTTTCCCTGTTCCTCTTCTGTAAAAATACTGGCTCCACCATAATTGGCTCCCTATAGCCCCCTCTATCCCATTACGTTCGCCAGTGCTATCAGCATCAGTTGTTTCAGCTTTCATCACCTATGATGACATCATTCCACAGTCTAAGGTCCTAAGCTCTGCAGTGTTTTGCAGAAACAGAAAAAAGACATGGATACAGGTACTACAGTCATGGCCAAAAGTTTTGAGAATGACACAAATATTCTATTTTCACATGATCTGCTGCCCTCTGGTTTTTATGTGTGTTTGTCAGATGTTTTTATCACATACAGAAATATAATTGCATTCATATTATGAGTAACAGAAGCTTATATTGACAGTTAGAATGAGTTAATGCAGCAAGTCAATATTTGCAGTGTTGACCCTTCTTCTTCAGGACCTCTGCAATTCTCCCTGGCATGCTCTCAATCAACTTCTGGACCAAATCCTGACTGACAGCAGTCCATTCTTGCAGAATCAATGCTTTAATTTTGTCTGAATTTGTTGGTTTTTGTTTGTCCACCCGTCTCTTGATGATTGACCACAAGTTCTCAATGGGATTAAGATCTGGGGAGTTTCCAGGCCATGGACCCAAAATCTCTATGTTTTGTTCCCTGAGCCATTTAGTTATCACCTTTGCTTTATGGCAAGGTGCTCCATCATGCTGGAAAAGGCATTGTTGAGCGCCAAACTGCTCTTGGACGGTTGGGAGAAGTTGCTCTTGGAGGACATTCTGGTACCATTCTTTATTCATGGCTGTGTTTTTAGGCAAGACTGTGAGAGAGCCGATTCCCTTGGCTGAGAAGCAACCCCACACATGAATGGTTTCAGGATGCTTTACAGTTGGCATGAGACAAGACTGGTGGTAGCGCTCACCTCTTCTTCTCCGAATAAGCTGTATTCCAGATGTTCCAAACAATCGAAAAGGGGATTCATCAGAGAAAATGACTTTACCCCAGTCCTCAGCAGTTCACTCCCTGTACCTTTTGCAGAATATCAGTCTGTCCCTGATGGAGAGAAGTGGCTTATTGCTGCCCTCCTTGAGACCAGGCCTTGCTCCAAGAGTCTCCGCCTCACAGTGCATGCAGATGCACTCACACCTGCCTGCTGCCATTCCTCAGCAAGCTCTGCACTGCTGGTAGCCCGATCCCGCAGCTGAAACACTTTTAAGAGACGGTCCTGCCGCTTGCTGGTCTTTCTTGGGCGCCCTGGAGCCTTTTTGGCACCAATGGAACCTCTCTCCTTGAAGTTCTTGATGATGCGATAGATTGTTGACTGAGGTGCAATCTTTCTAGCTGCAATACTCTTCCCAGTTAGGCCATTTTTGTGCAGTGCAATGATGACTGCACGTGTTTCTTTAGAGATAACCAGGGTTAACAGAAGAGAAACAATGATGGCAAGCACCAGCCTCCTTTTAAAGTGTCCAGTGGTGTCATTCTTACTTAATCATGACAGATTGATCTCCAGCCCTGTCCTCATCAACACCCACACCTGTGTTAATGGAGCAATCACTGAAACGATGTTAGGTGGTCCTTTTAAGGCAGGGCTGCAATGATGTTGAAATGTGTTTTGGGGGATAAAGTTCATTTTCTAGGCAAATTTTGACTTTGCAAGTAATTGCTGTTAAGCTGATCACTCTTTATAACATTCTGGAGTATATGCAAATTGCCATTAGAAAAACTGAAGCAGTAGACTTTGTAAAAATTAATATTTGTATCATTCTCAAAACTTTTGGCCATGACTGTAGACATGGGTGCCAGTATCAGTGCGGTGACCAGATGGAAGGTAACGCTGCAGTTGGGATTGTGGGGTGCAAACAGTGCAGACTTGTCACGGTCTCTGGGCACGAGGGCGCAGCGCTGATGCTGTCCCACGTTACCACCACTGGTACCGGTGATGAGGGGGCTGCACAAATGTTGGTGGTGATTGTTCCCCCCGGGGCGCTTCCCCTATACTGTGCCGACTGGTGGTGTTTGGGGCGCCCTGATGTTGTCGGTGCAGAGTCAGACACAGAAACGGTTGTAAAGTTGAACTTTTACTTCCATGGGTGTGGAGGCACAAATACTTAAACAGTTTCTTCAATACAAAACAACGGGGTACGCCTGGTGACACAGCAAAGTCCTGGGGTGCATGGTAGACTTGATGAAAGGTGTTCCTAGCCCCTTATACTTCAGTGTTACAGCCCTAAGGTGCGTCTGGGCTCCTATTTGGCTCATAGGAGGATGCCCACCATGATACTAGTACATAATATTCCCCACTCACGTTATGTGGTCCTGATAGCTCAGAGTTTCGGGGTGCAATAGTCAGGGTGGCAGGATATTCCACAGGTCTGGCCTTGGCCCCTGGATCCTGTGATACTGGCTATGGAGCACGTGTTCCAGAATGTTCTCTCCACAGTCTCATGCTGACAAGATAATGATGCTTGACTTCCTTCAGGGCGATGGCTAGGCAGACAGGGGACAGGATCTTCTGAATAGCTGGAGTAGGTCAGCTCTCCAACCTTCCTGGGCCTGTCTAGGACTTGAGATTCCTGCACTAAACTCACTGCTTTCTTCACAGGACATCACACTTATCTCCTCACCTCCTCCTCCTAACACTCCACACTTCTAACTCCTCACACGCAGGACCTTCCTGCAGGGGTGTTACCATGGGGACCCAGTGATCAGCTGACTCCTCCCCTTTTCCCAGGCGATGTCCTCCCATTGGACATTTGGTTACTATTCAATCCTATGGGAGGTGTAATGCATGTGTGAGGCTCACTAGGTGGCGCTGTGTTGTGTGAGACTCAGGACCCCCTGCTATGTCACACAGGCTATGAAGCAACAGGAAATAATACAATGCACAGAGATTACCCTCAGCCCAGCCATAGCCAGCTCTGGGATGCCACATCAGCAATGACAGATTTTTAATCTACTTTGATTATTACCTATTACAGAAAAAACAAACAAACAATGGAGTGTAAATTGCTTTAACAAGATTTCTACTTAAAGCATACCTCCAGTT
The DNA here is from genome assembly GCA_947044405.1 of Leptodactylus fallax. Taxonomy (NCBI): domain Eukaryota; kingdom Metazoa; phylum Chordata; class Amphibia; order Anura; family Leptodactylidae; genus Leptodactylus; species Leptodactylus fallax. Next base: position 3,725,360 of record CAMRHE010000024.1, read on the forward strand.
ATAAAAAACAAACAAAAACTTTTCAGAAATGAATAGTACATGCAAAAATAAGAAACTTATAATATATTGTAATATATCTTAACAAATATGTTGTGTTCTCCATTTATCAAGCTGCGCTACATTTTACACTCTACATGCTATTCTGTGATTGAGGGGGAACTCTCTCAATACTGATATGCAGGAGTATAGAGGTAATATATCAATTAACATCTTTCTCATCTTCCTCCTATCTCCATAGAGCTCTGTTTGTGAGCAGGATACAGATACAGATTCTAGGCTAGATTACAGGCTGATAAGGAAACAAGGAGGAGACGAGCATCCTAATAAGTGTAAAAGGAAAGAGATTTCTTTAATAAGATATATTACAAGGTTTTTCATTTTCAACCATAGTAGTAATTCATGAAAAGTGGTGTATTACAGGAAGTACGCAGTCACCATGCATGTTTCCTACACAGTGTATGGAGCTGTGCTTCTGGACAGTACACCATCTACTAAGTGGTGCCTGGCTCCAGGGTGCAAGAGTCCTGGCAATTTTATTATCGGTTGGGTACTAGGAGTCACAGTCCCACTGATCTGCTATGGATGACCTATCTTAATAATAAAGTTCTGTAAAGCCCATTTAAATGCACAGCTAACCTTTTTACTTTTATAGAAATTTAGGAAAGGTTTCAAACTTTAATCATATCCATAAATGTTGTGTACTAATTATTACACATTATCACTAATGTAGTGAAATTATATATATGAGCCATTTGCAAAGAAGTGAAGTTGGTGTTAGAGTGTGTAAAAAAGAGGAGTGATTTGGAATTGGAAGTCTTGCTTTTCAACACCATAGTGCTATAACAAACAGGGCTACTATGACAAGGAAACCATAATGGTTATTAGTTATGGCAGGGGTGGATGCAGACTGCAGGAAGCCCCCTGAGCAAAAACAGAATATGGGCATTTCGATAGTACAGCATACTGCACTCCTATATGTTTCTTTAACAAACCACCAGCAATTGTCATTGATGAAAGATATGCCATATTTACATGATGTTAGTTGACACAATGGTTCACTGCAGGATGCAGATAGGTCTAAGTGGTATATGGTAGAGGCTGCACTTGTGCAAAATACTGAGAAAATATCCATTCACAAACCTATACTTTTAAATTTCTCTATGGGTACCATATGGGTGTCACTAATAGGCTGTACCTCAGCATAGCACACATCACATTATCATGCAACTGACACTTTATACACTGACGAACAAAAGGGTAACAATGTTTTGAACTTTTGACTTTCAGTCTCTATATCTCACCTTCCACTATAGCTTCCAATGTGAGACTACCATCCTTTTATAGACAATCATCTTGGCTATCTGATATATAAATTTGACTTGCAACTATTTAGCATATGATTAGTTATGCAGATTCTTGTCATGTAACTGCATTGTTACTGTTTTGCTCCTGGTGGTGGAAAAATCTTTTTCTTCTTGTATACTAAAAATTGCAACCTGTTCTCACATTCCCTAATAGCTTAGTGCATTATTAGGTTGATTCCGAAGTGAAAGGTCACTGGCTCAAATTGGATCAGCCATGAAGAAGATTTCCCAAGAAAAAGAGAAACAGTATCATCCAGCTCATAGATAGCGATCTCTCAGCCAAGAAAATTGCCAAACTGCATCATGTGAGTGCCATGACAGTTGGAAGAATACAAAATGAAGTCTGTCCATCCATTCAAAAGCCAAGAGGCGGACATCCAGGCAAAATATCAGAGTCAACCAGTCGGCTCATCACAAGGTTTATCAGTTCTAGCGCAACAAACACAGCAGTGGAGGTGGCTTGTATGCTTCATAATAGTGAGATCACAGACATTCATGTAAGCGTCACGTGTTACACAAGTCTGGAATGGTGGCCTGAAAAAAGGTGAAGAAGCTTCAACTTCAATATTATCATAAGAAGCATCGGCAAAAAAGTACGAAAAATTTACAGTAGAAGATTGGACATGGGTGATTAGGAGTGATGAGACTAAAATCAATAGACAGGGCTCTGATGGGTGCAAATGGGTCTGGAAGAAACAAGCAAAAAGGGGGGCTAACGGATGGAGAAATTGAAGGAACTGTCAAGTTTGGTGGAGGAAGCCTGATGATATGGGGTTGTTTCACAGCCAAAGGCATTGGATACCTGACCAGGATCTATGGTTTTCTCAATGCTGAGCTATATGTGAGTATCCTACAAGACAAGATACTTTGTACATTCAAGTACTATGGGTATGAAAAGGACGACATAGTGTTCCAGCAGGACAATGACTCGAAACATACGTCGAGATTAGAGAAGAAATGGATTAATGACAATGAAGTAGAGGTGCTGGATTGACACCCCCAGACCTCTACCCAATTGAACACTTGTGGGTAGAGCTGAAGCAAAGTCTGTACCCAAGTGAGTCGACCAGTATGCACCAACATTGGGAACGTGTAGAAGAGACCTGGGATCAGACTTCAGTCGAGACATGTTAGATTGAGACCATGCCCAGAAGGATTCAGGCACTGTTGAAAGCCAAAAGTGGATTTACAAAATACTAACAAAATAATAAAAATTTAAATTTATATTTTTAGGAGCAAAACAGTAACAATGCAGTTACATGACAAGAATCTGCATTACTAATCATATGCCAAATAGTTGCAAGTCAAATTTATGTATGAGATAGCCAAAATGATTGTCTATAAAATGATGGAAGACTCACCTTCGAAGCTGAAGTGGATGGTGAGATATGGAGTCTAAAATTCAAAACATTGTCACCCTTTTGGTCATCAGTATATATAAGCCTTACCTGTGTCCATTTGGAAGAGTAGGCTTCCATGCCTGTCATGAATTGTAGGTAGGTGTGTGAATGTTTTGACAGGATTTTACATCTGTGTAGCCTCTACCATATACTATTTGGGCCTGTCTGCATTCTGCAGTGAAACAATGCTTTACCTAACATATGGTAAATATGGTTGCTCTTTCAGTTATTAAGCAATTGTAACCACCATTGGCATGAAATTTATGAGATCTGACCAATATATTCATTCAGTCTAATACACAGAAGGCGGCACAGGCCCTCCCTCCTATAGGGCCCCTGTGTAGCTGCACAGGTTGCACATATGGCATGCCTACTCCTGAGTTATAGCAAAGACAACTACAGGTGCATCTCAATAAATTAGAATATCTTTGAAATGTTCATTCAATTCAGTAATACAATTCATAATCAGCAGTCTTCCATGATTGTGTGTCCTACTGAACCAGACTGAGGGACCATTTAAAGGCTTAGGAAACCTTGGCAGGTGACACACTGAATTTACGATACTGAACTTTTTTACAATATTCTAATTTTCTTAGATTTGGGTTTTCATTACCTGTAATCCATAACCAACATTTACAGAAATAAAACACTTGAAATAGAAGACTCTGTGTGTAAAGAATCTAGAAAATATAAGAGGTCACGTTTTTAATTTAATTACTCGAAATAAATAAACGTTTCAAAGATATTCTAATTTATTGAGATGCACCTGTAAATGCTCTTCTATCAGAACTGACAGCATGCATATACAGTGCTGAGCAAAAGTTTTAGACAGCTATAGAAAATATGCTGCAAAGTAAGAATACTTTCAAAAATCGTGTTAATGGTTTATTTTTTAACAAAATTAAGAGAATAAACAAAATAGAAATATAAATCAAATCAACATTTGGTTATATAGCCCATACAGGTAATGCCTGCTACATAGTATACAGTGAGGACCTGAGACGAGCTGCCAGAATTGGAAAATGCTCCGATTCCAGTAGCTTAAACATATAAAAATAAATAAAGAAATATTAGCTATCACCATATGTGTATATGTCTATGTTTGGAGACTCAGTTGCAGTGTCCGTTGAAAATTGCTGGATGAAAAAGAGGGAATTTTTCATTCAACAGTTTCAGTGGAAAAGGACAGACACCCAGCAGATCTCAATAGTCATAGTCAATGGGGTCCATCAGGAACCTTTGGTGTCTGCTATTTTAGCGGTCTGTGTGTCCGTTGTTCTGGTCCTCCGATGGACCAGAACAATTGACACACTGGCGCAGATGTGAACTTGGATAAAACTGCACTATGCACATTCAATGTTATTTATCCCATATGGCGAACACTGTAAAAAAAAAAAATAATAAAAAAAATACTGCAAAGCACAGATTAATGTGTTTTGGTTTCACCTCATCATTCCCCAAAAAAAGCTATATAAACTGATCAAAAAGTTATATATAAAAAAGGGCAGCAATCCAAACTACAAGTATTCCAAAAAACACAAAAAACAGCCCTCACATAGTAAAGAAAATTAGAAATGATAGATGTAAGAATATGGTCCCCTAGAAAATTGTTTATTTTCACAAAATGGCAATTTATTTTTTTAATAGTGGTAAAACATAATAAAACGAATATAAGCATGGTATCATTGTAATCGTAACAACTTCTCCTAAGCAAAGATCATTTCATTTTTAATGCAGGGTGAACACCATAAAAACAAAAACACAAAAAAGACAGAATTGTATGTTTCTTTTTCAACATGGACCATCCATCCCCAATCTTTATTAACATGTATTCAAACCATTATATGTACCATTATATGTACCTCAAAATTGAGCCAAGTAAAAGTTCAACTCATTGCACAAATAATACGCTATGGAAAAAGAAAAATATAGAAGCTGTGAATTTTGGAAGCTGAATATGGAAAATATGAAAAAAAAAAAGTTGCCGTGCCTTAACGCTGACATCCATTGGTCTTTAGATATATGTAATCAGTGCATTACTGGTCACATGGACTGTTTGCAGTTCAGTCCCATTCAAGTGAATAGAGATGAGCTGCAATACCAAGCACAGTTGCTATACAATTTACAACACTTATTTGGTAAGCAATGAAGAAGCCACATATTCTTCTTGCTATCGTTGTTAAATTTAGCACTTGATCTACTGACAAGTGGGAAATCTCCATCTCTTAAAGCATTTTTCCCATCTCAGGATTTCAGGTGCTCTAATGTTTCCGCTCCCCCTCTATCTCCTAGTTTTCAACTCATGCATGTTGTAAAAGGCACAGTTTTCTCTGGATTTAAATACAGATAACAGAGGCACTGCTCAAGAAACTTCTCTAGCACCCTTATCAGGGCTCAAAAACTGAAAACTATATCCAGAGATAGGGAGAGAAGAGAATATAGATGACAGCAGGGACTGAGTTATCAACCAGACCTGAGAGCTGGTCTGTAACCTAGGCAACCAGCTGTAAACACCGAGGAGAGAAATCTAGCTGTATCTAGCAAAAGTTGCAAGATAGATAAAGCAATGTATTGGGAAAACACTTCAGTTATCTTAAATGTCTATGGCATGTCAGCCTAAGTGATTGATACTAAGCACTAGAGACTGCCCACTTGAAAGTACACTAGAATTGAAAGACGACACAAATTGTGAAAGGCTAGTGAAAGAAAACTAGTGAAAAAGTGAACATGGGGCTGCAAAGGTATGCAGCCAACTGCAGCTCTGTGAGAACATGACAGGTCCTCTTTAAAAGACCTTGCAAACACAAACTCAATGACCTATCTTTTTTATTGCTCTTTAAAATATAAAGGACTAAACTATATGCCTAACTTTCATAAGAATTTGGTGCCATAATCAAAATTGCTACAACAAAATGACGTTACTTTAGTCTTTAAAAAAAAAAAAAAATAAATAAAAATTAGACATAAATCCATTATACTGCAATATAACAGCTTTATGCTACTAAACGCAGCAAGGGCGTAAAATGCTGAAACTTGAAATGTGATCAATCAACTTAACATTAATGGAAGTAAAGACATTTACAAAATGATACTCAAATCTGTACTAAAACCATAATTATTTTACCATATTCGAGCTTAACCCGAAAGCTTCTATTCACTTTTAGGAGGAAGAGTTTTTCTGGTAAGCAATATTTAGACAGACAGTGTTACAAAATTTAGCAGACATGTGTAATGATGCAAAAAGGAAGGTTTTAATTTGTTAGGAATAAATATGGAGCAGTAATATATATGCAGCTTAGTTTCAACACTGATTCCATGGCTAATGGATAAAAATGAAAACCATTTTCCAACTGAAAAGGCCAAAATTAAAATACGACTTTCCCCTTAACATGCATGAAATACACAGTCACAGAATAATGCATGTATTTTCATGTAGAAATCATGTTTTCTTTCTAAGCGAAAACCTACAATTTCACAAGGGAAATAACCAAATTAAAGACACAGACGCTTAGAAGCATCTCACACACTGGATACAAATACCTGGTTCAGCAACATGTTCTCAAAGGCAGAACAATAACATCAATATGCTAGGCTCCTAACACACAAAACTAAGCTACGTAACTTTAATGTGGTAGCAGAGAATTAGAAAAGCATACTGTAGCTGCTTTCTTTCAAAACAAGGGCCGCAACTGTTCACAGATTGTGTCTGGCATGGGCCACTACAAAACCACACATAATGCACAGGCATGGTAGTGGTATACATTCAGCAGGGGTGCCAAGGGGCCACTCTAGTTCTGAAGATGACTCTATGCTTTCATGCTACATTATCTGAATCCTTAGGATGTTTTTTGTGTTCTGGTAAAAATTATTTGGTAGGGGGTGTTCTGAGGAAATATTTTTTTTCCAAGGGTGCCCTGAGTCTGAATAGGTTAGGAAACACTGACTTAGAGAATCATTAAACTAAGGGGAAAGGTATTTGGATATAAAGAAATGAAAATTCAGAAAAGGCAAGGTCCTGGTTCACTCAGCATTTCACTCTTTGTATATATAGGAATGATAGGGATTAGTGGGGAAAGGTGCAACTGAAAGCAAATGATTGTCCAACTGACAACTGGTAAGCTGAATTTTAAGAAGGAGTGCACCGTAGGGCACAACAGACACAAACAGAGGTGCCCCTTGCTTGGCCAGTAATCATCTTTAAGGAAAGTAGATTTGTTGCACATATTTCTGTGACTGATCCATATATCTGATAGGGTTTTAAGAAATCCATGGACATGCTGAACAACCTCAGAAGTCAAGTGTGAACATACCCTCAAAGTCTTTCCAAATGAAAGCTTCAACAATAAACAATTTAATCTACGACAAAAATTGAAGCGCTTTTCTATTCAGAGTACTTATGCAAATATAGTACCGTACCTTCGCTTGGCATTGAGAATTGGAATTGGCACACAGCACTCAAAAATGGTCAGAAGGTGGGCGCAGCATTGCTTTATGGATTGATCATTGAACTACTGTCTTGGATTCACACCAGCTGACGCTAGGTTCACAATAGCGCCGGCTCTCTGTTGTTGCGGTCAGTCGGGGGCCCAGTACAACAGAAAGATAAACTGCTAAAACAGCAGTTACACACGGAGTGGAGGAGGAAAAAGTCCTCCATGCAGTACTTTTTCCTTCGATGATTTTCGCCGGACTCTGCGACAGAGTCTCCAACGCAGATGTGAACCTAGTGTCCTGACTATACTCACATCTTCACACAACAAAAGGGGTCCAGATGCCTTGGCTGCACCACTTGGACAAGACTTCTAGAACCAATTAATTTAATATACATAAACTAGTGTAGTGCCTTTCAATTCAGAGTACTTACAGCTAATAAAAACTGTTAGTGAATCATTTCTAAATTTACTGGATTTCTACATTGCTTACTAATAAAATTTTATATTGTATTGATTGTTATCTATGTCAAAATAAGACTGTGTTTACTTTTTACTGAAAAACTTTATGCAGTTTTTAATTATAGTAATGCATAAAAGATCTTACTATACATTTCACCTGTATGACCACTGCCATTGAATAGAAAACCTTTGTCTTACTGACGCAGTAACATATGCTACTCATAACAACATGCAGTTCTTCAGTTAAAAAATGAAAACAAAAAAAAGACTCAGACAACACAATCTAACTAAACTAATAACACACAAGCAATTGTATTGCTCATGTATTTTTATAAAAATCCACAATACAGGGGTAAAAATGTAAGTGAAGTTTAGAATTTAATAACCTGTAAATCCCCCATAAGCTGCAAATAAAGCTGACCATACAAATTAGATTTTCATTCGGCACATTTTTTTTTTTTTTTTAAAACAACTAAACTGATATCTTGATCGGGCTGTTTAGCTATTAATGTCAAAAGTGGGATCATCATCAATCATATAGCCATCATCTAACCTGTATGCTGACCTCAGATTTGCATAAGCTGGAGGAGCAATTTCAGGCCATACTTCAAATGTGTTTCAGTTCAGATGTATTTTTGGTATGCCTTGTGTGCTTAGCCCTTGGCAAGTCAAAGCACTGGAAATACCTCTGATTTATCACAGTGACTGATGCTGGATGTTAAATGTCATGGCATGTCTTTAAGACGGTCTAGACTTCGTTCATGCCACCTTTTAGTTGACTTACTTTGAGCCAATATTTTACGACCCAATTTTGGCTACTTTTTGGCACATTTAAGCCACGTCCCTCTTTCAGGTCTAGCAAGTTGAAAAATTTTACCCTAAACTACAAGTGCCAAGATGCGCCACGTTTATGTCTAGCCATTGTAAATCTAGGCCAGTGTGCTCAATAAAAGAAATGAATGGTACAACTATCAAAGTTATTAGTTTAGTTAGATTATGTTTATGTATAATTGTTACTAAGAGAGCAATCACACCACATTTTATTAGTAATCAATGCAGAAATCCGGTTAATACTAAAGGGTTCAATTAATTTTTCTTGCATGTATGTATTTTCCCTGGAAGTGGGTATTGGAACTGGCATACAGCACTGAAAAATGGTCACTGGGCAGCTGTGGACACTATTTTATAGATGGCAAGAAGATCAACTTTTCTAAAATTCATGTGCAGCAAGCAGTTCATGTATAAAAGTGACATTGTTGTCTTTCCTGAAAGAGTTAAAATGGATTCTGCTAAATATGTAATTTTACATTAACATGCTTATATGGCTAAACTGGCAAGAGAGATAAGGAAATATACTCAATCTTTAATCAGGCTAGAGATACAAGTGGCACTAAGTAGGGCATGAAGCCCCATGCTAATTGCAACCTCTCAGATGAAAACACATTCAACACTACAAACCAGCAGCAAGCTAAAAAAATAAAAGCAAGAAAAACTAGAGCATATTTGTTCCTCGCTTCACAAGAACTGAAAAGAGTTAAACTGATCCACAAATAAACTCATGTTTTATCTAGGGAACGCATCTTGCAGGTCTGACAAGTTCAAGAACAAGGTAAAGGTGGATTATTCAGCACTTACCTGTTTTTCAGCATGACCATAATCGGATCCTTGGTTTGGCAAAAAATATGAAATGTGGCCATTGTTTTTTGCTAGCTCCCTCAAGGCCATTGCTGTCCGCACTGTAGAATTTCTGGCATGAACAAAAACCATTACCTTCGAAAGAAAAAAAAACAACACAAATATTAGGTAAAATGAGAACAATGTGTACAGCCTAGTCATTTACTGAGCAAAATACTGAGCGATCTGCATGACAAATGTACATTTTGCATTTTATACAATACAGGTAGATTTAATGCTTAAACATTAATAATAAGAGAATACAAAGATTCAGAAGTGTGGCCAAGTGTGAATGACTGTGTGAAAAGCATACCAAGAACTGGAAGACAAAAATACATCCTTAAGGAAAAAAAAAAAACACATTTATGCTGGTCCTTTTGGTGTTTTACTGCTGCATTATTATGCAAGTATCTGACTTGAATAAAATGTTCTACACCATTTAGTTCCATGGTGCAGAAGAAAGTGTTAAACAAGGGCTTGGGCATGTAAATGTACATATTCACTTACACATTGTGGGGTCATTTATCTATCTTTTTGTGCCTATCTTCTTCTAATTGAATTTATGTCAGGGAAAGTGCACATAGTTTATCTGTAGTAACATTTTACCATTTATTTATGAGGCGCACTATTATATAAAAAAAAAAAACACAAGAGTAACTGCTGCTCTATAGTACATAGAGAGGGTAAAAACAAACAAGACAAAAAAACAAAACAAAATATCTGACAGCAGTGAATTCACAATTTCTTTGAGGGAATTTGTGCAAGGTTTATTATGCTCTTGCACCTTTTTAATAAAATTAGGCACATGCAAATACACCTCAAAAAAAAAAAAAAAGCTCGCTATGTGGGACCTGCGTCTTAGAGGGTGACACTTCCAGATCTCAGATCCTGTAGTGCCTTACAGATGAGCAAAAGAGTCAGTAGGCAGAATTTATATTAACTAGAACATCAGTCTACAACATTTCACAGGGAGCTTGGCTGCCATTTCCAATTTATCCAAGTACATTATGCACCATGGGTTCTGTATTAGTGCACCACAGATATTATTATTATTATTATTATTGTTTATTTATATAGCACCATTAATTCCATGGTGCTTTACATTTGAGGGTTTACATAGGGTACACAAAATATACAAAAACAGATAATACTAACAGTGACCAACTGGCACAGTGGGATAGAGGGCCCTGACCGCAAGGGCTTACAATCTATGAGGGAAGAGGGATAGCGACAGAAGATGGGGGTAGAGGCTGTTCAGGTGGTGGTATGGAGACAGTAGTGTTATCGGAGGTTGTAGGCCTTCCTGAATAGGAGAGTCTTCAGGGCCTTCTTGAAGCTTGTGACTGTGGGGGACAGTCTTATGTGTCTTGGTTATGAGTTCCAGAGTATGGGGGATGCACGGGGAGAAGTCTTGGAGACGATTGTGTGAAGAGCGGATAAGAGCAGAGCGAAGTAGGAGGTCTTTGGAGGATCGGAGGTTACGTGTGGGCAGGTAGCGGGAGATTAGGTTGGAGATATATGGAGGGGACAGGTTGTGGATGGCTTTGTATGTCAGCGTTAGTAATTTCAACTCTTCGCTGCGCAACGGGTAGCCAGTGAAGGGATTGGCAGAGGGGAGCGGCCGATGAAGAACAGGGGGAGAGGTGTATTAAGCAAGCAGCACAATTTAAGGTGGACTGGAGGGTGGCCAGAGTGTTAGCTGGGAGGCCATGGAGAAGGGTATTACAGTAGTCAAGGCGGGAGATTATAAGGGCATGGACTAGCATCTTTGTGGCTTCAAGGGTGAGGAAGGAGCGGATTCGATGGATTTTCTTGAGTTGGAGGCGGCAGGAGGTGTTGAGGGTTTGAATATGTGGCTTGTATGATAGGTCAGAGTCTAAGGTTATCCCAAGGCAGTGGGCCCGTGGAACTGGGGTGAGAATGGTTCCATTAATTTTGATAGATGGGTCAGGTAGGGGAGCCGTGTGAGTAGGGGCGAAGATTATGAACTCCGTTTTCTCTATTTTGAGTTTGAGAAAGCGGGAGGAGAGAAAGGAGGCTACGGTTGTTAGACATTCTGGGACTCTGGTCAACAGAGAGTTAATGTCTGGTCCAGAGAGATATATGTGGGTGTTGTCAGCATAGCAATGGTAATGGAAACCATGGGAGTCTATGAGTTGGCCAAGGCCGAGGGTGTAGATGGAGAACAGGAGGGGTCCTAGGACGGATCCTTGGGGAACACCTACAGAAAGAGGGCGTGGCGGTGAGGTGGTGTACAAGTGGGAGACGCTGATTGTGCGGTTGGTGAGGTCTGAGGAGATCTAGGAAAGGGCCAGGTCTGAGATGCCAAGGGATGAGAGCATTTCTAACAGGAGGGAATGGTCGACTGTGTCAAAGGCAGAGGAGAGATCGAGGAGGAAGAGGACAGAGTAGTGACGCTTGGCTTTGGCAGTTAAAAGGTCATTAGTGACCTTGGTTAGAGCAGTTTCTGTGGAGTGATGGGGTCTGAAGCCTGACTGTATTCTGTCAAAGAGCATATTGGACGAGAGATAGGAGGATAGTTCGGAGTGTACGTGTTGCTCCAGCAATTTAGAGTCGTACAGGAGCAGTGAGATGGGGCAATAGTTGGCTGGAGAGGATGGGTCAAGGGAGGGTTTCTTAATTAGAGGTGTGACAGTAGCATGTTTGAAGGCGGAAGGGAAGGATCAATTGGTTAGGGATAGGTTGAAGAGATGGGTTAGGGCAGAAGTAATGACTTCAGAGAGTATGGGGATGAGATGTGACTGGATCGGGTGAAGCGCGCAGAAGGTGAGGTGGGATTTAGAGATTAGGGTGGAGAGTGTTTCATCAGTGACGGTGGAGAAACAGGTTAGAGATGAAGAGCACAGGACAGTTGAGTGGGGTGGTTGTCGGGGGTGTAGGGTGAGACTGTCTCTGATGGTGTCAATTTTGCTTTTGAAATAAGAGGCAAAGTCATCAGCTGTGATAAGTGATGTCTGAGGGGGTGACACAAAGACATACTGTAAGCTTCAAGGCTTGAAAAAAAACTAACTCCTTCTTTTGCCTGCCATTCTATTAATGAACAAAATGCTTTTGTCAAGTTAGATGGGGCTGAACAAACATTGAGGGAGCTTCAAATCCATCACATCCTATGTACTGCATGCAGCAATGTAAGTTCTTGCGACAGGGCCCTCACTCCTATTGTTTGATATGTTTATTTCTTTGTCACATTGTAATGTCTCATATTGTCTGTTCATGTGTCCTCTGATTTGTAAAGTGCTACGGAATATGTTGGCGCTATATAAATAAAGTTATTATTATTATATTATTAAACCTGCTGGAAAATCCTCATGCAAACAGTGAAAAAAGAAGCCCACCACTCGTGTATGTATCATTACTGAATTATATTGTTCAAGTATACAGTATATCCTTAGTGAATGTATTGTTTATGCATGTGGGGGGGGGGGGGGTCAGGGGTGAAAATGTTTCTTCCTGTCATGAAGATCAGACATACTGCCAAGGAAATGTATTGCTTTACAACTTTTTGGACAGTCAAAGCATAAGAGAGTGTGCGACTGGCCAGCGACCTTAGCCATCTGTGGAGTATACCTCTTTCCAAGGCGCAGGTTAAACCAGATATTTCCTAGCATTTCAAGATGTTGGGGAAGGGGGAGTACTCTGGCAGGAACTTCACATTACAAGAGACTGGGAATACCTTGGAGCAAGTGAGCTGGGTGTGCATCAGTCCATCACAAGAGATCCTCTAAGCTCCACAGAACCAAAAGAACTCTAGGTTATTAGGTTTATTATGCTTTTCTCCTTTTATTTTAAAACGGTTTGCTTGTCTCATCATCTCTAGTCTTTTTCATATATAGCACTGAACCCTTTGGGTATTAAACCATTAAATTTAATGGTACTGTGTGTTCGCTCTATGATCCTATAACCTTTTTGAAGTGCATTTACGTCTGACTGCTGGGAGAAGTAGTACGTGTCTGGGATTCCTATTGATCCTGATTCTGAATATGATAAGAAGTAGCGGCGTGTATTTGGGGTGCGTGGACTGTGTTTCGAGTTGCGATTTATGCTCAATTTGCAGCCTGATGAAGCCCTGACAGCCACACCCACGTCACATGCTATGACAGTCTGTACATTACATAAAACATACAGATTTTGAGGTGGAATTGTTCAGGGCGTGAAAGTCCTAGAGTTGCCTTTTACAGTCAGCTGTAAAAAGCTGAACATTTGTGGTTAGATTTCTTTCTTTTCTCCCATTTAGGCTATTTTTATTAAAAGATGGCTGGACCAAACAAGCCCTCTGACCTCTTGTGTCCCCCTATCTCCTCAGAGAATGTAAGCTCTTGCGAGCAGGGTCCTCACTCCTATTGTTTGATATGTTTATTTCTTTGTCACATCGTAATGTCTCATGTGTCCTCTGATTTGTAAAGTGCTACGGAATATGTTGGCGCTATATAAATAAAGTTATTATTATTATTATTATTTAGGCTATGTGCATGGAGGAAATTTATTAACACCGGTGTTCTATATGCCAATCTTAACCCTTCCCTGTTGCTTGCATTTTTCAATTTTGACTCCCCGACTTCTAAACGCCATAACTTTTAATTTTTCAGTTCACATAGTCATATGAGAGCAAATTGAACTTCATAATGGTACCATTTAATATTCTGTACAATATACTGGGAAGCCGGAAAAAAGAAATGACCATCCAGAGAGCGGAAGAGAATGCTCACCAGAAACATCCAAACGAGTGTTCTTTATTCATATCCACATGAATATGGATATGAATAAATAACACTCCTTTAGATGTTTCTGGTGAGTGCAGGTTTCTCCTTTTCTTACTCTCTGGTCATTTCATTGACCTGAAAAATTGCCGTATAACTTTTCGTCTGGACCCCACTGTTGGACAGACAAGATCCTGCTACAAACACCTCCTACCCATTGTGGTTTGATGATTTTTTGGTTGTTGTGATATCAGGTGAGAGTACATCAGGGATAACATCCAATATTGAGCTTGACCCTCCTATCTTTTACTCTCTCTCTCTATTCCTGTCATTCATACAGGATTATGCTATGTGCCGTTCAGTGTTTGTTTTTTTATTTTCATTCAGATTAAAAATTCAGAATGGGGTGGAACTGGAGAAAAACTGTGTTTATGTGACTTTATTATGGGCTTTGTTCTTAGGGTGTTCACTGTGCAGCCAAAATGTCACCTGTATGTCGATTTCTATGGGTCCGTACAATTCTGAAGATACCAAATTTATATATTTTTATTTATGGTTTAACCCCTTAAAAAAATCCAAAAATGTGCAAAAAAATTTTTTTTTTTCTTGGAGTTGCCATATTCTGATCCATGTAACTTTTTAAAATTTTTGAGTATGGGGATACATAAGATATCTGTTTTTGCGGAGCCAGATGTACTTTTTAGTTATACCATACTGGGGATTGTCTATTACTTTGATTGATTTTTATGCACATTTTTAAGGGAGGCAAAACATAAAAAAAACAGCAGTTCGGCTCCGCTACCTTGTTCATTGTAAGGGAAAACTATTTTTAGAAGTTTGTTGACAGGACATTTTCAGTGTCCCAAGCCCAACCCCCCTCCTCCCACTCACACACTCCTTTGTCTCAGCTCACTCACTCATGTAAAAAGTGCAGAAGTAACACTCTGAGGCCACCACTCAAGACCCTTCAATAGCTGTGTGCCAATCCATGTTCAAAAATGAATGGTGGCTATATTAAAATAAATGTTATTGTTTGTAAAATAAAAAGTTATGCAATTTTCCAATATACTTTCTATATCAATTACTCACGGTTTTCTAGAGCATTGCTGATTGTCATTCTGTCTTTACTTACAGTGGATAAAAATCAGTCCATGGTCATGTGATGAACATACAAGAGCACAGCTTGTTACATTTGCATGACCATGAATTTAATAATTTTTTTATCCACTGAAAGCAAGCAGAGACCTAGAAAAGCATGAAGAATTTATACAGAAAGTACATTGGAAAATTGTATAACCTTTCATTATACAAACAATAACATTTATTAGCTGAAACTGGACAACCTCTTTAATTGTCAACCAGTTTTCCCATAAATAGATTAAAGCATTTAGTATAATACCGAAGGCTATCTCTGTAACTTAAAAAACTATGTTAAAGTGACATGTGACAAGTTTGGATTAGTGGGGGGTCTTAGTGCAGAAACTGGAGTGTTAAAATGAAGTGGCAGAAGCACTCAGCTAAACGTGGTGCCTCATTCTGATGGACTTTGCTCAATTCTCCATTATCTGAAGAGAGTCAATCAGAAATGATGGTGTATAAATAATGGGGCTCCTGATCCTCATTTTACCAATAGGGGTCTCAGAACCTGTACCCCACTGCTTAAAACGTGTGTCATGATATGTTGAAAGTTTTTTTCTTTAGACCAATAGGTGGCATTTAATTCTCTGGACAATACATAGCTTATAGTCTGAGGGATGAACAGTGAATTTAATATGGCAGAAAGAAGAGGATGCAATAAAATAACAAAATAAGTATAACGCACTTAGAAAACACCACCACTTGGGCGCTGAAGGACATTTTGACTAGCTGATGTTTTCACAATCATCAGTGATTGACTACAGCAGACAGTCAACTACAGGACAGCAAGAGAATTTCTCTGAAGATGTCATTGTAGCAGGGTGAGGCTTGCTGTTTAAGTAGTCAATAGGTACTGAAAGTAATTTTTCCTTGTTTTGGCATTCTTTGTTTCAGTAAAATGTAGCTAAAAGTATCATAGCATGTGATGGAAGAGCATGCAACAAGAACTAAATATGATCTCTCCATTACCCCATCTCAATGCAAAATTACTCAGCAGTAGTTTGTACTCACTGCAAAATAAGCACTCAAATAGGAGTCAAAAACACTGTGTCTTATGAGGCATAGTGTCAAATTGCTGATACTGGCCGAACATCTCCAATATGGGGGAGCATAAACAAACAGTTGATGAATTTTAACTATAAGTATGTAAATGGAGCATCCAAAATACACAGTGGGTACAAACAGAAGTTATTGCATAATGGGAAAATGAAGCCATAATAGATTCCAGCTAGTGTAGGAAGAAAACAAAGCCCTTCAAAGTAAGGCGTAAAGTGAGGTTTGTTCTAATGATGTAAACAATGGTTTAATTTGCACTGCAGTTTGGTTTAATGAGGTGGAGAAAAAAGCTTTAGCTTTGTGCA
Source organism: Leptodactylus fallax (assembly GCA_947044405.1). Taxonomy (NCBI): domain Eukaryota; kingdom Metazoa; phylum Chordata; class Amphibia; order Anura; family Leptodactylidae; genus Leptodactylus; species Leptodactylus fallax. Next base: position 3,741,906 of record CAMRHE010000024.1, read on the forward strand.
TCTAGTTTTTAGACTGTTTTGGATTCTTAGTCCGTATGCTCAGTGAGTAAAATTATGCATCATTATTCTCTTAGATCTCCAGAAAATGCTCTACTCGAAGTCAATGGAAATGAAAGGAAAGGAACACATAGGAAGAATGATTATGTACAAGTCATTATAATGCAATAAAAACATTGTTTGGCGTTAAGGATGTTTAAAACAACACTTTGTTTTTTACTTTTACTCTTCTGTTATACTCACGGTATCATTCGGTTTTAGGATTATACTTGGAATTGCATAAACTACAAAAACTAGAGCTTTTCAGTTTATTTTATAGCGCTTTCTTCTACTCGATTACTGGAGATAGGGTACTAACAATATCTGCAGAGACTATACTGAGAAAGCACTTGTGTTATATGACCCATGTGGTTTTTGTGTTTAGCTAAAAATATCACCAGCAATTTAGAGGATTCCCACACTAACCAACCATAATGGTGTCCATGCATGTTAAATTAGTATCAGCTGTACATGGTGATTTCAGTGTGTATGGTCAGGGAACAAAGGACACTGGTCAACATGATTTTTTTCACAAAAACATTAAATAGCAATTATAGTTGTATTTCTCATCCTGAATTCGAATATGTTGTCAGAATTGTTCCATCAGGCTCAGTTTTTTTGTGACATGAATTTTGTTATTGCGTAATTTTACTGGTTCCGATAGTTTTGTATGATTTGTCATTAGATGATTCAACAAAATTAATCAGTTCTACCCATTCTTTTATAAGAGGAATGAGGTCTTGTGTATGTTACAACACAACCTAGCAACAATACGCAGGTTCATTCATGTTCAGACATGTTCAAATGTGCTTAGATATTGCACCTTTTGTAAGTAGAGAGCCAGTACTGAATTGTCAGTAAGTCTGTTAGGACAGGTGTTCGTTCTTCTGGTCATCATCAGTGTCTTGCTTGTTTCTCAAGTTCTATTAGTTGCTATAAATATTCCAGTATGCCAAGAAAGTGTATAAATCATCCGGACAATTTTTGTTACGTGTGTGGTGAAGTGACGTTCAAGAGTCAGAAACGATTTTTTACACCACTTGTAAAAAAGCGATATGAGCTTTATTTCGGGTGTAAGGTTGGTGATCTCGAAAGGAACTGGGCACCACATATATGCTGTTTGTCTTGCGTTCCGATGGTTTGGAGAGAACCTAAGGACCATATAACAGATTGCTATTTCTGCTTAACAAACATTAAAGGAATCACATCTAAAACAAAATACACAGTTAAATACCCAAATTTAAAAACTGCAATGAGGCCTGTCTTACATAGCGAAGAGCTTCCTGTACCGAAGTGTCCAGATTTAGTGAATGTAAGCGACAGCTCTGATTCTGACCTTACTCACACTGAAGAAGAAGCATACAGCAATGTGAGAAACGATCCTACTTTCCAACCAAGTTCATCACCACCTCACTTCTTATCGCAAGAGAATCTGAACGACCTCATTCGGGATTTAAACTTGTCTAAACAGCAATCAGAGGTTCTATCTTCTAGGCTCAAAGGATGGAATCTACTTCGAGCAGACGTAAGAATATGCAGGTATCGTAACCAAGAGGGTGTGTGATGATTCCGCTTAAATATGGCTATAACTCAGAGATGTATTTTGATCTCTGGGTATATTATCTCCCTTCTTACCTGCATTTGTTCATAATGTGCGCAGCTATAAGCCTAGGTGTATATTGGCAGTAGTAGCAACCTGGAACAATAGGGCTTTGTATCCATCCCAGCAGGGCTCCATTGTATTCCTACACAGCCCTGAGTGATCAAACAAACACCTGCATTTTCCAGTCTGCACTGATAGATCAGACCTGGTTGATAACATTGTATCATTCCACTTGGTCTCAGCTCTATACAAAAAATCTGGACTTTAGTGCATTATTCAATCAGACTTGCTGCCGCCGGTGACCTCATTCTGGGAGGTGGCATAAAGGGTATAAAAGATGAGGTAAGAGGCAATGGGAGGAGTTTTGGGCTGAGACCATCACAGACTACAGAGTTATTACAGAGATCACAGACAGACCATGAGGAGAGTCTGCTGTGATGAGCATGCAGTTTGGAATGCTGCTACTTACTATGATCAGACTACAAGAGACTATTACTGAGAGACTATGCTGAGACTACAAGAATTTACTGAGAGACTGTGATGAGAGCATGCAGGCTGGAATATACTGTGATGCCACATGCTAGGAGTTAATGCCACATGCCAAGAAGCCTCCACTGGTTATTCACACATGACAGAACATGTGTGAGTGTTGGACTATAGAGCCACATCAAGGAGATGCGTGGTAAAGTAATTATTTCAATGTTATTCCCTTTTTATTTTATTGTACTGTATATTGTAACTAGTAACTGTTAATGCTTGCATACATCTGCATATCTGTTCTGAACTGCATGTGTTAGATGTTAATACCGACCCATTTAGGGGTTAATAAATATATAAAATTTAGAAAGCTTGTCTTGTATTTATCTTGTGAACCCGGCACTTACTGGCGGTGAGTGTGGTTTTTATATGAAAGAAGACTAAGGTGTGGCCACAGCGGTGTTGGCGCACTGAGGATCTTTCACAGGGTGATTTAAAAAACTACTTCTCTGAAGAAAATGGTGTAGTGTATTGCAATAATGTTTATTCACTTATGGAGGCCCTTGGTTTTCAACACCAGGCAGATGAGTGCCGGTTGTTCATAGACTCATCAAAAGTTAGTTTAAAGGCCGTTCTTTTGCATAATGGCAATTCCTTACTGTCAATACCTGTTGCACATGCTGCTGATATGAAAGAGACATATGAAAGTATGAAACTTCTCTTAGATAAAATCCAGTATGAAAACTATAACTGGAATATCCGTGGAGATTTGAAGGTCATTGCTTTATTGCTTAGGTTGCAACTTGGATACACAAAAATGGTAATTACTTACCGGTAATTGGATTTTCCAGAACCCACAACAGCACCCAGAGAGAGGATCCGCCCCCAGGGACAGGAAACCTACGGTATAAAAAGGTGGAGCCTCTCCTACCCCTCAGTTGTTTTATAGAAGCGAGAGGGAGACTCCAGTTAACTCTTAACTCATGACCCTAAGGTCAAAACTTTTTTTTTTTTTTTTTTTTTGCTTGCTACACCCAGTGCCAAACAAAAGTCCATCACCAAGAAAAAAGGGAGGGATAAAGGACGGTGCTGTCGTGGGTTCTGGAAAATCCAATTACCGGTAAGTAATTACCATTTTTCCCATCACCCACGACAGCACCCAGAGAGAATAAAATAGGAAAACACTAGGGAGGGACCACCGCTTGTAAAACTTTCCTTCCAAAAGAAAGATCAGCAGAAGCCCCAATGTCCAGCCTATAATGGCGAAAAAAGGTAGAAGGTGAAGACCAGGTTGCTGCTTTGCAGCTAGATTCTATGGAAGCATCAGCTCTCTCGGCCCACGAGGTGGCAATCGCCCTAGTAGAATGTGCCTTGAGCCCCACTGGGGGGGGGGAGAAGGCCCAAAGAACTGTAGGCCAGGGAGATTGCTAGTCTCACCCACCTAGCCAGACTACACTTAGAGGCCGCCTTCCCTTTGTTGGGACCTGAAAAGAGAACAAATAGGGAAGTAGATTTCCTCCAAGAGGAAGTAGAGGACAAAATACTGGATTAGGCAACGTCTTACATCCAAACAGTGGTATTTCTGCTCTTTAGTACTACTTGGGTTAGCACAGAGGGAGGGGACAACTATCTCCTGAGATCTATGAAATTTTGAGGCTACTTTAGGCAAAAAAGCTGGGTCTGGTTTAATTATTACCCTGTCCTCTGTAATAACAGTAAAGGGTGGATTAACTGATAGAGCCTGCAATTCTCCTATGTGACCTGCTGAGGTAAGGGCCACTAAAAGAATCACTTTCAGGGATAAATTTTTAATAGGGATAGAGATCAATGGTTCAAAGGGAGGTTTAGTTAAGGCAGACAGAACTAGGTTCAAGTCCCAGGGAGGAACTCTGGACCTAACCACCGGTCTACTTCTAGAGGCCGCCTTGATGAACCTAATCACCCAGGGATCGTCAGCCAATTTATCATTTAGTAGAACACTAAGGGCTGAAACCTGGACTTTTAAAGTGCTGGTACAAAGCCCCTTTTCTAGTCCCTTCTGAAGGAACTCTAGAATCTGTTTTCTAGGTATATCCCCAAGCTCCCCTGGAGAACCACCTAGAAATTCAAAAAACCGGAATCAAGTCCTAGCGTATATTTTAGTAGTGACCGGTTTTCTGCTTTTTAGAAGAGTGGAAATGAGATTCTGAAAAAACCTTTAGAAGCTAGTAATCTCCGCTCAAATTCCAGGCCGTCAAATGTAAGTGGCTGGACTCCGGATGGAGAATGGGGCCCTGACATAGAAGGTCCTGGCTGACTGGGAGAATCCAAGGGTCCAAAACAGACAGGATCCTTAGCCAGGTAAACCAGGCTCTCCTCGGCCAAAAAGGGGGCAATTAGAATAACCCTCGCTCGATCCTCCCTGATCTTCATCAGAACTGCTGGAATGAGATAGAAGGGAGGAAAAGCGTAAGCTAGATTGAAATCCCACTTGTAGGACAGGGCATCCACCCCAAAGGGGGGTTCCTCTGGGTTTAGGGAAAAAAAAAATCTCTCCACCTTTTTGTTTGACCGACTGACAAAGAGATCTATTTCCGAGACTCCCCAAACCCTGGTGATCTCTAAAAAGATGGATGGGTTCAATTCCCACTCGCTCTGATTCAGATTGTGACGGCTCAGGAAATCTGCCCTGAAATTGTCTGACCCCCTGATATGCAGAGCAGACCAGGAGAGAACCAGAGGCCCTGACAGATGTAGAATCCGGGCCATTATTTTCATAAGGGGAAGGGACCTCGTACCCCCTTGCTTATTTATATATGAAACTGCTGTCATATTGTCGGACATGATCCTTACATGGCGATTCCGAATACCCTGACCTACGACTTTCAAGGTCTCCAAAAATCGCCATTAGTTCCCTCTGATTTGAGGATGCCTGAGAAAGACTCCTTGACCAGCAGCCTTGGAACACCTGATCCCTCATGTGGGCACCCCACCCCCAAGGGCTGGCATCCGTGGTAATAATTAGGGGGTCTGAGATCTTGCATGGAACTCCAATTTCTAGGTGACCCCTGACTAACCACCAATCCAGGGTTTCTCTTGTTGGCTGAGACACCCACATAAATTTGTCGAGAATTTTCTCTTCCTGACACCAGGCTGCCAGGATTTCCCACTGCAGGTCTCGGGAGTGGCTCTGAGCCCAAGGTACAGCTGGAATACAGGCCGTGAGAGTCCCCAGAATGGACATAGCCTTTCTTATAGTGAACCTGGGGGACTGGATCAGGATTTTTACTAGGGACAGAACTCTCTCTATTTTCTCTGGAGGGAGAAAAGATCTCTGAGCCGTGGAATATAGAAGGATCCCTAGAAACTTTTTCTGTTGAGAAGGAACTAAACTTGACTTCTCTAGATTCACCATCCAACCTAATTCCTCCAGAATGTTCAGTACTACTCTGACACTTTCTAAACATTCTATTCTGGATCTTGCCACAATGAGAAAGTCGTCTAGATATGGAATAAACAGAACGTCTTTCTCTCTTACATGCGCCCGCATTTCTGCCACTATTTTGGTAAAGACTCCTGGGGATATGGAGATTCCAAAGGGAAGAGCCTGATATTGGTATTGCTGAAACCACCCCTCCCATCTCTACTGCTACTCGCAAGAACCTCTGGTGACCTGGAAAAATTGGAACATGGTAATAAGCATCTTTCAGGTCTATCACCGCCATCCAGCAACTGGGAGTTAACAATCTCACTGCTGACTGCACTGTCTCCATCCGGAATTTCTTGTAAGACAGAAACTGATTTAACCTCCTTAGATTTATTATGGTTCTGTAGGAGCCATCGTGTTTCCTTACCCAGAACAGATGGGAATAAAAACCCCTTATGAAATTTTCCTCCAGGCAGGAAGGAATTTCCTCAGTCTCCCCTCTACCCGGGGCCTGGCGTCATTGCCTATTGGGTCTTGGATCTTTATTACGGGGTGAGTTGTTAAATAAGAACCCCTTGTGTTTCTTATTGATTCTGCCCAGCTATTATCTCTGGACTTGACAATTTTCTGCCCTCTGTATGCTGCAAAGGGACGAAAGGACCTCCGTGTCCGACCAGAGGAAGGCAAAGGAAAAACTCTCTTTTTATCTGCTGCCTTAGCTAAGATGTCATCCAAGGCTGGTCCAAAGAGATATTCACCGTCACAGGGCAGATTGCACAACCGGGTCTTAGACCCTACATCACCTGTCCAACTCTTCAGCCATATAGCCCTCCTGGCAGAGTTGGTCAGGGCAAGGGAGCGAGCTGATAATCTTACAGCGTCAGCTGAAGCATTTGCCAAAAAAATCTGCAGCTTTTCTAATAGTCGGCAGGGCTGACAGAATCTGCTCTCTTGGGGCCTTATCCCTTAATTGATCTTCCAGCTTCCCTAGCCAGATCATAAGGGATCTAGCAGTACAGGTAGCCGCTATATTGGGCTTGAGGGACGCTCCTACTGACTCCCCAGAACGCCTTAGGAAGCTTTCTGCTTTCCTGTCTAAGAGATCCTTCAGGGTACCCATGTCCTCGAAGGGCAGTGCCGAGTTCCTAGAGGCTCTGGCTATGGCAACATCAATTTTTGGTACATTATCCCAAGAAGAGCAAGCTTCCTCTTCAAACGGGTATTTACACTTAACTCCTCTAGGGATAAATCCCTTCTTGCTAAGCGATGTAATATTTTTATGGACTGGAAAGTGTCTCCTTTGACGAACCTCCAAACATAATGTCCTGTATAGAACGGGAGTGTCTAGAGTCCTCAATCCCCATAGTCGCTCGAATGGCTTTGAGCAACTTGTCAGTGTCCTCAACTGGAAAACACGACTGTCCTCCCTCTACATCAGATATGGAGGAAGAAGAGACATCATCGGATAATTCTCCACTTTCACCTTGAACAGACTCCTCCTCAGAAGAGGAGTCATGACCCCGGGGAGAGGAACTGGACTTCTTTTTCTGGCCACTTTTACCCTTAAGAGAACTCCTGACCTCCTCCTGTATCATAGATCTGATACCCTGTAAGAATGACGGGGACTCCTCAGCAATAGTTCTATTAATACATGATGGGCAAAGCTTTTTCTCATAAGAAGAAGAAAGTCTAGTTCTACATAAGGCACATTCCTTATTCTTAGGTCTAGCCTACAAAAGACAGGGGAAACCATTAATCAATAAAAAATAAAGGGTTGTCACGCAGCCACTTACATCTCCCTAGAATACCGAGGAAGGTGGAGGTGGACCTTCATCTTGCCCTCCATCTTGGGGTCTTCCTCCTGCCGGTGGCAGCTGCTGTGGCGGCGGTTGTGGCTGCTGCTGCTCTTCCATACTATAGAGACTCGGTGCATGGAGGGCCAGGAACTGCTTAGCAGCTCCACTTTCCTTCAATCTGCATTATATGGCCATTCAGCCGCTAGGCCACGCCCCTTCCACTGGAAGCCACGCCCACTTCCTGCCGGGCTCGCACCTCCATGTGTCTCCCTGCAGGCCCGGAACTCCTGCGGCCCAAAGCAGAGGAAACACACTCCTTCTGCCTGGATATCGGAACCCCCGCGCCCGGAACACCAGCGGCGCATAGCTGGGGGGAAGGCACCTGACTCCAGATTGGGCCACAGCCACCCCTGGAAGAAGAGAGGCAACCACTACCAGGACCAACTCTTTCCTATGCCATCAGGTAAGCCTGCCTCAAGCAGACACGTAGGTCTCCCTCCAGGGACAGGAAACAACTGAGGGGTAGGAGAGGCTCCACCTTTTTATACCGTAGGTTTCCTGTCCCTGGGGGCGGATCCTCTCTCTGGGTGCTGTCGTGGGTGACGGGAAAATTCTGCTGTTTCTTATGTGAATGGGATAGCAGGGATAGGAAATCTGATTATATTAGGAAGGAATGGCCTAAACGTGAATCTCTTGTTCCTGGACAAAAAAATCTGTCAAATGTACCTTTAGTGAATCCTACAAAAGTATATCTACCTCCACTACATATTAAACTCGGATTGATGAAACAATTCGTAAAAGCAATTGATAAAACTTCTGCTGCATTTATGCATTTTAATCAAAATTTGCAAAAGTTAGTGATGCGAAACTCAAATAAGATCGGTCATGGACGACAAACAATTTCAGGAACTGTTAAATCCATTGCAAAAAGCAGCCTGGCTGTCCTTCAAAAATGTCTCCTCTTCTTTTCTTGGAAATCATAAAGCAGCAAACTACAGTGATTTAGTGTGTGATCTTGTGAAATCATACCAAGCTATGGGATGCAACATGTCCTTAAAACTTCATTTCTTGGACTCCCACCTGGACTTCTTCACAGAAAATCTTGGTGCTGTCAGTAACCAGCATGGAGAGCATTTTCATCAGCTGATTTCTACGATGGAACGAAGGTACCAAGGCAAGTGGAGCACCACCATGCTGGATGACTATTGTTGGACTACAAAGAGAGACATCCCAGACGCAAAATATTCTCGTAAATCATGAAAGAAATTTTAGATAAGCTATGTTTTAAATAATCTTGATTGAGTATGTATTATGTTAATATTAATATTTCCATTTAAATGCCTGTCACAAAAAAACCCTGCCTGATGGAAAAAATCTGAAAACATATTTGAAATCAGCACAAAAAAATACATTGTAATCCGCATATTTTTGTTTCTGTGAAAGAAAAAAACATTTTTTTTTGTAGACCAGTGGGATTAGGCATGTTGGATTTCTCGCCAGAGATGCACCTTGCTATTTTTATCGTGTTGTGCAAAATTTATGTGTGTGTAAAAACAAAGTAACGTTAAAGCCCCATGTAGCGGGCCGCAGTGAAACAGCGCTGCCGAAAAAACCGTGGCGGAAACGCATTGCAGTTTTTCCCGCAGCACTTCTCACAGAAAGTCCGCAGAGGTTTCCTCTGCAGACTTTCTGCTTCCATTACACCTATAGGGAAACCAATGTTTCCGTATGTAGAATTGACATGCTGCGATTTCTGAAAAAGCAGTATTTCCGCTGCGCATATTTTTCTGCAATGTGTGGATGGGATTCACTAGAACTAGACCACTTTGCAGTGACTGTAAAACGCTGTGGTTTTTGCCATGGTGTTTCCGCCATGTGGGGTCCCGGCCTAAGAATGTTTTTAACAAGGGAGCTGTCTGTTCGGCTCCCAAATTATTTTGCAGCAGGACAACAACCCCAAACATTCAGCCAATGTCATTAAGAACTTCAGCATTAAGAAGAACAAGGAGTACTAGAAGTGATGATATGGCTCCTACAGAGTCCTTATCTAAACATCATCGAGTGCGTCTGGTATTACAGGAAGAGATAGGATGATCTGGGATTACAGGAAGAAACAGGATCTGAGCAAATCTACCTCCACTGAAGATCTCTGCAGTATTTGGGATAACCTTCCTGCCAAGTTTTGTCAAAAACTGTGCGCAAGTATACCTAGAGGAACTGATGCTGTTCTGAAAGGAAAAAGGTCGTCAAATGAAATATTGATTTGACTTCAGTTTCTCTATTGCTCATTCACTTTGCATTTTGTTAACCCCTTTAATGAACTGAGCCATACTATTAGGTTGCACTTAGCATACATTGTAGCGCTCAGCACTAGTACTAGGTTCTGACTCCCGCAGCTTAAAGGGTATCTGTCAGGGCAATTTGGGACACTAAACCACCCACACGACCATATGGACCTGGGGTTTAGTGTCCCAAATCACCCTGTTATAAGGCAGTCCATGGCTGCATTAAAAATAAAAAAAAGCTTTATACTCACCCTGATGCTGTACTCCCTGAGCCTGCACAGTTCTTCAATGAAGCCAGAGGAGTACTCCTCCGCTTCAGTGCGCATGCCCTGCAATTACATAGTGAAGCCGGTGTGTCCATCTTTGGCTTCACTGAAGAACAGCGCAGGCGCCGGGAGGCGTGCCTCATGAATAAGCCGGACTGCTCTCGGAGAAGAGCGTCGATCGGACTCTTCTCTAGGTAAGTATAAAGGTTTTTTATTTTTAATGTACCTGTGGATTGCACTACAACAGGGCGATTTGGGACACTAAACCCCAGGTTTATAAGGACCTGTGGGTGGTTTAGTGTCCCAGATTGACCTGACAAATTCCCTTTAATTCCTCATATGTCCCCTACAATAACATTGCGAGGTCCAAGATCTTTGTCAATTCATTCCCAAGCTGCCATAAACAACACACACCGTCCTCTATGTTGTCAAAATGTGTGTAAAGACTTAGTATTTAAGCCCCCTCCATCGTGTATGAACTGTTCTTTTCTTTGATTCTAAAAATATTTGACGGATATGTGTTTGTATATATATACATATATATGTGTGTGTGTGTGTGTATATATATATATATATATATATATATATATATATAAATATACACAATCTAAATATGTGTTAATTAGGTAACTATTTTCAGAAGTATAGTGAAACCATTTTAAGATGGCCTTGGACAAGGATTATGGTATTATTCATGATGTTGCAGGTGTCCACCTACAGATTGCACTCTATGACAGTATCTTTGATTTATAGTTATGGCGTGAATCCCAGTTTATTATCAAGTAGAAATGCATAGTAGAGAACAATGCTACTAAAAAAAAAATATTATTTTACTATTTTATGATTAATTATTTGCTATTTTATGAATAATTATTTCCACTTTACGAAATTTAATCCCAAAATTAAAGTTATGAAATAGTAATTAAATGCATGATCATTTCCCTATAAGTATCGGTTTAGAGCAATGAATACAGTATTATAAACAGTCTAGTTCCAGAACAAATCTCATCATTATGCAATATGTAAGTCTGTACTTCTTAACTGCCACCATATAAGAATATTTAAGGACATTTAATGACATTATCTGTACTGGAAAATTGAGATCAATGGTCCTTACACTATGAGAGCTAGCATCCCCATTATTTTGTCTGCAAGTCATGAAATTGTTTGACAAGCTCTCATTTGTGTGAGTTATAATTACTGGCAGCAATCACCATTAAATCTGTTATAAGGGCGAAATCAATCAGACTGATGCTCAACTTAGAGGGATTGTCCAAATCATTGTTTTTAACTTACCCTGCATGTAACCTGACATTTGTTTTTTTTTGTTTTTTTTTTTTATACTTACTGTTTTTTATACTTACTGTTAAAATTCTCCCAGATAACCCATTCTCCAGCTGTTTTTGCAGGACGTTATGTTTCGGTGAGTCTATAGTGCAATCACGTCATCACTGATGTCTGATTCGGGGGAGGGGGGGCTGGGGTGTAATTTGGGGATATAGGTGGATTTAGAACAGACTCATTGTTCAGAAAGCAAGCTTGCTCATTACTTCTTTACAGAAATTGTCAGTCACTGTCCCATATAGGGCTCACAATCTAAATTTCCTATCAAAATGTCTTTGGAGTTATTTCCTTCATGAAAAAAGGAATCACGATATAGTATAAAATGAATATGCTTCTCTTTGGACCTGTTGTTCTAAAAGAAGATTTAATAGATTATACATGTGTTGAAGTGTTCAAAGCAGATTTAGTATTATGCTGGCCTTCACAGCAGATGTAAGGACACATTCTGCTTGCCCCTAGATAATTGTCAGAATCTGTGAGGATCCTGAACAAGGAGAGAATAAAGCCTACAGTTTAGTAAATTAAATCACAATTCCCCTACCATGTACATAGAATTTATATTTGATAACCCTCGTATATAGTAACCAGATAGGTAATGCATGTGCTACGTAAGATCAAGTAAACTAGCTTGGGGTTGGGTTTTACCTTAATGCACCCTATAAGTGCAATACGTAAGAAGGGTCCAAGGCACCACTAGATAATTTTTTTTTTAATAAAGCCCTGGAAAATTAATATGACAGTGTCTTGGACTCTTTTTGCCTATTGTACAGTACAAAACATGATTTAGGAAGATTAGCATATTCTAGTCTTCACACGTGTTGGAAAAACATGGCGCAAAACTGAAATAAAACACAAGTAACATCCTAAAAGGGTTCATTATGGTAGATTATGTTTCACTGTTCCTGTTCCCCTACCTCTGGATGAATGCAGAGACTGACACAAACTTCATAAAGCAGAAAGGGCTATGTTCAGTATTGACCCAGTGACACGTGAGAGAAGTAATCAGGGTCCATTTACTATTTTCCCTTTTTACCAAGTACTTGAAGAAGATTTCTCTACACCTCACAAGTCAATATTCTTTATCACTTAGGTTGTGTTCATACTAATTCATTCTCTTTGTCAGTTCAGCTTAATTAAATGCATTTGATGGACCTCTTTTCACATCCAAGAAAAAATAAGTACAAACATGTTTTTTTTTCCCAAATATGAATCTACTGGGCTTCAAATTATTCAACTATTTTATTTTCCCTTAACGGTGCTTTATACGTTACACGTTACCATCATTTCATACGTGGTAAGCTTCTTGCTCTCTAATTCAGAGACTGCAGGAATTCAGTTAAAATCTGCTATTATTGTGAAAAGTGCTGGATTAAGTGCTGTGTGTAAATCTAAGGAAATGTACATCATTTCTACATAATAGGCACTTATTACCATGAAAATGTGACAAAGTAGTATCCATTAAAGTGATCAACTATAGAACAGTGTAGTGCTGTCCTCTTCTGGTTAAGAATATTACAAAGTATATTATTTCCATAAATATTTAGAAATTTTGAATATTAAAAATAGTAATAATAATAATAAAAAAACAAACAGATAATATATCAGAGAAGTTTTAAAGAAATAGGTAGTTCTTAGTGTGACATTTCAAAATTCATGAGAACTTTTAAAGGGGATTTCTGGGACTATCATATCAGATTGATGGAGAACCAGCAACTGGCAGGCAGCTGCTGTGCACAGGTCCTCTAGGTGACAACAGCAATGAAGTACCATTTGTGTGAGGTTACCACTGCAGTCAATCACAGAACTCAGTGGGGACCTCTTCACAAATGAATTACTGGACTCAGCAGTCATGTGTTCTTTGTGAAAAAGTCAATATTGTAACCTATAAAAAAAAAAAAAAAAAAAAGACTTGGACAACCACTTTAACTTTAAGGGTAGCAGAAAACGACTGTGTGTTAGCCAGATTTACCGGTATGAACTTCATACTGCGAGCGGGACTCCTAGCATCATAGATAACTAGGGAGTCCTGCTCCCAGCACAAAGTTCAAGCTGGTAAATCTGGCTAACACACGGACTGTGCTTCACAGGTGAAACATGGTCGTATGCTGCTACCCTTAAGCTGGAGTTGGTGTCAGTACATTTCTACAGACTTCAACGACTCCACCCAAAATTTACTCTACAAGTTTGGCTCCACAACCCTCATTGCCACTTTGGTGCCTATGCATTTCAAAATATTTGGTTGTTGGAGATGTGCTGCCTGACAACTGCATCTAGGCACTGTATAGTTCATAGCCCCATCACGGTCTCAAATTGATATGCATATTTAATAGTACTTGTCTGTAACTACATGACTTTAGAGGATAAAGGGAGGCCTGATTTATGACCTACATAACAGACCACCCAAAACAGCAAGCAAGTTGTTCCATTACAAGTGATTACTGTTATCATATATTAAGGTACATAAAAAAATCACTACATAATGTAATGAAAAGGCAGAGAAAATGGCTGTGGTCCCTTTTCCAAGCAATATTTAATTTGTTTCACGTAGCAATTATACAGTCTGAGCAGTTTCAGATATTTCTTAGAACTTACCCAGTCTCTATGGACTTTCAATAATACAGCATGCATATTACTGGTTACCAGAAGATAAAACTGACGTATTTCTTTAGTCAAGCGTTTAAAGAAGTAAAACTATTTATATAACATGTATTTTTTAGGCACAAGCTGTAGTTTTTATGAGTCTCTGACATTTTTATGAAACATTTAAAGGACATCCAAAGTCAAAATTTGATTTAGTTTTTCACATGAAACATTACTGTAAAATGGTCTGTTCTACCAGTAATGTTCACTGCAACGCTGTTCAACAGTAAATGATTGAAGAACAAATCTAGCACACATAAAAGATATACAAGCCATATAAGCAGGGAACCAGAAATTATAATACTGCTAATCATTTAAAAACCACAAACTAAGAGAAAAATGTGAATGAAATATTTTTTTCTTTTTTAAAAGGGATTGTATCATTAGGAAATCCTATTTTCAGTAACAGCACGTTGGAATAGTCTTTAGAAAGACTATTCGTCTCCTACCTTTATTTTTCTGCTCCGCGCCGCCGTTTTGGAGAATTTTCTTCTTTATGCAAATTAGTCTTCAGAAAGCACAGGGGGCGTCCCCTGTGCTCACGTCACACGCTCTTCAGAAGATCCAGTGCCGCCTCTCTCCAGAGTCAGAGCACAGAGGGAACGCCCACTGTGCTTTCTGAAGACTAATTTGCACAAAGAAGAAAGAAGAAAATTCTCCAAAACGGCGGCATGGAGCACAAAAATAAAGGTAGGAGACGAATAGTCTTTCTAAAGGCTATTCCGACGTGCTGTTAGTGAAAATAGGGTTTCCCAATGATAGAACCCCTTTAATTCATCCTGGCAAATACTGTGTGTCAAATAAATACAAGTGCAGTACACAGTGACATGTAATCTAATCTGTAAGGCATTTATCCAATGGTTTATATTAAAATATTTAAGGCTAAGGCCCCACATAGCAAATTGCTGCAAAAAAACGCTGTGGAAAAGGCCGTGGCAGAAACGCATAGCAGTTTTTTCACAGAAAGTTTGCAGAGTTTTCCTCTGCGGACTTTCTGCCTCTATTATATCTATATGGAAAACGCCAGCATTTCCGTAGGTATAATTGACATGCTGCAATTTACAAAAACGCTTTTCGCAACATGGGGTCCCGGTCTTACATGTTAAAAAAAAAAAAAAAGTTTGGTAGCTTCATTTATTTTCAGCCTGCACATACAGCAGTCCTTCACTTCCTTCTTGTTAGTTAGATAGTGGATATAAAAAATAAATAGGATATGTTACATGAGGGGCGTAGCTTACAGGGGATGCAGCAATGGAAGTCGCTACTGGGCCCTAGACCCTGAGGGTGGCCCCCAAGGCCCCTGTACAACATAAATTTTACCACTAGTCTGGGACAAGGGAGGAGTGGCTACTTGTGTCTCTCTGTACATCCCTTCTTTGGCTAGCTGTGCAACTGCAGAGTGAGAGACTTCCTCTTCCTCTCTTATTATTGGGCATTACCTATTTGGGCAATTGTGCTGAAGTCTGACTCCTCTAATAAGGCAACAACACAAGGTACTGAGCAGTGAAGATAAAGACGACAATACATAATGATTGAAGAACACTGTGCGTAGATATGGGTACACTTAAAAATATGTTACTAGCACTAAAATCTTCCTAAATTGGTTAAAAAGTTTGTGCTAACAGCTTAACATATCTTTACAGCTGTACGAGCTCAGCAACTACCCCTAGAGGGAGCTTACTGCATACTGTGTTACTACTGAGTTTGATGTAAGTGCCTAAAGTCTTAGTATTAATAGTCTGCTGGCAACCAGCATGTGCTCTATTAAATCTATTCATTACATTTGACTAACTGTATTAGACAAACACAGTTCTGATTACTATAAATAGAAATATACACTGTATATATATATATATATATATATATATATATATACACTAAAATTAATCTGCATAACATTTTGGTTGTTTTTACAATACGATTCAACAAACTTTGCATAAATCAAAAGTACATGCGCATATAAGAAACTCTGTAATATATCTTATTAGAAACAATACCTATTTCTCCAGTTATATCAGCTTTCATTCCTCCTTACCCTTTTCACTCTGAATTCACTGCTAAATCTGTCTTGAGATATAAGGCAGATTATCAACTCAATGAATGATCAGGTTACATGCTGCCCATAAAAGTCTAGGAAGAGTGAAAGATACAGAGGCATTGCTGAAAACTCTAAAAGTGTTATATTTCATATTTTTCAGTACTGTATAACATTCTCCATGCTGCTGCTACATCTGGGTGTGAGTTAAAGTAGTAGGTTCTTCTCTTCTTTGTGTGCAGTGTATGGAAGGCATTGTGGAAGCTAGTTTTCACCCAATAGCTCAGAGAAAACTGACAAATAAAAGATTAAACATAAAAAGAGTAATACTGATGATAAAAGCAGAATACTAGACATATAATGGCCAGAAATAGTGTTTTTCATCATCTACACTAACAGATTATTCTAAAAAGACATCTGACATGACAAATATGCTTTTTTAAAGAGAGTCTGTCAGCAACAAAAATATTATTAAACCAGCCCCAGTGTCATAATTTGTTTGCAGAATGGCCGCCTGATTTTGACAAAAAACTCTTTTTTATTCCTATGCAAATGAGCTAAGAGGGCATCAGGGTATGTTCTGAAAAGGCTGATCACTGCTGTAAGATCTTCTTTTCGCTCAATACCCCTCTCAGCAACACGAACGTTGAAGCTTTTACCTTTTTTTTTTAGGATAGGCTATTAATATTAGATCAGCTGTTTCATCACAGCACGAATCCAAGTAATGTTTACATGGCAGAAGCTGCACTACTCACTTGCTGCACAAAGTGAAGCGGTGGCTTTAGGTACTGCAGCAGTATCCCATAAACTGCAATGGGACAGCACTGCAGTACCCAAAGATGCCACTACACTTTGTACGATGAGCAGATAGCGTAACTGCCTGAATATGAAAGTTGCCGGGAACAATGCTATCCTCAAACAGCTGACCTATGAGGATTTGACTGTTGGATCCCTGCAGATCTAATACTGAAGGCCTACCCTAAGGACAGACCAACAATATTACAAAAAGTGGATAAACCCTTTAATGCCCTTTTTTCTTTACAATTATTTATGTAAAAAAACAGCACATATTTGATATCACCAATTCCATAACAACTCAATAAAACTAAAACGTTATTTAACCCAAACAGTAAACATTGGGGAAAAAAAAACACGCCAGAAGGAATGATTTTTCACCATCTAATCTCACAAAATACTGAACAAAAAGTGATAAAAAAAGTCGTATGAACCTAAAACAGTACATAAAAAAAGGGCAGCTCGACCCACAAAAGATAACCCTAAATTAGCTCTGTCAACAGAAAAATAAAAATACTATGCATCTCAGAATATGACGATGCAAAAACCAATTGAATTTTTTTTTCTAATGGGTTTGTAGTCTGCAAAATTAGTAATGCATAAAAAAAATTGGGGATAAATTGGGTATTTCCATAATCGTACCGACCCATACAATAAAGGTAACATGTTACTTAAGCCGTTCGGTGTACTGCAAAAACTTTAAATGTTTAAAAACTATTATTTAGTCAAGATATAGGCAAACCAAAATGGTGTCAATAGAAAATGCATCTCATCCCGCAAAAAACAAGCATTCATATGGTTACATCACCAGGACAATAAAAAAAAAAAAAAAAAAAAAAAAAACACTATCACTGGTGCAATGCAACAACAAAAACCCCAAAATTGCCACATCTTTGGGACAAAACTGGCTGCGGGAGGAAAAGAAAAGCTGTGCGAGTGCAAACATCAGGATTAGAGATTATGACGGAAAAGACAACAAAAGAGTCCCCCCCCAATCATAGGAGTTACTGCTATAATAGTGTGGAATTTGGTGTTTCCTATGAACTCCACACATCTTACATATTTACTTTTTCCCATTCACTGTGCTTTCATATTTGGAAAAAATAATGCTCACTACAAGGCCTGATAAATTCTTTGAAGGGTTCAGTTTTCAAAATGGGTCACTTTCTGGGGATTTCACTTTACTGGCACCTTATGGGCTCTGCAAACAAGACTTGGCACCAAGACAGCAGTTTATGCCCACATATGACATTGTTGTGTCCAGCATACCCACTTTACATTGTCATAAGTGTATACAGCAGGGTGCAGAAAGGAGGCAGAGCTACTTGGTTTTTGCAGCATCTGAAATGCCAGTAGAAGTGGAATCCCATGACACATGACCCCATTTTGGAAACTTAAAACCTCAAGGAATTTATCCAGGGGTATAGTGATAATTTTTGCATTAATTTGTGCAGCTGATGGTGAAAAGTGAAAATTTTTCCAGAAATACATAATTTCAGTGTCCAACATGTTGTGCCCATCTTATGTCACAGATGAACACTTCAAAAGCAGTTGTTGCGAGATAATCCACTTAACAGTTTTTGAAGTGTTTGTGTCTCTGTTATCAGCTGCACATTAATTTCTTGAAAATAAATGAATGCAACATTCAAATGTTAAAAATGCTTGCTCAATCCCTTGATAAATTCCTTGAGGGGTGTTGTTTAAAAAATGGGGTCTCTTCTTGGGAAATTCTGCTTTACTGCCAACTTTGGGGCTCTGCAAAAGTGACATGGCATCCAAAAAACAGCCCCTCTAAATCTACACTCCAAAAGCCAAAAAGTGTGGCACTCCGTTCCTTCTGAGGCCTCCAGTGTCCTGGAACAGCAGTTTACGCCCACATATACTTTTTTTGTACCTGGGATAACCCACTTAAAATTTTAAGACTGTGTGTCTTTATTGACAGAAAGTGGGCACAACATATAGGGCACTAAAATAGCATATTTCTTTAAAAAAATTTATTTTCACTTTCCATGTTAATTTTTGGGAAGCACTCTTGGCTCCAAATACTCATTATAACCCTTGATAAACCCCTTGAATGGTGTAGTTGCTAAAATGGGGTCGTATTTTGTTTATTACTACATTATGTCTCAAATGCGCATGGTGCTCATTCACTTCTAGAAACTGTGATATTTCCAGGAAAAAGATCATTGACCACAAAATAGGAAACTGAGCATAACTGGAGAGCTGAATTTTCACAATGACACAAGCTGGGCATGACAGATAGGGCACTGAAATAGCATATACTACCGTTCAAAAGTTTAGGGTCACTTAGAAATTTCCTTATTTTTGAAAGAAAAGCACAGTTTTTTTCAATGAAGATAACATTAAATGAATCAGAAATACACTCTGTACATTGTTACTGTGGTAAATGGCTATTCTAGCTGCAAACGTCTGGTTTTTAATGCAATATCTACATAGGTGTATAGAGGCCCATTTCCAGCAACCATCACTCCAGTGTTCTAATGGTACATTGTGTTTGCTAACTGTGTAAGAAGGCTAATGGATGTTTAGAAAACCCTTGAAAACCCTTGTGCAAGTATGTTAGCACAGCTGAAAACAGTTTTGCTGGTTAGAGAAGCTATAAAACTGACCTTCCTTTGAGCTAGTTAAGAATCTGGAGCATTACATTTGTTGGTTCGATTAAACTCTCAAAATAGCCAGAAAAAGATAACTTTCATGTGAAACTCGACAGTCTATTCTTGTTCTTAGAAATGAAGGCTATTCCATGCGAGAAATTGCCAAGAAACTGAAGATTTCCTACAACGGTGTGTACTACTCCCTTCAGAGGACAGCACAAACAGGCTCTAACCAGAGTAGAAAGAGAAGTGGGAGGCCCCGCTGAGCAACAAGACAAGTACATTAGAGTCTCTAGTTTAAGAAATCGACGCCTCACAGGTCCTCAACTGGCAGCTTCATTAAAAAGTACCCGCAAAACGCCAGTGTCAACGTCTACAGTGAAGAGGCGACTCAGGGATGCTGGCCTTCAGGGCAGAGTGGCCAAGAAAAAGCCATATCTGAGACTGGCTAATAAAAGAAAAAGATTAATATGGGCAAAAGAACACAGACATTGGACAGAGGAAGATTGGAAAAAGTGTTATGGACAGATGAATCGAAGTTTGAGGTGTTTGGATCACACAGAAGAACATTTGTGAGACGCAGAACAACTGAAAAGATGCTGGACGAGTGCCTGACGCCATCTGTCAAGCATGGTGGAGGTAATGTGATGGTCTGGGGTTGCTTTGGTGCTGATAAAGTGGGAGATTTGTACAAGGTAAAAGGGATTTTGAATAAGGAAGGCTATCACTCCATTTTGCAACGCCATGCCATACCCTGTGGACAGCGCTTGATTGAAGCCAATTTCATCCTACAACAGGACAATAACCCAAAGCACACCTCCAAATTATGCAAGAACTATTTAAGGAAGAAGCAGGCAGCTGGTATTCTATCTGTAATGGGGTGGCCAGCGCAGTCACCAGATCTCAACCCCATTGAGCTGTTGTGGGAGCAGCTTGACCGTATGGTATTCCAAAAGTGCCCATCAAGCCAATCCAACTTGTGGGAGTGGCTTCTGGAAGCATGGAGTGAAATTTCTCCAGATTACCTCAGCAAATTAACAGCTAGAATGCCAAAGGTCTGCAATGCTGTAATTGCTGCAAATGGAGCATTCTTTGATGAAAGCAAAGTTTGAAGGAGAAAATTATTATTTCAAATAAAAATCATTATTTCTAACCTTGTCAATGTCTTGACTATATTTTCTATTAATTTTGCAACTCATTTGATAAATAAAAGTGTGAGTTTTCATGGAAAACACAAAATTGTCTGGGTGATCCCAAACTTTTGAACGGTAGTGTATATTTGTGCAAATTAAAATTTTTATTTTGCACTGCTTAGGATTTCTTTTTGTAAAACATCTCTATACCGGATGATACATTTTTTGAGGGGTGCAGTTTCCAAAATGCAGTTACTTCTTAGTAATTTCCGTTGCACTGGCAACTTAGGGGTTTTGTACATTTTGCACAGTTTTAAAGAATTTCTCTTGTGGTCACAAGTTGTTGTCTTGTTCGGTTGCCAGTGGATACGACCATAAATGCAGAAACTTTCTAAGGTCAGAAAATCAGCCATGATTTCCTTATTGTGTCCAGGTCATTTTCTCATACATGTAGCGTCCCTGCCTGATAACTAGTCCACAATAAGAAAATCATGGCTGAGTTCCTGCATTTGTGGTCGTATCCATTGGCAACCAATCAAGACAACAGACTATCATCACTAAAATGGTTTAAAACTCTGCAGAATTTTTAATTACTTATATTTGGAAAAATGTTTAACTTTTAATTATCTACAAATATAGATATGATTATGTTCATAGGAATACCCCTTTAATAGTACTCCTCTCATTCTGTGCCCTAACAGTAGTTTTAATTCACATGTGGGGCATTTCCATATTCTGGAGAAATTGTATATCAAATTGTGGGGTGCATCTTTAACTCCTTGTGAAAATGAAAAAAAAAAAAAAAAACCTGTGACACTGTATTGGGAAAAATTATTTTTCATTTTCACATCCCAAAGTTAATAAAATATTTGAAAAAGACGGGGTCAAAATGCTCACTATATCCTTTAATAAAATTTGTGAGGGGTGTAGTTTCCAAAATGGGGTAACTTTTTGGGTGGTTTTCATTGCACTGAAAAAGCGCTTTTTCCGTTCTGGCCATGTGTCCATACAGCAGTTTACAACCACATATGGGGCATTACCGTGTTCCAGAGAAATTGTGTAATAAACTGAGGGGTGCTTTTTCTCCTTTAATCTCTTCTGAAAATGAAAAATGTGGACTAAAATAAGGTTTAGTGAAACAAAATAACAAAATCTTCATTATACTCCTTCATAAATTCTGAAAGGGGTCACATGTTTGGAGTTTCCACTGTACTGGTAACTTAGGGGCTCTGGAAATGCGACATGGCACCTGAAAACTATTCCATCAAAACCTGCCTTCCAAAGGCCAAATAGCAATCGTTTTTCATTCTGAGCGCCGCCATGTAGCCATACAGCAGTTTACGATAACATGTGGGGCATTACGGTGTTCAGGACTAAAGGGACAATCTTTTGGAAAAAACAAACAAACTATTTTTCATTTTCACATCCAAATGTTAATAAAACCTGTGGGGTCAAAATGCGCACTATTACCCCTTGATAAATTCTTTGAGGGGTGTCTATCAACAGAACAGTCCCTATTGAACTATAAGCAGATAGATGGGGTTTATATGAACTAAATGCTTTTTCTACTTTCTGATTGGTGCCCCTGTTTTCCTTGATATGCTAAAGAGCTGGTTGGTGCAAAGAGGGTGTCACTGTTGTCATCGCACAAAAGAGCTACCATCCTACTATGATTGACAGGGCCAGGCAGAGCACATGTCAATCATAGCAGGGAGTGAAGGAGGCATGGAGAGACTGGATGCATTGGAAAGCATAGCTCTTTGGTGCAATGAGAGTAATGATGACTCCCTTATATACTCGCTTATATCTCAGCAACAGAGGCACCAATTGGAAAGCTGACAAACTTCCTTTAGCATCTTGTTTTTTTCCCATTTTCCAAAGTATCATAGTTATACAGTACATTAACCTGATCGGGGCCAAACGATTTTAAACTCAATCAGGCTGGTATAGTTTGGAATTCCTTCAAAGCATACAACGGTCAAGGCTCAATCGCGATGTGAACAGAGCCTTAGTATAATTGTCTTATATATATATATATATATATATATATATATATATATATAAAACTCTTTCTTGTATTTTACTGCTAGAAGTATGGTACTCTTTAATTTTAATATTAACATTATGTACATGAGCAACATAATCCTTTAATACTAAATATTAAGCAAAATAGGAAAATCTCTGAGCATGAATTAAAAATGACACAAAACTGGTAATATAATAGTTACCTAATTTTTAATCTATGTGTCCAACTCGGAGCACAACATATTTTTCATTTGTCAACCATCAAACACAGTTTTACACTGACATCATGCTGTACTATGAAACCAAGAGGGAAGTATATTTCTTTTTTTTAAAAAAAGGAAAATGGACAGTTCAATGTGTGCATTGCAGTCTGTCCTTCATTATTTCACTATTTGCTAATAACCTAGCATGCTCCTTTTCCCCTACCCTCCTGCAAGGCACAGCATTTGGTCTCATAGATTGCTTTTTATCTTTATATGTGATACATACATTTCCCTTCTGGCCTTATTAGAAAGCCAATTCTCAATCTACCAACTACATGCTTTTTTTTAAGAAAAGATATGTACTGTACACAAAAAAGACACTTTTCTCACATCAAAGCATTAAGGAGAACTTACAAATATAATTATAAAAGAAAAGCATAACCTAACATAATAAATTGTGAAAATGGAGAGATCCTTTTTGTCTGTTTAAAGGTCCTGGATGACATCCGCAGTGATTCCCAGTTTATGGACAGACCTCCACTACAGCCAAACACAGGCCTCAGCAATGAACTCTTCACACGCAAGCTGCAAAGACCAGTCAGTCAAGTGCCATGTGGTATGTATGGTCCTGACCATTGAAAAGTATACATGCAGAAGCACTTGCATCATCAGACATTATAGGGAGAGAGAAAGATTTAAAAAAAAAAAAAAAAAAAAGTATCTGAAAAGCTCTCTTGTTCTTTAAACACTTAGGACGTAAATATATGTCCTTATTTCGAGAGTGGAATACTGAGAAGGCTCAGACGCTGAGCCTACTTCATTCACAGCAGGTGTCGGCTGTATAAAACAGCCAGCATCCGCTGCTAACAGTGCCTACACCAATTACAGCTGTTACCCATTTAGATGCCGCATTTAGATGCAGCAGTCAGTTGCCACCGTGGAATCAAAACAGTGGGAGCATGTGGACGCCACAATCCTGACACTGATTGCCCCCATCAGATTATCATCAGGGGGTGGCGATCGACTGCCATGACAGCCGAAAGCCTATTGTATTTTTTGCTACTTCGCCTCCTAAAAATAAAATGTTTTCAAAACATCAGACATTCCCAAAAATGGACTTTATAAAAACTAAATCTTGTCCCACAAAATAAGTCATCCTACACAGCTCTGTACATCAAAATATTAAAAAAAATTACAGGCACAGTATTTCAAATCAAAGACATGTTTCCTATTTTCCAAATATTTACATTTACAGTCTACAGTATTAAAACATACACAAAAAAACTATATAAATTTGGTGTGAATGTACTGACCCACAAAATATAAGTAATGTGTGATTTCTATAAAGAAATAGAGCAATTGCAGTTTTTTTTCCTTAGCCACCCAGTTCTGATTATTTTTTCCAGCTTTCCAGTACAACGTTTGGAGTATTAAACAATGTCATCATTAAGTACACGTTGTCCCACAAAAATAAAAAAAGTTATGGAGAGAGGAGTATGGGGGGGGGGGGGAGAAGAGTATGGGGGGGGGGAGAGAAGAGTATGGGGGGGGGGAGAGAGGAGTATGGGGGGGGAGAGAGGAGTATGGGGGGGGGAGAGAGGAGTATGGGGGGGAGAGGAGAGTATGGGGGGGGGAGAGAGGAGTATGGGTGGCCTCCCTTCTCCGGAAACAGCGAAACGTAACGTCACCAGGAAATCAGAAAATGTGCCTGGGGCGGTCACAGGCATATGGGTATATATATATATATATATATATATATATATATATATATATATATATTTTTTTTTTTTTTTAAAGGGAATAAATTAGAAGTTAGGCGGGGGAGGGGGTTTAGCTTAGTGGTAAAGTTTTAATTTATCCCGGACAACCCCTGTAAAGAGGACCTGTCACCAAGTACTAAATGGTAAATGACATACATCAATTAACATCTACTGTGCCCCTGAAAACTTTGCCCTTTCTTTTTTTAAATCTGTCCCCCCCATTCAAAAGATATGGCCACTGGAAGGTTATATGTAATTAGATTGTATTCTCTAAATACAAAAACATACAAAACTGAGAACTTCAGTTCACACAATAAAGAACACTTTTAGCTTCGATGAAGCAACAAATAAAAAAAAGTCTACAAGTATCGAGGGGTTGACTTCTATAAACGACACACACATTACAGATAACTCATTCTACAGTCTTGCTCTATTACATTTAAGTGAGCATAGCCATATCACTTTAGTGTGAACCATAGAGAACATCATTTTAACAAATATAGGCAGTGAAGCATAGCTCCTTTGTTTCTGCTAAAATATCCAATAAAGCATATCAATCTTTCAAAGTGAATTGAGCACATTGATGTTGCTTTAACAAACTGATGTTAATTTCTCAGTCTAACCTTTTATATTGAACCTAGTGGAGCAGACTATACAACGGTGCTTGTTTTAGCATCATTGCCTAAAATAAAATTAAACTATATTTTGCTTTAGCAGCATGTAATCATTCCTGTTCAGTAGCAGCGGGAAATAGAGTGATAACAGAAAAATGGAAATATTACACATTTAAGAGAGAAGTAGAAAAAAATATGTGAGGAATAAATGGAATTGGTATAACATCTATAAACTGATCAGCCATAACATTAAAACCAAATGAATAACATTGATCACTCACTTTATCTCAGTAGAGCAAGTGTAGCACAAATTGCTAAAAAGGTCAATGCTGACATTGATGGAAAGGTGTCAGAATGCACAGTGCATGAAAACCTGTTGTACATAGGGGTGTGTAGCTGTAGATAAGTTAGAGTGTTCATGCTATTCCTTGTTCATTACCAAATGTGCCTATCATGGGCTTATGAGCACCAGAATAGGTCCATGTTGCCATGGAAGAAAGTGGGTGGTCAGCTGTGTGACCTTTAGTTCCAAGATGCACAGAAATAAAGACAAGACAGAAGTACCAGCAAAACCTTGACCAGAGTACTGTTCTGGTCAAGGATTTGCAGGGAAATCTTGGGCCATGTCATTTATGTGTATGTTATTTTGACAAGTATCCATTACCTAAAACACTGTTGTAGATGAAACACAGCCCTTGTTAGCAGTGGTATTCCCAAACGCCAGTTGCCTATTTCAGCAGAATAATGCACCCAGCAACACTGCCAAAATTGTTCAGCATTGATTTGAAGAACATGACAGCTTAAGTTGTTAAACTGGCCTCCAAATTGCCCAGATCTCAATTTAATCATGGATCTGTGGGGAAAGTTGGAAAAGCAAATCTTTCTTAAGGCCCCACCGCACATTTACAGTACATTAAAATCTGCTGCTAAAGTCTCGGTGCCAAATACTGCAGGACACCTACAAAGATCTTGTAGAGTTTATGTCTCCAATGGTCAAAGCTGAGAGGGATTTACACAATATTAGGTAGGGTCATGGTAGTGGCTATAAGTTGCAAGGAAGATTCTATTGAAGAAGGAATGTCAGGACTTAATATACCTAATCACCCCAAAATCATACTAAAACAGACTGTCCTACCCAGCAAGCACATTAAATGAAGTTTTGGTTATAACTGAACTTAACTGTGACAAAAAGTCCTTCACAAGCACAACAAAAGTAAATAGTAGTTTATATTCAGCAGACTTTACATGTTTTGATCCTCTGCATATTTAAATGCAGTCTGTCATTAGAAAAATCACGTTTTGAAGTAATGGCACATTGGAATAGCCTTTAAAAAGGCTATTCTACTCCTACCTCTCATTCTCTTGTGCTCCCCGCCATTTCTGTAAAAAAAAATGTTTCTTCTGATATGCAAATTATGCTCAGGGAGCATAAGTGGAATTCTCCCTGTGCTCTGAGCACCCCAGCATCATCAACTGCTCACAGCTGCTTAATGCCTCCTGTTCACTCCCCCCTGCATCTTCTCCTCGTCTTCAGCCTTGCGTAGGCATCCGATGCTGCACTTTATGCGGTCGAAATTCATAAATGCACAGTCGGCTCTGCCACTTCGAATGAGCATAATTTGCATATCAGAATAAACTTTTTTTTTTTTTTTTACAGAAACAGCAGTGAGTACAAGAGAACGAGAGGTAGGAGTAGAATAGCCTTTTTAAAGGCTATTCCAACGTGTCATTACTTCAAAACGTGATTTTCTACTGACAGACTCCCTTTAAGAGAGATATGTCCTAGTGCAGTCTTATAGCTCCTAATACGGTATTTAGGTACACAGTGAAAATGTTAATCTAAGTCAAATGCAAAAATAATAGCCGGCCATATAAAATTCAAGGTGTATGGCAGATGTCAGAAAAAAAAATAGGCATTAGATTTGAAGATGCACAAACTTTTGTTCAACAAAACAAACTAGAGTGTTTATGGAGGGGTCAGGAAAAATGGTGGCTTTATAATTTTATAGGGCTGGTTTTTATTTTTGCATTTGACTTAGATTAACATTTTCACTGTGTATCTAAAAACCGTATTAGGAGCTAAAAGTCCACACTAAGACATACCTCTCTTAAATATTGCAGGGGATCAAAACATGTAAAGTCTGCTGCATATAAACTACTATTTACTTTCTGCAATCTCCTTATCTTAATTTCTGGAACTCATTAATCTGACTTGCAACAGCAGCTCAGGTCCAAGAGTCATCAATATAGTGCCTAAGGGCTTGTTCCCATTATACAATGTATCTGATAGAACACAATGGACTGTGGTCAAATACAAAAACGAAAGAAAAGTAGCACACCATTTAATCATTAGGGAGCTGAGAGGTAATGCACTGCATGCTAGGAAGGTATTCACATACACAATGTTTGCTTTTATTCATATGGTTTACTTATTTTGGTGTAAGCCATACAAGTTGTAAGAGTCTACAAAGCCATATATTTGTTATACATTAAATATGGTCACATTCAGGGGTGTTGAGCTGGTAGTCCAAACCTCTGACTCCAACTTCTCTAATTTTCAACAGATGGACTCAGACAGCCAAGATTGGTCAGAAGCAGTAAAATTCCTCTAATTCATTAAAAAGCCAGTGATTGAATTCCTATAAAAGTAAATCTGCAACAAACTATGCTTCTAAATATACAATATCAATAACTCTATAATATAATTAAAAATAATAAATCATTTTCATTTGAACTCTGAATTGGTAACTTTTTCTGGCTCCAACTTCAGCCAAAATTGGTCCCAACTCGTGACCAGAGCTGTGGAGTCAATCAACCATTATTCACCTTGCTCAGTTCCAGTGCTGTGTTTCAGCAGGTGTCCATGGCTCCTTCCAATAACTTTGTCCAGCTGCCAGTCAACCAGATGTTTTTTCCTCCCCTTCGCTGACATGCAATCTTCACCACAGCCATGCTGATTTAGGCTATGACCACATGCTCTGCTGTTGCTTAAGAAACTGGTTGGCTGCTAAGGCAACTGGCGCTCAAAGATGACATCATGCCTGATGGCCCCTACCATGCTTAGCTGGCGTGTGAAGTTAATTTTTGACCTAGCTCTTATTCCCTTTGCTTTAGTAGACTCCTGACTGACCATGATTCTGACCTAAGCCTTGTTCCTGATTTGTCTCACCCTTCGGATAGTTTGTCTGGTACCCATTGTTCTTTCCTAGTTTTTATCCCTTGGCTTCATTTCTGACTATGCTCCCAGCTCATTCTCTGGTCGTTTGCTTCTTGACCACTCTTATGGTGATGACGATTTGCTCCATTTCTGATGGCACTACTACTGTATATGCGCTACTCACGCCAAGCCAGGACTATTCATGGGGATCACAATATTTACAGGAGTTAAATGTAAAAACCAAAGGATCCTTTACACTTTGCACCCAGTCCTACTAATCCTAAACAATCTGGTACATGGTTATAACAATAATGTCAATAGTGAAAAATAAGGAACAGTGAAGAAGATGTGGGAGTTTTAAAAGCAGGAAAAATTATTATATTGATAGAAGCAGTCACAGTTGGAGCTTTGAGGGGTTTTCCACCAAATTTTTTTTAACATACTTACACCATATGGATATGCCATAAATGTCATGTCAGATGAAACTGCCATCAGATGCTTCATTTAAGCAGAAATTAAATGGAGTTGTAATTGTATAGGCTGCTCTTCAATCAATTTGCTATTTGGACATGCTATTTTATTCACCTGCTAGAGGGTCATTCTTCATATATGTGGAGTGTCTTTGCTAGTCTTAAAACATCCTCCTGTATGGTTTTCTCTGCCTTATTTCCTACTATTTCATTGATATATACAGTATAATGGTTTAAATCACCATACTGACTGAACAAACTGCAAGTAACAATCCTTTCTCTCTCTCTCTCTCTATATATATATTCTCTCTCTACATATACACTGAATACAAACTATAATAGACACACCTGCCCTTTCACGATAGGTGAAAACTAAGCAAGTGATCCCAATGTGCAGCATAAAATCAAGTGAGCAGTTGATCTGTGGTTCAGTTTCAGGGTGAATCCACATCAGAATGGGAAAATCACCTGCTCTGAACGTCTTTGAAAGAAACATGTCATCACTTCTAGGCTAGCTAGCCAGTGCTAGTTGTAAAGATCTGTGGCTGTAGTGGTGCTCTCTTCTAGTAAATGCAGTTGTGAGCTTACCTCTGGTTCATACTGTGCTGTTCCTGCTTCTGCATGCAGCTATGTGTTTTCTTCTGTTGCAGCACCTGGTTCAGGCTTTAGGGTGAGTGCGCCCTTACTCCCTGCTACCTGAAGGTCTAACAATTTCACATGTGGGTCTTTTCTTGGTCAATTCTTGGCAGACTTTGCCTTGTTATACTTGATCTGCCCTCATTATGGGCCTGAGAAAGTTCGTTTGTTATGTTAATTGCATTGCTTGTTCCTGCAAAGACTAACTTGATTCCTGATCTGACTGATACATGTGTACTAGCCATTGACTCTGCATCTGTCTGCTATTCTGATCCCGATACCTGTGTACCAACTTTGGCTTGTCCCGACTCCACTCCAGTCAGTTCATCCAGTTCTGCCTAGAACTGATCATGGCGTGTCCCAATTCTGCTTCAGTCTCCTCATCTGAATCTGGCTGATACCTGCTATCTACTCCATTGCTTGCATCTTACCTAGTCCTATCTGTCCCTCCAGTGCTGTGCATCAGAGTCTGTCTGATCCCTGGTCAGATGCCACCTACCCCAATCTACTCCAAAAGGTATCGACCTGGTAGTCTCCACGCGGTGAAGACCAGATGCCCATACAGGGTTAAAGAATGAAGAATAGGGCAACTACTAAAGACAATACCCTTGGGATTAGCCCAACACTAAACCAGCTAGATGGCACAACGGGTCTATGATCCACTGCCTGTTTTACACGTGGATGATATCTGTGTATGTCATGAAAATCTGTTGGGGTTCTGAAGCCCAAAGAAGATATATTTGAGAATATGCCTTTCCTCTAATATACAAATACACATGTAAGAAAAACCTAATACAAAATTTAATTTTTATATACTTCATAAATATAATACAACTGTGAAGTCAGTAGCTGATTTAGAGTAGTAAAAAACGATGCCCAAGAAAAGACACCTTTATTCTGCTAAGATACGTTGTCTAGCCTTTATGAAAGAGTAGATCTTTATAAAATGTAGAATCCCTATTAGGAAGCAGTGTAAGTAACCTCTACTTTTACTTAAAAACGTCAGTGACACTGAAACAACACTATAATTTCTACCATACATGCAACACTTAAAACGGAAAATGGTGTACCACAGCAGTGTCCATTCTGGATGAATGCAGTTATGCAGATCCACTGTAAAGTCATTCTGAATAAGAAGCAGGGGTATTGTGCCTGCTAGCTGTGTAATTAAATTCTTATTTTAAGAGATGAAAGCCAAGACTGCTGTTACATACAATGGTACACTATGGTTTTACATGGATTAAAAAAATAGGGAAGTTAAAAGCCTGGTACAAGCAAGAAGATAAAATCTTACTGGATTCAAAGTATAATGTTGAAATATATATTAACATCAGAAAATGGGTGACAATGGTGCGGAAGATTATTAGGACAGCTTTTGAGGGATTGGAAGATAAACTATACTGGCAAGAGGCATAAAGCAGTCACACACATCCTGTGACATACGCTGAACTCATGTGAATGTTATAGAACAGCTGTGCACTAACAAACCAGGCCTGGAGCTACTGCTACACCAGGTTTACAAGCATTTAATGTGATTTACAGAGCTTCAAACATACTAAGCTAGCATACTGTATATGGAGCTTGAAGAGATCATTGTAGCACAGCAGAAGTAATACCACCACTATGCATTCAGGCAGAAAGCCTTCTCCTGACAACTAGATTCATCCAGTATCCTGTCATTTTCTTTTATTTATTGGAATATACTCAAAATGTTGTGCTTGTTAAATTTAATATTATCTCTTTATGGGGGGTCTGAGTTTGCTTCAAATCCTATCTTTCCTTCAACTAACAAGCATTGTCTCACTGCAAACATTTATCCCTTATCATGCAGATAGGGCATAAGTGACTGATGACTGGGGTCTGGCTGCTGAGATCCCCCAATCATCAGGAAAATAGGGCCCATAGTGCTCCATGTGAACAGTGGTGTTCACTTGCATGTGCATTGCTCCAAACACAGTGACTGTAGGGACAGAGCTCCCCTGAAGCCCCATAGAATTGAATGCAACAATGGCCACACATGTGCAATACTGCTCCATGCACATGGAACACTTAAAAGAGGCTTTCCCACTTAAGGGTTTCACTTGCTCTCCTTTCTCTTCTCCACTTTCTAGTTTCAGTGATGGTGAAATTGGTCAGTGTGCTTAAACTGTGTTGTACAGATCAAGCCAGCAGTGTGCTCCTGAGATGAACAGTGTGCTTGTTCTAAACTCTGGATACATATAGAGATAACAGACTCACTGATCAAGCACTGTTCTAGCTCTTATCAGGGCTCAGCAGCATTAGCTGTCAATCCATTAAAGAGAAGGGGAGAATAGAATAGAATAGAACAGAATAGGAGATGGTCAGGAAGAGAGACTGACATCACCATCCCAGCCCCTGCTAAGAGATAGCAGAGGTGATCTGAAACCTGGGGAATGAGCTGTAAACACTGAGGAGACATCTTCAGTTGTAGCTGATAAACAGAGCACAATAGAGCAATGTATTAAATAAAACACTTGTTAGCTTAAAGCTATGTTCAGATGCATTTTTTTATTATTTAAAACTGCTGCTAGTGGGCCTATTAACCAAACAAACAGTACTAACCAAAACCTCCATTTTCTGCAGCGCGTGCACCATTCTTCTGTATACAGCCAGGGGACCTGTACACAAACAAACAGAGCTGCCGATGCTTGAGACAGAGGCCCGGGGACAGTCGAGTACTTGTTTATTATATTTATAGGCCCACTAGCAGAAATATAAAATAAATTTAAAAATGTGTTGGAACACCCCTTTAAGCTGCAACTTTAAAAATGATCTTGGAGATGGAACACTCCTTTAACCCTTTTCCCTGCCACGGTAGTATGTCATACATCCTGAAAGGGTGGCACTGCCCATGTTATCTGCTCTCCTATCAATCAGAGAGCGCACGATACTTTTGCTCTCTGATTGTCACATAGAAGGGTAATGTAATACCCCTCTGAGCCTAATCACAGGGGCATTCTTATGTAATGCCCCTCTGAACATAACCAGGAAGTCTATCGGTGCTGTGACCCGTTTACAATGGTCCAGATCTCGGTGCCAAAAAAGGTGCACCAAATGCTTACAACACATACACAGAGTCATCACTAAAGTTTACATTTAACACAGTCCCTATCCTATCCATACCTGATCTTTATAGATCAAAATATGCTGACCCTCCCCTTTAGCAATATGCATTACATGCTAAAATAATAGCAATGAACATATGAAACAGTTGATAGGTGGAAAAATTCCATCAGTCAGATAAGACATTTTCAACCAATGAATGTCACCATAAAACCCCCCCCAGCTTTTGGCAGTTTTTAAATGGGCTTAATAACGGGTGTTTTTTTTTTTTTTTTTTTTGCACACACAGTACAGATGAAACACCAGGACTTCCAGTAGGTCATCAGATCTAGAATTATGGCTCTCTAACTGCAGTAATGATGAACTGCAGGAACTTCAGAGGTTGCGTCCATAATATGTGAGCAATAAAGCACCCATGTTACGCCAATCTGAAACCGGCCCTAGTTATCACATTAGTTAGGTATGGAGATTATAATTATTCATTAGGGTTACAGTTTGCATAGGGGATTGGAACAATTATATTCTTATGTAAGCCCCTATTTAATTTGAATGCACAAATTCGGTTGGCGCATTTCTACGATTTTGGCATTTCTTTAACACCTGCACCTGTAAATATATATGTGTCTGTGATATATTTGAATTCCTGAAATCTTGCAGTTTTTTGGAAAGTACATTTTGTTTGCAGAAAGTGGTTGCTTGAGCATGCATTTTAGCTGCAAATTTGAATTTCTGTGAAATTTTTACTTGTAATTTCTGTTTGCTGCAAAGTTGCATGAATGTGGTTCTATATATGAAATATTAAGTTGTATTTTTAAATACGGTATGCTGTGCAATAACAAAAAAGATTTTGAGATTTTACATTATGGTATCACAGTAACTGTTTGCTATGTGCAGCATAGATTTTTTTAACATGTTAGTGAATGACAGCAAAATATTGCTTATCTTCTGTATCAGTGTTTTTGAGAGTACAAGCTCTTGATGTAGTTGATGTTTATGGTATATATTTAATATGTGTTTTGTGTGTTGAGGCCATTTTGTTGTTAGCCAAAGGGGATATCAATATGTGGTGCCCTTTCACCGAATCCTGCTCCACTTGAGTAAGAGAGGTTGTGCCCTCCATCCAGCCTCTGCCTTACTGGGAACCCTGGAGGACTTGGCCGCTAGTAAGTGAGTATACATGGTTGAAATCGGCCCTGGGACCGAAGGACCCCAATCAGTGGGAATGAGGAGAAGATAGAAACAGACAGGGAAAACTGTATAATAAATGCATGGTGCAACTGTAAGCATTTGAACATCTTCCTCTGAGGAATCTGATACCTCAGCTGGATCATTTGTACGCTCATTGGATCACCTTCCTGCCAAATCAGGTGCTTAACTGTCAGAACACCATTTTCCTACCAATAATATCCCTCCAGAGGTTCACCCATGTGAGATAGTCCCCTATTAGCGGGATCTCTAGCATGACCCCCCCAATTGTGAATTAGTCTTTGTGTGTTTGTCCACACCTGTCTAGCTAAACGATGGAATGGTAACAAATGCTGTGCATGTCAGTCGTATGGCTCTAACACAGGCCTCAGGGATCGAAGTCCCAGACAGAGTGCCAAATGATGTTCCACAATTGGCATGGGCAGCGGAGTGACCTAATGCCAGATGAAACTGAGCTACCCAGCCAAATAATACAGAAAGACATCTGGCAGGGCCATCCTAGCCTCATCCTTAGGTCTTTGTAGGGTAGACAGTCTAAGCTTAGGATGCCCCCCTCCCCACACAAACGTTGACACATGAGAGTTCACAGCGCTAAAAAATCTTTTTGGTACCAGTACATTGGAAAGTTCTAAAGTGTAAAGTAGCTTGGGAAGGACTATCATCTTCACTAAGCTAATGCATCCAGTCACAAATGGCGCAAGCTATTTGAAAGTTGAAAACCTCTTCTGTAAAAAAAAATCTAAGAGGGGAGTTATATTATGGTCAGACTACAGTAGCACAGTCTCGAGTGACATTAACTTCAAGATACGTAAAACACGGAACCATTCATAAACCATCATATTCCTCTGTCCACGCACAGTTACCCATGTTCAAGGTTATAAGGAACAAGGGCATAAGCTCCCAAATCAATTCAGCAATGCTATGGCTTGTGACAGAGTCACATCTGGATTGGCCATATAAAGGGCCATGTCATCCGCATAAAGGCCTATATGATCCTCCCGCGGACCTAACAGAACAGCAGGATACGCCATATCTTGACGTACCTGCAATGTCAAAAGTTCGATAGTGATGGCGAAAAGTAATGGAGAAAGTGGGCACTCCTGTCTCATTCCCCCTCACCAGTGCAAAGAGCCGAGACAGGAGACCAGTCATCAACCTCCTGGCTCGGGGGGACCTATACAGAATCATTTTCCTCTTTACACATGTTTAACTGCATTAATAGAAATTATCACCGGCAGTAGGTAACTATAATTCAAAGTAAGATACAGTTGAAACCAGAAGTTTACATACAATATAAAAAGACACAAATGCATGTTTTTCTCACTATCTGACATGAAATCAGAATAAACCTTTCCCGTTTTAAGTCAATTAGGATTACCAAAATTATTTATATTTGCCAAATACCAGAATAATGAGAGAGAATTTTTAAGGCATTTTTATTACTTTCTGCAAAGTCAAAAGTTTACATACATTTCTTTAGTATTTGGTACCATTGCCCTTAAACTGTATGACTTGGGTCAAACATTTTGGATATCCTTCCACAAGCTTCTACAATATTTGGTAGGAATTTGGGCCCATTCCTACTGACAGAACTGGTGTAACTGAGCCATGTTTGTAAGCTGCCTTGCTCGCACCTGCCTTTTCAGCTTTGCCCATACATTTTCAATAGGATTGAGATCAAGGCTTTGTGATCGCCACTCCAAAACATTGACTTCGTTATCCTTAAGCCACTTTGTAACCAGTTTGGCAGTATGCTTCGGATCATTGTCCATTTGGAAGACCCATTTGTGCCCAAGCTTTAACTTCTTGACTGATGTCTTGAGATGTTGCTTCAGTATTGCCACATAATATTCTTTCCTCATGATGCCATCTATTTTGTGACATGCACCAGTCCCTCCTGCAGCAAAACAACCCCACAACATGATGCTGCCACCCCCGTGTTTCACAGTTGGGATGGTATTCTTAGGCTTGCAAGCTTCTCCCTTTTTCCTCCAAACGTAACGATGGTCATTATGTTCAAACAGTTCAATTTTAGTTTCGTCAGACCACAGGACATGTCTCCAGAAATTAAGGTCTTTGTTCCTGTGTGTATTTGCAAACATTAATCTGGCTTTTTAATGTTTCTTTTGGAGTAATGGCTTCTTCCTGGCAGAGTGGCCTTTCAGCCCATGTCGATACAGTACTCGTTTCACTGTGGATAATGACACACTCTTACCAGCTTCAGTCAGCATCTTCACAAGGTCTTTTGCTTTTGTTCTTGGGTTGATATGCACATTTCGTACCAAAGTACGTTCATCTCTGGGACACAGAACCCGTCTCTTTCCTGAGCGGCATGATGGCTGGACATTCCCATCTTGTTTGTACTTGCCTATAATTGTTTGTTCAGATGAACGAGGCACCTTCAGGTATCTGGAAATTGAACCCAAGGATGAACCAGACTTGTGCAAGTCCACAATTCTCTTCCTGATATCTTGACTGATTTCTTTAGACTTTCCCATGATGTTACACAAAGAAGCAGTGTGTTTCAGGTGTGCCTTAAAATAGATCCACAGGTGTGTCTCTAATTAACTCAGATGTTGCCAATAAACCAGAAGCGTCCAAAGACATTACATCATCATATGGACTGTCCCAAATTGTTTTAAGGCATAGTAATCTTAGTGTATGTAAACTTTTGACTTTGCAGAAAGTAATAAAAATGCCTTAAAACAATTCTCTCGTTATTCTGGCATTTGGCAAATATAAATAAATAGCAGAAGGACCCGGCTTTGCATGGGTATACTTCATTTTTTGTTTGTGTAGTGACCCCATAAGAATTGGCCAGTTTTGCACTTGACATCCAGTATGGCAGTCCAGTATAGGTACAGTCTATTTATGGCTGTGTTGCTATGGAAACCTGGTAAATGAAATGTGAACTTATATTGGCTGATACACGTCATATGACTGAATATTTAAGGACCTGCGAACTGCTATTGACTCATGCAGGTCATAAATAGCTTGGTTACTATGGAAACCTGGTGTAATGCTGTGTGTATGTCAAGATTGAAGAACCTGCGATTTTCCATTGGTCCATAAGCGTCATGTGATCATGTGTATCTCAGTTTGGATATCAGTGAAAGACCTGCGATAAGTTGTTATGGAAAACCTGGAATAAAGCTGTGTGTATGTGACCTTGTGTAACAGTGTCATCCACAGCACCCTGCCCCTTTAAAGTTGACCTACAGCAGTGAAGAAAAATGGCTGGGTTGTTATGGAAACATGGAGTGCAGTTGTGTGCATGTGGCTGACAATGCTTTGTCAGATTAGAGACGGCCTTGGGTCTGATGGGTTGTTTCAGCAGCTCGCTGTTGTCTGTGACATATCTTGTCAGATTAGAGACAGGCTTGGGTCTGCTGAGAGTTTTCATTAGCTCGAGCAGCAGTGGCATCAGTGGCGTAAATACCGGGTTAGCAGTGGTAGAGGCTGCCACAGGGCCCGGGACATTAGGGGTTCCGGCGGGCCCCTGATGTTTTTTTTTTTTTTTTTTTTTTTAATAGGCCCTATTTACTTACCAATCCCCACTCCTGCTCATGGCCGCCTGAGCTTCACCTTCTGCAGAGGCGGCTGTGAGAAGGAGCAGGTATCAGTAAGTAAGGCCTGCGGGCCGTGAACCCCACAAACACTGCTATCATTATACTCTGGGGTCTTTTCAGCAGGCTTCGAGCCTCCTTGGTGGGCCAGTCCGACGTCATTATGCGTTGCGATGCATGCCTGGCTCATGTGACATCTGGTCCAACATTGAAGAGGTAGTGGGGAGTGCGCATAATACTATATGAATGGGCCACTATGGGACAGAATACTGTGTGCAGGAATGCAGTTTGTGCGGGGGATGGGGGGGGTGGGCGGTTTGCCGGGGGGGGGGGGGGTCCCATGTCAAATGTTCGCCTTGGGGCCCTGCCATTCCTAGTTACGCCACTGAGTCCAGTATAGGTACTGTCTATTTATGGTTGTGTTGTTATGGAAACCTGGTAAATTAAATGTGAACTTATATTGGCTGATACACATGATATGACTGAATATTTAAGGATTTGCGAACTGCTATTGACTAATACAGGTCATAAATAGCTTGGTTGGTATGGAAACCTGTGTGCCTGAGGAGAGTAAGCACCTGCGAGCTCTTATTCGCTGATAAGGGACATGTGACCGTGTGTATGGCAGTTGGAATATGAGTGAAAGACTTGCAGGCTTGTATTAGCTAATGTTGGTCATTTTTTGGGAATACTGTATCTCAGGAACGGTACGTCCAAGAGAACTGAGACCCAGTCTAAAATATTCCCGGACACCTGATGTACATGTGTGCCACATTTGGTAAGGATCGGTCCCGTCGTTTGGTCACACATAAAGAACAGACAGACAGATAGAAACTCATTTTTATATATATAAGAGATTTTGGTAATCCTAATTGACCTAAAATGGGAAAAGTTTATTCTGATTTCATGTCAGATAGTGAGAAACACATGCATATGTGTCTTTTTATATAGTGTCTATAAACTGGTTTCAACTGTACATTCACACAGATAACCAGGGTTAGTGCAGTGGATCAACCGAAACCATTGGAAAAACTTTAGTAATGATCAAGTGTAAAACACACATATAAATTACTACTCTTCCGTGAATGCTTTTATTTACTAAACAGACATCCTAGTCATCAATAATATTGGAGAAATCCATGATGCATCTGCCATTTACTCAATACACTAGCATCATGTTCTAATCTCTGATAGATTACTATTAGTGTCTTAGATGCATGGCTGAGTAGTTCACAAAGACAGCTGCTTATTATTCATGCTCGAACACTCAGCCAAGCTATTTGGGGCACACTGTGGAACGTTTTATGAGTTTTACCTAGAATTACCTCACAATCAATATATGTGCATTATCCCAATGAACACACTTCACAGTTAACATAACAGCTATTCATCATGTTGTATGTCCATCAGCAAAGAATACATTTCCAGTTCTTTACATGGGCAGCATCATTTCTGAAACCTTGACTAAGTAAAGAAATACAACACCCATGCTTATTATACCAGATTTCTTTAAAACTATTATGCTCCTTTATAATAATTAGAGCCCATACAAAGTAAATCCTTTCTACAGTGTGCTACTATCCCCATTGAATATCTTGATATAAGCTCAAAATAAAATTTTATTATAGACATTGCTAAATACTGACAACTCAAAAGCATCAAAAGGAATTCTCACAAAGAGACCCATCAAAGAACTGACGACCGGAGTTTACAGAGAGTAGTTCAAAGGATGTCAAATGAAGAGTGCCAGCACATGAAGACCACGCAACCAGGAGCTGCTGCCTTCATAGATACTTGTGGCACGAAGCTCCCTAGGATATACTTGTCTAGGTGAGCTTAGAAAATGGCAATTTCTTGACAAATACATTAATATAATAACTGCAAAGAAGGGACCGCAGTTCTCAGAAAAGTGCCTTGCCCCCTTTGGAGCTTGGGTTCACCTTCTGGATAGGACAGCTTTATCTAGGTGACCTATTGTAAGTATGACCTGACAGCACAGCAGCCCCTTAGTTTAACTCTTTCACTGCCAGGGGTTTTCAGATATTTTTTTTTCTCCTTTGGCTGCCATGACAATTTTCACAGTTTTGAGATGGACAAATAAAACCTAAATTGCAACATAAATCAATCATACTAACCCCCCATACCTATATATTTTCTGAAGGTAGACACCTGCAGCATTGTCAAAATGCCACTTGGTACTGTATACAAACAGGCACCTTCGTGCAATTTTGATTTAAAGTGTATGTTTCATAAAAAAATAAATGCAAATAAATTTATATTAGTTGCTAAAAGTGAAAAATAAACAGAAAGTTATTTGCACCAAACCTCCTAAAAATAAGAGTTAAACATGTGCAGAGTTCATTCATATCACTAAGGACTACACCTGGATGCACATATCTTCAGAAAATCACCAGAATTCGAAGAAACTAATTCCTGCTTTAAAGCTGGAAATGTTTAAAAAGCATTATCCTATAAAATGTAAGGATTACATACCATGACAAGCAAGTGTACCCCTAAACCCTATATATTTCTTGAAAGTAGACAACCTGAAGATTAAGTGTTTCTCAATGAGTTTCTCAATTATCAATAGCTATGTCCACCTTCATGTAACTTTGTGACAAACAAATAATAAAAAAAATACACTAAAACTTATATTTGCACCTAAAATTCATATCCAATTGTACATTCACACACAAAACACATACAAAATAATATATCAAGGTGTATACAATTTATATGTACTGCAAACATCAACTACAACAAGAGCATGTACTCTCAAAAACACTGATACAGAACACAAGCAATATTTTGCTGTTATTCACTAATATGTTAAAAATCTATACTGCACATAGCAAACTGTGATACAAAAAAACAAACTATTTTTGAGATTGCACAGCATACCGTATATAAAAACATAACTTAATATTTCATATATACAACCACCTTATTGCCACTTTGCAGCAGAGATTACAAGCAAAAATTGTACAAAAATTCAAGTTTGCCACTAAAGTGCATGCTCAAGCAATCCCTTTCTGCAAACAAAATGTACTTTCCAAAAAACTGCAAAATTTGAGGAATTTGTACATACCACACATTTATATATATTTACAGGTACAGGTGTTAAGAAAACGCCAAAATCACAGAAATGCGCCAACCAATTTTGTGTATTCAAATTAAAGGGATTCTATCATAAAAAAAACCCCAATAAAACACGTTTTTAAACTAAAAACACGTAGGATCTCTTCCCTTTATTTTGCAGGTTCACACAACTGTTTTCGAATTTTTCTTCTTTTTTTCATTATGCAAATTGTGCTCAGAGCACAGCTTCGTCATCGCTTCCAGTGCCGCCTCTGTCTTCTGTTCCTGACACGTCTCCTCCTCTGCACTGCATCAGCAGCCGCCGAGCGTTAGAGACCACCGCAAAATGGC
Organism: Leptodactylus fallax; assembly: GCA_947044405.1. NCBI lineage: Eukaryota > Metazoa > Chordata > Amphibia > Anura > Leptodactylidae > Leptodactylus > Leptodactylus fallax. The sequence goes on from CAMRHE010000024.1 coordinate 3,782,487, forward strand.
CAACGGAATATGCGCAGTTGGCTCTGTCCAACCCGAAGTGGCAGATCCAACTGTGCATGCACGGGATTTCGATCACTAAGAGGCGCTCGGCGGCTGCTGACGCAGCGAAGGGGAGGAGACGTGTCAGGAACAGAAGACAGAGGCGGTACTGGAAGCGATGACGAAGCTGTGCTCTGAGCACAGGGGGAACGTCCCCTGTGCTCTCTGAGCACAATTAGCATAAGGAAGAAAAGAAGAAAAATTTGAAAAATAAACGTAAGAGAGGAATAGCTTTTCTAAAGGCTATTCCTACGTGCTTTTAGTTTCAAAATGTTTTTTTTTAATGATATAATCCCTTTAAATAGGGGCTTACATAAGAATATAATTTTCTATCCTGCTATAAAAATTGTAACTCTAATGAATAATTATAATCGCTATACCTTACTAATGTGATAATTAGGTCAGGTTTCAGACTGCCAACCTCTGAAGTTCCTGCGGTTCATCATTACTGGTGTTAGAAAGTCATAATTCTAGATCTGATGACCCGCCGGAAGTCCAGGTGTTTCGTTTGTACTATGGGTGCAAAAAAAAAAAAAAAAAAAGACCCGCTATTATACCTATCTGAAAGCTGCCAAAAACTGGTATTTTATATAATGACATTCAATGGGTGAAAATGTGTTATCTGACTGATGGAGCATTTCCGCCTATCAAAAATTTTATACGTAATAATCATTACTGCTATCATGTTAGCGTGTAACGGATATCGCTAGAGAGGCGGTCTATAAAGATCAGGTATGGACAGGGTCAAATGTAAATGTTATTGATGACTTTGTGGCATGTGTTGTGTAAGTGTTTGGTGCAACTCTTTTGGTGCTGCAACCTGGACAATGGTAAACGTCTGGGTTACAGTGTTAATAAACTTCCTGGTTATGTTCAGAGGGCTATTACAGAAGAATACCCCTCTGATTAGGCTCAGAGGGGTATTACATTATCCCGATATGTGACAATAAGAGAGCAAAAGTACAGTAAGTTCTCTGATTGATAGGAGAGGGGATAACATGGTACCCCCCCCCCGGGGTCACATACAGGTTATGCACAGACAATGATGATTTATCATTGTTTGTGAAGTCTGCAGCTCTGCTCCTCCCCTCCTCTTCCTCCTTCCTGCAGCTCTAAGATACTGCCTGAAGCTGAAGGGGGACACTTCAGAGCCCCATGTCTCAGAATCCGTTAGGGCTATGAAGATAACCTTGGATTCATTTTAAAGATGAGTCACTCATCTTAAAAACGCTGCAGGGAATTGAGATCTGCATTTGGATCTCAATGCCAAACATCGTTTTCACCAGAGAATCACTCTGGATCTGTAAGGACTATCATGATGATCTTGGAATCATTTTAAAGATGAGATTCTCATCTCTCTCACTTTAATAGCCCTAACGGATCCTGAAAAATTGGCATTAGTGGCAAGGATGTATTACATACGTTCTCTGTAACTAAAGTGCCACCCTGGTCGGACGTATACATATGTGGGCGGCAGGAAAAGGTGTAATCGGGTGAGTGTATTAGTTCTTTTGCTATGATCAGTCATATTTAGTTGAAAATTCCTTTATAACTATTGTATTGTACTTTGTTGCAGGTTTTTGGTGGGGGTTCCATACTGAAAATCTGCAACAAATATGCAACCTAAAATGTGGCCCTATTATTTCATTTTACCAACTAGGTCATTAGGTACAGTATCGTTTTTTTATATGACTATGTTACATTTTGTTATTTTTAGCTTTAAATGCTGTAACACTAGGTTCACACTAGCGCCGGGCTCTCCGTCATTCGTGTTTGCTGAGGGACCTAAACGTAGGAGTGCTGGACCGCTACAACAGCGTTTAGACACTGAGAGTGGAGGACCCCATTTCAGTTTCAAAACTTAAAGCAACAGAGAAAAAAGTCCTCCATGCAAGACTTTTTTCTTCTCCAATTTTCAGTGGTCTCTGTGATGGAGTCTCCAACACAGATGTGAACCCAGCCTAACATTGTACAAGCTGCTGTCAAAGGTATGTTCATCTCTAAGGCCAATACAAGAAAATACATCCTGCCCCACATTACCAATGCATGGAGAAACTGAGCAGTATGCTATGAAAACATCCATTGCTATTATATGCTGCTGTTGAATGAAGGGATATTTAACCTAATCTAACAATCTCAGAAATAGTGGCTCATGCTCAGTACCAAATCTGTTCCTTGGGTGTAAGATTAGTAGCAGTATAATCACATATTATAGTATAACAATGTTCTGACAGCGTAAGAGACCCAGAAGTAATATAAAACAGTAAATGAAAAACAAACAGCAGGCTGAATCGTTAAAGGAGGCGAAAGAAGAAGCAGAAAACTTGTCTCAAGAACCACAATACAATATTTGTATGAATGCAATTTCTGAAACTGTATAAGAGAAAAATATGTCTTTAATGCCCATAGCAACCAGTCACAGAGCAGCTTTCATTTTTCAAGAACACTAAAATAAATGAAAGTTGTGCTGTGTTTGGTTGCTATGGACAATAAAGGCAGTTTTTCCTTTAAACAGTTTCATAAATGGCCTCCTCTCCCCTGTTTAGAACATGCAATGTGAAAAAAAGTGCACATTTAAAAGCTTCCAATAAACTTTTGTATCAGTCTACATTTTCTCTTTCATCCTACAAAACGTGCAATATTTGATACTTTAGTGTTACAAAAAAAAAAAAAAAAAGGGTTGTAGGTATGATACCTTTATTGGCTAACCAGAAAAAATACATTTTGTGCCTTCTTCAGGCTTTTTACGAATGAATTGCACAACATTAGGAAGGTGCTACACAAATTAGTTTGTGAGGTGATATATTAGTGAGATAAGGTAGAGTAATAAAAGTGAGGTTATGTGGGTAAGGGAGTTTGGGGTGGTGATTTTGGGTCATCTGCAGTTAGTCTGATGGAGGGGGGTGAATTGTGTCCATGTAAGGGGTCATAAATCCAGGTGTTAGATTGAGTCCTGTCAATGATTTCATTTTTATCATCAGCTTGAATTCCCAATTTTTACTCTAGCTATCATTCTTGAAGAAACTATTTAGAATCTTTTGTCACTTTTAAGTCTGACTAGCTGTGGTCTAGCTCAGAGAAATGTTTTCCCACAGGGGATCCAGCTGAAACTTTATTGTGTGCCTATGTAAATTTTTCCTGTCTATGATTTTCATTTTGTTTCTCCTATGTAAATTCCTTTATTGGGGCACCTTGTACACAGTATCATGTAGACCACATTGGTGTATGTACATGAAAAAGTTCCAGAAATTATATATGCTGACTATGCTTGATGACAAGATGTGGGTATGAGTCTGGCATTTCTTGCCGTTGCATGTAAATGTGCCAGTCTCTGATGGTGACACGAGCACACTTCTAAACAGGAGGTTTGGTGGTTGTTTATATGCGAGGATTTACTCTTACTTAACAAAAATATATACTTATAGTGTATGGGAAGTGCTATGGGTAACAAAATGTCACCACAGTATGCTAACCTGTTCATGACAAAACTAGAGGAGGAATTTTTATTAACTTGTATATTTAAACCTCTAGAATACTTCTGGTACATTGATGACCTGCTAATAAACTGGAGCGGCTCATCCTACCATCAGACTCGGTCTTAACTATTCTAAATCTCAAATACATTTCCTGGACACAACCTTATACATCAATAACAAACCTATACAAACTACAATCTACCATAAACCTGCAGGCCAGCCAGGATACCTGAGATGGAACAGCTTTCATCCACGACACATAAAAGAAATCCATTATTTACTGACAAGCTCTATGGTTCATTTGGATCTATTCAGACAGTAAAGACAGATAACAACACCTTCTATAACATTAAGAAATACATTCGTACAACAGGGATATCATCCTTGGGTTGTAGATGAGCAGATCCACAGAGCTACAAAAATTCCAAAGGAAAAGTCTCTTAAGAGTACAAACAGGAGGACAACAGCAGGGTGCCCTTCGTGATTACATACGACCCTCAAATGAACATCTTGAGGAACATTGCTGCTGACCTTCAACCAATATTTCACAGGGACAATAAACTAAAGTATTCCCAGATTTGCCTCTCCTCGAATATAAACAATCACCAGACTTAAGGAATCTCCTGGTTAAAAGTGCCATCACGTCACCATCAGTGAACGGCACATTTCCATGCAACGGTAAGAAATGCCAGACTCATACCCACATCTTGTCATCAAGCATGATCAACATACCAAACAGGACTATAAAATTTCTGAAACATTTTCATGTGTATCCTCCAATGTGGTGTACTGTGTACAAGGTGCCCCAATGAAGGACTTTACATTGCATAAACAAAACAAAAACTGCAGACCAGGATGAATTTACACAGGAAAACAAAGTTTTAGCTGGATCCCTGTGGGAAAACACTCCTAGACCACAGCTTGTCAGACTTAAAAGACCTGATTCTAAAAGGTCTCTTCAAAAATGACAGAGAGAAAAAAAAATCTGTGAATTCAAGCTGATGATCAAATTCAGATCATTAACAAAAGGATTCAATATAACGCTTGGATTTATGAACCTTTATATCAACACAATTCACCCCCATCCATCATACTAAATCCAGATGACTACAAACCCCCCACCAACTCCTAACAGCTATAATCTCAGTTTTATTACCCTACCTTACTTCACTAACATAGCACCTCGTGAATTAGAGTGGGTTCACACTTGCGACGGCACGCTGTCCGCCATGAATCCGACCTAAATGTCAGAAAACTGGATAGGGAAAGGTTTGCGACGCTTTGTTTAAAAACCCATTCACTTGAATGGGTTTTTAAAGCAATGTGAGGGTGTGCGCTTACACCCTCTGCGGCGCAAAGCCGCTTTTTTCGTCGGAAACAAAGTCCTGCATGTCCGACTTTGTTTCCAGTGAAAAAAAACGGTTTGCGGCGCAGAGGGTGTAAGCGCACACCCTCACATTGCTTTAAAAACCCATTCAAGTGAATGGGTTTTTACACAAAGCGTCGCAAACCTTTCCCTATCCAGTTTTCCAACATTTAGGTCGGATTCGCGGCAGACGGAGTGCCGCCACAAGTGTGTACCCACCCTTAATTACCTTTGTGTAGCATCTCTCAAATGTTGTGTTCTCAGAAATTCCTTGGTAAATGCCTGGAGAATGAGTCTCTATGCTTTGAAAGCTTACAAATGCAATTTTTCTAGTTAGCCAATAAAGGTGTCATACCTACAATACTTTTCTCTTTTTAAAACAAAAGTATTAAATATTGCATGCTATTTTGTGGCTAACATGGTGCTATACTATTTTTTTCCTATACATCCTACGAAACTTCTGGGATACCTCATATTGAGGTTTACTAACGAAAGTTTATTGAAATTAATGTTCCATCACAATGTGGCTGAATGATTTTCAGTTTGTGAAACCTGACACAGAGATAAGTAATATAATGTTGAACCGTGTTAGCCAACACAGAGATAAGTAAAGCATGATTTATCTCTAGAGTCTGGTCTGCAAAGTATTTTCATGGTTTAACATTCCTCTCTTTTAATGTATGCATTGCAAACATAAAGCATTGTCTTCTCATTAGAAATAGACCCAATAGAGATAACCTTTGCAGCTGAACGTTATTTATGGGATTACAGTAGTGCAAATGACGATTCTCATATGATACTGATAAATTACATTACTCCCAAAGCATCACAGAAAAATTCTCACTTTATGGCATCCAATATGAATATGCTCGCGACTCGTAGGATCAGAATTTGGGTTATTCAAACCTTGCAAGGTGAGACATTTATTATTGCGAGATATTAAAAGTAAATGTGTGCTCTAAGGATCAATTCTAGACGCCTAACCCAGAGAAGTCTATCAAAAACCCCAAGTCTAAGTAAGCTATCTATTATTATTAATATTATCCATCTTTGTAAGTTACACAGGAGGAGATGGCACACTGGGAGGAAGAATGATAAAGCTGCACATGCATTTGGTAATTCAAAGTGAAGCCTACAAATGAGACGTCTCATTAGCTGGAGCAGATGGATAAAAATTAAAGGCTGAATCGCCAACTTTTAATTTCCCAGTAGCCAGGAAGAGCTTGGAGTCTTGCAGAGTACGACTGTTGAAAAACCAACATGAAAAGATTTTCTCCATCTGTCATAACACATGCCGGAGTGAAATACAACTACCTCCCACTGTCCTTTCTTCTGCAAATGGCAAGGATATGTGGAATGTGTATTAAACACATGACTATACTGTACCCATATATAATCATTTAAACTGGTTTTATATCAAGACACTTGGCATTTAAGTAAGGGAAATGAAGTTATCACACTTAGCTTCTAGAAAACTCTGCTACTGTCTCTGTCTACAAGGTGTAACGGAACCAGAGCCATGGAACAAAATTGCTAAGTTGTATATCTAAATATTTGAAATGAAACTAATCACTTCTTGACATCTCCCCAAGGCGGATTTGAAAAGAGCGGATTAAATTTTTGGACTCAAGCCTTCAATAATTTGCTGTTACAGATTGCTTCTGCTTATACATGTTAGGTTAGTGTTTTATTGTTAAACACTACAGCATTTTTCCTAGACATCTTCTGCAGAGTGCAAGCCCCGCTCTTCTAAAGCTAACATTAAAAATGTTTCTATCCTTTCAGATTAACTAATAAAAAGGACCATAAATTGTGAGCATGGACAAAACATTAACTATGATACCCAATTACTGCTCTATAATGAATGAATCCATTTCTAATAACATATAAACATAATATCTGTAATTTTTACAGCGTGTTTTAGATTTGTTCTCCTCTGACACACATTATTTTCTTTAGTTGAAAAGTTATGTTTATGTTTATTTGAAGACTAGTTTAATCTCATATAAAATCTACTAAGAAAGTTTAGTAATTTTGTATAAACCTATTAAAGGGATTCTATCGTTAAAAAAAATGTCCTCCTTCGGGTTGGACAGAGCCGACTGCGCATGTTCCGTCGGCAATTTTATGGTAGTCTCATGTAATAGGAGGAGCGACGAGGAGGAGACACATCAGGAACAGAAGACAGAGGAGGCGCTGGAAATGATGACAAAGCTGTGCTCTGAGCACAATTAGCATAATGAAGAAAAGAAGAAAAATTCAAAAATGGCAGCGCGGACCTGCAGAATAAAGGTAAGAGATGAATAGCCTTTCTAAAGGCTATTCCTACGTGCTTTTAGTTTTAAAATGTTTTTAAATTATAGAATCCCTTTAAAAGTTATTCTGGACTGATCTGGAGTTACAGCTGTTTGTCTATGGAAGTAGTCAACAGTTTGTTTAAAGGGAGTCTCTCAGCAGGAATATTGCTATGAAAGGTACTAATAGTATCTTTTAGAGCTGCTTCTACACTTTCTAAAGATTCTTTTATTATTTTGCATTGGAGCTCCATTTTCATGACAATCAGGATTTTATTTGTATACAGTTACGGGCCATTATGTAAAGCAAAGGGTGAAGCCCGGCAGGTGAAAAAAATGCCCCTAAAGCCCTTTTCTGCTAATTTGCATAAAAATAAAACACTGATTTTAATGAAAATGGAGTTACAATGCAGGATAAGAAAGGCGTCTTTGGAAAGTAAAGCAGCCACTCTACAAGGTACTGTCACTAGTATGGTACCAATTTTCTTGCTGGCACCCTCCTTTTAAAGACAGGTCTTGGGCTAAAGGTGTCCCAACATCTTAAATAGTTGTTGGCTGACAGCTTTTCTCAGAACACACCCATACACTTGAGAAGGTTGGCTGAGCTCAGCTGACATTCACAGTATCTAATGGGAAAGTGAAGGACCTCTGTTTTGGAGAATGTTGGGAGTCCCTGCAGTTGGACCACCAGCAATCTAGCAGCCTATTATGCTCTATAATAGAATGGTTTGTGCTGCATACTGTGTTGCGTTAAATGGGAACCTGAATCTGTCACACAAAACCCCCAGCAGGACACTATAGACCAGTGGTTTAGTGACCAAAATATTCCTATATTGAAGGCACAGACCACTATTTTTTTGTTTTCCATTATATTGTCTGAATGATCATCCCCTTAGCAATATTAACTGTGTGCACTGTCTTTCCTTATCCTCCTTTCACCTTCTTCAATTTGTCACAAGATTTTGACTATTGTGACTGTGCTACATTGAGACATATTTTTTCTAGCATGGGCAGGAAAGGAGGTCTGAAGATACTACTGAGAACTACTATGTGACCTCTGAATTATCAGAGCCCTACCCCCCTATTTTTCTGCCCTAACACTTCAGTGAAACTGCCTCCCTGTTCCTCTCAGGCTGCTTTCTAAAGCTCCTCTCTCACACACACTGACCATAGTACCGCCCTTCTGCAACAGTCAGGCCACCATTCCACCATTACCTGCCCCAGTGTTATCAGCAGCAGCGGGTGAAGCTTTACATAGACCTGTGACATCATCATCACAGTCTAAGGTGGCATGCAAATGACCGTGTGCAAGCTGCCAGATATCATCATCATCCACATGCCGCCCATGATTGTCGTCCGCAGCCCAAATTATTGGGACCAGCGAGCACAGCCGCAAAACAGGACAGGAATAGATCCTGTCAGCCCACACACAGATCCAGGGAAATCACAGTCGTGTGCTTGGCCCCATACAAAATGAATGGGTCAGTGTGCTATTTAGGAAAAACCCAAATAGCACACTGAACTAGCACATAGCCATGTGAATGGGCTCTAAGGTCCAAGCAGGTAAACAATATTAGGACTTCTGCAGTATTTTTAAAGCAGAAACAGAAACTATACATGGGTGACCGCATCAGCAATGAAATATTTTGAATCTACTTCAATGATTACGTTGCATAGCTCAAGAAAACCAATGAATTTACAAAGTAACTCAACTTTAATTGGAACTACATGAAAACTGAGATATGGTGTTCGAATGTACAGAGTATACAATCGCAGTGTAATCATATGTCTTCATATTAAAAAATAGACACATTGATATAGTGTCTGATAAAGTAGGTACATACATGACTAAGAACCACAAAAAGATGAACAGTATACAAGAGATAATCCAAGTTATAAATCAGTAGCAAAGGGACTGCCATATACTGGAAAAGACAAAAGCCTAAGCAAGGGACACATTAGAGAAAAAAACCATGTAAGCAATAATTGCATGCACCATTGTATACCACTCCTTAGGGAGTAGAAAAAGAAAGGCTTAAGAATGAAGGCCAGAAAAATTACAGCAATCAGATTAATAATCTGTCAACACTGCATGCCCCACTTTAAGTGTGCAGCTAAAATTAAAGTACAAAGAACACTCTTTCTGGGTATTGGAACATTAGAAGGGTCAAACAACTTTGCTGAAGATTTCATTTAGATTGCATTAACGTTCAGGTTTATTGTACTTTACTCATTTTTCACTGTGTTACATAAAAAAACTAGTTTACTCAACTGTAGGTATAACAAAAATTACACAAATGTAAATATAATTTTTAACCATCAAACATGTACCATATTGCCAACCTGACTTCCCCTGTTTGCTGGGATGTTGGGAAAGAATTAAGCACATTCATTTCAGAACCCCCATTTTTTAAAACTGACATGTCATTTAATGTAGTGACATAACTGAAAGAGTTGCAAGGTGACATAGTGATCACAGGTGTGAACCTAGCGTCACAATTACATTTTTTTGCCTTTCACCATACAGAATAAGTAAATGTTATCTTTACTCTATGCATCTGTGCAGTTATGGCAATACCTAATTTAGATTTTTTTTTTTTTTTTTTTAAACCAATTTTAGAAAAAAAAAAAAAATCTAATGTTTTTACATCTCCATCTTCTCTAATATTTTTTTATTTTTCTATTTGACACACCTCTCGACCAAAAACTTTGTTCACCATGCAGGTTAAACTAAGCTTTTGTTTTATTGTAAGGGATGCTATGGGTGACAGTTTGTAAAATCCCTTAGATGCCATGGTCATAACTGGTCACAGCATCTAAAGGTATAACATTCAAGATCGGATTTATCTTTAACCACTGGGCGCTACAAAAAAATAACACAAAAGTCGAAATATGTTGAAAGGTCACTGTACTTTTAACAAAAATGAAAGCATTACTTTCTCTACTTATCAAGCTCCTTTCTTCCTTTATCCCTCCCTATTCACTCACTCTGAATTCTCTGCTACACACGTGGACAAAATTGTTGGTACCCCTCGTTTAATGAAAAAAAAAACACAATGGTCATAGAAATAATTTGAATCTGACAAAAGTAATAATATATAAAAATTCTATGAAAATGAACATATGAAAGTCAGACATTGAATTTCAACCATGCTTCAACAGAATTTTTTAGAAAAGAAAACTCATGAAACAGGCCTGGACAGAAATAATGGTACCCTTAACTTAATATTTTGCTGCACAACCTTTTGAGGCAATCACTGCAATCAAACGATTCCTGTAACTGTCAATGAGACTTCTGCAACTCTCAACAGGTATTTTGGCCCACTCCTCATGAGCAAACTGCTCCAGTTGAATCGGGTTTGAAGGGTGCCTTTTCCAGACGGCATATTTCAGCTCCCTCCAAAGATGCTCAATAGGATTTAGGTCAGGGCTCATAGAAGGCCACTTCAGAATAGTCCAATGTTTTCCTCTTAGCCATTCTTGGGTGTTTTTAGCTGTCTGTTTTGGGTCATTATCCTGTTGCAGGACCCATGACCTGTGACTGAGACCAAGCTTTCTGACACTGGGCAGCACATTTCTCTCTAGAATCCCTTGATAATCTTGAGATTTCATTGTACCCTGCACAGATTCAAGACACCCTGTGCCAGATGCAGCAAAGCAGCCCCAGAACATAACAGAGCCTCCTCCATGTTTCACAGTAGGGACCGTGTTCTTTTCAAGATATGCTTAATTTTTCCATCTGTGAACATAGAGCTGATGTGCCTTGCCAAAAATTTTGATTTTTGTCTCATCTGTGCATAGGACATTCTCCCAGAAGCTTTGTGGCTTGTCAACATGTAGTTTGGCAAATTCCAGTCTGGCTTTATGATTTGTTTTCAACAATGGTGTCCTCCTTGGTCATCTCCCATGAAGTCCACTTTGGCTAAAACAACGACGGACGGTGCGATCTGACACTGATGTTCCTTGAGCTTGAAGTTCACCTTTAATCTCTTTAGAAGTTTTTCTGGGCTCTTTTGTTACCATTCGTATTATCCTTCTCTTTGATTTGTCATCAATTTTCCTCCTGCGACCACATCCAGGGAGGTTTGCTACAGTCCCATGGATCTTAAATTTCTGAATAATATGTGCAACTGTAGTCACAGGAACGTCAAGCTGCTTGGAGATGGTCTTATAACCTTTACCTTTAACATGCTTGTCTATAATTTTCTTTCTAAGCTCCTAAGACAACTCTTTCCTTCGCTTCCTCTGGTCCATGTTGAGTGTGGTACTCACCATGTCACCAAACAGCACAGTGAGTATCTGTAGCCCTATATACAGGCCCACTGACTGATTACAAGATTGTAGACACCTGTGATGCTAATTAGTGGACACACCTTGATTTAATATGTCCCTTTGGTCATATTATTTTCAGGGGTACCATCATTTCTATCCAGGCCTGTTTCATGAGTTTTCTTTTTTAAAAACTTCTGTTGAAGCATGGTTGAAAAGCAATGTCTGACTTTCATTTGTTCATTTTCATACAATTTTTATATATTATTACTTTTGTCAGATTCAAGTTATTTCTGTGACCATTGTGGGTTTTTCTTTCATTAAACAAAGGGTATCAACAATTTTGTCCACATGTATAAATCTTTCTTGGGAGATAAGATGGACTGTCATTTCACAGAGGGATCAGATTATATGCTGGCCATAGAAGTCATCAAACAGGGAATAGAAAAGAAGTCAAGTAAGAGAGAAGTAGAAACACAAATACACACAATTACTGTTGCAGCTATTAATTAAGTTGTTTTTTTTTATCCCACCTCAAATGCTTTATTTGCATCACTACTGTTAATTACTTCTCTATAATGTCCTATATGCTACTTTTGATTGAGTGAATAAGAGACAGGGAGTAGAGTTACTGAAACAATGACACTATGTTTTTTTTAAAAAAACTCATGGCTTTCACAGTAGAGAGGCAAAAAAACAACAGCGACAAAAATAACTGTATCCATTCAAACATACTTTGTCCACTTGACATTTATGCCTTACTCCACATATGTGCCCAAATTTACTACACACTGTCTTCTCAAAGAACTATGTAGTAACTACAGAATGGCTCCTGAAGATGAGGTTTGTGCTTAATGTTCACCATCATATCAATGATCATTTTATTTTGTTTGAGATTTTGCTGTATTTATGTGACACTAGGTTCACACTAGCATTAGTCTCTCCGTAGTTCGAGTCCACATGGGGATCCAAAAGACAGAGAGCCCGTCCGCTAAAAAGGCGGTTACCCGCGGACCCCATAGACTATAATGGAATCTGCCGGCTTTCCACCAGTTTTATACTGAAACTGGTGGAGAGAAAAGTCCTCCATGCAGGACTTTTCTCCCTGCCAATTTTAGACGGAATCTTCTGTGGAGACTCCAACGCAGATTTGAACCTAGCCATAGACTTTGATTTTAATCATATATATTGCAATCTAAGGTAAGTGACAGTTTGACATAACAAGCTTTTATCTACTTAATACCCTATATTTTATTGTTTTAAAAATCTGGTAGGATTTAAATCTATGTCAAAATAAGTGCTGTCATGTGAGGAATAAAAAATTACCTCTTCCATTGCAGTCAAATGCCAATGAAAATGTGTAAAGCAATTTCCTTGTTCCCATATGGTTTATGCTGTGTAGTTTCTACATTAAGTATATTACTTGTACATAATACTATTACTATTACTAGTCTGAGTGTGACAGAATTGAAAATGTGTATATAAATAACTTACCTTTTCTATCTTCTCATGATATGCTGTTTCTATGCTCTTCCGCATAGGAGATACACATATATATATTCCAAATATTTAAAACAATCAAAGTGAACTACAGCCAATGACCTCTGTAATAGGCCCTTTATAATATAAAATCCAATGCAAAGCAGCAGTTGCATTCAGTTCATTTTAAAGCTCCACTAAAGAACCTGGCACTAAATTAAATTGCAGCCATGGCCCTGTCCTGCTTTTAAAATAATGCTTTAAGTATTCCATGTACAGAATAAATCAAGGGAGATACCCGCTGTTTTTATATGCGAGTAAGAGCTTTGTACTACCCTGCCTATGCACAGTTCATTTTACAGTACTGTTTTCTACCACATTTCCACTTAATAGTATCAAATGTATTCATTATGAAATTTGACTAGAATTGGGCTTCCCTGCAAGATTACGTCTTATGCAACGCGCTGCTACTGGCTATATCTATTAATGTTCTACAAAGCCCCTGCATAGCACAAATATAGCAGTTCTGATACAAATAACAGCATTCACTCACAAAAAAATGATTTGAATTAAACTATTCAGTGCTCTGACCCCCTAACACTACCTGCTTTATTTTCTAGATCAATGCTATGTCCACCTTTGCAAATATTTAAAATTCTCTCAATGTGTAAAAAATTTTACTTTGTGATAGGTCTTAATTGAAAAAAATTCATATGATTTTGGGTATACAGCTACTATGCAAACTGTGCATTTCCATGGTAACAGACAACAAACAACCTGTAGTCTGTTCCTGTCAACTCCCTGTCTTCTACTTTTTATCAAAATGTTTAGTTTCTAATTTGTTTAAAAGGATATAACACTGAAAAGGTAGTGTATGTTTGGTCAGCATGGCAAATTACTGTATGAAGTCTTAAACTGTACATACCTGTAAACGGTAAAAGCAATAGAGTAAATGAGAACAATAAATGTGTCATGAAATAGAGAAAGAACGTTGTGCTTTACTTTCTGCTGGGATACATTAAAAAAAAAGGCTCAGGCACATAAGGAGGAAAAAAAAAGTGAGATGGAGTATGATTGGAAAATAAGAAAAAAAAGTTATACTGCTATGTTTAGTTGGGTGAGACCATATGTATCCTAGCACAAAGAAGGGGGCAAGTATAAAACTGCAGGATTACAAAAACAGGATTTGTTTGCCGATTGATACCATGGAAACGCATAGTCTGTACAGGAGCTGTAAAAACAAAACTCGGAAACTTTTAATTAAGAGCTACTGCAAAGTTTCTTCATCCTTCAGTTAGAATTTATCGAAACAATTAGACCATTTGGTTACGAAGGAGAACATAGCCCTTAATACTGCAATGGATAACTCTTACCTGCTGTCCCACAGGATTCTCAAGTAAATTACACAGGCAGAGAGCTGACATGGCTTTCAGAAATAGTATTGATTCAGTTCTATAGGCACTGCACTTTACTGGTTAGCGTAATTTACTCCAGAGTATCCAAGAAAAAGAAGGTTCTAGTGTTTTGTGAGTCACAAGGGAATACAATGCACCACCTTCTAATAACCACCCCAGGTGTGACAATGCAGCCTAGCAATATTATTTCACATAAGTTCAAAAGCCTTGTTATCACGTTTTAGTAAATGAAGCTCATTTTACCATGAAAACTTAAACTAAGAATTTGAATAAGTTGTGTATCAATTCCTTTTGTTTGTTTTTCCAAGATTTTTGCTTCTAGTTGTTTGACAAACCCTATACTGTCTACTACTGGTCATATGATGTATGCACAGGTACATGGGTCATTACAAGAGGGACCATGTCAGGTTCCATTCATGACTTTAAGATGAAATCTTAAAAACTGTAAGGAATGGATACAATTGATAAGATATACTAAGGAAAATGCATATCTTTCCTTTATAAAATGAATATAGCTTTATGTGCTGAAACAAGAAAATTGATTAAGCTAGTAATTGCTTTCAACAGTGAACCAAACTTGCTACTGACAAACTAAGTTTTGTTTATAAACAGTAAAATAATTTTACATGAAACTGGACTGGTATTTTCACATACTAATAATTTTACATGAAACTCGACTGGTATTTGCACGTATGAATATGTGTTCATGAAATCATATTTTAACCCCTTCACGCATTCTCACGTACATGTATGTGGGAGAATGTGGTTAGTTACCATATCCCCACGTACAGGTACGTGACGGTGATCGAGCGGGCTCAGAAGCAGAGCCCATGTGATCACTGTGGAAGCCCGGCTGTATCTGACACCCAGGCTCCCGCTGCAACAGTGGGTAACGGTGATAACACCAATCCCCGCTGTTTAACCCTTAAGATGCCACAGTCAATAGCGACCGCGGAATCTTAAGTGTTTGTTAGCAGCACTGAATACCGCAGGCGGCATCGGGTGTTAGCTGTAACTGACAGCTAATACCCTGCTCCTTAACCTCTGAGCGCCCGATCGGGATTTTAACCCCTTGGATGCCGTGGTCAAACATGACCGGCGCATCCGAGGGGTTCCGCCATGTTGCCGACCCTTCCCCCCCAGCGGCGAGATCGGGGGGTGCTAATATCTATAATATGCAGCCCAGGGTCTAGCCAGTGACCTCAGGCTGCCTGGAGCCCCCAGTACCTGGTTGATCCTGCCGGGACCTCTGGAAATCAGCCTATGCATCTACATAGACTGACTTCCTGTATA
Source organism: Leptodactylus fallax (assembly GCA_947044405.1). NCBI lineage: Eukaryota > Metazoa > Chordata > Amphibia > Anura > Leptodactylidae > Leptodactylus > Leptodactylus fallax. The sequence goes on from CAMRHE010000024.1 coordinate 3,798,118, forward strand.
CAGTAGACTGCAATACACGTGTATTGCAGTCTATAGTGCTGAATCAGCGATCGGAGCATCGCTGGTTCAGGTGTCCCAGTGGGACATATAATAAAGTAAAAAAAAAAGGAAGAAGTAAAGTGTATGAAAAAAATAAATTAATTAATTAAGCAAGGAAATAATGATTTTTCGCCATCTTGCCTTAAAAAAATGCTATAAAAAATGATCAAAATATCATATGTACCCCAAAACAGTACCAATAAAAAGCACAGATCGTACCGCAAAAAATAAGCCCTCAACCAACTCTGTCAACAGAAAAAAAAAAAAAATTGCTATACATCTCAGAAGATGGCGATGCAAGAATAATTGATTTCTTTCCCCAAATGAGTTTTTGTTCTGCAAAACTAGTAACGCATAAAAAAAACAATATAAATGAGGTATCACCGTAATCGTATCGACCGCCAGAATAAAAGTAACATTTTTACTTATGCCGTACGCTGCGTGGAAAAAAAAATTAAAAGGTAAAAAATCATTACCAGAATTGATGCTTTTTTTTTTAATCCATCAAGAAAGAGTTAATAAAATGTATTCTATAAGTTAAATGGTGTCATTACAAAATGCATCTCATCCCGCAAACAACAAGCCCTCCTATGGCTACATTACAAGAAAAATAAAAAAAATATAGCTTGTACAATGTGAAGACAAAACCCCCAACCCCTGTGCGAGTCTATATTATGGTACACCCCAAATTTAGAGCTACAAGGGAAAATAAACCAGAAGCAACCCCCAGAGAGACCCCCCTCCCCCCAAATCATAGAAACTACTAGGGATATAGTAGGGAATTTGGTGTTGCCAATGTACTCCGCACAGCTTACATATTAACTTTTCACCATCCGCTGTGCATTCATGTCTGGGATACTAATGCTCACTACACCCCTTGATAAATTCTTTGAGGGGTGCAGTTTTCAAAATAGGGGATTCCACTTTACTGGTACTTTAGAGGCTCTGCAAACATGACCGGGCGTCCAGATACCAAACATCTAAATATATACTTCAAAAGCCACATGGCGCTCCTTCATATCTACGACCTGCTGTGTGCCCAAACAGCAGTTTATGCCCACATGTATGACACTGGTGTCATACATGTGACACTGGTGTACCCAGGATAACGTACTTAATGTCATATGTGGGTTTAAACTGCTGTTTGGGCACAGAAGGAGCACAGATTTAGACGGTTTGGTTTTTGGACGCCATGACACTTTTGCAGAGTTGCTGAAACACCAGTAAAGTGGAATCCCCTGACATGTGTCCCCATTTTGGAAACTACACCCCTGAAGGAATTTATCCAGGAGTACAGTGAACATTTTTAACCCACAAGTGTTGCATTAATTAACTTTCCAGAAATGAATACACAGATTATGGTGATAGGAGAAAATGACAATTTTTCCAGGAATACGTCATTTCAGTGTGTAATATGTTGTGCCCGGCTTGTATGAGAGACGAATGCTCCAAAAGCTGTTGTGCCCGGGATACCCACTTAACAGTTTTTGGAGTGTGTGTCTCTACTGACATAAGCTGGGTACAACATATCAGGGACTGAAATGGCGTATCTATGGAAAAAATTGCAATTATCAGCTGCACATTCATTTCTGGAAATTAAATGAATGTAACGTTCAAGGGTTAAAAATTCTCGCTACCCCACTTGATAAATCCCTTGGGTGGTGTAGTTTCCAAAGTGGGGTTATGTGTCTGCGGGTTCTACTTTAGTGCCAATTCAGGGGCTCTGCAAAAGTAGCATGATGTTCAAAAATCAAACTGTGCTCCAAAAACCAAAATAGCGCTTCTTACCTTCTGTGCCCAACTGTTCCCAAACAGCAGTTTATACCCACATATGCCATTAAGTACATTATCTTGGGTACACCAGTGTCATACATGTGGGCATAAACTGCCGTTTGGGCACATAGCAGGACGAAGATGTCAAGTGCTATGTGTTTTGAACCGCTGATTTAGATGTTGGTTTTTGGACGCCGTGTCACATTTGTAGAGACTCTAAAAATATCCCTACAAAATGGGGTCACTTCTTGGGGAATTCCAATTTACTGGCACCTTCAGGGCTCTGCAAAAACAACATGGTGTCCAGAAAATCTCTCTAAATCTGTACTCCAAAAGCTAAAAAGCGCAGTGCTCCTTCCCTTCTGAGCCCTCCTGTGTGCCCAAGCAGCAGTTTACACCCACATATGCAACTTCTTTCTAGCCCACTTAATAGTTTTAGGAGTGGGTGTCTCTGATAACACAAACTGGGCGCAATGTATTGGGCACCGAAATGGCATGTTTATTTAAAAATTTCAATTTTCACTTTACACATTAATTTTCGAGAAACACTCTTGGGCCCAAAATGATAATACCCCATGATAAATTCCTTGAGGGGTGTAGTTTCTAAAATGGAGTCACTTTTTGGGAGGTTCCATTGTATTGGTACTTTAGGGGCTCTGCAAATGCGACATGAAAACTATGCCAGCAAAATCTGCCCTCCAAAAGCCAAATAGAGCTCTTTCCTTTCCAAGCCCCACCATGTACCCATACAGCTGTTTACAACTACATGGGGGGTATTGCCTTGTTCAGGATATATTGTGTAACAAACTTTGGGGAGCTTTTCCTCTTTAAAAAAAAATTTGGGACTAAATTGACGGTTTATTAGAAAAAGAGTAATTTTTCATTTCCACGTCCCATTGTTAATAAAGTCTGTGAAACAGCTGTAGGGTCAAACTGCTCACTATATCCCTTAATATGTTCTGTGAGGGGTGTAGTTTCCAAAACGGGTTAACTTTTGGGGGTTTCCATTGGACTGTTACTTTAGGGGTTCTGTAAATGCGACATGGCACCCGAAAACCATTCCAGCAAAATCTGCCCTCCAAAAGCCAAATAGCGCTCTTTCCATTCCAAGCCCCACCATGTACCCATACAGCAGATTATGTCAACATATGGGGTATTGCTGTGTTCAGGATAAATTGTTTAACAACCTTTGGGGTGCTTTTTCTCTTTTAACCCCTTGTGAAAATGAAAATTTTGGGATAAAGTGAAATTTTAGTAATTTTTTATTTATACATCCCAATGTTAATAAAATCTGTGAAAAGGCTTTGGGGTCAAAATGCTCACTATACCTCTTCATAAATTCTGAGAGGGGTGTAGTTTCCAAAACTGGATCACTTTTAGGGGGTTTCCATTGTTTTGGTACTCTAAGGACTCTGCAAATGAGACATGGTACCTGAAAACTTTTCCAGGAAAATCTGCTTTTCAAACATCCACTGTCTCTCCTTCCATTCTGTGAACTGCCGAATGCCCAAAGATCAGTTTACAGCCACATGTGGGATATTTCTGTGCTCAGGAGAAATTGCATAACAAACTGTGAGATGCATTTTCTCCTTTAACCCTTTGGGAATGGGTTAATTTTAGGGATAAAAATGTATTATTGAAAAAAATGAAATGTCTAAATATCACCTAATCCCCACTAAATGCTTAAAGGGTTAACAAACTTCCCAAATGCTGTTTTGAATTATATGAGGATTGCAGTTTTGAAAATTGGGTGATTCATGGGGGTTTCTAATATATAGGCCTTTATAATCCTCTTCAGAACTGAAGTGGTCCCTAAAAAGTCAGTTTGGGAAATTTTCTTGTAAATCTGGAAAATCGCTGTTACACTTGTAAGCTTTATAATGTCCAAAATAAATTAAATGACAATTAAAAGATGATGGCAATATATACAATATATAGCAGAGATATGGTAGATAATATTTATTAATATATTTGGGTGGTATGACTATCTGTTTGAAAAGTAGAGCATTTCACATTTTGAAAATTGCGTTTTTTTTTAAATTTCCATCAAATTTCTTATTTTTTTTATAAATAAGTACAAAAATATTGATCAATGTTTACCACTAACATGAAGTACAATGTCTCACGAAAAAAAATAATCTCAAAATCACTTGTGTAAGTTAAAGTGTCTTAAAGTTATTGCCATACACAGTGACATATGTCTGTTTTGAAAAATGAGGCCTGGTCCTTAAGGCACTTTTGGGATCAGACCTGAAGGGGTTAAACTCCAATAAGGAAAGGTTGGAAAGTGCAAATGATATACAACCAAATTGTAGTCATTACATAAAAAAAAATTATGCATAAAATCAATAGTGCATGAGAATATAAAGAAAAATGTGTAGTATATCTTATCACTGAAAAATGTTTCTTATGTTTGCTTATCAAGCTCTGCCTTCTAAACTCTTATCTCTGAAATTTCTGCTGAATCAGTCTTACTCATCCAAGATGGAATGTGTCGACAGAAGCTGAGTGAGAGGGAGTAAAAGACAAAGACCACTGCTGTTGCAGCTAACAGTGAGTGTTTTATCTCACCCAGCTACAAGCTGGTGTAGATATCAGTACAAGCACACAACTCATGAACAATGTACCTGGCACATCCTACACTGATACAGAGGATATGAAGAATGCCAGTGAAAACACTAGTCTTCATAAATCTGCCCCAATAATCTCGATATGATTTGCTTTGCGCTAGATTTTGTGTAAATGGCTACTCATACCTGTCGACCAGCTCTGATTTCTTTAAGAACATTTTCATAGCACACTTCTTCCACATCATGGAGTTGTTGGGTCTGAAAAAAAAAGTCAGAAGAGACAAACAATTATGTACTGAAAAAAAAAACCTCATAAATAAATAAACAACCAATGTACCATTTGAATGTGAACTATGTAAATGAATCCAATATTATAACCTGAATGAATTATACATTTCAATAAACCTATATCAAAACAAGTGTTTCATTTTTGATCACTTACAACAAGATCAGTTTATTGTATGTCTATATTAAAAACAGTACTGGAACTGTTCCTTTAGGAGTGCAATGCCAAAAAAAAAAAAAAAAAAAAAAACACACAACAACTCTCCCAAAACTTACAAAGATATAGATATAGCAAAGTTTAATGTCTTATACAAAATGCAGTCTAATCTGTAGGCAGCAGGAGCAACTAAGGAGACTGACTTTTGTGGGAATAGATTCAGTACAACAGGTCATATCACTCACCTCTCCCTGGAACTCCATTTCCAGAGGTAGCAGCTGTTTGTGCCAGATAACATCTGCATCCTGAGTGGGCCATAAACATAAAAAAAATTACCTCTCCCACACCGCCGCTTCTTTATACAGTTCTTCCAGCTGATGTCACCAGTGACGTTGCGTTTGTGCTCAGTGACCACTGCAGCCAATCACAGGCCTTAGAGCTGTACTCTCCACAAACAGCATGTCACAGCAGTCACTTGCCATTTGTGAAGAAGTCACCGCTAAGGCCTGTGATTGGCTGCAGTGGTCACCTCGCACAAACTAAATATCCATGGTGACATCAGCTGGGGGAACTGTGGCCCACTCAGAAGCACAATTAAATCTAAAAAAAAAAAAAAAAAAACGCTTCTGTCTCAATGCCCCGTAAAACATTGTTTTTGTAGTATCACATTCTCCTCTTTCATATGAAACCAAGACTGTTGTATTACCTGCAATATTTCCAGATATATCATAGGTTAAAAACACAGTAGGGACTAGCATTTTTATATGCAGTTACAGCTGCACCCAATCCCGAACTGTGTTTATAATTTATGATATCTCTAGAAATAGTAACAAATAAAATAGCAATTTCAACTTTCGCATGACACCAAAAGTACTGTTCTAGTTATATTGGCTGGGGTATACCTGTTTAAAGTGACCCTCTAGGCTCAGTTTCCCTGCTTTACTAGAACCCAATCTAGAGAAGATCTAGAGAGTGAATAGGCTGCAGCATTAAACAGAGGAACAACTGAACGCAAATTTCCTTGGTGCACCCTAATCTGTTATTTCATAGAGAATATAAGTATTTTCCATATACCAAAACAGACTTATCAAGAGATCTGCCAGGTTCTCTTTAACATCCTTACAGGAGGTAGGTTTAGGGATGGCCCATTGTATATATAACTGACCTACAGGTTCACTAAGCATTCACTATTGGGAGGGTATGTTCACACGGCTGAATTTTTCCAGGCTGAAAAATTCAGCTTCAGAAATGTTTCCTAGCTGCAAAATTCAGCTTAAGGAATTCAAAGCTCAATTATTCTGCTTGACTAAATGGTGTGGCAGATTGTGCAACAGAATTTGCAAATTCCACACCTTCCTGGCGGTATTTCTCCGCTTCTCATTCAATGGGAGCTATTGAGCATGACACTTATTTTTTCGATAGATGAAAAAATCAGCTACAGCAAAAATTCAGCATCTGCACTCCCACTGGAGGCTGGTTTAATGCAGAATGTGGTGCTGATTTTGAGGTGGAACATACCATGGGGCAGATACTAAATATACAGTGTTGTGTAAAGGTATTTTCCTCTTACAGATTTCTTTTATTTTGGTTTGGTTTGATTTGCCAAAAGTCAGTGACATCTTAGCATTTGAGTCACCCATTCCACTTAAAACAGGCATAGAGAAAAGGTCTGCTAGGAGGACTTTTTTCTCTGCCGTTTTTGGCGGAAACCAGGCAGAAACCCGGCGGACCCCATTATAGTCTATGGGATCTGCGGGTTTCTAAGTGTAACCTCTTTTAAGTGGATAGAGTTTCTGTTTTTCGGGTCCCCAAGCGGACCTGAAGGACAGAAATCTGAACGCTAGTGTGGCCCTAGCGTTACAAAGTCATTTCTAAGGACTGGGCCTCCAGCGAACCACAGCGAGATCTATTATGCACAAATGGAGAAAAGATATGGTGATCCTTCCAAGGAGTGACCTGCCTATCAAAAATACTCCAAGTGAACATCAACAACTCATCTAGGGGGTCACAAAAGAACCTAGAACAACATCTAAAATCACTTTAGACCTCACTTGCCTCAGTTTAGGTCAGTGTTCATGATTCAACTATATACCTCATCCCGTGACATCACCCCTGCACTACTACAATACTACAGAACACCAGTGACTGTCTCTCTGCTGTCTCTAACATCATGTCTTCTCTTTATCTGAAATTGAATCTTTCAAAAACTGAACTTCTTGTGTTCCCTCCATCCACTAACAGACCTAACCCTGATATCTCCATTTCTGTCTGTGGCCTTACTATTACCCCAAGATAGCACGCCCACTGTCTGGGAGTTGTATTTGATTCAGATCTCACCTTTACCCCACATATTCAGACACTTGCACACTCTTGCCACCTGCACCTTAAAAACATCTCTAGAATTTGCCCTTTTCTCACCGTGGAAACATCAAAAGCCATCTTTGTCACTCTGATTCTCTCTCGTCTTCACTATTGCAATTCTCATCTAATTGGGCTTCCTCTTACCAAACTCTCCCCACTACAATCTGTCCTGAATGCAGCCGCCAGACTCATCTTTTTGTCAAACCGGTACAGAGACGCATCTACCTTGTGTCAGTCGATGTATTGGTTGCCCCATCTATCACAGAATACAATATAAAATTATCACACTCAGCCACAAATCCATCCATAGCAATGCAACCTCCTATATCACCTCTCTTGTCACTGTCTACCGCCCTAGCCGCTCTGCCAATGACCTTAAACTTGCATCCTCTGTTATCCGAACATCCCACTCCCGTCTTTAAGACTTTTTTTCGAGCTGCACCGGTGATCTGGAATGCTTTACCCTGGACAATCCGATTAATCCCCAACTACAGCAGCTTCAAAACTCCCCTAAAATCACATCTGTTTGGTCAGGTTTATCATGTGACCTGATCACCATGTAGTGTGCCGAGGTGTAGAATAACAACACATTTTATCCTTCCTCCTCTGCTCCTCAAATCCTGTCCTCTCCATCTAGAAGTTACACTGCACCCCTTGCACTTAGTATCTGTTTATTCACAGATACTGGCTAGTGACAGGCTCATACAGCTTCAGTTACACAACCTTTTCTATTAAAGGAAGGCTGGACCATTGGAGCAAACAAGCCCTCTGACCTCTTGTGTCCCCCTATCTCCTCATAGAATGTAAGCTCTTGAAAGTAGAGCTCTCACTCCTATGGCTTGATATGTTTATTTCTTTGTCTCATTGTAATGTCTCATATTGTCTGTTCATGTGTCCTCTGATTTGTAAAGTGCTACGGAATATGTTGGCGCTATATAAAGTTATTATTATTATTATTCAACAATAAGAAAGAGACTGGGCAAAAATGTTATTAATGGAAGAATTCCAAGACGATAACCACCACTGACAAAAAAGAAAACAAAGACCCGTCTCACATTTGACAAAAAACATCTTGATAATGCCCAAGACTTTTCGACTGACAAGATAAAGTGGAACTTTTTGGAAGTTGTGCATCCCGTTACATCTGGCATAAAACTAACACAGCATTTCAGAAAAAGAACAACATGGTGATGGTAGTGTGATGCTGTAACAGAAAATCTGGAAGGAGAGTGTCCAGCTATCGGTTTGTGACCTCAAGCTCAAGCATACTTGAGTTCTGCAGGAAGACAATGATCCGAAGCACACCAACAAGTCCACCTCTGAATGACTGAAAAAAAAAAAAAAAGAAGGTTCTGGAGTGGTCTAAGAGTGAAGAAATCAGGCGATACCTTTTAGAGGCTAACTGAGTATATTTATAAGTAAGCTTTCAGGAGTACTAGCTAGCTCCCTTCATCAGGAGCTAGCTAGTACTCCTGAAAGCTTACTTATAAATATACTCAGTTAGCCTCTAAAAGGTATCGCCTGATTTCTTCACTCTTCCACTACTTTCAATGGCTAACACGGTACAACATTATACTGGAGTGGTCTAGTCAAAGTACGGACTTAAATCCGATTTAGATGCCGTTCATGCTTGAAAACTCTCCAATGTGGCTGAATTGAAACAAGAGAGGGCCAAAATTCCTCCACAGAAATGTAAAAGATTAATTGCCAGTTATCACAAACAATTGACTGCAGAAGTGTGGCACAACAAGTTATTAGGTTTAGGGGGCAATTGCTTTTTCACATAGGACCAGGTTGGTTTGGGTAGCTTTTTTCTCTTAATGAATTAAATCATCAGTGAAAAACTGCATTTTGCATTCACTTAGGTTTTCTTTGTCTGATATAGAAATTTGTTTGATAATCTGAAAAATGTACCGTATTTTTCGGACTATAAGACGTACTTTCTTTCCCCCAAATTTGGGAGGAAAATTGGGGTGCGTCTTATAGTCCGAATATGTTTTGGCAGGGGGGGTGGAGGAGCGGGGTTGCAGCATTGCCCCACTCCTGCCGCCGCTGGCTGAGAGGGTGTCCCGGCGGTGTGAACCTCCTATTAAAGCGGATGCCGGGTCTGTGAAGATGATGGCGGCTGCTCCGAGTCCACTCTGATTGCGGGCATTACTACCTGGGAGCCCCATAAACGTATTAAAGTTGCCCCCGGGGCCGGTCCTCACTGACCCCGTACCTTTCTTGTTGCAGGGCGGCGCGATCGTGGGAGCCGACCCTGTTCCTGTGACAGCCGGGAGTCTTATAAAGGCTTCCAGGCCTGTCATAGTAATGTACAGGATCTATGTACATAGTGTATTGCAGTCTATGGGACTTGCAATCAAATTATTGCAGGTTCAAGCCCCCTAAGGGGGCTAATAAAACTTAAAAAAAAATAAAAATAAATAAAAGTTCTAAATCACCCCCTTTCCCTAGAATACATATAAAAGCAGAGAATTACTGTGGAACATACACATTAGGTATCCCTGGGTCCGAAAATGCCCAGTCTACAAACTTAGAAAAATATTTTTCCCGTAGGGTGAACGTTGAAGCAGGAAAAAGAATCAAAAGTGCTGGACCGACGTTTTTTTCCTCTGATTTGAATAAAAAGTGATCAAAGCAATAGACATTCCCCAAAATGGTACAACTAAAAAGTACACCTGACCCCGCAAAAAAAAAGACGCACTACGCTTCCCGGTACAGCTGCAGGGCCACCTGTCAATGTGGCATTGTAACTGTTGCAAAACTACAACTCCCATATATTAAATATTTTACCACATTTTTTGCTTCAAAAGCTTTTTCCCTACTTTCCTCCTCTAATACCTAGGTACGTCTTATGGTCCGGTGCGTCTTATAGTCCGAAAAATACGGTAAGTATGACAAAAAAGCAAAAACAAAATAAATCTGTAAAAGGGCAAATATTTTTTCATAGCACTGTACCAGAGCCAAACACTGAACATCTGTCCTTTTATGGTATACAATAGTTTTACTGAAAACCTTTCTTAAACTTAACTGAAAAATATAGTATTAAATATGACATATGCTTAAAATCCAGGGATTGTGGAATGTTTCATATAGTAGTAATGCTTAGGCAAATATGTATGTTTACTTATAAGGGTTGTCTGATGCAATTCTCAGAAAACAGGATATAATTTAATGCATGATGAGCAAAAGTGAATTTCCATAACTAAACAAGTAAAATGCCATTCTAGCATATTAAAAAAAAGTAAACATCCCCAATGAATGGCAATATTCCCAATCCTCATATATTTAATATGCCACACTACACAGACCTTATCATGCACTAGCAGAGGACTATGGAAATTGATTTATATGCTGCATAGCTGTCACGTTGTCTGCTATAGTGTTATTTATTTTAATGTGCTAAATCAGTTTTGGAATTGTATGTGGTGATCATCAGCAGCAATGTTTTCTGTTGTCGTGGTTAAGTACATTTTGTTAGAAAGCTGCCATATGCTTACAAATTTAGTTTAAAGGGAAAAAATTACAATAGATGACAATAATATTCTAGCCAAATGAATATTTAAAACAGTTACAGCACAATGTCAATAACTGAGCAAAGAACTAAAGCAAAAAATGAAGCCACAGAGTTTAGTATAATAAGTGTATTAAAAGTTCTTTTAAATAGTGTTTAAAAAAATAAGATTTTAAATAATGAAAGAAAGAGTGGCATGGCTCTGTGGTTAGCATGACTGCCTTGAGGTGCTGAGTTCAAGAGCCCAAATCCAACCACGCACAACATCTGCATAGAATTTGTATTCTGCATGCTTTTCCTCCAGGTACTCCTGTTTCCTCCCACAACCAAACATACTGATAGGATAATTTGGAATTTAGATTGTGAGCCCCAAAGGGGACACATGTGAGTGATGACAATATTTGTACAGAGCTGTGAAAAATGTATGCACCATATAAAAGAGTAAAATAATAATAATATTCTGAAAAAGCAAAAATATCAATAATTATTAATTTTAAAGATAGTAAATCTACCAAACCATGTGAATGTGCCACTTGTTCACCTGGTGCAGCCCGCATGAATTGATGCCTGCATAGGAGGGAAGTTAGTTTGGAAGTGGTTGTCAAAGTAACATTTCTATGAATGCCAGGACCCAAGGTTTTGTAGCAGAACACTGCACAAAATAAACACATGAGTACATTGGGCTTGCCTTCTTCCTGTGAAATATAAGTTTCATATTTTTTCCCAGGCAAGAAGAACATGGGCACCTTGCCATCAATATGATGTAAAAGAAAACTTAATTCATCCAACCAGCCCAGCTTTTTCCATTGGTCCTTGTTGCAGTTCTAATGCTTAGGTACCATACTGTAGGTGCTTTTGGCAGTGAACAAGAGTCAGCATAGGCAATACAGCCTCGATGCGATGCATGTATGTTCACCTTTGTCTCACAGCCAAGTTGTGCTACAGAAGGTCTTCTGAGGGGCTCAAGTAGACACTTTAGCCTTCACTCTACATGAGTATCAATAAGTCTTTGCATTCCATAACTGTTGCCATTTCACCAGTTGTCCTTTGTTTACCTTTTTTGGTAAGTAGTTACCACTGCATACCAGGAACACACCACTTGATTTAGTGTGTTGTAGATTCATTGATGTAGTTGCCAGCCATCACCATTTGGTCCTTGTAAAAGTAGCTCAGATACTTGCTCTTGCCCATTTTTCTTGTTTACAACACATTAACTTCAATAACTAACTGTTCACTTGCTATCTAATAAATCCCACCCCTTGAGGGTGGTGCCAGATGATGTACCTGATAAAGCTATAGCCGCATTTAGTTCTTGGGCCGCCACAGCTCTCACTTTGCAGTAATTTAAACATCAATTAATTTCAGCTTTTATGGTGGCTGTGCAGCAAGAGCAAAACTGCAAAAGGTAATGATATCCAGCTGAAGTGAACCAGTGTTTCATCTACTGAAAAAATTTAAACCATCAGCAGCCTGAGGAATGTGGCTATAGCAGAATCAGGTACGTCATCTTACACCACCCTTATAGATGTCCTTGTCAGAAGATAATTAATGTTATAATATAAGATATATATGCATTCATAAAGATTTCCCCTGACCCACGTCTATTTATCACAGGACGCTGAAACTGCACATGTATAATGATATAAGTCTCTATACGTTACGCGCCAATTTGCAACTCAGAACTGATAACGGTCTTGATTTTACAGGTGCTGAAGTGGTGTGAGGTTTGATAATGGACCCAGTGGAATACAGTGCAGTCATCAAGTTCCTTTACTTGAAAGGCTGCACACCAATCATCGCCGCATAACCATTCGCCACCTAGCCCAAAATGTCAAGATTAGTGTGGGGTCCGTGGAAAAAATCATCCAAGACCATCTTCACATTCATAAGAGTCATGCCGTGTCAAGTGGACCAATTTTAAAGGTCATCCCCCACCTCACCATCTCAGATTTTGATGAAATTTGGTACATAGTTTATCTATGATATAAAACTGAGCTGTGCAAAATTTTAGTTCAAAGGACTAAAAATTGGAGGTTCTAGGGGACCTCAAGTAAAGGGTTGCAAAACGGCACCTGAGCAAAAATGACATTTTGGGCCAACTTCCAGAAGCTGTAAACATGGAAGTTTTAGCAGTATAATGGGGATATTTGGAGAACCTGCACAGCTTTTAGGGCTTAATGAACTGGCAAAACCCCATGTTCCTAGTCCTCTTACTTTTTGCATGGTTTAGGCTCAAAAAACTGCAAAAATGAATTTACAGCGATGTTGAGGCTGCTGTAGGTGTATTTTGGTAGGTGTACTAAATACATGGCTGTAATGAGGCCTTCCAATTTGCAGCACTTTCCTTCAAGTGGTTGAAAAAATATAAGCGTTCAAAGTTGGTATAAAAAACATTTGTTTCATTGCCCATTGTATGCTTCTGGTACCTCCTGCCTCCTGAGTGTCTGTTGCTCAGCTTACTTTGATGCCTACAGTTCACTAAGAGGTCAAACTGTAGCAAGGGTGCAGTGAAGAAACACAGCAACAAACACTCAGGAGCCAGGAGGTACCAGAAGCATACAATTGGGCAATGAAACAAACAATTCCAGGGTCCACCAACAGGCTTGCAACAGGGTCCACCAATCATAATTGGCCAAGTCGGTCATCCTAACTGACTGCAGTTTCCTTTAAACCTGTTATGAAACCAGGCCTCATCCTTCCACATCCTAAAAAACATTCCTGTTTTTTAGTTTTCTTGAATACAGTTTTATAACATAAAAAATGGTGTTTATTGAAAGAAGAATCACTTTTACTACACTTGTATCAAGGGTGTAGTGAAGAAATCACAGGCTACTGCCCGCAAACATCTGAGGGCATTTTTTCAATCCTTATATGAAGAGACCCCAAAATATATTCTGATAGAAGGAAATCTGCTCTTTCTAATGGTGCTAAAAGCAAGAAGATTGAAGCTGTCCCACTGGAGATATAGGGCATCAAAGATAGCCAAAATTAGGCAAAAATGTGTTTTATACCAACTTGAAACGCTTATATTTTTTCAACCACTTGAAGGAAAGTGCTGCAAATTGGAAGGTCTCATTACAGCTGTGTATTTAGTACACCTACCAAAAATCACCCTGAAAGGCCAACTAGTTTTGACTCTACAGCAGCCTCAACATCACTGTATATTCATTTTTGCAGTTTTTTGAGCCTAAACCATGCAAAAAGTAAAAGGACTAGGAACATGGGGTTTTGCCAATTCATTAAGCCCTAAAAGTTGTGCAGGTTCTCCAAATATCCCCATTATACTGCTAAAACTTCCATGTTTACAGCTTCTGGAAGTTGGCCCAAAATGTCATTTTTGCTCAGGTGCCATTTTGCAACCCTTTACTTGAGGTCCACTAGAACCTCCAATTTTTAGTCTTTTGAACTAAAATTTTGCACAATTTAGTTTTATATCATCGAGAAACTATGTACCAAATTTAATCAAAATCTGAGATGGTGAGGTGGGGACCCCTGGTCCACTTGATATGGAATGACTCATAAGGTATCCACCCGCTGGGTTCCCCGGCTGCTCACACCTTTCCAGTTTACAGTTGCTTAAAGAGATTGGAGAAGTGTGTGTCCCAAGGTGGCACCTATGTAGAGAAGAACTAATAACTGTGCCAAGTTTCATTGCTCTCAGTTCTCTAGTGCTGGTACCCTACCTTTTTTATAAATATATCTAGAGAGACTTTAAACTATAACTCTATATACTACATAATTTATCCAAATATAAATAAAATATATTACCAAATATACTGCAAACTGTGAGCCAACAAAGTGTGCTTTTCTCCATACTTTTACACATGATGTAGTTAACAGCCAAGGCCTGGGACTAGCTCCGGAGTCGGAGTATCTTATTAACCCCCTGGATGCAGTGATGAACAGCAACAGCAACAGCCTCCTGATTGCATATACACATTACACATAGGGAGCCTATATGCGATGTACTGCAATACTATCCAAGATTCAAGTCCCCTTGTGGGAGAGGGTAAAAATTATAAAAATAAATAAATAAAAAAAAGTTAAAAATAAAGAATAAAAAAATCTTTAAAGAGGACCTTTCATGTCCTCAGGCACATGCAGTTTTACATACCGCTAGAAAGCCGACAGCGCGCTGAATTCAGTGTACTGCCGGCTTTCCTGGTATGTGCCCTGGGGCTGGAGATATCAGCGGTGTGAGTTTCACGGTTTACTGTCAGAAAGGCGTTCCTGACAGTCTAGCTGCGCTGTGAGGAACGCCCTCCCTGACAGTTCTTGTTCATAGACTTGTACTGGGGGGGGGGGGCATTCTGCACAGCCCAGCGTCATCACCGGGCAGTAAGGAACGCCCCCTCTGACAGTACAGCGCTATAGACAAGTACAGAGAGAGGGGGCGTTCCTTACAGTCCAGCCATGACGCTCAGCTGTGAGGAACGCCACCCAGTACAAGTCTATGAACGAGAACTGTTAGGGAGGGCGTTCCTCACAGCGCAGCTAGACTGTCAGGAACGCCTTTCTGACAGTAAACCGTGAAACTTACACCGCCGATATCTCCAGCCCCAGGCACATACCGGGAAAGCCGGCAGAGCGATGAATTCAGCACGCTGTCGGCTTTCTAGCGGTATGTAAAACCGCATGTGCCTGAGGACATGAAAGGTCCTCTTTAATAAAACAGTTAAAAAAAAAAACCACCTTTACATTAAAAAAACAAATAATGTAAACAACAAAATCCAAACATGTTAGATATCCCCAATATCCAAAATACCGTTATTTATCCCATATGGTAAACGCTGTAAAAAAACAAAAAAAAAAAAAAAAAAAAAAATAAAAATATATATATATTTAGAGAGAGAGAGAGAAAGAGAGAGAGACACAAAAAAAGATATAACATACAGTATTTTTGTCACTTTGCTTCCCCAAAAAATAGCAATAAAAAGTGATCAAAAAGTCATACATACAAATATTGGTACCAATAAAAAGTACAACTTGCCCCGCAAATAAACAGCTCTGACATATCTCAGTCAACAAAACAGCCAAAAATGTGTCAAAATATGGGGACCCCAGGAGAATCGTTCATTTTGAAAAAGTGACATTTTATTTGTAAAAGCAGTAAAACATAATAAAACCAATATACATAAGAGGTATAGCCGTAATCCTAATGAACCGCCGGACAAAGTTACCATGTCGTTTTTAATGCAAAGCAAACGCCATAAAACAAGAAGCAAAAAATTATGATAGAATTGTGGGTTTTTTTCACATGGACTCCCAAAAAACGTTAATAAAAGCTAATCAAAACATTATACAGTCATATGAAAAAGTTTGGGCACCCCTATTAATCTTAATCATTTTTAGTTCTAAATATTTGGGTGTTTGCAACAGCCATTTCAATTTGATATATCTAATAACTGATGGACACAGTAATATTTCAGGATTGAAATGAGGTTTATTGTACTAACAGAAAATGTGCAATATGCATTAAACCAAAATTTGACCGGTGCAAAAGTATGGGCACCTCAACAGAAAAGTGACATTAATATTTAGTAGATCCTCCTTTTGCAAAAATAACAGCCTCTAGTCGCTTCCTGTAGCTTTTAATCAGTTCCTGGATCCTGGATGAAGGTATTTTTGACCATTCCTCTTTACAAAACAATTCCAGTTCAGTTAAGTTTGATGGTCGCCGAGCATGGACAGCCCGCTTCAAATTATCCCACAGATGTTCAATAATATTCAGGTCTGGGGACTGGGATGGCCATTCCAGAACATTGTAATTGTTCCTCTGCATGAATGCCTGAGTAGATTTGGAGCTGTGTTTTGGATCATTGTCTTGCTGAAATATCCATCCCCGGCGTAACTTCAAATTCGTCACTGATTCTTGTACATTATTCTCAAGAATCTGCTGATACTGAGTTGAATCCATGCATCCCTCAACTTTAACAAGATTCCCGGTGCCGGCATTGGCCACACAGCCCCAAAGCATGATGGAACCTCCACCAAATTTTACAGTAGGTAGCAAGTGTTTTTCTTGGAATGCTGTGTTTTTTTGACGCCATGCATAACGCCTTTTTGTATGACCAAACAACTCAATCTTTGTTTCATCAGTCTACAGGACCTTCTTCCAAAATGAAGCTGGCTTGTCCAAATGTGCTTTTGCATACCTCAGGCGACTCTGTTTGTGGCGTGCTTTCAGAAACGGATTCTTTCGCATCACTCTCCCATACAGCTTCTCCTTGTGCAAAGTGTGCTGTATTGTTGACCGATGCACAGTGACACCATCTGCAGCAAGATGATGCTGCAGCTCTTTGGAGGTGGTCTGTGGATTGTCCTTGACTGTTCTCACCATTCTTCTTCTCTGCCTTTCTGATATTTTTCTTGGCCTGCCACTTCTGGGCTTAACAAGAACTGTCCCTGTGGTCTTCCATTTCCTTACTATGTTCCTCACAGTGGAAACTGACAGGTTAAATCTCTGAGACAACTTTTTGTATCCTTCCCCTGAACAACTATGTTGAACAATCTTTGTTTTCAGATCATTTGAGAGTTGTTTTGAGGAGCCCATGATGCCACTCTTCAGAGGAGATTCAAATAGGAAAACAACTTGCAATTGGCCACCTTAAATACCTTTCTCATGATTGGATACACCTGGCTATGAAGTTCAAAGCTCAGTGAGGTTACAAAACCAATTTTGTGCTTCAGTAAGTCAGTAAAAAGTAGTTAGGAGTATTCAAATCAATAAAATGATAAGGGTACCCAAATTTTTGCACCGGTCAAATTTTGGTTTAATGCATATTGCACATTTTCTGTTAGTACAATAAACCTCATTTCAATCCTGAAATATTACTGTGTCCATCAGTTATTAGATATTTCAAATTGAAATGGCTGTTGCAAACACCCAAATATTTAGAACTAAAAATGATTAAGATTAATAGGGGTGCCCAAACTTTTTCATATGACTGTATGTACCCCACAATGGTGCCAAATGAAAGTACAACTCGTCACGCCAAGAATAAGCCCCCCACATAACTAAGTTGACAGAAAAATAAATTAGAATTTTGAAATGTGAAGAAGGAATAATGTGTAGCAGTAAGTAACAGAAAAATTTAATGCTGTATGTTTTCATTGACTACCATATCTAAATAAAATCAGGGTGCAATTTTTGGTCTACTCCAGAAAGCAGGTCAAGCTTGTTGCTTACCTGTCATTGGGTGCCTCGTAAAAACAAGGTCAACTTGCAAAGATACAATTAAGCAACCAACTACATGTCTTTATCAAGCTATTCATTTTAATTCCAATGAGCAGCCAAATCACAGTCTGTAAGGATAATTAAGGAGAGGCAATGGCAGTTTTTATAGACAGATACTTGATACAATTAATGAAGGTTAAAATATGCACACTGCAATAAGTGCCATATGGCAAACTATACTTTTGTGTATAAACTTGAAAATGCTCCCTCTGGTTAGCAGGTATCTCACTTTATAGAAATGCAGATGAAGAGGCTACTTAACCCTTAACACTTGCAGAGTGTTCCAGAAAATGTGCATAAAACAGTGGTTGGGTTTACAGGACAAACCAATGATACAATGGCACAAATAGAGAGCAGCATGTAAGTAGTTTTATAGAAATCAAGTACTGTTTGGAAGCAGTGAGAGCAATAATATCAAGACTAATGAGACTTTCAATGTGTATGTGACAGTCGCTAAGAAACTTCATAAAAGAAAATGAGACAAGAATGTAAACAGATGCAATTGCGCTTTGAAGCCAACTCATTTTACAGGATACCTGTTTCTTGGTGTGATATTGCACTAGCTTTGCAAATATTTTATTCTTCAAAATATTATGAAATAAATAATAAGAACAAGGTATTATTGCTTGTATTATTGAAAGCTCTGTAAAGCCTCATTCACACGACTGTATGTTGCGGGTCCATAACTTGCGATAAATTAGTGGGTTTTGGGTTGCAGTTTGGGAACTCTGTCTCTAAAAGGTTCGCCATCACTGGTATAGGACACCTGTTCAGGTGAATGTGGATTGCATCTCCTGGTGGCAGAGTTCGCAATAAAACAGGTAGACATCATAGACACCTGTAACAGTATTTTACTGCCATTTAAACATCAATGTGCAGCAGCTCTGTCCCCGGTTCAGATCATCAGTATCAGCTACTGCACTTCAGTCGAAAACAGCATTTGTTCCACGCCAATAGCAGAGAACAGGTTAACAGTATTTAACCCCTTAACACTCTACACCATACTATTACGCTGCAGGCACAGGAGCATGGAGCAGAAACTCCAACTCTGGTGGATTAAGCCCCTGGATACCATGATCAATAGCGATCATGGCATCCAGGGGGTCCAGACCCAAAATCGACGTTCCGAAAGGTTGCAATGGCAATTGCCTCTTGGATGCCTATGCACATTCCCTATAGGGGTCCTATGTGCGATGATCTGCAATATTATGTATTGCAGTACATTGAACTGGGGATCAGAGATCCCAGGTTCAAGTCCCCTTGTGGGACAAGGAAAAACTAAAAAAAAACAAAAATAAAAAATAAAAAAAAAATTTACAAAGTTTAAAATAAAGAATATAAAATAAGCAAATTATAAAATGTTCAAAAAAATCCATTACATTTAAAAAATACATAAGGTAAAGAAAAAAATAAACATACATATTAGGTATCCCCATGTGCGTATAAGTCCCCTTCTCCGAGACTTCCTGTTTTGATTTGTCCGCATCAAAGCAGTTAGAGTTCACACCCTAGTTACAATGGGTGGAGAAGACTGGCCAGTTGTCAATTTATTAATTAATTCATATATCAAGCACCAAAACTAACAGGGCCAATTACAGGGGAATGGATGCTCAGGGGTCAGATTTATTTTTTGAGATAGACATCTCTATGTTTTAATAAGAATGAGGCGCCAGGAGCCCCCCCCCCCCTTCCTTTTTTTTTCACCTCTGTGATATTTTGGACTACATAAGATTCAGGCAGTTGAATTACAAATGCCTGTTACTTTTTTACATGGGTAGATAAGCTGTTGTCAGACTCATATGACAGCAGTTTTATCCCCTGTCCTATTCTGTAGTCACGCACTGTTTGGCCAAGACAAGCATGCATCTGTATAGGTGAGTCAGCACAGATAGAACAAGTGTTCGATAGACAGATATCTCATGTGTATGACTTGTTTTATACTATCTCACAAGATTACCCTGCTGGAGCATCTCGGACACTTTCTGTGCTAATTGAACAGTGTCAGAGTGGCTTAGGTTCACTCTCCATTGACATAAAAAAGGGCTACTTGAAGGAAAAAATGCAAAGAAATTAGGGAAACACCAGCAATAAGGTATGTAGTAAGTTTTGCTTTTTGTTGAGGGCATAACAGGTTCTCTTTAAAGGGTACCTGAGTTTTCATGAAAATTTAAATATGTGCAGGGTCTTCCCGGGCAGTCTGTTCTATGACTGTATGACTATCAGTTTTTCTGCTACTAAGGTCTCTATTTTGGCTGAAGAACATTTCGCATTTTACTTTGAGGCTGTGAGTGTATACAATGGAGTAGGCTGTCCCCTCACCCTATCGATTAGAATTAGCTTGGTTTGTTTCCATGGAATTCTGCCAGGAACAACTGTACAAGAGCAAACAAATAGCTGAGAAAAGCCCAAGTGAGCATAATATAAGAGATCCAGGAACACTGAACTGCAAATATAGAGCAGATACATGCAGATACACACTCCATTCTACCATGCAGGCATGACAAAGGAAAAGAGCAATCTATGAGCATAGTCTGGAAAGCTGCTTGTCGTCTGTGAATAATGTCTCATCTGTAAACCACACAAACAGCCAGAAGTACATACAAGTACTTTTTATTACATTTCAAGCTGTGAGATGCTGCAGAATCTTCAGTCCTTGTAGTCTGCAGGCATGTGTGAGTACAATCAGCCCTTCCCATCTGGATTCACCTTGTAAAGAAAGAACCCCCCCCAACTCACTGTCTTTCTGTCTTGCTGCTAGGGACATACTGCCCTGGTAACAAAGGAGTCAACTGTAAATTAGCAAGAAGAGAGACACCTAGTGGCGGGAACTTTAGAGAGGTTTTTCAGGCAAAAAGCAGCAACATTTTTAATTTTGGTCCAGAATCACATGCTCAATGAAATGAGACTAAGTTGTCTGAAAAGTTAGTGACCATTTAAAAAAAAAAAAAAAAAAAAATATATATATATATATATATATATATATATATATATATATTGTATACAACTGTATGAAATGTAAGAAGTAATATCACTAAAAATCATTAAGAATATTACAAACTGTAAGTGTCAAATATAAAGATAATTTACCCCATAATGCTGCAGTTAAAGTGCTCCGGTCTCTGACAACATTTATGTTGCATCTCCTGCAAAGTTCCCATTGCAATTAATTGCACAGCTGTGTTTTCCAGTAGCTTTCTATAGGAATGTAGACTATACCAGACGTACCCTTTAATGTTATCCTTTATGACAAAAAAATACTTCACTTGCATTTCTTGTTAATCCAGAGTTGAAAAGTTTGTCATCTACAGGACTAAGCAGTATGATTTTTTTTTATACAGAACAAGTTGTACTTGAATACATCTGCATCCAATTTCTAATAAAATAATTTAAAATATGGAAAAAAGTGCAGTATTTTTATTTATTTTTTTGCAAACCATGAATGACCTGTATTGTTCACATTGTTACAGTAATATGAATACCATGTGCATGTTACAGTAGTTATATTGCTGATGTATGCCAAATACATTATATTTAAGCAACAAATGTTGGAGCATTATTCATATCTTTATTTACTTTTTTCCCTTTAATTTTTATTGTTGAAAATCAGCATTTACTGTATAGAAGAGCAAATACGCATCCCTACACATAGGTGGCATGGCATAATTTATAGGCCCATTTTCAGCTAAATAACCCACTATGTTTTAACATTTATACTTGCCTTGTTGGTTGACTTAATGCCAATAAACGTTTGTCCAAGAGGAACAGGTCGAAAACGTCCATCAAAGAAGAAAAGGCCAATATAAGGATTGACGTGAAGAAATGTAGCAACATCTAAGTAGTTGGGTAAAGTTGCTGAAAGGCCCAAGATCCTTATCATACTCTGTGTTGATTCCACCTAAAAATTTAACAGAAAAGATAAATAAATGAATACATAAATGAATGAATGGATGAAAACTGTAAACTATTAATACAAAGCTTATAAATGAAACACATGCATCTATTAAATGATGGGGTTTTTAAAGAGGACCTGTCACCAAGTACAAAATGCAAAATAACATGCATCATTTGATTGCCGCTGTGCCTCTGATCAATTTGGTGTTTTTTTTCCCCAGTCAGTCCACCTGCTCAAAAGATATGGCTGCTTGAAAGTTTACATGTAAATTAGCTCTTGTTCTTCAAGTGGGTGGAAACCTTTTATTTTCTCACATTATATCTTCTGAATATTCAGAAGAGTCCTGTCCTATTCAGCCCCTTTAAAATACATAAGAACAGTTTTCTCAGCATGATGAAAGCTGACTCCCCCATCCTAGTAGCCTGTCTTGCATTTACTGCTAACATTTAACATGATTATTCTCTCTAAACAAGAGTACAAGCTCCATCGCTCTGGATTTATTTACAGATAAGAAAACCCCTAGACTTTTTTGCAATTGTTTCTGCATATGTTTTATCTCGTATATATATAAAAATGAGTTTCTGTAGGTCTGTTCTTTATGCGCGACCAAACGACTGGACCGATCCTCACCAAATTTGGCACACATGTACATCAGGTGTCCGGGAATATTTTAGACTGGGTCTCAGCTCTAAAGGATGTACCGTTCCTGAGATACAGTATTCCCCAAAAATGACCAACATTAGTTAATACAACCCTGCCAGTCTTTCACTCATATTCCAACTGCCATACACACGGTCACATGACCCTTATCAGCCAATAAGAGCTCGCAGGCACTTACTCTCCTCAGGCACACAGGTTTCTATAGCAACCAAGCTATTTATGACCTGTATTAGTCAAAAGCAGTTCGCAGGTCCTTAAATATTCAGTCATATCACATGTATCAGCCAATATAAGTTCACAGTTAATTTACCAGGACATTTGAATGCAGTTTGTGCGCCCCCCCCCCACCCCGCACAAACTGCATTCCTGCACACACTATTATGCCCCATAGTGGCCCTTGCACACAGTATTCTGCCCAATAGTGGCCCCTGCACACAGTATCATAGTGGCCCCTTCATATAGTATTATGCGCACTCTCCGCTACCTCTTCAATGTTGGACCAGATGTCACGTGAGCCAGGCATGCATCGCGACGCATAATGACGTCGGACTGGCCCGCCGACGTCTGGGACGTCAGCAAGGAGGCCCAAAGCCTGCTGAAAAGACCCCAGAGTATAATGATAGCAGTGTTTGTGGGGTTCACGGCCCGCAGGCCTTACTTACCGATCCCCACTCCTGCTCACAGCCGCCTCTGCAGAAGGTGAAGCGCAGATGGACGTGAGCAGGAGCGGGGATTGGTAAGTAAATAGGGCCCGTTACCTGCTGGTGTTACACCAGCAGGTAACGGCCTATTAAAAAAAAAAAAAAACCATCAGGGGCCCGCCGGGACCCCTAATGTCCCGGGCCCTGTGGCAGCCGCTACCACTGCTACCCCAGTATTTACGCCACTGACTAGACTGCCATACTGGATTTCAGCATTCTTATAAATTGAAACGTTTTTAAACTACTCATGCCCCCTGCAGCAAAACGCATGGCTGCTGCTCGAGCTAATGAAAACTCTCAGCAGACCCAAGCCTGTCTCTAATCTGACAAGGCATTGTCAGCCACATGCACACAGCTGCACTCCATGTTTCCATAACAACCCAGCCATTTTTCTTCACTGCTGTAGGTCAGCTTTAAAGGGGCAGGGCGCTGAGGATTACACTGTTATACAAGGTCACATACACACAGCTTTACTCCAGGTTTTCCATAACAACCGATCGCAGGTCTTTCACTGATATCCAAACTGAGATACACATGATCACATGACGCTTATGGACCAATGGAAAATCGCAGGTTTTTCAGTCTTCACATACACAAAGCTTTACACCAGGTTTCCATAGCAACCAAGCTATTTATGACCTGTATGAGTCAATATCAGTTCACAGGTCCTTAAATATTCAGTCATATGACGTGTATCAGCCAATATAAGTTCACATTTCATTTACCACGTTTCCATAGCAACACAGCCATAAATAGACTGTACCTATATTGGACTGCCATACTGGATGTCAAGTGCAAAACTGGCCAATTCTTATGGGGTCATATTAAATATACCCGTGCGAAGCCAGGTCCTTCTGCTAGTATAATATAAAAGTAGATCATTTAAGTCACTGCTCTAGTCATATACCTGAACTCAGTTTATCTCATCATAAAATGGTGTATAAAATGGTAAGATCATCACAGTTATCAAAAGACAACAAAAGGTCACAGAGTGCTTTTATAAGAATACTAAATAACTAGTAAATACTATTTAAACAAAATAGAAAAACATGAAAATACTAGTATATAAGGACAGGCATTTCCCAGAACACAGCAGAAGAGACAACAAACTGATTTTAGCCTACTCATAGATGCCTGTCAAACAATATATAGAGCTCATCCTCACTATAGTGCTAAGCAAAAAAATAAAGAATGATTTACTTGCTCTCACACCAAGATTTTTCTGAAGTAAGAAAAGGAGCAGGGAGAATGGAAAAACTGATCAGATGTCCCACCATTGCAATAAGGTTGAGAGGTACTTAACTAGAAAGTATAGCTGATTTGCAAATGTACAAAAGATGGAAAATATGACAACAAATAAAAAGCAAGTGAATAATATGATAGTGCTAGCATTCTTGTTTTGTATATAGTATTGCACAGAAGGAGTCAAAAAGCTCATCAAATGTTCCTTTGATCATAAAGGTGACAATAAGGTGTCTTCAAACAGAAGGAGAAAAGAGAAAATATAACTGCAACTTCACCATAAAACTATCAAGCATTGCTCAGTAAGGGGAAACATATATTTAACGCCATAATGCAAAATGCTCTACACATCATTGTTCAGTGCCAAATGATCAACAGCTGGTTGTGAATGATAGCAACGTTCATGCTGTAACAAAAAAACCTGATCCTAACCAATGACAAATATTTGTAGTACGCTTTCTCACGCAAGGGACTCAAGGCGCAGGAAGGGTTGTGGAATAGGGGAATTAGTGGCTGCCATACAGGCGCCCATCTCCAATACCCACATGGGTCAAAAGTTTTACGGGAAGCCAATTTATCTATCAGTATATTTTTGGCATGTAGATGGAAAAAAATAAATACTTTGGTCAGATGATGTATAGAAAACAAATTAAACTAGGAACTTATAGATTTTGGACAGAAAATGTACAGTTGTTCTTTTTAAATAAAGAAATAACGGAAGATACTGCATAGGCTGGGTAAATGAAAAGGATTTGCATTGATTTGGGAAAACATGTAAAGTATTCTGCTTGATATCGATGTGATATTGCAGGGACATACTTATATTTGCACTTGCGCCTGAAAGCTAAGTGATATTGCTACTCTCAGTTCTCTGTCACTCAGACAACATAAGAATGTTGCGAATATGGTCAAGTACATTTTGCATTCTAAATGATAGTAGAATGGTCTTACTGTTTTCTATTTAAATATCCCTTGTTTCTTTACATTACTTCAAGAAATAATCAATAACATTCCTATTAAAATACAAGATCTCATGCATTACAACTAGTGTACAAAAATGAGAGCAGTTTTCAGCGGCAATCCATAGGGTCACTGTCCGACTTACCTATGTAAAATGCCAGCTCTGCTTTATTAGATGCTATTGGCAGCTGATTCGCTGTACATTTGCATTTGTTTTTATACAAAAGGCACATATTTTCTCTAACAACTGATATTATCAAGTATACCATCTGGTTGCTGTCACTTCATAATATAACACAAAAAGCTGTCTTTTTTCCCCCTCCCTTTAATAAGATAAGGTAATATTTCAGTCCTATACAGCATAACACTCTTAATAAGCTGATTATTGCATGTTTTACAGTTTGGTACGGTTTTTTTTTTTTTTTTTTTTTTACTTTAGCCTGTTTCTGCTGCAACCATTTCTTATTTTTTTTTCATGTTCATTTTTTTACTCCCCACCTTCCAAAAGCCTCCTAATTGAACTATGTAATATTGCATATGACATACTCGGAAGCTGGAAACAAATACTGAATGGGATGAAATTAACAGAAAAACTTAAATTGTGACATTTTCTTTTGAGTATTCACAGCGTGGTAAAAAATGACATACAGTGGGGAAAAAAAGTATTTAGTCAGCCACCAATTGTGCAAGTTCTCCCACTTAAAAAGATGAGAGAGGCCTGTAATTGACATCATAGGTAGACCTCAACTATGAGAGACAAAATGAGAAAACAAATCCAGAAAATCACATTGTCTGATTTTTTAAGAATTTATTTGCAAATTATGGTGGAAAATAAGTATTTGGTCACCTACAAACAAGCAAGATTTTTTGCTCTCACAGACTTGTACCTTCTTCTTTAAGAGGCTCCTCTGTCCTCCACTCATTACCTGTAGTAATGGCTCCTGTTTGACATTATTATCAGTATAAAAGACACCTGTCCACAACCTCAAACAGTCACACTCCAAACTCCACTATGGTGAAGACTAAAGAGCTGTGGAAGGACACCAGAAACAAAATTGTAGACCTGCACCAGGCTGGGAAGACTGAATTTGCAATAGGCAAGCAGCTTGGTGTGAAGAAATCAACTTTGGGAGCAATAATTAGAAAATGGAAGACATACAAGACCACTGATAACCTCCCTAGATCAGGGGCTCCACGCAAGATCTCACCCCATGGGATCAAAATGTTCACAAGAACGGTGAGAAAAAAATCGCAAAACCACACGGTGGGCCCTAGTGAATGACCTGCAGAAAGCTGGGACTAACGTAACAAAGGCTACCGTCATTAAAACACTACGCCGCTAGGGACTCAGATCCTGCAGTGCCAGACATGTCCCCCTGCTTAAGCCAGTACATATCCGGGCCCGTCTGAAGTTTGCTAGAGAGCATTTGGATGTTCCAGAAGAGTATTGGGAGAATGTCATATGGTCAGATGAAACCTAAGTAGAACTGTTTGGTAGAAACACAACTCGTCGTGTTTGGAGGAGAGTGAATGCTGAGTTGCATCCAAAGACCACCATACCTACTGTGAAGCATGGGGGTGGCAACATCATGCTTTGGGGCTGTTTCTCTGCAAAGGGACTAGGACGACTGATCCGTGTACATGAAAGAATGAATGGGGCCATGTATCGTGAGATTTTGAGTGCAAACCTCCTTCCATCAGTAAAGGCATTGAAGATGAAACGTGACTGGGTCTTTCAGCATGACAATGATCCCAAGCACACCGCCAGGGCAATGAAGGAGTGGCTTCGTAAGAAGCATTTAAAGGTCCTGGAGTGACCTAGCCAGTCTCCAGATCTCAACCCCATAGAAAACCTTTGGAGGGAGTTGAAAGTTCGTGTTGCCCAGCGACAGCCCCAAAACATCACTGCTCTAGAGGAGATCTGCATGGATGAATGGGCCAACATACTAGCAACAGTGTGTGCCAACCTTGTGAAGACTTACAGAAAACGTTTGACCTCTGTCATTGCCAACAAAGGATATATAACAAAGTATTGAGATGAACTTTTGTTATTGACCAAATACTTATTTTCCACCATAATTTGCAAATAAATAATAAAAAATGAGACATTGTGATTTTCTGGATTTGTTTTCTCATTTGTCTCTCATAGTTGAGGTCTACCTATGATGTCAATTACAGGCCTCTCTCATCTTTTTAAGTGGGAGAACTTGCACAATTGGTGGCTGACTAAATACTTTTTTTCCCCATTGTATTTCTTATATTCTTTGTATTGGCATGATCACAGCAATAGCAAAATTTACATATTTTTAGTTATGTTTATAAAAATTCAAAAATTATTTTAGTTTCAATATTCAGACATGTGCTAGTTTTAATTTATACCATTTTGGGGAATATGTGACATTATAATGTTGGGAACGATTTTTTTTTTTATGCTTCAGGCAATTTTGGATGCAGAGACGGCTAATGTATTTATGTATGTCTTTATATATTTCTGTATGCATTACAGACAAAGTGGGGTGATTTATTTATTTTATTTT
The DNA here is from genome assembly GCA_947044405.1 of Leptodactylus fallax. NCBI lineage: Eukaryota > Metazoa > Chordata > Amphibia > Anura > Leptodactylidae > Leptodactylus > Leptodactylus fallax. The sequence goes on from CAMRHE010000024.1 coordinate 3,826,049, forward strand.
TTTAAAGCTCCCCTAGGAGGCTTGAATCTGAGATCATTAAATCTCTTGTACCATAGACTGCAACACAACTTCATTGCAGTCTATGGGAAAATCACTATGAAACTACTGAGGCCTGCACAAAGCCTTCATAGTTACTTTACTATGACAGGCCTGGCAGCTTTCAGAAAGTTCCTGGCTGTCTTAGAAAGCAGACAGCTCCTGTAATTTCACTACATGGGAGCTCCACTGACATTAGAAGTTAAGAAGAGGTGTGGGGAATGACATAGGGGTTCACGGAAAGGGGCCGGAGGTACCATAAAGAGTTACTGCCTGGGAGAGAACACCATATGTAACCTCTTCCTACCGCAGGAAGTACAATGTACTGGAAAGCTAGAACAAAATTCAGAATGGGTGGAATTGGAGGAAAACTGTGGTATGCCATATGGGAAAAATATTTTTACATGTTTGTAGACCAGGCATTTTTGGAGGTGGGGATATACAATTGGTTTATGCTTGTTTATTTTTATTTCAAATCTAGGGAAAAGTGGGCGACTTGAACATTAATTAATTATTATTATTTTTTTTACTATTTTATTAGCCCCCCCTAAGGGGCTTGAATCTGCAATCTTTTGAATGCATGTCCCATAGACTGCAATACAATTGTATATTAATAGTATAATATACAATTGTAAATATAATTGTTATAATAGTTATACACATCCTAGGCTCCTGGGAGCCTTTCTTTAGGATCTTGGCTGCCAAAGGAACAGGACGGCTCCCTCAATCTTGCCAACGAGAAAGGCTACAATTCACTTTGAGGGAGTATAACTGAAAGCAATACCCGTGAAGTGAACTCTAATTGTGGGTATTAGCTTTGGGTCTCTGCTGTGCAATATAGCAGAGACCCAGTGTCTATGGTTTCAGAGTGGCCGCTATCTTTCATAGACCCAGCACCCACCAAACTTTTACAGCAGATGTCGGGAATGGGTTAAAGACCAACATAAGCTGTACTATTACAGCGGATATCTGGAAGTGGTTATAGGTGTTGTCCTGGCACCTGAGCAATGCAGGTTCATACTGTGTTAGTTACTGTGCTGTGTATCCTGCTACTTGTGTTCTGTAGAATTCCCACATACTGACTGCAAGACATTCCTGACTCCACTTCCGTTCCTGACCCTTTTCTGCTAAGTACTTGTATGTGATCCCAGCATGCCTCTGACTCCTATACCTGGGCTTCCTGTTCTGACCTTCTTTTGCTTAACCCAGAGTTCTCCACACTGATGTTCCTGTCATGTACACCAGGACCAATCCAAGTGGTAGCGGCCTGATTGTCTCTTTGCAGCAAAGTCCAGATCCCTACATAGGTGTTAAAGGATGAAGACCAGGGAGGCCACACACACAACACCCTTAGGAGTAACCCAAAATAAAATTGGTTAGGTTACATAGTGGATCTACATCCTGCTGACCATTAGATTAAAGTCAGCATGTTCAATCAATAAAGTTTAGCAGTTGGGAAGTGAAAACCAAATTAAACTAACTGAACTACCTTTTGTTACTTTTGCAAAAATAGCTACCACAAAAAAAGAGGAACTTGGCATTAATGTTTTGACATTAATGCACTAATATACAGTATGTTAAATTTTACACTTCAGGTGGAAATTTGTGCAAGTATATCTCAACTGTATGATATCGATGCATTGGAAATGTAAAGTCATCACTTTATGTTATGTGCAAAGTGAACATACTGTACTGTTGTCGCCAAAGTACACAAATCTACAGTATATTCAAGAGTGTATAAGAGTTACTCAAGACAATCTATCATAACTTTTTTACTTATGTGATGAAAAACGTATACATTGTATACATGTTATCCTCTCTAGCTATGTTTTAACTTTTGTATTCAGTGTGTTAGTGGGTACTGGTTCAATTACCAGTAAGTCTTGCTGAACAGAGGGTTTCCTGTGTACAGTACCTGCAATTCATATGGTAATTTCAAATCCACTTCTTAGTCCCAGGTCCTAATTCAACTATGGTCAAGTCTGTGGTGGCTTTCAGTCCCACACATCACAACTCCTGGCATGAATGAATGGATGAATGCGTGTATAACCAGGGCTTGCTAAATGGATCAAAGAAATATTATGACATCACAGGTGGGAGGTTGCAGGAAGTAGCTTAGGGGTCAGGTGTCCATAAAAAAAACATGAGGCACAGGACCTCTTTCTCAGATTCTTTGTGGATCCAGTTTAGTTTGATCTGTCTGTTTAGTACACCAAGATCCAACGTCCAGGCTTAAACAGGTCTGTTCTTTGATATTCCTTTTTATTTTACATTGTTTGTAGGTATGTATTTTGGTTATTCCATCTTTTTAATGTTAAAAGTACTGTACCCCTTTTATGTATATTACATCTAAAATTTAATAAGATTGTCCTTTAACTCTAACATCCCCACAATTCAGAAGAGAGTAATTATCGCTAACCATGTTACCCCTTTTGTGTGCTATTGTTGCTTGGTGTGGGTGTACTGGTGTCTTGCCTACTGTAAAGTGGTGAGTGGTGGAAGCTCAGTGTGTAGATGTACATATTAGCAGTGACGTCAGTGGTACACAGCATGTGACTGTTGAGGTCTGCGATTGACCACAACTGTCTAACTCTCTACACTTCCAGCCTGAGAACCAGAGGTAGTAGGAGACACAATGCCCGAATTGACGACTGTGAGTAGGTGAGTGTCATTTCATTTTTTATTTTATCTGCAGCCTCAGCCCCCAGAGATGTTTTGAATTTATCCCAGACAACCCCTTGACTAAATTTTTTTTTAGTCTGGAGCCAATGGCACCGAAGTGGTGCCTTTTCAGGAGAAAATATGCCAATAGCATTTTTCTCAAGTAAACCATATAAGTCTTTTTATATCATCAACACAAATTAAAAGTATATACCATACTTAGCCGTAATTACAGAGCAGCTCCTGAAGAGTCAATTTTACAGAATTAAGAAATAGCTACATGTGAAGTACAATCTCCATTACTACAGAAAATGTCAAGCACACCAGCAATTGTTGACTGCAGCTTTAGCAATTAGAAAGTTGTGATTATTTTTCCTCCAAGAGGATTTCCACCCAAAAACTAAAAATGGACTTACAGTATTTAGTAACTATAACTGTCAGTCCTTAATACTGGATAGTGTCACTATTAGATTTGGCTAGAGAGGGGCAAAGTCTAAATCATTTCGGTCAAAACCCCAGGGTAGTCTTTGAAAGTAATCACTGATGGGCTTCCACATGGTATTTCAAACGTGTGGCACTAGAATCAATCGGGTCAAACAGTTGTGTGATCATACAGTTGTGAGCGCAGGTCTCCCAGAGCTCATATGCATCATGATTAAGGGTAGGTTCACATATATCAGTTGCATTAGCATCAGTTTTTTTTGTCCCTTAGTCATTACAACTGATGCCAAAACTAATGCGAAAATGCATCACTTGTCATCAGGCTTTTTTACAAATTTGTACTCCAAAACAATAAGTTGTCATCAGTTTTTATCAAGATGGTCCACAAGGCATCATGGGCTGCTGAGGCCAATAGAGTAGGGGTACTCAACAACTTTTAGTAAATTTCCATTGACCGGGATCCGCCATCAAGTAAAGGTCGAAGCTGAACACGTCCAGTATTTATGTTTTTTTTTCGTTTGACTATAAGATGCACCTCAGGTTTAAACAAGAAAAATAAGGATTAGATCGGGGCGACTAACGTGGCATTATATTCTGCGGGTAGAGACTAATGTGGCATTATACTGTGGGGAGGGGAACTAATGTGGCATTACACTGTGTGGGGTGGCTAACATAGCATTATACTGTGGGGGGCACTAACGTGGCATTACACTGTGTGGGGGGCACTAACATGGCATTACATGGTGTGGAGGGCAACTAACGTGGCATTATACTGTGCAGGGGACAATAACGCGGCATTATACTGTAGAGGGACATTAAGAAACATTATATTGCGGGTACTGATATTAGTGCTCCCACACAGTAAAATACCCCAATACTCTTAGCAGGGCTGTTTTAACACATTGGTGGGTTCAGTGCAATGGTTTCATAAGTGACCCCCCATCACCACCACTTAGGAATAACCGATTTTCAAAAATTATAATGCCCCATTAGAGGCCCTAACACAGTTTAATGCCTCCCTAGTGGCACCTTACAATATAATGTCCCCCTCCAGCTATCCCCACAGTTAATGTCCCCATCCATCTGCCCCCAGTTTAACCCTGTGCATGCAACTTAAATAGGAGCTTACATAAGAATATAATTTTCTATCCACCTATAAAAATGATAATGAATAATTATAATCTCTATACCTAACTAATGTGATAACTAGGACTGGCTTCAGATTGGTGTAACACGACCACTTTATTGCTCACATATTATGAACGCAACCTCTGAAGTTCCTGCGGTTCATCATTACTGGTCTGAGAGAGTCTGATGACTTACTGGAAGTGGAGGTATTTCGTTTGTACTGTGGGTGCAAAAAAAAAAAAAAAAAAAAAAAAGCACCACCCATCTGAAAGCTGCCAAAAACTGTGATTTTATATGGTGACATTCAATGGGTAAAAATGTGTTATCTGACTGATGGAACTTTCCGCCTGTCAGAAAGGTTTTATACATCACTAGTGATAATCGTTATTACTATTATTTCAGCATGTAACGGATATCACTAGAGAGGCAGTCGGCTCATTTTACTCTATAAAGATCAGGTATGGACAGGGACAGGGACAGTGAAAAAATGTAAACTTTATTGATGACTTTGTGTATGTGTTGTATAAGTGTTTGGTGCAACTCTTTTGGCACTGCGACCTGGACGATGATAAACTTCTGGGTCACAGCATCAATAAACTTCCTGGTTAGGTTCAGAGGGGTATTACAGAAGAATGCCCCTCTAATAAGGTTCAGAGGGGGTATTACATTATCTCTCTATGTTACAATCAGAGAACAAAAGTATACTGTGCTCTCTGATTGATAGGAGAGGGGATAACAAGGACAGTCCATGCTACCCCCCTTGGGGTCACATACAGCTTATACACAGACAATAATGAGTTATCATTGTCTCTGCAGTCTGCAGCTCCACTCCTCCCCCCCTTTCCTCAGCAGGGGGACACTTTGGAGCTCCATATCTCAGGATCCGTTAGGGCTATAGAGAAGCACTTGGATTCATTTTAAAGATGAAGATAATCTCATCTTTAAAATGATACCAAGATCATCATGATAGTCCTTACAGACTCAGAGCGATTCACTGTTAAAATTATGTCGGAAATTGAGATCTACACTGGGATTTCAATGCTGAACATCGTTTTCACCAGAGAATCACTCTGGATCTGCAATGACTATCATGATGATTTTGGTATCATTTTAAAGATCAGATTCTCTTCAACTTTAAAATGAATCCAAGTGCTTCTCTATAGTCCTAACCGATCCTGAGCAATTCGCTCAGGTACAGTAGTGAAGCCGGCAATTGCCAGCTTCACTACTGTACATAGACTATGCAGAAGTCAGGTGCTGGCACATCTATCTTCAGGCAGCACCCAGTGGCATCTGGCGCTAATGAAAAATGCTACCTCTGTCTGAGGCACAGATCCGACGCCATACGGCGCCAGAACTGGCCTCTTTTGCCTGAACAGATCCCACAGAAAATTATAGGATCATTCCTGCATCAGTTTCCCTACGACTTGTGTACACCACGCCAGAGGGAAACTGATAGCTGCGACGCATATACAGTGGGGAAAAAAAAGTATTTAGTCAGACACCAATTGTGCAAGTTCTCCCACTTAAAAAGATGAGAGAGGCCTGTAATTGACATCATAGGTTGACCTCAACTATGAGAGACAAAATAATGAGAAAACATATCTTGAAAATCACATTGTCTGATTTTTAAATAATTTATTTGCAAATTATGGTGGAAAATAAGTATTTGGTAATCTACAAACAAGCAAGATTTCTGGCTCTCACAAACCTGTAACTTCTTCTTTAAGAGGCTCCTCTGTCCTCCACTCATTACCTGTAGTAATGACATCTGTTTGAAATTGGCATCAGTATAAAAGATACCTGTCCCCAACCTCAAACAGTCACACTCTAAACTCCACTATGGTGAAGACCAAAGAGCTGTGGAAGGACACCAGAAACAAAATTGTAGACCTGCACCAGGCTGGGAAGACCGAATCTGCAATAGGCAAGCAGCTTGGTGTGATTAGAAAATGGAAGACATACAAGACCACTGTTAATCTCCCTTGATCAGGGGCTCCATGCAAGATCTCAACCCGTGGGGTCAAAATGATCACAAGAACGGTGAGCAAAAATCCCAGAAACACACGGGGGGACCTAGTGAATGACCAGCAGAAAGCTGGGACTAACGTAACAAAGGCAACCATCAGTAACACACTACGCCACCAGGGACTCAGATCCTGCAGTTCCAGACGTGTCCCCCTGCTTAGGCCAGTACATATCCAAGCCTGTCTGAAGTTTGCTAGAGAGCATTTGGATGTTCCAGAAGAGTATTGGGAGAATGTCATATGGTCAGATGAAACCAAAGTAGAACTGTTTGGTAGAAACACAACTGATCGTGTTTGGAGGAGAGTGAATGCTGAGTTGCATCCAAAGAACACCATACCTACTGTGAAGCATGGGGGTGGCAACATCATGCTTTGGGGCTGTTTCTCTGCAAAGGGACCAGGATGACTGATCCTTGTACATGAAAGAATGAATGGGGCCATGTATCATGAGATTTTGAGTGCAAACCTCCTTCCATCAGCAAGGGCACTGAAGATGAAACATGGCTGGGTCTTTCAGCATGACAATGATCACAAGCACACCGCCAGGGCAACGAAGGAGTGGCTTCGTAAGAAGCATTTCAAGGTCCTGGAGTGGCCTAGCCAGTCTCCAGTTCTCAACCCCATAAAAACCTTTGGAGGGAGTTGAAAGTCCGTGTTGCCCAGCGACAGCCCCAAAACATCACTGCTCTAGAGGAGATCTGCATGGAGGAATGGACCAACATACCAGCAACAGTGTGTGCCAACCTTGTGATGACTTACAGAAAACGTTTGACCTCTGTCATTGCCAACAAAGGATATATAAGTATTGTATTATATAAGTATTGAGATGAACTTTTGTTATTGACCAAATACTTATTTTCCACCATAATTTGCAAATAAATTCTTTAAAAATCAGACAATGTGATTTTCTGGATTTGTTGTCTCATTTTGTCTCTCACAGTTGAGGTCTACCTATGATGACAATTACAGGCCTTTCTCATCTTTTTATGTGGGAAAACTTGCACAATTGGTGGCTGACTAAATACTTTTTTTTCCCCACTGTATGTGAACGCACCCTAAGTGAATGTGGCTGAGCTGCAGTATCCTGAACAGTTGTGTTAGGCAGCATTGCTGTGCACGCAAAGATTGTTTGTAGGGTTAGTGCTGCAACTTCTTCCTTCTCAGTCCCTTCACTCAGTATTCCTATCAATGAGAAAGTGTAGTGTCAATGTATTCCTGTAATTTTCACATAAAAAACACCCTGTGGGGATAGGCTTTGCTGAGGGAATCTGCAAGTTGCAAAGTAGTGTCTAATAAATCACTGACGTCTTTTAGATTGCACAGATTTTAGAAGCAGAGTTGTACAAGTCTGAAATGTGAGTTAAAGAGGTTGTCTGGGCCTATTTTTATGGCCTATCCTCAGGATAGACCCTAAATATATGATTGATAGGGGACTGACATCTGGCCCCCAGACCGATCATCTGTGCGGAGCTGCTTCAGGAGCCCGTCCTATAAACAATACAGGGCAGGAAGCAGAAAGCTCCGTTTGTTGTATAGCGGTTAGGCGCTTTCACTGCAGTTCAGCTCCTATTGACTTCAATGGGAGCTGAGCTGCAGTGAAGCCACCAGGCCACTTAACAACGGACAGAGCTTTCTGCTTCAGACTCTGTATTGTGTGCTGGATGGGCACCGGAAGCGACTCTGTACAGATGATTGGTCCAGGGGTCGGGTGTCAGCCTCTATGGATCATATATTTATGGCCTATCCTGAGATAGTTTTTTTTTTATAGCCTAAGCCCCAACAACCACTTAGGGCTGGGCAATTCATCGAAAAATAACCAAAATCAAAAGTATGCTAAATTAATCCATATGTACTTGCTCACATCGATTATCTCAATTATTTTGCATCCATATCATCCAGTCTCACACTGCCTTTGGGCTAAAAGATACGTCACTAACTGTATGCTATATGTCAGTAACTGTACACTATCTGCAGGATTGAAAAAACTGAATATAAGAAACCAAAATTCAGTGGCATGGCATGACATATAAATATGGGGCCTGGCATGTAAAAACAGGAGCTCTGTATGTACTGCAGTACCCTCCATAGTCAGTTATTGAAAGCAACAACATGTACAGAAAATTTGTGGAGGCATTTAGTGGTGCAGTATTATAAAATAGTATCACTAACAAATGAAAAATAAAGTGTCTAAAATATAACTTTTATTGGTAATATTAAAATGACCATAGTCTAGATATAAGATGACCAATTAAAATGTAATTAAAGGTTAATATTATGACCAAACAATCCTATAAGATGCAGTGGTGCTTCTGGGCTAGCGGGAGATAAACGTCACTCCTGAGTAGCCACCTTGGCTATATTGCAAGGGTATTACACGATCCAATAGATCATTTATTATATTGTGCCTTTGCATTCAATTTAAGTGCATGTAGCCTACTTCATAAAGGGATTGGCCACAAAAGATTTAAGTCACATCCCAAATGGGAGCTTAGGTGTAGTACCAGGCTCAGCCACTATACAGGGACTGAAGTCATCTGCTTCCAGCTCAGTGCTGTGTGCTGATTCCTGGAAAACCCCTTTAACTATGTTAACATTCCCTCATATGGGGTATTTATATGTTTACCTAAAATTAGAAATGCAGTGCTGAAAGAGTAAGGGTTTCTATACCCATATATTAAAGTGTATATAGTCAGACTAAGGACACACATTCAGTTTTATATGTGGTTTATGAAGTCAAAACCAGGAGGTTTTAAAAAAAAAAAAAAAAAAAAAAAAGAAAGAAAGAAAGAAAAGAAAGTAGCAATTGTAAGTTCTTACTTTTCATAATCCATTCCTGGATTTGGCATTACTAGTCACTTATTTCTCTTTCTCTTTTCTTAAAGAAACAACATATACAGATTTTATTTAAAAAATAAATAAATAAATGGGGTTATCCAGCTTCCAAAAAATATCTGCAAATACATCATCGGCAGTGCTAAATACTAACTGCTCCCTTGTGCAGCTTTTGCTTGGCTTTACTTGCTGCTCCTTGTATCATTGTTATTTACATGCAGTCAATATGTGGACAAACTATATTTCTCAAGATTCATCTTCCTGCTCTCACGCTCTGTATTTGCTGCTCACAGGAAGGGGGAGTGATTCTTGCAAACAAAACATCACAGCAGCGTGTGATCTCAGATGTGGGAGTGATTTATTACCTGTGATTTCATTGTAGGGGAGAGTGGAGAAGGGAGGGGCACACAGAGAGTGAGAGCAGACAGATGAATCATGGGAAAAGTAAATCGTCCACAGATTCACTGCATGTAAACAGTGGTACAAGGAGGAGCAAGTAAAATAAAGCCAAGCAAAGGCTGCACAAAGGAGCAGTGAATATTTAGCGCTGCTGTGGATGTATTTGCAGAGAACTTTTGGAAGCTGGATAACCACTTTAATTATTATTATTAGAAAAAAATTGCACTGCTGCACTTACCATTTCAAGTAAAAACAGTCTTTTTTTTCCATCATCCTTTAAAATCTTTTCTCAGGGGAGATGAACAAATCACGAAGTCCATATCAGATGGCTCTCTTTCCCACAAACAGAAATATCCATACAAACATGTCCACATAAAAAATTGGCATAGCAGTGGTAATGATGGCAAAGGTGACACCTGTTTCACGCATAAAGTACTTCCTCATGATCACAAGACACCACATTATACCTCAGCAACACACCATGTTTTTATAAGCACTCGCCGGTATCTTTTCCTGTTTCAGCACCTGGAAGTGATGTCAATTGACATCATTAACATGCGCCTGCCCACTCAATGGGGTACCGCACTGAGAGCAAGGCCTGGAACACAATGCCAAACAGCACAGCCAGGAGACCACAAACTTGCAATGTCATAGGCAAACTCCAGTGACACGACCACTGACATTGCCCCCAAATTAGCACCACAGCCCACATTCCGAGCAGCAAGCATCAAAACATTGCCTGGCAACCTGAGACAACTCCTTAACCCTTCCTAAACAGGAGCTTTATCACTTTCAACAATATACAGTGGAACCATTATATTTATGTATACTAGTTGCACTAAACCTCAGAACAATATTAGAGAAAAACGGACATGTCTACTGTATCATTTAATCCAGGGGTCCAGTAGCATTTGCACACAAAATGCATCTAGGTTCCTTTCTTAACAGCAGCCTATTTCTGTTGCCACCTATTAAAAGGTACAGTGGCTTGTTCCAGACCGTCAAATCTTAATGTTTTCGGATCTCCCTGATATTGTTCTCTAATGTGCTGTACCAACCTATGTGCCCTGTCTTCTGTGTTAATTGACCTAGCATGTTCTCTTAATCTTTTATATAAACACCTGATAGTTTTTCCAATATAAACGCGTTTACAAGTAACAAAAATAATGTAAACCATATATTATGTTTTGTACGATATAAACTGTCTTACCGTATGTATTACACCCCCAAAGGACAAAAACCTGGTTACTCCACATTCCAATTCCCACTGGAATAACTAGTTAGCATAAAGTGAACTACAAGTACAAAGTGAAAAAGCTATTTCAAGAAGGCAGGACCGAGCTTGAAACATACAAACTATTACTTCTATACTGTATCAGTAAATGTCATTAGGTTACATATTACCACAGGCTTGAATACATTAAACAGCTGGATACAGTTCCAGATACAACACTGAATTCACAACTTGTTGAGATATACCACTTTCTATTTTTCCTTTTTATCACATCGTATTAAAATAAAAGCAGCAAAGTACTTCAAATATACCTTCTTTAGAAGTGGTCTACCGACACCATTATGTTTTCTGCCCATGTTATATAGGCAGCTGACTGCAGGCTAAAATGTCATGAAATGGACATTACAATTCAGCCTTGTTTTGACAGATGTAAAATAACAAGCAGGACTCATGCTGCTCTGCTGAAACAGGATGCGGATGATCAATCTGTACACTCCTGTACTCTGTAAGAATGCTGTCAGTTTAAAGGGTAGCAGTGAAAGTACAGATCTTATCAGATATATTGTATTAAGACATATAACCTGCTGAAAGAAATGTACAAATAGGAAAAAAAAAGGAGAATGCAAATACACTATTTTTATCTTCAGGAATGTACTTTTTATATAACATCCTGGTAAATGCAACTAAGAGGCATTGTGGATGAAAAGGGTGTAGCATTTAGGCAGCGTTTTCATTGCGATTTTGCTGTATTTTCGTCTGGGAAATTTCTTTCCTTATTAAACCTATAGAGAAAATGCAAGCGTTTCTGCAGATATAATTGACATGCTGATTTTCAAAAACGCAGGCATTTTTGAAAACGCAGCTTTTCTGCAGCATTTTTTTTCTGCAATGTGTGGATGGAATCATCCAGAATCTCATTCACTTTGAAGGTACTGTAAGGCTAAGGCCCAACGTAGCAGGCGCAGCAAAAAAGCGCTGCGGGAAAAACTGTGGGGGCAATGCATCACGGTTTTTCCTGCAGCGCTTTTCAAAGAAAGTCCGCAGAGGTTTTGGAAATCCCAGAGTTTCTGCTGCGCACATTTTTCTGCAATGTGTGGATGGGATTCGCTAGATTCCGATACAGCTAGATTCACTGGATTCACCTTTTCAACTCTATTTATCTCACTACTCTATATATTTCAACCTCTATCTGATTTTCAATTATAACAAACCATGAACAGAAGGCTAGAACTTAGCATGACAGAAGAGTAGTAAAATATTATTCTAAATAAATATATATATATATATATATATTGTGAGTATGTGAACCCAGAGGGCCCTATGGAGCGACCTAGGGCCAGGCCTGAAAAGGCCCTCAGCCACACCTATGGGTGGGGCGTAACTCCGAAGGGGAGTGGATACAGCGGCAGAGCTGCTGTCAAGGCCTGCAGGAAGCAGGCGTACATTGGACCCAGTTGGAGACGGACAAAGCGGTCTGTCCCAAGAGGACTGGGGTCCGGAAAAGACTGAGTAGGAATCAGGCTGCTTGTTGCCCCAGAGATCAGTTAGGGAGCAAGCAGTCAGTTAGGGCCTAAATGTGGCCTAGGTCGTTTATTATTTTGTGTATGTTACAGTTTCCTTAGCTGAATAAAAGCCATTTTTGTTTTGAATTGGCACCGTCTGAACGCTGCTTCTCCGGCGCCCAGTACCACACCCACCGCTGTCGGGTCCAGGAGTCTGCCGCCATTGAGATTAATCCCCCCAAATTGTCACAATATATATATATACACACACACATACATAGACATACTATATGTAGAAAACTGAACGCTGAGTGGCATATATTATGGATACCATTTCCAAGTGATTTACTGCCATTTTCACATCCTTACTCTTATTTTATGGGAAAATTATTAGCCAAAAGAACAAAAAGGTGTATATATCTGTAGAACTAGAATCTGAAAACTAGATTTAGATTATATTTATACTGATATTTTATAAATATATTATTGCAGCGTGTTAAGGCCAAACTATAATAGATGCAGCTCAATAGTAAACTCAGGTAGTCTATCGAAAAAATAAATGATATAAAAGCAACCATCTTTTTATATGTATATAAAACATATTTTTATGGCTTTATTACCATGAATCTGTTGTCTCGCAACATTGTTTCACGCTTACTTTGTTGTATAAATACTATAAAATGAAATATTACATTTTTGTTTGCCTAGGGGATTGAAAAAAAATCTTAAAGTAATTGGAAATCCATGGATCATAGGTGACAGTCCTGTACCAAAGCTTCCAGCAAATTTTCTAAGATAGCTTCATTTAGAGCCTTAGAAAAGAATGAAACATCCACTGACAATTCTAAAATGTTCATCACTGAGCATTACAAATGGAGAATTTACAAAAGGTGATCCTGAAAATGAAAAGCTAAAAGGCATTATTTTCTCTTTAACCTGTACTGTCATTCTGCTGACATCAATCATTTGCAGTAAATGACAAATCTATCATCTTATATTCTTCATACTGACACAAGAAAGTTTAAAAGCTACTACAAATTGTGAGGATGCCATCATAACTAACTATAAAAAGAGCTACAGGTGCATCTCAATAAATTAGAATATTTTGGAAACGTTCATTCATTTCAGTAATTCAATTCATAATCTGCAGACTTCCATGATTGTGTGTCCTACTGAACCAGACTGAGGGACCATTTAAAGGATTAGGAAACCTTGGCAGGTGACACTTTTTTACAATATTCAAATTTTCTTAGATTTTAGTTTTCATTACCTGTAATCCATAATCAACATTTACAGAAATAAAACACTTGAAATAGAACACTGTGTGTGTAAAGAATCTAGAAGATATAGGAGGTCACTTTTTTAATTTAATTACTGAAAGAAATAAACGTTTCAAAGATATTCTAATTTGTTGAGATGCACTTGTACATATAATACAATGAAACTGGAAAATCCGGTGTTCAGAAAATACAATTATGTAACATATAATTATGCTTATTATAAGGGCTTTCAAATGACATTAATCAGCAGATATTTATAGACATCAGGAACATTTTACCCAGTTAAATTGTGGATAATAAATTCACTATTATATGTTATTATACTGTAAATACATTTATAGTCTGACACAGAAATAAAGCAGATTATCAAATTCAAAAGCTAATCTGATAGAACTACTTATACAGTACAAGCAAGGAAGGCTAGGAAACAAAGCATAGCATACACTGTATGTAGTAGCTGCTGTTTTGAACAAAAAAATTGACTTTGACTGCGCTGTCCTTGCCTTTTGCTGGCCCACCAGATTTATCAATATTTACATCTGTTTATTGGTGCAATTTATGCCTAAAATCTATGCCAAGAAAGTCTCGTTACAAATGAGGCACGTTCTACCTCGACACCAAAGATACGAAGACCAGTGTTCAATAAACCGGTCTTCATAAATCAGCCCCATACACTATAAAAGAGTCTAAAATATTAACAGAGGCAACTGCAAAATGCCCAAAGAATATAGTACACAGGACCTACCAATTAGATTTAGATTTGTTGAGACCAGAGTTCCATGACGGCACAGGCATCAAAGTGCTCCAAAATATAAAACTAATCAACTACAGTTTTATGGTAAAAATTTTAACTAAAGATTATACAATTTCAATTTCATCTTCTCAAATGCGTTTAAATCATGAACTGCACATTTTTGAATATTGCTATATATTTTATGTTTGCATGGAAATATATACAAGTATATATGGTGTGTTATATATATATATATATATATATATATATATATATATTGTGACAGCTTGGGGAAATTAAACTCAAATGGTGGCTTTTCCTGGTCCAGACAGCGGTCGTCCGTGGTACTGGGCGCCGGAAAGATAGCTTTCAGACGGTTCGAGTGTAAATAAAAGTGGCTTTTATTCAGCTTAAACTGCAACGTAACAAAACAATAAACGCCTAGGCCGCCGTTAGGGCCCTAACTCACTTATAGAGCCCCTCACTAGCCTGACTCTTGCTCAGCTCTAGCAAAGAGTCTCTGTGGGACCCAGCCCTTCTGGACAGAGCCTATCTCTCTTGTCCTAGCTGGTCCACTTGAGCAGCCGGACTAATGCTCCACTCAGCAAAAGTCCCCTGTGGACGCCAGCCCTCTGGCACAGACCGTCTATCTGTGCCGCTGGTCCACCACCACCTGCTCCATGGAGGATACTCCAGCCTTCTGGAGTTACACGCCACCACCCAAAGGCGTGGCTGAGAGCCTTTTCTGGTATGGCCTGGGTCACTCAACAGCGCCCTCTGGCTCACATACTTACATACCCTCCCCCTCAGCTCACTACCCATGGGGTGAGCTACAATGGGACGAGACATCTTATGACAAAGTCCCTTTTCAACCAAGTATGCCTGTCCAGTGTCTCTCCAGAAGTCCCAATCTGGCGGTCTTTTCTTCCAAATACTGCTCCGTCGAGTTCTCCGTTTTCTCACCACTTTAAAGTCCCAATCTGGCGGTCTCTTCTTCCAAATTCCGCTAAATCGAGTTTTCCGTTTTTTCAGCACTTTAAATGCTACGCCAAGATCCTGGCCATTCTGTACAAAGGCAAGTTCTCCTTCATTACCTTCAAAATTCGCCATACAAGGGATCACATCATTTTCATCACATTTCTCGCCGTACTCTTCAGCCATCCCATTGCATGACCTCGATTCATCTAGTAAATAACCGCAAGAATCTTCATCTTCTCCTATCACGAATCCACAGGAGCCCAGATACCAACTAACACGTACTTCATGCACATCAATGTCTTTAGAGTATGAATATTTCACGGGTACCTTTTCTGTAACCTTCATCTCAAAGCAAACCTTGCCATCACCATCACGGCTTAGAAGTTTAGGAGACATAGGCCGCTTGCTCTCCTCTTTGTTTGAGATACACAAGCTCTGTACTGCAATATCTTCTCCGTCTGCACAAGGGCCATACCGTACACCCTCACATAATAGATCACGCTGAACTACATTTTCTGGTATGTCTTTAACAACTGCCACATCATATATTGGAATGGTTTCTGTATAACGCTTCCACACCCGTACAGCAGCAGGACAACCATTTCCATACTCTAGTCTCACTTCCTCTTTCTCATACGCATAACTTCCTGGAGGCATGTTGCGGTGCTGGGATAGACTGCAAGAAGTTTCGTGCCAACTCATTTCTGACAGTACCGGAGCTGGTGACATCGTCATCTCAACATTCTCCGAGTTATTTTCATTCCCTGTGCTAACACCGGAGGACTGGGGTACCAAGTTTTCAACATCACAGTTTTTTCTGTCAGTACCCAGATGCTTTTTGGTTACATGTTCTGGCTGCCTTAATGGCTCTGCTTTCTCTGCCTCTATGCTGGCAGCTTTCTCTAATTCTAAAACCTTCTGTAGCGCACAAATCTCTGATTCCAGTTCCGGAACTTCCTTCACTGCCACATTTTTCTGCACAGCCTCCATCTCAGTTTTTACTATTGCAACTTGCAGAACTTCCTCAATCTTCCTGACATCTTATATGGCAGCAGATGTAGATGCCATCTCTTTATTCACTATGCCTCCTAATTCTAGGATATTCTGCAATGTTCTTCTAACATTTGTCAGGTCAGCATCCTGGATAATATTTTCTGCTTCCCCCACTGTTCCCTGAATTATATTGGATTGATCCTCCAACATCTTCTGATAAAGCTTCTGCTCATCTGCAGACTTTTTGTCAAGTCTTTCATTCAAGTCCCGTATCTCAGTGGCTCTCTTATCTTGCTCTTGGTTGAACAAAGACTCTATTTCTTGAATCACATTTTTCAGGGATAACAGCTCTGATTCTTTAGAGGTTAACAGGCTCTGCAGCGAGTCTCTCTCATCTTCTAGTGCTGACAGCTTTGAAGATAGTGCAGATGCCGACTGTTCAGTATTGGATAAAGACTGCTGCAATCGATCTAATTCTTCTCTTTTAGATTCCACTTCGGTTTTTAACTGTTCCATCTGAGAAGTGCGCTCTTCCAACTTTATTTCTGATTCACGCTTCACTTGATCCATCTGAAACTCCAGCTGTTTCTTGATTTCCTCCTGCTTGTTCACTTGCACCTTTAATTTAGCAACAAGCATTTTTAGATCTACAATCTCAGCAGATAAATTAGACAGGTTTTCTTCAAACTGAATCCTCATGTCTTCTGTCTGGAGGTCCAATTCTCTCCGGGCCTTTTCCAGCATCTCATAAGCATTAGCTTTGTTCTCATACAATATCTGCACAGATTCCAGGTTTTTCTCAACTTTATCCTTGGAGCTAACCAAATCCTCCATTTCAGTGTGCAGTTGCTTGTTGAGCCTCTCTAACTCGGCCTTCAATTCAAGGGTCTCTTCAAGTTTTGCTCTGACTGCAATGTCTGCACCACAGATTCTAAATCACTCTCTTGGTCAGACACATGCTTCCTCAGCTCTGCAATTTCATTTTCTTTATTAATTAATGCAGCCGAAAGTTTTTCACACTTCCTCATTTGGTCATCCAGACATTCTGACTGACACTGCAAAACTTTACTTCTCTCACGTTTAGCAGTTTCAAGGTCATCTCTTAATTTTTCAATGATACACTCTTTGGCAATGGAGTCTTGAACATGCTGCTCCTTTAAATCCTGCAATTGGTTCTCAAGCACTTGCTTTTGCTCTACACTCTGTACAACTTTATTAGATAGAGCACATTTCATATCAGCAAACTCCTTCTTAGTGACACAGTCCATTCCAGGCAAACCCAGTACCACATTTTCACAAAGACTAGGATATGAACTCTTTACAGTTTCAAGCTCTTTCTTTAACTTAAGGTTCTCTTTTTATGATACCTCAAGTTGCCATTTCCAATCAGATATTTCATCTTCATAAATGAACCTGATGGTTTTAATCTCATCTTGAAGCTGCTGCACCATAATATTTTCATCTTTGGCGCTCTGATGCACTCCAGTATGAGACATAGTCATAGTCATACTTTCAGCAGGAACATATTCTTTCATAGAACAGAGGTGCTTTAGAAAGACTGAGTCACTCTCATGCAACACATCATCTTTACTTGCATTCCACCTAATCTGCTCCGGGTTTTGTGTCTCTCTGCATTCAGACTGCACTAATAAACCTGTGCATAACTTCTCTGCTTTTTTACAAGCTGAAATTCTCTTTTTCTTGCCCATGGTTTACTAACAAGATTACACAATATTCCACAGCAACCTTGGATTCAACCAGCAGCAACTTTTTGCTATCTTCAGCAGTCACATGTATTCAAACAGTTAACTTATGTGGCACTACAACAACCAGCATTTTCTTCTGTCTTCCACAGAAAACACCAACATGGTACCATAGCCTTTCACATAGACTGTTTGCAATATCCAGCTTCTAAACACATTGCATACTTTCTTGCCATCAGCAAGCACTTTGCAGACTTCTGTGCCACAGTATACACAAAGTCCATTCCCTGGATTCTTCTTCCAGAGTTTTACTTTCACCAGTTTTGCACACACTTTGCTATGTTGCACTCACCCTTTCCTGGGTTTCTTCAGTTGAAATCACAGATTTCTTCCAGCTGTAGGCCACAATGCACACTTTGCAGTACTGCAGTCACCAAACACTTGTCTTCCAGGACTTGCGTGGATCTCTTTATGCGCGCTATTCTCCACCATATGTGACAGCTTGGGGAAATTAAACTCAAATGGTGGCTTTTCCTGGTCCAGACAGCGGTCGTCCGTGGTACTGGGCGCCGGAAAGATAGCTTTCAGACGGTCCGAGTGTAAATAAAAGTGGCATTTATTCAGCTTAAACTGCAACGTAACAAAACAATAAACGCCTAGGCCGCCATTAGGGCCCTAACTCACTTATAGAGCCCCTCACTAGCCTGACTCTTGCTCAGCTCTAGCAAAGAGTCTCTGTGGGACCCAGCCCTTCTGGACAGAGCCTATCTCTCTTGTCCTAGCTGGTCCACTTGAGCAGCCGGACTAATGCTCCACTCAGCAAAAGTCCCCTGTGGACGCCAGCCCTCTGGCACAGACCGTCTATCTGTGCCGCTGGTCCACCACCTCCTGCTCCATGCAGGATACTCCAGCCTTCTGGAGTTACACGCCACCACCCAAAGGCGTGGCTGAGAGCCTTTTCTGGTATGGCCTGGGTCGCTCAACAGAGCCCTCTGGCTCACATACTTACAATATATATATATGACTGCATTTTGGATGGAGTGTGTTAGTTTAACATACTGTATAATAATACTGGTTACACAAACCAATGGTCTTTTGTCATAGCAGCATAGTATCAGCATTGGTATCCATCAATTGGAATTCTCTTCAGCAATGAGCATTCTTAACATTACCTGCCGCTTCAGGTGACTTTTCAGAATAAGTTGTTATATATTTACATAAGGAGTAACAGTATTTCAATATGTGACCAATATGTGCAGTTCTTAGCAATAACAGTCTCTCTGAACTGGTAGGTGGCATGCACACCCTATCTGGAAGAGAATCACTTCTATAAGTGTCTCTCACTCAGAAGCATCCCCAGTATAATGCAGGACATATATAAAGAAGTACTGATTGTCATAGAAAACTTCAATTCAGTTACTTTTTTTTCTCCTACACTTTCTGCTCACTCCTCCAGCTCCCCTCTCTATAGACTTCTATACATGAGTAGTCATGAGTCTCAAGGTACATAGAGCAATGATTTTCAGAGTGAAAGGAAGTTTAGCTGGAGGCAGAACAGAGAAACAGCCTGATAACAGAAAGCGGCATTTCTGCCTGATAACAATATATTACATAGTTTCTTCTAATCACCAGTACTATTTATTTATGCAAAATTTGTTAAAATGACGCAACCTATTTAAGACATTTTGTGGAAATAAAAAGGACATGAAACATGGGGAGTAATAACAGAAAAAAATGAGGGAAAAAGATTGTTGGATGTGGATTATTGTAGGAGCGGGAAAACATAATGACAAACATTTGTAATGTACTTTTCTCACACAAAGGACTCAAAGTGCAGGGAGAACAGTGACACAGGTAAGTCAGTGGCTGCTGTATAGGTGGTCATACCATCCATTAGAGTCAGTTTTTCATAGAAAACCATATTACCTCTCAGTATATTTTAGGTATTTGGGAAGAAACAAAAATACCAGGTGCAAACCTATACAAACATGGGGAAAATACATAAAACTACATGCAGAGGATACCCTTGGTTGGATTTGGATCCAGTACCCTAGTGCTGCAAGGCTGCACTGCTTATCACTAAGCCACTATGCTCAGTGGTTAGCACTGAGATTTCTCAGCAGGGGAGTTGTCAAAGTCTGCTTTGCTGGAGTACGAATTGACGAAATTTATCAAATGTCACATCAATTATGCAATCATTTGCTACTACTGGTAGAAGTTAAAGAAAATACAGTATACCCTATTTGGAGATCTATCGGGATCCTCAATTTTTAGTCAGAGTGCAGAGTAGTCTTTTACATTGGAGAATATGTCCTGTCCTGCATTACACAGACAACCCATCGTTTAAAATGGGAACTTTGCAATGATGAATTTCCTCTGTGGTGAAGCAGCAGGGAAACGGAACACTTACTGCTAGATTTTTCTACATTACAGCTGAACACCGGGGACATAAGCTAAGAGACATTTGATGATCAACTTCTTGTTAAAGAGTAGTTGTTAACACACAATTAGTCTGCAATAAAATTGGAGAAAAAGTGTATTTATGAGACTTTCTTGCGGGCTTCGTTTTTACGGCATTCACTCTGCAGCCAAAATGGCATGTCACTTGTATTCTATGTTTCGGTACGATTCTAGGGATACTAAATTCATATAGGTTTATTTACATTTTAACCCCTTAACAAAAATATAAAACTTACACTAGATTCACACTTGCGTTTGGGTTTCCGTTCGTGGGGCCCATACTAACTGTATTGCAGTCTATGGAAGATTTGCTACATTAATAATGAGACTGGTGAGGACCGGCCCCGGACACCATTCAGAGTGGAGAATGCAGCAGAGACCCAGTAGCTATGGCAGCTGCTCTGCAGAAGAGTGGCCGCAATCCTTAAAGATTCGGCATCCGCCATAATATCGTAATAGTACAGCAGATTTCGGTAAGAGGTTAAAGGGAATCAGGATGATTTGGGACACAAAACCACCCACAGGTCCTTAAGGACGGGTCATTAGTGTCACAAATAGCCCCGTTATAACGCAATCAGAGGATGCATTAAAAAAATAAAATAGCTTTATACTCACCAATCAATTTTAACTCCCGCACCGCCGCTTTTCTTCAGTGAAACCTCAGACACATGAGCAATGAAGCCGGGGAGTACATCTTCAGCTTCACTGAAGAACAGCACAGGCCAGAGATAAGTTTGATGAGACTCATCTCTAGGTAAGTATAAATGTATTTTATTTTTAATGCAGCTGTGAATTGTGTTATAAGAGGGCTATTTGGGACACGAAAGCTCCAGTCCATGAGAACTTGTGGGTGGTTTACTGCCCCAAATTGCCCTGACATAGATTCCCTTTAAAGATGAACACAGAGATATTATTCAGTCCCAGAGGGTTTTTATATTATATATTTTATAATTGGAGTACCAGCAGGATGGGGACTTTTGTCTAGGTGAGGACACTGTGGGTCAGGTGCCTGGAAAAGTGAGGAGCCAAAGATGAACAACCAGAGACAGAACAAGCACACGTACATAAATGCAGTCTGCACCTGTACATACTAAAACTATACAACCCGGTGAGTTATTGTGATATAAAGCTTGCAGTTATTGTTAGTATTACTGAAAGTTGAGAAATTGTAAAACTTCTTGGTTATGACACTTCATCATACTGCCATAATAACTTGTATAACTGTCCCTGTTCCTGTCAAGGTAGAGTTGAAATGTGTTTACCTGTCGTAATGTCCTTGCCACTAAACTTTCCAATACTGGGCCTCTGTCTTCATGCAGCAAATGTACTTCATCTAAGATCAACAGTCTCACAAGTTGGGATAATGCCACATCTCCAACACTCTTTCTGGTAACAACATCCCATTTCTCCGGTGTAGTCACAAGCATCTGTGAGAATAAATTACAGAAAATTTACATAATTTGTAATAAATCAGGGATCACTAAACAAATAGTGATTCACTTTAATATGCTGGTTGTCACTTGAACATATATTTCAAGGATTTGTCCAAAAGACAAAACCCCTTCTTGAAACACAGGCCACATATTTCCCCTGCAGCATCTATACTAAGAGACATGTAGAAATTCATTAAAATAAATATGTGAAGATGTCATACATGGCCGTGAGTTAACCGGAGTGGGAGGTACTGAAAAGATCCTTAAGAGGTAAATTACCCACCCTTACAGTGATGCAAGTCCCAAACTCTACACTCGTCTTTGTTTACTTGCAAACATCAATAATGTCACCATCTACCCATGTGACTACTGTAGCCATATACTACTAAGGTCAGTAAGTGCCTACAGCAATAACAGGTACATTATTACTGCAGCCAAGTACACAATGACCAGTGGAAAGCATTAAAGTGGCAGTCCTGGAGTAGCAAAGGACCTAACTTTTAAGCAATAGGTATTTGTTTTGTCGTGTCATCATTTTTCTAGTAGATAGGTTAATATGTAAACCAGAATGTGTTAAAATTTCAGCCTCCTTTTTTCAGTTTTGGAATACATTTTCCAAAAATTCTCAAAGTGGGTGATGGTTGAGTGGCCAACAATTACTGTATTCTTACGTATGATTCCATACACATACATGCGTGGTGTGAGCATAGACTAAACCACTGCAACAAACCACTGGGAGTGGCACACCTATAGAGACAACAGAAGGAATGAGCATTGAAATTTAACTTGCCCAGTCCTCCTTCCTCTGCCATCATCTGTGAAGTCGAAAGGTCACATATATATAACAGACAATTGTTTAGTTTGCAAAAACATCAATATATATGCACACACATACATTTAGAATACATATACACTATCATTCTACAGCGTGAAAACCTGCATGAATTTAAACTCAAATCTCATGTGATATGGTCATGTGTGTGCAAATTCGGGACAGATGGAAAAGATTGCCTAATGAATGAAACCGAAAAATCAGATTTATACCTTTTAATATTAGCTGTCAGGAAACAATGTTTCTTAAAATAGAGTCATGTTAACACCAGTTTGGCTTTTGGGCTTAATAGTCTTTTAAATAGAAGCCATAAGGTCATTTTAGTCAGATTACCACTAGCTAACTATATGAAAGACATTAACAGCATGGCTTTACACAAAACTGGGCCTAGATGGTGCAGATGGAACAGCTATCATTTGGAAATTAACCATGTCAGCCATTGAGATTAGCAGCTGTACTTCGACACAAGACTAATTAGCAAACTGTAATGGAATACATTTAGCAATGCATATTACAATTTTCAAGGTGTGAAAAACAAGTAATCCCAGCTATTTAAGTAATTTGTTGGAGCTATGCTGCATTTACTGAATAATATTCATGACATGAACATAAAATACCGGAAGATAGAACTTGTTTTCTGTTTCATATTCTATTAAATGCAAATGAGTGACCAGTAATAATGCATGCATACCTCTGCTATCATTAACAGCGTGAAATAAGCATTACAATCTAACTAGATAACTGGCAATGGAATTCATTACGTCATCTTCACTTCTAATGCTAATTTATTGCAAATCACCTCTACTATAAATCATGGTATTTTAGGCTAATAGAAGAGATGGCAAAATGTGTGAAAACAGTGTTTTGCAAATGTTTTTTTTTTTAAATGCTGCAAAGTAAAAATGGTTTAAACAATAAAGTGTTAATAGCTTATTTGTACAAATTAGCATAATTAAGAAAAAGAACAAAAGAGAAATTTATATCAAATCAATATCTGCTGTGGCTACCCTTTGCCTTCAAAACAGCATCTACTCTTCTAGGTACACTTGCATATAGTTTTTGAAGGAACCTGGGAAGAAGATCTTGGAGAACTAACTATAGATTTTTTTGTGGATGTCAGCTTGCTCAAGTCCTTCTATTTCTTTGTATAATCCCAGACAGACTTGATGATGTTGAGATCAGGGGTCTGTGTGGGCCATAACATCACTTCCAGGACTCCTCCCCCAAAGGGTGATTGATTGGATTTAAAATTTCTCTTTTGTTTATTCACTTAAGTTTGTTAATTAACAAAAAAAATAACTATTAACACTTGTGAAGATAGACAGAAGACATGAAAACTATGAAGAAACTACTATGGAATTGAGTAGTAAACAACAAATCAGATGAAATCAATATGTTTTAGGATTTAGATTCTTCAAAATAGCCCCCTTTTTCTTTGATGGCAGTTGGGAATAGTTTTCAATCAACAGCTATCCCATGTGGGGGCCATATTATCACTTCTAGTATTTCTCCTCATAAGGGTGGTCACAAATCTTATTGGCGCTGCAGCCCCATCCACTGCATAGCGGTGGTTCCGGGGAACTGCAACAGCGCTTCTATTACTTGCATAGGATTACTTCCATTATGTTAATACCTCTGATACCTGTAACCTATGGGCTTTCTGCTGTTATGTTTATACCTCTGCTATCTGTAACCTACAAACTTCTGTTATGTAAGTACCTCTGCTAACTGTGGCCTCCAAGATTCTGGTATGAGTGTTCAGCCTATGGGTTTCCACTATACCTTTGCTAGTTGTGGCCTCCAAGCTTCTGTAATGAATGTTTGAGCTATGGGTTTCCTTGTTAGCAGTCCTGAACCCTTGTCTGTTTTTACTCTGCGTGTGCATTTTGTCTGCCCTGATTTTAGTCTGCATTCATATTCTACATTTTACTCGATTCTGTGGTACCCTGCACCATAGATCCTAGATCCTGGCATGCCAAGTCATCTGATAGCAACACCAGGACCCCAGCAAGAGGTAGCAACCTTGAAGATTCCCGCAACAAAATATGGAGGTTAAGGTTTGAAAACTTGAAAACACCCTGTGGTCTAAAGTCAAACTGCTTTGGTAGCACAGTAGGTCTACAATCCGTTCCCTGCTACAATTATATTTATTAGACATCTTTAACTAAAAGGTTTTTGCCTTAGCTGGAATGGCCATGGCTACAAAGTTTGGTAAAATATTTTGATGCAAAGTAAGCAAACTAATAGGTAGTACAGTTAGACAAGGGTGTCTAAATATACACCAAATTTATCTTACATCATGACCCACTGAGATAAATTTGCAACATCTTTAGACTGCCAGGTATATATCTACACTATCTAAATATTAGACAAAATTAAAAATGTATCCAACTGTGCCTGATCCTTTTGTGGTTTGAATATGTATATAAGGAAGATTTACCAACATATACCACTATACAGGAGCAAGTAGTGGCATACATCACAAACAGAGTTCCACTGTAAAAAAATACAGTTCATTGTATACTATACACCTATACAAAAAAGTGAAGTCTGCTGTGCTTACTTATACTGTTGAGAAAAGGTATGCCTATGCATACTACCCTGACAAAGGCCATAAAGACACTCTTTTGCCCCTATAGATGTGTCTGATGCACAGTACTGTGCAAGAGATATAGGAGGGTGTGAAAAACAAATATGCAAATTAAGAATGCTTTCATAGAAATGTTAATATTTTTTTTTTTGTCAATTAAAAAAAAAAATAAGCAAAGGATAAAAGAGACATCTAAACCAAATTAACATTGGGTGTGACAAAAAAACAGCATCAATTCTTCTAGGTACACGTAACCACAGTTTTGAACTTGGTAGTGAATTTGTTCCAAGTCTTCTGTGAATGAAGACTTGCTCTAATTAAAACTCTATGATGTTGAGATCAGGGCTCTGGGGGGGACCATATCATCCCTGCCAGGACTCCTCCTCCAAAGGGTATTCACATCAAATATTGATTTGAGTTAATGTCTCTCTTGTTCTTTGTGAATTGATAGAAATAAGATATTAGCACTTCAATTTTTAAAACCATTCTTAATTTTACGCAAGTGAGAAAAATTGCTGCAAAGTTGCTGCAATTTTGCACAATATTGAATATGCCAGGAGCTCCTGATAAACATTCATTTTTAAAATTCAAGTGGACCCAAACATATTTGCAAATTACCCAAAATGTATAGGTCACTAGAAAAGCCCAACAAATTCAGCAGTTAGGAAGCACAAAGAGTAATGTACACCTGGTAAATTTAGTTTGCTGGGAAAACCCCTTTAGGCTTGGGCCTCCCGCGGCGTTTTACAGTCCCTGCAAAGTGGATGGGATTCTAGCAAATGCCATCCACACAATGGAGAAAAATACATACAGCGGACATGCTGCCATTTCCAAAACCGTTGTGGTTTTGGAAATAGCAGCATGTCAATTATACCTAAGAAAACTCCGACGGTTTCCAGATATGTATAATGAAAACAGAAAAGCGCTGCAGGAAAAAAACGTGATACGTTGCCGCCGGGGGTTTTTCCTGCAGCCCTTTTTTTGCTGTGGCCCGCTACGTGGGGCTTTAGCCTTAAAGGCAATTTGGAACTCAGAGAAACTGTAGCGGAGAAAATTTACATACCATATGCTTTAGCACTTAGGATTACACAACTACAATGTTAGGTGGCCTACTACGCAACCAAACTGCTGCTCCTAGATGTTTCCACAGAAGAAGAAGACAGAAATAACAGGTCATCTTAAATAAAAATAAAACTCAAGAGAGACATTTCAATCTAGGTTTCGTACAAGGGCACAGCAAAATAAAAACGGGCTAACGATACATATTTTTGCTGTCAGACTAAATTTCTCTCAGCCCATGTAACCTTTTTTTTTCCAAGTTTAAACTCCGTTAGAATTAATATTAGGTTTTGCTACAGGTTTATCTTTCCCATAGGGAAAAGTGTAGGCGAGAAGCATTTACATTTTAAATCTCGCTGAAGGTTACATTTAGAGGCATTACACGGCTTTCCAAAAAAAATAAAATAAATAAATATGTATTTTACTTGTTAAACTACAAACACTAGCATCCAGTATGTGCATATTTAAATGAAAATAAAGTGGGTCAGAATCAATTTAAAGCTGAAATAATACATTCATAAATATGTCCAGACAAGCACTCTTAGATATGTCTATCAGTGTTTTCATTATTGAAGACAAGTATGATGAGATAATATTACCATGCAAAGAAAAATATGGGCATCTCTGGTTTTTAATAGATTTTTATTGAGAGTTGTTTTTTTAAACAAAGCCGAATAGGCAGCAAATACAGAGAAACAAAGTGGCCAACAAGACCAACGATCTTGAACATACCTGAGGAATTATAACAATGCAAAGGTGAACAATGTTCAATACAGCATGTGTGTATCAATCATTCAGAAAATAAGGGAGAACTATTGTTGATGACTATAGAAGGTCCTTGAGTTAGACTCAGAACGTCTAGGGAAAAGTAGGCAGAAGGAAGGAAAAAGAAAGACAAGAAATGAAGTAGGGATGAAGGGAAGAAATCAGTGGAGCAAAAGTAAGGTGGGGGTGAGGGGGGGCTCCAACTCTCTCCAGGTTGCCGGGGCAAGCAGCATTCCCATGGCCCCCAAACCTTCTTGAATTTATCCAAAGTATCAGACAACATGTGGGACAACAGATCATTCGGCATAATCCGTGAGACCTTAGTGATCATCATCAATAATGACAGAGTGGGAGTGTGCCATCAATCTGCGATAATGGTTTTCAAATAGACAGCATAGGGCCATTTACTAAGGCCACCAGGCAGTCCCAAAACACATGATGTAAGGAGCCTGCACTCTCTCACTGTCTGAAGCAGAATGGATTAGCAGTAGGGCATATAAGAGAAAGTTAAATTGTAACCATACAGTGGGGAAAAAAAAGTATTTAGTCAGCCACCAATTGTGCAAGTTCTCCCACTTACAAACAAGCAAGATTTCTGGCTCTCACAGACCTGTAACTTCTTCTTTAAGAGGCTCCTCTGTCCTTCACTCATTACAGGTAGTAATGGCACCTGTTTGAAATTGTTATCAGTATAATAGACACCTGTCCACAACCTCAAACAGTCACACTCCAAACTCCACTATGGTGAAGACCAAAGAGCTGTGGAAGGATACCAGAAACAAAATTGTAGACCTGCACCAGGCTGGGAAGACTGAATCTGCAAGAAATCAACTGTGGGAGAAATAATTAGAAAATGGAAGACATAGAAGACCACTGATAATCTCCCTCGATCAGGGGCTCCACGCAAAATCTCACTCCGTGGGGTCAAAATGATCACAAGAACGGTGAGCAAAAATCCCAGAAACACACGGGGGACCTAGTGAATGACCTGCAGAAAGCTGGGACTAACGTAACAAAGGCAACCATCAGTAACACACTACGCTACCAGGGACTCAGATCCTGCAGTTCCAGACGTGTCCCCCTGCTTAAGCCAGTACATATCCAAGCCTGTCTGAAGTTTGCTAGAGAGCATTTGGATGATCCAGAAGAGTATTGGGAGAATGTTATATGGTAAGATGAAACCAAAGTAGAACTTTTTGGTAGAAACACAACTGGTCGTGTTTGGAGAAGAGTGAATGCTGAGTTGCATCCAAAGAACACCATACCTACTGTGAAGCATGGGGGTGGCAACATCATGCTTTGGGGCTGTTTCTCTGCAAAGGGACTAGGACGACTGATCCGTGTACATGAAAGAATGAATGGGGCCATGTATCGTGGGATTTTGAGTGCAAACCTCCTTCCATCAGCAGGGGCATTGAAGATGAAACATGGCAGGGTCTTTCAGCATGACAATGATCCCAAGCACACCGCCAGGGCAATGAAGGAGTGGCTTCGTAAGAAGCATTTCAAGGTCCTGGAGTGGCCTAGCCAGTCTCCAGATCTCAACCCCATAGAAAAACTTTGGAGGGAGTTGAAAGTCCGTGTTGCCCAGCGACAGCCCCAAAACATCACTGCTCTAGAGGAGATCTGCATGGAGGAATGGGCCAATATACCAGCAACAGTGTGTGCCAACCTTGTGAAAACTTACAGAAAACGTTTGACCTCTGTCATTGCCAACAAAGGATATATAACAAAGTATTGAGATGAACTTTTGTTATTGACCAAATACTTATTTTCCACCATAATTTGCAAATAAATACTTTAAAAATCAGACAATGTTATTTTCTGGATTTGTTTTCTCATTTTGTCTCTCATAGTTGAGGTCTACCTATGATGTAAATTACAGGCCTCTCTCTTATCTTTTTAAGTGGGAGAACTTGCAGAATTGGTGGCTGACTAAATACTTTTTTTTCCCCACTGTATCACCTCAAGAGTATCTTATAGCCCCCCTTCAACCAAAGAAGTGTTAATGGGCAAATGAGAAATCAGGCATGCATCTCACACCACTGTGTCAAATACAATTTGCAGCCTAAGTATCTTTCCCATTAGGACATTTAGGTATGTTTGTATTTGGTGGTGACCAGGTCAGAGCATAGGGAGGAGAAACGTCAGTGTCTGTGAGCAACACTAAGTGGGTTAGGGACAAGAATCTCTCACATTGAGGAGAGCACCAGTGAAGGTGTGTAGAGATTTAATTGCCTTTTGCCCTCTACTTAGCATCTACATATCACAAGGCATTATGGGAAAGGAGCTGGGGAGCTCATGCGCCCTCTGTTGGATGTAAATCCCTTTTGCTGTCTCAAGGCTCGGTGAGTCAAAAGCAAATTGAGGATCTGTTACATCCAACAGAGGGCGCATGAGCTCCCCAGCTCCTTTCCCATAATGCCTTGTGATATGTGAGCAACACTGTCTCCCAGTGACAGAGTCTCAGTGAAATTAGGAGAGAGGTTCGATCAGAGTGATGTACCCATAGCCGCGATTCTAGAGGTACACTGGGATAAGCAGCCCACTTCAGGGACACCAACTGTAATCAGTAAGGTCTTGCAAAGATATTAATTAATTGCGTTAGTTGTGCTGCAATATAAAAGTAGTTGTTGGTACAGACTTCCAGCCCTCCTTTAGATTTTTTATGTGTCTCTTTACCTAGAGTCAACTACTGCCTCCCCATATGAAATCCATTATGAGACTCTGTATACTCTGTAGTGTCTTAACTGTTATCGGCATGGGGATAGTGAAAAAGAGGTATAGAAGGCAGAGCAGGAGGGTCATTTTTAACACAGCAATTCGGCCAAACTAAGATAAGTGATATCAAGACCAAGTTTGAAGTTTTCCCTATATATGGAGTCGCTGGAGGATGCCAGTATGAAACCAAGGTATTTCAGCTAGTGCGTCGCCCAGTAGAAATCGAAGTTTGATACCCAGGTCAGCTTTTATGCCGCCCACTGGAAATTGACATTTAGTTTTAATGATCTGACAACAGTTTCCAAGAAGGTAAGGCCCAGTATTTTGTTAGGGAGGGAAGAGAGGGGAGGAGACTAAAACAAATAAATGTCATCAGTGAAGAGTACACCTTTATGTTCACAACCCTACAAGCATGCTCCTAATATTTGGATTGTCACTAATCAGGTTGGCAAGAGGCTCTGTTGCCAATTTGGCTGACGATTGTTTAAAAAAATATTGTGAACCGCTTGCAATAGATATTTGGAATCTTGAAAATTTTTGTCTGTCAGTCAAAAAAAAAAAAAAAAAATGACATGATTGGCCGAATGATCATCTAAATTTGGCCAATGTGCATAGGATTAGAGCAGAAATTCATTTTTCTTCTGAACAACCCCTGGATGAAGCAGTTTCGTAATTTATGTTAATGGAGGGATTGATCATACGAATAATCCCACCATCAAACAATCAGCCACATAACTGCAGAGTTTTACCAAATGTGTATGGCAAGCCTAGAGGTAAGCATGACAATTCCATCTACTGCAACTGTTAGCAAGAAAA
Source organism: Leptodactylus fallax (assembly GCA_947044405.1). NCBI lineage: Eukaryota > Metazoa > Chordata > Amphibia > Anura > Leptodactylidae > Leptodactylus > Leptodactylus fallax. Next base: position 3,856,672 of record CAMRHE010000024.1, read on the forward strand.
TGGTAATAAATACTGCAGATTTTTTGCAATTTATATAATTATCAATATTTAATTTACTCTTTATTTTACGCCATGTATGGTGAATAATTTTTCCCTTTTAATACAAGCAACTGGTACTACAGTCATGGCCAAAAGTTTTGAGAATGACACAAATATTATATTTTCACATGATCTGCTGCCCTCTGGTTTTCATGTGTGTTTGTCAGATGTTTTTATCACATACAGAAATATAATTGCATTCATATTATGAGTAACAGAAGCTTATATTGACAGTTAGAATGAGTTAATGCAACAAGTCAATATTTGCAGTGTTGACCCTTCTTCTTCAGGACCTCTGCAATTCTCCCTGGCATGCTCTCAATCAACTTCTGGACCAAATCCTGACTGATAGCAGTCCATTCTTGCAGAATCAATGCTTTAATTTTGTCTGAATTTGTTGGTTTTTGTTTGTCCACCCGTCTCTTGATGATTGACCACAAGTTCTCAATGGGATTAAGATCTGGGGAGTTTCCAGGCCATGGACCCAAAATCTCTATGTTTTGTTCCCTGAGCCATTTAGTTATCACCTTTGCTTTATGGCAAGGTGCTCCATCATGCTGGAAAAGGCATTGTTGAGCGCCAAACTGCTCTTGGACGGTTGGGAGAAGTTGCTCTTGGAGGACATTCTGGTACCATTCTTTATTCATGGCTGTGTTTTTAGGCAAGACTGTGAGAGAGCCGATTCCCTTGGCTGAGAAGCAACCCCACACATGAATGGTTTCAGGATGCTTTACAGTTGACATGAGACAAGACTGGTGGTAGCGCTCACCTCTTCTTCTCCGAATAAGCTGTTTTCCAGATGTTCCAAACAATCGAAAAGGGGATTCATCAGAGAAAATGACTTTACCCCAGTCCTCAGCAGTCCACTCCCTGTACCTTTTGCAGAATATCAGTCTGTCCCTGATGTTTTTTCTGGAGAGAAGTGGCTTCTTTGCTGCCCTCCTTGAGACCAGGCCTTGCTCCAAGAGTCTCCGCCTCACAGTGCGTGCAGATGCACTCACACCTGCCTGCTGCCATTCCTCAGCAAGCTCTGCACTGCTGGTAGCCCGATCCCGCAGCTGAAACACTTTTAAGAGACGGTCCTGCCGCTTGCTGGTCTTTCTTGGGCGCCCTGGAGCCTTTTTGGCACCAATGGAACCTCTCTCCTTGAAGTTCTTGATGATGCGATAGATTGTTGACTGAGGTGCAATCTTTCTAGCTGCAATACTCTTCCCAGTTAGGCCATTTTTGTGCAGTGCAATGATGACTGCATGTGTTTCTTTAGAGATAACCATGGCTAACAGAAGAGAAACAATGATGGCAAGCACCAGCCTCCTTTTAAAGTGTCCAGTGGTGTCATTCTTACTTAATCATGACAGATTGATCTCCAGCCCTGTCCTCATCAACACCCACACCTGTGTTAATGGAGCAATCACTGAAACGATGTTAGGTGGTCCTTTTAAGGCAGGGCTGCAATGATGTTGAAATGTGTTTTGGGGGATAAAGTTCATTTTCTAGGCAAATATTGACTTTGCAAGTAATTGCTGTTAAGCTGATCACTCTTTATAACATTCTGGAGTATATGCAAATTGCCATTAGAAAAACTGAAGCAGTAGACTTTGTAAAAATTAATATTTGTATCATTCTCAAAACTTTTGGCCATGACTGTAGTTGTCAATGTATGTCAAACAACAGTTTACTTTTTCTTTCCTGTTTATTATTGCACTACCCTGTATTTAACAGAAAGCCAACAAAGGGTTTCTACCTTATTTATACCATTAAAAAGGTAAGCTGTTTAAAGTTTACATGCTTTACCCTATAATTCTGTTTCTACAAAAGGTCTACTCCTTCTTAAATAAAAACAAAATGTTACTATAAGTTAATAAAATACAGCAATGTAACTGACTTCAATACATGCAGTAGGGAGGGTTCACACCACTTTTGGGGCTTAGGTTCAACGTACCATACAGCAAATATTTGAAAAGTGCCTTCAGGCACAGTATATAGAATTGTATGCCTATACCATTATATACATCTGCTTTAAAAGAACATACTCAGATGTTTGCTGTATTTCTTACACTTTTCAATACAGTTACAGTCACAAAGGCTGACTTTGATGATACATCTTGTGCATCATTAAACCCTAGTTAAACTAAAAAAATCTATTAGTAGGCTTACTCTGTTCCAGAATTTTGGTGCAATTTAGGTATGCATTGAAGTATTTTAAGCCAAGTCCCTTTTCAAACTGGCATTAAAAAAGGCAAAAAGCTACATTTGCCTAAATGTGCCTAAAATTTACCTATATAAATATAATGGATTACTGAAGACAATTCACATATTAAACATTGAGATTCTCTGTAAAATAAAAGATTTGAACCTTTGGTACAATTCAAAGTTATTGGTACAAACATCAAGGACAGCTCATTGTGATAGGACATTGTGTCTCACACTTTTATACTTTTATTGGGTTGATGTGCTAACACACTCCAAAGACAATAAATTTTGGATCTTACAAGAAAAATTAAAGAGCTCCTTGTAAGTTATATCCCATATACTTGCCTTCTAATTAAATGGATAATATACAGTTGGCAGTGAACATGAACAAAGATCACAGAGAAAATAAAATAAGTTACTTTCATATAGTGTAGGTAAAATGACCACAAGAACAAATGTCAACCTTTTAAACTTAATGTAACTTTTTAAAGTCCTAATAGTATCTTTATAGGTATAATTTACAGTTGCCCATTGAAATAGCAAATACATGACACGCTTGGGAAATATGCACAACCTTTAAACTGCATCACACAAAATGGATAATTCTAGTACTAATCAACATGAAAAATCCAACCTGGGAATTCTATAAGGCAAAGCTTCTGTATTACTAATGTATTAAAACTCATGTACCATTTCAGCATTTCAAAGTTTAATCTGATAAGGCCATAGAAAGTGGAATCTGCCCTTGGGGTAAAGAAATTAAACATTTCCCTTAATATACATGGAACAGGTACTACATAGCAGCAATGTCACTAAATGATGTATTATGAAGAGGAGTCTGATCTGTTCAGTCATACTCAACTGTTCACGGTTTAAATCAATAGTAAAAAGTACAATAATTTTAGAAATACTCACATTCATAGTTTATAGCACCAACTTTGCGCAATTTGTGCGTTGATTTCAAAATTCTTATACATAACTGTCTTCATAACTCTGCCAGTTGCCCAATGATACAGATGGTAGTTTACTTGTACCTTACTGTGAAACCTAAACGCTTACAGCAGACCACTGAGGGGGGACTCCCTTGCTCCAAACTGGTACACCCCCACCACTGCTCTAATATTCTCTTCTCTCACCGCCCCCCCCCTTCTTTTATTAGCAGGCCAGGGAGCTAAACTGAAATCTTGCCTGGCCATGACACTCAAAAAGGAATAGGGAAAGAGGGTGTATTAGAGAAGTTTGGGTCGTGGCTATTTGGAGCAATGGAGCAGCCCTCAGTGCTTGGGACTGCTCCTTTGCACATTTTGCAACAGAGGCATGTATTTTCATATGGAAAAAGGCATTATATTCAGGTGAGCCTGACCTATATACCAAATTGAAGACTAGTACCAGCCAGAGACTGGATCATTTGAACTGACAAAGTGCCAGACTAAATAAACTGCAAGTTCAGGGACATAGAAAGGAACGGATAATGTGTGGTATTTTGGAAATCAGTTTTCCAGAGGCAAGGTCGTTGCTATTTGTGACAAATGCGTCAATACAATGCATGGTGTTGATAAACTTGTTACACTTTTCAATATGTCTAGAAATATTTTCCAGTTTTTACAGCAGCCACCTACTTAAATGAGATTGCTAAAAAAAAAAGTAAGCTTGAAAGCAGTGAGTAGCCTTGCACAATGAGGCAAATGAATGGCTGTAATAGGCTGATCATGCAGTGCAAGTGTTAAATCCATTATCACAAATCATTGTTTCAGCTAATTAGAGTGTGCCATTGGTCATTATGAATGATTGCATATGATCTTAAAATTATGATATTTTCACTCAACGTTCATCTAATATGTACAGTGGGGAAAAAAAGTATTTAGTCAGCCACCAATTGTGCAAGTTCTCCCACTTACAAAGATGAGAGAGGCCTGTAATTGTCATCATAGGTAGACCTCAACTATGAGAGACAAAATGAGAAAACAAATCCAGAAAATCACATTGTCTGATTTTTTAAGAATTTATTTGCAAATTATGGTGGAAAATAAGTATTTGGTCACCTACACACAAGCAAGATTTCTGGCTCTCACAGACCTATAACTTCTTCTTTAAGAGGCTCCTCTGTCCTCCACTCATTACCTGTAGTAATGGCACCTGTTTGAAATTGTTATCAGTATAAAAGACACCTGTCCACAACCTCAAATAGTCACACTCCAAACTCCACTATGGTGAAGACCAAAGAGCTGTGGAAGGACACCAGAAACAAAATTGTAGACCTGCACCAGGCTGGGAAGACTGAATCTACAATAGGCAAGCAGCTTGGTGTGAAGAAATCAACTGTGGGAACAATAATTATAAAATGGAAGACATACAAGACCACTGATAATCTCCCTCGATGAGGGCCTCCACGCAAGATCTCACCCCATGGGGTCAAAATAATCACAAGAACGGTGAGCAAAAATCCCAGAACCACACGGGGGACCCAGTGAATGACCTGCAGAAAGCTGGGACTAACGTAACAAAGGCTACCGTCAGTAACACACTACGCCGCCAGGGATTCAGATCCTGCAGTGCCACACGTGTCCTCCTGCTTAAGCCAGTACATATCCAGGCCCGTCTGAAGTTTGCTAGAGAGCATTTGGATGTTCTAGAAGAGTATTGGGAGAATGTCATATGGAGATGAAACCAAAGTAGAACTGTTTGGTAGAAACACAACTCATCGCGTTTGGAGGAGAGTAAATGCTGAGTTGCATCCAAAGAACACCATACCTACTGTGAAGCATGGGGGTGGCAACATCATGCTTTGGGGCTGTTTCTCTGCAAAGGGAACAGGACGACTGATCCGTGTACATGAAAGAATGAATGGGGCCATGTATCGTGAGATTTTGAGTGCAAGCCTCCTTTTATCAGCAAGGGCATTGAAGATGAAACGTGGCTGGGTCTTTCAGCATGACAATTATCCCAAGCACACCGCCAGGGCAACTAAGGAGTGGCTTCGTAAGAAGCATTTCAAGATCCTGGAGTGGCCTAGCCAGTCTCCAGATCTCAACCCCACAGAAAACCTTTGGAGGGAGTTGAAAGTCCATGTTGCCCAGTGACAGTCCCAAAACATCACTGAGATCTGCATGGAGGAATGGCCCAACATACCAGCAACAGTGTGTGCCAACCTTGTGAAGATTTACAGAAAACGTTTGACCTCTGTCATTGCCAACAAAGGATATATAACAAAGTATTGAGATGAACTTTTGAGTGTGACTGTTTGAGGTTGTGGACAGGTGTCTTTTATACTGATAACAATGTCAAACAGGAGCCATTACTACAGGTAATGAGTGGAGGACAGAAGAGCATCTTAAAGAAGAAGTTACAGGTCTGTGAGAGCCAGAAATCTTGCTTGTGTGTAGGTGACCAAATACTTATTTTCCACCATAATTTGCAAATAAATTCTTTAAAAATCAGACAGTGTGATTTTCTGGATTTGTTTTCTCATTTTGTCTCTCATAGTTGACATCTACCTATGATGTCAATTACAGGCCGGCCTCATCTTTTTAAGTGGGAGAACTTGCACAATTGGTGGCTGACTAAATACTTTTTTTTCCCCACTGTATAACCTGTGACTTGCTGCCATTTTTCATGCCATAAAATCCACAGCAAACTACAGTACATTGCAATTGAACAAAGGGTTGAAAATAGTGTTCACACATGCTGAGGAAATTCATGCAGATTCTAGGGTTGCATATTTTGAAATCTTCTGCATGCTCTACTATACTGAAGAGAAGTGTCAGCTTTCACCCTTCCCATTGGAAAGAGTTAAATCTGTGGTCAAATCCACATCCACATCTAAGTATGGGTTCACAGATTTGGCCACAGTTTTACTGATGATAGTGGCAAATCCAACCTGCATGTACACAGTATAACTCTTTAATCATTATGCCCCATAATGCATTACTTTTACTTGAACCAGCAGAATTCGGAATTTAGGTTTTGCTTTCATTTAACAGCCACACAGTTTGTGTGAGAGCCATATGTTTACACCAAAGATTGGGGAGGGGGGGGAGGAATTGTTTCCCTAAGACCTTTTTTTTTTTGTATTAAAATATGTGGCTCACTGGGGTTAGTGAAGTCAGACTTACAGGTACACCTCAATAAATTAGAATATTTTTGAAGTGTTCATTCATTTCAGTGATTCAGTAATACAATTCATAATCAGCGTCTTCCATGATTGTGTGTCCTACTGAACCAGACTGAGGGACCATTTAAAGGCTTAGGAAACCTTGGCAGGTGACACACTGAATTTACAATACTGAACTTTTTTACAATATTCAAATTTTCTTAGATTTGACTTTTCATTACCTGTAATCCATAATCAACATTTACAGAAATAAAACACTTGAAATAGAACACTCTGTGTGCAAAGAATCTAGAAAATATAGGAGGTCACTTTTTTAATTTAATTACTGAAATAAACGTTTCAAAGATATTCTAATTTATTGAGATGAACCTTTATGTGGCTATTTTTTTTAATCAGTAAAATTAGTATTTCAATGAACTTTGTTCCTATAGGTATTCTAGCTGTAGAAGCATCTTCAAATACAGAATATGTAAAAGTAAAAATTACTGTGAGTGCTCAGCAATACACATTTAGGTTGTAAATATGGATGAACTTGATGGACACTTGTCTTTACTCAGCCAAACTAACTACGTAACATTTTTCATTTTCCTGGGATCACACAAGACTTTAACATTATTCAGATTGCAATAGTTTGCAATTTATCAGTTGCTGATGGAAAAATTGGAGAGGTTAATTGGCCATCATTCACATTTATTTTTGGAACTAAAGGCACTGTTCTGCCAGTTCCTTTCAAATACTAAGCTAATTACATTTTAACAAAAATGAGAAAAATGATGTTGTAAATGTCCGCAATAACACTTCAACAATACACCTTACAATGATTTCCCTGCAAAGACACTGAACATTACTTTTAAAGAAAATCTATGCTGGATTCAGCAGAATAAAGAGATTGTGTTTAATCACTTTAGTGGTACTGGAACATTACATTCAGAATCAAACCTCTGGATCTCTATGCTCCTTCAAGTACTAGAATAGAAAATCCTACTTTCTACAATCACCAGTCATTAGACCAGTTTGAATTAGGGACTTCAACTTAAAAATGCATTCATTCTCCTTTATTTAGTCTATTCAGGAAAAACACTAAATTTCTGCCACACATATTGAGTGCAGATAACAACTGGGCCCAGACACGGCAATTATCACGTATGTGGTACATGCTGCACAACAAACATGCTATAAAACAGGAAAAAAAAAAGCTTTACACAAAAATACATTGAGAGAATTTATTAAGACTAGTTTCCTTGTGTATGAATTATGTATGATACAAAGTACTTTATTCTGTAGATATCGACTCCTCTCCTGAGGGTTGCTGCCCCACATGACCTTCTCTCTGACCTGTCAATTCACACAATGAGGAGGGGAGCAGTTTGCTGCTTCTCAAGAAAACTGGAGTACCAGTGCCACATCTTAGGTAGACACAAAGCCCGGTTTTGCACCTAAGATGCACCATAACTGCAGTATATTTGCCCTGCTCACCACTTTCTATGGTGGTGGAGCGGAGTGGGAATCTAGGTGGCCACGGCAGAGATGCCCCTGCCCATTAGATTTACTATACCAGATATAAGAATTATGAGTTACACCAGAAATTTATGCCAGTCCCTGATTGGTCTAGATTTTGGTGCATGGAACCGCTCTCAATGCGCTTCTTAATAATTCTGGAGCAATTGGAGCCCCCGAGGGAATGGATTAAGACTGGTGCTCAAAACACCAGTCTTAATAAATCCCCTCCATGCATTCCTATGGGAGTTAGATTAAAGCTCTCATAGGGATTGCAATGAGATTCCTGACACCAGAAATTGAAATCTATACCTGCAGATGGAGATTTATACTGTAATATGTGCCAATTTTTGGCATGAGGAATAGTAAATCTATTGTTCTGCAGAGGTCCCACCCCCTCCCATAAAACCATGCCAACTGTGCCAAAAGTAACGAGGGGTGTAAAAAGTCGCAATTTATACAGTAAATAAGGTATTAATCATAAACTGTGATTTCTTTAAACAGTGGCATAAAGCCTTTAATAAATTCTCATAAAGTGTGCATAAATGACAAGCAGTCATCCACCAAGTACATAAATACTGGAAACAATGTGTTCCCACTTCTACTAAATACTGATAGGTTATTCAGAAAAAAGGGAACTGAATGTTTTTCATTCTCAACTTGAATGTAGAGCACACTTCATCATTATAATGGATGTGGACAAGATTTGGGGTTCCGCATCTCTGGGTACAGAAATGCAAGAAATACACAACAGTGAGGTCTGTGCCTGTTGAATGAAATTGGAACTCAGTTTTTTTAATGGGCTTATTAAACTTTTAACTTGGACAACAAAAACAGGAGAAACAGTAAGCCTATTTCAGCATACAGCAGTGTAACCTGGACCAGATTGGAATGTGTAGCAAAATATATCTGAGAACAGCACATTGATTTATATGAAATAACATTTCACAGGTTAGTTATTCTTGGTCACTTATAGCGGTGTGGAGTTGGAGTCAGGGTATAGTCAGAAAAATGTTAATGACGCTATTATTCATTTTTTTCAATTATATTATACAATTATTACTATAGTGTAATTAATTAGGTGCATAGTTTACTGCATTATAGAAATGAATATGAATCCTTGATTGGTATTATATTAATTCATATTAATGTGTTAAATGCGATTATGAACATGATTTTCTTCTATCTTACTTTTAGAAATTGTATAAAAAATTAATATACTGGCTAGTCTCTGGTGAGTAAACTAATCAAAGTTCTGCAAATCTAAACTTGGCTAAACTTGTGATCTGAGATATGTAAGAACGCACCCCTATGGACTATATAGGTACAGGTCATTTAAATATGAATATGATTGGTTGATCATGATTGTAAGAGGCATGGCTTTGGTATTCCAATAAATGATTGGTTGTCTGAGTGAAAACTCTGAGACAACTCCATTGGCCACTCATGTGCATTTGGAGTGTTTGTCCGAAGGAATGGCTATTTATAACTTGGTATAATTTAAATCCTAAAGACAAAATAGTTAAGTCCATTTGGGGCTTATCAAATTCTGAATTATGCAGCAACAGTTTGGTCCTTTGAGCCGGAAACCCCAATAATCCAGTGATACAATCCGGAACGAGCAATTGGAAATACTTGAAACTGTGGTGAGTGAGACAATTTGTTCTTACTGTGACTTCCCACTTGTAAGACCACTGTTCAGGTATTGTGTCCTGTTGACTCAGTGGGTTTCAAGGAACACCTTTGTCTGTGAGGTAGGTCTTGTATATGACTGTTGCTATGTTGCGATCCTTTGTGTCTACTGTTCTGCTTTATTTTTGTTTATGTGATTACTAAGTTTAGTGAGAGAAATGTGTGTGCAAGGTGAGTGGCTGAGATATGGGACCGTTTGTTTCGTGATCTCAAGAAATATAAAACTGTCATCCATGCCTTAGATAGCAATAAATGGCATGCCCAAAGTGTTCTCTTTGGCTGGGTCTGGGTTGTATTGAGATCAGATTACAAATTGATGCTTGAAGGTCACTTCAAGCATCCCTGCCCCCGAGTTGGGTATAGTACTTCTACAACACTGTCCTGTGACCAAGTGAGGCTCAGGTGGCCAGGAGTAAGTGAAAGTATGTAGGTTGAGTGATAGTATTGGAAGCCTGAATCAGATGTGAAGAGAGGTTTCCGACTGTTTATGTGGTGACTGGAGTCTGGTGTGAAAGTAAATTGGCATAAAGACTCTGCAGAAAAGTAAGAACACAGTGAATGGTATTTATAAGAAAGATTCATGGGTGTTGTAAGATAAAAGGTAGCATTGGTTTGTCTACTAAAACCTTTAGCATAAGTGTTCACATAGAGTTACATCAGTTGTTGGAGAACCTTAGAATTCAAAAGTCCTCCAAGGAACCTCCTCCCAAGGGCCCCAAGTTCACAAGTGGTGAATAAAAAGGGTATGTGAGACACCTATACTTGTGAAGAAGGATTTAAGTAGATAGATATAGACTGCCTAAAAAGATTCACCACACTGTTGGTTCTGATCAATTTGCTAGTGCCAGGTGGTCCGGAACCAGAGAAAAAGGGTACCCCACAGTTAGACTAGTCTAAACCAGCCAAAGCCAGGTGTGAGAGCCTAATTACCTCTCGAGGGTCTGATGGGTATTCATTCTATGGACCACATATGTACATGTCATTTAAATATGAATGTGATTGGTTGATCAGATATGATAGTAAGAGGCATAGCTTTGACATTTCAATAAATGACTGGTTGTCTGAGTGAAAACTCTGAGACAACTCCATTGCCCACTCATGTGCATTGGTGTGTTTGTCTCCCTCCGGCCGGTGACGCAGCCCTTCCTAAAGAGAAACGGTTAATTATAACTTGGTATAATTTGAATTCTACAAAGTGAAAGCCCATTTGGGCTTATCAAATTCTGCAGTTACAGCTGCATATTTACTTTCATAGGAATTCAATCACTAGGTTTTTACTGAATTAGAGTAACTTTACTGCTTCTGACTGGCCATGGCTGTCAGTCAATTATGAAGGAGTTGGAGCAGGAGCTGGAGTCCTGAGTAAAATTACAATCTCAGTGAAGCGAGCAAAAAAATTATTGGGTAAATGTCCAGGTTAACGCTTATAAGGTAAGCATCTAGGCAGCAACCATGAACCATTAAAGGACCCGTTAACCAGGGCTTGAACGTGACAGTTGAGAAACTAGACAGATGAGAGTCTGGTAAAAGGGAAGTAGGGAGGGTCAAGAGGGAAAACCATGACAGTGGACTCAAGGTGCTCCGAAGTGACTCTTAAAATGCTTAAAATAGATAGATCTATAGGGCTCCCTATTTAAATACCACATGGTGTTATGGAATATGTTTCTGCTCTTTAATTGAATCCTAGCGGTTGGAATGGTACTGAAATATTCCCAAAAGCACCCTTTTTTCTATTTTTTTTTTTTTTTTTAAGATTTGTTTTTTTAAGTATTAAATAAAATAAATGATACTAAAGTCCCTTTTACACCCACTTTTGTTGTTTTTTTAACGTACCGAAAAATACTTTTTAGCACATGCTATAGACAATGTATGAAGTAAGTCAAAACGGTACTATAAAGTCACGTACCCAAATGCTGCTCAACTAACTGGTTTTCACTATAGATGAGAACAGCTACATAAAGCAGTACTTTCTGTACTGGAAAACAAACTACATAGTACCAAAAATTGAGCTGAGTTGAATCAAAGTGAGTAGAACAGGGGCTTTGGACAAAGACCATCATCTGTTACAGTATATGACATGGGTAAAATGAAAAAGACAAGAATAATGGATGGCATATGAATTATTTTGATTTATAGCATATTTCCATTGCGAACTAAAGAAAATTAATTCATCTTTTCTCATTACTATGCATTGTGCCCTTCCTCTGTCATTGTTCCTAGAAAGTAATGATTAAATTGACAGCTACCATTCCCCTTGTCAAAGAGGTGTGTCTGACACTAACATCACTAAATGGGCAGTTCACAGTGTTCCCCTGGGATAAAAAAACAAAAAACTAAAGAAAACACGTATGCTTCTTTTAGCCAACATTTGTCGTAAGGGTAGAGTCAGGTCAGCCCTACCAAAATAGCCAACATTTTTATTAGAGTCAGGTCAGCCCTGCCAAAATAGCCAACAAGTATATTTAGCCAACATTTATTTTCAGTGTGTGTCACTGTAAGAATGCCCAATTAGTAAATGTGCAACTGAGGGGACAGGGGTGGGGATCCTATTATCAGCTGATCTCAGATGGGACTGAACCAGACACAACCATCTATTAGTATGGATTAGATAAGTGTATGTTTGGTTAGAGTGATTTATTACTCCATTTGGGATGAAAGGGATGATGAGTTTTTGAATATATGTATGGAAAGCTCATGAGATACAGTCAATATACTGAGTCATTGTGCATGAAATATTGTAAAACTTCAGAAACAATAAGTAAGTCATGGAAAAGCGAGTCCCTATTCTTTGCAGAGTACTGCATTTTTCAAATAAATGTGCAATTACATAGAAAAATGAAAATGCTTTTAACACATTTCTAATGGCAGATGTAAGCCTAAGCATGAGTGGCTCAATGAGTTCTGTCAATATTGGTAAAGAAAAGAAATGAAACTTAAAAGCAAATAAATAGGCTTAGAGACTATAATAATTCATTGTACAGCATGTACAGAGCTTCTAGCTAGCAAGCATACTACTTTATGCACACAACAGTTGCATATACTCCAAGGGGAAACCAATTGAGAGAAGCAATTTCAGCAGTAGGGTCGTATTAACTGTACTGCAAAGTAATATCATAAGAACACCTGCTCCGAGGATCTTCCTAGGGTAAAAACAGTCTGTTTGGAGTCAGTGCAAATCACATTTTTAATAGCTGGACTGCAGATGGGACAGAACAGCTTGTGTGCCTTGAGAAATGCAGCTTTTCAATATTGTAAAATAGATAATTAACTAACCACATGTACGTAGAAATAATGGCGCAAGTGTTTTAAATGGAAAATTGATCCCAGAACATTACACAGCATTTCTTTTGTCGTTAATCACTTTGCTAATTATGCTTATGCTAACCCCTGATATAACAATGTCAACTCTCATTGTTGCCAATGGCTCCTTTAATCAGATGTGACAACTTTCTACAAGTGTTAGTCTCCAGAGATGTCTAGTTTAACTTGTTGGTTTCATCCGGAGCAAAATTCCTTACAGATGTGTTTTTTTTCCCCCTTCTTTCTTCTCTTCAATGTTTCCTTTAAAAGCCGAAGATGATTGGCACAATGCATGAAGCATATACGTGTTATTGTAAAGCAAGAAGCGTTTTGGATTCCAATCCAGTTAATTATATTTAGGTCAAGGATGACAGGTTTCAATTACAGATCCAGAATGTAAAAATTAATTGGAAAGACTTCACATACAAAGATAATTTGACATCGTGCAACTGATTGGGAATACACCGTTGCAAGACCAGTAAGAATTGAATTTACAGTCTTATCGCATATCAAAATGTTCAAGCCTGGCAATAATAAAACAGGTAGTAAAATACATGAAAATAATGGATTTGAAAATGTGTTTATAAAAAAATTAAAATAGTAATAGCCAATGCATTTCTAAGGTAAACAGAGGAATGTGGAAAAAAACATAAAGGTGAACACACCTGTAACTACTATGTTCTGAAGTGACCTAGAGGTTGCATAGCTACCATATTTTTCATACTATACTATAAGCCCATTGCACAGACCATCTACAGTGGTATACAGAGTGTTTATGATTCCGTATAAGGAACCAGCAAGTGCTTGCTTGAGACACCATATTCTACAGTCATGGCCAAAAGTTTTGAGAATGATACAAATATTAATTTTTACAAAGTCTACTGCTTCAGTTTTTCTAATGGCAATTTGCATATACTCCAGAATGTTATAAAGAGTGATCAGCTTAACAGCAATTACTTGCAAAGTCAATATTTGCCTAGAAAATGAACTTTATCCCCCAAAACACATTTCAACATCATTGCAGCCCTGCCTTAAAAGGACCACCTAACATCGTTTCAGTGATTGCTCCATTAACACAGGTGTGGGTGTTGATGAGGACAGGGCTGGAGATCAATCTGTCATGATTAAGTAAGAATGACACCACTGGACACCTTAAAAGGAGGCTGGTGCTTGCCATCATTGTTTCTCTTCTGTTAACCATGGTTATCTCTAAAGAAACACGTGCAGTCATCATTGCACTGCACAAAAATGGCCTAACTGGGAAGAGTATTGCAGCTAGAAAGATTGCACCTCAGTCAACAATCTATCGCATCATCAAGAACTTCAAGGAGAGAGGTTCCATTGGTGCCAAAAAGGCTCCAGGGCGCCCAAGAAAGACCAGCAAGCGGCAGGACCGTCTCTTAAAAGTGTTTCAGCTGCGGGATCGGGCTACCAGCAGTGCAGAGCTTGCTGAGGAATGGCAGCAGGCAGGTGTGAGTGCATCTGCACGCACTGTGAGGCGGAGACTCTTGGAGCAAGGCCTGGTCTCAAGGAGGGCAGCAATAAGCCACTTCTCTCCATCAGGGACAGACTGATATTCTGCAAAAGGTACAGGGAGTGAACTGCTGAGGACTGGGGTAAAGTCATTTTCTCTGATGAATCCCCTTTTCGATTGTTTGGAACATCTGGAAAACAGCTTATTCGGAGAAGAAGAGGTGAGCGCTACCACCAGTCTTGTCTCATGCCAACTGTAAAGCATCCTGAAACCATTCATGTGTGGGGTTGCTTCTCAGCCAAGGGAATCGGCTCTCTCACAGTCTTGCCTAAAAACACAGCCATGAATAAAGAATGGTACCAGAATGTCCTCCAAGAGCAACTTCTCCCAACCGTCCAAGAGCAGTTTGGCGCTCAACAATGCCTTTTCCAGCATGATGGAGCACCTTGCCATAAAGCAAAGGTGATAACTAAATGGCTCAGGGAACAAAACATAGAGATTTTGGGTCCATGGCCTGGAAACTCCCCAGATCTTAATCCCATTGAGAACTTGTGGTCAATCATCAAGAGACGGGTGGACAAACAAAAACCAACAAATTCAGACAAAATTAAAGTATTGATTCTGCAAGAATGGACTGCTATCAGTCAGGATTTGGTCCAGAAGTTGATTGAGAGCATGCCAGGGAGAATTGCAGAGGTCCTGAAGAAGAAGGGTCAACACTGCAAATATTGACTTGCTGCATTAACTCATTCTAACTGTCAATATAAGCTTCTGTTACTCATAATATGAATGCAATTATATTTCTGTATGTGATAAAAACATCTGACAAACACACATAAAAACCAGAGGGCAGCAGATCATGTGAAAATAGAATATTTGTGTCATTCTCAAAACTTTTGGCCATGACTGTACATAGAGTCAACACTTCCAGGGGCCATTATAACTATAATATGGCATGAACCAGTCTTTTGGTCATGCAAAAAAAAAAAAACACTGCATGTCATGTAAAAATCAGAGGCACACAGAGATACAGAACTGTCCTGTAGCAGTCTTCGGACATAACATCTGTATAACCACAGGAGTCAAACATGCTTAATCGTCTCTTTCTACATCTGTTATTCAACTTAATGGAGAATAGCCTTGTGTGCATGATGGTCAAAAGCAAACATAGCATATGCAATTACTTGGCATGTTAGGTCATGCTTATTAGTGCCTTACGTCAAAGGAAGACATTGGGGGTATACTACTGTATATATTTGTCATGGGTAACTCTGGAAAAATTCTTAAGAGGCCAGGAATTTCTATTACATTATTTAAGGAGGGAGTCAAAAGCTTGGAGATCATCTCTTGAAGCAGAAAGTATGACACCTTTGCAACTTCAGAAGAGGAACAAATGCACTTTGTAATCGTTTTTCAGATACAGTGCCTTGCAAAAGTATTCATACCCCTTGAACTTTTTCACATTTTGTCACCTTACAACCACAAATTTATTTGTATTTTATTGAGATTTTAACTGATAGACCAACACAAAGTAGTATATAATTATGAAGTGGAACGGAAATGATATATGTTTTTCAAAATTTTAATCAAATAAAAATCTGAAAAGTGTGACGTGCAAAAGTATTCAGCCCCCTGTACTCTGATATCCCTAAATAAAGTCCCGTGCAATCAATTGCCTTCAGAAGTCACTTAATTAGTTAATAGAGTCCAACTGTGTGTAATTTAGTCTCAGTATAAATACACCTGTTCTGTGAAGGCCTCAGTGATTTGTTAGAGAACAAACAGCATCATGAAGACAAAGGATCTCACCAGACAGGTCAGAGATAAAGTTGTGGAGCAGTTTAATGCAGGGTTAGGTTATAAAAACATATCCCAAGCTTTGAACATTCCAAGGAGCACTATTCAATCTATCATCCAAAAATGGAAAAAGTATTCTACAACTGCAAACCTACCAAGACATAGCCGTCCACCTAAATTGACAGATCGAGCAAGGAGAGCACTGGTCAGAGAAGCAGCCAAGAGGCCCATGGTCACTCTGGAGGAACTACAGAAATCCACAGCTCAGGTGGAAGAACCTGTCCACAGGACAACTATAAGTCGTGCACTCCACAAATCTGGCCTTTATGGAAGAGTGGCAAGAAGAAAACCATTGTTGAAAGAAAGACATAAGTGCCATTTGTAGTTTGCCATAAGCCATATAGGGGACACAGCAAACATGTGGAAGAAGATGCTCTGGTCAGATGAGACCAAAGTTGAACTTTTTGACCTAAATGCAAAACACTATGTGTGACGGAAAAGTAGCCCTTCTCATTCCCCTGCACATATCATCCCCACTGTGAAACATGGTGGTGGCAGCATCATGGTGTTGGGATGCTTTTCTTCAGCAGGGACAGGGAAGCTGGTCAGAGTTGCTGGAAAGATGGATGAAGCTAAATACAGGGAAATCCTGGAAGAAAACCTGTAGGAGGCTGCAAAAGACTTGAGACTGGGAAGGAGAATCACCTTCCAGCAAGATAATGACCCTAAACATACAGCCAGAGCTACAGTGGAATGGTTTAGATCAAAGAATATTAATGTGTTAGAATGGCCCAGTCAAACTCTAGACCTAAATCCCATTGAGCATCTGTGGCAAGACATGAAAATTGCTGTTCACAGATGCTCTCCATCCAATCTGGCTGAGCTTGAGCTAATTTGCAAAGAAGAATGGGCAAAAGTCTCAGTCTCTAGGTGCGCAAAGCTTGTAGAGACATACCCCCAAAAGACTTGCAGCTGTAATTTCAGCGAAAGGTGGCTCTACAAAGTATTGCTATGGGGTGCTGAATACTTTTGCACGACACACTTTTCAGATTTTTATTGGATTATAATTTTGAAAACCATGTATCATTTTCCTTCCACTTCACAATTATCTGCTACTTTGTGTTGGTCTATCACTTAAAATCTCAATAAAATGCATTTAAGTTTGTGGTTGAAAGGTGACAAAATGTGAAAAAGTTCAAGGGGTATGAATACTATTTGATATTCCTGGTCCTTGCCCTTCGTTACTTTACTGCCCAGTCCTGAGACAGGCATTTGCTTAACAAATTAATAGGCAGTTCTCTAACCAAAACAAACTAATGAAACTATAACAATGGTCTATGATTTATTTGGTGGTATGGATTCACACGACTGAGGCCACATCGGATATCTGGGTGTAGGTACATTGTTCTGTATCAATGAAACAGAAAAAAACTACAGCTTGTATTATTATTCAGTCTTCTGTTATTTAATCCCCATGATACCACATAGTTCTATTTTGGTCTCATCTGACCACATAACCTTCTCCCATGCTTCCACTGGATCATCCATATACATATTTGGTGGCACTGCCCGCTCATCTCTCCTTTCTGGTCACAGATCCAGGACTACATATATAAACTCAAAAACTCTACTTTTACGCTAACCTCGGAGACGGTCTTTCTCGCACTCCCTCTGTAGATTTCAATAATACCAAAAATGTACTGCTCTCACATCTTCTTGCTGCTGCTAAATGCGTGATTTCTGCAACTCTGGCTACAAACCATCACTCCATCAGCGGCTAAGGTTCATTGAATTTCCCCCTTCAAAGAACTCATGATTGGAAACTGAGATTGCATTCCAAATACCTGAAGATCTGGTACCCCTGGCTGGAGCTGACAACATACTAACCCCCTCTCCCTCACCATTCCACCCTCCAACCACGTCCCCCGGCATTCTCCCCTTTATTGTTTGCAGATTATCACAACTGACTGATTATCGAACGATGGCCCTTCACCATGATAGCTCTGCTCTGGATAGACAATCCCTCACTTCATTTAGTGAACTAATCACGCCGTGACCATCACATCGTACACAAAACAGACAATCGTATTTCTCTATGACAATCACTGCTTATCATTACCATTGTGCTTGTCCTGCCATATACTTTGTCAGTATACTTACTCTTCTCCCTTTACTGACAAATCAATAAAAACTTTTGAATTAAATTTTTTTTTAAATAATGTGCAATGTACATAAAACCATAGAGCCATATTATATATGTAAAACCATAACATTCAAAGAAGGTGTACTTTTTTTGTGACTCTATGCTCAACTGCACTGAGCTGCTAGTCCCACATTGAAAATATTGGCTCACATTGCGACACATTAAGGACAGTTTCACATGGTCAGTATTTCACATCAGTATTGGTAAGGCAAAAACCGGGAGTGTAATTTATACAGAGGAAAAGTATAGTGTAAACATAGTTTTGGCTCACAAACATTGATGTAAGATACTGACCAAATACTGATCGTGTGAAAGTAGCCTTAAAAAGATTTACTAAGCAAAATGCTGACTGGTATGTTGAGACATACTATGACAATACTAAAATTATCATTTTGCCAATCAAGTCGTTCTTTAAGAATTTTCACTGCTCTCAGATGTTTGCACACTAAAGACACTAGCTTAAGTATTGTAAACAAATTACAGAGAGGTAAAATTATCACAGCGTAATCTGGTAAATAGCTATTTACAGCACATGCAAGAGACCAAACAATTCTGAGTAGTGTGTTATGAAGCCAGAGAGAACATGCTAGAAGAATGCGGCTTTTTTCATACTTCGTTCTAATGAACCATCATTTTAGTGAAGAATACTCAGCAGGCACAGCTGTTATTCTGAATTTTTTACAGCTAAATCAAAGATAATTGGACTTCTGAGTACCTTTAAATTGTACTCTGGGAAAAGGGTCTTGCTTAATGCATCATTAGCATTACCAATAAGGACTGCTTTTTTATTTGCCTGGGTTTATGGTGTCCTTCTCGTGTGGAAGAAGGTGCATTCAATAGACCCTCAGTCAAAAATCACTTATGGGACTTATCATTATGGGAAGCATAGGGACATTCTGACCTGAAATTATATATTCAAGCACCCTGAGATACCAAGATATGATACAGACACTGAATGACTGACAACCAACATGACAAAGAATGCCAAGTCACCACTTAATGCTACATAATTCATGTGTATGTTGCCAATAGACTGGATTTTGGATATTACTTATAGACAGTTTCTTAAATATGCCTCATTGCATTCAAATCTGGCCCCAGACCACAGTCAAAAAGTTTTGCCAACAGACTCTATCAAGATATCCAAGGACAATTTAATTTTTTTCGAATAATTTAATTTTGCTTTTTGTAAATACTCCAGATCTTTGATTTTCATCTAAATTGGTTTAACGTCTACCCACCATAATTGCCAGTTCTTGGATATTGAACTGAAAATCAGAGCAGCCATAATTTTCACTCTTGGCTGTCAAGACCAACTTAAGAAATATATTAAAAGGCTCTAACAGAGCTACCACATGTATATGTCACAAACAGAGTCATTGCATACCATCATAGCCAAATTAACAATCTAATCTAATTAAGAACTGTCTTAAAGAGGACCTTTCACGTCCTCATGTATATACTGTTTTACATACCGCCAGAAAGCCGACAGCACGCTGAATTCAGTGCACTGCCAGCTTTCCCGGTATGTGCCCTGGGGCTGGAGATATCGGGGATCGTAGTTTCACGGTTTACTGTCAGAAGGGTGTTCCTGACAGTCTAGCTGCGCTGTGAGGAACACCCTCCCTGACAGTATTCCTCCATACCACTGTACTGGGGGGGCATTCCTCACAGCTCAGAGTCATCGCTGAGCTGTAAGGAACGCCCCCTCTCTCTGTACTCGCCCATTTGATGCAGTCTAACGTTCAATTTACATGGAGGAACTTGAGACGGAAAATCCGGTCCGTACAACAGCCAGATTTCTGAGGCCTCAGGAGAGTAGGGCTCTTTGCATCACAATTATTAATGATGCTAGGTGTCCCTGCCTACGTGTGACTCTGATGTCTGTACTATATACAGTACAAGACAGTCAAACCACGGACAGGCAGAGACTCCCAGTATTATAGATCACTATGATGTGAGAAGAGACGCAACTAGGGGTTCAGTACGGGGGGGGGGGGGAAGGGGGAGGGCACAAACAAATCCAAGTGGGCCCCAACACAGTTATACTGATACTATAACTATACAGTGACCATATAGTGGTATATACTGGCTCTACAAAGTGCTCTGCAAACCATTTAGGTGAATACAGTGCAGTTACATTTTATGACTTACAGATGACGTCCCTGACTATAATTGTTCACATTTCTCGTCTCTTCCCATCTGTACTGCCATGATCACTTCTTCCAGCTGTGACTTGTCTCTAAAGTTTGCAGCAAAGACAACTTTGGCTCCTAACTTTTCCAGGAAGCCAACCCACATTGTCCTAACCAACATAAAGTCCCCATCTTGCTGCAACCCCCAGTTATAAAATACTGTATATAGTACGAAAATTCTCTGTAAATGATTAATATTCCTTTATGCATCTTTAAATTAATGCCCCTGTGTGCCCCCTCAGTTCATAATACCTCCTGTATACCCTCTTTACTGGATATTAATGCATGCAGCAGGGGAGGGTTATAAAATAAAAAAGAAACCTGCATCCACCCCTCTGATTATGTGCTGGGCCACCTGTCACCTTCACTGCTCTGTATACCGAACGGCTTCAGCAGTGTTGTCAAGCTAATGGGACTGCTAAAGCCAATCTCTGTGCTTTATACAGTATACAGTGTTTGGCTGCCCATGGTCTTGTCGACATCACTGCTGCAGCTGCTCTGTATACATACGTGACAGTCGACCCAGTGCAGTTAAGGAAGGGAGGATACATAATAACCTCCCTTACTGCCTGCATTAAAAGTTATTAATTAGGAAGACCCCTTTAAATTAAGAGTACCCATCAATATTGGACTGTAATTTTATATGTCCAGGCACTATCTGCACATTAAAGGACACATACTGGTGACGGCTCATACAGCGTAATTTATATGCGTGATGAAAATAACCTTTATCATAAAATCGCTTACTGGGTTACTGTATAAGCAATGCTATCTCCAATGCTGCCCCTGCTACCTCATAGATTGTAAGCTCTTGCGAGCAGCGCCTTCAGTCCCATTTTGTGAATTGACTTAATACTCTTTAATGTCTGTACTTAACCCTACATATTGTAAAGTGCTGTGGAATATGTTGGTGCTATATAAATAAAATGTATTATTATCATCATCAATTAAAAATGCCCTCTGTGTTCCCCCTAATTAATAATACTCCTGCATATCGCCTTAAAGAGGTTGTCCAGGATAAACGTTTTTTGGCAAAAAGGCCAGAAGAAGGAGGAAAAAAACAAACAAACAAACATACTCCGGTGTCTCCCACCACGGTACGGTCCTGCTGCTCCCAGAGTCTTGTTCCAGCAAAAGACCTTGACGAATGTGACCGCTAAGGCCAATCAGCAGCCTAAGGAAAGAACACAGGATGTCACAGGAGACATATGCGAATGACATCCTGGTTCCTTTCCTTAGGCCGCTGATTTGCCTCAGTGGTCACATGCAGCAAAAACTTCTGCCAGAAGAACCACCAGGGTGCTAATGGACTGGACCATGAAGGGGGACACCAGCGTATCGGGGACAGTCCAATTATGTGAATTGACTATTTCTTTGTAATGTATCTTTTTTGTCTGTACTTGAACTCTACAAATTGTACAGTGCTGCAGAATATGTTGGCGTTATATAAATAAAATGTATTATTATTATATTATTAATACGGGTGTTTGTTTGTTTTTTTCCACCTTCCCAGGCTTCCTTGCCAAAAACAGTTGATCCTCCATAACTCCTTGTCCAGGATTTTCAGAAGTCAGGGAGGAGGCCGGGAAAGGTGAAACATCAAAAAAAAAAAAAAAAAAAATCTATCAATCATGTGCGGCACAGGACTTTCACCGGCAAGACGCACGCTGGACTGGACAGTAATGCTCACCTTAAATTAATATAGCCCAATACCCCATAGGTTAATACCCCCTTACATAAATGCTGCCTCCCAATGCCCTCCTTATATTAATAATACCCTCTAATGACCTCTTTGTATTACCACTGCTTGCCCCAATGACCCCTTTCATTAGTAATACCCCCTAATATTACTTTAACCCCACCCCCCCAAACCAAAAACTAAATAAATAAAAAATACTTCAATCTCATGGACTTGTCACTACTTTACAATCTGCTTCAGACACCGTCAGCATCCCAACTCAGGACACGCAATGTACTGAAGTCATCTCACCTTGCATCAGGATGCTGATAGCTTTAGCATTTGCCAAGAAACCTGGAGGCCACAAAAGTTCCTACAGGCCTTGAGCCTCCAGGTTACAGAATGGTAGAGAAGAAAGCGTTTTATCCTGTTCTACTACGTATTTCAACTGTATTGGTATCCTGGAAATTCCAATATAGATGAAATATCCCCCTCCCCACTCTGCCCCCGCTGGCTATGCCTCTGAATGCAGGAAATTACAGTCTCCTGATTAGGTTCAGGCTGGGCAATCAAGTCAATGTACTGACCAGGTTTTCTGTCTCGTATTTCCCTGTGTGCATAGTGTGTAACATGCAGTTTTTAATGCAGTTCTTTTAACCCCTTCCTGCCGGAGGAATTTTTCGATTTTCGTTTTTGACTCCCCCCCCCCCCCCCCCCCCTTCCAAACCCCATAACTTTTTTATTTTTCCACTCTCAGAGCCATATGAGGTCTTAATGTTTGCGGGACAAATTTTTCTTCATGATGCTACCAATAGTTATTCTGTACAATGTACTGGGAAGCTGTAAAAAAAAATACAGAATGGAGTGGATTTGAAGAAAAAGTGCATTTGTGTGACTTTCTTATGGGCTTCGTTTTTACAGCGCCCACTGTGCAGGCAAAAAGACATGTCACCTGTATTCTATGTTTTGGTACGATTCCGGAGATACCAAATTTATATGGTTTTAATTTACATTTTAACCCCTTAACAAAAATCCAAAACTGTGCAAAAATAATTTTTTTCTAAAAGTCGCCATATTCTGAAACCCGTAACTTCTTATACTTCCGTGTACTGGGATGCATAGGGTGTCATTTTTGCGGGACCAGGTGTACTTTTTAGTTATACCATTTTGGGGAATTGCTATTGCTTTGATCACTTTTTATTCTAATTTTTATCACAGGCTAAACAGTGAAAAAACGGCGGTTTGGCACTTTTCATTTTTTTTTTCTGCTACGGTGTTTACCGTACGAGAAAAATATTTTTATAGATTTGTAGAACGGGTGTTTTCGGACACAGGGATACCTAATGTGTATGTGTTTCGCAGTATTTAAGTACTTTTATATGTGTTCTAGGGAAAGGAGGGTGATTTGAAATTTTAATATTTTTTTTACATTTTTTTTTTTTTATTGAACCCCAGGGCGTCTGATCACTAATGCAATGCATTACAATTAGAGGTGAGCGAATTTCTCAAAAGTTTGATTCTGCAGTTCAATTCGAATTTCCCAAAAAATTTGCTTCAATCCGAATTAATTTGCTAAAAAACACCTATTTCCTAGCTTCAGAGAGCCTGTATAGTGGTGTAGAACACTGTGCCTTGCAGTAACACGCATAGGGAGCCTACTGTGGTAGTCAAACAATACTGTGAGTCAATATGACACGCAAATGACAGGCGTCGTTAGAACCACTGCACACTTCACTTATTTGTCCAGTTACGGGGCCAAAACTGACCAACTAATTCAAGTGTGAACTCAGCCTTACAGGTCCATGTTAGTGCCAAGTAGAAAGAACCGTGCAGAGACCCAACATCCTACTGTAGCGTGAAAGAGCACACTCCTTTTACACTGTCTACCAATTTCATATAGATGTCTACAGAGCGGCAAGGCGACATATTGTGGAGTTGCAGCAGCATCAAGAGGACACGGAGTGGCAAGGCAACATAATGTGAAGTTGGCAGCAGCATGAGGAGGCCATACAGTGACCCAGTGGCAGCAGCATGAGGAGGGCATACAGTGACCCAGTGGCAGCGGCATGAGGAGGACATACAGTGACCCAGTTCCTCCCGTGTGACTTTCCTCGCCCAGGCAAACAAGGTGTAGAACAGCGTGACCCCGCTATGCTCTGCTCATGTGGTATGCACTGTGAATTGTCCCTGCAGTGGAGGCTGAGGAAACAGTGGAGGATGAAGTGGACATTGTTGCAGGACCAACGGTGTGAGAACGTGGAGCTGGAAGCGGCGTCACCTGGCCAAGTTGCTGGTGACAAAACGACAATGTGGTGTTAGCAGCAGCATGAGGAGGCCATACAGTGACCGAGTGGCAGCAGCATGAGGAGGGCATACAATGACCCAGTGGCAGCGGAATGAGGAGGACATACAGTGACCCAGTGGCAGCGGCATGAGGAGGGCATACAGTGACCCAGTGGCAGCGGCATGAGGACATACAGTGACCCAGTGGCAGAGGTGGGAGTGTCAGCAGACTTAATAGGCCATACAGTGACCCAGTGGCAGAGTGAGGAGGTGGCAGCATGGATCATTTAATCTGCTGCATCAGGCATTGGTGGGTAGAAATCCTGTCTGATACGTGCCTGATTCATCTTCACAAACGTCAGTCTCTCCAAATTTTGGGTGGACAGGCAAGTTCTCCTTGAGGTAACTATGGCCCTCACCAGACTAAACTCCCACTCTGATGCCACACTACTGGCCAGGCAGGACAGCTTTTCCAGGGCAAACTCAGCAAGTTGCAGACACAAATATAGTTTGGCTGCCCAGTAGTCCAGCGGATCTTCGATGACGGGTGGCAGGATGCGCTCTAAGTATGCCACCACCTGCTCTGTGTCTAGATGCTGATGAGCAGCTTCTTCACTATCCGGCTGAAGAAAGCTGCTCATCAGCGACTTTAGGCTCAGGCTGCTGCTGATGGAGCTGATACTGCTCCTGCCACCCCCACCCCCACCCCTTCCCAAAGCTGCCATGCCAGTGCAAGTTGAGCGCTCAGGGCCCACCCCCCTCCGGTCGGACATGCGAGAGGATGGATGATTGTGCAGACAGACAGCAGCCAACTTCCTACATAGCATGTCTCTATAGTAGTTCAGTTTGTTCTCCCTCTCAGCGGGTGTAAAAAGGCCCTCATTTTTCCCCGGTAGCGAGAGTCTAACATAGTGGAGAGCCAGTAGTCATCCCTCTGTCGAATGGTGACAATTTAGCTGTCACTGCGCAAGGAAGTCAGCATGCATCAGGCCATTTGCACAAGTGACTCCGAGAGACTCCCTGCATCCATCTCCACTGCATACTGCCACGCTGTGTCTGGGTCATCTGCCTCATCCTCCTCATCTCCCTTTGGCTGTTCTAGTTGCTCCTGCTCCGCCTCTCCACCCATTTGGCTACACATTGTTTGTGATCCAATGTCCTCCTCCTCCTCCTCTTCCTCCAGTTCAGCCCCACAGGGATCAAGTGGCCATGAGATGTAGGCGCAACATCTCCAGTTACCCTGACCAGCCAGATTGAAAAGCATCTTTTCCAGGATGTGAATCAGTGGAATGATGTTATTGATCCCGTAGTCCTGGTGATGGACTAACAAAGTAACCTCCTCAAATGGAACGAGCAAATGGCAGGTGTCACGCATGAGCTGCCACTGGCTAACGTTAAAGTTACACAGGGGAGTACCTCTGTCTGCTTGGATCATCAAGAAATTGTTTATGGCTTTTCTCTGTTCATATAGTAGATACAACATAAGGAGGGTTGAATTCCAATGGGTGGAAATATCGCATATCAGCCTATGTTGTGGGAGGCTGTTCTGCCGCTGCAGCTCAAGGAGGTTGTGCTTGGCGTTGTACGAGTGTCTGAAGTTCATGCAAAGTTTCCTTGACATTTTTAGGATGTCTTGCAGATGGGTGGAACACTTAAGGAATCGCTTACCAACCAGATTGAACATGTGTGCCATGCAGGGCGCATTGCTCAGCCCTTCTTGACACAGCGCCAACACCATGTTCTTCCCGTTGTCGGTCACCATTGTTCTGATTTTAAGTTCTCTTGGAGAAAGTTAGGATTCGATTTCTTGATTGAGGACACAGAGCGGTTCCTCCCCCGTGTGACTTTGTTCACCCAGGCAAATGAGGTGTGGAACAGCGTGACACCTCTGTGCCCTGCACATGTGGTAAGCTGGTGGAGCACTGTGAATTGTCCCTGCAGTGGAGGCTGAGGAAACAGTGGAGGATGAGGTGGACATTGTTGCAGGACCAACGGCGTGAGAACGTGTAGGCGGAAGCGGTATCACCTGGCCAAGTTACTGGTGACAAGGTGACAATGTGGAGTTGGCAGCAGCAAGAGGAGGCCATACAGTGACCCAGTGGCAGAGGTAGAGGTCTCAGCAGCCTTAGGAGGCCATACAGTGACCCAGGATTAGAGTGACCCAGTGGAAGCATCATGAGGAGGCCATACAGTCACCCAGTGGCAGAGTGCGGAGGTGGCAGCAACGTGAGTAGGCCACAGAGTGGCAAGGTGATATAATGTGGAGGTAGCAACAGCCGTAGGAGGCCATACAGTGAACCAGTGGCAGTGAGGTGGTGGCAGCAGCGTGAGGAGGCCATACAGTCACCCAGTGGCTGAGTGAGGAGGTGGCAGCAGCGTGAGGAGGCCATACAGTGACGCAGGACTGTGGTGCCACGCTTCACCTTCTGCACAAAGATTGAACATATGGCCATTTTCACCTCCCCCCGCGGCTTAACAAAAAAACTGCCACACGGCCGAGTAGGTGATTTTACCCCCAACACTCCACACCAACTGACTGCTACCGCCACTGCCTATGTGAACCCCTGCACCATTGCTTTCCAGGTAGGTAGGCTGTTGCGAAGTGGGTGGTCTACCCCGGGCATGTTTAGCTCCCGACCTCCCACTGCTTTCACCCTGCTGACTCTGCCGCTGCCTCATGCGCAAGCTGCAACCCTCTTCTCCTGATGATGATGAAGCCCCTTCATCACCCGGCTCCCAATTACGATCGTCTACATCGTCATCCACTACTGTCTGCAGGTCACTGATGTCCTCCTCAACACCAGCTCCAACGCCACTCTCATCACTAGTTGCCCGCCTACCAGAGGAAGCGGCGGAGGTCTCCTCCAGGTCTTGGCTGAGCAGTAGCTGCTGACTGTCCTCTAGTACCTCTCCTCACTGTATAGTGGATCTGAGCCCACAGCATAGAGTAGTTCTCTAGCTGAGGGAACAGAAAAGGACAGCGGCAGGTTGAGGACAGGTGAGGGCACAGGGCCTTCTGTCGGGCCATGCCAACTAAGGGTTGTGTCTGACGAACCCACTGACTCTTGGCTGGGGGTGTCTGATGTGATTTGGGATGAAGTGGATGACCGAGTCAACCAGTCTACAACTGTTGGGTTGCTGGTCAAGACACAACCGCTACTTGACACTGGGAGCTCAGGCCTCTATAACTGACCCCTGCTGCTACGCCCCCTTACTCTACTGTGACCTATGCCTGCACCAGAAACATTTAGGCCTGTGGCCCTCCCCTGTGCATGGCCTCTTGCTTCTCTGTCTGACATACTGTTCGATGAAAAAACGTAATTGCAAAGGAAATAAATACAGGGCAAAAAGGCCTGTAATTTTCTACTTTGAAGAGAACGGCGAATATGCCCCTTATTTCTTTCCCCACTAATGAACACCTATAAAAAAAAGCATGATAAAAGGCAGAGATTTGTGGCTAACAAATGATTGATTTTTGACAATACTGTATTGATAAATGACCAGCAACTTTATACTGGGAACCAAATGGTGAATATGTTCCTTATGGGTTTCCACACTAATAAACACCTTTAAATAAGAGATAATAACCGCTAAAAATTATTGAATTATTGACAATACTGTATTGATAAATGGCCAGCAACTTTCTACTGGAAAAAAATAATGGATATGGTCGTTATGTCTTTTCCCACATTAAAGGCATTAGAACAAATAAGTGCAGATATTAGTGGATGATAATTCAGTTTTCTTTGGCACAGTAGTACTGACAAATGGCCTGTAATGTTATGCTTTGAAAGAATAGTGAATAAGCCCCTTATAATAAACGCCTTTAAAAAGGCATTACAGATAAGTGCAGATATTAGTGGATGATAATTCACTGTTTTTTGCTGTACTGCACTGCAAAATGCTTGTTGTGTTCCACCTTGAAGACACAGGTATGAGTAATGAGCAGCAGTATAACGGCAGTGAGTGCTGCAATGTGTATTAAAATTCTTGCTGTAAATGATGCTGCAACCACCCCAAATTCTTCTTTTAATTCCTCCCTATACTTTCCCTACAATTCTAAGGCTCAGCCTTTTCCCTGAACTTCTGTTTTCTAAGTCTTTCCCAAGATCCTGCTGACGTCTGTGCCTACAGTAAGAGTGATGTGAAATGACTGTACCTAAAATGGACGAGGGTTTTTATAGGGCTGTGACATCACAGGGCCAGCTGGCTGCTGATTAGCTGCACGCTTGGCATTGTGGTTGATCCTGCGGACCCAGAGTCTCTTGCCCCTTGTCCTAACATGTGCAGTGGCCATTTTATTAAAAAAATGCGATTCGATGCATTGAAGCGTGAGTAAATCCAGAAACGAGGCAAATCGAAGATTTCCTGAACTTTGGATCGAATTCCACTTCTGCAGCGTCAAATCGCTCATCTCTAATTACAGCAGAGTCTCAGCGACTATGGCGGCCACACGACTCCCGAGCAGCCGCCATCTTTAAACACCCGACATCCGCCGTTCTATTACGGCGGATGTTGGGAAGGGGTTAAAGGGAGTCTATTACCTCCCCCAAGCATAATAAACTTCACCACTGTGTTATACAGCAGATAATACTGATAAACAACTTACCTCTGTTATGTATGTCACATTTATAGATTTGGAGAGAAACCTTTTTGAAGGCTTGTGCAAACTAGGCACTTGGTGCACTGGGGGTGGTAGATCAGCTCTGCGAGCACTGCTTTGTTAAGATGGCTGATATCCCAGCAGTAGGAGGTTCAACTCCCACTGCAAGGGGTGGTGTATACAGGAGATAATAGGGGTCTGAGTAGCAAGAGCAATTCTCCAGGGAGCTGAAGGCCGGCCCCCTATGCACCAACTGCCTCATTTGCATAAGACTTCAAAATTGCTGTTTTTTTTCCAAATCTCCAAAAGTGACATACATAACATAGGTATGTTGTTTACCATTGTAATGTGCTCTGTAATGCAGTAGTGACAGCAGAGTATCCTTGGAGGACGTGATAGACTCCCTTTAAGTCAAAACCCCACACGATCCAGCAAGAAGAAAAGGCATTAGTCCTTCCTACATAGTTCCCATTTCTTTTGAATCCTGTTCTGGTCATGACACAGAAAAAAAAATCAATGACAAAGTGTTTCAAAACACTTTACAAAATTCTGTTTGTTATGCATTTCCTTCCATTCTGCATTTGTTTACTGGCAGAATTGGCATATAGAATTTTTATTCTTTCTGTGTGGATGCACTATGTGAAAAATGAAAGACTTTTGGAAATTTGTCAGGCCTCCTATGTTATTAAATGTTGCCAAGACTCAAAGAAAAAGTCTGTAAGCCCCGCTGTCCCAACCGCCCTAAATGATTGACAGCCTTCCTATTTTTCTTTGTATGGAGGAAGGAGTCCTGGCAACATTAAAAGAGATTTTCACAAGAAAATACCAAATCTTATAGAAAGCTATCCTCAAGCACAGTGTCTCCTTCTCAATAATAATAATAATAATAATAATAATAATATATATATATTATATATATATATATATATATATATATATATATATATATATACACAGTACAGACCAAAAGTTTGGACACCTTCTCATTCCAAGAGTTTTCTGTATTTTCATGACTATAAAAATTGTAGATTCACACTGAAGGCATCAAAACTATGAATTAACATATGTGGAATTATATACTTAACAAAAAAGTGTGAAACAGCTGAAAATATGTCTTATATTCTAGGTTCTTCAAAGTAGCCACCTTTTGCTTTGATTACTGCTTTGCACACTCTTGGCATTCTCTTGATGAGCTTCAAGAGGAAGTCACCTGAAATGGTTTTCATGTCACAGGTGTGCCCTGTCAGGATTAATAAGTGGGATTTCTTGCCTTATAAATGGGGTTGGGACCATCAGTTGTGTTGTTCAGAAGTCAGGTGGATACACAGCTGATAGTCCTACTGAATGGAGTGTTAGAATTTGTATTATGGCAAGAAAAAAGCAGCTAAGTAAAGAAAAACCAGTGGCCATCATTACTTTAAGAAATGAAGGTCAGTCAGTCCGAAAAATTGGGAAAACTTTGAAAGTGTCCCCAAGTGCAGTGGTCAAAACCATCAAGCGCTACAAAGAAACTGGCTCACATGAGGACTGCCCCAGGAAAGGAAGACCAAGAGTCACCTCTTCTGCGGAGGATAAGTTCATCCGAGTCACCAGCCTCAGAAATCGCAGGTTAACAGCAGCTCAGATTAGAGACCAGGTCAATGCCACACAGAGTTCTAGCAGCAGACACATCTCTACAACAACTGTTAAGAGGAGACTGTGTGCAGCAGGCCTTCATGGTAAAATAGCTGATAGGAAACCACTGCTAAGGACAGGCAACAAGCAGAAGAGACTTGTTTGGGCTAAAGAACACAAGGAATGGACATTAGACCTGTGGAAATCTGTGCTTTGGTCTGATGAGTCCAAATTTGAGATCTTTGGTTCCAACCACCGTGTCTTTGTGCGACGCAGAAAAGGTGAACGAATGGACTCTACATGCCTGGTTCCCACCGTGAAGCATGGAGGAAGAGGGGTGATGGTGTGGGGGTGCTTTGCTGGTGACACTGTTGGGGATTTATTTAAAATTGAAGGAATACTGAACCAGCATGGTTACCACAGCATCTTGCAGCGGCATGCTATTCCATCCGGGTTGCGTTTAGTTGAACCATCATTTATTTTTCAACAGGACAATGACCCCAAACACACCTCCAGACTGTGTAAGGGCTATTTGACCAAGAAGGAGAGTGATGGGGTGCTACGCCAGATGACCTGGCCTCCACAGTCACCAGACCTGAACCCAATCGAGATGGTTTGGGGTGAGCTGGACCGCAGAGTGAAGGCAAAAGGGCCAACAAGTGCTAAGCATCTCTAGGAACTCCGTCAAGACTGTTGGAAGACCATTTCAGGTGACTACCTCTTGAAGCTCATCAAGAGAATTCCAAGAGTGTGCAAAGCAGTAATCAAAGCAAAAGGTGGCTACTTTGAAGAACCTGGAATATAAGACATATTTTCAGTTGTTTCACACTTTTTTGTTAAGTATATAATTCCACATGTGTTAATTCATAGTTTTGATGTCTTCAGTGTGAATCTAAAATTTTTATAGTCATGAAAATACAGAAAACTCTTGGAATGAGAAGGTGTGTCCAAACTTTTGGTCTGTACTGTATATATAGCCCCAACATATTCCATAGTACTTTACAATTCAGAATATCACAGAAAAATATAAAGTGTTTAAAATACAATTTTTACTATAAATGATTAAAAGATTAACTTAATATACAAACGGAATGGAATGTCAGTCATAGATCATAGTTCAGACCAGCTTGAAACCAACTCCCAGATAGGTAAGAGTGTTGTTTGACTTAAGCAAGGGGTTAATTTAAAGCAGTGTATGCAGACCCACTCGCTTGGCTATCCTGACAAAAAACAATTGCATAGTGGACTTAATGGTCTGACTAAAAAAGATTTTTTACCACTGCTACACAACCCAACAGAGAGTGTGCAGTGAAGCAGACTCTAGGGTAGAACATCAGATTTAATGATAGTCACCCACAGGACCAGCACTAAATTGTCAGAAAGTCACTAATAGCCTAAATTATTTCCAACACTCCAACCACTAGGATGATAAACAAAACTTCCTTAGAAACTATTCTGTTCTTACACAGTTCCTCAATTGATTCATCAGGGAACCCATTGAGATGGTAAGTATTGTATAAAAAGAAGATTCAATTATTATTCCTAACCATTTCTAGTAGCCGTATGGGCAGGTAGCATGCTGATATCCAGTATCCATTCTCTATCCTCTGTTGTGCTTAGATAGGGTAGTAAAGAAACCTGATATTGCCTCTTTTCATTTTATGGAATCATCTTTTCCTAAACAGTTTTCAACCTTCAAAGCTACAGTATTTCAAAGGTGTTTAAAGGGATTATATCATTAAAAAATTATTTTAAATTAAAAGCACGCAGGAATAGCCTTTAGAAAGGCTATTTATCTCTTACCTTTATTTTGCAGGTCTGCGTCGCCTCTTTTGAATTTTTGGTTCTTTCTTGATTATGCTAATTGTGCTCAGAAAGCACAGGGGGTGTTCCGCGCATGCTCAGCCGACTCTGCCACTTCGTGTTGGACAGAGCTGACTGCGCATGTTCAGTCGGCCATTTTGATGTGGTCTCTTACACGAGCATACTGCGTCTGCGCAGAATGCTCATGTAGTTCTAAGGAGTACAGAGTACAGAGCATACGAGCCGACTGAGCATGCGCGGGATTTGGATCCAGAAGACGCGCTTGGCGGTTGCTGACGTTGCGGAGACGCATCAGCACGAGAAGAGAGAGGCGGCGCTGGAATCTGTCAGTAGGCTGTGCTTTGAGCACAGGGGGAACGCCCACTGTGCTTTCTGAGCATAATTAGCATAATCAAGAAAGAACCAAAAATTCTAAAACGGCAGCGCGGACCTGCAAAATAAGGTAAGAGATGAATAGCCTTTCTAAAGGCTATTCCTACGTGCTTTTAGTTTAAAATAGTTTTTTTTTATGATAGAATCCCTTTAATGTATGGTTTTCTTTTTACCATTTATTTATGCAAACCAAAATCTCCCCATAATATTTTCGCAACAAAAGTCAACATTACAAGCAAGAAAATCAAGGCATGACCCACTGAGTTGCCAAAGCAGTTATTTATTTAAAATATACAAGACATGATGCAAAACAGACACTCCATTCAGGGGTATTCCCATACTGACAATGAGGGCTGTCCATGGCTCTCTCCATTCACTTATATGACTGTTCAGAGAATAGACAAGTCTGCTTGCTAAACCATTCTCCTAACTCCTATAGAAGTGAATGGAGAAAGCAAAAGAGGTAGCCACCTATGATTATCTAAGTGGCCGCGAGACAGCAGTCAAGGGACCCAAGTTCTCAAGGCCATTGTAGCTTCCCAAGTTAGGACCTGCATCTATCAGACATTTCTGATATATCCTGTAGATTTAGCATAAATGTCTGAGATTGGAATACCCCTTAAATCTGAAAGTTCCTATAGTTTCAAACCTACTTCTGCGTTTATATTAGCAGTTAACACTTCCTACGGAATATTGTTGTTGGTTCCAAAATCCAATTACTGTAATTTACCTAATTAGTTTGACTACTAAAAAAAGTAAATGTTATAAAGAAGTAATGTTTAATTATCTTTGCTAATAAGTTTGAGGTAGCTTAATGTAGAAAGAGAGAATCCCCGCTGTCTTCTAATCTAGCTTTAAATGGCTTCTTGGATGAGGGAACTTATTGAACCGACTAACATCATAACTTCAATTACTTAGACATCACTTCTAAACACAAGAAACATACATTTTCTCTAAATAATGATGCCAACAAATGGCTGGTACCTGAAGAACAATAAATAACATAATTTTGTTTGTACATCAATCTGTTTTTTTCACTCACCCTATCAAGATGTGAACACAAAGAAAGTACCAACAGTCCATGTGCTAAAAACAGTATACCACTGCAGCCCCGCCCACTGTATAGCTATAGTTCTGGGGAGCTGAATTTCCTGTCCACTATAACAGCTTCCAGTATCTGTAGGCTGCCTGAAAAGCTGAACTGTGTGGGGTCTGAGTGTCAGACCACCACAGATCACATGCCAGGGGCCTATCCTATTAATATGCATTAGGAGCCGGAAACCACCCCTTAACAGACAAATATGTGACCTGCTGTACAGGCTTTTGCGTATTATTTTTTAGATTTCTCCCATATGTATAGAGTCTTTTTTATTATTGCATGTACACAAAGACTTCTCAATATACCTTCGTTAAAACTCATGCTAAATAATTTTTCGTGCCATACGTCCAACTTTTAACTTACATATTCAAATGTGAAAATAAATAAAGACCTTAAATATACAGTATCTTATTACACAAAAATGCCTCTTTTTCTACTCATTGGCCTGCTTTCCTCCCCTGCCTTCTGCACTGATCGATCACTCTGAATTTAACAGATTTTCAGCTTCATTGAGGAATCTGGTTATAGTGTGCGCATTATTATTATTGTTTATTTATATAGCGCCATTAATTCCATGGTGCTTTACATTTGAGTGTTTACATACGGTACGGTACACAAAATATAAAAGACAAATATAATACTAACAGTGACCAACTGGCACAGTGGGAGAGAGGGTCCTGCCCGCAAGGGCTTACAATCTATGAGGGAAGAGGGATAGAGACAGAAGGTGAGGGTAGAGACTGTACAGGTGGTAGTGTGGTGACAGTAGTGTCATTGAAGGTTGTAGGCCTTGCTGAATAGGTGAGTCTTCAGGGCCTTCTTGAAACTTGTGACTGTGGGGGAAAGTCTTATGTGTCTTGGTAATGAGTTCCAGAGTATGGGGGATGCACGGGAGAAGTCTTGGAGACGTTTGTGTGAAGAGCGGATAAGAGTGGAGTAGAGTAGGAGGTCCTTGGAGGACCGGAGGTTACATGTGGGCAGGTAGCGGGAGATTAGGTCAGAGATATATGGAGGGAACAGGTTGTGGATGGCTGTGTATGTCATCGTTAATAATTTGAACTCTATTCGCTGGGCAACGGGGAGCCAGTGAAGGGATTGGCAGAGGGGAGCGGCTGATGAAGAATAGGGGGAGAGGTGTATTAAGCGACAAGCACAGTTTAAGGTGGACTGGAGGGGGGCCAGAGTTTTGCAGGGAGGCCTTGGAGAAGGGTGTTACAGTAGTCTAAGTGGGAGATTATGTGGGCATGGACTAGCATCTTTGTAGTTTCAGGGGTGAGGAAGGAGCGAATTCGTTGGATGTTCTTGAGTTGGAGGCGGCAGAAGGTGTTGAGGGTTTGGATGTGCAAGTCTATAGAAGAAGCTGCAGAGAGATAGAAAGGCAGAAATACACAGACATGGATGCTGGTGCTGGTGAATGTTTTCCAACCCAGTGGTGGATTTACAGCTGCACTGCTAAGTACTGCTGTGTAATGTCCTTCATGCTGCTTATGTGTTACTCCTATGTGCAGAAGCAGTAACCTGCTCCCTCTCCCTCTCTGAAGTTGAAAATCCATTTCTACTAATGTTCATGGATTTCTTCAGCAAATTCGGAGTGCAACAGAGGAGGAAAAAATTCTAATTAGTAGAAAATGAAGCATTTTTTCGTGAGCAAATGCATTAAAAAGCTTCTTACTGTTAGGATTCAGATGCAAGGTAAGAAATGTACTGGTCTACAGGAGAGCAGCAGCAGAAAAGTGCTGACAACAGCGAGCAGTAGAAAATGCTACTTAAAGGCAAAACACTACTGCGAGCCAAGACCGGCCTCAGATGCCTTCACCAGAGCTCCTGGCAAGAAGAGATGGACTTTCGCTGAATCTGAAGACCGGAATTGTCACCAGAACAGAAAGTGTATCACAAATAAATGCACTGCAGCAGAAGCCTACACCAAATCCACACACTACTCACAGGGACAGAGAAAACAGAATGGTCGTCAATCACAGGTCAGCAGCTGAGGAGGGTAACACAGATCCAAATCATGAGATGAAGACAAATCCAGGAAACAAGCCAATAGTCGGAACCGTTCAGGAATGCCAGAACAAAATCGCAAGACAAAAGAGGAATCCAAGAACACAGCCAAAGGTCAGGAGTAGCCAAATCAAAGTCAGGCGCTTAGCAGGAAGTTTGAAAACTGATTAGCCAGCAAAGCTGAGTGATGAGGAAGTGGTTAATAAAGGCCTGCTCAGGAAGCTTCCCTATGTTGTCATGGCAACCTGTAATGCTAAAAACCAAAATGACAGCTTTGATAAAATGGCTGACAAGCCAAGTCATGTAACCTTAGTTTCAACTCTGTATAGTGTCTAGTTAGACAGAAAAGCAAGATCAGAGTTCAATTCTGTTACATGCACAATAAGCGAGCTTAAAGTTTAACTAGATAATGTCTAGATAGACATGAAACCAGTTCTAAGGCTCAGCCCTGTTTGACTTTAGGTTTCAAAGGTTCAGCTCTGTTTGAGCTAGTGTTTACATGAATATAAAACGAGCTTAAAGTATTAACTCTGTATGAGCTAAATGTCTATAATAGACTTACAAACCAACTTAACGATTAACCTTGTATGAAGCAAAGTGTCACAAGACATATTCTGGTGAAACCTGGCCTATTTCGCAAGAATGTGAGCTTGGAGATGAGAAAAGCCTTACAGAGGTGTATACACCTCTGTAACCCACCCACTCTATGACACACACAAAGGGTATATAAAGACGGATGATATCCCCCAGCCATATGTTACAATCTGGACAGCAGTGATTGGGGACGCCTGGTGCTGCTTGATGACCTGTCACAAATGGCTTGATGATATTTTCCTGAAGATACCTTGATCGGAATTCATCAATGAAGCTGGGCAATGTTGTAAGTGTTAATTATATCACACTTTGATTACGTTTGATTACCTTACTATACCTGTTGTATAGTAAGTGTTGATTTAATATACTTTAAGTATTTGATTATCTCATAGTTTGATTGACTTTGAGATTTCATTATACCTTACTATACCTGCTGTATGGTAAGTGTTGAATATATATCATAGTTTAATCAACTTTGATATTTGATTGTACCCTGCAATACCTTCTGTATTGCAGGCTTGGATAATATCACAGTTTAATCAACTTTGATATTTGATTGTACCCTGCAACACCGGCTGTATTGTAGGCTTGGATAATATCACAGTTTAACCAACTTTGATATTTGGTTGTACCCTGCAATACCTGCTGTATTGCAAGGTTTTGATTATACTGTCTAATATCTGTTATACTTTTCCTTGTTGTAAGACCTTTTGACCTTTTGCTATACTCTTCTTAGTGAAATGTTACCTTTTGCTATCTTCTTATACTATTCTTAATAAAATGTTAAGCTATAGTTGATAGTCTAGTGTTTTATTCTATAACTTTATTCTATTACACGGAATCCAAAGAATCTGTTTTCATTTGGCAAAACACAACCTTAAAGCAGCAACCACCAATCCTTCTTTATGTAGAGACGGCAACCTTAAAGCAGCAACAACAGATGTAACATCCCTGACACTTACCTTCACTTGTACTACTGATTTAAAGAAAGTTGATAATAAATGGAGGTACACTTTAACCCCTTAATGACCGGGCCATTTTTTGTTTTTGCATTTTCATTTTTCCCTCCCCACATTCCAAGAGCCATAACTTTTTCATTTTTCAGTTCACAGAGTCACAAGATGGCTTATTGTTTGCGAAACAAATTGTACTTTGTAATGTCACTATTCAATATGCTGTGCAATGTACTGGGAAGCTGGAAAAAAATTCAGAATGAGGTGCAATTGGTGAAAAACTGCATTTGCGCCAAATTCATATAGGTTTAATTTTTACAGCATTCACTGTGTGGTAAAAATTAAATGTTACCTGTATTCTGCGGGTCAGTACGAACACGGCGATACCAAATTTATATAGTATTTGTAATGTTTTGATACCTCTTAAAAAATTAAAAACTTTGCTAAATAGAAAAAAAAATTTTGCGTCGCCATATTGTGTCACCTGTAACTTTTACATATTTACATGTATGGAGCTGGGTAAGGCGTCTTTTTATGCGGGACAACATGACGTTTTTATTGATAACATTTGGGGAAAGATCTGATGGTTTGATCACTTTTTATTCAATTTTTTATAGGAGACAAAGTGATGAAAAAAACGCTATTTGGCCATTTTGATTTTTTTTTCCCGCTACGCCGTTCACCGTATTGGATAAATATTTTAATAGTTCAGGCATTTTGGAGCGCGGGGATACCTAAAGTGCTTATGTTTACTTTTGTTTATTTACTTTTATATCTGATCTAGGGAAAGGGGGGGTGATTTGAACATGTGTTTTTTTTTTTTTTTTTCATACTTTTAAAAACTTTTTTTTTATACTTTAACTTGTATGATCAGACTCCCTAGGGACCTTGAAACCTAGGGAGTCTTAGCGATCATACTATTCACTGCTATTAGACGATGCCTCTGGCATCGCGTAATAGCTGTAATGTAATGACAGGCCTGGGAGCCTTCAATAGGCTCCCGGCTGTCATGGCAACCAAGCGCCACCCTCCAATGACGTTCTGGAGGGCGGCGATCAGGTAAAAATGGCGGCGCCCGTGGCGACTGTGCAATTTAGACGCCATGGTCTCATTTGATCGCGACATCTAAAGGGTTAACAGCCGCGATCGGTGCAGGCACCGATCGCTGCTGTTAGCGGCGGGTCCTGGCTGTATTATACAGCCGGCACCCGCGGTGTATGGAGAGCGCTCAGCTCCTGAGTGCTCTCCATACATCGTCATGCGACTCAGGACGTACTATTATAACCATTTATAACCACTGCCATATATTAACGCACAACTATCTGTATAAAAACCTATGTATTGATCTTCACAAATTAGAATTATTTAGTGACAGTAAGGTATCAAAGAGGTGAATAGGACCTCCATATATTCTTTTCCTCCATACAATAAACAGTATGGAGGCAAATTATTAATGAAGACATTATACATCTATTTCAGGCAAATATTTTTTTTGTAAGGACCAAGCATGTTATCACAGTAAACAAAGACTGTTTAGTGCCACTAACATACATTTTCTGAATATGGTTACAATGAATCGAATAGATAGATATATGCTTAATGATGAACAGCTATAGAAAAGGGGATTTTTTTTTTTTTAAACTTACCGAATTATTAAAACTATCTGCACCATTGCTACAGACCCCACCAGCATTTCATGGAATTAATTACCATTATTAATCAGGACTGAGCAACAGATTCTTTTTCTGCAAATATTACAAAACCGTAAAAAATGCGGCTTTGAGACGTCTAGAGATTGCGCATAATCTGAATGATATTTCCCTAAAGACTGATTTAGGGAAATTTGCATTTGCCAGATGGAGAACGGCCATTTTATTCACCTGCAGGTGACACTGTTGGGCTTATCCGCAATATTTGTCTGCTGTGCATGGATCAATGATCTGAATGAAATACAATTATTTTCCACATTTCTGTACCCTCATTTAGCACAGTTATAGTGGCAACAAACTAATGTTTATTGCTTCTACTTTTATGTGTAAAACAAAATTGTCTAGCCATAAAGAAAAACTTGCACACAAAACAGGAGTTATTTGCTCTTGATGAGTCCAGAGATGTGAGTGATGCAAATGTTCATCGTGCATGTAGAAAAAAGCTACAATAAAGCAAAATCTCAGCCCTGAAAGAACAATTTTGCAAAGGAAAACACTTGTGTAGAAAAAGTTACTCGATTTACAGTGGGGATATTCATTAACAGTAAAAGATAGGGTGCTGCTTCTGGTACCTGTAACATCTGAACAACCTATAGACAGATTTCTGACTGTAAACTAAAGTTATATGCAACCACTTACATGCTAGGCAATTCCCCCAAACCCATTAAAAGCAAGCATACACAATGCTGGTTGATGTGTGAATGTCTTCTACTCATTTAATACATAAAATTACAGCTTTGTAATTAATGCTTTTATTCTGATACAAGAAACCCATAAAA
Source organism: Leptodactylus fallax (assembly GCA_947044405.1). Taxonomy (NCBI): domain Eukaryota; kingdom Metazoa; phylum Chordata; class Amphibia; order Anura; family Leptodactylidae; genus Leptodactylus; species Leptodactylus fallax. Next base: position 3,896,685 of record CAMRHE010000024.1, read on the forward strand.
AGCCAAGTAGTGTTAGGTCTGTACAGCATGTCCCACTAGCTCAGTTTCAGCAGTAAAATCCTTTCTACAGTTTATATGAACCAGATCTTCTCTAGAAACTACACAGGCTCAGGAAGTTGATTTAGTATGTGCAGTCATGTGGCCATAGCAATTATACAGGCCCCAAATGCCAAGGTCTTGAAGCATAAACCACTTGTGGCACAATATAGAGGTCATGCCACAAGAGACCCCAGTGTCAAAAATAGAGTTTGCTTTCTCTACACACCAGTGTGTGTGTCTCAGTACAGAAATAAAATAGACTACTATGTGAAAGAAAAAAACATTGCATTGTGTATAAGAGCTATCTATCTATCTGTACACACACACACATACACTATATATATATATATATATATATATATATATATATATATATATATATATATACATACATATATATATATATATATATATATATATATATATATATATATACATACATACACACACACACTTACAGTTCTGACTTTTGTGGTTAACGACTTAAAGCTGTATCTGTACTATATAAGTGCAAGAGAAACAGACATGGCTGCCCCATTCCTAATCATTACACTTATCTAGGCGACTAAGTATCAAGAACTATTATTTTATTTTATTAGCAGCAGATTGCAACTGGGAGTTGAACACTCACGACTCAATATTACAGTCCATCAGCTGACAAAAAGCATCAGCACGGTCATCCATATTACTCAGAGGTCCTGATGCGGCTTGCCATCCTCAGCACTGCTCACCTTATTCAAGTCTGACACCCTTATCATGGTCTCTGTCTCACCATTCACTTCTACTTTGTCATCGCTGCTACAATTAATCATCTGTAATCTTTTGGACGCCAGAATCTATTCAGCCTTCTAAGCTTTTTCTTCCATTCCAGAACAGCAATCCCAAGTGAACAGCAAAGCAGTGAAGCCTTGTACGTGTATTACACAGTAAAAATCTTCAGCAACTAAAGCCCCAAAAACAAAACAAAGCAAAAATAAAAGGGATTTCAACTAATTTAAGCATTAACCCTATCGTCAAAGGCAATCTTTGTGACCTTGCTGATTTAAAGATCCTATTTATGGTACCAAGCAATGCGTATATGACCAGTCAACATTGCCAAGCACCCATTCATGTTACAGAACAACATACTAAAACATAAACTCATGTATACAGAATACATGCAGAAATGTTTATGTGTAATCCCTAGGCAGTGAAAAGGGAAGCAACACATTTACAATTTTAAGGAGTTGCCCCAAAAAATAAGCTCCAAACTTGAGGATCTAAGATCCCAAAATCACTGAGGTCATCAACTGAAAAGATGGCCCACATTTACTATTGTGGTTATGAGTAGACATTGGCGTAAATGTGGCGAATCCAGTTTGGGCTAAAAAAATTTTAACTTGCTAGACATGTGAGTTTCCATTCTCAGAAATAGGGGCATGGCTTAAATGCGCAAGAATTGTGTCATAAAATTCTGCCTCAAAGTAAGACAACTAAAAGGTGGTATAAACACAGACTAGACAGTCTAAAGATACGCAAAATTTAACATCCAGAATCAACCAATGTGATAAACCTGGAGCAGTTTTAGACTTCCTAAGTTTACAGTAATTATTAGTAAATCTGGGCCAATGTGTGCATCCCATTAAAAATAACAGGAGTCATAAAAACTACTTTCAAGTAAGGGTTTTAGTAGAGCCCCATCCCCTGTGTTATCTGCAGTTAAAGCACAAGCTCATCCACGTCTCTATGGAGGACAGAGATCAATGTTTTCAGGAATGGTGGGGCTTAGAACCTTGCTATGTAGTTTTATTATTCAATTCAATGCATAACAATAGGCACCAAATAGTAGGGGATGATGCTTTCAGCATGACAGTTTACCTGATAAAAATCTGTATAAAATTTTGCACATAAAAATAACTTGATAGAATCTGGAGACTCACTTTGATGCTTCATACACATTCTTGAGCTTCAGCATGAATACTGTATTAATATACAAAAATTTCCTACAGCACTGTACTATGGTGTCATAGATACTTCTTGGACCATTGTAGGGGGTTTTCTTAGAACACTGTGTTATGGAGCTATTCCACCATTGAATAGCTTATGCATCTGTAATCTGGCAACCTGTGGACCAAGCCTTGTTTCAAGAAAAGTCCCCCTAACCTCCTGCATAAACATGGAGGCATCTGTTGACACAACAGATTATTTATTGGTGAGTAATACAGATCCACACAATTTAGAAGTTTGTATGGATTTGAAATTTGGGGAGTGAGCCCTAAAAATCTGCCAGTTAGTCCTATATACACACAGGAATGTTCACAGGCAACATACCTGTTCCCTGCTTTTTGTCTATAGCTCACTTGTGCAGTATCTAGCTTAGCTGTCCAAGCACATACTACCACTGCATATTATAAGGTAATCAAATAACAGTATGTCTATGGGAATGGGAAGATTGGGAGCAATTTAAAGTGTAGAGAAAGCAGAAGTGTAAAGTATAAAGAAAGAAGAAACCAGCACCAACCAGGCATTTCTAACATATCTTGTGCACCAGTGCAGTCACTTTGGTGTTAGTGTGACACCCATTAGTTACTAGTAGTATAATGTTGTACCGTGTTAGCCATTGAAAGTAGTGGAAGAGTGAAGAAATCAGGCGATACCTTTTAGAGGCTAACTGAGTATATTTATAAGTAAGCTTTCAGGAGTACTAGCTAGCTCCCTTCATCAGACATGGTGTGATACAAGAACTGAAAATTCACAGATTTTTATACACATGGTTTTCAAAGCATTTTAGAGTCCTTAAAAAAAATGCAATCTAAGTAGAGAAGTTATTTACAACAGGTCAAAAAAACAGTCTGGAAACTTGTGGTGCGTGACGGAGGGATCAGTAATTCTTGCTGTTATCTGTTTGCTATCAGGAGGTGATTTGTGTCCCTCACAGTTCATACATAGTGTGATTTGAAGCTGGCATGAATATTGAGTTCAGTTCATGGTTCATACATAGTGTGACATGAAGCTGGCATGAATATTAAGTCCAAATTGCAGAGTTTGAAATTTTTGCATAAATTTATACTCCCATTCTTTTCTTTTCTCCTGCGTCTTAAAATGTCCCATTAAAACCACAACCCGCAAATCTTCAATAGAGTGGTTTTCTCCGGAGAAATGTGCGGCCACTGGGAGATCTGTTCTGCTGTTATTAATATTGGATCTGTGTGAGTTCATTCGTTGACTGAGTCTCTGCCCTGTTTCCCAAACCACTCTATTGAAGATTTGCGGGTTGTGGTTTTAATGGGACATTTTAAGACGCAGGAGAAAAGAAAAGAATGGGAGTATAAATTTATGCAAAAATTTCAAACTCTGCAATTTGGACTTAATATTCATGCCAGCTTCATGTCACACTATGTATGAACCATGAACTGAACTCAATATTTATGCCAGCTTCAAATCACACTATGTATGAACTGTGAGGGACACAAATCACCTCCTGATAGCAAACAGATAACAGCAAGAATTACTGATCCCTCCATCACGCACCACAAGTTTCCAGACTGTTTTTTTGACCTGTTGTAAATAACTTCTCTACTTAGATTGCATTTTTTTTAAGGACTCTAAAATGCTTTGAAAACCATGTGTATAAAAATCTGTGAATTTTCAGTTCTTGTATCACACCATGTCTGATGAAGGGAGCTAGCTAGTACTCCTGAAAGCTTACTTATAAATATACTCAGTTAGCTTCTAAAAGGTATCGCCTGATTTCTTCACCCATTAGTTACTGGCTGTGGTTTTGCTGTTACTGCACAGCCAGGAATTAAATGTGGCTGAAATTAATTAATTAATTAGCGTTTGACTTACAGAAAAGTGAAAGTACTGGCGGCCGGGGATGCAGAATCCAGGTACATAGTGTGTCACCATCCTACAGGTGTTACCTCACTCTGCTCCCAGTCATATACATTTACCACTAATTGTGGGTTACACATGTACTTACATTGCTTCTAATGGAAAAGTACAGGTGTATCAAGGCAAATAGCGGTAAACACATGTGACTGGGAGCACAGTATGACAGCACCCCTGTGTTATGGTTTGTCCTATATAACTTTAGTGTAGGGGATTGTCAGCCTTACAATTATTGCGCGGCACTCCAAGGACCTCATCTTTGATTTTTTTTTTATTTAAATCGGCACGCCAAACAAAAAAGGTTGACTACCCCTGGTCTAGCGGCTAGCTGGGGATAGTGGTTAGGGAAAGCCGGGTTCCCCGATAGCTATACATATTGATAATGGCAAGGGGACCGGCTTTGGTAGCCTGCCCAGGGAAGGTGATTAAAAATAACAAATACTTATACACACACACCTCTCCTGGGCATCTGACAATTCCCTGCATCCTATTCGGGGTTCTCCAGCCTTTTACTGAGGTCGCAAGCCGGCGTAATGACGTCATCATGAACCATGTGACCGCTGAGGCCCAATCACAGGCCCCAGCAGTGTCGTCTGGGGTGCATGGCCTCAGTTACAGGCAGAAGAGGACCGAAGCAGATGCTGAAGAGTGCCGGACAGAACAAGGATGCTGAAGGTTTATTACCTTCCCTGCCTTCCCGATCGCTGTGTATACAGCTCTCAATGAGCGCTGTATACAGCGCTATTGGTGCCGCCATGTTGTGGCTCCCCTCTGACCCATGGGGACCTTATGGGGACAAAATGTGAAAAAAAAAAAAAAAAAAAAAAAAAAAACCTGTAAATAAATACATTTAAAAATAAATAAAATAATACACCTAAAAAACGCCCTTATTAAAGGTTATAGCCCCATCCCCGACGACACCATACAAAATAAAAATTACCATAATGGAGAATAAAAACTATTTTAAAAAGTTTTTAGTAGCACTTTGTGTTATTAAATTTAAAAAAAAAAAATTAAAAGTGAAACACAGACAAGTTTTCCCTCCTCTTCTGTTTATATTTTCCTGGATATAAAAAAAATTTAAACACATGCATAAATAAAAACAACATAAAAATAAAGCCCTATGTGTCACTGAAAAAAGTCACAGAAATTAGTTGAATAACGCATATGATAAAAATGTTACAGCCCTGAAAACCGCACCTACAAAAAACCCAAAAATGTTCCTGGTCTGGAAGGAGGGTAAAGCATCTAGTATGGAAGTGGTTAATCACCTCCCCTGGCCCTCTACTTATTATGCTCTGGGATCTAAGGAGACCCCAGAGTATAATAATAGCAACAATGTGGAAGGCCAAACCTCACAAATATTCATCGAATTTCGTGGGGTACACCTGAAGGTGTACTCTTGCAAGCATTTTATACTGTGTGGGGCCACTGCCCAGAGCATATTATACTGTGTGGGGTAACTGTGGAGCATATTATACTGTGTGGGGGCCACCGTGGAGCATATTATACTTTGTGGGGGCCACTGAGAACATTATATTGTGTGGGGGCCACTGTGAAGCATATTATACTGTGTGGGGGCCACTGTGGAGCATATTATACTGTGTGGGGGTCACTGTGGAACATATTATATTGTGGGCGCTGTGCTGCTCACTCACTGTATTCTTGATAACTGCAGTTATGGGTACTAAAGATTTATCCCTTTCAAGTATCTGAGATACCGCTGCAGCACTCATGACTGTAAATATCAAAAAAATACGCTGTAGGGAGGGGGTAGGGGTCCCCCCAACAAAGTGCTGCACCAGGGCCACAAGACTTTAGTTACACCACTGTAGCTAATCATGGATGTCAGACATTTATGAAGGAGTCTGAGTCACAGCCAAAATAAGGATGTGGAAAAATAGAAAAATCAGAATGAGTGATTTGGCCAACCGACTCCACAGCTCTGCTTAATACAGTGGGTACGGAAAGTATTCAGACCCCTTTAAATTTTTCACTCTTCGTTTCATTTCAGCCATTTGCTAAAAGCAAAAAAGTTCATTTTATTTCTCATTAATGTACACTCAGCACCCTATCTTGACAGAAAAAAAAAACAGAAATGTAGATATTTTTGCTAATTTATTAAAAAAGAAAAATGGTATAACAAATATCCAGTGAAAATAAAGTCTACATATAAAGAAAAGTTAAAGACTGAATATGTAGGAGGGAAGGAAACTGATAACACTCAGACTGTTGAGTACATTATCAGCTGTGGATTTAAGACAAAATGAGCAGTTAATACATATTTTATGAGTCCTCCATGTGAACTAAATCTCTCATTTGTAGCTAAAAACAGATGAGCCAAAGCATTTGCATTTCATTGCCACACCAAAGAGGTCACATGAGGAAAGAAATAATGTCAGTAGTCAAATTCTTCTAAATATCTTCAGTGATGGAAAAATATCCTGATATATGTAGGTACACTAGAGGCTTTTATTCAAGATCATTCAAAAGACAATGAATGCCGCATATGCCCATGCATTCCAATATCTTCACTTGACTTGCCCTACCACACAAGAACAGAACATGCAGATATCAATATGCATATGCAAAAACATATTCTGATTATACTGAAAAATGAATAAACAACTATACAGTTGCATGTGTTCTGTTCTTTAATCAGACATTTAGTGTAGGATTCTGTAAAGAAAAATAACTTGTTACGAAAACAAATGCATTGTAAAGGAATGCTTCACCTATTTAAAAATAAAAATTAATTCAATTATATAATTAAAACCAGATACTGATCCATCTAGTTTTTCTAATCTGTTTTAAATTTTCCAATTGTAGATTTTTAAATTTATCTGGTCTTCTGTACATGTATATTAGGTCAGTCATCTTCCTGAGTATAGGGATAGGGTTTACAACAGCCAGATGGGAACCTGTAGTCTGGAGATGGCTTATTAACTGCAGAGGCCATTGTGCAGGAAAGGAGACGAGGTGACTGTGATCAGTGCTTTGTGAATGGTGTGATCCTGTGTTATCTGCATAAAATTTTTACAGGTTATTGTAATTTTGCCTGTGAAAACAAAGTGATCTGTACATAGCAGAATGTCAGCTTTTTAACAGACTCGATGGGAAAGAGTGAAAACTGCAATATTTTTTTTAATTTAGTGGTATTAAGAATAATAATAAAAAAAAAAATAAATCACCTAAAATTCTTGAAAAATGCTGAGAACTTATATGAGAGGTCTGTGGCGCAAAAACATCTTAGAGAGTGTATGCTACAGACTTCAGAGAATAAGTGATTTTTTTGTGCAACAAAAATTTTGAGGCTGGAGAAGGGATGGGTCACTTGCTGGCTCTGGCAATCCGGGCACAATCAGGTCCATCTGCGACTAGTGCCCTTAAGGGAAATTATGGGATAGTGACAACCGACATGGCGGTTTTCAGCTCTTTCCACAGATTCTCGATTGGATTCAGGTCTGGACTTTGACTTGGCCATTCTAACACCTGGATACGTTTATTTGTGAACCATTCCATGGTAGATTTTGCTTTATGTTTGGGATCATTGTCTTGTTGGAAGATAAATCTCCGTCCCAGTCTCAGATCTTTTGCAGACACCAACAGGTTTTCTACCAGAATGGTCCTGTATTTGGCTCCATCCATCTTCCCATCAATTTTAACCATCTTCCCTGTCCCTGCTGAAGAAAGCAGGCCCAAATCATGATGCTGCCACCACCATGTTTGACAGTGGGGATGGTGTGTTCTGGGTGATGAGCTGTGTTGCTTTTTTTTACGCCAAACATATCGTTTTGCATTGTGGCCAAAAAGTTCGATTTTGGTTTCATCTGACCAGAGCACCTTCTTCCACATGTTTGGTGTGTCTCCCAGGTGGCTTGTGGCAAACTTTAAACGAGACTTTTTATGGATATCTTTGACAAATGGCTTTCTTCTTGCCACTCTTCCATAAAGGCCAGATTTGTGCAGTGTACCACTGATTGTTGCCCTATGGACAGACTCTCCCACCTCAGCTGTAGATCTCTGCAGTTCATCCAGAGTGATCATGGGCCTCTTGGCTGCATCTCTGATCAGTCTTCTCCTTGTTTGAGATGAAAGTTTAGAGGGACGGCCGGGTCTTGGTAGATTTGCAGTGGTCTGATACTCCTTCCATTTCAATATGATCGCTTTCACAGTGCTCCTTCGGATGTTTAAAGCTTCGGAAATCTTTTTGTATCCAAATCCGGCTTTAAATTTCTCCACAACAGTATCACGGACCTGCCTGGTGTGTTCCTTGGTCTTCATGATGCTCTCTGCGCTTTAAACAGAACACTGAGACTATCACAGAGCAGGTGCATTTATACGGAGACTTGATTACACACAGGTGGATTATATTTATCATCATCAGTCATTTAGGACAACATTGGATCATTCAGAGATCCTCACTGAACTTCTGGAGTGAGTTTGCTGCACTGAAAGTAAAGGGGCCGAATAATATTGCACGCCCCACTTTTCAGTTTTTGATTTTTTACAAAAGTTTAAAATAACCAATAAATTTCGTTCCACTTCACAATTGTGTCCCACTTGTTGTTGATTCTTCACCAAAAAAATTAAAATTTTATATCCTTATGTTTGAAGCCTGAAATGTGGCAAAAGGTTGAAAACTTCAAGAGGGCTGAATACTTTCGCAAGGCACAGTAATTATCTGTTGTCTGCTCAACTGCATAACTATCCTCTGACAGTAAAAGAAAAATGGAAGAAGGACTATATCAGAGGAGCAGTGAGCGGAAGCCCTTGAGGTGATACCAGACCTTTTGGTTAGTGAGGTGCAATGCATATCACAATAATATCTTATACATTGTATATATAGAATCCCAGTGTTATTGCAAAAGATGGGCCTGCACCTGTCTCTAAATGTTACATGAATGGAGTTCACCTGCTATATATGCTGTGGTCTTGTACTTCTTTGGAAACCTTCTAGAAGGTGTCCTAGCACGGGTGCATAAAGTATATGGGAATAACATACAGAGAAACCCCAGATTTTGTTTGTTACACTTTGGAGAAGAGAGTGACGTGACAGCTGGGATATCGCTGGGTATCAATTGTAATTTATATCAAGCCAAAAAAACTATAGCTCAACACTGGCTGAGGCCTACCCCATCAGTGATGGCAGAATTGGTTAAACAAACAATTCTATTATTAGATTAGAGAGGGGGGTCTATATGAAACGAAAGGCGGAGAAGAGGTTTGAATCTGAGGACCATGGCTAGACGCCACAAATCTGTCTACACATCTTCAAAGGAATTTCTCTGGGGGGCATTTCATATACCACTGATACCAACTGTCTAGAATTCTGGTGGGGGGAGGCATCAGTTATCAATACATGCTCAAATTATGAGATATTTGATCTATGAGGCATTCCTATATGCTTTCCACATTTTACTGCCCAATCTGATGTTCTATGTGTTATGATGTGATAATGCTATTATTATTAATGTGATTATTGTTTTTGTTCAATGGAATTAATGGCGCTATATAAACAATATTAATAATAAATCATAATGTCTGTATTTAAACAAAAATCTTACTTAATGAAAAGTGATCTGATAAAAAAAAGTTCTTGAAAAATCTATTTAACATACAAACTTATTAAACAACTGGTCATTTTCTAAGGATACATTCTCTACATACATTTTTTTTTTTTTTTGCCATATGTGACAAATGGATAGATTTGATAAAATTACTGGTTAAACAAATTATATACAGTAAATATTTAAGACCAATCTGCAGGAGAGGTCATAGATGCAGCATCAGACTGGCCCTCCAGAGTACCAGAGGATGCTCCCAGTGGGCTCAGGCTCCCAGTGGTCCAGTAGAAGACACACCCATTTGAAGAATACTGTGGTCTTTTTCTTAGCCTCCTTGCAGATGACCGTATGAATGGTCAGTGTGCTATCCAGGTTTTTTTCTGCAGGATGGGCGTGTTTGGTGATGATGCAGCAGTGCTCAGTAATAGAAGAAAACTCTCCCTGTGCTCCAAGATCCTCAATGAAATAAAGAATAAAAGTGCTATTTATACGCATCCCTAGGGCTCTGAACCATAAGAACAGTATGGTTTTTATTCTGCTAACAGCATCTATGGCATAATGGGATCCTCCATTTAAAGCATAACTGTGTTAGGGTTAAACATATAGGCAAAGTATTAGGCACTGCTTCCAGCATAAGAATTTAGGGAGATGTTTATTGCAGACCTGAGAGCCATTAGTTAGGCACCAGGCTACCAAAGAAAAACATTGCCCATGAATTGTGCTACAGGGTGCTGACAGGTGGCTTAAACTATCAGAGACCAACTATATTAGTCTTCAGTCTGTGTCTGATTTATTTTTACTTGTGATTTTTTATTTGAGGGAGAAATGCCCTCTAAAGCATAATCTAGTGACTGTGCCAATAATGTAATATGAGTGCCCTACTGTACATGGATCAGAAAAAATGTGGGATGGGAAAGGAGATATTTTATGATGGCCGACAACCACATGAACCCTCATTGACAGTACATATTCTTTATTTTGTAATCTGTTCAAGTGCCACATACAAATGCTCTTATGAAAATCTTATATGTATTTTATGAACCTCAGACTCCAGTGGGTGACAGAGAATAGACTGAGAATGCAGCTCAACAATAACAAATGTGCTATATTATATGCAGTACAGATCAACAGAAAACACAAGAGGAAAGTCAATGAACATGACCACATACTGCAGTACTGAGGACAGTACTTGCTGTTACAGCCATTCAATGCCTAACCACAGCTCTATATGATTAACTGGAAACATATGGACATGTAAAATAAAAGAGCTTCCTGTAACTGTCAGCAGTAATACCACATGGAGATCTAATTAATGGTTTAAGCCAGATATTAATGAAGGAGAATAATGTGCTAATTCTTCTGGCTGAAGGTAAAAAGTAATTGAAATCACATCTAAAAGGCTTAAAACAGATTAAGAAGTTGATCAGCAGGAAGAGCCGTGATAAACTGAGAAACAAAACCTGCCAAGAGAAGACATGCTTAGACAGTCTTCATCTGAGCGCCACACTGTAACAAAAACTATTCAGTTCTTCAGCTATCTTGTTTCGCTGCAAATATAAAAAGATCATCAGCTCAAACAAATGATATTTTAAGAAAAAAAAACAGAGGCTGCAATTTCATGGGAAAATGAGATGGCTATTTTATGCATGCTGGAAATTAAAGCTTCATTATGCTAAAATGAAGCATAGACGGAATGTGAAAAGTAAAAAAAAAAAAATAAAATAAATATGTCTCCGAATATAGATTCCAAAAGTTTTAGCTCTCTAATCCTGGTTTTATAAGAGATTTCCCTTCAGATGAACACATTTAGATGTGGGTAAGCAGAAGGTCAGCTGAAAGTCATGCTTTATTGAAGAACAAGCACTGAAGGCCTGAATCGGATTAGCATTTGAAGTACTATAGCAGTCTTTGTGCAGAGAGAACATTGCACTGATAAAAAAAAAAAAAAAATCCTGTAATACAGTATCCACTCCATAGAGAATTTAGCAGCTTTATGCCTTCACAATTTTTCACCAAGCGTTCGGTAGCAAAAAATTCTATACATCATTTAAATGAAACATGCTATGAGCGCAAAGTCCCTTCTACAAATATCACAATGACAAAGTCATTATACTCCATCAGACACAAGTGATTATGAAAGTTTCAAAAGGGCACCGATTCTCTGTTCTGCTTGTAAATAACTTTGGTCATTGCACCCGTTATGAGATCACTATACATTACGTTTTCTAGTAATATTAATACCCTAATGGCCTACACAGAGTCAGAGCCACTCTCTTGCTAAACGTTAAATAATCACACCCCTCAGCATGGTGCAATTTTCTGAAAGCTAGTACACCGGGATTGATTTTTGAAAGCAGGGAATGGTCTTGTTTGGTATTGCAGAGAGGCTACATTTGTTAAGAGTGTGCCTTTACTTGAATGCTGCTTAGCAATTTTATACCTGTAAGGGAATAAAACATGCACGGACCATTGCATTATGAGACGGGAGTCGGGAACCTTTCTCCCATAAAGTACAAAATAGATTCCATTTTCTAGAAGGCAATTTTGCATGCTGCCACTACGCCATAAAAAATGTAAAAGCTCTTCACTCAATTGAGTATAATGAAACTTACCAAATAGCACAAAATGAAATAGTAAGGTTGTTCTGGTGAAATGTCTTCTGTCTGCTTACGTGTATGATTTGTTTCAAAAATAGGGAAGCCATAAAGGTTGGCAATAAACTACAGTTTGCTCATTTTTAATAAACAGATATTTGGAACTAAAACAATGGACCTGCCTGCATTCCCACATAGAATGACAGGAAACCTGACTCTTATTACATAGGAAATATATTCCTAGGTTCTGATAAATTTTTTCTATGGCTTTTTTTTTTCCTTCTTCAACCTGAAAATGGTGTCTCAGCAACGAGTGTTATGAAACAACTACAGTACAAAGGACAAAGGCAGAATTTTTAAATTAGTCCCATTGTGTCGATGTATTGTAACCTTTTGTCAAAGAAATTATATGGCACACTGAGATTTCTGACACAACACAACATGCACAAAGACAAGTCAATTCTACTTAAAGCAACAAACATGTAGGCAAAAACACTTAAAGCGTAACTAAACTTTCAGACAACTTTTGATTTTCTGTCATAAATAAATTTTGTAATATATTTTAGCAACACATTTTTTTTTCTTCTGTGAAATCCTGCATCTCTTTATTCTTTCCCTTGCTTCTGTATTGAGAGATGTTTATGCCTCTCACTAAATGTTACTGTGTACGGAGGACTGTGCTGTGTAATACGTAGATAAAATGAGGGGAGGGTCAATTCAAACAGTTATATCTCAGACATTATAAAATGTACAAACTTGCTTTTGGTGTCATATGGAAGACGAGATTCACTAAGATTACAGTGCTATCTAAATTATTTCCAGAGATATCACTAGTTGAAAACACAGTCAGGATTAGGATATTTACAGTGGGTACGGAAAGTATTCAGACCTCTTTTAAATTTTTCACTCTTTGTTTCATTGCAGCCATTTGCTAAAAGCAAAACAGTTCATTTTATTTCTCATTAATGTACACTCAGCACCCCATCTTGACAGAAAAAAAACAGAAATGTAGAAATTTTTGAAAATGTATTAAAAAAGAGAAATTGAAATATCACATGGTCATAAGTATTCAAACCCTTTGCTCAGTATTGAGTAGAAGCATCCTTTTGAGCTAGTACAGCCATGAGTCTTCTTGGGAATGATGCAACAAGTTTTTCACATCTGGATTTGGGGATCCTCTGCCATTCTTCCTTGCAGTTCCATCAGGTTGGATGGTGAACGTTGGTGGACAGCCATTTTCAGGTCTCTCCAGAGATGCTCAATTGGGTTGAGGTCAGGGTTCTGGCTGGGCCAGTCAAGAATGGTCACACAGTTGTTCCGAAGCCACTCCTTTGTTATTTTAGCTGTGTGCTTAGGGTCATTGTCTTGTTGGAAGGTGAACCTTTGGCCCAGTCTGAGGTCCAGACCACTCTGGAAGAGATTTTCTTCTACGATATCTTTTCCTTCAATTGCAACCAGTCGTCCTATCCCTGCAGCTGAACACCCCCCCCCCCCCATAGCATGATGCTACCACCACCATGTTTCACTGTTGGGATTGTATTGGGCAGGTGATGAGCAGTGCCTGGTTTTCTCCACACATACCGCTTAGAATTAACCCATAATACATCATCAGACAGGAGAATAGTTTTCTTCCCTACTCTAGCCACTTGGACATCCACTTGTTTCATCTCAATTTTTTATAAATTCTGTATCAAAGGGAAATTGTTCTTTCATTTCAGACAACAGAGAAAGTTTCCTTTCAGGGTCTTCACACTCATTCTAAATCCGTTTCTTAATAGTTTCATGCATGGGAAAAACCATTCTCCTTTTAACCCCCCCGTGCCTGCACACATTTCATCCTGAACAGATTTAACTTCCTGAACCTCTTCTATCCCCACAGTGCTATGTATGTGTATAGGGTATATAAAAAAATCTGTGAATTTTCAGTTCTTGTATAACACCATGTCTGATGAAGGAAGCTAGTCTTCTGAAAGCTTACTTATAAATATACTCAGTTAGCCTCTAAAAGGTATCACCTGATTTCTTCACTCTTCCACTACTTTCAATGGCTAACACGTTATAACATTATACTACTATTAGCCTGAAGTAACTCATCCATAAATTCAGTGGAGAAATAAAACTTGTCTTGCTGGTGTGGTGGTTGTGCAGTTTAACCTTCTTTCAGGGGTTTTGTTTTAGCCCTGAAACTAGTTTAGACTCAGAATCAGAAGATGCAGGATACAAAACGTATAATTTACTCTGTTTAACTACTGAAGGAAGAGGAGAATAGAGAAGGGGGATAATAAAGTCTGAATTTCTTGGCAGATTAAAGATTTATTTATTTATTTAGGGACAGCTGTTCCTTCCTCAGGACTTTTTCAATGCAAGATTGGCGTATATGTTTTTCATATTAGAGGCCGGCTTAGTTGCACAAATGCCACATCTGTGGATTTTGTAATTTCCCTTTACTGTTATGAGTCCCATTTTTGTCTCCCTGAAAACATAAGGGAGAGAAGGAAACATACTTACTGGTGCCTGAGTTCGCGCAAGACTCTACAGATTCAGTACGAGACACATCATCTTCAGATATGATAGAGGATCTGTCCTACCTTAGACAGTAGTTCTCAGAGTGGGCAGAAATGTAAGCTTTGGCTGCAAGACAGTATGACTTCCATCAATAGGAGGGTTTGGCAGCTATGTCAAACTGACTTCCAGGATGCCAGGCTCTGAAACCAGAAGTCAGTGAAAGGATCTGGAACATACTGATGACGATGAGGAGGCAACTCGGCGTGCTTTGCACAGACCATAAGTTTGGAGTTCCAGGCTAGGTCCAACCAGGGATGGGGAAGAGACATGGCTAGAAGTGTGAAAATGGACCAAAGTCTGTCATACCACATCCAGCACTGCCCCATGGCACAGAAGGAGAGAAGTACTGAGACCAAGAGCCCTGGTAGGGGAAGGAGGAATGATCAATCCCCTCCTGAAAAGACAAGGACAAATGCCCTAAATAAGACCAAGTTCACAGGCCCACAACAACTCTGTTATGCCTCATAGGGACAGAAAACAATGGATTGCTGGGAGGGGGGGGGGGAAGACTCTATTTTAACCTCTCTGTTTCCTGTCCCTAAAGGACAAGGGGTCAACCTCCAGGTGGTGCTGTCATGGAGGATGACAAGAGAAAAAGTTAGTTAAGGTAATTCATAATTTATTATTGAATAACCAACCAGTAATACCTGACAGCAGTGTTTTTAATTGTCTGTTGGGCCATCCAAACCAATAAGTGTGCTGTGTCAGGTCCTTTAATAGGAGCAGAAACATACCACTGCAGTTACAAACCAGTGATGCAATACAGAGAATCAGCTTTTATGGAAATACCAGCATGAGCAATAGGTTGGGCAAGATTTGCCAGATTTGCCTACAGACAAATGCTTGTGCTCCGTTCCTCCTCTGAAATTGCCAATCCCTTTAGCTGTGAATTACATTTTTAGTCACTGTCTGTCACAGCTGTCTGCCAGGGTTGTTTGTTTGGAAAAACGGCAAATAAACTCCCACCACTGATGCACTTGCTGGCTGATATGCATATCCATGTAAAGCTGATACTCTCTGCATTACTTCATTGGCAACAAAGTTATGTTTCTGGTCCTAATTATTATTCTGGTCCTACTATTATTGGCTAGTTTGAAACCAGCCTCAAAGTGTGACATCACAGATGCCCAATGATATGTGTCATATGACTGAATGTAGCCAATTTTTGTTAGGTAAACAAATGAGTGGGGGGGAAGAACAGAACAAGTCTCACTTGTTACATATAACAGAAAAAGAAATGGCTATAAAACCAGGTAAGCTAATCATTACTGACAGCATTTTCTCCATTACTTTACACAGGCCACAGGTGCTAGACATGGTTGACATCAGGTTCACCCCTGCTTCCCTTCATCATGGAACCCCTGGGTATACTGATAAATAGTACTCAGGGAGATATGGGGCTGCAAAAAATGTCTCTGCCTTATTTGACAGCCCACAACTCCTCAAATGAGGCACTTCCAAAAGTTACAGAACTTTAAACTTTTCTGTCTTAAACTGGACGTCTGCACCTCTGCCGTATACAAACCTATCCCAGTGATCAAATCAATGATTGAAGAATTACAGTCCTGGATACTGCTGCCACTGTTCATGGGCAAATTACCATTTTTGTTGTTCGTCTACATCTACAGTACACTTATGGGGGCTTGAAAAGAGAAACAAGAGAACCTTGAAATGGAACACGCTGCCCAAATCTTTGCAGATAAGAGGGAAAAAGTCAAAGTAAAGCCAAGCAACCTGCAATATGGTTGCTGGAAATTTGGCCTGACCCTGCCTCTTACTTGAGACCTTACTCCTGTCTCTCCTGTTGTGGCTGTGTACAAAAGAATTGAGTAGCTGGTTGTCTGATTAGCAGTGTGTGGCATAAGCAGCATAATCCTCAACACAGAGGTTGCAGGATCTTCCAGGCTCCAGAGGTATGGTGCAAATCTCCCCTCCTGATCAAGCACTTCAGTTATGCTGTGAATAGCCCATGTCATAAAGTAAGCACAATTCACAGCTCAGATCACTTCACAATCACTTGATGTACCTATTTCATCCTAAGCCCCAGAAGCACAATTACAGATGGTGCTCCCCTATCTAGCAATTAAATGGCAATTAAAAAACACAAATGAATTATAATTAAGCAATATCTAAAGCTTTTTTTTTAATAACATAATAACAATAATTATAATAAAGTAACACATTTCCTTTAGGCAAGTGTGGAATCTGGCCAGTTCTCCTGAACCAGCTGTAAAATTACTGCAAAAATCGGTTCAGAGAAATGAGGAAAAAATGGATCCTGACCAAGTTCATCCTGGATACAACAATCAGGTACTGGTACGCAACCCTTGAATCTGTCATCAGCCTTTCCCCAGGTTGGGGTCTTCCCCTGGGACCTTCTCCCAGTTCTAAAGCCTCCAGATTTTGTAGGCCCCAGGCCTACGGACTACAAACTCAAGTGTAGATACTTACCTCTCCACTCCCAAGCACCTCCCGCTCTCTTCCCCTGCTCCGGGGGCACTGCTGTAACGTATGTGCACCTGGAGCACGGTAAGACAGAACGCCCAGGAGCAGTGAGGCAAGTACTGGCTGGGGCTACTGGTGGGGGAGAGTAATCTGTGCAGGGCCACTGCTGTGAGACATTAAACTGCACAGGCCACCACTGGGGTTATTTATCAATAAATTTGTATTGTATAGAATCTGAAAGGAATGTGGCCCATCAACTTCAATTTTTTTTTTCTATGTGCATCCCATTTGCCCATCAGAGTTTGAGACCCCTGATGTAGAGCATTTAAGCAATGTTATCCCATTTTTTTTCACTATGAGATTTGTCAACAACAAGATTATTTCACAACAAGAAAAACAAGTGCAGTAGAAGGAACTGAGTAGCTAAAGATATACAAACATTTTAAGGTGTTATCATGGCTTAAAGGAAACATTAAGATACACAAAAAGATCCTTCTATAAGATAAAAAGCTTTATAACATTCACAAATATACAAGAGTCTCATTACTTACTTTGTGAATCTCATCACCCAAGGCATCAATGTTATTGCTGTTTATAGAGATGTTTTATTATATCTGGCTCTTGGAAATTAGATCTCCTGCCAATATACAGCTTTTTCAAAGATGTTTGCACATGTCAGCAGGCTAAGCAGACAATTTCTGAGCTCTCAGAAATGTAATGGTACGTGGTTAAACAAGCCATGTAGACTGAACAAAAAATAGCTCTTTATAGACATCTTTTTTTGTTAGGGGTTATTTTTGCTTAGTTTAACCTATGTGAGATGCAACAATCACCGTAAAACTAATATGCAAAACTAAACTAATATGTAAAAAGTAACTCCGCTTGATAAATGGAGAAGGTAATATATTTGTTTCATATTTGCCTGAACTACTTATTTCTGGAAAGTTTTATTTTTTTTTTTTAAATAACTGGAATAAGTAAGAGCTTCTTCAAAACCAGCACCCTATCCTGCCTGCAGGAGAAGCAGAATATAGGTAGAAATACACTCTGTGTCTATTTGTACCTTTTAATTGGAGAAGGATGTGCACTTTTACTTTTCATCTTGTACCATGTACTGGTATTATGCAAAAACATGGCAATATACGGTATGACCTGTGGTGGATCTCAATTCACCTTTCCCAAAGTAAGACAAGTGACTAGGTGCAGCAGTCACGTGTTACAGAATACTGTTTCCCAAAAAGTGGGTTGCGACTCCATAGGGGGTCATGTAAAGAGTCACAAGCCCAGTTGAGAAAGTTCATCTTCACACTGCACGAATGAAAACTGCTGGAAATACTAAACGCTGGTAAAGGTCAGGCAAAAGGACCTTTGATGATGTCACAGTCATGTGACCAGTCATTGCTGGGGCAGAGCTTTTACAGTAGCTACATGTATGGAAAAAGCAGTGAAAGACTGCAGGGAGACATCAGGGCTCAGTGTGTGGGGAAATGTGAATGTGAAAGAACTGAGTATGTGGGGAGAAATGTGGATGTAGCATAGCTGAGAATGTCTGGGTGTGGATGTAGCAATGTTGAGTCTGTGGGTGTAATAGAGGATGTAGCAAAGCTGAGTGTCTGTGGGAGAACATGGAGGTGGCAGAGAAGTGTGTGGGGGAGAACATGGAGGTATCAGAGCTGTGTGTGTTTGTGTGTGTGTAACAGGTGTGTGAAGGAAGAAAAAGCATATGTGAGGCAGTATACAGCTGGAAAGCATACAGTAGGCCGAAAGTAAGTAGGGTAGTGGCAGTGGTCCCAAACAAAAGTCTTGCCCGAAAGGGGATCCCGCTTTTAGAAAGTTTGGGAACCACTGTGGTAGACATTAGGGCATCACCGTAATCAAGTGAAAAGACTGTAGGGGATTTTTCAGGTAAGTATTGATTTTAATATTTTCACCATCCTGGAAAACCTCTTTAACTACTAAACATAAAGGGTTATTTAATAATCTACAAGAAAGCAGAATTCTGAGTTAATTATGTTTTAGACACATTAAACACCTCACCTGACAGTGGGACATGATGTGCTGAAAAAGGGGCATGGTTAGGAAGGAAGGAGCATGGCTTAAAGGGGTTTTCCAGGCAAAAATTATTTTTTTAAAATAGGTCTGTTACTGATATTAATGAGTTAATAAGTGCACCCAAATACCTTTAGCAGTGTTTTGAGTGATTTCTGGCTTTCTCTGGGAGATCCTTCTTCATGCATCTTCTGCATTTGTTTACATGGTGTAGCTTCCTGTGCTTTTATCCTACAACTACCATGATGCATTGCTCCCTTCCCCTCCCTGTCTCTTTAGCTATCCCGCCCACTACTAGGCCTTCCTAACTAACTAAGATATATTAGAAAGTTGGAGGGGGGGATATGTGGGACTTAGTCAGAAATTGTTCGTTTATCCTAGACAACCCCTTTAAGATGAGACATGTGCCAAAACTCTGCCAAAATTGTGGCCTTGTAATGTAGTGTTGATGCACTGGATTATTAAGAAGCACAAAATACATACAATGTTTGTTTAAGTATACAAATACAATAATTCTTAGCAGGAGAAGTTGTTTATTGACTAATTTTATAGTGCTTGTCATCCAGTTTTCACAAAGACTGGATATCCTTTACCTTAATAATAAATTGCAAATACAATGAAAATCAGTAACATAAATAAGATAAAAGTAAAGGCATAAAAAGCATATGCCACACATTTCACCTTAGCTGAACTTACCTGGGTACGTAAAATTTCACCTTTTGACAACTGCATATCACCAGTCAGCTCTTTCACTGTGATACCCAGTGGCTCAAGACGCTTGCTGAAGTAATTTGTCATCTCAGCTGCCAGGGCCTTCATAGGAGCTACATACACAATCTGTAGAAAAAGGACACCAAGCTGATAAATGAGCAAAACTGACAATGTCATTTGTCCCAAAGCAACCAGTACAAATCACAATTTATTGTGAAATATGATTCGAGGCACTTACAGTGAAAAATCTTAATCGTGATATATGAAAAGTCGTTATCTTTCCTGGATAAGTGTGCAGCTGCTTAGAGGACAATGGATTTTGTTTATATAGCCTCATCACTTTGAAAATTGGTTCTGCATCAAAGCTAAATGCATTTTCATAGCTTTTCACATGGGTAATAAGATTTTCAGGACACAAACACGAATTGCTGTAATAGTAATGAACTAAATTAAGCAGCATTCTTTGTGTGAATTAGGAATGACTAATACCCTTGAAAAACTTTTTTCTTTATTTACTAGTATGAGACAATAGAACTACTCAACATGGGATATCTGCGTCCATCCAAAATACAATAACTGGAGCATAATGCATTTTATGCCTGATTTAGCCTTGTCTTTGTTATACATCATGATGATGTGCTGAGAGGATTTACACACCACATGCTATAATAATCGCTATATATTCCTCTGTAATGACAATAGATAGTATTTTGTCAAATGGCTTAACCTCTTTCCATCACAGCCAATTTTACATGTTTCCATTTTTGTTTTTTTCGTCCTCTGCCTTCCAGGAATCATAACTTTATCGTTTTTTCCTGATGACAAAGCCACATAAGGGCTGCACTTTTCTGGGGCCAGTAGTATTTTTTTTAATATGTAATTCTTTTAAAAATTAATGTTCCATATAATGTTTAGATAAACCATAAAAACATTATTTGTGGAGTGAAAAAGAATGTAACACCACCATTGTTTTTTAGTTTGATTTCTATGGCGCTCACTGTACGGTAATAATGAGATTTTTTAACACAAAATATAATTAGAGAGATACTAAGTTTAAATAGCTTTTATGTCTTACTATTAGAAAAATCTAAAAATTGCTTTGTGTTGCTATATTTTGACACCTAGAATTTTTTCAGATTTTTCAGATTTCTGTTGATGGTACTGTATGAGAGCTTAATTTTTGAGGGGCAATATGTGGTATTTATTTTTCTTTTACAGTGTTCACTGCATGAGGCAAATAACATATTTTCAAAGTTCCAATTTCCAACACCTAGGGGGCGTTCACACTACTGTTGCTAATGTCTGTTACTGTTTACTTTTATAATGGAAGATAAAGTCCTGCATGCACGACTTTATCTTTCCTTACAAAGGTAAACAAAAATGATGGAAGATAGCTTCCATCATGTTGTTTACATTAGTATCAGTGGGAACAGATACAGAATCAGTCTGTGACCGTTCTCTGTGACAGTTTAATGTCTGTTGCTGTCATCCTATGATGGACGACAGCAACGGATAATTAGCAACGGTAGTGTGAACGCCCCCTTACAATGCTTTGCTGTGTTTCCCCCAACCATCAGCCACTTTGTTATGGGGTGTGTCATGTAGCTAGCACTATTGTGCTGTATGACTTATTCCACTTAAAGGGACTATACAGGATTAGAAAACAAGGCTGCTTTCTTTTAGAAAGATCTCCTCTTCCTCTTCTCAGGCTGTAACATCACTCATCGTCACATGGCCATGCTATAGCTCATTCCCATTCATTAAAGGGTTTTTCTCTTCTTAGTAAATTGCTGCCAAGATGGGACTAACTTACGGAAGCAATAGTGCTGCTCTACACTTTTTCTGTAACTCCCACAGCGGTGAATGTAAGCTGCGGAAACAGTGCAGCACAGCTGTGTTATGTACATAGTTTCCGTAGCTTCACAGTTACAGAAACAACATAACTAAATGAGCTACTCTGTTTCTGTAGCACCTATTCACCTCTGTGGGATATATGGAAACATTGTACAGCAGAACTGCTCAGCTTCAGCTGTTTCTGGAGGTGTTGTTATTCTCACCTTAGCAGTGATTTGCAAAGTTGGGAATAACCCTTTCAAAAGGGCTTTCTGAAATAGAATACTGTTGGCCTATGCTTAACATAGGCCATCAATATGTGATCGTGGGTGGATGACTTCTGGCATCAACACCATAAACATGAAGGGAGCACAGCGATTGACACATCCTCGCCATTGTTTACCAAGCACATTGCCATACATTTAGTAATGGCTGTGTCTAGTATCGGAGCTCAAAAGTAGCACAGTCCAACTCAAATGCAAAGGACATTGGAAAATGGCAGCCTCTATATTTGCCTGATCAGCATAATCATTTAATTGATATAAAACATTAAACACTCACCAATTCATACATAACTAAAAGCATCCTTAAAGGGGTTGGCCACTTTCAGTCCAATATTGAGAGACAAATGTTATTGTCTGTATAATGAAAACTTACACAATTTTCCAATATACTTTCTGTATAATGAAAATTTTATAACTTTTCATTATACAATCAAAAAAATTTGTCTCTAAATACTGGTCTGAAAGTGGCCAACCCCTTTAAGTGGAGAGAGTCTTTTAAGTATATCCCAGCATTCCTGAGAATGAAAGGGCTGTAACACAAGTTATTTGCTGCAGCTCACGAAAATAGCGCTGTATTTGATTTCCCTGCAAAGCAGGAAACTGGAAGCACTGCTACTCAGAAGAAATACCTTTCCCTCTTTCTCTGGAAAGGGTCATAGAGTTCAGACCCCATTCATCATAATTGGATGGCATATCTTAGCGCTATATAATAACACTAGAAGATGGGAAAGCCTCTTTAACCATGCATGCAAAGTGGACACACCTCTGCATTGTATATAAATAGTCCACGTAGTGAAAAATTCAAGACCACAGCAGAGTTCTTGCTTACCTTAAAAGCATCCTTTTTAATGACACCTTCTTGAATGTTTTGGCGAACTACATGCAAGACTGTTAGCATGGCAATGTTAGTTTTGCCAGCTCCAGTTGGTGCACAGATGAGCATGTTTTCGTTTGTATTATAAGCGGTTTCAAAAACTATGGACTGGATACGGTTCAGTCGTTTCACACCCTTGAAGACCAGCTGTCCAATCTGATGTGGGAAAAATACAGAAACATTAGAAATAAATATTACTTCTTCACAAATTATATGTAGCATACAAGGCTGCAGTTCAGTTTAAGTCTGAGGAATGGAGCTGCTGAAAGTGTGAAAAATAGGATGAGAAGCTAATCCATGTTGCAAATCCAATTAAAAGAGTTTAATGTGACATTAAGCCTCAACAGAAAAAAAAGTTATGCTAATTATATTAAAATATAATCATATGCTAAGCTGGTTGTGTGTGTGTTCGCAATTCACAGTAAATGTGAAAGAATCAGAAGTTCACTCAATTTTCTGTGGTTGTCATGCTGTGGGACAGTCAACAGTGAAAATAAAGATTCACTCAGTGTAATGTGGATATGTAGTTATGAAAGAAAAAAAATAAAATCCACTAAGGTTCTATTAAAACTGACCTCAAGTTCACAATAAAAATTTTAAAATATGTATTATCATAGTTAAAACCAAGTGCCCTCCTTTTTAATTTTCCTGGAACAGCGCCTTTATTTCCAGTTCTCTGTTCATCTCTATGAAATAGTCAACATCTTCTCAGACTATTCTGCACTCTGCTTTGGTTGTCTGAGGCACACCCCCCACTCCCCTCTATTCTCGAGTGGTATATTCAAAGATGGGGAAAGTGCCTCAGACTACTAAAGTACAGTGTGCATAAGGTAGTCTGAGAAGTTTTTGGCCATTTTATAGAAGTGAAGAGGCTTAGAGCTGGAGCCAGAGAGGACACTTTCTGCAGCAATCTTTTGTTTATATACACATACAAATCATACTATATGTATGTACATGTGTGATTATATACAAATGTAGCAGAATTCATCTGAATTTCTACAAACCTCTTTTCAGAGAGGACAACAAAAAACATTCTGTAAAAGATATCACACTGCAGAAATGTAACCAATTGCAGACATTCGGGTTATCTCTGTTACATCTGTAGATAGATCTACAGCTGTAGTACTGTTTAACTTGACTTTCTACATAGGAATAATCTATCTCAGAAGACAATAAAAGTTATTGAAAATCCATTGAAAGAGTCAAGTTAACACATTTAAAGTCAAGTTAACTTTTGCCGCTGCAGACGTGTATGTGGTTGCAAAAAATCCTCCAAAGGTAAAATAGCTCTTGATACAAAAATCCAAAAAAGAGAGGCAGCATTCCAGTGGATAAAAGTGAAGGGGATGTTTTTCAGTCCTGTTCCTTGGGTCCTTTAAGCTGATCCCCTTTCAAACAGACAATGAGAAAAGTGTCGAAGCCAGATGCACAAATACACTCCACAAACTGCTCACAGACTGCTCAAGCCAAATAATACAGGACACAGAACTATATAGACATCACCACGTAATACTGCACTGCTATAAGCACTTTAGCAGGGTAATAACTTAGAGCCACGTAACACTGGCAAACCCTGCTTGCCTCAACTCTCAACGTCCTGGCCACTCCACGCTTGGCACCCCTGAACACAGGAGTCCCAGCAGCGACCAGAGCTGCATCTCCTCGCGATCTAATAGCAGTGCTTGGCCCCCATGCATGCGATTTGCAATCTGTACACTTTCTGGCCAAGAAGTCCAAAGTCCAGCAAGCCTAGTGTGTAATAATTCTCTGTATAATACAACCAGCACATAACATGTAATAATCCTGTGTACAATATGATAAAACTGGCACATGGTACCGTATGTACAATACACACACACATATATATATATATATATATATATATATATATATATATATCTCTCTCTCTACTATATATATATATATATATATATATATATATATATGATTCAAGCAGCCAGTGGAAATACCAGATACACAAATACGCTCTGCAAGCTGAATATTATAACGACCAACTGCATGTTCAAAGACACTTCCGAGATAATCTGGATCACGAGTATATACATATATGACACACATACATCTCTGAGCACATGTTAATTTAAAAAAAAAAAAAAAAAAAGAGAATCATTGGTAATGAGATTAAAGAATAAAAATAAATAAATATATATTCCTTAAAGCACAATTTTGGGTTGCCATTTAATCACTGATACATTTTCTGTTTTCAAGTTACAAGGTGAAGAATCAGAAAAATCTAATTCACAGAAAGAAATTCAGTTCTAAAGAGTCAATAGTGACCATTCGATATAAAGAGTTATAACTTTCCTAGGTACTTGCATAATGGTGTAGGATTTCCTGCTGTTAACATGAAGTCATTCAATACATAGCACTGGGAAGCATCTCAACAGAATCATAATCAACTCATAGTGAAAAGTTGTAGAAGAAAACAAAAAGTGTAGCAGAAAAAAACATATCTATTGTTCTGACCAACAATTCCTTGACTAAGAAATGTTGGATGTAAGGAAATGAAAGCTGTAACAGTTTAACATTTACTTACAGAAATGTATGCAATTACTAGGATTATTACCAATGTAGTTATACTCTAAACATACACATTGATCCAATATATACACTAAATGAGTATACAGATTATGAAAGTAAGAGGATTTCATAGGTAAGTAAAACAAATACAATCTCCAGTCCTTAGACACAGTGGAAAATTTACAACGCTCACACTTCCTAAAGGGGTTGTCCAGCATTAGAAAAAAATGTCTACTTTCTACCACAAAAAAAAAAAAAAAAGCACCACACCTGTTCATAGATTCACAATTTGGCACTAAATTTTGCAAAATAAGGCTATCACATTGTGTTGTATTAATCTATCAAAAGATCAGCACAACGGACGGGAAAAGTAATAGAATGAAAGATGCAGATGGAGCATCCTCTATTAGCATCCGTTATCACTGACTGTAATAGTTACATAGTACGTTTAAAAAAAAAAGGAATAAGTCCATCAAGTTCAACCAGAGGATGGAGAAGGGAATGGCATTCTATCCATTTCCATACGTATCAATGCTATTTTTCTCTAAAAAGGCATCTAATCATTCTTTGAAGCTGTCAGCTAATGTTAAAAAATAGGCGCTGTTTCGTCCTACTTTTTAGGAGCACAGGATAAGGTCCTGTGCTCAAGACTTTAACTTCTGTTAAAAAGAAAGAAGCTTCTGTCTTTTTTTTTTTAACATGACAGTCAACGATTACAAATGCAAACAGAGTGTGCTCCGTCTCCATATTTCATTCTATTTGTTTCAGTTCATTGTTCAGATTCTATGACAAAGTAGAACAGATTAAAACAATGCAGTGTGAAAACAGAATTAGCCAACCAATAGGTGGAGTAAATTAAACAAAAGTTTCAAAAGATGTTAGGGATCTCAATATCTGTGCTCTTGCCTCTCCTACTTGTATCCATCCCTTTACTGCAGCACTGCTAATGCTCACAGCCATCACTTTAAGGTTGCCTTGTCTACCAGTCAAACTCTTTCTGGGTCTTCTCAGTCAGTCAGAGCTTTGAGGCACAGAGTCAGAGTACTGCCTCATTGTCCAATCCAGAGCTGAGGTGGGTATTTAAACCTGCTTCTGACACTCCTTGTCTGCCTGTGATAGTGTTAGTGTCCTAGACTCTGTTGTCAGAACTTGTTCCTAGTACCTTACTCTGTTTCCTGCTGTTTCCCAGTTTACTGATTTTAGTTTACTCTCCTGGTTATCTAATCTCTTGCCGATTTCACTTTATATGGTTTTTGTTCCAGTTTGTATATTACTCTCTTGCCTGTCATAGGTCTTTTGGTTTGGACCTAAGTCTGCAAAAGCACCCATTATCTGACACATTGTTCTGTAGCTGCAACCTGTGCTCCAAGCAGCCAAGTCCATCCTTACTTGTGGTGGGTTACGGTAGATACCTCAGAGTAGCATTAGATTCTGCAAAACCCAGTGGTGTGAGATTATAGGGAACTTATTTGATTTGCTGTCTTATAGTTCTGTCAGTTACCCGCTAAACATCAGGAAATTGCTTAAAACAGCAATTCCATCACCCTGGGAATTGCTTCAGTGGCAATTCCATAACAAGGTGTCAAATATGAATCAAATTTATCACCCTGTACTAGTCACTCACTGTGATAAAATTGTGCTGCATATTATACTGCCTTGTCTAAGTTTACATTTATTGGTAAATGTTTCCAGTTGTGTGATTTGCACTTGAGAACAAAATCAACACAAATTACACAAAACTGCAACATTATACTCAATATGTAAGTATGCACATAGCATGCATGATTAGTATATTATGACATCAGAATGGTAGAGTTATAAAGGCAGTATGTAATTCTTTCCTGCCAGAACTGGACATACTGTATCTCCCTCTCCTAAATGAGCTTTTGACACAGTAAAAAGGAGGGAAAATATGAAGGGCTGCTCACATGTAGAAAAGAAAGCAATCAAAAAGAGAAAGAGAAATTGAGTACATTGGCTTCCTTTTAAAGAAACATTTTGGTCATCTCAATTTGAGGTCAGTGGCTCCTGTGGCAAGCACTTTTAGAAGGCACTGACATCACTGTACATCAATGACAGTAGATTAAAGAGGACATTTCACCACTTTCAACAAGTCCAACTCTTTGCATCTGTTAGTAGCTGCTGTTTCACTGATCCTGGTGCAGTTGGATTTTTTCTCTACCCTTACGGTTTCCAAGCAAATACTGTTAGTATTGGTGCTTGACATACTATTTAGACTCTGTACTGTCAGGAGGGCAGTGTCAGGCAGGAGCAGGCAAGGGTTGTGATTCTAAGCTCTGCTACTGGCTGTTTCTGATTGGAGCTCTGAATCCCACCACCTGCCTGACACCATCCTTCTGACATTACAGAGGTTAAATAGCACATCAGGCACTAAAACTAATTGCACTTGTTGCTCAATAATGGTGCAGGCCAGAGAGAAAATTCCAACTGTGCTGGAATCAGTGGAGCGGTGACTATAGACAGATGCTAAGAACTAGGATTGGTGGAGGTGGTGAAAGTTCCTGTTTAAAATGAGTGTGTCAGCAGGAAAATCAGTATGCAGTAAAAACAAAATGCAAAAAATTATGATAGAATTGTGTTATTTCACATGGACCCCCAAAAACATAAATAAAAGCTAGTCAAAACATTATATGTACCACAAAATGGTGGCAAATGAAAATACAACTCGTTACACAAAAAATAAGCCCTCACATAGCTAGGTTGACAGAAAAAAAAAAAAAAAAAATTATGAATTTTGGAAACTGGATGGAAAATATGAAAAAAGTCACTGAGCATTAACATACAAACTACCCTGCGTCCTTAAAGGGTTAATGTAATTTATTTTCCTGCCAGGACTTCGCTATCTGCTCCAGATAACCAACCATAACTGAAGACAAAATGTGATAAATTGGAGGATCTCATTCAAACAATGGGGGTGGAGCTGGGCGGCAGTTAAGGGTGATTATATAGAGCAAGGAGTGAAGCCCTGGCAGAAGAAGACACGCCCCTAAAGCCCTTTTCAGCTAATTTGCATAAGAATAAAATGCAGATTTTCCTGAAAATGAAGTTGCAAATAAGAAAGGCATCTGTGTAAAGTGTTGAAGCAGCTCTAAAAGGTACTGTTATTAGTCTGATACTGATATCCATGCTGACAGACTCCATTTAACTCTTTTGCTGCCAGGGGTTTTGCACCTCTGGTAGCCAGGGCAATTTTCGCAGTTTTGAGATAAAAAACAAATAAAACCTAAATTGTAACATTAAAAAATTACACTACCTGACCCCCCATACCTATATATTTTCTGAAAGTAGACACCTGCAATATTGTCAAAAGGCCACTTGGTAACGTATACTGCAATTTTGATTTAAAGTGTATGCTCTACATAAAAAAATGCAAATACATTTATATTAGTTGCTAAAAGTGAAAAACAAACAAAAGTTATATGCACAACACCTCCTAAAAATAATAATTCAACATGTGCAAAGTTCATTCATATGATATTAAGGCCTACACCTGCATGCACTTATCTTTATAAAATCACCAGAACTGGAAGGAACAAAAATCTGCTTTGAAGCTGGAAATGTTAAAAAAAGAATCAATCATTCTATAAAATTTACGGATTAGACACCATGAAAACCAAGTGCACCCCTAACCCTATATATTTCTTGAAAGTAGACAACCTGAAGATTACATGTGTCTCAATGGGTTATCAATAGCCATGTCCACCTTCATGTAACTTTGTGACAAACACAAAAATTTTTTTGAAAAAATACACTCAAACTTATATTTGTACCTAAAATGCATATTCAATCAAATATTTACACATAAAACACTTATAAAATAATAGATCAAAGTGTACACAATTTATATATTCTGCAAACATCAACTACAACAAGAGCTCGTACTCTCAAAAACACTAGTACAGAAGACAAAGAATATTTTTCCATTAATCACTAATATGTTAAAAATCTATACTGCACATAGCAAACTGTGTCTGTGATACCAAAATCTAATTTTTTTGAGATTGCACAGCATACCATATATAAAAATGCAACATAATATTTTATATATACAAATACCTTCATGCAACTGTGAAGCAAAGATTACAAGCAAACATTGCACAAAAATTCAAATTTGCCATTAAAGTGCGTAATAAAGCAATCCCTTTCTGCAAACAAAATGTCCTTTTCAAAAAGCTGCAAGATATGAGGAACACATTCATAACCACACACACACATATATATATAATTACAAGTGCAGGTGTGAAGGATCCGGGTTTACCAGGGACCGCACCTGGCCTTACCTGCGATCACTTCGATTACCTCACACCCACTTTGCGTGAGTGAGGCGGGTCAACAGAGGGTAGTACGCAAACGAGCCTTCTAAATTTTATATATTTATTAACCCCTAAATGGGTCGATACTAGACACTCAACACATACATAGAATACATGCAGCGGTTAACAAGCAGATACAAGTGAAAATAACATAACACGGAACATACCAAATAAAAAAGGGGATAAAAGAAAGAAAAGGATATATATTACCAACACCAGCTTGTGCAGGTTATCTCTGGCTTCCAAGTGGGATTCAGCCAAGGCACTTTCTTATGGGACGACCGGCAGCACAGCACCTTAACCAGGTCAAATGGCACAAGAACTCTGGAACAAGCAGTTAGTCCATTTCTCTGAGCCCATGTGGTAGGCTAAGAGCAGTCTTGGGCAAAGCATGTGTTGCTTACATGCAGTGACACCTCTTCCAGGGTCACAAGGCCTCAAGCCTGGCTGCTAGGCCGCATGGCAGCCACATGTTGGTCACATGACTTCCCCCACAGCTGGCCTCCAAGAAACGTGCATCTCCAAATCCACAAGACAACAGAGACTGATTTAGCCTGGTCGGAGCCCTTTTGTCTCCCCTGGTCTCCTCCCTGAGTGAGGTCACCAGGGGGGAGAAGCCCCGCCCCCTCTCTACACCTCTCAGAATAACTTTTCAGTATAATTCCATATACAATGTTTATAGGGTCTGGCTGGTAGTATAAGGGGGTTCCTTGCGAGATCCCCAATACATAGACTCCAAGCTTGACACTCCAGCTCCCTTTGGGTAAGGAGATCAGTGCCTGCACCTTTCCTGGACTATGAACGGGGCCATGTGTATATTCTGAGTGTGCATCTTGACCTGACGCAGCTGGGTACTTTATTGGATTGACTGTAAGATGTTCCCCAGGCCAGATATAGTCATAAAACCATAACTCCTTAGAACTGAGTAGGGTGCCACTGAGTCTCTCAGGGATATGCGGATCGTTTGCATAAAGCATCCTGTCTAAACGAATCCTTGCTGGGTTAGTGGGGGTGGTAGTCTTATGCAGATGAAGGCTTTTGACCAAATGGCTGCTTGCCTCAGGGACAGGACAATAGACCTGAACTAGAGAGTAGTTTGACCACTTTCCAGGTACTCTGCTAGGCCGGATTCTAGGCCCCAACCCCCGCTGTGCAGCAGTATAGGCCAATCTTGATACATACATGCCATACATGCCCCTAATATCATCACAGCAGGTGTAAAAGAAATGGCAAAAATCGCAGAAATGCGGCAACCAATTTAGTGCATGCAAACAAAATAGAGACATACATAAGAACATAATTTTCCATCCCCCTATAAAAATTGAAACCCTAGAAAATAATAAAAATCTCTATACCTAACTAATGTGATAACTAGGGTCAGTTTCAGATTGGCGTAACATGAGTGCTTTATTGCTCACATATTATGGACGAAACCTCTGGGCATATTTGAGGGTAGCAGGCTTAAGGCTAAGAAGAAAATTGGGGCAGATAATGGAAATGACTGTCCATAAGGGTAACCTGCCAATTGGCTTTATTGCCTTTATTTTAGCGTTAAATGGATATCGCTAGAGAGGTGATTGGTGTATTTTACTCTAAATGGATCATGTATGGACATGATAGGGACAGTGTCAAAGGTAAACTTTGTTGAAGACTTTGTGTATGTGTCGTGTAAGTGTTTGGTGCAACTCTTTTGGCACTGTGATTTGGACAATGGTAAACGTATGGACCAATAAACTTCCTGGTTATGTTCAGACGAGTATTACATAAGAATACCCCTCTGATTAGGCTCAGAGGGGTATTGTATTATACCAGAGAGTAAAAGTACACTATACTCTCTGATTGATAGATGAGGGGATAACATGGACAGAAGTACATGCTACCCCTCCCTCTGGAGTCACATACAGGTTATGCACAGACAATGATGTTATATCTGCAGTCTGCAGTCTACAGCTCTGTTCCTCTGCTCCTATTCCTCCTCCACGCTCCTCTGCAATGCTGCCTCAGGCTGGAGGGGGGAGGACACTTCAGAGCCTATATCTCAAGATCTGTTAGGGCTATGAAGATGATCTTGGATTCAAAGCGCCCTTACATATTCGGGGCGCTTTGTTGTTAAAAACGCTGTCGGGAATTGAGATCTGCATTGGGATCTCAATACCAAACACTGTTTTCTCCAGTGAATCGCACTGGATCTGTAAGAGGTATCATGAGGATTTTTGTATAATTTTAAAGAGGATATATTCATCTTTAAAATTAAATCTAAGTTCATCTTTCTAAAGGATCCTGAGAAACCAGCATTAGTAGCAAGGACAAACTACAAACGTCCTCTACTACTGAAGTGCCACCCTTTCAGGACGTATAAATATGTGGGTGGCAGATAAAAGGTTAAGGACACTGAGCCTGGTTAGTTATAAAAAGTGTGCACTGGTTATCAAGCATACTTGCCATTTAACTCCTTATATGCCGCAGTCAATGTTGTTTCACACAGAAAAACTTTAAAAAAAAAAAAAAAATAGACTTTTTTCCCCCATGATAATTAAAAAAAAAAAACACACAATTGGTTTTACCACATCCATAACAAACCCTAAAATAAAATATAATGTTATATATTCTACATGATAAATGCCATAAACCTTAAAATTCAGATGTCAGAATTGATGTTTTCTGTTCATCTCGCCTGTCAAAAACATAAAATAATAAAAACAGATCAAAAAGCCTTATGTACCCACATAATACAAGGTCTTACTACAAAAACTACATTGAAATAAAATGTGAAAAGTTGAAAGTGGGAGTGCAGAGAGAGATAAAATGTTACTGGTTTAAAGACTAAAATGTGATACATCGCTAAAGGGTTAAAATAATAAGGCACTGGAGTTATGTGTCAGCAATATTTATTTGAGCCCATTCAAAATATACAATAAAAAAGTGACATTTTTCAGGAGGGTATTTGCAATTTTAATGTAACTGTTGGGGGTTAAAGTGCACTGTAACGTTTCATGACATTTCAAGATAAATTGCCGTGTGTGTGTACATGAAGAGTAATACTATTTCTGGCCATTTTTAGCAGTATTCCCCTCTGCAAACTCCTTTTCTAAGTTACAATTGTCCCTGAGTTAGTGGCAGGCAAGTACAGACAGATTAATTCTGCTTACTCGGAGTGGACAAAAATTAGTCCATGGTCATGTGATGAAAACACAAATGCACATCTGATTACCAGGCAGATGTCTGATTCTGACTAACTAGCTGTGCACCTGTGTGTTCATCACATGACCATTGACCGAATATCACATGACCATGGACTGATTTGGATCCACTGGTAGTAAGTAGAATGAATGACAGCAAGCAGAGATCTAGAAAACCGTGAGGAATTGATATAGAAAGTATATTGGAAAACTGTAAAACTTTTTATTATATAAACAATAACATTTGTCTCTCAATATTGGTCTGAAAGCGGCCAACCCCTTTAATATTAGCTGCAGCAGCCTCTGTTTGCCTTTGTGTTTCACTCAGAACCTTCCCTTCCCCTCCCTTTCTCTCACCACAGATTTATATGGGTACATGTAATCTAATACTTTAGTGAGCTGACAATCCTTCTTGGAAGACCAAGATGGATTCAGCAGAGATTTTAGAGAGATTGTCATTTTAGGAAGAGGTGGGTGAGGAGGAAAGAGCATTTTATGATTAACTTTTCATAAATTTTAGTGAAGAGTCAAGCTTCCATTTCCTCTTCATAAGGAGGTAATGTAACAGTTAAGTCAACCTGAATTGTTCAAAATGTATAATAGAAAAATGATAAACTATGAACCCAAACTTCTAGTGAAGTTAAAACGAAAACAAGCCAAAATATACAGCTTACCTTTAAGAGCTTAGATCTTTGGCACTATTATTTTTAGTTACTGCACAATTTACACTCCAGTTTTAATTAGCCATTATTAATGATTACACATACCTCTGAGCACAGAAACAAACAAAAGGATAAGGTTTCCAAGCCAACCGTTAACATTTTATCATTGCTGGTACATACAGCTGCTTCAACATATATTTTACGCGCTCTGTAGAGGTTGTAATTAGAAGAATGCGAACAAATAGCAGTTATTTAATCCATCTCAAAGCTATCCCAGAATGTTTACTGATACAATTTGTAAGGTTTCATTAACAATGAAATACCGGACAGAACTGGAGCATACTTAAGCTATGCAGCTGCAAATTCTCAGCTCAATTCTACCATAATGGTCAGAGATTAAAACTTTTCTAAAGCAAGATGAAGCCTTTCAGTGATATCATGTTCTCTTCAGAGAATTGTAAGCACACATAATAAACCATGATTTTCTGAGAACGTAATTTAAATGTCCTTTTATGCTGAAGTGACAGAACTATAATTTCAAGCTTGACGTTACAACGTCTAAAATATCATATGCTTCTAGCAATACCGCCAGAGGAAAAATAACTTAAACAGACTGGAAAACGGCACCTGTAATTATGTAATAATGCTACAGTTTGCTGTAAATAGTTCAAAAATATTTTGTACGGAAACGCGTGTTATGTGTACTTTGTGTAAATTACACTTGTGTTCCGAAGTATGGTTATGTATTGTTAAACTGCTTTACCTTCAACAATAAAAGAAAAAAAAAAACTGTTTAGGGAATGTGTTTATACTCAAGCCATCTTGTTATTTCCAAACAGTCTGGAATCTCTATTGGAGCCCATGCATATGGAGAATGGATTAGTTATACCTGGACCTTCAGAAAACGTCATTGCTCACTTATTCAGAATGACTCAAGTAAAATTCAAAATAGGAGTCCATTTCAGTGATACAGAATGTGCCACAAACAGAGTGTTCCTGCTGAGAGGGTTCTTCTCTGTCACTGCACCCTGCTGCACCCATCTGGCAGAGGATGATGCTGCAGAATGTACTGTTGGGAACAACAGCCTGTGATGTCTCTCTAGCATGCTTACTAGAAGTGCTGTAAACTCTAAAAATGACCAAGCAGTTCTGAAATGTTAGTAAATAATTGCATTTCTCATACGATATTGACTCTATGGTCTCATGGAACTGAGCGCTGTGAGGTAGTTCTGTTACGCCTGGAAATGTATGAGTAACTTGAGTTACCATGACTCTTGTCTTGTGTATAGGTGGGTTTCTATAAAGTGTCAGAGTTTAACATTGGCAGCACATATTGAACAGTATAAGAACATGCCTCCTATTTCAAATGGCTTCTCTCCGTGTGTTCGTCTCCAAGAGACTCATTACAAACTGCTCACTAGATGGTACCGCACTCCTAACTGGCTCTACAGAATGAACTTAGCATCCTCGGATCTCTGCTGGAAATATCGGTGTCACAGTGGCACGCTCTCACATATCTGGTGGTACTGCCCTAACGTTAGACCTTGTTGGCAAGAGGTGCAAGCTACAATTAGACAACTCTCTTAGCCTAATTTTGAGATCACACCCTCGATGGTGCTGCTGTCTCCTCGATCCAATATCAGCCATCTCAGCGTAACCTTACTTCTATCCTGCTGTCAGCTGCAAATTTTCTCATTCCAACTAAAAATGGCTACAAGTAGAACCCCCAACGAAGTACTGCTGGATTGCTAAAGTCAACCAAATGTAACAGTTCGAAGAACTCTCGAGCTGGAAAAACCGATCGTATGATCGCTTCCTCAAACTTTGGTCTCCTTGGAAGAGTCTGCAACTGTAGTCCAGTCAACCCCTCCCCCCAAACCTCCACTTCTGTCTTATCTCCCTTAGTTTCCCCCTCTCTTCTCTGCCCTACCTTTCCTCTCCCTTACTAACAATTTCTAACCCCACTTTTCTCTCTTTTTCTCTGGTCTACCTCCCCCCACTCCTCATTCCACTGGCTGCTCTCACATTCAGTAACGGAAACAAAGAATGCTCCGTCTCAATCATTAAGTTTCTATTACGTCACAGGCATTATTTTTACTTATATTCATGTCCAGTCTTCAGCACTGTTTGTGAACTATCTGTTGTATATTATTCTTGGCTGTATTGTTGTATTGTATTGTTTTATAAAAACCAATAAAATATGTATAAATAAAAAAGAACATGCCTCCTTTACAAGGAGAATAGTAAGACCCAGATCTCAATTCAGAATTCAAAATGAAGTACCCTTAAAAAAGATGCTCCAGAATTGTTATTTCATAAAGAATTCAAGTATTTACTAAAACAGATATGCCAGGAGAGCTATTAAGTAGATTTTATTGATGGGACCTGGCTAATAGATGAGACTGTAGTGTAGATTCACTAATTAACCAAAGATTTTTGTACACAAGTTAAAGTGTACTTCCAACTATAAAACCAATTTTCATAAATGAATAGTACATGTGAATATTATTAAGGACATTGGTTTCCTTCATTTATTAACCCCTTCAAGGAAAATCATGTACATGATTAGGCATGATGGAGTGTATGGACAGGGCTCAGGAGCTGAGCCTTGTCCATACACGACGGATGCCGGCTGCTTCCTATAAAAAAAAAAAAAAAAAAAAAAATGGAATAAAAAGTGATCAAACCATCAGACCTTCCCCAAAATTAAATCAATAAAGTGCAATCTTATCCCACATAAAAGATGCCTTACCCAGCTCCATACACATAAATATAAAAAAGTTACAGGTGTCACAATATGGCAACACAATTTTTTTTTCTATTTTGCAAAGTTTTTAATTTTTTTTTTTAAAGGTATCAAAACATTACAAATACTATATAAATAATCACTGTGTTTGTACTGACCCACAGAATACAGGTAACATGTCATTTTTACCAAATAGTGAATGCTGTAAAAATTAAATCCATAAGAAATTGTCGCAAATGCGTTTTCTTTCCAGTTACACCTCATTCTGAATTTTTTTCCAGCTTCCCAGTACATTGCACATGATATTGAATGGTGCCATTACAGAATACAATTTTTTTCACAAACAATAAGACATTATGTGACTCTATGAACCAAAATATTAAAAAATTATGGTTCTTGGAATGAGGGGAGGGATGGGAGAGGGAAAACCGGAAATTCAAAAATGAAAATTGGCTGTGGCTTGAAGATGTTAAGTAGCTCTCCTTCACTCAGGCTGTATGCTTATATACAGTCTGTCCTCATAATCACAAACAGAACTCTATGGAGAGAGAAGGGGGAGGAGAAGGCTATTAAGTGAAGTACTGCCTCATTCTGTGGTAGACTCTTGGCTTGAAACATAGCAGTGTTAAAAGCTCCATGAATCACAGTGTAGCTCAGTGTATTATAATTTGGGTTCTAATCTGTAGCCTCGTGTAACAATTATATAATGGTGCAATTTAGTATAATTCATAGGTAATATTATAGCCCTGTGTATTTAATGAAGATCAGATTGAGAGATCAGGGATTATGCAACCATAGGCTAATTTGTTATATCTACTTTGGTTCTGATCAAATATTCAAAATTTTGGGAATCGGATACATGAGACTATTGAAAATAAAATGGTATTATCAATCCCCTTCTCAATTGAGTTTATGTTATTACATTGCTCTTATGGTCTATTTGAAGGGGAGGTTGACAAAAAGACAAGTTTGAGTTCCACTTTCAAGACAATTCTATTAGCTAAAGTATTGATAATGAGGTACTGGATGGCAGTTAAAGGGGTATTCCCATCTCAAGGATCATATCTATACTGCTAGCTTATGTAAATTGAAGAGTTTTCCTATATACATTGCTTTAGCAATGCTGCTTTGTTTTCCTATGTTAAATTATTCCTCCCATTGTTTACACATGGATTCCATGGCGTGGAACAGAGGACATCACTCATTGCTCTCTGGAAGGGGTCTAAGTGCTCTCACTGTTTTCTACAGTTCTGTCATTCAGCTAATTGCAGTTTGTCTT
This sequence comes from Leptodactylus fallax, assembly GCA_947044405.1. Lineage (NCBI taxonomy): Eukaryota > Metazoa > Chordata > Amphibia > Anura > Leptodactylidae > Leptodactylus > Leptodactylus fallax. Next base: position 3,934,257 of record CAMRHE010000024.1, read on the forward strand.
TTATCTCTTTATGTAAACACACAGATAACACTGAGTCCCATATCTAGAAGAATGTGCATATTATTTGATCTTCATTTATATTAGATTTCTAGTAATCATAATAAGTATTGTGATACTTCATAGTGTCCTGTTTAGCAAGATGGGGAAGGTGGCTTTGACTGCTAGATAAGGAATACAGGAAGTGAGAAGAAGAGACAGTAGGCAAAACTGCTGAAACAGGGAGATGGGAAAACCCCTTTAAAGTGCCCACCATTTCAGAATTATGGGGAAGATGGTAGAGGAATGGTAGTGGTCCCCTCTTCCAATTGTGGGCTGTTGGAAATTTTTTATTTATTTTTTACTCCTATCTTCCTCCACAGATGGGATTGACTGTGGGTGTGGGGAGGGGTGTTTTTTTTGGGGGGGTATAAGATATGATATTAGAGATTTTAATAGTTAATTCCCCAGTGTGCTCCTTTGTTCGAAAAATCCAAGATGGTGCACGGAACATGCACAGTACGTGCGGCCCACGACCCGAGCACATGCTCGGGATTTCAAGAGAGACGGATGTCAGAGCAGCGCTGAGGTGCCAGTGACGCCACTAGCAAGAAGACTATGGGGAAGGCTCTACAATCAGAAGAGGACCACTCTTAATGGTAAATAGGCGGGATCCAGCTATGACGCAGCTATGCTCTGTGAAGAAAGGAAAAGCTGTGCTCTCTGAAGATGCTGCTGCTAAAGAGGAAAGGTCACTTTATTCAAAATCTACATGTTGCATCATGAAAATAAAGGTACTGCTGGAATACCCTTTATAAATGCTACAACACAGTGTGATTAAACATTTTTTGCAATGGTAACTCCCTTCAAAGATTCCCTCCCCCTCTCTAACCTCAACTTAATGACAAATTAATGACAGCTTTAAGACACAACCAATCCTGTGGATACATATCATGACACATCTATTAAAAATGGTTTAATGGTTAGTCAGTTTGTCCCTAGAAATCAGCCTGTTTCATGTTAGTCATCTGACTATGTCAAAGAAAGGCTTAAACTGTTCTAACAACAGAAAATAAAAATACAGTTTGGTAGAATACAATTTAGGTACAAATTATGAAACATACTTTAGGGAAAAGATATAGTATGAAGACGAGAGAATAATAATAATGAGAATCAAATGAGTAAAGAAAGAGGGCTAAAGGATGGGAAATAAAGAAAGAAACAAGTCATCTGTAAGTGTCCAGAAAAGCATACATTGGAGCAGATTTATGAAAGCGTCTAAAAAAAAAATCAGCAAAAAAAACTCTTTGTTGTCCAATCACATCAGAGCGCTAAGAGCACTATAAGAAATATAAGCTGGGTTGAGGATGGCTTCCATGGGCAACAAAGACCGTTTTTCATTCAGACACTTTCATAAAACTCCCCTTATGGTGTCTACTCTTTCTTCACCCTAACCAAAAGCTAGAAGCTTTAGCAATTTAGTTCCTGGCTAGAAAGCAGCTCGCTGGAGCAGAAACCTTCTCTCCTTTACAGTTTCTTCAAAAAGAAATCAGCAAGCTAAGTCTCACCCAGAGTGTTGGTCTAAAATGGGTAAAATTCTTTTCTTTATCCGTTTACAGGTGTAGTCCACCTCTAAGTGAACTGATACTAACTAGAAATGTACTTATTTTAGGAATAACAGTATATTATTTTAATTGCAAGCAAACTAGTTTATGAAAACATACATTACTTACAATATAATGAATCATACTACTTGTGACATATAGATATAACTACTAACAATGCATAACCTAGCGGTTATAAAAACTGTATTTGAACTAACATCAGTATGTGCAAACTATCAATTTATGCCAATAAAAATCTGCTTAAAAAGATTAACTGTGTCAGACTTCAAATACAGGTCAAAAACTAGAGATAATCTACAGATGGCATATTGTGATAAGTGGATGGTACTATAAAACATATAACATGCTACCCAGCATTATCCCTCTGTAAATTACTGCTACTATAAAAAGGCAATGACAAAATGTACACATTTTGTGATTTAACAACTCAGACCCTCTTACGAGCATTGGATGCATGTTGTGCTTTCTCTCCCTCCCAAGAGCTGCCTGCGACCTTTCCTAATCCCATTAGGCCCGGCACTTTTAGAAATTGTAATATCTTGGGAATATAAAGAGACAATGTTTTAATTGGAATAAAGAAAACTATTGCTGATCATTCTCAAATGTAACATTATGCACATGTAGTGAGAATACACTATTGTAGTCCCATGTGAACCCTTTTAATTGCAATATTTTTGTCAAAATCAAAAAGAAAGCACAATGTAATATTTTTCATTTTCCAGTTGCTGGTAAAGATTCCTTAAGTGGCTGTTCTTGCCCACCAAAATGTCTGCAATGTTGCGCTTTGCCTGAACTTCTGGAATTTAGAAAATACTTTGCTACATGTTGTGCAAATCCACTCGGATAAAGGGATTTTGTTCTTTGCACCAAAGAAAGGTTGGCTTGTTTAAAATGTATCACAATCTAGCTTTGTTAAACTAAGCATTTCAAGCAAGACAAGAGAGAGAGAGAGAGCTTGGAAAATGTAACATTTTCTTTAACCTCCTGTTTCAGCAGGAATTCACAGGGACATAACACAAAGCTTGCTATGTACAAGACTTACATACCCAACCTATTAAGGTATGTAATGCCTGGACTTCTTGCTAATCTAAGTACAAAAACACAATAATGGGGAACGCAAGATAATAAAAAGCTGCATCTCTTCATAGTTTATAATCTGTCAGTCCGTAATTGGTATTGTCTAAGAAATATAAAGTTTGTTAGGAGTGAAAATAAATAAAATATATATGGATACTTAAAAGGAGAAAAAAAAATACAATAAAAATCTTGCAATTACAGTTGCTCCATTAAACCATGGCTTTATTGTGCTGATAAACAGCATTTTATTTCTTTGTGGGTTTAATTAGTTCTTTTTTAAACTTAGAAGAAAACTTATTTAAAATGTCAGCACTCATAACACATTCCAATTATAAACAACCTACAACTTTAACAGCTGGGCCTTTTTGCCAAAAACGGATTTATACATAAAAATAATATCATACATTTATTTAAGAAAAATAATAATAATAAACATAGAAACTTAAAAAGCCATATAGGATAGGAATTGTCCACACTGGACAAAATTACAATTATGTAGTGTATATTTAAAGGGAACCTGTCAGGTTGAAAAAATGCAGTTTGATCTGCGAACAACATCTTAAATAGCAGGAGTAGCTAAGCATTTTTTTTTTATCGGATTATTCAAAAAAATAATTCTCCTTTTTTTAGTAACACATAGGGCTTTATTTTCATTTTTGCATATTTTTTTTTTTAATATCTGGGAAAATGTACAAAGGAGGGGAAATTTATCTGTATTTTTTAATATCACAAAGAGCTACTAAAATAATTTTTTAAATAGATTTCCCACTCTTACAGAAATTTTTATGCAGGTGGCACACAGCTTTGTGTTGCTGGAAGTGGGGCAAAAACTTGAACTGGTGAATTGGGTGTGGTAGTTTCATTCTTTTATTTTGCGGTCTTAATTTTTTTTTTTCTAAACGTTCTGCCTCTCAGAACGTCAAATAAGACCATTATTGGCATTTCAGCATTACATTTTTGGTATTTTTGCTGATTTCCCCTGTAACTGTGAGAGTTACAGGAGGAATATAGCCTGGTAGCATACACTGCAGATCTCATTTGGGTCCTCTAGGACAGTGGTTCTTAAGGCGAGGTATGTGTACTCCTGGGGCTACGTCCAGCTATTCCCTGGGGTATGACCTGCATTGAGAGCCACCGCGCCATTAATGGTAGTTCGTGGGTTAGCCATTACATAGTGTCATTACACCATGTGACCACTAAGGCCCAATCAAAGGCCTTAGGAGTCCCTGACATAATCTCTGGAGGACGTAAGAGCATGGGAAGCAGCGCAAGAGCCCAGGGGAGGTGAGTAATACTGTCTTTTATGTTTATTCATCTACCATGGGCCTCCACTAATTATACTTTGAGTGTCTAAAGATCCTGGGTTTGGCTGAACCCCAGAAAATGCGGGTTCAGCCAAACCAAAAATTGTTAGAAAATCCCTGTGTGTGTGAGATTTTTTTTAATTTTATTAATGTAGAGGCAAATGTGGGACATTATACTGTATGGGGTCACTATGGAACATTATACTAAATGTAGGGGTCCCTATGGGACATTCTGTATGGAGGGGTCATTATGGGAATATACTGTGTGGAGGTCCACTATGGAAAATTATACTGTGTGGAGGGGTCACTATGGAACATTATACTGTTTGGGGGCCGTTATGGGACATTTCTTACCAACCTCAGGCCCTTAGTACCCTTAATCCACCTTGGTGATAAGTAATGAATGCAGCTTACCACTCGCTCCTTAAACATCACTGAGCTTGGGGGCCATTGTATATGGGAACATTGTGGGGGACATTTAATTATATGTGGGGGTTATCACTTTACATGTGGGTGCCATTATATTACATTTGGGGCACTGTAGTGTGAGAGTCATTATACTTCAGGTAGGGGAACTTACAGGGCCATTATACTGAGTATGGCACTGATGGGGGCATTCTACTGAGTGTGGGGGAACCAAGTGAGTCATTGTGCTACATATGAGAGCACTGAGGGAACCATCATACTACATGTGTAGGCCATTACATAATTGTTAACAAAAGCTCTAAACAAAGCATTATTTTATTAACTTAGTGAAGGCTACTTTGGAGGTACTCAGTTGGGACATTTTGTCAATAGAGGGTACTTGGCTTGAAAAGGTTGAGAACCATTGCTCTAAGACACAGCTGCTCCTGCAGTTCCCCATCACCTGGCAATCACATGACCACAGTGGTGGGAGAAAATCACAAGATGGCATTTTTCACAGCTGTACACACAGCATTCATTGAGTGCTTTGTTATCTAACTGGAAAACCCCTTTAAATTTGCCAATGCAGTCCAATGTCTAGCAGGAAAACACCAATATCCTAGTAAGAATAGGATTCAGGAGGAATGAAAAATATAAATGAAGAACCTGCATTTCTCCTTACTGCTGTATCCACCAGCTTTGGTTCAAAGTCTGCATCAAAAACTCCAGTGGTGTTTTTCCAAAAAAATGCTCTTTGTGAAACCAACCTTATGCACATATTACAAAGGTCAGATAACTGTGTGGTAGGGCTAGGCAATTAATCAAATTAATTTGATTAATTCAACCTAAGAGTTTCTGAAGATTTATCTAATTTGATTTTAAATAGTGCACCCGCTCAGGAGCAGGTGGATAAGACTCCCAAGTGTGAAGACTGCAGGAGCCATTTGGTTGCTATGGCAGTCAGGAGCCTTCTGAAGGCTCCCAGGTCTGCCATAGTACACAACTTATGAAGCCTGCCCATAGCAGACTTTAATAGTTACAGTGGGGAAAAAAGTATTTAGTCAGCCACCAATTGTGCAAGTTCTCCCACTTAAAAAGATGAGAGAGACCTGTAATTGACATCATAGGTAGACCTCAACTATAAGAGACAAAATGAGAAAACAAATCCAGTAAAATCACATTCTCTGATTTTTAAAGAATTTATTTGCAAATTATTGTGGAAAATAAGTATTTGGTCAATAACAAAAGTTCATCTCAATTAACATTGTTATATATCCTTTGTTGGCAATGACAGAGGTCAAACGTTTTCTGTAAGTCTTCACAAGGTTGGCACACACTGTTGCTGGTATGTTGGCCCATTCCTCCATGCAGATCTCCTCTAGAGCAGTGATGTTCTGGGCAACACGGACTTTCAACTCCCTCCAAAGGTTTTCTATGGGGTTGAGATCTGGAGACTGGCTAGGCCACTCCAGGACCTTGAAATGTTTCTTACAAAGCCACTCCTTCATTGCCCTGGCAGTGTGCTTGGGATCATTGTCATGCTGCTCCTTGCTGATGGAAGGAGGTTTGCACTCAAAATCTCACGATACATGACCCAATTCATTCTTTCATGTACACGGATCAGTCGTCTTGGTCCCTTTGCAGAGAAACAGCCCCAAAGCATGATGTTGCTACCCCCATGCTTCACAGTAGGTATGGTGTTCTTTGGATGCAACTCAGCATTCACTCTCCTCCAAACATGACGAGTTGTGTTTCTACCAAACAGTTCTACTTTGGTTTTATCTGACCATATGACATTCTCCCAATACTCTTCTGGAACATCCAAATGCTTTCTAGCAAACTTCAGACGGGCCCAGATATGTACTGGCTTAAGCAGGGGGACACGTCTGGCACTGCAGGATCTGAATCCCTGACGGCGTAGTGTGTTACTGACGGTGGCCTTTGTTACGTTAGCCCCAGCTTTCTGCAGGTCATTCACTAGTTTCCCCCGTGTGGTTCTGGGATTTTTCCTCACCTTTTTTGTTATCATTTTGACCCCAAGGGGTGAGATCTTGCGTGGAGCCCCTGATCGAGGGAGATTATCAGTGGTCTTGTATGTCTTCCATTTTCTAATTATTGCTCCCACAGTTGATTTCTTCACACCAAGCTGCTTGCCTAGTGCAGATTCAGTCTTCCTAGCCTGGTGCAGGCCTACAATTTTGTTTCTGGTGTCCTTCCACAGCTCTTTGGACTTCACCATAGTGGAGTTTGGAGTGTGACTGTTTGAGGTTGTGGACAGGTGTCTTTTATACTGATAACAATTTCAAACAGATGTCATTACTACAGGTAATGAGTGGAGGACAGAGGAGCATCTTAAAGAAGTTACAGGTCTGTGAGAGCCAGAAATCTTGCTTGTTTGTAGGTGACCAAATACTTATTTTCCACCATAATTTTCAAATAAATTCTTTAAAAATCAGACAATGTGATTTTCTAGATATGTTTTCTCATTTTGTCTCTCATAGTTGAGGTCTACCTATGATGACAATTACAAGCCTCTCTCATCTTTTTAAGTGGGAGAACTTGCACAATTGATGGCTGACTAAATACTTTTTTCCCCACTGTATACAAGAATTTTAACAGACTGTAATACAGTAGTCTTGCAGTCTATGGTAAAAAACAATCTAGTGATTGCAAGTTCAAGCATCCTAGAAGGGGCTGAAAAAAAAAACTGTCTTCTAAAATTATATATAAATAAAATGAAAAATTAAAATCACCCTCCCATTTGATCTATTACATATAGAAGTAAATAAAGATAAATAAAATTACATAAAGCCAAAAGTCACAAAATGCCTGGACTACAAAAATATAAACTATATCCCATACCCATATTTATCTAATTACAAAATTAGATTTGGAATCTGATTGGTTGCTAACACCCTTTTGAAAATGAAAGAAGCTATCTGATTGGTTACTTTCTGAAACTGTTTTTAGAAACCTGCACAGTTGAATAAACATCATCTTACAAATTTTGAAGATGGGAAGAATATGGGTACAGCATCTGTTCCAGCATAAGCAAAACCACTGCACTAGTGAATTGTTAAAAATAAACATTTTAACATAAGTAAAACCAGGGACTGAACCCAATGCCTGTGAGGGCAAATGGCTGTTTAATGCTGAAGCTCATTGGAGGTTTTTAGACCTGCACAAAAAACAAGCACTGGTTCATCACATTATAGATATTCTGAATTTGAGATCAGGACAGATATTGGCCTCTGAATATGGTACAATGTCAAATTTTACAGCATATAGCAATTAGTAAAAGTTAGCCAACAAAGCCGGCAATACACATACATTTAAAGGGGATTTTCTGGGTAAATGACATAGACGACCTGCCCTTAGCTGAACAGTGGTGTGTACCCCCACCTCCTGACCTGATATCGATTGCCTATCCTTATTGTTTGCCTGGATAAACCCCTTGAATGTCAGGCAATCCTAGTGGCCATCAAATATTTTTGAGGGTCTCCTGACATTCTCCTGATGGCAGATGTCACAAGGACAGAAGGATCGGGTTGATACATTTTAATATGCCTGATTCTATTGTTCTCCAGGACATAAGATGCCATCTGACAGCAGCTTAAAGGGGTTGTCCCACGAAGTAAAGTGAAAAGGACCTTTCACAATAAACCTGACAGCAGCTAGGCTGAATGTGGGTGGGAAAGGATGGTCAGCGCTCCCATTCACTTCAATGTTTGTCACCACTCCCACCCACATTCAGTCTGGCTACAGTCAGGTCCAACGTGGACTGCGATAAAGGTTCTTTTACTTTACTTCGTGAGACAAGCCTTTTAATCCGATCTCCGTGTGTTAGGCTAGGCTGTGTGTGAATGTGTATGCAGGTGTAGGCAAACATAGCTATTGGCTGAAAGGGCATTTGACCAACTGATATCTAATGTGTGTGACCAACTTTATACTAACATTACTACTTACATCTAGACTGCAAAGGAGACTACAGATGGACCCATTCACTGGCATCCAGATAACCACCGTGCAAAGGAAATATTTAAGACAAAAGCTATACTACCTTCATTCATAGGATGGATGGGAGTCCAAGACGTCCACCCCCCATCATAAAGTGATAGCATATTTTAGTCATCTTAGAAAATGGGAAAAACCCCTTAAGCAATTGCACACAGCAAAACAAGGAATTTTGCACGTTCCAGTTTATAATAAAATAGAGAGGTTGAAGAAAGTTAATGCTTCATAAAAAGTCAAGGAATTATCCGAATGTTCAATGGCCTTAAAATAATATATTATTTATTTTGCTGGTTTGAATAGCACCATCATATTCCGCAAGCGCTTTCCAGATATTGTCAACACTGCCCCATATAGGCCTCAAAATCTAAATTCCCTATCGGTATGTCTTTGGAGTTGCCCTTGGCTGGAAACCAAAATGGTGTTAACTTTCTCAAAAAATCCTTATTTGAAGATTAAATGCTGAAATTGTTTTATTTTGCAGATATATGAAACCTTCTATTGTGATTTTTTTTTTTTGTATCTTGAAAGCAACTAATCAAATACAAAACTTAATTTCTTATATCTATGTGAAAGCAATACAGCAATGGGAGAAAAATCTGAGCGCAAATCGTATTAAACAGATCCAAGTATTTGGTACCTTTATTGTGTTGGTGAGATTATGTGCATTTTTACGTTTTATATTTATTTAATGATAATTGTGTTTGTTCCTCTGGTATCCTGGGATATATTTTTTTAACTAACTGTACAGCCATACAAAACGAGAAGGAAATACTTTGCATTAAAAAGCTACAAACCAGCAGCACATATCTACAGGGAATACAAATGACAGCCAATAACAACCAAAAAACCATTCAGTGTAAAATGTAAAGGGCTAAACATTAGAAGCGTTAAAAGCGTCATCCAAATGTCAAGACAGTTTCTTCCCCCTTTTTTATAAGGTTTGCAGTGTTCACAATGTGATATATGATAAGAAGCTAGCAGCTCATGATGAACAACATTGATAAGTGAATTTAGTATAAAAAAAAAAAAAAGGAAACACCCCAAGAGGAGAAACGCATCAAAGCAATCAAGACCAAAAAGTTATTGTGTCGAGAGAGTAGTAGCAGCAAACCACAAGTATACAGACGGCTGGAAAGAGGAGATAAAGAATATGGTAGGGTAATTTATCTCTCTTTATTCCCCAGGTACTGCTCCCTGATGAGGAATTTTATTGTTCACAAAGATTACCAACACAGCAGGCACGGATCATGTATTTTAGGGAGTACCACATATCGTTTTTATTTTAGAAATGTGGGATAAAAATAGAAAATAATATGCACAGAACAGATGCAGTGGACATGTTTAATGAGTCACTCTAATAGTGGAGAATAAAAGTAATATATTTTTTTTATCTGAAGAGAAAGTAAGTATCTGCCTGATTACATATTTTGTATTCAGTTTTGCAAAGAGCGGCTCAATGTTTGCTATGCAAATTAAGCAAAAATTGGATTTCTAAACAAATTCACCAAATGCTGAACATGCTTATTATATTTATTAAAAATATTAATACTGTGCTTTACAAGAATATAACTCAAGGTATTTGAGACTGAAAACAAAATAACAAACACCATTAAGGGTGAGAAAAGCAACGCCATTACTATTAGCATAGGCAAAAACAAAATAAAAAGTCTGATTTTATTATCACTGATACGTTACTTTTGATCAGCCATATTTAATATGTAAATAATCTGTCTGTTAAAAAAAAAAAAAAAAAAAAAAGCAATGTTCAAGTGGGCTTTACCAAGGGTCGTCAGGTTCCTGATGGCACAAGACGACAAACTGATCTGATTGCAGTTGCAGAGTCCCGGCAAGCGTCTTCTCTGCTAAACAATGGATGCGGAGTAGGCGTTCAACTGGGTCTATGGCGGCTATTTTGAGGCCCTCCAGAAGTTTGGATTTTCCGGTCCTATATTTTCAGCCATATCGACTCTCTACACAGTCCCTTCAGCATTTGTTTTAGTCAACTGAGTCTAAACCATTTCAGATTACGAACCGGACACACAAAGGTTGTCCCCTTTCCCCCTTATTTTTTCTATAGTTATGGAGCCTCTGGCTTAGAGTATTAACCCCTTAAAGACCCGGCCATTTTTTCGTTTTTGCATTTTTGTTTTTCCCTCCCCACATTTCAAGAGCCATAACTTTTTCATTTCTGAATTCACACAGTCAAATGATGGCTTATTGTTTGCGAAACAAATTGTACTTTGTAATGGTATCATTCAATGTGCTGTGCCATGTACTGGGAAGCTGGAAAAAAATTCAGAATGAGGTGCAACTGGAGAAAAACTCCATTTGCGCCAATTTCATATAGGTTAAATTTTTACAGCGTTCACTGTGTGGTAAAAATGACATGTTACCTGTATTCTGCAGGTCAGTACGAACACGGCGATACCAAATTTATACAGTATTTGTAATGTTTTGATACCTTTTAAAAAATTTAAAACTTTGCAAAATAGAAAAAAAAAAATTTGTATCACCATATTGTGACACCTGTAACTTTTTCATATTTATATGTATGGCGCTGGATATGATGTATTTTTATGCGGGACAACATGACGTTTTTATTGATACCATTTGGGGAGAGATCTGATTGTTTGATCACTATTTATTCAATTTTTTATAAGAGGCAAAGTGTTGAAAAAAACGCTATTTGGGCATTTTGTTTTTTTTCACTGCTACACCATTCACCGTATGGGATATTTTAATAGTTCGGGCATTTTGGAGCGCAGGGATACCTAATGTGTTTATGTTTACTTTTGTTTATTTACTTTTATATCTGATCTAGGGAAAGGGGGGTGATTTGAACTTTTGTGTTTTTTTTTAATTTTTTTATACTTTTAAAAACTTTTTTTTTTCCCCTACTTTTACTTGTATGATCAGACCCCCTAGGAACCTTAAAACCTAGGGGGTCTGATCGCTCATACTATTCACTGCAATACTACTGTATTGCAGTGAATAGCAAAATGACTTTACTTCTATTAGACGGTGCCTCTGGCATCGTGTAATAGATCTAATGTAATGACAGGCCTGGGAGCCTTCAATAGGCTCCCGGCTGTCATGGCAACCGATCGCCGCCCTCCGATGACGTTCTGGAGGGCGGCAATCAGTGAAAAATGGCGGCGCCTGCACAATTTGGACGCCACAGTCCCGTTTGACCGCGACATCTAAAGGGTTAACAGCCACGATCGGTGCAGGCACCGATCGCTGCTGTTAGCGGCGGGTCCTGGCTGTATTATACAGCCGGCACCTGCCATGTATGGAGAGAGCTCAGCTCCTGAGCTCTCTCCATACAGTCATGGCCAAAAGTTTTGAGAATGATACAAATATTAATTTTTACAAAGTCTACTGCTTCAGTTTTTCTAATGGCAATTTGCATATACTCCAGAATGTTATAAAGAGTGATCAGCTTAACAGCAATTACTTGCAAAGTCAATATTTGCCTAGAAAATGAACTTTATCCCCCAAAACACATTTCAACATCATTGCAGCCCTGCCTTAAAAGGACCACCTAACATCGTTTCAGTGATTGCTCCATTAACACAGGTGTGGGTGTTGATGAGGACAGGGCTGGAGATCAATCTGTCATGATTAAGTAAGAATGACACCACTGGACACTTTAAAAGGAGGCTGGTGCTTGCCATCATTGTTTCTCTTCTGTTAACCATGGTTATCTCTAAAGAAACACGTGCAGTCATCATTGCACTGCACAAAAATGGCCTAACTGGGAAGAGTATTGCAGCTAGAAAGATTGCACCTCAGTCAACAATCTATCGCATCATCAAGAACTTCAAGGAGAGAGGTTCCATTGGTGCCAAAAAGGCTCCAGGGCGCCCAAGAAAGACCAGCAAGCGGCAGGACCGTCTCTTAAAAGTGTTTCAGCTGCGGGATCGGGCTACCAGCAGTGCAGAGCTTGCTGAGGAATGGCAGCAGGCAGGTGTGAGTGCATCTGCACGCACTGTGAGGCGGAGACTCTTGGAGCAAGGCCTGGTCTCAAGGAGGGCAGCAAAGAAGCCACTTCTCTCCAGAAAAAACATCAGGGACAGACTGATATTCTGCAAAAGGTACAGGGAGTGGACTGCTGAGGACTGGGGTAAAGTCATTTTCTCTGATGAATCCCCTTTTCGATTGTTTGGAACATCTGGAAAACAGCTTATTCGGAGAAGAAGAGGTGAGCGCTACCACCAGTCTTGTCTCATGCCAACTGTAAAGCATCCTGAAACCATTCATGTGTGGGGTTGCTTCTCAGCCAAGGGAATCGGCTCTCTCACAGTCTTGCCTAAAAACACAGCCATGAATAAAGAATGGTACCAGAATGTCCTCCAAGAGCAACTTCTCCCAACCGTCCAAGAGCAGTTTGGCGCTCAACAATGCCTTTTCCAGCATGATGGAGCACCTTGCCATAAAGCAAAGGTGATAACTAAATGGCTCAGGGAACAAAACATAGAGATTTTGGGTCCATGGCCTGGAAACTCCCCAGATCTTAATCCCATTGAGAACTTGTGGTCAATCATCAAGAGACGGGTAGACAAACAAAAACCAACAAATTCAGACAAAATTAAAGCATTGATTCTGCAAGAATGGACTGCTATCAGTCAGGATTTGGTCCAGAAGTTGATTGAGAGCATGCCAGGGAGAATTGCAGAGGTCCTGAAGAAGAAGGGTCAACACTGCAAATATTGGCTTCCTGCATTAACTCATTCTAACTGTCAATATAAGCTTCTGTTACTCATAATATGAATGCAATTATATTTCTGTATGTGATAAAAACATCTGACAAACACACATAAAAACCAGAGGGCAGCAGATCATGTGAAAATATAATATTTGTGTCATTCTCAAAACTTTTGGCTATGACTGTACATCGTCATGTGACTTAGAACGCACTATTACGCCTTGGGTCGCTGAGGGGTTAAGATCTAACCAAAATGTTTATGGTCTTCACTTCTCTTGAATCCCTACAACTTCTCTTGAATCCCTACCAGCAGTCTTCTTAGACATTTTGAGCTCTTTTAGTGGCATTTCATATTATCAGATAAATGAATCTAAATCTCAACTACTTGGTATCCATATTTCTTCTCAAACTCAGAATTTTAAGTAGAGATTTTCCTTTTCAATGGAACTCTATTTTTATCCCATATTTAGGTACCAACTTAACCCCTTTGGTGAATTCATTAGTAGCAGCTAATTTCCCTCCTTTAATCTCTACTCTTCAAACAGAGTTGACTGGAGTCACTAAATTTGAACCCTTCTGGATGGGCAGAATCATCCTTTATAAAATGTTTTTACTACCACGTGTAAGGGTTAAACATGTTTTACTTGCTAAAATGTATATACATATATAGATAAGGAAAACAAAGGGAACAAAAGAGTGTAGTAAGCTCATTATGAGTTCCGAATCACATGTCTGCACAGGATGTAGACATGCTTATTTTTATGTTGCAAAGAAGCTAATCTTTGACCCCAGATGTCATGTGGCCTTTTGCTGACCTTAAGAAATGTCCCTCTTTGACGCACAACCCTCAGACTGGTTTAAACCGGTTTTTGGACGTATAGAACAGTGGAACAGAAGACTAAATATAGATTATTGTGTTTCCTATATAACCTTGTTCTGCCAACCAATAAAGCGAAGCATTCAACCCATGATACTCTCTGTGTCAGGTTGTCTGTTTCCCGAGCTCGTAACTTCTTCCTTATTAATTAGGACTACGGCAACATAACCCAGGGGTCTTAGTCCCCACACTAACACACGCAATCTAAATTATCTTAGAATGTTAACTGTTCCCATTGCTACATCCACCGTTACCATTCTTCACAAACAAATGAATATGTCTCCCTATCCTTTACCACTATCATCTAGAATTTAGACTGGATCAATTCAAATACTGGTGGGATGACTGGTGGGATAAACTCTGGCCAGCATTGGAGGCTCATGTTACTCATATCTCAAACTGAAAAGCACTATTACTTCACCCTCCTAAGACAGATTTGTCTTTTCCTGCAGTACCTCCATCAATTCAGATATCTCTTGACGCCTGGCGTATACCCTGTTCCTCTCGTCTTTCCTCTCTCCCTAGGACAACCCAAGCTATACCAATTCAAGCTTTGATGCATCATATTGCTAACTTATCTTTATCAGCCTGAGTTTCGAGGGGAGTGAGTCACATAACTGATTTGTTTCACAATACTTCCATTTTATCTTTTACAAAACTAGAAATGAAATTCTTAATTCCCTCATAGGATGCTTTCAAATACATCAAGATTAGATACTTGCTAGTCTCTAATCCTTCTACCACTGCCTCAATTCCTGCCAACCTGGAGGACCACTTACAAGGCCTGGCTTCTTCTAAGCCAAAGGGAATCAAATCCTTATACAGTGGGGGAAAAAAGTATTTAGTCAGTCACCAATTGTGCAAGTTCTCCCACTTAAAAAGATGAGAGAGGCCTGTAATTGACATCATAGGTAGACCTCAACTATGAGAGGCAAAATGAGAAAACATATCTAGAAAATCACATTGTCTGATTTTTAAAGAATTTATTTGCAGATTATGGTGGAAAATGAAAGAATGAATGGGGCCATGTATCGTGAGATTTTGAGTGTAAACCTCCTTCCATCAGCAAGGGCATTGAAGATGAAACGTGACTGGGTCTTTCAGCATGACAATGATCCCAAGCACACCGCCAGGGCAATGAAGGAGTGGCTTCGTAAGAAGCATTTCAAGGTCCTGGAGTGACCTAGCCAGTCTCCAGATCTCAACCCCATAGAAAACCTTTGGAGGGAGTTGAAAGTTCGTGTTGCCCAGCGACAGCCCCAAAACATCACTGCTCTAGAGGAGATCATCATGGATGAATGGGCCAACATACTAGCAACAGTGTGTGCCAACCTTGTGATGACTTACAGAAAACGTTTGACCTCTGTCATTGCCAACAAAGGATATAGAACAAAGTATTGAGATGAACTTTTGTTATTGACCAAATACTTATTTTCCACCATAATTTGCAAATAAATTTTTTAAAAATCAGACAATGTGATTTTCTGGATTTGTTTTCTCATTTTGTCTCTCATAGTTGAGGTCTACCTATGATGTCAATTACAGGCCTCTCTCATCTTTTTAAGTGGGAGAACTTGCACAATTGGTGGCTGACTAAATACTTTTTTTCCCCACTGTATCTCCTAGTGGCTAACGACCATCATTTTATTAAAACCTCCCAACTTTTAAAATGGGAACTTTAAAACGAGGAGTTTTAGCATGCAAGAATGAGTTGGTCCCCATTACCTCCACCCTTCTTTGTTTCTATTTTACATACGTTATTATTAAGTGGCGTCATGTAGCACGCCAATATTTTGCGTATGTTATATAATGTATTACCACTTGTACACATTTGTTTTTGTTTTTTTTACGTTTTTACGTAAACGTTCAATAAAAATGTATTTGAAAGACAAAAGAAAAAAAAAAAGCAAAAGTTCACCAGTTGAATATGTATATTTCAACCATCTGTCACTAAACACAAAAAAAGGGGGGGGGAGAGTGTTCAATACATTGGCAAACATTTACTGATGCAGTTTATCAGTTAAACACTGTAAACTTAGACCTTGCAGTCACAAGAGGCACCAAATTAACTATAGTGGCACACTCTTAGCTTACTTTATAGCATTATATTATGCCATAAATATTCCACATGCCAGTAAGGACCTGACAAAACCACACCTCTTGTCTACACATATGCTCTTTTAAGCACAAATCAATAACAAATTTGTCTGAAATGAATTGCTCCAAAAAGAAGGTGCAACATACACCAGAATTCTGGTGCATAGACCATAGTAAATCTAGGCCATGAGCATGATGACAAATTCTATAAAGCCATAAATATTAATTTTTTTATCTTCTGTTACACTGTCCTCTAACATGATCTGAACTGTGAGTTCCCAACCCTTTGTCAAGCCACTTTTAAAAATGACAGAAGGAGTCAAGCCACAATGAACATTAAAAAAGGAAAATAAATAAATCTTTCAAAGCAAACCATACAGTAACTGTCATGGCAGCATAGCTCGGAGATACAGTACTGTGCAAAAGTTTTAGACAAGTGTGGAATGATTTAAAAAATTGAAGTGTAAATTTATTTTTGTCAAATAAAGTGCAAAATGAATAAATGAACAAAAGAGAAATCTAAATCAAAATTAATATTTGGTGTGACCATGCTTTGCCTAAAAAACAGCATCAATTCTCCTAGGTATACTTGCACACAGTTCTTGAAGGACATCTTGGAGAACCACCCACATATCTTGCTCAAATCTTCATGTAATTCTAAACAGACTTGATTATGCTGCTCTAAGGGCTCTGTGTGGGGCCATATCATCCCTTTCAGGACTCCTTGTTCTTTATTTTGAAGATAGATCTTTGACCATGGCTATATGTTTGGGCTTGTTGTCCTGCTGTAGTATAATTTTGGAACCAGTCAGTCATTTCTGATAAGGATTTCAAGATGTACTGTTCCAGATCTTTTGAAGCACCAAGAATCAGGCAACATGGAGGACAGTAGTCTTAGTGTAGCAGATGAAAGACACATCATGCTTACTTCCCTTAAAAGTCAAAAGATGACCAGTGCCATCAGCTTAGACCTGGCAAAAACCAGCGGGACCCAGGTACACCCATCTACTGTTTGGAGAAGTCTGGACAGAAGTGGCCTTCATGAAAGAATTGTGGCCATACTTTCGACATTGAAACAAGGCAATAAGGAACCAAGATAGACAGTCACTACCAGTCCTTGAAGTCTGAGAGGGTCAAAAGGCCTCTCTATAACATAAAGAGACATAAATATTATAGATCGCGAGTGGGGCCCTTCTATAGACTTTGCATTGGGGCCCTTCAGCTTCAAGTAATGCAGAAAAATGGTAAAAAGCACTAAAGGATTTTGGACGGAGGTTGAGAGTCTTGTATCTGGTGTACTAAGTACCTCTGTTCCACCCACTCCTGAGATTTGTCTATTTGGCATCTTAGACGAAGAACTATGGCCACATCATTCTTGTATATTCTTGCGGGAGTCCCTATTTTTAGCCAGTAAAGCCAGCTCCCTACGCTGGATGGCTCCACGGCCACCTTCTCTATCAATGTGGAGGAAATTAGTGAACTTGGTCCTACCTTATAATCGAATGGTGTATAAAGGAAGGGGCTGTCCTAATAAATTAAAGAAAGTTTGGGGTTCCTGGTGTGATTCGCCATTGACTTTATACTCCATCCTTCCGTACGGCCCTTGGTGCACTCACCAACTAGATGGGGAATACAGCTGAGCGAGATCATTGCCTTGCCCTGAGACCCACCCTGGATGTTTATTTCTATCCGTTTGGATTGTACCTTTTTCATTCTTATGTTGCATGATCTGACCCTCTACAGGTTGGATTGCTCTTCCTCTTGGTTCCCCTGCTTGGACTCCCTTCTGGATTGTCTACTGTTTTATGATTCTTATGTTCATGTACTGGACTTTGCAGCGCTGTTCTGACTGTTTTAGCTTTCCTTTTACCTGTTGTTGAATGTCTTGTACGACAAGCTATTTTGGACTTGATCTAAACCTATACTGATTTGCTAGTACTATCTATTTGTACTGATTAACTTGATGTACTCTTTTCAATAAAACAAGTTTAAAAAAAAAAAAAAATTGTAGAAAGTGCTCTGGACTGAAGAGTCCAAATCTGAACTATTTGGATATTATTCTGTCTGTTATTACATGAAGAAACACACGCTTTGGGGCAAGGCTGCATCCACAGAAGATCTGTGCTTAGTTCTCCAAGATGTCTGGAACAACCTCCCTGCAGAGTTTCTTCATAAACTATATTTGATGCTATTTTGAAGGAAAAGTCACTTTGTTAATTGACAAAAAAAACTATTAACACTTCTATTTTTGAAAGTAATTTTACTTTGCAACCTTTTTTTCCCCATGCCTGCCTAAATTATTTGCACATTTCTATAGGTCTAGCAGTTACAAAGATACTGTGAATACCCAAGTCAATGTCTGACTTATTCAAGAACCTTGAAACATGGTTTGGGATACCAGCAAAATCAGAGTCTCTTCAAAAAGGAAGAGCCCACCCCCCAACCCCGAAGACAGCTGTTTTGCCTTTCTTGCCCCAGAATCGAGCAGTATACTGGTTGGCTGAATGAGAGACCTTTATTATAGCTCTCATGGTGAAATATTTCTCCTTGCAAAGATGCCAGCTTGAATATAGAGTGTGAATAGACTTTTATGTTTTGCTTTTTCTCTCATATTGCTGTCTATAGGGCAACAGGCTTGAAGGTGTTGTATAATATTATAGGAGTATTAGTATTATAGAGTATTAAACTATCATAATAAAATGAACCAGGTATTTGTTTAATAAAAGTAAAAGAAGAAAAAAAAAGGCATTTTGAATTTCAGCATGTAAAGGTAGAATGGCAAAAAATAAAAATCTATTGTTGTTTAACAGTGGCGATAAAATATACAAAGATTAAAATATGTGCCTCTATAGGAAGCAATATAAAAAAAATTCTATATTGTATTTTATTATCGTAAGTGACAAAGTTATTTCAAGCTTTAAAAGCAGCCTTATTCTATTACACTATACTTGTTACAGCTGCTTCCTACTATTTTTTGTAGAACAAGTTGCTGGAAAAGATTTGCATTTGGGATTCACTGTCAAACCAGCAGAAAATTAAAAGAGTCAACACAAGCAGCCCCTGAGTTCAATTTCTTTGCCACCAGCCGGGCCTTTCAGAACTTAAGAGTTTGTGATCAATTCCTTTACATTTCTTTTTCAATGAACCATGCAATCTGACAGTCCCAAGCATAGAGCGCTACTAGCTTTGCTCGAGGCTCTCTTAGTCCACACGGCAGGGAAACTGAGAACTTTAGCGTGACCCCATTGTGTAGTTGAAAAAGCAAGAAAAAAAAAAGACTGCAGGTGGCATGCAGTTAAACTGACTTTGAACTGGTCCTATACCAAACTAATATAGGATTTGATTTCAGAATACAGGGCAAGTATGCTTTCTAAATTGGATGCTCACTGGTATACACGCTTTCAGTACAGTGCCTTTAGAAGTAAATGTCCTGACCGGCTGCATTATCATCAACTGTTAATTTGCTTGCATGTTTAAAGCAAAAAAAGCCCAAAGTATTCAAACATCAGCAATACACTAATATCACTGAAATCCTAAATTTATCTGCACAAGTCTGCAAAGACTATAGACTACACAGTTTACACCATGTGAAGTCTAGCTCTATCTGTATATAGCCTGTAGAATGATAAGGAAATAGCAGTAAGGTTAGTAAATTCTTAATACTCCCACATATTTAAAACCAGGGTTGTGGAGTCGATAGGTCAAACCACCAACTCCAAATCCTCCATTTTAACATGGATCCACTCCTTCACAAAAAACTGACAGTCGCAGTCAGTCACAAGCATTAAAGATTCTCTAATTTATTAAAAAGCTAGAGACTGAACTCCTATGAAATTAAATATGCAAAAATACTATACATCAAATTATACAATATTAATAATTTTATAATCTAATTAAAAATAATTATTCATTGTATTAGGAAGATGGAGTCAGTAACTTTTTTCTGACTCGGACTTCAATCAAAATTGGTCCCAAATCCGGCTAAACGACTCTTTTATTTCAGTCATATGACAGATCCATCCCCATTGAGACCTCAATTTTTCTATTCTTATAGCAGTACAGAAAAATAGAAATCCAGATGAAGATAACAACAGCCTGATGGAAATATGTGAACCTCTTCTTAGCTGTGAACCCACTTCTGGCTCTGACTTACAATTACTCATGTAAAATACTGACTAAATACTAACCGTGTGAAAGTGGCCTTACACACAATCTGTCAGCTCTTCTGGTCGACACCATGTTTTAGTAAATCCTTGTATTATGCATAATATAACAAATCTTTAGATAGCGTATAGACTATGCATCGAGTTATTCCGCCTGGAACCATATGAATAAATTGAAACCTGCAAGTTACCATTCCATTTGTGAAAAAGTCTTGTCTCTACACAGTTCAATTAGTACTGACAATGTCAGACCGTCTAGGGCCAATCCCTCAGGAGAGTGGACAGGTGGCCGTGCATGTGAGCTACCTGCTCCTTTCACTTCTATGGGAATTATGGAAAGTTTCCCCTTGTTTGTAAGACAAGTACAGGTCTCAGGGGAGGGACCTGCGTGTATCATACATGTATGGCTAATTCCGTGCATTTGATATAAATTAAAACTAGGATAAGGATAGTTCTTTAAGGCCTTATTCACATGTCAGTGTTTTGGATCAGTGTCTGTGGAGACTACACAGAAATAAGGTATAATGGAAAGATTTGCACTTGTTCTATTCTTTCCCTGCCCCTGGTTTGGCTTACAAATATTGATACCAGACGCTAACCAAACACTGATTTGTGAATAATGAGTTTCCTTCGTGAAATGAGTCACAATTACATGACAGCATAAATAAAAAGTATGCACTGTAGTCGTCAGGGATGGATATTTCTATTTTTTACATGCTTGATCATTTTTTTTTCTGTGCGCCCACAGGAGTGATATAGGTTTGTATGTATGTATAAATGCTACACACACACACACACACACACATATATATATATATATATATATATATATATATATATATATATTTTTTTTTTTTTTTTTTAATAACGGCAATACCAATTCCCCAGTTCATTAACACATTTATAACAGACTATGTATGTACTGGAATTAAAAAAAAAAAAAAAAAAAACAATTCCTAGCCAGGAACTGGAAAATACAGAAGTACTCATTTTACAGATATGAATATTTGATGGGCTGCCATGAAGGGAATACAAAAAATGGTGACAACCAGTGAATTGTCCTAAAACAATATCTGAAACTAGATGAGTTAAATATTATTATTTCTCCATTCATGGAGAAACCAGCTTTTTCCATAAATATGACAGCTTTTCCACTTAAATGTTGCTTGATTTAACCACAGCAACACAATAGCAAGAAACAATTCCTAGAAGACAATATCCACTGAAGGTTTAATTCTTGCTGTCCAACAAAATTACTTGAGCCAACTACGACTGTTCCAGGAAGCTGAGGGTTTGCACTAATATAAGTGGCATTTTAGGAAGAAACAAGTTGGATACTCAGATGCAGAACTTAACTAACTGTATCATGACAAATTCCAGGAAAAAGGATGTGCAGAAATAAGATTTTTGCAGATCTTACAGAGAATGATGCCCACAGAAGCATAGTTTTATTAACTGCTAAGATTTCTGAAGGATAAGAGAAACATGGTAATTTATGCACTAATGTGTTTTACTTCACCCAGCCCTGCTTACTTGGTAAAATTATAAAAGCAACAAAACATTACTGAAAGAAAGGGGTTTATTGATTTTGTAATAATTCCTATGCATTAAGTAGAGAAATCCACTTTTTATTTAGGTCATTAATTATGTACTGTAAGTAAAAGGAAATGGAAATGGCATGCAACAAAGAAATAAATCCTACCTCGAGAACCCACTTTAGGTAAAACGCTCAAGCCATTTATCAAGGATAGTAATTCGTAGGAGTGAGTTTTTTTTTCTACCATATGCCAACTGAACCTGTCTCAATGCAGTCAATTAAAAACTTGTAAGTATATTAAAGAAAGATGTGGCAGGAAAGGATGGAGTTCCTATATACTCTAGGCCTGGGGTTTGAAAATACATCTACCAAGTAGTTGTGGTACCAAGAAGTACTTATCTGAATCATCACAAAGAAGAAATATTTTCACAAAACAGGAATGAAGAAATGTAAAAAACTAGATTGAAGCTCTTAGAACATCTCATTCTTGTTATACTTCTTGTTATGTGCCCTGTAGACACCTCAATTCCCTAAATCATATGGATAACAGCTTTCCAAAATGTTCTGCCCTATTTGAGACTTCAGATTTCTCAAAAGCTTGTTTACACCTTATTTCAGCAGTTTTTATTCTATGAACAACTGCATTTGCCCATGTCTGGCTATTGTACTTTCAGTAAACCAAACATGAACATGTCTGAGAAAAATCTAATTCTTATCTACTGCTTCATTTACATTTTTTTATTCAAATATGATTTTTAAATTATTTTCTGTATTCTTTCCTTATATTCTGTATTCACTTCTTTATTTGATATAGTGATTAGAAACTCAATGTGAAATGACTGCATCCCTGACTATAAGTAGATGTTCACAAAAAAAATTTTTGCAGCCTGAAAAAAAAAAAAAAAAAATCAGCTTCAGGATTTATGAAGGTTTGGAAGTTTTTGGAAAAGAGACATTAAAATCAGCTTCAGGAACACACTATCAGATTTTAAGAAGGGATTTTGTCAAAATAAGTCTCAAAAGCATTCGTTTTTTCTGCCTCCCATTCATTTTGATGGTATTTGCATGAATGAAGATAGGGCAAGATGCTTTTTTTTTTTTTTTTTTGACATGAATAGAAGGGATAGTCAGGTGTTTTAAGGAGAATATTTAGGTTGAATACTATTCAAAAAATTCTGTGTGCACATACTCTTAGGGGGCGTTCACACTAACGTTGGTGACCGTCAGTAGTGTCCGTTGCTATTGTCCGTTACAAGATTTTAGCAACACGGACAATAGCTAAAACGGACACTAGCTGAACCGTCAGAAATCCGTTAAAATTTCCATTCATTTCAATGAGTTTTTATATTGTGTCCGTTAGTGTCCGTTTACACCCAATCCGTCAGAAGTCCGTATTTTTTTTGCGGACAAAAAATCCTACATGCAGGACTTTTTTGTCCGTTTGAAATAACGGATTCTTGACGGACAGCAAGTGTCCGTTATTTTTTTAACATTGAAGTCTATGGGTAACGGGCTTATAACGGATAGTAACTGATAGCCATCAGTTATTGTCCGTTATTTTATGTCCGTTTTTTTTATGCACATGCTCAGAAAGCAGAAAAAAAAAAAACGGACAGTGTTAAAGAATGGACACTAACTGATGCTAATGTGTCCGTTTTTTTTTAACTAATCCATTAACTGGATCAGTTAAAAAAACAGACACATTAACATCAGTTAGTGTCCGTTAATGTCTGTTATCATAGGTGTCCGTTTTTTTTGTTTTGTTTTTTTTTTAACGGACACTATCAGAACGGACATCAACGGTAGTGTGAACCCTGCTATAGGCTTCGTTCACATCTGTGTCAGAGTCTCCGCATGAAATCAGCAAATAAAAAAAATCCTGCACACACGGGTTTTTTGTCAGCCTCTTTCAGTTTAATAACAACAGACACCTGACGGAACCAATTATAGTCAATCGTGTCCGTCATGATCCGTATGTAACCACTATTTTAGTGGCCAGCCTATCCTTTGTTCTGGTCCTCCCACAGACAAGAACAATGGAAAAACCGATGCAGACGTGAACTTAGCCTTAATCTGCTCTTTGTAAAGAATGGTGCTGTGTTCCTGATGGGGGGGGTTTGTGTGTATGTATGATATGCATAAATATTGCAAACTAATTTTATTATGTAATGTAAACAGAAATGTATTAGACTGGGTACTAGAATATTATGTAAGCAAGGTCACTTGGGGTAAAGATATATCAGTTTTAAGCGTGAGGTGGCTATTGGGATGCCACTTGATTTTAAGGTAGCTGCAACATAGACCCTAATTTGTATGAGTATATATTTTTTTTTAATCTTTCGTTTTTTATTTTTAGAATAAGAACATTATCCCCTTAATAAACGACCTCAATAAGACTTTTTTTTTTTCCACCAGCTCTTTTTTTCCCCCCCATTTATGGCTCTTTGTATTTCAGCAGCCATAACTTTTTACATTTTTTATTGACAAGACTGAATAAGTGCATGTTTTATTCAGGAGAAAATGCACTTTTATGGTCTGTTTGGGTGTCCATATAAATTATACACATAAAATAAGTTAATTTAAAGCATAATATAATTTTCTCTGCAATGCAAAGATATTTTTGCCACTGTTTTTCTGTTTCTTTTTTTAGTGTATGCATTACACACTAAAAAACTTGTCATATTCTTCAAAATTATTATAAAATAAAAAACAGACACACACTTCAACATTGAAACTGCAATGCCAGGTATAATTGAAGCAGAACGTCTGCAGAGGACTTTCTGCGAAAAGCTCTGTGGGAAAAACCGCAATGTATTTCCGCCGCAATTTTTCCCACAGCACTTTTTCACTGTGGCTGCTACGTTGGGCTTTAGCCTAAAACATCTCAATTTATTCAGTGTCGCGTATGAGTGCCACATGCAGAAATACACACACTTACAGTGCCTTGCGAAAGTATTTGGCCCCCTTGAACTTTTCAACCTTTTGCCACATTTCAGGCTTCAAACATAAGGATATAAAATTTTAATTTTTTGGTGAAGAATCAACAAGTGGGACACAATTGTGAAGTGGAACGAAATTTATTGGATATTTAAAATTTTTGTAAAAAATAAAAAACTGAAAAGTGGGGTGTGCGATATTATTCGTCCCCTTTACTTTCAGTGCAGCAAACTCACTCCAGAAGTTCAGTGAGGATCTCTGAATGATCCAATGTTGTCCTAAATGACTGATGATGATAAATACAATCCACCTGTGTGTAATCAAGTCTCCGTATAAATGCAACTGCTCTGTGATAGTCTCAGGGTTCTGTTTAAAGCACAGAGAGCATCATGAAGACCAAGGAACACACCAGGCAGGTCCGTGATACTGTTGTGGAGAAGTTTAAAGCCGGAGTTGGATACAAAAAGATTTCCCAAACTTTAAACATCCCAAGGAGCACTGTGCAAGCGATCATATTGAAATGGAAGGAGTATCAGACCACTGCAAATCTACCAAGACCCGGCCGTCCCTCTAAACTTTCATCTCAAACAAGGAGAAGACTGATCAGAGATGCAGCCAAGAGGCCCATGATCACTCTGGATGAACTGCAGAGATCTACAGCTGAGGTGGGAGAGTCTGTCCATAGGACAACAATCAGTCGTACACTGCACAAATCTGGCCTTTATGGAAGAGTGGCAAGAAGAAAGCCATTTCTCCAAGATATCCATAAAAAGTCTTGTTTAAAGTTTGCCACAAGCCACCTGGGAGACACACCAAACTTGTGGAAGAAGGTACTCTGGTCAGATAAAACCAAAATCCAACTTTTTGGCCACAATGAAAAACGATATGTTTGGCGTAAAAGCAACACAGCTCATCACCCTGAACACACCATCCCCACTGTCAAACATGGTGGTGGCAGCATCATGGTTTGGGCCTGCTTTTCTTCAGCAGGGACAGGGAAGATGGTTAAAATTGATGGGAAGATGGATGGAGCCAAATACAGGATCATTCTGGAAGAAAACCTGTTGGAGTCTGCAAAAGACCTGAGACTGGGACAGAGATTTATCTTCCAACAAGACAATGATCCCAAACATAAAGCAAAATCTACAATGGAATGGTTCACAAATAAACGTATCCAGGTGTTAGAATGGCCAAGTCAAAGTCCAGACCTGAATCCAATCGAGAATCTGTGGAAAGAATTTCAGTCTCTCAATGTGCAAAACTGATAGAGACATACCCCAAGCGACTTGCAGCTGTAACCGCAGCAAAAGGTGGCGCTACAAAGTATTAACTTAAGGGGGCCGAATAATTTGGCACGCCCCACTTTTCAATTTTTTATTTTTTACAAAAGTTTAAAATATCCAATAAATTTCGTTCCACTTCACGATTGTGTCCCACTTGTTGTTGATTCTTCACCAAAAAATTAAAATTTTATATCCTTATGTTTGAAGCCTGAAATATGGCAAAAGGTTGAAAAGTTCAAGGGGGCCGAATACTTTCGCAAGGCACTGTACATGCTTTGACATGGCATTAGTGAGGTTATTAATGGTTGTCAGAAGAATATTATAACACACTGAGTGCACTTGGGCAAGCAAATCATCAAGATTGATTACGAATAGCTCCCTTTACAACTACCTAAGAATGAGGTTCCAGATGATTTAGATGAGAGACATGTCTGCAGACGCTGTCAGCCATGGTAGCATGTTTATGCAATGAAGGGTGCTCACAGTACAATGAACAACATGTTGTCTGGTGTTGTCCTATTGAAAAATGGCTCCTGGGACACTCTGGAGAAATGGCCATACCACTGTACCACTGGTTCCATAACCAAATCAATGTAAGATCAAGCTGTTAGTGTACCTAAAATGAAGACTAGAGTGTTTCCAGCTACTGCACATTATGCCACCCTACACTGACATCCCAGGAATAGTACCCAGTGTCACCTTAAGTAAAGACCTGTTCATGGCATAGACCATCTGATCCCCAGACCATTGTATCCAAGGCAAAAGTGGAACTAATCATTCAAGAGGACAGCCTCCATTTCCATCTTGGTGCGCACCATAAAAGGTTTTGAGAGCGCTGCCATGAGAATTAAGGATGTCTGGCTCGTAGCCCCGTGTTGTGCAAACACCTTTTGAAGGCTTATGTCAACACTGATTGCCACCCTAGGTTTGGGATGTGACATTTAATATCACCAGCAGTACAGAAAGGCTGACTACACACCATTCTTCCAATCAAGCAATCTGTTTCTGCAGACATTTGCCTCCAAGCACCTCTTGCTGTTATTCCAGTTCGGTGGAGTTCTTCCAACCACTGCAACACGCAATGTTGAACAGTGCTGACATCTTGTCCTATACACATAGCTCTCTGCCTTGAGTAAAAATTCTGTCTGTCTCAGACTGCAACAAGTGTTGGTAACTGACATGTTGCTAGGGAAAAAATTCCAAAGCCCCACCACCACCATTCCTGAGCAATCTATGCTGTTAGTCTAATTGGCATATAGAGTGGTGAAGCTATCTACTGTAAGGTAAGCAGTCCTAGACTGAAGCAGACAACGTGGAACCATGCACTTGATAGTAGGGAGCTTAATTGGCTGGGCATTTTGGATGCTGAAACTTAAAGCACCGATTGCTCAGAAACAGTGAAGGCTAGTGAATGAATTCCTAATGAAGGATACAAAGAGCTGGAGTAGGTACCGGTAGTGAAAGTTCCTCTTTAAACATTAGGTTTCTGCTAGTACTAGCAGTTAGGCAACATACCTACTACTGACCAACACAAGGGTTTCTTAAAGATGACCTTTCATGTCCTCTGGCATCCACAGCTTTATATACCGCTGGAAAGCTGACAGTGCGCTGAATTCAGCGTACTGTCAGCTTTCTAGTGGTATATAATACCACTCTTTAAGGAAAAAAGGATAACCAATTACATATCATGAAAATCTTGAACACATCAATGTACAAATCAAAGGTCAAAAAACATAAAAAAAAACAAAAACCCAATGGAATGGAAGTTTAGTCCAAATTATCAAAGCTAGAAGGTCATATTTGGTAGGTCTAAAATGGGGTATACAGTAGGGGCCAAAGTCAGATCTGGAGAAAGTGGAAAATCTATTCTGCAAACTAAAGTAACGTTTCTGCCTTGTGTGGTTCCAAAAGTAAACACATTAGGTGCCCCAAAAATAAGTAAAGCTATTTTAATAAAAATAGATTTAAAAAGTTATAAATGCAGTACTAAATACAGAAAAGCAACACAACCTTCTCTTACTGTCTGGCTGTGAAATGAGAAGGTGTGGAATGTAGATAGACCTTGCTTAGGTTTGTAAAAACAGTTTATCCTTTTAGATTGTGCTGAAATGATGGAGAGAATGTGGGTCAGTAGGAATTACAACAGGTTTTGTGAGGTATCATAAATGCAGTATTATAGAGAAACCTGAAGTGCTCAAGTAATTTGGTTTGATGTCTGTGTATGAGCAGATTTCTTGCACATATAAAGCAATTTCAAATGTGCTTCTTGAAATGTGCTCGGAAATCTCCTGTCCATGCATGATATTTCATTCTCTGCTCCTAATCAATGGCTTGTAAATGGATTCAGCAGAGGAAGTCTGTCACAAAACGTGTCAATGCAGGTGTTTAGTTGACTCACATGAAGTCCTATACTGTCATTTTCAAGCTCAAGGACATTTTACTAAGCATCTGCACTCATATTGAGCTCATGTGATTTCAGAAAGCTAAAACTAATTCCTGAATCATTTATTACACACTGCAAATATTTCAAAGAGCTTTGTCGGCCTTTTTTTTTTTTTTAATAATTAGTGAACCTCACAATTGCCATTGGTTTATTTTATTCAGCATAGCGGAGACTACCATGCATGATGTAAAATATTAGAAAAAAGACTGTTTAAAATCAGATGAGAGCTGTAAAATGTAGCTGTTCTAGCTATCAGCACATACTATGCTTGCTCTTGAACTACCATAGCAATTCCTGAGAATGTTATATAACACAGTGGGTGAAATAAGTATTGAACAACATCAACAATTTTCTAAGTAAATATATTTCTAAAGATGCTATTGACATGAAATTCTTACTAGATATTGGTAACAAGCCATCCAATCTACCCAGGTAAAGAAATCAAACCATATACGTTCATAAGTTTTATGTATGATAATGAGAAATTACACAGGGAAAAAGTACTGAACACACAAAGAAAGAGAGGTGCAAGAAGCCATGGAAATATATCAGGAATTAGAAAGCAATCCTGTCACTTATTGACAAATAATATTAGCTGGTTTAACTAATGGCCTATAACCGTGATGGCGAACCTATGGCACGCGTGCCAGAGAGGGCAAATGCACATACAGCTGAAAACTGTCAGTGTAGGCCGCGATCCGCAGGAACACTGCTTACACGGTAGATGCAACATCAGTAAAGGCTAATTACTGTACTCTGGAAGGACCTTCTGACGTCATAAAGTCACATGACAGGGTAGATGTGTCTTTACTTGTAAGAAGGTCCTTCTACATGAAGAAAAGTTGTATCCTGAGCATTGGAGGAACATAGAGAGATGTGGGGTGCAGGGTGCACTGAGGGGGGAGAGATGTGGGGTTCAGGGTGCAGTGTGGGGGGGGGAGAGATGTGGGGTGCGGGGTGTAGTGTGGGGGGGAGAGATGTGGGTTGCAGGGTGCAGTGTGGGGGGAGAGATGTGGGGTGCAGGGTGCACTGAGGGGGGAGAGATGTGGGGTGCGGGGTGTAGTGTGGGGGAGAGAAATGTGGGGTGCAGGGTGCAGTGTGGGGGAGAGATGTGGGGTGCAGGGTGCACTGAGGGGGGAGAGATGTGGGGTGCGGGGTGTAGTGTGGGAGGGGAGAGATGTGGGGTGCGGGGTGTAGTGTGGGGGGGAGAGATGTGGGGTGCAGGGTGTACTGTGGGGGGGAGAGATGCGGGGTGCAGGCTGCATGCAAGAGAGGGGAATGGGGGATGCAGGGGAGGCAGGTTAATTTAAGGTGTTGCCATGTTGGCACTTTGCGATAATTTAGTGGGCTTTGGGTTGCAGTTTGGGCAGTCGGCCTCTAAAAGGTTCACCATCACTGGCCTATAAGAAGGTGTCTCATTACTAAGGAGCCACACAAGAAACATCTCATGATGGGTAAAACCAATGAGCTGTCTCAAGACCTTCGCAACCTTATTGTTGCAAAACATACATTGGTTACAGAAGAATTTCTAAACTACTGAAGGTTCCAGTGAGCACTGTTGGGGCCATAATCCGGAAGTGGAAAGAACATTATTACACCATAAACCAACCACGACCAGGTGCAAGATTTCAGACAGAGGAGTAAAAAGAATTATCAAAAGAGTTGTCCAAAAGCCAAGGACTACCTGTGTAGAGCTACAGAAAGACCTGGAATCAACAGGTTCTATTGTTTCAAAGAAAACAGTAAGTACAGGTGCATCTCAATAAATTAGAATATCTTTGAAACATTTATTTATTTCTGTAATTAAATTAAAAAAGTGACTCCCCATATTCTCTAGAATCTTTACGCACAGAGTGTTCTATTTCAAGTGTTTTATTTCTGTAAATGTTGATTATGGATCACAGGTAATGAAAACCCAAATCTAAGAAAATGTAAATATTGTAAAAAAGTTCAGTATTGTAAATTCAGCATGTCACCTGCCAAGGTTTCCTAAGCCTTTAAATGGTCCCTAAATATAGTCTGGTCAGATGAGACACAATTGAACACTTTGGATGCCATAATACACACCATTTTGGAGGCCAAAAGGCACTGCATTTCACCTAAAAACACCATACCAACAGTGAAGTTTGGAGGTGGGAACATCATGGTGGGGAGCTGTTTTTCAGCATATGAAACTGACAAATTTCATATAACTGAAGGAAGGATGAATGGACAAATGTACCAAGACATTATTGATAAAAATCTGCTTCCAACTACCAGGATGATGAAAATGAAACAAGAGTGGACATTTCAGCAAGACAATGATCCCAAACACACAGCCAAGGAAACTTTCAATTGGTTTCAGAGAAAGAAAATAAAGACACTAAAATGGTCCAGCCAATCACCTGACCTGAATCCAATAGAAAATCTATGGAAGGAACTAAAGATCAGTGTTCATAGAAGGAGCCCACCGAACATTCAGGATTTGAAGAGTGTTTGTGCGGAAATAAATACATTTCAGTAAGCGTGTTCAATACTTTTTCCCTGTGTCATTTTTCATTATTACACATAATCTAATTTATGAAAATCTTTGGTTTGATTTCTTTGTCTGTGTGGATTGGATGGATTGTTACAGACATCTGGTGAGAATTTTATGTCAATAGCTGCTGAAAAATACAACCTCAGAAATTTGAAGCTGAATTTTATGCTAGTCCAAATTCCGTGTCCAAATCAGTACCTGCCAGGTGGTATTTTCTGCCTCCCATTCACTTCAATAGGAGTTATCAGGCAGAATATGCCTGAAGATCGAGTATGATGCTTATTTTTCCACTAGCTGAAAAAATCCACTAGAGGAAAAATCTACTAAAAGGAAAAAAATCAACATCTGACTCCCTTTGAAATGAATAAAGGCTAGTTTCAGGGGGAATTTGGAGCTGATTTTAAGTCAAAATCCGCCTCAAATTCAGTGCCAAATTCCTCTGTGTGAACACACCCTTACAATTTAAAAAGAGAATGAAAGAAGTGCAATAGTGGGGCTAACTGCAAACATAGCTAAATCTTCAGCTTTTCAGTGGAGTCATGCTGAGAATGATTTCACAAATAACCATACAAACCTCATCCAAGTCTTTAATGAAGACTGGCTTCTCTTCCAAACCAATAGGCATTGGCTCCGTGACAGGAATCTTAACTTCTTCATACATTTTGTTGTTTTCTCTCTGAATACCTTCTGGCAGAAGCAGCTAAAATAGTAATCATATTATACCATTAATCAAATATACTGTCATTTTTAAGATGAAAAATACAGCCATAGACATACCTTTGCTCCACCAACAAATGCAGAAGTTTTCATGGCTTCAGCATATGAGTCATAAACATGTGGATACACAACCCTTTCACCATAGTCTCTTTCCCTACTCAGAACTGGCATGTTTCTGGCATTTAAAAGTGCCTGTTCCCTGTAGAAAACAGTAATAACTCCATTTTAAACAAGGCAAATTATTTCTGTGCTGTAAACAACAAAAATAATAGTGATAAAAGAATTAATCTAAATAAACAAAGAATATATGTCAGTGTTAGTATGAGAACAAGTGCAAGTCACTGAACTGCACTGGCATAAAATGGAAACAGATTGAATCAAGTTATATAGTCACACAAATTATAAAAGGGTTCAGACATCTAGAAAATGGCACGATATGACCAAAGTAAATTAGTGCAGCATGGAAAATAAAGCCCAACTCAGGCAGTATACAATAATTCTAGACAGCAGGTGACCCCATTCTGTGTCTAGAGTTTACACTGTCAGCTCTGATGGGTAAGATAAAGCACTGCCCTAAAATTGACGACCCTATGCCCCTGTTTATCCTCATATTAATGACCCAAATTGATTTCTAGCAGAATACATTTGCGGTTCCTCAGGGGACTGAACAGAGATAAAAGAATCAGTTAGAATAAAACAAACAAAAAATGGGGGTGGCATGTAATAAACAAAATCACCATCCCATAAGATAGTGTGTGCAATAAAAGACACAATATTCAGACTGACACTGGAGAAACTTACTGTACCCATGTGCCGATGGTCATGCTCATTCTTACTCATCAAGGATAACAGAGCGATTTCTCGGGACAGGGCGAGATCCCCTGCTTTCTAATCAATTAAGTTGGATTTGGTTACTTTCACTTCTGCACCATGTAATTTGTTGATATCATGCCACTGTTTTAATTTTTTGCCATCTAAACTGTTTTGTAATCTTTGTGACTTTCCTGATTTGATTTTATCTATTTTCAATAAAGTTTAAAGATGTGCGGTATTATATACCATTAGAAACCCAACAGTGCACTAAATTGAGCGCAGAGTCAGCTTTTAAGGTATGCGTCCCGTTGCTGGAGATATTGGTGCCGTTAATTTCAGCCCCGATATCTCCCTACTGTCAGAAGGGCGGGCCTTACAGTATGCCCTTTGCAGCGATGACACTGAGCAGTGAGGCCCACCCTTCGGACAGTGAGGAGATATCGGTGCCAAAACTAACAGCACCAATATCTCCAGCACTGGGGCGCACTGGGAAAGCCGACAGTGCTCTGAATTCAGCACACTGTCGGCTTTCTAGTAGTATATAGTACTGCACATCTATGAGAACGTGAAAGGTCCTCTTTAAAGGGGTTGTTCAAAATTTTATACAAATGGCCTATATTCTTAGGAAAGATCATCAATGAAGTCAGTGGCAGTTCAACACATGGAACCTCCACCATGCAGCTGATATCTGTATGGAATATGAAGCCATCTGATTCCAGCTCTGTACATTGTGCAAATATCAAGTGATCGATGGAGATGGAGGTGCAGGGTGTCAGACTGCCAACAACCTCATATTAATGACTGATCCTAAACACAGGCCATTCAATATGAAGTCTTGGACAACCCCTTGTTGTTTTATGCCTGTATGGTTTAGTGATAAATGTATGATGTCAATAATGTACTACACACAGCATGGGAAATATGTACTAGAGAAAAAAAAGCCTTTAGGCAAAGAGAAAAAACAAACAAACACAAAAGTAGTATATTTTACAGCAACTGCAAAGAGCACACATTTCACAGATACACTGATAATGAACTGCTAAAAAAGAATACATTTGAAATGGTAGTAAAGACTAAACAAAATGCAATGCGAACCTCAAAAGCCTAGTATGTGCCCATTTTTAGCTAAATTGCTGATGAACTCCAGGATATTCAGAGATTCACAATGAGACATAAACCTGGTGAATGGTATGAAGGCAGAAATATATTTTTGCATAGAGCTCCCTAGAATGAAGTCTCTGGGGTGATCATAACAAGGTAAAGCACAGGGAAGAGGTGGAAGTTTATACAGCAGTGTGGTGTCATTGTCACAGTCAATTTAGCAATTCACCTGTTTTGAAACAAAGAGGTCAGCAAAAGTGAATAAGAAATACACTCTCCCAATAACAATTGCAGCAAATTATAGGCATAATTTGTAGGCATTGGCAACTCAATAACCGCAGAAGACGTTCTTATTTACAGGGCTCTTGTCCCCTCTCTATGCCACATAACAATGTAGAGATCACAGGTTTTATGGGTCCAATATTTAAAAAGCCAACAAGGCTAGTTTTTTTTTTCCCTTTACTGCAGCAATGCAACGCCTTATTTGCTTTCCCTTTTTTCCCTATATTTCAAGATGACAACATAGAAAATAGCAACCATTAATCTCCAGAGGAAAAACAGATAGTTTCAATGCATTTAGTACAGACTTCATAAATCTTAAACTAGTGGTGTGTACAGAGCACCTAAGGAAGATAGCTTACCTCCTTAATCTGCATTTCTAAACCGCGTGAAAGCGACCAAGCAGATTCTAATTAAGCAGATCACTGCTTCCTTATCCTAGAAAATTAGGTTTTCATAGAGGGAAAAAAAAATTCTATACTTGTGCTAAGACGTGACCTGAAGATGAAATCGTGTAATCTCCAAAAGCTGAACTTAAAGAAAATAAATGATTAGGATACATTAAAGTACCAATTACAGCTGAAACATTTTTCAGCTTTTGGCATTTATTACCTTTGCATCCGCAGTTCCTTTGGATCAAAGCCTATTAGTCCTTCACCAGAAATCTCTCCATCCTCGCCTACTCGTTTTTCTCTTCTGGCATTGCGTTTTTCTTCTCGGCGATACTGTTTCATGAGTTGCTTTTCCTGTTCAGACTGAACAGTGACTTGGCAGCCATAGTTGGGTTTTGCACCATCAGGAGAATTTCTTTTACGATATTCTACAAAACAAAGTGTGCATTCCTTAAAACTAGGCAAAATAATATAAAATAATTCAGGCAAAAAGTCCTTCCCCCCCCCCCACCTTATATATTCTGAAAAAGGTGAAAAGCAATATGATCACCATTACATTTATCACAATGGTTGACCGTGAGCTTTCTAAAATGGCTATGGTGTCTAGTGACGTCTTGATACATCTGACGCTAACCTCTCACTTCATAACTTGGCATATCTATCATTCAGGACTTTAGGGAAGTTGGATGGAGCTGCAAAATCGGTCATGCTGATCATCACCCTTAACAAAAAAAAAATAGATTTCTATACAGAATTTTTAAAGGACAGTTGTCACATTGAAAATGAATCCCAAAGTGCAGGCAGCAAACTATAGGGCAGGGACTGAGCAGATTAAACCTTAGCTTAATCTGGGTTTCACAATCCAGTGGGTGATCCATCCTCATACAGGGAAGTTTGTCAATCACTGAGTAGGACTGCCCATTGCACTCCAAAACCCAGAATGAGCAGAAATTTTAGTAAATAAATTATGAGTTATATTCATTCTCTTTTCACATAATTGTATAAGAAACTTGTGAGCTTATGTTGCTCTATAACTGTGTTGGCGAACTTATGGCACACGTGCCACAGAGGGCACGCAGAGCCCTCTCATTTGGCACGTGTACCGTCGCCATGATCGCTCACTAACGGGGAATCCAGTACAGTATTCCCCATTAGTGAGTGATTGCTTCTTTCAGCTATATGCAGGGCCACTTTAACCATAGAGCCAACAGTGCACTTGCAGCGGGATCAGGAAGGTAATGAAGACTTGGAAAAATGCTTAGGTATAATAACCCCTACTTTGATAGTTTTTTTTATTTTTAACATTATTTTCCATGTGTGTGTGTGTGTTTTTTGTGGCCAGATGTTAGTTTCCGGTCTACAATGTAATATAAGATGCACTACACACAAAACATTTTTGTTTTTTGGCTTTTTTTTTCAAAAACAAAATTTCTTTGTTGTCACATAAAAGAGAAAAAAAGTTTTAAATGTTACATCAGAAAAAGGGCTGGAAACAACACCAATAAAAATGAAATGCTTGGAGTTAATTAAAATGGTTTCAAAATTCTGAAATAAAAATTGTGTGAAGGAGACCTAAAGTAATTTGCATCTGTGCATAAGGCATCAATAACTATACATTTGTGCCAACTAAAAGTCTACAAGAAAGATAAAAAATAACAACTAGTGATGTACTCATGAATGTAAATAGAGTAAAAAAAAAAAAATATTGCTGTGAGGCTAAGTTCACATCTGCGTCACAGTGTCTGCCCGAAATAGCCGGCCGAAAAGTTCTGCATACACAACTTTGAAAACAACTGACACCCGACAGAGACCACAATAGTCAAATGGGTCTTTTGGGCTCCGTACATATTCCCTATTTTAGCGGTTCATCTGTCTGATGTTCTGGTTCTCCGATGGACCAGAACAAACAACAGCCCTGCGCAGATGTGAACTTAGCCTAACTTAGACATCATGCCTTGAATTGTAGGCAGTGTAATGTGAAAATTTCACAAAAATGTCAATCCTCCTGCGCCTTTATCACTCATATCACAGCAGTAAATACTAGTTAATGATTAATGGCCTTAGCATTGTAGTATCTGAAACATCTGTAAAACTGTATGACATCATACTGCCTAAATTCAAGGAATGACGCCTTAAAACACACTAATACTGTTTATCTGCATTTCATCCATTTTGAACGTTGTGGATTTTTTCTATGTGAAATGTTACAACAAGCACTTATCCTAGTACACCCTACTTGTGCTAAACTTACTGCTTCTGAGGAAAAAAGCTGTACAGCAAGATCACTGAAAAATGACCTTTGCATGGGCAGAGGTAGCTACAAGTAGCAACATCAGGGGGTGGTGTACAGAAAAGAGGATAAAAGAGCCAAACACAGCCTCATACATCAGTTCTTTACTAAGTATAATACCAGGAGCAACACAATAAGCAAAGATACAATGTGGTTCATTGACAAGAAAAAGTCAAGGAGTAGAGTCAAAGGCGAGCATTTATGAGAGCAAGAGATAAAAGTCTTATTTAAGCTTGCAGGTCAGAGTTGCAGAACCTTCTCTGGCTTTTTCATCAATTAAACTGTAGCATTTCTTATTGATAATTACAGAGTATACGGGGCTAGCAATGGAAATACAGCAATACAAACACTCCATTCCTTCACATTGTGAATAAAGAGCTAGAGATGTGAAAGAAACATGACAAGAACTAGAGAGGCCAAGAACAAAATAAATAAGACAGATTGAAAGGCTGAGAAAAGGTGAATCAGAAGAATGGCAGGAGGAAGAAGAGGATGTATGACCAAATTAGTGCAAAGGAGGTAGTGAATCTCTACCTGAAGGGTAAAACTGAAAGAAGACAGCTTTATTAAGACAAAGGATAACTGACGGCAATAGGCAGAAAGGCTTCCTAATGGGAAATCAAGAAGACATGATATACTGTAGCTCTGATAGCTTCAGATTGATTGTTGACACGAGCTGGCAGAAGGAAACAGGTTTCCTTAACTGTAATCCAAATGCAAAGCAGCCTTCATCCATTAAAATGCAGCGATTACAGAAAGGCGCACAAAAAGCACATCTGATTGATCATCTGGCCACGGTAAAACTAAGTTAACTTCATGCTGCCTTTAGGTAGAGCACCATGCCAAATGCAAAGACTGAAATACATGCAGAATAAATGCAGAAATGTATTTTACACAATAGGGTGCTATTGATCTATGTAGAGTAATTCATTATATTTCATTTCAGAATTTATAATTCAGTATATATATTAAAGACAGAATTCCTGCAGGAAAAAAACCTTCAGTAGAATACAGGCCTAATACAGGATGGCCCAATGGCTATCCACACTGTTACCAGAATCTCTTCCACTTCCACAACTGTGTGAATTATATGTAGAAGGAAACTGCTGTAAATGAAATGCTTTAAATAGGATGCCGTATATTTAAACCAGAATATTGTCTAAAAAGCTGTGTTTATATATAAAATAAATTACTGCTATATTTACTTCTGCAGGGAAATTTGTCAAGAAGCTTCTTCTGACATAACTTCTTATGTGTGGACAGGTAGTCACCTTCTCTATTCATTCCTATGAGAAACTGACTTCCTGTCCACACATAAGCTGATGAGTGAGAATGTAGGTCACATTATACAGTGGAGGACCAGAAGAAAGTGGATAATTTATAAATACAGCCCACAGTAAGAAAATTACCTTCCCTTCAATTTACAGCAAGTGTCGTTCTAACCGGTCAGAGAATAAAAAAAGGAGTTCTACTTTGACTAATACTTATGACAAATTTTCCTGCAGAAGTAATTTATTTTATATGTGTATGGCTTTTTAGCTAATTTTCTGATTTAAAGTGTACCACCAGGTATAAACAACTAAATGAATAGTACAGGTGAAAATAAGAAACTTTGTAATACATCTTACTAAAAACATATGCTATCTTCTCCACTTTTCAGGCAGTTACTTTTCCATATTAGTCTATGCGGGGGGGGGGGGGGATGGTGGATAGAAAAGACACTCAAATAATTGCTGCTGTTACACTCTG
Source organism: Leptodactylus fallax (assembly GCA_947044405.1). Taxonomy (NCBI): domain Eukaryota; kingdom Metazoa; phylum Chordata; class Amphibia; order Anura; family Leptodactylidae; genus Leptodactylus; species Leptodactylus fallax. The sequence continues at coordinate 3,972,562 of CAMRHE010000024.1, forward strand.
CAATTCCTTGCTTTTTTAACCCCTTCCTACCGCAACCATTTTTTTACTTTTGTTTTTGCCTCCTCGCTTTCCAAACAGCATACCTTTTTTATTTTTCCATTGACAGAGCCGTATGAGGGCTTAACTTTTGTGGAACAAATTGTACTTGTAGTGTAGTGATACCATTTAATATTCCATAGGATGTACAGGGAAACTGGATAAAAATTTAGAATGAGGTGGAATTGAGGGAAAAACTGCATTTGCAAAACCTTCTTAAGGGCTTTGTTTTTTACAGTGTTTAATGTGCAGCCAAAATGACATGTCATCTGTATTCTATGGGTCGGTACGATACCAGTGACACCAAAACTATATCGTTGGCTTTTTTTTTTTTGTTTTTTTTTTTTGCTTTTTAACCTCTTTATGCAAAATCACATACAAGTGAGGTCTCTCCATACATGGCTGGTGCCAGCTATATAATACAAGCAGCACCCGCTGCTAACAGCTGCGATCGGTGCCGACACCAATTGCAGCTGTTATCACTTTAGATGCCGCAGTCAAACGCAACCACGTTATGCTTTGTCAGTTAGAGAAGTCAGAGAGGTGGTCACATGCCACAGCTGAGGACCAGAAGGGAGTTGATAACATACAGATACAGTCACAATTAAGAAGACTGCCTTGTTATAATAAGATTGCCATTTTAAAAAGAGAAAAAAAAAAAACACCATCTCAAAGTGATAGAATATCACTAGGCTATGTCGTCACTGTATTATCAGTGGGGGTCAATCTCTGGGAGAATGAAAAAGTATAGCAGCACCCTAGGTGAAGGGGATCTGCGGCATAAGTCCATTCTTGTGAGCAGGATCAGCTGCAATTCCCTGAACAGCCAAGTGGCCAGGAACGCCACTGTTCAGGAAAAAAAACAAAAACACTGAACTGGATTTCTGGCCCCTTCATTTCAGGATCATGAGAAGTCATGCCACCATGATCAGAAAGCAATAGCATACCTTAGAAATATACAATTACTTTATAAGGTGGGAATACTCCTTTAATCATCATCAGGTATAGACAAAATGAACACAAAGTGACTGATTTATTTATTCTTTGCTTATTTTTAAGGCATTAGCACTATCTGCTAGAAAGCTAATTTCTACCGCTATCAACAATCTTGCAGAATGATGATGCAATTTACACAGTGTCCTGTATTGTAACTTTAATGTTTTGTACTGTACATGGCTATTAACTTTTGTTTGCATAGCTTTCCTACCTTGAAAATGATACTGCTTATCATCTTGCCAGTTAACAGATTTAGCCACAATTTTTTGCCTCTGCCTCAGGAGAGCTTCTATGACTGTAAATCCTTCAGGTCCAAGTAGTTCAAATAACTAGAAGAAAAATATAAAAAAAAAAAAAAAAAAACATGTGTTAAATCTTTTAGTACAAATACCTCTATAGTTAAAATAATGTCACAGTTACCCTACTGTTGCAAAGAGTAAAAGATATCAGAAAGAAACAATAATCAGCCAAGACCAACTGAGTCAATTTTACCGTATTTTTCGGACTATAAGATGCACCGAACCAGAACATGCACCTAGGTTTTAGAGGAGGAAAATAGGGGAAAAAAATTTTGAAGCAAAAATTGGTAAAATATTTAAATATATGGGAGTTGTAGCTTTGTAACAGCTGCAAGGTCACATTGACAGGTGGTCCTGCAGCTGTACGGGGATGCATAAAGCATCTTTTTTTTTTTGCAGGGCCAGGTGTTCTTTTTAGTTATACCATTTTGGGGAATATCTATTGCTTAGATCACTTTTTATTCAAATCAAAGGTGAAACAGTGAAGAAAACGGCAGTTCGGTACTTTTGATTTTTTTTTCCCGGTATGACGTTCACCGTACAGTAAAAATATTTTTATAAATTTGTAGACCGGCGTTTTCGGACACGGATACCTAATGTGTATGTGTTTCACAGTCATTTTCTACTTTTATATGTATTCTAGGGAAAGGGGGTTAATGAGAACTTTTATTTTTTTTATTATATTTTTTTAAACTTTTTATTATTTTTTTTTTTTACTATTTTTATTAGCCCCCACTTAGGGGGCTTGAACCTGCAATCATTTGATTGCAAGTGCAAGTCCCATAGACAGCAATACAACTGTATTGCAGTCTATGGGAGATTCTGTACATTACTATTGCGGCTGGTCATAGACCCAGCCGTAATAGTAATATTACTATGACAGGCCTGGCAGTCTTCAGAAGGCTCCCGGCTGTCACAGGAACAGGACGGCTCCTGCGATTTCGCCGCGCGGGAGCCGACCTGCAAATTCAAAGGTTCAGGTGGGTTACCGGCCCCGGGGGTTACTTTTTCACTTTAGGGGGGGGGACATTAAAGTAGTAATGCCCATGATCAGAATGGACTCCGATCGCGGGCATTACCTCCGGGTCTGCGCTGTATATTACAGCGGGAGAATCGGTAGCTATGATCTTTACAGCACGGCGGATGCTGGGATGGGTTAACTGAGACACCCACTTCTCCGATCCCAGGGCCCGCACATCGCCCCACTCCTGCCGCTGCAGGAAGCCGGCGGCGGCAGGAGTGGGGTGATTCTGCGACCACGCTCCTCCGCCTCCCCCCCCCCAACTCCCACATTCGGACTATAAGACCCACCCCCCATTTCCTCCCAAATTTGGGGGGGGAAAATGTGCATCTTATAGTCCGAAAAATACGGTAATTATGATAAAAGCATAAACAAACACAAAGCTGGTCAACGCCAAGAAAGGGAAGTGGGAAAGGGCGAATGAGCAGTTAAACATAAAAATAAATAAATAGTAAAAATACTTCAAAAATATCAACAATTTCCAGTTTATTCATACCATCATCAACTATCTTGCGTAAAAGTTACAATTTGTATTGAAACAAACACTGTCATAAACCATCATCCCCAATGTTGTTTGTTTTTCTTGGATCCTGGTCAATAGAGTTCGTGGGGCTCCCTATGTAACTGCTATTTTGTTGTTTTGGTCCTCCGATGGACCAGAACAATGGACAGCTGATACTACTGTGAACCTAGCGTAAATCTTGTGCTTTGGAAGTATTTGTCCCCAGAGTTTCACTATTGCAGTCTGTCTTTGTTCTCATTGGAGCATTGTCTTTGTTGTTAGAGCGGTCTTGGAGTTTGTGAACTGTGGCTCCACGGAAATAACAGGATTTGTTCATGTTACAATTTGCTCATCATGTAAGGAAATACATATTGTACCACAATAAGATCGCGGTCACCTATGTGGAGGATCTGAATCTTCAAGTACTCATCCTGCATCGCTTTCATATTTTAAATCTGCACCACCAATCATGTTTTATTACTGCTACTGTAATATGCTGCAGAATTTACACATGGAAATTCCACAAAGAAGATCTGCAGTGTTTTGTTCCAGTATCAACATAGCCTAAAAGTTGCTTCACGTCCAATGTACAAACGTTGCATGAGAAACATGAAGAGAAGCTACAAGCTTAAAAAAAAAGAACCATGCTACAGGTGTACACAACTGAAAGGGTATACAGTTTATTTACTTACACAAAATGCTGTTCTATAGGAAAAGACAGAAGATAAACCTTTCTTTTTTTTAGTTAAATGTATCTAAATGTGAACAAGATAAAAATATGCCAAAAGAGTACCCTATGTTTAGGAATTCTGTGGAAATCTTAGACTTCATGCACATAAACGATTTTATTTTCCAAGTGTCTTCCAATTTTTTAAACGGAAGGCACTCAGATGACATCTAAATTAAGCCTTTTAACATTGATTTCAATAGGTGGCTTGGATCCATAAAAATGGATCTGAATAAGATATCCCGTAAAACAATTGCAACAAAACATCAGAAGACACCTGGAATACAAAATAGGTCATTTGCATGAAGCCTTACAGTATAGTGCAGGCTATATTTTCTGTCCTACCAAATAAACAGGAACCAAACAACCAACCAACCAAAGCTATGGTAAGTTAAAGTGATTAAGCTTTGAAGTAGGCTTAGTGATTTTTTTTTTTCTTCATTCATTATGTACCTATTTCCCCAATATATATAATTCATCCAGTATTACCTTAATTATTTATTCCTTTCTATAGGAATCCTTCTCTTCTACCAAGTTATGTGGCTCTCACGCTAACCTGACAAAATCTACAGGAGATAATGTATAGATCCCTTACTTAGCACACAAGCTCTCTGATCTGTCTGTCAATTTCTGTGTATTTCTTTATTCTTTTCCTTGTTTCCTTATGGAGAGCTTTACCCTGCTTCTCACTGTGTACGATATATGAGCTTGTTTGTGTAATAAACAGAAAATTAGGGTGTGGAGGGTCAATATAAACATTTGTATCTCTGTGTCTTTATATCTATATAGAAAACGGGATTCTGATATAGTATGATAGGAGTAGATTTTCATTCTTCATATGACACTAAGGTGCAGTTCTATCTTCACCTTAGTGTCTCCCCACTATCAGCTCTTCATTACACAAAAGCCCATACATTGTACATTGTGAGAAGTACCAGACTCATTGGATGAGACAATAGGTCGGACAATTACAAGGGCATCCATAAATGACGTTTTGTCACAGGTGGCAGGGTTAGCATGGGAATGAACCTTGCGATTGACAGATGAGACACTATTATTGTCATGTGATGGGCCACAAAGAGGACCTGGCATACAAATTCTGAAACTGATGGGTGAGTTATTCATTCATGCCCATACAAACAACTACAACTCTTTAATATGCACTATATAGAACCTGTATCTTTCTACAACAGGAAACACAAGCATGAGGTAAAATCTTAGAAAGCAGCTGTATTGTTACAATACTTTAAGCAGACTTGCCCTACATTACACTAGCTACACTATTTTTCCATTCAGCACATAACATGTACATAAAATGAAGACAAAATATTCACATACACATATTAACCTTTTGCAAAGGGAACATCTAATGTCAAGAAAAACAGGAAATTATTGAAAGCGAGAGATGTTGGTGAGCAGTGCTCATTTACAAAAACGTCCTCCATTCTACCTACATTTCTGTTGAACAGGTAAATTACTTGTCAGCTCTACTCGGAGACCTCCAATCCAGCCAATTATGAAACAAATATGGCCAATTATGGGGAGAACAGACAGTACCCGCAGCCCTACAGTCAATCAGATGTGTTATTTGCTGTTTTCATAGACGCAGTGAACCTAAAAGCATTCCAATTATGAATCTCTTATCGGATGGACAAATGAGATGGATGCATACTGTTCAGTTTGGTTACTATTTCTTATAAAAGGCTGACAACTAAAAATATTTGCTGAATGAACACTGACGTAAATGAAATGGACAAATGAGCAAATGCTGAACAAGGTACTGCACAAAGCCATTAAAAGCAAAATTAGACACACATTTACCCATAAAGTGCAAGGTCTAAAAGGTGAGAGGCAGAAGCATAGATCTCTCTATAGCTGAACTGAAAGCTTAAATGGTATTTCAGGCACAAGAGTTTTGCATAAACATCTTTATAGTTAAAAAAAAACTACTAAAAGCTACTAATACACGTTCAGTCAAAACCTAGTCAGTAGCCAGATTTTATAAGCATACAGTGTTATAAAAAAGTATTTGTCCCCTTACAGATTTTTTTTTATTTCACTTACATACACTTCATTTCAGATTATAAAACAAATTTCAATATATCAGACAGACAAAGATAACACGAGTGAATACAAAATGCAGTGATGATTTATTTTATTAAGGGAAAACAAGATATCCAAACCAACTGGCCCTATGTTAAAAAGTAATTGCCCCCTAAGCCTAAAAACTGGTTGTGCCACCCTTAGCGGCAACAACTGCAATCAAGAGTTTGCAATAACTGGCAATGAATCTTTCACATCTCTACGAAGGAATTTTGGCATACTCTTGTTTTCATTCAGCTGGATTGGAGGGTTTTCAAGCATGAACGTCATCTCAATCGGATTTAAGTCCAGACTTTGACTAGGATAATCCAAAATCATTTTGTTTTTGTTTGTTTTTTCCAGACACTGAGAGAAGGACTTTCTGGTGTGCTTTGGATCGTTTTCCTGCTGCAGAACCAAGGTACGCTTAAGCTTAAAGGGAGTCTATCACTAACCCCAGCTACTTTAAACTGCTCCCATAGTGCTGTAGATGCTGTTAGCAGAATAAAAACGATACCTTTCTTATGTTTCAGAGCCTCAGGGATGCATAGAAAAAGTACTATGCATCCCTGGGGCTCTGAAACATAAGAAAGGTATCGTTTTTATTCTGCTAACAGCATCTACAGCACTATGGGAGAAGTTTAAAGAAGTTGGGGGCATTGATAGACTCCCTTGAAGGTCACAAAGTGATGGCGAAACATTCGCCTTCTGGATTTTCTGCTAGAGAACAGAATTCATGGTTCCATCAATTACAGCAAGATGTCCAGGTCCTGAAGCAGCAAAGCCTTCCCGGACCAACACACCACCACCATGCAGATTTCTGTTGGTGGCAAAGGAGATTACAGCCAGGAAGTGAAGTTATCTGTAGTCTTTTGAAAGACAGGTGGCATTACCAAAGATCATACAAAAAGAAAGTGGTCTTTTGGAAACTTTCACTATAATTACTCTCATGATTATTTATACAGTGTGATAGCTGGCTCACCTATGAAACTTCTACATTATTAACACCTAAACATCCTTTATCTGGCAACTGAGAACCACAATCCTTTTCTAACATGACTTCTACCACACTGAATTTAAGTAATAATCTCAATATGTCAGATACTGACTCTATAGATTTCCCATGTCAGAAGTTGAATTAATACTAAACTCATTAACTTTCAATGGCAAAACTCATTTTTCATCACAAGATCAGAATTGATGTAATAAAAGAGAAAAACATTCTCTACTCTGATACATGAGAATAAACTGGCTAAGAGGAAAAAAAGACATGAACATACATTAAGTAGCTAAGGTGATGCCCAAATCTTGGGGATGAGTCAGGTAAAGTAGCAAGAGGTCTTTTCTGTTAAATGGGTTGGTCTATTTCCCCCAGACAATACAAGCTCTTTCTGCTTCTGTAGACACTTTTGTCCCAGAGCATCACACTAGCCTTATTTTCTGTGTGATAAACACCATATATATTCACGTGACAAAAGTGATAGGAAGACGCTGCAACAAGATACGTAACCAGGCTACAGCTTGGGGAACGAGATAACAAATCCAATTGATTTCTTAATAGTTTTAGTCAAGATAAATTTACTTCTAATGGCCTCCTGACATTCACCAAATGGTGTAATCTGTCTGAGTCCAATGTTTTACCTTTTGGATAAAAAACGGACAACTGTAACTGTAAATCTAACAAGCTAGAGATGAAGATTAAACGTCGCAAATAAAAATCAGGTTTAGTGCAAGCTAGCATGTTCTTGAAGCAGTTTACCTCATAAAGCGTAATACAATATAAAATACCAGTAATGGAAAACAAACCAGATGGGATCAACAGATAAAGCCTTGCTTATATCTCCACACACTCACTTATCACTTTTGAGAACAGAGTGATAACATTCTAGAAAGTGAAAATCTAGAAAATAGCAAATGCACAGTTACCAACCAATGGGAACACATACAGTACTCTAGGTAGCTTTCTGTACACAGAATGTAACCCCAATGTAAAAAAAACATTATTAATGCTATCTTCCGTCATATTTTATACTTTTCTGACAAAAGAAAAAGTTTTGCATGCAGGACTTTTACTTCCGTTACAAAAGTAAACAAACATGACAGAAGAAAGTGCCCGTTATGTTCAGTCTGTATCTCTTGCTGTCATCTTATGACAACAGCAGACATTAAGAACGGTATTGTGAACGTAGTTAATGCCCAGTAGTAAACATTTAACAATAAAAGAATGGGTATGGAAAAATGAAGATGGTCGGCATACCATATTTTGTCACTGGATATTGTTTATACATTTTTCAGGCAGTGGTCAATGGGTGACAAAATAGCAGACGATCACATATATCAGGGTTATACTTTTGAAATTGATGCATTTGGCATTTCTCACGGATTTGCAGTGCATTTTATTCCCTGGGCTATGTTTACAGCTGCAGAAAATTAACTCTCGTAATAATGCAAATGAAACCACAAAATATAAAAACACAAGAGTTGTTCTTGTTTTCAATGTGTGTTTTTGTTATAGTTATAAGAGTTTATTTTTATTTTTTTAATTATGATACCACAAACAAAAATAAAGCATCCTAAAATAGAGCTCTGGGAAGTAAAACAGAACCAATGTCAATATCTGTATTCTGGAGCTGGACTCTAAGGGATTCTGCCTGGGATTTCTTTTACGAAAAGCTTGTATTAATAGTTTATTGAACCAGCAGTCCGCGCAGCAGGGCTCTACTTTCACTGTTCATTCCACTTCCCTCAGTGGGCTAGATCCAGCGAGGATGGACAGTGAAAATTCCAAAAACAGAACACATTTTCCCAGTCACTTTCTCTTCAGGATTGTTACAATGTTATCGCCATCTGACTGCAATGTCATTTTGTATACATTGCTCTTAAATACATTCTTAAAACATCATAAGTAATAATTAGAAAGAATTATGCACCTACACAAGGTCTGTTTGTTTTATTGATTTTCTGTAAATCATTAAAATGCTCATACTGAATATTCCAGCAAAATAAGTAAATTTACGGAATGTATGAATTCTGCTCCATTCATTACAAAGGACTTAGTTATAATAAAATGAGAGAATAAGAACTATAGTAACATGTAAGGTATCTAAGAAAGTAAACACAACGCTTCTATAAATAAAACCAATAATAATTCTGCAATGTCTTTCACCCCATTAGGCCTACAAGGAGGGCTCAATAAATTTACCATATATGTCAATAAAGTAAATTAATCACCCAAAGTTAAATTGATAATCAAATTTCCACTGCAAACATTTTTAAATGGTGGTGACTTCTTCATTTAGGTTCATTGTCGCCATCTATGTTTAAAAAAAAAATTTGCAGCAGTCGTCACAGACAGGTTTACAATGAACTGTAACACCTCTTTCGTGTTCGTCGGCAGTACACAATTGGGATATTATCCTCCTAGGTACAATTAGAAGAAACGGGTTAACAAGCAATAATCATGAATTGATCGAATCAGGACCCGCCTAAAAGAGGCCTACTGTCCCACTGAGCCCTTATGCTTTTTATTTCTCTCTAGACACAGAAGAGTACAGGCTAAACCCCTAGTGGGCTTATTTTCTTAAGTTTTATTTTTGTCTATTCATTTTTCCCCCCCTTCTTTTTTGCTTAAGAAAGGAAGTTTTGTCCCTCTGGAGGCTCTGTGTAGTAGAAGAGCTCTGCGGAATATGATGGCGCTGTACAAGTAAGCTAAATAAATAAATAAATTCTACAAGTGACTAAAACAAAACAAAAAAGTAAGGGGGAGTTAAAGTCCTAAGGGATTGTATTCTCTCTTCACCACTAGATGTCCTCACCTTGTCAGGAAAGTGTTAAGAAAAAGAGAAAGCCCAAGCACAGGATATGTGAAAAATGGAATCAAACAATCCCAGACAAAGACCCTTTATAAGATATGTAAATGTGTAATATGTGCGGAGATCTAGAAAAGGAAGACGTGCAGGAGACAGAAACTCAATTCTTTTGTAGTATGGTGCAGTATGGTGTAAAGAGCAACTATCCACAACATCTGATGTAAGATCCTCTCATAAAAAACGAAAACGTTACTATACAGTCCTCCTCTTCTTCATCTCCTAATAATCCCTCTTTATGAGAAGGGGAATATATTCTCTGGATGAAGATTCTGAAGATCCAGAGGGAATTTTTTTCTTCAGAAAAAGAAAAATATACCTCGCCTTCTGAGGTCAGTCAAGGCTATGGTAAAGTCTGATAAGGATCCAAAGGATGAATCTAAAAGAGACCAATTTTTTATTTTCCAGTCGGGTTCCCTGGCCATTGTGTCCTCATTGAATGTTTGAAGAAAGAATGGTCTAAATCTGAAAAAAGATTTTAGCTTGGCACAAGATTTAAGTCTATATACAAAACTGATCCACAATTTATTACTCAGTGAGATTCAGTTCCTAAAGTGCACCTCTCGGTTGTCAGACTATTAAGAAAATCTGTATCTCCTTCAGTGGAATCCTCTCTCCTTGCAAATTCCATGGATTACAAAAAAAAAAAAAAAGTCATATCTTGCATCTGCTTCTTGTTGTAAAATAGCCATCTGCTCTGTATTAATAGGTAGAGCTGTTCGTATTTGGTTAAGTCAGTTAACACAGGATCTGAAGAATGGCACCTCAAGAGAGGAAAATTTTAATTTTCAGTCGCTGATAAAAAAAAAAAAAAACATAGCAGAGTTTTTGTGCGAAGCGCCACTAGACATAATCAACAATGCCTCTAAAGGCATGGTACCCTCCAACTCTGCCAGAAGAGCATTACAGATCAAATTATTATCATCTAAAACAAATATTTTGCTATTTTAGTCAAGAGAGTTTGTTTGGTACACAGCTTATAGAGATATTTAAGTTGCTCTCGGAGGGGAAAGGCCATTTTTTTTTTCTCAGACGAATGGGTATCTTCCATGATAAGAAGAGGCTACTCTTTGGAGTTCCGAGCATTCCTGCAGAGAGATTTCTTATAAATCAAGCCAACTCAGTCCTCCTTCAATTGGTATTCGATTTCTTAGAGAAAAGCTGCATTAGAACCAGTCCCATGCAATCGACAAAGAAAAAGAGAGAGTGTATTCTAGAGTTTTCCTGGTCTAAAAACCAAACAAGTGGTGGCTTGTCACAGATTTGACATATCTCAACAGATTCCTGTTAAAGGAAAAGTTCACAATAGAGACCATATGTTCAGTGATGACAGTTACCCAAATGGGAAACTACATCCTCAGTCGACCTCTCAGATGCATACCTACATATTCCCATTCTGCAAGCTCATTGCAGATTTCATCGCCATACAGACGGAAACTGGAATGTTACATTACCAGTTCAGATGTCTTCCATTTAAGACCACCTCTGCCCAAGGAGGGTTTACGAAGGTTATCATAGTCCTAACAGGAGCTCTACGTCTTCAAGGATTACAGTCATACCATACCTGGACGACTGGCCCCTTATATCTTTCCTGTGGGAATTGTGTATTCATCTTTGGAACCAGAAAAAAATCCCAACTTTGTCCAGTACAAGAAATCGAATATTGGGGGTTTTCAGTCAACTCACACTCCATGAAGGTGAAACTCTCTACATAGAAAAATCAGAAAATCAAAGAAGCGACACAATTAAATCACTGCCCACAAAATTTCTATAAGAACTGCCATGAGAGTGTTAGGTCTATTGACGTCATCAATAGATGCAATCCACTAGGCAAAGGCCCACATAAGATACCTACAAGAAAACATTCTATCAGTATGGGACAAAAATCATTTCACCTGGGCAAGAGTTTCTCTCTATCTCTTCTATGCAAACTAAATCTGAAATGGTGGCTGAATCCTCACAGACTCTCTGTAGGGAGGACTATGCGTCCACATCATCAGACGAATCTTACTACTGATGCTTCCTCTTGGGGTTGGGGTGCCCATGTACAGAACCATTGGGTTCAACACCCATGGTCATTGAGAGAAAGACTTCTCTCTTCCAACATGAAGGAACTGAGAGCAATCAAGCTGGCATTGCATCACTTCCAACCATTCCTGGCAAACTACAGGGTCCTGGTACAAACAGACAACCTAGTTTCAGTTTATTACATAAACAAATAAGGGGGCACCAGGAGTCAAACAACTGCCGAAAAAAAATGCAGATAAATAATGAATTGGACAGAAGGCCACCTTCAAGATTTAACACCAGTTCATATCCAAGGGGAACACAACCAGAAAGCAGATTGGTTGAGCAGAAAAGCCTTACACCAAGGAGAATGGGATCTGAACCCAGAGGTCTTCAAGGAGTTTACCCAGAAGATGAGTCATCCACAGATAAATGCACTGGAGTCATGGAACAACGCAAAAACCAACAGGTTTTGTTCTATGTCTCCAAAGGGAAACCCTCTAGCAATAGATGGTCTGTCAATAAGCTGGTTCAGCAATCTGATTTATATACTGTATTTCCTCCAATCTTTCTCATCCCAAGGATTCTGAGAAAAATCCTGGTCAAGAAAGCAGAAAATATTGCAGTGATATCATATTGGCCCTGACAGGCATGGTTTTCTCTCGCATTATATCTTTTGAAAGGCAAATTCTGGAGGCTACCAGTTTAAGAAGACTTACTTCTCCAGAACGTGCCATCCCATCCACAAGTTCGCAGTCTACAATTGATGGCCTGGAGACTGACAGGGAAACATTGAAGAATTCTGGCCTTTCAGATACTGTAACAACAACATTGATGTCTGCACAAAGACCCTGTATTGTTTCAGTATATAACAGAATGTGGAAAACCTATAAATCCCGATGCTACTCCAATAACGCAAGTCCAGATGTAATTTCATCTATCCTTAAATTTCTTCAAGATGGCCTTAATAAAGGACTAAAATATAACACACTGAAGGTCCATTTAACAGTCATTTAATGAACAACTACAATCAGTTTTTTCCAGCCACTCTCTTAAGGAGATTCCTTAAGGAAATCAGAAATATAAATCCAGTGGTATATAAGCTAGTCCCAGCATATGACTTACCACTGGTCCTAAAAGTTTTAATTGGTCCCCCATTTGAACCCATTCTTCAAGCAAACTTGAAACATATCTCATTAAAAACCTTCTTTTTGGTTGCAATTACATCGGCCCAAAGGACTAATGAATTACAAACCCTCTCTTCCAGAGATCCATATCTATGAATCCCGGAAAACTGTGTGACCATGAGAACATTACCTGAATTTATTCCAAAAGTTTATTCTACTTCCAACATCAAACAGGAAATAACCTGTGTTCTGGCCTCATCCTGAAAATGACCAACAAAAAGTCTTACATGCATTAGATGTAAGAAGAGCCATCCTGTCTTACCTACAAATTTCTCAAGAATTTAGAAAATCAGAATCCTTGTTCATTTACTTTCATGGCAGTGCCAAGGGCTGCAAAGCCAGCAAATTAACACTAGCTAGGCGGATCTAGGACACCATTAGGATCTGTTATGACATCTCAAAACAACCCTCATCACACCACACTCTACTTGAGCCATTTCAGCATCATGGCAGAGTTTGGCAGGGTACCACTGAATCAAAATATGCAAAGCAGCAACATGGTCATCTCCTACTACGTTTATTAACCCCTTCACGCATTCTCACGTACATGTACATGGGAGAATGTGGTTAGTTACCGCATCCCCACGTACAGGTACGTGACGGTGATCGAGCGGGCTCAGAAGCAGAGCCCGTGCGATCACCGCGGGAGCCCGGCTGTATTTGACAGCCAGGATAACACTGATAACACTGATCCCCGCTGTTTAACCCTTAAGATGCCATGGTCAATAGCGACCGCGGCATTTTAAGTGTTTACTAGCGGCACTATGTGCCGCGGGCGGCATCAGGAGAGGGTGTTAGCTGTAACTGACAGCTAACACCCTGCTCCTTAACCTCCGATCGGCACTGATCGCCGATCGTGGTTTTTAACCCCTTGGATGCCGCGGTCATCCAAGGAGTTCCGCCATGTTGCCACCCCCGGCACCCCCCCACAGATATCGGGGGGTGCCGATATCTATAATATGCAGCCTGGGGTCTGGCCAGTGACCCCAGGCTGCCTGAAACCCCCACTACCTGGTTGATCCTGCCGGGACCTCTGGAAATCAGCCTATGTCTACATAGGCTGAATTCCTGTATAGAGTGCAATACACGTGTATTGCAGTCTATAGTACTGAATCAGCGATTAGACTATCGTTGGTTCAGGTGTCCTAGTGGGACATATAAAAAAAAGATAATATTTATTAACTTATTTGGGTGGTATGACTATCTGTTTGAAAAGCAGAGCATTTCACATTTTGAAAATTGCGATTTTTTTTCAAAATTTCCATCAAATTTCCTATTTTTTTATAAATAAATACAAAAATATTGATCAATGTTTACCACTAACATGAAGTACAATGTGTCACGAAAAAACAGTCTCAAAATCACTTGTGCAAGTTAAAGCGTCTTAAAGTTATTGCCATATAAAGTGACATATGTCAGTTTTGAAAAATGAGGCCTGGTCTTTAACGCACTTTTGGGCTCAGACCTGAAGGGGTTAAACACTACAGGCTGGACAAAATGGCCTCTGAGGATTTGGCCTTCGGCAAAGTGGTGACTAAGGAGACAACAGAATCCCCACCCAAGTAATATTGCTTTGTAAGTCCCAATGGTGTGCTGCCGACAGACGAACAGAAAAGCTGAAATTTACCTTATGAAATTAGCATTTTCTGGAATCTGGAGGTAGTATAGCTTACCCACCATATTTAATGTTTTTTTCTTTTGCACTATACAAAGACTCAGTAGGGCAGTAGACTTCTTATAGGCGGGACCTGATTGATTAATGATTATTGCTTGTTAACTTGTCTTTTCTAATTGTACCTAGGGGGATAATATCCCAATGGTGCACTGCCTCAGGTAAAATTCAGCTATTACAAAGCTGGAGGTAAACAAAGCAGGATCCAATAGTTTTAACAGCTGATGTGTGTGGACAGTGCAGTTTCTTTTCTCTCAGCCCATATCACAGAGCATGCCCACCACACCCTCCTATACAGCATCATGTAATCTCAGATGTGGAAGTGATTTAATTTCAGGCGGGAGTGGAGAAGGGAGGGGTACACATAGTGTGAGAGAAGGCAGATGAATCATCGGATCTGTAGTTTTTTTTTTCACAGATTCACTGCATATAAACAGTGATACAAGGAGTCTCAAGTAAAATAAAACCAAGCAAAGGGTGCACAAGGGAACAGTGAGTATTTAGCACTGCAGTGGATATATTTGCAAATAAAGGAGTTATCCAGCTTCCAAAAATTAACAGCAGCAACAGAGCCCCCTCGGTCTGTGTCTGTTCCCACTGACTATAAATGTAAAAATGATGGGAGCTTCTTGTTTCTTTACTTTTGTAAAGGAAGAAAGTCCTGCATGCATGACTTTTTCTTGTGTCAGAAAAGTAAAAAGCATGATGGAAGAAAGAGGAGGGACACTAGATTGAGGGGGCTCCGTCTGCAACCCTTTCCCTGCCACCCACATATTTCTACGTCCTCCCAGGGTGACATTTTTATAGCAGAGGACGTATCAAATACGTCCTTACTACTAATGCGGATATCTCAGGATAGGTTAGAGCTATGAAAATTATCTCAGATTCATTTTAACAAAGAAAATCTCATTCTCATCATGATAGCCCTTACAGATCTGGAGTGAATCACTGGTGAAAACGCTATTCAGCATTGAGATCCCAATGCAGATCTCAATTCCCAACAGCATTTTTAACAGCAGATTTCTCCGAATCTGTAAGGGATATCATGATGATCTTGGTACCATTTTAACGATAAGATTCTCATCTTTAAAATTAACCCAAGCTCATCATCATAGCCCTAACAGATCCTGAGATATGGGGCTCTAAAATGTCGTCCTGCCTCAGGCAGCATCTTAAGAGCTGCTAAATGAGGAAGGAGCAGAGCTGTAGACTGCACAAATTATGATAAATCATCATCGTCTGTGCATAACCTGTATGAGACACCAGGAAGGGGATAGCACGAACTTCAGTTCATGTTATCCCCTATCCTATTAATCAGAGAGCATATTATACTTTTGCTCTCTGATTGTCACATAGAGGTATAATGTAATACCCCTCTGAGCCTAATCACAGGAAGTTTATTGGCGCTGTGATCCAGACCCCAAAAGAGTTGCATCAAACATTTGCACAACACATACACAAAGTCATCAATACAGTTTCTATTTGACCCTGTCCATACCTGATCTTTATAGAGTAAAATACGCCTCTCTAGCGATATCCCTTACATGCTAAAATAATAGCAATAGCAATTATCACTAGAGATGAATGCATAAATTTCTACAAATTTTATAGGGGGATAGAAAATTATATTCTAATGTAAGCTCCTATTTAATTTGCATGCACAAAATTGGTTACTGCAATTTCTGCGATTTTGGTGTTTCTGTAACAGCTGCACCTGTAAATATATATATGTGTGGTATGTATGAATTCCTCAGTTTTTTGAAAAATACATTTTGTTTGCAGAAAGAGACTGCTTGAGCATGCACTTTAGTGGCAAATTTGAATTCTTGTGCAAATTTTTGCTTGTAATCTCAGTTTGCTGCAAAGTTGCATAAAGGTGGTTGTATATATGAAATATTAAATTGTGTTTTTATATATGGTATGCTGTGCAATCTCAAAAAAATTTGGTATCATAGTCACAGTTTGCTATGTGCAGTATAGATTTTTAACATATTAGTGAATAACAGCAAAATATTGCTTGTGTTCTATATCAGTGTTTTTGAGAGTACAAGCTCTTGTTGTAGTTGATGTTTGCAGTATATATAAATTGTGCACACCTTGATCTATTATTTTATATGTGTTTTGTATGGGAAAGGAGTAGGAGTTTTAGGTGAAAATATATGTTTTAGTGCATTTTATTCAAAAAATTATTTGTGTTTGTCATAAAGTTACATGAAGGTGGACATGGTTATTGATAACCCACTGAAACAGATGTAATCTTCAGGTTGTCAACTTTCAAGAAATTTATAGGATTTAGGGTTGTACCTGCTTTACACTCTGTGTAATCCCTACATTTTAGAGGATGATACTTTTTTAACATTTCCAGCTTCAAAGCAGAAATTTGTTCCTTCCCTTTCTGGTGATTTTCTGAAGATATATGCATGCAGGTGTAGGCCTTAGTGATATAAATGAAATTTGCACATATTGAACTCTTATTTTTAGGAGGTTTGGTGCATATAATATTTTGTTTGATTTCCACTTTTAGGAACTAATATACATGTATTTGCATTTTTTGTATAGCACATACAAATCCTAGTGGTATATTATTCTTATCTTAATTAAGTTTTAACAGAGGGTGGAAAAATTGCAAATCAGAATTGTATGCTAAATCAATGTACTTAAATCTTAGTATAGAACCTACTGAGAAATCTGATTATTCACAAAGCCACAGGGAAATAGGATTATGCATCACACATGCTAAATTTTAAATCAAAATTGCATGAAGGTGCCTGTTCATATACAGTATCAAGTGGCATTTTGACAATGCTGCAGGTATCTACTTTAAGAAAATATAATGTTGCAATTTAGGCTTTATTTGTCCATCTTAAAACTGTGAAATTTGCTCTGGCTACCAGAGGTGCAAAATATCCAGAGACCCCTGGCAGCGAAAGGGTGAATGTCTGTTGCGCTTGTCCTGTAGTGGATGAAAGCAACAGACAAATAACAGTAGTGTGAACTCACCCTTACTTTCAGCATTAATAACGCACCCATTTTGTCATAATAATGAGATGACTTTGCTTATCCTGTTCCAATTTATATAGCAAAGCTGTGAAGTGGGATGCAAAAGGCAGAAACCAATCAGCCTACTGTGACTTCTGTGGCCAGTGTTCCAGGGTGTAGAGTCAGTAAGCCAAATCTCCGACTATATTTTTACACATTCAACTTATTCAGAATTGGCTAACAGAAGCAGTAAGGTAGTAGTAAAAAGGTAGTGATTGAATTCTTATGAAAAAACATATGCAACAAACTATACATATTTTTTTTTTCCGGCATGACATATTTGTAGTGACTTTTTGTCTACTGTCTTGAATGAGGCAAACAAAATATGGTGAGGAAAACTAAATGTCAAACTAGTAATTTCTAGCACTGCCCCTACTGACAAGTCTTGAATTCCCCATGAAAAAAAAAAAAAAAAAACCTGCAGCAACTTTTCCTCCAAACTCTGTTTCTCTGTTATTCTTCCTGGAAACACATGAATAAGCTGTTATCATTTTCCTTGTCAACAGTGTGTATTCCTGCCGTGTCTGACACTGTCAGCTGATTGACCAGTATCAGAGTATTTAGAGACTCACCAGTGACATAGGGAATGTTATAAATCATGGCACACTTTATTCATGCATTTCCAGAAGGCATAATACAGGAACGACACAATTTAAAGACCGGTCACTAGGTCTGAAAAGCCCAATGATGTACATCATCTGTTAGGTGCTTTCATCCTGAGACATTTTGGGGTTGTGTTTATCTGGATCAGTTCAGCAATTCCAAAGATAATAAGCCATTTTAGTGTTGATGAAGACTAGGAAATACTAGAAAAGTGGGTCATACGACTACATGACACAGAGACCCTGCCCTTAAGGAAACCATTGGTAACCACCCACTTGTCTAGTATACTCAAATTTCCATCAGTACTAAATGAGACTCTATCTTTGTAATGACTGAACAGGGTGACAGTGCCTATTAGATGGTGTATGTCATTGGACTTTTCAGACCTGGTGACATTTCCTCTTTAAAAAGATTATGATCAACAACTGTTATTATGGTATATGGAATACGCACGTATTTACTGAAACAGACATGTAAGGAGACCTATTACGTCATACCTGAGCAGAAACAAGGCAATCAACTACAAAAGACAATATATGTATACATTTCTAATCACAGGTTGTTCTAGTAAATACAATACAATGTGTTATCACCATGATACTCACTGAAATCACTACAAATCCTATTGGTATATTATTCTTGTCTTAATTAAGTTTTAACAGAGGGTGGAAAAATTGCAAATCAGAATTGTATGCTAAATCAATGTACTTAAATCTTAGTATAGAACCTACTGAGAAATCTGATTATTCACAAAGCCACCGGGAAATAGGATTATGCATCACACATGCTAAACCCACCAAACTGAAGTTTAAAAACATTGTGATTCTTCCACATTTTCAAAGGATCTGTTAAGAGTTTATTAGATTAGTCGCTTGCAATCCTCAGAGTATTTCTTATACATTATAGGTTTTTTTTCTTCCCACATTCTTTATCCATCATTTAAGGAAATAATTTTTGGGCCTGCATAGTAATACGTTCAAGTGGTTCTCCAGTTTTCTGTTAATATGGTTAAATACTAATCTACCTGTTATTCTAACACCTGTAATGTAAAATGACACAGATGTACAATATCAAGAAGGTATTTCCTGCAAAATTCATACATACAGTATAGATAATCATGCAGACAAGCAACTTTGAATATAGACCAACTAGTGGGATAGTGGCATTATCTGATATGGCTCCTTTACACCAGAAACATGCCTATTACTTAGTGGTGTAACTAAAGTCCTGTGGACCCCAGAGAAAACTTCAACCGCAGTCCCCAACCCCATCCCTACAACGTATTCTTAATAGTGGCAGTTATGGGTGCTACTGTGATGTCCCATAGATTAGAAAGGAATATAACTATAGTACCCACAACCGCCATTATCAAGAATATGATGAGTAAGCAACGCAGCACCCTGCATGTAAACAAGGCGAACTGTACACTCTGACAGCTGATCAGTGGGATCCTGATACTCAGACCCATAATCAATTTTTAAAGGTGGGTAACCTTTAAAAGGTAGATCATCAAAAAGACATTAATAGGGGTCCAAAACCCAGGACCCCTGCTGATCAGCTGTTTGAAAGGACTGTTGTGCTTGTGCAAGAGCCATGATTCCTTTACTATTTACATTGCACACTGCCTGTTTTGTATAAACTGCGCAATATAAGTATACCACTTCCAAATTATTATGCAAATTATATTTTTCACTGATTTTCCTAAATGGTTGAAGGAAATGACAGTCAGTATAATGCTTGTGCTTCACAAATCTCTAAGATAATGTCTTACAATTGCCAGGCCAAATGGGTACTTTTTGAGAATATGACTACATCTCCCAGATCTCTTTCAGCATTAATGTGGTCCCTTAGTCTTAAGACACACCTTCTCACAAACAAAATCACAAAAGCACTCATTATGGTTAAACAATTCAAGCAAATTTAACCCCTTCCCGCTCAGCACCGTAATAGTACGGTCCTGTAATGCACAGCCAGGCCCAGCTGCCTTAGTCGGAAGATACTCCAACTACGCCAAATTTACCTCCTGGATGCTGTGATCAATTGCGGAACAGCCTCCTGACTGCCTATGCCAGTTTCCATAGGGGACCTACTTTGCACTGGAGATCTGAGATCCCAGGGTCAAGTCCCCTTGTGGAACGCGTACAAAGTATAACAAAAAGTTCAAAAAGTTTAAACTCAAAGAATAAAAAAAAAACAAATAAGCGGAAAAACCCACCTTTATATTTCAAAAACACATAATGTAAAACAAAAAAATCCAAACATGTTGTTAGGTATCCCCATGAAAGCGGAGACCTCTATGACCTATATGACACTAAGGTTACAGTGCTGTCTAAATTATTTCCAGAAAAATCACTGGCTGAAAACACGGTGAGGATTGGGATTTTTATATCATATACAGTACAGACCAAAAGTTTGGACACACCTTCTCATTCCAAGAGTTTTCTGTATTTTCATGACTATAAAAATTGTAGATTCACACTGAAGGCATCAAAGCTATGAATTAACACATGTGGAATTATATACTTAACAAAAAAGTGTGAAACAACTGAAAATATGTCTTATATTCTAGGTTCTTCAAAGTAGCCACCTTTTGCTTTGATTACTGCTTTGCACACTCTTGGCATTCTCTTGATGAGCTTCAAGAGGTAGTCACCTGAAATGGTTTTCACTTCACAGGTGTGCCCTGTCAGGTTTAATAAGTGGGATTTCTTGCCTTATAAATGGGGTTGGGACCATCAGTTGTGTTGTTCAGAAGTCAGGTGGATACACAGCTGATAGTCCTACTGAATGGAGTGTTAGAATTTGTATTATGGCAAGAAAAAAGCAGCTAAGTAAAGAAAAACGAGTGGCCATCATTACTTTAAGAAATGAAGGTCAGTCAGTCCGAAAAATTGGGAAAACTTTGAAAGTGTCCCCAAGTGCAGTGGCCAAAACCATCAAGCACTACAAAGAAACTGGCTCACATGAGGACCGCCCCAGGAAAGGAAGACCAAGAGTCACCTCTGCTGCGGAGGATAAGTTCATCCGAGTCACCAGCCTCAGAAATCGCAGGTTAACAGCAGCTCAGATTAGAGACCAGGTCAATGCCACACAGAGTTCTAGCAGCAGACACATCTCTACAACAACTGTTAAGAGGAGACTGTGTGCATCAGGCCTTCATGGTAAAATAGCTGCTAGGAAACCACTGCTAAGGACAGGCAACAAGCAGAAGAGACTTGTTTGGGCTAAAGAACACAAGGACCATTAGACCTGTGGAAATCTGTGCTTTGGTCTGATGAGTCCAAATTTTAGATCTTTGGTTCCAACCACCGTGTCTTTGTGCGACGCAGAAAAGGTGAATGAATGGACTCTACATGCCTGGTTCCCACCGTGAAGCATGGAGGAGGAGGTGTGATGGTGTGGGGGTGCTTTGCTGGTGACACTGTTGGGGATTTATTCAAAATTGAAGGAATACGGAACCAGCATGGTTACCACAGCATCTTGCAGCGGCATGCTATTCCATCCGGTTTGTGTTTAGTTGGACCATCATTTATTTTTCAACAGGACAATGACCCCAAACACACCTCCAGACTGTGTAAGGGCTATTTGACCAAGAAGGAGAGTGATGGGGTGCTACGCCAGATGACCTGGCCTCCACAGTCACCAGACCTGAACCCAATCGAGATGGTTTGGGGTGAGCTGGACTGCAGAGTGAAGGCAAAAGGGCCAACAAGTGCTAAGCATCTCTGGGAGCTCCTTCAAGACTGTTGGAAGACCATTTCAGGTGACTACCTCTTGAAGCTCATCAAGAGAATGCCAAGAGTGTGCAAAGCAGTAATCAAAGCAAAAGGTGGCTACTTTGAAGAACCTAGAATATAAGACATATTTTCAGTTGTTTCACACTTTTTTGTTAAGTATATAATTCCACATGTGTTAATTCATAGTTTTGATGCCTTCAGTGTGAATCTACAATTTTTATAGTCATAAAAATACAGAAAACTCTTGGAATGAGAAGGTGTGCCCAAACTTTTGGTCTGTACTGTATATTATGCAGCTGCATATATATATCCTAATCCTGACTGTTTTTAAGCAGTGATATCTCTGGAAATAATTTCCAGAGATATTTCACAGTTATATTGCGAATTAGAAGCACCTGTTCAGTACTACAGTTAATAATTCCCAGATGTAAACAAAGGTTAAATATTTTTTGTTCAATGTCTCATCACAACCCATCTCAACCCCACCCTACCCTTTTCCTTATCCCCCCCCCCTTTCCTGCTTCCAGATGGAGCTGCGTAGCGTTTCCCGGACATGTATTTTCACAATGTGCTTCTTTCAAAAACAATTTAGGCATCCCTGCCTCCAAAAATATGCAAACTATACCAATATTTAAGCCATACGGCGAAAACCAAAAAAAATATGAAAATAGCCAAAAGCAGTTTAACCTCCCCCCAAAAAATGGAATAAATAGTGATCAAAACCTCAACATTCTCCAAAATGACATAAATAAAAACTACATTTTATGCCGCAAAGACGCATTATGCAGCTATATACAGAAACAGAAACAAGATACAGACGTCAGAAAACTGGCAACTAAAATAATTTTTTGCATTTTTGAAAGTTTTTGGATTTTTGCAGAGACATTAAAACATAACAAAAGCTATATAAATTTGTTATCGATATGATCTAGCCGACCCAATGTTAATGTAAAAATGAAACCCAAAATTCACTATTTATACATAGAATACTGTTATAGTAACAGTTTCCCTGCTTAATTAGTGACCTCTTAGCATTTATTTCCATTACTGCAAATTACATACTCCTCCATGGCTAAAAATACTCTTCCGTGGCTAAATGATAAGAGGAATGTTTTTACTCTTCTGGAAAAAAAAAATGCAGAGCGACCTCTGGGCGATACAAAATATGTCTATTTTATGTAATAAGTTTTGCGACATGAGGCTATTATTAAACTGGGCTTATTGCAATTTACTTTGCTATGTTAAAGCTTTAACAATAAAGATAATAAGGTTGGGTGATTTTTGCCTAAAAAAAAAATCTCAATTTTTTTTTCAAGCTTATGGGTGATTCTCAATTTTAAACTTGGTTTTTATGTTTTTGCTTAAAGAAATTAAATAAGTTCAATGAGCTGGCACAGAAAGAAGTCATCAGATAGATTTGATACAGGCTTCCTTGTTCTACCATCCAACTACAAACTAAAGTGAAGAAACAGTTGATCATAATATGCAGCAAGGAGGAGAAAGTCTGCATGGAATATATAAGTCGCTGGTAGGTTTTCTGCTTCCTACAATGGAGGTCCTAGGTTTGACAACCAGGCTGAACTAATGTAAAAAGACACAGAGTGCATTGACTGCTCAGTAGGAGTCCCAAGTGAGAGGGTGGGGACCTGAGACTAAGTTTAGGAGTCCCTCCCTGCCTTGCTCAACAAGAGTCTTGACATCTGGAGGGAGGTGGGGCTATGTGCAGAGTAGTAACTGAACAAAATAACCAACATGAGTCAGTTCAAGTTGGTTACAGGGGCTGAATTTTGGCATTTTTTTTTTTTTTGATTAGCTGTGGAGTTTTAACATGCACCTTTTAAAAAGAAGGTAAAAAAACGGAGATAACTGCAGTACATGGGTAACATGTAAAAACCCAAAATATCTGACAGCAGTGGAATCACAACTGAATAATTCAAGATACAGCTGCATCTCAAAAAATTTGAATATCTTTGAAACGTTTATTTTAGTAATTAAATTTAAAAAGTGACCTCCTATATTTTCTAGATTCTTTACACACAGTGTGTTCTATTTCAAGTGTTTTATTTCTGTAAATGTTGATGATGGATTACAGCTAATGAAAACCCAAATCTAAGAAAATTAGAATATTGTAAAAAAGTTAAGTATTGTAAATTCAGTGTGTCACCTGCCAAGGTTTCCTAAGCCTTTAAATGGTCCCTCAGTCTGGTTCAGTAGGATACACAATCATGGAAGACGCTGATTATGAATTGAATTACTGAAATGAATGAACGTTTCAAAAATATTCTAATTTATTGAGATGCAACGGTAGGTCATCCAACACTCAAGCTCCCTACCAATCAGCTGTGGGTGAGTGCTGTAGCCTCTTCACTACTTATCAAGCAACGTCCGGACATTTGTATAGCAGCTGTGCTTGGTATTGCAGCTCAATCGATTCAATTGAATGGGACTGAGCTGCTTAGTGATGAATACAGTATGTCATCACATGGCCTTTGACAGGGCTAAGGGAGTGCTGCTGCCTTTTCAAAACAGTTGATTGGTGTGGGTCATTGATTAATAAGCCATGGGAAAAACCCTTTAAACCTAAATATCATTAGTGTTGATCCTAGTGGCTGGATCCCTACATATCGTATTGCCGATTCTGTGGGTTGGATCTTGGGACAATCCCTTTAATGGTTTCAAGGTCCCACACTAGATCCAGAGCCATGATAACGATTTAGATACACCAAACTCCATTCACAATTCTCTCATTATTCTACAGAATGTAAAGTAGAAAAACAAATCTAATGCTGTAAACACCACAGGACAGTCTATATTACACCAAATAATGGAACTGCAGAGACTTAATCTACAGCCATACGAGTTCCTCTCATTTTGATCATAAGCTTGTAAGAAAAAAATTTTAAATGCATTTTTTGAAGTTTCACAAATGCATAACCCGTGTATTTGTAATAAGCTACACCACTTGAATTTATTTATTTATTTTGTTACATCCATCTGCATTATTGCACACAGGTATATCATTGCTGATATAGGAACAAATGATGAAGGCAGTACTTCAAAAAAAATTAAAAGAGAGCAACACACAATGCTTCTGAGGTCTGATCTAAACACTCTTGCAAGGCTCCCCTCTGGAAACCACATATAAGCCTTGTGATTAGTGATGGCTACACGGAGAGGAAGACTGTCTTGCGGTTTCCTTTCAAATCAATTTACTTGTCTAATATGTACTGAAACAAGTTATAAGCTTCAATAATAACACTTTATCCCACTGAAATTACAAGCGAGAAATTGCTTCTCTGCAGCGATGCAATCAGACCCAGCGTATGCCCTCGGCATAGGTAACCTGTCAATTAATGTGCGCACTTGTGAAAGCAAAATGTCGAGTGAGCTTTTAAATTCTCAAGTACCTGCTTTTAACCTTATGTACAGCCCACTGAATTAATTATAGCATGCAGAAATAAATAATCCTCCCATTACAAGCAGGCTTAATTAAGTTGTAAAGTGACCTTGGCTCTGGCATTGTTAAAGTAGTTAACAAATAGGGGGCCTCCAAATAAAAGCTATTAATTACTCCCAAAGCCATTACCTGGAAGAAATAGCGCCAACAGTATTTTCTTAAGATGAAGATAAAGCACAAGCATGTGCTACATCCACATGTATGCAAATCCACTGATGCGGCTTATAATTAAACACATTAAATGGCCTCACTGGGTTCACAAAATATAATTCATGTCAATATCAATTTTTTATTGCTATAACTGAGTTTAAGAAATATAAACCAGTCAACAATGACTCCATTGTTATATATTGCAAGGCAGTCATGTTGCCAAGTAACATAGGGGTGAATCAGAATGAGATCTCCAACTATGTGATGATACAATCTGATTGCATTACATCTTTAGGCTAAGGCCCTACATAGCAAGATGCAGCAAAAAAAAAAAAAAAAATGCTGGGGAAATGCATCGTGTTTTTTCTGCAGCGTTTTTCACAGAAGGAGTTTTCCTCTTTTGACTTTCTGACCCTATTATAGCTATACGGAAAATCCGCTTTACAGGTAATGTAAAATGCTGCATTTTCGTAACGTTGAGCTCTGGCCTTAAACAGGCTTCTCCAGTGTGACGAACATAAAAAGTCAGAGGTGTGAAACCCCATCCTAACCTGTTTATGTGTACACAATAAAGGCCTTGAGCATGAAGGATCTTTGGAAATCATGTAGTGATCAACAAGGTTCCAGAGGCCAGTCCCTCACCATTTAAAACTGATGGCCTATCCCAAAGGTGGCCATACACACTAGATGAATATCTGCTGAACTTGCCTATTTCACCTTGAATTTTAACATGCCTGATCCTTTGTTCTCAGTTGAGTTAAGTCACCACCAAAGGAGACTGGTCCCTCTCACCAATGAAAACACAAGCAACCTCAGTAAAGCATGCATGTGTAAGGGTGATTTAGAGAAGTCGCTGTTGGCAAAACAAGTGTTTGACGAACAGCTCTCCGGGTATATGGCCAGTTTAAGAAAACCGGCACACTTAGCGACCACTAATTTAAGCCCCGATGAACATCTAGAAAGCATTCTTTCCTTGTAGCTATGTCATTTTTTCCACTGTTTACAAGTGAGAAAACCCAATTTCTTTGTAGCACACGACTTCCCTTCTTATAACTTTTGTAATTTACTCAGTCCAATAGAGATTTTAGTGAATAGATTTCAATGCGTAGCTGTATCAGCAGTGCGTTTAGCTGGTATTTTCTTTAGTTCTCATGTGTATTGTGTACTAAAGTGAAATGTAAAAAGACCCTAAAATCCAATGTTTCTTGAAGAGGCTTCAAAAGCTGAATGATTTATGCAGTGTCTCAGGGGATCAATGAAACAAGTGCCTAAATTAAAAAGGCTTTGTTTTCTGACACATCCGAAAGGAAAGGGAACACATAAGCAATTACATTCAATTATAAGCTACATTTCACTTACACGTTTTATAGTATTGTTTCATTACTTTCAGGCTTCTGAGCAGTCATTTGCTGCGATTTCATCTTTTCTTAATACCTCTTAATTAGATATAGTTTATACCGTTCCATTTAACGCCCTTTTGATTTAATTTCTACTCTGTCCAGCAGATGTATTCTAAATGGCGGAAATTTTCACTCCAGTCTGTATTTTCTTATACAGGGAATGAACAAGATGACGCACACTGGGGGGAAAAAAGGAGTAAGACTAAAGATTTTACAGGTTTGTTTACTTGAGCAGCATGATGACGGTTTGTACTGGACACAGCACTACAGGAGTAAGTCACTGGTCCTCCGGTTAATATCAGAATGGATCGGGCCTCACTGCTGTGATCGCAATTGGCTTCCAAAGTAATGTATCCAGCACTGTGCTTCCCAAGTAAACAAGACCCAGTGAGGGAACATGGCATGGAATTTAAGAGGTGAGTACATTATAGTTTGTTTTATTTATATTAGGCAATTTTGTTTTGTTTTTTTTTTTGGTTTTTTCTTAATTCTGCTACAGATATAGAGTATAAAATTAATTTCAAGGAATTAAAACATGTAGAAAAAAAAAAAAACTTAAAACGCGTATCAAATAATCTTGAATGGACTTTCGCAAGACAAAATGCATTAAGCTGGTTATGTACTTTAGGTTGAGGTTTGGTGAATTATACAAGATGCGCTAGGGCTGGGGAAATATGATCCAAATCAAAATCACAATTAATTGAACATTTTACATAGATTCCGATTCTTTTAGGACACTCTCATTTTTACATGCCACACTCCTATATTTATATGCCACTGAATTCTGGTTTTGGTTATGCCCATACCAGTACACATTCAGTGACATATCCTTTAGCCAATAGCAATGTAAGACAGGATGGCCTGCAAAATAATTGAAATTATTGATATGACAAAGATAATTAAAGTGCCTTCAGTTACAGTTGTTTTTTGATTATGTTCTTTAGTCTTAGGATGTGCCCACAATCTGTTATCTATCCTTCACTTCTCCAGACATAAGTGGCATTAGGCTCCAGTCACACTGGCAGCATGTTTTACATTTATAATGTAACCATTACAGTTATGATGGATGTTTCCAAACAGAAAACGTATAATAGTATCAGATAGGATTCCACCAGGCCTGCAAAGCCTCATCTTCCTCCAGTAAAAAACATGCATGCTCAGCCAAGCAAAGTATGAAAGTTGTTGTGGAAATATATGTTGTGCAAATATATTCCCTAGGTAGGATATGCAGTCACTTGCAGATTAGTGAGAACATTTTGATGGAAGCGGAAATCTGCAGAGAACTTTGACACAGTTCCTTTCACATATACAGACATTGCATAGTGTCTGGACAGGAGTGACGATTGGCAGGGTGAAAGGCACTCTGTTCTATAGCAGGTCTAGATGTCCCCTCATTCTAGCATTACCAAGTATTCTAGCAGCTGGAACCCCACCAACTGATTGGGTAATTAGCTGTTTATGGTCCTTAGGTGATATTCCCAGCCTCCTGTCCATCCACCCTTGACAAAAAAACAGCATGTTTGCCATGGGGCTGTGTGATCTTGCTAGAATAGTATTATCACAAACCCAGACATCAGAAGAAAGATGTTTTGCTCAGTCATTCTATTTACAGTGGGTTATTCCTTAAACTATATGTAACCTCTACAGTATACATTGCATTGATGATAATTTGCTGATCATTGGGGGTCTGACTGCAAAGACTCCCACCAGTCCTGAAAACTTCCTGGTGGAAGCAGACATGATCCTGCTCCCACTTACTTCAATGGGACCACTGGAGATAGCGGAGTGCTGTACGTCTGCTATATCCATTGCTCCCACTAAAGTGAATGGGAGAAGGGGTACATGTGTCCACCAGTGGGTTCAGCTGCTTTTACAGCAGCTGCATTAACAGCGGGGGCAACCCTCAGTAAACCCCCATTTTTCAGTATAGGAGGGGACCTTAGTGGTCAGACCTTCACTGATCAGCAATTTATTTATTTATTTATTTATTTATTTATTTATTTATTTATTATCTCTGAATGATTCAATGTTGTCCTAAATGACTGATGATGATAAATATAATCCACCTGTGTGTAATCAAGTCTCCGTATAAATGCACCTGCTCTGTGATAGTCTCAGGGTTCTGTTTAAAGCGCAGAGAGCATCATGAAGACCAAGGAACACACCAGGCAGGTCCGTGAGACTGTTGTGGAGAAGTTTAAAGCCGGATTTGGATACAAAAAGATTTCCCAAACAGCACTGTGCAAGTGATCATATTGAAATGGAAGGAATATTAGACCACTGCAAATTTACCAAGACCCGGCCGTCCCTCTAAACTTTCATCTCAAACAAGGAGAAGACTGATCAGAGATGCAGCCAAGAGGCCCATGATCACTCTGGATGAACTGCAGAGATCTACAGCTGAGGTGGGAGAGTCTGTCCATAGGACAACAATCAGTCGTACACTGCACAAATCTGGCCTTTATGGAAGAGTGGCAAGAAGAAAGCCATTTCTCAAAGATATCCATAAAAAGTCTTGTTTAAAGTTTGCCACAAGCCACCTGGGAGACACACCAAACATGTGGAAGAAGGTGCTCTGGTCAGATGAAACCAAAATCGAACTTTTTGGCCAAAATGCAAAACGATATGTTTGGCGTAAAAGCAACACAGGTCATCACCCTGAACACACCATCCCCACTGTCAAACATGGTGGTGGCAGCATCATGGTTTGGGCCTGCTTTTCTTCAGCAGGGACAGGGAAGACGGTTAAAATTGATGGGAAGATGGATGGAGCCAAATACAGGACCATTCTGGAAGAAAACCTGTTGGAGTCTGCAAAAGACCTGAGACTGGGACAGAGATTTATCTTCCAACAAGACAATGATCCCAAACATAAAGCAAAATTTACAATGGAATGGTTCACAAATAAACATATCCAGGTGTTAGAATGGCCAAGTCAAAGTCCAGACCTGAATCCAATCGAGAATCTGTGGAAAGAGCTGAAAACGGCTGTTCACAAACGCTCTCCATCCAACCTCACTGAGCTCGAGCTGTTTTCCAAGGAAGAATGGGCAAGAATTTCAGTCTCTCGATGTGCAAAACTGATAGAGACATACCCCAAGCGACTTGCAGCTGTAATCGCAGCAAAAGGTGGCGCTACAAAGTATTAACTTAAGGGGGCCGAATAATATTGCACGCCCCACTTTTCAGTTTTTTATTTTTTACAAAAGTTTAAGATATCCAATAAATTTCGTTCCACTTCACGATTGTGTCCCACTTGTTGATTCTTCACCAAAAAATTAAAATTTTATATCCTTATGTTTGAAGCCTGAAATGTGGCAAAAGGTTGAAAAGTTCAAGGGGGTCGAATACTTTCACAAGGCACTGTAGCTAGCAGGGCCTGCAACTGCTATGAGGCTCATGCTAGAAGAGGCACTAAGACTCCACTGTTTTGCCTGCTTTTAGAGTAATAGATGCTAAAGGCTGACACTAGGGGATGCTCCCTTATACAGATTTAGGCTAGGTTAATGCCACATCCTTGCTTTAATTTGAGGTATTAGCAACTGAATGCCTATACAGTAAGATCATTTTGCCATTGACTTCTATCGTAAATCAACATATATAAGACTAATGTATAAGCCTGGATATGGTATTCTGAAAGGACAGAAACATTGCAGGGTGCATTTATTTTCATAATTAAACTGAATGACACCAGGAAAAAAGCAGTGGTGTGAACCAAGCCTTACACAGCTTCCAATTAGTTCATCGCTTGCTGTATATGTCCATATGCAGTTAGTTCTGCCCTTGTGGTGGCTGCATACAGCAGCATTTATCATGTCCTTAAACTATGCTATAAATGTATAGAATAGAAATACCCCTTTAAGATGTTTGTTTGCAGTAATTCAACATTAGGACAAAGCCAAAATATCAGTGTTATTTTTTTTTAGGCTGTGTGGGAAAAAAAAGCAAGCTGGCATGTGTTTGCACTGGTGTTTGACTAAAATATTAAAAGCTTTTTTTTCTGTATGAAATGAAGCCAGCTCAGTAAAAAGCTATGCTTGTATATACACAGTCTTCATGTCATAAAATTGGGTGCACTGGGTTCCCAATTATAGTTTGTCCAATAAAAGCGGCTGGCGATACTGTAAAACATCTATTACAGTACCATTTAGAGCTTCAGCAGCTTTTACATGATGCACACAAGTTGCTCTTCTGTGTGCTGTTATCTTAATAGATTCTGACTGCTTTTTAGACCTCAGGGGCTCTATTCTGCAGCGTTTTATATACATGTAAAACTGCTGTTTATCTATTATTGCTAATGGGAAGCATCCAGAATGAAGGAAGCGCAGTTACACTGCTTTATGTATTAATTTTCAAAGTAAATTTTAGTTTTTGATTAATATGAAAAAATCTTAAATGAATGCTCTGATTGGAGGACAAAAGAAATTATTCATCCAGAGGGATACTTGTCCATCACAAGGGCTGGCTCTATAAAAATAGCTCTTCAGACTGTTTGATGGTGTTCTAACTAGCTCCATAGCCTTCACTAGGGTTTCTAAGAACACATACACATGGTTTCTTCATCTTTTTTTTCAAAAATATAAGGACAGCTAAACTAAGATTGGTGAATTAAATAACAATATAATAAATAATAATCAAAATATAGCACAAAATATCTGCAACCTGTGTATTGTGCAGTGTTACATTAAAGCTATGTTTCAGTCTATAATAAACAGCTTGCAACTTTAAAGGGTCTAGCACTGCCCCCAGCTACTTTAAACTGCTCCCATAGTGCTGTAGATGCTGTTAGCAGAAAAAAAACATACCTTTGTTATGATTCAGATCTCCAGAGATGCATACAAAAAGCACTTTTATTCTTTATTCAAATGAGGATCTTGGAGCACAGGGGGAGTTTTCTTTCGTTACTGAGCACCGCTGCATCATCACTAAACACTCCCATCCTGCATTCAGCTCCTCCCCCGGGCAGTGTGATTTGATCCTCCCAGTGTTAATTGATCCTCACACTGCCCAGTGGGAGGAGCTGAATGCAGGATGGGAGTGTTTAGTGGTGATGCAGCAGTGCTCAGTAACAAAAGAAAACTCCCCCTGTGCTCCAAGATCCTCATTTGAATAACGAATAAAAGTGTTTTTTCTATGCATCCCTGGAGCTCTGAAACATAACATAGGTATGTTTTTTTTTCTGCTAACAGCATCTACAGCACTATGGGAGCAGTTTAAAGTAGGTGGGGGCAATGATACACTCCCTTTAAGGAATGTTTACACGGCAGAATTTGGCACAGATTTTGAGGTGGATTCTGTTTCAAAATCACCTCCAAATTTTGCCCTGAATTTGCCTCTCATTGTTTTCAATGGGAGGCAGTAATCAAAGAATGAACATGAAAAAAATAGGCGTCCTGCTCAATCTAGCCGCACAGAACCACGTCTTGTCTGATCAGTTCCATTCAACTGGGGCTGATCTGTGAGTGAACGATTCACTGGAAGACTGAATCTCTGTTTTGGCTTTCTTTTGTGGGGAGCTGGAAAATGATAAGGAATCTGAAACAAAAGTCTGCCTCAATTCCTTTTCTCTTTATTTTCTGCTATCTGAATGCACCCTAAAAGGGAGTGTCCAGGGTTAAAAAAACATTGCTTCCTTACAAAAATAGTGTCCACAGTTTGGCCCTTGCCTTCTGCTAAAATGGCGGTTATACACAGGACCCCTCTGACTATAATGATGTCCGTCAGGTGTCCATTTTTTAACTGAAACTGTCAGAGGAAAAAAAAAAAAAAACATGCAGGACTTTTTCTTCCACTGTTTTTGGTGGACTCTGGCACAGATGTGAATGTAGCCTTAGTCTTGAGAAGAGGTGTTTAAGGGGGGATAAGATAAACCTTTAGAAATATGTAAATGACCCACACAAAAAAATATGGAGTAAAAGGTGTTCCTTATAAAATCCACTCAAAAGACACAGGTGGCATAAAACGTGCAGTAACATCTTAGGACAGAAGTGTTAGACTTATAGATGTCCCAGATTTATAAAGTGGCATTTAACACATTAGAAACACATTACGACAATGAAGACTCCAGCAAAAGTTAAAGGGAATCTGTCAGGGCAATTTGGGATACTAAACCACCCACACGTCCATATATACCTGGAGTTTAGTGTTCCAACTCACCCTGTTCTAACGCAATCCATGGCCTCACTAAAAATAAAAAAGGTTTATACTCACCCGGCCGCTGTACTCCCAGCACCTGCACAGTTCTTCAATGAAGCCAGAGGAGTACTCCTCAGCTTCAATGCGCATGCCCCACAATTACATAGTGAAGCCAGGGTGTCCATCTTTGGCCTCACTGAAGAACAGCGCAGGCGCTGGGAGGCGTGCCTCATGAATAAGCCAGACCGTACTCACCAAACAGCGTCAATCAGACCCTTCTCTAGGTAAGTATAAAGGTTTTTTATTTTTAAATGCACCTGTGGATTGCATTACAACAGGGCGATCTGGGACACTAAACCCCAGGTCTACAAGGACCTGTGGGTGGTTTAGTGTCCCAGATTGACCTTACAGATTCCCTATAAGTTAATTGTGAGAGTAACTCTACTCTCTGTTTATCCTGAGAAACATGGAACATGAAAACAATGCACTAAAGAAACAGAAAACCAGATGTTTCTAACTGATCATATAGCAATCTATTAAAGTATAACTGTGATTTGACTTTTTTGCTATTGTATAGGGAGGGATTTGCTGAACATTTATATAATATAATTGATTAACCTACTGTACTTTCTTTGAGAAGAAAATAAGTTCTACCTATCAATATTTACTCTCTTTGCCAGTATACAGTGGCTTGCAAAAGTATTCATACCCCTTTTTCACATTTTGTCACCTTACAGCCACAAACAAATGTATTTTATTGAGATTTTAAGTGGTAGACCAACACAAAGTAGCAGATAATTGTGAAGTGGAAAGAAAATGATACATGGTTTTCAAAATTTTAATCAAATAAATATCTGAAAAGTGGTACATGCAAAAGTATTCAGTCCCCCTATAGTAATACTTTGTAGAGCCACCTTTGGTTGCAATTACAGCTGCAAGTCTTTTGGGTTATGTCTCTACAAGCTTTGCGCATCTAGAGACTGAGATTTTTGCCCATTCTTCTTTGCAAAATAGCTCAAGCTCAGCTAGATTGGATGGAGAGCGTCTGTGATTTTTCATGTCTTGCCACAGATGCTCAATGGAATTTAGGTCTGGACTTTGACTGGGCCATTCCAACACATGAATATTCTTTGATCTAAACCATTCCACTGTAACTCTGGCTGTATGTTTAGGGTCGTTGTCTGGCTGGAAGGTGAATCTCCTTCCCAGTCTCAAGTCTTTTACAGCCTCCAACAGGTTTTCTTCCAGAATTGCCCTTTATTTAGCTCCATCCATCTTCAAACCAACTCTGACCAGTTTCCCTGTCCCTGCTAAAGAAAAGCATCCCAACACCATGATGCTTCCACCACGTTTCACAGTGGGGACGGTGTGTTCAGGGTGATGAGCAGTGTTACTTTTCTGCCACACATAGCGCTTTGCATTTAGGCCAAAAAGTTTGGTCTCATCTGATCAGAGCACCTTTTCCCACATGTTTGCTGTGTCCCCTATATGGCTTGTGGCAAATTGCAAACGGCACTTCTTATGTCTTTCTTTCAACAATGGTTTTCTTCTTGCCACTCTTCCATAAAGGCCAGATTTGTGGAGTGCCCGACTTATAGTTGTCCTGTGGACAGGTTCTCCCACCTGAGCTGTGGATTTCTGTAGCTCTTCCAGAGTGACCATGGGCCTCTTGGCTGCTTCTCTGACCAGTGCTCTCCTTGCTCGATCTGTCAGTTTAGGTGGACGGCCATGTCTTGGTAGGCTTGCAGTTGTAGACTACTCTTTACATTTTTGGATGATGGATGGAACAGTGCTCTTTGGGATGCTCAAAGTTTGGGATATGTTTTTATAACCTAACCCTGCTTTAAACTTCTCCACAACTTTATCTATGACCTGTTTGGTAAGTTCCTTGGTCTTCATAATGCTGTTTGTTCACTAGTGTTCTCTAACAAACCACTGAGTCCTTCACAGAACAGATGTATTTATACGGAGACTAAATTACACACAGCTGGACTCTTAACTAATTAAGTGACTTCTGAAGGCAATTGATTGCACTGGATTTTATTTAGGGGTATCAGAGTACAGGGAGCTGAATACTTTTGCACGTTACACTATTCAGATATTTATTTGATTAAAATTTTGAAAACCATGTACCATTTTCGTTCCACTTCACAAATATGTGTTACTTTGTCTTGGTCCATCACTTAAAATATCAATAAAATACATTTAAGTTTGTGGTTGTAAGGTGACAAAATGTGAAAAAGTTCAAGGGGTATGAATACTTTTGCAAGACACTGTATACCGTGTTTCTCTGAAAATAAGACAGGGTCTTATATTATTTTTTGCTCCGAAAGATAGGTTAGGGCTTATTTTCAGGGGATCTTATTTTTTTCCATGAACAACAATCCACTCACCAGACCCCATTACACCCAAAACAATTTAGAGTTGACAAGTGTTATTGGTGGATGGGCTCTCACATACAGATCTGTGTCACTCCTGTCTTAGGCCCTTTGCCATTGCAACAGTGTTCCACTGCAGCCAAGTGTTGGCTCTCCCTGGTGACCGGAGGCAGCCACAATGTAGTCATGCCAGTGGGACTACCCAATCTGTGTGTGAGAAACCAGCACTACCGGTAGTCAACCCTTATTGTTGTGGAAAACGATCTCACTAGTGCCATCTTGTGCTGATATTTCCCTTAAAGTCAATGTGCAATTCTCTTGGGGGTGCAATTCTTTTTGGGGTGTCTGCTTTCCTTGATGAGGAGTCTACTGTATCTGTTCTGCTGTATTCTATTTATTTTCTTACATGTATAGCTGGCTGGACATTTTTTTTTTTTAATGAAGTGTACCTAGGGCTTATTTGCAGAGCAGGGCTTATATTTCAAGCATAGTCCAAAAATCCTGAAAAATCACGCTAGGGCTTACTTTCGGAGAAACACGGTACATGCCGTATTTTTCAGACTATAAGACGCACCTAGGTTTTACAGAAGGAAAATAGGGGAAAAAAATTTTGAAGCAAAAAAATGCGGTAAAATATTTAATATATGGGAGTTTTCCGCGCGGCCACCGCAGGGGCCGGGGGGGGGGGGGGCCGGGGCGCGGCGGGGAAAGAAAAAAACGGCAGCCCAGCACTTTTGATATTTTTTTCCCCGCGTTCACCCCACAGGAAAAATATTTTTATAAGTTTGTAGACCGGGCATTTTCGGACACAGGGATACCTAATGTGTATGTGTTTCACAGTAATTTTCTACTTTTCTATGTATTCTAGGGAAAGGTGATTTATAACTTTTAATTTATTTATTTTAATATTATTTTTTTTTTAACTTTTTTTTTTTTTTTACTATTTTATTAGTCCCTTTAGGGGGCTTGAACGTGCAATCATTTGATTGCAAGTCCCATAGACTGCAATACAAGTGTATTGCAGTCTATGGGAGATTCTGTACATTACTATTGCGGCTGGTCATAGACAAGCTGCAATAGTAATATTCCTATGACAGGCCTGGGAGCCTTCATAAGGCTCCCAGCTGTCACAGGAACAGGTCAGCTCCCGTGATCGCGCAGGAGCCGGCCTGCAACAAGAAAGGTATGGGGTCGGTGGGGACCGGCCCCGGGGACAGCTTTAATACCTTTAGGGGGCTCACAGGTAGTAATGCCCGCGATCAGAGTGGACTGCAGGTCCACTCAGGGCCGGTGCACAGCAGGGCGGCCGCCATCATCTTCACAAACCCGGCATCCACCGTAACAGCACGGTGGATGTCGGGAGGTTCACACCGCCGGGACATCCTCTCAGCCCAGGGTCCACAGCATCGCCCTACTGCTCCCACTGCAGGATGAAGGAAACCAGCAGCGGCAGGAGTGGGGCGATGCTGGGATCCTGCTCCTCTGCCCCCCCCACCAAAACACCCCCCCACATTCGGACTATAAGACACACATCCATTTTCCTCCCAAACTTGGGGGGAAAAAGCGCGTCTTCTAGTCCAAAAAATACGATATATAGCAAATGCCAGAAAGGAAGGGGGTCACTTCAAATAGCCATATCTCCAGTTTTATACCACCAAGAAAAGTACTTCTGGTGTCGGTTGAAAGCTAAGAGTCTCTACCAATATGCATTTTGGATGCTTCATGATTTGTGAGTTTTTGCGGGCTGATTTTCTTAGCTCATCCTCTAGACATAATATAGACTGGTAATCTATTGAATTACCTTCCCTTATTTCCCCCTCCTTTTGTTTTGTGTGCGTTTTGTGTTTCAAATATGTCAGTATGATTTTAATTTATGGTCATGTTATTTATTCTTTATTGGCATTGTTCTTTATTTGCTATATACAGTACAGACCAAAAGTTTGGACACACCTTCTCATTCCAAGAGTTTTCTGTATTTTCATGGCTATAAAAACTGTAGATTCACACTGAAGGCATCAAAACTATGAATTAACACATGTGGAATTATATACTTCACAAAAAAAGTGTGAAACAACTGAAAATATGTCTTATATTCTAGGTTCTTCAAAGTAGCCACCTTTTGCTTTGATTACTGCTTTGCACACTCTTGGCATTCTCTTGATGAGCTTCAAGAGGTAGTCACCTGAAATGGTTTTCACGTCACAGGTGTGCCCTGTCAGGTTTAATAAGTGGGATTTCTTGCCTTATAAATGGGGTTGGGACCATCAGTTGTGTTGTTCAGAAGTCAGTTGGATACACAGCTGATAGTCCTACTGAATGGAGTGTTAGAATTTGTATTATGGCAAGAAAAAAAGCAGCTAAGTAAAGAAAAACGATTGGCCATCATTACTTTAAGAAATGAAGGTCAGTCAGTCTGAAAAATTGGGAAAACTTTGAAAGTGTCCCCAAGTGCAGTGGCCAAAACCATCAAGCGCTATAAAGAAACTGGCTCACATGAGGACCGCCCCAGGAAAGGAAGACCAAGAGTCACCTCTGCTGCGGAGGATAAGTTCATCCGAGTCACCAGCCTCAGAAATCGCAGGTTAACAGCAGCTCAGATTAGAGACCAGGTCAATGCCACACAGAGTTCTAGCAGCAGACACATCTCTACAACAACTGTTAAGAGGAGACTGTGTGCAGCAGGCCTTCATGGTAAAATAGCTGCTAGGAAACCACTGCTAAAGACAGGCAACAAGCAGAAGAGACTTGTTTGGGCTAAAGAACACAAGGAATGGACATTAGACCTGTGGAAATCTGTGCTTTGGTCTGATGAGTCCAAATTTGAGATCTTTGGTTCCAACCACCGCGTCTTTGTGTGACGCAGAAAAGGTGAACGAATGGACTCTACATGCCTGGTTCCCACCGTGAAGCATGGAGGAGGAGGTGTGATGGTGTGGGGGTGCTTTGCTGGTGACACTGTGGGGGATTTATTCAAAATTGAAGGAATACTGAACCAGCATGGTTACCACAGCATCTTGCAGCGGCATGCTATTCCATCCGGTTTGCGTTTAGTTGGACTATCATTTATTTTTCAACAGGACAATGTCCCCAAACACACCTCCAGACTGTGTAAGGGCTACAGTCATATGAAAAAGTTTGGGCACCCCTATTAAGCTTAATCATTTTTAGTTCTAAATATTTGGGTGTTTGCAACAGCCATTTCAATTTGATATATCTAATAACTGATGGACACAGTAATATTTCAGGATTGAAATGAGATTTATTGTACTAACAGAAAATTTGCAATATGCATTAAACCAAAATTTGACCGGTGCAAAAATTTGGGTACCCTTATCATTTTATTGATTTGAATACTCCTAACTACTTTTTACTGACTTACTGAAGCACAAAATTGGTTTTGTAACCTCACTGAGCTTTGAACTTCATAGCCAGGTGTATCCAATCATGAGAAAAGGTATTTAAGGTGGCCAATTGCAAGTTGTTCTCCTATTTGAATCTCCTCTGAAGAGTGGCATCATGGGCTCCTCAAAACAACTCTCAAATGATCTGAAAACAAAGATTGTTCAACATAGTTGTTCAGGGGAAGGATACAAAAAGTTGTCTCAGAGATTTAACCTGTCAGTTTCCACTGTGAGGAACATAGTAAGGAAATGGAAGACCACAGGGACAGTTCTTGTTAAGCCCAGAAGTGGCAGGCCAAGAAAAATATCAGAAAGGCAGAGAAGAAGAATGGTGAGAACAGTCAAGGACAATCCACAGACCACCTCCAAAGAGCTGCAGCATCATCTTGCTGCAGATGGTGTCACTGTGCATCGGTCAACAATACAGCACACTTTGCACAAGGAGAAGTTGTATGGGAGAGTGATGCGAAAGAAGCCGTTTCTGAAAGCACGCCACAAACAGAGTCGCCTGAGGTATGCAAAAGCACATTTGGACAAGCCAGCTTCATTTTGGAAGAAGGTCCTGTGGACTGATGAAACAAAGATTGAGTTGTTTGGTCATACAAAAAGGCGTTATGCATGGCGTCAAAAAACACAGCATTCCAAGAAAAACACTTGCTACCCACTGTAAAATTTGGTGGAGGTTCCATCATGCTTTGAGGCTGTGTGGCCAATGCTGGCACTGGGAATCTTGTTAAAGTTGAGGGTCGCATGGATTCAACTCAGTATCAGCAGATTCTTGAGAATAATGTACAAGAATCAGTGACGAATTTGAAATTACGCCGGGAATGGATATTTCAGCAAGACAATGATCCAAAACACAGCTCCAAATCTACTCAGGCATTCATGCAGAGGAACAATTACAATGTTCTGGAATGGCCATCCCAGTCCCCAGACCTGAATATCATTGAACATCTGTGGGATAATTTGAAGCGGGCTGTCCATGCTCGGCGACCATCAAACTTAACTGAACTGGAATTGTTTTGTAAAGAGGAATGGTCAAAAATACCTTCATCCAGGATCCAGGAACTGATTAAAAGCTACAGGAAGCGACTAGAGGCTGTTATTTTTGCAAAAGGAGGATCTACTAAATATTAATGTCACTTTTCTGTTGAGGTGCCCATACTTTTGCACCGGTCAAATTTTGGGTTAATGTATATTGCACATTTTCTGTTAGTACAATAAACCTCATTTCAATCCTGAAATATTACTGTGTCCATCAGTTATTAGATATATCAAATTGAAATGGCTGTTGCAAACACCCAAATATTTAGAACTACAAATGATTAAGATTAATAGAGGTTCCCAAACTTTTTCATATGACTGTATTTGACCAAGAAGGAGAGTGATGGGGTGCTACGCCAGATGACCTGGCCTCCACAGTCACCAGACCTGAACCCAATCGAGATGGTTTGGGGTGAGCTGTGCTAAGTGCTAAGCATCTCTGGGAACTCCTTCAAGACTGTTGGAAGACCATTTCAGGTGACTACCTCTTGAAGCTCTTCAAGAGAATGCCAAGCGTGTGCAAAGCAGTAATCAAAGCAAAAGGTGGCTACTTTAAAGAACCTAGAATATAAGACATATTTTCAGTTGTTTCACACTTTTTTTGTTAAGTATATAATTCCACATGTGTTAATTCATAGTTTTGATGCCTTCAATGTGAATCTACAATTTTTATAGTCATGAAAATACAGAAAACTCTTGGAATGAGAAGGTGTGTCCAAACTTTTGGTCTGTACTGTTATATATATATATATATATATATATATATATATATATATCATATTCTAAGTTTCTGAAATTTGAATAAAAATTACAATTTAAAAAAAATAAATTATATATATATATATATATATATATATATATATATATATATATAATTATGAAATACGCCATTGGGACCTAAGACTCATAGACTGGAGGAAGAAGAGGAAAACTTTCTTTTGGATACAGAGGGGGCCTTGATATTTGACATCCAGGGGAGAAGACTGACCCTTATTTGTTTCAAAGTGATGATGACAATGGCCATGCTTGCGAAGACCACAAACCATGGCAGACCCCTGGGTCCATGCAGACACTTGCAAGCATGGCAGGCTGTATGCTTCGTTGCATACATAGTGACAAGTTTTTTAGTAGCATGAAGAAAGGGGATTTGTACTGAATCACCATTCTTTTAGACCTTCACTATAAAGCCAAAAAGGGGGATTTCTTCTCTGCCTTCCAAACTGAGACAAAATTAGTATATTATCAGGATAGGCTGTATAGCCAGCTTGTCACAGGTTTTAGAAAGTGGCAATAGCAAGTCTGGCCCAGGAAGCCTCTGTCTGCTTACAGTCCACTGTGAAGGATACCACTTTACCAAGCCACTTGGCACACCTGCCATCACCATTCTTACCTTCCACTCATGCCCCATGAGTGCCTGAGTTCATAGGATAATACGAAATTTTATATATTTATTAACCCGAGTGGGTCGGTACTAGCCACTAACATATGCACACATCAGAGGACTGTCAAGCAAATACAGGTGAAAACAAGCATACAGTACAGAAAATAAAATGGGATTGAAGAGATAGAAAAGAATAATACCAAAACAAGTTTGTAGTCTGATTCTCTAAGCCTCAGCAGTTTGGCCTAGGGCGCTTTCTTCAGTCAGTAATAGAGCATGTGTCCCTACATGCTGCCCAGGATAAGAACTCCTGCCTTTGTCCTTGGTTTGGGACATAAAGCTATCCTAGTCTCCTCCCCGTGTGATGTCACCCGGGGAGGGAGGAGATTCCAGCCCTCCTTCCTGGAACCAAATAAATATGTACAGTCATATCTTCTCGCCAGATGACCTTCGTATCAGGCGAGGAGTATGATAGGGTTCATGGCAGGATCCCCATCGCGTAGACACCAAGAATGACCCCCCATTTCCACATGGGTAAGGAGTTCAGTGTCTGGTCCTTTTCCCCGCTCCCAATAGTAACGTGTACGAACTCGAGGTGTGCACCTCAGTCCTGCGCACCCGAGGAATTTATCGACTTGACTGTGGGAAGCTCCTCTATGGAAATATCATCATAATAACATATTTCCTTTGTAGTTCTAGTGGAGTCAGTTTGGCTGCTGTTTGTTTACTCAGAGGCTCTCTAACCACATCCCTGCAGGAACTCCCCTGTTGAGATAACGAGTTTAGCACTTGTATGCAAACCAAGGCCTGTGTAAGTGACTCTCTGGGGATCGAAGGGTTTGATAACACTGCATAAACATCACATTCCTAAAGCCAAAAGGGTTAATATGAACAAGTGATAACACACCAAAGAAAAATACATAACTAGAAATACATAACTGGGGGTCTCTCATCATCACATCCATCTCACTCAATCAGTGCTCCATCACCTCTGCCAGTGCTACAGTTACAAGTAACAGGAATAAAAGTGGCAGCATCAGCAGCCAGTACAGTATCTGGAACATGATGAACCAGAAATTTTTCACTTTGCAGCACCAACCAAACACACTGCAGTTAAATGACACTCACTGGTTGCCCAACCAGGTACAGTGATCCTATATTCAAGCAGATATCTTTGACCCCATGGAATTCTGGGCCAATAGGTTAGAGCAGTGGAAGAAGCTGTCTCAATTTGCCATGAGAGTTTTATCTTGTCCAGCCTCAAATGTAATGACTAAGAGGATGTTCAGAGCTGCTGGTTGTGTTGTAGCACCTAGGCTGACCAAACTGTCCACTACAAGCCAAGTGTGGA
Organism: Leptodactylus fallax; assembly: GCA_947044405.1. Classification (NCBI taxonomy): domain Eukaryota; kingdom Metazoa; phylum Chordata; class Amphibia; order Anura; family Leptodactylidae; genus Leptodactylus; species Leptodactylus fallax. Next base: position 4,015,033 of record CAMRHE010000024.1, read on the forward strand.
AATAATTACTTTTATCAAAATGCGTCAGATGTGGATCAGTGAGGATTTTCACACAACTCCAGCAGATGCCAGTTAATAGCTCTTCCACTGCTACATCTCCCTGTATCATGCTCCATTTACTGTACTGCTGATGCTACATGCTACACCTACACAGCCCGACATCATCCCCTGCAGCGTGAGGTCACTTTCTATTCCATACTTAAAGTTTAGGGCAGCAGAAAAGAAGAGACCTTCTCTATAGTGGAAGTGTATACTACTTGAGAATATGAATTTATCCTCATATCTGTATTTAGATTCCAAAGACTTTTTGTAACCACATTCTGTATTTTACTCTAACATGAACAACAGAACAGTCCTACTTCTTAAGATGGAAAGAAACAATGTGAAATCCTTGAAAGGTACACTGATAAACACTTAAAATGTTTCATCAGTATGGATAATGCAAATTAATACACTGCATACAGAGAAAGAAAAGTTTAGCACATCCTCGATAATACATTACAGCAATCATATTCACAGCAGATATAATTGGTCTGTGGTCCTTCCACACCATATAATAAGTGTGGAACAGGTATATTACGCACATTTAGACTCTGCTGTGACTGCTGTAATCTTTGTGATGAAAATGCTATTTATATATCTTTATTACAAAATGCTTAAGATATTTAACGTGACACTTGAAGTTATAACTGAATGCATAGTTGGGCCTTATATACTGTCCCCTTTAGGAAAGAACAAGAATAGTTTGCTTTCATGAGTAGAATGGTGGGATTTTGAAAAAAACGTTTACAAGCACAAACACCAACCTACAGACTACTTGAAGTGTGCAGACTGACCTGAAGCCCAAGGTCAAATAAAATAACTGTTGGCACTGAAACCTCCATATAATGTATAACCAAAATGAAATAATAAAACAATGAACCAATAAGATGAGAGCCAATAAAGATGAGGAAAGAAAAGTGCATACTCTTAAAATAATATCCTAAATATGTACACTAACGTTCAAAAGTTTAGGGTCACTTAGAAATTTCCTTATTTTTGAAAGAAAAGCACAGTTTTTTTCAATGAAGATAACATTAAATGAATCAAAAATACACTCTATACATTGTTACTGTGGTAAATGACTATTCTAGCTGCAAACGTCTGGTTTTTAATGCAATATCTACATAGGTGTATAGAGGCCCATTTCCAGCAACCATCACTCCAGTGTTCCAATGGTACATTGTGTTTACTAACTGTGTAAGAAGGCTAATGGATGTTTAGAAAACCCTTGAAAACCCTTGTTCAAGTATGTTAGCACAGCTCAAAACAGTTTTGCTGGTTAGAGAAGCTATAAAACTGACCTTCCTTTGAGCTAGTTGAGAATCTGGAGCATTACATTTGTTGGTTCGATTAAACTCTCAAAATGGCCAGAAAAAGAGAACTTTCATGTGAAACTCGACAGTCTATTCTTGTTCTTAGAAATTAAAACTATTCCATGCGAGAAATTGCCAAGAAACTGAAGATTTCCTACAACGGTGTGTACTACTCCCTTCAGCGGACAGCACAAACAGGCTCTAACCACAGTAGAAAGAGAAGTGGGAGGCCCCGCTGCACATCTGAGCAACAAGACAAGTACATTAGAGTCTCTAGTTTGAGAAATCGATGCTCCTCACCTCCAAATTATGCAAGAACTATTTAGGGAAGAAGCAGGCAGCTGGTATTCTATCTGTAATGGAGTGGCCAGCGTAGTCACCACATCTCAACCCCATTGAGCTGTTGTGGGAGCAGCTTGACTGGACAGCTTGTATGGTACGCAAAAAGTGCCCATCAAGCCAATCCATCTTGTGGGAGGGGCTTCTGGAAGCATGGGGTGAAATTTCTCCAGATTACCTCAGCAAATTAACAGCTAGAATGCCAAAGATCTGCAGTGCTGGAATTGCTGCAAACGGAGCATTCTTTGACAAAAGCAAAGTTTGAAGGAGAAAATTATTATTTCAAATTAAAATCATTATTTCTAACCTTGTCAATGTCTTGACTATATTTTCTATTTATTTTGCAACTCATTTGATAAATAAAAGTGTTAGTTTTCATGGAAAACACAAAATTGTCTGGGTGACCCCAAACTTTTGAACGGTAGTGTATATTGCTAAAAACCAAATATAAAAATAGGAACAGATGAATTTAAACCCTCTCATTTTCATACCAAGGTCCAGTTTCTGATTAAAATTTTGGCACACAAGGGGCACTGCTTAAAGACCCAACACACTTAACATAATTTGTGCCAGAAAATTGGTAAAAACAACACCAAATCCACACCATGTTCAAACTTGTTTACATTTTAGCTATTGGTGCAAGCACCACTTAATATGCGCCAAAATTATTAAGAGGTGTGGGCCTCTTAATAATTCTGACACATCTGACACCGGCAGGGAATGGAGTAACATTGGTGTAACAAATGCTGGTCTTAATAAACTCCCCAATATCTTTAACTACACCCAGACCGTCCATTGACTCTTAAAGGGGTTTTTCCATCTCCCTGTCACAGCAGCTTTGCCTGTTGGCTCTTCTTCTTATTTCCTGTATTGTTCAACAAGCTGGTGGGAGGTGGCTTTGACTGTTTGATGAACAGGACACTATGAAGTATCACAATATAGACCAGGGGTCTCAAACTCAATTTACCCGGGGGCCGCTAGAGGTAGAGTCTGGGTGAGGCTGGGCCGCAACAGGTTTTCCACACCGGTAATATGCTCCATATTGGCCCCTGCACACGGTATTATATGCTCTACAGGCCTCAGCGGTCACATGGGGCGCACTGACGTCATTACGCGGCCGCGCCCCATGTGACCGCTGGGGCCTAATCACAGGCCTCAGTCACATGACGGAGGAGTGCCGGAGAGGACGCTGCGCCCAGGAGAGGTGAGAATATGAGTTTATTATTTTCAGTCACCTCCCCTGGGCTGGCATGTATTGGAAAGGGTAGTGCAATATGCCAGAACTCCTTTTCAATAACAGTATGTATAGCGGTCGGGGAACCAGGCTTTCCCCGACCGCTATCATAATGGTCCTGGGCCCGGCCATCTCCAGCTGTCCGCGGGCTCCGTACCCTGCCGGGTCCGGTCGCACCCCCTGCGACCGCGATCGTTACTGGCTTGTGGGGTTTGCAGTAGCCGGTGCCACAGGGCTCCGGGGCCCCTAATGTCCCGGGCCCTGTGGCAGCTGCTACCCCGATAGTTACGCCCCTGCTCCAGGGTCTGAAAAGACCCCAGAGTGTAATAATAGTAGTATTTGAGGCCCGCGGCCTCACTTACCGATGCCTGCGGCTGCTCACAGCAGCGTCCACTTCCCTTTCTGCGTCCCATAGCAGAAGGAGAAGCGGAGGCGGCCACGAGCAGACGCGGGGCAGGTAAATAAATAGGCCATTACCTGCCGGGGATACTACAGCAGGTCACGGCCTATTTATATAAATAAAAAAAACATATCCTCACCTACCTATGATGCCTTGATGCAGCCACCGCCTCCTCCTCTTGTCCAAGACGTCTGTGTCTCAGCGTAGGAGGCGCGATGACGTCATTATATCGCTGCCTGCGCTGTGATGCGGACGTCTCGTAAGCCAGCCCAGGACAGGCCCCGCTCAGCGTTGTTTTTTTTTTTTTTTAAAGCGGCCTGTCCTTTGCTGGTTTACATTAGATAGTAAAAAATGCCGCCCCCAGACAGTGCGCCCCTAGTGCCATTCGTATCAAACGCGGGCCGCACTAACAATAAACTTTGATATTGAGGCGGGGGCCGCAAACTATTGTCCCGAGGGCCGCAGTTTGAGTTTGAGACCCCTGATATAGACTTTACCTTTAGCATGAGAGATTATTTATTATGATTGCTAGAAATCTTATATAAATGCAGATCAAATATGCACAGCAAATGTGTAGTACATTACACAGGTTTGTATTGGACACTTACCAATATTCTACAGAGAATGGACTCAGTGTTATCTTTGTGTTTACATAGAGAGATATCTTCAGACTTGCTTTATCAGCAAACTGCAATTAGCTAACCTGATTACTGTAATGTACAGCTCTGCTGGCAGGACAGAGAACTAAGCCCCCCCCTCCAAGAGAGCAGTGACTAGCATCCTCCATCCTGCTTATCAGATATAGGCCCTGCTCCATGGAAACGATGTGTAAACAATGGGAACAATAATCTAACATAACAGGCAAACAAAGCTAAAGCAATTTATTCAGGAAAACTCTTGAATTTACATAAGCTAACAGTATAGATAGGATCCTTGAGATGGGAATACCCCTTTAACACTGCAAGGATGTATATACACATGTCCTTGAGGTGAAAAGCAACAGCACATAGCAGGGTTACTACAGCCAGACCTCCTATAGGGAAGACAGCACTTTTAGTAGCATTTTGTGATATAAAAAAAAACAAAAAACAACAACATGAAAATAGGAACAAAAGACACATTTTCCTTCCTATTTTGTTCACATTTTTTCAGATATTAAAATAAAGAAAAAAAAAAAATGGAAAAATAAAACCAACATAAAAATAAAGCCCTATTTATCACTGAAAAAGACACAACAATTACTTGACTAATCTAAAGGAAAAAAAAAAGAAGTTCACACTAGCGTTCGGTTCTCCAGTGTTTGGGTCTGCATGGGAACCTGAAAGATGGTGAGCCTGTCCGCTTAAAAAGGGGTTACCCGCTGACACCATAGACTATAATGGGATCCGCCAGTTTTATACTGAAACCGGTGGAGAGAAAGGCCCTCCTTGCAGGACTTTTCTCTCTGCCGATTTTAGAAGGGATGTGCAGCGGAGTTACGGAGACTCCAACACAGATATGAATCTAGCCATAGCTTTCAAAGCCGCATATATGGAAAAAAACAAAAATGTGTCCAATTCTGAATCAGTAAAAAGTTAATGTGTAACTAACATTTTGGGGCTTTTTTTTGCTACTGTGTGAGGGGGTGTTTGGTGAACATTTTTGTAATAGACTTAATTAACCCTTTAAGGACGCAGGGTATTTTGTACATTAATGCTGGGCAACTTTTTTCATATTTTCCTTCCCTGACTTCCAAAATTTTATTTTTTTGTCAACATAGCTAACTGAGGGCTTATTCTTTGGTGACGAATTGTACTTTTATTTTGCACCACTTTGGGGTACATATCATGTGCGGCGAGATCGCCGGAGTCGTCTGTTCCTATGACAGCCGGGAGCATTATGAAGGCTCCCATGCCTGTCATAGGAATATTACTATTGCAGCTGGGCTGGTCTGTGACCAGTCGCAATAGCATTGTACAGGATCTCCCATAGACTGCAATACAACACTTGTATTGCAGTCTATGGGACTTGCAATCAAATGATTGCAGGTTCAAGTCACCTAACTAATAAAACTAATAAAATAGCAAAAATAAATAAATAAAAGTTCTAAAATCACCCCCTTTCTCTAGAATACATATAAAAGTAGAAAATGACTGTGAAACACATACACATTAGGTATCGCTGTGTCCGACAACACCCAGTCTACAAACTTATAAAAATATTTTTCCTGTACGGTGAACGTCATAGCAGGAAAAAAAAGTCAAAAGTGCCGAACTGCCATTTTTTTCACTGTTTCACCTTTGATTTGAATAAAAAGTGATCTAAGCAATAGATATTCCCCAAAATGTTATAACTAGAAAGAACATCTGGCTCCGCAAAAAAAGATGCCCTATGCATCCCCGTACAGCTGTAGGGCCACCTGTCAATGTGACCTTGCAGCTGTTACAAAGCTACAACTCCCATATATTAAATATTTTACCAATTTTTGCTTCAAAATTTTTTTTCCCCTATTTTCCTCCTCTAAAACCTAGGTGCGTCTTATAGTCTGAAAAATACGGTATATATATCTGGGCAAAATGTAAACAAACACCGAGGGAAAACGTGTCTTTTTTTAAATACTTTTCCCTCTCTGTTACGGTAATTGTTATTTGATATTAGTATTAGGTCATCTGGGGAGGGACTAGAACCTGTGATGTGGGCATGACATTGGCGTATTATTTTTTAAATTATTTTAACTTTAATTAAAATTTTTTACTTTTCTATTTATTAATTTTTTACATTGTGTCACCATAAGGTCAAAATACACTTTCTGGGGGGGGCCATTTTAACAGTTTAGTGATACATTTAGCCCCAGTTACAGGAGGAATGCAGCCTCCTGTTCATAACTGCAGAGTTGATCTGGGTCCTATCAGCAGCTCCTGCAGTCTCTGATCTCCTGTCAGAGGTGAGCTGCATCATGGCAGCTCCCATAGCTGTATTCACAACGCTCATTGAGCACTGTGTATACAGCAATTGGGAAGGCAAGGACGGTATTAAACCATTCCCTACCTTCTCTAGAGGAGCTCCAGTTCTGCAGCTTCATGATTTAGGGTACATCTTTGTAAAATTATGAGTGGACCACCCAGACATAGATACTCTATGGGCGGTTCTTAACTAGTTAAATTAAAAGGCTTTTTTTTAAAAACACTTTTTACCTGTCCCACAAGTAATTCTGATCCCCTGTACTGCAATAAAATGTGTTGCAGCACATCACACATAGGCTATGTGTTATGGGGAATGGCAGTCAGGAGGTCGTTGCTCACAGTATCCAAGAATCCAAGGGGTTAATTACAGCACTGTACTATTACGGCGCTGAGTGTTAACTATACGCTCAGCCCAACTTGCCTTTAATAGAAAACAGGCTGTAAAGTTCCCACAAGCAGTCTCTAAGCATTGTCAGCGTAAGTCTGTCCTGTACACCTCTACTCAATGCAATATGTAGTGCTAGAGCATTTACCAAGGGGGATGGTCACTACAAACGTATCTTTGGTTTTATACAACCTAAAAAACTGGTTTAAGTATTATTTGAAAGCTGAGATTACTAGGTATAAGTAAAACGGAGAGCTCACTAGTTAAAAGCACAGTATAGAAAGTGATTTTTATATGCAGCATTAACTGATGCAAATAAAGCTCAAATTCTTGACTGTGTTTATAACTAGTGACATCTAAGGTTATTTTATATCTACAGTCTAGCTCAGCTTTTATTTGATACCTAAATCATTTTTGAAGGTTGTATAAAACCAAAGATATAGCCATTTGAAGTGAGCACCCCCCACCCCCCTTGGCAAATGCTACAAGTCTACTAACTGCCAGTACAAATGTGTACGGACTTTCCTTAGTAACAGCTCAGTTAGAAAGAGAATTTCTTAAACCAATAGTGCAGGTGAAGGGAACAAACTTTGATATATATTTCACTAAAGAAAAGTGTCTGTGTCCGGTAATAACTCCTGATTTCTTATCTGAGTGATTTCACTACGTACTCCGTACACTGAGTACTCCGTGTCAGCTTACAATAAACTCTATGGCTAAGGGAGGGAGGATTAGGAGTAGGAGAGAGACAGTTATATGAGGCTGTCTTCAGCATTAAATGAGTCATTTCTGTCAGGAGAAGGCTGGATAGTAATTACTGATAACCCAGTTGTGTTGTGAAAGAAAACTCTACAGTCTCTCCACAGTGCAGATGTCGGGATTCTTTGAGGAGCTCTCCCCTTTCTCCCCCTCTTCTCTCCATAGACACCTACTGTATACATTTGATTTGAGGCAAAAGGAGGAAAAGAAATAAAGGAACAAGGCATTTTCTTTAATAAAATATATTACAAAGTTTCTTCCCTTCTACCAAACTATTGATTTATGAAAAAAATAAGTAAACATTTACTTTTACCTTAAAGATATTGGCAGAAATTTAATAAAACTGCCATTTATTACCCAGCCTTAATCTTACATCTTAAATTATGAGTAACCAATGGAACTATACTTGGTAGCCATTTGTGGAGGCTTCTTCCAACTGCAGTTTTAGGAAACTCAAATGGTGACTATGGAAACAAAAGATTTCACTGGAATAGAATCACAGCAAATATGAGAAAGAATCTTACAAATTAATTATAGATGATGTCCTTAAAATTTATTCTGTCATTTTTCATATAAAAGAGATTGGGCACAACCTGCATTTTTGACCAATCTACAGTAAAGGTTAAAGGCACATGTTTACTGGGGTTAAAAATCGATGAGAACCACCACCAATCATGAAAAGATTGGTCTCTAAATTTCATGTTTAAATGCATGCACAACCACGGCTCCACTCACTTATATAGGACTGATGGAAATTCCAGGGTATTTCCCATACAGGATGGGGTACATCACTACCACTCCATTCACACAGGGTACTCTCATAATTGATGGGAGTTTGTGGGCCAGGTATTTTAAAGCCAAATAAAACACTTTGAAAATACTGTAGATGTTACTATTGAGTGTTGTGGGCATGTATGTTGCAGATAATAAAAACTTAGCATTTCATAGAATTCCATTACAACTCATTTTATGTACAATCTCATGCAGTATGTCATAAACTAAAATTTACCAGGTCAGAAAGTTATACTTGTGACTCTTAAAAATTTATTGATGTCATTTGCAAAGTCTAATGTTCCCTAAATCTTGACAGTTTGTAGGATAGATTTTTTAAATGACTTTGGCAAAGGCTTAAGCAACAACATTTGCATTTCACTTGCGTGTCGTAATATATCATATCTCGCTCTAAAATGACACAGTCACACAATCCAAGAGGCATAACTCTAAGCAGGAGAACGCTCCAAGCAATAACAACACCTTAAGCAAGTCATCCAAGACGAATCTCAACACAAACTACTTCGGTTAGTTACTTATCTTGTGTTCTAAAGAAGAAGACATTATTGATTAGAAAGCAAGCCTGTCAGACAACACTGAACCAGCTCAATTTCTCCATTTATTTAGCAAAAATATTTAAAATTGTCTAAAAAGCTGAAAGAAAGAATTCCCATCAGTTTTATTACAACTGTTACAAGTAGCTACAGGTCAATATGAATGTGCAAGATCCAAGGGTAAAGTACCAGTAGAACCTATCACCAGATATCCTTATTACATCAATCTACAGAATACAAATAGGGTCCTTTTTGCATGCCATATAAGATATGATATGTGGTGTCCAAAAAAGAACCAGAGTGCAAGGGAAAGGATTAAAAATCCCTAAGAAAATATTAGGGAACGCTCCTCTCCCTTGAGACATACTGTAATCTTCTTGCTGATCTAAAAAGACTTTTAGAAGAAAAAGTCCATTAGAAAAGTCCCTATACAACTTACTTAAATTTCTGCTCACTCTGGGCTTAGGAGTCAAGTGGGCGCTCCTACTAAGTGATTAACAATATTCCCTGTATCAATGTAATGTAGTTTGGACTGCCATTCCCAATGGTTTTTGTTTGTAATTTAGGTCTGGGAGAAACAGTTTATATAGTTGGTAAATATAGCCTCTTGAAGACCCCAAATGCAGGAGCACACTGGCCAGGGCATTGTCCAGAGGGGAAGAACTCTGATCGTGGAACTGCGCACCTGCCAGTACGCAAAGAGAGGAATGGACAGTGTGGGGTATGGCTTCCTTAGCTCTGGATAGAGAAAATAGGTTGTCTAGCAATATTTACCAATTGTAGGATTGACTGGAAATACCCCTCATGCCAAAGTTAGAAAGTCCTTTGACCCTGATCTAACTGAAATGTTGAGAATGAGGGTGTAGGGAAATGTATGGCTCTACTGTAAACCTTTCATCCTGTGAAGAGCCTGCCACTCCTTCCAGGTTGAAATTAGTGAGGGGTTGGCATGTATGTCAGGGGATAAATAGTCACATCTTAGCTAACTGAATATATGGGAAGAGACCTTGTTCAATTCCGGAAAGTTGTCATTTTTCACAGCAGTAGTGAATTCTCCAATTTACGAAAGTACAGGGCAATATTCATGATGTAAAATTGAGAGGGGTGTCTTGGAACCTGGATGCTCAGATATTTTGTGTGCGGGTATCATGTAATAGGTATGTTGTGGGACCAATAGAATTTAGAGGGCCTCTGATTTGGATAAGTTAAACATAAATTCTGACAGTTCCCCAAACTCATTAACAAATAAATAATGAGGGTGATAGTGGGCATCCCTGCCTCCCTCCCCAGGAGATGACCATGCAATTGCAGCAGGCAAGAGCCTCATACAGAAACACCCAAGACACTTTATTGCATTACTTTTCACCATTAAGACTTAAGAACATGAACAATAATCAACAAACCCATCTTTGGTATGCCATAATTGTCTTATAAATGCAGATTCCACCCTCATTTTTCTCATGTACTGGGGGAAAAGACGTCTTGTCTCTTGGCCACAGCATATGGAGGAATGCTTGTGTATGTGGTGCTTTCCCCATTCTCTTCTATAGAAGTTTCTAAGACAAGGTTCTAAAGGTTTCTAAAACAGCCAAGGTTGCTTATTGAACTGTTTTTTAAACTCCCATAGACAGGAATGGAGAGATATGCACAGGCACTGCTGACGTGATTTAGGTAGTCTTAAAGCCCCATTCTTTACATAGGTGAGAAACTAAGAAGCGGGAACTGCATCTATAAGAGAAAATGCTTTAAATGATAATACAAGATTTCAGGAGTTAAAAGCAGAATCCATTGTTTATAGGTTAGTAATGAACAACTTTAAATTCAACATCTACTGCTAAATAAAACAATGGTCAGAAAGTCCACTACTGACTTTTACTATTTTGGTTTTGTTTACAGGATCCACGAGGATAGGAATGTACCTTTATATACATTTAATATATCGCTGAAGTAAATGGGTAAGACTGTTTACACTTACTGCACAACAGATACCAAAGGTGCCCAGAATGTTGTCTGTTATTTTGTTATTCTTCACCTGAAATGTGTTGGAATTCGGCGCAGACGTGAACAGAGCCTAACAGATGAATAGTCATCTCATTTATGTCCACTGATTTCAATGGGACTAAAAAGTTATCAGCTGTCCTCAGTCTGCATCATTTCCACCAGGCATCAGTTTTTTCAACTGAAAGAAAAATTCCTACATGCTGCACTTTTATCTCAATCCAAAAAAACTGATGCTTGACAGAATGTACACATCAGTTTATCAGTTTTTATTTCTTTTCTTTTTTTTTTTAAGTTCACATTCCTGTTTGTAAAGTCTGTTGCTCTCATGCAGAACTTTTTCTTCTGTTTGAAAAGTAAACAAAGCTTCCATCATGTATTTTACACTGGAGTGAATGCAGATGGAAGGGGCTCCATCTGCATCTATCATTCCAGCACCATTTAAGTCCATTGCTCTTCATCCTATTAGGAAAGATAGTAACTGACTTTATACATGGAAATGTTAATTAAGCCTAACACTAGAGTTTTATGAAGGTCTTCAGTTTGCATTAGTTTTTCCATCTGTTTTTTTGTATCAGTTTGATTTTTTCTGAGAATGCACAGAAGATCACTACTGACTCAAAATAGACTATAAACTGATGCAGACCGAAGTAAACTGTTGGAAAGGGTCAGATTTAATAAAAACTTCCAGTAACTGTAGCGTGAATGTAGCCTCAAGACTAAGATATTCTGAAACAGTAATTTAGTTTGAGCCAGCACTAAGAATCTGGTAGAAAGAGAAAGTACCTATGGAGGGACAGAGGTCTTGCTCATGCAAATACATATCAAATGTATAACAGAGATTTACAAACCTCATTCTGAAGCTCATCGTTGCTCTTGGAAGATGCTAGCATCTCAAATATAGTGCTGCACAAATCTTCAACTGTGGGACCCCCAACAGTGTTCTGTGAACTCTGGAGCACATATTTCTCAACTGTATCATATAGCAAAGAGCCATCATCTTCACTGCTGCCAACTTTTTGTTTTGCTCTGGATGCATCTAGAGAATTGTCTTTGAGGCCATTTTGAAGTTTCAAGAAGTTTAAGCTGACATTATCATTAGTTTCAAACTCGCCATTTAATGGTATGTCTTCAGTTTCTTCTAGCTCATACATATCTAGAGAAAATTTCACATTTCTCCCAAATGACATGGTGTCTCCCACATGGTCTTCTAGAAAAATTAGAGCAAGTTTCTTAAGCTGTTCATCAGAGAACAGTGACATAATTTTATAGGTGGCGTCACAAGCTGTTGTCGCAGACGTTGACGGAAAAGGTCCAAACATCTGTTTAATAGCTTTGGTTGCTTCTTGACTGACACAATCTTTATCATAGAAAGTCTTCAAAAGAAAGACAGCTCCACTTTCAATTGCTTCTTGTCCATGGTCCGTTCCAACTGTAGGAAAACAAGGCAATGGTTTTGGCACAGTGCATGTGTTTGATTTAAACTGCCTCTAAATAAATGTGTGCTATCTTCCCTGTAATAGCTTAAACCTTTCACTCCAAATCATAAGCACTACAATAAAAATGACAACGTGGGAGAATTACAACCCCCAAAGTCACCCTTATGTAAATATTTAAGTCTAAATTATTGAACCAAGGATCAGTAGATTGAAATTCACTCGCTGCAGAACAATCAAGTAAGGTTCTCCTCTACTCTGACTAGCCAGGTGAAAAATTACCAAGTTGAATTCACAGCACATCATGAATTTCAAAGAATTTGTCTTTAACAAAAAGTAATTTACCGATCTGTTTTGCAGCCTGTAATATTTCTTTTAGGCCCTCGTTTATTGCTTCATGCTCCTTGTCCACAATGCCAGTGACAAATTGAGTTATTTTCTTCCAAGTAAGGTCAGACTCCAAAACTTGCTCACGCAACTTCGATCTTTTGTTCTGTAGAATTAACGCAGTATGGTCAGGAGAAATGTATCTGAAACAACTTCAAAGCTAAATGTCACTATTAATGAAAGTAGAAGTGCACCTCCAAATAACTATTAATGCTTATCAGCTAGCACAAAAATAAGTTTTCTCCCTCTCTAACTGGTAACAAGAAATTAAGCTAATACAAAACCAAGGACTATTGAAATGAGATAAGAGGAAAATTGATTAACATATAGTCAATAGGACAGATTAATTAGTATGGTCTTAAAATGACAACTTAAAAATGAGTTGTCCGAACTATTACCTTAAAGAATGGTTAAAAACAATATTCTTTATTTGTGTTACCAACTAAGACCATATAGTCAAAAGAGCTTTGAGTGTCAACCCACGCTTCTATTAGGCACTGAGTGAGCTTTTATTGATTGAAGAGTGACTCAACACCAATAGGGGGCGCCTATTTTTCACTGTCCACGGTGCCTCTATATACTCCCTGTTCCTCACACTGGCCCTCAATCAGTGGGTGAATTTTAGGTTAGTTAATCATATGAGTGAGGGCCAGAGTGAGGATCAGGTAGTTTATAGAGGCACCGTGGATAGTGGAAAATAAGCACCTCCTGCTGGTGCCAACCCTGTGTCAACCCTGCGTGGGTTGACACTCAGAGCTCTTTTGAATATACAGTGGGGAAAAAAAGTATTTAGTCAGCCACCAATTGTGCAAGTTCTCCCACTTAAAAAGATGAGAGAGGCCTGTAATTTACATCATAGGTAGACCTCAACTATGAGAGACAAAATGAGAAAACATATCTAGAAGATCACATTGTCTGATTTTTTTAAGAATTTATTTGCAAATTATGGTGGAAAACAAGTATTTGGTCACCTACACACAAGCAAGATTTCTGGCTCTCACAGATCTGTAACTTCTTTAAGAGGCTCCTCTGTCCTCCACTCAGTACCTGTAGTAATGGCAGCTGTTTGACATTGTTATCAGTATAAAAGACACCTGTCCACAACCTCAAACAGTCACACTCCAAACTCCACTATGGTGAAGACCAAAGAGCTGTGGAAGGACACCAGAAATAAAATTGTAGACCTGCACCAGGCTGGGAAGGCTGAATCTGCAATAGGCAAGCAGCTTGGTGTGAAGAAATCAACTGTGGGAGCAATAATTAGAAAATGGAAGATATACAAGACCACTGATAATCTCCCTCGATCAGGGACTCCACACAAGATCTCACCCCATGGGGTGAAACTGATCGAAGAATGGTGAGCAAAAATCCCAGAACCACATTGGGGGACCTAGTGAATGACCTGCAGAAAGCTGGGACTAACGTAACAAAGGCTACCGTCAGTAACACACTACGCCGCCAGGGACTCAGATTCTGCAGTGCCAGACGTGTCCCCCTGCTTAAGCCAGTACATATCCGGGCCCGTCTGAAGTTTGCTAGAGAGCATTTGGATGTTCCAGAAGAGTATTGGGAGAATGTCATATGGTCAGATGAAACCAAAGTAGAACTGTTTGGCAGAAACACAACTCGTCGTTTTTGGAGGAGAGTGAGCGTTTTGAGATGAACTTTTATTATTGACCAAATACTTATTTTCCACCATAATTTGCAAATAAATTCTTAAAAAAAATCAGACAATGTGATTTTCTAGATATGTTTTCTCATTTTGTCTCTCATAGTTGAGGTCTACCTATGATGTCAATTACAGGCCTCTCTCATCTTTTTAAGTAGGAGAACTTGCACAATTGGTGGCTGACTAAATACTTTTTTTTCCCCCACTGTACTGTATGGTTATAGTTGGTAATAGAAATAAAGGATATTGGTTTTAACCGTTCTTTCAGGCTATAGTTTGATTAGTTTAGTTAGAAACTAATACCTTTATGCTTGCTTGTTTTGTATATATTAAAGGATTTGTCCGACTTATTATAGAAATGGCAGATAGGCTAGAAATTGTATAATGTGAAAAAAAAGGCTTGATAATTATATATAATAAGGAAGATAATTATAAAGGCTGGGAGCCAATAGGAAAAGCATAGTAAAATGTAGGGGCCACTAGGGTCAGCATTATATACACAGGGAGGCAACATTGGGGACAGCATTATATATACTGTGGGGGAGGTGTCACTAAGGAGGGGTCTCTGGGGAGAACATTATATATACACTAAGGAGGAGCATCATATATACTATGGGGGGCCACTGGGAGCGTATCATATACACACGTGGACAAAATTGTTGGTACCCCTCGTTTAATGAACGAAAAACCCACAATGGTCACAGAAATAACTTGAATCTGACAAAAGTAATAATATATAAAAATTCTATGAAAATGAACAAATGAAAGTCAGACATTGCTTTTCAACCATGCTTCAACAGAATTTTTTAAAAAAGAAAACTCCTGAAACAGGCCTGGACAGAAATGATGGTACCCTTAACTTAATATTTTGTTGCACAACCTTTTGAGGCAATCACTGCAATCAAACGATTCCTGTAACTGTCAATGAGACTTCTGCACCTCTCAACAGGTATTTTGGCCCACTCCTCATGAGCAAACTGCTCCAGTTGTCTGGGGTTTGAAGGGTGCCTTTTCCAGACGGCATGTTTCAGCTCCTTCCAAAGATGCTCAATAGAATTTAGGTCAGGGCTCATAGAAGGCCACTTCAGAATAGTCCAATGTTTTCCTCTTAGTCATTCTTGGGTGTTTTCAACTGTGTGTTTTGGGTCATTATCCGGTTGCAAGACCCATGATCTGTGACTGAGACCAAGCTTTCTGACACTGGGCAGCACATATCTGTAGAATCCCTTGATAGTCTTGAGATTTCATTGTACCCTGCACAGATTCAAGACACCCTGTGCCAGATGCAGCAAAGCAGCCCCAGAACATAACAGAGCCTCCTCCGTGTTTCACAGTAGGGCCAGTGTTCTTTTCAAGATATGCTTCATTTTTCCATCTGTAAACATAGAGCTGATGTGCCTTGCCAAAAATTTAGATTTTTGTCTCATCTGTCCATAGAACATGCTCCCAGAAGCTTTGTGGCTTGTCAACGTGTAGTTTGGCAAATTACTTTTGTCAGATTCAAGTTATTTCTGTGACCACTGTGGGTTTTTCTTTCATTAAACTAGGGGCACCAACAATTTTGTCCACACGTGTGTATATACTGTGGGGGGCCATTGGGGAGAGCATTATGTATACAGAGGTGGCACTGGGGAATTATATACACAGTCAACAAGCACTGGGGAAAGCATTAGTTATACAGCACTAAATCTATCACAGTAAGGGTGAGTTCATCTAAAAAAAAAAAAAAAAAAACACCTTTCATTCATTTCAATAGGAGTCAGTCGCAGTTTTATTTTCATTTAGCTAAATTTTTTTCAGCTAGAAGGGGGAAAAAGTGACATCACCCATCTTTAGGCGGATTCTGCCTTGAAAAACCCATTGAAATCAATGGGAAGCAGAAAAATCGCGACGCTAGTGTTTTTTTTTAAGCAGATTTTTCAAGTAGAAGTAAAAAAAAATTGCGTAAAAAAAAAAAAACACGGTGTGTAAAAAAACATTTGCCAATTCCTAAAGCCTATATTTTAAGTTTGCAAAAAACTGTGAGAACATACCCTTTTGTAGGGTTGGCCACTTAGTCACAAAATAACTGAAAACGAATGTTAGCTCTATTAATTGATGTGAACTTGCTCACGTTGATTATTTTCATTATTTTCCATCCATACCATCCTGTCTAACACTGCTATTGGCTAAAGGATATGTTGCTAACTGTACACTATCCAATCAGGATTGCTAATATATGAATAACCAAGTCTCCTAAAAAAATTATTCATTACTTGTAATCGAGGTAGTGTTCAATTAATTGTAATTTCTATTTAGCACATCGTCCAGCCCTATGTCAATGGGAACAGAGATGCACTAACTTTTAACCGTCTTTCAATTTATTTTGGACATCAGAAGTGTAACGTGTACAATTGTAACAGCAATTTTCCAAATTTACAAGAAAATTCCCAAACACATTTTTTAGGGACTTCAGTTCTGAAATGTATTTTAGAGGCCTGTATATTAGAAATCCTCATGAATCACTCCATTCTCAAAACTGCAACTGTAAAATAATTCAAAACAGAGCCTGGGAAGTGTATTAACCCTTTAAACAAATCATGGGAATTATAGCAAAATGGAGGTTCAAGACAGACATTAATTTTTATTTTTTTTTTTAAACGTTAAATACGTTCAATTTGCCCCAAAACTTACATATTCACAAGGGGTTAGAGGAGAAAATGCATCACACAATTTGGCTATGCCATTTCTCCCGAACACAGCAATGCCCCATATGTGGTCATACTAGATGTATGGGTACATCATGGGACTCGGAACAGAAAGAGCACTATTTAACGTGGAGATTTTGCCAGAATAGTTTTCAGGTGTCTCATTTGCAGAGCCCCTTAAATGGGTTGGCCACCCTCAGACCAATATTGAGACACAAATGTTATTGTTTGTATAATAAGTTCTATAATTTTCCAATATACTTTCTGTATGGTTTTTTAGATCTCTGCTTGCTGTAATTCATTCTGCTTATTTCCAGTGGATAAAAATCAGTCCATGGTGATGTGACGAGCTGTGCACCTGGACTAATTTCTATCCACTAGAATAAGCAGAATGAATGACAGCAAGCAGAGATCCAAAAAACTATGAAGAATTGATAGAGAAAGTATATTGGGAAATTGTACAACTTTTTATTATACAAACAATAACATTTGTGTGAAAGTGGCCAACCACTTTAAGTACTAGTATGACAGAAACCCCTTAGAATGTATCTAGGGGTATAGTGAACATTCTGATCCCACAGCTGTTTCACAGATTTTATTAACATGGAGGCGTGAAAGACATCACCATAGCTCCGAATTTTTATTTTCACGATTTCTCCTAAACATGGCAAAACTCCATATGTGGTCATAAACTGCTGTACACAACAGGGCTCAAAATGGAAAGAGCGCTATTTGGCTTCTGGAGGGCAGATTTTGCTGGAACAATTTTCAGGTGACATGTTGCACCTAAAAAGTGACCCCATTTTGGAAACTGCACAGAATTATCAAGAAGTACAGTGAGCATTTTCGACTTTGTTTCCGACCAAAAAAAGCAGCTGCGCAGCGCAGAGGCTGCAATCGTACACCTGTGGGTTGCTTTAAAAACCCATTGAAGTGAATGAGTTTTTAAACAAACCGCTTGCAAACCTTTCCCTATCCTTTTTTCTGATATTTAGGTCGGATTCATGGCAGACAGACTCCGGGGGCAAATGTGAACCAACCCTAAGCAGGTTATCCCAGGTGCAACAGATTTTAGAGTGTTCTTCTCAAGCTGAGCAGAACATATCTTGCACTGAAATTCCATATTACTAGAAAAATTGCAAATTTCACTTTTTACCATCAGATGTGCATTTATTTCTGGAAAATAAATTAATGCAACACTTGCGGGGTAAAACTGCTAACTACACTCCTGGATTCAGTATTGTTGAACAATGTCATATATGTGTACATAAGTTGCAGTTTATGCTCAAGCATACAACATCGTTGTACATGGGATACCCCACTTAACAATGTCATATATGTGGGTGTAAACTGCAGTTGGGGCACAAACCAGGGCACAGAAGGGAAGGAGTGTTGTTTGGCTTCTGGAGCACAGATTTATATGTTCTGTTTTGGACTACATGTCACATCTGTAGAGATCCTAAGGTGCCTGTAAAGTGGAATCCCCTATGAAGTGACCCCATTTTAAAACTGCACCCCTGAAATAATTTATCAGTGGGTGTATTATGCATTTGTTTTCCACTATATGAATTCACAGCAATTAGTTAAATGTACTTTGTAAACTGTGCTGCATACATTGGGTACAACACATTTCCACTATATTCCCACTAGCTCTTGGGGGAAAGGGGGGGTCTTTTCCCTCGTAAACTCTAAGCCTAGGGTTTACCCTAATATGCGCTGACACATTTCCCTTCTTGCCACAGACAATTTTATCATAAAGATTTTGGAGTTTTTTGTTGTCGTGTTGCATAATTTTTTAAAATTTTTCTGGTTATGTAGCCATATGAGAGAATGTTTTTTGCAGGATGAGATGCACACTTTAATGAGACCATTTTGAGTTATCTACAACTTTTTGACAAAATTTTATCAACTCTTTCTGGAGGGATAAAAAAACCCATCAACTCTGGCATGGCTTTATAATATTTTAAATTGTTTGCTGTTCACCATACAGCATTAGCTATTGTTATTCTGTGGGTCAGTACGATTAAAATGATGCCTAAGTTATGTTGTTGGTTTTTTTTTTTTAAAGATTTACACATTTTTCAGAATAAAACTCATATTGGAAAAAAAATCTATTATTTTTGCATCAACATCTTCTGAGAGGTGTAACACTTCTATTTTTCTGTAGGTTGAGTGGCTAGAGTGCCACTTTAAGCTGAGACCGTTTAGACAGAAAGTACACAATAGTCAATACCTGATGGACAGTTAGTAAGGATCTCAGAATGTTTCCTGGCATGGATTCCAACTGCAGCACATGGAATATACTGTAGCATGAACAGAAAATTCCACAAATTCAGCTAAGTATAGCAATTGGATCAAACTCACTTTAACATTAGGGGTGTTAAGGTATTTTTACATTTACAAACTGCAGTTTGTGGGAATGCTGGCACACAGCAATAACCGCTGTTTACCACAATATATAAAACATTCTACTCATGAGTCATTCTGAATGTTTAGCACTTTGCGCCCTGGATAAAACATTTTACCATCAAGTCTGTCGAGTCTCCCCTGTAATCATCTTGTCTGGTGACATTTGAAAAGGAGCGCAGCGCTCCTGTGAGACGAGGTAAAACCATCTCTTTCTTATTCAGTGATCCATAGGATGAAAAATAAGATTCTGCTGCAACTTGTAACACCTAAAATGAAACAGAGGAAAATGTTGGATAAGAAGTTAAAAAAAAAAAAAAAAAACACAGATGAAAGAAAACAAGTATACCACAAATATCGTTTCAATAAACAGCAATAAAGCATGACAACTAATGTATATTAATTTTACTTAAGGATCAAGTAATTTTTTTGCTTTTTCATTATCACACACAAACCATAATTTTCTTATTTTTCTGCCAAAATAGCTATATTAAAGAAGTTAATCACACCAGGTAACAATGGGAGGACCATTCCCCTGCTGCACATTCAACCTGACAGCAGCCAGGTTGAATGTGGGCATGACTGGTGGGAGACAGAGCTCTCGTTCACTTCAAGTGAAGTGAATGGAGGCGTCAGAGATAGCAGAGTGGTTTACTTTGTCTATTGAAGTGAATGGGAGTTCCATCCACCACCAGTCACACCTACATTTAGCTTGGCTGTGCTCAGGCTGACTGTGCAGCAGGGAAAATGGACCCCCAGTTGTCAGGATCAGTGGGGATTTCAGCAGTGAGACCCCCATCAATCAGGTATTTATCCTCTTCCGGATAGAGGATAAATACTCCATTTTGGAGTATGTATAACTTATTGACATTTGCTAACTCTTTCTGTAGGGATTTAGGAATCCAGAAAAAAACAGCATTTACACCATTTATTTTGTTGTCTACTGTATGATAAAAGTAAAAAGTTGACTTTATCTTACAGGTCACTACATATATATTTTCAAGCCCTGCAGAAGGCAAACATGTTTTATGAAAAATAAAGTCCATTTTGTGTAGTTGCATTCTGAGATCCATAAATTTGTTATTTTTCTTTTAACTTAGCCATGTGGGGGGGCTTGTTGTTTTTGGTATGGATTGTTTTGTTGGTACTATTGTGATGTACATATAATTTATTGATTCATTTTATACATTCTTTTGGTGCAGCAATGCATAAAACAGCAATTCCGCCATTGTTTTTGAATCAATGTTTACCAAGCATAACAACTGTAGTGATACCAAATATGTATTGTTTTTTTCCTTTAATGGTAAAGTATTATTTATTATTATTGATGGCCATAAAGGGGTTGTCCAGGATATATTAGTAGTGGGGCAGGCGGCGAGGGAATGCGAAACCTAAAAAAAAAAAAAAAAAAAAACATTTAAATTATACTTGCCTGTCCTGGGTCTTCTTTCGCGAAAGTCCTCGCTGAACGTAACCTCTGATTGGCTTCAGTGGTCATGTGCAGAGAGTACTTCCACCAGAACTATCCTCCAGGCGCCACTGAACTGGACAGTAGTGAGGGACACCAAAGCATTGGATTTTTTTTTTTTTTTTTTTTTAAAGATTTCACTTTCCCCGGTCTCCTGCCCCAGTACTAAAATATCCCTTAAGATAGGCCATCAATTTTAGATTGGTAGGATTTCGACTGTAGGAGCCCACTCAGATCAGCTGTTTTCCAAAGCGTAATCTTTATATTCACTGTTTAAATAGGCACTGCATACCTTCTATCATTTATTACCCACATCTACCACTATAAAGAATACATTAAAGAGAATCTTTCACCACCTCCAAGTCCAGCACTTTACGTTTATTAGCTGCTGCTCCACTCATTCTGGAACAGTGAGACTTTTTTCTCTGATCCTGAGAAATACTGTAAGTTATGGTGGCTGATAGGATATTTAGGTTCTGTACTGTCAGGAAAGCGGTATCAGGCAGGAGCAGGCAAGGGGTGTGATTCTGAGCTGTGACACTGTCTGCCACTGATTGTAGCTCTGAATCATGCCCCCCTGCCTGGCATTGCCCTTCTGACAGAACTTAAATAGCACAAAGGCACCAAAATTAACTGCACTTGTTGCTCAAGAATGGTGTGGGCTTGAGAAAAAATTCCAACTGTGCAGATATCAGTAGAGCGGCACCTATTAACAGATGCTAAGAAATTGAATTGGTGGAGGTGATGAAAGGTCCTCTGTAAGTGAAAAGAGCAGGGCCCGGAATGTAAACAATACTAGGAGCTGTGCAACGTTTGAAAAGACTTATCTGCAGGGGTTCTGACAGTCATTCCCCACCAATCTAAAATTGATAGACTATATTAATCGTGAAAAATGTGGACAACCCTTTAAAATGATAGCTCCAAACATTGTGGAAAAGCTACATTTTTTGTTGCAGATTTTGCTGCTGTTTCTTTAACCAAAACCAAGAGTGGCTTCAAAAGGACTGGAAAATATAAAGGAGGCACTTATACTTTTCCATCTGCAACTTGTGGCCTCAGTCTAAAGGGGTTTTCTTACTAAAGCAGGTAATCATGAGAACTAGCAGTGGCGTAAGTACCACGGTAGCGGCTGCCACAGGGCCTGGCGGGTCCCTGATGCTTTTTTTTTTTTTTTTAACTGGCCGTTACCTGCTGGAGTAACCCCAGCAGGTAACGAGCCCTATTTACTTACCGATCCTGCTCACGGTCCCCTCCGCTTCCTCTTCTGCGTCCCATATCATGTCGCTGGCGCCCCCTGGCGGGTAGAAGGAGAAGCGGATGCGGCAGTGTGCAGGAGCGCGGATCGGTAAGTGAGGCCATGGGCCTGCGAACCCCACCAAATACTACTATTATTATACTTTGGGGTCTTTTCAGACCCCAAAGTATAATGATCAGAGACCCAGGGGAGGTGAGATGACATAAAAACCAGTGTTACTCACCTCTCCAGCACTCCAACATGACACCCAGCAGTCTTCAGGCCTCTTTGGCGACGTCCCAGACGTAATTATGCATCGCAACTCCGGCCGAGCCCACATGACATCTGTGCCAAAATTGAAAAGAGCCAAATGCAGCGGCGAGTGCGCCGGAGCACAGGATAGGTGGGTAACACTGGTATTTATGTTTCTCACCCCCTCTGGGCCTCCGATCATTATAATCATTATACTCCGGGGTCTAAAAAAAACCCAGAGTATAATAATAGTTCTTGAGGGCAAAATACCATGTGGACGGGCCACTGTGGGCCATAATACCGTGTGAAGGAGCCACTGTGGGCCATAATACTGTGTGGAGTGGCTGCTATGGGACATTATACTGTCTGGAGGCCACTTTGGGAAATTATAGTGTGTGTAATTAGGGCGTTATACTGTGTGGGGCCAGGAAAGGGGGCGCTAAGCCATGGGTGGGGCCCCAAGTCAAAAGTTTGCTGGGGGGCCCAGTCTTTGCTAGTTATGCCCCTGAGAACTAGGGTGCCTTCCACCCCAGTATGTATAGCACAGTATCTCACCAGAGGCACTGCCACTGCACTTATTTCAAAGGGGCTGAACGCTGTACTTGGGCTATCTCAAACAATCCCACAGAAGTGTATGGAGTGACAACCCATATGTCTGACTATGGCTCCATTCAGACATCCTCATTATTGTGATTGGTGGAGGTGCCTGCAGTTTGACTCTCACCAATATGCAACTTGTTTAATTGGCGGTAAAACACCTATAAATCAGTAATGTATCTGCACTACTTACTCCACATTGGTAGAGACTGATGAACCCACATGTAATGCCAAAGGGATCTTTTTGGGCGCGGCTGTACTATGGAATTGGCGTGGTGTTGTTCCTTATGTTATAAACTGCTAGCAGTTGTGCACCAGCAGTGCTAGTGGTACGTATCAATATATTGTCATGAGCCTAACATAATGAAATGGAGATCTTCCCAGAACACTCATTGTCGGCAGGGCCCATCAATAAGTAATGACCCAAATATACCTGGACTACTGATTAGCAAACATTGTAGACAGGACATTATTTATTAGGAAGTCTAAAGGATTTATAAGCAGCAGCAGTTTAATAGATCAAACAATGCTTCCATAGATCAGCAGACACACATACATTTATAATGTGAATCCTTGAAGAGCTTGGAATTTTAGCTGACAAACAGACATGAAAAAAGTTTGTGGCCTGTAGTAAAAGCTGGACTTTTTGGCAACTGAGGCAGTGGTGATGCATGTGTTGTCAACAGTGAGAAGAGGGGAAATGAAAGGTTAGTGACAGAGTGAAGGGTGGTAAAATTGGATTTCAGTTTTTGTCATATTAAGCTTCTGGCAGCTGGATTTAATCCAGCAGGAACAGGGAAAAGACTGAAATATGAGCCATGACCTGTAAAGGTGAACAAAAGGAAAACGTGGGAGATTTCTACTGTTATTAATTCTGTATGTGCAGAAAAAGACACAAAGAAAATGCAGATGTTTCTGAAGGAGAATGTCCATCCTTAATAGAGTGCACTAACCAGGTAACTTGAAAATTCAACTAAGGCCAAATATGTATTTCTAAAAACCCAAGCACATGCATATAAAATAAAACGAACCCCTCCATCTGCACATGTATAACACTATGGCTTGATTGACCGCTTTTATGATTCCACAATCTTCTCTACAGGACTTCAAAAACACCAAAAAAAAAAAACCAAATGTTACAAAATAAATGAAGCTTGTGAAAAACTAATGACATACATTAAGTTATTACAGGTGTTTTAAAGGGGTATTCCCATGACCATGATCATTTTAAAATTTGTAGATAGTTAAAATGTAAACATTTTTGCAAATATAAGTAATTAAACATTTTGCAGAGTGTTTAAGATTTTCTCTAACTATCTAGTAGTCACAAGTTGTTGTCTTGATCGGTTGCCAGTGGATACGACCATGAATGCAGGAACTTTCTAAGGTCAGAAAATCAGCCATGATATCATTATTGTGGCCGGGATATCTTCTGATACATGTAGTGTCCCTGCCTGATAACCCAGCTACAATAAGAAAATCATTGCTGGGTTCCTAACACATCCCAGACCATAGAAAGTTTCTGCACTTGTGGTCGTATCCATTGGCAACCGATCAAGACAACAGAAAATCACCACTAAGATGGATAGAGAAAATCTTTAAAATACTGCAGAATTTTTAACTACTTATATTTGCAAAAATGTTTAACTTTTAGTTATCTACAAATATAGATATGATTATGTTCATGGGAATACCCCTTTAAGCCACTTCCTGTCTGGGTCAATTTCAGGTTTTTATTTCTCATCTTCCAAAAGTCATAACTTTTTTTTATATTTCCATTCATCTAACAATGCGAAAAACTGTGCTTCCTAATGGCACCTTAAAGCGGCTGACCGGGACCTGAAGGTAATTGACACAGATAACCTATCCAGAATAGGATATCGGTATCAGATCTGTCAGGTTCGGCACCTGAACCCCAACCCAAAGAGGTGTTTCAGCTGCTGGAAGCAGCAATGTTCTTATTCAAGTGAATGTGAGCAGGGCTGGAGTTCCAGGTGCCATTACTAGAATGTATGGACCGGAAGCTGTACACAGCGTAAGGGGAATGAAACTGAAACCCCACTCCCATTCACTTGGATCAGAGCAGAGCTGCTTCCAGCCATATAGCTAGTATATGGCTTCTGGAGGTGGAAACATCCAATCAAGAAGAGGTCCAGGTATCAGACCCTGACCGATCTGATACTGATGACCTAACCTAAGGAAAAGTCATCAGTATCAGTTATCTTCAGGGCTTGGACAACCACTTTAAATATACATTTCAGATAGCCAGCTGTTGTAGGCCAATATTACTAAAATTGACTATTTCAGTCAACGAAAATCTAATGTGTATGGCCTGCTTTAGTCTAGCATGTCCAGTACATTAAACTACAGTTTCTGCTTTATTCTAAGTGAGACAGACTATCCCGTGTCTCAGATAGGAAGCCCAGGTTGGTCAGCAGCATTTATAACAGTAAAAGGCAGTCCAAATGGTGAAAGTCATGGAAAATGGAAGAGTCATAAGATAAGCACCTCCCTTTCAGAAACAGAATAATTTTTCAGGACAGAGCAGCATGTATATAAACTAAGAGATAAGAAAGATAGATTCCAGAATGATTAACACCTTCCTGCTCAGCAGCATGCAATTATGTCACAATAAGCAAATAGTTAACGCTCAGAGCCATAAGAAAATGGCAATGTTCTATAGAAGGCACAAGAGCTGACAGTAAAAAAAAAAGAAAAAAAGAAAATTAAAGCCTTTTTTAAAAAAAAATATATAAATTAAAAAACTTGGAATGGAAAACCTTTCAAACGTATACAAAAATAACATTACTAATACCATGCGATGAACTCAGTAAAAAAGTAAATACAGCAGTGTGAAAATAATATGTTTTGGTAACCTTGCCTCCAAAAAAAAAAAAAAAAACCAATAAAAAGTGATCAAAAAGCGGGACATACCAGAAATTGGGACCAATCCAAACCACAACTTGTTATGGACGTCAGAGTATGGTGCCCCTAGCAAATTGTTTACTTTCACAAAAATCAGTAATAGTGGAGAAACACAATAAAACCACTATAAGGCTACAGCCCCAAGTTGCGGAAAAGCTGCTTTTTTTATTTGAGTATTTTGCACCTTTTTTGAGCCGAAAGCCAGGGGTAGATATAAGAGAAAGTTTATAAGTGTTTCCTTTACATTTCCCATTCCTTCTCAAGCCACTCTTGACTTTGGCTCAAAAAACTGTAACAAAAAAGTAGCTTTTCCGCAACGTGGGGTCGTAGCCTAAATATGGTATCGCTGTAATCATAATGACTTGCCAGAAAAAAACATCATGTCATTTTTAATGCAGAGTGAACATTGTAAAAAAAAAAAAAAAAAAGCACAAAAAAATGATAGAAATGAATGTTTTTAGCCACCCTAACAAAACTGACTAATGCCAAAGTCAAATGACATTACTCTGAGCTCCTACCATTAGACCTTTTATATTCCTCTAACACAGCTGACCATTACCTTCAGTTACAAATTTGCTCATTCTTTGACATCACTGACTTGACCCTCTCCAGGATCTGTTCATACCTCAACAACTTAACTTTTGGTGTCTCTCACTCACATCCCATACTCGACCCCTCAAGGCTCTATCCTGTGATGCCTACTTTTTCCAATCTATACCTTTGGTCTGAGACAGCTCTTATTGTCCCATGGCTTTCAATATTACTTCTATGCTATCTATCACTCAAATTTATCTCTCTAACCAGATATTACCTCTGCTATTCATAATTTCAAATTGTGTAGCGTCTTTCTTCTTTTCCTCCCGTTTTCTAAAACTGAACATGGAGAAAACTGAATTCAATGGGAGGAATTTACAAAGACCATCACATCCTGATCCAGCTGCCTCCAGATGCTGGAAGCAGCTCTGCTTCTGTTCAATAGGCAGCAGGGCTGGCCTTAGATCAGGTGTGGAATCCACTTGTGATGTCTCTCACCAATGATAAAAAGTCCTTAACAAGTCTTGTAGAATGACGGGCTTTGGTGCCGATCTCTTGCTTATGGCTTCTTTAGATCACTGAACACAGCCCTAATGCGTCTAAATTTGCAGCAAATTCTGTTCTGACCTCAAGTCTAATGACCAGAATGTACTGCGTGTTGTCAGTTCAGTCTGAATGGCATTTGCAACTATGATATAGTCTTGAAACTCTGTAAACATTATGGCAGTGTGCAGGATTCCTAAGGGGGCATTCACACTACCGCTGGTAACAGTCAGTAGTGACCCTTTGCTATTGTCTGTCACAAGATTTTAGCAACGGACACTAGCTGAACCGTCACAAACCCGGTAAAATTTCCATTCACTTCAATGGGATTTTATCTGGTGTCCGTTGGTGTCCAGTATGCAACCAATCCGTCACATGTCCGTTTTTTTTTCACAGACAAAAAATCCTATATGCAGGACTTTTGTGTCCGTTAAAAAAAAAACGGTTTCATGACGGACATCAAGCATCCGTTATTTTTTTAACATTAAATCTATGGGTAACAGACAGTAATGGATGAGTGTCTGTTATACCTGTCCGTTTTTTTCTGCGCATGCTCAGAAAGCAAAAACAAAAAAAAAAAAAAAAACAGACAGTATAAAAACTGACACTAACTGATGCTAATGTGTCCGTTTTTTTAACTGATCAATAACGGACACTATCATAAAGGATATCCTTAATTTCAACAGGGGGTGCACGTGAAATTCACCTGAAGATCAGGCATTATGTTTCTTTTGCTGCGCTGGTAGATTTTTTTCAGCTCCTGGAAAAAAGGTGCATCTGCCTCTCATTGAAATGAAGAGGCAGATTTTTTGCAGCAGACTCTGCTGCAAAAAATTCTGCAGGACTCTAGATGGGAACCATCACTGGAGATAGCATTATAAAGTGTGGGGGTCACTGGGAAAGCATGATATATACTGTTGGGGGGGAGATATGGGAGAGTATCATATATCCCATGGGGGAGCATTATATAAACTGTAGGTAGACAATGGGGAGTGCATTACATATACCATGGGGGCACCTGTGGAGAGCATTACAGACACTATGGAGAAGGGCCTGTGGGAGGCAATGGCGAGCATTATACGGTTTGTTACTAAAACTAGGGTTTTATTTTTTATTAGAGCAATTTTCTGCCATATGAACTAACCTTTAAGTATCTTTTTATTCAGTGCCACCTTGAGTTCCTCCTCTGCCAATTTGCAATTTACTGCCCCTTTAGCATCCTTTGTCACAGAACATTAATGGGGAAATAAATGGCCATCAAGTGGGCATTGAACAGAAGAACACTTAAGGTTGCAATAAGTGGCACTGAATCTTCTGCCCATTCATCTATTACCATCCACAGAGGTTAAGTCTCCTTCACAGGTAATAGCCCTCCTCCTAGGTATTAGTGGCCCTGTAGGTAATAGTATCCCTCCCCCCACATCAACAATGGGTGCTTTGTTGAACAGCATAATTATTTTCTACATAAACTGCACTGATGCTGTGCGATGGACCTTGTAGAACACAGCCTATGTGCATCTTCTACTGTTCTTACCGCTCTTCTGTCTCCTATTCAACAGTTTCACTGGTTCAAAGAAGACACTGGAGACAAAGAAGCCAGGAAGAAAACAGAATGTGCACCCATGCTGTGCGCCACAAGCTCCTTCACACAGCATCAGTGTCAATGAAATGTAGGTAAAACATAATTTTGCAATTCAACAAAGCACATTGGCTGAAGAACCCGAAGGAGCCCCTAACAGTGTGGCAGGTGCAGGGTGATGAGGAGCAGTAGCTCTAGGCCGCAGCTCGGAACAGCCAGTAATGCAGCTTGGCTCTGTCTGCACCCAACCCATTTGAACCCTCTTGTTGTGTAGCAACTGGAGTTCTGTGCAACCCCACAGTTTGCACATAGCAAAGGCCAGCCATGATACGTGCTTCTATTACTTTAATTAATAGCAGAATCACTTCTGGCCGATCAATAGCAGTAGCTTCAGTTGAAACCCCAACCGATTAGTTGGGGGTTCAACACAGAGGGCCCCTTTATAGACCAAGAGGGAGATTTTAGAGTTGACATCTGTATCTATCAGGTATCATGGCATATCTTATAGATAAAGTCATAAATACTGAGATGGAAATACCCCTTTAAGGCTTCACACCAAGTTCAATGAAGGCAGCATCAGTATAATGTTTATATCAAGCTAAATGAATCCAGTGATGCAACAGTTTAGTCTAATGCAAGTCCTGAAAAAACCTACAGAGGCCTTATTCACACATCAATGACTGTGAGCCAGAACCAGGAATAGAGACTACACAGAAATGAGATATAATAGAAAGATTAATGTCTGTTTTTTGTTTTCTATCAGCTACTGATGCAAAACTCTGATATGTGAATAGGACCTAGCTGCAAATACACTATACCATCTTAGCAGCTTACTCCTTCGTTTCGTAGACATTAAGTCTTCACAGACAGGGTCCTCTTTCCCACTTTACCAGGCGGTCACCAGTTAATCCATGTATATTATACTAATTTTTGTCTTGCTACATGTGTAAACCCTTTTCTGTATGTATGGCACCATAGAATTCATGATGCACTATAATAACTAATGTGCAATATGACCTTAAAACTGTTCCCTATATGTCACAGACTCCTGTATCGTAACATACTCCATAAGAGCTCTAATGACGGTCATGTTGGTGTTCACCCAGTAAGGTATAATACAAGAGCAATTGCTATAAATAGTTTTACTAACTTTTATTGTAGGTGGAGTACACCTTAGAACTACCTGCCTGGTGTCTAGGTTTAGTTGCACTGTAGCTATGGTGTTGTATGACAGCCCCAAATCATGGCACAAATTTACTGAACTAGCAAGATAACCATAAGACAGAAGCATAAAATAGTACTTATAGTATACTCCTCTGAAACCAGCCCCTGCACATGACGATGACGGTATATAGCTGTAAGTGTATACAACGTGTACATTACACTTTATCACATACTTCTACTGAGGAAAAGTCCACTATGCACAACATAAAAAGGTTCATGAAGCGTTTTATACCGAGACGAGGTCACCTACGTTTATTACATCTCTGTGCACACACTACACAAGCAACATTGTCGGGCCGCAAAGACAGGGCGCCGGTCCGCTCACTTACCTGGGCTGGCTCGGATGATGAATGACAGTTGAGTCTAACCAATGACAACGCTCATCGCTGGCCGGTCATATACTTCTCATTGGCCAAAACCTAAGCGGTGACGCCACCGATAAGGAAGTCGGGCTGCTATTGGCTAGCCTGGCTTGTTTGACCCCCCCGTCTCAAAATTTTGACGTCATGTCTATGCGCGCGCGTGTGCGGATATTTTTAGTTTTTTTTTTTTTTTTTTTTTTTGACGCCGCCAAATCACGTGGTTGTCTTTGGCTTCAGTATCGTGAGCGGGCTTGTTATTTTTGCTACCAGCCCGCACTGGTATTATTTGCGTTCAGAACATATACAATTGAGGCAATGAGTTATCGCATTATGAGGGATTAGCTGCGTGTGCACAATATTCTGTTCGGGATCCGGTGTATCAGTGGGTTATGGAAGTCTGTCGCTAGAACTCAGTTTAGTGCTCCAGCCCTACAGATAGCTTCGGGTCATCTGACTCCATCTACCTGCAGGGCTGGATTCCAGTGCCAGACTCCTTAGAAGGTTCTGTTTACAGGGGAAACTTTGTGGGGTGTGGGTGTGACTTGGTTTAAGTGTTTGATGTGATGTTTTAAGGTAGGTTCACGCTAAACTTATTTAAAGAGGTTGTCTGGTCAAAAAATT
This sequence comes from Leptodactylus fallax, assembly GCA_947044405.1. Classification (NCBI taxonomy): domain Eukaryota; kingdom Metazoa; phylum Chordata; class Amphibia; order Anura; family Leptodactylidae; genus Leptodactylus; species Leptodactylus fallax. Next base: position 4,045,694 of record CAMRHE010000024.1, read on the forward strand.
TTTTAAATACGCCAGGGAAGGTGAAAAAAAAAAAAAAAAAAAACATACACTCCGGTGCCCTCCCAGTGTGGTTCGGTCCTGCTGCTCAGCTGTCTTCTTAAAGTGAAATCCCTCATCTGTGTCCTGGGTCCCTTCCGCTGAAGCTGCTGATTGTCCTCAGCGGTCACTTGCAACGGGAACTTGTGCCAGGAGACAACTGATAGGCAGGACTGCACCGCGCTGGCAGGCCCCGGGGACAGGTGAGTATGATATTTTTTTATTTTTTTCGCCTCCCCTAGCCTATTTAAAAAAAAACATTTTTGCTTGGACAACTTCTTTAATGTTGATTGCTCTCACCCTGTGATGTTTGACTTTATATGACAGATGCAGACAGAGCCCCCTACGTCAGGTGTCTAAGCATTCACCCCAATGTAAAAAACATGATAGAAGCTTTCTAAAGTCCTGCATGATGGGTTTTTAATCCTGTTACAAAAGTAAACAAATGTGAAGGAAGATTGCAACTGACATTAACAACAGTAGTATGAACATAGTCATAGGGAGGTAACATTGCAGGAAATCAATGTACTGTGTACGGATTAACTCATGCTTGTGAACTTTTAAAAATTGCTTTCAAGGAGAAACAGGGGAAATTTGTCCAGAATGCTGCATCTTTTTGTTTAGTAAAATACCGGAAGTCCTTGAGTTGCACCAATCCGTATTTAAAGGGAGTCTGTCAGCAGGAATACCAGTATGAAATTAATAACAGAACCTTATAGTGCAGTTTCTACACTTTCTAAAGATTCTTTCTTATTCCGCATTGCACTTCCATTTTCATGGACGTGTTCCATCTGAACAAAACTGAAAGTATTATAATAACTGACGTGAACAAAATCGCATTGATTATCCTGGTTGAAGTTCGGTTATTTTTTTCCACTAACCTCTCAGCCCTATTGTAGGTGGTCGTGAGCAGTCATCAGCCTGACTGCTAAAACTGTAATACAAATGCAGTCAATTTGCTATGCAATACAATGCATTAGTGATCAGACCCTCTGAGGTTCACGACCCCTCGGGGGTCTAATAATTTCATTAAAAAAATTAATAAAAATTTCAAATAACCGCCCAGTTCCCTAAAACACACACAAAAGTACAAGAATGTGAGACACATACACATTAGGTATCCCTGTGTCTGAAAACACCCAGTCTTCAAACCTATAAATGAAAAATGTTTCCAATGAAATGATCAATGAACATTGCCCAAAATACTATAACTAAAATGTACATCTGGCCCTGCAAAAAAAGGACGCTGTATGCATCCCCATACTTGGAAACATAGTGTTAGAATATGGCAACTCAGCAAGTTTGTTTATTTATTTTTTTCAAAGGGGGTTAAAGGTACCTTGTAATCTAAGCAATGAGCTGTAAACACTGAGGATATATATATTCAGCTATATCTGACAGAGCAAGACCGATAAAGCAATGTATTTGATAAACTACTTCAATTAGCTTGAGCTGTAAATTTTAATATGATTCTGGAGATGGGAATACCTCTTTAACCACGCTGCAAGAATTTTTTTTATTTTCGTTTTTGAAAATCTACACCCTATAACTTTTATTTTTCTGTCCACAGAGCCATATGAGGGCTTAAAGGGGCTATCCGGGCAAAAATTGTATTTTTTAAATTGGCTGGGGGAGGTAAAAAAAAAAAAAAATCATATTCACCTGTCCCTGGTGCTCTGGTGCCTCCCAGCACGGTCTAGTCCTGCCGGTCCATTGTTGTCTTCCGGTGGAAGTCCCCGCTGCACGTAACACAGCTGAGCAGCAGGACCAGACCGCGCTGGGAGGACACTGGAGCACTGGGGACAGGTGGGTATGATTGATTTTTTTTTTTTTTCACCTCCCCCATCCTATTTAAACCCCCCTGCATCTGCTGCAATAGTATGGCAGATGTCGGGTATTTAAATATGGCAGCCGCTCAGATCCTGAGCGGCCACAATAGCCGCCAGGTTTCTGCTGTATTATACAGAAGAGACCCAGCGCTAATGCCTGTGGTTAGTGCCTGCACTGATCATGGGCAATAAAGCTGTCCAAGGTGCCAATTTGCCGGCGCCACCATGGTATTGCCGGCCCCTGGAGCGAGATCTGAGGCCAGCGTCCTGTTGCTATGACAGCCAGGACCCTATTGAAAGCTCCCAGGCTTGTCTGCCACGCATTTTACAAATTATTGTGAAACGCATGCACATTAGGTATCCCTGTGCCTGAAATCACCCGGTCTACAAACTTCTTAAAATATTTTTTCCATACAGTGAATGCCATAGCGGGGGGAAAAAAAAATCAAAAGTGCCGAACTGCCATTTTTTCCCTGTTTTATTTCTGATACAAATTTGAATAAAAAGTGATCAAAGCAATAGACATTCCCCAAAATGGTATAACTAAAAAGTAAATCTGGCCCCGCAAAAAAGACACCTTATGCATCCACGTACATGGTAACTTAAAAAAAAAAAAAAGTTATGGGTGTCAGAATTTGGAAACTTTTTTTTTTTTTTTTTGCACAGTTTTAGATTTTTGTTAAGGGTTAAAATGTAAATAAAATTATATAAACTTATTCCCCAGAATCGTACCGACACAGAATACAGGTGAGGTGTCATTTCGGCTGCAGAATGAACACCGTAAAAACTAAGTCGCACAAATGCACTTTCTCCTCCACAAGGGCACCAACAAGAGGAATTCCATGCCCCCAGGGATAGGAAACAACAGGAAGTAATCACTATAAAAGGTTCCTCCTTCACTCACACTCCAGTTGTTTTCTGTCCCTGGACGGTGGAAGTCTTCCTGTTTGATGCGGTTCGTGCAGTCTGTCCTCTTCCCTAGCCTTGCTAGGAGGGCTGAATAGGGGATAGGTAGTCCAGGCTGCTGTCTGCAGTCTTACTTGTCCCTTGGTGTAAACCCGCAGGTGTGGCTACCCCGGGCTTTCTTCCTCTGTGGAGCTTCGGTGGGGCTTGATTTCACTGTTGGAGGCTCCCTGAGGGTTGGGAGCCTCCTGTTTCCCTATCTCCACGTGTAGGCAGGAGGGGAAACGGCCGCAGATGTGTTTTGGCATGCGCGGGGCTGGACTTCTGTTTTTATATCTTTTTGGTGCCAAATTAAAAAATTTTTAAAGCTGCAGCATCCTTTGGCCCTTGCTTCCTCCTGGGACAGCTGTAGCCATCTATATTGTGGTTTTTGCTGCTGCTGCTTGCCTCTATTGGGTAGCAGTGTTGCTTAGATATTATTTTGTTTGCTGACTCTCTTCTATCATGTCAGCTCCTCCGGATTCTGCTGAGCCTCGTAAGCCCCGAGATGTAACCGCTTGCCCGATAGGTCCCTATGGGGCCCCTTCCAGAGTCTTTTTAGGTTTTGGTTGGGGGTCCCCCTTTTATAACAGTGATTCTTGTTGTTTTTTGTATTAGCCAAAGAACCAGTCAGGCCTTCTGCACAGAAGTGTGCTTTGTGTAAAAAAAAAAAAAAAAAAAAAAAAAAGAGTCTGCCTTCTTCAAACAAGAGTCAAGTTTGCCAGAAATGCGGAGATGAAATTGTGGCAGAAGAATCGTCCTCCCAGTTGGATTCCCTTAAGACCGGTAATCAGGAACGAGGTTAATGCCGCTGTGGACAAGTGCCTGATGACCCCGGTGACGTTCGGTCCGGTATTTCTTTCTACCTCAGTCGCTCATCCTTATCCTCCTGCTCAAATGTCGCATAGTGACGAAGAAGAGGGGGAACTAGAGGACTCAGACTCCTCTAATGATACGGCAGGGCGTCCTCTCTGTCTTGCTGAGGATACAGATTCCCTCCTTAAGGCTGTCCACTCCACTATGGGTCTACAGGAGCCTAGAGAACCCTTGTCCATCTCTGACCAGATGTTTCAGGGTCTGGGGTCCATGTAAACGTGAAGCGGATCATTGACAAGGAATGGTGGGATCCAGACAAGAGGGCCTCCTCTTCCAAGATGTTCAAGAGGAAGTATCCCTTTTCGGAAGAGGACGCTGCACTCTGGGATGGCGTTCCTAAAGTGGATACCCAGTGGCCAAGATTTCTAAGAAATCCACCGTAGCCTTTGAAGACATGGGGTTGTTATGCGATCCCATGGACAAGAAGGACAAGCCTTCAAGTGGGGGGGAGGCTGAAGGAGTTCTATTCGGCCAGGTAGAAGATAACAGCTTCTTGTTGGATACTCAGCATAATTCTTCTGGGTTACAAGCTGAAATTCAAATCTCCTCCTCCAACAAAATTTTGCATTATAAGAGTCTTCTCCTCGATAGGGGGTGTAGCTTTGTATCAAGAGCTGGATTTTCTTCAGAGGAATGTGGTCATTATTCCAGTCCCCTTATCCCAGGTCGGGGAGAGTTTATGCTCCTATATTTTTGGTCCAGAAACCAAACGGTTCCTTCAAAGCAATTCTGAATTTAAAATTTCTGTCATTACTTGGAATACAAGAGGTTCAAAATGGAGACCATTCGATCCAACATAAACCTCCTTACCAAGGACTGCTGGATACTTTCCTTCAAATTGATGGATGCATATTATCATGTTCCGATCCATCCAGATGCGCAGAAGTTCCTCAGGATTGCGTTTCCCAGAGGAGGTAGTCTGGTCCATTTTCAGTTTGAAGCCCTTTTGTTTGGCCTCTCAGCAGCACCTCTTATTTTTACAAAGATCATGGCAGAGGTACAGTGGGGGAGAAAAGTATTTAGTCAGCCACCAATTGTGCAAGTTCTCCCACTTAAAAAGATGAGAGAGGCCTGTAATTGACATCATAGGTAGACCTCAACTATGAGAGACAAAATGAGAAAACAAATCCAGAAAATCACATTGTCTGATTTTTTTTTAAGAATTTATTTGCAAATTATAGTGGAAAAAAGTATTTGGTCATCTACAAACAAGATAGATTTCTGGCTCTCACAGACCTGTAAGTTCTTCTTTAAGAAGCTCCTCGGTCCTCCACTCATTACCTGCAGTAATGGCACCTGTTTGAAATTGTTATCAGTGTAAAAAAAAACCTGTCCACAACCTCAAACAGTCACACTCTAAACTCCACTATGGTGAAGACCAAAGAGCTGTGGAAGGACACCAGAAACAAAATTGTAGACCTGCATCAGGCTGGGAAGACTGAAAATGCAATAGGCAAGCAGCTTGGTGTGAAGAAATCAACTGTGGGAGCAATAATTAGAAAATGGAAGACATACAAGACCACTGATAATCTCCCTCCATCAGGGGCTCCACGCAAGATCTCTCCCCGTGGGGTCAAAATAATCACAAGAATCCCAGAACCACACGGGGGGACTTAGTGAATGACCTGCAGAAAGCTGGGACTAACGTAACAAAGGCTACAGTCAGTAACACTACACAGCCAGGGACTCAGATCCTGCAGTGCCAGACGTGTCCCCCTGCTTAAGCCAGTACATATCAGGGCCTGTCTGAAGTTTGCTAGAGAGCATTTGGATGTTTCACAAGAGTATTGGGAGAATTTCATATGGTCAGATGAAACCAAAGTAGAAACTGTTTGGTAGAAACACAACTCGTCGTGTTTGGAGGAGAGTGAATGCTGAGTTGCATCCAAAGAACACCATACCTACTGTGAAGCATGGGGGTGGCAACATCATGCTTTAGGGCTGTTTCTCTGCAAAGGGACCAGGACGACTGATCCATGTACATGAAAGAATGAATGGGGCCATGTATCGTGAGATTTTGAGTGCAAACCTCCTTCCATCAGCAAGGGCATTGAAGATGAAACGTGGCTGGGGCTTTCAGCATGACAAAGATCCCAAGCACACCGTCAGGGCAACGAAGGAGTGGCTTCATAAGAAGCGTTTCAAGGTCCTGGAGTGGCCTAGCCAGTCTCCAGATCTCAACCCCATAGAAAACCTTTGGAGGTAGTTGAAAGTCCATGTTGCCCAGCGACAGCCCCAAAACATCACTGTTCTAGAGGAGATCTGCATGGAGGAATGGGCCAACATACCAGCAACAGTGTGTGCCCACCTTGTGAAGACTTACAGAAAATGTTTGACCTCTGTCATTGCCAACAAAGGATATATAACAAAGTATTGAGATGAACTTTTGTTATTGACCAAATACTTATATTCCACCATAATTTGCAAATAAATTCTATAAAAATCAGACAATGTGATTTTCTGGATTTGTTTTCTCATTTTGAATCTCATAGTTGAGATCTACCTATGATATCAATTACAGGCGCCTCTCATCTTTTTAAGTGGGAAAACTTGCACAATTGGTGGCTGACTAAATACTTTTTGCCCCACTGTATGCTTCTTTCTGCATCTAGAGGTAATCCAGATTATCCCTTATTTGTACGATTTTTTGATATCAGCTCCATCAGAGATCCACCTACTCACTCATCTGGATCAGGTAAGACAAACTTTTACAGATCTAGGGTGGTTAATAAACCGGCAGAAGTCCAGTTTAGTTCCCAGCAGGCAGAAGATTTTCTTGGGTATCCTGGATTCCCAGCTAGAGACTTCATTTCTTCACCAAGAAGTAAGGATCTCCTCCTTTCGTTAGGCACAATCAAGTTCCGTAAGAGAAATAATGCATCTCCTGGGTTCCTTGGCGGCCACTACCCGGCCGTCCTATGGGCTCAGGCCCATACAAGGATTCTGCAGAGGTTCCTTTTATCTGTATGGAACAAACCGCTCTCTTCATCTGGACAAGAGGATTGCGATTCCCCAGAGAATCAAGCTCTCTCTCTGTTGGTGGCAGATACGGGAGAATCTCGAGAGAAGGGTTCTGTGGCGACCCCACAACCCTATAATAGTGACCATGGACGCCAGTCGTCATGGCTGGGGCATTTTCACCCCAACATCTTGGGTGCAGGGCCGCTGGAACACCCTCGTGACAGAGGTATCTTCCAACCTGAGGGAGCTGTCAGCTATCCAAGAGGCTCTTTTGGCCTTAAAGGGGTTGTCCATGGTAAAAAAAAAAAAAAAAAACATTTTAACATTAAACTAAATACCCCCCATCTACTTTATAAATTACTTTAATTAGCAAAACTTCATACTTACCATTGTTGCCCCAGGCACATCTTCTTAGTATCCTGTGACGCTCCATTTCTCCGCTTCCGAAGACGGGGGTCACATACTATATCCCCTCCCTCTCTCTCCTCCCCTTTCCTCCTGTCCCCTCCCCTTCCCTCACTTCCCATCCCCTCCTCTCGCTACACCCCTCCCCGTCTTACTAACCTTCGGCTTGCCTCCTCTTGTCGTGACGTCATCAGCGATGCGCAACTCGGGCATGCACAGACTTCCCTAGCGATTGTGGGCTATTGCGCATGTGTGGGCTGCCTAGCGACGTCACAAAGATGTCCCTGGCCTGCGCATGTACAATAGCCCAAAATATGGAATCGAGGGATATTGAATTCTGCTGGCATCTAAAGGAGGGCAGGGATCCTTGGGGGGTGCTTCTGGCATCTAAAGGGGGTGAAGGGGTCCTTGGGGTGCTGCAGGCATTTAAGGGAGAACAGGGGTCCTTGGGGAGCTTCTGGCATCTATGGAGGGCATGGATCCGTGGGATGCTGCTGGCATCTAAAGGGGAAGCAGGGGTACCTGGGGTGATGCTGGCATGTAATGGGGGGCAGGGTCTTGTGGGGGTTTGGGTCCCTGAGGGGCTTCCCCATGTGTCTGTGTGGGATCCCTGGGGTATTGACTTTGTGTGTGGGGTTCCCGAGGTATTGCTTGTTTAAGGGGATTCTGGAGGTGGTCTCAGGGCACTGGTGTGCATGTTTGGGGGTACCTGGGGTGCTACCTGTGTGTGTGTGAGGAGGTGCTGGTGGTGGTCCCTTGGGTACTTCCACCTGTGTGCATATGGTGGAGGGTCCGAGGGATGATGCTGTGTTGTGTGCAGGTAACTGGGGTACTACCTTCATGTAAGTGGGGGTTGCTGGTGGTCCCTGGGATGCTGCCTGTGTATTGGGAGGAGGGGGGCTGTCCCCCCATGTGCTGTTGGGGTGGGAGGGGGGCTCCAGTGCCTGGGAAACTGCCGCTTTTAAGCTGTTGTGACCTGGACATTGGGGGGCTGCTGCCTATGTGCTGTGCGGGGCTTATTGTTAGACATAGACCCTATGCTGACTTTCACAGAAAGGTTCATGGTCTCTGTGTACTTTGTAGTTACTATAGGTAGGTGCTCCATACAACTCCATTCTAACTGTCTCACTACTGACCTGACTAGAATGGAGTTGGTGCAGGTAGGTTCATGGTCTCATTGTATTGTGTAATTACTATAGGTAGGTCCTCCATACGACAGCTCCAGTCAAGCTGTCAGACTACAAACCTGAATAGAGTTGCTGCAGGTGGGTTCATGGTCTCGGTGCTATCTATAGTAACTACAGAGCACACCGAGACCATGAACCCACCTGCAGCAACTCTATTCTAGTCAGGTCTGTAGTGTGACAGCTTGACTGGAGCTGTTGTATTGAGGACCTACCTATAGTAATTACACAATACACTGAGACCATGAACCTACCTGCACCAACTCCATTCTAGTCAGGTCAGTAGTGAGACAGCAAGAATGGAATTGCATGGAGGACCTACCTATAGTAACTACACAGTACACAGAGACCATGAATCTACCTGCAGAAACTACAGAATACACCGAGACCATGAACTTACCTGCAGCAACTCCATTCTAGTCAGTACATTAGTGAGACAGCTAGAATGGAGGACCTACCTATAGTAACTACACAATACACCGAGACCATGAACCTACCTGCAGCAACTCCATTCTAGTCAGTACAGTAGTGAGACAGCTAGAATGGAGTTACAGTGGGGGAAAAACTATTTAGTCAGCCACCAATTGTGCAAGTTCTCCCACTTAAAAAAATGAGAGGCCTGTAATTGACATCATAGGTAGACCTCAACTATGAAAGACAAAATGAGAAAACAAATCCACAAAATCACATTATCTGATTTTTAAATAATTTATTTGCAAATTATAGTGGAAAATAAGTATTTGGTCAATAGCAAAAGTTCATCTCAATACTTTGTTACTAACAATAACAAAACAATAACAAATAACAAAATAACAACAATAACAAAATCAATAACAAAAGTTCATCTCAATACTTTGTTCCTTTGTTGGCAATGACAGAGGTCATACGTTTTCTGTAAGTCTTCACAAGGTTGGCACACACTGTTGCTGGTATGTTGGCCCATTCCTCCATGCAGATCTCCTCTAGAGCAGTGATGTTTTGGGGCTGTTGCTGGGCAACACGGACTTTCAACTCCCTCCAAAGGTTTTCTATGGGGTTGAGATCTGGAGACTGGCTAGGCCACTCCAGGACCTTGAAACTCTTCTTATGAAGCCACTCCTTTGTTGCCCTGGCGGTGTGCTTGGGATCATTGTCATGCTGAAAGCCCCAGCCACGTTTCATCTTCAATGCCCTTGCTAATGGAAGGAGGTTTGCACTCAAAATCTCACGATACATGGCCCCATTCATTCTTTCATGTACATGGATCAGTCGACCTGGTCCCTTTGCAGAGAAACAGTCCCAAAGCATGATGTTGCCACCCCCATGCTTCACAGTTGGTATGGTGTTCTTTGGATGCAACTCAGCATTCACTCTCCTCCAAATACGACGAGTTGTGTTTCTACCAAACAGTTCTACTTTGGTTTCATCTGACCATATGAAATTCTCCCAATACTCTTCTGGAACATCCAAATGCTCTCTAGCAAACTTCAGACGGGCCCGGATATGTACTGGCTTAAGCAGGGGGACACGTCTGGCACTGCAGGATCCGAGTCCCTGGCGGCGTAGTGTGTTACTGACGGTAGCCTTTGTTACGTTAGTCCCAGCTTTCTGTAGGTCATTCACTAGGTCCCCCGTGTGGTTCTGGGATTTTTGCTCACCGTTCTTGTGATTATTTTGACCCCACGGGGTGAGATCTTGCGTGGAGCCCCTGATGGAGGGAGATTATCAGTGGTCTTGTATGTCTTCCATTTTCTAATTATTGCTCCCACAGGTGATTTCTTCACACCAAGCTGCTTGCCTATTGCAGATTCAGTCTTCCCATCCTGGTGCAGGTCTACAATTTTGTTTCTGGTGTCCTTCCACAGCTCTTTGGTCTTCATAGTGGAGTTTGGAGTGTGACTGTTTGAGGTTGTGGACAGGTGTCTTTTATACTGATAATTTCAAACAGGTGCCATTACTACAGGTAATGAGTAGAGGACAGAGGAGCCTCTTAAAGAAGAAGTTACAGGTCTGTGAGAGCCAGAAATCTTGCTTGTTTGTAGGTGACCAAATACTTATTTTCCACCATAATTTGCAAATAAATTCTATAAAAATCAGACAATGTGATTTTCTAGTTATGTTTTCTCATTTTGTCTCTCATAGTTGAGGTCTACCTATGATGTCAATTACAGGCCTCTCTCATCTTTTTAAGTGGGAGAACTTGCACGATTGGTGGCTGACTAAATACTTTTTTTCCCCACTGTATATGGAGGACCTACCTATAGTAACTACAGAGTACACCAAGACCGTGACCTACCTACCTGTTTGACATGAAAGGGATGTGTCCTGTTGTGCTGTCTGTTGTGCTTACTTACAACTATAACAATCATTATCGTACAGAATATGCATAAAAAAGGACAAACAGTAATTGTAATACCAATTTTATTTTTTTTTTCAGTTAGCAAAATTATATAAGAAATATGTTTTAAATGTGTAAATAATAGTAGGCATAAGATAATAAACACACCACGATACAGATAAGCAGTGTGCTACAACAACGCCAATAAGCTTTAGAAAAAAAACTATTTACAAAATGAATATAATGGCGAACTTGTTCAACTGTGTCATCTGGAAACCATTGGTTACAAAAAAATTTTCTCTTGTATTTTGAAAGGCTTCTTTGCTTTTGTTCACAGCACACAAGACCATAGTAGTACTATGTCCCCCTAAAAAAAAATAGAAGAAAGTAGGCTGGACAATATCATGTACAGTGCCTTGCGAAAGTATTCGGCCCCCTTGAACTTTTCAACCTTTTGCCACATTTCAGGCTTCAAACATAAGGATATAAAATTTTAATTTTTTGGTGAAGAATCAACAACAAGTGGGACACAGTTGTGAAGTGGAACGAAATTTATTGGTTATTTTAAACTTTTGTAAAGAATAAAAAACTGAAAAGTGGGGCGTGCAATATTATTCGGCCCCTTTATTTTCAGCGCAGCAAACTCACTCCAGAAGTTCAGTGAGGATCTCTAAATGATCCAATGTTGTCCTAAATGACTGATGATGATAAATACAATCCACCTGTGTGTAATCAAGTCTCCGTATAAATGCACCTCCTCTGTGATAGTCTCAGGGTTCTGTTTAAAGCGCAGAGAGCATCATGAAGACCAAGAAACACACCAGGCAGGTCCGTGATACTGTTGTGGAGAAGTTTAAAGCCGGATTTGGATACAAAAAGATTTCCAAAACTTTAAACATCCCAAGGAGCACTGTGCAAGCGATCATATTGAAATGGAAGGAGTATCAGACCACTGCAAATCTACTAAGACCCAGCCGTCCCTCTAAACTTTCTTCTCAGACAAGGAGAAGACTGATCAGAGATGCAGCCAAGAGGCCCATGATCACTCTGGATGAACTGCAGAGATCTACAGCTGAGGTGGGAGAGTTTGTCCATAGGACAACAATCAGTCGTACACTGCACAAATCTGGCCTTTATGGAAGAGTGGCAAGAAGAAAGCCATTTCTCAAAGATATCCATAAAAAGTCTCATTTAAAGTTTGCCACACACCAAACATGTGGAAGAAGGTGCTCTGGTCAGATGAAACCAAAATAGAACTTTTTGGCCACAATGCAAAACGATATTTTTGGCGTAAAAGCAACACAGCTCATCACCCTGAACACACCATCCCCACTGTCAAACATGGTGGTGGCAGCATCATGGTTTGGGCCTGCTTTTCTTCAGCAGGGACATGGAAGATAGTTAAAATTGATGGGAAGATGGATAGAGCCAAATACAGGACCATTCTGGAAGAAAACCTGTTGGAGTCTGCAAAAGACCTGAGACTGGGACGGAGATTTATCTTCCAACAAGACAATGATCCCAAACATAAAGCAAAATCTACAATGGAATGGTTCACAAATAAACGTATTCAGGTGTTAGAATGGCCAAGTCAAAGTCCAGACTTGAATCCAATCGAGAATCTGTGGAAAGAGCTATAAACTACTGTTCACAAACGCTCTCCATCGAACCTTACTGAGCTCGAGCTGTTTTCCAAGGAAGAATGGGCAAGAATTTCAGTCTCTCGATGTGCAAAACTAATAGAGACATACCCCAAGCAACTTGCAGCTGTAATCGCAGCAAAAGGTGGCGCTACAAAGTATTAACTTAAGGGGGCTGAATAATTTGGCACACCCCACTTTTCAGTTTTTCATTTTTTACAAAAGTTTAAAATGACCAATAAATTTCGTTCCACTTCACAATTGTGTCCCACTTGTTGATTCTTCACCAAAAAATAAAAATTTTATATCCTTATGTTTGAAGCCTGAAATGTGGCAAAAGGTTGAAAAGTTCAAGGGGGCCGAATACTTTCGCAAGGCACTCTAGGTGGTCAAATCGAAATGTCTGTAAAGCAAAAAGAAAATTGATGAAATCTTGATGTTCTATGCAATATAAGTCATAACAGCATTTATTTATGGAGCTTTGTGGTTACTGTGTGACATAAAGTATTTGTAAACTATGGATTATACATACAAAACAAAATAATCCTGAAACCGGATTGTGAATTGATAAAATAATTACGGTTATAGATGCGCAGGTCACAGTGACATGAAAAACATCAACTACATTGCTGAGATCAGCATAAACAGGGACATACAAACCACAATGACATTGTATCCATAATGTGGATTTACAGCGAATGTGAAACTACTACTACCAGCATACATATTTCACTTCGATGGTAGTTTATGAGAGCGTTGAAGAAATTTGTAAACTATGATTTGTGGTTTTGCAACATCAGATATGTGGATCACTCGCGTGATACATAGCAATGCCCATATATCTGACATGATCTGTGGCAATTACCGAGAGCAATGGCAAAAGTTATTCTCAAGATAAAATGAGTGAGGCGTACTGGTATATAGAAACACATAAAGCTTTTGAAGGACCTTTGACAGAAGAGTAATGCAGAAAAACAATTATGTGTAAAACATAGTATCTTACCATTATGTGTGTCCACAGGAAGAGAGTTCAGCAGGCATGTTGTAGATCTGTCCTGGCAGCTATATCTTGAGCAAAAAACAAAGTATCATGACTACCAAATAAAATAATGACATTTTATTATTACATGTATAAAAACATACAGAAACGGATGAAAACACAGGAATAATTAGATAAATGGAGGTACCACATGATATAAGGCCAGATAAACCATGGGGGTATGTAATATCACATAGAATGTGAATACAAAGGAAAGAGGGCAACACTATGAATGATTGCTATCAGTGTCCACAATAACAGTATATACAAGGGAACAATCCCGCATAGTAAATGGCAATCTAGAAACACATAATGTGCATGTCATTCCTAAGGCATTAGGAAAAACATAATAGACAATATGAAAAAAAACCCACATATGGTATTACCTGGCCACATTCCACCCCGACGTACGTTTCGCCGGATGGCTTCGTCCACATACATCGGGGTGGGAGTGTGGCCAGGTAATACCGTATGTGGGAAACAGGGCGGAGGGGGTCAGTCAGTGGAGACGGAGGATCCTGGAACTTGTAGGACAAAAACTACAGGAATTTAGGATGCAAAGAAATGCAGAAGATGCAAAAAGCTCACCAAGAACCCCAGAAATCACTCAAAACACTGCTAAAGGTATTTGGTGGCATTTATTAACCCATTAATAGCACTAACAGACCTTTTTTTGAAAAATGATTTTTTTTTTTTTCCCCGGAAAACCCCTTTAACTCCCTTCTTGCTGGGTTGCTATGTAAGGATCCACTCAGACAACACAACAGCCATGGCCTACGTGAACAGGCAGGGAGGAACACAAAGCCTTTCCCTGTCTCAGGTATCCTCCCGGATCCTTGGTTGGGCCAAGCGGAATATGGCTTCTCTCTCAGCAGTACCCCCCCATTAATTGTGGACTTTCTTCAGTTAGGTTTGGATAAAGGCCTAAAATCAGCACCATCAATGTTCAGATTGCTGCTCTCAGTGCACACTTGGATTCTAGACTGGCAGGTCTTCCGGTGTTCATTAAAGTGGCTTCTAGGTTACGTCCCATTGTTCGTCCATCTGTACCTACCTGGGATCTCAGTCTGGTTTTATCTGGTTCTCCCTTTCAGCCTCTCTCAGACATTGCTCTCCGGTGGTTGACTTTTAAGACTACCTTCCTGTTGGCTATAACCACGGCCAAGCGTGTGGGGTAGATTGAGGCCTTCTCCTGTAAGGCCCCTTTTTTGACCATCTTGGATGACTGTATTATTCTTAAACATCACCCTCTTTTTCTTCCCAAGGTAGTCTCCAAGTTTCACTGCCTTCAGGAGGTGATCCTTCCATCATTCTGTCAGAATCCTTCATCTAGTAAAGAACAGGATTTTCTCAACATTGATGTCAGAAGATGTGTTTTGCTCTACCTCCAGCGCACTGAGGGATTTAGGTGCTCATATCATCTTTTGGTGCACTACCAAGGGAAGAATAAAGGAGCTGCTGCTAGTAAAGGTTTGATTGTCCGATGGATTTGTCTACCTATTTCTAACTGTTATGACTTGAAGCAGATTCCAGTCCTGTCTGGTCTCAAGGCTCATTCTACTCATGCAGTAGCCTCCTCTTGGGCTTGGGGGGGCTTCGGCTTCAATTGAACAGATTTGTCAACAGCTACTTGGGCAAATCCTTGCACGTTCTACAAACATTATAAATTGGACGTGATTTAGCTTGTGGCTGCAAAGTACTGTCTGCTGTGGCCCCCCCTTGATGCTCCTCTGTCATTTCTTCTGTCGGTGCTGTTGTGGAGGAGAAAGGGAAAGATGATAATTACTCTTACCGGTAATTGGATTTCCATGAACCTCCACAACAGCATGGGATTTCTCCCACCCTTAATTATGTATGATTTTTTTGTTGTTTTCACAGTGTGTTTTTCACGTGTGTTTATATTTACATGATTCCATGTCCTCTGATATTACAGGAGTGTGAGTGAAGGAGGGACCTTTTAAAGTGATGACTTCCTGCTGTTTCCTGTCCCTGAGGGCGTGGAATTCCTCCTGTCGGTGCCGTTGTGGAGGTTCAGGGAAATCCAAATACCGGTAAGAGTAATTATCATCTTTTTCTCCAATTCCACCCCATTCTGAATTTTTTTCCAGCTTCTCAGTACAGAATAATAAATAGTACCATTACAAAGAACAGTTTATCCCTCAAACATTAAGCCTTCATATGGCTCTGAATTGAAAACTAAAAAAGTTATGGGGTTTGGAAGGCAGGGAGTCAAAAATGAAAATCAAAAAATTCCACCTGTGGGAAAGGGTTAAAAAATAACATTTTTGCCTGGACGACCTCTTTAAGCCCTTCCAGCATTAGGAATTTTTCGATTTTCGTTTTTTACTCCCTTACCCCCCCCCCTACAAAACCCCATAACTTTTTTATTTTTTCTGTTCTCAAAGCCATATTCGGTCTTATTGTTTGCGGGACAAATTTCTCTTCATGATGCTACCATTTATTATTCTGTACCATGTACTGGGAAGCTGGAAAAAATTCATAATGGGGTGGGTTTGAAAAAAAAAGTGCATTTGTGCGACTTTCTTACAGGCTTCATTTTTACGGTGCATACTCTACAGCCAAAATGGCATGTAATTTGTATTATATGTTTCAGTACGATTCTGGGGATACCAAATTTATATGGTTTTATTTACATTTTAACCCCTTAACAAAAATCTAAAACTGTAAAAAAAAATAATTTTCTAAAATTTTCTATATTCTGACATCCGTTAACTTTTTTATACTTTCGTGTACGGGGATGCATAGGGTGTATTTTTTTGTGGGGCCAGGTGTACTTTTTAGTTATACCATTTTGGTGAATTGCTATTACTTTGATCGAAACAAAAAAACGGCGGTTTACCATATGGGAAAAATATTTTTATAGCTTTGTAGACCAGGCGTTTTCGGACACAGGGATACCTAATGTGTATGTGTTTCACAGTAATTTCTAAAATGTATGGCAGACAAGTCTGGGAGCTTTCAATAGGCTCCTGTCTGTCATAGCAACAGGACGCTGGCCCCAGATCTCGCTCCGGGGGCCGGCAATCCCATGGCGACACCGGCAAATTGGCAACTTGGTCAGCTTTGAATTTTTTATTTTTTTTTTCATTTATTAGACCCCCTAGGGGTCTTGAACCCCAGGGGGTCTGATTACTAATGTAATGTATTGCAAGTTATGGGCATTTCTACTGCAGGCTGTATAGAGCCAACATATTTAAATACCCGGGAAGGGGTTAATATTGATTAAACTAATTGTACTTCATAATGGTACTGTTTAAAGAGGACCTTTCACGTCTTCAAATATGTGCGGTTTTACATAACGCTAGAAAGCCGACAGCACGCTGAACTCGTCCATAGCCCTGTACTGTCAGAGGGGGCGTTCCTTACAGCCCAGTGATGACGCTGACCTGTGAGGAACGCCCCCTCAGTACAGGGCTATGCACGTGTACTGTCAGGGAGGGCGTTCCTCACAGCCAAGGAAGACTGTCAGGAACGCCCTTCTGACAGTGAACAGTGAAATTTAGACCCCCAATATCTATAGCCCTAGGGCATATAACGGGAAGGCCGACAGCACGCTGAATTCAGGTATGTAAAACCGCATATACATGACGACGTGAAAGGTCCTCTTTAATATTCGGTACTATGAAGAAAACCTGCGTTTATGCAACTTTATGAGCTTTGCTTTTACAGCATTCACTGTGCAGCCAAAATTACATGTCATCTGTATTCTATGGGTAAGTATGATTCCAGGAATACCAAATTTATATACGGTATTTTCTTTTTTACGGTTAACCCCCTAAAAATAATCCAAAACTTGTTATGGGTGCCATATTCTGACACCCATAACTTTTTTTTTTTTTTTTTCCTTCTTGCTACATCCTTCACCATATAAGAAAAATATTTTTAGAAGTTTGTAGATCTGGTGTGTACAGGCACAGGGATACCTAATTTGTATGTGGTTTAACTTTTGTTTTTTTTAATTATTATATGAGTTCTAGGGAAAGGGTGGGAGGACTCGAATTTTTATTTTTTTGTATTAACCTATATTTTTCTGTAATTTTTTCTTTATTTTTCTTGCTCCGGGTTTTGGTGATCCCTGGTAAAATGGCGGCGCCCGCGTGCCGCCGGTAAAATGGCGCCTCGGTCAGATTTGACCAAGGCGCCAGAGGGGTTAATGCCCGCGATCACTGCGGGCACTGATCGTGGGCATTAGTGCCGGGTCTCTGCTCCCGAGCGGCCGCCATATTTAAACACCCAACATCCACCGTACTATTACGGCGGATGTCGAGAAGGGGTTAAAATGGTTATGTTCATGGAAAAACCCTTTTAACCCTTTAAGGATGAGACTTTATATTTTCCTTCCTCCACCTTCCAAAATTCATAACTTTTTTTTTATTTTTCTGTCAACATGTCGGGCTTATTCTTTGTGTGACGAGTTGTACGTTCATTTGCCACCATTTTTGGGTACATATAATGTTTTGATTAGTTTTTAAAAACCCACAATTCTATCACTCTTTTTTTAAAAATGACATGTCAGCTTTGTCCGGCAGGTCATTACAGTTATTGCGACACCATATTTATATTGGTTTTTATTGTGTTTTAACGCTTTTCCAGATAAAACGTGACTTTTTGAAAATGAGCAATTTTTTCCAGGGTCACCGTATGCTGACTCCTATAACTTTTTAACTGTATTGTTGACAACCATTTGTCAGGGCTCTTTATTTGCGGGTAAAATTGTACTTTTTATTGTTACCAATGTTTGGTATGTATGACTTTTTGATCACTTTTTATTGCTATTTCTTGGGGAAAGCAAATTGACCAAAATATATTAATTTGCACATTCCAGTATTTTTATTTTTTTACATACAGCGTTCACCATATGGGATAAATATGACTATTTTTGGATAATGGGGACTTAAACACACATGGGGATATCTAACATGCTTGGGTTTTTTACATACAGCATTCACCATATGGGATAAATACCGCCATTTTTGGATAGTGGGCACTTATGTGTTTATTGTTATGTGTTTTGTTTGTGTTTTGTTATGTGTATCATTTTGTGTTTTTTGTTTTCTGTTTTTTTTTTTTAATATAAAGGTGGGCCTCGGCTGTGTAACACAGACGAGTGCTGAAAGTAATGCTGCAGGCACAGCTCCTCTGCTCGTGACATTACAGCACTGTAGCTCCTCTGCTCGTGACATAACAGCACTGTACTATTATGTAATAGTAAAGCACAGGACAGGAGGAAGGGATTGACCACTTGTGGCCCCTACACATTATTATGCCCCTTTAATAGCCACCACACAGTATAATGCCCCGTTGTCACCCCTACAATATAAAGTCATAGGTTCTGTTGGTTCATAGGGAAATTATTATTACTACTGTTCCTGCCAGACTGATACTTGCAGGCAGCAGAAGCAATGTAATAGATATTAATACTTGAGCTGCTCTCTTGTGTCGACCTGATAACCCAGACTTCTGTGTGGATTGCATAGTATACCAGGTCTACAGGACAGGGTAGCCCTAGGTCTCATAATTTATGATGTGCCTTATGCTGCATGAAAGTAATGCAGGCATCCAGTGATCTGTGCTGAGTTGCTGGAGAGCCATAATAATCATGCTGCAGCCATCAGAGGCAATGTCCCAGGGTTCAAGGAGAGCCCTGGCCACTCAGGAGATGTATCACACATTCTGGGAGAATTGGCAAGAATACATACAGATCTGGTGTTTACAGTGTGTTTTGGGGTCTTCCATAGGCCCCATAGCAGTTGTTTGCACTGTATATGACTGGGCTGGTCCTGGTTACTCAACATTTTGTTGCACAACCTGTCTGTTGTATTTGTTGCTCTTTTTGACTCCATTGTCTTACAGGTAGCATGTTGTGTAAATAGCAGAGGACACAAAATGCCCCCATAAGAGAGACTTTAACCTCATAACCCTTGGAATGTAGATTGTCACAGAAGGTTATATTATGACATCACAATGGGTGGAGTTATATGTGATCTTCTTTCTTGACGTGGCATCCCCTATAGTCCATGGTAATGCAGCAGCTGCCGCAATGTATGTAAGAAATGATGCACTTTATTATTTGCTGGATCAGCAGCCAAGTTTAGTTCTAGACTATATAGTGGCACCGATCACTCTTATCATGGTCACTGTGCAAGGAGCAACTCAGACATTTGGTCCCCCGTCCTGATTCCTGGAGGACACAGTAAGCGGACACCCAGCCATCGGACAGTTATCCCCTGTCCTGTGAATAAGTGTCCGTAAAAGGACAACCCCTTTAAGGAATAATGTACAATAGTTATTATTTATCAAATAACCATGTATCTTAAATTAAAAAAAAAAGACTTAAACTTGAGTTCAACTGCCAGCTATTACCCAATCCTCGTTATACCCATCAACAGTGTGCATGCATTCTCCGTGGGGGGGAGGGGGTTATAAGCGCCACTGCTACATAACGCTAATGGAAGATTATCCCTCATGTGAACAAAGGATTGGGCTTTACGAAAACCAATGCAACCTATCATTTCTACTTTGAATTCTGTCATTGCTTTAAAAGTGTTTTCTAGCCTTAGAGGAATTGTACCATTACAAAAAGTTATCCTTTTTTGTGTTGCCATTGCTTGGACTCCCAGTGGTCAGAAGAATGGGGGCCCAAAAGTCCCCCTAAAGCCTCCCTGTGAATGGAGCGCCAGTGTGCTTGCATGGCCTTCGTCCATTTACTGCTGTGGGACTCCTCATTCCTTTTGATCCACTGTTCTCCTGATCATTGGGGTTCCCAGTGGTATTACACATCCCCTATCCTGTGGATATGGAATAAGTGTCTGCAATTGGATTGTACGATCCAATACCTGGCACCCCAGTTTCTCTCAGCAGCCCCAGGCATTGCACAGTGGATGAAACTGGAAGCAGGTGGCTCTGTCCACACTGTAGTGGAGGTGCTGGGTTACTGCAGATTGGTATCCATTCAAGTGAATATTTGGGATCATGAGGGAGGGTACCAGGTATCGGACCGCTATTGATGTGATATTGATCACTTATGCTAAGGATATGTCATCAATGTCTAAAGGCTGGTAAAGCCCCCTATGTAACAAGTCCCCATTAGATTAATATATGTCCTGGTGAACCTGACTAACTATGGTGACCGTTATGAAGCAGAGCGTCCGCACTAGCTGCTGGGTCTGTACAGCAAGTACCCGGCAGCATTGCCCGTGATAAAAAATGACTCTAATCATGGGCGTTTAACTCCTCAGATGCCGTGGTCACTTTCCCTATGACGATTGGTAACAGGTGATTCCCCCCCCCCCCACTGTGGTACAATTGCTGTCCCGTAACCATGTTAGCCCTTACATAGTAATGTAACTACTGAAGCCTGCATGCAGCAGGTTTCAATACTAATATAGTGATTCTGCCATAGACTGCAATACAGTACAGTACAGCAGTATTGCAGTCTATGGTAGATGTGATCTGAAGATCCCATGTTCAAGCCATGTGGGGGGGGGAGGTGGCTAAAGAGAAATTTTTTTTTAACAAAAATTTAAACAAAGTTAAAATCACCCCTTTTCCATAGATCACATATAAATATAAACAAATAAAAGTAAACATAAACACATTGGGCATTTTTGGACTTGCCTAAACTATTAAAATATAAAAAAAAATTCCGTAGCAGGGGAAAAAAAAATCAAAATGGCTGAATTGGCGTTTTTTTCACTGATTTGCCTCTCTAAAAAAAAAAATGGAATAAAAAGTGATCAAAACATCATATTTCCCCAACATGGTATCAATAAAAACTACATATTGTCCTGAAAAAATTACCTTACACAGCTCCATCCACTGAAATATAAAAGAGTTACAGGTGTCAGAATATAGTGATGAAAAGAAATTTGGAATTTTTAATAAAGTTATTAAAAAATGAAAAAACTATATAAGGCCCCACAAAATTGCTGCAGGAAAAACCACATCGGAAACACATTGTTTTTTCCTGCAGTGCTTTTTTGCTGCCTCTGCGGACTTTCTGCTTCAATTATACCCATACGGAAACCGCCAGTGTTTCCGTTGGTATAATTGACATGCTGTGATTTCCAAAAAACGCAATGTTTTTGGAAATCGCAGCATCTCCACTGCGGGTATTTTTATGCAATGTATGGATGGGACACACAATTATTAGGGCTAAAATCACAGATTTGGAAGATAGAGCCTGCAAGTGTAATCTTCAAATTATCGGAATTCTAGAAGAGTAAAGGGAGAAAACCTAGGGCAAGTGATACAGAACTGGTTAATAGAGTTTGTTGAGAAACAACACCTGCCTCCTTTGTTTATGGTAGGAAGAGCCCATCATATTTCTGGGAAAAAACCTCTGCCGGGGGGCCTTCCCGCACTGTAGTTGTTAAGGTTCTCTGTTCTCAAGATTGGGACTCCATTATTTGTTTAGTTAGAGGTTTACCAGATCTGAAGTACAATGGTGTGAAAGTTTGTTGATCTGGTTTTTTCACAAGCAACCCAAATGAAGAGACACAGTTTTTTTAGAGGTTAAAAGAAGGCTAAGATATTTTACTCCCTGATTTTCACAAATTATTCATCAGGGTCGGATTAGTTTTTTTTCACACCTGAAGAAGCAATAGAGTGGATGGACAATAATGGATTTTGATTTTTTTGAGTGTGTGTCCCCTATGGCTGTTAAACTTTAAAATATACTGTGTGGGAAGCCTTTAGAGTCTCGCTGTTGTTTAGCGGGTCAAGATGTGGTGGAGGGAGTTAGGAGGAGGGTGTTTTTTTCCTGTTTTTCTGTAGAAGGGATTTAGAATAATTACTTGGAACATCAGGGGATGGGGGGAAAAAGTTGAGATGTGTTGTATATGATGTAATAAAACAACATCTTCCAGCTGTGGTATGTTTGTTTGAAACTCATTTCCTTGATAAGAGCATTAGGATTAACTGGAGGTGGGGTCACATGGAATTTTATTCAACACATATACTTCCTTTTCACAGGGGAAGGTGGGGGGGGGCATCTCCAGTGCCTTGCGAAAGTATTCGGCCCCCTTGAACTTTTCAACCATTTGCCACATTTCAGGCTTCAAACATAAGGATATAAAATTTAAATTTTTGGGTGAAGAATCAACAACAAGTGGGACACAATCGTGAAGTGGAACGAAATTTATTGGATATTTTAAACTTTTGTAAAAAATAAAAAACTGAAAAGTGGGAAGTGGGGTGTGCCAAATTATTCGGCCCCCTTAAGTTAATACTTTGTAGCGCCACCTTTTGCTGCGATTACAGCTGCAAGTCGCTTGGGGTTTGTCTCTATCAGTTTTGCACATCGAGAGCCTGAAATTCTTGCCCATTCTTCCTTGGAAAACAGCTGGAGCTCAGTGAGGTTGGATGGAGAGCGTTTGTGAACAGCAGTTTTTAGCTCTTTCCACAGATTCTCGATTGGATTCAGGTCTGGACTTTGACTTGGCCATTCTAACACCTGGATACGTTTATTTGTGAACCATTCCATTGTAGATTTTGCTTTATGTTTGGGATCATTTTCTTGTTGGAAGATAAATCTCCATCCCAGTCTCAGGTCTTTTGCAGACTCCAACAGGTTTTCTTCCAGAATGGTCCTGTATTTGGCTCCATCCACCTTCCCATCAATTTTAACCATCTTCCCTGTCCCTGCTGAAGAAAAGCAGGCCCAAACCATGATGCTGCCACCACCATGTTTGACAGTGGGGATGGTGTGTTCAGGGTGATGAGCTGTGTTGCTTTTACGCCAAACATATCATTTTGCATTGTGGCCAAAAAGTTCTATTTTGGTTTCATCTGACCAGAGAACCTTCTTCCACATGTTTGGTGCGTCTCCCAGGTGGCTTGTGGCAAACTTCAAACAAGACTTTTTATGGATATCTTTGAGAAATGGCTTTCTTCTTGCCACTCTTCCATAAAGGCCAGATTTGTGCAGTGTACGACTGATTGTTGTCCTATGGACAGACTCTCCCACCTCAGCTGTAGATCTCTGCAGTTCATCCAGAGTGATCATGGGCCTCTTGGCTGCATCTCTGGTCAGTCTTCTCCTTGTTTGAGATGAAAGTTTAGAGGGACGGCCGGGTCTTGGTAGATTTGCAGTGGTCTGATACTCCTTCCATTTCAATGTGATTGCTTGCACAGTGCTCCTTGGGATGTTTAAAGTTGGGGAAATCTTTTTGTATCCAAATCCGGCTTTAAACTTCTCCACAACAGTATCACGGACCTGCCTGGTGTGTTCCTTGGTCTTCATGATGCTCTCTGCGCTTTAAATAGAACCCTGAGACTATCACAGAGCAGGTGCATTTATACGGAGACTTGATTACACACAGGTGGATTATATTTATCATCATCAGTCATTTAGGACAACATTGGATCCTTCAGAGATCCTCACTGAACTTCTGGAGTGAGTTTTCTGCACTGAAGGTAAAGGGCCCAAATAATATTGCACGCCCCACTTTTCAGTTTTTTATTTTTTACAAAAGTTTAAAATAACCAATAAATTTCGTTCCACTTCACAATTGTGTCCCACTTGTTGTTGATTCTTCACCAAAAAATTAAAATTTTATATCTTTATGTGTGAAGCCTGAAATGTGGCAAAAGGTTGAAAAGTTGAAGGGGGCCGAATACTTTCGCAAGGCACTGTACATACATAAGACTATAGATTTTGAGTTGATTTCAGTGAACAGGGATAAGTAGTGTAGATATATCATTTTTAGAAGGCAAAGTGGAAAGTGTTAGAGATTTATATATACACACATACCTTTCTTCCCCCTTTTTCTTTGGAAGTGCTTAATCCGTTTTGGTCTTTTGTTTTGAAAAGACAGAAATGTCCGGTTATATGTAATGGACATTTTAATTGTGTTATGGAGGTTGGGATGGGATAGGGCTTTGGTTTCGGGAATCATCCTAGCTAAAGCATCGAGTTCAATAGCTTTAGCAAAGTTCTGTAGAGAGACTGGATACATAGATGTGTGACATCAATGGTATGGGGGTAAAAGGAGTCTTCTGGATTCTTTTTTTTTTTTTGTTAACGAAAAAGAACCTAGCCTCCTGGGAGACTTAGATGAATGTGACCTTTAAAAAGACTATCCTGAATGTATTCCCGCATAGACTAACGTTCTGGAGCAGAAAGATTGAAGATCCTTCCCTTACGGTATTTGGACTCGGGAAGGAGTTCAATCGCACAATCGCAAGGTCTATGCGGGGGTAAAACTTCAGCAGATTTAGGATCAAATACATCATGAAAATCAGACAAAAATTCAGGTAAAACCGTCTCCTCACTGAGACAATCGGAGGAATGCAAAGCTATGCAATGGGAGGAGCACTGATTCCCCCATTTCACCAACTCTTTTTTGGAGCAATCAAAGGTAGGGTTATGGAGGTCTAACCAGGGAAGCCCCAAAATAATATCAGACAAGATCCTCCATAACAAAAAAATTTTATGACCTCAGTATGTATTGAGCCCACTTGCAAAGAGAGTAAGGGGGTTTTAAAATGGATTTTACCCCTGGCCAGTGGAGTAAAATCCACCCCAGTAACCAATAGAGGAGTACAGTGGGGAAAAAAGTATTTAGTCAGCCACCAATTGTGCAAGTTCTCCCACTTAAAAAGATGAGAGAGGCCTGTAATTGACATCATAGGTAGACCTCAACTATGAGAGACAAAATGAGAAAACATATCTAGAAAATCACATTGTCTGATTTTTTAAGAATTTATTTGCAAATTATGGTGGAAAATAAGTATTTGATCACCTACAAACAAGCAAGATTTCTGGCTCTCACAGACCTGTAAGTTCTTCTTTAAGAGGATCCTCGGTCCTCCACTCATTACCTGCAGTAATGGCACCTGTTTGAAATTGTTATCAGTATAAAAGACACCTGTCCACAACCTCAAACAGTCACACTCCAAACTCCACTATGGTGAAGACCAAAGAGCTGTGGAAGGACACCAGAAACAAAATTGTAGACCTGCACCAGGCTGGGAAGACTGAATCTGCAATAGGCAATCAGCTTGCTCTGAAGAAATCAACTGTGGGAGCAATAATTAGAAA
Organism: Leptodactylus fallax; assembly: GCA_947044405.1. Classification (NCBI taxonomy): domain Eukaryota; kingdom Metazoa; phylum Chordata; class Amphibia; order Anura; family Leptodactylidae; genus Leptodactylus; species Leptodactylus fallax. The sequence continues at coordinate 4,070,987 of CAMRHE010000024.1, forward strand.
ATGGAAGACATAGAAGACCACTGATAATCTCCCTCGATCAGGGGCTCCACGCAAGATCTCACCCTGTGGGGTCAAAATGATCACAAGAACGGTGAGCAAAAATCCCAGACCCACTTGGGGGGACCTAGTGAATGACCTTCAAAAAGCTGGGACTAAAGTAACAAAGGCTACCGTCAGTAACACACTACGCCGCCAGGGACTCAGATCCTGCAGTGCCAGACGTGTCCCCATGTTTAAGCCAGTACATATCCAGGCCTGTCTGAAGTTTGCTAGAGAGCATTTGGATGTTCCAGAAGAGTATAGGGAGAATGTCATATGGTCAAATGAAACCAAAGTAGAACTGTTTGGTAGAAACACAACTCGTCGTGTTTGGAGGAGAGTGAATGCTGTGTGGCATCCAAAGAACATCATACCTACTGTGAAGCATGGGGGTGGCAACATCATGCTTTGGGGCTGTTTTTCTGCAATGGGACCAGGACGACAGATTCGTGTACATGAAAGAGTGAATGGGGCCGTGTATCGTGAGATTTCGAGTGTAAACATCCTTCCATCAGCAAGGGCATTGAAGATGAAACATGGCTGGGTCTTTCAGCATGTCAATGATCCCAAGCACACTGCCAGGGCAATGAAGGAGTGGCTTCATAAGAAGCATTTCAAGGTCCTGGAGTGGCCTAGCCAGTCTCCAGATCTCAATCCCATAGAAAACCTTTGGAGGGAGTTGAAAGTCCGTGCTGCCCAGTGACAGCCCCAAAACATCACTGCTCTAGAGGAGATCTGCATGGAGGAATGGGCCAACATACCAGCAACAGTGTGTGCCAACCTTGTGAAGACTTACAGAAAATGTTTGACCTCTTTCATTGCCAACAAAGGATATATAACAAAGTATTGAGATGAAGTTTTGTTATTGACCAAATACTTATTTTCCACCATAATTTGCAAATAAATTCTTTAAAAATCAGACAATGATGTCAGTTACAGGCCTCTCACATCTTTTTAAGTGGGAGAACTTGCACAATTGGTGGCTGACTAAATACTTTTTTCCCCACTGTATCTAATGGCACAAATTCAATGTGTAAAGCAGAAACAAACGACAATTTAACAAAGTTAGTGGCAGCCCCAGAATCTACAAGGGCCTGGTCAGAAACAGATCTGTCTCCAAAGGACAGATATACAGGTAACATCAGTTTATGAGAATTTTCAGAAGATACCTGACTGCCTGAGCAGTTCTCCTGATTACCACTCAGGCCCTGGAGTTTTCCACCGGTGTGCATGGTTTGATGGAACAGTCTCAGATGAGATGACCCAGTATGCTGCAATACAGGCAGAGATGATTCCGGAGACGATATTCTCGTCTAGCCTTGGTATCCAGCGCTCCCAACTGCTTAGGCTCATATCCAGCGGTGACAGAAGGAGAAACAGATTTTTTAACAGAAAGAGAGGGATAGACAGAAGACTTAGCGGAATCGGTCCCTACCCTCTCTTTACGTCTGTCCCAGAGTCTCCTGTCAATGCGGACAGCCAAGGTCATGGCATGTTCCAAGGTAGGCGGGTCAGGGTGACCTACCCATACATCCTTAACTGAATCATTCAGGCCCTGTTTAAAAAGAGCCCTCAAAGCTGAGTCACACCAACCTGCTGTTATACTAAACATCCGAAACTCAGAGCAATAAGTCTCAGGGGAGCGTATGCCCTGCCGAAGGGTAAGAAGTTGTGACTTGGCAAGTCCAATGTGATCAGGCTCGGCATTCATAATACCCAAAGATTTGAAAAAAATTTCCAAATCTGTCCACTCCTCTGCCCCAGGGTAAAGTTTAAGGGCTCAATTCTGTGGATCCCCCTGTAAGAGAGAAATGACCACCCCCACCATCTGAGACTGAGACGCATGAGGGTTGACCCGAAAATACAACCGACATGACTCCCGGAATGTCTCAAATTTACCTCGGTCCTCTGAAAAATGATTCGGGAGTAATATTTTAACCCTGGGAAGGGAAAAGACAGCAGGTGGTGTTGCAGCAGCCTCCGCATGATTCTGGGTGAGGATGTGTACCTGATTAGCCAGCTCAGACACCAAACCTGCTAAACCCTCCATTTGAGTCAGAAGGTCCTGAATAGAAGCCATGTCAGTTAGGAGTAGAAGGGTTTTTAATTTTAGGCTTGCTAAAATTAAGGGAATTGGTAGAGGAGCGATTCCCCAGTAACTGCCGATGAACCCTGGGGAGAGGGGTACGACAAGACAGTGAGCCCCAAGCTGAACCCCCCCCCCCCACTGTCCCTGGCTACTTGCCTGAACTGTCCTAGGTGACAGCCAGCAACTGGGTGGCTATCCCTTCTTAATATAAGTGATAACACAGAACGCAGACAAAACAAACAAGAAAAGGGAGGTCAGATAGCCAAGGGGTCGGTAACAGTCGAGCAACGCAGTGCAGAATCGAAATCCAAGAGAATAGTTAAAGGTAAAGCCAGAGGTCAGGAATAAGAATACAGGTAACAAAACTGCAAGAGTAAATAGCCAGCACGCACAAGGCAATAGCAAACACCAATGTGAATGTGAGCAATCAATAAATAGGAAGGAAGAACCTGCCCCAGACTTGATAGAAAGATAGGCTGTCAATCATACAGGTAAGGCTAAAATTAACTATTAGAAGAGCAGAGGGAAAGCAAGGTGAAGGAGATGGGTGTGGTGGAAGATCAATTAAGGAGGTGAGGGAATAGGACAGTGTTCAGACAATACAAGAAAAACCCAAAGGATGGAATCACAACCGGACACACCTACTGCGCCGCAGCATGCGGCCGGAGGATGGGCCAAAGCCCGGAGGAGCAAGGATGTTACATCACCACTTTAAGAACGAGTCAGTTCAGTCCACCATTCCCTTGATAGGGAAAGACTATTTGGCCACAGTGGACTTTATGGATGTGTGTTACCACAAATCCATATATCAAGGGTGGATGGGGTTCCTGAGGTTTGCGATGGTTCAGGACCAATACCCCTATCATTATCAACTTTCAGTCCTTCCTTTCAGAATAAGCTCAGCACCACGTATATTCACCAAGATTATAACGGAAGTGACCTCCTTCCTGAGGAAGCAGGGAATAAACGTGGTTCCTTATCTAGACGACCTTTTAGTGATCAAGGAATCCCAAGCTCATCTCATCTCACATTTAAATGTGACTTATCAGTGGCTTCAGGATTTAGGGTGGATTGTGAACTTGGAGAAGTCTAGTCTCTATCCATCCAAAAAGAAGAAATTTCTGGGAAATTTCTTCCTCAAGACAAGAAACTTTCTCTTTTGAGCCATATATCTTCATTTCAGAAGTCAACTTGAATCACTCTTAGAGAGGCCATGTCTATACTGGGCTTCATGACTGCCTGTATTCAGTGGGTTTCTTAGAGGCAAGCTCATTGTCGACTGCTTCAGTCTCTGATACTTGCAAATGTGGCCAGAAATATATTATCCCTACAAAAGAAGATCCAAATTTCTCCTATGGTAAAAAGATCCTTGAACCCAAGCATTCTGAAATAAAAGGGGTTTAATGGAATCAGTCTCCAGTCCTGTCACTTGTCATAGATGCAAGCTTGAAAGGCTAGGGAGCCTGTCTGGAGAATATCTCTCTTCAGGGGATCTCGAGATTTCTTCAATTTCAGGGAGCTTAAAGCAGTTTGGGAAGCACTGAAAACATCAGAACACCCACTACGGTGGCTTATATCCGCCACCAAGGAGGAATAAGGAGCAAAAAGCTTCAGGAGCTCTCCACCAAAATATTTTCCTGATCTGAAGATCATGTTTGATCCCTATCAACTGATCATCTGAGAGGCATAGAAAATTGTCGAGCAGATTTCTTAAGCTGGAAGGACCTGTGGTTTTTTCAGTTAAAGAAGACCTTTCATGTCCTCCTGCACCTGTGGTTTTACATGTACTGTACTCGTCTATAGCGCTGTACTGTCAGAGGGGGCGTTCCTTACTGGCCGGCGATGACGCTCAGCTGTGAGGAACGCCCCCCCCAGTACAAGTCTATGAACGAGAACTGTCAGGGAGGGCGTTCCTCACAGCGCAGCTAGACTGTCAGGAACGCCTTTCTGACAGTAAACCGTGAAACTTACACCGCCGATATCTCCAGCCCCGGAGCACATATCGGGAAAGCCAGCAGTGCGCTGAATTCAGCTGATTTACAAAAGATGTAGTCTACCTCACGTACAGTGTTGGACTGGGATATCTAGGGCCCATAAGTGGAATTGTTTCTAGGGGCCCACCACCAGGATCCTTGCAGATCAGCATTATCGAGACAATGCGGCTGAAGGAAATAACATGTCGGGAACCATGCTGCTCACCCGCCATACGATGTGCACCACTGCACTACCTAAACTAAACTTTTTGAGTTTTGTTTTTGAGTTTTGTCTTCTTTCTTCGTTATGCAAATTAGTCTTCGGCGTTTCCCCTGTGCTCAAAGCACTGGCTCGTCATAGGTTTCCAGTGCCGCCTTTCTCTTCTGCTTCTGACGCGTCTCCTCCTCTTCACTCCTCTTCTTACATGAGAACTCTGCAAAATGGCTGACGGAACAGCCAACTGCACATGTCTCGTGTAAGAGACCACTGCAAAATGGTGACAAGCATGCACAGTCGGCTGTTCCATCGGCCATTTTGCAGTGGTCTCGTGTAAGAAGAGGAGGAGATGTGTCAGGAGCAGAAGAGAGATGTGGTGCTGGAAACCTATGACGAGCCAGTGCTTTGAACTCAGGGGGAACACCCCCTGTGCTTTCTGAAGACTAATTTGCATAACGAAGAAAGAAGACAAAACTCAAAAACGGCAGAGCGGACCTAAAAAATAAAGGTAGGATAAGAATAGTCCTTCTAAAGGCTGTTAGCTAAAAATCGATTTTTTTAATGATAGAATCCCTTTAAACTGTATGACTTGAGTCAAACGTTTTGGATATCCTTCCACAAACTTCTCACAATAGTTGGAAGGAATTTGGACCCATTCCTCCTGACAGAACTGGTGTAACTGAGCCATGTTTGTAGGCTGCCCTGCTCGCACCTGCCTTTTCAACTTTGCCCATAAATATTCAATAGGATTGAGATTAGGGTTTTGTGATGGCCATTCTAAAACATTGACTTTGTTATCCTTAAGCCACTTTGTAACCAGTTAGTCAGTATGCTTCGGGTCATTGTCTATTTGGAAGACCCATTTGCGCCCAAGCTTTAATTTCCTGGATGATGTCTTGAGATGTTGCTTCAGTATTGCCACATAATGTTCTTTCCTCATGATGCCATCTATTTTGTGAAGTGCACCAGTCCCTCCTGCAGCAAAACAACCCCACAACATGATGTTGCCCCCCTGTGTTTCACAGTTGGGATGGTGTTCTTAGGCTTGCAAGCTTCTCCCTTTTTCATCCAAACATAAGGATGGTCATTATGGCCAAGCCTGAGAACACCATTATTAGGTTGTAAGCTCTTATGAGAAGGAAATCTATTGTATTATTGGGTTGTAAGACATTATCAGCAAAGCATCTATTATAGTAGTAGATTGTGTGTTCTAATGAGCAGGTGGTCTTTTGTATTATTAGATTATAAACTCTTTGAGCATGATTTTTTTTTCATAACAGATTTTAAAAAATTTGCATTTATTGCTTTGCAGCAGGGCACATTTCTTCCAAGGTGTAATCTGATTGCCAGGTATGGAGTTAGGAAATAATTTTTTTCTCCCTGGGATACTTTGGGGATTTTCTTTGTCTCGTATTGCAGCCATAGCAGCATACATCAGTACATTTAGTTCATATTGTTTGGCATATGGGGTTGTAGGTGTTTTGTTTTTCTTCACCTTCCTTTCAATCTTTGGGTCAAATGGCTCTCAATTCAGAACAGTGGTGGACTCATTATTAAAATAAAGACCGGTAATATTTAAGTATAGTGTTGCTTATTAATATACAAATAAACAGAACCTTAAAATAATATTTTGGTATTTGTCTTTGGTACAGAATTACTTCTTAGACAATAAGCGTGATAAACACACTTGCTGCTGTTTTACATGCAGAATTGTTGCAGATTTAGCCCCAATTTCACCCTATGCATTAAAGAGCATAAAATTTGCGTTGAAAATCCACAGAGGTACTGCAGCACTAGATCATTTTTACTGCAGCATGAATATAAGATTTTTTAAATCTTGCTTTGATGGTTCTGCAGTACACTGTGGATTTTTCAGCTGTAAATCTGGACAGAAAATATTGACTGTATATACTATATACAAAAACATACTTGTAGGCTTAAAGGGGTTGTCCTTGGGCAGGAGGCCAGGGAAAGTTAAACATAAAAAAAAATCATACTCATCAGTCCTTGATGCACGTAACCGCTGAGGCCAATCAGTTGCTCAGCAGTCACAGGAAAGGAACCAGTGACGTCATTCACTTTCCTTACTGCCGGTGACAGGTGAGTATGATATGATATATATATTTTTTTTTTTAATGTTTCACCTTTTCCGACTCTTGCCCAAGTCCTGTAATTTCTAGACAAACCCTTTAAGATAAGCCTTCCCTGCTGTCATGTATGGACCGTCCTAGCATGTGACGGGGGTACTGGTGTCAGCAGTCAACTCACTCAATTTTGTACTCCCCCTTCACTCAGGCTGCAAATTGAGCACAAATCGCACCCCAACTGTCAGATTCAAACACCCTTCAAAAAAGGTAATGGGTTCATAAACCAAACACAAATTATCCTTACATTTAACAATTTAATACCCATAGAGTTCAGTGATATATAAAAAGAAAAAACAATAAATGACACACAAGCAAATGGTCTTAAAACAAAAGGAGAAAAACCGAAAAATACTTAAGAGTTTTTGTTTCCAGGAAGCTTGGAGGAGAAATATGGTCGACACCCAGCTCTGTTAGCTGACTTCCAAATTTGGTATCACTTATCATAGTCTCTTGTGCTTAGCCACGCCTGCTGCCAGAGTGCTCCCTTGCTACTCCTTTCCACATCTTGAGTGTCTGGAAGATGACTGGTTTCATCTGCGTCCTGCAAAGAAGAATCCTCCATAGAGGGTCACACTCTCTTATTTATGCCTACCTGAGTTGGTTAAAGCCAACTAGTCATAAAGCCTCTTTTTCTTGGGGACCCCTGGGCCTAAACTGGACCGCAGGCTGTGTACCTTCCCCTGCTCCTTACTAAAGTGAGGTAAGGAGGAAAGCTGAAGCACCTCTACTAAACTATTTCTCTGGGAAGGTGACCGGAATCCCTCCAAGGCAACATTGGTTAATGGCCTCTCTGGGAACTTGCTATGACATAGGCTCTGTTCTTTTCACCATTACTGGTTTTGGCACCTGAAACACTCCAGGCTCATTCATACCCTCTCCCGATTCTGAGTGGAGACAGTCCTGGGTAATCTTCCTGAGTACGTACATCTCCCAGATCCACACTCCAAACCCTGGAGCCTTGAGGTATTAGTCCACAGTTTCCATCCTGGCAGTCTTTCATGTTCTTTCCAGCACTAACCAACCACTAGCTGGGAGATTTCTAGGTGATTGCTCACCTCCCCCTTAGCTTCTTCATCTTGGAACACATCTGGTTCTGGCACAGGGATAACCTTACTTCTTTCACTCTGTCCTCCCTCCCAGACGCATTATACCCTCAGACCTATGCCCATTACTTCATGTAATTGTGTAGGTGATGATGATACATGATCGGACACATAGACAGAAATAATTTTCGCCAAATCATTCCGGAACAATATATCAATAGGTAATGCTTTTGACACTCCCACTTCTCGGATCCCACTACCAGAACCCCAGTCCATATGAACGTTGGCCACGGGTACACCAGGATGGCATCCAGCCACCCCTGTCACAGTCTTTCCAGGAATAACATCCTCAGAGTCTGTAATTTCTGGTCAGACCAAGGAAAAACTTGCACCTGAGACTCTTATTCAGTGAATTTACCCCCCCCCCCTCACAGTCTGCATGTGGTGCTGCAAGCTATGTCTTCTGTCAGAGATGAGCATCATTACTGGTTGAGTAGATGTGACCACTGCCCCCCTATCTGGGTAAGCAGACCTTATATGGTCACCCTTGTTACACCCAAAACATTTGGGCAAATCCCCCTGAGCCGGGGTTTCCCCCACAGGAACATTCTCACAAGGCTTGAAGACAGGAGGCTGTGATGTCTCCCTGGCTTCTCCTTCCAGTTTCTGTAGTGATGTTCTAACTTTGGCTTCTGGCGTCCTGTTGGCAGCATAGGAGTCTGCAATGTGCGCAGCTTCATTGATTGTTTTAGGCACCCAGTCACACACAAATTACCATACATACAGAGGACAAACATGAAAGAACTTGTCTGTGATCACATGACCCTCAAGGTCCTCAAAAGTCGCAGATAAACAAAAACTTTGCCCTTTAACTCTGGAGTTAAATACTGTGCCCACTGCTCACAGGGCAAATGGTATTGCTGTCAGGTTTTTTCAAACCTCCACAGAAAACGTCCAAGTCCCCATTCTGCTCTCATTCCTGCTAACGGCTGCCTTCGCTTCCCCTTCTGACCTCCATGGAGCCCCCAGCGTGCTTGAATAAAAAACTTCTCTTCCCCCCCCCCCATCAGGTTTGTTGTTGTTGCACCATCTGGCATTGGTGCATTTGGAATGCCTTATTTGCTTTCAGTCCCACTATATTCCAGGTAGTTATAGTATAATTGTTGACTCTCTCTTCAATTTCCACTGGCAGGAATTCAGGGAGTTGTTGCTGGGCAAAGCAATGGAGGGATTATCATGTAATATCTACGCACTTTCCGGGAAGGCGTGGCCCCTCTCTTCGCACAGGTATCCAGACGCGTATTCTGAGTCCAACTCCAGGGGGGGTAAGCATTCTTATTGCATATAATGTTCCCTGGAGGTTTAAGGCAACTTCCATGGATGACTCGGGCAGATTTCTGTTTGTGAAAGGGGAATTAGCAGGCGCGGTTTTCACTTTCGACAATATATACCTTCCTAACTCTGACCAGCTTGTAGTCTTAGATAGTATCTTATCCAGATTAGAGGAATTCACTGAAGGTACCCTGGTCCTGGAAGGTGTCTAACCTAGCTTTAGACCCTGTATTCAATGTTTCCCGGGGCTCTTCTCACCTCTCCTTCTCATACCTCAGATGTATCTGGAAATTATTGTTTTCACATCAACTGATAGATCTCTGGTGTATGGCCCACCCCGACAGTCAGGACTGTTATGTCTCTGCCTGTTCCCTTGCTGTGTAATGGATTTCCAGCCACACCCGTGTTCTGAGCATTGTTTCTCTCTGGACCGCATAGAGTTAACCTTTTCCTTGCCTGTGTGATTGACCGCCTGTGTGCCTATCAGGTCTGGGGCTGGGCCCAGACTTTCTATATACGGGATGTCACGTTCACAGCAAGTTGCCGGTTATTGCACTGTCTTTGCCTGCTTTCTTTGTACCTTTTGATTTTGACCTTGTTATTATCTCTGACCTTTGGCTTGCCTTGTGACTACTCTCTTGGATTTCGATTTGGTACCACTATTGCTTCTCTGGATGTGACCCCTGGCTTGTTTACCTTTCTTCTCTGTGGTTTGTCTTGTTCTGTGTGTCACTTTACTCAGTATAGGGCTTGTCTTCAAGTTGTCCTTTTACTGTTTAGGGTAAACTGAGGCAATAGGAAGGGACAGTGGCTAGGGTGAGATTAAGGCTCACTTGTCTCTGTTCTTTCTCCCAGACCCCTGCAGTAGTGTGAGGGTATTGCTACGTCTGGCAAGATCCTAACAAGGAAATCAAATATTACTCCCATCCCCGAGATGTATACTCCCGGATAGATTATTCTTTTCTCAGACATGCTGACATCCCTCTAATTAAAGGGGCCATAATAGAACCTATCACCTTTACTGACCATGCGATGGTCCATGCTGTGCTCCTGTCCCCCACCACCAGACCGTGGACCTAGCAGTGGCGTCTCAATGAGTCTCTACTCCAGGACACCCAGGACATTTAAGATATTGGTTCGACTCTTGAATATTATTTTAAAGACAGCTCCATGGATCATGGATGATGTTTCCCTTTTAACACTCTTGGCCGCTCATAAGTGTGTGGTTAGGAGAGCATTAGTACAGCATGTTTCCCGCATAAAGAAAGAATGTTCTTGAGAACTTGCAGCCTTGATTGTGGAAGGTGCATCCCTAAAACAGAACCACAAACTCTCACACGTGATCGTGACTCACGCTGTCCTGACCCAAGCGCATAAACGTCTCCGTGAGTGTCTGGACATTTGCAGTATATGCCTCCTGGCTAGAGGTCGCCTCCATTTCTACAAATTTGGGAATAAATGCAGTCAAACGCTCGCTAGATCCCTCAAAGCAAAGAACTCGTAATTATGCTCCCTCTGTTTCTAATAAGACAGGTAGGTGGATCTCTAACCCACTCCTTATCGCGGAAGAGTTCTCCCAATTCTACAGGGCTCTATACAACATTCCCCCCCCCCCCTTCCCTTCCTCCTGCCGCCTCGCCATTAACTCGCACACTTCAACGGTACATCACTGATTCAGGACTACTGGCACTATCTGCTGAAGCACGTATAGTGTTACACCACCCCATCTCTGGTGAAGAGGTAGCCTTGGCACTCCAGTCCATGCAACCTAGTAAGGCCCTAGGTCCTGACGTCCTCTCAGTGTTGCATTATAAAAAGTACTCATCTTGGGGGGCGTTGTCTATGACTAGATGTAGCAGGATGTACTTCTCTGTGGCTCCTGACCTGACTGCTTGCAACGGGATCCAAATTAGCCTTTTCTTCCCCCCATGAGGAAAAAAACAGCCAGGACTTCTACCCTAGTGACCCCTGCCTCCACTGACCACTCAGCACAACCCAGAATCGCCTCCTACCTGGTCCCATTGTCGGCTCCTACCCGGGCCTCCACGAGGGGGCAGCCATTTTCTCAGGCCACACCAGCTCTCCTTCCGCCTTCCTCCGTGCCGCTGGCGGATGCTCCACTTCCTCCATGCAGCATCACAGCCCCTGTGGTGCCTTCTGACCCCCTGATGTCTTCCCAGGTGGGTCTCCTTCATCCAGCCCCAGAGGCTTCAGCTAGCGGGGTCCTTGCCTCCGCTTCCCCACTATCCAACATGGCTCCGCCGGCAGTGTTTCGCCCCGCTGCTTCACAAACGCTGCAGGACACCAGCACTGCCTCATGCCTGCAACCAGGGGCGTAAATACTGGGGTAGCAGCAACTGCCACAGGGCCCGGGACATTAAGGGGCTCGGAGCCCTGTGGCAGCTACTACCGCGAACCCCATAAACACTACTATCATTAGCTCCGACAGGCTTCAGCCTGTTTGGTGACGTCCCAGACGTCAGCCGACATTATAAGTCGCGATGCTGGCCTGGATAACGAGAGATCTGGTCCAACATTCAAGATGGCCAAAGTAGCGCACCAGAGTGCAGCAGAGCCAGGGAGAGCTAAGTAAGGCATTGTTTTTTATGTTTGTATCCTCCCCTGGGTCTCCGATCATTATACTCTGGGGTCCCCTTCCTAAGCTCCCAACCTCAGCACTTCATAGCCTGAATGCTCTGATCACGGGAAAGGAGCTTCATGCGGTCCATGGAGCTGTCCTGGGTGGCAAGGCACTGGGCCCGGATGGTTTTGGCTTCCATCTCTTATTCATAACGACCATGTGGGTTTCGTCCCTTGCCATCAAGGGGGAGATAACACCAGAAGGACTGTGAATCTAATAGATGTTGCCAACCGTTCTACTATTCCCCACCCTCCTTCTGAGCCTTGATGCCGAAAAGGCCTTTAACCGCCTCGATTGGTCGTTCATGATTGCCACCCTTTGGGTTTTCTGGAGCGTTTCTTATGGCAGTTAGAACGCTTTATTCCCGACCCTCGGTGGTGGTCAAACTTCCTAACTCCTTTTCATCCTCGTTTCCCATCCGCAATGGCACACGTCAAGGCTGTCCTTTATCTCCACTCATATTTGCATTGTGTATTGAGCCCTTGGCTTCCCATGTCCGGTCCAACCCCAACATTACTGGCTTGGCGGTTCGTGACAGGGACTTTAAGATAGGTATGTTTGCGGACGACGTCCTTCTGACCCTCTCTAATCCTCACACTTCTCTTCCTAACCTTCTCCAAGTGCTAAGGGAATATGGTGATCTCTCCTGATATAAAGTTAACCCCACCAAGATGGAGGCATTACCCCTCAATATTCCTGACCCAACCCTACAGCTCCTTCGGTCTAAATTTGACTTTCAATGGAAGGAGTGTTCCCTCCGCTATCTAGGCATTCAGTTGTTTCCCTCTTACTCCTCCCTCTACTCAGTCAACTACCCTCATCTATTTCATGAACTCCGCTCTCTCTTGGATAAATGGTGCCCTCTCCACATATCCCTCATAGGTCGCATCACGGCTGTTAAAATGAACCTCCTCCCAAAACTTCTCTACTTTTTTGAAACACTCCCAGTAGCGGTGCCCCAGTCAGAATTGCGCGCTCTTCAAAAATTGATTTTCCAGTTTATCTGGAATGGTAAACACCACCATATTCCCCGCTCGATGATGTTATCTGGCATATTCTGCATTAATATTGGGCGACCCACTTACGTGGTATCCCATTTTGGGCCTCACCACAAGCCTTCACTAATTAGGTTGAGATTGAGAAGCTCTGGCTAGCCCCAATCCACCCTAATGCGTTTCTGTGGTCCCACTCTCCCCGCTGCCCCTCTCCTTGGGCCCATTCGCTTCACCCGTGCCATATGGATGACTTGCTCTAAACTTTTTTCTCTAGCCTCCCCGCACTCCTCCATGATCTCTTTCCTGTATAACCTGCTTCTCCCCGGAGGGACTAACGGGGGCTATGGTGTGCCCCTGGAGTAGATTGAGCCTTTTCCATATTGCTGATCTATGGACCCAACGACCTTGGAGCTTATGCCCTTTGACTATTTTACCTCTGTTCTACACTTACCTGCCTCTGAATGGTTCTACTACCAGTAGGTTGCTCATTTTGTATTCTCACAATTTGGTTCCCTGAGAGTTTCGCTACCTACTGCCTTTGAGAAAGTCTGTCGAGCTGGCACTTCCACGAGAGGTTTGATATCAGGTATTTTCTGGCTCTTATCCTCCCATAATTAGATGGTTACGTGGTCTAGGGCTCTGAATAGGCAGATCTCACCTGGACAGTGGCAGATTATTTGATCCCGAGTGGCCAAGTCCTCAACATGTGTGACTTTCCAGGAGACTCAGTATATAAGTTACTCATGCACTGGTATCACACCCCCGCCTTGCTTCATTATCTCAACCCTAGCATATTCCGTCTTATTGCTGGCGTTGCCAGGCGAGGGTGGGTACACTGTATCACGTTTTCTGGGAGTGCCCACAGATTGGCCCCTTCTGGATGGAGGTCAAACACCTTACTGATGCCTTTTTTGTACAAGGTGAGCCCTTAGATCCCCTTGTTTATTTGCTTAACCTCCCTCCCAGACATTTCGGTAAAATGACCTCCAAATTATTCTTGTTCTTATGTACTGCCACCAAAACATTAATTGCTCTCCATGGAGGAAATCTTCCCCTCCTACTGGTTCTGAGCTTATCGCTTGTATGAAGGACGTTCGTAGCATGGAGTTTCTCCTCCCTTAATCATACCGTGGAGGCTTTTCATGCTGTTTGGTCATCCTGGGATGCGTATTGTAGTTTACAAGGTCTTTGACTCTCTCCCCTTTCCTTCTACTCCCCCTCTCTCCCCTTCTCCTTTGTCATCTCCCCCATCTCACTCTTTCAGGTTTTCTTTTGATTTTATCTATGAGGTATGGTGTGCCGACTGCATGTTGTGGTGGTACCCCCTTGTTCATTCATTTTAATATTGTCTATCAATTTTATTTCCAATGTTATTTACTCTGTTACAAAAAAAAAAATGTAAATAAAAATTACAGTTTAAAAAAAAAAAAAAAAGTACTCATCTTCACTACTGGGTCCCTTGGTACATACACTGAACTCTATGTCTGAGGACGCAGTTCCTCTCCCAGACTCAGGCTCACATTGCTGTTATACATATAGAAGGTAAGGATCCTGCAGTGTGTCCAAGCTACTGGCCAATATCTCTCCTTAATGTTAACCTTAAGATATTTGCGAAGATACTCGCTATGCGTTTGGTCCCCCTCTTGCCTGACTTGATTCACTCAGATCAGGTCGGCTTTGTTCCGACTTGCGTAAGAGCGGGATAACACTGTAAAGGTAGTGAATGCCATTCATTATGCTCAGACTAATCACCTCCTGTTATGCCTCCTCTTCACCGAAGCAGAGAAGGCCTTTGATAGGGTGGGGTGGCCTTTCCTATTTGCCGTCCTAGGTCATATAGGCATAGGCCTTGCGATAAGGTCATGGATCTCTTCCCTCTATAGCAATCCGGCATCAACAACGATTAATGGAGTGTTATCCTCCCCCTTCCTGATCAGGAATGGCTCCTCTCCCGCCTGATTTTTGTCTTAACTCTAGAACCTCTGCTTAGGACCATAAGGGCCAATCCTGCTATCCGCGGTCTGTGAATTGGCAGTAGACACGTACAGATAGCGGCATACGTGCACGACCTATTGTTTTCCCTCTCTGATCCGTCCTCTTCATTGCCCCACTTAATGTCGGAGTTCCACAAAATCTGAAACATTGCTAACTTTCAGATCAACTTCCAAAAATCATAATGTCTCGCTCCCCCCACAAGTCCAGACTCTGTTAGAGACCTCCTTCCCTTTCTGATGGTTTAGGGATGCAATTAAGTATATAGGGATTTGGATTTCCCGAGACTTGGGAGAACTGTACATAAAGAATCATTTACCGCTCTTCCGAGTGATCAGAACAGATCTACAACAGTGGTCCAAGGGTACCTACACATGGTTCGGGCACTGCGCTATATATATAAAATGAATGTCATGCCCCGCCTACTCTATGTTCTGCAAACCCTCCCCATTCAGACCCCCCTAGCTTTTCTACATTGTTGTACAATGATCTGACTAACTTCATATGGTGGGCGAAGCTGGCTAGACTGGCGCGCTGTAACTTCTCTGCCTGTTTGGGTCTCTGCACCACCCTCCGCATGTGGCGGCGCAGGAGGCGTGCTCAGTTTGATTCCTTGTTTAAAATTCTTGTTGCTCAGTCTGAACACTGTCCTAGACTATGTAATTGATTTTCTGCCACACCTGTCTCCTTCACCTTGGTTTTCCTCTGCTCCACTAATAATTAATCTCAGCCTTGCCTGTGTGATTGACAGCCTGTCTACCAATCCAATCTGGGGCAGGTCCTGACTTTCTATAAACAGGTTGTCAGCCCTCACATGGTCGCTGGCTATTGATTCTGTCTTGTGACTTGTCCCTGCTAGCTCCTATTCTGCTATTTCCTGTATTCCTATTCCTGACCTCTGGTTTTGTCTCTGACTATTCTCTTGGATTGTGATTTTGTACTGCATTGCTTGACTGTTACCGACCCCTTGGCTTGCTGATCTCCCTTTCTTGTTTGTCCTGTCTGCATTCTGTGTTGTCACCTATATTGGGAAGGGCCTGTCGACCAGTTGCTGCTGTCGCCTAGGACAGATAGGCAAGTTAGCCAGGGACAGTGGGGGGTTCAGCTTTAGGGCTCACTGTCTTGTGCCCCTCCCCTCAGGGTTCTGCAGCAGCACTGGGGAATTGCTCAACTGGCAATTCCCTTACACTCGCTCGATCCTTATCCTACTGAAACAATGGGTGGGTTGCGGCTCTCCCATCCTTGCAGATATTACGAGGCCTATATGCTCCAATGAGTTTTGGATTGGTACGGTCATAGCCCCTTCAAACAAGTATTCCCCTCCACTTGCTTCCCTGGCTGGACTTCTACCATACTGCTTCCCTTAATTCCGACCCTACCATTGGGCCTACACTTCAGTCATGTAAGACGCTTTTTCCTAGAGGCGAGATTTCCCTATCTGGGTCCCCTATGTTCCCTATACTGGGTAACCTGGCTGTTATGAATCAAATGCAGCAAAGGGCTATGTAGTGAGTTCCAGCACCAGACACACTAATCAAATGGCAGGGGATGCGACTGCGACCGGCCCGATGGGGTACAGGGCCCACAGCCAGCTGGAAATGGTCAGGGCCCCGGACCAGTATGATAGCGGTCTGGGAATGCCTGGTTCCCCGACCGCTATACATATTGTTAATGGAAATATAATTGTTATTATATTAAAATAATAAATACTTATACTCACCTCTCCTGGGCTTGGCATCCTTTCCGAGGCCACACTGAGGCCTGTGATTAGGCCCCAGTGGTCACATGGGGCGCGGCGGCATAATGACGTCAGTTCTGCTATCCAAAACATGGAGGACCACATTGCTTGTCTCCGTAATACACATGAAACTTTCATTGCGGCCTGGACCCCCTGGATTCTTTTCCAGGGCTCACTGGACTATAGCGATCTTGTGGGGTAGGCTGTATGCGAGTTGGGTCTTCTTCCGTTGGGGGTTGCTGGGACTCCTTGACTTTAACCCCCCCCCCTTTTTTTCCTTCTCCTCTCCTTTCTCTCTCCTTCCTTCTTCTCTCATCCTTCTCACTTCTCCCTTCATCCACACTTCCTTTGCTCTCACTACCGGTTCCCCCTCTCTTGAAACCTTTCTCCCTGATTTGAGTTCGTTTGTGCTTTTTTACTGTTTGTACATTGGCCAGAGGCGTAGCTAGGGGTTCAGCACAGGGGGGCGAACATGTCCAAGTGGGCCCCCACCTTGGAAATGTTCGTATACCAATACTATCAGTAAACGGTGAGCGTATAGTGGTATATAGCAGCTCTACACAGGGCTCTGCAGACGATTTAGGTGAATACAGGGCAGTAACATTTTGTGACTTACTGGTGACGTCTCTGACTAATTGTTCACATTCCCCGTCTCTTTTATCTGGACCGCCATGACCATTTCTTCCAGTCTCTGTAAAGTTTGCAACACAGACATCTTTGGCTCCTCACTTTTCCAGGCACCTGACCCACATTATCCTCACCTGCACAAAGCCCCCATCCTGCTGCTACCCCAATTATAAAATATATGATATAACCCCCTATAATGAATAATAACCCCAAGTGCATCTTTAAATTAATAACTTCCCTGTGCACCCCCTTTAAATAGTGCCCCTTATTAATAATGTCCCAGGTATTTCCTAATTGAAAAGGGAAAAAAAAAACAAGGGAAAAAAAAATTATTGGGGTTCCAATACCCGGGACCCCCAGGATCAGCTGTTTGAATGAACCATGGTACCTGTGTAAGCGCCGTGACCCCTTCTCTGTTTACATAGTGTCATTCATCTCATAGTGGCCATGTAATGTAATTACAGCCTCGTCCTATTCATGTCTATGTGACAAGGCTGTAATTACATCACATGGACACTATAAACAGACAGCGTGTGATATAAACAGGCCCCATAGCCCCTTCTTACAGCTGATCAGTGTGGAATCACTTATCTCTTAATTGATGATTTATTCTGAGGATAAATAATCAATAAAAATGAGCTGGAAAACTCCTTAAGACCAAGGCCACATGTAGCATCCTGCAGCAAAAAACTGCTGTGGGAAAAACCGCGGCGGTGAGGCATCGCGGTTTTTCCTGCAGCACTTTGCACAGAAAGTTCACAGAGATTTCCTCTGCGGACTTTCTGCTTCAATTATATCTATAGGGAAACCGCTGGTGTTTCCGTAGGTATAATTGACATGCTGCGATTTCCAAAACTGCAACTGTTTTGGAAATCGCAGCGTTTCCCCCTTGTGGCGAAAACCCACAGAAAAAAACCGTGGCATTCTAGCAAATCCCATCCACACATTACAGAAAAATATGTGCTGCAGATGCACTGCGATTTCCAAAACCTTTGCGTTGCAGCATGTCAATTATACCTATGGAAACACTGGCGGTTTCCATATAGGTGTATTGAAAACAGAAAATCCACAGGGGAAACCTCTGCAGACCTTCTGTGAAAAGCGCTGCGGGAAAAACCACAATGTTACCGCCATGGTGTTTCCTGCAGCCCGCTACGTGGGGCCTTAGTCTTAATAAAGCCCAAGTGCCACTTTCATTAAATTAATTGACCCTCATATTATGCCCCTGATTCCCCCTGACATAAATACTGCGCCTCTAATGACCCCTTATATCAATGACCACCCCCTTATGTTCATAATACCTCCTAATATAAATGATGCCCCCTAATGGCTCCTTATATAAATAACCTCCCCCCCTTGTATTAATAATACCCCCCCAATAACCCTTATATAAAGGACCCCCCCACATTGTCATAATGCCCCCTAATGAATCCTCCCTTTATAGTTATATTCCCCCTCCTAACCACCCCTTATACTATTAATATACCCACAAAAAAAAAGTCATACTCACCTACCTGCAATGCTGATGAACGGAACCGCCGGCACTTCCTCCTTCTCCACGCACAGGACGTCTGTGTCTGAGCGCGGGCGGCACGATGTTGTGACGTCATCGCGCCGCCCGTGCTGAGAAGCAAACATCCGTCTGTGGTCTCGGCGTCTTGTAAACCGCAAGCCTGTATTGGCTTGCGGTTTACAAGACAGTTAAGCACCAGGAAGCATTATAACTAGATCGGTGTCTGCAGACACCGATCTAGTTAGAAATAAAGGTCTGTATTAATGGCGGCCCCGGGGTGGGCCCCCAAAAATTCAGTTGGCCCGGGGCAGCCCCCCCTTTGCCCCCCCCCCCCCCGCTAGCTACGCCTCTGGTGGGATGAGATGCATTTTGTAATTGCAACATTTTTGTGTGCCTATAACCTATTCAATAAATTTTATTAACTCTTTTTTTGGTGGATTAAAAAAAAAAAAAACATCAATTCTGGCATTACGTTTTACCTTTTAAATTTTTTGCTATGCAGCGTAGAGCATGGAAAAAAACTATACAATTAATACCAAGTTACAAAATAAATATATAAATAAAATGAATACAAAATAAATAAAATACACTGATAAAAAAAGAAAATACAAAAGATTGCTGGGTATACTTTTTACACTAAGTTAAACTTAATTTGCCCATAAGTATAGTATAATTATAAAGGTATTGTCCAGTTTCATCAAATAAATGCTCTTGTTGGTAAAATGAAAAGTTATAATATTTTCCAATTTGCTTTCTGTATTAATTCTGCACTGTTTTCTAGGGCTCTGTTTGTTGTCATTCATTCTGCTTACTGCCAGTGAATAAAAATCAGTCCTTGGTCATGTGATATACAGACCATGGTCATGTGATATACAGACCATGGTCATGTGATAAACACACAGGTGCACAGCTCATTATAGTCACAGCACAGTAATCAGACATCTATGAGCTGTGCACCTGTGTGTATATCATGGACTGTATATCACATGACCGTGGACTAATTTTTATCCACTGGAAGTGAGCAGAATGAATGACAGCAAGCAGAGATCTAAAAAACCGTGAGAAATTGATACAGAAAGTATATTGGAAAATTGTATATCTTTTCATTATATAAACAACAACATTTGTGTCTTAAAATGTGTCTGAAACTGGACAATCGGTACGGGACAGTATGTGGCTGGGAGGTAGAGACTCCTTGCATCATAGATAACTACAAATTATCTGCTGAATATCTTTAATGCATTCTGGTGATAGATTGTGGCATCTGTTTAAATAGCACTACACAGAATAACTGTTGAATGTGTACTACAAACCATCTCCATTCTCAAGTGATCACATTGGTTCTACTACTCATGATGAAAGGCATACTGTTTTATTAAGAAGGTATTGAGTGATTGTTTGTATTTATTTATTTTATTTTTTATTCTTTCTCCCTTTACTTTGTTTCTTGGATTACAGTAATTTGTCTGTGAAAACTGTATACTAATAAGACAATCAAAACCCTTTGTTTTTTATGGGACCAGTTGTCAGGATGATTGAGATTCTCTCTTAAAATACAGTACAAGATAAGTTATTGCTAACAGTGCTTATCAGTGTATTCAGTTGAAAAAAATGCTTTGTACCATAGTAATATGGAAATTCAACAGTAAATACAAATGTCTGTTGAATTTAAATAGCAAACAATATGAACATTATAAAATGATTAGTTGCCTGCGTTCTACAAAAGAGATATTGGGGCACATATATAATCAGTTTTATGTGTGCTCCATTACTACATATGTTACAATAAGGTAGGGTTCACACTACCGTTGGAAATCCGTTATGAAGGTGTCCGTTAAAAAAAAACAACGGACACATACAATAACGGACACAAACGGACAGTAAATGATACCTACGTGTCCGTTTTTTTAACGCATCCGTTAAACTCAGTCCATTAAAAATACATAAAAAACGAACAATAAACCGTCCGTTTGTGTCTGTTTGTGTCAGTTAATTTCTAGTCCGTTTTTTTTTTTGCTTAATTGGTTGCCATAAACACAGAATGACGACAGAGAGAATATAAAAGCAGGAAGAAGAGCTGACAATTCAGTCTGGAGCCAATTTTGGAGAGGAGAGTATCGTTCCTGTGTTCCAGTTCTTCTTGTGGTGCTGCTGTCATTTTTTGAAAATGAGTCCTCCATCTCTTTTATTTGACCTAGAGGTGATCCGGCTGAGAGCGAAGTAGAGAAGGCAGAGGCAGCGGCAAAGGCGACGCTTCTGGGTCCATCCCATTACATCCGCCCGCATGACAAGGGGAGTGTATTCAAGCCTGTATGGAGAACTGCGACAACATTCAGAGAGGTTCCACAATTATCTGCGTATGTCTATTCCCAGCATTGACGAACTTCTTCGGCGGCTGTCAACAAGACTCCAGAGGCAGGACACCCACTTGAGAAGAAGCGTTACACCAGAGGAGTGCTTGATAGTGAGTATCAACACTATATTTCAAATGTGTGTGTGTGTGTATATAATTGTTGTATATATATATATATATATATATATATATATATACTTACTTTCATTTTTTTTTTTTTCAAGGTATCTGGCAACAGGCGAGAGCTTCTCCTCCATGCACTTCCAGTTCCACCTTGGCAAGCCGATCATCTCCTACATCGTCCAGGATACTTGCCAGGCCCTGTGGGATTTGCTGGGTGAACAATTTCTCCCACAGCCATCTACCGAACAATGGAAGGACATTGCAGAAAAGTTCTGGGAGGTGACACGTTTTCCAAACTGTGTAGGAACAGTCGACGGAAAGCACATCCATATCCAGAAACCTGCAAGGAGTGGCTCCCTGTTCTTCAACTACAAGAAGTACTTTTCCATTGTGCTGATGGCCATTGCTGATGCTCAGTATCGATTTTTGGCTGTGGACATTGGGGCATACAGGCGCACCAACGACTCCAGAATCTTCAAGGACTCTGACATGGGACAGAGAATCTATTCTGGAAATTTCGGATTGCCAGCACCAAAGCCATTTCCTATAGTTCTATAGTTGTAGATTCTAGAAAAGAATCTACAACTATAGACTATCAAAAGCCCGGAGACTTGTGGAGTGCGCGTTTGGGTTCCTCACTTCGAAATGGCTAATTTTTACCACTGCTATCTAGCTGAAGCCAGAATCTGAGGATGACGTTGTGAAAGCCTGTGTGGTCCTCCATAACTTCCTGCTGATAAGGTCTCAACTCATCTGGCCCACGACCTGCAGTTGCTGTTAGCCGCATGAGAGACAATTTTGCAGCATTTTTTCTTTCAACGCAGGTTGGGTGGACTGGCAGGATGGCAGAGTGTAAGTTTTTTCATTGGAATTTTTTTTTTTAAACTTTTTTTGGACAGTCAAATGTGCTGAAAAGTCTCGATGATTAAAGTCCTGAGCACTGAAAATGAAAGACTTTATTACTCAGCATGCAGACTGCTCCATTTTCAATGCTTGCAACTGCCACAGACTTTTTTTTATTCCTCAGTTGTCTTTTGCACATGCTTTCTTACGGGTGGTGTCATGGGGGGGGTGGCCCTCAGTGGACAAAGTGTAAACATACACTTTTTCCACCAAGGGTCCCTCCCCTGACACCGCCTTTAAAGAAAGCGTGTTTGTTCATCCTTTTGCCTGAGTTTGTCTTTTGCACATGCTTTCTTAAAGGGGTATTCCCATGAACATAACAATTTTTAAATTTGTAGATAATTAAAAGTTAAACATTTTTGCAAATATAAGTAATTAAACATTTTGCAGAGTTTTAAAGATTTTCTCTAAATATCTTGTGGTCACAAGTTGTTGTCTTGATAGGTTGCCAGTGGATACGACCATGAATGCAGGACCTTTCTAAGCTCAGAAAATCAGCTATGATTTCCTTATTGTGGCCGGGATATCTTCTGATACATGTAGTGTCTCTGCCTGATAACCCAGCTACAATAAGAAAATCATGGCTGAGTTCCTGACAAGTCCCAGACCATAGAAAGTTTCTGCATTTGTGGTCGTATCCATTGTCAATTGATCAGGAAAACAGACTGTAACCACTAAAATAGTTAGAGAAAATCTTTAAAACTCTGCAGAATTTTTAACTACTTATATTTGCAAAAATGTTTAACTTTTACTTATCTACAAATATAGATATGATTATGTTCATGGAAATACCACTTTAAGGGTGGTGTCATGGGGGGGTGGCCCTCAGTGGACAAAGTGTAAACATACACTTTTTCCACCGAGGGTCCCTCCCCTGACACCGCCTTTAAAGAAAGCGTATTTGGTCATCCTTTTGCCTGAGTTTGTCTTTTGCACATGCTTTCTTGAGGGTGGTGTCATGAGGGGGGTTGCCCTCAGTGGACAAAGTGTAAACATACCCTTTTTCCACCGAGCGTCCCTCCCCTGACACCGGTTTTAAAGAAAACGTGTTTGTTCCTTTTGGCTCTGTTTGTAATTTTGTGGATAAAAAAACACATTTCTTTTAATAAAAAAAAAAACTTTCTTAAAAAATTTTATTGTATATATAAATTTATCTTCAAAAATCACTGTCATGAAAAACAAATTTAGTTAAACATATAGTGAAACAGTTGAGGTAGTTTTTCAGACTGAGTGGTGGAGGTACAGTGCACAGGAATGCAAAACATTTTTTTTTTTTTGTTTGAACACCTTTTTTATATTTTTTTTGTGATGAACTTTTTTTTTTCCTTGTACTTTTTGAGCATGCGCAGAAAAAAAAAACGGACATAAAATAACGGACAGTAACTGATGGCTATCAGCTACTGTCCGTTATAAGTCCGTTATCCATAGACTTCAATGTTAAAAAAATAACGGACACTTGC
Organism: Leptodactylus fallax; assembly: GCA_947044405.1. Taxonomy (NCBI): domain Eukaryota; kingdom Metazoa; phylum Chordata; class Amphibia; order Anura; family Leptodactylidae; genus Leptodactylus; species Leptodactylus fallax. The sequence continues at coordinate 4,094,172 of CAMRHE010000024.1, forward strand.
TGTCCGTCAAGAATCCGTTATTTCAAACGGACAAAAAAGTCCTGCATGTAGGATTTTTTGTCCGCGAAAAAAAAACTGGACTTCTGACGGATTGGGTGTAAACGGACACTAACGGACACTATATAAAAACCCATTGAAATGAATGGAAATTTTAACGGATTTCTGACAGTTCAGCTAGTGTCCATTGCTGAAGTCTTGTAACGGACAATAGCAACGGACACTATTGACGGTCACCAACGGTAGTGTGAACGCCCCCTGAGGATCCTTTAACATGGGCAGATTTCTCATTTTCACAGTGCATTCATTGGGAGTGGTTTGAAGTAACTATGCTGTGATCAAACAACTCCTCTTCTACAGCTGTATGCACAGTGAGATGTGCTGCCAACCAATGAGCATTTCTATACCATCAGTTAATCTGTTTACATGTGGCAATGATTGGGAATGAACCTTTGTACAAGCATGTGTTCTCTTGATCATTGGTCTTTCTGATTTCACACACACAGCTTTTTGGAATAAAGGCACACTTTTTGTGGCAAGTATTTTAGCCAAATCCAGGATTTGGTCTAATAGACTGGCTGTAAGGGTAAAAGTGACAGATATAATACTGTCAATACAGAATTATAGCAGAGTATTATATCTGTCACTTTTACCCTTACAGCCAGTCTATTAGACCCCCACACATATTTTTATTAATTTTAAAATAATTTTAAAAATCTGAACACAATTTGTATCGCCATATCTCTAATGACCTGAAGTCATCATGTTATTTAATGCACATGGTGAACGCTGTTAAAAATGAAATAAACAAATAAAAAGGTGTCATATGACAACAAAAAAAGGTATGGCTTTTGAATTAATTAAAAAAGTTATGGCTATTGAAAGGAGGAGATGGAAAAATGAATAAAGTCGCTAGATGCAACATGCATCATGCAGCATCATTAAGGGGTTAATAGGTTTAATTTACTGTATGGTGATTGCATTGGCAAATTAATTGTAGAATTCTAGACAGCTGCTTCTTTTATTAACACATCTTGCTTTATTTGGATTAGTGTTTCGGGCCATTTTTCAGTTGTAGGATTAAACTGACCCAAATTAACGGTATGACACAATGTTGCAAAATTGAGTCAGAGAATTCCATGTTTAATTTTTTTTTTTATCTTTTACAAATGCAGTCTTGGCCAAAAATTTTAGACTGAAGCAAATTTTGGTTTTCACAAAGTTTGCTGCTTCAGTATCTTATTATCTTTTAGTGTTGGTATACTGATGTACAATTGTAAGCATTTAATAAGTTTTGATACTTTTATTGCTAAATAAATCTAGTTTATGCAAGTTTATGAGCGAATCGACTCTTACCAAACTGGCATTGACTCGAATATTTAAAATTATTTGGTTTATAACAAAACCAAACAATTTCGAATTCAGCTCGGATGAACTAAAATGACTGACGCTGGTAAATTATTATACTTTAGGGTCTCTTCAGAACCCAGAGTATAATAGCTGGAGGCGCAGGAGAGGTGACAAAAAAAAAAAACAACATTTATACTCCTTCTGTTACCTCTTCTGGGCTTCCTCACGGTGTCCGTCAAACAGTGTCTTCCTCCTCCTGGCGGATGATGTCACAGAAAAGTGCCAGAACTGGCGTCTGGTACTCTTCTGTGACATCATGTGCTTGGTGTCACTGCTGAGGTCTGTGATAGGCACGCCAAGTGTCATGACAATGTCACCACTGAGGCCCAATCACCGGCCTCAGCAGTGAACCCAGGCTCATAATGTCAGAGAAGAGCATCAGACGCTGCCAGGAGGAAGACACAATGCACTGTTCAACATGAGGAGACCCAGAAAAGGTAATGGAAGGTGAGTATAAATGTTTTTTTTTATTTTTGTCACCTCCCCTGGGCTTCCAGCTGTTATACTCTGAAGAGATCCCAGAGTATGATAATTTCCCCTCTGGTTCTATCCGAACAAGTTTGGATCGAACTGAACCAGCGGTTTGTTCCATCATGTTTTCGGACTGAGTTCTGGGGTTTGCCCATCTTTAATGTTGAACCTTATTTTTCTAGACTAATGCAATTCATCATGACATGCTGGATATCAACTTTTGTGCCATATCCTGACTGATGGCAAACCATACTTACATAATCAGTTCTTGGAGTTTGTTTGTAGTTTGGTGGTTTGTTTGAATAACTGCTCTTTAAGGATTGATTGAAGGTTCAGTTTTCTTGGCAAGGACCCAAAATTACAATGTTTTGTTCACTTGACCACTTTTGCTTGTGCATCAATCATGCTGGATGCACATTGATAAGCCGTAACAACCATAAGATTTTTATTTTTGAGTCAGTATAGCTGTATAAGGTTTCATTTTTTGTGAGATCAACTTTATTTTGGAAGCCATTTTGATGTAAATAATTCATTCAATTTACACTAATTTTTATTACTGGTAAAATAAAACAAATACCCTATGTGTATTTATTATTGATATCTGTTATCTTTAACCATTTCCAGTCTGCCAATAGAGTATTTACGTCCGGGTGGTCTACTCTTAACTCTGGAAAGATGTACCCATATGTCCTTGCAGTGTTAAGCATGCAGAACTGGGAAGCCGGCTGTAGTTACAGCCAGAGCTCCTATAGAGAAGGCAGGGATGGTGTATTACCGTCCCTTCCCTCCCCATTGCAAAGTACTGTTAATTATGACCTTATGGGGGCAAGAATGTAAAAATAAAAAGGCTAATTAAAAAAAAAAATGAATGTGAAATGTGAAATTACTGTGATGGAGAAGGAAAACTATTTTTAAAAAAATTTTTAGTAGCACTTTGTGCTATTAAAAAAACGAGAAAAATATGAAAAAGAGGTACATTTTCCCTACTTTTTTGCTTATATTTTCCTGTATATATAAAAAACTAAAAAACCATGCACAAATAAAAATAACATAAAAATAAAGCCCTATGTGTCATCGAAAAAAGACGCAAAAATTATTTTAATAACCTGAACAAAAAGATGTTCTAGCTCAAAACCTGTTCTCAAAATGTTCTCAAAACCACATGTACGAAAAACCCTGAAAATGTGTCGGGGCCTGAACCAGGGAAAATAGTCTGGTACTAAAGTGGTTAAAGGGAGTCAGCATGAAATTGGGATATAAACTAATCACAGTACCTAGTAGGGCAGTTAGCCCAGTTTACAGTTTTTTTGAAAACGCAGCTTTTCCACAGCGGTTTATTTTCCGCAATGTGTGGATGCAATTCTAGAATCACATTCACTTTGCTGGTACTGTAAATTCAGCGTTTCTGCAGCAGGAAAAACATTGCATTTCTGCAATGTCTGGCCTTAGCCTTAAGGGCATTTCTTTAGATCTTTGAGCTTTGCTATGTGTTGCTGCTACAAGTATATCTCAATAAATTAGAATATCATCAAAAAGTAATTTTTTTTTTTTTATGAATTCAATTGAAAAAGTGAAACACATATATTATATTGAGTCATTACAAACAGAGTGAACTTTTTCAAGTGTTTATTTATGTTAATGTTGATGATTATGACTTACAGCCAAGGAAAACCCAAAAGCTATTATTTCAGAAAATTCGAATAGACCAACTATAAAAAAATGATTTAACACAGAAATGTTGGCCAAATGAAAAGTATGTACAGTAAATGCACTCGATACTTGGTTGGGCGCCTTTTGCATGAATGACTGCATCAATGCGGCGTGGCATGGAGGCGATTAGCCTGTGGCACTGCAGAGGTATTATGGAAGCCCAGGTTGCTTTGATAGCAGCCTTCAGCTCATCTGCATTGTTGGGTCTAGTGTCTATCATCTTCCTCTTGATAATACCCCATAGATTCTCTATGGGGTTAAGGTCAGGCAAGTTTGCTGGCCAATCAAGCACAGTGATACTGTGGTTATTAACCGGTTAAGGACCGGGCCTAAAAGTGCCTTATGGACCAGGCCTCATTTTTCAAAACTGACATGTGTCACTTTATATGGCAATACCTTTGAGATGCTATAACTTACACAAGTGATTTTGAGATTGTTTTTTCATGACACATTGTACTTCATGTTAGTGGTAAACATTGATCAATATTTTTGTATTTATTTATAAAAAATTAGGAAATTTGAGGGAAATTTGGAAAAAAAATTGCAATTTTCAAAATGTAAAATTCTCTGCTTTTCAGACAGATAGTCATACCACCCAAATACATGAATAAATATTATCTACCATATCTCTGCTTTATATCGGCATCATCTTTTAATCATCCTTTAATTTATTTTGGATTTTAGAAGGTTTACAAGTGTAACAGTGATTTTCCAGATTTACAAGAAAATTTCCCAAACTCATTTCTTAGGGACCACTTTAGTTCTGAAGGGGATTATAAAGGCCTATATATTAGAAACCCCCATAAATGACCCCATTTTCAAAACTGCACCCCTCAAATAATTCAAAACAGCGTTTGGGAAGTTTGTTAACCCTTTAAGCATTTCACAAGACTTAAGACAATATGGAGGTGAAATTTAGACATTTCATTTTTATCCAATAATACATTAATTTATCCCTAAAATTAACACATTAACAAAGGGTTAAAGGAGAAAATGCATCTCACAGTTTGTTGTGCAATTTCTCCCGAGCACAGAAATTCCCCACATGTGGGTGTAAAATGATTTTTGGGCACACGGCAGTGCACGGAAAAGAAAGAGCGACACTTGGCATTTGAAAAGCAGATTTTGCTGGAATAGTTTTCAGGTACCATGTCTCATTTGCAGAGCCCCTAGAGTACCAAAACAATGGAAACCCCCTAAAAGTGACCCCATTTTGGAAACTACACCCCTGACAGAATTTAACAAGGGGTATACTGAGCATTTTGACCCCACAGCTGTTTCACAGATTTTATTAACATTGGGATGTGTAAATGAAAAATTACTAAAACATCACTTTATCCCCAAAGTTTTCATTTTCACAAGGGGTTAAAGGAGAAAAGCCGCCCACAGTTTGTTACACAATTGCTCCTGAACACAGCAATACCCCATATGCGATCGTAATTTGCTTCATGGGTACATGGCGGGGCTCGAAATGGAAAGAGCGCTATTTGGCTTTTGAAGGGCAGATTTTGCTGGAATAGTTTTCAGGTGCCATGTCCCATTTGCAGAGCCCCTAGAGTACCAACAGGGGCGCACCGCTAATGAGGCGAATTGAGGCGGCCGCCTCAGGCGGCACTGTCCGGGGGGCGGCATTTTTACTATTTAATGTAAACCAGCCCAGGACAGGCCGCTTTAAAAAAAAAAAAAAAACCCAGAGCTGAGCGGGGCCTGTCCTGGGCTGGTTTACAAGACCTCGCATCTCAGCGCAGGCGGCGATACAATGACGTCATCACGCCGCCTACGCTGAGACACAGACGTCGCGGACAAGAAGAGGAGGCAGCGGTGGCTGCATCAAGACATCGCAGGTGAGTATAACTTTGTTTTATATATATAAATAGGCCGTAACCTGTTGGAGCATCCCCGGCAGGTCAGGGCCTATTTATTTACCTACCCCGCGTCTGCTCGTGGCCGCCCCCGCTTCCTCTTCTGCTATGGGCCGCAGAAAGGGAAGTGGATGCCGCTGTGAGCGGCCGCGGGCATCGGTAAGTTAGGCCGCGGGCCGCAAATACTACTATTATTATACTCCGGGGTCTATTCAGACCCCGGAGTATAATAATCGGAGGCCTAGGGTTGGTGAGGGAACATAAAAACCAATGTTACTCACCTCCTGCGATCCGATGTAACTCCGAGCAGGCTTCAGGCCTCTGGTGACGTCATCAGGTCGCGTCACCGGCCTGATCACATGACGTGTGTGCGCAATTAAACAGGGTCGAAAGCTGCAAGGAGTGCACCGGTGTCCAGGATATATAAGTAACTCTGGTTTTTATGTTTGTATTCTCCCCTGGGTCTCCAATCATTATACTTTGTGGTCTGAAAAGACCCCAGAGTATAATAATAGTTCATGGGTGGTCCACTATGGGGCATAATACCCTGTGCAGGGACCACTGTAGAGCATAATACCCTGTGCAGGGGCCACTCTGGAGCATAATAGAAGTGCAGGGGCCACTATAGAGCATAATACCGAGTGCAGGGGCCACTATAGAGCATAATACCGGGTGCAGGGGCCACTATAGAGCATAATACAAGTGCAGGGGCCACTATGGAGCATAATACCAGTGCAAGGGCCACTATGGAGCATAATACCAGTGCAGGGGCCACTATAGAGCATAATACAAGTGCAGGGGCCACTATAGAGCATAATACCAGTGCAGGGACCACTATAGAGCATAATACCGGGTGCAGGGGTCACTATGGAGCATAATACAAGTGCAGGGGCCACTATGGAGCATAATACCAGTGCAAGGGCCACTATGGAGGATAATACCAGTGCAGGGGCCACTATGGAGCATAATACCAGTGCAAGGGCCACTATAGAGCATAATACCAGTGCAGGGGCCACTGTGGAGCATAATACCGTGTGCAGGGTCCAATATGGAGAATAATACCGTGTGCAGGGGCCAATATGGGGCATAAAACTGTGTGCAGGAGTTGCTGTGGAACATAATACCGTGTGCAGTGGCCAATGCGGGGCATAATACCGTGAGCAGGGGCCAGTATGGAGCATAATACCGTGTGCAGGGGCCGCTGCGAGGCATAATACAGTGTGCAGGGGCCGCAGCGGGCCGTAATACTGTGTACAGGGGCTGCTGTGGAACATTATAGTGTGTGTAAATGGGGTGCTATAAACATGGGCTATGGCACCTGTTTATATTATACGCTGTCTGTTTATAGTGACCGTGTGATGTAATTGTAGCCTTGTCACATACTATAGACATGTACAGGATAAGGCTTTAGTTACATTACATGGCCGCTATGAGATGAATTACACTATGTAAACAGAGAAGCGGTCACGGCGTTTACACAGGTACCATTCAAACAGCTGATCAGTGGGGGTCCTGGGTTTTTGAACCCCACTGATTAGTTTATTAATGACCTGGAAAACCTTTTAATTAGTTAACACCTGGGGTATTATTAATAAGGGGCACTATTTATACAGGGTACACACGGACATTATTAATATAAAGATGCACTTGGGGGTATTATTCATTATGGGGGGTTATATCATATATTTTATAATTGGGGTAGCAGCAGGATGGGGGCTTTGTGTAGGTGAGGACAATGTGGGTTGGATGCCTGGAAAAGTGAGGAGCCAAAGATGTCTGTTTTGCAAACTTTACAGAGACAAGTCACAGCTGGAAGAAGTGGTCATGGCGGCCCAAAGGGAAGAGAAGGGAAATGTGACCGATTAGTCAGAGACGTCACCTGTAAGTCACAAAATGTTACTGCCCTGTATTCACCTAAATGATAGAGGATAAATACCTGAGTGATGGGGGTCTGTCTGCTGAGACCCCCACTGAACCTGAGAATTGGGTTTTTTCCCCCCACTAGGTGGGAATCCAGCCTGGCTGCAGCCATATATATAGGTGTGTCACTTGGTGGATGGAAGAACCCACGTGGCTCTCATTCACTTCATTGGGAGTGCCAAAGATAGCCAAAGTCCAGTACTCAGCTATCTGCGGGGCTCCTATTATAGAGAATGGGGGCCACGTGGGCTCGTCCATCCACCAAGCAGAAGATGTGTGAAGTTACTTTCATTGTTAATGCCGTGTTGTTGATCTGATACTGAAGTAATATAGGAAGAAGAATTCTTAAAAACTGTTTTATAACTTTGTGTATTGTGTATATTGTGCGACGATAACAGTGTGTTAAACTAGTAGCATGGAAACTCAGTTTTGTTTTTTTTTTTTGTTGGTTTTTTTTTTTTGGGGGGGGGGCGTCTTTCTATAGTCCGCCTCAGGTAGCAAAGAGGCTAGGTTCACCACTGAGTACCAATATAATGGAAACCCCCAAAAGTGACCCCATTTTGGAAACTACACCCCTCACAGAACATATCAAGGGGTATAGTGAGCATTTAGACCCTACAGTTGTTTCACAGATTCTATTAACATTGGAATGTAAAAATTAAAAATTACTTTTTTTTTCCAATAAACTGTCCATTTAGCGACATATTTTTAATTTTTACAAGGGGATAAAGAAGAAAAAACCCCACAGTTTGTTACACAATTTCTCCTGAACACAGAAATGCCCCATATGTGGTCGTAAACTGTTGTATGGGTACATGGTGGGGCTCAGAATGGAAAGAGCGCTATTTGGCTTTTGGAGGACAGATTTTGCTGGAATAGTTTTCAGGTGCCATGTCGCATTTGCAGAGCCCCTAAAGTACCAATACAATGTAAACCCCTCAAAAGTGACACCATTTTAGAAACTACACCCCCCAAGGAATGTATCAAGGGGTATTATCATTTTGAGCCTAAAAATGCTTCCCAAAAATTAATATACAAAGTGAAAATTGACAATTTTAAATAAATATGCCATTTTGGTGCCCAATACGTTGTACCCACTTTGTGGCATCAGAGACATGCAATCCTAAAACTATTATGTGGGCTATCCCGGGGGAAAAAAAAATTATATATGTGGGTGTAACGTGCTACTTGGGAAAACAGCAGGGCTCAGACAGGAAGAAGCACTGCGCTTTTTAGCTTTTGGAGAACAGATCTAGAGGGACTTTCTGGACGCCATGTTGTTTTTGCAGAGGTGCCAGTAAATTGGAATTCCCCAAGAAGTGACCCCATTTTGTAGGGGCAATTTTAGGGTTTTTGCCAATTTGACATGGTGTCCAAAATCCAACAATCTAAATCTACGCTCCAAAAGCCACATAGCGTTCCTTCACCTCTGCCCCCTGCTGTGTACCCAAACTGCAGTTTACGCCCACATGTATGACACTGGTGTACCCAGGATAACGTACTTGGTATAAACTGCTGCTTGGGCACAGCCGGGCACAGAAGGGAAGGAGCGCTATTTTGGTTTTTGAAGCACAGTTTGGTTTTTGGACACCATGCCACTTTTGCAGAGCCCCTGGATTGCCAGTAAAATGGAATCCGCAGACTTGTGACCCCATTTTGGGAACTACACCCCTGAAGGGATTTATCAAGTGGGGTAGCAAGTATTCTTAACCCTTAAGTGTTGCATTCATTTAATTTCAATAAATGAATGCGCAGCTGATAATGAAAAGGGAAAATTGCAATTTTTCCAGATATACGCCATTCCAGTGCCCAATATTTTGTGCCCAACTTATGTCAGCAGGCACAAACACTCTAAAAACTGTTAAGTGGGTATCCCGGGCACAACATCTTTTGGAGCGTTTACATCTGATACAAGCCGGGCACAACGTATTATGCATTGCAATAAAATATTCCTGGAAAAATTGTCATTTTCACCTTTCACAATCATCTGCGTATTCATTTCTGGAAAATAAATTATAGTAACACTTGGAGGTAAAAAATGCTCACTGTACCTCTGGATAAATTCCTTCAGGGGTGCAGTTTCCAAAATAGGGTCACGTATCAGGGGATTCCACTTTACTGGTATTTCAGGAGCTCTGCAAAAGTGTCATGGTGTCCAAAAGCTAAACTGTCTAAATCTGTGCTCCAAAAACCTAATAGCGCTCCTTCCCTTCTGTGCCCGGCTGTGCTCAAACAGCAGTTTATACCCACATATGACATTATGTACGTTATTCTGGGTACACCAGTGTCATACATGTGGGTATAATCTGCAGTTTGGGTACATAGCAGGGCACAAAAGGGAAAGAGCGCTATGTGGCTTTTGGAGCGCAGATTCAGATGTTTGGTATCTGGACGCCATGTCATGTTTGCAGAGCCTCTAATGTACCAGAAAAGTGGAATCTCCTAGAGAGTGACCCCATTTTGAAAACTGCACCCCTCAAAGAATTTATCAGAGGGTGTAATAAGCATTAGTATACCAGACGTGAATGCACAGCGGATGGTGAAGAGTGAATAGGTAAGCTGTGTGGAGTACATGGGGAACACGAAATTCCCTACTATATCCCCAGTAGCTCCTATGATTGGTGGAGGGGGTCACTCTGGGGGTCACTTCTGATTTATTATCCCTTGTAAGCTCTAAATCTGGTTTGTACCCTGATATACTCTCGCACAGCTTATACATTCCATCCCTGCCGCAGCCAGTTGTGTTCTAATGATTTGGTGATTTTTGGGGTTTTTGTCTTCACATTGTACAAGCTATATTCTTTATTTTTCGGATGATGTAGCCATATGAGGGCTGATTTTTTGCGGTATGATATGCATTTTTTAATGACACCATTTTTTGGGGTGTCTATAGCTTATTGAATAAATTATATTAACTCTTTCTGGGTGGATTAAAAAAAAATATCAATTCTGGAATTGGTTTTAACCTTTTAATTTTTTTGCCATGTGGCGTACAGCATAAGTCACATGTTACCTTTATTCTGCAGGTCGGTACGATTATGGCGATACCTCATTTATATTGTTTTTTTATGCGTTAGTAATTCTGCAGAACAAAAACCCATTTGTGGACATAAATCAATTGTTTTTACATCACCATCTCCTGAGAGGCGTAACATTTTTATTTTTCGGTTGACAGGCTTGGTTTAGGGCTTATTTTTTGCGGGAGGACATGTGCTTTTTATTGGTATTGTTTTGAGGTACATATGAGTTTTTGATCACTTTTTATAGTATTTTTTTGTAAGCGAGATAGTCAAAAATCATTACTTCCAGCGTTTTTTTTTCCGTTTTTTTTTTTCGACGTTCACCGTGTATGTTTAATATTGTTTCAGCTTTATTGTACAGGTTGTTACGGACGCGGCGATACCAAATATGTGTTGTTTTTATTAATTTTTATTTTTTTTTTTTTATATAATTCATTTTATATAGGAAAAGGGATTTTTGGGGGCTTTATAACTTTATTAATTTTTTTTTTTTTTTTACACACTTTTTTTTTTTTTTTAACTTTTTTTTTACATTTTTAACTTGTCCTATAAGGACACCTGAGCCAGCGATGCTCTGATCCTGGCTCAGTATTATAGACTGCAATACATGAGCTTACTCTTGTATTGCAGTCTATACAAGAAGGTCAGCCGATGTAGACGCATCGGCTGACTTCTCCATATCCCGGCAGGATCAGCCAGGTAGTGGGGGCTTCAGGTAGCCTGGGGTCACTGGCCAGACCCCGGGCTACAGAAAATAGACATCGGCAACCCCCGATCTCGCCGCGGGGGTTGCCGGTGGGTGCGGTAACATGGCGGAACCCCTTGGATGCCGCGGTCATGTTTGACCGCGGCATCCAAGGGGTTAAAACCTCCGATCGGAACTAAATTCCGACTGGGGATTATGGAGCAGGGTGTTAGCTGTCAGTTACAGCTAACACCCGCTCCCGATCCCGGTCACAGGGTCTCTGAAGTGCAGGCCGTAAATTTACTATTGGCCGGACTTCAGAGACCATGTCCGCAGGCCGTAAATTTACGGCCGGCGGTCGTCAACCGGTTAAACCAGGTATTGGTACTTTTGGCAGTGTGGACAGGTGCCAAGTCCTGTTGGAAAATGAAAATTCCATCTCCAAAAAGCTTGTCTAGTATTTCCTGGTAGACCGCTGCATTGACTTTGGTCTTGATAAAACACAGTGGACCTACACCAGCAGATGACATGGCTCCCCAAACCATCACTGATTTTGGAAACTTCACACTAGACCTCAAGCAGCTTGGATTGTGTGTCTCTCCACTCTTGTTCCAGACTCTGGGACCTTGATTTCCAAATGAAATGCAAAATTTATTTTCATCTGAAAACAACACCTTTGACTACTGAGCAACAGTCCAGTTCTTTCTCTCCTTGGCCCAGGTAAGACGCTTCTGGCGTTGTCTATTGGTCATGAGTGGTTTGACACATGGAATCTGACACTTGTAGCCCATGTCCTGGATATGTCTGTGTGTAGTTGCTCTTGAAGCATTGACTCCAGCAGCAGTCCATTCCTTGTGAATCTCCCCCAAATTTTTGAATGGCCTTTTTTTAACAATCCTATCAAGGCTGCGGTTATCTCGGTAGCTTGTGCACCTTTTTCTACCACATTTTTTCCTTCCACTCAACTTTCGATTAATATGCCTTGATACAACACTCTGTGAACAGCCAGCTTCTTTAGCAATGACCTTTTGTGGCTTACCCTCCTTGTGGAGTGTGTCAATGACTGCCTTCTGGACATCTGTCAAGTCAGCAGTCTTCCCCATGATTGTGTCACCTACTGAATGCTTAGGAAGCCTTTGCCGCTGTTTTGGGTTAATTATTTTAATTTTCTGAGATAATGACTTTTGGGTTTTCCTTTCCTGTAAGCCATAATCATCAACATTAACATAAATAAACACTTGAAAAAGTTAATTCTGTTTGTAATGACTCAATATAATATTTGTGTTTCACTTTTTCAATTGAGTTACTAAAAAAAAAATAACTTTTTCAAGATATTCTAATGGGCACTCTATAATATCACAAAACAGTAGAAGAATTAGCGGCAAAAAGCATCCCCTGGTCATAATATCTAAGTGCCATAGGTTAGAGAAGTGGAGCTCACATCAATCAGCTGATTGTTGGGGTCATTTCATTCTAAAATGGGGTTGTCCCATCTTTAAAGGGGTTGACAACCATGACAACTTATTATCTATTACATCTATTTAATGGAACCACTTAAAACTAAAACTTTAAAGCAGTTGGACCACCATAACAACTAATCACCTATCCACAAGATCTCCCATTTAAAGTTTCGGCTTCTTCTGTACAGTTAGAGTGCACGTATAGGCTATCTATATTAGTGTGTTTGAGAATGTCCCAGAGGTATGTGCCTGACTATCTTGCATTTGAACAATCGTATTGGACATAGAGTGACTGGAATAAAATATTATTCAAGTCTCAACATCAAAGACCTGTACCTTCTGAGCATGATATTACTATGTGAAATATAAGAAATAATTGGATAATCATTAGAAGCATAATTGCAACTTGCATGCTTCTGTAGAGATAAGAAAAGTGTGTTCTCACAGCAGTGGATGGAACAATAATAAAATCTATAATCCTTAATACCACACGGGTAGTAATTAACTGTCCGGGTCTATTTTACCATACTGCGCTATTCAGGGTGCCTTTCAGACTTTACGTGATGTGCACAGCAATTCAGTCTTCCTCCTACGTTCCTCATACTTTTAGTATCCTTTAAGCTGTTTCAAAAGCAAATATATCTGTATTTTCTCTAGCGTTATCCTAACTTAAAAAGGAAACCTGTCACCATGAAAATACAATGCAACGTGCAGGCAACATATTGTTACAGTACAGTCAGGGCAGGCTTTAGACAAAATGAGGTCCTGGGCAAACTGGACAGTGGGGCCCCAAATAATTATCATACCAAAAACAGTCACACTTAGTCAGTTTAGGACAGGGGTCTCAAGAACAAGGCCACTCAGGCTGTATTCCAGCTGGTTTGGCAGAACCAGGGAGAAGTTGACCCCCCAACCCGGTTCATTCCAAGCTAGTAGGCCACAAATCTGCAGCCTACAAGCTTGGGATAGCTTCAGTATACAGTGGGGAAAAAAAGTATTTAGTCAGCCACCAATTGTGCAAGTTCTCCCACTTAAAAAGATGAGAGAGGCCTGTAATTGACATCATAGGTAGACCTCAACTATGAGAGACAAAATGAGAAAACAAATCCAGAAAATCACATTGTCTGATTATTAAAGAATTTAATTGCAAATTATGGTGGAAAATAAGTATTTGGTCAATAACAAAAGTTCATCTCAAAACTTTGTTATATATCCTTTGTTGGCAATGACAGAGGTCAAACGTTTTCTGTAAGTCTTCACAAGGTTGGCACACACTGTTGCTGGTATGTTGGCCCATTCCTCCTTGCAGATCTCCTCTAGAGCAGTGATGTTTTGGGGCTGTCGCTGGGCAAAACGGACTTTCAACTCCCTCCAAAGGTTTTCTATGGGGTTGAGATCTGGAGACTGGCTAGGCCACTCCAGGACCTTGAAATGCTTCTTATGAAGCCACTCCTTCGTTGCCCTGGCGGTGTACTTGGGATCATTGTCATGCTGAAAGACCCAGCCACGTTTCATTTTCAATGCCCTTGCTGATGGAAGGGGGTTTGCACTCAAAATCTCACGATATATGGCCCCATTCATTCTTTCATGTACAAGGATCAGTCATCCTGATCCCTTTGCAGAGAAACAGCCCCAAAGCATGATGTTGCCACCCCCATGCTTCACAGTAGCTATGGTGTTTTTCGGATGCAACTCAGTATTCACTCTCCTCCAAACACGACCAGTTGTGTTTCTACCAAATAGTTCTACTTTGGTTTCATGTGACCATATGACATGCTCCCAATACTCTTCTTGAACATCCAAATGCTCTCTAGCAAACTTCAGACGGGCCCAGATATGTACTAGCTTAAGCAGGGGGACACGTCTGGCACTGCAGGATCTGAGTCCCTGGCGGCTTAGTGTGTTACTGACGGTAGCCTTTGTTACGTTAGCCCCAGATTTCTGCTGGTCTTTCACTAGGTCCCCCCGTGTGGTTCTGGGATTTTTGCTCACCGCTCTTGTGATCATTTTGACCCCACGGGGTGAGATCTTTCGTGGAGCCCCTGATGGAGGGAGATTATCAGTGGTCTTGTATGTCTTCCATTTTCTAATTATTGCTCCCACAGTTGATTTCTTCACACCAAGCTGCTTGCCTATTGCAGATTCAGTCTTCCCAGCCTGGTGCAGGTCTACAATTTTGTTTCTGGTGTCCTTCCACAGCTCTTTGGTCTTCACCATAGTGGAGTTTGGAGTGTGACTGTTTGAGGTTGTGGTCAGTTGTCTTTTATACTGATAACAATTTCAAACAGGTGCCATTACTACAGGTAATAAGTGGAGGACAGAGGAGCTTCTTAAAGAAGAAGTTACAGGTCTGTGAGAGCCGGAAATCTTGCTTGTTTGTAGGTGACCAAATACTTATTTTCCACCATAATTTGCAAATAAATTCTTTAAAAAATCAGACAATGTGATTTTTTAGATATGATTTCTCATTTTGTCTCTCATAGTTGAGGTCTACCTATGATGTCAATTACAGGCCTCTCATCTTTTCAAGTGGGAGAACTTGCACTTTTTTCCCCCACTGTATGTACTTACCTATCCGCTCCCCAGCACATCCCACTCTCTTCCCCTGCTCTGGGTACACTGCTGTGATGTATGTGCGCCTAGAGCAGGGGAAGAGACTGCTCCAGGCATGGAAGCAGTCAGGTAAGTAATGGCTATGGGACAATTAACTATGTGGGGCCACTAAAATGTATGGGGCCAATGCAGTGGCCACTTAGCAGTATTTTGCATGTGTTTACTGTAGCCTGGGCACATAGTATACAGTGACTGGATAATTCTACAGTACAGTATCAAAACAACACAGCTATCAAAATAACTAGATAACATCATCTGTACCATGATGACTGGTTTAGTACTACCATAGAGTAACTGAATCATACCACTACACAGCAACTGGATAATACACTGATTGAATAATACCACCTTAGAATTTCTGATGAAAACCACCATACACTGACTGCATAATACCACTGAACTGTGACTAAATAATACCACCATTTCATACGGTGACTGAATAATACCACCATACAGTAACCAAACAATTTCACCATATAGTGACTGGATAATGCAACTATGCATTGACTAAATAATACCACCATATCATACAAACCAACAGCAATAGGACGTATTCACATGTCCACTTTCAGCAGACATACAGTCTGTCTAATCACGGACAGCACATGATCCTGCTTCATTTATGTGCTGTCTGTGGTTAATCCATTTTTCATATATTATTTGGATCTTTTTTTTTTCTTAACATACTTTACAATGTCTGTGGGTCTGTGAGGAACAAACAGCAAATTGATGTCAACAGTGGGTTACCTGTGATTTTCAGGGACTCATAGATTAGAGTAGTGATCTGTGATCCACAAAAAAGCCCATGTCTACATTTATTTTTCCACAGACCGTTGGTTTGTGGAAAAAGAACGGATGTCTGAATGCGTATGTTAAAGTTGGACTTTTTCCTCTGCCAGTTCCAGTTTAAAAAAGATGGACACCTGACGGACCCCATTATAGTTAATAGTGTCTGCCAGGCTCCGTGTGTAACTGCCGTTTTAGTGTTCTGCCTCTCCATTGTTCAGGATCCCGGGCGGACCCAAACAACGGAGATGCAACGCTAGTGTGAACCTAGTGTAAGTCCTTAGTGAGTGAGTATAGCTGAACAGATGAACAATCTCACTCTAAGGCTGGGTTCACATTTGCGCTTGCTTTACGTTCGGGGATTCCGTTCCCCTTTCCGCATGAAAAATGCAGAGGGAAAAGTGCTGCAAACGGGACTTTTCTCTCCACATTTTTCCACCTTTTAGGGCGGAAACCGAGTGGAAACCACACGGACCCCATTATAGTCTATGGGGTCCGTGGGTTTCCTAATGTAACTGCTTTTTTATGCAGATTAGGTTTCCGTTTGGGGGTCCCCCGAACAGAAAACCGAACGCAGATGTGCACCTAGCCTAAGTAGTATATATAGCTTTACTGAGGATATGTACATAGGCAATCCAAAGTCTATTTTATTAAGATGCTGAAGTTGGCTTCTGGGGTCTTTTTAGTATGCATTTTGTCAGTTATTTACAACCTGACCTGCAGACACATTAGAAAGGCTCTTTTATGTAGCACATTGACCATGAGGTTTCTCTTCAGGATTTGCCAGCCTGTGTGCTGTGTCCATTAGCTTTCCCATTAAGATTTATAACCCCCCCCCCCCAAGCACAAAGATAAGATAAAGGAGGATAAACTAAAATGCCAAGGAAGCTGTAAGTACTTGTTCAATTTA
Source organism: Leptodactylus fallax (assembly GCA_947044405.1). Taxonomy (NCBI): domain Eukaryota; kingdom Metazoa; phylum Chordata; class Amphibia; order Anura; family Leptodactylidae; genus Leptodactylus; species Leptodactylus fallax. The sequence goes on from CAMRHE010000024.1 coordinate 4,111,016, forward strand.
CTTACAATTTCAGACAGCAATCCGGTCAAGTGAGGCAGGAACTTTGTCACCGACATGGCAGGCTCCATCTGTGTGCAGGGCAGCTGTGCTGATCAGTGATGCAGCAAGGAGAAGCTCCGCTCCCCCAATCAGCATTTCCTTCTGAAGAGTGAGGAGCACAGCTTCCTCCTTCTCTGCTGCGTGTCTCATCCATGATGCTCACCTCAGAAAATACACCATATATTATGTACTATAGCAGAGCAAAGCAGGGGCCCCTGTGGGGCCCAGTTTGCCCTCCTCCCCCCATCGCCGGCCCTGTGTACATTAGGATGTGCTGAGCAGATTGTTATATAGTTTTGTGGGAAAAGATTTAGTATAACTTGTCATTTATTCATTTATATTTCTGATCTTTCTGTGTTTAGAAGTTGTCATCTACTCATGGAGTGGTCCTGCATAGCGACTGATAGTCCTTTAACCCCTTAACGACCTTGGACATACTATTACGTCCTGGGCGCTAGGTACTCGCGCACCAGGGCGTAATACTACGCCCGAGGCCGGCTGCCCGCTCACTATCTGGGCAGGCGGCATCGGAACCAGGTGTTAGCTTTAACTGCGGCATCCAAGGGGTTCCGCCATCTTACCGCCAATCCCCCTCCCCTCGGGACCCCCCGCAGCGAGATCGGGGGGTGCCGATATCTATAATCTGCAGCCTGCCGGCTGCCTGGAGACCCCACTAGCTGGTTGATCCTGCCGAGACCTCCAGAAGTTAGGCTATGCGTCTGCATAGCGCTGACTTCCTGTATAGACTGCAAGACACTTGTATGCTCATGTCCTGCAGTCTATAGTCAGAGATCAAAGCATCTCTGGCCACGGTGTCCTAATGGGACACATGAAAAAGTAAAAAAAGGGGAAAAAAATAAAGTAATTAATTAATAAAAGAATAAAGCCCCCAAAATTCCCTTTTCCTTTTTAAAATTAATAATATAAAAAATAAACCTAAAAATGTATAAAAACAATACATATTTGGTATCACCGCGTCTGTAACATCCTGTACAATAAAAGTGAAACAATATTTAACATACATGGTGAATGTCGGGAAAAAAAAATCATCAAAATGATCAAAAACTCATATCTACCCCAAAACAGTACCAATAAAAAGCACAGATTGTTCCACAAAAAATAAGCCCTAAACTAACTCTGTAAACTGAAAAATAAAAATGTTACGCATCTCAGAAGATGGCGATGCAAAAAAAATTGATTTATTTCCCCAAATGGCTTTTTGTTCTGCAAAATTAGTATCGCATAAAAAAACAATATAAATGAGGTATCGCCGTAATCGTAGCGACCCGCAGAATAAAGGTAACATGTTACTTACGCTCTACGCTGCATGGCAAAAAATTTAAAAAGTAAAACGCAATGTCAGAATTCATGTTTTTTTTTTTTTTTAATCCACCAAGAAAGAGTTAATCAAATTTATTTAATAAGTTGTAGGCACCCAAAAATGATGTCATTACAAAATACATCTCATACCGCAAACAGCTGGCTGTGTCAGGAAGGGAATGTGTAAGCTGTTCGAGCGTATATCAGGGGACACTCCAACTTTAGAGCTTACAAGGGATAATAAACCAGAAGTGACCCCCCAGAGTGACCCCCCCCAATCATAGGAGCTAATGGGGAAATAGTAGGGAATTTAGTGTACCCAATGTACACTGCACAGTTTACATATTCACTCTTCACTATCCGCTGTGCAGTAACGTCTGGGATACTAATGCTCACTACACCCCTTGATAAATTCTTTGAGGGGTGCACTTTTGAAAATGGGGTTATTTTCTAGAGGATTCCACTTTACTGGTACTTTAGAAGCTCTGCAAGCATGAAATGGCGTCCACATAGTGCTCCTTCCCTTCTGTGCCCTGCTGGGTGCCCAAACTGCAGTTTATACCCACATGTATGACACTGTTGTACTCAGGATAATGTACTTAATGTCATATGTGGGTATAAACTGCTGTTTGGGCACAGCTGAGCACAGCAGGGAAGGAGCGCTATTTGGTTTTTGGAGCACAGACTTGGACGGTTTGGTTTTTGGACGCCATTGCACTTTTGCAGAGCTGAAACGCCAGTAAAGTGGAATCCCCTTACATGTCACCCCATTTTGGAAACTACACCCCTGAAGGAATTTATCCAGGGGTACAGTGAGCATTTTTAACCCCCAAGTGTTGCTATAATTTATTATCCATAAATGAATACGCAGCTGATGGTGAAAGGTGAAAATGACAATTTTTCCAGGAATACATCATTTCAGTATGTAATATGTTGTGCCCGGCTTGTATCAGAGACAAATGCTCCAAAAGCTGTTGTGCTGGGAATACCCGCTCACCAGTTTTTGGAGTGTGTGTTTGTGCAGACATAAGCTGGGCACAACATATTGGGCACTAAAATGGCGTATCTATGGAAAAATTTCATTTTTAACTTTTCATTATCAGCTGCGCATTCATTTCTGGAAATTAAAAGAATGCAACACTTAAGGGTTAATAATGCTCGCTACCCTACTTGATAAATCCCTTGAAGGGTGTAGTTTACAAAATGGGGTCACATGTCTGCGGCTTCCACTTTCCTGGCAATTCATGGGCTCTGCAAAAGTGGCATGGTATCCAAAAAGCAAAATAGTGCTCCTTCCCTTTTGTGCCCGGTTGTGCCCAAACAGTTGTTTATACCCACATATGGCATTAAGTACGTTATCCTGGGTACACCAGTGTCACACATGTGGGCATAAACTGCCGCTTGTGCACACAGGAGGGCGCAGATGTGAAGGAGTGCTATGTGCTTTTGGAGCGCATATTTAGATTGTCGGTTTTTGGACGCCATGTCACATTTGCAGAGACCCTAAAATTGCTCCTACAAAATGGGGTCACTTCTAGGGGAATTCCAATTTACTGGCACCTCCAGGGCTCTGCAAAAACAACATGATGTCCAGAAAGTCCCTCTAAATCTATACTCCAAAAGCTAAAAAAACACAGTGCTCCATCCCTTCTGAGCCCTGCTGTGTGCCCAAGCCATTGCTATTTCACTTTCAAACTGAGAGGTTGTATTGATTTAGTCCCCTGATGATCCAGCAACGGCTGGTGAAATGCATAGGCGTTTTTTATTTCAACTCTTTAGCACTTGAGAGACTTTTAAATGTGTGCTATAGGTGTCAGATAGAGGTGTATGTGGAAAGGGTGCTGGGAGGCTGTGGGGTGCTGACAAAATTACCCTATTGAGGGTGTATTCAGCTATAACCTGCCAGTGGAGTGTATTTGGTGAATCCTCAGTGTGTGTCCATATACATTTGAGGCTTTATTTGAGGCACCAGACTATATTTATACCTCGGGCAGAGTGGACGCTGTCTCAGCTGTTATGAGAAGCGATATGTGGACTTTTGCTGAATACTAAACTAACCCCTCCCTGTTTGTTTGTCTTAGCTACCCTTCATACACTCCCTTTAAATGACACTGATGCTATTACCTATATGACTCATGTTGTTATCATTATTATGGTCATTAGAAAATAAAATAGCAGGGCTAATATATGCTTTGGGCATCTATAAACATTAGTGCACAATATATATGTAATTTATGTGATCTCATCCCTTTCACTAATCACATGGTAGCACTTGGGAGCACTAGTGAGTCTTGCCTTTCCAATATGATTTTATATTTATTTTTATTTATATAAGAAATAAAAGTGAAGTTTTACTATTTTCTACTCTATCAACTCCCTTCTGAAATTTAGATATATAAATCCTGATAGAGCTATAGGCAGGGCTGGACCTCCTGCATCCAGACTAACTGGTCTTTAACGTTATATTTGTGCGCCCAAGCAGCAGTTTTTTCCCACATATATATTTTTTTTGTCCCTGGGATAGCCCACTTAATAGTTTTAGGAATGCGTGTCTCTGATGCCACAAAGTGGCCGCAATGTATTGGGCACCAAAATGGCATATTTATTTAAAATTGTCAATTTTCACTTTGTATATTAATTTTTGGGAAGCATTTTTTGGCTCAAAATGATAATACCCCTTGATACATTCCTTGGGGGTGTACTTTCTAAAACTGGGTCACTTTTGAGAGGTTTCCATTGTATTGGTACTTTAGGGGCTCTGCAAATGCAACATGACACCTGAAAACTATTCCAGCCACATCTGCCCTCCAAAAGCCAAATAGTGCTCTTTCCGTTCTGAGCCCCACCATGTTCCCATACAGCAGATTACAACCATATATGGGGAATTTCTGTGTTCAGAAGAAATTGTGTAATAAACCGTGGGTTGTTTTTTCTTCTTTAACCACTTGCAAAAATTAAAACTATGTCGGTTTATTGGAAAAAAAAAGTCATTTTTCATTTTTACGTCCCAAAGTCAATAAAATCTGTGAAACAGCTGTGAGGTCAAAATGCTCACTATACACCTAGATAAATTCTATGAGGGTTATAGTTTCCAAAATGGGGTCACTTTTTGGGAGTTTCCACTGTATTGGTACTTTAGGGGCTCTGCAAATGCAACATGGCACCCGAAAACTATTCCAGCAAAATCTGCCCTCCAAAAGCTAAATAGCGCTCTTTCCATTCTGAGCTCACCATGTACCCAAACAGCAGATTACAACCACATATGGGACATTTATGTGTTCAGGAGAAATTGTGTAATGAACTTTGGGGAGCTTTTTCTCCTTTGTCCTCTTGTGAAAATGAAAAATTTGGGGCTAAATTGACGGTTTATTGGAAAAAAAAGTAATTTTTCATTTTAATGTCCCAATGTTAATAAAATCTGTGAAACAGCTGTAGCGTCAAAATGCTCACTATACCCCTTGATATGTTCTGTGAGGGGTGTAGTTTAAAAAATGGGGTAACTTTTAGGGAGTTTCCTTTGTATTGGTACTCTAGGGGCTTTGCAAATGAAACATGGCACCTGAAAACTATTCCAGCAAAATCTGCTTTTCAGACGCCCAGAGTCACTCCTTCCCTTCCGTGCACTGCCATTCGCCCAAACATGAGTTTACACCCACATGTGGGGTATTTCCGTGCTCGGGAGAAATTGCACAACAAACTGTGAGATGCATTTTCTCCTTGAACCCTTTGTGAATGTGTTAATTCCAAATGCTATTTTGAATTATTTGAGGGGTGCAGTTTTGAAAATGGGGTCATTTATGGGGGTTTCTAATATATAGGCCTTTATAATCGTCTTCAGAACTGAAGTGGTCCCTAAAAAATTAGTTTGGGAAATTTTCTTGTAAATCTGGAAAATCGCTGTTAAACTTGTAAGCCGTCTATCATCCAAAATACATTACAGGACGATTAAAAGATAATGCCGATATATAGCAGAGATATGATAGATAATATGTATTAATGTATTTGGATAGTATGACTATCTGTCTGAAAAGCAGAGCATTTCACATGATTTTTTTTTTCCAAATTTCAATCAAATTTCCTATTTTTTTTATAAATAAATGCAAAGATATTCATTAGTGTTTACCACTGACGTGAAGCACAATGTGTCACGAAAAGACAGTCTCAAAATCACTTGTGTAAGTTAAGGCGTCTCAAAGTTATTGCCATATAAAGTGACACATGTCAGTTTTGAAAAACGAGGCCTGGTCCTTAATGCACTTTTGGGCTGGGTCCTTAAGGGGTTAAAGTGCTGTTTTGGAGTGGTGTAGTTGAAGGAAAAATTGGGATATGTTCTGGGTTCTTGGTGTTGTTTGGGACACCAACAAGTGCAGACCAGGGTGTTTAGACACAGCACCAGTGAAGTGAATTGAATTTCTGCTGTCCGGATAAAAGAAAATCCTCCCTTTTTTGTGTGCTTAGGTTTTATTCACACATCCATGGTGATTTTGTAAATGCAACAACACGGATTGTTTTGTGCCCTAGATTTTTATCTGAGTTTAGGATGTGTTTTTTCCATGGTTGATCCGAATTTTTTTTTTCAACAATTTCCCACACTTTTCAGTGTATTAGACCCATGATAAATAGGTAGCACACAGATGACATCTGTATGCTGCCTATGATTTTCACTGACCTATAGACTTTAATAGGAATGCTTGATCCACAACAAGAACCAAATCAGTGGGACTGTGTGTTGGCCTAACTGCGCAAAGTCAGTTGGACTCCAGACTACCTAAAATGGCCTAAACTATATGTGAGTACAAGATTAAATAAATAGCATTGGTGCGGCGTCACCCAGAATATGCAGTTAAATTCTGGACTCCAGTTTATTGAAAGAATTCCTTGAAGTTAAAAAAAAGTATAAAAAGAAGACATAAAAATGATAAGAATTAAATTTATTCCTTTGAAAATATGTATAACAGAAACAACATGTATAAACATATAAATGGCCCATACAAAAAATATGGAGAAAATGTAAAATCCACTCAAATGACAAGAGAGTACTCCCTCCGTCTGGGGGGAAAAGTTTCACTCTCAAGAGGCTACAAGGCTTCTTCACTGTAAGGACTGTGAATTTGTGGAATAGTCAGTCAACCGAAACAGGAACTGTTAAAAGTTTCAAAATTAGGTATTCTACAGCAAAACAGCATTGAAACAAGAATGCTTGTTTCCTTAAGACTTCCCTTCCCTCTTCCCTTTTCCATTTATATGATTCATACATTTACTTTAGTTATATGAAAACTATGACTCTTTAAAATTAACAAATAGTGTATTATGACATCTACAAACTGTCATGTTTGCTGGGAATTGTGGTTTTAGAATGGGGAGCTCACACATGATGATATCATTAAAAAGGTTGCCCAGTGTCAGACCAATATTGAGAGACAAATGTAATTGTTTGCATAATGAAAAGTTATACAATTTATCAATATAGTTTCTGTATCAATCCCTCATGGTTTTATAAATCTTTATTTGCTGTCATTCATTCTGCTTACTACCAGTGGATAAAAATCAGTCCATGGTCATGTGATGAACACACAGGTGCACAGCTTGTTACCAGGCAGATGTCTGATTACTGTACTATGATTATAACGAGCTGTGCACCTGTGTGCTCATCACATGACCATGGACTGATTTTTCTCCACTGAAAGTAAGCAAAATGAATGACAGCAAACAGAGATCTAGAAAACCAAGAATTGATACAGAAAGTATATTGGAAAATGTTATAATTTTTCATTATACAAATAATATTTGTCTCTCAATATTGGACTAAAACTGAACAGCACCTTTAACCACTTCAGTACCAGGCCAATTTCTGGTCCGGGACCAGACACATTTTCGGTTTTTTTTATATGTGCAGTTTTGAGGGCTGTAACATTTTTATCATATGCGTTATTCAACTAATTTCTGCATCTTTTTTTCGGTGACACATAGGGCTTTATTTTTATGTTGTTTTTATTTTTGCATGTGTTTTTAATTTTTTTTTATATCCGGGAAAATATAACAAAAGAGGAGGGAAAACGTGTCTGGTTTTCACTTTTATTTTTTTTTTATTTAATAACACAAAGTGCTACTAAAAAACTTTATAAAATAGATTTTCCTCTCCGTTACGGTAATTTTAATTTTTTATGGTGTCATCGGGGGTGGGGCTATAACCTGTAATAAGGGCATTTTATTGGCGTATTATTTTATTTATTTTTTAAATTATTTTATTTACTTTTTTTTTTTTTTTTTTTAACATTGTGTCCCCGTAAGGTCATAATAGACCTTCCCTGCGATCGGGAAGACAGGGAAGGTAATAAACCTTCCCTGCCTTCTCTCTGGGAGTTCTGGCTGAAGTTACAGCCGGCTCCCAATTTCAGTAGCTGCACGATTTCATGCAGCTACTGAGTTCTGCTTGGACGTACTGGTACGTCCTTTCAGAACTAGACAACCAACCATTGGACGTATATAGTCTATGGGCGGTACAGAAGTGGGTAAGAGAATAAGATACTGCATTACTACAGGTACATCACTGAAATGATTGTGCAGCGTATGTACAACCTAGTGCTGTAAAGAAAAAAAAACATTTTGTTATATCCTCTCATTCATTTCCAAAATCTATCTTGTGTTGGAAACATGCATTAAAAATTGACATACATTTAGAAAGTTTATTGAAAAGAAATCTGCTTACAGTACTTAAAGTGCAACTAAACTTTCGTACATCTTGTGATTTTCTTGCAGTATTTGTGTCATTAATAACTTTTGTTACATACTTTGTTAACAAATTTTGGATAATTTCTGTGAAATCCTGCATTTTTTGTCTCTTCCACTTGCTTCTTTATTGAGAACTGTTCTTTACCTCTCACTGAATGTTACAGGAGAACGGGGCTGTGTAATATGTAGAGAAAATGTGGGTAGAGGAGGGTCATTTCAAACAGTTATATCTCGGACATTATAAAACATACAAACTTGCTTTTGGTGTCATATGAAAGAGGAGATTCTTTCTTATGACACTAAGGTTGCTATCTAAATTATTTTAGAGATATATCGCTGGTTGAAAACATAGTCGGGATTGGGATATTTATATCATATATGTTATACAGCTGCATATAAATATCCTAATACCAACTGTGTTTTCAACCATTGATATCTCTGGAAATATTTAGATAGCATTGCAACCTTAGTCTCCTATGAAAGAAGAGAATCCCCTCATATGACACGAAAAGCAAATTTGTACGTTTTATAATGCCCGAGATATACAGTGGGGAAAAAAAAGTATTTAGTCAGCCACCAATTGTGCAAGTTCTCCCACTTAAAAAGATGAGAGAGGCCTGTAATTGACATCATAGGGAGACCTCAACTATGAGAGACAAAATGAGAAAACAAATCCGGAAAATCACATTGTCTGATTTTTAAAGAATTTATTTGCAAATTATGGTGGAAAATAAGTATTTGGTCAATAACAAAAGTTCCTCTCAATACTTTGTTATATATCCTTTGTTGGCAATGACAGAGGTCAAACGTTTTCTGTAAGTCTTCACAAGGTTGGCACACACTGTTGCTGGTATGTTGGCCCATTCCTCCTTGCAGATCTCCTCTAGAGCAGTAATGTTTTGGGGCTGTCGCTGGGCAACACGGACTTTCAACTCCCTCCAAAGGTTTTCTATGGGGTTGAGATCTGGAGACTGCCTAGGCCTCTCCAGGACCTTGAAATGCTTCTTACGAAGCCAATCCTTTGTTGCCCTGGAGGTGTGTTTGGGATCATTGTCATGCTGAAAGACCCAGCCACGTTTCATCTTCAATGCCCTTGCTGATGGAAGGAGGTTTGCACCCAAAATCTCACGATACATGGCCCCATTTATTCTTTCATATACATGGATCAGTCGTCCTGGTCCCTTTGCAGAGAAACAGCCCCAAAGCATGATGTTGCCACCCCCATGCTTCACCGTAGGTATGGTGTTCTTTGGATGCAACTCAGCATTCACCCTCCTCCAAACACGACGAGTTGTGTTTCTACCAAACAGTTCTACTTTGGTTTCATCTGACCATATGACATTCTCCCAATACTCTTCTGGAACATCCAAATGCTCTCTAGCAAACTTCAGACGGGCCCGGATATGTACTAGCTTAAGCAGGGGGACACGTCTGGCACTGCAGGATCTGAGTCCCTGGCGGCGTAGTGTGTTACTGACGGTAGCCTTTTTTACGTTAGTCCCAGCTTTCTGCAGATCATTCACTAGATCCCCCCGTGTGGTTCTGGGATTTTTGCTCACCGTTCTTGTGATCATTTTGACCCCACGGGGTGAGATCTTGCGTGGAGCCCCTGATCGAGGGAGATTATCAGTGGTCTTGTATGTCTTCCATTTTTAATTATTGCTCCCATAGTTTATTTCTTCACACCAAGCTGCTTCCCTATTGCAGATTCAGCCTTCCCAGCCTGGCGCAGGTCTACAATTTTGTTTCTGGTGTCCTTCCACAGCTCTTTGGTCTTCACCATAGTTGAGTTTGGAGTGTGACTGTTTGAGGTTGTGGACAGGTGTCTTTTATACTGATAACAATTTCAAACAGGTGCCATTACTACAAGTAATGAGTGGAGGACAGAGGAGCCTCTTAAAGAAAAAGCTACAGGTCTGTGAGAGGCAGAAATCTTGCTTGTTTGTAGGTGACCAAATACTTATTTTCCACCATAATTTGCAAATAAATTCTTTAAAAATCAGACCATGTGATTTTCTGGATTTGTTTTCTCATTTTGTCTCTCATAGTTGAGGTCTACCTATGATGACAATTACAGGCATCTCTCATCTTTTTAAGTGGAAGAACTTGCACAATTGGTGGTTGACTAAATACTTTTTTTCCCCACTGTAACTGTTTGAAGTGACCCTCCTCTACCCTCATTTTCTCTACATATTATACAGCCCAGTACTCCGTACACAGTAACATTCAGTGAGAGGCAGAAACAGCTCTCAATAGAGAAGCAAGTAAAAGAATAAAGAGATGCAGGATTTCACAGAAAGGAGACAAAACTTTATTTATGACATGAATACTGCCAAAAAAAAAAATCAAAAGTTGTCTGAAAGTTTAGTTACACTTTAAACAGAAAGTGCTTAGCAGCTGAATTTCCTTGCCAGGAGCTTTATTTCTGTCACTGTGTTGGTCCTATTGTAATTTCTCAGCCTGGTAAAATTCACACAAGGCCACTTTTAAATAAAATTGAAAACATGCTAAATGTTTTTGCCCCCATTTTCTAATATCTGTGGCTTTAAAATTTATCATGATGTTATCAAAATTCATTGCGCTGATAGAAGTGTGTGCCCTTAAAGGGATTTTTCCATCTCTCGTTCTCAGCAGCTTTGCCTTCTATCTCTTCTTTTCACTTCCTGTATTATTCAGCAAGCTGGTGGGAGGTGGCTTTGACTGTTCGATGAACAGGACATTATGAAGTATCACAATATAGACTTTGCCTTTACCATGAGACATTATTTATTATGATTTCTAGAGATCTAATATAAATGCAGATCAAATAATATGCACAGTAAATGTATATTACATTACACAGGTTTGTATAGAACACTTACCATGCTTCTATAGAGAACGGACTCAGTGTTATCTTTGTGTTTACATAGAGAGATAACAGATATTGCTCCCAGAGCCTTTATCAGCGAACTGATTGTCCTGCCAGCAGAGCTATAGATAACAGCGAGAGCACTCAGCACCCCCCCAGATAGCAGAGACTGATGTAATTTGTCTTGTCTTAGCAGACAGGTCCAACTCCAGCTCCATGGAACTGATGTGCAAACAATGGGGGAATAATTTTACATAGCAGGCAAACAAAGCATCATTGCTAAATCAATATATTTAGGAACACTCATGAATTTACATAAGCTAGCAGTATAGATAGGATCCTTGAGATGGGAATACCCCTTTAATAAACCAAACCATTTTAGTGCTGGCCTCTCCATGGGTCAAAAACTTATCATACATGATACAAATGTTTTTTCTTGGGTAAATTTCATACTGTTGGATAGATAAGAAGCTGAAGAGTAATTGTGTATGTAATATACTACATGTCATAAGATAAACAAAAAGGTATTGAAGATAAAAAGAAAGAAGTGGATAAAACAGTAAATACAGATTTATTTAACAAATATATTGAAATGAAATAAAACACAATGTTAAACAAAGCTCCTGTGTTTTAGACAATAAGGCTGGATTCACACCAGCTATCGAACTCCGTTTGGGGTTTCTATCCCTGAATCTGCTTGAAAAATGCGGAGAGAAAAGTCCTGCAAGCATTTTTCCACATTTTTTGGGCAGAAATCCAACTTACCCCATTATAGTTTCCGTGAGCAACCGCTTTTTAAGCGGATTAGGTTTCTGTTTTTCCGGTCCCCAAGAGGACCTAAAGAACAGAAAGCTGAATGCTAGTGCATACCTCCCAACCGTCCCGGGTTCAGTGGGACAGTCCCGGATTCTGGGTCCTGTCCCGCTAGCCCAGTTGGCAGGAGGTATGTCCCAGTTTCAACTCATCCATGGCCGGAGGATGTCACTCACATCTGCAGCTTCCTGAACACTCCAGGAGAAGAGACTTCTACAGAGCAGCAGGGGAGTGAGGAGAGGTGAATATCAGAGTTTTTATTATGATAAAATGGGGGCAAATGAAGTGGGGACATTAAACTGGTGGCAGATGAAAGGGGGAACATTAAACTGGTGGCAGATGAAGGAGGGACATTAAACTGGGAGCAGATGGAGGGGTAACATTAAACTGGGGCAGATGAAGGGAGGACATTAAACAGTGGGGGTAACTGGAGGGGGACATGTCTGCCTCTAGTTGTCCCCAGTTTAAAGTCACCCTCCAACTACCCCCATAGTTTAATTTCCCCTTCCAGCTGCCCCAGTTTAATGTCCCCCTCTAGTTCTCCCAGTTTAAACTGGGGCACCAGGAGAAGGACTTCATACAGTGGGGTAGTTGGAGGGGAACATTATAATGTGGGAGCATATAATGTTGAGGTGACTGTAGGAGCATTATACTGTGTGGGGGCACAAATGAAAATAGATGAGAATGGGCAGAGTCAATGTAGAAATGGGTGGAGCTAAATTTGCCACCGCACATTCTGTCCCTCTTTCTATCCTTTGGAAGCTGGGAGGTATGCTGGTGTGAACCTAGAGGAGATATTGCTTCACTGTTCAGCAATCTATATTGTTTGATAACTAGTTGAAAATCAGTACATTGCCCTCTACACATACAGTATATAAGTGACTGCTACTAGTATAAGTGGAGACCCATACTGCCCTGTAAACAAAACCATAAAACAATATACTACAGAGCTTTCAGATATTCCATAAAGGATGCCATTTGATATTTCAACTCCACGCTGCACTACTAATAGAGAGCCGATTATCATGTACGTTTGTTACTCAATACCCAAAATTCAGACCTTCTATAAACATAAAGGGACCCAAGTATACATTGGTTGAAACCATGAGCCATCTATGATGACACTATGTACAAATCACTGATGATCACTGTATTTTCTGTTTTCAAAACACAGTATAATGCTCCATTAGTGCCTCTACATAGTATAATACTCCTTAATGCCCCTTCACAATATAATGCTTCTAATATAATTTCCCGCCCACACAGTATAATTCCCCAATAGTGCCCCACACACAGTATAATGCTCCTTAGTGCTCCCCACATAGCACAATACTCGAGTAGTGTCCCTCACACAGTATAATGCTTCTTAATGCCCCCTCACAGTATAATGCTCCTTATTGCCTGCCCACACAGTATAGTTCCCCATAGGTGCCCCACACACCATATAATGTCACATTAGTGGCCCCCCCACAGTGTAACGCCACATTAATGCCCCACACACAGTATAATACTACTTATTACCCCACACACAATATAATGCTCTATTAGTGCCTTCCACATGGTATAATTCCATGTGAGTGCCCCCACACAGTATAATGCTCCTTAGTGCGCCCCACACAGTATAGTGCCAGGTTGGTACTTCACACAATATAATGCCCAATAGTGTCCTCCCACAGTATAATGCCCAATATTGTGTGGAGGTACCAATAGGACATTATACCATGTGGATGTCATTATACTATGTGGATGGGGCTTTGGGCATGTGTGTGTTGTGGTTATGATGCAAGGCCTAACAAAAGCAACAGCAGGAATTGGCTGATAACAGTGAGCAGTAGAGACATCTATTTAAAAGCAGCACAGAACTGCGAACCAATACAGACCCCCCAGACACTTTCACCAGAGCCCGATGCGAGGCCAGATGGACTTTCGCTGAATCTGGGAGTCTGAATTGTCACCAACAGAAGGATGCACCAATAATAATTGCACTGCTAGCTGGAACCAAAACAAAACCCACTATTGACTTACACAGAATAGTAGCAGCAGGTGAAAAGTCATAAAGGCATGGTTCAGAACCAGGAGTGGACATCAGAGACCAAATCAGAAGACAAAAGCGGAATCCAAAAACAAGCCAAGGGGTCAGTATGAAGCAAAAGAAGACAACAGGATACAGAGCCAAACCAGGAGTAGTACAATAATTAGTTGGCACCTGTTTCAGGAGGGAGGGGTCTTATATAGGTCTCCTCAGCTCCTAATTGGATCAACCCAGGGAACTTGTGAAACTATAGAAGCTTCCCAGGTTGACACAGTAACCTTAAAGGTAAAGCCACCAGATTGAGAATCCTGACAGTGTGAATTAACTGTTAGCTAATATCCCCCTTTATCTTCCTTAGCATAACAGCTAGTGGCATTGACCCCTTTACTCTATTTGATCACCAGGCAAGGTTAAATTAATATAAATATTTATTATTCTTAAAATTATTTGTGCTTAAACCTACTGTGCATCTTATAGTCGGAAAGAGTCTTATCCAAAAATTACAGTTTATACATAGCACTGGCCAATATGGCCTATATCACTAGGTTCCCAATAGTCTGTGACTTGAATTTGATACATATTGTCTGCTGTGTACTTGAGGAAATACTGAGTAAACCTTGCATTATTTTTGATATAACGTTTTAGGTAAACTTTATAAATTTTTTTTCCTCTTGTAATCTACACTCTTGATGGTGTGCTGATATAGATGAATATGCCAATCACTACAGCCCTTTATCTTTTTGGGTGGATAAAGCCCCACTGTAGCAGTTGACCCTTGTGCTTGTCTTGCTTAATGTCATCATGTCACAGAAAAACTAAATATCTAAATAATAGGTGTTTAATAAATGAAAAGAGATAATACTTAGCTGTGGTTACAAATGATGCAAAAGTGGATCACATTTTGAAGGAGAGCCCCATTGTATATCAGGCACTGATATAAACCCATCATTAGATAACATCCAGAGGGTGCTGGGCACCTACATTGGTCCCAGCTGAAGCCAACTAACACAATACACTATAGAGTTTTTTTTTATAGCAGGAGGAGGAGGGGCTTCCTGGATGTGTATGCGTGGTCAACTCATTACATGACCATTTATTACCATACCACACATTTATACAATAGTATACAGATATTCAGAGTGTTCAGTAACATAAATTATCACATACAGACTGATCAGTAAGACATTAACCCTGTCATATCATAACAATAAGACACTATGATTTTATGGAAAAACGTCCTATTACAGCTTGTTAGGCCTTCGGGGTTGCTGGGAGGAAGGGTGTGCCTATGGACTGGAGCAGGTGAAGAAACAGAAGGAAACACAGCAGCATGAATATTCAAAAACTGCATAGTGTAAAACTGCATTCCATGAACCAAACGCAAGCCGATAGCTGCGTTTGCTAGAAGAGAGAGCAAAACAATGAGCGCAGACAGATACATCAGGGCCCTATGGGTTCATAAGCCTTTATGTATATTCCTACTATAATCAATCCTTCTAATAAAAGGAAGAATGACAATGTGGAGGTATTTAAAAAATATTGTATCATTCGGATTCAAGTAACCATGCAATGTACTATTATTAAGACGAGGCAATGGCCTCACTGGAATCTTTGATTTCAAAACAAAAACTTAGAGGACTTTTCACTACTTCCGCCTCCAGTTATTGAACACTTATCCCCTATGTTGTGGATAAGGTAATAGTGTCTTTTAATAGCACAACCCTTTTAGGGCAAAGAGGTGATCAGAAGCACTTAGACTAATAAAGCCCTCATCCCAGTTGGTTCTTCTCTTATTTTTATATAAGAAATTCAACAAAATTTTCTAAAATGTTTAAAGAGGACGTTTCACCTTGCAGATGGAGTTTTATATACCGCTAGAATGCTGACAGTGCGCTGAATTCAGCGCCCTGTCAGTTTCCCATTATGTGCCCCGGGGCTGGAGATATCGGTGCCATTAGTTTCGGCACCAATCTCTGCCCACTGTCAGAAGGGCATTCCTGACAGTCTAGCTCAACTGTAAGCAACACTCTCCCTGAGAGTACTCGACCATAGCCCTGTACTGGAGGAGCGTTCCTCACAGCTTAGCATCATCGCTGGGCTGTAAGGAATGCCCCCTTTGACAGTACATTGCTATGGATGAGTACTCTCAGCACTCTATTCTATTGGGGGTAATTCTGAGGGTCATTTCTAGTGTATTTTCCCTTATATGCTATATCATATCAAATATAAAATGCTCTCTTGGGAAAGCCCTAAGTTTCGACTATAAGTACCAAAACTGTACCAAGAACTTTTAAGCCAACTAATAAGTGGTGTAATGTTAAACTAGGCAGTCTAACAATACACCAGATTCATCTAACAGCAACAGACACTTGTATAAATCTGCCACAATTTAAGACTAGTCTAGTTTAAATTTTAGACACTATTCGTAACTTTCCCCCATAATGTGCATGGAAATTCTGACCTCTTCTATCCAGGATTCTTATAATAAATTTTATAAGATGTGACAGTGCTGGATAGAATTCCAGTAATCAGGGTGTATAAATAAAGAATTATAAAAATATAGTCTCTAGCCACTTGCATCTATTAGCTAGCTTTGAACGGGGGGGGGGGGGGGGGGTGATTTTATTAAGCATCATGTTTCTGTTTTGATGAAAATTTGCAACTTTTTGTTCCATCCTTCCTACTGTTACAAAACATGCACAGGGCTTAGTAAGAGGGGTGGGTCTATCACAGCCTGATATTTAACCAAAGCTTCAACTTTTTAAACTGAAGAAATGAGGATTTCACTCGTCCAAACTAAAATTCATTAAATATTTGCAAACTGCTGTTCTAACTCATTCCACCTGGGCAAAAACAATTTCCATAATTTAAACATTTTTTTGTTGTTGTTCAACAGTATATGGTCTCCCAGCCTTGTCTAATCTGAAAAAAAAAACTTTATTTTTTTTGTTTTTTTTCCTGCTCTGTTCAACAATACAATGTGGCTGAGTGTTAGTCTGAAAAACTATTCGCTTCTTAGGTGTTTTTTTTTTTTTTTTGTTACTGCTCCTAAATACAGTATTGCAGACTGCACAAATTTAAACATTTAAGTGTTTTTTTTTCTTTTTGTTGTTCACCAATTTACAGTCTCACAGCCTGCGCTAATCTGAATGAAAATTCTGTGTTTTCCTCATCAACAGGTAATTTACCATGCTGCCTTTCTGTACTGTCAACCATGTCTTCTTCACTGACACAGATCCCATTCTTTAGTAGTCATGTGGCATCTGCTGATGAGAGATATTCCTCATAGCCCAAGACTTCCTCTTCTTCCTCTTTTTGATGAGTTGGATGAGAACTGCCAGTGTTTTTTTGGATGTAGAGGAGGTAGAAATAACAGTCATGAATGTTGGTGGGGTAGTAGTGGCAGGGGATGAGCTATTGGTGATAGTGCTGGTGGGGGCACTAGGGGAAAATCTGTTAGGAATTGTGAGGGCACAGAGGAATCCCATTTAATTACAGTTAAGACCTGGCAACCAGGTCAGGGTGATATCACAGGAAGAGGGTGGTGACAGCTGCAATAGTAAGAATTCCACCCGACAACTATTTAGTCAGCCACCAATTGTGCAAGTTCTTCCACTTAAAAAGATGAGAGAGGCCTGTAATTGTCATCATAGGTAGACCTCAACTATGAGAGACAAAATGAGAAAACAAATGCAGAAAATCACATTGTCTGATTTTTTAAGAATTTATTTGCAAATTATGGTGGAAAATAAGTATTTGGTCACCTACAAACAAGCAAGATTTCTGGCTCTCACAGACCTGAAACTTCTTCTTTAAGAGGCTCCTCTGTCCTCCACTCATTACCTGTAGTAATGGCACCTGTTTGAAATCGTTATCAGTATAAAAGACACCTGTCCACAACCTCAAACAGTCACACTCCAAACTCCACTATGGTAAAGATCAAAGAGCTGTGGAAGGACACCAGAAACAAAACTGTAGACCTGCACCAGGCTGGGAAGACTGAAACTGCAATAGGCAAGCAGCTTGGTGTGAAGAAATCAACTGTGGGAGCAATAATTAGAAAATGGAAGACATACAAGACCACTGATAATCTCCCTCGATCAGGGGCTCCACGCAAGATTTCACCCCGTGGGGTCAAAATGATCACAAGAACGGTGAGCAAAAATCCCAGAACCACACGAGGGGACCTAGTGAATGACCTGCAGAAAGCTGGGACTAACGTAACAAAGGTTACCATCAGTAACACACTACGCCACCAGGGACTCAGATCCTGCAGTGCCAGACGTATCCCCATGCTTAAGCCAATACATATCCGGGCCTGTCTGAAGTTTGCTAGAGAGCATTTGGATATTCAAGAAGAGTATTGGGAAAATGTCATATGGTCAGATGAAACCAAAGTAGAACTGTTTGGTAGGAACACAACTCGTCGTGTTTGGAGGAGAGTGAATGCTGAGTTGCATCCATAGAACAACATACCTACTGTGAAGCATGGGGGTGGCAACATCATGCTTTGGGGCTGTTTCTCTGCAAAGGGACCAGGACGACTGATCCGCGTACATGAAAGAATGAATGGGGCCATGTATTGTGAGATTTTGAGTGCAAACCTCCTTCCATCAGCAAGGGCATTGAAGATTAAACGTGGCTGGGTCTTTCAGCATGACAATGATCCCAAGCACAGAAAACGTTTTACCTGTCATTGCTACAAAGGATATATAACAAAGTATTAAGATGAACTTTTGTTATTGACCAAATACTTATTTTCCACCATAATTTTCAAATAAATTCTTTAAAAATCAGACAATGTGATTTGCTGGATTTGTTTTCTCATTTTGTCTCTCATAGTTGAGGTCTACCTATCATGTCAAATACAGGCCTCTCTCATCTTTTTAAGTGGGAGAACTTGCACAATTGGTGGCTGACTAAATACTTTTTTTCCACACTGTATATATATATATATATATATATATATATATATTATGCATAAAAGCAAGTGGCAGCACAGTGTGTGGTTAAACTCTGAATTTGTAGCCACTGCTTACCATCTGTTTTTCCATAGACATACATGTCACTTTCACTTTGACATAAATTTAGCTGTGTTTGCCTTAGAGAGCTAGAAATGGGATAGATAGGTTCCTAGGATCCCTGAGAGTGTTAGACACTATATTTACGCCAATTTAAGGTGTGGCTTGTACAGAACTTGTGTGACCTGAAACGAATCGGGGACCTGAGCCACCTGAACCCAAAATGACACAAATCTTGTGAGGGACGCTCATCTCTATTCTGAATAGTGGTAACATATCAGTTATCTAAACTAGGACATTCAATCTTTGTTATTCTGCAGGTGACCTTTTCATTCTCTGATGTTTGAAAAATTGATGTCTAGATTAGAACAAACTTTGTCAATAGAAACAAGGATTAGACAAAAGTAGAATGCAGGGATGTAGCTATAGGGGATGCATAGGTGACATTAAAATAAGACTTTGGACCCTGAAAGGGTTCAAATGCCCCTCTGTCACTCATTAAGATGCCAGTAATATAAATGGTACATGGTAGGTGACTGGCCTGTTACAGATTTTGGAGATAGGCTTAGAAGCTTCAAGTTACCCTCTGATAACATTTATTGATGATCAGCTTACTAAA
This sequence comes from Leptodactylus fallax, assembly GCA_947044405.1. Classification (NCBI taxonomy): domain Eukaryota; kingdom Metazoa; phylum Chordata; class Amphibia; order Anura; family Leptodactylidae; genus Leptodactylus; species Leptodactylus fallax. Next base: position 4,130,440 of record CAMRHE010000024.1, read on the forward strand.
GAACTTTTGCCTCTTCAAAGTTCACTATATTTTTACATTCGTAGCTTGGCAAAGTTGCTGTTGCTACTTTGTCTATCTTGGTACACCTGAACACTATCTAAAATGTCATCATTTAAGAACTTATAAGCTATCCATTTTTTACCAGGCAGAATAATATAGCAGACCATATTAAGGTGATATAGCAGAGGTTATTTGATTAGCCTATGGTGGCATAGGCCTAAATGGTGGCATTTCCTATTAGATTAATCTCATTGAACACAAAAGGGCATTTAGCTGAAACATTTTTATTTTTTCTGTTTCGTGTGAAAAAAAAAAAGAAAAAAACTTTGAGAAAAATTATAAATTGAGCCTCATACTGTAATAGTATTTATTGATTTACTTTGATAATTTAAGAACTGAATATTGTTTGAACATAATATCAAAAGGATTGAAATGATGTTATATATAAGCCATAGTGAATTTGGTATTTGAATAATGTAATTGTAACTTGAATGCATTGTAGGAACAGGAAATAATTTAACTAAGGCTGCATTTATATGTATGTGTGGTAATGATCTTTGATTTGCTTTGTCATATTCTATTTGCTGAATGTGGTCTTTTGCTATTTGTAATATATCAACCACACCAGGGAGCATGTACTGTGTAAGGTAACAAAGGCATAGTTCAAGTTTACCTAGTGTGAAATGTTACAGAGATGGTTTTTGGTAAATGACTATCAAAGCCTTTATACCAAGCTTATCAGTTCTTTTATGTCTTTGTCATCCTAACTCTTAAGCACATGTAGCAGTATCAATATGTTGTCCTCCTCTTTTTGTTCTGTTTGAATTGCATTACAGTTACGTTACAGTTATGGTTTGTCAGCTTTTGGATCTATGGCTAAGCCATCAGTGTTACATAGACTGAAGTTTAAGGGATTCTAAAGCACATTGTTCTAATGACATTCACTTATGTAGTCTCTTAAATCCAGTGAACATCCCTACTGCTTTTGAAATCTGTAGACATATTTTTATTCTTTAAAGCCTAAATGTGTCCTGCTCACAATCTATTAAAGGTTGTTCACCCTCCTTTACCAGTAGAGTATTTTACAATTATTAGAGGTTGTATTTCTTACACAAAGAATTTTACTGCCGTGGAAGGAAACTTGATTTGTTGCGGTTGACTTATATTTTACCTTATGGGGAGGCGATTGTCCTCTTTTGAAAATTACTGCTGATACCTGTCAAAATGCTGATCCATCATATACTTCATTATATGGGAAATGCACAGTTTTCATATATAATATATTTCGTGTTTTTCTATGTTAAGAATTTTTTGTCTTTGAAAGTTAGTTGTCGACTTGTCTGAGACATTTGCTGACATTTGCAAATAAAAACAGTCAGTGTAATGATGTGTGATTCTTGTACACATAGGCTGATCTGTTGACCACATTTCCAATCTCATGGTTAGTTCATACAGCCATTGTAAAGATGCATGATGTTGCATGGATGCATTACCATGGCATTTTTCAATTTTCGTTATTGACTCCCCATCTTCCAAACCCCATAACTTTGTTATTTTTCCATTCACAGAGCCATATGAGGGCTTAATGTTTGCAGACAAATTGTACTTCGTAATGGTGCCATTTAATATTCTGCATGACATACTGGGAAGCTAGAAAAAATTCAGAATGGAGGGGAATTGGAGGAAAACTGTGTTTGTGTGACTTTCTTACAGGTTTTGTTTTTACGGAGTTCACTATGCAGCCAAAATGACATGTCATCTTGATTCTATGGGTCGGTACGATTCTGGGGATACCAAATTTATCTAGTTTTTCTTTACAGTACGTTTTAACCCCTTAAAAATTTTTTAAAACTTCTTGGAGTCGCCATAATCCAACACCTATAACTTTTTTACATTTCCATGTATGGGAATGCATAAGGCGTCACTTTTTGCGGGACCAGATGTACTTTCTAGTTATACCATTTTGGAGAATATCTGAAGTTTTGATCGCTTTTTATTCAAATTTTTTTGGGGTGGAGAAAACGGCAAAAATACGGCGGTTTGACTCTTTTGATTTTTTTTTTATCGCCCCCATATGAGAAAAAATATTTTTATATGTTTGTAGACCAGGTGTTTTTGGACGTGGGGATGTATAATTTATTTATGTTTGTTTATGTTTATTTATCTTTATTTTAAGTCTAGGAAAAGGGGGGGTGATTTGAATTTTTAGGTTTTTATAGTTTTTTTTAATTTTTAAAAACTTTTTTTTTTTTTTACTATTTTATTCGCTGATTCAGAGGCAAGCACAAGAAGGAAGATTTCAATTGTAATGCCATTCAGAATAAATCCCTTGCTCAATGTCCCATCTCCAGAAATGTAGTACGCTTTTAGTACAGGTTTTATTATTAAAACATATTACTTAAAAAGACCACATTTACCTAATACCAGATGAAATATGGTTCTGTGCAGGATGCTGAAAAGCCATTGCAGTACATGATAGAGCACTGGTGCAAAATGCATTTGCATTGGAAATGCTAGCATCCACCCCCATCATGAATTGTAGGTATGTGGGTGGGTGCTTTATTAGAAAGAGCACGAGTGCAAAATTATATCATATATTGAAAGGGCCTGTCTGCATCCTGCACAGAGCCATGTTTCATCTGAAATTGGGTAAGTATGGCCTTTTTTTCTGTGATACATTTTCTGTATATTATGTACTTTTTTAGTAATATGTTTTTGACTTTTTTAGTTAAGGACTCGCAATTGTATGAGGAACCTTAATGGTTTGCAACCTTATGTATTTTGGTCAAAAAATTGACTAATACCTCATTGTTAGGATGTCCTCCTGTTATAGTTATAGACCTAGGTTTAAAATGATATCTGTACTGTACTGTATAAAATAATCTCTCTACTATCCATTCATATATTTTCACATTGTAATTAGATTGCTGCTAAAATGTCTTTTTTCAAAATTGAACAACTCAAGTTTGACATCTGGTCAAAAAAAAACCCCAGGTTTGGTATCCTGTCTTGTCATAGGATAGAAGAAAAAAGTCTGATCACTAGGGGTCCCAATGCAGTGACTCCCACCAATCAAAAAAATGGAAATCCTAAATACCGCTTTTTGAACTGAACGATAGTCAAATTACATTGATTTCTATAGAACTGCTAGAAATAGTCAAGCACTATACGACCATTACTTCATTCAAACAGTGATACACAAGCAAGGGCGTAACTAGCAAAGACTGGGACCCATAGCAAACTTTTGACTTGTGGCCCCCCCATCACATAGCGCCCCCTTTCCTGGCCCCCACACAGTATAACGCCCCATTTACACACACTATAATGTGCCAAAGTGGCCTCCAGACAGTATAATATTCCATAGTGGCCCCTACACACAGTATAATGTCCCATGGTGGCCCCTGCACACGCACACAGTATAATGTCCCATAGTGGCCCCTGCACACAGTATAATGTCCCATAGCGGTCCCTGCACACATTATTTTGTCACTTAGTGGCCCCTCCACACAGCATAATGTCATATAGTAGCCCCTCTACACAGTATAATGTTCCATAGCGGCCCCTTCACACAGTATAATGTCCCATAATGGCCCCTGCACACAGTATAATGTTCCATAGCGGCCCCCATACAGTATAATGTCCCATAGTGGCCCCTCCACACAGTATAATGTCCCACAGAGGCCCCTCCACACATTATTATGTCCCATAGCGACCCCTCCACACAGTATTATGTCCCATAATGGCCCCTGCACACAATATCATGTTCTATAGCAGCCTCAATACAGTATTATGTCCCACAGTGGCCCCTCCACACAGTATTATGTCCCATAGTGGCCCCTCCACACAGTATTATGTCCCATAGTGGCCTCTCCACACAGTATTAATAATAATAATAATAATACATTTTATTTATATAGCACCAACATATTCCGCAGCACTGTACAACTTGTAGGGTTCAAGTACTGACAAAAAAAAAGATACATTACAAAGAAATAGTCAATTCACACACTGGGACTGAGGGCCCTGCTCGCAAGAGCTTACAATCTATTATGTCCCATCGTGGTCCCAATGGTGTTCGTTGAAAATATTGCAAAAATGTTGGGTTCAGCAGAACCCAAAATTTTTGGGGTACACCACCCATGAGCTATAATTATATTCTCGGGACTTTTTTAGACCCCAGAGTATAATGATTGGAGGCCCAGTGGTACACACCTCTGCTGTGCTGTTTTTGGCCATCTTCAATGACGTCACAGATGTCGCAATGCCAGCCTGACCACGTGACGTGTGTGACATCACTACAGAGGCCAGAAGACAGGGTAGAGTTGCACCGGATCCTAAGAGAGGTGAGTAAAACCCCAGCGACATGGAATGGGATGCCCAGGGCCCCCTGGAGGACAGAAAGGGAAGCGGAGGCAGCAGTGGACAGGAACGGGGTGGGTAAGTAAATAGGACCTGTTCCCTGCTAGGGTTACTCCAGCAGGTAACGAACTATTAAAAAAAAAAAAAAAAAGCAACAGGGGCCCAAGGTAGCGGGTCCTGTTGCACTCGCTATGGCTGCTATGACGGTACTTGCACAACTGTACACGAGACCCCTATTGTCATGATCAGAGCCTGTTCCAGCAATCAACCTCTTATCCCCTATCCTGTTGTTGGGAGTAATTTGTGTTTGTGGGAAAACCCTATTAATACATTAATTGTCCTCCTTTGCATCAGCTCTAGTTTAATTGTGCGTTCTTATCCACAAGTGCCCAATGGAAAAATGCTTTTATGCATTATAACATTTAAAACGCTACAAAAATTACCCTTTTTTGGGGAAAGGTGTTTGCCTGTGGTTTTTTGGACACACGGTGGTTATATTGCAAGATTTTACGTGATATACCAACACAAAGTAGCACATAATTGTGAAGTGGAACAAAAATGATACATGGTTTTCAAAATTTTAATCAAATAAAAATCTGAAAAGTGTGACGTGCAAAAGCATTCAGACTCCCCAATAGCAATACATTGTAGAGCCACCTTTCGCTGCAATTACAGCTGCAAGTCTTTTGGGGTATGTCTCTACCAGTTTTGCGCATCTAGAGACTGAGATTTTTGCCCATTCTTCTTTGCAAAATAGCTCAAGCTCAGCCAGATTGGATGGAGAGCATCTGTGAACGGCAATTTTCATGTCTTGCCACAGATGCTCAATGGGATTTAAGTCTGGACTTTGTCTGGGCCATTCTAACACATGAATATTCTTTGATCTAAACCATTCCACTGTAGCTCTGGCTATATGTTTAGGGTCGTTGCCTTGCTGGAAGGTGAATCTCCTTCCCAGTCTCAAGTCTTTTTCAGCCTCCAACAGGTTTTCTTCCAGGATTGCCCTGTATTTAGCTCCATTCATCTTCCCATAAACTCTGACCAGCTTCCCTGTCCCTACTGAATAAAATCATCCCCACAGCATGCTGCTACCAACCACCATGTTTCACAGTGGGGACAGTGTGTTCAGGGTGATGTGCAGTGTTACTTTTTTGCCACACATAGCGTTTTGCATTTAGGCCAAAAAATTCAACTTTGGTCTCATCTGACCAGAGCACCTTCTTCCACATGTTTGCTGTGTCCCCTATATGGCTTGTGGCAAACTGCAGACTTATGTCTTTCTTATGTGTTCTTTGTCTGTCAACAATGCTTTTCTTCTTGCCACTCTTCCATAAAGGCCAGATTTGTGGAGTGCATGACTTATAGTTGTCCCGTAGACAGATTCTCCCACCCGAGCTGTGGATTTCTGCAGCTCCTCCAGAGTGACCATGGGCCTCTTGGCTGCTTCTCTGACTTGCTCAATCTGTTAGTTTAGTTGGACGGCCTTGTCTTGGTAGGTTTGCAGTTGTAGAATACTTTTCTCATTTTTGGATGATGGATTGAACAGTGCTCCTTGGGATGCTCAAAGCTTGGGATATGTTTTTATAACCTAACCCTGCTTTAAACTGTCAAGAATGTTACATCTGTTGCTGCTGCTTTAAAGTTGCCGTGTCAACATAAGGAAGCTTCCTGTTTGAATTGGTTGTTGCTACTTTAAGCTTGCCATGACAACATAGAGAAGCTTCCTGCGCAGGCCTTTATAAACCACTCCCTCATCACCCAGCTTTGCTAGCTAATTAGTTTGCAACTTCCTGCTTGGCTCCTGACATTGATTTAACTGCTCTAATACTGACCTTTGGCTGTGTTCTTGGATTCTTCTCTGTCTTGTGATTTTGTTCTGGCGCTCCTGATCGGTTTCGACTGTTAGATTTGTTTTCTGGATTCTTCTTCATCTCATGATTTGGTTCCTTGTTGCCCTCTCCAGCTGCTGACCCGTGATTGATGACCATTCTGTTAGCTGTGTCCCTGTGAGTATTGTGTGGATTTGGTGTTTGGCTTCTGCTGCAGTGCGTTTATTTTTGATACACTTTCTGTTCTGGTGACAATTCTGGTCTCCTCTTCTTGCGAGGAGCTCTAGTGAAGGCGTCTGAAGTCAGTCTTGCCTCGCAGTAGTGTATTACCTTTAAGTAGCATTTTCTACTGCTCGCAGTTGTCAGCCCATTTCTGCTGCTGCTTTCCTGAAGACCAATACATTTCTTACCTTGCATCTGAATCCTAACATAAACTTTTCCACAACTTTATCTCTGACTTGTCTGGTGAGTTCCTTGGTCTTCATGATGCTGTTTGTTCACTAGTGTTCTCTAACAAACCACTGAGGCCTTCACAGAAAGAGTGTATTTATACTGAGACTAAATTACAAATAGCTGGACTCGATTAACTAATTACATGACTTCTGAAGGCAATTGACTGCACTGGATTTTATTTAGGGGTATTGGAGTGCAGGGGGCTGAATACTTTTGCATGTCACACTTTTCAGCTTTTTATTTCATTAAAATTTTGAAACCTATGTATCATTTTCATTTCACGTCACAATTATTGGTGTCACCTCAATCTCTGGGAGTCAAAATGGTTGTTCTTTTAAGGCCACTGTGATGAACCGATCCTCAGTTTTATATCTTTCTTGGAAGTGTGTTTTTACTTGCTCATGTCAGTCCTCCCCCTACTTGTTGGAATGTTGTGCTTAAGTTGGGTTTACACCGCTGGACGATACTCTTCACTGGTTTTTATCCCTGGCCAGATGGCGATGGGGGATAGTAGTTCAGTGACCTTAACTTCACCCATCCCTCCCAGCACCTAGGAAGGTAACCATCTCTCCGAGGATTCTGCAGAGGAGGGAGAAGGAGGGCTGGCTGGGGGAGGTGAAGGGTAGGGTGAAAGAGTGTCTGACACTGAGGTGGGGTGAGGTCTTTTGTCTTTGTGTGGAGCCTGAAAGAGAAACAGCTAAGAGCCAGCTGGGCTCAGGTATTACTCTATACTTTATTCCCATTTTTGTTTTATGTGCTGTGTCATCGCACTTTTGCTTATTTGTTAATGCTTGATCATATTAATATTGTATATTTCTGTATATGCTATTAATTAGTACCGACCCACTTGGGTTATTAAATATATAAAATTTATACAGCTCGTTTCATTCTATTCTACGAATACGGTCCGCTCACGGGTTGTGAGTGGAAGGTTAAGAAGGGTGATCGCAGGTAGGCCAAGAGGCTTGGCAAAGCGATATTCTTCACAGCCACTAACGTGATGTTGGGCCTGTGTTAGAACTTCAATCGGTTAGCCAAGTTTTAGGAATTTAGTTTGTACTTCATCTGCTTGTTGGTCGCACTCTGATAAACTAGAGCAGTTCCTACGTATTCTTAAAAATTGACCTTTTGGTATTCCTCTTTTTATGGCTATCCCACAGTAGGAGACTGTTTGTTATAGTTGTTGTTTTAACAGTGCAGTCAATTGCCTTCAAAAGTCACTTAATTAGTTAACAGGGTCCAGCTGTATGTAATTTAGTCTCATTATAAATACATCTGTTCTGTGAAGGCCTCAGTGGTTTGTTAGAGAACACTAGTGAACAAACAGCATCATGAAGACCAATGAACTCACCAAACAGGTCAGAGATAAAGTTGTGGAAAAGTTTAAAGCAGTGTTAGGTTATAAAAGAGCCTTTTCCCAAAGATCGAGATGACACCAACAATCCAATTTGAATTATTGCTAACTTCGACTAATGTAACAAAACTTCACAATTATGTTCTACTTTGTGTTCGTCTGTCACTTAAAATCTCAATAAAATACATTTAAGTTTGTGGCTGTAAGGTGACAAAATGTGAAAAAGTTCAAGGGGTATGAATACGTTTGCAAGCAACTGTATCAAGTGGAATTTTCTAGAATGTTGTCAGTGGGCATTGATTCATTTGTGTTATGTGAGACTTTCTATGATTATCATGATTCTCTGACATCTGTGCAGCCACCCAATATATAGATATAGATATATCATGATGTACACACAAACCTTACAAATGAAAGTGGGATGTGTGGTTGTTCCATTAGATCAGAATAAAGAGTTTAGGGGAATATAAGAGAAAACAGTAAAATATGAAACACCTGCTCAGTGAAACAAAAAGCAGCCTGTCAAAGGCAAATATATAACCATATCTGAGGCATTTCACAAACTCATTTTGTATATAAAAAAAAAAACTTTTTGTAAGTTTGCCAACCAGACAATTGAGACAGCCAAGTGAAAACAGAATTATAACTCACTTGTTTTCAAAGCAATTGCTGCCAAGATGTGTACTAGGCATACTTCACAGGCTACTCCAGGATAAAAGGAAAAAGACAAATAATAGCTGAATGAAAAAAAAAAATAGTAAAAGAAAGCAACTTTTCATAAATTGATTTGTAATTTATGTGAATGTATCATCCATTACTGCTCTTATTCTGTGTTAGTTATAGGAGCACTTTTTTTTTCTAGATTTCTTTTCATTATTAGTCCTACATTTAATAAATTCACTGAAGTTGGCTGTCATGCAGTCAACAATTAAAATGTGCTCATTATGACTGAAATAACAAGCATCTAGAAAAATGACATTAACTTCTAAGCTTTAAATTGTACATAGACCTTCTTTCTAGATACATTTTCACTGAATCAAATATAGTTGTCTTAAATATACAGTGCCTTGCGAATCTATTCGGCCCCCTTGAATTTTTCAACCTTTTGCCACATTTCAGGCTTCAAACATAAGGATATAAAATTTTAATTTTTTGGTGAAGAATCAACAACAAGTGGGACACAATTGTGAAGTGGAACGAAATTTATTGGTTATTTTAAACTTTTGTAAAAAATAAAAAACTGAAAAGTGGGGCGTGCCAAATTATTCGGCCCCCTTAAGTTAATACTTTGTAGCGCCACCTTTTGCTGCGATTACAGCTGCAAGTCGCTTGGGGTATGTCTCTATCAGTTTTGCACATCGAGAGGCTGAAATTCTTGCCCATTCTTCCTTGGAAAACCGCTGGAGCTCAGTGAGGTTGGATGGAGAGCGTTTGTGAACAGCAGTTTTCAGCTCTTTCCACAGATTCTCGATTGGATTCAGGTCTGGACTTTGACTTGGCCATTCTAACACCTGGATACGTTTATTTGTGAACCATTCCATTGTAGATTTTGCTTTATGTTTGGGATCGTTGTCTTGTTGGAAGATAAATCTCCGTCCCAGTCTCAGGTCTTTTGCAGACTCCAACAGGTTTTCTTCCAGAATGGTGTGTATTTGGCTCCATCCATCTTCCCATCAATTTTAACCATCTTCCCTGTCCCTGCTGAAGAAAAGCAGGCCCAAACCATGATGCTGCCACCACCATGTTTGACAGTGGGGATGGTGTGTTCAGGGTGATGAGCTGTGTTGCTTTTACGCTAAACATATCGTTTTGCATTGTGGCCAAAAAGTTCGATTTTGGTTTCATCTGACCAGAGCACCTTCTTCCACATGTTTGGTGTGTCTCCCAGTGGCTTATGGCAAACTTTAAACGAGACTTTTTATGGATATCTTTGAGAAATGGCTTTCTTTTTGCCACTCTTCCATAAAGGCCAGATTTGTGCAGTGTACGACTGATTGTTGTCCTATGGACAGACTCTCCCACCTCAGCTGTAGATCTCTGCAGTTCATCCAGAGTGATCATGGGCCTCTTGGCTGCATCTCTGATCAGTCTTCTCCTTGTTTGAGATGAAAGTTTAGAGGGACGGCCAGGTCTTGGTAGATTTGCAGTGGTCTGATACTCCTTCCATTTCAATATGATCGCTTGCACACTGCTCCTTGGGATGTTTAAAGTTTGGGAAATCTTTTTGTATCCAAATACGGCTTTAAACTTCTCCACAACAGTATCACGGACCTGCCTGGTGTGTTCCTTGGTCTTCATGATGCTCTCTGCACTTTAAACAGAACCCTGAGACTATCACAGAGCAGGTGCATTTATACGGAGACTTGATTACACACAGGTGGATTATATTTATCATCATCAGTCATTTAGGACAACATTGCATCATTCAGAGATCCTCACTGAACTTCTGGAGTGAGTTTCCTGCACTGAAAGTAAAGGGGCCCAATAATATTGCACGCCCCACTTTTCAGTTTTTGATTTTTTACAAAAGTTTAAAATAACCAATATATTTCGTTCCACTTCACAGTTGTGTCCCACTTGTTGTTGATTCTTCACCAAAAAAATTAAAATTTTATATCTTTATGTTTGAAGCCTGAAATGTGGCAAAAGGTTGAAAAGTTCAAGGGGGCCGAATACTTTCGCAAGGCACTGTATAATTTAATATCTAGATACAAGCCCCATAAGCCCCCTATCTCATAAATATATATTGCAAAAATTAGATCTCACCAGTATGTGGTTGGGTGCTCACCTCAGGGAAATGACTTTGTCCCACTAATGTAGTAAGCAACAAGCTGCAGGCAGCACATCAGAATAAAGTGAAAAAAACGTGGAGGTAATTAATTGACACAAATGTCAGACTATTGGGGAAAGATTGCTAAGCATGAGGCTAAATCCTGAACAAAACAACGATCGATAAGTGCAGCTGAAAATATTTTCAATTTTAATGCCACACACCACAGTTTGACAAGCTGCATCTCCAGTGCACCTTGGCCTTGTTGCCTCCTTTTTTTGGAAACCCAGCAGAGAGAGTCCATGTGCTAGAAGGGATTAATTGTAGTAATAACTTGAGACTAACCCTGAGGGCAGGGTCTCCTTCTACATAAGGAGTCCCTGTATTCCAGGGTTTACCCACACACATGACCTGATTTAGATTGCATGGTCCTGGTTTACATTATAATTTATATCTTAGCTAAAGGCTAAACAATAGCCTTCACCTCCTCTTTCCCCCCCACAGTGCTTTGAAAAGAGCTGGCACCTGCCGCGGGACTTTTCTCTCTGCCGATTTAATGCTGAAATAGATGGGCGAAAGCCCAGCAGACCCCATTACTGTATAGTCTATGGGGTCTGCGGGTTTCCGTTGTTAACCACTGTTTAAGATGATAGGGTTTCCATTATTCATGTTCCCAAGCGGACCCGAAGAACGGAAACCTGAACCCTAGTGTCAACCTTGCGTCGGAGCTACTTTGTTTCTGTAAAGCCCCACAACAGCTGAAAGTCTTCTCAGTGAGCTCATGTCTCATGTGGAAAAACCACTTTAGGCTGAAGCCCCACATGAGGTAAACACAGCAGCAATTGGATATTATTCTAGTGAATCCCATCCACACGTTGCAGAAAAATACCCGCAGCGGAAATGGTGCGATTTCCAAAACCGTTGTGCTTGCGGTTTACATGTAGGTATAATTGAAGTAGAAAGTCCAAGAGGAAAGCTCTGCCCATTTCCTGTGTTAAAGCGTTGTGGGAAAAATCCTGATGCATTTCCATAGGTTTTTTACTGTGGAACGGTACGTGGGGCCTTTGCCTTAATGTTTTTTTTTTTTGCCGCTGCCGCATTGCACATAAATAAGCATTTGGGTCATAATGCTCATGAAAGGTACCATTTTTTTTAAAGCAAATGGAAATCAGTCAGGGACAAAGTAGACAAAGTATATGTATATATATATATAGGGTCATTTTCTTATTTGATACTATAAAGAACATTTGTTGGCGTAACTTAAAAACAAGTTAAATAAAAAAGCCCATAGGACTAAAGCTTTCAAAATATACAAAACATTGTACAAGCTTGAGGCTGCATTTAATTGAAAGCCACAAATGTAGCCAGGGACCACAGTCTTCTGCATGCGGCCTTTAAATGGTTAGTTGACATGCCTGCTGAGTGTTCTTTACTCCTCTTCTCATATTTCAGAGTATAGTCTCTGAGTAAAAACATTTCTTTATGGATTAGAACCCAAGTGAACAGCTTATTTTTAATAACTTTCTTTTTTATGAAACAATATAGCACAACACTAGGACAATAAATGTAGTTTTACAGTGGAAAGCATTAAACATACCCATGGCGTTTCATATACTTTAGCACTCAGAACAGTTCTACTTTAGCTGTTCTGAATTCTGAGTTATGTTATGTTGATTCTCACAATAATTTGAAAGATGTATTTGTGATTCACTAGGGGGAAATGTTCTAGGGGCAATACAGACTTATAGTTATTGTTTAAACAGCCTCCAGGCAGCAGGGATGTTCAATCCCTCACTGGCTGGGACATAAATTCACTACATTGCAGAGTTCCCATCATAACAATATTTCTATTGTAAACAGCAGTCATTGCTGCAGATGAAATCCCCAGGACACATGGGCCAAAATCTAATTTAACCCAGTATAGCCCATGATAAAAATTCAACATAAGAGAAATTTCCTCAGTTATTTATACTTTTGCTTAAAATCTGTATTCATACTGTTCTAGTTATTTAAAAGTAGTATAATGTTGTACCATGTTAGCCATAGAAAGTAGTGGAAGAGTGAAGAAATCAGGCGATACCTTTTAGAGGCTAACGGAGTTTATTTGATAGTAAGCTTTCGAGAGTGCTAGCTCTCTTCTTCAGACATGGTGTAATGCAAGAAACTGAAAATTCACACTCTTTATACACACAGTTTCTTGCATTACACCATGTCTGAAGAAGAGAGCTAGCACTCTCGAAACCTTCACTATCAAATATACTCCCGGTTAGCCTCTAAAAGGTATCGCCTGATTTCTTCAATCTTCCACTAGTTATTTAATATAATACTGCATAATGTACTGTACTGTGCTAACAGTATTTAAGTGGGTGGGTTCCTAGAATTTCATTTATGGCCCAGAAGAACCTGAATCCACCTGTTTATTTAATCTGAACCATGAAAGTCAAGTTTATTGTTCCCTATTAATAATGATACTGCAAGAAGACATTAACAGCGCATAAAGCTAAATATGGACATGTGCAGGCAAGCTATTAGTCTTTCAGTGATCTGATCACATAAACCAAATAGAAACCATTAGCCATATACATTAGGCTAAGATCAAGAAACTGAACTTAATGATTTTGGAGCAACCGAACAACCATCTAAATGGGTATTATTCCCCTCTCCCTAATGTTACGGCCGAAACCAGTGTCCATGTGCTTTGGGGGGTTTTGATTGAATATGTATATACACAAGAAAAGGGGCCCCAAAAAAAAAGGGGGCCCAAAAAAAAAAAAAAGTAATATATGATGTAATAGCAATTGAAGGTGTTTGGCCCCTTTTAGTGTGGCAGATTTCTGTCACAGAAATGTTCTGAAGAATTTCCATTCCATCACCTCTGGAACATTATGTAAATTGGAGTTTCTAGTATTATATAAATAATGTTTTATTTCTGAATAATGGTTTGTTGCTTTTGATTCCTTGCCATTTACAAGATCAGTGAATTCTGCCAGAGAAGAGAGAATGAACAGTTGACATCCAACCCATACCTAAAGGGGTTTCCTGGGCTGAGGGTCAGTTTTGATTCTAATGACCTACCCTCCTATGTTGTGCTTATGATAGAAATGCTAAATGAAGACCTAGTGAATAGGAGCAGAGCTGCAGTACACTGACACTATACTGTTTTTCCGCCTACACTGCTGAGGATATGTATATATTTTCAAGGGAACCTATCAAGCCTTCTCACATTCCTGTAATAACAAGTTATTCCTTATTCCCTTGATAGGAGATAACTGCTGACTGGTGTGGGTCTTACTGTTGGTAGTTGGGACACACACAGATCTCTATAATTGGGGTCCCTGTTTCTGGCCCATTGCTCACATGAGCTGCTGCTCCACTCATGCCTATGGAACTATCCAAGAGAAGCTGAATATAGTACTTGGCTATCTGCAGCAGTCCCATAGAAAACAATTTTTTTAGAACACTAAGGGTGGGTTCACACCTGCGCTTGAGTCTGTCCGCTGCCAATCCGAGTGAAAATCTCGGGGAACGGGATAGGCATCGGACACCGACAGGTTAGCGACGCATTGGTTAAAAACCCATTCATTTGAATGGGTTTTTAAAGCAATGTACGGGTGTGCGCTTACACCCTCTGCGCTGCGAAGCCGTTTTTTTTTCGTCGGACACGAAGTCCTGCATGTCCGACTTTGTTTCCGATGAAAAAAAGGATTCGCAGCGCAGAGGGTGTAAGCGCACACCCGCGCATTGCTTTAAAAACCCATTCCCCGAGATTTTCACTCGGATTGGCAGTGGACGGACTCAAGCGCAGGTGTGAACCCACCCTTAGCTGTATCTTTGTTATTCCTAATGGAAATGTAAAATTTAATTGTCAAGTGGGTGTGGCCATTCCCCTTGTTCATATGCCTCCACAGGCATATGTCAGCACTGATTGGACAGTGACTTTGTTGGTGATTGGCTAGGAACCATGCATTAAAGGCTTTCAATAGCAATGCATTCTTCTTAACTAAAGTAAAGTGACTTATATCCAATTTGTCTATAAAAGATAAACTGCATCCTAAGCGAGATACAGAAGTAGAATGTAATGGAAGGTAAAATAACACTTTGCGATATTCAGATTATGATGTTTTATTTCTTATGCATTTTGTCATTTTGTGATGGCATGGATATAAGTACTAGAAAATTGCTAATGGGCATTAAAAAGCCATAATAATGTCTAATTTACAGCTCTGAAAGCTTGTGAATAAAGACCACATTTCACACATTAGGCATTTTTCTCCAAGGTTCTGCAGTACTGTTCAGACCTTTAGACAAATAGAATTTTCTATCCTATCTAATAGTACCCCTACTACTTTCCAAACAGTGTGCTTTATCCAAGTAGGAAAAAGTGTTTTCTCAATTATCTCAATAACTACTTTTAGCTATTAGCAGAACATCAGCGGGTGTCCAGGTACAGCTTGAAATAAAGTAGAATATGTTCCAGAGTTTCAGCACCTTTACTTATGAATGTTTTTATAACTACATTTTCAAGATGTGATCCAGTATTTCACCCATGGATGCAGTCTGGATCTTAATGACAGGACAATTTTTAGATTTTTTTTTGCATATACTGGCCAATCAGCTATAACTTTTTTAATATTTAGCTTATAGTAGGGATGTTGTGTTTTCTTTCATGACCAATAAGAATTTTTAAAAATATTTTGAACTAAATAGAAATTGTTTTCCTTTAGTCTTTTTGTTTTTAAGCCACAAAGGCTTTATTATCAATTAAAAAAGTAAAATACAATTTTTCCAAGTTTAGGCCAGGACCACATGAGCTGTAATTGCAGCAGGTTAGTCGGCATGAACTTCCTGGCAGCTAATTTGCTCCAAGTTTGTTAAATATTATTAGTTTTCAATATTTATGACCTGTAAGGGTTAATTGTAGTCTGCTGACAACACTCTTGGTACATGGGTGTGGTTACGATAAACTATTGTCTAAATACAGTAGTAAAATGTATAAGGATGCTGGGGAAAACCCCTCTCATGAATATAAAGACACACATGGTCATTCTGTCTTCCTTCCTCTGACACCTTGAGAAGACGGCAGAATTGTCCCACAAGAGGCCAACACATGGATGAATAAGCATGAACCAAGATGGAATACAAAAGAACCAGTTTGAAGAAATGTAACTATGAACTATGATGTAAGCTAATAAGACATTGACTGATATTTCTGTTACTCTGGAAGTTTTTCCTGTATACATTTTTCCATGAAATTTCCATGTTTTTATAAGAAGCTGAGTCCTCCTATAATGTTACCTTATGGGTCAACATGTGAGTAAGAATTCATTCAAGCATAAAGTATTTTACAAATCTACAGTAAAACACATAACCACAGTGCTGACCAGTTTCTGCCAGCAAGTATGATCATGCCAAAAGGTAGGAAAAAAATCTGAAATCACAGAAAACCAGAAAAACTAGCTCATAAAACTTCATTTTTAATATAATAAATATAAAACCTCTCTAGACACAAACTAACGATAGACAAAAATTAATATAGGTGAACCCCAACATAAAGGTAAGAAACCAAAATAATGAAAAACACACAAGTAAACACATGGGTTTACCCTTGCGCCATTCAGGGTTCATCAGGGAATAAAAATATGTTATGACAATTGGGTGCATGAGATTTTATATATTTATTTGTAGGTTTTTCATTATTTTGGGATCTGCATCTTTTGTGTTGGAGTTCACTTATATTAAATTTTGTCTATTATTACCTTGTGTCTAGAGCGGTTTTATATTTATTATATTTAAAGTGAAGTTTTGTGAAGTAGTTTTTTTTTTTGTTTTCTGTGATTTCCATTCTACAGTAGCAGTTTAGTGGAAGAGATTTTTAAATTAATCTCATCCTTGCACTGTGGCTAAAAACCATGTAAATGATTGCAGCAGATTTCACCCGTCAAAAGTGACGGGATGCATCCAGCGAAAGCTGCAGGTAAACCCATCCAATTTTGTTAGTAGTGGATTATAATATGGTTTTTTTAGGGTGGCTTCCTGAGGCTGAAGACTTCTGGAGGGCCCATGTCCACTCAAATCTCTCACCAACTTTAACAACTGTCTGCCCTATAGAAGTGGTCTGTGGTGGCAGTGGAATTTTACATGTACATGTAAATACATGCAAAGCTAGTCTTCCCATAAACAATGGGCAGCATCATAGTGTGGGCGGTGTATGCCTACTCTCATCATAGTGAGGGAGCCTGTTGCTCTTTCACAGTGAAGTCCCCCATTCTGTACCCCATGTCCATTAAAAATAAAATTGCCTACATTCATCTGATCCCAGCATCTTGTGTGCATGTTGTACACATTGCATGTGCAATGTGTAAACCTACCCTAACACTGGGAAATAATGAGTATGTCTATGAATGTTCATTCAACTGATAAAATCAGCCCATTTAAAAGGCCTTGAAAATATTAGTCTGGTGGGGAGCCCACAATCTTCGCCAAGCCCAGAACTTATGGTATTATAACATCAGTGGTTTTTTGCACTCTGAAAAATATTCAGGGTTGACAGTAGTAGGAGTGCTAGACCAAATAACATATAGTGAAAAACTACTGCACAGATATGGAATATCTAACATAGCAACGTCTTAACATAAACAGACGTGGACAAAATTGTTGGTACCCCTCGTTTAATGAAGGAAAAACCCACAATGGTCACAGAAATAACTTGAATTTGACAAAACTGGAATTTGCCAAACTACATGTTAACAAGCCACAAAGCTTCTGGGAGAATGTCCTATGGACAGATGAGACAAAAATATTAATTTTTGGCAATGCACAACAGATCTATGTTTACAGACTGAAAAATGAAGCATATCTTGAAAAGAACACTGTCCCTACTGTGAAACATGGAGGAGGCTCTGTTATGTTCTGGGGCTGCTTTGCTGCATCTGGCACAGGGTGTCTTGAATCTGTGCAGGGTACAATGAAATCTCAAGACTATCAAGGGATTCTACAGAGAAATGTGCTGTCCAGTGTCAGAAAGCTTGGTCTCAGTCGAAGGTCATGGGTCTTGTAACAGGATAATGACCCAAAACACACAGCTAAAAACAGACAAGAATGGCTAAGAGGAAAACATTGGACTATTCTGAAGTGGCCTTCTATGAGCCCTGACCTAAATACTATTGAGCATCTTTGGAAGGAGCTGAAACATGCCGTCTGGAAAAGGCAACCTTCAAACCCTAGACAACTGGAGCAGTTTCCTCATGAGGAGTGGGCCAAAATACCTGTTGGGAGGTGCAGAAGTCTCATTGACAGTTACAGAAATCGTTTGATTGCAGTGATTGCCTCAAAAGGTTGTGCAACAAAATATTAAGTTAAGGGAACCATCATTTCTGTCCAGGCCTGTTTCATGAGTTTTCTTTTTTAAAAAATTCTATTGAAGCATGGTTGAAAAGCAATGTCTGACTTTCATTTGTTAATTTTCATAGAATTTTTATATATTATTACTTTTGTCAGATTCAAGTTATTTCTGTGACCATTGTGGGTTTTTCTTTCACTAAACGAGGGGTACCAACAATTTTGTCCACTTGTGTATGTTTCCATATATACTGTATGTATCCATATATGTATCCATATATCCAAGAACCTCAAGTCACACCCTATGGTGACCCGTAGTTTACCATCATGCCTTGTATTTCCCTCATGCCTCATCAGTACTGACCAGGGATTATTACCACACACATATGTGTATGTGTATATGTATGGAATTGTATATATTGTTATAGCACTATATCTCACAATATTTTTTTGTATTTCAGCAACTTTGAAAAAGGCCAAGGTTGACCGAAACGTCAAAACGTTCTTATTGTCGCATTTTCCACAGCATGTTGTTATAACCAGAGTATATCCTGGATTCCTTTGATACTATTGCTGTTTTTTGGATACCGATTTGATACTTGTGTGAAACGTACAGTGGGGAAAAAAAAGTATTTAGTCAACCACCAATTGTGCAAGTTCTCCCACTTACAAAGATGAGAGAGGCCTGTAATTGACATCATAGGTAGACCTCAACTATGAGAGACAAAATGAGAAAACATATCTAGAAAATCACATTGTCTGTTTTTTTAAGAATTTATTTGCAAATTATGGTGTAAAATAAGTATTTGGTCACCTACAAACAAACAAGATTTCTGGTTCTCACAGACCTGTCACTTCTTCTTCAAGAGGCTCCTCTGTCCTCCACTCATTACCTGTAGTAATGGCACCTGTTTGACATTGTTATCAGTACAAAAGACACCTGTCCACAACCTCAAACAGTCACACTCCAAACTCCACTATGGTGAAGACCAAAGAGCTGTGAAAGGACACCAGAAACAAAATTGTAGACGTGCACCAGGCTGGAAAGACTAAATCTGCAATAGGCAATCAGCTTGGTCTGAAGAAATCAACTGTGGGAGCAATAATTAGAAAATGGAAGACATACAAGACCACTGATAATCTCCCTCAATCAGGGGCTCCACGCAAGATCTCACCCCGTGGGGTCAAAATGATCACAAGAATGGTGAGCAAAAATCCCAGAACCACACGGGGGACCTAGTGAATGACCTGCAGAAAGCTGGGACTAACGTAACAAAGGCTACCGTCAGTAACACACTACGCCGCCATGGACTCAGATCCTGCAGTGCCAGACGTGTCCCCCTGCTTAAGCCAGTACATATCCAGGCCCGTATGAAGTTTGCTAGAGAGCATTTGGATCTTCCAGAAGAGTAATGGAAGAATGTCATATGGTCAGATGAAACCAAACACAACTCGTCGTGTTTGGAGGAGAGTGAATGCTGAGTTGCATCCAAAGAACACCATACCTACTGTGAAACATCGGGGTGGCAACATCATGCTTTGGGGCTGTTTCTCTGCAAAGGGACCAGGACGACTGATCCGAGTACATAAAAGAATGAATTGGGCCATGTTTCGTGAGATTTTGAGTGCAAACCTTCTTCCATGAGCAAGGGCATTAAAGATGAAACATGGCTGGGTCTTTCAGCATGACAATGATCCCAAGCCCACCGCCAGGGCAACGAAGGAGTGGCTTTGTAAGAAGCATTTCAAGGTCCTGGAGTGGCCTAGCCAGTCTCCAGATCTCAACTCCATAGAAAACCTTTGGAGGGAGTTGAAAGTCCGTGTTCCCCAGTGACAGCCCCAAAACATCACTGCTCTAGAGGAGATCTACATGGAGGAATGGGCCAACATACCAGCAACAGTGTGTGCCAACCTTGTGAAGACTTACAGAAAACGTTTGATCTCTGTCATTGCCAACAAAGGATATATAACAAAGTATTGAGATGAACTTTTGTTATTGACCAAATACTTATTTTCCACCATAATTTGCAAATAAATTCTTAAAAAAATCAAACAATGTGATTTTCTGGATTTGTTTTCTCATTTTGTCTCTCACAGTTGAGGTCTACCTATGATGACAATTACAGGCCTCTCTCATCTTTTTAAGTGGGAGAACTTGCATAATTGGTGGCTGACTAAATACTTTTTTCCCCCACTGTATACAATTGGACTCTTTTGTATGGAATAAAAATACTTTTGCATCTATCATATCAAAGGTTGGTGCAGTAGTTTTTCACTATACAAAACCCATGGTAGTCTTAATCTGCCCCAGCAGTTTATTTACATTTATTTGTTTCACATGGTACACACCATAAATAATCTCACAAATTTATTGTTTGTGTCTGTAGCAAATATGTACTAATTATTGTATGTTGAGGGACTTATTCTTAGAATGTAATTACTGTAAAATGTGCAATTGTGTTTTTTTTGTTTTAAGAATTTTTGTTGACTCCTCAGATTTCAGTCTCGTCCCAGCCATTAGAGTGAGGCTGTACTTTACAGTCATTGGTTGCTCTTGATCACACAAACACAAACATCAGCACCTTCATGATCAGCATTATGAGTATGCACATCTTGATGTATCGACTGCCTTGCCCTCACGATAGGCATACTTATCTCTAGGCTGCAAAAGATGAAAGGGATCCTGCCAGCAGTTTTTATCCCTGAATCACAAAATTAAACTAAGAACTACAGAATGTCAGAAGCCCCCTGACAAAGCTAAAGAGGCAAAACACGTGTTGGGGCTCAAGTTGGAGGTCGCGGTGGTCATTCTGGTAGCTATGTTTAATGTATATTTGTATGTGTGACTTTATGGGGCATGTGGTGTACTGATATTTTGTACTCTGTCAGTCTACCTCAATGCTATAGTTGTTAATGATGATTGATCATTGATTCATATGCATGGATATAATTATATGGGTTAATATTATATGAATTCTTATTCTACTGCAATTGTACAGTGTAATTTATTATAATGCACTAGGCACCTATATTTAATTATATATGTACTGTATGTATTTATGGTATGAATTTATGTATGAATTTCATATGGTATAGTGTTTGAATCATTGCTCCATGGAAGACACCGTGACCACCATCTTTTCTTTTTTTTTTTTCTTTATTCTTTGGCGCTTTTTATATGTTTTTAATTCTATTTTTGATTAAAAAAATTTATGTATGAACATTGACTTTAGTTTGTAGTATTTCTTTGGGAATAATAAAAGTAATAATTCTAGATTTAGAATGTCAGAAACAGGCTACACAAATTAAATATACTTTATATAGGAAGTGTGCCCAAATGAAAGTTTGCTGTCCAGAAATAATATCAGGGTAGAATAAAGTTTGCCTATGGGTTTATGTCCTGAATTTCAAACATGTGGTGTTACAGAAGATTTTCCTGAACATGATAGAATGGGCACAACTTTGCCACTTCAATTATGCATCTTGTACAAACTGCTCAATTGAAATAGGGCTCCATTTTTGTAGCCTATGCTTTAATAGTACTGCATTTCAAAGGGCTATATTGGGCAGGAAATGGCTTAGGACTGGTATATTGTTTTTTGCCTCCATGGTGGATATTTTTATATAAATATTATGCTGTTATGTAATGTTGTGCAATGTGTAGACCTTACTTAAAGAGGACCTTTCACCACCTCCACTAAGTCAGGTTCTTAGCATCTGTTAATAGGCGCCGCTCCACTGATTCTTGCACAGTTGGAAATTTCTCTCTAGCCTCCATCATTCCTGAGCAACAAGCGCAGTTAGTATTGGTGTCTGAATTAAAAAATCAGACACCAAAACTAACTGCGCTTGTTGCTCAGGAAAGATGGGGTCTAAACTCTGTAATGTCAGAAGGGCAATGTCAGACAGGGTGGTGTGATTCAGAGATCCAATCAGAGGCAACCAGTGTCATAGCTCAGAATCACACACCTTACCTGCTCCTGCCTCACACCACCCTTCTGTCAGTATAGAGAGTAAATAGCATATCAGGCCCCAAATGTAACAACATTGATTGCTCGTGAATGGTGGGGGCTAGAGAAAAAATTCCAACTGTGCCAGAATAATATAAAATAATGTAAAGAACTGGACTTGTTAGAGGTGCTGAAAGGTCCTCTTTAAGTCCAATAAATAGCTATTAACCCCTTCCCGCACAATGACTTAATAGTATGTCATGGATCTGTGCAACTCCCCGCACCATGACGTACTATTATGTGCTTGTAACACACACAATCAGAGATGAGCTCCAATCGTTGATTGTAATGTCAATCTGTATTCCCTTAGTCCTGACAGCAGCACAATATGGGGTATCTCTGCCCCTGTGTGTTGTTTTAGGACAGGTGGAACCTTTAATTAGCACCAAAAAGGTGCCTCCTTCTGGCCCTATAAGAGGGCACAAGAGACCTCCCTCCACTGTGTAAATTATAAAGTAAAAGGAAACAAGCTTCTAGGGAGGGAAGCCTTGTGCTGCTGTCAGGACAAAGGGAATACAGATTGACTTTACAATCAACGATTCCCCTTACGTCCGACAGCAGCACAATATGGGGAGATAGCAAGTAATTCCCCTAGGGAGGGTTTCCTCGCCTTACAACGTCAAGGACTGTCTGACCAAAGGCAGTTGTCTGGGAACTGCGGACATCTAAACGATAATGTTTAACAAAGGTCAACTGAGATGACCATGATGCAGCCGCACAAGTCTGGTCCAATGGTAAGGACTGATACTCAGCCCAAGAAGTCGACACAGCCCTGGTCGAGTGGCCGTAGAAAGACTGGAGGGAGTAACTCCTGAATAAGAAAGGAAGACTTAATTGTCTCCTTGATCCATGTGGATAGAGTAGGCTTGGAAGCCTTGAAGCCTTTGTTTTTAACCTGCATATTGATTAGTAGGTTTTCGGCCTTCCTAAGCGGTTGAGTGTGGGGTAGGTAAATCGGCAGACACCTTACCACATCTAAGGTGTGGAGCTTTTCTTCCTCCTCAGAGGTTGGAGTGGGGAAAAACACAGGTAACGAAATTAGATGATTGCTATTATAGCATGAGGGGACCTTAGGGTTAAACCCAGGCAAACCTAAGGTGCACACTATCTGCAAAATGTACAGTTCTCTAGAAGAGAGAGCTTGGAGTTCCCCTACTCTTTTGGCAGATATAATAGCCAGCAAAAAATTGGTTTTGTAGGCTAAATATTTTAGCTCCGTAGTCTCCAAGGGTTCAAATGGAGGACCGCACAGGCCTGCAAGGACTACCGCAAGGTCCCACTGGGGAACTGGAGATGATACCGAGGCTTTAGCCTCATTGCCTCTTTAAGGAACCTTGCAACCAGAGGATCCTGAGACAGACGTCTGTTCAAATGAGTGGAGAGGGCCGCAATCTGCACTTTCAAAGTGGCAGGGGCAAGGCCCTTATCCAAACCGTCCTGAAGAAAATTTTAAATATCAGCCATAGAAGGTTCTAGATTATTATTACCCTTCTTGGAGCACCACTCCATGAAATCTTGGCTGTCCTCTGGTAGTTCTTATTGGTAGAGTCTGCTCTTGCAGAAGAAAAGGGTCTTCAAGACGGCCTCTGACAGTCCTCTATCCTACTGTAGGGACCGCTCAACCTCCAGGCTGTCAGGTTGAATCTCCAGAGATCCTTGGGAAACCAGGTTCCGGATGGGGGAAGCCTCCAATATATCCCTCGACTCATCTCCATGAGTTGGGAAAAACCAAGCTCTTTTTGGCCAGAGTGGAATGATGGCTATTACAGAGACTTGGTCCTGTCTGATTTTAATCAATACCTTCGGTATCATTGGAATTGGAGGGAAGATGTATGCCAGCCTGGACCTCCAAGGGATGGACAGGACCAGGTCAGTACGTAATTTGGCTGACACTTCACAAGACGCAACCGCCACAGCGGTCTGGGCCGAGGCAGCGGAATAAGCCTTCTTGAGGGTATTGTCGATGCGCCTGTCCATGGCGTCATGCAAATTTGCTCCATTATCTGATGATACCATAGTGCGACGGGACAATTTGGCCACCGCCATATCCACCTTGGGAGGAGGACCCCATTGATCCCATTGAGCAACTGGGAATAAAGCTCTGATCCTCCTAGGAACCACAAGAGGTTGTTCAGGATATCTCCACTCTGAGGACATTAACTTTTGTAATGTCTGGTCCACTTGGAAGACCCTAGGCCCTCTATAGGTGGACGTGGAGGCTTCCCCTTCAACATCACGGTCCTTTGACCGGATGGACTTCAGCAGCTGGCTTAATTTTCCGAGCGGAAAGCACGGCCTGCTGGAATCTTCAGTGGAATCGTCAGATGAGAGTGTCTCGTCCACTATTTGATAATCTTCATGAGAGATCCTGTAAGGAGGATTATGTCTCAATCCGCGGTCTCTTGGCAATCTGGGCAATGGAAAAAACAGATCTCCTTAAGAGACTCCTCCATATAGTCCTTTACCCAGGTGACAACCTCTCTTATGGAAGGTTCTTCTGGCGGAGGTCCGCGACATTGGCGATAGTGGTTTTGTAAAATCATAGCCGTCAGGTAAAGGGGTATTACAATCCAACACGCTAGGTGTTTACGATTAGAGGACTTTTTCCTCCTAAACCCGATGCAGAAGATAACATCTGAACATCCACATGTTAAGGAAGATTGCCAAGCATCGCATAAGAAAAAACCAAAGGGTACCTTTTTTTTTTTTTTAATCAGTCTCCGCAAACCGCAGCAAAGGAGCTAGAAAGCACCAGCTCAACAAGTAAAGGCCTGAAGACCTTTTAAATGTGATCTAGCAGCGAGGGAAGGAGCCAAACAAAGAAAAACATTCATACAGCACCAAACGGGTCAAACACCATAATGGAACATAGAGGAGCATATGCCTAAGCCAGAGGCTCAAAATACAAGCAGCAAAAAACAATTCCATATTTTGCCTTTAAATTTTCAATTTTCAAACTTACCGCACTTTTTCCGAGAAAACCGGAAGTAGGCCACGGTGGTGCGTAAAGGCTTCCTTCCCCCGGGAACACGGAACCGGAGAAAAGGTTACGGCCAGAGAGGTTCCCCGCTTACTTCCGGGATCGCGCTGCCTGAAGTGCGATGAACCGGACACATACTTCGCTACGGAGGAACAGGCCCCGAAGGACCGGAGCTTACTTTTTCAGAAAAAGGCATCGGAATGGACCGAGGTACCCCCTAAAGGGAAGCCGGGGGTAAGTAAAAACTCCTAGCAACAGGAGGTCACAAGAGACCTCCGTCCACCTGTCCCACACAGGACAGAAAAAAAACATGGTGGAGGGAGGTCTCTTGTGCCCTCTTATAGTGCCAGTAGGAGGCACCTTTTTGGTGCTAATTAAAGGTTCCACCTGTCCTAAAACAACAAACAGGGGCAGAGATACCCCATATTGTGCTGCTGTCGGACGTAAGGGGAATTGCAGGTATTAGCCCCATAGATACATTTTAGAAATCTTTAAAAGTATTAAAAAAAACTAAATAAAACCCCAAAATGGCCTTTTCTCATATAATATCACTCTTTGAGTAAAAAACAAAAACATATAGGTATATTACCACATCTGTAGCAACCCGTACAATAAAACTAAAACGTTTTTACCATCTTATTTCATGAATTGTGAAATAAAAGTGATCAAAAAGTCATATGTACCTAATTAAAGGTGCAACTTGTCCTGCAAAAATAAGCCCTCAACCAGCACTGTCAACATAAAAATAAAAATGTTTTGCCTTTCAGAAGATTTTTTTTCTAAATGAAATTTAGTTTAAATATATAGCTATAAATTAGGCACTAGTGCAGGGGTGTCAAACTCATTTTCACCGGGGGCCACTTCAGCCTCAGGGGTACCTTGAAGGGCCAAGATTATTTTACACATGTATAAAAGTAACTTCTCCTTAACAGTTAAGCGAGCTATTAAGGAGTAGTTACATTTGTACATTACTACTGTTACAATCAGCCCTTTGAGGGCAACCAGGAAGAACATAATGTATTGTTAAAACCTAAGACATTGGCATGTTACATACTATCCTCATCCTTTTCTGAATATATAAAAAATTAAGCAATATACAAATACCGTTTACCCCTGCAAACGGTATTATGCTTCATAGTGGCCCCTGCACATGGTATTATGTCCCATAGTGACCCCCCCACCCATGAACTATTATTATACTCTGGGGTCTTTTCAGACCCCAGAGTATAATGATTGGAGATCCAGGTGGTGACAAACATAAAACTAGTGTTACTTACCTGGGCCCAGGTGCGCTCCCTGCGTTCGGCCTTCTTCAATGTCGCACAGACCGATGTCGCGGCATAATGACGTCGGCCTAGCTCACGTGACGCCTGCGACGTCACCAAAGAAGGCCGAAGCCTGCTGGGAGTAACATCGGATCGCCGGAGAGGTGAGTAACTCTGGTTTTTATGTTTATCACCTCCCCTGGGTCTCCGATTATTATCCTCCGGGGTCTGAAAAGGGGTTCGCCGGCCGCGGCCTCACTTACCATCCCCGCTCCTGCACACAGCCGCTTCTGCGTCCCATAGCAGAAGGGGAAGCAGGGGCGGCCACAACCAGCAGCGGGGATCGATAAGTAAATAGGCCGTTACGTGCCGGGGATACTCCAGCAGGCAACAGCCTATTTATATATGTAAAAAAAACTTATTTCACCTACCTCCGATGCCTTGATGGAGCCGCCGCCTCCTCTTCTTGTCCGCGACGTCTGCGTGTCAGCGTAGGAGGCGCGATGACGTCATTGTATCGCCGCCTGCGCTGACATGCAGAGGTCTTGTAAACCAGCCCAGGACAGGTATCGCGTAGCTTTGTTTTTTGTTTTTTGTTTTTTTTTTAAGCGGCCTGTCCTGGGCTGGTTTACATTAAATAGACAATAAAAAATGCCGCCCCCTGCGGGCCAGATAAGTGCCGGGCCGGATAACAGAAGGCAGCGGGCCGGATTCGGCCCGCGGGCCTTGTGTTTGACACCTGTGCACTAGTGTAATTATACCTAATCATAGATTAAAGGGAACATATTAATTATGCTGTTTGGTAAATTGCAAAAAAAATGGAAAATGTAAAAATAAACATTCCAGAATTGATCTTTTTTTTGATTCCCCTTCCCCCAGAAAGAATTAATAAAATGTAGTCAATTAGTTACAGGCATTCCAAAATGGTGTCATTTAAATGGTTCTTATCCCAGAAAAAAAAACAAGCCTTTATAAAGCTAAAAAAATTATAGTTTGTAATACAACAAAAAAAATTATTGCCACATCTTTAGGGCAAAACTGTCTGGAGAGGGAAGGGAAATATGTAAGCTGTGTGAATGCACATCAGAGTACACCCCAGTGTAGGCAAATGGATTTTTATTACTGGTTAACTCCAAGATGGTCAGAGATTGACTATAATCACACCAGAATATAAAGAGTAAATGAAAAGAGATAACACTTAGCTGCAGTTACAGGTAGAAATGAAGGAAAGTGGTTCACATGAAGAAATGGGGGGCCCCCACTGCATATTATTCTCTAATATACACTCATGTTGTTCAATGACATCCAAAGGCATAATAGACCATATAGTTTTATAATACATTTGGAGGGGCCTTCCTGGATGTGTATGTCTGGTCGACTCATAACATAACCATTTATGGAACAGTAATGTGTACACAGCAAGTGGTACAATCAAAGAAAGAAATGTATGCTATGTAGGTGTGCAAAATAGCACTAATATGAGACATAATGTAACATATAACACATCAATTACAGAAGTACATCAATAAGATATCCATAGAAATACACAAGGAATAGTTACAGACCAATCAGTAAAACGTTAACTCTGTCATATCACATCAATAAGACAGTATGATTTTGTGGAAAAAACATGTCCTATAACTCTCCACCTCTTGTCTTATACATATGATACATGACATTACACCACATTTATAGGCAGTATGTTCTACATATTACACCATATATATAATTCTCTACTTTCACTTTGTCTGTTCTAGCAGAAGATCATGTAGTTCACAATTAAGCTTAAAACAAAAAGAAAAGATACAAAAAGTCAAAAAACCTATGTGTGTTGGACTAACAAGCATAGAAATATACAGGTTGAGAGTCCCAAATGTCTTTTTGTAGCGATATTCTTTTTTTCTGATATTCTTCTCTGAAAACTACAAAGTCTCTAGTGCAGTATCATATCACTTCATCACTTGGATAGGGTGGGGAGAATACAGGTGTGTCCTTGGTGTGGCAGCTGTTCACAACTGTCTATTAAGATAACTTTGTTCTTCAGGGAAAAGCTATTGAAGTTTGACTCCCCCCACTTGTAGGCTCATTGTTCTGACTGGCCATGCTGGTTGTTGGTTTATAGCAGGAAATCTTATCAGATAACGTCTACCTCTGGATACTTGTAGTGGGGAAGAGTTTCTTTACAAACACACTGTAGAATCTGATCTAATCTGTAGCTGGAGACATCGACCAACCTGGACTCCCTCCTGGGAAGTGGATACACCTGACTCTAACACAACCTGGTATGGCAGGTCACAACAGGGCCACCTCTGCGGGTCATGGTGGGAGCTACAGAATTTGGAAGCTATACTCCACAACCCATGGCCTGTGGTGTGAGGTCATATTTCGACACCCTAGTGTTCCAATTCCAGTACTGATGATGGGTTCAACTCAGAGAGCTGTCTAGCACTCAACTCTTAGGATGGGAATCACACCCTCAATAGGGTAAGCACACATAATCAGGTATAGAGTGCAGGTCTTGAATCATTGAGGCAATTTTTGATGTTGGAGTCTTCTGTATGTCTGGAACAGTATGTAGACCCTATTGGAAACACTTGTCTTCGGGCTCTGTTGACATATACAGCCTGCACTTAGTAAAGATAACATTGGGACAAACTTGATGCCTTTAGAAATTACTTAATAACTCAGTCCAGGATATACTTAGTCCAAAATAACTTGTTTCAGAACAGTCCATGACTATGTAAAATTATGCCGCTTGTGGCTTTAAACAGTATGGGGGGTGCATTATAAAACTTTGCACCACCCTTCATCACTTGAAAGAAACAAGGTAACAAATATCACACTTTAATGTTGTTAGTCAAACACCTCATGTAACAACTCTGCCCAGGATGACCTAGATCAGGGGTAGGCAACCTTTTTTGTTCGGCGTGCCGATTTCAATTAAAAAAAATAAAAGTTGAGGTACTCTGAGTGCCAGTCAATAATTGTAAGTCTGACGACCCCTGCACATGGTATTATGTCACATAGCAGCCCCTGCACACGGTATTATATCCCACAGCGGCCCCTGCACACCGTATTATCTCCCATAACGGCCCTATACACAGTATTATGCCCCATAGCGGCCCCTGCACATGTTATTATGCCCCATAGCTGCCCCTGTACACGGTATTATGCCCTATAGCGGCCCCTGCGCACAGTATTATCCTCCATAGTGGCCCCTGCACACAGTATTATTCTCCATAGTGGCCCCTGCACACCGTATTATTCCCCATAGTGGCCCCTGTACACAGTATTATGCCCCATAGCGGCCCCTGCACATGTTATTATGCCCCATAGCTGCCCCTGTACACGGTATTATGCCCCATAGCGGCCCCTGCACACAGTATTATCCTCCATAGTGGCCCCTGCACACAGTATTATTCTCCATAGTGGCCCCTGCACACCGTATTATTCCCCATAGTGGCCCCAGCACACAGTATTATCCTCCATAGTGGCCCCTGCACATGGTATATTCTAACTTTTATAATATTCCAATTGTCGCCACTCACTAGCTATTATTATACTGTGGGGTCTCTTCAGACCCCAGAGTATAATACGTGCAGGGCCAAGAGAGAAGACAAACATAAAAAACAATGTTACTCACCTTTTCCTGCACTCCGCAGCCGCTCTGTTCTCTTCGGGCGCTTCTGCCTGTAAACAGCGACCGCTGATTGGGTCTCAGGGGTCACGTCGCATCATTATGCGTAATGACGTCGGACGTGACCCCTGAGGCCCTGTCAGCGGTCTCTTACATCAGACAGAAGCGCCCGAAGAGCAAAGAGCGGCTGCGGATCCAGGTAAGGTGAGTTAACATTGCTTATTATGTTTGATCATCCGCAGGGGCTCCGCTTATTATACTTGGGGGTCTGAAGAGACCCCACCGTATAATAATAGCAGTTTAGTTTCGGCCGTGTTTGGTCCTATCGAAACTGCTGGGTGAGGACTCCACTGCCGTGCCAGGGAAATAAGCCTCGTGTGCCACTCCAGAGTATAATGCTAGCAATGTTTGTGGGATTCGCAGGCCCGTGGCCTTACTTACCAATCCCCGCTCCTGCTCACAGCCACCTCTGCTTCCAAAGAATGGGAAGCGCAGGCAGCCGTGAGCAGGAGCGGGGATCGGTGAGTAAATAGGGCCCATTACCTGCTGGTGCTATACCAGCAGGTAAGGGCCAACCCAAAAAAAAAAAAAAAAAAAAAAAGATCAGGGGCCCGCTGGGTCCTGTGGCAGCTGCTCCTGCTGCTACCCCGGTATTTACGCCACTGCACTTAGCAATTTTCTTTGCAAATATCAATTCATACACCACGATCCCAGTAGTATGACCATAACTGTTATATACCTGATATTCTTAATTGTAATTTTTTTTCTTTATTTATAAAAGAAAATCCAATTCAATTTAGTGTTGCCCAAACAAATGTATAGAACATATCATATACTTGATACACACAAATAGCCATAAACACTAAATATATGTGATATATCAAGTACACCTAGCATTCATCAAAACATATATATGTTTTCACTTATTCAGAATACATTCAACAGAGCAAACTTTTTTTTTTTTTTTTTTTTTTCATGTACGGGTGAGGGATACATAAGCGATAATAAAAGTTCGAAAGAAAGGCAAAATCCCTAGAGAGAGTTGGAGGTCCCCTTGTTATCGCATCTATGAGAAATAAGGAGAACACATGTTAGAGAATCAAACACTGACATAAATATGGAGGTCTATTATTCATATCATGTAAAAGATTAAATTTAATATTCTCGGTTAAGTCCCAAAGGTTCCATCATCTGCAATTTACAGTGCTGGCCAAAAGTATTGGCACCCCTGCAATTCTGTCAGATAATACTCAATTTCTTCCAGAAAATGATTGCAATCACAAATGCTTTGGTAATAATATCTTCATTTAATTTGTCTTCAATGGAAAACCACAAAAAGAATTGTCCAAAAGCCAAATTGGATATAATTCCACACCAAACATAAAAAGGGGGTGGACAAAAGTATTGGCACCCTTTGAAAAATCAGGTGATGCTTCTCTAATTTGTGTAATTAACAGCACCTGTTACTTACCTGTGGCACATAACAGGTGGAGGCAATAACTAAATCACACTTTCAGCCAGTTGAAATGGATTAAAGTTGACTCAACCTCTGTCCTGTGTCCTTGTGTGTACCACATTGAGCATGGAGAAAAGAAAGAAGACCAAAGAACTGTCTGAGGACTTGAGAAGCAAAATTGTGAGGAAGCATGAGCAATCTCAAGGCTACAAGTCCATCTCCAAAGACCTGAATGTTCCTGTGTCTACCGTGCGCAGTGTCATCAAGAAGTTTAAAGCCCATGGCACTGTGGCTAACCTCCCTAAATGTGGACGGAAAAGAAAAATTGACGAGAGATTTCAACGAAAGATTGTGCGGATGGTGGCTAAAGAACCTCGACTAACATCCAAACAAGTTCTAGCTGCCCTGCAGTCCGAGGGTACAACAGTGTCAACCCGTACTATCCGTCGGCGTCTGAATGAAAAGGGACTCTATGGTAGGATACCCAGGAAGACCCCACTTCTGACCCAGAGACATAAAAAAGCCAGGCTGGAGTTTGCCAAAACTTACCTGAGAAAGCCAAAAACTTTTTGGAAGAATGTTCTCTGGTCAGATGAGACAAAAGTAGAGCTTTTTGGGAAAAGGCATCAACATAGAGTTTACAGGAAAAAAAAGAGGCCTTCAAAGAAAAGAACACGGTCCCTACAGTCAAACATGGCGGAGGTTCCCTGATGTTTTGGGGTTGCATTGCTGCCTCTGGCACTGGAATGCTTGACCGTGTGCATGGCATTATGAAGTCTGAAGACTACCAACAAATTTTGCAGCATAATGTAGGGCCCAGTGTGAGGTCATGGGTCTTCCAGCAGGACAATGATCCAAAACACACTTCAAAAAGCACTAGAAAATGGTTTGAGAGAAAGCACTGGAGACTTCTAAAGTGGCCAGCAATGAGTCCAGACCTGAATCCCATAGAACACCTGTGGAGAGATCTCAAAATGGCAGTTTGGAGAAGGCACCCTTCAAATCTCAGGGACCTGGAGAAATTTGCCAAAGAAGAATGGTCTAAAATTCCAGCAGAGCATTGTAAGAAACTCATTGATGGTTACCGGAAGCGGTTGTTCGCAGTTATTTTGTCTAAAGGTTGTGCTACCAAGTATTAGGCTGTGGGTGCCAATACTTTTGTCCGGCCCATTTTTGGAGTTTTGTGTAAAATGATCAATGATTTGACTTTTTTTCATTCTCTTTTGTGTTTTTTCATTGCAAGCAAAATAAATGAAGATATTATTACCAAAGCATTTGTGATTGCAATCATTTTCTGGAAGAAATTGAGTATTATCTGACAGAATTGCAGGGATGCCAATACTTTTGGCCAGCACTGTATGTATCGAGTAAACCTCCATACATTTCAGCATCAGAATTCCGTCTCCTCCTCTGTGGGGTAATGGAACTTGTTTCAGTGCTTGGAATCTAAGCTATTGTGTGGCTGTGTCTTGCAAAATGGGCCAGAATTGGAAGTGGTAGGTTATGGCAGCAAATGTTGAACTTATGTTGTTTAATGCAGTCTCGCACACGTTGGGTGGTTTCCCCAACGTATGCGAGACCGCAAGGATATTTATTAAGATATACCACATAATTAGTATTACATGTGTAGTAACCATTGATCTTGATGACTTGACCAGATTGTGAGTGATATACTCTGTTACCCTTCATGATGTTGAAACACTGGATCAAGTGAAGCACAGGAATGTTTCTAACTTAGGGGTGTTAAGAATTGTTGTCTGGTAAGTCTCAAGACTGAGACTGCACACAAGTGGAGTGCAGCCTACACCTCCCTTGATTCCAATCTTGGAAACTACACACATCACAGAATTCATCAAGGGATATAGTGAGCATTTAGTCCCCACAGCCATTCCACTGATTTTATTAACATTGGGATGTGTAAATTAAAAATGACTAAAATGTCACTTTATCCCCAAAGTTTGAATTTTCACAAGGGGTTGAAGAAAAAGCAACTCACAGTAATTTAAACAATTTCTCCTGAACATGGCAATACCCCATATGTGGTCATAATCTTC
Source organism: Leptodactylus fallax (assembly GCA_947044405.1). Taxonomy (NCBI): domain Eukaryota; kingdom Metazoa; phylum Chordata; class Amphibia; order Anura; family Leptodactylidae; genus Leptodactylus; species Leptodactylus fallax. The sequence goes on from CAMRHE010000024.1 coordinate 4,163,945, forward strand.
TGTATGGGTACATGGGGGGGAGATGGCTTGGAATGGAAAGAGCACTATTTGGCTTTCAGAGTGCAAATTTTCCTGGAATAGTTTTCAGGTGCCATGTTGCATTTGCAGAGGCGCTAAAATACCTGTACAATAGAAACCCCAAAAAAGTCACCCCATTTTGGAAACTATACAGAACATATCAAGGGGTATAATAAGTATTTTGATGCCACAGCTGTTTCACAGATTTTATTAACATTGGGACGTTAAAATTTAAAATGACTTTTACTTTCAATTACACAATTGCTCCTGAAATTGGGAATACCCCAACCCCATGTGGGTACATGGGGTTCTTGGAATGGAAAGAGAGCTATATGGCTTTTGGAGGGCAGATTTTGCTGCAATAGTTTTTGGGTGCCATGTCATACACTGACGAGCAAAAGGGTAACAATGTTTTGAACTTTTCACTTTCAGGCTCCATATCTCACCATCCACTACAACCTTGAATGTGACACTACCATTATTTTATAGACAATCACTTTGGCTATCTCATACATAAATTTGACATGCAATTATTTAGCATATGATTAGTTATGCAGATTCTTGTCATGTAACTGCATTGTTACAGTTTTGCTCCTAAAAATCTAAATTTTTATGTCGTCCTTTTCATATCCATAGTACTTGAGTGTATGAAGTAACTCATCTTGTAGGATATTCCGATATAGCTCAGCATTGAGATCACCATCAATCCTGGTTAAATATAGAATTCCTTTGGCTGTGAAACAACCACATATCATCAGGCTTCCTCCACTGAACTTGACAATTTCTTCAATTTCTTGATCCATTAGCCCCTATTTCTCTTGTTTCTTCCAGACCCATTTGCACCCATCAGAGTCCAGTCTATTGACTTTCGTCAAAGTCCAGATCTGAATCCCTTTGAGCATTTGTGGCAAGACATGAAAATTTTTATTCACAGACGCTCTCCATCCAATCTAGTTGAGCTTGAGCTATTTTACAAAGAAGAATAGACAAACATCTCAGGCTCTAGATGCGCAAAGCTGGTAGAGACATACCCCCAAAAATTTGCAGCTGTAATTGCCGCAAAAGGTGGCTCTACAAAGTATTGATATAGGTGGGCTGAATACTTTTGCACGTCACACATTTTTAGATTATTATTTGATTAAAATTTTGAAAACTATGTACTTCACCATTATCTGCTACTTTGTGTTCGTCTATCACTTCAAATCTCAATAAAATACATTTAAGTTTGTGGTTGTACGGTGACAAAATGTGAAAAAGTTCAAGGGGTATGAATACTTTTGTAAGCCATTGTATAAGGAGGTGGTTAATTAACTGGAATGATAAATGAGTAGACATGTATTTACTTCTTTTACAAACTGATGTATTCACCAGTAAGTAAGAATTAAAATAATAACATAGAGGGATATATTTTATTCCAGTGTTTCTGTGAGTACTTTGTGCTATGCATATTATATTCCTACAAATTGGAACATATTCTTTTATGACAACATCATAAGAACTGATTCCTCAGCATAGGAACTGCACATTGTACAGTCTGTTACTGCATATTACAAAACATAAAAGATACAAATATTCCCTTTGATTATTTTAAACACTTCCGGTACCTGGAGGCTGCTAGAACAACAAATGTGCGAGGTCCAGGTGTTAGACCCCAACAGATCACATACTGATGACCTATACTGCAGTTATCAGTATCCTATCCTATCAGTATGAAAACTCGATTTGGGGCTGGAAAACCCATTTAGCATAAGTACAGCGGATATGTGTGTGCATGGGAGTACAAATGGCAATGACAATTCAGGGGCTCCACAGGTGTACAAATCCAATCTTTGTCTATATAGTTCATACAAACAGTTTAGCAGTGATATGCAGTCACTTTCCAGCATACAGTAGTTGCAATAAACAAGATAAAAGCCTTTTTCCTTCTGGAAGCTTACTGAATGCACACTCAGATTGTACAGCATCCAATGGGTCCGTCTTCCCTTATTACTTTTAGCTGTAGCCATACTTTGCGTTGATACAGCATTTTTGATTGTTGTGCATTTTAATCACATCAAAGTGAATAAGATTTCATGTAATCTTATCCACACTTTGCAGACAAAACACTGAGAAAAACACAGCATTTTTAAAAATGCATTCATTTTTTGAACAACACATTATGTTGATTTTATCCCCCAAAATGCTGTGTTTTCCCCATAGGCTTATATGGGTGGAGACAAAAATGTAAAACATAGTGGAAAAACAGTGAAAAATGCAAGCATTTTTGTAGTATTTTTTCCACTGCATTGTCACTGCATGTTTTCACAACATTTTTAACTTTGTTTCCCTATGTATGGTATTAGGTCTTATTCACCTGGCATTTTGTGATGCCCGTCATAATCATGGACTGCATGCAGACCTATTTCTTGTAATGGGAGCATGCAGATCTCTGCTTGTTTTCCATGGACCTAAAGAATGGAGACATGCTCTATTTTGGTCATTTTTGTGGACTATGGAGCTCCATTAAAGCCTATGGATCTTTGAAAATCACAGATAGCACAATGTATGCCATCCATGTGCTGTCTGTTTTTCACAGACATTGTAAAGTATAGGAAATTGTTCAAAAAAGTTGATTTGTTTTTCAAGGTGGGGTAGAGGGTTGGCCATGATTATCATGGGCATCACACATCTGCAAAATTTAGACATGTCTGTAAGGCCTTTATATTTTTATTTTGGCTTTCTGACCTGACTTTCATAAAGGTAGCACAGGTTACACCAGAAATCTATGCTGGATTCATTTGGGGATTGTATCAAGCCTGGCATTCCTCTGTGAATAGGTTGTCAAACAATAGACCTGTATTTTGGTCCAGAGGGGAACACATAACTTCACAATAAGGTCAAATGTTCAGTATTTATAAACCAAAAAGCAGTGGAACCTACAGAGAAAAGTACAATCCTCAACATTAAAATTGCAACATCAAGAAGGACAACCTCTAAGGTTATACAAATTGAAGAACTAGGTATCAATAAGATCTACAAATCATCAGGTTTTCAAGCACCCATCTCTGTCATGAGGGAGGGGCATAGAAGCCACATGGAAAACAAAGGTTTTAGCCACGTGAAACCTCAAATTTGGATCAAGTGATGTAGGATGATTATGCGATGCCTTCTGTTTGCCAACTTGCCAGATATAGCCACTTGTAGCAAACTGAGAGGGGCAGAATCCTTGAAATAAGAGACCTTGGTTTATTATTCTGGCCGCTAGAGGTACTGGGTTCAGTTATAGATATACAAAGTAAGGTTCACCATAGACAACTTTACAATGCTCTTCAAAGTGACTTCAATCTTCTGGGGTCTCCATAAGACAATGAGTGCCACTCCTGTTCCACACTGTTGGATGTTGGACTAGACCTCTTGTACTTTGTGACGCAGTGTCTGTTTCCAGGGATGGCACAGACTGAACCACTGCTCAACTCCACTCTACTCCCATATAGGCATGAAGACCACTGCATTGCCACAGCCAGCATTGGGTCATACCATGTGAAATGGCTAAACAACTCCCCCCTTCGTACAACACCTGAGCATAACAGCAGTTCTGCTCTATAACAGTCTGACACATAAAACCAGGCTAAGAACTATGCAGGACATATACAGAGAAGTACTGATATTATTGAAAGCAGTAATGGCTTTCTTCTGGCAACTCGACCATGCAGCCCATTTTTCTTCAAGCGCCTCCTTATTGTGCATCTTGACACAGCCACACCAATAGTTTTCAGAGAGTCCTGTATTTCAGCTGATGTCATGTGTGGGTTTTTCTTTGCATCCTGAACAATTTTTAGGGCCGCAAAACACAGAAGTTTGACAATAAATGGCTTCAACCAACCACTAACCATGAGTGGAGAAAAAGTTTTTGTGTTGTCATTCCTATTCACTGAAAAAAGGCCAAAAAAAACAAAAAATCTGCCAGGGTATGTAAACTTTTTAGCACAACTGTATACAGTACCTTGCGAAAGTATTCAGCCCGCTTGAACTTTTCAACCTTTTGCCACATTTCAGGCTTCAAACATAAAGATATAAAATTTTAATTTTTTGGTGAAGAATCAACAACAAGTGGGACACAATTGTGAAGTGGAACGAAATTTATTGGTTATTTTAAACTTTTGTAAAAAATAAAAAACTGAAAAGTGGGGCGTGTAATATTATTCGGCCCCTTTACTTTCAGTGCAGCAAACTCACTCCAGAAGTTCAGTGAGGATCTCTGAATGATCCAATGTTGTCCTAAATGACTGATGATGATAAATATAATCCACCTGTGTGTAATCAAGTCTCCGTATAAATGCACCTGCTCTGTGATAGTCTCAGGGTTCTGTTTAAAGCGCAGAGAGCATCATGAAGACCAAGGAACACACCAGGCAGGTCCATGATACTGTTGTGGAGAAGTTTAAAGCCGGATTTGGATACAAAGAGATTTCCCAAACTTTAAACATCCCAAGGAGCACTGTGCAAGTGATCATATTGAAATGGAAGGAGTATCAGACCACTGCAAATCTACCAAGACCTGGCCGTCCCTTTAAACTTTCATCTCAAACAAGGAGAAGACTGATCAGAGATGCAGCCAAGAGGCCCATGATCACTCTGGATGAAATGCAGAGATCTACAGCTGAGGTGGGAGAGTCTGTCCATAGGACAACAATCAGTCGTACACTGCACAAATCTGGCCTTTATGGAAGAGTGGCAAGAAGAAAGCCATTTCTCAAAGATGTCCATAAAAAGTCTCGTTTAAAGTTTGCCACAAGCCACCTGTGAGACACACCAAACATGTGGAAGAAGGTGCTCTGGTCAGATGAAACCAAAATCGAACTTTTTGGCCACAATGCAATACGATATGTTTGGTGTAAAAGCAACACCACCCTGAACACACCATCCCCACTGTCAAACATGGTGGTGGCAGCATCATGGTTTGGGCCTGCTTTTCTTCAGCAGGGACAGGGAGGATGGTTAAAATTGATGGGAAGATGGTTGGAGCAAATACAGGACCATTCTGGAAGAAAACCTGTTGGAGTCTGCAAAAGACCTGAGACTGGGACGGAGATTTATCTTCCAACAAGACAATGATCCCAAACATAAAGCAAAATCTACAATGGAATGGTTCACAAATAAACATATCCAGATGTTAGAATGGCGAAGTCAAAGTCCAGACCTGAATCCAATCGAGAATCTGTGAGCTGAAAACTGCAGTTCACAAACGCTCTCCATCCAACCTCACTGAACTCGAGCTGTTTTCCAAGGAAGAATGGGCAAGAATTTCAGTCTCTCGATGTGAAAAACTGATAGAAACATACTCGAAGTGACTTGCAGCTGTAATCGCAGCAAAAGGTGGCGCTACAAAGTATTAACTTAAGGGGGCCGAATAATTTGGCACGCCCCACTTTTCAGTTTTTTATTTTTTACAAAAGTTTAAAATATCCAATAAATTTCGTTCCACTTCACGATTTTGTCCCACTTGTTGATTCCTCACCGAAAAATTAAAATTTTATATCCTTATGTTTGAAGCCTGAAATGTGGCAAAAGGTTGAAAAGTTCAAGGGGGCCGAATACTTTCGCAAGGCACTGTATATTGATGTGAGTGAAATGCTTTGGTTATAATAGGAAGTTTCTCTTCACTGTCTTTTTTCTGTTATCTGCTGTACTTCTTGCTCACTCCTTCTCTTCCCCTGCCCATAGACTCCTGTAGACCTGTGTCATGTGAGTCATTTGACCTTAAAAAACAGAGTAGTAATTTACCCAATGTAAGTTAATTCAGCAGAGGGACAGGAAGCAGGGTAAAAGCTTGATAGGAGCAGAAAGAGTAATTTTTCTGCAATAAGATATCTTACAAATATAATTCTAAATGACTCCAATTCTCTTGGGCTTTCATGTTAATGCTTCCTTAGGGACATTGCAGATGGGTCACAGTGCCCAGAAACCATTCTAAAAAATCTGCTCTCCTAAAGCAGTTTACAACCATATATAGTCTATTTATTGAAAAATTATGTAGCAAATGACATTTGTAAAGTGCTTTTCTCACAGAAATTCAAAGCACAGGTAGCATTGTGGAGGAGATAGTGGCTGCCATACAAGCACTTATCCCCAACACTTACAAGTATCAGATGTTTGTACAGGGAGCCACTTTACCTATCTGTGTATTTTTGGCATGTGGGGGTATACTGGAGTAACTTGAGGAAACCCATGCAAACATGGGGAGAACACACAAACAACATGCAGATGTTGCCCTTGGTCAGATTCAAACCCAGGACTTTGAGTGCTGCAAGGCAAGAGCACTAACCGATACGCCACCATGCTGCAGTGCTTTTTTTTTACTTATTAACTTTTGTGAAAATAAAAAAAATTGGGGCTAAAGTAATTTTTCAGCAAAATCTGTCCTCCAAAAGCCCATCTGATCCCATCCGCAAACTCAAATAGTATTTTATGATCAAATATAGGGTATAATTCAGGAGAAAATTTCCACAGTGAAGAAGGATCTCCTGTGACACTTTCTCACGGCCACCAGAGCCGTCATTCCCAGGAGCTGGCGAAGCACTACTGGTTGAATTTCTACAGGAGCTTCTTCTAATATGGAGAATCGAGGCCCTGGTGGCAGAGGATTCTTCCGATCCCTCCAAATTTGATGCCCTTTGGCGGCCTTGGGTGGTGTTTCAGGAATCGTCCGAGTTCTCCTCTTTCTTCTCATGATCCGGAATTACTTTACTTTATTATTCTCTTCTCCCTTTTCTCTTCAGAGGCTACTGGTCTTTCTACCTTCCCCCTAATGCTTCCCTTCCCCATCTCATCGTCCTCATGTGTCTTCCTGATTGTTGTTCCCGTTGTGTGTTTCCCTTGTCTGTTTTGTCCGTCCCTCGAACCTATGCAGATGTTGTTCATATGAGCTCATATACCTGGGCCTTCGCCCCATTGTTAGTATATTGTGTTTCAAATCAGTGGGCGGGGTTCTCCCCTAGTCTTTTGTGTCTGGGCGAGGCCTGCACGAATCTGCGCCTTTGTTGGTTTGTACTGCCTTTTGGTTTCTTTTCTTTTTCTCCTCCCTCTTATTTTGTATTGTACTGAAAATTCTTTAATAAACATTGATTAAACATAATTCAGGAGAAAATGCTTGTGTGGTGCTATGTAGAGCACAACTGAGTAAAAGTGCCCATATTCTGCTGTAAAATTTTATGTTTCTAAATATACATAAAATAAATTGACCAAATGTACAAACGTACAATGTGTCATGAAAAATCTCAGAATCACTTGGATAAATAAAAGCATTTCAATGTCATTACCAAATAAAGTGACCCATGTCAAATTTGCATAATGGGGTTTTGTCATAAAGGTCAAAATCGGCTGCTGTAGTAATTGGTAGCTGTATCTTGCCATCATTTTTCCAATCATCATATTTATCAATCTCTTTAAAAAAAAAAAGTTGTTCTGCATGTGGCTATAGACACATATCCTCTTTTTCACACTTAACAATAGTGAAAATAACATTTGGGGCAGGGGCGTAACTGGGCCCCCCAGCAAACCTTTGACTTGGGCCCCCCTCCCACAGGATAGCGTCCCCACAGTATAATGCCCCATTTACACACACTATAATGTCCCAAAGTGGCCTCCTGACAGTATAATGTCCCATAGTGGCCCCTCCTCACTGTATAATGTTACATAGCGGCCCCTCCACACTGTATAATATCCCATAGCAGCCCCCCACATAGTATAATGTCCCATAGCGGCCCCTCCACATAGTATAATGTCCCATAGCGGCCCCTCCACCCTGTATAATGTCCCACAGTGGCCCCTGCACACTGTATTATGTCCCACAGTGGCCCCTGCACATGGTATTATGTCCCACAGTGGCCCCTGCACATGGTATTATGTCCCACAGTGGCCCCTGCACACTGTATTATGTCCCACAGTGGCCCCTGCACATGGTATTATGTCCCACAGTAGCCCCTGCACACAGTATTATGTCCCACAGTGGTCCCTGCACACAGTATTATGTCCCACAGTGGCCCCTGCACATGGTATTATGTCCCACTGTGGCCCTTGCATGCAGTATTATGCCCCACAAACTATTATTAGGGTCTTTTCAGACCCCAGTGTATAATGATCGGAGACCCAGCGGAGGTGAGGAAACATAAAAACCAGTGTTACTGGGCTCTGGTACACTCCCTGCTGCTTTCGGCACACACGTTACATGGGCCTGGCCGGCGTCGAGACGCATAATGATGCCGGCCTGACCCACGTGACATCTGGGATGTCAACAAAGAGGCTCCAAAGACTGCTGTTAGTCATGCCGAAGCACACGAGAAGTGAGTAACACTGGGACATCTCCAATCATTATACACTGGGGTCTGAAAAGACCCCAGAGTATAATGATAGCAGCATTTGTTGGGGATTGCAGGCCAGTGGCCTCACTTACCGAACCCCGCTCCTGTGAGCAGGAGCGGGGATCGGTAAGTAAATAGGGTCCTGTTGGGGTTACTCCAGCAGGTAACGGCCTATTAAAAAAGAAAAAAAAAAAAAAAAAACATCAGGGGCCCGCCAGGCCCCCCAATGTCCCACTGAACACCTTTACAATGGCGTGGTACCACACTACTGGCTCAATTATATACACAAATATGTCCCAACTTTAATTTATATGACTGAATTTAGTTTTTTGATTGATATCTAATAAACATTATTTACCTAAGCAAACCAATGTAAACATGGTACTATAAGAGGTAAAATTGTTATCCTAAAGGTAGACTGTGGCAGGAAAATAATTTGTTAAGTCGTAGAAACACAATAACCAAGTATGTACAGAAAAGTATATCCCATAGTATTACCTTAAACTTTTCTTCAAGTGTATTTTCGTTGCTGACATTTGCAAGCAGTAAGGTAAATTGATACAATATGTACAACTAGTACACCATAGCTGTCAGGTATAATATTTGCGTACTGTGTGGAAATAGGTAAGGAAATAGATATTTTTATTTGCTTCCATCAAACAATGTGCAGTTTTTCTTACAGCTGGTATATAAAATTCAAGCTATAACAATACAGAAAGTGTTGTCTCAGCGTTTATAATGCAGTTTTCCTAGGTTGCTATTTTAGGGTCTAATAGTGTATAATGACATTTACTGTAGGCATTGTGTGCAAGTATAAAAAAGATCTATGTGCTACCTATAGAGATGTAGGATATAAGCAACTTGAGAAAATTATGTATTATCAATTTATGCATACAGGCAGTGATTTAAGGAGAGCAATATTATTTACAGACTTCTTTATTTTATCGAATAGGAACATCTCGAATGCATGCCATGCAAAAAAAAATGCATACTTTGATAAATTATGGCATAAAAAAATTGTTTTTTTCTAGATTTCTTTTGTCATCCGTATATAAGTTTAGATTTTCTGACATGTCAGGTATTTAAATATGGTAGCCGCACAGGATCTGAAACCCAGCACTAATGTCCACAATCAGTGCCCACACTCGCGGGCATTAACTTCCAAAACACCTTACTCAAAACCTGAGCACTGCCATCTGGGGCCAGTGATCTGTTGCCATGATAGTCATGTGCCTATTAAAGGATCCCAGGATTGTCTGGCATTCATTTGTTTTAAAGACTGCTCTATGCAGTCTGCAATACAAATGCTGTCATTTTGCAGTGCGTTAGCATTGTAATCCATTGCTTTAGTGATCAGAAAAATATATAAAAAAATAATTAAAAATTCAAATCACCCCCTTTCCTTAGAGTACATATAAAAGTACCTAAATAAAGTGAAACACATACACATTAGGTATCCCTGTGTCCAAAAATGCCAGGTCTACAAACTTCTAAAAGTGTTTTTCCCATAGTGGGAAAACAAATCAAAAGAGTCAAACTGCATTTTTATTGCTGTTTCGTTTCCCATAAAAATTTGGATAAAAAGCAATCAAAGCAATAGACATTCCCCAAATTGGTATAAATAAAAAGTACATCTGGACCTACAAAAAAAGACTTCTTATGCATCCCCGTACATGGAACTATAAAGAAGTTACAGGAGTCAGAATATGGCGACGCCAAGTTTTGGATTTTTTTTAAGGGGTTAAAACATAAAAAAAACTATATAAATTTGGTATCCTTGGAATTGTACTGGCGAATAGACTATGGATGACATATCATTTTGCCTGCACAGTCTGTAAGAAAGTCACACAAACTTTTCTTCAATTCCACCCAATTCTGAATTTTTTTCCAGATTCCCAATACATCGTACAGAATATTAAATGGTAACATTACAAAGTACAATTTGTCCTGCAAACATATTAAGCCCTCATACAGCTCTGTAAACAGAAAAATAAAAAAGCTAAAGGGAATCTGTCAGGTCCATATGGACCTGGAGTTTAGTTTCCCAAATCATCCTGTTATAACGCAATCCATGGCCGCATTAAAAATAAAAAAGCTTTATACTCACCCTACCGCTGTACTCCCCGCACCTGCGCAGTTCTTCAATGAAGCCAGAGGAGTACTCCTCGGCTTCAGTGCGCATGCCCCGCAATTACGCAGTGAAGCCGGGGTGTCCATCTTTGGTTTCACTGAAGAACAGTGCAGGCGCCGGGAGGCGTACCTCATGAATAAGCCGGACCGCACTCACCAAACAGCGTCGATCGGACCCTTATCTTGGTAAGTATAAAGGTGTTTTATTTTTAATGCGCCTGCGGATTGCATTACAACAGGGTGATTTGGGACACTAAACCCCAGGTCTATAAAGACCTGTGGGTGGTTTAGTGTCCCAGATTGACCTGACAGATTCCCTTTAAGGGTTTGGAAGGCAGGGAATCAAAAAACAAAATCGAAAAATGCCTGTGGCGGGAAGGGGTTAATGGGAGTACCAATATAATTCTCTGCAAATCCAGGAAACCTCTTCTTCACCAGTGCCTTGCTATTGGTATATAGAGGGGATTATTTATTGTAAAATGTATGCCAGAAAACTGTCATTGTTTGCAACATGGCTAAAGTTAGCGCCAAGATATGCCACTTTGTTTGCTTCCCACACTGGTCACCACCTTTTTAAGTGGGCAAAGTGTAGTGGGAATCAAGTTGGGTTGGAACGGGGATGGCATGTCAGATTTACTTTAATTGACTTAAATTCATGTCAGAAAATTTGACTTATCGCTGATTGGTGTAAATTAAATTCTGGTGCAGAAGCCCAGGATGCCATAAATGATGCAGCCTCTTCATAGGCACATCCTGCACCAGTGGGGGAATTGAATAAGACAGGTATGATATACTGGTATATATGGTATATATAGTCTTAATAAATTCTCCCCTTTGAGTTGCAGTTCGTGCCTATTCCCGCAAATACAATTAGTAGTACTTCATGGAGTTGACATCCACTCAGGAGCTGGGCAGGTGCTACTGGGATTTGGTGTTAGCTGTATTATACAACTGACACTGAGTGATAAAACCTGCAGTCAGAGCTGAGCTCTGTTCACAGGTGTTAACCCCTTAGATGGGTATGTATAGGTTTACAGCCATATATACACTGCAATGGTGTAATGTCCGCGCCCATTCGGACTTTGGCGCCATCCTCCGGCCGCATGCTACGGTGCAAGAGGTGTGTCCGGCTATGATTCCTTGCTTTAAGTTCTTGTAGTACCCTGTCTGAACACTGTTCAATTCCCTCACCTCTGTAATTGATTTTCTACCACACCCATCTCTTACACCTTTGTTTCCCTCTGCTCCTCTAATAGTTAATCTAAGCCTTGCTTTGTGATTGACAGCCTATCTGCCAATCAAGCCTGGGGTGGGTTCTGGACTTCCTTAAACAGGTCATCTGCCCACACAAGCTTGCTGGCTATTGTGACTCTGTCCTTGCTAAGCGTTTCTACTTGCTCTTTATTGTATTGTATTTATTGACCTCTGATCTTTGTCTTTTCTTGTGACTACTCTTTTGGATTGTGATTTGGTACTGCTTTGTCTCTCTGGCTTTGATCCTTGGCTTGCTGACTTCTCTTCTGTGGTGTGCTGTTTTGTCTGCGTTTTGTGTTTGCACTTATCTAGAGAAGGGACTGGCGCCCAGTTGTCCCTGTCATTAGGACAGTGATACAAGTAGGTAGGGACAGGGGCTGGGTCGAGTATAGGACTCACTGTCTCTGTCATTCCCTTCCTCCCAGGTTTCTGCAGCAGCACAGCGGTATTGCTCAACTGGCAATTCCCTAACAAATACATTTGTATTGCAGTGTATATGACTGAACCAGCAATTGCTGGTTCATGTCTTCTAGTGGGACAAAAAAAAAAGGTATTAAAAATAAAATAAAATAAACCTTTTCCCCATATAATATCATTTATTATGTTAAAAAAAATGTAAATAAAAAAATACATATTAGGTATTTCTGCATTGGTCTAATTGGTTTTGTTTCAGGTTGCTTGGGTCCCTGATTCATTTTGGGTTGAACAAGTTCAGATAGAAATGGAAGTGAAATTATTATACTCTGGGGTCTCTACAGATCCCAGAGTATAATAGGTGGAGGCTTAGGAAAGGTGTAAAAAAACATTTATACTCACCTTCCCTCATCTCTTTTGGGCCTCCTCACAGTGTCCAGTGATCTCTCTCAGGCCCCTCGGTGCCGTGCCCATGTGACCGATGTGGCCTAATCACAGACCTCAGTGGTGACTGCGGGCACATGACATCACCAGGAGAGCACTGAATGCTGTGGGGAGGCCCAAAAGAGGTGAGGAATGGTGAGTGTAAATGTGTTTTATTTTTTTTTCACCTTCCCTGGGCCTCCACCTGTTATTCTCTGGAGTACGAAGAGACCCCAGAGTATAATAATGTAACGCAATTTTAGTTAGTCTGAGATGAATCACCAGTTATTTGATTTAGTTAAGCACTGTATAATTTGAAACATTCTGGTCAAACCGGTCTTGGATTGAACTGGTTCGTCCATCTCTAGCGATGAAAATGCCTTTTCCAGCATGATGGAGCACCATGTCCCAAGGCAAAAGTGATAACTAAGTGTAGTGCCCCCAGGGCAGATTATAATAAGGGAAAAATGTGTGGTTGTCTGGTTCCTGAGGCTGCAAGGGGGCCCATTGGCAAGTAATTGCCCATTTGCTACTATTATAATCTGACCTAAAAAAAAACTATTGGCTTCTGCTGATACAGTTGATTGCTGTTGGGGGGCACAGCAGTGTACTAGAGGTGAGTTTTTGCAAATATTTAGAAGGTTCCCTGGGGGTTTCATTAAGACTGGACACATCTCTTCAGACCCCAGAGTATATGTAGCAGAAGTCCAGGGAAGGTAAGTAAAGATAACAAACATTGCTACTAACTTCTGCTGGACTCTGGCTTGGGTCCACTTCGGCCTCTTCTGGCCTCATGAATTATGTTATGATAACGTGTGAGCCACATGACCACTGAGGGTCAATCACAGGCCTCAGCAGTTCCTGATGTCATTCAAGAAACACAAAGAAGATCCACCTTGGAGTTCAGGGGAGGTGAGTAACACTGTTTGTAACACTTTTTGGCCTGCAACTTTTTTGCCTCGGGTTCTTCTATAGATGTTATGTATGGCCGAGATGTACCCCGTAAATTCATATTAAAATTTAGTGGCCCACTATATTATATTCATAGTAGTCTACTCCCCAGGGACTTGTTTATTATACTAGGATACTTACCATAATAGAGTATATAGTATAATTCAAGAGTGGCAAAACCAAAAATTTTGGGTTCAGACAAACACAAAATGATTGGAAAATTTGGAACGAGAACCAATTTGGTCATCCTTATGTATGTGAGGAATGCCACTATGGGACATTATACTGTGTGGGGGCCACAAGGTAGCATTATACTGTGTTGAGGGCCACTTTGGGACATTATACTGTATGGAGGACTGCTATGGCACATAATAGTGCATGCGAAATTATTCTGTTTCTATTCAGGAATTTTTGGCGTTAATGGGGGCAGGGGCACACTTTCTAAACATCCCAGGACTCATGGTGTCCTTAATTTACGCCTTGAGTGTCCCATTCTAAAATGTTTACATGTTGTTTACACTGTTGTATGATTTATTTACACTGTTATCTGCATGTTGTTTAGCTTGTATTTTTAATGGGCTATACTACTCTAGGATGGCTGCTGAAAGATGGTGTGACCCAGGCAGGGAAGCTTCTGGAAAGGGCAAGAGTCTCTCTCTCTATATATATTTATACACACCCAGAATGTACTTGAATGTGTGCAAATATGTACATACGCACTCAGAAGACAGAACATATGGCCGGAGGTGCAAAGGTACATGTACCTATATGTGTGTATATGTGTGTAGGTGCAAGCACACGCACACGCACACACACGATCAAACATTTACCCATACAGAAGACCAAACATGTACACACACACACATACAGAAGACAGACATATTAACTCACCCAGGAGTCTCCTGGTTTTCAGATCCCCTCACTTTGTCACCCGACAAATATCCTGTTTCACCCGACTATTTTTTGACCTCACCTCAGTACAGTGAATATTGATTCACACCACACGATGGCGAAAAATGGATGTGTGACGGCAGTTTTAGCAATGACTGTCACTAGTTCGTTTTGACAAAACATTGAATTCAATGTGTCTATTCATGTGTCTGCTTTTTTGACAATCTGTTTTTCATGGCAGTCAAAAAAACATGACATGCACTTTCTGTGTCCTTGAAAACAAAATCTCATCCACTGAAACATATATCGCAAACTGAATAATCATCCGCGTGTCTTTTGCCTTTGACGCCTGCCCCATAGAGCACAAAATCCATTTCCAGTCCAGCATCTGGATGGGTTCAAATGTTTCACATTATCTAATGTTTGGAGTAAGTTTGCAGTAAGGAGTAGAAATGGTCCATGTTGCAGGATTGACTATAATGAGTTAAACCAAGGTAAAGTAATAACTTATCAGATAAATACTTATATATTATGCAATGTGTTTTACAACTTCAGAAACACTTATACTGTATCTTAAAAGAAAATATTATGACACAATAGTATAACATGGCTGATGGTCCCCCAGATTGTTGCATCTGCAGTGCTTCTACTTGTCATTGTATTATTGTACTGTGATGAAAGGTGCTGAATATCCTTTCTTGCTTTCCTTGTGGTGTTATAAGTACTCTTACATATAATTGAAATGTTTCTGTGCATGCTGTCACTTTCTTTTCCTGTAATAGTTGTACGCCTATCAATCCTCCTGACCTTCTCCATCTGCTGTCCCTGACTGTTATTCCAGCTTTATTTCAACATATTTGCAGCCTCTTCCATTGTATTATCTGCAAGGACTTGTGAATTGACAATACTTTTGCTGTTTGGAGGGTTTTCAGAGGCGTGGGAGAATTACTGCTGATTGTGTGATGATATTTTCATGAAAGGTTGAAGAAAATGTAATTATGTTGATAATGAAATTATGTATAATTTTTTCCTAAGTTTAGAATAACTTTTCATGCTGACTCTGTTGCTCTTTATGCTACAGTATGGTAAAAACTGCATGTACGTATGAAATATTAAATATTGGTTTTATCATTACAATTAGAGATGAGCGAATCGAAGCTGCAGAAGTGGAATTTGATCCGAATTTCAGGAAATCTTCGATTCACCTAGATTCCGGATTTCCTCACACTTCGATGCATCGAATCGCATTTTTTTTAATAAAATGGCTGCTGCACATGTTAGCACAAGGGGCAAGGGACTCTAGGAACGCGGGATCACCCACAATGCCAAGCATGCAGCTAATCAGCAGCCAGCCGGCCCTGTGATGTCACAGCCCTATAAAAACCCTCGTCCATTTTAGGTACAGTCATTTCACATTGCTCTTACTGTAGGGACAGACGTCAGCAGGAGCTAGGAAAAGACTTAGAAAACAGATTGAAGTTCAGGGAAAGAGCCTTAGAACTGTAAGGAAAGGATAGGAAGGAATTGAAAGAAGAATTTGGGGTGGTTGAATTTTAATATACATTGCAGCACTCACTGCCGTTATACTGATGCTCATTACTCATGTCTGTGTCTTCAAGGTGGAACACAACAAGTCTTTTGCAGTGCAGTACAGCAAAAAACAGTGAATTATCATCCACTAATATCTGCAGTTATTTGTTCTAATGCCTTTTTCAAGGCGTTTATTATAAGAGCCTTAGTAACTGTTCTTCCAAAGCATAACATTACAGGCCATTTGCCAATACAGAAGTGGCAAAAATCAATAATAGCCACTGATCTGTGGAATTAGCTGTTATTCTAACACTTATTTAAAGGTGTTTATTAGTGTGGAAAAAAGGTGCATATTCGCCATTTTGTTCAGAGTATAAAATTACAGGTCATTTGTCAATACAGAAGTGGCAAAAATCAATAATAGCCACTGATCTGTGCAGTTAGCTGTTATTATAACACTTATTTAAAGGTGTTTATTAGTGTGGAAACAAATAAGGGGCATGTTCGCCATTTTGTTCCAAATATAAAATTAAAGGCCATTTTGCAGTACAGTACTGCCAAAAAATCATAATTCTTATCCAGTAATCTCTGCCTTTATCATGCTTTGCAATTGGGAGCCAGGTGATGAATGGGCTTCATCGTCATCAGGAGAATAGGGTGGCAGCTTGCGCACGAGGCAGCGGTGGACTCAGCAGGGTGGCAGCAGTGGGAGGTCGGGAGCTAAATGTGCCAGGGATAGAGTACCCACTTCACAGTAGCCTACCTGCCCTGATAGCAGTGGTGCAGGGCAGTGGCAGTAGCAGTCAGTTAGTGCGGAGTGTTGGGGGTAAAATCACCTACTCGGTGGTGTAGCAGTTTTTTGTTAAGCCGCCGGGGGAGGCGATAATAGCCATATGTTCAATCTGTAGGCAGAAGGTGAAGTGTGGCCAGGGTGCCAATTTTGGCACCATAGCCCTGCGTTAACATATGCAGCGTCACCATAAAGTGGCCTGGGAGAGCCGTGGCTCCAATGTGGTGGCCCAGCCTGCCGCAGGAACCGTTGCATCACCCAGTGGCACGCACCCCATTTCAGGCAGTCAAGGCTCCACCACCTCAGCCAAAGGAAGCTGTGTGTCCTTCCCATCATCTGCTGGTCGTGATGCTCCTTCTTCTCCTCCTCCTAGTCAGTCAATGCGTCAGCAATCGACCACAGAATCTATATCTAAGAGACAACAGTATGCGTGCACTCATCCAATGGTGCAGAAGCTGAACGTGCTCCTGTCTAAGTTGCTGGTGCTGCAGTCACTCCCTTTCCACTTGGTGGACTCTGCACCTTTCAGAGAACTGATGGCTTGCGCTGAGCTGAGGTGGAGAGCCCTAAGCTGTAATTTCTTTGCCAAGAAGGCAGTACCATCCCTGCACAAATATGTAGAACAGAAAGTGGGCCAGTCCTTGAGCCTGTCGGTGTTGGCCAAATTGCACGGCAGCGCCGACGTGTGGAACTGTAACTACAGTCAAGGACAATATATGTCATTTACGGCCCACTGGGTTAATATGTTGCCTGACCAGGCACACCAGCAACTAGGACAGGTGACGCAGCTTCTGCCTCCACGATTTTACGCTGTTGGTCCTGCAACAATGTCCACCGCATCCTCCACTGTGTCCTCAGCCTCCTCTGCAGGGACAATTCACAGTGCTCCTCCAGCATACCACATGTGCAGGGCACAGTGGTGTCACGCTGTTCTACACCTTGTTTGCCTGGGCGAACAAAGTCACACAGGGGAGGAACTGCTCCGTGTCCTCAATCAAGAAATCAAATCCTGGCTTTCTTCAAGAGAACTTAAAATCGGAACAATGGTGACCGACAACGGGAAGGACATGGTATCCGCCCTGCGTCAAGGAGGGATGAGCAATGCGCCCTGCATGGGGCACGTGTTCAATCTAGTTGTCAAGTGTTTACTTAAGTGTTCCACCCGTCTGCAAGACATCCTAAAAATGTCAAGGAAACTTTGCATGCACTTCAGCCACTCGTACACCGCCAAGCACACCCTCCTTGAGCTGCAGAGGCAGAACAGCCTCCCACAACATAGGCTGATATGCGATGCTTTCACCCGTTGGAATTCAACCCTCCATATGTTGGATCGACTATATGAACAGAGAAAATCCATAAACGATTTCTTGATGTTCCAAGCGGACAGAGGTACTCCGCTGTGTAACTTTAACGTTAGCCAGTGGCAGCTCATGCGTGACACCTGCCATTTGCTAGTTCCCTAGCAAAGTGGTCACATCCTGGAAAAGATGCTTTTCAATCTGGCTGATCAGATGACTGGAGATTTGGCGTCTACATCTCATGGCCACATGAGCCCTATGGGGGCTGAACTGGAGGAGGAGGAGGATGAGGAGGACATTGAAGCACAAGCAATGTGTAGCCAAATGGGTGGAGAGGAGGAGCAGGAGCAACTAGAACAGCCAGAGGGAGATGAGGAGGACGATGCAGATGACCCAGACACACCGTGGCAGTATGCAGTGGAGATGGATGCAGGGAGTCCCTCCGAATCAGTTGTGCAAATGGCCCCATGCATGCTCACTTCCTTGTGCAGTGACAGCCGAATTGTCACCATTCGGCAGAGGGATAACTACTGCCTCTCCACCATGTTAGACCCTCACTACAGGGGAAAAATGAGGGCCATTTTTAAACCTGCTGAGAGGGAGGACAAACTGAACTACTGTAGAAAACATGCTATGTAGGAAGTTGGCCACTTCCTATCTGCGCCATCGTCCTTTCACATGTCCAACTCACGCTGCTGCCACCTCCACACTCAGCCACTGGGTGACTGTATGGCCTCCTCACGCTGCTGCCACCTCCTCACTGCCACTGATTCGCTGTATAGCCTCCTAAGGCTGTTGCTACCTACACATTATATCACCTTGCCACTCTGTGGCCTACTCACTCTGCTGCCACCTCCGCACTCTGCCACTGGGTGACTGTATGACCTTCCTCATGCTGCTGCCACCTCCTCACTCTGCCACTGGGTCACTGTATGGCCTCCTAAGGCTGTTGCTACCTACACATTTTATCACCTTGCTACTCTGTGGCCTACTCACTCTGCTGCCACCTCTGCACTCTGCCACTAGGTCACTGTATGTCCTCCTCATGCCACTGCCACTGGGACACTGTATGGCCTCCTCATGCCGCTTCCACTGGGTCACTCTGTGTACTCCTCATGCTGCTGCCACTGGGTCACTGTATGTCCTCCTCATGCCGCTGCCACCGGGTCACTGTATGCCCTCCTCATGCCGCTGCCACCGGGTCACTGTATGCCCTCCTCATGCGGCTGCCACCGAGTCACTGTATGGTCTCCTCATGCCGCTTCCACTGGGTGACTCTGTGTACTCCTCATGCTGCTGCCACTGGGTAACTGTATGGCCTCCTCATGCCGCTGCCACTGGGTTACTGTATGGCCTTCTCATGCCGCTTCTACTGAGTCACTCTGTGTACTCCTCATGCCGCTGCCACTGGATCACTGTATGCCCTCCTCATGCCGCTGCCACTGGGTCACTGTATGCCCTCCTCATGCTGCTTCCACTGGGTCACTGTATAGCCTCCTCATGCTGTTTTCACTGGGTCACTCTTTGTACTCCTCATGCTGCTGCCACTGGGTCACTGTATTGCCTCCTCATGCTGCTGCCACTGGGTAACTGTATGGCCTCCTCTTGCTTCTGCCAACTCCACATTATTTCTCCTTGCCACTCTGTGGCCTCCTCATGCTGCTGCAACCTCCACATTATATCGCCTTGCCACTCTGTGGTCTCCTCATGCTGCTGCCAACTCCACATTATGTTGCCTTGCCACTCTGTAGACATCTATGTGGAATCAGCAGATGACGGTGTAAAAGGAGTGCGCTCTTTCACGCTACAGTAGGATGTTGGGCCTCTGCGCTGTTCTTTATATCTGGCACTAACATGGACCTGTAAGGCTGAGTTCACACTTGAGTTAGTTGGTCAGTTTTGGCCCCGTAACTGGCCAAATAAATGAAGTGTGCAGCGGTTCTAAGAGCGACGCCTATCATGTGCGTGTCATACTGACTCACAGTATTGTTTCACTACCACAGCAGGCTCCCTATGTGTGTTACTGCAAGGCACAGAGTTCTACACCACTATACAGGCTCTCTGAAGCCAGGAAATAGCTATTTTTTTTTAATGTGATTCGTTGCGAATTAATTCGGATCGAAGCAAATCTTTTTGGAAACTTGGGAGAATCAGCCGAATCGAATTTTTGATAAATTCGCTCATCTCTAGTTAGTTGCAACAACAAGAATATATTTATTAAGATATCAAGAAACCTCTAGTTAAAATACATGTAGTAATTTCCCATAAAAAATAACAAATATGCTTTTTTGCTTGTCTGTAGTGCATCCAGATGATCTATAGATTTCCTACATATATGGTAATTCCATGGCTAATAAGGTTTATGTATGAGTTAACTGTAGTGCATCTAGATGATCTATATAGTCCAAATATGCAGTGAAATATATGGTTAGGCTAAGACTCCACATAGTGAGCCACAGCCAAAAAGTGCTGCGGAAAAGACAACAGCAGTTTTTTTCCGCAGTGCTTTTCACAGAGTTTTTCTCTGCGGAGAAAAAACCTAGTGTTTCCATAAGTTTAATTGACATGCTGTGATTTACAAAAACGCAGCGGTTTTTAAAATTGCAGCATTTCCACTGCAGATTTTTTTCTGCAGTGTGTGGATGGGATTAGCCAGAACCCCATCCACTTTACAGGTACTATAATACATGGCGTTTTTGCCATGGTGTTTCCTTAGCAGCCAAAATGCTATGTTTTCGCAACGTGGGGCCCGGCCTTAAAGGAGCTTTCCTGTCCCAAAATTGCTTTTTATAATAATGATCTGTCCACAGGGTAGGTCACCTTCAGTATGAGATCTGTCTCTACCTTTATTACATACCGTACTTCCACATGGTGGTTGGGTACAAACTGCTCCCTTTGAAATCAGCTGTTAGTACAGAAAAGAGCAACAGCAAAGATAAATAAATAGTAAAAAAAAAGTAAAAAAAAAAGCTAATATAATTAATTTAAGGACCTATGGTAAGTGTTATTTTTAACAGGAATATGCCATTAGCAAATAAACCATTGTTTTTATGTTTTAAACATATGTGTTAAATTTTTTTTATTTTTTATTTTTTGATATTCCCTGTCACTATCTATGTTAACCCGTCACTTACTGTACATTTTTAGATTTTCGTTTTTGACTCCCCACCATCCAAATCCCATAACTTTTTCATTTATCCATGTACAGAGCCACATGAGGGCTTAATGTTTGCAGAACAAATTGTATTTTGTAATGGTACTATTTAATATTCTGTACAATGTACTGGGAAGCTGGAAAAAAATTCAGAATTGGGTGGAATTGGAAAAAATTTGTTTCTGCTGCATTCTTATAGGCTTTGTTTTTCCGGTGCTCACTGTGCAGCCAAAATGACATATCACCTGAATTTTATGGGTCTGTAAAATTCTGGTGATACCAAATTTATATAGGTTTTTATGTTTTAACCCTTAAAAAAAAATCATAAACTTTGCAAAGAAATATCTTTGAGTTGTCATATTCTGACACCCATAACTTCTTTATATTTCAATCTACAGGCAGGCATAATGCATCTTTTTTTGCAGGGCCAGATGTACTTTTCAGTTATACCATTTTGGGGAATGTCTATTGCTTTTATCGCTTTTTATTAAAATTGAGGTGAAACAGTGGTTCAATTATTTTGTTTTTCCTGCTACAATGTTCACCATATCGGAAAAATATTTTATAAGTTTCTAGACCAGGTGGTTTTGGACACAGGGATACCTAAAGTGAATGTGTTAATTTTTTGATTAGAATTTTCATTTTTTTTAAATTAATTAATAATTAATTAATTAATTTCTTTCCCCTTTTACTTTTAGACCCCCCTTATATTAAATCCCTTTGAGGGGTCTTCAATTCCAGGGGGTCTAATCACTAATGTAAAGCATTACTACGTTAATGCATCTCAATGCATTACAAAATACCGGCAGTTCTATTACAGATAGCGCAGCCTGCAATAGAACCATATGACAGAGAAGCCTGGGAACCTTCAATAAGCTCCTGGCTGTCATGGCAATAGATTGCCATCCCTGATCTTGTGCCGGAGACTGGCGATACACAACAAAAATGACACCTTGGTCAGCTTTGACCGAGGTGCCAGAGGTCTTAATTCCCGCAATCAGTGCCCACATTGATCATGGGTATCAGTGCTGGGTCTCTGCCGTATAATACAGTGAGACCTGATGGCTATGGCAGCTGCTCAGCTCCTGAGTGGCCAAATATTTAAATACCCGACATCGGCCGTATTATTATGATGGATGTCGGGAAAGAGTTACAATATAATAAAATCTTCACTGTCAATCTAAGCTCAATAATAGTCAGACACTTCCTGTTCTGAAGCAATACAATGAAAGATAACAGATGATGGTCACAGCTCACCTTCCTGCGCAGCAGTGGCGTAACTAAAGTCTTGTGGGCCCCAGTGCAAACTTTTGTCCGGGGCCCCCTACCCCCTCCCTAGAGTGAATTATTGGTAGTGGCGGTTACGGGTGCTGCAGCGATATCTCAGATACTTGAAAGGGATACAGCTTTAGTACCCACAGCTGCAGTTATCAAGAATACAGTGAGTGAACAGCACATCACCTGGCATATTAACAATACTGGGACAGTATTACATGCTTGACAGTGGCCCCTACACAGTATTACATGCTTGAAAGTGGCCCCCCACACAATATTGCGTGCTCCATAGCTTTAGTACCCACAATTGTAGGTATCAAGAATATGATGAGTGAGCAGTGCAGCACATGGCATGTTAACAATGCTGGCACAGTATTATGTACTCGACAGTGGCCCCCCACACAGTATTTCATGCTTAACAGTGGCCCCCACACAGTATTACATGCTCCACAGTTGTCCCCACACAGTATTATGTGCTCCGCAGTGGCTCACACACAGTATTATGTGCTCCGCAGTGGCCCACACACAGTATTATGTGCTCCACAGTGGCCCACACACAGTATTATATGCTCACAGTGACCCCTCACAGTGTTATGTGCTCCCAAGAGTCCCCCCTAGAGCTGATGCTATTATTATACTCTGGGGTCTCCTCAGACCTCAGAGTATAATATGTAGAGGCCCAGGAGAAGTGATTAAAAATAACAAACACTTAAACTCACCTTACCTCACCTCTTCGGGGCATCCTCGCTGTGTCCTGCTATCTGCGGCATTCTCTTCTGTCTGGCCACTGAGGTCTCGCGCTCCAGCGTGACCTCAGTTACCGGCAGGAAGAGCCCCGGAGCGGATGCTCAGCCCAGGACAGGTGCGTATAACTATTTTTTTATTTTTATACACCTCCCCTGGACTGGCAGCTATTCATTTTATATTCTGCTCATGAATAATGAAAGCTGAATTGGGTGCTATGGGACAGTTTTTCTTTTAAACAGTTTAACGAATCCTCCTTAATAGTCATCTCCAGACTCCATCCATGTCGCTGCTGTAAAGCATATATATGAATGCTGTTAACAGTAGCCAGGCAAGATGGCTGCCCCCAAATCACATGCAGAAAATAGAGTAAAAAATGTAGAATGACAAATAAAAAGATTGTTAAAACAGGGCATGTGTTGGCATCTAGTTTTAATTAATAAAAAATATAGGTGATGCATTCCTTTTAAGTGCACAATACAATACACAATTCCTTCAGCTGCCAATAAAATATTACTACCAGGTATAGCTAAACCTATACTGTACTGTACTGTACTGTACTGTACTGTACTGTAGATTGTACTGAATGTACCACTAGTCAACAGAACCCACAGACAGCATTGCAGCAGCTGTCTCAGGTAAAATACTTTAAAGGGGAGACTGTGAAGGACATTTTACATGTTTTGGTGCTATACAACTGTTATGGACAGATGTTAGTTATCAACTTGTTGTAACTATATACTGATACTAATTTTTAGAATCTACTTTTACTGGGTGATTGTAAGTTTTTATTCATTTTTTTTGGACTTGATTATGGAGTGCAGCCATCTTGAGTGAGCCACAGCTCTGAGTTGTTAAACTAGTATCATATGACTCACTTTGTTTCCAAAAACTCCCAGAGAGGCAAAAGGAACTGCTAAACATTGTAATAGATTCCTTTTTCTTCTCAGTCCTTTTAACTCATCCCTTCCAGGCTGAATGGCATTATAGAAATCACATACGATGGCAATGGAAGGTGTTTTACTACAAGCTTTGTAATGCCTTGCATGAGCCTCTCTTTTATTGCCTCTCTGTCAGCTGCTGTATCACTGCCTTCACAGTTTCCTTCACCCTGTTGTGCTCCATAGCAGTCCCTGCTCATACTGCATCCTGGTCAAGTGCGAGAGAAGCACAAAACAGTTTCTGGATCAATGCATCATTGCTAGCTAGGTTGGAGCCACTCATTCTGATCTGAAGGGAAAGCATTTTTGGATGGACGTGAAACTACATGGACAATAGAAACAGCAAGGGGGTGCCAATGTAAGGTCAAAATAGCTATAGCTCCATTTTTTAAATTACAGTTCCAATTGTAAAAAAATTTTTTTTTTCTGTGATGGTTATTCTGAATGTTTTATTATTGTCCAATTTACTGTGAATAAGATGGAGTTCTGACAGTCGGCCTCTTCAGACAATGAAGAGGCTGCAGCCTTTCATAACAGCTGATTGTCAGGAGTTTTGACAGTCAACTTCTACTCATGTGAAGTTGATGGACTATTTTAAGAAAAGGCTATCAATTTTAAAAAGATCTAACAAAATACAAATGAGACTAAATTATTAAATATATTCTAAAAATACACATAAAAATAGGGAGTGAAACACATGGTACAAAGGCGCATCCCAGGGGGAATGTATGATAAATAGATCATTGTGTGCATATGTACTTATACTATAGGGAAATATATAGTATATTAAGCAGTAATGCAAAGTATATAGTGCAAATAAATATAATTTAGAGGGTTCAAACAAGGCTAATCTCTTATTACATGGTACATATATATGTTAAAGTTCAAGTAAAGGACAATGAAGAAGCCAATCCTTACGTCTATTTAACATACTTAAGGTACTGCAGTAAGTAAAGAAAAAACACATTACCTTTGATAGAGAAGTTCCCCTCCTGAGAACACACCGACACCAATGCACTATTTTGACATGTACAGTGGTGTGATTGAGTCACAAGTGGTATGCAGGACATGGAGTAGGCAAGTGGCACTGTTTGGCAGTCCACATGCCCTATACATGCCACCATACAGGTGAGAGGGGTTATTGGAAGCTTTGGCAGCATATAAGACCTCATAACCCACTGTGCATTAGGGCCGGCGGCATCCCAGAAGGGGATCTTCTATCATGGGTAATGTGTTTTTTCTTTATTTACTGCTGTAAGTTATGCATGTTAAATACATGTAGGGATTGGCTTTTTCATTGTATGGCCTTTCCTATAATAATAATAATAATAATAATAATAAATTAGCCTGGTTTGATCCCCTACATTGAATTTATTTGCAATATATAATATACTATATACTTTACATTACTGCTTGTATATTATACTGAATATTGACCTATATCATATGTATGTTTTCACACAAAGATCTATGTATTGTACATCCCCCCTGGGATATACAGTACAGAAGTTTGGACACACCTTCTCATTCCAAGAGTTTTCTGTATTTCCATGACTGTAAAAATTGTAGATTCACACTGAAGGCATCAAAACTATGAATGAACACATGTGGAATTATATACTTAACAAAAAAGTGTGAAACAACTGAAAATATGTCTTATATTCTAGGTTCTTCAAAGTAGCCACCTTTTGCTTTGATTACTGCTTTGCACACTCTTGGCATTCTCTTGATGAGCTTCAGAGTTCTGAGTGAACTGCATATCAAGGTGCAAGCAAAATTATTTGATTATCCCTAAATAAAAAAATAAATTAACACTTGAAGGGCCCAACGTCAATAGAGCGATGACCCTAGCAAGACTCTGGAAGTTGGAAGTTCTATTGAAAAACTCTTCAAGAGAATTCTATTACAGAAGTTTCTTGAACTTATGAGACCCATGAATAAGGCAGAGCACTGACCCAATCTAATTTTTTTTGGACCCCATGAAATTAGTAAGTATACCGGCTGCTATTTAGGGCTGGTAAAGGGAGAGAAAGGCAGATTGGGAAAAAAATCCTGCAAAGTAATGAGTTGTATTAGATAACAGAAATCACAGATAAAATACTTAACATGAACGATAAATATAGAACTATGAAAAATGTACAGTATTTATGCTTAAAACCATAAAAGAGAACAAAGTAAAATGTCCATCTACAGGCATGATCATGTTTTTCTGGCTTAATATATGAGCAAGGCTAAATTTACATGGTGAGATGGGATAAAACACAGTATTGTCTAGCATGCCTTCAATGTATTGTGTTACATTTGCAGCAACATTGTATATGACAGTCACCAATATTTTCCTAGCTTAAATGCTCCTTGTTCTACTCCATTACTCCATTACTAGGGTTAGTGCAGTGTGTGATATGGTGTGTGGCATTCGATTGAGCTGAGGGGTGTTTGGTGTGAATGGAGCTGGACCAGGCAACCTAATAGTCTAATATAGTCAGTCTACCATTACCAGTTATGGTGAACATGTAAATATTGTATATAGATTAGTCATTGGTCTTGTTATTTGTATTTTCTGTCTGTTATGTTCTTTGTCTGTTAATATTGTAATGTTTTATATTTTTATTAATAAAAGAACTACAGAAAGGTACAATGGGAGACATTTAGTAAAGGTGGGGCACTATCCTGGTAGAGAAACAAAGGTTTTTATTCACCTACATACAGTATTTGAAGACTTAGACCAGGGCCCCATGTAATGTTAAAATGCAGCCTATTACAGTACCTGCAAAGTGAATGGGATTCTGGCTAATCTCATCCATTGCAGAAAAATATCTGCAGCGGAAATGCTGTGATTTCAAAAAACATTGTGTTTTTGTAAATTGCAGTATGTCAATTATACCTACGGAAACTCTGGCATTTTCCATATAGGTATAATAGGGACAGAAAGTCCACAGAGGAAAACTCAATGGACTTTCTGTAAAAAGTGCTGCTGAAAAAAAACGTGATGTGTTCCCACCGCAGTCTTTTCACAGCGTTTTTTGGCTGTGTATCACTATGTGGGGCCTTAGTCTTAAGGCTGTATTAGACAGCCAGATCTCCTGTAGCTGAGTTCCAGTCAATGAGAAGTGTGTTGATGGGCACTCATTTGCATCAGCCTTATTACACAGGCCAATGCAAACTGAATGGAGGAGGAACAATCTCTGCTGTGACTGTTCCTCTCCCATCTGGCTCCATGGATTATTGGCAGCACTACCATGGTTACACATGGCGATGTTCTAACCATAATTTAAATCTCTGATATTTGCCCTGGATATTGGTATTAGGGCATTAAGACTCTGTTTCCATTGTGTTCTGTCCAGTGGCGTAACTAAGAATGGCTGGGCCCTAAGGCGAACATTTGACATGGGCACCTCCCTGACCAACCCCCCCCACACACAAACCGCATTCCTGCACACACTATTATGCCCCATAGTGGCCCCTGCACACACTATTATGCCCCATAGTGGCCCCTGCACACACTATTATGCCCCATAGTGGTCTCTGCACACACTATTATGCCCCATAGTGGCCCCTGCACACACTATTATGCCCCATAGTGGTCCCTGCACACAGTATTATGCCCCACAGTGGCTCCTGCACACACTATTATGCCCCATTGTGGACTATCCATGAACAATTATTATACTCTGGGGTCTTTTCAGACCCCAGAGTATAATGATCGGAGACCCAGGGGAGGATACAAACATAAAAAACAGTGTTACTTACCTCTCCCTGGCTCCGATGCACTCCCCGCTGATTTCGGCCATCTTCAATGTTGGTACAGACGTCAGGTGAGCCGGGCCTGGGTTGTGACGCATAATGACGCAGACCTGGCCCACGTGACTTCTGGGACGTCACCAAATAGGTCTGAAGCCTGCTGGAGCGTAGGAGAGGTAAGTAACAGTGTTTTTTATGTTCCATCACTTCCCCTCGCCCTCCGATCATTATGCTCGGGGGTCTGAAAAGACCCCCGAGTATAATGATAGCAGTGTTTGTGTGGTTCGCGGGCCTGCAGCCTCACTTACCGATCCCCGCTCCTGCTCACAGCTGCCTCCACTTCTGCAGAAGGGGAAGCGCAGGCAGCCGTGAACAGGAGCAGGGATTGGTAAGTAAATAGGCCCGTTACCTGCTGTGGTTACACCAGCAGGTAACGGCCTATTAAAAAAAAAAACCAAAACATCAGAGGCTCACGGGACACCATAATGTCTCAGGCCCTGTGGCAGCCACTATCGCTGCTACCCCGGTAGTTACGGCCCTGGTTCTGTCTATCCCTCAAAGGTAAACATTGTGAGTATTTCCTGATGCATACCTCTAAGGTATGCCACTGTAAAGCCATACATTGGAATATGTCAGGTATTTGTCACAATGTAACAGAAAATTGAACACTGTCTGGGATTGAATGGATGTTCAGTAACGTGGTGCATGGTTGTTGAGATATATTGTGTAAACACTTTAATTAAAGCAACAATTAAAAAGTACTGCATGCAGGCATCACAGGAGCTTTATATCCATAATTTTAATGCATTTACACCAGAAAACTGGCTTAAATGTGAATGATTCATTGTGACTGTTTATTGTGCATTTGGACCACATGTGAATGTACATTGTACATAATGTGGTACATTACATTTAGAGTAGAATGTTGTATCATGTTAGCCATAAGAGTTAAAGTTGTATGCCACCAAGTGCAGTGCTGGAATTCTAGGTTTGAATCCCACCAAGGACAACATCTACAAGGAGATTGTGTGTTCTCCCCGTGTTTTCTTTCAAGTACTCCAGCTTTCTTCCACACTCGAATTGTTAGGGGGCGTTCACACTACCATTGGTGACCATCAGTAGTGTCCGTTCCTATTGTCTGTTACAAGATTTTAGCATCGGACACTAGCTGAACTGTCAGAAATCAGTTGAAATTTCCATTCAGTTCAATGGGGTTTTATATTGTGTCCGTTAGTGTCCGTTTGTGTCCGTTAACACCCAATCCGTCAGAAGTCCGTTTTTTTTCGCGGACAAAAAATCCTACCTGCAGGACTTTTTTGTCCGTTTGAAATAACGGATTCTTGACTGACAGCAAGTGTCCGTTATTTTTTTAACATTGAAGTCTATGGGTAACGGACTTATAACGGACAGTAACTGATAGCCATCAGTTATTGTCCATTATTTTATGTCCGTTTTTTTCCTGCGCATGCTCAGATAGCAGATAAAAAAAAAACAAAAAGCGGACAGTGTTAAAAAAACAGACAGTGTTAAAAAACGGACACTAACTGATGCTAACTGATTCTAATGTGTCCGTTTTTTTTAACTAATCCATTAATTGGATCAGTTAAAAAAACGGACACATTAACATCAGTTAGGCAGAGTTCACACTACCGTTGATGTCCATTCTGATAGTGTCCGTTAAAAAAAGAAAAACAAAAAAAAACCGGACACCTATCATAACAGACATTAACGGACACTATCAGAACGGACATCAACAGTAGTGTGAACCCTGCCTTAGCCCTATATGGCACAGTGACTGATAATGTCTGTAAAGTGGGGTGGAATTTGATTGCGCTATATACTGTAAGTAAGCAGAATAAATAAATTATGAATAAGGCAGAACAGGTCTCCCTCAAGCAATGTGGATATATATTATGCTACATTAAAACATTGAACTGATGTTACACTTGTTCATGTTGCTTTTCAAATAGTGCTATTAACTCTTTTTGTACCTAACAGCATACATGCAGATGACATTGACTGCTCATGCATGTGACAGTGTTCCCCACATCTATGAACTATCGCCCAGCCAGTACCCTGCTTCACACTGATAAGAGGAAATAACCTCAAAACAGTTGTCTGTGGATAGGTACCTTTTCCTCTTGAAAGAGTTACTCTGACCTGGTTTTATTCCCAGATTAGGCAACTAGGTTTTAGGAAAACCAACCATTGATCTATAGGAAGCTACCTTACAAAACCTGGTGCTATATCAAGTTCCCATTTTCCACCAAGGAGGCCTTTTTTTCCAAATCCCTTTCCAATGGCGTAAATAAAGTCTTCTGGGAACCAGTGCAAACTTTGACTAGGGCCCCCTCTCTTCAGCGTATCCTTGATAGCGACGTTTGTGGGTAGTGCAGCAGTATCTCAGATACGTGAAAGGGATACAACTATAGTACCTACAACTGTGGTTATCAAGTATATGGTGAGTCAGCAGCACCTGGCATGTAAACAATGCTGTAAGCTCTGGGAAACAATTTCTCTGTAGTCTAAGATATCAGTGGGGGTCCAATACCCAGGGGCCCTGCTGTTCAGCTGTTTGAAGGGGTTGTGGAGCTTTTGTGAGTACTGTGACCCTTTTGCTATTTACATTGCATAGTATATGTTTTATAGTGACTGTGCAATGTAATTATAGCCTGTAATAACATTGCATGGCTATTATAAAACAGATGGTGAGCAATGTAAATAGTGAAGGGGCCTCACACAGTAATATAAAATATTCACAGATTATGCCTCTAGGTTTCAAGAAAACCGGGCATTGATCTATAGGGAGTTACCTTCCAAAAGGTGGCGGTAGTTCTCATTTTTCACCAAAGAGGACTTATTTGCATATTCCTTTCCTAGTGATTGCTCAAGCTACAAATGCTGTACCTAGATGGGTACCTGTAAATTGCAGCTTCCCTTTAGCGCTAAAAGCCATTTAACCCATTCTCTGTCATTTTTCATCTTTGTGCTTTCTCTAATATGGCATTCCAGGGAGTTACTGTAACCAGAGGTAATCAGTATTTATTCCTGTTAAGGCATACCTTAAATGCATTTTTTTCATAAATTCCTTCATTATAAACTATTTATATTAAGTAAAGATTTATTTATACGTTCTCCAAAATGATGCCTAAAACCACATCCTGCAACATATAAGGTATGAAATGGCTATGGAGACATAATAAATAAAGGTAAAGAAAAGTGATGTCTCACACAATGTGTAAAGCAACAAGAAAGAATTCCTGTGGTTCTACGTGTGTCATCCTTAAGGAGTTAAATGGGGGCTAATTAGACAAATCATGGATATATTGACAGTTTCATAAAAGAAAAAAAAAAATCACAAGCAACAGACAGATAAACACAAATACACGATCCAGCTCCAGAGACATATGTAATTCTTTGATTTTGGACACTCTCCTAGCTTCTTGTCAGTCACTGTAAGCAAGTAAGTGAAGAGCAGCACTAGTGGGATTCAGTCAGGCCAGCATCCAGCAACTTGCAAACATGCCATAATGTGATGTTGCGAATCTGATTGCTGGTTTCCCAAATCAGATGCCGTGATTCCTGCCAGACAAGAGGATTTTTAACTGGAACCTATTTCTCAATACGTTGGGTTAAAACCCTTCTGGCTTTTAGAAAGCTCATTTCTCTGTGGTAATGTCCTAGAAAGGGCAGCCAGAGTTCTGTTTCATAATTTTAATCAATATATACTGGAGCATTGTTTTTAAAATTTTACCAACATAGTTTGGATTTTAATTAATGAAGAGTAATAAGAAAACCATAACCAATTAAAATATACAACTAATATAACATCTGTTTAGCAATTGGATATGCTGTATACTGAAATCAAAAATGCCCCTTCTTGACTGCCAATAATAGTCTTTGACAACAAGTACACCACTCTCAATTTTACAGTGAGTAGGATATTGGGGCAACACGAGATATGCAAAGGGATATGTTTTGCACAATCTATGTGTCTATGTGGGCTGCAGGAGCAAAAACTGAGAAAAAAAACAGAAAAGATACTGTATATAGGAATATTGTTTAGAGGAGTTATAATGAAGTTCCTTAAAGGGGACCTTTTCTGGCACAGTTGGAATTTCTTTCACTAGCCCTCACAGCTCCTAGATAATCATTTCTGCTAGTCTCAGCACCCCAGTGGCATAACAGCAGGAGATGTCCGGGGCCCCGGACCACCATTATAATGGTTGGGGAAAGCCTGGTTCCCTGACCGCTATACATATTATTAATGGAAAGGGGCCCGGCGACATTCCAATAGATGCCAGACCAGGGGAGGTGAGTAAAAATAACAAATACTTATAATCATCTCTCCTGGGTTTCTGACGATCCCGGTATCCTCTTCGGGGCTCTTCGGCCTCTGACTGAGGTCACGCACCCCAGACGTCACTGCTGGGGTGTGTGATTGGGCCCCAGCGGGCTGTCACCATGTTCCACTTGACTGCTGAGGCCTACTCATGGGCCCCAACAGTGATGTTTGGGGCACATGACCTCAGTCTGGAAGAGCCCCGAAAAGATGCTGAAGAGAGCCAGATGGAGCGTGGATACCCAGGAGAGATGAGGCAAGGTGAGTATAAGTGTTAGCTATTTTTAATCACTTCCCCTAGGCCTATACTTATTATACTCTGGGGTGTGAGGAGACCCCAGTGTATAATAATAGAACTTAAGTGGAGAGCTGAACCTCACAAATATTTGTCAAATTTCCTGGTGTTCATCTGAAGTGACTCTAGAGGGGGCTCTTGGGTTCATTTTATACTGTATTGGGCCACTGTAGAGAGCATATTATACTGAATGGGGGCCACTGTGGAGCATATTATACTGTATGGGGGGCACTTTGTAGCATATAATACAGTGTGGGGACCACTGTGGAGCATATAATACTGTGTGGGGTGACTGTGGAACATATTATACTGTGTGGGGGCCACTTTGTAGCATATTATACTGTGTGGGAGCCACTATTTGATCAGCAGGGGCCCTGAGTGTTGGAGTCTCACTGATCTCTTACATCTCTGAGACTGTTAGGACCCTGCAGATCAGTGGTTTTCAACAACATGCAGCTCCCAATATTGTTTACATGCAGGGAGCTGTGCTGCTCATTCACAGTATTCTTGATCACTGTAGTTGTGGGCACTAAAACTGTATCCCTTTCAAGTATCTGAGATACCGCAGCAGCGCCCGTGTTATCGAAACCCAAACTGTATGCAATATTCTGATTGTCAAGTGGTGCCAAATTATTTGTAATATATATATATATATATATATATATATATACACAGTCATGTGAAAAAGTTTGGGCACCCCTATTAATCTTAATCATTTTTAGTTCTAAATATTTGGGTGTTTGCAACAGCCATTTCAATTTGATATATCTAATAACTGATGGTCACAGTAATATTTCAGGATTGAAATGAGGTTTATTGTACTAACAGAAAATGTGCAATATGCATTAAACCAAAATTTGACCGGTGCAAAAGTATGGGCACCTCAACAGAAAAGTGACATTAATATTTAGTAGATCCTCCTTTTGCAAAAATAACAGCCTCTAGTCGCTTCCTGTGGCTTTTAATCAGTTCCTGGATCTTGGATGAAGGTATTTTTGACCATTCCTCTTTACAAAACAATTCCAGTTCAGTTAAGTTCGATGGTCGCCGAGCATGGACAGCCCGTTTCAAATGATCCCACAGATGTTCAATGATATTCAGGTCTGGGGACTGGGATGGCCATTCCAGAACATTGTAATTGTTCCTCTGCATGAATGCCTGAGTAGATTTGGAGCTGTGTTTTGGATCATTGTCTTGCTGAAATATCCATCCCCGGCGTAACTTCAAACTCGTCACTGATTCTTGTACATTATTCTCAAGAATCTGCTGATACTGAGTTGAATCCATGCGACCCTCAACTTTAACAAGATTCCCGGTGCCGGCATTGGCCACACAGCTCCAAAGCATGATGGAACCTCCACCAAATTTTACAGTGGGTAACAAGTGTTTTTCTTGGAATGCTGTGTTTTTTTGACGCCATGCATAACGCCTTTTTGTATGACCAAACAACTCAATCTTTGTTTCATCAGTCCACAGGACCTTCTTCCAAAATGAAGCTGGCTTGTCCAAATGTGCTTTTGCATACCTCAGGCGTCTCTGTTTGTGGTGTGCTTTCAGAAACGGCTTCTTTCGCATCACTCTCCCATACAGCTTCTCCTTGTGCAAAGTGTGCTGTATTGTTGACCGATGCACAGTGACACCATCTGCAGCAAGATGATGCTGCAGCTCTTTGGAGGTGGTCTGTGGATTGTCCTTGACTGTTCTCACCATTCTTCTTCTCTGCCTTTCTGATATTTTTCTTGGTCTGCCACTTCTGGGCTTAACAAGAACTGTCCCTGTGGTCTTCCATTTCCTTACTATGTTCCTCACAGTGGAAACTGACAGGTTAAATCTCTGAGACAACTTTTTGTATCCTTCCCTTGAACAACTATGTTGAACAATCTTTGTTTTCAGATCATTTGAGAGTTGTTTTGAGGAGCCCATGATGCCACTCTTCAGAGGAGATTCAAATAGGAGAACAACTTGCAATTGGCCACCTTAAATACCTTTTCTCATGATTGGATACACCTGGCTATGAAGTTCAAAGCTCAGTGAGGTTACAAAACCAATTTTGTGCTTCAGTAAGTCAGTAAAAAGTAGTTAGGAGTATTCAAATCAATAAAAAGATAAGGGTACCCAAATTTTTTCACCGGTCAAATTTTGGTTTAATGCATATTGCACATTTTCTGTTAGTACAATAAACCTCATTTCAATCCTGAAATATTACTGTGTCCATCAGTTCTTAGATATATCAAATTGAAATGGCTGTTGCAAACACCCAAATATTTAGAACTAAAAATGATTAAGATTAATAGGGGTGCCCAAACTTTTTCATATGACTGTTATATATATATATATATATATATATATATATATATATATATATTGTGAGCTCACAGAGAAAGAACTAGCCTGACACACACAGCCGGTGTTAAGCAAGTTATGTATAGAGCATGCGTAAAAACTGGTAAACCTGATTGACCATTGGAGGGAGGAGTGTCTTGACTCACCCCCTTGCTCATCTCAATAATCAAAGTATATTAGTATTAAGAGCTACGTATTGCAAAGGATGGCTGGGACCCGTTGTTCTACATTGGGAGAGGTTGACTCTAAACAGTGCAGCTACGTGCTGGGGGCCATTTACGTAAGCAGTGTTAATTTCCAGTCTCTCTGAAGGACAAGTTACAGAAAGTTTATAAACAAACAAGTCTCGTGAGACATGTCGACCCAGCTTGGTTATCTGGTTGTCTGGCCTTGCTTCCAGTACACACTTAACAACTGTAAGCTTCTTCACCTAAATGCATTTCTATGATTTTTGAGAATAGCAAGCTAAAGAAAAGTTAGAGACAGACATCACATTTTCATAACACCCGTAACCGTCATTATCAAGAATACTCTGCAGGGAGGGGATTGGGGGGCTCCGGACAACAGACTTTAGTTATACCACTCCAGCACCCAATATGCTAATTAGGGTCCCTACTTTCAGGTGGGAGGTCCTGGACTGGAGCTGATAGTGTGGAACTGACAGTAAGTAGCATTTTTCGATGCTGAAACTAATAAAAAAATAATCATTCATGAACTGGGATTGAGAAAATTCCAGTTGAGAGGAAATTCCAGAATCAGTGTGTGAAGCATGGGATTTTCCAAAAAACAATCAGAACTTGATTGAAAAGAAATCCAAAGGAGTTTATTCTAATTATTTCATCAGAACATATCCAAAACGTGTACTAAGAAATCCTTGTGTCAACTCCACCAACAACTACTGAGCTTGCTGGGTAATGGAATCCTTTTATAGCATAGACATTTCCCATAATCCTATGCAGTTTTCTCTATAAAACACTGGAGTTGATGCAGACTTGCCTCTTATAAGGCCAGGGCAGACACACCCTACTACAGCTCCTTACTGCAGGTAAGTAAATGAAAACACTTCTTTATGAAACACAAATTGTGAGTATTTCCTTAGTTTTGGTACATTGTTTCCAGATGGCAAGACCAGAAAGAGTAGAAAAATAGAGCATTAGGTGGCCAGCCTAATGAGGAAAGAAAGAAACAAGAAGCAGTAATAGAACATTCACACACAGGATTTACCAAACCTGGCAACTCATGTACCAAAACTAAGGTTACAAAACAGGAAATCAATTATAAACATAAAACAAAACATTTTACCTTTTCACATTCCTCCCCCCTTAAGAGGAAGCTTGTCCTTCTTCAGACAACTTTTACTTCTGCACCATACCTAGACAAATGATCGGCATTTTGGTGCTTCGTCCCTGACCGATGTTGTATCTAAAACTTAAATGGCTGTAATGCTAAATACCACCTAGTAATTCTGGCATTTTTGTCTTTCATGGTATGAATCCAAGTGAGGGGATGATGATCGGTTACCAAAGTAAACTCTCTTCCTAGTAAGTAATAGCGTAATGCATCCAAAGCCCACTTAATTGCCAGCCCTTCTTTCTCAATAGTAGAATACTTTTGTTCACGGGGGAAAAGTTTCCTACTCAAATAAAGAATAGGATGTTCCTCACCATTATCCTCTTGACTTAGGACTGCCCCAAGTCCCACCTCTGATGCATCAGTCTGCACAATAAATGGTTTGTCAAAGTTCGGGCTTTGCAGGACTGGTTCCTTACACAAAATTTCTTTTATCTGTTCAAAAGCTAGCTTACATTCTGTTGTCCATACCACTTCCTCTCTTCTGTTCTTTTTAGTTAGGTCGGTTAAGGGAGCAACTATGGTAGCAAATTCTGGAATAAAACGTCTATAATAACCAACAAGACCTAAAAATGATCTGACTTCTTTTTTTGTGGCTGGAATAGTAGCAGATTGAATGGCTTGTACTTTTGATATTTCTGGCCTTACTTTACCACTACCCACAATAAACCCAAGGTACTTTGTTTCTTGGAATCCCAAAGCACATTTGTGTGGATTAATTGTGAAACCAGCTTTCTCAATTTCAGTTATGACCTTTTCCAAGTGATACAAGTGGTCTTCCCATGATTTACTAAAAATTACAACGTCATCTAGATAAGCAGCACTGTACTCCATATGATCCTTCAAGAGTAAGTCCATGGCTCTTTGAAATGTGGCTGGAGCACCATGAAGACCAAATGGCATGTTTTTGAACTGATACAGACCACTAGGCATCACAAAGGCAGTTTTTTCTTTTGATTTCTCATCAAGTGGAATTTGCCAATAACCCTTACATCAATCTAGGGTAGAAATATATTCTGCACACCCCAATCTATCTATGAGCTCATCAATACGCGGCATTGGGTAATTGTCAAAACTAGATATGGCATTAATTTTACGAAAATCTATGCAAACTCGTATTGTCCCATCTTTTTTTCCCAACCATCACTACAGGTGATGACCAAGGACTTTTGGAGGGTTCAATAACTCCCAATTTAAGCATTTCCTGCACCTCATTTTCAGCCTTACCCTTTAATTTTTCAGGTATTCAATAAGGTTTCTGCCTGATAGGCGCATGCTCTCCAGTATTTATTGCATGAGAAATTAAAGACACACGACCAGGCTTACTTCCAAAAGCATGTGAACTAGACCCAATAAGTTTCCTCATGTCACAATGTTGTCCTTTAGATAACTTTGGATTCAAAGTTACCTCTGACCAGTGTGCACAATTTTTCAACAAATCATAAATCTCTTCAGACATATTCTGTGAAACCTCTGCGACAATAGTACCGGTAATGCTATTTGTAGGATCAACCTCTGGTTCAAGCCAACGTTTTAATAAATTTACATGGTAAATCTTA
The DNA here is from genome assembly GCA_947044405.1 of Leptodactylus fallax. Lineage (NCBI taxonomy): Eukaryota > Metazoa > Chordata > Amphibia > Anura > Leptodactylidae > Leptodactylus > Leptodactylus fallax. The sequence continues at coordinate 4,201,727 of CAMRHE010000024.1, forward strand.
TTTTTTTTATTTTTATCTGGGGTTTTAATTTCAAAGTCAACAGGACCTGTTTGTCTAACCACTTTATATGGCCCTTGCCATCTGGCCAACAACTTATTCTCACTGCGAGGAAGCAAGAGAAGAACCTTATCTCCAACTTTAATTGACTTATTTTTGGCATGCTGATCATACCATTTCTTTTGGTAAACTTTTGCTTTACGGACATTATCATGGGCTACCTTAATCAATTTCATTAATCTCTCTCTCATTTCCAACACATGTTCCACCACATTTTTCTGATGACCAGCTCTACCTTCCCATACCTCTTTAATAACATCCAAGAGACCCCTGGGTCGTCTCCCATATAACAATTCAAAAGGGCTAAACCCTGTAGACTCTTGTGGAACCTCACGATAAGCAAATAACAGAAAGGGCAACCATTTGTCCCACAGTTTTGGATCATTATGTGCAAATTTTCTAAGCATATTTTTCAAGGTTTGGTTATATCGTTCAGTCAACCCATCAGTTTGTGGATGATAAGGGGTAGTTCTGAGGGGCTGTATACCAAGAAGTTTATAAACTTCTAACAGAAAGGAAGATGTAAAGTTACTCCCCTGATCAGTAAGGATATGCTTAGGTAATCCAACCCTGCTAAACACATTCAAAATTTCCTCAGCAACTCTTTTAGCAGTAACTGTGCGCATAGGTATGGCTTCAGGATACTTGGTACAGTAGTCTACAATTGTAAGAATAAAACGGTTACCTTTGGAACTTTTTTCTAGTGGACCAATAATATCCATACCCACAGTATTAAATGGTTCATCAATTACTGGCAAGGGTATAAGTTCTGCTTTGGGAGGAACAGAAGCTGTGTACTGACATACTGGGCAACTACGACAATAAGTAGTTATTTCATCATAAACTCTAGGCCAATAGAACCGATAAAGTACTCTGGCCAAAGTTTTTTTATAACCCAAATGTCCAGCAATAGGAACATCATGCGCTAATTTCAAAATTTCGGATCTAAACCTTTTTGGCACAACTAACTGTTGCACTTGTTCTCTTGTTTTTGGATGACTACACACTCTATATAAAATATTGTTTTCAACTAGGAAAAAGGGTGTAACAGGCTGCCTACCACTTTCTTCCACCACTTTACAGTTAGTTAAACCCTGTTCATACAATGGATATAAGTCAATGTCCTGTTTTTGTTCAAATGCAATATCAGTGTCCCACAGTTCAGCATTTTTATACTTGCCATCCTGGGAAAATCTTTTCCTGAAGACATCCTGCTGTTCTGGATCTCTCGGAGGCTTTGATGATGGTGGCTCCATGATGTCCTCATGAAATGGGAAAATGTCCTTCAAAGTCTCATCTCTCTTGTGTGCCTTTGCTTTAGCTCGGGTAGTCACAGCAGACAACTGGCTTTCCCCCATTAGCAAATCTTTGAATCCAGGAGTGGTTCTTCCAAGGATCACTGGTACTTGTAGTTCCGGAACAACAACTGCTGGCATGGTAAAACATTTCTCATTCAACTGAAGTTCAATATTTGATGTGGAGTAATTTTTTGTATCTCCATGAACACAAGTAATTGGCACTTTGGGAAAGTCCATCTTCTCAGTTATTAGGTCCCCCTTTACCAAACTTAGTTTACTGCCAGAATCCAGCAAAGCATCCACAGTCTGTCCATTAATTTGGATTGGCAGAATAAAGTCACTGCAAGCACAAAACGATCCAGACGTTGGGCCTTTAGTGCTTTTCCTTGGACAAAATTTAGCTATGTGTCCCTTTTCTTGACAAATATAGCACTTTTTTTCACTTGTGTTCATGGTTTTTAATGGACTTCTGGCTTCTTGACCTCTCCCTCCAGAGATAATTCTGAATGGTTTGGATGGGCCTGTTGCAGACCTGCTTAGGTCTCTTTTTGCTAGGAGAAAGTCTTCTGCCAAAGAAATTGCTTTGTCAGCATTTTTGGGCCGATGTTTTTTAACCCAGGCATGAACATCAGCTGGAAGAATTTGTAGAAACTGTTCAAGGATGATCATTTCACTGATCTGTTTAGTTGTCTTTGTGTCTGGTTTCATCCATTTCACATATAAGTCTTGCAGGCGAGTAAAGACTTCTCTTGGACCATCAGTGTAGCAGTACTTCAATTCTCTGAACCTCTGCCTGTAGGTTTCCTCACTGATGTCATATCGCCTTAGAATAGTCTCTTTAACCAAGTCATAGTTATTTGCATCGTTTATGTTCATGTGGCTATATGCCAGTTGGGCTTGTCCAGTAAGATATGGTGCCAGTCTTACCACCCACTGTTCCTCAGGCCACTGACAAGTGTGTGCAATTCTTTCAAATGTGGTTAAATATGCCTCAATATCATCCTGTGGAGAAAGTTTTGTCATGCGAGGGTCTTTCCAAGGAGACATAGCAACAGGCGGTCTCAGGGTTTGGAACAGTTTCCTCCAGCGTTCATCCTGACGTTGCAATTCCTCGCGATTTCTCCTGGCTTCCTCTATTTGCCTTTTTTCTGCTTCAATCTGCTGCACAGTTAACCATTTCATAAGGTCAGCAATGCTCTCAGGTAAAGTCGTTTCAGAAGGTCCAGCAACACTTGGAGTTATTGGAGCAGCTGTGGCTCCTTGCACTTCTGCCTCCTCCTCCTCTACCTGTGCACTGGGTCTGGCACTTTGACTTTCCATTTTCACCAGCTTGCTTGCAGCAGTTTGCTTTGCAGATACAGTTGGTTTTTTTGTAATGCGCCAGGAACGTGTCTTGTACATAACTCCCTGGTTTCTTTATACTGGAGTACTTGGAGCGATACTCCAAAAATCATTCCACTTCTGACACCATATGTGAAGCATGGGATTTTCCAAAAAACAATCAGACCTTGATTGAAAAGAAATCCAAAGGAGTTTATTCTAATTATTTCATCAGAACATATCCAAAACGTGTACTAAGAAATCCTTGTGTCAACTCCACCAACAACTACTGAGCTTGCTGGGTAATGGAATCCTTTTATAGCATAGACATTTCCCATAATCCTATGCAGTTTTCTCTATAAAACACTGGAGTTGATGCAGACTTGCCTCTTATAAGGCCAGGGCAGACACACCCTACTACAGCTCCTTACTGCAGGTAAGTAAATGAAAACACTTCTTTATGAAACACAAATTGTGAGTATTTCCTTAGTTTTGGTACATTGTTTCCAGATGGCAAGACCAGAAAGAGTAGAAAAATAGAGCATTAGGTGGCCAGCCTAATGAGGAAAGAAAGAAACAAGAAGCAGTAATAGAACATTCACACACAGGATTTACCAAACCTGGCAACTCATGTACCAAAACTAAGGTTACAAAACAGGAAATCAATTATAAACATAAAACAAAACATTTTACCTTTTCACACAGTGTAACGGTGCTTTTTGAAGGATGCAAAGATTTGGAGTTGGTGGAGGAGGGAAAAATTACTTTGTAACAAATAACTGCACTCAAAAATAAATATTTCACATTGCTTCAAAGGGATCCTGTCAGGTGGTTTTTCCACCATAAACTAGCCCCATCATGTGCAGGATGAAGTAATTCCCTTTTCATTGATGCCCTCTTTAATCTTTCTATTGCAGTAAAATTAAGTTATAAATGATTAAAAGCATAAAAAGCCATATGCATATTAACCTAATAAGTCATGGTAGACAAGGAGCAGCTTAAGCCTAGTCACACTATCTTCTTGCTAAGCATGCCTCCTGAGTGTGATTGACATTTCCCTCACAGTCCCCTCACTCCTTGATGTCACAAGGGAGATGTCAATAATGTCCAGGAGGTGTGATTAGTAAGGGGACAGTGTGTCGAGGCTTATGCTGCTCCTACCCACCCTGACTTCTTGTGTTAATTTTCATATAACTTTTTATGCTTTCAGACATTAATAATGTCACTTTGCTGCAAAAGAAAGATTACACGGGGCGCCAATGTAATTTACTTGATCCTGCACATGACAGGTTCCCTTTAAAATCCACAAGGGATGCACAAAGCTCTTGTGCCAATGGATTTTTCATAGAATGTTTCACAGTTACACTGTTTTCAAAAAGATGTGTTTGGATGCATAGAATAATAATCTTGTAACTTTAGAATGCATCCCTGCTAATCATTCCAGTTTAATCATTTATACTATATAATGATATTGTCAACTACTGACTATAATTCTTAAATTCACATCATAGTAGCATATACCCAATGCAGCAACCACATAAAGTGCTTCAAAGCAGCAGAACATTCCAATGTGACGAGTTCAGCAGAACTTTGCCCAAAAGTTCGGTTCAGGTACCTGAACTTGACCCGAACCCTATTGAATTCAAATGGGACCCAAACTTGGTGACCCAAAAATGGCTGTAAAATGGGGATAGTAAGGGGTAGAGGGCTGAAAAATGGGGGGTAATAACAGGGCAAGTGCCCTGCATAAAATGGGGTAGGTAAAGTACTTAAAATAATAACATAGAATAATGCCTGGTTCATCTTAATGAATGGAAGTATGTCCATGTTGTCTGTGGATAGGCGGATCATCTTGTCGGTGATGACACCTCCTGAGGTGCTGAACACACATTCTGATAGGGCATTTGCCACAGGGCAGGCCACCACCTCCAAGGCATAGAGGACAAGCTCTGGCCACGTGTCCAATTTACCAACCAAGAAATTGAACGTGGAGGACCCATTGCTCAGTTTCAGGAGACGTGACGACAGATACTCATCCACCATGCAAGTCAAAGTCTGTGCTAGGAGACAGTATGGGTACACACGCAGTTATTTTCACTGCGGTAGAAGACAGTATGGGTACACACGTAGTTATTGTTACTGTGCTAGGAGACAGTATGGGTACACACGCAGTTAATTTTATTGTGCTAGGAGATGGTATGGGAATACACACACAGTTTACTGTTACTGCCCTGAAAAGTAGTAGAAGAAGTAGCCTATTCTAGAGTGAGAGTTGTGGAGCTGAGAGAAAAAGGTAAAGGAGCAGGCGGTAGGACATTTGACGCGCCAGAGGTCAAAGAGGATGGTGGGGCCTGATCAGACGGCGGAAATTCCTGGCAAGCCAGGGGTTGGGTGGAGACATGCAAAGACAGTCTGTCGGCAGTTTCAGAGAAAATCATATTAAAGTCTTCACCCAGTAACCAAGAATCTTCCAAAAGAAGGGGACCTGGGATGCGTTCAGTTCATAAATGTTACAGAGGAGGATGGTTTGACCATAGATAAGGCCTTCCAAAATAACATAGCGACCTTGAGGGTCCAGATGAGAGGCGGTAACCAAGATAGGGCATGTACAGGACAATAAGATGGCTACACCTGCTTTACGGCAACTTTGGAAGGGGAGTAATGCCTGGCAAAGTGAAACGTACCAGTATGGTCTTAATGCATTTTCTGAAGTAAAGCCACATCTGACCGTAGAGACTGGAGCTTGCAGAGGACCATACGCATTTTAGTATTGGAGACCAGACCGTTGACATTCATGCTAACGCACTTAACCATTGGGAGACCGGATAGGCAAAACAGCAAATGCAAGAGCAGATTTCACCCAGTGATCATGTGGCCCCAGCTCAGCTGAGGGTAGCGTACACATGATTGCAGCCAGTGCAGATAATCTCCGAAGTAGAAGATCTCCAAAACTATAAAGAAAGGGAGGGGAGGCAGGGAGAGGCACAAAAGGCCAGAACACAAGAAACATAACAAATAACCAAACAGTTCATCATGGGCATGACTAAATCTACTAGTCGGGAGCAGTGGGCACATATCAAGTCCAATACATGGAGTAAGGAACAAGTGAATCCATAAGACGGATGCACAGCTGGGAAGAACTCCCAATACAGGGGGGACAGCTAAATACCATCGCTGAGAGGCATTATATATCCTACCTGTGGCAACTAAATCAAGGTAGGAGGTGCAGAGGAAAAACAGTGAGGGAGAGAGATTCCCCCCCACCCGTCCAAGTGAACATCAATTAAAGGCAAAGTAAAGGGACCAAAATATGATAAGTGCAAACAGTTAGGCACAGTAAAATATAACAAGAGTAAGAAAAATCACCAACAGGAGAAGATCAGGGACCTAAAGAGGAGATCTAGGCAGGAGTTATTAGTGTCATTCACCCAACAGAAGAAATCACAACAACAAGTGAGGTTTATTGCATCTTACAATAGCCGGTATTACCAGTTGAGACAGCTTCTTCAGAAACATTGAGTAATTTTGACCCAGGATCCTGCTCTGAGAATCTTGGTTCACAACAATCCATCACTTACTGTAGGAGTAGGAACTTGAGGGACTTACTTGTACAAAGTCATCTCCCTAACAAAAATCAACATGTCCCCATTTTTGGATCACAGGGCCCTAGAAAGAGCTGCTGTTTTACTAGCAGAAAGGTAGTTTCACTTTCATAGATTCATCCAGGTGAGCACTTTTACCACCTGATCTCCTCCCTAGTTTTTCATTGGTAGACGCTTATGAGCATGCTCTATAAAATAACATCATTTTGAACCAGTCATTGTTCCCCCGGACGAAGCAGCCGGTGAAAAGCGCGTCGCGGCGCGAGATTCACTCTAGGGTGGCAGTGCTATTTTGACTACTCACTTATATGTTGTACTCCATATTGAACTGTTTTATTAGTGTGCACTGGTCACTTTATCCATGTGGACTGTATATTCCCTATGGGTTACTGCTTTATACCTGATTTAAATGCTTGTATACTTACCCCAGGTGATATTCTTTGATTGTTTATGTGGTTAAACTTTCTCTTGTTAAGTGTTGTTTTTAACATATGTTTAAAATAAAATTTATACCTTTTTATTATAACTTTTGAGGTGTCCACAATTTATTGTATATATATGACTTTGATAGAGTGCACACTTGTTTACTATGTTACTTTATTGAAAGCCCAATTTAGTATTGCACCTAAAGAGGAGAGAAAAAGGGTTAGTGGACAAAGTCACTGAGCTGGAGGATTGTATATGAAGAAGAGATGGAACCGCACTCCAATCGAAGTTATGCTTCAAACACTTTATTTTTATTAATGCAATGTTTCGGACGTGTGCCCTTCATCAGGCTAAAAAACACATAGAACAAAGTACATACAAACATACATTAGTATCTCAATCATTATACCATAAGACAGTAGATTCAAATAGCAAAGGATATAACTGGAATGCATAAAAACATAAAGCTTGTGGAAGCTACTTAATATATCATAGTTACAATGACATGTTGGAGCTGACAAGCAAGGATATCAAATCAATCAATTTATCATCCCACCATAGTTTATCTATCAATGAATTGCTGTACATAGATGCAAGATAAGAGACATACATATGAGCAAATAACTGAAAAAGTGCATACCATTTAAAAGTGTATAGTGTGAAAAGGATCATTTACTGATGACAACATGATGCGATGGGGTCCAAGGTTTGCTGATTCCCGGGCGATAGGGCCAGTGAGCCTAAATGTCTATTATCGCCAAGTCGGCTAGGACGCTTTAATATAAATAACATGTGATAAATCAGATACTACCGAGTATATAATAAGTATGCCTCAGGGGGAGGGAAGTGCTGACATAGGAAGGAATAAGGTAGAATAAATACAGATTGGACAGTCGCAAAAAACTAGTATTATCGTGTAAATAGCATTGTAATGTAGATAATGTATGCCAGAGCAAATGGGGGACAAAAGGAAGGGGAAAAGCAAAGTAGCTAATAAACAATAGCTGCTTAATGCATTGCCTGGGAAACAGCAAACCTTGGACCCCATTGCATCATGTTGTCATCAGTAAATGATCCTTTGCACACTATACACTTTTAAATGATACGCACTTTTTCAGTTATTCGCTCATATGTATGTGTCTTATCTTGCATTTATGTAAAGCATTTCATTGATAGATAAACCATGGTGGGATGATAAATTGATTGATTTGAGATCCTTGCTTGGCAGCTCCAACATGTCATTGTAACTATGATGCAATAAGTAGTTTCCAAATGTTTTATGTTTTTATGTATTCCAATTATATCCTTTGCTATTGAATCTTTTGTCTGATGGTATAATGGTATAATGATTGAGATACTAATGTATGTTTGTATGTACAGTACTTTGTTCTTTGTGTTTTTTAGCCTGATGAAGGGCACACGCCCAAAACGTTGCATTAATAAAAATAAAGTGTTTGAAGCATAACTTCGATTGGAGTGTGGTTCCATCTCTTCTTCATATACAATTGTCCAGTAGGGAGGTGGCCAGCCCTACACGGAACAGGCACCCAAAAATCTTTCTACTACCTGAGTGCTGCCTTGACATAATTTGGCAATTGAGCTGTAAGATTGACCTGTGGCCTTCTGGCTAAGAAACCGGGGAAAGGCAGCTGACTTCTTTTGTGTAATACGGAGGTCTTCATCTTGCATAGCCTCTGTCAGACCCTTGACCCTGATACTGTTACGTCGACCCCTATTGTCCAGATCCTCCAGATAGCATTGTATATCTCTGACAAGCTGACTCTGGGAATTGACAGAGTCCTGTAGCTGAGAAATATAACCTTGGGTGTGACTGTGATTATCCTCCAGGGTTTCCACCCCGGAGGCAATGTGCTGAAGTTCTTTCCACAATGTAGAGATTTCTGTGGGGCACGTCTCTGTGACTTCGGAGACCAGATATTGAAAGTCCTTTCTTAAGGGATGGTGAGAAAGTAGTTGGTGCCATTGCACGGGCAGTGGGGTGGCAGCCAAGGCAGTGTTCACATAGGACTGAGGATGGGAAGGCAGGTCAGCATCCTCATGCTCCAAGATGGCATAAGGAGACAGTGATGGGGTTACTCCTTTACCCTGTCCAGGGCACTAATGCAGATGCAGAATTGGGTCTGACAATGTCCCAATAGGAGGAGCAGCCTCAGGTGGGAGGGAGGTAGGAGAGGACACAGTAAGGTCAAAAGAGTGGGCAGGGGCCCCAGCAGGGTGCAGGAGGGAGTCAGAAGTATGCAGACTGACCTGGTGGGCCACTGGAAGAGTCCTGGCATCTTGCTGAGCAGGGGCCAAGGTGCTGTGGGGCAGCTCCCAGTTTTCAGTGCTGTGATAATGGCAATGCTATGGATGGAGCTGCCGCCAGGAGAGAAGTCGGGTCCTGCTCCTCCATTCTCACAGACGCCCCTGGAGACTGAGGAGGGGCTGACAGGGAGCGCTGTGGCCCGGTGGATCCAGAGGAGAGAGATCGCAAGATGGGTGCTGCCTCGTGGAGGGCCGGAGTGGAGAAGGAGCCAGGAGCAGGTAAGTAGTCAGGGTTGGTTGGGAAGGTTGGTCCTAGGATGCAGGGGTACCTGGGGAAGCTCTCCATGACAATTTCCCCCCCCATGGAGAGAAGCAATAGGGTGAATTGGCCCCTTTTTGTCATGGGCAGGGCAGGAGCTCAGGAGAGTGTGTCCCACCTTATCAGCGTCGTAGGCCACGCTCCAGGATAGAGGATAAATAGTTAATGAGGGGTATCTGACCCTGAGACCCTCACTGATCCCGAGAATGGGGGGTCCATTTCTCCACTGCACATTCAGCCTGACTACAGTGCCTTTCGAAAGTATTCGGCCCCCTTGAACTTGGAGTGAGTTTGCTGCACTGAAAGTAAAGGGGCCGAATAATATTGCACGCCCCACTTTTCAGTTTTTTATTTTTTACAAAAGTTTAAAATAACCAATAAATTTTGTTCCACTTCACAATTGTGTCCCACTTGTTGTTGATTCTTCGCCAAAAAAATTAAAATTTTATATCTTTATGTTTGAAACCTGAAATGTGGCAAAAGGTTGAAAAGTTCAAGGGGGCCGAATACTTTCGCAAGGCACTGTACAGCCAGGATTAATGTAGGCGTAACTGGTGGTGGATGGTTCTCCCATTCACTTTAATGGTGGTGGCGGAGATTGCCTGGCTGGGGTCAGGCTGAAGGTGCAGCAAGGAAAAAGGACAAATGTCTATGCAAGAACACCCTGTGGGGGAAGGTGCACTACTGCCTTTCAAGGGCTTTGTTAGTATGTTGTAATATTGTGCTGAATTAAATTTTAATACAACTTGGAATCCTTAATCAATTATATGGATATGTGCATACTTAAAAAAAAAAATTTTTTAAAAATCAGCAACTATGGTACAGAATGCTATAGACAAGGGGTGGGGTCTGCTGCTTGGTATATTCTATCATCCACAAGAGAGACTAAATGCATTTATCTATTACATGGTTGCCCATTCATTTGAATGGGCACTATATACTGTAATTGTACATTACCCCTGCAATAGCCATTATAAGAACATTGAGTGACTGCAAGCAGCTTCGCCAAGTATTAGAAAAGCCAGATGCACAGCAATCAGATGATCTTCTTGTCAGCTTTAACCCCTTAATGTAGGATGTTTCCAAAATTAAAATATTTCACTGTTTCAGAAAAGAATATTTTCTGCATTTAAGCTTACATGGTGTTTATCATTCAACTTTTGTATGACTTCTGCATGATAAATCTTCCTATTTCTGGTCTTTAACTAAACCTATACAGTATGGAACACTGTTTAAGGTATGGGCGCTGTCCCAATAAAGAGTCCCAAAAATTGATAAATATTCTTTTTAATATGATTAACATTTAGTCTTTTCATCTTTTTCCTTGCAAACTAAGGATATTGTAGAATATATGTGCACATTAAATGCAGATGGCGGTATGTGCTGGAACATTTTCATGCAACCTTTTTAATGACCTATTAATGAGATTATACATGAGTAACTACATTTTTCAACTCAAGATTTATTCCTTGTGGAAGAATGACAGCGTCTAGTTAATTTAAAGCTTTTAGAAATTGTCTTAGGTATATCCATAAGTTTCCGTGAATGGTGAAAAGCGTTAGTTAACAATAGAGCTTTTACTTTTTAAATAGGATTAAACGTGTGACATTATGTTTTCATACTTAGGCCTATTTTACAGCCTATTATCTTTGTTCTAGAAATCTGTACAGCATGTGACTTGTTATTAGAAGAACACATATGCTGTACTGTTCTGTTAAATTAGATCTACATTAAAATCTTTAGTTGATCTCCACATGACCAAAGTCATCTTTGCTTCTTTTCCCTTCTTTACTAGGAAGGTTTTAGAAATTAGAATTGCAACACCATTCTTTTTATATCAACAGAATGAAAGTGGAATCACCAAGTGTTTACTTTTAAGATTAAATTCTCTGGATTTCTGAAAATGAATCTCGTATGAAACGTACACATTCATTTAAAGATTACTGAAGTTGTGAAATAATTGCCTTCTTTTAACTGGAGAGTTAAGCCTCTTGACATTTCACATTATGAATTTGCACTTAGCCTTAGTCTTTTCTATCATTATTCCATTCCTATAGTTTTAGCTTAATCCCAAAGGTATAAATGCGTCACTGTGAATTTAGTCACTGTAAGCAACAGGAAGACGGAACTTTACACAGCTGTCAATGGAATGAATTTCAAGGAAATATTACAAGGATTCTATACAACCTGCTGACTGAGCTTTATGTGACTCACATGGCATTGTTAAAATCACAAGCACTTTTTCATGTTCATCTAGCCTTTGACTTTTTCCATAGCTGTGACTAAATTATACAATCCAATAATATTTCCATTATTGTATTATAGGTAACATAAAAAGAAAATGTTATTCACAGTACAATCCAATTTTTGGAATTATTTAAATGTATAGTAGTAGGAAAATGTTGCCCATGCTAGCAAATGCTTTAGTCAAATCTATTAGTTATTGTCAAAATAAGAAAAAATATATTTTTATTCTAAATTTCAGAATACAAAAATAGATTGGATACATACAATATAAAAATTTTTTTTAATAGGGATTACCCTAACATGATGAGAAACGTATTAAATATTCCAATATTACAGCTGTGAGGTAAAATTGTCAATAGATACACTAACAGATGTTTATAACAAAGACTTTTGATGATTTTAGAAATATATAGTTTGGTTTCATAGGAATATTAATTGTAATGGTGCCATTTCACAGGTACCATTGAAACTTGTGTTTCAAATAATAAAGTTAATATGCCCTTTTAAAAACATTTTTTCTTTTTATAATACACTTTTAGCCTGGTTTCCTAGTTTACTATAGGCCATCATACCAAACTATTCCAATCATCCTACTTAGGTCACAAACAAGTTCTATCATGAGATTAAAAAGTAATAAAAATCTAAATTTTAAATTGAATCAGTAGATGATTTATGATATCTACTTGGTCCGAAATTCTTTTTCTATAGTAACATAGTTTCAAGGATGAACTTGCATCAAAAATGTAAAAAAAAAATAAAACTGTATGAAAAGCAATTAATTTTTATGTATTTGTTAACTGACCAGAAGGCAATTTATCTGTAAATTCAAACCTTAGTGACTCACAATTTCAATTTAAAATAGCAGGCATGAGTACCACAGTGGAAAATTCTTCTGTATAGACTACTTTGTAAAGAAAAATACTTTCTTGTCTGAATTGACCATGAATATGTCTTCATAGAATGGGCAATACAAATTGAAAATATGTCACAGTGTCTTTGATCCTAATTTGTGAAATGAGCATTTGTTCCTTTTCTTCGTTTGTATCTGTTATTAATATGTATTTCAATCAATTTCATACTTACACTTTTTTTCAGGAAATAAGCTTAGCTTAGGCTTACTTTCTGTTTGAAGATTTTGACGCTCTTGTATTATTCTAATTACTTCTGTCATATTTTTCTTTCATGTATTGATATTTTTGCTGAACTCTTCTTGGGAAAATGTATATTGTATTACAAGAAAAGGATAATAATGATTAAAATTCATTGATGTTGTGCGCTGTATTAAGTTTTACATGTATATGTACATTTTCATATCCAATTTAAAAAAAACAAACAAACCAGGGAACAAATGGAAACATAATATCATTCCAACATTTCTCTCTAAATCCAGATAAATCTTTTGTATTATTTGATGCTCCAGGAGTTAGGAAGTGGTCTTTGAAATTGCTGTGATTCTAAAACTTTTATTAACAGTTTTTAAAATGTAATTTAGATTTTAAAACAATTGTCTTCTTACTCATAAAAGTTATTATTTAACACATAGCACTTACATCTCATAGAAACTTCAAAAACTGTAAGGCCCCATGAACAAGACTGAGTGTGCAGTTGGGGTTTCCAATGCTTCTGTTCTGATAATTATAGAGCAGGTACTATCCTTCCTACTGAAATTGGAATGGAATGAAACCCTCATCCAAGTGCATTCCATTAAAAAATCAGAAGCCCCTGGCCTGAACACTTGGTCATGTGCATGGGACCTAACCTGTACAGATTCTTTATCTCTCCTGTTGGCTGGACAAGTCCTGACATGTGTATCACAAGTTAAGCAGTTTTTCCAAAAAGAATATGATTTTAAGACATGCTAACACAAAGGATATGCTAACTATCTTATTTGTCCCTATAGTATATGTGGGTCCCCAGTATGTGGAGGTGTGCGAATTTCAGCCTTTTAAGTGAGAAAAGAAGAAGAATCACAAAGTAATTTTTTTGGGATAGAGATGTCAGCATGTCGTCGCTCATTTTGTTGCAAAATGCCACCCAAAGTCACTGTATTCTTTGGGCCAAATTAGTATTTGTGGCAAACCACCATTATGTAAACTTTAGATCAGTATTTTGTTGGAGACATTGCCACCCAAAATTGCTGTGCAGCTTTTTTTAACTTCTGTCAATTATTCTTTAGTTCAGTGCATGTGAAAAGTTTGTGATGCATGCCAGCACTCATTTTGTTGCATACAGCGCAACTCTATATAGCCAAATTTTTTGTTTTAAACTAGACTTTTTACACCACAGTTAATTATAATTCAGTTCAGTCTGTGTAAGTGACATTTTAGTGACTCATGACACTCATTTTTGCAAGCAAAATTTCTGCCCTTTGCAATATGGCATTTCTACACCACCATTAATTACATTTTACATTAGTCTTTTGTTACATAAAGTGAAACCCAAAATTGCCATATTTTCTATGCCATTTATACAGCGCCATTTTACCTCAGTACTTGTCCAAGTGACAAAGAAGTGCCACTTTGTCCAAGTGGCAAAACACAAGGTAATATAGGAGGAAACACCTGTTCCATGTCATCTGTTGGTAAGGCTAGTTGCAGACGACCGTATGTATTTTACGGTCAGCAAACTAGTAATTAGTGTTCCTTTTTTGCGGACAGAGTGTCTTCAGTGTGTGTTCAGTGTTTCTTCAGTATCAGTGAAGTAGCTCCGCAAAAACGGACAGAGTATCTTCAGTGTGCCATCAGTGTGGTATCCTAGTTTACAGATCCACCATTAAAAAACACAGGTGACATCTAATTATATCGCTAGCTTGTCCGCGAAAACAGACGGCACACTGATGACACACTGAGTACATCAGTGTACCATCCTAGGTTTTTAGTCTCCCATAGGTTTCTATGGGCGAGTCCGTTCCACAAAAACTGAACAGAATAGGACCTGTTCTATCTGATGCGGCGAGGAATCATGGCTCGCACACTGATCAGGGAAAAACAAGGTCATGTCCATGTGCCCATAGAAATGAATGGGTCAGTGTGCTATCCGCGAAAAACATGGATAGCACACGGATCTCACCCACGGTCGTCTGCAAGTGGCCTAAGACTGTGGGTGGTGGATAACATTGAAGACTGGGTGGCTCATCACTCATCTCAGAATAATAGCAAGCAAAGATCCACAATTATATGACAAATAAAACTTAACATTTAATAAACATCTAAAATATAATTAACCCCAATAATTGGATGGTATAAAAATCTGAAAATAATTGGAACGCTCTTACCCGTTCCAGATGAAGGATGTCATACCCCACCTTTAGGGCCACAATTTATCCAAATACATAGGGAACCAAGGATGGGTGGAGGAGATTGACCCTGTGCAACCCTGTCACCCTTAACTCCTGCCCTTACAAGGACAGTCCCAATCCTGAACCTAAAATTGCCCTGTTAATATCTCCTTCCCCTTCCCACGCGTTTCGCATCCAAAACATGGATGCTCCTCAGGGTGTAAGATGGAGAAACAGCCCTCATGTTATGAATGTAACTGTTTCTGTAGATAAGTTTATTTTTTTTTTTATAAACTGACATTTGTTTGTTTGACCACAAGAGGCCACTGTTACCTCAGAAATAGAAGAGACTGTAATTCTGTAATTCCCTGGAGTAGTGACATGGAGACCCTGTTCTGCAGAGGAGGAACAAGAAGAGAGAGAGTGTGTCTGGCAGCCATCTTAGCTGTGTGTGCTTCTGAGCTTTTGGAAGAAGGGCTGCAGTGAGAGGAGAAACATTCTTAAAGGATTAGAGACATATAACAAGAGGTTGCTAATGCAGAGACTGTTCCAGGGTTTGTTCAGACAGCATCCTAAGGTGAAGATTGCTATCAAGGACCAGCTGAGAAGTGGCCCTGTCAGTGAGACCGCATGCTTGGGTGAGCCCTGCTTTCAGCGGTTCCAGAGACAAAGCTAACAGGTACCCAACAAATCTGGATCACTGAGAGAAGTAATCATGCACGCACCGCATTACATTTTTGGCGCAAATTGCTGGGGACTGAGTAAGGGCCTGTAGTTAGACTAGTTAGACATACTCATCTTCACAGGCCACACTACTGGTGAATTAGCTACCTATTCGGTAGTAAGGACTAAGACTCAGAGAATTCTATTGAGATGTAACTCCCAGAGAGGAGCTTCTGAGGGAGTCTAGAAGCGACATTTTAAACATTGTCATATTTCTTTGGCTTGCAAGCTGACCTACTATGATATTTACTCGGTTATACTTTGTTTGTGGAGAATAGGGGTATTTTGATAAGTTTGTAAGCTCTTGTGTTGTACCGCCGGTACCTCTATCACACTCACTGAATTGTTCCTGTGACTAGGGTGATAAAAAGGTAACAAGCGGCTGGTTAGTTGCAGTCTGCAGATAGGTAAAAGCTTGGAGTGTTTTGGAGCTTCACATAAGAGGGCACCGTGCTGTACAACACCAGGGTCTCAGCTTACTGGCTGAGTGTATGTAAATAGTTGAGAGTGTTTTTCTGGTAAATAGGTGTTACTACACTAAGTTAAATCTTGTTTTTTTACTAAATTGTTTTGGAGTCGCCTCCTTTGTTCGTGACTTCGCTGTATCCTGGGGAGCCCACCCCGGTACACGGCTTACAAGGGGATCTACAAAAAAGATAGAAACAGGGCAAATATTTCACTCTAGGAGCCAAAAACCAGATTTTAACTTTTATGTTTTAAATTTAAAATTTTATGCAAACTTTGCAAAAAGGTAATACCGTCACCAATTTAGTATATAAATGTAAACACCCAATTGTGGTCTATAAATATATGGGAGTCACATGTAGTATTCCAAACATCCCTTACCACACCAGCATCCAATGTAGGTTAATCCAAACAACATCCTACTGACAAAAAGGCCAACATGTATCAAAACTGAAGGTAAAACTTACTGTTAGAAGATCAAATGAAATGACCAAGCATAGCAGAGCCCTGACCTGAGTGCGGGGAGCTCCTGACAGTCTCACAGTGGTGAGACTGACTAACCAGAGTGCCACCAACACTCTCCTATTTATGGAGGCCAACGAAGCAGAGAGGCTAGGTTCTCCCCTGCTTGTAGCCCCATGGAAACCTTGATGCCATTGCTAAGGACGATATTCAAGTTAGTGCTCTTGTTAATGAGTTGGATGAGAACAGTTATTGTCTGGACTATGGATGTGGAGGATCAGACACAGATGGAGAAGGACATGACTGATGGTAGTAGTAGTGGAACTTTCAGCCATGGTGGTCATAACAGTGGTAGGGGGCACTTGTAGCCAATTGTGGCACTGGTATTTGGGATAAATCTAGAGGTGAGAATCATGAAAGAAGGCAAGGCATGACATGACATAGTGCACTCTGAGGAAAGTGCTGTGGATAATGATGAAAATTCAAAGGGGGCAACTTTCTAATAATAATTCTCACTGAAAAAAATGGCTACTAGATAAAACTTTATAATGTTTAAAGATATACTTTAAAATCCACAAAAGCCCCAGGTATATAGTCATATAACGGACTACATATGATAAGCCGGCAATCGTAAAAATGTGGGTAATTCCACAAAGCTCATAAACCAGACAATATGTGGGACATAATATGCTATGGAGGTAAGTCAGCTCTGCTCTTTATTTCTGCCACCACCCTTCTTCTCGAATGTCATCAGCTCCATGTCACCCTGATCAGATTCCTAAACCCTGTCCAACACAAACTCATCATCATCATCACAACAACAGGCGCACACCACTTCCCCCCCCCCCCCCCCAAAACCAAAAAAAAAGGGGGGGGGGGGGGGGCCAAAAAAACCCCCCCCCCCCCCCCCCCCGGGGGGGGGGGGGGGGGGGGGGGGGGGGGGGGGGGGGGGGGGCCGGGGGCCCGGGATTATATATTAAAATCTACAAAAGCCCCAGGTATACAGTCATATAACGGACTGTATGTGATAAGCCGGCAATCGTAAAAATTTGGGTAATTCCACAAAGCTCATGTACCAAACAATATGTGGGATCTCCCACATCTGCCAGAACTATATTGTCACAAGCTATGTATCCAGAGAAGGAACCCCCAACACAAATGGCTCAGGATACAATCCCACAGAGTAGCCGATCAGTGTTACATAAGATCGGTCATACCAATATTGCTAAGTGGGTATTCATGAGAGGACCTATATAACATGGCGGATTCTTGAATGGAGACTCATGAGTGGATCCATACAATATGGTGGATTGGGTCTATGAAGTAAAGTTTTGATTTCATATCAATGAATATATTGATTGAGGATATATAGGTACAACTATACTGTATCACGTTAGCTGTCACCCTCTATTATGGAGGTGCCACTACTTGGTAGGGGTTATCTTCTGTGTCAATCCATTCAAGATGGTATTACTGTATGATGGGTTCTTTGGACTTGTGAGAATCGTCATCTTATACTTTTTTAGACTATTTCTATAACCATCATTTTGTAATTAGCTAGTATCTCTGGTGTTTAGATTCCCCCTTGTGTATGTATACTAGTTTAACATATTGATTGTGCAAATGCTGTAGTACGGGAAATTGAGGCATTGGCCTGATGGGATTGAATGATGATAATCTATAACATCTAACCATCATGGGTGTGTATACCCCTAGGTAGGGACCAAAGGGTTAATGTGGGTCATGTTACTATGGCCTTTAGGAAGTACAAATATCTGTGACATAACCCTATAAAGTTAAACTATGGTGCCGTGATGTATCGGCGGTGTAGCCATCTATCAGTATACTATTGAAGTTTGAAGTATTAGATATATTCTCTAGGAGACTTTTACATTGATACATTGGTATTACACACTGTGTAATATCGATTTGAGCTATTGCTATTGCTCTAACAAACGGCACTCCAGTCTTAGGGGCCGCTTTTCCGGCACCCCGTTACTATATCTACCAGTCTTGGCTGAATCCTCCAATCGATGAAAAGGGGTGAAGTTTGTAAGCACGCCCCTGGAGGAAGTGAGCAGACTGACGATAGGTGAGTACCTTTTGTCATAAGTATATAAGAACATGCTGTGGAGCTCTGCAGGTGGCTTAACATTAAATTCCGATCCCACCACCGGGACATCAGGAACTGCGGTTTTCACTGCATATTCATCTGCAGGGCTGCTTTAGTTGTTAGGTTGAGCACATCTATCTATTTCTCCTGAGGAACCCAGTAAATTTAGGATTGGAGAAACACGTTGAGTTGTGCACTAAATTGTGCTGGACAGGTTTGTAGGGGATCAGCTGCTGTACGCTGGCTATATATCTAATTATTCCTGCAACCCTGTATGTATACAGGCTGGGTGCAAGGCAGGTCATTATAGGACTAGCAGCCTGAGCTCCATATAACAATTTAAGATTCCTGTATGCTGACTGTATTATACAGATTGCTAATCCACTAGTTTTTCCTTTGGATGGTGGTGGCGTGAATCAGGTCTGACACTCAGCCTATCCACTTGCAAACTATTTTACTCACCTGAGCCTGGTTGTAAGAGCACTGACCTCTATGTTAATAATTGAATCACCCACTAGTCAGATGTATTGGATGGTGGGTTACTATACAGAGAGGAAGTGGCTCAATTGAGTTTAGCTGTTGGTGATTTATAGGGATATATCCCAGTATTATTACTAACAGGTCCTAATTTTTAGGCTCTAAGGCAGTGGGGGTAGTTTCATCTCAATTTTCCCCCTTTCTGTCATAATTATGAGTCAGTGGGGTACTGTTTTTGTATGACCAATCTTATGTAACACTGATCGGCTACTCTGTGGGATGGTATCCCGAGCCATTTGTGTTGGGTGTTCCTTCTCTGGTTACATAGCTTGTGACAATACAGTTCTGGTGAACGTGGGGGATCCCACATATTGTCTGGTACATGAGTTTTGTGGAATTATCCACATTTTTACGATTGCTGGTTTATCACAGGCATTCCGTTATATGACTGTATACCTGGGGTTTTTGTAGATTTTAACGGATAATGATAACGATAATGCGTTTGTGTTGGACAGGGTTTTAGGAGTCTGAATAGGGTGACATGGAGATGATGACATTTGAGGAGAAGGGTGGTGGCAACAATAAAGTGCAGAGCTGTCATACCTCCATATTATGTAAATAATGGAATAAGTATTTGAACTTATGTGAATGCTGTGGATTACTTGCAACATGGTTGTTATAGATGCAGTTCTTAGGTTATTCAGTGAATTGCAGAACCATACAGCAGGATGCACGACGCACCACAACTCTCAGCACACCCAGACACTGAAATCACTTACCAGAAATTGTCCAAGGATCAGGTGGAGATGCTGAGGATGTAGAAGGCTGCTGTGCGCAGGAGCTAGGAGATGACAGCAAAGTGATGAGAGTAGTTGTCCAAGCCGGTTTGTTACCGTGAGGTCAGCGCAGTACCAAGGGATTTCCAGAAGATAGGTCAGACAGACCAGGTCGTTACCGTGAGGTCAGCGCAGTACCAAGGGTTAATCCAGAAGAGTAGTCAAGGAAGGTTGGTCGTTAGCAGGAGAGTGGAGTGGAGCCAAAACAGAGATCAGGGAGCCGAGGTCTAGAAACAAGCCGAGGTCACAACAGGAGAGCCGTAGGTACATGGTCAGGAGATAGCGCAGAGCCAGGGAAAGGTATGGAGAGTTCAGATAGGGCACACAAGGAGACTGGAGAGAGCTAACATCCAGGGTTACTGAATAGCCAGCACCGCATGTGAGCGGAAGTAACTGTTAAATAGACCTGGGCCGGCAAGCCCAATTAACTCCTACATGGAAGAGGCCAAGTTCCCCAGCTCATATCAGGAGCAAACCAGCAACCCCCACACGGCCGGCGCGGAGGCTCCGACACCGCTGCTGACAGTACCCCCCCTTCTACGAGGGCCCACCGGGCCACCAAAAGCTGGAGCAGGCTTAAGAGGAAACCTTCGGTGAAAATTTCTCATCAAAGTATGCACATGGACCGACCTGTCTGGTTCCCAGGAACGATCCTCAGGACCAAAACCCTTCCAGTGTATCAAATATTGTAGAACACCTCTGACTCTTTGTGAGTCCAGAATCTTGGCCACCTCATATTCTTGACTCTCCTCAACTAGGACAGGCGGAAGAGGACAGTCAGAAGGGAGGACAGGTGAAAGATACTTTAAAAGAGATTTATGAAAAACATTGTGAAACTTGCGAGAAGGAACCTTTAACTTCAAATTCCTGGAACAGAGCCAAACTTTTTAGCCCAAGGCAAACATAGGACCTGCCAAACGAGCTCTATCGGCTATGCTTTTAGTAACCACCTGAGCATTTCTCAAATTACACTGGACCTGATGCCATACCATACATAACCTCCTAGCCTCCAAATTAACATCTGGATTGGTCGTTGTAGGAGAAAAAAAAGAAAAACGAGGATGGAAAGCATAGTTACAGAAGAAAGGTGAAGACTTTAAGGCATCATAGTGGTGATTATTAAAAGCAAATTCTGCCATAGACATATAGTTAATCCAATTTGACTGACTGGCTGAGACATAGCACCTCAAATATTGCTCTAAAATCTGGTTGAAGCATTCAGTTTGTCCGTTAGTTTCAGGATGAAAGGCAAAGGAAAAAGATAACTGAACTGAAGACCACAAAAGGCTCTCCAAAACTTAGCCACAAAATGAACGCCCCTGTCAGATATAATGTTATCCGGAATACCATGGAGCCTGATCTAAAAACAAACGGGACAATGTTTTGGCATTGGGCAGTTGGGAGAGAGGAACAAAGTAACACATCTTGCTGACCCTGTCCACCACTGTCCACAAAACAGTCTTCCCCCTGATACTGGCAAATCCGTAATAAAGTCCATTAAGATATGTGACCACGGTCTCTTGGGAAAAGGTAAAGGGAGCAGCTCCCCCGCGGGTTTGGTCCTTTGGTCCTCGGAACCTTAGCTCTAGCACATACCACACACGCCGACACATAGGCCTCAACATCCTGAGACTTAGAAGGCCACCAGTAATGCCGCGACGCTAACTTCTTAGTGCCAGTTATGCCAGGATGGCCACACAAGACCGAGTCATGGAGTTCTTTTAGAACCCTTAGCCTATACTGAGGTAGGACAACCAACTTCCCCTCGGGTGTGTTAGGAGGCGCCAAATGCTGATTCTCCCTGATCTCAGATGCTAACCCCATGGAGACAGCAGAGACCACCATTCCCTCGGGTAATATTGGTTCAGGCTGGGAACTATCAGGCTGAGAAGAACAGAAACTTCTAGATAAAGCATCAGCTTTGACATTTTTGGTCCCAGGCTTAAAAGTAACAATAAAATTGTACTTAGTTAAAAACAACGCCCATCTGGCCTGTCTGAGGTTCAATCTTTTAGCGGACTCCAGAAAAACTAAATTATTATGTTCAGTTAACACAGTTATTTTGTACTTGGCCCCCTCTAATAAATGTCACAACTCCTCAAAGGCCCATTTGATGGCTAAAAGTTCCTGGCTGCCAATGTCATAATTCCTTTCTGAGCGGGAGAATTTCCTGGAAAAGAAGGCACAGGGTCTCAATCTAATAAATGAGGGGGTACCCTGAGATCAAACGGCGCCTACCCCAACTTCTGAGGCATCAACTTCCACAACAAAGGGTTTACTGAGATCAGGTTGAATCAGAACTGGAGCTTTAGTAAAGGCTTGCTTTAAAAACTCAAATGCATCAATAGCCTCCTGTTTCCAGTTTAACAAATCCGCTCCTTTTTGAGTAAGGTCAGTTAGCAGCTTTGCTATAGAGGAAAAGTTACCCACAAATTTACGATAGTAATTGGCAAAGCCCAAAAATCTTTGTAATGCCTTTAAGGAGGTAGGTCGAGTCCACTCAAGCACCTCCTGAACCTTGGCTGTGTCCATATTGATGGTAGAGGAGAATAACAAGGACAACTGCTGAACTCCAAAAGGCATTTTTCCAATTTAGCAAATAGCTTGTTATCTCTCAAAACCTGCAACACAGACCTAACCTGCCTAACATGAGTCCCCCAGTCAGGAGAAAAAATTATGATATCATCCAAATAAACAATAACAAAACAGCCAGCAAAACTCCTGAAAATATCATTAACAAAAGCTTGAAACACTGCAAGTGCATTACTGAACCCGAAGGGCATTACCAGGTACTCATAGTGACCCTCTGGTGTATTAAAGGCCGTCTTCCACTCATCCCCCTCCCTAATATGGGTAAGATTATATGCCCCCTGTAGATCTAATTTAGAAAAAAATTTAGCCCCAGAAATTTGATTCAGCAAATCAGGGATGAGAGGCAAAGGGTATTGATTTTTAATACTTATCTTGTTTAACCCTCAATAATCAATGCAGGGCCTTAAACCTCCATCTTTTTTTTTAACAAAAAAGAACCTTGCCCCAGCAGGAGAGGTGGAAAGACGGATATGACCCTTTCGAAGGGCAACCTTCACATATTCTTTCATAGCCTGTGTCTCAGGTTCAGATAAGTTAAACAACCGTCCCTTAGGAAGTTTAGAATTAGGGGTTAATTCGTATGATCTATGAGGAGGTAGGAACTCTACCCCAGGTTCAGAAAATACAAGTCAGAAATATACCTTGGTAGAGATATAGTGACAGAAGAGATAGTTAGAGACAAACAAGAGCTCGTACACTCAGAGTTCCACTTAACCACATCTCCCAGTCTCCAATCTAACACAGCATTATGTAATTGTAACCACGGTAATCCTAGGACTATTTCAGAGGGCAAGTTCTCAAGTGCAAAGAAGGGAAGTGTCTCGGAATGACCAATTCCTACCTTAAAATTCAAGGGCGGAGTAATAAATTTAACTGAAGTCTGGGCTAAAGGGGTAGAATCAATAGCAGTGATAAAAATAGGCTTCTGTAGGGGAATTAGGGTAATACACAAAGACTGGGTTACCCTTAACCCCTTAGCGACCCAGGGCTGAGCTCTCTCCATATAGGGCGGATGCCGGCTGTATAATACAGCCAACACCCGCCGCTAACAGCAGTGATCGTTGCCTGCACCGGTCGCGGCTGTTAACCCTTTAGATGTCGCCGTCAATTGGGACCGCAGCATCTAAATTGCGCAGGCGCAACGGATGCCACCATTTTTCCCCGATCGCCGCCCTCCAGAAAGTAATTGGAGAGCGGCGATCGGTTGCCATGACAGCCGGGAGCCTATTGAAGGCTCCCAGGCTTGTCATTACATTAGAGCTATTACACAATTGCCAGAGGCATTGTCTAATAGAAGTGAAGGCATTTTGTTATTCACTGCAATACAGTAGTATTGCAGTGAATAGTATGAGCGATCAGACCCCCTAGTTTTCAAGGTCCCTAGGGGGTCTGATCATAAAAGTAAATAGGAGAAAAAAAAGTTTTTAAAAGTATTAAAAAAAAATAAACAAACACAAAAGTTCAAATCACCCCCCTTTCCCTAGATCAGATATAAAAGTAAATAAACAAAAGTAAACATAAACACATTAGGTATCCCTGCTCTCCTAAATGCCCGAACTATTAAAATATTAAAATACTTATCCCATACCGTGAATGGTGTAGCGGCAAAAAAAAAATCAAAATGCCCAAATAGCGTTTTTTTCAACACTTTGCCTCCTATAAAAAATTGAATAAAAAGTGATCAAACCATCAAATCTTTCCCCAAATGGTATCAATAAAAATGTCATGTTGTCCTGCATAAAAAGATGCCTTACCCAGCTCCATATATGCAAATATCAAAAAGTTACAGCTGTCACAATATGGCGACACAAATTTTTTTTTTTCTATTTTGCAAAGTTTTTCATTTTTTAAAAGGTATCAAAACATTACAAATACTATATAAATTTGGTATCTCCATGTTCGTACTGACCCACAGAATACAGGTAACATGTCATTTTTACCACACAGTGAATGCCATAAAAATTAAACCCATATGAAATTTGCGCAAATGCAGTTTTTCTCCAGTTGCACCTCATTCTGAATTTTTTTCCAGCTTCCCAGTACATTGCACAGCATTGAATGGTGCCATTACAAAGTACAATTTGTTTCGCAAACAATAAGCCATCATGTGACTCTGTGAACTGAAAATGAAAATGCAAAAACGAAAAATGGCCAGGTCCTTAAGGGGTTAAGTCAATGAGACTGGCCATAGAGCCACAATCAACAAAAGCACTTCCCTGAAAGACCTTATCTACCACAGCAATCTCCATAGGTAAATTAAATTTACTAGAAGAGATAGACGGTAATATCTGTGCCCCCAGATGGTCCTTCTGAGGGTCCCCTAGGCATTGAAGCCCTTCTGGTTTAGGCCTCTTGGGACATCTATTAAGCATATGACCCGGATCACCGCAGTAGAAGCACAGCCCTTTTTGCCTCCTAAATTTCTTGCGGTCTTCTGCAGTCATGGCCGCGCCAAGTTGCATGGGTTCGGGAGCAGAATCTAGCGGTTGGACAAGAACAGAGATAAAAGGCTCAGTTGTTACGTGCTCTCTCCTACGCTCCCGTAGATGTCTGTCCATCTTTATCGTAAGGTTCATGTTCTCTTCTAGGGAAGATGTTGGTGGGAAGTTAACTAAAAAGTCCTTAAATTGGGATTCCCATGAACATAATCATATCATATCTATATTTGTAGATAATTAAAAGTTAAACATTTTTGCAAATATAAGTAGTTAAAAATTCTGCAAAGTTTTAAAGATTTTATCTAACTATCTTAGTGGTGACATCTGTTGTCTTGATCGGTTGACAATGGATACGACCACGAATGCAGAAACTTTGTATGGTCTGGGACTTGTCAAAAACCCAGCCATGATTTTCTTATTGTGGGCAGGTTATCAGGCAGAGAGACTACATGTATGAGGAGATAACCTGGTCACAGTAAGGACATCATTGCTGATTTTCTGACCTTAGAAAGGTCCTGCATTCATGGTCGTATCCATTGGGAACCGATCATGACAACAAGACTGTGATCACAAGATATTAGAGAAAATCTTTAAAACTCTGCAAAATATTTAATTATTTATATTTGCAAAAATGTAAAACTTTTTATTATCTACAAATTTAAAAAGGGTATGTTCTTGGGAATACCCCTTTAATGGAATCAGACAATCCCTTGCGGAATTGATGACAGAGAGCTGAACTGTTCCACTAAGATGGGCCCGACCACCTCCTAAATTCCGTACAATAGTCCTCAGCCGAGAACCCTGGCAGATAGATGAGAGCTTGCCTCGGCTAGAGCTTTCTGATCAGGTTCGTCATACAACACTCCCAAGGCCATGAACAAGTTGTCCACGGAAGATAACTCTGGAGCTTGAGGATCCAAGGAAAAAGCCCAGGCCTGTGGATCCCCCTGCAACAGAGACATTACTATTGCCACTTGCTGTTGCTAATTTCCCAAGGAATAAGGCTTGAGGCGGAAATAAAGCTTGCAGGCCTCCCGAAAATTAGCAAATATCTTGCGGTCACCCGAAAAACTTTCTGGTAAATTTATCTTGGGTTCCATAGAGGCTGCCCCCTGAGGAACAACTTGCGGCCAGACTTGCTCTTGATCCGGCACCCTAAGAGCCAGATCCTGGACCAGTTGAGTAAGATTCTGCATCTGATCCACCAAGGCTTGCATAGATTTCATGACGGAGCTCAGGAACCTAATAGATGAGATATTTGGTATAAAGGCTGGCTATTCTGTTATGGAATTAGATGCAGTTCTTAGGTTATTCAGTGAACCAGACAGACTGAATCAAACGGCATAAACAGTGCTGAGCATCCAGTGCCCTTCAACCGCACCGCTCCCGACCCACAGAGGTCTTCACCAGAACCCCTGGAGGTGGAGAGGGACTTGATACTACTGCCGGCCAAGGCGGATATCAGTCGGAGGGCACAAGATGCACGACACACCACAAGTCTCAGCACACCCAGACACTGAAATCACTTACCAGAAATTGTCCAATGATCAGGCGGAGATGCTGAGGATGTAGAAGGCTGCAGTGGACAGGAGCCAGGAGTTGGCAGCAGAGTGATGAGAGTAGATGTCCAAGCCGGTTCATTACCATGAGGTCAGCGCAGTACCAAGGGATTTCCAGAAGATAAGTCAGACAGATCAGGTCATTACCATGAGGTCAGCGCAGTACCAAGGGTTAATCCAGAAGAGTAGTCAAGGAAGCCGGGTTGTTAACAGGAGAGCGGAGTGAAGCCAAAACAGAGATCAGGGAGTCGAGATCTAGAAACAAGCCGAGGTCACAACAGGAGAGCCGTAGGTACATGGTCAGGAGATAGTGCAGAGCCAGGGAAAGATTTAGGGTACTATGGGCCTTGGACTGTTCAGAAAGTGAGATTCCTTTTCAAGCCAAAGATTCCTGTGACAGAATAATGTCCCATAGTAGACTTCTACACAGTATAATGTCCCATAGTGGCCCCATACAGTATAATATTCCATAGTGGTCCCCACGCTGTATAATGTTTCAGAGTTGCCCCTTATGCTAATAAAAAAAATAAATAAATAAAATCCCATATACATAAGGCTGACAGCTGGTTCTCATTACGAATTTTACAACAATTTCGGGGTTGCCACGAAGTACTATTATACTCTGGGGTCTCTCTAGACCCTCATAGAATAATTAGCAGAGGTCCAGGGGAGGTGAGTAAACATAACAATGTTACTCACCTTACCTGGGCTCTGGCATTGCTCCCTGTACTCTTCAGGCCTCTTCCTTCCTCCTGAGTGACATCAGAGACTGCTGAAGCCTGTGATTGAGTCTCTGTTAATTATATTCTGAGGGTTTGAAGAGACTCCAGATTATAATAGTACTTTGTGGGTGGCGAATCCCGCAAACCTCCATTATGGGGGAGCTCTAAATTTCCATCATGTTCCATACTACTTCTGGTATCCCACCCTACATTTCACAGGGAAATAAAACAATAATAAACCTGAAATTGTTCCCAAACTAGAGATTTTTTGACATATTAGAAAGCCATTGCTTTCACGTTATACTACAATCAGACACACTATCAATGTGTGCCACTTGTGTGTGGATCCATTTACCTATAGCCATATATGTTGCTGTCATTTTGACATTATTATTGCTGTCTTTGCATTAAAGAGCTTGAAAGCATTTGGATATAGTCCTAGGAGACCTTAGCATTTTATACATGTCTTTTCAGTGCAATTGGAATACTTTAATTCAGAGTGAAATTATTTGGACCGAAACAAATCTGAGAGCTAAATCAGAAGAAACCTGATACCTGAAATGAATCTTTAAGTTTTGCTCATTTCTAGTTCGTAACCAAATTGTAGCCCATTATCTACCTTGTATCCCACGTTTTTCTGATATTTTTCACGCTGCATGAACTGTTTCTAGTTTGCAGTTCTCTCTGGATCTGCTCTCTAACGTTCTTTCACTTATTAACTCAAACATTTTCTTGATCTTGCAAACAAATAATGGGAAATACTGACCTGTATTGATATGAATAAAAGCATTTGGATAGAGAAGACACCTCATATTTAGCTGTAGCATCAGTCTGAGCTCCTCAGCTCAGTCAGTATCTCTTTCTGCCTCCCTTAGGCAAACGGTGCAAATGGTGAGGATGGCCTAAAACACCAGTTGTGCAATTTTTGTCCCAGTGGTGTTTAAAAAATTGCAAACCGGAGAGTCAGTTTAGCTAGGAGGATATACAGACTGATAAGAGAAAACAGCACTTTTGTTTGTTGAAATGCATTTACTAAAAAGGCTTTGCAAATTATGCACTGTCATACTAAGGAATAGTCCAATGAGTTTCTATACTAAGTGGACAATTACTACACCATGTTCCAAATTATTATGCAAATCAGGATTAAGTGTCATTAAGATTTAATTTTTTATTTTTCAATTAAACTCATGGATGGTATTATGTCTCAGGGCTCTTTGGATCACTGAAATCTCAATCAGCTGTGATAATTAGTTTGCAAGGTGAGCCCAATTAGAGAAAACCTACTTAAGAAGGATGTTCCACATTCTTAAGCAGGCTACAGGTTTCAAGTAATATGGGAAAGAAAAAGGATCTATCTGCTGCCGAATAGCACCAATAGTGCAATCTGGGAGGCTATTCTGACATCCTGCAAAAAGATTCAAGCAGAAACTATCTAAAAACGCACAAGTTCAATGGATGCAAGGATTGTGAAGGTGATATCAAAGAATGGATCCTATGTTAACATGTAACTTCGCCTTTTGAGCGCAATCTGCTCTAATTAGACCAAATTAGTACAAATGGTATATGAGCTGGATTAGAGAAACACATACAGTCACAGGTGCAATTATGTGACCAATATGGATTCTAGTCTTTAATGGCGGTTTAATGAGGTTTTTTATACATTGTAGGTGTGGTTATACATTGCATAGACAAAGAGAAGGTGCGATTAGTATAATTAATATAACATGATTGGTTATAAAGTTGTCACATAAGTTTTAGCACATAACTATTGGAAAAGGCACAAAGAAGTTTCATCCCATTATACATAACAGCTTTCTGCAAAGTAGCGGGATGAGCTCTGGGCAGCGCCTGAGAAAGGAATGTAAGATCGAGACAGACACAAGCTGCATCTTTCACAGCCTAAGATGTTTTTGATGGATTTTGATTTTTTTCATTTGTGGAAAAAAAATATATCAATGGAAAGTTTGTTCAATAAAAAAGGTGGGGGAAGCCGGTAAGTTTGTTTGAACCCTGTAAGAAGAATAGCTCTGGACTCAAAGCTGTTACCTACTGCAAGTTGTTTACCTATACCTCATGGTTTGCAAACTGTAAAGGGACTGTGCTAACTGGCTGCTTGACATATGGAAGGTATTCGAGTGATGGACAATTTATGGGCCATATTTGTTGGTGATTGACATATAAGACAGCCCTTACAGAGGTAGTTAGGCACTTCCTTTCCCTACCCTCTAATTATATTGTTCTTGTCCCTTAGTTAGGTATCCTTTTATTAGTTTTCCCTGTACCATTAACCCTTTCCTGCTCTGCGCCATACTATTATGTTGCGCTAAGTATATAGTTAACACCCTGCACCATAATAGTACGGCTCCAGCTGATTAACCCCATGGATGCCATTATCAATAGAGATCATGGCATCCAGGGAGGACATTGCACTGGAGATCTGAAATTCCATGTTCGGTTCAAGTCCCCTTGTGGGACATGTAAAAAAAACAAAGCACAAAAACTTTAACATACACACAAATAAATGAACAAATAATAAAAAGTTAAAAAAAAAACACTGTTACATTTAAAAAATATATAATGTAAAAAAAAAAAAAACAAACATGTTAGGTATCCTCACATGCGTATAAGTCCCCACTATCCAAAAATAACGTTATTTATCCCGTACGCTGTAAAAAAATATACAACAATGCGCACAGTGACTTGTTTTGGTCACTTTGCTTTCCGCAAAAAATAACAATAACAAGTAATCAGAAAGTCATATTACTAAATATTGGTCAATAAAAAGTAAAACTTGCCCTGCAAACAAATAGCTCTGACATATCTCTATAAACAATAAAGTAAAAAAGTTATAGGCATCAAAATATTCTCATTTTCAAAAAGTGACATTTTATTTGTAAAAGCGGTAAAACGTAATAAAAACCAATATAAATATGGCATTGCTGCAATCGTAACCTGACAAAGCTGCCATGTCATTTTTAATTTTAAAATTGTGTGTTATTTCACATGGACCCCCAAAACATGTAAATAAAAGCTAATCAAAACATTGTACCCCAAAATGGTGACAAATGAAAGTACAACTCGTTATGCAAAGAATAAGGAGGGGGGGGGGAGTATGAAAAAAAAAAAAAATCCTCTTTTAAAGATCCGACCGATTCTCCCAAGTTACCAAAACGATTCGATCCAAATTAATTAACGGCAAATCATGTTAAAAACAGCTATTTCCTGGCTGCAGAGAGCCTGTCTAGTGGTGTAGAACACTGTGCCTTGCAGTAACACGCATAGGGAGTCTGCTGTGGTAGTGAAACAATACTGTGTGTCAGTATGACACGCACATGACAGGCGTCGCTCTTAGAACCACAGCACACTTCAATTATTTGGCCAGTTACGGGGCCAAAACCGACCAACTAACTCAAGTGTGAACTCAGCCTTACCGGTCCATGTTAGTGCCAGGTATAGAGAACCGTGCAGAGGCCCAAGATCCTACTGTAGCGTGAAAGAGCGCACTCCTTTTATACCGTCGTCTGCTGATTCCACATAGATGTCTACAGAGTGGCAAGGCGACATAATGTGGAGTTGGCAGCAGCATGAGGAGGCCACGGAGTGGCAAGGTGACATAATGTGAGGTGAGGTAGCAGCAGCATGAGTAGGCCACAGAGTGGCAAGGTGACATAATGTGGAGGTGGCAGCAGCATGAGGAAGCCATAGAGTGACCCGGTGGAAGAGTGAGGAGGTGGGTGGCACAAACAGTAGACGCTGACAATGGTGGCTGTAAGACGGAGCACTTGGCATCAGATGTGTGGCATCAGGCGGGTGGCAGCATCAGAATAGTAGCTGAGGCAGGTAGCCAGAAGAAACCGGTCTCTTTTATCAAAGGTTTGAATGAGGCAGCATGGATGATTTAATCTGATGCATCAGGTATTGGTTGGTGGAAATCTTGGCTGATCCACGCCTAATTCGTCTTGACAAAGGTCAGTCTCTCCACATTTTGGGTGGACAGGCGAGTTCTACTTGGGGTAACTAAAGCCCCGGCCGCACTAAACACCTGCTCTGATGCCACACTACTGGCCGGGCAGAACAGCTTTTTCAGGGCAAACATGGCCAGTTGAGGCTACAAATCCAGTTTGGCTGCCCAGTAGTCCAGCGGATCTTTGATGACAGGTGGCAGAGTGTACTCCAAGTATGCCACCACCTGCTGGTTCAGGTTCTGCTCTGTGTCTAACTGCTGGTGAGTAGTTTCTTCACTATGTGGGTGAAGAAAACTGCTCATCAGCTACTCTAGGCTCAGGTTGCTGCTGCTGATGGATCTGATACTGCTCCTGCTCCTACCCCCCACTCCCCAACAGCAGCCATAGCAGTGCAAGGTGAGCGCTCAGGGCCCCCCTGGTCAGACCTGTGAGAGGATGGACGATGGCGCAGGTAGGCAGCGGCCAACTGACTACATAGGATGCGCCATTTGCGCAAGTGACTCAAAGGGACTCCCTGCATCCATCTCCACTGCATACTGCCATGGTGTGTCTGGGTCATCTGCCTCATATTCCTCATCTCCCTCTTGCTCTTCCGGCTGCTCCTGTTCGCCTCTCCTGTCACCTGTGTAGAAAAAACACCCATTTCGCTACACATTGCTTGTGCTCCAATGTCCTCCTCCTCCTCCAGTTCAGCCCCCACAGGGCTCATGTGGCCGTGAGATGTAGGCACCATGTCTCCAGTCCCCTGACCAGCCAGATTTACCAGCATCTTTTCCAGGATATGAATCAGTGAAATGATGTTGTTCATCCCGTAGTCCCGGCGATTGACAAATAAAGTGGCCTCCTCAAAGGGCACAAGCAAACGGCAGGTGTCACGCATGAGCTGCCACTGGCTAACATTAAAGTTACACAGGGGAGTACCTCTGTCCGCTTGGATCATCAAGAAATCGTTTACGGCCTTTCTCTGTTCGTACAGTCGGTCCAACATATGGAGGGTGGAATGCCAACGGGTGGAAACGTCGCATATCAGCCTATGTTGGGGGATGCCGTTCTGTTGCTGCAGCTCAAGGAGGGTGTTCTTGGTGGTGTATGAGTGGCTGAAGTGCATGCAAAGTTTCCTGGCCATTTTTAGGATGTCTTGCAGATGGGTTTAAGACTTAAGGAAATGCTTGTCAACCAGATTGAACACGTGCACCATGCAGGGCGCATGGCTCAGCCCTCCTTGACGCAGCGCCGACACCATGTTTTTCCCGTTGTCGGTCACCATGGTTCCGATTTTGCGTTGTCGCGGAGAAAGCCAGCATTCAATTTCTTGATGAAGGACATGGAGCAGTTCCTCCCCTGTGTGACTCTGTTCGCCCAGGCAAACGAGGTGTAGAACAGCATGACACCGCCCTGCCCTGCACATGTGGTATGCTGGAGGAGAACTGTGAATTATCCCTGCAGTGGAGGCAGAGGACACAGTGAAGGATGAGGCGGACATTGTTGCAGGACGGTGTAAAAACGTGGAGGCAAAAGCTGCGTCACTTGTCCAAGTTGCTGGTGTGCCTGGGCAGGCAACACATTAACCCAGTGGGCAGTAAATGACATATATTGTCCTTGACCGTAGTTATAGCTCCACATATCGCCGCTGCTGTGCACTTTGGCAGACACCAACAGGCTCAAGGACTGGCCCACCTTCTGTTCTACATATTTTTATATAGATTCTGTGATCGATTGCTGAAGCAATAATTGGCTAGGAGGATGAGGAGCAGGAGCATCATGACCAGCAGATGATGGGAAGGACACACAGCTTCCTTCGGCTGAGGTGGTGGAGCCTTCACTGCCTGAAATGGGGTGCATGTAACAGGGTGCTGCAGCAGTTGCTGCGGTGGGCTGGACCACCACATTGGAGCCACGGTTCTCCCAGGCCACTTTATGGTGAAGCTGCATATGTTGATGCCCGGCTGTGGTGCGAACATTGGCACCCTGGCCACGCTTCATCTTCTGTCCACAGATTCGACATATGGCCATGCTCAACTCCCCCGGCGGCTTAACAAAAAACTGCCACACCGCTGAGTAGGTGATTTTACCCCCAACACTCCGCACTGACTGACTGCTACCGCCACTGACTCCTGAACCCCTGCACCACTGCTTTCCGGGCAGGTAGGCTCCTGCGAAGTGGGTGGTCTACCTCGGGCACGTTTGGCTCCCGACCTCCCACAGCTGCCACCCTGATGACTCCCGGCAAAGCTACCAACTTGCTGGCTCTGCCGCTGCCTCATGCTCAAGCTGCTACCCTCTTCTCCCGATGATGATGAAGCCCCTTCGTCTCCCAGCTCCCAATCGCGATCGGCTACATCATCATTGAGTACTGTCTGCCCGTCACTGATTTCTTCCTCAACGGTCTCTGACCCAGGAGCCTGACTACTCGCAATACCAGCTCCCATGCCACTCTCCTTATCACTACTTGCCCTCCTACTAGAGGAAGCGGTGGATGTCTCCTCCAGATCTTGGCTGGGCAATACTTGCTGACTGTCCTCTAGTAGCTTGTCCTCACTGTATAGTGGATAAGAGCCCACAGCATAGAGTACTTCTCTGGCTGAGGGAACAGAAAAGGACAGAGGCAGGTTGAGGACAGGTTAGGGCACAGGGTCTGCTTCTGGGCCATGCCAACTAAGGGTTGTTTCGGATGAACCGACCGACTCTTGGCTGGGGGTGTCTGATGTGACTTGGGATGAAGTGGATGACTAAGTGAACCATTCAAGAACCGATGGTTTGCTGACACTGGAAGCTCAGGCCTCTGGAAGTGACCCCTGCCACGCCCCCTTACCTTGCTGCCACCTGTGCCTGCTCCAGAAACATTTAGGCCTGTGCCCATCCCCTGTGCAGGGCCTGTTGCTTCTCTGTCTGACATACTGTTACATCAAATAAGTAAATGAAAAGGAAAATAATACAGTGCAAAAAGGCCTGTAATTATCTCCCTTCAACACACAATGGTTAATAAGCCCCTTACTTTTCCCCACTAATAAACCCTCAGAAAAGGCGTTATAACAGATAACTGTGGAGATTAATGGATAACAATCCTTTTTTTTTGCCACTAATGCACGGCAAAAAGGCTTGCAATTTTCTAGCTTCAACACACAATGACGAATAAATCCCTTTTTTTTTTTCCCCACTCATAAACGCCCAGAAAAGGTGTTATAACAGATAACTGCGGAGATTTATAACAGATAACTGCAGAGTCAGTGCAGCAAGGTGTAGTAGATTTGTTCCTATTACCCAGGCTGCAAACCCACAAATGAACCCTGTTCTGCTTCAATACTCTTGTATAAATTACTCCCTATCCTTTCCCTACTCTTCTAATGCTCTTTCCCTGAACTTCGATTGAGTTTTCAAGTGTTTTTTACCACGTTCCCTAGCGCCTGCTGACATCTCTGCCTGCACTAAGTATACTGTAAAATGACTTAATCTAAAATGGCGGAGGGCTGTATTTACAGGGCTGGCTGCTGATTAGCTGCATGCATGGCATTGCGGTTGATCCCACGTTCCAAGAGTTCCTTGCCCCATGTCCTAACATGTGCAGCAACTATTTTAGGAAAAAATGCAATTCGATACCACGAAGCGTGAGGAAATCCGGATTCGATGCAAATCGAAGATTTCCTGAAATTCGGATTGAATTCCACTTCATCAGCTTCGATTCGCTCATCTCTACTCACCACTTAAGTGAGAGTAACATTTGAGAATTCAGAACAATAATACTGTAGCTATACATTAATTGGCACCAATGATACTCTTACTAGGTATGTATCTGTCAGATTCACATGGCCAGAAGTAATAAGGTGCAGTCTGTTAATCATGGGATTGTAAAAACTACATTCATATTTAGTCAGACTATTACTTCTTTTATTATATAGACATCATAGAGAACTCCCTCTATAAACTAGCATAGATATTAGAGAACCTTTACAAAAAGCCGATATAACATTTGAGGACTAGGTCGCTCCACCATGTACTTTGTTGCTGCCTGTTTACAGGAAAGTATATATTATGAATGTGCAGTATGTCTTAGTTTGACAAAGCATTTTCTATAGTAACCAATCAAATTCCAACTTTCATTGTTCAAGTGCAGTTTAGAATTTTACAATCACTGATCTAATTAATTGCTATGGACAATATGACTTCTGTTATATCCTTTTTCTGAATGAGGCCTTAATGTTTAATTATATTAGATTTTAAAGTTTTTTCATGTTGTTATATACAGCGGGTGAAATAAGTATTGACTGTCACCAATTTTCTAAGTAAATATATTTCTAAAGGTGCTAGTGACATGAAATTCTCACCAGATGTTGGTAACAATCCATCCAATCCACACAGGCATAGAAACGAAAACATACATATCCACAAATTAACTTATGTGTAATAATGGGAAATGACACAGGGAAAAAGTATTGAACATATGAAGAAAGAGAGGTGCAAAAGGCCATGGAAAGTCATGACGACAGCTGAAATTAGAAAAATAGTGAAAATAGTGAATAATAATAATAATAATAATAATAAAAGAAGAATAGTGAAAAATAATATCAGCTGGTTCAACCAATGGCCTATAAAAAGGTGTCTCATTACTAAGGTGCCACACAAGAATAATCTCATGATAGGTAAAACCAATCAGCTGTCTCAAGATCTTCGCAACCTTATAGCTGCAAAACATAGTCTTGGCATTGGTTACAGAAGAATTTCTAAACTACTGAAAGTTCCAGTGAGCACTGTTGAGGCCATAATCTGGAAGTGGAAAGAACATCATTTCACCATAAATTGGCCACGACCAGGTGCTCTCTGCAAGAGTTGACAGAGGAGTGAAAAGAATTATCAGAATAGTCCAAGAGCCAAGGACCACCTGTGGAGAGCTACAGAAAGACCTGGAATCATAAGTAATGCACTCAACCTCTATGGCCTGTATGCACACTCACCATTCACCACACTCCATTTCTGAACAAAAAGCAGAACTCTTTGGAGGCCAAAATGCACAGAATACACCATACCAACAGTGAAGTTTGGAGGTGGGAACATCATGGTATGGATCTGTTTTCAGCATATGGCACTGACAAACCTTATATAGTTGAAGGAAGGATGAATGGACAAATGTACCGAGACATTCTTGATAAAAATCTGCTGCCAACTACCAGGAAGATGAAGATGAAACAAGGGTGGACATTACAGCAAGACAATGATCCCAAACACACAGCCAAGGAAACTTTCAATTGGTTTCAGAGAAAGAAAATAAAACTGCTAGAATGGCCCAGCCAATCACCTGACCTGAATCCAATAGAAAGTCTATGGAAGGAACTAAAGCTCAGAGTTAATAGAAGGAGCCCATGGAATCTTAAGGATTTGAAGAGTGTTTGTGGGGAAGAATGGGCTAAGATCACTCCTGAGTAATGCAAGTAACTAGTTCCTCCAAACAGGAGGCGTCTTGAAGCTGTCATTACAAAGGTTTTTGTATTTAGTGTTAAATAAATTTCAGTGAGCTTGTTCAATACTTTTTCCCTGTGTCATTTATCATTATTACACATAACTTAATTTATAGACATCTATGGTTTGATTTATTTGCCTTTTTGGATTGGATGGGTTGTTACTGATATCTTTTTGAAACTTTCATTTTTTCTTAGAAATTTGGTGATGTGTTCATTACTTATTTCACCCAATTTTGGTGTTGTATTATTTAGTGCAGTTTCAGTAGCTATTTATGACTTGTAATATAATAGGATTTGGTATACTAGAATAACCAATATCACATTTAGAAGTGTTGACATAATCAACTTTCTTTAAACCTATTTTTACATGAAAAGATATATTTCCAACATGAGTATAATTTCTTTTAAACTAGAGACATTTTGACATTTCCTGAAAAACCCTTTATAAAACTGGAAGATGATTTGTGATAACCTTACTTTGAAGTACATACAATTAAACACATATTCTTACCCTTCTACAATCGAGTAGGGAGAGTTTGTTAGCTCCTGTAAAATAGTATTATTACAACACTGATTACATACTGCACAAAGATTACCAATTTTTACGTCTATACTATAGATGGCTCCTTCTACTGTGGTATCAATTAACAATTATCTGCAGCATACAAGGTCTGTAGACCACATGTCCAGAATTAGGTTTTCTTACAAATTTCATTCCTCCATTCTGCTGTCATAATTAATAGTTTGCTTTCCATACATTCTTCACTCATCTAATTTTAAAAATTCTGAACAGCAATTCATAATGTAAAACTTAAATATGAAATTGATTTTTAGTTTCGAATATAATTGTTTAAGATTTAACTATCCATTTTTACACAATTTTTATTGACTGGACTGATGAATCCATGGATGTATTTCCGGAATAAATGTTATTAATTTAAAAAGTGTTTTTTTTTCAGAATCTACATTCTTCACACTTAAAGCACATTGAAAGCAGTGTTCTTATGATGTTAGGTTTCCATGTATGTTGTTTAAAAATCCACAAATTCATACTTCACTGAAAGAAACCATTCATAACGCTCTCTTCATTTATATTATTATTATTATTATTATTATTATTTAAAGAAACTCAAAACTGATTCTCTTGTGGTTTTTACCTACCGCTAAAGATGTGTAGTGAGAAAACTATACAAGGGCTACACATGATATGAAAAACATAGCTGTTTTCTGGGGGCATGGCCTTGACCTCGCTATGTACTAGACATGCCTTTCAGCAGCTCCTGAATCCTGATTGCTACTTACCTTCTTATTTGTGGTCAGAACCGGTCCCTCAGTCATCCAGTGCCATGGTCCGCCATGTGGGGAAGAAGACACCCTCCTCCCTGAATTTGGAGCCACAAATCTCCCGCTTTCTCCTTGTTACAGCCGCAGCTGCACCGCCGGAGGGCAGATCCAAATTGGCGCCGGCGCGCTCTCTTGCCGCCTTCTCCCTGACACCAGAGCTCCCACTGCCTAGCCTGGAACCCTCGCAGCTGCTCTGTGCCATACTTGGAGCGCAGCTCCTCTCCTCCCTCCCCAGGCAGCCCTCCTCTGGTCCTGCTTCTGACACCCCGCAACAAGCGGTACCTCTGCAGGGACGCACAAAAAATGGCGATCCCGACTCTGCTGTGACCCCTATATCAACATCTGCTTCTGCAGCCCGACGGTTAGTGTCTGTGGGGCACGCTGCCTCATCCTCACCTGTGTCTCAGTCCTCCATGGGTATACAGGCCCCAGAGTTCACCCCTCACCAGGCTCTGCTCCACTGATGATGACACCTCAGCCTTTCTCTGCACTGCAAGGCTCCTACACTTTAATCCCTTCAGCTGGTCTTGGGAGCTCTCAGACCCCAGCACATACTTGCATGACTCTGCAGCCCCACATCAGGACTCCAATGTCCTTTACAGGCCCATGCAGCTCACAGCCTCCTCTGCCTCCAGTCTGCCGCAGTCCATGTGGCCTCCTCTGCTCATAATACTTCAAGCCCAGACAGCCAGCCTGCGCATCTTCAGATCCCCAACACCAACCCTGGACCCGCTACCTGTGGCATATTTACTACCCCAGGAGCCCTTTGCACTCTGCCACTCTCTGACTCTTCTGACTCTTCTATGCAACATTCTTCAATATCTAACCCTAAGGCAAAGTGACCCAAGCTGGCGGATATTTGGAATCTTCTTACTTCTCTCCCCACCAAAGTGGACTTGGAAACTATTGTGTGCAGGGTGGAAGCTAAGCAGGAGTGCATTATTGCTGAATTCAAGACGGAAATTAATTCCCTAATGGCACAGATTAATACTCAACAACAACAGTCTGTTCTGTTGGATCAGCGACTTGCCACGGTGGAGCAATTTGTCAAAGAGAGCTCAACAGGTCTCTCCTTTTGCAAGTTGATGACCAGGAAAACAGGAGTCAACGTAACAATGTCAAACTACGGGGAATTCCTGACAGCCACCCTCCTGCTGAATTACGTTCTGCAGTAACTTCTATCCTCAATTTTGTCCTCGCTTGCCCTGCTGAAATCAACATTGACAGAGTGCACCGGGTCCTTGGTCCTAGACGTATCGATGTCTCTGAGCCGTGAGATGTTCTCTGTCGAGTGCACTTCTTCAAAGAGAAAGAGGAAATCCTTCAAGCTGCCTGGCGGAAAGGTCCGGTTCCTTTCTTGGACACCCACGTTCGACTCCTTCCTGATGTCTCCTGGTGCACCCTGGCGATGCAAAGAATTCTCAAGCCGGTCCTTCAGCTCATCATGGATGCAGGGGCCTCCTACAGGTGGGGTCATCCCTTTCACCTCCAGGTTCGCCGCTACGGGGCATTGTTTACTCTCTGTAGTCCTGACCAGGCGGCCTCGTTGGCTAGGTTTCTTGATCTCCCGAACTTGTCTCTCCCAGACTGACTGGAGTTCCCTCTGGTATCCAGCTCACTTGATGGGCGACCCCCTTCTTCTGAGACCTTGTCTCACCCACGAAGTTCACCGGGAAACTCAGAGCTGCAACCACCCTCGTAGATAAGGTCCAGGACTGTCCCAGCAGTTTCTCTATCTCTCTTGGTCCCAGTTCGCTGTGGTCAATTGGAGACTCTGCACTGCGACCATACTGTTGGTCGACATCCTTTGCTGTCTGTTGTTTTCTCTCCCTATTTTTTTATTATTTTTTTATTTTTTATTTTGGGACTCTCTCTGTTCTGATGCCATCCTAGATACCTCTCTAGTCCCCCTACTCATTTTTGTACTATCTCTTTGGTTACTATACTTCTCTTAGTCCCAGCCTTCTTTGGTGACATGGCCCTCTCAGGTGTCTTCTTGCACTAGATCTTAAGGTCCTGTGCCCCAGTGCAGTCCCTCATGGATCTCGGTCTGCGCGGGTCTTCTCCGGCGAGACCCCCCCCCTCCTGATTTGTGATGGAACCTTTCTCTAGGTCTTTCCTCAATTATAGGCCCCCCACCTTTAGTACTATATGCATACAGCTGTCTCGAGCACTGTCTTGGTCCCCCCCAGACCATAGTTCCCTCCCTCTTCATCCCCACTGTCTCCGGGGGTAATCCCATTTGGAGTCTGTACCACCTCAGGTATTCATCCCTATATCCTACCTCCGCTGCATTTTTTTTGTATGGCACTCGGGGAATGGGTAGCGCCTCACTATGGATCTACCTCTCCCCAGTAGTTATTCGGCGGCTCTCTGGTCGTACACTGCGGTGTGCTCCAGAGACCTGCTTTAGTGAGTTAGCTCACTGTTATTGTTTCCCCGCTCTTAGACTAGCTTTGATCGGAGGTTATTGTTGTGTTCTGCTTCTTTTTCCCCTGACCCCTCTGTCTACTTGTCATACGCCTTAGTTGTTTCCCTCTCATTTTCAACCCCCCCCTCTTTGTTTTTTCTTTCCTCTCTTGCTCTCTTTTCCTCTACTGGGTCCCGGTTCCCCATCATGGATGCTCTGGTGTCCTCTTCCATTAAAGCCAAAGGTCTCAACACTCCTGAAAACAGGTCCTCCCTGCTCTGCCTACTTTGCAGCACCATACTCAGGTGGCGTTTGTCCAGGAAACGCTCTTCCGTGAGGGAACAACCCTGCTTCTGTCCTCACCCAGATATGCAGCCGTTCCTCCTAGCTGTCACTTTGAAGTCTACAGAAATCTCGTTGGTTGGGTTGGATTCAGTGCCGATTGCTCCCTGTGCTGGGGTGCTGGAACTTCTGTTCCCTTCTTTCCTTGTCATCCCCCTTTTTTTTTTCTCTTCTCCTCTCTTTCCTTTCCCCTTCTCTCTTCCTCTCTCCTCTTTTCTTTTCATTGGTCTTCCTCCCTTTCTACTCCCCCTTCCTCCCCACGTTTTTGCTTCTTTACAAGCTACTGCTTGTGTCCTCTCCCACCTTGTTATCCTTTTTGTTTCTGTATTTTATACAGTTTGTTTATGGATGGCCGCTTTGCGGTTTGTTCTGTCTGTTTCTGTTATTTATATAAATAAATAATTTATAAAAAAAAGAAAAACATAGCTGTTTTCTTCCAGAAAGTGCCACTCTAGTTCATGATTTGCATCTGGTTTTGAGGTTGACCTCCACTGG
Organism: Leptodactylus fallax; assembly: GCA_947044405.1. NCBI lineage: Eukaryota > Metazoa > Chordata > Amphibia > Anura > Leptodactylidae > Leptodactylus > Leptodactylus fallax. The sequence continues at coordinate 4,242,934 of CAMRHE010000024.1, forward strand.
AGCGAATCTAGTTATACCAAAATACCACTCGCAACCTACGGAGAGATGTCGCTTTATTTTTGGAAGAAAATAGATTTCTTTTGCCAATCCTGAACTCTTTACATTCTTATGAGATAAGTTCTCATGATATACTTCCTGACAGATGAAAATTGAGTAAAGAGTCATATAAACAAAAACCCATTTCAACTACTTTGCAACATACTGCAAGCCTAAATGTCTAAATTAACTACTAAATTAAAAGCTAGATGACCACTTGAGTACAAAGAAGTATATATAATGTTATCATGGTTATAGTTTGTCTTTTTCTGAGCTGTGTAGATAGTTATAGTACCCATAGACATTGACCTCTTGCCTTTCATTTTAACAGTAACAATTACTGAACTGTTACATTGAACCATATTTTTTTGTCACTCTTATAATTTGAATTAGATTATAGTAAATACAGTAAGTCAAGTGGCTGCCATTGTGATACTGTCAGTTTGGTCATCTTTGTTGTAAGATTACAGTATGTAGCTTACTCTGAGGTGGCACTGTATATGGAACATTGTGCCATTGTGTCCTTTGTGAGGGAAAGGTTCAAAGTCAACACATTGATTACAAACTTGAGCGAAAAAACATAATGCAGTGTCAGGTGATAATAAAACAAAACAGAAAATATTGTGGCATTGGTGGTTTTGAAAAACTGAAAATTCTCTGGTCTAGACGTAGCTAAAGAGCTATCTATGATGCTGAATTAAAGAACTACTGTACCAGTTCATGCGCCCAAAGGTTTCTAACATACTGGTGCAAATGTATTAAACTAAATATGTCAGTTTTCTGCCATAAAAGTGTCCCATTTTTTGTCCAGTGGCCTGTTACAACAAAAAATGTGCCAGTTTGTCAAGTGTCTGACTCCCGTGCCACTTTTGTGAAAAAAGGGCAGAGCAGGACAGCGATCAAGGTGCGCAGGAGCTATACTAAATGCTGGTCTTGAGAAATTCCTCCCCTGTCCACATTTGCTTAAATCTAACAAAGCTACTATGCACTTTCCATCACTTCATGTTGTTTTTTCCCAGCCATTAGAATATGATACTAATTTCAGCATACATTTGTGAATTAGATTGTATAAGCCAATGCATATATGTATAAAGATTAATTGTATCACTTGAATTAACAGACTTCTAAGGCAAATTGAAGACCCAACTTGGGCAAGCCTGTCCTGCTGCTTAAGAGCAAGATTATTTTCTATTAATTATTACTAACCAAGCTGTTCATTATTTTACTAAGATGTACAGTGAGCTTTTATAATATCATAGTTTCCTTGATACTACTTTGAAACATGTCGTGCTTAATTTCTATATAAGTAGTTAACCTGTCTCTTTAAAATCTTAAATCAGGCTTTACTGCAGATTAAATAATATGTAGTCTTATAGGGAATCTCTGGTCAGCAATCTACATAATTTCCTGATCTAACTCAGTCAATTAATGACTGTTTATCTGTTTATGTCATTATACATTACAGAACAATGCAATGTTCACTCTTAGTCCCAGAATGTGCCCTAGGCCTGCACTTAATGTATGACATATCTCTACTCTATTGCAATTCATGGGGGAAAGGCTTTTAGAAAGTATATAACAATATTCAATTTCTCTGCAAACAGGGCTATCCAAAAGCACAGGCCTTGATATGAATGAGCCACCATTTTTCCTCTTTTAGTTTTCTTGACTTGGTGTGCTTGCAGATCTATTAAATCTAGGGAAGCTGGATGTGTTGACATTATCACATTTAGATTTAAGTCACAGGCAGCAGAGACAGTACTGGTGTCCAGAAAGGTAAGTAACAATAATAGGCACCTTCTCTATTCCAGACCACCAGGAAACCCCCAATATCACTAGAGATGAAAATGATTTAACCCTAAGCCTCCTCAACCTAACAGGGATATTATGATTAATCTTTTATTTGCCTTTGGAATATTCACCATTAATATAAGAAGCTCAGTGGTTTTAGAAGTTATTTACAAGTATTTACACTGAATGTTTTGGATACTGTGTATACTAGATATGTTCTCTTCCTTTCTTAGTTTCTGTTCCCCACAGGCTAATTTCTTTAGTACACCCCTAGGTGGAGTAGGGAAAATGGTAGAGGCAAAGCTTTATTATTTTGGGTTGGGGTTAGTTAATAAGAATTTATTTCTCTTTGGCTCTGCATGTTTCCTATTGCCTATTTGTTCCTATTGTCCAAGTGCTTACAGTCAAAATATTAGATAATTGCTCATAATGAGACACCATGATATAATATTATGAAAAATCCAGCCTTTTCCTTAACTTCTTTGCTATAATCATGAGAACCAGGTCCGTAAGTGCCACATGGAGACAGAATGGTAGTGTGTATACACAGCCATTCAGTGGAAAAGCCACTATACATGCATACTACCTCACCATTCACATGGTGCACTTAGGAATCCTTATTCTTGTACTTGCTGTGGTTCTGACCATTAGGGCCTATGAATATGGATAAGGGTCGTTACAGTAGGAATCCCCCTTTAAGCAAGTTAGAATATACAAGATTTAATAATTTCATTATTCTTCTCTTGCAGTTGTTTTTGTTGTAACTACCCATAGGACAATTGTATTTACAGCAAATCAAAGTTATTTTAATTTACAGTTTAGATAAGAGTATAAAATAATATAAGAAATTATTACATAGGAATATATATGACTTCAGACAAGTATACTCTTTTAACCGGTTAAGGACCGGGCCTAAAAGTTCCTTATGGACCAGGCCTCATTTTTCAAAACTGACATGTGTCACTTTAAATGGCAATAACTTTGAGATGCTATAACTTACACAAGTGATTTTGAGATTGTTTTTTCATGACACATTGCACTTCATGTTAGTGGTAAACATTGATCAATATTTTTGTTTTTATTTATAAAAAAATCTGGAAATTTGAGGGAAATTTGGAAAAAAATTGCAATTTTCAAAATGTAAAATGCTCTGCTTTTCAGACAGATAGTCATACCACCCAAATACATTAATAAATATTATCTACCATATCTCTGCTTTATATCGGCATCATCTTTTAATCATCCTTCAATTTATTTTGGATGTTAGAAGGTTTACAAGTGTAACAGCGATTTTCCAGATTTACGAGAAAATTTCCCAAACTCATTTTTTAGGGACCACTTCAGTTCTGAAGGGGATTATAAAGGCCTATATATTAGAAACCCCCATAAATCACCCCATTTTCAAAACTGCACCCCTCACATAATTCAAAACAGCAGTTGGAAAGTTTGTTAACCCTTTAAGCATTTCACAAGAATTAAAACAATATGGAGGTGAAATTTAGACATTTCATTTTTATCCAATAATACATTCATTTATCCCTAAAATTAACACATTCACAAAGGGTTAAAAGAGAAAATGCATCTCACAGTTTGTTGTGCAATTTCTCCCGAGCACAGAAATACCCCACATGTGGGTGTAAAATGAGTTTTGGGCACACGGCAGTGCACGGAAAAGAAAGAGTGACACTTGGCATTTGAAAAGCAGATTTTGCTGGAATAGTTTTCAGGTGCCATGTCTCATTTGCAGAGCCCCTAGAGTACCAATACAATGGAAACCCCCTAAAAGTGACCCCATTTTGGAAACTACACCCCTGACAGAATTTATCAAGGGGTATACTGAGCATTTTGACCCCACAGCCGTTTCACAGATTTTATTAACATTGGGATGTGTAAATGAAAAATTACTAAAACATCACTTTATCCCCAAAGTTTTCATTTTCACAAGGGGTTAAAGGAGAAAAAGACGCCCACAGTTTGTTACACAATTTCTCCTGAACACGGCAATACCTCATATGCGATCGTAATTTGCTGCATGGGTACATGGCGGGGCTCGGAATGGAAAGAGCGCTATTTGGCTTTTGAAGGGCAGATTTTGCTGGAATAGTTTTCAGGTGCCATGTCGCATTTGCAGAGCCCCTAAAGTACCAATACAATGGAAACCCCAAAAAGTTACCCCATTTTGGAAACTACACCCCTCACAGAACATATCAAGGTGTTTAGTGAGCATTTTGACCCCACAGCCGTTTCACAGATTTTATTAACATTGGGACATGAAAATGAAAAATTACTTTCTTTCCAATAAACCATCAATTTAGCTCCAAATTTTTCATTTTCACAAGAGGATAAAGGAGAAAAAGCTCCTCAAAGTTTGTTACACAATTTCTCCTGAATACAGAAATGCCCCATATGTGGTTGAAATCTGCTGTTTGGGTACATGGTGGGGCTCAGAATAGAAAGAGCGCTATTTAGCTTTTGGAGGGCAGATTTTGCTGGAATAGTTTTCGGGTGCCATGTCTCATTTGCAGAGCCCCTAAAATACCAGTACAATGGAAACCCCCAAAAAGTTACCCCATTTTGGAAACTACACCCCTCAAGGAATTTCTCAAGGGGTATGGTGAGCATTTTGACCCTACAGTTGTTTCACAGATTCTATTAACATTGGAATGTAAAAATTAAAAATTACTTTTTTTTTTTCAATAAACCGTCCATTTAGCGACATATTTTTAATTTTTACAAGGGGATAAAGAAGAAAAAAGCCCCACAGTTTGTTACACAATTTCTCCTGAACACAGAAATGCCCCATATGTGGTCGTAAACTGCTGTATGCGTATATGGTGGGGCTCAGAATGGAAAGAGCGCTATTTGGCTTTTGGAGGGCGGATTTTGCTGGAATAGTTTTCAGGTGCCATGTCGCATTTGCAGAGCCCCTAAAGTACCAATACAATGTAAACCCCTCAAAAGTGACACCATTTTAGAAACTACACCCCTCAAGGAATGTATCAAGGGGTATTATCATTTTGAGCCTAAAAATGCCTCCCAAAAATTAATGTACAAAGTGAAAATTGACAATTTTATACAAATATGCCATTTTGGTGCCCAATACGTTGTACCCACTTTGTGGCATCAGAGACATACACTCTTAAAACTATTAAGTGGGCTATCCCGGGGGAAAAAAATATATATGTGGGTGAAACCTGCTGCTTGGGCACACAGCAGGGCTCAGAAGGGAAGAAGCACTGCACTTTTTAGCTTTTGAAGTACAGATCTAGAGGGACTTTCTGGACGCCATGTTGTTTTTGCAGAGGTGCCAGTAAATTGGAATTCCCCAAGAAGTGACCCCATTTTCTAGGGGCAATTTTAGGGTCTTTGCCAATTTGACATGGTGTCCAAAATCCAACAATCTAAATCTACGCTCCAAAAGCCACATAGCGTTCCTTCACCTCTGCCCCCTGCTGTGTACCCAAACTGCAGTTTACGCCCACATGTATGACACTGGTGTACCCAGGATAACGTACTTGGTATAAACTGCTGTTTGGGAACAGCCGGGCACAGAAGGGAAAGAGCGCTATTTTGGTTTTTGAAGCACAGTTTGGTTTTTGGACACCATGCCACTTTTGCAGAGCCCCTGAATTGCCAGTAAATTGGAATCCGCAGACTTGTGACCCCATTTTGGGAACTACACCCCTGAAGGGATTTATCAAGTGGGGTAGCGAGTATTCTTAACCCTTAAGTGTTGCATTCATTTAATTTCAATAAATGAATGCGCAGCTGATAATGAAAAGGGAAAATTGCAATTTTTCCAGAGATACGCCATTTCAGTTCCCAATATTTTGTGCCCAACTTATGTCAGCAGGCACAAACACTCTAAAAACTGTTAAGTGGGTATCCCGGGCACAACATCTTTTGGAGCGTTCATATCTGATACAAGCCGGGCACAACGTATTATGCATTGAAATTAAATATTCCTGGAAAAATTGTAATTTTCACCTTTCACCATTAGCTGCGTATTCATTTCTGGAAAATAAATTATAGCAACACTTGGAGGTAAAAAATGTTCACTGCACCCCTGGATAAATTCCTTCAGGAGTGCAGTTTCCAAAATAGGGTCACGTGTCAGGGGTTTCCTCTTTACTGGCATTTCAGGAGCTCTGCAAAAGTGTAATGGTGTCTAAAAGCTAAACTGTCTAAATCTGTGCTCCAAAAACCAAATAGTGCTCCTTCCCTTCTGTGCCCGGCTGTGCCCAAACAGCAGTTTATACCCACATATGACATTATGTACGTTATCCCGGGTACACCAGTGTCATACATGTGGGCATAAACTGCAGTTTGCCCACACAGCAGGGCGCAGAAGGGAAGGAGCGCTATGTGGCTTTTGGAGTGCAGATTCAGATGTTTGGTATCTGGACGCCATGTCATGTTTGCAGAGCCTCTAAGGTACCAGAAAAGTGGAGTCTCCTAGGGCGTGACCCCATTTTGAAAACTGCACCCCTCAAAGAATTTATCAGGGGGTGTAGTGAGCATTAGTATCCCAGACGTGACTGCACAGCGGATGGTGAAGAGTGAATATGTAAGCTGTGCGGAGTACATGGGGAACACGAAATTCCCTACTATATCCCCAGTAGCTCCTATGATTGAGGGGGGGTCACTCTGTGGGTCACTTCTGGTTTATTATCCCTCGTAAGCTCTAAATCTGGTTTGTACCGTGATATAGGCTCGCACCACTTATACATTCCCTTCCTGCCGCAGCCAGTTGTGTTCTAATGATTTGGTGATTTTTGGGGTTTTTGTCTTCACATTGTATAAGCTATATTCTTTATTTTTCGGATGATGTAGCCATATGAGGGCTGATTTTTTTGCGGTATGATATGCATTTTTTAATGACACCATTTTTTTGGGTGTCTATAACTTATTGAATAAATTATATTAACTCTTTCTGGGTGGATTAAAAAAAAAAAATCAATTCTGGAATTGGTTTTTACCTTTACATTTTTTTGCCGTGTGGCGTACAGCATAAGTAACATGTTAACTTTATTCTGCAGGTCGGTACAATTACGGCGATACCTCATTTATATTGTTTTTTTTATGTGTTACTAATTCTGCAGAACAAAAACCCATTTGTGGACATAAATCAATTGTTTTTGCATCACTATCTTCTGAGATGCGTAACATTTTTATTTTTCGGTTGACAGACTTGGTTTAGGGCTTATTTTTTTGCGGGAGGACATGGGCTTTTTATTGGTATTGTTTTGAGGTACATGTGACTTTTTGATCACTTTTTATAGCATTTTTTTGTAAGCGAGATAGTCAAAAATCATTACTTCCAGCGTTTTTTTTCCGTTTTTTTTTTCGACGTTCACTGTGTATGTTAAATATTGTTTCAGTTTTATTGTACAGGTTGTTATGGACGCGACGATACCAAATATGTATTGTTTTTATTAATTTTTTTTTTTTTTTTTTTTATATACATTTTATATAGGAAAAGGGATTTTTGGGGGTTTATAACTTTATTAATTTTTTTTTTTACACACTTCCTTTTTTTTTTTTAACTTTTTTTTACATTTTTTACCTGTCCTATAAGGACACCTGAGCCAGCGATGCTCTGATCCTGGCTCAGTATTATAGACTGCAATACATGAGCATACTCTTGTATTGCAGTCTATACAAGAATGTCAGCCGATGTAGACGCATCGGCTGACTTCTTCACATCCCGGCAGGATCAGCCAGGTAGTGGGGGCTTCAGGTAGCCTGGGGTCACTGGCCAGACCCCGGGCTAGAGAAAATAGATATCGGCAACCCCCGATCTCGCCACTGGGGTTGCCGGTGGGGGCGGTAACATGGCGGAACCCCTTGGATGCCGTGGTCATGTTTGGCCGCGGCATCCAAGGGGTTAAAACCTCAGATCGGAACTCAGTTCCGACCGGTGGTTATGGAGCAGGGTGTTAACTGTCAGTTACAGCTAACACCCGCTCCCGATCCCGGTCACAGGGTCTCTGAAGTGCCGGCCATAAATTTACTATTGGCCGGACTTCAGAGACCAGGACCGCTGGGTGTAAATTTACGGCCAGTGGTCGTCAATCGGTTAAAAAATGAAATCAAGTGACATGCTAATTTTAAAACCAATGAAAACCTCCTTTTAATGTACTGTATTTTTCAGACTATAAGATGCTTCTGACTATAAGACGCACCCCAGGTTTGGGCAAGAAAAATTAGGAAAAAATATTTCATATTAATCTAACCATCCTGGTTATTGGTATGCTAGGGAAGATAAATGACATTATTAGCTAACAGTAAACAAAGTCACACATAAACGAAACCCCTTTAGTGTCCTCCACTAAATGTAATGGGACAATGTAACGGTGCATTATGCTTTGTGGAGGGCATTAACATGGAATTATACTTTTTGGGGCACTAATAGGACCTTATAGTGTGTGGGGTGTAATAACATGATATTATACTATGTGTGGGGCATTAATAGGGTATTATATTGTTTGGACTTCTATCTGAGGAACATTGCAAAAATTGGTTACCCACGGAAAACTGTGGACCCCATAGACTATAATGGTGTCTGCTTAGTTTCCGCCCGAAAAACATATTTTTGAAGCAGAATGGGGAACAGAATCCCCGAACAGAAACCAAGCGCAGGTGTGAACCTAGCCTTAGACCTGACTACATGAAATAACTTCTAAAGCCCCATACTCCTTTCTGATTTATCAGATCAACAGGCACAAATAAACTGTCCATCCCCAGAATTTACCTTAAACGATTTGGAGCAACAGCCTTCTTCCATGCAGCTACCACTCTCTGGAATGCATTACCCATACCGATCAGAGAGATCTTTGAAAAAATTTAAATCAAGATTCAAAACACATCTATTCAGTCCCTATACATGGGATATGGCAAAATATTGTTCAGTTAATCACTGGACTGTTCTGTGAGAAAAAATGGATTACAAATGTTTGTTGTTCTACTGTGTGTGGGGCACAAACATGGCATTATGCTGTGTGTGGGGTACTAATGGGACATTATACTCTATAGTGGGGCATTAAGGAAAATTAGACTGCGTCATGGGCACTAATGGAGCATTATACTATGTGGGGGGCACTAAGGAGCATTATACTGTTTTAGTACCCATCCACAGTATAATTCTTGTGTGTCCCTCATAAAATATAATGCCCCTCAGTATAAAGCTCCATTAGTGGTCCGACATTATACACAGTATAGTGTTCCTTATTACTCCCCATACACAGACCCTGACAGCGGTCAGCAGATACAAATTTGTGCAGACTGCAGGAATGATTACCTGCTGCAGCTATAATAATATTGTATGAATGCTAAAGGCAGCAGATGGGAGGTGAGTCAAAGGCCTTGTAGAATACTGTACAATACCCATCCCAGGATGACCACACAGCGTGGAAAGCCTCCACTAAATGAATAGGGGAGGCCTTCAGAAACTCCATGCTATGAACATCCTTCATACAAGCGATACGCTCAGGACCAGTAATAGGGGAGGATTTCCTCGAATGGAGAGCAATTAACGTTTTGGCGGCAGTACATAGGAACAGGAATAATTTGGATGTCATTTTACCAAAATGTCTAGGGGGGAGGTTAAGCAAATAAATGAGGGGGTCTAAGGGCACACCTTGTACAAACAAGACATCAGTAAGGTGTTTGACCTCCATCCAGAAGGGGCCAATCTGTGGGCATTCCCAGAAACCGTGGTACAGTGTACCCACCCCCCGCCCGGCAATTCCGGCAATGAGAGGGAATGCTAGGGTTGGGAGAGTGAAGCAAGGCGGGGGTGTGGTACTAGTGCATGAATAATTTATACTGAGTCTCCAGAAAGTCACACATGTCGAAGACTTGGCCGCACGGGACCAAATAATCTGCCATTTTCCGGGTGAGATCTACCTAACCAGAGCCCCAGACCACTTAACCATATATTCAGGGGAGGATAAGAACAGGTAAATACCCGATATCAAACCCCTCGTGGAAATGCCAGCTTGACAGACCCTCTCAAAAGCAGTAGACAGCGAAACCTTCAGGGATCCAAACTGTGTGAATACAAAATGGGCAATCTGCTGGTAGTGAAACCACTCAGAGGCGGGTAAGTGTAGAACAGAAGTAAAATAATCAAAGGGCCTGAGCTCCAAGGTTGTTGGGTCCACAAGGCCAGCAATATGAAAAAGGCCCAATCTACTCCAGGGGTGCACCATCGCCCCCGTAAGTACCTCCAGGAGGAGCGGGTTGTACAGGAAAGTGATCATGGAGGAGTGCGGGGAGGCCAGGAGAAAAAGTTTGGAGCAAGTCATCCATATGGCCCGCATGAAGCAAATGGGCCCAAGGAGAGGGGCAGAGGGGATGGGGAGAGAGCGGGACCACAGAAACGCATTAGGGTGGATCGGGGCTAACCAGAGCTTCCCGATCTCAACTCACTTAGTGAAGGCTTGTGGTGCAGCCCAAAATGGGATACAATGCAAGTGGGCCACCCAATAATAATGCAGAATATGCGGAACCGCCAACTCCCCCTTGCTTTTGCCAGATAACATCAATGAGCGGGTAATACGGTGTCTTTTGACATTCCAGATAAACTGGAAAATCGATTTTTGAAGGGAGCGCAATTCTGACCAGGGCACCGCCACTAGAAGCGTTTCAAAGAAGTAGAGTAGTTTTGGGAGGAGGGTCATTTTAACAGCCGTGATGCGACCTATGAGGGATATGTGGAAAGGGTGCCATTTGTCCAAGAGAGAGCGGAGTTCATTTAAGAGACGAAGGTAGTTGACCGAGTAGAGGGAGTAGTAAGAAGGAGACAACTGAATGCCTAGATAGCGGAGGGAAAGCTCCTTCCATTGAAAGTCAAACTTAGACCAAAGGAGCTGCAGGGTGGGGTCAGGAATATTGAGGGGTAATGCCTCCGTCTTGGTGGGGTTAACTTTATATCCGGAGAGATCACCATAGTCCCTCAGCACTTGGAGAAGGTTAGGAAGGGAAGTGTGAGGATTGATGAGGGTCAGAAGGACATCGTCTGCAAACAGGCCTATCTTAAAGTCCCTGTTGTGAACTGCCACGCCAGTAATGTTGGGGTTAGACCGGACTCGGGAAGCCATAGGTTCAATACATAATGCAAATATGAGTGGAGATAAAGGACAGCCTTGATACGTGCCATTGCGGATGGGGAACGAGGATGAAAGGGAGGTAGGAAGGTTGACCACCCACGAGGGTTGGGAATAAAGCGTTTTAACCACCGTAAGAAACGTTCCAGAAAACCCAAATTTTTCAAAGGTGTCAATCATGAACGACCAATCGAGGCGGGCAAAAGCCTTTTCGGCATCAAGGCTCATAAGGAGGGTGGGGGTAGTAGAACGGTTGGCAACATCTATTACATTTACAGTCCTTCTAGTGTTATCTCCCTCTTGATGGCAAGGGACGAAACCCACCTGGTCCTTATGAATAAGAGATGGAAGCCAAGCGTTAAGCCTATTAGCCAAAATCTTGGTGAACAGTTTTAAATCAGTATTCAAGAGGGTGATAATTAGCGCAGTCCTGGTGGTCCTTACGGGGTTTAGGAACTAGGGTGATATGGGAATGAAGCATAGACTGAGGGATGGGAGCACCATCCAAAAAAAGAGTTAAAGAGGCGACACATGTGGGGAAGCAGGTCAGAATGGAAAGTCTTGTAGTAAAGATAGGTGAACCCATCCGGGCCCAGTGCCTTGCCAACCAGGAGAGCCCCAAGGTTCGCAGCAAGCTCCTCCTCCGTGATCGGACCATTCAGGCTATCAAGCGCTGAGGTTGGGAGCTTAGGAAGGGGACAGGAATCAAGATAAGAAGGCAATGCTATGTCTCGTGCGGCTGGATCTGAGCCCGCACGAGGGGGAAGGTTATAGAACATAGTCTAGTAGTCCCTAAACAAGGATGCTATATAATAATGGTGATGGTATAGGGTGTCGTGAGGGTCACGAATCGCGTGTGGAGAGGAGGAGTCCTGGTGGTTACGCAGGTTCTTAGCTAGCAGAGTGTGGGCTTTATTGCCCCTCTCATAGTAATGCTGGCGACTATAGAGGAGAAGACGCTGGATTGCCTGAGTAGCGAGATCACGAAGATCCGCTCTAGCAGATACCAACTGGCGAAGGACAGAGACTGAAGGAGCCTGAGCCAAACGGTCTGATAGAGATCGGATCCAGGCCAACAGAGTGACCTCTCTAACCTTACGATCTTTTCAGCTAAGGCTATACAGTGGCCCTTCATGACAGCCTTATAGGTTTCCCAGAGGGTGGAGTCACAGGAAACTGAGTGCACATTGTGACTAAAGTACTTTAAGAGCTGGGTACGGAGGGTAGCACAGGACGTTGGAGAGTGAGGGAGGGACTCGTTCAACTGCCAGTGACAACGTTTAGTCGGGACAGAGGAGGGGGACAACATAATCCATACAGGAGCATGATCGGACCAGGAGATAGACTATTAACTGATGCAGACATTGGTTCTAAGAGCCAATGTATTACCAAAGAAGTAATCTATTCTAGAGTGCATCTTGTGGGCGTTGGAGTAGAAGGTAAACGTCCGAGCAGTGGGATTGTGGACGTGCCAGAGGTCATAAAGGGCAGCAGACCTAATTAAATGGCGGAACTCTCTGGCTAGGCGAAGCTGGGAGGTGCCTGAGGGCCCACCAGATAGGGACAATTTGTTCATGCGCTCAGAAAAGACCATATTAAAGTCATCACCCAATGGCAGCGCCGAGCCAGAGAAAACCTGCAGGCGTCGCAAAACTTTCTTAAGAAAAGGGATCTGGGATGAATTAGGGGTGTATACATTACAGAGGATGATGGGTTGGCCATGCAGAAGCCCCTCTAAAATGATGTAGCGCCCCTCAGGGTCTAGATGGGAAGCAGAGATAGAGATAGGGCAGGAGTGGAAGAGCAGGATAAATACTCCCCCTCGCCTGCGTGTATTGTAGGCAGAGTAGGCGGCAGGGAAGTAGTGGCGGGCAAAATTAAATGAACTGGTATGATCAGTGGGTATCCTTCAGCCCGGAGGGATTGGAGCTCATGAAAAACCAGCCGCCTTATAGAGTTGAAGCCAAGGCCTTTAACATTCAAAGTAACACACTTAGCCATAAGAAAACAACAAGAGAGGCACCAGCAGATGAGTAAAAGAATATGCATAGGCAGATCTCACCCGACCTCGAGGGAGGGAGTTCAGCACAGTAGAACCCATGTAGAAGGCTTTGGCGGTCAGACTCTGGGATTGAAAAACTGCAAACCTAAATAGAGGGAAGGGGAGGGAAGAGGGGGAAAGAAAGAGGACAAATAAAAGACAATCAAACAACAGTACAAAAAAAATAGTGTCATGGGCAGGACTAAGTCTCCTGACCGGGGGCTAACAGCAGGTAACAGAGCAACTGTAAGCAAACTAACCAAAAGGGTCCAAAGTTGGAACCCCCAACTGGATAAGGCCCCCTTAGTAGACAGGCCAGCTAAGAACAGTAACAGGTACCAACAAAAAGTACTAGGGGGGAGAGGAAGAACTATAAAGGCAGAAGGTGTAGCAACCTCCTACCTTGCTTGCCAGGAAAAATGGAAGACCACTAGAGGAAGAACCAAGTTAGAAAGGGACTAAAAAATAAGCAATAAAAGGTAAACAATAAACAATAAGCATATGTAAGCGACCCGTAAAGGGGAATAGCTGCCGAAAGCTACAGGAACAGGCTCCAATCCAGGACCTAGGGAAAATAGGGGGAGAGGAATAAAAAAGAAAAAAGTCAGTGCAGTCACAGAGGCGGCAGGTCCGCCCACTGTCGCCTGGGGACAGCACTAGGTGAGGGGATTTGCCGTCTTTTCAGCTTCTGTTGAGACCACAATGAAGGCGGGGATGGAGGGGGAACACCCAGTTCCCAATCAGGCATGTCCAAAGGGGAGCAATGTCCATAGCGGAGCAGAAGGATTGCAGGTCGGCATATGAGTGTAGAGTAGCTGAGCGTCCATTGATTCTAGCAATCAAGGCAAAGGGGAAGCCCCAATGGTATGGTGTCTGACACTCACGTAGCACCTGGAGGAGGGTACGCAGATGTCTCTGTTTCTGCAGAGTGATCCAGAAAAGGTCTTGATAGAGTTGTATTTTAGCTCCATCAAAATCAATGTCCTTGAGGGTCTGAGCCTTAGACAAGATCACCTCCTTTAAGGCGAAATCATGCACACAGTAGATAACATCCCGCGGATTAGGCCCAGTGCCCTTAGGACGCAACGCTCTGTGCGCTCGGTCTAGCTTTATCTTATGAGTAGGAGACTCCTGCAGAACAGAATTAAAGATTGCCTCTAAAGTAACATGTAGGTCCTCCTTATGAGTAGCCTCAGGCAGTCCCTTAATTCTAATATTGTTGCGCCTGCCCCGATTATCCAAGTCCTCAACATGGCGCTGGAGATCGTTGGACAAATGACATTGAGACAGAACAGAGTCCTGAAGCTGAGAGATGTAGGCACGGGCCTGGTCATGATCATCCTCCAGGGAATCAACCCGAGATGCAATATGTTGAAGATCTTGCTGTAGTGCAGAAATTACAGCATGGATTTCCGTACGGATTTCCTTCCGACATGCCTCAGTGACTTCAGCAACCAGAGAGCGAGTGAGGAACTGGAGCCATTGTGGCGGAAGAGAGGCAGGAGGCAAATCACTCTGTTCAAGTTGCTGGTGTGGAGAAGCAGGAGAAGGAGAGTGAGGAGACAAGACAACATAGGGAGACATAGAAGGAGTAGCCCCAAGATCTACTTCACCCCCCCAGGAGTGAGTTGGAGAGGCATTCCCAGGCTGTATTGTAGGTACTTGTGATGAGTACACTGGGGAAAGGCTTGGTTGTGGAGGGGCAAGCAGAGGTTGCAGTGGAGCCAGCACATTGAGCAGGAGCCGGTGGCACTGAGGAACCTGGCTGCAGGGGGAGAAGCTGGGGGCCGGAGCGCTGCAGAGCTGAGGAAGCGCAGGAGTCCTGTAGCACTTGTAAAGAAGCAGGGAGAAGTGCTGCCGGTGGCGCCATGTTAGCCTGTGGAGGAGGGGAGACAGGGGCCCCTGTAGCTGAGGTTACAGGTGGCAGACGCTGTGAACCCACTTGGAAATACATATCTTCAGCAGTAAACAGCGGGGAGGAAACAAGGTTGCGTGGAGAAAGCAGAGCGGCCGCATGTGGCACTGAGGAAGACAGGAGGGAGGCTGGTGAAGCTGGAGAAGATGGCCAGAGTGGCAGGTGGAAGCAGATGTCCCTGGGGTGGAGATCCTGGCAGTTTTTTTCCCCATGGGGGGAAATTGCTGCTTACTGTCATTCATTCTGCTTACTTCCAGTGAATACAGATTAGCCCATGGTCATGTGATATACAGTCCATGGTCATGTGATGAACACACAGGTGCACAGCTCATTACCAGGCAGATATCTGATTACTGTGCTCTGACTATAAAGAGCTGTGCTCCTGTGTGTTCATTACATGACCATGGACTGTATATATAACATGACCATGGACTTATTGTTATCCACAGGAAGTAAGCAGAATGAATGACAAGCAAAGATCTAGAAAACCACGAGGTATTGGTAGAGAAGTATATTAGGTATAGTGGAAAATTGGGTTAGCACGGTGGCTCAGTGGTTAGCACTGCAACCTTGCAGCGCTGGAGTCCTGGGTTCGAATCCTGCCAAGAATAACATCTGCAAAGAGTTTGTATGTTCTCCCCGTGTTTGTGTGGGTTTCCTCTGGGTACTCTGGTTTCCTCCCACACTCCAAAGACATACTGATAGGGAATGTAGATTGTGAGTCCTATATGGGACAGTGACTGTCAATCTCTGTAAAGTGCTGCGGAATATGATGGCGCTATATAAGTAAGCATAATAAAATAAATTGTATAACTTATTATACAACAATAACATTTGTCTCTCAATATTTGTATGAGACTGGACAACCCCTTTAACCATGAGTATTACCAAGATACAGGTACTTATTAGCTACTTCTTTTCCTAGCTAAAAAGTGACTCTTATAGTGTGAAAAATACAGTATATTCTAATACTTTTACTACACTAATGATAAAATAGACTGCCTTCAGTTTAAATGTGTGCATGGCAAAATGCCCAGTATTTATGTAGCTAACAAAGCCATGGGCAGAATATCTTATTTCTCTCAATGATACTTATAGAATATGCTTTGGTGTACTCACTAGAAACATTTCTCATGCACTTATTTATAAAGGAAACTAAATTTAGTATTACATGGACTTAGATGGAAGAAAACACCAAGCACATTGATTCACCAAACTGGAAGTTTTTACTCTTGTCCTGATAACATATACACATAAAATAAATCTTGTCTTTCTTAAATAAAACAAGTAAGAAATACAAAACTAACTAATAGAAATGATAAGTGACTAATATAAATGAAAAATAATTCACGCAGTCACTTTTAGGCTAAGGTCCCACGTAGTGAAATGCAGTACAAAAAATGCTGTGGAAAAAAAATGCAGCAGAAACGCATTGTGTTTTCACAGAAAGTCCGCAGAGTTTTCAGCGAGTATTTTTGTAAAATTTTTGCAGATACTGTAAAACGCAATGTTTTTTTTGCCATGGTCTAATAGTCTAATAGCCATATTACAGCTCGTGAAAAACTTTGTCTTTGATTAAATGTAACAAATTAAATATAAATTTTAAAATATGTTAAAAATAATTATATGCTGTAACAGATATTTCGCTAAAACATAATATTTCTGTGGAGTCAAATATTCTAGCATTGCATTTATACCTGAAGAATAGGAAGTGAAAGAAAATTGCTAATATCAGTTAGCAAAGGTTATGTCCCTTATTTTGGCTAGGGCTACGTGGAGGCTTTGGCCATGAAACATCTCACATAGGTCAAATTGGAATGTGCTTCCAGCATCATGGCTAATAGAAATGAATGCAGTTATGTTGCAACCTGCAAGCTGCTGTGACCCCAACTCTGCAGTTGCCAGAAATACCAACCTTCTGGATATCTGGCAATGATTTGCAGTTACAGCAACTTGCAAAAACATTGAATTTTATTAATTGCAAAGCAGGCAGGGCTACATTGCGATCTTTAGCTGTGAGGTATCACAGCCAAGGGTACTGTCTAGCGTAGCCTAATTTGTAACCCATTTCACTTTAGCTGTTCTACTTCCAGATCTGTTGTGTACTAAAGAAGAATCTATTGCTTGAGATCAACTTCTACTATCTTCTTTATCACTGTCAACCTTCACTCTCACCTTCATTCGGTGGAGCACATGGCAATATCCTATGATGTTTCACATATTATCATTCACATAATGTCCCCCTTGGTCAATCAGAACAAAAGAATGGGTTCACATGACACCCTTAAATTTGTTCTAAGCACTGTATGCTCCTAAACAGTCCAATGGTAGTACTGCATCTGACAGGATCTGAAGGCTCACTGACAGCTCTATTTGCATATTGTATTAAGTTAATTTAATTGCCCTTATTGACAGGGTAAGAGCATCCACCGACATGCCCAGTTTGAGGATAGAACCTAAGAATAACTTTCATTAGTAGATCCTAGTTTGACATTGCCCGTCAACACTTGTGGGCCATTTATTAGATGTACTACAGTGGGTACGGAAAGTATTCAGACCCCTTTAAATTTTTCACTCTTTGTTTCATTGCAGCCATTTTCTAAAAGCAAAAAGGTTCATTTTATTTCTCATTAATGTACACTCAGCACCCCATCTTGACAGAAAAAAAAACAGAAATGTAGATATTTTTGCAAATTTATTAAAAAAGAAAAACTGAAATATCACATGGTCATAAGTATTCAGACCCTTTGCTGTGACACTCATATTTAACTCACATGCTGTCCATTTCCTTCTGATCCTCCTTGACATGGTTCTACTCCTTTATTGGAGTCCAGCTGTGTTTAATTAAACTGATTGGACTTTATTAGGAAAGACACACACCTGTCTATATAAGACCTCACAGCTCACAGTGCATGTCAGAGCAAATGAGAATCATGAGGGCAAAGGAACTGCCCAAGGAGCTCAGAGACAGAATTGTGGCAAGGCACAGATCTGGCCAAGGTTACAAAAGAATTTCTGCAGCACTCAAGGATCCTAAGAGCACAGTGGCCTCCATAATCCTTAAATGGAAGAAGTTTGGGACGACCAGAACTCTTCCTAGACCTGGCCGTCCAGCCAAACTGAGCAATCGTGGGAGAAGAGCCTTGGTGATAGAGGTAAAGAAGAACACAAAGATCACTGTGGCTGAGCTCCCGAGATGCAGTAGGGAGATGGGAGAAAGTTCCAGAAAGTCAACTCTCACTGCAGCCCACCACCAGTCTTGGCTTTATGGTAGAGTTGCCCGAAGGAAGCCTCTCCTCAGTGCAAGACATATGAAAGCCCGCATAGAGTTTGCCAAAAAACACATGAAGGACTCCCAGACTATGAGAAATAAGATTCTCTGGTCTGATGAGATGAAGAATGAACTTTTTGGCGTTAATTCTAAGCAGTATGTGTGGAGAAAACCAGGCACTGCTCATCACCTGCCCAATACAATCCCGACAGTGAAACATGGTGGGGGCAGTATCATGCTATGGGTTTGTTTTTCAGCTGCAGGGACAGGACGACTGGTTGCAATTGAAGGAAAGATAAATGTGGCCAAGTACAGAGATATCCTGGAAGAAAACCTCTTCCAGAGTGCTCTGGACCTCAGACTGGGCCGAAGGTTCACCTTCCAACAAGACAATAACCCTAAGCACACAGCTAAAATAACAAAGGAGTGGCTTCAGAACAACTCTGTGACCATTCTTGACTGGCCCAGCCAGAGCCCTGATCTCAACCCAATTGAGCATCTCTGGAGAGACCTGAAAATGGCTGTCCACCAACATTCACCATCCAACCTGATGGAACTGGAGAGTATCTGCAAGGAAGAATGGCAGAGGATCTCAAAATCCAGATGTGAAAAACTTGTTGCATCATTCCCAAGAAGACTCACGGCTGTACTAGCTCAAAAGGGTGTTTCTGTTTCTACTCAATACTGAGAAAAGGGTCTGAATACTTATGACCATGTGATATTTCAGTTTTTCTTTTTTTATAAATTTGCAAAAATATCTACATTTCTGTTTTTTTTTCTGTCAAGATGGGGTGCTGAGTGTACATTAATGAGAAATAAAATTAACTTTTTTGCTTTTAGCAAATGGCTGCAATGAAACAAAGAGTGAAAAATTTAAAGGGGTCTGAATACTTTCCGTACCCACTGTATATCTATTTACAATACTTGACTCTTGCTAGGAATGTTTTGTTGCATCTCCATTCTTTCTAATGAATACTGATGATTTGCTATCCTGTCAGTGACTCCAAAAACATTCTTTCGCCTAGACTGTATTTTTCTCTGATATCCTGTCCTGGAGTTTCTCTTACAAACTTATTCAATGTCTCCATTTTATTTCCCCTTTTATTAAACATATGGGAGCTGACAGGATTACTGACACATCAGAATTACAGCTGATGCTTACAGTATTCTGACTGAGAGTTCATTCATTGTTCCTCTTGTCATTTACTAGTGTAACCTTTAACTCTAAATCACATACATTCTCCTAATTCTCAGCTCTTAGTATCCAGCTTTAAAGATACAGCAATGTGTTTGTTTATCAGCTAGTCTCCTAGTCATTTTAATCACTTCCACTGAAAACACTAGCACAGATATTCTGTTTCTCCTCCTTTGAGCCTGCCGGCTGTCAATACACTTTTGACATGTGTATATTTTTTCCTCTTCCAGACTGAATGCTGTATCATTTCAAAGAGATATCTCATTAAAGTTTCATCATATGAGAAGAGTTAGAATCCCCTTGTGCCATGTGATTGAAACAAGGAGGCAAAATGAGAACACTATTCTTACAATTTCCAAGGCTATTTGTAAATAGCATCTAATTAAAGCAACTCAGCACATAGAGCTATCTATAGGCAGATCAGCCTCTGGTAAATTTTCAAAGGAAATTAAAATTTTGTATCTCTTATTGCTTTGAGCTTTATAGATATAGTCATTTTGCTTGAAAGCATTAAAGAGATGACAAACATGAGTTATCATTATTGCACGGTTATATGATTTTTAATTGTGATAAACTGGATCTGAAGCACGAAAACAATGTTGTGGCTCATAAACATCCTGCAAGATTTGTGTTTATGATCCATATTACATAGATGCTATTGTCAGGTGTTTTCTTGTACAACCCACAGGGGCCTCTGCTTTGAACAAACACTTAGCTGCTTCTTATAAGATAACTTTTTTACAGTGATTGTCATCATTTCTTTTACAAATAATAAGAGGCATACATCATTTTTTTCATGCTTAGAGACCCTTTTTTTTCTTTAATTGGTGATATACTCTGTGACAAACTGGTTTGCTGTTTCTATGAGTATTTACAGTCAAGGGACATTACAAGGCTATTTTCAGTGTTAGGCATAATTCTGCTAGTACGCGCTATTTTCAACACCAGTCATCATCTATAACTGAGCTTATTAAAGAAAATGTATGTTGCATGACACTAATGTAGACACAATTATGCCAGCTTACTGTAGAATGCCACAAAAGTATCTTGGTTCTGAGTCCTACCATAAACATCATAGTTACATATCTCTTCACATGCAAACCAAAAGGAAGATATTTACATGTGGTTTATAATCCCTATACAATATAGAAGGTTTTTAAATTTAAAGTCCATAGTTGTTAGAGTTATACACATATATACAGTATATATAGATGGAAATGGAGAAGGACTAAAGCAGTGAACCCCTAACTGCAGTCTTACTGTTTGATTTGTTTAGCTTGTTATTCTATAATGTGTGACCGCCCAGCCTCAATCTTTTGTGAGGCTGGGAAGTCACCCCTTTTCGTGGGAGCCTACCAGACTTTTCAGGAGGGAAGTAAATGTTACCTGCATATAACAAACACAGATATCTCAACTCCCTCAGTACAGATAATGTTGATGTCACCAGCAGTCCTATGTAACACCGAAGATAGCATTGTGCTAATTCTCTCAGCACAGATAATGTAATAGACAGTGCTATGCATCACCTCATATAACACATGGTCTTCAAAGGATTTTAGAGTCCTTAAAAAAAACAACAAAATGCAATCTAAGTAGAGAAGTTATTTACAACCTGTCAAAAAATATACAATCTGGAAAGTTGTGGTGCGTGACAGAGGGATCTGTTATCTGTTTGCTATCTGGAGGTGATTTTTGACCCTCACAGTTCATACATAGTGTGACATGAAGCTGGCATGAATATTAAGTCCAAATCACGGTTCATACATAGTGTGACATGAAGCTGGTATGAATATTAAGTCCAAATTGCAGAGTTTGAAATTTTTGCATAAACTTGCACTCCCATTCTTTCCTCTCCTCCTGCGTCTTAAAATGTCCCATTAAAACCACAACCCACAAATCTTCAATAGAGTGGTTTTCTCCGGAGAAATGTGCGGCCACTGGGAGATCTGTTCTGCTGTTATTAATGTTGAATCTATGTGAGTTCATTTGCTGACTAAGTCTCTGCCCTGTTTCCCCCACATAGAGGCCTGTGATGGGACATTGCACACACATTATGAGGTACACCACATTGGAAGACCTGCAGGAAAATGTCCCCCTAATTCTGTGCACCTGCTGTGACTGTGGGATAGGTACACTGTCAGCGGTGTGTGCTTGCAGGTCATGCACCTTTTTTGTAGGCAAGGTGAGGTGCCATTTTTAGTTGAGGCCTTCAGGGCACTCTGGACAATAATACGCCTCAGGTTTGGTGGTTGTCGAAAGGAAAGGAAAGGGGGGACTGGAAATATGTCCTTGAGTCTGTTGTCCCTATGTAGCACAGGTTGGAGCTCCTTGGCAATCCTTCGTAGGATCTCCAGCTGTGGGTTGTATGTGACAACTAGGGGCACTCGGGCTTCATTCTGGGTCTCTTTATATGTGAGCAGACTGTCTCTGTTAATGGCTGCCGCTTTGTAATTGGTTGTCCGTCACTTTTGGTTTGTATCCCAATCGGAGAAATTTCATCCTCAGATCCAGGAGGTGCTTGTCCAGGTCTGCTTTTTTGGAGCAAATACGATTGTATCGTATAGCCTGGCTGTAAATAATAGATCGTCTTGTGTACTTGGTGTGGAAGCTGTCGTTTCTCAGGTAGGCCGTTCTGTCTGTGGGTTTGTGGTATATCGATGTGAGTAGCTGGTGGTCTTTGATGTATATTGTGGTATCCAGAAAGTGAATTTCACTCCCTGAATAGCTAAGTTTAAGGTTGACGGTAGGGTGAAAGTCATTGAAGTCATTATGGAATTGAAGTAGGGCCTCCTCACCTGCAGTCTAGATGACAAGGATATAGATCCTCTCCAAAGGTAAAATGGTTGTGGCTAAGGATGAATTGTATGAGCTGTGTTACTGGTTCTGTTGGGAGGTTTTGTTTTTCCAGGTGTATCCGACATGCTGCAACTCCATCCTTGTGGGGAATGTTGGTATACAGGGATTCCACATCCATGGTGGCCAAAATGGCACCCTCATATATAAAAAATCTGTAATTTTCAGTTCTTGTATTATATAAAAAATCGGTAATTTTCAGTTCTTGTATAACACTATGTCTGATGAAGGAAGCTAGACTTCCGAAAGCTTACCATCTAATATACTCAGTTAGCCTCTAAAAGGTATCGCCTGATTTCTTCACTCTTCCACTACTTTCAATGGCTAACACGGTACAACATTATACTACTCATATAACACAAAGACTGAAATAGTTATTATGGCGCTAGCTGAATTGTTACATAGGACTGTAGGTAACATCTACTATATTATTACTACAGTACTATGTAACACCACAGGTAACACCATAATAACTCTCTAAGTACAGATATAATGTAGATGATTGTTTTCCTGTGTAACACCACAAAAAACACCATAGTGGTAGGTGTTACTTACAGTCCTATGTCACATCCCAGATAGTACAGTGATAATTCTCTGACTCAAAGAGCTATTATAGCATTATCTGAGATGTTACATAGGACTTCAGGTAACACCTACTACATTATCTGTACGATGTAACACCACAGATAACACCATAGTGATATTATCTGAGATTATATAGTAGATATTACCTGCAGTTCTATGTTACACCACAGATAACTCTTTCTCAAAGAGCTGTTATACTGGAAGTTATGAGGTGTTACAAAGGACTGAAGGTAACATCAATTATATTTTCTGTCCTTAGGCACTTTGCATCATGTGGATACTATGCTCATCTTTAAATTAACACTCTGTCAATACAGGGAGTGCTCCACACCCACAGCTTCAGCCCCAGAACAGCTGCATCACTGTGGATGGTTCCTAGGTGTATGGTGCATGCCACTAGTCTGGATTTGTATTACTGATGTATCATCAGTAACACAGTGTGGGATTGACCAGAAACTAATTCCATATAATAAAACTAAACAAGGTGCCAGATGATCCACATGTGAAGGGACAGTGGAAGGATTGCAGCAGCGCAGTTACGCTTTTTATAGGGAACATTGGTTAAAACTGACATTTTCCTGGACTGTTTGTCAGTAGTGCCATATAAAAATATATTACAGTCAATACCTCAACATTACAAAATGGCAGTTTTTCAGATGTTGCCTTCCCAATAATTAGATACCTGTGGCTTATTCTAAGTATAGCCTTTGAATAAGAAGAATCATGGACAACTCCTTTAAAAATAAATAAGAAACTTCCTGGAATAGATCATAGTTTCTCTGAGACTTAGTTCACATCT
Organism: Leptodactylus fallax; assembly: GCA_947044405.1. Lineage (NCBI taxonomy): Eukaryota > Metazoa > Chordata > Amphibia > Anura > Leptodactylidae > Leptodactylus > Leptodactylus fallax. The sequence continues at coordinate 4,266,530 of CAMRHE010000024.1, forward strand.
GTGTTGAAGACTCCATAGGAGACTACCTCGCATTGACTGCCTAAAATCAGCTGATTTCAGTTTGAAAACAGCAGACACCCAATGGACGACCATTATAGCCAATGGGGTCCGTCAGGCTCCGTATGTATCTGCTATTGTAGAGGTCTGCCTGTCTGTTGTTCTGGTCCTTCAATGGACCAGAGCAACGGACAGGCAGATGTGAACATAGCCTTACATGTTTTGAAACCTAGAGATGGTTCTTAGTTATAGCATAAGTCCCTTAATACCCTGATACTGCTATTGATAAGCACCTATGCACCGAAGTTAATAAAGATGGGCAAACCGCTCAAGATTTGTTTTATTTTGGGTTCGGGTGATTTGTTTCAGGTCGAACAAGTTTGGTATGTACCACAACTTAAATTGGCTTAACTTAAGTGTGTGAGGCTAGATTCACACGACCAAATTTCACCCATGAGACTCCGTCCGTGTATTCACTGGATTTACCGGCCTGACCTTCATGCTGGAAGCAGGACTCCTAGCATCATAGATGCCTTCCAGCAACATACTGTCCTGTACTGGTGCTTGCCCGTGGTTTTTTAGTCACACATGGCAGTGATATCGCAAAAGAAATGGTTAGCTTAGAAAAATTAGCTTGTTTTGATGACTTTTAAATGTTACAGACTTATTACTATTTGGCTGTGTGTCTAGTTGTGTGCCTAGTTGAAAAGTGATAAAAAAGAAGTGGCTTTATAAAACAAAAAAACATCCAAAATTATCCTTTCATGGGAACAGATGTGAAATCAAAATGGTTTTGGTTTTTTTGATGCCATCACTGTGGTACCAACCATGAGGTATAGTGGAATGTGACAAACCAAGCCACAGGACACGTCTGGCTGAGTGGTGGCAGTGTTGGCAACTGTGGCAACATAAGTGGCAGTACGGCATGGAATGAAATGATGGACCAAGCTACAGGACATGTCTGGTTTATTTTGATGAAAGTTATTTTTTCCACACTAGTGGTGGACAGTTTGGTCCTTCTATTGCTAGGTTCACACCTGTGTTCGGGTTTCCATTCGGGGGTCCGCTTAGGGACCCCCCAAACAGAAACCTAATTTGCTTAAAAAAACGGTTACCTTTGGAAACCTGCGAACCCCTAGACTATAATGTGGTCCGCTGGGTTTCCGCCCAAAAAGGGCAGAAAATGTGGAGAGAAAAGCGCTGCTTGCAGGACTTTTTTCTCCACATTTTTAAAGCGGAATGGGGAACGGAATCCCCAGGCGGAGACCAGGCGCAGGTGTGAACCTAGCCTATGCTTTACAACACCACTGGTGCTGAACACCCTCTCGGCCATTACGCTTGAGGCTGGACAAGAGAAAACACCCATGGCAAACTGGGCCAGCTCCTTCCACTGTTCTAATTTATTAGCCCAAAATTCCATGGGGGGTCATTTATCTATGGGGGATAGTTATCTTCTGGAATATAAGTGCACTCTAGGTACAACTGTACCTGATGGTACAGCCAGTGGTTATCAGTTGTCTATTGTGGGTCTGGTTGAGGCTTCGAGGTGAAAAATTTCTGGTTTATTATGTTCTAAATACTGTATTGACTTCTGATGCTGCTGCTTTTACTCCAGCTATTTGTAACTGTGGCACTGGCAGAGGACATGGAGCACTCGCTGAGTGAGTTAGACTTTGAGTGGGCAGAGGAGACCTGGACATGCCTGGGACAGGCACTTGCAGTGGTCTTCTTAAATGCTGCAACAAGCTGGTATACAGCCTATCCTGATAATATTCTAATGTTTCTTCCCTTTAGGAGGCAGGTAAGAATTCCCCCATTTTGGCTTTATAGTGAAGGTGTAAGAGCACTGTCATCCAGTACTCAACACTCTACAACTACAATTGCAGTTGCTTGAGCAGCATAGCATACAGCCTGTCATGCTTGCCAGCGGGTGCACAGACACAGGGGCCTGTAATGGTTGGTCTTCTTGGCCAGCGTGGTCATTGTAATCATCATCTGTGCCTGTGACATATCAAAGGCCCCCTCTGCATACATAGGAGGGATTTTTCATTTTCCAACAGGACTTGACACCTGTCCACACTGTCAAAAGTACCAATACATGGTTTAATAACCACAGTATCACTGTGCTTGATTGGCCAGCAAACTCGCCTGACCTTAACCCCATAGAGAATCTATGGGGTATTGTCAAGAGTAAGATGAGAGACACCAGACCCAACAATGCAGGCGAGCTGAAAGCTGCTATCAAAGCAACCTGGGCTTCCATAACACCTTTGCAGTGCCACAGGCTGGTCGCCTCCATGCCACGAAGCATTGATGCAGTCATTCATGCAAAAGGAGCCCCGACCAAGTATTGAGTGCATTTACTGTACATATTTTCATTTGGCCAACATTTCTGTGTTAAATAATTTTTTTACAGTTGTTCTTATATAATATTCTAATTTTCTGAGATAATGACTGTTGGGTTTTCCTTGGCTGTAAGCCATAGTCATCAACATTAACATAAATAAACACTTGAAAAAGTTCACTCTGATTGTAATGACTCAATATAATATATGTGTTTCACTTTTTCAGTTGAATTACTAAAAAAACAATGATGATATTCTAATTTATTGAGATGCACTTGTACATGTTAATAAAGTGGCGCACCACTAGATTCAGCACATGTGCCATACAGGGACAATGTGTTATTTGACCCAAGTACATCACAGCAGCAATATTGATTCATTGTCTCTATCAAAACTGCCCAGTTGAAGTTGGAGAGGAGCCATCCAACGGGATACTCGCTGTAGCATATGGCGGAGCAGCTCCTCCACTATGATGCTTCTCTGATTCAGACTCATTAACTAACTGTAAAACCACATGGTAGCGCTTCACCTTACACAAATGAAATGAGGGAGGAGTGGAAGCAATGCCTTGCCCTGGTGAAGATGGGGGAAGATAATGGTCCAAAAAGTAGGATCCAGAGGAGGTGGAAGGGCCCTGAATGGTGGTGGAACTGGGCCTGCACACCTGGCCTTTTGCTTCTGGACTGTGGCTGCTGCTGCTCAAAACATTGATCCACTGGACCATGAAAGACATGTATTGTCCTTGTCTATAATTGCTGCTCCATGTGTTGACAGTGGCATGCACCTTTCTCCAGACTGATATATCCAGGGAAAGGTCCACATTCTCCAACACACGACAATATAAAACAGGGCAGCTTTCTTATAGAAATAAAGACGCTTAAGTATCCTCCATCGAGGTTGGGCGCATATCATCAGTTGGCGAAATGCAGTGGAATCAACTAAATGGTATGGCAACAACAGCACCGCCAACAGCTTGGCCAGGTGTGAGTTAAGTTGCAGAACCAGCAGATGACTGGGCACATATTACTCTTTCTTGGATATACATTACTTTAATGGATGGTTGATGATTGTGTGGAACAGGAGGAGGAGGAGGAGAAACAGTTGTTGATGATGATGATTACGACTACCACATTCTAGGTGGCCTACAAGAAAGAGGGAGGAAAGAGTAGGACAGCCTTACTCATTTCTCCTGCCAAGTCTATTTTGGCAAATGAGAGTATGTAGAAATGTCGTTCCTGCATGGCCACGGCTAAGTTTCTGCTTGCAGATCTTGCACATTGCCATGGATTTATTATTTCGAGATGACCACATGTAGTTACTGCTACCAACACCAGCAGCAGCAGAAATGTGTCTGCCACTAGCACCACTCCCATCCCACAAACATGACATAGGTCTGCCCTAAGCAGACTTTTTGATTGTTGGGGCTGTGCATTGGCTGGAATTATTACTATCACCACTACCACCACCTTCTTAATCTGATGTCACTTTGCCTGTCCTGGTTGCTGGGTCCTATTCAGAAAAGGAACATTATTGGCAATGTCATCATCTTACCCACTTTTTTTCTGACTCATTATAGCCATGGGATTTCTGCTAATTTCAATTTCCATCTCCAGATTTCTGTCTAGTTCCCCTTCCAGAACATCTACAAGTAGCAGTACCACACCCTCTACCACTACTTCCTCCACCACCAACAGTCATGTCTTCTTCCTCTTTTTGCAAACATTAATGACTGTTCTCATCCAGTGGAAGAGTGAAGAAATCAGGCGAAACCTTTTAGAGGCTAACTGAGTCAACAACAACAACAACAACAGACTCAAGGACATATTTCCAGTCCCCCCTCTCCTTTCCTTTCGACAACCAGCAAACCTGAGGCGTATTATTGTCCGGAGTGCCCTGAAGGCCCCAACTGAAAATGGCACCTCACCTTGCCTACAAAAAAGGTGCATGACCTGCAAGCACAGCCACACCGCTGACAGTGTACCTATCCCACAGTCACAACAGGTGCACAGAATTAGGGGGACATTTTCCTGCAGGTCTTCCAATGTGGTGTTCCTCATAATGTGTGTGCAATGTCCCATCACAGGCCTCTATGTGGGGGAAACAGGGCAGAGACTTAGTCAACGAATGAACTCACATAGATCCAATATTAATAACAGCAGAACAGATCTCCCAGTGGCCGCACATTTCTCCGGAGAAAACCACTCTATTGAAGATTTGCGGCTTGTGGTTTTAATGGGACATTTTAAGATGCAGGAGGAAAGGAAAGAATCGGAATACAAGTTTATGGAAAAATTTCAAACTCTGCAATTTGGACTTAATATTCATGCCAGCTTCATTTCACACTATGTATGAACTGTGAGGGTCACAAATCACCTCTTGATAGCAAACAGATAACAGATCCCTCTGTCACGCACCACAACTTTCCAGATTGTTTTTTGACCTGTTGTAAATAACTTCTCTACTTAGATTGCATTTTGTTTTGGTTTTTTTAAGGACTCTAAAATCCTTTGAAGATCAGGTGTATAGAGTATAAATAATCTGTGAATTTTCAGTTCTTGAATAACACCATGTCTGAAGAAGAGAGCCAGTACTCTTGAAAGCTTACTTATAAATATACTCAGCCTCTAAAAGGTATCGCCTGATTTCTTCACTCTTCCACTACTTTCAATGGCTAACACGGTACAACATTATACTGTTCTCATCCAGGTCATCAAAAAGAGGAAGACTGCTCTAACTAGGAAATATAGCTTTCTTTGCAGGTGCCACATCATTACCAGGGAAAGGAATATGTGTCAGTGAAGAAGATGAAGGACACATGGTAGACAGTCCAGAAAGGCCCTGCAGTAAATTACGTGTTACAACATAAGAGGAGGAACACACAGAGGCCTTACTCAAGATCACATCACTTTAGGATGCAATATGCTCCTGTGACTGAGATGACCTAGCTAAGTAATCAAAAACTGATTCTTCATTCTCAGGAGGTACAACAATCCCTTAAGCAACTGGGATTTTTCACATTAACATAAACTGCGAGACTGTTTATTGGGTGAGCAAAAAAAAAAAAACTCCTTAAGAAATTTATCAGATGGAATCAGTGTTTTGCTGTTAGAACAGCAGATTGTATGTATTTAATGAAAAAAAAAATCTTGCTCAAAAAACCCTTAAGATTTTTCACTTTCAGGACTGACTATGTCACTAAAAACAATGTAAAACACTCTGTGGACAGTCACAGCTGTATTGCAAAACAGACCTGCAAAATTAGATTATTGGCCATGAACAGGGTTAACTGTCCTTTATCTGTATTACTTCAGCAGTCTGGCTCACACAGCTCAGATATTCTCCCTCGCTCCTATCAATGATTTCTATTACTATCTGACTGTAATTGATTAAATCTGACTACATTTTTTTCTGCTTCTCCTACTCCTATGCTTCTATAGGTGTATTGCATGTTTTGCTGCACATGTATATTGCTGAAGAAAATGAAGTAGTTACATTGAATCATGCTGTAAGATGAATTACACATCTATCCCCAATTTCCACCATCATTGAGATGCCTTGTTTTCCTGCACAATGCATCTTACATACTGAATATGACAATGGCACTTTAAGGTGTCCATCTAACACTGACTATTGGCTGGGAGGCTGTCAGTGGATTCCAGGTGATGTCAGTCTCAGTGACTCACACACGTGTCTACTGCATTTTCACTGTGCAATGCAGTGCTTTTATTATATTTTCCATTTTTCACATGCATTTTACACCTTTTTTACTAAATTATCCACATGTATACACATTGTTGGAGTGTGTTCACATAGTACAGATTTGTTCAGACCGATTAGGCCAGCTTAATTTATTTTCAATTGCTATTTTTTGTTTAATAGTGGCAATTAATTTTTAACAGGCAATAATAGTTTTATTCCACATAGAGGAAGTGTTCCTTGTTACTGCTGCTGTTTAGAACTGTTTGGTTGAGTATTTATTCTACCATCTCAGTGAGACATTATTACTGTATATCTTATCCTTTAAGGGTACAAATATTTTCCATTGGTGATCACTCTTTCAGTTATGTCTTAATACCTGTTTACACTCTGGAATTTTTCATAACAATCATGTCTTTTGTAGTGTTGCACCATCTGGGATGTGTTCTCTGTATCTCTGTAATGTTCCAAGCTTACAACCCATGTAATGCACCCACACAGACACTTATATATAATCTTGTGAGCAGTACAGCTTTATGCTATGACTTAGGCTAGACACACAGAAAAGTGGTGCACAGCGGAAAACATCTACTTTTCATGGCTGTCTTGCCCCCGAAGGGGCACACATACATTTCAGTGTATGGACGGATCCGTTAAAACGGCCAAAAATAGGACATGACTTATAATTTGATGGTCTGTGGCAATTGACTGTCAAAATAACGGTCATGTGAATAGCCCCCATTCACTGACAGTTAAATTAATGCTGCCGTGTGACGTCCGTCTGAGAATATATGTTAACACTGTGCAGTTTTCACAAGAACATTTTTTGTAGTGTTTCACAAAATGGGATTGTTTTCAGCAAATTAGGAGATAATGCTCCAAGTCCACCACCCTTGAGAAGTAGCCACACAGATACTTTCTGTGCTATTTGTAGGATCTTAAACTATGACTAAGAACCCCTTCTTTAGGGTTTGAAACATCTAAGAGAGACCATGGTCCCCACAAGGTTGGCAAATACTGACCAGAGACTATAATTATATTTCACACTGAAACAGATTCACAAAATTTGCTCACTTAATATTATGCTGCACATAAAGGTCACATGTCTCTCTGTCTCTATACATATATAAAACATACACCACTTTCAAAATTATTATGCAAATCAGATTTAAATGTCGTAAAGATTTAATTGGATGGTATTGTGTCTCAGGTCTCTTTGATCACTGAAATCAGTCTCAAACACCCATGATAATTAGTTTGCTAGGTGAGCCCAATTAAAGGAAACTTACTTAAGAAGGACATTCCACATTATTAAGCAGACTATAGGTTTCAAGCAGTATGGGAAAAAAAGGATCTCTCTTCTTCGAAAAATTATTAAAAAGTGCAATGCCTTGGACAAAGTACGAAAACCTTTTTAGATATTTCATGAAAACTTAAGCGTGATCATCGTGCTGTGAAGAGATTTGTGGCTGATTTAGAGAACAGATGAGTTTGTGGCATAATCAGGAAGATCCTTCCAGACAAATTTATCGGATTAATAGAGCAGATACTAAAATACCATTACAAAGTAGCAAATAGGTATTTAAAGCTGCTGGTGCCTCTGAAGTCCCACGAACCTCAAGGTGTAGGATTTCCCAGAGGCTTGTAGTTGGGCATAAACCTACTATTCGGCCACCCCTAAACAGTGCTCACAAGCAGTAATGGTTGCAGTGATCCCACACATACATGAATACTAATTTTGAAACAGTCTTGTTTTCTGATGAGTGGCGTGCAACCTTGGGTGGTCCAGATGGATGGAGTAGTGGACGGTTGGTGGATGGCCACCATGTCCTAACAAGGCTGTGACATCAGCAAGCAAGGAGATGGCAGAGTCATGTTTTGGGCCAGAATCATAGGGAGAGAGCTGTTAGGCCCTTTTAGGGTCCCTGAAGGCGTAAGAATGTCCTCTGCAAAGTATATAGAGTTTCTGACTGACCACTTTCTTCTATGGTACAAAAAGAAGATTCGTGCTTTCCATAGCAAAATCATCTTCATGTATGACAATGTACCATTTTATGCAGCAAAGAATACCTCTGAGTCATTGGTTGCTATGGGCATAAAAGTAGAGAAAGTCGTTGTCTGACCACAACCCTCCCTTGACCTCAACTCTTTTGAGACCCTTTGGAGTGTGCTCAAGCAAAAGATCTATGAATGTGGGAGGCAGTTCACATCAAAACAGCAGCTCTGGGAGGCTATTCTGACATCCTATAAATAAATTCAAGCAGAAACTATCCAAAAACTCACAAGATCAATGGATGCAAGAACTGTGAAGGTGGTATCAAAGTAGGGTTCCTATGTTACATTTTGCCACCTTACAACCACAAACCTAAATGTATTTATTGAGATTTTAAATGATAGACCAACACAAAGTAGTATATAATTGTGAAGTGGACAGAAAATGATATATGGATTTCAAAATTTTAATCAAATAAAAATCTGAAAAGTATGACGTGCAAAAAGTATTCAGCCCCATGTACTCTAATACCCTAAATAAAATCCAGTGCAATCAATTGCCTTCAGAAGTCACTTAATTAGTTAATAGAGTCCAGATGTGTGTAATTTAGTCTCAGAATAAATACACCTGTTCTGTGAAGGACTCAGTGGTTTGTTAGAGAACACTAGTGAACAAACAACATCATGAAGACCAAGGAACTGACCAGACAGGTCATAGATAAAGTTGTGGAGAAGTTTAAAGCAGGGTTAGGTTATATAAACATATCCCAAGCTTTGAGCATGCCAAGGAGAACTGTTCAATCCATCATCCGAAAGTGGAAAAAGTATTGTATAACTGCAAACCTACCAAGACATGGCCATCCACCTAAACTAACAGATCGAGCAAGGAGAGCACTGGTCAGAGAAGCAGCCAGGAGGCCTATGGTCACTCTGGAAGAACTGCAGAAATCCACAGCTCAGTGGGAGAATCTGTCCACAGGACAACTACAGTGGGGAAAAAAAAGTATTTAGTCAGCCACCAATTGTGCAAGTTCTCCAACTTAAAAAGATGAGAGAAGCCTGTAATTGACAACATATTTAGACCTCAACTATGAGAGACAAAATGAGAAAACATAGCTAGAAAATCACATTGTCTGATTTTTTAAGAATTTACTTTCAAATTATGGTGGAAAATAAGTATTTGGTCACCTACAAACAAGCAAGACTTCAGGCTCTCACAGACCTCTAACTTCTTCTTTAAGAGGCTCCTCTGTCCTCCACTCATTACCTGTAGTAATGGCACCTGTTTGAAATTGTTATCAGTATAATAGACATCTGTCCACAATCTCAAACAGTCACACTCCAAACTCCACTATGGTGAAGACCAAAGAGCTGTGGAAGGACACCAGAAACAAAATTGTAGACCTGAACCAGGCTGGGAAGACTGAATCTGCAATAGGTGTGAAGAAATCAACTGTGGGAGCAATAATTAGAAAATGGAAGACATGCAAAACCACTGATAATCTCCCTCAATCACGGGCTCCACGCAAGATATCACCCCGTGGGGTCAAAATGATCACAAGAACAGTGAGCAAAAATCCCAGAACCACACAGGGGGACCTAGTGAATGACTTATGACCTGCAGAAAGCTGGGACTAACGTAACAAAGGCTACCGTTAGTAACACACTAAGCCGCCATGGACTCAGATCCTGCAGTGCCAGACGTGTCCCCCTGCTTAAGCCAGTACATATCTGGGCCCGTCTGAAGTTTGCTAGAGAGCATTTGGATGTTCCAGAAGAGTATTGGGAGAATGCCATATGGTCAGATGAAACCAAAGTAGAACTGTTTGGTAGAAACACAACTCGTCATGTTTGGAGAAGAGATAACGCTGAGTTGCATCCAAAGAACACCATACCTACTGTGAAGCATGGGGGTAGCAACATCATACTTTGGGGCTGTTTCTCTGCAAAGGGCCCAGGAAGACTGATCCGTGTACATGAAAGAATGAATAGGGCCATGTATCGTGAGATTTTGAGTGCAAACCTCCTTCCATCAGCAAGGGCATTGAAGATGAAACGGGGCTGGGTCTTTCAGCATGACAGTGATCCCAGGCACACCGCCAGGGCAACGAAGGAGTGGCTTCGTAAGAAGCATTTCAAGGTCCTGGAGTGGCCTAGCCAGTCTCCAGATCTCAACACCATAGAAAACCTTTGGAGGGAGTTGAAAGTACGTGTTGTCCAGCGACAGTCCCAAAACATCACTACTCTAGAGGAGATCTGACCAGTGGCGTAACGATCGCGGTCGCAGGGGGTGCGACCACGACCGGGCTCAGCGGGGTATGGTGCCCGTGGCCAGCTGGAGATGGCCGGGGCCCTGGACCACTATGATAGCGGTCGGGGAAAGCCTGGTTCCCCGACCGCTATACATACTGTTATTGGAAAGGGGCCCCGGCATATTTCCAATAGATGGCAGGGCAGGGCACCCAGGGGAGGTGACTGAAAACAAGAAATACATATTCTCACCTCTCTTGGGCACAGCGTCCTCTCCGGCGCTCTTCCGTCATGTGACTGAGGACTGTGATTAGGCCCCAGCGGTCACATGGGGCGCGGCCGCGTAATGACGTCAGTGCGCCCCCACGTGACCGCTGAGGCCCAATCACAGGCCTCGGCAGCGACGTCGGAAAAGGGCCTGAAGACACTGAAGACTGCAGAATGGAGCGAGGATGCCAAGGAAAGGTAAGGCAAGGTGAGTATGAGTGTTTGTTATTTTTAATCACTTCCCCTGGGCCTCCGATTATTATACTCTGGGGTCTGAGGAGACCCCAGAATATAATAATAGCACTGAAGCAGAGGGGGGCTATTGGGAGCATATAATACTGGGTGGGGGCCACTGTGGAGCTTATAATACTGGGTGGGGGCCACTGTGGAGCTTATAATCCATACAGTGGCTCCTTCATTTTTTTTTTTTTAATTACGCCGGGGCAGGTGAAAAGAACAAAAAAAAAAAAAACCCTAACTTTCTCTCCTGTCCCCAGTGTCTCCCAGCGCGGTTCGGTCCTGCAGTTCTGTTGTTTTCTTCCAGCTGAAGTTCCCCCTGCACGTGACTACCTGTGATGTCATGTGACCCCTGAGGCCAATCAGCGGCCTAAAGGAAGGGACCTGGTACGTCACAGTCAGTGAGGAATTCCGGCAAAAAGAAGACAGCGGAGCTGCAAGACCGGACCGTGCTGGGAGGACACCGGAGCACCGGAGACAGGTGAGTATGTTTAGTGTGTTTTTTTTTTTTTTGGGGGGGGGGTAGGAGGGATTCACCTCCCCCGGACTAATTATAAAAAAGAAAAAAATTATACTGGACAACCTCTTTAAAGTGTGACGCATTAGGGAGGCCCTGGGGGTTATATTAAAGGGGTTGTCCAGGCATAATTTGTTATGGTTTATCCTCAGGATAGGCCATAGATACCTGATCTGTAGGGGGCTGACCCCGGACCGATCAGCTGTATGGAGCCACTTCTGATGCCCGTCCTGTACACAATACAGGGCCAGAAGCAGAAAGCTCTGTCCACTGTATATTAGCCAGGCACCTTCACTGCATCTCAGCACTTATTGAAGTCAGTAGGGGCTGAGCTGTAGTGAAGGCGTCGGGCTATACAGCGGATGGAGCTTTCTGCTTCCGGCCCTGTGTTGTGTACAGAACGGGCTCCGGAAGTGGCTCCGAACAGCTGATGGGGTCGTGTGTCAGCCCCTACCGATCAGGTATTTATGGCCTATCCTGAGCATAGGCCATAAAAAAGATTAACCCTGGACAACCCCTTTAATATGCCCCACACAGTTTAATGTCCCCCCCACAGGATGTTAGCCCCCATCACTGCTCCCACACAATATAATGACCCCATCACTGTTCCCCATACAGTATGGGGGACCAGTGAAGAGGCCACTATGTGGGGGGACCAGTGAAGTGACCATAGAAAAATTTGGCCCAGACAACCCCTTAAAAGAGGTTATCCATAAACTGGAGTGACCACTGTGTCGGCCGCCAGGGAGGTGTAAAAATAAGAAAATTTCAAAAAAAAAAAGCATACTCACCTGTCTCCAGCACCCCGTTGCCCCCTGCCTGTGTCTGTTCGGTCTCATGGCGGCACCTCATTTCTGGAAATCCTGTACCTAATTGGTCTTAGCGATCACATGAGGTGCAGGACTCCCAGCAAGGAGTCGCCGGCATGAGACTGAATGGACACTGGCAGCGGACAACGGAGCGCCGGGGACAGGTGAGTATGCTTTTTAATTTACTTATTTTTTACTTTACACCTCCCGACAGCTACATTGGTTGCTCCAATTCCTGGACAACCTCTTTAAAGGATTTATCCATGTTTCTAATATTGATGGCCTGTCCTTAGGATAGTCCATCAATATTACATCTGCGATGATACAACAGCCAGGACCTCTGCAGATCAGTTTTTCCAGGACAGTGTGGCTACAGGTAAAGGTAACAATTCTAGGAGCCACACTGTTCACTTGCCATACAAGGTGTAGCAGTAGGTTTAGGTAGAGCAGTGGTGCACATGGTATAGTGGGTGAGCAGCATGGCTCCCGACATGTTATTACCTTTAGCCGCCCTGTCTCGGTACCGCTGATCTGCAGGGGTCCTGATGGTGGGCCCCTAGAAGCAATTCCACTGGTGGGCCCTAGCTATCCCAGTCCGACACTGATGGATCCATTATATTGTGTGGAAGAGGTGATGGGGGCTAACATCCTGTGGGGGGGACATTAAACTGTGTGGGGCATATTAAAGGAGTTGTCCAGGGTTAATCTTTTTTGTGGCCTATGCTCAGGATAGGACATAAATACCTGATCGGTAGGGGCTGACACACGGCCCCATCAGCTGTACGGAGCCACTTCTCGTGCCCGTCCTGTACACAACACAGGGCCGGAAGCAGAAAGCTCCATTCACTGTATAGCAGCCTGGAGCCTTCACTGAAGCTCAGCTCCTACTGACTTCAATAAGTGCTGAGATGCAGTGAAGGTGCCCGGCTAATACACAGTGAACAGAGCTTTTTGCTTCCGGCCCCATATTGTGTACAGGATGGGCACCAGAAGTGGTTCCGTACAGCTGATCGGTCCAGGGTCAGCCCCCTTCAGATCAGGTATTTATAGCCTATCCTGAGGATAAACCATAACAAATTATGCCTGGACAACCCCTTTAATATAATCCCCCTAATGTTCCAAACTTTAAAGTGGATGTCCAGTATAATTTTTTTCTTTTTCATAATTAGTCCGGGAGGGTTGAACTCCCCCCCCCCCCCCCCAAAAAAAAAAAACCATACTCACCTGCTCCGGTGTCCTCCCAGCACAGTCTGGTCCTGCAGCTCTGTTGTCTTCTTTTGTCGGAAGTCCCCTTCACTGGTCCCCCCTATAGTAGATTGGGTGATTACTTACCTGTCAACTCCCCGTTCCCGCTCCTTCTTGCTCCGTGCGCACTGATGTGACGTCATGTGCGCCCAGAGAAAGAAGAAGCAGTAAGCGCCGGAGGTAAGTATCAGAGCATAGCTTGTAGGCCACAGGCTCAATGTGGCCTGTGGCCTACAAGCCTGTGAGTGGTAGAGCAGGAAGCCTGTGGCTTTTTGCTCTACTAGTAGCAGAAACGGGTCGGCAGCACCGCTTCTCCCCAGTTTTGCGATCCGGTTCTTAAAACTGCAACACAAAATCGGGGAGATCCTGGCTGCCTCTCCCCATTCCTGCTCGCAGCCTCTCCTCTTCCCGCTTCAGCCTGGGCCCTGTGCGCGGCGATGATTTAATGCACGGCATACGGGGGGGGCCCTGGCCAGGAGCTGGGAGAGGTAAGTGAATAGGGGCAATTAACGCACCTCCACTGCCTATTATAAAAAATCAGTGGGGTCCGGTAGAGCCCCCTACGGACACAGGGCCCAATGAGGGAATCACCAGTCCCTCGGTGAGCCAGTATGACCCTGGAGACATACCCCAAAAGAATTGCAGCTGTAATTGCAGCGATAGGTGGCTTTACAAAGTATTGATATAGGGGAGCTGAATACTTTTGCACGTCACACTTTTTAGATTTACTGTATATTTAATTAAAATTTTAAAAACCATGCATCATTTTCATTCCACTTCACAATTATCTGCTACTTTATGTTGGTCTATCACTTAAAATCTCAATAAAATACATTTAAGTTTGTGGTTGTAAGGTGACAAAGTGTGAAAAAGTTTAAGGGGTATGAATACTTTTGTAAGCCACTGTAACTTGGCCTATTTTTTTTATTGAAATAGCTTTTTATATCAGTAAATGTGACCTCTTAATGCGGCAAATTCAACAAATGACCATTTTTAGCTCTTTATAAGCTATAAAATGTTAAGAAACTCTGTTGCGCATAATAATTTGGAACAGTGGATTTAGATTTTTTTAAGTTGTGAATTTTTTTTTTTATCATTGGTAGGTTTGTCCAATAAAATTTAATTTATACTCTAATGGTTGAAAATTTGAACATTATTCTGACAGTCATTTGCATCGACCATTTAGGAATATCAGAGAAAAATATAATTTGCATAATAATTTGGAACACAGTGTATACAATATGAAATGTTATGTATATACAGTAATTCTTCACTTCACCCATACACAATTCATTGCAGTTCTTAAACCATTTCTTAGTGCTGTTTTAGTGTCTTGAAGACAGTATAAGCTCACTTGAGGACACAGACATGTCAGCTATTAAAAGGTGATAATGATTATAAAAGGACTATCTTTAAGTGGATTCTTTATAATGTGAGTATACAGAATGCGAATAGCAAGTTAAACTGCAAAGCAAGCCAAATAAATTTCTACTCTAAATGCTAAGTACCAGGACTTAAAGGATGAAATGACAGTGTAAGGAATGTATGAAAGTACTTGGGAATCTGTGCATCGGTTTGTACTCAGTGCTCTGTAGCTTATTTAGAAAATGGATCAATCAAGACAAACATGGAGGGCTTCATTGCTGAAATAGCTGGGACCTTAAATAAGTCCTGTTAGTATTTGCAACAACTTGTCACTTTCTTTGTGTCCAAAATTTTAGACTCGGCAACACACCAGCACCATGTTTATTTCATCCGAATATCTTCAGGAAATAGAATTCAGTTTAAATCATTATTAGGTAAGAAAATTACTATTGTACATATAATTTACTGCAATACTGCAGAAACTCTTTTTGCAAAAGTCAAACATTATGCAGAACCTTAGATTGGTAATCAAATTTTTATAAAATGCAATAATAGCATAGATTATGATGCTAATCTGTTTTACTTTAGTACGAACAGCAGCACAATACTGGGGTATTTCTGCCCTGTGTGCTGGTAGGACAGAATGGAGTTTTTAATGAACAAACAAATGGTTAAATATTAACCCCTCCCCCTGCTCAATATAAGGAAGGAAGTACCAACCCCCGCAACATGTAATTATAAAGACAAATACATAACACATAGGGAGGGAGCCTTGTGCTGCTCTTGGGACTAAGAAAAAACAGATTAACATCATAATCTACACTTCCCTTTCATCCCACAGCAGCACAATGCTGGGGATCAAGCAAGAAGAACCCTAGGGAGGGCCCTCTTCACGAATAGAACCTAAAATGGAACGGCCAAAGGAAATGGCCTCCGTACCCCAGTATTAAATCTATAATGAGTTACAATGGTATAGAGAAAGTTTCAAGAAGCTACAGAACTGATTTGTTGCAAAGGAATGGAGTTCCTTTCCTCCAAGGAGGTGGAAATGTCTCTTGTAGAATTAGCCCGAAAGTTTATAGCTTCCTTAAACCAGCGGGCCAAGGGGTCTTAGAAGCTTTGAGCCCTTTATTTTTCTCAGCAAAAGACAAAAAGAGGTTCTCCAAACGCTTAAAGGCAGAAATCTCTGAATATAAATTCTGAGACATCTCTCAACATCCAGGAAATGAATTCTAAATTCCTCTGGGGTTGACAGACTGGGATAAAAGACTGGTTAAGAAATAACTTGGTTCAAGTTAGATTATGAGCGTACCTTAGGGAGGAACCCTGGCATAAACCTCAATTGCACTTTATCTGGATGGAAGGATATGTGAGGTTCTACCGAAAATAAAGCCTGAAGTTCTCCAACTCTCTTAGCTGAAGTTATGGCCAATAAAAACACTGTTTTTAGTGTAAGAAATTTAACATCAACCTTTCCCAGAGGCTCAAAGGGGGAATCCCATAACCCCTTCAAAACTATATGTTGGAATAATGTTTATTATTGCCTGTATTGCAACAACTACTGTTTATACGTTTATAACTGCATAAGCTTCTGTCTCTAGGCATAGTGTTAAGTTGTTAATAAAGCTCTGTTAAAAAGGTGGGGGCTAGAGTAACAGAACCAGGAAGTTCCTCTCTGTTTTTTTATTTTTGTAGCTACAGCATAGAGCAGAGCACATGGAGCTCACAGACAAGTAGCTGAGATCATAAGTTACAGAATACAGTGTATTATTCTTGTTCCTCAATAAATATCTGTTTTCTGTTGAATGCCTGGACAGTCAAAGATTAATCCGCTGCTAACAGGTTATGGGCCCAGATACCCAGAGACACAGAAAGAAAAGGAAAACAACAGTGATCCAAGATGGCCACCAGCAGCAACTCTATGAAGTTCACAGTGCCAAACCTGAATAATCAGAACTATCAATCCTGAAAATTCAAGATAAAGATGCTGCTGATAAGAGAAGGTAAGTGGTAATACACACAGGAGTCTAAACCTGACCCAGTAACAGATGACTGGATAGAGAAGGATCAGAAAGCACAAAGCACTATATCCCTCAGCATAGATGATGATCAGATTGTACATGTATGCAAATGTGACACTGCAAAAGAAATGTGGGAGCAGCTGCAGAAAGTGCATGAAAGGATAAATCTCAGAAATAAGCTATATCTAATGAGAAAGCTGTACCAGTCTAAGCTAAATAGGAACAGTGATATGCAGGACTATATAAGAAACACTTTAGAAATTGTGGAGCACTTACGTGGCATTGGAGAAGATCTCAAAGATTTACATATTGCTGCACTACTATTGAGCGGTCTTCCAGAAAGCTATGACATGCTTGTAACCGCTCTAGATGCGCGCCCAGATAATGAGCTCACACTGGAGTATGTCAGAGGAAAGCTTATAGATGAATACAAGCGGAAGACAGAGAGTGTATGCAGCGCTGGGGTATCTAAAGCAGAATCCGTTTTAAAAGCCGAAGCTCTACCCGAAAATAAAAGTAATTTGAAAGAAACACGTGAGTGTTTTGTATGCAAGAAAACAGGACACCTAAAAGCCTGGAAAGCTAGGATGAATCATCTGAAAAAACAAAATCATCAATGGGTTAAAAGTGCCATCACTGAAGAAAAACACAATTCAAGTACTGAAACTGCTTTTACCATTAATGCAAGTACATCCAAGCATGCATGGTGTATAGACTCTGGAGCAACTAGTCATATGACCAATGACAGAAACTTCTTTTCTAACCTTAACCAAAGTAAGTCAGAGAAAGGGATTTTGGCTAATGGTCAGTATATAAATACAGAGGGAATAGGGGATGGTTACATTGATTGTCAAGTCTCCCCAACACAAAGCAGAAAGATCCCAGTAAAAGACATGCTGTATGTACCTAGCCTTGAAAGCAATCTGTTATCTGTGAAGAAACTCACAAGACAAGGAAATGAAGTTACATTTAAAGATAACGGCTGCATCATCTCAAAAAGGGGCGGTATGCTAGCAGAAGGAAAGATCAAAGATGAGCTATATCAGTTAAATTGCAAAGAAAACGCATATACTGCTAAACAAGAACAACACACAAATTGTATCCATCTATGGCACAGGCGTCTTGCACATAGAGACCCAGAAGTAATAAGAAAGTTAGTTCAAAAACAACTTGCTGAAGGCATTACAATTGATCAGTGTAATCAGACAATGAAGTGTACAAGCTGTCTTAAAGGAAAAATGTCCCGAAATTCTTTCCCTAAGAATAGTACTACAAAATCAGAACAGCCACTGGATTTAATACATACTGATGTTTGTGGTCCAATGAATGCTCTAACTCCTGGAAAGAAGGGATATTTTCTCACATTTATCGATGACTATTCAAGATATACGGTTGTCAATCTACTTCACAACAAAGATGAAGTCCCAGGGAAACTTGAAACATATCTAGCTGAAGTATATAACAAATTTGGGAGAATGCCAAAAATCCTGCGTACAGATAATGGAACTGAATATACAAGCAGTGAGACACAAAGCATTTTAAAGAAAAATGGAATCGTGTTTCAGACCACTGTACCATACAATCCTGAACAAAATGGTGTAGCGGAAAGAAGAAACCGGACACTCTGTGAAAGTGGAAGAAGTATGCTATTTGACGCAGATTTGCCTACAACATATTGGGGTGAAGCAATCATGACAGCATGCTATCTTCAAAACAGGTTACCAGGTAAAGCTACAGAGAAAACTCCATTTGAGATATGGAACAGCAAAAAGCCTAATCTACAACACATAAGAGTATTTGGAAGTAAAGTATTTGTGCATGTCCCTAAGGAAAAACGTACCAAGTGGGAATCCCATGCCAAAGAAGGTATCCTGGTGGGTTACAGTGAAACCCAGAAAGGATATAGAATCCTGCACCCAGAAACAAACAAGGTCACAATAAGCAGAGATGTAATGATTGATGAGAACTTCGTCTCACTCAAGTTTTATGACATCATACCAGTAGTCCAGAGGAAGCAACAACCTAAGTCACAGTTACAAAATGACAAAGAGAAAGATGTAGAAGTTTGGTTAGATTCTTCAACCATTGAAGAAGCAACGGAAACATCAAGTGAACCTGAAATAAGAAGATCGTCAAGATCAAACAAGGGTATACCAGCTAAGCGTCTATCCTACATTGCTAAAACACTACCCGAACTAGAGCCATAGTCATGGGATGATTTGCAACGACTACCTGCCCATGAAAAAACGAAGTGGATTAATGCTGCTAATGAGGAAATGAAATCGCTTCATCAACTTCAAACCTGGAAACTCACTAAACTACCACAAAGCAAGAAAGCAATAAAGTGTAAGTGGGTGTTTAAGACCAAATATGACTCTGAAGGCAAAGTTCACAGATTTAAAGCAAGAATAGTTGCAACAGGATATTCTCAGAAATATGGTGAAGATTATGATGCTACATTTTCTCCAGTTGCTAAGCAGACCAAGTTTAGGACTCTATTAGCTGTATCTGCTATACAAAGGATGTCTGTCAGACATTTGGATATCAAAACTGCTTTCTAAATGGTGACATTGAGGAGGATTTGTACATGACTCAACCTGAGGGTTATATCAGAAAAGGTGAAGAAAACCTTGTTTGTAAACTACAAAAATCTCTCTATGGTCTTAAGCAATCAGCAAGAGCATGGAATACCAAAATAAACAAAGTCTTATTGGAAGAAGGATTTATGAGAAGTCAAGCAGACCCATGCCTATACTCAAAGTATACAGATGGAAAGTGGATGTATATTCTCTTATATGTAGACGATGTGATTGTCGTACATGAAGAAGAAACAGAAATTGCAAAAATGACTGAAATTCTAAATCAGCATTTTGAAACAAAAGACCTTGGAATTGTTATATATTATTTAGGCATCCAGATCCAGAGAGAAGAAGATGGAAGTTTTCTTCTAAATCAAAGTGCAAAAATCAACTCAATCCTCAACCAGTTTGGAATGTCAGAAGCAAAAGGTATATCAACCCCAATGGAGTCATCCTACCTAAGATTGGAAGGAGAAGATGATCTGTTACCAAACAATGAGAAATACAGACAGGTAGTGGGGGCACTTCTATACATAACAACTATGACTCGACCAGATATCGCAGCAGCAGTGGGTATTCTCTGCAGACATGTGGAAAAACCGTGCCAAAGAGACTGGAATGTTAAGAGAATTCTCTGATATTTGAAAGAAACTCAAGACATAAGTTTAAGAATGTCTTCAACAGGAGATCTAAAACTCACAGGCTATGTGGATGCAGACTGTTCTAATGATTCAAGTGATCGTAAGTCATCAAGTGGGTACTTGTTCAAGCTTGGAGAATGTTCTATCTCTTGGTCCAGCAGAAAACAGGTATCTCTTGCCTTATCATCTACAGAAGCAGAATATGTGTCTGCGGCCTACGCAAGTCAAGAGATCATTTGGCTAACCCAGTTGTTAAAGGATCTTGGCAAGCCGTCAACTCAGCCAACGACGATGTATAAAGATAATCAAGGATGCATTAACCCCTTAATGACGCAGGGCGTAATAGTACGTCCTGAGTCGCATGACGATGTATGGAGAGCGCTCAGGAGCTGAGCGCTCTCCATACACCACGGGTGCCGGCTGTATAATACAGCCAGGACCCGCAGCTAACAGCACCGATCGCGGCTGTTAACCCTTTAGATGCCGCGGTCAAACGCGACCGCGGCGTCTAAATTGCGGAGCCGACAAGGGCGCCGCCATTTTTACCTCATCGCCGCCCTCCAGAACGTCATCGGAGGGCGGCGCTTGGTTGCCATGACAGCCGGGAGCCTATTGAAGGCTCCCAGGCCTGTCATTTCAGTATAGCTATTACATGATGCCAGAGGCATCGTCTAATAGCAGTGAAGGCATTTTGCTATTCACTACGATACAGTAGTATCGCAGTGAATAGTATGATCGATCAGACTCCCTAGGTTTCAAGGTCCCTAGGGAGTCTGATCATACAAGTAAAAGTATAAAAAAAAAAAGTTTTTAAAAGTATGTAAAAATTAAAAAAAACACAAAAGTTCAAATCACCCCCCTTTCCCTAGATCAGATATAAAAGTAAATAAACAAAAGTAAACATAAACACATTAGGTATCCCTGTGCTCCAAAATGCCCGAACTATTAAACTATTAAAATATTTATCCCATATGGTGAATGGCGTAGCGGGGAAAAAAAATCAAAATGGCCAAATAGCGTTTTTTTCAACACTTTGTCTCCTATAAAAAATTGAATAAAAAGTGATCAAACCATCAGATCTTTCCCAAGTGGTATCAATAAAAACGTCATGTTGTCCCGCATAAAAAGACGCCTTACCCAGCTCCATACATGTAAATCTGAAAAAGTTACAGGTGACACAATATGGCGACGCAAAATTTTTTTTTCTATTTAACAAAGTTTTTAATTTTTTAAAAGGTATCAAAACATTACAAATACTATATAAATTTGGTATCGCCATGTTCATACTGACCCACAGAATACAGGTAACATGTCATTTTTACCACACAGTGAATGGTGTAAAAATTAAACCCATATGAATTTGGCACAAATGCAGTTTTTCTCCAATTGCACCTCATTCTGAATTTTTTTTCAGCTTCCCAGTACATTGCACAGAATATTGAATAGTGACATTACAAAGTACAATTTGTTTCGCAAACAATAAGCCATCATGTGACTCTGTGAACTGAAAAATGAAAAAGTTATGGCTCTTGGAATGTTGGGAGGGAAAAACGAAAATGCAAAAACAAAAAATGGCCCGGTCATTAAGGGGTTAAACTTGCAACCAGTGAAAAGATCAATGCAAGAACCAAGCACATTGACGTTAAACATCAACACCTGTGTGATTTGATAGAACGTGGTATCATCGAATTTGTTTATTGCGAAACTGACAAGATGGTGGCTAATATTATGACAAAGCCATTGCCAAGAACCAAGTTTGAAGAGTTCAGAACCTCAAAGGGACTAACTATATAAGTAGTTGTGGAGTGGGGGTGTTGGAATAATGTTTATTATTGCCTGTATTACAACAACTACTGTTTATACGTTTATAACTGCATAAGCTTCTGTCTCTAGGCATAGTGTTAAGTTGTTAATAAAGCTCTGTTAAAAGGTGGGGTCTAAAGTAACAAAACCAGGAAGTTCCTCTCTGTTTTTTTCTCTTTGTAGCTACAGCATAGAGCAGAGCACATGGAGCTCACAGACAAGTAGCTGAGATCATAAGTTACAGAATACAGTGTATTATTCTTATTCCTCAATAAATATTTGTTTACTGTTGAATGCCTGGACAGTCAAAGATTAATCCGCTGCCAACACTATAGACAAATCCCATTGGGGAATTGGGTGGGTAACCTGGATGTATCCTTAAAAAAACCTTATAACCAGCAGGTTTATGGAAAACACCATACCTAAGTAGACTGACAAGGCTGCAACTTGAATCTTCAAAGTGGATGGACTAAGGCCTTTGTTCAAGCCGTCCTGAAGGAATTCCAGGATCTCTGGAATGGAGGGATCTGAGCTCTCAAAGTCTTTGCTTGATGCCCAGGAGATGAAGATGTTACAAATCTGGGTATAGTTCTTATTCATAGACTCTGCTCTAGCAAGAGAGAGAGTGCTTAGGACGACTCCTGAGAGTCCCTTAGATTCTAATAAGTACCGGCCAACCTCCAGGCTGTCGGATTGTAGGATTTCAGATCCTGGCAGGTCCTGGACCCCTGAGACACCAGGTTCTGAATCTGGGGAAACCTCAGATATATCCCATGACTCTTCTTTATGAGAAGGGAAAACCAAGACCTCCTTGGCCAGAATGGAATGATGGCGATTACAGAGACTTGGTCCTGTCTGATCCTCATCAATACCTTTGGTATCATGGAGGTTTGGAGGAAATATGTATGCTAGCTTGAACCTCCAATGGATGGACAAGGCATCCACAGCCAAGGGATTGTCCAACTTGTATAGAGCAGAACTTCTCTATCTTGGCATTGAGTCTGGTTGTCATCAGGTCTACCTCTGGACGACCCCATTTCAGGGTGATTGCTTGAAGGACCTCTGGGTGGAGAGACCATTCCCTTGGAACAGTGATGCCACAAGTCAATTGATCCGCCACTATATTCAATAACACTCGGATATGTACGGCAGAAAGATGGGTTTAGGTTCTTCTTTGTCCAACTCAAGATCTTCCCCACTTCGCTTAGAAGGGATTGTGACAGAGTTCCTCCCTGCTTGTTCAAGTAAAGGACGGTTGTCATATTGTCTGATCTCACTCGGACTGCTTTGTCTCTCAACTGGGCGGCAAAGTGAAGTAGTGCTAAACTTACCGCTCGAAGTTTTCTCCAATTGGATAACATCATTTTCTTGAGAGAATTCCAAGACCTTTGGGCTGGAATGTTGTTTAGGTGGGTTCCTCATCCTTTGAGTGATGCATCCATAGTCAACAGGGTCCACCGAGGCTGGACTATGGACTTTCCGTCTCTTAGCAGAATCCACCATCTGAGGGATGAGCAGGCTTCCTGAGACAGGAAAAAACTTTTGTCTAGTCCGCTTGTTTTGGGATTCCAGGCTGTCAGGACTTCTCTTTGCAGGGGGTGAATATGCCATAGCACCCAAGGAACTGCCTCTGCAGCAGACGACATCAGTCTGACATGAGTCGAGGAACCAATATGAATTTTGCGGCCTTGATTATTCTTTGCCTTCTGGAGGGAGGAAGAGAAACTCTCATTAGGCCTGAATCGATGATGAACCCTAGAAGAGTCTTCTGGGTTGCTGGAGATATTTGGGATTTTTACCAATTTATAATTTAACCCAACTGTTGGAGAAAATTTACCATGGTGGATAGATGCTGTAGTAGGCCTTCTCTTGAAGAGACTTTTAACAGCCAGTCTTCCAGATAAGGAACAATCGTGATCCCCTGGATTCTCAGAGACTCAGCTACCGCGGATACCACCTTGGTGAATACATAGGGTGCTGACGGTATCCCAAATGGAAGTGTGGTAAATTGGAGGTGTCTCAGCCGACCCTCTACAACCACTGCAATTCTTAGGTATTTCCTGTGAGCAGGAAGAATAGGGACGTGGAGGCACGCGTCCCTTAGGTTCAGAGTAGCCATGAAATCTACTTGCTGGAGAATGGGTATCACAGACGTTTCCATACGGAATTTTTTTGTGATACCTCTGCTGAGGTATCATAGGTCTATTATCATCAACCAGTCGCCTGAAGATTTTGGAACCAAGAACAGTGGAGAATAAATTCCAGACCCTTGACGTTTAAGTGGAACCTCTTTCAAGACATGCTTTTTATATAGTCCAGTACTGTGGACTCTGGAGCTTTGTGTAGGACAGCTGGGAGGCGAGAGGTCTGTATAAATCTGTCCTGGGGAGGCACAGAAAAATCTATGCTACACCTGGACCGGATTATCTCCAAGACCCATGAATCTGTTACCCCCCCCCCCCACTGGAAATTCGTGTATTGGAGGAGGGAAAAGGTAATAGTCAGAAATCTGGCTTTCTGACATTCCTGTTGTCACGGAAAAACGGTTGGAGTTCCGACTTCAGGAAACTGGAACGTCCACTTGTGACCTCTTGCAGGTAGCGGTCTTTGAGGAGACTGTCCTCTGCGATGCAGTCTGCCCTTTCCACGAAAGGACTGTGGAAGGGACTATCCTTTCTTTCCCACTAGTCCTTCTATAATCTTATCGTGTTTTGCCCAAATAACTTACCTGGTTCGTATGGAAACCGACAAATATTACACTTTGAGGCATAATCCGCCCTCCAAGGTTTTAACCATAGGGGGCGACGGGCAGCCATAGTCAAGGCCCTAGACTTGGCAGATAACTTCACCTGGAGAAGAGAGGCTTCATTGAGGTTATCCGCCTCAATGGCTATACCCTTCAAAGAGGACAACAATTCGTCCCAGGAGACCCACAAATCGATATCTCTTTTTAATGAAGAGAGGCTGGAGCACAGCTTCTTGGCTACCTCACTAGTAGCGATACCAATCAAACATTGTGCAGAGAAAGCCGTATATGCTTTCCTTAAGGACCACTCTGCCCGGTGTTTTTTTTTTTTTTTTGGAAGAAAAAGGCTGCCCCGCACAGATTTTTATGAAAAAAAATGGCAGAAGTGGCAAAAGATTTCCCAACAGTTCAACCCCTCCCATTGCCAATAGAGGCAGTGGGAGGAAGGAGATACCTGACTCTGGAGACCCGAAGGAGGTTCGATGATGTCATCACGTATGCAAGACAGCGTACTCTGGACTCAGGCGCCCCCACACACGGGAGCTGGAGAGAAGTACAGGTGCATCTCAATAAATTAGAATATCTTTGAAACGTTTATTTATTTCAGTAACTAAATTAAAAAAGTGATCTCCTATATTTTCTAGATTCTTTACACACAGAGTGTTCTATTTCAAGTGTTTTATTTCTGTAAATGTTGATTATGGATTACAGATAATGAAAACCCAAATCTAAGAAAATTAGAATATTGTGAAAAAGTTCAGTATTGTAAACTCAGTGCATCACCTGCCAAGGTTTAAATTGTCCCTCAGTCTGGTTCAGTAGCACACACAATCATGGAAGACTGCTGATTATGAATTGAATTACTGAATTACTGAAATGAAGGAACGTTTCAAAGATATTCTAATTTATTGAGATGCACCTTTAGCAGGAAACACTGTGCATTGCAATAAAGCAAGCAATGCAAGGCTTACATAGCTGCAAGGGTTCAATGCGGACAGTAAAGGCAGCAGACTTGTCTGCCCGCCCATTATAAGTAACAGCTGAAAAAAAGGTCTTTCCCTGCAGGTAAGCAGACTATGGCCCGGTTCACATCTACGTTCGGGTTTCCGTTCAGGGAGTCCGCAAGCATCACTTTCCTCTCCGCTTGCTTCGTGTGGAAACTGAGTGGAAACCACACAGACCCCATTATAGTCTATGGGGTCTGCGCTTTTTTATGCATATAGGTTTCCGTTCTGGGGGTCCCCAAGCGGACTCCCCGAATGGAAACCCGAATGCAGATGTGAAACGGGCCTAAGCATCAGAGGCAAGAAAGACCAACAAGGAGTTTTAACCTTTGTATTTTGTTCCAACAGGAACCAAAGGCAGAAAGAGAGTCCTCACAACAGGAGGATAGACAAAACAAACTCAAACAGGAGTGAGGAGGGGAAAGTCATCCAGAAATCTGAATAACCTCACTATAGGGAAGGAATAACCTTCCCTCCAACTGTCCCCCTAACACAGGACAGGAAAAAAACACGTTGGTACTTCCTTCCTTATATTGAGGAGGGGAAGGACTAATATTTAACCCTTTGTTTGTTCATTAAAAATTCCATTCAGTCCTACCAGCACACAAGGGCAGAAATATCACAGTATTGTGCTGCTGTGGCACAAAAGGGAATAATACTTATTGCTCACTGTCTCTTTTATAAAAAAAAAAAAAACATGAAAATGACCAATGTGATATTACAGATTCTTTACATACACATGTCTTCCCCATCATAATTTCCCTTGGGGTGTTATACAGTGGGGAAATATGTATTTAGTCAGCCACCAATTGTGCAAGTTCTCCCACTTAAAAAGATGAGAGAGGCCTGTAATTGACATCATAGGTAGACCTCAACTATGAGAGACAAAATGAGAAAACAAATCCAGAAAATCACATTGTCTGATTTTTAAAGAATTTATTTGCAAATTATGGTGGAAAATAAGTATTTGGTCAATAACAAAAGTTCATCTCAATACTTTGTTATATATCCTTTGTTGGCAATGACAGAGGTCAAACGTTTTCTGTAAGTCTTCACAAGGTTGGCACACACGGTTGCTGGTATGTTGGCCCATTCCTCCATGCAGATCTCCTCTAGAGCAGTGATGTTTTGGGGCTGTCGCTGGGCAACACGGACTTTCAACTCCCTCCAAAGGTTTTCTATGGTCTTGAGATCTGGAGACTGGCTAGGCCACTCCAGGACCTTGAAATGATTCTCACGAAGCCACTCCTTCATTGCCCTGGCGGTGTGCCTGAGCTCATTGTCATGCTGAAAGACCCAGCCCCGTTTCATCTTCAATGCCCTTGCTGATGGAAGGAGATTTGCATTCAAAATTTCACGATACATGGCCCCATTCATTCTTTCATGTACATAGATCAGTCGTCCTGGTCCCTTTGCAGAGAAACAGCCCCAAAGCATGATGTTGCCACCCCCATGCTTCACAATAGGTATGGTGTTCTTTGGATGCAACTCAGCATTCACTCTCCAAACACGACGAGTTGTGTTTCTACCAAACAGTTCTACTTTGGTTTCATCTGACCATATGACATTCTCCCAATACTCTTCTGGAACATCCAAATGCTCTCTAGCAAACTTTAGATGGGCCCGGATATGTACTGGCTTAAGCAGGGGGACACGTCTGGCACTGCAGGATCTGAGTCCCTGGCAGCTTAGTGTGTTACTGACGGTAGCCTTTGTTACGTTAGTCCCAGCTTTCTGCAGGTCATTCACTAGGTCCCCCTTGTGTGGTTCTGAGATTTTTTTCTCACCGTTCTTGTGAACATTTTGACCCCACGGGGTGATATCTTGCGTGGAGCCCCTGATCGAGGGAGATTATCAGTGGTCTTGTATGTCTTCCATTTTCTAATTATTGCTCCCACAGTTGATTTCTTCACACCAAGCTGCTTGCCTATTGCAGATTCAGTCTTCCCAGTCTGGTGCAGGTCTAAACTTTTGTTTCTGGTGCCTTCCACAGCTTTTTGGTCTTCACCATAGTGGAGTTTGGAGTGTGACTGTTTGAGGTTGTGGACAGGTGTCTTTTATACTGATAACAATGTCAAACAGGTGCCATTACTACAGGTAATGAGTGGAGGACAGAGGAGCCTACTAAAGAAGAAGTTACAGGTCTGTGAGAGCCAGAAATCTTGCTTGTTTGTAGGTGACCAAATACTTATTTTCCACCATAATTTGCAAATAAATTCTTAAAAAATCAGACAATGTGATTTTCTAGATATGTTTTCTTATTTTGTGTCTCATAGTTGAGGTCCACCTATGATGTCAATTACAGGCCTCTCTCATCTTTTTAAGTGGGAAAACTGGCTGACTAAATACTTTTTTTTCCCACTGTACTGTATGGGTGAGGGTCAGGTATCCTCATTCTATTGGCCATATACTGCGTGTGATGTGAGTCAAAAAGAGTCATAAACTTATTCTTGCTTTTTAATTTATCATGTAGTCTTACAGTATATGCATACAGTACATATCAGTATTTGTGTAAATGGAAGCCACATCGATAAGTCAAAAGCATGAAAAAGTGGCAAAAGCCATAAACATAATCTGGAATTAAAAATAAATCGAATGATATCTATCCACTCCCCTTACCCAGGGCCGGTGTTAGACAAAGTGGGGCCCTGGGCAAAATTAAAAGTGGAGCCCCAAATTCTGATATGCAAACAACACCATTGTCTTGCAGTGGCAACCCCTATAATAACTCCTCCTTTCTGCCAACAAAAAAGTAATAACAAGCCCAATTTTACCACACACAATTCAAATGAGCACCTTTGTACCACCTAATAGATTTGTGCACCTATTCATCAGTTATTATAGCGCCTCCTTATAAATAATAATCCCTGCTTGTAAGGGTTAAAACATAACTTGCACTATATTCTATACAGAAAGCACAAGAGGGTGGAATGTTCTGTAAACAAGACTGCATAGTTGATAAGGACAGACTTGGAGTCTGGGGGAGATATCAACAGTTCTGCCGATTTCAGCAGAACTGGTATTCTTGGGAGGACATTTAGATAAGGTGAAAAGGAAAACATCTGGGGTGATGGGTAAATGAACAAATTTGTGTGATAACGGAACTGGAAAGACCATATATGTATATTGATCACATGACTGTTATGTAATTGAGCTTGCTTTTAAAACTGTATTGAACTACGTAATAAAGTAGAAACGGTTCATACACGATACCTGTGTACGTCTTGTTTCCCGAGCGCTCGAAACTGGTTATTTATTTAATTAGGATTACGGTGACATCCATCCCGGGGGGAACTTAACCCCCAACAGAAATTGGCGACCAATGACGTGGGGCCTCGAGATCGTCTGATGTGCAGCCGATAGAGTGCCGACCCACTCACCGATCGACTTGAGGACGGGACCAGAGGACCTCAGATAGATAAAAACAGTACTGTGAAGGTAAGCCTTTGATCTTGCCAATTAGTATATCTGAGGTTCCTGTGTGTCTATTCTCTGTATCGATGAGTGAGGTAAGCTGCTGCATGCTTATATGACATCTCGATGCCAATTGTATAGTACGGAAGAACCTAAAAGGGACATGTCACCTGTAAATGATATGGACATTGTTTTCTTTGCTTTTTGTCTTACCTGTTTACCTGTCTACTGAGAAGGCATGTTACCTGTGTTATAAGATATATAAGGCTGCAAAGAATGGGGAAAAGTTCTCTATTCTTAACCCCTAGAGTTTAGAGTTGCGGACAAGGTTCCGAACTGAGAAGCACTGAGTGATTGAAAAGTCCTTGTTTTGGAACACTAGCCTCCAGCCGTGCCTGGACGGTCAAGGTCGAATGCGACCTGAGTAGTAGCACGAAGGACTTAGTAGAATCCGCGCGAAGAAGTGCGTGTAGTGATTTGGGAGTGTTTTGGTAAGGGGACACAGGCAGAAAGTTGAGCCTGTGGAAGCCAATTGAGGCATTGCCCTGAGCACTACTCCTGAACTTGCACAAGTAGAGTAGTTCATAGAAGACAGAAGAGTCTGTCTGGGAGTTCTCACTAAGTAGTCATAAGTGACCCTCTATTGTCTAAAGGTTGCCCTAGAGGAGTGAGAGACTCATCGGCTGATTAGCTACCAGCCAAGATGGGGAAGGGACCATCTAAGATATGGTACACCCCATGTGAACTAATAGAGATAGGGGAAGGGAAAGAAGTAGCCGCACAGGTAAAGAAAATCCTAAAAAGAGCAGGAATACACAAAACTGGGTTGGTAGACAGTAGATTTTGGGATCAGTGGAGATTAGATCATGCGGGATTGATTCAGGACAAAAAGTTGCAAAGAGGCATTTATGCCCTGATAGAAGGAAGCAATAGAATAGGATAAGGGGTGATAGTTCAGGAAATAATGAATCACCCCCACCTCACTCCGAGAATCAGGCTTGAAGGGAGACATCCCCCTTCTCAGTATTATTGTTTAATATAACCCATCTTATCTCCCAGTTCTGTATGAAATATTACTTACTTTAACAAAACACTCAGAGAATCTGATAGAGTGCAAAGAGAAAAACTGTCCACCATCGGTATGATGTTTATTGGATTATGTATTATATATATATATATATATATATATATATATATATATATATATATATGTCAACCTGTATTTGTAATATTCACTCTGTTTATATCAATGCCAGGATTCAACTTTTATGCTTTTTGTAAAATTAAATCCGCTTTCAGGAAATGTCCCCTAAAAAGAAGAAACTAGGATATTGTGATGTTCCACAGGGGTTCAACTTTTGGTTGGAATCCAGTGAAGAAAATTCTAAAGTCTGTGGGGTTTGGGAAATATTTGAAAATTGTACAAAAATAGTAATATGTAATTTTGGTGTCAGTATTAACTGCTATCTGCTTGAATTGTATTCCTGTATTCTGTTGTAGCGCTCTGCAGATGTTCTGCAGGGAATAACCAAAACATTAATTGACTGCCAAGTAGCTCCAAGGACGTTGTATCTGATATGATGCGCACGCAGAAAATCACAAGCTGAACATGATGATGTGTTACCCAGTAATGTTACATGTCAATTATTACAAAGTGAAACTTGGCTTTGGGCCTCCGGGGTCCGCAGCCTGTGTATGATGACTATTTATGCCCAAAGGGAAAATATTTTGATAAAAGTGTAAGCCTAAGGTTAAATGGAAAGTAAGGTACAATGACAATATATATGTGTAAAATATTCAAGAACATACTCAAACATATGAAATTATGTCTTGTACTATGTTATGTGAATTTATTGTCTTGCCTGTTATCATCTGAAGTAAGGTATCTGTTAAAAGAGAGAAAGGTGAATCAGTGGAAGTTTATGGAAGACTTCTCACTAAAACGGTGGATGCTTTAGATCAAACTGATCCTGTAGAAACCTCATTTCAGGGTTGCAGGATACTCACTAGGTATTTAGTCTCAGACACATCAGATAACATTCTTGGTACAGATGTGATGGGAGTATTAGGTTGTAACATCATGTTGCATTCATCAGGAGAAGCATACTGTATGTAAAAGTCACACATACTAACCATGAGATTTTATGCTTGTTATCTGCCGAGTTAAGTACACCAAATTGTATTTTTGTCCTCACTGAAGAAGAAAATGTACTGCTATCCCAAGTGCCAACAGCATTATGGGCAACTGGGAAAACAGACTTAGGTAAATTGGATGTACCCCCTGTTATGGTAACCCTGAAACCTGGTGCTCAGCCAGCCAGGATTAAACAATATCCTCTGACCCATGCCCAAGAGGATGCCATAGCAGTAACAATAGTGGAATTAGTGAAAGCAGAGGCATTGAAGGAATGCACTTCTGTAGCAAACACTCCTCTTTTCCCAGTGAAGAAAAAGGGCAAAAAGGGAGAACCAGACACATACCGTATGGTTCATGATCTTAGGGAATTGAATAAAGTAACACTACTTGAAACCCCAGTGGTACCTAACCCACACACTTTGCTGTCAGCTGTCCCCACAGGTACCACCTGGTACAGTTGTATAGATCTTTCCAATGCATATTTTTCTGTGCCTTTACACCCCGATTGCCAGTATTTGTTTGCATTTACATTCAGGGGTAAACAGTACACTTGGACAGTACTACCACAAGGGGCGCAAAACAGTCCTAACCAATTCACAAGGTGTCTTACACTTATTATGAGTACTTGGCATTTTCCACATGATGATGTTGTTCTGTTACAATATGTTGACGATCTTCTTCTTTGTGCTCCAGACAAACCAACCTGTGAAGCGGCAACCATCAGCCTGTTGTGTTTCCTCTACCAGAACGGCTGCAAGGCCAACAAGGACAAGTTGCAATTTTGCAAACAAAAAGTGGTGTTCCTGGGACACTGTCTCGGCCAGGGTACCAAGCACCTGTCAGATGAGAGGACCAAGGTGGTGAGAGACATGCAGGTGCCGACCTCTCATGCTCAGCTACGTACCTTCTTGGGATTGGTATCCTACTGTAGGCCATGGATCAGATCTGCATCTCTGACCATGCAACCTCTGTACGATAGCCTCTCCTCAAAACCATTCAGCATTACATCTGAGGCCATGGATGCGTTTTACCAGCTGAAGTTGCAGATAGTCAGTGCTCCGGCCCTAGGCCTACCTGACTATCAGAAACCTTTTCAGGTCTACGTGACTGAGATGATAGGGCATGCAACTGCAGTTCTCACACAACAACACATTACAGCTCAAGGTTAGATGCTGTAGCCAGGGGGACCCCCTCCTGTGTGCGTGTTGTCCTCTCGGTACAAGCGTTGCTTGAGAAAAGCTCAGACATTGTCCTAGATCATATACTGGTTGTGTATACACCTCATGACATCCATGCTATCCTCACACAGGTAGACAGACGTCACCTTTCTTTGGCACGGCAGTGCAAAATGGAATTTGCTCTGCAGTCCTCCTCAAACATCTCTTTTCAACGCTGTTTAACTTTGAATCCTGCAACTCTTCTTCCTGTAGGAGTTCATGATTCAAAAGGGGGAGTGGAATATGAGTTTATTTTTAAACTCTCTCTCTGAAGAACTGTTTGACAGCCAGCATGAACATGATTGTGTGGCTCTTATGTCACAGGAAACAGTGGGATTTGATCATGTCACGGATGTGCCGTTACAAAATCCTGATTATGAGATGTTTGTGGACGGCTCAAGGTATCTGACAGATGAAGGCAAATTTGTTACAGGGTATGCTGTAGTCACTGAACATGACATCATAGTCCAGGAAGCTCTTCCACCACACATGTCAGCCCAAGAAGCTGAGCTTAAAGCCCTTATGGAGGCTTGTAAGATAGCCAAAGGTAGAACAGCTAACATATACACTGACTCCAGGTATGCTTTTGGCATTGCACATGATTATGGTCCAATATGGAGGGCAAGGAACTTCCTAATGGCCCAGGGCAAGCCAATTAAGAATGGAGATGTGGTAAGTCGACTGATGGAGGCCATACTGCTCCCAAAGCAGCTGACAATTGTGAAAGTCAGAGCTCACGCAAAAGGAAGGGACCCTGAAAGCTGTGGAAATGAGAGAGCTGACATAGCAGCCAAGGCTTCAGCATTACTGGCCAGAAGGGGTCCCAACCAGGTGAGCAAAATGGACATTGACCTAACAGACCCAAAAGGGCTGTACTCAAAGGTTACCAGTGTGGAAACTGAAAGATGGAAGAAAGCAGGTGCTACAGAAGGTGATGGTATGTGGAAAATGGGGGATCGATTATGTCTGCCCGCAGCAGTCTACCCCCAGATGGCTGGCTTGGCCCACGGTAAGGTGCATGCCTCTCGAAATGCCATGGAGTCATTAGTGGGTAATTTATGGTTTGCCCCAGGTTTTGGAAGAGCTGCTAGTAACCACGTAAAAGCATGTCACATATGTGCTCTACACAACCCAGGACAGGTAGTTAAAACACCCACCAAGTGTGCACCAAAATCCCTGTACCCATTTCAGAGAGTACAGATAGATTACATACAGTTGCCTAAGTCTGGAACATACGAGTATGTATTGGTCTGTGTGGATCTGTTTTCAGGATGGCCTGAGGCCTACCCTGTGAGCAAAGCAACCGCACAAGCAACTGCCAAGAAACTGATGTCTGAGCTTGTGTGTAGGTTTGGAGTGCCCGAGGTGATAGAGTCTGACAGAGGTACGCATTTCACAGGTGAGATAATGAAAGAAATAATGTCTGCACTAGGGATTGAGCAAGCTTTCCACACACCCTACCATCCTCAGAGTTCAGGCAAAGTGGAAAGGTTGAATGGCACACTCAAATTAAAGATCCAAAAAGCGATAGCAGAGACAGGGAAGCCCTGGCCTGAGTGTCTATCTTTAGCCCTTTACTCAGTAAGAACCACCCCTAACAGGAGGACAGGGTTGTCACCATTTGAAATATTGTTTGGAAGTGCGCCCAAAACAGGGTTATACTTCCCTCAGACGTTGCAGAGTTTGTGCCAGAGATTGAGAGAAACACATAAACAAGTGTTCTCTTCTATTCCAGACCCTTCTGATTTTTCAGGAACGCATAGCTTGCAGCCTGGTGATTGGGTGGTCGTGAAAAGACACACTAGGAAGTCTCTTGAACCCAGGTATGACGGTCCCTTCCAAGTACTGCTGACAACTGCCACTTCAGTAAAATTGGAGGGAAAACCCACCTGGATACACGCTTCACATTGCAAGAAAGTTGAAGCACCATCAAAATGAAAACACAACACTTGCTGATGTTTGCTGGATGCCTTTTAATAATATGGACCTGGTTTGAACTTTACAGGGGAAAAGACAGCCCAAATCGGGGAGTAAGGGAGCTGGAGGAACACATATGGAGAACAAAAGAGAATATGTGGTTATATTTGGCCCGAATATTAAACATGACAGAATTTTGTTTGAGAAATGCATATTCCAGTAATGTGTTAGAAACTTGTTTGATTGCAGTGCCGACTTCTGTTGCAGTATGGAAGCTGATCTCCATGTGCATGCAGACTGGATAAGTCCTTATTATGTTGTATTAGATTTGCGATCACATAAAAAAGCAATATTGCAGAATAGAGCGGCTATAGATTATTTACTGCTTAAACATGGTTATGGGTGCAACACTTTTGCGGGAATGTGCTGTTTTAATTTGTCTGACCATTCAGAAGATGTGCATGATAAGTTGAAACAGTTGCAGGAAATGGTAACACATATTAAACAAGATGTCAACCAAGGATGGTGGGACTGGCTGTTAGCTTTCCTACCTGACTTGGGATACCTTCGACAAATCGTAGGTATAATCCTTTGTGTTATCATTTTTATGATATTAGGATGTTGTTGTATCCAATGTATTCCTTCGCTATGCAATCTCATGAGGGACAATACTCAGTATGTAAGGTAGGATCATTATTTTTAACATTTTCAATGGAGAATCCATCACAGATGGCACACAGATAGTGTGAATGTATTCATTGAATACTGATTAAAAATAAAGTCCTAAAATGGGGGAATTGTAAGGGTTAAAACATAACTTGCACTATATTCTATACAGAAAGCACAAGAGGGTGGAATGTTCTGTAAACAAGACTGCATAGTTGATAAGGACAGACTTGGAGTCTGGGGGAGATATCAACAGTTCTGCCGATTTCAGCAGAACTGGTATTCTTGGGAGGACATTTAGATAAGGTGAAAAGGAAAACATCTGGGGTGATGGGTAAATGAACAAATTTGTGTGATAACGGAACTGGAAAGACCATATATGTATATTGATCACATGACTGTTATGTAATTGAGCTTGCTTTTAAAACTGTATTGAACTACGTAATAAAGTAGAAACGGTTCATACACGATACCTGTGTACGTCTTGTTTCCCGAGCGCTCGAAACTGGTTATTTATTTAATTAGGATTACGGTGACATTCATCCCGGGGGAACTTAACCCCCAACACTGCTTATAAATAATATTACACTTTTATCAGTAATAGCTCCCTTATTAATGATAAATAATGCTCTGTATCAGTAATATAAGCCCTTATCAGTAACAATCACCCCATAAAAATAATACTGCTCCCTTATAAATAATAGCCCCCTCATAAATAATAGTTACCCTTATAAATAATAGTTCCCATTATCACTAATAGCCCCCTTTATAAATAAGCCCACTTAACAATTATAACCACTTAACAATGTGAGATCTCTTGCAAAGAAGATGGACGAACTAACGGCTCTCACCAGGCATCATCAGGAGTTTCAGGTGTGCAGCATGATGCTGCTTACAGAGACTTGGCTCACTGAAGTTACTCCGGACACTCTTGTCTCCTTGGATGGCTTTAAACTCCTTTGAGCGGACAGGACAAGGGAGAGCGGTAAGAGGAAAGGAGGAGGGCTGGCAATATTTGTGAATGATAGATGGTGTAATCCTAGGCACATGGTGATTAAGGAGCAAACTTGCTGTAAGGACATTGAACTATTAGCTGTGAGCATGAGACCTTTCTATCTACCAAGGGAACTATCACATGTCATCGTGATAGCTGCATATGTTCCCCCCTCTGCGAAAGCTGATGCTGCCTGCAAGGTCCTACAAGCCACGGTGAGCCAGCTGCAGTCGCGACACCCCCAGGCCCTCCTTCTTGTGTTTGGTGACTTCAACCATGTCTCTCCATCATCCACACTGCCCAGTTTCACACAGTATGTAACCTGCCACACAAGAGACAACAAAACACTGGACTTGTTATTTGCCAACGCTAGGGAGGCATATAACTCATCAGCCCTTCCGCCCCTGGGAAGATCGGATCACAACCTAGTGCATCTCTGACCTGTGTACAAGCCACTTGTAGGTAGAGAACCAGCTGTCACCCGCACAGTGAGGATATGTTCCAAGGAGAGTGATGAGGCTTTGAGGGATTGTTTTGACACAACCGCATGGGAAATTCTGCAGGATTCTTATGGAGAAGATATAGAAGGACTCACACACTACATAACGGACTACATTAATTTTTGTGTGGACAACACAGTACCCACAAAAGTGGTGAGGTGCTTTTCCAACAACAAACCATGGATTAATTCTGATATAAAAACACTACTTAAAGAAAAAAAGATGGCATTCAGGACAAGAGATAAGGAGGGGCTGAGGGAAGTACAAAAGGAGCTAAGGCATCAAATCAGGCAGGGAAAAGCCAGTTATAAGGAAAAAATGGAAAAGCAAATGGAAAAGAAAGACATAAGGGGGGTCTGGGAGGGGCTTAAGTCAATTTCGGGTCATAAACAGTCTGTCTGCCAGGTTGAGGCAGATGTTAATTGGCTTAATGAACTAAACCTATTCTTCAACAGATTTGATCACACACCAGCTCCTCCTACCCCAGCATGTCCTTCAGTTCCCCCCACCACAATGACTTCACCCCATGTGGTTACTCCCCAACAGACCAGTAAATCCAGAAATCCGTCTATATCTGACCTTCACAAGGGCCCAGGTGAGGAAGGAGATGAAAAAGATCAAGACGAGGAAAGCCGCAGGGCCAGATGACATCAGTGCAAGACTAATTAAGACTTGTGGGGACCAGCTGTGTGGTATAATTACATACATGTTTAATATGAGCCTGAGGCAGGAAATAGTCCCTGAATTATGGAAATCTTCTTGTGTGGTACCAGTTTCACAGAAACCTCACCCTATGGACCTCAACAACTACAGACCTGTAGCACTGACATCCCACTTCATGAAGATCTTAGAGAGATTGGTTCTCACGCATCTCCGCCCTCTAGTGAGCCCCGCTATGGACCCTCTCCAGTTTGCTTATCAGCCGGGCATTGGGGTAGATGATGCCCTCATCCACCTTCTGCACAGGGCTCTGTCTCACCTGAAGAAACCAGGGAACACGGTGAGAATAATGTTCTTTGATTTCTCCAGTGCTTTTAACACCATACAGCCCGGGTTACTGAGAGACAAGCTGTGCCTTTCTGGAGTGGACCACCACCTCTCCAACTGGATCCTAGACTACCTCACAAATCGACCTCAATACGTGAGAGCCGAGACTGTGTGTCAAGAACTGTTATATGTAATACAGTTCTTGCCGCTTTCCTCTTCACACTGTACACTGCAGATTTTAGGTGCAACTCATCTAGCTGCTACCTACAGAAGTATTCTGACGACTCTGCAATAGTAGGTCTCATCACAGACGATGATGACAGGGAGTACAGGGAACTGTACAGGGATTTTGTGGACTGGTGCCAGCGGAACCACCTGAAGATTAACGCGGGGAAGACCAAGGAGATGGTGGTGGACTTCCGTAAATGCAGATGCCCTCCTAAACCAGTGGACATCCTGGGGACAGGCATCGAGATTGTGAACACCTATAAGTACTTGGGTTTGCTCCTTAGTAATAAGCTGGACTGGGCAGATCACATGGAGGTCCTGTACAGGAAGGGCCACAGCAGGCTCTACCTGCTTAGGAGGCTGAGAGCCTTTGGAATCCGGGGGGCACTTCTTAGGACTTTCTTCAACTCGGTAGTGGCATCAGCCATCTTCTTCGGAGTGGCTTGCTGGGGAAGCAGTATATCAACCAGGGACAGAAAGAAACTTGACAAGTCGATTAGAAGGGCCAGCTCTGTCCTGAGGAGCCCCCTGGACCCAGTGCAGGTGGTGAGTGACAGAAGGATACTGTCCATGGTGAGCTCCATGCGGGAGAAGAAGTCCCATCCCATGCATGAGACCGTGATCGCGCTGGGCAGTACTGTCAGTGACCGACTGCTCCACCCTAAGTGTGAGAAGGAGCGTTATCGGAAGTCTTTCCTCCCCACCGCGGTTAGGCTGTACAACCAACACTGTCCTAAGCGGAGATCAATACACACAGAGAACTGAAATATCTTTCTGCCTGTTAAATCCCCCCCCCCCTCTGCTACTTCCTATCTGTCTGTCTACTATCAATGTAATGCCTCTTACCTTGGAACATTCCTGTTCATGTTGTATTTGTATTTGTATCTGCTTATCTTTGCTGCTGTAACACACTGAATTTCCCCATTGTGGAACTATTAAAGGACTTTTATTATTATTATTATTATTATTATTATTTACCCCTTATAAATAGTTCCCCTCTTATAAATAATAGCTCCCCCTTATAATGGAGTGTCGGACTGAAGGGCCTTAGGCCCACCAGAGGAACTTGTTCTGGGGCCCCACCCAACAGCATTTTGCTAATAGCCTACACCACGGCTCCTTCACTGAAGTCTTATATATGTGCTGACTATGCAGCATTACTGAGTATGTTCCTAGTATAGTCAGCCCCTATAGTACTGTACAGGCCCCAATAACTCCATGCACAGTACTGTATGGGGAATGACATGGCCATGGGGCACTACAAGTATGTGCAAGATTATAGTGAGGGAGCTGTGATGCAGACATAGCACACAGGGTTGCCAGCAGGAATTTTGAGCCCCCCCCAGTATAATGCTTCCCATGGTATATAATGCTCCACGGTATAAAATGCTCCCCTGAGCCCTCCACAGTTTCCCCACATGGTATATAATGCTCCACAGTGGACCCACACAGTATAAAATGCTCCCCTGAGCCCCCCATAGTGGCCCCACATGGTATATGGCTGTGTTGCTATGGAAACCTGGTAAATGAAATGTGAACTTATATTGGCTGATACACGTCATATGATTGAATATTTAAAGACCTGCGAACTGCTATTGACTCATACAGGTCATAATTAGCTTGGTTACTATGGAAACCTGGTGTAAAGCTGTGTCTATGTCAAGACTGAAGAACCTGCGATTTTCCATTGGTCCATAACCGTCATGTGATGATGTGTATCTCAGTTTGGATATCAGTTAAAAACCTGCGATTGGTTTTTATGGAAAACCTGGAGTAAAGCTGTGTGTATGTGGTGTGTAACACCAGCAGGTAACGAGCCCTATTTATTTACCGATCTCCGCTCCTCATGGCTGCCTGCGCTTCACCTTCTGCGGAGACGGCTGTGAGCAGGAGCGGGGATTGGTAAGTAAGGCCTGCGGGCCGTGAACCCCACAAACACTGCTACCATTATACTCTGGGGTCTTTTCAGCAGTCTTCGGCCTCCTTAGTGACGTCCCAGACGTCGGTGGGCCAGTCTGATGTCATTATGCGTTGCGATGCATGCCTGGCTCACGTGACATCTGGTCCAACATTGAAGAGGTAGCGGGGAGTGCGCATAATACGATATGAAGGGGCCACTATGATACTGTGTGCAGGGGCCACTATGGGGCAGAATACTGTGTGCAGGAATGTAGTTTGTGCGGCGGGGGCGGTTGCCAGGGGGGGGGGTCCCATGTCAAATGTTCACCTTGGGACCCAGCCATTCCTAGTTATGCCACTGAGTCCAGTATAGGTACAGTCTATTTATGGCTGTGTTGTTATGGAAAACAGGTAAATTAAATGTGAACTTATATTGGCTGATATACGTGATATGACTGAATATTTAAGGACCTGCGAACTGCTATTGACTAATATAGGTCATAAATAGCTTGGTTGCTATGGAAACCTGTGTGCCTGAGGAGAGTAAGCGCTTGCGAGCTCTTATTGGCTGATAAGGGACATGTGACCGTGTGTATGGCAGTTGGAATATGAGCGAAAGACTTGCAGGCTTGTATTAGCTAATGTTGGTCATTTTTTGGGAATATTGTATCTCAGGAACAGTACGTCCAAGAGAGCTGAGACCAAGTCTAAAATATTCCCGGACACCTTATGTACATGTGTGCCAAATTTGGTGAGGATCGGTCCAGTCGTTTGATCGTGCATAAAGAACAGACAGACAGACAGAAACTCATTTTTATATATATAAGAGACTAGCAGAAGGACCCGGCTTCGCACGGGCACATTTCATTTTTTTGTTTGTGTAGTGGCCCCATAAGAATTGGCCAGTTTTGCACTTGACATCCAGCATGACAGTCCAGTATAGGTACAGTCTATTTATGGCTGTCTTGTTATGGAAACCTGGTAAATGAAATGTGAACTTATGTTGGCTGATACACGTCATATGACTGAATATTTAAGGACCTGGAACTGCTATTGACTCATACAGTTCATAAATAGCTTGGTTGCTATGGAAACCTGGTGTAAAGCTGTATGTATGTCAAGAACCTGCGTCATGTGATCATGTGTATTTCAGTTTGGATATCATTGAAAGACCTGCGATCGGTTGTTATGGAAAACCTGGAGTAAAGATGTGTGTACGTGACCTTGTGTAACAGTGTCATCCACAGCGCCCTGCTCTTTTAAAGCTGACCTACAGCAGTGGATGAAAATGGCTGGGTTGTTATGGAAACATGGAGTGCAGTTGTGTGCATGTGGCTGACAATGGCTTGTCAGACTGGAGACGGGCTTGGGTCTGCTGGGTTGTTTCAGCAGCTCGCTGTTGTCTGTGACATACCTTTTCAGATTAGGTGACGGGCTTGGGTTTCCTGAGAGTTTTCATTGGCTCGAGCAGCAGTCATGCATTTTGCTACAGGGGGCATGAGTAGTTTAAAAACGTTTCAATTTATAAGAATACTGAAATCCAGTATGGCAGTCCAGTCAGTGGCGTAAATACCGGGGTAGCAGTGGTAGCGGCTGCCACAGGGCTGGGGACATTAAGGGTTCTGGCAGGCCCCTGATGTTTTTTTTTTTTAATAGGCCAGCAGGTAACGGGCGCTATTTACTTACCGATCCCCGCTCCTGCTCACGTCCGCCTGTGCTTCACTTTCTGCGGAGGTGGCTGTGAGCAGGAGCGGGGATCGGTAAGTAAGGCTGGGGGCTGTGAACCCCACAAACACTGCTATCATTATACTCTAGGGTCTTTGCAGACCCCAGAGTATAATGATCGGAGGCCCCGAGGAGTTGAGGGAACATAAAAAACACTGTTACTTACCTCTCCTGCACTCCAGCAGGCTTCAGGCCTCCTTGGTGACGTCCCCAACATTGGTGGGCCAGTCCAACGTCATTATGTTTTGCGATGCATGCCTGGGTCACGTGACATCTGGTCCAACATTGAAGAGGTAGTGGGAAGTGCACATAATACTATATGAAGGGGTCATTGTGGAGCATAATACTGTGTGCAAGGGCCACTATGGAGCATAATACTGTGTGCAGGGGCCACTATGGGGCATAATAGTTTGTGTAGGAATGCAGTTTGTGCGGGGGGGGGGGGGGTCCCATGTCAAATGTTCGCCTTGGGGCCCAGCCATTCTTAGTTAGGCCACTGAGTCCAGTATAGGTACAGTCTATTTATGGCTGTGTTGTTATGGAAAACAGGTAAATTAAATGTGAACTTATATTGGCTGATATACGTGATATGACTGAATATTTAAGGACCTGCGAACTGCTATTGACTAATATAGGTCATAAATAGCTTGGTTGCTATGGAAACCTGTGTGCCTGAGGAGAGTAAGCGCCTGCGAGCTCTTATTGGCTGATAAGGGACATGTGACCGTGTGTATGGCAGTTGGAATATGAGCGAAAGACTTGCAGGCTTGTATTAGCTAATGTTGGTCATTTTTTGGGAATATTGTATCTCAGGAACAGTACGTCCAAGAGAGCTGAGACCAAGTCTAAAATATTCCCGGACACCTTATGTACATGTGTGCCAAATTTGGTGAGGATCGGTCCAGTCGTTTGATCGTGCATAAAGAACAGACAGACAGACAGATAGACAGACAGACAGAAACTCATTTTTACATATATATAAGAGAAGACTAGCAGAAGGACCCGGTTTCGCAACAGTTTGTTGCAGACTTTTGCTATCATATGTTTGAGATATGGACATTTTCCTTGCAATATAATCTATTGCAACATTTTCAGATCATTGGTCTCGCTTTATACATTAATGGTTGAGGTGTTTCAAGTAAATGGAGCAGTCAATATTAAGTTCCTATAATTACAACTATTAGCATAACTGTTAACAATACTCTTACTGAATACACAAAATAACTTAAGATAGCTGATTCCAAGTCAGAATTGTTAGCCAACATTATATAGAGCAGAAGAAGAAAAGAGCTACAATTTCAGCATTACATTTAATTAATATTGCTAAAAAAAATACTAGATGCTACAGGAGTAAAGGTGGATTAAAGGTAGTGGACACAGCTAATACATGATTGAAACTGAAAAGACAGAAGACTCCAAGAATCATGCACTGGATTTGGGTTAGGAAAACCAACTGCAATAGCCTGGGAGCCCACTTAAAGGGATCCTATCATTCAGAAAGGCCAATTTTAGTAAGACCACGTCATAATAACCTTTATAAAGGCTATTCTTCAAACACCTTGGTTGTTTTGCTCCTCACCGCCGTTTAGATGAAATGTTGATTTTTGTCTTTATGCTAATGCGTCTTCAGAATGCACAGGGGGCGTTCCCCCAGTGCTGAAACTGCACAGGGGGTGTCCCCTGTGCTCTCCTCAGACGCATTTTGAACTTATCGCGCCGCCTCTCTTCTTCTTTAGCAGATGACTCTTCTTGACGTCCTTTGTTCGGGAGACATGAAGCCGACTGCCCATGTCCATTCGGCCATTTTCCTGCGGTCTATTACATACAGCGCATGCCTTGGCCTTTCTGAATGATAGGATCCCTTTAATGTTGTTTTACACTCTCAAATGATTGACATGAAAAGTGATGAAGCAATAAAATAAAAAAGCAACATTTTATACTAATAATGGTGTTACAAAGAAATATAAACACATAGAAGTTAATACCAGAAAAACATTACTGCTATATTTATTAAAGAGCTGTATGAGACAATATTTCAGCCTGCATTGTTTAATGTGGATAAGTATGCCTTGAACAAAACACCAAAAAAGCAAATTTCCATTAATTTGTTCCTCTTTTCTTGGGTAGTTTTAGGTTGTGCTATGGATGAGTAGGAGAATATAAGTATGATTTTAAAGAAATCTGACTGCTAGGTAATTTGGCTGCTCCAGCCATGCCTGTTGCTGGTTCTGCCTGTAGGTGTCTTCTTCTCCATTGCCTTTTGTGCTCCATGATGATATTGATTCTGGCAGCATACTTAAAGGGTCTCTTGGATCTTCTGACTGCTATTCCTGAATCTGCCACTGCTCTTATTAGATTCTGCTTCCCTATCACTCTTTGGATTTATTGTCTGGTATCTGTTGTGCTTATTAAGAGTAGTGTAGGTGGCGCTCCACATGTCACTGAATGTAAAAGTAGGGTCCCATACCTTCAAATATAGCAAGTAAAAAATTCAACCTCCACTTTTTGAAGAAAATTCATTGATGTGTTTATTCACCACACGTGATAAGAATAATCAGTTTAGAGTAA
The DNA here is from genome assembly GCA_947044405.1 of Leptodactylus fallax. Lineage (NCBI taxonomy): Eukaryota > Metazoa > Chordata > Amphibia > Anura > Leptodactylidae > Leptodactylus > Leptodactylus fallax. The sequence continues at coordinate 4,310,296 of CAMRHE010000024.1, forward strand.
ATATGAACATAAAAGTGTTGGTCATATGACCTTCCTCAGACTATACAATAAGTGCATAAATAATAAGACTTTAAAGTACAAAATACATATAGAAATACATAAATAAAATATATACATATTTAACAAGTAATGCATTGCAGGCAAGAAATCTGGGTCGATACATATTATATAGTAAAGGAGAAAACAATGATACAAAAATCACAGAGAGTTTAGATATAACAGGGGGCTTATACAGCAGAGAGATTATATGGCATCTATCTGGACATTACTATAGTAGGAGGAACAGAGTAAGTGTAAGATTATTGCAAATGTGCACTGACTCATGTAGAGGAAGTTTTACCGGCGGCGCGCGGGCGCCGACATTTTACTGGGCCGGAGCAGGGCTGCTTTAACCATAGGGCCAACGGTGTACTTGCACCAGGCCCTATGGTATGTGGGGCCCCCTTTGAACAGCAGGACAGTCCTGCATTTTCTGTCCCACTGTCTAGGACAGTGGGTGCGGGCTGCCCCAAATCATCGGCGTCCGGAGGACACCAATGAGTTGAAGCCAGTGATGAAATAGGGAGCCGTCCACTCCCTGCTTCACCATCCAGCTGCTGTCTTTGCTCAAATTCTCCTGGGAGCAGGAGGCGTGATGTAGTGACGTCACTTACATCGCGCCTGTTGATTATATACAGCGGGGGGACATAAAACTGTGTGGGCAACCTGTGGAGTGGGGGGGGACATGATACTGTGGAAGCAATCTGGAGGGGTGGGGAACATAATGTGGGAGAAACCTGAGGGGTGGGGGGACATGATACTGTAGGGGAACCTGGGAGGTGGGGGGACATGATACTGTGGGGGCAACCTGGGGGATGGGTGGACATGACACTGTGGGGACAACCTGGAAGGGGACATTATGAGGGGCATTATATTGTATGGGGCCACTAGGGAGGCATTATACTATGTGGGGGCCATTCAGGGGGCATTATAATTTGTGCAGGTCAAGTATTTCTAAGTGGTGGTGATGGGGGGGACCACTTATGAAACCTTTGCACAGGGCCCACCAATGTGTTAAAATGTCCCTGCGCCAGGTGGTAATCCTGCCAATCCTATTATCATACTCCGGGGTCTCTTCAGACCCCGAAGTTTGATGATAGGAGGCCAAGGGGAGGTAAGCTCCGATGCGACTCTATACTATCTTCAGCCCTATTACAGTCCACTCCAGTAGGTGTGCATGTGTTGCTCCAAAAGGGGCCCACTGAGGCTCTGTCGCCCAAGGGCCCACACAAACCTGAAGCCAGCCCTGATCATGTAATAATGGTCTAAATAAAAATATTTCTTTAATGGTCCAATGTATAATGTGAACACAATAATTAGACAAAAAGGTGTCACCAACATAAATATAATAACACCCTATACCCAAAGGGGTTCACAAAGTTAATGCCATGATAGGACCAAAGAGCAATATAATCCAAAAAGGTTCACCTCAAAAAATATATATCCATCATAGTGTACATATTGTGTACATAATATACATACGTATATAAATGTATACATAATATATAAATTTAAACAGGCACATTACCCACTTTTTTTACCCATTACTTACTGGGATGACGCCAACTGCAACATTCGTTTCGGTGTTGCTTCCTTCTTGCCAGAAGACAGAGCCCATAGGGGAGAAGATTATGTTGACTCAGTACTGTATATCTGTTGGTGGAAGATTCACAGAGTTCTCCTTCATTAGATGCTTTCTCTGTGTGACTATACCAGTACTGGCACTTCAGTCCAAGGATAGTGTGCATGGTAATGTTCTGAGCTTCGCTGTAGGGTCTTTTTCACTTCTAACACCTCTAGTACTGGTTACTCATCATTATATTGTGAAATATTTCAATTTTCTCATACTTTGGTAGTGCAACACTGGTGGTGGCTACTCGTTGGTTTCCAACTCCTTCCAACAGTCTTTGCACCCGATGAGCGTACTATCCATACTGTGCCACATCTCATGCCTGATGTCATCTGCATTATCAGCAGGCTGTTATTGTTCTTTCTTGCTCCAAGCATATGTCTACTTGCTCATACAACTTGCTCAAGGCTGCACCAATATATGCCATGTACCATGCACCAGTAATTTGCTCCCAACCAGTCCCAGGCTGTCTTCCTCTTTTTATCTCTGCTCCTCCCTACCTGAGCAAAGGTTTCTAGTCTTCTAGTATCCTGTTCTTGATATTGCTGACCCTGTGTACTATCCCTGGCTTGTTATCTGACCTTGCTCCCACTCCCTGTTTTCTACTATTGTTTACCTGTATTGACCTCAGCTTGTTTTCTGACCTACACACCTGTGCCACCTGCTCTAACTTCCTGATTTTGACCTCACACACACATTCTGCTCACTGGATGTTACAGTCAGTAAGCTTTGAATTTGTTCATAGCAGCATACAGAATACTGTAGTATTCTGTATAAGGTCTATTTATGTTCCCTTACACTATGGATATTCAGTACCTATAAGTAGAATCATACTATCTTCAGCACATTTGGGATATATGAATATATTCTGCAGCTTATGACATATTCTTGTGTCAACCCTTCCCATATGTTATCCATGTAATGCCATTTCAAGCATATGCTCTGTAGATTAATGTATATAAATATAATAAATAACAGGTTTTAGTGCATGCAAAAAAAAACCACATGAAAACTGAAGTGAAAATGAAGCTGAAATTATAAAATGCAATTTTCTTGATAAGGGATTGAAAATCATCAACCATTCAAGGTGGTAACAGTCATCTGTGTAGAGAAAGATTTGAAGAAGCTGGAAGACATTAGGCTGTAGCTGTTTCTTTGCTTGTATCACTGATTTTCTGTTGCTCCAAGAAAGCCTATTCAGGGTGGTGTAATGAGTTATTTTACTGGCTGAATGGTACTCAGATGTTTATTCATCAAAGGTCGTTAATTATCTCTTGTAAGGTAAATAAGATGTCTTGCTATGGTATTCTGTGGAGCTTATTCATCAAACAGTGATTTAGACACTAATGAATAAGCCTCATTGAATATGTTAGCACAATGTCTTATTTATTGCACGTGAGATAAATAAGTCACTTTGATGAATATAACTGTTAGTCTTAGGCAAGAAAGCCAAGTTTGATGCTGAATTAATGTTTGATATTAATGAATGTTGGCAAATGTAAGCTTCTGATTAGTAACAATGAATTTGTCACAAGTAAATGGTAAAAGGCACATAGCATCATTATTAAAATAGCTCTCAGGATAAACAATCCACCTAAAAGTGTACTTTTTGTAAGGTAAACAAACCAATCAATTTAAGGACTACTAATTGAATAGCCATTATATTAATTTACTAAAATCCTGCCAACACATCATAGTGTTCTGGCATTACCGTAATTAGTGTGTCGAGAACTTGAGACTTTTCAGACTGTAAATGGGTTGAAGAGACACACCTCCATGCAAGAATACCATTGCAACATACAAGTCTGAATAAGGTAAGGCCCCAAGTAGCGGGCCACAGCGAAACAGCACTGCGGGAAAAACTGCGGCGGAAACACATTGCAGTTATTAATGCAGCGCTTTTCACAGAAAGTCCACAGAACTTTGCTGCTTTTTGAAGGTATAATTGACATGCTGCAATTTTCAAAACCACATCAGTTTCCACTGCACTTATTTTTCTGCAAATTGTGGATGGGATTCACTAGCTGCCCATCCACATTGCAGGCACTGTAAAACTCCACGGTTTTTGCCGCAGCGTTTAAGTCATGTGGGGCCCCAGCCTTTTAGCGGAGATACTGGAAAAGATTCCCTGTTAAGGTTTGGTAATTAACTGTTACTTAATGTATTAAAAACACTAAGGATAAGGCCCCATGTAGCAGGCGGCAGCAAAAAAGCGCTGTGGGAAAAAATGTGGCGGAAACTCATTGCAGTTTTTCCTGCAGTGCTTTTCACAGAGAGTTCTCAGAGGTTTCCTCTGCGGACTTTCTGCTTCCATTATAACTGTAGGGAAATTGCCAGCGTTTTTGTAGGTATAATAGACATGCTGCGATTTCCAAAACCTCAACGCATATTTTTCTGTAATGTGTGGATGGGATTTTGCTTCCACTTTGAAGTGAATGCAAAACACAGCGGTTTTTGCTGTGGTGTTTATGCCACATTGGGCCCCGGCCTAAGAAGGACATTATTAAGCAGGCCACTGGTTTCAAGCAATATGGAAAATAAATGATTGTAGTGGGCCAAGCCATACATGAAAACTAATTTTGAAACTGTCTTGTTTACTGGTGAATGCCATGCAACCCTGGATGGTCCAAAAGGAAGGAGTAGTGGATGGTCAGTGGATGGCCACCATGTCCCAACAAGGCTGCAATATAAGCAAGGAGGTGGCGGAGTCATGCTTTGTGCCGGAATCATGGAGAAAGAGCTGATAGGTCACTTTAGGGTCCCTGAAGGTATGAGGATGACCTCTGCAAAGTATATAGAGTTTCTGACTAACCACTTTCTTCCATGGTACGAAAAGAAGAACCATGAAGGAAGGGGTCAGTGCATGACAATGCACCATCCCATGCAGCAAAGAATATTTATATTTAATATATAAAGAGTTATTGGCTGCTATAGGTATAAAAGGAGAGTAACTCATGGTGTTTACACCATCCTGCCCTGCCCTCAATGCTATTGAGACCATTTGGAGTATCCTCAGGCAAAAGATCTATGAGGGTGGGAGGCTATTCTGACATCCTGCAAAGAAATTCAAGCAGAAACTATCCAAAAGCTCACAAGATCAATGGATGCAAGAATTGTGAAGGTGATCAAATAAGGTTTTCTACGTTAACATGTTACTTGGCCTGTTAAGAAGTTTTTGATTGAAATAGTTTTTGATTTCAGTGCATGTGATCTCTTAATGCTGCAAATTCAACAAACGACAATTTTCAGTTCTTTACAACCAATAAAATCTTCAGAAACTGTGTTGTGCAAAATAATTTGGGACAGTGGATTTAGATTGTTTAATTTGTGAAAGAAATGTTATCATTGGGAGGTTCCTCCAATAAAATTTGATTTATACTCTAGCGAAGTGTTTCCCCTACCAAATAATTTTTACCAAAAGACAAAAAAACTACAGTTTTGTTGTGTGTTTTTAGCACAGTTTTACAGCTGGAACCACATCAAAACTGCATGCATTTTTCTGTCACAGTTTTGATGCAATTGTACCTGCATCACAACTTGGCCATGCGAATGCATCCTATACTTTCCACCCAGCAGATACAAAAAAAAAAAAATAAAATCACCTTTTACCATCATCAAGATCCCCTTAGTGGCCCCACATAGTATCATGCTCCCCAGTGGCCCACTGTGAAGTATATGCTCCCTAGTGGCCCTCAGGCACATAATAATGCTTCACATTGGACCCCAGACACCTAATAATGCTACCCGACACCTAATAATGCTCCCTACTGGCCCCCAGACACATAATTATGTTGCCTACTGGCTCCCAGTGACCTAATAATGCTCCCCAGTGGCCCACCATGCAGTACATGCTCCCTTGTGGCCCTCAGACACATAATACTTTCCAATGACCCCAGACACTAAATAATGCTCCCCAGTGGTCCCCAGAACCCAATAATGCTCCCCACTAGCCCCAGACACCTTATAATGCTCACTAATGGCCCCCAGGCAGGCAAGTAATAAAATCCCCTGTGACCCTCAGACAAGTAATAATGTCCTCAGTGGCCCCTAGACAAGTAGTAATGTCCCCCAGTGGCCCTTAGAACCTAATAATACTCCCCACTGGCCTCTAGACACCTCATAATGCTCCCCAATGCCCCGCGACAACTAATAATACTTCCAAGTGGCTCCCTGACAACTAATAATGCTCCCAAGTGGCCCCCAGGCAAGCAATAATGCCCGCTAGTGGCCCCCAGACAAGTAATAATGCCTCCCATAGAAGTAATGATGTCCCCCAGTTGCCCCTAGGCAAGCAATAATGTCCCTCATTGGCCCCCAGACAAGTAATAATGTCTCCTAGACAAGTAATAATGTCCCCCAGTAGCCCCCTGACAACTAATAATGTCCCCCAGTGGCTCCCTGACAAGTAGTTATGTCCCCCAGTGGCTCCCTGACAACTAATAATGTCAACCAGTGGCCCCCAGGCAAGTAATGTTTTCCAGTGGCCCTGAGACAAGTAATAATGTCCCCTCAGTGGCCCCCAGACAACTAATGTTCTCCAGTGGCCAACTGAAAACTAATAAATGTCCTCCAGTGACCCCACATTGTAGTTGTATTACAGTGGGGGAAAGAAAGTATTTAGTCAGCCACCAATTCTGCATGTTCTCCCATTTAAAAAGATGAGAGAGGCCTGTAATTGACATCATAGGTAGACCTCAACTAAGAGACAAAATGAGAAAACAAATCCAGAAAATCACATTGTCTGATTTATTTGAAAATTATGGTGGAAAATAAGTATTTGGTCAATAACAAAAGTTCATCTCAATGCTTTGTTATATATCCTTTGTTGGCAATGACAGAGGTCAAACATTTTCTGTAAGTCTTCACAAGGTTGACACACACTGTTGCTGGTATGTTGGCCCATTCCTCCATGCAGATCTCCTCTAGAGCAGTGATGTTTTGGGGCTGTCGCTGGGCAACACGGACTTTCAACTCCCTCCAAAGGTTTTCTATGAGGTTGAGATCTGGAGACTGGCTAGGCCACTCCAGGACCTTGAAATGCTTCTTACGAAGCCACTTCTTCGTAGCCCTGGCGGTGTGCTTGGGATCATTGTCATGCTGAAAGACCCAGCCACGTTTCATTTTCAATGCCCTTGCTGATGGAAGGAGGTTTGCACTCAAATCTCACGATACATTAATTCTTTCATGTACACGGATCAGTCGACCTGGTCCCTTTGCAGAGAAACAGCCCCAAAGCATGATGTTGCCACCCCCATGCTTCACAGTAGGTATGGTGTTCTTTGGATGCAACTCAGCATTCACTCTCCTCTAAACACGACAAGTTGTGTTTCTACCAAACAGTTCTACTTTAGTTTCATCTGACCATATGACATTCTCCCAATACTCTTCTGGAACATCCAAATGCTTTCTAGCAAACTTCAGAAAGCCCGGATATGTACTGGCTTAAGCAGGGGGACATGTCTGGCACTGCAGGATCTGAGTCCCTGGCAGCGTAGTATGTTACTGACGGTGGCCTTTTTTACGTTAGTCCCAGCTTTCTGCAAGTCATTCACTAGGTCCCACCGTGTGGTTCTGGGATTTTTGCTCACTGTTCTTGTGATCATTTTGACCCCACGGGGTGATATCTTGCGTGGAGCCCGTGATTGAGGGAGATTATCAGTGGTTTTGCATGTCTTCCATTTTCTAATTATTGCTCCCACAGTTGATTTCTTCACACCTATTGCAGATTCAGTCTTCCCAGCCTGGTGCAGGTCTACAATTTTGTTTCTGGTGTCCTTCCACAGCTCTTTGGTCTTCACCATAGTGGAGTTTGGAGTGTGACTGTTTGAGGTTGTGGACAGGTGTCTTTTATACAGATAGCAATGTAAAACAGGAGCCATTACTACAGGTAATGGGTAGATGACAGAGGAGCTTCTTAAAGAAGAAGTTACAGGTCTGTGAGAGCCAGAAATCTTGCTTGTTTGTAGGTGACCAAATACTTATTTTCCACCATAATTTGCAAATAAATTCTTAAAAAATCAGACAATGTGATTTTCTAGATGTGTTTTCCCATTTTGTCTCTCATAATTGAGGTCTACCTATGATGTCAATTACAGGCCTTTCCAGTGGTGAACGTAGCCTCTTTGCTGCCTGAGGCGGACTATAGAAAGCCGCCCCCCCCAAAAAAAAAAAAAAAATTGTGTTTCCATGCTACTAGCTTCACATGCTGTTATCTTCGCACAATAAACATACACAATACACAAAGTTATAAAACAGTTTTTAAGAATTCTTCTTACTGCATTACTTCAGTATCAGATCAACAACACAGTATTAACAATGAAAGTAACTTCACACACAGTACTGTACTTTGGCTATCTTTGGCACTCCCATTGAAGTGAATGAGAGCCACGTGAGTTCGTCCATCCACCAAGTGACACACCTATATTCAGCCTGGCTGCGGTCAGGCTGAATTCCCACCCAGTGGGGGAAAAAAAACACAATTCTCAGGCTCAGTGGGGGTCTCAGCTGACAGACCCCCATCAATCAGGTATTTATCCTCATTTAGGTGAATACAGTGCACTAACATTTTGTGACTTACAGGTGACGTCTCTGACTAATCCTTCACATTTCCCTTCTCTTCCCTTTGGACCGCCATGACCGCTTCTTCCAGGTATGACTTGTCTCTGTAAAGTTTGCAACACAGATATCTTTGGTTCCTCACTTTTCCAGGCACCTGATCCACATTGTCCTCACCTGCACACCCATCCTGCTGCTACCCCAATTATAAAATATATGATATAATCCCCCATAATGAATAATACTCCCAAGTGTATCTTTATATTAATAATGTCCGTGTGTACCCTGTATAAATAGTGCCCCTTATTAATAATGCCACAGGTGTTAACTTCACACGTGGACAAAATTGTTGGTACCCCTCGTTTAATTAAAGAAAAACCCACAATGGTCACAGAAATAACTTGAATCTGACAAAAGTAATAATATATAAAAATTCTATGAAAATGAACAAATGAAAGTCAGACATTGCTTTACAACCATGCTTCAACAGAATTTTTAAAAAAAGAAAACTCCTGAAACAGGCCTGGACAGAAATGATGGTTCCCTTAACTTAATATTGTGTTGCACAACCTTTTGAGGCAATCACTGCAATCAAACGATTCCTGTAACTGTCAATGAGACTTCTGCACCTATCAACAGGTATTTTGGCCCACTCCTCATGAGCAAACTGCTCCAGTTGTCTCGGGTTTGAAGGGTGCCTTTTCCAGTCGGTATGTTTCAGCTCCTTCCAAAGATGCTCAATAGGATTTAGGTCAGGGCTCATAGAAGGCCACTTCAGAATAGTCCAATGTTTTCCTCTTAGCCATTCTTGGGTGTTTTTAGCTGTGTGTTTTGGGTCATTATCCTGTTGCAAGACCCATGACCTGCGACTGAGACCAAGCTTTCTGACAATGGGCAGCACATTTCTCTCTAGAATCCCTTGATAGTCTTGAGATTTCATTGTACCCTGCACAGATTCTAGACACCCTGCTCCAAATGCAGCAAAGCAGCCCCAGAACATAATAGAGCCTCCTCCATGTTTCACAGTAGGGACAGTGTTCTTTTCAAGATATGCTTCATTTTTCCATCTGTGAACATAGAGCTGATGTGCCTTGCCAAAAATTTTCGATTTTTGTCTCATCTGTCCATAGGACATTCTCCCAGAAGCTTTGTGGCTTGTCAACATGTAGTTTGGCAAATCCTAGTTTTGTCAGATTCAAATTATTTCTGTGACCATTTTTCGTTTTTCTTTTATTAAACGAGGGGTACCAACAATTTTGTCCACGTCTGTAATTAAAAGGTTTTCCAGGTCATTAATAAACTAATCAGTGGGGCTCAAAAACCCAGGACCCCTACTGATCAGCTGTTTGAATGGTACCTGTGTAAGTGCCATGACCTCTTCACTGTTTACATAGTGTCATTCATCTCATAGCGGTCATGTAATGTAACTACAGCCTCGTCCTATACACCTCCATGTGACAAGGCTGCAATTACATGACACGGTCACTATAAACAGGCAGCGTATAATATAAACAGGCGCCATAGCCCCTGTTTATAGCACCCCATTTACACACACTATAATGTTTCACAGCAGCCCCTGCACAGAGTATTACGGCCCGCAGCGGCCCCTGCACACAGTATTATGCTCCATAGTGGCCCCTGCACATGGTATCAAGCTGCCTAGTGGCCCTGCACATGGTATTATGCTCCACAGTGGCCCCTGCACACGGCATTATGCCCCACAGTGGCCCACCCATGAACTATTATTATCCATATTATTACCCTTGAATTATTACTATTATCTTTTCAGACCCCAGAGTATAATGATCGGAGACCCAGGGGAGGTGACAAACATAAAAACCAGTGTTACTTACCTTTTCTGGACACCGGTGCACTCCCTGCAGCTTTCGGCACTGTTTAATTGCGCACACACATCATGTGACGTGACCTGATGACGTCACCAGAGAGCCCAAGCCTGCTCAGAGTAACATCGGAACGAAGGAGAGGTAAGTAGAATTGGTTTTTATGTTCCCTCACCTCCCCTGGGTCTCCGATTATTAAACTCTGGGGTCTGAAAAGTAGTAGTAGTATTTGAGACCCGCGGCCTCACTTTCTGAAGCCCGTGGCTGCTCACATCAGCATCCACTTCCCCTTCTGCGTCCTATAGCAGAAGGGGAAGTGGAGGCAGCCACGAGCAGACGCGGGGTAGGTAAATAAATAGGCCATTACCTGCTGGGGATACTCCAGCAGGTTAAGGCCTATTTATATATAAAAAAAAAGTTAACCTCACCTACCTGCGATCCCTTGATGGAGCCGCCGCCTCCTCTTTTTGTCCGCGATGTCTGCGTCTCAGTGTAGGAGGTGCGATGACGTCATTGTATCGCCGTCTGTGCTGAGATGCGGACGTCTCGTAAACCAGCCCAGGACAGGTATTGCCCAGCTTTGTTTTTTTTTTAAAAGCGGCCTGTCCTGGGCTAGTGTTAGGAAACAGATGCAGTGTAGAGCTAAGTAGTGAGTCCCAGCACCAGTCAAACCGAATCAAAATGGTAGAAACCGTGCTGAACGTCCCGCGCTCTCCCAACCGCACCGAACCCCACCCCCCCAGAGATGTTCACCAGGGCCCCTGATGGCGGGGATGGACTTGGAAGCTACTGACGGGCAGATCTGCACGGATCAGAGAGCGCCGGGCGCATAGCACACCACCAAACACAGCAGAACAGAAACCGGAATCACTTACCAGTAGTAGCAGAAGTAGGGATGTCAGTCTGAAGAGTAGAAAGCAGCAGATGGCAGCAGGCAGTAGATGGAAGCAGAGTTCCAAAGAGTAGTCGTACAGTCCGAGTTGTCAGCGTGAGGTTAGCAAAGTACAAAAGGGAAATCCAAATAGATGTGTCAAACAAGCCGGGTCGGTAACAGGAGTGCAGAGCGGTACCAAATCGGAGTTCAGGAGGACGAAGTCTGAAGGCAAGCCGAGGTCATTAGCAGGAGAGGGAGAACAAGGTACAAAATCGGGAGACCAGAAGGATAGTCAAACAACAGAAGGAGGAGGTCTAGGCAGGAGGTAACAGGACAGGAAATATGCAAAGCTTACTACCAGGGGAAACTGAAAAGCCAGCGATTACCTGGAGCAGAAGTCCCGAAAATAAAGGTTCCGACCGAGCATCTGCTCCGGAAGGGAATTCCGTGGCCCGAGTGGGGAAGGACCAGCAACCCCCCGCATACCGTCACGGAGGTTCCGGCCTGCCTCCCTAGGGGCTGGAAGGAGCACTTAGAGGAGAGGTCCGGCAACCTCCGCATGCTGCCGCGGAGGTTCCGGTCCGGCTCCTTACAGCTGGTTTACATTAAATAAATAGTAAAAATGACGCCCCCTAGGCAGTGATGGATAGTGCCGCCTCATTAGCAGTGCTTCCCTGGGCCTCTCTCATCTTTTTAAGTGGGAGAACTTGCACAATTGGTGGCTGACTAAATACTTTTTTTTCCCCACTGTATGTAAACTTACAGCACTTACCCATCCTCGGTCCCCCAGAGCTCTGTGATGGTTAATGCTATAGGTCTACAGCAGGTATCACTAGTCAATGCCTGAGTAATAGTTCAGAAAACTAATGTCCTGTGGCTCCGTTCTATTCAACTACATTGGCATCCTAAGGAGACTACAGTAAAAGGAGGCATGCAGCCATTTTCCCACCCCGCTTGGCAATCGTTGCTGTAATGGTTGAAGATTTGAACGTTATGCTGACTGTCATTTGCATTGACCATTTAGAAAAATCTGAAAAAATTGGGGTACATATAAAATTTTTTCAAATTACATTTTTTAAGAGGAAAGATGACCAATTAGGATGTTTGTGTTGATTTTTAACATCGCATGTTAAACAGGAAAATGTGGGAATTTTGAACTACATTCTATTTTTTTCCCCTCTTTTTTAAGTCCTCTAGGGACCTTTGTATAGCAATGTACTGTGCATTTACCACTATACTATGAAACCCTGCAAGAGGTGTACTATGAGGGCAGGACTTAGGGTCATGACAAGCCTTCAGCACTCCCTGTTTACATTGTGGAGGGAGAGTTGGGGGACAAAGGAAGCTGTGGTATCTGAAAGGTAGAGCTTCAGGTCGGAGTCTCCTCTGATTCTGTAAGCAACTGGAACTTACCCTGTAAGAAGAGTCCTCCATACATTCCCTGTACACATGTAACATACATGTACATTGTATACTGTATTATGTGACAAGGGGTAAAACCCTCCATAAACAAAAGACTGACATTTACTGTTTTGTAGAAAACATTTTTTCAGAAGTCATCTTATTATCATCACAGGCTACATTACAGTCATAGGTAATATTTGTCTTTTAAATCTGGAAGCAGGTAACCCCTAGATCATACCATTGACAGTAGGTAAAAAGAACCAGGGGAGGTTTGTCAATATACTGTACGTCAGAGAATTTGCCTAGTAGGCTGCTGAACAGGGTACTGATGATCGTCCCAGCTCACTAATATTACTTCATTGCTCTGTCTGACCAGGAGTCTACAGAAAGCTACAATAAGACCTGCACTGAGGTACCATATACCTTTTAGAGTATGCAGTGCTGGGCAGGCCACAAGTCAGTGTTGTAGGTCCTGGCTGACTCATCTCCTGACCTATCATAGTTGTGTGCAATCCGGAGTCTGAATGTTCTTAGCAGAGCTGCTTCAACCTGCCTGACACAGGTTTCACTCTGCGCTCCCCCCTTTTTTTGTATGCCACATCATGGATGGGACAGCCACCGAGTGAAGAGAGGACAGTCAGTACAGCCCACGTGTCTTGGTTTGAGCCTTACTCTTACCTGACAATGTACTATAACTTACATAAAACTGCTGCCTCTCCCTTATAAATATGGGGCTACAGGGTACAGCAATCCTGTGTGTAACTTACACAAGACTGGTGCACCTCTTAGCCTCATATTTTCCACAGGACTACAACAGCCTGCTCGTTTTTCTTTTCTTACAGAGAACTGCTGATTTCCCTCCATGTAAAGCAGTTCTGTGTAATATATCTTATTTATAGAGGATTTTTTGCTTTACATGGTAGGAGAGGCAGCAATCCTAAATAAGAAAAGAAAGGGGGAGGCTGCAGCAGTCCTATATGTAAATTATGTGTCTATGGGGTGCAGCAGCCCTGTACGTAACTTACATAGTGCTACACTGGTCCGTCTAGCATCAATGTGGTGACACCACCTTCTTGCTCTGACCCCATCTACTTACGCTGGCCCCTCCTTCAAAATGGGGCAAGTTTTATATATTTTTCCAGGGCCACTTTACATTTCCCAATCTGCCTCTGATAAGATACTGTAGCTTAACCCATAATTATGTAAAGAAAATACAATAAAGAAAGAGACATAAAATAAAAACAAACAAACAAGAATTTAAAATGTTCCATTTAAGCATAGACTGGGCAAAATAAAATGACATTAAGAGCATAACATAATCATTTCAACTTCATATTGAACCCATGTACCATGAATAGTAACCACTTTTGCAATAAATACGAGAAAATAGGAGCTTGGTTGTCTGCTAATGTACATGTAAATCTATGAATACAGTATAGTGAAGGGTAATAATATGTAGCTTAGTTCCTTGGTCAATAGAATAACCTAATACAAACTGATGATTCATACATGTACTGTAGTATAGTAGTGTAGAAATAAATCTATGAATATATAGAGTGGATGTAATGTACATCATAGTTATATGGCCACAAAATGTACCATGAAAGCCTAGCATAATAATAGCAATGCTACATTAGTCTGCAATTATTTGTTATGTATGTACTGGTTGTGACTATCTATTAGTTATTCTTAGTGAAAGTTAATAATACAGTTCAATATGTTTGTCATCCACAAAATATGAGATGGTAAATAGGATTTATACATAACATTTTACATTTAAATGTGTCAGGCAGTCTGGCTATGTTTAACGTGTCTGCTTAATGCAACTATTTCTAAATTCGATTTATTTGCATAATAAGTAAAGAAGTATATGGCATTTTAACATGCAAAATGTCTGAGTAGCTCAGCAAGCCTTGATACACTGTTACGAATAACATAATACAGAATCATCACCTAGCCCATCTTACAGGTGCCTGAATGTCATAGAGGCTAATACATCTAAAATTCATGATTCATGGACCATGAACTTTCTTTAGCATCGTTCATATTTGACAGGTTATTACAGTGACGTATATTTAGCAATGCATTTATGTATCAGAAGGATTTATTTCGCTGGCAGAAATACAGTGCAACATAACAGTTGATACAATGAGTATTCTGTCAAGGCTGGCACTTAAGGCATGTATTCAATCAGTGTAGTGGAAGAAAACAGACTTTCGCCCTTGTAAACAACTGAATGATAATGAAAATTCCTTCTCTTTAAGTTTAAGATGTTCACTGACATTGCATGCTTTTCAGAAATCAATGTATTGTGTGGGCAATCCATCATGAGTTCATGATACAGATATTCAACTTGTTGTTATAGCTAGATTCTAAATAAGCAGACTTATGTCTAGGGTTTTTCCCAAATAAATATATATAGTGGTGTGGGTGTGGTCATGGAAATAAAGGGTAGGTTATACAAATAGAAAAGGTGTGACGCTTTGATATGCTGTGTGTTTGTGCCAGTCTTGTTCATTATCAAAGGGACTTATATTTGAGGCCAATCCTGCTGGTTATCTAAGGACATACTGTTTGAGCCCAGTCATGTATGTTATCTAAGGGACCTATACTTAAGGCCAGTCTTCAAAGCTTGCTTCAAATACACTTTAGACTGAAGATCAATTAAAAATCCAAATTGAAAGTATTCATTAACAAACAAATTAGGGAATAGACTTTTTCTTGTTGAAAAACTATGTGTTTCTTAATATGTATGTCTAGACCTTGCAACCTTCTGTGTCTTTGCAACTATGTTATGACATAATGTGCAGCATATCATGGAGAAAGTTAGTGCCCCATTAGATTTCTAAACATTAAAGAAAAGATTGGCAAGGCTAGTTAGAAACTGTAACCTAGTGATATTTACCTTTCTCAAGTCGTGGGCCAGTGTGACAATTTTAAATTCTGTCTTTGACTAATCTGTGATGTAATCGCTTTCTGAAAAAAGACACAATAGTATGTAATGGTGTTGAGCAGACGGTATGGAAATTGCTCAGGAGCTATATTGGTTTTGACAGCATGGATTGTGGATGTTAATGACTTAGATTGCTGCCTCTAAGTGTAACAATGGCGTCTACAATTACCTTCTTACTACTACTCCTAGCAGGTACTGTCCTCTGGTTACCTTGCTTTCTTGCCATGCAGCCTGTGCTTCTTGATCTTGCCGTCTTCCTGCTGCTAATGCACTTCTCCTCCTTCTCTGCCACTTGAGAGTTTAAACAGGACCTTTCTGGTCCTCATGCACTTGCGGTTATATATACCACTAGAAAGCCGACAGTGCACTGAATTCAGCACACTACTGGCTTTCCCGTTATGTGCCCCAGGGCTGGAGATATCAGTGCCATTAGTTTCGGCACCGATCTCTTCCCACTGTCAGAAGGGCGTTCCTGACAGTCTAGCTGGGCTGTAAGGAATGTCCCCCCTGACAGTATTCATCCATAGACTTGTTCCTCACAGATTAGCGTCATTGCTGAGCTGTAAGGAACGCACCATCTGGCAGTACAGGGCTTTGGACGAGTACTGTCAGGGGGGGATGGGGCGTTCCTCACAGCCCAGCTAGACTGTCAGGAATGCCCTTCTGACAGTGTACCAAAACTAACAGCACCGATATCTCCAGCCCCGGGACACATAACAGGAAAGCCGACAGTGCCCTGAATTCTAGCGGTATATAAAACCGCATGTGCATGAGGACATGAAAGGTCCTCTTTAATAAATACACCTGTGAACCCTGCCCTGGATTTAAACAAACTTTTGGCTGACTCTCTCTTGTGCTTTGGACTGCCATCTCTCTGGGCTTTGGATCAGCTGTCACCTACACCGGGACTACTCCAGTCTCCAGCTATTATTGCATCTGAAACAAAAGCAGGACTTATTGCTGAAGAGGACCGACCTCCATTCCAGCCTCAATTGCCATCTTGCTGTGCTTCATGATAGCTTTTGAAAGTGCTGGCATGAATTCAATGTAACACCTGTAGCTGGACTCAGGCAATTTCACTTCCTGCCATTCTAGTTTGTCATTGTTCTCCCAAACACCAGGACATAAAACGGCCTAGGTGCTGACATCTTGGCCTAGGTGCATAGTGATCTGCCAGAGTGATAAACTAAGGTCACTCAGTTGAAGTCTCTGTCCTTCTCAGTTTTCAACAAGTGGCGATAACTGGCATATTGACGAACAGGAGATTTTACACAATCATTCCATACCACTTGACCTGATTTTTGAAGTTTCATGTGTCTAAAAATCAGCCTGGCTTTTATGTCGCTCCCACATGTAACAGATTGGAGCCATGTGCTTGAAAATGTCATAATTTGCAGATCTTAGCGATACCTGCTACTTGCTTGATTTGCATGACCTTACTGCTTGTCCTACTTGGTATTGCAATTTAAGCGTTGAGGAGTGTAAATCGTGTATTGCAGTGGTTGTACTGATTCACAGAATAAAGGTAACCTGTCATTTTTATTGCACAGTGAATGCTATTAAATAGCACAACTATTTTTTTTTTCCAATATTAACCTCTTTTAGAAATTTTTTTCTGGCTTCCCAGTACATCACATAGAATATTAAATGGTGGCAATAGGAAGAATTTTTCCCACAGAAAACAAGCCATCAGGCAGCTATGTCAAAGGCAAAGTGTGTTGGGAGACTACAAGAAAGGAAAAATCGAAAAATTTGCGACTGTGGGAGAGGGCTAAAAAATGGCAGATCATGATAGAATTGTAATGAAGTTCATTTTTAAGTAATTTGGCAACTTTATAATTTTTCCCGTCCATGATATAGGTCCATTAGATGTAAAGCCTAAAAGCCTTTTTTTTCAAATATTATTTGATAGGTCATAAGAATTTAAATATTTGTTGCTGCTCTTTGGTTTTACAAAGAGACCAAATCCCCCCAACAACATTTTTGCTGGTGTCACACATAGTCTTTTAGAATTCACTTCTGGCTTTGGCACACAACAAACAAACAGAACTTCAGAAAAAACTGCCATAGAATAGTGTTTGACACTAGTCTTAGGAATCTGGCTATTGTTTTAAGGTCACAGTGCTGACCTGGGAAGCTTCTGCAGTGCCAGAGTTCACTGGACTTATCCAGTTTTCAGTTGGTTGTATCTAGTCTGGCTTTCATACCTGATTCTTTGTGCAGCACAGCTTTATATTGACCTTTAGGAACTGATCCTTGGCACGATACCAGAAAATCATTTGTCTCCTGTCTCTGGCTCGGATGTTTCCTCCTGAACTAACTACTGGTCTGGATGTTCACTCCTGATTTATCCTCCTTTTTCTGATCTGCCTTGTAAGTTTATCATGGGTTCTGGTTTGATTTCTGATTGTGGAGCATTTATTTTTTATATGGTTTCTGTGGTGATAACTTAAACCCCAAATTCAGCATAAGGCCATCTGGCTTTGCAGCTTTAAACAGCTAGTTCTACTGCTCTCTGTTATCAGCCAGATCTTGCTATTTTCTGATAGTTGCTCCAGGAACTCCACCATAGCAGCCAGCTTTTGGCTTGAAAATGTCTGTTTTTTATCTTACAAAAGGTAAGCCCCGTATTAACTTAATGTATCATTTATAATTATGTTAAAATTCTAGCATTTGAGAAATGTTCTCATTATTTTTGGACATTTAATGAGCTACAATTTTTAACTGTATTACTAATATGTGCTAAAATTGGTCTTCATGTAGAATGTTCAACTACTGTATATCCTACTGCTCCTTTTTTAAATAGGCACTGATAACAAACTTTGCATAATTAATAGTACATGTGATTATAAGAAGCTTTGTTATATATCTTATCAGAGAAAATGGCACTTTTTGCTGTTATCAGTTTGTTTTCACTGTCCCCCTCCCTCTGCTAAAAGGACTTTCACTGTGAAAATCACTGCTATATTGACTGCATGTCACTTTACTCAAAGAAAATAACACATACTTAGGATTGCATGCACAAATGCATACATGTTCTCTGTATCTGCTTTTTGCAACCGTTAAACAGATCTGTTAAAAAGATATAAAAACATGTGAATGTACACTTAGACTGATGCTGGAGATGTATAACACTTTCCTTACAGTGGTACAGGTCAGTACTTATCTAAATAATGTCCTGGGTGATCCTGGGGCTGTTTCTTACTGAGAGATAGACTGTTATGGAGTATTTTCCTTCTGTACTCACTGTGTGCTGTCTATGGCTGTTAGTCTCCTTCTAGCAGCCCAAAGAGAAATGAAAACACAGATAGAGACTGCTGAAGCTGCAGAATATAAGTCATATATTAACCAGATAGTGTTACTCCTAATGTACACACACATGAAAGCTTATCCTGAAAAATCACCTGAAAAAAATGAAGGATTCAAATTTCAGTTTATTAGGGTGAGTTATTTTGGTTTGTAAGATTTTAGTTGTTGTGTCTTACTGTTTCTGTGACATTAAAGGGGTTGTCCAGGATTTAGAGCAACCCCTGAAGTGGCTGAGTTGGGTGTGTAAGAAAAAAAAAAAAAAGCATACTCAACTGTCTCAGGCATTTATTGTCTCCTTCGGGACCCCTTTCAGTTGCATACTGGGGCTTGCAATGCTGAAAGCTGTGAAGCTCATATGACCGCTGAGACCAATCAGTGGACTCAGCAGTTATTGGAGAGGGATCAGGAACATCACCAATTCCTTACCACTGGCCTCAGCAGTCACAGTGTTATGGTTTTGAAGTAAAGACTCACAAAAGCAATGGCAGGAGTTGACTGATAACAGTGAGCAGTAGAGACAGCTATTTAAAACCAGCACACTACTGCGAGCCAAGTCAGACCCCCAAATGCTCTCACCAAAGCCTGCCGCGAGGCCAGATGGACTTTCGCTGAATATGGGAGTCTGAATTGTCACCAAACAGAAGGATGTACCAATAATAAACACACTGATGGCTGGAACCAAAACAAAACTCGCAATAATTTACACAATGGAGTGGAGGCAGCAGACAAGTTGTACAGGCATGGGTCAGAATCAGGAGAGGATGTCAGAGGCGAAATCAGAAGACAAATGCGAAATCTGGAAAACAGGCAAAGCGTCAAAAATCCAAACTGGCAGATCACAGGCAACATCAGAAGACAATAGAAAATTCAAAAAACAAGCCAGAGGGTCAGTATGAAGCAAACAAGACAATCAGATACAGAGCCAAACTGGGCAGTGAACAAACATTAGTCGGACCCTATGTCAGGAGGGCTGGGTCTAATACAGGCCTCCTCAGCTGCTAATTGAATCAATCCAGGGAACTTGGATCCTGGAAACTGTACAAGCTTCCCAGGTTGGCACAGCAACCTTAAAGGTGAAGCAGTCGGATTGAGAATCCAGACACATAGAGCCTCACGGCTTCTGGCAATAATTTTCTTTCTTTTACAACAAACCCCAGCCACCCCACGGGTTGTTCCAAATCCTGGAAACCCCTTTAAAGTTCACTTTGCATTTAGTCCACTCCTAGGACATAGCCCATGAGATTTTTTTTTAAGACAGAAATTTGCTGTTTTGTTGCTAAATGGTATTATCTGACCTGAACTGCCATGGTATTAAGAAAAATGTATATTTTAGAATGCTTATACTATTCGTGAAGCATAATGTGTTAGTTGCAAAGCAGGAAGTATACCAGTTGTCATCTTGTCCTGTTTCCAAGTTACCTGAAATAGATTTTAATAATATAAATCTGGCAGTGCATTTGACATGTTTTTATAGATTCTGTTCAGCAACAGAAAACGTCTTAGACTATTTACAGCTGTATATGGTATTCTTAGTTATGGATTGCTAAATTTTATTTACTCTTTATACTGTATATAGCAAAGTAGGGACATTTTTCTCTATGTGAAACAACATTATGAAATTAATTGGTCAGTGAGACAAGGAGGTAAGGTTTGGCATTTTTACATTTGTTTTTCAGTGAAGGAAAATTGTAATTTATTTTTTTCTGTCATGTTACAGGCAGGCAAAATGCAGCTCAGACTGTACTAAAAAAAGAAGAGCAGATCTTTGCCTAATGTATGATTGTCAGAAATTGTTGTCACAAATATTCATGATACAGGGTAAGTTAGAGGTTCAGTTAAATACACCAGTGGTTACAGTTCCATAAAATACAGTCGTAACATATGCATTGCGAATGTTGCGAATTTACTGTAGTGTTAACAGCTTTGTACATTAAATCTGAGAAAGGCACAGGAAAAGTTAATGCATAAAATTGCACAAAATCTCATTCATCTAGATTTTAGCCTTAATGCATTCTTCTAGCATTTATTCAGTTTATTCAAGTGAGATTATAAATGCACCATGCAGAATGTATTTTAGCAAAGTGTACCATAATCGTAATTATTTAAATCTCTTTATTCAAATCCCTCTGATGTACCTTGATACCTTGATGGTTTATGTATTTGAGATATTTAACATTCAGAAGCAGGCTTTTATCTACATCTTGTTACTATGCACTAGGCTATGTGAAGAGGTCAGATTGCTTAAAGTGACGGAAGTCTAATCCTACAATTGTATGTCAACCACCTATTCTTGAGGTATACCGGAAGCGTGGACCCACTGAGGAAGTGATATCATGACAATAGCTGAACCCTCCAGCTTCATTGTTTCCTTTTCGCATGTCCCTTCACATCCTGGTTCCTCCTAAACATTCAGAGAGGAAATGACAACTCAGTGTTGGAACAGGAGAGGTGGAGGATCAGTGAGGTATCAATTCTTTTTTGATGCAATTCTACCACCATTTTCAAATTCTTTCACATTCAAAGAATAAGAGCAAATTCACATATAATATAATATAATAGTAACGTCTCTGCCTGTTGGGGTCTCTGCACCACCCTCCACTCGCACACTGCGACACAGGAGGCGTGTTCAGTTTGATTCCTTGCTTAAGATTCTTGTTGCTCAGTCTGAACACTGTCCTAGACGATGTAATTGAATCTCAGCCACACCCGTCTCCTGCACTTTGTTTCTTTCGGCTCCTCAAAAGTTAATCTTAGCCTTGCCTGTGTGATTGACAGCCTGTCTACCAATCAAGTCTGGGGCAGGACTTGCTATAGACAGGTCATCAGCCCACACATGGTCGCTGACTATTGAGATTCTGTCCTGTGACTTTCTCAGAGAAAATGTTAATGTGAACAACTTAAAACATAACTTTAAATAATAAGTACATGTAAAAAACTTGTGGTATATCTGAGCACAAGTATAAAGCAATTGCTCTGATGGTTAATAAAACTTATTTTTTTCACCACTGTAGGTATATTGGATCCACTTAGGTAACTATCATAGGTGGTGATACCAAAAATACTATGTCTTCCACTGCTCTTTAATGTGGATACAAGATACCAATTATGGATGTATCATTTCCCCCGTGTTCCTATATTCATCATAATTCTCAGGTGTCAAAAACATAATACTGCCAGAATAGCCAAGCCTGCTACATTACAGACCATGTGATAAACTATTCCAGCCTTTTAACATAAGACACCTGATATAGTTATGGGTGAATGAACGTCCTGTTACAACTAGCACTGACTCATCAGTGTCTATATAGGGTACGTTCTACATAGGTAGTAGTCCCCCCATCAGCATGAACCTAGTCTCACTGCCTCTTGATAGCTACATGTATAGCTTCCCTACGAGTTTCGCTGTAGGTTAAATACTGTTCATCAGGGGATTTGTGCTATCTATCACCTAAAACATAGTGTTTTCTGGCATAAGAACTAAGTTGCGGATAGTAGGTGGCCACCGTCAAGTGACACCACCCAACACACCCGTACGCCAGTACTAGTATGACTGCCATATTGGTTACTTTAAACAAACCATTGAGCAGTCACGCCCTCTCCAATGCCAAAGCGCTATTGGGTGGGTCCGCCCAGCATGCAGGGAGGCTGACACACCTCTCTCCTGGGCTGATCCCACCAATGGATGTCTGCCTGGATCATCAGTGGGCGGGACTAAGGGGTCTGAGAAAGCGTCCCCCGTTGCCTAGAGATTATAGTGGCTCATATCTCTCAAGGTAAGTATCATTACAAGATTTGTGGGTAAGGGGTAACAAAGTACTTATCCCCACTGTATATGTGGCTATTTTGTATATGACCTAGGATGCACCACTTGTACATATACCTCCGTGTCATCTGCTAACAATGTTGTATATTACTATTGTCACGCTACTGTGATGTATATACCCCTATTGCATGAAAACTATCTATATGTCATGAGGAATAGCTAAATTTAGAGTGGGCACATGGTTATCTCTATATTTGCTTTAAATGGTGGGTATTCCCTCCTTCCAGATTGAAAATATCCAGAAGGCTCACCTATTACACGATATGCTCCCGGATAGCTGCCTCATTGACAGTGATTTCATATGACCCTAAAGCATATCAACTAGCCGAACCAGCAATCAGTTATGCAGTCACGGAGATAATAAATGTCTAGGTTAATAAACATGAACAATCAACGCCTAAGATAATTTCTTTATAGTGTATATAGATTAGATGTAAAAACCACTAATTGACTCTAAATTGAGACTGAGAGCATGTCGGTTCATATATTGACCCTGATAACAATAGGATGTATAAATGCACTGTGAACCATAAATCTCCCAGTAAAAGTTTTATGCCCACCTCATCCATCCTACTATTCTACCCACCCAATAATAATATCATGCATACAATCCTGACAAATTTGCGTGAGTAGAAACAGATTGCGGGAAAAAAAGGAAAAAAGGGGGCGGAGGCTACAGAAAAAATGAAATGAAGAGAGAACGCATGTAAATATGATGTTACTCGATTAATCCATAGGTGCTTATCTAAGGCCCTAAACCTGGCCAATTAATTGAGTAGACAATCTTTTTTAACATATAGAATATTAGTTAATAAATATCCACCAAAAAATGCCACGGTCCTGGTAAACAGGCTGAACTATGCTTATATTTTGGTAGAAACTAATTTATTATAAAAGGGAGTGAAAGGATAATTGGTCATTTAGACCTAATGGTTTCATTGTTTGTAATTGAAAAATCCATCTAGATTCCCTCTGTAATAATTTCCTATCAAAATTCCCTCCTCTGATTGGTGATCTCACCACTTCGAGCACCTGAAATTTAATCAAGGATATATTGCTATCATGTATTTGGTTCACATGATTGACTACAGGTTTGTTTTCTCCTCTCTTCACATCCACAATATGTTCCAGCATATGTTTGTGAAATTCTCATATGGTTTTCCCAATATATTGCGTACCACAAAGGCAGGCTATCAGATAGATCACACCCTTTGTGCAGCAGTTTGCTTTTGCCCTTAGGGGATATCGAATATCAGTATGTGTATTCGTATAGAATTTTTTGTATTTACTAGGTCACAGGCACGGCAGGTACCACATCTATAGGTTTCCTGTAGGTTGGCAGCACTAAGACAAGTCATATTTGATGTTAATGGTGACATGTGACTGTGTACCAGGTGATCCCGTAAATTTGGGCCTCTCCTATATGTAATTTTAGGGTAATCCCCAACTGGTCTCCAATATCTGGGTCCATTTTTAAGATGCCCCAATATGTTTGAAGTATTGGTTTAACTTCATGATACGCATTGTCATAGGTCCCAATAATTCGTGTTTCAGTTGTTGACTCTCAAATTTTGGGCACCAGTAATGACTGCCTATTTTGTGACCTTGCCATATGGTATGCATCTCTTAAAATGGAATCTGGATACCCACATGACCTAAAACGATGTCTTAGGTCATCTGCAGCTCTTTTAAAATCTGCCGCTTGGGAGCAGTTGCATCTAATCCTCAGATACTGTCCTCAAGGAATGGTCTAGGATGCCAACTTGACCACCTTAGCAGGTTATTGGTCGCTGTCTTTTTTTCTAAATATTGTTGTCTGTAATCTGCCATTGGACTGTTTCGTAATCTGGAGATCCAGAAATGAAATAGATAACTTATGTATTTCATACGTGGAATACAATCCGAGGTCGTTGTGATTAAATTCATCAACCAATTGTTTGAACCTTTCTGGTGTATCCTGCCACAGTATCAGTATATCATCAATATATCACAACCAGATCACTGCCGACACCATCCGTGGCTCCAAATGTTCAGAGAACACCACGTACTTCTCCCACCAGCCCAGGTAGAGGTTGGCATAAGTTGGCGCACAGGGACTCGCCATTGCCACTCCCCTGAGCTGGTGGAAGAATTTCTGATCGAATGTGAAATAATTGTGCTCAAGAACAAACTTAAGGAGGGAAATAGCGAACCTGTTGTGCCTGGCAAACTGAGTGCTCCTCGTGCCGAGGAATTCCTCTACAGCCTCACATCCCCTATTATGTGGGATGGAGCTGTAGAGGGCCTCGACATCGAGGCTCGCCAGGTACGTACCAGGCTCACACACTATTCCCTCCAGCTTGAGCAAGACGTCCGTGGTGTCTCTGACGTAATATGGTAATGCAGCCATGAATGGCCGCAGGATCTGGTCGCAATATAAACTAGCGTTCTGGGTCAAACTCCCTATATCTGACACTATAGGGTGGGCTTTCAAAGGATCAGTACCTTTATGCAATTTGGGTACGCTATAAAATGTCACAGTCTGAGGATATTGTAGGAGGAGGGAATGATACTCATCATCGGTTATCAGATGCTGAATTTTGGCCGGTTGTAATATTTCTCTTAAAACGCTAGAGAATTCTGCAGTGGGGTTATGACTGAGTTGTCTATAGCCAGTGGTATCTTTGAGGATATCTTTACAGATCCCAACGTAGCGGTCCCTATTTAGGACCACCACATTCCCCCCCTTTGTTGGAAGGTTTTATGATGATCTGTTCATTTTTACTAAGTTCTGTAAGTGCTATCCTTTCTTCATTCGACAAATTATTAATAGACTTCCGTCTAAGATATCTTAATTTGTCTGTAACCACTGTCAAATAGACATCCAGTACTGTTCCATCACCTATAGGGGGCATTTTTGTAGAAGTTGGTCTAAGATTGGAAAATGGACCATCTCCTACTTGCCTTGTTTGTTCTTGAAGTAGGGACATTAAATCCCGATGAAGCTGTGTGTCATCAGCAGCAATATAATTTTGTTCCTGTGCTTGTCTTTGCTGTTGTAGGGGGAAATTTTTTTTCCATTTAAGCTTACGAATAAATAGGTTAATATCTTTCACCCAATTGAAAGAATCATACTCGGTGGTTGGAACAAAAGATAAACCCCAGCTTAATAAAGATATTTCACTTTGTGTAAGAGAATAATCTGACAAATTAACAACCTGATGAGAATCTGACTGACTCCTGTAACTATATCAGGTGTTTTATGTTAAAAGGCTGGAATAGTTTATCACATGGTCTGTGATGTAGCAGGCTTGGCTATTCTGGCAGTATTATGTTTTTGACACCTGAGAATTATGATGAATATAGGAACATGGGGGAAATGATACATCCATAATTGGTATCTTGTATCCGCCTTAAAGAGCAGTGGGAGACATAGTATTTTTGGTATCACCACCTATGATATTTACCTAAGTGGATCCAACATACCTACAGTGGTGAAAAAAATAAGTTTTATTAACCATCAGAGCAATTGCTTTATACTTGTGCTCAGATACACCACAAGTTTTTTTACATGTACTTATTATTAAAAGTTACACTTTAAGTTGTTCACATTAACATTTTTTTCTGAGTAATTCAGGCAACTGGACAATTTATATAACCCATTAGTTTTTTGATTGTCCTGTGACTTTGTCCCTGCTAGCTCCTTTTTCTGCTATTGTATTTCTGACCTTTGGCTCCCCCTGTGACTGCTCTCTTGGATTTCGTTTTGGTACTGTATTGCTCGACTGTTACCGATCCATTGGCTAGCTGACCTCCCTTTTGTTGTTGTTTGTCCTGTCTTGTTCTGTGTGTCACTTATTTAGAGTAGGGATCAGCTCCAAGTTTTCAGCTGTCACCTAGGACAGTCAGGCAAGTAGGCAGGGCCAGTGGGGGGGGGGGGCGGTTCAGCTTTAGGGCTCACTGTTCTGTCATTCCCTTCCTCTCAGGTTTCTGCAGCAGCACTGGGGAATTGCTCAACTGGTAATCCCCTTACAATAATATATTGTGTTCTTGCATGTATATTTTTTAAGGTATTTTCATCAGAATTTTGCTTAAATTAATTGATAAATGGAGTTTTAAGAAAGGTCAGTACTGTATGAAATGGGTGTGGTAAGAGCACTATCAAAGTCAAAAGTGGTTTCAAATTCTATCAGTCAAAAAACATCTTTCTTACTCCATTAACATAAAAAACACTTATTTCATTCTTTTTTTTTTCACAGCAGTCTGTGCTGATGTTTACGTGGTGTTTTACAGTCACTGTATAGTGGTTGGAATTCTAGTGAATTCCATCCCCACAGTGCAGGAAAATACACGCTGTGAACACACTGAGATTTCCGAAACCATTGCGGTTTTGGAAATCGCAGCATGTCAATTATACCTACGGAAACGCCAGCGGTTTCCCTATAGGTATAATGGAAGCAGAAAGTCCACAGAACACAGTTTTTCCCACAGCGCTTTTTTGCTGCTGGACGCTACATGGGGCCTTAGCCTGAGGAGGGTATCTCCAAGCTCATCCTGCTTCTTTAAAATCAATTGTATTTGTGTCCTTAAGGGCACTAAAAAAAAAAAAAAAAACTGACTCTGCTGCAGTTGATATCACACATGCTAAATAGCAGTGAAATTGGAGTCAGATCAATAATAATAATAATAACAACATAAACAACAACTTTATTTATATAGCACCAACATATTCCGTAGCACTTTACAAATCAGTGGACATATGAGACATTACGATGTGACAAAGAAATAAACATATCAAACAATAGGAGTGAGGGCCCTGCTTGCAAAAGCTTACATTCTATGAATGTACAGTGCCTTGCGAAAGTATTCAGCCCCCTTGAACTTTTCAACCTTTTGCCACATTTCAGGCTTCAAACATAAGGATATAAAATTTTAATTTTTTTGGGGAAGAATCAACAACAAGTGAGACACAATCGTGAAGTGGAACAAAATTTATTGGATATTTTAAACTTTTGTAAAAAATAAAAAACTGAAAAGTGGGGAGTGCAATATTATTCGGCCCCTTTACTTTCAGTGCAGCAAACTCACCTTCACCATGCTACATAGCAGACTTCTGCAGATGATGGCAACACCAGACACTGTCAGTGTCACTAATAGCCAGAGGTGTAAAAGTTTTGCCACTTGCTGCACTGTAGTGTTGCTTCGTAAGAAGAGACCAACAGGAGGGCATATTAGGTGGAGCAAGGAGGTTTGAGGGGCATTGTGGCGGTGACTGTGTGTAGTAGACTAGCGGACAATTGCAAAAGTGTTATTCTTGCTTCTGCATACTATAGAGCATCACAGTGGTTCAGTGGTTAGCATTGCAGCCTTTCAGCACTGGGGTCCTAGGTTTAAACCAGACCAAAGACAACATCTGCAAGGAGTTTGTATGTTCTCCCTGTGTTTGCGAGTGGTTTTCTCTGGTTTCCTTCCACATTCCAAAGACATACTGATAGGGAATGTAGTTTGTGAGCCCTCTATGGGACAGTGATTGACAATGTTTGTAAAGCACTGCGTAATATGATGGTGATATATAAGTACGAGAAATAAATAAATAGAGTACAGTGTACAACAATGAACATTGTGTCCTGCATGGGAGGACTAAGGCTATTTTCATCCGTGGTTGGCCGCGACCGGATGCTGTTCCAGATAAATGGGCCTAATCAGCAGGGAGTCTTGAGCAGTGGACTCCGTGGCTGAATCAGCCGCGTAATCCACGGCAAGATCGCTTGTTTTTTCCACGTCCTGCAGAGATCTCTGCCTCCCATTGAAAACAATGGGAGGAGGATCCCCGGGCAGAATTTGCCTCGGATTCTGGGGCCAAATCTGTCCCCAAATCCATGGCAAATATTGCCGTGTGAACATACTCTAACTGTGGTAGAGGGTCACCTCTCTGTTTATTGCAATTATGATGTACACATTGAAAGTATTTAATAAAATATATGGGGTTAAATACCACAGGCAAAGCAAACAAATGATTAAAATTTACTACTTGCATCGACAGCAAAAGCAAAGAATCAGACAAGTTGAAATTCAACCTGAATGATCCTCCTTCCTTGTATTTTCCCATCTGCCATAAGGGGTAAGTACATGGAAAGGCCCCCATACACATTAGATCATCAGTAAGTTCTGCTTAAACAGTCATTTTGGCTGCTTTTTTGTAATGTGTGCGGTCAACTTTAGTCAAACATTATGAACATCCAAAAATTTTTAAGTAGTATTTAGAGCAGAGGTCGGCAACCTCCGTCATGCGTGCCAAGAGCGGCATGCGAGGCATATTTCCCTGGCACGGCGACCCGAGTCCTCACCCAGCAGTTTCGATCAGACCAAACACGGCCGAAACGAAACTGCTGTTATTATACTTAGTATAATAAGCGGAGGCTCACGAGAAGCGATGAAACATAAAAAAAAAAAAAAAATGTACTCACCTTTCCTGCGCTCCGCAGTCGCTGTGTTCTCTTTGGGTGCTTCTGCCTGACTGACGTAAGAGACAGCTGAGAGGACCTCTGGGGTCACGTCCGACGTCATTACGCATAATGACATGACGTGACCCCTGAGAACCAATCAGCGATCGTTGACTACAGGTAGAAGCGCAGAGAACACAGCGGCTGCGGAGCATGGAATGTTTGTCACCTCTCTTGGCCCTCTGCTTATTATACTCTGTGGTCTGATGAGACCCCACAGTATAATTATAGCTAGTGAGTGGAGAAAATTAAAAAAATTAGAATGTTATAGCGTGTACAGGGGCCGCTATCAGACATAATACGGTGTGCAGGGACCACTATGGGGCATAATACTGTGTGCAGGGGCTGCTATCGGACATAATACCATGTGACGGGACCACTATGGGACATAATACGGTGTGCAGGGGCCGCTATGGGACATAATACGGTGTGCAGGAGCCGCTATGGGACATAATACGGTGTGCAGGGGCCGCTATGGGACATAATACGGTGTGCAGGGGCCGAACCATGTGAACGCAGATTTACATCCAGCTAAAAGAACATCCAGTGGCCTAAGAATATAGCTGCATCCAGATACATAGTGTTTTTTCACCATAAGAATGCTGTCATACGGTGCTCCTGAGCACATATATTTACCACTAATTGGCGGCTGTACATGTACTTTCATTGCTTCTAATCGGAAAGTACAGGAGCATCCCAGGAAATAGCAGTAAACGCATGTGTCCTAAAGCATCTGGTGGCAGCACTTCTATATTATGATTTGTGGTATATGACTTTAGTTTAGGTGTCGTCAGACTTACAATTATTGACCGGCACTCCGAGTACCTCATTTTTGATTTTTTAATTAAAATCGGCACACCGAACATAAAAGGTTGCCTACCCCTGATTTAGAGTGACCTGTATAATGATCATAATTACAATCACATTCAAATGTGCCATAACCCCTGATTCACAATAATCACAAATATGCCTACTGTACTTTTTATTATTAATACCAGCAAAAAGTCTATTAGGCTAAAACCCCACATTGCAGAAAAGCTGATTTCTGTTGCAGATTTTGCAGCGTTTTTTTGAGCCAACGTCAGAAGTATAAGTGCTTCCTAAATATTTCCAGTTCCATCTGTAGCCACTACTAGGATTGGCTTAAAAAACACAGCAAAATCTGCATTATAAAAAGCATAATTTCCAAAACGTGGGGCCTTAGTGTTACAAAATGTAATATATCAATATATGTAGACAATTTGCAACATTGAAACAAGTCCTATTGTTATTATAATTAGCTGCAATTTGCAGCAATTCCCAACTCGGATGTAATGGAAAGCTGACGGGGTGGAGCAACACTCTGGTAGTAAGATGGCAACGCAAATACAATTTAATACAATGATGAACAGGGAACTGTCAGCATTCTGCTCATCATTCAGGCTGCGACTAATGCTGTCTGCAGATTGCAGTCACAATGACATCATTGAGATAATTCATCTAGCTGGAGAAAGAAAATGTGTGAGGAAACCGGCAAACAACTCAGTGGCATCAGGTCTTGGTATTACTCTTTTGTTTCTCTGGCACAAGGGGGGACACTAAGGGAACTTTACATTTTATGGGGGCCATAGGTGGCATTACACTGTGTGTAGGACACTAATAAGGTATTTTGCTGTTTGGAGGCCATAAGACTGTTTGGATATCATAAGAGGGCATTATTGTGTGTGTGTGTGGTCATAAGGATCCATTATAATATATGGGAACCATAAGTGGGCATTATACAGTATGAGAGTCCTAAAGGGGCATTAGTGAATATACTGTGTGTGGTTGATGGTGAATTTACTGTGGGTGATAGTGAAAGTTGAATTTTGAGATGAGCTGGGTGGAGGTGTTCAGTTGGAGAAGCTTAAAGGGTGTATTCACATGGTGCAGATGGGATG
This sequence comes from Leptodactylus fallax, assembly GCA_947044405.1. Taxonomy (NCBI): domain Eukaryota; kingdom Metazoa; phylum Chordata; class Amphibia; order Anura; family Leptodactylidae; genus Leptodactylus; species Leptodactylus fallax. The sequence goes on from CAMRHE010000024.1 coordinate 4,341,125, forward strand.
CAGTTAAACCTTCATCAGAAAAAGCTGCATGCAGTTTTGATGTGGTTTTTGGTGAATCTTTTTAATTTCCCCAGTGAAATTAATTTACTTAAAATGTTTCACCTGTAAAGTTAAAACAAAACTATACTAAGAGCTGCATCAAAACTGCAGACTTTTGGGAGGTATGAATTATTTAGTAGGGATGCCCAAAATGGCAAAAGAAGTTTTTTTTTCCAGGGGTATACAGAGTCTGTAAAGGTTAGAAAATACTACCCTAAGAGGATATTTTGGGGCCCCATAGTTTATGCAGTGCTGAGTTCCTATATTATTACATAAATAATATTTATTTTTTTGCTTACCTTAAAAATGATGTATTTTACTTGCATTAACAAAATAGCCTTTTTGTTGCTAGGTAACGTTATAACATAACACACATAAACACAGTACATATTAGGTCATTTTGCTTTTAATGCTCAAAATCAGCAGAAATAAGTGTATTATGATGCAAAACACATAATGCATCTCAGTATACATTACAGTAAGTTCTGTAATTGTCACACACAACATTGTATTTCAGTGATTTGGGTTAAAATCTAAAATAAATTCCAAGAAGACAAAGGAATTGCCAATGCTCTGATACACTGCAGAACCCTGTACATATTCTACAGGGTAGAATATGACATATGGATGAGGATGGAAGAAAGCAACCAAGGACTTGTTATGTCAAGACATTTCTATTCTGCTACTATATCTGAACAACTGCATCTGTACATTAATAAAAAGACATCATTAAAGACAAGATGTTTGTCTGTGTTTACCCTGGAATCAACCTCTATGATCTAGATCTACAATCTGTTGACATGAAGAAAAGATTTTATCAGTTTTTACTCACCTTGAAGCACGTTTAATAAAATAGATCAAAGGATGAAATGAATATTGGGCTATGGCCGCACGTTGCAGAAAAGCTGCTTTTTTTTTTGCAAATTTTGCTGCAGTTTATTGAGCCAAAGGAAAAAAATGTAAGTACTTCCTTTATATTTCCCATTCCTTTAATACATCACTCTTGACTTTAGCTCAAAAAAACACAGTAGAATCTTCAATAAAAAAAAAATCAGCGTTTCCACAATATGGGGCTTTAGCCTTAAAGGAATTTTCCTGGCTTTTTGAGGTGAATGGGAGCTAAGCTGCAGTAATGTTGCACAGCCACTATACAACACATGGAACCCTCTGCTTCCAGCTCTATACACTGTATAGTATCAGCCTACCAGCAGTCCCGAAAAGCTGATGTGGGGGCAAGGTATTGGCTTCCAATCAATCAGATATTCATTGCTTATCTTGAGGATAGGCCATCAAACAATAGTTTGGAAAAACACTTTAATAATAGACTATAGTGTTTCCCATGCCATGGATAAGCATATAAATCTGGCAATGGCCAGGATTAGCTACTGTATGTGAGAAATGCGCAGCAGCACAGGGTTCCAGATGGTTGGGGGGCACCTATAGGCTCACCCCCTTCTTACAGTTCAATTGTTTCTATGTCCTTAAGATGCAGAAGTTATTTGCAGTGCTGACACTACTACGTGCAATGGAACATGACCAAATTCCTTGCATCACCATTTGGCACCTTCTATGTGGTGCAGTAACACCATCATGTCATTATGTCATGCTGTGGTGCAGGAGCAGACCACAAGAGGCTGGATATCGGAGGTGGTGTTGCAGCATCCCAGAGTGCTCCTTCTTTTACTGTGTTGGTCTTTGTGCCTCTGGGTATGTTTGTACGTCAGGTCTATATGTTTTATGTAACAGTTTGCATCTCTTCCCTTGTCATTTTCCCTGTTAGTTTCCCCACTGTTCATCCCCCACACTTGGTACAGCCCTGGCCTATCACAGGCCACTAGGTGGGATGTTAGGATACTTTTGTCTCCGTTGGAGTCTCAGTCTAGCAGTTTGTGGTGACAGGGTATTTCAACACGGTGACACTGAGTCCCAACACAGCCCCTGAGGAGGAAGATACAGTCCAGGATCAACTGTCTGCCCTTTGGACATTGTGTCAGTAGGAGTGAAGAAATCCTGTGCCAGGAGATGTTATCCAGGACGTACTAAAAGGTAACCAGACCCATTCAGGAGGCATAGTGGGGCCACTATTTTTTTTTTTTTTTATATAATCAGTGGACTTAATAGGGAATTAACTTAATTAATTGGCAAAGTGAGTGTATTTTCCTAAATCAGGGACACAGTGTGGGTATTTTTACTCTGTGAGCACAGTAAATGCTTTTTAGAAGCACAGTGCAGACATTTTCTTCAATCAGGGGCACAGTTAGGGGATTTTTTTTAATCAAAGTGTGGGAATCTTTTAAATTGGGCACTGTATGTTTCTTTTTATTCAGAGACAATGTATTTGGAGCTATTATATTCAGGGGGTACAGTGTTTGCAGTATAGCTTTTTCAGCGTCACCGTATAGGTATAAATAGCAATTGTGAGTAGCCAAAGACATCCAGACGACTGTACTGTGACCTAAAAAATAAAGCTTACAGTAGGTTCACACTAGTGTTTGTGTTTCCGTCCTTGGGGTCAACATGGGGGCCAAAAAAATGGAGACCCTGTCCACTTAGAAAGCATACACTATAATGGGGTCTGCCAGGTTGACGTCCGGTTTTTACCGCTTTTATACTGAAACCGACGGAGGGTAAAGTCCTCCTTGTAGGACTTTTTTCTCCGCCGATTTTAAGCGGACTCTTCCTACAGAGACTCCAAAACAAGTGTGAATCCAGCATTACTTATTATTTATATTACATTGTGAATGGCTTACAAAACCCCAAAAGTAGAGATGCCCTTTTTTACCCTTTTCTCACTCAATATAAGCAAAATACAAATGATCAAGAAATTATGGGTAGCCAAAATGGTAACAACTACACGGTGTTCCAAATTATTATGCAAATTATATTTTCTCATATTTTCCAAAATTACCTATATGAATTGCAGTCATTGTAATTTTCCAGTCATCAACTATTCGAGTATAATTGAAAGGTTTTTGAACAAACTGCCTATGATAACAGTATATTTAAAAAAAAAAAATAAACACTCAAAATGCATGTTTTAAATTATTATGCACAGCAGAATTTGCAACCTTTTCATTTTTATTAAGAACAAAAAAATGGTCATTGTGAAATTATAAGCATTAGCAGGTTATTACAAACTGAAATCAAACAGTTTTCAAGCCAAAACTTTATTCGAGGTGATGTTACATTTGCACATAGGACCCCTTGTTCGAAAGAAGCTTCTGAACTCTCTCGTCCATTGAATTTGTCAGTTTTTGGATGGTTTCTGCTTCAATTGTTTTGCATGAGGACAGAATACCCTCCCAGAGCTGTTGCTTAGATGTGAACTGCCTCCCGCCATCATAGACACTCCTTTTGATGATGTTCCAGAGGTTCTCAATGGGGTTGAGGTCAGGGGAGCATGGGGGCCACACCATAAGTTTGTCCCCTTTTATGCCCATAGCAGCCAGAGATGCAGATGTGTTATTTGCAGCATGAGACGGTGTATTATCATGCATGAAAATGATCTTTCTGCGGAATGCATGGTTCTTCTTCTTGAACCATGGCAGGAAGTGCTGTTTGAGAAACTCCACATACATTATGGAGTTTATCTTTACCCCTTCAGGGATCCTAAAGGGGCCGACAATCTCTCTCCCCATGATTCCAGCCCAAAACATTACTCCACCTCCTCCTTGTTGGCGCCGTAGCCGTGTTTGCATGGGGTGTCCATCAACAAGCCATCCTCCACTCCATCCATCTGGACCATCGAGCGTTGCATGGCACTCATCGGTGAACAAAACAGTTTTGAAGTCAGTCTTCATGTATTGTTTGGCCCACTGGAGCCGTTTATGCTTGTGTGCAGTGGATAGAGGAGGTCGACAGGATGGCTTACGCACAGCTGCAAACCTCTGAAGGACCCTGCATCTTGTTGTTCGGGGGGAAGTTGGAGGCACCAGCAGCTTCAAAAACTTGTCTGCTGCTATGACAAGGCATTTTTAAAGCTGCTCTTTTAACCTGACGTAATTGCCTGTTGGAAAGAGTCCTCAATTTTCCCTTATCAGCACGCACACGTGTGTGCTGTGAATCAGCTACATACTTCTTGATTGTGCGATGATCACGATGAAGTGTCTTGGCAATGTTGATTGTAGTCATGCCTTGACCTAAACACTCCACAATTTGTTGCTTCTCAGCAGCCGACACATCCTTTTTCTTTCCCATTTTGGCTGAAAATGTAGGCTGCTTAATAATGTGGGACAGCCTTCTTAAGTAGTCTTGCCTTTAATTGGACACACCTGCCAAACTAATTAGCACAGGTGTCTGCAATTGCTTTCAGTGATATAAAGAGCCCTGACTCACATCACCATCAATGAGTCTAACTGACAAACAAAAAAATTCTTACCTTATCACTCCTAAACACTTTTTGCATAATAATTTGGAACACAGTGTAATGAACTAATCTCCCACAAAAACAGGCTCTCAAATGGTAAAATAAAAAAATTATGGTTGCTGACATTCAATAATGAAAAAGACAATGCTTAGAGCTTAACATCTTGCTGCTGCAGGCATTTTTTGATTTTTCGTTTTGGACTCCTCGCCTTCCAAAGGCCATAACTTTTTTTAATTTTTCCATTCACAGAGTCATATGAGAGCTTAATGTTTGTGGCACAAATTGTAATTTGTAGTGGTACTATTTAGTATTTTGTATGCTGTACTGGGAAGCTGGAAAAAAATTCAGAATTGGGTGGAATTGGAGGAAACTGCATTTGTGCGACTTACAAGCTTTGTTCTTACAGCTTTCACTGTGCAGCCAAATGACATGTCACAATGCAAAATTTCTTGGAGTCGCCATATTCTGACACCTGTAATTTTTTTTATATTTCTGTGCACAGGGATGCATAAGACATATTTTTTGTGGGGCCAGATTTAGTTATATCATTTTGGGGAATGTCTATTGTTTTGATCACTTTCTAGTCAAGTTTTTATGGGAGGCAAAACAAGGATACATAATGTGCTTGTAATTCACTTCATTTAAGTATTTTTATATGTGTTCTAAGGATAGGGGGTTAATTAGAATTTTTAGTTTTTTAATTTTTTAATATTTTTTTTACTTTTTTTCTTTTTTTTCTCTTTTTACTTTTTTCATACCTTTTCGTGTCACTAATGATCATTACTATATTACCATTACTATACTAATGCATTGCAAAATTATGGCACTGCTATTACAGGCTGCATAGAGCAGTCTGTAATACAAGTGAATAAGAGAAAAACCTGGAAGCCTTCAATAGGCTCCCAGCTGTCATAGTAACAGAATGCCAGCTCCAGATCTCACTCCCAGGGGCCTGTGATCCACGGGAAAATGGCACCTTGGTCAACTTTGACCTAAACACCGGTGGGTTAATGCCTGCGATCGCTAGCAGCATTGCCGCCAGTTCTTTAAATACCTGACATCCGCTGTAATATTACGGCTGATTTTGGGAAAGGGTTAAAGTGGTTGTATAGGTAGCTTAAATTCACTTTCCTGATCCAGCAAATGATGATGATGGAGCCGGGTTTCCGGCCTCTTCACCACCCCATGTCATGTGAATGAATGCAGCTCTCTGACCCCCAGGTTGCTAATTATCTGTGCTATGGGGCTAGTTTTAAACCCCTTTAAGACTAAAAATATGTTTAAGAATTTTTGTTGATTTTATTTTCAAATTTACTTTTTACTATCTATATTTTGAAAAAGTACTATATAGTACAATTTTCACTCTGTCCACTAGCCTAATAGTAGCACTTGCCAAATCTGTAGGAAATTTCATTGCAGGGTTCACTTCATTTACATAACAGACAAGACAAACAGGATTACATTACAACATCACACCTCTACAGATAACATCCTCCATGTTACCCTCCATTGAATTCACTACTGATAATAAATTTCTACTCCCCCTCCCTGTACAGAGCATGCCTAGAAAACTCTCCCATATACCTCGATATGGCCATTGTTATGCTGTAAAGTATATTGCTAAATTCTGTTAACAGGGCAGAGGAGAAGATCAGTCAAGATGACAGCCCCCATAATCATATAAAGAAAATAGAATAAACAATCTGTAATCTGAAAATAAAAACTGATTAGAAAAAGTGATATATTTCAAGATCTGGTTTTAATGAATAAATAAAAAATTGGCAATATATTCCTTTTAAGGGATATATATATATATATATATATATATATATATATCCTGTTTTTTTTTTTTTTTTTTTTTACAATGGATGGGTAGGAACTATCTAACCTATGACTAGCTCTAGTTCAGAAGATCTCACTGAAGTTGAATGTGGTACTGTAATAGAATGCCATCATGGCAACAAGTCATTTCATGAAATTTCCTCCCTCCTAGATATTTATACAACCACCTGTGAGTGATATTATTGAAAAGTGGACTTGTTTAGAAACCACAGCAACTCAGTCATAGAGTGACAGACAACAAAAATTATAGAACAGGATTGCTGAGTGTTGAGACGCATCACACAAAAAAGTTTCCAATGTTCTGTTGATGCAATAATTGTAGAGTTTCAACCCCCTGAACACCATTGGGATGATCTAGAAAGGAGATTGTGAGCCAAGATCTCTCCAACATCAGCATTTGACCTCTGAAAGAGGGCAAAATTCTCGCTGACATCTGTTTTAGCTGCAAAAGGGGACAAATTCCATATTAATGTCTAAAGATTTGGAATGGGATGTTATACAGTTGTGCTAAAAAGTTTACATACTCCGGCAGATTTCTTGTTTTTTTGGCCTTTTTTTAGAGAATATGAATGATAACACAAAAACTTTTTCTCCACTCATGGTTAGTGGTTGGTTGAAGCCATTTATTGTCAAACTTCTATGTTTTCTCTTTCTAAATCATAATGACAACCAAAAACATCAAAATGACCCTGTTCAAAAGTTCACATACCCTGGTGATTTTGGCCTGATAACATGCCCAGAAACCAAAACACGGTCAGGTAGACCAACCAAAATTTCAGCCACAACTGCCCGGAAAATTGTTCGGGATGCAAAGAAAAACCCACACATAACATCAGCTGAGATACAGGACTCTCTGAAAACTACTGGTGTGGCTGTTTCAAGATGCACAATAAGGAGGCACTTGAAGAATGCTGCATGGTTGAGTTGCCAGAAGAAAGCCATTACTGTGCAAATGCCACAAAGTTTCTCGCCTTCAATACACCAAACAGCACAGAGACAAGCCTCAAAACTTCTGGAACAAGGTAATTTGTAGTGATGAGACAAAAATCGAACTTTTTGGCTACAACCATAAACATTACATTTGGAGAGGTGTCAACAAGGCCTATGATGAAAGGAACACCATTCCTACTGTAAAGCACGGAAGTGGATCACTGATGATGTGGTGATGTGTGAGCTTCAAAGGCACAGGAAACTTGGTCAAAGTTGAAGGAAAGATGAATGCAGCACGTTATCAGCAAATACTGGAGGCAAATTTGCACTCATCAGGCAGGAAACTGCGCATAGATAGGAGGTACTTGGACGTTCCAACATGACAATGATCCAAAACACAAGGCCAAGTCGACCTGTCATTGGCTACAGCAGAAGAAAGTGAAGGTTCTGGAGTGGCCATCTCAGTCTCCTAACCTCAATATCATTGAGCCACTCTGGGGAGATCTCAAGTGCGCAGTACATGCAAGACAGCCCAGGAATTTACAGGAACTGGAGACTTTTTGCCAAGAATAATGGGCAGTTTTACCATCTGATAAAATAAAGAGCCTCATCCACAACTACCACAAAAGACTTCAAGTTGTCATTGATGTTAGAGGGGGCAATACACAGTATTAAGAACTGGGGTATGTGAACTTTTGAACAGGGTCATTTTGATGTTTTTGGTTGTCATTATGATTTAAAAAGAGCAAACACAGAAGTTTGACAATAAATGGCTTCAACCAACCACTAACCATGAGTGGAGAAAAAGGTTTTGTGTTATCATTCATATTCTCTGAAAAAAGGCCAAAAAAACAAAAAATCTGCTGGGGTATGTAAACTTTTTAGCACAACTGTAAGTTCCTGTAGCTATAATGTCTACAGTAGGTGTACCAATACTTGTGTATAGTGTATGTCCTAGGGCTAGATATCCCTTGTAACACATGTTCAGAACCAGTTACATGTGGAAAAAACAAACAATTATACTCACCTCACCTGGGCATCCAGCAGTCCCCCTCTTCAGGGCTCTTCTGGCCTGTGTCTGACATCACACACCGTGTGGGTCACCACTGAGAAACTGATATGGTGAAGGGGGTTTTGGCAGTCAGACCCCACCGATCTAAAACTGATGTCTTATACTATGAATATGACATTACCTATAAAAAAAAACTGGATAATGTCTTTAAAATGTTGGCATACAGTTATGAATTTATGATCCAATGAAATGCCATAGAATTTAGTCTGGATCATAAGCTGTAAAAGTAAAATGCATTAATGCTTTAGAGTACTCCTGCTGATGGGGTTTTAAAATATGGTTTTATAAGATCTGGGTATCTTATAACATTTTGTCTTAATACACTGGTTTTCAGGTTTGGACAACCCTACTCATGTTAAAGGTCACTGATGATTGCATTCAGTATTATTTATAATACTACTTCTACATTTTTTATAATTCTCTAACAATATATGCAGACATAATGAGATATTTGCACAATAATGCCATTATCTTAAAACAGAAAATGCTACATTGGTACTTGAACATGTTAGAAAATGAAGTTAAAACATTTGACTAACCTAATTTCAGTTCGAACAGTAATAGTTGAAATGGAAGGAAAAAAAATGTGCATGAACAACGACTAAGTTTATGGAGCACGACACTCTTCCAATTTGGCATTAGAAAAGCTCATTCTACTGAAATAGCTCTAATAAAACTGGTACACGACATAGCCATTGCGAAAGACAGAGGATTTACAGTTGGTGCAGTGTTTTCACATCTAGCTAAAGCATCTGACACTGAAAATGATGAGGTGCTCTTAGATAGGAAATATTGTGTTCCGTTTAATACTACTGGTGGTTGGTTAGAAAAATTGGGTTAAGGACAGATGCTTTTATTGCAACTCTAGAGATAGAACAGAGATCTGTTCTGAGCCTTCTGATGTTTGCTTTTGACTTTTAATGCAGAGGCTTGATCTGCAAGAGGAATAAATGTATTTATGTATGCAAATGATGGCTCTGCACGGTTTAGGGGAAAAAAGTCACATTCATTTGCTTTCTCAGCAGTAAACTGAATTTATTCCGATTTTACAAGAATGTCTGACAGCCAGTAAATTGTATACTAATACAAAGCAAATACGAGTAATGTATTTAGTAATAAAAATCAATATGATGCACTCCTGGAAATCATCACCTGGTTTAGCTTTAATTTTTCCCATAAATTAGTAAGCGCAGTTTTGTCTTCAGTTGTACATTTAAAATGCATGCAGATGTTTTTCTGCTGATTGGAGCTGGCGTTTTAGAGAAAACAAGCCTTGAAGAAGGGAGAGGGCGTAATATTTAAAGAGAAACCAAAATGTTGGCTTCATACAAATTCCTAGCTCATAGTTGTGCTAGAATGCTGACAACCATCTTCTTTTCAACCAAAAAGATTACTATGACTTCAACTCAATATTTGTGATATGAAAAACAGGAGCAGGGGGTTATATTCACATTATTTAACCACTGAAATTCAGTAGATTTTAGAAGACATGAGTAGTGCTTGTTCTATAAATATGAATTTGCCTTTCTTCTGTTTCTTAGCTAGGATTTACCAAGCTACCACCCCTGTTAACTACAGGCCCATTTTCCTCCTAAACATGGATATAAAGTTTCTTTCTTATATCCTTGCCTCACGCTTGAACCAGCTATTACCATACCTTGTTCTTCCTGACCAGGTCGGTTTTGTTTCCGGCCGACAGGCCTCTGATAATGTAAGAAAGCTTTTTAATATAGTGCATTGGGCCAATAGTCATCGCAAACCTATTTCCCTCTTAGCACTCGACATAGAGAAAGCCTTTGACAGTTTTTCCTGGTCAAATCTGTCCCATGTTCTTAGATGCATGGGCATAACCGGCCACTTTCAGAGAGCCCTTCGGGCGCTCTACTGTGACCTCGTGGCCTACCTTAAGCTCCCCACTGATTTCCCTAAGTCCATTTGCATTCGTCTGAGTACTCACCAGGGTTGTCCATTGTCCCCAGCTTTATTTGCTCTGGCCATTGAACCCTTGGTGGCTGCTATACGTTCCCATGCGGACATTCGTGGTGTGCAGATTGGGGACTGCGAGTATAAATTACCAACCCTTTAGTCTCCCTTCCAAATTTGATTAATACCCTCTCCCGGTTGACTGGCCTGTCGGGTCTTAGACTTTATACGTCTAAATCAGAAATTATGCATTGCAATGTCAGTCCAGTGACTGCCAAACTGATCGCCCTGAACTTTGGCTTTCAAACTAGAGATAAATATCTTCCCTACCTAGGCATTAACGTTTGTAACTCTATTGATGCACACTTTAAATATAATTATGCTATATTGATACTGAAACTCTTGTCGGAATTGGTAGCATGGCATTGCCCCACCCTTTCTTGGATAGGACGAGTTCATTCAGTTAAAATGGTCACTTTGCCCCATATTCTCTACTTTTTCCGCACCTTCCCAACTCTGGTGTCCTCTGCTTCCCTAACTACCCTACAAACCGTAATATTTAACTTTATATGGGCTTACAAAAAAACACGGTATAGGATGTCATGTCATGTATTTCCATAAGACAGTAGGAGGCCTATCGGTTCCCCTTCTATTTAAATATTATGTAGCTCCCCCGACTCGCTCAACTCAGTGCTATCCATGCTGAACACGATCATCCCCAATGGGTAACATTGGAGTCTGCATTGGTTGCTCCGGCCTCCTTGCAGGCTCTTTTGTGGGCCCTTCGGTCAATGGCTCACACATTTCTGGCGGCCGCTAAGGTGACGGAATACATGTTGCAATTGTGGCGGAGGGTTCGCTTTCAACATGGATTGCAAAGCTCAATTTCCTCCCTCATACCATTGTTTCACTTCCCCCTTTTTCCACCTGGTCTTTTCCCGGTGGTGTTTGTTTGGATGGGGCATGCTCAGTTTCGCTGTCTCAGCGACTTTTTATGCAGCCAGCGGGTCTTCACCAAAGACCTCTTCATTAACACATTCTCCCCACTTCCTGTGGAAGCTTTTCGAACTGCGCAGGTTTTACCATTTTTTACGCTCAATCATCCTACTCAGTCCAGAGTTGTCCCCAACTAGCTTTGAGAGATGGTGCCTGTTTACAGCGGCTGATAGGGGCTTGCTCTCTTTTATATACAGCTTGCTTAATGCCCCACCCCATGATAGTAAGCTTGACTTTATGGTGGCCTGTGAGCAAAGGCAGTTGGCAGGTCACCCTCATGGAATCCTCTTTAAAAGTGCTCCATAGGACACATCTGGTTCCTCATCGACTTCATCGCTTTTTCCCAACTGTTTCTCCCCTCTGCTTTTTGGGTTGTAATGCTTTAGGCACTACTTTCCATGTGTGCTCGTCCTGCCCCCTGGCCTGCCACTATTGGCTAGCTATTTATAGGATGGCACAGCGGCTCATTGGACAGTCTTTCCCATTTCAGGCTCCCATATTTCTACTTAATCTTAAACCCTCTACTTTAAAATACTCCCAATTCAGACTTTTTCAATACATTTTACTTGCAGTCCGGATTTATATCACCTCTAACTGGAGAAAATATTTTCTCTCAGTGGCTGAGGTGGTGCAAAGGATGGATACCATCATGCTTCATGAGAAGATGAATTCTATTATATATCAGCTATTTGTTAAGGTCTGGGCACCTTGGGTCAATAGGTATCACATCCTGGGCCTTCTATACTGTCTTCAGCTCTAGCTTTACAACTGGACAACCACAAATGCCCTCAGGCGGATGTGTGGTTGTCCTGCATTACGGCCGTAACCCAATGTAGCGCTGCATCTCCCCCCATTTTCCCTCCCTACTCATGTTGATTTTTATGTATTCCTGTTTTTACTTCCTCTCTGGTTTTCCATTTGTTCTTTTAGTAGGCTATCCTTTGATGTATGGCGCTGTAGATGATGTGTAGTACCTTTTTTTGACAGTTTATTATGTTTCATATGACATGTAATTTACTCTGTATTTTTCTCCTGTTGTTGTAATTTAATAAATATTTTTGAAACTAACATATGCAAAGTCATAAATGTCCATTGTACTAATTTTTCTTTATTCTGTATTAAGCATGTTCCTACCTACAATAATAGCAAAGCAGCAAGTAAAAAGTTAATGTACATATAATTTACAATGTAGGCAGATTTTCTTAACAATGAAAACAATACACCAAATATGAAAAACAATTAATTGGTAAATGGGATAATCATGTAGTGGGAAGGAAATGTACAACATAGTCAAAGGTTGGGCTCCTTACATTTTCTCATTAATAGAAACTTTATTGCATAACCTTGCACTTTTGGTTATGCTGAACAGGTATGTTGTGGCTATGTTTTTAAAGTGACATTCTCATCTCCAGGATCATATTTAACCCTTTAAAGAGAACCTTTCACTACCCTCACCAATCCAAACTTTGCATCCTTGAATGAGCACTGCTCCGCATATCCCAGTGGAGTTGGAACTTTTTGTCTAGCCCCCACCGTTACTGAACATTTAATGTTATTAGTCTTTCTAGTCTAGTCTAACAAGTCTTTCTACTGTAAGGTGAGCGGTCCTTGAATGGAGCAGGTATTGAAGAATACAAAGAACTGGAGTTGGTGGAGGTGGTAAAAGGCCCTCTTTAATGAGCAGCCTGTTTTGTCATTTAATGATCAAGCCATTTTTTGCGGTTTTACAATGTTGTGTACCAAAAGCCATAACTTTTTTAATTTTCTGTCAACGTAACTATATAAGGGTTTGTTTTCTCTGTTGCAAGTTGTAGTTTTTAATAGCACAATGTGGGGCACATGTATCTAATTGATTAACTTTTATTATTCCATCACTGTCTTTTGCACTTTACATGATATACCATGCTGCTTAACTGATATGACTATTTTATTCTCTGGGTTGATACGATTACAGTAATACCAAATGTTTATATATTTGCACAGTGGCCTTGCAGCGCTGGAGTCCAGAGTTTAAATCCAGCCAAAGACAACATCTGCATGTACAGTAGTTTGTATGTTTTCCCTGTGTTTGGGTATATTTCCTCCGAGCACTCCAATTTCTTCCCACACTCCAAAGACATACTATAAGGAATAGGGAAATTTAGATAGGGAATTTAGATTGTGAGCCCTACTTGGGAAAGTGAATTATAGCAATATCTGTAAAGTGCTGCAGAATATGTCGGTGCTATATACAGTACAGACCAAAAGTTTGGACACACCTTCTCATTCCAAGAGTTTTCTGTATTTTCATGACTATAAAAATTGTAGATTCACACTGAAGGCATCAAAACTATTAATTAACACATGTGGAATTATATACTTAACAAAAAATAGTGAAACAACTGAAAATATGTCTTATATTCTAGGTTCTTCAAAGTAGCCACCTTTTGCTTTGATTACTGCTTTGCACACTCTTGGCATTCTCTTGATGAGTTTCAAGAGGTAGTCACCTGAAATGGTCTTTCAACAGTCTTGAAGGAGTTCCCAGAGATGCTTCGCCCTTGTTGGCCCTTTTGCCTTCACTCTGCGGTCCAGCTCACCCCAAACCATCTCGATTGGGTTCAGGTCTGGGGACTGTGGAGGCCAGGTCATCTGGCGTAGCACCCCATCACTCTCCTTCTTGCTCAAATAGCCCTTACACAGTCTGGAGGTGTGTTTGGGGTCATTGTCCTGTTGAAAAATAAATGAATGGTCCAACTAAACGCAAACCGGATGGAATAACATGCCGCTGCAAGATGCTGTGGTAACCATGCTGGTTCAGTATTCCTTCAATTTTGAATAAATCCCCAACAGTGTCACCAGCAAAGCACCCCCACACCATCACACCTCCTCCTCCATGCTACACGGTGGGAACCAGGCATGTAGAGTCCATTCGTTCACCTTTTCTGCGTCGCACAAAGACACGGTGGTTGGAACCAAAGATCTCAAATTTGGATTCATCAGACCAAAGCACAGATTTCCACAGGTCTAATGTCCATTCCTTGTGTTCTTTAGCCCAAACAAGTCTCTTCTGCTTGTTGCCTGTCCTTAGCAGTGGTTTCCTAGCAGCTATTTTACCATGAAGGACTGCTGCACACAGTCTCCTCTTAACAGTTGTTGTAGAGATGTGTCTGCTGCTAGAACTCTGTGTGGCATTGACCTGGTCTCTAATCTGAGCTGCTGTTAACCTGCAATTTCTGAGGCTGGTGACTGGGATGAACTTATCCTTCGCAGCAGAGGTGACGCTTGGTCTTCCTTTCCTGGGGTGGTCCTCATGTGAGCCAGTTTCTTTGTAGCGCTTGATGGTTTTGGCCACTGCACTTGGGGACACTTTCAAAGTTTTCCCAATTTTTCGGACTGACTGACCTTCATTTCTTAAAGTAATGATGGCCACTCGTTTTTCTTTACTTAGCTGCTTTTTCTCAAATGCCCTCCATGACAGCACCACAGGAGGTTGTATCTCCTCCCACTATTAGGGACAGGAAAAGCACACAAGAGGTTAAATAGCCCCTCCCCTTCCTCCCTCTTCAGTGTTTTTTTCCTGTCCCTATTAGTGGGCAGACAAGAGGTCAGGAGCATACTTACGCGGCAGAGTGGGGTCCAGTGCGGCTGTCCCTGCAGGTCTCCGCCGTCTCTCCGTGGAGACTCGGTGGGTCCATCTCCTCCTGCACCATCCGGGGACAGTGGAGATGAGTATCGCGGGCCTTGGTCCCTCTTTGGAGGCTCCCTGGCTTGTAGAGTCCCCTGCCTGTACTGAGAGCCGGCATTCCCGGCTGGGATACACGCCAATGCCGCTTCCGGTCGTGGTGATGTCACTTCCAGTTGCAGAGAAAGACGCTAAAGGAGGGAGATTTGAAAAGTTTAGTGTCCTGAACAGGCGCAGGTGGCCCGGAAGCATTCCTATTCGTGGAATGCAGTACGCTGGTCGTCGGTGGCTCCCAGACCAAGAGGCTTTCTCCTCAAGGTAGGACCATCTGTGTCTGTTTGTTATAATGCCTGGAGATGAGTCCTCCAGAGTGGTGTATGAGCCTGGCATACCCCCAGCCCCAGTCAGTAATCTGGTAATGGGATGTTACATGGTATGATTAGGGGATTTCTCATGTCCCTTTATTGTCATGTATTTATTTAGGAAAAAGAAGCTAAAGATGTGTCTTCTAAATCTAAGAAAGTGGCTGTATGTAAAAAATGTGCCATCTGTGAGAAAAAGCTTTCTTCCACGTCCAAAAAATCTTTATGTCAGTCTTGCACTGAAAAGATAAGGAAAAGCCGTCTTTAATGGAGGAAATTAAAGGGATGGTTCGGCATGAGATCCAGTCCTCCCTAGCTTCTTTTTCCCATGCCTTTTCCTCTGCTGAGCCATAACCTGCGGCCAAAAAGAGGAAGTTAATTACTGATCCAGATTCGGATAATAGTGACGTTTACGTCCCATCTGTGTCTGAAGATTTCCTGAAGGAAGGGGAATTATCTGGGCCTTCAGATGTTGAGGATAGAAGATATTACTTCTCATCTGCATTTACTCAGGAGCTTCTTGCTGCCGTTAGAAGCACCATGAATATAGAGGATGTTCAGGAGAAGCAAACTATTCAGGATGAAATGTTTGCAGGGCTCAGGCCAAAGTAAAAATTAGTTTTTCCCATTCATGAGAATTTAGAGTGCCTAATTCAGGATGAATGGCTACATCCGGAGAAAAGACTGTTTCTGTCTCAAGAGATTAAGGACAGATTTCCCTTTGATGAATCTAAAATCAAAGGTTGGGCTGAAGTGCCAAAATTTGATATGCAGGTGGCTAAAGTGGGGAAAAAGACGACGCTTCCTTTTGAAGACTCGTCGCAGCTTAAAGACCCGCTAGATAGGAAAGCTGACAGCCTCCTTAAAAAATCCTGGGAGTGCTCTTCAGCACTATTACAAGTTAATATTGGATCAACTTGTGTGGCAAGGTCTGTGTATAGATGGCTAGACCAACTTGAGATCCACCTTAGAGAAGGCACCTCAAGGGAAGATATCTTATCCTCCATTCCGCTGCTACAGAAGGCCACTGGCTTTCTTGCAGACGCCTCAGCAGAGTCAGTAAGGATTGCCTCCAGATCTGGAGTCCTCTCTAATACAACTCGCCGAGCATTATGGCTGAAAATGTGGGCCGGTGACCCAATTTCTAAACAAAAGCTCTGTGCTATTCCCTTCCAGGGAGAGTATGTTTTTGGTCCAGAATTAGATATGTTGCTTGAAAAGGCAACGGATAAAAAGTCGCTTCCAGAGCCAAAACCTTCTAAAAGAAAACAGCCATTTCATCCCTTTCAAGGATACAGTTCTGAATTTAACTCCAAGGGTAAAACAGGCAGATGGAGCTACCCTAAGGGAGGCAGGGGGAAGAATATCTTCTTTAACCCCAATAAGCAATCCCGGGACAAACAATGACGCCAGGAGGATAGGGGGCAGGTTGTCCAGGTATGCCGTATACTGGAAGGAAATAACATCCAACCTGTACATCCTAAATTCTATAACAAACGGCTTCAAAATAGAATTTTCAACCTATCCCCCCAGGAGAGTAGTGTTCACATCCATACCATCTCCTACACTTCACCTGGCTTTGATGGAAGGTGTCTAGAAGCTTCTGGACACGGAAGCAATTTGTCCTGTTCCCCCCCTTAGAAAGAGGGGAAAGTCATTATTCCCGCCTGTTTATGGTAAAAAAACCAAGTGGGGCGTACAGAATAATAATAAATTTGAAGCCTCTAAACAATTACATAGTTTATCATCTCTTCAAGATGGAGTCAGTAAAGTCCACAATTCCCCTGGTAGGGCAGGACCATTTTATGGCCACCATCGACCTTCAGGATGCATACTATCACATTCCTATTCATCCTCTCTACCAAACATTTTTAAGGTTTGCAGTCCAGAATGGGGGGGGGGGGAGTCACTCCATTTTCAGTTTCGGGCAGCTCCCCTTCGGAATATCATCAGCCCCAGGGCTATTTACAAAGGTGATGGTGGAAGTAGTAGCTTTTCTAAGAAAACAAAATCTGATAGTGGTCCCTTATCTAGACGACCTCATAGTGGTAGCTCAGTCTTTTTCTCTTCTCCAGTATCACGTCCAGATAGTATGTCAGACTTTACAAAAAATAGGATGGGTAATAAATTGGGGGAAATCCAATATAGTCCCAAAGTATAGCAAGATTTTCCTAGGTATCCTGCTCGATTCCCATCTGCAGATGTCTTTTCTCCCTCCAGACAAGATAGTGGCTCTAAAGTCCAAAGTGGCTACCTTTCAAAGGAAGACAAAGGTATCTATAAGGGAGGCAATGTCTGTACTGGGGTCTATGACCGCTTGTATTCAGGCAGTTCCCTGGGGTCAAGCTCATTCAAGAGTTCTTCAGTCCTTGATACTATCAAGTTGGGACAAGAGTCAGCTGTCATTAGACAAGATGATCTATGTGTCTCACAGTGTAAAAGTCTCCCTACAATGGTGGAGGAAGACCGCAAACTTACAGCAGGGAATTCCTTGGAATCCCTCTCCAGTAATTCAGATTACTACAGATGCAAGCAGATTGGGTTGGGGAGCAACCCTTTCTCAGAGATCAATTCAGGGGGCCTGGTCTGCAGCTCTCCACAACCATTCCTCAAACTTCCTGGAGCTCAGGGCAGTTTGGGAAGCCCTAAAAGCAACCAGACCATTGATAAAAGACTCTCATGTCAGGATATTGTCAGACAACATGACAGCAGTGGCATTCCTGCGCCACCAGGGAGGTACTCAATGGCGGAACCTTCAGGCTCTCTCAGCTCAGATATTCGCCTGGGCAGAGAGACACCTAAAATCCATCTCTGCTCTCCATCTAAAAGGTTCTTCAAACCATCAAGCGGATTTTCTGAGCAGAAAACATCTAAATCCAGGAGATTGGAGTCTAATGGCAGAAATTTTCCAGCAGATTTGTCAGGTCTGGGGAACTCCAGAGGTGGACTTATTTGCCAGTTGTCAAAATGTGAAGGTTCCTCAGTTCTTTTCACTCAACCCAAGAGAACCTTGTCTAGGGATAGATGCCCTTTCCCACAGCTGGGAATTCACTCTGGCATATGCCTTTCCTCCACTTCCTTTACTTCCTAGGGTTCTGCAAAAGATCATCAGAGAGAATCTGAGGGTCATCCTAATAGCCCCAGTATGGCTCAAAAGAGCGTGGTTTGGGCTCCTAAACAGTCTCAGAATGGAAGATCCATTAATACTTCCATTACTTCCAGACCTTCTACATCAAGGTCCAATATTTCATCCAGATCCTCAGAAGCTCCGGTTAGCAGCCTGGCTTCTGAAATCTCCATTTTGAAATCAAGAGGACTGTCTGAGTCGGTTATTCAAACCTTCCAGGCGGGAAGAAAGAAAGTTACCCATGCTATCTATAGTAAGGTGTGGAAGAAATTCCTTTCCTGGTGTGGCAGTAGTGTTCCTGACATCAACCATCCAAGTATAGGAAAAATCTTAGATTTCTTGCAAGCAGGTCTGGATAAGGGTCTAAAACCTAGTACTTTGAAGGTACAAGTATCAGCCCTTAGCAGTTATTTTGATTCTGACTTAGCTAACCATCGCTGGGTTAAGAGATTTTTTAGTGGGGCCTGCAGGCTTTTCCCAGGGAGAAAGGTGTTACTTCCTCAGTGGGATCTCAATATATTCCTTAAGGGCCTGACGCTGCATCCCTTTGAGCCAGTCGCTGAGGCTAATATAAAAGAACTGTCCTGGAAAGCGGCTTTTCTGGTTGCCATAACATCTGCCAGAAGAGTTAATGAAATTCAGGCTCTCTCTATCAGAGAACCTTTCCTAAAAATTTTAGAGGACAGAATAATTTTTCGGCCGGACCCTACTTTTTTTCCAAAAGTAGTTTCAGATTTTCATATGTCTCAGGAGATCATTCTTCCTTCCTTTTGTCAACATCCGTCTAATAGGAGGGAAGAATCGTTTCATAGGCTAGATGTCCGTAGAACTATCCTTTCTTATCTGAAAACCTCTTCAGACTGGAGAAAGGATGAGAATTTTTTTATACAGTTTTGTGGCCCTAACAAGGGGAAGAAACTGTCAAGGAAATCCCTTGCCAGTTGGATTAAAAACGTAATTTGTAAATTTGTAAGGCCTATCTGTGTCAGGGGTTATCTCCCCCGAAACACTTTAAAGCTCATTCTACCAGAGCCATGTCTGTTTCTTGGGCTGAAAGGGCTGATGCCTCCTTAGACCAAATCTGTAGAGCCGCTACTTGGTCTTCGGTCCATACATTTACTAAACATTATAGATTGGACCTTTGTTGCAAGTCGGACCTCTCCTTTGGGAAGAAGGTCCTGCAGGCGATAGTCCTCCCCTCAGAGTAGTTATCTGGCATTCCTCCTATGGTGCTGTCATGGAGGGCATTTGAGAAAATAGAATTAGTACTTTCCGGTAATTCTGTTTCTGGTAAGCCCTCCATGACAGCACCCTGATTTCCCTCCCATTAACTAGACTATATTTGGTTTAGGATATACTAATAGTGGTCATATGGAATACACTGAAGAGGGAGGAAGGGGAGGGGCTATTTAACCTCTTGTGTGCTTTTCCTGTCCCTAATAGTGGGAGGAGATACAACCTCCTGTGGTGCTGTCATGGAGGGCTTACCAGAATTACCGGTAAGTACTAATTCTATTTTTCTTGCCATAATACAAATTCTAACACTCCATTCAGTAGGACTATCAGCTGTGTATCCACCTGACTTTTGAACAACACAACTGATGATCCCAACCCCATTTATAAGGCAAGAAATCCCACTTATTAAACCTGACAGGGCACACCTGTGAAGTGAAAACCATTTCAGGTGACTACCTCTTGAAGCTCATCAAGAGAATGCCAAGAGTGTGCAAAGCAGAAATCAAAGCAAAAGGTGGCTACTTTGAAGAACCTAGAATATAAGACATATTTTCAGTTGTTTCACACTTTTTTGTTAAGTATATAATTCCACATGTGTTAATTCGTAGTTTTGATGCCTTCAGTGTGAATCTACAATTTTTATAGTCATGAAAATACAGAAAACTCTTGGAATGAGAAGGTGTGTCCAAACTTTTGGTCTGTACTGTATATATAGATATATAATGTTTTTGTTATACTTCATTGTTTATCTCTAACTTAATTGCCCATGTATGTTCTGAATTTCTTGAACTCCAAGCTTATGCCCCAATGTGTAGAAGGTTACAGTAAATAATAAATTGTATTACTATTTATTTTCCATATTTAATCAGCATTTTCACGTTTAATCATTTTATGTGCAATTTTGAGAAATAAAACATTTAGCTAAATTTTCCATTTATGAATAATTTTTCTGTACATAACAAACAGGAACATTTACCTTCAAAGCAGGCAGTGAATAAAATATGTTCCTTTACCTGTGGTATGCTGTCTACATAGACATGAGGCATAAACCAGATATAGTGCTGCACTTCTCTAATGTGTATTTCATGATTAGAGAGCTGGTTCTTTTCTTGTAAATAGTGCTTTTCAATATGAGGGAAATATTTTCATTTTCCCACTGCAAACCAGCTACTGTGTGAGGATAGAATACATAACCACATACAAATTGAAGCAAACCATTCCCTCCCCCCCCTTTCTTGTTTCAGCAAATAATGTGCTTCATTGTAGTAAAAGTATGAGTATTTCCATTCTGACACTTTATAGTAAAATCTTCAGTTGATATATTTCCAATGAAAAATTTACCATTTCATCTATCTATGTATGTGCTGTATATATAGCTGCATCTATAGATAGAATCATCTCAGAAAATAGGCCATTATCAGGGAAGTAGTATGGATCCATTCATGAAAAAGAAAAGAAATAGAAGAGGCCTAACTACATTATATTCAATAGAATAAAGAAAACATTCCTGTGAATAAGATAAGAACAGTCAATGTATAGAATCAATTCATTTTCCTTGTAGTATGTTAGTCCTTTAGCAGAGGAATTCTGATACAGGAGATGCAAGGCCAGTTCTCAGGTAAGTATTCAGGCAAATGGAAGCAAATGTCAAAGGTCTCCAGCACCATTTAGATTAAAAAACTTTTTTTAGTCCTCCATTAAAAGCAAAGCAGACTCGGGCAAATTTATTATTACATTTTTCTGTTGAAGATGGGTGATATTGTCATGTACAATTGGTGCAAGGCCCTTTCCAGCACCAAATGTGTAACACATTCCCTGTTCTGCGCACCTTTTACTACTTTCCGTGAATGTAGGTTTAGTGGAGTGGGGTGGGGCAGGACACCTTAGCCCCACATATTTATTATAACTCACACCAGTTTTTTTGGCAAGAATTATACAGGAAATCTACACCAGTTCCTGACTTGCATAGAGTATTATTTTGGCGCATGGAGCCTGTTGATAAATCAGACGTGCCTTGCTCCTATGGAGCCCTTTATTAGGTGCGAACTTAGCTGTATCCCAGTGAGGTAAAGACATTGTCTTGAATAATCTACAGTAAATACACAGTAAATACACATAAATATCATATAACTCACATAAAAATGCAAGGAGAAGAGCAATGCAATAGAAGTTCCTGAACTCCATTATATTATATTACTGGATCATTACCTGTACTTAAAGGGGTTTTCTAGCATTATATATATCTATATGCATATATTTATGTACAGTTGAAACCAGAAGTTTACATACACATATGACACATATGCATGTTTTTCTCACTATCTGATATGAAATCATTACAAACCTTTTCCGTTTTAGGTCAACTAGGATTACCAAAATTATTTATATTTGCCAAATACCAGAATAATGAGAGAGAATTTTTAAGGCATTTTTCTTACTTTTTGCAAAGTCAAAAGTTTACATACATTTCTTTAGTATTTGGTATCATTGCCCTTAAACTGTATGACTTGGGTCAAACGTTTTGGATATTCTTCCACAAGCTCCACAACAATAGATGGTAGGAATTTGGGCCCATTCCTCCTGACAGAACTGGTGTAACTGAACCATGTTTGTAGGCCGCCTTGCTCGCACCTGACTTTTCAGCTTTGCCCATAAATTGTCAATAGAATTGAGATCAGGGCTTTGTGATGGCCACTCCAAAACATTGACTGTGTTATCCTTAAGCCACTTTGTAACCAGTTTGTTGCCCACAGGGAACGCTAATTCGATCTCACAGCCTTTTTTCTGCCGATATCAGCTTTTAAATGATTTATAACAGCGCCAGGATTTCCCTGTGGTCAACATAGATGTAACATCATCCATTTATGATGGTAAATTGTCTGAATATAATGCATTTAACATGTTTTAATGATTGCTTTGTGGTTCCTCCCACAATAGGTGGGTCTATCCTCTTTTTCCTTTAAATAGCTCAATGTTATACCTGTTAGTATGTCTTGTCTCATTTTACACTTGAAAAAGGAGAATTTTGATCTCTGAAACGCGTTGTGTGTTTTGAGCCCCAATAAAGTTTCTTTCATCTGGAAAGCGCAGATATACTATCTCTCTATTTTTGGAGTATCCACTCCATCTACAAAAACTGTTACTTTTGTTCTTGGGTTGATATGCACATTTCGTACCAAAGCACTTTCATCTCTGGGACACAGAACCCATCTCCTTCCTGAGCGGTATGATGGCTGGACATTCCCATCTTGTTTGTACTTGCGTATAATTGTTTGAACAGATGAACGAGGCACCTTCAGGTATCTGGAAATTGCACCCAAGGATGAACCAGACTTGTGCAAGTCCACAATTCTCTTTCTGATATCTTGTCTGATTTCTTCAGGCTTTCAGATGTTACACAAAAGAAGCAGTGTGTTTCAGGTGTGCCTTAAAATACATCCACAGGTGTGTCTCTAATTAACTCAGATGTTGCCAATAAGCCTATTAGAAGCTTCCAAGGACATGACATCATCATATGAGCTGTCCCAAATGGTTTAGAGGCATAGTAATCTTAGTGTACATGTAAACTTTTGACTTTGCAAAAAGTAATAAAAATGCCTTAAAAAAATTTCTCTCTCTTAATTCTGGCATTTGGCAAATATAAATAATTTTGGTAATCCTAATTGACCTAAAATGGGAAAGGTTTATTCTGTTTTCATGTTAGATAGTGAGAAAAACATGCATATGTGTCTTTTTATATAGTGTATTGTAACAGGATTAGCTCAGGGATTGTCGTCTCCTCAGATAGACGAGCACTTTTTGGCACAGCAATTAGAGTCCAGTCCAGCCAAGTATGGTGCAACTGGCCACAACCAGTTTTATTAGAGGTTTAACCCCTTAACGACCTTGGACGTACTATTACGTCCTTGGCGCTAGGTACTTCGCGTACCAGGGCGTAATACTACGTCCGAGGCCGGCCGCCGGGATCGGAACCGGGTGTTAGCTGTAAGAGACAGTTAACACCCTACACCATATACTCCATAACCCCCGGTCGGAACTGAGTTCCGATCGGAGGTTTTAACCCCTTGGATGCCGCGGACAAACATGACCGCGGCATCCAAGGGGTTCCGCCATCTTGCCGCCCCCCCGGCACCCCCCCCGCGGCAAGATCGGGGGGATGCCGATATCTATAATCTGCAGCCTGGGGTCTACCAAGTGACCCCAGGCTGCCTGGAGACCCCACTACCTGGTTGATCCTGCCGAGACCTGCGGAAGTCAGCGCTGTGTTTCCATAGCGATGACTTCCTATATAGACTGCAAGACACAGTAGACCTGTAGATCAAAGCATCTCTGGCTCAGGTGTCCTAATGGGACACATAAAAAAGTAAAAAAAAAAAAATAAAGTATGTGAAAAAAATTAATAAAAGAATAAAGCCCCAAAAATTACCTTTTCCTATATAAAATAAATTATATAAAAAATAAACCTAAAAATGAATAAAAACAATACATATTTGGTATCGCCGCATCCGTAACAACCTGTACAATAAAACTGAAACCATATTTAATGTACACGGTGAATGTCGGGGGAAAAAAAAACGGAAAAAACCCGCCAAAAGTAATGATTTTTCGCCATCTCACCTTACAAAATATGCCATAAAAAGTGATCAAAAAGTCATATGTACCCCAAAACAGTACCAATAAAAAGCACAAGTTGTCCTGCAAAAAATAAGCCCTAAACCAACTCTCTAAACTGAAAAATAAAAATGCTACGCATCTTAGAAGATGGCGATGCAAAAAAAAATTGATTTATGTCCCCAAATGGGTTTTTGTTCTGCAAAATTGGTATCGCATAAAAAACAGTATAAATGAGGTATCGCTGTAATCGTACCGACCCGCAGAATAAAGATAACATGTTACTTACGCTCTACGCTGCATGGTGAAAAATTTAAAAGGTAAAACGCAGTGCCAGAATTGATGGGGTTGTTTTTTAATCCACCAAGAAAGAGTTAATAAAATTTATTTAATAAGTTGTAGGCACCTAAAAATGATGTCATTAAAAAATACATCTCATACTGCAAACAACAAGCCCTCATATGGCTACATCACCAGAGAAATAAAGAAAATATAGCTCGTACAATGTGAAGACAAAAACCCCAAAAATCGCCAAATCATTAGAACATAACTGGCTGCGGCAGGAAGGGAATGTATAAACTGTGCAAGCATATATCAGGGTACAAACCAGATTTAGAGTTTACGAGGGAAAATAACCCAGAATTGACCCCCAGAGTGACCTCCCCAATAATAGGAACTACTGGGGAAATAGTAGGGAATTTAGTGTACCCAATGTATTATACACAGCTTACATATTCATTCACTTTTCCCCATCCGCTGTGCAGTCACGTCTGGGATACTAATGCTCGCTACACCCCTTGATTCTTTGAGGGGTGCACTTTTCAAAATGTGGTCATTCCCTAGGGGTTTCCACTTTACTGGTACTTTAGAGGCTCTGCAAACATGACATGGCATCCAGATCCCAAACATCTGAATCTGTGCTCCAAAAGCCACATAGCGCTCCTTCCTTTCTGCGCCCTACTGTGTTCCCAATCTGCAGTTTATACCCACATGTATGACACTGGTGTACCTAGGATAACGTACTTAATGTCATATGTGGGTATAAACTGCTGTTTGGGCACAGCCGGGCACAGAAGGGAAGGAGCGCTATTTGGTTTTTGGAGCACAGACTTGGATGGTTTGGTTTTTGGACGCTATTGCACTTTTGCAGAGCTGAAATGCCAGTACAGTGAAATCCCCTGACATGTCACCCCATTTTGGAAACTACACCCCTGAAGGAATTTATCCTGGGGTACAGTGAGCATTTTTAATCCCCAAGTGTTGCTATAATTTATTATCCATAAATGAATACGTAGCTGATGATGAAAGGTGAAAATGACAATTTTTCCAGGAATACATCATTTCAGTGCATAATATGTTGTTCCCGGTTAGTATCAGAGATGAACGCTCCAAAAGCTGTTGTGCCCGGGATCCCCGCTCACCAGTTTTTGGAGTGTGTGTCTGTGCAGACATAAACTGGGCACAACATATTGGGCACTGAAATGGCGTATCTATAGAAAAATTTCATTTTTAACTTTTCATTATCAGCTGCACATTCATTACTGGAAATTAAAAGAATGCAACACTAAGGGTTAATAATGCTCGCTACCCCACTTGATAAATCCCTTGAAGGGTGTAGTTTCCAAAATGGGGTGAGATGTCTGCGGATTCCACTTTACTGGAAAATATTAGAGCGCTATATGCTTTTGGAGCGCATATTTAGATTGTTGTTTTTTGGACGCAATGTCACATTTGCAGAGACCCTAAAATTGCCCTTACAAAATGGGGGTCACTCCTTGGGGAATTCCAATTTACTGGCACCTCCAGGGCTCTGCAAAAATAACATGGCGACCAGAAAGTACTCCAAAAGCTAAAAAAAACACAGTGCTCCTTCCCTTCTGAGCCCTGCTGTTTGCCCAAGCAGCAGTTTATACCCACACATTTAATTTTTTTGTCCCCGGGATAGCCCACTTAATAGTTTTAGGAGTTCATGTCTCTGATGCCACAAAGTGGCCGCAACGTATTAGGCACTGAAATTGGATATTTCTTTAAAAACTTTAATTTTCACTTTGTACATTAATTTTTGGGAAGCATTTTTAGGCTCAAAATGATAATATCCCTTGATACATTCCTTGAGGGGTGTAGTTTCTAAAATGGGGTCACTTTTGAGAGGTTTCCATTGTATTGGTACTTTAGGGGCTCTGCAAATGCGACATGGTACTCAAAAACTATTCCAGCCACATCTACCCTCCAAAAGCCAAATAGCGCTCTTTCCATTCTGAGCCCCACCATGTACCCCTACAGCAGTTTATGACCACATATGGGGCATTTCTGTGTTCAGAAGAAATTGTGTAACAAACTGTGGTGTGTTTTTTCTTCTTTAACCACTTGCAAAAATTAAAAATATGTCGCTAAATGGACAGTTTATTGGAAAAAAGTAATTAAATCATTTTTACGTCACTAAGTCAATAAAATTTGTGAAACAGCTGTGAGGTCAAAATGCTCACTATACCCCTAGATAAATTCTATGAGGGGTGTTGTTTTCAAAATGGAGTCACTTTTTGGGGGTTTGTATTGTATTGGTACTTTAGGGGCTCTGCAAATGCGACATGGCACCCAAAAACTATTCCAGAAAAATCTGTCCTCCAAAAGCTAAATAGCGCGCTTTCCATTTTGAGCCCTGCCATGTACCCATGCAGCAGATTACAACCACATATGGGGCATTTCTGTGTTCAGGAGAAATTGTGTAACGAACTTTGGGGAGCTTTTTCTCCTTTGCCCTCTTGTGAAAATGAAAAATTTGGGGCTAAATTGACGGTTTATTGGAAAAAAAAAGTAATTTTTCATTTTAATGTCCCAATGTTAATAAAATCTGTGAAACAGCTGTAGGGTCAAAATACTCACTATACCCCTTGATATGTTCTGTGAGGGGTGTAGTTTTAAAAATGGGGTCACTTTTAGGGGGCTTCCACTGTATTCGTACTTTGGGGGCTCTGCAAATGCGACATGGTACCTGAAAACTATTCCAGCAAAATCTGCCCTCCAAAAGCCAAATAGCACTCTTTCCATTCTGAGCCCTGCCATGTACCCATACGGCAGACCGCATATGGGGTATTGCCGTGTTCAGGAGCAATTGTTTTGCAAACTGTGGGGTGCTTTTTCTCCTTTAACCCCTTGTGAAAATGAAAACTTTGGGGATAAAGTGACATTTTAGTAATGTTTCATTGATACATCCCAGTGTTAGCAAAATCTGTTTAACGGCTGTAAGGTCAAAATGCTCACTATACCCCTTGATGAATTCTGTGAGGGGTGTAGTTTCCAAAATGGGGTCACTTTTTGGGGGTTTTTCCTTTGTATTGGTACTCTAGGGGCTTTGCAAATGAGACATGGCACCTGAAAACTATTCCAACAAAATCTGCTTTTCAGATGCCCAGTGTCACTCCTTCCCTTCCGTGTGCTGCCATTCACCCAAACATCAGTTTACACCCACTTGTGGAGTATTTCCATGCTTGGGAGAAATTGCATAACAAACTGTGAGACACATTTTCTTCTTTAACCCTTTGTGAATGTGTTAATTTTAGGGCTAAATTAAGGAATTAGTGGGAAAAAATTAAATGTCTAAATTTCACCTCCATATTATTTTAATTCCAGTGAAATGCTTAAAGGGTTAACAAACTTCCCAAATGTTATTTTGAATTATTTGAGGGGTGCAGTTTTGAAAATGGGGTGATTTATGGGGGTTTCTAATATATAGGCCATTATAATCCTCTTCAGAACTGAAGTGGTCCCTAAAAAATTAGTTGGGAAATTTTCTTGTAAATCTGCAAAATCGCTGTTACACTTGTAAGCCTTCTAACATCCAAAATAAATTACAGGACAACTAAAAGATGATGCTGATATATAGCAGAGATATGGTAGATAATATGTATTAATGTATTTGGGTGGTATGACTATCTGTCTGAAAAGCAGAGCATTTCACATTTTGAAAATTGCGATTTTTTTTCCAAATTTCCATCAAATTTCCTATTTTTTTTATAAATAAATACAAAAATATTCATTAGTGTTTACCACTAACATGAAGTACAATGTGTCACGAAAAAACAATCTCAAAATCACTTGTGTAAGTTAAGACGTCTCAAAGTTATTGCCATAAAAAGTGACACATGTCAGTTTTGAAAAACGAGGCCTGGTCCTTAACGCACTTTTGGGCTAGGTCCTTAAGAGGTTAAGGAAAACAAAAACAATAAAAATACAAAATAAAATCCTAGCCGTCCGGCCACTACCTACAATACACAATACAGGTATCTAACGAGAGAGAGCTGGGCCTACTGCACAGCTCCCTAAATACAACATACAGCAGTTTAACTCACAGTGATTTCCCAGGAGCAGAGAGAGCGAAATACCTGTGTGCTGTCTGCCCTTATATACACACACTTCAGGAACCAGGGAATTAACCCCCAGACATCCCAAAACCTGAAGTGGCTGAATGGAGTAGAGCCACACCCAACTCTGCCTTCTCCAGCAGCCAGACCTTTTACCAGGGTTTAGATAAAACCCTCCAGCAAGGAACACACCTTTCCCAGGTGCTTTTAGAAGGAATATGACAAGAACCTGGGAGAAATGTATACTCCTTCTCCAACTTTGCCCCTGGTCCTGTCACAGTATGTAAACTTCTGGTTTCAACTGTATATATCATGCCAGAAAACTCCTTTAGGCCAAGGCCCCATGTAGCAGGCTGCAGCAAAAACGCGCTGCGGGAAAAACCGCGGCAGAAACACATTGCTTTTTTCCCGCAGTGCTTTTCACAGAAAGTGAAACCTCTGCGGACTTTCTGTTTCAATTATACCTATAGGAAAACCGCTGGCATTTCTGTAGGTATAATTGACATGCTTCAATTTCCAAAACTGCAACGATTTTGGAAATCGCAGGGTGTCAGCTGCGTGTATTTTTCTGCAATGTATTTTTCTGCAATTGCACTAATGGTAATGATTCAGTAAAATAATTTAATGGAGTTTAATTACATGTGTGTAAAAGAAATTTCTCCCCACCAGCCTATGCATAAAAAATGTTTCATTGCTGTTGCAGTACAGTTACTGCCCATAAGGATTTGGTTTTAACAGGTGTGAAAGATCCTCAGTGCGCCAACACCGCTTTGGCCCACACCTGAGACTTCTTTCATAAAAAAAACACACTCACCGCCAGTGAGTGCTGGGTTCACAAGATAAATACAAGACAAGCTTTCTAAATTTTGTATATTTATTAACCCCTAAATGGGTCGGTATTAACATCTAACACATGCAGTTCAGAACAGATATGCAGATATATGCAAGCATTAACAGTTACTAGTTACAATATACAGTACAATAAAATAAAAGGGAATAAAAGTGAAATAATTACTTTACCACACATATCCTGGATGTGGCTCTATAATCCAACCCTCACACATGGCATGTGGGGATAACCAGTGGAGGCAGAAACATCAGCCCAGCATTCCAGCCTGCATGCTCATCACAGTCTATCCCAGTAGTCTCTCTGTAGTCTCATCATAGTATTCTCCTTGTAGTCTCAGCCCAATCTCCTCCTCACTGACCTCTTACCTCATCTTTTATACCCTTGATTACACCACCCAGAATGAGGTCACCGGTGACGGCAAGTCTGATTGATTAATGCACTCAAGTCAAGATTCTTTGTAAGGAGATGGGACCAAGTGAAATGATACAATGTTATCAACCATGTCTGATCTAACAGCCCAGGCTGAACAATGCAGGTGTATTTGATCACCCAGGGCTATGTAGGAATTCAATGGAGCTATTCTGGGATGGTTACAAAGCCCTATTGTTACAATGTTTCCACTAATGACAACATACACCTAGGATTCTAGCTGCGCACATTATGAGTAAATAAAAGTAAGAGGGAGATACGACACTCAGAGATCAAAATACATCTTTGAGTTATAGCCATATTTAAGTGGAATCATCACAACAGGGAAACCTTTTCTGCACAAAGTATATTGCAAAGGATGGGATTAAGGGGGCAGGTGATGTAAATACTGAGTGCTGTTTCAAGGTTCACTTGCAGTGGCACTCATCTCTGTAGATGCTAAAGAGAGATGAAGAGGAATATTACTGAATAAGGGAGCTACATTACAGTATGTGTTCACTTCTACCATAACTTGAATTTGGTTAAGTATTCTAATTTCTCTGGAAACAAATACAATACAATATTGCAAAATGCAATAAAAACTCTTGACAGGCTTCAATTCACAACCACTAGATTGTCGCACATAAACAGACATAGGATAGATGTCTCTTAAAAGAATATCACAAAAGCATGTTTTTTTTTTCAACTGTAATTTTTATTCAAGTTTACAATATAGTCATAAATAAAAGATAAATAAAGAAATACAAAGGAAAAGTACCGTAAAATGGAAAATCAATGAGAGTAAAACAGATAAAACACCAGGACAGGGGAGACAGACAAAGGGAAAAAGGGTAGGGAAAAAAGGGGAGAGAAATAGGTCAAAGATTATGCAGCATACAATAGGCATCCCATGTGGACCAGATTGCATCAAAGGCCACTACCATATTATTTAGGCTTGCCATCAGATATTCCAATTTCCGGATATTTTTGACACGGGCAATGAGATCAGAAGTGGATGGGTATGGGGGGGGGGGCAACTGACTTTCTGTGCAAGGCTATGAGTGATTTAGCTGCTGTACAGATAGGGGAAAAGTTTGGCAGACTTTTTCCCCATCTGTCTCGGTGGTAGGTTAAGTAAGTGGATAAAGGGGTCTAGCATTACTGATTGCATAAAGAGATCCTCAACAATAACCTTGACATCTCTCCAGTAGCCTCGTATCAAGGGGCAGTCCCAGGATATGTGGAACAAAGAACCTATGGATGAGTTGCATCCCCAGCAAATTGAGGGGGATCGTAGGATTCAGGGAATGGAGAAGGGCTGGGGTATGGCAGCCAACAATCCCCCTGGGAGAAGCAGATTATATAAGAAGGAAATCATGGATGATATCTGTGAGGCAAGGGGAAAGAGGCCAGAGCATGTAGACCAGATCGCCCTTGTAAAGTGTATGGGACCCAATGTGGGGGACGGGAAGGAAAGAGGTCCACAAAAGATCATTAGGGTGCGTGGGAGCAAGCCACAGCTTCTCAATCTCCACCAACTTTGTATACGCCTGAGATGCGCCCCAAAAGAGAATACATCACCGGTGGTTGGCCCAATGGTAATGTAGGAGGTAAGGAACCGTCAAAACCCCAACCCCCTTCCCCGCCTACTTAACAGATCTTGGGATCCAATGACATTTTGCATTCTAGATGAATTGGAGCATGGCCCTCTGCAAGTCACGAAGGTCCGAATGGGAAACCACTATCAGGAGGGTCTCAAAGAAATACTATAGTTTAGGTAACAGGGTAATTTTTACAGCAGAGATCCTACCCAGTAGGGAAATATGTAAAGGGCACCACTTATTCAACAGCTGCTTGAGCTCACAGAACAGCCAGGGGTAATTTGAGGAGTAGAGCATAGTGTAGGAGGGAGAGATTTGGATTCTGAGGTATTTAATTGACTGTTCATGCCATTGGAAGTCAAAATTGCTATGCTATAGCTGCATGGTTGAATTGCGAATAATTATGGGAAGGGCTTCCATCTTTGAGGGATTAACTTTGCATCCCAACAGTTGACACAAAAGCATGTTTTTTTTTAAAAAAAGCTGGTCATCTGACACCACACATCTCAGGATATGTTTAGCCAAGAGAAAGGTCAAGAGTGCCCAGTGGTTTTCTAATATGGACACTAAACATACAAGTTGCCTTATATAACATCATCACTGTTCATCTATACCTAGAAGGTTGTTACGAATACAGCTGTAGCAGTCATTAAGCTAGCATTCATTACTCTAATTTCATGATATGGTGCATTATGAAATAACTGTTGTCATGCAAAGTGAACTAATGAACGTTTGTTAACATAATACAAAACATTTATTTAACAACTGAGATATCTGTACTATGCAAAGTAATGTACAGTATGTATGAAACAATTCAGGTCACTACATGTGTCCTTTATACACTTAAAATGCCCCAAATATCTACCTATATCTGCATTATAATTAAGGTCAAGGGATGGGATATATTCAGCAGAAAGTAAGCAGTCAATTTCTAAAGTTGAAATCTCAGTGACTTTGATAAGGGCAGAATTGTGAGGTGTTCCTGATGTGCAATAGTTAATAACTACCAAAAGCAGTCCAAAGAAGGACAACTGGTGATCTGGAAACAGGGTCTTTGTACCTCTGCTATCCTCTGTCCATCACCATAACGGTCTATAATGGACACCTGAAAATCTGAAAAAGCCCAAAAATTACTAATTTGCTTCTGTACATATGACAAGCTTTTCATTGCGTGCAACTAAATGGCACCTTTATGTCAAAATATGAAGTTCCCCATAATCAATTAGATTTTATTTTCTAAGTCAGTTAAATTTTAATATTAGAGAAATGATCTTGAGCAGACCACAAATTCCTAAAGCACTAACTCAAAACAAGGTTATCAAAATAAGTGAACTTTAATGACACATCCACTGTATTAGAAGAAAACAAGAGGAAATTATTTAGACGGTAAACCAAAATGGTAAAGTAGAGAGTGGATGAACTGTTGATGGAACGTAAATGTCACCAAAGATGAAATAGACACAAATCTGATTAACATGAAAAAGTAAAAGAAATAGAAGTGGAGAGTAGAAGGGCAAAATTGGAAAAAAAATAATAGAAGACAAGAATTAAACAGCAGTAAAAAACATAATATCAAAATAAAGAAGAATGTTGTAAAGGAAGCAGAAAAGTGTTGTTAAAAGAACAGAACTGCAAATTATAGAGAGCTGTTAGGACCAATTATGACAAATATTAGTAGTATCTGTAAAGATATTGCAAATTGAAACACTGAAAACAAGGAATGATTTTCAGAAGATCTTTGAGATAAAAAACCTAGGCTGAATAATGTCAAATCATAACTGATGAAACAAAGATCAAGCAAAGACAGAAGGAGGATATAGAAGACCTCCACAGAAGAAACATCAATAACCAGGACACTTTTAATTATGCTAGTTGTACTGAAGAACCTTCAGTTCTGGAAACTGAAGTCAAATTAGCGCTGAGATCATTGCTGAAAGGAAGCCTTGGGAATCAATAACATTATAATTAAAATATTATATGCAAATTAAGAAAATGTCATCAAGGAGTTAACCAAATTATCTCAATAAGTGTGGGGAACAGCTCAGTGGATAACATAATTGTTCAAATACCAGTGAAAGCAGAATCTATTAAATTATTAAATAATGATGTTAGTTAACAGAGATCTCTCTTTACTATATGGGCACTCAGGACCCCTCTCTAAGAACTAGACCAAGACCCACAGCAAAGCCTTTTTTAACATAAGCTCAGAATGGTTGAAAAAAAATAAAAGAAGCATTGTCCTCAACTGGTCTCTACTTCCTGTTTCCTCCCTAGACACAGGAAATGATTGGTCAACCAGTCACTGGCAGTGAGTCATGAGAGACCACAAAGTAGAAAAAATAGGACATTCAGGTCACACTGGAACAGAAGCAGTCACAAATGGATGAAGTGAGATAGTGAGGGACAAGTCAGTCATGCTACTGTGTGATTTAGCACAAAGCACTACATGACTAGATGAAGCTGCTCCCCACACCCTGTGACTAGTAAAGGTAAATTTGTATAAGGTTTTAAATGCTTATAAGTTGATTTTTCAGCAACAGAAAACTTAGTGAGGGACACCATAGGAAAGGCCATTATTTGATGCCAAAGTGTGTCAAAGTGTGTCAAAACCAGCTGAAAGCTTCCATTTAAGTAGAGACAGCCACAATGCTTATACTGATTATTTTTAGCCAAAATAACTTTGGAAGCCAGTTTAGCTATGATAATGTGCTTTTGTACGAGGTTGGGAAGGTAGTAATCAATAAACCAAATGGAGGTGGGAAGATTCCCAGGATAGAGCGTTGGTTAGGAAGTAACATTTACATAAGTGACAAGTTTTGTAAAGAATTAAAACATTTGAAGTGACATTTTTTATTGAAAGGGTATATTTACACAGCTGTTGTTTCTAGTTGAAAAATACAGCTTCCAAAATTTTTCCTAGCTGAAAAATTCAGTCTCAGAAATTTCAGACCTGCTAGACAATATTTTTTCACCTCCCATTCATCCCATTCACTTGAATCGGAGTTATCAGGTGGAATCCACCTGAAGATCAATCATGATGCTTATTTTTCTCGTCTACTTCACTGGGGGACACAGCACCATGGGTATAGACCTGGTCACTAGGACACAGACACTAGGGAAAAGAAAGCTGTTGGCTCCGCCTCCAGGCTATACCCTGCCACAGCCACTGTGCATGAATCAGTTTGAAACCTAGTGTCATAGGAGGCAGACATGACCTGACTCTGGTCTTCTGTCTTGCATCGTTTTTATTTTTACCTTTCTTTCAGGTGCAGGGGGTCGTCAGCGTGTACGCCACACTAGTCGTACCTTCCTGCGGGCACAGCACTCTGCAAAAGAGCAGCCTCGCCGGTCACCCAGTCCCCACTCGCCACTCGCCGCAGCGGCGGCCGGAGTACCGGTGACCCCACTCCCACGTGCGAGGTCCTACTGAGGGGGTGACCCTGCGGCGCCTGAAGACGCCAGACAGGTGAGTATGAGAAGAATAGAAGGCAGGTGAGTATGAAAGTTACCTCAGCCTCTCTCCTCCTCCCCTTCAGGCCCCAGTCAGCCCCTTAGTGCCATCTCCCAGGGGGACAATAGCATGGGTCCTGTTTAGGGGTGGGCATCACAGGGTCCCCCAGAGCTGGGCCTTAAGTGGAATCCACCTGAAGATCAATCATGATGCTTATTTTTTCTTATAATGCTGAGCAAAATAGTACTGTGTGAACATACCCCTCTTTCTGTAGCTTAGAATTTAAGACACCGGCAGGCAAACAAACACAGAACACAAAATATGATACATAGGATTGCATCAGGTAGAAATGCAGCTGAAAAAGGCTCAGTGACTGGAGACTAGAGGTCACAAGTTCAGTTCCTTTCAGAAACCTTATAAAAGGCAACAATATTTTTCTATAGCTCTAGGGTACAACATTCTGAGTAACCACCATTAACCATTTTCCACACTGTATTGTAAATAAATGCACATGAAGCAACAATAGTTGTCACACACTTTGCTTCTTTACCATGTACTGTATAGGGTAATAAAACAGGAGAGGTACAGATGTAGCTACCACCAAAAGTCAATTCAGTGTGCTATATTAATAGTGTAGTTCACCAAGCCATTACTTAGTATGCTACAGATATGTCCACCCAGGATTTCTCTCTAAATTGGTTAAGGACTTCAATTTCTCATGAAACCTGTTCAATATAATATTTGCGACATGCTAGCAAGACCCTTGACACAATGCAATTTAAAACACAGCCACTGGGTGACCGTGCACAGACACATACAGAATAGATAGCATATCACTTTCTGGTAGCAAATCATGAACAGCTGCACATCTCATGTTACATATCTGGACATGTTCAGTCAAAAGGAAAGGTAAGGAAGGACAAATCTGTATTTGTGTAGGGTATCACACTGGTTAGTTTTGCATTGCTATATCTGTACATGTAAGCCTATTATATTTCAGAGTTTTTGGGATCTTTGCTTTGTTTTATATCTGATGTTTAAAAACAGATTTGATGTTTGAAAACCTATCCTGATGTAGCTAAGCTAAATATTTGTAAAAGGTGTAGAGATTTTTTGTTAAATTGCCTGAAAAATGCAAGAAATAATGGGTCCAGGTGGGCTCCGGTCCCACTAAGCGTGGGCATTTACAATGAGTGATAAATTATATACAAGATGACAGTGTGACTGTTTAAACACTATTTGCTAAGCTACATCTTCTGCTTGTGTGCTTCATTGAATCACTGTTTTTATATCTTCATTCTGATAGAGAATAATTATTGTGTATATCTAGCTCTTATCTAGAACCAGCAATTCTCTGCAGAGATCGTAAAGTTTAAGAAACATGTAAGCCACATTCATCTACATCCCAAACATTAATATTTAACTATAAGGGATATTATTATTATTAAGAGTAACATTGCCTATCTTTTTACTTTACTGCATTATTATAACAATTCTTACATATAAAAACGCAAAGAGTGACAAATGCAAAAAATGGTTGAAAACATCTTATGATTTTATTATGAGGTAATGTTAATATTACATGACAGTCAAATCTCAGTACTAGAATGCATGATATTGAATTCATCTGTAGAAAATGCATATGTATGGGTATTTCATTGTACAGTATAAATAAAATAGTCCTTCAACTGTAGTAATTATAATTTTTAGATCTTTTTGTAGGATTGTAAATTTGGTAGAAATTTCTACCTATGCCCTCAGCAGCTTTTCCCAGAGGTATGCTCACGTTTGAGTGTGCTATCCAAAGGGGTGTCTGATGGTCTGTTCTGGTCCAATGAAAATAGAGCAGGTCCTATCCTGCCCCGTTTTATTGGAACAGAGTGGATTGGAAGTCCCATAGAAATAATTGCATCACAGAATGCACTCGGATGACACTCGGATGTCACTCTAAGTCTCACCTGAGTGCATTCCGTTGCAAAATCAGGCCCAACTTGAATGCATACTCAGTCGTGTTCATGGGGTCTATGGCCAGGGCCCTACGTTGCGAAACCGCAGCGTTTTACAGCAGTACCTGCAAAGTGTATGGGATTCTGGCTAATCCCATCCACACATTGCAGAAAAAAAAACAGTAGTGTTTTTGTAAATTGCAGCATGTCTATTATACCTATGGAAATACTGGCCTTTTCCACATAAGTATAATAGGGACAGAAAGTCCGCAGAGGAAAACTCTGCGGACTTTCGGTGAAAAGTGCTTTTTGGCTGCGGCTTGCTACATGGGGCCTTAGCCTAAAGGTCATTTTTCTCACAAGTCATGCTCTTCCCATCAGAAATCAGTCAGGTTGCTTTCACTGGATAGTCCATCAGAGGCCACCTTTCAATTTCTTTGCAAAGTTTTTACATAGCTTAAAATTACGTTCATTATTCTGCTACCACTGCACCAATCTATCACAGACCACACGTGGGTGGCATGATGTTGGGAAATAGTCAGTATACTCAGTTAATTTGTTGGCCAGATATGCCCATCTAAACAGTATGCTGGAAGAAGAACTCATAGCAGAATAGGAGTGACTCCCAGGGACATACTGAGAGACAGGTACTCTTAGCAGCATAGATAACTATTATGCTAGAAGTCCCTCTCCTGGCATACTGTTCAGGCCGGTAAATCCAGTCAACACACAGAATGAGTTTCACCTGTGTGAATGCGGAGTAAGTTTGCACTGTCTAAGGTCATACATGCCAGTGATTTTTTTGACAGCTTTAATGTCTATTAATGTCCAAGTTTGACAGTCTTTTTGCATTTGTTCCATTCCATTTTCCCATTTGTAACTGCTATTTTGCATCTATTTTTAATTAACAGTTTTCTAAAAAAAAAAAAAAAAATATCGGATGAATGACATTATTATTTATTTTTTTGTCATTATAAACCATTGAAAAAAAACAGAGGAGGTTGTGATAACTGACCACGTGATATTTATTATCTCTTCATTTTCCTATATTCTTTTGTCTACTTCATTGCACTTGTTTCTGCCATTAGTTTGCTTTTTGATATATAACATGAAGACAGGATTTTTTTTTAACTACATACTTTTGGCTGCTTCGGCTGACTTGCAATGTTGCGAGCACCTGGAGATATTTCATGTATTCTGCTGGATGTCCATTCCGATGTTTGCCAGGCTGATGGATTTGCTGTGGGCTGTTCCTACTCGCCAGGACAACAGTATGTGTAGTGTGATTTCACATAAAGAATTGCCTATTGTCACCTTGAAGTAAGCCACAAATAATGATCTGCTTTTGCTATACACACCTTTTTCTTTCCATACATGTCCTCTTTGTTCATTTGCAATCTGAAATACTTTACATAGTTTCTAGCCCAACACAGTATAATGTTCTCCTTGTGGTGTCGCTCATACATAATAATGTTCCCCTAGTGGCACAGTATAATGTTTTACACACATTATGATGTTTCTCTAGAGGTTCCTCTGGATAGGCCTTCACTGTTACAAATCTTGTGATCCAGGAGCCTCCATGTGCTGGAATTAGCAACAGTGTATGTTAAGTGCAGGCAACTCATCTTATTGTAATAGGAGTGGAGCAGCAGCCGGATTTACTGCAGCTCTGTTCCTATTTTGATACATATAGTAATAATTTTTTTGTTTTAATGGATATGGCACACAAACAAAATAACACAACTGATAATACAAAAATCAAGCATTTTTTTAAATGTTGTTAACAATATAAACTGAAATCACAGAATTGGTCCCAAACAAAAAAATAAAATGTAACTTTTAATAAGTAACCACTAAAATACACAATCTATCATCGACCTATCTAAATATACAAATATACACAAAAAGGTTGAAGAGAGCGTATTCAACCTGATAGAAAAAGTAGATCACACACAGAGGGGGGAAGTTTCAAATGCTGAATTGACTCCAGATATATATATGTCGACCAAATATGTCAATAAAGCTACATAACCTCATATCATCCCCACAATTTGATTATTAGTGTGAACTAAAATAAAGAAGCTCTCTAGTATCAAAAAAACGCTCCTGTGAGACATTCCTATCCCCAAACAGCGTCTCTAACTATCTCAACGCGTTTCCCCTTTCTATAAAGGTTCATCAGGAGTTGATAATGCATACTAGGACTATAGTATGTCCCAAATAGATATATAGATGCAAAGATAAGTAAAAGCGCGGTTAAAACCACAATTCCTGGAGCTCAGATGGTAAGCTCCGGTACTATTATGCGGCCGATGCTGAAGCTCATACATTTGGATATAATATAGACATGCGCGAGCAAAAACACGCCCCCCAATGATGTCACAGCCAATCAGGGCTCCCAACACAAAGCAGCCCATCGATGGCTAGTCATAGACAAACACTGAGGGGTGAGCGAATATTATAACACATATATGAAGGATCAGAAATAGAAAGAAACCAAAGAATACCACTAGATAAAAAAAAAAAACATAAAAAAGAAAAAATAATGCTCATATAAATGAAACTAGGGTACACCTATTCTGCAGATAGCAGCAGAACAAATAATCCCCAATTCCACTTATTAACATTTGAACATATAATCCATCTACTCTATGGATATGGTCAAAGTAACAGACTCCACTATAGATGTTAATACCGCAATCAAAGATGAAACAATATAAAATAAAAAAAATAATTTAAAAAAATCTATAATAACTTCTTTTTCTTTTTTCTTTCTCCCCCCTTTTTTTTTTTATATTTAATAATAGTGAATATAATAACCCTGATATAACTATACAAAGGAAGTAAAAGAAATAGCCTCATTGAGACCTAAGGGCTTAATGGATTTAAACCTAAAAATCCACTGAGTCTACTGTAACAGCACATGCCACGGGCCAACAGTATGCGATTAGGGAATTTATCAATTGTCTCACAGAAGGAGTAGTATATGTAGCATCGTGTTCTTGCCCTCTAAATTATGTGGGTAAAACAAAGAGACAATTTCGTAGACGGATTCTAGATCACATTGGTGATATCACTCGTAGAACAGATACCCCAATTGCTAATCATGTTTGGGAACATCATCATGGGGATGTTTTCTCCATTAAATTTCAAGGTATGGAAAGGGTACATAAATCCCCTCGTGGTGGAGATTGGGATCAGGTTATCCTCTGTAAAGAAGCTCAGTGGATTTTTAGGTTTAAATCCATTAAGCCCTTAGGTCTCAATGACGCTATTTCTTTTACTTCCTTTGTATAGTTATATCAGGGTTATTATATTCGCTATTATTAAATATAAAAAAAAAAAAGGGGGGAGAAAGAAAAAAGAAAAAGAAGTTATTATAGATTTTTTATTTTTTTATTTTATATTGTTTCATCTTTGATTGCGGTATTAACATCTATAGTGGAGTCTGTTACTTTGACCATATCCATAGAGTAGATGAATTATATGTTCAAATGTTAATAAGTGGAATTGGGGATTATTTGTTCTGCTGCTATCTGCAGAATAGGTGTACCCTAGTTTCATTTATATGAGCATTATTTTTTCTTTTTTATGTTTGTTTTTTTTGTTTTTTTATATAGTGGTATTCTTTGGTTTCTTTCTATTTCTGATCCTTCATATATGTGTTATAATATTCGCTCACCCCTCAGTGTTTGTCTATGACTAGCCATCGATGGGTTGCTTTGTGTTGGGAGCCCTGATTGGCTGTGACATCATTGGGGGGCGTGTTTTTGCTCGCGCATGTCTATATTATATCCAAATGTACGAGCTTCAGCGTCGGCCACATAATAGTACTGGAGCTCACCATCTGAGCTCCGGGAATCGTGGTTTTAACCGCACTTTTACTTATCTTTGCATCTATATATCTATTTGGGACATACTATAGTCCTAGTATGCATTATCAACTCCTGATGAACCTTTATAGAAAGGGGAAACGCGTTGAGATAGTTAGAGACGCTGTTTGGGGATAGGAATGTCTCACAGGAGCGTTTTTTTGATACTAGAGAGCTTCTTTATTTTAGTTCACACTAATAATCAAATTGTGGGGATGATATGAGGTTATGTAGCCTTATTGACATATTTGGTCGACATATATATATCTGGAGTCAAATCAGCATTTGAAACTTCCCCCCTCTGTGTGAGATCAACTTTTTCTATCAGATTGAATGCACTCTCTTCAACCTTTTTGTGTATATTTGTATATTTAGATAGGTCGATGATAGATTGTATATTTTAGTGGTTACTTATTAAAAGTTACATTTTATTTTTTTGTTTGGGACCAATTCTGTGATTTCAGTTTGTATACTAGTGGTTCTGGTTCACCGTCTGTGAATTTGTTAACAATATAAAAGTCAACAAAATTGTTAAAATAAAATACTTGTTTACATATAAAATAAGGAAAAGACAAGAGCAATGTCCTAGTGTATGAACATAAACTTTTTGTTATAGGAAAAATTTACTTTACAATGAAACAACATGTTGCGTCAACATAATAAAGCCAATGAGAATAACTACATCTCTAAATAGGAAGTATCCAAAGCTAGAGAAGGACCAGCATCCCTTGTATCCTGGCTACCCTGGAAGCTGTATTATGCTGGAAAAACAGAGAAGTATCCAGCAAGGCCCTGGCTACTTTGTTGGCCTGACTGTGAATAACCATGTTTGGAATGGTTGATGCTGGTAACTGGTTTGGCCAGTTGGTGGAGGTGCTTGACCATATGAAGGTACAGTCCATGGACCAGGCCCCATCATAACTGCCAAAAAGTGGGCCAGCATGCTGAAAATTTGTAGCTGGATGGTAATGTGATTGCCATACCTCGATGCATCATGTTGATGGGAATAGTAGTTACGAACTTGTGAAAAAACTCTCAGAGCTGTCCCAAGGCCATGCTGCAGAAATAGATAGTTCAAACTACTGCCACTGATAAGCCTGCAGTTGCCACTCACATAGTGCCTGAAAAACTTGATCTGGATTGTTGAGTAGGATGATTGCCTTGATCAGTGTGTACATTGCCACCAGAAGTTGAAGCATGATTTCAGGTGATACCTTGTGCAGCTGGGGTACAAGTGTCTTCAGATACATTTCTTCATCCCTTTGGAGGTTTTCCCTTGAAGCAGCTCCAATACCTTTGCATCAATCATAACTTTTACATTGGGATCATATGTAGGTGTTGGGGCAGCACAAGCAGGTCATCACTGAGAAGGTTGTTGTGACGACCCAGTAATAGTGGACATTCCTCTGGCTTGACCACAACATCAAAAGATGTTTGTGCATCTGCAATCATATGATGTGCGGTAAACAATACTGTGTGGGGACCACTATGGTAACAATATAAAGTAAGCACAACACTACAAGGAGAATATTACACTTTGTAGCGACCACTAGGAGAACAATATAAAGTACATACAACACTAAAAAAAACAATAAAATAAAAACAACGCCGGTTTAGAATTCTGTAACGAACAAATAAAATTATGAGGTATGCGCAATTGAAAGAAAGTTTTTGCCATTATAGTAGTAGCAAAATTAAAATAAAATATGAAAAAGGAATTACAGAAGCAGATCCAACACTGGGCAAAATTCTAGATGTTGTGCAGCTGTGTATGGCCTCTTGTATACTACAACATCACCACACCGGAATTCATCAATGCTGTACAAATGCTTTTTAAACAAGTCCCTACAACTTCCGCATCAGGCTTTCAGATCTTTTAATAGATGATGAACACAAGAAAAAATTACTAAACTAAAAAATTACATATAAACTGATACATATACAGTATATATGATATTCTCTGATATACATGATATACACTGATAACCTGAAATACACTAAAAACGAAAATATTACATGTGCAAGCTCTCTGCCTGCAAAAGCCGAAAGGCTAGTAAACAAGTGTACAAAAACATGGTGAATCGTATTTAAGAATAAATTTGTGGCACTGTGATCCATACAACTATTCCTCAGCAAACATTTCACAGAATATCTCTTCCCTTGTCCTTTCTCTCTGGGACATGTCATAATAAATATCACTATTGCTATCTCATGCTGAAGACCTATTCTGCAACAACAATATCACACGTTCAAAGTCAATGTGCTGTGTTTTTGGGGTGTTTTAAACAGTAGAAATAAGGGTCTAGCTGTAAAGTGTCTGCACAATTCACTCCCTGAACACCACAAGGGCTGTGTAGCTGAGCTTAGCGCTACCTGGCAAACAATCCATTTTTAATGGATGTCAAATGGATGACCATCCATTTTACCCATTGACTTTAATTGGAAAAAAAACAGACTGACAAAACTGGTCATGGGAATAAACACATTGAAATCAATGTGTTCTCAAAATGGCCGAGAGATGGACACTTCAAAAAACTGCCGTCAGACGTGTGAATAAGGCCTAAAACATAGACTGAACCCTAGAAATAGCTGCTAGGAAGTAGTGATTTAGATAGCCCTGCTTTTCTTTAGAGGCCTCATAATCAACCATTGGTACTTCTTTTTAGCAACCAATGTCAGTAGTCAGAATAGTAGCAGTGAGGTCCACTCTATCCGAAATTGATTGGACGGCCACTAGTTTTTTAGTGAGGTAACACCTTAGTGAGGTAACACCTTATACCTACTTACATAATAAAGTTGTAAAGAAACATTCTTTTTTACCCTACAGTCACCCAAAAGCACTGTATGACTTTTGCGAGTAAAGGAAAACATACAAAAGTAAAAAAAAATTGGAGATAGCACAGAGCAGCAACTAGTACTAGTATACAGTGCCTTGCGAAAGTATTCGGCTCCCTTGAACTTTTCAACCTTTTGCCACATTTCAGGCTTCAAACATAAAGATATAAAATTTTAATTTTTTGGTGAAGAATCAACAACAAGTAGGACACAATTGTGAAGTGGAACGAAATTTATTGGTTATTTTAAACTTTTGCAAAAAATAAAAAACTGAAAAGTGGGGCGTGCAATATTATTCAGCCCCTTTACTTTCAGTGCAGCAAACTCACTACAGAAGTTCAGTGAGGATCTCTGAATGATCCAATGTTGTCCTAAATGACTGATGATGATAAATATAATCCACCTGTGTGTAATCAAGTCTCCGTATAAATGCACCTGCTCTGTGATAGTCTCAGGGTTCTGTTTAAAGCGCAGAGAACATCATGAAGACCAAGGAACACACCAGGCAGGTCCGTGATACTGTTGTGGAGAAGTTTAAAGCTGGATTTGGATACAAAAAGATTTCCCAAACTTTAAACATCCCAAGGAGCACTGTGCAAGCGATCATATTGAAATGGAAGGAATATCAGACCACTGTAAATCTACCAAGACCCGGCCGTCCCTCTA
This sequence comes from Leptodactylus fallax, assembly GCA_947044405.1. Lineage (NCBI taxonomy): Eukaryota > Metazoa > Chordata > Amphibia > Anura > Leptodactylidae > Leptodactylus > Leptodactylus fallax. Next base: position 4,385,283 of record CAMRHE010000024.1, read on the forward strand.
AACTTTCATCTCAAACAAGGAGAAGACTGATCAGAGATGCAGCCAAGAGGCCCATGATTACTCTGGATGAACTGCAGAGATCTACAGCTGAGGTGGGAGAATCTGTCCATAGGACAATAATCAGTCGTACACTGCACAAATCTGGCCTTTTTGGAAAAGTGACAAGAAGAAAGCCATTTCTCAAAGATATCTATAAAAAGTCTCGTTTAAAGTTTGCCACAAGCCACCTGGGAGACACACCAAACATGTGGAAGAAGGTGCTCTGGTCAGATGAAACCAAAATCAAACTTTTTGGCCACAATGCAAAACAATATGTTTGACGTAAAAGCAACACAGCTCATCACCCTGAACACACCATCCCCACTGTCAAACATGGTGGTGGCAGCATCATGGTTTAGGCCTGCTTTTCTTCAGCAGGCACAGGGAAGATGGTTAAAATTGATGGGAAGATGGATGGAGCCAAATACAGGACCATTCTGGAAGAAAACCTGTTGGAGTCTGCAAAAGACCTGAGACTGGGACGGAGATTTATCTTCCAACAAGACAATGATCCCAAACATAAAGCAAAATCTACAATGGAATGGTTCACAAATAAACATATCTAGGTGTTAGAATGGCCAAGTCAAAGTCCAGACCTGAATCCAATCGAGAATCTGTGGAAAGAGTTGAAAACTGCTGTTCACAAACGCTCTCCATCCAACCTCACTGAGCTCGAGCTGTTTTCCAAGGAAAAATGGGCAAGAATTTCAGTCTCTCGATGTGCAAAACTGATAGAGACATACCCCAAGCGACTTGCAGCTGTAATCGCAGCAAAAGGTGATGCTACAAAGTATTAACTTAAAGGGGGCGAATAATGTGGCATGCCCCACTTTTCAGTTTTTTATTTTTTTACAAAAGTTTAAAATATCCAATAAATTTCGTTCCACTTCACGATTGTGTCCCACTTGTTGTTGATTCTTCACCAAAAAATTTACATTTTATATCCTTATGTTTGAAGCCTGAAATGTGGCAAAAGGTTGAAAAGTTCAAGGGGGCCGAATACTTTTGCAAGACACTGTATGTAGCACTGAGTTCTTTCATATAAAGGAATAAAAGGGTGAAAGTCTGCAGGCAATAATTGTTGTTTCTTAAAGTAATTACACTTAAGACCTCTTCCTTCTAACAACTTAATTTGTTTTCTACCTGCTCCTGCATTTTAAGTAGATTCACAGTGTTTAATATCTTCACATATAATTTATTTTTATATTTTATTTGGGACTACATAATTTATTCATTTTGAGGACAACAAATTTAATGATATCTCATAAGAAAGAGCTGTTGAGCCACATTAAATTACCTTAATGTCATGCTGACTGGTCAAGTGTGGAGTAGTTACCAGCAAGTTTTTGCTATAATTTGTGATGACTTATTAATTTTACAAAACTTCTCTTAGTTCAGTATACATTGCTGCTAGGATCAACAGTATTTGGGGTAATCGGAAAATGAAATCTACAAAGAACAAAGCCAGTGCCGTCTAAAGTGTTTTTGTCATAACATATGCATATATGTATTAGAACTGTATTTGCTGAGATAAGAAATCAAATCCGTAGTCAATATTTTCATAAAGAGGACAGCTCGAGGGCAGATGGTTTCTAGAAGTATGAACTTAGATGTAACACAATTGCTTTTTGGTTTGTCTGGGGATATTATAAGGCAGTTTAAAATAATTATCGCTACATTTGCAAGAAAGCAGTGGCATTTGGAGATTATAAAATTGCTTTTTAAATGGAAGGAATATTTAGCTCCTTTGATGTTATACGCTGCAGGCACAACTGAGCTAAAACTAATGACAATGCTCAGTGCTTCACCTGACAGCTCTGATTCATGGACAAACTTCATTTTAATTAAAACTAAAGTTTTTCTAAGTGGAATAACTGCCTTTGAAAATAATAGCCTTCTGTGGTGCACAGTAATATAATGGAACAACACAGAAAACAATATATATTACTGAATTATGCCATGTATATACAGTATAGTAAATTAGATTTTGTGCACTCATGTGAGCTATACTTGTTTCATTATCATCTGTATAGAAGTATAAAAGGAAGTACAGTGGTAGACAATTGAAATTGTATTGCTGTTTTATGACACATAACAGTTGTCATACCATCAAATGAGTATGTAGTTCAAGCATCATCAGTCAACCACATGAACGTGTACGCTACTGTGCTCACTGTATCATGAATGCATTATCTGTATTGCTCCTGTGAGATACAGCCTCTCTGTTCTCTTTCCACCATTGATATGTTTCCTATAGCTATACACTTGTTAATTGTACAATGACTAACATGCCCCCTAAGGAGGGGGTATGTGTAAGGGCATATGAGTGGGCTGAATATACATAATGAAGACAACTATCCTCAATTTCAAGATTATTTTTTTTTTTTTAGCTTTAGAAAATGTCTAGACCTGTTTGCTCAGTATTTCTAAGCCAAGTATCCTCTGGTTAATTACATTAAAATAACCTTAATTCTGTGATCATACTGTGTGCTGCACATAAGGACAAATACCCTTAGAAACATTGTATATCCACAGGTGTAGGGTCTAGACCAGACCTGGGCATTGTACGACCCGCGGGCCACATCCGGCCCTCTAACTACCTCTGACCAGCCAGCGTAAGATTGTTGGCATGCCAAGACATTTTGGGTGACACACATCGGCAGCTACGTATTGTGTTATTGCAATAAGCAGCTGTTGATACTTTTACTCACCTGTCCACGCTCCTGTCCTGGCCGCCCTCCACTGCCTCCTCTAGGTGGCACTACACTGACGTCATGAAGCTGAAGTACGCCGGGATGCTGTGGGCTTCTTCAGCGTCGGCAACAGCGCACCCTGGAGGCGGCAGCGGAGGGCGTCCAGGTCTGGAGCGAGGACAGGTGAGTAAAAATTATGGGCTACTACTCTGTGTGGGGTTGGGGAGATAACAGGGGGTCATATACTGTGGGTGAACTTTAAAAAAGGGGTCATATACTGTGGAGGGATATAAAATGTGTCATAAACCGTGTGAGGGCCATAAATAGGGTATCATATGCTGTGTGTGTGGGGTAAATAAAAGGGGTTCATATACTGTGGGGGGCAAAAAATGGGGTCACCATGTGGGGGCTAAAAAAATGGGGGTTATATACTGTGTGATGGGCCAGGAAAAGCGGGTCATATACTGTGTGATGGGCCAGGAAAAGGGGGTCATATACTGTGTGATAGGCCAGGAAAAGTTCACAAGTTCATTAATGTTCATCATCTCATCATTAAATAATTGAGATGATGTAATTAGGTCCTCTACATTTTCATTGAATCATTGTAATGTTTCATTTACTGCTTTTTATGAAGGGATAGTATATATACTGTATACAGTATATAGGTATTGGGTAGAACTGAGTTAAGTATATTAGTTTGGCCCTCTAAAACCTGTTGCAGAGTGCGATTGCTGGATGTGGCAGAGTCAAAACCAGATAGACAGTTGTATATAACAGGAAACAAACTTTAGTGAAACATGAGTGCAGTAAGAGATCACCTCACATGGTGAATAACAGATCTAGTTCAGCACACACACACACACACACACACACAAAACAGGATGTGTATATCAACCAGCATCAAAACAACAAAAGTACAGAGTGTCTACAGAAAAACATTCAGTAACAGCTACATCTAGTGTCATAAATGTGAACTGCAGTCAATCCAGCAAATATAGAGACGAAGCTGGCTGTTGCATATCTCCAACAAAACAATTTCTCATGTGGCCCCATGGGAAAATTAATTGCTCACCCTTGGTCTAGACTATGGTCCACATGTACTAATGCTATTTATTATTTAGATATTATAAGGCTACAGCAGGCAGTCACAATCTGCACCAAAGGTATCACATTGCACCCTGCATGATAGATTTAGCTTGCTTGCATGATGTTAGACACTTTTCTTAATTGACACCAGCTCAAGACTAGCATACTTTTTAATTCTACTTTGCGCTAAAAAGTGTTACAGTCAGTTCATAAATCTGTTTTCTTCAAGAATCCACCTATACATGTCCATTTTTGTTGATGCTTTACAAAAGTACCTAGGGAGGAGAAAAAAGTCTAAAACAAAAATCTGTCTGAATTTGAATTCTAATTACATTTTGACTAGTACAGTAAATTTGCCATACTGTAAGTGTTATAGCCAATAGCTGACAATGTTGAGCATGTGCATTAGCTGGAATCATTATTATCACCATCGTATTCATCTAATGTCAACTTGAAAATATGATTGTAATATATTGGTTCTAAAGACATGTTGGATATTCCTGATATGACTTTAACCCTTCAAGGACACAGGCAAAAACTACCTTAAGGACAAAACCTCATTTATCAAATCTGATGTGTTGCTTTATGCGGTAATAACTTTCGGATGCTTTAACTTAGAGTGATTCTGAGAAAGTTTTTTTGTGACTCAATGTACTTTAAATTTTTTTCGATATTTTTGTGTTTAAAAAATATAAAATTTGGTGAAAATTTGTAAAAAAAAATGCAGTTTTCAAACTTTGAAATTACATGCTTTATCGCTGCTTTATGTTGACATTAAAATTTAATCACCCTTTAATTATTTTTAGATATTATAAGGTTTACAGTTCAAACAGCAATTTTCAAGAACATTTCCAAAACCCATTTTTCAAGGGACAGTTCAGTTCTGAAGGGGCTTTGAAAGGCCTCTGTAATAAAAATACCCCATAAATCACCCCATTTTCAAAACGGCACTCCTGAAATAATCAAAAATAACATTTAGGAAGTTTCTTAACCTTTTCAGTGTTTCACAGTAATTAAAACAATATGGAGGTTAAATTTAGACATTTCCATTTCTATCACTAATATCTTCATTTAGCTCTAGAATTTACACGTTCATAAGGAGTTAAAGGAAAACAGGCATTCCACAATCTGTTATGTCATTTCTCCCAAACATGAAATTATCCCACATGTCGATGTAAACTAATGTATGGGCACACAGCAGCGCGCCAAAGGGATGGATTGCTATTTGGATTTTGAAGGGCAGATTTTACTGCAATCATTTTTAGGTGTTACATTGCATTTGCAGAGCCCCTGAGGTACCAGAACAGTGGAAAACCCCCAAAATTAACCCAATTTAGAAACTAGACCCCTCAAGGAATTTATAAAGGGGTATCATGAGCATTTTTACCACAAAGCTGTTTCACAGAATTTTTTACCATTGGGACGTGAAAATCATAAATTACTTTTTTTCTAATGATATGTTACCTTTAGTCCCAAATCTTCACATCAGGTTAAAGGAGAAATTGCACCCCACATATGTAATGGTACACTGATGTACAGGCACATGGCAGTGCTTGAAACAGAAAAAGTGCTAATTGACTTTTGGAGGACAGATTTTGCTGTAATAATTTTCAGGCACCATGTCTCATTTGCTTAGCCACCAAGATGTCAGAACAGGGAAAACTCTCAATAGAGGACGAAACAAATTTTGGAAACTAGACCCCTTAAGAAATTTATCAAGGGGTATAGTGAGCATTTGGTCCCCACAGGTATTACATTAAATAATTTTCCAGAAAATTGATGCACAACAGAGGTTGAAAGGTAAACCTGCACAGAGTACAGGAGTTGGTATATCAGGGAAAATAAATTATAAAAGTAATACTCCATGGATGTGCAGTGTGGTGCAATCTTAAGCATTCCGTCAGGCACAGGCCAGATTTTTCAGGGCCCCTTTTGGAGTAACTCATGCACAATACAGCTAAAAAACTATCGAAATTGGGTGTTTTCTGTTGAGGCAGACCTACTGGAGTGGAGTGTAATACAGTCCATTCCATACAAGTAGATACTGTACAACTTGTTCAGACATCGGAAAGTAAAGAGGAATTTGAGGCGGACATCTGCCTCGGATTCTTCTTTATCTTCTGCCCCCGGCTCACGGTGCAGAACATCAGCATGCCCTTGCAGTATTCCACCACTGATTAGGCCCAAATAAATGAGTCTATCCAGTGCGGAGTCTCAAGCCATGGCCTCCGAATCAGCTGCAGAATCTGCGGCAAGGTCCAGCAGGAAACTTTTTCTTTTCCAGCTTCCTGCTCCAATTAGTTTCAATAGGAGGCAGAATGAGGGAGGAATCTGCTGCAAAATCAGTGTCAGATTCCACCGTGTGAACAGGGCCTGATACTGTTAATAGTGCCACTCCACAGTGGCCCCCACACAGTATCATATACTACGCAGTGACCCCCTCACAATATTATATGCTCCACAGTGGCCCACACACAGTATTATATACTCCACAGTGGCCCCCACACAATATTATATACTCCACAGTGGCCCCCACGCAGTATTATATACTCCACAGTGGCCCCCACACAGTATTATATACGCCTCCTTGGCCCCACACAGTATCATATGCTCCACAGTGGCCTCCACACAGTATCATATGCTCTACAGTGACCCCCTCACAATATTATATGCTCCACAGTGGCCCACACACAGTATTATATACTCCACAGTGGCCCCGACACAGTATTATATACCCCCAGTGGCCCCCACGCGTTATTATATACTCCACAGTGGCCCCCACACAGTATTATATACTCCTCCTTGGCCCCACACAGTATCATATGCTCCACAGTGGCCTCCACACAGTATCATATGCTCCACAGTGGCCCCCACACAGTATCATATGCTCCACAGTGACCTCCACACAGTATCATATGCTCCACAGTGACCCCCTCACAATATTATATGCTCCACAGTGGCCCACACACAGTATTATATACTCCATAGTGGCCCCCACACAGTATGATATACCCCACAGTGGCCCCCATGCGTTATTATATACTCCACAGTGGCCCCCACACAGTATTATATACTCCACAGTGGCCCCCACACAGTATTATATACTCCTCCTTGGCCCCACACAGTATCATATGCTCCACAGTGGCCTCCACACAGTATCATATGCTCCACAGTAGCCCCCACACAGTATCATATGCTCCACAGTGACCCCCACAGTATTATATGATCCACAGTGGCCCCCACACAGTATTATATACTCAACAGCCCCCCTCTGCTCCGGTGCTATTATTATACTCTGGGGTCTCCTTAGACCCCAGAGTATAATAATCGGAGGCGCAGGGAAGGTGAATAAAAATAAACACTGATACTGAGGGACTTCGTCAGATAGATAAAACCCTCCCATGTTTTTTTTTATAAGCCAGGATACATTCTGGCTTGGGGATAGTAGTAGCGGTACTGGTACCATGAACAGGGACAAGGGTGCTGCTGATACCATGAATTGTGGTCAGTACAAGGACATCCCTCTTGTCCTTGTACTTGGTCAACACGATCTTATTGGAGAGTGCCTTGTTCTCTTCCCTTATGACGGGCTGTGCAACCTATGCCCTAGGGAGACGTCTCTGATATTTGTGCACTCTCCGACGAGCTGCAATTCTTCTGGAACTGAGGCACCTAAAGAGTGGGATACTGGTGTAGATGTTATCCATATATAGATGATAACCCTGCTCCTGCAGTGGGCTCAGCAAATCCCACACTATTTTCTCACTAACTCCTAGGATTGGGGGTCATTCTGGGGGCTCAATTTTGGTGTCCCTTCCTTCATAATCCCTAAACTTTTGGGTGTACCCTGAGCTGCTGTTGCAGTTTATATATTTTAATGCTGTACCATGCCCTCTGACTGGGCATGTATTGGCAGAATTTAAGCTGATTGGGGACTCATCTATTGAAATGTTCTGATCTGGGATGAAGTGGTCAATGACTGGCCTGATTTTGAATAGGTGGTTAAAGTTGGGGGCATCTCGGGGCGGGCACTGTGCAGTATTGTTATTCAGGATAATTTGAAGACATGTCCTGGTTATAGTCATTCGATAAATTGGAGTGTTTTATAAAATGCCTGTATTCCAATACTGTCTAATTCTTGGTTTTTTTTTTTGTTTTTTTTAATATGCCCATATGCAGCATAAGAACCCAGAATATTTTCCATCTCTGCTGCATTTACAGGGGGTCCACTTCTAGGCCTAGCATATGAAGTGGTGGCAGAAGGGCCAAGTTTTTTGACATCTAGTGCAGGCTATGTACTCTACAGATGCTCTACTTCATGTTGTATCCAGCACATCTTCGAGAGGTTGCCATGGGATACACACATTTCTTTGATTCACCAATAGTTGTCCTGGTGTGTCTGGACATACATGAGCATACTATGAGCGCAGAATAGATCCTCATTTCCTAATAACTAACGCTTGGTGATATAGGGGCATGGACCACACTTTTTTCCTTATGTTGTTGCTCCATTCTATGTTTCTGAATTACGCACATTATGGTTTATGCTGGTAACCCACTCATTGGATTTGTCTTAAGTGAAACTCTCACTTCTCATGTGCAGCTCACTACCCATCCAAGTTCAATAACTACTACTGCCCCAAATTGATGATGGCTTTTTGCAGTGTCATCTTTATTATCTATATTATTTCCAGAGATATCACTGGTTTAAAACACAGTCGGGATTAGGATATTTATATGTAGCTGTATAATATATATGATATAGCTATCCCAATGGGATGGCCTCACAGACTGTGATCTGCAACGCCATGAAAGCATTCATCCGAGGATTGTATATTAGTGAAATCGGTACATGCAAATCCAAAAACAGAAAGCTTACTCAGGCATTATACTGTAGAGTCACTTAGACGAAAGAGAGATATGTTCACTCTCAGACTGAAGCAGATAAGGCACACTGGGAAGAGGCTCAGTCTCTTTACCGGGAACATTTGCTAGCCAAGGCAACGCAAAAGAATATTTTTTACCAAACAGAAATATTTTGAGGAAGGAGAAAGTGCAGGATGTTTACTGGCTACTGTGGACAGCAGAGCTCCTACCTTATCCCACATCTTCAGGGGATGGATGGCTTAGTGGTTAATGATAATGAGGCAACCCTCCAGGTGTTTTGGCACTATTACGCTAAGGTGTATACTTCCTGACTCCATGCTTTGAAGGGGAAATAGATTATTTCCTCTGGGAGCTACCTCTACTTCACCTCACAGAGGAGTTTTGGAAAAGCCTAGAAGCCCCTTTTTGTTAGGAAACAGATGCAGCGTTGAGCTTAGATGTGAGTCCCAGCACCAGTCAAACCAGATCAAAATGGTAAAAACCGTGCTGAACGTCTCGCACTCTCCCAACCGTACCGTACCCCCACCCCAGAAATGTTCACCAGGGCCCCTGATGGTGGGGATGGACTTGAAGCTACTGAGCAGTACGGGTCAGAGAGCGCCGGACGCACAGCACACCACCAGACACAGCAGAACAGAAACCGGAATCACTTACGAGGAGTAGCAGAAATAGGGATGGCAGTCTGCAGATAAGTAAGCAGCGGATGGCGGCAGACAGTAGATGGCAGCAGAGTTCCAAAGAGTAGTCGTACGGTCCGAGTTGTCAGCGTGAGGTTAGCTAAGTACAAAAGGGAAATCCAAATAGATGTGTCAAATGAGCCGGGTCGGTAGCAGGAGAGCAGAGCAGCACCAAATCGCAGTTCAGGAGGATGAAGTCTGAAGGCAAGCCGGGGGCATTAACAGGAGAGGAGAACAAGGTACAAAATCAGGAGGCCAGAAGGATAGTCAAACAACAGAAGCAGGAGGTCTAGGCAGGCGGTAACAGGACAGGAAATATGCAATGCTTACTGCCAGGTAAAACTGAATAGTCAACGATTACCTGGAGCGGAAGTCCCGAATAAGATGGTTCCGAACAAACCCCTGCTCTGGAAGGGAATCCCGTGGCCCGAGCGGGGAAGGACCGGCAACCCCCCATACCATCGCGGAGGTTCCGGCCTACCTCCCTAGGGGCCGGAAGAAGCATGTAAAGGAGAGGACCGGCAACCCCCGCGTGCCGCCGCAGAGGCTCGGGTCTGGCTCCTTACACTTTTACTCTGGGGAATTAGAATTTGCCCTCCAGGATGCTAGTATTAAAAAGGCCCCTGGGGTAGACGGGCTTCCCAGTGTGTTTTTCAAAGCTTTTGGGGACACACTACTTCCCAAACTTTTGGATATATTCCATACGGCCCTAAAGGAGGGCCATCTACCGGCCTCTATGAAGGAAGCAATTGTGGAAGCAATTACAAAAAACGGTTAAAAAAACAGGCCAGATGAAAAGGCATGTAGGACAGAAAACATATCCCTCAAGACGCAAAGTAGGAGACCCTTAATATAAACTTTTTTTTGTAATTGTATATTTTTTATCGGCTTATATACTGATAATAAAATATTATATTTTTGTAATATCGACTGTGGTTTATTCTATGACTACACAAAAACTTGTTTGGTTTGTACTCCAGTAAGTCTGCATCAGCAAAAAACAGCCAGTTTTGAGTGTTTTTTGGTTGTGGTGCTCATGAGTTGCTCCAAAAGGGGCCCACTGATGTTCTGTCATCCAATGACCCACAGAAACCTATAGCTGGCCCTGATTAAGGTGTTAAGCTGACTTGATTCAAAAGGTTGACATAACATAACCACCAAATACATCCTTGCCTGTCCGGTACTCACTATATATCAGACATCCCTGTTTCTAATCAGGGATCATCCGAAATATATTATGGTGGAGGTAAAGGGAGACAAGTGATATATCCACAATTATTAATTTCAAAACAACTCTATACTTCCAAATACACATGTACTGTATTTTGAGCACTATTGCTTGGCCGCATGTGAACACTGGACTGCCAACTATTTAAGACCTCATCTTCACCTGACGTGGAGGCTCCGCCTAGTGGTCCCATCTGAGGAAAGACGCCACCTGGGAATCAGAAGCCGTCATAACATGAGTAAATTGGAGTTGGGTGTTGGTAAAGAGAATCCTCTTAATTCTGAGAATGATCCTGGTGCAAACATTTAATAAACAACACAGAATAAATGGATGAGTTTATGAGTGTTAGAAGACCAACAGTTGGAAAACAGTTCATTCCATGTCTAAATACATATTCTGGTTACTGCAAACTTCTTTTTTAGCAACAGTTAGAAAGGACCTTCACCACTTCACCAAAATTCCAACTGTTTCAGAATCAGTGAAGCAACAACTATTAACCCCTTCCCACCGCAGGCATTTTTTTTTTTTCGATTTTCATTTTTGACTCCACATTCCAAACGGCATAACTTATATATTTTTCCATTCAGAGAGTCATATGAGGATTTAATGATTGCAGGACAAATTGCACTTTGTAATAGTACCATTTAATATTCTGTACAATGTACTGGAAAAAAATTCTGAATGGGCCACAAAAAAAATTTTGTGACATTCTTATGGGCTTTGTTTTTATGGTGTTCACCGTGGAGCCAAAACGACATGTGTATTCTATGAGTTGGTACGATAACAGCGATACCAAATTTAGACCGGGGCCCCACGTGGCGAATCCCATCCCCACAGTGCGGGAAAATATGTGCAGTGGACACACTGCGATTTCCAAAACTGTTGCGGTTTTGGAAATCGCAGCATGTCAATTATACTTACGGAAACGCCGGTGGTTTCCCTATAGGTAAAATTGAAGCAGAAAGTCCGCAGAGGAAACCTCTGCGAACTTCCTGTAAAAAGCGCTGAGGGAAAAACCACGATGCGTTGTCAACAAGGTATTTAAGGCATCAGTTTTTTGCTGTGGGACGCTACGTGGGGCCTTGTTTTGTTATATTATAATCCTTTAAAAAAAAAAAATCCAAAACTTTGCAAAAAATAAAACCTATTTAAAAATGTATTTCTTGGAGTCACCATATACTGACACCTGTAACTTTTTTTTTTATATTTCTGGGTATGGGGATGCATAAGACATCTTTTTTTGCAGAGCCAGATGTACTTTTTAGTTATACAGTTTTGGTGAATGTTTATTGCTTTACAACATGTACAGGAATGTTCCAAGGTAAGAGGCATTACATTGATAGTAGACAGACAGATAGGAAGTATCAGAGGAGGGGAGGGGGGATTAACAGGCAGAAAGATATTTCAGTTCTCTGTGTGTATTGATCTCCGCTTAGGTCGGTGTTGGTTGTACAGCCTAACCGCGGTGGGGAGGAAAGACTTCCGATAGCGCTCCTTCTCACACTTAGGGTGGAGCAGTCGGTCACTGACAGTACTGCCCAGTGCTATCACAGTCTCATGCATGGGATGGGACTTCTTCTTCTGCATGGAGCTCACCACGGACAGTATCCTATTGTCACCCACCACCTGCACTGAGTCCAGTGGGCTCCCTAGGACAGAGCTGACCCTTCTAATCAGCTTGTCAAGTTTATTTCTGTCCCTGGTTGATATACTGCTCCCCCAGCAGGCCACTCCAAAGAAGATGGCTGATGCCACTACCGAGTTGAAGAAAGTCCTAAGAAGTGCCCCCCCGGATTCCAAAGGCTCTCAGCTTCCTAAGCAGGTAGAGCCTGCTGTGGCCCTTCCTGTACAGGACCTCCATATTATCTGCCCAGTCCAGCTTATTATTAAGGAGCAAACGCAGGTACTTATAGGTGTTCACAATCTCGATGCCCGTCCCCAGGATGTCCACTGGTTTAGGAGGGCATCTGCATTTACGGAAGTCCACCACCATTTCCTTGGTCTTCCCCGCATTAATCTTCAGGTGGTTCCACTGGCACCAGTCCACAAAATCCCAGTTCAGTTCTCTGTACTCCCTGTCATCATCATCTGTGATAAGACCTACTATTGCAGAGTCGTCAGAATACTTCTGTAGGTAGCAGCTAGATGAGTTGCACCTAAAATCTGCAGTGTACAGTGTGAAGAGGAAAGGGGCGAGAACCGTACCCTGAGGTGCCCCTTTGAACATTTTTCTTGTGCCCACATAGTATAATGATCCTTTTATATACTCCAACACAGTATAATGCCCCCTTTCCTGGTCCACACATGGCATAAAACTCCTTTTCCTAGGCAGCAGATGGTATAAAGTCACTTTACTTCCACAAAAATGGTATAATGCCCTCTTTAATGGCCTGAACATGGTATAATGCCCCCTTTCCTGGCCCCCCACATGGTATAAAGTCCTCTTTCCTGGTCAACACACGGTATAATGCATCCTTTCCTGACCCCCCATGGTATAACTCCACCTTTTTTGACCCTCACATGGTATAAAACCCCTTTTGCTGTCGCCAACATGGTATAACACCCCCTTCACTGTCCCCCCACATTGTATAACGCCCCCTTACTAACCTCCAAAAATGATATATTGTCTCCATGTTGACCTCCAAACAGTATGTTACCTCCTTTACTGGCCTCTATACAGTATTTGCACCATTTACTGGCCCCATAATTTATTGGCATCAATGCAGGCGGTGCCTTCTTTAGTGACCAAAATACAGTAAGTGCCCCCTTTTGTTGCTCTTATAGAGTTACTGCCCCCCCCCCCCATACAGTAACTTACCAATGCCCAGTCCTAACCACAGCCTCCTCTACTTCACATTCAGCCTTCGGGAGGGGGGCTGTGGATGGCATATCACGTCAAGAAGTGGAACAATGTTAGGGGCTTCATGAAGGAAAAAGACTGAAGGGGAAACGTAGGAGGATGTGGACAGGAGTGGGGTATCAGAATCCTGGTGTATTTTTCTAATTTACCACCAGTGGCCGCCAGTGGTGAACCTAGCCTCTTTGCTGCCTGAGGTGGACTATAGAAAGGTGCCCACCCCCCCAAAAAAAAAATATATAAAATTGCGTTTCCATGCTACTAGCTTCACACACTGTTATCGTGGATAGGAGTCATTGTGGGACATAGGTGAGAGATAGGGTATAATTATACCAGCCCTTCATCTGTAAGTCCCGTTGAGTCCCCAACGTCTCTCAGTAGGTCCGGGTAAGACCGTTCCCTTTTTTTTATTTAGAGCACGGTTTGTTTTGTGCACATTTATTATTATAATTTACATTAAAGGTTAAGTTTTATGATTTCTTGGATCTTGTGCTTGTGACAACTGATTGTTGGATCATCAAGTTTGTTTGATAATGTAATTGTATGCTTTGGCGATAAGAATTCTTCTTCCTGTATTACTTCAGTATCAGATCAACAACACGGTATTAACAATGAAAGTAACTTCACACATCTTCTGCTTGGTGGATGGACGAGCCCACGTGGCCCCCATTCTCTATAATAGGAGCACTGCAGATAGCTGAGTACTTTGGGTATCTTCGGCATTCCTATCAAAGTGAATGAGAGCCACGCGGATTCGTCTATCCACCAAGTGACACGCTTATATTCAGCCAGGCTGTGTTTCTACCCAGTGGGGGGAAAAAAACAATTCTCAGGCTCAGTGGGGGTCTCAGCAGACAGACCCCATCAATCAGGTATTATCCTCTATCATTTAGGTGAATACAGTGCAGTAACATTTTGTGACTTACACTGTACAGGTGACGTCTCTGACTTATCCTTCACATTTCACTTCTCTTCCCTCTCGACCGCTATGACCACTTCTTCCAGCTGTGACTTGTCTCTGTAAAGTTTGCAACACAGACATCTTTGGCGTCTCACCTTTCCAGGCATCGACATTGTCCTCACCTGCACACCCATCATGCTGCTACCCCAAGTATAAAATATATGATATAGCCCCCCCATAATGAATAATACCCCCAAGTGCATCTTTATATTAATAATGTCCGTGTGTACCCCCATAAATAGTGCCCCTTATCATAGGTTTCCTAATTAAAAGGTTTTCCAGGTCATTAATAAAATAATCAGTGGGGCTCAAAAACCGAGAACCCCTACTGATCAGCTGTTTGAATGAACTGTGGTACCTGTGTAAGCACCACTTCTCTGTTTACATAGTGTCATTCATCTCATAGCGGCCATGTAATGTAACTACAGCCTCGTCCTATACATGTCTATGTGACAAGGATGGAATTACATCACACAGTCACTATAAACACATAGCGTGTGATATAAACACGCACCATAGTCCCTTCCCCACAGCACTGTGATGTCCCGTGTCAGCAACCTCAGCGGTCATGTGCGGTGGGGACTTCCGCCAGAAGAAAATACCAGAGCAGCAGAACTAGACTGCGGTGGGAGACATCGGAGCACAAGGGATAGGTGAGTAGGTGTTTTTTTTTTTTTAAATACAGTATTACACGGTATTATGGTCCACTGCGGCCCCTGCACACGGTATTATGCCCCGCAGCGACCCCTGCACATGGTATTATGCACCATAGTTACCCCTGCACACGGTATTATGCCCCATAGTGGCCCCTGCACACGATATTATGCTCCATAGTGGCCCCTGCACTGGTATTATGCTCCATAGTGGCCCCTGCACTGGTATTATGCTCCATAGTGGCCCCTGCACACGGTATTATGCCCCATAGTGACCCACCCATGAACTATTATTATACTCTGGGGTCTTTTCAGACCCCAGAGTATAATGAGCGGAGACCCAGGTGGTGACAAACATAAAACCAGTGTTACTTACCTGGGCTCCGTTGCACTTCATGCTTTCGGCCCTCTTCAATGTCGCACAGACCGGCGTCACCACATAATGATGTCGGCCTGGCTCACGTGACACCTGGGACGTCACCAAAGAAGGCCGAAGCCTGCTGGGAGTAACGTTGGATCGCTGGAGAGGTGAGTAACACTGGTTTTCATGTTCCCTCAACTCCCCTGGGTCTCCGATTATTATACTCCGGGGTCTGAAAAGACCACAGAGTATAATAATAGTAGTATTTGATGGGGTTCGTGGGCTTGCGGCCTCACTTACCATCCCCGCTCCTGCTCACAGCTGCTTCTGATTTCCCCTTCTGCGTCCAATAGCAGAAGGCGAAGCGGAGGCGGCCACAACCAGCAGCGGGGATCGATAAGTAAATAGGCCGTTACCTGCTGGGGATACTCCAGCAGGTAATGGCCTATTTATAGATATGTAAAAAAAAAAGTTCTCACCTACCTGCGATCCCTTGATGGAGCCGCCGCCTCCTCTTCTTGTTCGCACATAGAACGTCTGTGTTTCAGCGCATTGTCATTGTATAGCCGCCTGCGCTGAGATGCGGAGATCTCGTAAGCCAGCCCAGGACAGTCCCCGCTCAGCTCTGTTTTTTTTTTTTTTTAAGAGGCTTGTCCTGGGTTGGTTTATATTAAATAGACAATAAAAAATGCAGCCCCGCAGACAGTGACAGACAGTGCCGCCTGAGGCGGCCGCCTCACTTCCCCTCATTAGCGGTGCGCCCCTGGTGGCCGCTGTTTCTCTCACTCTGAACTATTGTGTTGCACTTACACTCCTCACCACTGGAGGCTGCTGTGTTATCCTAGCATTTGCCCTTAACCAAGATGACCGATGTGTGCCAACTTGAAGACATCTTGTTTCCTGTTTGGGCCTTTTTATGCCCATGAGGCAATTCAACCATTGCTCGAGTATTGTGACTTGTTTCCAGTCTCCAGCTCCTCTGAACTGTCTTTCCCAGACTGTTCCTACTCCTCGCTGTATTACCCTTGTGATCTACACCTCAAGCCGGACTACTACTCTACAACATCTAACTGTGCCTGGCTTTCTTCCATCTGGCCACTGGATTCCAGCTGTAACAGTATCGTAAAATGGGGATTGCAAAGTTAAAAGATGTTTAGTGTCTGCTGGACGTGCTGTGCAGCACAATGGGCCCCCTGGAGAATAAAGACTGAAGTGAAAGTGGTGGAGGCCAGTAATAGGAGTGGGGATCAGCAAGTGAATATCCATTACCAGCTGGAATAAAAGAAGCAGGGCTGGACAGGCCTCCTATAGAATGCCTCGTATCACTACTAGGGATGACCGAATATTGTTTGCCAATATGAATGCCAACCTGGATTCATCAATAAAGACAATATGCTTATAGTCCTAACAGCCCATGGCAGCAGAGGAAGCATTTTTATGCTCTCTTGTATGCTCTCTGTAGCTAGATTCACACGAAAGCGGTCCATTTCATTGTATGGAGGGATCCATGAAAATGGCCAAAAATAGGACATGACCTATATTTAGACTGTAAGGGTTAAAATATAATTTGTACTATATCCTATACACTGTATATACAGGGAGTGAAATAGTCTGCAGATAGCCTGCATAGTTTAGAGATAGGAAGTAGACACTAAGTCTGGGACAGCATCCAAGAGTTTTGCTGTTCTCAGGAAAAGATAAGGGGAAACATCCACATAATCAAGGAGAGGAGACAGATGTTGTTATGAGAAACTGTGTAAATCTGCCTAGTAGCGGAACCGGAAGGGCCAAATATGTACATTGGTCACATGATTATTGTGTAACCAGCTTGTCTTAAATACTGTATGAACTATGCAATAAATGAAACCATTCTTACTAGATACCTGGGTGTGTCTGTACGTTTGTTTCCCGAGCTCGATACCTGTTCTTTACTTAATTAGGATTACGGTGACATCCATCCCGGGGGAACTTAACCCCTAACAGAAATTGGCGCCCAACGTGGGGCGACGAGATCGTCTGATGTGCAGCCGATAGAGTGCCGACCCACTCACCGATCGATTTGAGGACGGACCAGAGGACCTCAGATAGATGAAAAACAGTACTGTAAGGTAAGCTTTTGTCTTGCCAGTTGTTAGTATATCTGAGCTCCTGTGTGTCTATACTCTGTATCGATGAGTGAGGTAAGCTGCTGCATGTTTTTTATGACATCTCGACGCCAATTAAGTAGTACGGAAGAACCTGGAAAAGGGACATGTCACCTGTAAATGCTATAGAAGTTGCTTTCTTTGCTTTCTGTCTTACCTTCTTACTGATTTTTGTATCTTACCTGTGTTATAAGATATATAAGGCTGCAAGAAACGGGGAAGAGTTCTCTGTTTTGTACCCCTAGAGTTGCGGACAAGGTTCGGAACTAAGAAGCACTGAGTGATTGAAAAGTCCTTTTGGAACACTAGCCTCCAGCCATGCCTGGACGGTCAAGGTCGAATGGGACCTGAGTAGTAGCAAGAAGGACTTAGTAGAATCCGCGCAAAGTGCGTGCAATAATTCAGGAGTGTTTTGGTAAGGGGACACAGACAGAAAGTTGAGTCTGTGGAAGCCAATTAGGCATTGCCCTGAGCACTACTCCAGAACTTGCACAAATAGTTCAAAGAAAACAGAAGTGTCTGTTTGGGAGTTCTCACTAAGTAGTCATAAGTGACCCTCTATTGTCTCAAGGTAGCCCTAGAGGAGTGAGAGACTCACGGTTGGTTAGCTACCAGCCAAGATGGCGAAGGGACCCTCTAAGATATGGTACACCCCATTTGAACTAATAGAAATAGGGGAAGGGTCCTAACCAATTTAAGATGTCTTACACTAATCATGAGTACTTGGTATCCACCACATGACGATGTTGTTTTGTTACAATATGTTGATGACCTTCTTCTTTGTGCTCCAGACAAATCAACTTGCGAAGCAGCGACCATCAGCCTGTTGTGTTTCCTCTGCCAGAACGGCTGCAAGGCCAGCAAGGATAAGTTGCAATTTTGCAAACAAAAAGTGTTATTTCTGGGACACTGTCTTGGCCAGGGCACCAAGCACCTGTCAGATGAGAGGACCAAGGTGGTGAGAGACCTGCAGGTGCCAACCTCTCATGCTCAGCTACGCACCTTTTTGGGATTGGTATCCTACTGTAGGCCATGGATCATATCTGCATCTCTGACCATGCAACCTCTGTATGATTGCCTTTCCTCAAAACCATTCAGCCTTACATCTGAGGCCTTGGATGCGTTTTACCAGCTGAAGTTGCAGATAGTCAGTGCTCCGGCCTTAGGTCTACCTGACTATCAGAAACCTTTTCAGCTCTACGTGACTGAGATGATGGGACATGCAACTGCAGTTCTCACACAACAACATGGGGATAAGAAACGCCCGGTGGCCTACTACAGCTCACGGTTAGATGCTGTAGCCAGGGGGACGCCCTCCTGTGTGCGGGTTGTCCTCTCAGTACAAGCGTTGCTTGATAAGAGCTCAGACATTGTCCTAGATCATTTATTGGTTGTGTATACACCTCATGACATCCATGCAATCCTCACACAGGTAGACAGACGTCACCTTTCTTTGGCACGGCAGAGCAAAATGGAATTTGCCCTGCAGTCCTCCTCAAACATCTCCTTTCAACGCTGTTTAACTTTGAATCCTGCAACTCTTCTTCCTGTAGGAGTTCACGATTCAAGAGGGGGCGTGGAAGATGAGTTATTGTGTGGCTCTTATGTCACAGGAAACAGTGGGATTTGACCATGTCACGGATGTGCCATTACAAAATCCTGATTATGAGATGTTTGTGGACGGCTCAAGGTATCTAACCGATGAAGGCAAATTTGTTACAGGGTATGCTGTAGTCACTAAACATGACATCATAGTCCAAGAAGCTCTTCTACCACATATGTCAGCCCAAGAAGCTGAGCTCAAAGCCCTTATGGAGGCTTGTAAGATAGCCAAAGGTAGAACAGCCAACATATACACTGACTCCAGGTATGCTTTTGGCATTGCGCATGATTATGGTCCAATATGGAGGTCAAGGAACTTCCTAACGGCCCAGGGCAAGCCAATTAAGAATGGAGATGTGGTAAGTCGACTGATGAGGCCATACTGCTCCCAAAGCAGTTGGCAATTGTAAAAGTCAGAGCTCACGCAAAAGGAAGGGACCCTGAAAGCCGTGGAAATGAGAGAGCTGATATAGCAGCCAAGGCAGCAGCACTACTGGCAAGAAAGGGTCCCAACCAGGTGAGCAAAATGGACATTGACCTAGCAGACCCTAAAGGGCTGTACTCAAAGGTTACCAGTGTGGAAACTGAAAGATGGAAGAAAGCAGGTGCTACAGAAGATGATGGTATGTGGAAAATGGGGGATCGATTATGTCTGCCCGCAGCAGTTTACCCCCAGATGGCTGGCTTGGCCCACGATAAGGTGCATGCCTCTCGAAATGCCATGGAGTCATTAGTGGGTAAATTATGGTTTGCCCCAGGTTTTGGAAGGGCTGCTAGTAATCACGTAAAAGCATGTCACATATGTGCTCTACACAATCCAGGACAGGTAGTTAAAACACCCACCAAATGTACACCAAAATCCCTGTACCCATTTCAGAGAATACAGATAGATTACATACAGTTGCCTAAGTCTGGAAGATACGAGTATGTGTTGGTCTGTGTGGATTTGTTTTCTGGATGGCCTGAGGCCTACCCTGTGAGCAAAGCAACCGCACAAGTAACTGCCAAGAAACTGATGTCTGAGCTTGTGTGTAGGTTTGGAGTGCCCGAGGTGATTGAGTCTGACAGAGGTACACATTTCACAGGTGCAATAATGAAGGAAGTCATGTCTGTCTTGGGGGTGGAGCAAGCTTTCCATACACCCTATCATCCTCAGAGTTCTGGAAAAGTCGAAAGACTAAACGGCACTCTTAAGCTAAAAATTCAGAAGGCGATAGCAGAAACAGGAAAGCCTTGGCCTGAGTGTCTATCTCTAGCTCTTTACTCAGTAAGAACCACCCCTAACAGGAAGACAGGATTATTACCATTCGAAATATTGTTTGGAAGCGCACCTAAAACAGGATTGTACTTCCCTCAGACTTTACAGCTTAAATATGACAGTATTGCTAGCTATGTACAAAATCTATGCCAAAAATTAAAAGTAACACACGATCAAGTGTTTTCTTCTATTCCAGACCCTTCCGATTTTACAGGTGCCCATAATCTGCAGCCTGGAGATTGGGTAGTTATAAAGAGACATCAAAGGAAAACCCTTGAACCAAGGTTTGATGGTCCATTTCAAGTTTTATTGACAACTGCCACTTCAGTGAAACTTGAAGGGAAACCCGCCTGGATACACGCTTCACATTGCAAGAAAGTTGAAGAGCCTCCAGAATGAGGACTCTTTGGCTCTTCCTTTTAAGCACAGTAACTGTTGAACTTTTTGCTTTTACTTGGACTCCAGGCGTGCAGCTGAAGGAGCTCTCATTCTGGCTATGGGGATGGAAGCAAGATGCTAAAAACAGGACCCAAGACTCCTTCGTGTGTCCCCCAAATGACTTCTGTTTCATCGCCAACGTAACAGTTGGGAAAAATGTTACTATGTACAAAGAAGTATCTACAGGTAGAATGATCCTTATAGGTAATCTGCCTATTAGCGTATCTATCGCCCCTCTGAATAATGCCACCGCACTGAGATGCGCTCGTGTAAATAATTCAGAAGGAGTGCAGGTAGACTCCCTGAATTGGCCTAAATGGTTCGCTGGGAGTGGGCCAGAAATAAGAAAGCAGTATGGAAAGAATGATGGGTATCAAGACACATCATCACAGCAAATCAGACAGGTATTTGGTATTGTTATAACTCCACAAAAATAGTAAATAGAATCACATTTCTTATGGTATTCATTGTAGCTGAAACCCCTAAATGTGGTAGTTAAAAATTCTTCTTTAGTAGCTATACCATCCACTTTTGTAAATATGAGTACTAATTCAGTGCAAGTTAGAATAACGTTCAATTTAACCATGACACATTTACCTGATTTTAGAAACTGTATCAGGAGAAAAAGAGAATGGTATGATACTCTTTTAGGAGGGGCGGGTACAGGTATGGGAATATTAAATGGGATACAAATAGAGGATATGTTAAATCAATGGAAAAGGACGGGAGATGCAATATCTGGCTCCATAAAATTGACAGCAGACTGGTTACCCACCCTAGTGCATCTACAAAAAGGACAGTTAACACTTACAGAAAATTTAGATGTAATATTTAATGCTAGTATATTGACACAGATGAATACAATGACGAAAGTGAATACATTCATAAATTTTACTGCCTGTTCCTTAAAAGGCATAGTAGCTCAGATGGAAGTAAATACAGCCGTTACTAAATTAATGACAGGTAATATTCAAATTTGGAAGGAAATGTTCCCTATTTTGAAAACCGAAGGGTGGTGGTTCCAGCCACAGGTAAAAGATATTTGGTGTCAACCAAGTAAGTGGTGTACAGGAACTATCGACGCATATAGAATACAAAAAGCCATGAAAGTATGTAAGTTTGTAGTTATGCCAATATTAGTTCATGGTGCACAGACTGAGTTCTGAACTCCTAGAATAAAAGGGACCCATATAGACAATAAAAATAAAACACATGATTTGACTCTATGTGATCTGACAGAACAAGGAAGTGTGTGTGGACAGGGAACCCAGGTATATGAGCCCTGTCTGTTAGAACATGAGGATAATATATGTGACTTAATTAGAACACCTACAGCGGTAGGGAATATGTTTGTGGAAATGGGTCCACAATATGTTTGTATAGTAACAAATAATTCAGAAACCATGAGACCGCTGGGATATAATGCCCCATTTTCAGGATGCTTGAAAAATGTGTCTAAACTAGTATGGAATAACAAAACATATATGTTTAACCCAGAAGTGATATTATACATATCTAAAGAAGTACATGAGCAGGTGTACAATATCAAGGATTATGAAATTGATTTAAATCCTTTAAAAAGGTTATTGGACATGTCAGGGTTAGTGAAAAATCATATCGATAAGTTTAATCATACCTTACAAGATAGTCAGATAAGAGCAGTAATCACAAGAGGTAATCTTAAAAATATAGCTTCACAGATACAAGATTTGACTGCTCACCATTGGTACGATATATTTAAAGGATATTCACCAACGATGGTAAAAATTACTAATTGGTTATTTAACCCCCTGATAGTAATAATGATATTATTTGCGTTGTTGTCATTATTCAATCTATATGTATTCTGCTCCATGAGAAGGAAATGGAACACAGTAAATCAATATGTAAGATAGGATGTTATTTTTAACCTCTTCAATGGAGAATCCATCATAGATGGCACACATTAAGTGTGAAGGTATTCATTGAATTTGATTAAAAATAAAGTCCTAAAATGGGGGAATTGTGAGGGTTAAAATATAATTTGTACTATATCCTATACACTGTATATACAGGGAGTGAAATAGTCTGCAGATAGCCTGCATAGTTTAGAGATAGGAAGTAGACACTAAGTCTGGGACAGCATCCAAGAGTTTTGCTGTTCTCAGGAAAAGATAAGGTGAAACATCCACATAATCAAGGAGAGGAGACAGATGTTGTTATGAGAAACTGTGTAAATCTGCCTAGTTGCGGAACCGGAAGGACCAAATATGTACATTGGTCACATGATTATTGTATAACCAGCTTGTCTTAAATACTGTATGAACTATGCAATAAATGAAACCATTCTTACTAGATACCTGGGTGTGTCTGTACGTTTGTTTCCCGAGCTCGATACCTGTTCTTTACTTAATTAGGATTACGGTGACATCCATCCCGGGGGAACTTAACCCCTAACAAGACGGTCCGTGACAACGGACCGTCTAAATAAAGGTCATGTGAATAGCCCTTATTCAATGACAGTGAAAACAGAATCATAGAAGGGCAGCTGAATTATTTACACACGTGGTCAAAATTGTTGGTACGCTCATTTAATGAAGAAAAACCCACAATGGTCACAGAAATAACTTGAATCTTACAAAAGTAATAGTATATAAAAATTCTATGAAAATGAACAAATGAAAGTCAGACATTGCTTTTCAACCATGCTTCAACAGAATTTTTTTTAAAGAGAAAATTCATGAAACAGGCCTGGACAGAAATGATGGTACCCCTGAAAATAATGTGACCAAAGGGACATGTTAAATCAAGGTGTGTAGCATCACAGGTGTCTACAATCTTGTAATCAGTCAGTGGGCCTGTATATAGGGCTACAGATACTCACTGTTCTGTTTGGTGACATGGTGAGTACCACTCTCTACATGGACCAGAGGAAGCGAAGGAAAGAATTGTCTCAGGAGCTTAAAAAAAAAAATTATAGACAAGCATGTTAAAGGTAAAGGTTATAAGACCATCTCCAAGCAGCTTGATGTTCCTGTGACTACAGTTGCACATATTATTCAGAAATTTAAGATCCATGGGACTGTAGCCAACCTCCCTGGACGTGGCCGCAGGAGGAAAATTGATGGCAAATCAAAGAGAAGGATAATATGAATGTCAACAAAAGAACCCAGAAAAACTTCTAAAGAGATTAAAGGTGAACTTCAAGCTCAAGGAACATCAGTGTCAGATCGCACCATCCGTCATTGTTTGAAGTCTCTTCAAAAGTGGACTTCATGGGAGACGACCAAGGAGGACACCATTGTTGAAAACAAATCATAAAAAAGCCAGACTACATGTTGACAAGTCACAAAGCTTCTGGGAGAATGTTCTATGGACAGATGAGACAAAAACTAAATTTTTGGCAAGGCACATCAGCTCTATATTCATAGTCGGAAAAATGAAGCATATCTTGAAAAGAACACTGTCCCTACTGTGAAACATGGAGGAGGCTTTGTTTTGTTTTGGGGCTGCTTTGCTGCATCTGGCACAGGGTGTCTTGAATCTGTGCAGAGTACAATGAAATCTCAAGACTATCAAGGGATTCTAGAGAGAAATGTGCTGCCCAGTACCAGAATGCTTGGTCTCAGTCGCAGGTCATGGGTCTTGCAACAGGATAATGACCCAAAAGACACAGCTAAAAACACCCAAGAATGGCTAAGAGTAAAACATTGGACTATTCTATGCTGCACCTCCCTACATTTCCTCCTTTATCTCTGTCTGTCGCCCAACCCATGCTCTCCGTTTACTAAATGACCTAAGACTAACAGCCTCTATTATCAGAACCTTCCACGCTCGTATACAAGACTTCTCCCGAGTTGCATCACTTCTCTGGAATGCTCTATCCCAGACTATCAGATTAACCTCCAATTTCCAAAACTTCAGTGTAAACTAAAGACATATCTTTTCAGACAGGCCTATCACAACTCCTAATGTAAACCCTTCCGTAGTTAGAATCCCTAAAACATACTCTCCTCTGTTTATGCTCCAACATTATCTCTGGATATGATGCCGTATCAGACTAGCTTTAAATGTCCAGGCACCATCTGCATGTTAAAGGACACGACTGGTGACAGTTCAAACAGCTTTATATATGTGTAATGACAGCAACCTCTATTACAAAATTGTTTGACCATTGTATAAGCAATGCTACCTCCGATGCTGCCCCTGCTACCTCTTGTGTCACCCCCTCTACCTCATAGATTGTAAGCTCTTGCGAGCAGGGCCCTCAGTCCCATTGTGTGAATTGACTATTTCTTTGTAATGTATCTCTTTAGTCAGTACTTGAACCCTACAAGTTGTACAGTGCTGCGGAATATGTTGGCGCTATATAAATAAAATTTAATATTATTATTATTACTATTCTAAAGTGGCCTTCTATGAGCCCTGACCTAAATCTTATTGAGCATCTTTGGAAGGAGCTGAAACATGTCGTCTGGAAAAGGCACTCTTCAAACCCGAGACAACTGGAGCAGTTTGCTCATGAGGAGTGGGCCAAAATACCTGTTGAGAGGTGCAGAAGTCTCATTGACAGTTACAGGAATCGTTTGATTGCAGTGATTGCCTCTAAAGGTTGTGCAAGAGAATATTAAGTTAAGGGAACCATCATTTCTGTCCAGGCCTGTTTCATGAGTTTTCTTTTTTTTTAAAACTCTGTTGAAGCATGGTTGAAAAGCAATGTCTGACTTTGATTTGTTCATTTTCATAGAATTTTTATACATTATTACTTTGTCAGATTCAAGTTATATCTGTGACCATTGTGGGTTTTTCTTTCATTAAACGAGGGGTGCAAACAATTTTGTCCACGTGTGTATATATATATATATATATATATGTTGCCCCATGTGTACTGCATGTTGAACACAACTCACTATATAATATAATATATATATATATATATATATATATATATATATATATATATATAGCCCTGTAAACAGTACTGAACCATCTATATGTATACTTCAACATATGTAGTATAAATGTGTATATATAGAAAGTGAGGTAGTTTATTTCCTCATACTCTGTACCGTTTCAGCTCGTACTTGAAAAAGGCTCAGTGCGAGCTGAAACGTTCGAGTATGAGGAAATAAACTACCTCACTTTCTTTTTACTTGATCTGTGGAGTGCTGCCTGAATTTTTTGGGAAAATATTTTGGGATATAGCCTACTCCTTGGGCTGGCACCCATGCTTTACAGGAGCTGTCTTTATTTGGATGTGTATATACAGTGGGGAAAAAAAGTATTTCAAGGTCCTGGAGTGTCCTAGCCAGTCTCCCGATCTCAACCCCATAGAAAACCATTGGAGGGAGTTGAAAGTCTGTGTTGCCCAGTGACAGCCCGAAAACATCACTGCTCTAGAGGAGATCTGCATGGAGGAATGGGCCAACATACCAGCAACAGTGTGTGCCAACCTTGTGAAGACTTACAGAAAACGTTTGACCTCTGTCATTGCCAACAAAGGATATATAACAAAGTACTGAGATGAACTTTTGTTATTGACCAAATGCTTATTCCCCTTACGTCCTGACAGCAGCACAATATGGGGTATCTCTGCCCCTGTGTGTTGTTTAGGACAGGTGGAACCTTTAATTAGCACCAAAAAGGTGCCTCCTACTAGCCCTATAAGAGGGCACAAGAGACCTCCCTCCACTGTGTTTTTTTCTGTCCTGTGTGGAACAGGTGGATGGAGGTCTCTTGTGACCTCCCGTTGCTAGGGGTTTTAGTTACTCCTGGCTTACCTTTTTGGGGTACCTCGGTCCCAAAGAAAAAACCTCCGGTCCTTCGGGCCTTCGCACCGCAGCGCAGCGTTATCCGGCATCCATCTGCAGGCAGTGAGATCCCGGAAGTAAGCGGGGAACCTCCTCGGCCGGAACTTTTCTCCGGTTCCGTGTTCCCAGGGGAAGGAAGCCTTTGCGCACCACCGCGCCCTACTTTCGGTTTTCTCGGAAAAAGTGCGGTAAGTTTGGAAATTTAAAATTTAAAGGCAAAATATAGAATTGATTTTTGCTGCTTGTATTTTGAGCCTCTGGCTTAGGTTTATGCTCCTCTATGTTCCAGTATGGCGTTTGACTTGTTTTGGTGCTGTATAAATGTTTCTTTGTTGGCTTCCTCCCCTCGCTGCTGGATTACATTTAAAAGGTCTGAATGCAGTCCTTTATTTGTTGAGTGAGTGGTTTCTAACTCCTCTGCTGCGGGTTGCGGTGGCTGGTTTTTTTCTGACGGTTTTTTTCTCTCTTCAAGTGATTCAAAAAAAAAAAAAAAAAAAAAAAAAGAGGTACCCCTTGTGTTTTTATGCGATGCTTGGCGATCTTCCCTGTTTCAGTGTCACGTGGCTGTTTGATGTTTCAGATGTCATCTTCTGCAGCACGTAATGGCGATGCGCTTAGGAGGAAAAATTCCTCTAAACTTGAAACACCTAATGTGTTTGGATTGCAATACCCCTTTACCTGACGGCTATGATTTTACCCGCTGTCACCAGTGTCGCGGACCCTGCCGGAAGTACCTTCTATAAGAGGTTGTTACTTGGGTAAAGGACTTTATGAGGAGTCTCTTAAAGGAGATTCGTTCTTCCATCGCCCAGATTGCAAAGAGACCGCAGATTGAGACACAATCTTCCTTACGGATCTCTGATGAAGATTATCAGATAGTGGACGAGACACTCTCATCTGACGATTCCACTGAAGATCCCAGCAGGCCGTGCTTTCACTCGAAAAATTAAGCCAGCTGCTGAAGTCCATCCGGTCTAAGGATCGTGATGTTGACGGGGAAGCCTCCGCGTCCACCTATAGAGGGCCTAGGGTCTTCCAAGTGGACCAGACATTACAAAAATTAATGTCCTCAGAGTGGAGAAGTCCTGAAAAACCTCTTGTGGTTCCTAGGAGGTTCAGCGCTTTATTCCCAGTTGCTCAATGGGATCAATGGGGTCCTCCTCCCAAGGTGGATATGGCAGTGGCTAAACTGTCCTGCCGCACTAAGGTACCATCAGATGATGGAGCAAATCTGCACGACGCCATGGCAGGCGCTTCGACAATACCTTCAAGAAGGCTTATTCAGCTGCCTCTCCCAAGACCGCTGTGGCGGTTGCGTCCTGTGAAGTGTCAGCCAAATTATGTACTGACCTGGTCCACCTCGAAAGTGACGACTCTGGAGTCTCCAGAGACGAGCTGCTAGGGTTTCTAGGCTCAGTTTCCCTGGCAGCTGAATATTTAACGGAAGCCTCCCACCATCAATTAAGGCTGGCGGCCAAATCCCTGGCACTTACCAAGAACACTGCAGCAGGAAGACCTCTATGGTTAAAACCTTGGAGAGCTGTGTTCCCCTCAAAGTATAATTTGTGCGCATTACCCTTTGAGCCGGGTAGAGTCTTTGGCTGTGCCCTAGACGAGATCCTAGAGGGCTTGGCCGACAAGAAGGGTAAACCTTTACCCCAGGCCTTCAGAGGTAGGTCTGGCTCTGGCCGTGGTAGAGGCTATCCGCCTCGTCGTGGAAGGCAGTCCAGAGAGGCTCTAGTTATTCCTCTAGAGGCGCCAGCCGGAGATTCCGAAGTCTGATGATAAAAAAGTCAAGCCTAGCTTTTGACATCAGAAGCAGTTTTCCTGTGGC
This sequence comes from Leptodactylus fallax, assembly GCA_947044405.1. NCBI lineage: Eukaryota > Metazoa > Chordata > Amphibia > Anura > Leptodactylidae > Leptodactylus > Leptodactylus fallax. Next base: position 4,413,790 of record CAMRHE010000024.1, read on the forward strand.
CGAGATTCCTGTCGGAGGTCGTGTCTCCCACTTTCTCAACTGCGGGCAGGAAAAAATTCGAGACCCATGGGTCCGGTAGGTAATCCAAAGAGGTTATGCAATGAAGTTCCTCCGTCCTCCTCAGGATCGGTTTGTGTTAACTCGCAGCCTCCCTGGAATGCTTCATCCGAGAGTACATTCACAAGGGAGCCCTGGTGGAAGTCCCTTCTCTAGAAGAAGGATCCAGTGTCTATTCTCCTGTCTTCCTGATGCCAAAACCGGCAGACAAGAGGAGAATGATCATAGACTTAAGGTACCTCAACCGCTTCATCAAAAAGAAGCGCTTCCATAGGAAAACCATAAAGTCTGTCACCACCTTTCTCCTCTAAGGCGATGTTTTTTGTGACTTTGGATATAAAAGACGCCTATTTGCATATTTCTATTTACCTCCACACAGAAGGTTTTTTTCTAAGGATTGCCGTAGTAGTTTCCGGCCACAGGAAGCACTTTCAATTCACAGCACTACCCTTCGGGATCTCCTCTGCTTCCCACACCTTTACAAAGGTAGTGGCCCCCATAACGGCCGCCCTCAGGCTTCAGGGGATATTCTTGGTGCCTTATCTAGACGACTGGTTGATAAAGGCCCAGTCAGAGTCTGTTCTGCTCCAGTACCTACAGACAGCCTTCAGAGTCTGTGATGGCTTATAAATTGGGAGAAGTCAAAAACGATCCCTTCAACTCGAAGGAAGTTCCTCTGAGAAAACTACTTCCTAGATTGAGTCCACCTGCAAATCTCCTTGACACCAGCAAGGAAGGAGAAGCTGGTTGCAGCAGTCCGGCACCTCTTCAAAAAGCCGATAGCCTCCATCAGAACATTGATGAAGATCCTGGGCTTGATGTCTTCCTCAGTGGAGGCAGTCCCATGGGCCTTGTGGCACTTACGTCCCCTCCAGAAGGAGTTACTAGAGGCTTGGGATCGCTCCCTTCTTACATTCAGCAAGAAGATTCGACTCTCCCCCAGGACCCGTCTTTTTCCCTCAAGTGGTGGTTGCACCTGAAAGACGGAAGGTCCACGGTCCAACCTTCTTGGACCCTGTTGACTACAGATGCATCCCTCTCGGGATGGGGAGCCCATTGGACGAAAACTCCATAAAGGGAGTCTGGAGCGCTCCTGAAAAAAGGACCTCGTCCAACTGGAAGGAGCTCAGAGCCGTATATCGTGCCTTACTTTATTGCTTGCCTCTTCCCAGGGAAGAGCAGTCAAAATCCGGTCAGACAACATGACCACAGTGCTGTACGTGAACAGACAGGGAGGCACCAGATCACCAACCCTCCTTAGGGAGGCAGATCTGATATTTACATGGGCAAAGAAAAATCTAAACCCATTTATCCGCAGTTCACATCAAGGGCTCCCTGAACATAGTAGCGGATCGGTTGAGTCGGGGGTTATGCCGTATCAGGAGAATGGTCACTCAATCCAGAAGTCTTTCATCAGATTACCCTGAACAGGGGTCTTCCAGAAATAGACCTCATGGCAACGCCAAGGTGGAGAAGTTCTGTTCCCTTTACCAGGAGGACAATCCCTTGGCAGTGGATGCCCTGTCCATCCCTTGGAGGTCCAGGCTGGCATACATCTTCCCTCCAATTCCAATAATACCAAAGGTATTAATGAAAATCAGACAGGACCAAGTCTCTGTGATAGCCATCATTCCATTCTGGACAAAAAGAGCTTGGTTTTTCCCAACTCATGGAGATGAGTCGAGGGATATATTGGAGGCTTCCCCCATCCAGAACCTGGTTTCCCAAGGATCTCTGAAGTGCCAGGATCTCTGGAGATTCAACCTGACAGCCTGGAGGTTGAGCAGTCCCTACAGCAGGATAGAGGACTGTCAGAGGCCGTCCTGAAGACCCTTTCTTCTGCAAGAGCAGAATCTACCAATAAGAACTACCAGAGGACAGCCAAGATTTTCATGGAGTGGTGCTCCAAGAAGGGTATTAATAATCTAGAACCTTCAACGGCTGATATTTTCTTCAGGACGGTTTGGATAAGGACCTTGCCCCTGCCACTTTGAAAGTGCAGATTGCGGCCCTCTCCGCTCATTTGAACAGACGTCTGTCTCAGGATCCTCTGGTTGCAAGGTTCCTTAAAGGGGCAATGAGGCTAAAGCCTTCAGTATCATCCCCAGTGGGACCTTGCAGTAGTCATTACAGGCCTGTGCGGTCCTCCATTTGGACCCTTGGAGACTACGGGGATAAAATATTTAGCCTACAAACCACTTTTTTGTTGGCTATTATATCTGCCAAAGAGTAGGGGTACTCCAGGCCCTCTCTTCTAGAGAACCGTACATTTTGTTTTTGCAGATAGGGTGCACCTTAGGTTTGCCTGGGTTTATCCCTAAGGTCCCCTCATACTATAATAGCAATCAGCTAATTTCGTTACCTGTGTTTTTCCCCTCTCCAACCTCTGAGGAGGAAGAAAAGCTCAACACCTTAGATGTGGTAAGGTGTCTGTGGATTTACCTATTCCACACTCAACCGCTTAAGAAGGCCGAAAGCCTACTAATTGATATGCAGTGTAAAAACAGAGGCCTCAAGGCTTCCAAGCCTACTCTATCCACATCCGTACTCTATCCGTACCTTTCTTGATGCGGGAGCTGTCCTGTTCCTGTGACAGCCGGGAGCCTTATGAAGACTCCCAGTCCTGTCATAGGAATATTACTATTGTGGCTGGTCTATGACCAGCCGCAATAATAATGTACAGAATCTCCCATAGACTTCAATACACTTGTATTGCAGTCTATGGGACGTGCAATCAAATGATTGGAGTTTCAAGCCCCCTAGGGGGGCTAATAATATAGTAAAAATAAAAAGTTTAAAAAAAATATAAAAAAAAAATAAATAAATAAAAGTTCTAAATCACTCACTTCCCCTAGAATACATATAAAAGTAGAAAATTACTGTGAAACACATAAACATTAGGTATCCCTGTGTCCGCAGATGCCCAGTCTACAAACTTATAAAAATATTTTTCGCATAGGGTGAACATCATAGCGGGAAAAAAAAATCAAAAGCGCCGAACTGCCGTTTTTTTTTGCTGTTTCGCCTCTGATTAAATAAAAAGTGATCAAAGCAAGAGACATTCCCCAAAATTGTATAACTAAAAAGAACACCTGGCCCCACAAAAAAAAGATGCCCTATGCATCCCTGTACAACTGCAGGGCCACCTGTCAATGTGGCCTTGCAGCTGTTGTAAAACTACAACTCCCATATGTTGTTAAATATTTTACCACTTTTTTTTTTTGTTTCAAAAATTTTTTTTCCCTATTTTCTTCCTCTAAAACCTAGGTGCGTCTTATGGTCCGGTGCGTCTTGTAGTCCGAAAAATACGGTAAATATATAAACTTTCAGTAGGAGGCAGCAATTCCTCTTCTTCCACTGAGGGGGAGGTCACACATACAGTTGGTACGGAAAGTATTCAGACCCCTTTAAATTTTTCACTCTTTGTTTCATTGCAGCCATTTGCTAAAAGCAAAAAGGTTCATTTTATTTCTCATTAATGTACACTCAGCACACCATCTTGACAGAAAAAAACCAGAAATGTAGATATTTTTGCAAATTTATTAAAAAAGAAAAACTGAAATATCACATGGTCATAAGTATTCAGACCCTTTGCTGTGACACTCATATTTAACTCACATGCTGTCCATTTCCTTCTGATCCTCCTTGAGATGGTTCTACTCCTTCATTGGAGTCCAGCTGTGTTTAATTAAACTGATTGGACTTGATTAGGAAAGACACACACCTGTCTATATAAGACCTCACAGCTCACAGTGCATGTCAGAGCAAATGAGAATCATGAGGTCAAAGGAACTGCCCAAGGAGCTCAGAGACAGAATTGTGGCAAGGCACAGATCTGGCCAAGGTTACAAAAGAATTTCTGCAGCACTCAATGTTCCTAAGAGCACAGTGAGTTCCTATCTGAGCACAAACACCTAACCCTACACAGTGCCACGTCATCTGATATATTTGTGAAGATCTCCTCTATAGATGAACTCCAGACTACAGATTCTTATGGTCTGCTGTGAAGAATACTGTACCTCTGAATGCTGTTAATATCAGCTCAGGAAAGGTGGCTGTCAGATAACTAGGTACAAATAGAATAAAAAAAAAAATCTACAGTCAGTCTTGTTTATATAAGAAAAAGGTGCATGTACTCAAAAAGGTGTATGTAAGTAAAACTGCATGTACTCAAAATTTTTATATTATTGTATATATAATATACAATCCATTTACACACATACGTGTAGGCAACCTGAATGAATGGTATTTTTCAAACAAGAAAATGAAGAAAAAGAATGGAGATTGCAGCTGTAATTACCAAATAAAAGGAGCTGTTTGTGTTCTCAACTCATGTTTTAAAACTCAAGTTCAATAAGCTATTGACCTCTTTATATAAAGTTTTCAAATACATTTTCCTTGGAAATATATTAAAGAATATATTGTGCAATACTGGCAAGAACTAGATCTTTTGAGCTATTGTAGGGGATAATTACACTTTATGTTTCTAGTGTGGTGTTTAGTTGTTTTCCGTTTTTTTAAAGCACAGCTATTTGATGTTCATTCTGTGTGGCTGCGACAGATTTGGTCCAGAATACTTACAAAAAAAGTTGCAGTGTCTGCTTTTTCTTTTTGATTTAGCTGTGCTTGGCGTCTGGGTGAGTTTGAAATCTTTATTTAAACAGTTTGTCAGTGTTCCTACCTGTCAAGCCAATTCAGCTAAAGATGATTAGGAGTTTCTGAACACTTTCAGAGAATTCTTTATATTGTGTTGGACTTTGACAGTTTTCCGGATGCTTGCAATCTGTTGTGTGGTATCCTGGTTCCCTTGGTATTCATCATTGTCAGTGTTTTACTTGCTTTTTATTTTTATCAATATATTATAAAACAGGAAGATGTAGTTTATATAGGACTGAATTAGCCCATGCTGTGGTTTCTCACTTCTCAACTGAATTGAGGATTTACAGCTGTAAGCTATTGTTTTGGGCAGCTACACAGTGCACCAACAAAGACTACTATCTGTTTAAATATGACACTTTGGATATAACTGAACATCTTGAGACCTGATAAGTAGTTGTGATGGCCAAATCTGTGTGTTTGAACCCAACTGTTATTTTTATGTGCAGTAGAACTAGAACTATTAATTGCCTGAAATTCTCAAACTGTACCATTTCAAGTGTGGTTTATTCACTTTTCTATGACCACTCAATAATCCAAAAGATCTTGGAATATAGATTAAAGGAATTTTACTGTATACATAAGATAGAGCACTTCTTTGAATCCATTACTACCCTTGACTCTAAATGTATGTCATCTGAGAAGTTGGTTGATGCTCACTACCGTACCATTACAGTGCAGTGATTGCAGTGGAACACAGGCTGTGTTTGTGCCATTGATTACAGGTGTTTGCTGTATTATACTCTGCTCTAATGACCAGGATTGGAGGATAATACCAATCCTAGGTGATGAACCCTTTAGATGCCACAGTCATGTAAGTGGCTAGCAAGATGGAGGGAACTCCCTCATTATCCCCATTGCCCCCCAGTAATGTGATTTTGTGGGGTGAGAGGTTTTCATGGCCTCCAGGCTGTCATGTATGAATAGTTATTTAGCCCTGTAATAACAGGCCAGTCAGATTTACAGAACTGAAACATAATACACTACAGTGATCATTAGGGAGAGATGGTATAGGGACTTATTAGACCATGCATATCCTGCTAAAAATTCTAAGTAAGTAATATGCAAATAAGACATCATTGGTGAGAAAGAGGAATGAGCTCCAGCGCTATCTTTTGTAAGGTAGTGTTCCTTATGAGCCTCCAAATGGTGAATTTCAAAATAACACATTGTCCCAGTGGTTTTCTGCATGTAGTAATCATTCTGTTCTTTCTGCTGCTCATATAGTTGCTCCAGCATGTGCAACTCCATGTGCACTTCACCGTGCACCCAGTCTGGTATTAGAACTCAGCTTGCACAAAAGGGTATGGTGTCAGTATTTAGTGGCCTTACCTATCACTGAGATTAGGTAGAAAAATGTATTTTTCCCCCGCCTAACCCAGGGTACTAGCATATACACCAGAATAACAATATTACTGAATAAGAAAAATGATGTAGCTTTTATTTCAATAAATATAAAATAAGGTGTAATGTCAATACTGACTGTGGCAAACAATTTAAAACAATGCAGGGTCGCCAGAGGTAGGAGTACATATAGAGATGGATTGCTCCACAAATTCCTGAGTGTTGTATCTCTCAGAGAAATCACAATTTACCCATAGAGAGGTATTCAGAGATACTAACAGAGGCATTCCTCTCATTCACATAATACCAATCCTGTATTCAAAAGAGCCCTACATATTCTCCCTGCCTACCTAATCTGTCCCTATGTGTTTCAGCAACGTAGCTCATCATGGGACCATTCAAGGAAATAAATAGCTCAGAATTGCACAGCCATATAGTATGGCAGAATAGCTGTCGTCTGCTATAAGCCACTCTGGTTGCACATGCTAGTAATGAAGGGGCAGTACCTCCCACATGGATGTGTGTACATCACCACTTCACCAATAAGGGCTTAGCACATCACAGAATCCCTAAAACTCCACCCAGACACACACAGGTGGCCAGAAGGGTAGGGTACAGTGCCATAGATTTGTCATTGCTGCCAACTCAACAGCAATGCCATCAGTGGGCAGGATTTTTTTATGTTGGGGCTGGGCATCAGCTGGAATCATTGCTATAACTACCCTATTCTTCTGATGTCTCCTTGTCATCCTGACTAAGTTGCTAGGTCCTCATTGTCAACATTTTCTCTACTTTCTTCTGACTTATGATGGCCATGGGGTTCTTACAAATTCTTTCAACCCCAGGATTTTCCACCTAATGCCCCTACCAGTATGACTACCACCTGCACCCCACCCTCTGCCACTACTACGTCCAGCACCACCTACTGTCATGTCTTCTACTTCTGCCTTCTCCATATTCAAAAAAGGCTGCCTGTTTTCCTCCAACTCATCAAGAGGAAGAAGAGGAAGACTCAGACTATGAGAAATATTTCTCTCAGCAGTTGCCTGCTAGGGATCAGTGTCACATGTATGACACTGCAGAAAGGTTGTGCGATAAATCATATCTCATAACAGTAGCGGAGAAGCAGGAAAACACAAAACTCAAGGTCGTACTCATAGCATAATTCTTGGATGGAATATTCTCATATCCTCCTGTGACAGGGATGAGTGAGCCAAGCAATAAAAATGTCATCTTCAGTATCAGGAAGTACAACAACTGGTGGTGAAGCCAACACCAGAATTAGTTTTACTGTTGCTAACCAAATTTTTATTTTTAGTACTTGCAGTGGTGGATAGCAATTCTGGCACTATACAGTCATATGAAAAAGTTTGGGCACCCCTATTAATCTTAATCATTTTTAGTTATAAATATTTGGGTGTTTGCAACAGCCATTTCAATTTGATATATCTAATAACTGATGGACACAGAAATATTTCAGGATTGAAATGAGGTTTATTGTACTAATAGAAAATGTGCAATATGCATTAAACCAAAATTTGACCGGTGCAAAAGTATAGGCACCTCAACAGAAAAGTGACATTAATATTTAGTAGATCCTCCTTTTGCAAAAATAACAGCCCCTAGTCGCTTCCTGTAGCTTTTAATCAGTTCCTGTATCCTGGATGAAGGTATTTTTGACCATTCCTCTTTACAAAACAATTCCAGTTCAGTTAAGTTTGATGGTCGCCGAGCATGGACAGCCCGCTTCAAATTATCCCACAGATGTTCAATGATATTCAGGTCTGGAGACTGGGATGGCCATTCCAGAACATTGTAATTGTTCCTCTGCATGAATGCCTGAGTAGATTTGGAGCTGTGTTTTGGATCATTGTCTTGCTGAAATATCCATCCCCGGCGTAACTTCAAATTCGTCACTGATTCTTGTACATTATTCTCAAGAATCTGCTGATACTGAGTTGAATCCATGCGACCCTCAACTTTAACAAGATTCCCGGTGCCAGCATTGGCCACACAGCCCCAAAGCATGATGGAACCTCCACCAAATTTTACAGTGGGTAGCAAGTGTTTTTCTTGGAATGCTGTGTTTTTTTGACGCCATGCATAACGCCTTTTTGTATGACCAAACAACTCAATCTTTGTTTCATCAGTCCACAGGACCTTCTTCCAAAATGAAGCTGGCTTGTCCAAATGTGCTTTTGCATACCTCAGGCGTCTCTGTTTGTGGCGTGCTTTCAGAAACGGCTTCTTTCGCATCACTCTCCCATACAGCTTCTCCTTGTGCAAAGTGTGCTGTATTGTTGACTGATGCACAGTGACACCATCTGCAGCAAGATGATGCTGCAGCTCTTTGGAGGTGGTCTGTGGATTGTCCTTGACTGTTCTCACCATTCTTCTTCTCTGCCTTTCTGATATTTTTCTTGGCCTGCCACTTCTGGGCTTAACAAGAACTGTCCCTGTGGTCTTCCATTTCCTTACTATGTTCCTCACAGTGGAAACTGACAGGTTAAATCTCTGAGACAACTTTTTGTATCCTTCCCCTGAACCACTATGTTGAACAATCTTTGTTTTCAGATCATTTGAGAGTTGTTTTGAGGAGCCCATGATGCCACTCTTCAGAGCAGATTCAAATAGGAGAACAACTTGCAATTGGCCACCTTAAATACCTTTTCTCATGACTGGAAACACCTGGCTATGAAGTTCAAAGCCCAGTGAGGTTAAAAAACCAATTTTGTGTTTCAGTAAGTCAGTAAAAAGTAGTTAGGAGTATTCAAATCAATAAAATGATAAGGGTACCCAAATTTTTGCACCGGTCAAATTTTGGTTTAATGCATATTGCACATTTTCTGTTAGTACAATAAACCTCATTTCAATCCTGAAATATTACTGTGTCCATCAGTTATTAGATATATCAAATTGAAATGGCTGTTGCAAACACCCAAATATTTAGAACTAAAAATGATTAAGATTAATAGGGGTGCCCAAACTTTTTCATATGACTGTATGTATTTAGTTCACAAAAATCCCGTATTAAAAAAAAAATAGCAAAGAAGTTATATTTGGCACTCAAAGGTGACCTGGCAAGTCAAAATGATATAGTAACATATTGCACAGTCAGATTGGAGTGAGTAAATGACATCAGTTTTTATTAATTCATTTATTTATTTTTAAATCTGTTGTAAAACAATGATTAACAAGAAAATGTGATTTATCACTGAAAGAGTGACCTGGCCTGAGTAAAAACATACTGCATCACAGCTAGCCTTTTTTTTTTTTTTTAACCAAAAACACTATTGCAAAAAATGCTTAACACAGAGATATTATTTAGCGCTCAAAAGAGTGATTTGACCAAAAATTACAGTAACAGTGAATTTTTTGGAGTGACAATAGCAGTTTTTATTTATTTTATTATTTTTTTACAAAAACATCTACTGCAAAATTACCCTAACAAAATCAATCAGATTGACTCGGCCTGTCAAAATAATGTTAAACTCTATGAACAGTCAAAAATTACAATGCAACACTAGTGGCTGATCTAACACTGTATTTTTAACTATTGCAAAAAACTTTAAAATAATTGTATCTGGCATTGAAATGGTGTATTGGCCAATGTATGTGTAATACAGGGGATACTATAGTCCCTTTATTCCAACTGTAATTCTAATTCCAACTCTAACTCTAATTCTAACTCTATTGATTAAATCTAACTAAACTGTGATATGATACATGATGCTATGATACATTAGATGCACTGCCTGACTTCTCTCTAGAGTACAATGTCATAATATGTCTCTTTTTCTCCCTGTGCTGCATTCTATATGCTGATATATGAAATATATGATGGTGGGTGGAGAGATGATATCATATCACCAATCATGAGTGGTGGCACAGAGGATGAACTTCTAAAATGGCTGCTGCCACATGTAATACAAGGTAGAAGAGCAGAGGAAGAAGATTACATGGTCTCTGTGACCTAGACAGGCTTCTGGCATCACCTGACATCATCTTCTGGCATCATCAGCCAATGAATGGTGGGTGGAGAGGTTGACAGGAGTCATGGCCAGTGTCACCATTTAGCTCTAGCCAAACTTTCAGCTGCATCGCTGGGTCTCTTAAGTCACCCACTGACTGAGCACTAACAACCAGGGACTCCCTTTAACCTACCTGTTAATGTTAATTGTGCCCCTCTTCCCGGCTCCTGCAAGGTAAAATTGTCTCAGCAATGCAATTGTGCCCCAACAAAGTAATAGTGCCCCTTGTGTCAAAAGCAAGGCAACAGTGCTCTCATTGTTACCTCACAAGGTAATAGTGCCCCCTAAATAGGTAATAGTGGCCTAATTTTTGCATCCACAGGTAATTACCCCAACATGGGTAATATTCCCCCACTATAACATCCAGACCACACTACTACTGTTTGCTCTATTAAATTATATAACTACCTTCTCTCTATACACTGTTGATGCAGTGTACTGCAGTGTGTGTTTCTTCTATTCTTCTTCAGATTCCCCACCATCTGGTGTCACTGGTTACAAGAGCAAAAGACAGGGGAGCTAGGAGGAGAATAGAAGACACATATGCTACAGCACACCGCATCGGCACTCTGTAAGGACTATATAGTTATACAATTCAATAGAGCAGGCATTGGTAGCATGGTGGGGGGGGGGCGGTGAGCTCCCTGGCTTACTAGCCCAGTCACAAGTGCGAACACTGCAATCCCTATAGCAATGTCACTGCATCCTCCAGAAAACAAGTCCTTACACAGTTCTATAGATTAAATGGTATGAATGCTATGGGTCTTTTATGGTAATAAACACTTTTTTTTTTTCAAAAATAAAGTGTGTTATTGTGGAAAACTATAAGAATATAAAAAATATATATAAATTTGGTATGGTTGTAATAATACAGACATACTTTTGAACTGTTGAGTTAAAAACAACTGAAAAAAATGAAAGTAGCTAGGTAGGCTACATCATTATAGAGTTAATCAGGTATATATAATCAGTTTATTTTGGCCAAATGTTTTTATATATCAAATTACTTAAGATATTTATAAGGTGTATGACTTTATTAAAGGCTAATATTTGTTGACCTTTACATGCAAAATGTTAAATAAATCAACTATGCAATAGGTCTTAAGGAGGACCAGTCACGTCTTCACCAATGTGCAGTATTATATACCACCTGTCAGAAGGGTGGGCCTTACAGCCTAGTGTAATCGCTGGACTGTGAGGAACGCCTCCCTTGACAGTACTCTTCCATAGCCTTGTACTGTCAGAGGGGGCGTTCCTCACAGCTCAGCTCTGACAGTGGGGAGCTATTGGTGCCGAAATTAACGGCACCGATATCTCCAGGCGCATACCGGGAAAGTCGACAGTGTGCTGGATTCTCAGCTTTCTAGTGGTATATAACACTGCACATTAATGAGGATGTGAAAGGTCCTCTTTGATTAAAAATTATCTACCATTTTTTTCTATTGCGCTTACTGTTTACCAGCTAAGCATCTCCTTGTCAACAGACAGCAAACAAACTGTGTAGTGTCATCCTACAGTCATTTTCATCTCTATTTGTCCATTCGTGCTGTCTAACCTACCAAATGTTAGTACAAGGTAGGGTCAAAGAGAAGAAGGTGTAAGACTGCAAGACTCATGATTATACTACAAAATATATTTTTTGCTGTTACCATGGAGACACTTAGTGTGCCTAGCAGCCATAGAAACAATACACACTTTTAATTAATGATATGTTCACATTAGTGCTTTGGCTTCTATTGTTCTGTTATAGGAGAAGAACAACAGAAATAACAGAAGCATCAGATTTTAAATTGATGTACACCAATGGAATCAGAAATATCCCATTGACAATAAAAGGGCCTATTGGGCTTCCATTTCACAGTATGTCATTTTACATGCAGGAATTTTCTATCCACAAATTTTAACAGATACTGCGATGGAGCCTTTGCAACAGATGTGACTAAGGCACATTACAATGTTTTTTAATTTCATATTTATTGGGACAATTAATAAAATGTAGTTGTGAAGCTCTATGTAACACTTTAATACATGAATTAATTTCTCCAGTTCAACATATTATGGTTTATACTGTACAATATGTCTTTTTGTCATAATTAAAAAGTGCTGTATATAGCTATTTTCCATGAAAAATACTTTGTTCAGATAAAATTTTATTTTAGTTTACAATATTGTTAAATTGCTAATAATTTGTGTTTTTGAAAAAGAACACGTTTATTTTTAAAGGCAATTTATTATTAGAATATGTATTCTAATGGGTTGCTATAGCAGCTGTAACATAAGGAAGGTTCCGAAATGTGTGGAGTGTGGGTGCTCATTAGGCCTTGCTACAGACAAGACCTAATAGGCCGCCTGTTAGTTTTACACTGACAGGCATAATACGCTGCAATATACAAATGAAATAATCATAAGTCCAAGTGGGACTAATAGAAACATAATTTTAAAAAAATCTATATAAATAAAAAAAAAAATCATTCTGAATAAAACAATGAAAGAAAATCTTAGAGTCTTATATTAAAACAAAAGTAATAAAAATATACTCAATTTGTATTGCTGCATCTTTAATAATCCATACAATAAAAGTATTTGTCCTTCATGAGGGAGACTATAAAAAAACAGTTAAAAAAATGCCAGCCTTGATGTTTATTGTTCTTTCTGCCCGCCAAATGACAGAATAATCGACCTCAATACGTGAGAGCCCAAGACTGTGTGTCAGGTACCGTGATCTGTAATACGGGGGCACCTCAGGGTACGGTTCTCGCCCCTTTCCTCTTCACACTGTACACTGCAGATTTTAGGTGCAACTCATCCAGCTGCTACCTACAGAAGTATTCTGACGACTCTGCAATAGTGGGTCTCATCACAGATGATGATGACAGGGAGTACAGAGAACTGAACCGGGATTTTGTGGACTGGTGCCACCGGAACCACCTGAAGATTAACGCGGGGATGGTGGTGGACTTCCGCAAAGGCAGAAGCCCTCCTAAACCAGTGGACATCCTGGGGATGGGCATCGAGATTGTGAACACCTATAAGTACCTGGGTTTGCTCCTTAATAATAAGCTGGACTGGGCAGATCATATGGAGGCCCTGTACAGGAAGGGCCACAGCAGGCTCTACCTGCTTAGGAAACTGAGAGCCTTTGGAATCCGGGGGGCACTTCTTAGAACTTTCTTCAACTCGGTAGTGGCATCAGCCATCTTCTTTGGAGTGGCCTGCTGGGGGAGCAGTATATCAACCAGGGACAGAAATAAACTTGACAAGCTGATTAGAAAGGCCAGCTCTGTCCTGGGGAGCCCACTGGACCCAGTGCAGGTGGTGGGTGACAGAAGGATACTGTCCGTGGTGAGCTCCATGCAGAAGAAGAAGTCCCATCCCATGCATGAGACTGTGATCGCGCTGAGCAGTACTGTCAGTGACCGACTGCTCCACCCTAGGTGTGAGAAGGAGCGCTATCGGAAGTCTTTCCTCCCCACCGCGGTTAGGCTGTACAACCAACACCGACCTAAGCGGAGATCATTACACACAGAGAACTGAAATATTTCTCTGCCTGTTAAATCCCCCCCCCCTCCTCTGCTACGTCCTATCTGTCTGTCTGCTATCAAAGTAATGCCTCTTACCTTGGAACATTCCTGTACATGTTGTATTTGTATTTGTATCTGCTTATCTTATCTTATCTTTGCTGCTGTAACACACTGAATTTCCCCATTGTGGGACTATTAAAGGACTATTATTATTATATTATTATTAATAAAAAGAGATCAATTGCACTTAGAAACTGTACCAAAGATAACTACAACTCATCTCAAAGAAAAACCCTCATCAAATCAAAATCTAAAAAAAGTTACAACTATTCAAATGTGACGACACTAAAACAAGTTGACTCTTTTGAATTGTTTTTATTGTGCAAAGGTAGTAAAACAAAAACTGTATATATTTGCTATCAGCATTTTTTGGAATAACCTGCAGAATTAAGTTGTCATTTTCTTATTCAGTAAATTCCATAATTGCAAAAAATAGCTGCTTTTTCCACCTCTCTCTCAAAATTTTTTATTAAAGTTATACAATACATATAACTTTATATATTCTCAAGCAGTCAATGCTGTAATTTTTTTGTGCCTTATATGCTATTTAGGCTCTGTACTGTCAGGAAGGCGGTGTCAGGCAGAACAAGGCAAGGGGTGTGATTCTGAGCTATGATACTGGCTGCTTCTGATTGTAGCTCCGAATCATGCCCCCCTGCCTGACACTGCCATTCTCACATTAAAGAACTTGAATAGCACATCAAGCAAAACTAACTATGCTTGTTGCTCAGGAATGGTGAGGGCTAAAGAAAAAATTCCAACTGTGCTGGAATCAGTGGACCTATTAATAGATGGTGTGCACATGAATTGGTGGAGGTGGTGAAAGGTCCTCTTTAAGTAACATCTTTACAGTGTTATTAATGTAAAACGAAAAATAAAGAATTACAGAAAAGTAGTACCAGTTACTTAAAAAAATGATGTCAAACCCATAATGACCCAGTGTACTTGTCTGAAATCTACTGGCATAGTGGGTGTTTTCAAGAGAACATAAAGCACTTTAAATTATCAATTGATATCTTTTGACATTACTTGTTCACCATATAGGATGTCATGAACCAGATTGGTTTCAACAACATGCCATAAACTAATATATTGTAAAGTCTCTGCCTTTTCGGGTCTCTGCGCCACCCTCCGAACGCACACTGCGGCGCAGAAGGCGTGTTCAGTTTGATTCCTTGGTTAAGATTCTTGTTGCTCAGTCTGAAAACTGTCCTAGACTATGTAATTGAATTTCAGCCACACCTGTCTCCTGCACCTTTGTTTCTCTCTGATCTTCTAATAGTTAATCTCAGCCTTGCCTGTGTGATTGACAGCCTGTCTACCAATCCAGTCTGGGGCAGATCCTGACTTTCTATAATCAGGTCGTCAGCCCTCACATGGTCTCTGGCTATTGATTCTGTCTTATGACTTGTCCCTGCTAGCTCCTTCTCTGCTATTTCCTGTATTCCTATTCCTGACCTCTGGCTTTGTCTTTGTCTATTCTCTTGGATTGTGATTTTGTACTGCATTGCTCGACTGTTACCGACCCCTTGGCTAGCTGACCTCCCTTTGTTGTTGTTTGTCCTGTCTGCGTTCTGTGTTGTCACTTTTATTAGGAAGGTACTGTCGACCAGTTGCTGGCTGTCGCCTAGGACATTTCAGGTAAGTTAGCCAGGGACAGTGTGTGGGGGGGGGGGTTCAGCTTTAGGGCTCACTGTTGTGCCCTTCCCCCCAGGGTTCTGCAGCAGCACTGGGGAATTGCTCAACTGGCAATTCCCTTAATCAATAGCCAGCGAGCATGTGAGGGCTGACGACCTGTTTATAGAAAGTCAGGACCTGCCCCAGACTGGATTGGTAGACAGGCTGTCAATCACACAGGCAAGGCTGAGATTAACTATTAGAGGAGCAGAGAGAAACAAAGGTGCAGGAGACGGCTGTGGCTGAAATTCAATTACATAGTCTAGGACAGTGTTCCGACTGAGCAACAAGAATCTTAACCAAGAAATCAAACTGAACACGCCTTCTGCACCGCAGCGTGCGATCAGAGGGTGGCGCAGAGACCCAAACAGGCAGAGTCGTTACATATATTAAAGCAAATGAGGATCCTATTAAAACATAACTTTTAATTTTAAATGTTAAGAATCAGGCCTATTGACAAAAAAAATAACTCAAAAGATGTCTCAATAAATATCAAACATGTATAAAAATTAGAACTGTCTTACCAGCCTCCATAAAGAATTTTCAAGGGCATCACTATTATTATTATTGTTTATTTATATAGCACCATTAACTCCATGGTGCTTTACATTTGAAGGTCTGTCTGCTTATGTACAGATATGTTAGCTTTATTTTTTATATTAGACTAGCAGAAGGACCCGGCTTTGCACGGGTATATTTAATTTTTTGTTTGTGTAGTGGCCCCATAAGAATTGGCACTGGTCTATTTTGTATGTTTGTGTGTAGTTTAAATACATTTCAATTTATAAGAATGCTGACATCCAGTATGGCAGTCCAGTATAGGTACAGGCTATTTATGGCTGTGTTGTTATGGAAACCTGGTAAATTAAATGTGAAGTTATATTGGCTGATACTGCGAACTGCTATTGACTAATACAGGTCATAAATAGCTTGGTTGGTATGGAAACCTGGTGTAAAGCTGTGTGTATCTCAAGACTGAAGAACCTGAGAGTTTACATTGGTCCATAATAATAATAGTCCTTTAATAGTCCCACAATGGGGAAATTCAGTGTGTTACAGCAGCAAAGATAAGATAAGCATAAGCATAAGCATCATGTGACCATGTGTATCTCAATTTGGATATCAGTGAAAAACCTGCGATTGGTTGTTATGGAAACCTGGAGTAAAGCTGTGTATCTGACCTTGTGTAACAGTGCCATCCACAGAACCCTTCTCCTTTAAAGCTGACCTACAGCAGTGAATAAAAATGGCTGGGTTGTTTTGGAAACCTGGAGTAAAGTTGTGTGCGTGTGGAGACTTATTGCCTGCGAGTTTCTAATGGTTGATAAGGGACATGTGACCATGTGTATGGCAGTTGGAATATGCGTGAAAGACTTGCAGGCTTCTATTGGCTAATGCAGGTCAGTTTTTTGGGAATACTGTATCTCAGGAATAGTACATCCTAGAGAGCTGAGACCGAGTCTAAAACCTTCACAGACACCTGATGTACCTGTGTGCCAAATTTGGTGAGGATTGGTCCAGTTATTGGGTCACACATAAAGAACAGACAGACAGAAACTAATTTTTATATATACTGTATATTCCTATGAGAGGCCTAGGAACCTTCACCATGTGGGAGTCGTCCTGTACAGGAAAAGGTATGGGGATGGCATTAAGTAAAACAATGCCTGCAAACTCTGATATTTGCAAACTCTGATTTTTACTCTGCTGTGTAATACAAATACATCAGTTAATAGGTGCTGATCTACTCATTCCAGCAGAGTTGGAATTTTCTCTCTTGCTTCCACCATTCCTGAGAAACAAACACAGTTAGTCTTGGTACCTGATGTGTTAATTAAGCTCTGTAATGTCAGAAGGGGGAGTGATTCAAAGCTCCAATCAGAACCAGCCAGTATCAGAGTACAGAATCATACCCTGCTCCTGCCTGACACTTCCCTCCTGATATTACAGAGCTTAAATAGCGTATCAGACACCAAAGATAACAGCATTGATTACTCAGAAATGGTGGGGTCTAGAGAAACAAAATCCAACTGTGTAATGTAATGAGCTGGACTTGACATAGCTGGTAAAAGGTCCTCTTTAAGGCTAAAATGAGTTAGAGCACTATAGGGTTAAAATCGACATAAGGCACCACAGTTATGTGCCAACAATAATTACTTGAGCCATAAATTTAAAATCTGCAATTGAAAATATGACATTTTTGTGAGGACTTTTGCAATTTTAATGTGACTGTTAGGGTGGTATAATAAACATGTCAGATACTGTATGTAAGGACAAGTATATAAATATATTGCAGGGAATTTATCATGACAGAAATTGGGTACACCAGTCCAGTTGTGTTTACTGCACACTGGATTGTTCTTTGACTTTCTGTGCTTCAGAAAGTCAAACTTGCCAGCTAGTAGCTAAAATGTATACTAGTTCTGGAGTAAATTGTAATAAATTGTAGACCACCGCCCTTTAGTCCAACTGATGGTCAGACATAGTATAGAGTAAGGCTAAGGCCCCACGTTGTGAAAACGCAGTATTTTCCTGCTGTGGAAAAGCAGCTGAAAAAGATGTTGCATGAGATTCTGGCTAATCCTATTCACACATTGCAGAGAAAAAACACTGCGGAAAAGCTGTGTTTTCAAAAATATATGCTTTTTTTGGAAAATGTAACATTTCAATTTTACCTGTGGAAACGCTTGAGTTTTTCCTATAGATTTAATAAGGGAAGAAAAACTCAATGCACGATGCATTCTTCAATGTGTGGGCTCAGCCTAAAATAGTCAATAGTCACACATTTATGCCCCACAACAGGCTTGCACAAAAAAATTGCAGATTTTTATGCTATCCCTCCTGTAACTGTTCATGATATTACCTATTATGCAAGCACAATAATAGTAGTATAGTGAATAGATGGCAGTTAAAAGATACTTTTCTAGCCTTTACACTGTTAAGATCCCGATTCACTTTCTATAACATTGTCTCAGAGTGATCTTGACAATGTAAAACATACAGGAAAAAGCATGTTACATTTTTTTTGGTTCAGCTTACCAGTGCCTAATGGGACATTGCTTTTAAATAGCTACTAAAGTCAAAGAGAAACAGTTCATTTTATGAAGGAATTGTCAGGTCAAGTGTCTTATTAAACAATATATCTTACACCGTGCAAATACCAGAGGATGGAGATGTATGCCTAGTTACTTGAAAACATCCTTTACAGATTATTTCTAAGTGAAATTGATTCTGAAAGGATTTGTCTTTGATTTTTAATTTCTGTTCAGAGACTTTATAAAGCATAAAAGACAGAAAGTGTGGAATGGAAAAGGACAGTTTCCCATAGGAATTAGATTTCTATTCAATGTGTTTAAAGGAAAATATTGATCCAAGTTGTGTAACACATACTAAGGCCAATAAAAAATGCCTGTCAGTTGTAAAATATATTGCACATTGCTTTAAATTCGAGGTGAAAGTTAACAGTTGTTGATCTGCGGCCAAATTAAAATGTTACCATTATAGTCATAACCCAAGGATGGAATTGCAACTGTTTTAGCTGATATTCATTTTAGCACTGCCACTTTACAGCACATCATTTACAGCTAAGACACCACAGTGCCAACCCCAGGAGGAGCTTTGGAGTGAGGACAATGACTTATTGAACAGTAAATGTTGACAGAGAAATGTCCTTCGCTCAGTATAAGTGCATCTTTAGGAAGTGAAGTCACTCAAAAGTAAAAACGAATAATTAAAAGGATGTCATCAAGAATAATGGATGACTGTCACATATATAGCTGCTGAAGATAAGCAATAATTCAAGCGGCAGTAACAGCATAATGGAGGAAGTAGTGGTAGGAAACAGTGTTAGGAAGACTTAAAAAAAGACTGTAGAACTGAAAGAGGACTTGTCATCTCTCCTGACATGACTGTTTTAGTAAATACTAATTATATTTATATGTATAATTCAGGGGCAAAAAAAACTATTCTGCAAATCACTTTTTAGAACTCTTCATTCTTCAATTATTCCTTCTGGAAATTTATGTTTTTGTTGAATTTATATTATGTGTTATTATTTTTCTTGTCAGTGGGGTGTGTTAGCATTTGTTGGACAGTGCCTGAGATTGTAAAGAGCCACCTGTGTCAACAGAAGCAATGGCAACACACTAGAGTCATGTGAATAGATATGAATGAAGCCTTAAGCATTTTGCCCTACATTCAAATACTAAAAAACCTGAACAGACCTTATACTACTCTATGTGGATTATTTAACCCCCTACTGATTGCCCCACTCTGGATTCCTTCACTTTGAAAAGGCCATTACAGTTTATGACATTCGAATGCCGTCCATCAGTTTAACCCCTTAAAGACCGGGCTATTTTTCGTTTTTGCATTTTCATTTTTCCTCCCCACATTCCAAGAGACATAACTTTTGCATTTTTCAGTTCACAGACTCACATGATTGCTTATTGTTTGTGAAACAAATTGTACTTTGTAATGGTGCCATTCAATATGCTGTGCAATGTACTGGGAAGCTGGAAAAAAATTCAGAATGAGGTGCAATTGGAGAAAAAATGCATTTGCGCCAACTTCATATGGGTTTAATTTTTACGGTGTTCACTGTGTGGTAAAAATGACATGTTACCTGTATTCTGTGGGTCACTATGATCATGGCTATACCAAATTTATACAGTATTTGTAATGTTTTGATACCTTTTAAGAAATGAAAAACTGTGCAAAATAGAAAAAAATTTTGTGTCGCCATATTGTGACACCTGTAACTTTTTCATATTTACATGTATGGAGCTGGGTAAGGCGTCTTTTTATGCAGGAAAAGATGATGTTTTTACTGATATAATTTGGGGAAAGATCTGTTGGTTTGATCACTTTTTATTCAATTTTTTATAGGAGGCAAAGTGTTGAAAAAAACGCTATTTGGCCATTTTGATTTTTTTTTCGCCGCTACGCTGTTCACCGTATGGGATAAATATTTAAATATTTTAATAGTTTGGGCATTTTGGAGCACGGGGATACCTAATGTGTTTATGTTTACTT
Source organism: Leptodactylus fallax (assembly GCA_947044405.1). Classification (NCBI taxonomy): domain Eukaryota; kingdom Metazoa; phylum Chordata; class Amphibia; order Anura; family Leptodactylidae; genus Leptodactylus; species Leptodactylus fallax. The sequence continues at coordinate 4,434,170 of CAMRHE010000024.1, forward strand.
TTATTTACTTTTATATCTGATCTAGGGAAAGGGAGGTGATTTGAACTTTTGTGTTTTTTTTTTTTTTTTTATACTTTTAAAAACTTTTTTTCTTCTTTTACTTTTATGATCAGACATCCTAGGGACCTTGAAACCTAGGGGGTCTGATCGCTCATATTATTCACTGCAATACTACTGTATCGCAGTGAATAGCAAAATGCTTTCACCTCTATTAGACGATGCCTCTGGCAATGTCTAATAGCTCTAATGTAATGACAAGCCTGGGAGCCTTCAATAGGCTCTCGGCTGTCATGGCAACCTATCGCCGCCCTCTGATGATGTTCAGGAGGGCGGTGATCGGTGAAAAATGGCGGCGCCGGTGGTGCCTGTGCTGTTAGAAGTGGGTCCTGGCTGTATTATAGAGCCAGCATCTGCCCTATATGGAGAGAGCTCAGCTCCTGCACCCTCTCCATACATCCCCCATGTCACCAATGACGTACAGGTATGTCATTGGTCATTAAGGGGTTAATTGCAGGAGAGCTGCTAAGTCCTAGCAAATAGCAGATGTATCTCCCGTCAGCCTCCTCTGTCCAGAGTAAGGGTCCAATCTGTACCTCCTAACCTTGTGTAAGGGAATTAACTCTTCTCCTCATATTCATGGAGACTGTGTAATTTTCAGTGTGTTGTCTGATTTTACCTCTCCTGCTTATGACTGTACAGGAGAGGTAAAAGTTAAATTGGGTTGTCAGGGCAAATATGTTAAATACGCTGGGGGAGGTAAAAAATAAATAAATAAAAACTCACTCACTTTTCTCCACTGCCCCCAGCGCGGTCCAGTCCTCCCTGTCCATTGTTATCTTCCAGCGGAAGCCCCGCCACACGTGAACGCTGAGGCCAATCAGCGGCCTCAGCGACGGGCACGTAACATCACTACCTGTGACGTCACAGCCAGTGAGCAGTTTCACTTTGAGAAGACAGCCCAGCAGAAGGACAGGACAGCGCTGAGAGGACACCGGTACACCTGGCCTATTTAAAATATAAAAATTTTGCCTGGACAACTTCTTTAAAGAAGCACTCCAGGCGTAACACTTTTTTCCATCATCTGGTTGTCTGTTACTCTCCAAGCTTCTTTCATGTGTACTGCACTAATATCCCTTCAATACAGCTTGTCCTAACTTCATCTTGACTTTTATATTACTCTTTCTCTGTGCTATACATGGACAGCCAAAGGATCGTACCATCGCTGCGCTGGGAGACAGTGTAATTATCCTTTTCTTTACATATTTTACCAAATAATTGAAGAGAATAAAATATACAGTCAAGGGGGCTGCACTGCGATCACCTCCATTACAGCAGTAGCTAGTGATAGATTTTGTCCCCCCCATGGACAGCCTGTGTGGTACAATGCATGCTATTTAAATCATACAGAAAGGCCTGTTGCCTTAGTTGGTTACCCCCTTGAGAGGATAGAAAGTCATATTATTCTCAGGGGGTCATCCTGAGATCACATGACCCAAATCGGGAGAAGAAGACATTGAATTTTCAGATAGAGAGGAATGACTAAATAAGGTAATAGTAGCTGAGTAACATATATTGGGGAAATGGGTACATGATGAATAAATGAATGAACAAAAATTCTGTAGTGCTTCTTTAATTCTCTATAGAGCTCCTTAACTCCTTAGCATACCATCCATGACCTGCAATAAATATTTATATCTCTTTGCCTGTCTTTTACCCTTTCCTCCCTGTCTGAGCAGTATACATGTTAATAGGACAGCTACTGTGATGAACCAATAAAAAAAAACAACTTATGACTGTTGTGACACAGAAGGGAAAAGATTATTATTGATTCTAAAACCTAAAATTACGTATGCCATTAATTGTTTAAAAGTCTAAATGTAGTTAAGGCACCTGAGTTATGTGCCAAATATTATTATTTATTTATTTATTTATATAGCACCATTAATTTCATGTTGCTTTACATTTGAGGGTTTACATACAGTACACAAAATATACAAAACAAACACAGTGCTAACAGTGACCAACTGGCACAGTGGGATAGAGGGCCCTGCCCGCAAGGGATTACAATCTATGAGGGAAGAGGGATAGAGACAGAAGGTGAGGGTAGAGACTGTTCACATGCTGGTTTGGTGGCAGTAACGTTATTGGAGGTTGTAGGCCTTCCTGAATAGGTGAGTCTTCAGGGACTTCTTGAAGCTTTTGATTGTGGGGGACAGTCTTATGTGTCTTGGTGTTGAGTTCCAGAGTATGGGGGATGCACAGGAGAAATCTTGGAGACTGTTGTGTGAAAAGCGGATAAGAGCAGTGCGGAGTAGGAGGTCTTTGGAGGATCAGAGGTTGCGTGCGGGCAGGTAGCGGGAGATTAGGTCGGAGATATATGGAGGGGACAGGTTGTGGATGGCTGTGTATGTCAGCGTTACCATTTTGAACTCTATTTGCTGGGCAGATAGAAGAGATTGGCAGTGGAGAGCAGCTGATGAAGAGAGGGGGGAGAGGTGTATTAAAGGGAATCTGTGAGGTCAATCTGGGACACTAAACCACCCGCACGTCCTTATAGATCTGGGGTTTAGTGTCCCAAATTGCCCAGTTGTAATGCAATTCGCAGGCGCATTAAAAAAAAAACAAAAAAAACCTTTATGCTTACCTAGAGAAGAGTCCGATCAACGCTGTTCGGCGAGAACAGTCCGGCTTATTCATGAGCTTTTTCGTTGGCACGCCTCCCGGCACCTGCGCTGTTCTTCAGTGAAGCCAAAGTTGGACACCCTGACTTCACTGAGCAATTGCCGGAGGTACGGAACATGCTCACTGAAGCTGAGGTGTACTCCTCTGGCTTCATTGAAGAACTGCGCAGGCACGGGGAGTACAGTGGCAGGGTAAGTATAAAGCTTTATTTTTAATGTGGCCATGGATTGCGTTATAACATGTTGATTTGGTTTAGTGTCCCAAATTGCTCTGACAGATTTCCTTTAAGCGAGCAGCACAGTTTAGGGTAGACTGGAGGGGGGCGAGTGTGCTGCGAGGCCATGGAGAAGGGTGTTACAGTATTCTAAGCGGGAGATTATGAGTGCATGGACTAGCATCTTTGTAGTTTCAAATATATTTACTTAATGCATGAACTAAAAATCTACAATAAAAAAGTGACATTTCCAGGAGGATTTTTACAATTTCAAAGAAGACCTTTCACCACCTCTACCAATTCTAGTTCTTAGCATCTATTAATAGACCCTGCTCCACTGATTCCAGCGCAGTTGGAATTTTTTTCTCTAGCCACTACCATTCCTGAGCACAGGCACAGTTATTTGTGGTGCCTGATGTGTTATTTAAGCTCTGTAATGTTAGAAGGGCGCTGTCAGACTGGGGAGCATGATTCAGAGCTCCAATCAGAGGCAGCCAGTGTCAGAGCCCAGAATTACACCCTCAGCCTGCTCCTGTCTGACACATCCCTTCTGAATGTACAGAGCCTAAATAGCATATTAGGCACTAAAACTAACAGCATTGATTGCTCAGAAATGGTGGGGGCTAGAAGAAAATTCCAAGTGTGCTTGGAATCAGTGGAGCAGCAGCTATTAACTGATGTAAAGAGATGGATTTGTAGGTGGTGAAAGGTCCTCTTTAATGTGACTCTTAGGGAGTTAATACAGTTTTTATCCACACTCGACAATCCTCGGTGAGATTAATCCATCAGTAGAAGCAAAAATATCTTCTCTCTTTTTAGCTATGTTGTACAGTACAGTCCAAGAAAAGTAAGTAATATATATCACCTTGGATCATAGGGTTTGCTTAGACTGTTGGAGGCCTATTCTTAGGAGATATCAACTTAGTTTTAGTCCTCAGCTGTGTCATGTCGTCAGCAGAAAAAAATTCAACTGACACTGTCAGGATTCTCAATCCGGCTGCTTTATCATTAAGGTTACCTGCTAACCTAGGATGCTTCTGCAATTTCAGAAGTTTCCAGGGTTGGTTTAATTAGCAGCTGAGGAGGCCTATATAAGACCCCTCCCTCCTGACACAGGTGCCGAATATAATTATTCTACTTCCTAGTTTGGCTCTGCATCTTGTTTGTATTCACGTTTGCATCATTCTGACTCTTGGCTTGCTTCAATTTTGGATTTCTTTTCAGCAGTCAAGTTTGCACATGACTGCCTGAACAAACGCCAGTACTAGAGATGAGCAAATCTTGTGAGATTCGTTTCTTGAACATTCAAGAGACATGCCTGCCAGTTTAGTTTCGGATCGAACTTGTTCAGTCCAAACTGAAAGTGCTTTTATTGTACTCTGCTTATTATACTCTGGGGTCTGAAGAGACCGCAGAGACCCAATAAATATAAGTAAACACTGATACCTTGCATCACCTCTCCTGGGCTTCCTTGTGGTGTCTGGCGGGCCATTGCTATTCTCTTCTGTCATCTTGTGCCTTTCTGGGTGATGACAGTTTTGGTTAAAAATTGGTTAAAATTGATGCAAATTTCTTTCTTTCTTGTCTAACAAAAAGAAACACAGGCAAACAAATACACAAGAGACAATAATACTTGTCAAGGTGGAAATTTTTGGCAAGAGTAAAATTTATGCAGAACAAGTATCCAAAACATCATGAGACAATTGGTCTACAGCTGGCACTTGAGAGGTTTTTATTCATTTCTATGACTGAGTGCAGCATGAGTGCCTTCATTTATCTGAGTTGACAAATATCACTCAATAAAGAATATTTCTGTAAAGCCAAGTGCTAAATATATATTCTTACTAAGGGCTTTTCTGGACATCACCCATTACAAGCACTTAGCTCGAAGTTATACCATCCAAAAACATATCAAAGCTGTAATTATTTATTAGGCACTCTAGATTATTTACTTGAATCAATTTTCTGCCATGTACTTCCAGTTATGATTTTCCACATCTCTTATCAGCATAAATAGTTAATCAGGAGTCATCTCGGCATTGAAAATGAGGAGGCTTTAATAATAATGCATGTCTGACAGTATTAAAGTTAACATTGAATAGTGACAGTATAAGTTTTGCATGCATCACACACAGTTATATCTTTATTTGTGTGCAGTGTACCACACTTTACAGGGGCAGTATACTACTATGTACGGGCAGTGCAGACACTATTAACAGAGGGCACATGTATCAATATGTTACTTAATTTGCATCTACTAATTTGACAACAGGATGCAAACCATAAACCACTCCAGCCATGACTTTTCAGAAAATCTATAAGTAGTTGCAAGATATAGATAAAAATAAATCCCTTACAAGTGTTGGTGCCATATAGTTCACCTTAATGAAACTCTTTCGTGATGTCAAGGCAGTTTTCTTAACTGAAGCACAGCTGTGATGTCACAACAGTTACTTGGCACAGTTGTGATGTCATAGTAGCTTTAATGACTGAAGCCCCATTGTGATGTAATAGAAACAAACCTGGGTGGTACTTAGTTGTGAGAGATGCTAATCTGCCAGATTCTACTTATATGCAGACATGTCAACTAGAGATAGACGACACTCTGAAGATTAATTTAGTTTCAGGTTCGAGTGGATTGGTCCAAATATTTTTTTCAGATCGAATACGTTTGGTACGAACCAGAGCTTAAAATTGCCAAAACAAAAAGCCATGAAAAGTGCTCCCTTGATGGTAGCAGATGTGAAATCAAAATGGCATTGGTACTGAAAGTTGCAATGGCACATGTATTTTTTTTATGTGGAGACCTTTTTCAATCTAGGCTAGCTCCTTCCACTGATCTAACCTTTTGGCCCATAATACCATGGGGGTGACAGTTATCTTCTGGAATATAGGTGCACTCTAGGTACGACTGTACCTGATGGTGCATCTGGCCGTTGTCAGTTGCCTATTGTGGGTCTGGTTGGGACTACGAGGTGAAAAATTTCTGGTTCATCATTTTCCAAATACTGTGCTGACTTCTGATGCTGCTACTGTTACTTCAGCTATTTGTAGCCGTGGCACTGGCAGAGGATGTAGAGCACTGGCTGAGTGAGGTAGACTTTGAGAGGACAGAGGATACCTGAGCATTCCTGCAACAGTATTTAGGAACCATATAGTGGTATGGTAGCATTATTTAAGAGCTTTATGGTATTATTTTAGCTTAATATTATTTGACATACAGTAAGTGGCAATATAGTGTGGAATAATATTATTAACCAGGTTGCAGGTGTAAGGGAATCACTAGAGGAGCGATTCCCCAGTAGCTGCTGGAGAACTTAGGGGGGAGGGGCACAACAAGACAGTGGACCCTAAACTGAATCCGCCCCACTATCCCTGGCTAACTTGCCCAATCTGTCCTAGGTGACAGCCAGCAACTAGTCGACAGTCCCTCCTTATAATAAGTGATAACACAGAATGCAGACAAGACGCACAACAACAAAGGGAGGTCAGCTAGCCAAGGGGTCGGTAACAATCGAGCAATGCAGTACAGAATCAAAATCCAAGAGAATAGTCAAAGGTAAGCCAGTGGTCAGAAAATCAGAAGAGCAGGTAACAAGGAACAAGGAGTATAGCCAGTAAGCGAAATGCAATAGCAGGCGCCAATGGGAAAGTGAGCAAACAATAAATAGGGAGAAAGAACCCGCCCCAGACTTGATAGGAGGATAGGCTGTCAATCACAAAGGCAGGACTAAAGTTAACTCTTAGTGGAGCAGGGGGAGAGAAAGGTGAAGGAGAAGGGCGTGGTGGAAAATCAATTAAGGAAGTGAGGAAATAGGACAGTGTTCAGACAATACAAGAAAAACCCAAAGGAAAGAATCACAACTGGGCACGCCTCCTGCGCCACAGCGTGCGCCCGGAGGACGGCGCCAAAGCCCGGACAGGCAAGGACGTTACAGCAGGTCACGTCTAGCTGAGTGGTGGCCATGGTAATGGCTCTGGCAACATGAGTGGCAGTACAGTATGGAATCCAAATATGGATTTGTGATGGACAAGGTCTGGCTGAATGGTGGCAGTAGTGGTAGCTGTGGCCTAGAATAATGTAATAGACCAGGCCCCAAGACCAGCTGTTTATGAGTTGTAGGCAGGATCAGCAGTACATTAAATGGAACATGATATGGGACAGTGGCAACTCTATTCTGAGGCATCAGCCGGAGGTGTTTGAAAATCTTCATGGTTCCATGCCTGATTCATTTGTCAAAAGTAATTTTTCCATGCTAGCAGAGGACAGTTTGGTGTTACAATGCCGCTGGCAGAAAAAAACCCTTTAAACATAGATATTGCAGACTAGTACAGGCAGCATCAGTGTTTTTTCCAGTAGAATGCCACTTTGTATGTATTTAATGGAAAAAAGCCCTATTGCCCAAAAAGAACCTTAACAAAATTTTTCACTAACAGGACTGACTTTGTCACTAAAAACAAGATCAATCTGACACTGTATTACAAAAAAAAAATGCTCTATTGAAAAAAGACGTAAAATTAGATTATTGACAAATTTCCTCCTTGCTACAGGGTTTGTCTTGTGTCACAGTGTCTGTCTTGTGTCTCACTCCTTCAGTCTGTGCATAGATTGCGCTCCTCTGCATATCTGACAATAAATCACTTCTGTGAGTTGCTTGGTGAGGCAAGGAGGTCACATGCTGCTGTGATGCTTCGTTTGCTGGCTGAGCTGCTCATAGGGGGGATAGCGTGCTTGCAAACCAAATGTCGCAGCTGTGGTTAATGACCTGAAAATAAATCTGATAAACAGGGCTCAATTTAAAAAGGATATATATTAGGAAGTGATTTGCATTGATGCATCCTGTTATTTGGCCCATATTTAAAAAAACCGGATAACACTGTACAGTGCCTGCAGAATTATGTGCAATCTACAGCACTCAGGCTCATAGCACAGTGCAGAAATTCTCCCTTTCCCCTCTCCTATGATTTCTCTGCCTGTCTGCTTTTTATTGATTAAATGTAACTTTGTTCTACTTCTCCCTATTTTTCTGTAGCTCTATTGCACTGTTGCTGTTTTCCAGTTAAAAATGGAGCTATTGCTTTGTATTATGCAGGGATGATGATAGCATATGTATCTCTCTGCTTAAACACATCTCCAAATGGCTGTCTTCCTCTGATAAAATTTTATATTCTGTAAAATCTTATATTCTGTCTGTGACATCAGCACTGTAAGGTCTCCTCCTACCACTATTTATTGACTGAGAGGCTTTCAGGTATTGTCAAAAACCACAGCCGACATTTCAGACACGTGTCTCCTTGTATTATTACTGTTCAATACATTTCGTGGCATCTATTTTAATTTGCCCTGAGACGAACAATTTGGAATATTCAGTTCAAATCTGGCTTGTTAGGAATCAGTATGCCCAAATCTAATGGCAACTCACCTGTTTTTACCTGGAGACTTTTGGTTTTCCAGTCAATATTGAGTTTACCCGGCTGTCAAGATTCCCTATTGCAGAGCAGAGAAATCACCTGTGACAGGGACTACCAGCAACTGGCGGTGCAGGAGGTACACCCTGGGGGAAGGCCAGTATTCTGATGTTGCTAGGTTCACATCTGCGCTTGGGATTACTTTCTTCAGGTCCACTTGGGGACCTGAGGAACGGAAACCCAATCCGTTTAAAAAGCGGTTACCCATGGAAACCTGCGGACCCATAGACTATAATGGGGTCCGCCCGGTTTCTGCCCGAAAAATGCAGAGAGAAAAGTCCTGCTTGCAGGACTTTTCTCATTGCATTTTTAAAGTGGAATGGGGAACGGAATCCCCAAGCAGATGTGAACCCAGCCTTGATATTTCAACTTTTGATATATACTCAGCTACCTTTTAAATACAGTCATGGCCAAAAGTTTTGAGAATGATACAAATATTAATTTTTACAAAGTCTACTGCTTCAGTTTTTCTAATGGCAATTTGCATATACTCCAGAATGTTATAAAGAGTGATCAGCTTAACAGCAATTACTTGCAAAGTCAATATTTGCCTAGAAAATGAACTTTATCCCCCAAAACACATTTCAACATCATTGCAGCCCTGCCTTAAAAGGACCACCTAACATCGTTTCAGTGATTGCTCCATTAACACAGGTGTGGGTGTTGATGAGGACAGGGCTGGAGATCAATCTGTCATGATTAAGTAAGAATGACACCACTGGACACTTTAAAAGGAGGCTGGTGCTTGCCATCATTGTTTCTCTTCTGTTAACCATGGTTATCTCTAAAGAAACACGTGCAGTCATCATTGCACTGCACAAAAATGGCCTAACTGGGAAGAGTATTGCAGCTAGAAAGATTGCACCTCAGTCAACAATCTATCGCATCATCAAGAACTTCAAGGAGAGAGGTTCCATTGGTGCCAAAAAGGCTCCAGGGCGCCCAAGAAAGACCAGCAAGCGGCAGGACCGTCTCTTAAAAGTGTTTCAGCTGCGGGATCGGGCTACCAGCAGTGCAGAGCTTGCTGAGGAATGGCAGCAGGCAGGTGTGAGTGCATCTGCTCGCACTGTGAGGCGGAGACTCTAGGAGCAAGGCCTGGTCTCAAGGAGGGCAGCAAAGAAGCCACTTCTCTCCAGAAAAAACATCAGGGACAGACTGATATTCTGCAAAAGGTACAGGGAGTGGACTGCTGAGGACTGGGGTAAAGTCATTTTCTCTGATGACTCCCCTTTTCGATTGTTTGGAACATCTGGAAAACAGCTTATTCGGAGAAGAAGAGGTGAGCGCTACCACCAGTCTTGTCTCATGCCAACTGTAAAGCATCCTGAAACCATTCATGTGTGGGGTTGCTTCTCAGCCAAGGGAATCGGCTCTCTCACAGTCTTGCCTAAAAACACAGCCATGAATAAAGAATGGTACCAGAATGTCCTCCAAGAGCAACTTCTCCCAACCGTCCAAGAGCAGTTTGGCGCTCAACAATGCCTTTTCCAGCATGATGGAGCACCTTGCCATAAAGCAAAGGTGATAACTAAATGGCTCAGGGAGCAAAACATAGAGATTTTGGGTCCATGGCCTGGAAACTCCCCAGATCTTAATCCCATTGAGAACTTGTGGTCAATCATCAAGAGACGGGTGGACAAACAAAAAACAACAAATTCAGACAAAATTAAAGCATTGATTCTGCAAGAATGGACTGCTATCAGTCAGGATTTGGTCCAGAAGTTGATTGAGAGCATGCCAGGGAGAATTGCAGAGGTCCTGAAGAAGAAGGGTCAACACTGCAAATATTGACTTGCTGCATTAACTCATTCTAACTGTCAATATAAGCTTCTGTTACTCATAATATGAATGCAATTATATTTCTGTATGTTATAAAAACATCTGACAAACACACATAAAAACCAGAGGGCAGCAGATCATGTGAAAATATAATATTTGTGTCATTCTCAAAACTTTTGGCCATGACTGTAGATAGGATATCCCTCATGGCTGCAGCACATGTGTGTATTTCCTTCTGAGGCAGAGTGCTTGTAAACTACAGTGTAGTCTACCCCCTTCCATTTTTACTAGTAGTGTTTTTTTTACATTTAATTCCACTAGAAGTAATTGCAAGGCTACTTACAGACGACCATGTGTATTTTGCGGTCCGCAAAATACTGTTCAGTGTTCTGTTTATATGGGTGTCATCAGTGTGTCTTCAGCATCAGTGCCATATCTCCACAAAAACTGACAGTGTGGCATCAGTGTTTCATCAGTGTCTCATCCGAGTTTGCGGATCTGCAAAAAAACCCACAGGAGACATCAAATGATGTGCCTAGCTTGTCCCTGGCCCATGTCCCTGCCACTAAAAAAGGTCACCTGATCACTTGGCAATCATTTTCTTTGCATTTTTGCTCTGCTTAGAGCTCGTCATTGTCCTCTACTGATCTAGCAGTAGTTTGTGGTTTCTCACTGCAAACATGTCCTTTGATCCTGTGGATGATATTTTCCTGTACTGGCTAGTCTTGCGGTGATTTGGACAGCAAGCATCAATGTTTGAACAAGAGCCACAGAGAAAGAGGACACAAAGTCAATCGAAAGGAAATCTCTACACCCTGTTTCATAAATTGAGTCAGCACCCGGAGAAATTTTAGAACTACTGCCACATGTCCATCCCAGCCTATGGAAGTTCTGCTGACACTGCTATATTCAGAACTTCCAGAATGGGTGAACAGCTTTGGTCCAACCATCTTGCCCTTCCAGTACCACAGCAACTGCCAGGATCTACCGGAAATTAAGGACCATTTGTCATCGTGGAGGATGAAGGCTTTGGACTGTCTCCACACTTGATGTGGCCATTCCCCTGCAGTTTGGATGATCGTAGGCAAATCTTTAATTACCGCCTCACAAGAGTGAGGCAGTATGTGGAGTGCGCCTTTGGCATTCTTAGCAACAAGTGGTGGTTGTTGCATTCTTCTATTCAGATAGATCCAAATAATGTCAGGTTGGTGATCCAACCTTGTATCATCCTTTATAACTATTCCAGGATTGATGAGAGTGCTTTTACCTCATCCATCCCTCTAGACCACACCCAGCATGGAAGTATATCCAGGAAGTCTATGCTGACGACTTCATGTCACCAGAGGTGTTCCATGGCAGATTGAAGCTATCCATGGAGGTATATAACTATCTATGAACATTTCATTTTTATTCAGACCTGTTGTGTTTATAGTTTTGTTGCTTTTTAGTACAGTGTTCCTGTTATCAGTTAGTTTAGCGTAGGGACTTGCAAGAGAATGAGGACCCATGACGCGGGTTCCAAACTCATGTATTTCTGCCAAAATACCTTTTTATATTAATTTTTTTTTTCTTTAAAATTTTGGTATATGGTCCACTATACTAAACCTCAACTGTCTCTCGGTGTGTTTGGCCTCGGTGAAGTGTTTTGGAACGGGGAGGTTTAGTTTCTTTTTTCTAATGGAATACTGATGTTGATTGAGCCTCGTCTTGAGGTCTAGGGTAGTCTCCCTTGCATACAGTAATTGACAAGGACATTGTAGAATATATATAACAAACTCAGAATTGCAGGTCAAAAAATGTTAAATGTCAAAAACCTCATGAGTTCGTGGACGTGACCCACTACATATCAGCGGACAGTTAATAAGGCTCAAGCATGGGAAACATCCCAGCTTAGGTTTACCAACAGCCAACATCAGATCTCACCAATCTAACCTTAGTATTAGATGAACGATGATATGAAAAGGGGGGGGGGGGCTCTGGAACTCAAGAACATCAGGGACACAATGGCCTAACATTGGCCAGTGTTTCCTGATGATTTGCACTATTTCTTTACTTTGTTCTGTGAAAGTGTAAATAAATGGAATACGCTTCCTATTATCGTCCTGACAAGTAGGACATTACAATTCCTCTCTTCTCATATTCTCCACACTCTTCCTATATCTTAACTAATCGTTTAGGGTAACCTCTTTTTCTTGGCTTTCATAAGTTGGAGACAGTGACATTCAAAAGAACCAACCCATAGTGACAAGAGGAATGAGGCAGAAGAGAAAATAGTGGTAAATATTTCCTCTAAACAGTTAACACCAGCACACCTGTCATTATTGAATAAAGGTTTATCCTATTGTCTGTTCAGTTGAGGTTTAGTATAGTGGACCATATTCCACCCACCAAATTGGGGGGCGATCGGATTAAAATGTTAAAAAGGCGTGAGCTGGAATGGATCCACCATCTGGGCACACTGCAACCTAATGGTCTGAACATAGATTTCTCCACCATGGGTCTGTTCTAGATGGGGGTATGAAATGTGTGACTTGCCCCTGGGTTACATGGCTCCGCTATATTATCTGAGGTATACTGACTATTGTATGTTTAGAAAACGCAAGATTGACATGTTTTTCTTTTCTTTTAGATGCACAAGGAAATACACAGTCCACAAGATACCTAGAAGACTCCAGACTTATTTTTTGCTTTTTCTTTTTTCTCTGATTACTAATTTTTGATTGTTAAAGTGCTCAGCGATTTTGATGCATAATCTTGACTGTGTGACTCCATGTCAAATAATTTGCTGGCTCCTGAACAGTGTCTGGCTGATGATTACTTATGAGGACATCAGTAGGGATGTAATTTTGTATATATAATAAAAGCAATTGGTCTATCACCACAGTATGTCCAACTTAGTTCTTTCGTCCTGTATGTGGTCCCATGTAGGATAGTTATCATCTGGGGTTAAAAAAGGGAGATGACATGAATAGAGAACATGGGTCTATTGTGTAGATCTATGCTGCTAGTGTCCTCACGTCTGCGGAACATGAAGGTCCTATAGTGGATTTATATGTACCAGCAGTTTGAGCTGTATACACTATTCTGATGGTTCTACTTAAAGAGATGGGTAACTATGGGTGAGAGATGAACTAGGACTATGATGATAAAGACCCTTTCTTTTTCCCACATATTGGTTACTATTTACATGCTGTGATTTTGCAGTAATTGTATATTAGCTATATTGTAATTTCATCTGATGTTATTTTAATAGAAATATTGGATATCTCCTTTTGAGAGGTTATACATAGTATCATTATGGATGATCTAATACATATCTTTAGTGCCAATTCACGTACAGTGATTTTTAACAGCCGTTTCTATATGTGCCAATTGACAGACATTATATGTTCCAGGTTTTAACCTTATAGCAGGAGTCCCCTATAGTATATATGATAGTTGTGACCAGTCCTTTAACAGTTATATACACTATGCTTACCTTTTTGATCTGGTCCGAATTGTGGATTTTCCAAGTGGGCGGTTCTGGCTAGTGCTCATGCACAAAACGTCACATGACCTCAGACACTGAGTCAGGTGTCTTTACTCCCTGCGCATGTGCAGTAGGGAGATAGGAATGCCGATCACACAGACATGTGTTTAAATTGCAGTCTCTGGAGCCTATTAGGTAATTAATTTATTATATATTACACCTGCACTTAGTCTATGATTATATAAGCTATATCTAGTACAGTAAGGGATTTCTGAATTCTGTACTCTGGTGCAAACACTTGGATAATTAACACAGTAATTCACTATGATTTGTCACATGTATGATGTATATTTATTGTGATTTTTTTATGCTACACATTCTTGATTGATAATTGATGTGATTCACTATACAATACAGGTAGTCCTTGACTTACGACGTTGATCCGTTCTTACGCAGTGTCGTAAACCGAATTTCGACGTAAGTCGGATCATACGTTCATACAGTACTGTACCATAATAACAGTACTGTACTGTAAACACTTAGCCTATCCTAACACCTATCCTAACACAGTACCCTACATAATTATCAATAAACACATAGGTACAGTAAAATATTGTGCAGTACGTTTAATAATGAAATACTGTACTGTAAGTACTGTAACAGTAATAAACAGTGTACTGTAATAAAAAAACCAGTACATACATACTGTACTGTAACAAACAAAGAGAACAATTCCAAAGAGAGAACAGGCTTATTGGGAGGAAGCTGCAGAAGGTGCTGGAGATACTGGGGCAGGTAAGTCAAGAGAGGCAGGTAAGTCAAGAGGGGCAGCTGAGTCAAGAGGGGGAGCTGAGGTAGAGGGTACAGGTACAGGATCTGTTGCAGGATCTGTTGCAGGCCTCTCTACCTTCTTGAAGTACTGCTGCAGGTTAGTCTTGAAGGAGACCATCTTCTTCTCCTCCAAGATCTCCTTGTAACATCTAAGGGAATCCATGACTCCTCTGGCAACACTAGTGTACCTCTCCATGTTGGAATCCTCAGCCTCAAACCTTGACAACCCTTCCTCTATCAGAGCAAAACCTCCTGCCAAGCCCTGCCTTGTAAATCTCTTGGGTTCTGGGGTTGGTATGTGTCAGGGGTTAAGTCCCCCCGGGATGGATGTCACCGTAATCCTAATTAAGTAAAGAACAGGTAACGAGCTAGGGAAACAAACGTACAGACACACCCAGGTATCTAGTAAGAATGGTTTCATTTATTGCATAGTTCATACAGGTTTTAAAGGCAAGCTGGTTACACAATAGTCATGTGACTAATGTACATATTTGGTCCTTCCGGTTCCGCTACTAGGCAGATTTACACAGTTTCTCATAACATTCCCTTATCTTTCCTGAGAACAGCAAAACTCTTGAGTGCCGTCCCAGACTTAGTGTCTGTGCTTCCTATCTCTAAACGATGAAGGCTATCTGCAGACTATTTCACTCTCTGTATATACAGTGTATAGGATATAATACAAATTATATTTTAACCCTCACAATTCCCCCATTTTAGGACTTTATTTTTAATCAAATTCAATGAATACCTTCACACTTAATGTGTGCCATCTATGATGGATTCTCCATTGAAGAGGTTAAAAATAACATCCTATCTTACATATTGATTTACTGTGTTCCATTTCCTTCTCATGGAGCAGAATACATATAGATTGAATAATGACAACAACGCAAATAATATCATTATTACTATCAGGGGGTTAAATAACTAATTAGTAATTTTTACCATCGTTGGTGAATATCCTTTGAATATATCGTACCAATGGTGAGCAGTCAAATCTTGTATCTGTGAAGCTATATTTTTAAGATTACCTCTTGTGATTACTGCTCTTATCTGACTATCTTGTAAGGTATGATTAAACTTATCGATATGATTTTTCACTAACCCTGACATGTCCAATAACCTTTTTAAAGGATTTAAATCAATTTCATAATCCTTGATATTGTACACCTGCTCATGTACTTCTTTAGATATGTATAATATCACTTCTGGGTTAAACATATATGTTTTGTTATTCCATACTAGTTTAGACACATTTTTCAAGCATCCTGAAAATGGGGCATTATATCCCAGCGGTCTCATGGTTTCTGAATTATTTGTTACTATACAAACATATTGTGGACCCATTTCCACAAACATATTCCCTACCGCTGTAGGTGTTCTAATTAAGTCACATATATTATCCTCATGTTCTAACAGACAGGGCTCATATACCTGGGTTCCCTGTCCACACACACTTCCTTGTTCTGTCAGATCACATAGAGTCAAATCATGTGTTTTATTTTTATTGTCTATATGGGTCCCTTTTATTCTAGGAGTTCAGAACTCAGTCTGTGCACCATGAACTAATATTGGCATAACTACAAACTTACATACTTTCATGGCTTTTTGTATTCTATATGCGTCGACAATTCCTGTACACCACTTACTTGGTTGACACCAAATATCTTTTACCTGTGGCTGGAACCACCACCCTTCGGTTTTCAAAATAGGGAACATTTCCTTCCAAATTTGAATATTACCTGTCATTAATTTAGTAACGGCTGTATTTACTTCCATCTGAGCTACTATGCCTTTTAAGGAACAGGCAGTGAAATTTATGAATGTATTCACTTTTGTCATCGTATTCATCTGTGTCAATATACTAGCATTAAATATTACATCTAAATTGTCTGTAAGTGTTAACTGTCCTTTTTGTAGATGCACTAGGGTGGGTAACCAATCTGCTGTCAATTTTATGGAGCCAGATATTGCATCTCCCGTCCTTTTCCACTGATTTAACATATCCTCTATTTGTATCCCATTTAATATTCCCATACCTGTACCCGCCCCTCCTAAAAGAGTATCATACCATTCTCTTTTTCTCCTGATACAGTTTCTAAAATCAGGTAAATGTGTCATGGTTACATTGAACGTTATTCTCACTTTCCCTGCATTAGTACTCATATTTACACACGAAGGAGTCTTGGGTCCTGTTTTTAACATCTTGCTTCCATCCCCATAGCCAAAATGAGAGCTCCTTCAACTGCACGCCTGGAGTCCAAGTAAAAGCAAAAAGTTCAACAGTTACTGTGCTTAAAAGGAAGAGCCAAAGAGTCCTCATTCTGGAGGCGCTTCAACTTTCTTGCAATGTGAAGCGTGTATCTAGGCGGGTTTCCCTTCAAGTTTCACTAAAGTGGCAGTTGTCAATAGAACTTGAAATGGACCATCAAACCTAGGTTCAAGGGTTTTCCTTTGATGTCTCTTTATAACTACCCAATCTCCAGGCTGCAGATTATGGGCACCTGTAAGATCGGAAGGGTCTGGAATAGAAGAAAACACTTGATCGTGTGTTACTTTTAATTTTTGGCATAGATTTTGTACATAGCTAGCAATACTGTCATATTTAAGCTGTAAAGTCTGAGGGAAGTACAATCCTGTTTTGCGTGCGTTTCTAAACAATATTTCGAATGGTGATAATCCTGTCTTCCTGTTAGGGGTGGTTCTTACTGAGTAAAGAGCTAGAGATAGACACTCAGGCCAAGGCTTTCCTGTTTCTGCTATCGCCTTCTGAATTTTTAGCTTAAGAGTGCCGTTTTGTCTTTCGAGTTTTCCAGAACTCTGAGGATGATAGGGTGTATGGAAAGCTTGCTCCACCCCCAAGACAGACATGACTTCCTTCATTATTGCACCTGTGAAATGTGTACCTCTGTCAGACTCAATCACCTCGGGCACTCCAAACCTACACACAAGCTCAGACATCAGTTTCTTGGCAGTTACTTGTGCGATTGCTTTGCTCACAGGGTAGGCCTCAGGCCATCCAGAAAACAAATCCACACAGACCAACACATACTCGTATCTTCCAGACTTAGGCAACTGTATGTAATCTATCTGTATCCTCTGAAATGGGTACAGGGATTTTGGTGTACAGTCATGGCCAAAAGTTTTGAGAATGATACAAATATTAATTTTTACAAAGTCTACTGCTTCAGTTTTTCTAATGGCAATTTGCATATACTCCAGAATGTTATAAAGAGTGATCAGCTTAACAGCAATTACTTGCAAAGTCAATATTTGCCTAGAAAATTAACTTTATCCCCCAAAACATATTTCAGCATCATTGCAGCCCTGCCTTAAAAGGACCACCTAACATCGTTTCAGTGATTGCTCCATTAACACAGGTGTGGGTGTTGATGAGGACAGGGCTGGAGATCAATCTGTCATGATTAAGTAAGAATGACACCACTGGACACTTTAAAAGGAGGCTGGTGCTTGCCATCATTGTTTCTCTTCTGTTAACCATGGTTATCTCTAAAGAAACACGTGCAGTCATCATTGAACTGCACAAAAATGGCCTAACTGGGAAGAGTATTGGAGCTAGAAAGATTGCACCTCAGTCAACAATCTATCGCATCATCAAGAACTTCAAGGAGAGAGGTTCTATTGGTGCCAAAAAGGCTCCAGGGCGCCCAAGAAAGACCAGCAAGCGGCAGGACCGTCTCTTAAAAGTGTTTCAGCTGCGGGATCGGGCTACCAGTAGTGCAGAGCTTGCTGAGGAATGGCAGCAGGCAGGAGTGAGTGCATCTGCACGCACTGTGAGGCGGAGACTCTTGGAGCAAGGCCTGGTCTCAAGGAGGGCAGCAAAGAAGCCACTTCTCTCCAGAAAAAACATCAGGGACAGACTGATATTCTGCAAAAGGTACAGGGAGTGGACTGCTGAGGACTGGGGTAAAGTCATTTTCTCTGATGAATCCCCTTTTCGATTGTTTGGAACATCTGGAAAACAGCTTATTCGGAGAAGAAGAGGTGAGCGCTACCACCAGACTTGTCTCATGCCAACTGTAAAGCATCCTGAAACCATTCATTTGTGGTGTTGCTTCTCAGCCAAGGGAATCGGCTCTCTCACAGTCTTGCCTAAAAACACAGCCATGAATAAAGAATGGTACCAATTTGTCCTCCAAGAGCAACTTCTCCCAACCGTCCAAGAGCAGTTTGGCGCTCAACAATGCCTTTTCCAGCATGATGGAGCACCTTGCCATAAAGCAAAGGTGATAACTAAATGGCTCAGGGAACAAAACATAGAGATTTTGGGTCCATGGCCTGGAAACTCCCCAGATCTTAATCCCATTGAGAACTTGTGGTCAATCATCAAGAGACGGGTGGACAAACAAAAACCAACAAATTCAGACAAAATGAAAGCATTGATTCTGCAAGAATGGACTGCTATCAGTCAGGATTTGGTCCAGAAGTTGATTGAGAGCATGCCAGGGAGAATTGCAGAGGTCCTGAAGAAGAAGGGTCAACACTGCAAATATTGACTTGCTGCATTAACTCATTCTAACTGTCAATATAAGCTTCTGTTACTCATAATATGAATGCAATTATATTTCTGTATGTGATAAAAACATCTGACAAACACACATAAAAACCAGAGGGCAGCAGATCATGAGAAAATATAATATTTGTGTCATTCTCAAAACTTTTGGCCATGACTGTACATTTGGTGGGTGTTTTAACTACCTGTCCTGGGTTGTGTAGAGCACATACAGTCATATGAAAGTTTGGGGGCCCTTTTATTTTTTTTTTTTTTAATGGGGGGGGGCCTATAAAAAAAATCGTATGTGACATGTTTTTATGTGATTACTAGCAGCTCTTCCAAAGCCGGGTGCAAACCATAGTTTACTCACTAATGACTCCATAGCATTTCGAGAGGCATGCACCTTACCGTGGGCCAAGTCGGCCATCTGGGGGTAGACTGCTGCGGGCAGACATAATCGATCCCCCATTTTCCACACACCATCATCTTCTGTAGCACCTGCTTTCTTCCATCTTTCAGTTTCCACACTGGTAACCTTTGAGTACAGCCCTTTAGGGTCTGCTAGGTCAATGTCCATTTTGCTCACCTGGTTGGGACCCCTTCTTGCCAGTAGTGCTGCTGCCTTGGCTGCTATATCAGCTCTCTCATTTCCACGGCTTTCAGGGTCCCTTCCTTTTGCGTGAGCTCTGACTTTTACAATTGCCAACTGCTTTGGGAGCAGTATGGCCTCCATCAGTCGACTTACCACATCTCCATTCTTAATTGGCTTGCCCTGGGCCGTTAGGAAGTTCCTTGACCTCCATATCGGACCATAATCATGTGCAATGCCAAAAGCATACCTGGAGTCAGTGTATATGTTGGCTGTTCTACCTTTGGCTATCTTACAAGCCTCCATAAGGGCTTTGAGCTCAGCTTCTTGGGCTGACATATGTGGTGGAAGAGCTTCTTGGACTATGATGTCATGTTCGGTGACTACAGCATACCCTGTAACAAATTTGCCTTCATCAGTTAGATACCTTGAGCCGTCCACAAACATCTCATAATCAGGATTTTGTAATGGCACATCCGTAACATGGTCAAATCCCACTGTTTCCTGTGACATAAGAGCCACACAATCATGTTCATGCTGGCTGTCAAACAGTTCTTCTTCAGAGAGAGAGTTTAAAAATAACTCATCTTCCACTCCCCCTCTTGAATCGTGAACTCCTACAGGAAGAAGAGTTGCAGGATTCAAAGTTAAACAGCGTTGAAAGGAGATGTTTGAGGAGGACTGCAGGGCAAATTCCATTTTGCTCTGCCGTGCCAAAGAAAGGTGACGTCTGTCTACCTTTGTGAGGATTGCATGGATGTCATGAGGTGTATACACAACCAATAAATGATCTAGGACAACGTCTGAGCTCTTATCAAGCAACGCTTGTACTGAGAGGACAACCCGCACACAGGAGGGCGTCCCCCTGGCTACAGCATCTAACCGTGAGCTGTAATAGGCCACAGGGCGTTTCTTATCCCCATGTTGTTGTGTGAGAACTGCAGTTGCGTGTCCCATCATCTCAGTCACGTAGAGCTGAAAAGGTTTCTGATAGTCAGGTAGACCTAAGGCCGGAGCACTGACTATCTGCAACTTCAGCTGGTAAAACGCATCCAAGGCCTCAGATGTAAGGCTGAATGGTTTTGAGGAAAGGCAATCATACAGAGGTTGCATGGTCAGAGATACAGATCTGATCCATGGCCTACAATAGGATACCAATCCCAAAAAGGTGCGTAGCTGAGCATGAGAGGTCGGCACCTGCAGGTCTCTCACCACCTTGGTCCTCTCATCTGACAGGTGCTTGGTACCCTGGCCAAGACAGTGTCCCAGAAATAACACTTTTTGTTTGCAAAATTGCAACTTATCCTTGCTGGCCTTGCAGCCGTTCTGGCAGAGGAAACACAACAGGCTGATGGTCGCTGCTTCGCAAGTTGATTTGTCTGGAGCACAAAGAAGGTCATCAACATATTGTAACAAAACAACATCGTCATGTGGTGGATACCAAGTACTCATGATTAGTGTAAGACATCTCGTAAATTGGTTAGGACTGTTTTGCGCCCCTTGTGGTAGTACTGTCCAAGTGTACTGTTTTCCCCTAAATGTAAATGCAAACAAAACACTCAGAGAATCTGATATAGTGCAAAGAGAAAAACTGTACACCATCGGTATGATGTTTATTGGATTATGTATATATATATATATATATATATATATATATATATATATATATATATATGTCAACCTGTATTTGTAGTATTCATTCTGTTTATATCAATGCCAGGATTCAACTTTTATGATTTTTGTAAAATTAAATTAAATCCGCTTTCAGGAAATGTCCCCTAAAAAGAAGAAAACTAGGATATTGTGATGTTCCACAGGGGTTCAACTTTTGTTTGGAATCCAGTAAAGAAAATTCTAAAGTCTGGCAGTTTGCCCTTAAGGTAACCTGAAGTACAACTCAGGGGTTTTGAACACCTGTGGTAATGACAAAAGGTGGGGTTTGGAAAATATTTGAAAATTGTACAAAAATAGTAATATGTAATTTTGGTGGCAGTATTAACTGCTATCTGCTTGAATTGTATTCCTGTATTCTGTTGTAGCGCTCTGCAGATGTTCTGCAGGGAATAACCAAAACATTAATTGACTGCCAAGTAACTCCAAGGACGTTGTATCTGATGTGATGGACACGCAGAAAATCACAAGCTAAACATGATGCTGTGTTACCCAATAATACTAAATGTCAATTATAACAAAGTGAAACTTGGCTCTGGGCCTCCGGGGTCTGCAGCCTGGGTATGATGACTATTTATGCCCAAAGGGAAAATATTCTGATAAAAGTGTTAGCCTAAGGTTAAATGGAAAAGTAAGGTACAATGTGTATCACATGTAGGACAGGTCCATCTCTCCGGATTATAAGGCGGGGGGGGGGGGGCTGAAGCGAGTCCTATCTTCCCTTTATATCCCTCTGAGGGAGGCATGTACAGTATTCTTCCTGAACCATCTTGTTTTCGGGACCATTCCCCTTTTTCTATTCTATTGCTTCCTTCAATCAGGGCATATATGCCTCTTTGCAACTTATTGTCTTGAATCAATCCTGCATGGTCTAATCTCCACTGATCCCAAAATTTACTGTCTATCATCCCAGTTTTGTGTATTCCTGCTCTTTTTAGGATTGTTTTTTTGTTTTTACCTGTGCGGCTACTTCTTTCCCTTCCCCTATTTCTATTAGTTCAAATGGGGTGTACCATATCTTAGAGGGTCCCTTCCCCATCTTGGCTGGTAGCTAATCAGCCGTGAGTCTCTCACTCCTCTAGGGCAACCTTGAGACAATAGAGGGTCACTTATGACTACTTTAGTGAGGACTCCCAAACAGACACTTCTGTTTTCTTTGAACTATTTGTGCAAGTTCTGGAGTAGTGCTCAGGGCAATGCCTAATTGGCTTCCACAGACTCAACTTTCTGTCTGTGTCCCCTTACCAAAACACTCCTGAATTATTGCACGCACTTTGCGCGGATTCTACTAAGTCCTTCTTGCTATTACTCAGGTCCCATTCGACCTTGACCGTCCAGGGCACAGCTGGAGGCTAGTGTTCCAAAACAAGGACTTTTCAATCACTCAGTGCTTCTTAGTTCCGAACCTTGTCCGCAACTTTAGGGGTTAAAAACAGAGAACTCTTCCCCGTTTCTTGCAGCCTTATATATCTTATAATCTTATAACACAGGTAAGATACAAAAATCAGCAGGAGGGTAAGACAGAAAGCAAAGAAAGCAACTTCTATAGCATTTACAGGTGACATGTCCCTTTTTCAGGTTGTTCCGTACTATTTAATTGGCGTCGAGATGTCATAAAAAACATGCAGCAGCTTACCTCACTCATCGATACAGAGTATAGACACACAGGAGTTCAGATATACTAACAACTGGCAAGACAAGGGCTTACCTACAGTACTGTTTTTCATCTATCTGAGGTCCTCTGGTCCCGTCCTCAAGTCGATCGGTGAGTGGGTCAGCACTCTATTGGCTGCACATCGGACGATCTCGTGGCCCCACGTTGGGCGCCAATTTCTGTCAGGGGTTAAGTCCCCCCGGGATGGATGTCACCGTAATCCTAATTAAGTAAAGAACAGGTAACAAGCTCGGGAAACAAACGTACAGACACACCCAGGTATCTAGTAAGAATGATTTCATTTATTGCATAGTTCATACAGGTTTTAAAGGCAAGCTGGTTACACAATAGTCATGTGACTAATGTACATATTTGGTCCTTCCGGTTCCGCTACTAGGCAGATTTACACAGTTTCTCATAACATTCCCTTATCTTTCCTGAGAACAGCAAAACTCTTGAGTGCCGTCCCAGACTTAGTGTCTGTGCTTCCTATCTCTAAACTATGCAGGCTATCTGCAGACTATTTCACTCTCTGTATATACAGTGTATAGGATATAATACAAATTATATTTTAACCCTCACAGTATGTCTTCCTCTTCCTCTATCATCTGCTTCTCCAGTTGAATAAGGTCCTCAGCAGATAACTCCTCTCCATGAGATGCCAGTAGCTCTGTGACATCATCATCCTCCACCTCCACCTCCACCTCACCCATGCCTTCCTATTAGACTTCCAGATGACTGGTAGTTGACCCTTCGAAATGCCCTTGAGTGCCCTTGGATTCTCAGCCTGATACACCAGCATGGACTTCAGTTTGTAATCGCCAGCAGCATTGCTCCCAAGAAGCAAAGTCAGTCTCTCCTTGCTGACTTTATGACCTGGTGCTGACTTCTCCTCCTTGGCGATATACGTACGGTTAGGCAAATGTTTCCAAAACAAGCCTGTCTCATCCACGTTGAACACTTGTTGAGCACAGTAACCCCCCCTCCATAATTATCTCAGCCAATGCTTTAGGAAGCTTACTTGCTGCTTTCTCATCACCACTAGCAGCTTCACCTTGCACTTTAATGTTATGGAAATTGGCACGATCCTTAAACCTCATAAACCAACCCCTACTCGCCACAAACTCTTCACTTTCACTTCCTTCCCCCTTTTCTCTTTTCAACGCCTCAAACAATCGCCTAGCCTTCTCCTGAATAACCATAAGTCCCACAGGGATACGGCGTTGATTTTGGTCTTCCAACCAAAGCACTAATAATCTTTCCATCTCAATAATAAGCCCACTATGCTGCTTTGTTATCACTGTCGCTTTCATAGGAGCAGATCCTTTCACATGTTCAAGGATACGATCTTTATCCTTGATAATCGTAGCGACAGTCGAACGACTAAGTCCTAATGACTGTCTGTCGCTGTTTCCCCCTTATCAAATCGCTTTATGATATCCAATTTCACCTCCATGGTGATGGCCTTCCTTTTCTTTGATGCACTGGTATCAGAAGAGTCTGGCTTACGTTTGGGAGCCATAATGAAGGGCGTTATGGCGTGCAGGAGACTCGTTTTCCTCGGTCTAGAACTGCGTAACTGAGTACAGTACAGTACCGTACTGTATTCTTCCGCCGCTGCACGTAATTCGCGTTACGACGCAAAACCGCGTAATTCGGAATAAGGCGTCGTAATAAAGCGTCGTAACCACGAAACGACGTAACTCGAGACCGTCGTAACCCGAGTACTACCTGTACTGTGATGTATCACTATTCATTGCTTGAAAAAGGCTCATTTTGCACAAGCAATAAACTACCTCACTTTTCACCATACCTCCGGAGTGCTGGCTATTTTTTCTTGGATATCTATCTATCTATCTATCTATCTATCTATCTATCTATCTATCTATCTATCTATCTATCTCTCATGTATATCTATCTAGTGAGGGATTTTACTCTATGCATTGAAAAGAATGAAAACCGCTATAATAATCAGCAACATAAATTGACATAGTGTAGATATAAAATGTGCATGTCATGTCAAATTTCTGTACTCAGGACATTTTTTCAATGGTGTGATCCATATATGATACAATCTTTTCCTCTTTGCTGATACTGATATATTCTGCTGATTTCCTTCCTGTAAATCTGGATAAAAAATGGCATTATATCCAAGGATGTCTTAGTGATCTGGATAACCCTCTATCAGCCAAAATCAAAAGTTTTCTTGTAAGAGTGACTCCTGACAAAATCAAACTATCCATGTATAACATGCAGATTTTGCTACATTGAAATGGGTGAAATCCATGGTAAAAATGCGCAGAAATAATTGACATGGTGAGGATAAATCCTCACTGCAGCTCTATTTGCACACAAAAAATCTCTGTAAAGTGTAGGTCATATTTTTTTTAAATCATCCCAGCAACTCTTTGGAAAACTATGGCGCAATAGCCATACATGCATGTGTGCCATTATATTATTTACACAGAACATTTAGGAGAAATTTTGGCTGCCCATTCTCCTGATTGCTAGGGGTGTTAACAATCGAACCCTCAATGATCTGACACTTATCTCTTTATTTCTATATCCTGTCAATAAAAGTATTTTTGCAACAATGTAACCTTTGTGATTTTAGTATGATTTATTTGTTTAATAATACATAAGCATATTAATATCTGGTTTTGGTGCCCTATACTGCTTGTGAAGATTGGGGGCTATCTCATACATCAAATCTACAGTAAATCTGATTAAAAACAATCAGTCCCTTAGTATCTGAACAATACTCACTGACTGTAAGAAACTCAAATGATGGAATATGAATTATGCAAAAATAAAAAAATTGGAGCAGTTCTCATTAAAGAACAAGTATAATCATTTTATTTCTGATAGACCTGCCATACATACTTAAATTACATCAGAGAGTCTTTAAAAAGTGCACATTGGCTAAAAAAATGTCAAAATCTGATATTCTCCATTTTACTTAACCCAAGAATCTTATAACATACTACTTATTACAATTACTTTACTATTGCTGCAACCCACGGAAGGGAACCAGAGGATGGGAGTTGTGGTTGTTGTCCACCTCACGATTCAAGCCAGTGTCAAGGGGGCCTACAAGATACCTGATGGTGGTGGTAGTTCCCCCAAGTACGTGCAAGAATGCCTCAGGAGACAGCAGTTGCCGTTGAACAAAACATGAGCAACAGATGCAGCTTCCAGATGAATGCAATACTGCAATGACAGTTTCACTGTAGAAAGTGGTAAGAGTCAGGTAACAGTTTCTCAGTAAGAGATGCCCAGTAGTAAGATGTCTAAATCTAGTGTCTAATATTTCCAACTTCTGTATAATTAAGGCTACATTTCCATTTGCAGCGGGCTGTCAGATGGATCACTAAAATAACGGATACATACGGAGCATACCATTGACTATAATGGGTTCCATTGGTTGTCTGTTTTTAAACTAAAAGCAGTGAATGAAAAAGTCATGCGTGCAGGACTTTTTTGTCCACCGATTTTAAGCGGACACTGCGAAGGAGCCTACTATGGAGACTCCAACACACATGTTAACCTTAGTCTCACTATATATGGGGGATGAAATAAGTGTCAAAGGTACCCTGTCTACCTGTGGAGATGCAGGTTCCAATCTGTGAGGCTCTAGGCCACCTCAACTTATCTTCCCCTAGCAATTTCTCCAACTATCCTCTCTGTAAGCTAACAGCAGACTCTTCCCTATCTCAGTGCTGCAGCAATCAGGATAGGCAAGGGCCCTCACTAGCAAAGTTCTCCTAAGATGTCCTCACTTTCTGGTGGCTGCCAAGAGGTGACACAAAGTCTCCTTCCCTTACCCCAGCCAACCGTGGGTTTGACAGGACCATAAACCTCCTAAAAGGAGGGGTTTCCCACTATCCACAGTGGAATCATCCCTTACAGGAGCAAAATGTATATCTCAAAGCAGGCAAACTATTGACATTGTATACGCAATGGCACAGAAATATAAAATTATGCAGTGCAAAATTTATAGAAGTGTCCATTCGGATGCTGCACTATTATTTTACTATTGTTTATAGGAAAAGTTTGTTGACTAAGGAAAAATGTGACTTTGAGGATCTTGCTATTCACACCGTTTAATTATTTATGCTGTCTACTACTCGTAACAAATAAGAATATCCAGGATTGGGTCTTTCCAAGAAAGTGTTTTACAACTCAAGAGACCTCCGAGTATAATATCTCGCAAGGTTAATCCGACACACTCTCTCAGTGCAGCCTGGCGGCCTCCACTCTGAAGGTATAGAGCAGGTGCTGCACTCTGCAGAAATATAATAATACATTACCTGGTAAATGTGTCCTAACTGGCACACACGTTACGTAACAGGCAATAAAAGAAATAGATATGTGGAGGATAATTTACTAGAATTTCTGGGAAATATGCCCTAACTGGCATCTAAAAAGGAAAAAAAGTGGGGGTTAAAAAAGTGATTTGTTACTCAAAGGGTTACTGTGACTGCAGGTCAGAAAGTGTATAAAAAACAACATGGACTGCTGCAAACAATAGTTAACAAAAGTGTGCTTTCTCACTCAAAGGTTACTGATGGCAGCACAGTGTGTACATTAAAAAAAAACCCAAAACAAAACATGCACTGCTACATATAATTCAGAGAGAATGTACTACTGTGGGTTAGTACGATAAGTCCATTGCCCATAATAGGTTATCAGAAAAATCTACACTCTTCAACATTGAAATTGCAACACCAAGAAGGATGAGCAGTAAGGTTATATAAATCGAGTAGCCGGTGCCACTAAGATCTGCAAATGATCCAGTTTGAAGCAGCTAACTATAATCTGTGGAATGTGGGAGGGGCATAAAAGCCAGATTGAGGCTAAGGCCCCACATCACATTTTTTTTAGCTGCATTTTTCATTACGTTTTTTTGATGCGCTTTTCTCTGTGGTTGTTTTTCCCTTATTATATCTATAGGGAAAACATGAGTGTTTCCGAAGGTAAAATTGGCATGCTGCGTTTTTCAAAAATGCGTGCTTTTTTGAAATTGCTGATTTTCTGCAGATTTTTTTTCCCGCAATATGTGAATGGGATTAGCCATTCACTTCGCTGGTACTGTAAAATACAGCATTTTTTTTTTTTTTTTCTGCGTTTCCACGGTAGGAAAAACGCAGTGTCTAAGTTTTGCAGCCACAAACCTCAAAAATCAGAACTTACTGTACTTTTCAGTCTTATGATTATATACATCTTCAGGAGCTGCTTTCTCAAGAAAATATTTATGTTGATGATCATGTACTAATTCTAAAAGTGAAGAGGTAACTAAAAGTAAAGACTATGAATAACCTGTCAATTTATCATAAGTGCCGAAACAAGTAGACACATATGTTTGAGCTCCTGATTTCAAGGACAATAATGTGCCTATACTTGATCTGTTGTACTTTTGGGTAAATTACATATATACTGAATTTTTTTATCAATGCTAATGAATTCTTGTATATTGGCACATGTAAGCAGTGTGTTTATTAATAACTATCCATTATTATTGATTGAAATTTATATATATATATATATAGATATATAGATATATATATATACACACACATTTTATATTAGTGAAAGATGGGACTCTTTTTGGTGATAAACACTATTATTTTCTGTAAATTTTAAATATCTTTACAAACATGTGATTTGGAATATACATGCACTGTCCTTCCCGTAATATATTTGTGGATTAGTTTATGATATATTTGTGCTTGATGTTTGATATTTGTTTTATTTCAGCACTTCAGTCTGCCCTCTTGTACTTAGCTCGAATAAAACTTCTGTAAAATGCTGTTCTTTTCATATAATTTGACATTTGTGACATGTGTACTTTGAACAGTTTGACATATATACTTTGTCCGGTTCTCCTAAAAGTTTTAGGCTCTCTTTCCTTCACAAGTCCTTCTCAGCACATTTCTTTTGAAACCGTATGTGATTCCATCTGTGATTCCATATTGTCAGTTCAACAAAGGAGCAAATTTTAGTGATGTTCCATCATTGATTGACACCTCTGTTTTATATAATTTGATATTCATCTCAAAAATTTCTTATTAGCAATTTATAACTGTACACTATATCCAGGGTATTATTCATATTAATTGATCAATAAAAATGGCAATATCTATCCCAAAATCTTTTTTTAGAAATTGTAACAAATAAGTTATGATGCTAGTGATGTAGATTGAACCAAAAAAAATATTTTATTGTGGCTTAATAGAATAGTTGAATTAATGTAGATTTTTTTGTTGCGCTATAATTTTGACAAAAATACAATGAATCAAGGTATAACTGAACATGTGTAATGCACATAACCAAATTCATATAAATCAAAACATATAATCAACACAAGGTCACCAAAATTTGACAATTGTTATCAAACTACTTAGAATACTCTTACAATGCCTGGCAAATGGAAAAATGCTGAGCTCTGAGCAAATGAGGTAAAAAATGAGGCAAATGCTTGAATAATCTGTGTAACAACATTAGTAAATCTCAAAATGTTTCCAATTATTCCATAATAATGGTACAAAAGGCTGAATAAACTTAAACAGCATTAGTAAATGTATCCTAGTATGCATATTACACGGAATGCAGGTTTTTGAAACAACATGATTTTGTGACAGACACATAATGATATGCTAACTATTCTAGTGTGTCTTTTTGTGGTCATTCAGTGGGCAGGGAAGGATATATGACTTGCATTCTTTCAAGGCTTTTTTTTTAGAAAGTTGTGATATTGTGTTGAATTGGCTTCCTTAAAGGGGTTTTCCTATCCCTCTGTCTCAATTTGCCTGCTGTCTCTTCTTCCCACTTCCTGTATTCTTCAACATGCTGATGGGTGGGCTTTGACTGTTTGATGGATATGACACTATGAAATACTTCAATAGATATAGACATTGCCTTTACATAAGAGATTACACATTACACAGGGTTGGAGAGAAAAAAAAATGTACATGCTGAAGAGGAGAGAACGGAGTTACAGTTAACTCAACGTTATTTTTGCGTTAGCATAGATAAAAACTGTCCAAAGCTTTATCAGCAAACTGCAATTAGCTGACCTGATTGCCTGGACAGAAGAGCAGTAAATAACAGTTCCAGGATGCAGTGAGTGAGTCACATCATGTGACCTGTTATCAGATACAAACCAGGCACCAAGGAAATGCTGTTTAAACAATGGGAGGAATAATCTCATATAGCAGGCAAATGAAGCAGCATTGATAAAGCAATGTATTTAGGAAACAACTTAGCATACAGATGAAATATATAGTAACATATGTTACCCATTATTGCAATTAAAAACTTCATACAGTAAAAAAGCACCATGTAAACCTAGCCTAGTTATGGACAAATCTATACACATGCTCTATGGATTACAAGAACATGGCTGTGACCAGACTTGCAGCTTAGTGTTGTTCACTTGGTGCTTCATTCAATGGTGCTGAGCTGCAGTACCAGATGCAACCTTTTGGCAGGTGTGGTACTGTTTTAGGAAGAAAACTGCCATCTTTTTGGCTAATGCCACATTTTGGGGAAATGCATCATTTTTGGCTGCTGCAGAAACACAGTAGTAAAAAACCACTATGTTTAACAGTACCTGCAAAGTGAATGAGATTTGTTTCATCTCATCAGCACATTTCTAAAAAAAAACTGTGGAAAAGCTCAGTTTCTAAAAATACCTCATGTTAATTTTAGCTGCAGAATCGCAAATGTTTTCCCTCTATATTTAATAGGGGAACAAAAAAATGCAGCAAAAACTTAATGACAAGCACAGAAAAAGCTAAATGCATTTTTGCTGTGTTTTTTTTCACCACTTGGGGCCTTAGGCCACATTCACACAACAGTGAGTAATGGCTGTGTAGTGTTCGTTTTTTTTTTTTTTTAAAGGACATCACATGGCAGCATTAACTTTAATGTCAGTGATTGGAGGCTATTCACATGTTGTAACAGCTGTGAAAAATGGAGATTTTCAGGAGCGTTTTGTACCTCAGTTGTCTGAATGTAGCCTTAGCTTTTAAATATGTGCATCATCCTTTACCCCTGGATTTAGTATTTAGTTTGAACAGTATTTACTTTACTCTTTGTAAGTTTAATACTATGATACTTGCATTTTGAAGAAGCTTTCCATGTTTTATATACGTTTCAGTGTTCAGTGAAAATTATGACCATGTAAAATAATACATTTATTATGGGAAGACTGCTGAAAATGGACTAGTACTATAAGACAGACAAGTAATTCAAGTTTTACCTGTATGTGGATAATGAGTGTTGAATATTAATCATGTGATTGCAGCAAATGAAAAAGTGAATTTCAAAGACACCATTGTATTATATAAAAAATAAAGCTTATTGTTCACTGATGATGGTTTCCCTTAGTTCTTCATCTGAGATTAGAAGGAAACTTGAATTGCACACACAAACATCCAAATAATGAATTTCCTTTGTAGGGCTTAGTTTGTCTTCATTACAGAGCAAGTCTGCATGTATCGTTTTAACTAAGCTGCAGTTGTTCATCAAACTCAATGTTGTAGAAAATGCGAGCAGAAAATAAACTAATAAAAATAGAATGTTTACTCAATGTCCTTGCCATTAATACTCTAATTTAAGAAAGCACTACATAAAGTCTAAATTTTTTTCTCCATTTAAAAAATATGAGGTGCAATAAAGTGAAATGTTTTACCAACTTTAAAGATGCAGTCAAGACACAAAAGTGCATTAAAGCTAGCAATTAATTTACATCGGCATCACATAATTGAGAAATGAATGTACCAATGTTAAAGTGCATTCACAATCATTATTTCTTCCAAGGGAATACAAAGAATATATTTTGTGTCCTTTTAGAGAGGTAAAGAAATTAGTATTCGGAATTAATTTATTAAACTGCCTTGAATGGATGCGACTTTTTATTTTAGTGTAGTTATATTAGTTGTTAATGCCTTCAGAACTATATACTGTATCTTCCAACAAGACAATGATCCCAAACATAAAGCAAAATCTACAATGGAATGGTTCACAAATAAACGTATCCAGGTGGCCAAGTCAAAGTCCAGACCTGAATCCAATCGAGAATCTGTGGAAAGAGCTGAAAACTGCTGTTCACAAACGCTCTCCATCCAACCTCACTGAGCTCGAGCTGTTTTCCAAGGAAGAATGGGCAAGAAATTCAGTCTCTCGATGTGCAAAACTGAGAGAGACATACCCCAAGCGACTTGCAGCTGTAATCGCAGCAAAAGGTGGTGCTACAAAGTATTAACTTAAGGGGGCTGAATAATTTGGCACGCCCCACTTTTCAGTTTTTTATTTTTTACAAAAGTTTAAAATATCCAATAAATTTCGTTCCACTTCATGATTGTGTCCCATTTGTTGTTGATTCTTCACCAAAAAATTAAAACTTTATATTATTATGTTTGAAGCCTGAAATGTGGCAAAACATTGAAAAGTTCAAGGGGGCCAAATACTTTCGCAAGGCACTGTACATACAATGTGTCCAAACTTAACTGATCTCCCATTTAGCTAAGAACTCCAATTTTTCTTGAAATCAGTTGAACACAATATCACAACAAAGCATGTTTAAGGCCCCACATTGTGGAAACACAGCATTTTTAGCTGCTGCAAAAACAGTGGAAAAAAATGCTGCATTTACAGTGGCAGTGAAGCGAATGAGATTTTGTGGAAAAGCTGCATTTTTTAGCATTGTTTCACTATATGGGGCCTTAGCCAAAGACTGAAATTTTCCTTCCTCCACTGGTCACACAAACACAAATAGGATAGTTGGCATAGCACGTTATGACAACTTGTTACAAAACCATGTTGTTTTAAAAAAATCTGCTTAATTTGTGATACAAATATCTGTACATGCCTAGCCAAGAGGATGTATAGGGGATGATTCATCTGCATTATTAATCTGTACATGTATAAGACAAGTACCTACCAGCAAAATACACACTGATTTTTCTACATATTTTGCTGTGGATTACCTCTGCATTTGCACCCTTTGATGTAAAATCCCCTGAGAATTTAATTCTGGAGTTACTGTACATGATGACTGAGATATGTAATGGAATTTAAAACAAAGTGCAGTTTTCAGTAATTAGGGATAAAACTATCACAATATTTCTGACCTATTTTTACCGATTTTTTTCCATGATTCACATGTGACTTCTTAGTTAAATGAGATTAAAACCTGCACTGTGTGAATATTATTAAATGCACAAACATAAAAAATAAGGAACTACAAGATCAAAGAACGAATATGAAAATTAACTCTAGAGTACTATGGTATACAGATAAGTTCATGGTCATATAAATGACTGCGGGGTTCCCAGGACCTGTGGTTGAAAAACAACTACCTTAGCCCGGAACCCAGGCCTCCATTACACTATCCACCAGCACTACACCTGACCACCTGGTCATTCTCCTGTATCTACACAAGTGGCTAACCAGCCAAATAATACAGGATTCTTGCTTGAACAAGACCTCACTTGGATGCTATTCCTCAGTCATGCCAACAAGTATTCCACGCCACAGAAAAACCGGGCCTGTACCTAACAATTCATCCATTCATCATTACGGATTGTAATCTGCAAACTTCCATCTGTTTTTCACTTGCTTGACGAAGAGTGTCCAACCCAAAATGTTGTAAACATATTACAATTAAACTATTAAGAAGCATAACCTTTTATTGGAGTGCAGTTCAACTTTTTCTGTTTGCATCACCCTTAGACCATCATGCTCGGCAGTTAGTATGAGGTGTTTGTGCTGATAATCTGTCCATTATGGACAAATATCTCTACTGTTGTCGTGCATCCAAAGGGCATTGGGGCATATTTATGAAAACTGGAGTTACTCATATCAGTCTTCATAGCCAGTGGAGGGTGCACCTCATATATTACAAGGCGGACCCTCCACCAGGCTGTGCACCTCGGGGAAATGTATGCCAGCTCAGAGCTGGCATACATTTCCTCATCATTTATGCTAGATTTCTGGCGTAAATTATGGTAAATCTGGCTGGGTCAATGGCCCGTCCCCTGCTTGACTTCACCATGCTCCTGTTTTGGGAAAGTAGTGGAAGCAATGCAGATTTTATAAAGTCACAATTTTTTTGAGCAAAAAATTGTTTTTCGCTAAAAGTTGGGACTTTTTATGCCTTGTATGCAATTAAACTGTTGTACAAGGCATAATAAAACTGGGCCATTGTAAGGGTCTTGCCAGATGTAGCAATACCCTCACACTACTGCAGGGGACTGGGAGGAAGGACAGAGACAAGTGAGCCCTAATCTCACCCCAGCCACTGTCCCTTCCTATTGCCTCAGTTTACCCTAAACAGAATCAGTGTCAGTGAAGGTGAGATAGACATGGTTGGCAGTGCTGAAAGGCTTTACATTAAATTATGTGTTACAACAGTAAAGGAGGAATGCACAGAACCCTGACTCAATGTTAGTGTATGAGTGCATTAAGATGTCTTATCTTGCTGTGACTGAGACAAGTAGTCAAAAACTTAATCTTCATTCTCAGGAACTACAAAAATCCTGCAACTACTGGTGGTGCTGCCATGACCAGAAGTAGTTGCTGTTGCCATCCACATTCTTATTTTTAGTGCTTGTAGTGGTGGATGGTATGACAGTATCATGAATGTTTTCCCCTCCTCCTCCTTTAGACTGTCCCCTGTCTTATTTTTTTTAAAGTCATTTTACTGCACGGCAATATTGTTTGACGACAATTCTGACATTGTGTGTGTATTTTTTTTTTTTTTTTTTTTTTTTTACAAAAATCTCTATTTCAAGAAATTAGGAAAGAAATTAGATTTGGCAGTCCAGGATGACCTGGCCTGTGAACATTAGTGTAACAGTCAAATTGGATTTTTGGAGTGACAATGGTATTTTCTGTCTTTTCTTACACAAAAATATATTTAAAAAAAAAACTTAAATTCTGATTTTTCACTGAAAGGGGACTTGGCCAGTCAAAATAATGTTGACACTCTGTGGACAGCCAAAGATCACAGTGTGATGCTAATGGAAGATCAAACTCTGCATTTAAAAAAAAAAATCTAGTGCAAAAAAAATCTTAACTAATTGAGATTTGCTACTGACCTGGCCTGTGTATATGTAACAGTGGACACTACATTCACCAGACAGTGCAGAGCTTCTCCCTCCACTCTTATGATGTTATGGCCTCTGTCTATAATTGGTTTAAGGGGACCTTTCAACACCAACTCCAGTTAATAGATGCTGCTCCACTGATTCCAGAGCAGTTTGAATTTTTCTTCTAGCTCATACTGTTCCCGAGCAATCATTGCATTTAGTTTTGGTGCCTGATACGCTACTCAGGCTCTGAACTCTTAGGTGGGCAGTGTCAGCCAGGAGCAGGCAATGAGGTGTGATTCAGCGCTCCAGTCAGAGGTGGACAATGTTAGAGCACAGAATCACGCCTCTTGCCTGCTCTTGCCTGACACTACCCACCTAGATCACATACAGTGCTGGCCAAAAGTATTGGCACCCCTTCAATTCTGTCAGATAATACTCAATTTCTTCCAGAAAATGATTGCAATCACAAATGCTTTGGTAATAATTTCTTCATTTAATTTGTCTTCAATGGAAAACCACAAAAAGAATTGTCAAAAAGCCAAATTGGATATAATTCCACACCAAACATAAAAAAGGGGTGGACAAAACTATTGGCACCCTTTGAAAAATCAGGTGATGCTTCTCTAATTTGTGTAATTAACAGCACCTGTTACTTATCTGTGGCACATAACAGGTGGTGGCAATAACTAAATCACACTTGCAGCCAGTTGAAATGGATTAAAGTTGACTCAACCTCTGTCCTGTGTCCTTGTGTGTACCACATTGAGCATGGGGAAAAGATAGAAGACCAAAGAACTGTCTGAGGACTTGAGAAGCAAAATTGTGAGGAAGCATGAGCAATCTCAAGGCTACAAGTCCATCTCCAAAGACCTGAATGTTCCTGTGTCTACCGTGCGCAGTGTCATCAAGAAGTTTAAAGCCCATGGCACTGTGGCTAACCTCCCTAGGTGTGGACGGAAAAGAAAAATTGACGAGAGATTTCAACGAAAGATTGTGCGGATGGTGGCTAAAGAACCTCGACTAACATCCAAACAAGTTCTAGCTGCCCTGCAGTCCGAGGGTACAACAGTGTCAACCCGTACTATCCGTCGGCGTCTGAATGAAAAGGGACTCTATGGTAGGATACCCAGGAAGACCCCACTTCTGACCTAGAGACATAAAAAAGCCAGGCTGGAGTTTGCCAAAACTTACCTGAGAAAGCCAAAAACTTTTTGGAAGAATGTTCTCTGGTCAGATGAGACAAAAGTAGAGCTTTTTGGGAAAAGGCATTAACATAGAGTTTACAGGAAAAAAAAAGAGGCCTTCAAAGAAAAGAACACAGTCCCTACAGTCAAACATGGCGGAGGTTCCCTGAAGTTTTGGGGTTGCTTTTCTGCCTCTGGCACTGGACTGCTTGACCGTGTGCATGGCAGTATGAAGTCTGAAGACTACCAACAAATTTTGCAGCATAATGTAGGGCCCAGTGTGAGAAAGCTGGGTCTCCCTCAGAGGTCATGGGTCTTCCAGCAGGACAATGACCCAAAACACACTTCAAAAAGCACTAGAAAATGGTTTGAGAGAAAGCACTGGAGACTTCTAATGTGGCCAGCAATGAGTCCAGACCTGAATCCCATACAACACCTGTGGAGAGATCTCAAAATGGCAGTTTGGAGAAGGCACCCTTCAAATCTCAGGGACCTGGAGAAATTTGCCAAAGAAGAATGGTCTAAAATTCCAGCAGAGCATTGTAAGAAACTCATTGATGGTTACCGGAAGCGGTTGTTCGCAGTTATTTTGTCTAAGGGTTGTGCTACCAAGTATTAGGCTGAGGGTGCCAATACCTTTGTCCGGCCCATTTTTGGAGTTTTGTGTAAAATGATCAATGATTTGACTTTTTTTTTTCATTCTCTTTTGTGTTTTTTCATTGCAAGCAAAATAAATGAAGATATTATTACCAAAGCATTTGTGATTGCAATCATTTTCTGGAAGAAATTGAGTATTATCTGACAGAATTGCAGGGGTGCCAATACTTTTGGCCAGCACTGTAATAGTGACTATTCTCTTCTTATATTCTGGATCTCTCAGCAGCATTTGACACTGTTGCCTATCAACTTCTTTGCAGTACTACAGTCATATGAAAAAGTTTGGGCACCCCTATTAATCTTAATCATTTTTATTGCTAAATATTTGGGTGTTTGCAACAGCCATTTCAATTTGATATATCTAATAACTGATGGACACAGTAATATTTCAGGATTGAAATGAGGTTTATTGTACTAACAGAAAATGTGCAATATGCATTAAACCAAAATTTGACCGGTGCAAAAATTTGGGTACCCTTATCATTTTATTGATTTGAATACTCCTAACTACTTTTTACTGACATACTGAAGCACAAAATTGGTTTTGTACCCTCACTGAGCTTTGAACTTCATAGCCAGGTGTATCCAATCATGAGAAAAGGTATTTAAGGTGGCCAATTGCAAGTTGTTCTCCTATTTGAATCTCCTCTGAAGAGTGGCATCATGGGCTCCTCAAAACAACTCTCAAATGATCTGAAAACAAAGATTGTTCAACATAGTTGTTCAGGGGAAGGATAAAAAAAGTTGTCTCAGAGATTTAACCTGTCAGTTTCCAGTGTGAGGAACATAGTAAGGAAATGGAAGACCACAGGGACAGTTCTTGTTAAGCCCAGAAGTGGCAGGCCAAGAAAAATATCAGAAAGGTAGAGAAGAAGAATGGTGAGAACAGTCAAGGACAATCCACAGACCACCTCCAAAGGTGTCACTGTGCATCGGTCAACAATACAGCACGCTTTGCACAAGGAGAAGCTGTATGGGAGAGTGATGCGAAAGAAGCCGTTTCTGAAAGCACGCCACAAACAGAGTCGCCTGAGGTATGCAAAAGCACATTTGGACAAGCCAGCTTCATTTTGGAAGAAGGTCCTGTGGACTGATGAAACAAAGATTGAGTTGTTTGGTCATACAAAAAGGCGTTATGCATGGCGTCAAAAAAACACAGCATTCCAAGAAAAACACTTGCTACCCACTGTAAAATTTGGTGGAGGTTCCATCATGCTTTGGGGCTGTGTGGCCAATGCCAGCACCGGGAATCTTGTTAAAGTTGAGGGTCGCATGGATTCAACTTACAATGTTCTGGAATGGCCATCCCAGTCCCCAGACCTGAATATCATTGAACATCTGTGGGATAATTTGAAGCGGGCTGTCCATGCTCGGCAACCATCAAACTTAACTGAACTGGAATTGTTTTGTAAAGAGGAATGGTCAAAAATACCTTCATCCAGGATCCAGGAACTGATTAAAAGCTACAGGAAGCGACTAGAGGCTGTTATTTTTGCAAAAGGAGGATCTACTAAATATTAATGTCACTTTTCTGTTGAGGTGCCCATACTTTTGCACCGGTCAAATTTTGGTTTAATGCATATTGCACATTTTCTGTTAGTACAATAAACCTCATTTCAATCCTGAAATATTACTGTGTCCATCAGTTATTAGATATATCAAATTGAAATGGATGTTGCAAACACCCAAATATTTAGAACTAAAAATGATTAAGATTAATAGGGGTGCCCAAACTTTTTCATATGACTGTATGTCGGCCTCGCAGACACTACACTCTCTTGGTTCTCTTAATATCTCTCAGACCGCACTTTCAGTGTAGACAGTGTGCGGACTCTGTCTCTTCCCCTCTTCCCTTTGCTGATGGGGTTCTTCAGGGCTCAGTCCTAGGTCCCCTCCTCTTCTCTTCCTACACAGACCCTATTGGATAAACCATCAGCAGATTTGGCTTTCAGTACCATCTTTATGTTTATGACACCCAAATATATA
Source organism: Leptodactylus fallax (assembly GCA_947044405.1). Lineage (NCBI taxonomy): Eukaryota > Metazoa > Chordata > Amphibia > Anura > Leptodactylidae > Leptodactylus > Leptodactylus fallax. Next base: position 4,472,969 of record CAMRHE010000024.1, read on the forward strand.
CCTTTTCTCATAACATCACCCTTGCACTACTACAAATATACTACAAATATCTCTTTGATTTATCTGAAACTGACTCTCTCAAAGACAGAACTACTGCTATTTCCAACATCCAACAGACTTAACACTGATATTTTCATTTCAGTCTGCAGTCTTACTGTAACTCCAAAGCAGCAAGCTAGCTGCCTTGTGGATATGTTTGACTCAGAACTTTCCTTTAACCCCCATATCCACTCACATGCTCATGTCATTTCCATCTCAAAAACATCTCCCGCATCTGCCCTTTCCTTACCATGGAAACATTAAAGACCCATATTGTCGCCCTGATTCACTCTCGACTTGACTACTGTAACTCCCTTTCTTTTTTTTTTCTTAATTAACTTTTTTATTAGATTTTCAAATATCACCAATGAATATAGACAGTAACATATAATGTGCATGGCACAACAATCAATAAGTAAACAATCGGATAAGCTGGCGTATTACATATCACGATTGATGAATAACACAATAATGAATGGAACGTTAGCATTGAAAAGATACAAAAAAAAATACTTAGGGTGAAAGGCCAAGGGTCTCAGTAAATTATTTGGTTAAACAGGAGGTACCCACAAATGTGTCTTAGTAGTGTCTTTAGAGAACTCATACCAAGGCGCCCAAATATCGCAAAACTTCTGATAGGTACGAAGTTCTAAGTGGGAAAGTTCCTCCATCCGTGCAACTTGAGATACTTTCCGCAGAAAGTGGGATACTGGAGGAGGGGAATCGAATGCCCTGTATAAAGGGATCATAGATTTGGCGATAGTTACCAGTTGAAGCCAAAGACGCTTGTGGGACCTAGGCGGAGAAGTGGGCCATAAATTCAAGAAAATTCCTACAGGAGACAGGTGTTCAGTGAATCCACAAACCTGGTTCAGTATCTGCTGAACTAGTGCCCAGTAAAGGGCTATTTTTTCGCATTCCCACCAAATATGCAGGTAGGAACCTGCAGACTTATGGCAACGCCAGCACAAAGGGGATATCTCCGGAGAGAATTTGTGGACTACAGTAGGCGTTCTATACCATCTGGTGACCAGTTTGTAGCTTGACTCCTGCAAGAGCACACATCTGGAAGGCCCTGTGGATCGCTTGAGCATAGATGATATTTCTCCAGGAGTAAGGGACATTTGAAGGTCTACCTCCCATTTTCGCACATATGAGGGGAGTTCTGTCCCTAGTTCGCTCAGGAGGTTGGAGTAGAAAGTAGATAAAGGTCTTGGTGTAATTTGCTTCCGGAGTAGAAGCTGTTCTAGCTATGTAGTTGTGCGATTGTCAGGTTTCTGCTTCAGGGCTCTCAGGTACAGTGTTTTAATCGATTGGTACGTTAGAAAATTGGTATGGGTAGGGAGGAAGTGTTGGGTGAACTCAAAATAAAAAGGGAAGGCCCCATCAATCAGTATAGAGTCATAGGGTAATCACCCGACATGTTTCGGCACTCTTGGGGCCGATTCTATAAACTTGGATTCCGACAGAATTAAATCTTGGACGGACATGAGGGGGGAAGGACCTGTTGCCATAGGAAGCAGTCTCCGTACCCATTGCCATGAGTCATAGACCACTGACGTTAATACATTAAAGGTGAGGATCTGCTTAGCCGTTTGGCGGGGAAGCCATAGTATCGCAGTAAGGGGGAAGTCTATAGTGGCTTCCTCCACTGACACACGTAATATCGCATTATCGCTCTGAAATCAATCAATGGTCCTTGCCAGTTGTGCTGCATGATAATATGTTTTTATATCTGGTAGACCCATGCCACCCAACTTCCTAGGTCTAGTAAGAGTGTGGAACGCCGCTCTAGGGCGAGAGTTATGCCAGACATATTTTGAAAACATTCTACGGAGGGAGGAGAAGAATGTTAGTGGAAGAGGGATAGGGAGGGTTTGAAATAAGTATAAAATCTTAGGTAGAATCGTCATTTTCAATAGATTAGTTCTACCCATCCATGAGATATATGGGGCCTGCCAAGATTCTAATAGAGATTTGATGTTGGAGAGCAAAGGGCCGTAGTTAGAATCGTACCAGCGTCTGGGTGAGGGTGTTAAAGTTAATCCTAAATACTTAATATAGTCATATTGCAGTGGGAATGGGGAGGTAGCCTGTAAGTCAGATTTAACTGGAGGGGGGCAATAGACACATAGAGCTTCAGATTTTGTGGTATTAATTTTAAAATTCGATAAGGTACCAAAGGCCGTAAAGATCGTATCTATATGGGGTAATGCAACAGTTGGGTTGGTAAGAATTATTAAAAGGTCGTCTGCAAATGCGGCTGTACTATGACATATCCCTCCAGTAATCAGACCTTTCAGCAATGGGTCCTGTCGGATACTCTGAATTAATGTTTCAATGGTCAGAACAAAGAGTAAGGGGGATAATGGACATCCCTGCCTGGTACCGTTTTTAATATCAAACGAGGAGGAGAGGCATCCATTAACTCTAATTTTAGCACTAGGTCTGGAGTACAAAGCCATGACCTTCTGGACAAACATGTGTGGGATGCCAAAATACCATAGTGTCTCTGTCATAAAGGTCCAATCTACCCTATCAAAGGCTTTTTCCGCATCTGTAGAAAGAAGTACCAAGGGGGTCTTCTTACGTTGGGCGTGTTGTATCAAGTGGAGCACTCGTTGGGTGTTATGTTTACCTTCTCTGCCCGTTATAAACCCCACTTGCTCTGGGTGGACCAGGGAGGGTAGAAATGATTTTAATCTGTTAGCTACTAACTTGGCGTATAATTTAACATCTACATTTAACAAGGAGATGGGGCGGTAACTACCACATTGTGTCAGGTCCTTGCCTTCCTTAGGAATGATAGAAATATGGGCTTCCAAGGCTTGGGGGGGGAAGTAGTGGGCTTCATCTACAGAGTTACAAACCTGGAGAAAATGGGGGAGAAGAATAGAGCTAAAGTGTTTGTAATAAAAGGCTGGAAGGCCGTCGGGGCTGGGAGCTTTCCCCAGAGGGGTGTCGGCTAGTGCAGACTGAAGTTCTGACAGTGTAAAAGGAGTCGTAAGGGCTTCTTGTTGTTGGGGAGTAAGCGATGGGAGGGAGAGAGATTGCAAAAAGGACCGGATTTTAGTAGAGCGGTCTTGTAGCTCAAGAGGGGTCTCAGCAGGTCTAAGGTTATACAGTTTCTGATAGAACGCACAAAATTCAGAAGCTATGTCTGGGGTGTCTTTTAGTCTAGAGCCTGACCGGGAAGTAATCTCCGCTACAAAGCTTTTGTTGCTTCGTTTTTTAACTAAATATGCCATCAGTTTCCAACCCTTGTTACCATGCATATAGTACTTATGGGAGGATGACAGATAGGCTTTAGCAGTTTTTAGTTTCAGGCAGTCTTTAAGTCGTTCTCTGCACAAGATCAGTTCTGAAAGAGCCCCCTGAGCCGCAGCTCGCTTATGTTGACTTTCCAAGATTGCAATTCGAGCAAGTAAGTCATCAATTTCTTTAGTACGTTTTTTTCTTAACGTGAGAACTGAGACTAATGAGTACCCCTCTGATCACGGATTTGTGGGCCTCCCAAATAACACAAGGCTGTACGTCAGATGTAGTGTTTTCATTGAAATAGTCAGTGAGTGCTTTAGAGACAGCCTGACGAGAGTCGTGGGAGCAGAGCAGGGTCTCATTAAGTCTCCAGTCATAGCTACGGGGTGGGAGGGATGAAATTTGTAGTTGTACAGTGATGGGGGCGTGGTCAGAGATAGTGATAGGGCCAATGGTGGGAGAAGAGGATAAAGTTAACTGGTTCTGGAGCAGGAAGATGTAGTCCAGACGCTGGTACGATTTATGTGGGTTAGAGTAAAACGTATAGTCCTTACTGTCGGGGTTAAAGGCCCTCCATACATCTACAAGATGCATGGAGGAGAGATGCTTGGCGAGTTTACTAAGGGCAGTGAAGCTATGCGAAGATGTGCCAGTGGAGGAGTCCTGGAGGGGCTGAAGGGCAATGTTAATATCACCACCCAACACTACAAGACCCTCTGCGAACATAGAAAATCTATCTAGGGTATCGAGTAGCCATGAAATTTGCCTAACATTTGGTGCGTATACATTGCCAATGGTGACTAGGGTATTGGCAATGTACCCTTTAAGAAACAGAGAAGGGGACGTCAGATTTAAAAGCAATACTAACTCCATTCTTCTTCTCAGTAGCGTCGCACGAGTGAAACCAGGTCGAGAAAGGAGTTTTGGGTAGATTAGGCACCTTACCTGTAGGGAAATGTGTCTCTTGGAGGAGTAGGATGGAGGACTGTGATCGTTTAAGAGCGTGGAGTACCTGGGAGCGCTTAGTGGGAGAGTTGAGACCCTTGACGTTCCATGACGTTAACTTAACACAAGACATAAACAACAATAAACAATAAGCTGAGAAATATTAATAAATATGTAAGACAATCACTATAATAAGGTATTCAAATGTAAATGATTATATAAAATGCACTGAACTACAGTGCCGTATCGTGGGGAGGTGGTAAAGCAGGGCAGTTGGCCCAGAGAGCCGTTAACAGAGTCGCTAAGGCAACAAAGCCTTATAAACCCTTTTAGGAGATAAAGGCAAACAATATATGTACTATATGCCAACTAGGCCCAACCCCGGCTACGGGGCAACACACGTGAAAAACAAACATTATATCAAATAAGGAATCACGGTCATGGGTCAGAAAGTAAAAAGGATAAATAATACTTATGTCATCACGAGAGATAGTTCAGTCCTGTTCCACAGGTGCCCTCTTCCTCTGGTGTTTGGATTTCGGACGTTTCCAGGCTTCTACTTTAGGAAGATCGGGAAAAGAGGTAATGTCTGTGAAAGTAAGCCATGATGGAATGGTGGCTTGATCCAATTCCAGAGGCGGACACGCAGCAAGCAGGTCATCTGGGTGCCGGATATTATACAAACGTCCATTGAAGTTGTAGGAAATCCCGAAGGGAAATAGCCATTTATACGGTATCTTAAGTGTCCGGAGACAGTCTGTGAGCAACTTCATCTGTCGTCTTTTGGCCAGTGTCACCGGAGAGATATCCTGATAAAATATAATTCTGTGCCCTTCATATGTGAAATCCGGGGTTATGCGGGCTTTCTGCAAAACCGCCTCTTTTACTGGGAAGGACAACAGTTTGCAGACGATATCCCTGGGAGGTTCCCCTTCCTTAGGTTTCGGGCGCAAAGCCCTATGGGCTCGTTCGAGTTGGACATCCGGAGACAGATCGCCCTCCAAGATTGATTCCAGGAGTCTCTTTGTGAAGGTCATGGTTTCAGCGGGCGAGATGTTCTCTGGCACACCTCTGATACGCAGATTATTCCGCCTACCCCTGTTGTCCTGGTCCTCCAGATAGGAGTGCAGAGAATTCAAATGGGCCTGGCAAGCCGTAAATGCCAAAGTAGTGGCTTCGCCATGTGCCAGGAGCGAGTTCTGTGTTTCCTCTAGGTGCTCAACTCTGGAACCAATGCTCCGGACATCTTGTTTAATATCTGCAAGTTCTTTCATGACCGGTTGCAAAGTTTTCTCAAGTAATTTCTGCAGTCCCTTGGAGGAAATAGTGACCATGGAGGTGGAGGTGGGAATCGGATATATTTCCGTCATCCATGACGCTTTCTGCGTCAGACGCCTCTGCAGGATCAGGGGCATCTAGAGAGCGTCTTGCTGCTGCTGTTGAATTATGCAGTGTGCGCTTCTCGAGAAATTTATCCATTTCTGCTTGAGACTTCTTTGAGTGTTTCGGCATAGCTCGTGAGTCTACTGGCTTATTCTGACCAATTTTAACCATGTTGTGGCTATCAGGGCATGCTGGCCCACACCGAGCACGATCAGGCTGGATTAGGGAGTCATAATCAGATCTAATGGACCCTAATAGAAAGAAGCAGGCTCTCGAGGGTTAACTCACCACCCAAGTGGAAGGTCCACGTCGCCCAAGGCCGCTGATATCATAGAAAACAACTTTAGGGTCCACTTGTAACAGATAGAAGCCTGGTCTTATGTCGAATATCTGAAGGCCCCAAGATGGCGGGTGGCGGTAGGCCCCAGGCTCCAAGCAGTCCTCAGCGTCGGCCGGATCGCTTAGAGGAAATCGATGGAGTCACCCCCGCAGATGAAGAAGCCCGTCGGTACCGTCGGTGGTATCTCCTAGGAGCTGGCTGACAGCGGGCCGTTTACGCTGCGGTTGGTGCCTGGGAAGAGAGGCCCGGACCCGGGCAGTGCGTCCAGGGCAGTCCAGGGCTGCACTAGGCTGCAGAGCTCCCCGGGCTCAGGGTCAGCGTCCTTCAACACAAAGGAGCGGCTCAGCCACACACGGCGGCAGCGTCTGCAGGCGTGATCCGGAGGGGCCTCCTCCTTGGCGGGCTGGGATACGGGCAGACACCCGTGCCGCCGGGGCAGCTAGGACGAGATCCCCGAACGGACGCCACAGCTCGTCACAGACACATCCGCCCGCCGATAGGCTCTATTTCTGTAACTCCCTCCTTTTGGGTCTCCCCTTTGTTAACCCCCCCCCCCTTCATTTTTTTGGGGGGGGGGGGGGGGGGGGTTTTTTTTTTTGTTTTTTTGGGTGGGGGGGGGGGGGGGGGGGGGCCTCTTTTGGTTTTGGTTGTTTTTTATTAAAAAAAAAAAATAAATTTCTTCCCCCCTCCTCCACGTAGCTCTGTTTGGGGCTGCCCCCCTTTTCTTCCCCCCCCTTGTCTGTTTCTCTCCCCTTGGGGGTCGGTTTTTTTCTTGACCTAATATTATCTTCTTTTTTTTTTTTCTCCCCCCCCGGGGGGGGGGGTGCTGTCTGTGTTGGTGGGTTCTTTTTGTTGTTGTGGTGTGGTCTGGGTGTTTTTTTTTTTTTTTTCTCTTTTTGTTGTGTGTTTTGAGTGCTTCTTTAAGGCTGGGGTGGTGGGTTTTGTTTCTTTTTTTCCTTTTTTGGTTGGTTTGTTTTTTTTTTCTTTTTTTTTTTCTCTTCTTTTTCTTCCTCTCTTTGTTGGGGTGTTGGTGTGGTTGGGTGTGGTTGTTTCCCTCCTTTGTCCCTTTTAGATGGGGCTGGGGGGGGGGGGGGGGGGGGGGGTTTTTTTTTTTTTTTTTTTAAATAAATAAATAAAAAAAAGGGGGGGGGGCGGTTGTGGTTCTGTGTTTCTTTGTTTGCTTTCTTTTTTTTTTTTTTCTTCCTTTTTTTTTTTTTTTTTTTGTTTTTTTTTTGTGTGTGTGGTTTTGGTAGTGGTGTTTGTCTGTTTTTTTGTTTTTTTTGTTTTTTTTCTCTGTAATATCTCATTTGTCTATACTTTAAACATATGACTTTTAAAGTGATGCAGAATTTGTTGGCACTAATTTTGTTTCTGTCACTGAACAGGGCCTTTCATTTTGGGATTTCCATATTTTTGTTCCTACAACCGAACAGAAAACCAGAATTCAAACCTGAATTTTCATTTAGGATTGGTGATGTCCATTCACGGCTATGTGGTACTAAATAGTTCTGCCTATAATGTTGTAAAGATATACAGTATGCTGAAATCAGATTCCTTTTGAATAGGAATTGAACCACTGAAAAAACTAATACATTTACATACAGTACAGACCAAAAGTTTGGACACACCTTCTCATTCCAAGAGTTTTCTGTATTTTCATGAATATAAAAATTGTAGATTCACACTGAAGGTATCAAAACTATGAATTGACACATGTGGAATTATATACTTAACAAAAAAGTGTGAAACAACTGAAAATATGTCTTATATTCTAGGTTCTTCAAAGTAGCCACCTTTTGCTTTGATTACTGCTTTAGACACTCTTGGCATTCTCTTGATGAGCTTCAAGAGGTAGTCACCTGAAATGGTCTTCACTTCACAGGTGTGCCCTGTCAGGTTTAATAAGTGGGATTTCTTGCCTTATAAATGGGGTTGGGACCATCAGTTGTGTTGTTCAGAAGTCAGGTGGATACACAGCTGATAGTCCTACTGAATGGAGTGTTAGAATTTGTATTATGGCAAGAAAAAAGCAGCTAAGTAAAGAAAAACGAGTGGCCATCATTACTTTAAGAAATGAAGGTGAGTCAGTCCGAAAAATTGGGAAAACTTTGAAAGTGTCCCCAAGTGCAATGGCCAAAACCATCAAGCACTACAAAGAAACTGGCTTACATGAGGACCGCCCCAGGAAAGGAAGACCAAGAGCCACACAGAGTTCTAGCAGCAGACACATCTCTACAACAACTGTTAAGAGGAGACTGTGTGCAGCAGGCCTTCATGGTAAAATAGCTGCTAGGAAACCACTGCTAAGGACAGGCAACAAGCAGAAGAGACTTGTTTGGGATAAAGAACACAAGGAATGGACATTAGACCTGTGGAAATCTGTGCTTTGGTCTGATGAGTCCAAATTTGAGATCTTTGGTTCCAATCACAGTGTCTTTGTGCGACGCAGAAAAGGTGAACGAATGGACTCTACATGCCTGGTTCCCACCGTGAAGCATGGAGGAGGAGGTGTGATGGTGTGGGGGTGCTTTGTTGGTGACACTGTTGGGGATTTATTCAAAATTGAAGGACTACTGAACCAGCATGGTAACCACAGCATCTTACAGCGGCATGCTATTCCATCCGGTTTGCGTTTAGTTGGACCATCATTTATTTTTCAACAGGACAATGACCCCAAACACACCTCCAGACTGTGTAAGGGCTATTTGACCAAGAAGGAGAGTGATGGGGTGCTACGCCAGATGACCTCGCCTCCACAGTCACCAGACCTGAACCCAATCGAGATGGTTTGGGGTGAGCTGGACCGCAGAGTGAAGGCAAAAGGGCCAACAAGTGCTAAGCATCTCTGGGAACTCCTTCAAGACTGTTGGAAGACCATTTCAGGTGACTAGCTCTTGAAGCTCATCAAGAGAATGCCAAGAGTGTGCAAAGCAGTAATCAAAGCAAAAGGTGGCTACTTTGAAGAACCTAGAATATAAGACATATTTTCAGTTGTTTCACACTTTTTTGTTAAGTATATAATTCCACATGTGTTAATTCATAGTTTTGATGCCTTCAGTGTGAATCTACAATTTTTATAGTCATAAAAATACAGAAAACTCTTGGAATGAGAAGGTGTGTCCAAACTTTTGGTCTGTACTGTATTAATAGCAGGACTTAAATATATTTCTGCTTTCTCATTATTGTATGAATTTCTATGAGTAGAAATGACACTGACAATTAATAGAGAAATCACAGATGGTGCAACCAGGATCCTACAGAGTAAAAACAGATCACAGAAGAGGATACCTAAAAAAATACAGATAAAAATAAAACATAGCCTTTATTATTAGAACATAAAAGGGGACAAACGGCGTGAATACAAAGATGAAGGGGTGTAATCATGAGAAGATCTATGTATAAGTCTATCTCAGTGATGCTATAAGTTGAAAAGCTGGTATATTGATCAAACGATAGAACATATGGATGTAAAAGCCACCGAAGTAGCTCATAGCCAGCCAATCAATCTACAAGGACCAATGACTACAGTGATGTAAAATATTCAGGTCCAGTTTACTGATATGAACACCCCAGTATATAAAATACAAGTATGGGACATCAGAAGCAGGTGCTTCTTACATGCTGCTCATCTAGAAACATATAGAGAGATGGACTCATGAAATCCTTTTGTTAAGGAGATAATATGGGCAATCCACTAGATATAAGTTAGCCTAAACAGACTAAGTGTGGATGTGATATCGCCCTCCTTATTTCTCCCAATGTTAAAACTAGGGATCTCAGTCTCACTTAGTGCCAGAGCCCTGATTTTTCTGGCAGGCTCCTATGGACACAATACAAATAGATCTAGGCAGTGCTCAGACACAGTGCAGCTGGAGGCACTGGATCTCCCAGGTATATCTGCCCCAGCAAATACAACACCCTGGTGTCAGAGCAAACTGCAAATAGAAATATATTCAGCAGCAAAGTTTTGTGAAGCACCAACTCTCAGCTACTGCAACACTCAGGTGCCTAAGTAAGCCAGTAACATAAGCTCCAATCAATGGATATGTCTCAGCAAATATAACACCTGAGTCCCTGAACTAGCTGTAGATATTGAGCTTCAGAAAACAATGGCTCATACTGTAGCTCTGAGGAAGGTGCTTCTCATATGCTGCTCATCTAGAAGTATATGCCCAGGGCAGCTGGAGGCACTGGATCTCCCAGGCATATCTTCCCCAGCAAATATAGAACCCTTGGGTCAGAGCAAACTGCAAATAGAATTATATTCAGCAGCAAAGATATGTGAAGCACCAGCTCTAAGCCACCGCAATACTCAGGTGTCTAAGTAAGCTAGTAACATAAGCTCCAATCAATGGCTATGTCTCAGCAAATATAACACCCAAGTCCCTGATTTAGCTGCAGGCATTGAGCTTCTATTAGATAGTGATAGCTCAGGTAACAATGATTCATAACTCAGATAATAGCAACTCTACGCGTTTCACTAGACAATATTCTAGATCATCAGGAGTCTATTAGATTACAGGAGAAAAACAAAGCCCCAAAAAGCCCAGATAAAGGCAGTAAAAACAGCCATTCTCAGAGCCCTGATGGTGGGCTCTGGTACTTAATAGCCAAAGCTGATGTCTGCTACAGCCCGGCCTAATATAGGGCTGAGCCACACAAGGCCACACCCCTTCTCCGCCATGTCACAATAAGCGGACCAATAGAATGTTTTGATCCTGCCCAAAGTTCTGACACTAGGAAAAGGAGGCGTGGTCAGCCTATATGATAATACAGAAAGTACTGACAGCTGTCATAACGGAGGCACGTAACAAAATAAATAAAATGAAAAATGTATGTTAGACAACAATATTCCATGTCAGTGGCGCTGAGGGACAGTATTAACACATATAAAGAGGTTATATAGCATCCCTCAGGATAACTCCACCAAGATGCAGCCTGATAGCTGCAAACAATATATCACTGACATATCATAGCCCACAGTAGACAATATCTGAACTGAGGCCACCCAGGTTGCTGGGGGTCACTGGTATCCTAGATATAGCTTATACTGACAACTAAATAGTTGTACTATATAGCTAATAAATACAGGAATCCACAGTATCTACTAGCTGTAGAAGATCTATCCCTCATGTAATATCTGCTGACATCAATATCTACTTCAGGTATTGCCCGCTGACATTAATATTAGTTTCAAGCCGTCTAACCTGTTAACCCAAGAGGGTCATTGATGCAACCTCTATTATGTAACATACGGTAGACGGGCACCCACAATATATATTAGATAGGTGACAGCATATTATACATGAACCATCATATAGGAATAACAATAAACATTGTATCTTCTGAAGGATGCAGAACACACAGATAAATGTAGTCCGTGATACTAATCCTATCAATACCACTCAAAATGCTGATATATACAGTGCCTTGCGAAAGTATTCGGCCCCCTTGAACTTTTCAACCTTTTGCCACATTTCAGGCTTCAAACATAAAGATATAAAATTTTAATTTTTTGGTGAAGAATCAGCAACAAGTGGGACACAATTGTGAAGTGGAACGAAATTTATTGGTTATTTTAAACTTTTGTAAAAAATAAAAAACTGAAAAGTGGGGTGTGCAATATTATTCGGCCCCATTTCTCAAAGATATCCATAAAAAGTCTTGTTTAATGTTTGCCACAAGCCACCTGGGAGACACACCAAACATGTGGAAGAAGGTGCTCTGGTCAGATGAAACCAAAATCAAACTTTTTGGCCACAATGCAAAACGATATGTTTGGCATAAAAGCAACACAGCTCATCACCCCGAACACACCATCCCCACTGTCAAACATGGTGGTGGCAACATCATGGTTTGGGCCTCCTTTTCTTCAGCAGGGACAGGGAAGATGGTTAAAATTGATGGGAAGATGGATGGAGCCAAATACAGGACCATTCTGGAAGAAAACCTGTTGGAGTCTGCTGGAGACTGGGATGGAGATTTATCTTCCAACAAGACAATGATCCCAAACATAAAGCAATATTTACAATGGAATGGTTCACAAATAAACGTATCCAGGTGTTAGAATGGCCAAGTCAAAGATCAGACCTGAATCCAATCGAGAATCTGTGGAAAGAGCTGAAAACTGCTGTTCACAAACGCTTTCCATCCAACCTCACTGAGCTCGAGCTGTTTTCCAAAGAAGAATGGGCAAGAATTTCAGTCTCTCGATGTGCAAAACTGAGAGAGACATACCCCAAGCGACTTGCAGCTGTAATCGCAGCAAAAGGTGGCACTACAAAGTATTAACTTAAGGGAGCCGAATAATTTGGCACGCCCCACTTTTTAGTTTTTTATTTTTTACAAAAGTTTAAAATATCCAATAAATTTCGTTTCACTTCACGATTGTGTCCCACTTGTTGTTGATTCTTCACCCAAAAATTTAAATGTTATATCCTTATGTTTGAAGCCTGAAATGTGGCAAAAGGTTGAAAAGTTCAAGGGGGCCAAATACTTTCGCAAGGCACTGTAGATGTGGACAACCACACCAACAGACACCACCAAATGGGACGGCTGTCACCACTTAAAAGACCCTCCCAAAAATCCCCCCCATTTTGATTCTCCTCGTAACGCTAGGTTATATAAAGGGGGTGAAAGAGATCGCGTCATTCAGGTCCCCAGGTTTAACTGATTGGAACCTGAAGATCCACTGTGCCTCTTTTTGAAGAATGATGCAACCCCAGTCGCCCCCTCTGGGGGAGCAGCAAATCCGTTCCATACCCTGAAATTGAATTGCGGACATATCCCCATTGTGAAATTCAAGCACATGTTGGGCCAGAGGTTTGTCAGCCCTCTGAGTAATATCGCCAACATGATCTAAGAGCCGTCTGTGAAATTGTCTCCTTGTCTTGCCCACATAATTAAGTGGGCAAGATCAGGAGGCCACATATACAACCCCTTCAGTACTGCAATTAATAAAGTCCCTGATGGTATAAGACAATCCAGTTGCATAAGATGTTACTTCGTTCCCTTTGTGGATGAACTTACATGCTCTGCATCTACCACATGGATATATACCGATGGGGCAATAGCTGTCCAACTAGGTAGTAGCAGATTTTTGAGGAGTAAGGTGGCTATGTACTAGTCGGTTGCCCGAATTGCGTCCCCTCCGATACGTAACAAAGGGGTAAGGGGGGATAAGGTCTTTGATATCAGGGTCCTGTCTAAGCATGCAAAAGAAGGTGCAGAGTGTATTTACAACTTGGTGTGAGGCCTGATCATATGTACCAATCATTCTTACTAACTTTCTCGGTTGTATCCTCGTGTGTGGTACGAGGAGTTCACCTCGGCTACAACTCTCAGCAGATTTCATAGCCTGTTTTAGGAGAGTCCGAGGCTATCCATGAGATGTAAAGCGTCTCTCCAGTAATTGACCCTGATGGAGAAATTCATCCGTAGATGAACAATTCCTCCTCACCCTCAGAAACTGCCCTTTTGGGATAACTCTCTTTAGAGGTGCCAGGTGGTGACTGTCCCATTGTAATAGGCAATTGGTGGCCATGGATTTACGGTATAAAGTTGTCATGATGTTTCCATCATAAGTAATTTTGATGTGTAAATCCAGAAAAGGAATACACTCTGTTTCAAAAGAAGCAGTGAATTTCAAATTTAGGGAGTTGTTAAGAGCTCGAGTGAACTCATGGAACAAGTCGGAGGGCCCTGACCATAAAATCAATATGTCATCGATAAAACAAAGGCAGAGAAGGATGTGGGACGTCCACCTTTCATGAGACTCCGTGAAAATGTGATGCTCCTCCCACCACCCAAGAAAGATGTTAGCATAAGTTGGTTTGGCGAAGCTCCCCATGGCGGTACCCCAACGCTGGTGGAAGAAGCGTCCGTTAAATAAGAAGGAGTTGTGCATCAGCACAAATTCCATCAGAGACAGAACAAAGTCATTGTGAGAGGTCAAGTGATTCTCCCGTGTCCCCAAATAGTGTCTAACAGCCCCACACCTCAAATCGTAGGGTATGGAGCTGTATAGAGCCTCCACATCAAGGCTAGCAAGGGCCGTACTTGCCGGAACCTGGACGCCCTCTAGATGTCTGAGGACATCCATGGTGTCCTGGACATACGATGGGAGGGCCAGCATAAATGGCCGCAAGATCTTATCGACATATGTGCTGACCCCTTGGGTAATCCCGTCGATGTACCTTGGGGAGGCAATAAAAAGTGGGGACACTAAGGACGCATGAAGTCCCACTCCTTTTTGTTGATCAGGCCCTCCGACTTGGCCCGATCAAGAATTGAGTTCAACTCAGTAATATACCCAAAGGTTGGGTCCGACTGTAGAATCGAGTAACTCTGATCATCATGTAATATGTTTGGCACATCTGAATGTAGTCATCCCTATTCATAATCACGATGTTACCCCCCTTGTCAGATGGTTTTATAATTGTGGAATCATCCGATTCCAGTTGTAGGAAAGCTCTAAACTGGTTAGATGTAAGATTACTTCACATACCACTTTGTTCATTGGGTATAGATGATAGACTCTCCACAACCATCCTCTCAAAGGTGCCAATAAATCACAATCGTATCACAAGGGGGGGGATTAGCCCGACTACTCAGCGCTAAATCCGTAAAAGGTCTTGGTCCAGTCAAGGCCTGACCTTCCTCCCAAAGTGTCTCAGGTGTCTGCAAACCCTCCAGCTCATCAACCCCAATGCCGAGATCCCTACAGCTCCTAAGTTCAACAGTCTTCATGAACTTAGACCATCTCAATTTCCTAGTAAATAATGCCAAATCCTTGACCCAATTGAACAAGTTAAATTTAGTATTGGGAACAAAGGATAGGCCCTTAGAGAGAACCGATATTTCCACAGGTGAGAGATCCCTACAGGAGAGGTTGATAACCTGGAGTTCATCCTCATTATCTGAGGTTACAATGCTGGTGGGTCGGTTTGGTCCCGTTACATGCATTGGGTTATTTGCTTATGTTACTTAGGCACCTGAGTATTGCGGTGGCTTAGAGCTGGTGCTTCACATATCTTTGCTGCTGAATATAATTCTATTTGCAGTTTGCTCTGACACAAGGGTGCTATATTTGCTGGGGCAGATATACCTGGGAGATCCAGTGACTTCAGCTGCCCGGTGTGTCTGAGCACTGCCTAGATCTATTTGTATTGTGCCCATAGTAGCCTGCTAGAAATAGAGGGCTCTGGTACTAATAGTGAGACTGAGATCTTTAGTTTTAACATTGGGAGAAATAAGGAGGGTGACAGCACATCCACACTTAGTATGTTTAGGCTAACTGGACCTGACTATTTTACATCACTGTAGTCATTGGTCCTTGTAGATTGATTGGCTGGCTATGAGCTACTTCTATCGTTAGATCAATATACCAGCTTTTCAACTTATAGCATCACTGAGATAGACTGATACATAGATCTTCTCATGATTACTTCCCTTCATCTTTGTATTCACGCCGTTTGTCCCCTTTTATGTCCTAATAATAAAGGCTATGTTTTATTTTTATCTGTATTTTTTGAGGTATCCTCTTCTGTGATCTGACAATTAATAGAATATTACAAATTCCATGTGCACATCAAAATGTATATTATCTAGTAGGTTTGCCGACACTTAATTTTGACTATTCCAATTGTTTTGTATGAACAGCCAAAAAACAAAAATTGGGTAGATCCACAAAATGTGAACATGTGACATTTATTTCCAATATAACATATCCTACATTACACTTTAGAGATTGTCCTCTTAGTCAGTTTGTATATGATCGAACAAATGAAAAAGCCTATTGTTCTGGATATCGAGGCACATTTTGAATCAAATGTCATGACTTCATATTATAGAAGACTCAACATTCTACAGTCTTTGAAAAAAATAATTACTTGGCAAACTGCCAGATACACATAGCTATATTCCCAAGGTGTAAGGTAATTGTGTCCAGGAAGGCATTATAAAATAGCACCTGAATACTATGTTGCAGGCTGTTCACAATCCTTTCTTAAAGTGGGAATGATTATATGAATGTAACACAAGTAATTTTCATTTCAGCACTTGACCACTGCTATAATCAGCTAGGGAGCTAATCTTTCCTATTTAATTTCAAATTAGATAGACCTAGAGGGTTCCAACTTCCCAAAACTTTATTTCATTCAACCTTTCCACAAGAGAATCAGGATTTTTAAAATTTAATTTGGATAATAGAGTCAATGTGAACTTTTGGTTTAGATTATGCATTCCATTTTATAGATTAGATAAAAAAATTTTCCAAAATATTTTTTCCAAAAATATCCAAACTGCCAAATTTTCACCATGGCAATATAGCTCATGTGAACAACAGAACACAGCTCCATTTGAAGCTGGTTTGCAGATCATCAGAAACAACTTTAGTATCTGAAAATTATGTGACCTGTGTGCTTAAAAGGAATATACTACCTTCCTCAAGGATATTCAGCTATCACTACTATGTTACAGAACACACTACTGCGATAAACAGCATACTTTTGTTATGTATGTAATTTTTGTAGATTTGGAGAAAAACAGCTTTAAAGGGATATGAAAAAGAGGCAGTTAGTGCACTGGGGGCAACCTTCAGCTCTCTTGAGCACTGCCCTTGCCACTAAGACCTCTACCATCTCCTGTCTGCGTCACCCTGTCCAGTGAGAGTTGATCCTCCTTCTGCTATGACATCACCCATCTTTATTGAGCAGTTAAAGCAGTGCTACCAGGGCTGAAGACCTGTCCCCAGTGTACCAGCTGCCTTATTTGCATTTAACGCCAAAGTCTATTTTGTCCAAATCTAAAAATATGACATACATAACAAAGGTATACTGTTTATCACTGTACTGTGCTCTGTAACACAGTGGTAGTTGAATATGTTTGAGGGTGGTGGTAGACTCCTTTTAATGCTTAATTTAGGATTTATTTAAAAGCATATTTGCCCAGAGATTAAAGGGTCACCCTCAAAATCACTGCACTAGGGGGTGCCAGCAGCAATGAACATGCTTTTTAGTTCAAATGAGCTGTTTGGTACAGCAGGGCCATGTTAACACCTGTCAGAGCGCCAATTTTCACCTGTGGTTGCCATCTAGCACCACCTTCTAACATAAAGATTGAAAGGTCCTGGTGTGAAGGGACCACAGCTCAAAATGGTTATTCTGCCAGGTGTGGCTACTCCCCAATTGCATTGAACAGTAGCAAATTAAGTGGACCTTGAGTTCTGAGTAGAGATGGGCAAACCTCTCAGGATTCGTTTTGTTTGAAGTTTGTACTGCTCAGGTCCAAGATTTGTTTTGAGTTGAACAAGTTAGGTAAGAACCACACCTTAAACGTAGCATACAACACTCTAAGGGCTCCTAGGAACCTATCTATCCAATTCCTAGTTGTCTAAGGCAAACATAGCTGAAGTTATGTGAAAGTGACAGTGTCATTATTATACTCTGGGATCTCTTCGCTGGAGGTCCAGCGGGATTATGTTGGTGCTGTACAAGTAAGAAAAATAAATAGATAATAAAGGAAGGGGATTCTTAAACACAACACGACATGCAATATGGAGGATTAAGTTTGGAAAACAGTTCAGAACTAGAGATATCAAGCCAAGTACAACCAAAATATTCCAAACTGCTTGTATTTTTACGAAACCAAACAAATGGAGATTTGTCTTGGGTGAAATAAAACGCCCCGAGGAGGCCCAAAAGAGGTTAGGGAAGGTGAATATGAATGTTTTTTTTTTAATTTTTTTGAAGAGACCCCAGAGTATAATATGGCAACCATTTTAGTTCATTCAATTTCCATTTGTTAGGTTTTGTAAAAAACAAAAATTTGCAATATTTGGATTGAACCCGGTTTGATATCTCTAGCTCTGAGCTGTTTTCCAAAATTAAACCTCCATATCTCATGTCATGTTTTGTCTATAGAATACCCATTTTCCTATTATAGTTTTGACATCTCATTTCCTTTATTATTTATTTATTTTTCTTATCATTCACAGACGGTGAGAAGGGAGACTATCAAGGTATTCAGAAAATCACAGAGGAGGTTCCCAAAAAAAAAAACAAATAAAACATAACCTTTATTAAATAAAAAAGAAAAATACTAGCTAGTAGGAACACGTCAACTAGTCTATAAAACAAGGAGTGGAGACCCCCTTCGGCTAGTATACAATTGAAGTGGTGGTATCTCAGAGGTTTATGGAGCCCAACATCAGGGCTCCAGGAACTGTGGTTTTTACCGCATTACTCTCTCATTAGGGCATTTTCTTTGATATCTTTGGATGATCTTGCTTATTCTACAAGAGAAACTCGTTGAGATTATGATATTTTGGATTTAGACCTTAATTATGCTGGTATGATTTATCGCTACCCACAGGACTATTATCATAGTGTGCAGGGAGGGTGTAGGGAATTCAGCTGATTCTAATGAGCCGATGCATTGATCTTGAATCTAGCCGTGTCCTTACCTGTGCAGAAAAACCAAGTGTACTAGCATATCTTGGTTAATCTGGTTTATATATTCTCTTAGCCAGCATTGGTTGAGATTTTGTTAACTGTGAGGGATATTGATACTCCCTGGTTCCTCAATATTGAGAGTAATTCATGTCAGCTGAGGCAACCAAGGCTTGCCTCCAAACTATATGGCTAACATGTTATTACATTTTAGTTTGAGAGGTCAGGTAAAATATTAACCTGTGGGATCCCCCACTTCAATTGTATACTGGCCGAAGGGGGGTCTCCACTCCTTGTTTTGTAGACTAGTTGACGTGTTCCTACCAGCTAGGATTTTTATTTTTTATTTAATAAAGATTATGTCTTATTTGTTTGGGAACCTCCTCTGTGATTTATTTTTCTTACTTGTACAGCAGCAACATAATTCGCTGCATTTTACACACATTCCCTTTGTCAAAGGTCTGTTCCCCTACACACTGATAGTATCCAATCATCATTAACAGTATCAGAATGTTAGGGGGGAGGTAAGAGCTATCAATTAGTCTTGGGCTACATGGAGATTTTTTTGTAGAATACAATTATTTGCAGACATGTCAGGAAAGGTGATAGGTTGCTATAAGTCCAGTGACTTGCCTACTTTAATTTTAGATCTTTTCTTCTCCACCGAGCCCAAACTGCTATAATAACTGCTCCTGACTACTGCAGAGTTTGCTGCTGATGTATATTTTGCCCCTCACTTCTGCAGCTGTCCCAAGCTGCTATAGTAGCTCAAGTAAGTTCAGACCAGACTGCAAAACAAATACAGACCCAAAACGATGCAGCACTTTTTAGCTAAAAATGCAAATATACAGTAGTCTGAAAAATATGCCGCTTGAAAATGATAAGGCAGTTTAGTTCAATTATTTATTGATGCAGGCTTATCTTTCCATGGATAAAGGCTGAACAAAGGATATTTTTGTTTTCTATACCAAATCCAACTATTTTAAATCAAATCATGCCATTTTTTATTTTTAAGTCTCTCTGAATCTGTGATAATCACATTGAACCATATAGCTAAGAACAGATTATCCTACTAAACAGTAAAGCATGCTTGTCAGCCAGTAATAAATACTGCTCCACAATGAGTTTTGGTTTGAGGAATGATACCTCATCATTTTATCATTTTGTATTTTGGAAGCAAAATTTGGCCTAAAGGTTTGCCATAATTAAGAGATCATTACTTTTCTAAGGGGTAAGAAGATTCTGTTGGACGTTTTTGTTTGTTTTCAATCTCCTTTTATTAAAGTTTTTCCACAATAACCATGGTATAACAGTAAGACAAGAGGTACATAAGTGGTAACCTGTCAAAATATACAGACAGAGAGTCCTGCACATTTGTAGGAGTGAATATAGTGATGTTGATGATAGCAGTGGTATTTGGGGGAGTAAGTGATAGGTTTGGAGAGAGGGTGAGGAAGAAAGAAGATGGGGTGAAGACGTGGGGGGAGGGGAAGGGGTTGTAAAAAAGTATGAAGTGGCGGAGTAGGTAGGACAGGGGGAGGCAAGGCACGGCTGATAAGGCTAAAGGTACATAAGTTCTGATGGTAATAATGCTAGGCATCAAATATATAGCAGTGTGTTGAGGGAGTAAGCCAGATTCCCTTGTGGGGGAGCGTAGGAGTTTGATAAGTGGTCCACAGCAGACCCTATGTAGAACATGATCATTTCTGACCTTCATCTGAGGGCGTTTTTTTAGTATTAAACAAAGGATAATGTAGAGCAATGAGTCAGGTGACCATGTCCATAGATAAGGACCCTATATGTGTTTTCCAGAGGGACCACACTTTGAGGAATGAATGCCTAGTTCCTCACTCCCAGTGCACTAACTCTTCTAGATGGTGTATCTTTGAGATATTGTCCCTCCAATGTTTGATAGTAGGAGCCTTAGTTTGTTTCCTATACATAGGTATTACTAATTTTGCTGCCGTGAGTAGTTGCGTAGGTAAGCTAAATTTTCTGGATGTGAAAGAGGGGTGAGGTCTTTATAACAAGAATGCATTGGGGGAGCGAGGTACCCTGTATGAGCATACTCGGACAATTTCCTCAATAATAAGGTCTGAGAATACAGCTATCTTAGGACAGTACCACCAGAGATGCGCCAAGGAAGCTCCTCCTGACCCACATCTCCAACACCTACTCTGGATTCCAGGATTGATAGTGTATAGCCATTCAGGCATTTTATATCATCTGGATAGAATTTTGTAGGAGTTTTCTTTAATTCCTTCACATTTAGAGAAGCCTTGGGAGTGTTTAAGAATGGTATTTACTTCAAAATATATTAGAGGCCAGCTTACCCCGGATTATTCTTATGGTTCTTTCCATGCATGGAAAAAGAAGTTGGAGTGCTCCCCCGTAGATGCATTCCAATCCAAAAACAATCATTTCCAGCATGGAGCAGTTTCCATATAAAACTTTGCCTTTATTCACACCATTAAAATTACATCAGCAAGGAACTGAGGCTACTGCTTACGCGTTTCGGCGGACAGCTTAGTCATAGCCTTACTTCAAGGGGTGTAAATTACTCGGATATGGTCTGATTCCCATTGGGTAATATAGGTAGGGATGTCTCCAGTGTATAGTGAGGAGATTAAATTGTAGAACTTAGAGAGGGGTTTACTGTCCAGTCTGGCTTTGAGTAACTGCTGTTCTATCCACGTGGGGTTGGAGATATCTGGGTCAAGAAGCGCATGCCTTTCCAAAATTCTCAGAAAATCTTGTGTTTCAATGTTAATGTGTTTCAATGTTTCAATGTTAATGTTTCAATTTTTTTCTTTTAGAGTGGATGTTAATGGGGTATGGTCAGATGGTAGGTTTTATAGATTTTGATAGTACTGATGGAAGGAGTCATCTATGCAATCTACCTCTGATGAGACAGTATTATCATATAAAACCAGCTTAGAGATGTAGCAGACTGAGTGTGCAGTAAGTACCATAGGGAAAACTGGCTCCAAAGCAGATGCCAAAAAAAGAAATCTGCACCTCGTCCAGATATTGAGGAATATTCTTTTATTGATTGCCAAAGAAACCCAACATAAATGTGTTTCTGAGCACCACTGCTCCTTTATCAAGTGTTCAGCAAATAGAACATATCACCTTTACAACAAGCAGGGCTTTAAATCAAAAGTGTACAGTAATCTCTCAATCAGTATACAATGACTAAAAACATTCACAATATTGGGATTCCAAAGGTCATTATATAAAGGGTACATTACCATAACGTTATTGTATGTATGTGAGTCAAAATACAAACCAGTGATTGGCTGTAATCGGCTGGACTCACTATACAATACCCCACTATCCCTCACACAAATAGATAGAGCATTGAGAACACCCGAATCCCTCAAACAACATGTATCTTTTTTAGGCCTACCTCCTGCTCTGACCCCAGTAAGTACGTACCATACAAAAGAGGCACCACTACACAACAAAATATCCGACTATTACAGCCCTCTAGGCCTGAAGAGAGAAAACAGAGACAACTTATCCCCTGCCCTTACAAATTTAATTAAAGAGGCTGCCGAGGAGGAAAAAAGAATAGAAAAAACCTCTCTGGATCATCCCAATTTGAACCCAAAGAGAAACAAAACATAATTGTGTCTACAACATGTCTGACCATAATTTAACTGCAGCTGAAGTAAGTTTACTTTCTAAAGGTCTATCTTTTTGCCCCAACCAGGATCTAAATGATCGCCAAATTTTTATTGATGTAAATACATATATTCCTAAACTGACACTGACCAGACATTTTAATCTCGTGTACAAATTTCAGCCAACAAATAATGGAACCACAGATATACAAACATACACAAAAATTTAACCATGGAAGAAAAAAGAGCAATCAAAACCTTATTGGCCAACAAGAACAGAGTTATCATAAATGCTGACAAAGGTGGGGGGCAGCGTAGTGGTGCAGAATAAAACCATAATATATTCAAGAAGCTGTAAATATTTTATGTGATAATAAAAATATTATATTGAATTGTCTCATGATCCTACAAAAATTCATTTATGTGAATATCACGATCTCATTCAAGAAGCAACAAGTGTAGGGGTTTTCACTAAGAAGAAAGAGAGTTCCTTACAATAAAAAACCCTTCATTAGCCCTTTTTACCATTTACCAAAGATTCACAAAAATATAAAAAAAATCCTCCAGGAAGGCCAATTATATCGGGAATGAATTCCATTACCAGAAATCACAATATATAGACATTCAATTTCATTGATTTGTAGTAAAACTACCTTCATACTTGAGAGATTCGACTAATTTATTAGAAAATCTATTACCTTTAGAATGGAAACAATCATATGTATGGGCTACCCTGGATGTTATTTCGTTATGCAGAAACATTCCCCATGAAAAAGGATTAACAGTGATTTTCACTGAATTAGAGAGAGATGACCTCATACCAACAACACAGAAAGAATTCCTGGTTAAAGGTATACAATTCATCTTGGAATATAATGCATTTCTTGTTGGGGACTAGATTTTTCCCCAGCTATGCTAACTTATATAAGGGATGCTTTGAAGAACATCATATATACAATGCCCATCCTTGGTCTGGGTGCATCATATACTATAAGAGGTCTATTGACGACCTCTTATTTGTTTGGGAAGGTTCCCCTGAATCTTTTGAGGAGTTTAACTCCTATTTGAATAATAATGATTTGGGCCTTTCTTTCTCTTGAACAGTAAATAAAAAAGAAATTGAATATTTAGATTTCTGTTTGGCTGGTGAAGATAATAAGATATGTACAAAAACCTTTTTCAAAAAGGTAAATTGTAATAGTCTCCTTGATTTTCGTAGTTTACATCACAAAAAATGGAAAAAGAATGTTCCATATGGGCAGTTTAAGAGGATACGTAGAAACTGCGGTAAAGATGCAGACTATCAATTACAGAGTAGAATATTAATCCAGAGATTCAAAGAAAAAAATTATCCACAAAAAATGATCAAAAATGCTCAACAAAAAGCTAAGACTCTAACTCAGAAAGATTGTTTGATTCCCAAACCTAAAAGCTTAGATAATACATACAGCCATAACTTTATTATGACATATAATGGAGCACATGCAGAGATACGCTCTATCTTCTGCAAACATTGGTCAGTTTTGCTAACCAATATCTCAAGATCAGCTTACCAAAACAACCAGGGGTAACATATTGAAGAGCTAAAACTCTTAAGAACATGTTAGCCCCTAGCAAACTAAGAATTAAGAAAGATACACCACTTACAACACTTTGTAAAGGTAGTTATACTGTAAATGCAACCACGCCAGGTGTAAAGGTTGTTTATGTATACAACATCGCATTGATACCTTTATTAGTAGATCAACAGAAATATTTTCTATGAAGACTCAATTAGACTGATCTTCATAATTTGTTATATATGTATTGGAATGCCCCTGCGGACTCCAATACGTCGGACGTACAATAATGTGCTTGAGAGGACGAATTAACAAGCATCGTTACAATGTCTGTAATAGTTATCCCAAACATAGTATTTCAAGACATGCTACAATAGTTCACAACAGCAGCTTTGAAGGTTTCTTCTTTCTCCCTATTTATCACATTCCACCTAAGTGCCTCAATCCAGTGGCGTAATTAGGAATGGCTGGACCCCAAGGCGAACCGTCGCTCCCAACCGCCCTTTTGGTACCGCCCCCTCCAATGCCCCCCACACAAACCACATTCCTGCACACACTATTATGCGTCATAGTGGCCCCTACACACCCTATTATGCCCCATAGTGGCCCCTGCACACAGTATTATGCCCCATAGTGGCCCCTGCACACAGTATTATGCCCCATAGTGGCCCCTGCACACAGTATTATGCACCATAGTGGCCCCTGCACA
Source organism: Leptodactylus fallax (assembly GCA_947044405.1). Classification (NCBI taxonomy): domain Eukaryota; kingdom Metazoa; phylum Chordata; class Amphibia; order Anura; family Leptodactylidae; genus Leptodactylus; species Leptodactylus fallax. Next base: position 4,497,277 of record CAMRHE010000024.1, read on the forward strand.
CAATAATATGCCCCATAGTGGCCCCTGCACACAGTATTATGCCCCATTGTGGACCACCCATGAACAATTATTACTGTATACTCTGAGGTGTTTTCAGACCCCAGAATATAATGATCGGAGACCAAGGGGAGGATACAAACATAAAAAACAATGTTACTTACCTGTTCCTGGCTCCCGTGCACTCCCTGCTACTTTGGCCTCCTTCAATATTGGACCAGACGTCCCGTGATCGCAAAGCATAATGACGTCGGCTGACGTCTGGGACGTCACCAAACAGGCCCGAAGCCTGCTGGAGCACAGGAGAGGTAAGTAACAGTGTTTTTTATGTTCCCTCACCTCTCCTGGGCCTCCGATCATTATACTCTGGGGTCTGAAAAGACCCCGGAGTATAATGATAGCAGTGTTTGTGGGGTTCGCGGCCTGCAGCCTTACTTACCGATCACTGATCCCTGCTCGTGCTCACAGCCACCTCCACAGAATGGGAAGCGCAGGTGGCCGTGAGCATGAGCGGGGATCGGTAAGTAAGTATTGCCCGTTACCTGCTGGGGTTACTCCAGCAGGTAATGGACCATTAAAAAAAAATCATCGGGGGCCCGTCGGGCCACCTAATATCCCGGGCCCTGTGGCAGCCGCTACCGCGGCTACCCCGGTATTTACCATACATATTTAGGCATCATTCATACGTCCGTCTCCGTGGTCTGTGTTTAATTTCATGGACCATTCTTCATCTGTGACTAATCTGTGAATGATTTCTAGGCACTTTGGTATTCATCCTTTGAGACTGGTTGAAGAACCAAGTAGATAGAGGCTATAGCTTCACTGTATAGTTTCATAGCATTATCATAAAGGCCACTTCCACATTCTCTATAGTGATCTTTGCCAGCACCCAGACTGCGTTCTGTAATATCTATGCCTTTGACAGACTGTTGGAGGAGCTTCATTCTGCCTTATATTGTTGGATACTGTTAAGCAAGATTGAATTTCTCCTAAGGAACGACTCCTTGTGATGTTGACATATAATTATTTTTTTTTTATTTTCTTGTTTATTATTTTAATAAAAGTAAACCTTCTCTCTTGAGTAGGGTATTGATTTATCAATACCATATATGTTTTTAAATTTGATAAATACAATCTGCTGTGTGCCTTTTTTTATAGAAAAAAAAAAAGTAATATTTTAAAAATGCTTATTTTCATGTGTTCCAGTTTTCAACCATATTGAATAGGCTTGGGAAGAAATCGTATATATTTGGTTATCCAACTGTTGAGACACACACTTTTCATGTGAATGTGTCTGTTCCCCTGTTTTAATAGTATCACTGGCTGTGTGGTGAGTACAATGCTCTATCTTTTAAACTTTTAAAACAGGAGATATGTGAGTGTTGTACTTCAGTTATGTTTGGCACTCAAACAGAAACACATGCATGAGTGTATGCATTTTACAGTCTCTGCACATTTCTCTATGGTGGTCCAAACACTCCCATTTCTCATTATTCTTGTTGCTCAAAGCAGTTGGGCCATCAACTTTAATCATGTTTGGCTATCCAATGGAAAGTAAATCCTTTTAATGTTTAAAAAAAAAAAAAATATATATATATATATATATTGTGAGAAGGTGACAGGAAAAGTGCTGGAATCACAGTATATCTCCCCCAGATTTTTGACATAAGTCTGGTCCAGGGCGGGTCGGCCTTGAGTAGGCCTCAGCCCAGGTATCCTGGCCTCATTACTGGGCCATAAAAGGCTACAGAGCCTACACTTCAGGGCACATCCTGGGAGTGAGAGGAGGTGCCTGGATCTGTCCTGAAACATTGACAGTCTGGTGAGACCAAAGGGTGCTTATTTGTTTGTCGTGTGGCTGGTAGTAAGCCACACGTATAGTTAGTTTTTTGTTACTGTTTAGTTTAGCGCTCAGACGAGCAGGATTTGGTTTCTTACTGTTTTGCCTGAAGTTAAGGCTGTATTTTATTTTGCTCCTTTTGTACCTGACATAAGGTTTATTTATTTTGCTATTTTTCAAATAAACCTGTTTGCACCAGACATTGTGTCCCTGTCTCTGACTTGTTGGGTCCGCACCATTGCTGCTACCGAGCTACCTTCCCCACAATATAAATAAATAAATAAATATACAGTGGGGAAAAAAATTATTTAGTCAGCCACCAATTGTGCAAGTTCTCCCACTTAAAGAGATGAGGCCGGCCTGTAATTGTCATCATAGGTAGACCTCAACTATGAGAGACAAAATGAGAAAACAAATCCAGAAAAACACATTGTCTGATTTTTAAAGAATTTATTTGCAAATTATGGTGGAAAATAAGTATTTGGCCACCTACAAACAAGCAAGATTTCTGGCTCTCACAGACCTGTAACTTCTTCTTTAAAAGGCTCCTCTGTCCTCCACTCATTACCTGTAGTAATGGCTCCTGTTTTACATTGCTATCTGTATAAAAGACACCTGTCCACAACCTCAAACAGTCACACTCCAAACTCCACTATGGTGAAGACCAAAGAGCTGTGGAAGGACACCAGAAACAAAATTGTAGACCTGCACCAGGCTGGGAAGACTGAATCTGCAATAGGCAAGCAGCTTGGTGTGAAGAAATAAACTGTGGGAGCAATAATTAGAAAATGGAAGACATACAAGAACACTGATAATCTCCCTCAATCAGGGGCTCCACGTGGGGTCAAAATGATCATAAGAACGGTGAGCAAAAATCCCAGAACCACACGGGGGGACCTAGTGAATGACCTGCAGAAAGCTGGGACTAATGTAACAAAGGCTACCGTCAGTAACACACTACGCCGCCAGGGACTCAGATCCTGCAGTGCCAGACGTGTCCACCTGCTTAAGCCAGTACATTTCTGGGCCCGTCTGAAGTTTGCTAGAGAGCATTTGGATGTTCTAGAAGAGTATTGGGAGAATGTCATATGGTCAGATGAAACCAAAGTAAAACTGTTTGGTAGAAACACAACTTGTCGTGTTTGGAGGAGAGTGAATGCTGAGTTGCATCCAAAGAACACCATACCTACTGTGAAGCATGGGGGGGGCAACATCATACTTTGGGATTGTTTCTCTGTAAAGGGACCAGGACGACTGATCCGTGTACATGAAAGAATGAATGGGGCCATGTATCGTGAGGTTTTGAGTGCAAACCTCCTTCCATCAGCAAGGGCATTGAAGATGAAACGTGGCTGGGTCTTTCAGCATGACAATGATCCCAAGCACACCGCCAGGGCAACGAAGGAGCGGCTTCATAAGAAGCATTTCAAGGTCCTGGAGTGGCCTAGCCAGTCTCCAGATCTCAACCCCATAGAAAACCTTTGGAGGGAGTTGAAAGTCCGTGTTGCCCAGCAACAGCCCCAAAACATCACTGCTCTAGAGGATATCTGCATGGAGGAATGGGCCAACATACCAGCAACAGTGTGTGCCAACCTTGTGAAGACTTACAGAAAACGTTTGACCTCTGTCATTGCCAACAAAGGATATATAACAAAGTATTGAGATGAACTTTTGTTATTGACCAATTACTTAATTTCCACCATAATTTGCAAATAAATTATTTAAAAAATCAGACAATGTGATTTTCTAGATATGTTATCTCATTTTGTCTCTCATAGTTGAGGTCTACCTATGATGACAATTACAGGCCAGCCTCATCTTTTTAAGTGGGAGAACTTGCACAATTGGTGGCTGACTAAATACTTTTTTCCCCCACTGTATATATATACTGTATATATATATATATATATATATATATATATATATACTATATGATTGGTCAGGAGACATGTGACATTATATTATTATTTTCCAAACTGCAATGGGGTAATGGATGGCAAACACATCCATGTGAATAAGCCAATGCCCTCAGGGTCCCGATGTTATAATTACAAGCAATATCTCTTACTAGTGCTGTTGACAGCAGGTACTGGTTTGTTATTGTTGATATCGGTGCCTATGGAAGCAATGCTAATGCTTGCATCTTCAGAGCTTCCAGAATGAGTGAGCAGGTTTAGAACAATGAGCAAAGACTGCCATAACTCCAACCCCAACCTGAATCTTCGGGTCCTCAGCCCCTTTTGTGATTGTGACTGATTAGGGGGTTTGAATCAGCACATGTCATGCGGCCCTTTGCATGCAGAGGTCTGGATAACAAGAGGCACTTTTTAAATTATCAGATTAACAGAGCCCATCGATATGTTGAGTGTGCTTTTGGGATTCTAACATCCAGATAGAGCATTTTCTTGAGCTTTATATAGTTGAATCCCTTCAATATCCAGGTAGTCATTAAGGCTTCAGTGCTTCTTCATAATTTTTGCAGGATCTATAATGTTCCAATAAATCCAATGGAGGAGCTATATGACTCTATTATGCCAGTCCCTCTTGACTGTACACTGCATGGAAGACTAGGCTCATCTGGACTGTAAGTCTGTGATGTTATAATAGAGTCTCTGGAGCAAATATAAGAAATTGCAGGAACTGTCTGACAACTGAGAGCAGTAGAACTAGCTGTTTACATCTTCTACAGCACTGCAAGATCTCAAAAACCCAAACTCCTTCCCCTTAGCCAGCTACAAAGCCAGATGGATTTGTGGCCAAAGTTATCACCACAGAAACTGGTACTAGAAATAAACACTCCACAGATTGAAGTCAATCCAGAACCCTTGATACTGTACAAGGCATATCAGAACCAGTAGAGTGAACATCCAAACCAATAGTTAGTTAATGAGGTAACAACAAAGCCAAAATTGTAGCAGATTTCTAGTAACATGCCAAAGTCATTTCCCAGAGGTAACATCGAAACCAAAATCAGAAGACAAAAGGATTTCCAGTAACAAGTCAAAGGTCAATTCAGAGCAGTCTAGTACACACAATCAGGATATGAAAGCCATACTAGGTACAACCAAATAGCAGGCACCTGGCTGAGGAGGAAGATTGTTTACATATGTCTCCTCAGCTGCTAATTGGATAAGAGTAAGATAACTCTGAACACTGAAGAAGCTTCCTAGGTTGGCATGGTATCTTTACAGCAACAGTAGCTAAGCTGAGATTTCTGACACATGACTTCTATGCAGATTACTTTGTCACATAGGGTGCTGTTTCTTGGCAGCTGGATTCTATCCATAGTGGCTTGCAATATTTTTACTTCTCTTTGTAGCCTCTTTTGTCATTTTTTTTTATAGTTTATGATAGATAAGGTTGAGAGTTTATGTATTTTGTCCAAAATATACAAGCATATATTTATTCATGTTTATTTTGGCCAAAGTACAAACAAATACCTCATTACAATAATGTTTTATTTTTGATCAATATAAATTATTTGATCAAAATAAAATAAAGACTTTTTGTTAAACTGTATGTAGTACTTATGTTTTTTTTCAGTCTAAAAAGAATATTAATCACGTTTTGAACAATTTGAAAAAAAACATGTGTCACACTCAATGTCAATTTAAAAAAAAATTGCTATACAACATTCTTGGCCATTGGTTTATTTGTGATGTGTAAAGTGTTTTGCTATGTAATTTGGAATGCCAACATTATTTTTATTTTGTTTGTGAATAAAACAATTGATTTATACACCTCATTTATTAACAATTCATCTTATAAACCTCATTGTGTTATTAAACAAAATGATGTGTATGTCTCATTTTTGAATTGAACAATATAATGAGCAAATAAATTAATGTCCTATAAAATAACTACTTGGTACCAACACATTTTGAGTCTGATATCACCAATGGAATTTACAAAATGCTTTGCATAATTTTGACAAAAAAAATAAATAAAAAAATACTTTTAACCTCTTCTCGCCTCAGGCATTTTTTTTTATTTTTGTTTTGACTCCCTGCCTTCAAAACCCTCAATTTTTTTTTTCCGTGCACAGAGCCTGGAAAAAATTCAGGATTGGGTGGAATTGGAGAAAAACTGCGCTTGTTCAACATTCTTACAGACTTTGTTTTACAGTGTGCAGCCAAAATGACATGTCACTTGTATTCTATGTGTTGATACAATTACAGGGATACTGAATTTATAGAGGTTTTTTTTTTTTTTTTTTTTTTTTTTACATTTTAAACCCTTAAAAGAATCCAAAACGTTACAAGAAAACTTTCTTGGAGTTGCTATATTCTGACTCCTGTAATTTAGATTTCTGTGTATGGGGATGCATAAGGAGTCTTTTTTGTGGGGACAGATACCATTTTGGGGAATGTCTATTGCTTCATTCACTTTTTATTCAAATTTTTATGAGAGGCGAAACAGCAAAAAAATGGCAGTTTGCCTCTTATGACTTTTTTTCCGCTATGGTGTTCACCATATGGGAAAAACATTTTATAAGTTTTTAGACGACACAGAGATACCTAATGTGTATAATACTATGGTGACCGCTCAGCTCTTGAATGGGTTAAACACCACATATAAAACTAATTATTATAATAATACACAAACAACATTTTTTTTTATAAAGATAAATGTTTATCTTACCCATATTTCTGGATCTTAAATGTAAGAAATTGAATGCATAAAATAGATCAAGATAATGGCCAAACATCCAAAAAAGATCTACTTTCAAGGGAATATTCTGGTGGTAGCATTGTCTGCCCTATTCGAGATGTAGTGGAACCCACAGGTTATTGTCTCACACTTGATCCACTAGCTGCAGATGGAGGATAATAATGGGTTCATTGCATTGGTTGACCTAATGAAAGTTGCCAGTAAGGGTTTTGTGAGTAATATGGATCAAGGGAAAAGTATTGGCTGTGGCCATATATCTGCTCTGTTGCATGGTGGTGGTGGTGATGGTGGTGGAGTAGGACAGGGAGGCTGCACATGTACCTGCAAATGCTCCAACCCATGAACCATCTCTTTGCTACTGTTGGGTGGACTGCATACATTTAATACTATGTGCAGTGCACTTTGACATCTGTTTTGAAGATGATCTGTCACTACACATAGAATTGATGGCAAGCTTTTAAGGTATTTTTCAAAATCATCTTCAGTAGTGCACTTACTAAGGTAATCTAATATACATTGGTCTTGTTAGGGGAGTGAAGCTACTACTGTATTGGCTCTTCTCCTTCTGACAGTTGTAGTTCTCCTACCTGATGTTGCAGGAGCTTATGCTGAAGTTGTTTCTTGAGCTCTAATAGCAGCAGCAAAAGTGGGAAGTTGGTCACCTGATGGACAAGGACGCTCCTTTCACAGGAAAATCTTGTAGACTATCTTTAATAAATGAATGTGGCATTATTGCAATAAGAAAAAAAAAAAAGCATACTCACCTATCCCTGACACTCACGTACATTGGCATGGCACACATTCACACTCTGCTTCCACTCCCATGGTGATGACGCTATATATAGTATAGAACATGTGACTGCTTGAGGCAGTGATTGGTCAATAGTGGTCCCAGAGCCTTGTCACTTGTGGACAAATGGGAAAGCAAGCAGAGGGAACAGGGCCCATGATCCTGGAATGGAAGGACAAGGGAAGAAAAAGATGCCTTCTTTAAATAAAAACTTTGACAACAGTGTATTTCAACATTAGTAATGATAACAATTTAAATGTCAAATGTTCGCCTTGGGGCCCAGCCATTCCTAGTTATGCCACTGTAACCATATATCATATTATATAAAGTTCTACAAATTTGATGCGACTACATAAATGAAAAATAGCAATAATGATTAAACAATTCTACATACAAACATAAATTAGAAGGTAGGTAGGAATTAATAGTTGTGTCAAATTCATGTGGAAGTATTGTATCCGTAAATAAGTCTGTTTCAGTAAGGAAGTGCATATGTTATGGTTGTTTCTTTTCCTAGTATGTTATCCAATCCATCTACAAACAAATGCTTTAGTAAATACATGTGAAAAAGACAAAGCACACATTATTAATATAATCCTCATAGTATTTACTAACTACTGCCCATTTATAAGCTTTCGATTATAGCATTATTACACACAATCAGAGGTTTATTTTTATTACATATGAATACATTGTTCCTTAGATAGTCAATAATGTTCTTAGAAATAACACTTTACAATTCAACAAAAAGTCCATTAACTTGCCAAGTGCTGATCTAATTATAAAAGGTTATTAAAAGTGTGTGCTTCAGTTCATCATATGGTCATTTAAAAGATCACAGATCATGGATAAAAGCAGACTGGTCGGCACAAAGACACTACTGATTCCTATCTTGTCAAATCTAATTGTCTTTATAATATTGTAGATAGAAGGTGTGCTGAGCCAGCACTGTGGTTTATGACTGATTTCTTTTGTCTTTGAAGTCAGTATAAATCCTATAGATCCTGTGGAAATAATTACAGATAAGTAAAAGGCTCTGAGAGTACATTGATTGAGAATAACTTAAACTTGATTCATGTCTCTTCAAGTATTTTTCTGCTTTCCAATTGTCTATAACATGTAAAAAAAAAAAAAAAAAAAAAAAGAACAAGGACAACAATATAATGACACGTATATAAAAGTCTTGAGCAGTAAATGTAAATGCTGGTGTCAGAGGAATAAAATGTGCTCTTGGGTCATTGATTTTTCTGGAAGTGATGTGCCTGGAAAGAAATGGGTGAAATACACGTAAAAATATACCTGTGAAGAAAATACAAAAGGGATTAAGATAACAATAAGGTATTATCAGCGATAGGTGTGCTTTCAGCCTATATAATAGCAGGGTTTATTCCTGACTTGGCATCCACTATGTTAGAATGTCTATGTTTAACCACCTACTGTATGTAATCAGACAGCTTAAAATGACAAAAATGGACAAGGACACATCCAGGGTGAGTAACTAAAAATGTGAATTTTCTGGATGTTCAATAAAGAAAATTTTTCGTTTATTATATGGCAGTATTTCTTAACCTTTTATCAATTATGGTGGCTAAAAAAATAATTTAACCTCAACTTTTCTCTGGTGTGGACTTTGAAACAACTTTGAATCACTGTGGATATAACCTGGATAAACACTATTTATTGTGGAAAACAAAACTTTTTAAAAATAATCTACATTCAAAGAAAGAATCAGAATCTACATTAAAATATTTGGAAAAACACTAGCAAGGTGTATACAACCTGTCAAAGGTTAAGGAACTTCTATTAGAGCCGTAGCTAGCGAACCTACTGAGATGGTGGAACGCACTGACCATTTCATTAGTATGTGCTGCCTGCTATTCAAAGGCACTCAGTGCTCTGATGTCGAGTGAGGAACCAGCCCAGGATGTCGAGTGCTGAGCCACTTTGAGTATTGGCTCATCCGGTTCAGGTACAAGTGGCTGAGCAGGTAAAGTAGAATGAGTTGCTGATGAGCACACATGGTCTGCATGTCAAACTGTTCAGTGATAGTGTGATGCACAGACTACCAAAACTTTTCTTCAACTGCCATTGTTGCAGAAAGCAGCAACAGGTTGCTTTATAGTCTTCTGAGTCAGGGACCTTGTAGGCTAGCTCCAGTAGTTCCAGTTCCACAATTGGTTAGTACTACAGTCATGGCCAAAAGTTTTGAGAATGATACAAATATTAATTTTTACAAAGTCTACTGCTTCAGTTTTTCTAATGGCAATTTCCATATACTCCAGAATGTTATAAAGAGTGATCAGCTTAACAGCAATTACTTGCAAAGTCAATATTTGCCTAGAAAATGCACTTTATCCCCCAAAACACATTTCAACATCATTGCAGCCCTGCCTTAAAAGGACCACCTAACATCGTTTCAGTGATTGCTCCATTAACACAGGTGTGGGTGTTGATGAGGACAGGGCTGGAGATCAATCTGTCATGATTAAGTAAAAATGACACCACTGGACACTTTAAAAGGAGGCTGGTGCTTGCCATCATTGTTTCTCTTCTGTTAACCATGGTTATCTCTAAAGAAACACGTGCAGTCATCATTGCATTGCACAAAAATGGCCTAACTGGGAAGAGTATTGCAGCTAGAAAGATTGCACCTCAGTCAACAATCTATCGCATCATCAAGAACTTCAAGGAGAGAGGTTCCATTGGTGCCAAAAAGGCTCCAGGGCGCCCAAGAAAGACCAGAAAGAGGCAGGACCGTCTCTTAAAAGTGTTTCAGCTGCGGGATCGGGCTACCAGCAGTGCAGAGCTTGCTGAGGAATGGCAGCAGGCAGGTGTGAGTGCATCTGCACACACTGTGAGGCGGAGACTCTTGGAGCAAGGCCTGGTCTCAAGGAGGGCAGCAAAGAAGCCACTTCTCTCCAGAAAAAACATCAGGGACAGACTGATATTCTGCAAAAGGTACAGGGAGTGGACTGCTGAGGACTGGAGTAAAGTCATTTTCTCTGATGAATCCCTTTTTCCATTGTTTGGAAGATCTGGAAAACAGCTTATTCGGAGAAGAAGAGGTGAGCGCTACCACCAGTCTTGTCTCATGCCAACTGTAAAGCATCCTGAAACCATTCATGTGTGGGGTTGCTTCTCAGCCAAGGGAATCGGCTCTCTCACAGTCTTGCCTAAAAACACAGCCATGAATAAAGAATGGTACCAGAATGTTCTCCAAGAGCAACTTCTCCCAACCGTCCAAGAGCAGTTTGGCGCTCAACAATGCCTTTTCCAGCATGATGGAGCACCTTGCCATAAAGCAAAGGTGATAACTAAATGGCTCAGGGAACAAAACATAGAGATTTTGGGTCCATGGCCTGGAAACTCCCCAGATCTTAATCCCATTGAGAACTTGTGGTCAATCATCAAGAGATGGGTGGACAAACAAAAACCAACAAATTCAGACAAAATTAAAGCATTGATTCTGCAAGAATGGACTGCTATTAGTCAGGATTTGGTCCAGAAGTTGATTGAGAGCATGCCAGGGAGAATTGCAGAGGTCCTGAAGAAGAAGGGTCAACACTGCAAATATTGACTTGCTGCATTAGCTCATTCTAACTGTCAATATAAGCTTCTGTTACTCATAATATGAATGCAATTATATTTCTGTATGTGATAAAAACATCTGACAAACACACATAAAAACCAGAGGGCAGCAGATCATGTGAAAATATAATATTTGTGTCATTCTCAAAACTTTTGGCCATGACTGTAGTCTAGTATGCTTTGTTTGTGAGACCATGTTTCTCTGCATAACACTATCCATTGTATGCATAAAAGGAATTGTACAATGGATAATTTTTCAAAACTGATATGTTTCACTTTATATGGCAATAACTTTGAGATGCTTACCCAAGTGATTTTGAGAATGTTTTTTGGTGACACATTGTAGTTCATGTTAGTGGTAAACATTGATCACTATTTCTTGCATTTATTTATAAAAATATCCTTTTAATCATCCTTTAATTTATTTTGGACTTTATAAGGCTTACAAGTCTAACAGTGATTTTCCAGATTTGCAAGAAAATTTCCCAAACCCATTTGTTAGCAACCACTTCAGTTCCGAAGGGGATTTTAAATACCTATATATTAGAAACCCCCCATAAATCACCCCATTTTCATAACTGCAACCCTCAATTCTAAACCATATTTGAGAAGTTTGTTAAACCTATCCATTTTTTTAATAATATATTAATTTAGCCCTAATTTACACATTCACATGGGGTTAAGGGGTGAGATAACAAATATCTCACAATTTGTTATGCAGCTGCTCCTGAGCATGGAAATATCCCACATATGAAAGTAAAGTGATGTTAGGGCACACAACAGCGACCAGTGGGAAGGATAGCCACTGGACATATGAAAAGCAGATTTTGCTGGAATAGTTTTCAGGTGTCATGCCTGATTTGCAGAGCCCCTAAAGTAGCAATATAAGGGAAATTCCCCAAAAATGAACCCATTTTGGAAACTACACCCCTCATAGAATTCATCAAGGTGTATATTGAGCATTTTGACGCCACAGCTGTATCACATATTTTTTTAACATTGGAATATGAAAATGAAAAATGTCAATTTATCCCAAATTTTTCATTTTCATGAGGGGTTAAAGGAGAAAAAGCACACCACAGTTTGTTACACAATTTCTCACTGTATGTCATGGATTTTGGAAATATCCCATATGTGGTTATAATCAGCTGTATGGTTACATGACAGCGCTCGGAATGGAAAGAGCAGTATTTGGTTTTTGGAGGGCAGATTTTGCTGGAATAGTATTCAGGTGCCATGTCGCATTTGTAGAGCCTCTAGAGCACCTATACAATGGAAACACCCAAGTAGTGATACCATTTTGGAAACTACACCCCTCACAGAATTCATAAAGGGGTGTTGACTCAAGAGATGGTTTCCAAAAAGAAATGTGCAGTGGATGGTGTAAAATGAAAATGTTTTCAAATATCCCAAACAGCAGTTTATATTCACATATGACATTAAGTACGTTATCCTGGGTACACTAGTGTCATGCATGTGGACATGAACAGCTTTCTGGCACACAGCATATCGCAGGTGTGAAGGAGCGCTGTTTGGCTTTTGGAGCGCAGATTTAGATGTTTGGTATCTGGACGCCATGTCATGTTTGCAGTGCCTCTAATGTACAAAAAAAAGGAATCCCCTATTGAGTGACTCCATTTTGAAAACTGCACACCTCATAGAATTTATCAAGGGGTGTAGTGAGCATTAGTTTTTCCAAATGTGAATGCACAGCGGATGGCAAAAAGTGAATATGTAAGCTGTGCGGAGTATAATTGGGAAAACTAAATTCCCTTTTTTTTTCCATTCTGATTGAGGGTTACTCTGGGGGTCACTTCTGGTGTATTTTCCCTCATAAGCTCTAAATCTGGGGTGTACCCTGATATATTCCCGCACACCTTATACATGCCCTTCTTGACGCAGCCAATTTTGGCCTACAGATTTGGCTATTTTTGTTTTTCATGTCACAAAGTTAATTTAAAGAAAAAAAAATATGACTAAAAACTATTTGATTTCTGCTGATGAGGACAGTATTTCTAAATCAATTGTGAATCGTCTTTTTTAAAGAAAACTTGAATTTTCCAATTGTGGTTACTTTAATTGCCAACATAGATATGGCTCATATTCACACCCAAGAACCCATTCATGCCATTCTTTTTATTGCTTCACAATGGGTCCTGGGAACAAAAGAGCAAGAGCAGTACTAGGTTCTTAGCAGTTGTAAGCTGTATGTTGTTATTTATTCCAGAAAAATTCCATTTGAATACCTGAATTTACAATTTGCTCTGTGTTAAAATATGACTTAAATTTTAATTGAGAAAAAAAATTATTCTAATCTTTCTGACCAAGTGCCGTTTTACACAACTGTTATCATCACTACAAAAATAGTACCAAAAAAATAAAACTAATAATAAAAAAATAATAATAACGCTTGAAAAAAAGGAAATCAAGAATATAGCTATTTCATAAAATAAGATCATAAAAAAATTGCGTGTTGACACATGGTATACAATGCATTGTGTAGGACAAGAACAGGCAAACATAAAACAATTAGGGCTAATTCAAACTTTGTGCTCCCTAAGGTGCATTTCCAAGCAGTTCTCCAAGTAAAAGGGTGAAGCTAGAAGAAACAAATGTAAAGCAAATTCCAGACCCTATTCATCACAATGGTATATTTATTTCTTTAAATATTTGCAAATATTGAGCTCATTATGCCAGTTTGTTATCTAGATCTATCATGTATATTGTAATTTGCTATTTTACTTTGTAAAATAGGACAGACCTGTTTGTTTTACAAAATATTGTGTCAACCTGTTAAAAGGACATAAGTTGCTTACTTGTTTTCTGTGTAAAGCAGTAAAGCCTGCTAGTCTGACATAGAAACACAGAGAATTAGTTTACAGATAATAACTAAAACAAACATAATAAAACAAATAGGTGTTTGCTCCCAAAGATATTCATCAATCCTAATTCTACGGGATTTTAAAAAAGTTAGGTTTGGGCAAATAAAAAAGGTAGCATTTTGAGCGATAAATATGATTACAGAACATTTTTCTTTTTCTCACTAATACTCAATGTTGTGGTAACATCACAGCATAGGAGCTGTTGAACAAATAAAAAAGTTAAACTACTTGATCTGAAATCACATGACAAAATGTCTTCCAACCTACCAAGAAACACAAAAATTATTAGAATACACAATTTTATGGCATAAGCAAACAAATATGAGTCCATTATCTGTATACCAATACCAAACTGCCAAATATCTAAGATTTGCTTAGGTATTTATAGGCCAATTTTCCTTTTCACTGTACAGGCTGTTAACTAGGGTTAGGAGTCTATATCATGTTGGGTCACTATGGGCGGGGACAATACATAGCCTTCATGGCTCACTGGGTCAATATATTAAGCATCAGAGGCCACAGTCTAGAAACACAGCAAGACCTAGCGCTTTGTAGTACTGATATAACCTCATGGGTGCGGGGCAGACACAGTTTCAACACTAGACGGGACCCATCCTCCTCCTCCAGTTCCTCCACACTGGACCATTTCCTGCCTCCAACTTCACTAGGGCAAGCCATTGCTTACACTCCCCTCCATTATTTCATGGTTGTAAGGTGAAGTGCACATTGAATGGCACTGTGACACATGCTGGAACATCAATGGAATTGGATAACTGTGAGAGGAAGAACAATTTATGATCACTTTTGGAAGATAATCCCACTTTTTCAGCTGGCAAGCTAAGCAGTAAACACACTGGAATGTAAATTGCCAATACTTTGTGCACCCATAAAGGGTTCTTTTTTGGCAATTTTACTTCTACACTCAATTCTTTATTACTTTTTAAGATGGCAGGCACACTTGATGGTGTGTCACAAATTTTCCTTGACATTCTGTGCATTGCCACTCTGCCAATACAATGTTGATGTGACATTTGGCCCCATTCAAGGATAGCCATAATAATCTATATTCTTTTTTTGACTCACAAGTGCTGTTTTCATGGTCATGAAATTACTTTCCATTTCAGAAAATATTTTAGCTTTTTCAGCTGGCAGGCCAGGCATACTGATTGTGTGCCACAAATTTTTATTTAGATTCTGTAAATTGTCAATCTGTCAACACAATGTTGATGTGGCCTCCTCTAGTTCAAAGTGAAGCGCACATTGAGTGGCACTGTGGTAGATACTAGATCGCCAGTTTGAGCATCAGTATACGATGAATGATTACAGTGTGCAGCAAATCACAGACACAATGGAGTGGATAACTGTCTTTGAGAGGAAGAACAACAACTTCTATCTCATGATCACTTTTGAAAGATAGTCTAGCTTTTCTAGCTGGCAGGCTAGCCAGTAAGCACACTGATAGTGTGTCCCAAATTTTTCTTTAAATTTTGTAAATTGTCATCGCCAACACGCTGTTGACATACAGGGATAACTGACATAATAATCCAGGTTCTTTTCTGCCCAAAATGTTGTTCTCAGAGTTGTAGTATTGATTCCATTTTGGAGGATATTCTAAGTTTCAGCTGGCATCCAGGCCAAGGACATTGATAGTGTCCCCCCCAACACAATGTTGATATATGGCATGTACTCTCATACAAGGATAACCGGCAGAATAATCCAGGTTCTTTTCTGCCTCCCAAGTGCTGTTCTCAGGGTCATAGAATCCTTTCTATTTCCATACTGGAAGCCAGACCAACACAATGTTGATGTGGCATGTGCTCCCATACAGGGATAACCAGCTGGATAATCCAGGTTATTTTCTGCCTCCCAAGTGCTGTTCTCACTGTCATAGAATCCATTCCATTTCAGAGTATATTCTAGTTTTTGCAGCTGGCAGGCCAGGCATGCTGAGAGTGTGTCACAAATTTTTCTTCAAATCTTGTAACTGTCACTCATTGGTGCTACATCTGCTGCCATAAAGGGACAATTTTTGATGGCGTTTTTATGAAGTCAATTCTTTACCACTACACTTTTCAAGTGGCAGACACTCTGACAGTGTGTCACAAATTTATACTGTGTGGAGCGGCCGCTATGGGACATTATACTGTATGGAGGGGCCACTATGGGACATTATACTGTTTGTAGGGGATGCAATGGGACATACTGTGTGGAAGGGCCACTATGGAACACAATACTGTGTGGAAGGGCCACTATGGGAAATTATACTGTGTGGAGGAGCCACTATTTGACATCATACCATGTGGATAAGGCCATGGGACATTATACTGTGTGGAGGGGCCACTATGGGACATTATGCCATGTGGAGGGGTCACTATGGGACATTATACTGTTTGGAGGGGCCGCTATGGGACATGATACAGTGCGGAGGGGCTGCTATGGGACATTATACTGTGTGGAGGGGCCACTATGCAACATTACACTGTGTATAGGGCCACTATGGGACATTATACTGTGTGGAGGGGGACACTATGGGACAGCATACCATGTGGATAAGGCTATTGGACATTATATTGTGTGGAGGGGCCACTTTGGGACACTAAACCATGTGGAGGGGCCACTATGGGACATCATACCGTGTGAATAAGGCTAAGGGACAGTGTGGATAAGGCTAAGGGACAGTATACTGCTTGGAGGCCACTTTGGGACATTATATTGTATGGGGGTGATATGGGATATTATACTGTCTGGAGGACACTTTGGGACATTATACTATATGGGTTTGCTATGGGACATTATACATTGTGGAGGGGCCACAATATATAGTGTGTGTAAATGGGAGTTATACCATGTCAGGGCCCGGAAAGGGGGTGCTATGTGTGGAGGGGTCCAAGTCAAAAGTTTGGGCCCAGTCTTTGCTAGTTACATATATATATATTGTAAGTATGTGAGCCAGAAGGTGCTGTTGAGCGACCCAGGCCAGGCCAGAAAAGGCCCTCAGCCACGCCTTTGGGTGGTGGCACGTAACTCCAGAGGGGCTGGAGCATCCTGCAGGAAGCAGGAAATGGTAGTGGACCAGCGAGGACAGAGAGAGAGGCTCTGTCCCACAGGGCTGGCGTCCACAGGAGTGGACCAGCGAGGACAGAGAGAGAGGCTCTGTCCCAAAAGGGCTGGCGTCCACTGGAGTGGACCAGCTAGGACAGAGAGATAGGCTCTGTCCCACAGGGCTGGCGTCCACAGAGGACTGTTGCTGGAGCTGAGCAACAGTCAGGACAGTTAGGGGCTCAAGGAGTGAGTTAGGCCCTAACTGTGGCATAGGTTTTTTTGTTGTTTTGCTCTGTTGCAGTTAAGCTGAATAAAGGCACTTTTATTTTACGCTTGGACCGTCTGAAAGCTATCTTTCCGGCGCCCAGTACCACGAACCACCGCTGTCCGGACCAGGAGTCAGCCGCCATTTTGAGTTTAATTCCCCAAATTGTCACATATATATATATATATATATATATATATATATATATTCTGTGGGGGCCCACTC
This sequence comes from Leptodactylus fallax, assembly GCA_947044405.1. Classification (NCBI taxonomy): domain Eukaryota; kingdom Metazoa; phylum Chordata; class Amphibia; order Anura; family Leptodactylidae; genus Leptodactylus; species Leptodactylus fallax. The sequence goes on from CAMRHE010000024.1 coordinate 4,514,577, forward strand.
AGTTTCTGCATTGAGCACTTCCATTAATACAGATGAAAGTGTTAATTGCACTGTTAACAGTATTAGGCCCTGTTCACACGGTGGAATCTGTTGCTGAAGATTTGGCCAATAGTCTCCATATATAGAACTATAAGTGACCTCTATGTATGTATGACCTGTCTCATGTGGTGTTATATTGCTTTCTAAGATATGGAAAGTCAGCAGCACATGTGTTAGGAGCAAAAAATAGAAAGTTCAGTGCTGGTTAAAAATTGTAAACTCCCCCAACATGTTTTGCCTATATCAGGCGTCCTCAGGGGTAGTGGGGTATGAATCATTATATAATCATGTAATTAGTATAAAAAATATATAGCAATTCTAACTAATTGTAACTAGAAAATAGATTATTAAAAAAAAGGCCCTGTCCTAAAAGCTACACAGTGACGGTAAACACTGCGCAGTACTATTACAGCGTGTTGCAGGAAGTCAATGTCTGCAGCACCGTAATAGTACAGCGTGTGTTGTTAAGGGTTTAAGAGGCATGAATTCTTTCACTATTATTGTGTAACAACCAGATCATTGTGACAGTATTACTGAATGATAGGTTTCCCAGTTATGTTTTTGCGCTGTTGATTGTATTGCACCTTGTGGATGCAGATGTGAGCTACATGTATTGTGATACTGCTCTCCTTCTGTTGACATGCCTATGTACCTCAAACTTTATTCTTTTAATCTTGACCATTTTTTTTATTTTGACTTCAACAAATTTGGTAATATGTTATTACATTTATGCCATATCACACAGTGTTTTCATTTCTTCTTGGTTGGGTTCTTTTCAAGCATCGTACAGTACTTTGAAATATATTCAGTGACCTTGAAATTTTCTTGTTGCCTATCATTTTGGTACAGATCTGTTTGGAGGGCACTTTTATGGTTGCAAAGGAATTGGCTAAAATCAGTTTAAGCAGCTTTAGATGTGTTGTACATTACTATGTATAGTCCAAATATGCACTGTTATTGCTCCCAAATTATCTCAATGTAATTTATTATGACTTTTAAGGCTGAGTCTACACTGTGGTTTACTTTTTCCAAAAAACACATGTTTTTTGTATATACAGTGTAAATCCAGCCTCAGATCTGTTGACTGTTCAGTACTGATTTATAATATATTCTTCTTGCGTTAAGTTTATGTAGGTGTTCTTAGATGGTGCATGGCTATGTGCTTGTTGCCAGGTGCACCTGTTGTTTCTACCTGAAGTAACAGAAAGCAGAGATGCAGCCCAGAAATTTGTAGTAATCGCATGTGCCTGCGAATTACTGACTGCACCTGTACTCTTGCTACTGCTTCAAATGGAAAGTATAGGTGTGTCTCACCAATTAGCGCATAGTGTATGTGACTGGATCTAAAGTTGGTTGTACACATTAGATTGTAGAATGCCATCACTTGTCTGAAAAGAACTGTGATTGATTGTTCATACGGCCAACTGTCCCAAACACATGAACAACCATGAACCTTTCACTGAAAGTTTGACAGCTCCAGGAACTTAGAAAATGTGGCAAAATTGGTCATTGCTAATAAAGTGCTGAAAACAGGAAATGATGTATACTTTCTTGGTATATGTTAGAAGGGAAATGAATGTTTTTTGGAACTTCTGTTAGCAATCTAAAATCTAATGTGTATGGCCAGCTTTAGATCACCATTAAATAGAGTTTATAGACTTACTGTATATAAGATATGATCAGTCGCACTGTTTTAGGTAATTATGTCATTACTTTAAGGCATCATCCACATCCACATACTTTTATATGGACAGCACCCCACCTTGCTCATTTGTAGATGGTGTGCTGTGTGTGGTTAATATACTTTCCATGTCTGTGAAAAACAGAACAATTTTTGTTGTTTTATTTTCTATATTTTGTATGTTTCTGTGTCCGTGAAAGATTTATGATACACGGATGTCATCCATTATTTTCACGGACCCATAGACATTAATTGATGTGATGCATGTATTAAAAAAATGCAGTGTTTTAGCTGTATTTTTAAGGCCTTAGATTGTATTTTTAAATTAATACATAGTTTTGAGATAATACATAATAATTTATACTATGTTTTTAAATATTTCAAAATAGTATTGACCACAAAGTTTTGTAATCATGTCTTAGAAAATTAGGCTTTTCTGTGTATGTCTAATGTTGCTTTAAAATGAATAAAAATAGGTTCTGGTAAAAGGTACAATATTACTTTGTGACATAATTAATGAGATACACAGCATTTAAGATTAATGACTATGTAAAATCTTCAGAGACAACTATTTATATTTAGTACCTAGCAATGGTAGTTTTCGTGTCCCAGTTCTTTGGTTAACCATGATTCATGTTTACTGCATAACAGATATTTTTAATAATGCAATATAGATTAATCTCTAAAGACATATGCATGCCTAAATAGTGCCTACTTCATATAAAGTTATACATTTATTTATGAAGCACCAGTTTTCTCACAACTTTATACTTCCCCATAAAATGTACGTATTTAAGATTTTTATAAATCTGTTCAATGATGTTTTAATCCTGCATTTTTAGATGTATATGTTGAACTAAAAAGTTTTATTGGATTTTTTTTAAGTTTCAATATCTTTGTCATGTTTAAAACAGTACACATGTTTTATGATCAACTACATTGAAAAGCAACATACTGTTTAACCCTTTGGGAACGCAGACCAAAAGTACCTTAAGGTCCATGCCTAATTTTTCAAATCTGACATGTGTCACTTTATGTGGTAATAACTTTGAGACACTTTAAGTTATGAAAGTGATTCTGAGATAGTTTTTTCTGACACATTGCACTTCGTTTCAGTGGTAAATTTTGGTCAAAATGTTTTATCTTTGATTGATAAAATAGGAAATTTTGTGAAAATTTTGAAAAAAAAAATGCAGTTTCCAAACTTTGAAATAGCACACCTTTCATATAGAAAGTCACACTAAACAAATTTTTTCATAAATATAATTTACCATATCTCTGTTTTATGTTGCAGTCAAATCATCCTTTCATCACTTTAATCACCCTTTCATTTTTTTCAGATATTATAAGGCTTACAAGTGAAGCAGTAATTTTCAAAATTTTCAAGAATATTTCCAAAACACATTTTTTAAGGAACCAGTTCAGTTCTGAAGAGGTCTTGAAAGGCCTCTTTAATAGAAACCCCCATAAATCACCCCATTCTCAAAACTGCACTCCTGAAAGAATTCAAAATAGCATTTAGGAAGTTTCTTAACTTTTTCAGCATTTCACAGCAATTAAAACAAAATGGAGGTCAAATTTACAGTTTTCAATATCTGTTACTAATATATTCATTTAGCCCTAGAAGTTACACATTCACACGGGGGTTAAAGGAGAAAATGCATTCCAAAATCTATGCAATTTGTTCTGAGCATGAAATTATCCCACATTAGGATGTAAATTGATGCATGGCCACACTGTAGTGTAAAGAATAAAAGGAGAGCTATTAGGATTTTGGAGGGCAGATTTTTATGGAATTTGTTTCAGGCACCATGTTGCATTTGCAAAGCCCCTCAAGTGCCATAACAGTGGTAAACCCCCTCAAAATGACTCTATTTTGTTAACTAGGTCAATCAAGGAATTTATCAAGGTGTATAGTGAGCACTTTGACCCTAAAGGTGTTTCACAGATTTTTTTTACCATTGAGACTTGAAAATGTAAAATTACTTTTTTTTACAATAAAATGTCACTTTAGCCCCAAATTTTTCATTTTCACAAGGATTAAAAGGAGAAGTTGCACCTCTGATTTTTTTTTACACAATTTCTCCTGAACACGACAATACCCCATATGTGCTGATACACTGATGTATGGGCACATGGCAGCACTCAGAATGGAAAGCGCAAAATAGTTTTCAGGCACCCCAAGGAGTCAAATCAGTGGAAACCCCAAGAATGTGACCCCATCTTGTAAACTAGCCCCTCAAGGATTTTATGAAGGGGTAGAGTCAGTACTGCGACCCTACAGGTGTTACGCAGAATTGTGCCATGAAAATGGAAAGCAACATTTTTTTCTATACTATGTTGCTTTAACCCCAATTTTTGCAACATCAGATGGGGTTAAAAAAAATGCACCCCACAATTTGTTAATTATTTCTCCCAACTACAGAAACGCCCCACATGTGGATGCAAACTCATGTATGGTCACGCAGTGGGGCAGAACAGTTTTCGGAGGGCAGAATTTGTTGTAAAAGTTTTCTGTAACCATGTCTCATTTCAGAGTCCCCCAGGTGTCAGAACAATGAAAAATCCCAACATATGATGCAATTTTGTAAGCTAGACCCCTCAAGAAATTATTAAGGGGTATAGTGATCATTTGGACCCCACAGGTGATTCACAGGATTGAGCAGTAAATTTGGAACATGACATATTTTCAAATAAAGTGTTGCCTTAAGCCTATTTCTTTTTTTATTACCACAAGGGGTTAAAGTAGAAAATGCACTTCCAATTTGCTAAGTAATTTCTTCCGAGTATGGAAATGTCCCACATGTGGATGGAAACTGATGTATGGGCACACAGCAGGACTCAGGTACCATGTCCAATTTGCATGGCCCCTGTAGAACCAGAACTGTGAAAACACCCAAATAATTACCTGAGTTTGAAAACTAGACCCCTTAAGAAATGTATCAAGAGTGAGCATTTGGACCCCACAGGTATTAAATTAATTTATTTTCCAGAAACTGATAGGCAACAGAGGATGAAAGGTACATCTGTGCAGAGTACATCATGGTATAAGGAGGTGATATACCATGGAAAATAAATAAATTAATAATCTGTGGATGTGGATATAGTCTGAAGCACTCCTTCATGCACAGGCCAGGTTTTTCAGGGCAGGTGACACACTGATAAACTGTGTCTTTTGTTATTCCACTTTTGAACAGATACTTTTTTGGGTTTTCCCTTTCTTTACAGTTTCTGGGACTTCACTGGGAAAATGTTGCCCTGGTACAATCAGGGCACCTTCATTTCCAGAAGTACTGGGGCCTGGCACCTCTTGGTCTCATCAGAGCTTTGACAACTTCCTCCTTATACTGAAAGAATGTTCCTGCTTGCAGATTGTGATAATACAAAAGCATTTAATGCCATACTGGGCTCTCTTACTGAGCAGGTGGAATTTCAGCCTCCCTTTGAAACTGATAAGAGACTTATCTATAGAAATCTTATGATCAGGGATGTACAACGCTGGCCTGATTTATTTATTGAACCTTTACTGAAAATGTCGGGTGTATGTTATGCAATAAAAAAGCAACAAAAATAAAAAAACTGCTGCTAAAAATTGAGCAGGCATCGATCAGAAATGTGTATCACTGACAGAGGCATAGCTAGCGGGGGGGGGCAGAGGGGGCGGCTGCCCCAGGCCCACTGAGTCTTTGGGGGCCCACCCCGGGGCCGCCATTAATACATTCTTTATTTCTAACTAGATTGGTTTCTGCAGACACCGATCTAGTTACAATGTTTCCTGGTGCTTAACTGTCTTTTAAACCGCAAGCCAATACAGGCCTGCGGTTTACAAGACGCCGAGACCACAGACGGATGTCCACTTCTCAGCACGGGCATCGCAATGACGTCACAACATCGCGCCGCCCGCGCTCAGACACAGACATCCTGGGGAGGAAGCGGCGGCTCCATTCATCAGCATTGCAAGTAGGTGAATATGATTTTTTTTTGTGGATATATTAATAGTATAAGAGGTGGATAGGAGGGGGAAATATAACTATAAAGGGAGGATTCATTAGGGGGCATTATGACGATGGGGGGGTCCTTTATATAAGGGTTATTGGGGGTATTATAAATACAAGGGGGAGGTTATTTCTTTAAGGAGCCATTAGGGGGCATCATTTATATTACAAGGCATTATGAACATAAGGGAGTGGTCATTGATATAAGGGGTCATTAGAGGTCCAGTATTTATGTCAGGGGGAATTAATTTAATGAAAGTGGCACTTGGGCTTTATTAAGACTAAGGCCCCACGTAGCGGGCTGCAGGAAAAACCATGGAGGTAACATTGTGGTTTTTCCCGCAGCGCTTTTCACAGAAGGTCTGCAGAGGTTTCCTCTGTGGACTTTCTGTTTTCAATATAGCTATATGGAAACCGCCGGTGTTTCCATAGGTATAATTGACATGCTGCGATTTCCAAAACCGTAACGGTTTTGGAAATCGCAGAGCGTCTGCTGCACATGTTTTTCCGTAATGTGTGGATGGGATTTCCTAGAATGCCACGTTTTTTTTCTGTGGGTTTTCGCCACAAGGGGCCACATCCCATCCCCACTTTGCAGTAAAATATGCGCAGCGGAAACGGTCGCAGTTTTGGAAATTGCAGCATGTCAATTATACCTACGGAAATGATGGTGGTTTCCTTATAGATATAATTGAAGCAGAAAGTCCGCAGAGGAAACCTCTGTGAACTTTCTGTGCAAAGTGCTGCAGGAAAAACCGTGATGCATCGCCGCGGTTTTTCCCACAGCTGTTTTTTGCTGCGGGATGCTACATGGGGCCTTAGCCTGAAGGAGTTTTCCAGCTCATTTTTATTGATTATCTATCCTAAGAATAAATCATCAATAAGAGATAAGTGATTCCCCACTGATCAGCTGTATGAAGGGGCTATGGTGCCTGTTTATATCACACGCTGTCTGTTTATAGTGTCCGTGTGATGTAATTACAGCCTTGTCACATAGACATGTACAGTCATGGCCAAAAGTTTTGAGAATGATACAAATATTAATTTTTACAAAGTCTACTGCTTCAGTTTTTCTAATGGCAATTTGCATATACTCCAGAATGTTATAAAGAGTGATCAGCTTAACAGCAATTACTTGCAAAGTCAATATTTGCCTAGAAAATGAACTTTATCCCCCAAAACACATTTCAACATCATTGCAGCCCTGCCTTAAAAGGACCACCTAACATCGTTTCAGTGATTGCTCCACTAACACAGGTGTGGGTGTTGATGAGGACAGGGCTGGAGATCAATCTGTCTTGATTAAGTAAGAATGACACCACTGGACACTTTGAAAGGAGGCTGGGCTTGCCATCATTGTTTCTCTTCTGTTAACCATGGTTATCTCTAAAGAAACACGTGCAGTCATCATTGCACTGCACAAAAATGGCCTAACTGGGAAGAGTATTGCAGCTAGAAAGATTGCACCTCAGTCAGCAATCTATCGCATCATCAAGAACTTCAAGGAGAGAGGTTCCATTGGTGCCAAAAAGGCTCCAGGGCGCCCAAGAAAGACCAGCAAGCGGCATGACCGTCTCTTAAAAGTGTTTCAGCTGCGGGATCGGGCTACCAGCAGTGCAGAGCTTGCTGAGGAATGGCAGCAGGCAGGTGTGAGTGCATCTGCACGCACTGTGAGGCGGAGACTCTTGGAGCAAGGCCTGATCTCAAGGAGGGCAGCAAAGAAGCCACTTCTCTCCAGAAAAAACATCAGGGACAGACTGATATTCTGCAAAAGGTACAGGGAGTGGACTGCTGAGGACTGGGGTAAAGTCATTTTCTCTGATGAATCCCCTTTTCGATTGTTTGGAACATCTGGAAAACAGCTTATTCGGAGAAGAAGAGGTGAGCGCTACCACCAGTCTTGTCTCATGCCAACTGTAAAGCATCCTGAAACCATTCATGTGTGCGGTTGCTTCTCAGCCAAGGGAATCGGCTCTCTCACAGTCTTGCCTAAAAACACAGCCATGAATAAAGAATGGTACCAGAATGTCCTCCAAGAGCAACTTCTCCCAACCGTCCAAGAGCAGTTTGGCGCTCAACAATGCCTTTTCCAGCATGATGGAGCACCTTGCCATAAAGCAAAGGTGATAACTAAATGGCTCAGGGAACAAAACATAGAGATTTTGGGTCCATGGCCTGGAAACTCCCCAGATCTTAATCCCATTGAGAACTTGTGGTCAATCATCAAGAGACGGGTGGACAAAGAAAAACCAACAAATTCAGACAAAATTAAAGCATTGATTCTGCAAGAATGGACTGCTATCAGTCAGAATTTGGTCCAGAAGTTGATTGAGAGCATGCCAGGGAGAATTGCAGAGGTCCTGAAGAAGAAGGGTCAACACTGCAAATATTGACTTGCTGCATTAACTCATTCTAACTGTCAATATAAGCTTCTGTTACTCATAATATGAATGCAATTATATTTCTGTATGTGATAAAAACATCTGACAAACACACATAAAAACCAGAGGGCAGCAGATCATGTGAAAATATAATATTTGTGTCATTCTCAAAACTTTTGGCCATGACTGTATAGGACGAGGCTGTAGTTACATTACATGGCCGCTATGAAAAGAATGACACTATGTAAACAGAGAAGGGGTTACAGCGCTTACACAGGTACCACAGTTCATTCAAACAGCTGATCCTGGGGGTCCCGGGTATTGGAACCCCAATAATTTTTTTTCCCTTGTTTTTTTTCCCTTTTCAATTAGGAAATACCTGGGACATTATTAATAAGGGGCACTATTTAAAGGGGGTGCACAGGGAAGTTATTAATTTAAAGATGCACTTAGGGGTATTATTCATTATGGGGGGGTTATATTATATATTTTATAATTGGGGGTATGGGATGGGGGCTTTGTGTAGGTGAGGATAATGTGGGTCGGGTTCCTGGAAAAGTGAGGAGCCAAAGATGTCTGTGTTGCAAACTTTACAGAGACTGGAAGAAGTGGTCATGGCCGTCCGGATGAAAGAGATGGGGAATGTGAAGGATTAGTCAGAGACGTCACCGGTAAGTCACAAAATGTTACTGCCCTGTTTTCACCTAAATTGTCTGCAGAGCCCTGTGTAGAGCTGCTATATACCATTATACGCTCACCGTATACTGATAGTATCGGTATACGAACATGTCCAAGTTGGGGGCCCACTTGGACATGTTCGCCCCCCTGTGCTGAACCCCTAGCTACGCCTCTGATCACTGACCAAGACACAAGAAGACCCTCTCCTAAAAGCTAGTGTTTGTGGAAGTATTTGTTTATATAGTGGCATTGACAGATTTCAATTTTTTAATTTTCAAAGTGCTGAAATGTTGCAAAATTTATTTCCAGAAACCAAAATAATAATAAAATACTTGTCTACATTACTTCTGAAACTGATATTATTATGTTTGTTATTTGTTTTTTTCATTTACTAGTGCTGAGTAACTGGTTAAGCTTTCAGCATGAGAATGGCATGCTTGCAGATAGTGTCCTTGGTTAGATTCATAGTGCTCAGTAACGTCCCTTTGTTCATGAATGGTTAGTTGTGAGGCAGGCCTTTGGCAGTTTAATAGGAAGATTCCAGAACTATTTTTTTACATACAAAAACAACATTTCTACTTTTATTTTATAGGGAAGGTTGGAGTTCAGAACTATAGTTAAAATAATATGAAATTAAAATGAAAAGAACATATTTTATCACAGTGCATACCTACTAAATTAATACTTAATTTAATGGATAGAGCTAATTTGACAAGACATGTCATAAATGTACTGTTGTTTAACATGGCTATACATTTTACATGGACACCTTTGCTATAAGCGTGTTTTTATAGTGTTAAGTGTAAGAACAGTGTTAAGTGGATATTTTTAAAAAATTTCATCTGTCTTTCTACTGCTATAAGTCTTTTTCAACAATTTTCTAGTGTGATCTTTCTTGTCTGATTTAATTTAGAATGGGAATAGTGTGTTTTCTAGCTTGCTGGAAAACATCTGAATTCTTTTCTTAAGGATTTTATGTTATTTTGTACAGTGGGGGGTATTCTGATTTAGATGCTATTACTGATCCAAAATGTTGTTGTCTGTGTCCCAGAGTTGGTGTAAAGTGTGTATTATATATGAAAATAACAAAAAGTGAGTCATTTACTAGATCAGAAATGTGGCAGCCTAACATATTTTATATGACAGTATAGCTATTTTGAGCACTGCACGTAAATACTGTACATTCATGGCACATAGAGCAATCTCCTTGTCAATCTACAATACATACCTCAGTAAAGCAAATATAGTAGTCACAGTAGGAAAACAAGTGATAATACAGTGGTAAAATACATTTATTTCACATGGCAAAAAGTTTTTCTATCAGGTAAAGAAAATGAATAAAAACTGCCCTGGAGCAAACCATATACCATTTAGACACATTTAGGTACAGTTTTAAAATGGATGCACCGTCATGGCAAGTAGGTAAAGAAACAACTAAAGATAAGAAAATTGCAACAAGAGACACATTCATGAAACAAAAACACTGCCAGTTTTCCACCATAAATTACACCTTTTTATCCCATTTCGTAAGCTTATACCTGTAGGGAGAGTCTTTTTAAAGCACACACCACCAAGATGAGAAACAAAAGACTAAGGCCCCATGTAGCGTGCCACCGCCAAAAAGTGCTTTGGGAAAAACACATTGCTGTTTTTCCAAAGAGCTATTCACAAAAAGTCCACAGAATTTTCCTCGGCGGACTTTCTATTTCAACTATACCTAAAAGGAAACCACCAGCGTTTCCGTAGCTACAGTCATATGAAAAAGTTTGGGCACCCCTATTAATCTTAATCATTTTTAGTTCTAAATATTTGGGTGTTTGCAACAGCCATTTCAATTTGATATCTAATAACTGATGGACACAGTAATATTTCAGGATTGAAATGAGGTTTATTGTACTAACAGAAAATGTGCAATATGCATTAAACCAAAATTTGACCGGTGCAAAAATTTGGGTACCCTTATCATTTTATTCATTTGACTACTCCTAACTACTTTTTACTGACTTACTGAAACACAAAATTGGTTTTGTAACCTCACTGAGCTTTGAACTTCATAGCCAGGTGTATCCAATCATGAGAAAAGGTATTTAAGGTGGCCAATTGCAAGTTGTTCTCCTATTTGAATCTCCTCTGAAGAGTGGCATCATGGGCTCCTCAAAACAACTCTCAAATGATCTGAAAACAAAGATTGTTCAACATGGTTGTTCAGGGGAAGGATACAAAAAGTTGTCTCAGAGATTTAACCTGTCAGTTTCCACTGTGAGGAACATAGTAAGGAAATGGAAGACCAGAGGGACAGTTCTTGTTAAGCCCAGAAGTGGCAGGCCAAGAAAAATATCAGAAAGGCAGAGAAGAAGAATGGTGAGAACAGTCAAGGACAATCCACAGACCACCTCCAAAGAGCTGCAGCATCATCTTGCTGCAGATGGTGTCACTGTGCATCGGTCAACAATACAGCACACTTTGCACAAGGAGAAGCTGTATGGGAGAGTGATGGGAAAGAAGCCGTTTCTGAAAGCACGCCACAAACAGAGTCGCCTGAGGTATGCAAAAGCACATTTGGACAAGCCAACTTCATTTTGGAAGAAGGTCCTGTGGACTGATGAAACAAAGATTGAGTTGTTTGGTCATACAAAAAGGCGTTATGCATGGCGTCAAAAAAACACAGCATTTCAAGAAAAACACTTGCTACCCACTGTAAAATTTGGTGGAGGTTCCATCATGCTTTGGGGCTGTGTGGCCAATGCCGGCACCGGGAATCTTGTTAAAGTTGAGGGTCGCATGGATTCAACTCAGTATCAGCAGATTCTTGAGAATAATGTACAAGAATCAGTGACGAATTTGAAGTTACGCCGGGGATGGATATTTCAGCAAGACAATGATCCAAAACACAGCTCCAAATCTACTCAGGCATTCATGCAGAGGAACAATTACTATGTTCTGGAATGGCCATCCCAGTCCCCAGACCTGAATATCATTGAACATCTGTGGGATAATTTGAAGCGGGCTGTCCATGCTCGGCGACCATCGAACTTAACTGAACTGGAATTGTTTTGTAAAGAGGAATGGTCAAAAATACCTTCATCCAGGATCCAGGAACTGATTAAAAGCTACAGGAAGCGACTAGAGGCTATTATTTTTGCAAAAGGAGGATCTACTAAATATTAATGTCACTTTTCTGTTGAGGTGCCCATACTTTTGCACCGGTCAAATTTTGCTTTAATGCATATTGCACATTTTCTGTTAGTACAATAAACCTCATTTCAATCCTGAAATATTACTGTGTCCATCAGTTATTAGATATATCAAATTGAAATGGCTGTTGCAAACACCCAAATATTTAGAACTAAAAATGATTAAGATTAATAGGGGTGCCCAAACTTTTTCATATGACTGTATAATTGATATGCTGCAATTTCCAAAAATGCAACAGTTTTGGGAATCGCAGCATTTCTGCTGTGGGCATTTTTATTTTCGTTTATGCCACGTGGGGCTTCATCCTTAAGGAGCCACATTTATGCCAGGTTTCCACCATAAATTGCATATTGTGCCACTTTCTAAAGAAGTGGGCAGGTGTGGGTGGAATGTGAATTAGGTTATGTGAAAAGGGAAATAGTCTTCATGACCTTTCATGTTTAGGATTACTTAAAGCTTAACTAAACTTTTGCACAACTTTTGATTTTCTGGCAGCATTTGTGAAATATACTTTATTAACAAATTTTGGCTCCTTTATGTGAAATCCTGCACTTCTATATACTTTCTCTTATTTCTGTATTGAGAGCTGTACACTGTTTGCACTAGAAGCAGATGTACAGGTATAGAGACTCTTGTATCACAGAAAAGCTAAGATGGGAGATTTACTGCAAACAGAAATATCTTAGGCGCTATAAAACCAAGAAAATGCTTTTTGTGTCATATGAAGATGGGTTTCTTATCTTTCAGATTACACCAAGATCTACATATATTATATTTAGAGATATCACCAGTTACAGATACTGCCAATCCTCCCAATTTACAGTGGGGAAAAAAAGTATTTAGTCAGCCACCAATTGTGCAAGTTCTCCCACTTAAAAAGATGAGAGGCCTGTAATTGACATCATAGGTAGACCTCAAATATGAGAGACAAAATGAGAAAAGATATCTAGAAAATCACATTGTCTGATTTTTAAAGAAGTTATTTGCAAATTATGGTGGAAAATCAGTATTTGGTCAATAACAAAACTTCATCTCAATACTTTGTTATATATCCTTTGTTGGCAATGACAGAGGTCAAACGTTTTCTGTAAGTCTTCACAAGGTTGACACACACTGTTGCTGGTATGTTGGCCCATTCTTCCATGCAGATCTCCTCTAGAGCAGTGATGTTTTGGGGCTGTCGCTGGGCAACGCGGCCTTTCCAACTCCCTCCAAAGGTTTTCTATGGGGTTGAGTTCTGGAGACTGGCTAGGCCACTCCAGGACCTTGAAATGCTTCTTACAAAGCCACTCCTCGTTGCCCTGGCGGTGTGCTTGGGATCATTGTCATGCTGAAAGACCCAGCCACGTTTCATCTTCAGTGCTCTTGCTGATGGAAGGAGGTTTGCACTCAAAATCTCACGATACATGGCCACATTCATTCTTTCATGTACACGGATTAGTCGTCCTGGTCCCTTTGCAGAGAAACAGCCCCAAAGCATGATGTTGCCACGCCCATGCTTCACAGTAGGTATGGTGTTCTTTGGATGCAACTCAGCATTCACTCTCCTCCAAACACGACAAGTGTTTCTACCAAACAGTTCTACTTTGGTTTCATCTGACCATATGACATTCTCCCAATACTCTTCTGGAACATCCAAATGCTCTCTAGCAAACTTCAGATGGGCCCGGATATGTACTGGCTTAAGCAGGGGGACACGTCTGGCACTGCAGGATCTGAGTCCCTAGCGGCTTAGTGTGTTACTGACGGTAGCCTTTGTTACGTTAGTTGCAGCTTTCTGCAGGTCATTCACTAGGTCCCCCTGTGTGGTTCTGGAATTTTTGCTCATCGTTCTTGTGATCATTTTGACCCCACGGGGTGAGATCTTGCGTGGAGCCCCTGATTGAGGGAGATTATCAGTGGTCTTGTATGTCTTCCATTTTCTAATTATTGCTCCCACAGGTGATTTCTTCACACCAAGCTGCTTGCCTATTGCAGATTCAGTCTTCCCAGCCTGGTGCAGGTCTACAATTTTGTTTCTGGTGTCCTTCCACAGCTCTTTGGTCTTCACCATAGTGGAGTTTGGAGTGTGACTGTTTGAGGTTGTGGACAAGTGTCTTTTATACTGATAACAATAACAATGTCAAACAGGTGCCATTACTACAGGTAATGAGTGGAGGAAAGAGGCGCCTCTTAAAGAAGAAGTTACAGGTCTATGAGAGCCAGAAATCTTGCTTGTTTGTAGGTGGCCAAATACTTATTTTCCACCATAATTTGCAAATAAATTCTTTAAAAATCAGACAATGTGATTTTCTAGATATATTTTCTCATTTTGTCTCTCATAGTTGAGGTCTACCTATGATGTCAATTAAGGGCCTCTCTCATCTTTTTAAGTGGGAGAACTTGCACAATTGGTGGCTGACTAAATATTTTTTTTCACCACTGTATACGCATCTGCTCCCACTCCTGAAAAGAGTAGATTCAGTTTCATGGGCTTCCCAAGATGTGCCACAATTATTAAGAAGCATGTGCATCATAGCAGACCACAGAATAAGGCTGGCAAATAAAGTGCCAGTCTTTATGGTTGCGCCCCTATATGTTACCAATGTATAATTTTATGTTTAGGTGTCTCATTTAAAAAGTCTATTTCAGTCCTTTCATACATTAACATTACATTAAATCATAAGTGCAATATAATTGGCACTACATTTACCCTGTAAATATATTGTCTTGTACAGAGATTGTTGCTTAACTTGCCTCTTATGGTAGCATGGGTGTAACTATTGGGGATGCAGAGGTCTAGTATCAATATCTACTTGGCTTTGGAGCCTCAGGATGCCCAAAGACTTCTCTACAACACAAAAATCACCAATATTATAGATAACACATTGGGCCCTGGAGCTTCAAGTTACTCTTCTGTGTGGTAGATTACAGTAAACATTGTTAGTACAGTTTTATGAGTTTTGTTTTAATGTAAGGTGAGGTAAATACAATAAGATGAAGCCAATATTTAGTGATATGTTCTTAGTGCCATATATTTTTTACGTTAAATATGTTTTAGAATATTTGTTTAAGCTTTTTTAGTAACAGATATGTCGGCAAAATAAATAATGTCATTATTTGTGAATAATATATAGGAGTGCATTAACTTCAGTGAATTCCTTCTTATTTTCATTTTTTTCATGACCTCATTCAGCATGAAACAAGAAAAAGTGTTGTTTTCTACTGTATACCCACTTTCCACAGTGGAAAGTAGAATTAAGTTCAATTTTCGAGCATTTGATTTGATTCCATAGGAAAGTGGAAGTATAGCCTTTCATACTATATTTTAGATAGAGATGTTTCTGAAGATGAAAAGAAAAATCATATAAAAATCATCTCTACACACTAAAACCATATGAGAGAAATCTTGAACATCCTGAATCTTGGCTCTAATCTTGACAGAGAAGGTGCTAAAATAGTTTACGTGCTTCAAAGTAGAGGTACAAACAATGCTTTAGAATTTCAGAAGTTTTTATATGCTGTATATGTCCTATAGGCATATACAGCATATAGGCATCAGTACTCAGTATTTATTTATAAGAAGTAGTAGACTTTCACACTCAAGAGTAGTCACTTAGAGAAAGAGTAGTTGCCATGTTGGAGAAAATGACACATACATAAAAAAACAAACAAACAAATGCTGTCCATTGTCTCCGCTGGAGACTTTGCCTCAGAAACTGCCAGAAATCAGCGGAGAGAAAAGTCATGCACTGCGGATACTCAATGGACACCTGGTAGACCCCATTATAGTCTATGGGGTCCGCTGGTGTCCATGGATAATTGGTGTTTTAACATTCGGGCTCTCCGTCATTCGGGTCTCCCGCCACAGATGTGAACCTAAACTAACACAGTTTTGTATGCAAATAAAATGTGATGGTGTTTGGTTAGTGTCTTGTTCTAGGCTATGCTTTTAAAATCCAATTATAACACTTATGGTAAATTTACAGTGATTTAGGCCAATAAACTATTGGGTCTCTTTGAAAACTGCTGTAATTGTAATCCTGTTTTCTCCTTTTTTCCAGTTTTAATTTATAAGACTATATTCAAACTGCTGCAATGGGGACCTGCAACTCCTTGTGAGAGCAGGGATGGTATGGTGTGGCTGCTCTGCTGTAGCTGGCACTGCACTTTTCCACAGCCAAATCACAGCTGTACATGGCCTTCTCCTCACCCAAAGCAGTCCAATGGCATTACAATGGAGGTATTTGGACCACTTTACACGGACTGCACAGATCCAAAGGGTATTAGCAAAAATGATTTATTTCCCAAGGTATGGTATAGTAAGCACACACAACGCATTTCGGGACCAGCAAGTCTCTTTTTCAAGTGTATCACACTACAATAAAACATCAAACAACAATAAAATCCATAAATATCATAAATACCAATCGAAAATATATGATAAAAAATGAAAAAAAAAAAATATATATATTTGTACTAAAAGTCATTGTGGGCGTATTCAACAAGTATGACTTAATATGTAAAACGTATATATAAATAAATAAATAAATAAGAATTAGTGCTCAATAGTTCCAAAGAATCCATTAGCAATAGCAAAAATTCAAGCAAATAAGTTTAAACAGTGGATTAATGCTATAGAATAAACATCTTTTGAAAGTCATAAGCATAGGCAGGTTAATTACATGAAGCAGCATTGATATTTAATGATTGATTTCTTAAGGTAACAAAGGAATACTATGATGTGCCTCTGTGATGTAATAGTACAAAATTAGCATAAACTTACCTCCTTCCAAGATAATTTTTAGATCTCACCAGAACTGTTAAAGTTTGAAGTGCCATGGCATTAGCATATAAATAGTGTTCTAAAATCTGTATTGCGCATGCGCGAAAGTGCCAATGCACGCGTGTTCATTGAGGCCAAGGTGTAGATGGCTTCAAAAGGCGTACTAGGCATGCGCGAGGGGTATATACGCGCATGCCCAGTTGCTTCATGTTCCAAACTTATGAAATGAGCGGTGAAATCGCTTGTTATTCAGAAATTCCTACACCAAATGGATATTTAAATTTAAGAATGATAAGGGACTGATATAAAAGATGTTTCAGAAGGATTAATAGATTGATTTAATAGGTGGAAAAATAATGAAAATGAGAGGCTCTCACAGATATATGAAGAGATAGGGAGTTACTATGTTTTCCTTATATGGCATTAGCTATAGAATAAATACATAATTAATGGACAGTAATATTAGCACTGTATACAATACACATTAATATAAAAGGAATCCACAAATACACCCATATAAAAGGGTATTGTTATATTGCCACAAGAGTGCTTAAATGAGGAAAAAAAAATAGACTAAATATTAGTATACGGAACCACAAGAATTGTATCTTATAGAGTTCAACATATTAAGTTTGCTCTGTTTTTTAAAATATTTAACACTGCTAGAATCCCGTTATATCTCCCAAAGCTTCATTGAGCCCTTCAGGGGCCAAGGTTTTCATTTTAAATATGCAGAACATCTCTCTCTGTTTTAAAGTGTTGAATCTGCTGGAATTTTTGTATTAACATGATCAATTGGGGTTATCATAAAGCCTTTAAAATCATTCTTATGTTTGAGAGAGGCATGACGGGACACACTATGCTTTTGGAAGCCATTAGTTACATTTGAATGGTGCTTGTTGATTTTCTCACGTAGGCACATTGTAGTTCTTCCTATGTATTGGAGGCCACATGGGCACTCCAATAAGTAAATTACATAGGAGGTAGAGCAGTCCAATCTGTGTGAGAGTTGAAATGTTCCATTAGTGGTATTGCTAGTGATTGAAGTTGTATTGTGTGTTATATTAAGACAACACTTACGCTTCTTCTGTCCGCATTTATAGCTGCCTACTGAAATTCCGAGGAATCAGTGTTTTGGGGTTGTATAGTAATGGAATTATCATGTAGGCGACTAAGGGCAATCAGATTTTTCAATGTTTTAGCACGCCTAAATGTAATTCCAGGTTGAGCTGGTAGGCTTTTTTGAGATAATGGTCATTTTTAAGTATATGCCAGTGTTTCTGTAATATGTTGCGAATATTGTTATGATCACCATTATAAGTCGTGATGAAGTTACTTTTAAAAGCATCATTGGATTTTACTTTATTTTCGTTCCTAGGGGCTAGGCATTGGGCCTGGGATAGTTTGCTGGCTCTAATTTCGGCTGCCTTCACTATTCCTTGTGGATAATTTTGGTGAGATCTAAAACTCCTCTTGGAAGGAGGTAAGTTTATGCTAATTTTGTACTATTTACATCACAGAGGCACATCATAGTTTTCCTTTGTTACCTTAAGCAATCAATCATTATATACAGTCATATGAAAAAGTTTGGGCACCCCTATTAATCTTAATCATTTTTAGTTCTAAATATTTGGGTGTTTGCAACAGCCATTTCAATTTGATATCTAATAACCGATGGACACAGTAATATTTCAGGATTGAAATGAGGTTTATTGTACTAACAGAAAATGTGCAATATGCATTAACCCCTTAAGGACACAGCCCAAAAGTGCGTTAAGGACCAGGCCTTGTTTTTCAAAACTGACATGTGTCTCTTTATGTGGCAAGAACTTTGAGACGCTTTAACTTACTCAAGTGATTTTGAGATGGTTTTCTCGTGACACATTGTACTTCATGTTAGTGGTAAACACTAATCAATTTTTTTGTATTTATTTATAAAAAAATAGGATATTTGAAGGAAATTTGGAAAAAAATCGCAATTTTCAAAATGTGAAAGTCTCTGCTTTTCAGACAGATAGTCATACCACCCAAATACATTAATAAATATTATCTACCATATCTCTGCTTTATATTGACATCATCTTTTAATCGTCCTTTAATTTATTTTGGATGTTAGCAGGCTTACAAGTGTAACAGCGATTTTCCAGATTTACAAGAAAATTTCCCAAACTAATTTTTTAGGGACCACTTCAGTTCTGAAGAGGATTATAAAGGCCTATATATTAGAAACCCTCATAAATCACCCCATTTTCAAAACTGCACCCCTGAAATAATTCAAAACAGCATTTGGGAAGTTTGTTAACCCTTTAAGCATTTCACAAGAATTAAAACGATATCGAGGTGAAATTTAGACATTTCATTTTTTTCCACTAATCCCTTCATTTAGCCCTAAATTTAACACATTCACAAAGGGTTAAAGGAGAAAATGCATCTCCCAGTTTATTATACAATTTCTCCCGAGCACAGAAATACCCCACATGTGGGTGTAAATTGATGTTTGGGCATTCGGCAGTGCACAGAAGGGAAGGAGCGACACTGGACGTTTGAAAAGCAGATTTTGCTGGAATAGTTTTCAGGTGCCATGTTGCATTTGAAGAGCCCCCAAAGTACCAAAACAATGGAAACCCCCTAAAAGTGACCCCATTTTGGAAACTACACCCCTCACAGAACTCATCAATGGGTATAGTGAGCATTTTGACCCCACAGCTGTTTCACAGATTTTACTAACACTGGGATGTATAAATGAAAAATTACTAAAACGTCACTTTATCCCCAAAGTTTTCATTTTCACAAGGGGTTAAAGGAGAAAAAGGACCCCATAGTTCGTTAAACAATTTCTCCTGAACACAGCAATGCCCCATATGTGGTCATAAACTGCTGAATGGGTACATGGTGGGGCTCAGAATGGAAAGAGCGCTATTTTGCTTTTGTAGGGCAGATTTTGCTGGAATAGTTTTCAGGTACCATGTCGCATTTGCAGAGCCCCCAAAGTACCAAAACAGTGGAAACCCCCTAAAAGTGACCCCATTTTGGTAACCACACCCCTCACAGAACAAGTCAAGGGGTATAGTGAGCATTTTGAACCCACAGCTGTTTCACAGATTTTATTAACATTGGGACATGAAAATGAAAAATTTCTTTTTTTTCCAATAAACTGTCAATTTAGCCCCAAATTTTTCATTTTCACAAGAGGACAATTGAGAAAAAGCTCCCCAAAGTTCGTTACACAATTTCTCCTGAACACAGAAATGCCCCATATGTGGTTGTAATCTGCTGTATGGGTACATGGTGGGGCTCAGAATGGAAAGAGCGCTATTTAGCTTTTGGAGGGCAGAATTTGCTGGAATAGTTTCGGGTGCCATGTCGCATTTGCAGAGCCCATAAAGTACCAATACAATGGAAACCCCTCAAAAGGGACCCCATTTTGGAAATTACACCCCTCATAGAATTTGTCTAGGGGTATAGTGAGTATTTTGACCTCACAGCTGTTTCACAGATTTTATCATCATTGGGACGTAAACATGAAAAATTACTTTTTTTCCAATAAACTGTCCATTTAGGGGCATATTTTAAATTTTTGCAAGTGGTTAAAGAAGAAAAAACACCCCACAGTTTGTTACACAATTTCTTCTGAACACAGAAATGCCTCATATGTGGTTGTAATCTGCTGTATGGGAACATGGTGGGGCTCAGAATGGAAAGAGCGCTATTTAGCTTTTGGAGGGCAGATGTGGCTGGAATAGTTTTCAGGTGCCATGTCGCATTTGCAGAGCCCCTAAAGTACCAATACAATGGAAACCCCTCAAAAGGGACCCCATTTTAGAAACTACACCCCCCAAGGAATGTATCAAGGGGTATTATCATTTTGAGCCTAAAAATGCTTCCCAAAAATTAATGTACAAAGTGAAAATTTAAGTTTTTGAAGAAATATCCAATTTCAGAATATGTTGCGGCCACTTTGTGGCATCAGAGACATGAACTCCTAAAACTATTAAGTGGGCTATCCGGGGGGAAAAAAATTATATATGTGGGTGTAACCTGCTGCTTGCGAACACAGCAGGGCTCAGAAGGGAAGGAGCACTGTGTTTTTTTAGCTTTTGGAGTACAGATTTAGAGGGACTTTCTGGTCGCCATGTTGTTTTTGCAGAGCCCTGGAGGTGCCAGTAAACTGGAATTCCCCAAGAAGTGACCCCCATTTTGTAGGGGCGATTTTAGGGTCTCTGCAAATGTGACATGGCGTCCAAAAACCAACAATCTAAATCTGCGCTCCAAAAGCACATAGCGCTCCTTCACATCTGCGCCCTGCTGTGTGCCCAAATGACAGTTTATGCCCACATGTATGACACTGGTGTACCCAGGATAACATACTTAATGCCATATGTGGGTATAAACTGCTGTTTGGGCACAGCCGAGCACAGAAGGGAAGGAGCGCTATTTTGGTTGTCGGAGCACAGTTTGGTTTATGGACACCATGTCACTTTTGCAGAGCCCAAGAATTGCCAGTAAAGTGGAATCCACAGACTTGTGACCCCATTTTGGAAACTACACCCTTCAAGGGATTTATCAAGTGGTGTAGTGAGCATTATTAACCCTTAAGTGTTGCATTCTTTTAATTTCCAGAAATGAATGCACAGATGATAATGAAAAGTTAAAAATAACATTTTTCCAGAGATACGCCATTTCAGTGCCCGATATGTTGTGCCCAGCTTATGTCTGCAGAGACACACACTCCAAAAACTGTTAAGCGGGTATCCCGGGCACAACAGCTTTTGGAGCGTTCATCTCTGATACAAGCCGGGCACAACATATTACGCACTGAAATGACGTATTCCTGGAAAAATTGTCATTTTCACCTTTCACAATCATCTGCGTATTCATTTATGGATAATAAATTATAGCAACACTTGGGGGTTAAAAATGTTCACTGTACCCCTGGATAAATTCCTTCAGGGGTGCAGTTTCCAAAATGGGGTAACCTGTCAGGGGATTCCACTTTACTGGCGTTTCAGCTCTGCAAAAGTGCAATGGCGTCCAAAAACCAAACCGTCCAAGCCTGTGCTCCAAAAACCAAATAGCGCTCCTTCCACTCTGTGCCCAGCTGTGTCCATACAGCAGTTTATACCCACATATGACATTAAGTACGTTATTCTGGGTACGACAAGTGTAATACATGTGGGCATAAACTGCAGTTTGGGCACACAGCTGGGCGCAGAAGAGAAGGAGCGCTATGTGGCTTTTGGAGTGCAGATTCAGATGTTTGGGATCTGGACGCCATGTCATGTTTGCAGAGCCTGTAAGGTACCAGAAAAGTGGATTCCCCAAAGGAGTGACCCCATTTTGAAAACTGCACCCCTCAAAGAATTTATCAAGGGATGTAGTAAGCATTAGTATCCCAGACGTGAATACACAGCGGATGGGGAAAAGTGAATATGTAAGCTGTGCGGAGTTGCATTGGGAACACCAAATTCCCTACTAGTTCCCCAGTAGTTCCTATTATTGGGGAGGTCACTCTGGGGGTCACTTCTGGTTTATTTTCCCTCATAAGCTCTAAATCTGGGGTGTCCCCTAATATCTGCTCACACAGCTTATACATTCCCTTCTTGACGCAGCCAGTTATGTTCTAAAGATTTGGCGATTTTTGGGGTTTTTGTCTTCACATTATACGAGCTATATATTCTTTATTTCTCTGGTGATGTAGCCATATGAGGGCTTGTTGTTTGCGGGGTGAGATGTATTTTGTAATGACATCATCTTTGGGCGCCTATAACCTATTGAATAAATTTTATTAACTCTTTCTTGCTGGATTAAAAAATACCCCATCAATTCTGACACTGCGTTTTACCTTTGAAATTTTTCACCATGCAGCATAAAGCATAAGTAACATGTTTCCTTTTTTCTACGGGTCGGTACGATTACAGAGATACCTCATTTATGCTGTTTTTTTTATGCGATACTAATTTTGCAGAACAAAAACCCATTTGGGGACATAAATTAATTGTTTTTGCATCGCCATCTTCTGAGATGCGTAACATTTTTATTTTACGGTTTACAGAGTTGATTTAGGGCTTATTTTTTGTGGGACAACCTGTGCTTTTTATTGGTACTGTTTTGGGGTACATATGACTTTTTGATCACTTTTTATGGCATATTTTGTAAGGTGAGATGGTGAAAAATCATTACTTTTGGCGAGTTTTTTCCGTTTTTTTTTCTCCGACATTCACCGTGTACATTAAATATTGTTTGAGTTTTATTGTACAGGTTGTTACGGACACGACGATACCAAATATGCATTGTTTTTATTAATTTTTAGTTTTTTTTTTTATATAATTCATTTTATATAGCAAAAGGGAATTTTTGGGGCTTTATTCTTTCATTAATTTTTTTAGAACACTTTATTTTATTTTTTTTCACTTTTTTTTACTTTTTCATGTGTCCCATTAGGACACCTGAGCCAGCAATGCTTTGATTGCTGGCTCAGCACTGTAGACTGCAAGACACGAGCTTACAAGTGTCTTGCAGTCTATACAGGAAGTGAGGCTATGCAGACGCATAGCCTCACTTCCGCAGGTCTCGGCAGGATCAACTAGGTAGTGGGGTCTCCAGGCAGCCTGGGGTCACTGAGCAGACCCCGGGCTGCAGGTTATAGGTATCGGCACCCCCCCGATCTCGCCGCGGGGGGTGCCGATTGGAGCGGCAACATAGCGGAACCCCTTGGATGCCGCGGTCATGTTTGACCGCGGCATCCAAGGGGTTAAAACCTCGGATCGGAACTCAGTTCCGACCGGGGGATATGGAGCAGGGTGTTAGCTGTCAGTTACAGCTAACACCCGGTTCCGATGCCGCCCGCTCAGATAGTGAGCGGGCGGCCGCCCCAGGGCGTATTAGTACGCCCTGTTGCGCTAAGTACCAAGCGCACAGGACGTAATAGTACGTCCAATGTCGTTAAGGGGTTAAACCAAAATTTGACCGGTGCAAAAGTATGGGCACCTCAACAGAAAAGTGACATTAATATTTAGTAGATCCTCCTTTTGCAAAAATAACAGCCTCTAGTCGCTTCCTGTAGCTTTTAATCAGTTCCTGGATCCTGGATGAAGGTATTTTTGACCATTCCTCTTTACAAAACAATTCCAGTTCAGTTAAGTTTGATGGTCGCCGAGCATGGACAGCCCGCTTCAAATTATCCCACAGATGTTCAATGATATTCAGGTCTGGGGACTGGGATGGCCATTCCAGAACATAGTAATTGTTCCTCTGCATGAATGCCTGAGTAGATTTGGAGCTGTGTTTTGGATCATTGTCTTGCTGAAATATCCATCCCTGGCGTAACTTCAAATTCGTCACTGATTCTTGTACATTATTCTCAAGAATCTGCTGATACTGAGTTGAATCCATGCGACCCTCAACTTTAACAAGATTCCCGGTGCCGGCATTGGCCACACAGCCCCAAAGCATGATGGAACCTCCACCAAATTTTACAGTGGGTAGCAAGTGTTTTTCTTGGAATGCTGTGTTTTTTGGACGCCATGCATAATGCCTTTTTGTATGACCAAACAACTCAATCTTTGTTTCATCAGTCCACAGGACCTTCTTCCAAAATGAAGCTGGCTTGTCCAAATGTGCTTTTGCATACCTCAGGCGACTCTGTTTGTGGCGTGCTTTCAGAAACGGCTTCTTTCGCATCACTCTCCCATACAGCTTCTCCTTGTGCAAAGTGTGCTGTATTGTTGACCGATGCACAGTGACACCATCTGCAGCAAGATGATGCTGCAGCTCTTTGGAGGTGGTCTGTGGATTGTCCTTGACTGTTCTCACCATTCTTCTTCTCTGCCTTTCTGATATTTTTCTTGGCCTGCCACTTCTGGGCTTAACAAGAACTGTCCCTCTGGTCTTCCATTTCCTTACTATGTTCCTCATACTGGAAACTGACAGGTTAAATCTCTGAGACAACTTTTTGTATCCTTCCCCTGAACAACTATGTTAAACAATCTTTGTTTTCAGATCATTTGAGAGTTGTTTTGAGGAGCCCGTGATGCCAGTCTTCAGAGGAGATTCAAATAGGAGAACAACTTGCAATTGGCCACCTTAAATACCTTTTCTCATGATTGGATACACCTGGCTATGAAGTTCAAAGCTCAGTGAGGTTACAAAACCAATTTTGTGTTTCAGTAAGTCAGTAAAAAGTAGTTAGGAGTATTCAAATCAATAAAATGATAAGGGTACCCAAATTTTTGCATCGGTCAAATTTTGGTTTAATGCATATTGCACATTTTCTGTTAGTACAATAAACCTCATTTCAATCCTGAAATATTACTGTGTCCATCAGTTATTAGATATATCAAATTGAAATGGCTGTTGCAAACACCCAAATATTTAGAACTAAAAAATGATTAAGATTAATAGGGGTGCCCAAACTTTTTCATATGACTGTATCAATGCTACTTCATGTAATTAACCTGCCTATTGAGCTTATGACTATCAAAAGATGTTTATTCTATAGCATTAATCCACTGTTTAAACTTATTTGCTTGAATTTTTGCTATTGCTAATGGATTCTTTGGAACTATTGAGCACTAATTCTTATTTATTTATTTATTTATTTACTTTTTACATATTAAGTCATACTTGTTGAATACTCTCACAATGACTTTTAGTACCAATGTATTTTTTATTTTTCATTTTTTATCATATATTTTCGATTGGTATTTATGATATTTATGGATTTTATTGTTGTTTGATGTTTTATTGTAGTGTGATACACTTGAAAAAGAGACTTGCTGGTCCCGAAACGCTTTGTGTGTGCTTACTGTACCATACCTTGGGAAATAAATCATTTTTGCTAATACCCTTTGGGTCTGCGCAGTCCTTGTAAAGTGGTCCAAATACCTCCATTGTCCTCTCACCTCTGCGGGTGATACACAGTGACAGCAGCGATCCTATATCCACTTGTTAAATTCTCTTGAAGTTGGTTGTGTTATCAAACACAACTTAAAAAGTTGAGGAGCAAATTGTCTCTACCTTTTCTAGCTTTCATTCTAAATGATAATGCACTATGCACTGCTCGGTGCTTTTTTCTTCTGTTTGTGTGCAATGGCATTACAAGACCTGGACACTTGCTCTTTACTGAAGTTCTCTTTAGTGAGGTAGATGACATATATACTGCAATTAATAATAAGTCACCTCAACATGGATGAACTTTGAGAAGTCCTGATTCACAGATGAATCCAGAAAACAATTCCAAGAATATTTATAGAGGCAGACAACACTTCAGGATTCCATGAAAAATTTCAGCTTTATTAAACCAAGATAAAAACGTCCAAACACTGACACCAAATTCCTGCAACTTATATATTAAGTTCTTAATTAGGCCTGGGCTTTTTCACAAATCTCTTAATCAATTCATGTCTATGAGGGATCCATGAAAAACAGAGTGAATATAGTCTAACAGTGCAATGCTCCAGTGGCAACATTGCAAATGACAGATATGGCTAGGAGAAGTGTGGTGACAAAGAGCACGCTTCCACTGTCATGGAGAACACAATGGCAATGGAGACACTTCCCCTTACACACAAGTGTCCTGAGTTGTGTACTTTACTGGAGGTGGTGTCTATGTGGCAAGGACTAGGCTTCCCTCTCAAGCTGTCCAAAGCTCTCAAGTTGGTACTTGAGATATCCTCCACTCCTACAAATGTTCATCCTTCCAAGGTACCTTCCAAGCTGGTTCTCTCACTGTGAGCATGGGAATGGGATCTTAAATTGGGAGCCATTCCCATCCTGGATAAACTGAGCAAAGTCTGATGCTAGTGAGTAGCACTATTTGGGAGCACCAAACAACTTTTCCCATTGTGTAACTCAAGTGCACAACTATATTCCGCCTCAAAGGAGTCTTACTGTGTGATACAGCTTCTAGAAAATACTAGAACACTCATGATGACTTGCACCAATTAACGTGACATGAGAATTCAATATAGTGCGAGTATATCACAACACATGATACAATATAACACACACTGTGTCCTGTTGTGTGTACTAACTTTGATTTAAACTGTGCTGTAAGTTCAGTAGGGACCAGTGATTTAACCCTTCCTGTGCAGCAAACTAACATACTTAAAGTATGCATCTGCAACTTAATTTAATGAAGTCATTACTGACTTATATTAACTTTCAGATTAAGATACTGGGTAGGTCTTTAGGCACTTATCATTGTCTTGCCTTCAATATTTACCAAATTGTTTATAGATTTACTACTGTACATCTACAATACATCGGTGGCTGTTCAGCTGTTGTAAAATTAGGAAGACTTCAAATTTCAGCATGCGCCTTCTGCAGATCACTGATATTAAGGAATACTGCAGAATTTAGAAGCGAGTTTTCTCCAAAGTTACTGGCTTGCATATTTTTGTCACTGCCTCCCCACAGCTTCATTGTTGTGTACTCTATATATTGCTACAGGGTAGCAGGGACTCCTAGTGTCATAGGTCTCCTCACTAGGATTGGGACAGGAAATCTAGCCAATGTACAGACTGGATTTTCTGGCCCGTATTCATCTATGAGCAGGAAGCCCCCCGTACCTGCATACCGTCTTTTTGCATCTATTCTTCTTACCCTTTCATTAGGGAAAAAGGTGCTTGCCTGTGGTTTCTTAGACACAAATAATACACAACCACCTTAACAATAACTGACCGCACCTATATATACTATACAATTCAAAGAACAACGAACACAGTGTCATGACAGAATCAATCACAAAAGGGAATATATAAAAAAATATAATATTTACAGTAGACATATAGCAAAAAATTGTATATACAATACACAATCAGTTAAAAAAAAACAGGCCAGATAGAAAAAAGAATGCGAGACAAAAGATGTACTTCCCAGAAACACTAAAGTGGAGTACCCTAAATCAAGTAGTGGCGGTATGTTTAGTATATACTCAATATATAAAATGGCGATCTGCACCTCAACATGTTTCACCTTCAGGCTTTTTTTTATATGAGCTATTGTATCATTATGAGGTTACTCTGCTAGGCATCATAGCATCTGTATGTTTAGAAGTCCCAGAGTGAGGCATGGAGCGCATCGCTCCTATGCACTGACACCGTTGGATCCGGGTGTGCTATAGTGGTCATGTGACACGCCGGGTCATTGAGACGTGGTTTGCGATCCTCAAAAGAATCATCATTGGCAATATCATCAACATCTTCCCTGCTTTTTCCTGACATATCATAGCGATGCACACCCTCCAGATCTTCCCCTAGCTCCCCTACCAGAAGGACTACCAGTAGTAGTACCACACCCTCTTCCATGACTGCCTCCACCACCACCAGTCATGTCTTCCTCCCAGGGGAGCACCTCTAATGAGGCGAAGTGAGGCGGCCGCCTCAGGCGGCACTATCCATCACTGTCTGGGAGATGGAATTTTTACTATTTATTTACCGTAAACCAGCCCAGGACAGGCCGCTTTAAAAAAAGAAAAAAACAAAGCTGAGCGGGGCCTGTCCTGAGCTGGTTTACGAGACATCCACATCTGAGCACAGGTGGCAATACAATGACGTCATCGCGCCTCCTGCGCTGAGACGCAGACGTCCTATGGGTGGACAAGAAGAGGAGGCAGCGGCTCCATCAAGGGATCGCAGGTAGGTGAGGATAACTTTTTTTTTTTTTTTTTTTATAAATAGGCCGTTACCTGCTGGAGTAACCCCAGCAGGTAACGGCCTATTTACTTACCTACCCCATGCCTGCTCGTGGCCGCCTCCACTTCCCCGCTTCCCCTTCTGCTATGGGAAGCAGAAGGGGAAGCGGAGGCGGTCACAAGCAGCCGCAGGCATTGGTAAGTGAGGCCGCGGGCCTCAAATACTACTATTATTATACTCTGGGGTCTTTTCAGACCCCAGAGTATAATAATTGGAGGCACAGGGGAGGTGAGGGAACATAAAAACCATTGTTACTCACCTCTCCTGTGATCGGTGTTACTCCCAGCAGGCTTTGGCCCTCTGGTGACCTCATCAGGTCATGACGCCGGCCTGATCCACGTGATATCTGTGCGCAATTAAACAGGGCCAGAAGCTGTAGGGAGTGCACTGGTGCCAGGATAGGTAAGTAGCACTGCTTTTTATGTTTTTCACCACCTAGGTCTCCGATCATTATACTCTGGGGTCTGAAAAGAGCATAATACCAGTGCAGGGGCCTAATGGGGCCTAATACCATGTGCAGGGGCCACTGTGGAGCATAATACCATGTACAGGGACCAATATGGAGCATAATACCGTGGCGCGGCCACTGTGGAGTATAATACAGTGTGCAGGGGCCACTATGGAGAATAATACCATGTGCAGGGGCCACTATGGAGCATAATACCGTGTGCAGGGGCCACTATGGAGCATAATACCATGTGCAGGGGCCACTATGGAGCATAATACCGTGTGCAGGGGCCACTATGGAGCATAATACTGTGTTCAGAGGCCACTATGGAGCATAATACCATGTGCAGGGGCCACTATGGAGCATAATACTATGTGTAGGGCCACTATGGAGCATAATACTGTGTGCAGGGGCCACTATGGAGCATAATACAGTGTGTAGGGGCTGTTGCGGGCCACAATACCCTGTGCAGGGGCCACTGCGGGCCATAATACCGTGTGCAGGAATTGCTGCGGGCCATAATACCGTGTGCAGGGGCCGCTGTGGGCCATAATACTGTGTAATACTGTGTGCAGGGGCTGCTGTGGAACATTATAGTGTGTGTAAATGGGGCGCTATAAACAGGGGCTATGTCACCTGTTTATATCATACGCTGTCTGTTTATAGTGACCGTGTGATGTAATTACAGCCTTGTTACATATACGTGTATAGGACGAGGTTGTAGTTACATTACATGGCCGCTATGAGATGAATGACACTATTTAAACAGAGAAGCGGTCATGGCGCTTACACAGGTACCATTCAAACAGCTGATCAGTGGGGGTCCTGGGTTTTTGAGCCCCACTTTAATTAGTTAACACCTAGGATCAGGGGTGTAACTACCGGGGTAGCAGTGGTAGCGACTGCCACAGGGCCTGGAACATTACGGGGCCCGGAGCCCTGTGGCAGTCGCTACCGCGAACCCCACAATCACTGCTATCGTTATACTCCGGGGTCTTTTGAGACCCCGAAGTATAACGATCGGGGGCCCAGGGGAGGTGAGCGAACATAAAAAACACTGTAACTCACCTATCCGCTGCTCCGCAGGCTTCGGGCCTGTTTGGTGACGTCCCAGACGTCAGCCGATGTCATTATGCGTCGCGACGCCGTCCTGGATCGCGCGAGATCCGGTCCGACATTGAAGATGGTCTTAGTAGCGCACGAGAGTGCACCGGAGCGAGGAAGAGGTAAGTTGCAGTGTTTTCTATGTTTGTATCCTCCCCTGGGTCTCCGATCATTATACTCTGGGGTCTGAAAAGACCCCAGAGTATAATAATCGTTCATGGGTGGTCCACTATGGGGCATAATACTGTGTGCAGGGGTTACTATGGGGCAAACTACTGCGTGCAGGGGCCACTATGGGGCAAACTACTGTGTGCAGGGGCCACTATGGGGCAAACTACTGTGTGCAGGGGCTACTATGGGGCAAACTACTGTGTGCAGGGGCTACTATGGGGCAAACTACTGCGTGCAGGCGCCACTATGGGGCAATCTACTGCATGCAGGGGCCACTATGGGGCAAACTACTGTGTGCAGGGGCCACTATGGGGCAAACTACTGTGTGCAGGGGCTACTATGGGGCAAACTACTGTGTGCAGGGGCTACTATGGGGCAAACTACTGCGTGCAGGGGCCACTATGGGGCAAACTACTGTGTGCCGGGGCCACTATGGGGCAAACTACTGTGTGCAGGGGCCACTATGGGACAAACTACTGTGTGCCGGGGCCACTATGGGGCAAACTACTGTGTGCTGGGGCCACTATGGGGCAAACTACTGTGTGCAGGGGCCACTATGGGGCATAATATTGTGTGCAGGGGCCACTATGGGGCATAATAGTGTGCGCAGGAATGCGGTTTGTGTGTGGGGGGGTTGGGGGCGGCGGCTTGGGGGGGGCCCCATGTCAAATGTTCGCCTTGGGGCCCAGCCATTCCTAGTTACGCCACTGCCTGGGACATTATTAATATGGGGCACTATTTATACAGGGTACTCACGGACATTATTAATATAAAGATGCATTTGGGAGTATTATTCATTATGGGGGGTTATATCATATATTTTATAATTGGGGTAGCAGCAGGATGGGTGTGCAGGTGAAGACAATGTAGGTCAGTTGCCTGGAAAAGTGAGGAGCCAAAGATATCTGTGTTGCAAACTTTACAGAGACAAGTCACAGCTGGAAGAAGTGGTCATGGCGGTTCAAAGGGAAGAGAAGGGAAATGTGAAGGATTAGTCAGAGACGTCACCAAATGTCACAAAATGTTACTGCACTGTATTCACCTAAATGATAGAGGATAAATACCTGATTGATGGGGGTCTGTCTGCTGAGACCCCCACTGAACCTGAGAATTGGTTTTTTTCCCCCACTGGGTGGGAATTCAGCCTGACTGCAGCCAGGCTGAATATGGGTGTGTCGCTTGGTGGGTGGATGAACCCGCGTGGCTCTCATTCACTTCAATGGGAGTACCAAAGATAAGCCAAAGTACACTACTCAGCTATCTGCGGCACTCCTATTATAGAGAATGGGGGCCATGCGGGCTCGTCCATCCACCAAGCAGAAGATGTGGGAAGTTATTGTCATTGTTAATGCTGTGTTGTTGATCTGATACTGAAGTAACACAGGAAGAAGAATTCTTAAAAACTGTTTTATAAATTTGTGCATTGTGTATATTTTGAGACGATAACAGCATGTGAAGCTAGTAGCATGGAAAAGCAAATTTTTTGGGGGGGCGTCTTTCTATAGTCGCCTCAGGCAGCAAAGAGGCTAGATTCACCACTGCTTCCTCCTCTGCTTGCGCACAATGCTGACTGTTCTCATCCAGCTCATCAAAAAGAAGAGGAAGACTGCTGTGACTAGGACAAATAGATTGTTCAGCAGGTGTCACATCACTACCAGGGATTTCTGTCAGTAAAGAATGTGAAGGAGACACGGTTGACAATCCAGAAAGGCCATGCCTTAAATTATCTGCTATGTAGGAGTAGGAGGAACACACAGAAGCCTGACTCAAGTTCACATCACTCTCTGATGCAATATTCTCCTGTGACTAAGCTCATCTTGAAACTTCATCTTGATTCTCAGGAAGTACAATAATTCTTCAGCTACTGGCAATTCCACCACAAACAGAAGTGGTGTAGCTGTTGCCACCCACATTCTTATTGTCACTACTTGCACATATGTTTCCTTGTACGTCTCCTTTTCACCTTACAAGAGACTGTGAAAACTTTGGGAATATGTCACACTGTGGAAGTCAGCAAACAAGCTGGGTATTAGCCATACCTCTCCTCCAAGCTTCCTGGAAACAAAAGGACTCTAAGCATAAGGTTCTTCTGTCTTTTCTATCTTTTCATTTTTAAAACTGTTTTTCTTGTTTGTCATCTGGTTTATTTTGTCTTTCTCATATATAGCACTGAACCCTTTCGATATTAAATCGATAAATTTAATGGTACTTTGTGTGTGTGCTCCTTGAACCCATTACCTTTTTGAATTGTGTTCACATCTGACTGTTAGAGAGATGCGTGTATATGTGAGTGAGTGCAATATTGAGTGAATTGACCCCTGACAGCCATACCCACGTCTCATGCTAGGACAGTCTGTACGTGACATACTGCAACTAACTTGTGATGACACTTGCAGCACCTACCACTGTCTATTGGGTGAGAGGCTGTCAATTGATGTCAGGTGTAGCTAGAATGTCATAGCCTAACACACAGTGTCTCTTCTGTATTTCCTGCTTAAACATGTGGTGGTGGCCAATTTAGTTGTCTGAGAGGTATGGTTATTTGTTCGGTTTTGTTAAAAAACATAATAATATCATAGTCTGGGTGCTGTGGTAGATCTTATGTATTACAATTGGCTAGCAACCATACCACTTGCACCTAACAGCTCCACTTTCTGTGTGCAGTACCACATAATTGTACCCTTAGTTCGCCCACACAGTATATTGCCCCCTTATGCCTTCACACAATAAAATGCACCTCAGTGACTCCAAACTCAGTGTATTACCCCCCTTCAGTGCCTGCATATGCAGTGTAATGGCCCCTCAGTACCTCCTTACATGCAGTATAAAGGCACCTTCAATGCTCATATACAGTATATAGTATAATAGTCCCCTCAGTGACCCCACAAACTGTATAATGGTTCCCTTAATGTCATTCTACACATTTTAATGGCCCCAAAGTGCACCTACATGTGCTATAATACCTGTGAGCTGTATTTCATTGCTCACTTCTCTGCTTCCCACTTCTTCTCTGACCTAGGGTCTGATTTGATGTCAGCACTCGGCACTCAGAGTAGAGGGAGTGGAGATAAGAACAGTGTATAATGAATCTTTACTCACTGCTCAATCCCTGGGGTGCCCATAATGCCAATGACCACATCTATCAGTACTGATGGAAGTGCTCATTGTGCTTACAAACTGCCAGCGCATCCTGTGCCAGTGCAGGGGACATCAAGACCCACGTACAGTGTGGAAGTTGCTGGATCCTGGCTGGGAGGCTCTTAATGCCTCAACTTCTCCTCCAAATGGCACTCTTTATCTTTTTAGGGGACTGACAGAACTTCTTCCCTGACTCAGGGCTGTAGCACTTGCGATGCTGTGCAGGTGGTTTAGAGAAGAGCCTAACTTCTCTTCAGGGACTGCACATTCTTTCAGCAAGGTGATCTGCTCTGCTTCTAGCACACGACTAGACTGAACTAATGATCCTTGGAGTCTTCAGTTTCCACCCCTAAGTCCTGACCAGTGAATGGCTGGGAAGAAACAAGTCTCAAAAATGGAAGAGGTGACATCTCCACAGTGGAGTACTTCTTAACAGGTAGAAACAAAAAAGTAGGGAAGCTGAAATACAGTACACATACATATACACAAAATATATACACAGTGGCACATAACATGAAAAAACTGTACAAACAGTGCAATGAATGTTTAAGCAGTGTCCACTGGAATGCTGCATGTGCACCTGTCCCTGGTTGTACATGTGATTGTAAGTGGCCACATGTCTGCCTCTGGCTGCCTGTATGACACAATCCTTACTCTTTCAGCATCTGCAAGCCTTCCTGTGCTTTTGGGCCTATTTTGGACAGAGTTGGAGCCTGAAGAGGTGTGTAAATAAATTACTGGGCACAGGTATTGGACTCAAAATGTTTTCTACCCATGTTTTCTACTTTACTACCCATGACTCAATAACTACCATTCTGAAAATATTCTATTGTGGAGGGAGGTGGTTCCAGAGTAAATCACTTTATCTGCCTAGGTCACAAAATGATCTGGAAAACAAAAATATTATAATGAATCATAACCTCACATATTATTAGACAAAAATGAATCATTTAAAGCTTCAACTGAAGGGAAAACAAGTAAAGTAAAGAGTAAAATGAAAGAAATAGAGAATGAAAAAGGATTTTTCCATAAGTGGGAATTTAGAAGACTGCCACAAGCTGATACTACAAGCTGAAGGTATTCCAACATGTTACTGGGAAGAAAACACATTTGGTGTGAGGATTTCTCATCAACTGGAAAAAACACTGTTTTTGATTCATGTTTTAGTGTTATGCCCTGCAGGTGACATATAGTATGTGTCTGCTAACGGAATATTATTGAATTTGATTATAGTGTGTGCATTTATTACACAAATTTCATTACAATGGACACATCTAAGGTATTCTTTACAATTAGTGGAGATATGCATTTTTCTAGATCTGTATTGGTATAGCAGCAGTTTATAAGAACACCAACATTTTACTTAAGTGAAACATCAATTTTTATTACAGTGCCTTGTGAAAGTATTCGGCCTTCTTGAACTTTTCAACCTTTTGCCACATTTCAGGCTTCAAACATAAAGATATAAAATTTTTATTTTTTGGTTGAAAAGTGGGGCGTGCAATATTATTTGGCCCCTTTACTTTCAGTGCAGCAAACTCACTCCAGAAGTTCAGTGAGGATCTCTGAATGATCCAATGTTGTCCTAAATGACTGATGATGATAAATATAATCCACCTGTGTGTAATCAAGTCTCCGTATAAATGCACCTGCTCTGTGATAGTCTCAGGGTTCTGTTTAAAGCGCAGAGAGCATCATGAAGACCAAGGAACACACCAGGCAGGTCTGTGATACTGTTGTGGAGAAGTTTAAAGCTGGATTTGGATACAAAAAGATTTCCCAAACTTTAAACATCCCAAGGAGCACTGTGCAAGCGATCATATTGAAATGAAAAGAGTATCAGACCACTGCAAATCTACCAAGACCCGGCTGTTCCTCTAAACTTTCATTTCAAACAAGGAGAAGACTGATCAAAGATGCAGCCAAGAGGCCCATGATCACTCTGGATGAACTGCAGAGATCTACAGCTGAGGTGGGAGAGTCTGTCCATAGGACAACAATCTGTCGTACACTGCACAAATCTGGCCTTTATGGACGAGTGGCAAGAAGAAAGCCATTTCTCAAAGATATCTATAGAAAGTCTCGTTTAAAGTTTGCCACAAGCCACCTGGGAGATACACCAAACATGTGGAAGAAGGTGCTCTGGTCAGATGAAACCAAAATCGAACTTTTTGGCCACAATGCAAAACGATATGTTTGGCGTAAAAGCAACACAGCTCATCACCCTGAACACACCATCCCCACTGTCAAACATGGTGGTGGCAGCATCATGGTTTGGGCCTGCTTTTCTTCAGCAGGGACAGGGAAGATGGTTAAAATTGATGGGAAGATGGATGGAGCCAAATACAGGACCATTCTGGAAGAAAACCTGTTGGAGTTTGCAAAAGACCTGAGACTGGGACAGAGATTTATCTTCCAATAAGACAATGATCCCAAACATAAAGCAAAATCTACAATGGAATGGTTCACAAATAAACGTATCCAGGTTTTAGAATGGCCAAGTCAAAGTCCAGACTTCAATCCAATCGAGAATCTGTGGAACGAGCGGAAAACTGCTGTTCACAAATGCTCTCCATCCAACCTCACTGAGCTCGAGCTGTTTTCCAAGGAAGAATGGGCAAGAATTTCAGTCTCTCGATGTGCAAAACTGATAGAGACATACCCCAAGCGACTTGCAGCTGTAATTGCAGCAAAAGGTGGCGCTACAAAGTATTAGCTTAAGGGGGCCGAATAATTTGGCACGCCCCACTTTTCAGTTTGTTATTTTCTACAAAAGTTTAAAATATCCAATAAATTTCATTCCACTTCACGGTTGTGTCCCACTTGTTGATTCGTCACCAAAAACATCTAAATTTTATATCCTTATGTTTGAAGCCTGAAATGTGGCAAAAGGTTGAAAAGTTCAAGGGGGCCAAATACTTTCGCAAGGCACTGTACATTAACCAGCATCTACAGTCATGGCCAAAAGTTTTGAGAATGACACAAATATTATATTTTCACATGATCTGCTGCCCTCTGGTTTTTATGTGTGTTTGTCAGATGTTTTTATCACATACAGAAATATAATTGCATTCATATTATGAGTAACATAAGCTTATATTGACAGTTAGAATGAGTTAATGCAGCAAGTCAATATTTGCAGTGTTGACCCTTCTTCTTCAGGATCTCTGCAATTCTCCCTGGCATGATCTCAATCAACTTCTGGACCAAATCCTGACTGATAGCAGTCCATTTTTGCAGAGTCAATGCTTTAATTTTGTCTGAATTTGTTGGTTTTTGTTTGTCCGCCCGTCTCTTGATGATTGACCACAAGTTCTCAATGGGATTAAGATCTGGGGAGTTTCCAGGCCATGGACCCAAAATCTCTATGTTTTGTTCACTGAGCCATTTAGTTATCACCTTTGCTTTATGGCAAGGTGCTCCATCATGCTGGAAAAGGCATTGTTGAGCGCCAAACTGCTCTTGGACGGTTGGGAGAAGTTGCTCTTGGAGGACATTCTGGTACCATTCTTTATTCATGGCTGTGTTTTTAGGCAAGACTGTGAGAGAGCCGATTCCCTTGGCTGAGAAGCAACCCCACACATGAATGGTTTCAGGATGCTTTACAGTTGGCATGAGACAAGACTGGTGGTAGCGCTCACCTCTTCTTCTCCGAATAAGCTGTTTTCCAGATGTTCCAAACAATCGAAAAGGGGATTCATCAGAGAAAATGACTTTACCCCAGTCCTCAGCAGTCCACTCCCTGTACCTTTTGCAGAATATCAGTCTGTCCCTGATGTTTTTTCTGGAGAGAAGTGGCTTCTTTGCTGCCCTCCTTGAGACCAGGCCTTGCTCCAAGAGTCTCCGCCTCACAGTGCGTGCAGATGCACTCACACCTGCCTGCTGCCATTCCTCAGCAAGCTCTGCACTGCTGGTAGCCCGATCCCGCAGCTGAAACACTTTTAAGAGACGGTCCTGCCGCTTGCTGGTCTTTCTTGGAGCCTTTTTGGCACCAATGGAACCTCTCTCCTTAAAGTTCTTGATGATGCGATAGATTGTTGACTGAGGTGCAATCTTTCTAGCTGCAATACTCTTCCCAGTTAGGCCATTTTTGTGCAGTGCAATGATGACTGCACGTGTTTCTTTAGAGATAACCATGGTTAACAGAAGAGAAACAATGATGGCAAGCACCAGCCTCCTTTTAAAGTGTCCAGTGGTGTCATTCTTACTTAATCATGACAGATTGATCTCCAGCCCTGTCCTCATCAACACCCACACCTGTGTTAATGGAGCAATCACTGAAACGATGTTAGGTGGTCCTTTTAAGGCAGGGCTGCAATGATGTTGAAATGTGTTTTGGGGGATAAAGTTCATTTTCTAGGCAAATATTGACTTTGCAAGTAATTGCTGTTAAGCTGATCACTCTTTATAACATTCTGGAGTATATGCAAATTGCCATTAGAAAAACTGAAGCAGTAGACTTTGTAAAAATTTATATTTGTATCATTCTCAAAACTTTTGGCCATGACTGTAGTATAGCAGCTCCATGCAGAATATTTTAGGCTAAATGATGAAGGTAGTAATTGCTAAGTCAATGCTGTATCAGGGATTATGGATTAGTGATCAATTTTGCCATTTAGTAGCTCATATAGTGACACACTTAATGAGAAACAATAGCAGATTGTTCTGTCATAATACTGTAAACCATAATAATCCATAAAACAAAAGTCATTGCAATCCTTTCTACAAGATAGGCTAGCTGTGTGCAATAGTGATTGTTGCTTTTACAATGTTATTTCTTTCAGAAACACCAAGATTAACCAAGATAAGAGAGGAGTTTTCCTAAAATATGTCAGTAGTGCTTGTGATGCATGTGTTTGCTGTTTGTCGGTCATTGAAAGGCGTTTTCCAATCATACAACTTTTTTTTTGAACATGAGCAACCGTGCAGATAAACCATCTGCATAGTAACTGTGACTTCCCCTCTCTCATGTGTTCCCCCTGCTTGCAAAATCTGCCTCACATTTTTAGTGGACAATGACCAGAGCGGGTGCTCATAATTTAGTCTGCTTCACTACTGAAAACTACTTTTCCCAGGTGTACCTCGCTCTTTGCACTTCATAAATGCTGCATTGACAATGCCTCTTAACTAGAGATGGGCAAATATTTGTTTAGTTTTGGGTCCGGGTGGTTCTGTCCAAAGATTTGTTTTGTGTCAAATAAGTTAATCATAAACCAGAGTTTAAATTGGCTTAAAACATAGTGTATAACACTGTCAAGACTCCTAGGACTCTGTCTAGCCCTCTAAGGCTACGGCCCCACGTTGCAGAAAAGCAGCTTATTTTGTTGCAGATTTTGTTGCCGTTTTTTGAGCCAAAGCCAGGAGTGGATTAAGCAGAATGTAGCAGTATAAGAACTTCCTATATATTTCCCATTCCTTTTGTAGCCATTGTTGGCTTTGGCTCAAAAAACCGCAACAAAATCTGCAAGAAAAAAAAGCTGCAAAGTGGGACCGTAGCCTAAGGCAAACACAGCTGAAGTTATGCCAAAGTGACAGTGACATGTAGGTTTATGGGAAAACGGACGGTAGACAGTGGATACAGTACAAACTGCTAGTTTAACCATACACTGCGCTGCCATTTTCCTTTATACTTTTTAACATTTATAAAGCTCCAAAATTTAGCCTGTTTTAGAGAAGACCCTTATTAGTGTTTTGCATACACACACGATTATATTGGAAAAAGGAAAGTTTTTATACAACAATTAGACAGTTTGGGGGAACTAGTAAGTGTAACAGGCGTGTTATTTTGAAGAAAAAATTTTAATAATATGGCTGGTTGCAAAGGGATGAAGTGGCTTTCCAAAAAAAAAGCCTCCAAAAATGATCACTTTAAGGGAGCAGAATGCTGCACCAACATAGAATTAGTATTGGAAGAAGCAATAGTGTTTTTATATTATTATATCAACAGTTTGCCCAGGGCCAGCATAGTACTGGCAGTATTCCTGTCAGGGGCCCTAAAGAATTCTAGAAAAAAAAGGGGTCAATCACATTTATCACCAGAAGCAAGCCACTGAAAATTAGAATTTCTTTTTTCAATCGTCTTCCCTGCCTTTTGCTTCTGTTGCTATTGAAGCAGGCAAGCAGCGTCTTTTCCAGGAGGGAAGGGGGAGGTAGCATATCTCTTCCCACTCCTGTGCACTACAATTCAGAGCCTGCACTAATTCCAGGTGGGAAACTCAAGTGAGAGGACTAAGCAGGAAGATTAAGCAGACAGGAAAAGCACAAGGTACACTTCATCAGCAACATTGTCCATTGCATAGCTGCTATATGCACAAGATGTACCAGACTGTCAGCTGGTAGGTGAGACTTGGAGAGAGAAGAGCAATGTTTGTCATTATTGCTGAATTTGATAGTTCGCAAAACCTTGGGGACTTTATCGCTGTGTTTGTGGCATTAAAATTATGGTTAGTAAATTTCTCTCCCTCTGGCTTAGCGAGAGTCACTGGCCGGCCAGGGAGAAGACAATACACTGACACACAAATCAGTGGAGATGCTGTCTCAGGGTGTGGCCCCTGACATTTGTTTATTTCTAGTACAGTTCTGAAATTTCTTACAGATTATAGCTTAACCGATTGTATTCACACTTAAATGCAAGTTAAAGAAATGGTTTTCATATTAATGCACATGACTATTAGATTATTTCATAATGTAAAAT
This sequence comes from Leptodactylus fallax, assembly GCA_947044405.1. Classification (NCBI taxonomy): domain Eukaryota; kingdom Metazoa; phylum Chordata; class Amphibia; order Anura; family Leptodactylidae; genus Leptodactylus; species Leptodactylus fallax. The sequence goes on from CAMRHE010000024.1 coordinate 4,554,559, forward strand.
GGATCTTCATATTTTTCCGTTTCCCCTTTTTTAGTATATAGGCAATAAGATGATGAGCTGTGGAAGAGGATCTTACAAAGATATTTGTATCTTCATCTTGTGAAGTGGATATGTAATCAGAATATAAAATGTATAAGATACAAAACATTTGGGTTTAATTAGTAATCCATTAAGTAAAATGTCGTTTAATTTCTTTCTCATCATCTTTAGATCCTTGCCTCTCTCACTCTATGACCCTCTCTCTCTCAAAAACAGCGATCAGGCCCCATCCACACATACCCAATATCACGGTTCTCAAAAAAAATGTATACCAATTCTATGGGGTATATGCACACCTTACTTACCACACATGCACATGGATGATAAAAAGGGGAACTCTGCTTCCACAATCCCTTTCAATTTACCTATAATCTAAGCTACACAGGTGTGAAGCGACCTTCTGCAGTCACACATCCACACAAATAGATGTTACTACTCACCACTTATGGTAGACAAGACACCAATGTACCCAAACTACACACAAATAGCAAACAAAAGGGTAACATGCCTAAGTGATGTTTACAATCTTCAGACTTGTGGGGACTTTTAGAGCCAAGGACAATCTTATTAATTTCTAGATTTAATATACACAAAACAGTATAATGCTTAACCAAAAAAGATGTAACAAGAATTACATATACATCTATACAGGAGTAACTAGGAAGAAGTTAAATATAAAGCCAAAGGATTTATAGGGAATTTCAAACATGTTTCTGGGAAGGTTGTGTGTTTGCTAATATCCCAGCTTTCTAAACTTATAATTGGCAAGTTTTCAATGATGGTGCCAATACTACTGCATAACTGGACAAACTATATGGGACATACTAGCCCTATTGATTGTAACACACCGTTCAGAAACAGAAGAAGCAAAACTACATGTCCCTGTCTAAGGGTTTTTTCATGCAGAAGAATTTGAGGCAGTGTTCCACATTAGATTTTCTTCAAATAATAGTCCTGTGGAATACGTTGGGGTAATCTGATGTGTATTTTTGCCATGAAGACTGCAGTGTAGATTCTATTAAAAAAATTATAATAAATGTGGCAAATGCAGAAGTCCTAGCCCCACTCCCACATACATTTATATATATATATTAGAAAAAAAAAAAAAAAAACATACTCACTTGTCCCCGATGCCCCGGTATCTCCCAGCATGGTCCAGTCTTGCTGGTCTGCTGTTTTCTTCTGACGGAAGTCCCCACCGCACGTGACCGCTGAGGCCAATCAGCGGCCTCAGTGTCCTTTCCTTAGGCCGCTGATTGACCTCAACGGTCATGTGACTGCTGAGGCCAATCTGCGGCCTAAGGAAAAGGACACGGGACATATCAGTGCGGTGGGTTTTCAGGCAAAGTAAGACAGTGAAGTAGCAGGACTGCACTGGGAGACAGCGGAGCACCTGGAACAGGTGAGTATGTTTCTTTTTTTCCAACTTCCCCGGCCTAATATAAAAAAAAAAAAAAAATTATCCTGGACAACCTCTTTAATTTGTTTTTCTAGGAGTTGTGGGAATCATTTCTAGTATTTGTAGAAAGTGTAATTTATTTGTAGGTTTTTTTGTTTTCTTTTTTTTTTTTAGTAAAGAATGTTACAAATTACAAAGCAGTACAATTAAATACACAAGTTTATAATTTCTAGAGTTACTCATTTGGTACTCCCTTTTCCAAGTTGCTTGTACATGTCAAGTTATGATTGAAGATACTACCGTTGAAGAAGCACAAATTTACACAAAACAAAACATTAGCAAAACTAATTTATTCAGAGAAGATGTAATGCATTCAGCTATTTCCCAGTTACCAGCCATTCAATAAATGCACATTTACTGTGGCTGACTGGTTCAGTAGATTTTAGAGATTAATACATATATAAGGTAACAAAGTAATACAGTGTACATGGTTTTAGTCCAGGGACTAAACTTTTTCAGCTTATAATATTTGCTGAAACAGGAAACCCTCCTCTCACCTGACCCTATTCTGGTTCACATATAAAGTAAGCATACTGGTTGACAGGCCACACAGGGCAGTAAATGAAGTAGTACTTAAAAACGCAACCACTCAATATGGCTGTGACCAATGCAGTCAGTCACAGTGAACAATGGATGATTAAAGTCAAAGTAGTGCCGAGTGCAGTAAGTTTTTTAGCTGCGGCCTACCGACCAGCACAGTGGCTCAGTGGTTAGCACTGCAGCCTTGCAGCGCTGGAATCCTGGGTTCAAATCCTGCCAAGGACAACATCTGCAAGGAGTTTGTTTGTTCTCCCTGTGTTTGCGTGGGTTTTCTCCAGGTACTCCGGTTTCCTCCTACACTCCAAAGACATACTGATAGGGAATGTAGATTGTGAGCCCTATATAGGACAGTGACTGTCAATGTCTGTAATGCACTGCGGAATGTGATGGCGCTATATAAGTAACCATAATAAATAAATAAAATAATACTGACATGTAAAAATGGCATATGAATGGGAAAGAGAAACATCCCCTCTCTAAACAAGGTTAGTCTACTAGCACTGTGGGAATAACCTGGGCTCCCTTGCCAGTCGGGGTGGAGCCACTTTCAGCTGAACTGCTGTCTGTATTATAGAAATGCCTCACAGAAATCCCCAGATGAGTACCTTTATTGGCTAAAATGTGTTGGGTTATTGTAATATATAGGGACTGAAATAGGGACAGTTTGGTACTGTTCTTGCTAGTGCGAGAGTTATTGGATTCTGGGGTTAGGGTCGGTGAGGGCTTTTACATCACTATGCCCCACGTGAACAACCCATGGATGCTGTATTACTCCCTGCATGAACCCAAGTTCTTCTAATTGGTACAACGGTTCCAATTTTAAAGGGGTATTCCCATGAACATAATCATATCTATATTTGTAGATAGTGAAAAGTTAAACATTTTTGCAAATATAAGTAGTTAAAAACTCTGCAGAGTTTTAAAGATTTTCTCTATCCATCTTAGTGGTGACAGTCTGATGTCTTGATCGGTTGCCAATGGATACGACCACGAATGCAAAAACTTTCTATGGTCTGGAACTTGTCAGGAACCCAACCATGATTTTCTTATTGTTATCATTATTATGGGTTATCAGGCAGGGACACTACATGTATCAGAAGATATCCCAGCCACAAGGAAATCATGGTTGATTTTCTGACCTTAGAAAGATCCTGCATTCATGGTCGTTTCCACTGGCAATCGATCAAGAAAACAACTTGTAACCACAAGATATTTAGAAAAAAATCTTTAAAACTCAGTAAAATGTTTAATTACTTATATTTGAAAAAAATGTTTAACTTTTAATTATCTACAAATTTAAAAATGGTTATGTTTGTGGGAATACTCCTTTAATTATCTTCTTTCTATGTAAATGAGTGGACCCATTAATGCATTTTAACTTAATTTATTAAAAGTTAAGTTTTATTTGGACTTATATTTAAGTTGTCAGGATCCAAGCTTTGTTGTTCATATCTTTTGAATGGTCCTTCAAGAAGACACCTATAGTAATTTTGTGTTGATCTGTTGCTTTTTTTTTAAGATCTGCAAATGATCAAATTTTCAAATACCTAGTTCCAATTTGTGGCATGTGGGAGGGACATAAAAGAAACCTTGAAAGCAAAGTTATTAGCCACACGGAACATCAAAAATCAGTTGGTGTGGGATGATTGTGTGATGCCTCCAGTTCGTCAACGTGTCAGTTATCACCACTTGCAATGAACTGAGAAGGACAGAATCATTGAGCTGAGAGACGTTCATTTATCACTCCAGCAGATTGCTACGTGCCTAGGCTGAGATGTCAGCACTGTTTAACAATGTGTTTCCTGGTGGCTATGATAATGACGAATTGAAACTGGAATCACAGCAAGAGGTGTGAGAAGATGAAACTCTGCATGGATGGAGCATCTGATTGGAAGAATGGTGAATAGTGTTCCATTCTGTATTGGAAGTGAAATTGGATGGTCCAAACCGGCAAACCAGTTGACACAAACCATCTGAAGACATTTGCACGACACTGGGCTACAAGCCAGATATCTATTTCTCCAAGGTGTCCCAGAAGCCATTTTTCAACATGACAATGCCAGGCCACACATTGCCCTTGCTACTCTGAGCAGCCTCTAAGGCTTAAACGTGATATCATGGGCTGCATTTTCTCTGGTATTCTCTCTTATCGAGCACATCTGGGTTGTGATTTGTCGGCAATTACAAAGAGAGCTTTCAGCAGTCAGTCTTTATGACGTGCAAACACAAGTGCATTCATGATGGCATAACATTTCTTGGCGCCCATTAATAACATCATTGATAGCATGCCAAGGCTTATAAGTACACATATTTTTGTTTGTGACTCTTATACTCAATACTGAATAAATCAAGGTGTTTCTTGTCAGCAACACTAATGAAGAACTCCCCTAAAAAGTCCACTAATTTTATTAACTGTCAGGGAATTTACAGATTATCCAAAATAAGAAAAGTGGTGGTCACTACTCAGTCAGTCATTATTGTTTTGAAGTAACACTGCAGCAATAGTAGTTCCTGCAGGATAAATGCTTTTCAGTGGTGGTGTTCAGCATTCACAGCAGACTATAGCATAAACCACAAATATTGTAGGAAGAAATCCAGTGGCAACCTACCTCTTGTCACCAAACTTTTATTGAACAGCTGACAAATTCTTTGTCAGAGTTTTATGAGATATGTTGTGAACATTTCACATTTAAAGAGATTGTACAAAAATACATAAAACATTTAAAATGCAGTACAAAATCAACTACTAACACATAAATCTATATTTTTATGTGTATTGCAATCATCACAATGCATAATTTAGAAGAAAGAAGAGAGATCCTTCTTCTATTTCACACCTAGGGCTGAACCTAGCCTCTCTGCTTCCTGAGGCAAACTATAGAAAGGCGCTAGCCCCCCCACAAAAAAAAGACACCCAACCCGGCTATCTTTGGGTGCGTGATGGGGCACCCCTAATTAGGACAAGCCCTCATGGGAAGATCAAAAAATCCCCTTATTTGGCCCCACATAGTATAACACCCCAGTTTTTTGGCCCCTATATGATATAAAACCCCATTTTTTTGGACCCCCACACGTTACCTGACCCCCTTTTTCTGGCCCTCCACAAGGTACATAACTCCCCTTTTCTGGGCCACCACATGGTATATGACCCTGCTTTTTATGGCCACCACACAGTATATGAACCCTTTCTTATGGACCCCCTTTTATGCCCCCTCAGTATATTACTCCTTTTATGGTCCCTTTTTTAGCCCCCACACAACATATGATACCTTTTTTTATGGGCCCCACACAGTTTATGACCCCCTTTTGATAGCCCACATGCAGTATATAACCCCCTTTTTTACTCCCCCCACACACAGTTTAGGACCCCCTTTTTTATACATCCCCACCACATACACACAGTTCAGGACCCCCTTTCCCCCTCCCATACACACACAGAGTATATGACCCCCCCCAGTATATGTTAGGCGGCTACCTATTGTATTATTGCAATAGGTACTGACCTATAATTTTTACTCACCTGTCCGGCCTCCTGTACAAGCTGCCCTCCACTCCCAGCTTCAGAGCGCACTATAGCAGATACTGAAGAACGCCAGTGTAAAAGATCCTCAGTGTGCCAACAGCGCTGTGGCCCCACCTGAGTCTTCTTTCATATAAAAACCACACTCACCGCCAGTGAGTGCTGGGTTCACAAGATAAATACAAGACAAGCTTTCTAAATTTTTTATATTTATTAACCCCTAAATGGGTCGGTATTAACATCTAACACATGCAGTTCAGAACAGATATGCAGATATATACAAGCATTAACAGTTACTAGTTACAAGATACAGTGCAATGAAATAAAAGGGACTAAAATTGAAATAGTTACTTTACCACGCATCTCCTTGATGTGGCTCTATAGTCCAACACTCACACATGCTCTGTCATGTGTGAATAACCAGTGGAGGCTTGTTAGCATGTGGCATTAATACAATAATCCAGCCTGCATGCTCTTCACAGTCTCTCAGTAATAGTCTCTTGTAGTCTGATCATAGTAAGCAGCAGCATTCCAACCTGCATGCTCATCACAGCAGCCTCTCCTCATGGTCTGTCTGTAACAACTCTGTAGTCTGTGATGGTCTCAACCCAATCTCCTCCCATTGCCTCTTACCTCATCTTTTATACCCTTTATGCCACATCCCAGAATGAGGTCACCGGCAGCAGCAAGTCTGATTGAATAATGCACTCAAGTCCAGATCCTTTGTAAAGAGCTGAGACCAAGTGGAATGATACAATGTTATCAACCAGGTCTGATCTTTGCACAATGCATGTTTCTTTGATCACTCAGAGCTGTGTAGGAATACAATAGAGCCCTGCTGGGATGGATACAAAGCCCTATTGTTCCAGGTTGCTGCTACTGCCAATATACACCTAGGCTTATAGCTGTGCACATTATGAACAAATGCAGGTAAGAAGGGAGATACTATACCCAGAGATCAAAATACATCTCTGAGTTATAGCCATATTTAAGCAGAATCATCACACCTCCCCCTTTAGATGGGGCTTGCAGGAAGTAGGGGCCTACGCCCCTCTTCTGAAAGCACCTCCACCTCCAGCTTCTCAGGCTCTGGCCCCAAAGGCTCCCTCACCTTCCCCCGGGGTCCCAGCAGACTCGGGCCTTGTCAGACTCCGAGAGTGGTTGAGCGCCACGCACCTTCAATATGTCCAGACTAGGGTCAGCTTGGACAGCATCTCTGAACTCTTGGCTGGAGTGAGACACAAGAGAGGTGCATGTTACATAGCTGCCGGCCCCTTCTGTCTCTCTAGTCTGAATAGGGACACTTCTATGGCTCAGGCCCTGATCCACGTACACTTGGCTACCTCCTGCCTGTTCTGGGTCCGCTTTCTGAGTGCTGTCACCCTGTGGAGCCACACTCATAACCCCAGGTCTTTGGGATACCAGTTTAGAGACCCCATCCCGGTGGTCTCTCAGGGTCTCTCTCACACTAGCCGCTAGTTGGGAGAGTTCTAGGGCATTCTGCACCTCCCCCTTTGCTTCCAAACCTACATCCTGTTCCTCCTGTACTTGGGTGGGTGATGGTGATACCTTGAGCAAATGACTGAGATCATGCTTCCCCAAACCATCCTCCCACAATACATTGACAGGTAATACATTGGACATACCCCCTTCTTGGATCACACCTCCAGTACCCCATGCCATCTGCACTTGGGCCATGGGCACTCCTGGAATAGAACTGGACAGAAGAGACGTGTATGTCTCATACCGGCTGGACTCCTCCGGCTTCAAGTGAGTGAGGCTAGTCATGGCGGTCTCAGCACCAACTCCAGGTGGTGTAGGCAACGGTTCAAGGGTCGGAACGCCCTCCACCCTTGTAGCACTCTGGCTGCGGGCTAACACCGCACTACCAGCAGTCCGTCCCTCACCTGGATCGGCCATAAGATCCCCATAGCCTACCTGACCACCTGGTACATGGTCAGCAGTTGGGTGCTTATCGAATGCACTGGGCGAAATAGTAGAAGTCGCTTCCAGTGACTCAGAAGAGCTACCCTGTACACTTTCACAACAAGCATTGGCAATTACATTGACAGTACCTTCATTAGCAATTGTTAATTCACACCGGGCCTCAATGAGATCTGCAGTAGACATGTTAACAAGCTGGGAGGGAGACGCCCCCGCAGATGTGGGTGTGTCTACAGACAAAGTCTCATTGGCTCCTAGCACCGGAGGGAACAAAGCATCAATAACATTTTTGCTGAGCTGGGTTGCAGGAAGCTCATTTGCATCTTCCCCGCTCTCAGCGGAAGGCAACTCATTAGCATTTACACTTACTGCCATGGGAAGTATCTCAGAGGGGGGTTACGGGTCCTCTCTGCAGATATGACAGACACATTATCAGCATTAATCATAGACAGTTTATCACAGTAAATTGGGGTGCTCCCCACCCCATATTGGGACATCATAGGTCCTAAATCAGTTCCCAACAGTACATTAGCTGGCAAATCAGTCAATAGTCCCACAGTCCGCATTCCTTTTCCTGCACCCCAGTCCGGATACACAGATGGGCCACCTGCTGTGGCTTGGGAAGCAGGGAAGTTCTCAGGGCGTTTGGGGCACTCCTCCTTGAAATGTCCTGTCTGGTTACAGGCATGGCCCCGCCACACCTCCCCTTGGGGTTTGGGGAAGGTCACTAGGGTGCCCAGAGTTCTTGGGACAGGGGAGGGACCACCCGGGGCATAGTTTGTCTCACCCAACCTGACGACAGACGGCTGTGGTGACCTCCGGCCTGGCTTCTCCTTCCAACTTGAGGGTCTCTGCAGGGTTGTTGGAGTTTGCGCATGGGCGGTTTGTGCCCGCTGGGAGAGCTCCATTCTTTTGAGCTCAAGCTGATACTGCCGCTCTCGTTCTGCAGCTTCACGATCGGCCTGCCATTCTGCGGCTTCCTGAAAGCAGTACAACATCTGCAGGTATGTGTTAAGGTCACTGGTGCCTACTTGCTGCAGGGCCGTTTGCCAGTATGAAGCCATTCCCATAGCAAGGCTGGGGCTACTGGTCCCTCCTGGTGAAGTAATCCTTGGGACCGGGCTGCTTGCCGCACTTCCTGGCCTAGCCCCAAAATCAGAACTCTGCTCGATTCTCTGCATGGCTGTGGCTGCCTCCATTTCAGCCATACGCTCAGAATCTCCAAAAGCCTGGTTCAGCAGTTCTGAAGATCTGCTTCTGAGTCCACTAGCCATCCACTGGTATTTGCCAAATAAAAGATAGGATAGAATACAAAGAGTAAGGGAGGGGAAAAGCACTGTATCAAACTTTCACTGTATCTTAATGCTTGCTTTAATACCGAGCTTGTCTCATAGGATTACCATAATCCCCAGCATGTGAGTGATAAAGGTCACCAACACACACCGTTTATCCTAAGATCCCACCACGCTGCCACCAATGTGAAAGATCCTCAGTGCGCCAACAGCGCTGTGGCCCCACCTGAGTTTTCTTTCATATAAAAACCACACTCACCGCCAGTGAGTGCCGGGTTCACAAGATAAATACAAGACAAGCTTTCTAAATTTTATATATTTATTAACCCCTAAATGGGTCGGTATTAACATCTAACACATGCAGTTCAGAACAGATATGCAGATATATACAAGCATTAACAGTTACTAGTTACAAGATACAGTGCAATGAAATAAAAGGGACTAAAATTGAAATAGTTACTTTACCACGCATCTCCTTGATGTGGCTCCATAGTCCAACACTCACACATGCTCTGTCATGTGTGAATAACCAGTGGAGGCTTGTTAGCATGTGGCATTAATACAATAATCCAGCCTGCATGCTCTTCACAGTCTCTCAGTAATAGTCTCTTGTAGTCTGATCATAGTAAGCAGCAGCATTCCAACCTGCATGCTCATCAAAGCAGCCTCTCCTCATGGTGTGTCTGTAACAACTCTGTAGTCTGTGATGGTCTCAGCCCAATCTCCTCCCATTGCCTCTTACCTCATCTTTTATACCCTTTATGCCACCTCCCAGAATGAGGTCACCGGCAGCAGCAAGTCTGATTGAATAATGCACTCAAGTCCAGATCCTTTGTAAAGAGCTGAGACCAAGTGGAATGATACCATTGTTATCAACCAGGTCTGATCTTTGCACAATGCATGTTTCTTTGATCACTCATAGCTGTGTAGGAATACAATAGAGCCCTGCTGGGATGGATACAAAGCCCTATTGTTCCAGGTTGCTACTACTGCCAATATACACCTAGGCTTATAGCTGCGCACATTATGAACAAATGCAGGTAAGAAGGGAGATACTATACCCAGAGATCAAAATACATCTCTGAGTTATAGCCATATTTAAGCAGAATCATCACAGCCAGGACACCAGCGTCCTGGCATTCTTCAGTGTTGTGGCGTAAGTGCAGTGCTGCCTAGAGGCGGTAGAAGAGCTGTCCTGTACAGGTGGATAGGTGAGTAAAAATTATCGTCCGCTAGCTATTGCAATAATACAATAAGTAGCAGCCAATTTAAAAAAATGCCACCGTACACCCACCTGCCATCGCCACATGGTTCAATGGTCCCAGTCTTTATAATCCATTCTGCTTTACACTGTGGTAGCTTTAAATAGTCTATCAGCAACATTACCAGGGATGATAGTGCCTTTGGGTCGCCATTATCTTTCTCTTTCACGTAATCAACTAGTTGGGTACAACTTTTTTCTGTGCTCAGTGAGTATACAGTAGGGAAAAAAAAGTATTTAGTCAGCCACCAATTGAGCAAGTTCTCCCACTTAAAAAGATGAGAGAGGCCTGCAATTGTCATCATAGGTAGACCTCAACTATGAGAGACAAAATGAGAAAACATATCTATAAAATCACATTGTCTGATTTTTAAAGAATTTATTTACAATTTACGGTGGAAAATAAGTATTTGGTCAATAACAAAAGTTCATCTCAATACTTTGTTATATATCCTTTGTTGGCAATGACAGAGGTCAAATGTTTTCTGTAAGTCTTCACAAGGTTGACACACACTGTTGCTGGTATGTTGGCCCATTCCTCCATGCAGATCTCCTCTAGACCAGTGATGTTTCCGGGCTGTCGCTGGGCAACACAGACTTTCAACTCCCTCCAAAGGTTTTCTATGGGGTTGAGATCTGGAGACCCAGCCACTTTTCAACTTTAATGCCCTTGCTGATGGAAGGAGGTTTGCACTCAAAATCTCATGATACATGGCCCCATTCATTCTTTCATGTACACAGATCAGTTGTCCTGGTCCCTTTGCAGAGAAACAGCCCCAAAGCATGATGTTGTCACCACCATGCTTCACAGTAGGTATGCTGTTCTTTGGATGCAACTCAGCATTCACTCTCCTCCAAATACGATGAGTTTTGTTTCTACCAAACAGTTCTACTTTGGTTTCATCTGACCATATGACATTCTCCCAATACTCTTCTGGAACATCCAAATGCTCTCTAGCAAACTTCAGACGGGCCCAGATATGTACTGGCTTAAGCAGGGGGACACATCTGGCACTGCAGGATCTGAGTCCCTGGCGGCGTAGTGTGTTACTGACGGTAGCCTTTGTTACGTTAGTCCCAGTTTTCTGCAGGTCATTCACTAGCTCCCCCCCGTGTGGTTCTGGGATTTTTGCTCCCCATTCTTGTGATCATTTTGACCCACGGGGTGAGATCTTGCATGGAGCCCCTGATCGAGGGAGATTATCAGTGGTCTTGTATGTCTTACATGTTCTAATTATTGCTCCCACAGTTGATTTCTTCACACCAAGCTGCTTGCCTATTGCAGATTCAGTCTTCTCAGCCTGGTGCAGGTCTACAATTTTGTTTCTGGTGTCCTTCCACAGTTCTTTGGTCTTCACCATAGTGGAGTTTGGAGTGTGACTGTTTGAGGTTGTGGACAAGTGTCTTTTATACTGATAACAATTTCAAACAGGCGCCATTACTACAGGTAATGAGTGGAGGACAGAGGAGCCTCTTAAAGAAGAAGTTAGAGGTCTGTGAGAGCCAGAAATTTTTCTTGTTTGTAGGTGACCAAATAATTATTTTCCACCATAATTTGCAAATATATTCTTTAAAAATCAGACAATGTGATTTTCTAGATATGTTTTCTCATTTTGTCTCTCATAGTTGAGGTCTACCTATGATTTCAATTGCAGGCCTCTGTCATCTTTTTAAGTGGGAGAACACAATTGGTGGCTGACTAAATACTTTTTTCCCCACTGTATATGTTCAATGAACCATTTAAAAAGGGTCTTATCATTTTGCCTTTTAATCTGCTTTAATGATATGCCAGTGTCTTCGGATCACCTTTTATTCTGATCTGACATATGACTAAATTAGGAGAGCACAAATCTTGCATTCTTGGTTCTTCTGCATTAGCTAAATTGCAGTTTATTACAGTCCAGATTTACTTCCCATGTAAAGGCCTGAGAGATGATGTATTGAGCATAACCTTGACTTTTAATCTGTTTACCATCTCCAAAGTTGCTCCAAAAAATATCATATTCACAATTATTCCTCCTTAACTGGAGAAATGAACCATAGGTGAAGGAATGTGTAATGTTGGAAAGATGATAATCCTCATCACATCTTAAAAGGAGATTAGTTGTTAAGCAGTCTCTCCATAGTGAACAGACTGTCAGACTCATAAGTTGATTGCTAAAGGGCTTTCCCATCTCCCTCTCTCATCTGCTTTGCCTGCTGTCTTCTCTTCTCACTTCCTGTATTCTTCAGCAAGCTTGTAGCTTGGCTTTTATTGTTTGATGGACAGGACACTATGAAGTACCTCAGGAGATATAGACATTGCCTTTACCATGAGAAATTATTTAACATGATTACTAGATATCTATAATAATGCATATCAAATAATATGCACAGTAAATGTATATTACATTACTCAGGTTTGGAGAGAAAAAAAAGTATACATGCTGCCACGACTTACAAACGGACTTGCAGTACGCTCAATTTTACCATAGTATTTACATAGAGAGATAATACACACTGTCAGAGCCTTTATCAGCAAACTTTATTAGTTAACCCGATTGCTTGGATGGAAGCATTCCTTGATAATGTTTTGTAAACAATGGGAGGAATAATCTCACATAGCAGGCAAACGAACCAACATTTCTAAAGCAATGTACAGGTGCATCTCAATAAATTAGAATATCTTTGAAACGTTTATTTCTTTCAGTAATTGAATTAAAAAAGTGACCTCCTATATTTTCTAGATTCTTTACACACAGAGTGTTCTATTTCAAGTGTTTTATTTCTGTAAATGTTGATTATGGATTACAGGTAATGAAAACCAAAATGTAAGAAAATTTGAATATTGTAAAAAAGTTTAGTATTGTAAATTTAGTGTGTTACCTGCCAAGATTTTCTAAGCTTTAAATGGTCCCTCAGTCTGGTTCAGTAGACTGTTGATTATGAATTGAATTACTGAATTACTGAAATGAATGAACATTTCAAAAATATTCTAATTTATTGAGATGAAGCTGTATTTAGAAAAACTAGCAGTTTAAATAGGATCATTGAGATGGGAATACCCTCTTAAGGTCTGGAAGTGCTCAATTGTTTTCTTATATTTGTTTGCATCTTGATATCTGTTTAATTAGTGTTTGTTTTTCTTCTACATATTGAAATTAGGGAAAAAAAAGATTTTTTTTATTATCAAGCACTTAGCACCTGATATTTCAGTTCAAAGGTATCTACTTCAGTGTAGACATGATCAAAGTACAATTTTCAACAGCATTCAAATGCTTATTGCTTTTTAAGGTCTCTTATTTGTAGTTTATCCCATGTAGTTTATTCTAAATTAAAAATTACAGATACAAATAAACTGATCTAAATTGAAAAACATAAATGACAATTTAAATTAAATATGCGTATGCCTATATATAGATGTCACTCTTACAGTTCATTTAGAAATTTGATTTTAAAAATTCTGAATGTAAGCTAAAAATAAAGTTTACCAGATGATTCTTAGGTGAGAAAAGAACTGTCAAACACTTGCAATATTAAGTCGTCTTAGTGTTTTCAGAAACAAACAAAATTGCTATCTTGTTTTGATTTTCAAACAATGTTTCTACTGTTTTCTAACATTGACTAGACTTAACAGGGTGCCAATTTCTGAGAAAAAGAATGGGGAATAGGATTTTATTTCAGTATTGTGTTTCACCTTGACTTGGTTTGTGATGGATTTTTCAAACAGCACTCCATCATAATACTATAGTTTGAAGCTGAAACTCAGCCTTTTGAAAGATCTGCCAAATTAGGACTCTAACAATGTGTGCAAGAGACATTGCACCCATGACCTATCTGTTTTTCATCTTGGCTTTACACTACAAAAAGGAAAATAATTGTCTCCTCTAGTTTCATACCATGCCAAGAATAGGAACATTTTTAAGTCTTTTTCTATCATGAAATGCCCAAGCATATAAAAAATAGGTGAGAATGAATGATACACCTTGTTTTATTTTATTGGTTTAAGCTAATGATGTTATACGGATTTCCATCCTCCCACAGAATAAATATCAAATAAGGGACACCTTGAATAGGTTATGGAACTCATTTAAGAAAAAAGAACTGAATAACTATGACCTAAGTTTTTCCACATATGGAACAGAAATGGTACAGTATATTATACTTTATCATTTGATGTATTGCTATACATACATTGGTTGCTCCCATCACAACTGACCAGACACTACAATAATGATTTATGTTATAAAACTCTTTTCATTCAGTGAGATAACAAGGGTTTGTATAATCTGCAACAAGGGTGGCCTGGGAGAAGTACAGATCATACTGTAGACCATTGATTCAATCCAAAAACTGTAACCATACACTGTTTTCTAATAATATTTCTTTAAAGAACCCAAATGCCATTCAGCAAATAAATAGTACTGTCATATAGAACACAAATAATTTTTCCTTATGTACAGGCATGGCCGTAAGTGTTGGCACCCCTGAAATTTTTCCCGAAAAAGAAGTATTTCTCCCAGAACATTATTGCAAATACACATGTTTTGTTAAAGACATGTTCATTTCCTTTGTGTGTATTGGAACAACACAACAAATAGGAAAAAAAGGCAAATTGGACATAATTTCACACAAAAATCCAAAAATGGTCTGGACAAAATTGTTGGCACCTTTCAAAATTGTGGGTAAATAACTTTGTTTCGAACTCATTCAAATTCACATGTGGCAAGTAACAGGTGTGGGCAATATAAAAATCACACCTGAAACCAGATAAAAAGGAGAGAAGTTGACACACTAACCATGGAGAACAGAAAGAGGAGAAGAGAACTGTCTGAGGACTTGAGAACCAAAATTGTGGAAAAATATCAACAATCTCAAGGTTACAAGTCAATCTTCAAAAATCTTGATGTTCCTTTACAACCCATAGCACTGTAGCTAATATCCCTGGACATGGATGGAAGAGAAAAACTGATCAAAGGTTGCAATGCAGGATAGTCCAGATGGTGGATAAGCAGCCTCAATCAAGTGCTAAAGAAATTCAGGCTGTCCTTCAGGGTCAGGGTGCATCAGTGTTAGCGTGAGCTATCGTTGACATTTTAATGAAATAAAATGCTATGACAGGAGACCCAGGAGGACCCCACTGCTGACACAGAGACATAAAAAAGCTAGACTTCAGTTTTCCAAAATGTATGTGAGTAAGCCACATCATTCTACTGCTAACCGAAAAATGGAATGAGGCCTACAAAGAAAAGAACACAGTACCAATTTTCAAAAATGGTGGAGGTTCAAAGATATTTTAGGGTTGTTTTGCTGCCTTTTGCACTGGGTGCCTTTACTGTGTGCAAGGTATCATGAAATCTAAAGATTACCAAAGGATTCTGGGTCTCAATGTAGGGCCCAGTGTCAGAAAGCTGGGTTTGTATCCTAGGTCATGGGTCTTCCAGTAGGACAATGACCCAAACATACTGAAAAAGTTACCCAGAAATGGATGGAAACAAAGCATTGGAGAGTTATGAAGTGGCCAGCAATCCGATTATGAATATAAATCCCAATGAACACCTGTGGGGAGATCTTAAAATTGCTGTTGGGAGAAGTCACCCTTCAAACATGAGAGCTGGAGTAGTTTGCAAAAGAACAGTGTTCAAAATTCCATTTGAGAGGTGTAAGAAGCTTGTTGATGGTTATTTTTTTCCAAAGGGTGTGTAACCAAATATTAAGTTAAGGGTGCCTGTAAGGTTGTCCAGTCCATTCTTGGAGTTTTGCATGAAATTATATAATTTTTGGCTTTTTTTTTTCTGTTTTTTTGTGTTGTTCAATACACACAAAGTAAATAAACATGTTTAGAATAAAACATATGTAATTGCAATAATTTTCTAGGAGAAATACTTAGGGGTGCCAAAAATTTAGGGGTGCCAACACTTCTGGCCATGAGTGTATGCCAAATAATATTCTAATGTTAAGCTAAAAAAAAATACTATAGAGCTCTTAAATAAAGTAACCATACCGCATATTGTTCCTAAATACTGTTCCCAAATAATGTCTCTATACAATGCTTACATAATTCCACCATGGAGTGGTAAACATTTTATAATCATTGGCCCAGATTTGCTATTGTTGTAATAACTAGACACTGTATAAACATGGCACATCTTTGACCCAATGTGGCGCATATCTGGCACAATGTGGCACATCTTGGTGAATATAGTTTGGACTAAATAAGCCAACTAAGTAAGCCAACTAAAAGGTAGTATAAACTTGGACTATACAGTTTAAATATATGCCAGATTTATCCAGCATCAGCCACTGTTCAAAGCCACCACTTCGCCACGAGCTGGGTTCGACCTGAATATTCCAAATTGTTCAGTTTTTAATGAAACTTAACAAATGTTGATTTTTCTAGGACAAAATAAAATCATTGCCACATGTTTGAGCAGGAAATACAGAAAAGTTACTATGTGAACTTCTAGTACCACCTGGCATCAGCTGACAGCCTCCAAGCCAATAGACAGTAGTAGATGGACACTTTACAGTGCTGATGTAATATACGCTATATAAGGTGCTGCAAGCATCATCACGAGCTAGTTGCAGTAATGGTAGACACAGAGAAGGATCTGTGATTCATCTCACTGCATCATACAGAGCACAGTTGGAATAGGAGTATAAAGTCAGATTCAAGCAATTACCCAGGCAGATTAGCGATAGAAATCAATAGATAGGAATGAGGGCATAGCTCTGCTTCTGTTTGAGTTTAAGACTGCTGCATTCCTGCTTTAATATAGAATAGCAGAGACACAGACAGGACAGTTAACCCTTTCATTGCCAATAAATCAATTTTGTTTATGTAGGCTGTGCAATAGAGCAGTTTTATCTATATAAACAATACTTTAAATATACTTTTTACTGACAAAACAATCCTATTAGTGAATATACAGTCTAGCCTGTGATAATCTAAGAACAAAATTCTCTTATTATTTAATGGTTTTTTTTGTACTCTGCTCACTAAATACATAGTGTGACAGAGTGTTAATCTGAAAAAAAATATTTATTTTTTAAGCATTTTTTATAAAGTATAAGCAGCCTATGCTAATCTTAAAAAACAGTTATTTAAAGCTGACTTTTCTTTTAAAATAACTGTTTGTAAAAAACAATATGAACAACATAGACAGTGCCAGAATAGTTGCCAATCACTATAAGCACTGTGTACTGTAAAAAAATGACTGGAAAAAACAAGGAAGGGGACAGGCAAAAGGTGGAGGGTAAGGAAATATGAGTGCAAGTACTAACAAAAAGAATGTGGGTGGCCACAATAACACTATTTCTGGTCTTAGTGGTACTGCCAGTAGCCACAGGATTGTTGTACTTTCTGAGAATGAAGATTAAGTTTTTCATTACTTAGCTCGCACATCTCAGTCACAGGAGGATATTGCATCTGATAGTGATGTGATCTTGAGTCAGGCTTCTGTGTGTTCCTCCTCCTCCTCCATAACACGTAAAATTTACTACAATGCTTTTCTGGACTGTCAACCATGTCTCTTTCACATTCTTTACTGACACAGATCCCTCACATGTAGTGTGGCACCTGCGGAGCAATCTATTTCTCTTAGAGAAATCATCATCTTTGTGATGAGATGAATGAGAACAGTCAGCATTGTATGCATGCAAAGGAGCAAGATATGACTGGTGGTGGTGGAAGTAGTAGTAGCAGGGGGTGTGGTGCTACTACTGGTATTCATTCTAGTAGGGGAGCTAGGGAGAAATCTGGAGATGGAAATTCTGAGAGTGTGCATGGCCATAATTTATCAGAAAAAATCGTGGAAGGTGATGATGACATTGCTGATGATGATTCTTTTGCTGTTAGGACCTGACGAAAAGGATGACAAGGTGACATCAGATGAAGAGGGTGGTGACAGTGGTAATAGTAACAATTCCAGCTATTGTTCAGGTCCAACATCCAAAAAGCCTGCTGGGGACAGACCAAGGGGAAGCTGTGTAGGGTGGGGGGGGTGACACTGATGGTGGTAGTGGCAGACATGTTGCAGGCGGCAGTAACTACATATGGTCCTCTCCTTTGAGGGGACTTTTTTTTCCATAGCCAAATGATAAATCCATGGTGATGTACAAGATCTGCATGCAGAAATTTAGCCATGACTGTGTAGAAACAAATGCAGAATGTTATTGCTACATACTCACATGAAAAGTGATCATTATCTTATTTTGGCAAAACAGACTTGGCAGTGGCACTGGCAGGGAAAGTGAGCAAGACTGTTCTACTCCTTCTCCCCTTGATCTCTCATGTAGGCAGGCCAAATATACACCTAGCACATGGTCATTGTTATCATCATAGCCAACTCACTGTTTCTTCCTCTTCAATGCCGACATCAGTAATCCATAAGGGAAGATTTGTCCAGGAAACAACAATATGCACCTACAAAAAAAAAAAAAAAAAAAACCAAAAAAAAAAAAAAAAAAAACCCCAAAAAAAAAAAAAAAACAAAAAGAAAAAAAAAAAAAAAAAAAAAAAAAAAAAAAAAAAAAGGTTCTGAACAAACTTAAACTTTGGGTCATCTGGAAACCCCCAAGCAACTGAGAACTGTGTCAATCACAAGAGACGGGTGGACAAACAAAAACCAACAAATTCAACAAAATTAAAGCATTGATTCTGCAAGAAGGACGCACAGCAACCAAAAAACACCAGGAATCAGAGGTCCTAAGAAAAGGGGCAAAGAAAAAAAAAAAAAAAAACAAAAAAATGTAAAAAAACGAAACACACATAAACCAGAGGGCAGCTCAGGAAAAAATTTTGTCTCCAAACTTCCATCTGTAGGTTCTGCAACACTCGCATCTGGCCAAGCAACTGGCAGTGCAGTCGCTGCCATACCACTTAGCGGCTTTAACTACACTTAGCCAAGTATCCTGCTGGATGGCTCCTCATCAATCTGTTGGTTCACCACTTTATTAACTTATAGTGACTTAAAAGAGGTGCTCATAATGGCCAGAAAAGTGTCTGTGTATTTTAGCCGTTCTTATGTCGCAAAAAAACACTCTGCTCGATTTGCAGTGGCAAAACAGTCTGCCTTTGCACCACTTTATCTGAAATGTTCCAAATCAGTGTATCTCCACCTTAAACATGCTGATGCATCTGTGTCAGCAGGAGAAGGAAGTGAACGATCATTGAATGCAGCAGACCTTTCAAGAACTACCGCTTTATCATGTGATCTGTGCTATAGTATGGGCTTGACTAGAAGTGCCCCATGTTCATTATGCAGCTGAAGCAAAGAACAGTACAACTTACTTTACTGTGCCTGCTCAATGAAGTGAGGTGTACATTAATCGGCTTCAACAGCACACAAGACACGCAACTAGAGCCACTGGAGTTGGGTCCTGAACTCTTCTTCAGCAACTTAAATGTCATAAAACTTGAAAATTTTAAACATTGAGAGATGAAAAATTTTTTTTTCCAGTCGAAAGGAAAGTTAAGCAAGGACAGATCTTTAGTTTTTAAAAAATTCACAGTTTGGTATAATTGACATATTAATTTTATTTTTGTGGGTAAATATTATGACAATACAAAATTTACATAGTTCTATTATGTTTTACTACTTTTGAATGATAAAGTAACTTTTTAATAAAAATCTTTTCTTGTCATAAACGACAAAGCTGTGTGAGAGCTTGTTTTTTGCAGGACAAGCTGTAGTTTGTATTAGCATAATTTTGGCATACATAGAAATTTACTTGTTATTCTTCCTTTAGGAAAGCAGGATAGAAAAAATAGCAATTTTGTCAGGATGGGGGCCTTGAGTGAATGTAATGGTAGAGCGTGATCATGATTTTTTTTTTTTTTTTATTGACTGATGGAGATAGTACAGCTGAGTATAGAACTTCATCAGTCTCATAGAAGTAAATGGGACAGTAGTCATGCATTCACATTACTGCTTAATTACGGGCAGCATGGTGGCTCAGTGGTTAGCACTGCAGCCTTGCAGCACTGGAGTCCTGGGTTCAAATCCTGCCAAGGACAACATCTGCAAGGAGTTTGTATGTTTTCCCTGTGTTTGCGTGGTGTTTCCTCCACGTACTCCGGTTTCCTCCCACACTCCAAAAACATACTGAAAGGGAATGTAGATTGTGAGCCCTATATGGGACAGTGACTGACAATATCTATAAAGTGCTGCGGAATATGATGGAGCTATACAAGTAAGCATAATAAATAATTGATAAAGGGGACTTTGGAACCCCATTCTCATGATATCCTGGTTTGGCTTTAATCCCAGATGATATTATCTAGGTTTCTGTAAATCCAGGTATAGATCTATAGGAGTCTACCTTCCAAAAGGTTGTGCTATAGTGAGTTTTCCTTTTTCCATCTAGAACTTATTTGCATATGTTTACACTATTAACAGCATTAACCATTTTTGTGGCCAAAGATTTCTTGTGTAGAGCATACTAGCTGTTAGATGTCATAAGGAAAAAAATTGCCACAGTGTCTGTCTGTCTAGTGTGGCCTAGTTTCTCCTGTCCAAATGTTTGACCTTATTATTTAAGGGATTTCCCAAGGCTTCATACAGATGGCCTATTTTTAGTATAGAAACAAAGTATTCGGCACTTAAAGTGTTCTGATAGTGGTCATTACCACTCTACCACATTTCCACTTTGTTTCTCTGTTTCTTCTACAGGAATCCAATGGTCTGATGAAGGTCTATGACAGACCGAAACGTTACACTCCTGGTTGTTCACATGGGTTGTTTTTTGCCTAATAAAGCCTATTTCCTCATGATTCACTACTTTTGAGTGCCAGATACTTTATTCGTATACAAACATAATGAGTTATTTTCTGTGTACCAAACAAATGGGAGTGCTGTGTCACTTTGATTGGTTATCTTTAGTATAGGTCATCAATATGAGATTGGTGAGAGTCCAACACCTGATGCCCCCACTGATCTGTACAGAGACACAAGATTCTTGAAGACAGTTGCACCAGATAGGTGTCCTAGTACAGGTATGAGTACTCCCATTTTTTTAAGTCAGAAGAAATGGCCATAGTTAAAAGAAGTGTAAACTTAGGCAATGTTTATAGAACAGTAACATACATTGTTAATGTGCCAGAATTCTGGGGCACTTTGGCACCAAAATCTGGAGTACATTACACCACTTATATTAAAGGGTACCTGAGTTTTCAGGAAAAGTTGACATATGTGCAGAGTCTTGCTGGGTAGTCTGCTATATGACTGTATAAGCCCCCATATATGGCATCCTATAGGTTTTTCGGCTGCTAATAATAATCACAATATGGCTGAAGCACAGTTTACATTTGTCCCTGTGGCAAGGAGTATGTACTATTAGGATTAGCCTGCCTCATCCACTATCCATTATATCTTGTGTGGTTTGTTTACATGTGTTTCGCCAGCAAACAAATAGCTGAAAAAAGCCCAAGTGACCATCACATATGAAATCCAAGAACACTGAACTGCAAAAATAGGGCAAATACATGCAGGTACCCACTCAATTCTTGCATCTACTATGCAGGCATGACACAGAAAAAGAGCAATCTATGAGCACAGTCAGGAAAGCTGCTCACTATTTTTGCATAATATCCCTTTTCTAATCACACAAGTAGTCAGAAGTAGATACAAGTACATAGAAGACTTTTTTTCTTACATAGTAAGCTGTCTTGCTTATCTAATGTATCTATGGATGAAGCTTGGCTAGTAACAGGGAGTGAACTGCAAATTAGCTAGAAGGGAGACACCTAGTGGCAGTAACTTTAGAGAGTTTTTAGGCAGAAAGCAGACACATTTTGTTCAAGAATCACATGCAGTATGAAATTAAATTAAGTTGTCGGAAAAGTTAGTGACCATTTCCAGAGACTTTCTGTGCCTCTTCCAAGAAAGGAGTAGGCTTGTTGGAAAAGGGGTGTGGCTTACAGACAAGGTAGGTCTTAATATGCAATACCTTGTGTCAAAAATGTATCAAAATGTCGGCACATCTGTTTTGTCAGAAACTAAGACAAATTATACATGTTGTAAAATTAGATTATATTTATCATCCAGTATCAGCCACTGTGAAAAATCTGGCACATTTTTAAAACTGCCTAGTCTAAATTTGTATCATCTTAGATAGTTTTAGTAAATCTGCCCAATGTGTGAACCAAAGCTATTGTTCAGACACTTTTTCCACCTTTTTTGATAACTTAGAAAGTGTCTAGAAAAAGAGTGCCTAAGTGGAGTCATAAAGTTCACCAAATTTGCACCAAAGTAAATTCAGCCATGAGATGGAATTATGAAGAGACACCTGCCTATCATGCCTAGCAATTTACACCAAATGTACCATTGATTATGGACCATTTTGATGAAATTTGATAAAATTTGTACTGTTTTCACTATTTCATATGCATTTTATGACATCATTGAGAAATCTACTCCAGCGTGTTACGCCTTTTGCAGGACTTGAAAGATTAGTATGAGACATGAGATTGATACACGAGATTCTCTCTTTGGTTCTCTTAAAGTAACTGTTTTAGGTACTGCTCATTTAGGGCCCTGCCCTAGTCATAACACAGTAGTGTTATTAGTAGGGTTCCCTTAAATACTGATATCAAGATCCAAGTTGTGCTTTATTTCCAACAGAAATCTAACTTCTTATGTAAAATATTAACAAAACACATACAACTGTTCAACCATCGTGCAATATTGCTACATTTTTATAATTTTATAATCAAAGTATTATTATATCTATACATTTTACTATGATCAGCAGACTTCTCATGCTGAGTAGTTATATTTTAATAATTTAAATTATGTACTGATTTAAAGTTAATAAAATGAAGCGAACTGCATTTTTTTTTTACAGAAGGTTATATGAAACACTATTATTATAAACATAAAAAGTGTAAGATGTAAAATTAACAAGAGTGAGCTTCAAATACACAGTTTTTTATCCATATATGAAAATAAACAGTATTAAAATACATTTTATTACAACGCCACATAAAATATCAAGGGGATTATGTAATAAATGTTGTGCTGCTTGTAATGTGATACATCCTAATCCAGCTTGCAAAAAAAAAAATCCATATATTTTTTAAACATCACAGGTTTCTCTTCCTTTCATGTGTTTGCATTGGGATACATCATATAGACTTCCTGTGAAGTCTCAGAAGCTCGGAACATTATAATTTCATCTGCGAAACACTCTCATGTTGCTTCATGAAAGTATCACAAACTGCAACAAATCTATACTTCTCCAGGGCAAATTTTACTTCTAGAGAATCAGTTTTTTTTCTCCTGAAACAGTTTAGCCATAAATGCATTGGGTTAAGTAATACAAAGTAACATTTAATGATTAAACGATACAACTTTATTTCAAGTGAAATAACACATTTTAGCACTTTAATAGATTCAATTTATTTCCACCATTTACATGCCTTTTAAAAGTAACAGTGGCACGCAGTAGTTTAAGTATTTAAAATATTTTCTAAGATAAACAACTTGGTTCTATTGGCTATCAATTCTTAAAACAATGAACTTTTCCACATACATAGCATATTAATTTAATGCACTTTCCCCTGCTTCTCTATTTTTATGATACTACTTGACATGACATGCCCTGCATAATGACAACAAAGCATGTGCCCACAGTTCTTACCACCATACAGACTTGCTGTCTATGCTGACATCACCACAGAATGTATTTAAGCTAACTACATTTATTTTTTGGGTTTACATATACTTTGCAACTCTATAAATATATAAAGCAACTTTCAAACAATTTGCACAGGGATAATTGCAATGTTCTTTACTTAGTCAACATGTGTTATCTGCTTGATTGTTATTTTTAACCAATTGGTGCACAGTGCTCTCCTACTTGCATACATTGATGTTTTGGTGTCCATTGAAGTGGATCAGAATAGCAGAATTTTACATGCACACTTGGAAAGCTTAAATTTGCTTTGATGAATAGAAACAAGAAAAAAAAATTGGCTCTAGATTTATAGAAAATGTTATAGCAAATGCTAGTACCTGACAAAATCAAAACAATAAGGAGATTCTGTATCCTATGATATAACCCTTCTAAAGAAGTAGCAAAATCACAGAGAGTGTATATCCATTCCCCTACAGGCATATATGTCACAGAATTGGAGAGGAATTTAAAAAAAAATAATAATATAATAAAACTTAACATTTATTATAATCTAAAAGTGGACAAGCCACTAATTATGTGAGTGTCTAAAAATATATATGGTACTGTGATGAAGATCACTGGAAACTCATAAATAGAACAAATCTGATTCCAGCCCAATACTCGCATCCCATATAGATTACCCAAAACTATAATTAACACATCAGCTGAATGTCTGGTGTCAGAGCAGTATGTGCAACTCCAAGATCACCTAGGCTGGTATACAACAGTGGCGCTGAGAGTCATTTATCCCAGCACCACTTAATAAGCTAATGCCTGGTGTCAGAGCAGTAGTGCAGCTCCAAAATCACCTAAGCTGCTATACAAACAAAGCGTTAAGAGTAATTAATCACAGCACCAATTTGCAAGCTCTAAACTGCTAAGCAAACAACAGCCCTGAGAACAATAGATCCCAGTGCCGATTTAATTATATTGCCATCTCTGGGTCCCCTCCACGAGAAATGTTAGAAGCATTGGTGATTACGTTTCCTAAACCAGGGAAAACCCACGACACCCCACCTAACTTCCAACCCATTTCCCTCTTAAACACGGACTTGAAATTGTATGCCAAAGTCCTAGCCAGGAGACTTATGGATATCCTACCTACTATTATCCATAAGGATCAAGTAGGCTTCATAAAGGGAAAGTAAACTTTAGATGGTATAAGACGCTTTATTGATCTTGTAACATGGCCCACAGCCGTCGGACGCCTTCTCTGCTCCTAGCTTTGGATGCAGAGAAGGCGTTTGACCGTGTCCATTGGGGATATTTGTAAGCAGTGTTGCAAAAGTTTGGCTTCCCCCCTCTATTTAGGTTGCCATTATGGTGCAGTATACTGTTCCCTCAGCTAAAGTCTATTCTGCAGGAGTTTTGTCTACCGCTTTCAATATTACTAATGGAACCTGTCAGGGATGCTCATTATCTCCCCTGATTTTTGCACTGACTATGGAACCATTCGCCCAATGCATTAGGTCCACTTCTAATCTTTGGGGCATTGAGGTCGGTGCAACTGAACATCGCATAGGGCTGTTTGCAGATGTTATGTCACTGTCAAAGCCTGAACAATCACTTGCCACTGTGATGACCCTTATAAATGACTTTCATAATGTAAGTTATTACAAAGTAAACACCTCAAAATCCCTGATTCTAAATATGGGAATTCCCCTCCCTATACAACAACATCTTCAGCAATCCTTTCCCTTTCCTTGGGAAACAGGTGCAATACCCTATTTAGGCATACAATTGACTTACCCACCTTCACAATGTTGCAGAACAAATTACCCGAAACTCTTATTAACCATTCAAAAGAATATTACCTCTTACTTCAAAATCCAGATCTCATGGCTAGGCAGGCTTTCTGCAGCAAAAATGTTCCTTATTCCAAAGATCCTACATTACTTTAGGTACCTCCCCATCAAAATTCCCAAACATTTTATTACAACCCTTCAACGCTTATTAATGTGCTTTATATGGGGACATAAAAGAGCCAGGCTCCCAACATCAGTACTGCTTCTCCCCAAATCCAAAGGAGGGTTAGACTGTACTAACTTACTGCATTATTACTACGCATCTATTGTGGATCAACTAAAAGCTTGGTGGCACATGTCTGAGGGGAAACACTGGGCTGATATCGAGAGATACTGTTTGGGATTGCCTTCTCTAACGTTACTACTATGGCACTTCAGATTCCCATCGTCTACAGTTAAGGTTACACTGCCCACAATGCAAGCAGTGGGGGAGGTGTGGAGACTATGCCATACTAGACTTAAAGTCTTCCAGGTTAACCTAGCATGCGCCCCCTTGGAAACCTTTCCTCCCTTTATACCAGATCTAGATATCCAGAATTGGGTTAAGGGGGGTTTATTAGTTCTGGTTCAGTTATACCAGGACAAGGCTTTACATTCCTTTGCCCATACTTGTGACCAGTTCCAAATCCCCAAACATGACTTCTATAAATATTTGCAAATCCGCCACTTTTTGAAAGAGGTCACTTTCTCTAATGATCCCCCTAACCCTCCATTTGCCTTGCACGTTTATAACTCTACTAGCACAACTAAGGGTATCTCTTATGCTTATAAAGCCATTAGCGATCACTCACCCCCAGTACAACTTGGATTTAGGTTTAAATAGAAGTCAGATCTCAGTCAGACATTCACCGACGCTCAGTTGACTGAGGTATTCTCTTTACCTTCGAGGGTATCTCATTGCATTGATCACCTGGAGTCATCCAGAAAATTGATGTATAGATGGTACTATACCCCAACTAGACTAGCACTTATCTTCTCCACAGCTTCCAAAACCTGCTGGAGATGTAATTTGGAAACTGGTTCCGTTCTGCATATATTGTGGTCATGTCCTTGACTTAAGCAACTCTGGAACCAAATTTATAACCTACTGCACACTATAATTCAGCATCCATTTCCTTGGAGACCACATATAGCTCTGCTTTCATTGGGCATTGACACGCTACCGCTTGATGATCAATGTATCATTTTCCACGACCTGACTGTCACTAGATCTAGGATTGCCCAATTATGGAAAAGCCCAGACCTTCCTTGTATGCCTGAAAGCACTAGAGCAGTCACATTTAATTGCACTATGGAACATTTGTTATCATGTAGATTGGGTAACACCCAGGCATTTAAGGGTTTATGGGGTAAATGGGTAACATGGTCAGGCTATGAGTGTTGATTTTGCATTAGTACTTGTTATCTATACTGGTACTACATTGTTAATTGGTAATTACCAATTTGACTAATATTCAATGGAATCTCACCTGCCTTGTTTTTGAGTTGTGCTTATAATGTCTACTGGATCACTGTTTGTTGTTTTTGATTGTTGATTTTGTGTCACATTCTATTACCTATGCCCCTCCACCCTGACTCCACCTTCCCCCGACCTATCCCTCTTTCCCTCCCTTTTTTTCCACCCTTCCCCCCATCAGCCCACCACAACCTCACTCATTGCCCCCCCTCTCCTTTCCTTTCCCTCCTCATTTTCATTATGATTTGATATACCGTGATTTTTATCAAGTTTGCAAATACTTTGAAAATCTTTAATAAAATACAAGTTAAAAAAAACATAGAAATATTTATCCGATACAGTGAATGTCGTAGCAAGGAAAAAAATTAAAATGGTCAAATGGCTGTTTTTTCAACACTCATATAAAAAATGGAATAAAAATAGATCAAACAATCAGACCTTCCTCAAAATGGTATCAATAAAAATGTCATCTTGTCCCACATGAAAAGGTGCCATACCCAGCTCCATACACATAAATATAAAAAAGTTACGGGTGTCACAATATGGCGACACAAAATGTTTTTTCTATTTTGCAAAGTTTTAAATTTTTTAAAAGGTATCAAAATATTACAAATACTATATAAATGTGGTACTGCCACAGAATACAGGTAATATGTTATTTGTACCACATAGTGAATGCTGTAAAAATTAAACCCATAAGAAATTGGCGCAAATGTGTTTTTTTTTCCAATTCCACCTCATTCTGAATTTTTTTTCCAGATTCCCAGGAAATTGCACAGAATATTGAATGATGCCATTACAAAGTAAAATTATTTTTCAAACAATAAGTCATTATGTGACTGTAAACTGAAAAATTAAAAAAAATTATGGCTCTTGGAATGTGGGGAAAAACATAAGTGCAAACATTAAAATTGGCTTGGTGCTGAAGGGGTTAATTACCATTGTGGATATATATATATATATATATATATATATTTTTTTTTTTTTTTTTTTTATGGGAAAGGAGGTAATTAATATTTTTGTTTCCTATGTATTTATTTATTTATTAACATGTAATTATCAGATTGTTTATATCACAGCCCGCACTACTCTAGTATTTTGGGCTACGGTAAAATTGCTAAATTGCTATTAAATCCTGCCTAAGACAGGGATTATTAGCAACTTACTATAGCAGGCCAAGGAGCCTTCAGAAGTTGAGTATGGCATCTGAGAGGATATTTGTCTATGCTTTAATCAAGGACAATGCCAAAAGAGACCTACTGGCTATGACGTCCACTCAGCTTCTGACCCAAACAACCCAACACCTGATTTACATGTATGACAGATGGTGGAATGGGGCTAAATACAATAGCATCATCAACATCAATATAACCACCATTTCAACCTTATTTTTTTATTGTTTTTACTGAAAACCCAGAAAATCCACCTGTCCTCAAAATAGCATTGCATTTTCAATGTCTATGGCCTTGTCATTCTTCTTCCCCAGTATCCCCTCCAGCTATTCCCTTGCTATTTGGTGTACATTGAGATAACTATATTCACTGTATATTTAATAAATGATGGTAAATAGATGATGGTAAAATGTTCACAGACTATGGACAACTATATTGCTACATAGAATACTGTACCAATACTCATCATCTGCTCCGCTTCACTCTTTTAAAAACAAAAGCCCCTAAATTATTTATTTTTAATACAGGGAGGGGGTACAAGGGCACTTACATTGGTGTTTTCATTCACAAACCTGTCCACACTTAACTGATCTCTAATTTGGTAAAAGATTCCAATTTTCTTGAAACTAATTCAATACAATAACACAAAATACTCACAAAAGTCTTAAAAGGCAGTAATTCACTTTCCCTGATTGAGTGTCCCCATATAAACACAATAAGATAGTTAGCATATCACTCTGTGATAACTTGTCATGACACCATGTTTAGGAAAAACTGCCTATGATTTGATTCACACTTATGGATATGTCCATTTAAGAGGACAGGTAAGGGATGCCACATCTGCACTGTTTATGGTCATAGCTATGCCTTTACCAACACCATAGATTCAAAATGAAAGCACAGATGCTTAAAATGTTCCCGGGGCTCTAATGGTGAGCCCCAGTACTATCGGATATCCTAAGTACCAGGGCTCACCATTAGAGCCCCGGGAACTGCAGTTTTTACTGCTTTCTGAATGCTGTGATTATACCTAATTGCCTGAGAATCAGAGGGGAGTTAGGCATAGGGGGATGGACTCTAACGCTAGGATCTAGCTTTATCACTGCCAGGTTCTAGAGACAGTGGTAGCATTTGGAGATATTATAGGTCCTGCTATGTGGTATTTATAATCACTTCTATTTTCTCCTGATGAACTCATTTCAATAATCTAATGAGGGAAACTCGTTGAGCTTTTAACACTAGAAGTCCCAGAGAGGGGTCATTTAACATTTCTACCTTTGGAACCCAGAGACGGGTCGAATGACCTGAAGGATTTAAGCAAACAACCTATAATCACCGCTTTTGTTCTGTAATTAAGGCCATTACTGTCACACCACAGGATTTACAATAGGCTGCTGTGGGGGGCTGTGTGTGTGTGTGTGTGTGTGTGTGTGTGTGTGTGTGTGTGTGTGTGTGTGTGTGTGTGTGTGTGTGTGTGTGTGAGTGGCATGTCCTTCTTGTGTGACTCACTCAGTAACTGCGATTTTTTTGCGTTTTTTTTTTTTTTTTGCACCCATTGACTTGAATCTAAATATACAAAAATGTAAATATACAAAAGAACAACTGTTATTTGTTTCCATGCTTTTTATTTTTGTTATGAAAATAATAAAAAAAATACAAGGAATAAAACAATTCCACACATATTTACAATAGGCTGCTGTGGGGGGCTGCGTGTGTGTGTGTGAGTGGCATGTCCTTCTTGTGTGACTAGCATTTCAGCACTTACTCAGCAGTCTGTCTGCACTGTCGGAACATACCTGGCACTGCCTGGGTATGTCCCTGGTACATTTGCCACACGTGTATTTGTAGCAGTCAACACATCTCTCAGTTGCACAATTGTTCGTGCATCGATGGTTGACCTGACACTTCGCCCTTTTGCCAGGGCTGGGTGTGGAAGGTTGTTGCCGAAGGAGTTTCTCCTTGCATGCCTTCTTTTCAGTCACATGAGAGCCACCTAACTCTTTTGCAAGCTCAACCAGGAAGTCCACCCGTCTCTCCTGCACCCCAGTGCATGCCTGATAAAGAACATGAGCATTCAGTGCTGCCATGTCAATCATGTTGTAGAACACGGCGACTGGCCATCTCCGTGTTCCTGCACGCACGCTGTACTCCCGCACCATTTGGTCCATTACATCCACACCGCACTTTGTGTGATTGTATTGTGTGACCGTGTTTGGCTTCCTTTTGTTGGTATCCTCAGTCTCAACCACGCTGTGCATGCTGCTGAGAATGTAGACGGCCTTCTTTCGTTTGGGTGCATACACTGTCAGTGTGGCACCAGTGGTTGAAAACACCTGAGTGGTGAATTCAGTGCGGTCCATCTGTCTAGCGGATTGAGGAATTTCCCGGCGACTCTTGTTGACTGTGCCGAGGATAGTGGTTTTCCGGCTAAGCAGTCGTTGTGCAAGTGACAATGATGTAAAGAAATTGTCCGTGGTTACAGTTCTGCCCTTGTCCATGAATGGTTCCATCAGCCTCATCACTACAGTTTCGGACAGTCTCTCCCCGCTGGGACGACTGGGGTCCTTGCCAAGATATGGGAGGACATTACAGATGTACTTTGATTTCAAGTCGCAAGCCACCCAAAACTTGATGCCAAACTTGTCTGGTTTTGTTGCAATGTATTGCAGAAAACAGCAGCGAGTCTTTGACGGGAAAAGCTGTTCATCAATAGTGATGTGTCGACCAGGGTTGTAGGATGCGATGCAGTTGGTGACAAACGATCTCCACACATCGGAGATTGCAGCAAACTTATCGGTCTCCACTCGCTCACTGCGTGTGAACATGTCATCAAAGCGTAGGTGTTTCATGATGTCTTGGAAGCGGTTTCGGGTCATAGTTGCAATGATCCTTGGGTTTGCTAGGTTTGCTGACCAGCTGTCACGTAGTGATGGAACCTTGGTCACCCCCCCGCAAGATAATGACTGAAATAAATGCCATTAGTTCCGGGAGACCCATGAACCAATCCACCTGCTCCGTGTGACGTGCATGTTGAGTAGTCCATTCTTGAATGCTACGAAGCATGTCAAGAGTGATAAAACAGAGGAAGCTCTGAAGGCGACTCCGGACACTTCGTCTGGCCTTAGCACTTGGCTCTCCATCTGTAGGGTACGGTTTTATTGCGGTGAAATGGAGACGTTTCCCCACTTCTACTTCACGCCACACTGTGCCATCTTTTGCGGTCTCTGTTGGCTCACTCGCCAACCGAGCTCTCTTTTTTGGTAGAGGAGGAGTCTCCTCATCTGCAAGATAAATAATTTCAAATTAACATTTTGTTTTGGTTCTAAATAAAAAAGATAGTCAGGAAATAAAAATCGGTAATTTGAAAAAAATCTAACCTGAAGACAGCTCAGAGTCCGAATCCAGTTGAAGGACTATGTCTTCTCCATCTGAGTAGAAGGGTTGGTGTTGCTCAGGATCAGTTCCAATGCCTGTTGAATGGTGTGCCTTCTCTGCATTTTGTTTCTTGTGAACAAAATAGGTGAAGCAGTCCCTTCACATCCCCCACAGCACAAAAGGCTGCATGCAAATTTGCTAAGGTGTTAGCAACCTTATGCATATTCCCAGCACAACAATGCAGCTGGGGGATGGGCAGACACACTCAAGAGCATCTTACATTCTTTTGTTTACACTCTCTTACAAGACCTGAGGTGGATCAACACAATTGCCCCCTGCAGATTCCTCAGACAATGGCCACATTTACAAATGAAAGGATGCTAATTGGAGCCATCAGAGTTGTCTGTTTGGACTAAGGGTCATTTGACCCTCTTTCAGGACTTCAAGGGGGAGCTCGAAATTTCTGGGACTTCTAGTGCTAGGTTCATACTCTCACAGTATATAATTCCAAATGTGTTAATTCATAGTTTTGATGCCTTCAGTGTGAATCTACAATTTTTATAGTCATGAAAATACAGAAAACTCTTGGAATGAGAAGGTGTGTCCAAACTTTTGGTCTGTACTGTATCTAACATTAAATAAACTTTTAAGACATGCTTAAAGAGGACATTTCACCATCTCTACCAACTCCAACTGTTTGCAACACTTAACACATGCCAGTAAATTGATTCCAGCAAAGTTGGAATTTTTGTCTCTAGCCTTAATGTTCCTGAGTAATTATTTCAGTTAATCTCAGCACCCAATATGCTAATTTGATCTAACCAAGGGCCTCCAACCTGAAAGCCTAATTAGTATAGATGGGTGAACCTCACAAGATGCGTTTCAGTGAATATTTGTGAAGTTTGGCCTGAAATAAACTGGAATTTGTTTGGCACAAACCAGAAGTGCTACCAAAATGGGATGTAGGGGGACTGCTGGACAACAGAATAGAGGTGAGGCAAGGTGAGTATAACAGTTTGTTAATTTTACTTCCCCTTTACTTCAATCCCCCTGGGCCTTCACTTATTATCTTCACTTATTATTATTTCCTCAGACCTCAGAGTATAGTAATCTTTTGTGGGTGATAAACCCCAAAACTTTCGGGTTTGGGTCGAACCCAAAAGTTTTGGAACATTTAGGTTGAATCCAGTTCTATCTGAATCGGTTCGCTCATCCCTTCTTATTATCATATTGGCTGCTGAATCTAACGCCACTGATTGCTCATGAATCGTGGTTCCAACAAATCAGTGGAACAGCCTACTATTAAATGGTCATAAGAGTTGAAATTGTTGGAGGTGGTGACAGGTACACTTTAAAGCTATGAATATTAGGATAAATCGGCTGAACAAACATTCATTGAAATTATTTCTCTAGCTTATAAGCAATAGTACCAACATATTCTACAGTGTCTTCCAGACATTGTCATCATTGACTATCACCAGTAGGGCTCATAATCTAAATTTCCTATCAGTATTTATTTGGAGTGTGAGAGGAAACCTGTGGAAAGATGGGGGAAATATGCAAATTTCATGCAGATGCTGTTCTTTGTCATATTCAAACCAAGCATCATTGAGCCTCTGTGCTGACCATAGGAATATGTTCCCTATCAAAGGCCTCTGTAAGCTTGTCAATCAGTCAACAAACAAGCAAAGGCTCTTTTGTTAGGTGATCACAACTTTTATATCGACGTTAAAATCGTTGTCAGGAGCAATTAATGTTAGGATGATTGTTCTCATGCTTCTTGTAGCAGCTACATGGGCTGGTCTATAGAATATACACTCCATTGTCCTCACACATTTTTCCCTTTTCATTTTATGGTACAATTCTGTTTCAAGATTCATGAGAAATACTTTGATATATATTCTGTCCATCACTAGAGGTTTTAGGCTTTTTCCATGTATTCTCATAACTGAACAGGTTGGAAGAAGATTTAGTAAGGAAATAAAATGACTAAATTAAAAGGAACTACATTAATGAAGTTTAAGAAAGAAAGAGAAAAATTCAATGTGAATAAAAAAAGGAAAAGGTTTTAGAAGACAAAAATATACAAAGTTGAAAGATAAAGGACAAGGCTTTGATATAAAGATAAGACAGATGACTGAAAAGTGAAAGAAGGTTTAATGGGAAGATCAAAAAACTGACAGAAAGGAAAAAGAAATAAACACAATTCTTATAGAACAAGTGTTTAAAGAAAAAATAAAGTGTCATAGAGAAATAAAGAGACTGAGAAGAGAATAATATATCTCAGAGGAAAGTAATGTACGAGTCTGAGAGGGAAAGAAAGTAAGTGTCTGAATAAAAGGATGAAGCAAGTATAGAAAAGTGAAATCAAACAAGTGTCTGAGTCTAGTAAATATGATAGAGGAGAGAGTATTTTCCAATAGTTTTCCCAACAATAACAGGGTAGACACTAAGAGTATCCTGAGGCTTTAAATAGTAAGTGAAAATGTCCAGTCATATAGACTGTTTGTAGCCTTTTTTTTTAATTAAAATAATTAAATAAAAAACACGTTATATTTTTAGTTTGTAACCATGGAGACATAGGTTTGCATATAAGATATATACACAGCATGAAAAAAAGTTTTCAGCCAGCATCAAATGATGGAGCAATTTGTTGGAGTGAAGACCATTAAATACATATTGGCCCATACATGGCCCTTTTCAAAAGCCTCTGTGTAGGCCTCTGCGTGGTATATGGTCTGGGCCAAAATGAACTGCTGCATTATTTGAAGATTCTTGCGGAAGACATTTTTTCTTGCTGAGTATGTACCCAGGTTGAAAGACTGTTTCAGTCTTGCATGTTGGGGAAGGTCTCCCCTCTGTACTGTATGGAGCTGTCTTGCCTTCTTTCTTGTTTGTTAAGCTGTGTGACAACTTGGGGGAATTAGACTCAAAATGGTGGATTTTCCTGGTCCGGACAGCGGTGGTTCATGGTACTGGGCGCCGGAAAGATAGCTTTCAGACCGTTCAAGTGTAAAATAAAAGTGGCTTTATTCAGCTTAACTGCAACATAACAAAACAACAAAAAAAACCTATGCCACAGTTAGGGCCTAACTCACTCCTTGAGCCCCTAACTGTCCTGACTGTTGCTCAGCTCCAGCAACAGTCCCCTGTGGATGCCAGCCCTTCTGGGACAGAGCCTATCTCTCTGTCCTAGCTGGTCCACTCCTGTGGATGCCAGCCCTTCTGGGACAGAGCCTCTCTCTCTCTGTCCTAGCTGGTCCACCACCATTTCCTGCTTCCTGCAGGATGCTCCAGCCCCTCTGGAGTTACGTGCCACCACCCAAAGGTGTGGCTGAGAGCCTTTTCTGGCCTGGCCTGGGTCGCTCAACAGCGCCCTCTGGCTCACATACTTACATACCCTCCCCCTCAGCTCACTACGCATAG
Organism: Leptodactylus fallax; assembly: GCA_947044405.1. Lineage (NCBI taxonomy): Eukaryota > Metazoa > Chordata > Amphibia > Anura > Leptodactylidae > Leptodactylus > Leptodactylus fallax. The sequence continues at coordinate 4,589,504 of CAMRHE010000024.1, forward strand.
GGTGAGTTACAATGGGACGAGACATCCTATGACGAAGTCCCTCTTCAATCAAGTATGCCTGTCCAGTGTCTCTCTAGAAGTCCCAATCAGGCGGTCTCTTCTTCCAAATACCGCTCCGTCGAGTTCTCAGTTTTCTCCTCCCTTTAAATGCCACGCCAAGATCCTGGCCATTCTGTGCAAAGGCAAGTTTTGCTTCATCACCTTCACAATTCGCCATACAGTGGATCACATCATTTTCATCACATTTCTCGCCATAGTCTTCAGCCATCCCATGGCATGACTTTGATTCATTTAGTGAATAGCCGGAAGAATCTTCATCTTCTCCTATCACGAATCCACAGGAGCTCAGATACCAGCTAACACGTACTTCATGCACATCAATGTCTTTAGAGTATAAATATTTCACGGGTACCTTTTCTGTAACCTTCATCTCAAAGCAAAGTTTGCCATCACCATTAAGGCTTAGAAGTTTAGGAGACATAGGCCGCTTGCTCTCCGCTTTGTTTGAGATACACAAGCTCTGTACCTCAATATCTTCTCCTTCTGCACAAGGGCCATACAGTACACCCTCACAAAATAGCTCACGCTGAACTACATTTTCTGGTATGTGTTTAACAACTGCCACATCATATTTTGGAATGGTTTCTGTATAATGCTTCCACACCTGTACGGCAGCAGGACAACCACTTCCATACTCTAGTCTTACTTCCTCTTTCTCATACGCATAACTTCCTGGAGGCATGTTGCGGTACTTTGATAGATTGCAAGAATATTCGTGCCAACCCCTTTCTGACAGTACAGGAGCTGGTGATATCGTCATCTCAACATTCTCCAAGTTATTTTCATTCTCTGTGCTAACACTGGAGGACTGGGATACCAAGTTTTCAACATCACAGTCTTTACTGTCAGTACCCAGATGCTTTTTGGTTACATGTTCTGGCTCCCTTAATGGCTCTGCTTTCTCTGCCTCTATGCTGGCAGCTTTCTCTAATTCTAAAACCTTCTGTAGCGCACAAATCTCTGATTCCAGTTACGGAACTTTCTTCACTGCCACATTTTTCTGCACAGCCTCCATCTCAGTTTTTACTATTGCAACTTGCAGAACTTTCTCAATCTTCCTGACATCTTCTATGGCAGCAGATGTAGATGCCATCTCTTTATTCACTATGCCTCCTAATTCTAGGATATTCTGCAATGTTCTTCTAACATTTGTCAGGTCAGCATCCTGGATAATATTTTCTGCTTCCCCCACTGTTCCCTGAATTATATTGGATTGATCCTCCAACATCTTCTGATAAAGCTTCTGCTCATCTGCAGACTTTTTGTCAAGTCTTTCATTCAAGTCCCGTATCTCAGTGGCTCTCTTATCTTGCTCTTGGTTGAATAAAGACTCTATTTCTTGAATCACATTTTTCAGGGATAACAGCTCTGATTCTTTAGAGGTTAACAGGCCCTGCAGCGAGTCTCTCTCATCTTTTAGTGCTGCCAGCTTTGACGATAGTGCAGATGCCGACTGTTCCGTATTGGATAAAGACTGCTGCAATCGATCCAATTCTTCTTTTTTAGATTCCACTTCGGTTTTTAACTGTTCAATCTGAGAAGTGCGCTCTTCCAACTTTATTTCTGATTCACGCTTCACTTGATCCATATGAAACTCCAGCTGTTTCTTGCTTTCCTCCTGCTTGTTCACTTGCATCTTTAATTTAGCAACAAGCATTTTTAGATCCACAATCTCAGCAGATAAATTAGACAGGTTTCCTTCAAACTGAATCCTCATGTCTTCTGTCTGGAGGTCCAATCCCCTCTTGGCTTTTTCTAGCTTATCATAAGCATTAGCTTTGTTCTCATACAATATCTGCACAGATTCCAGGTTTCTCTCAACTTCATCCTTGGAGCCAACCAAATCCTCCATTTCAGTGTGCAGTTGCTTGTTGAGCCTTTCTAACTTGGCCTTCAATTCAAGGGCCTCTTCTAGGGAGCGAGCCACGGCAAGAGCTTTTCCACAAGCCTCTGCTTCAGCACGGTTACGTTCTTCTGCATATCTAGAAGAAAGAGTCTTCTCTTCACCAAGCAGCTGATCAAACTTTTTCTGCTTCCTTTCCAAATTTAACACCATCCGACGTTGATGATCAAGATCTACACCTACATCTTCTAGTTCCTGCTGCAGTGTAATTTTCGTCTTCTCAAGTTTGTAATAAGCAGCAACCTTCTCCTCAAACCGTTGATTTGTAGCTTCTAGCTCCTTTTGCAACTTTTCCTTTAGTTCTTCAACAGAATCCAAGGATCCAATAAAATCCTCCATTTTTTTCTTCATATCAGTCGCCTGAGACTGTAGTGTTGAAATCTGCTTTGTCAAATCTCTTTTTGCTATCTCCTCTTCCTCTAGTTGCTCAAAGAAACCATTTTTCTCATCTTCCATTTGTTTTAGTTTTGTACTAAGGTCAAGCTTCTGACGGGTTTCTTCTTGCAAAAGTTCCTGAGTGTCCTGAAACTGAGATTCTAGTGTAGACAACTCTTTGGAAAGTTTGATAAACTTGCTGTTCTGCTTGAAATCTGTCCCCTTCTGTGACTTTTAGTTGCAGCTCTTGAAGTTGAGTCTCTACTTTTTTATGACTCTCCTGTAAGGTTTGCACTTTCTGAGCATGGACAGACGACAAAAGCTTTGAGTTCGCTTTCTCTTTGTTCCAGAACTCCAGCTCTGCTTCGTCATTCGTGGATTTCACTATTTAGGCGAACTTGCTTTAGTGCATGCAAGTTTTGCTCTGACTGCAATGTCTGCACCACAGATTCTAAATCCCTCTCTTGGTGAGAGACATGTTTCCTCAGCTCTGCAATTTAATTTTCTTTGTCAATTAATGCAGCCAAAAGTTTTTCACACTTCCTCACTTGGTCATCCAGACATTCTGACTGACACTGCAAAAATTCACTTTTCTCACGTTTAGCAGTTTCAAGGTCATCTCTTAATTTTTCAATGACACTCTCTTTGGCAATGGAGTCTTGAACATGCTGCTCCTTTAAATCCTGCAATTGCTTCTCAAGCACTTGCTTTTGCTCTACACTCTGTAGAATTTTATTAGATAGAGCACATTTCACATCAGCAAACTCCTTCTTAGTGACACAGTCCATTCCAGGCAAACCCAGTACCACATTTTCAGAATGACTAGGATATGAACTCTTTATAGTTTCAAGCTCTTTCTTTAACTTAAGGTTCTCTTTTTCTGATACCTCAAGTTGCCATTTCCAATCAGATATTTCATCCTCATAAATGAACCTGATGGTTTTAATCTCATCTTGAAGCTGCTGCACCATAATATTTTCATCTTTGGCGCTTTGATGCACTCCAGTATGAGACATAGTCATAGTCATAGACATACAGTCAGCAGTGACATATTCTTTCATAGAACAGAGGTGCTTTAGAAAAACTGAGTCACTCTCATGCAACACATTATCTTTACTTGCATTCCACATGATCTGTTCTGGGTTTTGTGTCTCTCTGCATTCAGACTGCTGCACTAATAAACCTGTGCATAACTTCTCTGCTTTTTTACAAGCTGAAATTCTCTTTTTCTTGCCCATGGTTTACTAACAAGATTACACAATATTCCACAGCAACCTTGGGTTCAACCGGCAGCAACTTTTTGCTATCTTCTGCAGTCACATGTATTCAAACAGTTAACTTATGCGGCACTACAACAACCAGCATTTTCTTCTGTCTTCCACAGAAAACACCAACATGGCACCATAGACTTTCACATAGACTGTTTGCAATATCCAGCTTCTATACACATTGCTCACTTTCTTGCCATCAGCAAACACTTCACAGACTTCTGTGCCACAGTATACACAAAGTCCATTCCCTGGATTCCTCTTCCAGAGTTTTACTTTTACCAGGTTTTACAAACACCTTGCTATGTTGCAATTCACTCATCCCTTCCTGGGTTTCTTCAGTTGAAATCACAGATTTCTTCCAGCTGTAGGCCACAATGCACACTTTGCAGTACTACAATCACAAACCACTTGTCTTCCAGGACTTGCATGGATCTCTTTATGCGGGCGTTCTCCACCATATGCGACAACTTGGGGGAATTAGACTCAAAATGGCGGCTTTTCCTGGTCCGGACAGCGGTGGTTCATGGTACTGGGCGCCGGAAAGATAGCTTTCAGACCGTTCAAGTGTAAAATAAAAGTGGCTTTATTCAGCTTAACTGCAACATAACAAAACAACAAAAAAACCTATGCCACAGTTAGGGCCTAACTCACTCCTTGAGCCCCTAACTGTCCTGACTGTTGCTCAGCTCCAGCAACAGTCCCCTGTGGACGCCAGCCCTTCTGGGACAGAGCCTATCTCTCTGTCCTAGCTGGTCCACCCCTGTGGACACCAGCCCTTCTGGGACAGAGCCTCTCTCTCTGTCCTAGCTGGTCCACCACCTTCTGCTTCCTGCAGGATGCTCCAGCCCCTCTGGAGTTACGTGCCACCACCCAAAGGCATGGCTGAGAGCCTTTTCTGGCCTGGCCTGGGTCGCTCAACAGCGCCCTCTGGCTCACATACTTACAGCTGTATATAAAATGGTAGAGTAATTTTAAATACATATGTCGCTCTTTTCAACCTTACAACTAACTTTTCAATAGCTTTCAATGGCTTCTCTTGTAAGTTATCAGGCTGCAGTGTTTTATCAGATTCAAGTTAAAAAGGCTACATCTGTAAAACTAAAAACAAAAAAATGGTTGGGAAATTGTTCCAGATCTATTGTGTCTCACTGTCAGTACCCAACACACAAGATATAGGAAAATAATTCTGGAGAAACCACTTTAATATGACTGATCATTATTAGAGCAATCTTATCTAAAGATCTGAAGCAAATCTAATAAAAAATATGCATTCCCTCTTAAATGCCTAAAGAGCAGTGGCGTAATGATTGCAGTCACAAGGGGTGCAACCACCCCCAGGCTCAGAGGGGTACGGGGGCCCATGGCCACCTGGGGATGGCCAGGTCCCGGACCACCATGATAATGGTCAGGAAAAGCCTGGTTCCCTGACTGTTATACGTATTGTTAATGGAATGGGGCCTGGCATGTTGCTGGGCACCTTTCTAGTAGATGCAAGCCCAGGAGAGGTGACTAAAATTAATAAATACTTATATTCACCTGTGTGGGGGTCATCGTGGGGCATATTACTCTGTGTGGGGGCCACTGTGGAGCATATAATACTGTGTGAGGGCCACTTTGGAGCATATTATTGTCCATTGCCATGGGTATTTATGGTACAGCTACATCTAAGGGTCAACAGTGGTGAGCCATAGCTCATAGTCCACTCTATCGCAGTGGTGAAAAGCAGTTCACTTCACCTATGAAATCCACTCTCGCACTGGTGTCATTAACTGTAGAGCAAAAGTACTGATTATGTGTATTGATATGCGCTGCCAGTACTTCCATTTCCTCCATTTTATAGGTGAAGTTAACTGCTTGTCACCAGTGCAAGAGAGTTGATTTCATGGTTGAATTTAACTGCTTGTCACCAGTATGAGGGAGTGGATTATGAGGTATTGCTTTGTAGTTGGGAAAGCAGAGGACATTGTCTCCTGAATGGAGGTTTTCTTTAGAGATCAATCCTAACATATTGCTTGTTGTTGTTCATTCTCTTGTTGGGAACTTAAGTATCGATTGGTTGCAAACATCAATAAAGGATGTTTGTTAAGTGAGTCTTGTACAAATATGAAAATGGTTTAGAAAATGCACTAGCTACATATTACATCACATTAAATGCCTTTAAGAAGCATTAAACCACACAATTGAAATGTATAGATAAAAAAACACACTAAAAAGCAATTTGACTCACTACATGGAAACTGACCAGGCATTGCCCAAACATCTATGTCGAATGCTTACAACCTATTTGTAATTTACTTTTTATTTTGTTTATTTATTTAACATATATAATATACATCACTAGGATTGCCTGCTTTAAAGATACACAGATTCTTTGTTTCTTTCAAGACTTTATTTCTGACTGGAGGGAGGGAACTAAATTGATACCAATCTAAAAATAATCTATACATAATGTGTTAAAATTAAATGTCAGCATAAAATAGTACAGCCCATGTAAAAAAAGTAAATCATGACTCGATGAATGATATACAGTTGTTTGTTTGAGGCTCAGCAGAAATCCCTCCACTGACAATTAAGGAAAATGGATTTCCACTTACATAAGTCCTGCTGACTACAACTACACACCATAATAAGTGGCACTCAGCTAGCTAGAAGACCTGCAGTCAGTTAGTATTTGCTGGCAACATTCATCAGAGATATAGCCTTACCATGCTCTCTACCTAACAACCCTTAATAATAATAATAATAATAATAATAATAGTCCTTTAATAGTCCCACAATGGGGAAATTCAGTGTGTTACAGCAGCAAAGATAAGCAGATACAAATACAAATACAACATGTACAGGAATGTTCCAAGGTAAGAGGCATTACATTAATAGCAGACAGACAGGTAGGACGTAGCAGAGGGGGGGGGGGGATATAACAGGCAGAGAGATATTTCAGTTCTCTGTGTGTAATGATCTCCGCTTAGGTCGGTGTTGGTTGTACAACCTAACCGCGGTGGGGAGGAAAGACTTCCGATAGCGCTCCTTCTCACACCTAGGGTGGAGCAGTCGGTCACTGACAGTACTGCTCAGCGCGATCACAGTCTCATGCATGGGATGGGACTTCTTCTGCATGGAGCTCACCACGGACAGTATCCTTCTGTCACCCACCACCTGCACTGGGTCCAGTGGGCTCCCCAGGACAGAGCTGGCCCTTCTAATCAGCTTGTCAAGTTTATTTCTGTCCCTGGTTGATATACTGCTCCCCCAGCAGGCCACTCCAAAGAAGATGGCTGATGCCACTACCGAGTTGAAGAAAGTTCTAAGAAGTGCCCCCCGGATTCCAAAGGCTCTCAGCTTCCTAAGCAGGTAGAGCCTGCTGTGGCCCTTCCTGTACAGGGCCTCCATATGATCTGCCCAGTCCAGCTTATTATTAAGGAGCAAACCCAGGTACTTATAGGTGTTCACAATCTCGATGCCCGTCCCCAGGATGTCCACTGATTTAGGAGGACTTCTGCCTTTGCGGAAGTCCACCACCATCTCCTTGGTCTTCCCCGCGTTAATCTTCAGGTGGTTCCAGTGGCACCAGTCCACAAAATGCTGGTTCAGTTCTCTGTACTCCCTGTCATCATCATCTGTGATGAGACCCACTATTGCAGACTCGTCAGAATACTTCTGTAGGTAGCAGCTGGATGAGTTGCACCTAAAATCTGCAGTGTACAGTGTGAAGAGGAAAGGTGCGAGAACCGTACCCTGAGGTGCCCCCGTATTACAGATCACGGTACCTGACACACAGTCTCGGGCTCTCACGTATTGAGGTCGATTTGTGAGGTAGTCTAGGATCCAGTTGGAGAGGTGGTGGTCCACTCCAGCAAGGCCCAGCTTGTCCCTCAATAACCTGGGCTGTATGGTGTTAAAAGCACTGGAGAAGTCAAAGAACATTATGTTCCTTAAGTAAGGAAGTCTGTCACACATGACAGAGCTCTGATGAAAAATGAAAAAGTAATCAAATCTGCTGTACAGTATATATTTTATCTTATCATCAACAGCTCTCTCGTGTTACCCTTAGCACCATAAACAATCTAAGGCATTACTTAGCATGTTTCCCTAAATCCAATACCTGATATCTTATTGCATATTGTAAAGAATCTAATGGAAAGGAGGTAAGTTATATTCTATGATTTCCAGTGAAATGCAGTCAGGAGGTAGATAATTTTACTTATATTGAATCTACAACCACTCCTATACATATTCAACTGCCACCAATGCGCTACAGAGCACAGTAAAGTAATGAACAACATACCTATGTTATGTACTGTAAGTCACTTATGTAAATTTTTAGAAAAATAACTTTAAAGTGCTATGCAACTGAGGAACCTGGAGCACTTGGGACCCTTTCCCTCTCCTGCCTGCATCACCCCATGCAGTGCAAGTTAATTTCAGAGAATAGGGTAACTGATATCATAGCAGAGAGAGGATCAGCTCTCACTGCACAGGGCAGAACAAGCTGGGGAGTAGACGGGTGGAACAACAAAACAAGTGTTTCAGGAGCTTAATGCATGTCCAGAATGCACCCGCTGCCTCATCTGCACATAGCTTCAAAGCCATTTTTCTCCAAATCTACCAAAATGGAATACCGTATATAAGAAAGGTATGTTGTTTATCACTGTAATATGCTCTGTAATGTAGTGGTGGTAGTTAAATGTGCTTGGGAAAGTTGTAGACTCCCTTTGATGAGAAAGGGCAAAGTGACATTAGGTTATTTTACTTGGTGTCCACAGGAAAGAACCTAGATTAACATTCAGTGGATTTAAAGGCAAAATTTAATTATGTTACATTTATTGGCATCCAGTAAATGTAGGCAAGTATGCTTTTAAAAGTATGCTTTAAATACCAATCCATGCATCGATACAAATACATATCCAGTCCCTGCTATGCAAAAATATCTCCAAAAACAATGTTGAAACCCTCATACATCTCTGTTGTGGTGGTGTGTACCGGGGAATGGAGGACAGTGTCTCCTTTCATTCCACCTTCCCATACAGGCCAGATGAAGCGTTCTGTAACTTTGTCAGTGATTATTGACCTTTCTGTGGTTTTTTCACGTAAACCATCATGCAAAATAATTCTTATATTTCTTTGTTCACATCATTAGACCTTGTTAACTGACCCTATCAGCCAAACAATAGGACATACAGAGCAAAATATATCAGTTAACAGAACTTTACTGTTCCTACCCTAAACCCTAATTGATTTTTCTCCAAATCTATTTCATCTTAATTTGTAAATGCCTGAAGAAGATGTCTCTGCTTTAAAAGCTTGAAAGTATAAATTTCCCGATTTTTTTTTCGCTAACGCAATACTACACTATTTCTTCAAATCTACAAAAGTGATATACTGTACATAACAGATTTGTTGTTCATCACTATGACCTGTTGTGTAATGCAGTAGACAGTTAAATATGATTAGAGGAGGTTCACCACTCCGTTTAATGGAAGGAGAAAGGGGAAAGTTACAGTAATGCAGTAATAAAGTTGCAGTAATGAAATATAAGTATATGCCAGTAACATCATAGTCCATCAGTTACCATATGTAAATTTGCACTTTTATGTTTGTGGTGCATCTTCAGGGCATAGCAAGAATATTAGATAGAAATGATTAACAGCATACGTTATTTGTGTAGCAGTGTCAGAGCCCCCTGATATATGGCCAGTATTTAATGAAGTAACAGGCCAAGGAATGCAATACTTACAAAATGAAAAAAAAGTTTTTATGTAGATTTCTTTTACATTATATTACATATCTTTCTATCTCTACGCAATGTAATGAGGAGAATAATACTGAGCAATTGATATTGTATTATTATTACATACAAACATTTTGTTCAAGTCTATGGACCACAGCTGCGGTACCCATAACCACCACTACTGAAAGTATGAAGAGTAACTCTGTGCCCGTCATGTAAACTATGCATGTAGCTGTGCAACTTTGGAAAACATATGATGTATGAGGGGTGTTAAAAACCTCGCTAAAAATTCTTTAAAAATACATTTAACATAATTAAAAAAATAGGTTATTTTAATCTCCTAAAATATTGGCATACCCATTATTTCCTACTTAACAAATATAACACTATGTGAATTACACAATAGAAAACTGAGGAGGCAAGGTAAAAGAGGTCACAATGGCATTTCTATTACTGAAGAAAACACCAATACAATAATGGTACGTTATAACTAGGAGGTTGTTAGAGATTTTGCATTCTGGCACATCAAGTAACTTCTCATGTACCAGGTACAGGGCCGGCGTTAGGGGGAGGGAAACTGGGCAATTGCCCAGGGCCCCGTCCCCAAAGGGGGCCCCGGGATCCGGAACCTGATGACTCCAGATCCTGGAGTCAGGCCTGGCCAAAGCAATAACAGAGTAAAAATAACACACATTTTTACTCACCTGTCCTTGGCGTCCGACGTCATCTTCTGGCGTTCCGGACATCACTGCTGAGGCGCTGAGGCCTGGCCTCAGCGGTCACGTGGGGGCGTGCCTCACGTAATTGCTGAGGCCCAATCACAGGCCTCAGCGGTGACGTCCAGAACGCGTGACGTCAGCCGCAGAGAAGAACAAGCGGTCGCCGGTGGGGATTACGGAGCAGCGCGAGGAGGCCCAGGAGAGGTAAGACAAGGTGAGTATAACTGTTTGCTATTTTACCTTACTTACCCCGGGCCTTTGATTATTATACTCTGGGGTCTGAAGAGACCCCAGAATATAATATAATAATAGCACTGTAGGGCCCCTGTGGAGCATTATACTGGGGGCCCCCTCTGGATAGCATATTATACTGGGGGGCCCCCTCTGGATAGCATATTATACTGGGGGGCCCCTCTGGATAGCATATTATACTGGGGGCCCCCTCTGGATAGCATATTATACTGGGGGGCCCCCTCTGGATAGCATATTATACTGGGGGGCCCCCTCTGGATAGCATATTATACTGGGGGGCCCCTCTGGATAGCATATTATACTGTTTGGGGCCACTGTGGAGCATTATACTGGGGAAGGGGCCCCTCTGGATAGCATGTTATATTCTGTGGGGCCTCTGTGGAAAATTATAATGTGTGGGGGGGGGGGGCTCTGGAGATAATGTTATATTCTGTGGGGCCACTTTGGAGCATTATGCTCTCCAGAGGGGCCCCCCAGTATAATGCTCCAAAGTGGCCCCACAGAATATAACATGCTCTCCAGAGCCCCCCCACTTTCTAATACTCCACAGAGGCCCCGCAGAATATAACATGTTCTCCAGAGGGCCCCCTCCCCAGTATAATGCTCCACAGTGCCCCACACAGTATAATATGCTCTCCAGAGGGGCCCCCCAGTATATTATACTGTGCGGGGCCACCGTGGAGCATTATACTGGGGGGGTGCTCTGGAGAGCATGTTATACTGTTTTGGGCCACTGTGGAGCATTATACTGGGGGGGCTCTGAAGAGCATATTATACTGTTTTGGGCCACTGTGAGTATTATACTGGGGAAACCTCTCTGGGCAGTATATTATACTGTGTGGAAGCCATTCTGGAGCATGTTATACTGAGTGAGGTCACTGTGGAGCATTATTCTGGGGGGGAGGGCATCAGCAGAGCATATTATATTGCGTGGCGCCACTGTGGGGAATTATTTGGGGGGGACTAATGAGCATTATACTAGGGGGCCCTCTGGGGAGCATATTATACTGCGTGGGGCCTACTCTGGAACATTATGGTGGGGGGACGCTCTGGGGAGCATAATATATTGCGTGGGGCCACTGTGGAGCAAAATACTGGAGGGGGCACTGTGGAGCATTATACTAGCGGGGGCCCTCTGGGGAGCATATTATACTATGGGCCACTGTGGAGCTTTATACTGGGGGAATGGACAGTGTAGGGAGCCTGTTATACTGTGTGGGGCCACTGTGGAGTGTATTATATTGTGTGGGGCTTTCCGGGAGCATATGATATTCTGTGGGGCCATTGTAGAGCATTATACTGGGGGGGGGACTGTGGGGAACATATTATACTGTGGGGGACCACTGTGGAGCATTATACTGGGGGAACCCCTCTGGGGAGTATATTATATTGTGTGGAGGTCATTATGGAGCATGTTATACTGTGTTAGGCCACTGTGGAGCATTATACTGGGGAGGCATTGTGGGGTGCATATTATACTGTATGGAGCATATTATATTGTGTGGGGCTGCTGGGGAGCATATTGTACTGTCTGGGGCCACTAAGGGGTAGTATACTGTGTGGGCCACTGTGGAGTATTATACTGTGTGGAGCCTTACAAACCATGTGGGACCACAAAGGGGGGGGCTCAGGGGAGCATTTTATACTGTGTGGGGTCACTGTGGAGCATTATATACCATGTGGGGAAACTGGAGGGCTCAGGAGAGCATTTTATACTGTGGAGCATTATATACCATGTAGAGCATTATACTGTGGGGGGGGCTCACAATTCCTCACAATAGCCCTGTGTGCTATGTCTGCATCACAGCTCCCTCACTATAATCTTGCACATACGTGTAGTGCCCCATGGCCATGTCATTCCCCATACAGTACTGTGCATGAACTGGCCATGGAGTTATTGGGGCCTGCACAATACTATAGGGGCTGACTATACCGGTAACATACTCAGTAACACCAGATAGTCAGCACATATGTAAGACTTCAGTGAAGGAGCCGTGGTGTAGGCTATTAGCAGGAAGCTGTTGGGTGGGGCCCCAGAACAAGTTCCTTTGGTGGGCCTAAGGCCCTTCAGTCCGACACTGTATAACGGAGAACTATTATATAGAAGGGTGGGTTACTATATATAATTGGGAAACTTAAGTATGAGGGGGCTATTATAAGGGGGAACTATTATTTATAAGATGGGCTATTATTTATAAGGGGGGAACTATTATATATAAGGCATCCATTATAAGGGGGGGAGCTATTATTTATTAGAGGGGAACTATTTATGAGGGGGGTGTAATTGTTAAGTGGGCTTATTTGTAAAGGGGGCTATTAGTGATAATGGGGACTATTATTTATAAGTGTAACTATTATTTATGAGGGGGCTATTATTTATAAGGGAGCAGTATTATTTTTATGGGGTGACTGTTACTGATAAGGGGGAATATTACTGATACAGGGCCCTATTTATCATTTATAAGGGAGCTATTATTAATAAAGGTGTAATATTATTTATAAGCAGGGACTATTATTTATAAGTAAGTGTTATAATAACTGATGACTGGGTGCAAAAATCTAATAGGTGGTACAAAGGTGCTCATTTGAATTGTGTGTGGTAAAATGGGGCTTGTTATTACTTTTTTGTTGGCAGAAAGGAGGCGTTATTATAGGGGTTGTCACTGGAAGATGATGGTGTTGTTTGCATATCAGCATTTGGGGCCCGGCTTTTAATTTTTGCCCAGGGCCCCACTTTGTCTAAAACCGGCCCTGACCAGGTACTGTATTCCCCAAAAGGAATGTGCAATGTTGGGAATACAGTACAGCCCACAGGAGTCCAGTTTTTCATATTGGCTGTTTTCACAAAGGTAAAAGCTACCAAGGCAAGGGTTTGACTGCTACCACTGTTTACCTTATATCTATACCCAGTATGGTACTGAACAATGACCAGTTTTTTATGTAGAAATGCATTACTAAATATTAGTAAATTGCCCATTATTTTAACACAAACTAGCTTTGTGTCAAAAAGCTTTCATAAATATGGTGTTAATTACAAAAGCAATTTTGAAGACTATTTAGCTCATACATATTTCCACAACTAAGGTCAAATTTCACATGCTTGTCAAAAACAGGAATGAAGCCTAGCTGAATAAAGCCAGAAAATCTTTCAAAAGGGTCATAGATTTTTCAAAACTATAAAAATATGCATGATGTCACCATCTAAGGATGGAGTCACATTTAACCTCAATCAGCTTACATGGAAATCAATCAGGTTTCTATTGCTACTGAGCAGGTGCAACATCATTGCTTCCATATTCCAAAGTTATAAGTATTCAAAATTTGTCATAAGTATGATACATTAAAGGGTACTGACACCTAAATTGAAATAGTATGATGCTCCAGGCACCCACACTTAAAATGTAACTTAGATGACATTGGAAAGAACTGTAGTGTCAGAGTGTCAAAAGTAAAGATTAATGGCATTTAAAGAATGTATTACTAAACCACCAGTAATGTATAGCTTGGATAGTGGATGTTGAGGTATGTGGATTATAGATGCTGCTAGAAAAAACTATAGAAAAACGCACTCACATTAGTAAGTAATACTAAAGAAAAATTTAATACACTGTTACATCTCATGTATATTTTATTCTATGTTAATACCTTACAAAATCTGCTTGGCTAATTCATTTATCTTTATGTTCAAGTTATACATTAGCATGTCTGAAAAAAATAATACATAAAAAGCTTCTAAACCATGGTGAAGAAAATCAGAGATGGCAGTGTAAACAACTGGTTGTGGAACCACACAAAATCTCTCATTGGCTATGCTTTTGCTAGACAGAAGTTCAACGGTCACTAAGCCCAAACACATCAAATTGCCACCATTCCACCATTTAAGACAAAATTATAAATATATATGTTATGCAAAAGTCAATTACAGTCATGTCCGTAAGTGTTGGCACCCCTGAAATTTTTCCAGATAATTTCTCCCAGAAAATTATTGCAATTACATATGTTTTGTTGTACACGTGTTTATTTCCTTAGGGTATTGGAACAACACAAAAAAACTGAGAAGAAAGGCAAATAGGACATAATTTCATATAAAAATCCCAAAATGGGCATGACAAAATTGCATCTTTTCAAAATTATGAAAAAAACCTCTCCCTCAGTGCCAAAAATACACCCTGACTCCTGAGATTGGTATATTACCACTGAGTATCCATGTTGGTAGCCCAATAGCACTATTCTAACGATAATATGTGCTGAGCTGAATCTAACAGCTAAATATCCCTTTAAGGACATAAAATGTCCACATTTATTAGCTGTTAAAATATTCCACCCAGCTCATTAGGTGGCTAAATACAGATATTAGTCAAGATGTATTGCATCTCACAGATATTAGTCTAGATCTATTGAATCTCAACGCGTTTCCCCTGTTATTATCTATGTAGGGTTCATCAGGAGATATTGATAGTATTGTACAGGTGCCAAAATAATAAATAAAGGCAGTTAAAACCGCTGTTCCCTACGCCTTGATGGTGGATGTAGGTACTTCAAAAGGTCAGCCAGACAAAGCATGGAGAACAGAAAGAGAAGAGAACTGTCTAAGGACTTAAGAACCAAAATTGTAGAAAAATATCAACAATCTCAAGGTTACAAGTCCATATCCAGAGATCTTGATGTTCCTTTGTCCACAGTGAGCAACATAATCAAGAAGTCCACAACCCATGGCACATGGTTCTGTACGTGGACAGAAGAGAAAAATTGATGAAAGGTTGCAACGCAGGATAGTCCGGATGGTGGATAAACAGTCCCAATCAAGTTACAAAGATATTTAAGCTGTTCTGCAGGCTTAGGGTGCATCAGAGCTAGCATGAACTATCCATTAACAATTGAATTAAATGAAACACTATGGCAGGAGACCCAGGAGGACCCCACTGCTGACAGAGAGACATAAAAAAGCTAGACTGCAGGGGGCCTCACAAGAACAATAGAACCCCAATAGAACCCCTCTGTAATGTCCATATAGTCTGTGGTTGACTTAAGTAGCTATATCCTTTAACCCACTCTCACCACAGTGAATTTTTTTTTGTTTTTGCTTTTTCCTCCCTGACTTCTAACAGCTATATCTTTTTTCATTTTGCCTTTCACATTGCTGTATCCTGCTTTCTGTGGGACAAACTCTACTTCCTAATAGTAGCATTTGATATTCCAAAAAAAATTTGAATGTGGCCCTACCTTGTCAGGAAGAATAAACACTTCAGACCATTGACAAGTCACCTATAGTGTGAATTCTTTTCATGACCCATTGGCGGATTTTCAAATTTGGAATAAATTATGGCAGTATTAACAAGAGGGTGGACAGCAAATTGGGTGATAGGATAGTAAGGGTAATGTGGCTGGCGCTTCAGATCTCAATGGGTGCTTGCGTCGTCGGCAGGACCGGCATTAGGGGGGGAGCAAACTGGGCAATTGTGGTTACGTGGGGCGTGTTGACTCAATCACAGGCCTCAGCGGTGACGTCCTTAATGCGTGACATCAGCCGCAGAGAAGAGGAAGCTGGTGACAGAGACAGCGGAGCAGCGCGAGGAGGCCCAGGAGAGGTAAGACACGGTGAGTAAAACAGTTTTTTATTTTCCCTTACCTCCCCTGGGCCATCAATTACTATACTCTGGGGTCTGAAGATAATATAATAATAGCACTGAGGAAGTCTGTAGGGCCACTGTGGAGTATTATACTGAGGGGGCCCCTCTGGATAGCATATTATACTGTGTGGGGCCACTGTGGAACATTATACTGGGGGAAGCCCTCTGGAGAGCATGTTATATTCTGTGGGGCCTCTGTGGAGCATTATACTGGGGGAAGCCCTCTATAGAGCCTGTTATATTCAGTGGGGCCACTTTGGATCATTATATTGGGGGCCCCTCTGGAGAGCATATTATACTGTTTTGGGCCATTGTGGAGCATTATACTGGGGGAACCTCTCTGGGCAATATGTTATACTGTGTGAAGGTCATTCTGGTGCAGGTGGGATGACTGTGGAGCATTATTCTGGGGGGCCATCTGCAGAGTATATTATATTGCGTGGCACAACTGTGGAGCATTATTCGGGGGGACTAAGGAGCATTATACTAGGGGGCCCTCTGGGGAGCATATTATACTGCGTGGGGCTTACTGTGGAGCATTATACTGGGGGGACGCTCTGGGGAGCATAATATATTGCTTGGGGCCACTGTGGAGCAAAATACTGGGGGGGCACTGTGGAGCATTATACTAGGGGGCCCTCTGGGGAGTATATTATATTATGGGCCACTGTGGAGCTTTATACTGGGGGAGAAGGGGCAGTGTGGGGAGCCTGTTATACTGTGTGGGGCCACTGTGGAGTGTATTATATTGTGGGGGGCTTCTCGGGAGCATATTATACTCTGTGGGGCCATTGTAGAGCATTATACTGGGGGGACTGAGGGGAGCATATTATACTGTGGGGGGCCACTGTGGAGCACTATACTGGGGAAACCTCTCGGGGGTATATTATACTGTGTGGAGCAAGTTATACTTTGTTAGGCCACTGTGGAGCATTATACTGGGGGGCACTGTGGGGTGCATATCACACTGCATGGAGCATATTATAGTGTGTGGGCCACTGTGGAGTATTATACTGTGTTGGGGCTCTGGGGAGCATATTATACTGTGTGGAGCATTATATACAGTGCCTTGCGAAAGTATTCGGCCCCCTTGATCTTTTCAACCTTTTGCCACATTTCAGGCTTCAAACATAAAGATATAAAATTTTAATTTTTTGGTGAAGAATAACAAGTGGGACACAATCGTGATGTGGAACAAAATTTATTGGTTATTTTAAACTTTTGTAAAAAATAAAAAACCGAAAAGTGGGGCGTGCAATATTATTTGACCCCTTTACTTTCAGTGCAGCAAACTCACTCCAGAAGTTCAGTGAGGATCTCTGAATGATCCAATGTTGTCCTAAATGACTGATGATAAATATAATCCACCTGTGTGTAATCAAGTCTCCGTATAAATGCACCTGCTCTGTGATAGTCTCAGAGTTCTGTTTAAAGCGCAGAGAGCATCATGAAGACCAAGGAACACACCAGGCAGGTCCGTGATACTGTTGTGGAGAAGTTTAAAGCCAGATTTGGATACAATAAGATTTCCCAAACTTTAAACATCCCAAGGAGCACTGTGCAAGCGATCATATTGAAATGGAAGGAGTATCAGACCACTGCAAATCTACCAAGACCCGGCCGTCCCTCTAAACTTTCATCTCAAACAAGGAGAAGACTGATCAGAGATGCAGCCAAGAGGTCCATGATCACTCTGGATGAACTGCAGAGATCTACAGCTGAGGTGGGAGAGTCTGTCCATAGGACAACAATCAGTCGTACACTGCACAAATCTGGCCTTTATGGAAGAGTGGCAAGAAGAAAGCCATTTCTCAAAGATATCCATAAAAAGTCTCGTTTAAAGTTTGCCACAAGCCACCTGGGAGACACACCAAACATGTGGAAGAAGGTGCTCTGGTCAGAGGAAACCAAAATCCAACTTTTTGGCCACAATGCAAAACGATATGTTTGGCGTAAAAGCAACACAGCTCATCACCCTGAACACACCATTCCCACTGTCACACCTGGTGGTGGCAGCATCATGGTTTGGGCCTGCTTTTCTTCAGCAGGGACAGGGAAGATGGTTAAAATTGATGGGAAGATGGAATGGAGCCAAATACAGGACCATTCTGGTTGAAAAGTTGAAGGGGGCCGAATACTTTCGCAAGGCACTGTACCATGTGGGGCCACTATGGGGTGGCTCAGGGAAGCATTTTATACTGTGTGGGGCCACTGTGGAGCATTATATACCATGTGGAGCATTATACTGTGGGGGAGGGGCTCAAAATTCCTGCTGGCAGCCCTGTGTGCTATGTCTGCATCACAGCTCCCTCACTTTAATCTTGCACAAACGTGTAGTGCTCCATGGCCATGTCATTCCCCATACAGTACTGTGTATGAACTGGCCATGGAGTTATTAGGGCCTGCACAGTACTATAGGGGCTGACTATACTGGGAACATACTCAGTAACACCAGATAGTCAGCACAAATGTAAGCTGTGGTGAAGGCTATTAGCAGGAAGCTATTGGGTGGGACCCCAGAACAAGTTCCTCTGTTGGGCTTAAGGCCCTTCAGTCTAACACTGTATAAGGGAGAACTATTATTTATAAGGGGGCACTTATTTATAAGGGAGGAACTATTTATCATTATTATTATTATTATTATTATTATTGTTTATTTATATAGCACCATTAATTCCATGGTGCTTTACATTTGTGGATTTACATACAGTACACCAGATATACAAAACAGATAATTCTAACAGAGACCAACTGGCACAGTGGGATAGAGGGCCTTGCCCGCAAGGGCTTACAATCTATGAGGGAAGAGGGACAGAGACAGAAGGTTGGGGTAGAGGCTGTTCAGGTGGTGGTGTGGTGACAGTAGCGTTATTGGAGGTTGTAGGTGAGTAGGTGAATAGGTGAGTCTTCAGGGCCTTCTTGAAGCTTGTGATTGTGGGGGACAGTCTTATGTTTCTTGGTAATGAGTTCCAGAGTATGGGGGATGCACGGGAGAAGTCTTGGAGACGTTTGTGTGAAGAGCCGATAAGAGCAGAGCGGAGTAAGAGGTCTTTGGAGGATCGGAGGTTACATGTGGGCAGGTATCGGGAGATTAGGTTGGAGATATATGGAGGGGACAGGCTGTGGATGGCTTTGTATGTCAGCATTAGTAATTTGAACTCTATTCGCTGGGCAACGGGTAGCCAGTGAAGGGATTGGCAGAGGGGGGCGGCCGATGAAGAACGGGGGGAGAGGTGTATTAGGCGAGCAGCACAGTTTAAGGTGGACTGGAGGAGGGCGAGGGTGTTAGCTGGGAGGTCATGGAGAAGGGTGTTACAGTAGTCTAGGCGGGAGATTATGAGGGCATGGACTAGTATCTTTGTAGTTTCAGGGGTGAGGAAGGAGCGGATTTGATGGATGTTCTTGAGTTGGAGGCGGAAGGAGGTGTTGAGGGTTTGAATATGCGGCTTGAAGGATAGGTCAGAGTCTAAGGTTATCCCAAGGCAGCGGGTTTGTGGGACTGGGATGAGAGTGGTTCCATTAATTTTGATAGATGGGTCAGGTAGGGGGGTCGTGCATGGAGGGGTGAAGATTATGAACTCCGTTTTCTCCATGTTGAGTTTGAGAAAGCAGGAGGAGAGAAAGGAGGCTACGGCTGCTAGATATACTGGGACTCTGGACAACAGGGAGGTAATGTCTGGTCCAGAGAGATATATTTGGGTGTCGTCAGCATAGCAATGGTAATGGAAACCATGGGATTCTATGAGTTGGCCAAGGCCTAGGGTGTAGATTGAGAACAGGAGGGGTCCTAGGACAGAGCTTTGGGGGACACCTACAGAAAGAGGGCGTGGCGGGGAGGTGGTGTGCGAGTGGGAGACGCTGAATGTGTGGTTGGTGAGGTATGAGGAGATCCAGGAAAGGGCCAGGTCTGAGATGCCAAGGGATGAGAGAGTTTCTAGCAGGAGGGAATGGTCGACTGTGTTAAAGGCAGAGGAGAGGTTGAGGAGGAGGAGGACAGAATAGTGATGTTTGGCTTTGGCAGTTAGAAGGTCATTAGTGACCTTGGTTAGGGCAGTTTCTGTGGAGTGATGGGGTCTGAAGCCTGACTGTAGTCTGTCAAAGAGCATATTGGACGAGAGATAGGAGGATAGTTCAGAGTGGACGTGTTTTTCCAGTAATTTTGAGGCGCACAGGAGCAGTGAGATGGGGCGATAGTTGCCTGGAGAGGATGGGTCCAGGGAGGGCTTCTTAAGTATAGGTGTGACAGTAGCATGTTTGAAGGTGGAAGGGGAGGATCCATTGGTTAGGGATAGGTTGAAGAGATGGGTTAGGGCAGGAGTAATGTCTTCGGAGAGTTTTGGGATGAGATGTGCACAGGAGGTAAGGTGGAACTATTATATATAAGGGTGGGTTACTATATATAATTGAGAAACTGTTAAATATGAGGGGGCTATTATAGGGGGGAACTATTATTTATAAGATGGGCTATTTTTTATAAGGGGGGAACTATTTATAAGAGGCCTATAAAAAGGGGTAAACTATTATATATAAGGCATCTATTATAAGGGGATAGCTATTATTTATAAGAGGGGAACTATTTATAAGGGGGGTATAATTGTTAAGTGGGCTTATTTATAAAGGGGGATATTAGTGATAATGGGGACTATTATTTATAAGGGTAGCTATTATTTATGAGAGGGCTATTACTAATAAGGGAGCAGTATTATTTTTACAGGGTGACTGTTACTGATAAGGGGGAATATTACTGATACAGAGCACTATTTATCATTTATAAGGGCGCTATTACTGATAAATATTATTTATAAGCAGGGACTATTATTTATAAGGAGGCGCTATAGTAACTGATGACTGGGTGCAAAAATCTATTAGACGGTACAAAGGTGCTCATTTGAATTGTGTGTGGGAAAATGGGGGTTGTTATTACTTTTTTGTTGCCAGAAAGGAGGCATTATTATAGGGATTGCCACTGGAAGACGATGGTGTTATTTGCATATCAGCATTTGGCGCCCCACTTTTAAGTGTAATCAAATTTTGTTGAATTTTTATATGTAACAAAACAATAACAAAACATAACATACAAGAAGGTGCATAATCTATGCCATAAGCCAGTGCATAAGCAAACTATCAAGTCCAAGGTATGTCAAAGAAAAAACAAATATGAAAACAATCAAGGACTGAGATGGGGCCCCGTTTTTAATTTTGCCCCACTTTGTCTAAAACAGGCCCTGGTCGTGGGCAAAGGCACTTTGACAACAGGAAATGGAAAGCGAAAATGTCATAGTAATGAGGTCAAAGACGACCAGCCAGAAGTACATCTCTCTATTTCTACCCAGTGTTTACTCCCATCCACATGCCACCAGCTTTTGAGTTGATCTATAATAGAGGCAGAATAGTAATGATATAAGTTTGGGCAGTCCAGTCCAGTCCTCCTTTAGATTTAGGGAGAAGTAGTATCATGGCACGAATTCTAGCTCCCTTATTGCCCCATGATTTTTGAAGGGTGGAGTGATATGTTTAGGGACCTTAATAGGGAGATTCCTGAAGTAATACAAAATTTTAGATAATAGTAATACCTTAACGACTGATAGTCTACCCAACCAGGAGATTTGAGCTTTGGAATATAAACCAATGTTGTGTTGGATTGTCTGTATAAGGTTGTAATAGTTGAATTTGCATAACGGGGTCAGTGGATACGTCAGGTTAATTCCCAAATATAGGATTGCTCCATCAGCCCAAGAGAAGGGGAAAGTCTGTTGCAAGTGTTACTGAACAGGAGGAGGAATGCCCATGTTTAGAATGAGAGACTTTGCAGTGTTGGCCTTATACAGGTGCATCTCAATAAATTAGAATATCTTTGAAATGTTTATTTCTTTCAGTAATTAAATTAAAAAAGTAAACTCCTATATTTTCTAGATTCTTTACACACAGAGTGTTCTATTTCAAGTGTTTTATTTCTGTAAATGTTGATTATGGATTATAGGTAATGAAAACTAAAATCTAAAAAAATTTGAATATTGTAAAAAAGTTCAGTATTGTAAATTCAGTGTATCGCCTGCCTAAGCCTTTAAATGGTCCCTCAGTCTGGTTCAGTAGGACACACAATAATGGAAGACTGCTGATTATGAATTGAATTACTGAATTACTGAAATGAATGAACATTTCAAAAATATTCTAAATTTATTGAGATGCACCTGTAATAGCTGACTTTGCTGAAATTATGGATGAGGGATAACATTGCGGAAAGTGATTGTTCAGGATGTGACAAGGACATAAAAATATTGTCTGCAAATAGACCTATACGATGTTCCGTGGGGCCTACAGCAATACCAAAAATATTTGCGGAAGATTGAATACTTTGAGCGAATGGCTCCATAGTTAATGCAAATATAAGGGGTGATAATGGGCAACCCTGACGGGTGCCATTAGTGATAAAAAAAGGGATCGGACAGTGGTCCTGAGGAGTATACGCTTGTAAATGGTTTAGTATATAATGCTATAAGGGCTGTAACAAAGTTAGGTGGAAATCTAAATTTTCTTAACACCACCTCAAGGTAATTCCAGTGCGCGCAGTTGAATAACTTCTCTGCGTCCAAGGCTAGGAGCAGAGAAGGCGTTCGACAGTGGTGGGCCACAGCGACAAGATGTGCCATCTATGGTTTGTCTTCCCTTAATAAATCCCACTAGGTCTTTATTAATGATAGAGTGTAGTATATCAGTCAGTCTGCGAGATATAACTTTAGTATAGAGCTTTAGATCCATGTTCAACAAGGAATGGGCCTTAAGTTAGCTGTAGAGTCTGGAGTTTTCCCTGGTTTAGATAAAGTAATCACCAAGGCTTCCAACATTTCTGGGGGTTGAGATCCAGATGTGGATGACCTTGCCAATAATAGGACATTTTGAGCTCACGCAAAGCCAGGTTGTGTTTATATAAATTGAGATCATGCAGTTGAGCATGCAATTGTGTTATCTGTGTGGCTCTGGTGGCACAATAAGAGGCTTTATTCAGTTTATGGTGGTCCTGTAATTGGGTTAGAATGGAGAATTCCTGTTGTTGTCTACATTTTTTTGCATGGGAGGTTTGCTGAATGAAATGACCATGCATGGAAACCTTATGGACACACCATAGTGTGGTATCTTTTACTGAATATTTTTGCTTTAACGATAATAACCAATTATTAGTCAAAGAGAGATTAGTGGCTTCACTATATTTGGGGTGTTGTAGAATATAATTATTAAGGCGCCAGACAGAGTCAGAGCGTGTTGTGTAATGTTCCTGTACAACAACAATGGACACCAGTGCATGGTCAGACCATGTTGGAATTCCCAGTGCAGAGGATTGCACACGGGGGAGAATCGATTTATCCACCAAAAAATAATCAATCCTGATGTAAACGTGGTGGGGATTAGAGAAAAAAGGTGTTGGTGACGCCACACATAAAAAAGTTATTGAGAGTGTATAGCGTTAATTATAGGGGTGGGTTCTGACATGGTCTGAGCAGCAGTGGAATCCATTGAAGGCCACAGCACCTTATTAAAGTCTCCAACTACTATCAAGTGACCGTTTGCTACTTCATGAGTTTTAAACAATACCAGCCTAAGGAATCACAACTGTCCATTATTTGGTGCATAGAGTGCGACTATCGTGTAACATTGTTAACATAACATAATAAAATAGTGTAACACCCTTCTGCAAATTCCTGGTAAACATTGAAGACTAAGGTATCTCTTACTTGTATGACCACTCCACATTTCTTCCTTACTGCATGAAAAAAATTTGGATGGAGTAAGGTTTATGGTGAAGGCGAAAGGCATCACTTTGTTCCAAATGAGTCTCTTGGAGACAAAGTATGTCAGAGTTAGAAGCCTTTACCTCCTTCCATAGCATAGCCCTTTTATAGTGAGAGTTGAGACCTCTCACGTTATGAGAAACTACTTTAAACACCATTTAAGCTAAAAAAGTGAATTTTAGGAGCCTAAAAGTTGGCATGAAAGGCAGAGGGGCCAATACACCAGAATACTATGGTGTCTTGCAATGGGTGAAATTAGGTAGTGTGATAATTTGGGGGAATTAAGCTCAAAATGGCGGCTTCTCCTGGTCCGGACAGCGGTGGTTCATGGTACTGGGCGCCGTAAAGATAGCTTTCAGACGGTCCAAGCGTAAAATAAAAGTGGCTTTATTCAGCTTAACTGCAACACAGCAAAACAACAAAAAACCTATGCCACAGTTAGGGCCTAACTCACTCCTTGAGCCCCTAACTGTCCTGACTGTTACTCAGCTCTAGCAACAGTCCTCTGTGGATGCCAGCCCTGTGGGACAGAGCCTCTCTCTCCGTCCTCGCTGGTCCACTCCTGTGGATGCCAGCCCTGTGGGACAGAGCCCTCTCCCCGCCTCGCCACCCTGGTCCACCCTGGGATTACAGCCCGTGGGACAGAGCCCTCTCTCCGTCCTCGCTGGTCCACTACCCTGCTCCTGCAGGATGCTCCAGCCCCCTGGAGTTACGTGCCACCACCCAAAGGCGTGGCTGAGGGCCCTTTCTGGCCCGGCCCGGGCCGCTCAACAGCGCCCCTGGCTCCCATACTTACATATGGTGGAGACCGCGCGCAAAAAGAGTCCCCACGCAAGTCCTGGAAGACAAGTGATTGGTGACTGCAGTACTGCTAAGTGTGCATTGTGGCCTACAGCTGGAAGAAATCTGTGATTTCAACGAGAAGCCCAGAATGGGGTGAGTGAAGCAACAAGCAAAAGGTGTGCAAAAAGCCATGCCACAGTTAGGGCCCTCCCCGGCCCCAACGCCTGACTGTTACTCAGCCTAGCACAGTCCTTGTGGGCCAGCCCTGTGGGACAGAGCCTCTCTCTCCGTCCTCGCTGGTCCACTCCTGAGGATGCCAGCCCTGTGGGACAGAGCCTCTCTCCCCGCCTCGCTGGCCACCCTGTGGATGACAGCCCTGTGGGACAGAGCCTCTCTCTCCGTCCTCGCTGGTCCACTACTTCCTGCTTCCTGCAGGATGCTCCAGCCCCTCTGGAGTTGCGTGCCACCACCCAAAGGCGTGGCTGAGGGCCTTTTCTGGCCTGGCCTGGGTCGCTCAACAGCGCCCTCTGGCTCCCATACTTACAGTAGGAATACACTAAGAACACAATAGGTGTCTCAACAGAGTG
Source organism: Leptodactylus fallax (assembly GCA_947044405.1). Taxonomy (NCBI): domain Eukaryota; kingdom Metazoa; phylum Chordata; class Amphibia; order Anura; family Leptodactylidae; genus Leptodactylus; species Leptodactylus fallax. Next base: position 4,614,599 of record CAMRHE010000024.1, read on the forward strand.
GGTCCTCCTCCATTGGGTGGTGAAGCACCCAGTACTCTCCAACCCGGCTATTCAGCATAATACCTCAGTCAGTGCTTATAAAATAGAACAAAACAAAAATAACACCAGGCTAGTGTTAGCGACAGGAGATGCTGCCACGGCGCACCGTGCAGTATACCAGAATCAAATGAAAAACACAATCACTTGAGTTGCTTCATTCCCTTCTGGTCAGTAGACCACTCCTCAGGGTTGTTTCCCTGGAGAGCAGCTTTGTGATGGTGGGTTCAAATCCCACAGAGTTCAAAGCTTCTTCAGGGCTATTCGACACAATCTTGGAGCCATTATAAGAAACAACAAGGCGAACTGGAAATCCCCATTTGTATGGAATAACATGATCACAAAGTATTTTAGTCCCAAACACTCTCCTGTGAGTCAAAGTTGCTGCTGATATACTGTATCTGCAAACAGTCTAATGTCCCGAAAGCGATCTGGTAAGTCAAGGGGTGCTCTAGCCGCTGCCTTTAGCTTCTCTATGGTGCGATAAAAGCGCACCCAAGCAATAATGTCCCTTGGAGTTGTCATTGGCTAGTTTTTCGGCTTAGGATGCCTGTGGGCTCTGTCGAAAGTAAGATCTGGAGTAGTTGCATCAGGCAGGAGCAAGGCAAAAAAATTCAGCAGGAAAGTTACAATGACCTCATTAAGCTTTATGGCCTCTACTTCGTCCTCCATGTTGTTGTATTCATCCATTAGTTCATTATGTGTTGCATTCAGCTCGGACATCTTATTTTCTATATGGGACGTGCGATCCCCTAGGAAGTGTATTCTAAATTGTAAAGTCCCAATGAGGTGTTGTAATTCAGTTTTCAATAGCTGTTTTAAAATCTGCAAACAAGGCCTTCATGGCAGCCTCAGAAATGGGTTTAGAAGCATCCACTGGTAGAGCTCCAGAGGAGGAGTGAGTCAGGAGGTTATAGGAGCATGGAGGAGCAGCAAAGATGAAGCTGCTATAGAGGATAGTACAGTTGAGGCAGGAATGGCCAGGTAAGTAGGCCACCGATGTGTGAGAGGTTGGACTACTAGCAGATGATGATAGCAGTAGAAGGCCATGCCCCAGTTTTATCAGATTTCATTAATTCCATGCAGATTAGTAATAGAATTCATAAATAGGAGTAAGGGAGAATATCTGTGCTGTTGTGAGCCTGACTTCCGCAATCTCCAGTAATACAGACAAAGGACAGTTAACTCTTTCATTGTCAACAATCTAATTTTGTCTAAGTCCATTCCAACACTACTACCACTGCCAACATTCAGTCAGAAATGTCCTGCGGCCTGGTCTATCATACCATTCAAAACCGCAATGCCACTCATGTTGCCATAGCTTCCACCATTGCCACCACTCAGTCAGACATGTCCCTCGCACTGCTACTCCTGTTGCTACACCTACCACCAATGCCACCACTCAGCCAGACAAGCAGACTGGCCATTAAATTCCATTATCCTACACGGTTGGTTCCACAGTGTTGGCATAAAACAAATCAAAACCATATTTCTTTTACATCTGCTCCCTTTAAGGGAAAATTTTTAAAAGCCAATTAACATCAACTAGGCTTATAGCCACAAATTTATTTCCCAAATAACAAGAAGCCTGTAGCACTTACACATCATCAAAATGGACTATTTTTTCTATAAAACCATATTTATTTGCAATATTACTGCCATGTGTATCTAAAAGTCTAGAGGCAAGCACCTTTTCCCAAAAAAAGGGTACATTTTGGAGCGTTCTAAATGTTAAAATGCATAAATGTGTGTGAATGGTAAACTCAGAGTTTGCATCCACTGTTTACCATCTGTTTTTCCATAGTCATACTGTACAGTCATGGCCAAAAGTTTTGAGAATGACACAAATATTATATTTTCACATGATCTGCTGCCCTCTGGTTTTTATGTGTGTTTGTCAGATGTTTTTATCACATACAGAAATAGAATTGCATTCATATTATGAGTAACAGAAGCTTATATTGACAGTTAGAATGAGTTAATGCAGCAAGTCAATATTTGCAGTGTTGACCCTTCTTCTTCAGGACCTCTGCAATTCTCCCTGGCATGCTCTCAATCAACTTCTGGACCAAATCCTGACTGATAGCAGTCCATTCTTGCAGAATCAATGCTTTCATTTTGTCTGAATTTGTTGGTTTTTGTTTGTCCACCCGTCTCTTGATGATTGACCACAAGTTCTCAATGGGATTACGATCTGGGGAGTTTCCAGGCCATGGACCCAAAATCTCTATGTTTTGTTCCCTGAGCCATTTAGTTATCACCTTTGCTTTATGGCAAGGTGCTCCATCATGCTGGAAAAGGCATTGTTGAGTGCCAAACTGCTCTTGGACGGTTGGGAGAAGTTGCTCTTGGAGGACATTCTGGTACCATTCTTTATTCATGGCTGTGTTTTTAGGCAAGACTGTGAGAGAGCCGATTCCCTTGGCTGAGAAGCAACCCCACACATGAATGGTTTCAGGATGCTTTACAGTTGGCATGAGACAAGACTGGTAGTAGCGCTCACCTCTTCTTCTCCGAATAAGCTGTTTTCCAGATGTTCCAAACAATCGAAAAGGGGATTCATCAGAGAAAATGACTTTCCCCCAGTCCTCAGCAGTCCACTCCCTGTACCTTTTGCAGAATATCAGTCTGTCCCTGATGTTTTTTCTGGAGAGAAGTGGCTTCTTTGCTGCCCTCCTTGAGACCAGGCCTTGCTCCAAGAGTCTCCGCCTCACAGTGCGTGCAGATGCACTCACACCTGCCTGCTGCCATTGCTCAGCAAACTCTGCACTGCTGGTAGCCCGATCCCGCAGCTGAAACACTTTTAAGAGACGGTCCTGCCGCTTGCTGGTCTTTCTTGGGCGCCCTGGAGCCTTTTTGGCACCAATGGAACCTCTCTCCTTGAAGTTCTTGATGATGCGATAGATTGTTGACTGAGGTGCAATCTTTCTAGCTGCAATACTCTTCCCAGTTAGGCCATTTTTGTGCAGTGCAATGATGACTGCACGTGTTTCTTTAGAGATAACCATGGTTAACAGAAGAGAAACAATGATGGCAAGCACCAGCCTCCTTTTAAAGTGTCCAGTGGTGTCATTCTTACTTAATCATGACAGATTGATCTCCAGCCCTGTCCTCATCAACACCCACACCTGTGTTAATGGAGCAATCACTGAAACGATGTTAGGTGGTCCTTTTAAGGCAGGGCTGCAATGATGTTGAAATGTGTTTTGGGGGATAAAGTTCATTTTCTAGGCAAATATTGACTTTGCAAATAATTGCTGTTAAGCTGATCACTCTTTATAACATTCTGGAGTATATGCAAATTGCCATTAGAAAAACTGAAGCAGTAGACTTTGTAAAAATTAATATTTGTATCATTCTCAAAACTTTTGGCCATGACTGTACATGTCACATTCATTTTGACATAGAGCTAGATATTGGATAGATAGGTTCCTAGGAGTCCCGACAGTTTTATGCACTATGTTTTAAGTGGTTCATACCAACCATACTGACCCAAAACAAATCTGGGACCTTAGCCACCCAAATCCAAAACAAAGCAAATCTTGAGAAGTTCGCTTATCTCATAATGCTGAGAACTGTTCAGCGTTTCTGTGCCACTGTCACACTTTATTGCTCCTTCCTTCTTTGTATGTTGTGCTGGTCAGAATTTTCACTTTGTTAGCGTTCTGTTTTCAGAAGACTTAGACTTAGATTTCAACAATATACATTGTTGAAATCTTTACATAGAGTACTTAACAAAATTGTTCTAAATGTACCATGTCACTAAAATGCTTGCAGTATAATAAATACACTTTCAAAAGATCCTTGCAGCTAGACAGGGCATGGTTTGTATTGCCAAGTTGCTATGTTCAGGCTACTGTTTTAGTTAATTTACCCAAAACGATTGACATTGACAATTTTTTTTACCAGAACACTATTGCAAAAATTGCTTAACAAGAAGATGAGATTGAGCACTGAAAGTGTGACCTGGCCAGTGAAAATTAGAATACCAGACTGCATCACAGTGAGACTGGATTTCTTGAATCTTGGCTTGAGTCTTCAGTTTGCTCGCTAGTTTGCAAAATGTCTTCAAATTGATCAAATAAAAGTATTTACAGAAATATCCCAGTATGCTGATAATGGAACTTAAAAGTGACTGCATAAAATATGAAAAACACAGAGGGAAATTTTGAAGAAAAAATAAAAGGCGATATTACACGCCACACGTAAGAAGTTATTTACTCAATTAGATATCCATGCAATAAATTATACATACAGTGCCTTGCAAAAGTATTCAAACCCCTTGAACTTTTTCACATTTTGTCACCTTACAACCACAAACTTAAATGTATTTTATTGAGATTTTAAGTGATAGATCAACACAAAGTAGCAGATAATTGTGAAGTGGAACAAAAATGATACATAATTTTCAAAATATTAATCAAAAATATGAAAAGTGTGACGTGCAAAAGTATTCAGCCCCCTGTACTCCTAATATACTGATACCCCTAAATAAAATCTAGCGCAATCAATTGCCTTCGGAAGTCACTTAATTAATCAACAGAGTCCAGCTGTGTGTAATTTAGTCCCAGTATAAATACACCTGTTCTGTGAAGGCCTCAGTGGTTTGTTAGAGAACAGTAGTGAACAAACAGCATCATGAAGACCAAGGAACCCACCAGACAGGTCAGAGATAAAGTTGTGGAGCAGTTTAAAGCAGGGTTAGATTATAAAAACATATCCCAAGCTTTGAGCATCCCAAGAAGTACTGTTCAATCCATCAGCCAAAAATGGAAAAAGTATTATACAACTGCAAACCTACAAGGAGAACACTGGTCAGAGAAGCAGCCAAGACTCCCATGGTCCCTCTGGAGGAGCTGCAGAAATCCACAGCTCAGGTGGGAGAATTTGTCCACAGGACAACTATAAGTCATGCACTCCACAAATCTGGCCTTTATGGAAGAGTGGCAAGAAGAAAACCATTGTTGAAAGAAAGACATAAGAAGTCCTGTTTTCAGTTTGCCACAAGCCATATAGGGGACACAGCAAACACGTGGAAGGAGGTGCTCTGGTCAGATGAGACCAAAGTTAAACTTTTTGGCCTAAATGCAAAGGGCTATGTGTGGCAGAAAAGTAACACTGCTCATCACTCTGAAAACACCATCCCCACTGTGAAACATGGTGGTGGCAGCATCATGCTGTGGGGAGGCTTTTCTTCAGTAGGGACAGGGAAGCTGCTCAGAGTTGATGGGAAGATGGATGGAGCTAAATACAGGGCAATCCTGGAAGAAAACCTGTTGGAGGCTGCAAAAGACTTGAGACTGGGAAGGAGATTCACCTTTCAGCAAGACAATGATCCTAAACATACAGCCAGAGCTACAGTGGAATGGTTTAGATCAAAGAATATTCATCTGTTAGAATGGCCCAGTCAAAGTCCAGACCTAAATCCCATTGTGCATCTGTGGCAAGACATGAAAATTGCTGTTCACAGACTCTCTAGCCAATCTGGCTGAGCTGGAGCTATTTTGCAATGAAGAATGGGCAAAAATCTCAGTCTCTAGATGTGCAAATCTGGTAGAGACATACCTCAAAAGACTTGCAGCTGTAATTGCAGCAAAAGGTGGTTGTACAAAGTATTGATAAAGGGGGCTGAATACTTTTGCACGTTACACTTTTCAGGTTTTTATTTGATTAAAATTTTGAAAATCATGTATCATTTTCCTTCCACTTCACAATTATCTGCTGCTTTGTGTTGGTCTACCACTTAAAATCTCAAGAAAATACATTTAAGTTTGTGGTTGTAAGGTGACAAAATGTGAAAAAGTTCAAGGGGTATGAATACTTTTGCAAGGCACTGTAGCATGCACTAAATGTCTTCACCATAAGTGAATTGGAAAACACATGTCCAATATATTGAGAAAAATATGCAGGACATTGGTTGCCATACCTCTATATGGAAACACTTGGAGAGCTTTTTAGTAACTCTCAAGTCTGTGGAATAGAAATAGTAAAACCTGACTGGAGAGGAAATAACTTTATTTATAAAATGCAACATGCAATTGCAATGCAATTGCACATTCCAGGTTGAAGTAGAGAAAAGTACATCTTGCTTCACTGTGCATGCACAATGCAATGAGTCCTTGGCTGCAGATGTGCATATCACTGAACCAGAAGAAATTATTTCCAATCCTCTTAATCATCTGCTGTCTCTCTCCTTTCTCCTGCTACTAGCTGAAGGGAACATCTCTCCAAACTCTGATCCATCTTCCTCTGCTAATCTCAACTTTACAGTATATCTGTTTCACCAAATAATCCTGCTAATCTAATTAATATTTGCTACCTACATTCTCCTCCTCCAGTCTCTTTTTCCTGTGAACTCTGGAATGCATTTCAGAGGGTGCAACAAATTTGACATTATACACGATCTTTGAACCTCCTTGATGTCACAGAAACATGGATTAAGCAGTCTAAGGCCCGGTTCACATCTGCGTTCGGGTTTTCTTTCGGGGGAGTCCGCTTGGGGACCCCCGAATGGAAACCTACACGCATAAAAAAGCGGTTTACCTGGGAAACCCGAGGACCCCATAGACTATAATGGGGTCCGTGTGGTTTTCGCTCGGTTTCCGCACGAAACATGCGGAGAGAAAACTCCTGCAAGCAGCACTTTTCTCTCTGCATGCACAGCCACATCTTCTTTTTCCCAGCTGTTATCCTTATATGCACAGTGCACATTCACCACCATATCGGCAAGTGTTCAGCAATATCCAGTTTTGATTGATCAGTAGCTCTGTTTATGTTTATAATTTGTTAATTCCCTGCTTTCTCTTTTCCACAGTTTCTCATATTGGAGCACTGTGATTTAAATGTATAAACAGCCTGATACTCAAATTACAATTTTGAAGGTTTGCCAAACTGGGAGCATGCACCACCTTTTTCTGTATTTAAGGGCATGTTTTTGTGTATCCATTCCTCACACTTGAAAAAGTGGTGCTGTTACTCCAAAATGCATAGTTTTTTTGAAACTCAATAAGAGATTTTCTTTAAAGTGGATGAGCGCTGATCAATTTTTCCCCTTGTGGTGGTCTATTTGTGGACTGACTACACAAGGATATATCCATGACATTTGTTTCTTTACCCTGTGATGGTTACCTGATCATAACAGCTTACTGTACCCACGAGCGACATCAGGATAGATGTTTATATGTTTTTGTAATCATTCACAACAACCTAAGGTGAGAATAAACCCATTGGATTCATTGGGATTGGGACTCTGTATCCTATAGAATTACTGCGGCATTTTGTGCTGTTATTTTTCTGTTTCATTTAAATAGTATTAAAGACTTTTGTCCTTCTCAAAACATACCTACCTACTACAAATACAGGATACTATGTGCTATTAATACTCAGCACCTCTCAGATATCCTACAATCATCTCTGTCCCCATCTCTTCCATCTTTTTCCCTGATCTGGCCACCAAACACTACATAAAGATTCTCATGACTGCCCTGGATAAAGTATCATTCCACACTCTCTGATCCTCCCAACACATACCAGCAACCTTGGCACATGTCTCAAACATGTTTTCTTCAGTGGTGCTAAAGGTTTGCTGGCCATCTGTGGAGAAAATGAAACACATCTCCAGATTTCCTTCACTTCAAGTTTATGCTCAAAACCTATAATTCTTCACTCCCCCTTGCCAAACAAGCCTGTTTCACTACTCTTATCTCTTCTCTCTCCAATAACCCTAAACAACTCTTTGATATCTTTCACTCCCTCCTTATTCTTAAGGTGCACGCACCTATCATAGACCTCAGTGCTCAAAGCCTGGCCTCTTTCTTTAAAGACAAAAGTGACAACATCTATCAGGAAATAACCCAATCTCTTAGCAGCATCTCCTTTTCCTCCCTCACTGCTCCTTATGGATCCTCATTCTTTGACCCAATATGAGGAAGTAGTCTTACAATTCCGCTCTTCCTCTTGCCTTACTACTTGCACAAATGATCCTATCCCTTCATACCTCATCCAGTCTCTGTCCCCAGCTGTTATTACTTACCTTACTAAAATATTTAATCTCTCTTTTTCTTCTGGAATCTTTCCCTCCTCTTTGAAACTTGCTGGCATATCACCTACTACTGGAAAAAAAACCCTCCCTTGACCCATTCTGTGCTGCTAACTACCAACAAATCTCTAACCTCCTCTTTATCTCTAAACTCCTGAAAGTCTTGGTCTATTCACTCCTAATCTGCTATCTCTCTGCTAACTCTCTTCTGGACCCCTTACAATCTGTTTTTCATGCACTACACTCTGCAGAAACAGCCCTTACAAAAGTCTTCAATGATCTCCTGACAGATAAATCAAAAGGCAACTATTCTTTTTTAATTTTTCTGGAATTGTCACCAGATTTTGACAATGTAGACTAACAACTCTTTGTTTTCTATCTATCTTTCTTACCATTCTTTAGTGTATCATTCACTGTTGCTACTTCTTTTCCTCTTCTCCTTGGTGTTGAAGGAAGTAACTTACAGTACATTGATTCTCCTTATAGTTGACAAATTGAGAGATTTTAGTGGTCTGGGTCTAAATTAAACACCATGTCTGCTCTGGGATTGGGGAACCAAGAAATGTCTCCCACTTAGTCATGTCTGGTCGGGCCCTGGGGTACAGTTCACAGAGTATACAGTATATCTCTGAGATGAGTTCTCTAATAGATGTACCCATCCAACATAGTCTCCTAAATGAAGTAGGGATCAAGACCTGATTAGAATGTAAAAGGGAATGCATAAAATGTGAGATTTGAAGGTAGGAGTAATGACTCATGCTGTGTGCCTTTCTTGACTTCCTGTGCACCAAAGTGGCTGCATACTGTCCTAGTGGACATGTATGAGTAGAAGAGTGGGCACTACCCTAAATGAACTATAAGGGGAACAAATCGTGTATGTTAAAGATACATATGTGGAAACTAAAAAAAGGGGCATACATATGCTAGAGATGGTCAACCCAAAATAGAATATAAAGTACTTATATTTTATTTTATTGCCACAAAACTTTAAAACCACTTAAAAAGACAATGGACCAAACAATCTGGGATTCAAAAAATGTCTTAAAAACACCATGGCCAAAAAGTACAAACAATAAATACAGCCAAATATTAGTTCTATAAGTATCCCTAAGCTAGAGGAGTATATACGAGGTTAGTGCATATAATGCCTCCAATCTGAAAGACAAATACACAAGAAAAAATATATTACATAAAATGTGTTACATAGAGTGCCCCTGCCGCAATCCAGATGGAGGGAACCGGTGGATGGGTGTAGTAGTGACTTTGGTGGTGTTACGGGTGGGCCAAAGACACTCGACTAACTCTTTCAGCCCACCTCCCAGGCTGGACACTGATGAGGGGGGCCTGCATGGTACTTGATGGTGGTGGTAGTTTTCCCCTGGGACACTTCCAGTTGGAGAGTGGTCCTCTCTTACCCTGAGCCATGTGATGGTGTTCGGAAGGTCCCTGATAGTAAATGCAGGAATGACGAAGGAGGCAGTGATGCAGTTGAAAAAAAGTGAACTTTGCTGTAGTAGCTGTGCAGCCATGAACACATGCAGCATCCTGATGAAGGTAGTAGTCTCCCAACTGCTCAGCTCACCCAGGCTGGGGGATGAGGAATGCTCAGACTGTAGTGTTGAATAGTGCCTTGCACTCCACTCCAACAAATACGTAGTGAACCTAGCCTTAGCCAGTAGATGGTTCTGGGAGCTGGTTATAAGGAAGTCCTCTGGGCCCAAATACTTTTTACTAGGGATGGTCCCGGAATACAGTTGCTGGATAGAAGGGCTCCTTCTTTACTCCTTGGCACAGTGTCTGGTCAGAAAAGAGCGTTCTTCCCTGTCTCAAGGCTGTCTCTGCACAGAATTGGGCAGGTAATCCTCTCCTTCAGGGGCTGACAGGAACACGAAAGTACAGAGGTCTCACAGTGCCAACACTCACTGTAACACTACTGAACTCTAACAGATCTCTAGAGACCTACATTTCAAAACACCACCCAGTGGCCCGTGATTGGCCAAAGTTGTAGCAAGCCTTACAGAGGTAAAGGGGTGACCAACAGTGGGGAATAAACCATAAGGGGAAACACAATAGGGAAACTGCAAAAAAACAAAATATATAAAATATACAATACAAAGACAATATATACAACCAGAGGCACATAAAACCACCAAACATTATAAGCAGTATCACTCTGGGATGCTGCACCCCCAATCTAAAACACACAAAAAAATGAAAGATTAAAAAATTGTGTACATAAATGAATAAAGAGACGAGATCACTCTGAAATCATGCAAACACAAGTCACAAAGTGGTTTAAACCATATTTAAACACCTCAGCCTAGAATCAAAGGCTGTAAGAGCCATGGTGTGAAAAGTAGTCAGATAATTACTATAAATATGGGATCCCATAGGTCCAGGGACAAATCCACTGTCCTAGAAGCTGCTGAGTACTTTTTCTTTCATTTCTTATCTTCTTCTTATATTTAACTTACATCTCTTGCACATTCTTACACTGCTTACCATGTACCATCCTGCCCTGAAGTTGCAGTGAAGGTGGGTATTGCCTAACTTACCCTACTCCACCTTACCCTACCTGACCCAGTCGCCTGCATTCTGGTGGATACTACCCCCCTTGAAATACCATTTCCTGCCATAGTGCATGTAGGACCTACATTGATTGATGGCTGAAGTGGGCTACAGAGCTGGGTGGCAATGCAGTTTCTGATGGTGGAACCATGGTGAACTTAGTCTTCAGGGGAACAGGAGAGCAGACTCTGGCACCAAGAAAGGAGGCAGATGTTTTGTTTCCAGCAGCTGCACTCAAAACTCAGCAGAGACCTGGCAAAGGCACAGGGTGTTTTTCATCAAAGATGCCAGAGGAGAATGATGATCATGGGGATCTTGGTTTGTACTTGAAGGTGGGAACTTGCAAGGTGCAAAGGGGCACTTTCAGAGGAAAAAGGGCTATGCTGTGTGGAGGCTTGAAAGGTGTGCAACTGAGGAGTTGCACCAGCAAGGACCCACACATATGGTACTGGCTTGTGGGGCACATGGTGTGACTCTAGGAGATTTGGGAGTCAGTGTGCTGGCCCCCAACTGCCTTGGACTGACTTTTCTGTCACCTTGGACACAAGCAAAATTAAGGGCTCCCCATGGCCCCCAAATATTTGGAACCCCACTGGCTGTGATTTTGCTGTGGGAGGAAATCTAAATGGGGGCTATCCTGGTGTGTATGGGGTAGGCATTGGGGAGGTACTGTCTGAACCTGTGGGAGACTGCTGCAACCACCAGTTCTGCTTGGATACTCACAGGAGAGATGTCACTACATCAGAAACGGAAAATAATATACCCTGGCGGTTAGCCCCAGGTTCATGGCGGGCTGGATAAATCCATGACTTTATTTTATATAAAAGGAATATGCTAAAACCTGGCTCCTCCATTAAGTGGACGGTGCGGGATCAAAAAGATTACTGCATGACTAGTTCACACCAGAATTCAGATCATGGCCTTTTGTGGGACGAAGAGGTGTAATATACATGTCCTTAAGGAGATACTTGGACCCTTTAGAGACTTCAGAGTCGGGTTTAAAAGGAAATTGCAACAGTGACAACAGTTCAAACCCTACATACCACCATCAGTGATTATGAGTATTGTGTGGTCACTGGGGATTAAGATTGATGATATAACAGCATTAGTAATAAAACAAAGTACTTATAAAGAATGCAGACTCATCTTATTAACAGAAACTTGGCTACAGGATGGTGTCCCTGACTACAGTGTAAATATTTCTGGTTTTCAGCTAGCAAGAGCAGACAAGGATTTTAGGGTGTATGGTAAAAAGAAAGGGGTGTGCTCACAATTCTGGTAAATGTGAAGTGATGAAATCCCAATGATGTAACAGTTTAAGAAAGCTTTTGTGGTAAAGATATTGAATTAGAGGTTGTGAGTCTGTGACCATATTATCTTCCGAGTGAATTGTCAGCGATCTTGGTAGCAGTTGCATATATTACCCTGTCAGCCAATTTGGGCCAAGCATGTGAGACCCTGATGGAAAATTTGATAAACTACGGAACGCTCAACCAAACCTTGGTCACCAGTCGACTGCCAAAGTTCTATTAACATGTAACATTTCCTACTAGAGATAATAGTATTCTGGACCTAATGTATTGTAATGTAACTTTGTATTGTATTTCTTATGTTCTACACAGCTAGTACAGCATCTAAAATTTCCCTGTAAGAATTAATAAAGTTTTATTCTATCCTATATACCTCATCCCATGACATTACCCCTACATTGCTACAGAACATCAGTGATTATCTCTCTGCTGTCGTTAACATTATGTCTTGTCTTTATCTGAAACTTGTCTTAATCTTCCAAAAACTGAATTTATTGTGTTTCTGTCATCAACTATCCAGTTTAACATCAAAAATCCTCATTGTTGCTCTGATTCCTTCTCAACATTATTATTGCAATTCTCTACTATTCGGTCTTTCACTTAATAAACGCTCCCCGCTACAATCTGTCTTGAATGCAGCTGCCAGACTCATCTTTCTATCGAACTACTACAGAATACAGTATATACCTTGTGCCAGTTGCTGCAATGGTTGCCCATCCTCCACAGATCCACAGAATACAATTTAAATGTATTACACTCACCAACAAATCCTTCCACAGTGCTCTGGAAAGATCTACAATGGACAGTCCAATTAATGCTTATTAAAAACACATCTTTATAGGTAGGCATATCACACTACCCAATCATACTTTTCTACATTTCCTAATGCTAAGCTAACATTTCTTTTCCTAAGCTCTCCTTACTGCTTTATTCCTCAGCTATCCTTTCTTCTTTATTCCTCAGAACCTGACCCATCTAGAAGTTACCATGCACTGCATACACATAGTATCTGTGCCTTCACATATACCAGCTGGTGATGGGCTCATAAAACTTCATTCATATGATCTTATTTGGCTGGACCATTGTACCGAACAAGTCATCTTATCTCTTGTATCACCCCTATTTCCTTATAGATTGTAAGCTCTTGCAAGAATAGCTCTCACTCATGTTTTTTGGTATGTTAATTATGGTGTTAAACTGTAATGTTTAACCCCACAACCTAAAAGTACCTTAAGGCCAAGGCCCCACGTGGCGTAAACACCACGGAAAAAACGCTGCTTTTTAACCCCTTAACGACGCAGGGCGTAATAGTACGTCCTGAGTCGCATGACGATGTATGGAGAGCGCTCAGGAGCTGAGCGCTCTCCATACACCGCGGGTGCCGGCTGTATAATACAACCAGGACCCGCAGCTAACAGCAGCAATCGGTGCCTGCACCGATCACGGCTGTTAACCCTTTAGATGCCGCGGTCAAACGCGACTGCGGCGTCTAAATTGCGGAGCCGACAAGGGCGCCGCCATTTTTACCTCATCGCCGCCCTCCAGAACGTCATCGGAGGGCGGCGCTTGGTTGCCATGACAGCCGGGAGCCTATTGAAGGCTCCCAGGCCTGTCATTTCAGTATAGCTATTACACGATGCCAGAAGCATCGTCTAATAGCAGTGAAGGCATTTTGCTATTCACTGCGATACAGTAGTATCGCAGTGAATAGTATGATCAATCAGACTCCCTAGGTTTCAAGGTCCCTAGGGAGTCTGATCATACAAGTAAAAGTATAAAAAAAAAAGTTTTTAAAAGTATGTAAAAATTTAAAAAAACACAAAAGTTCAAATCACCCCCCTTTCCCTAGATCAGATATAAAAGTAAGTAAACAAAAGTAAACATAAACACATTAGGTATCCCCGCGCTCCAAAATGCCCGAACTATTAAAATATTAAAATATTTATCCCATACGGTGAACGGTGTAGCGGGGAAAAAAAATCAAAATGGCCAAATAGCGTTTTTTTCAACACTTTGTCTACTATAAAAAATTGAATAAAAAGTGATCATCAAACCATCAGATCCCATCAGATCTTTCCCCAAGTGGTATCAATAAAAACGTCATGTTGTCCCGCATAAAAAGACGCCTTACCCAGCTCCATACATGTAAATATGAAAAAGTTACAGGTGACACAATATGGCGACGCAAAAATTTTTTTCTATTTAGCAAAGTTTTTAATTTTTTTAAAAGGTATCAAAACATTACAAATACTATATAAATTTGGTATCGCCGTGTTCGTACTGACCCACAGAATATAGGTAACATGTCATTTTTACCACACAGTGAATGGTGTAAAAATTAAACCCATATGAATTTGGCGCAAATGCAGTTTTTCTCCAATTGCACCTCATTCTGAATTTTTTTCCAGCTTCCCAGTACATTGCACAGAATATTGAATAGTGACATTACAAAGTACAATTTGTTTCGCAAACAATAAGCCATCATGTGACTTTGTGAACTGAAAAATGAAAAAGTTATGGCTCTTGGAATGTGGGGAGGGAAAAACGAAAATGCAAAAACAAAAAATGGCCCAGTCATTAAGGGGTTAAAGTCACAGCAAAACCCATCCACACCTTGAGAAAAAAATATGCGATGCGGACAAGCTGCGATTTCCAAAACCGTTTCATGTGTTACGCAGAATTGGGCCATGAAAATGAAAGAAATTTTTCAATAAAATTTAGCTTTAACCCCATTTTTGCATTTCCACAAGGGGTTAAAAGAGAAAATGCACGCCACAATTTGTTAAGCAAAGTTAGTTTTTCTCAAAACTACAGAAATAGCCCACATGTGGATGCAAACTGATGTATGGGTACACAGTAGGGTCCAGAACAGAAATAGCACTATTGGGATTTTGGAGGGCAGATTTTACTGGAATTTGTTTCAGGCATCATGTAGCATTTACAGTGCCCCATAAGTGCCCAAACAGTGGAAATCTCCCAAAATGTCCCCAATTTGGAAACTAGACCCCTCAAGGAATTAAGGAGTATAGTGAGCACTTTGACCCTACAGATGTTTCATAGAATTTTTTTTTTTTTTTAACATCAAATCTTTATTAAAGTTTTTGGATATCAAAAGTAAAATAACGAAGGAAAAAAAAAATAGAATCACAACAACAAGAAACTGTGAAAATAAGTAGAAGCAATGCTGATGCAGCAGGAGCAGTTAAAGGGGTATTCCCATGAACATAATGATATCTATATTTGTAGATAATTAAAAGTTAAACATTTTTGCAAATATAAGTAGTTAAAAATTTTGCAGAGTTTTAAAGATTTTCTCTAACTATCTTAGTGGTGACAGTCTGTTGTCTTGATCAGTTGCCAGGGGAAGCGAGGCCTTAGAGAAAGGCGTTAAAGGCTAGGGAATATTAAAATGTGTCTCAGAGCTTCCAGATCTGCTGCGAGCGCATGGAATCTGGTGGCCCCTAAGTCTACCACAGCACCAGCATAGACCAGAGGTACTTGGAAACATGACATAGAGGACTCTGTGCCATCTAGAAAGAAGTTTGTAGTTTGTTTCCTGCACTTGGCAGGAGATAGAGAACTTGTGGCACAACCTAAAGTTAGAATGCCAGTTATCTGTAGAAGAGGATGTTCCCAACTATTCTTCCCATTTCCAGGTGAAGAATGGTAGTATAGCCGGTTGTGGGTTGGAGAAGAGTGCATATATGATGGTTATTACCTTTGTGGGGGGGGGGGTTTGGAGGAGGTACAGAGTGATTCAAAGGGAAACAGTGGGCAGTGTAGGTGACATTCGTCCCAAATCTTGGCATAGAAGTGAGTCAATTGGAGATAATGTCACCTGGTGGGGGCATGACGAGTACATTGTATGGTTTGAGTGATGATTGGGAGAGGACATAGAAAAATTTACGAGGCATCTGATCTGTGCGGTGGTAGAGGAAAAGTGGGGTGAGTGCAGGGGAAAAGTCCAGATTATACGAGATAGGAGTAAGTGGACCGTCCGGAATGAAAAGGCTCATGGATTTCTGGTAGGGAAGAGAGAGAGGAGTGAGTCCAGTGGTGACTGGGAAGCCATGGAAGGACTTTGAGTGGACTGTGGGATAAGTAAAATTCCAATGTCACCCATAGTTTGGAGCATTTGGAGTGATACCAATCTAGTATGTGAGTACTGACAGCAGCCAAGTAATAATGAAGGGCATTTGGGGCTGCTAGGCTTCCTTATGTTTTAGCTATGGATATGGTGAATTTGCTAATCCTAGGTGGTTTAGAAGCCCATATAAATTTTGTGAACAGGCCTTGAAGTGCTTTGAAGAATGATATGGGGAGCTTATAGGGGATGGTTTGCAAAAGGTATAGGAGTCTAGGGAGGATATTCATTTTTAAGACACTTATGTGACCAAACCATGAGAGCCCCTTGGAATCCAATTAGGCCAAGGTCTGTCAGGATGCTGCTGAGTAGGGGAAGGAAGTTAAGGGTGTAGGCATCAGAGGGGGTTGTGGAGAGATGAATACTGAGATATGTTATTCATTTGGGAGACCAAGTGAATGAGAAAGAGGAGCAGATGGTTCCGGTAGTGTTGGCATTGAGGGAAATTTTCAAGGCTACACTCTTAGAAAGGTTGAGCCTATAGTTGCTAAAGTAGCTGTATGTTGCAATATTTGATAGAAAGGAGGGCAAGGAAATCAGGGGTTGTATGATATAGAGGAGCACGTCATCTGTGAAGACAGAAAGCTTAAGGTGGATATTACCCAATCGGAAGCCATGTATGTTGGGATTGCAACAAATCACTATCAAAAGGGGTTCTAGTACTAATGCATATGAAATGGGGAATAATGGGCATCCCTGGGGCGTACTGTTTCCAATGAATGCCATTGACCTTGATCTGGGCTTGGGGGGAGTGGTAGAGGTAGGGGGTATGGGTCAGCATATTATGGCCTAAGCCAGTTTGCATCAGAGTGGCCTCCATGAATTCCCAATCCACTCTGTCAAAGGCCTTTTGAAAGTGGAATCTGCTGGCATTTAGCCTGGTGAATGATAGAGTATGTCTTGAGAGTATCATCCCTCGCCATTCTCGATAGGATAAATCCTACTTGATCTGTGTGGATCAGGGATCCCATGTGGCCCCCCAGTCTGTTCGCAAACAATTTTGCGAACAATTTTGCATTTATATAAATCAAGGAAATGGGTCTATAGCTCGAGCACAGGATCTTTGCCCTCTTTGGGGAGAACTGTGATACAGGTGCTCAGGAAGGAGGGGGCAAAGGTGGTTCCTGAGCAGGCATCATTAAAGGCTGAGAGGAGGAAAGAGGAAACTTTTGTGTTCAGGGTTTTATAGAAATGGGTCATGAAGCTATTCGGGCCCGGACTCTTTCTGGAAGGGAGATTGCTAATGGCCTGATCTAATTCCTCTGCCATGACGGGTTCTTCCAGTTGAGAAATTATATTTGGGGGCAGTGTTGGGAGGGCGGTATCTTTTATGTATTGGGAAAGGGAGCTGTGGTGGGTCGGAGCAGGCTTTGTGGAGTGTGGGTAGGGAAGGTTGTAGAGTTGTGCATAGTAGTCACAGAGGACTTTAGCTATATCGTTAGTCAGATGTGTCAAAGTCCCGTTCGGGTTTTTGACGGACGCCACGTACGTTTGTGCTTTGCGTTCATGCAGGGCCCAGGCTAAGTAATGACCAGATTTGTTACCCCATTCATAGAATATTCTAGCATCAATGTGTCACAAACGTTATTGTTTATGTTCTAATAGGGTGCGGATTTCATTTGAGTTGGGATAGGATAGATAGTTGTAGAGAGTGTTTATGTTGCAATTTGGTTGAGTCAATTTTGGAAAGGAGTTCTTTTAGCTTTTTCCTCTGGAATCCATGTTTGATAAGGGTTACATTTAGAACTCATTTGAGGGTTTCCCATTGGTTGGATGGGGAGATTGTATTGTGGGTATGGTCCTTTAGAAAGTGAGTGAAGTTCTGTTTATGTTCAGTCATGCACTGCCCATCCAGCAGAAAAGACTAATTGAACCTCCATCAAAATTGTTTAGGGAGCACGGGTTGAGTTTGAAGCGAACAGGACACTGGTGCATGATCAGATAAGTAAATATTGCCTATGCCACAAGCTACCACCTGTGGCAGTAGATTGTGATGTATGAGGATATAGTGTATTCTGCTGTTGGATTGGCATGCGAGAGAAAAAGGATAATCTCTAAGGTCCGTGTATAAATGCGCCAGGTATCACAGGACTGCATGATATGTAGAAGTTTGCAGACTTTATTTAGTTTGTTATAAGCCACATAAGACCGACCAGTGGAGGAGTCAATAGTATGGTTCGTAGGGTCTGTAATTTGTGAGTGTAGGGCACTGTATGTCCTGTTGATCTCTATGTGTGTGCCAACTGGTCTACCAATGAGGAAGTTGAAGATACCAATGAGAGTAAACACCAAATTAGGGTGGCTTTGGGAAGACCCTGATTCAGATATTATTTGTCTGATTCCTGTTCTCAACGTCATCCAAATGGAGAAGTAAATGTCAGTGTTGGTTGGAGTTGGTCAATGAGCAGTTGTGACTGAGGATTTGAAGGACTCCAGTTCTTCCACCCTGCTTTGTAAATTGGAGACCAAGCTCTTTTCATGTCAGAAGCAAGGTTGTCCATATCCTTTACTAGACAGCAATGCCAGGAGGGCTTGAAGTTTCGGATGGCTGCGGAGTGTGTGAACAGCCTTCTCAGGAAGTGGCAAGTGAGGAGATATGCCACTTAGAGCTTTGAGATTGCAAATAGACCTGTGTGTATTAGGATTGCAGGTTTGTGGACGAGGTTGGTCATCTTAGGAGCATGAATCATCTTCAGAGAAAAGAGTAGTGGTGAGGCTTTGGGGAGCTGAGGTGGGAGATGAGGTAATGAATACAGAATTCTTAGTTGGGGGACTAGTGCCCCAATCCGAATCTCCCGATGGGTGAGATGTACAGTGGGGAAAAAAAGTATTTAGTCAGCCACCAATTATGCAAGTTCTCCCATTTAAAAAGATGAGAGAGGCCTGTAATTGACATCATAGGTAGACCTCAACTATGAAAGACAAAATTAGAAAACAAATCCAGAAAATCACATTTTCTGATTTTTTAAGAATTTATTTGCAAATTATTGAGGAAAATAAGTATTTGGTTACCTACAAACAAGCAAGATTTCTGGCTCTCACAGAGGCTCCTCTGTCTTCCACTCATTACCTGTAGTAATGGCACCTGTTTGAAATTGTTATCAGTATAAAAGACATCTGTACACAACCTCAGTCACACTCCAAACTCCACTATGGTGAAGACCAAAGAGCCGTGGAAAGACACCAGAAACAAAATTGTAGAACTGCACCAGGCTGGGAAGACTGAATCTGCAATAGGCAAGCAGCTTGGCATGAAGAAATCAACTGTGGGAGCAATAATTAGAAAATGGAAGACATGCAAGACCACTGATAATCTCCCTCGATCAGGGGCTCCACGCAAGATCTCACCCCATGGGGTTAAAAAGATCACAAGAATGGTGAGCAAACATCCCAGAACCACACGGGGGGACCTAGCGAATTACCTGCAGAAAGCTGGAACTAACGTAACAAAGGCTACCATCAGTAACACACTATGCCGCCAGGGACTCATATCCTGCAGTGCCAGACGTGTCCCGCTGCTTAAGGCAGTACATATCCGGGCCTGTCTGAAGTTTGCTAGAGAGCATTTGGAAGTTCCAGAAGAGTACAGTAATACCTCATACACTCGCGTTTCCGAATTTAGCGAATTCACAGATTTGCGATATTTTTTGGCAACTAACATATATAGATTTTGCTCTTTTTTCTCAGATCTGTGAAATTAAAAAAAAAAAAACACCTTCGCTATTGGGTAGTAGCGTCCTGTTCGTTACATACCCGGTAATTAGTTTCATTTTACTGTGAGTGTATAAGAAAAATGAATGAATGTATTAATATACAGTACTGTACAGTATACTTTAGTATACTGTACAGTACTGTAGGGTAAAGTTTATTGATATTTAGGGGTTAAACATTAGAAATCGGCATTGTAAGCACTTCTAATTGCTTGTACCAAATATTCGCGATTCCTCGCGATCCACGACCGGTTCTGGACCCTAACCTCGCGAATGTACGAGGTATTACTGTATTGGGAAAATGTCATATGGTCAGATGAAACCAAAGTAGAACTGTTTGTTAAAAACACAACTCCTCGTGTTTGGAGGAGAGTGAATGCTGAGTTGCATTCAAAGAACACCATACCTACTGTGAAGCATGGGGGTGGCAACATCATGCTTTGGGGATGTTTCTATGCAAAGGGACCAGGATGACTGATCTGTGTACATGAAAGAATGAATGGGGCCATGTATCGTGATATTTTGAGTGCAAACCTCCTTCCATCAGCAAAGGTATTGAAGATGAAACATGGCTGGGTCTTTCAGCATGACAATGATCCCAAGCACACCACCAGGGCAACGAAGGAGTGGCTTCGTAAGAAGCATTTCAAGGTCCTGAAGTGACCTAGCCAGTCTCCAGATCTCAACCCCATAGAAAACCTTTGGAGGGAGTTGAAAGTCCGTGTTGCCCAGTGACAGCCCCAAAACATCACTGCTCTAGAGGAGATCTGCATGGAGGAATGGGCCAACATACCAGCAACAGTGTGTGCCAACCTTGTGAAGACTTACAGAAAACGTTTGACCTCTGTCATTGCCAACAAAGGATGTATAACAAAGTATTGAGATCAACTTTTGTTATTGACGAAATACTTATTTTCCACCATAACTTGCAAATAAATTCTTAAAAAATCAATGTGATTTTCTGGATTTGTTTTCTCATTTTGTCTCTCATAGTTGAGGTCTACCTATGATGACAATTACAGGCCTCTCTCATCTTTTTAAGTGGGAAAACTTGCAGAATTGGTGGCTGACTAAATACTTTTTTTTCCCCACTGTACCTGCTCTAAGACCAGCGGAGTGTTGAGGTGTAAAGAGGAGAGCAGAGTAAGATGGAAGCCTCAATTGTAGTTGAGCTGAAGAACAATCCACTGTCGCAGTGGGTGCAGATGAGGATGATGACAATTGACCAGTTGGGGGGTCCTCAGGAGGAGAGGGAAGTGTGGGAAGAGTTGAGCAGATGGATTGGGAAGCTTAAGAGTGGAGTCCTGGAGGGGAGTGAGGCGGGAATGCTGGGTCTCCATTGAGTTGCATGGAAGATGGCTGTTCAGAGGATGGAAACTTCAGTTCTAGGGAGGAGGAGGGTCATGGCTTGTCCGAATCACAATTCGCAGATAAGGAGCCTTCTGCTAGTGGTTGAAAAATGTTGGAAATAGGAAGCGCCTGGGGTAGCAAAGTTTCCTTAGAAGATTTCTTGATCTTAGTTTTTCCCATTGTGTGAGTATAAACACCTCTATTTGCAGAAGCCTGGAGTAAAGCCTTCAATGCAAATGGTTGCCTCCTGGTGCATCAAACCGTGCCTCCCTTTCTTGCTACGGTCTCATGTGGAGAGGGAAGATAGTTGCATTGAGGCAAGAAGGGGGCAGGGGGGATGGTGGCATCTGCAGAGTCGAGTTACACTTTCAGATGTTGATCAAGTGAATCTGTTGCCCAAGCATGAAGGAAAGTGGGAGAAAGTATGGCAGTGTAATGCCGTGGGTACTCAGGGCCACAGAGTGAGGTGACTGCTGGCTATCCTGTTGCAGTTAGATGGAGGAGAGTGAACTGTGCCAGGAGGAGCTAATAGAGTACAATACTTTCAGTGGAGGGGGGCCAGAAGCAGGGTCAGGCAGGGGAAGGTGAGGAGTCTCCCTGGTGGTTGAGTAAAGTCTCTGCACTCACTTTCCCAAGCAAGAAGCCCAAAGAAGCTCACTGTCAGGAGGAGCAGTCAGTGGGTTTTCAGTGCAAGATTCACGTAAAGAATATGAGTACCAGAGTACAGCTACAGTCCTCTGATAGGCAAAGAAGATAATATGGATGACAGGGGAATAGGCAGGAGCATTGATTACTGCAACAGACCATGTGGGGAGGCGATATTCAGTGGTCCTCTGGAGGAGTGTGAGCAATAACGAGTAGCCGGCTGCAGGGCCGCGAGGAGGAAGCTGTCAGGCAGCATCAGGATACGTTGCTCACCTCACTGCCAAGATTGTGCTGCGTTCCCGATGTAGAGATGGAGGATGGAGGTGGAGAACGTGGGCTGCAAGATGGCGGTTCCAAGCTTCCGGTCTCAGGTGCAGGAGAACACAGAAAAGGCGGGATCCCTCTGGTACGCAGGCAGAGGTAAGGCATCTGGAGGTAGAGAGGGCATGCGGGCTGTTGAGGTCTTCAAGTGCCATGGAGGTCCCTGAGGGCTGCTGTTGAGATGTGGACCGATGCATATGTGGTCCGGGGAAGGAAGATGGTGGGTCACCGCTCACACTCCCAGCTGCGGGAGTATGCTGGCTGCTCAGTGTCCCTCACTGAGCCAGGTCAGGGTAGTGTCCGCGGTGAGTTGAAGCTGGTAGGTGGGTGGGCCATCCTGTCTTCTCGGCGAGGGAGCTGTGCGTGGCAGGATGGGTTGAGGAGGGGAGGATGGCGGACCTCAAGCGGCCCAGGAGTGGTATGCCTTAGACTGCAAAGAAAGACGGTCGTGCTCTTGGCACATGGTAGGCACCCCAGAAAGGCACATGGGGTTTGGGGGGAAAAATTCAGGGGTGGTCAGGAGAGAGTTTGTGTGTTGATGGTGGTGATAAATAGCCAATTAAAAGTGGGCACAGTAGGAGCTGCGATCCATGCATCCTCTCTTAGCGCCGGCTAGCCACGCTACCTTTTGACAGAATTTTTTATCATTGAGATGTGAAAATGAAAAATTACTTATTCTCTAATAAAATGTCACTTTAGCCCCAAATTTCTCAAGAAAAAGCATCCATTATTTGTTAAGCAAGTTCTCCTGACTAAATGCCCCACATATGGATGTAAACTGCTGTATGATCACACAGTGGGGCTGAACAATATTTGGAGGGCAGATTTTGCTGTAATAGTTTTTAGTTACCATGTCACATTTTCTGAGCCCCTGAAGTGCACGAACGGAGGAAACTCCCCCAAAATGTGGCCCCATTTTCAAAACTAGAACCCTCAAGGAATTTATCAAGGGTTAACACTTTGACACTACAGGTGTGTCACTGAATTTTTTACATTAATTTATTTTCCAGAAATAAGGAGGTGATATACCATGGAAAATAAATTACAAAATTAATAATCTGTGAATGAGTGGTACAGTCTGAAGCACTCCTTCATGCACAGGCCAGGTTTTTCAAGGCAGATGTCACACTGATAAACTGTGTTTTTCTTTACCTCCCCCTTCCTTTGAAACACACTCTGCACCTTTTTTGGGTCTTCCCTTTCTTTGCAGTTTGTGGGATTTGTGTTGCCTTGGTGCAATACAAGCACCTTCAGTTCCAGAAGTACTGGGGACTGACACTTCTTGGTCCCCAAATATCAGGGTCTTGATAACTTCCTTCTGAAACTAAAGTAATGTTCCTGTCCTGTCTGCACATCGTGATAGCATGTAAGCATTATATAGTGCCATCTGTACCATGTGCAAGGCCAGCTTTTTGTACCACACTCTTTTTTTTCTCATGACACTATACGGCTTCAGGAATTGATCAGATATATAAACCCCTCCCATGTACTTGCAACAGTTTCCATGAATACTTGACCAACAGCATGTTCTTATTGCAAACTGCCCTACTAGGGAGCCCTCTCTGATTTCTGCGCACTGTCCCACAAGGACCTAAAGAGTTGGATGCTGGTGTAGAACTTATCCAAATGTAGGTGATAACCCTGGTCCAGCAGTGGGTGCAAAAAATCCCACATTATTTTCCCTTTAACTCCTAGGATTGAGGGGCATTCTGGGGGCTCAATTCTTGTGTCCCTTCCTTCATAAACCCTAAACTTGTGGGTGTACCCTGAGCTGCTCTCGCACAGTTTTTACATTTTAATGCCATACTGTGCCCTCTTTCTGGGCAAGTATTGACGGAATATCTATATATATATCATCTATAGAAATGTTCTGATCATGGATGTATGATGCTACAAATTTGGTGCTAAAGTGGTCAATGACTGGCCTGACTTTGAATAGGCCAGATGGGGCATTTCGGGGTGGGAGCTGTGTATTATCGATAAAGTGTAAAAATTTCAGATTAATTTCAAAATGTGTCCTGCTCATGGCAATTTGATAGATTGGAATGTTATACAACAGTGGTCCCTAACCTTTTTTGCACCAAGGACCACTTACATGTAGGCCAATTTTTCTGTGGGATGGGGTTTTCAGGGGTGGGGTTTTCAGCGGCGGGCAGGGTTGGGGCGATTGGGCGGCTCATAAAAAAACACAATAAAGTGCAAATTTGATGATTACAATTATAAATTTCTCTATACTTTATTAAGCAAGATCTCTCCATATCAGACATAACTTATTGGTGGTATGGACTGCTCCCTTAATAAAAGAATGTTTAGGGCGGGGTCCCTCATTCAATTAAGGGGGGGCATCACTCAGGGGGCAATATTACTGTAATAGTGACCCTCAAAAATATTACAGTTCTAGTGCCCCCCCCCAGTTTATAACATTACCTGTGTGTAGGGGGACTGTTATTAACTGGGGAGTCACTATAACTGTCATAGGGCACTATGACAGTTATAGTGCCCCCCACAAAGTTAATAACACTGAAATAGACACCGCCTTCCCCCACATATTGTAACTATAATTACAATTACAATATACTTACCTGCTTACTAATGCAGGTCCTGGGATCTGTTCTTGCACACCGGATATGTACGTCACTGTAGCGAAGGTTCCAGAAGCAGAATAAAAGATGCACACATCCTGTGTGTCAGAAGGGATCACGGCAGCTGCATTAGTAATCAGGTAAATGGAAAGTGATTACTCTCAAAAACAGGTCCTGTACCAGGTGTCTGCCGATGCTCCTATACTGTGGATTACATGCAGCATGAAAGCATCAGCCGACACCTAGTATCCTACAGATGTTCCTGATGACCTTGGGGACCTCTGTTATACAAGACATCTGTACTCCATACTGGCAAATTTTTGGTTTCTTCACTATGCTCATATGCAGAACAAGACCACTGTTAGGGAAGTGCCTGTTGAGCAATTCCCCAGTAGCTGCTGCTGAAACCTGGGATGAAGGGAATGACAAAGACAGTGAGTCCTAAACTCGACACAGCCCCTGTCCCTACCTACTTGCCTCAACTACCCTAGGTGGCAGAGGACAGCTGGGTGACAATCCCTTCCTACAATACAAGTGTAAACACAAAAAGCAGACAAGACAAACAAACAGATACGAGGAAACAACAAGCCAAGGATCAGAACCAGTCGAGCAGAGAAGTACAGAATCAGAATCCAAAAGAGTAGTCACAGAGAATAGCCAAAGTCAGAAATATAAATATAACAGCAAACAGTATAATAGCCAGCAAGCTCAGAGAAGCAGAAGCAGAACTGCTTTTTTTAATAGGCAGTGGAGGTGCAGTAACGGCCCCTATTAACTTACCTCTCTCTGCTCCTGGCCAAGGGGCCCCACGTACTCCGCATATTACGTCATTGCGATGTGATGTGCGTTGCACAGGGCCCAAGCTGAAGCAGGAACAGGAGAGGCCGAAAGCAGGAGTGGGGAGAGGTAAGTGATGCATCCAGGTTCTCCCCGGTTTTGCGATCCCGTTTTAATAACCGGATCGCAAAACCGGGGCGAAGTGGCACCGCTGACCCGGTTCTGCTACTAGTAGAGCAGAAATCCACAGGCTTCTTGCTCTAATACTCACAGGCTTGTAGGCCACGGTCCCCATTGAGCCTGTAGCCTACAAGCTAAGCACCATAATAATAATAATAATAATAGTCCTTTAATAGTCCCAGAATGGGGAAATTCAGTGTGTTACAGCAGCAAAGATAAGCAGATACAAATACAAATACAATCCTTACCTATCTGCCCCTGTTGCCTCTTGCTTTTTCCTGACATCACATCAGTGTGCCCGGAGCAAGATGGAGTGGGAGGCGACAGGGGCAGACAGGTAAGTAAGGACCTAATGCTGCTATAGGGGGGACTGGTGAAGGGGCTACTCTATGGCTCCCCCCTATACATTAGCCACTTCACTATTCCCCCCCATACAGTGGCCCCCTTCACTATTCACCCCCCATACAGTGGCCCCTTCACTGGTCCCCTATACTGTATGGAGACCATTGATGGGACCATTAAATTGAGTGGGGGGCAGTGATGGAGGCCAATATCCTGGGGGACATTAATTGGGTTGTCCAGGATATCCCCCCAAAACTTACTCTCCTGTCCCCAGTGCCTCTCAGCGCAGTTCGGTCCTGCAGCTCTGTTGTTTTCTTCTGCACGTGACCCCTGAGGCCAATCAGCGGCCTAAGGGAAGGGACCTGGGACGTCACAGCCAGTAAGGACTTCCGGCAAAAGAAGACAGTGGAGCTGCAGGACCGGACTGTGCTGGAAGAACACTGAAGCATTGGGGAGTATGGTTTTTTTTTTTTCACCTCCCCCAGACTAATGACAAAAAAATATATATATGCTGGACAAAATTGTTGGTACCCCTCGTTTAATGAAAAAAAAAACCCACAATGGTCACAGAAATAACTTGAATCTGACAAAAGTAATAATATATAAAAATTATATGAAAATTAACAAATGAAAGTGAGACATTGCTTTTCAACCATGCTTCAACAGAATTTTTAAAAAAGAAAACTCATGAAACAGGCCTGGACAGAAATGATGGTACCCTTAACTTAATATTTTGTTGCACAACCTTTTGAGGCAATCACTGCAATCAAACGATTCCTGTAACTGTCAATGAGATTTCTGCACCTCTCAACGGGTATTTTGGCCCACTCCTCATGAGCAAACTGCTCCAGTTATCTCGGGTTTGAAGTGTGCCTTTTCCAGACGGCATGTTTCAGCTCCTTCCAAAGATGCACAAAAGGATTTAGGTCAGGGCTCATAGAAGGCCACTTCAGAATAGTCCAATGTTTTCCTCTTAGCCATTCTTGGCTGTTTTTAGCTGTGTGTTTTGGGTCATTATCCTGTTGCAAGACCCATGACCTGCGACTGAGACCAAGCTTTCTGACACTGGGCAGCACATTTCTCTCTAGAATCCCTTGATAATCTTGAGATTTCATTGCACCCTGCACAGATTCAAGACACCCTGTGCCAGATGCAGCAAAGCAGCCCCAGAACATAACAGAGCCTCCATGTTTCACAGTAGGGACAGTGTTCTTTTCAAGATATGCTTCATTTTTCCATCTGTGAACATAAAGCTGATGTGCCTTGCCAAAAATTTCGATTTTTGTCTGATCTGTCCATAGGACATTCTCCCAGAAGCTTTGTGGCTTGTCAATATGTAGTTTGGCAAATTACTTTTGTCAGATTCAAGTTATTTCTGTGACCATTGTGGGTTTTTCTTTCATTAAATGAGGGGTACCAACAATTTTCTCCACGTGTGTATGTAGCCTCTATAGTCTCTATAGAGTGGGGAAAAAAAGTATTTAGTCAGCCACCAATTGTGCAAGTTCTCCCACTTAAAAAGATGAGAGAGGCCTGTAATTGACATCATAGGTAGACCTCAACTATGAGAGACAAAATGAGAAAACATGTCTAGAAAATCACATTGCCTGATTTTTTAAGAATTTATTTGCAAATTATGGTGGAAAATAAGTATTTGGTCACCTACAAACAAGCAAGATTTCTGGCTCTCACAGACTTGTAACTTCTTCTTTAAGAGGCTCCTCTGTCCTCCACTCATTACCTGTAGTAATGGCTCCTGTTTGAAATTGTTATCAGTATAAAAGACACCTGTCCACAACCTCAAACAGTCACACTCCAAACTCCACTATGGTGAAGAAAAAACAGCCGTGGAAGGACACCAGAAACAAAATTGTAGACCTGCACCAGGCTGGGAAGACTGAATCTGCAATAGGCAAGCAGCTTGACATGAAGAAATCAACTGTGGGAGCAATAATTAGAAAATGGAATACATACAAGACCACTGATAATCTCCCTCGATCAGGGGCTCCACGCAAGATCTCACCCCGTGGGGTCAAAATGATCACAAGAACAGTGAGCAAAAATCCCAGAACCACACAGGGGGACCTAGTGAATGACCTGCAAAAAGCTGGGACAAACGTAAGAAAGGCTACCATCAGTAACACACTACGCCGCCAGGGACTCAGATCCTGCAGTGCCAGATGTGTCCCCCTGCTTAAGCCAGTACATATCCGGGCCTGTCTGAAGTTTGCTAGAGAGCATTTGCATGTTCCAGAAGACTATTGGGAGAATGTCATATGGTCAGATGAAACCAAAGTATAACTGTTTGATAGAAACACAACTCGTCGTGTTTGGAGGAGAGTGAATGCTGAGTTGCATCCAAAGAACACCATACCTACTGTGAAGCATGGGGGTGGCAACATCATGCTTTGGGGCTGTTTCTCTGCAAAGGGACCAGGACGACTGATCCGTGTACATGAAAGATTGAATGCGACCATGTATCGTGAGATTTTGAGTGCAAACCTCCTTCCATCAGCAAGGGCATGGAAGATGAAACATGGCTGGATCTTTCAGCATGACAATGATCCCAAGCACACCGCCAGGGCAACGAAGGAGTGGCTTTGTAAGAATCATTTCAAGATCCTGGAGTGTCCTAGTCAGTCTCCAGATCTCAACCTCATAGAAAACCTTTGGAGGGAGTTGAAAATCCGTGTTGCCCAGCAACAGCCTCAGAACATAACTTCTCTAGAGGATATCTGCATGGAGGAATGGGCCAACATACCAGCAACAGTGTGTGCCAACCTTGTGAAGACTTACAGAAATCATTTGACCTCTGTCATTGCCAACAAAGGATATATAGCAAAGTATTGAGATTAACTTTTGTTATTGACCAAATACTTATTTTCCACTATAATTTGCAATAATATTGCTCCCACAGTTGATTTCTTCAAGCCAAGCTGCTTGCCTATTGCAGATTCAGTCTTCCCAGCCTGGTGCAGGTCTACAATTTTGTTTCTGGTGTCCTTCCACGGCTGTTTGGTCTTCACTATAGTGGAGTTTGGAGTGTGACTGTTTGAGGTTGTGGACAGGTGTCTTTTATACTGATAACAATTTTAAACAGGTGCCATTACTACAGGTAATGAGTGGAGGACAGAGGAGCCTCTTAAAGAAGAAGTTACAGGTCTCTGAGAGCCAGAAATCTTGCTTGTTTGTAGGTGAGCAAATACTTATTTTCCACCATAATTTGCAAATAAATTCTTTAAAAATCAGACCATGTGATTTTCTGGATTTGTTTTCTCATTTTGTCTCTCATAGTTGAGGTCTACCTATGATGTCAATTACAGGCCTCTCTCATCTTTTTAAGTGGGAGAACTTGCACAATTGGTGGCTGACTAAATACTTTTTTCCCCACTGTATGAATAACATGCCATCACCCAGACATTGAAACAGGTATGCAGGGAAACCTGAAAAGTAAGGAACCTGAAAAAAAAGGAACATTGAAAAAAAGGTAAGTATATAAACAAAATGACCCTTGATTGCTACGTTATCTTCAAATATACACCATGTATTTGAGAATAAAAAACAATTACAAAGAGGATTATTTTATGACTGATATGATATGATATATATTTTATGTGTATATACAAATATTGCATATTGCATCAGCATGCAACTTGCTATTACTATAGAAATTAATATTTTAAATTATATGTTTGTATAATTGCCAAAATTAAAACAAGGAAAAAAAAAAGCCTACTGGATAGTAGTGTCAATATCCCATGCTACCACTTTAGAGTTAAAGTCATTTTTTCTACATTTAAACTGCACAAGAAGCTTGAGTAGTTTATACTGGCTTATCTTTTCATTTAAATCATGAATATCATACTTCCAGTTTTGCAAAAGCCTAATTTAGTTTGTATATAGAAATCCCACATTCAAAAACGAAATCCATATTAAAGATGACACTTATGAATAACTGAATATTTTCTATGTTCACTAAGCTGGGATTTAAAACAAATCTCTATTCACATGTGTTATGAAACTGTCACAATAAATTGAATTGGGTTTTGAATGTTCATTATTTTGATCTAATCGGTACTTCATTTGTCTGTGCTGATGTGTATGTATATCCTATACATACATACTATATATATATATATATATATATATATATATATATGTATTTATATAAAGTTTTAATACTTTATTTTTTGCCAATTAGCAAACTGTAAAGTGAATGAATAAAAGAGAAATCAAAATCAATTACAAATTTTGTGTGACCACCCTTTGCCTTCAAAAGGACATCAATTCTTCTCTGTACATTTGCCCACAGTTTTTGAAGGAACTCAGAAAGCCATACCAAGCGATGAGGCCAAAAAGCTAGGCCAAGAGATTTAACTATGCACAAAAACATAGGAGATAGGATGCACAAAAATGATCTGAGGGTTTGCCATGGCAGCCAGGAGGCCGAGCAATGGCCTCCTGACTGTCTTTCCCTATTACACATAGGGATCATATTTGCAATGTACTGAAATACAATGTATTGCAGTACATTGCACTAGATCAGCAGATCCCAGGTTCAGGTTCCCTTGTGGGACAGGAAAAAAATAAAAAATAAAATAAAAAAGTTAAAAATAAAGTTAAAAAAATAATAAAAAAAACTCCACCTTTTAATTTAAAACACATAATGTAAACAAAATAAAGTAGACAAACATATTAGTTATCCCATATGATGAATGGTGTAAAAAAATATATACGCACTGCACAAATTAGTGTATTTTCATCATCTCGCTTTCCCACAAAAATAATAATAAAAAGTGAATACAAAGTCATACATATCAAACATTGTTACCAATAAAAACTAACACTTGTCCCACAAATGCCCTTACATATCTCCTTCAAGTAAACAGGAAAAAAGTTATAGGCATTAGAATACAGTAACCCCAGGAAAATCGTTTATTTTAGAAAAATTTAACTTTTTTTTGTAAAACATAATAAAACCAATATAAATATGGTATTGCCTTAATCATAATGACCCACTAGACAAAGTCGCCATGCCAAAGTTTAATGCAGAAGCAACGTTGTAGGAACAAAATGCAAAAAATTATTATAGAATTGTGGGTTTTTCACTTGGCCCCCGCAAAAACCTTAATAAAAGCTAATTAGCTAAAATTAAAAAGTTACGAATTTTGGAAGGCGAGCAAGGAAATTCGGAAAAAGTCACTGAACATTAACATAAAAACTACCCTGCATTCTTAAAGGATTAAAAAAAAATTGTGTGTAAGTGTACATAGAAGAATTGACAGCATTTTGAAGTGACAGCGTTTGACGTAAAGCTATTTTTATGCCAAAATTTGTAATATTTGGCAAATTTGTGTTTTGCATGCCACTTTTCTGAGAAGTGGGCATGCTGGCGATTGGGCTGGTAATGACTTCAAGAGATTCAAGCTCCTATTTTTCAAAAGCCCTTTCAGAATGTTTAGGTTTTTGAGCAATTAATAAGATTCCACTCATGTTCAAATCTTCTTTTCTTACAGTAGTATAACAAATCAAAATGCAAGGCACTTTCTTTTCTTTTGACTTTTCTTGTAGGGTTATCTAATTTATGTACAGTTTCAGCGTAAAGTTTACATCTGCCAGTAATTCCAAGGTGGGAGAAATAGAAGAAAGAGCCTATGAAAGACCAAGTGAAGGGTCTTAAAATGTAGAGTGGCCAAGTAACATGATCATAACAAGGAGTACTTATTTATGTGTGCATTTGAGGATAACTTGGACCCATAGCCATGTTTGAATCACTTCCATTGTTCACTCGGTCTGTCTGAGATCCTTTCTTGCAACTATTATGAATCAAGTTGTAGAGGTACTGTTTGATCAGAGGAACTGCTGGTCAATGGTTACATTTATGTTTTTCATCATTGTTGTGTTTAACAGGTATGAGATTACTCAACCTTACGTTTGTTCTTCTGCATGGAAAGCTACACCCCTGTGTTTCTCTTGATTTTTTTTTTTTTACAGTTCAAAGGCTATTACAAGGAATCTCAATTATTCATGACCATGTGCAGTCACATACTGCTTGTATGAATAGTGACATTGGAACATTAAACAAGCATTATGTGGTGCCATTCAGATGCACACATGTATTATTCAACCCTGCATTGCAAGGGCTAAAAGGTTATGAACAGTGACAGCTGTCATTATATGCTAAACTTTTTATACATAGCACTACACTACAATAGCTATGAGTATCAGCTTCAAGGATGTATACATAAAACTCAATAAGGGGATTGTGCATCTGTATTTTTGATTAGTTTTTGTTTAGACTTAAAATAACAAAGACAGTGAAAACTGGGTGACCAGTAAAGCTGCTAATCAGTTTTTAAGTAAAAGCATTGGTAGCCCATACTCAGCCTTAGGCTGGTTTTACACTAGCTAACCATTTTGTAGACTTGTAAACAACGGATGTTAAACATCCTATTGTACTTCTGTTTGCCATTCGCAGTGTCGGACTGGGATGTCTAGGGCCCACCAGTGGAATTGCTTCTAGGGGCCCACCATCAGGACCCCTGCAGATCAGCGGTACCGAGACAGGACAGCTAAAGGTAATAACATGTTGGGAGCCATGCTGCTCACCCGCCATACCATGTGCACCACTGCACTACCTAAACCCACTGCCTCACCCTGTATGGCAAGTGAACAGCGTGTCTCCTAAAATTATTACCTGCAGACGCACTGTCCTGGAAAAGCTGATCTGCAGAGGTCCTGGCTGTTGTATCATTGCAGATGTAATATTGCTGGCCTATTCTAAGGACTGGCCATCAATATTAGAAAGATGGATAAATCCTTTGAAGAGGTTGTCCAGGAATTGGCGAAACCCATGTCCCGTGTGGGAGGTGTAAAATAAAAAATAAATAAATAAAAAAAAAGCATACTCACCTGTCCCCGGCGCTCCATTATTCGCTGCTAGTGTCCATTCAGTCTCGTGCCGGCGACTCCTTGCTGGGAGTCCTGCACCTCATGTGACAGTGAAGACAAATTAGGTACAGGATTTCCAGAAATGAGGCGCCGCCATGAGACCGAACAGACACAGGCAGGGGACAACGGGATGCTGGGGAAAGGCGAGTATACTTTTTTTGAAATTTTTTTATTTTTACAAATTTTTTTTATGGCTGCTTCACTGGTCCCCCCATACGGTGGCCTCTTCATTGGTCCCCCATACTGTATGGGGAACAGTGATGGAGCCATTATATTGTGTGGGAGCAGTGATGGGGGCTGACATTCTGTAGGGGGCACAATAAACTGTGTGATGCATATTAAAGGGGTTGTCCAGGGTTAATCTTTTTTATGGCCTATGCTCAGGATAGGCCATAAATACCTGATCTGTAGGGGGCTGACACACGGCCCCATCAGCTGTTCGGAGCCACTTCCGGCGCCTGTTCTGTACACAACACAGGGTCGGAAGCAGAAAGCTTCATCTGCTGTTTAGTCGCCTGGCGCCTTTACTGCAGTTCAGCTCCTACTGACTTCAACAAGTGCTGAGATGCAGTGAAGGTGATTGGCTAATACACAGTGGACAGAGCTTTTTGCTTCTGGCCCTGTATGTTGCATTGGCAAAATGAGTACTAATAGTCAAGGCTCAGGGCCCACCCGTGGATTCACCGGTTCCCCGGTGGGCCAATCCGACCCTGGCCATTCATGTTCGATCTGTACCCAATCTGTAAAACATTTGTGTCACATCTGTTTTCGATTAGTTTCATCAAAGGTAGGTCACTCTAGAGTGATCTACCTGTGATGCTGCTACATATTCATTTGAATTGTTGGGAAGACCCTGTCTTCAATTGCATGTCAAGAGTTGCACCACAGACATATAAAATATAAAAAATGAAACAAAAAAGAAAAAGTTGATCTGCTTCATATTCATATATGTGAAATTAACCGAACAGCCTGATCTAGAGGGTACAAGTTTTTAGCCACATTAAAAATATTTCAGCTTGAAGTCTGCTGCGAGGTTATTGTGGGTGCTGTTATTTCTAAATTTCCCAGAGTTTTGCATTTTGAACATGCAGAGAATATCAAGCAGAAACAATCCCTAGGCTAAGTTTGGTCTTTGGTCCCTGGCCTTTTTACATTTTATCAAATCAACCCATAAACTGTTAAATACAACACACATAAAATGTATTAAAAGCACACATTAAATGATATATATCAATGGTTCTACTTGGCTAATCTGCTTGTAAACCATATAACACTCCAGGACCTTGAAATGCTTCTTACAAAGCCACTCCTCCATTGCCCTGGCGGTGTGCTTGGGATCATTGTCATGCTGAAAGACCCAGTCACGTTTCATCTTCAATGCCCTTGCTGATGGAGGGAGGTTTGCACTCAAAATCTCACGATACATGGCCCCATTCATTCTTTCATGTACACGGATCAGTCGTCCTGGTCCCTTTGCAGAGAAATAGCCCCAAAGCATGATGTTTCCACCCCCATGCTTCACAGTAGGTATGGTGTTCTTTGGATGCAACTCAGCATTCACTGTCCTCCAAACATGACAAGTTGTGTTTCTACCAAACAGTTCTACTTTGGTTTCATCTGACCATATGACATTCTCCCAATACTCTTCTGGAACATCCAAATGCTCTCTAGCAAACTTCAGACAGGCCCGGATATGTACTGGATTAAGCAGGGGGACACGTTTGGCACTGCAGGATCTGAGTCCCTGGCAGCGTAGTATGTTACTGACAGTAGCCTTTGTTACGTAAGTCCCAGCTTTCTGCAGGTCATTCACTAGCTCCCCTCGTGTGGTTCTGGGATTTTTGCTCACTCTTCTTGTGATCATTTTGACCCCACGGGGTGAGATCTTGCATGGAGCCCCTGATCGAGGGAGATTATCAGTGTTCTTGTATGTCTTCCATTTTCTAATTATTGCTCCCACAGTTGATTTCTTCACACCAAGCTGCTTACCTATTGCAGATTCAGTCTTCCCAGCCTGGTGCAGGTCTACAATTTTGTTTCTGGTGTCCTTCCACAGCTCTTTGGTCTTCACCATAGTGGAGTTTGGAGTGTGACTGTTTGAGGTTGTGGACAGGTGTCTTTTATACTGATAACAATTTCAAACAGGTGCCATTACTACAGGTAATGAGTGGGGGACAGGGGGGCCTTTAAAAAAAAAGTTAGAGGTCTGTGAGAGCCAGCAATCTTGCTTGTTTGTAGGTGACCAAATACTTATTTTCCACCATAATTTGCAAATAAATTCTTAAAAAATCAGAAAATGTGATTTTCTAGATGTGTTTTCTCATTTTGTCTCTCATAGTTGAGGTCTACCTATGATGACAATTACAGGCCTCTCTCATCTTTTTAAGTGGGAGAACTTGCACAATTGGTGGCTGACTAAATACTTATTTTTCCCACTATATAGGTTCGGGGATAATAAATAGTTTTTTTCCCTACTGTATACCTTACTGGGAAGATTCCCAGTGGGCTGTTCCTTTTGATTACACTATGGACTGCCTTCTGACCTCATGTTTAAATCATGGTTATGATTTATACTTTCTCTACAATGTCTTCTATGAAGAGATAAGCTGGGATTTCATAACATAATGTCACATTTATTAAAGGGGCAAACAAGACCCACTTTATGCCCCACCAACATTGTATGCTATTTACAACATATCCACTGAGGAAAGAAAATCTTAAAACATAATTATTAGTGACTGCACTAAAATATTACAATTGGAGGCAGTGGTTGTGTGCACTGTATTAATAATAATAATAATAATAATAATAATAACTTACTAACATATAGTCAGCATTACCTCACGCTTGCTCTCTCAAATATATTAGAACATGCCTGCAGATCATGTACTTGTATCATACTGTAATCATCAACTAAAAACTAACACAAACCCACCACAAGAGAAAATGGCCTAAAAGAAAGTCAGAAGATGACAGAAAACAGCAAAAAATGGTAAAAACACATTAAAATTACCGTATTTGTAAGACTATATGAAACAATGCACCCTTTAGGCTATATAAAACAATATAACATTTTCCATTTTTTAAGGCTGAGGTCACCCAGAATGTAAAACAGACCAACATCCTTTATGGGTACAGAAGCAACCCAGACAAAACTATACACGAATACTGACCTATTACATGAAGGTCATCAATCATAAATTTACCCCTTATAGATCAAACCATACAATCTATTGACAACTGTTACATTCAGATACAACCACTAAGCAGTCATAAAAAAACCCCATCAACTGTAGTCACAGATAACGCTGTCAGCGTAGATCAATAGCATGACCTCATTTCACCAAGTTCATCAAATGGCAATTTTTTTCTTAGTATAATGTATCAACAACATTATACTGTTGCCATTATATTATGATGGCAACAGAATGATGCACAAATGTGATAAAAAACAAATGTGCATAGAGCACTCATAGCACCCAGTCCAGACAGGCGTAATGTCAAGGACCAAATATCACTCATTCCCTTCTGTGCCCGGCTGTGCCCAAACAGTAGTTTATACCCAGATATGATATTAAGTATGTTACCCTGGGTACACAAGTGTCATACATGTGGGCATAAACTGCAGTTTGGGTGCACAGCAGGGGGCAGATGTGAAGGAGTGATATGTGGCTTTTGGAGCGCAGATTTAGATGTTTGGTATCTGGACGCCATGTCATGTTTGCAGATCCTCTAAGGTACCAGAAAAGTGGAATCCCCTAGGGAGTGACCCCATTTTGAAAACTGCACCCCTCAAAGAATTTATCAGGGGGTGTAATAAGCATTAGTATCCCAGGCGGGAATGCACAGCGGATGGTGAAAAGTGAATATGTAAGCTGTGTGGAGTACATTGGGAACACCAAATTCCCTACTATATCCCCAGTAGCTCCTACGATTAGGTAGGGGTCGCTCTGGGGGTCATTTTTAGTTTATTTTCTCTTGTAAGTTCTAAAATTGGGGTGTCCCCTGATATATGCTTGCACAGCTTATACATTCCCTTCATGCCGCAGCCAGTTGTGTTCTAACGATTTGGTGATTTGTTTTTTTTTTCTTCACATTGTACAAGCTATATCTTTTTTATTTTCCTTGTGATGTAGCCATATGAGGGCTGATTTTTTGTGGTATGAGATGCATTTTTTAATGACACCATTTTTAGTGGTGCCTATAACTTATTGAATAAATTAAATTAACTCTTTCTGGGTGGATTAAAAAACCCCATCAATTCTGGCATTGGTTTTTACCTTTTAATTTTTTTGCCGTGTGGCGTACAGCATAAGTAACATGTTACCTTTATTCTGCGGGTCGATACGATTGCGGCAATACCTAATTTATATTGTTTTTTTATGCGTTACTAATTCTGCAGAACAAAAACCCATTTGTGGACATAAATCAATTGTTTTTGCATCACCATCTTCTGAGATGTGTAACATTTTTATTTTTTGGTTGACAGAGTTGATTGAGGGCTTATTTTATGCGGGAGGATATGTGCTTTTTATTGGTATTGTTTTGAGTTGCATATGAGTTTTTGATCACTTTTTATAGCAATTTTTGTAAGCGAGATAGCCAAAAATCATTATTTCCAGCGTTTTTTTGGGGGTTTTTTTTCCGACGTTCGCCGTGTACATGAAATATTGTTTCAGTTTTATTGTACAGGTTGTTATGGATGCAGCGATACCAAATATATATTGCTTTTATTAATTTGTAGGGGTTTTGTTTATATAACTCATTTTATATAGGAAAATGGAATTTTTGGGGCTTTATAACTTAATGAATTTTTTTAAACACTTTATTTTATTTTTTTTTTTACTTTTTTTTTACATTTTTTATCCTATAAGGACACCTGAACCAGCAATGCTTTGATCACTGGTTCAGTATTATAGACTGCAATACACAGCATACACATGTATTGTAGTCTATACAGGAAGTCAGCGTATGCAGACGCATAGGCTAACTTCCTGAGGTCCCAGCAGGATCAACCAGGTAGTGAGGGCTCCAGGCAGCCTTGGGTCACTGCCGGCCACCGGCCGTAAATTTACAATTAGTCGGACTTCAGAGACCAGGACCACTGGCCGTAATTTGACTTTACTGGTCATCAACCAGTTAAACTCCACTTAATCAGCAGCAACTTAGTGAAGGAAGCCCCAGGATTGAGCAAGCTCAGTGAGTCCTTGACATCTAATTAAAGCGCCTGGGTACTATAACCGATCCTAACAATTAGTTGCAAAGCAGAGTTCATGGGCAATACTGCTGTGGCAGATGTGAGCATGTTGCCCATCTGGAAGCTGGAATTAGAGATCTGGAAGAACAGAATGTAACACTGAGGGCAATTTACAATGTTGAGAGGAGCATGCCGCTCACTGAGTCAGGGGTCAGAGGTTTAGATATGGAGGTTGAAGAGCTGGAGGGACATCAGGAAGACCAGGAAAGGGGCTGGGTGAATACAGATAGAATCAGTGGAAAGGGTTCCAAAAAAGGAAGGCCACTCCTGTTTCTGTTCATCTAAACAAAATTTCCAAGATGAATGATGATGTTGGGATAACAGTGTCAGAAATGGCAGCCCTACTGGATACTGCTCGCCATAACAGCCCTAACAGCCGGGAGAACAGTTAGTAGTCGGAGAAGGGACAGTAGTGCAGGTAGGACAAGGCATTTAGTGTTTATATGTGACTCTATAAATAGGAAGATGGATAGAATAATTTGTCGCCAGGACCCTGTCAACCGAATGCTTTGCTGTCTCCCTGGTTCCAGGGTTCGGCATGTGGTTGAACAAATTGCTCGGAGGGGCTGGAGTGTGTATGTACTGTATGTCAGAAGTGGCATGAAAGTGAGTGTGAAAGAAGCAAATGTGGGTGGAATTGCATAAGGATGTGGCCACTGATAAAATACTTTTTGGCATAATTTATATATAACTTAACATAACTGAGGACTTAGAGGGTCAATTGAACAAGCAAATTGATTGGATGGCATCGGTGGGTACAATGGTTTTGATTGGTCATTTTAACTATCCGGATATTGAGTGGGGTTATGGATCTGCTTTGTCTGCAAAGGGGAGAAAATTCATCAACTTATTGCAGGACAATTTTATTTTATGGTCCAGCTTGTAGAAGATCCAAACAGATGGGATGCTCAACTGGATATAATAATTTCTAATAATGTGGGACTTATTGGAAATGTCAATGTTGTTGAAAACCTTGATAATTGTGACCATAATCTAATCGAATTCCACATAAAGCCAGGCTATGACTAAAGGACACCAATGCCCTGAAACACGTAAGCTATTCCATTGTTTTTATGGACCATGTAACTAACTTTTTTAGTTAGGTGTGTTGGAAGGAAGAGGTAGAGTTAACATACGATGTAGTTGCCAGTTTATGCGTGGAGGTCCCTGGTGACGTAACAACATCATCACAGCACAGTTGGTTTGTTTTCACAGCCATAGTGGTGGGAGAGTCCATGCCCACGTGGGAGAGAGGGAGGTCCCTATATGGAGGGGGAGGTCCTAGTGACGTTGTTATTATGGTATATCGCGATTGGCTGGATCTGATGTGGTCTTGATACACAGCATAGTGCGGTCTGTTGAATGATCTATCCCCTGGTGGTTCATGAGACACATCGTCCTCTATATGACGTGGGATGAATGGATTGTATATCTCACATGGCTGATCATTGGAAGTCATGTTAGATGTGCTTGTGGTATAGCGTTGCCTGAGTTAAGTAGGTGGAGCTAATGTCATTTGAGGGTTTCCCCTGGGATTAGGGGGGAGGGCCCGTATGATGCTCTTAATGCAGGGTGGCCTGATTGGCTAGTTTCAGTAGGTGCGTGGGAGATATTTATGGTGATTGGCCATATTATCCTTAGAGGAGGAGTATGATTATATTTAAGGGCTGGATGGAGTTTATATCGGGACCGCCATCATCAGAGCAGTCACGCTACGTTAATCTCTATGAAAATGTTATGAAACAGCAGTTTTAACTGCTATATTGAAACGAGATATTAGCCCTTCATGAATCCTTTTGGAGGAAACATGTTGGCCGATAGCTGTATAAGCAGAGTAGCTAGTTAACTGTGCCAGCTGCAGTATTGAAGTTTCAATTGCCGTTTAGTAGGAGCCTGTTATCCCTCTGAGTTCTGTTGGCGTGGCATTAGGCCAGTAGCCTCAGGACATAGGAGGGAACAGTTTTCCTTAAAGTTATTTCATCTTATACATCTGGGCAATTACTTCTATCTGGGAGCTGGCTGTGTGAAAATGGAGGCAGTTGAGTTAGACTCTGTAGAATCTGTATATGGAGCTATATGGTATAGGATCTAAGGGTCTGGTTTAGTTTACATCATGCATCTACACTACGCGACTGGAAGGTGATCTGTAAAGCCACTCTGATAGATTGGTGTCAGTGGTTTTTATTTCTATTTAGCCCATATTGGGAATTTTTTATAGATATCAATAAAAGTGAAGTTTTAAGATTTGTAGTCTTCAATAAAAATTTCTGTGAATTGGTTTGTCAATGAGGAGACGTATTATCCACCTAGATCAGTGAATTGTGCTATGACTAAGGGACACCAATGCCCTGAAACACATAAGCTATTCCATTGTTTTTATGGACCATGTAATTAACTTTTTTAAGAATACTACTCCAGTAGGTGACAAAGTATAGAGAAGGGGTGGAAAAACATGAAACAATGCCACCTGAAGTAGCCAGGATCCTGTAAGGATACCTCACAAAACTGGAATGCTAATTCTCGTATAGTGTGTCATCGGGGTTAAATAGATCAGAGTTAGAGATGAGTGAAGTATTAAAAAATTCGATTTCGTAACTTCGCTGAATTTCGCGATATGATTCTATTCGATACGAATTAAATCGCCGCAAATCGCATACCAGAAACAGCTGTTTATTGGCTGAAGAGAGCTGGGGTGGGCGGCAAAATGGCGGAATCCCTTGGATGCCGCGGTCATGTTTGACCGCGGCATCCAAGTTGTTAAATCCCCAGATTGGTTATGGAGCAGGGTGTTAGCTGTCAGTTACAGCTAACACCCTGCTCCAGAATCGATTGGGGGGATTTAACATCTTGGATGCTGCGGTCAAACATGCCGTGTGCGCTCACGAAGGGGTTAAAGGGATGTGACATCACAGGGTTGTCTGCTGATTGGCTGCACGCATGGCATTGTGGGTGATCCCGTGTTCCCAGAGTTCCTTGCCCCATGTAGAGCAGCCATTTTGAACTAAATGCGAATCGTTACCACGAAGCGTGAGTAAATTCGGATTCGAAGGGAATCGAATAATTCCTGAAATTCGGATCGAATTCCACTTCTGCAGCTTCGATTCGCTCATCTCTAATCAGAGTGTATGCCATGCAATCCAGTGAGAAGCTGCTCTGGATGTGATTTTAGATATAGAAGACGTACACTGGATGTGATGTCAGACACTGGAGATTAGTCACATGGAACCTTCCTAGTAATATTGAAAGTACCTGCCTCCCTGAGGAAATACATGGCTATCGGCCGTCGATATGCAGGATCCATGCATTTTCAGTGTTATTTTAACTAATAAAAACATATATTTATAAGGCAGCTAAAACATTCTGTTTTAAACAGCTCCCCCAGATAAAACACGTGAGATCCAAAAAAAAAACACCCGGTAATATGGATTGTCAGATTAGGATACATGAATTAATTTCTATATTTTTTTTTTTTTTATTGATTCTATGGATTTTCTATAACAAAAATGTTGAAATTAACAGGAAACAAATTAAATAGCATTTTACAGGTTTACCTATAGGAGTTTGTCTATAAGACAAAAAAAAAATGGGGGAGGAGAGAAAGGGAAAACTTCAGATTTTCAATTAAAGATATGCCAAGGAAGTTGATATAATAATGGAAAAAAACATGGATATTTTTCCTAAATGTGATTCTAATTATAGGAAAGCTCAATTGGGGATGACGGAAATATAGAGGAGTTTTCCTTCAGTTAGGTGAGATTGAGGGAGTCCAGATTGTCCAAAGTATATAGTCTAAACAGTCGTGTTATGAAGATGGCATAAGCACTTGTTTATTATCCTGATTGGAAAAGATCTGGCACTCACCCGGACCAACTTTTTTTTTTTTTTTTCTCCCAGGATAGTATTAAGG
The DNA here is from genome assembly GCA_947044405.1 of Leptodactylus fallax. NCBI lineage: Eukaryota > Metazoa > Chordata > Amphibia > Anura > Leptodactylidae > Leptodactylus > Leptodactylus fallax. Next base: position 4,656,717 of record CAMRHE010000024.1, read on the forward strand.
ATACATAGCATCTTTCCATATCATGAGCTTGGGTAATTAGGGCTTTGACTTCTGAGAGTTGAGGGGTCGTTGAGCTCTTTCAGGATTTGGCGACAACCAATCTTGTGGCAAGTATGATGTGCAATGCTACTGTTTTGTTTTTTCTCTGCTGTTTCAAATATCATGTCTTCGCTCTATCTAAAACTGAATCTCTCAAAGACTGAACTACTGCTGTTTCCACCATCTAATAGATCTGTCCCTGATATCTCCATTGCAGTCTCTGGCCTTACCATAACTCCTAGGCAGTATGCTCGCTGCCTCGGGGTTTTGTTTGACTCAGACCTTTCCTTCACCCCCCATATCCAATCACTCGCATGCTCATGTCATCTCCACCTCAAAAATATATCCAGAATCCGCCCTTTCCTTACCACAAATACACTTATTGTTGCCCTGATTCACTCTCGCCTTGACTACTGTAACTCCTTACTAATCGGTCTTCCCCTTGCTAAACTCTCCCCTCTACAATCTATTCTGAATGTGGCGGCCAGGCTCATCTATCAGCCTAGACGCTACAGCGATGCCTCCAGTCTGTTCCGGTCACTACATTGGCTGCCTATTCGATACAGAATACAATATAAACTTATCACCCTCATTCACAAGGCTCTCCATAATGCTGCACCTCCCTACATTTCCTCCCTCATCTCTGTCTATCGCCCAACCCGTACTCTCCGTTCACTCAATGACCTAAGACTTTCATCCTCTATTATCAGAGCCTCCCACGCTCGTATACAAAACTTATTTATTATGGTTACTTATATAGCGCCATCACATTCCGCAGCGCTTTACAGACATTGACAGTCACTGTCCCATATAGGGCTCACAATCTGCATTCCCTATCAGTATGTCTTTGGAGTGTGGGAGGAAACCCACGCAAACACAGGCAGAACATACAAACTCCTTGCAGATGTTGTCCTTGGCAGGATTCGAACCTAGGACTCCAATGCTGTAAGGTTGCAGTGCTAACCACTGAGCCACCGTTCTGCCCAAGTTGCACCACTTCTCTTGAATGCTCTATCCCGGACTATTAGATTAACCCCCAAGTTCCACAGCTTCAAGCGTAAACTAAAGGCATATCTTTTCAGACAGGCCTATCACAACTCCTAATGTAAACCCTTCCGTAGTTAGAATCCCTAAAACGTACCCTCCTCTGTTGATGATCCAACATTACCTCACAGGATATGATGCCGTATCAGACTAACTTTATATGTCCAGGCACCATCTGCATGTTAAAGGACATGACTGGTGACGGCTCATACAGCTTTATATATTTGTAATGACAGTAACCTCTATTACAAAATTGTCTGACCATTGTACAAGCAATGCTACGTCTGTTGCCACCCCTGCTACCTCTTGTGTCACCCCCTCTACCTCATAGATTGTAAGCTCTTGCGAGCAGGGCCCTCAGTCCCAGTGTGTGAATTGACTATTTCTTTGTAATGTATTTTTTTCGTCAGTACTTGAACCCTACAAATTGTACAGTGCTGCGGAATATGTTGGCGCTATATAAATAAAATTTATTATTATTATTATTTTCCCCACCAACTGTTGCATTTGTAAGAAGCATAGGGCCAAAGCAGGGGATGGAGAGTATTTAGAGATAATTTGTTTAGGGCTTTGAAGGTTGCTAGCCAGAAAGATTTGAGAATTGGGCAATCCCACCAGGTATGTTGGTATGTACCCTTAAGTCTGTATCCTCTCCAGTAAGTCTCAGGATATGAAGGGGTCAGTTTTGGCAAGGGGATAGATGCCACATTAAAATTATTTTCTGGGACAGTTCCGTGTGATGTATTCCTTTAGAAATAGACCAGGTCCAATTGCAAGGTTTGCGGCAATCATCTAGGTTATAGGTCATGCCTAGGTCCAATTTCCATTGTAAAATGTATTTTGATTTTCCTTTGTTGAAGTTATTTATTAGTTGTTTATAGAATAGTACTATACCTTTCGTAGCTGTAGATGCGTGGAGGAAAAATATTGTAAAGCTGACTCAATTTGGTTTGAGGGAAAATACATGCCTTATTTGTAGGAATTTTAAGAAATCTTTATTTGGAAGTTGCTATTTGTGGTGAAGTTCTTTAAATTTGCATATGACAGAGACATTAAAGAGATCACCATTTTTTCCTTATGCTGCTGAATTCCCAGTTGGAGATGTTGAGTGCGGGATTAAAGGAGTATGGGTAATTCAGTGGGAGGCTTAACAGTGGTACTGTTTCCCACATGGGCGTTTGTTTGAAAAGTCTTTCCATGCTTTACTTGTGGCATTGACACTGGTTAAGGTCCTAGTTGGAGGATTTTTGGGGAGTTTCTCTGTGTGTAAAAGAGATACAAGGCAGTTGTTTAAATAATGCCCTTCAATTTGGGCCCATTTTTTTTTCTAGGGTTATAGACCACCAATGTTTTGTTTGGTCGATTATGGAGAACTGGTGATACTTTCAGATATCTGGCAAGCCCATACCTCCTTTGGACCAGCTCTCTGTCATGGTTATAAATTGGATTTTTGGTTTTTTTTTTCCCTGCCCAGATCAATGCATTTATTTCCTTTTGTAGTTAGGCCAGGCTCTTCTGAATAGGTATACAGTAGTATAGATTGCCATTTTAAATATGGCTATTCTGCCAGCCCATGACAGGGGTATTTTTGTGAAGTTATTGAGATAATAAGGGTGCTAAGTGTTCTTTGTACAGATCAGAGCTGGGTGAATATATATATATATTTTTATTTATTTATTTATTTTTATATTTTTGGAATACCTATGTTAAGTATTTGGAACTCCCAGTCGTTAACTTTTTAATAGGAAATCTCTCCAAACTCTGTAAGTATTATTTGTACAGCATTAAGTGATTTTATAGGATTAGTTAATTTAAGTATGTCATCGGTATATAAACCCATATTGTGGATTTATTGACCTACTTTAAACCCAGATATGCCATTGTGATGGGTACATATAGTTTCAGCAAGTGGTTCTGTGATAAGAGCAAATATAATTGGTGATAAAGGGTATCCCAGGCATTTGCCATTACTAATAATAAAGGGTTTTGATAGCCTGATGAATAAACTTTACTTGAGGGGTTGGAGTAGATCATAAAGGAAAACAGTTTTTAATGAAACCTTTGAAAGCAAATTTTTCTAAGACAGCTTCAAGGAAGCCCGAACTAGATCCAGATCTAGGAGCAGAGGAGTTCTGGATCTTTTGGCATGTTGGATTAAGTTTATAATCCTTCGGGGGCTTGTCTTCCAGTGACAAAATCCACTTGGCCTGAGTGGATTAAATGAGGGAGGATGTTTAATGGTCTGCTGACAAGTATTTTGGGGATATTTTAATATTTGTGTTTAATAACAGCAGAAGTTTTCTGGTGCAGTGGTTTCCTTTCCAGGTTTGGGAATTGTTGCTATAATTGCAGGTTATCATTTCTTGTGGGAAGTATCTTTCCTCTGCTACTTTATCAAATTCTGAAATAATATTATTGGAATTGGGTCATTATACTCTCAGGGTTGACTATTCTTTGTTTATCACAGAAGTATAGGTAGGCTGTGCACTGTCTGGCTAGGAATATATCAAAAAACATATATCTATTCTTGAATATGAGAGATAAGGGGTTGAATAGAAAGTATAATCTTTTTCAGACCCGTGTAAGCACCTCCATACATCTAGGAAACCTTCCTTTAATTATTAGACCATGTTTGGGAGAGTCAGATCTAACTTTGGAGGTAATGTCTATTTTTGGAAACATAATCTCATTAAAGTCTCTGCCTATCAGAGTTATGCCTTTAGCTACTTTTTTAATTTTAGATAGAAGTTTTGCTAGAAATTCATTCTGTTTAGAGTTAGAACCATATTTACTTGTGTATAGTTAATATTATTTCACAAATTAAGATGATAAATATTCCTTGTGGGTCAGTTATAATGTGATAAAGTTAGAAGGCCACTGAGTCTTTAACTGCTATCAAAACTCCTCTTATTTGGAGTTACCAGAGCTTAGTGTTTAAGCGGCCATTAAGGATCGCGGTCAGGCTCTGCCCCCCCCCCCCCAATTAATTTCTAAATTAAATACTAACCTGTGGGTTTGAATGAGTTTCATCTTAGGTCCCTCTCTTAGCAACATTTCAGAATAATGGAAATCAATGGGGGAGGGGTTATTGGTTAGGTCTCTAACTGAATACTTATTTTAGAAATTTATGCATCCTAATCTGACAATCCATATTATAGGGTCTTTTTTTTTGGAATTTAAATATTTTATGTGGGGAACTTGTTTAAAGGAGACTTCTAGCTGCCACATAAATTCATGTCAGGGCATCTGTAGTACTAGTAATGTACCATGTGACTAATCTCCAGTGTCAGACGTCATACAGTTTGTGTCTTATGCATCTGACATCACTTCTGGTACAGCCTCCAACTGGATTGCATGGCATGCGCTCTGATCTGTTTAACTCCGATGACACACTATGCGATTGTGTAGCATCCTAGTTATGTGACGTATCCTTACTGGCTACTTCAGGTGGCATTATTTCATGTTTTTCCAACCCCCTCTGTGCTTTTCTCCTACTGGAGAAGCACTAGTAACCATATGTCTATCTGCAATACCTACAGTGGGGAAAAAAGTATTTAGTCAGCCACCAATTGTGAAAGTTCTCCCACTTAAAAAGATGATTGACATCATAGGTAGACCTCAACTGTGAGAGACAAAATAAGAAAACATATCTAGAAAATCACATTGCCTGATTTTTTAAGAATTTATTTGCAAATTATGGTGGAAAATAAGTATTTGGTCACCTACAAACAAGCAAGATTTCTGGCTCTCACAGACCTGTAACTTCTTCTTTAAGAGACTCCTCTGTCCTCCACTAATTACCTGTAGTAATGGCACCTGTTTGAAATTGTTATCAGTATAAAAGACACCTGTCCACAACCTCAAACAGTCACACTCCAAACTCCACTATGGTGAAGACCAAAGAGCTGTGGAAGGACACCAGAAACAAAATTGTAGAACTGCACCAGGCTGGGAAGACTGAATCTGCAATAGGCAAGCAGCTTGGTGTGAAGAAATCAACAGTGGGAGCAATAATTAGAAAATGGAAGACATACAAGACCACTGATAATCTCCCTCGATCAGGGGCTCCACGCAAGATCTCACCCCGTGGGGTCAAAATGATCACAAGAACAGTGAGCAAAAATCCCAGAACCACACGGGGGGACCTAGTGAATGACCTGCAAAAAGCTGGGACAAACGTAACAAAGGCTACTGTCAGTAACACACTACGCCGCCAGGGACTCAGATCCTGCAGTGCCAGACGTGTCCCCCTGCTTAAGCCATTAAATATCCGGGCCCGTCTGGATAAAATTTTTTGAGCATTCACTTTCATTGAATACTGCTACAGTTTTGATCATTATGAACAGGAGGAACTTGAAGCTTTCATCCAAAAGAAATCTGAAACTTTAATTCGGTATATTATCAAAATTGCTACAAAGATTATTGAGCTATGCAGGGGGAGAATTACTAATCAATATGTGCTAGATTGCTGGTGAAGAATGTGCAGTATTAAAGATGCAATATATGCCTACATTACACTTGCATTTAAGGTTTTACTTTTTTTCTCCTCGACTAAGGAGACTTAACTTAGAAGGGAAGGTGCATGGTTTAGTGGAAAGCACATGACTTAAGATAGGTAAAAAAATGTGGAAATGCAAGCCAACTTTTAGGTGTCAAAAGCATCTAAAGATGTACCAAATGTATTACCCAGCATGAGTCACAGTGATAAAATTGGCCCATCTTAAAATCTGCCTAAGTGTGACTACTGTGTGTTATTTATTTGGGTTCTTTTTACTTATAGATCACCAACATATTTCACAGCACATTACTAACATTGTCATCATTCACAATCTAAACTCTCTACTGGTATGTCTCTGGAATATGGGAAGAAACCCACAGAAACAAAGGGAAAACATGCTAAACCCTTATGGATGTTGTGTTGGTCAGATTTGAACCCAGGACGCAAGCAGTGTAATGCAACAGTAAATATCACTGAGCCACCTATTTGACAGACTTAAAGCTACTTCATATACAGCCCTTTTATGTAGAGATATCATTTAAAGTATATCTAAAGGAATTTTCCAGTTGTATGTACTGTACAGGAAGCTTCATCATAACAAATATTACATTAAAATTGCTAACATACTTTACAGTATGTTTCATTTGCTCACTATATTCTAGATATTAGTTTGCCTTAGTCCTGCTCTCAGCTGAGAAATGCAGTAAATACAGTTGTAATAAGTCTAGGCAATACTGTGTGAACTAAACACATCAGTAAGAGTTGCAGAAATCTCTCACTAGTTTGCTGCAATTTATTATTGTAGATTTGAAGCTGTTTAGCTTACAGAGCATTGTCTACACTTCAGAACTAGCTATGTATAGGTATTCACCCCACAAATGTAAACAACCTCCTTATTCACAGACAGTAAACTAATGTCTTCAAAATGGTTAAAATGTAGTCACATAGTGGGAGTTTAAGATTAAGGCTACATTCACACAGTAATTAATGTCCGTGCGACATCCGTTGTAACGGACTGTCAAAATATTGGTCATGTCTAATTTTTGATTTGTTTTCACAGATCACTCCATACTCAAATGTATGGGTGATCCATGAAAATAGGGTCCCCTCGTGTGCAAGAAGGCTGCGAAAAATGAACGTTTTTTTTTTTTTCACTTCCGTTTTGAACCTCAGTTGTCTGAATGTAGCCTAACACTGGAGTTTCTTATGCCAGTCTTAAGTGCATTAGAGTAAAGTGTCTTAAATTGACAGTATATATTGGTCATATCATAAACTACTCCAAAGACAGAGATTAAAATTCATGTTATACTATGAGCAAGTGCAGGTTTGCGCTATCACTTGCATCAATTTCTGTATATTTTGGACTGCTTGGAGACTAATCCTTCTCCTGATGAACCATGCCCAATTTTCTTGCCAATTTGTGGTGAAAGATAAGAGCTGGAAAAAGTTTTAAAATATTGCACAAACACGTCTCAGGCCTGGTTCACATCTGCGTTCAGGTTTCCGTTCAGGAAGTTACAGCCGGCTCCCCATTTCAGCAACTGCACGATTTCGTGCAGCTGCTAAGTTCTGCTTGGACGTACCGGTACATCCTTGCAGAACAAGGCAAACACCCTTAGGACATATATAGTCTATAGGCGGTACGGAAGTGGTTAAGGGAGTCTGTCAGCAGTAAATTGGTTATAAACCTATTGACTGTAACTTTCATGTAAATTGCAGTTCTATTCATATGCAAATGAGGGGATACGGGTTTTGCCTGGGAATCTACAGCTGAGACCAAAGCCTAGGCATGCTAAGAGAAACCCCCACGGCACGTTTCCCCAAATTTGCATATTAATAAATTGACAATTTAGATGAAAATGGAACTCCAAAGCTGAATAACAGGCATATTGGAAACCTGTAGAATCACCTTTACAATGTACAGTTATTAGGTTTATAACCAATTCCCTGTTGACAGACTCCCTTTAAGAAAAAGCTTTGCAGCTCATTTCTTTGATTTTTTTTTTTTTTTTTTAGTCACAAAGGAATAACACAAATATAAAATTTAAAGCATATTTATACTGGATACTAAATAATGTAGAAATGTTCCAAAATGGATATGCTTTACATTTTATACTTGTGTTATTTAGTAATACACTGTTTCTAGATTCCTACCATATTGGTAATGTTGTAAAAATACTTCTATACATTTGATCATAGCAAGAGTGCCTTACTGCTATTTTTTTCTATTTTTCCCATTTACACCACTATGTGTAAAACCTTTATAACAGTTACAGTAACTATTAAGTGAAACACGACATCTATTGTCTGAGTAATATTAGATATGATATAATCTCTGATTGCTGCTGATTGTTATCTGAAAGCCTCTCAGCTATGATAGGATTCACTTTCCCAGGCGGTGATTGTTCAGATGTGATTAAGCATTCTCTGATAAATGTTACTCTAGTATGGTTTAATTAAACATAGATGTATATGAAGACCATTATATTGTATTTAGTTGCTTCTTTTTTACTTTTTTTACACTGGAAACAGTGCATATTTATGACAGTATCCAGCTGTGTACTGTGCATCATGATGAACATTTGGACATATTAAAAAAATAGTTTAATAACAAAGTACATACATGTGTTGAAGATTTACAGTACATCATATTTTAACCTCCTAATAGTAATATTAAAATGGCAAAAACCCTCCTGAAAATGTCACTTTTTTATTACAAACTTTGAATTTATGGCTCATATAAATATAACTGGAGCCCTATATACCTTTTTATGCTTTAGAGATCTAAAGCATTTTAGCCCCTGTACCTAAAAGAGCTTATATGACATCTAATTTTGAATCTATAGGCACTACTATGATGTTAGCCCTTCCTCTGCAGCTAAAACAGCTTCTACTCTTCTTGGAGGGATTTCTACAAGATCTTTGAGTGTATCCGTGTGGATTTTTGGCTATTTTTCCAGAAGAGGATTTGTGAGGTGAGATACTGAAGTTGGATGAGCGGGCCTGGCTCAGAATCTTCATTTTAGCTCATCCCAACAGTGTTTGATGAGATTGAGGTCAGGGCTCTACATGAGCCAGTCAAGTTCTTCCACACTAACATCACCCAACCATGCTTTTATGGACGTTGTTTTGTGCAGTGGGACAAGTCATGCTGAAACAGAAAAGGGCCTTCCCCAAGCTGTTCCCGCAAAGTTGAAAGCATACAATTGTCCAAAATATCTTGGTATGCCAAAGCATTAAGATTTCTCTTCATTTGAACTAAGGGGCCTAGGTCAACCCCTGAAAAAAAACATACAGCATTATCCATCTTCCACTGAACTTTCCATTTGGTACAATGCAGGTACCAGCCAACTAACATTTCTCCTAGTATTTACCAAACCAAGACTCATTCATCAGACTGCCAGATAAAGAAATGTAATTCATCCAGCGCACAGAACACTTCTTCCACTGCTCCACTTAAGGTGGGTTCACACTTGTGGTGGCACTCCATCCGCCACGAATCCGACCTAAATGTTGGAAAACTGGATAGGGAAAGGTTTGCGATGCTTTGCTTAAAAACCAAAGCAAGTGAATGGGTTTTTAAGCAAAGCGTTGCAAACCTTTCCCTATCCAGTTTTCCAACATTTACGTCGGATTTGCGGCGGACGGAGAGCCGCCGCAAGTGTGAACCCACCCTTAGTAGCAAAGTAATTTATACCACTCCATCCAATGCTTTGCATTGTGCTTGCCTTTGTGAGATTTGCATGCAGCTGCTCAGGCACGGAAACACACTCCGTGAATCTTCAGTTGCCCAGTTAGTGTGCTTATGTTAATGCAAGAAAAGGTTTGGAACTCTTCGGTTATTGAGTCAGGAGAGTGTCAATTTAAGGTTTATGCTCTTCAGCACTCAGCAAACTCACTCTGTAACTACTAATGATTTGCCACTTTGTTTCTGTGGTTCTTAAATACTTCCACTTTTCAATAATACCGTTCATAGTTGATACAACCCTAGAAATTCAGTGAGCTTTTTAAAATGTATTTGTAACGTCTCTGCCTGTTCGGGTCTCTGCGCCACCCTCCGCTCGCACGCTGTGGCGAAGGAGGCGTGTTCAATTTGATTCCTTGCGTAGGTTTCTTGCTGCTCAGTCTGAACATGGTCCTAGTCAGTGTAATGGATTTCCGGCCACACCCGTGTTCTGAGCATTTCTCTCTGGACGGTATAGAGTTAATCTCTTCCTGGCCTGTGTGATTGATAGCCTGTGTACCTATCAGGTCCGGGGCTGGGCCCAGACTTTCTTTATACAGGATGTCACTTTTTCAGCAAGTTGCCGGTTATTGCACTTGTGTTTGCCTGCTCTCTTTATTATATTCCTTACTACTTTGTTACTTGATTCTCTGACCCTTTGGCTTGCCTTTTGACTATTCTATTGGATTTTGCCTTTGTACTGCATTGCTCGTTTGCTACCGACCCCTTGGCTTCCTGACCTCTCTTTTGTCGTTTGTTTTGTCTTGTCCTGTTCTCTGTGTCACTTACCCAGTATAGGGCGTGTCTTCTAGTTGTCCTTTTACCGTTTAGGGTAACTGAGGCAATAGGAAGGGACAGTGGCTGGGGTGTGATTAGGGCTCACTTGTCTCTGTCTTACCTCCCAGATCGCTGCAGTAGTGTCAGGGTTGCTACGGTTGGCAAGACCCTTACAGTATTATTCTCAATATCTTTATCCATATAGTCTATGTATCTATCTATTTATCTATTTATATCCATGTATTTACTGTTTATATACATATTGTTAGGAGTTGAGCTGCGACCTCTACAGTTGCGCTGTGAGGGTTTCCGGTCCTTTCCTAACACATGCCGGTTCTAGCGTGTGTCCCCTTTAAGGCTTAATCGTTTGTTTTTATCCCGAACCTATATAGTGGGGAAAATAAGTATTTAGTCAGCCACCAATTGTGCAAGTTCTCCCATTTAAAAAGATGAGAGAGGCCTGTAATTGACATCATAGGTAGACCTCAACTATGAGAGACAAAATGAGAAAACAAATCCAGAAAATCACATTGTCCGATTTTTAAAGAATTTATTTGCAAATTATGGTGGAAAATAAGTATTTGCTCACCTACAAACAAGCAAAATTTCTGGCTCTCACAGACCTGTAACTTCTTTTTTAAGAGTCTCCTCTGTCCTCCACTCATTACCTGTAGTAATGGCAACTGTTTGACATTGTTATCAGTATAAAAGATACCTATCCACATCCTCAGTCACACTCCAAACTCCACTATGGTGAAGACCAAAGAGCTGTGGAAGGACACTAGAAACAAAATTGTAGACCTGCATCAGGCTGGGAAGACTGAATCTGCAATAGGCAAGCAGCTTGGTGTGAAGAAATCAACTGTGGGAGCAATAATTAGAAAATCGAAGACATACAAGACCACTGATAATCTCCCTCGATCAGGGGCTTCACACAAGATCTCACTCCGTGGGGTCAACATGATCACAAGGACAGTGATCAAAAATCCCAGAACCACAAGGGGGACCTAGTGAATGACCTGCAGAAAGCTGGTACGAACGTAACAAAGGCTACCGTCAGTAACACACTACGCCGCCAGGGACTCAGATCCTGCAGTGCCAGACGTGTCCACCTGCTTAAGCCAGTACATTTCTGGGCCCGTCTGAAGTTTGCTAGAGAGCATTTGGATGTTCTAGAAGAGTATTGGGAGAATGTCTTATGGTCAGATGAAACAAAAGTAGAACTGTTTGGTAGAAACACAACTCGTCGTGTTTGGAGGAGAGTGAACGCTGAGTTGCATCTGAAGAAGACCATACCTACTGTGAAGCATGGGGGTGGCAACATGCTTTGGGGCTGTTTCTCTGCAAAGGGACCAGGACGACTGATCCGTGTACATGAAAGAATGAATGGGGCCATGTATCGTGAGATTTTGAGTGCAAACCTCCTTCCATCAGCAAGGGCATTGAAGATGAACCCCATAGAAAACCTTTGGAGGGAGTTGAAAGGCCGTGTTGCCCAGCGACAGCCCCAAAACATCACTGCTCTAAAGGAGATCTGCATGGAGGAATGGCCCAACATACCAGCAACAGTGTGTGCCAACCTTGTGAAGACTTACAGAAAATGTTTGACCTCTGTCATTGCCAAGAAAGGATATATAACAAAGTATTAAGATGATCTTTTGTTATTGACCAAATACTTATTTTCCACCATAATTTGCAAATAATTTCTTTAAAAATCAGACAATGTGATTTTCTGGATTTGTTTTCTCATTTTGTCTCTCATAGTTGAGGTCTACCTATGATGACAATTACAGGCCTCTCTCATCTTTTTAAGTGGGAGAACTTGCACAATTGGTGGCTGTCTAAATACTTTTTTCCCCACTGTATCTGTGCAGTTCCGCCGCTCTTGCACAGCTGGCTATTTAGTTCTCCGGGTGTTAGCTATCTGGATCTGCATCACGTGTTTTTGGTGTCCGACTTCTTGCTCCTGCTTTCTGACTTTGTTTCTGGCTGCCGATTCTGTTCCTCTGCTCCCTCCTGTTACGACAATCGCTTGCCTTCTAGACCGCTCCTCGTTGATTCCTATTCTGTACCTCGCTGACCTCCCATTACCTACCTGGACTGCCAATCATTCTCTTACCTCATCCTCCTGTACTGCGCTACCTCTCGTTGCCAACTGGACTGTACGACCACAATTATTGCTTACCCACTGCCACCGCCTGAAACCAGCTTACTGCTTCTTTTCCAGATCCACCATCAACTTCAGCATGTGCTCAGGTGAGTGGTTTCAGATTTCTGTACCTTTGGTGACTTGTGGTGTGCTGTGCGTCCTGTGCTCTTCTACTCTGGCCAAAGGAAGCAGCTAAGTCCATCCCCACCATCAGGGGCTCTGGTGAAAACCTCTGGAGGCTAGTTTTGGCTCAGTTGTGGGGGCACTGGACGCTCAGCGCTGTTTACCATAGTGTGCAAGGGGTATCTGGTTTCTGGAACTTACTATCTGTCTCAGTACTGTATTTGTTCATAACACATATATTGCATGCTAATAACAGATTTTTTTGGTGTTACAATGTATACTTAAAGAGAATGTGAATTCATATACTGTAGATGTGGGCTTAACCAGGCTTGGAGTTTGAGCAAAGTACATTACAGTTTACCCCAAGTAGGATACCTTCAGTGAGAATGCAGAGGGAGCAGTCACTTTACATGGCTCTAACTCTGGAGATGTGAGGGTTAGAGCTAGATCTTGGCTTTAAAATAAGACTAAGATTAAGCATTTAGCTCATCTAGATTCTGTAATATCAAATGAGTTAATTTAAAAAAACAAAAAAACAAAAACAAACCTTAAATTTCAGATGCTAGAATTATTTTCTGATCATCTCACCTTTCAAACACAAAAAGTAATAAACTGATTAAAAAGTCATATGTACCCACAAAATATAAGGTCTCATAAAGCTACATTGATATACAATTTAAAAAGTTATGAAAGCTGGAATTCAGAGAGGAATAAAATGTTACTGGTTTAAGGCTAAAATGCTTTAAATCTCTAAAGGGTTAAAATGTACATAAGGCACCAGAGTTATGTGCCATTTATTTGAGTCATAAATTCAAAATCTGCAATAAAAAAGTGATATTTTCAGGAGGTTTTTATTTTATTTTAATGTGACTGTTAATCTTTGCGTAAATGAATAGTACAGATGATTTTTAACAATCTTTGTAATACAGTAATACCTCGTACACTCGCGTTTCCGAATTTGCGAATTCACAGATTTGCGATATTTTTATTGGAACCTAACATATATAGATTTTGCTGTTTTTTTCACAGATCTGCGAAATTAAAAAAAAACAAAAACCTTTGCTATTGGGAAGTAGCGTCCCGTTCGTTACGTACCCAGTAACTGGTTTCATTTTACTGTGAGTGTATAAGAAAAATGAATGAATGTATTAATATACAGTACTGTACAGTATACTTCAGTATACTGTACAGAACTGTAGGGTAAAGTTTATTGATATTTAGGGGTTAAACTTTAGAAACTGGCATTATAAGCGCTTCTAAGCCCTTGTACCAAACATTCGTGATTCCTTGCGATCCGCGACCCGCTCTGCAACCTAACCTCGCGAATGTACGAGGTATTACTATACATTTTATCAGCGAAATGCTGCTTTCTGTTTGCTTCCCTTCCCCCCTCCTTTGCTAACTTACCTTTCACTCGAATAATTCAAATGTATCTCCTATAACTCCATATACCATGACAGGGCATATGGAGAGGATTTGCCTGGATGAGACAACCCCTTTAAACTTTGACTTAAAGGAGTTTTCCCATGAACACGACCAAATTTAGATGTGTAGACAATTAATTAAAATTCATTTTTGCAAATATATTTAATTAAAAATGTTGCAGTTTTTTACAGATTTTCTCCAACCATCTTAGTAGTGACAGTCTGTTGTCTTGATCAGTTGCCAATGGATACGACCATGAATGCAAAAAAACATATATATTAGTGTCCTTGCTTGATAACCTGTCTAGTAGAAGTAACTCATGGCTGGGTTTCTGACAAGTGCTAAACCATAGAAAGTTTATTTATGGTTGTATCCATTGGACACTGATCAAGACAACAGCCTATCACCACTGAGATGATTAGAGAAAATCTTTAAAATTCCACATTTTCTTAAATTATGTTTTCAAAAATGTTTATCTTTTAACTGTGTACAAATTTAAATATGGTTCGGTTCATGGGAATACCTTTTTAAGCATTTGTTAATTTTTTTTTTGTAAACATAACAGTAATAACTGGCTAAAATGCATAAATAAAAGAGATAAGAACAATGAAATGAAAGAACTGTGAGAAAAAAATGTTCATGATACAGAAAGCTCTAGTTTCTATTTGGCAGCTTTTTTGGGTAAAGAAATGATATTGCAGTAGTAGACATTAGCATTAGCTATCAAGCTACAGTATACTATACTGGCAGAAATCCTGCTGTTTCCACTTATCTTATTCTTCAGCAAGTGTCATCCTGCAGTTTCCATTACAGTATGCAATCAGTTCATCTCTCCATCATTCCAGACTTCAACTGATTTCCTCTCCTTCTCTAGTCTTTGTACTGTGGACAGTTCAACGGTCTCCTATTATATATTCTTATGTGATTTTTTTTTTTATTGTTTTAGTTTTCTACTTATCAGCAATAAAAAGCTATATACAGTATTATACATGTTTGCTTATTATATCTATTCTATTGCTATCTATCTATCTATCATGACACAATATTGATGCGATATAAAATGAAGAATAAAAATACAAACCTGGCGTTACCTGGGTATAAAGTGTGGAAACAATGAATTCTACTGAGGTCAGGATGATCACTTGGCAGCTGCAGCTTCTCTTCAAGAGTTTTGACTAACAAAAATGTAATATGTGGACAAAAATCATAATATTCAATGGGGAATGCTTTATTTAAAGTAGTAAAAAGAAACATGAAACAGTTGCTGTCATATGTCCAAGGTGCCTTTGAAAATGAAAGTACTAACCTGATTTGTTGGTATAGACACCGCTACAATGCACCTTCCTATGTAGGATTATGTAGTAAAGTGCATGTCCTGCTACTGGCAGATAAAAATGTAAAAAACAAAAACTGGCAAATCTTTGAGACTGTGCCAGACAAAGGCCAATTTCTGCTGGTTCCATATTTGTGGCAATATTATAGATATATGATGTGATGACCTGAAGTAACTATCAATTATCTGACAACAGATAATAACAGTAAGTACAGTGTGTGCATAATATATATATACAGTCATATGAAAAAGTTTGGGCACCCCTATTAATCTTAATCATTTTTAGTTCTAAATATTTGGGTGTTTGCAACAGCCATTTCAATTTGATATATCTAATAACTGATGGACACAGTAATATTTCAGGATTGAAATGAGGTTTATTGTACTAACAGAAAATGTGCAATATGCATTAAACCAAAATTTGACCGGTGCAAAAGTATGGGCACCTCAACAGAAAAGTGACATTAATATTTAGTAGATCCTCCTTTTGCAAAAATAACAGCCTCTAGTCGCTTCCTGTAGCTTTTAATCAGTTCCTGGATCCTGGATGAAGGTATTTTTGACCATTCCTCTTTACAAAACAATTCCAGTTCAGTTAAGTTTGATGGTCGCCGATCATGGACAGCCCGCTTCAAATTATCCCACAGATGTTCAATGATATTCAGGTCTGGGGACTGGGATGGCCATTCCAGAACATTGTAATTGTTCCTCTGCATGAATGCCTGAGTAGATTTGGAGCTGTGTTTTGGATCATTGTCTTGCTGAAATATCCATCCCCGGCGTAACTTCAAATTCGTCACTGATTCTTGTACATTATTCTCAAGAATCTGCTGATACTGAGTTGAATCCATGCGACCCTCAACTTTAACAAGATTCCCGGTGCCGGAATTGGCCACACAGCCCCAAAGCATGATGGAACCGCCACCAAATTTTACAGTGGGTAGCAAGTGTTTTTCTTGGAATGCTGTGTTTTTTGACGCCATGCATAACGCCTCTTTGTATGACCAAACAACTCAATCTTTGTTTCATCAGTCCACAGGACCTTCTTCCAAAATCAAGCTGGCTTGTCCAAATGTGCTTTTGCATACCTCAGGCGACTCTGTTTGTGGCGTGCTTTCAGAAACGGCTTCTTTCGCATCACTCTCCCATACAGCTTCTCCTTGTGCAAAGTGTGCTGTATTGTTGACCGATGCACAGTGACACCATCTGCAGCAAGATGATGCTGCAGCTCTTTGGAGGTGGTCTGTGGATTGTCCTTGACTGTTCTCACCATTCTTCTTCTCTGCCTTTCTGATATTTTTCTTGGCCTGCCACTTCTGGGCTTAACAAGAACTGTCCCTGTGGTCTTCCATTTCCTTACTATGTTCCTCACAGTGGAAACTGACAGGTTAAATCTCTGAGACAACTTTTTGTATCCTTCCCCTGAACAACCATGTTGAACAATCTTTGTTTTCAGATCATTTGAGAGTTGTTTTGAGGAGCCCATGATGCCACTCTTCAGAGGAGATTCAAATAGGAGAACAACTTGCAATTGGCCACCTTAAATACCTTTTCTCATGATTGGATACACCTGGCTATGAAGTTCAAAGCTCAGTGAGGTTACAAAACCAATTTTGTGCTTCAGTAAGTCAGTAAAAAGTAGTTAGGAGTATTCAAATCAATAAAATGATAAGGGTACCCAAATTTTTGCACCGGTCAAATTTTGATTTAATGCATATTGCACATTTTCTGTTAGTACAATAAACCTCATTTCAATCCTGAAATATTACTGTGTCCATCAGTTATTAGATATATCAAATTGAAATGGCTGTTGCAAACACCCAAATATTTAGAACTAAAAATGATTAAGATTAATAGGGGTGCCCAAACTTTTTCATATGACTGTATATATATATATATATATATATATATATATATATATAAAACTCTAATGATGGTTGATAACAGAAAACAGTGACCAAGTGCTGTATATGTGTATATATACAATCCAGTGATAATGGCTTTCTCCTGGTTCTCCTCTTATCTCTCTGACCGCACTTTCTGTGTATCATTTGCGGGCTCTGTTTCTTTCCCTCTTGCCGTTGCGGTTCCTCAGGGCTCGGTCCTAGATCCCCTGCTCTTCTCCCTCTACACAGCCCCTATTGGACAAACCATCACTAGATTTGGCTTCCGGTACCATCTTTATGCTGTTGACACCCAATTATATACGTCATCCCGTGACATCACCCCTGCACTAATACAGAACATCAGTGATTGCCTCTCTGCTGTCTCAAATATCATGTCTTCGCTCTATCTGAAACTGAATCTGTCAAAGACTGAACTACTGCTGTTTCCACCATCTAATAGATCTGTCCCTAATATCTCCATTGCAGTCTCTGGCCTTACCATAACTCCTAGGCAGTATAAGACCTTTCCTTCACCCCCCATATCCAATCACTCGCACGTTCATGTCATCTCTACCTCAAAAACATCTCCAGAATCCGCCCCTTCCTTACCACAGATACACTAAAGACACTTATTGTTACCCAGATTCACTCTCGCCTTGACTACTGTAACTCCTGTAACTCTTTACTAATCGGTCTTCCCCTTACTAAACTCTCCCCTTTACAATCTATTCTGAATGCGGCGGCCAGGCTCATCTATCAGTCTAGACGCTACAGCAATGCCTCTGGTCTGTGCCGGTCACTACATTGGCTGCCTATTCAATACAGAATACAATATAAACTTATCACCCTCATTCACAAGGCTCTCCATAATGCAGCACCTCCCTACATTTCCTCCCTCATCTCTGTCTATCGCCCAACCCGTACTCTCACTCAATGACCTAAGACTAACATCCTCTATTATCAGAACCTCCCACGCTCGTATAAAAGACTTCTCCCGAGTTGCACCACTTCTCTGCAATGCTCTATCCCGGACTATTAGATTATCCCCCAATTTCCAGCGTAAACTAAAGACATATCTTTTCAGACACGCCTATCACAACTCCTAATGTAAACCCTTCCGTAGTTATATTCCCTAAAACGTACCCTCCTCTGTTGATGCTCCAACATTACCTCACAGGATATGATGCCGTATCAGACTAACTTTATATGTCCAGGCACCATCTGCATGTTAAAGGACACGACTGGTGACGGCCCATACAGCTTTATATATGGGTAATAACAGTAACCTCTATTACAAAATTGTCTGACCATTGTACACGCAATGCTACGTTGCCGCCCCTGCTACATCTTGTGTCACCCCCTCTACCTCATAGATTGTAAGCTCTTGCGAGCAGGGCCCTCTGTCCCAGTGTGTGAATTGACTATTTCTTTGTAATGTATCTTTTTTGTCAGTACTTGAACCCTACAAATTGTACAGTGCTGTGGAAAATGTTGGCGCTATATAAATAAAATGTATTATTATTATTATTATTATTATTATCAGTGAGTGAGTGCTGCAATTCTCAGATAATGGTGCTTGTCAGTGAGGCTAAGGGAGTGTTCACAAGTAGGAATTTGAAGCAGATTTTTTTTTTTCTGCTTGACAAAAACAGATGCAGATTTTGATGCTGAATTTGAGGCTAAGGCCCCATGTAGCAGGCTGCAGCAAAACAGCACAGTGGGAAAAACTGTGGCACAACTGTATTATAGCAGATAGGGATTTTTCAGGTCCCAGCACAGTATGAGGTTTAAACATTCTACTAAAATAACAATTTCTCATGTGAAAGTTATAGTAAAAAAATCACATATTGCAACCTTTTTTGCTCAAATGATTTTGCCATATCTTCTTTGGTCCACATGACCACCCTTTTTGCTTTAATGCATGAAATTGAAAAATAAAGCAATTTTGCTAAAATCTGTTTTTGTTTTTTTTTCCTACAGCTCCTATGTAGAACCATACAATTACAGACTACAAAAAAGTGTGTACAATTGTGACATTTCATAACATTAAATTTGGGAGAAACACTTTTAATGTACAAACATCTATTTAGTTAATTTTCGGGCATTGTGTAACACATTTTTCTGCTCTCCCACCTCCCTGGAACCTAAGTGAAAAAACAACACATGAGCTTGTTCTGTATAAACCATATCAACTTTTGATTGAATCTCTCTTCTAGCTCATACTGTTATAGACAGTCTGACCTTAGATATTACCAGTACTATACATAAAATAATGAATTGTATTGCGTTATTTCGATAGGACTATGTCGGTATTACAGCAAAAAGATAAGCATCATGATCCATATCCTTAAATTAAATAAATGCCTGTTATTAAATAATTATTGAAAAACATTGTCCATGTTCTTTCAATAGTCACTTTGGCCTACATTACTTGATTTTCTAATGTAAATGTAGTATATGCTGTGCAACATTAATAAATAGAAAATTAATCATAAGTTAATTACTATATTATGTTTTCTGCAAATAGTTTTACTTTTCATTTGCTATATTTTCTTAAAATCCAGAGAAACAGTATGCATATGTACATTTTAATGCTTCTCATGCTTTGTGGAATTCACCTGCTCCTTTTGAAAAGGACTGCCTGGTGACATGACATTGTAAGAATTACTGGCAAGTGCTACAAAATATATAGAGATATTTAAGGCTAAAAGCATTCAGTACATACAGAATGTTAGCAGTTAGGCTGAGGCCCCAAGTTGCAGAAACACAGCTTTTTTAGGTGCAGATTTTGTTGCGATTTTTTGAGCCAAAGCCAAGAGTAGATTGAGCAGAAAGTAGAAGTATAAGAGCTTCCTATATATTTCCCATTCCTTTAAAGCCATTCTTGGCTTTGGCTCAAAAAAACGCAACAAAATCTACGAGACAAAAAGTTGTGTTTCCGCAATGTGGGGGCCTTAGCCTGAGGGTTTTTGATTTGCCCCAAATAATTCTAGAGTTTCTTACTTTAATGGCATGGAGAGCTGAGAAACAGGGTGGTCTCTCCAAGCTAACTTTACTACACCTTAAAATGCGTAATCATATTTTGCATACAATTATATATGAGCTGTTTACTTGCGATTTCTTTACTGTTACATGTCACTTCTAAAGTGGATACTTATGCTTTAATTCCTTCCCGCTGTGCGCTGTACTATTACTTCGCGCTGAGCATATAGTTAACGCTCAGTGTCGTAATAGTATGGCGCTGTAATGCGTTACACAGCCGAAGGCTCAGACCAGCTGCTATAATCGGAAGATACTCCAGCGGATTAACCCGCTGGATCAATAGCAATCATGGCATCTAGAGAGTCTGGGGGCAAGATTGCCCTTCTCGGATCCCCACGATAAGATTGTGGATTCTTAGGGGTTACTATGGCAACCAAGCAGCCAGGTCACCACCTCCTAACTGTCTGTGCATAGTTCCCATAGGAACTAATGTGTGATGTCCTGCAATACTATGTATTGCATTTCATTGCACTGGGGATCTGAGATCCTAGCTTTAAGTTCTCTTGTGGGACATGTAAAAAGTAAAAAAAAAAAAAAATATCAAACACAGCTTACAATACACACTGCTGCTCCGATGAAGTCTCGACCTTTCCAAATTGTTCCAATATCATGAGCCACTCCTGAAGCATGATATAAGTGTAAATGTTTGCAGTTTTCACTTCAGCCATTGTACACGCTGCAGCAAGTGTGATCAGCTCTGCCTCTTGTGCTGAACAAGTAGGTGGGAGTGGTTCTTATATAATAGCCTCTTCCTGGGTGGTTAATGCATATCCTGTTATTGGACTTCCCTCATGATAGTAGGCACCAGCTATAAAAAGCTCTAAATTTACATTATTTATTGGAACATCAGTAGCAATGTCCTATTTCCAATTTCATCAGTTCCATGCAATCATGGTTATAACATTTTTGTGTGTATATTTTTGACTATACACTATTCATCATTGTGGCTGTCACTGTCTATCTGTTGTCCCTCTTTTATAAATAAATACTTCCTATTTGGTCGACCTCATGGCTGAACGATGTTTAGTTTAAGCTTGGTTGAGAATTTATGTCACAGAGTGAGGTACTTTAATAGTAAGATGGTGTCCTAACACTGTCTGCAGACTTTTCCTTCAGTTGGGTGGCTGCCTCTACTGCTCTGATGCAGTAAGGAAGATTCCCCAGATAACTTAATCCACGAAAAAGGAATAATATCCCAATATTCCTTATTTATTACCATGTTTTTGTGTCAATGAGCATGTTCCTCTATCTCATAACAGAACAAAGTGAAGGGTTTGTCATAGTGCTAAAGCAGGTGCTGTCACTATGTCTGAGTTAAGCACTGCAATTGGTTTTCAGTAAATGTCACTTTTCCATTTTTGCACCCTCCTGCTAGCATGTCATAGAGTGGCATTAGGTATCCACTCTCTACTGCATCCCACAACACCCGGAAATGGCCATAGTTTAGCGGATGGGGATGCATAATGGACCACTTTTTTTCTTTCTGAAGTCAAATGTCTGGTTCCCTGATGTATGCAATGTCCTAAAAGGTCACTTTGAGTTGAACAAACTGTAATTTGTCTCTTCTCATCTTAATTCCAGATTTGGCTATAAAGCACAATAATAAAATACTTTCAGTTTTGCAAACTTTTTCAGATAGCACACAGAGTGATAAGTCATTCTCATATTGCAATAACTGAACTACCTAAAACTGTAGTCTCTACCCTTCTAGGATTTGTGCCATCAGTCAGGAAAAAGCGGAAGACAAGGCTATCAATCCCTTATGGTGATCTCATCCAGCAATACTTTAAATCCTTTATTAGTAAAATTAGTAAAAGCACTCAGGTAGAGGGTAGCAAATCCTCTACACCTATGGTATCCCCTTTCATTGACTGGGTGTAGGCTAAGGCAGCGAATTTCTCTGGAGTATAGTTACTGTGTCACTGTCCTAGCAATCTGTTTCCCATCACTACATATCAATTAATTTTGTTTGGTACACTTCCCCAAAGGCTTGACTATTTTATATGAGCAAGGTCTGAGGTCTGGTCCTTTACAGTTATCACAAAACAGACAGTTTTCAAATCCCAGTGAACTATAATCACCACAGTCCTGGTAATTACAACCTTCTAGAGGTACTATAACTGTGAAGTTTCCACTGGCCTTATAGGATTTCCCCCATGATAAACCTAACCCAGGTATTTACTTTTGCTGTGGCATTATGTGATGTTCTGAATAAGGGGAGAAGGCAGGAGCAAAGGTGGAGGGTGCTGAGGCTGTGGATGAGCAACTGCCTGAGCAACCCTTCCTCCAAACTCCTCCACCACCATCTCATTAACCCCTTCATACATTCACACACACACACACACACACACCCACATATATATAATTATTATTTTTATTATTATTGTTTATTTATATAGCACCATTAATTCCATGGTGC
The DNA here is from genome assembly GCA_947044405.1 of Leptodactylus fallax. Classification (NCBI taxonomy): domain Eukaryota; kingdom Metazoa; phylum Chordata; class Amphibia; order Anura; family Leptodactylidae; genus Leptodactylus; species Leptodactylus fallax. Next base: position 4,679,176 of record CAMRHE010000024.1, read on the forward strand.
TTTACATTTGAGGATTTACATACAGTGCACCAGATATACAAAACAGATAATGCTAACAGAGACCAACTGACACAGTGGGATAGAGGGCCCTGCCCGCAAGGGCTTACAATCTATGAGGGGAGAGGGATAGAGACAGAAGGTGGGGGTAGAGGCTGTTCAGGTAGTGGTGTGGTGACAGTAGCGTTATTGGAGGTTGTAGGCCTTCCTGAATAGGTGAGTCTTCAGGGCCTTCTTGAAGCTTGTGATTGTGGGGGAAAGTCTTATGTGTCTTGGTAATGGGTTCCAGAGTATGGGGGATGCACGGGAGAAGTCTTGGACACGTTTGTGTGAGGAGCGGATAAGAGCAGAGTGGAGTAGGAGGTCTTTGGAGGATTGGAGGTTACGTGCGGGCAGGTAGCGAGAGATTAGGTCGGAGATATATGGAGGGGACAGGTTGTGGATGGCTTTGTATGTCAGCATTAGTAATTTGAACTCTATTCACTGGGCAACGGGTAGCCAGTGAAGGGATTGGCAGAGGGGTGCGGTCGATGAAGAACGGGGGCAGAGGTGTATTAGGCGAGCAGCACAATTTAAGGTGGACTGGAGGGGGGCGAGGGTGTTAGCTGGGAGGCCATGGAGAAGGGTGTTACAGTAGTCTAGGCGGGAGATTATGAGGGCGTGGACTAGCATCTTTGTAGTTTCAGGGGTGAGGAAGGAGCGGATTCGATGGATGTTCTTGAGTTGAAGGCGGCAGGAGGTGTTGAGGGTTTGAATATGTGACTTGAAGGATAGGTCAGAGTCTAAGGTTATCCCAAGGCAGCGGGCTTGTGGGACTGGAGTGAGAGTGGTTCCATTAATTTTGATAGATGGGTCAGGTAGGGGGGTCGTGCATTAAGGGGTGAAGATTATGAACTCAGTTTTCTCCATGTTGAGTTTGAGAAAGCGGGAGGAGAGAAAGGAGGCTACGGCTGCTTGCCATTCTGGGACTCTGGACAACAGAGAGGTAATATCTGGTCCAGAGAGATATATTTGGGTGTCGTCAGCATAGCAATGGTAATGGAAACCATGGCATTCTATGAGTAGGCGAAGGCCTAGGGTGTAGATTGAGAACAGGAGGGCTCCTAGGACAGAGCCTTGGGGGACACCTACAGAAAGAGGGCATGACAGGAAGTTGGTTTGCGAGTGGGAGACACTGAATGTGTGGTTGGTGAGGTATGTGGAAATCCAGGAAAGGGCCAGGTTTGAGATGCCAAGTTTCTAGCAGGAGGGAATGGTCGACTGTGTCAAAGGCAGAGGAGAGGTCAAGGAAGAGGAGGACAGAATAGTGACGTTTGGCTTTGGCAGTTAGAAGGTCGTTAGTAACCTTGGTTAGGGCAGTTTCTGTGGAGTGATAGGGTCTGAAGCCTGACTGTAGTCTGTCAAAGAGCATATTGAACGATAGCTCGGAGTGGACGTGTTGCTCCAGTAATTTTGAGGCGTACAAGAGCAGTGAGATGGGGCGATAGTTGGCTGGAGAGGATGGGTCCAGGGAGGGTTTCTTAAGTATAGGTGTGACAGTAGCATGTTTGAAGGCGGAAGGGAAGGATCCATTGGTTAGGGATAGGTTGAAGAGATGGGTTAGGGCGGGAGTAATGTCTTCGGAGAGTTTTGGGATGAGATGTGACTGGATTGGGTCGAGTGCACAGGAGGTGAAGTGGGATTTAGAGATTAGGGTGGAGAGCTTCTCATCAGTGATGGTGGAGAAACAGGTTAAAGATGAAGAGCACCGAGCAGTTGGATAGAGTGGTTGTCGGGGGTGTAGGGTGAGACTGTCTCTGATGGTATCAATTTTGCTTTTGAAATAAGAGGCAAAGTCGTCGGCTGTGATAAGTGATGTCGGAGGGGGCACAGGAGGATGGAGAAGGCAGTTGAAGGTAGTGAACAGCTGTTTGGGGTTGTGGGATAGGGCAGATATTAGTGTGGTGAAGTAGACCTGCTTTGCAGAGGTGAGTGCATGTGAGAACTGCCTCTTTATACCTAAGGAAGTCCTCCTGGGAGTGACTTTTCTTCCAAAGGCGTTCTGCAACCCGTGAGGCACGTCTCAGTTTTTTAGTCAGGGCAGTGTGCCAGGGCTGCCTATTGATCGGCCGGGTTCTGATGTTAGTGAGAGGGGCCACAGAGTCAAGAGCAGCAGTGATGGTGGCATTGTAGAAGTCAGCAGCGGCATCTGTGTCCTGGAGTGAGGATATGTCAGCGAGCGGTCGGAGAGAGTCTGAGAGCATGCGGAGGTCAAGGCGATTAAGGTTCCTGCGGGGGCATGTTAGTTTAGGGGTTGGGGGGATCAATTACAGAGGAGAGGGCCGAGAATGTCAGCAGGTTGTAGTCGGAGAGTGTGGACTGAGAGTTAGAGAGGTTGACTAGAGAGCAGAGGTGGGTGAATATGAGGTCCAGCGTGTGTCCCTTTGTGTGGGTGGAAGAGGAGGACCATTCAGAGAGAATAAAGGAGGTAGTGAGTGGTAGGAGACTGGAAGCGGAGGGGTGGGTTGTATTAATGGGAATGTTGAAATCACCCATGATGATAGTGGGGGTGTCTGTGGATAGGAAGTGCTTATATATATATATATATATATATATATATACACAATGTAGTTAATTACTAGATCACCATGTATGTGATGTAGTTAAACAGTCCCTGGGCTGACAGGCACATGATCTGATGACTGAAAACAGCTGACAGTCAGCTTAGTAACAGCGCAAGTTGACAGGGGATCAGTCGCAGTGGTGCCTGTTCCGCCTGTGACTGGTTTGTCTGCACAGTCGACCAATCACAGTGTTCTGATGGAGGAGTGGGAGCTTTTGTCCGGCTCTGAACTCTTCATTACCTGTTGTGAGGAGATCGTATTCGGATAGCTAATTCATCAGAAGTGCCCCCAGAGTGAAATAAATACATTTTGTAGCACCCAAAATAGCGATTAACCCCCTCCTGTGACCAATTGATATCCTCCTGATTCATAACAGCATGTGCTGATTGTCCAATCCTTCGGTCCCCTTCTGCCTACCAGTGCACCAAAAGTACATTTTAACACTTTGGTGTTAATCAATTAATAAAGTAATTCATTAGTTAATTAAATTTATTTATTACACCATTGATAATTGCACCGTTAATTCAATACAGACTGGGATAACCCCTTTGGGATTAATTAAATGATTAATTACCAATTAAGCATTAACTAATTATTACACCATTGGTTTGATTAATTATCAATTAGTTGCTCTGGCAATTTACTCAATTGATAATTCATCAATTAATAATTGTAAATAATTTTTTGTTTTATTTCGTATTTTATTCCTGGTAAAATACAAGGATAAACACAACGTCCTTATTTTGACCACGCAGACTAGTCCACTCCAGTCCCGGTACAAGTACAAAAAAATCAAGGCACTGGTCTCCAGAATCATTCATGGACAGCAGTTCCCTGGTGTGACCCCCCCCCCCAGAGAAAAAATAAAGACTCCAAAAAAGGTGTCGAGTATGCTTGATGAGAAGAGTAAGGAGAGACTCCATGCACTACTGCGAGACCTGCCCATCTAAACCATGCCTACAGTGGCATGCAAAAGTTTGGACACCCCTGGTCAAAATGACTGTCATTGTGCACAGTTAAGCAAATTGAAGATGAAATGATCTTTAAAAGGCATAAAGTTAACGATTAAACACACTTGTCTATAATTTTAAGCAATATCAGTGTATTATTATGTTTGAGTACAATTTTAAAGTGAAAAAGGGTAAGGAGTGCCTTGCAAAAGTTTGGGAACCCTTGTAGATTTGTGTGCCCAGATAACTTTGACCAAGGTCTCAGACCTTAATTAGCCAGTTAGGGTTATGGCTTGTTCACTATTATCCTTTAGGAGAGGCCAAGTGATGCAAATTTTACAGCTTTATAAATAACCAGCCACCTCTAACCTTGTGCAAAAAAACAGCAGCCATGGGTTCGTCTAAGCAGCTGCCTAGCACTCTGAAAATGGTGGAGGCCCACAAAGCAGAAGAAGGCTATAAGAAGATAGCAAAGTTTTTTCAAGTTGCCCTTTCCTCAGTTCGAAATATAATTAAGAAATGGCAGTTACAGGAACAGCGGAGGTCAAGATAACCAAGAAAAATTTCAGAGACAGCTGCTCGTGAGATTTCCAGAGCGGCAAATCAACCCCCCCCCCCCGACTGCAAAAGTCCTTCAGAAAGATTTAGCGGACTCTGGAGTTGTGGTACATTGTTTTATTGTTAAGCAATACCTGCACAAATATGGCCTTTATGGAAGAGGCATCGATGCACGGATGAGTCAGCTGGTGACACTAGCCGGTGGCCACCGCCCGCCTGTTTTATGTAGCTCACATGCCGCTATAACTCCTTATGGATAGATAGCAACTGAATACCCCTGATGAGCGGTTATAAACTGACCTGCGAAACGCGTAGGATAGTAAATAGCTATCAGGAGGCAGTGCAGCTAGGATTTAAATGGATTCTCTCTCATTTGCAAAATGATGCTTTTATGTTTGTCCAATTTATAGAGACTATTGTGGGCAAACTCATTTTCATGGTTGTTCTTAATTATTCACAAGTATCAACTATGATCTGAACAGAGAGGTGATTTAGTTAATATACAGTACAGACCAAAAGTTTGGACACACCTTCTCATTCCAAGAGTTTTCTGTATTTTCATGACTATAAAAATTGTAGATTCACACTGAAGGCATCAAAACTATGAATTAACACATGTGGAATTATATACTTAACAAAAAAGTGTGAAACAACTGAAAATATGTCTTATATTCTAGGTTCTTCAAAGTAGCCACCTTTTGCTTTGATTACTGCTTTGCACACTCTTGGCATTCTCTTGATGCGCTTCAAGAGGTAGTCACCTCAAATGGTCTTCCAACAGTCTTGAAGGAGTTCCCTGAGATGCTTAGCACTTGTTGGCCCTTTTGCCTTCACTCTGCGGTCCAGCTCACCCCAAACCATCTCGATTGGGTTCAGGTCTGGTGACTGTGGAGGCCAGGTCATCTGGCGTAGCACCCCATCACTTTCCTTCTTGGTCAAATAGCCCTTACACAGTCTGGAGGTGTGTTTGAGGTCATTGTCTTGTTGAAAAATAAATGATGGTCCAACTAAACGCAAACCGGATGGAATAGCATGCCGCTGCAAGATGCTGTGGTAACCATGCTGGTTCAGTATTCCTTCAATTTTGAATAAATCCCCAACAGTGTCACCAGCAAAGCACCCCCACACCATCACACCTCCTCCTCCATGCTTCACGGTGGGAACCAGGCATGTAGAGTCCATTCGTTCACCTTTTCTGCGTCGCACAAAGACACGGTGGTTGGAACCAAAGATCTCAAATTTGGACTCATCAGAGCAAAGCACAGATTTCCACAGGTCTAATGTCCATTCCTTGTGTTCTTTAGCCCAAACAAGTCTCTTCTGCTTGTTGCCTGTCCTTAGCAGTGGTTTCCTAGCAGCTATTTTACCATGAAGGCCTGCTGCACACAGTCTCCTCTTAACAGTTGTAGAGATGTGTCTGCTGCTAGAACTCTGTGTGGCATTGACCTGGTCGCTAATCTGAGCTGCTGTTAACCTGCGATTTCTGAGGCTGGTGACTCGGATGAACTTATCCTCTGCAGCAGAGGTGACTCTTGGTCTTCCTTTCCTGGGGCGGTCCTCATGTGAGCCATTTTCTTTGTAGCACTTGATGGTTTTGGCCACTGCACTTGGGGACACTTTCAAAGTTTTCCCAATTTTTTGGATTGACTGACCTTCATTTCTTAAAGTAATGATGGCCACTCATTTTTCTTTACTTAGCTGCTTTTTTCTTGCCACAATACAAATTCTAACACTCCATTCAGTAGGACTATCAGCTGTGTATCCACCTGACTTCTGAACAACACAACTGATGGTCCCAACCCCATTTATAAGGCAAGAAATCCCACTTATTAAACCTGACAGGGCACACCTGTGAAGTGAAAACCATTTCAGGTGACTACCTCTTGAAACTCATCAAGAGAATGCCAAGAGTGTACAAAGCAGTAATCAAAGCAAAAGGTGGCTACTTTGAAGAACCTAGAATATAAGACATATTTTCAGTTGTTTCACACTTTTTTGTTAAGTATATAATTCCACACGTGTTAATTCATAGTTTTGATGCCTTCAGTGTGAATCTACAATTTTTATAGTCATGAAAATACAGAAAACTCTTGGAATGAGAAGGTGTGTCCAAACTTTTGTTCTGTACTGTATATATATAAACAAAAAAGTGTAGCAGCACTCTGACACAGCACAAGGGTATAGAAAGAACAGAGATAGCATTACTGCTATTATTGGCACCTACAAATTAATATGGTGTATAAACTAAAATTTTAAGGTTCTTAGTTATACATAGTTGATCAAACAGTAGGAAGCCCACCTGCCCTGACAAGGCGACCTCATTAAGGTGGGACCCTATACTAATACCTCTATTAGAACCAAAATAAATCTACAATGTGTACACAGGGCAATAAAATACCTCTCTTGGACCCAGAACAGGTCTACAATGTGAACACAAGGAAATAACATACCTCTCTTGGACCCAGAACAGGTCTACAATATGAACACAGGGCAAATATATATATATATGTATATCCTGAAGAAGTTCTTATTAGGGTCGCTGTATAATTACATTGTTCACAGTAACTCATCTGGGCTCAAAATCGTGCGTATTTCTAGGCTTTGTGCCAAATAGGAAACATGTATGTGTCTTACTATTGTCACTGGGAAGTGTAGATTATGATCTTAATCTACCAACAGCAGCACAATACAGGGTATTTCTGCCCCTGTGTGCTGGTAGGACAGAATGGAATTTTTAATGAACAATTAAATGGTTAAAGATTAACCCCTTCCCCTCCTCAATATAAGGAACGAAGTACCAACCCTCAATGTGTAATTATAAAGAAAAAATACATAACACATAGGAAGGGAGCCTTGTGCTGCTGTTGGGACTAAGGTAAAACAGATTAACATCATAATCTATGCTTCCCTTTTTGTCCCACCAGCAGCATAATACTGGGGATCTAGCAAGAAGAAACCCTAGAGAGGGCCCTCTTGAAGAATAGAACTTAAAATGGAACGGTCAAAGGAAATGGCCTCCATACCCCGGGTGTTAAATCTATAATGATTTACAAAGGTATAAAGAGAGCTTCAAGAAGCTGCAGAACTGATTTGTTCCAAAGGAACAGAGTTCTTTTCCGCCCATGGAGGAAGAAACAGCTCTCGTAGAATGAGCCCCAACAGAATCAGGGGGGTCTAACCCCTGTGAAGTAAAAACAAAGTTTATGGCTTCCTTAAACCATCTGGCCAAGGGGGTCTTAGAAGCCTTGTGCCCTTTATTCTTCCCAGCAAAAGACAAAACGAGGTTCTCCGACTGCCTAAAGGCCAGGGATCTCTGAATATAAATTCTCAGACATCTGGCAACATCCAGGGAGTGAATTTTAACTTCTTCTGGGGGTTGACAGACTGGGATAGAAGACTGGTAAAGAAATAACTTGGTTCAAGTTAGAATATGAGAGTACCTTAGGGAGGAACCCTGGCATAGACCTTAATTGCACTCTATCCGGATGGAAGGCTATATGAGGTTCTACCGAAGATAAAGCCTGAAGTTCTCCAACTATCTTAGCTGAGGTTACAGCCAATAGAAACACTGTTTTTTAGTGTAAGAAATTTAACATCAACCTCTCCCTGAAGCTCAAAGGGGAGAATCCCATAATCCCTTCAAAGCTGTAGACAAATCCCATTGGGAAATTGGGTGGGTAACAAGCGGACTGAGCCTGGATGCATGCTTAACAAACTTTTTAACCAGCGGGTTTATGGAAATCTGCTTACCTAAGCAGGCTGACAAGGATGCAACTTGAACCTTCAAAGTGGAAGGACTAAGTCCTTTGTTCAAGCCATCCTGAAGAAATGGGCATAGTTCTTATTTGTAGACTCTGCTCTAGTGAGAGACAGAGTACTTAGGATGGCTCCCAAGAGTCCCTTAGATCGTAATAGGGGCTGGTCAACCTCCAGGCTGTCAGATTGTAGGATCCTGGAAGATCTGGGACTCCTGGGTCACCAGGTTCTGAATTGGGGGAAGCCTCAATATGTCCCGTGACTCATCTTTATGAGCTGGGAAAACCAAGCTCCCTTTGGCCAGAATGGAATGATGGTGATTACAGAGACTTGGTCCTGTCTGATCCTCATCAAAACCGCTGGTATGGAGGTAGGAGGGAATATGTATGCCAGCCTGAACCTCCAAGGGATGGACAGGGCATCCAACATCCAACAGGGCATCCAACAGCCCTTGTATAGAGAGCAGAACATCTCTACTTTTGCGGCCTTGATTATTTCTTCCCTTCTGAAGGGAGGAAAAGATACACTCATTAGGCCTGAATCGACAATGAACCCTAGAAATGTCTTCTGGATTGCTGGAGATTAGAGATTAACGAATCGAAGCTGACGAAGTGGAATTCGATCCAAATTTCAGGAAGTCTTCGATTCACATCGAATGAGGATTTCCTCACGCTTCGTGGTATCGAATCCCATTTTAAACTAAGGACTCGTCGGAATAGCCTTTGGAAAGGTTATTCTACTCCTACCTTTGCCAGTGCATCATACCCTCTGCGATGTCCTGGTCCTCTTAACTCATGTAGTAAAAGAATCAAAATGGCCGCCGGGCATGTGCAGAGCCGCTCAGAATGGAATCTAGATGGCTGCCGGACATGCGCAGAGCCGCTCGTGGCGGCCATCTTTATCCTATTCCTAAACAAGTGGCTTGCGCATGTCCGGCGGCCATCTTGCTTCTATTCCGAGTGGCTATGCGCATGTCCGGCAGCCATCTTGATTCTATTCCGAGCAGCTCTGCACATGCCCGGTGGACCAGGACAGCACAGGGGACGTGATGCAACGGCAAAGGTAGGAGTAGAATAGCCTTTCTAAAGGCTATTCCGACATGTCCTTAGTTTAAAATGCATATCCTCATATCCCCAGGCTCTCTGCAGCCAGGAAAGTAGCTGTTTTTAATGTGATTCGCCACAAAGTAATTCAGATCGAAGAAAATTGTTTTGGGAAATTCGACGAAGCTGCCGAATCGAATTTTTGAGAAATTCTCTCATCTCTACTGGAGATATTTGGGACTTTTCCCAACTTATAATCCAACCCAACTGTTGGAGAAATTTTACTGTGGTGGATGGATGCTGTAGTAGGCCTTCTTTGAAGAGGCTTTTAACAGCCAGACGTCCCCTGGATTCTCAGAGACAGTTACTGCGTCATCACATCGCACCTGCAGCTCCTGCGAGAGAGAGGGGATGAATGGTGAAGCAGGGAGCAGAGGGCTCCATGCATCATCATTTGTATGCAACTGGGGCAGCCCGGTGGAACAGCATATGCAAGACTTTCCCACTGTCATAATGGGGCCCCTGCTACCATAGGCACTGTTGGCCCAATGCTTAAAGCGACCCAGGCTCTGGGGAGTGGTCCTTGCAGGCTATTTATTATACCTAAAAATGTACACTACATAAAATGAGCTGTTTACTTGCGATTTCTTTGCAGTTACATGTCACTTATAAAATGGTTACTTCTTTGTTTTTGTATTTTTAAAATATATTGGCACAATATAAATGCACAATATATATTTTTACATGGGTGAAGGTACCCCTAAGTCTGAGGCTAATGCTATTGGCATAGCTAGCAGGGTGAAGGGATCTGTGCCTCCACAAACATTATCAACAATTTCAACTATATCGCCGTACACACATCACTAATAAAATGTATGGTAGAGCCAGGGGCGCACCGCTAATGAGGCGAGGTGAGGCGGCCGCCTCGGGCGGCACTGTCCGGGGGGCGGCATTTTACTATTTACTGTAAGCCAGCCCAAGACAGGCCGCAAAAAAAAAAAAAAAAAACAGAGCTGAGCGCGGCCTGTCCTGGGCTGGTTTACAAGACGTCGCATCTCAGCGCAGGCGGTGATACAATGACGTCATCACGCCGCCTACGCTGAGACACAGACGTCGCGGACAAGAGGAGGAGGCGGCGGCTGCATCAAGGCATCGCAGGTGAGTATAGCTTTTTTTTTATCTATATAAATAGGCCGTAACCTGTTGGAGTATCCCCGGCAGGTCAGGGCCTATTTATTTACCTACCCCGCGTCTGCTCGTGTCCGCCCCCGCTTCCCCTTCTGCTATGGGCCGCAGAAAGGGAAGCGGATGCCGCTGTGAGCGGCCGCGGGCAACGGTAAGTTAGGCCGCGGGCCGCAAATACTACTATTATTATACTCCGGGGTCTATTCAGACCCCGGAGTATAATAATCGGAGGCCTAGGGTTGGTGAGGGAACATAAAAAACAGTGTTACTCACCTCCTGCGATCCGATGTAACTCCGAGCAGGCTTGAGGCCTGTGGTGACGTCATCAGGTCACGTCGCCGGCCTGATCACGTGACGTGTGTGTGCAATTAAACAGGGCCGAAAGCTGCAAGGAGTGCACCGGTGTCCAGGATAGGTAAGTAACTCTGATTTTTATGTTTGTATTCTCCCCTGGGTCTCCAATCATTATACTCTGGGGTCTGAAAAGACCCCAGAGTATAATAATAGTTCATGGGTGGTCCACTATGGGGCATAATACCCTGTGCAGGGACCACTCTGGAGCATGATACAAGTGCAGGGGCCACTATAGAGCATAATACCGAGTGCAGGGGCCACTATAGAGCATAATACAAGTGCAGGGGCCACTATGGAGCATAATACCAGTGCAAGGGCCACTATGGAGGATAATACCAGTGCAGGGGCCACTATGGAGCATAATACCCTGTGCAGGGGCCACTCTGATGCATAATACCAGTGCAGGGGCCACTATGGAGCATAATACCGTGTGCTGGGGCCACTATAGAGCATAATACAAGTGCAGGGGCCACTATGGAGCATAATACCAGTGCAGGGGCCAATATGGGGCATAAAACTGTGTGCAGGAGTTGCTGCGGAACATAATACCGTGTGCAGTGGCCAATGCGGGGCATAATACCGTGAGCAGGGGCCACTATGGAGCATAATACCGTGTGCAGGGGCCACTGAGAGGCATAATACAGTGTGCAGGGGCCGCTGCGGGCCATAACACTGTGTAATACTGTGTGCAGGGGCTGCTGTGGAACTTTATTGTGTTTGTAAATGGGGCGCTATAAACATAGGCTATGGCACCTGTTTATATTATACGCTGTCTGTTTATAGTGACCGTGTGATGTAATTGTAGCCTTGTCACATACTGTAGACATGTACAGGACGAGGCTGTAGTTACATGACATGGCCACTATGAGATGAAATACACTATGTAAACAGAGAAGCGGTCACGGCGCTTACACAGGTACCATTCAAACAGCTGATCAGTGGGGGTCCTGGGTTTTTGAACCCCACTGATTAGTTTATTAATGACCTGGAAAACCTTTTAATTAGTTAACACCTGGGGTATTATTAATAAGGGGCACTATTTATACAGGGTACACACGGACATTATTAATATAAAGATGCACTTGGGGGTATTATTCATTATGGGGGGTTATATCATATATTATATAATTGGGGGTAGCAGCAGAATGGGGGCTTTGTGTAGGTGAGGACAATGTGGGTTGGATGCCTGGAAAAGTGAGGAGCCAAAGATGTCTGTGTTGCAACCTTTACAGAGACAAGTCACAGCTGGAAGAAGTGGTCATGGCGGTCCAAAGGGAAGAGAAGGGAAATGTGACCGATTAGTCAGAGACGTCACCGGTAAGTCACAAAATGTTACTGCACTGTACTCACCTAAATGATAGAGGATAAATACCTGAGTGATGGGGGTCTGTCTGCTGAGACCCCCACTGAGCCTGAGAATTGGGTTTTTCCCCCCCACTAGGTGGGAATCCAGCCTGGCTGCAGCCATATATATAGGTGTGTCACTTGGTGGATGGACGAACCCGCGTGGTTCTCATTCACTTCAATGGGAGTGCCAAAGATACCCGAAGTCCAGTACTCAGCTATCTGCGGCACTCCTATTATAGAGAATGGGGGCCACGTGGCCTCGTCCATCCACCAAGCAGAAGATGTGGGAAGTTACTTTCATTGTTAATGCCGTGTTGTTGATCTGATACTGAAGTAATACAGGAAGAAGAATTCTTAAAAACTGTTTTATAACTTTGTGTATTGTGTATATTGTGCGACGATAACAGTGTGTTAAACTAGTAGCATGGAAACTCAGTTTTTTTTTTTTTTTTTTGGGGGGGGGCGTCTTTCTATAGTCCGCCTCAGGCAGCAAAGAGGCTAGGTTCACCACTGGGTAGAGCAGGAAGTAATTGGCTTTCTGCTCTGCCACTTTGCAACTTGCAAGCAACTTCAGGCCTGCAGCTTCTAAGGTGCCGTGACCACAAGCAAAATATCTGCTTCTCTGTGCAGGTAGTCGCATGACATCATATCATTGCATTGTTCATGGAGCATTTTAGTCCGCAGGCCAGAAGTGATTTTATATATTATATATTTTATAATTGGTGGTAGCAGCAAGATAGTGTCTTTATGTAGGTGAGAACAATGTGAGTCAGATGCAAACTTTACAGAGACAAGTCACTGCTAGAAAAAGTGGTCATTATGGTGGTCTAGTCCATATAGAAATGTGAATGATTACAGTCAGAGATGTCACCTTTGAGTCACTCAATATTTCCTGTGCTGTACTTATTTAAATGGTCTACAGAGCTTTGTGTACCACTATCTACCACTACCATTTTGTAAGACAAATAAATATTTAAGGTATGACAGACTGCAATAATCTCTATTAGATTAAAAAAAAATCATAAATTAAAATCATATATTAGTCAATTAAAGGATAATTAATGGCCAGCACTTGTTTGTTTTACATATTTAGCCTCTTACTTTTTAGCCTTGTGTAACCTATTACCAGAATACTATGGATTTAATAACTGTTTATCTTCTCTTCAAATATTTATTTTTTTACATTTTCAATTTAAACCTAAAAGTTACTAACACATTTTTGAAACAAATGAATTTCTAGTAAATGTATTTTGATAGCTTGATTATCTGTAATCAAACAGCTGTACGCAGGGCCGGCGGGGGGGGGGGGGGCAAACTGGGCAATTGCCCAGGGCCCCGTCCCCAAAGGGGCCCCCGGGATCCGGAACCTGATGACTCCGGATCCCGGAGTCAGGCCCGGCCAAATCAATAACAGAAAGGGATCACAGGGCCCCTTTCCGAGGTGAGTAAAAATAACAAACATTTTTAGTCACCTGTCCTTGGCGTCCGACGTCATCTTCTGGCGTTCCGGACATCACTGCTGAGGCGCTGAGGCCTGGCCTCAGCGGTCACGTGGGGCGTGCCTCACGTAATCGCTGAGGCCCAATCACAGGCCTCAGAGGTGACGTCCACAACGCGTGACGTCAGCCGCAGAGAAGAAGAAGCGGTCGCCAGCGGATATAGCGGAGCAGCGCGAGGAGGCCCAGGAGAGGTAAGACAAGGTGAGTATAACTGTTTGTTATTTTACCTTACTTACCCCGGGCCTTCGATTATTAAACTCTGGGGTCTGAAGAGACCCCAGAATATAATATAATAATAGCACTGTAGGGCCCCTGTGGAGCATTATACTGGGAGCCCCCTCTGGATAGCATATTATACTGGGGGGCCCCCTCTGGATAGCATATTATACTGTGTGGGGCCACTGTGGAGAATTATACTGGGGAAGGGGCCCCTCTGGATAGCATGTTATATTCTGTGGGGCCTCTGTGGAAAATTATAACGTGTGGGGGGGGGGTCTAGAGATAATGTTATATTCTGTGGGGCCACTTTGGAGCATTATGCTCTCCAGAGGGGCCCCCCAGTATAATGCTCCAAAGTGGCCCCACAGAATATAACATGCTCTCCAGAGCCCCCCCACTTTATAATACTCCATAGAGGCCCCGCAGAATATAACATGTTCTCCAGAGGGCCCCCTCCCCAGTATAATGCTCCTCAGTGGCCCCACACAGTATAATATGCTCTCCAGAGCCCCCACAGTATAATGCTCCACTGTGGCCCCACACAGTATAATATGCTCTCCAGAGGGGCCCCCCAGTATATTATACTGTGTGGGGCCACTGTGGAGCATTATACTGGGGGGGGCTCTGGAGAGCATATTATACTGTTTTGGGCCACTGTGAGTATTATACTGGGGAAACCTCTCTGAGCAGTATATTATACTGTGTGGAGGCCATTCTGGAGCATGTTATACTGAGTGGGGTCACTGTGGAGCATTATTCTGGGGGGGCATCAGCAGAGCATATTATATTGTGTGGCGCCACTGTGGGGCATTATTTAGGGGGGACTAATGAGCATTATACTAGGGGGCCCTCTGGGGAGCATATTATACTGCGTGGGGCCTACTGTGGAACATTATACTGGGGGGACGCTCTGGGGAGCATAATATATTGTGTGGGGCCACTGTGGAGCAAAATACTGGAGGGGGCACTGTGGAGCATTATACTAGCGGGGGCCCTCTGGGGAGAATATTATACTATGGGCCACTGTGGAGCTTTATACTGGGGGAATGGACAGTGTGGGGAGTCTGTTATACTGTGTGGGGCCACTGTGGAGTGTATTATATTGTGTGGGGCTTTTCAAGAGCATATTATACTCTGTGGGGCCATTGTAGAGCATTATACTGGGGGGGACTGTGGGGAACATATTATACTGTGGGGGACCACTGTGGAGCATTATACTGGGGGAACCCCTCTGGGGAGTATATTATACTGTATGGAGGTCATTATGGAGCATGTTATACTGTGTTAGGCCACTGTGGAGCATTATACTGGGGGGGCATTGTGGGGTGTATATTATACTGTATGGAGCATATTATATTGTGTGGGGCTGCTGGGGAGCATATTGTACTGTCTGGGGCCACTAAGGGGTAGTATACTGTGTGGGCCACTGTGGAGTATTATACTGTGTGGAGCCTTACAAACCATGTGGGACCACAATGGGGGGCTCAGGGGTGCATTTTATACTGTGTGGGGTCACTGTGGAGCATTATATACCATGTGGGGAAACTGGAGGGCTCAGGAGAGCATTTTATACTGTGGAGCATTATATACCATGTGGAGCATTATACTGTGGGGGGGTGCTCACAATTCCTGCTGGCAGCCCTGTGTGTTATGTCTGCATCACAGCTCCCTCACTATAATCTTGCACATACATGTAGTGCTCCATGGCCATGTCATTCCCCATACAGTACTGTGCATGAACCGGCCCTGGAGTTATTGGGGCCTGCACAGTACTATAGGGGCTGACTATATGGGGAACATACTCAGTAACACCAGATAGTCAGCACATATGTAAGATTTCAGTGAAGGAGCCGTGGTGTAGGCTATTAGCAGGAAGCTGTTGGGTGGGGCCCCAGAACAAGTTCCTTTGGTGGGCCTAAGGCCCTTCAGTCCGACACTGTATAACGGAGAACTATTATATATAAGGGTGGGTTACTATATATAATTGGGAAACTTAAATATGAGGGGGCTATTATAAGGGGGAACTATTATTTATAAGATGGGCTATTATTTATAAGGGGGGAACTATTATATATAAGGCATCCATTATAAGGGGGGAGCTATTATTTATAACAGGGGAACTATTTATAAGGGGGTATAATTGTTAAGTGGGCTTATTTATAAAGGGGGCTATTATTGATAATGGGGACTATTATTTATAAGGGTAACTATTATTTATGAGGGGGCTATTATTTTTAAGGGAGCAGTATTATTTTTACGGGGTGACTGTTACTGATAAGGGGGGATATTACCGATACAGGGCACTATTTATCATTTATAAGGGAGCTATTATTAATAAAGGTGTAAGATTAATAGCTGATGACTGGGTGCAAAAATCTAATAGGTAGTACAAAGGTGCTCATTTGAATTGTGTGTGGTAAAATGGGGCTTGTTATTACTTTTTTGTTGGCAGAAAGGAGGCGTTATTATAGGGGTTGTCACTGGAAGACGATGGTGTTGTTTGCATATCAGCATTTGGGGCCCCACTTTTAATTTTTGCCCAGGGCCCCACTTTGTCTAAAACCAGCCCTGGCTGTACGGTGCCATGATTTACCATTCACATACACTGCTCCATACAGCTGTAATATATTGTATGCCTTCAAATTTCACTTGACAAATGTTTGGTATACAGGAAAAGCCAGAGGTAAATGATAGGGCATTAAATTTATCATTGTTGCTATTGGTTTTCATCAATGCAAACATGTTTTCAAAACCAACACTGCAGTCAGAGTGATGATTGTATTTGTGACATTATTTATATTCAAGGTAATCATGTACATTCAATAGCAGAATGTATTCAATATAGAACTGTACATTGCAAGGACAGTATATGCTAAAGTACATTGGGAAACAGAATGAAAAAAAATACATCAACATTACAATCCCTGCCATATTGTTTCTCTTATTGGTTTTGGTTTAGTCATTTTATAGGTAAAATTACCAAATCAATCAAAAAATCTTGGACCCCAAATTATTATTATTAATAATAATAATATTATTATTGTTAGAGATGAGCGAATCGATTGTGCAGAAGTGGAATTCAATCCGAATTTCAGGAAATCTTCGATTCACCACGATTCCGGATTTCCTGATGCTTCGCGGTAACGAACTTGTAGAAAGGACCTTTGTGACATCAGACGGTCACATGATGTTCTCTAGTGATATGATTGGGTAGGCATGTCTTTGCTTGTTAGCACATCCTTCCACATGAATAAAACTTGTCCGTGCTGGGAGAGAGAGAGAGAGAGACGACCGCAGCATCCAAGGGCTTCCGTCATTTTGCCGCCCACCCCGGCTCTCTGCAGCCCGGAAATATCTGTTTATTTGCCGTGAAGTAATTCGGATCTAAGCAAATTTTTTTGCAACTTTGAATCGAACTGCCCAATCGAACTTTTAGAACTTCGCTCATCTCTAATTATTATTATTATTTATTTATATAGCACCATTAATTCCATGGTGCTTTACATTTGAGGATTTACATACGGTACACAAGATATACAAAACAGATAATACTAACAGTGACCAACTGGCACAGTGGGATAGAGGGCCCTGCCCGCAAGAGTTTACAATCTATGAGGGAAGAGGGATAGAGACAGAAGGTGGGGGTAGAGGCTGTTCAGGTGGTGGTGTGGTGACAGTAGTGTTATTGGAGGTTGTAGGCCTTCCTGAATAGGTGAGCCTTCAGGGCCTTCTTGAAGCTTGCAATTGTGGGGGACAGTCTTATGTGTCTTGGTAATGGGTTCCAGAGTATGGGGGATGCACGGGAGAAGTCTTGGAGACGTTTGTGTGAAGAGCGGATAAGAGCAGAGCAGAGTAGGAGTTCTTTGGAGGATCGGAGGTTACATGTGGGCAGGTAGCGGGAGATTAGGTCGGAGATATATGGAAGGGACAGGTTGTGGTTGGCTTTGTATGTCAGCGTTAGTAGTTTGAACTCTATTCACTGGGCAACGGGTAGCCAGTGAAGGGATTGGCAGAGGGGAGCGGCCAATGAAGAATGAGGGGAGAGGTGTATTAAGCAAGCAGCACAGTTTAAGGTGGACTGGAGGGGGGTGAGAATGTTAGCTGGGAGGCCATAGAGAAGGGTGTTACAGTAGTCTAGGAGGGAGATTATGAGGGCGTGAACTAGCATCTTTTTGGTTTCAGGGGTGAGGAAGGAGCGGATTAGATGGATGTTCTTGAGTTGGAGGCAGCAGGAGGTGTTTAGGGTTTGAATATGCTGCTTGAAGGATAGGTCAGAGTCTAAGGTTATCCCAAGGCAGCGGACCCGTGGGACTGGGGTGAGTGTGGTTCCGCTGACTTTAATAGATGGGTCAGGTAGGGGGGCCATGCGAGGAGGGGTGAAGATTATGAACTCAGTTTTCTCCATGTTGAATTTGAGAAAGTGGGAGGAGAGAAAGGAGGCTACGCCTATTAGACATTCTGGGACTCTGGACAACAGAGAGGTAATGTCTGGTCCAGAGAGATATATTTGGGTGTCATCAGCATAGAAATGGTAATGGAAACCATTGGATTCTATGAGTTGGCCAAGATCAAGGGTGTAGATGGAGAACAGGAGGGGTCCTAGGACGGAGCCTTGGGGGACACCTACAGTAAGAGGGCGTGGCGAGGATATGAGTATATGAATATTAGTATATGAATAGGATTTTGTTGTAAAAATATAGGAGGTTTAGTCTGTTCAAAGCAATTTCTTCAAAGTAAATCAACAAACAACACTAGAAAAGAAAAATGTAGTGTAATGAATAAAGGAAATGTACATTTAGTCATCTAGTACACTACCGTTAAAAAGCTTAGGGTCACTTAGAAATTTCCTTATTTTTGAAAGAAAAGCACAGTTTTTTTTCAATGAAGATAACATTAAATGAATCAGAAATACACTCTGTACATTGTTAATGTGGTAAATGACTATTCTAACTGCAAACGTCTGGTTTTTAATGCAATATCTACATAGGTGTATAGAGGCCCATTTCCAGCAACTATCACTCCAGTGTTCTAATGGTACATTGTGTTTGCTACCTGTGTAAGAAGGCTAATGGATGTTTAGAAAACCCTTGTGCAAGCATGTTAGCACAGCTGAAAACAGTTTTGCTGGTTAGAGAAGCTATAAAACTGACCTTCCTTTGACCTAGTTGAGAATCTGGAGCATTACATTTGTTGGTTCGATTAAACTCTCAAACTGGCCAGAAAAAGAGAATTTTCATGTGAAACTCGACAGTCTATTGTTATTCTTAGAAATGAAGGCTATTCCATGCGAGAAATTGCCAAGAAACAGAAGATTTCCTACAATGGTGTGTACTACTCCCTTCAGAGGATAGCACAAACAGGCTCTAACCAGAGTAGAAAGAGAAGTGGGAGGCCCCACTGCACAATTGAGCAACAAGACAAGTACATTAGGGTCTCTAGTTTGAGAAATCGACGCCTCACAGGTCCTCAACTGGCAGCTTCATTAAATAGTACCCGCAAAACGCCAGTGTCAACGTCTACAATAAAGAGGCGACTCAGGGATGCTGGCCTTCAGGGCAGAGTGGCCAAGAAAAAGCCATATCTGAGACTGGCTAATAAAAGGAAAAGATTAATATGGGCAAAAGAACACAGACATTGGACAGAGGAAGATTGGAAAAAAGTGTTATGGACAGATAAATCAAAGTTTGAGGTGTTTGGTTCACACAGAAGACCATTTGTGAGATGCAGAACAACTGAAAAGATGCTGGAAGAGTGCCTGACGCCATCCCTCAAGCATGGTGGAGGTAATGTGATAGTCTGGGGCTGCTTTGGTGCTGGAAAACTGGGAGACTTGTACAAGGTAAAAGGGATTTTGATTAAGGAAGGCTATCACTCCATTTTGCAATGCCATGCCATACCCTGTGGACAGCGCTTGATTGGAGCCAATTTCATCCTACAACAGGACAATGACCCAAAGCACACCTCCAAATTTTGCAAGAACTATTTAGTGAAGAAGCAGGCAGCTGGTATTCTATCTGTAAAGGAGTGTCCAGCACAGTCACCAGATCTCAACCCCATTGAGCTGTTGTGGGAGCAGCTTGACCGTATGGTATGCAAAAAGTGCCCATCAAGCCAATCCAACTTGTGGGAGGGGCTTCTGGAAGCATGGGGTGAAATTTCTCCAGATTACCTCAGCAAATTAACAGCTAGAATGCCAAAGGTCTGCAATGCTGTAATTGCTGCAAATGGAGCATTCTTTGATGAAAGCAAAGTTTGAAGGAGAAATTTATTATTTGAAATAAAAATCATTATTTCTAACCTTGTCAATGTCTTGACTATATTTTCTATTCATTTTGCAACTCATTTGATAAATAAAAGTGTGAGTTTTCATGGAAAACACAAAATTGTCTGGGTGACCCCAAACTTTTGAACGGTAGTGTATATAAATCCATTTTTTTAGTGTTTTTGCTAATTTTGCAATATTGGTGTCATACCCTAGGGTGTGTTCACATTTATCAGTTTTTTCACTATCAGTTTTTGTCCCTTAATCCATTAGAAGTAATGCCAAAATACATCAGTTGCCCTAAGGCTTTTCCACAATTATCTAATCCAAAACTATCATCTGTGATTAGTTGTCATTGGTTCTTACCATTAGTTTTTACCACAATATTCCACAAAAAGGTAGTACTAACTCCAAACACTGTTTCTCGTCTCACATCATCACAATGTTAGCTAAAACTAGACTAACACTGAGTCTTGGTCTAGTAAAAACAGCATAGATTGTTGATTTATGCAGTTTTGCTATGTCAGCATAGAGGTGAAGAGGAGTCACATAAACAGCTTAGCTCACTGTTTTACACTATTTTTGTAACTGATTTCCATGGGAGCTACAAAAATAGTGTAGCCCGGCAAACTGCTCTATCTTTCTCTCTCTCTCTCTATACACTGCAGGTTCGCAAAATCATTTGGACTATGAAAAATAAAATGGTAATACTTTACTGCAGCCTTAATAATGGACAGCTGTCTTATTGATGGTGGGGCTTAGTGTTGGCCTGTAAAAAGCTACCACTAATCTCCCCCCATTATTACCCTGATACCTACCACCTACAAGGTTGGCAGGAAAAGCAGGGTAGCAGTTAGTACCCAGCAATCTGATATGGTGGTCAGTAATTGTAGCAGCTGCAGACTGGTATTATCAGGCTGAGAAAGACCAAAAACTGTGAGTCTTTCTACTTTGTCTTTGCTGTGCTGCAGCTGTTTGTTGTATCTGGCTGATTATGAAAATGGGAGGGGGGGGGGGTTCTTGACATTTTTTTCATTGAATTATTTAGTTATTAAAAAAAAAGAAAGAAAGATGTGGAGTTCCCTCATTTTTTGATATATCACATCACATAATAGGGTACTGGCTGCTATCCAGATCTTCCAGGAACCCCTAGTGGCGGTGGCTACTGAAGTAATAGTGGTGGGTTAGTGGCAACCTTATAACACTAAGTAATAATCATTGTCAATCAGAAAACTGTCCACTACTAAAGCATAAATGCTTAAAACACACAAATATACATTTAAAAACTGTATTTATTGAAATACCCCCCCCCCCCCCCCGTCACACACACACACACACACACACACATTCCTCTTTGACCATTTTACTTAAAGTAAACAACAGCACTCATTGATGGAAAAAAACAAATGTGGTCCAAATGTTCCTGGGATCCTGCAAAAGAAAATCAAATACACAAAAAAACACATACAAGCTAGATCCAAAAAATATGGGTTTGCAGGAGACATCACATAGTAGACATGCCTGTGGCAAAAAGCAGCTAAAATCAGATTATTTGTGATGCAAGTTTCACGGGTGATTTCCTGTGCTGTGGTTAAAATCTGCAGCCGAATATGCAACAATAATTAACATGTCCCATATTAAAAAGCCGAAGTGCAAGACACTTTGCACTGAGTTTTTTTTTCTACAGTGTGTGTGGATGGATGGGATTTGTTTACTACTACTACTACTGTATGTTGAAGCATGTTAACCACTAGTGATTCTAGCTGTGAGCTTGTCCAAAGTGTTTATAACAACAAATAATTTCTAAATAGGGTGGTAGGTCCTATGTGCTGTAAATACTACTTGAAACAAAAAATGCAAAGTCGATTAAAAAAAAAATATATATATATATATATTTTTTTTTTCAAATTTGAGTTTATTGACAAATTGCAGATATAAAGAACAACATGTAAGCATATCATGAGAGTAAAATTAGGGATGCAGCCCTTCTCAATAATTACAGTGTATACCAGAAGTAATACAGAGAGATTAGCGAATGTCAACAAACATTTTTCATTTATATAAGAAAGGAATGAGAGAGACGAATTGAGTCGGAAAGGTAAAAGAGTAGAAAAGGAGAGAGGAGAAAGAAAGAAAGAAAGAAAGAAAGAAAGAAGAAGATGAAGAGGAAAAGGAAAGAGTTGAAGTAGAAAAGAAAGGGAAGGGAAGGAAAAAAGGGGGGTAGAGAGGGGGGTAAGCTGGTGATGTTAGTAGTGGGATGACTGGCTAAGGAGGAGGGGGGGAGGAAAGTCCGAAATAGCAACCAGGTGCTGGCAGAGGTCAAAGTAAGACTGAATTAGTCTCATGTAGGACCCAAATTCAGGCAAGAGGTTCTATCTGTTATCAAGCCAAGGCGACCAGACTGCCAAGTAAGTGGATCTGTTCCTTCTCGACCAGCTTAGCATTTCCTCAAACCTTGCTATTTGATTTATCTTGGATATCCATTGATCGAAAGATGGTGACTGTGTTTGCCTCCACAACATGGGAATCAGAGATTTTGCAGCTGCTAGCAGGTGGTATATCAGAAGCTGGGATTTGGAATCCAGTCCAGGGATCGGTAGGAAAAGGATCAGCAGAGCAGGATCAAGGGTGAAATTGCTGAAGCCCAACTTCTTGATCTGGGTCTCTATGGCAGCCCAGTACGAGGTTAACAGTGGGCAGGACCACCATATATGTAACAGCAAGCCAACCGATGCCTTGCATCTCCAATATTCAGCAGTGTCCTTTAAGTTATGAGCCAATAGCCATTCTGGGGTCCGGTACCATCGAGAGACCCTGAAGATTGTCATGGGCTCTTGACATGACAATCTTCAGGGTCTCTGAATCTAGAGTAATATTTAAGCCTGTCTCCCAGCTTCTCAGGAAGAACGGTTTCGTGGGGATAGGTGGACGGATAAATTGGTGGAGCAGGAAGGACATTCTGAACATCTTATGATTCGCAACAAGATGTAACTTTTCAAAGTCGGTGTGTTGCCAACGCCAGGTATAGGTGTTCTCAAAACTCTTTCTACACCTTGAGCAATGATTTAAGTGAAGGAAGGTCAATGGTCAGACGTCTGAAGTGTGCAAGGTCTCAGCTGTTGGGAGGGCCCCGTCTGTACAAAAAGAACTCAAAGAGACCCTCAGCAGTGGCTTCCAGAAATCTAATATGTGGTTTTCCATTCCCGGGAGCAGGTGAGGGATAAGACCGACTGGCATACATAAGGATGGAGAAGGAGCAAGTAGAGGCTGTAATTTTTTACATGTGGCCACAACTCCTGCTAGAAGGAGATTTATTTTGGGGATGGTAGACGAGGGAGCAGTCGGGAGCCAGAGGTCGGCCAATATCTGTGTGCAGTATGCAGCTTCCACCAACCTCCCCAGAGGTGTATCAGGGATGAGGTAGTTAACTCCAACCACATCTGAAGTTGTATCGCCTCATACTGTTGCTGGACATCTGGTAAGTTCATGCTTCCTTCCGTCTTTCTTCTAGCTAAAGCCGAGTAGGCCAGCCTAGGTCTTCTGCCCCACCAGAGGTATTTAGAGAATAGTGAACGCACCGATTTGAAGAAGGCAGATGGCAACAACACAGGCAACATTCGTAAGGTATACTGTATGTAATCTATGGTAAGATGTATGTCTGAAGGAGGTTACATCGGCTGAACCAAGAAATGCAGGCAATGTCATATGTCTTCAACGGTCTCCCAATCTCCAGTAGAAGCTCTCCATAATTGAATGAGTAGAGACGGTCCAAAGAACTGGGTATTTTTATACCCAAATACTTAATATGGGAGGAGGATCAAAGAAACGGGAATGCATTCTGTAGGTTCATTGCTTTCTCGGCAGAGAGGGAGAAATTGAAAATCTCACACTTATTTATGTTCACCTTATAGTGCGAGAACTTTCCATATTCTTCAAAGATATCAAGGACCCTCCTCAGACCTGGTTGGGAGATTTGATAGCAGGCATATATGTTCTAGCTTTAGCCTTTTTGATGAGAGATATCATCATCCATCCTCCCTTGTTTCCATGAGCATAGAGTTTCTGCTTGTAGTTTAGAAAATGCTTTGCTGCTCTAGTATGTAAAATGTCACGAAGTTCAGTTCTGAGTGTTGCCAATTGGATCTGATGTGTCTCTATCCATGTGTGTTTATGAAGCCGTTCCAAACTGGCGATCTGCTGCAACAAGGAGTCAATGCGATGTTGTAGTAATTTTTTCATTTTCGCTCCCTGAGCGATCAGGAGGCCCCTAATATAATGCTTATCCGTCTCCCACACCACAGTCACACTTACTTCTGGTGTACTATATAGTGAAAAACTCGGAGATATGTTTGAGAATGTGCTCTCTCGTGTCAGATGAGTCCAAAAGCCTTTCATTTAACCTCTAGTTCAGCTCTGAGCGGGGGAGTGGAGAAAAGAGGACCGTACAGGATACTGGAGCATGGTCCGAAAGGGAGATCAAGACGATTGTAGATTTCTGGCACAGCTGCAACAGGTTGCGAGAAACTAGAATATAGTCCAACCTTTGATATGAATCTCTCAGATGTGAATAGAAAGAGTAGTCCTTCGTGCTGGGGTGGTGAGTTCTCCAGATGTCTAAGAGCGACAAGGATTGAAGAGTCTGATGTAGCTTACGTAGGGCCCTTTGAGACAGCTGGGACTTTCCTGTAGAGGAGTCTAGCAAAGGATTGAGGGTCAAGTTAAGGTCGTTATTCACAGAACCTCATCAATATAAGTCCCCAATATCAAACTACATTCACAGAAAAGAAAATCTAAGGGAAGACACTGATTGTCAATTAAATATAAAACTTCACTTTTAATATAATCCAATAAAATGTATATATTAATTCAGGGCACAATATAAAATCATACAAAAACCGCCAAACACAGCAGTCTGCTGTAAAACGCCTTAAAGTGTCAGTATAGCCTAATCCTATTATTGTTCTTAACAAGAAAAACTTGCAATAGTATATGGATAGACAGTGTATCAGTGGATATAGCTATAATATCACCCTATATCTCTCCACTAACTGAACTCCCTCATCCAAATATGCATGTCAGAACATAACCTGAAATGGCTTCATGAAATAATTGAGCTAGTCACAAATTCCAGCAGGTGTATCCCCTTTCAACCCAGAGGCTACTGGCCCAATGCCACACCAACAGGGCTTGGAAGGGAAAACATCCTGTTCACTAACGCTCAGATAGAAGCCAATTCAGCAATGTTTTAAACATATAACTGATATTACTGCAACCTCAAAAATAGCCCTACGTACACGTTTCCTCACAAATGATTCATCGGGGGCTGAGTTCCAAATTCATCAGAGCAGTTAAAACTGCTGTTAAATACAACAGTAACAGAACGGTAATGTTAGTCTGACCGCCAGCATGACCGCACTAATGTCGGCGGTGTTAAGGTCGCTACCAATCAGGACAGCTCCTTCAGCGAAGAGTTGGAGGGTCTCAAAGACATTCACTAGCCAGTTCACCAGATGTAGGAACATAGAGGTTAACCAGTGTAAACGTTTCAGAAGCTATTTTCCCCTTCACAAACAGAGCTCTACCCTCTGAATCTGAATGAATGTGTTCAAATTTAAAAGGAATGGAGTAGTGTATGGCCAAGGATACCCCTCTAGAGGCCGCTGAGTCACTGGGACTGTGGAACCACTGGGAAAAATAATTGGTCGGGAGTTTAGGAATTTTACCTTTTTTAAAATGAGTCTCTTGCATGAAGAGGATCTTTGTCTGTAACTTCTTCAAGAGGAGGAGGACGCTGTGTCTCTTTTCAGTGGAGTCCATGTGCATTAAAAGAGGTAATTGTTGCTTTCACCATGTCTATGCAGCGAAGTAAATAACACTCTAATCACCAATTCGGGGAGATGACAGGAGAGGGAAGGTAAGTATGGGTGAGTTAGTCAGCGGGCGTAGGAGAAGAACTGCTGAACAGGGAAGAAAGAAAAAGGAGAGAGAGAGGAAAGAAAAGACGAAAGAGAAGAAGAACTAAGAGGTAGTAAGGAGTTAAGCGCACAATATCACAAACAAGTGCCCAAGCCTGTATGAGCACATCTGTTAATCAGTGCTTCCAAAAGTAGGAATCGTATTCCTCCAGGAGCTGGTTAGCAGAGTCCAGAGAATACAACTACCTGGGGGTAAAGTAGAACTTGAGGTACAAGGCAAATGAGGAAGACCTCACATAAAACACATGAATAGCTGTAACATAGATTACCGCAACATAGAAGTAGGTTCATAAGAACATTAATCCTATTCTCAGGACAAGATTTGGGGGAAGAGGGGTGGGGGTTGTAAGGATCGCACTATCACATAACACTATAATAATATGATAGCAACAAGATAGTGTGAGGTAATGTGAGCGGGAGGACATGAGTCCCAAACTCCACTCCCCCTCTAAGGGTATCTACGCTAGTATCGGTAAGTGAGAGGTCTATAAGCAACAAACAAATCTAAATTTGAATTCAAATTTCTAACACAATCACCAGGGACCATAAAGATAAGACAGAGGCTGCAAATTGTGAACACTAAGAACCTGAGAAAAACCTGAAAAAGGTCCAGTAGGGCCACTCCATGAGCATAACTCCAACAGAGGTCGGTAATATATGTCCAATGGACATCCACGTCCAGGAAGGCTTTGTCCTGCAGGGAGTTCTATGGCGGGGTCGCTGGGATTCGCTGCAGAGATCTCTTGGACTTCGGGGACTTGAGGCGCGATGCCAGCTTCCAACCGTGCAGGACGGCAACTGTGGCAGCATGCTAAGATCTGGCGTCGGCATCCATGATGAGATCTCCATAGGAGTGATGTTCAACTACTCCCAGACATTAGTGAGGTCAGCTGGCGTCTGCACTATTATGCGCCTGCCCTTATATTGAATGGAGAGGCCAAATAGGTATAGCCAGGAGTAAGCCACATTCATTTTGCACAGCGTCTCAAGTAATGGTTTCAGTTGACGTCTCTTAGCTAGCGTGGGCGAAGTCTTAATAGAAGGACAGTGTGTCTGATTCATAGGTAAACTCCCCGTGAGCCCGAGCAGCAGACAAAATGTCCTGTGTGTCCACAAAGGACAAAAGGCCACAAACTACATCTCTCAGTGGATCTTCCTGTTTTGGCTTCGGCCTTAGAGCTCTGTGAGCCCTCTCAATTACTACTGAGGCAGCGCGCTCAGGGCCCAACAGTGATGAGAAAATGGTGGTCGTCCACGATTCTCCTGGTCCTCCAGGAGGGTCAATGCTCAGTCGATTTGTTCCTTTTAGGAGGAAAGGATATAGGCCAACGTGGCGGAATGGGCAGTTATACCGGCACAGGCATCCTCCACTACTTCAACTCTGCGGCCTAGGTGAGTGAGCTCCGATCAGCCAGGTCCGAACGAACTGGGTGTAGTGCTTGAGACAGAGCCTTTTTTTAGAAATGACCTTGATATGTGCGAGGAGGCGATGTCATTACTCTCCCCTTCTCCACTACTCTCCGGGTCTGACCCCGCTGCAAGCTCTGCATTCCACGTGCCGTCCGGCGCCATCTTGGAAGGGATCCCCCGTCCATGAGGGCTTCGTTTTCTAAGAAATTTCTGGAGGTCTGCTTCCTGTTGAGCGGTTCTCGGGGTGCAGGGAGCATCCCCACCTCTGTCCTTCCCGATCTTGACCATTATAGCCGCGGAATCGCTGGTCTGTGAGTCTCCTCAGCCTTTATGCAACAGAGCTATATGCTCATGCTGCCGTTACATTCAGCAGTCAAGCTCCGCCCCGATTAAAAAATAATTTTTAACACTTCTAGAATAAACTATAAAGGATTTAAAATCCAAATGTTCGCAAGTTATATATGTTCCCCTTGACCAGTGTGGACCATTGAGAATGAAATGGCTACTGTTAATATAAAACAAATAGACTCTCCAGTTCTTCCCATATAATTGTTTCTTGTTAGGAAGACTAAGGTCTATATTTATAACTGGAGCTGTTATTTTTTTTGGCATCCCCAAGGTATAGGGTGTCAAATTAACTGGAAAGAGACATTCGGTTACTCAAATCTATGTCTCTATTCATGATAAACAACGAAAAAATAATGTTTTGTGCCAAAAGCAAAAAAATATTACAAAATATACAAAAAAGTTTTTTGGTATAAAAAAATATCAAATATTTATTAATCAATAAAAATTTATATAGAAACAATACAGATAGACACAGACTAGCAGTATGAAAAGGTGACTGGTTGACCCATTGCTAGGGACGTAAAATGAGTACTTTTTCAAAGAAATCGTGTATACGTGTGCAGAAACCACAAATTATATATTGTGTGGCAAAAGAACGATTATAGTATTGATGTATACAAACAAGTATATCAGCTCTAGAGCAGACCACTCCATAATATAGCCAAATGGCAGTATGACTATATATAGATACCTGCACAAAATGCAAGTACAAACACTAGTGAAAAACTATAGGAAACATTACCCATAGGTATATCAATATGGAGAGGTTAAACCAGGAACCAACACTTGATGCGCATTTTGGCGACATGCGCCTTCGTCAGCTAAGGCTCAGTAAGATTTTCATGTGATCAACCTTTTTCTGAACTGTTAGATTGTTGCAAGTCAGCTAATAGGCTAATAACTCAGTCACCAGAGGAGCCTGCATATACTAGGCCAGCTACAACATAGCTGTCTATGCAGTATAACTTGCCCTTCCTGCCATAGATAGAAGATTCTTGCCCTACGCCTTTCTGTGTGTATATTTACACTTCCTCAGAGGATTAATATAAAGAGAGCTCGGCAAAAAAGCTATATTGGGTGACAGAGCCAGCCACCATCAAGTGAAACTGCCTTCTGTACACCCTGAATATCGGTAAGTGTGGCCGCAAGTGGCCGTCACTGCACTGAGGCTTATATAGCCCTTAACTTCCTTTCCCTTGCTTGATTGTCATGATCCATGTCCTATCAGTGTCAGAAGCACATGCCTCATGTCCCCTGACAGTCCACGAATCATCTTAGGTCAATCAGCTAGTGGCATGTTGTTCAGGCGGTGTGTCGCCAGTTTCCTAGGAAACCTTGAAGTGGCTGTGTATATTGGGTTAGAAGCGTCAGGGAGTTTTGTCTCTCCTCATGTTTAGGAAGCCTCACTACATCAGCTGTTTGATGAATCATGTTTTATGAATCAGCTGTAAACTTTATTTATGTCAGTAACCTAAGATAGTTAAGTGCTCAATTATAGGATAACATGTATTCAGGCATATTCTGGTGTATGACATAACACTGTAAGTTTGTATATTGGTGCTGCTCAGAGGGATCTCATTCATCTAATGCTGGACTAGAGGAGATCAAGTCTATCTCATGCCGAACTGTCAATATGTAACACTAAAGTCTGGAATGCCAAAAGGTAATTGCCTAGAATGCCGAAATACCAGTAGAGGAGGGCAATATCATTTAGACAGTGCTCTGTATAGCCCAAATATGTGCCTGGTGCTTAATATTGTAGATTTACACTTAACAAGATATGATGCCATCCCATACCGCCGTATCATGCTATCTGAGTTTTTATTAATTTGCGATGCTTGCATTAAAGTGCCCAAGAAAATACAGGTATACAGATCAAAGGTGGGTTTTGTCAGTGGTTAATATTTGACACAATGAACCTGAGAGTACAACTCCTGTATGTAGATCATGCCCGTGCCTGTAGGCAAGTTTCCATAAATCTCTAGGGTATCATACTGGCATGACTATAAGTGATATCTTATGACCTCCTTATATCTAAAGCTCCGATCCATGAACACCCATCAGCCGTGGATCAATCTGTATATACAAGCGGTATTAAAATCGGAAATACATCTGGTACCTGGCATTTATGAGTCACATGCAGACAAAGGACACTTTGTTCACAAGTAACCGTACATGAAACAGAGAAATACATGAAAGGAAAGCTGATCATTCAAACCAAATGGTTTGAACTTATGTAGGAGGAATATCCATCTTGCTTCCTTTTGGAGGACTTTTTTGTCAAAATCCCCTCCTCTTGGAGGTGGCATGACACCCTCTAGTTCTTGGAATGTGATACATGAGATATCTGCCCTGTGTTAATTGCATGTTGTGCCACTGGGATATCTTCTCCTCTGTTCACATCCGCCACTCTATGGAATAACATTACTACAGAAAAACTGGAAAGACTGTGACTGGGAACAAGAGCAAACTCCTCACAGAAGTGTACAGGTGCATCTCAATAAATCAGAATATCTTTGAAACGTTTATTTCAGTAATTAAATGAAAAAAGTGACCTATATTTTCTAGATTATTTACACACAGAGTGTTCTATTTCAAGTGTTTTATTTCTGTAAATGTTGATTATGGATTACAGGTAATGAAAACCCAAATCTAAGAAAATTTGAATATTGTAAAAAAGTTCAGTATTGTAAATTCAGTGTGTCACCTGCCAAGGTTTCCTAAGCCTTTAAATGGTCCCTCATTCTGGTTCAGTAGGACACACAATCATGGAAGACTGCTGATTATTAATTGAATTACTGAAATGAATGAACGTTGCAAAGATATTCTAATTTATTGAGATGCACTTGTAATTGAACATTTCAAGACAGAATTGCGGCTGTAATGCAGATTGTAATAGAACACATAGACCAAGCCCAAATGGCTCAAAGCCATGTCTTTAACAGAATGGCTAGACTTAGAACCTTTAATCCAGGTGATCGGGTGTTGGTGCTGGTACCTACTGTTGAGGGTAAGTTTCTGGCCAAATGGCAAGGACCGTATGAAGTTATTGAAAGGGTGGGTGAAGTAAACTATACCAGCCGGGCAAGAGAAAGTCCAAATAAATATATCATATAAATTTACTAAAATCTTGGAAGGACAGAGTCACTGACCTCAGTAGTAACCTTGCTAGGGGTACTTACTGAAGTGCTAACAAATCCTGGTAAGACTTCACCCGAGGTACAAATATCAGAGTCCCTATCTAGGGTTCAGGTACAAGAGGTAAAAGAATTTGTACTAAGAAATAATGATGTGTTTTCAAAATTGCCTGGATGCATCATGGTGATAAAACATGACATTGTCACTGAGCCGTAGGCATGAATTAATTTAAAATCGTACTGGGTACATGAAGTTTGCAGACAAGCCAGAGTTATTGGTCGAATCCCATTGTCCTGATTCCCAAATTAGATGGTACCATAAGGTTCTGTAATGACTTTCATAAATAAAGAAAAGTGTCAAAGTTTGATTCCTACCCCATGCCCAAAGTCAATGAGTTAATCGAGATGCTGGGACATGCTAGGTATTTCTCTACCCTTGACCTGACCAAAGAGTACTGGCAGGTGCCTCTTACTGAATGGGCTAAAGAGAAAACTGCTTTTGTCACCCTGGACAGTCTCTTCCAGTATGTGACCATGCCTTTTGGTTTACATGGGCCTCCAGCAACTTTCCAGATGTTGATGAATAGAGTTCTTAAGCCCCATCGTAGGTATGCTTCAGCATATCTGGATGATATTATCATCTTTAGTAAAGATTGGAAGAGTCACTTGCCAAAAGTACAAGCAGTACTAAATTCCCACTGAGAAACAGAATTAACAGGCAAACTAAATAAAAAAAAAAAAGTGCTTTGGGTCTTGAAAAGGCATGATAAAGCATTGTTACACCTGACTTTAGCAAAAAATTTATTTTCCACACTGACGCCTCTGATGTGGGGTTAGGCACAGTGCTGTCACAAGTGGCTGGGAGTGGAGAACACTCAGTCACATACCTGAACAGGAAGCTTACACCCCTGTAAAAAAAATACAGTATTGTGGAAAGGGAATGCTTAATCATTAAGTGGTTCCTAGAATCCCTGAGGTACTACTTGTTGGGCCGACACTTCAGGCTAATTACTGATCACTACCCTTCTACCCTTTTTTTTTTTTTTAAATTGGCACAGTCTGCGAGACTATATTGGTTGAGCAACAAAAAAAACCCTTATAACCCTTATAAAAATAATATAGATCTTTTTAATATTACTGCAGGCTGTGAGTCTATTTATTTTGATTAGCACAATCTGTGACTGTTTATTGGGTAAGCAAAAATCCCTTAAATAACAGATTTTTTTCCAATTGCAGAAATGCCACGTTTTTTGTTGCAGATTTTGCTGTGGTTTTTGAGCCACAGTCAGGAGTGGCTTCAAAAAGAATGGAAAATATAAAGGAAGCTCTTAGGCATTTTTCTTCTGTTAAGAACATTCCTGACTTTGGTTCAAAATACCACAGCAAAATCCACAACAAAATATGCGGTGTTTGTCTTAGCCTTAGCCAAATTTATTGGCAATTAAAGGATTAACTGTCCTTTGTCTGTCTGTATTACTGCAGAAGATATTCTCCCTCAGTCCTAGATATAATTTCTATCACTAATCTGCCTTTAATTGATTAAATCTGACTAATTGTTGATTATATCTTTTCGGCCAAAACGGTATGATGGCAATTACCGTAGCTTGGTCCTGTCTGACTTTCATCAATACCCTTGGTACCATGGAAAGTGGAGGGAAGATGAATGCCAGCCTGAACCTCCAAGGGATGGACAGGGCATCCACTGCCAGGGGATTGTCCTCCTAATATAGGGAACAGAACGTCTCCACTTTGGCGTTGAGTCTGGTCGCCATGAGGTCTACTTCTGGGAGACCCCATTTCAGGGTTATTTGATGGAAGATCTCCTGATTGAGGGGCCATTCTACAGTCACCGTGAGGCCCCGACTCAACTGGTCCACTAGTATGTTCAGAGATCCTTTGATCTCTTTGAAAGCGGACAGATGGGTCAGATTCTTTTCCACCCAGGAAAAGAAGAGGTCTGTCTCCTTGAGTAGAGATAGGGATCTGGTGCCTCCCTGTTTGTTTAGCTAAAGGACAGTCGTCATAATGTCTGACCTGACTTTTACAGCCTTTGCACTGAGGAGGGGGGAAAACTGGAGGAGTGCCAGGCGAACCACTATGATAGGTATCCCCTTTAGATGTGCTCCCCAACCAGAGAGGGTATCAGTAGTCAACAGGATCCAGCAAGGCTGGACTGTGGACATCCATTCCTTGAGATGGATCTATCATCTGAGGGAAAGAAGGGTCTTGCGGGAGAGTTGAAAAGTTCTGTCTAGACCCAGAGGGCTGCAGTTCCATTCTTCCAGAGTCTCCTTCTGGAGAGGGCACATGTGCCATAGTGCCCAAGGGACTGCATCGGCAGCTGCTGACATGAGGCCCAGAACATTCATAGCCGTTATGATGAACACCTATTGGGCCTGAAGCAGATAACGGGTTGCCTTGACAATCTTCTCCTTCCTCAGGAGTGGTAAGGAAATTTTCATCGGATCGTCATCTAGGACAAATCCCAGGAACTTCTTTCGAGTGGAAGGTCTGATATCCGATTTTTCCCAATTTATAATCCAGCCTAGACACTGGAGAAACAAAATGGCCAACTGCGGATGACAAAGCAGGATCTCCTCTGACTGAGTCTTTATCAGCCAGTCGTCCAGGTATGGTACGATAAACAGACCCTGAAGACTGAGAGCTACAGCTACAGGAGTCACCACCTTGGTGAAGGTGTGGGAACTGAGAAGATGCCGAAGGGCAGCGCCATGAACTGAAAATGCCGAGCCAGGCTGGCAACCACTACCGCAATCCTCAGGTATCTTCTGTGAGAAGGATACACAGGGATGTGTATGTGTCCTTCAAGTCCAGAGTGATGAGGACATTGCCAGGTTGTAGAAAGGCACATACCAATCTTATGATTTCCATCCGAAATCGTGCCTTTGGAATGAAATGGTTTAGGAATCTTAAGTCTATGATCATTCTCCAGTCTCTTGATGGCTTGGGCACCAGGAAAACTGGAGAGTAGGCTCCCAAACCTTCTTTTGACGGGGGAACGAACTCCAATGCACCCTTATCTAGGTACTCCCAAATGGATTTTTCTAGCACCAATTGTTTTGGTGCAGGTAGTAAGCGGGTCTTTACAAATTTGTTTCAAGGAGGACAACAGAAATCGATTGTATAACCCCGCTGTAAGACCCAAGTGTCTTGAATGTATTCTTGTCAGGCGGGGAGGAAATGGAAGAGGCGTCCTCCAACCGGTAATAAGGCCACCGTAGGAGGAATACTGGTGGCGTCACAAATCAGGCTTTTTCTTCTCCCGATCCTTGGAGAATTTTTGTCCAGAACCTCTAGCCTGATATCTGGAATGCCTCTGATACTGAGGCCTGGATTGTGGCTGTCGCTGGAAACCTCTGCCTTGACCTGGTGGTCTGGATCTACCTCTGAAGCACTGCCGAAGGCACTTCCCCTTCTTATTGGCCAGACCCTCCATAATGTCATCCAGGCCTTTACCAAAAAGTTTGCCAGGTTCAAAGGAAAGGGAGCAGATGTTATATTTGGAGGCATTGTCAGGCCTCCAAGGTTTCAACCATAATGGCCTCCTGGCGGCAGTGGAAAGAGCCATAGATTTAGCAGCAAGCTTAACCTGGTGGAGGGAAGCTTCAGCCAGATAATCTGCCACTATAGATACAGACCCCTTAAAGGATAGGAGGTTATCCCTAGAGATACCAGAGTCAATGTCTCTTTCCAGGAGAGTGAGGTCCAATCGAAGCTTGTTTGCTACCTCACTAGTAGCAATCCCTACGGAGGCCTGGGCCGAGGCAATAGTGTAAGCCCTCCTAAGTGTGCACTCCATGTGCCTATCCATGGGATCTTGCAGATTGGAGCCATCCTTCGCTGGTACAACAGTATGGCGAGATAAATTTGCAACCGACATTTCCACCTTGGGCAGGGGACCACTGCGGTCTTGCTGAACTTCTGCAACAGGGAAAAGGGTCTTAAAACTTCTGGATAGAAAGAAGGCCTTTTCAGGACTTTTCCATTCAGCCGTCAAGAGTATTGTTCACTTGGAAGGCCCTTTGCCCCGTATTGGTGGAACTTGAGGCTTTGTCTAGGTCAACATCACGATCGCCTGACCGAATGGACTTAAGCAGCTTTTGTATTTTTTCCAGAGGAAAAAGAGGCCTGCCATACCCCTCCGCATCTTCATCCAAAGAGTGCTTCTCATCAAGCACATGAGATTCTTCATCAGAGGGTCCCATGGAGTGAGACTGCCTCTCTGTGCGAGGCTTCTTGGAAATCTGGGAGATCGAATCCTTAATTTCCTTCATAGAGTCTTACATATACTCTTTGATCCATGTAATGATATCCTATATGTATGGTTCCTCGGGAGCAGGGTCACAACATTGACGACAATGGATGTAATCATATCCATCTGGAAGGGATATATCACAATCTCTACAAGTGAGATGTCTTCGCTTGGAGGTATTCTTCCTTCTGGGTACTTTGCCACTGTCAAATGGAGAGGAAGACATCTAAAAAAATAACAGTCAGATGTGCAAAAATGACACGTTTAAAAGCGGGAAGAGAACAAAACCAGAGGTATATACCCTGCTAAGATAACAACAATTATAGTAAACAGAAACAAAGGTAGGTAACATGCAGTGCTAGGATACAAAATGAGAGGGACAACAAAAAAGGGGAGGGGAAACCACTCCCCCAGCTCTGCTGCACCTTAAAAGGGTTTAAAACAAAGCCTCCAAAGGGTTTCACAAACCTCTAAAAAGATAAGATAGAGAGAACAAATTTAAGCAGGGAAACAAACAAACGCTTGAAGGTTCCAGGCTGGAAGTGGCAAAAAATGTCACTTCCGGACAGAGCTCCGTAGCCCAAGCTGCAGACTACACAGCAAAAGATGGACCACGAGGGAGACCCCACACAGGCAATAGCAATAGCAGGATTAGAAAGAAGAGAGCTGTGCAGAGGAACAGCACAAGCTCTAACGACCTTTTCTCTCATTCCTTTGTCAAATAGAAGAGAAGGGAGAACGCCATAGAAAAGAATGTAAAAAGAAGGCACCTAAATGTAAGTAGCATCTACATTAAAAAAGGGAGGCAAAGGAGACCTCCCTCCACCTGTTCCATCACACAGGACAGAAAAAAAATAACCACAGTGGGGGGAGGTCTCTTTTGCCTCTTATAGGTGAGTATCGCTTAATTAATTATGTAAATTAAAAATTCCGCCTGTCCTACCAGCAGGCAGGGGCAGAAATACCCCTATAGTGTGCTGCTGTTGGACGTAAGGGAAACTGTGTTCTAATTCTCCTACTCCTAAGATTCTCTAGCTGTGCTGCAAGCTTGCTGCACTCAGTGCTCTGTATTATGGAGTGATGAATAACACATCCATCCCCTACTTCCACCATAACTGAAATACTTCCTGTTCCAGCAGACACAGCACCTAATATACAGTAAATGACATCACCACTGTAAGGTGTCCACCTGCCACTGACTATTGGCTTAGAGACTGTCAGTAGAAATGAGTGAACCTCCCAAGATTTGTTTAATTTCTGGTTAATTTAGCTCGGATTCCTGATTCGTTTCTGGTCGAACAAGGTCGGCACAAACCGGAAGTGAAATTATTATATTCTGGAGTCTTTTCAGACCTCAGAGTATAGTAGGTGGAGGGGACGCCTAGGGGAGGTGTAAACAATAAAAAAAAAAAAAAACATTTGTAGGCTCGTTCCCTCACCTTTTTCAGTCTCCTCCATGCCATCTTGTGCCCAGGGTCACCACTGAGGCCTGTGACTGGGCCTCAGCGGTGACATGAGCATGCCGAGGGTCAAAACGTTATGACACTCAGTATACCCAAGTCACAGCTAGTGAAGTCTTCCGGCAAATGAAGACAGCAGAACTGCAGGACCGGACCGTGCTGGGAGGACACCAGAGCACCAGGGACAGTTGGGTATGTTGTTTTTGAAAAAGAAAAAAAAATTATACTGGACAAACTCTTTAAAGTGTGGCGCATAAGGGGTGTATATTAAAGGGGTTGTCCATGCATAATTTGTTATGGTTTATCCTCAGGATAGACCATAAATACCTGATCTGTAGAGAGCCGACCCCAGACCGATCAGCTGTATGGAGCCGCTTCTGGCACTCGTCCTATACACAATACGGGGCCAGAAGCAGAAAGTTCCCACTGTATATTAGCCGGGCACCTTCACTGCATCTCAGCGCTTATTGAAGTCAGTGGGAGCTGTGCTGCAGTGAAGGCACCGGGCGACTAAACAGCGGATGGAGCTTTCTGCTTCCGACCCTGTGTTGTGTACAGAACAGGCACCGGAAGTGGTTCTGAACAGCTGATGGGGATGTGTGTCAGCCTCCTACTGATCAGGTATTTATGGCCTATCCTGAGCATAGGCCATAAAAAAGATTAACTCTGGACAACCCCTTTAATATGCCCCACACAGTTTAATGTCCCCCCCACAGGATGTTAGCCCCCATCACTGCTCCCACACAACATAATGACTCCATCACTGTTCCCCATACAGTATGGGCGACCAGTGAAGAGGCCACTGTATGGGGGGACCAGTGAAGTGGCCATAAAAAAAATTTGGCTCAGACAACCCCTTAAAAAAAATGTCCATAAACTGGCGCGACCATTGTGGTAACCGCCAGAAAGGTATAAATATTTTTTTTTTTTTTTAAAAAGCCTACTCACCTGTCCCCAGTACCCCGTTATCCCCTGCCTGTGTCTGTTCGGTTATGGTGGTGCCTCATTTCTGGAAATCCTGTACTTAATTGGTCTCAGTGGTCACATGAGACCATAAGACAGAATTTTTTTTAAATTTATTTACTGTCCAATAAAGATTTGTTTTATATTTTTGATACATAACTGGGTTGAGTGCCTTCTTTTTAACCATGTGCCTTTTCTTTCTTTGGGCACAAGACTGAATGGACACTGGCAGCGGACAACGGAGTGCTGGGGACAGGTGAGTATGCTTTATTTACTTTTTATTTTACACCTCCCGCCCAGCACATGGGTTGCTCCAATTCCTGGACAACCTCTTTAAAGGATTTATCCATCTTTCTAATATTGATGACCTGTCCTTAGGATAGGCCATCAATATTACATCTGCTGGGATACAACAGCCAGGACCTCTGAAGATCAGCTTTTCCAGGACAGAGTGGCTACAGGTAATGGTAACCATTCTAGGAGCCACGCTGTTCACTTGCCATACAGGGTGTACCAGTGGGTTTAGGTAGTGCAGTGGTGCACATCGTATGGCGGGTGAGCGGCATGGCTCCCAACATGTTATTACCTTTAGCCATCCTGTCTTGGTACCGCTGATCTGCAGGGGTCCTGGCAGTGGGCCCGTAGAAACAATTCCACTGGTGGGCCCTAGACATCCCAGTCCGACACTGGATGTTTGTATCCATTGGCAACAGTTCTCAAACAGTGGTAGTGAAAGGGGGAATTCATTGGGCTTTTTCTAGTGACATATACACTTTTGCTAATTGAATTCAATGGGTGATAGTGATATTTTGCAAGGTACTTTTATATGAAGTATGATTGTTGTTGTGGGAATAACCCTTTAATTCATGATATGTAAAACCAATAGAGTTTATAAAGGGTGTCATTTGTTTTTTTTCATGACTGTACATTATATAAATGGCATCCTTACTGGATGATGGTATAATATGGCACACTTATTTGCTGAAACTTTTGAAAGGTTTCATCTACAGTAGTAAAATAATGTCTTTTCTATTGTAAGAGATGTGAACCTATAAAAATTCAGGAATTTGTTTTAGCAATCTAAAAATGCAGCATAAAACCCAAGAAACACAATTTGCTATAAGCTCCAGAAAAATAGCTAACACTCAAGAGAGGTTTAGATAGAATAACATAAATGCTTACATAAATGTATACAAATTGATTGATTTTTTTTTTTTTCTATCACACATAAGTAGAGACTATAATGGCCTGGAGCAAGGATTTTCAGATCCACATAAGAAGTCCTTGAGGTTAGAGTGTGCAGATGTGATAAAAGTAGATATGCTGATTTTGGAGGTATCTAGAAATTAAGATGTATACATACAAGAGAAGAGAGAGCTTTGCACTATGTATTAGTGTAAATGTTAATGAAATGTGTAGTATAACAAATATGAAAAACACAGATGTATCTAATATTCCAGAGAGGTTGGGAACATGCAATGCTCAACAGAAGCTTTACGTTATTAATGTTTAAGCTTAGTTAATTATGTCTTATGCATAAAAACTTTGGTGACATGTTTACAACCATATTTCATGGTTACGTAACACCCATAAATTAACTATCTGAAATGATGTAACAATAACAATATGCACTTGTTGCTACAGATTATTTGATTTACATATTTTTTCACCTTAGGAATGCTGTTTTTCATTCTTTTCGTATTTAATGTAATGTAGTTATAAAGCTGATGCTTGAACAGGAACAATCCTTTTAGATTAATCCATAACTTGCAAGGTTGAGCCAAGCAAACCTGGGAATTCATTCATCCTTGCATAATTCATCACATCACATTATGATTGTATTCTTTTCAGGAGATTTTTTTCCAATTATAGAAGAAAGAAGAAAAGAGTATAGAAATAGTAGGAAAATGCCAAGAGTATATTAGCTGACAGTGACGACTAAGGTTTATTGTAATGGAGACTGCACAAAGCAATCAGCTGAATAGGTCCATGAAGGACACATTTCCCTCTATAATTTATCACTTCTCAAATACCAAAAGAAAATATAAGATGGTATAACATCCCAAGGGCTTAACTTTTGATGTTGAGGTGGCATGTGGTCATTGAATACTAATATGTAGAGATCTGAGAATAAAGATTTATATAACGTTTTACAGGTGATTCTGGCCTATAATATACAATAAAAGTAATATAATGGATCTCTTGTTGGTTCAAAAAGCTACCGTGTAACTACTGTGCTATAGAACTAGTGTAAAAAGTTTTGTTTTTGTGCACGTTCAATGATAAATGTAAAAACCTTTCATGATATACACTTCAGTGTGTAAAATTCGACTTTCTTTTCTAGAATTAAAAATTGAATATTCTATTCTGGAAGCTATCGAAAATAATATGAATCTCTTACCCAAAGAGGAGATTAAGAGCTACTTGTGTGTGTAGAATAAACAAACTAGTTTATCTATCTTGTTGCTTGCATAACTCTTACATACAGTGTCCATATTAGGACATCCTCAGATATCAGAGTCAAACATCAGATTAATAGCAGTTTACAACAGTGATACCTGACTTTGATACCTTACTCTAATACCTGACTTTGATACCTGACTTTGATTCTGATACCTGACTTTGATTCTGACACCTGACTCACCTGAATCAACAAGTGGGACACAATCGTGAAGTGGAACGAAATTTATTGGATATTTTAAACTTTTGTAAAAAATAAAAAACTGAAAAGTGGGGCGTGCCAAATTATTCGGCCCCCTTAAGTTAATACTTTGT
This sequence comes from Leptodactylus fallax, assembly GCA_947044405.1. Lineage (NCBI taxonomy): Eukaryota > Metazoa > Chordata > Amphibia > Anura > Leptodactylidae > Leptodactylus > Leptodactylus fallax. The sequence continues at coordinate 4,719,290 of CAMRHE010000024.1, forward strand.
AGCGCCACCTTTTGCTGCGATTACAGCTGCAAGTCGCTTGGGGTATGTTTCTATCAGTTTTGCACATCGAGAGACAGAAATTCTTGCCCATTCTTCCTTGGAAAACAGCTCGAGCTCAGTGAGGTTGGATGGAGAGCGTTTGTGAACAGCAGTTTTCAGCTCTTTACACGGATTCTCGATTGGATTCAGGTCTGGACTTTGACTTGGCCATTCTAACACCTGGATACGTTTATTTGTGAACCATTCCATTGTAGCTTTTGCTTTATGTTTGGGATCATTGTCTTGTTGGAAGATAAATCTCTGTCCCAGTCTCAGGTCTTTTGCAGACTCCAACAGGTTTTCTTCCAGAATGGTCCTGTATTTGGCTCTATCCATCTTCCCATCAATTTTAACCATCTTCCCTGTCCCTGCTGAAGAAAAGCAGGCCCAAACCATGATGCTGCCACCACCATGTTTGACAGTGGGGCTGGTGTGTTCAGGGTGATGAGCTGTGTTGCTTTTACGCCAAACATATCGTTTTACATTGTGGCCAAAAAGTTCGATTTTGGTTTCATCTGACCAGAGCACCTTCTTCCACATGTTTGGTGTGTCTCCCAGGTGGCTTGTGGCAAACTTTAAACAAGACTTTTTATGGATATCTTTGAGAAATGGCTTTCTTCTTGCCACTCTTCCATAAAGGCCAGATTTGTGCAGTGTACGACTGATTGTTGTACTATGGACAGATTCTCCCACCTCAGCTGTAGATCTCTGCAGTTCATCCAGAGTGATCATAGGCCTCTTGGCTGCATCTCTGATCAGTCTTCTCCTTGTTTGAGATGAAAGTTTAGAGGGACGGCCGGGTCTTGGTAGATTTGCAGTGGTCTGATACTCCTTCCATTTCAATATGATCACTTGCACAGTGCTCCTTGAGATGTTTAAAGTTTGGGAAATCTTTTTGTATCCAAATCTGGCTTTAAACTTCTCCACAACAGTATCACGGTCCTGCCTGGTGTGTTCCTTGGTCTTCATGATGCTCTCTGCGCTTTAAACAGAACCCTGAGACTATCACAGAGCAGGTGCATTTATATGGAGACTTGATTACACACAGGTGGATTATATTTATCATCATCAGTCATTTAGGACAACATTGGATCATTCAGAGATCCTCACTGAACCTCTGGAGTGAGTTTGCTGAACTGAAAGTAAAGGGGCCGAATAATATTGCAAGCCCCACTTTTCAGTTTTTGATTTTTTACAAAAGTTTAAAATAACCAATAAATTTCGTTCCACTTCACAATTGTGTCAAACTTGTTTTTGATTCTTCACCAAAAAATTAAAATTATATATCTTTATGTTTGAATCCTGAAATGTGGCAAAATGTTGAAAAGTTCAAGGGGGCCGAATACTTTCGCAAGGCACTGTAAATAAACAGGACCTTACTCATTAAGATAATTATAGCATCTTACTGAAATACTTATTATCAAGAAAAAAAAACCTGTAACCTATATGATGCCAACATCGACATGTTAGAGGTCTGCTTTCAGTGTTAGCATTATCAGTGCATTGTTCTAGGCAAGATTATAATAGACAATTACCTATTATTGCACGATAATTAACACACTGACATCTAAATGCACTTTGTGATATAATGTACAATTGTATTAAAATTTGACATACCCTTCTGTGGTACAGGATCAGCCAAGAGGGATTAATTTTAGATATGGATTCTATTTGTGGCTGATTGATATCACACCCTTTAGTCCCCAGACTCTTGCAGACTTAATGTCTGCAGTCACATACACAGCCTTTCTTTACATACAAGTTTGAAACTTGTTAACTCAGCAGGGGAGATCCTGGAGTGATGTGTATTCTAGCTTTTCCAGGAGACGGACTGACTTCAGTGAAACATCAAAGGGAAAATATTACTATGATGATATTTTACGAGGGGTGCATCCTACAGTTGCATCAATAAATTCCTCGGGTGCGCAAGACTGAAGCGGACGCAGCAAGTCCAAACACGGTACTGTTGGAAGCAGTGAAAAGGTCCAGACACTGAACTCCCTACCCAAGAGGATCTGGGGTCATTCCTGGTGTCTTCACAATAGGAACATCGCTATGAACCCTGTCATACCCCTTGCCTGATACTACGGTCATCCCGCGAGGAGTTATGGTTGTATATATTTTCCTGGATCTAGAATTTAGGGCTGGGCCTCTTCTCCCGGTGACATCACAACAGGAAGGAGACTAGGACAGGTATATGGTCTCAGACCAGGGAGAGAGTATAGCTCTGATCCTGGGAGAGATGTGAGGACACATCTCGTGTTGTTCACTTAAGGAAGTGCCCTGGGACTAACAGCTGGAAGCCTCAGTGATCCAGACTGCAGAGCCGTTTGGTATTCTTTTTCTCTTTTAATCCCATTTTATTTTTCTGTACTGTATTCCTTGTTTTTACCTGTATTTGCTTGACCATCCTCTGATGTGTATTCTGTATACGTTAGCGGCTAGTACCAACCCACTCCGGTTAATAAATATGTAAAGTTTATAAACCTTGTTTCATGTTATCCTATGAACCCAGGCACTTACAGGTAGTGAGTGGAAGGTAAGAGGGTTGATCGCAGGTAGGCCAAGTAGCTTGGCAAAGCGGTATCCTTCACACCTTCTTTGGACCTTATCTAACAGAGTCATCCATAGTTTACTTTGTGTTCCATAAAACAAAGTAAATGTATAGATGGAGCAAAGTTTAAGTTGACACTATCTGTATATATCTGTGTATAACTGTATATTTATGTCTATACTATATTATGTAACCATGTATATACACAGAACACACACAGATGAACTCTTGTGTCAGACAAGCATGACTCAGATAGAATTGTTTTGATTAAAATGATATTGTTACTGAAAATATATTATTTATCTAATACTCCAATACACTTCTCTAATCAACATCTCCAATTAATTAACATTTATTTTAGCAGATTATTATGGAAGGGCAAAATAGCGAGATCAAAATTTAAAAAACATTGGTATGATTGGAGCGAAGGTGGGTTAGCCATTCCCAATATGAAAATATACAGTATTATTGTGCAGTCAAATTTAAACACTTACCTGAGTGGGAGGATGACCCCTTTATTCATAATCTAGTTCATGTAAATAAGAATTTTGGTTATAAATCCCCATTCACTTTTTGGAAGCTAATATTACCAAAAGACCAGAGTATAGAAAGAGTACTTGGCTCTCTTTTCAAGGTGTGGAGAGATAGTGAATGGTTATCTAAGATCATTAAAATGATAGCTGTAACTCCTTTGTGGAACAACATGCTCCTCCCAAAATTTTAGAAGATTAAAGGATATACATTTTGAGTGGACCGGGGATCACGATGATGTCTTAATTACATAATGGCAAATTTAAAAAATACTACAGGTTTGTCAATGAATTTTCTCTGGAGCCAAAAGATAAATTCAGATATTTACAACTAAAGCATGCATATAATTGTACTCAAGAAAAATGTGGAGTAAAGCTAGGTTTACATCTGCGTCAGAGCCTCCGTAGGAGATTCCACTGAAAATAGGCGGAGGGAAAGTCCTGCACAGAGAACTTTTTCTCTACATTAGTTTCAGTATGGGGTACGCGGGTGTCCGTGGCTAACCACTGTTTTAGCGGACAGGCTCTCTGTCTTTCAGGTCCCCTGGTGGACCCAAATGATGATGAGCCCAGTGCAAGTGTGAACCTAGCCAAAGTAAAGAAACTTCCTCAATCTTAAATTGATGACTTTGCTGAACATAATTTTAAAAAAAAGTGTCATCTCCAGGATTTATTCAAAGTTTCAGGAATTAGGTTATGCTTGTTATAGAGCGTAAAAAATTTTGGAGGAAGAAATGGTTACCATCACTCACAATCAATGGGTAGACATACTGTATATAGGCAAACTACTATAATATTAACTCAGTTTATGTTTTTACACAGGCTATACTACACTCCAATGTTTTTAAAGAAAATTGGGAAAAGATTAGAAGATAACTGTACTAAATATAAAGGACCGTTAGCTGATTGGTATCACCGTGCAGAGGGATCTACCCTTTTCTCATTAGCAGAAGGAAGCACAAGAAGTAATGGGATGAAACTAAGGGGAAGGAGATTCAGATTAGACATTAGGAAAAACTTTCTAACAGTAAGGGTAGTGAGAGAGTGGAATAGGCTGCCACGGGAGGTGGTGAGTTCTTCATCAATTGAAATCTTCAAGCGGAAACTGGATAGGTATATAGCTGGGATGTTTTAGGAATTCCTGCTTTTGCAGGGGGTTGGACTCGATGGCCCTTGAGGTCCCTTCCAACTCAAACTCAAACTCAAACCTAACATGGAGTTGCCCTAAATTACATAGATATTGGGAGAAGGTTTGTAATTTCCTGCAAGTTATTTTTAATATTGGAAATATGTATTATCCCAGGTTATGTTTATTGGGGGATGTTAAGGATTTTAATTGTCCAAACCAATATATCAATCCAATACTCTAAGCTCTTTTTTTTTGGCCCGAAAATTGCGAGGTAGTGGTTATATAATTTAATTTCAACAGTAAAAGAGTAGAAATAAATGGCTTTATTATGAAGATAATATACAGTAGCTTGATTGAGGGACAGGAGTATGGATTCACAAGGTTGGGATAAGTGGTTAAAATTCAATTAATAAATTAGAGGGATTATATGTGTGTGTGTGTTGTTTTTTTTTTTTTAACCCTTCAGGCTCTGGGGAAGGGGTGTTATAAGATTCTCTTAGTTATTTGGGGTTTGTTTTTGTTTCTCTCCTTTTTTTTCTCTCTTTTGTATGTACTGAAGTAAGAAAAAAGAAAAAAAAGAAAGAGAAGCATGATTTATTGAATTTCTCCTTTAGTCTGGCCAGCATCATTAGGGTTGTCTCCCAGGAAAACCATGACTAGCCATGTTTGCTTTTATTCTTTCTACAGAGCTAAAAAAAAGGTCATATGACACACTTTCAGCTTGTAGTAATTCAAGGGGCAAGACAAATGGTTATTTCAAGACCAATACTCAATTTCACACTGGAAAAGTATTAGAAATATTGATATACTTTGACTCAAATATAGGACTCTTTTACCTCATATATCTAATATAACGGCCTTTTTATATTAATAAAATGTTAAAAGCATGCTGCTGATTTTTCAGATTTTTAAATAAGAACATGCATATTTTAGGACATGCCAATGATATTCATTTCCTTCACCTTCACAAATTCATGAGATTGCAGTAATAACTGAAAATCTTATAATGCTATGGATAGGACAATTTAATTTTCCTTAAAAACTATTCCACTTTAGTTTGATTTTTAATCATCCCATTTTCCACTTTAATCTGGCTGCTGAAATTTTATAGTATGAGTAAATGATGTACTTTAACTAAAAGAAGAAAAATGGTACTTATAAAGCTCTTTAATTATGTAAAATATATTTAATCACATTGAACACAACTACTGCATCTCATCAGCTGTACCACTTTCTTTTTTTAATATAATAAATAATACACCCCACTCTTTCCTGCTCTGTGAGAATATGTGGTTATAGTATAGTTGTCATTTTGCTCAATTATCAAAAAAGAATGGGCTGGTTGTTTACATGTTACTTATTGCATATTATACATAGTCATTTTTGTTGCTAATACCTTTTTACCTCTGTTAAAGTACCATAATCTTGTTGTACTTCTATTACAGATCTAGCAAACTTAACGTAGACTTTCTGCAGTGTGGTTACTTTCAGCAGCATCATATCTTAACAACAGTCTTTGAAAAGTCTTTGACACACCTGAGGAATACTCTGTGCACAGTGTTGTGAATACATTAAAGGGGTGTACCGACTCATATTTTTATTATTTAATGTGGTGTTGAGAGGCAGCAGCATCATTTGTGTGTATACAGGTGCAGTGATGTCCCATTTGCCCTAGGGGACCACTCCATCAAATTACAGGCCTCAGTAGAGATCTCTTCCCAAAATTGCATGTCTTGTAACTGCTGAAATGAGCCATTGGTGAAGTGACTGCTGAGGCCTGGCACAAACAGCCGGGGGACCTGTAAACTGAAGACTATAGCTGCAGCTTCTGAAAAAAGAGACCCAGAGGGAGACAAGCAGTGTTTTTTTTTTCTTTTTACATTTATGGGTCATATTAGATAATAAAAATATGAGTCATACAAACCCCTTTAAGTTTGAAGGTTAACACTGCTACATTTGTACATCTTTATTTCTATGGATGTGTTCTCAGTGTTAAAAAGTCAGGCTCTAGTGTAGGTGCCTGACTTTTACCCCTAACTTTTCATTATGTATTGCACATACATTGACCAATGGGAAATAAGGTATTGCCTTTAATATTTCTGAACCCTTTTCTGCTCCTATTCAAATTCACCTACAGTATGATCAATCTCTGTAGCCACAGATAGGCATGCAGACTCTACATACATGTGTCAGTCCATCTCTGCATATTGTACCTGCCTTACTGTTATTACAGTCTATATAATATCAAGAACTGTGCAAGAACTATGCGACAATGCCACAAAGCAATGCACATAGCACATGTGATGCTATAGACAGTAGTAATAGTAATGTAGTAATGTAACTTTTTTGTATGTAAGGCTGCATCCTAACATCATGGCAGCCACATGTGGACAAAACCCTGCATGCAGTGACCAATGATCACATGAAAGCAAAAGAAACAACTTTTAATCTGCATGCAATTTGCTGGGTGTAGGCATGTCTGCAAGAGCACTTCTTTTACTTGGGGTTCCTGCATATTGGGACCTGTCAATCTTTGTGTTAGGGGGCAATCTTTGTGCTGAGTGGATTCCACAGGTGAATACTGGTGCTCTGCAGGTGTGGCCATGTTCCCGAGGGAACTGAATAGCCCATTTGTATATGGATTCAAAGTTTCTCAGAAGCGAGATTGTATGCAAATTAGTTCTTCAGTGAAACTGGGGCATGGTTGCATCTGCTGGAGAAGAAACTTTTGCCTGTGTGCACATCAGGACCGTTCAATCTTACTATTAGGGGAATTGTTAGAATTTTCTCATGAAAATAGGATTTTTAATTTTGTATACAATTAATAGTTAAACATTCTTTACTAATTAAGTAACTGAAAATTTTGGAGAGATTTTCTCTCACTTTTTTTTTAACTGTAATTTTTATTAGTTTTCAAAGATGTTTGTTTGTCTTTAAATGAAAACAAAACAGTACAACAATAAAATAAAAAATAAAGAAAAAATAAGAACGGAAGCAACCGCATAACCTAACAAAGTCGGTCGAATATACATAATACAAAGACAGACACGGGGGGGGGGGGGGGGTGTCAGAGAAACCAAACAGGAGACAACGGGAAGGGAAGAAAGGGGGGGAAGGAGGGGAGAAGGGGAGGAAAGGAGAAGAGATCAGAGACCATGGAAAATACAATACGTGTCCCAAGGGATCCAGAGAGACCGAAAGGCCTCAAAGGTATTATTCAGTGTAGCCGTAAAACTCCAGACTCCTAACATCCTTAATACGAGCCACCAGAGCAGGGCCTGTAGGAGGCTGAGTGCTTCTCCAATGTAGGGCTACCAGGGTCTCTCTCTCACTATTTTAGTGGTGACAATCTTTTTTTTCATTGGTTTCCAATGGATATGACCATGAATGTAGAAACTATCTATAGTGTGGGAGAGGTTAACAGACACTACATGCATGATAAGACATGACAATGCATTAGTAGTACGAGGGTGCCTGTGAGGGGACGTACCCCTTAGATGTCACTATGATTATTGACGGTGACACCTAAGACTTTATAAAGCCACAAATGGTGTTTTCACCACTCACAGCAGTTAAAGCATTATGTCTGTTATGTGTTATAGCTGACATTTTCTCTCGATGGTAGTAACATATCAGTTTATGACAACAGGCACCTGCCCCCTATTTTATTTTTATGTTAATGTATAACTTGTTCTATGCTGTTTAACAATGGCTATAGCACTTTTCAAGCTTTAGGCTGGTTTCTTAGAAGGTAATCAGCCATTCCTATGCTGTTGTGTAAATGGAAGTGGTATTTGCTCTGTAGTTTCTAGAAGGTTGAAGGAGCTAGCTGTTTAGCCACCAATCCTTTTAGCCAGTGGGGAATTTTTTCAATCACCTTCAGCTCTTTAGGTTAGTGGGAGTTAGGCCAAGACAGGCTGTCCTACATCATTGGACCCCACAGACAAGACTAGAGAGGTGATTGAAGAGCAGATTTCACTTCCATCTGTGTTTGTAGAGTGCCCAAAAATATGGACACTGCTTGCTTAAAAAGAATTGTACATCCATGTTACTGTGCCAAAGTCACTGTAAGTCCCAAGTAGATACTATCTTGGGCCTCTGCTCTACTGTCATCTCCACACTGCAAACCTCAGGACATTACACATGCCTATGCTCTCTAAACTGTAACAATAAAGTGTTCACTGTGTATATTCAGGGGTGAGAGTCAAATTTTTTAACAGGCCATGTCCTTTTAGCACAAAGTCACACCCCCTACAGTATATCCTGTCACCCAGAGTGTTTCCTGTCCCCCTAATATAAATTATGACAGCAGATATCAGTGATGGCGAACCTTTAGGAGACCGAGTGCCCAAATTGCAACCCAAAAGCCGCTAATTTATTGCAAAGTGCCAACACGCCAATTTAACCTTAATACTGAGGTTTTATTTTGGAAAAAAAAACAACGCATACATTAACATCTTTGGTCTTAAAAGAAAAACACAACAAGGCCCCATTAACACGACCCTAGTCATGTTTGCTGTCTGCATAAAGATATGTCCAATCTTTTTGCAATCTGACACACCAAACTGCAAAAAAACAGGGCATGTGCACAACCCCAATAAAATAAATCTGACCGTAACTGTCTGCACTTGCGGATCCACAATTGTGGACAGTTACAGACCCTCAAAATATGGTTGTGTGAATGGGGTTTTACAGAGCTTTCAATAATACAAACAACTTTATACAGAAAGGTAACAGATTGTATTTGGCATACTTTTGAGCAATTAATGTGATTTTTGCTGTTGTATGCATGCTGATAATTTGTCTATCCTTGGCTCATACTTTGTAAGTTTGAGAGCAACACATGCAGCACTCAGATCATCGGTCAGTCTATTTCTGGTGTTAGATTTGATATAATTCAAAGCTGAAAACAGCTGCTCACAAGCATAAGATGATCCAAACAAAGTAAGGAAAGCAATACCAAGTGTTTTCATTGACTTAAAATTATTTGGCAGATAATTCCATACTTTAAGGATTTCATTTTCAGAACTAACTGTGCTGTCCATTGTCATCCCTTCTATATTCTCAAGTGTTTCACGCAGGTCATGGAATTTATTTTTCCAGATAGCGATTTCTTGAAATTCCAATAGCTCCATTTCCAGGTTTTCTAAATCTAACCAGTGTACACACGAAAGATCAAGTTCTTCAAATTTGGCTTTATCTGGAGAAGTAAGAAAACACAGGGTTGTCTCCATCTTGCGAAACTGCAAAAATCTATTATTAAAATTCGCCTTTGCAGCTGACACAATGCTAGAAAATTCCTTGTAGATTTCCTGATGACTTGTAGGATTGTCTGCAAATGTAGAATTTTCTAAATGCATTTTCAGATTTGGAAAATATTTCAGTTGCCCACTTTCAAGATCTCTTTCAAAAACCTGCAGTTCTCTCTCAAATGTTTTGATATCACAAAACATCCTTTCTGCTGTTTTCGCTACACCTTGTAGTTGTTTGTTGAGTACATTGAAGTGTAGTGTAAAATCTGTAAAAAACATGAGGTTGGTCAGCCAGGCCATATCAGTGAGCTGTGGATATCCCTCCCCTTTTTCATTCATAAACAGCCTAATTTCATCCAAGCAGGCTACAAATCGCTCCAGGACTCGTCCTCTGCTTAGCCACCGGACATTATTGTACATAAGCAAGCAATTATACTGTGCCTGAACCTCGTCAAGAAGTGCTTGAAACTGTCGACAATTCAGAGCACAAGCCATGATGTCATTCACCATTTTTGTGACATCTTTGAGGACATCATCAAATTTTTTGCTGCTTTCCCTGGCACAAAGAGCTTCTTGATGTATAATGCAATGAAACTGAATCACTTGATGTTTTGTTTCTTTAACAAAGAACTGTACAAAACCAGATGTTGTCCCCACCATAGAAGGTGCCCCATCATTAGTAATTGAAACCACTTTTTCCGGTCTTATGTCTTGTGACAAAAAAGCTTCCATCACAGCATTGTAGATATCTATCCCTTGTGTTCTTTTAGGCAAAGACACCAGTTTCACCAGCTCTTCTCTCATGATGTCACCAACAGCATAACGCAAAATTATTGCTAGCCTTGCATGATTATTTATATCTGTGCTTTTATCTAAAGACATAGAGTAACAGGCTTCCTTCTGTAAGTCAGTGGTGAGCTGCTGACTAGCATTACTTGTCATTCGTTGGACTCGATCTTTAACAGTATTTCTGCTAAGTGGCATCTCAGAGATGTGTTGAACAATTTTATCCTTGTTTGGGAAATCATGAAAAAGGGAATCACTCCCAGACAACATGGCCGTTTTGATAATATCCTCATCAGATAGTGGCTTACCATGTTTTGTTATGCACAGTGAAATTTGAAAACTGGCAGCTGTCAGGTAATTTGTTCTAGAAAGATAGTTGCAAAAACTAAGATACTGGGAATTATATTTCTGCAATTTCCCTTCAAAAAACTCTTTTCTTTCAGTTTCGCTAAGTTTGGCTACATTTTTGTGGTTGGTGTCAAAATGCCGTCTGACACTTGATGTGCGACACACAATGCTTTCATTACACAGAATACATAACGCTTTCCCATTGCATTCAATAATTATTATTATTATTGTTTATTTATATAGCACCGTTAATTCCATGGTACTTTACATTTGAGGATTTACGTATGGTACACAAGATATACAAAACAGATAATACAAACATTGACCAACTGGCACAGTGGGATAGAGGGCCCTGCCCGCAAGGGCTTACAATCTATGAGGGAAGAGGGATAGAGACAAAAGGTGGGGGTAGAGGCTGTTCAGGTGGTGGTGTGGTGACAGTAGTGTTATTGGAGGTTGTAGGCCTTCCTGAATAGGTGAGTCTTCAGGGCCTTCTTGAAGAATGTGAGGGTGGGAGACAGTCTTATGTGTCTTGGTAGTGAGTTCCAGAGTATGGGGGATGCACGGGAGAAGTCTTGGAGATGATTGTGTGAAGAGCGGATAAGAGCAGAGCGGAGTAGGAGGTCTTTGAAGGATCGGAGGTTACGTGCGGGCAGGTAGTGGGAGATTAGGTTGGAGATATATGAAGGGGACAGGTTGTGGATGGCTTTGTATGTCAGCGTTAGTAGTTTGAACTCTATTCGCTGGGCGATGGGTAGCCAGTGAAGGGATTGGCAGAGGGGAGCGGCCGATGAAGAACGGGGGGGAGAGGTGTATTAAGTGAGCAGCACAGTTTAAGGTGGACTGGAGGGGGGCGAGAGTGTTTGCTGGGAGGCGATGAAGAAGAGTGTTACAGTAGTCTAAGCAGGAGATTATGAGGGCGTGAACTAGCATCTTTTTGGTTTCAGGGGTGAGGAAGGAGCGGATTCGGTGGATGTTCTTGAGATGGAGGCGGCAGGAGGTGTTGAGGGTTTGAATGTGTGGCTTGAAGGATAGGTCAGAGTCTAAGGTTATCCCAAGGCAGCGGGCCTGTGGGACTGGGGTGAGAGTGGTTCTATTAATTTTGATAGATGGGTCAGGTAAGGGGGTCGTGCGTGGAGGGGTGAAGATTATGAACTCCGTTTTCTCCATGTTGAGTTTGAGAAAGCGGGAGGAGAGAAAGGAGGCTACAGCTGCTAGACATTCTGGGACTCTGGACAACAGGGAGGTAATGTCTGGTCCAGAGAGATATATTTGGGTTTCGTCAGCATAGCAAAGGTAATGGAAGCCATGGGATTCCATGAGTTGGCCAAGGCCTAGGGTGTAGATGGAGAACAGGAGGGCTCCTAGGACGGAGCCTTGGGGGACACCTACAGAAAGATGGCGTGGCGGGGAGGTGGTGTGCAAGTGGGAGACGCTGAATGTGCGGTTGGTGAGGTATGAGGAGATCCAGGAAAGGGCCAGGTCAGAGATGCCAAGGGATGAAAGCGTTTCTAACAGGAGGGAATGGTCAACTGTGACAAAGGCAGAGGAGAGGTCGAGGAGGAGGAGGACAGAATAGTGACGTTTGGCTTTGGTAGTTAGGAGGTCGTTAGTGACCTTGGCTAGAGCAGTTTCTGTGGAGTGATGGGGTCTGAAACACATTGGACGAGAGATAGGAGGACAGTTCAGAGTGGACGTGTTGCTCCAGCAGTTTAGAGGCGTACGGGAGCAGTGAGATGGGGCGATAGTTGGCTGGAGAGGACAGGTAAAGGGAGGGTTTCTTAAGTAACGGTGACGGTAGCATGTTTGTAGGTGGAAGGGAAGGATGCATTGATTATGGATAGGTTGAAGAGATGGGTTAGGGCTGGACTAATGACGTCAGAGAGTTTGGGGATGAGGTGTGACTGGATGGGGTCAAGCGCGCAGGAGGTGAGGTGGGAATTAGATATTAGAGTGGAGAGCTTTACATCAGTGATGGAGGAGAAGCAGGTTAAAGATGAAGAGCACAGGACAGTTGGGTAGAGTGGTTGACAGGGGTGTAGGGTGAGACTGTCTCTGATGGTGTCGATTTTGCTTTTGAAATAAGAGGCAAAGTCATCAGCTGTGATAAGTGATGTCGGAGGGGGCACAGGAGGACGGAGAAGGGAGTTGAAGGTAGTGAATAGCTGTTTGGGGTTGCGGGATAGGGCAGATATTAGTGTGGTGAAGTAGATCTGCTTTGCAGAGGTGAGTGCATTCTTGAATGTGAGTACTGCCTCTTTGTACCTAAGGAAGTCCTTCTGGGAGTGGCTTTTCTTCCAGAGGCGTTCTGCAACCCATGAGACACGTCTCAGTTTTTTAGTCAGGTCAGTGTGCCAGGGTTGCCTATTGATTGGTCGGGCTCTGGTGTTAGTGAAGGGGGCTACAGAGTCAAGGGCTGAGGTAATGGTGGTATTGTAGAGTTCAGTGGAGTGAGGTTATGTCAGCGAGTGGTAGGAGAGAGTCTGAGAGCGTGCGTAGGTCAAGGCGATTAAGGTTCCTGTGAGGGCGTGTTGGTTTAGGGGTTGGAGGGTCTATTACAGAGGAGAGGGCTGAGAATGTCAGCAGGTTGTGGTCAGAGAGCGTGGACGGAGAGTTAGAGAGGTTGACTAGAGAGCAGAGGCGAGTGAATATGAGCTTGAGCGTGTGCCCCTTTGTGTGGGTGGCAGAGGAGGAACATCAAGAGAGACCAAAGGAGGTAGTGAGGGACAAGAGACTGGAAGCGGGGGGGTGGTTTGTGTTAATGGGGACGTTGAAATCACCCATGATGATGGTGGGGGTGTCTGTGGATAGGAAGTGCATTAGCCAGGTGGTGAAGTGGTCGATAAAGGCAACGGTAGGTCCTGGCGGTCGATATATGATGGCCAGTTGGAGGTTGGAGGGTGAGTAAATGCGAACAGAGTGCACTCCAAATGACTGTGTCCAACCCTCTTGGAATGTTCTTCCACTACCTGTTTGTTTTTTTTGCTGCACTCATTTTTGGGTGTTCAAGATTTGAAGTCTACAAAAACATAAAATTAAAAAAAAAAAAAAAAAAATGAAGCACTCACTACAAATCTATCCCTATCAAAATAGCTAACACTATTAGTTAACACCAAAGAAATGGATATTTCCTGAATCAACAGTCTATGGCAGTGATTCTCAGCTGGGGTTCCTTTTGAATTTGCTGACCACCAGCACAAGGGGGCAATGTTCCACTGACAACCAACTTTTCGCCTACTCAGAAAAAAAAACATCTGAGTGCATTTCCTACCTATGATTCACCTCTGCTGTACAATCGTTGGACCTACTTCTTGGGGAATTTGAATAAATAAGATGAAGTGAAGGTGTAGCACACACTGGATGGAGTCGTAGCTAGGGGGTTCAGCTCAAGGGGGGTGGGAAAACCTAAGTGGGCCACCCCCAACCCAGGTAACTAATGTTTACACATGCAGAGGAGGAATTATGGTAGTTATAATGATCCAATACTCACAGGATGTGTCATTTAAGATTTTAAACACATCTACCACTGTTTGCAGTATTTAAATGGTTAAACAATCATCAGTTTGCTTTCTGATAATGCCACCACACAGCGACTGAATAATACTACCATACTTATACTGAGTAGAAACGACCATACACAGACCAACATCGACAATAATACCAGTATACAAGGGCCAAATAATAGCGGCACACCAGAAACACATATTACCATCACACAGTGACTGACTAATGCACCATACTATTATTGAGTAAAACCAATGTACACACACCTGTATTCCCCCATACAGTGCCCATATAGTGGTAGATACCAGCTCGACAGGGGCTCTGTATAATATAAGAGTGATTACATACAGAACCCATATAGTGGTAGATACCAGCACTACACAGGATCTGTATAACATATAAGTGATTGCAGTTACATCCAGTGACTCACAGGTGATGTCTTCTCTAATCAAAGTCGTCCTCTTTCCTTGTCCATCCAGCTTAGACTGTCATAACAACTTCTTCCAGTCAAGACCCGTCTCTTCAGCATCTGCCAGACAAACATCTTAGGTTCCATACAAATATGTTGCTAGGTAGGTATAATATGCTCCGCAGTGGCCGCCACACAGTACAATATGCTTCACAGTGGCCGCCAAACAGTAAATTATGCTCCACAGTGGCCCCCACACAGTATAATATGCTCCTCAGTGAGACCCCACAGAGTATTATACACTCTACAGTGGCACCCACACAGTATTATATGCTCCACAGTGGGCCCCCACACAGTTGTTTATGTAGCCTTATTTTTTTAGGCCTCCCACACTGCATTATACGCCCCACAGTGGGCCCCCACACAGTAGTTTATGTAGCCTTATTTTTTTAGGCCCCCCACACAGTATTATATGCCCCACAGTGGGCCCCCACACAGTAGTTTATGTAGCCTTATTTTTTTAGGCTCCCCGCACAGTATTATATGTCCCGCAGTGAGCACCCACACAGTAGTCTTATTTTTACCCAGGTTTTTCAATGTTCGGTAGAGTAAGGTGATTTGATCGCCCTCACTAGAAATAAACTTCTTGCGTGCTGCTTACACTTCATCCCGTTTGGCAGGTTATGCTACTTACCTACTATGGCTGCAGTCCCACGAAAAGAGAGGCATCCTTCTTCTTCTGTTTGCAGCGCTGATGACGTTATCGCGCCTGCCTCAGGGCATAGGTTACGCTCTGAAGCAGTGTAAGCCGCGGTCCGCAGCACATACAGCTAAAACAAGCGATCACTCACTAACAGGAACTCCTGCTCCGGATTCCCCGTTAGTGAGCGATCATGGTGACGGCGCGCGTGCCAACTGAGAGGGCTTTACGTGCCCTCTCTGGCACGCTTGCCATAGGTTCGCAATCTAGGGCATATATAATATAACTTAATTGGATAGGACAACAATATTACATCTGCAGGGATCTGATAGCCAGGATATCTGCAGAACAGCATTTCCAAGACAACATGGCTACTGGTAATATTAACATGCTGGAAACCGTACTGTGCACCCGCCATACAATGTGCTCTGATACAGTACCTAAACCCACCACCACATATTGTACAGTGAATGAGTAGTGGCATGTTAACATTACTGGTCATCACACTGTCCCGGAACAGCTGATCTGCAGGGGTCCTGGCTGTGGGACCCCAACAGATGTAATTTTATTGGCTTATTGTAAGGATGGGCCATCAATATTAGAAAGTTGGATATCCTATTAAGGCTAAGTTCATAAAGTGGAAAATGAAGAGGAATTTGAGGCAGATATCTGCCGTAGACTCTTCTTCATGTTCTGGCTCTCTGGCTTCCCGCAATGGAAAGCTAAAGTAGAGCTTTGGCTTTCCACTGCATCTTTCCCTTGCTGACTATGCTCAGGGTCCTATCAGTGGGGTGGCTTGTGCTGCAGACTCTGTGGCTAAATCAGTGGCAAGATCAAGCAGGATGCTTATTTTTTCAGCTTCTTGCTTAAATCCAGTGGCGTAACTAGTAATGGCTGAGCCCCAAGGCGAACATTTGACATGGCCCCCCCGAACCGCCGCCCCCAACCCCCCCCGGACTGTCCCCCTCCGACCCCCCCCCCCCCCCCCCCACAAACCGCATTCCTGCACACAGTAATATGTGCCATAGTGGCCCCTGCACACACTATTATGTGCCATAGTGGCCCCTGCACATACTATTATGCCCCGTAGTGGCCCCTGCACACAGTATTATGCCCCATAGTGGTCCCTGCACACAGTATTATGCCCCATTGTGGACCACTCATGAACAATTACTAAACTCTGTGGTCTTTTCAGACCCCAGAGTATAATGATCGGAGACCCAGGGGAGGATACAAACATAAAAAACTAATGTTACCTACCTCTTCCTGGCTCCAGCGCACTCCCCGCTACTTCAGCCATCTTCAATGTTGGACCAGATCTCGCGTGATCCAGGCCGGCATCGCAACCCATAAGGACATCGGCTGACGTCTGGGACATCACCAAACAGGCCCGAAGCCTTCCGAAACGCAGGAGAGGTATGTAACAGTGTTTTTTATGTTCACTCTCCTCCCCTGGGACCCAGATCGTTATACTCAGGGGTCTGAAAAGACCCAGGAGTATAATGATAGTAGTGTTCTTGGAGTTCGCGGTAGTGACTGCCACAGGGCTCTGGGCCCCATAATGTCCCGAGCCCTGTGGCAGCCTCTACCCCGGTATTTACGCCTCTGCTTAAATCTCTGCCTGCTATTGAAAACTATGGGATGCAGAATCAGGGCAGAATCTGATGCTGATTTTCAGGGAGAACATACTGTCCCATATACAGTGTCCCCAGAACATAATATCCCTTATATAGTGGCCGTGATACAGTATAATGTTTCCCATATAGTAGTATCCATACAGTTTAATGCCCCCTATATAGTGCCCCCCCCCATACAGTTTAGTCACCCTATATAATGCCCTGATACAGTATAATGTCCAAACTATGGTGGCTCCTATACAGAATAGTGTTCTCCACAAAAGATAGTGTCCCCCATGCAGGATAATGTCCTCCATTGTGCTTAGTACTTACCTCTCTGCTCCCTGGCTACACTGTTCCCCTACTCCGGGCACACTGCTGTGACATCATTTGAAACCGAAACAGGACAGATTGGGGCCAGTGAACAGAGAGGTAAGTACTCCACTAATACTTACCTCTTGATCTTTATGGCTTGTAAGCCACAGGCCTAATGTGACCTCCAGCACACAAGTCAATAGCTTCCAGCTCTACCAGAAACTGGTTTCAGAGCTCCTCTTGCAGACTTTGCAACTCTATTTTTGTCAGTGAAGGCCGTAACCTGCATTTACTTGAAACTGGTGTGAATTTCTTCTGTACTTTAAACTACTTCAAGTAAAGTGGTTGTAATAACATATCCAGCAAGTGCCTGAGTGCTGTGATCTGCATTGGGTAGTTTGCTTAACATTGGGGGCCCAGTTACTGCAGAACAGGGTGCTAGTCGTTATACAACCATACAGGAACCATATAGTGGAAGATACCAATTCTACAGTTAGATTACAGTTAAATCCAATGACTCACAGGCGATGTTTTTGCTGATTATAGTTTTACTTTTATATACTTCTATACTTTTTCCAGCTTTTCTGTTTGGCCCACATATTAATGTACCTGTTGCATTGTGCAGTGTCCTCAAATACTGTACTTTAGCAAATATGTTGTCATATAGTGTCCCTTCCAAAAAAACCTATAAAGAGCATTTAATACTCACATACTTAAAATCATGTGACAATTCCTCAATAACCCTGGCCCACTATTTTTATATATTTTTTTTCTGTGTAAATTCCTGTGTATGTATAATTTTACCACAGCTAATATTACCTTTGTGCTGCATTTTACAGAATTAAGAAATGAATACTAAATAAAATACTATAGCGCAAGAGCTGGTGGCAGTATGTATTAGTATTCTGGTTCTGAAGAACTAGAAAAAACAGAACCTGCTTTACTGTTCATAAAAAGTACATAAACTGTGCAATATAAAAAAATAAATTTGATAGTCCAATGGTCCATGAGGTACCCACCTATATAATAGGGCCACTATTAAGACTATTGACACTGAAACTACTAGTACTTAATGAACTCAAAGTGGCTCCTACCTGGAGTCCATGCATATCTGTCTGTAGAGGCAATACAGCAATGGTCTGCGGTGGTTAGATCCAGTGTCAAGTAATGTTCAAGTGTTCCTTCCACGCTCAGTGCATTTATTTCCTGTAATGTTGATACATACTACTCCGATGTTGGTAGTTTCAGGCTTGTGTATTCAATCCAACTAGTGCAAGTGTGTATAAGATGAAAAGACCCCAGAGTATAATGATCGGAGACCCAGGGGAGTATACAAACATAAAAAAAAATGTTACATACCTCTCCCTGGCTCCGGCACACTCCTTTACTTTTCGCCTTATTGAATGTTGGACCAGACGTCACGTGAGCCGGGCCCCCTAATGTCCCGGGCCCTGTGGCAGCCTCTACCACTGCTACCCTGACGCCACTGTCGGAAATGGCAAGATAAAGGATGTCCCTTATACCCTTTAAGGATATTGTATAAATATTCACATCTCTCTGTAGGGGGCGTTTTGTATACCCTACATATGGTTTGTTACATGGACAACATATATATATATACATAAATATACAGTCATATGAAAAAGTTTGGGCACCCCTATTAATCTTAATCATTTTTAGTTCTAAATATTTGGGTGTTTGCAACAGCCATTTCAATTTGATATATCTAATAACTGATGGACACAGTAATATTTCAGGATTGAAATGAGGTTTATTGTACTAACAGAAAATGTGCAATATGCATTAAACCAAAATTTGACCGGTGCAAAAGTATGGGCACCTCAACAGAAAAGTGACATTAATATTTAGTAGATCCTCCTTTTGCAAAAATAACAGCCTCTAGTCGCTTCCTGTAGCTTTTAATCAGTTCCTGGATCCTGGATGAAGGTATTTTTGACCATTCCTCTTTACAAAACAATTCCAGTTCAGTTAAGTTTGATGGTCGCCGAGCATGGACAGCCCGCTCAAATTATCCCACAGATGTTCAATGATATTCAGGTCTGGGGACTGGGATGGCCATTCCAGAACATTGTAATTGTTCCTCTGCATGAATGCCTGAGTAGATTTGGAGCTGTGTTTTGGATCATTGTCTTGCTGAAATATCCATCCCCGGCGTAACTCAAATTCGCACTGATTCTTGTACATTATTCTCAAGAATCTGCTGATACTGAGTTGAATCCATGCGACCCTCAACTTTAACAAGATCCTGGTGCCGGCATTGGCCACACAGCCCCAAAGCATGATGGAACCTCCACCAAATTTTACAGTGGGTAGCGAGTGTTTTTCTTGGAATGCTGTGTTTTTTGACGCCATGCATAACGCCTTTTTGTATGACCAAACAACTCAATCTTTGTTTCATCAGTCCACAGGACCTTCTTCCAAAATGAAGCTGGCTTGTCCAAATGTGCTTTTGCAACCTCAGGCGACTCTGTTTGTGGCGTGCTTTCAGAAACGGCCTTTCACATCACTCTCCCATACAGCTTCTCCTTGTGCAAAGTGTGCTGTATTGTTGACCGATGCACAGTGACACCATCTGCAGCAAGATGATGCTGCAGCTCTTTGGAGGTGGTCTGTGGATTGTCCTTGACGTTCTCACCATTCTTCTTCTCTGCCTTTCTGATATTTTTCTTGGCCTGCCACTTCTGGGCTTAACAAGAACTGTCCCTGTGGTCTTCCATTTCCTTACTATGCTCCTCACAGTGGAAACTGACAGGTTAAATCTCTGAGACAACTTTTGTATCCTTCCCTGAACAACTATGTTGAACAATCTTTGTTTTCAGATCATTTGAGAGTTGTTTTGAGGAGCCCATGATGCCACTCTTCAGAGGAGATTCAAATAGGAGAACAACTTGCAATTGGCCACCTTAAATACCTTTTCTCATGATTGGATACACCTGACTATGAAGTTCAAAGCTCAGTGAGGTTACAAAACCAATTTTGTGTTTCAGAAGTCAGTAAAAGTAGTTAGGAGTATTCAAATCAATAAAATGATAAGGGTACCCAAATTTTGCACCGGTCAAATTTTGGTTTAATGCATATTGACATTTTCTGTTAGTACAATAAACCCATTTCAATCCTGAAATATTACTGTGTCCATCAGTTATTAGATATATCAAATTGAAATGGCTGTTGCAAACACCCAAATATTTAGAACTAAAAATGATTAAGATTAATAGGGGTGCCCAAACTTTTTCATATGACTGTATATGTATATAACCCCTTTTGTGTTCCAACTTATGTGCTCATGTATATTATAAATATTCTTGTTGTCACCACTAGGAATTGTTTTTATTGAATCTTTCAAACACGACAAACATGGCACTTTTGACATGAGAAGAGGCCAGGGTCTGTGAAAAAAGTTGATTCTATTGCTCTTTAACCACCCCTTTATTCTTATGTGATGTTGGTGCTATGGAATTTCACACTTTTTTTTTCTTTTTTATGAACAAAATAAGACTTATTTGCTAGCCGTTCCCCAATTACCTTATCCTGTTTAAAGTGTACCTCCAGTTATAAACAACTTTTCATAAATGAGAAGTACATTTAAATATAAGAAACTTTGTTTTATATCCTATTAAGGATTTCTGTTTCCTTCAGCACTTACACTAGGTTCACACCTGTGTTCGGGTTTCCATTTGGGGGGGTCGGCTTGGAGACCCCCTGAACAGAAACATAATCTGCTTAAAAAAGTGGTTACCCGCGGAAACTAGACTATAATGGGGTCTGCCGGGTTTCCGCAGCACTTTTCTCTCCGTATCTTTTAAACGGGCCGGGGACGGAAACCCCGAACGGAGTTTAAGCACTGTTGTGAACCCAGCCTTATTAAGCTGTTCTCCTGCTCCTTATCTTCAATCTCACTGCTCGTTTACATTATATCTGTCTCTGTATTCAGCCACACACATACAACTGTATGGAGCAGGGAATGGCTAAGCAGAATTCTCCTTCTGGGCTGGTTAATTAATTTTTTTTGCCTCATTCTTATCAGCTTCTTATCTACACTTTAAAAAATAGACCAACAATATACTCATGCAAAAGAATATAAACTCCACTGTTGCTTTAACTTTCTAGGGCTGTACGCTAGTTATTCACATACTCACCACGGTATGCATACAAAAATATCACCAAAGACACCAGTTAATTCCTATTCAAAGGTATCAAATAGCTAACCTTTAGTATGCTGATGCAGACTTTTGGTAGTGGAAACCTTAGTGGAATTAATAATCCATCCAGGTAAGTAAAGAGGCAGTTGGAGTTTGCAAGCACTTTCAGGTTGTAGATTCCTACGGCCAGCAGCATATTCTCTCAATGTGAGCTCCAGCGGACCCGCCTTGTCAAAGTGATGTCACTACAAGTCGCGAGATGCGGCTCCACTGCCAACGCGTTTGGGGAATACCTTATATACAAACAGAGCATCCCACTATCAATATTAATTTATTGATAAAAAAAATATATATATATATATAATATATATATATATATAATATATAATTTCTTTATTTAAAAATGGAGGGAAAATTAAAAAATAGAACATTTCCATATGAAAAAATATTTAGAAAATATATTTACAAAAAAAAAAGACGATAGGCCTAATAAGTCTCATAAAATTGAACAATAAATTTAATTGGAATGTAAACAATTCTATTCTTTGTGTGACCTATACACAATTTATTGCATGGGCATTTTATAAAGTAAATATCTCCTTTAGGCCAGAGCCCCACGTTGCAAAAACGCAGCTGCAAAAAATGCTGTGTTTCACAGTACCTGCAAAGTGGATGGAATTCTGACTAATGCCATCGACACATTGCAGAAATAAATTCACAGAGGAAATGCTTCGTTTTCAAAAACGCCCATGCTTTAGAAAATCGCAGCATCTGAATTATACCTACGGAAATGTTGCTAGTTTCCGTATAGGTATAATAGAAGCAGAAAGTCCGCAGAGAAAAACTGTGAAAAACACTGCGGAAAAAATCGTGATGCAGTTCCGCTGTGATTTTTTTACTGCAGAGTTTTGCTGCGGCTTGCTATGTGGGGCCTATCCTTAGTGCGACAATGAATATAGTCCTTTATCATCCAAGCAAATTTGTTACTAGGTCTGATCACTTCCCTTCTAATGCCTTTGTGTTTAGTAGCATTCCATGGATAACATTTTTTACAGGGGAAAAAAATGGGTTGTCGCCTGAGGATCCTCATTTTCTCGCACGTCTAAAAATAAATTTTGGACAAGCAGACAGACCTATTAGTTTATCTTGTTGTAAAATTGGCCAATATTTAGGTATGATTCGCTTGAAAATGGCCTCATCTGTTGTGTACTGTGTAATGATTTGAACGTTGAGTAATTCTACTTTGTCTGGCTTTTCTGTTCTTTACCTATCCTCCAATAGCTCTGATCTGCATGCACCCTTGACTGCTTATTTCATTTTTATTAAGTTTTTCAGTCTTATCAACCTTTTGTTATTTTTTTTTTCTGTAGGGCTTGTGCTTGCAATTCATAATTCCCTATATCATTGCAATTCCTTCTTAGTCTATTAAATCGCCCCTTTAGGCTGAGGCCCAATGTTGCGGAAATGCAGCTTTTTTTGTTGTAGATTTTGCTGCGTTTTTTTAAGGTAAAGCCAAGAATGGCTATAAAAAGGTATGGGAAATATATAGAAAACTCTTATACTTTTCCCTTCTGCTCAAGCCACTCCTGGCTTTGGCACAAAAAACCGCAGCAAAATGTGCAACAAAAAAAGCTGTGTTTGTGCAATGTGGGGCCTCAGCCTTAAAATATTTTGTAGCTATATTGATAGATGGCAGCTTGTTGATATAATTTAACTGTTACTATATAGGTCTTGGCGCACAATTTGTTATTGGCCACATAAATAGAAAGATCTAAAAAATTAATATTTTTCCAGCTATAAGTGTGAAACCAATTGGAGAGGAGGGGACTTTATAAAACTAATGCCCAAAGATAGATTTTTGAAATGGATACCCATAATGCCAAATGTTTTGAACAGTGAAATAGATTTGTTTGCATTCCAATTAAATTTATTGTTTCAGTGTTATTAGACTTATTAGGATCATCTGTTTTTTGTAAATATATTTTCTAAATATTTTTTCTTATGTACATTTTCTATTTTTTTACTGTTTTACTTTTCCCTAGATTTCTTAAATAAAAAAAAAATTAAATATATAAATGAATATAAATAGTAGGATGCTCTGTTTGTATATACAGGTGCATCTCAATAATTTTGAATATTTCTGAAACGTTCATTCATTTTAGTAATTCAGTAATACAATTCATAGTCAGCGTCTTCCATGATTGTGTGTCCTACTGAACCAGACTGAGGGACCATTTAAAGGCTTAGGAAACCTTGGCAGGTGACACACTGAATTTACAATACTGAACTTTTTTACAATATTCTAATTTTCTTAGATTTGGGTTTTCATTACCTGTAATCTATAATCTACATTTACAGAAATAAAACACTTGAAATAGAACACTATTTACTGAAATAAATAAATGTTTCGAAGATATTCTAATTTATTGAGATGCACCTGTATATAAGGAAAGAGAGGTGCTATGTATTCCTGTCCCTTACTAAGGAAGCCATTGGAGTACACTGCCGGCCGGAGCGTCTCACCATAGGAACCTACAAGCGGAAAGTGCCTGAAAACTATTCCAACTGCTTCTTTACTTACCTGGATGGATTACAACTTTCACTAGCTTCTCCACTATTGGAGGTTAGCTTTTTGAATAAGAATTAACTAGTGCCTTCGGAGATATTTTTGTATGCATCCATGGTGGATATATGTGAATACCAGTGAGTACCATTCTAGAAATTTAAAGCAACAGTGGCGTTTATATTCTTTGGAGCAAGTATATTGTTAGTCTATCTTTTAAAGTGCAGAAAGGTGTTAATTTACGTTACTCGCTACTTGCCTATTTTTTGACTTGTTAATAACGCAAGTGAATTATTTGTACGCTTCTATCTACACTTAGCGGTGTTTAAAAAGAAAGGAATAGCAGCGTGTAACTGCAGCAAGTATTTGAGTGTCTTTTCCACCTCCTCTCTTCATAAACAAATATGGAAAAAGTAACTGCCCCCCAATCCTAGGAATTAATGGGAAAATAGTGTGGGATTTGCTGCTCCCACTGCTGGACCAGGGTTATCACCTAGATGTGCATAACTTCTACACCAGCATCCCACTCTTTAGATGCCTCAGTTCCAGAGGAACTGCAGCTTGTGGGGCAGTGTGCAGAAATCAGAGAGGTCTCTCTAGGGCACAGATTGCGCAGTGCCTCAGAAGGGGTGAGAGTAAAGCAGTCTGCAATGAGAACATGCTATTGGTCAAGTATATGGACAATTGGAATGTCCTTGTACTGACCACAATCCATGGCAATGGAAGCACCCATGTCCCTCTGCGTTGTACTAGTACCCTTACCCCCAAGCCAGACTGCATCCTGGCATACAATAAGTACATGGGAGGGGTTGATCAATCTGACCAAGTCCTGAAGCCATACAGTGTCATGCAAAAAACAAAAGTATGGTACAAAAAGCTGTAAAATGTGCAGGTAGGTCAGGAACTTTTCTTGAGTTTCAGGTGAAAGTTATCAAGGCTCTGGTATTTGGGATCCAGGAAGGACAGGGCCTCAGTACTTCTGGAAGTGAAGGTGCCCGTATTGTACCAGAGCAACACATTCCCAGTGAAATCTCACAAACTGCAAAAAAGGGAAGACCCAAGAAAGGTGCAGAGTGTGTTTCAAAAGGGGGACACCTGCCCTGAAAAACCTGGCCTGTGCATGAAGGAGTGCTTTAGACTGTATCCACATCCACAGATTATTAATTTTATAATTTATTTTCCAAGATATATCACCTCCTTATACCGTGTTGTACTCTGCACAGATTTACCTTTTAACCTCTGTTGTGCAGTAATTTCTGGAAAATAAATTGTCATATCACTGGGTTCCAAAAGCTCGCTATATCCCTTGATAATTTTTTTAAAAGGTGTAATTTCCAAACTGAGGTCATTTGTTGGGGGTTTCCACTGCTCTGGCACTTCAGGGGCTTAGCACATGTGACACTGTACCTGAAAACTATTACAGCAAAATCTGGCCTCCAAATATTGTCCCACTGTGTGAACATACATCAGTTTACATCCTCATGTGGGGTATTTCTGTAGTTGGAGAAAATGCTTAACAAATTGTGGGGTGCATTTTTTTCTTTTAATCCCTTGCGGAAATGCAAAAAATGGGTTTAAGGCAAAATTTTATACAAAAAAAAAAGTCGCTTTCCATTTTCCCGGCCCAATTCTACGTAACACATGAAAGGTCAACGTACTCACTATATCCCTTGATAAATTCCTTGAGGGGTCTAGTTTACAAAATAAGGTTACATTTGGGGGGTTGCCACTGTTTTGGAATCTTGGAGGCTCTGCAAATGGGACATGGTGCCTGAAAACTATTCCAGCAAAATCTGGCCACCAAAACCCAATTAGCACTCTTTCTGTTCTGAGTGCTGCCATGTGCCCATACATCAGTGTACCAGCACATACTGTATGAGGTATTGTCGTGTTCAGATGAAATGGTGTAACAAAATGTAGGTTGCAATTTCTTCTTTAAGCCCTTGTGAAGATGAAAAAATTGGGGCTAAAATGATATTTTATAGTAAAAAATGAATTTTTAATTTTCACGTCTCTATGGTAAAAAATATCTGTGAAACACCTGTAGAGTCAAAGTGCTCACTTTACCCCTTGATAAATTACTTGCGAGGTCTAGTTTCCAAAATGGCATCATGGGGTGGGGGGTACACATTCATAAGGGGTTAAAAGAGAAAATGCATTTACCATTCTGCTATGCAATTTCTCCCGAGCATGAAATTATCCCACATGAAGATGTAAACTGATGTATGAACACACAATAGGGAAAAGAACAGAAGAAGCACTATTGGGATTTTGGAGGGCAGATTTTGATGGAATCTGTTTCAGACACCATGTTGCATTTGCAGACCCCCTGAAGTGCCAGCACAGTGGTGATTCCAGCAAAATGTGCCCTCCAAAATCCCAATAGCGCTTCTTCTGTTCTTTTCCCTATTGTGTGTTCATACATCAGTTTACATCTTCATGTGGGATAATTTCATGCTCGGGAGAAATTGCATAGCAGAATGTGAAATGCATTTTCTCTTTTAACTCCTTATGAATGTGTAAATTCTAGGGCTTTTCAGATTCTGTGACTAACATATATTTAGGTTAGTCACAGAATCTGAAAAGTGCAAATTTGACTTCCATTTTGTTTTAATTGCTGTGAAATGCTGAAAGGGTTAAGATTCTTCCTAAATGCTGTTTTGAATTCTTTAAGGAGTGCAGTTTTGAGAATGTGTTCTATTGTGGGGGTTTCTATTAGAGAGGTCTTTCAAGGCCCCATCAGATCTGAATTTGTCCCTCGAAAAATGTGCTTTGGAAATTTTCTTGGAAATTTAGAAAACTGCTTGACTGGTAAGCCTTATAACATCTGAAAAAAATGAAAGGGTGATTAAAGCTTGATTGAAACATAAAACAGAGATATGGTAAATTAAATTTATGAAGTAATTTGGGTTGTATGACTTTCTATATGAACGGCATACAATTTTCAAGGTTTGAAAACTAAATTTTTTTTCAACTTTTCACCAAATTTTCTATTTTTTCATAATCAAAGACAAAACATATCAACCAAAATTTACCACCGAGAAAAGTACAATGTGTCCCGAAAATCTCAGAATCACTTTGATAACAAAAAGTGTCTCAAAGTTATTACCACATAAAGAGACACATGTCAGATTTGAAAAATGAGGCCTGGTCCTTAAGGTACTTTCGAACTGCATTCCCAAGGGGTTAATGAGATACAGTATATTACAAAGTTTCTTATTTTACCTGTACTATTCATTTATGAAAAGTTGCTTATAACTAGAGGTATGCTTTAAGAATGTCCCAATACCTAATGACTATTATTTTAAACAGGCCTCCGTCATCAGCATACTGTATAATAATGGGGACTTTAAACTTCTGTTGTCTCCAGAATTATTCCCCCTGTTCCTTCCTCCAACAATTTTTTTTTCCTAGTGAGATCCCTAACCTCTTCTTTGGTCTTTTCCTATATAGTCATGGCATAGCCTTTTTTTCCTGGAAGTTTAACTGGAGTGATTATGCTTTTCTCTCAAACTCTTAGTATCTCCATGCAGTTCCTCCTTTGTCATACAAATTGTCCTTTAGTCCTTTAGCCAGAATCTCATCCACTATGAAGGTAATGTAAAACACAGCAATTTTTGCTGTTGCGTTTCCACCGTGGCCAAAACACTGCATGTTTGCAACATGGGGCCCTGGTCTTAAGGACATAATTCAGCCATTTTGGTGAGTGACAGCTTGTGGTCATGATATAACTATAACTGTCATATGACTTGGTAAGTAATTTCACCCCTTTAATAAAAATAGTAAGAACCAAAAAATGTATTGACTCTGCGCTAAAAGTATGTGCAAATTCCAGAGAAAAGTCAATACATTCTTTAGTTATAATCAATCTGAGCCTGATGGAGTTCTCTAAAATGATTCAAGAAAAAAGTAACAGCTTCGCATCCCTTCCAGTTCTCTATAACAGCATATAGTAGTGTTACATCCAATGTTCCAATGATATAGTTTGGTTTCCATTCAATTTCTTTGATAATCTGTAGGACAGGTTTTGTGTCTTGTAAGTATGCTGATAGAGTGGTCCTTGGGGTCTGGTTATTAATATACTTTACCCCTTGTTGTGACAAAATACCTTGATTCTTATCCTTCATTACTAGATGGTTTATTGCCTCTTTAAATTTCTGTGTTAGATCTCTCTGAGTCTTATTATATGTTTCATTATCACTCAGGAGGCAACAATGATCTTTATCATAATACTCCTTATCTATAATGACTATACTAACCCCCTTGTCTGCTGGGCGTATCGCTATAGTGTTGTTCTCCTAAAAGTCCTTGATTGCCTCCCTTTCTATTCTAGAGAGGTTATTTCTACGATGTTGTTTCTTATTAATGTTCACCTTTGGAATATCCCTAATTACCATATGCTAAAATGCATTAAAGGCTTCAGAGTAGTCGCTTAAGGGTTGTTTTTCATATTTACATTTCAGTGAGATGTGTTTTAAAACCATCTTCACTGGGAACATATTCTGGAAGTGGATTTTTTACATTTCTTCGGGGCGAAAGTGCGCATAAACATTTATGTCAAATGAATTTATTGAACCCTTTTGTGGGTACAAATTTTAGCCCCTTTTGTAATAGATGTTCTCCTCCTCTAGTTAATATATATCCACTTAGATTAAATATCTGTCCTGTATCTGTTAATCCTTTCTTTTTTGGGTGGAGAATTTGTCCCCCCTATATCCCCTTTTAAATGTCTTCCTTTTATCTAAAAAAAATGCTGTTTTCCTTTGGGTTTTGGTTTTGACCAATTCATATATGCAAAGTCAACTGACAGTATTAGTTATATCATGACCAGAGGGAGCCACTTACAAATATGGCTGAATAATATCCCTAAAGGATGACTTAAGAGAAACTCCACAGAGATAGAAGATTTCGAGAGACAAGTGGAATCGCTCCAATTAAACTTCCAGGAAAAAGGCTATGTTGGAAAAGACCAAAGAAGAGGTTAGGGAACTCCCTAGGGACAAACTGTTGGAGAATGTCCAAAATCTAGGGAGATTAATTCTGGAGACAACAGAAAGGAATGGAACAATGAGGAATCAACTTTTTTCACAGATCCCTGACTTCTTCCTATGTCAAAAATGCTGCGTTTCTGTTTGAAAAATTCAATAAAAACAATTATTAGTGGTGACAACAAGCATATTTATAACATACATGAACATACAGTATAAGTTGCCACTCAAATGGGGTTATATACTGTATATGTTATCCATGTAACAAACAATATTTAGAGTGTAGAAAACGCCCTCTATGGATGAGTGAACATTTATTCAATAACCTTAAGAGGTATGAGGGACATCCATTATTGCCATTTCAGAGATGTACATAACAGCCAATTTACAGATTCTAGTGTTTGTGGTATAGAAATAGTTAAGCAGGATTGGAACAGAGGAGACTTTAAAAATAAAATATCAAAGGCTGAAACTCATTGAATTTTCATCTTATACACACTTGCACTGTGTGGATTGAATAATAAAGTGGAGCTGTTTGCATTCTGAAGCATGATTGCACAGGCTCTGGGAAGTGAAAGCGATTATGGAGGGTGGTGGGGGATGACTATATAAAGAGGAAAGAACAAGAGGCACACTATCCCTGAGAAAGGAGAATGTTTATCCTCTGAAACGCATGGGAGTTTTGTGTCTCTGTGAGTCCTCAGTAGTACAGTGGTGACCTCACCTACTACCACCACCAGACTTGTTACAAGCTAGCTCCCCGCCCAAGCCTGAAACTACTTACATCACAGTAGTATGTATCAACCCTTTGATTACCAACAATCTAATTTTGTTTAGGTCTGTTGTGCAACAGAGCAGTTTCATCTGTATAATCAGCCTTTAAACATACTTTTTACTGACAAAACAATTCTGTTAGTGAAAAATCCTTAAGTGCTTTTTTGGGCAAAAATTTTAATTTTTTCATTTAATACATATCAACTGCTGTTCTAACAGCAGACTACTGATTCCTCATGTGCATATCTGAAAAAAATCCTTTATTTAAGCTTTTCTTTTGTTGTTCACCCAATATGCTATTCAGCCTATGCTAATCTGAAAAAAACCCTCTTGTTGTTTAATGTTTTTTTCTGTTTTGCTCACCAAATAATCATTGTGACAGAGTACTGTTAATCTGAAAAAATATGTTAAGTGTTTTTTTTTTTTACTGCACATATATATAGTATTTGCAGCCTCTGTTATTCTAAAAAAAGAATTTCCATTATCTAAGCATTTTTGTGTTCACCCAATATGCAATCTAATCTGTGCTAATCTGAATAGAAAAAAAACTCTAGCTGTTTAATGTTTTTCTGCTCTGCTCACCAAATACACAGTGTGTTAATATGAAAAAAATATTAATTTATTAAGTATTTTATTTGTTGCACATATATTCAGTATTGCAGACTCTGATAATCTAAGAAAAGAATCTCTGTTGTTTAGGCTTTTTTGTTATGTTCAACCAATATACAGTCTAGCCTGTACTAATCTGAAAAAAATATTGCTATTTAATGTTTTTTTCTGCTTTGCTCACCAAATACACAGTGTGACAAAGTGTTATTCTGGAAAAAATATTAATTTCTTAAGCATTTTTTATGGCTCATATATACAGTATTTGAAGCCTCTTCTAGTCGAAAAAAAAATCTGTTATTTAAGCGTTTTTTTTGTTGTGTTTACCCAAAATATAGTCTAGCAGGCGCTAATCTGAAAAAAACTCTAGTTATGGAATGTTTTTTTTTTGTTTTGCTCACCAAATACACAGTGTTACCAAGTATTAATCTGAAAAAAAATATTCATTTCTTAGGTGCTTTTTCTTTCTTGTTTGTTAAAAAAAACATCAAAAACAAATAAAAAAAGACACATACAGTTCCAAAATTGTTGCTAATCAGTATAATTAAGCACTGTGTGTGTTAAAAAATGACTTGAAAAAAACAAGGCAGGGGACGGGCAAAAGGAGAGAGACGAGGTAACACGTGTGCAAGTACAAACCTTAAGAATGTGGGTGGCAACAGTAACACTACTTCTGACCTTAGTGACACCATCAGTTACTGTAGGATTGTTGTACTTTCTTAGAATGAAGATGAAGTTTTTCACTATTTACAGTGGGGAAAAAAAGTATTTAGTCAGTCACCAATTGTGCAAGTTCTCCCACTTAAAAAGATGTGGCCGGCCTGTAATTGACATCATAGGTAGACCTCAACTATGAGAGACAAAATGAGAAAACAAATCCAGAAAATCACATTGTCTGATTTTTAAAGAATTTATTTGCAAATTATGGTGGAAAATAAGTATTTGGTCAATAACAATAGTTCATCTCAATACTTTGTTATATATCCTTTGTTGGCAATGACAGAGGTCAAACGTTTTCTGTAAGTCTTTACAAGGTTGGCACACACTGTTGCTGGTATGTTGGCCCATTCCTCCATGCAGATCTCCTCTAGAGCAGTGATGTTTTGGGGCTGTCGCTGGGCAACACGGACTTTCAACTCGCTCCAAAGGTTGAGATCTGGAGACTGGCTAGGCCACTTCAGGACCTTGAAATGCTTCTTACGAAGCCACTCCTTCATTGCCCTCGCAGTGTGCTTGAGATCATTGTCATTCTGAAAGACCCAGCCATGTTTCATCTTCAATGTCCTTGCTGATGGAAGGAGGTTTGCACTCAAAATCTCAAGATACATGGCCCCATTATTTCTTTCATGTACACGGATCAGTCGTCCTGGTATCTTTGCAGAGAAACAGCCCCAAAGCATGATGTTGCCACCCCCATGCTTAACAGTAGGTATGGTGTTCTTTGGATGCAACTCAGCATTCACTCTCCTCCAAACACGACGAGTTGTTTTTCTACCAAACAGTTCTACTGACCATATGGCATTCTTCCAATACTCTTCTGGAACATCCAAATGTTCTCTAGCAAACTTCAGATGGGGGACACATCTGGCATTGCAGGATCTGAGTCCCTGGCGGCGTAGTGTGTTACTCATGGTAGCCTTTGTTACATTAGTCCCAGATTTCTGCAGGTCATTCACTAGGTCTCCCCGTGTGGTTCTGGGATTTTTGCTGACCGTTCTTGTGATCATTTTGACCCCATGGGGTGAGATCTTGCGTGGAGCCCCTGATCGAGGGAGATTATCAGTGGACTTGTATGTCTTCCATTTTCTAATTATTGCTCCCACAGTTGATTTCTTCACACAAGTTGCTTGCCTATTGCAGATTCAGTCTTCCCAGCCTGGTGCAGGTCTACAATTTTATTTCTGGTGTCCTTCCACAGCTCTTTGGTCTTCACCATAGTGGAGTTTGGAGTGTGACTGTTTGAGGTTGTGGACAGGTGTCTTTTATACTGATAACAATGTCAAACAGTTGCCATTACAACAGGTAATGAGTGGAGGACAGAGGAGTCTCTTAAAGAAGAAGTTACAGGTCTGTGAGAGCCAGAAATTTTGCTTGTTTGTAGGTGACCAAATACTTATTTTCCACCATAATAAATTCTTAAAAAATCAGACAATGTGATTTTCTAGATATGTTTTCTCATTTTGTCTCTCATAGGTGAGGTCTATCTATAATGTCAATTACAGGCCTCTCTCATCTTTTTAAGTGGGAGAACTTGCACAATTGGTGGCTGACTAAATACTTTTTCCCCACTATAGTTTGCTCATTCAGCTCAGTCACAGGAGGTTATTTCATCCAAGACTGTTGTGATCTTGAGTCACACTTCTGTGTGTTCCTCCTCCTCCTTCATAACACATAATTTATCACAGGGTCTTTTAGGACTGTCAACCATGTATCCTTCACATTCTTCACTGACACAGATCCCTGGTAGTGATGTGGCACTTAATGAGCAATATATTTCTCCCAATCAGAGCACTCTACCTCCTTTTTTGATGAGCTGTATGAGAACATTGTCTTCAAGCAGAGGCGGAAGACGTGATGACTTTTGGTGGTGGAGGTAGTTGTGGAAGGGGCTATGGCACTACTACTTGTAGACATTCTGGTAGGGGAGCTAGGGGATATCTGGAGGTGGAAATTCTGAGGGTGTGCATGGCAATGATAATCAGGGAAGGTGATGATGACATTGCTGATGATGATAGGACCTGGAAACCAGTAAGGGTGATGTTGGTAGTAACGATACCAGCCATTGCACAGGCCCAACATCCAAAAAGCCAGCCTAGGGTAACCTTGCAGGGTGGGTCTGGTGGCACTGGTGGTGGTAGACAGGTTTCTGCTGCTGCAGTAACTACATGCAGTCATCTCCCGCGTAGAAATTTTTTTTGTACAAAACCAAACAGTAAATCCATGGTGATATGCAAGATCTGCAAGCAGAAACTTAGCTGTGGCTATGCAGAAAAAATGTAAGAGCAACAGCTTTACGTAATTCCATGAAAAGGTATCACTATCTTCTTTGGCAGTTATGGGATCTCTAGTGAACTTGCAGTGCGGCCTGTAACTAGATTGTCTGGAGGCCAGTGACACTGGCAGAGAAAGTGAGCAAGACTGTCCTACTCCTTTTCCCCGTGATCTTCCTTGTAGGCAGGCCACATCTACACCTACAAGGTGATCATTGTTACCATCATCATCATCATCAACTCTTTTCCTACTCCTCCTCCTCTTCCACACCAACATCAGTCATCATAAGGGAATGTGGGTATAGTAAAAAGCAATATGTCCCCAGTCATCCATTAGTTCTGCAACTTAACTCGCACCTGGCCAAGCTGCTGGTGGTACAGTCGCTGAAATACCACCTAGTGGATTCCACTGTGTTTCAAAAACTTATGGAATGCATTCAACGTGGAAGAAGGATACCTAGCAGTCATTATTTCTCTAGGAAAGCTGTCCCTGCTTCATATTGCCATGTGTCGGAGAAAATGGACTTTACCTTGAATATGTCAGTCTGGGGAAAGTTGCACGCCACCGGGGACACATGGAGCAATTATGGTCAAGGTGAATACATGACCTTCACAGCCAGGCGCTAGTTCCACCCAGATTGTGCAGACCCAATTCCAACATCGTGGCAGCTTTTTCTGCAACTTGGAGCAGCTTTAAAAGCTAGGGATAAAGCGAGTGTGTGAGCTGGCGAGTGTGGTTTGATTCCAAGTGTGTTTGATCTAAGTGTGACTTAAGATTAAGTGACAAGTATACGTGGTTAGTGTGTGCATTTGAGTCCATAACTTTTATTATACATTGCATAGCAAGAGATAAAAGTACTACAGATTATACAAGTAGCTACTGTATATACAGTGGGGAAAAAAAAGTATTTAGTCAGCCACCAATTGTGCAAGTTCTCCCACTTAAAACGATGAGAGAGGCCTGTAATTGACATCATAGGTAGACCACAACTATGAGAGACAAAATGAGAAAACATATCTAGAAAATCACACTGTCTGATTTTTTAAGAATATATTTGCAAATTATGGTGGGAAATAAGTATTTAGTCACCTACAAACAAGCAAGATTTCTGGCTCTCACAGACCTGTAACTTCTTCTTTAAGAGATTCCTCTGTCCTCCACTCATTACATGTTGTAATGGCACCAGTTTGACATTGTTATCAGTATAAAAGACACCTGTCCACAACCTCAAACAGTCACACTCCAAACTCCACTATGGTGAAGACCAAAAAGCTGTGGAGGGACACCAGAAACATAATTGTAGACCTGCACCAGGCTGGGAAGATTGAATCTGCAATAGGCAAGCAGCTTGGTGTGAAATAATCAACCGTGGGAACAATAATTAGAAAATGGAAGACATACAAGAACACTGATAATCTCCCTCGATCAGGGGCTCCACGCAAGATCTCACCCCATGGGGTCAAAATCATCACAAGAACGGTGAGCAAAAATCCCAGAACCACACGGGGGGACCTAGTGAATGACCTGAAGAAAGCTGGGACTAATGTAACAAAGGCTACCATCAGTAACATACTACGCTGCCAGGGACTCAGATCCTGCAGTGCCAGACGTGTCCCCCTGCTTAATCCAGTACATATCCGGGCCCATCTGAAGTTTGCTAGAGAGCATTTGGATGTTCCAGAAGAGTATTGGGAGAATGTCATATGGTCAGATGAAACCAAAGTAGAACTGTTTGATAGAAACACAACTCGTCGTGTTTGGAGGAGAGTGAATGCTGAGTTGCATCCAAAGAACACCATACCAACTGTGAAGCATGGGGGTGGCAACATCATGCTTTGGGGCTGTTTCTCTGCAAAGGGACCAAGACGACTGAACCGTGTACATGAAAGAATGAATGGGGCCATGTATTGTGAGATTTTGAGTGCAAACCTCCTTCCATCAGCAAGGGCATTGAAGATGAAACGTGGCTGAGTCTTTCAGCATGACAATGATCCTAAGCACACCACCAGGGCAACGAAGGAGTGGCTTCGTAAGAAGCATTTCAAGGACCTGGAGTGGCTTAGCCAGTCTCCAGATCTCAACCCCATAGAAAACCTTTGGAGGGAGTTGAAAGTCTGTGTTGCCCAGCGACAGCCCCAAAACATCACTGCTCTAGAGGAGATCTGCATGGAGGAATGGGCCAACATACCAGCAACACTGTGTGCCAACCTTGTGAAGACTTACAGAAAACGTTTGACCTCTGTCATTGCCAACAAAGGATATATAACAAAGTATTCAGATGAACTTTTGTTATTGACCAAATACTTATTTTCCACCATAGTTTCCAAATAAATTCTTTAAAAATCAGACAATGTGATTTTCTGGATTTGTTTTCTCATTTTGTCTCTCATAGTTGAGGTCTACCTATGATGTCAATTACAGGCCTCTCTCATCTTTTTAAGTGGGAGAACTTGCACAAATGGTGGCTGACAAAATACTTTTTTTTCCCCACTGTATATTTATTTTAAGATTAACTACAATGTGTTCAGAGGTATATAGAGGGGTACTGTTACTTTTATAATCATATAAGTTTATTTTTTGTTTAGGGGAAGGTCTCCAGTGTGATACACAGGTAACCAGCTGGAGCTGGTTACCTAAATAAGAAGGGATAAATTGCTGCTGTTTGCTGTGTGCATTCCCTTTGCAACCAGAGGAATCAGTGGCAGCTTTTTCTGCAACTTGGAGCAGCTTTAAAAGCTAAGTATAAAGCGAGTGTGTGAGCTGACGAGTGTGGTTTGATTCCAAGTGTGTTTGATCTAAGTCTGACTTAAGATTAAGTGACATTAGATTCAGGGACTTTACAATACAAAACAACAACTAAAAAAATCCCCATCAGGTAAGATGTGGTCCATGCTTACCAATGCGGTCCAGTGTACATCTTGCAGCATGTAATCTCTGCTTGAGCAGCCGCTTGAGGGGCATACTACTGTGCAAGATGTAAGCACGTTGCACATTTGGAAGCCCAGATCATGGATCTAAATGAGCAAATTGCAAGACTGAGATCCAATGATAACTTGGAAAGGAGTTTGTTGCTCACAGAGCAGGAACTCGCTGGGGTAAGTGCAGAGGGGGATGGTAACATGGAGGTGCAGGAACATGAGGCAGCTAGCTGGGTGACAGAAAGCAGCGGGGTAGAGGGTAGAGTGCCAGGGGAGGTTAGTCCTGAACTGGAACGCCCCAACAAGTTTGCTAAATTGGCAGATGAGGGGGATGTTAGTACAGGGGTAACACTTCTGCAGCAAGACACTTCCTCTGACCGCCAGGGGAATGTCTGCTCCAGTAAGAAGGGGGATAGGAGTGCAGAGAAGCCTAGACAGGTGCTGGTAGTGGGGGATTCAATTATTAGGGGAACAGACAGGGCAATCTGTCACAAATACCAGGATTGTTGTACGGTGTGTTGCCTTCCTGGCGCTCAAGTTAGACACATCGCGGATCGGGTTGATAGATTACTGGTTGGTGCTGGTGTGGATCCAGCGGTCATGGTGCACGTTGGCACAAATGACAAAGCTTGCGGTAGGTGGAAGGTCCTTAAAAATGATTTCAGGGATCTGGGGAGAAAGCTGAAGGCAAGGACCTCCAAGGTAGTATTTTCAGAAATACTACCTGTACCGTGAGCCACACAGGAAAGGAAGCGGGAGATTAGGGAGGTAAACAAGTGGCTCAAGAGTTGGTGTAGGAAGGAGGGGTTTGGGTTCCTGGAGAACTGGGCCAACTTTGCTGTGGGCTACAGGTTCTATGGTAGGGATGGGTTGCATCTCAATGGGGAGGGTGCATCTGCGTTGGGGAGAAGATGGCTAGATGGTTGGAGGAGTGTTTAAACTAGGGACTGGGGGGAGGGTAACATACAGTGCCTTGCAAAAGTATTCAGCACCCTTGAACTTTTCAACCTTTTGTCACATTTCAGGCTTCAAACATAAGGATATAAAATTTTAATTTTTTGGTGAAGAATCAACAACAAGTGGGATACAATAATGAAGTGGAACGAAATTTATTGGATATTTTAAACTTTTGTAAAAAATAAAAGACTGAAAAGTGGGGCGTGCCAAATTATTCGGCCCCCTTAAGTTAATACTTTGTAGCGCCACCTTGTGCTGCGATTACAGCTGCAAGTCGCTTGGGGTATGTCTCTATCAGTTTTGCACATCGAGAGACTGAAATTCTTGCCCATTCTTCCTTGGAAAACAGCTTGAGCTCAGTGAGGTTGGATGGAGAGCATTTGTGAACAGCAGTTTTCAGCTCTTTCAACAGATTCTCGATTGGATTCAGGTCTGGATTTTGACTTGGCCATTCTAACACCTGGAGACGTTTATTTATGAACCATTCCATTGTAGATTTTGCTTTATGTTTGGGATCATTGTCTTGTTGGAAGATAAATCTTCGTCCCAGTCTCAGGTCTTTTGCAGACTCCAACAGGTTTTCTTCCAGAATGGTCCTGTATTTGGCTCCATCCATCTTCCCATCAATTTTAACCATCTTTCCTGTCCCTGCTTAAGAAAAGCAGGCCCAAACCATGATGCTGCCACCACCATGTTTGACAGTGTGGATGGTGTGTTCAGGGTGATGAGCTGTGTTGCTTTTACGCCAAACATATCGTTTTGCATTGTGGACAAAAAGTTCGATTTTGGTTTCATCTGACCAGTGCACCTTCTTCCACATGTTTGGTGTCTCCCAGGTGGCTTGTGGCAAACTTTAAACAATACTTTTAATGGATATCTTTGAGAAATGGCTTTCTTCTTGCCACTCTTCCATAAAGGCCAGATTTGTGCAGTGTACGACTGATTGTTGTCCTATGGACAGACTCTCCCACCTCAGCTGTAGATCTCTGCAGTTCATCTAGAGTGATCATAGGCCTCTTGGCTGCATCTCTGATCAGTCTTCTCCTTGTTTGAGATGAAAGTTTAGAGTGATGGCCGGGTCTTGGTAGATTTGCAGTTGTCTGATACTCCTTCCATTTCAATATGATCGCTTTCACAGTGCTCCTTGGGATGTTTAAAGTTTGGGAAATCTTTTTGTATCCAAATCTGGCTTTAAACTTCTCCACAACAGTATCACGGACCTGCCTGGTGTGTTCCTTGGTCTTCATGATGCTCTCTGCGCTTTAAACAGAACCCTGAGACTATCACAGCGCAGGTGCATTTATACGGAGACTTGACTACACACAGGTGGATTATATTTATCATCATCAGTCATTTAGGACAACATTGGATCATTCAGAGATCCTCACTGAACTTCTGGAGTGAGTTTGCTGCACTGAAAGTAAAGGGGCCGAATAGTATTGCACCCCACTTTTCAGTTTTTTATTTTTTACAAAAGTTTAAAATAACCAATAAATTTTGTTCCACTTCACAATTGTGTCCCACTTGTTGTTGATTCTTCACCAAAAAATTAAAATTTTATATCTTTATGTTTGAAGCCTGAAATGTGGCAAAAGGTTGAAAAGTTTGAGGGGGCCGAATACTTTCGCAAGGCACTGTAATTATGTATAGTTCTGTTTACATGTCGGCGCTGTGCTGCTCACTCACCATAATCTTGATAACTGCAGTTGTAGGCACTAAAGTTGTATCCCTTTCAAGTATAAGAGATATCGCTGCAGCACCCGTAATCACCACTATCAAGAATTAACTCTAGGGAGGGGGCCCAGGACAAAAGTTTGCACCCGGACTCAGAAGACTTTTAGTTACGCCACTACTCACCAGCAGCTAGACATAGAGCAGAAACTGAAGAAACAAATGGTGGAATACTTGGAGTGCACCCTGCCACCCCTCATTGAAGATCTGCTGGACTGCTGGGCAGCCAAACTGGATTTGTGGCCGCAACTGGCGGAGGTTGCCCGGGAAAATCTGTCCTGCCTGGCCGGTGGTGTGGCGCCGGGGGGGGTTTTTGGGGGGGGGGGGGGGGCGGTGGCCCCCAAAAGAGCCCCCCCCCCCCCCCAAAAAGGGGGGGGGGGGGCCCCTTGTGGGGGGGAGGGGGGGGGGGGGGGGGGGGGGTCCCCCCCCCCCCCCCCCTGCGCCGGGAAAAAAAACCCCCCTTCCCCCCCCCCAAACCCCCGGAAAAGGGGGGGGGGGGGGGGGGGCGGAGCCTACTGTGGAGCGGAATGGCCGCATAGTTGTAAAGCTCCAGGCCTGAGTCCTATACAGCGACAAGAAAGAGCGAAGTGCCCGTGGATCTCACTCACCTAAACGGCCTAGGGAACGCTTGCTAATCTCGAGGATGCCGAGAAAGAGGAAATCTGCGGTTAAACCGCAGAAAATTTCAGATTTCTACTTCCCCCATGGAGGAGGGGAAGATCAAAATGGCGGCGGTTCGCGCTCCAGCGCGGTCTCCGGGGCCTCATCTTCATCCCGAGACTCTCCGGAGGAGCTCGTTCACCCTCTCCGCTCGGCGGAGAACGCTGTCAGAGCCATCGATACCGCAGCTGATGGTGTGCGGAGGTCCAGAGGCACCGGGGCCGTCTCCCCGGCGGGCCGAGGTGAGCGCGGTTCCGGGGCCTTCTCCTGCCGACACACCGAGGCCTACAGGCCTAAACAACGTGGAGACACCCTACTCGCCCACCGCCAGCCCGGTCAAGCAGAAACCCAGGCTCCAGCACACTGAGTCTCCAGAAGGGGAGGTGAGCGATACCACACTGTCTGTACCGCCATCTGTCGACTTTTTTTGCAGATATTCCGGCTACAGAAAGCCTACTTACTGAGGCCTCCATGAAAAACATGCTTATGGCCTTTTGTAAATCACTGACAACTGACATGTCTTTAATGGTTAAACCGCTAGATAGAGACCTCCAGGAATTGCAAAAACGCACTGTTCATGTGGAATCTAAAATGGCGGAGTTTGCTGCATCACATAATGCTCTTATAGATGCTCACTATGAGGTGGAAAAAGATGTGTCGTTTCTGAAAACTAAATTAGCAGACTTGGAAGACCGCTCGCGGCGCAATAATCTGAAGTTTAGAGGGATTCCAGAGTCAGTATCTGCGAACAACTTAACAGCATTCCTTCAAGACCTGATACGCACGCTCTTACCAAACCTCACGATAATGGACTTAACCATTGATAGAGCGCATAGAATCCCAAGGCCTTCACACCTGGACGAAGCCGTACCCAGAGATGTATTAGCAAAAATCCATTTTTACCGCACTAAAGAATTGGTGCTGCTGACCTCACGGGAAATAGGCCGAATACCTGACCCATACCAGAAAATTTCCATCTACTCCGACCTTTCGGCCGCAACTCTACAAATGAGAAGGCAATTCATCCCTATTACTACGACGCTACGCCACCATAACATCCTATATAAATGGGGATTCCCGGTCAGAGTGATCGTATCTAAAAACAACCTTACTCATGTTATCAAATCTCCGGAAGATGGCAAACAGTTGCTAAACAAATGGGACATTCCGCTCCTTGACCCGACGCCCAAATTACCACCTGGCCCAGTGTCTGATGGTTGGCATCAAACGAAAACCCCAAGACGTCCACCAAAAGGGCTGCACAGCTAGAGACTCACCTTAAAATGGATTCCGTATGTCCACTACTGCTGAACTTATCCCCCCAGGATTACAACAGGCGCTGGTCTGCTGTACCACATTTCTTTTCTTTGTTTTGTTGAGGTGGCTTAGCCGCTGGTTTCAGTGTTTTTATAGTTTGTTTTCTCCTCGGTTTTGGCACTTGGGACGCTGTGAGTACACATGGCAAAGACGAATATGCTTCTTCCTGCTACTGGTAATTTTGGATGTGGGTGGTTGTGGTAAGACTATTGTAGCATTACTAACTGTAAATTATGGTACTTAACATTATGTCCATGAATGTCAGAGGTTTGAACTCCCCTCAAAAGAGAGCCCATTTGTGGCGAGAGGCCCGAGCTCAAGGCTGTGACATTCTTGCAGTTCAAGAAACACATCTTTTAGAGATAGATGCCATTCGAATCAAACATTCAGCATACCCACATATATTTCACGCACATTGCTCCTCCAAGCGCAGGGGAACACTAATTGGGATCAGAGATTCAGTGGCATTTCAGCTGGTGTCCCATCATGCTGACCCGGGAGGGCGATTTGTCATATTAGTCTGTATCCTTAATAATGTCACATACACATTGGTTTCGGTTTACGCCCCGAACAGAAGGCAGGTATCTTTCTTGGGGAGACTTATGAAAGTAGTGGAGAGAAAAAAGCAAGGATGCTTAGTATTAATGGGAGACTTTAACATGGCTCCGGACCCAGTGGCAGACACTACTTCTGGCACAACGACACGTCATCCTTCATTCTCGCAGGCTATATGGCGTCATGACTTATTTGATGCATGGCGTATCCTGCACAATACCGAAAAAGATTACACCTACTATTCTACGGTTCATAACAGTTATTCACGAATAGATCTATTCTTAATAGAACAAACTAGTATTCCCCTGGCCGTGAAGTCAGATATTTCACAAATAACATGGTCAGACCATGCAGCAATAACCTTGACTCTCAGAGAAAAATATGAATGCCCTAGAGCATACGTATGGAGGTGCAATGAATTCTTAATGTCACAGCCAAAATATAAAACAACCTTGGAAAATGATCTGAAGGAATTCTTTCAGACCGATGCTCCCTCTGCCCCTAGCCCTGACATATTATGGAATTCACATAAAGCTTTTATCAGAGGAACATTTATCCGTCTAGGACACATTGAAAAGAAAACTAGGTTAGCAGAAATTGATCGCCTACTGCACCAAATAAAATCTATCGATAACAGTAACAAAAAATCTCCTTCCCCCTCCAATGCAGCACAGTTGGCAACACTACGCCATCAACTGACAGCCTGTCTACTGCATAACTATGAGAAAAACTTGAAAAGGGCAAAAGCGACTTATTACTCTCAATCTAACAAGGCAGGGAAGCTTCTAGCGTCCAAACTTAAACAAAAGCATACACGGTCCAAAATCCCATTTCTCCAAAGCAAAGATGGCACACACAAAATTTATGATCCTAGAGGCATCGCCAATGCCTTTAAAGCTTTCTATGAAGACTTATACAACATTAGAGAGGACTCCTCTGTAACACATTCAACGAAACAAGAAATTGCCAAGTTTCTCACAAGTACTCAATTGCCCACACTCACAGAAACACAACTGGACTCTTTGAATGAGCCCATCTCACCTTCAGAATTGCTATCAGTAGTCAAGTCGCTGCCACCTCGAAAGTCCCCGGGCCCAGATGGCCTTACTAACGAATATTACAAAAAGTTTTCTCCACTCCTGTTAAGCCCGCTGCTGTCGTTTTTAACGGCTGCGGTGGACTCCGGCACTATTCCAAGAGAAAATCAGGAGGCCCTGGTGGTGACATTGCCTAAACCGTGCAAGCCTGCCATCAGCCCCCAAAGTTTTCGACCAATATCCCTATTAAACTCAGATTTAAAAATTTATGCCAAAATTATAGCGAATAGGGTAGCAGCTTGTCTTCCGAGCCTGATAAACCACGATCAAGTGGGATTTGTGAAGGGGAGGCAGTCATACGACAATACTAGACGCATTTTAAATATTATACACCACATTAACTCTAGAAGGATGGAGGCAGTGGTTCTCGCATTGGACGCTGAGAAGGCGTTTGACAGGATTTGCTGGTCGTATGCCTTCTTGGTGCTCAGGGGCATGGGGTTCACGGGAGCTATTTTAAGAGCAATTGAGGCGCTGTACTCTGCACCATCTGCAAGAGTATTCACTAATGGGGTAGTGTCAGATCCCTTTTTAATAACGAACGGGACTAGACAGGGGTGCCCCCTCTCGCCGCTGATATTTGTTCTTTCGATGGAACCACTGGCCCAATCACTCAGACTAGACCCAGAGGTGAATGGTATTGCTATACGGGACAAAACTCATCTTATATCACTCTATGCAGATGATATCATTCTTACCCTGTCCAACCCGCAAAAATCTATTCCCCGACTTATGGAGATTATTGCTAAATTTGGGCACCTATCATTTTATAAACTAAATATGGCCAAGTCACAAGCCTTACCTTTAAATATTCTTCCCCCCTTGCTGCAACCCCTACAATCGCAATATGACTTTGATTGGAGGAAAGATGGCGTTCAATATCTGGGGATACAAGTGACACCCTCTTTAGGGGCCCTATATAGACATAATTATACACCCATGTTGAAAATAATGCAGGATGAGATGGAGCGACTGTCCAAAGTAGATGTATCTTGGATGCGGCGGGTCGCAGCCTTCAAAATGTTATTACTGCCTAGACTCTTGTACCTGTTTCGCACACTCCCGATATCCATCCCGGTTTCGTTTTTCGAAACCATGCAAAGGATGATTTCGAAATACATATGGAGTGGAAAGAGACCCAGAATTAATAAAAACTTCCTATTTAAACGAAAAGAGGGGGGGGACTGGGAGTACCAGTGGTACAGAATTATTACATAGTATCCTTGGTTACGCAATGTGCTAGATGGAGATCAGCGGATACCTCGGTTCCATGGTTACATATCGAGCATTCGTTTATATATCCCTTAAAGTTGACGGATGCCCTGTGGGCGCCCTTCTGGAACAAGTCCTTCTCCCCAATCATGCAAGCGGCAATGACCGCATGGAAGCTGCTCCACGGGAAAGCAAACCCTACAAGTCATTTTTGTACCTCGGAGATGCCTTTGTCACTTCTGGCCTGGGCGATAGAGGACCTGGTAACTTCAGGGTGGGAGGCGAGAGGGATTACACGGGTCTCCCATTTACAATCCGGTACCACACAAATTTTATCATTTACAGATACTACACGGAAATTTGGGGTTCATGGTGGTGACTTCCTTAAGTACTCTCAAATATGTCACTTTATATCTAAGAATCCAGTATCGCAACTACCCCACAGTAGTACGATATTCACCTGGTTGTCGACTAAGATGAGGGGATTACGGTTTCTATATGACAAAATGGATGGAATAGCGACTTTTACTAAATCAATACCATTCCGTTGTTGGGAGAGGGATTTGGGAAGAGTCATTACTTTGGATGAGTGGGAACAGGCAATTAAGCTAAGTCACTCATCCTTAAAATGTAGCACCCACATAGAAACAGCGATGAAAATTACATTGAGGTGGTACCAGACCCCCTCCACTTTACAAATGATATACCCTTCCGTCTCTGGAAACTGTTGGAGGGGATGCGGGGGGAGAGGAACCCTTCTCCATATTTTGGGACAATGTCCCATTATTCATGGATATTGGAATAGAGTCTTTGATATGCTATCAGAAATATTTAATTTTCACCTCCCATATGCCTCTCCTCTGGCCATCCTATTGATTGGAATTCCCGAGGAATGGAATAACTTTAAAAAACTCCTGTGTAAGATCTTGACTATAGCTAAATTATTGTTGGTGCAACGTTGGAGATCGGTGACCCCTCCGTCTGATTCCACACTGTTGCAAGCTATTAATACTACATATGCCTACAAGAAGGTAATTGCATTAGGAAATGACTCA
Organism: Leptodactylus fallax; assembly: GCA_947044405.1. Classification (NCBI taxonomy): domain Eukaryota; kingdom Metazoa; phylum Chordata; class Amphibia; order Anura; family Leptodactylidae; genus Leptodactylus; species Leptodactylus fallax. Next base: position 4,764,056 of record CAMRHE010000024.1, read on the forward strand.
TATCATAGCTTTAAAAAGGTATGGGATGCGTGGATTCACTCTCGATTTGCCGCATAATGGGAGCCATGGAGTTGTATAGAGTCCGCTCTTGTATATCGCAATGGGTGTGGAGATGTAGGAAATAGAGAAGAGGTAGAAAGTATGAAAGATTGTCTATGAAAGACTGTCTATGAAATGTCTCATGCTAACCCTAATAAAGTGCCTACATGTTCTTGTTACTGTTCTTGTTATTGTTCAACACTTATACAATCTATATCTTTTGTCTCATTGATGTACCATTCAAAAATTTACCATGGACAAATCCAAATCAGAATGTATAGTGCAATGTATGTCAATTTTGTTCTTACATTTATTGTGAAAACCAAATAAAAATTATTGAAACTAAAAAAGACCGGTTTCTTCTTTTCTTCTGGCCACCTGCCTCAGCTACTATTTTGATGCTGCCACCCGGCGGGGGCCACACATATGTGGTGGGGGGCCCCTCTTGCGGGCCCCCTCGGGGGGGGGGGGGGGGGGGGGGCCCCCCCCCCCCCCCGGCGGGGGGGGGGGTCGCTTTGTCCTCTGGGTGGGGGGGGGGGGGGGGGGGTGGGGGGGGCCCCTGGGGGGGCGCCCCCCCCTTTTTTTGCCTCCCCGCGGGGGGGGGGCCCCTTGGTGGTGCCCCCCCCCCTTTTTTTGTCTCTGCCTTTGTGGGGGGGGGGGTGGGGGGGGCGCCCCTTTCTTTTTTTTTTTTTTTTTTTTTTCCCCCCCCCCCCCCCCTGGGGGGGGGGGGGGTTTTTTTTTCTGTTTGGGTTTTTTTTTTTTTTTTTTTTTTTCTTCCTTCTTTTGGGTGGGGGGGAGGGAGGAAAGGGGGGGGGGGCGGGGGGGGGGGGGGGGGTGGGGGGTTTGGGGGGGTTTTGGGGGGGGGGGGGGGGGGGGGGGGGGGGGGGGGGGGGGGAAAAGGGGAAGGAGGGGTAAATTTTTTTTGTGTGTGTGTTCTCTTTTTGTTTGCTCCCTTTTTTTTTGGTGGGGGGTGGGTGTGGGGGGTGGGGGTGGGGGGGGGGGGGGGGGGGGGGGGGGGGGGGGGGGGGGGGGGGGGGTTGTTGGTGGGGTGGGGGGGTGGGGGGGGGGGGGGGGGGGAAAGGGGGGACATCAACAAAAACTTACTGCTGACACCCTCTCCACTCTGTCAGGGGGGCTCTACTTGTATAAGCATTTAATAGAACAGGTTCTGTAAACATCTATGTGGAATCAGCAGACGACGGTGTAAAAGGAGTGCACTCTTTCACGCTACAGTAAGATAATGGGCCTCTGCACGGTTCTTTATACCTGGAACTAACATCAACCTGTAAGGCTGAGTTCACACTTGAGTTAGTTGGTCAGTTTTGGCTCCATAACGGCAAATATGAAGTGTGCAAAGGTTCTAAGAGTGACGCCTGTTATTTGCGTGTCATACTGACTCACAGTATTGTTTCACTACCACAGCAGACTCCCTATGCGTGTTACTGCAAGGCACAGTGTTCTACACCACTATACAGGCTCTCTGCAGCCAGGAAATAGCTGTTATTTTAAAGCTATTCACCGCAAATTAACTCGGATCAAATCAAATTGTTTTGGAAACTTCGGAGAATCGGTCGAATCAAATTTTTGAAAAATTTGCTCATCTCTAGGTGTGATGCATCCATTATGTATCACTAAAAGTGAAAGAAAAAAAAGATGTCCTTCCATTGTTCTTTTGTGGTCCTATGGTCTGAATAAACACATTAACATAAATAGTTAACTATGGCATCTGTGAAAAATGCAGACACCATACATACGTGATATGTGGGCTTGTGAATAAGGCCTCTTTGATCTGCTTCGCAGTGATTATGAAATATATCAAGAATTGCTTTTACCTTGTATGTGGCAGTCTGGCTAGTAGTGATGGGCACAGTACCACTTCACCCACAGGTATCATGATACAGCTGCTGCTACAGTACTACTGCCACCAAAGATATAAACAATAAAGAAATGGTTAAAATAGCAAACCCTTTTTAAAGTTTGCACATCTGAATTGTTTTCTAGTAAACTTTGCATTGTGTAGTTTTAGCATTAATTATTTAGAAAAATGATGGAAATGCTTTACAATGTATGACCATTATTAATTCTATTTTATGAGCTTTTACACTACCATGAGTGAACATAAATGTCTTTATATTTTCATATTTATTGTACATAAATATTGTTAAATGCGGCAAAAAAGTATACATCTACTTCATAGTTCCCACAAAATGACCGTAATTTACAAGCAACATTATTTCATCCATACACAAATGAAACAACTGCATGGTCAAAATACAACATGGTCGTGAATATTTTCAACAAAATAAATTAGAGTTTTTTGATAATCACTTCATGATATAAGTAGTCATTAATCATTTTTACCACTTCATTATAATTACACATGTGGACAAAAATGTTGGTACCCCTCGTTTAATGAAAGAAAAACCCACAATGGTCACAGAAATAACTTGAATCTGACAAAAGTAATTTGCCAAACTACATATTGACAAGCCACAAAGCTTCTGGGAGAATGTCCTATGGACAGATGAGACAAAAATCAAAATTTTTGGCAAGGCACATCAGCTCTATGTTCACAGACAGAAAAATCTTGAAAAGATTTTGTTCTGGGGCTGCTTTGCTGCATCTGGCACAAGGTGTCTTGAATCTGTGCAGGGTACAATGAAATCTCAAGACTATCAAGGGATACTAGAGAGAAATGTGCTGCCCAGTGTCAGAAAACTTGGTCTCAGTCGCAGCTCATGGGTCTTGCAACAGGATAATGACCCAAAACACACAGCTAAAAACACCCAAGAATGGCTAAGAGGAAAACATTGGACTATTCTGAAGTGGCCTTCTATGAGCTCTGACCTAAATCCTATTCCATCTTTGGAAGGAGCTGAAACATGCCGTCTGGAAAAGGCACCCTTCAAACCCGAGACAACTGGAGCAGTTTGCTCATGAGTAGTGGGCCAAAATACCTGTTGAGAGGTGAAGTCTCATTACAGTTACAGGAATCGTTTGATTGCAGTGATTGCCTCAAAAGGTTGTGCAACAAAATATTAAGTTAAGGGTACCATCATTTCTGTCCAGGCCTGTTTAATGAGTTTTCATTTTTAAAAATTCTGTTGAAGCATGGTTGAAAAGCAATGTCTGACTTTCATTTGATCATTTTCATAGAATTTTTATATATTATTACTTTTGTCAGATTCAAGTTATTTCTGTGACCATTGTGGGTTTTTCTTTCATTAAATGAGGGGTACCAACAATTTTGTCCACGTGTGTACCTCCTCACATCGAACAAAAACTTCTACAAACGACTTTATGGAATTGAATTTATGAATCTATGTCACTGAATCACTGTAAGGGAATCGCTAGAGGAGCGATTCCCCAGTGCTGCTGGGGAACAGCAGGCAGAGATGTTACAGTACCCCCCTTTTATGAGGGTCCACCGAACGCTCACCAGACAAACCAGTTTTAGAAGGACCCAGTATTTCTTCTGCCTTTCCCTAAACTACAACAGGTGCTGGTGGACCAGGCAAACGTTTTTTATTCACCTGGCGTTTCCAACTTTTAGTAGCCAAAACAGTCTCCTCACTGACATAATCTAAGGTGTGCAAAGCAATACGGTGGGATGAGCACTGATCTCCCCATTTTACCAATTCCCCTTTACCCCAATCAAAAATAGGATTATGGAGTTTCAACCAGGGGAGCCCCAAAATAATATCGGAAGACAGATGCTCCATAACAAAAAAGCTCATGACTTCCGAATGTGCAGAGCCCACATGTAAAGGGGTCTTGAATCGGACCTTACCCCTGGCCAGTGAGGCAAAATCCGCCTCAGTAACAGACAGAGGAATATCGAGTGGAAAAGCTTAATGCCTAAAGCTGAGACAAACGAGAATGTGACAAAGTTTGTCGCAGACCCAGAGTCAACTAAGGCCTGGCCAGAAACAGATCTGTCCCCAGAGGACAGAGACACAGATAACATCATCTTATTGTTATTTCCGGCAAATTCCTGGTTGCCTGAGTGGTTCTTCCGGAGACGATGCTCTCGTCGAGTCTTGGCGTCCATAGCTCCCAGTTGCATGGGTTCCTCACCAGGAGTGATGGGAGAAAAAGTGGGTTTATCAGGAGAGAGAGAGGAAGAGACAGAAAATTTGGAGGAAACAGATCCTACTCTCTCTTTAACATTTTCCCGGATTCTACGGTCAATACGGACAGCCAAACTCATGGCCTGCTCAAGAGTAGGGGAATCTGGGTGACCAACCCAAACCTCCTTAACACGGTGACACAGGCCTTGTTTAAAGTGGGCCTTTAGAGCTGACTCACACCAACCTGCAGTTACACTGCACTTGCGGAATTCTGAGCAGTACTCCTCAGCAGAACATTTGCCCTGCCGCAGGGTGAGGAGTTGCGATTCCGCAAGCCCAATGTGGTCTGGTTCAGCATATATAGACCCCAAAGACAAAATTTTTTTTCAAAATCTGACCACTCCTCAGCCCCAGGAGGGAGTTCAAGGGCCAAAGCTTGTGGATTCCCCTGTAGGAGGGATATAACTACTCCCACCATTTGGGCCTGGGATGCATGTGGATTAATTCGAAAATACAGACGACAAGACTCCCGGAAAGTCTCAAATTTTTCTCGGTCCCCCGAGAAACGATCTGGGAGTAGCATCTTAACCCTGGAAGGGGCAGAAACAACTGGGAATGCTGCAGCAGCATCAGTTAGGGTATGAACCTGTTTAGCTAGCTCAGCTACCAGGCCTGCCAAACCCTCCATCTTGGCTGCAAGGCACTGAATAGGATCCATGCTGATCCAGAGGGAAGCAAAAGGCAGAAGGTAATTTTTTTGGGCTGGCTATTCTGTAAGGGAATCGCTAGAGGAGAGATTCCCCAGTGCTGCTGCAGAACCCTGGGGGGAGAGGCACAACAAGACAGTGAGCCCTAAGCTGAACCCCCCACTGTCCCTGGCTAACTTGCCTATCTGTCCTAGGTGAGAGCAGCAACTGGTCGACGGGCTTTCCCTAATATAGGTGACAACACAGAATGCAGACAGGACAAACAACGGACAAAGGGAGGTCGGCTAGCCAAGGGGTCGTTACCAGTCAAGCAATGCAGCACAAAATCACAATCCAAGAGAATAGTCAATAAACAGAGCCAGAGGTCAGAAATAGGAATACAGGGAATAGCAGAAAAGAAGCTAGCAGGGACAAGTTACAAGACAAAATCAATAGCCAGCACCCATGTGAGGAATGACAACCTGTTTATAGAAAGTCAGGATCTGCCCCAGACTGGATTGGTAGACAGGCTGTCAATCACACAGGCAAGGCTGAGATTAACTATTGATAAGCCGAAAGAAACAAGGTGCTGGAAACGGGTGTGGCAGAAAATCAATTATATAGTCTAGGACAGTGTTCAGACTGAGCAACAAGAATTTTAAACAAGGAATCAAACTCAGAGACCCAAACAGGCAGAGACGTTACAATCACATTGAGAAACTTGGCCACAGTTGAATAACTGGACATTAATTACTATTAGACAAAGGCCCCACATAGCAAGCCGCAGTCGAAAAACGTGGTGGAAACACATTGTGCTTTTTTCCACAGTGTTTATCACAGAAAGTCCACAGAGTTTTCCTCTGTGGACCTTCTGCTTCTATTATACCTATACAGAAAACGCCAGCATTTCCGTAGGTATATTTGACATGCTGCGTTTTACAAAAATGTGGTTTTTTAAATTGCTGCATTTCTGCTGTGGATTATTTTCTGCAATGTGTGTCATCCAATTAAAGAAAACCTACTTATGCTAAGGCCCCATGTAACGAGCCGCAGCAGAAAAGACTGCGGTGGAAACGTATCACAATTTTTCGGAGGCATTTTTCACAGAAAGTCTGCAGAGCTTTAAAATGCCATTACAAAGCAGCAAACACATATTTGAAGTTACTGGTGCCTCTGGAGTGGTCTTGATATAATCAGGTGTTCCAAAGGTCCTCATATATAAAGGGTAATGGTACAAAACACCCCAATAAAGAGGAATCAATGAAAAGAACACGGGAGAACCTCAGATCACATAAATTCACTAACCGGCTTAGCCCTCAGACAATGAGAGAGCTGTTATATATCTGGAAAGGTGAAAGGCAAATTACCACCTGAACATACACATTTGCCCATTCAGATAAAGTGAGCTAGACAGGGTAATAAGCCCTAAAAAGGGTATCCCAGCTAGCCCCCCTCTCTAGAGCTCCTCAACGCATTTCCCCCTACGGGTTCATCAGGAGGGTGTAAATAAAAAAAATAAAAAAAATGCCGATTTTTGTTTTATGCTAACAACTGCAGTTAAATAGCATGCCACTACTGATATGCAATAGAAGCTGTAGTTTAGCCAATGTCCTGATGGTGGACAGTGGCATATGATGAACCTCTATGCTGATATGTAATGGACTATAACAGCCATGGTTAGTTAATGTGCCAATACACAAATGCAGTGAAAACTGCAGTTAAGCTGGTGCCCTGATGGTGGACAGCAGCAAATGAAGAAAGCCAACCTGAACTTAGCCAGAAGCCAAGCTCATATAGTGCTAACCCTACCCCTTTAGAACGCCCCTATCTATGACATCAATAGACCCAACCAATTACATGGTGAATCCCTCCCACCAAGGCCGGAGGCTCATACTAATGGGTGTGTCCGTTGATATGGAGACGGGAAACACTGTGCTGCTGACATAGAATCAAAAGAAAGGTAAGGAGAAGGTGAAGTAAATAAATCAGCTACGTGAATGTCCCAGATGGAATAAAATAATAAGCGCAAAATAAAGTCCGACACCCGAGGCTTTTTGCAAAAAAAAAAAAATGGAAGAAATGGAATGAGTCAATAAGCTGGCGAACTACACTTTAAAGCACAAACAAAGCTATCAACGATGTCATGATAAAAAGCGACCGTCAGCGCTAAAGTAACAAACAGAACACCTAACACAGTAAAATCCCTTATACAAGAGGGAGAAACATAGGTTTAAATTTAAATAGATTTTGAAATAGTCTGCAAGAAAAAAAAAAAAGACAAAAAAATGAAGCATGCATCCCATCAGAGTGAAAATCACATAAGAAGGGTATGTAATGTAAATGCAACAGACTTCATAGAAGTCATAAATATGAAATAGAAAGGGACTGGAGATATCCACACCTATATGAACGGAGTAAAGGAAATGGACTCATTGAGGCCATAAGGTTTAAACGATTGGAACTTAAAAGTCCATCTAGTTTCCTGTTGTAAAATCAAACGGTCCCAATTACCACTTCTGATAGGGGGAGTAACATGTTCGAGACCTTGGAACTTAAGACACTTTGGATTGCCTCCGTGCTTTTCCCACACATGTGATGACAGCGTTTTGTCTTCTTTTCTCAGGATATAGCTCACATGGTCCAATATCCTGCGGCGAAATTCTCTTTTCATGCGGCAATTGATAAACTGTCTGGTATGGTATGTGGTACCTGTAGATACACAACCTACACTATCACCCCTAGCTACATAATCGCACGCCTTACACGAACCACATTTAAAAGTCCCTTTAGGTATATTACGTTCAAGCCATATTCCAACCGGTGGGGAGGGTTTGAGATGACTGTGTGTTAAAATATCCCCCAAGTTCCTAGCCCTTCTGAATGTAACCGAAGGGGAATGGCTGACTAGATTTTTGATATCTGGATCCATAGTGAGTATGTCCCAATATGATATCAAAATCTGTGTAATGCTCCTCAAACCTCTATCAAAATTGCCCACCAAGTGGATCAAGTGCTCATCCTGTGTATGTTGTTAGGGGTTAGTAGATTGGGGCGATAACTCATTTCTGCATGATGTCTGGCCTCCCGCAGAATAGATAGTGGGTAATCCCATCTACTAAACCTCCCCTCAAGTTGGTTAGCCTTAGCGTGGAAATCCCCAAGGTTCGAGCAGTTCCTCCATACTCTCAAGTGTTGTCCCTTTGGGATCCCACGCCTCAGAGGGGCAGGATGATAGCTATCCCACTTGAGCAGGCAATTGGTTGCCGTTTCCTTGCGAAAAAGTGTAGTGGTTAGACCACCCTGTTCATTAATAGATATGCATAAATCCAAGAAAGTGATAGATCTCGGGCTAATGGATGCCGTAAGGTGCAGATTAATCTGATTGTGGTAAAGGGCTCCCACAAAGCTCCAGAACTTGTCCTCAGGGCCCGTCCATTATATCAAAATGTCGTCTATGTATCTGAGCCACAATGAAATCCAACCTGTCCGTCTCTCAAAAAGCTCAACAAAGACAAGGCGCTCCTCCCACCAGCCAAGAAACAAATTTGCGTAAGTTGGCACAGCGGAACTGCCCATGGCAGGTCCGTGCAGTTGGTGGAAGAAGCGCCTGTCAAATAAAAAATAAGGGGCGCTTATTATTTTATTCCATCTGGGACATTGACGAAGCTGATTTATTTACTTCACCTTCTCCTTACCTTTCTTTTGATTCTATGTCAGCAGCACAGTGTTTCCCATCTCCATACCAACGGACACATCCATTAGTATGAGCCTCCGGCCTTGGTGGGAGGGACTCACCATGTAATTGGTTGGGTCTATTGATGTCATAGATAGGGGCATGCTAAAGGGGCAGGGTTAGCACTATATGAGCTTGGCTTCTGGCTATGTTCAGGTTGGCTATCTTTATTTGCTGCTGTCCATCATCAGGGCACCAGCTTAACTGCAGTTTTCACTGCATTTGTGTATTGGCACATTAACTAACCATGGCTGTTATAGTCCAGTACATATCAGCATAGAGGTTCATCATATGCCACTGTCCACCATCAGGACATTGGCTAAACTACAGCTTCTATTGCATATCAGTACTGGCATGCTATTTAACTGTGGTTGTTAGCCTAATACAAATCGGCGTTTTTTGTTTTTTTTTAATTAACACCCTCCTGATGAACCCGTAGGGGGAAACGCGTTGAGGGGCTCTAGAGAGGGGGCCTAGCTGGGATACCCTTTTTAAGGTTTACTACCCTGTCTAGCTCACTTTATCTGAATGGGCAAATGTGTATGTTCAGGTGATAATTTGCCTTTCACCTTTCCAGATATGTAACAGCTCTCTCATTGTCTGAGGGCTAAGCCGATTAGTGATTTTATGTGATCTGAGGTTCTCCCATGTTCTTTTCATTGATTCCTCTTTATTGGGGTGTTTTGTACCATTACCCTTTATATATGAGGATCTTTGGAACACCTGATTATATCAAGACCATCTCATTTACACATATTGTTAACTGTTTTAATGTGTGCCCGTGGTCTGACCTGGACCTTTTAGTTTATATTAATAAAAGTTATATTTTAGTCTTTCCATTTTTGTGCTATTGGGTTTACTTTCTAAATATGAGCACTTGATTCATATCATAATTTTTTGAATTGTTCATGCATGACTATGTACCATCTTATGCAGCATAGAATACCTCTGAATCATTGGTTGCTATGGGCGTAAAATGAGAGAAACTCATTGTATGGCCACCATCCTCCCCTTATCTCAACCCTATTGAAAACCTATGGAGTATCCTCAAGCAAAAGATCTATGTTGGTGGGAGGCAGTTCATATCAAAACAATAGCTCTGGGAGGCTATTCTGACATAATACAACAAAATTCAAGCATTGGGAGGTTTGTTTAAAATTTGATTTATATTCTAACATTTGAAGTTTTAAACATCATACTGACTGTCATTTGCATCGACCATTTAGGAAAATCAGAGAAAAATATAATTTGCATAATAATTTGGAATGCAGTGTATATAAAAATATAGTAATATTAAGAAATACAGCTCATACTCCAAATAATGCAATACTAAATGTATACAAATAAATAAGGAAATATAGAAATAAATATTGTGAGAGTATGAACCTAGAGGGCGCTAGGGAGCGACCCAGGCCAGCCCTGAAAAGGCCCTCAGCCACACCTTTGGGTGGGGGCGTGTAACTCCAGAGGACTGGAGTATCCTGCTTGGAGCAGGAGATGGTGGACCCAGCTGGGCAGATAGACGATCTGTGCCAGGAGGGCTGAGGTCCACCAGGGACTTTTGCTAGAGTTGAGCAAGAGTCAGGCTAGTGAGGGGCTCTATGAGTGAGTTAGGGCCCTAACTGTGGCCTAGGTTTTGTTTGTTGTTTTGTTATGTTGCCCTTAAGCTGTAATAAAGCCACTTTGTTTTAAATTGGCACCGTCTGAACGCTGTCTCACCGGCGCCCAGTACCACGAACCACCGCTGTTGGGACTAGGAAAAGCCATTTGAGTCTAATTCCCCCAAGTTGTCGCATATGGTGGAAAATCGCGCGCATAAAGAGATCCACGCAAGTCCTGGAAGACAAGTGGTCGGTGACTGCAGTACTGCAAAGTGTGCATTGTGGCCTACAGCTGGAAGAAATCTGTGATTTCAACTGAAGAAACCCAGGAGGGGTGAGTGAATTGCAACATAGCAAGGTATTTGTAAAACTCTGGAAGAGGAATCCAGGGAATGGACTTTGTGTATACTGTGGCACAGAAGTCTGTGAAGTGTTTTGCTGATGGCAAGAAAATTAGCAATGTGTATAGAACCTGGATATTGCAAACAAGTGTATGTGAAAGGCTATAGTGCCATGTTGATGTTTTCTGTGGAAGACAGAAGAAAATGCTGGTTGTTGTAGTGCCACATAAACAGTCTATGTGAAAGGCTATGGTGCCATGTTGGTGTTTTCTGTGGAAGACAGAAGAAAATGCTGATTGTTGTAGTGCCACGTAAGTTAACTGTTTGAATACATGTGACTGCAGAAGATAGCAAAAAGTTGCTGTCGGTTGAACCGAAGGTTGCTGTGGAATATTGTGCAATCTTGTTAGTAAACCATGGGCAAGAAAAAGAGAATTTCAGCTTGTAAAAAAGCAGAGAAGTTATGCACAGGTGTATTAGTGCAGCAGTCTGAATGCAGAGAGACACAAAACTCGGAGCAGATCAGGTGGAATGCAAGTAAAGATAAAGGGTTGCATGATGGTGACTCAATTTTTCTAAAGCACCTCTGTTCTATGATGGAATATGTCCCTGCTGAGTGTGTGTCTCATAATGGAGTGCATGGAAGCACCAAAGATGAAAATATTATGGTGCAGCAGCTTCAAGATGAGAATAAAACCATCAGGTTCATTGATGAGGATAAAATATCTGATTGGAAATGGCAACTTTTGGTATCAGAAAGAGAGAACCTTAAGTTGAACTTGAAGTTAAAGAAAGATCTTGAATCTATGAGGAGTTCATATCCTAGTCATTGTGAAAATGTGGTACTGGGTTTGCCTGGAATGGACTGTGTCACTGAGAAGGAGTTTGCTGAAATGAAATGTGCTCTATCTAATGAAGTTATACAGAGTGTAGAGCAAAAGCAAGTGCTTGAGAAGCAATTGCAGGATTTAAAGGAGCAGCATGTTCAAGACTCCATTGCCAAAGAGAGTGTCATTGAAAAATTAAGAGATGACCTTGAAACTGCTAAACAAAGAGAAAGGGAACTCAAAGCTAGAATATGTAGCCTGGAGAGGGCGCTGTCAGGATCTTGTGAAGATAATGAGAAGTTGTCTGTTTTGGTGCAAAATAATGACAAAGATTTGATGGAAATGTCGTCTGTCCATGCTCAGAAAGTGCAAACCTTACAGGAGAGTCACAAAAAGGTAGAGACTCAACTTCAAATAATGCAACTAAAAGTCACAGAAGGGGACAGGTTTCAAGCAGAGCTGCTAGACAAGGCAAACAGACTACAGGCTCAGGTGACTGATATGAAGAAAAAAATGGAGGATTTGGTTAGCTCCAAGGATGAAGTTGAGACAAACCTGGAATCTGTGCAGATATTGTATGAGAACAAAGCTAATGCTTATGAGATGCTGGAAAAGGCCAAGAGAGAATTGGACCTCCAGACAGAAGACATGAGGATTCAGTTTGAAGGAAACCTGTCTAATTTATCTGCTGAGATTGTAGATCTAAAAATGCTTGTTGCTAAATTAAAGGTGCAAGTGAACAAGCAGGAGGAAATCAAGAAACAGCTGGAGTTTCAGATGGATCAAGTGAAGCGTGAGTCAGAAATAAAGTTGGAAGAGCGCACTTTGCAGATTGAACAGTTAAAAACCGAAGTGGAATCTAAAAGAGAAGAATTGGACCGATTGCAGCAGTCTTTATCCAATACGGAACAGTCAGCATCTGCACTATCTTCAAAGCTGGCGGCATTAGAAGCTGAGAAGGATTCGCTGCAGAGCCTATTAACCTCTAAAGAATCAGAGCTGTTATCCATGAGAAACGTAACACAAGAGAGAGAGTCTGTATTCAACCAAGAACAAGATAAAAGAGCCACTGAGATACGAGACTTGAATGAAAGACTTGACAAAAAGTCTGCAGATGAGCAGAAGCTGTATCTGAATGAGCTGAAGGATAAGCAGTCTTTAATAGATGCTGACCTGACAACTGTTAGAAGAAAACTGCAGAATATCCTAGAATTAGGAGGCAGAGTGGATAAAGAGATGGCATCTACATCTGCTGCCATAGAAGATGTCAGGAAGATTGAGGAAGTCCTGCAATTTGCAATAGTAGAAACTGAGGTTGAGGCTGCTCAGAGAAATGTGGCATTGGAGAAAACTGCCAGCGTAGAGGCAGAGGAAGCAGAGCCATTAAGGCAGCCAGAACGTGTAACCAAAAAGCATCTGGGTACTGACAGAAAAAGCTGTGATGTTGAAAACTTGGTATCCCAGTCCTCCGGTGTTAGCACAGGGAATGAAAATAAGTTGAAGAATGGACTAGAGTGTGGAAGTGGTTTTCCGGCTGCCGTACAGGTGTGGAAGCATTATACAGAAACCATTCCAATATATGATGTGGCAGTTGTTAAAGACATACCAGAAAATGTAGTTCAGCGTGAGCTATTTTGTGAGGGTGTACTGTATGGCCCTTGTGCAGAAGGAGAAGATATTGCAGTACAGAGATTGTGTATCTCAAACAAAGAGGAGAGCAAGTGGCCTATGTCTCCTAACCTTCTAAGCCTTGATGGTGATGGCAAAGTTCGCTTTGTGATGAAGGTTACAGAAAAGGTACCCATGAAATATTTATACTCTAAAGACATTGATGTACATGAAGTACATGTTAGCTGGTATCTGAGCTCCTGTGGATTCGTGATAGGAGAAGAAGATTCTTACGGCTATTCACTAAAGGGATCAAAGTCATGCAATGGGATGGCTGAAGACTATGGTGAAAAATATGAAAATGATGTGATCCCCTGTGTGGCGAATTGTGGAGGTGATGGAGTAGAGCTGGCCTTTGCGCAGAATGACCAGGATCTTGGTATAGCGTTTAAAGTGAGGAGAAGACGGAAGGCTCGACGGAGCGGTATTTGGAAGAGGAGACCGCCAGATGGGGACATCTGGAGAAACACTGGACAAGTGTATAAGATTGAAGAGGGACGGCGACATATGTCTTGTCCCATTGTAGCTCATCCCATGGGTAGTGAGCTGAGGGGGAGGGTATGTGAGAGTATGAACCTAGAGGGCGCTAGGGAGCGACCCAGGCCAGCCCTGAAAAGGCCCTCAGCCACACCTTTGGGTGGGGGCGTGTAACTTCAGAGGACTGGGGTATCCTCTTGGAGCAGGAGATGGTGGACTTAGCTGGACAGATAGACGATCTGTGCCAGGAGGGCTGAGGTCCACTGGGGACTTTTGGTAGAGTTGAGCAAGAGTCAGGCTAGCGAGGGGCTCTATGAGTGAGTTAGGGCCCTAACTGTGGCCTAGGTTTTGTTTGTTGTTTTGTTATGTTGCCCTTAAGCTGTAATAAAGCCACTTTGTTTTAAATTGGCACCGTCTGAACGCTGTCTCACCGGCGCCCAGTACCACGAACCACCGCTGTTGGGACCAGGAAAAGCCACCATTTGAGTTTAATTCCCCCAAGTTGTCGCAATATATATCACCCAAATAATAAATATTTACCTATTGCCAACTGTACAAGTACTCAATACAAATAAGTGCCAGGGAAGAGAACCGCACACGTGTCGCTGCAAACACCTGTGACAAAGGAATATGAGGCCGCAAAAGTCTGCAATTGAGCCATAGCAGACAAAGATCCTTACTGCGCAATATCAGAAATCAGTGTAAAGGCGCTTAAAGAATTGACTGACTTTCATGAACATGCGTTATCACTGACCCACTACTTTAAAAACTGGGTTTACCCACAAAAATTACTTTCCAGGGCATATCAGAATTCTAGAGATAGTTCTAAGGAGGAACTTCTGCAACTCTGTGTTCATCATTTGGATGACAATTGATTTATAATAAACTTCAACAATTAATGGACAGACATAAAGAGGATTTTCAGGATACATTTACAGTGCCTTGCAAATGTATTCAAACCCCTTGAACTTTTTTACATTTTTTCACCTTACAACCACAAACTTAAATGTATTTTATTGAGATTTTAAGTGATAGACCAACACAAAGTAGCAGATAATTGTGAAGTGGAACGAAAATGATACATGGTTTTCAAAATTTTAATCAAATAAAAATCTGAAAAGTGTGACGTGCAAAAGTACTCAGCCCCCTATATCTATAATTACAGCTGCAAGTCTTTTGGGGTATGTCTCTACCAGCTTTGCGCATCTAGAGACTGAGATTTTTGCCCATTCTTCTTTGCAAAATAGCTCAAGCTCAGCCAGATTGCATGGAGAGCGTTTATGAACAGCAATTTTCATGTCTTGTCACAGATGCTCAATGGGATTTAGGTCTGGACAGTGGCATAAATACCAGGGTAGCACCGGGAGTGGCTGCCATAGGGCCCGAGATATTAAAGGGCCCCGTGGGGCCCTGATGTTTTTTGTTTTTTTTTAATAGGCCGTTACCTGCTTGTGTAACCTGTAGCTCTGGCTGTATGTTTAGGGTCATTGTCTTGCTGGAAGGTGAATCTCCTTCCCAGTCTCAAGTCTTTTGCAGTCTCTAACAGGAGACAGGATTGCCCTGTATTTAGCACCATTCATCTTCCCATCAACTCTGACCAGTTTCCCTGTCCTTGCTGAAGAAAAGCATCCCCCGCAGCATGATGCTGCCACCACCATGTGTCACAGTGGATGGCCATGTCTTGGTAGATTTGCAGTTGTAGAATACTTTTTCCATTTTTGGATAATGGATTGAACAGTTCTCCTTTTGGATGCTCAAAGTTTGGGATATGTATTTATAACCTAACCATGCTTTAAACTTCTCCACAACTTTATTTCTGACCTGTCTGGTGAGTTTCTTGGTCTTCATGATGCTGTTTGTTCAAGAGTGTTCTCTAACAAACCACTGAGGCCTTCACAGAACAGGTGTATTTATACTAAGACTAAATTACACATAGCTGGACTCTATTATCTAACTCAGTGACTTCTGAAGGCAATTGATTGCACTGGATTTTATTTAGGGGTATCAGAGTACAGGGGGCTGAGTACTTTTGCACGTCACACTTTTCAGATTTTTATTTGATTAAAATTTTGAAAACCATGTATCACTTTCGTTCCACTTCACAATTATGTGCTACTTTTGTGTTGGTCTATAACTTAAAATCTCAATAAAATATATTTGTTTGTGGTTTTAGGGTGACAAAATGTGAAACATTTCAGGGGGTATGAATACTTTTGCAAGCCTCTGTAGATAGCTTTTATGGCCCAATCAATGTTTTTTACGTCAGCAGCCACAGACTAGAAACACAGTAAGGCTAGGTGCTTACTAGTACTGACATCACATCATGGGTGCAAGGCAGGTACAGTTTCACCACTAGATGGGACCCATTTGCCTCCTCCAATGCCTCTACCCTGGACCATTTCCCACTCCACAACTTCACCAGGGCAATTTCTGGCCGCCGCACATCGCAGCCGCAAGACTATCCCCATAAGCTCATGACCCCGGATTCAGCTGCCGTTCTTGGGAACACTGCTCTTCTCCCGTTGCAAGTTGACTCTATGCTCCTCATCTTCACCCCTGAGGTATCAGGTCACTTGAAACCTCTCTCAGCTACCAGCCTCAGTTGCCATCTTAAAACACTCCTGTGTTTCAGCTGGTGCCTACAAGGACTTTTTGCCAAGACATCTGTCGTGGTTGGTGAGGGAGATTTAACAATATTTGGAGCTGCATCCTTAGCTCCTAATCCAGGCAAGTCCATCCACATTTATACATATCAACACTTGTTACAGTGTAGCTGCTCCTGGATAGACTTGCATACTCAGTCCTGCAACACTAATAACTTATTGCCAAGCTACAATCTTCTCCAGTTGGCCCCCGGTGGAATGTGCTCCTATGGAGCGCCTATTGCACCACATGGACCAGTGCGTGCTTTCATATAATACCATCCTAAATTGATAATGTCTCTTTAGCCCTTTGTCCGCCAGCCATGGCATTTGTACCCATTACAGCTGACTTATAGGGTACTGTTTATGGTCTGCTTTGTCCATTTTGATGGGCCATGTCGACTCACTCACAAATGTGCAAACGTAGGAAACGCAGAGACAGCCCTTGTGTTTAGAACACCGTGTCCATCTAATATGGCTAAGGTGGATTCCCACACAGCAGCATAGCATCATTTGCTGCCTCTGGACAAGAACACCCATCAGATGCTGGAGATCTTAATATAGACTTTAAGGTTCTTTTTGCAAAAATTAAATTGTTCACCACTGAACTATCTAAAGCCGTTACAGATTTCACCGAGCAGATAAATGACCTAGGCACCAGGGCGTCAGAAGTTGAAGATTGTATGGATGAAGTCACTAATGCCCTGTAGAAGGACAAATCCCAACTTGATGATTACGCCCAGCCATGGAACTCAAATTGAAAGACCTAAAAAACAGTTCCAGGAGGGCGAACATCTTAGTTAGAGGGATGCCAGAGTCAATTACCACACTGAAGAACACTGTGCATAATCTGTTCCGGGCGATATTACCTCAAGTTGACCCAACATCACTATGAATGGATCGTATACACAGAGCTCTCAGATGCCTTAAGAACCCCAATATCTCTAGAGACATCTTTCTAAAGTTGCCCAGAATTGAGCGACCAGCTCCTAGCGGTGGCCTGGAAACTTTAACCTTTACCAGGTATGACACTTTTGGTTCACTCTTTGCTGATCTAGCCCAACCACCTTGGATAAACACAGAACTATGCATCCGTTCACCCTGGCTCTTCAGAAGGCTCAAATTGGCTATCACTGGGATTTCCTTTTTCATATTGCATGCTCAATGGTAAAGATTATGTCATCCACTCCCTGAAAAAAGGCGTGGACCTCCTCGAGCGGGAAAGAATTGCGGTCGAAGACATAGAGGGTCTGGGACACCTGCCCCAGAGACCTAATCATACTTGGCAAGCAAAACGTAAACAGGTCCCGAGCATGCTCAGTTCTCCACGGCCTCTGAACCCTACCTCAACAACCTGACATATATGTTACAGTACTTCTACGATATCCTTGTTTGGTGACCATCAGGTATGGACATTATTTGCTTATATAAGTTGCTGTTATGCTGTTCTTTTGGGTCATCCTATGAATCTCATAACGTTTAACATCTGACTTTGGGTAAGCCTACTGCATATAGATTATGTCATACTATATTGTTTCTGATATTAGCATGTGTTGTTTGCTATCATTCTCATTTTTTATACCTTTTGCATGAGTGCCCTTTTTTCATCAGACAGTGAGCATCTAAAACTGTCAATAACCCACCTATGTGGCCCCCTTTATGAGAGGGTGATGCCGTGGCAATGGATAACATGTTCTCCCCATGCATTATACATTTTGGGGATAGCTACGTACCCTTTTTCCCTGGTACACATTCTCTGATACTTGTTTTATTTGAGTTGTTCCCTGTTATCTGTGTTTTCACTTGTCTAGTTTCTTTTTATGCACTGATTCCCTGAACCTTTGCACATGCTGGCCCTCGGGCCCCCCGTTTGAATTTACACGGTTTACCCAGGTGCTACCGTTTTTTTGTAAATATTCAATTAACACACTCAGCTCTATAAGTATGCTAATAAACCAGATAAAATGTTAGCCTTCAAGTTGAGGGCCAAACAAAGGTTAACACAGTCTACCGACCGAGGGATCCAGGAAAACCTTTAGGTCTCAACCCAATTCTATATATCAACAATTCCATCACTTCTATCAGTCACTGTACTCTACCCCCGCATCAGTACAAAAGCCGGCAATCATCTCTTTTCTAACGCAACTACAGATCCCCATGATTATGTCCGCGCAATCTGAGGCCCTAAATAACACTGACTATGGAGGAGGTAGACTTGGTGGTTGATGTCCTCAAAAATGGTCAGGTACCCAGGCCCGACGGTTTCTCCTTCTTATATTATAAAATGTTTAGGAAAATATTAGTCCCCTGCTTTCAACAAATGTGTAACTTTATCCTAAAGAGAGGCACATTCCCCACAGACATGCTTAGTGCACTAACAACGGTTTATCCCTAAAATTAATAAAGATACTATCACCTCACTATTTGTAGGCCAATTTCACTCCTGAACATGGATGTAAAACTTTTTTCGTCCATTCTAGCCTTTCGTCTGAACAGTTTACTCTCATCTTTAGTTCACTCTGATCAGGTGGGTTTCATACTCGGCAGGTAAGCCTCGGATAATGTGTGAAAATTATGCAATATAGTACACTGGTCTAACGTACAGCACAAATCCCTCTCCTTATTGTCCTTGGACATAGAAAGGGTCTTTGATAGTCTATCCTGGATTACCTTGCCCAGGGCAAAATATAAGTGGCGTCTCGTTGGTGGACCCCGAGCTTCCAGATCTCAGATTATTAAACAAATGAATAATATTATGCTATTTGAGGAGATTAATCCTACCATATCTGACACTCCCCCCCCCCCCCCCACTTTGATAAGGTCTGGTCTCCCTGGATTAATCACCCAATGACCTTTGACATGTTTGTGATAGCAGTGCTCCACCTCCCACCCCCCTATCACCACTTCTCCCTTACTCCCTGTGTTAGTTGAACCCCTTTTTACTAAAGGTTCTTCTGTTTTCTTGAACTACCAAAACTGTATACACAAAATTTAACCACTTTCATGCCAGATGTTTTACCCCCCTTCCAGACCAGGTACTTTTTCAAGTTTTTTTGTATGTGCGGTTTTGGAATGCTATAACATTTTTATCATTTAATTTCTGCATCCTTTTTCGGTGACAAATAGGGCTTTATTTTTATATTGTTTTTATTTTTGCATGTGTTTTTAATTTTTTTTTTATATCTTGGAAAATATAGACAAAAGAGGAGGGAAAACGCGTCTGTTTTTCACTTTTATAATTTTTTTAAATTTAATAGCACTTTTAGTGCTACTAAAAACTTTATAAAATAGTTTTTACTTTCCGTTACGGTAATTTTTATTTTTTATGGTGTCGTCAGGGGTGGGGCTATAACCTGTAATAAGGGAATTTTATTGGCATATTATTTTATTTATTTTTTGTAATTATTTTTATTTACTTTTTTTTTTTTTACTTTTCTATTCATTTTTTTTTTATTATTTATTTTTTTACATTGTGTCCCCATAAGGTCATAATAGAACTTCGGGTTCATCTCATTACCTTTTTTTGTGGGGGAGGCTGATTTCCCCGTAACTGGGGAACAACTGGTACATTTAGCCCCAGTTGCAGGAAGAATACAGCCTCCTGCACGTTACTTGCACACTGCTATAGAGCTGATCTGGGTCCTGTAGGACCCAGCAGCTCTAACAGACTCTGATCCCAGTGGATCACGTGACCGCCGGGTCAGAGGGGAGCAGCAAGATGGCAGCGCTCATAGCGCTATATACAGCGCTCATTGAGCTCTGTATACACAGCAATCGGGAAGGCAGGGAAGGTAATAAACCTTCCTGTCTTCTCTCTGGGAGCTCCAGCTGAAGTTACAGCTGGCTCCTCGTTTCAGCAGCTGCACGATTTTGTGCAGCTGCTGAGTTCTGCTTGGACGTACTGGTACTTCCTTGCAGAACTAGACAACCACCTTCCGGACGTAAAAACCCAATGGGCGGTCCGGAAGTGGTTAAAGAGGTATTCCCAACTCAAGGATCCTACCTATACTGGTAGCTTATGTAAATTGAAGACTTTTCTTAAATATATTGCTTTAGAAATGCTGCTTTTGTTTTCCTGCAATGTGAAATTATTCCTCCCATTGTTTACACAGCGTTTCCATAACCACAGACCTGTGTAATAGGACAAGTGATGTCACTCACTGCTCTCACTGTTATCTACAGCTCTGCTGACAGGACAATCAGTTCTGCTAATTGCAGTTTGCTGATAAAGCCCTGTCTGTTATCTCTCTATGTAGTAGTATAATGTTGTACCGTGTTAGCCATTGAAAGTAGTGGAAGAGTGAAGAAATCAGGCGATACCTTTTAGAGGCTAACTGAGTATATTTATAAGTAAGCTTTCAGGAGTACTCGCTCCCTTCATCAGACATGGTGTGATACAAGAACTGAAAATTAACAGATTTTTATACACATGGTTTTCAAAGCATTTTAGAGTCCTTAAAAAAAAAAAAATTGCAATCTAAGTAGAGAAGTTATTTACAACAGGTCAAAAAAAACAGTCTGGAAACTTGTGGTGCGTGACGGAGGGATCAGTAATTCTTGCTGTTATCTGTTTGCTATCAGGAGGTGATTTGTGTCCCTCACAGGTCATACATAGTGTGATTTGAAGCTGGCATGAATATTGAGTTCAGTTCATGGTTCAAACATAGTGTGACATGAAGCTGGCATGAATATTAAGTCCAAATTGCAGAGTTTGAAATTTTTGCATAAATTTGTACTCCATTTCTTTCCTTTTCTCCTATGTCTTAAAATGTCCCATTAAAACCACAACCCACAAATCTTCAATAGAGTGGTTTTCTCCGGAGAAATGTGCGGCCACTGGGAGATCTGTTCTGCTGTTATTAATGGTGGATCTGTGTGAGTTCATTCGTTGACTGAGTCTCTGCCCTGTTTCCCCCACATAGAGGCCTCTGGTGGGACATTGCACACACATTATGAGGTACACCACATTGGAAGACCTGCAGGAAAGTGTCCCCCTAATTCTGTGTACCTGTTGTGACTGTGGGATAGGTACACTGTCAGCGGTGTGGATGTGCTTGCAGGTCATGCACCTTTTATGTAGGCAAGGTGAGGTGCCATTTTCAGTTGGGGCCTTCAGGGCACTCCGGACGATAATGCGCCTCAGGTTTGGTGGTTGTCGAAAGGAGAGGAGAGGGGGGACTGGAAATATGTCCTTGAGTCTGTTGTCCCTATGTAGCACAGGTTGGAGCTCCTTGGCAATCCTTCGTAGGATCTCCAGCTGTGGGTTGTAGGTGACGACTAGGGGCACTCGGGCTTCTTTCTGGGTCTCTCTATATGTGAGCAGACTGTCTCTGTTAATGGCTGCTGCTTTGTTTAATTGGTTGTCTGTCACTTTTGGTTTGTATCCCAATCTGAGAAATTTCATCCTCAGATCCAGGAGGTGCTTGTCCAGGTCTGTTTTGTCGGAGCAAATACGATTGTATCGTATAGCCTGGCTGTAGATTATAGATTGTCTTGTGTGCTTGGGGTGGAAGCTGTCGTTTCTCAGGTAGGCCGTTCTGTCTGTGGGTTTGTGGTATATCGATGTGAGTAGCCGGTGGTCTTTAATGTATATTGTGGTATCCAGAAAGTGAATTTCACTCCCTGAATAGCTAAGTTTAAGGTTGATGGTCGGGTGAAAGTTATTGAAGTCATTATGGAATTGAAGTAGGGCCTCCTCACCTGCAGTCCAGATGACAAGGATATCATCGATATTAGAAGGTAAATCATAGGTTTGGTGGCGCCCTGCGCCCTGGAGCTAATGCAGCACTGGATAAATATATTGACTGTTTCAGAAGCAAAGTAAAATCAGAAATCCTGGAGAAACAAAAGAAACAGGCGCATAACCTAACCCTGCAGGAACAGAAGGCTATTACTTCACTGAAAGAAAATCAGGATATAATAATAAAACCAGCTGACAAAGGGGGCGCAATAGTCATAATGAACACCTCAGACTATATCCAGGAAGCAAACAGGCAACTGTCAAATCCCATCCATTACTCCAAACTTGGAAGTGATCCCACAGAGGCCTATATGAAAGAACTAAAGAGTATGATCAAGGAGTTTCCAGTCCAGATCCAGAATCAGGTAAAAGGACTTATCCCACAAGATCCCAGGCCGGGCTGCTTCTATATGCTCCCAAAGATACACAAAGATGGCAACCCTGGGAGGCCTATCATTTCTGGCATTGGGACACTGACAGAAAACATCTCAGGTTGGGTGGAAAATCTCCTAAAACCCCTTGTCAGGGATACTCCAAGCTATATCCAGGACACCACTGACCTTCTTAACAAAATGAATGCCCTGGGCCCTCTACCTGAGGGTACCATTTTGGCCACCATGGATGTGGAATCCCTGTATACCAACATTCCCCACAAGGATGGAGTTGCAGCATGTCGGGTACACCTGGCAAAACAAAACCTCCCAACAGAACCAGTAACGCAGCTCATACAATTCATCCTTAGCCACAACCATTTTACCTTTGGAGAGGATCTATATCTACAGCGAATGGGAACTTCAATGGGGACCAGATGTGCACCCCAATATGCAAATCTCTTTATGGCAGAAATGGAAGGAACATATTTATCAACATGCGCCACCAAACCTATGATTTACCTTCGTTATATCGATGATATCCTTGTCATCTGGACTGCAGGTGAGGAGGCCCTACTTCAATTCCATAATGACTTCAATGACTTTCACCCGACCATCAACCTTAAACTTAGCTATTCAGGGAGTGAAATTCACTTTCTGGATACCACAATATACATTAAAGACCACCGGCTACTCACATCGATATACCACAAACCCACAGACAGAACGGCCTACCTGAGAAACGACAGCTTCCACCCCAAGCACACAAGACAATCTATAATCTACAGCCAGGCTATACGATACAATTGTATTTGCTCTGACAAAACAGACCTGGACAAGCACCTCCTGGATCGGAGGATGAAATTTCTCAGATTGGGATACAAACCAAAAGTGACAGACAACCAATTAAACAAAGCAGCAGCCATTAACAGAGACAGTCTGCTCACATATAGAGAGACCCAGAAAGAAGCCCGAGTGCCCCTAGTCGTCACCTACAACCCACAGCTGGAGATCCTACGAAGGATTGCCAAGGAGCTCCAACCTGTGCTACATAGGGACAACAGACTCAAGGACATATTTCCAGTCCCCCCTCTCCTCTCCTTTCGACAACCACCAAACCTGAGGCGCATTATCGTCCGGAGTGCCCTGAAGGCCCCAACTGAAAATGGCGCCTCACCTTGCCTACATAAAAGGTGCATGACCTGCAAGCACATCCACACCGCTGACAGTGTACCTATCCCACAGTCACAACAGGTACACAGAATTAGGGGGACATTTTCCTGCAGGTCTTCCAATGTGGTGTACCTCATAATGTGTGTGCAATGTCCCACCAGAGGCCTCTATGTGGGGGAAACAGGGCAGAGACTCAGTCAACGAATGAACTCACACAGATCCACCATTAATAACAGCAGAACAGATCTCCCAGTGGCCGCACATTTCTCCGGAGAAAACCACTCTATTGAAGATTTGTGGGTTGTGGTTTTAATGGGACATTTTAAGACATAGGAGAAAAGGAAAGAAATGGAGTACAAATTTATGCAAAAATTTCAAACTCTGCAATTTGGACTTAATATTCATGCCAGCTTCATGTCACACTATGTTTGAACCATGAACTGAACTCAATATTCATGCCAGCTTCAAATCACACTTTGTATGACCTGTGAGGGACACAAATCACCTCCTGATAGCAAACAGATAACAGCAAGAATTACTGATCCCTCCGTCACGCACCACAAGTTTCCAGACTGTTTTTTTTGACCTGTTGTAAATAACTTCTCTACTTAGATTGCAATTTTTTTTTTTTTAAGGACTCTAAAATGCTTTGAAAACCATGTGTATAAAAATCTGTTAATTTTCAGTTCTTGTATCACACCATGTCTGATGAAGGGAGCGAGTACTCCTGAAAGCTTACTTATAAATATACTCAGTTAGCCTCTAAAAGGTATCGCCTGATTTCTTCACTCTTCCACTACTTTCAATGGCTAACACGGTACAACATTATACTACTACATAGAGAGATAACAGACAGGGCTTTATCAGCAAACTGCAATTAGCAGAACTGATTGTCCTGTCAGCAGAGCTGTAGATAACAGTGAGAGCAGTGAGTGACATCACTTGTCCTATTACACAGGTCTGTGGTTATGGAAACGCTGTGTAAACAATGGGAGGAATAATTTCACATTGCAGGAAAACAAAAGCAGCATTTCTAAAGCAATATATTTAAGAAAAGTCTTCAATTTACATAAGCTACCAGTATAGGTAGGATCCTTGAGTTGGGAATACCTCTTTAACCACTTCCGGACCGCCCATTGGGTTTTTACGTCCGGAAGGTGGTTGTCTAGTTCTGCAAGGAAGTACCAGTACGTCCAAGCAGAACTCAGCAGCTGCACAAAATCGTGCAGCTGCTGAAACGAGGAGCCAGCTGTAACTTCAGCTGGAGCTCCCAGAGAGAAGACAGGAAGGTTTATTACCTTCCCTGCCTTCCCGATTGCTGTGTATACAGAGCTCAATGAGCGCTGTATATAGCGCTATGAGCGCTGCCATCTTGCTGCTCCCCTCTGACCCGGCGGTCACGTGATCCACTGGGATCAGAGTCTGTTAGAGCTGCTGGGTCCTACAGGACCCAGATCAGCTCTATAGCAGTGTGCAAGTAACGTGCAGGAGGCTGTATTCTTCCTGCAACTGGGGCTAAATGTACCAGTTGTTCCCCAGTTACAGGGGAAATCAGCCTCCCCCACAAAAAAAAGGTATTGAGATGAACCCGAAGTTCTATTATGACCTTATGGGGACACAATGTAAAAAAATAAATAATAAAAAAAAATGAATAGAAAAGTAAAAAAAAAAAAATGTAAATAAAAATAATTACAAAAAATAAATAAAATAATATGCCAATAAAATTCCCTTATTACAGGTTATAGCCCCAGAGACGGGTCGAATGACCTGAAGGATTTAAGCAAACAACCTATACCTGAACCAGGATTTTGTGGACTGGTGCCACCGGAACCACCTGAAGATTAACGCGGGGAAGACCAAGGAGATGGTGGTGGACTTCCGCAAAGGCAGAAGCCCTCCTAAACCAGTGGACATCCTGGGGACGGGCATCGAGATTGTGAACACCTATAAGTACCTGGGTTTGCTCCTTAATAATAAGCTGGACTGGGCAGATCATATGGAGGCCCTGTACAGGAAGGGCCACAGCAGGCTCTACCTGCTTAGGAAACTGAGAGCCTTTGGAATCCGGGGGGCACTTCTTAGAACTTTCTTCAACTCGGTAGTGGCATCAGCCATCTTCTTTGGAGTGGCCTGCTGGGGGAGCAGTATATCAACCAGGGACAGAAATAAACTTGACAAGCTGATTAGAAAGGCCAGCTCTGTCCTGGGGAGCCCACTGGACCCAGTGCAGGTGGTGGGTGACAGAAGGATACTGTCCGTGGTGAGCTCCATGCAGAAGAAGAAGTCCCATCCCATGCATGAGACTGTGATCGCGCTGAGCAATACTGTCAGTGACCGACTGCTCCACCCTAGGTGTGAGAAGGAGCGGTATCGGAAGTCTTTCCTCCCCACCGCGGTTAGGCTGTACAACCAACACCGACCTAAGCGGAGATCATTACACACAGAGAACTGAAATATCTCTCTGCCTGTTAAATCCCCCCCCCCCTCCTCTGCTACGTCTTATCTGTCTGTCTGCTATTAATGTAATGCCTCTCACCTTGGAACATTCCTGTACATGTTGTATTTGTATTTGTATCTGCTTATCTTTGCTGCTGTAACACACTGAATTTCCCCATTGTGGGACTATTAAAGGACTATTATTATTATTATTATTATTATTATTATTATTATTATTATTATTATTATTATAATCACCGTCTTTTGTTCTGTAATTACTGTCACACCACAGGAGGTTGTTGTTCTCCATTGAGTTTAGCCATTTAGTTTCTAGTTAGTTCTATTCAGTTTATTGTATTTGATAATATAAAGACTATACATATTGTATTTAGTTTAGTTTTATTTGAGCAAAAAAGCACTGAAACAATTAATCATTTTTTATATATTTTAAATAGAATTAGAAATTTTAGAGCAAGGTACAGCTGTGAGTAATGACCAGAAGCATTTGTCTAAGGCCTCAAGCACACTAGCGAAAAAAAATCGCGATGCGATTTTTTTCTGCGATTTGCCAATGTATTTCAATGGCACCAAGCACACCTGCGATTTTTTTTTTGTGTGATTTTTTTCATAGGGGCGATTTTCCAGTGATTTTTTTTTTTTTTTTTTTTTTTTTTTTTTTTTTTCGTGAAAAATAATCCCAGAGGAGTGATCTATATGGGACAGATCGCAAAAATATCGCAAGTAGCTGCGATTTTTTTTTTTTTTTTTTTTTTCTGCACTCATTGACTTGAATCTAAATATACAAAAATGTAAATATACAAAAGAAAAACTGTTATTTGTTTCCATGCTTTTTATTTTTGTTACGAAAATAATAAAAAAAAATACAAGGAATAAAACAATTCCACACATATTTACAATAGGCTGCTGTGGGGGGCTGCGTGTTTGTGTGTGTGAGTGGCATGTCCTTCTTCTGTGACTAGCATTTCAGCACTCACTCAGCAGTCTGTCTGCACTGTCGGAACATACCTGGCACTGCCTGTGTATGTCCCTGGTACATTTGCCACACGTGTATTTGTAGCAGTCAACACATCTCTCAGTTGCACAATTGTTCGTGCATCGATGGTTGACCTGACACTTTGCCCTTTGGCCAGGGCTGGGTGTGGAAGGTTGTTGCCAAAGGAGTTTCTCCTTGCGTGCCTTCTTTTCAGTCACATGAGAGCCACCTAACTCTTTTGCAAGCTCAACCAGGAAGTCCACCCGTCTCTCCTGCACCCCAGTGCATGCCTGATAAAGAACATGAGCATTCAGTGCTGCCATGTCACGTGTTCCTGCACGCACGCTGTACTCCCGCACCATTTGGTCCATTACATCCACACCGCACTTTGTGTGGTTGTATTGTGTGACCGTGTTTGGCTTCCTTTTGTTGATATCCTCAGTCTCACCACGCTGTGCATGCTGCTGAGAATGTAGACGGCCTTCTTTCGTTTGGGTGCATACACTGTCAGTGTGGCACCAGTGGTTGAAAACACCTGAGTGGTGAATTCAGTGCGGTCCATCTGTCTAGCGGATTGAGGAATTTCCTGGCGACTCTTGTTGACTGTGCCGAGGATAGTGGTTTTCCGGCTAAGCAGTCGTTGTGCAAGTGACAATGATGTAAAGAAATTGTCCATGGTTACAGTTCTGCCCTTGTCCATGAATGGTTCCATCAGCCTCATCACTACAGTTTCGGACAGTCTCTCCCCGCTGGGACGACTGGGGTCCTTGCCAAGATATGGGAGGACATTACAGATGTACTTTGATTTCAAGTCGCAAGCCTCCCAAAACTTGATGCCAAACTTGTCTGGTTTTGTTGCAATGTATTGCAGAAAACAGCAGCGAGTCTTTGACGGGAAAAGCTGTTCATCAATAGTGATGTGTCGACCAGGGTTGTAGGCAGGGGTATAACTACTGGGGTAGCAGCGGTAGCAGCTGCCACAGGGCCCGGGACATTACGGGGCCCCCAGCGGGCCCCCGATGCGTTTTTTTTTTTTTTTTTTTTTATAGTCCGTTATCTGCTGGAGTAACCCCAGCAGGTATCGGGCCCTATATACTTACCGTTCCCCAAGGTCCCGCTCACGGCCGCCTGCGCTTCCGATTCTGCGGAGGCGGCTGTGAGCAGGAGCGGGGATTGGTACGTGAGGCCACGGGCCGAACACCACAATCTCTGCTATCATTATACATCGGGGTCTTTTCAGACCCCGGAGTATAATAATCGGAGGCCCAGAGTTGGTGAGGGAACATAAAAAACAATGTACTTACCTGTCCTGTGCTTCTCCAGGCTTCGGGCCTGTTTGGTGACGTCCCAGACGTCAGCCGACATCATTTTGCGTCGCGACGCAGGCCCGCGTCACGTGACGCCGGCCTGGTCCAACATTGAAGAAGGCCAGAGTAGCGCACGGGCATGTACCGGAGCGAGGAACAGGTAAGCAACGTTGTTTTTTAATGTTTCTATCCTCCCCTGGGTCTCTGATCATTATACTCTGGGGTCTGAAAAGACCCCAGAGTATAATAATTGTTCATGGGTGGTCCACAATGGGACATATAATAGTGTGTGCAGGGGCCACTATGGGGCAAAATACTCAGTGCAGGGGCCACTATGGGGAATAATAGTGTGTGCAGGGGCCACTATGGGACATGATACTGTGTGCAGGGGCCCCTATGGGACATGATACTGTGTGCAGGGGCCACTATGGGGCATGATACTGTGTGCAGGGGCCACTATGGGGCATTATACTGTGTGCAGGGGCCACTATGGGACATAATACTGTGTGCAGGGGCCACTATGGGACATCATACTGTGTGCAGAGGCCACTATGGGACATGATACTGTGTGCAGGGGCCACTATGGGACATGATACTGTGTGCAGAGGCCACTATGGGACATGATACTGTGCAGAGGCCACTATGGGACATGATACTGTGTGCAGTGGCCACTATGGGACATGATACTGTGTGCAGGGGCCACTATGGGACATGATACTGTGTGCAGGGGCCACTATGGGGCATGATACTGTGTGCAGGGGCCACTATGGGACATAATACTGTGTGCAGCGGCCACTATGGGACATGATACTTTGTGCAGGGGCCACTATGGGACATGATACGGTGTGCAGGGGCCCCCCGGTATGGGACATGATACTGTGTGCAGGGGCCACTATGGGACATGATACTGTGTGCAGAGGCCACTATGGGACATGATACTGTGCAGAGGCCACTATGGGACATGATACTGTGTGCAGAGGCCACTATGGTACATGATACTGTGTGCAGGGGCCCCTATGGGACATGATACTGTGTGCAGAGGCCACTATGGGACATGATACTGTGTGCAGGGGCCACTATGGGACATGATACTGTGTGCAGGGGCCACTATGGGGCATGATACTGTGTGCAGGGGCCACTATGGGACATGATACTGTGTGCAGCGGCCACTATGGGACATGATACTGTGTGCAGGGGCCACTATGGGACATGATACTGTGTGCAGAGGCCACTATGGGACATGATACTGTGCAGAGGCCACTATGGGACATGATACTGTGTGCAGAGGCCACTATGGGACATGATACTGTGTGCAGGGGCCCCTATGGGACATGATAGTGTGTGCAGAGGCCACTATGGGACATGATACTGTGTGCAGGGGCCACTATGGGACATGATACTGTGTGCAGGGGCCACTATGGGACATGATACTGTGTGCAGGGGCCACTATGGGGCATGATACTGTGTGCAGGGGCCACTATGGGACATGATACTGTGTGCAGAGGCCACTATGGGACATGATACTGTGTGCAGGGGCCACTATGGGACATGATACTGTGTGCAGGGGCCACTATGGGACATGATACTGTGTGCAGCGGCCACTATGGGACATGATACTTTGTGCAGGGGCCACTATGGGACATGATACTGTGTGCAGGGGCCACTATGGGACATGATACTGTGCAGAGACCACTATGGGACATGATACTGTGTGCAGGGGCCACTATGGGACATGATACTGTGTGCAGGGGCCACTATGGGACATGATACTTTGTGCAGGGGCCACTATGGGACATGATACTGTGTGCAGGGGCCACTATGGGACATGATACTGTGTGCAGGGGCCCCTATGGGACATGATACTGTGTGCAGAGGCCACTATGGGACATGATACTGTGTGCAGGGGCCACTATGGGACATGATATTGTGTGCAGGGGCCACTATGGCACATAATAGTGCGCGCAGGAATGCGTTTTTTGTTGGAGGGGGCGGTCCGGGGGGAGGGGTCGGGGGCAGCGGTTCAGGGGGGGGGCCCATGTCAAATGTTCGCCTTCTCTGTGCCTTCTCTGCATTTTGTTTCTTGTGAACAAAATAGGTGAAGCAGTCACCTATTTATCCCCCACAGCACAAAAGGCTGAATGCAAATTTGCTAAGGTGTTATCAACCTTATGCATATTCCCAGCACAACAATGCAGCTGGGGGGTGGGCAGACACACTCAGGAGCAGCTTACATTCTTTTGTTTACACTCTCTTACAAGACCTGAGGTGGATCAACACAATTGCCCCCTGCAGATTCCTCAGACAATGGCCACATTTACAAATGAAAGGATGCTAATTGGAGCCATCAGAGTTGTCTGTTTGGACTAAGGGTCATTTGACCCTCTTTCAGGACTTCAAGGGGGAGCTCGAAATTTCTGGGACTTCTAGTGTTAAATGGAAGAAGTTTGCGATGACCAGAACTCTTCCTAGACCTGGTGGTCCAGCCAAACTGAGCAATCGTGGGAGAAGAGCCTTGGTGAGAGAGGTAAAGATGAACCCAAAGATCACTGTGGCTGAGCTCCAGAGATGCAGTAGGGAGATGGGAGAAAGTTCCACAAAGTCAACTAACTAGACGAAGATTGAACTTTTTGGCATAAATTCTAACAGGTATGTTTGGAAAAAATCAGGCACTGCTCATCACCTGCCCAATACAATCTCAACAGTGAAACATGGTGGTGGCAGCATCATGCTATGGGGGTGTTTTTCAGCTGCAGGGACAGGACAATTGGTTGCAATTGAAGGAAAGATGAATACGGCCAAGTAAAGAGATATCCTGGAAGAAAACCTCTTCCAGAGTGCTCTGGACCTCAGACTGGGCCGAAGGTTCACTTTCCAACAAGACAATGACCCTAAGCACACAGCTAAAATAAAAAAGGAGTGGCTTCGGAACAACTCTGTGACCATTCTTGACTGACCCAGCTAGAGCCCTGACCTCAACCCAATTGAGCATCTCTGGAGAGACCTGAAAATGGCTGTCCACCAACGTTTCACCATCCAACCTGACGGAACTGGAGAGGATCTGCAAGGAAGAATGGCAGAGGATCCCCAAATCCAGATGTGAAAAACTTGTTGCATCATTTCCAAGAAGACTCATGGCTGTACTAGCTCTAAAGGATGATTTTACTCGATACTGAGCAAAGGGTCTGAATACTTATGACCATGTGATATTTCAATTTTTCTTTTTGAATAAATTTGCAAAAATATCTACATTTTATGTATTTTTTTTTTCTGTCAAGATGGGGTGCTGAGTGTACATTAATGATAAATAAAATGAACTTTTTTGCTTTTAGAAAATGGCTGCAATGAAACAAAGAGTGAAAAATTTAAAGAGGTCTGAATACTTTCCGTTCCAACTGTAAGTATTGTGATACTTCATAGTGTGCTGTTCAGCAAGCTGGGAGGAGGGGGGAGGATACAGGAAGTGAGAAGAAGAAACAGAAGACAAAGCTGCTGAAAAAGGGAGATGGGAAAACCCCTTTAAGTTTTATGTGCTGTTGTATTACACATTGTCTATATTATTAACCTGTTGCTTTCTATTATTAACCTGTTGCATTCTACATCTGCACGATACCACACAATTATTGTATTTGTTTACTTTCTGTTATATTCAATAAATAAAAGGACAATTTTTTGTGTCTTTTTTTATTAAGTAAATTCTTATTCTTTATCACTTACTTTTCAAGTGGCAGGCAGTCTGACAGTGTGCCAATTTTTTTTTCTTCAAATTCTGTAGTTGCCAGTGCCGCTTGCCAGTGTCACTCTGTTGGCATAATAACAATAAAATAAAATAAACCCTACCGTTGCTTCTTCTTTTTTTGAAAAGCCAATTTTTCATCACTTTTCAATTAGGCACACAGCCACAATTGTCTCCCAAATAACAACAAGCCTGTAGCACTTACAAGTTATCAAAATGGGCTAATTTTTCTATAAAACCATTGCATTTTTGCATTATAACTCCCATGTGTTTAGAAATCATGGGCAAGCACATTTTCCCTAAATCATAGCTCATTGGATCATTTTAATTGTTAAACTGCATAAAAGCAAGTAGTTTGTATTCACTGCTTACCATCCATTTTTCCATAGACATAAATGTCACTTTCACTTTGACATAACTTTAGCTGTGTTTGCCTTAGAGAGCTAGAAATTGGCTAGATAGGTTTCTTGGACCCTGACAGTGTTATACACTGTTTTAAGCCAATTTAAGTTGTAGTTCTTTTCAAACTTATTTGACCCTAAACATATCTTGGTCCCAAACCACCATAACCTGAAACAAAATTAATCTTGAGAGTTTCGCCCATCTCTGGTTGTCAACAAAGATATAAAGCAAGGATTCAGAATGCAGTTGCAAAAAATATTCCTTTTGTTGGAAGTTAAGCTATGTTTCTATTTATGTATAGGTATATCCTGTTCAGTACCATCAGCCATTGGAGTATATTGCATTTAGAATGTGATTTTTTTTTTTTTCTGGTTTTATATTCTGATACAATATTTTTAAAGGACCTGGGGGGCCTCTCACCTTGTGTTGTTGTGAATGAGGTCACAACAACCGATATAGCATTTTTAGGGGACCCAGTTTTGGGTTGCAGTGAACTTGTCCTACGTCAGCAGAGAGGACGTCAGAGAATCGTAAATGGCCAGGGTTAGATACCCAGGAATTGGAAGGACAAGGTGTGAACTTCAATAGGCAGGGTACACAGTCATGTGGAAATGGTTTCTTTTTATTCGTTTAAAATCGCAACGCGTTTCAGGATATGTAGCCCTTTATCAAGTGCATAAATTAACTGTACCCAATGACAAATAAAAATGTACAGTAGAGTTATAGTCTAAAAACTATTATCAATTAAAAATTAGTTTATAGTCCAAATGTCACAAATTGGGCTATCCAAAAATACCGCATAAATAAGAAGACTTTAAATTGGTTAAAAAAATAAAATATTTAAATGATCTAAAATTAATATGCAATTAAAAGATCAGTGAATAAAAAAAATCAATAAAATGGCAAAGGAAAAAAGTCTAAAATAGCATAGATATGATTTGTATTCTATAATAGATAAATAAATATGACATAAATAACCAACATCATAAATATCACGGTAACAATTGTCCCATAGTGGGTCCTCAATAGCTCAGCAGTTAAAATAACTATCTCATAAGGAATCCATACATCTGCATAAAGAGGATAAAATAGGGGTGCTCCCTCAAATGAAAGTGTAATCAGGTAAAGTATAGTGTTATTAGAGTGAAGGTAAAGTCTATCATAATCATGATAAGGTGAGTTATAATAGCAGTGTGTTTGACTGTACTGGATTGTATTTATAATCAATCTTTTAGTCAATGTAAATACAGCCCTTAAAAAATCTCTTAGTTAATATTAACTGAAAGGCTACTCAGTAGACCCTAAACACCAAATGATGGAGAAATTTGATCTCCAGAGTCTAAAATTATAAATCAGTCTATATAAATGAGAGATAATGTTATCTCACCTTAGTTGATATCATTCAGACAAATTATTTATATAGGAGATGTGTGTCGCATGGGATCTCCCTTTTAATTGACTGGTTAGCGTCTGAGAACGGGGATTTCCCGGGTAAAAGGAGATGTGCATGTGCACTTCCAACTTAGGATGCTACACGTGTCAGAAGGTGACATCGTGCATACAATTACTTGGAGTTTGCGCAGAGCTTTCTCTAATGCACAAACGCTTATTGTTAGACGATAGTGGAGGAAGGGGGAAGGAAAGACAAGAAAGGTACAATGTTTTTATGTCTATAACGACATTATTCAGATGTATGATTTTTTAAAGCTGATATATCATTAGGATCAGGCTAATATGTTTATAGAGTCATTCCGTGTCAAGTGAACCAATTTTAAAGGTCGTCCCCACCTCACAATCTCAGATTTTGATGAAATTTTTAGTTCAAAAGACTAAAAATTGGAGGTTCTATGGGACCTCAAGTAAAGGGTTGCAAAACGGAACCTGAGCAAAAATGACATTTCGGGCCATCTTCCAGAATTTGTAAACATGGAAGTTTTAGTAGTATAAGGGGGATATTTGGAGAACCTGCACAAACTTTAGGTCTTAATGAACTGGCAAAACCCCATGTTCCTAGTCCTCTTACTTTTTGCATGGTTTAGGCTCAAAAAACTGCAAAAATGAATTTACAGCGATGTTGAGGCTGCTGTAGTGTCAAAACTAGTTGGCCTTTCAGGTTGATTTCTGGTAGGTGTACTAAATACACGGCTGTAATGAGGCCTTCCAATTTGCAGCACTTTCCTTCAAGTGGTTGAAAAAATATAAGTGTTCAAAGTTGGTATAAAAAGCATTTTTGCCTAATTTTGGCTATCTTTGATGCCCTATATCTCCAGTGGGACAGCTTCATTCCTCTTTCTTTTAGCACCATTAGAAAGAGCAGATTTCTTTCTATCAGAATATGTTGATTTCATTTGGGAGTCTCTTCATATAAGTTCACAGACGGTGAACCAGAACCACTGAATCAAGAAAAAAGGTCACAGAATTGGCCCCAAAAGCAAAAAAAAAAAAATATATAACTTTTAATAAATGACCACTAAAATACCCAACCCACAATACATCATCGACCTATATAAATGTGAATTCACATTTATGCCCTCAAATGTTTGCGGGCAGTAGCCTGTGATTTCTTCACTACACCCTTGATAAAAGTGTAGAGTAGTAAAAGTGATTCTTCTGTATGCAGATAAGTGAAATTGGCTTGGCTAAAATCCCTTTTGCTGTCTCAAGACTCGGTGAGTCAAAAGCAAGTTGAGGATCTGTTACATCCAACAGAGGGCGTATGAGCTCCCCAGCTCCTTTCCCATAATGCCTTGTGATATGTAGATGCTAAGTAGAGGGCAAAAGGCAATTCAATCTCTACACACCTTCACTGGTGCTCTCCTCAATGTGAGAGATTCTTGTCCCTAAGCCACTCATTGCCTCCCACAAAGCCAGCCAGTTCACTTTGCTCTGTACTGATGAGGGACAACAATCCTGAAACAGCGCTGTATGCAGATAAGTGAAATTGGCTTGGCTAAAATCCCTTTTGCTGTCTCAAGACTCGGTGAGTCAAAAACAAATTGAGGATCTGTTACATCCAACAGAGGGCGTATGAGCTCCCCAGCTCCTTTCCCATAATGCCTTCTTCCAATAAACACCAATTTTTTAAATAAAGAACACATTATGTTATAAAACTGTATTCAAGAAAACGAAAAAACAGGAATGTTTTTTAGGATATGGAAGGATGAGGCCTGGTTTCATAACAGGTTTAAAGAAAACTGCAGTCAGTTAGGATGACCGACTTGGCCAGTTATGATTGGTGGACCCTGGTGCAAGGTGGAATTGTTTGTTTCATTGCCCAATTGTATGCTTCTGGTACCTCCTGCCTCCTGAGTGTCTGTTGCTAGGCTTACTTTGATGCCTACAGTTCACTAAGAGGTCAAACTGTAGCAAGGTTCAGTGAAGAAACACAGCAACAGACACTCAGGAGCCAGGAGGTACCAGAAGCGTTGTACTAATTTTCTGGGGTAATTTTTTTTCTTGAAATCTTTGAGCTAGTGTTTTACTTTGTGTATTGTAATCGTTGGTTCTTATACACTTCCTTCTAATGGGGGGAAGGTTGTCACAATGACAGCATGGTTAGTTGAACTGTAATGTATTGTCATATTTACTAGATAGATAGATGTCAATGATATCTACTGAATGACCTTTGTACAGATGTGTCTTCCTTTATGCATCCTCTTGGTTAGACATATCTAGATATTGAAATACCAAGTTCAGCTACTTTTCTAAACACAACATGGTTTTGTGACATGTTATAATAATGTATAATGAGTATCATATTTGTGTCTATGTATGGCCACCAGAGGCGTAGCTAGCGGGGGGGGGCAGAGGGGGCGGCTGCCCCGGGCCCACTGAATTTTTGGAGGCCCACCCCGGGGCTGCCATTAATACATTCTTTATTTCTAACTAGATCGGTGTCTGCAGACACCGATCTAGTTAAAACGTAACCTGCAACTTAACGGTATTGTAAACCACAAGCCAATGCGGGCTTGCAGTTTACAAGACGCTGAGACTACAGACGATGCCTGCTTCTCAGCACGGGCGGCGTGATGACATCACAACAACGCACCGCCTGCGCTCAGACACAGACGTCTCCATTCTCCCAGCTCCATTCATCAGCATCGCAGGTGAGTATGATTGTTTTTGTTTTTTTAGCTTAGTTGTGGGTATATTAATAGTATAAGGGGTGGATAGGAGGGGAAATTATAACTATAAGGGAAGATTCATTAAGGGGCATTATGATGATGGGGGGTCATTTATATAAGTGTTATTAGGAGGTATTATTAATACAAGGGGGAGGTTATTTATATAAGGGGCTATTAGGGGGCATCATTTATATTAGGAGGCATTATGAACATAAGGGGGTGGTCATTGATCTAAGGAGTCATTAGAGGTGCAGTATTTATGTCAGAATGAATCAGGGGCATAATATGAGGTTCAATTAATTTAATTAAGGTGGCACTTGGGTTTTAATAAGACTAAGGCCCCACATAGTGGGCTGCAGAAAAAAAAAAGTGCTACAGGATAAAACGCAGCGGTAGCATTGTGGTTTTTCTCGCAGCACTTTTCACAGAAGGTCCGCAGATGATTCCCCTGTGGACTTTCTGATTTCAATACACCTATATGGAAACCGCCAGTGTTTCTGTAGGTATAACTGAAATGCTTCAATTTTCAAAACCGCAACGGTTTTGGAAATCGCAGTGCATCTGCTGCACGTATTTGTCCGCAATGTGTGGATGGGATTTGCTAGATGTTAAATGCCGGGTTTTTTTCTGTGGGTTTTCGCCACATGTGGCCCCCATCCCCACTTTGCAGTAAAATATGCGCAGCGGATACGCTGCGATTTCCAAAACAGACGCAGTTTTGGAAATCGCAGCATGTCAATTATACCTACGGAATTGCTTTGCGGTTTTCCTGTAGATATAATTGAAGCAGAAAGTCTGCAGAGGAAACCTCTGCGAACTTTCTGTGCAAAGTGCTGCAGGAAAAACTTTTTTTTGCTGCAGGACACCACGTGAGGCCTTAGCCTTAAAGAGGACCTTTGACGTCCTCATGTATATGCGGTTTTACATACCGCTAGAAAGCCGACAGCGCACTGAATACAGTGCACTGCCGGCTTTCCGGTATGTGCCCCGGGGCTGGAGATATCGGGGGTCTTAGTTTCACAGTTTACTGTCAGAAGGGCGTTCCTGACAGTCTAGCTGCGTCATCGCTGGGCTATAAGGAACCTGCCGATGACGCTGAGCTGTCAGGGGGCCCGCCCGGCGTGCGCTGAGGAACGCCCCCTGAGTACAAGTGTATGAACAAGAACTGTCAGAGAGGGCGTTCCTCACAGTGTAGCTAGACTGTCAGGAATGCCTTTCTGACAGTAAACCATGAAACTAAGACCCCCAATATCTCCAGCCCTGGGGCACATACCGGGAAAGCCAGCAGTGCGCTGAATTCAGCTTGCTGTCGGCTTTCTAGCTGTATGTAAAACAGCATATACATGAGGACGGAAATGTCCTCTTTAAGGAGTTTTCCAGCTCATTTTTATTGATGGTATATCCTCAGAATAAAACATCAATAAGAGATAAGTGATTCCCCACTGATCAGCTGTATGAAGGGGCTATGGCGCCTGTTTATATCACACGCTGTCTGTTTATAGTGACCGTGTGATGTAATTCCAGCCTTGTCACATAGACATGTATAGGACGAGGCTGTAGTTACATTACATGGTCGCTATGAGATGAATGACACTATGTAAACAGAGAAGGGGTCAAGGTGCTTACACAGGTACCACAGTTAATTCAAACAGCTGATCCTGGGGGTACGGGGTATTGAAACCCCAATAATTTTTTTCCCTTTTTTTTCCTTTTTAATTAGGAAACATCTGGGGCATTATTAATAAGGGGCACTATTTAAAGGGGTGCACAGGGAAGTTTTTAACTAAAAGATACACTTGGGGGTATTATTCATTATAGGGGATTATATTATATATTTTATAATTGGGGTAGCAGCAGGATGGGTGTGCAGGTGAGGACAATGTGGGTCGGGTGCCTGGAAAAGTGAGGAGCCAAAGATATCTGTGTTGTAAACTTTACAGAGACTGGAAGAAGTGGTCATGGCCGTCCAGATGAAAGAGATAGGAAATTTGAAGGATTGGTCAGAGACGTCACCGGTAAGTCACTAAATGCTACTGCCCTGTATTCACCTAAATCGTCTGCAGAGCCCTGTGTAGAGCCGCTATATACCACTATACGCTCACCGTATACTGATAGTATCGGTATATGAACAAGTCCAAGTTGGGGGCCCACTTGGACATGTTCGCCCCCTGTGCTTAACCCATAGCTACGCCTCTGATGGCCACCAAGGGGAGAAGGGTGAATTACAGCCTTTTAAGGCTTTTTTTATCATGTTGTGATATTTGGTTGAATCTGTTTCAAGATAAATTGGATTCTTTAACCAAATTGGAGCTCAGTTGGATGCTTTCATAGTACCGCTTCTTCACAACAGACGTCATTGACAGGTACAGTATAAGGGGACCCATTGTATGCCAATAAGACATTCCACCAAATACTATTACTATATTTCCTCTTGCCTGACCTGGAGGGTTTTATTGATTAATTGAATCAAATTTTGACCTTCCAGCGGGGGTGCAACAGAAATCTGGATTAATCTTGCCAGGCAATGTTTTTTCACTGCTCAGTGATCCATTGTTGTGCTCTCTTGACCACTGTATTGTTGTCTCTCTGTTTCCCTTAGATACTGGAGGCCAGACATGTCCAATGTCCAGCCCAGGGGCCAATTTCGGCCCATGTTCAGATTTCACCGGCCTGCAGCCTCTGTCATAAAATCAATAATATGCGTCCCGCGAGCACTGTTGCCACAGCATGCTTAGACTGGCCCACCCAGATACTGTTGAATCCCCCAGTGGGCCCCCGTGCCTTTAGGGGCTGTACTTCCACTGCTATTTTAATAGGTAGTGGAGGTCCGGTAACGGCCTCTATTAACTTACATATCCCCGCGCCTGCTTACTGCCTCCTTCTTCAGCCTCCAGGGGGACCCATGCATTGCACATTATGTCATTGCGACCTGATATGCAGCGAGCAGGACCGATTGAAGGCTGAAGAGGAAAGAGGAGGCCACGGGCGGGGGGAGTGGGGAGTGGTAAGTGAATGTAGCCAGATTCTCTTCGGTTCTGCCAACCTGGCTCTGCTACTGGTAGAGCAGGAAGCCACAGGCTTCCTGTTCTTCCACTCTCTGACTTGTAGGTCACAGGCCATATTGAGCCTGTGGCCTACAAGCTAAGTACCAATACTTACCTGTCTGCTCTCTAGCGCCATTATATTGTGTTGGGGGCTAATTTTTTTTAGCAAAACCTTGCCTATTTACTGCAGTTGAGATATTAGTATCATTCTTCACATTAGTGCAGGCAAGTTATTTGTTTAGTTTTCTGAGGTGAATAAATTCTAAAATCTCATTGCATTGATTTTGGTCATCAAATATGAAAGGCAGAGTGGTTTTGGTAAAAACTTGTTTAGATTTATTTGGGATCTGTGTGAAGAAATTAAAAGTATTCCATTTGTAATAAAAATTTCATAAAATAGTTCATTTGCATTTAATGTTAATGGTTAACCACTTCCTGACATCCTTTCGTGCCAATTTGTCCACTGGTGACCCAATCACATGTCTCCACAGTGACCATAAGTGCATGACATCACGAGTATGAGATTTTGTTTTTTTTTTTGTCACCTCCCCTTGGGCCTCCATTTATTATTCTCAGATTATAATGTGGTTGCCATTTTAGTTAGATCAAGATGAATTTCCATTTGTTCAGTTTCATAAAAAAAACAAATAATTTGGAATATTCGGGTTTAACTTGGCTCGGTATGAGTCAGTTTGCTCATCTCTATATATAACTGAAGTACTGTAATGTCTCTGCCTGTTCGGGTCTCTGCATCACCCTCCGATGCGCACACTGTGGCACAGGAGGTGTGCTCAGTTTTAATTCATTGCTTAAGTTTCTTGTGGCTCTGTCTGAACACTGCTCTTTTACCTCTTCTCTGTAATTGATTTTCTACCACACCCATCTCCTTCACCTTTGTTTCCCTCCACTCCTCAAACAATTAATCTTAGTCTTTCCTGTGTGATTGACAGTCTATCTACCAATCAAGTCTGGGGCAGATTCTGGACTTCCTATAAACAGGTCATCTGCTCACACATGTTTGCTGGCTATTGAGACTTTGTCCTCGCTAAGTGCTTCTCTTGCTATTATTGTATTACTGACTTCTGACTTTTGGCTTCCCTTGTTACTACGCTTTTGAATTTCGACTTGGTACTGTTTGTCTCTCTGGTTTGACTTCGGCTTGCTGACTTTGCTTCTATGTTGTTTTGTCTTGTCCTGTTCGGTGTACACTTATTCAGAGAAGGGATTGCCGCCCAGTTGTCCCTGTTATTAGGACAGTTGTGGCCATTAGGGACAGGGGCTGGGTCGAGTTTAGGACTCAATGCCTCTTTTCTTTCTTGTTTCAGCAGCAGCAGCACTAGGGAATTGCACAACTAGCAATCCCCTTACAAGTACATCAATAAAATATCCATAGTTGGACAGCAAGGAATAGATAGGCTGATCAGTATCAAATTAACCCTGTCATATTACAAAAATAAAGCATTCTGATTTTATAAAAAAAAAAACATGTCCTATTACAGACAGCAATGTGCTCAACTGCTCTTCAATGGAAACATATTTTATGTAGTTTCAACTGCACAGTTCTTAGGCTTATTTTACTTTTTGTCATTTACCACTCCCTTCACTTCACCAAACTACAAATCATAAACAATTAATTTGGGCTTTTGTGGACTGGTGTTACTATTGCGAATAGTAGTGATAAATGATAGATAAACAGGAACAGTTCATTACATCTAACTATAATATGATTTATAAGTAAAATCTTTTCTTTAACACTGAAATATAGTATTATTCCTTTTAATTTTTAACTCTTTCTCAATATCTGCTCTAATAATATGTCAGGACCACAGGCATAACTATAGGAGTCACAGTGGTCACAGCTGCAAAAAGGCCCAGAAGCCAAGAAGGCCCAAAGCACACCCTTAACACACTATGGCTAGATAAAATAGCAGGCAGTCTGTCCGTTGCAAATTTATTACCCCTGCCATCTGGTGAGCTGGAGTGAGAAAATTTATGATACATAGGGGTATATAAACTAATTATATGCACCAGAATTCTGGCGTTATTTGTGGCAAAAAAAAAAGAAAAAACAAAAAAAACGGTGTACATGCTTTACAACTCATTTTTTAAGTGTTTTATACACTTTATGGCTGGGGCCCTACGTGGTGTTAAAGCCGAGTTTTGCATGCAGCGGAAACGCCATGGAAAAAAATGAGGCATTTTACAGTCCCTGCATTTTACAGTCCCTTCAAGTGAATCCCATTCACATATTGCAGGAAAATGCATTCAGCTGACACACTGCGATTTTCAAAACTGTTGCGGTTTTGGAAATCGCAGCATGTCAATTATTCCTATGGAAACACAGACAGTTTCCCCATAGGTATAATGGAAGCAGAAAGTCCACAGAAGAAAACGTTGTGGACTTTCTGTGAAAAGATGCATTGCTGCCACAGTTTTTCCTGCTGTGCTTTTTTGCTGCGGCTTGCTATGTGGGCAAGAGCCTATAACAGTTTGTGCTCCTTGTATGAGACATGGGCGGGATTGCTGAAAGTGGTGGCTTGACTCTTTCTCGACATCCGCATTTCAGGTATTATGTTGGATGTAGGGTTTTTTAAGATGGTTGGGAGCTCTGCTGCAGAGCCACAATAGCTACGAGTATTCTACAGCGGAGACCCAGCGCTAATGTCAGTGATCAGATTTCATTCTGATTGTAGGCATTCCTTGTTGGACCCCCCCCAAAGTAAAAAAAAAAATGACCCTGTACCTTTATCATTTCAGAACAGCTATCGCACAACAAGATCGCAAGATCCGACCTGTTTCCTTGATAGCCAGGAGCATTTTGAAGGCTCCCAGGCTTTTCATTGCATTATAGCTATTAAATCTGGTCTGTAATCTCTCATAGACTGCAATACAATACATATTGCAGTCTTTGGGACCTGAAATCAGAAGAACACAAATGCTGTAGCGGGAAATAAAATCAAAAGTGCCAAAATGGCATTGTTTTGCCGTTTTGCTTTCCATAAAAATTTTAATAAAAAGTGATCAAAACATCAGACATTCCCCAAAATGGTATTATTAAAAAGTACATATGGCCCCACAAAAAGACTCCTTATGCACCCCATAAATGGAAACATAAAAAAGTTACAGGTGTCAGAATAAGGCAACTTCAAGAAATTTTTTAGATTTTTTTTAAGGGGTTAAAACATAAAAAACAAACTATATAAATTTGGTATCCCCCGAATCATACTGAGCCATAGAATACAGGTGACATTACTTTTTGGCTGCACAGTGAATGTCATAAAAATAAAGCCTGTAAGAAAGTTGCACAAATGCAGTTTTTCTCCAATTCCAGCTTCCCAGTACATCATATGGATTATTTAATGGTACCATTTACAATTTGTCCTGCGAACATTAAGCCTTCATATGGCTTCTCACTACAGCACATGCACATGCACGAGATTTGCATGCACTGTAGTGAGAAGTGCTACTTCTAACGCAGCGAAGAAAAAGAATAGGAGGATATCTTCACATGAAGGGGCATGCAGCAGCAAGAGGAGGCGGAACACTAGATATGACGGTCAACAGAATATATATTAAGAATAAAGTATTTCAAAAACGGGGTCGGAGAAAAGCTAAAGAAAGGTAAGGATAGAATAGCCTTTCTAAAGGCTATTCTAAGATGTTGTTAGGC
This sequence comes from Leptodactylus fallax, assembly GCA_947044405.1. Classification (NCBI taxonomy): domain Eukaryota; kingdom Metazoa; phylum Chordata; class Amphibia; order Anura; family Leptodactylidae; genus Leptodactylus; species Leptodactylus fallax. The sequence goes on from CAMRHE010000024.1 coordinate 4,807,134, forward strand.
AAATTTTCCTAAATCTAATGATAGAATCCCTTTAAATCATCCCCCTTTCCCTAGATTGATAAACAAAAATTAATACATTTTCCATATTCACATCTGAAAATTACTTACTATAAAATTCTTGAACTATAATTTGCTCCACAAAAAATACATACATTCCTTACATAGTTCTGAAAGTGAAAAAAAAAAGTTGTCAGAAAATGGCAATTCAACTTTTTTTTGCATTTTTCAAAGTTTAGAATTTTTGTGAAGGTATGAAAACATAACCAAAACTATATCATTTTTATATTGCCATGATCGTACCCACCTACAGAATATAGATAGCCTGTCATTTATAAATAGAAAGTAGGACTCCTGTTTATCAAGAACGTATACAAAGAGAATGATGCAGTATTATGCTGAGAACACCTTATCATAGCAGAGTGGACAACCCATTTTAGAAATTCACACATCCATAGTCTAATTTGTTCGTAATGTAAAGATCACATCCTACAATAAGAAATAACATGGAATATTGATCTGTTGTGCTCATTATCACCTTATTAAGATATAGTAGAATTTCTGAGAGCAGATGTTAGCATTATTTTTGTTTTATCACGGACAATATTTATGATTACAGAAAATTGATGTGCACTAAATTTTTAATAATGGTTCTTCATAAATTAATATTTCAATTTATTTATAATAGTATTAGATGGTTATTTCAATTAATTGTAAAACATTGATTTCCTTTTTTTTATGCTAGCAGGAGTCAGTGAAGTGATTCACTTGGGTATTGATTGATGATATAATTGTTACCTTAGCGATTATGTTCCTATTTCCTCATTGCTACAACCATTTTTTTTTCTTATTCTTAAAATAAACGGGTATTGTTGCATTAATGAAAAAATATCTTATTATATAAGTACCATGTTGTTTTGACAATGTGGAGGATGACAGATTGTGTATACTCCGTTTTATATTCCATGGCCATGTGGGACCATGCCTGTAGCCATTTTACATTCATACATTTGTTTAAAGAGCTCATCCCCCACCAGATGCCTTAATGGAGTGAGGCTCCTGTTTTGTTTGTTGTCCAGATACCAAAACTATTTTACAGCTTTGCCACCAATCATATTATGCTAGTTGTACTAGTTTAACCTGTATTTTGTCTACACACTGGATTTAAGACCACCTTTTTCCCTTCATTATAGCAGAACCCACTATATACACAATAGCTGTGTGTGTTGTGTGATTCTCTATGCTATAACTTATACACCAACTTTATGAATTTGAACTTCAATAGGGTGATACTTAGAGCGGATTGCGCTCACAGAAATTGGCGTCTCCGGGTGGGCCAGAGGTAAATTACTACGCATCCGGACAAAACAGGCAGAAAGGACAACGGGACAAGGAGACGTTGGAAACTGGTTCAAAAGCAGCTGCAGGGTAAGAAGCCTTATTCTTACAATTTCCATTTTCCATTCCTCCTTGTCTTATGTGGCCTCTCTGGATGCTGGGTGAGTTGTAAGGAAAGTAAATCCTCTGGTCTTTTTAAGAACCCTGTTTATGAAGTATCCGTATTTGAAGAATAACTAATGTTTAAATTTTCTGCTGTGTTTTTGGTATACATCTCATTTGGCTTTATGTGTTGGACCCTGTGGAAAGTTATTAAGGAAAGATTAGCAAGGAAAGATTAGCCCATCGCCCATCTCCTAAGTTAAGGTAAAGGAGAAAGTAGTAGCCTGGGGCTACTGTATAAGTTCCTTGTACGTAGTTAACACTTTTTGGGTGCCGAGAGATATCCTTAGAGGTTTTAAAGGCAAGACGTTTCCTTAAATTAAGCGCTGGGCGCCCGAGAGATATCCTTTTGGAGATTCTACTGCAAGAAGTGTGTCGTTAAGCGCGGGGTGCCTGAGAGGTACCGGTACCGTATTTTGTACCCTTTGAGGTTCATCACATAAGATTATGCAAATCATGGAGAATTTGCCTGGACGGTGTGAGGAATTCCAGCTATAGAGATTTTGAGAGCAAAAGAGGGTGCTGATGTAGTGAAGGGGTGCTCTATTAGGCAAGTGAAGGTGCCAAAACAGCAAGATAGTTGATAATGATAGGATGTGAAAAGATGGGTTTCTGCATGTTGAAAAGTGGAGTGAGATTGAGAAAAGTGAAGTGACACGCAACAGCAGTGCTTACTCAGACTCATGGACACTAACAAAGACCAGTAGCTTACTATTCTGCTAGATTAGACCCAGTGTCCAGAAGAGCACCTTCTTGTGTTAGGGCAGTAGCTGTGGTCCAATTGTCCCTGGAGAAAGGTGCAGACATCGTATTGGACTTCACTGTCACAGTACTTACTCCTCATGATCTACATGGCATATTGTCCAAGGCCCAGCCTAAGCACATTTCAATGGCTAGACAACTCAGTTTACAGTGTGCCTTACTTATGCCTCCGATTGTCACGCTTGAACTCTACACAACACTCCATCCCTCTACCCTGTTATCAATAGATTCGGGGGGGCGGGGGAAGGAAGGACAACAGTAAAACAACCTGTACACACATGTATTTTCTGATGAACTGTATATAACTGATGCAGCAAGAAACTGTAGGATTTGGTCATGTAAATGATGAATCTATTGCTAACTCTGATTTTGAGTTCTTTTGTAGATGGTTCGCAGTTTGGGAAGGATGGCAAATTCTATACCAGATATGCCAGTGAACATGAGGTAAACAAGCAGAACCATTACCCCCACAGGTCTCAGCTCAAGAAGCTTAACTGAAAGCACTCACTGAAACGGTGTAAAATAGCTGAGGGTAAGCCCGCTATGCTTTTGATATAGAATAAGACTATGGTCCGATCTGGAGAGTAAGAGCTTACCTTAGTTCTAATGGTATGCTTATAAAGGATTTACAGGCTATTCAGGAGCTGATGGAGATCCTGCTGCCACCAAGGCTGATAAAAAAGAGAGTAGAGGTAATGCAAGGGCAGATGCTCCCGCCAAACTAGCTGCAGAAAAGCCTAGGCGACATGCCTCAACACTGGTGGTCACCATACCAGAGCAAGCTTCTCAGCTCTCTTTTCAGGTTCTAAAAACATTGCAGGACCAAGCCGGTCCAGAATAAAAGAAGACTTGGGAGCAGCAATGTGCAAAAGAAGATGAACAAGGCCTGATGGTCAGTGGTAAGAGAGTATGTTTACCAAGAGCATTGTTCCCAGTGATGGCGCAAGCAGCTCATTCTCAAGTGCACCACTCAAAAACAGCCATGTGTGACCTGGTGGGCAACGATGGGTAGCTCCAGGTTTTAGCACAACTGCAGCCAGATACATGCAAGCCTGCATAACATGTGCTAAGCATAATGTGGGCCAAAAAGTAAAGGTTCCTCAGAAACACCCCTCCAAAGCCCTTGTACCCGTTTCAGAGATTGCTGGTTGACTATATACAGTTACCAAAGGTGGGAAGGTATGAGTACATGCTTGTATGTGTTGATCTCTTTTCAGGATGGCCTGAAAGCCACCGCAAAAGCAACTGCAGATAAACTACTTAAAGAAGTAGTGTGCAGATATGGGATCCCCGAGACCATCGAAAGTGATAATGCAACTCATTTCACTGGACAAGTAATGAGAGAAATAATGGAGGCCATGGGGATACAGTAAGCATTCCACATGCCATACCATCCTCAGAGTAGTGGGAAAGTGGAGAGGCTAAATGGTACCCTGAAACTAAAAATCCAAAAAGCTATGGAAGAGACAGGGAAGCCATGGACAGAGTGCCTCCCCCTGGCCCTATTCTCAGTAAGGTACACACCACATAGGAAAACACACTTATCACCTTATGAGGTGCTTTTTGGTGGTGTCCCAAGACTAGGAGTGTATTTTCCCCAGCAGATGCAATTCCAATATAACACACTGACAGAGTATGTTGTATCATTGCATAATGAATTAAGGAAAGTACATGATAATGTCTATAGTTCTCTTCCAGATCCAAACCAAGTACTGGGATCATATTCCCTAAAGCCAGGAGACTGGGTGGTGGTACAGAGATACGTGAGAAAGAGCCTTGATCCACGGTTTAATGGTCCTTTCCAAGTGCTTCTGACAACATCCACTTCAGTCAAATTAGAAGGAAAGTCGACATGGATCCACACTACTCACTGTAAAAAGGTGACCTGCCCAGAAGAAGACTGAAAGGATGTGGTACCTACTTTTGATCCTAGCACTGGTGATGCAACCAGTGAGCTTGATACATGATGTTCTAAAAGAAGAATGGGACAATAAATTGATTAAACACCATCAGGTGTTAATTGATAACATGGATGAACAGGAAAAACCTAGGGACTGTTGGGTTTGTACTCACAGCCCTGTTTCAGCAAAGACCATGCCTTATCTAGCCCTCCCTCTTGACCCAGATGAGGTCTTTAATGACTCCTGTTTTCATAATGTTTCTTGGAGTTCAGTCACTTATAAGGGAATGAACATCACTAATAATCATGCTGTTCCAATTCCCATAGCAGGTTGGGTGACACTCCCATGGTTACAGCTAAACCTGACATGGAGACCAAGCAAGTGGTATGATTGGAACCCGGTAAAGGAAACATTTGAACATAAATCCAAAGTCCTATTTCATGCTGGTACCATTCCCACAGAAGAGCTTAATATTAGCCTTAGTCTGCCAAGCACCTCTAGTGTAAGGTCAGGTAAAGTGGAGTTCATTTTTAAGAAAAAGATTCATTCCCCCTTACAAGATAGTGACAGATGGTTCACAGAGGAAATAAAGGATTATCCAGAGCACAATTCCTCAATAGAACGGGGACTAGTTAAGGATAGTCAGGAGTGTCTGATACAGAGCACCGAACCCCAAAGAGACATAGAAACGGGGGATAAGTGGTGTGCAAAACCCCCATGCAGTGACTTTTTAGCTACCTCTGTTGCCTAGTTCAGCTTCGGAAAGCATGCATAATGCCCAAGGATGTATTTCTAGTATGTGGTCATCAAGCATACAAGTGGCTACCCCCAGGGGGAGAGGGGACTTATACTCTAGCTAGACTGACACCAGCCACCTTCATAATTGCCCATGGACATGTGAAACCTGAGATAATACCCCGTCATACTTTGTACAAGCGTGCAGCAAACAATCACCCTAAGAAAGATGGGCGACCCCATGTGGTTTCAATGGGTACAAGTAACAGAATCATCAGCACGATACTCTTGTATCCCATGGTTATACAAATTTGGGACAAGTTAGTAGAATCTACCGATTACCTTGATGAGCAGATATACACCATTCTAGCCTATTGAATGACACTAATACGATACAAGGACGACTCATAATAGTCACAAACATCATAGTCCTCGACTACCTCACAGCAGCACAGGGGGGAATATGTCAGATTATTGGACCTTCCTGTTGTCATTATATCAACTCTGAAGGGAATCTTCAAGTGCGAGCAGGGATTGATAAGGTCAGAGAAGTTACAGAAAAATGGATCAAAGAACATCAGAAGACACAGGACCAGAGGCGTAGCTAGCGGGGGGGGGGGAAGGGGGGCGGTGGCCCCGGGCCCACTGTCTCTCGGAGGCCCACTTAGGGGCTGCCGCAGCACAGGTTTTCCTCACACATCAACTTAATCGGGGTCTGCATGACACCGATACAGTTGAAATACATAGAGAAGGAGGCCTCTCTACTCGTACGTAGCTCGTAAGCCAAAAGCCACTTAAGGCCTGCGGCCTACGAGCTGCCCTAAGACGTCTGCATCCTGGCACAGACGTTTGCGTGATGACGTCACTGTCCTGCGCCGTCCGCACCAGGACGCAGGTCCTGCTTCTTCTGTAAGCGGCGGCTGAGACTCCTCCTCGGGAGATCGGCGGTAGGTAAGTGTCATCAATTTTTTTTTTTAACTCACTTTGGGCATTTTAATTGGGGTGGGGGGGATGGGGGTAATACATATAAGAGGTCATTTGGGAATTTAGCAAGATAAGAGGCCATAACTAATATAAGGGGTATTAGGGGGCTTTAATAAAAGAGGATATAAATTATAGTGGAAGGTCAGTGGGGGCTGTATGAATGTAAGGGGAGATAATATTAGGGGGCATTGGGGCAGTAATAAAGGGGTTTTTCTAGGGAATAATAAAGTTTACTGGTAAGGATTGTATTAGGCAAATTGGAGAGGAGGCGGGGAAGGTGAAACATAAATAAAAACTCCCTGTCCCCGGGCTACTGATGTCCGCAGCCCTCTGCTGTCTGTTCAGGCACACGCCGCTTCCCTGCCACAAGTCCTGCACTGCACGTGATTGGCCTCAGCAGTGGCTGGAGAGGACTCGGTGATGTCACTCATATACATGACTGGGTCCTTTCCTGCCAACGCTGAGGCCACTGATGGCCTCAGCAGTCATGTATGGCATGTGTCTGAACAGACAGTGGCAGCAGACACCAGAGCACCTGGGACAGGTAAGGCTGGGTTCACACTAGCGCTCGGTTTCCGTTTTTCGGGTCCACTTGGGGACCCGAAAAACGGAAACCCAATCCGCTTGTAAAGCGGTTACCCGCAGACCCCATAGACTATAATGGGGTCTGCTGGGTTTCTGCCTGAAAAATGCGGAGAAAAAAGTCCTGCTTGCAGGACTTTTCTTTCCACATTTTTCAAACGGAATGGGGGACAGAATCCCTCAACGGGGTTCAAGTGCTGGTGTGGACCCAGCCTTAGTATGATTTTTTATCACCTACTTGACCTCCACTGTGAATTGTCCACTTCCTGGACAACCCCTTTAAAGCGGACCTTTCATGTCCTCATGAACCTGTGATTTTATATACCGCTAGAAAGCCGACAGTTGGCTTTCCCATTATGTGCCCCGGTGGAGGAGATATCGGTGCCATTAGTTTCGGCACCGATCTCTCCCCACTGTCAGAAGGGCGTTCCTGATAGTCTAGTGTCATTGCTGGGCTGTGAGGAACGCCGCCCCCTGACAGTACTCTAACATAGCCTTGTATTGTCAGAGGGGGCGTTCCTTACTGCCCTGCGATGACGCTGAGCTTTGAGTAAGGCTCCCTCCCCCAGTACAAGTCTTGGGGGGTGCATTCCTCACAGCCCAGCGATGACGCTAGACTGTCAGGAACGCCCTTCTAATGGTGGGGAGAGATCGGTGCCGAAACTAACGGCACCGATATCTCCTTCACCAGGGCACATAACAGGAAAGCCATCAGCTTTCTAGTGGTATATAAAACCGTATGTGCATGAGGACGTGAAAGATAGTCTTTAATACAAAGGGGTTATTAATAGGCATTATTAATCCAGAGGGGCATTTATGTAAGAGGGCATAATTTATACAAGGAGACATAAGAAGGTATAATTAATAATAGGGGAAATGGGCATTATTAATTTTAAGTGGCACTCGGGCATTGATTTAAGGGGGTACACAGGGCATTATTAATTAGGGGGAATTATTAAATGAGGGGCACATAGGAGCATTACAGCTGGAAGAAGTGGTCATGGTGGTCCAGATGGAAGAGACGATAAGTGTAAACAGTCAGAGACGTCACCTGTAAGTCACAACAGTGTTCCTGTATTTACCTGTGTACTGTATTTACCTAACTGGTCTTCACAGCCCTGTGTAGAACCACTATCTACCACTATACGGTCACCATATAGTGATAATGTTGGTATACCTGAGTTGGGGGCCCATTTGGATGTGTTCGCCCCCCCTGGGCTGAACCCCTAGCTACGCCTCTGCACAGGACAGTTGGTGGTCAGATACCTTTTCGTTCTTAAATCCTGCCAATTGGTTTAAGGGATTAGGTGGATGGCTTATGGAATATTACAGGGAATATTTCAAATATTTTTGCTGTGTTTTTGCATGTATTTGACTATAAAGTTTATTTTCTGGCGTGTAAAGAAACTTGCTAGAAAGAGGTGCAAACCCGGGACAGTGGGTTTGCAGGTTGTAAGGGTGGTTGGACACACTGACAGACATGATGGTAAAGGTATCCCTCTGAGTGTATTAGACTGATAGGTATGTAAATGGTATAACATATCCATGGGGAATGAGGTGAAGTCTACATAAAAGTCCTCAGGATCTGATTAGCAGATCCTAATGTACCCTGGGTATGGGTTATAAAATTTACAAAAGGAGGGAAATGTGGATGATGACAGATTGTGTATACTCCATTTTTTATTCCATGGCCATGTGGGACCATGTCTGTATCCATTTTACATTCATACATTTTTTTAGAGAGCTCATCCCCCACCAGATGCCTGAATGGGGTGAAGCTCTTGTTTTGTTTGTTGTCCAACTGCCAAAACTATTTTACAGCTTTGCCACCAATCATGTTATGTTAGTTGCACTAGTTCAACCTGTATTTTGTCTACACACTCTATTTAAGACCACCTTTTTCCTTCCATTAAAGCAGAACCCACTATATACAGTGCCTTGCGAAAGTATTCGGCCCCCTTGAACTTTTCAACCCTTTGCCACATTTCAGGCTTCAAACATAAAGATATAAAATTTTAATTTTTTTGGTGAAGAATCAACAACAAGTGGGACACAATTGTGAAGTGGAATGAAATTTATTGGTTATTTTAAACTTTTGTAAAAAATAAAAAACTGAAAAGTGGGGCGTGCAATATTATTCGGCCCCTTTACTTTCAGTGCAGCAAACTCACTCAAGAAGTTCAATGAGGATCTCTGAATGATCCAATGTTGTCCTAAATGACTGATGATGATAAATATAATCCACCTGTGGGTAATCAAGTCTCCGTATAAATGCACCTGCTCTGTGATAGTCTCAGGGTTCTGTTTAAAGCGCAGAGAGCATCATGAAGACCAAGGAACACACCAGGCAAGTTTAAAGCTGGATATGGATACAAAAAGATTTCCCAAACTTTAAACATCCCAAGGAGCACTGTGAAAGCGATCATATTGAAATGGAAGGAGTATCAGACCACTGCAAATCTACCAAGACCCGGATGTCACTCTAAACTTTCATCTCAAACAAGAAGAAGACTGATCAGAGATGCAGCCAAGAGGCCCATGATCACTCTGGATGAACTGCAGAGATCTACAGCTGAGATGGGAGAGTCTGTCCATAGGACTACAATCAGTTGTACACTGAACAAATCTGGCCTTTATGGAAGAGTGGCAAGAAGAAAGCCATTTCTCAAAGATATCCATAAAAAGTCTTGTTTAAAGTTTGCCACAAGCCACCTGGGAGACACACCAAACATGTGGAAGAAGGTGCTCTGGTCAGATGAAACCAAAATCGAACTTTTTGGCCACAATGCAAAACGATATGTTTGGCGTAAAAGCAACACAGCTCATCACCCTGAACACACCATCCCCACTGTCAAACATGGTGGTGGCAGCATCATGGTTTGGGCCTGCTTTTCTTCAGCAGGGACAGAGAAGATGGTTAAAATTGATGGGAAGATGGATGGAGCCAAATACAGGACCATTCTGGAAGAAAACCTGTTGGAGTCTGCAAAAGACCTGAGACTGGGACGGAGATTTATCTTCCAACAAGACAATGATCCCAAACATAAAGCAAAATCTACAATGGAATGGTTCACAAATAAACGTATCCAGGTGTTAGAATGGCCAAGTCAAAGTCCAGACCTGAATCCAATCGAGAATCTGTGGAAAGAGCTGAAAACTGCTGTTCACAAATGCTCTCCATCCAACCTCACTGAGCTCGAGCTGTTTTCCAAGGAAGAATGGGCAAGAATTTCAGTCTCTCGATGTGCAAAACTGATAGAGACATCCCCCAAGCGACTTGCAGCTGTAATCGCAGCAAAAGGTGGCGCTACAAAGTATTAACTTAAGGGGGCCGAATAATATTGCACGCCCCACTTTTCAGTTTTTTATTTTTAACAAAAGTTTAAAATAACCAATAAATTTCATTCCACTTCACAATTGTGTCCCACTTGTTGTTGATTCTTCACCAAAAATTTTAAATTTTATATCTTTATGTTTGAAGCCTGAAATGTGGCAAAAGGTTGAAAAGTTCAAGGGGGCCGAATACTTTCGCAAGGCACTGTACACAATAGCTGTGTGTGTTGTGTGATTCTCTATGCTATAGTTTATACACGAACTTTATGAATTTAGACTTCAATACGGTGATACTTAGAGTGGATTGCGCTCACAACAAACTACTGTATTTTTCTGAATATACAGTATGACTACATTTTTAGATTAAACAATGTGCTACAATGTTTTTGCTTCTAAGGCCATATTCAGATGTGGCAGATTTTATTTCTGGAGCAGAATAACCAGGACATTATGCCATGGTAGTGAATGAGGTTGTATTCTCCCCCCCCCCCCCCCAAAAAAAAAAAAAACAACAAAAAAAAACTTTTCAAATTGATTGCTATTGGTAATAAATATGGCTAAGCAACATTGTGCTATCTTGCCTAGATAAACAACCACAGAAGCAGTGCTGTTATAGTCTTTGGAAGAAATGTTCATTGAGTAACTAGCCTCCAGCTTCCATGCACATTTAGGGCAAGTGACCACATTGAAAGGTCCCTTTAAAGTAAAAATCCATAGTTGGACACCAATTCTATTAAATTTGATAAAGATATCTTTATAGCAGTTGTAGCTCTTGTTTTCTGACATCCAGCTACAGATCTCCTGCTTGGCTTAACACAGTTGTGATGCTACATAATATAATTCTGGTTACCTCCTGTCACCAATGGAGGGGATGGGTGGGAATAACTGCAAGCAGATTTATAGAGTTCCCATTGAAATAATTGGGAATTACAGATGTGTGACCCTTTACCTGTTCCCTTGGTAGGGCATGTCCAAATATGTATGTCACTAGCTAAACAGCTTTTCTAAAAGCTACATGATATTGTTATAGATTAACAGAAAGGGATATTCTAACTATCCTATTTGTGTCTATGTGTGGCCAATCTGTGGGTAATGGATAGAAGGTGTGAATTGAAGTCTTTCAAGGTTTTTGTTAGCATGTTGAGATATTGTGCTGAATTGGTTTCATGAGAAATTGAATTAGGTAACTAAACTTGAGCTCAAAGAACAAAATTTAGACAGCACATCCCAATATGAACAGGTGCAAGCTGCTATGGCAGTAACAGAAATACATAAACTACAGCTGTACTCTGTAAACAACACCAAGACCTATATAAATAGAGCTGAAAATACATTGCTCCTATATATTATATACAAATATGAATTTGCTACTATTGGTTACTATCTATATATATAAATTTGAGGTTCTTTTCATACATTATTGATTAAGCTTGTAAAAGTCCATGTGCCACCACAAAGTGACCTCATTCTTTTGGGACCCTACACTACAGTGTGAATACTTGCTGTTAGTAGTAAATGTTGTACCGTGTTAGCCATTGAAAGTAGTGGAAGAGTGAAGAAATCAGGCGATACCTTTAGAGGCTAACTGAGTATATTTATAAGTAAGCTCAGGAGTACTCGCTCCCTTCATCAGACATGGTGTGATACAAGAACTGAAAATTAACAGATTTTTATACACATGGTTTTCAAAGCATTTTAGAGTCCTTAAAAAAAATTGCAATCTAAGTAGAGAAGTTATTTACAACAGGTCAAAAAAACAGTCTGGAAACTTGTGGTGCGTGATGGAGGGATCAGTAATTCTTGCTGTTATCTGTTTGCTATCAGGAGGTGATTTGTGACCCTCACAGGCACACATAGCGTGATTTGAAGCTGGCATGAATATTGAGTTCAGTTCATGGTTCAAACATAGTGTGACATGAAGCTGGCATGAATATTAAGTCCAAATTGCAGAGTTTGAAATTTTTGCATAAATTTGTACTCCATTTCTTTCTTTTCTCCTGTGTCTTAAAATGTCCCATTAAAACCACAACCCGCAAATCTTCAATAGAGTGGTTTCTCCGGAGAAATGTGCGGCCACTGGGAGATTGGTTCTGCTGTTATTAATGGTGGATCTGTGTGAGTTCATTCGTTGACTGAGTCTCTGCCCTGTTTCCCCCACATAGAGGCCTGTGGTGGGACATGCACACACATATGAGGTACACCACATTGGAAGACCTGCAGGAAAATGTCCCCCTAATTCTGTGCACCTGTTGTGACTGTGGGATAGGTACACTGTCAGCGGGTGGATGTGCTTGCAGGTCATGCACCAGTAGGCAAGGGAGGTGCCATTTTCAGTTGGGGCCCAGGGCACCCGGACGATAAGCGCCTCAGGTTTGGTGGTTGTCGAAAGGAGAGGAGAGGGGGACGGAAATATGTCCTTGAGTCTGTTGTCCCTATGTAGTACAGATTGGAGCTCCTGGCAACCTCGTAGGATCTCCAGCTGTGGGTTGTAGGTGACAACTAGGGGCACCGGGCATCTTTCTGGGTCTCTCTATATGTGAGCAGACTGTCTCTGTTAATGGCTGCTGCTTTGTTTAATTGGTTGTCTGTCACTTTTGGTTTGTATCCCAATCTGAGAAATTTCATCCTCAATACTTGCTGTTGTAATTTTTGTATCTTTAGTGGTGTAACTAGGAATGGCTGGGCCCCAGGGCAAACATTTGACATGGGGCCCCCCCGAACCGCCGCCCCCACCCCCCCCCCCCGGACTGCCCCCTCCAACACCCCCTCGCACAAACTGCATTCCTGCGCACACTATTATGCCCCACAGTGGCCCCTGCACACAGTATCATGCCCCATAGTGGCCCCTGCACACAGTATTATGCAGCATAGTGGCCCCTGCACACAGTATTATGCAGCATAGTGGCCCCTGCACACAGTATTATGCAGCATAGTGGCCCCTGCACACAGTATTATGCAGCATAGTGGCCCCTGCACACAGTATTATGCCCAATAGTGGCCCCTGCACACAGTATTATGCCCCATAGTGGATCACCCATGTATGATTATTATACTCTGGGGTCTTTTCAGACCCCAAAGTATAATAATCGGAGACTCAAGGGAGGATACAAACATAAAAAACTATGCTTCTTACCTCTCCCTGGCTCCGCTGCACTCCAGTGCGCTACTTCGGCCATCTTCAATGTTGGACCAGATCTCGCCTGATCCAGGCTGGTGTTGCAACGCATAATGACGTCAGCTGACGTCTGGGACGTTACCAAACAGGCCCGAAGTCTGTCGGAGCTGTAGGAGAGGTAAGTAATGTTGTTTTTTATGTTCGCTCTCCTCCCCTGGGCCTCAGATTATTATACTCCGGCATCTGAAAAGACCCTGGAGTATAATGATAGCAGTGTTTATGGGGTTTGCGGTAGCGGCTGGCACTGGTCTCCGAGCCCCTTAATGTCCTGGGCCCTGTGGCAGCCGCTACCGCTGCTACCCCGGTATTTACGCCCCTGTGTATCTTTATTACTGCCATAGCAGCTTTCACCTGTTCAAACTGGGATGTTCTGTCTAAATTTAGTGCTTTGTATAGTATATAGCTGAGGTTCCCTCTACTGGACCTGCACTCCTGACATTTGCACAGAATTATTTAATTGGAATGGAGCACACTCTTAGATTCTACTTCCAAAAGTAGCAAATTCACATGTGGGGTGCTGGCCTGGTGAGTATGGAGAAGGGATTTTTGGATATAAATACGTTGTTACAGCTTGTTTTGCACCATTTTATTTTTAGATTCTATTGGTTATGTATCCTAAGCATTAGTTGCTTGATATTTAACATACTATATATGAAATCTAGTGATACATTCATGTTCTTATATGAGGGTTAGAGATGAGCGAATTTCTCCAAAGTTTGATTTGGCAGTTCTATTCGAAGTTCCCTAAAAAAATCGCTTCGATCCGAATTGCTTTGCGGCGAATAAAAAGCTATTTCCGGTCTTCAGAGAGCCGGGGTGTGCGGGTGGGTGGCAAAATGGCGGAAACCCTTGGATGCCACGGTCCTGTCTCTCTCTTTCTCTCTCTCTCTCTCTCTCTCTCCAGCACAAGTTTTAATCATGTGGAAGGATCTGCTAACAAGCAAAAACATGCCTACCCAATCACATCACTAGAGAACATCATGTGACCGTCTAATGTCACAAAGGTCCTTACTAAATATTCGTTACCGCGAAGCATCAGGAAATCCGGAATCGTGGTGAATCGAAGATTTCCTGAAATTCTGATTGAATTCCACTTCTGCAGAATCGATTCGCTCATCTCAAATAAGGGTATTTACCTATTGTGTGAGTTTCCCTGGCTCATCTTATCGGGCCTGTGTTATATGGTAATCTCCCAGTTTATGTTTCCCCATTTTTTTCTTCTTGTTTATATGTGTAATTTTTATACTATTTAATAAAATGAAATTTCTTTATTTGGTTGTGGACATGATTTTTTGTATTGTGTATATAATATATTGCAGCAATGCATTTTCGGCTCTATTTATATAGGTTTCGGTGCTGTATACAGAATGCTGTTATAGGTTTTGTTTTTCTGTTTCAATAATTTTTATAAAATTTTCAAAAATATGACAATAGAAAATATTTGAACTTTCCATCTCAAACATCAAAACTTGTAAAATACAACATTCGTCTGAAAAATAAGAACGTACACAAACAAAACAAGCCACATAAGGAAAAGGACGAGGAAGGGGGGGGGGGGGGGGGAATGCAGGTCTTACAAAAGTAGGAATAAACATCCACAATTTATTTATTTATTTACTTGTTTATTTGGCAAGATGGGATTGGCCGTTAACCGGACTGAACCAGTTACTCTAGATACGGGAAACAGCCAAGGATCATATCAGAGAGCTGACACTCACACCTCAAAGTGTAGCAGTAATGACTCAGAGCAAAGATCCATTAGAGGACGAATGCGTCCCCCTGGTCAGCCGAATAGCTCATCCACGGAACAAATGGGCTAATTAACAAACTAACCAGCTACCAACTAGTTAACCAAGGGGGAGCAATGCAGGATCGCCAACCACTTCTCCCACACTATTTTATATTTAGGAAAGGAGAAATTCCCCAACGCAATAACACATTCATACGAGTGAGTGGTATCAATAAGTATCAACAGGTCTTGCAAGGAAGGGGGAAAAGGTTGTTTCCATTTTTGAGCAATAACCAATTTAGCCATCACCAAAATCTTACAGGCCAGTTTGCGATAGGGAGGAGGGAGCACGTACAGTCATGGCCAAAAGTTTTGAGAATGACACAAATATTATATTTTCACATGATCTGCTGCCCTCTGGTTTTTATGTGTGTTTGTCAGATGTTTTTATCACATACAGAAATATAATTGCATTCATATTATGAGTAACAGAAGCTTATATTGACAGTTAGAATGAGTTAATGCAGCAAGTCAATATTTGCAGTGTTGACCCTTCTTCTTCAGGACCTCTGCAATTCTCCCTGGCATGCTCTCAATCAACTTCTGGACCAAATTCTGACTGATAGCAGTCCATTCTTGCACAATCAATGCTTTAATTTTGTCTGAATTTGTTGGTTTTTGTTTGTCCACCCGTCTCTTGATGATTGACCACAAGTTCTCAATGGGATTAAGATCTGGGGAGTTTCCAGGCCATGGACCCAAAATCTCTATGTTTTGTTCCCTGAGCCATTTAGTTATCACCTTTGCTTTATGGCAAGGTGCTCCATCATGCTGGAAAAGGCATTGTTGAGCGCCAAACTGCTCTTGGATGGTTGGGAGAAGTTGCTCTTGGAGGACATTCTGGTACCATTCTTTATTCATGGCTGTGTTTTTAGGCAAGACTGTGAGAGAGCCGATTCCCTTGGCTGAGAAGCAACCCCACACATGAATGGTTTCAGGATGCTTTACAGTTGGCATGAGACAAGACTGGTGGTAGCGCTCACCTCTTCTTCTCCGAATAAGCTGTTTTCCAGATGTTCCAAACAATCGAAAATGGGATTCATCAGAGAAAATGACTTTACCCCAGTCCTCAGCAGTCCACTCCCTGTACCTTTTGCAGAATATCAGTCTGTCCCTGATGTTTTTTCTGGAGAGAAGTGGCTTCTTTGCTGCCCTCCTTGAGACCAGGCCTTGCTCCAAGAGTCTCCGTCTCACAGTGCGTGCAGATGCACTCACACCTGCCTGCTGCCATTCCTCAGCAAGCTCTGCACTGCTGGTAGCCCGATCCCGCAGCTGAAACACTTTTAAGAGACGGTCCTGCCGCTTACTGGTCTTTCTTGGGCGCCCTGGAGCCTTTTTGGCACCAATGGAACCTCTCTCCTTGAAGTTCTTGATGATGCGATAGATTGCTGACTGAGGTGCAATCTTTCTAGCTGCAATACTCTTCCCAGTTAGGCCATTTTTGTGCAGTGCAATGATGACTGCACGTGTTTCTTTAGAGATAACCATGGTTAACAGAAGAGAAACAATGATGGCAAGCACCAGCCTCCTTTTAAAGTGTCCAGTGGTGTCATTCTTACTTAATCATGACAGATTGATCTCCAGCCCTGTCCTCATCAACACCCACACCTGTGTTAATGGAGCAATCGCTGAAACGATGTTAGGTGGTCCTTTTAAGGCAGGGCTGCAATGATGTTGAAATGTGTTTTGGGGGATAAAGTTCATTTTCTAGGCAAATATTGACTTTGCAAGTAATTGCTGTTAAGCTGATCACTCTTTATAACATTCTGGAGTATATGCAAATTGCCATTAGAAAAACTGAAGCAGTAGACTTTGTAAAAATTAATATTTGTATCATTCTCAAAACTTTTGGCCATGACTGTACATCTCTAAATTAAGCATAGACGGCTGGGGAGTCCGGAGCATAGAGCAGGTTTTGTATTTCTAAACTGGAGATCATTTAAGTCTGGTTACATCTGTATATAAATTGGAAAAGACAAATATCTCACATGCTTTACTAAAATATTGGATTCGAAAGAAATGAATGCATAAAAAATCTGTAGTTTAAAATGTCTTTAAAATCCAATTTCCTTTTTTTCATAACCTTTACTTTTTGCCACTTGTTGGAAATATATTGATATGCTATATAGAGTATATTTGATTTAATGCCAAGTGAAGCTTTTAATTATAAATTATACTGTTTGAATATCTGTAATTTTGGGTGAAGTCCATTTTGGTAATATGTTATAGATAAAATGTGCTGCTCAATTTCCTTAGTACTGAATTAAAGATAGAAATATAATGTGACCTTTTAGACCATTTACACTATGAAGACCAGAGTTGTAGCCTTAAAATAAATGCCTACCCTTAAATACCTTTTTAGTCTAAATAATTCTGTGCTGATTCATTTAATTATTTTAGTCTGAGCTCTTTTTTGTACAGAAATCCAAATTTTATTCCACAGGTAAATAATGCACTTCTGAGTGACTTTAGCCAGCACTAGAGAACATTTTTTTTATGTCGTATCATTAGGATAGGCCATCAATATCTGATTGGTGGGGGGGGTGACACCCTTCCCTTGCACCAATCACCTGTTTGAGACTTCTGCAATATTGTACAGAGTCAGACATTGTGCTGTGACCATGCAGTGTTACTGGAGCTTTGCCTTCTTTGAATTGAATGGTAACTGAAGTGTCAGAGCAGTGTTTGACCACTATTCAACATAGAGAGCCTCTGGCTCCTTAGTAAGTATAGTATTGGGTCTGGAAGTAGTCAAACACAGGTGATCAGTACAAGAACCAAGTATTGGCCCCTCACTGATCGTAAATTAATGGCCTACACTAATAATACAAAGAGAGAAAAAAAAAACCTCCATACTATTTATAAATAATCTACTGTAAAAGATAAGCATTCCACTAAACTTCACTTAGTGGTGTAGGCAGCAAGAAAACTATCAGTTAGCTCAATGTCCATGTGGGAGAATTAGAGCTCTATAGAAGAGCAATGAAGCTTTAGCTACTATATATAGTAGATATTGAGACATTAATGAGCATCAAATTCAATATGTAGAGTCTACATGATGGATCCAACAGACTGATGTCTCTTCCCCTGCTGATCTGTCCTATGGTGGACGATACCTTTCCTATACCCCTTGATCTGACAATAGTTTGGGTGAAGGAATTATATTACCACAGTGCTCTTTCCAGACCATTCCCTGGTACGTTAATTCATCTTCCCTTTGTTTGAGGTTCACACCATCAGATTCTTATGTCCATTCCCCTGGCAAGTTGGTGACATTCCTCTGGCTTAACCTGCCTGTTATATCCTGGATATTTTTCTTCCTGGCTTCCACATTTCCTATTCTGTACAGTTCTAATTCTGGTCATGGGTGACTTTACCACCCCCATAAACATTATTTCCTCATCTGCTTTGCAGTTTCTATCACTAAACTCCTTTGGACTTTTGCAACTTACTATTTCTACCACACAGAGGAACTGTAAAATGTATGATTTGGTCTTCTTCTTCTGGCACTTTCATTGATTAAGCATTTTTTTTTTCTGCGCAAGTGAACATAAATAATCACTAGTGCAGCCTCCACTAATCTAAAAAAAAAAATCCCCATTATTTAAGCATTTTTTTGGTGTGTTGTTCACCCAATATACAGTCTAGATTGCACTAATCTGAAAAAAAACCTCTTGTTATTTAATATAAACTGACTAACACAGTTCTAATCTAGGTGACCATTTTAGTGCTTTTAGTACTTTGCTATTTTTCTTGAAATATTAAAAAAAAAAAAACACACATAGTGTCAGAATCTTTGCCAAATCACTAAGCAATGTGCAATAAAATAACTGGAAAAAAACAGGTCAGGGAGCAGGCAAAAGGAGAGGGAAGAGGAAACACTTGTGTAAGTACTACTACTACTATTCTACTACTACTACTATTACTTAATAATAATAATAATACATTTTATTTTTAGAGCACCAACATATTCCGCAGCACTTTACAATTTGAAGGGTTCAAGTATAGACAAAATGAGGCATTTCAGTGTAGTAAGTCAATTCACACAATGGGACTGAGGGCCCTGCTCTCAAGAGCTTACAATCTATGAGGTAGAGGGGGTGGCACAAGAGCTAGCAGGGACAGCATAGGAGGTAGCATTGCATATACAGTGGTCCAGCCGTTTTTATGATAAAAGTTATTTTCATCACGCATATAATTACGCTGCATGAGCCTACACCAGTCAGTGTCCTTTAATGAAGGTGTCCCCAGCCACCGGTCTCAGGACCAGGACCAGGCCGTTGTGGGTCTTTTGCCGGTCTGTTGGTCGGCAATCTGGCCACAGTGTTGTGGCTCCTAGCTCTATACTAAACATGATCCCCCCCCCTCTACGCTCTCTATAGTACACAAAACAGCGTTGTACACTGGGGCGTGCTGGCGGGTGCTCGGTGTACAGCGCTGTAGACCAGGTCCTCACCATTAGCTATGTAGCTAATGGCAGGGACCTGGTCTACAGCGCTGTACACCGAGGTCCCGCCAGCACGCCCTGGTTTACACCGCTGTTTGCTGTATAACCCCACCCCCATATTACCAAAGCCCCACCCATATAATGCCCGCCCCCCCACTCCCTGCCTTGCCCCCCCCTGCTGGGCCATGGCAAAAAAAAAGGTTGGGGACCGCTGCTTTGATGTGCAGATAATGCCTGGACATATAAAGTTACAGATTGATACGGCATCAAATCCTGTGGGATAATGCGGGAGCATAAACAGTAGAAGGTTAGTTTTAGGGATTCTAATCGCAGAAGGATTTAGATTAGTAATTGTGATAGGCCTGTCTGAAAAGCTGTGTCTTTAGGATTCGATTGAAGCTGTAGAAATTGGGAGTTAATCTGATTGTCTGGGGTAGAGCATTCCAGAGAAGTGGTGCAACTCAGGAGAAGTCTTGGATACAGGAGTGGGAGGTTCTGATAATAGAGGATGTTAGTCTTAGGTCATTAACTAAACAGAGAGCACGGGTTGGGCGATAGACAGAGATGAGGGAGGAAATGTAGGGAGGTACAGCATTATGGAGAGCCTTGTGGATGAGGGTGATAAGTTTATATTGTATTTTGTATTGAATAGGCAGCCAATTTAGTGATTGACACAGACTGGAGGCATCTCTGTAGCTTTTAGACTGATAGATGAGCCTGACATTCATTCCTGCTGCATTCAGAATAGATTGTAGAGGGGAGAGTTTAGTAAGGGGAAGACCGATTAGTAAGTAGTTACAGTAGTCAAGTTGAGAGTGAATCATGGTGACAATAAGTGTCTTTAATGTTTACATGGTAAGGAAAGGGTGGATTCTGGAGATGTTTTTGAGGTGGAGATGACATGAGCGTGCGAGTGATTGGATATGGGTGGTGAAAGAAAGGTCTGAATCAAACATAACCCCGAGGCAGCGGCATACTGCCTAGGAGTTATGGTAAGGCCAGAAACTGAAATTATGATATCAGGGTTAGGCCTGTTACATGGTGGAAACAGCAATACTTCAGTCTTTGAGAGTTTCAGTTTCAGATAAAGCGAAGACATGATATTTGAGACAACAGAGAGACAGTCACTAGTGTTCTGTATTAGTGCAGGGGTGATGTCATAGGATGAGGTATACTGTATAGTTGGGTGTCATCAGCATAAAGATGGTATAGGAAGCCAAATCTGGTGATGGTTTGTCCAATAGGGGCTGTTTATAGAGAGAAATGCAGGGGGCCTAGGACCGAAACCCTGAGGAACCCCAACAGCGAGGGGAAGAGACAGAGCCCACAAATGATACACTGAAAGTGTAGTCTGAGAGATGAGATTTGAGGAGAACAAAGAGAGCGCATTGTTTGCGAGGCCAACAGAGTGGAGCATAGTGAGGAGGAGTTGGTGGTCAACAGTGTCAAATGCTGCTGAGAGATCCAGAAGAATTAGAAGACCACAGTCAGCATTAGATTTAACTGTCAGAAGGAGATAATTGGAATAGAGAGAATCACGGCACTCTAATTATTGGTAGGTGCTCTTGGAAGGGTTTCACCCCACCTATTCAAAGATGTATTCCAGGTACTCATAGATTTCATGCAAATCTTTTTATTCAATTTTTTTTTTAGATTAATGCAATCCACAAATGGTGAAACATTTTTCGGTCCTATTGTGGACCTTCGTCAGGCTTCATATAGAGATATAACAAAACAAAATATAAATAGTATGCCAATCCATACAATGTAATGACATAATTTAACTCTTATCTACATATATGTACGCATATACGGATTACTAATGAATTGTCATCAAAAAACATAGAACCCTTAAGGTGTGTTCACACGGTGGAAAATTTTCCGCCCCCGGAGTTTTCACCGCGGTCAGCCGCGACGGGATTCCGATACAGTGCATCAGCATTCCGTCGTGGCATCCCGCTCCTGATTAGGCCCGGATGAATGGGCCTAATCAGGAGCGCGTCTCGAGCTGCGGACACCGCGGGCGGGCGGAAAAAAAGCCACTAGAGGGAAAAAAACGCTACTGACTCCCATTGAAATGAATGGGAGGAGTTTTTTCAGTCTGATTTTGAGGCGGATGCCGCATCAAAATCTGCTGCCAAAAAACTCTGTGTGAACACAGCCTAAATATACCGAAGTAGTCTAGCAAAATACATAGAACATTCATAATAATAGACAATCCACTTAGCAAAAGGGATTTGTTGAACATCCATAGTGGAGCCTCATCTGACTGTATATGTAGAAACAGCAGTTCCCATATAGACAGGGTCAGGACCCATCTTCATTATTTAACCACATACATGTTGTTATTATTGCAAGAAACATAATGAATAAACAAACTTCAGTCAGTATTAAGAACAAACCAAGTATTAATAGTGAATGATCCCAGATTTATAATACATTACAAGTAGAGTACTGACTGTGCTAAGAATCAGGATTAGAGAAGAGCGAATTTCTCAAAAGTTTGATTCTGCTGTTTGATTCGAATTTAAAAAAAAATTTGCTATGAAACAGATTAATTTGCGTGAATATCATTAAAAAAAACTCCTATTTCCTCACTTCAGACAGCCTGTATAGTGGTGTAGAACACTGTGCCTTGCAGTAACACGCATAGAGAGCCTACTGTGGTAGTGAAACAATACTGTGAGACAGTATGACACGCACATGACAGGTGTCGCTCTTAGAACCACTGCACACTTCACTTATTTGGCCAGTTATGGGGCCAAAACTGACCAACTAACTCAAGTGTGAACTCAGCCTTCCAGGACCATGTTAGTGCCAGGTAGAAAGAACCGTGCAGAGGCCCAAGATCCTACTGTAGCGTGAAAGAGCACACTCCTTTTACACCATCGTCTGGCAATTCCCCATAGATGTCTACAGAATGGCAAGGCGACATAATGTGGAGTTGGCAGCAGCATGAGGAGTGCACAGAGTGGCAAGGCGACATAATGTGGAGGTGGCAGCAGCATGAGGAGGCCATACAGTGACCCAGTGGCAGCAGCATGAAGAGGACATACAGTGACCCAGTGGCAGCGGCCTGAGGAGGACATACAGTGACCCAGTGGTAGCGCCATGAGGAGGGCATACAGTGACCCCGTGGAAGCGGCATGAGGAGGCCATACAGTGACCCAGTGGCAGCAGTATGAGGAGGCCATACAGTGACCCAGTGGCAGCAGCATGAGGAGGACATACAGTAACCCTGTGGCAGCGGCAAGAAGAGGCCATACAGTGACCCAGTGGCAGAAGCATGAGGAGTACACAGAGTGACCCAGTGGAAGCGGCATGAGGAAGCCATACAGTGACTCAGTGGCAGTGGCATGAGAAGTCCATACAGTGACCCAGTGGCAAAGGCATGAGGAGGGCATACAATGACCAAGTGGCAGCAGTATGAGGAGGATATACAGTGACCCAGCAGTGGAAGCAGCATGATTAGGGCATACAGTGACCCAGTGGCAGTGGCATGAGGAGGGTATACAATGACCCAGTGGAAGTGGCATGAGGAGGCCATACAGTGACCCAGTGGCAGTGGCATGAGGAGGGCATACAGTGACCCAATGGCAGCAGTATGAGGAGGCCATACAGTGACCCAGTGGCAGCGGCATGAGGAGGACATACAGTGACCCTGTGGCAGCGGCAAGAAGAGGGCATACAGTGACCCAGTGTCAGCGGCATGAGGAGGTCATACAGTGACCCAGTGGCAGCGGCATGAGGAGGGCATACAGTGACCCAGTGGCAGTGACATGAGGAGGACATACAGTGACCCAGTGGCATGAGGAGGACATACAGTGACCCAATGGCAGCAGCATGAGGTGGACATACAGTCACCCAGTGGCAGAGTGCGGGGGTGGCAGCAGAGTGAGTAGGCCACAGAGTGGCAAGGTGATATAATGTGTAGGTAGCAACAGCCTTAGGAGGCCATACAATGAACCAGTGGCAGAGTGTGGTGAGGCAGCATGGATCATTTAATCTGCTGCATCAGGCATTGGTGGGTGGAAATCCTGGCTGATCCACACCTGATTCATCTTTACAAAAGTCAGTCTCTCCACATTTTGGGTGGACAGGCGAGTTCTTCTTGGGATAACTTTGGCCCCCGCCACACTAAACACCTGCTCTGATGCCACACTACTGGTTGGGCAGGACAGCTTTTCCAGGGCAAACGTGGCCAGTTGGGCCACAAATCCAATTTGGCTGCCCAGTAGTCCAGCAGATCTTCAATGATGGGTGGCAGGGTGCAATCTAATTATGCCACCACCTGCTGCTTCAAGTTCTGCTCTGTGTGTAGCTACTGATGAGCAGCTTCTTCACTATGCGGCTGAAGAAAGCTGCTCATCAGTGACTCTAGGCTCAGGCTGCTGCTGATGGAGCTGATACTGCTCCTGCCACCCCACCCCCTCCCACAGCTGTCATGCCAGTGCAAGTTGAGCACTACGGGCCCCCCCAGTCGGACCTGCCAGAGGATGGACGATGGCACAGATAGGCAGCGGCCAACTTGCTACATAGCATGTCTCTATAGTAGTTCAGTCTGTCCTCCCTCTCAGCAGGTGTAAAAAAAAAAAGGCCCCCATTTTTCCCCGGTAGTGAGGGTCTAACATGGTGGAGAGCCAGCAGTCATCCCTCTGTCGAATGGTGACAATTCGGCTGTCACTGCACAAGGAAGTGAGCATGCATCGGGCCATTTGCGCAATTGACTCCGAGGGACTACCTGCATCCATCTCTACTGCATACTGCCACGGTGTGTCTGGGTCATCTGCCTCATCCTCCTCATCTCCCTCTGGCTGTTCTGGTTGCTTCTGCTCTCCTCTCCACCCATTTGGCTACACATTGCTTGTGCTCCAATGTCCTCCTCATCCTCCTCCTCCTCCAGTTCAGCCCCCACAGGGCTCATGTGCCTTTGAGATTTAGATGCTATATCTCCAGTCACCTGACCAGCCAGATTGAAAATAATCTTTTCCAGGATGTGAATCAGTGGAATGACATTGTTCATTCCGTAGTCCTGGCAACTGACTAACAAAGTGGCCTCCTCAAAGGGAACTAGCAAACGGCAGGTGTCACACATGAGCTGCCACTGGCTAATGTTAAAGTTACACAGGGGAGTACCTCTGTCCACTTAGATCATGAAGAAATCGTTTATGGCTTTTCTCTGTTCATATAGTCGATCCAACATATGGAGGGTTGAATTCCAATGGGTAAAAACATTGCATATCAGCCTATGTTGTGGGAGGCCGTTCTGCCGCTACAGCTTAAGGAGGGTGTGCTTGGCGGTGTACGAGTGGCTGAAGTGCATGCAAAGTTTCCTTGACATTTTAGGATGTCTTGCAGATGGGTGGAACACTTAATGAAACGCTTGACAACCAGATTGAACACGTGTGCCATGCAGGGCGCATGACTCATCCCTCCTTGGCGCAGGGTGGACACCATGTTCTTTCCGTTGTTGGTCACCATTGTTCCGATTTTAAGTTCTCTTGGAGAAAGCCAGGATTCGATTTCTTGATTGGCCATGTTCACCTCCCCTGGCGGCTTAACAAAAAACTTCCACACTGCCAAGTAGGTGATTTTACCCCCAACACTCTGCACTAACTGACTGCTACTGCCACTGCCTCCATGAACCCCTGCATCACTGCTATCTGGGAAGGTAGGCTGCTGCAAAGTGGGTACTCTACCCCGGGCACGGTTGGCTCCCAACCTCCCACTGCTGCCACTCTGCTGACTCCGCTGCTACCTCATGTGCAAGCTGCCACCCTCTTCTCCGGATGATGATGAAGCCCCTTCGTCCCCCGGCTCCCAATTGCATTCGGCTACATCGTCATCCACTAATGTCTGCAGGTCACTGATGTCCTCCTCAATGATCTCTGAGCCAGGAGCCTGACCGCTCACAACACCAGCTCCCATGCCACTCTCCTCATCACTACTTGCCCGCCTACCAGAGGAAGCTGCAGATGTCTCCTCCTGCTGACTGTCCTCTAGTAGCTCCTCCTTACTATATAGTGGATCTGAGCCCACAGCATAGAGTACTTCTCTAGCTGAGGGAACAGAAAAGACAGAGGCAGGTTGAGGACAGGTGAGGGCACATGATCTGCTCCCAGGCCATGGCAACTAAGGTTTGTGTCTGACAAACCCACTGACTCTTGGCTGGGGGTGTTTGATGTGACTTGGGATGAAGTGGATGACCGAGTCAACCATTCTACAACCGTTGGGTTGCTTGTCGAGACACGACCGCTAGCTGACAGGCCTGTGTAAGTGACCCCTGCTTCCACTCCCCCTTACTCTGCTGCAACCTATGCCTGCGCCAGAAACATTTAGGCCTGTGGCCCTCCCCTGTGCATGGCCTCTCGCTTCTCTGTCTGACATACTGTTAGATGAAAAACGTAATTGCGAAGGAAATAATTTTCTACTTTGAAGAGAATGGCGAATATGCCCCTTATTTCTTTCCCCACTAATGAAGACCTTTAAAAAAAGCGTAATAAAGGCAGAGATTACTGGATAAGAATTATGATTTTATTTGGCAGTACTGTTCTGCAAAATAGCCTTTAATGTTATACTTGGAACAAAATGGCGAATATGCCCCTTATTTGTTTCCACACTAATAAACACCTTTAAATAAGTGTTAGAATAGATTAGTGGCTATTATTGATTTTTGCCACTTCTGTATTGAGAAATGGCCTGTAATTTTATACTCTGAACAAAATGGCGAATATGCCCCTTGTTTCCACACTAATAAACTCCTTGAAAAAGGCATTAGAAAAGATGTCTGTAGAGATACCTGGATAAGAATTCACTTTTCTTTGGCACAGTAGTACTGACAAATGGCCTGTAATGTTATGCTTTGGAAGAACAGTGAATAAGGCCCTTATAATAAACGCCTTGAAAAAGGCGTTAGAACAAATAACTGCAGATATTAGTGGATGATAATTCACAGTTTTTTGCTGTATTGCACCGCAAAAGGCTTGTTGTGTTCCACCTTGAACACACAGGTATGAGTAATGAGCAGCAGTATAATGGCAGTGAGTGCTGCAATGTGCATTACAATTCTTGCTGTTAATGACCCTGCAACCATCTCAAATTCTTCTTTCAATTCCTCCCTATCCTTTTTCTACAGTTCTAAGGCTCTTTCTCTGAACTTCTATCTGTTTTCTAAGTATTTCCCTAGATCCTGCTGACGTCTGTCTCTACAGTAAGAGTGATGTGAAATGACTGTACCTAAAATGGCCGAGGGTTTTTATAGGGCTGTGACATCACAGGGTCAGCTGGCTGGTGATTAGCTGCACGCTTGGCATTGTGGGTGATCCCGCGTTCCCAGAGTCCCTTGCCCCTTGTCCTAACATGTGCAGCAGCCAAAAAATGTGATTCGATGCTTCGAAGTGTGAGGAAATCCGGAATCGAAGATTTCCTGAAATTCGGATCGAATTCCACCTCTGCAGCTTCGATTCGCTCATCTCTAGTCAGGACCCATCTTCATTATTGAACCACATACATGTTGTTATTATTGCAAGAACCATAATGAATTAACAAATTTCAGTCGGTATTAAGAACAAACCAAGTATTAATAGTGAACGATCCCAGATTTATAATACATTACAAGTAGAGTACTGACTGTGCTAGGAAGCTTAGTTGCTATACTCACTGGATTGCCTTGGAATGAATAAGGACAAAGAAGAGGGCAGAGTGTTGAACAAAAGAAAAATTATATAAACGTTATGGAAAATATGCTGCCTAGGTATTCAGGGCTGAAATGCATCTATAAATAGAAAGCGTATGTGTCGTGTGTTGAGAGCATTACGTAATTTCTGGTGCAAGCCGGAAGGTGTCATAGAATAGGGACATATTCGTTAGTACCAGTAAAGGTAAGGGAATCATCTTAGGCAATGCGCATGAGTTAGTAACGTGACGTAGGTCACGTGACGTTGGATGTCATTAGTAAATGTAGTGTGCGTAGTGTATCTGCACCATGTCTATTATGTGACGCAGAAACACATGACTATAGATGTGTCTGCAAAATGGAGCATGCGTGATGCTTAGATTATTGGAAGGAAGCCATCGTAGTTAAGGGCCTGATGCTCATAGTACAATTATACAATTATGGGAACTAAATTAAAGGAATAAGTAGATAATGATAAAAAGAAAATTTTGGTTGTCACAAGGAACATGAACAGATAATGACCTATAGAAAAAAGACAAATTAGCGTACGAAACTACGAAGCTCGTAGGTTTAAATAGAGACTACGAGCTTCGTAGTTTCGTATGCTAATTTATCTTTTTTCTATAGGTCATTATCTGTTCATGTTCCTTGCAATAACCACAATTTTCTTTTTATTGCAGAATCATTAACTACTTGAAGAACAAGAACGACATCCCAGCTCCAGATTGCCTCTAATTTTCCTTTCCCCCGTCTCCCCCTTTTTTTTTTTTTTTTTTTTTTTTTTGCTTTTTATCTATTCTATTCTCTTTTTCCATATATTCTTCTTTATTTCTTTTATTCTTAAGCTCCTCTGTTTTCTTATTCCTTTAATTCAGTTCACATAATCGTATAATTGTACTATGAGCATCAGGCCCTAAAATAAGATGGCTTCCTTCCAATAATCTACGCATCACGCATGCTCCGTTTTACAGACACATCTATAGTCACGTGTTTCTGTATCACGTGATAGATGTGGCGCAGATACACTACGCACACAACATTTGCTAATGACATCCAACGTCAAGTGACCTACGTCACTTTACTAATGCATGCGCATTGCCTAAGATAATTCCTTTACCTTTACTGGTACTAACGAAAATGTCCCTATTTTATGACACCTTCCGGCTTGCGCCGGAAGTTACGTAATGCTCTCATCACACGACACATACACTTTCTATTTATAGATGCATTTCAGCCCTGAATACCTAGGCAGCATATTTTCCATAACGATGTTATCGTTTTTCTTTTGTACAACGCTCTGCCGTCTTCTTTGTCCTTATCCATTCCAAGGCTATCCAGTGAGTATAGCAACTAAGATTCCTAGCACAGTCAGTACTCTACTTGTAATGTATTATAAATCTGGGATCATTCACTATTAATACTTGGTTTGTTCTTAATACCGACTGAAGTTTGTTTATTCATTATGTTTCTTGCAATAATAACAACATGTATGTGGTTAAATAATGAAGATGGGTCCTGACCCTGTCTATATGGGAACTGCTGTTTCTACATATGCAGTCAGATGTAGCTCCACTATGGATTTTCAACAAATCCCTTTTGCTAAGTGGATTGTCTATTATTATGAATGTTCTATGTATTTTGCTAGACTACTTCGGTATATTAAGGGTTCTATGTTTTTTGATGACAATTCATTAGTAATCCGTATATGTGTACATATATGTAGATAAGAGTTAAATTATGTCATTACATTGTATGGATTGGCATACTATTTATATTTTGTTTTGTTATATCTCTATATGAAGGTCTGACGAAGGTCCACAATAGGACCGACAAACATTTCACCATTTGTGGATTGCATTAATCTAAGATTTGCATGAAATCTGTGAGTGCCTGGAATAAATCTCAGGAGATCATTGGAGACTTTTGTAAGTGCTTTTTCAGTAGAGTGCAGAGTGCGGAAGCCAGATTGTAAGGGGTCAAAAAGAAAGTTAGAGAAATATGGCAGATTAAACGATAATAGACCAAGTGTTTTAAGATCTTGGAGATGAAGGAAAGGTTAGGGATGGGTCAAGAGAGGATTTCTTCAGTAACGGGTTTATAACAGCATGTTTGACAGAGGAGGGAAATATTCCATAAGCGAGAGAGAGAGAGGTTACATTTTTTAGTAAGGTAAGTAGTGATCAACAATAAGAATGTGGATGGCAACAGCAACACTACTTCTGGTCTTGAGAGCCCCACCAGTAGTCACAGTTTTGTTGTATTTCCTGAGAATAAAAACATTTTTGAAAGCAGTGAGCCACAAATGTTGAATGAGTACTGTTAACCATGTTTTTTTCACTGACACAGATCCCATTCTCTAGTAGTCATGTGACATATGCTGAGACAGATACTCCTCATAGTCCAAGAATTCCTCTTCTTCCTCTGCTTTTTGATGAGTTGGAGGAGAACTGCCATTGTTTTTTTGATGTAGAGGTGGGAGACATGAGTATTGGTAGTAGTGGCAGGGGGTGGGCTACTGGTAGTGGTGCTAGCATGGGTAATAGGGGGAAATCTGTTAGGAATTGTGAAGGCATAAAGGAATCCCATTGCCATGATGAGTCAGAAAAAAGTGGGGATTGTGATGACATTATGGAATCCGATGATGATTCTATTACAGATAAGACCTGGCAACCAGTTCAGGGTGACAGGGTGATATCACAGAAAGAGGGTGGTGGCAGTTGCAATAGTAAGAATTCCACCCGACGTGCAGCCCCAGCATCCAAAATACCTGCCTGGTGAAGATATAAGGCAAGCCTCTAAAGATATAAGGTGGTGGCTCTGGCAGACACATTTCCATTTTTGGCAGCAGAAGCTGCATACAGTCATCTCCTCTATGGGAATTTTTTTATGCATTACCAAATGACAAATCAATGGCAAAGTGCAAGATCTGCAAAGAGATAATTAGCCATGGGCATGCAGGCACACGTGTAAGCACTAGGTCTCTTTGTATTCACATTAAATGGCACCATCGGCATGGTCATTAACATATTATCATTCATCATTATCATCCCCATCTGCTTTTCCTCCTTCACACAATCTGCATGCAATCATCCATCTGGTCTGCAAATTTAACTCCCACCTGACCATGTTACTGGCAATGCAGTCACTGTTGTACCACTTAGTGGAAAACTGCGTTTCACCAACCGATGGCAGCACACTGTCTCCATGGATAATACCTATCCACCATTATTTCTTGAGAAAGATGTCCCTGCTTGGTGACCATGTGGCATCTCCCTGTAAATGTCTATGTCGGGAAAGGTGCAAGCCACCATCAATATGTGGTGCATCAATTATGGGCAGGGGACAATACATTAGCTGTCATGGTCCACTGGGTCAATGTTTTGAGGGTCAGAGGCCACAGTCTAGGAACACAAGGCGGCCCATAGCTTTCTAGTACTGACATCAGCTCACGGGTGCAGGGCCAGCATAATTTTAACACCAGACAGAACCCATCCACCTGCTCCAGTTACTACACATTGGCCATTTCTCACCCATAACTTCACCAAGGCAAGCCAGACACTTGCACGCTCTTTCCACCTGCACCTTAAAACATCTCTAGAATTTGCCCTTTTCTCACCGTGGAAACATCAAAAACCCTCATTGTCGCTCTGGTTCTCTCTCGTCTTTACTATTGCAATTCTCTTCTAATTGGGCTTCCTCTTACTAAACTCTCCCCACTACAATCTGTCCTAAATGCAGCTGCCAGACTCATCTTTCTGTCAAACCGGTACACAGACACATCTACCTTGTGTTAGTCGCTGTATTGGTTGCCCATCCATCACAGAAAACAATATAAAATTGTCACACTGACCCACAAATCCATCCATAGTGGTGCACCCCCCCTATATTTCATCTCTCATCACTGTCTACAGCCCTAACCGTCCTCTTCGTTCTGCCAATGACCTTGGACTTGCATCCCCTGTTATCCGATCATCCCACTCCCGTCTCCAAGACTTTTCTCGAGCTGCACTGGTGCTCTGGAATGCTTTTCCCAAGACAATCCAATTAATCCCCAACTACAGCAGCTTCAAAACTGCCCTAATATCACATCTGTATGGTCAGGCTTATCACGTGAACTAATCACAGTGTAGTGTGCGGAGGTGTAGAACAATAACACATTTTATCTTTCCTCCTCTGTTCCTCAGATCCTGTCCTCTCCATCTAGAAGTTACACTGCACTCCTTGCATTTAGTATCTGTTTATTGAAAGATACCAGCTGGTGACAGGTTCATACAGCTTCAGTTACACAACCTTTTCTATTAAAAGATGGATGGACCATTGCAGCAAACAAGCCCTCTGACCTCTTGTGTCCCCCTATCTCCTCATAGAATGTAAGCTCTTGCGAGTAGGGCCCTCACTCCTTTTGTTTGATATGTTTATTTCTTTGTCACATTGTAATGTCTCATATTGTCTGTTTATGTGTCCTCTGATTTGTAAAGTGCTACGGAATATGTTGGCATTATATAAATAAAGTTATTATTATTATTGGTTACACTTCCCCTCCCTCATTTTATGATTGTAAGGTGAAACATATATTGAGTGGCACTTTGCACATGCTGAACTGTCAATTTGAGTAGCAGTTTATGATTATTGCATGCAGCAAACTAGATACACAATAACCACTTTTGAGAAATAGTCCTGCATTTTCAGCTGGCAAGCAAGACTGTAGGTACATTGATAGTGTGCCCCAAATTTTTCTTGAAATTATGTCAATTGTCAATCAGTCATTACACTAGTTGATGCTGCGTGGGCACCCATAGCAGCAGAAAACCACAGACAGAAAGATCACTTTTGGAAAATAGTACAGCTTTTTTCATCTGGCAAGCTACACAGTAGGTACAGAGATAGTAGGCCTCAAATTTTTCTTAAACTTATGTCACTCCTAGAAATGAATGAATCAGTTCGTAACGAGCCAGGTTTGTCCCGAATATTACAAATTGTTTTTAACTAAACTGAACAAATGGTGATACTCTTCAGATGAAAAAAAAATGACTGTGGTACAAGAAAATGAACGCCACCACATGATAGACTAGAGAAGACAACGTCATATGTGCAGTGACTCACACATCATGTTGCAGCGTCCCAGAGTGCCACTGCTTTAAGTGTTTGTTTATTGTGCCTCTGGGTTGTGTTGGTATGTCCCGTCCGTAATGTTCTATGATATATACAGTGACTTGCGAAAGTATTCGGCCCCCTGAACTTTTCAACCTTTTGCCACATTTCAGGCTTCAAAAATAAGGATATAAAATTTTAATTTTTTGGTGAAGAATCAACAAAAAGTGGGACACAATTGTGAAGTGGAATGAAATTTATTGGTTATTTTAAACTTTTGTAAAAAATAAAAAACTGAAAAGTGGGGCGTGCAATATTATTTGGCCCCTTTACTTTCAGTGCAGCAAACATACTCCAGAAGTTCAGTGAGGATCTCTGAATGATCCAATGTTGTCCTAAATGACTGATGATGATAAATATAATCCACCTGTGTGTAATCAAGTCTCCGTGTAAATGCACCTGCTCTGTGATAGTCTCAGGGTTCTGTTTAAAGCGCAGAGAGCATCATGAAGACCAAGGAACACACCAGGCAGGTCCGTGATACTGTTGTGGAGAAGTTTAAAGCCGGATATGGATACAAAAAGATTTCCCAAACTTTAAACATCCCAAGGATCACTTTGCAAGCGATCATATCGAAATGGAAGGAGTATCAGACCACTACAAATCTACCAAGACCATGCCGTCCCTCTAAACTTTCATCTCAAACAAGGAGAAGACTGATCAGAGATGCAGCCAAGAGGCCCATGATCACTCTGGATGAACTGCAGAGATCTACAGCTGAGGTGGGAGAGTCTGTCTATAGGACAACAATCAGTCGTACACTGCACAAATCTGGCCTTTATGGAAGAGTGGCAAGAAGAAAGCCATTTCTCAAAGATATCCATAAAAAGTCTCATTTAAAGTTTGCCACAAGCCACCTGGGAGACATACCAAACATGTGGAAGAAGGTGCTCTGGTCAGATGAAACCAAAATCAAACTTTTTGGCCACAATACAAAACGATATGTTTGGCATAAAAGCAACACAGCTCATCACCCTGAACACACCATCCCCACTGTCAAACATGGTGGTGGCAGCATCATGGTTTGGGCCTGCTTTTCTTCAACAGGGACAGGGAAGATGGTTAAAATTGATGGGAAGATGGATGGAGCCAAATACAGGCCCATTCTGGAAGAAAACCTGTTGGAGTCTGCAAAAGACCTGAGACTAGGAAGGAGATTTATCTTCCAACAAGACAATGATCCCAAACAAAAAGCAAAATCTACAATGGAATGGTTCATAAATAAACGTATCCAGGTGTTAGTATGGCCAAATCAAAGTCCAGACCTGAATCCAATCGAGAATCTGTGGAAAGAGCTGAAAACTGCTGTTCACAAATGCTCTCCATCCAACCTCACTGAGTTCGAGCTGTTTTCCAAGGAAGAATGGGCAAGAATTTCAGTCTCTCAATGTGCAAAACTGATAGAGACATACCCCAAGTGACTTGCAGCTGTAATCGCAGCAAAAGGTGGCGCTACAAAGTATTAACTTAAGGGGACCGAATAATTTGGCACGCCCCACTTTTCAGTTTTTTATTTTTTACAAAAGTTTAACATATCCAATAAATTTCATTCCACTTCACGATTGTGTCCCACTTGTTGTTGATTCTTCACCAAAAAAATTAAAATTTTATATCCTTATGTTTGAAGCCTGAAATGTGGCAAAAGGTTGAAAAGTTCAAGGGGGCCAAATACTTTCGCAAGGCACTGTTATATATATATATATATATATATATATATATATATATTTACAGTACAGACCAAAAGTTTGGACACACCTTCTCATTCCAAGAGATTTCTGTATTTTTATGACTATAAAAATTGTAGATTCACACTGTAGACATCAAAACTATGAATTAACACATGTGGAATTATATACTTAACAAAAAAGTGTGAAACTACTGAAAATATGTCTTATATTCTAGGTTCTTCAAAGTAGCCACCTTTTGCTTTGATTACTGCTTTGCACACTCTTGGCATTCTCTTGATGAGCTTCAAGAGGTAGTAACCTGAAATGGTTTTCACTTCACAGGTGTGCCCTGTCAGGTTTAATAAGTGGGATTTCTTGCCTTATAAATGGGGTTGGGACCATCAGTTGTGTTGTTCAGAAGTCAGGTGGATACACAGCTGATAGTCCTACTGAATGGAGTGTTAGAATTTGTATTATGGCAAGAAAAAAGCAGCTAAGTAAAGAAAAACGAGTGGCATCATTACTTGAAGGTCAGTCAGTCCGAAAAATTGGGAAAACTTTGAAAGTGTCCCCAAGTGCAGTGGCCAAAACCATCAAGCGCTACAAAGAAACTGGCTCACATGAGGACCGCCCCAGGAAAGGAAGACCAAGAGTCACCTCTGCTGCGAAGGATAAGTTCATCCGAGTCACCAGCCTCAGAAATCGCAGGTTAACAGCAGCTCAGATTAGAGACCAGGTCAATGCCACACAGAGTTCTAGCAGCAGACACATCTCTACAACAACTGTTAAGAGGGACTGTGTGCAGCAGGCCTTCATGGTAAAATAGCTGCTAGGAAACCACTGCTAAGGACAGGCAACAAGCAGAAGAGACTTGTTTGGGCTAAAGAACACAAGGAATGGACATTAGACCTGTGGAAATCTGTGCTTTGGTCTGATGAGTCCAAATTTGAGATCTTTGGTTCCAACCACCGTGTCTTTGTGCGACGCAGAAAAGGTGAACAAATGGACTCTACATGCCTGGTTCCCACCGTGAAGCATAGAGGAGGAGGTGTGATGGTGTGGGGGTGCTTTGCTGGTGACACTGTTTGGGAGTTATTCAAAATTGAAGGCATACTGAACCAGCATGGTTACTACAGCATCTTGCAGCGGCATGCTATTCCATCCGATTTGCGTTTAGTTGGACCATCATTTATTTTTCAACAGGACAATGACCCCAAACACACCTCCAGACTGTATAAGGGCTATCTGACCAAGAAGGAGAGTGATGGGGTGCTACGCCAGATGACCTGGCCTCCACAGTCACCAGACCTGAACCCAATCGAGATGGTTTGGGGTGAGCTGGACCGCAGAGTGAAGGCAAAAGGGCCAACAAGTGCTAAGCATCTCAGGGAACTCCTTCAAGACTGTTGGAAGACCATTTGAGGTGACTACCTCTTGAAGCTCATCAAGAGAATGCCAAGAGGTGGCTACTTTGAAGAACCTAGAATATAAGACATATTTTCAGTAGATTCACACTTTTTTGTTAAGTATATAATTCCACATGTGTTAATTCATAGTTTTGATGCCTTCAGTGTGAATCTACAATTTTTATAGTCATGAAAATACAGAAAACTCTTGGAATGAGAAGGTGTGTCCAAACTTTTGGTCTGTACTGTATATACACACTGTTTTGCAGCTTTCCCTGTTGTTTCCCCCCAGGGTTTCAAACTTTTGCCTTGGTTCAGCCCTGGCCAATCACAGGCCACTGGGCGGGGTTGTAGGAGACCTAGGTCTTCAGGGTGTCCGTTGAGAGTCAGTCTTGTGCCAGCCTAGTTTGTGGACAGTTAGTTCTCCTGCTTTGTGCAGAGGTACTCATAGTTCCTGGACTGGATCTCAACAGCTGACCATACAGCTTATAGGAGGATTATTCTTTGCCCCAGGCTCATCTGGAGACAGCCCGGACAAGGGAGTATCACTGTCTGAATTATTGGACATTTTATGTTCTGTGCCAGGAGGAACAGGAGAGGACCCTGACAGGAGGAATGTGTTCGGGCCTAAACTGAAGGCAACCAGGTCCCTGTTAGGACTCCCCGTGACACCACTATCCCCAGCATCATCTGGGAGTGGCACGAGAGGAAGAGTAGTTGGAGAACTTTGCCATAGAGCCTGTAACATCCCTGAGCACCCTCCAATAACCAAGGCTGGGGGGTTGGACACTGTCCTACTACCACCCCCATTTGGAAACTGCCGTTTACACCTGTTCCAGTTGCTGTAATAAAGCTATTACACTGTTCAACTGCACTGCTGGCATCCTGAGACGTGCCTGCCTTACCATCAGGGCCCTTCCGAACAACATCACACCAGCTCAGGGAGGAGAGGTCCCCTCTCCAACTGGAAGTGCCCAGGGGGAAAACTACTACCACCACCATCCAGGTAGTGCTGCAGAACCCCCCTCAACAGTGTCCAGCCCAGGAGCGGGGCTGGAGTGTTTGGTTGAGTGTGCTCGGCCTAGCAGGTGGCACATCATCTGCCACTACAACTCCCATCCTCCAGTCTCCTCCATCTGGGTTGCGGCAACGTGATTGTAACATCTGACAGCCTCTCAGCCAATATACAGTGGTAGGTGGACTTTACATGCTGAAGTCATATAGGACTATATAAGCTTGTGCACTCGTGATCAGCCATTAGTTACTGTAATGGTGGACATGCACATACATGTGTGTTCTATTTCACTGCATCTCATAGCTAAGATATAGGCAGTGCAAGTCAGAAAACTGAAAAATAGTTATAAGAGAACTTAAAGAATCAAGCAATAATATACAGGCAGATTAGTAGTGCTAGAATAGCATTGAATATAAAGATATAGATAGGCATAGGACATGTTCAGAGAGCGAGTTTGCTGCAGACAGTTAACCCTTTCATTGCCAGGCAATAATCTATATTGACAATATTTGCAATAGAACATGTATAATGTCTATACACATTCTTAAAACTTTTGTACAGAAGAAAACTCTGTTTTTGGGCAAGAGTTAAAATGTTTGATTAGGAGCATTGTTAATCTGAATAAAATATTTCAAGTGTTTTTTGTATGTGCAAGTGCACTGTGCATATGTACAGTGGGGAAAAAAAAGTAATTAGTCAACCACAAATTGTGCAAGTTCTCCAACTTAAAAAGATGAGAGAGACCTGTAATTGACATCATAGGTAGACCTCAACTATGTGAGACAAAATGAGAAAACATATTGTCTGATTTTTAAAGAATTTATTTGCAAATTATGGTGGAAAATAAGTATTTGGTCACCTACAAACAAGCAAGATTTCTGGCTCTCACAGACCTGTAACTTCCTCTTTAAGAGGCTCCTCTGTCCTCCACTCATTATCTGTAGTAATGGCACCTGTATGAAATTGTTATCAGTATAAAAGACACCTGTCCACAACCTCAAACAGTCACACTCCGAATTCCACTATGGTGAAGACCAAAGAGCTATGGAAGGACACCAGAAACAAAATTGTAGACCTGCACCAGGCTGAGAAGACTGAATCTGCAATAGGCAAGCAGCTTGGTGTGAAGAAATCAACTGTGGGAGCAATAATTAGAAAATGGAAGACAGGGGCTCCACGCAAGATCTCACCCCGTGGGGTCAAACTGATCACAAGAACGGTGAGCAAAAATCCCAGAACCACACGGGGGGACCTAGTGAATGACCTACAAAAAGCTGGGACTAACGTAACAAAGGCTACCGTCAGTAGCACACTACGCCGCCAGGGACTCAGATCCTGCAGTGCCAGACGTGTTCCCCTGATTAAGCCAGTACATATCCGGGCCCATCTGAAGTTTGCTAGAGAGCATTTGGATGTTACAGAAGAGTATTGGGAGAATGTCATATGGTCAGATGAAACCAAAGTAGAACTGTTTGGTAGAAACACAACTCGTCGTGTTTGGAGGAGAGTAAATGCTGAGTTGCATCCAAAGAACACTATACCTACTGTGAAGCAGGGGGGTGGAAACATCATGCTTTGGGGCTGTTTCTCTGCAAAGGGTCGGGATGACTGATCTGTGTACATGAAAGAATGAATGGGGCCATGTATCGTGAGATTTTGAGTGCAAACCTCCTTCCATCAGCAAGGGCATTGAAGATGAAACGTGGCTAGGTCTTTCAGCATGACAATGATCCCAAGCACACCTCCAGAGCAACGAAGGAATGGCTTCATAAGAAGCATTTCAAGGTCCTGGAGTGGCCTAGCCAGTCTCCAGATCTCAACACCATAGAAAACCTTTGGAGGGAGCTGAAAGTCCGTGTTGCCCAGTGACAGCCCCTAAACATCACTGCTTTAGAGATCTGCATGGAGGAATGAGCCAACATACCAGCAATAGTGTGTGCCAACCTTGTGAAGACTTACAGAAAACGTTTGTCCTCTGTCATTGCCAACAAAGGATATATAACAAAGTATTGAGATGAACTATTGTAATTGACCAAATACTTATTTTCCACCATAATTTCCAAATAAATTCTTTAAAAATCAGACAATGTGATTTTCTGGATTTGTTTTCTCATTTTGTCTCTATCCATGATGTCAATTACAGGCCTCTCTCCTCTTTTTAAGCGGGACAACTTGCACAATTGGTGGCTGACTAGTAGTGGTGACCGTGGTACTACTAGTAGAGATTTCTTCGCTAATGTAAAAAAAAAAAATCTACATTATTGCATTATTGAGTCTAGCCTGCTCAAATCGTAAAAAAAAACAAAAAAAACATAATATTTTAAGCATTTCTCTGTTTGCACAAGTGCAATGCTTATTTGTAATTGTAGATATACTTCAAATATAGCAGTACAGTACAGTAGAAGTGGTGGTACTAGTAGTGCATCCTTTGCTAATATAAAAAAAAGTTTCTCTACTATTTCATCACTTTTTTTTTTGCTGTGTACAGTACACCCACTATACAGTCTAATCTGTGCTAATCTGAAAAAAGGCTGCACTAATCTGAAAAAAATATTATTTAATATAAGATGAATGACACAGTTGTGGTGATCTAGTCTAAAACTCACTGACCAGGTGATCCATTTAGTGCATTTAGTGCTCTGCAATTTTTCTTGAAATATTTTTGTTAAAACAATTAAAAAAATACATTGTCTGAACTATTGCCAAATCACTAAGCACAGTGTGCAGTAAAATGACTGGGAAAAGACAGGGCAGGGGACAGGCCAAAGGAGGCAAAGGAGTACTACTAACAATAAGAATGTGGATGGCAATAGCAACACTAATTCTGGTCTTGACAACCCCACCAGCAGCCGCAGTGTTGTCATATTTTATGAGAATAAATACTTTTTTGAAAGCAGTAAATAACAAATATTGAGTGAGTATTCTATGTGTTCCTCCTCAACATGTAATTTACCATGCTGTCTTTCTGTATTGTCAATCATGTTTTCTCCTTTATTTTCACTCACACAGATCCCATTCTCTAGTAGGCATCTGCTGAGAGAGAAATTCCTCAAAGCCCAAGACTTTCACTTCTTTCTCCTTTATTTGATGAGTTGGACTGCCAGTGTTTTTTTGATGTCGATTAAATAGAGGTGAAAGACATGAGTGTTGGTGGAGGTAGTAGTGGCAGGGGGAGTGCTACTCGTGGTAATGTTGGTAGGCACACTAGGATACCATGATGGGTCACAAGAAAGTGAGCGTCAAGATTCTCTATCCGTTTGTTGCACCTTTAACATTACTATGTCAACCTGGGAAGCTTTTGCAGTTTCAGATGTTTCCTAGCTTGATCCAATTAGCAGCTGAGGAGGCCTATGTAAGACCCCGCCCTCCTGACACAAGCATTGTCTAATTAGTTTCCTTCCTAGTTTGGCTCTCCATATTATCTGTATATACCTGTTTGCTTACTGACCTCTGGCTTGCTCCCTGGATTCTCTATGTACCTGCTGATTCTGCTTTTACGTGCTCGTTTGGATTTGTGACCCTTGGCTTGTTTTTTGGATACTATGTTTGTCTCCTGATATTGTATATTATGTTTTCTCTGCAAAGCAAAGAACAAACAGGATTCTACAATGGGATAATGGTCAAGGCTGCAGAACATGGCTGGGAAGTCAAGGGTTCAAGTCCCAGCGAGCTCAATTCTTGACATTACTCCCCCTCCTCCAGGAGTGCCCTCTGGGTAGTGCTGATGAAATTTTCTTACCAGTTGTGGAGCATGAATGTTGTGTACTGGTTCCCATGAGTTATCCTCAGCACCATATCCTTGCCACTTTATCAAGTACTGTAACTGATTTCGAGAAATTCTAGAATCCAAAATATTTTCTACTACATATTCTTCTTCTCCTTCAACAATAACAGGGTCAGGTGGAGGCATGTTATGTACCGGGAATGTATTTTCTACAAAAGGCTTGAGAAGGGAGAAATGAAAAACAGAGTGAATCCGCAGTGAGTCTAGAAGCTTTAAACTAAATGCTACAGGATTAATTTGAGCGACAATTTCAAATGG
Organism: Leptodactylus fallax; assembly: GCA_947044405.1. Lineage (NCBI taxonomy): Eukaryota > Metazoa > Chordata > Amphibia > Anura > Leptodactylidae > Leptodactylus > Leptodactylus fallax. The sequence goes on from CAMRHE010000024.1 coordinate 4,847,295, forward strand.
TCCAATCAATTTCTGACCTAGCTTGGCTGAAGGTATCTTGAGCTTCAAGTTTTTTGTAGAGAGCCATACCTTTTCTCCTATACCAAAGGAAGGGAAAGATTTGCGATGTCTATCAGCAGTTTTCTTATAGTGATCATGAGCTTCTTGCAGAGTGTTTGTCAATTTTTCTTGAACTTGCTTCAAGGTAGACAGTCTGTCAGTGACAGCAGGAACTGAAGAAGAAATTGGGAGAAAAAAATGGATTCGTAGATGAATGCTGGGAATTGTTATAAGAAAATTCCGCCGTAGGAAGAAAATTAACCCAATTATCTTAGAGATAACTTGTATAACACCGCAAATACTGTTCAAGGGTTTGGTTAGTACGCTCAGTTTGGCCATTAGTCTGTGGATGATAAGCAGAAGATAAGTTCACTTCAATTCCTAGAGTGGCACAAAAACTCTTCCAAAACTTTGAGGTAAACTGTACCCCACAGTCTGAAACTACATTGTCAGGTATACCATGTAGGCGGAAAACTTCTTGAATAACCAATTCTGCAGTCTCTTCCGCAGTGGGTACCCCTTTGTGGGTATAAAATTAGCCATTTTGGTAAGACGGTCTACCACTACTAGACTTTGTTCATATTTTTTGAAGATGGTAGATCAACAATAAAGTCCATAGAAACAGAACCCCAAGGACGAGATGGAATAGGAAGAGGCTGAAGTAATCCCACTGGTGAGGAACGAGGGGTCTTATTCCTAGCACAGGCTTGACAGGAAGAAACATACTTCTTGACATCCATCTGTTATTTAGGCCACCAAAATGAGCGGGACAAAAGTTCTTCGGTCTTTTTGACTCCCATGTGACCTGCGAGTCTAAAGTAGAGATGAGCGAATCGAAGCTGACGAAGTGGAATTAGATCCGAATTTCAGGAAATCTTTGATTCGCCTTGATTCCGGATTTCCTCACACTTTGATGTAACGAATCACATTTTTTAATAAAATATCTGCTGCACATGTTATGACAAGGGGCAAGGGACTCTGGGAACACAGGATCACCCACAATACCATGCGCTCAGCTAACCAGGAGCCAGTCAGCCCTATGATGTCACAGCCCTATAAAAACCCTCGGCCATTTTAGGTTCAGTCATTTCACATTGTACTTAGTGCAAGGAGAGACGTCAGTAGGTGCTAGGGAAAGTGGTAGAAAACAATTCAAAACTGCTTGAAGTTCAGGGAAAGAGGCTTAGAACTGTAGGGAAAGGATAGGGAGGAATTTACAGAAGAGTATTGAAGCAGAACAGGGTTCATTTGCGGTGGTTGCAGCAAATTAGCAACAATCGTACTACACATTGCAGTACTCACTGCCATTATACTGCTACTCATTGCAAGTTTGCAGTAGATCATACTTGTGTGTTCAAGGTAGAACATTGCAAGCCTTTTGCAGTACAGTAGTGGCAAAAAAACATAATTCTTATCCAGTAATCTGTGCAGTAATCTGTTATAACGCCTTTTTAAAGGCGTTTATTATTGTGGAAAATAATAAGGGGCTTATTCGCCGTTGCGTGTTGTAGGTAGAACATTACAGGTCTTTTTGCCCTGTATTATTTTCCTTTTCATTTACTTATTTCATCTAACAGTATGTCAGACAGGTAAGCGACAGGCCCTGCACAGGGGAGGGGCACAGGCCTAAATATTTCTGGCACAGGCACAGGTCGCAGCAGACTAAGGGGGCGTGGCAGCAGGGGTCACTTACAAAGGCCTGAGCTACCAGTGTCAGCTAGCAGTCGTGTCTTGATCAGCAACCCAACGGTGGTTGAATGGTTGACTTGGTCATCCATTTCATTCCAAGTCACATCAGATACCCCCAGCCAGGAGTCGGTGGGTTCGTCAGAAACAATCCTTAGTTGGCATGGCCCAGTAGCAGGCCCTGTGCCCTTACGTGTCCTCAACCTACCTCTGTCCTTTTCTCTTCCCTCATCCAGAGAAATACTCTATGCTGTGTGCTCAGATCCACTATACAGTGAGGAGGAGCTACTGCAGGACAGTCAGCAGCTAGTGCCCAGCCAAGATGTGGAGCAGACATCCGCCGCTTCCTCTGGTAGGCGGGTAAGTAGGGATGAGGAGAGTGGCGTGGGTGCTGGTGTTGTGAGCGGTCAGTCTTCTGGCTCAATGACCGTTGAGGAGGACATCAGTGACCTGCAGACAGTAGTGGATGACGATGTAGCCGATCACAATTGGGAGCCGGGTGACGAAGGGGCTTCATCATCATCATCCGGAGAAGAGGGTGAAAGCTTGCGCACGAGGCAGCGGCGGAGTCAGCAGGGTGGAAGCAGTGGGAGTTCGTGTGCCAAATGTGCCCGGGGTAGACCACCCACTTCACAGGAGCCTACCTGCCCGTAAACCAGTGGTGCAGGGGTTCACGGAGGCAATAGCGGCAGCAGTAAGTTAGTGCGGAGTGTTGGGGGTAAAATCACCTACTCGACGGTGTGGCAGTTTTTTGTTAAGCCTCCGTGGGAGGTGAACATGGCCATATGTGTAATCTGTGGGCAGAAGGTAAAGCGTGGCCAGGGTGCCAATGTTGGCACCACAGTCCTACATCAACATATGCAGCATCACCATAAAGTAGCCTGGGAGAACTGTGGCTCCAATGTGGTGGTCCAGCCTGCCGCAGCAGCCACTGCATCATTCAGTGGCATGCACCCCATTTCAGCCAGTCAAGGCTCCACCACCTCAGCCAAAAGAAGCTGTGTGTCCTTCTCATCATCTGTTGGTCGTGATGCTCCTGCTCCTCCTCCTAGTCAGTCATTGAGTCAGCAACAGTATGAGAAAACATTATACGTGCACTCATCCAACAGTGCAGAAGCTGAACATGTTCCTGTCCAAGTTGCTGGTGCTGCAGTCACTCCCTTTCCAAGTGGTGGACTCTGCACTTTTCAGAGAACTGATGGCTTCTGCCGAGCCGAGGTGGAGAGTCCCAAGCCGTCATTTCTTTGCCAAAAAGGCAGTACCAGCCCTGCAAAATTTGTAGAACAGAAGTTAGGCCAGTTCTTGAGCCTGTCGGTGTCTGACAAAGTACACGGCAGCGCCAACGTGTGGAGCTGTAACTACGGTCAAGGACAATATATGTCCTTTAAGACCCACTGGGTTAATGTGGTTCCTGCCCAGATACACCAGCAACTTGGACAGGTGACGCAGCTTCCACCTCCACGTTCTCACACCGTTGGTGCTGCAACAGTGTCTGCTTCATCCTCCACTATGTCCTCAGCCTCCACTGAAGGGACAATTCACAGTGCTCCTCCAGCATACCATATGTGCAGAGCACAGCGGTGTCACACTGTTCTACACCTCATTTGCCTGGGCGAACGAAGTCACACGGGAGGAATTGCTCTGTGTCCTCAATCAAGAAATCGAATCCTGGCTTTCTCCAAGACAAATTAAAATCGGAACCATGGTGACCGACAACATGAAGAACATGGTGTCGGCACTGCGTCAAGGAGGGTTGAGCCATGCACTCTGCATGGCGCACGTGTTAAATCTGGTTGTCAAGCATTTCCTTAAGTGTTCCACTCATCTGCAAGAAATCCTAAAAATGGCAAGGAAACTTTGCATGCACTTTAGCCACTCCTACACCACCAAGCACACCCTCCTTGAGCTGCAGTGGCAAAAGGGCCTCCCACAACATAGGCTGATATGCGATGTTTCCACCTGTTGGAATTCAACCCTCCATATGTTAAACTGACTGTATGAACAGAGAAAGGCCATAAACGATTACTTGATGATCCAAGCAGACAGAGGTACTCCCCTGTGTAACTTCAATGTTAGCCAGTGGCAGCTTGTTCCCTTTAAGGACGCCACTTTATTATTCAGTCACCAGGACTATGGGATAAACAACGTCATTCCACTGATTCATATCCTGGAAAAGATGCTTGTAAATCTTGCTGGTCAGGGGACTGGAGATGTGGCACCAACATCTCACAGCCACATGAGCCCTGTGGGGGCTGAACTGGAGGAGGAGGAGGAGGCGGACATTGGAGCACAAGCAATGTGTAGCGAAATGGGTGGTTTTTCCACACGGGTGACAGGAGAGGAGAAGCAGGAGCAGCCAGAAGAGCAAGAGGGAGATGAGGAAGACGAGGCAGATGACCCAAACACACCATGGCAGTATGCAGTGCAGATGGATGCAGGGAGTCCCTCCGAGTCACTTGTGCAAATGGCCCGATGCATGCTCGTTTGCATAGTGATAGCCAAATTGTCACCATTTGGCAGAGGGATGACTACTGGCTCTCCACCATGTTAGACCCTTGCTACCGATCAAAAATGTGGGCCTTTTTTACATCTGCTGAGAGGGAGGACAAACTGAACTTCTATAGAGACATCCTCTGTAGAAAGTTGGATGCTGCCTATCTGCGCCATCGTCCATCCTCTCGCAGGTCCGACTAGGGGGGCCCTGAGCGCTCCCCTTGCACTGCCATGGCAGCTGTGGAGGGGGGTGGCAGGAGCAGTATCGGCTCCATCAGCAGGAGCCTGAGCCTAGAGTCACTGATGAGCAGCTTTCTTCAGCCGCATAGCCTCATCAGCAGCTAGACACAGAGCAGAACCTGAACCAGCAGGTGGTGGCATACTTAGAGTGCATCCTGCCACCCGTCATCAAAGAACTGCTGGACTACTGGGCAGCCAAACTGTATTTGTGGCTGCAACTGGCCGAATTTACCCTGGAAAAGCTATCCTGCCCGGCCAGTAGTGTGGCATCAGAGCCGGTGTTTAGTGCGACGGTGGCCATAGTTACCCCCAAGGAGAACTCGCCTATCCACCCAAAATGTGGAGAGACTGACCTTTGTCAAGATAAAACAGGTCGTGGTTTAGCCAGGATTTCCAACCACCAATGTCTGATGCATCAGATTAAATCATCCATGCTGCCTCAACCAAACCTTGTCAAAAGAGACCGATTTCTTCTGGCATCCTGCCTCAGCTACTATTCTGATGCTGCCACCCGCTTGTGCCACACATCTGATGCCAAGTGCTCCTTCTTACAGCCACCATCAGCGGGTACTGTTTGTGCTACCCACCTCCCCACTCTGTCACCGGGTCACTGTATGTCCTCATGCAGCTGCTAACTCCACATTATGTTGCCTTGCCACTCTGTGGCCTACTGATGCTGCTGCCACCAGGTCACTCTATGTCCTCCTCATGCTGCTTCCACTGGGTCACTGTATGGCCTCCTCATGCTGCTGTCAACTCCACATTATGTCTCCTTGCCACTCTGTGGCCTCCTCATGCTGCTGCCACTGGGTCACTATATATCCTCCTCATGCTGCTGCCACTGGGTCACTGTATGTCCTAATGATGCTGCCACTGGGCAACTCTGTGGCCTACTCATGCTGCTGCCAACTCCACATTATGTCGCCTTGCCACTCTGTGGCCTACTCATGCTGCTGCCACTGGGTCACTGTATGGACTCCTCATGCTGCTGACAACTCCACATTATGTTGCCTTGCCACTGTGTGGCCTACGGATGCTGCTGTCACTAGGTCACTCTATGTCCTCCTCATGCTGCTGCCACTGGGTCACTGTATGGCCTCCTCATGCTGCTGCCAACTCCACATTATGTCTCCTTGCCACTCTGTGGCCTCCTCATGCTGCTGCCACTGGGTCACTGTATATCCTCCTCATGCTGCTGCCACTGGGTCACTATATGTCCTCCTAATGCTGCTGCCACTGGGTAACTCTGTGGCCTACTCATGCTGGTGCCAACTCCACATTATGTTGCCTTGCCACTCTGTGGCCTACTCATGCTGCTGCCACCTGGTCACTGTATGGCCTCCTCATGCTCTGCCACTGGGTCACTGTATGGCCTCTTCATGCTGCTGCCACTGGGTCACTGTATGCCCTCCTCATGCCGCTGCCACCGGGTCACTGTATGTCCTCCTCATGCTGCTGCCAACTGCACATTATGTCGCCTTGCCACTCTATGGCCTACTCATGCTGCTGCCACCTGGTCACTGTATGGCCTGCTCATGCTCTGCCACTGGGTCACTGTACGGCCTCTTCATGCTCTGCCACTGGGTCACTGTATGGCCTACTCATGCTGCTGCCACTGGATTACTGTATGGCCTCCTCATGCTGCTGCCACTGGGTCACTGTACGGCCTCCTAATGCTGCTACCACTGGGTCACTGTATGGCCTACTCATACTGCTGTCACCTCCATATTATGTCGCATTGCCACTCTGTGGCCTCCTCATGCTGCTGCAACCTCCACTTTATGTCGCCCTGCCACTCTGTGGCCTCCTCATGCTGCTGCCAACTCCACATTATGTCGCCTTGCCACTCTGTAGACATCTATGTGGAATCAGCAGATGATGGTATAAAAGGAGTGCGCTTTTTCACACTATAGTAGAATGTTGGGCCTCTGCACAGTTCTTTATACCTGGTACTAACATGGACCTGTAAGGCTGAGTTCACACTTGAGTTAGTTGGTCAGTTTTGGCCCCATAACTGGCCAAATAAGTGAAGTGTGCAGTGGTTCTAAGAGCGACCTGTCATGTGCATGTCATACTGACTCACAGTATGGTTTCACTACCACAGCAGGCTCCCTATACGTGTAACTGCAAGGCACAGTGTTCTACAACACTATACAGGCTCTCTGAAGCCAGGAAATAGCTGTTTTTTAACGCGATTCATCGCAAATTAATTCGGATCGAAGCAAATCTTTTTGGAAACATTGGAGAATTGGCCAAATCTAATTTTTGATAAATTCACTAATCTCTAGTCTAAAATCGTGAACAAGGCGCATAATTTGTAATTGAGTAGTCTCAGGAACATAAACAAACTGATCAAGAGTCCAAACCCCGTCTTTGAATGCCAAATCTATATCTCTGGGGGGATGATTAAGGAAAGGATCTCCATTATAACCTTCTTTAATCATCTGATGTATACCCTTGGAAATTGTTGCCCCCCACAAAATTCTTAGCAGGTAAGATAGTGGTTTTGGGTGTGTCATCTTGTATCATTTTGGAAAACATCCGGAATAAGGCATCTGCTTTTCCATTGCGGGATCCAGATCTGTAGGAAATGATGAAATTAAATCTTGCAAAAATAAAGATCATCTAGCCTGTCTACCAGAAAGTTTCTTGGCTGATCTAATAAATTCAAGATTTTGGTGATCAGTAAGAACCTGCACCACATGAGATGCTCCTTCCAGAAGATGCCTCCATTCCGTGATTGTTTTTTTTAATTGCCAGTAATTCTTTATTTCCAATGTCATAGTTTCTTTCAGGAGTTGACATCAGTCAGAAAAAAAATGCACAGGGATAAAGCAACTGTTTATCACCAACTCTTTGGGACAAAACTGCTCATAGTGCCAAATCTGAAGCTTCCACCTCAACTATAAATGGGAGGTCTGGTTTAGGATCAACTAAGATAAGAGCAAAAGTAAAAAGTGTCTTTAATTGGGTAAATGCTTTGTCTGTACTTGTAGACCATTTAAAAGGAATTCCTTTCCAAGTTAATTGTGTTATTGGACTAATAACTTTTGAGAAATTCCTAATAAATTAGCGGCAGAAATTTGCAAAGCCAACAAATCTTTGGACCTCCTTGACATTCTTGGGAGAAGGCCAGTCTAAAATAGCTTGGATCTTGCTGTGGTCCATGCACAATCCTTCTGTAGAAATTATGTACCCCAAAAACTGAATTTCTGTCTTTTCAAATTCACACTTTTCCAGTTTACTATATATTTGGTTTTCTCTTAGACGCCTTAAAACCGTGGTAACTTGCTTTCGATTTTATTCAAGGTTCTCTGAGTATATTAATATGTCATCCAAATTCGCCACCACAATTTGATCCAGCAGATCTCTGAAGACATCATTGCTAAAATGTTGAAATGTCCCTGGGGCATTGCAAAGTCCAAATGGCATGACAAGGGATTCAAAATGCCTATAGCGTGTTCAGAATGCTGTCTTCCACTCGTCCCAAGGTCGTATTCGGACAAGATTGTATGCCCCTCATAGATCCAACTTGGTAAAGATCTTTGATAACCATAATCTCTCAAGTAATTCTGGAATAAGCAGAATAGGGTAACTATTTTTGACGTTTATTTGGTTTAGTTCCCTATAGTCAATACAAGGATGCAATGTGCCTTCTTTCTTTGGTACAAAGAATATAGGTGCTCCTGCTGGATATGTGGAATGCCGTATAAATCCTTTTGCCAGATTTTCCTTGATGTATTCATCCAGGACTTTCAGTTCCATCCTTGCAAGTGGATAGATGAGTCCATAAGGTATGGATGCACCTCGTAAAAGTTCAATAGGACAATCATAAGTGCAATGAGGAGGTAGCTGGTCAGCATTCCTTTTGTCACACACAACCTTAAATTCCTCATACGGTTCACGTAATTCTACAGCGTTAGCGATAAGTCTTTCAGTAGCTCCCACCAGGGAGGGAATTGACTGCTTCACTTGACAATTTTGTTGACAATATTCAGAAGAGAAAGTTACATTCCTTGATTTCCAGTCTACTGAAGGATTATGGACGCTGAGCCATGGTATGCCCAAAATTACTAAAATTTTGGTGAAGAGATTACCTGGAAACAAATCTTCTCCTGATAACCGTGATCAAACAATACTTCCAGTTCTGTAGTTTCATGGGTTGCAGGGCCAGAATTTAAAGGTGACCCATCAACAGTCACTAATTCAACTGGTGAAGATCTTGGACTGTGCTCAACAAGATTATCAAATGCAAACTTAATGTCCATAAAATTTCCATCTGCACTGGAATCCAACATTGCTGTAGTAGACAACTTGTAAGATCCATAAGAAAGCTGAACTGATAAGGTGAAATGAGGACGGTTAGAAATCATATTATAAGGACATGGTGTGGTGGAACACAGGGGCTGTTTCACCAGACTAAGCAAAGCACAGTGGGGACAAGACTCCGAATTTGATCTAAACTCAGTTGCAGCAGCTGCCCATTGAGGTTTATTAGGGAAGTCAAGAACATACAGTAATGTCCAGGTTGTCCACAATAAAGACATAGTCTTTCAGCAAGGCAACAACATTTTTCAGCAGTCGAAATTGGTCCCCGGATAACATCTACTTGCATAGGTTCTGGGGCAGATCTTGTTTGAGAAGGTGTCTGTAACTTTGGGAGAAAATGACTCTCTGGTAAATGGGAAAGGGTGCCCGGATCATAATAACCCCATCTTTCTTGCTTCCTTTCCAGGAGTCTTTGGTCAATACGGATGCATAATCGTATATACTCCTCAAGGTTAGCTGGAAGTTCTATTTTAACAAGTTCATCTTTAACTGATTCAGGAAGTCCTCCATAGAACCCTCACGTTAGTGCAGAAGTGTTCCAGGAAACATCGGAAACCCAGTGCTGAAACTCTGCAGCGTACTCCGCAACAGAGCGTCTTCCCTGGCGAAGATCACACAAAGCCCCATCAGCAGTGGCAGAACGATTGGGGTCATCAAATACTAAGTTCATTGCTACAAGAAAGTCCTTCAAATCATCCAAAATGGCATGATCCTTGCTTATACATCGTCTATTAGCAGGGCAATGATGGACACAACTTTGGACCTATCAGTAGGGAACTGAGAGGAATGCGTAGAAAAAAAAAATCATCCAGCAATGATTAAGAAATCCTCAGTACAAATGTCTCTTTCCACCAAATTTTTCAGGTAGTGGAATCCGATAAACTTGAGAAGTGGCACTGACAACAGCAGAATTTGCACGCAATTCATGTACTTGTCCTTCCAATTCATTAACTTGAGTTTTCACTTCATTTAATTGTCTTTGAAGGTTGTACACAAGGTTATGTAATTCTGAGATCTGGAATGCATGCTATGACAAGGCAGACTACACCCCTTTGGCCTCCGTGTTGGCCCTGATTATTATGTAATGGTGCTAGTTATCTGATCTGGAGTCCAATTGGTGAGGCAATGGCACAGTACTTAACCCTTTCCCGACAACCGCTGTAATAGTACGGCGGATGCCGGGTGTTTAAAGATGGTGGGCGCTCGGGAGATGTGCGGCCGCCATATCTGCCGGGTCTCTGCTGTTTTATACAACAAAGAACTGGCATTAACCCCTCTGGCGCCTCGGTCAAATCTGACCGAGGCGCCACTTTACCGGCAGCATGCAGGCGCCGCCATTTTGCCAGGGATCGCCGACACCCGGAGAAAGCTTCAGGGCCGGCGTCCCGTTGCTACGACAGCCAGGAGCCTTGTGAAGGCTCCCAGACCTATCTTTCATTAACTTCTATTTCAGGCTACTCTATGTAGCCTGCAATACAAACGCCATTTTTTTTGCAATGCATTAGCATTGTAATGCATTGCATTAGTGATCAGACCCCCTGGGGTTCAAGACCCCTAAGTGGTCTAATAAATGCAAAAATAAAAAATAAAAAAAGGTAAAAAAAATATAAAAAAAAAAAAAATTTATATATATATATATATATTAAAAGTTCAAATCACCCCCCTTTCTCTAGAACACATATAAAAGTACTTAAATACTGTGAAACACATACACATTAGGTTCCCTGTGTCTGAAAATGTCCGGTCTACAAATCTATAAAAATATTTTTCCCGTATGTTAAACACCGTAGCGGGGAAAAAAATCAAAAGTGCAAAACCGCCGTTTTTTCACTGTTTTGCCTCTGATAAAAATTTGAATAAAAAGTGATCAAAGCAATAGTAATTCCCCAAAATGGTATAACTAAAAAGTACACCTGGTCCCGCAAAAAAAGACGCCCTATACATCCCCGTACACAGAAGTATAAAAAAGTTACAGCTGTCAGAATATGGCGACTTTTAAAAATATATATATTTTTGCAGTTTTGTATTTTTGTTAAGGGGTTAAAATGAAAATAAAACCATATAAATTTGGTATTCCCGGAATCGTACTGAAACATAGAATACAGATGACATGTCATTTTGGCTGTAGAGCGAACACCGTAAAAACGAAGTCCGTAAGAAAGTCGCACAAATGCACTTTTTCTTCAAATCTACTCCATTCTGAATTTTTTTTCCAGCTTTGCAGTACATTGTACAGAATAATAAATGGTAGCATAATGAAAAAAAAATTTGTCCCGCAAACATTAAGACCTCATATGGCTCTGAGAACGGAAAAATAAATAAGTTATTGGGTTTGGAAGGGGGGGGAGTCAAAAACGAAAAACGAAAATTCAAAAATGTCACCGACTGGAAGGAGTTAAACAATAGTAGATGAAGAGCTAACTAGCAGGAATAGTAACTCAAAAGTAAGAAGCAACCAAGGTCAGACGTATGCAGGATTCGGTACACAGGAGCAGTGGATCAGCCGTAGTCAGACGTATGCAGGTTGATCATTTTTGGAAGATAGTCCAGCTTTTTCATCTTGCAACCAGGCCAGGCTCGCTGTTAACACATCCCAAATTCTTCTGGAAATTTTGTCAATTGTCACACCACCAACACAATATACTGGTGGTGAAAACATGCAGGATCATCCAGGTTATTTTCCACCGCCCAAGTGTTATTCTCAGGGTCATAGAATCCTTTTCATTTCAGAAGATAATCTAGCTTTTCAGTTGCCAGGAAAGACACGTCTCCCTTTATCATCATCTTCCATTTACTGTACTGCTGCTGGCTGCTACTCCTAAATAGCTACCACCACTGCTATCACTCAGGCAGACATATACTGTTGCCTGGTTCGTAATATTATGCTCTACTGAACTGCCACACATGTTGCCACAGCTGCCTAGTGCCTACCACCACTACCACCACTCAGGCAGACATGTCCTGCTGCCTGGTCCATCATATTTGTCTTAGTCATTTTGTTCTGTCTCTCTAACTGCACAGTCAGCATGTCATTAGCCAGCTCTACCTTTCCTCTCCTTCCCCATGCTGTCAGGTTACCTCAGGGATCAGTCCTAGGCCCCCTCCCTCTTCTCTCTCTACACTCTCTATTGAATAACCCATTAGCAGATTTGGCTTTCAGTACTATCTCTATGCTGATGACACCCAATTATATACCTCATCCCATGACAACACCCCTGCATTACTGCTGAACACCAGGCAATGATATTCTGCTCTCACTAATATCATGTTTTCTCTCTATCTGAAACATAAAGGGGTTCTCCAGTTTCAGCAAAGATTTATTGTTGTTATTTAGTGTATAATAAAAAAGTTACAGTTTTCCTATATACTTTCTTTTCAGAATTTCTCACAGATTTCTAGATCTGATTTTTATCCACTGAAATTACATAGAACGAATGACAGCAAGTAGAGCAGTGCCATAAATACCGGGGTAGCAGTGGGAGTGGATGCCACAGGGTCAGAGTATAATGATTGGAGGCCCAGGGGAGGTGAGGGAACATAAACAACACTGTTACTTACCTCTCCTGTGCTCCAGCAGGCTTCGGGCCTCCTTGGTGATGTCCCAGACATCACTTCGGCCAGGCCGACGTCATTATGCGTCGTGACACCGGCCGTGACGTCTGGTCCAACATTGAAGAAACTGAAAGTAGCGGGGAGTGCGCCGGAGCCACGGAGAGGTAAGTAACACAGTTTTTTATGTTTGTATCCTCCTCTGGGTCTCCGATCATTATACTCTGGGGTCTGAAAAGACCCCAGAGTATAATAATTGTTCATGGGTGATCCACAATGGGGCATAATACTGTGTGCAGGGCCACTATGGGGCATAATACTGTGTGCAGGGGGCACTATGGGGCATAATACTGTGTGCAGGGGCCACTATGGGGCATAATACTGTGTGCAGGGCCCACTATGGTCCATAATAGTATGTTCAGGGGCCACTATGGGTCATAATAGTGTGTACAGGGGCCACTATGGCGCATAATGGTGTGTGCAGGAATGTGGGGAATGCGGTTTGTGTGGGGGAGGAGAGGGTGGTTGCTGGGAGGGGGGTTCCATGTCAAATGTTCGTCTTGGGCCCCAGCCATTCCTAGTTACACCACTGAAGTAGAGATCTAGAACACTGTGAGGAATTTATATTATACAAAGAATAATGAATTATATTATACAAAGAATTAATCTGGGCAATACCTTAAATCTTTCAAAAACAGAGCTTCTTGTGTTTCCACCATCTACTAATCACCCTCATGTTGGAGCCTCATGTTGCAAAAATGCAGCATTTTGGCCGCGGCGGAAACGCAGCAGTAAAAAACGCTGTGTTTTACATTACCTGTAAAAGCTAATCCCATCCACACATTGCAGAAAAAAAATCTGCATTGAAAATGCTACCATTTCAAAAATGCTTGTGTTTTTGCAAATTGCAGCATGTCAATTAGACCTACAGAAATGCTGGTGTACCATATAGGTATAATAGAAACAGAAAGCCTGCAGAGCAAAACTATGCGGACTTTCTGTGAAAAAGTTGTGGGAAAAAAAACACATCTTTTCCACGGCGTGTATCTTTGACTGCATCTCAGTACATGGGGCCTTAGCCTAAATGTAACATTTCCTTTTCAGTCTGTGGTCTCACCATAACTCGTAGGCAGTGCTGTTTTAGGATTATGCTTTACTCAGTCCCTACTTTCACCCCTTTATTTAATCACTTACATGCACATGTCACTTGACCTTCAAAAACATCTCCAGAATCCAACCTTTTCTTATCGTTGAAATGTTAAAAAAAACCTTATTGTCCCCCTTGTTTATCCTCATCTTGATTACTGTAACTCTCTACTAATAGGCCTTCAACGTACTATACTCCTCAATCTGCATTCTATCCTGAATGTAGAAGCCAGACTTGTCTCTCAGTCCAAATGCTAGTCTTGCCTTTGGTCTCTGCAGTCAGTGGATTAGTTAGTTATTCACTGTAGAATGAAAACATTTTACTACATCTCCTCCACCTGCCACCCTACCCATGTACTCCTTTCTGCCAGTAATCTAAATCTAGCATCCTTCAAATCAAAATCTCACACTCCGGCCTCCAAAACTTAATTTGGAATCTACTACCCAACTTCTGTGGTCTAAGGCTGCAGTCATACTAGCGTTGTGTGAACGTTCAGGGACTCCGTCCCCTAGTCTGCTTAAGATATGCAGAGAGAAAAGTCCTGTAAGCAATTTTGGGCAGAAACCAGCGGAAACCTGGCGGATCCCATTTTAGTCTATGTGGTCTGCGGGTTTCCGCGGGTAACTGCTTTTTAAGTGGATAGAGTTTCCATTTTTTTTTAGAGTTTTCCATTTTTTTATGCTAGTGTGAACCTAGCATAAAATGTGCTGTAAACACATATCCTTTTAGGCTGGATTATCATATTCCCTAATCTGACTCTAAACACTTATGGTTCATAAATTAACTTTTCTGTTTAACCCTCCATTACACATTTTTTCCCAGACTTTGTGCTCATCTAGCAATAACCTTGCATGCTAATGAACTTTGTATCTGTAGAGATACATAGAGTGGTACAAAGGTTCAGTGGTTAGCACTGGTTCTGGGTTTGAATCTGACCAAGGGCAATCTACCTTGTGCCAGTCGTTGTACTGGTTGCCCATCCACCACTGAATACAATATAAAATTATCACAATCACTCTTAAATCTTTCCTTCCTATTCTATTCCTCATAACCCTGCACTCCACTCAGTATCTGTATATTCACAGATACTGGCTGTTGACTGGCTTATACAGCTTCCATTGTATGAGCATAACAATTAATAAATGGCTGGACCATTGTACCAAATAAGCCCTCTTACCTCTTGTGTCCCCATATTTTTCATAGATTGTAAACTCTCGTGAACAGGGCCCTCAATCATATTGTTTGATACGTTTATTTTTTGTCACATTGTAATGTCAAATATTGTCTGTTCATGTACCCTCTGATTTGCAATATACTGCGGAATATGTTGGCGCAATATAAATAGAATTATTTTTATCATTATTATTAAGTGAAAACATCTGCATGGAGTTTACATATTCTCTTCAAGTTTGCATAGATTTCCTTCCACATGCCAAAAATATACTGATAGGTAAGTTGGATTCATGTGGTTGTTGGAGATAATACCCTTGATCTGCAGCCACTAACTCCCCCCCCCCCCAAAAACACCCAAACCAGTCCCCCTTTTTTGCTAAAAAAAACACAAAAAATATTTTTTTTTCTCTTTTTCACACCCCCCGCCAACCCCCCCCCCCCCCTTTTTTTTTTTTTTTTTTATGGCCAAAGTTGTTGGGAATGATAAACACTTGATCTGCAGCCACTAACTCCCCCTACCCAAAAAAAGGGCAAAAGGGGCCCGGGGTGGGGGGGGAAAAAACAAAAAAAAAAGGTTTTTTTTGGGGGGGGGGGGGCGGGGGGGGGGCAGGCGGAGGGGGCTTTTTTGTGGTGGCGGGGGGGGGAAAAAGTTGAGAGAAAGAAAAAAATATTAATTTTTACAAAGTCTACTGCTTCAGTTTTTCTAATGGCAATTTGCATATACTCCAGAATGTTATAAAGAGTGATCAGCTTAACAGCAATTACTTGCAAAGTCAATATTTGCCTAGAAAATGAACTTTATCCCCCAAAACACATTTCAACATCATTGCAGCCCTGCCTTAAAAGGACCACCTAACATCGTTTCAGTGATTGCTCCATTAACAAAGGTGTGGGTGTTGATGAGGACAGGGCTGGAGATCAATGTGTCATGATTAAGTAAGAATGACACCACTGGACACTTTAAAAGGAGGCTGGTGCTTGCCATCATTGTTTCTCTTCTGTTAACCATGGTTATCTCTAAAGAAACACGTGCAGTCATCTTTGCACTGCACAAAAATGACCTAACTGGGAAGAGTATTGCAGCTAGAAAGATTGCACCTCAGTCAACAATCTATCGCATCATCAAGAACTTCAAGGAGAGAGGTTCCATTGGTGCCAAAAAGGCTCCAGGGCGCCCAAGAAAGACCAGCATGCGGCAGGACCGTCTCTTAAAAGTGTTTCAGCTGCAGGATCGGGCTACCAGCAGTGCAGAGCTTGCTTAGGAATGGCGGCGGGCGGGGGGGGGGGCCCCGGCACGCACTGTGGGGGGGGGCCTGGGGGGGGGGGGGGGGGTTGAGGGGGGGGGGGAAAAAGCCCCTTCTCCCTCGGGGGGGGGGTGGTGTTGTGTTGGGGGGGGGGGGGGGGGGGGGTGGTGGGGGGGGGGGGTGAAGTCTTTTTTGTTTTTTCTTTTTTTTTTTTTTTTTTTGTATTTTTTGAAAAAATTTTTTTTTCGGAGAAGAAGAGGTGAGCGCTACCACCAGTCTTGTCTCATGCCAACTGTAAAGCATCCTGAAACCATTCATGTGTGGGGTTGCTTCTCAGCCAAGGGAATCGGCTCTCTCACAGTCTTGCCTAAAAACACAGCCATGAATAAAGAATGGTACCAGAATGTCCTCCAAGAGCAACTTCTCCCAACCGTCCAAGAGCAGTTTGGCGCTCAACAATGCCTTTTCCAGCATGATGGAGCACCTTGCCATAAAGCAAAGGTGATAACTAAATGGCTCAGGGAACAAAACATAGAGATTTTGGGTCCATGGCCTGGAAACTCCACAGATCTTAATCCCATTGAGAACTTGTGGTCAATCATCAAGAGACGGGTGGACAAACAAAAACCAACAAATTCAGACAAAATTAAAGCATTGATTCTGCAAGAATGGACTGCTATCAGTCAGGATTTGGTCCAGAAGTTGATTGAGAGCATGCCAGGGAGAATTGCAGAGGTCCTGAAGAAGAAGGGTCAACACTGCAAATATTGACTTGCTGCATTAACTCATTCTAACTGTCAATATAAGCTTCTGTTACTCATAATATGAATGCAATTATATTTCTGTATGTGATAAAAACATCTGACAAACACACATAAAAACCAGAGGGCAGCAGATCATGTGAAAATAGAATATTTGTGTCATTCTCAAAACTTTTGGCCATGACTGTATATAGATGACTGGTCCATTGTACAAGCACTTCTATCTCTTGTGTCAATCATTTGTCACTACTATGTTTTGAATTGATGGTTAATTTATTACTCTGCAATGTCTAATTTTGTCTGTACATGTACCGTTTGAAGTACTGCGGAATATGTTGGTGCTATACAAATAATATTATTATATTAAGAAATGGATATTCACTTTAAAGAAAACAGATCAAAATATGTTGATTAAACTAGTTGCTTCCCTATGAACATTTAGTGTCGTTACAAAATATACCACATTATCAACAGCCTTAGTACATGGAATAAGATTTGAAAATAATTACTACAAAGTCATTTTCTTTGTGCATTAAGCACTAGGGGAACGCACCCTGTACAGCCACAGAGAACCTATCATTTGTCATTAATGGTGCAGAAGCCACTGGTCTTAAGAAGTACCTGAGTTTTCATTAAAAGTTGAAATATCTAAAGGGTCTTCCTGAGCATTGTATCCTCTGGCTGTATAATCCTTCATACATGGTTTTCTATCATTTTTTTTTTTTTTTTGCTGTGTATAGCCCCATTGTGGCTGTATCACATTTTACTTTTCTCCCTGAGGCTCGGGCTTGGTGCAATAAGGAGCAGGCTACCCCCTCCCCTATCCATTACTACTACTAGTTTCTTTACATGTGATTCTGCCAGTACTAACTGTAAAATAGAAAATAAACAGCAGAGAAAAGTCCAAGAGAACATAACATAGGAGATCCAGAGAAGACTGGACTGCAAATACTGGTCATGATGCAGCTAATCCCTGACACTGAAAAGAGAGAACTATGAGCACAAAAAGGAAAGCTTCTTGCTGTCTATGATTAAAATCTCATCAGCAATAACACAAGCAGCCAAAAGTAGATAAAATGGCATAGTATATTTTCCTTACATTGTATGTGGTATGTGAGATACTGCAGAATTCTCTCAGCACAGTGTACAGAGAAAACTGAGTGCAAACATGTAGAAGCCGTGATGAGAAACCACTCTCCATTCACTGTGTGAAAAAGGCAGTCCCTCTGCAGACTTTCTGTGAAAAGTGCTGCGGGAAAAACCATGATGTGTTGCTGCTTTTTTGCTGCAGGACACTAAGTGGGGCCTTAGCCTAAAAGTAGTTCTCCCAACACCCTATACACACACATGCTTGGCTCATTAAGCATGTGTGAATAAGCAGAAAGGAGTAATCCACTCTCAGACATCTCTGACAGCAGATTTTCCCCTAAGAACTAAAGGATTTCTTCCGTGAGGGGACAAATACCAAATGAAAGATGTGCTGTGATTTGTTGCTGTGAAACAACAAACACAGTTTTTCTTTAGACATTTTAATAAATCTGCCCCAATGTGATTTCTTTTCCTATACTAAAAACTACTACCCTCTATACCTTTTGGCCGAAACAGTAAAAAATGTCCATTGGGATTGCAGCAATTTTGTGATATAATCAATTACAAGGAGTTTTTTGTTTTTGGCTCCATACTTCTAAATTTTACCATATTTAAGATTTCTTTTTCCATTCTCACTTTTATGTTTTAATGTAGCATTTGACATTTTGCACACTGCATAAAAACATGAGTCTTTCATTTTACATTTTCTTCAATACATAATTTTACTTTAAATGGTACAATTATGTTAACTGTAGGTTTAGATAAAACTTAAGACTTTTTCTGCACATTTGTTAAGAACAATCTAAGAAGATCTGCTTAGGCTTTCAAGCTGATGAAAGTAGTGTTACTCTTTATGAGTGTAAGAGCTTAAGGCTCAAGTAACTGCACACACATTTCTTAATTTTATTTAGTTCCACTGCAAATGTTAAAAAATTCTGATTTTATTTTCTTATGACTGCGTTCTTTATGGTTTACATGCATAATTCAGAGATTTCTGAATATGATTCTAGCTTTATTAAAATCAACAGAGTAGCTTATGTCCTCTGCCCTTCCCTTTCTCACCAATCTCTGTTTATAATGCATACAGAAATACATAGATGCCTGATGCTCAAGCTCTTCAGTATTTTCATTCTCTCCATGCACTAAAGAGAAGTTACCTTTCAAACTTACCTTTTTTAAATATTACCAGTCATTGGTGTTGGTGTCTCTGCTTATCGCTGCTATCTTGGTCATTATGAAACATAGAGATGTGCTTCTGGTGTCATATGAAAGTGGAGATTCTCATCTCTCACATGAAAGGTTGCAGTTCTACCTGAATTATTTCCAGGGATATCATATGTTGAAAACACAGATGGGATTGGAATATTTTATGCATTTACAGCTGCATACCTGTACACCTTATACAGTGAGAAGCAAAGGAAAGAATAAAAAAGTGCAGGATTTTACAGAAAGGAACAAAAATTTGTAAATAAAGTACATTCAGTAAATTTATTACTAATTGTACTGACAGAAATGCTGCCAGAAAATCAAAAGCTGTTTGAAATTTTAGTTACCCTACAATATCAATCTACTTTTATTAACAGAGCAACCATTAATAGTCACAGTAAAAAGCAGAATATATTTATAATAATCATAAATGGTCTATCAGTCCATACTTAATTGTCAACAGATGCTAATATGTCCTGAACACGCATCTGCAAGCCAGTTTTTCATTGCACACAAGAGAATGAGCTTCATTAACACCTCTGTCATGTTTATATCTTGTACTTAGGCATTTTCTTGTGTCTAAATAAACTGCTAAATAAACGGCTTGGAGACATGACAACAGCCTTCACTGTTCTATAGACCATGAGTGATGCATGAATGAGATTTGCATTTAATATTATGTCCCTGCATTTCCAATTAAGTGATACCAAGACAATGCCAGTCTGTCATTGCATTTGTTACAATTATGCCATGTTTTCCTACACTCCTGCTCATCTAGAACACAGCCCTATTCTGTTTTACATATTCAGTGGGGTAATATGATGATGACAACTGCCTATGTTATAATCTCTGTACAATTAATCAGTAACATCAGGCAGTGATTGAATGGCTTTAATTGTATATTAGTGGTGCTGAAATAGTCTATATTTTTATATTTTATAATAGAATATGTTGTTTGTATCACAAGAAAAGAAATATACAGTATCTGTACAACTATATCTGTACAACTTTATAAAGACAATGAGAAAAATTTACTAATCTGATCTAATGTTTATTTATTTAGTGCAAACATAAGATAGCTGCTAGCCAAACAATTACAGGTATCTCTAATGATATCTTTATACACATGCATGCTCAAGCAGTATAGATGTGTCCATACTTAACTGATATCCATTTTGGTTAAACTAAATGCAATTTTTTTAGTGAAACAAATTCAACATAATATTATGAAATGCTAACAAAGCCTTAAAAAGCTGCAATGCACACCTTCCCACCACTTTGCGTTAACTTATCATGAGCTCATGTTTATATTTAAAAAATTACTTAATATGAGATACAAATAATGGGGTAGTTGTAACGTCCTTGCCTATCCGGGCTTTGGCGCCGTCCTCCGGGTGCACGCTGTGGTGCAGGAGGCGTGCCCGGTTGTGATTCTTTCCTTTGGGTTTTTCTTGTATTGTCTGAACACTGTCCTATTCCCTCACCTCCTTAATTGATTTTCCACCACGCCCTTCTCCTTCACCTTGCTCTCCCCCTGCTCCACTAAGAGTTAACTTTAGTCCTGCCTTTGTGATTGACAGCCTATCCTCCTATCAAGTCTGGGGCGGGTTCTTTCTCCCTATTTATTGTTTGCTCACTGTCCCATTGGCGCCTACTATTGCATTTCGCTTACCTACTCTTATGATTTTCTGACCACTGGCTTACCTTTGACTATTCTCTTGGATTTTGATTCTGTACTGCATTGCTCGATTGTTATCGACCCCTTGGCTAGCTGACCTCCCTTTGTTGTTGTGCGTCTTGTCTGCGTTCTGTGTTATCGCTTATTATAAGGAGGAACTGTCGACTAGTTGCTGGCTGTCACCTAGGACAGATCGGGCAAGTTAGCCAGGGACAGTGGGGGGATTCAGCTTAGGGTCCACTGTTTTGTTGTGCCCCTCCCCCCTAAGTTCTCCAGCAGCTACTGGGGAATCGCTTCTCTAGTGATTCCCTTACAGAATAGCAGGCCTTAAAAAAAAAACTTTAACCCTTCTACTCATTACTGGCATGGCTTCTATTCAGGACCTTGTGACTCGAATGGAGGGGTTGGCAGGTTTGGTGTCTGAGCTGGCCAAACAGGTATACACTCTCACCCAGAATCAAGCTGAGGCCGCTGCTATACCACCTGCTGTCATTTCCCTCCCCAGGGTTAAAATGTTACTCCCGGATAGGTTTTCAGGGGACCGAGGTAAATTTGAGACATTCAGGGAATCATGTCTATTGTATTTTCGGGCCAACCCTCATGCGTTGCAGTCTCAGATGGTGGGGGTGGTCATTTCCCTCTTACAGGGGGGATCCACAGACTTGGGCCCTTAAACTCCCCCCTGAGGCAGAGGAGTGGACAGATCTAGAAAAATGTTTTAAGTCTTTGGGGGCCATTTATGCTGAGCCTGATCAAATTGGACTCACCGAGTGCCAACTTCTTACCCTCCGGCAAGGTAAACTATCCGCTGAAACTTACTGCTTTGAGTTTCGGAAGTTGAGTATAACAGCAGGTTGGTGTGACTCCGCTTTGAAAGCTCTTTTTAAACAAAGCCTGAATGATTCAGTGAAGGATGTCTGGGTAGGTCACCCTGATCCCCCTACCTTAGAAAAGGCCATGACCTTAGCCGTCCGCATTGACAGGAGACTCCAGGACAGACGTAAAGAGAGGGTGGGGATTGGTCCCACTAAGTCTTCTGTCTATCCCTCTCTTTCTGTTAAAAAATCTGTTTCTCCTTCTGTCACCCCTGGAGATGAGCCTATGCAGTTGGGAGCACTGGATACCAAGGCTAGACGAGAATATCGTCTCCGGAATCATCTCTGCCTGTATTGCGGCAAACCGGGTCATCTCATCCGAGACTGTTCCATCAAACCACGTACACCAGCGGAAAACTTCAGGGCCTGAGTGGTATTCAGAAGAACCACTCAAGCAGTCAGGTATCTTCTGAAAAATCTCACAAATTGATGTTACCTGTGTCTCTGTCCTTTGGGGGCAGATCTGTTTCTGGGCAGGCCCTAGTAGATTCTAGGGCTGCCACTAACTTTGTTAAATTTTTGTTTGTTTCTGCTTTACGTATTGAACTTGTATCATTAGATACTCCTCTGTTGGTTACTGGGGCGGATTTTACTCCACTGGCCAGGGGTAAAATCTGTTTTAAAACCCCCTTACTCTCTTTGCAAGTGGGCTCAATACATATGGAGCTCATGAGTTTTTTGTTATGGAGGATCTCTCGTCTGATATTATTTTAGGGCTTCCCTGGTTAGACCTCCATAACCCTACCTTTGATTGGCCCAAAAAAGAGTTAGTGAAATGGGGGAATCAGTGCTCCTCCCATTGTATTGCTTTGCATACCTCCGATTGTCTCAGTGAGGAGACGCTTCTTCCTGAATTTCTGTCTGATTTTCATGATGTTTTTGATGCTAAAGCTGCTGAAGTTTTACCGCCGCATAGACCTTACGATTGTGCGATTGAACTCCTTCCCGACTCCAAATACCCTAAGGGAAGGATCTTCAATCTTTCTGCTCCAAAACGTGAGGCTATGCGGGATTACACTCAGGATAGTCTTCTTAAAGGTCACATCCGCCCGTCTCAGTCTCCCATGGGAGCTGGGTTCTTTTTTGTTAAAAAGAAAGATGGCGGACTGCGACCATGCATTGACTACCGAGAATTAAATAAAATTACGGTTAAAAATCAGTACCCTCTTCCCCTGATCCCTGATCTTTTCAATCAGATTGTGGGTGCTCGCTGGTTTTCTAAAATTGACCTCTGTGGGGCATACAATCTGATCCGGATTAGAGAAGGAAATGAATGGAAAACTGCGTTCAACACCCCGGAAGGTCACTTTGAATATTTGGTAATGCCTTTCGGGTTATGTAATGCACCCGCAGTATTTCAACACTTTGTTAACGATATCTTTAGAGACTTGCTCGGTCGTTATGTGGTTGTCTACCTGGATGATATTCTAGTGTTCTCTCCTGATTGGGCCACACATATTGAGCATGTTAGGAGTGTTTTGCTACTGTTGCATCAAAACTCTCTCTTTGCCAAACTGTCCAAATGCCTGTTCGGAGTCCAAAGGGTCACCTTCCTCGGTTACGTTATTACTCCCAATTCTTTTTGTATGGATCCACTAAAAGTCACGGCTGTTAATAACTGGGAACGCCCCTCCAACCTTAAAGCCCTACAACGTTTCTTGGGTTTCTCCAACTATTATCGAAAATTTATTAAGAATTTCTCTTCTATAGTGAAGCCATTACCGGATCTCACAAAGAAAGGTGCCAATGTGACCAAATGGACTCCGGAAGCGGAACAGGCTTTTGTACATCTCAAGAAATGTTTTGTTGAGGCTCCTGTATTAGTACCACCAGACTATGATCGCCCATTTATTATTGAGGTTGATGCCTCTGAAGTGGGGGTTGGTGCCGTGTTGTCTCAGGGCTCTGAAAATTTTACGTGTTTGCAACCTGTAGCATTTCTTCTTGAGGAAATTCTCTCGTATGCAACGCAACTATGACGTTGGTAATCGAGAACTCCTAACCATTAAATGGGCATTCGAGGAGTGGAGACATTTCCTCGAGGGGGCCAAACACCAGATCACAGTATTCACCGATCATCAGAACCTACTATATCTGGATAACGCTAAGCGACTGTCTCCTAGGCAGGCCCGCTGGGCGCAATTCTTCACACATTTTAATTTTGTGGTGACTTATCGTCCAGGCTCTAAAAATGTACGGGCTGATGCCCTATCTCGCAGATTTGGTCCCAGCGGTGCCCCTAAGGATGTCTCAGATAAAATCATGTCTCCTGGAGTGGTTCTCGCCATTATTACTCCTGATCTTGCTACTTTAGTGGTTAATTCACAAGATCTTGCTCCCAGTAATACTCCCACTGGGAAACTATTTGTAGCTCCAAATCTTCGTCTTCGTGTTTTGGAGGAAATTCATTGTTCTACCTTAACGGGACATCCCGGCTTCACTGGGACTAAATACCTTCTCTCCCGCTCTTACTGGTGGCTGTCCTGGTCTCGAGACGTATGTGAATTTGTTGCTGCCTGTGAGACATGTGCTAAGATGAAGACTCCTAGGAGATTACCCGAGGACCTTCTTCATCCCCTTCCAATACCTAAGAGACCATGGTCCCATTTGTCAATGGACTTTATTACTGATTTGCCTTGTTCCCAAGGGAAGACTGTGATTTGTGTTGTTGTGGATAGATTCTCCAAAATGTGTCATTTTGTACCCCTAAAGAAAATTCCTAGTGCTCCACGTCTAGCCTCGTTCTTTATTAACCACATACTCCGCTTGCATGGTGTACCGGAAAATATTGTATCTGATCGGGGTGTTCAATTTGTCTCTAGATTCTGGAAGGAATTTTGTGGTCATCTGGGGGTCTCTCTGTCTTTCTCTTCCGCGTTCCACCCAGAGACCAATGGCCAGACAGAGAGATTCAACCAAACTTTGCAACAGTACTTAAGGTGTTTTGTGTCTGATGCTCAAGAAAAATGGAAAACCTTTCTTCCTCTAGCAGAGTTTTCAATAAACAACAGGGTTAATGTCACCACTAAAATGTCTCCGTTTTATTGCAACTATGGTTTTAACCCCAGGTACTCCTCTCTCCGTAGCACCGAGTCTGTTAATCCCACCGCCGAACATACTTATCAGCGACTGTGCACAGTCTGGGTCCAGGCTCATCTGAGCCTGGTTAAAGCCCAAGAATATCAAAAACGGCAGGCAAATAAAAGACGCTTACCTGGCCCTGAATACAGAGTGGGAGATCGAGTCTGGCTGTCCACTAGGAATCTGCGTCTTAGAGTTCCTTCGGGGAAATTTGCACCACGTTACATTGGGCCCTATGTCATTTCTGAACTCATAAACCCAGTATCTTTTAAATTACAACTTCCAAGTTCTTTTCGTATCCACAACGTCTTCCACAAGTCGGTTTTGAAGAAGTATATCTCCCCTGTCCTTACTTCTTCCAGTCCACCTGCGCCGGTGGTGGTCCAAGGGGAACTAGAATATGAAGTAGAAAAAATTCTGGATTCCCGTCGGGTGCAGAATGCTGTTCAGTACCTCGTGCACTGGAAGGGTTATGGCCCGGAAGAGCGAACGTGGGTTTCTGGTAGGGACCTACATGCGCCACGTTTAATTAATCTTTTTCATCGCCAGAATCCTTCGAAACCTGGTCCATCTGGTGAGGGTCCAGAGGCCCCTCGTAAGGGGGGGGTACTGTAACGTCCTTGCCTGTCCGGGCTTTGGCGCCGTCCTCCGGGCGCACGCTGCGGCGCAGGAGGCGTGCCCGGTTGTGATTCTTTCCTTTGGGTTTTTCTTGTATTGTCTGAACACTATCCTATTCCCTCACCTCCTTAATTGATTTTCCACCACGCCCTTCTCCTTCACCTTGCTCTCCCCCTGCTCCACTAAGAGTTAACTTTAGTCCTGCCTTTGTGATTGACAGCCTATCCTCCTATCAAGTCTGGGGCGGGTTCTTTCTCCCTATTTATTGTTTGCTCACTGTCCCATTGGCGCTGCTATTGCATTTCGCTTACTGGCTTTACTCCTTGTTTCCTACTCTTATGATTTTCTGACCACTGGCTTACCTTTGACTATTCTCTTGGATTTTGATTCTGTACTGCATTGCTCAATTGTTACCAACCCCTTGGCTAGCTGACCTCCCTTTGTTGTTGTGCGTCTTGTCTGCGTTCTGTGTTATCACTTATTATAAGGAGGGACTGTCGACTAGTTGCTGGCTGTCACCTAGGACATATCGGGCAAGTTAGCCAGGGACAGTGGGGGGGATTCAGCTTAGGGTCCACTGTTTTGTTGTGCCCCTCCCCCCTAAGTTCTCCAGCAGCTACTGGGGAATCGCTCCTCTAGTGATTCCCTTACAGTAGTGTAAGAGAATTGCCAGTTGAGCAATTACCCAGTGCTGCTGAAGAACCCTGGGGGAGGGGCACAACAAGACAGTGAGCCCTAAAGCTGAACCCCCCCCACTGTCCCTGCCTACTTGCCTAATCTGTCCTAGGTGACAGCCAGCAACTGGTCGACAGTCCCTTCTTAATATACGTGACAGAATGCAGACAGGACAAACAACAAAAAGGGAGGTCAGCTAGCCAAGGGTTCGGTAACAGACGAGCAATGCAGTACAGAATCAAAACCCAAGAGAATAGTCAAAAGTCAAGGCCAGAGGTCAGGAATAGGAATACAGGTAACAAAAACAGCAAGGAGTAATAGCAAGAACACACGAAGCAATAACCAGCGCCAATGTGAATGTGAGCAAAGAATAAATAGAAAGAAAGAACCCGCCCCAGACTTGATAGGAGGATAGACTGTCAATCACACAGGTAAGGCTAAAATTAACTATTAGTGGAGCAGAGGAAAACCAAGGTGAAGGAGATGGGTGTGGTGGAAAATCAATTAAGGAGGTGAGGAAATAGGATAGTGTTCAGACAATACCAGAAAAACCCAAAGGCAAGAATCACAGCTGGATCCGCCTCATGCGCCGCAGCATGTGGTCGGATGGCGCACAAGTTCAAACTGTTGCGGACGTAACAGTACCCCCCCTTTTATGAGGGGCCACCGGACCCTCATCAGACAACCCAGGTTTAGAAGGGTTCTGCTGATGAAACAGCCTAATGAGGCGTGGAGCATGAAGGTCCTTGCCAGAGACTCACGTCCGCTCCTCAGGACGTAACCCTTCCAATGTACCAGGTACTGGACGGAGTTCCGTACCCATCGGGAATCTAGAATTTTTTCGATCTCATATTCTAGTTCCCCTAGAATTATCACAGGCTCGGGTGGAGTGGATGGAGGAATGACAGGCGTAATGTACTCTTTCAAAAGAGATTTATGGAACACGTTGTGAATGCGGAAAAACTTAGGCAGTTGTAGTTTAAATGACATCGGATTAATAACAACATTGATGGTGTAAGGCCCAATGTAACATGGAGAAAATTTTGCAAATTAAATCCTAAGGCGCAAACCCGATCTCCCACCTTGTAATCAGTAAACCTTTTTTATTTGTGTGACTTTTTTGATTTTCTTGGGCTTTTACCAGGTTCTGCAGAGCCTGGGCCCATACTGTGCACAATCATTGATAAGTCTGTTCGGCGGTGGGATTTATAGATTCAGTGCTACGAAAAGACGAGTACCTTGGGTTAAAACCATAGTTACAGTAAAATGGAGACATCTTAGTGGTGGAGTTCCTTCTATTATTAATCGCAAACTCCGCTAACGAAAGGAACTTCCTCCACTGTTTCTGGGCATCAGACACAAAACACCTCAGGTATTGTTCAAGAGACTGGTTGATTCTCTCCGTCTGTCCATTGGTCTCCGGATGGAATGCGGAAGAAAAAGACAAAGAGACCCCCAGACAACCACAAAATTCCCTCCAAAACCTGGAAATAAATTGTACTCCCCGAACAGACACAATATTCTCTGGTACCCCATGCAAACGAAGTATATGGTTAATGAACAGAGAGGCTAGGAGTCGAGCACTAGGAAGCTTTTTCAGCTGTATGGAATGGCACATTTTAGAGAATCTATCCACCACCAACCATACCACAGTCTTCCCTTGTGAAACAGGCAGATCTCAAATGAAGTCCATCGAAAGATGGGACCACGGTTTTTTAGGTATAGGAAGAGGATGAAGAAGGCCCTCTGGTAACCTTTTAGGTATCTTCATCCTAGCACATACCTCACAGGCTGAGACAAACTCATGTACATCTCGAGAACAACTAGGCCACCAGTATGAGCGAGAGCAGATATTTGGTACCAGCGATGCCAGGATGTCCTGCTAAAGAGGATCAGTGAATTTCCTCCAACACACGGAGGCGAAGGTTGGGGGGTACAAATAATTTCCCAGTGGGAGTATTTTTGGGAGCAAGATCTTGCGAATTAACCACAGACGTGGCAAGATCAGGGTTTATAGTGGCAATTACCACTCCAGGGGCACAAAATCTGAGAGAAAGAGCATCGGCTTGCACTTTTTTAGTACCTGGACGATAGGTTACAACAAAGTTAAAACGCATGAAGAACAAGGCCTAGCGAGCCTGCCTAGGAGATAGTCACTTAGCCCCATCTAAATGCAATAGATTCTTATGAATGGTAATGACTGTGATTTTATACTTAGCCCCTTCGAGGTAGTGTCTTCATTCTTCGAATGCCCAGTTAATAGCTAAGAGCTCGCGATTACCCACGTCATAATTGCGCTCTGAAGGGGAGAACTTCCTCGAGAAAAAGGCCACAGGTCGCAAATGTATAAGGGTCTCTGGGCCCTGAGACAAAACTGCACCAACCCCCACTTCTGAAGCATCGACCTCCACAATAAATGGTTGATCCAAGTCTGGTGGTACTAAGACAGGAGCTTCAACAAAACATGTCTTAAGTTGCTCAAATGCCTGTTCAGCGTCAAGAGTCCAGTTGGTCAAATCAGCACCTTTCTTAGTGAGATTCGTCAATGGCTTAGCAATGATAGAGAAATTTTTGATAAATTTCCGATAATAATTGGAAAAGCCCAGGAAGCGTTGCAGCGCCTTAAGACTAGATGGGTATTCCCATTTTTTATAGCCATGACCTTGAGTGGATCCATACAAAAAGATTCAGGGGTAATGACATAACCCAGGAAAGTGACTCTTTGGACTCCGAACAGGCATTTGGACAGTTTGGCAAAAAGACAATTTTGGCGTTACCGCAGCAAAACATTCCTAACATGTTCAACATGTGTAGCCCAATCCGGAAAGAAAACCAGGATATCATCCAGATAAACCACCACATAACGACCCAGCAGGTCTCAGAATACATCATTGATAAAATGTTGGAAAACTGCTGGTACATTACACAACCCAAAGGGCATAACCAGATACTCAAAGTGACCCTCCGGGGTGTTAAATGCAGATTGTAGATTGTAGGCCCCCCTGGAGATCAATCTTGGAAAACCAGCGGGCACCCACAATCTGATTGAAGAGATCAGGAATCAGTGGAAGAGGGTACTGGTTCCTGACAGTAATCTTATTTAGTTCACGGTAATAAATGCACAGCCGCAAACCCCCATCTTTTTTATCAACAAAAAAGAAACCAGCTCCCATGGGAGAATTAGATGGCCGGATATGCCCTTTCAAGAGACTGTCATGGGAATATTCCTGCATAGCTTCGCGTTCAGGAGCTGAGAGATTGAAGATCCTTCCCCTGGAAAATTTGGAATCAGGAAGGAGATCAATATCACAGTCATAAGGTCTATGCAGGGGTAAGCTGTCCACAGATTTTTGATCAAACACATCCGAAAAATCAGACAGGAAATCAGGTAAGAGCGTCTCCTCAGCGACACAATTTGATATATGCAAGAGTAACATCCTTGCCTGCCGGGCTTTGGCACCATCCTCCGGGCGCACGCTGAGGCGCAGGAGGCGTGTCTGGTTGTGATTACTTCCTTTGGGTTTTTCTTGTATTGTCTGAACACTGTCCTATTCCCTCACCTCCTTAATTGATTTTCCACCACACCCTTCTACTTCACCTTGCTTTCCCCCTGCTCCACTAAGAGTTAACTTTAGTTTTACCTGTGTGATTGACAGCATCAATTCTGGGGCAGGTTTTCCCTCCCTATTTATTGTTTGCTCACTTTCTCATTGGCGCCTGCTATTGCATTTCGCATACTTGCTTTACTCCTTGTTCTTTGTTAACTGTTCTGATTTCCTGACCACTGGCTTCCCTTTGACTTTTCTCTTGGATTGTGATTTTGTACTGCATTGCTCGTTTGTTACCGACCCCTTGGCTAGCTGACCTCCCTTTGTTGTGTTCGTCCTGTCTGCGTTCTGTGTATCACTTATTGTAAGCAGGGACTGTCAACTGGTTGCTGGCTGTCGTCTAGGACAGATCGGGCAAGTTATCCAGGGACAGTGGGGGGGGATTCAGCTTAGGGTCCACTGTCTTGTTGTGCCCCTCCCCCAAGAGTTCTCCAGCAGCTACTGGGGAATCGCTCCTCCAGCGATTACCTTACAGCAAGGCTATACAATGGGAAAAACACTGATCCTCCCATTTCACCAACTCACTCCGAGACCAATCAAAAATGGGGTTATGGAGGACTAGTCAGGGAAGGCCCAAAATCATATCTGAAGCCAGACCCTCCATAACCAGAAAACTTATGACCTCTGAATGAATAGAGCCCACTTGAAGACTGATTAGGGGGGTCCTGTATCGGACTCCACCCCTGGCCAATGGGGTAGAATCTGCACCAGTAACTGACAATGGAGTGTCTAACAATAACAGGTCTAAACCCAAGGCAGAAACAAATGACAAATTAACAAAATTAGCCCCAGCTCCTGAATCTACCAGGGCATGGCCAGATACAGACTTGTCCTCATAGGACAGAGATACTTGTAGCATCACCTTATGGTAACTTTCAGAAGGTACCTGATTGCCTGAGTGGGTCTTCCGAATACCACTCAGGCACTGATGTTTTACTGCCGGTGTGCTGGGTTTTAAGGAGTAGTCTTGGATGAAATGACCCGAATTACCAAAATACAGGCAGAGGTTATTCTGAAGACGATATTTTCGTCTAGCCTTGGCATCCAGCACTCCCAGCTGCATAGGTTCATCACCAGTGATGGCAGAATGGAAGACAGATTTCATATGAGAGAGAGAAGGACAGACTGAGAATTGAGAGGAATCAGGCCCTACTCTCAACTTGCGTCTGTCCTGGAGCCTCCGGTCAATGCGAACAGCTAAGGCCATGGCCTGCTCTAAGGTAGGAGGATCTGGGTGACCCACCCAAACATCCTTCACTGAATCATTAAGACCCTGTTTAAAAAGAGCCCTCAAAGCTGACTCACACCAACCTGTCGTTATGCTATATTTACGAAATTCAGAACAATAAGTCTCAGCAGACCGTTTGCCCTGCCGAATAGCAAGGAGAAGTGACTCAGCAAGTCCAACATGGTCAGGCTCTGCATAAATATCGCCCAGAGACTTGAAAAATCTTTCTAAATCTGTCCACTCCTCTGCCCCAGGAGGAAGTTTAAGGGCCCAAGCCTGTGGATCCCCCTGCAAGAGAGAAGTGACCACACCTACCATCTGGGACGGAGACGCATGAGGGTTAATTCGAAAATATAAATGACATGACTCCTGGAATGTCTCAAATTTTTCTCGGTCCCCCGAAAAACCATCCAGGAATAACATCTTAACCCTAGGAATAGAAAGTACAGCAGTTGGTGATGTAGCAGCCTCAGCTTGGTTCTTGGTAAGGTTATTAATCTGGTTAGTCAAGTCAGCTACCAGGCCTGCCACAGCCTACATCCAGGTTGCAGGTTCCTGGATAGAACCCATGCTAATGGCAGAAAGTATTTTTAGGGCTGGTTATTCTGTAAGGGAATTGCCAGTTGAGCAATTCCCCAGTGCTGCTACAGAACCCTGCGGGAAGGGGCACAACAAGACAGTGAGCCCTAAAGCTGCCCCCCCCCCACTGTCCCTGCCTACTTGCCTAATCTGTCCTAGGTGACAGCCAGCAACTGGTCGACAGTCCCTTCTTAATATAAGTGACAACACAGAACGCAGACAGGACAAACAACAAAAAGGGAGGTCAGCTAGCCAAGGGTTCGGTAACAGACGAGCAATGCAGTACAGAATCAAAATCCAAGAGACTAGTCAAAAGTCAAGGCCAGAGGTCAGGAATAGGAATACAGGTAACAAAAACAGCAAGGGGTAATAGCCAGAAAGCACGAAGCAATAACCAGCGCCAATGTGAATGTGATCAAAGAATAAATAGAAAGAAAGAACCCGCCCCAGACTTGATAAGAGGATCGGCTGTCAATCACACAGGTAAGGCTAAAATTAACTATTAGTGGAACAGAGGAAAACCAAGATGAAGGAGATGGGTGTGGTGGAAAATCAATTAAGGAGGTGAGGGAATAGGACAGTGTTCAGACATCACAAGAAAAACCCAAAGGAAAGAATCACAACTGGACCCACCTCCTGTGCCACAGCATGCGGCCAGATGGTGCAGAAGTTCGAACAGTTGTGGACGTAACAGGTAGATAAATAATGCTATCTAAGTTTTAGACAGTTAACAATTAAACTAGATAATCTTTGCCAAATGTTTCAAAGTGCGTGTTGAAAAATCTGGCACACTTAGTCTAACTTTACACCTCTTATCAGTAGGCTTAGTTTGAGACAAAACATGCCAAATTTTGATGCTCATTACATAGATAGCAAAGTTTAACATTAGATTGATAACACTGTGCATCTTGTTACAGAAAGCAACAAAAGTCATTGAAATCTATTGAAAAAGTTGAGTTTTCACTGTACCACAGTGTAGTTAACATGTTATTTGAAATGATAAACGTTGCTACATCAATAAATATTCCTAATGCTTGAAATAGATTTAAATTGTTTCTATTACTTACATTCTGAAATATAGATATGACTATGCCAGGTTTCACTGGCTAATTTATAAAGGAAGTTTTATCTTTCCAGACATATCTGGGATCTATTAGACAAATAGTAGGCAATGCAATGTGACAATTTCTGCAATATACTTATAGTTTATGGCTTAATTGGGTTAATCACAATTGAAAAATTTAAAAAGTTATCAGTACCATACTACCAGTTGTCATGATAATGTCTCTGGAGCAAGACCATTTTGGAAGTTCGGTAGGTAAAACACTATCTTGTCTATAGAAAAAGCTTAAGAATTGATAGTTTTTCTGAGTGTAAATAAAACTTAACTTTTATTAACCAAATGAAACATAAATTAAAATGTATTGTGTGAACACCACCCAATAATGTGATCTGATACTGCTGAATTAAAAACATGAGTCCTCGTAATTGAGTATCTCTGCCATATATTATAAAGCTTAAATAGATCAATATACATATGGAAATAAATATGTTTATGCTCCACTACTAGACTATTCCATTATTAATGATAGTCCTTCGTATGAATGACAAATATCTATGGACATAGTTAAATAACACAATCCAGAAAATAAATTGACTGGATCCTATTAGATTTAGTATCCCTTTGTATAATCTGTATTGTAAAAGATACCTATTATCCCGAAATATAAGAGAAAGGGGGAGTATACAACAACATTAGGATGCACCATGAATTGCTCACAGTAAATTCTTTGCAACAAGAGGAGAAAGAAACCAGGTAAAGATTTTACTGTGAGCAATTCATGTTCTTAGGGTGGATAACCCTGGATTAACTAATTTTCAATTTAGTGAAGGATTCCAATTTGTCTTGAAACCAATTCAAAACAATGCTAACAACATGCTAACAAAAACATTTACTGCTGGGTGGCCATACCAAGACACAATAGAATAGTTAACTTTGAGAAAAGTTATCACAAAACCATGTTGTGCAGAGAAAACCAGCTTAGTTTATAATACACATATCTTCAAGTGTACAGCCAAGATGAAAGGCTACGGATGACATCTATATTATGTCTGCAACTATGCTCATCTCATCTAAATGGTAGTACTAACCTATACAACCTCTTTTAAAGTAAATACATTTTTGTTAGCAATATCTTTGTATTACTTCATATATATATATTTACTGACACTATAGCACTTAAATTCTGCTTTTTTAGCTGTGTTTTATTGATATTACTCTTTAATTGACTTTTGCAATTACAATCTTTTTAAGATTCATTTAGGAAGTAAGACATTAATTAAATTCCTACAAAGAACATTAGCAGATCCATTGACTACTGAAGCATTGCAAAGAAAATTAGAGTGATGAAGTCATTGGAAGATGAAACACTACTGACATGATCTGAGCTTTCAGAGGTCACAGAAACAGTTGTTATGTCAGACCGAGAGTCTGAGATCACTATATTGACTGTAAGTTACCTCACACTAAATATACAAAGAAATTGAGTCAGTTAACAATTAGCACATTTACGACCATCTGTGAACAGTTGAAATAGTGTAAATGAAGCAAAGCATATATTTGTAGATTGTGTTTTATACTGCACACGGCATATTTAAATATGTTTTACATGCAGGATTTCTATTGCACCAATTTTATAACATTAATTATGGAATTTTAATAAATTTATTTTATGTTGCCACCCTACAATTGATTTTGCTGCATACACTATTGTCAGATTAAGATGAATTTCATTTCTTAATTTCCCTTACTTTCTTTAGGTTTTGTAACTAATCATACCTACTCAGAAAACCAGATTGTATCCATTGCATTTTCATATCTGCCTCTAGGCACACTAATGTTCTCAATTGGTTCCAGGATACAATAATGCTTGACATCTGCATGAAAATATTGATCTATATTTCATCTCTATGGGGTAACATTATGCCATATGTCATAAGTTTTACAGGCAAAAAATATATCATTATGATCAATGTGTGTATGATATGTGTTCACACAATTGAACACCATTGGCAATGAATATCAGTTCTGTGTGCACAGAAAAGATTTTTATGGCATCCCATAAAATAATGTGACAATACAACACGCAGTATAATTTACAGTATGTATTCATTGGAATCTCTATAATCTCTGGTTTATCCTTTGTAATTTATAAACAGAATAACTATGTATTGTGTCTATTTACCTTTCCTCCTAGATGGACATATCCCGATATAAGTATAACAAGTTAAACCACACTTTCCTCGGCTACATTCACACGAACGTTGTGCAAAACAAAAATGAAAAATGTTTTCACAGTTGTTTTGCACCTGAGGGATCTGTGAGAATGGGTAAAAATAGAACATGATCTGTATTTTGATGGCCTATTAGAACAGACCATCAAAATATCAGTCTTGTGAATAGCCTTCATTCACATGAACTAATTTTAATGCAACCATGTGGATATAGCTTAACTGCTTAAATATTCTATTTGTGTCTATGTGTGGCCAACCTGTGGGGTCTGGTGGTAAGATATGAATTGTGACTTTTTTTTAAGCTTTTGTTAGCATATTCTAATATAGCGTTGTGAGCGCAATCCGCTCTAAGTATCACCATATTGAAGTCCAAATTCCTAAAGTTGGTGTATAAGCTATAGCATAGAGAATGACACAACACACACAGCTATTGTGTATATAGTGGGTTCTGCTTTAATGGAGGGAAAAATGTAGTTTATAAGTACAGTGTAGACAAAGAACAGGTCGGGTTACTGTAATTAGCATAACATGATTGGTGGCAAAGTTGTAAAATAGCTCTGGCACATGGCTATTGGATAAGAGACAAAAGAGGGGCCGCATCCAATTAAGCCATCTGGTGGGGGATGAGCTCTCTAGACAAAAGAGGAATGTAAAATGGCTACAGGCATGGCCCACATGGCCCTGGAATCCAAAATGGAGGATACATAAGCTGAGTCATTCTCCACAGCGTTGAACTAGTTTCAAGAGTAATTGCATCGGTTAACCAAACTGGAGATCTGCTAAGTATTTATCTGTACATTTGAGGCAACAAGGGAAGATCTTTATCTAGAGTTTAGATTCTTCCACTGTATTTTAACAAATGCATATTGTATGAGCATAGCTTTAGAGATACTTTTGACCTAGTTTGGCTTTTGTCTTATGAACTTTAAGACAGATTCCTCAAGATAAAGGGTTTTGCTATTAGAATATAAGTTATTTTTGACAGGAAAACTATGGAAGTCTGTGATTAGAAGTGGCATACTGTGGGGGGCATGGCTAGTCCGCAAACAGAGTAAGACGTATATATGGTGAGAGCTCTTGCTCCCATACATCTCCTTGAGGCAAACTCTACAGCTAATGGCCAAAGTCAGTTTCAAAACACCCCAGAGCCCTTCCCCAAGGCAACCTGTGGTAGCTGCAACAACATCTCTTTATTCTCGTGGCCTAACCACCTCGAGGATGCAGGCACCTGAACTGTCAACTCAGAGACATCAACAAGCAATTATACCGCAACAGTACTATGGGACCTGTCCACACACCAAGGACCACGACAGTCCACCATAGCACCTCCTGGCACCCACATCCCTGGCCTGCATTACCAGCTCTCTGGGATATAACAACACCACCCTGCTTTGTGTTGCCCAGGGTTTTGTCAGTAAGATTCCCTCAGACCTGAACCCTGGAGAACCCTGAACCCTATACAGTAAGATCCTTCAGACGCAGATATGGCTCTACTAACTACAACTGCCTCTTGTACCTCATCACTGAGGGTCTGACCACTGATATCAAGGCTCTGCGGTGGCATTCAAATAACTCGGAAGAACTAGCATTTCAGAGCCGAATAACTGCCACTACCACCTAGGGACTGATCCTTTCAACAAGTTAGTGCACACCTGCAACCCCACAGGAGCCTGGCCACTGGCAAGTATTTATTGCTGACCATCTAATTCCACAAGCCTGTTTCTTTATTTTAAGTTGGGTGATCCCTAGTCATGCTAGACTTTATTCATCTCTATTTCATATAATAAGGGGATTGCCAAGCTTTTCTTTGCTTATCCAGAGACTGAACTCTACATACTCCACATCCCTGTACACTTCCTATTCCTCACTTATTCATCCTGGTAAATACAGAGTGCTTTCTATAAGACCAGAAATGCATATCACTGTTTAAAATATCACAACATGCTGTCCTCTATAACTTAAGTCACTATTCGCCCAGGTCATACTCAAAGTCTGTGACCCGCTACTTTACTACTTCTGATTGCCAATAATATTGACTCCTACATACTTAAAGGACTCTAACGGCCAGGTGAAATGGCTTCTTGATCCCCCAAGCTTCTACACCGAACAGCCTTTCCACAGCGACGATAATCCAGTCATTTCTCCTTACTACCCTCTGAAATTGCATACCATTAGAGGGCTATCATGGTGAAAGGCAAGTAAACCTCTGAAGTGACCAGATAATAGTTTAACTAACTACTTTGAATGGGAACGTAACAAAGATGGCAAACATGGGTGTTCAGCAGTGGCGTAACTAACGTCTTTTGGGCCCCAGTGCAATCTTTTTTTCGGGGCCCCCTTCCTCATCCCTACAGCGAATTCTTGATAGTGATGGTTACGGGTGCTAAGGAGTTTAATCAACCTTAGTGTGGTTAGGGTAATCTGTGGATCTCCTTGTCTTATGGGCCAGATGGAAGCTGCAATCTCAATACTGATGCCAGTGCTTATGGGCCCCAATGCGACTGCCCACTCTGCACCCCCTTAAGTTACGCCCCTGGTGCTCAGTATCTAACCCTGCCAGCCTTACTACCCCTTCTCCCTGCACCAATGCTCTAGAGATGGAAGAATGCCTTGAAGATATGATGTCTGACCACTCAATAGACACTCCTGCTCTACATCTTACCCCAACCCCAGAGGACATAAAACATGCAGTAAAAAGAAATCCGGGTTCACCAGTCTTCAAGATATCATGAATCTCCCTCACATCTGATGGTATCATCATCTCCTGTAGTGAGCCCAGTGAAACAAAAACCCAGAATGGACTTGCCTCCACTTACTGAAGCCAGTATCCCTTTGATGTCTCCACAGACATCTCTATGCAGCAAAGAGGGTGGACTGGATAACTTCCAACATCCAATGACCCTGTAACGGAGTCTACATTTTTCGGTTTTGCATTTTCGTTTTTCCCTCACCACATTCCAAGAGCCATAACTTTTTCACAGAGTCACATGATGGCTTACTGTTTGCGAAATAAATTGTACTTTGTAATGTCACTATTCAATATGCTGTGCAATGTACTGGGAAGCTGGAAAAAAATTCAGAATGAGGTGCAAGTGGAGAAAAAATGCATTTGCGCCAGTTTCATTGGGTTTAATTTTTACGGCGTTCACTGTGTGGTAAAAATGACATGTTATCTGTATTCTGCGGGTCAGTATGATCAAGGCAATACCAAATTTATATAGTATTTGCAATGTTTTGATACCTTTTTAAAAATGAAAAACTTTGCAAAATAGAAAAAAAAAATTGTGTCGCCATATTGTGACACCTGTAACTTTTTCATATTTACATGTATGGAGCTGGATAAGCCATCTTTTTATGTGGGACAAGATGACGTTTTTACTGATACCATTTGGGGAAAGATCTAATGGTTTGATCACTTTTTCTTCAATTTTTTATAGGAGGCAAAGTGTTGAAAAAAACACTACTTGGCTATTTTGATTTTTTTCGCGGCTACGCCATTCACCATATGGTGTAAATATTTAAATATTTTAATAGTTCAGGCATTTTGGAGCACGGGGATACCTAATGTCTTTATGTTTACTTTTTTATTTACTTTTATATCTGATCTAAAGTTTTATGTTTTTTTATTTTTTTTTATACTTTTAAAAACATTTTTTTTCTTTTTTTACTTTTATGATCAGAGCCCTAGGGATCATGAAACCTAGGGGGTCTGATCGCTCATACTATTCACTGCAATACTACTGGCAGCGTACAATAGGATCCCGGCTGTCATGGCAACCGATCGCTGCCCTCCGACGACATTCAGGAGGGCAGCGATCAGTGAAAAATGGCGTCACCGTTGGTGCCTGCACAGTTTAGACGCCGCAGTCCCATTTGACTGCGGTGTCTAAACGGTTAACAGCCGCGATCGGTACAGGCACCGATCGCTGCTGTTAGCGGCAGGTCCTGGTTGTATTACACAGTCGACATCTGCCCTGTATGGAAAGCGCTCAGCTCCTGAGCTCTCGCCTTACA
Organism: Leptodactylus fallax; assembly: GCA_947044405.1. Taxonomy (NCBI): domain Eukaryota; kingdom Metazoa; phylum Chordata; class Amphibia; order Anura; family Leptodactylidae; genus Leptodactylus; species Leptodactylus fallax. The sequence continues at coordinate 4,885,901 of CAMRHE010000024.1, forward strand.
TCCCCATGTGATCAATGACGTACAGGTACGTCATTGGTCGTTAAGGGGTTAATAAAGCAATCGATGCCTACAACAATTTAGGCTACAATTTTGAAAAGCTAAAGACGAAAATGGCAGATTTGGAAAACCATTCCCGTAGGAACAGATTTAAATTCTGAGGTGTCCCCGAGAGTATCACGCCTGTTGAATTAACATTTTACTTGCAGACCTTTTACTAAACTTCTGCTTTCAGACTGCTCTCCTACAGATATCATAAACAACAGAAAACACGGAGTCTCCCGCCCAGCATCTCAGTAAAAATATTCCTAGAAAAACTCATGGCTGTATGTCACAAATGAAATTCGTGGCCTGAAGAGTACCGAGATATTCAACTATACACAGAACGATCAGCTACTACCCTGCACCTCATATGAGAACTGTCACCCATTACAATATTGCTCCAGAGGCATAAAATCCTCTACAGGTGGGGATTCCCCATGAAACCGCCCCCCAACCAAAACACCATACTCCCCTCAGTCTGGAAGAGGGCAAAGAGTTGCTACTCTCCCAGTTGTCATTACCTCAAGATGGGGACAACCCTCCTCAACGTTTCCTGATTAGACACCTTCTACCTAAAGTAAGTTCAATCCTGATGAGGGGACCAAGTTTCTTAGAACTTGGTGCAATTCTTCAGCATCTGTTGATTACTCTCGGCTTCTACCAAACCCATTTTAAATACAGTTTTCTGTATTAGCATTCTGATCAGTAAGTTAATTTGTTAAGTGTTTTCAATTGTTCTACTTATTCAATTCAAGTTTTAATGTTACTTAGTAACAATTTCCACACTTTCTAGCTACTGGTGAATCTAAACACCACTGCATACTGCCTGTTAACTCCCAGTTGTTTTAAATGCACACCAATGAAAGGAAAAATAGGAGGATTCTTATAGCTTTCAAAAACTCTTTTTTACTTTCGTACGTTTTATATTCACTTTACTTGACCAAAAAGTAGACACACAGGGCAGATATCTTTTAGTTGTCTGCCTAAGTAACAATGTGTACTATACTATTGTCAATATCTACACTCCTCCTAACAGGTCTTTTTGTAATAAGGTAAACCAGGCTGCCTGTAAGATCCAACTTCATGGACATTACCAACCTGGGGAGATTACCTTTCCTCTCCCTTTCATTGTTTGTGTATGAGAAGACCTATATTACATATCAAGAAAGACTTCACTTACTGTAAGGGAATCACTAGAGGAGCGATTCCCCAGTAGCTGCTGTAGAACTTAGGGGGGAGGGGCACAACAAGACAGTGGACCCTAAGCTGAATCCCCCCCACTGTCCCTGGCTAACTTGCCCGATCTGTCCTAGGTGACAGCCAGCAACTAGTCGACAGTCCCTCCTTATAATAAGTGATAACACAGAACGCAGACAAGACGCACAACAACAAAGGGAGGTCAGCTAGCCAAGGGATCGATAACAATAGAGCAATGCAGTACAGAATCAAAATCCAAGAGAATAGTCAAAGGTAAGCCAGTGGTCAGAAAATCAGAAGAGCAGGTAACAAGGAACAAGGAGTATAGCCAGTAAGCGAAATGCAATAGCAGGCGCCAATGGGAAAGTGAGCAAACAATAAATAGGGAGAAAGAACCCGCCCCAGACTTGATAGGAGGATAGGCTGTCAATCACAAAGGCAGGACTAAAGTTAACTCTTAGTGGAGCAGGGAGAGAGCAAGGTGAAGGAGAAGGGTGTGGTGGAAAATCAATTAAGGAGGTGAGGGAATAGGACAGTGTTCAGGCAATACAAGAAAAACCCAAAGGAAAGAATCACAACCGGGCACGCCTCCTGCGCTGCAGCGTGCGCCCGGAGGATGGCGCCAAAGCCCGGACAGGCAAGAACGTTACAGTACCCCCCTTTTACGAGGGGCCTCTGGACCCTCGCCAGATGGACCAGGTTTCGAAGGGTTCTGGCGATGAAAGAGATTAATTAAACGTGGCGCATGTAGGTCCCTACCAGAAACCCACGTTCACTCTTCCGGGCCATAACCCTTCCAGTGCACTAGGTACTGAACAGCATTCTGCACCCGACGGGAATCCAGAATTTTTTTCTACTTCATATTCTAGTTCCCCTTGGACCACCACCAGCGCAGGTGGACTGGAAGAAGTAAGGACAGGGGAGATATACTTCTTCAAAACCAACTTGTGGAAGACGTTGTGGATACGAAAAGAACTTGGAAGTTGTAATTTAAAAGATACTGGGTTTATGAGTTCAGAAATGACATAGGGCCCAATGTAACGTGGTGCAAATTTCCCCGAAGGAACTCTAAGACGCAGATTCCTAGTGGACAGCCAGACTCGATCTCCCACTCTGTATTCAGGGCCAGGTAAGCGTCTTTTATTTGCCTGCCGTTTTTGATATTCTTGGGCTTTAACCAGGCTCAGACGAGCCTGGGCCCAGACTGTGCACAGTCGCTGATAAGTATGTTCGGTGGTGGGATTAACAGACTCGGTGCTACGGAGAGAGGAGTACCTGGGGTTAAAACCATAGTTGCAATAAAACGGAGACATTTTAGTGATGACGTTAACCCTGTTGTTTATTGCAAACTCTGCTAGAGGAAGAAAGGTTCTCCATTTTTCTTGAGCATCAGACACAAAACACCTTAAGTACTGTTGCAAAGTTTGGTTGAATCTCTCTGTCTGGCCATTGGTCTCTGGGTGGAACGTGGAAGAGAAAGACAGAGAGACCCCCAGATGACCACAAAATTCCTTCCAGTATCTAGAGACAAATTGTACACCCCAATCAGATACAATATTTTCCGGTACACCATGCAAGCGGAGTATGTGGTTAATAAAGAACGAGGCTAGACGTGGAGCACTAGGAATTTTCTTTAGGGGTACAAAATGACACATTTTGGAGAATCTATCCACAACAACACAAATCACAGTCTTCCCTTGGGAACAAGGCAAATCAGTAATAAAGTCCATTGACAAATGGGACCATGGTCTCTTAGGTATAGGAAGGGGATGAAGAAGGCCCTCGGGCAATCTCCTAGGAGTCTTCATCTTAGCACATGTCTCACAGGCAGCAACAAATTCACATACGTCTCGAGACCAGGACGGCCACCAGTAAGAGCGGGAGAGAAGGTATTTAGTCCCAGCGAAGCCGGGATGTCCCGTTAAGGTAGAACAATGAATTTACTCCAAAACACGAAGACGAAGATTTGGAGGTACAAATAGTTTCCCAGTGGGAGTATTACTGGGAGCAAGATCTTGTGAATTAACCACTAAAGTAGCAAGATCAGGAGTAATAATGGCGAGAACCACTCTGGGAGACAAAATTTTATCTGGGACATCCTTAGGGGCACCGCTGGGACCAAAACTGCGAGATAGGCATCAGCCCGTACATTTTTAGAGCCTGGACGATAAGTCACCACAAAATTAAAACGTGTGAAGAATAGCGACCAGCGGGCCTGCCTAGGAGACAGTCGCTTAGCGTTATCCAGATATAGTAGGTTCTTATGATCGGTGAATACTGTGATCTGGTGTTTGGCCCCCTCGAGGAAATGTCTCCACTCCTCGAATGCCCATTTAATGGCTAGGAGTTCTCGATTACCAACGTCATAGTTGCGCTGCATATGAGAGAATTTCCTCAAGAAGAAGGCTACAGGTTGCAAACACGTAAAATTTTCAGAGCCCTGAGACAACACGGCACCAACCCCCACTTCAGAGGCATCAACCTCAATAATAAATGGGCGATCATAGTCTGGTGGTACTAATTCAGGAGCCTCAACAAAACATTTCTTGAGATGTACAAAAGCCCGTTCCGCTTCCGGAGTCCATTTGGTCACATCGGCACCTTTCTTTGTGAGATCCGGTAATGGCTTCACTATAGAAGAGAAATTCTTAATAAATTTTCGATAATAGTTGGAGAAACCCAAGAAACGTTGTAGGGCTTTAAGGTTGGAGGGGCGTTCCCAGTTATTAATAGCCGTGACTTTTAGTGGATCCATACAAAAAGAATCGGGAGTAATAACGTAACCGAGGAAGGTGACCCTTTGGACTCCAAACAGGCATTTGGACAGTTTAGCAAAGAGAGAGTTTTGACGCAACAATAGCAAAACACTCCTAACATGCTCAATATGTGTGGCCCAATCAGGAGAGAACACTAGAATATCATCCAGGTAGACAACCACATAACGACCGAGCAAGTCTCTAAAGATATTGTTAACAAAGTGTTGAAATACTGCGGGTGCATTACATAACCCGAAAGGCATTACCAAATATTCAAAGTGACCTTCCGGGGTGTTGAACGCAGTTTTCCATTCATCTCCTTCTCTAATCCGGATCAGATTGAATGCCCCACAGAGGTCAATTTTAGAAAACCTGTGGGCACCCACAATCTGATTGAAAAGATCAGGGATCAGGGGAAGAGTGTACTGATTTTTAACCGTAATTTTATTTAATTCTCGGTAGTCAATGCATGGTCGCAGTCCGCCATCTTTCTTTTTAACAAAAAAGAACCCAGCTCCCATGGGAGACTGAGACGGACGGATGTGACCTTTAAGAAGACTATCCTGAGTGTAATCTCGCATAGCCTCACGTTCTGGAGCAGAAAGATTGAAGATCCTTCCCTTAGGGTATTTGGAGTCGGGAAGGAGTTCAATCGCACAATCGTAAGGTCTATGCGGCGGTAAAACTTCAGCAGCTTTAGCATCAAAAACATCATGAAAATCAGACAGAAATTCAGGAAGAAGCGTCTCCTCACTGAGACAATCGGAGTTATGCAAAGCAATACAATGGCAGGAGCACTGATTCCACCATTTCACTAACTCTTTTTTGGGCCAATCAAAGGTAGGGTTATGGAGGTCTAGCCAGGGAAGCCCTAAAATAATATCAGACGAGAGATCCTCCATAACAAAAAAACTCATGAGCTCCGTATGTATTGAGCCCACTTGCAAAGAGAGTAAAGGGGTTTTAAAACGGATTTTACCCCTGGCCAGTGGAGTAAAATCCGCCCCAGTAACCAACAGAGGAGTATCTAATGATACAAGTTCAATACGTAAAGCAGAAACAAACAAAAATTTAACAAAGTTAGTGGCAGCCCCAGAATCTACTAGGGCCTGCCCAGAAACACATCTGCCCCAAAAGACAGAGACACAGGTAACATCAATTTGTGAGATTTTTCAGAAGATACCTGACTGCCTGAGTGGTTCTTCTGAATACCACTCAGGCCCTGAAGTTTTCCGCTGGTGTACGTGGTTTGATGGAACAGTCTCGGATGAGATGACCCGGTTTGCCGCAATAAAGGCAGAGATGATTCCGGAGATGATATTCTCGTCTAGCCTTGGTATCCAGTGCTCCCAACTGCATAGGCTCATCTCCAGGGGTGACAGAAGGAGAAACAGATTTTTTAACAGAAAGAGAGGGATAGACAGAAGACTTAGTGGGACCAATCCCCACCCTCTCTTTATGTCTGTCCTGGAGTCTCCTGTCAATGCGGACGGCTAAGGTCATGGCCTTTTCTAAGGTAGGGGGATCAGGGTGACCTACCCAGACATCATTCACTGAATCATTCAGGCCTTGTTTAAAAAGAGCTTTCAAAGTGGAGTCACATCAACCTGCTGTTATACTCAACTTCCGAAACTCAGAGCAGTAAGTTTCAGCGGATAGTTTACCTTGCCGGAGGGTAAGAAGTTGGGACTCGGCGAGTCCAATTTGATCAGGCTCAGCATAAATGGCCCCCAAAGACTTAAAATATTTTTCTAGATCTGTCCACTCCTCTGCCTCAGAGGGGAGTTTAAGGGCCCAAGTCTGTGGATCCCCCTGTAAGAGGGAAATGACCACCCCCACCATCTGAGACTGCAATGCATGAGGGTTGACCCGAAAGTACAATAGACATGATTCCCTGAACGTCTCAAATTTACCTCGGTCCCCTGAAAACCTATCCGGGAGTAACATTTTAACCCTGGGGAGGGAAATGACAGCAGGTGGTGTAGCAGCAGCCTCAGCTTGATTCTGGGTGAGAGTGTGTACCTGGTTTGCCAGCTCAGACACCAAACCTGCCAACCCCTCCATTCGAGTCACAAGGTCCTGAATAGAAGCCATGCCAGTAATGAGTAGAAGGGTTAAAGGTTTTTTTTTAAGGCCTGCTATTCTGTAAGGGAATCACTAGAGGAGCGATTCCCCAGTAGCTGCTGTAGAACTTAGGGGGGGAGGGGCACAACAAGACAGTGGACCCTAAGCTGAATCCCCCCACTGTCCCTGGCTAACTTGCCCGATCTGTCCTAGGTGAAAGCCAGCAACTAGTCGACAGTCCCTCCTTATAATAAGTGATAACACAGAACGCAGACAAGACGAACAACAACAAAGGGAGGTCAGCTAGCCAAGGGGTCGATAACAATCGAGCAATGCAGTACAGAATCAAAATCCAAGAGAATAGTCAAAGGTAAGCCAGTGGTCAGAAAATCAGAAGAGCAGGTAACAAGGAACAAGGAGTATATCCAGCAAGCGAAATGCAATAGCAGGTGCCAATGGGAAAGTGAGCAAACAATAAATAGGGAGATAGAACCCGCCCCAGACTTGATAGGAGGATAGGCTGTCAATCACAAAGGCAGGACTAAAGTTAACTCTTAGTGGAGCAGGGGGAGAGCAAGGTGAAGGAGAAGGGCGTGGTGGAAAATCAATTAAGGAGGTGAGGGAATAGGACAGTGTTCAGACAATACAAGAAAAACCCAAAGGAAAGAATCACAACCGGGCACGCCTCCTGCGCCGCAGTGTGCGCCTGGAGGACGGCGCCAAAGCCCGGGCAGGCAAGGACGTTACACTTACTTCTCCTCGGTACATCACACCTACTCACACATCAATATGTGCTTACTTTTCCAAACTAAATCCTCTACTATAGAAACAATTACGTGGTCCAACTATGCAGCTATCATGATGGAGGTGGAGAAGAAGTTCCCACATATGGCACACAGATCTGGAGGAACAATACTTTTATTCATAACCACTACCTTTACAAACAAGAGGTTGAAAAAGAAATGGAGGAATTTTTCAGATTTAATGCCCATTGTGTCTCTAGCCCGTACATTTTATGGAATGCCCACAAGGCATTTGTTCGAAGACTCCCCCTCAAACTGGCACATAGAGATAAGAGAAACAGACATACAGAGATTATCAACATTATGGCCTAACTCAATAAACTAATCAATGAAAATAAATGACATCCAAACCCAGCCATAACTGATCAAACACTCCAAACCAGACAACACCTGCGCCTAGTGACTTAACTGAAGTCTTGTGGACCCCAGTGCAAACTTTTGTCCGAGGCCTCCTACCCCCTCCCTACAGCGTATTCTTGATAGTGACGGTTAAGGGTGCTGCAGCAGTTTTTTCAGATACTTGAAAGGGATACAGCTTTAATACACACAACTGCAGTTATCAAAAATATGGTGAGTGAGCAGCATGTAAACAATACTGGGAGCTGAGTGCTATGTTAACTCTAAACATGTGCCTTCTATACACAGCCCTAATAGAGCCATGTGCTCAAAGCCTAAGTCATTTACTATTAACCATTTCTTAATAATTGTTCTTTACAGTTAATATAGTTGATGGATACTGGATACTGTGATGGATACTGCTATGAAATGTGAAGTTGTGTGTATATTTTTACGATATCTAGCTATTCTAATTAATTCAGGAACCTCACAGACAATGACTAAATGTTGCTTATTTGAAAAATCCAATAAATTAAACTAAAAATCATTTAAAATTTAGCAATTAGAGAGCATATCAGAGAACGCAACTAATGGCATTGTTAAATGTAAAAGATAAGAAAGTTAAATAGTTCTCTATCTATTGCCCTGAGAACTCAAATTATTTGCTCAATCTTTTGCAATTAAAACTTTCAGCATTAAGAATCAAAGTTTATATAGTGTAGTCCCACTTGATTAAATTAGCTTTTATAATAGGAGAATTTTTGTCTGTGTTACTGGCCTCTTCTGCCCTAGAGCATTTGTGAACAAATGCTAATTGCTAATAAAAACCTACAACCACAATCAGGAGCAATATTCCTTCTCGTGCAAACAAAATACTTTGTATTACACAGCAGCTGTAGTCATCAAATTACTAGAATTGCTTTGCATTATGTATGCAAATAGTAAATACTCTAGCCATTATGAGATTGAAAGCTTTTGTTAGTTAATTGTGACTGTATCTTACCCAACAGAGCAAAAATTTTACATACAACATCCCATATAATTATAGACTAATATTTGATAAATAATGAATGTTATTGCTAATGCATATACATTTGTATGTGAACATCAAGCATTCTTCTCTTTTATGTAAACAGCTTTAGAAACAATATGAGAAAAATGACACATTTAGTGCAACCAATATTGTCTTTAATCATCAGATAATTTATTAAGTACAGAGCTTATAAAACAATTTTACACCCTTGGGCCTTTTCCTGTTTTATTGGATTACAAAGGATATAATTAAGCTTTTTGACATTGATCAATAGAAAAAAAAATTTCTTACATGTCAAAGTGAATATAATTTTTTTCAAGGGGGTTAATACTTTCTATAGACCTAAGCTTTCCTTGTTTTATTTTTTAGTAAAGTAAAATGGGTCATTCTTAAAACAGCTTCAAGCAAAGCTTCCTCGCAATATATCAATCACAAAGCGTTGCCAGCATTATAATAATAATATGAAAATAACAACCAGGCTGTGTTTACATGACACTTTTTAACTGAAAAACTGCATGCAGTTTTAAATTTGCAGTAATGACTAAGCACATGTCTACTATGCCAACATACCAGAGTTTTTCAATTTAACCCTTTCCTGACATCTGTAGTAATAGTACAGCGGATGCCAGTTCTTTAAAGATGGCCACTGTGAAGCATCATGTTTCTGCTGTATTGCACAGCGGAGACCTGGAGCCAATCCAAGGATCAGAGTTCACTTTGGTCGTTGGATTTGCTTTCAGTTATACCATCCTGAAGTCCCCTGGAGCAGGTCCCCACCGGTCCAGTAACTTTCTCGGTGCAGGGCGGCTTCCTCGATCTTGCCACACCACTGTTCTTATGATAGATAGGAGCCTAATGAAGGTTTACAGGCCTGTCATAGGAATACAGCTATTGAGGCTGGTCTGTGTCTAGTCTAATAGCTCTAGCGTGAGACTAAGTATCTGTCTCCCTCATCTTTTGGTTACTCTTCCCCTCTCTAGAGATTTTTATAGTTTGTGATATTTATACTATTGATTTATGCAAAGTTTTTTTGGAATGATACTGAAATATGAGAAAAGTGGTTCTCTTACCTTCAAATGTATAACACAGAACACAGAAATGCATATATCTCTTATACAGGTGCATCTCAATATATTAGAATATCTTTGAAACGTTTCTTTCTTTCAGTAATTAAATTAAAAAGTGACCTGCTATATTTTCTAGATTCTTTACACACAGAGTGTTCTATTTCAAGTGTTTTATTTCTGTACATGTAGATTATAGATTACAGGTAATGAAAACCAAAATCTAAGAAAATGTGAATATTGTAAAAAAGTTCAGTATTGTAAATTCAGTGTGTCACCTGCCAAGGTTTCCTAAGCCTTTAAATGGTCTCTCAGTCTGGTTCAGTAGGACACACAATCATGGAAGACGCTGATTATGAATCGAATTACTGAAATGAATGAACGTTTCAAAAATATTCTAATTTATTGAGATGCACCTGTATATATAAAAATTAATTTCTGTCTATCTGTTCTTTATGCGCGACCAAACAACTGGACTGATCCTCACCAAATTTGGCACCCAGGTACATCAGGTGTCCAGGAAGACATATAAACAAAGTCCAATATATGCCCTCCAAATATGCAAAACATATCTGAATAATCTGTCACTCATACTGTAGCAAGATTTCAAACTGCATGTGCTAAAAAACCTAAAAGTGTGCCTGGTTGTGAACAGTAATCTGGATATGTTTTTATTGTATTGTTTTTACCAGTTTTGTTCTGTTAGAAAACGTTTACTCAGAAACATGTTTTTCTACGTAAAATGTAACATCATATTATGTATAAGACATTATATTCATGCCTGATACCTGTGCATGTGAAATGCACAGGCACTTTTTAGGGCATGCCTAAAGTGAGTATCGTATAAAACAGCTTCTGCGTTTTGTGTGATCTTTGGGATACCTTAAGGCCTTGATGGCGAACCTATGGCACGTGTGCCAGAGAGGGCACGCAGAGCCCTCTCAGTTGGCACGCGCGCCATCGCCATGATCGCACACTAACGGGGAATCCGGTACAGGAATCCCGGTTAGTGAGCGATCGCTTCTTTTAGCTGTATGTGCATATGTACATACAGATGAAAGGTGTCACTGTAGGCCGCGGTCCGTGGAACCGCAGCTTACGCTGACTGCAGAGTGTGACCTCTGCCCGACGCAGGCGTGATGACGTCATTCATCAGCGCCTGCGAACAGAAGGAAGAAGGAGGACGCTCTTCGTGGGACTGCAGCTCTTCGTGGGACTAAGCAAGTAACAAACTACTGTGTGGGGGCCTACTGTGGAGCATATACTACTGTATGGGGGACACTGTGAATCATATACTACTGTATGGGGGATACTGAAGCATCTAATACTGTATGGGGGACACTGTGAAGCATATACTACTGTATGGGGGACACTAAAGTATCTAATACTGTATGGGGGGGACACTGAAGCATCTAATACTGTATGGGGGACACTGTGAAGCATATACTACTGTATGGGGGACACTGTGAAGCATCTACTACTGTATGGGGGACACTGAAGCAAATACTACTGTATGGGGGACACTGACGCATCTAATACTGTATGGGGGACACTGAAGCATATACTACTGTATGGGGGGACACTGAAGCATATACTACTGTATGGGGGAGACTGAAGCATCTAATACTGTATGGGGGACACTGAAGCATATACTACTGTATGGGGGACACTGAAGCATATACTACTGTATGGGGGACACTGAAGCATCTAATACTGTATGGGGGGCACTGAAGCATCTAATACTGTATGGGGGACACTGAAGCATCTAATACTGTATGGGGGACACTGAAGCATCTAATACTGTATGGGGGGGACACTGAAGCATCTAATACTGTATGGGGGACACTGTGAAGCATATACTACTGTATGGGGGACACTGTGAAGCATCTACTACTGTATGGGGGACACTGAAGCATATACTACTGTATGGGGGACACTGAAGCATCTAATACTGTATGAGGGACACTGAAGCATATACTACTGTATGGGGGACACTGAAGCATCTAATACTGTATGGGGGACACTGAAGCATATACTACTGTATGGGGGACACTGAAGCATCTAATACTGTATGGGGGACACTGAAGCAAATACTACTGTATGGGGGACACTGAAGCATCTAATACTGTATGAGGGACACTGAAGCATATACTACTGTATGGGGGACACTGAAGCATATACTACTGTATGGGGGAGACTGAAGCATCTAATACTGTATAGGGGACACTGAAGCATATACTACTGTATGGGGGACACTGAAGCATATACTACTGTATGGGGGACACTGAAGCATCTAATACTGTATGGGGGGCACTGAAGCATCTAATACTGTAAGGGTGGACACAGGTATACACTACTGTATGGGGGACACTGAAGCATATACTACTGTATGGGGGACACTGTGAAGCATATACTACTGTATGGGGGACACTGAAGGATATACTACTGTGTGGGGGACACTGAAGCATATACTACTGTATGGGGGACACTGTGAAGCATCTAATACTGTATGGGAGACACTGTTAAACATATACTACTGTATGGGGGACACTGAAGCATCTAATACTGTATGGGGGACACTGAAGCATCTAATACTGTATGGGAGACACTGAAGCATCTAATACTGTGTGGGGGACACTAAAGCATCTAATACTGTGTGGGGGACACTAAAGCATCTAATACTGTGTGGGGGACACTGAAGCATATACTACTGCATGGGGGACACTGAAGCATCTAATACTGTATGGGGGACACTGTGAAGCATATACTACTCTGTGGGGGTCCACTTTGAAGCATATAATGTGAGGGGGCCCAAAGTGGAGCATATAATACTGTGCAGGGGCCTCTGTGAAGCATATAATATTGTGCAGGGGCCACTGTGAAGCATATAATACTGAGTGTGGCCACTGTGGAGGATATAATACTGTGTGGGGACAATTCTAGAGCATATAGTACTGTCTGGGGGCCACTGTGGAGCGCATTGTACTGTGTGGGGGCCCTTCACTAATTATATCACACAGTATCTGTTTTATAGCAAATGTGATATAAAAACAGATCCTGGTTAATTAAAGGTTAAATTGCCATGTTGGCACTTTGCAATAATTTAGTGGGTTTTGGGTTGTAGTTTGGGCACTCGGTCTCTAAAAGGTTCGCCATCTCTGCCTTAAGGCATTCTTAGAAATAATGTACATATCTGTCATAATGTGGTCAATGACCAATTAGCCAATGTCTTGGTGTCCAGGTACTATAGACTCTTCATCTGCCTTTTCACTATGTCTATTGACAGTCTGCTATCTCCTCATACATCAGTGAGGTGACAGTTCTTATAGTTAAGGGCAGTGGTGAACCTAGCCTCTTTGCTGCCTGAGGCGGACTATAGAAAGACGCCCCCCCCCCAAAAAAAAAAAACAAAAAAAAACTGAGTTTCCATGCTACTAGTTTAACACACTGTTATCGTCGCACAATATACACAATACACAAAGTTATAAAACAGTTTTTAAGAATTCTTCTTCCTGTATTACTTCAGTATCAGATCAACAACATGGCATTAACAATGAAAGTAACTTCCCACATCTTCTGCTTGGTGGATGGACGAGCCCATGTTGCCCCCATTCTCTATAATAGGAGCCCCGCAGATAGCTGAGTACTGGACTTCGGGTATCTTTGGCACTCCCATTGAAGTGAATGAGAGCCACGCGGGTTCGTCCATCCACCAAGTGACACACCTATATATATGGCTGCGGTCAGGCTGGATTCCCACCTAGTGGGGGGAAAAAACCCAATTCTCAGGCTCAGTGGGGGTCTCAGCAGAAAGACCCACATCACTCAGGTATTTATCCTCTATCATTTAGGTGAATACAGGGCAGTAACATTCTGTGACTTACAGGTGACATCTCTGACTAATCGGTCACATTTCCCTTCTCTTCCCTCTGGACCGCCATGACCATTTCTTCCAGCTGTGACTTGTCTCTGTAAAGTTTGCAGCACAGACATCTTTGGCTCCTCACTTTTTTCCAGGCATCCAACCCACATTGTCCTCACCTACACAAAGCCCCCATCCTGCTGCTACCCCCAATTATAAAATATATGATATAACCCCCCATAATGAATAATACCCCCAAGTGCATCTTTATATTAATAATGTCCGTGTGTACCCTGTATAAATAGTGCCCCTTATTAATAATGCCCCAGGTGTTAACTAATTAAAAGGTTTTCCAGGTCATTAATAAACTAATCAGTGGGGTTCAAAAACCCAGGACCCCCACTGATCAGCTGTTTGAATGGTACCTGTGTAAGCGCCGTGACCGCTTCTCTGTTTACATAGTGTAATTCATCTCATAGCGGCCATGTCATGTAACTACAGCCTCATCCTGTACATGTCTACAGTATGTGACAAGGCTACAATTACATCACACGGTCACTATAAACAGACAGCGTATAATATAAACAGGTGCCATAGCCCATGTTTATAGCGCCCCATTTACACACACTATAAAGTTCCACAGCAGCCCCTGCACACAGTATTACACAGTATTATGGCCTGCAGCGGCCCCTGCACACTGTATTATGCCTCTCAGCGGCCCCTGCACACGGTATTATGCTCCATAGTGGCCCCTGCTCACGGTATTATGCCCCGCATTGGCCACTGCACACGGTATTATGTTCCGCAGCAACTCCTGCACACAGTTTTATGCCCCATATTGGCCCCTGCACTGGTATTATGCTCCATAGTGACCCCTGCACTTGTATTATGCTCTACAGTCATGGCCAAAAGTTTTGAGAATGATACAAATATTAATTTTTACAAAGTCTACTGCTTCAGTTTTTCTAATGGCAATTTGCATATACTCCAGAATGTTATAAAGAGTGATCAGCTTAACAGCAATTACTTGCAAAGTCAATATTTGCCTAGAAAATGAACTTTATCCCCCAAAACACATTTCAACATCATTGCAGCCCTGCCTTAAAAGGACCACCTAACATCGTTTCAGTGATTGCTCCATTAACACAGGTGTGGGTGTTGATGAGGACAGGTCTGGAGATCAATCTGTCATGATTAAGTAAGAATGACACCACTGGACACTTTAAAAGGAGGCTGGTGCTTGCCATCATTGTTTCTCTTCTGTTAACCATGGTTATCTCTAAAGAAACACGTGCAGTCATCATTGCACTGCACAAAAATGGCCTAACTGGGAAGAGTATTGCAGCTAGAAAGATTGCACCTCAGTCAACAATCTATCGCATCATCAAGAACTTCAAGGAGAGAGGTTCCATTGGTGCCAAAAAGGCTCCAGGGCGCCCAAGAAAGACCAGCAAGCGGCAGGACCGTCTCTTAAAAGTGTTTCAGCTGCGGGATCGGGCTACCAGCAGTGCAGAGCTTGCTGAGGAATGGCAGCAGGCAGGTGTGAGTGCATCTGCACGCACTGTGAGGCGGAGACTCTTGGAGCAAGGCCTGGTCTCAAGGAGGGCAGCAAAGAAGCCACTTCTCTCCAGAAAAAACATCAGGGACAGACTGATATTCTGCAAAAGGTACAGGGAGAGGACTGCTGAGGACTGGGGTAAAGTCATTTTCTCTGATGAATCCCCTTTTCGATTGTTTGGAACATCTGGAAAACAGCTTATTCGGAGAAGAAGAGGTGAGCGCTACCACCAGTCTTGTCTCATGCCAACTGTAAAGCATCCTGAAACCATTCATGTGTAGGGTTGCTTCTCAGCCAAGGGAATCGGCTCTCTCACAGTCTTGCCTAAAAACACAGCCATGAATAAAGAATGGTACCAGAATGTCCTCCAAGAGCAACTTCTCCCAACCGTCCAAGAGCAGTTTGGCGCTCAACAATGCCTTTTCCAGCATGATGGAGCACCTTGCCATAAAGCAAAGGTGATAACTAAATGGCTCAGGGAACAAAACATAGAGATTTTGGGTCCATGGCCTGGAAACTCCACAGATCTTAATCCCATTGAGAACTTGTGGTCAATCATCAAGAGACGGGTGGACAAACAAAAACCAACAAATTCAGACAAAATTAAAGCATTGATTGTGCAAGAATGGACTGCTATCAGTCAGGATTTGGTCCAGAAGTTGATTGAGAGCATGCCAGGGAGAATTGCAGAGGTCCTGAAGAAGAAGGGTTAACACTGCAAATATTGACTTGCTGCATTAACTCATTCTAACTGTCAATATAAGCTTCTGTTACTCATAATATGAATGCAATTATATTTCTGTATGTGATAAAAACATCTGACAAACACACATAAAAACCAGAGGGCAGCAGATCATGTGAAAATATAATATTTGTGTCATTCTCAAAACTTTTGGCCATGACTGTATAGTGGCCCCTGCACAGGGTATTATGCTCCATAGTGGCCCCTGCACTGGTATTATTCTCCATAGTGGCCCTTGCACTGGTATTATGCTCTATAGTGGCCCCTGCACTCGGTATTATGCTCTATAGTGGCCCCTGCACTTGTATTATGCTCCAGAGTGGCCCCTGCACAGGGTATTATGCTCTACGGTGGTCCCTGCACAGGGTATTATGCCCCATAGTGGCCGACCCATGAACTATTATTATACTCTGGGGTCTTTTCAGACCCCAGAGTATAATGATTGGAGACCCAGGGGAGAATACAAACATAAAAATCAGAGTTACTTACCTATCCTGGACACCGGTGCACTCCTTGCAGCTTTCGGCCCTGTTTAATTGCGCACACATGTCACGTGATCAGGCCGGCAACGCGACCTAATGACGTCACCACAGGCCTCACGCCTGCTCGGAGTTACATCAGATCGCAGGAGGTGAGTAACACTGTTTTTTATGTTCCCTCACCAACCCTAGGCCTCCGATTATTATACTCCGGGGTCTGAATAGACCCCGGAGTATAATAATAGTAGTATTTGCGGCCCGCGGCCTAACTTACCGATGCCCGCGGCCGCTCACAGCAGCATCTGCTTCCCTTTCTGCGGCCCATAGCAGAAGGGGAAGCGGGGGCGGCCACGAGCAGACGCGGGTAGGTAAATAAATAGGCCCTGACCTGCCGGGGATGCTACAGCAGGTCACGGCCTATTTATATAGATAAAAAAAGCTATACTCACCTGCGATGCCTTGATGCAGCCGCCGCCTCCTCCTCTTGTCCGCGACGTCTGTGTCTCAGCGTAGGCGGCGTGATGACGTCATTGTATCGCCGCCTGCGCTGAGATGCGACGTCTTGTAAACCAGCCCAGGACAGGCCGCGCTCAGCTCTGGTTTTTTTTTTTGGGTTTTTTTTTAAAGCGGCCTGTCCTGGGCTGGTTTACATTAAATAGTAAAATGCCGCCCCCCGGACAGTGCCGCCCGAGGCGGCCGCCTCGCCTCGCCTCATTAGCGGTGCGCCCCTGGTTAAGGGTTATTCTTACTTTTGTTGCATTCTGTAGGTGCAGACTGCAAACATCAGTTCTAATTCTAAGTAATTCAGCCATATTCATTGCTTACAAGAAAGTAGAAAATTGTTAGATAGAGCCAACATTGCAATGACAATGTTCCAGTCACACAAAATTGCAATGAACAGCATTCACAACTGATAAACAATTCATTCTGTAAACAAGTACAAACCAGTTATCCCCTACCATTTGCTATTGTGTCTTAAGCACCAATGAACTATGACATGAATTTCAACATCTTTCCAAATGGAAGAAGAATAGTGTCTAAACACAAATGGGGTAAATGCACATTAGAATGAAAAAGGGTGAGAGACACAGTAACTCACTTACAATATAGAGTGACCTGACTGCAAAATTGAAGCTACAACATTGCAGTTGTTGCTATGGTGAGATAGCAGGCAGTGACAGGTTTTGGCTCTTATGAATGTTTAATTCTAGGATCCTTGCTTCAGCTTAATATAAAATGTATATTTGAAATTGAAAGCAAGGATAGAAAACTGATTTGTCAAACAATAAAGAAGTTGCTGTAAATACAAGTATTCCTAGTGGGGGAACTTAAAATGAGATAAATGTAGTTACCTTAAAGGGGTTTCCCGGGCAAAAAAATCTTTTTTTAAAAAAAGGTCTGTTAGTGCTATTAATGGGTTAATAAGTGCACCCAAATACCTTTAGCAGTGTTTTGAGTGATTTCTGGGTTTCTATGGGAGCTCCTGTCATCCTCTGCATTTGTTTACATGGTGAAGCTTCCTGCTATCTTAGCTAATGCAATGCATCATAGTAGTTGTAGGCTGACTCTCACTTTCTCCACCTCACTCCCTCCCCCTTCCTCTCTCCCTCCCTCACACCCCCTCCCTGTCTCCATAGCTATCCTGACCAC
Organism: Leptodactylus fallax; assembly: GCA_947044405.1. NCBI lineage: Eukaryota > Metazoa > Chordata > Amphibia > Anura > Leptodactylidae > Leptodactylus > Leptodactylus fallax. The sequence continues at coordinate 4,903,484 of CAMRHE010000024.1, forward strand.
TACTAGCCCTTCCCAACTAAATAACTCAGCCCGCCCATCATACTTACCTATCTTCCTGTCCAGACTTCCCTTCTGCAGGGATGGCTCCTCCTCTTCTTTGACACTGCCGGCATGTGCGCAGGCCAGAGGTGCCTCTGACACCTGCGCAGTCGAGATCGAGCGCCTGGCTACAGTGCACATGACCGCCCCAGGGATATGGGTAAATATACATTTTTACTAAAGTAAACTAAAGTATGTAATTTAGAAAGTAGGCGGAGGGAGGGTGTTTAGATTAATGTAGAAAATGCATTTTATCCCGGACAAACCCTTTAAGCTTTTAGTAATATTGTCAGTAGTGGTGGTCTTGTGTGCATTGAAATATTTTTGAATAAGAAATCTCATCTATAAAGTGTAGAAATGAGATGGGGAAGAAGAAATGTCCATGACCGTGTGAATAGAGATGTATAAACTGATTTGGGTTTGACCCAAAAATTCCGAATTATTTGGTTTTTAACAAAACCTGAACAAATGCCGATTAATCTAGGACGAACAAAAATGGCCAATGCCACATGTTGAGCAGGAAATACAGAAAAGACATGTGTGTATGAGTCACTGTGTCATATTCTAGCACCATCTGATATCAGCTCTTAGACAGTGGTAGGCAGACACCTTACTGTGCTGATGTTATATACACTATATAAAGTGCTGTAAGCTGGAACACAAGTAATTACAGTAATGCTGGAGATAGTGTAGGGTCTGTGTTTCATCTCATGCAGAGCACTCAGTAAAATAGTTACAAATAGGAGGAGAATTTAGGCTATATTTTAGATATAAGTAATATATACTTATATTTATATACGTAATCACAGGCAGATTAGTGATAAAAATCATAGATAGGAGTGAGGGAGCAGATCTGTGCTGTTGTATACGCAGTGTTTAAATACACTTTTTACTGACCGTCGGTCCCGCATTTCTTGCTAGTGAAAAATCCTTTGTTAAACACTTCCGGACCGCCCATAGTCTATATACGTCCAGAAGGTGGTTGTCTAGTTCTGCAAGGATGTACCAGTATGTCCAAGCAGAATTCAGCAGCTCCCTGAAATCGGGCAGCTGCTGAAACGGGGAGCCGGCTATAACTTCAGAGCTTCCAGAGAGAAGGCAGGGAAGGTTTATTACCTTCCCTGCCTTCCCAATCGCTGTGTGTACAGCGCTCAATGAGCGCTGTATACACCGCTATGGCCTATGAGAGCCACCATGCTACGGCTCCCCTCTGACACGGTGGTCAGGTGATCCTCCAGGATCAGAGTCTGTTAGAGCTGCTGGGTCCTACAGGACCCAGATCAGCTCTATAGTAACGTGCACAAGGCTGTATTCCTCCTGCAACTGGGGCTAAATGTACCAGCCCCAGTTACAGGGGAAATCAGCCTCTCCAACCAAAAGAAAAGTGATCGGATGTCCCCAAAGGTCTATTATGACCTTATGGGCACACAATGTAAAAAAAAAAAAAAAATGAATAGAAAAGTAAAAAAAAAAAAGTAGTAAATAAAATAATTAAAAAATAAATAAAATAATACGCCAATAACACACCCTTATTAAAGGTTATAGCTCCACGTCCGACGACAGCATACAAAATAAAAATTACCATAATGGAGAGTAAAACCTAAAAAAAAATTTTAGTAGTACTTTGTGTTATTAAATAAAAAACAAATGTTTTCCCTCCTCTTTTGTTTATATTTTCCCGGATATAAAAAAAAAAAAATTAAAACACACTCAGAAATAAAAACAACATAAAAATAAAGCCCTATGTGTCATCAAAAAAATATGCAGAAATTAGTTGAATAACGCATATGATAAAAAATGTTACAGCCCTCAAAACCGCACATACAAAAAAACCTGAAAATGTGTCTGGTCCTAGACCAGAAATTGGCCTGGTACTGAAGTGGTTAAGGGTTTTTTGGGAAGAGTTTAAATTTCTTTCATTAACCCTTTAAGGATGCAGGGTAGTTTTTCACATTAATACTTGGCAACTTTTTTAATAGTTTCCTTCCCTGCCTTCCAAAACTCATAACGTTTTTATTTTACTGTCGACATAGCTAAGTGAGGGCTTATTCTTTGCAAGTCGAGTTGTACTTTCATTTGGCATGATATTGGCTTACATGTAATGTTTTGATTAACATGTAAGCTTTTATTAACTTTTGTGGGGGGTCCATGTGAAAAAACTAACAATTCTATCATAATTTTTAGCATTTTGTTTGGTTGGTTATTTCCTAATAGTTTGTGCTGAAGTTTCTTAAACTGAGTCTGAAAACATAGTCTTTTCCATCAAGGCAGGAGGATGTTTGGGGCATTTTACTGATAAAGATAGATAGAACTTAGAATGTACATATAAGCTTAGGGTAAATATCTATCTATCTATCTATCTATCTATCTATCTATCTATCATCTATCTATTATACTAGATACAAGTATGAAAAAAATTAAAACAACTCACTATTTTGCAAAATGTGGGTGGTAGGAATAAATAGTTATGTAGAGCATTACAAAGAAAATAAATAGTCACATTTTAAAAAAAATAAATGAAGTATATTTAGAAAATAATCCTGGTTCTCAAGTCTATTGTTGAATTCATTGTTTAATTAGACACTTTTAAGTTATGGGTAATGAGTACCCACTTCCATATATATTTATATTTTGGCTTTTAAGCCAATTGCCGTTGCTTTTAACTCTCTGGAAATCACAGCTGGAGTCCCTTCTAAAATGCACATGATTATTCTGCTAAATGTTCACTAATGTATCAAGAAAATATATGTAATTAGTAGACTTTTGTTTGTATCTCTTATTTCTTGCAGCACTGCAAGTGAGTCTTAGATATGGAAATACATATGCATGACTTCAGATAAATACTCAGGTTTTCCATTTCATATGTAAAATTATTTTTAACAAAAATGCAATAAGGAGAACTGTGAAAACAGAAGATAGTACATTTAGATCCAATGTGATTTCATGAGTTACTTGGTCTAAAAGTAATTTAATGTTTCATACTCAAGCCTCTTGGCTGGATATATTCAGATATGTGTATCACCAGTTAAGCAGCTTTTGTAAAGACAACATGATTTCTATAAGATGTCACAAGGTGATGTGTTGAGTATTCTTTTTGCATTTATGTGCGGCCAGCGAATGAGGGAGAGGTATGACTTGAAGCTTTTTAAGCTTTTGTTATGGATGCAGGGCAACATAAAAGATGGCTTTGCAGCATTGACATTAGTCTACATCATAGATCATACAGATGTGCCCTTCCTTACCTGTTTTTTAGGGTGGACATGTCCAAATATACAATGTGTCACACATTAAGCTGCTTTTCAAAAAAAAGAAAAACTAGATTTTGTGATAAGTTATTACAAAGTAATATATTAAGTATCCTTTATGTATAGTCACCCAGTGGGCTAAAGTGTAAATTGGAGCCTTTCAAGCATGTTGTAATATTGTATTGGGTCTCTTTGAAAAACTGGAGATAAGTTAAGGCTAAGTTCACATCTGCATTGGAGCCTCCATTTGGAAACTCCAAAGTGGTGAGTGTCCAAAATCGCCGGACAAAAAATTACTGCATGTCCGACATTTTTGTCTAGCAGTTTCAGTTTAAAAGAATGGTCACCTGATGGATCCGATTAAAATTTATGCAGTCTGTCAGACTCCATATGTGACCGCGGTTATAGCGGTCCGCTTCCAATGAACCAGAACAATGGTAGGCTGATGCTAGTGTGAACCTAGCACAAGCGTGGAAACATCGGTCTGAACCAGATGACAGGCATTTTGCTTCTATGCCTCTAAAATTTAAAATGTAATTATATCTCTTGAGGATTCTTTAATTGGAGAAACATGTCAGGATAGGGAAATCATAGATAAAGTGCTGAAGTGAGACATCTTTAAAAGGGAGAGCACTCATTACTTTTGTAGGGAGTTGGAGCCAGGGCCGTTTTAACACATTGGTGGGCCCAGGGCAAAGGTTTCATAAGTGGGGCCCCCCCATCACCAACACTTGGAAATACCTGACTTGCACAAATTATAATGCCCCCTTAGTGACTCTCACATAGTATAATGCCTCCCTAGTGGCCCCACACAATATAATGTCCCCCTCAAGCTATCCCCACAGTTTAATGTCCCCGTCCATCTGCTCCCACAGCATAATGTCCCCCTCCAAGTACACCCACAGTTTAATGTTGCCCCCAGTTTAATGTCCTCCTCAGTATAATTTCCCCTCCAGTTGCCCCCAGTTTAATGTCCCCCACCACCTGCCCTCACAGTTTAATGTCCACCTCCAACTGCCCCCACAATATTATGTCCCTCACCTACCAAACATAAATAAAAAAAACACCAATACTCACCTTTCCTTGCTCCCCTGCTGTACTAGTCCAGAGTCTTCAGAGAGCGGACGGCCCCCTGCTTCATCATTGTCTTCAACCTGAGGCAAATCCATAGCTAAGGGTTCAGCACAGGGGGGGGCAAATACATCCAAGTGGGCTCCCAACTCTGGTCTACCAATATTATCAATATATAGTGACCGTATAGTGGTAACTACAGACTCTGCACAGGGCTCTGCAGACAATTTAGGTGAATACAGCACAGGAAACATTTCATGACTTACAGGTGATGTCTCTAAAACAGGTGAAAGAGTTGGTTGAGGGCTTATTTTCCTGGCACTGAATGATCGCAGTCATTTTGGGGAGGATCGCCGTCCCCTGGAACAAAATACAAGGCAGCAATCTATTACCATGACAACCGGGGGCCTACTAAAGGCTCCTAGGATTAACATTAGATTACTTCTATTACAGACTGCGCTAGGCAGCCTGTAATAGAAGTATTGAGATTTTACTATACATTGCATTATAGTAGTGCAATAGCATTTCAATGTACTGGATTAGCAATAAGACCCCCTAGGGTTCAAGACTCCTAGTGTGTCTAAAAATATTAAAAGTTTAAATCACCGCCCTTCCCCTAGATCAGATAAAAAAATTAAGTAAAGCACGCACACATTAGGCATCTTTGTGTATGAAAATGCTTTGTCTACCAACTGTTTCACATCCCATAAAACTTTTAATAAAAAGCGATATAAAAATAGACATTCCCAAAAATGGTATAAATGAAAAGTACATCTGGCCCAGCAAAAAAAAAAAAAAGATGCCTTATCTCTCATATACGGAAATCTAAAAAAGCTACAGGTGTCAGAATATGACATATAAAACTGGTTACTGGTGTTATCACCATATCCACCTGCCCAATACATCGTACAGTATATTAAATTGCATAGCTTATGGCTTTTGGAAAGGGGAAATAATAAACTAAAATCAAAAATTGAAAAATGGTGGTGGCGGGAAGTAACCCCTCCCCGCCACCACCATTTTTCAATTTTCGATTTTAGTTTATTATTGCCCCTTTCCAAAAGCCATAAGCCATACAATTTAATAATTGAATTGAGGTTTCTTACATATATTAACTGCCATATAAAATCAATATAGTTTTTTTTTCTAATTTTGTACAATACAATTTTTCATGATTTAATTTGTTTTTGTGTTTCTGCATTTTATATTTTCATCAAAGGAGCCGTATGAGGTCTAGGTTTTGTGTTTTTGTGGGATGACTTGTAGTTTTCATTGGTATTATTTTGTGTTTTTTAAGATTTCTTGGAAACTTTTTATTATTGTTTTGTAGATTATATTTTTGATGTTCACTGTATAAGATAAACAGTGTGTTGATCATTGATGCTGGAAAACCAAGTCTGTACTTTTTTTTCACAATTATTGTTTTTTTTTTTTTTCAAGATGGCGCCGCTGGAGTGACAGCCTGTTACAGCAGTTCCTGCTCACCTCGAGCTTCCTCTTCTTTTCCTTTCTTTGTTTTGTGTTATCACTCTACGTAAGGGGAATTGCACATGAAGAACCATATGAGGGCTTGGACTTTTGTAATACTTTTTGTTTGTTTTGTTGTGCTTTCAATGGGAAACTGTTGCAACTTAGAGACACAGCAGGGCTGCATGCTACTAGACCAGACATTCCCTAGGAACTTAGGAGGAAGAAGAGAAGAGGGTGTAGAGATGGTGCCCTTTGGAGGATTAGGAGGAGATGTTTTAGACCTGCTCTTCCCTTCATCATTATGGGCAATGTGAGATCTCTTGGGAATAAGATGGATGAACTGGCAGCGCTCACCAGGCATCAGGAGTTTTGGGAGTGCAGCATGATGCTGTATACAGAGACTTGGCTCACCAAAGTTACTCCAGACACTCTTGTCTCCTTGGATGGCTTTAAACTCCTTCAGGTGGACAGGACAAGGTAGAGCGGTAAGAGGAAAGGAGGAGGGTTGGCGATATTTGTGAATAATAGATGGTGTAACCCTAGGCACATTGTGATTAAGGAGCAAACTTGCTGTAAGGACATTGAACTATTAGCTGTGAGCATGAGACCTTTCTATTTACCGAGGGAACTATCGCATGTCATCGTGATAGCTGAATATGTCCCCCCCTCTGTGAAAGCTGACACTGCCTGTGAGGTCCTACAAACCACGGTGAGCCAGTTGCAGTTAGTACACCCCCCAGGCTCTCCTTCTTGTGTCTGTAGATTTCAACCATGTCTCTCCATCATCCACACTGTCCAGTCTCACACAGTATGTAACCTGCCACACAAGAGATAACAAAACAATGGACTTGTTCTTTGCGAGGGAGGCATATAACTCATCAACCCTACCACCCCTTTGAAGCTCGGATCACAACCTAGTGCATCTCTGACCTGTGTACAAGCCACTTCTATGTAGAGAACCAGCTGTCACCCGCACAGTGAGAATATGGTCCAAGGAGAGTGATAAGGCTCTGAGGGATTGTTTTGACACAACCGCATGGGAAGTGCTGCATGATTCCTATGGAGAAGACATAGAAGGACTCACACACTGCATAATGGACTACATTAATTTTTGTGTGGACACCATGGTGCCCAGAAAAGTGGTGAGGTTCTTCTCGAACAACAAACCATGGATTAATTCTGATATAAAAACACTACTCAAGGAGAAAAAGATGGAATTCAGGGCAAGAGACAAGGAGGGTCTGAGGGAGGTACAAAATGACCTGAGGCATCAAATCAGGCAGTAAAAAGCCAATTATAAGAGAAAAATTGAAGAGCAAATGAAAAGAAAAGACATAAGTGCAGTCTGGAAGGGTCTTAAGTCAATTTCTGGTCATAGACAGCCAGCCTCAGAGGTCAAAGGAGATGCTAATTGACTTAAGGAATTAAATCTATTCTTCAATAGATTTGATCACACACCAGCTCCTCCCACTCCAGCATGTCATTCAATACCCTCTCCCACACTGCCCCCACCCCCGCTACTATTTCCCACCAAACCAGAAAATTCAGTAATCAGTCATTATCTGACCACAGTCTGACCTTCACACGTGTCCAGGTGGGTAAGGAGCTGAAAAAGAGCTACAGTAGGTAAGCCACTGGGCCAGATGGCATCAGTGCAAGGCTATTTAAGACTTGTGGGGACTAGCTGTGTGGTGTCATTACATATATGTTTAATATGAGCCTGAAGCTAGAACTAGTACCTGCATTATGGAAATCTTCTTGTGTGGTACCAGTTCCAAAGAAACCTCATCCTATGGACCTTAACGACTACAGACCCATAGCATTGACATCCCACCTGATGAAGATCTTGAGAGAGACTCACACATCTCTGCCCTCTAGTGAGCCCGGCTATGGACCCTCTTCAGTTTGCTTATCGGCTGGGCATTGGGGTGGATGATTCCATCATCCACCTTCTGCACAGAGCTCTTTCTCACCTGGAGAAACCAGAGAACACTGTGAGAATAATGTTCTTTTATTAGTGCAGGAAAAGGGTCAAATGTGTCTTTCAAACACAAAAATGATTCAACATATTTCATGTTTATAATTGTTTGCTTGTTCTTTCTTGTTATTTTTGATATGTTTGATATATTTACTTTGAGGTTTTAGGACATGAAACAATTGTTTTAGTACAGGTACTGCTCTCAAAAACCAAATCTCTTCCATTCTGTTTATTAGATCAATGAATAATAAAAGTACAGCGCTAGGTCATATAAGACAGATCTATAACTATAAAATATACTAAATTCATGTTAATTGAAATTGTTTTTCATACCTATTAAATTAAACTTGCTGTGTAGAAGAAAAATATTGGAATGCATTTAAGATATCCAGTAATTTGACATAATATTGAATTTATAGCATCATTTTACTGAAAAAAGGTCATGTTTTACAGCCTTCACAGGAATTATAGGTAAGGTAAATTTACTGAAACTTGATAAAAAGCTCTGCAAATGAAACAAAAAGGCAACTTCTTCATATTTAAATGAAATAGGATGAGCAGCTGAACAAAATAAATGTATGCAATATGCTGTATAACCTTATGTGCTCTTTTCTTAAAAAAAAGTAAATAAAATATAAAATCATTAATAAAATATATTATAGTCCAAGTATGATTAACTATAGGTTTTAAATTATAATTGTATGCCACATAAAATCCTAAACAAAAAGGACAAAGTAACTTACACAGCATATCAGACACAAATATTTTATTGTTTAAATAATATTAAAATAATAAATATATTATTAATATTAATAAATACCGACAGCTCTAACTTATCACTGAGATTAAGTCTCCCCTCCCCTTACCCCTCTGACCCATGCACTATAGTGCTGCCCATCCCTTTTCTCTTCCTACTGTGTATGTTACAGGTTTTTATTCCCTCCCACTGTTATGTTACCTTTTTATTCCTATTATCTTATAGGTTTTATTACTTTGGATTAGTCATTATAACTTTGTATTATATTATGTATATTTTACTCTCAGGAATGTTTTTATTGCTGTCTTTTTGTTGTACTTTTGATATCATTCAATAAATACCTTTGAAACTAATAAATGCATATTAATAAATTATTAATAAATTAATATTAAAACAACAAACATTTTCTTGAGTGCCAAAGCCTGAAATAAACTTCCGTATTATATAAACCACACATTAAGGCTGAAGGATTCTTTACATGTATTATTCAACATTCATCTTTCCAGCAAACAAAAATTGCAAAAAAAAATACTTTCATTGATGATACTGTAGATCTGAAGAAATGGAGCACTATTATAGACATTCCCTATTAAAGAAATACCCACTGACATACTGCATGCAAAGGTTCACCATTCTGCAATGAACCATAAGTATTAGCAGCAAAGTAGTTTTCGCCGAAATGTGATCACCATGCATCCCACTTCATAACCCTCTATTGGCAAGGGAAGTTGTGTCCAACTATATATCTGTAGTAGTGCAAAGAAATGTCTAGCTAAACCAGGTTTGTCAAAGCAAGAGCTGATCTTTGCTAGAGCATTGCCACTTTGGTTAAAATTAATAATCATGAGCTGGGGAACCCCTGTACACATTATTTATGCTCCATTATGTCCATCCACCTTGTTGATAGTCATTATCTTTTTCTTTTTCCTTACAAAAATGATGGCGAGTCAAAAGCATGAAACATAGCAGGAAAGGCTTAAAGAACCTAATCTGTATAGCCTTGAGGAGAGAAGGGAAAGGAGAGATCTGTTTGAAACCTTGAATTGTCCAGGATAAAGAAGAATGAGGGTGCCATACATACTCTATTCTAAATTTGCAGGTAAAAGCAGACATCACAGGGCATACCATACAGCAATGGGCTGTTTCACGCCACAAGTGCTTCTACAGGTTGATGGAACCTTTAACTATGTGCAAGGTATACAAGCTCAGGAGGGGAGTTTGAAACTACACAAAAGAACAAGGGGGCACAATCTGAAATTAGTTGGGAGTAGATCAGAATGTCAGAAAATATTATTTAGCTAAAAAAGTATTTAAGGCTCAGGACAAACTTCCAGAAATCTACAGTAAGTGAGTTTAAGCATGCTTGGCAATTCTCTTGTCTATCCTAAGATATATTGGAAATAATATAAGGGCAGTCTAGATGGATCAAGTTTTCTTGATCTGTCATCAATCTTCTATGATGGAGAATTCGATATTATAAAACTTACAATTTTTTGTTCTAGATACATAAAAAATATAAAGGTTTGTTTTATCTGCCATCCACAATATTTTAAAAATGTTCAACAAAAGTTTAGAAGCATAATATATATTTCCTGTTCTGTTTTTTTATTTAGATTTCAAATTTATAAAGAAACAAAAATTCTGCATTTTAAGTACCAGTTTTCATTCCTTTCCTTGAGGAATATTTATTTTCTTGTTGGACAAAGCAAACTCATATTATATATTAAAACATAACTTTTAATAAATAGATAATAAAAATTATACCACTTTTCAAAAAAAATATATATTTAAAAGTGCCAAAATGAGTACCACCAATAACATTACATATAGACCTCTAATTTAAAGGACTTCTATATTTCAATACCATATATTTCATAACTCATACCAAGCATTTTAACATTAGCAGAGAATAGTGAATTTTTTAAAAACGAATAAATCAGTTTGATCTCACCACTCCGCTGGTTCATGTAGTTCACCTGTATATCAGGAGGTCAATCAGAATGGGTGCTGGGTCCCGTACAAACCCTAACTCACCCTTAATTCTTACCTCTAACTCCCATAACTCCCGCCCTAACAAGGGCAGTACCATGCAGCTGTCCCTAAAAAAGGTGTCCCTAAATGTCCCTACGTACATTTCACGGTGGAGAAACCGTTCATCAGGGGACCTATCTCCTAAGGAACTAATAGAAAAAAGCTATGTAGGGTAAGTCTCAATACTCCAATAATGGAGGAGAAGCATATATACTGGTCATCATTACTTATAGACCAGTTCACAGACGAAAAAACAGCAGCCTCCTGATCAATACAGTGGTAAGGTCAGCAGTTGAGCTACTCTGATTATAAAAAACGTTGGTGGCAAAGTTACCTGTCATCTGACATGTTTAAATACACCCCCTTATGAATTAATTACTGTACACCTGCAGGTTCCACAGATTAAATAAAGAGCGAGTGGCAACATCCACCCAAGGGGAATATGATGACGGCGTCCATAGTTACCAATAGCGCATGCATGAATGCGTGATGACGTCAGTCACATGCGTAAATGCGTAATGACGTCATCCCGTTGATCATAACGTCTTGAGTAACTAGTTAGGTATGGGAACTTCATCCATCACACTGTGCATGTCCGAATGTATTATCGCAAGTGCGTGATGATGTCAACAATGTGCGTTCATGCGTAATGACGTTATCCCGTTGACCATGATATCTCAAGCATCTAGTTAAGTATGGAGACTTTATTTATCACACTGCGCATGTCAACAGGACTTCTAGATTGATGTTATTATGTCTGCGCAGTACTATCTCCACACTTAAACTTCGTATGATGCATTTCAAGGCAGTGTTTATAATAAAACTACCCCGCATGCGTTATTCAAGTAAAGGTAATTTTAATGCCAAAAGCACAATCCTAAAGGGGGAATAAGCATATAAAGCCATCCATATATCAACCCTTACCTATCATTACCGCATATTATTTATATATCAATTGGACCCATCAATCACTATATAAGTGTAGACTCATTTAAAATGAAGAGAAGTAGAAAAAACTTCTCTCAACATCAGTACCGGTCAATAACAATATCCCAAATTTAATTTGATATGTATGCCGACTACATAACATGTATACACTGAAGGTGGAGTTCCTATATTACAAATTATTAATCTAAAGAATTGTTATATTGATAAAGAACCTGAAGATATTAATACAGCTTTGATAAAACTCGCTATAACAAGCCCATTGGCTAATATGTCCATAATTTTTGGAAATATGATATTTATTAGCCGATTTTAAACCAGTGACATTCAATATGAAATAAAAGGTATATCTCACAACTATATATCCAACCATATGCTCATCTGAATTACCTTTAAATAAAACAGTGAAAATTCAAATTTTCATTTAGGCCAAGAGGAGACATGGTATTAAGGTAAAATATCCATTGAGTCTCACGTTGGAGCGTTAAACGTTCCCAATTACCCCCTCTAAATGGCCACTTAACCACATCTATACCCATAAATCTCAGACATTCCAAATCATCAGGATGTTCAAGATTTATGTGTTTCACTAGTGGTGTGTCTCTGTTGTTTCTAATATCACCTAAGTGTTCACCTATCCTCCTTCTTAGTTCGCGGCTCGTTTTACCTACATATTGCTTTTGACATTTACAAATCGCTCTATAGATCACTCCTTTGGAGCAACATGTAATGAACTCTTTTATAACAAATTGTGTTTTAGACATGGAGTCCATAAATACAGAACCTGATATCAAGAATGGACAGGCCACACAACCACTGCATTTAAAACAACCCTGAGGGGGTTTTAACCAAATAGATGGTTTTGAAGACTCAAAATGGCTGTGAACCAGCCTATCTCGTAATGACCTACCCCTCCTATATGTTATTTTGGGGTATGATCCAATCACCTGTTCTAGGTCTGGGTCAGACGTCAAAATACCCCAGTGTCTTTCCAAAATTTTTCTAACAGCCTTAGCACCATTATCAAAGGTTGCTATCGTTTTCAACAGAGGGGTTACTCGGACACCATCTTGAAAAGTGCATACCAAGAAACCTATAGAAAAGATAGAGTTACCCTACTGGCCAAAAAGGAGAAAAATCTAGGGGAGACAAATGAGGTCAGATTGATAGCGACCTTTGATAATGGTGCTAAGGCTGTTAGAAAAATTTTGGAAAGACACTGGGGCATTTTGAATATATTTTTTTTTTTGAGAAGTGGTATAATTTTTATTATCTATTTATTAAAAGTTATGTTTTAATATATAATACGTCTTTGCTGGTTATATATATTTTTCTTGGACGTTTCATGCTGATGCAGCATTGTATTAGCTTTTTGCTTGATTTGTGATAAAGCAAACTCAGCCACAGATATGTCCACACGTAACTGATCTCCAGTTGAGTTGAGGATTATAGTTCATATTGAAACCAATTCAGCACAATATTGTGACATGCTAACAAAAGGCTAAATTTCTGCCTTCCCCATTGTGGTGGCTCACACATAGGCACAAATAAGACAGTAAACATATCACGTTGTGACAACTAGACCATCTTGTGTTTAGAAAGCATGCTTAACTTGGGATACAAAAACCTGGACAGGTCCAGGCAAAGGACAGGTAAGTGAGAATACATCAGAAGTTTACATACACTATATAAAAAGACACATATGCATGTTTTACTCACTATCTGACATGAAATCAGAATAAACCTTTCTCATTTTAGGTCTTTTAGGATTACCAAAATTATTTATAGTTGCCAAATGCCAGAATAATGAGAGAGAGAGAATTTTTTAAGGCATTTTTATTACTTTCTGCAAAGTCAAAAGTTTACATACACTAAGATTGCTATGCCTTTAAACAATTTGGAACAGCCCTTATAATGATGTCATGTCTTTGGAAGCTTCTGATAGGTTTATTGGCAACATCTGAGTTAATTAGAGACACACCTGTGGATGTATTTTAAGGCACACCTGAAACACACTGCTTCTTTGTGTAACATCATGGGAAAGTCTAAAGAAATCAGCCAAGATATCAGGAAGAGAACTGTGGACTTGCACAAGTCTGGTTCATCCTTGTGTGCAATTTCCAGATACCTGAAGGTGCCTCGTTCATCTGTACAAACAATTATATGGAAGTACAAACAAGATGAGAATGTCCAGCCATCATACCGCTCAGGAAGGAGACAAGTTCTGTGTCCCAGAGATGAACGTGCTTTGGTACGAAATATGCATATCAACCCAAGAACAAAAGCAAAAGACCTTGTGAAAATGCAGGCTGAAGCTGGTAAGAGTATCCACAGTGAAACGAGTACTGTATTGACATGGGCTGAAAGGCCACTCTTCCAGGAAGAAGTCATTACTCCAAAAGAAACATAAAAAAGCCAGATTAAAGGGATATTCCCACGTACATAACCATTTTTAAATTTGTAGATAATTAAAAGTTAAACATTTTTGCAAGTATAAGTAGTTAAATATCTTGCAGAGTTTTAAAGATTTTCTCTAAATATCTTGTGGTCACAGTCTTGTTGTCTTGATTGGTTGCCAATGGACACGACCATGAATGCAGGATCTTTCTAAGGTCAGAAAATCAGCAATGGTTTCCTTATCGTGGCCGGGATATCTTCTCATACATGTAGTGTCCCTGCCTGATAGCCATGCTATAAAAAGAAAATCATAACTGGGTTCCTGACAAGTACCAGACCATAGAAAGTTTCTGTATTTGTGGTCGTATCCATTGGCAGCCGATCAAGACAACAGACTGTCACCACTAAGATAGTTAGAGAAAATCTTTAAAACTCTGCAGAATTTTTAACTACTTATATTTGCAAAAATGTTTAACTTTTAATTATCTACAAATATAGATATGGTTATGACCATTGGAATATCCCTTTAATGTTTGCAAATGCACACAGGAATAAAGACCTTAATTTATAGAGACATGTCCTGTGGTCTGACGAAACTAAAATTGAACTGTTTGGCCATAATGACCATCGTTACGTTTGGAGGGAAAAGGGAGAAGCTTGTAAGCCTAAGAATACCATCCCATCTGTGAAACACAGCGGTGGCAGAATCATGTTGTGTGGTTGATTTGCTGCTGGAGGGACTGGTGCACTTCACAAAATAGATGACATCATAAGGAAAGAACATTATGTGGCAATACTGAAGCAACATCTCAAGACATCAGCCAGGAAGTTAAAGCTTGGGCGCAAATTGTTCTTCCAAATGGACAATGACCCGAAGCATACTGCCAAACTGGTTACAAAGTGGCTTAAGGATAACGAAGTCAGTGTTTTGGAGTGGTCATCACAAAGCCCTGATCTCAATCCTATAAAATTTATGGGCAAAGCTGAAAAGGCAGGTTCGAGCAAGGCGGCCTACAAACATGACTCAGTTAAACCAGTTCTGTTAAGAGAAATGGGCCCAAATTCCTACCAACTATTGTGAGAAGCTTGTGGAAGGATATCCAAAATGTTTGACCCAGGTCATACAGTTTAAGGGCAATGGTATGAAATGCTAATGAAATGTATGAAAACTTTTGACTTTGCAGAAAGTAATAAAAATGGCTTAAAAATTCTCTCTCTCTCATTATTCTGGCATTTGGCAAATATAAATAATTTTGGTAATCCTAATTGACCTAAAACAGGAAAGGTTTATTCTGATTTCATGTCAGATAGTGAGAAAAACATGCATATGTGTCTTTTTATATAGTGTATGTAAACTTCTGGTTTCAACTTTACATGTCGGTAAACTGCAGTATAGACTTTAACAGAATCACAAAGTCTTATTTTCTGTATTTTTGAGGGTGAGATGACTACTTTTAATAAAGAGGATTGTGCAAAATTTATAACCTTTCTCACAGTGTGTCACACATTGTCACACTGCCAGATCATTCATACAAAATGATATTCAGATGGTAACTCATTCAAACTACAGTAGATTAAAACAAATTAAGAGATTTTATTTAGATATTGTTAAAGGTGCCTAACAGAGCCTAGCAACTAGAAATGAGCGAACCTCAAGATTTGTTTCATTTTGGGTTAGGGTGGTTTGGTTCCAAGATTTGTTTTGGGTCAAACAAGTTTGGTATGAACCATACTTTAAATTGGCTTAAAACATAGTGTAGAACACTCATAGGGCTCCTAGGAACCTATCTATCCAATGTCTAGCTCTCTAAGGCAAACACAGCCAAAGTTATGTCAAAGTGAAAGTGACATGTATGACTGGAAAAAAGAATGGTAAGAAGTGGATACAAACTTTAACCATACATTGTGCTGACACTTGCATTTACGCATTTAACATTTAAAACACTCCAATAATTACCCTTAAACTGCTTGCCTGTGGATGTTTAGACAAATGTGATGGTTATATTGCAAAAAGTAATGGTTTTGTAGAATAAAACCATTTTGTAGAATAAAAATGTCTGCCTGAGTGGTGGCAGTGGTGAGATGATGTCAGTACTAGAAAGCAGCCCGCCTTGCTGTGCTTCTAGACTGTGGCCTCTGGTGCTCAAAACATTGACCCAGTGGGCCATGACAACTACTGTACTGTCCCGTGACCTTAATTTATGGTTCATGTATTGAGGGTGGCATGCACCTTTCCCCACATGACCATTTCCAAGGTGAGGTCCACATGGCCATGTAGCAGGGACAACTTTCTTATAGAATTAATGGCGGCTAGGTATTTTCCATGAGGACTGTGCACTGCCATCAATTGGTGAAACCCAATGAATTCCACTAAGTGGCACAGCAGTGATTGTTTGCAGATCTTGAACCTTGCCATCGATTTGTTATTTGGTAATGTGCAAAAAAATTCCCATACAGGAGATAACCGCAAGTAGCTGCTGCCGCCAAAACCAGAAATGTGTCTGCCAGTGTCACCACCACCCGAGCTTACCTTATATTTACCCCAGGCAGGTATTTTGGATGGACCTTGGGCAGAATTATTGCAGCAGCCACCACCATCTTCCTGTGTCACCTTTTCATGCTGAAACGGTTGCCAGATCTTATATGTAATAGAATCATCATCAGATTCTATATCACCGTCCTCACTTTTTTGTGACTCATCATGGCAATAT
Source organism: Leptodactylus fallax (assembly GCA_947044405.1). Taxonomy (NCBI): domain Eukaryota; kingdom Metazoa; phylum Chordata; class Amphibia; order Anura; family Leptodactylidae; genus Leptodactylus; species Leptodactylus fallax. The sequence goes on from CAMRHE010000024.1 coordinate 4,920,128, forward strand.
GATTCCTGCCCCTACCAGCACTACCACCAGTAGCACAACCCCTGCCACTACTACCTGCTCCATCACTCATGTTTTCCACGTCTAGCTCCTCTATGTAAAAAAAACACTGGCAATTCTCACCCAACTCATCAAAAAGAGGAGGAAGAATAGGAAGTCTTGGAGTATGAGGAATTTCTCTCTCAGCAGATGACTACTAGACTACTAGAGAATGGGATCTGTATCAGTGAAAATAAAGGAGAGGACATGGTTGACAGTACAGAAAGACAGCATAGTAAATTACATGTTGAGGAGGAACACACAGAACCCTCACTCAATATTTGTGGTTCACTGCTTTCACAAAAGTCTTTATTCTCAGGAATTATGACAACACTGTGGCTACTGGCAGGGCTGTCAAGACCAAAAGTAGTGTTGCTGTTGCCATTCGCATTCTTATTGTTAGTAGTACCTTATAAAGTGTTTCCTCCTTCCCCCCTTTTTCCTGTCCCCTGCCCCGGTTTTTCCCAGTAATTTTACTGCACACTGATTTGGCAACAATTCTGACACTGTGTAATTTTTGTAATATTTTTTTAACAAAAAATATTTCAAGAAAAATTGCAAAGCACTAAAAGGGTCACCTCCTGGTCAGTGAGTATTAGACTATATCACCAGAACTGTGTCAGTCAGCTTATATTAAATAACAATATTTTTTTTCAGATTATTGAAGGCTTTTTTCAGATTAGCATAGGCTAGACTGTATATTGGAAGAACCAAAAAAACCAAAACACTGAAAAATTAGAGGTTTTTATCCATTAGCAGTTGATGCACCACCACTGTATGTATGTATGTATGTGTACAGTATAAATATATTAAATTATAAATATGTGCACTTGTGCATACAGAGAAACAATTAAATTATTTTGTTTAGATTAACAACAATGCTCCTTCACACTCTGTATGGGTCAGACACCAGACCAGAGTGGAAAAAAATGAAATTACAAATTTTTTTTTTAAGTCAAGCACAGGCTAGACTGTATATTGGGTGAGCACAAAAAAAACACTGAAATAATGGAGATTTTTTTTTTTCATCAGTGGCATAACTAAAGTCTTGTGGGCCCCGGTGTAAACTTTTGCCTGGGGCCCCCTACCCCCTCCCTACAGCAAATTCTTGATAGTGACGGTTACAGGGCCCCAAACAGTATAATATGCTCGACTGTGGCCCCAGATAGTATAATATGCTTGACAGTGGCCCCCACATAGCATTATATGCTCCACAGTGGCCCCCAAACAGCATTATATCCTCCACATTGCTCCCCCACACACAGTATAATATGCTTCCCACAGTGGCACCCACCCAGTATTATATGCTCCACAGTGGCCCCCACACAGTATTATATGCTCCACAGTGGCCCACAGACAGTAATATGTGCTCCACAGTGGCCCCCACACAGTAGTATATGCTCTACAGTGGCCCCCATCCAGTATTATATGCTCTACAGTGGCCCCCGCACAGTATTATATGCTCCCAACAGCCCCCCTCTGCTCCGGTGCTATTATTATACTCTGGAGTCTCCTCAGACCCCAGAGTATAATAATCGGAGGCCCAGGGAAAATGATTAAAAATAACAAACTCTCATACTCACCTTGCCTTACCTTACCTTTCCTTAGCATCCTTGCTCCATCCTGCCATCTTCAGCGTCTTCAGGCCCTCTTCAGACGTCACTGCTGAGGCCTGTGATTGTGCCTCAGCGGTCACGTGGGGGCGCACTGACGTCATTACGTGGTCGCGCCCCATGTGACCGCTGGGGCCTAATCACAGGCCTCAGTCACATGATGGAAGAGCGCCGGAGAGAATGCTGTGCCCAGGAGAGGTGAGCATATGAATTTATTGTTTTCAGTCACCGCCCCTGGGCTGCCATCTATTGGAAAGGAACCTGGCAATATGCCAGGGCCCCTTTCCAATAACAGTATGTATAGCAGTCGGGGAAGAAGGCTTTCCCCGACTGCTATCATAGTGGTCCGGGGCCCGGCCATCTCCAGCTGGTCAAGGGCCCCATATCCCACCGGGCCCGGTGGCAGTCGCATCCCCTGTGACCGCGATCGTTACACCACTGTGTGTATGTATATATATAATTATATATGTGCACATGCACATGTACAGTCATGGCCAAAAGTTTTGAGAATGATACAAATATTAATTTTTACAAAGTCTACTGCTTCAGTTTTTCTAATGGCAATTTGCATATACTCCAGAATGTTATAAAGAGTGATCAGCTTAACAGCAATTACTTGCAAAGTCAATATTTGCCTAGAAAATGAACTTTATCCCCCAAAACACATTTCAACATCATTGCAGCCCTGCCTTAAAAGGACCACCTAATATCGTTTCAGTGATTGCTCCATTAACACAGGTGTGGGTGTTGATGAGGACAGGGCTGGAGATCAATGTGTCATGATTAAGTAAGAATGACACCACTGGACACTTTAAAAGGGGGGGGGGGCGGGCCCCCTTTTTTCCTTTTTTTTTACCTGGGTTTTCCCAAAAAGAAAGGGGGGGGGTCCTTTTGCCCGGGGAAAAAAAGGGGGTGGGGGGGGGGGGGGGGGGGGGGGGGGGGGGTGGTCGTTCATTTATTTTTTTTTTCTTTTAGTTGGTGGGGGGGGGGGGGGGGGGTGGTGGGGGGGGGGGGGGGGGGGGGGGGGGGGGGGGGGGGGGGGGGGGGGGGGGGTGGGGTTTGTGTGTGGGGGGGGGGGGGGGGGGGGGGGGGGGGGGGGGGGGGGGGGGGGGGGGGGGGGGGGGGGGGGGGGGGGGGGGGGGGGGGGGGGGGGGGGGGGGGGGGGGGGGGGGGGGGGGGGGGGGGGGGGGGGGGGGGGGGGGGGAGCCACTTCTCTCCAGAAAAAACATCAGGGACAGACTGATATTCTGCAAAAGGTACAGGGAGTGGACTGCTGAGGACTGGGGTAAAGTCATTTTCTCTGATGAATCCCCTTTTCGATTGTTTGGAACATCTGGAAAACAGCTTATTCGGAGAAGAAGAGGTGAGCACTACCACCAGTCTTGTCTCATGCCAACTGTAAAGCATCCTGAAACCATTCATGTGTGGGGTTGCTTCTCAGCCAAGGGAATCGACTCTCTCACAGTCTTGCCTAAAAACACAGCCATGAATAAAGCATGGTACCAGAATGTCCTCCAAGAGCAACTTCTCCCAACCGTCCAAGAGCAGTTTGGCGCTCAACAATGCCTTTTCCAGCATGATGGAGCACCTTGCCATAAAGCAAAGGTGATAACTAAATGGCTCAGGGAACAAAACATAGAGATTTTGGGTCCATGGCCTGGAAACTCCACAGATCTTAATCCCATTGAGAACTTGTGGTCAATCATCAAGAGACGGGTGGACAAACAAAAACCAACAAATTCAGACAAAATTAAAGCATTGATTCTGCAAGAATGGACTGCTATCAGTCAGGATTTGGTCCAGAAGTTGATTGAGAGCATGCCAGGGAGAATTGCAGAGGTCCTGAAGAAGAAGGGTCAACACTGCAAATATTGACTTGCTGCATTAACTCATTCTAACTGTCAATATAAGCTTCTGTTACTCATAATATGAAGGCAATTATATTTCTGTATGTGATAAAAACATCTGACAAACACACATAAAAACCAGAGGGCAGCAGATCATGTGAAAATATAATATTTGTGTCATTCTCAAAACTTTTGGCCATGACTGTAGACAAACGCTTAAAATATACTGTTCAGATTAACAACAATGCTCTTTGACACTGTGTATGGATCAGTCACCAGCCAGGAAAAATAAACATGAAATTACAATTTATTTATATTTGAAGTTTAGCGTAGGCTAGACAGTTTATTGAGAGAACAACAAGAAACCACTTGTATATAACAGAGGGTTTTTTGTTTTTTTTTAATTTTCACATGCAAAATCAGCAGCACTTTGCTGTTAAAACAGCAATGTGTATTTAATGAAAAAAAAATGTTAACTCTTGCGCAAAAAAGTCCTTAGCAAAACATTTTTCACTAACAGAATTGTCTTGTCATTAAAAAAAGTTGTTTTATGAGTATATATAGAGATTAAATTGCTCTATTGCAAGTGTTATCAAACAATATTAGATTATTGGCAATTAAAGGGTTAACTGTCTGTGTAAGCAGCATTTGCAGCACAGATTCCAGTCACTGTTTATGATCCCTGACCATGTGGATCAATGCCTAATACGAGACCTGGGATGTTTCAAAGTTGGAATTGAGCCGCGGGTCAAAAATGCATGCATTCTCTCCATTCATTTCTAGGAGAATTGTCAGAGATAGTCGAAGCACAGCTGAAATGAGTGGAGTAACCTGCTGCTCCATTTAACATGGGTGCAAAACACCTAAATTCTTGTGATCAGTATGAGGGTACTTAACATTATTGTATGTTTTTATTCAGATTTAAATATTATGAAAAATTTTACTAATCCTTATCAATTCGACTGATATATCTACTGCATGTATCAGCCACCAGCTGCTGTGAAAACTACAACTTCCAGCATTTTCCATTCACTTTTATGGAAGTTCCAGGAAGAGCATAGCAAGTAGGTATGCTGGTACTTGCAATTCCACAACAACTGAAGTGCCAGAAGTTAACTACTCTTGGTCTACTGAGTCTAGTCTAGTTATTTACTGCAAAAAAAAAAAAAAAAAAGAATCAAGTAAGCACAATACTTCAAATGTTTCCTGGAAAAAAAAAATGTTACAGTGCCTTGAGAAAGTATTCGGCCCCCTTGAACTTTTCAACCTTTTGCCACATTTCAGGCTTCAAACACAAGGATATAAAATTTTCATTTTTTGGTGAAGAATCAACAACAAGTGGGACACAATTGTGAAGTGGAACGAAATTTATTGGTTATTTTAAACTTTTGTAAAAAATAAAAGACTGAAAAGTGGGGTGTGCAATATTATTCGGCCCCTTTACTTTCAGTGCAGCAAACTCACTCCAGAAGTTCAGTGAGGATCTCTGAATGATCCAATGTTGTCCTAAATGACTGATGATGATAAATATAATCCACCTGTGTGTAATCAAGTCTCCGTATAAATGCACCTGCTCTGTGATAGTCTCAGGGTTCTGTTTAAAGCACAGAGAGCATCATGAAGACCAAGGAACACACCAGGCAGGTCCGTGATACTGTTGTGGAGAAGTTTAAAGCCGGATTTGGATACAAAAAGATTTCCCAAACTTTAAACATCCCAAGGAGCACTGTGAAAGCGATCATATTGAAATGGAAGGAGTATCAGACCACTGCAAATCTACCAAGACCCGGCAGTCCCTCTAAAAGAAGACTCATGGCTGTACTAGCTCAAAAGGGTGCTTCTACTCAATACTGAGCAAAGGGTCTGAATACTTATGACCATGTGATATTTCAGTTTTTCTTTTTTAATAAATTTGCAAAAATATCTACATTTCTGTTTTTTTTCTGTCAAGATGGGGTGCTGAGTGTACATTAATGAGAAATAAAATGGCTGCAATGAAACAAAGAGAGAAAAATGTAAAGGGGTCTGAATACTTTCCATTCCCAGTGTATACCATTAGTAGAGATGTGTGAATATTTCACCCAATTCTAATCACTTGTCTTAATATTTTATGGTGTCATTGTGTCACTCAATTTGCAAGAAACACTCAAAGTTTTAATACTTAATGTTAGTTTGTAAAATTACTGCTACTATCCACAGAAAGCCTACATGGTTTAATTAGCTTCTTTTCCTTTAGCACATTATTATTTACATGTTTAAGCCTAATTACATATTCTGTGATCACATCCTTCATAATATGTGTCATTTAGTATGCATAGCCAGAGACCTTTCTTATGGAAGTATATTATTTTTCTTGAACACACAATAAAAATCATTAAACCATACCTGCAATTATCAAGTAACTTTTAATAAAATAATTGTACATATGAAAATAAGAAACTGTAATATATCTTCTTAAAGAAACATGTTTACTGCTCTACTTATTTGGCTGCTCTCCCCCACCTTATCTTCAAACAGGCTGTTTATTTATGCAGAATCATTGCCCTACTTGCCTACCACATCAAAGTTTATGAAGAGGGGAGGGGGAGGAGGAGACTGTTAATTGACTTGTTGCCTCATTTTGTACAGTGGTAGAGTCTTATTTTGAAGATACAACTGTGTCAAACGAACTCTTTCACTGACAGTTTAACAGAGTTTAGCAGCAGCAGTTGTGTCTTTTCCAGCAGCTTCCTGCTTACCCTCCCATCTCCATAGATGTCTAAGTAAAATGAATTCAGCTTGTTAAGTGGAGAAGAAAACATACTTCTTTAATAAGATATATTAAAAAGTTTCTTATAGTCAACTGCACTACCCATTTATATATATATATTTTTGTCAATAGGTGTCCTTCCTTCTAGCTAACATACTGTTCACTCTTTTGTTACTAAGCAAGTTCGTCCCTAGATACATTCCATTCCATCTTGCTTATCTCATTAAGTGTAGGGGGCTGTTCTTTTCCCTCTTCACATAGTGAATGGAGATGAGAGGGAGTTTATTCTGTTCTCAGCCTGCACAGAGAAGTCTGCAAAGTGTTGCTGTGTTGAAAAGACTGAGGATTCTGCAAATCTCACAGCTTACAATATAAGAAAAGTCTTCTCTGACTCTGAATTTGTATCTACTTTAGGTTGCTTGTGTAATTACATATGAGATATTATCAGTGGTGAACCTAGTCTCTTTGCTGCCGGAGGCGGTCTATCGAAAGACTCCCCACCCAAAAAAAAAAAAATATAAAATTGTTTTTAGATGCTGTTAGCGTCACACGCTGTTATTGTCGTACAATAAACATACACAAACTTATGAAACAGTTTTTAAGAATTCTTCCTGTATTACTACAGTATCAGGAATCAACAACACGGCATTAACAATGACAATAACTTCACACATCTTCTGCTTGGTGGATGGACGAGCTCACGTGGCCCTCATTCTCTATAATAGAAGCACCGCAGATAGCTGAGTACTGGACTTCAGGTATCTTCGGCACTCCCATCGAAGTGAATGAGAGCCACGTGGGTTCGTCCATCCACCAAGTGACACACCTATATATATGGCTGCAGCCAGGCTGGATTCCCACGCAGTGGGGGGAAAAAAGCCAATTCTCAGGCTCAGTGGGGGGACTCAGCAGACAGACCCCCATCAGTCAGGTATTTATCCTCTATCATTTAGGTGAATACAGGGCAGTAACATTTTGTGACTTACAGGTGATGTCTCTGACTAATCGGTCACATTTCCCTTCTCTTCCCTTTGGACCGCCATGGCCACTTCTTCCAGCTGTGACATGTCTCTGTAAAGTATACAACACAGACATCTTTGGTTCCTCACTTTTACAGGCATCCAACCCACATTGTCCTCACCTGCACACCCATCCTGCTGCTACCCCAATTATAAAATATATGATATAATCCCCCATAATGAATAACTCCCAAGTGCATCTTTATATTAATAATGTCTGTGTGTACTCTGTATAAATAGTGCCCCTTATTAATAATGCCCCAGGTGTTAACTAATTAAAAGGTTTATCAGGTCATTAATAAACTAATCAGTGGGGCTCAAAAACTCAGGACCCCTAGTGATCACCTGTTTGAATGAACTGTGGTATCTGTGTAAGCGCCGTGACTGCTTCTCTGCTTACATAGTGTCATTCATCTCATAGCGGCCATGTAATGTAACTACAGCCTCGTCCTATACACGTCTATGTGACAAGACTGCAATTACATCACACGGTCACTATAAACAGACAGCGTGTGATATAAACAGGCGCCATAGCCCCTTCATACAGCTGATCAGAGGAGGGGTCCACTGATCTCTTATTGATAATCTGTCCTAAGGAAAGAACATCAATAAAAATGAGTTGGAAAGACCCTTTAATAAAGCCCAAGTGCCACCTAAAAGGGGTTGTCCAGGATAACCACTTTTTTAATATGAGGCTGGGGAAGGGGCTCCGGTGTCTCTCAGCGCGTTGCAGTCCTGCTGCTCCGGTGTTTTCTTCCCCTCAAGAGTCATGTGTGGTGGGGACTTCCGCCAGAAGAGAATACCAGAGCAGCAGAACCAGACTGCTGTGGGAGACATCGGAGCACAAGGGACAGGTGAGTGTTTTTTTTTTTTTTTTAAATACAGTATTACATGGTATTATGGCCCACAGCGGCCCCTGCACACAGTATTACATGGTATTATGCCCCGCAGCGGCCCCTGCACATGTTATTATGCCCCACAGCGACCTCTGCACACGGTATTATGCCCTACAGCAGCCCCTGCACATGGTATTATGCCCAGCAGCAGCCCCTGCACAGGGTATTATGCCCAGCAGCGACCTCTGCACACGGTATTATGCCCTACAGCAGCCCCTGCACATGGTATTATGCTCAGCAGCAGCCCCTGCACAGGGTATTATGCCCAGCAGCAGCCCCTGCACAGGGTATTATGCCCAGCAGCTGCCCCTGCACACAGTATTATGCTCCATAGTGGCCTCTGCACATGGTATTATGCCTCATAGTGGCCCCTGCACACGGTATTAATCCCCGCAGCGGCCCCTGCACATGGTATTATGCTCCATAGTGGCCCCTGCACTCGGTATTATGCTCCATAGTGGCCCCTGCACACAATATTATGCCCCGCAGTGACCCCTGCACACGGTATTATGCCTCACAGTGGTCCCTGCACTCGGTATTATGTTCCATAGTGGCCCCTGCACTCGGTATTATGCTCCATAGTGGTCCCTGTACATGGTATTATGTCCCATAATGGCCCCTGCACTCGGTATTACACTCCATAGTGGCCCCTGCACACGTAATTATGCCCCATAGTGGCCCCTGCACACAGTATTCTGCTCCATAGTAACCCACCCATGAACTATTATTATACTCTGGGGTTTAAAAGACCCCAGAGTATTATGATCGGAGACCCAGGTGGTGACAAACATAAAAAACAGTGTTACTTACCTGGGCTCCGGTGCGCTCCCTGCTTTCGGCCCTCTTCAATGTCGTACAGACCGGCGTCGCAACATAATGACGTCGGGCTGGCTCAAGTGACACCTGGAACGTCACCAAAGAAGGCCAAAGCCTGCTGGCAGTAACATTGGATCGCTGGAGAGGTGAGTAACATTGGTTTTTATGTTTATCACCTCCCCTGGGTCTCCGATTACACTATGTAGCACAAATTTTGTTCCCAGCTTTTAAATGTTATATTCCAATTGCTTACGTCTAAAACAAATTAAAAATTGCTTACATTCAGCATAAACTTTGCTTTTGTGACCACGGCAACGAAAATTATGCATTTTTACTATAGAAACAGACGATTCTGCATCTTCTCATTTATACAGTCAGACTAAGAACACTATATGCATTGCAAATTTACACAGATTACCAAATTGTTTTATGAGCCCCAACTTGATGTGTAGTGGTGGCATCAGCACCTTGCGTGGGTCCACCAGTGGCTCCCACTTTACATTGTTCTTCCCCCACAGTGAACTCTGTCCGCTGAGGCCAGTCCCGCCTGTGGTAGTCCGCTTCAGTATCCCGGCTGTCCCAAAGGCAAATAAAGCAAAGATACTTAGTAAAACCACCTTGGAGGCCCATCAGGAATGACACCATTTTGAAATCTCCGATAACTTCCCAGCCGTACTCATCATACTTCAAGGCACCTAGCAACATCTTGACACTGGTGTATTCCTCTTTCAGGTGCACCGAGTGAGCTACAGGAAGAGACGGATACTTGTTCCCATTGTGAAGCAGCATGGCTTTGAGGCTCTTGCATGAGCTGTCTATGAAGAGGCGCCACTCATTTGGGTTACAGGCGATACCTATAGCCTCGAATAGACCGGCCACATTGTTGCAGAAGCACAGTCCATCTTGATGACTGAAGAAGATGGAAAAAACTTGGTGACGCTTCCTCTGATCTGTGACTTGGACGCTTTCATCTAATAAGTTCCATTGCTTGAGCCTTGATGTCAGAAGCTCAGCGTTGGACTTGGTGAGACCAAGGTCTCTGATCAGATCGTTGAGGTCTTTTTGGTTATGGTAGTATGGCTTCCGCTCCTCATCTGCATATGAAGAGAAATCGATGGCTGACCTGCTGCTTTCTTTTGAAGGTGGTGTAGCTCTGTCTGGAGGTGTTGGTACAGGAAGTTCAGGGCAGTGTGGTACTGGGGCAATAGATGACGGAATGTCAGGATACGTTACAGGCGGTGCATTTTTGCCAGTGCGGCGTTTGGAAGGGTCCACCATGCAGAAGTAGCAATTTGTTGAGTGATCAGTCGGTTCACGCCAAATTCTTGGGATAGCAAAATGCATGGCTCTCGTCTCTCCCCTGTACCAACCTATAAGCAAACAAAATCGTTGATTGTAATGTCAATCTGTATTCCCTTAGTCCAGACAGCAGCACAATATGGGGTATCTCTGCCCCTGTGTGTTGTTTAGGATAGGTGGAACCTTTAATTAGCACCAAAAAGGTGCCTCCTACTAGCCCTATAAGAGGGCACAAGAGACCTCCCTCCACTGTGTAAATTATAAAGTAACAGGAAACAAGCTTCTAGGGAGGGAAGCCTTGTGCTGCTGTCTGGACTAAGGGAATACAGATTGACATTACAATCAACGATTCCCCTTACGTCCGACAGCAGCACAATATGGGGAGATAGCAAGTAATTCCCCTAGGGAGGGTTTCCTCGCCTTACAACGTCAAGGACTGACTGACCAAAGGCAGTTGTCTGGAAACTGCGGATGTCCAATGATAATGTTTAACAAAAGGTCAACTGAGATGACCATGATGCAGCCGCACAAATCTGGTCCAATGGTAAGGACCGATACTCAGACAAAGAAGTTGACAACCCAGGTCGAGTGGCCGTAGAAAGACTGGAGGGAATAACTCCTGAATAAGAAAGGAAGACTTAATTGTCTCCTTGATCCATGTGGATAGAGTAGGCTTGGAAGCCTTGAGGCCTCTGTTTTTACCCTGCATATCAATTAGTAGGCTTTCGGCCTTCTTAAGCGGTTGAGTGTGGAATAGGTAAATCCACAGACATCTTACCACATCTAAGGTGTTGAGCTTTTCTTCCTCCTCAGAGGTTGGAGAGGGGAAAAACACAGGTAACGAAATTAGCTGATTGCAATTATAGTATGAGGGGACCTTAGGGATAAACCCAGGCAAACCTAAGGTGTACCCTATCTGAAAAAACAAAATGTACGGTTCTCTAGAAGAGAGGGCCTGGAGTACCCCTAACTCTTTGGCAGATATACTAGCCAACAAAAAAGTGGTTTTGTAGGCTAAATATTGTATCTCCGTAGTCTCCAAGGGTCCAATTGGAGGACCGCACAGGCCTGTAATGACTACCGCAAGGTCCCACTGGGGATGATACTGATGGCTTTAGCCTCATTGCCCCTTTAAGGAACCTTGCAACCAGAGGATCCTGAGACAGACATCTGTTCAAATAAGCGGAGAGGGCCGCAATCTGCACTTTCAAAGTGGCAGGGGCAAGGCCCTTATCCAAACCGTCCTGAAGAAAATTTAAAATATCAGCCGTTGAAGGTTCTAGATTATTAATACCCTTCTTGGAGCACCACTCCATGAAAATCTTGGCTGTCCTCTGGTAGTTCTTATTGATAGATTCTGCTCTTGCAGAAGAAAGGGTCTTCAGGACGGCCTCTGACAGTCCTCTATCCTGCTGTAGGGACTGCTCAACCTCCAGGCTGTCAGGTTGAATCGCCAGAGATCCTGGCACTTCAGAGATCCTTGGGAAACCAGGTTCTGGATGGGGGGAAGCCTCCAATATATCCCTCGACTCATCTCCATGAGTTGGGAAAAACCAAGCTCTTTTTGGCCAGAATGGAATGATGGCTATCACAGAGACTTGGTCCTGTCTGATTTTCATTAATACCTTTGGTATTATTGGAATTGGAGGGAAGATGTATGCCAGCCTGGACCTCCAAGGGATGGACAGGGCATCCACTGCCAAGGGATTGTCCTCCTGGTAAAGGGAACAGAACTTCTCCACTTTGGCGTTGAGTCGGGTTGCCATGAGGTCCATTTCTGGAAGACCCCTGTTCAGGGTAATCTGATGAAAGACTTCTGGATTGAGTGACCATTCTCCTGATACGGCATAACCCCGACTCAACCGATCCGCTACTATGTTCAGGGAGCCCTTGATGTGAACTGCGGATAAATGGGTTAGATTTTTCTCTGCCCATGTAAATATCAGATCTGCCTCCCTAAGGAGGGTTGGTGATCTGGTGCCTCCCTGTCTGTTCACGTACAGCACTGTGGTCATGTTGTCTGACCGGATTTTGACTGCTCTTCCCCTGGGAAGAGGCAAGCAATAGAGTAAGGCACGATATACGGCTCTGAGCTCCTTCCAGTTGGACGAGGTCCTTTTTTCAGGAGCGCTCCAGACTCCCTTTATGGAGTTTTCGTCCAATGGGCTCCCCATCCCGAGAGGGATGCATCTGTAGTCAACAGGATCCAAGAAGGTTGGACCGTGGACCTTCCGTCTTTCAGGTGCAACCACCACTTGAGGGAAAGACGGGTCCTGGGGGAGAGTCGAATCTTCTTGCTTAATGTAAGAAGGGAGCGATCCCAAGCCTCTAGTAACTCCTTCTTGAGGGGACGTAAGTGCCACAAGGCCCATGGGACTGCCTCCACTGAGGAAGACATCAAGCCCAGGATCTTCATCAATGTTCTGATGGAGGCTATCGGCTTTTTGAAGAGGTGCCGGACTGCCGCAACCAGCTTCTCCTTCCTTGCTGGTGTCAAGGAGATTTGCAGGCGGACTGAATCTAGGAAGTAGTTTTCTCAGAGGAACTTCCTTCGAGTTGAAGGGATCGTTTTTGACTTCTCCCAGTTTATAAGCCATCACAGACTCTGAAGGCTGTCTGTAGTTACTGGAGCAGAACAGACTCTGACTGGGCCTTTATCAACCAGTCGTCTAGATAAGGCACCAAGAATATCCCCTGAAGCCTGAGGGCGGCCGTTATGGGGGCCACTACCTTTGTAAAGGTGTGGGAAGCAGAGGAGATCCCGAAGGGTAGTGCTGTGAATTGAAAGTGCTTCCTGTGGCCGGAAAATACTACGGCAATCCTTAGAAAAGAACCTTCTGTGTGGAAGTAAATAGAAATATGCAAATAGGCGTCTTTTATATCCAAAGTCACAAAAAACATCGCCTTAGAGGAGAAAGGTGGTGACAGACTTTATGGTTTTCCTATGGAAGCGCTTCTTTTTGATGAAGCGGTTGAGGTACCTTAAGTCTATGATCATTCTCCACTTGTCTGCCAGTTTTGGCATCAGGAAGACGGGAGAATAGACACGGGATCCTTCTTCTAGAGAAGGGACTTCCACCAGGGCTCCCTTGTGAATGTACTCTCGGATGGAGCATTCCAATGTAGTCTGCTGCATTGTAGGGAGGCTGCGAGTTAACACAAACCAATCCTGAGGAGGACGGAGGAACTTGATTACATAACCTCTTTGGATTACCTACCGGACCCATGGGTCTCGAATTTTTTCCTGCCAGCAGTTGAGAAAGTGGGAGACATGACCTCCGACAGGAATCTCGGACACAGGGAAACTGCTTCTGATGTCAAAAGCTAGGCTTGACTTTTTTATCATCAGACTTCGGAATCTCCGGCTGGCGCCTCTAGAGGAATAACTAGAACCTCTCTGGACTGCCTTCCATGACGAGGCAGATAGCCTCTACCATGGCCAGAGCCAGACCTACCTCTGAAGGCCTGGGGTAAAGTTTTACCCTTCTTGTCGGCCAAGCCCTCTAGGATCTCGTCTAGGGCACAGCCAAAGACTCTACCCGGCTCAAAGGGTAATGCGCACAAATTATACTTTGAGGGGAACACAGCTCTCCAAGGTTTTAACCATAGAGGTCTTCCTGCTGCAGTGTTCTTGGTAAGTGCCAGGGATTTGGCCACCAGCCTTAATTGATGGTGGGAGGCTTCCATTAAATATTCAGCTGCTAGGGAAACTGAGCCTAGAAACCCTAGCAGCTCGTCTCTGGAGACTCCAGAGTCGGTCACTTTCGAGGTGGACCAGGTCAGTACATAATTTGGCTGACACTTCACAGGACGCAACCGCCACAGCGGTCTTGGGCGAGGCAGCTGAATAAGCCTTCTTGAAGGTATTGTCGAAGCGCCTGCCATGGCGTCGTGCAAATTTGCTCCATCATCTGATGGTACCTTAGTGCGGCAGGACAGTTTAGCCACCGCCATATCCACCTTGGGAGGAGGACCCCATTGATCCCATTGAGCAACTGGGAATAAAGCGCTGAACCTCCTAGGAACCACAAGAGGTTTTTCAGGACTTCTCCACTCTGAGGACATTAACTTTTGTAATGTCTGGTCCACTTGGAAGACCCTAGGCCCTCTAATGGTGGACGCGGAGGCTTCCCCGTCAACATCACGATCCTTAGACCGGATGGACTTCAGCAGCCGGCTTAATTTTTCGAGTGGAAGCACGACCTGCTGGGATCTTCAGTGGAATTGTCAGATGAGAGTGTCTCGTCCACTATCTGATAATCTTCATCAGAGATCCGTAAGGAAGATTGTGTCTCAATCTGCGGTCTCTTGGCAATCTGGGCAATGGAAGAACGAATCTCCTTAAGAGACTCCTCATATAGTCCTTTACCCAAGTAACAACCTCTTATAGAAGGTACTTCCGGCAGGGTCCGCGACACTGGTGACAGCGGGTAAAATCATAGCCGTCAGGTAAAGGGGTATTGCAATCCAAACACGTTAGGTGTTCAAGTTTAGAGGAATTTTTCCTCCTAAGCGCATCACCATTACATGATGCAGAAGATGACATCTGAAACATCAAACAGCTACGTGACACTGAAACAGGGAAGATCGCCAAGCATCGCATAAAAAAACAAGGGGTACCTCTTTTTTTTTTTTTTTTTTAATCGGTCACTTGAAGAGAGAAAAAAACCATCAGAAAAAAACCAGCCACCGCAACCCGCAGCAGAGGAGCTAGAAACCACTCACTCAACAAATAAAGGACTGCAATCAGACCTTTTAAATGTAATCCAGCAGCGAGGGGAGGAAGCCAACAAAGAAACATTTATACAGCACCAAAACAAGTCAAACGCCATAATGGAACATAAGCCTAAGCCAGAGGCTCAAAATGCAAGCAGCAAAAATCAAATCTATATTTTGCCTTTAAATTTTACATTTCCAAACTTACCGCACTTTTTCCGAGAAAACCGGAAGTAGGGCGCGGTGGTGCGCAAAGGCTTCCTTCCCCTGGGAACACGGGACCGGAGAAAAGTTCCGGCCGAGGAGGTTCCCCGCTTACTTCCAGGATCGCGCTGCCTGCAGATGGATGCCGGATAACGCTGCGCTGCGGGGCGAAGGCCCGAAGGCCCGGAGGTTTTTTCTTTGGGACCGAGGTACCCCATAAAGGTAAGCCAGGAGTAAATAAAACCCCTAGCAACGGGAGGTCACAAGAGACCTCCGTCCACCTGTTCCACACAGGACAGAAAAAAACACAGTGGAGGGAGGTTTCTTGTGCCCTCTTATAGGGCTAGTAGGAGGCACCTTTTTGGTGCTAATTAAAGGTTCCACCTGTCCTAAACAACACACAGGGGCAGAGATACCCCATATTGTGCTGCTGTCGGACGTAAGGGGAATAATATTTGGATTGAGAATTTGATTTAGGCCTATTTCACACTAATGACTAGTGATATTTACAATATTAACACAGTTAATCTGCTATTTAAGAGAGTAGCATTTATCCACTTACCTTCAGAGTTTTCTTGCAGTGCTCACATGTGAAATGAGGAGCCCATGGTTTGTCTTGGTCACCAACAGGCATGCCGAAGTATGCTTTGTAGGCCTCACACATCTTAGAAGATGCTTCCACAGAGTACTTTTTCGCTCTTGTCTTTATAAACTGGCCACATACATAGCAAAATGCGTCTGCTGGATGTATGCAACCTCTTGATGCCATCTAAATTGACTAAGTTGCTGTGAACTGTAAGGAAAAAGGATGTCTCTCCAAACTTGATAAAAATGGTCTTTATTCCATGCAGTATTAAAGTTCAAGAGTGTACTGAGGATTCAGCAGAGCAAGATTGATCACCCGGTACCAGAGTAACACACAATATATACATTTACATTCCTAAGCTCCTCCTGTAATGGGTGTGGGGTGAAGCGTGAATACTGTCGTTATCAGAATCTGAATAGATATTGAATTCACACCTGTCTGTCTAGGTCAATTCCCCTTTGTCTGTGATGGCCATTGCCCACTTACTATGCAATCCCAATCAATTAGATCCTGTCTCTCCGTCTCTCAGGATGGGCTATAGTGGCCCTATATAACTGTAGTTATACAGCTACCTACAATTCTGTACAGTCCCAGAAAGTTCTAGATAATTCTGGGCAGTTCTAGAAACTTCTTGATAGTTCTCACAATTCCAGAAGCTTCTTAAGTATCTTGAAATATTGCGAATATCCTTAAAAATTGATCAATTTCAAAATATCATTGTGCTGACCACAAAAGCAAAGTTTACAGGGAATAATAACTTTTTTCTATTCATTTAAGGCACAAACAATTAGGAAAACACACTTAACAACTGGGAACAAATATTTTTTTGAAAATTGTTACATTGTGTTATTATACTCCGGGGTCCCCGGAGTATAATAATAGTAGTATTTGGCCTCACTTCTCGATCCCCGCTGCCGCTCACAGCCGTTTCTGATTGCCCCTTCTGTGTCCGATAGCAGAAGGGGAAGCGGAGGTGGCCACAGCAGGCGCGGGGATCGATAAGTGAATAGGCCGTTACCTGCTGGGGTTACTCCAGCAGGTTACGGCTTATTTATATATAAAAAAAAAAGTTATTGTCACCTACCTGCAATCCCATGATGGAGCCGCAGCCTCCTCCTCTTCTTGTCCACGACGTCTGTGTCTCAGCGTAGGAGGCGCGATGACGTCATTGTATCGCCTCCTGCACTGACATGCAGAGGTCTCGTAAGCCAGCCCAGGACAGGCCCCGCTCAGCTTTATTTTTTTTAAAGCGGCCTGTCCTGGGCTGCTTTACATTGAATAAATGGTAAAAATGCCAACCCCAGACATTGATGGACAGTGCCGCCTGAGGCGGCCGCCTCACTTCACCTCATTAGTGGTGCACCCCTGGATATTATTCACAGACAGCAGCAGCTTGTCTGACTGCTTACAGGTTTTTTTCTTGTGTTTTTTCTGCTTGTTTGCATATATTTGCTATGTATTTACAGTCCAGTGTTCCTGGTTGTCCTGTATTATGGTCATGTTGGCTTTTCTCAGGTATTTGTTTGCAATTGTATAACTACTCCTGGCAGTAGGGTAGAACAGTATAAGGAATGGTTTAGGGAGGGGAGGGCAGATTGCTCCTAAGGCTGGGTTCAAAGTACCGTTATAAGTGTCCGTTGCTGTGTTCCGTCATAGGATGACAGCAATGGACATTAAACTGTTGTAGAGAACAGACACAGACTAATTCTGTGTCCATTCTCATTGACACTAATGTAAACAACATGACATAAGCTCTCTTCCATGATGTTTGTTTACTTTTGTAATGAAAGAAAAAGTCCTTCATGCACAGTTTAATGTCCATTGCTGTACATGCCCACAGCCTCAGACAGAAGTGTAAACTCTGTTTCAACCATAACTTGATTATTAGCAGCAGAGGAACTGATAGGACACAATGTATGCAGTCATACGATTGTATTGCAGCCTATGGCACATGTGATCAAAAGATTAAAGATTCAAGCCCCCTAGAGGGCTAATAAAATAGTTTAGAAAAAAAAAAATCAAAGTTTAAAATATAAATAAAATTCAAATCACCCCCTATCCCTAGATTTGAAATAAATATAAAAATATTTTTGCATACGGCAAACGCTGTATCGGAGGAAAAAAAAATCAAAAGAGCCAAATTGCTGTTTTTCACCGTTTCACCTCCCATATAAATTTGAATAAAAACTGCTCAAAACATCAGACATTCCCCAAAATGGAATAACTAAAAAGTACATCTGACCCCACAAAAAAGACACCTTATGCTTTCTTGTACACAGAAATATAAAAAAATTACAGGTATCAGAATACGGCAACTCCAAGAATATTTTTTTGTGAAGTTTTGGATTTTTTTTAAGGGGTTAAAACATAAAAAAAAAAATGTAAATTTGTTATCCCTGGAATCGTGCCAACCCACAGGTTACAGGTGACATGTCATTTTGGCTGCACAGTGAACACTGTAAAAACAAAGCCCTTAAGAAAGTCGCACAAATGCAGGTTTTCTCGAATTCCACCCCATTCTGAATTTTCTCCAGCTGCCCAGTACATTCTACAGAATATTTAATGGTATCATTACAAAGTAAAATTTGTTCCACAAACATTAAGCCTGTATATGACTCTGTGAACGGAAAAATAATAAAGTTATGGGATTTGGAAGACACGGAGTCAAAAACAAAAATCAAAATATGTCTATATAAGGGGCCGCCTCAGGCAGCACTATCTGTGACAGCTAGGAAGGGAGGCATTTTTACTTTTATCTAACCTAAACCAGCCCAAGAAAGGCCGCTTTAAAAAACAAAAGCTTAGTGGGACCCGTCCTGGGCTAGCTTAGGAGACGTCTGCTTCTTGGCGCAGGGGGCGATGCTATGACGTCATTGCGCCTCCTGCGCTGAGACGAAGACATCCTATGCAAGGGTCAAGAAAAGGAGGCGGTGGCTCCATTATGGGATCAAAGGTAGGTGAGTATAACTTTTTTTTTTTTTTTTTTTTTTACTGCAGTTGCATTTTAATAGTATAAGGGCTCATTAGGAAGGGGCATTTTGTATAAGGGGGCTTTATGAACTTAAGAGGTGTTATTTATATAAGGGTATTATTAATACAATTTATATAATGGGCCATTAGGGAGCATTAGGGTGGTCATTTATATAAGAGTTCATTACGGGAAATCAATTATATAAGGGGGCATTAGGAAACATTTTGAACATAAGGGGATGGTCATTTATTTAGGGGTTCATTAGGAGACATTATGAATAGAATGGGGCATCATTTATATAAAGGGTAATTAGGGGAGCAGTATTTATGTCAGGGGGAATCAGGGGTATAACATATGGGGCAATTAATTTAATTAAAGGGGTTGCCCAGGATAACCACTTTTTTAATATGAGAACGGGGAAATTGATAAAAAAAAAAACCCTACTCACCTGTCCCTTGTTCTCCGATGTCTCCCACAGCGGTCTGGTTCTGCTGCTTCAGTGTTTTCTTCTGGCAGAAGTCCCCACTGCACATGACCGCTGAGGCTGCTGACAAGAAAACACCGGAGAAATAGGACCAGACCACACTGGGACACACCGGAGCACCTTCCACGGCCTCATATTAAAAAAGTGGTTATCCTAGACAGCCCCTTTAGGGTGGCACTTGGCTTTATTAACCCCTTCACGCCGGAGGAATTTTTCGATTTTCGTTTTTGACTCCCCCCACTTCCAAACCATATAACTTTTTTATTTTTCCGTTCTCAGAGCCATGTGAGGTCTTAAATTTTGTGGGACAAATTTTTCTTCATGATGCTACCATTTATTATTCTTTACAATGTATTGGGAAGCTGGAAAAAAATTCAGAATGGGGTGGATTTGAAGAAAAAGTGCATTTGTGCAACTTTCTTACGGACTTCGTTTTTACGGCGTTCGCTCTACAGCAAAAATGACATGTCACCTGTATTCTATGTTTCCGTACGATTCCGGGGATACCAAATTTATATGGTTTTATTTACATTTTAACCCCTTAAGAAAAATCTAAAACTGTGCAAAAAAAAAAAATTTTTTTTTTTAAAAGTCACCATATTCTGAAACCCCTAACTTTTTTATACTTCCATGTATGGGAATGCATAGGGTGTCTTTTTTTGCAGGGTCAGGTGTCCTTTTTAGTTACACTATTTTGGGGAATTGCTATTGCTTTGGTCACTTTTTATTCAAATTTTTATCAGAGGCGAAACAGTGAAAAAACTGTGATTTGGCACTTTTGATTTTTTTTTTCCCCACTACGGCATTTACTGTACAGAAATTTTTTTTTTATAGATTTGTAGATCAAGCATTTTCAGACTCAGGGATACCTAATGTGTATGTGTTTTACAGTATTTAAGTACTTTTATATGTGTTCTAGGGAAATGGGGGTGATTTAAATTTTTTATATTTTTTATTTTTTTTATATTTTTTTTTTTTTTTTTTTTTTTTTTTTTTTTTGCATTTATTAGACCCACCTAGGGGTCTTGAACCCCAGGGGGTATGATCACTAACGCAATGCATTGCAATATAATGACACAGCCTGGGAGCCTTCAAAAGGCTTCCGGCTGTCATAGTAATGGGACGCCAGTCACAGAGCTCGCAAAATGGCGCCTGGGTCAGCTTTGGCCGAGGCGACGTGAGGGAAGTTAATGGGGGGGCACTGAT
Source organism: Leptodactylus fallax (assembly GCA_947044405.1). Taxonomy (NCBI): domain Eukaryota; kingdom Metazoa; phylum Chordata; class Amphibia; order Anura; family Leptodactylidae; genus Leptodactylus; species Leptodactylus fallax. Next base: position 4,940,570 of record CAMRHE010000024.1, read on the forward strand.
TGCGGGCATTAGCGGTGGGTGTATGCTGCATAATACAGCAGAAACCCTGCGGCTATGGTGGCCACTCAGCTCCCGAGCTTCCGCCATATTTAAATACCCGACTATTGAATGAATTGAAGCTGATGAAGAGGAATCTGATACAAATTTCAGGAAATCTTTGATTCGCATCAAATCTGGATTTCCTCACGCTTCGTGGTATTGAATTGCATTTTAAACTAAGGACAAGTCGGAATAGCCTTTAGAAAGGCTATTCTACTCCTACCTTTGCTGTTGCATCACACCCCCTGCGATGACCTGGTCAGCAGGGCATACACTGAGCCACTCGGAATAGAGTCAAGATGGCCACCGAACATGTGCAGAAGCGTTCTTGTATGGGATATAATCAAGATGGCCGCCGGACATGCGAAGAGCTGCTCGGAATAGAATCAAGATGGCTGCCGGACATACACAGAGCCGCTCGGAATAGAGACAAGATGGCCGCTGGACATGCGCAGAGCCGCTCGGAATAGAGTCAATATGGCCGCCGGACATGCACAGAAACAGTCTTGTATGAGATATAATCAAGATGGTTGCCGAACATGTGCAGAGCCGATCAGAATAGAATCAAGATGGCTGCCGGACATGCGTAGAAACGGTCTTGTATGGGATATAATCAAGATGGCCGCCAGACATGTGCAGAGCCACTCGGAATAGAGTCAAGATGGCTGCCGGACATGCACAGAAACGGTCTTGTATGGGATACAATCAAGATGGCCGACGGACATGCTCAGAGCCGATCAAAATAGAATCAAGATAGCTGCCACACATGCACAGAAATGGTCTTTTATGGGATATAATCAAGATGGCCACCAGACATGCGCCGAGCCGCTCGTGTAGGAATTGGATAAAGATGGCCACTACAAGCGGCTCTGCACATGTCTGGTGGCCATCTTGATTCTATTCCGTGCGGCTCAGCACATGTCCAGTGGCCATCTTAAGTCTATTCTGTGTGGCTCTGCGTATTTCCCGTGGCCATCTTGATTCTATTCCGTGCGGCTCTACACATGTCCAGCGGTCATTTTGATTATTTTACTACACGAGCAAGGAGGACCAGGACATCGCAGGGGGCGTGATGCAATGGCAAAGGTAGGAGTAGAATAGCCTTTCTAAAGGCTATTCCGACTTGTCCTTAGTTTAAAATGCAATTCAATACCACGAAGCGTGAGGAAATCCAGATTTGATGCGAATCAAAGATTTCCTGAAATTTGGATCAGATTCCACTTCATCAGCTTTGATTCATTCATTTCTAGTTATTTTCATTGTTAATGTCGTGTTGTTGATCTCTGATACTGAAGTAATACAGTAAGAAGGCAGCAGAGAGGCTAGGTTCACCCCTGGGTGGAGTTTAACTGGCATACACTGCACACAGTAGAGGAATCTGTCTTATTTAGAAACAGCCCCAGGAGCATGCGTGACGTATGTAGAAATTACTGACATGTAATATCTTTCTTGATAGCCAGACATACACACGTGGACAAAATTGTTGGTACCCCTCGTTTAATGAAAGAAAAACCCACAATGGTCACAGAAGTAACTTGAATCTGACAAAAGTAATAATATATAAAAATTCTATAACAAGCCACAAAGCTTCTGGGAGAATGTCCTATGTCAAATCTGACACGTCACTTTTAACTTACCCAAGCTATTATTTTTTTGCGTTTTTTTTTTTTTCAGGACACATTGCACTTCAAATTACTTGTAAATTGTTGCTAATATTTTTTGCATTCACAGATAGTCATACCACCAAAACTAGTAAAAATATATTATTTACCATATCTTTGACTGATTCTGGCATCATTTTATTTTTTTAGGATTTTAGAAGCCTTACAAGTCTAACAACAATTTTCAAGAAAATTTGCAAAACAAATTTTTTAGGGACCAATTCAGTTTTGAAAGGGCTTTTAAAGGCCTATATATTAGAAACCCCCATAAATCACCTCATTTTCAAAACTACACTCCCAACACCCCTTTTCACTGAAGAAAAATAGAGTTGAACTATGGATATTTAATTGTATTTCAATAATATGTTCATTTAGCTCTAGAATTCACACATTTACAAGGGATATAAGAAGAAAATACATCCCACATTTTTTGGCTAAATTTCTCTTGAAAATGGAAATACCCCAAATGTGGATGTAAACTGTTGCCTCATTTTAGAAACTACATACATCAACGAATGTGCACAGAATTTGTTAAAGTGGTTTAACAAATTTAACCATATTTAAATCTGTAGACAATTAAAAGTTATACATTTTTGCTACTATAAGTAATTAAAAAATTTTCAGAGGTTTATAGATTTTTTCTTAACCATATTAGTGATAGCAGTCTTCTGTTTTGCTAGCTTGCTAATGGATATTACTATGTATGCAGAAACTTTCTGTGGTCTGGGACTTATCCCAGTCGTGATATCCTTATTTTGGTAGTGTTATATTTGTTACGCATATAGTGTATCTGTCTGATAGGGGATGGTCAGCAAGGAAAGCACACCAACAAAATGTATAGAGAAAATGAAAAGCATGAAAAGCATATTATATACAGATTTGATTGATTAGTGAAGAGTTGAGACAACACATAATAACTTCACAATCACAAAAAAGCAAACAATATCAAGACAAATAAGCAAGCCATTATCCACACAGTTGCCCTCAATATTCGGCAATAACAACAATACATGCCACAACAAATCCTGACAATAATAATTTTACAACCTCACATAGAAACAATAACAACACTTCAATTCATATGCATTGATATATTCACCAATTATCCAAACAGAGTTCCCTCCTGTCTATACAGGCTTCAATCTAGACCTCCCCAGATCTTTAGGGTTTCACCAGGATCCTCTCTCTACAAATACCTTCAACCTGCATATTTTTATATCATCTATCTCACCCTTCCCCCTGTCTCTTTCCCCCTCTATCCTGAAACTATTTTCCCCCACCCAAATGATGAATAAAGAATTGTTTTAATCTTTCTCCCTCATCAATATACCCCAAAAAGCTTCATGATCCAACATTTCCCATTGTTATTGTATCCTGATTAAATCTGTATGCACCCTTTATTCTTTCATTTGAATGGAAGACTATTGTTGTGTTAGCAGCCTTTGTGTACAGTATACTGGACAATGTGATCACCTATTCATCTTGCCTATCGAGTTATACAGTATACTGTATATATACAGTGCCTTGCAAAAGTATTCGGCCCCCTTGAACTTTTCTACCTTTTGCCACATTTCAGGCTTCAAACATAAAGATTAAAATTTTAATTTTTTGGTGAAGAATCAACAAGTGGGACACAATTGTGAAGTGGAACAAAATTTATTGGTTATTTTAAACTTTTGTAAAAAATAAAAAACTGAAAAGTGGGGCGTGCAATATTATTCAGCGCCCTTAAGTTAATACTTTGTAGCACCACCTTTTGCTGCGATTACAGCTGTAAGTCGCTTGGGGTATGTCTCTATCAGTTTTGCTTATCGAGAGACTGAAATTCTTGCCCATTCTTCCTTGGAAAACAGCTGGAGCTCAGTGAGGTTGGATGGAGAGCATTTGTGAACAGCAGTTTTCAGCTCTTTCCACAGATTCTCGATTGGATTCAGGTCTGGACTTTGACTTGGCCATTCTAACACCTGGATACGTTTATTTGTGAACCATTCTATTGTAGATTTTGCTTTATGTTTGGGATCATTATCTTGTTGGAAGATAAATCTCGGTCCCAGTCTCAGGTGTTTTGCAGACTCCAACAGGTTTTGTTCCAGAATGGTCCTGTATTTGGCTCCATCCATCTTCCCATCAATTTTAACCATCTTCCCTGTCCCTGCTGAAGAAAAGCAGGCCCAAACCATGATGCTGCCACCACTATGTTTGACAGTGGGGATGGTGTGTTCAGGGTGATGAGCTGTGTTGCTTTTACGCCAAACATATGGTTTTGCATTGTGGCCAAAAAGTTCGATTTTGGTTTCATCTGACCAGAGCACCTTCTTCCACATGTTTGGTGTGTCTCCCAGGTGGCTTTTGACAAACTTTAAACAAGACGTTTTATAGATATCTTTGAGAAATGGCTTTCTTCTTGCCACTCTTCCATAAAGGCCAGATTTGTGCAGTGTACGACTGATTGTTGTCCTATGGACAGACTCTCCCACCTCAGCTGAAGATCTCTGCAGTTCATCCAGAGTGATCATGGGCCTCTTGGCTGCATCTCTGATCAGTCTTCTCCTTGTTTGAGATGAAAGTTTAGAGGGACGGCCGGGTCTTGGTAGATGGTCTGATACTCCTTCCATTTCAATATGATCGCTTGCACAGTGCTGTTTGGGAAATCTTTTTGTATCCAAATCCTCCTTTAAACTTCTCCACAACAGTATCATGGACCTGCCTGGTGTGTTCCTTGGTCTTCATGATGCTCTCTGCGCTTTAAACAGAACCCTGAGACTATCACAGAGCAGGTGCATTTATACGGAGACTTGATTACCCACAGGTGGATTATATTTATCATCATCAGTCAGTTAGGACAACATTGGATCATTCAGAGATCCTCACTGAACTTCTGGAGTGAGTTTGCTGCACTGAAAGTAAAGGGGCCGAATACTATTGCACACCCCACTTTTCAGTTTTTTATTTTTTACAAAAGTTTAAAATAACCAATAAATTTCGTTCCACTTCACAATTGTGTCCCACTTGTTGTTGATTCTTCACCAAAAAATGAAAATTTTATATCCTTATGTTTGAAGCCTGAAATGTGGAAAAAGTTTGAAAAGTTCAAGGGGGCCGAATACTTTCACAAGGCACTGTATATTATAGAAACCGTATTCAGAACCTTGATGATATATCACTGCCTCTCCAGATTGATTATATATACAATTGTATTCCCCTATATACATAAAGATATATAAACATATTCCATGGGTATATCTTACACAGGTTACAACAGTTTTTAGAGTATATGTCTCTATTGACACAAGCTGAGCAGAAAAATTGCAATTTTCACTTTTTACTGTTAGCTGTCCATTCATTTTTGAAAAAATAAATGAATGCAACACTAAGGGGTAAAAGTGTTCACCACACCCTTTGATAAATTCCTTGAGGGGTGCAATTTTTTATAATGTGGTCACGTCTCAGGAAAGTCTAATTCACTGGCACTTCAGGGGCTCTGCAAAAGTGACATAATGTCCAATAAAAAGTCTAAACCTGTGCTCTGAATGCTAAATAATGCTCCTTCCCTTCTGTGCCCTGCTGTGTATCTAAGTAGGAGTTCAGGCCCAGATACATGACATTGTGAGGTGGATTATCCTGAGTACAACAGTGTGATATTGTGGACATAAACAGCTGTTTGAGCACACAGCAGGGCACAGAAGGGAAAAAGCATTATTTGACATTCAGAGCTCAGATTTCAGGAGTTCTCCAGATTCAGACAATTATTGAGGGACAAATGTTATTGTTTGCACAATGAAAAGTTATAATATTTTCCATTATATTTTCTGTATCAATTCCTCACGGTTTTCTAGATTTCTGCTTGCTGTCATTCATTCTGCTTACTCCTAGTGGATAAAAATTAGTCCATGGTCATGTGATGAACACACAGCTTGTTATAGTCACAGCACCGTAATCAGACATCTGCCTGGTAACTAACTATGCAGCGGTGCTGTCACTAACGTTGATCAGACAGATCAATAAAATTAAGGGGATATATCTAATTTATTTTGCTTTTTTAATGCTTTAATAGTTATGCAGAATAAAAATCCCTTTTGGGAAAATATCAATTGTTTTTGCATCGCCATCTTTTGAGAAGCAAAACTTTTTAATTTTTCTTGTGCTGGTTGAGGGCTTGATTTCTGCACTTTGTATTGCTAACATTTTGATGTGTATTTGACTTTTTGATCAGTTGTTATTGCATTATTTGTGAAAATAATAAAAAAAAAATCATTGTTTTAGTGGGGTTTTTTTGTTTGCTATTTTACGCCATTTAGCCAGCAGGTTAAATAATTTAGTAAGGGTGCACTTCTGTAATCTAATTTTTTCAATAGCTTAAATAGATGACGTAATAAACATAATGCTATATAAGAATTGGGTGGGACAGTGCCTCAAGTCTCAAGTTCCATTTGAATATACTTTAATATTTAAAAATCTATTAGGCTAACCATTTCAGTTTCTGATAGCACAGTTGCCTAAAATAATGTCACTTTCTGTTTCATCAAGATGGACCATAGACCATGGACACAATAGTCTAGAGTAGACCCTATATTGACTTCTATGGGAGACTTTTCTAGGCATGTTCTGTAACCTGCACATTGGCCATTGTCAAGAGATCAGAGTAATTAATCTGTGAAATCACCTTTTGTGACTGGTGGATTCTTTGACAATTGTGATCACCAACATGCTGATAAGTGATGTGATTTCTGCATAAAGAAATCGCCTAGAGAACAAATACACACCAAGCACATAATTTGGCTTAGTGGCTGATGTGAGTACTGCAGGATTTTATGATTTTTTTTTTATCAATATAGATAATAACATATACAATTAAAAAAACTCAACAATATATATATATATATATATATATATATATATATATATATATTTAACTATAACATGTTGATTGCACAATAAAAATAAACATTTTTGTGCCACAACCTTCCAAGACCCATAACATTTTTAGTTTCAATAGTTTTTATTGAAGATTTAACAAATTTAAAGGAACAAAGGACAATAACATACAGTAGGTGTATATCATAATCCGGGTAAGCAGCATATTAGAGATGTATAGCATAGCCCTGGTAGTAATATGAAAACACATACTGCCATCACCCATCGAAATAAAACAAGCAAGTTAATGTACAGTATATCTAACATTTAAACATTGAATAGTAAACATTAAGCATTAGAGGCACCATAGTTGAGGCTTTGGCGAGAAAGATCTCAAACGTGTTAAGTGTACATGTCTGGCTAAAGGAAGATTACATAAGTCTTAATGAGGTAAATAAGCTGAGATGAAGGAAATGAAAAGAACGGAATAAGTAGAACGAAATAAATAGGTAGGTAAAGGTGAGACAAGAAGGGACAAGGCCAAGAGGAACAACAACAAGACCCAAAATATCCTAGGTCAAAAGCATGTGATCCCGCACTAACCTGCATATCTGGAGTGAATCCAGCAATCCCAAATGGTCACAAAAGAATTGTATGAATGGATAGCTAGGGCGATAATTTTTTCATAAGCAAAGGTATTATTAACGGCAGACTGTAAAGCCGAAAAAGGTGGGGGAGCAGTCGATTTCCATCCCTGTACCAGCATCAACTTGGCAATAGTCAAAATCTTACATAAGAGTGTTTTATGTGGGCTCAGAGTGCTAAGAATTCTGAGCAGCAAAATAGCCAGATGTGGAGTATACTGGAGCTGGAAACCGAACTCTGAAAGCATATCGAATACTTCTGTCCAGTACACCTGAATCCTCGGACACTGTCCCAAAATATGGAGCAAGGTTCCCCTCCCCCCGCAACCTCTCCAACATACTCCAGAAACGGAAGGGTAGGCCAACTGTAAAACAGAGGGGGTACGATACCATCTCAACATAATTTTAATTGCCGTTTCAACATGCGTGCTACACTTCAAGGAAGTATGAATCAGTTTAACAGCTCGTTGCCATTCGTTGGAGGTAAAGGTCACTCCCAAATCTCTTTCCCAATAGCGAAACAGAGCAGATTTGATTTAGGAAGAGGTATCATCCATTATGTCATACAGAAACCTCAGGCCTCTCATTTTTTTTGACAGCCATGTAAAGATCATGTTATTATGAGGTGTAGGGGCTGAAGAGTTTTTAGACAGAAAGTACAGTATTGGAAAATGTGTGTAGAAATGTCTCATAGGGACTTCAAACTTTTGCCGCAGTGCCGTAAATGATAAGACTGTTTTACTATCAGAGTATAACTGTGAAATTTGGGTAATCCCCTTGGCTTCCCAACCTGAAATATCCAAGTCCTCAACTGCCCAAGATAGAAGGGATAAAGGCATTAAAATGCCTCATAGGAGTTGTTTTTCCATGAAGCATCGCCCAGGCAGCTAGGGAGGCACGCATAATCGGTGAAAAAGATTTAGGCGGTGTGATGTTCCAAAAGGGCAAATAAAAAGCATTTCCAAGCTTCAGAGGCGCTATAAAAGAGTGCTCTATGTGCAGCCAGGGAGCCGATACATCCATTGACCACCATCCAGCGCACTGAACAGCAAGGGAAGCTAAATAATAATTACGCACTATGGGAACACCCAGGCCTCCAGCAAGCTTATGCTTAACCCCTTCACGCATTCTCACGTACATGTACGTGGGAGAATGTGGTTAGTTACCGCATCCCCACATACAGGTACGTGACGGTGATCGAGCGGGCTCAGAAGCAGAGCCCGTGCGATCACCGCGGGAGCCCAGCTGTATTTGACAGCCAGGCTCCCGCTGAAACAGCGGGGACCAGTGATAACACCGATCCCCGCTGTTTAACCCTCAAGATGCCACGGTCAATAGCGACATCCAAGGGGTACCGCCATGTTGCCGCCCCCCGGCACCCCCCCCGTGGCGAGATAGGGGGGGTGCCGATATCTATAATATGCAGCCCGGGGTCTGGCCAGTGACCCCAGGCTGCCTGAAGCCCCCACTACCTGGTTGATGCTGCCGGGACCTCTGGAAATCAGCCTATGTCTAAATAGGCTGAATTCCTGTATAGACTGCAATACACGTGTATTGCAGTCTATAGTGCTGAATCAGTGAGACCTAGTGGGACATATAAAAAAAAGATAATATTTATTAACTTATTTGGGTGGTATGACTATCTGTTTGAAAAGCACAGAATTTCACATTTTGAAAATTGCGATTTTTTTTCCAAATTTCAATCAAATTTCCTATTTTTTTTATAAATAAATACAAAAATATTGATCAATGTTTACCACTAACATGAAGTACAATGTCTCACGAAAAAACAGTCTCAAAATCACTTGTGCAAGTTAAAGCGTCTTAAAGTTATTGCCATATAAAGTGACATATGTCAGTTTTGAAAAATGAGGCCTGGTCTTTAACGCACTTTTGGGCCAGACCTGAAGGGGTTAAACAGAAAACTTCTATTAATTCTAGGCCTTCTGCCATTCCATATATATTTCGAAACCACTCTCTGCACAGATTAAAAAAATTAAGCAGTGAGAGAAATCGGAAGTGTGCGGAACAAGTAAAGAAGTCTAGGCAGGAGTAACATCTTAAAAGCGGCCACCCGCCCAATCCAAGAAACATCTGTTAGTAGCATGCGTTCAGTTTCATCTGTAAAGTTTTTATCATTGGCAAATAATTTTGTTGATAAAGTGAGCTAGGAAAGGAAGACACATGTATGCCCAAATATTGGATGCTATCCGTCCTCCAATCAAAATTGTATGTTGACTGTAAGGAGCAAAGCCGGGTATAGGGAACATTAAATGGAAGGGCCTGTGATTTTGACAAGTTCAGTTTATAATAAGACAGCTGTCCAAAAGTCTGAATAATCCCCATAAGGCGCGGGAGAGACACCCCCGGGTTAGTTAACGTAAGAAGAATGTCATCAGCATACAGCGATATAAGATGGGCTCTATCTTTTACAGTAACGGCCTGTACGTCAGGGTCTAGTCTTAGGTGTTGGGCCAGCAGTTCCATGGAAAGGACGAAGATCAAGGGTGACAATGGGTATCCCTGTCTAGTCCCATTAGTAATTATAAAAGGGTCCGACAACGTACCATTTGTAAAAACTTTAGTGTGCTGAATAAAGCGCCTCTATGGCTCCCAAAATCATGCCGGAGAATCCCATAATCCTAAGAGCCAAGAAGGCATACAACCAGCAAATGCGATCGAACGCCTTCTCAGCATCCAATGCAAGCAGCACCGCCTTCACACCCTCCGAACCAATACAATGAACCACATTCAAAACTCGTCTGGTATTTTCATAGGCTTTGACGCCCCTTAACGAATCCTACTTGGTCATAGTTTATCAAACTCGGGAGGCAGTCTGCTAAGAGCTTTGCAATTAGTTTAGCATAAATTTTCAAATCGGAATTTAACAAGGAAATAGGTCTAAAATTCTGGGGTGAGGTTGGGGCCTTACCAGGTTTGGGCAAAGTAACCACCAATGCCTCTTGATTTTCCCAAGGGAACGCTTTAGAATCAACCGCGGCCTTCAGAAACAACAACAGCGGGTCAGCAGAATCTGAGAAAATGTTTTATAGTATTCATTAGTAAGGCCATCTGGGCCTGGGGATTTGCGGGAGGGCAACGACTTAATTATTGCAGACAATTCCAAAGCGGTTATGGGAGCATTTAAGGATGCTAGTTGAGCCTCGGTGAGCCGAGGCATATGGGTCGATGTCAAGAATAAATCAATATCAGTCTGTGAGGGGGGAACCACAGAAGAATCATCCGCAATATTATAAAGATCTTCATAAAAGGATCTAAATGCGTCAGCTATATCCTTAGGGTCGTAAATTTTGTGTGTTCCGTCCTTAATATGGAGGAACGGGATCCTGGATTTGGCATGTCTCCTTTAAGTTTAGAGGCCAACAATTTCCCCGCTTTATTGGATTGAGAATAATAGGTGGCTCTCACCCGCTTTAAATTCTTTTCATATTTATGTAACAAACAAGTAGCAAGTTGGCGACGTAACTCTACCAATTTAGCTGTATTAGAGGGGATAGGGGACTTTTTGTTTCCAGTATCTATGATTTTTATTTGACGTATAAATCGGTCAATCTCTGCTAATCTAGTTTTCTTTTCAATGTGGCCAAGGCATATAAAGGTATCCCTAATAAAGGCCTTGTGGGAGTTCCATAATATCTCAGGGCTAGATACCGATGGAGTATTAACCTGAAAAAAATTCCTTCAGATCACTCTCCAGAGTTGCCTTAAATTTCGGGTGTGATATCAAAAATTCATTACATCACCATACATAGGACCGAGGACAGTCATATTTCTCTGAGAGAAGAAGCGTAACCGCCGCATGGTCAGACCAGGTTATTTGCGAGATGGCAGACTGCATAACAAGAGGGAGAGTACATTTGTCCAATAAAAATAAATCAATACGAGAGTAGCTATTATGTGCGGATGAAAAAAAAAGTATAATCTCGCTCAGTACTATGCAGAACATGCCAAGCATCAAATAAGTTATGACGCCACAGAGCCTGTGAGAAAGAGGGGAGTCGCTGGGAGAGGCCAGACGTGGTATCTACCAAAGGATCAGGTTCCATATTAAAGTCTCCCATCAACAATAAACAACCCTGCTTTCTTTTGTCAATAGCTTTCACAAGCCTCCCAAAAATGCTACCTGTCTCTTATTGGGAGCATAAACCGACACCAACGTATAAGTAACATTATTGATGAGACACACCAATATAACAAAGCGTCCCCCAGGGTCTGAGTATTGAGACAGCAGCTGAAAGGCCACTGAGTCTCTGATCCCGATCAACACTCCTCTACGTTTGGAGGAGTAATGAGCGTGGAACACATGAGGGTATGATGGGTGTTTAACTCGGGTGGCATCCTTTTTCAAAAGGTGTTTCTCCTGCACAGCTAATATGTTACAGCTCTGAACTCGGACCTCGCCCCCACAAATTAGCTCGTTTTTGGGTATTCAAACCCCTAACATTCATGGACATAATCTTAAGAACCATAATGCAGATCTAAGAAAGCTAAAAAGATCACCACATATAGACTAATAAAAATAAAAATAAAACTTGAGTAGGAAAGTAGAAAGCTGTGTCCGTGCCAGAGGGACGTTTCAACCATGGTACCAGAACCTGTAAGAAATAAATCAGCCAAACCAGAGAACTTAACAACAATCAAGCCTAAAAAAGCAAGTAACATAGTACAGCAGACCAGCAGCTGTTGCGATCTCGGGGGACTAAGTTCATCAGCAGCAGACATAGGAAGGTCCTAGAGAAAAAGAAGAAGAAAGAGCCTTCAGCGTTTAATTCCTGTGGAAGGAAATCTTCGGGTCTTCGCTGGATGCCAGCTGTCAGACAAGAGGCCAGGTGGTTTCGTATGAGGAAGATCAACAATAGGAATGTTCCATTTGCTTAACAATTTTTTTTCCCTCTTCTAAATTCCTGATCACATGGGTAAGATTATCTCAGGTTATCATCACTCGGACTGGGAATCCCCACTTGTATAGGATATGATGTTGACGAAGTGCTGCCGTAATGGGGGTAAGCTGGCGTCGTAGTTGTAAAGTTGCAGTTGACAGATCCGAGAAGATAGAGATCTTATGAAATGGTTCAGGAAGACGGTCTAGTTTACGAGATGATAATAGCACTAAATCCTTAGTGCGAAAAAAATGAATTCTCGCTAGGATGTCTCGTGGGATTGATTCATCCAAATGAGAGGGTCTGGGGACTCTATGTGCTCTGTCGACAGTTAAGTCTATAGACTGAAGATCAGGCAGTAAGGCACGCATCAGACCCTGAAGGAAAGTGGGCAACTCTCCCACAGTAACCGTCTCCAGAATTCCCCTGAATTTCAAGTTATTCCTTCTCGACCGATCCTCCAGATCAGCTATTTTAGCCTTTAGAAAAGTCACATCTTTTTCCACATCATAGTGGGCATCTATAAGGTCGTTATGGGATGTGGCAAATTCCGCCATCTTAGATTCTATATGTACAGTACGACCTTTCAGATCTTGAATATCTCGCTCAAATAGTGTGATCATAAGAGACATATCTGCCTTCAATGACTTACAGAAGGCTGTCAACATAACTTTCATAGAAGCCTCAGTCACTAAATTCCCTGATGCCGGTATGTCTGCGAAAAAATCAATACAGGAGGTTATAGAGTGTGTGTCTTGTCTCACCTCTCCATCTGAAGCAGCAGTGTTTTGGAGCTGGGGTCTCAGTTTAGCTGGGCTGGCGGTGGGAGATGAGGCTACCACTGCTGTGGAAGGGGATGTAGGCGCATTTGCCTTATCTGCGTCATCTTGGGAGGACAGTCAGGCTGAGCAGGCCGCAGCCCATGCTGGAGAAGATGCTGAGGTAGTGATGGAGCGGAGAGAGTTCGCCGATGTGCAGAAAAGGTAAGTGGCTCATCGGGGAGGGTATGTAGGGGAGTTAAGGCTCTGGATCCAGCGCCCGCACGGGAACCGGCGCCATCTTGGGCCTCCCCCCATGCTGGAAATAGAAGTCCAACATTTTCTGCGGTTTGGCCACCATCCTGCGTTTCTTTGGCATCCCTGGGGACAGTGAGTGGTCTCCGGTCAGAATACGCTTAGGCAGCCACAGGATTGTCGCTATAGATGTCACTGTAGAAGGCTTAATTCAGGAGCTGAAGAACTATGCGGCCAGCTTAGTCCACGGTTAAGCCCCGCCCCCAACCCATAACATTTTTAACATTTTTCCATTGATAGAGATGAATGAGTAGTTTGAGTTAGTTTTCAGTGGTACTAATTTGAGGAAATAAATTTTTTAATTGCTGTTCATTACACTCTTTGAGAAGCAGATGAATAAACACCAGCAATTCTAACATGTTTTTATTTATTTATTGATTTCAGAACATTCACCATTTGTGACAAATAATACGATTTATAGGTTTAAATAATAGCTTTATAGGATAAGTCATTATGGATTTAGTAATACTTATTGTCTGCAGTTTTTTTGCTATAAAATATTTTGTATAGAGAAACTTGGAATTTATTGATATTTTTACTGAACATTTTACTGAATTTTAATTTTAAATATTTTTTAGTCTCTTTATGGGACTTGCACATGCCATCATTTTGCATTTCAGTGTATTATACACTGACATGTAGCCTATTACACCCCTCCTCAGAAGAGGTCTAATAGGCTTTTTTACATGACAGACCTCTGCCTGCCATAGCGACTACTGACTCCCTGTGATTGTATTGCAGGGGGCTAATCGGTGAAAGGGGAGCCACCTCCCTCAGAAATCAATTATATGCTGTGGTCACTATTCACTGCAACAGCTAAAATGTTAAACAGACTAGACTGGAACATGTCAGAAGACGTCTGAGCTCTATTGTTCAAAGCATGGGAGATACAGTGGGGAAAAAAGTATTTAGTCAGCCACCAATTGTGCAAGTTCTCCCACTTAAAAAAGATGAGAGAGGCCTGTAATTGACATCATAGGTAGACCTCAACTATGAGAGACAAAATGAGAAAACATATCTAGAAAATCACATTGTCTGATTTTTTTAAGAATTTATTTGCAAATTATGGTGGAAAATAAGTATTTGGTCACCTACAAACAAGCAAGATTTCTGGCTCTCACAGACCTGTAACTTCTTCTTTAAGAGGCTCCTCTGTCCTCCACTCATTACCTGTAGTAATGGCACCTGTTTGAAATTGTTATCAGCATAAAAGACACCTGTCCGCAACCTCAAACAGTCACACTCCAAACTCCACTATGGTGAAGACCAAAGAGCTGTGGAAGGACACCAGAAACAAAACTGTAGACCTGAACCAGGCTGGGAAGACTGAATCTGCAATAGGCAAGCAGCTTGGTGTGAAGAAATCAACTGTGGGAGCAATAATTAGAAAATGGAAGACATAAAAGACCACTGATAACCTCCCTCGATCAGGGGCTCCACGCAAGATCTCACCCCGTGGGGTCAAAATGATCACAAGAACGGTGAGCAAAAATCCCAGAACCACACGGGGGGACCTAATGAATGACCTACAGAAAGATGGGGCTAACGTAACAAAGGCTACCATCAGTAACACACTACGCCACCAGGGACTCAGATCCTGCAGTGCCAGACGTGTCCCCCTGCTTAAGCCAGTAGATATCCGGATCCATCTGAAGTTTGCTAGAGAGCATTTGGATGTTCCATAAGAGTATTGGGAGAATGTCATATGGTCAGATGAAACCAAAGTAGAACTGTTTGGTAGAAACACAACTCGTCGTGTTTGGAGGAGAGTGAATGCTGAGTTGCATCCAAAGAACACCATACAGTCATATGAAAAAGTTTGGGCACCCCTATTAATCTTAATCATTTTTAGTTCTAAATATTTGGGTGTTTGCAACAGCCATTTCAATTTGATATATCTAATAACTGATGGACACAGTAATATTTCAGGATTGAAATGAGGTTTATTGTACTAACAGAAAATGTGCAATATGCATTAAACCAAAATTTGACCGGTGCAAAAGTATGGGCACCTCAACAGAAAAGTGACATTAATATTTAGTAGATCCTCCTTTTGCAAAAATAACAGCCTCTAGTCACTTCCTGTAGCTTTTAATCAGTTCCTGGATCCTGGATGAAGGTATTTTTGACCATTCCTCTTTACAAAACAATTCCAGTTCAGTTAAGTTTGATGGTCGCCGAGCATGGACAGCCCGCTTCAAATTATCCCACAGATGTTCAATGATATTCAGGTCTGGGGACTGGGATGGCCATTCCAGAACATTGTAATTGTTCCTCTGCATGAATGCCTGAGTAGATTTGGAGCTGTGTTTTGGATCATTGTCTTGCTGAAATATCCATCCCCGGCGTAACTTCAAATTCGTCACTGATTCTTGTACATTATTCTCAAGAATCTGCTGATACTGAGTTGAATCCATGCGACCCTCAACTTTAACAAGATTCCCGATGCCGGCATTGGCCACACAGCCCCAAAGCATGATGGAACCTCCACCAAATTTTACAGTGGGTAGCAAGTGTTTTTCTTGGAATGCTGTGTTTTTTTGACGCCATGCATAACGCCTTTTTGTATGACCAAACAACTCAATCTTTCTTTCATCAGTCCACAGGACCTTCTTCCAAAATGAAGCTGGCTTGTCCAAATGTGCTTTTGCATACCTCAGGCGACTCTGTTTGTGGCGTACTTTCAGAAACGGCTTCTTTCGCATCACTCTCCCATACAGCTTCTCCTTGTGCAAAGTGTGCTGTATTGTTTACACCATCTGCAGCAAGATGATGCTGCAGCTCTTTGGAGGTGGTCTGTGGATTGTCCTTGACTGTTCTCACCATTCTTCTTCTCTGCCTTTCTGATATTTTTCTTGGCCTGCCACTTCTGGGCTTAACAAGAACTGTCCCTGTGGTCTTCCATTTCCTTACTATGTTCCTCACAGTGGAAACTGACAGGTTAAATCTCTGAGACAACTTTTTGTATCCTTCCCCTGAACAACTATGTTGAACAATCTTTGTTTTCAGATCATTTGAGAGTTGTTTTGAGGAGCCCATGATGCCACTCTTCAGAGGAGATTCAAATAGGAGAACAACTTGCAATTGGCCACCTTAAATACCTTTTCTCATGATTGGATACACCTGGCTATGAAGTTCAAAGCTCAGTGAGGTTACAAAACCAATTTTGTGCTTCAGTAAGTCAGTAAAAAGTAGTTAGGAGTATTCAAATCAATAAAATGATAAGGGTACCCAAATTTTTGCACCGGTCAAATTTTGGTTTAATGCATATTGCACATTTTCTGTTAGTACAATAAACCTCATTTCAATCCTGAAATATTACTGTGTCCATCAGTTATTAGATATATCAAATTGAAATGGCTGTTGCAAACACCCAAATATTTAGAACTAAAAATGATTAAGATTAATAGGGGTGCCCAAACTTTTTCATATGACTGTATCTACTGTGAAGCATGGGGGTGGCAACATCATGCTTTGGGGCAGTTTCTCTGCAAAGGGACCAGGACGACTGATCCATGTACATGAAAGAATGAATGGGGCCATGTATCGTGAGGTTTTGAGTGCAAACCTCCTTCCATCAGCAAGGGCATTGAAGATGAACCCCATAGAAAACCTTTGGAGGGAGTTGAAAGGCCGTGTTGCCCAGCGACAGCCCCAAAACATCACTGCTCTAAAGGAGATCTGCATGGAGGAATGGGCCAACATACCAGCAACAGTGTGTGCCAACCTTGTGAAGACTTACAGAAAATGTTTGACCTTTTGTTATTATTTAAAAAAAAAAAATACAACTCATGAAACAGGACTGGACAGAAATGATGGTACCCCTGAAAATAATGTGACCAAAGGGACATGTTAAATCAAGGTGTGTCGACTAATTAGCATCACAGGTGTCTACAATCTTGTAATCAGTCAGTGGGCCTGTATATAGGGCTACAGATACTCACTGTGCTGTTTGGTGACATGGGAGTACCACACTCAACATGGACCAGAGGAAGCAAAGGAAAGAGTTGTCTCAGGAGCTTAGAAAGAAAATTATAGACAAACATGTTAAAGGTAAAGGTTATAAGACCATCTCCAAGCAGCTTGATGTTCTTGTGACTACAGTTGCACATATTATTCAGAAATTTAAGATCCATGGGACTGTAGCCAACCTTCCTGGACGTGGTCACAGGAGAAAAATTGATGACAAATCAAAGAGAAGGATAATACGAATGGTAACAAAAGAGCCCAGAAAAACTTCTAAAGAGATTAGAGATGAACTTCAAGCTCAAGGAACATCAGTGTCAGATCACACCATCCGTCGTTGTTTGAGCCAAAGTGGACTTCATGGGAGACAACCAAGGAGGACACCATTGGTGAAAACAAATCATAAAAAAGCCAGACTGGAAGCATATCTTGAAAAGAACACTGTCCCTACTGTGAAACATGAAGGAGGCTCTGTTATGTTCTGGGGTGCTTTGCTGCATTTGACAGAGGGTGTCTTGAATCTGTGCAGGGTACAATGAAATCTCAAGACTATCAAGGGATTCTAGAAAGAAATGTGCTGCCCAGTGTCAGAGAGCTTGGTCTCAGTCGCAGGTCATGGGTCTTGTAACAGGATAATGACCCAAAACACACAGCTAAAAACACCCAAGTATGGCTAAAAGGAAAACATTGGACTATTCTGAAGTGGCCTTCTATGAGCCCTGACCTAAATCCTATTGAGCATCTTTGGAAGGAGCTGAAACATGCCGTCTGGAAAAGGCACCCTTCAAACCTGAGACATCTGGAGCAGTTTGCTCATGAGGAGTGGGCCAAAATACCTGTTGAGAGGTGCAGAAGTCTCATTGACAGTTACAGGAATCGTTTGATTGCAGTGATTGCCTCAAAAAGTTGTGCAACAAAATATTAAGTTAAGGGTACAATCATTTCTGTCCAGGCCTGTTTCATTTCTGTGACTATTGTGGGTTTTAATTTCATTAAATGAGGGGTACCAACAATTTTGTCCACGTGTGTATATAGTGCCATACATATCCATTAGTGCGATAAATTGCATGTCAGAAGGTACCATGCATTTAAAAAATAAAGAAAGAAGCATTGTCAACATACAGTAACAGTCTTTCCTATCGAAAAAGTGGAACAGTTTAAATAATCAAAAAAGGGTGCATAATTTATGATATGTCTAGGAAATAAAACATACAACAAGCAATAATTCCCAGAGTGTAATGTGCTCAGTAATGCAGGGGCACCCATCAAAATGTAGCACTCTGTATAACTACACAGGTGATGGATGTTAAATGTCAAGAGCATCTCATCAGAGATTCCTGTAGACCAATTAAGACAAGAATTTGTCCAATGTATGTTTGTTTCTTTGGAATAGTCTAAGAATACACTATTCTAACCTCAATATGTCTTTTCAAGACACAAGCAGCAGTTGAAACTTTATACACTTTTGTTACAAAAGTATGCAGGAGATAAATGAAATGTAGCTAGAAAATTGTATGTACTTCTTTATTAAAATTCAATAGTGTTTCTTAAGTTTTCAATGCTTGATGGTGATGACACACAATGCAGCATTTGCCAAGTGTTGGTCCATGCCCAAACTTCAAATCATTCTTGCTTGTTAACTTGTTAGGATAAGTTCACATCTTCATCAGAGGCTCCATTACGGGCATCCGTTATAGAATCCATTAAAAATTGTGGCGAAAAGGCCAGCATGCAGGGCTTTTTCATCTTACAACATGAAGGATGCTGGAACTGAGGTCCAATAGACTCCAATAAAGACAATGGGATATTTTGGGTTGTTCTGGCGTCCATCATTTTGAAAATTCAGCACTTCCATTGTTTGGCTCCCATAAAGGAGCAAAACAATGGCAGACAACATATGTAAAAGGAACCTTACTTGCGTGGTTTTCAAGGTTTTCCTTATTGGTGACCTTGTGTTTTTTTCTTGAAAATGTTTCTCTGTCTTTCTACTGAGGTAATACAGTTCTGGAAATGAGTTGACAAACATCACCAATAGTAAGAATACCTAAGAATTCATACATTCTGCAGAATCATGTAAACAGAACCTGTTCAGCGCGTCTTTGCCACATGCATTCCCTGTGGTGCCATGAGTATATTGTAGTATGTATCATGATGTTCACTTATAGAAGTAAAGCATACACTGTATACTTAAGTTCAAATACAATGGAACATGCAACATCTGTATATAGATATACTGTATCAACTGTTTTTGGATATAAACTTTATGGAACTGCTGATGCAGGAGCATATTAAACAAAACTTAACCCCTTCCCACCGCAACCATTTTTCATTTTTGCACTTTTCTTTTTTACTCATTACCTTCCAAGTCATATTAGGGCTTATTTTTTCTTGGAAAATTTATCAATTTATACTTCATCAAGGCTTGATTTAGTATTCTGTGCAATCTACTAGGAAGCTGGAAAAAAATCATAACAGGGAGGAGTCACAAAAAAAAAAATCAATTGTGCCAATTTCTTATGGGTTGTTGCTTTTATACTGTCTGGGAAATATGACATTACCCATATTCTGTGGCACAGTGTAATCATGGTGATACCAAATTTATATGTTGTTTTTCATGTTTTATTACATTTAAAAATCTATACAAAACATTGTAAGAAACAAAAATTTTCATTTATGTGGCTGTTTAAGACATAATTTTTGTTGAGCAAGATGTAGCTTTTATTAATATCATTTTAGGGACTGTATGATGTTTCAAATATTTTGAGAGGTGAAATGGCAAATAAACGGCTGTTTGGAATAAATAAGTTAAGTTATATATCGTTACCTGCAATCATTATATTACTTGTACCATAGACTGCAATTCTAAAGGTACAAGCCATACTTGTTCAGTCTATTTCCAATTGTACTGACATGGACTTAAACATTTAACATGCTAACTGAGGCTTGTAGTGTCTTAGATGTAGGGTTTTTTTTGTTTTGTTTTGTTTTGCTATTTCTTTGAGCATTGCATAGTTTCAACTTGGAGTGAATTTTCAAGAACAGTCACTCAGTCCTGGGAAGATTGTTCACTGTCTTGAATGCTTTCCATATATGATCTTTCTAACTGTACAATGATGAACTTCAAATTGTATGGAAATAGGCTTATAACTATTATGATAGTATCTCTGGAGCAAATATCAAAAATTAGAGTAACTGGCTGACAACAGAGAGAAGTAGAACTAGCTGTTTTAATCTCACACAGCACTGAGAGATAGATCTCAAGCACCCAAACGCCTTCACCTGCGCCAGCCGCAAAGCCAGATGGACTTGGGGCCCAAGTTATCCTCACAGAAAGTGGTATAAGAAATAAATATTCCACAATCTGAACTCAACCAGAACCCATGATAAACTTACAAGACAGATCAAAACCAAGAAGATGAATCAGGAGGGTGAACGTCCAAGCCAAAAGTTATTCCGACAGGTAACGTCAAAGCCAAAATCAGGTGACAAGCAGGTATCGTGTAGTTGTTCAGCTGAGGTTGTGTTTACTTAATTTTAAGATCTTATAAGGATCAGATGATTTTTTTTTTATTTATATTCTGATACACAAAACTATTCAAAGACTTAAAGGGGTTGTCCGGGATAAAACAACATTTTAATATTACACTAAACACCCCTCCCCCATCTACCTTATTAATTACTTTCATTAGCAAAAATTTATATTTACCATTATTGCTGGGGCGGTCACATGACTGCCCCAGACACATCTTCAGAGTATCCTGTGACGTTCCGTTTCTCGGCTTCCTGAGATGGGGATCACATACTATAGCCCTCCCTCCCCACTCCTCCCATCCCCACCCCTCCCCTCCTGTCCCCTCCCATCTCCTCACTTCCCGTCTCCTCCCCTCATTACACCCCTCCCCGTCTTGCTTACCTTCCTTCCGGCTTTCTCCTGTCTAGTGGCGTCATCAGCAACGCGTGTGCAGTAATTGTTCAACTCTGGCATGCGCAATAGACTTCCCGAGCAAGTGTGGGCTATTGCGCATGAGCGAGTTATCTGGTGCCATAACGAAAATGGCTGCAGGCCCACGCATGCGCAATAGACCACAATCACCGGCAAGGGGTTCTGCTGGCATCTAAAGGAGAGCAGGGATTCTTGGGGTGCTGCTGGCATCTAAGGGAGAGCAGGGATTCTTGGGGTGCTTTTGGCATCTAAGGGGAGGCAGGGATCCGTGGGGAGCTTCTGGCATCTAAGGGGGGGGCAGGGACCCGTGGGGTGCTGATGGCATCTAAGGAGGGGGCAGGGGTCCTTGGGGAGCTTCTGGCATCCAAGGGGGAAGGGGTCCGTGGGGGTGCTGCTGGCATCTAAGGGAGAGCAGGGATCTTGGGGTGCTTCTGGCATCTAAAGGGGGGGTCAGGAGTCCTTGGGAGCTTCTGGCATCTAAGGGGGGCAGGGGTTTGTGGGGGTGCTGCTGGCATCTGAGGGAGAGCAGGGATCTTGGGGTTCTTCTGGCATCTAAGGGAGGGTAGGGTTCCTTGGGGTGCTGCTGGCATGTAATGGGGGCAGGGTCTGTGTGGGATCCCTGGGGTATTGATTTTGTGAGTGGTTCCTGGGGTATTGCCTGTGTAAGAGGGGGCTCTGGAGGTGGTTCTAGGGCACTGTCACCTGTGTGCATGTTTGGGGGTCTCTGGGGTGCTACCTGTGTGTGTGAGGAGGTGCTGCCGGTGGTTCCTTGGGTACTTCCACCTACGTGCATATGGCAGAAGATCCGAGGGGTGCTGCCGTATGGTGTGCAGGTCACTGGGGTAAGTAAGTGGGGGGTTCCTGCGGCACTGCCTGTGTGCGCACGGGGGTTGCTGGTGGTGGTCCCTGGGGTGCTGCCTGTGTATTGGAGGGGTCAGGCCCCTGGGGTCTTGCCACCTATGCATTGGGAGGAGGGATGCTGCCCCCTGTGTGCTGTGGTGTGGGAGGGAGACTACAGTCCCTGGGGCACTGCCGCCTTTATGCTGTTTTGATCTGGACATTGGGGGGCTGCTGCCTATTTGCTGTGCGGGACTTATTGTTTTACATAGACCTTATGCTGACTTTCACGGAAAGCACCAAGACCATGAACCTACCTATAGTAAATACAGAGTACACCGAGACCATGAACCTACCTGCAGCAACTCCATTCTAGTCTGGTCTGCCGTGCGACAGCTAGAATGGAGTTGTTGTATGGAGGACCTACCTATAGTAACTACAAAATACACCGAGACCATGAACCTACTTGCAGAAACTCCATTCTAGTCAGTACAGTACTGAGACAGCTAGAATGGAGTTGCTGTATGGAGGACCTAACTATATACTCATAAATCAGGCACGCAGCAATATGTCCAAATTTAGATCTATGTCAGCCTATGTCAGTTAGCATGGCAGCTTTGCAGCGCTGGAGTCCTGGGTTCGAATCCTGTCAAGGACAACATCTGCAAGGAGTTTGTATGTTCTCCCCGTGTTTGCATGGGTTTCCTCTAGGTACTCCAGTTTCCTCCCACACTCCAAAGACATACTGATAGGGAACGTAGATTGTGAGCCCTATATGGGACAGTGACTGTCAATGACTGTAAAGCACTGTGGAATATGATGGCGATATATAAGTAAGCATAATAAATAAAATAAATGAATTGTCAAAGATTTCCAATACAACTCACAACAAGAAAGTGGCGCGAGTTCATACCATATTTGCACGAAGTAGCAGAATTTGTATTGCGCAAGATTATACATAGATATATAATACACAATATATATATATATATATATATATATATATATATATATACACATATGGCACTTATAAATTATATATATATATATATATATATATATATATATATATATATACTGTATAAAGCCAGGATCTGGGTGTACTGGAGGGGTTGGCATGGACACAAACTCCAAGGTAATAGTCCAGGTATTGAGTTTTATTCACTCAAACACTCATTGGTACATGCAGCATAACAGAAAAAATAAAATAAACACCTGCCTGTCTGGGCTCTAACTAAACAGAAGTGGGTTACCTCACCTAGAATAGAAACAAGTTCAGACAGTCAGGATTGTTTCCAGCAGTAGCAACCCTCTTTGTGGTTTCCAGACAAGCTCTGCCACAGTCTGCTCTTGTAGCAGACTTCTTATTCCCCCCTAACAAGGACAATCCCAGTCAGCTGGGTTTCTCCAGGAGTGTCCACAAGGTGTGGACTGGAGGTGATGGGAATGGTAAGTCCCACCACTAGTCTACCTGCCATTCCCTAAAAATCCAGCCCAGTGCACAGCACCTAAACAATGCGCAGCAAACATAGCTATCTGCTGAGAAACAAACTCTCTTGATTTCTCTCATCTTACCCATCTGAGCAATCTGGGTGAGATGTACATCCCTTCCAGTATCTTACCTGCCATCGGCTTACATATATATATATATATATATATATATATATATATATATATACAGTGCCTTGCGGAAGTATTTGGCCCCCTTGAACTTTTCAACCTTTTGCCACATTTCAGGCTTCAAACATAAGGATATAAAATTTTAATTTTTTTGGTGAAGAATCAACAACAAGTGGGACACAATCGTGAAGTGGAACGAAATTTATTGGATATTTTAAACTTTTGTAAAAAATAAAAAACTGAAAAGTGGGGCGTGCCAAATTATTCGGCCCCCTTAAGTTAATACCTTCTTCCACATGTTTGGTGTGTCTCCCAGGTGGCTTGTGGCAAACTTTAAACAAGACTTTTTATGGATATCTTTGAGAAATGGTTTTCTTCTTGCCACTCTTCCATAAAGGCCAGATTTGTGCAGTGTACGACTGATTGTTGTCCTATGGACAGACTCTCCCACCTCAGCTGTAGAACTCTGCAGTTCATCCAGAGTGATCATGGGCCTCTTGGCTGCATCTCTGATCAGTCTTCTCCTTGTTTGAGATGAAAGTTTAGAGGGACGGCCGGGTTTCAGTAGATTTGCAGTGGTCTGATATTCCTTCCATTTCAATATGATCACTTGCACAGTGCTCCTTGTGATGTTTAAAGTTTGGGAAATCTTTTTGTATCCAAATCCAGCTTTAAACTTCTCCACAACAGTATCACGGACCTGCCTGGTGTGTTCCTTGGTCTTCATGATGCTCTCTGCGCTTTAAACAGAACCCTGAGACTATCACAGAGCAGGTGCATTTATACGGAGACTTGATTAACAGGTAGATTATATTTGTCATTAGTCATTTAGGACAACATTGGATCATTCAGAGATCCTCACTGAACTTCTGGAGTGAGTTTGCTGCACTGAAAGTAAAGGGGCCAAATAATATTGCACACTACACTTTTCAGTTTTTTATTTTTTACAAAAGTTTAAAATAACCAATAAATTTCGTTCCACTTCACAATTGTGTCCCACTTGTTGTTGATTCTTCACCAAAAAATTTAAATTTTATATCCTTATGTTTGAAGCCTGAAATGTGGCAAAAGGTTGAAAAGTTCAAGGGGGCCAAATACCTTCGCAAGGCACTGTATATGTAGATATGTCCTTGGAGCTGATACAAGAAGTCTAAAGATGGCTGCTGAGGGTGTAATGGGCGGGCTAGCTAAGGAAACAGGGAAACAGGGAGGGGGGAGTGTGGGAGAAAGGGAGGGGGTCAGTCAGTGGAGAGGGAGAAGTGAGGGATCATGGAACTTGTAAATACAGAAAGGAAGTTAGGTATGTAAACAAATGCTGAAGATGCAATGATCTCACTGAGAACCCCAGACATTACTCAAAACACTGCTAAAGGTATTTTGTGGCATTTATTAACCCATTAATAGCACTAACAGACCTTTTTTGAAAAATGATTTTTTTTGCCCGGAAAACCCATTTAATAGATAAATAAGAAAGAAGTAATCCGATCAAACTATCATGAAGATGGTAACAAGAGTGAAAAGGTAGAAACAAGTATTATGGAGATAAACCAAAATAATGTTATGATGCATTAAAGGGGTTATCCAGGCAAAAAACATTTTTTTTAAAAAAGGTATTTTGGTGCTATTAACCCCTTCCCGCCGGTGACATTTTTCGATTTTCGTTTTTGACTCCCTCCCTTCCAAACCCAATAACTTTTTTATTTTTCCAGACTCAGAGCCATGTAAGGTCTTAATGTTTGCGGGACAAATTTTTTTTTCATGATGCTACCATTTATTATTCTGTACAATGTACTGGGAAGCTGGAAAAAAATTCAGAATGGGGTGGATTTGAAGAAAAAGTGCATTTGTGCAACTTTCTTACGGACTTCGTTTTTACGGCGTTCACTCTACAGCCAAAATGACATGTCACCTGTATTCTATGTATCGGTACGATTCCGGGGATACCAAATTTATATGTTTTTATTTATATTTTAATCCCTTAACAAAAATCCAAAATTATTTTTTTTTAAAGTTGCCATATTCTGACACCCGTAATTTTTTTATACTTTTTTATACTGTGTATGGGGATGTATAGAGCGTCTTTTTTTGCGGGACCAGGTGTACTTTTTAGTTATTACTATTGCTTTCATCACTTTTTATTCAAATTTTTATCAGAGGCAAAACAGTGAAAACAATGGCGGTTTCGCACTTTTGATTTTTTTTTTCCGCTACGGCGTTTACAATAAGGGAAAAAGATTTTTATAGATTTGTATACTGGCCGTTTTCTGACACAGGGATACCTAATCTGTATGTGTTTCACAGTATTTAAGTACTTTTATATGTATTCAGGGAAAGGGGGGGGGTTTTATTTTTTTTTTTTTTTTTTTTTTTTTTTTTTTTTTTTTTTTTTTTTTTTTTTCGGTGGGGGGGGTAGAGTAGCCTGCAATAGAAGTTAATGAAAGACAGGCCTGGGAGCCTTCACAAGGCTCCCGAGTGGCCGCCATCTTTAAACACCCGGTATCCGCCGTACTATTATGGCGGATGTCGGGAAAGGGTTAATGGGTTAATAATTGCACCAAAATACCTTTAGCAGTGTTTTGAGTGATTTCTGAACTTCCCTGGGAGCTCCTGACATCTTCAGCATTTGTTTACATGAGTAGCTAGCTTCCTGCTGTCTTAGCTGTCCCTCCCCCTTTCACACCCTCTCCCTGTTTCCCTAGCTAGCCCACAGACTACTACACATACCTACCTAACTAACTCAGCCAACCCAATCCCATCCCATCGTACTTACCTGTCTTCTGTGTCCTGGAGATCTTCTGTGAACTTCTGCGGCGCCTGTGGACTTCTCTTGCATATACGTGGGAACCAGTATGCTCTATTGTGCAGGCACAGGCAGCGAAGACGGAAGTGAAGCCTCGTTCCCAGGAGAATGAAGACGAGTAAGTATGATGGGGATGGGGAGGGAGTATTGGTGACATTCCATTTCCAGAAACAGGGAAACAGAACAACACCGGAATATCAGAAAGTGTGCCTGGGGCAGTCACATGATCTCTGTAATTATAGATTTTTTTTTATAGTAAGTAAATTAGAAGTTAGGTGAGGAGAAGGGGTTTAGTTTAGGGTTAATGTTTTATTTATTTATTATATGTTTTATTATATCCCGGACAACCCCTTTAAGAATGGGATCACTAATTAGGGCCAAAGGCAATGAAAATTAATTATTGGGTGGTTGGGAATATATATAAAATAAAAAAATAGAAATATAAAAAATTCCTATTATCACTAATACAACGGCATGATGTATGTATAAAAACAAGGCTGAAGGGGGCATAATTAAGATATCTGATCCCTTACTCTAAATTACCTCTAAGAATAAAAGGCTAAAATAGCATGAACATAAATAACACAAAATGAGTTAACAATATCTCTCTATGAAATTAAATAAAAAAACAGAAAAATGGGTGGCACAAAATAGGTAAATAAATCCAATATAGACATATATAGCTTACAAGATTTTCCAAAGCTTAATTGAAACTTGATGGAACTAGTAAATTTATCTTATAGATCCAACACATCTTGTGTCTTTTCATAGTCTCACATCTGTCGGGCATATTCTGTGGGATATAAACAACTAGATCTAGCATAAAGCCTGCAAAGCCACAGTTATGATGAGTGGTGGCATGTGTCAGAAACTCTATGGTTTATGTATTCATTTGAGACATTACAGCGTTATTTATTGATGTGTTCCACTAGCATTTTTTAAATTCTATTTAACATGATATGAATCTTATGCATCCAAATCTTTGACTAATGTGTGACTATTATACACAACTTTAAAATGGTACTGAAGCTGAATTGAATACTTTCATGGAGAGTTGTAGTAAAAAATGTAATTCACATTAAAAGGTATTTTTGTACAACAAACATGTATTATCAGCAGGCAGAATAATCCATGTAATGCCTCGAGAAAATAAATAGAAAATAAAATGTAGAATGTAGAATAAAAGGAAAAAGCAACATTTTTGCTAGAAATAACTTTGAAAATTTGATTTACAGTAGATATCATTTAGTCATAATTTGCTACTGACAACCTCCAAATATGGGCTGGAATGGAGAGTTTCTCTGTAAGAAAAACTCCAATTGTAGCAAATTTTGCCCGAGTCCTGTTTATTGAACAGCAGTTCATCTGAATGGTCATCACGCAATACTACGTTTCGCTCATAATAAATGGCAGAATGTTTTCCAAATCTGCAGCCAGTCAGAAAAATAATACTGGAGTGGTCCAAATCAATGAAATGCTGGCATTCTATTGCTCTTCGCACTTATATAACTGAGGGGTACAAATGAATCTCTCCCACTAATAGAGAATATATGCATTAGTAATGATCTAATATATGGATAAATACGTAGACAAGATGTGAAGATAAAACATTAATCTCTTCATCACAATGTGTTTAGAGTGCCATCCCTAGTCCAATGCGTTTCCTAGTCCTGACCTAACCAAGGTTCCTCAGAGGCTAAAAGGGCCAATAGTGCAGCTGTGCAATCAATATATCTACCCATTAAATTAAGTTTGGTGCAGCCATATGATAATCAACCTCAATCTCCCAAATACATATACATACTAAATATACAGTCTGTCCCAGGGCTAGTATAACAATGAAGCCCAAGGTGACTCTTGTATTTACTGTAAGTTGTCTGCCGATAACACGATAACATATATAGTGAAAAGGTACAGGCAGTGCTGGAAAGTCGCTATATCTCCCCCAGGTTTCTCATTTATGTCTGGTGATCATCAGTCCAGTACAGGTATTCGGTATATCTCAGCCCAGGTGGGAGAGCATAGATCATTACTAGGACATAAAAGTCTGCAGAGCCTGCACTTCTGGGCAGGAGAGACAGGAGGTGTCTGGGTCTGTGCAGAAAACTGAGAGTCTGGTGAGAAAAACTTGGAAAATCCTGATGGCTCACAATTATATTATACACACATTATACTTCTGATTGACTTGTGTGCCATCAGGATTGTCCAAGATTGGCGCCAACTATACTCGCAATGCAGAGTGCGCATGTGCGATATAGTCATGTGATCGTTACACTACAATCAACTTGCATACATCCTGGGCATGTGCAGTTAGCCCTGTTAGACGTCAAAGAGCGCATGGAAGCGGCATATAGTATTGTCTAGATACTATCAGTTACTTGAATATGATATTAGTGATTACACCTGGCTATAATAGCTATTGATTTGGCTTATTCGGCTTATTCACTATTTGTGATATATTTTATATGACATTTATTGTCATCTTGCAAGCTATGCATACACTTTATGCACTTTTGAGATATGTGAGATATTTACACAGATACAGTATGGATTTGTACATTTTATTGTACACTTTTTGTTTAATTCACTTAATTGATTGATCTGAGTTGTAAACTAGATAAACTTGTATACCATCTGTAACACATTGCTTGAGAAAGGCTCAGGTGACGTGGGCTGAAACGTCACTGTATAGGGCAATTGGATTTATTTTGATATATATATATGTACTTGCAAAAGTATTCATACCCCTTGAAATTTTTCACATTTTGTCACCTTACAACCACAAACTTAAACGTATTTTATTGAGATTTTAAGTGATAGACCAACACAAAGTAGCAGATAATTGTAAAGTGGAATGAAAATGATACATGGTTTTCAAAATTTTAATCAAATAAAAATCTGAAAAGTGTGATGTGCAAAAGTATTCAGCCCCCTATATCAATACTTTGTAGAGCCACCTTTCGCTGCAATTACAACTGCAAGTCTTTTGGGGTATGTCTCTACCAGCTTTGCGCATCTAGTGATTGAGATTTTTGCCTATTCTTCTTTGCAAAATAGGTCAAGCTCAGGCAGATTGGATGGAGAGCGTCTGTGAACAGCAATTTTCATGTTTTGCCACAGATACTCAATGGGATTTAGGTCTGGACTTTGGGCCATTCTAACACATGAATATTCTTTGATCTAAACCATTCCATTGTAGCTCTGGCTGTATGTTTAGGGTCATTACCTTACTGGAAGGTGAATCTCCTTCCCAGTCTGAAGTCTTTTGCAGCCTCCAACAGGTTTTCTTCCAGGATTGCCCTGTATTTAGCTCCATCCATCTTCAAATCAACTCTGACCAGCTTTCCTGTCCCTGCTGAAAAAAAGCATCACCGCAGCATGATGCTGCCACCACCATGTTTCACAGTAGGGATGGTGTCTTCAGGGTGATGAGCAGTGTTACTTTTCCACCACACAAAGCGCTTTGCATTTTGGTTCTCTAACAAACCACGGAGGCTTTCACAGAACAGGTGTTAGGACAGGAGCTGGCACCTCGGCAGTTGCGTGGTAAGGTGCCACTCCTGCCCTCACACTTGCCGGCGGTGCGCTTGTCCCTCAAGGGGTTAACGATCCTTACTTCCAAGCCTATTTATTGTTATTTCTGCTGCTCCTGCTCCACTGGCTATTCAGTGTTTCTGGGTATTAGCTCCATACTCTGCGTTCTGGTACCGTTTGCTGTTTTGACCTTCTGCTCCTGTTTCCTGACCTACGTTTTCTGCCTCCCGACTCTGTACCTCGATTCCCTCCTGTTGTGACCACCGCTTGCCTTCTAGACCTCTTCTCCTTGATCTTCAATTTTGCAACAGTGAGACCTCCTGATACCGACCCAGCTTGCTGTCTACTCTCTCGTCTGATCCCTTTGTACTGCGTTATTTCCTGTTGCCGACTTGGAGCATACGACTACGCTATATTGGACCTCTGCCTCCTGGAAAGTACTTGCTACTGCATCTTCCTCAACTTCTGGATTTCCATCAGCCTCTTCACTTGTTCAGGTGAGTGGTTTTCAGATTTCTGGGCCTGCTGTGACATGTGGTGCGCCGTGCATCCCACGCCCCCAGGGGAGCTGCGATTCTAGCCAAAAGAAGCAGCTAAGTCCATCTCCACCATCCGGAGCTCTGGTGAAAACCTCTGAAGGCTGGTTTCGGCTCGGTTCAGGGGGCGTTGGACGCTCGACGCTGTTTACCATAGTGTGCAGGGGTGACTGGTTTTCTGGGACTAACTATCTGTCTTGTACTGCATTTGGTTTATAACAACAGGTATATTTACACTGAGACTAAATTACACACAGACTCTATTAACTAATTATGTGACTTTTGAAGGCAATTGTACGCACTGGATTTTATTTAGGGGTATCAGAGTACAGGGGGATGAAAATTTTTCATGTCACACTTTTCAGATTTTTATTTGATTAAAATTTTGAAAACCATGTATCATTTTTGTTACACTTCACAATTATGCTACTTTGTGTTGGTCTATGACTCAATAAAATACATTTAAATTTGCGGTTGTAAGGTGACAAAATGTGAAAAAGTTCAAGGGGTATGAATACTTTCGCAAGTCACTGTATATATGGATATCAATCATCAACTAACATGCACGCAAGTGTCAGATTTGACCATCTACAACTATGTGTTATAATGTTGGTAAAGAGATAAATATAGGTACTCAAATTCAGTTTAACCTGATATTCTCAGATATCAGCTAGATAAAACAAACAACCCAAATCAAGAACTAATATATCAGGGACCTACAGCAAGAGAATAGGAAATCTATCATATACACAAGTCTCCACATGTATACATTAGTAAATAAGTAATCTATTAAGGTGGCCAATATTAAAGATTCATGCAATAACATCCTTGCCCGTCTGGGCTTTAGCGCCACCTCCGGCCGCATGCTGCAGCGTAAGAGGAGTGTCCGGCTGTGATTCCTTCCTTTGGGTTCTTCTGGTATTGTCTGAACACTGTCCTATTCCCTCACCTCTTCAATTGATTTTCCACCACACCCATCTCCTTTACCTTGATTTCTTTCTGCTCCTCTAATACTATAGTTAATTTTAGCCTTACCTGTGTGATTGACAGCCTTTCGTCCTATCAAGTCTGAGGCGGGTTCTTCCTTCCTATTTATAGTTTGCTCACATTCACATTGGTGCTTGCTATTGCCTTGTGCATACTGGCTATTTACTCTTGCTGTTTGGTTACCTGTATTCTTATTCCTGACTTCTGGCTTTAACCCTGACTATTCTCTTGGATTTTGAGTCTGTATTGCGTTGCTCGACTGTTACCGAACCCTTGGCTTGCTGACTCTGCTTCTGTGTTCTTTTGTCTTGTCCTGTTCTGTGTTTCACTTACTCAGAGAAGGAATTGTTGCCAAGTTGCCCTGCTACCGCTTAGGGTAGCTGAGACAAGTAGGTAGGGACAGGGGTGAGTTGACTTTAGGGCTCACTTTCTCTGTCTTCCCTTTTTAGCAGCAGCACTAGGGAATTGCACAACTAGCAATTACTTACAGCCAGATATACTTATCTACACTGGAGCAGGTGGAAGCTAACTGCCGTGATAATGCCAGGCCACTAGACTCAAACAACACTAGGACACTGAGTTTGCTTGCTACATCCTGTCCTCCTGTCAGTGTGCTCCTGGCACATCTCAGATAAAAATTGTGCCAGAAAATTGGGGTTTCTTGGGTTATCCATATGACAGAAAATAGCTTTGGTGCACAGCCAGGAGTTAGTGCAGGAACTCCTTCAGTTACAAAGGAGTCCCTGCACTGGACATATTACTGCTGGTCATTGACCTACTTTTGAAATAAGCTAATTGAAGCACTTTCGATTTGGACCAAGTTTATTCATTTTGAAATTAATCAAAGGCCAGAATCAAGCAACAAATCTAGAAAGAATTGCTCATCTCTAAGAAGTTACAGTGGGTATGGAAAGTATTCAGACCCCTTTAAATTTTTCACTCTTTGTTTCATTGCAACCATTTGCTAAAAGCAAAAAAAGTTCATTATATTTCTAATTAATGTACACTCGGCACCCCATCTTGACAGAAAAAAAACATAAATGTAGATATTTTTGCAAATTTATTAAAAAAGAAAAACTGAAATATCACATGGTCATAAGTATTCAGACCCTTTGCTCAGTATTGAGTAGAAGCACCCTTTTGAGCTAGTACAGCCATGAGTCTTCTTGGAAATGATGCAACAAGTTTTTCACATCTGGATTTGGGGATCCTCTGCCATCCTCTCCAGTTCCATCAGGTAGGATGGTGATCGTTGGTGGACAGCCATTTTTGGATACAGTAACTCTGTACTTGGCCGCATTCATCTTTCCTTCAATTGCAACCAGTCGTCCTGTCCCTGCAGCTAAAAAACACCCCCATAGCATGTTGCTGCCACCACCATGTTTCACTCTTGGGATTGTATTGGGCAGGTGATGAGCAGTGCCTGGTTTTCTCCACACATACCGCTTAGAATTAACGCCAAAAAGTTCAATCTTCATCTCATCAGACCAGAGAATCTTATTTCTCATAGCCTGGGAGTCCTTCATGTGTTTTTTGGCAAACTCTATGCCGGCTTTCATATGTCTTGCACTTAGAGGCTTCCTTCGGGCTACTCTGCCATAAAGCCCCGACTGGTGGAGGGCTGCAGTGATAGTTGACTTTGTAGAACTTTCTCCCAACTCTCTACTGCATCTCTGGAGCTCAGCCACAGTGATGTTTGGATTCTTCTTTACCTCTCTCACCAAGGCTCTTCTCCCACGATTGCTCAATTTTGCTGGATGGCCAGGTCTAGGAAGAGTTCTGGTCGTCCCAAACTTCTTTCATTTAAGTATTATGGAGGCCACTGTTCTCTTAGGAACCTTGAGTGCTGCAGAAATTATTTTGTAACCTTGGCCAGATCTGTGTCTTGCCACAATTCTTCAGCAATGTATCTCCAGCCACCCCTTGCTCCTAGCAACATGTCCCATTGTCATATGATGCTACTTCCGGTCTAAACAGGAAGTGACGTCACTATGGGCATGCTCTTACACTATTTAGCTGGCTATAGCAAGCCTCTTGTCACTGCTGTCCAGAGCTTGCTAAGGGAAGACATACATCTCCCCCAGCCATGTTTTCCTCTGGTCTCAGCTTCCTACTACTATTCCCCCCATCCTGCTTCTACTACTCCTCTCCTTCCAAGATCATGTTTTCCTTACTCTCATTTACTATTCTCCCCATCCTGCTACTTCTACTCCCCTCCTTCCAAGATCATGTTTTCCTCCTGCTCTCCCTCATTCTCATTTACTACTCCCTACTACTACTTCCCCCATCCTGCTACTACTAATCCCCTCCCTCCAAGATCATGTTTTCCTTACTCTCATTTACTACTGCCCCCATCCTGCTACTTTTACTCCCCTCCTTTCAATATCATGTTTTCCTCCAACTCTCTTTGATTGGTATGGTACTATCATCCAGTGTGCTCTAAACTGCCTGTTGGTACTTCCTCACTACTACTCCTTCCAGCCCTTTTGACTTCCACTCTCCTCCTTGCACCTCCATCCTGGTCTGCTCTTCTTCTTCCTTGGGATTAAAGATTAAGTGACCTAATGCCTGCTGTCTCATGAATATTACACTATGTTTATTATTTAACCCCCTGCTCTCTGATCTACAATGTTTCTGCATGTTGGAAATTTTGTACAACATTTCTTTTATGTAATCTAAGTAACATTTGTATTATGCAATTTCTCTACCACCTGTAAGGAATTTACTGTCTCTAACCATTTATTCAGTGACTAACTGCAAATTGCTGTGATATATATGGAGGCTAGTGTACCCTACATTGTGACTGACAACAGTATTTCACGAAACTGTGTTTCACATACATCTGCAATCTACTATGTCTCAATTTGTCCATTCCTATTGCAGGTTCTCTACCAGGATCATTTCTCCTGGGCCCCATGAGAAATTTTTGTCCTAGATTTGCAGCAGCAATCACGCCTTCATATTCAGATTCTAAATTGGTATGAGCAGATTCCTCACAAAGAAATATATTTATTGAAGCATTGTCAATTTTTCTCCAACTCCCCCCCCCCCCCATATTCTGTGGATTTGTTCCCCTTTTTATGATTTGAACTGACACCTGCATTTTTGTATCCTTCTAGCCTGAGGAAGGGCTCTTGCAGCCCAAAACGTTGCTCTTAAAATATCTACACCTTGTATATGATATTTCTCTAACATGGAATGAAATAAAACTTACATGCAAGCTCAACTACCTGGAGTGCTGTCCACCCTTTAAAACAAACTTCTATTAAAATTGGTGGGTTCCGGTCAGCCACCTGTGGAATAAGTGCACCCATTTGCAGGCTAAGGAGAGTGCTTCTCACGTCAATATTGAAAAATTTAAAGGGGTTTAAATACTGTCCGTACCCACTGTATGTATAACTGAAAAAGTAGTCCTCTTATTTCTTGATGTCAAAATATCTAAACACTTTACCAACATTTTCAATAAAAAAAATCATCTGGCATTTGATTTGCTTTTCCTTAACTCTAAAATCATTGAATGTACAGTATAACAGAATAATGTAGAGTGCCAGATGTAAATAGAATGGAGAACTTTATTAAAACTTGCACATCATGCACAAATATCTTCCTCCCAGTTCAGTGTTCACACACTCTGTTGATAATTTTGCCATAGTCCTACTGCAATCCCAGTTCTACTTAGAAAAGCTTTTGTGAATTTTGCTAAATTATTCAAGATCAGCATAACTCTAAATTCCACAAACATATACCAAAACATCTGTCTTGATCTCTGTGCCAGAGTTAGATGCCTCTTAACCCTACTGTTCTGCTCGGGTCTATATGACCTGAAATGAAATTTGAGACCCTGTAGATTATTTTTCATGCGGATCTGAAACTTGTGATTAATTGACTTTTCCTCATTTGAGGGGTTCTTACTGTGAGTGGTTTTTTTTTGTTTTTTTTGTTTACTTTTTGCTACATGCTGATTGTTACACTTGTACTGTTCGGGTCAATATGACCCAAACAGTTTAACAGGTCACTAATTATTTCTGCATGCAAAATTTCAGGGTATGCGAGTTGTTCTTGATTTGACTCATGGACTAAAAGGACAAAATGTCACGTGTGACAACTTTTTCACATCCTACCAACTGGGCCAGATGTTGCGAAAAAGACAACTTACCATGCTGGGTGCTATAAGGAAAAACAAGCCAGAACTGCCGCAAGTTATCCTTAGTAAAAGAGAAGTGTATAGTTCTACTTTTTACTTTACTGGAGATACAACAGTTGTGTCTTATGTTCCCAAAAAAATAAACAGGTAATTCTAATGAGCACAATGCACCATGACAATGCAATAAGTAATCGAGAAGACAAAAAGCCAGACATGATATTAGATTATAATGCCACAAAAGGGGCAGTTGATACACTAGATCAAGCAATATCAACATACACATGCAAACGCAAAACTAATCGTTGGCCAATGATAATGTTTTACAACATTCTGGATGTTTCGGCATACAACGCATTTGTTTTATAGAGAGAAATCGACCCCAATTGGAACAGAAATAAGCTGCATAAAAGAAGAATGTTTACTGAAGAATTAGGAAAATCCCTAGTTAGACCGTATATCGAAGCCAGAAAAGTAAACCCCAGAAGTGAAGGAGCAGCCGCCATTGTGAAGAGTGTCCAGCAGCATGCTCAAGAAAGAGACTCCACGGCCTCCACCAGCACAGCTACCAGCCAAAAAAGGAAGAGATGTAGCTTCTGTCCATCTTCTTGTGACAATAAAACAAATCTGACATGTGCTGGGTGTGCAAAATATCTTTGTAAAGGACATGTGTTTTATTATTGTGCTCAATGTAAAAATGAATGAACATGTTCAACCTTTTTATAGATAAAAAAGAAAAACTGACGTTTTCGTTATTTTTCATTTGTTGTTTTATAAAATATGTTAAGACAAAGTTATATTTAGTTAGATTTAAAGTTATAGTAAATTAAAATAAGCATGTTTGTTATTTGTGTGCAGAATGCTATAAAGCGAACATAATTGCAAACAGCCCATGTAACCTTTTTCTGAAAAAAATAAATAAAAATTAAGTTTTAATTTCATTTTTCATTTGTTTATGATCAACCATGTTCACATACAGTTTAATAATGAAATAGGTATTAAAAAAAAAAAACCCACTTACAGTAGCTAAAATCAACATTTTAATAGGTCGGGTCATATTGACCCGAAACAGTACAAGTGTATAGTAAATGCGAACAGTACAGCAGGGTTAATAAATGAACAAATCAGGATCATCTCTTGCCCTCCTTGCACCAGAAATACAAATGTATGCCAGCTAGGCGGTCAGATGTGTAAGTATCATAGTTGTATGGCTAAAGTCAAACTGGTCACTGATGATCAATGGTAATCAATTTTTATTTAGTTGTCTAGTAACATATAATATACTGTAATAATCTATAAAGCATCAGATGTCTACCATGCCTTCTAGTTCAATGACAACAAGAATTATAACAAATATTCTTTTTCTAACTACTGTTTTCTGTGCGTTGCATCTCCCCTGGACAGCTACTATAACCATGTTGATTTCAGAACAAAAGATATGTATGTTGATATTTTTGGCAGATAAACATGCTGTTAATTAGTTACTGATGTGTTGCATTGAAATAGTCTCTGCTCAGCTGCAGAAAACTATAATCATAGGATGTAAATGTTTCTTTTGACAAGCCAGTACATTTCTATTGTATTTAACTGTCTGTAAAAATAGCATTCACACATTACTTGAATTACATTGTGAGTTTAGTATCCTAGCACAGGATGGCATCTGTCCATTTTGAGTTAGGATTTGCAAACCAAAGCTATGGGAGTGAATTGTAGTTTGGCTCACAAGTATTTGAGGCTGATTTGAAGATCAAAACTGGGATCATTACTATTTATTCAGAAATTGGACTCTGATTAATAAAACATTTGTCACCTATCCTATAAATGGCTGTTTCATGTTTCAGGTGGAAAAAGTCAGTTTTCCCACAGCGCTTGTACACAGAAAGTCTGTAGAATTTTCCTCTCTGCGTCAATTATACCTTTAGGGAAACTGCCAGAATTTACAAAAACGCAATGGTTTTGGAAATCACAGCATTTCTGCTGCAGCTATTTTTCTGCAATCCCATCCACCATTACATTGGGCCCCGCTTCTAAGGCCAAGCCACATGGGGCCCCAGCCTTAAAGACTATATACTTTGCAACACACAAATGTCCAAATGTAATGACACTAATGTTTTAAAAGCTGTTGACTTTATATTTAATGCTACTAGATTAGTGTTTTTTTCAGTAAGGCTAGGGCCCCATGTTGTGGAGACGCAATTTTTTTTGTTGCAGATTTTTTTGAGCCATTTTAGTGTTCATCTCAAACAACACAAAGCCTAGATACACCTCTGGCTGTAATATTATTCACAAAACATGCATTGTACTAATATAATAGTCAGGTATCTAGCATTTTCCTGTGACAAATAAATATATCCTTGTACTAATGTTTGTAAAACATTGTATCAGTCCTTATAGCAAGCTTATTAACATACAGTATAGTAGGCATGGATACATTTATTATATGTCAGCTCCATCTCTTCTTTCTTTGCCTAAGCAGGTGTGCTCTGAAGTATATTTTCTTAAGAGGTGCAGAGTTCACAAATGAAATAAATCTCATTTAGATAGAACAAAATAAATCCTATTGAAAATGTTGTCTATTCTACCAATTTATAAGATGAGGCTGTAAATATAAACAAATTCTTGAAGAACATAAGGAATACATACAACTAACAGTAATCTAAACCTAAAATATATCAATTGTTTTAAAAAAAACCTAACTGCTTTACTCTTTAGGCTGAGACCCCACATTGCGGGAACACAGCTTTTTTGTTGCAGATTTTGGTGTGTTTTTTTGAGCCAAAGCTAGGAATAGCTACAAAAAGAATGGGAAATATATAGGAGATACCTATACTTCTAGCTTCTGTTAAATCCACTTCTAGCTTTGGCTCAAAAAAGCTCAGAAAAATCTTCATGGAGCGCCTCAGAAACATTCACAGATTTTTTCTGAAACTATGCCTATTGTGTTAGCCAGGTACATAGTTATGGAAAGCTGGTAGTTTTTATTTGTTAATTGCCTATTTAAAATGTAGTAAAATTAAGATGAAGAAGCATACGCAAAGAGTGAGGAGGGAAAGGCCACAGAGAATACTTAAAGCGGACCTTTCACCACCTCCGACATGTCCAGCTCTTTACATCAATTAATAGCTGCTGCTCCACTAATTTTGGCACACTTGGAATTTTCCTCTAGTCCCCACCATTCCCCAGCAATTTATACAGTTAGTTTTGGTGCCTGGTATGCTATTAATGCTCTCTCAGAAGGACAGTATCAGGTGTGAGGTGTGATTCTGAGCTCTGACACTGGCTGCCTCTGATTGAAGCTCTGAATCACGCTATCTGCCTGACACTGCCCACCTGACATTACAGAGCTTCAATAGCACATCAGGCATCAGAATTAACTATGCTTATTGCTCGGGAACAGTGGAGGCTAGAGACAAAATTCCAACTGTGCTGGAATCAGTGGAGTGGCACCTATTAACGAATGTTAAGAACTAGAACTGGTGGAAGTGCTGAAAGGTCCTGTTTAAAGTGGATCTCACCACCAGGTTCTGCTTTATTTTGTGAAAACAGAAAAACATTAAAAAGCTATGTGACTTTAAGGAGTTTTCCGATATTTTTATTTTGATGACCTAACCTTAGGTTTAGTCATTGATGGCAGATCAGTAGAAATATGACTCCTGGCACCTCCATAAATCAACTGATGGAGTGGGAAATAGAAAGATACATGCAGTGTGCAGTGGCTCGTCACGACTACACAGAATGAATATATTTCGGCAACATCCTCTAAGGGACAGAAAACAGCAGCTAAAAATCCTGTGTGTTTTGGACCTGTGTAGGATTGCTCATGGCACAGGATTTTTTTATCTCCTGTTTTCTCTGCTTTGCATAATTTGAATGCACTAATAAACATAAAATAATGAACATTTCTTCCAGGAGTGCTGGACAATCATTTCCCAGTTTTGAATTACCTGAAACAGAACCTTCTGAAGATTCTTAATATACTTGTATATGCTTGTATATTGTATAAACAGGTCATTTCTATATTATATGGATAAATATAGCTAAACTGAATGTGTTGTAAGTATTATCTCTATTTATGACTATGATGTAAAAGTGCACTGGAATTCAAAGTGTACATATATATGCAATACAGCAGCTTGCTTAATATTATATCTTGACAGTTCTTCTGATAACCGCTTAAATGATTTATTGTCATAAAATAGTATTGATACGGTAATGGAATTTGTCATTCTGCATCCACTTTACAGATGGTGACAGCAGCAGCAGTAGTATTGCCTACAGATGGGACTTAGTGATTTCCTCCATTTTACAATAGTCTTACATATGCCATGGAGCTATTTATTTTCTACATTTGTCAAAATAGTCATTCAAATGTAGCTGAAATGGTGTTATTTACATTCATAGAATTCTATTCATATTCAGTATATTCAGTTCAATTCATATTAGGCAAAAGAGCCATGCTTTGTAAGTGGAGAAGTTGAAATACAAATGATGCAATTTAGTAATGAATTCTAAAGTACATCACCTTTTATTTCCCTCTTTTCACATTTGCCTGTTAAAACCACAAGCCGGAGGCAAATAGTGTAATTATGTACACCAGTTATTCAATATTTATGTTCAGAGCCAAGACGTTGCATAATAATAAAATGTTTTGATCAATCAAAGCACTTACAGTTAAAATGTATTTCTGGTCTGGATGTAGAATATTACATTATTGTTGGATATTAATTGGCTACACTTTGCTCAGCTTGCACCCTGTTTGGAAATGATTTTGTTTATTGGAAATCCTTGCTGTCTCTTTCAGTTCCCATTTGAGGAGGGTGTTTACACTAGTGCTCTCACTGCTGCTATTAAGAGCCTTTTTCTTTTCTTCATTCAGCTAAATGGAAGTGATAAGCATTTACAGAACATAAACATAATGTTTCCTCTTCTTTTATTTCTTTAAAGTTAATAAAAGAGGATTCGTTGGGAAAATGTATTGCTTTGCATATATCCATGTTATCTTCATTGCTGCCTCAGGCAAATTACGTAAATAATTAATTTACATTTGGACATGCAAGAGCAGTTGTAATTAAAGCATGTACTATAGGTGCCAATTAAGCTGCAAGTCACAGAAAACAGCAGAGGCCAATCACACCCAGTGAGGCTCATGTCTGTACGCCCTTGTTCCTTCATTACAATACACTCATTGACTATTTATTTACTCTTCACAAAAAGGCTGCTGTTTTTTTTCTTACTATTGCATCTTTTCAGTCTCTGGACTATATAAAAAAAACTATCTCCCTCAGCAGAGATGATTATATTTTCTGTCCTCTACATTCATGATCTCAAGAAACAAATTCAATTTGCAGATTCCTTTTAAGTCATGTTCTTACAGCATAAAATGATAATGTGTAGAGACTTTTTAGAGAATGCCTTTGTAAACTGATATATAAACTGGGCTTCAACTACTACTATATAATTCAATATGCTGTGCATGGTCATAGTCTGGGTTGTAAAGAATGAAAATCATAGTGATTTTGAATATTTTAGATGTCTACAGTAAGGTTTCTTTGTAGCACATAACTCAAACTCAATCAATTATTATGATATTTGCATACAATCATGCTTGTGTAAACCATATTTGACAAAAATAAGAACATTAACTTAAAATGCCTTTAACACATTTAAGTTCAAATGCAAGCTCTGCCCTGTGCAAAGGACTTTACGGTTCTCCCTCCAGCATGCGCTTTTTATCTCCTACCGGCATTATTTCACGAGGAGAATGAAATCGGAGGCACAGAAAGCTACAGAAAAGTGTTTTATGTAGAAAAAAAAAATTACTTTGCATAGAATAATTTCGATCAATCCAG
Source organism: Leptodactylus fallax (assembly GCA_947044405.1). Taxonomy (NCBI): domain Eukaryota; kingdom Metazoa; phylum Chordata; class Amphibia; order Anura; family Leptodactylidae; genus Leptodactylus; species Leptodactylus fallax. The sequence continues at coordinate 4,981,955 of CAMRHE010000024.1, forward strand.
AGGTAGAAAGTTAATATTGTCTACACTGCCATTTCCTTTGTTTCCTTACTATCAATAACTGACTGAAAGAACAGTGTTTAAGTAAAGTGCCGTGAAATATGCTGATGCTATATAAATCAACATTTTTATTTTTTAGTGTGATTAAGCTAGAATTTTTGATACATTTTGATACATTCTATATACCAGGAAATACCAGTGACAGCAACCTGCCACAAAACTCTCATGCAAAATAATTCCAGCTAATAGTATGGTACTTCAAAGCATATTCTTGTTTTTTCTGCAAAATATCACATAAAACAAGAATATACATTGAAGTACCATACTATTAGCTGGAATTAGACAAAACTGGGACCCATATTACTAATAGGGATATAATATACAAAAACATCACAGAAACATTGATGACTCTCACACCTGCAGTCCAAGAGGGGGGCAGATGATAACTTGTCAAATGCACACAAATGAAACTTAAACATAGACAATGTCACAAGATATTGTGTGGTTCACAGTGCCAGAGAGCATTTTATTGTCCATGCCCAACACTATTAGATCAGGTCCTTTATACGTGCACCCCAACAGTAGTAGCATCTTGCAAAAATAAAGGGACATTAGTCAATATTTCAAATACATCACAAAAGGAAGCCACAGTTACCCAATACCAGACAATACATGGCTGTGCTGGATGCTAGTAGGCCCCAATACAAGATGTGGTGGAAAAAATACAGGTGCAACATGCTAATGCAACATTCACGCTCACACCTACAATCCATGAGGGGGGTGGATGCCAGCACTTCAAATGCACACAAATAAAACTTATACAAGGCAATGTCACATGATAATATGAAGCGTACAGCTCCAAAGAATGGCCTATTGGTCACACCCCACACTATTAGATCAGGTGAGCTGCCCAGCACCTTAATATGAGCACCTCAACAATAACAGCACCATGTAAAAGTGAATAAAGTGTCTGGCCGCATCCCGGAAAAAAGATTAAAATAAATTTAAAGTTTAAATTAAAATAACCAGGAGGCAAACTGGGACCCAGATGCAGATGAGAATAATGTTTTTCCTTTCTTAGTCTGAGGTAGGTACAATGGACCTTCCCAAGGGAGAAAAAAAATAGCTGGCTGGAGAATGTCTGGTTTTCATGGGAGATATTTTTTTTCATGGGATTCATGAGAACAGGTGCCCCTCAGGTGCAAGACTGACGTGAAAAATGGACTTTTTGCACCTCTTTCGTGTGCATCTAGCCTTAGTGAGAGGCAGGAACAGCTCTTAATACAGAAGCAAGGGAAAGAATAAGGATATGCAGCATTTCACAGAAAGTAGTCAATAATTGTTAATAAGGTATATTACAAAAATTATTAATGAATACTGCCAGAAAATCAAACGTCTGAAAGTAGCTAAAAAAAAATACTATGAAAATATGCTGCATTTTTTTTTCCTTGATTCGTTTTTTGTTGCTTTTTTCTCTGGATTTATCAGGTTGAATTTTTTAAAAAACTCTTTTGAAAATGCCGATTTTCTGCAGCTTTTTTTTTCCTTGCAATATGTGGATAAGATTAAACAAAGTCTCATTCTCTTTTGCTGGTACTATAAAATTCAACATTTTTTTCTTCTACATTTCTGCAACGTGTGGCCTTAACCTCCGGTGACACTACACACAGCATTTTTTTTTTTTTAAACAAAAACATCACTGCAATTTTTGGAGCCAATGCCCAAAGAAGCAGTTACAAAAAACTGTTTTTCCCCTTATTATTATTATTATTATTATTAGGGGAGTTTATCAATCCTTCTACGCCTCTTCGTAAATCGGGGCATTTATTAAAACTCGAATACAAAATGCCAGTCTTAATAAATCTTCTCCATTGTGTGTAAAACCCTCCTAAAGCTAAGGCCCCATGTGGAGCCCCGCAAAAAAAAAAGCTCTGCGGGAAAAAACGCAGTTCTTCCTGCATTGCTTTGCATAGAAAGTTCACAGAGGTTTCCTCCATGAACTTTCGTCAATTACACCTATAGAGAAACCGCTGATGTTATATAATTGACATGCTGCGATTTCCAAAATCACAACGATTTTGGAGATTGCAGCGTGTCCACTGTGCGTATTTTTCCCCAAAGTGGGGATGGGATTCTCTGTGGCTGTAAAACACAACGTTTTTTTCCACGGCGTTTCCACCACGTGGGGCCCCGGCCTAAGGCTAAGGTCCCACATTGCGAAAAAGCAGTATTTTGTTGTTTTTCTGCAATGTGGGCCCTCGTCTTAAAAGCATTGAATTGCAGTGGAACCTGTGAGAATCACTTCCAAATACATCTATAAAGCACTTGTAGCAGAGGCGTAGCTAGGGGTTCAGCACAGGGGGGGCGAACATGTCCAAGTGGGCCCCCAACTTGGACATGTTCGTATACCAATACTATGAATATACGGTGAGCGTATAGTGGTATATAACGGCTCTACACAGGGCTCTGCAGACAATTTAGGTGAATACAGTGTAGTAACATTTTGTGACTTACAGGTGACGTCTCTGACTAATCGTTCACAATCCCCGTCTCTTTCATCTGGATGGCCATGACCACTTCTTCCAGTCTCTGTAAAGTTTGCAACGCAGACATCTTTGGCTCCTCACCTTTCCAGGCACCGGACCCACATTGTCCTCACCTACACAAAGCCCCCATCCTGCTGCTACCCCCAATTATAAAATATATAATATAACCCCCCCCATAATGAATAATACCCCCAAGTGCATCTTTAAATTAATAACTTCCCTGTGCACCCCCTTTAAATAGTGCCACTTATTAATAATGCCCCAGCTTTTCCTAATTGAAAAAGGAAAAAAAAAAAAAAGAGAAAAAAAATTATTGGGGTTCCAATACCCGGGACCCCGAGGATGAGCTGCTTGAATGAACCATGGTACCTGTGTAAGCGCCATGACCCCTTCTCTGTTTACATAGTGTCATTCTTTTCATAGCGGCCATGTAATGTAACTACAGCCTCGTCCTATACACGTCTATGCGACAAGGCTGGAATTACATCACATGGTCACTATAAACAGACAGCGTATGATATAAACAGGCGGCGGGGCCCCTTCATACAACTGATCAGTGGGGAATCACTTATCTCTTATTGATGATCTATTCTGAGGATAGATCATCAATAAAAATTAGCTGGAAAACTCCTTAAGGCCAAGGCCCCATGTGGCATCCCGCAGTAAAAAACAGCTGCGGGAAAAACCGCGGCGGCGACACATCGCGGTTTTCCTGCAGCACTTTGCACAGAATGTTTGCAGAGGTTTCCTCTGCAGATTTTCTGCTTCAATTATATCTATAGGGAAACTGACAGTGTTTCCATAAGTATAATTGACATGCTGCAATTTCCAAAACTGTGACTGTTTTGGAAATCGCAGTGTTTCCACTGCGCATATTTTACTGCAAAGTCGGGATGGGATGGGGGCCCCATGTGGCGAAAACCCACAGAAAAAAAACATGGCATTCTAGCAAATCCCATCCACACATTGCGGAAAAATATGTGCAGCAGACGCACTGAGATTTCCAAAACCGTTGTGGTTTTGGAAATTGCAGCATGTCAATTATACCTATGGAAATGCTGGCGGTTTCCATATAGGTGTATAGAAAACAGAAAGTCTACAGGGGAAACCTCTGCAGACCTTCTGTGAAAAGCACTGCGGGTAAAACCACAATGTTACCGCCGCGGTTTCTCCTCCTGCGCTTTTTTGCTGCAGCCCGCTACGTGGGGCCTTAGTCTTAATAAAGCCCAAGTGCCACTTTAATTAAATTAATTGACCCTCATATTATGCCCCTGATTCCCCCTGACATAAATACTGCACCCCTAATGACCCCTTATATAAATGACCACCCCCTTATGTTCATAATGCCTCCTAATATAAATGATGCCCCCTAATGGCCCCTTATATAAATAACCTCCCCCCTTGTATTCATAATACCCTGTAATAACCCTTATATAAATGAACCCCCCATTGTCATAATGCCCCCTAATGAATCCTCCCTTTATAGTTATATTTCCCTCTCCTAACCACTCCTTATGCTATTAATATACCCACAAAAAAAAGTCACACTCACCTACCTGCGATCCTGATGAATGGAGCCGCCGTCGCTTCCTCCCTGTCCACGCACAAGATGTCTGTGGCTGAGCGCGGGCGGCGCGTTGTTGTGACGTCATCGCACCGCCCGTGCTTAGTAGCAGACATCTGTCTGTAGTCTCGGGTTCTTGTAAACCGCAAGCCTGCAGACACCGATCCAGTTAGAAATAAAGGATGTATTAATGGCGGCCCGGGGCAGCCGCCCCCTCTCCCCCCCCCCCCCCGTTAGCTACGCCTCTGACTTGTAGGAAACATGTGGTGTTATCATTGGCTGTATGGTACAAAAAAGTAAAAAGAAATAAAATATGCGTTATATACTTTTGTCTATCTATATATGCGGTAGATTTAAAATAACAGGGCTTTAGGGCTGTGATCATGGAACTATCTGAAAAAGCCCTATTGCCGTATTGAAAGCTTAATATGAATACATTAGTCAAAATATAACCTGGTCTAAAAATATTAAAAGTGCTTGAGGGTATAATTCTAGCACAACCTAAATATTATGTTCAGCAGTCAGTGTTAAAGAGGGTAAATCTTAATGACTAGAGAAAAGTAAATGTAGAGATTTATTTACATTTTGAACTGCAATTTAAGCAGGTTATCAATTACTTATAAATCAGATTTTAGTTGGCAGTAGCTTAACTGTTGGAATGAAATTTAACATGAGAAACTGTGGAAGAGACTTTTCAATAAGTGGAAAAGTTACCATGTTTTAACCCTTTCGCTGCCAGGGGTCTCTGGATATTTTGCACTTCTGGCTGCCAGAGCAATTTTCACAGTTTTGAGATGAACAAATAACACCCTTAACCCTATATATTTCTTGAAAGTAGACAACCTGAGGTTTGCATGTGTCTCAGTGGGTTATCAATAGCCATGTCCATCTTCATGTAATTTTGTGACAAACACAAATAATTTTTTTAAAAATGCACTAAAGCAATATACAGTATTTGCACCTAAATTTCGTATTCAATTATACATTCACACACACAACACATATAAAATAATAGATCAAGGTGTACACAATTTATATATACTGCAAACATCAACTACAACAAGAGCTTGCACTCTCAAAAACACGGATACATCAGACAAGGAAGATTTAGATATTATTCACTATGTTAAAAATATATACTGCATATAGCAAACTGTGACTGTTATACCAAAATCTAACTTTTTTGAGATTGCACAGCATACGTACATAAAAATGCAACTTAATATTTAATATATACAACCACCTTCATGCAACTTTGCAGCAAACAGAGATTGCAAGCAAAAATTGTACAAAAAATCAAATTTGCCACTAAAGTGCAGGCTCAAGCAATCCCTTTCTTCAAACAAAATATACTTTCTAAAAAACTGCAAGATGTGAGGAATTCATACATACCACACATTTATATATTTACAGGTGCAGGTGTTAAAGAACATTATCCCTCTATGTGACAATCAGAGAGCAAAAGTATAGTATGCTCCCTGATTGATAGTAGAGGGAATAACATGGGCAGAGGTCCCTGCTACCTCCCCCTGGGGTCACATACAGGTTATGCACATATGATGATGATTTATCATCAGCTCTGCAGTCTGTAGCTCTGCTCCTCCCCCCTCCCTCCTTCTTCCTTTTATACGCAGCTCTAAGATGCTGCCTGAGGCTGAAGGGGGAGGACACTTTAGAGCCCCATATCTCAGGATTGGTTAGGGCTATGAAGATGAGCCTGGATTAATTTTAAAGATGAGAATTTCATCCATTATGATAGCTCTTACAGATTTGGAGCAATTAGCAGTTAAAAACGCTGTCGGGAACTGAGATCTGCATTAGGATTTCATTGTCGAATTGCATTTTCAACAGTGAATTGCTCTGGATCTTTAAGGGATATCATGATGATCTTGAGATGAGATTCTCTTCTTTAAAGTGAATCCAAGATCATCTTCATAGCCCTAACCGATGCTGAGATATTGGCATTGGTAGTAAGGATGTATTAGATACGTCCTCAGCTACAAAAGTGCCACCCTGGGAGGACGTATAAATATGTGGGCAGCAGGGAAAGGGTTAATAGGAAAAAAAAAATTCTGTTACTCATCATATACAAAAAAAATGGCAGCAGTAAATATCCCTACAATACTTAATCTTAAGGCTAAGTCCCCATGCAGCAAAAAAGCGCTACGGAAAAATCCGCAGCGGCGATGCATTGCGGTTTTTCCTGCAGTGCTTTTCGCATAGAGTTTGCAGAGGTTTCCTCTGCGGTCTTGTGAACCGAGAGCAAGGCAGGTGGTTTGGACTCCGCAACCAGAGATGAACGCACACGCGATAGTTCAAGAAAAAAATATATATTTACTATAAGTTAATAAAGGCTAGTTAAAGGTAAAATGACAGGGCTAAAGACAAGCAAAATATACAATATAGCATGAACAATTTCAAGGCAAATTCTGCAATGGTTTCTACTTTTACTCTGTCCACTTCTGCAGTATGGACACTGAATGAACAATATACTCAAAACTATCCCTAACTGACCCTGACTTCACATTTGGGTGCACCCCCTTTTCCCCAGTGGTCCAGGTGGACCGCTTACAGTCCGTAGAAGCGCGCGGTGGGGCCCAAAGTCGGTCCTTTCTTTTATAGTGAAGCGTCCTCTCCTCACGGTTATCAGGATCTTGGGAGAAATGAAGTCCTCTTTAACAGACAGGGAAACCAACTGAATGCAATGTAATCCAACAGCAGATTCCACTCAGCACACTGACAGTCCTGCCGAATCCATACACTGAGCTGGGATGTAAGCCGGGATTTAGCAGGTGCTGTCCAGTACATCAACAGCACTGCGAGTCTCTATCTGTGGTATCCATATACACAGTCACAATGTCAGTCTCACTGATCAGCCACTGAGCACAGTTCCTTTCACGTGGACTCACTAGTCCTGTTGTCTCTTTACACTCTGTTTGTCTCTGGACCAAGATACAGCTTAGCTGTACAGAAAAATCTCCACACCAGTTCAATACAACACTTGCCAAAATGGCTGCTGCTCTCTGTCTCGTCACTTCCTGCTTCTCTGCTCACACTCTGTCTGCAGAACAGGCAAGCTGACATAAAAGGGGGGGGGGTCTCACTCCAGCATCATGTCACAATTACAATGGCTGCTGTCTTAAAGGAACAGAATCACAGAAATACATTCAACATTAACAGTTTATACAGACAAATGAAGCTTAAGACAACATTGGCTGTCTCTTACATATTCCCCCCCACTTTAAGATTGGCAGTCCCTGCCTATGACTGTATATCCAGAGGGTTGTACTTTTATGCACAGGGTGGTAGTATACCGATGTATGGCAGGCCAAACAAACTCATCCTGCGCATACCGAACAGGGGGAATACCAGCATTTGGCCTAGTGGTCCGTCTGAGGACCGGTGGCATATTATGGGGTGCTGCAGCTATGGGCTGAGAAGGACCAGCGGATTCCGCACCAGAGGGGGCACAGGCCGGAGATACAGTAGTCACAGGTGGAACATCCCCAGGAGCAGGGATCGGCCAACAATCATCCTCCTCGTCGGAGGCCCATTCCGCACCTCCATTCTCTGACTGTGGGAGCTCATTCACATTGGCAGGCCCATCGTGATTTGTCCCTTCAGAATGACACAGGCGCAACATATTTCGGTGAAGTACTCGAACACAATCAGTTCCTTCTTTCTGGACCTGGTACACTGGCCCATTCGCATACTTGCGGCCAACAACACGATACGGCAAAGCCTCCCATCTGCTTTCCAATTTCCCTTGGGGTTTCTTGACACGAACTAGCACCAGGTCGCCTGGTTGCAATGGTGCTTCTTGCACTGGGGTCTTATCAGGATGGGGATGTTCTTGCAGGCGCTGCCGCACCAATCGATGGATCGTCTCAAGTCTCTGCCGATGCGCCCGCACCCAAGAGGTTGGATCCCTCGGAGGGAACCCATCCACATCATTCAACTGTAATTCTCCTATACTTCGCCCAGACCGCCCAAAGAGAAGTGTATAAGGAGAGTACCCCGTTGTAGAATGGACCTGATTGTTATAGGCCCACACCATTTCAGACAAGAACTGAGGCCACTGTAACTTCTTGTCTTCCTCCAGAGTCCGCAGCATCTGTAGCAGAGTTCTGTTGAATCTTTCACAGGCCCCATTTCCCTGAGGGTGGTATGGAGTCGTGTGTGACTTCTTTATCCCGTAGATACGTTGAACTTCTTTCATTACGTGTCCCTCAAAGCAGGCGCCCTGGTCGGAGTGGATGCGTTGGGGGCACCCATATACTCGAATGAAATCTTGGCACAGAGCACGAGCTGCTGACTCAGCTGTCTGGTCCTTGGTGGCGGTTACCACCGCAAATTTGGTGAAGTGATCCACCATTACGAGGCAATACTGGTGTCCGCTATTGGATGGGCCCACCATTAGATAGTCTATCATGACGATTTCTAAAGGTTCCTGGGTCACGATGGTTTGCAGGGGAGCTCTCTGTTCTATTGCCTTATGGATCTCACAAGTTCGACAGCTGCGGCATACTTCTTCGACCATTTGACGAAGACCAGGGCAGTAAATCAGTCGCTGTAACCAATGAAAGGTCTTCTCATGACCAAAATGTCCATTCTTATTATGAGCCTCAACTGCCAAGGAGCGAGCCAGTTCACTAGGCACCACAATTTGGTATCGAATGTCGATCTCAGAAGGTAAATAGACCTTTCGGCATAGCACTCCATTTTTCATCTCCAACTTTTCCCACTGACTCAAAACAGATAATATCTCACGTGTCAGTCGTTCTCTTTCCTCTCTACAGGGCTTCTGGCCTTTCTCAACACACTTGATCATCTGCGCCAGCCCCTCATGGGTCTGTTGTATCTGTGCCCATTCCTGTCGTGAGGGACCAAAGAAAGGAGCCATTTCAGTCCCCTCCATCTCAAACTGATTAGTGGCGGTCAAGGCCTGTGAAAATCTGCTGAAATCGGGCACCTCCACATGCTCCAACTCATGATCCACGTCTTCTGTGGGTGTCTGGGCAGTTACCCTAGAAAGTCCGTCAGCATTCTGGTTCTCTGTCTTGGACCGATACTTAATGCGGTAATTGAATGTAGACATTCGGGCTATCCACCTCTGCTCTAACGCCCCGAGCTTGGCATTTTCCAGGTGAGCTAGTGGGTTGTTGTCAGTCAGTACTAAAACTTCAGCACCGGTCAAATATTCAGAGGATTTCTCGGTCATGGCCCATACCAGTGCCAACAGCTCCAATTTAAATGAACTATAATTCTCGGGGTTTCTTTCAGAATCTCTCAAAGACCGGCTGCCGTACGCTATGACCCTCTCCTGGCCATCCTGAAGCTGGGAAAGCACTGCTCCAAGACCATACAGGCTTGCATCTGTATATAGCTGGAACGGCAAGTGGTAATCAGCATATGCCAAGATTGGGGCTGTTGTCAGTGCATCCTTCAATGCCTGGAAGGCTTGTTCCTGTTCAGGTCCCCACTTCACGGACCGGTTCTTTGGACCACCGGATGTGCCTCGTAGGAGAGCATTAAGTGGTGCTGCTACCTTGGCGAAATCCTTAATAAACCGTCGATAGTAACCGGCTACTCCAAGGAACGCCCTCACTTCTCGCAGGGTAGTCGGTATCGGCCAATCTTGAACAGCCGCTATCTTGTCTCTTGATGGTCTCACCCCTTCTCCTGATACGCGGTGACCCAAGTAATCAATTTCAGATTGGAACAACCGACATTTACTGGGTTTCAATTTGAGCCCATGTTCCCGCAATCTTCGAAATACTTGCCCCAACTGGTGGAGATGGTCTTCAAAGGTCGCAGAATACACTATAATGTCATCCAAGTAGATGAGAGTGAACTCAAAGTTGAAGTCACCGAGACATTTCTCCATCAACCGCTGAAACGTTCCGGGTGCATTTGTCAACCCGAAGGGCATCCGGTTAAATTCGTATAGTCCCATGGGCAAGATGAATGCCGTCTTCTCCTTGTCTTTTGTGGCCATCGGCACCTGCCAATACCCACTAGCCAGATCTAGTGAGGAGAAGTACCGGGCTCTCCCTAGCGCTGAGAGGGACTCCTCAATCCGTGGCAAGGGGTAGGAATCTCGTACGGTGCAAGCGTTTAACTTCCGATAGTCTACGCAAAATCGGATGGACCCATCTTTTTTTCTTACTAACACCACAGGAGCCGCCCAGGGACTCTGGCTTTCTTGGATGATCCCACCCTGTAGCATCTTAGCTAACAGTTCTTTCACTTCCTGATACAACTGTGGAGGAATTTGTCGGTAGCGCTCTCTAATTGGAGGGGTGTCTCCTGTGGGAATCTCATGGTAGATCCCTGTGGTACATCCAAAATCTTCAGCATACCGTGCAAAGGTGGCTTGGTTCTCCCACAACAGCTCATCTACCTTCTGCACCCATTCCAGAGAACATGAACTTACATCCATCTTCATCTGTTCTCGAATTGCACAGCCATTCCATTCAGAGGTGGGTTCCTCATCTTCTCCCATGGACACAGTTACGGTCCACTCATCCCTTTCAGTCGGCTTCAGCTGCATTGGAGTTACTTTCCTTACTTCCTCCGGAGTCACATAGATGTTAGCCAGCAGCCTCCCTGGGGTCAGGTCCACACTCTGGTCCTGAGTGTTTACACATCGAAGTGGTACTCTTCCATTGCGAACTATTGCCAAGGAACGGGCCACTAGCGGATCAACACCTCCTTCGGCTGCCTGCAGTGGTTCTACCAACACAGCTATGCCCTCTAGTTTCCGACAGGTGCCTACGGGCATGGACACTATTGTCTCCCGACTGGGTGGCAGTGTGACTTTTGTATGCAAAGGAACTGAAATTCGAGCCAGAGGACGCTGTGCATCTGAACTTTTCTGTAAGCCACATGTCCGGATCAGCCGCTGGAAAGCTGTTTGAGTAGGCCGATGGGTGGTGGTTTCTTTCCAATAACCGTGACCTTTCTTTTCAAAGAGGATCTGATCTAATTCTTTTAACACATTCATCCCCAAAATGACAGGGACCTTTACTTCATGTGACTCCTGTACCACCACAATGCCTTTCCTACCTAGATCTTGGCCACATACCCAGACATTCATCCAGGCCACTCCCACGACCGGAACTGGTAACTGGTTAGCTGCGACCACTCGTACGAATGTATGGGGATCATATTTCACATGTTGCCGGAAGTACCGTTCATAACAGTCTCTACTCAAGGTCGTTACTTGGGAACCCGTGTCAATCATCCCGGTAACCGGAATACCCTCCATTTCCACCTGTATGACAGGACTTGCAGCGATCAGGTCATCATCAGGGCATTCTCCCCACATAGTCTCCTTCTCAGTCTCCCCTACTACACGCCCTTCAGCAGCAGGGGACTTCAGTTTAACGGCGGTCTCTCATAAGTTTGTCGCTGCTCTGGACATCTAGCAGCAACGTGGCCCATCCGTCCACACTCCCAGCAGCGTATCCCCCGTCGTTCTGGCCATCTGTTTGGGCCCCTTCGGTAAGCCCCTTCGATTTCTCCTGAGCACTGCACTAAATGATTTGGACCCCTTCGGTAGGTCCTATCCTCACCCCTCCAGCGGGGTGGTGGGTGATTCTGACTTGCTGGGTGTGGATGGCTCACCCTTTCATCTCCAGTCTTCTGGAAGTCTGCAATTTTCATAGACTGCTCATCACAACGAGTGTGCAAGTGTTCCATTTGTTCTTGCTGTTTCTGCATTACTGTGAGAATTTCTTTAACCGTCCCTTTTTCTACTGTCTCTGAGCCAGAACTAGCCCCCTGTGACAAAGTAACTCCAACTGCGGTCTGCGGCCTCGGGACCATACTATTGGCACGGGAGATGGCCTCTACCTGTACATCATGGAATTTAGCATCAGTCTCTCGTCGTATAAAATCCTGCATAGTCACAGTTAAACTGCCGTCACGTATCCCCAGGACAAACTGGTCACGGAGAGTCCGATCAGGGTTACAGAAGGCTGGCGAGCCCCCTCTTTCCTTCCTTTGAATATCTCGGAGCAGTTCTTGTAGGGCATTTGCATATTGGGGAAGGCTTTCATTCTCCTGTTGTACCCTCTGGAAGAACCGAGCCTGCAGAGACCCCAGCAATGCAGTTTCTCCATAGATGGTTTCTAGAATCTGGACTACTTGCTCAAATGTCTGCCTTTGTTCAAATGGCCTCAGTATCACCGTGGTCTTAGCATCCCCTTGTAATGTCAATATTGCTAGCTCTACTAGTACTTCTGGTGCGGTCTGGTACATTCGCTGTATCATTCGTATCTGTTCCACCCACATACTCACTGACATATCATTGCCATCAAATTTAGCTAACTGACTCATTATAGCCCCTGCTGGCATTCTTCCTCCAGCACCATTCTCCCGAACGGGTGCGTCACCATCCATTCTGGTAAGCGGATCCTGCCGACTACGCCAATTTGTGAACCGAGAGCAAGGCAGGTGGTTTGGACTCCGCAACCAGAAATGAACGCACACGCGATAGTTCAAGAAAAAAATATATATTTACTATAAGTTAATAAAGGCTAGTTAAAGGTAAAATGACAGGGCTAAAGACAAGCAAAATATACAATATAGCATGAACAATTTCAAGGCAAATTCTGCAATGGTTTCTACTTTTACTATGTCCACTTCTGCAGTATGGACACTGAATGAACAATATACTCAAAACTATCCCTAACTGACCCTGACTTCACATTTGGGTGCACCCCCTTTTCCCCAGTGATCCAGGTGGACCGCTTACAGTCCGTAGAAGCGCGCGGTGGGGCCCAAAGTCGGTCCTTTCTTTTATAGTGAAGCGTCCTCTCCTCACGGTTATCAGGATCTTGTGAGAAATGAAGTCCTCTTTAACAGACAGGGAAACCAACTGAATGCAATGTAATCCAACAGCAGATTCCACTCAGCACACTGACAGTCCTGCCGAATCCATACACTGAGCTGGGATGTAAGCCGGGATTTAGCAGGTGCTGTCCAGTACATCAACAGCACTGCGAGTCTCTATCTGTGGTATCCATATACACAGTCACAATGTCAGTCTCACTGATCAGCCACTGAGCACAGTTCCTTTCACGTGGACTCACTAGTCCTGTTGTCTCTTTACACTCTGTTTGTCTCTGGACCAAGATACAGCTTAGCTGTACAGAAAAATCTCCACACCAGTTCAATACAACACTTGCCAAAATGGCTGCTGCTCTCTGTCTCGTCACTTCCTGCTTCTCTGCTCACACTCTGTCTGCAGAACAGGCAAGCTGACATAAAAGGGGGGGGGTTCTCACTCCAGCATCATGTCACAATTACAATGGCTGCTGTCTTAAAGGAACAGAATCACAGAAATACATTCAACATTAACAGTTTATACAGACAAATGAAGCTTAAGACAACATTGGCTGTCTCTTACAGTCTTTCTCTTCAATTATACGCATAGGGAAACTGCTGGTGTTTCCGTAGGTATAATTGACATGTTGCGATTTACAAAGTCACAACAGTTTTGGAAATCGTTTGGTGTTGATTGCGCGTATTTAACCGCAGTGTGCGGATGGGATTCGCTAGAATCCCATCCACTACACAGTGACTGCAAACCGCAGCGTTTACGCCACGTGAGGCCCCCGGCCTAAAGCAGGGTTGCAGAAAAAAAAACTTCACAATATGTAAAAATAAAAATATTCTTAAATATTTCAGTCTTCACAATATGTAAAAATAAAAATATTCTTAAATATTTCAGTCTTCACAATATGTAAAAATAAAAATATTATGAAATATTTCAGTCTTCACAATATGTAAAAATAAAAATATTATGAAATATTTCAGTCTTTTAGCGTTCTTTTAATAAGATACTATAGCTCAGATTTCACCAAGTAAAGCACACTTTTTATTCTCATTCGATAGGAACTTGAAGTTCTTAAGCCTTATGCAAAATGTAATTTCAGGCCCACTGTTTTCATAGTATTATTATTTTCTTATGTGGCAGTCAAACTGTTGGGCCCCCACAAACTCCAGGGCCCAGGTACACCTGTAACATCTGCACCTGGAACACTGTTTCCGTAAATGTGCACATTGAGAGAGGTATATGAAAACTGTGTAAAAAAAAAAAAAAAAAATACAGGTTTTCTTTTAGACAGTTTGATAACTCTCTCTCAGAGATGGGTGAACCACTCTGTCAAAAATCCATATTGTTCAGTTTGTAATAAAACCAAATAAATGGCAATTTGTCTTGGACAAACTAAAATGGCTACTGCCACATGTATGAGAAGGAAATAGAGAAGAGACATGTGTGTATGACTCAGACTTTGACGTTCTAGCACCACCTGACATCAGCTGACAGCCTCTCAGCCAATAGATAGTAGTGGCTGGACTTCTTTCAGTGCTGATGTCAAATACAGTATATAAGATGCTCCAAGTGTGACCAGAAGCTAGTTGCAGAAATGGTGAAGATAGTATATGGTCTATGTTTCATCTCACTGTATCATATGGGACACATATGTCAGAAAAGCAATAGGAATTTAAATACGGGCAAATTAGAAATAGAAATGAATAGGAGTGAGGGCAAGCTTGAGAGTGACTGCTGCCTTCCTGGCGACTCTAAAACATTACAGACACACATACAGGACAGTTAACCCTTCCATTGCCAGTTCCATCTGTATACACAGTCTTTAAACATACATTTTACTGACAAAACAATCCTGTTAGTGAAAAGTCCATTGTTAAGGGCTTTTTTTAAAGCAACAGTTTAATTTTTTTCATTAACTACATAGCAACTGTTGTTCTAACAGCAAAGCTTTGATTCTACCTGTGTGAAACTCATTACTCTATTTAAGTGAATTTTTGTTGTTCACCCAATATATAGTCTAGCCTGTGCTAAACTGAAGAAAATTGTAATTGTTATTTAATGTTTTTTCTATTCTTTACTCTAATTTACTTTACTCTACCACCAAATACACAGATAACAATCTCCATTATTTAAGCATTTTTTTGTTGTGTTCAGTTCACCCAATATTCAGTCTAGGCTGTGCTAATCTGAAAAAAAACTTTTATTTAATGTTATTTTCTCCTATTATGCCCAGCCTCACCACCAGTATGCAGTATTGTAGCCTGCATTAATCTAAAAAATAATCTTCATTATTTAAGTTTTTTTTTTGCATTCAGTTCACCCAATATACAGTTTAGCTTGCGCTAATCTAAAAAAAAATCCTTTTTATTTAATGTTTTTTCCTACTTTGCTCACCTCCATCACTAAATACACAGCCTGACAGTGTTGTTAATTTTAAAAAAATATTCAAATAATTTCTTAAGTGTTTTTTGGCTGCAAATATATGCAGTATTGCAGCCTGCGCTAATCTAAAATAGAATCTGCAATATTTAAGGTTTTTTTTTGTTATGCACTAATCTGTAAAAAATTTTTATTAAATGCTTTTTTCCTTCTCTTTTCACCCATACACCAAATACACAGTGTGACACAATGTTGTTAATATGAAAAAAATATTAAAATAATTTCTTAAAAGCTTTTTACTCTGCACATATATACAATATTGCATCCTATGTTAATCTAGAAAATAGAATCTCTGTTATTTAAATCTGACTGTTCTTGAAATACTCCTTTGTAAGAAAACAACAAAAAAAAACAACAAAAAAAGACATCCATACAGTGCCAGAATTGTTGCCAATCACTATGAGTGAGGGGAAAATCTGCAGGTGGAAATTATTAGGATGTGCATGGCCATGATGTGTCAAAAAAAAGTGGGGAAGATGATTCTTTTGTGGATAGGATCTAGCAAACGAGTCAGGGTGAAGAGGTGACATTAAATAAAGAGAGTGGTGGCAGTGGCAAAGGTAACAATTTGAATTATCCCAACATCCAAAAATCCTGCCCAGGGAAGACCTCACGGGTGGTAGTGGTGGCACTGGAGGTGGTAGTGGCAGACATGTTTCCGCTACTGCTGATGCTGGCAACAGCAACTACCCACTATTACCTTCCATGTGGGAATTTTTTGGCACATTGCCAAATGATTAATCCATGACAATGTGCAAGATTAAATCTATGGCAATGTGCAGGTTTCAAACGTAGGAACATCTTTATGTACTCATGAAAAGGCATCACTATCTTATTGGCAAAAATAGACTTCCCAGTGGCAGCAACACTGGCAGGGAAAGTGAGAAAGACTGTTATACTCCATCTCCCTGTGAGTTTCCTTGTAGGCAGGCCACATTTATACCTAGAACATGGTAGTCGTTATCATCACCAACTGTTTCTCCTCCTCCTTTTCTTCCATGACAACTTCATCCATAGGGCGTTGTGTGTCTAAGAAACAGCAATATGTGCCCAGTCAACCGGTGGTTGAGCAACTTAAATTGCACTTGGTCAAGTTGCTGGTGGTGTAGTTGCTGCTGCACCACGTAGTGAATTACACTGCGTTTTGCGAACTGATGGCATGTGCTCAACCTCAATGGAGGATACCTAACCACAATTATTTGCCTAGGAAAGTTGTCCCTACTCTATATATCGCTATGTGTTAGAGAACAGGGTCCTTTCCTTAGGTATGTCAGTAGTAGAGTAGCAATTATAGACAAGGACAAGACATGGCTTTCACCGCTCACTGGGTCACAGTCCAGAACACAACAAGGCCAGGTGCTAGTTTCACCCCAATTGTACAGGCTCAGTTCCAACACCATGTAGGGCCCATCCACCTCCTCTGAATTCTCCTTTCTGGACCATTTACCACCACCATCTTCACCAGGGCAAGCTGTTGCTTCAACTCCTCTTCCTGCCCCTCGTATCATGGGTGTAAGGTGAAGTGCTGCCATGCAGTCTTACAATTAATGAGCTTGGATCAAGTAAGTGACACAGCAGAGGAGCTGCTGTGCTGTATCCTGCAACACGTATCTCGTTGGAAGGCTCCTCAACAACTCAAACTGGACAGCATTGCTAGTGACGATGGCACCAATATTGTTGCTGCGCTTCAGTTAGGATGAGTGACATGTTGTCCCTGTATGAAGCATGTCCTTAATCCCATGGTTTTCTACTTTATTAACTAGTACAGTGGCTTAAAAGAGGTGCTCCTCATGGCCAGAAAATTCTCTGCACATTTCAGCCATTCTTTTGTCACAAAAAACACCCTGCTTGATTTGCAGTGACAAAACAGTCTGCCTCGGTGGAACTCCACCTTAAACATGCTGGAGTGTCTGTGTGAGCAGCAGAAGGCAGTGAATGGTTACTGTATGCAGCAGGCCACAGGAACAATGTGTTACTTTGAGATACGTTATTGGAGGCTCATTAGGGAAGTGTGTCGGTTTTTCAAGCCCTTGAAGAAGCCACTAAATTTGTTAGCAGGGACAACTGCAGTATCAGCAATATGAACCCTCTATTGTATATCTTACAAGAAATACTTACACTCATGCAATGAGGGAGGGAAGAGGAGGAACAGTTTCCGCCTCTTAGTCAACATCATCGCTCTGTGTTGATGGAGGAGGATCTGGGTCAGGGTCATTATGATGGAAGAACTGGAACTCCTAGACTAGAGGAGAAGGAGGAAGACTCTCTGTTGGATGCAGAGGGGGCTCTTGATATGTCACAGGCACAGCCAGGGGAGGAGGCTGACCCTTATTTATTCCAATATGATGATAATGACCAAACCAGCCAAGAACACCAACCATTGCAGTCCCCTGGGCCCGTGCATATACTGGCAAGCATAGCAAGCTGTATGATCTGCTTCTTACACAGCAACAAGCATATAATTAGTATTAAACAGAGGGATGAGTGCTGTATGGTAGTGTTCTTAGACCCTCACTATAAAGACAAAATGTGCAAATTGTTCCTGCTCCCAAAGGGAAGAAAAATTAGAATATTATCAGGATAGAATGTATACAGAGCTTACCACAGCATTTAGGGAGACCACTGCAACTGCCAGTTGTATGCGTACCCAGGTGTCCTCTGCCTGCTCCCTGTTCACCTCACTCAGCCAGCACTCCACCTCCTCTGCCAGTGCTACAGCTCTGAGTGTCAGTAGGAGTAAAATCAGCAGCATCAGCAGTCAGACCCAGTACAGTATCTGTAAGATGATGAACTGAAAATTTTTCAGCTCACAGCACCAACCAGAGCCAGAACAGGCAAGTGACACCCACTGAAAAACGAAAAAAAATATAACCACACAGCCCAACTCACGAAATAGTGTTTGAATGTAGACACCGTCCTCCTGAGATTCCTGATGCACAGACACGGACAAAAGCCTCCTCGGTTTGAGGCAAAGAAGTAACTCCACGTGTTAAAAGAATGGTGTCCAGCAGCCAGTTCAGCCAGGTATGAATAAAACATAACTTTTAATTCATCAACATAACAAAAGGATCATTTAAAAAGCATAGAGAGATCCTATGTGCTAGACAGAAGCAAAGAGTTTTCTTACGCATTTCGAGGATGAACTCCCCTTAGTCATAGCATGACTATGCTATTCTGTCTAGCACAGAGGATTCCTCTGTGCTTTTTAAATGATTCTTTTGTTATGTTGATTCATTAAAAGTTACGTTTTATTCATACCTGGCTGAACTGGCTGCTGGACACCATTCTTTACATATGTGAAGTGACACCCACTGCCTGCAGCAGCAGGTACAATCATCCCTAGTGTGTACCTATATTCCAGCAGATAACTCTTACTCCATGGAATTCTGGACCAATAGGTTAGAGCAGTGGAAGCAGTGATGCAGTTTTAACTTGTCTGTTGTGACACCTAATAGGACAAAACTTAACTGTCCATCGCTAGTATGGAAAATATTACTTTTGTCAAAAATTAATTAAGGCGTGAATCAGTGAGGATTTTCAAACACCTCTGGCTGATGCCTCTGAATAGCAGTGTCACTGTCTCCCTTCATCATCATGTTCCATTTCCTGTACTGCTGCTGATGCTGGCTGCTACTCCTAAACAGCTACCACTGTCCCCACTCAGCCAGACATGTCCTGTAGCCTGGTCCATCATATCATTCCACAATAGCACACTGTTGGTGAAACAGTGTTGCATTAACAAAACAAAAGAATAAAACCAATTTAATTACACATTTGCTCACAATATAAGGATAATTTTTGGTGGCTTTTTCATCATCACTTTTTAAGAGGCTCACAGCCACAAATTTCTCTCCTAAATAACATCAAGCCTGTAGTACTTACAAGTACTATAATGTTGTACCATGTTAGCCATAGAAAGTAGTGGAAGAGTGAAGAAATCAGGCGATACCTTTTAGAGGCTAACTGAGTATATTTGATAAGTAAGCTTTCGGAAGTCTAGCTCCCTTCATCAGACATGGTGTTATACAAACCTGAAAATTCACATTATTTATACATACACAAGGCATGGATCTTCAAAAGGATTCTTGAACTAACAAAATGCAATATAGGTAGAGAAGTTATTTATAACAGGTCAGGAAATCAACAGTCTAAAATTTGTGGTGCGTGACAGAGGGATCTGTTATCTATCTGTAATGAGGTTGGCTAATATTTCTACAAAACCATTACTTTTCACAATATAAATGTGACAATCTTAATAATGATGTTAAAGTAACATCTATAAATTAAAAGTGTAAAGTATATAGTTAGAAATCAGTACGCATGCATGAACACAGGCCAAATAAGATATTCCGTGAAAACACATAAATATATAGTGCCAAAGTAAGAGACTTAGTCCATGTGATATACCCGATGTCTGCCAAAACCTCCACCTCCAGCCCCAACACTCATTCACCCCTGCTTTGGGCTATTTATGCTCATGTTAATAATAAAAATATTTATTTGATATATTGTTGTTTGTGAGTACTTTGCATAATCATTCTATATTGGTTATAATATTCTAAATTCAGCCTCCTGGCTGCCATAGCGACCCCGCAAATCTCATTACAGGCGATCTTGCCCCTGAAGCACCCTGATGCTGTGATGCTATTAATTATGGCATCTGAGGGGGTAAGCCGCCAGGTCCAAGGTCTCAGCTGTGTAATACAGCCAAGACATGGAAGTCATGCCACCGGTACAGATCCTGTGCGCGTGGCATGAATGAGCCATACTATTATGACGCTGAGAATTAATGATATGCTCAGCACATTGTAATAGTACAGTGCAGAGGGGGAAGGGGATAAATTTGTGTCTATATCCACAATAGGTGTATGTAAGTATATTAGGAGATGAAAATCTGTGGTCACTGAGACTGAATAATGACATTTGATTGTCACATAAACAGTAAAGTATAATTTAGAGCAGAAGGTGAATAATGCAGAAGAATAACTGCAATTACAGATGTGTCCATCCTTGACTTATCTATTAGTTGTTTAAGAACCCCATTTTCTCATGAAACCAATTCAGTACAATATAGCAAAATGCTAGCAAATCCCCTGACAGGCTACAATTCATAGAACAAACAGTAGGTAGCCATACATAGAAACTCATATGATGGCACTTTGTGATAAAAGATTTACATAACAGTGTCCACAAAAATATAACTCTGACACACTACAGGACAGACAAGATGAAACATAATGGAGGTATTTGGACCACTATACACGGACTGCACAGATCCAAAGGGTATTAGCAAAAAATGATTTATTTCCCAAGGTATGGTACAGTAAGCACACACAACACGTTTCGGGACCAGCAAGTCCCTTTTTCAAGTGTATCACACTGCAATAAAACATCAAACAACATTAAAATTCATAAATATCATAAATACCAATCGAAAATATATGATAAAAAATGAAAAATAAAAAATATTAGTATTAAAAGTCATTGTGGGAATATGCAACAAGTATGATTTAATATATATATATAAAAAATATATATAAATAACTAAATAAATGAATGAATAAATAAATAAGAATTAGTGCTCAATAGTTCCAAAGAATCCATTAGCATTAGCAAAAATTCAGGCAAATAAGTTTAAACAGTGGATTAATGCTATAGAATAAACATCTTTTGATAGTCATAAGCATAGGCAGGTTAATTGCATGAAGTAACATTGATATATAATGATTGATTGCTTAAGGTAACCAAGGAATACTATGATGTGCCTCTGTCATGTAAATAGTGCAAAATTAGCATAAACTTACCTCCCTCCAAGAGGAGTTTTAGATCTCACTAGAACTGTTCAAGTTTGAAGTGCCATGGAATTAGCATATAAATAGCGTTCTAAAATTTGCATTGCACATGCGCTAAAACGCCAATGCGCACGTATTCATTGAGGCCAAGGTGTAGATGGCTTCAAAAGGCATACTGGGCATGCTCAAGCGGTATATACGAGCATGCCCAGTTGCTTCATGTTACGAACTTATGAAATGAGCGGTGAAATTGCTCGTTATCCAAAAATTCCTACACCAAATGGATATTTAAGTTTAGGAATGATAGGGGACTAATATAAATATGTTTCAAATGGATTAATAGATTGATTTAATTGGTGGAAAAATAATGAAAATGAGAGGCTCTCACAGATATATGAAGAGATAGGGAGTTACTATGTTTTCCTTATATGACATTAGCTATAGAATAAATACATAATTAATGGACAGTAATATTAGCACTGTATACAATAAAAGGGTATTGTTATGTTGCCCCAAGAGTGCTTAAATGAGGAAAAAAAAATAGAATAGACTAAATATTAGTATTACTAAATATTAGAACCACAAGAATTATATCTTATAGAGTTCAACATATTAAGTGTGCTCCGTTTTATAAAATATTTAACAATGCTAGAATCCCGTTATATCTTCCAAGGCTTCATTGAGCCCTTCAGGGGCCAATGTGAGTAATGGTAAGAAAATCCCTCTCATTTTTACTGATTATGCCATTACAAAAGGCATTGGAAATTAGTGAGTTGTAATCTAATAGATATTTGTTGGGAGGATCCGATGGTAAGAGTGTATAATAGTTTTTATCGGATAGAATGTTATAGGCCTCATGGAGATAGGCTGTTCTATTTTGAATCACTATGCAACCACCTTTATCCACACTCCTTACGACAATGTCTTTATTTTCCATAAGGGTGCGGATACATTTTGATTCATTTTTTGTCAAATTGGGTTTGATTTTGGAATAGTGGGATTTGGAGAGGTGTCTAAAATCTTCAGCAACTAAGGAAAAAAATGTTTCAATGTGGCTACCTCTATTGTATATTGGATTGAAAGAAGATTTGGGTTTAAGATGTGTGGGAATGATTGGTGGATCATTGGTGTTTACTTGGTTTAGAGTATCTTTATTGAAGGTATCTGGACTGTTCGTGTGATGAATTGTATGGTCATTAGTTTCAGGAATAGAATCCTTGTTATTGGTATTGGTGTTAGTGATAGCAAAGTGTCTTCTGAGGGTTAATTTTCTGATAAAGTGATTTAAATCAAGGTATAATTGAAAATCATTGTGACTTTGTCCTGGGCAGAATGATAGCCCTTTGCTGAGTAGGCTGGTTTCAGAGTCACTCAAGACATGATCAGAGAGATTAAAGATACATGTAGCTAGGGTTTGTTTCTTTTCGGCGTTGGACTTAATGGATCTGACCCTAAATTTGTTTTTTTTTGCCTCCTCTACAACCTCTATATTTTTTAGAGAGGTGAGGATAGATTCTGATTGATGTTCTCTGTTTTTTCTCTTTAGGTTCAGTGGGCTTTAAAAATCCGAGATTTTGCTCTAAAGAGGGGCCTCTTTTGTATGTAAATATGTTATGGGAGTAGGACTAGCTTGTATTGCATCCTGTATCCGTATTGTGGGTCTGGGTGTTAGTGTGGGAGGTAGGCCTAAAAAAGACTCCTTATTAAGGATGTTTGTATAGTGGTGGACAATTCCAGGGCTTTGTGTATTTGTGACATAGAAAGAGGAGTGTTGTAGGGTGAATCATCCAACACACCTACTTCGGAATCGGCGCTAGAATCTTGAAGGTTAGATGGAAAAGCTGGTAGAGAAGCTGATGGAGAGAGTAGTGGTGGTCCAATCGGATATATGGAAAGGGTGGACAAGGAAGAGTCACTTGCAGGAGAAAGAATTTTGGAACAATGTGGTGTAGTCCCAAATTTTGTGGGAGGCAAACAAAGAGAACTAGGGTTAGGTGGTGGTGGGTGGCCCGAAGGTGATAGTGGATGGATGGATGTAATACGTTGCTCATCTTGGGGTATTGATAGATTTGGTTCGGCTGATAAAGTGGGTATATTAAGACTGGATACTGATGTGGGGAGTTTATTGGTGTTTGTGGATTGGTTTAAACTGGGAGTTGCATGATTGGGTATTGTTTGGTTCTTGATGTTGACTGGTAAATTGGGCTCAGATTCACCAAAAGAATGTGTGTTATGTTCATGAATTCGTTTTCTCATCATCTTATTTCTTAGTGATTGGGGGCCACTCAGTCTGGTTCTGGTTTGTGTCCTAGGTGTTCTAGTATTTTGATTCATATGGAGATTTGTTTTGGGCATAGGGGCTCTTTTGCTCCGCTTTGACCAAAATTTTATGTTGTTATCAGCAAAATCATTACGATCTCTGTTAAGTTTTTTGCTTTTTGCCTCCAGAATATTCCTCTCATAATCAGTCGTACGTGCACTTTACTACATGTTTAGTACGTGTACTTTACTCATTTTTGGAAAGTCTGGGTGACCCACAAACCCAGCTATTTGGTTATTCATGATATTTATTTTATTACTCAAGGAAGTGGCCAAAGCCAACCTTTTTTGGATGATTAATTCAATTAAACCTTTAGTACTATGATGTAAATGGAATTGTCCACCACTACAAACATCCTTAATAAGTCTTTTTTAGGCCTACCTCCCACACTAACACCCAGACCCACAATACGGATACAGGATGCAATACAAGCTACTCCTACTCCCATAACAACTTTACATACAAAAGAGGCCCCTCTTTAGAGCAAAATCTCGGATTTTTACAGCCCACCGAACCTAAAGAGAAAAAACAGAGAACATCAATCAGAATCTATCCTCACCTCTCTAAAAAATATAGAGGTTGTAGAGGAGGCAAAAAAAAACAAATCTAGGGTCAGATCCATTAAGTCCAACGCCGAAAAGAAACAAACCCTAGCTACATGTATCTTTAATCTCTCTGATCATGTCTTGAGCGACTCTGAAACCAGCCTACTCAGCAAAGGGCTATCATTCTGCCCAGGACAAAGTCACAATGATTTTCAATTATACCTTGATTTAAATCACTTTATCAGAAAATTAACCCTCAGAAGACACTTTGCTATCACTAACACCAATACCAATAACAAGGATTCTATTCCTGAAACTAATGACCATACAATTCATCGCACGAACAGTCCCGATACCTTCAATAAAGATACTCTAAACCAAGTAAACACCAATGATCCACCAATCATTCCCACACATCTTAAACCCAAATCTTCTTTCAATCCAATATACAATAGAGGTAGCCACACTGAAACATTTTTTTCCTTAGTTGCTGAAGATTTTAGACACCTCTCCAAATCCCACTATTCCAAAATCAAACCCAATTTGACAAAAAATGAATCAAAATGTATCCGCACCTTTATGGAAAATAAAGACATTGTCGTAAGGAGTGCGGATAAAGGTGGTGGCATAGTGATTCAAAATAGAACAGCCTATCTCCATGAGGCCTATAACATTCTATCCGATAAAAACTATTATACACTCTTACCATCGGATCCTTCCAACAAATATCTATTAGATTACAACTCACTAATTTCCAATGCCTTTTGTAATGGCATAATCAGTAAAAATGAGAGGGATTTTCTTACCATTACCCACCTATCAATAGCATTATTTTATCATTTGCCTAAAATTCATAAGCATCCCACTAATCCTCCCAGTTGTCCAATAATTTCAGGCATTCAATCCCTTACTTCCCATTTATCAGAATTCATCGACATACACCTACAGAGATATGTTTGTAAACTGTCCACTCATCTTTAGGACTCAGCCAATGTCATAAGAGATTTGTTAAATATAACATGGAAATCCACCTATATTTGGGCTACTTTAGATGTTGCTTCGCTATATAGCAATATCCCCCATGCCAATGGTATTGCTGCTATTTCAACAGTTTTGACAAATGATTCTACTATGCCTGACCAACAGAGAGAATTTTTACTCAATGGTATTGAATTCATATTGAAACATAATGTTTTTGAATTTGATGAAAAATCTACCTCCAAAATAGGGGGATGGCTATTGGGACCAAATTTGCTCCCAGCTATGCCAATCTTTATATGGGGAGTTTTGAGGATGAATTTATCCACAAAAATAAAGATTGGTCACAGCATATTATTTATTTTAAGAGATTTATTGACGATTTACTATTCATATGGGATGGCTCTCCAAATGAGTTTGTTAATTTCACCCAATATTTAAACAACAACTGGGGACTAAAATTCTTGGGGAAAACAGAACCCGTTGAAATAGAATTTTTGGACCTAATTCTGGTGGGTTCCACTGAGGGCATCACTACTTGGACATTTTTAAAAAAAGTAGATTGCAACAGCCTTCTCGATTTCAGTAGTGAACACTACTACAAATGGAAACACAATGTACCGTATGGGCAATTTAAGCGTATTAGACGGAATTGTACCAGTGATGAAGATTACATCCTCCAAAGTAATATTCTAAAAGAAAGGTTTATGGAAAAAAATTATCCACAAGGAATAGTGAAGGCAGCCGAAATTAGAGCCAGAAAACTATCCCAGGCCCAATGCCTAGCCCCTAGGAACAAAAATAAAGTAAAATCCAATGATGCTTTTAAAAGTAACTTCATCACGACTTATAATGGTGCTCATAATAATATTCGCACCATATTACAGAAACACTGGCATATACTTAAAAATGACCATTATCTCAAAAAAAAGCCTACCAACTCAACCTGGAATTACATTTAGGCGTGCTAAAACATTGAAAAATCTGATTGCCCCTAGTCTCCTACGTGATAATTCCAATGCTATACAACCCCGAAACACAGATTCCTCGGGAATTTCAGTAGGCAGCTATAAATGCGGACACAAGAAGTGTAAGTGTTGTCTTAATATAACACACAATACAACTTCAATCACTAGCAATACCACTAATGAAACATTTCAACTCTCACACATATTGGACTGCTCTACCTCCTATGTAATTTACTTATTGGAGTGCCCATGTTGCCTCCAATACATAGGAAGAACTACAATGTGCCTACGTAAGAGAATCAACAAGCACCGTTCAAATGTAACTAATGGCTTCCAAAAGCATAGTGTGTCCCGTCATGCCTGTCTCAAACATAAGAATGATTTTAAAGGCTTTATGATAACCCCAATTGATCATGTTAATATAAAAAATTCCAGCAGATTCAACACTTCGAAACAGAGAGAGATGTTCTGGATATTTAAAATGAAAACCTTGGCCCCTGAAGGGCTCAATGAAGCCTTGGAAGATATAACGGGATTCTAGCGTTGTTAAATATTTTATAAAACGGAGCACACTTAATATGTTGAACTCTATAAGATATAATTCTTGTGGTTCCGTATACTAATATTTAGTCTATTCTATTTTTTTTTTCCTCATTTAAGCACACTTGGGGCAACATAACAATACCCTTTTATGTGTATGTATTTATGGATTCCTTTTATATGGATGTGTATTGTACACAGTGCTAATATTACTGTCCATTAATTATGTATTTATTCTATAGCTAATGTCATATAAGGAAAACATAGTAACTCCCTATCTCCTCATATATCTGTGAGAGCCTCTCATTTTCATTATTTTTCCACCAGTTAAATCAATCTATTAATCCATTTGAAACATATTTATATTAGTCCCCTATCATTCCTAAACTTAAATATCCATTTGGTGTAGGAATTTTTGGATAACGAGCAATTTCACCGCTCATTTCATAAGTTCGTAACATGAAGCAACTGGGCATGCTCGTATATACCGCTTGAGCATGCCCAGTATGCCTTTTGAAGCCATCTACATCTTGGCCTCAATGAATACGCGCGCATTGTCGTTTTAGCGCATGTGCAGTGCAAATTTTAGAGCGCTATTTATATGCTAATGCCATGGCACTTCAAACTTGAACAGTTCTGGTGAAATCTAAAACTCCTCTTGGAGGGTGGTAAGTTTATGCTAATTTTGCACTATTTACATGACAGAGGCACATCATAGTATTCCTTGGTTACCTTAATCAATTAATCATTATTTATCAATGTTGCTTCATGCAATTAACCTGCCTATGCTTATGACTATCAAAAGATATTTATTCTATAGCATTAATCCACTGTTTCAACGTATTTGCTTGAATTTTTGCAAATGCTAATGGATTCTTTGGAACTATTGAGCACTAATTCTTATTTATTTATTTATTCATTCATTTATTTAGTTATTTATTTATTTATATTTTTTTTATATATATTAAGTCATACTTGTTGCATATTCCCACAACGAATTTTAATACTAAGATTTTTTATTTTTAATTTTTTATCATATATTTATGATATTTATGAATTTTAATGTTGTTTGATGTTTTATTGTAGTGTGATACACTTGAAAAGGGACTTGCTGGTTCCGAAACGCGTTGTGTGTGCTTACTGTACCATACCTTGGGAAATAAATCATTTTTTGCTAATACCCTTTGGATCTGTGCAGTCCGTGTGTAGTGGTCCAAATACCTCCATTGTCCTCTCACCTCCTGCGGATGTTACACAGTGACAGCAGCGATCCTATATCCACTTGTTAAATACTCTTTTTTTTTTTTTTTTTTGAGTTGGAAGGGACCTCAAGGGCCATCGGGTCCAACCCCCTGCAAAAGCAGGTTTTCCTAAATCATCCCAGCTATATGTTTATCCAGTTTCCACTTGAAGATTTCCATTGATGAAGAGCTCGCCACCTCCTGTGGCAGCCTATTCCACTCCCTCACTACCCTCACTGTCAGAAAGTTTTTCCTAATGTCTAATCTGTATCTCCTTCCCTTTAGTTTCATCCCATTGCTTCTTGTACTTCCTTCCGCTAATGAGAATAGAGTAGATCCCTCTACACTGTGACTACCTTTCAGATATTTGAAGACCGCTATTAAGTCTCCCCTTAGCCTTCTCTTCTGCAAACTAAACAATCCCAGTTCTTTTAGCCGTTCCTCATAGGACATGGTTTGCAGACCTTCCACCATTTTGGTTGCTCTTCTCTGGACTTGCTCCAGTATATCGATGTCTTTCTTGAATTGAGGCGCCCAGAACTGTACACAGTATTCTAGGTGGGGTCTGACCAGGGCAGAGTACAGCGGAATAATTACCTCTCTTGATCTAGATTCAATGCTTGTCTTAATACATCCCAGAATTTTGTTAGCCTTTTCTGCAACAGCACCGCGTTGTTGGCTCATGTTGAATTTGTGATCTACTATTATACCCAAGTCCTTATCCCCTGTACTATCACTTAGTTCTATTCCTCCCATACTATATATGCTTTTTACATTTCTGTTACCCTGATGTAGGACTTTGCATTTGTCCCTGTTAAATACCATTCTGTTCGCCCCAGCCCATTGTTCCAGTGTGTCTAAATCCTTTTGAATACACTCTCTCTCCTCTCTAGTGTTGGCTATTCCTCCTATCTTCGTATCATCTGCAAATTTTATAAGTTCCCCAATAATCCCATCGTCCAGATCATTTATAAAGCTATTAAAAAGTACTGGGCCCAGGATAGAGCCCTGCGGCACCCCGCTTTTTACTTTCTTCCAGTTCGATGTGTAACCATTTAGTATTACTCGTTGTGCCCTATCTTTAAGCCAGTTGTGAATCCACCTAACTGATTTTTTATCAAAGCCATACTTAATCATTTTTTCAATAAGAATGTTATGTGATACTTTATCAAATGCCTTACTGAAATCAAGATATACTATGTCCACTGCATTCCCCTGGTCCAACCATTCAGTGATTTTGTTGTAGAAGGAAATCAGGTTAGTCTGACAAGATTTATTGGTCATAAAGCCATGCTGGCTCTGATTAATTAAAGCCTTCTCATCCAGGTACCTAAGTAAATGTTCCTTAACAATTTGCTCAAAGATTTTTCCTGCTATCGAGGTTAGACTTACCGGCCTGTAATTTCCTGGATCATTCCTTTTCCCCTTTTTATAGATGGGGACCACATTTGCCCTTTTCCAATCTAGAGGGACCACTCCTGTTTCCCATGACTTATTGAAGATTATAGCAAGGGGTTCTGTTATTTCCTCTGCTAACTCTTTCAAGACTCTAGGGTGTAAATCATCCGGTCCTGGGGACTTAGTTTCCTTTATCTTGGCTATGTGCTCTCTTACCAAACCTTCGCTTATAATCAGCTTGGAATCCTCCTTCCCCTCATCACTATCACCATTAATGTTGATATTTCCATTAGTTTCTTGGGAGAAGACGGATACAAAATATCAATTTAGTAGCTCCGCCTGCTGTTCCACCATACTAACTGTTTCACCCTTATCAGTCTTCAGGACTCCAATGGTTTCCTTCACTTTTCTTTTGCTTTTAACATACCCCCAAAATCCTTTTACCTTACTCTTAACCTCTTTTGCAAGCTTCAATTCATATTCAGCCTTAGCTCCTTTGATGCTTGTCTTGCAGAGTTTACAAACTGCTGTATACTCTTCCTTAGATATAGTTCCCATCTTCCACTTATTGTATGTTTCCTTTTTCTTTTTCTTTTCTTTCTTTCTCTTGAAGTTGGTTGTGTTATCAAACACAACCTAAAAAGGTGAGGAGCAAATTGTCTCTACCTTGTCTTCCTTTCATTCTAAATGATAATGCACTATGCACTGCTCGGTGCTTTTTTCTTCTGTTTGTGTGCATAAGATGAAACATAAGGGAGGGCACATCTGTATGGCAAGTATTATCTGTTACATAATTTGTATTAATCATGGAACTCAGGAATGATGTTAACAGACGGATAAAGTACATACTAGAATAGATGGATTATATATAGGAATTAAAAGGATACCATTAAACATTATTCTAAAATATTTGTCCTATATCAGCAGCAAAATAACATGTTTACTGAAGAATAAGTATATGCATTGTGGGTTTAATTAAGCAGGGAATGTGATGTGCGCTTTTTTCCTGGAAATGAAAATAAAAGTCTGTTGGGATGTTTTAAATGATAATACTAGTGATTTATATGCACATATATTTATGTTTTGAATTGCAGATTAAAAGAATTAAATAAATTAATATTAAGAAATCTGGTGCTTAGATATTAGTGGGAAGAATCGTGAGAATTGAGAAAAGTCACTGTAATAGATAAATATGCAAGATTATCTTATTAAGCAAAACTATGCTAATAATTACTTGAGTCAATAGAGAATGTGTAGTTTTTATTATGGAAAATGAAAATGCAATATTCAGCTGAGAAAAAGTGCTTTGCTGCTGCTACCAAACCTGCATATTTTTAAAATACATAGACTGAGCTCTCTAGAAATTACTGTACTATCCTGTTATGTCCATTTTTTGAGAATTACATTTACAGAAACAGTTTGCATGTGTCACAGTATCAAATTATAGCAAAGTTGACTTAAAGAGGACCTTTCACCTACTCCACCAACTCCGGCTCTTAGCATCTGATAACAGACACAGCTCTACTGATCTCAGAACAGTTGGAATTTTTTTCTCTAGTCCCCACCTTTCCGGAGCAATCAGTTTCGGTCCCTGATATTTAGGCTCTGTACTGTCAGAAGGCAGTGTCAGGCAGGAGCAGGCAAGGGTTGTGATTCTGACACTGGCTGCCTGAATTGGAGCTCTAAATCACGCTCCCTGATTGACACTGCCCTTCTGACATTACAGAGCCTAAATAGCACATTGGACACCAAAACTAATGGTGCTTTTTGCTCAGGAATGTAGAGGGGTAGAGAGAAAATTTCGAATGTTTTGGAATCATTGGAGTGGTGCCTATTTATTAGATGCACTTGAATTGGTGAAGGAGGTGAAAGGTCCTCTTTAATTATTGCCATATTGAAGCTCCTGGGCTCTAATGAGAAATCTGTAACAGCCTCTCTCTCCCTCTTGGATTTATAATCCTGGTGTTGTTTTATGTGACAAACCTCTGTGAGTTCTATAGCTACACTTCTGTCTGTCTGCTATATATCTACAGTGATGCTTGAAAGCATGTCAACCCTTAAAAATTTTCTATATTTCTGCATAATTTTACCTGAAATTAGAGGCATCAATTGAATTTTCTGGGCTCCTAAGCAAAATATGTTACAGGGCTTACCATGTGCTAGCTATAACACTATTGTTTTCTTATGTTGTAGACAGGCCTTTTGGGACTCCTGTGGATCCAGAGCCCAGCCGCACCCCCTATAGATAGGCCCTGTCTGAAACTATATCAGATATTCAGACCTGTCCTAAAAGCAGACATAGAGAACCAAATGAAACAAACAAGTAAAACACTTTAGACTTGGTAATTTATTATAGTAGAAAATGGTAAAATATCATATTTCTGTGAGAGCCAAAAGTTTTTGAACCTTTTGGATTATCACATAATTTTAAGGTGAGTCAGATGCTTTCAATCAATGGGAATTAGATGTGAGTAGCCAACCTGTTTTATTTAACCCCTAGATGACCGTGGCATCCAAGGGGTTCCGCCATACAAGTGTCCCCCCCCTCGACCCCTGAGCAGTCAGATCATGGGTTGCCAATATCTATTTTCTGCAGCCCAGGTTCTGTGCGCCTGCACAGGCTGACTTCCTCTATACACTGCAATACACGCGTATACATGTATACACGTGAAATGTGTAGGGATAAATTTATATGTGCAGAAAAGCTATTTAGTTGTCAGTGGACATTCTGATTGTGGCTATCATCCATATTCTAGGGGGTTTTGCTTACTCACTGATCCCTGTTGGTGAGGCATTAGGCCAGTTGCCTCAGAATAGGAGGCGTAGCATCTCCCAAGCTATATTTAAAACTAGATTTGGAGAAGCCACTTGAGAATGCCCAAAGATGTGCATTTATTGAAAGGGAGTTTAGTCAGTAAATGTGAAATAGATTGAGGGCGAGCACAGCCTTAGTCTACTTAGACTACAGATTTCATTAATCCCTCATTTATGCACGTTGTTTCTTAACATGGCAACATGTTAAGGATATGCTGCTCCAAGAGGTGGTAGTAGTGTATATTTTTAAATATTGTTTTTTTGCCCTATATTTTGATTTTATTTGGATAATCTGTAGTTTTCAGTACTGTACTTCATAATTGACATGTTAACTTTATTCTTCATGTCATTACAATTATATCTATAGAAAATTTATATAGTTTATTTATTTTACTACTTTTGCGCAAATGAATCACATTTAAACATGAATTGTTTATATTTTGTGTTAATGGATCTGAATGAGGACTTTTTTTTATGTCAGCACTAGCTGTTTTTTCATTATACCATTTTAGAGTACATGTAACTGATCAATTTATTTCATTTTTTTGGAGTTTAAATTAAGTTTCATTTATTGTAAAAATACATATGCGGGTTTGTGTTTCATTTACCATTTTTTACTCTTGAAAAATATGTTTTAATTATGTAGTGCAGTGTATTTTACCTATTTTAGGAAAATTGAAGTGTCTTCTAAAGCTAAAGAATTGTTTGTATAAAGTGAAGACCTCTCCATCTGGAAACAAATGATTTTCACAGTTTTACACGTCTTCACTATCCCTGTTATATTCAAAACTTGTGATACATTGAAACTTCATGAAGAGGTGGAGTATTAATATGATAGTAGTAAGTATAAGAAAGTTACCACAACCTGCCCATATGAAAAGGATCAAAGTTCATAGCATAAAATAAAAATAAGTACAATAAACATGAACTAAATGAATTACAGACAGGTGCAGAAGTAGGTGATCCTACCTGTCAGGGTTTACAATCTAGAAAAGGCAGGAGGCAATAGATAAGGGTGGAAGGATGCTTATATCATTGTGTAGTGGCAGAAAAGTAATAGTTGAAAGTTATTCTGAAAAGTTGGGTTTTCAATTAATGTTCAGGTAATTTTTTATGGTTTCAAAGAAAAGGAGAGAATCTGATTATTTGGGCTAGCAAAGTTGAAGATTATGAAGGATTTATAGTAGAAACCTTGGAGGCAACT
Organism: Leptodactylus fallax; assembly: GCA_947044405.1. NCBI lineage: Eukaryota > Metazoa > Chordata > Amphibia > Anura > Leptodactylidae > Leptodactylus > Leptodactylus fallax. The sequence continues at coordinate 5,015,146 of CAMRHE010000024.1, forward strand.
GCATAAGGAGCAGGCAAGAGAAAAGCAAGGAAAAAAGCCTTGTGAGATACAATAAGTATGGGAAGGTTTTGGGAGATATGAGCTCTTTAGAGAGGACAGGTTATTAACTGCCTTTTATGTCATTGTTGACATTTTCAATTGAATTAACTGGCTAATGGATGGTCACTGAAGGGATTGTCAAAGGGAAGAGACAGAGGTGGAATAAGGAGAGAGATGGATTAATCGGGCAGCAGTACTGGATGGATATGAGGGGTGCAAGATTGTTACATTAGCGATCATAGAAAAAGAAGTTGCAATACCTTACATGGTAGGTGTTGGGTACTTGCAACATGGGTTATCATAATAGGACTTGCTCCTTACACTCATCAATTTATGGTCATGTCCTGCAGTACTGGGAGCAACCTTATTTACAGTATAATAAAGACTGCAACATATGGGCCATCAACAAAAGTAATAGGTTACTATTAGTCCAGAAAACAAAATGGGTCTCTTCTTTTCACTGTGGAAAACATACTCAGTTTTAACTTCTGTATCTGCAGCTACATATTTAATTTACAAAACATATTCATTATTTTATATTCTGCTTTGCTTGTACTTATTTTATAATTATGAAAGTGGTTTAAATATTTTGGTCTGTAAAGGGTTAGAGAGAAATTTCTAAAAATCTTATACTTTTTGTTTATAATATCATAGCCTAGTGATAATTCCAGAGTACTTCAAAAACTCAGAATAAACTCAGTTACCTTCTTATGTTCTGTAGTTCATTCATAAGTTAAGTTATGTGTAATAATGAGAAAGGATATAGGGAAAAAGTATTGCACACATGAATAAAGAGCGGTGCAAAAAGCCTTGGAAAGTCCTGACACCAGCTGAAATCTATCAGGAATTAGAAAATAATCCTGCCACTTAGCTGGTTCAACTGATGGCCTATATAAAGGTGTCTCATTACTAAGGGGCCACACAAGAATCATCTCATGATGGGTAAAACCAGTGAGCTGTCTCAAGACCTTCGCAACCTTATTATTACAAAACATACTGGTATTGGTTACAGAATAATTTCTAAACTACTGAAGGTTCCAGTGAGCACTGTTGGGGTCATAAATCAGAAAAACATAATTTCACCATAAACTGGCCACAACCAGGTGCTCTCTGCAAGATTTCAGACGGAGGAGTGAAAAAAATTATCAGAAGAGTTGTCCAAGAGCCAAGGACTACCTGTGGAGAGCTACAAAAAGACCTGAAATCAACAGGTATAATTGTTTCAAAGAAAACACTAAGTAATGCACTCAGCCTCCATGGCTTGTATGCACGCTCACCACACAAGACTCCATTGCTGAACAAAAAGCATGTTCGAGCGTGTTTAAAGTTTGCTCAACAATAGCTCCTTCCAAAGATGCTCAATAGGATTTGAGCATCTTTGGAGCTGAAACATGCCGTCTGGAAAAGGCACCCTTCAAACCCGAGACAACTGGAGCAGTTTGTTCATGAGGAGTGGGCCAAAATACCTGTTGAGAGGTGCAGAAGTTTCCTTGACAGTTACAGGAATCGTTTGATTGCAGTGATTGCCTCAAAAGGTTGTGCAACAAAATATTAAGTTAAGGGTACAATCATTTCTGTCCAGGCCTGTTTCATGAGTTTTCTTTTTAAAAAAATTCTGTTGAAGCATGGTTGAAAAGCAATGTCTGACTTTCTTTTTGTTCATTTTCATAGAATTTTTATATATTATTACTTTTGTCAGATTCAAGTTATTTCTGTGACCATTGTGGGTTTTTCTTTCATTAAACGAGGGGTACCAACAATTTTGTCCATGTGTATGTTTTGATTTCTTGTCTGTGTGGATTGGATGGGTTGTTGCCAACATCTGGTGAGAATTTCATGTCAATAGCACCTTTAGAAATATATTTACTTAGAAGATTGGTGACATGTACTTATTTCTTTATTTATTCTTATTTCTTTATTATTTTCTTTATTACTCACTGTATGTAGATAAGATACAGGGGCAGATAAACTAATGAAAGTGCACCAGAGTTCTGGTGAAATTTGTGGTAAGAACTATGGAACGTGATATACACCTTTTCTAAGTGTTTTAGGCAACCTTTAATAGTTTTTGTGCCTTTCCCAACAAGTATATTGGGCTTATCAGGAAAGGGGGTGGCCTGTCAAAGAAGGGTTGGGCTTAATATGCAACACCATGCAGCAGAAAATACTCTAAAATTTTGTTGTAGTTTTTGTTGTAAATTAACCCAACTAATATGTGGTATAAAGTTTCATCTGTCCAATTCATTTAGAACATACTGTACATTTAAATTTGATAATTAATATTTTTGGAGACAAACATTTTGACCTGAATTCACATATTTGTGCATACCTGTGATCAAAGCACAATTCAGTGGTCCTTATTTTATATGGTTCGGTCACAACCTCTTCCCTACTACCTCAAAATATTTTCCAAGCCATAATACTCTAACTATTTGGCTTTAGTAACATACCTCATACACTGAGGCTAGAGATAAAATCAGACTATTAAAATTTCCATTACTTTGTTCAGCTGCCCAGAGATGGCTCTGCATGTCTTACTATATATTTCCATAATTCTTATATAAAAGAGTTTGTACCAAACAAAAATAGCCCTCTTAAACAAACTCAAGAGCAAACGGATTATGTATTTTCCATGAGATGTAACATACACGTCTATGTATTATCATTTTCAAGCTGTAAAAGTTGCAGAAATGTTTCTAATAAAAAATAATTAAATTGTATTCAATGTATGTATTAAACATAAAAACACCCGAACCATATTAACTGGAAACTGATTATTTGTTAGCTAAATGGATCCTTGAAGAAAACAATTCTCATTTTCATAGTTTGCAACTAATCAAATTGATGTAAGTTCGAAAAGTAGGGTGTCTGCTTATTGCTATATTTGTTATTTGTGCCTGTGTTGCCCTCTGTTTAGAGATAAGACCAGATAAGTATAAGAATTCAGTGGTGAGAGATAATGCTTATTTTATTTTTAACCAATTGTCTCCCTTTGCTCAAAAATATTATCACTAGACAACCCCTTTAAGTAACTTCCTATTCTTATGTAATTGATTGTAACTTTCCATTATCCTTAAACAAAAAGCAGAGCAACTTAAGAACGTAACAAAAGAAATAAGTAAATACAATTCCTTTTTTAAGGACACCAGAGTGAAAAGGTAAAACTTTTTTTTTATCTGTGAAGTGTAGCATAAAGTCATTTTAGGCTAGTATAAAGAACAACCCTATTACTTTGTGCTTTTAATAAGTCCCAAGGTACTTACTCCCATTGTGCGACAAAAGATCACCATATCACCCTGCAACTGCTTAACTCATGTTAGTGAGTGGAGTTGCATTGTGACCCAGAGGGCACTGCAAATTCAACTTCTAGTCGCAAAAATGAACATAGCTTGACTTTTAGCAATTGTCACAGCACCCTTGGGGTCTCAATGCAACTCTATTTACTAACATAAGTGAAAGAGTGGCAGGTCTGCATTGAGCCAAAGACATCAATAGCAGATGTCTGAATGGTGAAGCTAAAGACTTCCTCCCATCATTGTATTCAACTATATCAGTGTCCTAAGGGTGCAGATATAATTAAATGATGACGTGCGACACCTCTGCTAGGTCTCCACAGCACCCCTGAATGCCATTGCTCCCTGGTTAGGCACGGTTGCTCTCACATGGAGGCATTGATTTAATGACTCTTTGATATGGCATAATGAAATCAGCAAACCTTCTGATGAATGCTAAAGCCAAATCACAAGCCTCACCAGTGACCTGGGACCATTGATGGCACCCGGGATGTCAGAGAAGTTTGGAAGAGGCTGGAAAAAAAGACTGGATGCCACGTCAGACCCCTAGAGAAGTGAAGAAGTTGAGCATGTGTGTTTTTTTTTCCACACCTCCCTCAAGCCTCCAGTTTTATTCTGCAGTATAAAGAGACCCCAGAGTGTAATAATGAATCTTGGGAATAGAACCCCAAAAATCTAGGGTTGGCTGGAACCACAATTTTGGAAAAATAATAATACACAAGGTTCATTATAAACAGGTTTGCTCATCTCTAATGCTAACACTTGTCCCAGTCTACAATTACAGTATATTATACAGCTTTCATGCATACTTTTCAATGATATATGATATTCACTGTAAAGATCTGAAAAATAATAATATGTAAGCGAATGCTGGAGTTGTGTGGCACTAAATGCTACTTCATTGCTAGTGGTGGTAAAAGTGAGTGACCAACAGTCAGGCCTTAAGCACACAGCAGTGCTGATTTTTCACAAACCTAAAAAAAAACAAAACAGTTGTGTCTGTTGGGGTGCAAGTGCATAGACAGGCCTGGCTGTGAATAATGGCCGTGCCATGGCGTTTTTGGAACAGCCATCACATGGCCATGTCAGTGGTATATTCACATGTCACTATCTATGCAAGTTTTCGCTGACAAAGATAGTGCATGTCAGTTTTTTTACACCTATGAAAAATGGGCTGTCAAAAAAAAGCCATGTGAATATATACATTGAAAGTGTTGTCAAAATGACCATATGACAGCTGTTGCAAAAATGGCCGTCACACTGCCTTTTTTTCCGCAGTCGTGTGAATAAGCCCTTAGGGTAAAGGTTCAAAATTGACTGGTAATCCTCCCTCCCCCATAGTTTCTTGTTGTCTTTCCATTTTGTTTAAGCATTTAGATTTTATGTTATCCCTTTTAAAAATACTATATATGTGAAAGTACGTCTTTTTGCTACAAAATCTAATTTTCCAAAAATATATGACTCAAGTATGTAAAACTATTGATCTGCATTATATATTTAAGTGAATAAACTGATAAATATTTGATCCTACTAAATATTCTGTATAATTTTACATATAAATGAACAACAAATGATGGGTGAACTTTGCAAAGTTTGCTTTCGCATGGTTCAGAAGGAAAATAATTAGACTGAACCCAATGTGCCCGTTAAAGTTGTTTTTATACTCTTCAAGCCCCAAAGTGTTGTAACCAGAGGGCATGGGAGGTGTCTAACCAGTTTCAGACTGCTCATAGACTATATACATCCGGGCGGTCCAAGGATGTACCCGAACATGCTTGCAGAATTTTGAAGGATGCTGCTGTGGAGCCCAGAGAAGGTGAGTACAGCAACCTGCGGCTAGCAGTGTGGAGATGGAGGAGTTGGTAGTAGACCCTAGATGGCAGCCTCACTGATCATTGTGGTTTTTGGTGCCAAATCTTCTTACAGCCCTTAGACTGGGACAGCGATGAGGGCATCACACCGAGATGATCGTGTTAGGGTCCCCCAGGCAACTCCCTACTACTTGGTTTTTGGTGTCAAATCATCTTTAACGCCTAAGGTTAGCACAGTGATGAAAGAATTGCACTGAGATGATAGTGTTTGGTCCCCCAGGCCACTTCCTGCTACTTGTCTCCCATGTGATGGTGGATGCCCTTGGTGTTGACCGCGAATAATGCAAAAGAGACTATTTGGCAGTTGAAAAAAGGCACAGCTCATGGCTCACTTTAATGAGATTCATCCAGTTACAAGGCAACACTGAGGTGAAGTTCACTCACAGTAGCAGATTCCACACATATGGCATTTTTCACATGTGGACAGGAATGATTAGGGTTTTTCACTGTTTCCTCAGTCTTCTGACAATTTCGTGGTGATCTTTGGAGACCCTTCGGATCTACTCCTTGTGTCCAACCACTGTTGGGGAAATGCAGGGCACATCTTGGCACCAGCCACTCTGCTTACACAGAAATACAAGAATGGTTATTAACTGTTGCATAACCTGTGTAAGGCTGGAGCCCCACGTGGCATAAATGCCACAGTTTGGTAGGGGCAGAAACGCTGCAGAAAAAATGCGGAGTTTTACAGTCCCTGCAAAGTAGATGGGATTCTAGCAAATTCCAGTCATACATTGCTGGAAAATACGCGCAGTGGACATGCTGCGATTTCCAAAACCGTTGCGGTTCTTATGGGGAGATCTGTGAAAAACTGTTATCAAAAGCTGTGAAAAGTTATTAGAGGTCATTGCCTTTACTAGTGTCAAGCATATCACACTAAATATTGCTTGCTGCACTTCACTAATCCTGCTTGGTTTATAGTACAAAATAGTAATATTTATACTAGTAGGTAGGTACAATAAAAATCAATGAATGGCCCCCAAACCATCTAAATCATATCTTTTAACATATATCCCTAAAAACATAGCCAGTCAAGCTATCTTATGGGTCTACTGTAGGGTAAAAAGAAATATCTGTCACATATGCAGGTCACTGCCACAATGGAACTGCCATAATCAATCCTTAAATTTTGACTGATTAGTTCTGTGTCTATCTGATGCCAACATACTTTATTAGTAGGACTAAACTAGCTATTTATAAACTAGCATTTTTCATTCATCTTCTATTTATATTTTTATTTTAATGATTGTGTTTTCCTTTATGTACCATTCTAACTATACAGTGGGTACGGAAAGTATTCAGACCCCTTTAAATTTTTCACTCACTCTTTGTTTCATTGCAGCCATTTACTAAAAGCAAAAAATTCATTTTATTTCTCATTAATGTACACTCAGCACCCCATCTTGACAGAAAAAAAACAGAAATGTAGATATTTTTGCAAATTTATTAAAAAAGAAAAACTGAAATTGTTGACAGCCACACCCACGTCACAAGGCGATCTGTACGTGACAGGGGTTTTTTTGCAGGACAACTGTTGTTTCTATTGGTACCATTCTCTGGTACATATGACTTTTGGATCAATTTTGTTCTTTGATCCTGCTATTTTGTTTAGCAACCGTGAACAGATTTTTTATCTTCTGCATCGTGCTATATTGTACATTTCCACAATTGAAAACCTATTCCCACTCAATGCCATACTGTTAAGTTACACTTAGAAACAGGTTAAACAATAGTGTCATTATTTTGCTATTTTGGTTGTATTGACACTATTGCTGTTGGGTCACCAAGAATATGAGAGGACCAGGTATCTGCTTTCTTTAGAGCAATATACAAAATATCAAGGATCATATCATAAAATATACTATTATACTCACCTTGCATCATCTCTCTTGAGCATTCAATGGTCCCCTGGTGTTCTCTGCAGGCCTCTTCTGACCTCTGGCTGATGTAAGGCACCACCCTGGCATGTCCCACTTGACTGCTGAGGCCCAATCACAGGCCTCAGCTGTGACCCTGGTACTCATGACATCAGCCAGTGCCTGGGCCTCTAGTTATTATACTCTAGGGACTGAAGAGACCTCAGGGTATAATGATAGTGCTTCTGGTTTATGCTGAACAAGTTTAGCCCAAAACAAACTGGAGGGCCGACCACACGAATATTCATCAAAACAAATCTTGTGAGGTTTACCCATCTTTACTTCTGAAATATAATTTACTGTTTATCCTGGCCTAGTAATTGAATTAATAATTAATCAATTCCAATATCATTTTACAATTTTTTATTATATATTATATTAAAAGTTTTATACAGCTTTGAGTCTCTTCAGTGATTCGTATGAACCTGAGATAATGTGCTTCTTTATTTGAAAGACAAAGACACAACTTGAAACAAAATCTAGGGTTACAATATCTCTAAAGTAAAGAGTTTAAGTGTAATAATATGGTAGACCAGAAATTACAGAGGATTTCATATAATGGCAATATCCCAGAAATCAAGTTCATATAAAATGTTCAGAAAGGCTATTTACCACTATTTTAAACTCATTTTCATGGTTTTCATCTAAAAATGTACCCTTTCCCCTTTTTTAAATGTTTGAGAACCCAGGACCACTGCTAATTTGTGCTTTTGTTGGCACGCTGTTGGGCAGTGTTACATGATCCATATCTTTGTTTTCCGGCTACAACTCACCAAACCCCTAGCATTCAGTCTAAATGGTATTGCCATCTTCCACATCATCTCTACACTATGCAGCCTTCAGCTTTTTGCTGCATCCACTGTGAATTTTTAGCACTGGTGGCTTATTTTTGGTGGGTGTCCCTGGTGTTGGACTTCCACAGAGTAGATATTTATGAAGAAATTTAAAAAAAACTTTGCCTCATATCTTATAACTTGTATGGTAATTTAAGCAAAAGTCATTGAAACATTGAAAGTTAGATTTTACAGATACTGTTTATTGAATGTGTTAAGTGTCAATGTAAACACTAAACATTTTCCCCAGTAAGTTCCTGGTAGTTGGATGATAATTGTACCATGGCTTTTGTAGCCATTAAAGTGAATAGTACCGTACTTGCTTGCTCACAAATACTGATCTCAATGGGTGGATGTATAGTACACATTGTATATATATATATATATATATATATATATATATATATATATATATCTTTGTTAAGCACCAGTTTGTAATGCATGCAATGCAAACAAAAATATTTACTGGTGGGACAATCCCTGTAATGTGATAAGCAAACAACTCCTTGTTAAAATCTCCTCTAACATATAAGAAAAAGTAATGCATAACAGTCGAATAATTTAAAAAAATCTTAATTTATTGTTCATAAAAACAGTTAAAAAGATGGCAATAAAATAATAGAAGCTCCTCTAATCTCTCTTGAACTTCTAAACAATGCTATTTACTTTTACACCAGAGACACACTGGATGAAATTGGATTAACCCCTGCAGATTTGGTGGGGGCTAACCCTTGCAGCATAGTGAATAAGTTTCTGTATTCTGAATGGGAACCTGCAGAACAAAATGACTTGTGCTTTGGGTTTTAAATCTGCAGCATGTCAATTATAACTGCTGGCTATACCCACAGATTTCAACCTTTTCAATAGGTTGAGAGTTGCATGGAAACTTCAGAGAAACCTGCAGGTGAGCCAAAGGCAAAAAGCACCTTATTTTTATCCTGATTTTAGAAAGAGTTTGCAGTGGAAGTGCTACTATTGTCCCTGCAGATGTTTAGCTGCATTTTCTGTGTGTGTGGCCTTATCCTTGGATGGAAAAATTATAATTATAATTATCAGTGTTCATACATTCTAGAAAGCTTATGGGAAATTACAATAAAGTCAGTCTGTTAAAAATAGGTAAAAAAAATCTTATGATATACAAAATACTATAGAAGACATCTTACCCATTCTGGACTTAACTTTACATTTCTCCATAGGATCTCCATGTGTTGGCCTCAAGTCATGCCCTTGTAGCTAATGTGTCCTTACAGATGTTTGTTAGATTTTAGAATTGTTCTATAAGTATGAGCTGAAGGTCAGCCATTTTGATACTACCTAACACGATGGTCAGATAGAATCCAACAATATTTCATTACCTACTTATATGTGTTCAGATAATGTATGTATATCTCCTACTATTATGTATTATTTATTCTTTTTCTTACTTACATACTGCCTTCATATTCTGTGACACTTTACAGATAGTGTCAACACTGTCCCATATAGGTCACACAATCTACATTCCCTATCAGTATGTCTTTGGAGTGTGGAAGGAAACTGGAGTACCCAGAAGAAACCCACGCAAACACAGGGAGAACATACAAACGCTTTGCAGATGTTGTCCTTGGCTGGATTCGAACCTAGGAAACCATAAAAGTAAAACAAAGTTATGGGTGTCAGAATAAGGTGTCATCCTAAAAATTATTTATTTTGCATTTTTAATTAGTAAAAGTGGTAAAAGCTAACACACTCTATATAAATATAGAATAGTTGTAATAATCCACCACAAAAAGTTACCATGTTATTTTAACACAGAGGCACAAACAGTGCAGTTCATGTTTTTTTGTACTTGTTTTTATTATATTATATAAGTGCACCCATTTCTATGGATAGCGCTGTCATATTAACAGAGTTCTAAAATGAATGATAATAGTAATAATTCTAAAAATAATAGTGCTGAGATTTAATTGTTGTTCACCAATCAACTTGAATGTGGTCATAACATTACCATTTGCATTTTTTGTTACAAGAGTCTGAAAAGACTAGTGCTACAAAATAAAACGAAACATGCTCATTAATTTTCCATAGGATAGAAATACAGTAAGTAAAATAAGTTTACATGTAGGTTTATATAGAACTTTCAGTTGATTCAAGATAGATTTAGTGTCATGGATGTATGAAAGTACTGTTACATAATTACTTTTTAAAAATAACTTGTGCTATCAAACCTGTCCCGCTAACCATATTTTAATGAGGTAAAGTACAGGGATTATTATTGCATCTAATTAGCCTAGCAATTCTTGATTAATTGAAAGAAAGGAGCTCAATTTTCTCTGGATTATTTTCATCCTATTAAGATCCATTTCCCTGTATTTTTCATCATCGAAGCTAGTGATGTCAATTAGTCGCCAATCACTAGAGACCTTTAAACAAAACAATTGTCCTTTAAATTATGAGGATATTTATAAATAAAACACGCTTTACAGTGTACAGAATGCAAACAAAAGCAAAATAGAAAACATTGTATCAGTAGAATACTGTATTGTATTGTCTATTTTACCATTAAAATATAAGCAGCATTTGTTAAACACTGAACATATCTTTTCTGCAAGGATAGCTAGGGTTTGATCATCATCTCACTATCTGAGCTATGGCTTGTACTAGGAAGAGACACAGTGGGGTTGTTTATGCAATGTCTCATGCAGAGACTCAGTGTAAAACAAAGCAATATATATTTTGTACCTTGGGTTACTATTGCAACTCTGGATATATTGTCAATAGTTAGGTAGATTTATTTCCAAAAGATGTGGAGCATGTGATCTACCATGTAGACATTTTAAATGTAGACCTTCATTAAAGGGGTATTCCCACCAACATAACCATTTTTAAATTTGTAGATAATTAAAAGTTAAACATTTTTGCAAGTATAAGTAATTAAACATTTTGCAGAGTTTTAAAGATTTTCTCTAAATATCTTGTGGTCACAATCTTGTTGCCTTGATCGGTTGCCAATGGATGCGACCATGAATGCAGGATCTTTCTAAGGTCTGAAAATCAGCCATGATTTCCTTATTGTGGCCGGGATATCTTCTCATACATGTAGTTTCCCTACCTGATAACACAGCTACAATAAGAAAATCATGGCTGGGTTCCTGACAAGTCCCAGACCATAGAAAGTTTCTGCATTTGTGGCCGTATCCATTGGCAACCGATCAAGACAACAGACTGTCACCACTAAGATAGTTAGAGGAAAGCTTTAAAACACTGCAGAATTTTTCACTACTTATATTTGCAAAAATGTTTAATTTTTAATTATCTACAAATATAGATATGGTTATGATCATGGGAATACCCCTTTAAAGATTTTTAGAATCTAACAAAGGCTAAATTGGACAATGTATTGTACTGTAAGTGTAAGCATAATAACTTGCTGCAGCACGATATCATAACAAAGCTATGGAAAAGATATCACAGTGTTGTCAATACATTAAATGTGAAGTTAAACTTTTGTACATCTGTATTATTGTGCATTAACAACACCAAGGATGTCAGTGTTTCTAAACCATTGGTACCCAAGAGCACTATGACTGAAAATAATTCACACTGGAATACTGGTTTATGATCTATAGGACCTTGACAGTACAACCCACATTGTAAAATAAGGTTTTCCATCAGTGCTGTGTATACAGTAATATCAATTAGTTGTTTTTTACTATAATATTTTCTGACTGCGTTTTGAAATTGGTTCTATCATTAACTGGTTTAAAAATAAAAAACTACACACTCTGATATTTGCTTATCAGTATCCATGACAATGGGGATAGTGAAGAATATGGCTTTTATTTAGTCAATATTTCTGTACACTAATATGGTAGTCCAACAATTTGAAAGTATGATAAAGAAACTTTATTTATTTTTATTATTATTTTTATTTATTTTTTATGATAACGTTTACTCAAGACCAATTAATCATGTAGCTAGAGAAAAGCATATTTGTATGTACTGGCTCTCAAACATTAACCATAAAAGCTCCCGATATCTCAGTAACACATATCCTTCTATACAGTAAATTTTAGGAAGCGATTTCAACAACTCAGTGTGAAAATTGTCATAATTGTGTTTAAACTAGCTAAGTATTATTAAGTGACCGACTAGGGCATAATACTCTTTATAATTTCCCACTCTTTCATATTCACAAATTTTCAAATGTCCATATGATACATAGCTATGCTATGCAAGCAAAGATCTAGAACAAATGATGTGATCTCCTTTACAACTGTAGCAATAATCAATGTGTTTTCCAGGATCAGAATATTTATGGCCTATCTATTGGATAGACCATCAATATCCGATAGGTGTGGGTACAACTGTAGACACCCCTGCCAATCAACTATTTGCAATGCTCACATGACCCCTTCAAACTTTTCAATGTTTATCTCAGTTGTCTACCTGCTCTCAATCCACTTTATAGCGGCAGTGAACATGCATGGGGTAAAGCTGCAATACCCTGCACTATCATGCAGGAAATGAGACAAAGAAAGACATTGAGATTAACACAATTGATGAGCGCCACAACCGCTCCAAACAACTGATCAGTAGGTGTGCTTTGATAAAAATAGACTTTAATTATCCAGATCCCTAAAAATCACTTTGAGATACTGAATGTCATTTAAGGCCAGGGTCCCATATGGCATAAACGCACTGGTTTAGCCGGTGCAGACTTTCTGTGAAAAGCAATGCGGGAAAATCTGTGATGCATTTCCACCGTGGTTTTCCCCACATTGCTTTTTCGCTGCGGCTCACTATGTGGGGTCTTAGCCTAAAAGGGTGAGCTGGGATGTTAGTACGATGCAACTTTATGATACAAGCTTTAACTTACAGCCAAACAACCTGATTACAGTAGCCTTTGAGCTGCCAGAAATAGAATTGTATCATTATGTGCATTGGCTAAGGATGCTGGCATATTGGTTGAAATAATATGGTATCTTCAGGGGTACTTAAAATTTAAGATTTATCCCTCATGTTTTTTAGGTTTTGATGTAGGTACCATACATTACAGATGAGGATGCCCTTGAGTTTTCGGCCTTTAAATAAGAATATATGACTTTAGTAACGCAAGTGACCATGGGAAGTTTTTAAATTTCCCAGGACTTAGCTTGTCTGGGTACGTTCTTGTCAGGTAAAATGATAAACTAGAGATTTTTCTATCTGCTAAAACATATTTTGTCAAATATTTAAAACAACTAACTTTGCAGATGTTGCAGATGTAGATAATAATAAACTGTTAAGAATTTTTGCAAGTGGGCAGTCCACTTGAAAATAGGACTTGGTGTTACTGTTTGGTGCTTTAAGGGTCCATTGAGAACTTGGCCCCAATCCTAATGGCCACTATACTGTTTTCCATACCCTTCCCAGTTCAATTTTTAATCATAATTTTTTTTTCTAAAACATTTTTTTCTGTTTTAATTTGACATTTTATTAATTAGAAGAGCATCTTGAACAAACTCGGTAATTGCATCTGATGAAAGAATTTGCATTATTACTCTTTAAGAGCTACTTAGCATCAGCATGAACTTTAATTTTCATCTAAATACAACTGTGTAATAAACATATTGAAAATGAATGAAATGGTGTTTTCCAAGTATCACTGTGATCATAAACCAATTTTTAAGCAAAATATTCTGTTAGTACACAAATTGCTTGTTTAGTAACAGTTGATACATTACATAGGTGCAAATATTAACATTTTCAGTAGCTGTTACCCTAAGCAACTTTAAATCAGTAGAGGTTTAAATATAATACTCTTACAATATAATTCTTATATGCCATTTGACTCAAAGGATTTAAAGTAGAGATGTTTGAATCCTGAAAATTAAATTTTAGTTGATTATTTAAAATGTGAATTACTCAGATTTATTTTTGCAATTTTTCCTGCTAGGAGTGCCCTATTCTACATGCTCAATTTTTTGTGAATTTGTGTATTTGTTTTACATTTCTCTGTACATTATGTTTTACAGTCCCACTCCTCCCTTCCTTCCTGACACATATAATACACATAGAAAAGGGTATACAGTGTAGGGCACACATATACAGTGCCTTGCGAAAGTATTCGGCCCCCTTGAACTTTTCAACCTTTTGCCACATTTCAGGCTTCAAACATAAGGATATAAAATTTTAATTTTTTGGTGAAGAATTAACAAGTGGGACACAATCGTGAAGTGGAACAAAATTTATTGGATATTTTAAACTTTTGTAAAAAATAAAAAACTGAAAAGTGGGGCGTGCCAAATTATACGGCCCCCTTAAGTTAATACTATGTAGCGCCACCTTTTGCTGCGATTACAGCTGCAAATCGCTTGTGGTATGTCTCTATCAGTTTTGCACATCAAGAGACTGAAATTCTTGCCCATTCTTCCTTGGAAAACAGCTCGAGCTCAGTGAGGTTGGATGGAGAGCGTTTGTGAACTGCAGTTTTCAGCTCTTTCCACAGATTCTCGATTGGATTCAGGTCTGGACTTTGACTTGGCCATTCTAACACCTGGATACGTTTATTTGTGAACCATTCCATTGTAGATTTTGCTTTATGTTTGGAATCATTGTCTTGTTGGAAGATAAATCTCCGTCCCAGTCTCAGGTCTTTTGCAGACTCCAACAGGTTTTCTTCCAGAATGGTCCTGTATTTGGCTCCATCCATCTTCCCATCAATTTTAATTATCTTCCCTGTCCCTGCTGAAGAAAAGCAGGCCCAAACCATGATGCTGCCACCACCATGTTTGACAGTGGGGATGGTTTGTTCAGGGTGATGAGCTGTGTTGCTTTTTCACCAAACATATTGTTTTGCATCGTGGCCAAACAGTTCAATTTTGGTTTCATCTGACCAGAGCACCTTCTTCCACATGTTTGGTGTGTATCCCAGGTGGCTTGTGGCAAACTTTAAACGAGACTTTTATGGATATCTTTGAGAAATGGCTTTCTTCTTGCCACTCTTCCATAAAGGCCAGATTTGTGCAGTGTACGACTGATTGTTGTCCTATGGACAGATTTTCCCACCTCAGCTGAAGATCTCTGCAGTTCATCCAGAGTGATCATGGGCCTCTTGGCTGCATCTCTGATCAGTCTTCTCCTTGTTTGAGATGCAAGTTTAGAGGGACGGCTGGGTCTTGGTAGATTTGCAGTGGTCTGATACTCCTTCTATTTCAATATGATCGCTTGCACAGTGCTCCTTGGGCTGTTCAAAGTTTGGGAAATCTTTTTGTATCCAAATCCGGCTTTAAACTTCTCCACAACAGTATCACGGACCTGCCTGGTGTGTTCCTTGGTCTTCATGATGCTCTCTGCGCTTTAAACAGAACCCTGAGACTATCACAGAGCAGGTGCATTTATACGGAGACTTGATTACACACAGGTGGATTATATTTATCATTATCAGTCATTTAGGACAACATTGGATCATTCAGAGATCCTCACTGAACTTCTGGAGTGAGTTTTCTGCACTGAAAGTAAAGGGGCCGAATAATATTGCACGCCCCACTTTTCAGTTTTTTATTTTTTTACAAAAATTTAAAATAACCA
The DNA here is from genome assembly GCA_947044405.1 of Leptodactylus fallax. NCBI lineage: Eukaryota > Metazoa > Chordata > Amphibia > Anura > Leptodactylidae > Leptodactylus > Leptodactylus fallax. The sequence continues at coordinate 5,030,649 of CAMRHE010000024.1, forward strand.
GTAAATTTCGTTCCACTTCACAATTGTGTCCCACTTGTTGTTGATTCTTCACCAAAAGATTAAAATTTTATATCCTTATGTTTGAAGCCTGAAATGTGGCAAAAGGTTGAAAAGTTCAAGGGGGCCTTTCGCAAGGCACTGTAAATCATAGTTTTTATAGAGGCCAGGAAGAGGAGAGGCAAGCTAAAAAGCATGTTACTGGTGTCTGTATTCAGCTTTAAAGAAGAGCTGTCACCACCCTTGACATGTCTGTTTTAGTAAATACTTGTATTCCCCATAATTGTAGAACATATTTTCTTACAACTTTGAGTTGTGCTATTCCTCGGTTATTGGTTTTAGCAGTGGTGGGTATGTTTCTGCAAATTCTTACATTGTCCAATATGTGCCGACAGTGCCAAACTGTATAGCTATGTACCTCCTTGACAAAGTAGTAGTTGTACCACCCAGTCGGAAATGTATGTATATATTGTCAAGGCAAATAAATGTAATTAGTTTTAATGGTTCTTCCAACACACAAGAAGAAATAGACGTATAGCTATAATTTATCATATAATGTTCCAAAGAGTTTTTGCACTGGAGAAGCTGAGTGACACAGCACATACCCAATGTACCATCTAAACTTTTAAGCCAAACCATGATAGATCAAAGGAAAAAAAAAAAAAAAACAGGGAGTCTGTGATGATGAGATACCCCCAGTTATGTATTTTTTCTCTGATGTATTATCACTTGTTCATATATACCCTTTTTGGCTTCAGGAATGTGGTATTTCTGCTCTGTAATCAAGCCCTTTCTGTTGTACCAAGACCCTTTTGTTGTCCCATTAGCACACCTGTACTAAACTCATTATCCCTGCAGGGGGTTCCTGCAAACATCAGGCTGGAAAGGCTTTTGAGCAAAAAAATCAGCAGCCAAGCTGGAGCCAGCCAAAACTACAAAGGAAATATGGTTTTATGGCAATATTTCCCCAGTGAAACACCCCACAGTCGCCCCGATAAATCCCTCAGGTGTGCAAGGCGAAGGTGCACGGTTCCAATCCAGACACATTACTGTTGGGCGCAGGGAAAAGGTCCAGACACTGAACTCATTACCCAAAGGGTTCTGGGGGGTCATTCTTGGTATCTACACGATGTGGCTTTCTCCACGAACCCCATCATACCCCTTGCCTGCCACTACAGTCATCTGGCAAGGAAATATGATGATTCATAGTTATCTCAGTTTCAAGATGGAGGGCGGGTCTTCCCCTCCTAGTGACATCACTCAGGAAGGAGACTGGGATAGTATATGGTCTCACCTGAGGAACAAAGGGGTCTTCTTGTTGCTGGACAGCATGTAGGGGACACATGCTCTATGACTGACTTAAGAAAGTGTCTTAGGCCAAACTGCTGAGGCCTAGAGAACCAACTACAAACTTGTTCGGGTATTTTCCTGTCTTTTATTCCCATTTTATTTTCTGTACTGAATTGTGCTTTTACCTGTATTTGCTTGACAATCCTCTGATGTGTACTCTGTATATGTTAGTGACTAGTACAGACCCACTTGGGTTAATAAATATATAAAATTTATAAAGCTCATTTCATATTATCCTATGAACTCAGTCCTCTCACGGGGAATGAATGGAAGGTTAAGAAGGGTGATCGCAGGTGTGCCAAGCGGCTTGGCAAAGTGGTATCCTTCACAGAGTCATTAAAAGCTGGGTTCGACCTGAATATTGCAAATTGTTCAGTTTTTAACAAAACCAAAGAAACGATGATTCGTCTCGGAAAAACAAAAATGGCTGCTGCCACATGTATTGTGCAGGAAAAATACAAAAGTGGCACGTGTCTTGTGAGCCACTATGATGTTCTGAAACCAACTGACATCAGCTGACAGCTTCTCAGCCAATAGTCAGTGGTAGGTGGACACCTTACAGTGCTGATATCATACATACTATATAAGGTATTGTAAGCATGATCATGAGGCATTGCAGTGATGGCGAATGTACAGATGGATCTGTGATTCATCTCACTGCATGATCCAGAGCTGAGTTCTGAAAAGCTTACAAAATGCAAGCAATAGAGTTACAGAGTCTTAGGAAAAGGATATTCTAGTCAGATTTAATCAATTACAGGCTGAGAAAAATCGTAGATAGGAGTGAGGAAAGATATACAGTATGTGGTGCTCTTGTGAGCCTGACAGCAGCATCCTGCACTAATACACAGACAAAGGACAGTTAATCCTTTCATTGCCAATAATCTAATTTTGTCTAAGTCTGTTGGGCAATATAGCAGTTTCACTTGTCTACAGAGTGTTTAAACATAGTTTTCACTGACAGTCAACCCTGTTAGTGAAGCATCTTTTGTAAAGGGTTTTTGTGGGCAAGAGTTTAAATTTTTTTTTTTTAAATATATAGAAACTGCTGTTCTAACAGCAAAATGCTGATTCCACCTGTGCTAATCTTAAAAAAATCTCATGTCATTTAAATGTTTTTTTTTTTTTACCCAATGTACAGTCTGCGCTAATTTTAAAAAGCAACTTTGCTATTTAAGGGTTTTTTGTACTCTGCTCATATAATACACAGTGTGATGGAGTATGCTAATCTGAAAAAATATTTGTTTCTTAAGTGTTTTTTTTTTTGTTTCTCAAATATACAGTCTTGCAGCCTGCTCTAATTAAAAACAAACCTATGCTATTAAAGGTTTTTTTTTGTGCTCTGCTCACCCAATACACAGAGTGTATGGAGTGTGCTAATCTGAAAAAATATTTTCTTGAGCAGATTTTTGATGCTCATATATACAGTCTTGCAGACTGAACTAATCTAAAAAAACTGTGTTATTTAACTTTTTTATGCTCTTCTCACTCAATACACAGTGTAGTGTATGTTCTTAATTAATTCCCGACATCCACTGTAATAGTAGCTGACCAAGGCACCATTTTTTTCAGCAGGACATGGGCAACACCATTTTGGGGAGGATTGGCGGTCCCTGAAAGGAGATCTGGGGCCGGCAATCCATTGCCATGATAGCCGGGAGCCTAATGAAAGCTCCCTTGCTTGCCTGGCATTAACTTCTATTACAGGCTGCTCTATGCAGCCTGAAATAGAAGTGACGGTAATTTGAAAAGCATTGTAATAAGAATTAGGATGGCAAACGCATCACTACTTCTGGACGTACGAGACCCGCCAGTAGCCGTAGCGTTGTCATACTTCCTGACAATAATAGTCAGGTTTCTGTATATTCCTCCTCCTCATGGTAAAGCCCAAAACTTCCTCTTCTTGAGGATGAGAACTGCCAGTGTTTTATGGATGTAGAGGAGGCAGAGGTGGAAGACATGAGTGTTGGAGGAATGGCAGGGGTTGTGCTGGTAGTGCTGGTAGGAGCACTAGGATGAAATCTGTTAGGAATTGTGAGGGCATAGAGGAATCCCACTGCCATGATGAATCCCAAAAAAGTGGGGAAGATGATAATATTACTGAATTCAATGATGATTCTATTACCAATAAGACCTGACAACCAGGTCAGGGTGACATCAGAGGAAGAGGATGGCGGCAAACGAAATAGGAAGAACCCCACCTGGCTAAGTTACTGGTGGTGCAGTCGCTTATGGCAGGGGACAGTCACGATGAAGGATAACTAGCCAACTTTATTTCTTGAAGAAAGATGCCCTTGCTTGCTATCATCATGTGGGGAAAGGTGCACCCCACCGTCAATATGTGGAGCAGCAATTAAGGTCAGGGACAATACATAGCTTTCATAGCCTACTGGGACAATGCTTTGAATGTCAGGAGCTACAGTCTAGAAATGCAGCAAAGTTTGGTGCTTTCTCGTACTGACATCATGGGTGCATGGCAGGCACAGTTTCAACACCAGGTGAGACCCATCCGCCTCCTCTAGTTCCTCCACACTGGACTATTTACTTTTTAAAATGGCAGGCACACTGATGGTGTGGCACAAATTTTCCTTGCAATTCCGCCAACATATTTTTCTTCTTCTTCATCTGCTCCCATAATGGAAACCAAATTTTTCTTCAAATTCTGTAATTGGCAGTGTCACTTTCCACTGCCACTCTGCTGGCATAATAAGAAGAAAATAAAACAAACAACCTCACCATCGCTTCTTCCACTACTAATGTTAGTGTGGAATTCTGCTCCCATAAAGTGATCAATTTTGAGGGCTTTTTTTTTTTTTTTTTTTTTTGAAAACCCAATAATAAGATTTAAACAGATATTCTACTGCTCTCTGTTATCAGCCAAATCATGTTATTTTGTGATATTTGCTCCTAGAACTCTAACATAACATTATCTTTATGTATTAAAAATGTAGATACATAGAAATCTACTGGAAATATCTAACTCTATATCTAGATTTTTTATATTGTGTTATAAAAATTCCTCCTCTTCTGGGGTTTCATAAGCAGTGGCATAGTTTGTGGCTTTTAGATCCTGATACAAAAATTGCACCAGGACCCATCAACTTATCAACTTCCTCTATAATGACTTCACACTGTTTAGGATGTGAGTGTTATAAAAGTGTAGTTTACATTTGTGTAGTAAATTATTCCTAACCGCTGAACTGCAATAACGTCTATCTACTTATGTTACAGGCAAATGCTCATGAGGAAAACAAAGTACACCCTCTTTAAATTCTATGGTGTTATATATTAGGAAATAACTAAAACATGTGGTTCTTAGAAAGTCTTAAAATTAGCTGAATCCAACTTCAGATGAATAACAACACATGACAATCTACACCATGTCATTACTTACTTAACAAAAACTAGGCCAATATGAAGAAGTATTGTGTGAAAAATTAAGTACACCCTCATTGTTTCCATAGGAATTAAAAGGGTAAGTAACAGGTAGGTTATGTTAATCAAAAGTCCTTGACCATGCAATGCTCAAAGAAATTGCAAAAACCTAAGAGTCTACAGGCCTCTGTTAGGGTGGATTCGTATAGGATGACGGCAACGGACATTAACTATGGTAGAGTAAAAGACACAAACTGTGTCTGTGTCCATTCCCATTGACATGTTTGTTTACTTTTATAACAGAAGAAAAAGTCATGCATGCAGGACTACTTCTTCTATTACAAAGTAAACAAACATTCATGATAGAAGACAAATAATTTATTTTTTATTTTTTTTTTCTGGTCTGTGTGAAAGGCACATGATATAAATTGTAGTGCAGGTAATCTTACCAGTAGCTGTATTTGTGAGTAATCTACTCTTTTCTGAACTACAGCTGTGTCATGTGACCAGCAATAAGACTACTCAACTCACATTGCTTCTCATGTGTGAACAGGAAGTCAGTTTCTCAATTTATTCTTATGAAAATCACATCAAGGCTTTCATAGAAATGAATTGACTTCCTCTCCACACATGAGAAGCTGTGCCAGTTAGAGAGTCTCATTGCTGATGGAGCAGAAAAGAGCAGATAACTCATAAATACAGCCTCTATAAAGATTACCTGAACCACAATTTACATAGTGTGTCTTTCTGATGACAAAGAGAATAAAATTATGTGGGAGTTCTACTTTAAGAGAGCTGTGTATAAATGAATGCCCGCTGTAACAGACCAAATTAACCCCCGCCCAGATTAAACCCAGGTATAGTTTGGCCCAGGCCAAAGTATACCCCAGGGATAAACTGTCCTAGGCCAAACTATACCCCGGGTATAAATAGCCTAGGCCAAACTATACCATACCAAACAGATGGCGCTGTTCCAACAGTGCATAGTAACTTTTTATTTCCTGGTCGTCCTCGGCAGCACAATACACATGGGTTATGGTTCCCTAGGTATAACCACATAGAGACAGGTTAATTAAGCAGTAAACAAACAATTAACCAATCAGACCCCAGGCATAAATAGGACACAGAGAGTAGGACACAGTGTATTCTGATGCAAGCAGGGTAGGATACTTGTGCTGCCTCGGACTATAGGAAATAAAAATTTCGGTGAGTTAAATTTTCATTTTCCTGGTCATCCTCGACAGCACAATACACATGGGACTTGTGAAGCAGTACTTTAATTGGGAGGGTTAGAAGATGCCAACTCCAGCATTTTTTTGCCAAACAATGCCTCTTCTGCTGCCAATGCATCAATCCTATAATGCTTGATGAAAGTTTGAGATGGAAGACCACATGGCTGCTCTACAAGAGGAATGTGGCCTGCTTCTGCCCAAGAAGTATCCGTGGCACGGGTTGAGTGAGCCCTGATCTGAAGAGGGGATTGTTGGCCCATCAGTTGATAACATCTTTCCATGGTTGATCTAATCCAGATTTTCTGCCAACTGGAACAATGATGTTCTCTGGATATAAAAAGTACAGCTCTTTTGACATCTAGAGTATTCCATTTCGCTTGTTCCTCCCCTTGTGGATGGGGGAAAAATACAGGAAATACAAGAAATCTTCTGATTAATAGTCTTGAATGATGGAATTTTAGGCACAAATCCGAGCATGGTCTTTAACAGCAGGCAATACCCTTAGGTAAGACTCTTTACAGGACAGGGCTTCAGCTCACTCATTCACTTTGCAGAAGTTATTGCCACGAAGAACACTTTTAGAGAGAGAGATATCTAATTGGTTGTAGAGGCTGAAATGGTGGCAGCATCAAAGCAGAGAGGACCACGGAGAGATGGCTTCCGCAGATCCGGGTTCAGGTTCCTCCGAGACTTGAAGGTCTTTATTAAATGCTGGACAGATAATTTGTTCTGTAATTGCACATTTAGCGCCATGAACTGCACGTTCAGGATATTTATCTTGAGACCCTTATTGAAAACCTCTTGAATAACCTGAGGAAAGGACTTTAATGAAGGCAGCTCTGCATCATTTTGGAGCACCAGGAGTTAAAATCCTATCCTATCCTGTTATAAACTTTCACCGCAGATGGCTTTCTGAAATACAGAAGGGTGTTGACAACCTCCGGTGAGAAGACCCATGTTTATTCAGATCTCCTGGTCAGGCTCCAGGCTATGAGATGGAGGATCAGAGGATTGGGGTGGCACACTCCATTCTGGGAACAAAAGATTCCTTGCCACTGGAAACTTCCAGAACCGGCCATTTGAAAGACTCAATGTGAGAGTGAAATAAAAATTTCGGTGAGTTAAATTTTCATTATATGTTTCTCTCTGCTCTCTATGACACCAACCTTTTGACAACCATGGAAGACCAACTGTATGACCAGCTTTTGAGAAACACAACAAAAGTACCCCCCAGTGGATCTATGATGTACCTCCAGAGAAACGTGTAAATGCCAAGTCCCAGTTCAGACAAACAGCTAAGCCATATCGAGCAGACGGAGGGATTCTTTACCATGGAGAAAAGGAGTTTCTCACTAAAAGCCGATTGCCAAATATCCTGAAGGCCTGTCAGGACAACCCAATTTCTGGTGGCCATTTTGGCAGAGATAAAATGTTTGCCAAAATCTCTGATCGTTATTACTGGAAGGGAATGAAGATCGATGTTCACCAACATGTCAAAGCCTGTCAAAAATGTTTTGTCATAAATCCCAAAATCAACAAGGAAGCTCCACCACTCAATAGTATATCAGTGCCAGGAAAAGTATGGAGCTCAGTCGGGATTGATATGATCGGTCCTCTTCAGGAATCATCAAATGGCAACAAATATATAGTTGCTGCCACTGATCATTTCTTCAAGTGGACTGAAGCAACAGTTGTTCCAGATTAGAGTGCCAAGTCAGTAGCAATTTTCTTGTACTCCATTATTTGCCTCCTTGGCTGTATGGACACTCTTATTAGCGACCAGGAATGAGAATTTGTGAACTCGATCATCGACAACCTGATGGAGCATTTTCAAACAGATCACCGCATTTCATCTGTCTACCACAAACAAACAAATGGCCAGCGGGAATGTGACAATCGAACACTCAAAGAATCTCTTAGTAAGCTTGTCAATGACCAAGGTAACAACTGGGATCAGTTCATCCCTGGTGTTCTGTTTGCCTATCACACATCTGTACATGCCTCAAATAAGTGCACTCCATTTGAGGTCATGTATGGATGGAAGGCCAAGCTTCCTATGGACCTCAAGTCCTCAGAAAATGACCCTGTGGACCCCATGCCCATTTCAGATGATGCTAACCCTGATGTGCTAAATACACTGACAACAATTCTTAAAAAGCTCCGTTCAACTGTCAGTACCAACATCCACTCTGCCCAGGAACACAGAAGCATGGCTTTGATTGCCGACACAACAGCGACAAAGAAATCACTGCTGGCACCATCGTTTATATCAAGAATCATCACTGTATTCATTGCATGGGTTCAAATATAGAACCACACTGGATTGGACCCTACCTGGTTGTGGAATCCTTGACCAAGGGATGGGTAAATCTTAAGAACAATAAGACTGGCAAGATATTGAGCAACACCTACCACGCCAGCAACCTTAAGATTTACCAGGATGAAGAGACTTCTTCACCACCCCAGTCTCATGATTGTTCCAATGACTCTGCCACACAGAAACACAAGCAAACTAAGACTTTCAACCCACTACCAAGTTCAGTAAGGAAGCATCTTAGCATCACTCTTGGCCTTATGTTTGGTAGGGTTGTATACTATGGATGCACAAAGGACCTTGGACAACCATGGTGTACATATAAAACCAAAGGTGATGGCAATTGCTACTTCTGGGCCATCAGGTACATCCAGACAGGAATAGAGGACAACCACTCCCTTCTCAGAGATAAAGTCACCCACCACATGATAACTGACTTGACAAAAAAACTACAGAACTTCTTGAACCAAAATGTAATGAATATGTGAACATCTCTGGTATGTGTCATGATGGAGTCTGGGCAACTGATGCAGAGATTAGAGATGAGCGAATCGAAGCTGATGAAGTGGAATTCGATCCGAATTTCAGGAAATATTCGATTTGCATCAAATCCGGATTTCCTCACGCTTCGTGGTAACGAATTGCATTTTTTTCATAAAATGACTGCTGCACGTTAGGACATGGGGCAAGGAACTCTGGGAACGTGGAATCACCCACAATGCCATGCTTGCATCCAATCAGCAGCCAGCCAGCCCTGTGATGTCACAGCCCTTTAACCCCTTTGCGACTGCCCGCGGCATCGGGAGCGGGTGTTAGCTGTAACTGACAGCTAACACTCTGCTTCATAACCACCAGTCGGCTCACAGCTCTGATCGTGGGTTTTAACCCCTTGAATACATCCAAGGGGTTCCACCATGCTACATGTCACCCTCAGCATCCCCTGTGGCGGTATAGGGGCGTGCTGATATGCATCTTCTTCAGCCCAGGGTCTGGCCAGTGACCCCGGGCTGCTAGTAGCCCCCAGTACCTGGTTGATCCTGCCCAGAAGTGGAAGTGCATAGGCTGACTTCCTCTATAGACTGCAATACACGTATATTGCAGTCTATAGTGCTGAACCAGTGATCAGTGCGTCGCTGTTTCAGGTCCCCTAGTGGGACATCACTAAAAACTACTGCAAGGCACAGTGTTCTACGCCACTATACAGGCTCTCTGCAGCCAGGAAATAGCTGTTATTTTAACGCGATTCGCCGCAAATGAATTTGGATCGAATTGAATCGTTTCAGAAAATTCTGTGAAGCTGCCGACTTGAATTTTTGAAAAATTCGCACATCTCTAGCAGAGATCATGGCTACAGCAAATCTGTTGAGTTGCGACATCATCATTTACACGAACGTCAGTGACTCCATGGATTGGTTGACATATCCTGCAAGCTTCAGTCTGCAGTCAACAACAAAACATGCACTTGATCTTGAAAACAAGCATCATCATTTTAATATTGTTATCAGTGTTTAAATGTTTATATTGTAGCAAGGACTTGCTAGTGTAAAGGTCCCGATACATGGGACGAGTATTGAGCGATTTGTTGTCCCTTGAATTGAGCAATAAGTGACTTATCGCTAGCGAGAAATTGCTGAGAAAAAAAAAAAAAATTATATACTCACCACCCACAGGGTCGGACTGGCCCACCGGAGAACCGGTGAATCCACCAGTGGGCCCTGAGCCCCGACTATTAGTCCTCATGTCATGGGGGGCCCGATCAGGCCCCTGACCGGGCTCGGCGGGGTATGGTGTCCGTGGCCATCTGGAGATGGCCGGGGCCCCGGACCACTATGATAGCGGTTGGGGAAAGCCTGGTTGCCCGACCGCTATACATACTGTTATTGAAAAGGGACCCTGGCATATTGCAGGCCCCTTTCCAATAGATGGCAGGGCAGGGCCAGGGGAGGTGACTGAAAATAATAAATAAATATTCTCACCTCTCCTGGGCACAGCATTCTCTCCGGCGCTGCTCCGTCATCACTGAGGCCTGTGATTAGGCCCCAGCGGTCACATGGGGCGCGGCCACGTAATGACATCAGTGCGCCCCCACGTGACCGCTGAGGCCCAATCACAGGCCTCAGCAGCGACGTCGGAAAAGGGCCTGAAGACGCTGAAGACGACAGGATGGATCGAGGATGCCAAGGAAAGGTAAGGCAAGGTGAGTATGAATGTTTGTTATTTTTAATCACCTTCCCTGGGCCTCCAATTATTATACTCTGGGGTCTGAGGAGACCCCAGAGTATAATAATAGCACCGAAGCAGAGGGGGGCTGTGGGGAGCTTATAATACTGGGTGGGGGCCACTGTGGAGCTTATAATACTGGGTGGGGGCCACTGTGGAGCTTATAATACTGGGTGGGGGCCACTGTGGAGCTTATACTCCATACAGTGGCTCCTTCATTTTTTTTTTTTAATTACGCCGGGGCAGGTGAAAAAAACAAAACAAACCCCCCCAAACTTTCTCTCCTGTCCCCAGTGTCTCCCAGCGCAGTTCGGTCCTGCAGTTCTGTTGTTTTCTTCCAGCTGAAGTTCCCTCTGCACATGACTACCTGTGATGTCACGTGACCCCTGAGGCCAATCAGCGGCCTAAGTGAAGGGACCGGAGACATCACAGCCAGTGAGGACTTCCGGCAAAAAAAAAAGACAGAGGAGCTGCAGGACCGGACCATGCTGGGAGGACACCGGGTACAGGTGAGTTTGTTTAGTATGTTTTTTTTTTTTGGGGGGGGGGGGGTAGGGGGATTCACCTCCCCTGGACTAATTATAAAAAAGAAAAAAAATTATACTGGACAACCTCTTTAAAGTGTGGCGTATTAGGGGGGCCCTGGGGGGTATATTAAAGGGGTTGTCCAGGCATAATTTGTTATGGTTTATCCTCAGGATAGGCCATAGATACCTGATCTGTAGGGGGCTGACCCCGGACCGATCAGCTGTATGGAGCCACTTCTGATGCCCGTACTGTACACAATACAGGGCCAGAAGCAGAAAGCTCTGTCCACTGTATATTAGCTGGGCACCTTCACTGTATCTCAGCACTTATTGAAGTCAGTAGGAGCTGAGCTGCAGTGAAGGCACCGGGCTGCTATACAGCAGATGGAGCTTTCTGCTTTCGGCCCTGTGTTGTGTACAGAACGGGCTTCGGAAGTGGCTCCGAACAGCTGATGGGGCCATGTGTCAGCCCCCTACCGATCAAGTATTTATGGCCTATCCTGAGCATAGGCCATAAAAAAGATTAACCCTGGGCAACCCCTTTAATATGCCCCACACAGTTTAATATCCCCCCCACAGGATGTTAGCCCCCATCACTGCTCCCACACAATATAATGACCCCATCACTGTTCTCCATACAGTATGGGGGACCAGTGAAGAGGCCACTATGTGGGGGGACCAGTGAAGTGACCATAGAAAAATTTGGCCCAGACAACCCCTTAAAAGAGGTTGTCCATAAACTGGAGCGACCACTGTGTTGGCTGCCAGGGAGGTGTAAAAATAAGAAAATTAAAAAAAAAAAAGCATACTCACCTGTCCCCAGCACCCCGTTGTCCCCTGTCTGTGTCTGTTCGGTCTCATGGCGGCGCCTCATTTCTGGAAATCCTGTACCTAATTGGTCTTAGCGGTCACATGAGGTGCAGGAAACTAAATGGACACTGGCAGCGGACAACAGAGTGTCGGGGACAGGCTAGTATGCTTTTTAATTTACTTATTTTTTACTTTACACCTCCCGCCAGCTACATGGGTTGCTCCAATTCCTGGACAACCTCTTTAAAGGATTTATCCATCTTTCTAATATTGATGGCCTGTCCTTAGGATAGGCCATCAATATTACATCTGCGATGATACAACAGCCAGGACCTCTGCAGATCAGCTTTTTCAGGACAGTGCGGCTACAGGTAAATGTAACAATTCTTGGAGCCACGCTGTTCACTTGCCATACAAGGTGTAGCAGTAGGTTTAGGTAGTGCAGTGGTGCACATGGTATAGCGGGTGAGCAGCATGGCTCCCGGCATGTTATTACCTTTAGCCGCCCTGTCTCGGTACCGCTGATCTGCAGGGGTCCTGATGGTGGGCCCCTAGAAACAATTCCATTGGTGGGCCCTAGACATCCCAGTCCGACACTGACCGCCCAGCATATCCTCACCCTCCTCCGTCCCTCATTCATGTCTTCGCCAGCAGCCATTTCTTGCACTGATCAGGTGACCCATAATCAGCTGATAATCGCCCCATGTAAAGCCACCTTTATAAGTTGAAGTTTCAAGACATTATGACTTGTATTATATTATGAACAGTCAAGTTTTTGTGGTTGAAGTAATAAAAGTCTATGTGTTTAGATTTTTAACATTTAAATCAGCTTTCTCACTTAATTTTTCAACATTTTATTGGGAATTCAGCTTTGTCTTGTATGTTAAGTAATTTTTGTGTATATCACTCAATGCTAGTGATGGGGGTTTAATATGGCCTGAGGGGTATGAATTGGCCTAGGCTAATTTATACTCCGGGTATAAATTGACCTAGGCCAATTTATACCCCGGAGTATAATATAGCCTAGGCCACTTTAACCCCAGGTATAGTCTGAACTGAGGGTATACTCTGGCCTGTTACACCGGTACCTTTATGAAGAAAAGTGGACCAAAATTCTTCCAGAACAAGATCAGAGACTGATTAAGTCATACAAAAAAATTATTACTCAAGTTATTGTTTCTAAAGGTGGTTCTTCCAAGCTATTGATTCATGGGGTGTGCTTAGTTTTTCATACATGGCTCTTATATTTTGGCCTCATTTATTCTGAATTAGCAAAGAAACAGTGGAATGTGTTATTGTTTATTTTCGGTTGTATTTACCATATTTTAAGACCTTCTAAAGACCAGATTTTTTTTTATTATGTCCCAATTAGTAAAACCATAGAATTCAAAGAGGGTATACTTTGTGTTTCTCATGACTGTGCCTTGGATAAAACAGCTCTAGTTTAAAGTGAACCTGTCAAGAATTTTTTTCCACCATAACCTAGTTTCAAAATGTGTAGCATCAAGTAATGGCCTTTCCCAAGGTGTCCTTCATTAAGCCTTCTGTTGCTGAAAAGGGTGTAATTTAGTATGATGACTACATAACTACACACGTGGACAAAATTGTTGGTACCCCTCATTTAATGAAAGAAAAACACACAATGGTCACAGAAATAACTTGAATCTGACAAAAGTAATTTGCCAAACTACATGTCGACAAGCCACAAAGCTTCTGGGAGAAATCGAAATTTTTGGCAAGGCACATCAGCTAAATCTTCACAGACGGAAAAATGAAGCATATCTTGAAAAGAACACTGTCCCTACTGTGAAACATGGAGGAGGCTCTGTTATGTTTTGGGGATGCTTGCTGCATCTGGCACAGGGTGTTTTGAATCTGTGCAGGGTACAATGAAATCTCAAGACTATCTAGGGATTCTAGAGAGAAATGTGCTGCCCAGTGTCAGAAAGCTTGGTTTCAGTTGCAGGTCATGGGTCTTGTAACAGGATAATGACCCAAAACACACAGCTAAAAAAACCCAAGAATGGCTAAGAGGAAAACATTGGACTATTCTGAAGTGGCCTTCTATAAGCCCTGACCTAAATCCTATTGAGCATCTTTGGAAGGAGCTGAAACATGCCGTCTGGAAAAGGCACCCTTCAAACCCGAGACAACTGGAGCAGTTTGCTCATGAGGAGTGGGCCAAAATACCTGTTGAGAGGTGCAGAAGTTTCATTGTCAGTTACAGGAATGGTTTGATTGCAGTGATTTCCTCAAAAGGTTGTGAAACTAAATATTAAGTTAAGGGTACCATCATTTTTGTCCAGGCCTGTTTCTTTTTTAAAAAATTCTGTTGAAGCATGGTTGAAAAGCAATGTCTGACTTTCATTTGTTCATTTTCATAGAATTTTTATATATTATTATTATTGTCAGATTCAAGTTATTTCTGTGACCATTGTGGGTTTTTCTATCATTAAACGAGGGGTACCAACAATTTTGTCCATGTGTGTAAGTGAAGCTGCTTCTTACCCCCTTTGACTAGTTAAGGTGAATTTGCATAAAGTTTTAGAAGCTTGTACCTTGACTTTTCAGTAACAGAAATATTAGGTGACTGCAGAGGCTCCTCATGTGAGGATTTGTTGGTATAACTTTCCTGGCTCTATCATTTCCTGGGCCTCTATTTCTCTACCACTCACTGAGCTCCCTTACAAGGGCAATACCAAGTCTGCCCCTATACATAGGAAATAGTCCCTAATATCAGCGTTATTCATTATGGAACCTCAATAGACTGAGAGCCATTTGCGGGCATCACCAGATGTGCTAATCCTTGCAACCCTTATACTCGATCCACAACGGTGGACACTATGACCTTGAGTTGTAGGTCATTAGCAGTGCCTATCTTACATTGGCACCAGTGGTTTAAAGACTGAAACGCTACCCCTGTACCTATGGCACAGTAGAATGGTGCACAGAACTCAAAAAGTCTGGATCAGTAGCCGTGAAGTACAAACATCTGCAGAAATATCTGGCATGTTAGGGTTTATTGTAGTAATCCCTTTTAGGTTCACACCAGCTTGAGAGAGAGAGAGAGAGAGAGAGACAGACCACAATGGAGTATGATAGAACTGAATATTTTACTCAAGAATTTCTTCAGCAAGTGGATCAGGACAGATATCTGATACAGCCTCTTTATTAACAGGAACTCAGGCAAACTGGTAGCTCAAACAGTTATTAACAGTGACAGTCTATTTCTAGGCACCAAGGCACTCCTAGTTATCAGCCAGTGCACAATGTATATGTATTTATAGTTTCTCTTACATGCCAATTAATACAACACTTAACTTTATGGTTTCCCTCTAGTTCTTCCTGGGCAGAGAATGTATCTCCTGCAGCGATGATATTTCAGATGTATAGCATAACATTAGGCCCACGTGTGGCTTGCTCTGGATAAAGTCTCTGTGTGTAATCTGCACTTGTTGTAGAAGGCTTCTCTTCTCAAAGCAGACGATCAACTATATCAACCTGATTTGTAGCCTTGCAGGACTTTATACACCCTTATTCTTGAGCCCTCTTTCCTCTCTCATTCTCTGCTTCCTTCCAGGAAGTGACATCATCCAGAATCCTTCTACAATTCAGGTCAAAAATAGATCTTGCCCCTAGATGGCAGCAGAGCACCAGTAATGGCATTGGAATGCACAACTCAATAATGTTTCGAAGGGGATTTGCCACTATCGAACTTGTACCCCTTACAGGCAACCATAAATTTTTTTTAAAAAAAAAACTTTTAACCTGAACCCAATCGAGATGGTTTGGGGTGAGCTGGACCTCAGAGTGAAGGCAAAAGGGCCAACAAGTGCTAAGCATCTCTGGGAACTCCTTCAAGACTGTTGGAAGACCATTTCAGGTGACTACCTCTTGAAGCTCATCAAGAGAATGCCAAGAGTGTGCAAAGCAGTAATCAAAGCAAAAGGTGGCTACTTTGAAGAACCTAAAATATAAGACATATTTTCAGTTGTTTCACACTTTTTTGTTAAGTATATAATTCCACATGTGTTAATTCATAGTTTTGATGCCTTCAGTGTGAATCTACAATTTTTATAGTCATGAAAATACAGAAAACTCTTGAAATGAGAAGGTGTGTCCAAACTTTTGGTCTGTACTGTATGTGATGATGTAAATTATTATACTTACTGATTGTTTTATTACAGTTCTAGAAAATATAGTTTAATAAATATAAGTCAGTACATGATATATCACTTCACAGGATACAATAGGGCCTTAAACTAGAACCCTCAATCACTCAGCAGCAGTACAACCCATGTTCATGTACTTTTAGTGTAGTAAGCGTTTTCAGAAATAAATTTTGCTGACCAGTACATTTCTGTAGCTCCTCCCTATTAGACAATGGAAGCTGAGGCTGGGGCCCCACGTAGCATAAACGTAGCAATTTAACCACGGCAGAAGGCCCTGACAAAAAACACAGTGTTTTACAGTAGCTGCAAAGTGGATGGAATTTTGGCTACTCCCATCCACACATTTCAGAAAAATATCTGCAGCGGAAATGCTGCGATTTCAAAAACCGTTGTGTTTTTGTACAACCCCGATTCCAATGAAGTTAGGACACTGTATAAAACATAAATAAAAACAGAATACGACGATTTTCAAATCCTTTTCAACCTATATTCAACTGAATACACTACAAAGACAAGATATTTAATGTTCAAATGGATAAAATGTATTGTTTTTTTGCAAATATTCACTCATTTTGAATTTGATGCCTGCAACACGAGGCAACAAAATACTGGGAAAGTTGAGGAATGCTCAAAAAACAGCTGTTTGGCGCATTCAAGAGGTGAACAGGTTAAATGGAAACAGGTAAGTGTCATGATTGGGTATAAAGGGAGCATCCCGAAAGGCTCAGTCGTTCACTAGCAAGGATGGGGTGAGGTTCACCTTTTTGTGAACAACTGTTTAAGAACAACTTTTCTCAACATACAATTGCAAGGAATTTAGGGATTTCATCATCTACAGTCCATAATATCATCAAAAGATTCAGAGAATCTGGACAAATCTCTGCAAGTAAGCGGCAAATCTCTGCAAGTAAGCGGCAAGGCTGAAAACCAACATTGAATGCCCGTGTGACCTTCAAACCCTCAGGGGGCACTACATTAAAATCATTCTGTAATAGATATTACCACATGGGCTCAGGAACACTTCAGAAAACAATTGTTAGTGAACACAGTTCGTCGCTAAATCTACAAGTGCAAGTTAAAACTCTACCATGCAAAGCGAAAGCCATATATCAACAACAACCAGAAACACCGCAGGCTTCTCTGAGCCCAAGCTCATCTGAGATGGACTGATGCAAAGTGGAAAAGTCAGCATCTCTGATGTTATGGGGGTGTGTTAGTACCCATAGCATGGGTAACTTGCACATCTGAAGGCACCATTAATGCTGAAAGGTACATACCAGTTTTGAAGCAACATATGATGCCATCCAAGCAACATCTTTTTCAGGGATGTCCCTGCTTATTTCGCAAGACAATGCCAAGCCACATTCTGCATGTGTTACAACACGAGTGCGAGTACTAGATTGGCCTGCTTGCAGTCCAGACCTGTCTCCCATTGAAAATGTGTGGCGCATTATGAAGCGCAAAATATGACAATGGAGACCCTGGGCTATTGAGCAACTGAAGTTGTACATCAAGCAAGAATGGGAAATAATTCCACCTACAAAGCTTCGAGAATTAGTGTCCTCAGTTCCTAAATGCTTATTGAGTGTTGTTAAAAGGGAAGGTGATGTAACACAATGGTAAACATGCTCCTGTCCCAGCTTTTTTGGAACATGTTGCAGGCATCAAATTCAAAATGAGTGAATATTTGCAAAAAAACAATAAAGTTTATCCATTTGAACATTAAATATCTTGTCTTTGTAGTGTATTCAATTGAATATAGGTTGAAAAGGATTTGCAAATCATCATATGGAATTGGGGTTGTAAATCGCAGCATGTCAATTATACCAACGGAGAAGCTGGCATTTTCCATATAAGTATAGTATAATAGGGACAGAAAAACTCTGTGGATTTTCTGTGAAAAGTGCTGTGGAAAACACCCTTATGCGTTTCCGCCGCAGTCTTTTCCGTAGCGCTATTTCGCTTGCTACGAAATACATGATTCTATATTAGTGCAAATCAACCTCAGTTTTGTATCTGCTTCAAAAACGGCTCTGTAATAGGGAATTTGCCTGTGCATATGCCTATTCATTTTGAATTCTTTGTGCAAAAGGCAGTCCATTAGAGTCAATATATGGCATAAAATGAATACTTTACATTTCATATTTCACTGGTTTCTGTTTTCAAAGTAAAAAAGTACAGTACTATAAATGTGCTGCAAATGAGAAGTTAAATTCAACGATGCACATCATGTGAAGACTGCCACTTTCTATTTCCGACACCTGTTATATTGATGGAATGGAATTTGCTTTGGAATGCAGCTTTGTCCTTGCAGGATTAATGAAATTGTGAATGTACTTTTCAATTTTCAATTATTGCATTGAAATAACAACTTCATGTTTTCTTGAAAATTATTTTGGTGTACTCAGAAAAAAGGAAACAAGTGAAACTGTTTTTTGTTTTTTCCATGTTTTTATCACAATGTCAATCTCGAAAATCTAAATGCCTGACACATATAAGATATATAAACACAATATTGTGTTTATAAATATACATAAATTAGTGGAAAAAAAAGAAATGTTGAATTATTAGTGTAACTGAAAGCTCTATTTCTTTCATTCTAGATCCTAAAACATAAGAGACAGTGTTCTTTCTGCTGCTTTCTCTAGGTTTGGACCAGAAAGCTGGGAGAGTAGCTAAAAATGATACTATAGGTATTATTGTTACGAGAAGAAAATGACAGATGTGATGGGTAGAAAATAACATCAGTGCAGTGCAATGTAAAATACATGCTGTTTTATCGTCCACAAAAATGGATCTGTATTGTGCAAAAAAAAAACGGTCCACATTACATTATCAAAGATGCTCAAAAATACTGGTATGATGATCCCATACACTTGTATGGCTGAGCTTTGCTGCAAACACAGACAAGAATAAAATCTGCTCCATATTTTGTAGATGATTTCTACATTCCAGACACTGGTCTGGAAAAAACAACAGATGAGCATTTGGGGCCTTAGAAATGAATAGGTTCAAATAATCTCTGCACTCTCTGCAATTATGACCCATAAAAGTATTATAGTATAGCTGTTAGTAACAAGAAGTCTGTTTAAAAATACCCCACACTTTAAATTTTTTTTTACACATTTTAAAATTAAAAACTAGTCAAAATAATTATCCCTTTATGGGGGTGTTTATACAACTACAGAACAAGCAAGACAGGAAATTATATCTCGCTCCATGGTGGAGATAGTAATGGAAGGAGTAGCAGCACAGTATGCACAGGACAGACAAGGTTAGCAGTAGAGTCACCAGCAGCACAGCATGAAATATGATGGCAGATCTAATCAGTGGCATCTGCTTAAGGTGTATAAAAATCCTTCTTGATCCATGTCTGATTCATTTTCACAAATGTAAAGTTTTTCATACATTCGGTGGACAACTTTTTCCCCTTTGGTGTGACATTGCCACCAGCCATGCTGAATACTCTCTCTAACATTACACAGGAGGCTAGGAACCACACACAGCAAACTGGGTCTGTTCCTGCCACTGTCCACGACAAGACAGTGCCTATTCATTTGGTCATCTACTTCAGGTTGGCACTGTGTGTGAAAAATTAACTGTTTCATTATGTTGCTTTAATTGTTTTGGCTGCAGCTGTTACTTGCAGAAGTAGCACTGGCCAAGGTGGTAGGGCTGTGACTAAGAGGGAAACGCAGAGGAATCTCCCAATCAGACATGTGACTGGCAGGCTGTGGTGAAATGCTGATTCCCTTTGGGAAGTTTGAAAAAAATTATTTTCAAGTACAGGATCTAAACCAGGTCTTCCTTCTCCATTTCTCACATTGTCCATGCTGTTATTCTTCCTCCAGCCCTTGTTCCATGTGTTAACATTTCATCTGTGTTCTTACTGTCTCGAGGTTGTGTTTGACTGAGACCTCTCCTTCACCCACATATTCAGCCACTTGCACGCCCATTTCGTTTGTGTTCTTACTGTCTCGAGGTTGTATTTGACTGAGACCTCTCCTTCACCCACATATTCAGCCACTTGCATGCCCATGTCACCTGCACCTCAAAAATATTTTCAGAATTCACCCTTTTCTCACTGTGAAAACATAACCCTCATTGTCGCTCTGATTCACTCTCTTCTTGAGTATTGCATTTTGTTTCTAATTGGTCTCGCCTTACTAAACTCTCTCCTCTACAATCTGTCCTGAATAGAGCTGAAAGATTCATCTTTCTGTCAAACTGATACCCAGATGCATCTACCTTGTGCCAGTCACTGCATTGGTTGCCCATCCAACACAGAATACAATATAAACTTATTACACTCAGGCACAAATACCTCCATAGTGCTGCACCTCTCTACATCCTCTCTGTTCTACCAGTGACCATAGACTTATACCCTCTGTTATCCAAACATCCTACTCCCGTCTCCAAGACTTTTCTCAAGCTGCATAAGTGCTCTGGATTGTCCTGGACAATTAGTATAATACCTAACTACAGCAAATTCAAACATGCCCCAAAAACACATCTTTTTAGGCAGTCTTATCCCATGACCTGTCCCACTATTCTATTTCCTCCCACTAAGCTAAGGTGTTTTATCCTATGCTATCTTTACTATATTCCTTAGATCCTGACCCCTCCACCCAGAAGTTAAACTGTACTTCATGCACTTAGTATCTGTATATTCATATATACCAGTTGGTGAAGGGCTCCTACTCAAAGCCCTCATTCAAGGAACAATTCAGGCTTATTCTTAAATATTGACCTTTGGAGAGGGGACAATAACTTACCAATTCAGTAAACTGTTAGTGGCAGTGGCCTTCCAATAGAGGCCTGTCTCAAGTTCTCCACTATCCAGTTTTCTAATGGTCAGGTCTAGGAAGCTGATCTCCTTCTCCTGCATCTCAAATGTCAGGCATAAACCCACATCACTATTAAAAAGTTTGACAAATTGATGAAACCCCTGTCTGGTCCCTTCCCAGAAGATTAATACATCATTAATATATCTGGACCAAAATTATATCTTTTGAGTCTAGGTTTGATTGTTCTCTGCAAAGACCACAGTATCCTCCCACCAGCTGAGGAAGTAATTAGCGTAGCTAGGCACACAAGAACTCCCCATGGTGGCCCGAATTATAGTATAAATAATAACAATTCTAAAACAAATTTGGTGTATGGAAAGAACTGAATACCTTGAGTTTTCAAAAAACATTCTACTGAATTGATTCCCCTGTCATGAGAGGTTGAGGAGTAAAGGGCTTCTACATGAGAATCCAGGATGGTCGCATCCCCCAAAACGAGACCCTCTAGTTTATTCAAGATGCCCGTACTGTCTCTAGTATATGATGGAAGGCTAGTCACAAATCCTCTCAGAATCTGGTCAATAAAGAGGCTGCTATTTTGTGTTACACTTTCAATCCCCGACATTATTGACCTAACCCTACCCGGAACGGTTTATTTATGTATCTTGGAAAGGCCATAAAAGAGATCTGCGCAGCTTTATTACAACGTATGTCTCAGATTCCAAGGTTTTAAATGCTTTAAATTCAGCTGTTTATAGATTATTCTGGCCCCTGGTGAATATGTCCATTTTACCAATTTTTAGCATCACCATATGTAACATAATATAAGTGTTTGTATCACTCCCGATTAGTTGCATCGTATTGGACTTTGGATTTAACTCCGTAAAGGGGCCAGTGCCCGGCAGCCTCTGGGCATCCTCCATCAGTGATGCCAAGAGATTAACATCCCAGCTCCTAACAGTTTTTGCGGCCACGTTGTTTGAAAAATTTATGCCACTTTAATTTTCAACAAAATAAATGTAGATCCTTAATCCAAAGAAAAAGATCACCCTTTGTATGGGTCAGAGATCTTGGAGAAGAGCAGGTCCCTAAAAACCCATGATAATCCCTCATCTGAGATCTCCTCTCCTACTCCCGCTATACTAGGCCCTTGATGTCCCCACCAAGTATAATGTCCCATATTGGCCCCTCCACACAGTATAATGTCCTATAGTGGCCCCTCGACACAGAATAATAATAATAATCATCATCCTTTAATAGTCCCAACATCGGGAAATTCAGTGTGTTACAGCAGCAAAGATATGCAATTTAAATACAATATATACAAAATGTTCCAAGGTAGAGGCATTCCAGTGATAGTAGACAGACAGATAGAAAGGTACAGGTAAAAAGTATCAGAGTGGGATATCACAACAGAAAGATATTTCAGTTCTCTGTATGGACTGATCTCCACTTAGGTCAGTGTTGGTTGTACAGCCTAACCACAGTGGGGAGGAAGGACTTCCGATAGCACTCCTTCTCACACTTAGGGTGAAGTAGTCGGTCACTGACAGTACTGCCCAGCGCTATCACCGTCTAATGCATGGGATGGGAGTTATTCTCCTGCACGGAGCTCGTCACGGACAGTATCCTTCTGTCACCCACCACCTGCACAGGGTCTAGGGGACTTCCAAGGACAAAGCTGGCCCTTCTAATCAGCCTGTCAAGTTTATTCCTATCCTTGGTTGATATACTGCTCCCCCAGCAGGCCTCTCTGAAGAAGATGGCTGATGCCACTACTGAGTTGAAAAAAGTCCTAAGAAGTGCCCCCTGGACTCCAAAGGCTCTCAGCCTCCTAAGCAGGTAGAGCCTGCGGTGGCCCTTCCTGTACAGGACATCCATGTGATCTGCCCAGTCCAGCTTATTATTGAGAAGCACACACAGGTACTTATAGGTGTTGACAATCTTGATGCCCATCCCCTGAATGTCCACTAGTTTAGTAGGGCATCTGCATTTACGAAAGTCCACCACCATCTCCTTGATCTTCCCATTGTTAATCCTGAGGTGGTTCCGCTGGCTTCAGTCCACAAAATCCCGGTTCAGTTCTCTGTACTCCCTGTCATCTTTGTCTGTGATGAGGCCTACTATTGCAGGGTCATCAGAATACTTCTGTAAGTAGCAGCTAGATGAGTTGCACCTAAAATCTGCAGTGTACAGTGTGAAGAGGAAAGGGGCAAGAA
The DNA here is from genome assembly GCA_947044405.1 of Leptodactylus fallax. NCBI lineage: Eukaryota > Metazoa > Chordata > Amphibia > Anura > Leptodactylidae > Leptodactylus > Leptodactylus fallax. Next base: position 5,053,652 of record CAMRHE010000024.1, read on the forward strand.
CTGTACCCTGAGGTGCTCCTATATTACAGATCACGGTATCTGACACACAGTCCTGGGCTCTCACATACTGAGGTCGATTTGTGAGGTAGTCTAGAATCCAATTGGAGAGATGGTGGTCCACTCCAACAAGGGCCAGCTTGTCTCTCAGTAACCCCGGCTGTATGGTGTTAAAAGCACTGGAGAAAGCAAAGGACATTATTCTTACAATGCATGCCAAAAGCGTGGTCTGATCGAAGACGATCAACACTGGGACATGACATTGCAGGAAGCATCTGTCACTAGCTTTCCACTTCAACTAAGAGACCTGTTCGCTATAATAATTACAACCTGTGCACCTTCCAATCCCTGCGCGCTTTGGGACAAATACAAAGAATATCTTAGTGAAGATATTCTTAGAGTGCAAAGGAGAGTTAATCCAGACTTAGACTTAAATTTCACTGAGAACATATTCAACAAAGCCCTCTTGATGTTAGAAGAAAGGTGCATATCTATCAATAGTAAAACTCTAATAGAATTAGGTTTACCAGCTCCAAATCGACCAGACTTTGATATTATGAACAGAGATATTCTGCAAGAAAAAAAAGCTATGATTTGGAAAAATGTAAAGAATTTGTCATATTAAATAAGCCTCTTTTGGTTTATAACCAAAGATCGGCCTATATGGCAATTATGGGTCAGATTTCCAGTGGAAATGGGGGACTATCTTTCCTAGATGCACCAGGGGATTGCGGCCACTCTTTTAGATGGAGGGTGCACGGCTCATTCAGCACTAGGATTGCCCTTTAATATAGCGCTTTCAGAAACTCCTGTCTGTAATATCACTAAGGACTCTGGGAAAGCTTAGGTATTACAAACTTGCAAAGTAATTGCTTGGGATGAATGTACCATGGCGCACAAGAAAGTGGTCGAGGCCCTTGATCGCACTTTGAAAGATCTGCGGGGAACCGATTGTTTAATGGGGGGGAATTGTAATTTTTGCAGGTGACTTCTGCCAGACGTTAACTGTTCTTAAGGGAGCAACACCAGCGGATGAGCTAAATGCCTTTCTAAAATCTTCTTATCTGTGGATACATGTTCAGAAGCAAACTCTTACTACTAATATGTGGGTTCAATTGATGGGAAATACAACTGCGGACAAATTTACACACCAGCTACTATACCTTGGAAATGAAAGGTTCCCTACTGATTTGACTACTGGTCTCATTTCCTTTCCGGAACATTTTTGTGAAATGACATCTTTGGTAATGGAACTTATTGACCAAGTTTTCCCTGATATTTGTAACAATTTTAGCAACCATCAGTGGCTTTGTGAACGTGCAATCCTAGTGCCTAAAAATGATAGTGTCAGCTCCATAAATCTACTAATTCAGGGAAGGCTGCCTGGTCTAGCGACCACATACATGTCCATTGACTCAGTCATGGAGAGTGAACAAGCCGTAATGTATCCATTGGAGCTCCTGAATTCTTTGGAGCCTCCTGGAATGCCACCGCATAAGCTCACTTTAAAAATACAGTGGGGAAAAAAAAGTATTTAGTCAGTCACCAATTGTGCAAGTTCTCCCACTTAAAAAGATGAGAGAGGACTGTAATTGACATTATAGGTAGACCTCATCTATGAGAGACGAAATGAGAAAACAAATCCAGAAAATCACATTGTCTGATTTTTAAAGAATTTATTTGCAAATTATGGTGGAAAATAAGTATTTGGTCAATAACAAAAGTTCATCTCAATACTTTGCTATATATCCTTTGTTGGCAATCACAGAGGTCAAACGTTTTCTGTAGGTCTTCACAAGGTTGGCACACACACTGTTGCTGGTATGTTGGCCCATTCCTTCATGCAGATCTCCTCTAGAGCAGTGATGTTTTGGGGCTGTCGCTGGGAAACACGGACTTTCAACTCCCTCCAAAGGTTTTCTATGGGGTTGAGCTCTGGAGACTGGCTATGCCACTCCAGGACCTTGAAATGCTTCTTACGAAGCCACTCCTTCGTTGCCCTGGCTGTGTGCTTGGGATCTTTGTCATGCTGAAAGACCCAGCCACGTTTCATCTTCAATGCCCTTGCTGATGGAAGGAGGTTTGCACTCAAAATCTCACAATACATTGCCCCATTCATTTTTTCATGTACACGGATCAGTCGTCCTGGTCCCTTTGCAGAGAAACAGCCCCAAAGCATGATGTTGCCACCTCCATGCTTCACAGTAGGTATGGTGTTCTTTGGATGCAACTCAACATTTACTCTCCTCCAAACACGACAAGTTGTGTTTCTACCAAACAGTTCTACTTTGGTTTTATCTGACCATATGACATTCTCCCAATACTCTTCTGGAACATCCAAATGCTCTCTAGCAAACTTCAGAAGAGCCCGGATATGTACTGTCTTAAGCAGGGGGACACGTCTGGCACTGTAGGATCTGAGTCCCTGGCGGCGTAGTGTGTCACTGACGGTAGCCTTTGTTACATTAGTCCCAGCTTTTTGTAGGTCATTCACTAGGTCCCACCGTGTGGTTCTGGGATTTTTGCTCACTGTTCTTGTGATTATTTTGACCCCACGGGGTGAGAACTTGCGTGGAGCCCCTGATCGAGGGAGAATATCAGTGATCTTGTATCTCTTCTATTTTCTAATTATTGCTCCCACAGTTAATTTCTTTACACCAAGCTGCTTGCCTATTGCAGATTCAGTCTTCCCAGCCTGGTGTAGGTCTATAATTTTGTTTCTGGTGTCCTTCCACAGATCTTTGGTCTTCACCATAGTGGAGTTTGGAGTGTGACTGTTTGAGGTTGTGGACAGGTGTCTTTTATACTGATAACAATTTCAAACAGGTGCCATTACTACAGGTAATGAGTGGAGGACAGAGGAGCCACTTAAAGAAGAAGTTACAGGTCTGTGAGAGCCAGAAATCTTGCTTGTTTGTAGGTGACCAAATACTTATTTTCCACCATAATTTGCAAATAAATTCTTTAAAAATCAGACAATGTGATTTTCTGGATTTGTTTTCTCATTTTGTCTCTCATAGTTGAGGTCTACCTATGATGACAATTACAGGCCTCTCTCATCTTTTTAAGTGGGAGAACTTGCACAATTGGTGGCTGACTAAATACTTTTTTTCCCCACTGTAGGAGCCACAATAATTTTGCTTCGGAACCTTGACCCACCAAAAATGTGTAACGGCACAAGATTGTGCATTAAAAGTCTCATGCTCAATGTTATTGAAGCCAATGAAGCCAAAGGGAGCAAATGTTTTCATTCCGTGTATTCCTTTGCTACCAAGCGACATGCCCTTCAATTTTAAGCGTCTGCAGTTCCCAATCCAACTTGCATTTGCTATGACAATAAACAAAGCACAAGGTCAATCACTTAAAGTAGCCGGAATTAATTTGGAGAGCCCGTGTTTTTCACATGGACAGTTGTACGTTGCTTGCTCTAGAGTGGGTAACCCCAAAAATCTTTTCATATATGCAACTGAAGGTAAAACCAGAAACATTGTTTACCAAAAAGCACTACAATAGATAGTTGTTTAACTGTAAACCAATTTTACTCTTTTGTCCGTGAACTACTTATAGATTACACTGGAGGGAGGGGGGAAGGTTTGCACTATGTTGTTAATTGGGTGTAAATGTTTTATATGTTTGTGTATGGTGCATAAATTTAAATTATTGATAAAAAATAGTTCAAAAAATAGTTGTAATAGTTTATACTACATAATATGTATTGAATATGTAAAATCAATAAAAATGTTGAAATAAAAAAAAGTTGTTTACATCAATGTTATGACAAATAAGTAAAATGCGAAAATAATAAGAAAAATTTCAAGTGGAAAAAAAGATTTACTGTAGCACTCTGAAAATGTAAATTTCAGTGTGACACTGAAAATTTTACTTTAGCTAGCATAACCAACAATTTAACATGTTTTCCGCGAGCGAAGCCACGTATATTCTACTAGTGCTAACAATAAAATGCGGGTGGCAACAGAAACGCTACTTCTGGCCTTGGCAGCCACTGCTCTAGCCACAGGGTTGTTTTGCTTCCTGAGAATAAAGATGATGTTTTTTAAAAGCAGAGAAATACAATTGTTGAGTCAGAATTTTGAGTGTTTCTCCTTCTCCTTCACCTCTTTTGTTATAACATGTAATTTACCACAGTGCCTTTATGACCATGTTTTTCATCTTCACTGACACAGATCCCATTTCCTAATATACATGTGGCATTTGTTGAGCGATATTCCTTGTAACCTAAATCTTCCTCTTCTTCCTCTTCTTAATGAGTTGGAGCAGAACAAACAGTGTTATTTGAATGTAGAGGAGGCAGAGGTGGAAGACATGACTGTTGGTAGTGGTGAAGGTAATAGTAGCAGGGGGTTTGATACTGGAAGCTGTGCTGGTAGGAGCACTAGGAGAAAATCTGGAAGTTGGAATTGTGATGGTATAGAGTAATCCCATTGCCATGATGAGTCAAAAAAAGTGAAGATGATGAAATACCTGAATCCAATGATGATTCTATTGCAGATAAGATTGGACTGCTGGGTCAGGTTCACAGGGTGACACCAGAGGAAAAGAGTGGAGGCAGCTGCAATAGTAATAAGGATGGGAGAACCTCTAAAGATTTGTTTTGTTTCAGGTTTGGATTGTTCGTTCCAAAGATTTGTTTTGGGTAGAACAATTTATGATTGTGAAATTATTATACTCTGGGGTCTCTTCAGAGTTTAAAATCCAGTGCAGTTAATGGCCTTCAGAAGTCACTTAATTAGTTAATAGAATCCAGCTATGTGTAATTTAGTCTCAGTATAAATACACCTGTTCTGTGAAGGCCTCAATGTTTGTTGGAGAACACTAGTGAACAAACAACATAATTAACACCAAGGAACTCACCAGACAGGTTGTGGAGAAGTTTAAAGCAGGGTTAGATCATAAATATATATCCCAAGCTTTGAGCATCCCAAGGAGCACTGTTCAATCCATCACCCAAAAATGGAAAAAGTATTCTACAACTGCAAACCTACTGTAACATCCTTGTCTGTTCAGACTTCTGCGCCATCCTCCGGGAAGCATGGTACGGCGCGGGAGGCGTGTCCACTTATGATCCTCTGCTCCTGGGCCTCCTGTTGTATTCTGTTTTAGCACAGCTGAGAGTTTGTTTCAATGTATCAGTCCAGCCAGTACTCTGAGTTCCCCCTGGTTCGCAAAGAGTTAACCTTTGTTGCTCTATGATAGATCACGTCTGGGGTGGATTCCAGGCTTCCCATATACAGCCCATTAGTCCACACATGGGTGCTTGCTATTAGTCTCTTAGAGTGTGGTAGCGTATTACTGTTTCTCTGATATCTATATTCTGACCTTCACTTACCCTCTTGACTATTCTTCTGGATTTCGATTTTGTACCTAGTTGCCCATCTGGTTCCAACCCCTTGGCTAGTTTGACCTCCTGTTCTCGTTGTTATCTTGTCTGCGTTCAGTGTTTCAATTATTATAGGAAAGGACCATCACCCAGTTGTCCTATACCACTTAGGGTAGTTGAAGAAAGTAGGTAGGGACTTCAGGGTGTTTCTAGCATCAGGGCTCACTGTCTCCGTTTTTCCCCTTCCTCCCAGGTTCCAGCAGCAGCTACTGGGGAATTGCTTAACTGGCACTTCCCTAACACCTACCAAGATATGGCTTTCCACCTAAACTAACAGATCAAGCAAGGGGAGCACTGGTCAGAGAAGCAGCCAAGAGGCCCATGGTGACTCTGGAGGAGCTGAAGAAATCCAAAGCTCAGGTGGGAGAATCTGTTCACAGGACAACTATAAGTCATGTGCTCCACAAATCTGGCCTTTATGGAAGAGTGGCAAGAAGAAAACCATTGTTGAAAGAAATACATAAGAAGTGCCATTTGAAGTTTGTCACAAGCCATATAGGAGACACAACAAACATGTGGAAGAAAGTGCTCTGGTCAAATGAGACCAAAGTTGAACTTTTTGGTCTAAATGCAAATCGCTATGTGTGGCGGCAAAGTAATACTGCTCCTCACCCTGAACACACCATCCCCACAGTGAAACATGCTGTGGGGATGCTTTCTTCACCAGGGACAGGGAAGCTGGTCAGAGTTGATGGGAAGATGGCTGGAGATAAATAAAAGGCAATCCTGGAAGAAAACCTGTTGGAGGCTGCAAAAGACTTGATACTGGGAAGGAGATTCACCTTTCAGCAAGACAATTACCCTAAACATACAGCCAGAGCTACAGTGGAATGGTTTAGATCAGACAATATTCATCTGTTAGAATGGCCCAGTCACAGTCCAGACCTAAATCCCATTGAACATCTGTGGCAAGACATGAAAATTGCTGTTCACAGACACTCTCCATCCAATCTGGCTGAGCTTGAGCTATTTTGCAAAGAAGAATGGGCAGAAATCTCAGTCTCTAGATGCGCAAAGCTGGTAGAGACATACCCCAAAAGACTTGCAGCTGTAATTGCAGCGAAAAGTGGCTCTACAAAGTATTGATATAGGGGGGCTGAATACTTTTGCATGTCACACTTTTCAGATTTTTATTTGATTAAAATTTTTAAAACCATGTACCATTTTCCTTCCACTTCACAATTATCTGCTACTTTGTGTTGGTCTATCACTTAAATTCTCAATAAAATACATTTAAGTTTGTGCTTGTAAGGTGACAAAATCTGAAAAAGTTCAAGGGAAATGAATACTTTTGCAAGCTTACGTTGCCCACACAGCCAAAGTTATGTCAAAGTGAAATGTAAGTCTGTGGAAAAACAAATGGTAAGTAGTGGACACAAACTACTAGTTTAAACATACACTGTCCTGCCACTAGCTTTTATACATTTTAACATTTAAAATGCTTCTCAAATTAGCCTATTTTGGGGAAAGATGCTTGCCCATAGTTTTTTTTTTTTCTACTCCATACATGTCATTTATATTGGAAAAAGTAATGGTTTTATATAAAATGGTGCACATTTGGGGAACTTTTAAGTGCAACAGGCTTGTTATTTTGAAGAAAGTATTGTGGCTGTATACAGTGCCTTGCGAAAGTATTTGGCCCCCTTGAACTTTTCAAACTTTTGCCACATTTCAGGCTTCAAACATAAGGATATAAAATTTTAATTTTTTGGTGAAGAATCAACAACAAGTGGGACACAATCGTGAAGTGGAATGAAATTTATTGGATATTTTAAACTTTTGTAAAAAATAAAAAACTGAAAAGTGGGGGGTGCCAAATTATTCGGCCCCCTTAAGTTAATACTTTGTAGCGCCACCTTTTGCTGCGATTAGAGCTGCAAGTCGCTTGGGGTATGTCTCTATCAGTTTTGCACATCGAGAGACTGAAATTCTTGCCCATTCTTCCTTGGAAAACAGCTGGAGCTCAGTGAGGTTGGATGGAGAACGTTTGTGAACAGCAGTTTTCAGCTCTTTCCACAGATTCTCGCTTGGATTCAGGTCTGGACTTTGACTTGGACATTCTATCACCTGGATACGTTTATTTGTGAACCATGCCATTGTAGATTTTGCTTTATGTTTGGGATCATTGTCTTGTTGGAAGATAAATCTCCGTCCTAGTCTCAGGTCTTTTGCAGACTCCAACAGGTTTTCTTCCAGAATGGTCCTGTATTTGGCTCATCCATCTTCCCATCAATTTTAACCATCTTCCCTGTCCCTGCTGAAGAAAAGCAGGCCCAAACCATGATGCTGCCACCACCATGTTTGACAGTGGGGATGGTGTGTTCAGGGTGATGTGCTGTGTTGCTTTTACGCCAAACATATGGTTTTGCATTGTGGCCAAAAAGTTCGATTTTGGTTTCATCTGACCAGAGCACCTTCTTCCACATGTTTGGTGTGTCTCCCAAGTGGCTTGTGGCAAACTTTAAACAAGACTTTTTATGGATATCTTTGAGAAATGGCTTTCTTCTTGCCACTCTTCCATAAAGACCAGATTTGTGCAGTGTACGACTGATTGTTGTCCTATGGACAGCCTCTCCCACCTCAGCTGTAGATCTCTGCAGTTCATCCAGAGTGATCATAGGCCACTTGGTTGCATCTCTGATCAGTCTTCTCCTTGTTTGAGATGAAAGTTTAGAGGGACGGCCGGGTCTTGGTAGATTTGCAGTGGTCTGATACTCCTTCCATTTCAATATGATCGCTTGCACAGTGCTCCTTGGGATGTTTAAAGTTTGGGAAATCTTTTTGTATCCCAATCCGGCTTTAAACTTCTCCATAACAGTATCACAGACCTGCCTGGTGTGTTCCTTGGTCTTCATGATGCTCTCTGCGCTTTAAACAGAACCCTGAGACTATCACAGAGCAGGTGCATTTATACAGAGACTTGATTACACACAGGTGGATTATATTTATCATCATCAGTCATTTAGGACAACATTGGATCATTCAGAGATCCTCACTGAACCTCTGGAGTGAGTTTGCTGCACTGAAAGTAAAGGGGCCAAATAATATTGCACGCCCCACTTTTCAGTTTTTTATTTTTTACAAAAGTTTAAAATATCCAATAAATTTCGTTCCACTTCACGATTGTGTTCCACTTGTTGTTGATTCTTCACCAAAAAATTAAAATTTTATATCCTTATGTTTGAAGCCTGAAATGTGGCAAAAGGTTGAAAAGTTCAAGGGGGCCAAATACTTTCGCAAGGCACTGTATGTGTTTAAAAAAGTGATGGAAAAAGTGGCTTTTCAATAGAAAAGCCACCAAAAATTATCCCTTTATGGGAGCAGAAGGTCACACCAACATGGCTTGGTATTGGAAGAAGCAATGGTGTTGTTCTGTTTTATGTTGTTGTTATTATACCAACATTGTTGCAGTGGGAAGTAGGAACTATAGAATTTGAAGAAAACTTTGTCACATACTGTTAGTGTGCCTGGCAGTTGAAAAGTGATCAAAAATTGACTATATAATAATAGCCATAAAAATTAATCCCTTTATAGTCCCACAATGGGGAAATTCAGGGGGTTACAGCAGCAAAGGTAAGCAGAAACAAAAACAAAAACAACATGTACAGGGATATTCCAGGGGGGGGGGCGTTACATTGAGGGGGACGGACAGAGGGGGGGGGGGGGGGGGGGGGGGGGGGGGGGGGGGGGGGGTTTTTTTTCCTTGGGGGGGGGGTTGTCTCCCCCGCGGGGGGGGGGGGTGGGGCGGCCCGCCGGCGGGGGGGGGGGGGGGCGCCCCCCGGCGCCCCCCCCCCCCCCGGGCGGGGGGGGGGGGGCCGGGCCCGGCGGCGCCGCCCCCCGGCGGCGGGGCGCGCCGGGGGGGGGGGGGGGCCCCCCCCCGCGCGGGGGCCCCCCCCCGCCCCCCCCCCCCCCCCCCCCCCCCCCCCCCCGGGGCGCGGGGGGCCCCGCCGGCGGGCCCCCCCCCCCCCCCCCGCCCCTGCCGGTTTTCTCCCCCCGGCGGGCCGCCCCCCCCCCCGCCCGCCCCCCCGGGGGGGGGGGCCGGGGGGGGCCCCCGCGGGGCCCCGCCGGCGGCGGGGGGCCGCGGCGGGCCGCCCCGCGCCGGGCCCCCCCCCCCCGCCCCCCCCCCCCAGCCCCCGGCCCGGCCGCCCGGGGGCGGGGGGGGGGCGCGCGCCGCCCCCCCCCCCCCCCCCCCGCCCCGCCCCCGGGGCCCCCCGGCGGCGGGCCGGCGGCCCCCGGCCCCCGCCCGGCCCCCCCCCCCGCCCCCCCGCCCCCGCCGGGGCGGCCGGGGGGGGGGGGGGGGGGGGGGGGGGCCGGCGGCGCGCGCGGCCCGCCCCCGGGCCCGGGGCCCGCCGGGGGGGGGGGGGGGGGGGGGGGGGCCCCCCCCCCCCGGGCGCCGCCCCGGGGGGGGGGCCCCCGCGGGGGGCCCCCCCAGAGTAGATGTAGAACCAACTCTCAAGACTCACAGGGGGGGGGGACAGGGTGGGGGGGGGCAGGGGGGGGGTTTGAGGGACCCCACAAAAAAACAAACAGGGTCCCGGCACAATAAAAAAACAAAAAAAAACCGCCCGGCCCCCCCCCCATCCGTGGCCTCCCCCCCGCCCCCCCCTGCCCTCCTTGTCTTTTTCTCTTCCCCCCCCCCCCCGGGGGGGGGGTGGGGGGGTGGGGGGGGGAGAAGAGGGGGGGTTGTTGGGGGGGGGGGGGGGGGGGGGGGGGGGGGGGGGGGGGGGGGGGGGGGGGGGGGGGGGGGGGGGGGGGGGGGGGGGGGGGGAAAGGGACCAAGACGACCCCCCCCCCCCCCCCCCCCTCTTTTTTCCCCCCTCCCCCCCCCCCCCCCCCCCCCCCCCTCCTCTTTTCTTATTAGGCCCCCCCCAACCCCCTCCCCCCCCCCCCCCCCCCCCCCGGGGGGGGGGGGGGGGGGGGGGGGGGCAAGGGGTTTGGGGAGGGGGGGGGGGGGGGGGCCCCCCCCCCCCCCCCCCCCCCCCCCTCCGGCCCCCCCCCCCCCCGCAGTCGGCGGTAGGGGGGGGGTGGGCGGGGGGGCATTGGAAAAAAAAAAAAAAAAAAAAGGGGGATATGGCGTTGGTATCGAAAGAAGCAATGTCAAGGGGGGGAGGGTTTAACGTGGAAACCTTTTTTAATATCATTTTGTTTTTTATGACAACAATATGGCACCAAGAGTAGATTGTAGAATATTAGAATAAAATGTGGAATAGTAGAATGTGGTGGACCAGGCAGCAGGTCATGTCTGTCTGAGTGGTGGCAATGGTGATAGCTGTGGCAACATGAGTGACAGAACAGTATGGAATAATGTAATGGAGGGCATAAGAGATGATGTCTAGTTGTTTAGGAGTAGCAGACAGCATCAACAGTATAGTAAATGGAACATAATACAGGCGGACAGTGAAAGATCTATTCAGTGGCCATCCAACAGGATACTTCCTGCTGGATACAGGAGAACTCTGATGCAGGTTCATTAGCTGTAAAAAGGCATAGCAGTCCATCACCTTACACCCTTGAAGCAAAGGAGTAGGATTTGAAGCAACATCTTGCCCTGATGAAGATGGGAATGGGAAACAGTCTAGAGAGAAAAATTCAGAGGAGGCAGATGGGCCCTGCATAGTGTTGGAACTGGGCCTGCACAAACAGGATGGAACTAGCACCTGGCCTTTTTGTGTTTCTGGACTGTAGTCACTGCCACTCAAAACATTGATCCAGTGGGTGGGCCATGAAAGCCATCCATTGTCCTTGTCCATAATTGCTGTTCCACTTGTGAATGATGGCATGCACCTTTCCCCACACTGACATATCCAAGGAAAAAAACATATTCTCAGACACATGTTAATATAAAGCAGAAACAGCTTTCCTAGAGAAATAATGGCAGTTAGGTATTGTCCATCGAGGTTAAGTGCATGCCATCAGTCGGCAAACTCTGCGGAATCCACTAAGTGGTACAGAAGTGACTGCACCACCAGCAACCTGGCCAGGAGGAGGAATAACAGTTGGTGATGGTGATGATAACAAAAACCATGTACTAGATGTGGATGCGGCCTGCCTTCAAATAGAACATAGGGAAAACAAGTTAGATGGTTTTGATCAGTTCCTCTGCCAGTGTCATTGCCATTCTATTTTGACAACTGTTGATGTCTTTTTATGTGAGCACGGAGAGACGTAGTTACTAAATTTTTTCCTGCACACCCACAGTTAATTTTCTGCTTGAAGATCTTGCACATTGCATGGATTTGTCATTTGGCAATGTATAAAAAAAATTTCCCACATGGGAGATGACCATGTGTAGTTGCTGCTGCCAATACCAACAGTGCTGGAAACGTGTCTGCCACTGCTACTGCCAGTGTCACTACCTGCACCCTAGGTCTGTTGGGGCTTGTCATTGGCTGTAATCATTACTATCACTACTGTCAACACCCTCTTCCTTGTCACTCTGACCCGGTTGTTAGGTCCTATCTGCAAAAGAATTATCAACAGTGTCAATGTCATAATCTTCCCTTCTTCCCTGCTTTTTTGTGACTCAACATGGTTGCACACCCTCATAATTTCTACCTCCAGATTTTCTTGTAGTGCACCTAACAGTAAGACTATCGGTACCACAACCCCTGCCACTACTTCCTCCACTACCAACAGTCATGTCTTCATCTACCTCTATTACCTATTATGTGTTGCAACTTTAGACGAGAAAGTGGAACACACAGAAGCCTGACTCAGCATCCCATCACTCTTGGATGCAATATCCTCCTGTTACTGAGATGAACGAACTAAGTAATCAATAACTTCATCATTCTCAAGAAGTACAACAATCCTGCTGCAGCTACTGGCAGCGCCACCAAAACCAGAAGTAGTGTTGCTGTTGCCACCCAAATCTGTATTGATAGTACTTGCACAAATGTTTTTTTCTCCCATTCTTTAGCCCTGTCCTGTTTTTCTCCATTTTACTGCACTGCTTATGTAATAGTGATTGGCAACTATTTTACTTTCGATAGTTTTTTATTGAAATTTTTTACATGAATACATTACAAGTTGTAAACATAGCAAGGAACAAAGGGCACAGTAATGGCCTCACATACAGCGTATTCAAAGTATAATACAATAGACTCAAGTGAGGTACATCAATGATTAGAATACATATAACAATACATATTAAGAGCATGTAAGTCTTTCCAAACATATGATAAACCTAACACGGTAAGGCCGTATGGAACAACAATCGGGTCTTGCCATGAGGGGGGAGGGGGAGGGGATCGGGACAGTGGAGAATAAGGCGGAGAACGAAGGACCAAATGACAAAAGAACATAAAACATAGTACAGGCCTAGACAACGAATAAGATCGGATCACACCCATCAGCCCACAAAGCAGATAGCCCGCCCTGCAAACAAAGGTGCAGACCCATCTGCTACCAGGCATTAACTTTCAAATTAACTAATTAGATAGCATATAGGTGTTCCAGAAGTAACAAAGCAGAGTGACCCCCAGAGGCTATAGGAGTAAAGCAAAATGCAATCCTCATAGTGTCAGGAAAGGCCAAGGCGTATAGGCCGTCAATGGGTGTACGGTGGGGGGAATGACGCTGCCCACGGCTCCCAATGTGCTCTGAACCTGTCCAGGCCTCCACCATTGCATGCATAAATACGCTCATATTGATAATTCAATAACACCACCGAAATCAGCTCTGACAGCGTCGGACATGAAGTAGACTTCCATCTACGTGCAATAAGTAGGCGGGCAGCCCCGAGTACCTGACATATAACTGTCTTATATCTACCTGGTATCATGTGGATGCCCAGTAGGAGGAGTGCCAGTTCAGGTGTATACCCCACCACTCCACCGCACAGGCTATTAATCAAGGAAAACACAGAAACCCAAAAGGGCTGAATGAGTGGACAGTGCCAGAACACATGGAACAAAGAGCCATTCTCTCCGCATCCCCTCCAACAGCAAGGTAAACACGATGGGTAGAACTTAGCTAGGCGTAGAGGAGGGTAATACCAGCGTAAAAGTAGCTTGCTATATTGCTCCCAATGTGAGGCACATACTGTAGATCGCTTAGCCCATCTGATCGCCTCCCGCCAGTGACCGGCCTCAAATCTACGGCCTATGTCGTCTTCCCAAAGGCACATGTGTTTAGTCTTACGAAAGGTGCAGTCCATATTTAAAGTTCGATACAGAGTTTTAGTGTTATAAGCCGCTGGGGAAGTCTGTGGGTGCAAGAGGTCGGCGGCCGGCTGCGGCAAGCGCAGCTGAGCCGAGGTAGTGTCAGATAAGTATGAAGTCAATCTAATATAGGTGTATGCCTCCTTTGCGGGTAGATTGTATGTCTCCTTCAGCACGGAGAAGGGCACTATAGTACCGCCCCTATACAGGTCAGAAACATACTTTATCCCACAGCTACGCCACACGTCTAGGGATAAATGCGGTATCTCGTGAGGGTGCGTCGTAAGGGGTAGGTTCAATGTGACCCCAGGTTTATCCCCACCCGGAATAGCAAAGAAGGCATGCCATGCCCCAATCGTAGCCTGTACAGCCGGTGGAGCAGATATTGGAAAACCGCTCCTGGGTCCTGACGCTAACAGGAATCCCTCCCAATCGGCAGTCTGAGCCATTTGAGCCTCCATAGCTGGCCACAGTTTTCATGGTTCGTTGTAAACCAAAATTGAAGTTGACCCAAAATTATGGCTAGGTAGTAATGGTACAAATTTGGTACACCCATCCATTATCTCTTGCCTTAAACAGTGTGTGTAGAGCTAGTCTGGGTTTACAACCATTCCATATAAAGGACATCATTTGTTTTTGGAAACTCAGGAAGGTGGACTTGGGTATCGGGATCATTAGTGTTCTTAAATAGTAAAGTATCCTGGGAAGAATCAACATTTTGTATAAGACTATTCTCCCCATCCAACCATGCTCAAATTTAGTTAACACGTCAAGCTCCTTCTGAAGGGTAGCCAGCAAACCTGGAAAGTTGGCCCTAACCAAATCTTTTGGGTTTGGGGTGAGCCGAATTCCCAGATAGGGTATAGATTGCGAGCACCATTGATAGGTTCATGTGTTTTTGATATGGTGTATATTGTTTTGATTCAGACCAATTCCTAAGATCTGGGACGTGGATTCATTAACTTTGTAGTATGATAACGCTCCAAAATCTTTCAGAATTTGAGATACAGTACAGAGCATGTTATTAGAGTAGGAAAGGGACAGAATCACATCATCCGTGAATAAATTAATTCTATGGTCTGTCCGACCCAACTTGATACCAATCAGGCCCAGATGCGACCTGATCGTTTCAGCCAAAGGCTCCATCACTAACGAGAATATCAAAGGGGACAATGGGCACCCCTGTCTCGTGCCATTGGTAATGGCGAAGGGGCGGGACAGGGCCCCATTTGCAAACACTCGTGCGGATGGGTTAGAGTAGAGTGCAGAAATTGCAGTAGCTATGGGGCCAGAAAAAACAAATTTATGGAAAACCTCAAAAAGATACCCCCAATGTACCCTATCGAACGCCTTCTCCGCATCCAAGGACAGGAGCAGAGAAGGCGCTCGCCGAGCCCGGGCCGCCGCAACCAGCGCGACCACATGTCTCGTGCCGTCTGGGGCCTGCCTCCCCTTAGTAAATCCCACCTGATCTCCGCCTATCAATGTGGGCATGACATCGAGGAGTCTGTTCGCAAGTACCTTCGCAAACAACTTGACATCCGCATTTAATAGTGATATGGGCCGGTAGTTAGAGGGACGGGAGGGGTCCTTGCCTGGCTTAGGCAGTGTCACAATCGTTGCGGATAGCATCTCAAGGGGAAATTTTCCTGTCACCATTGCTAAATTAAACACCTCAGTAAGGTGAGCGAGAATAAGTGGCTTGAACAGCTTGTAGTATTCCCCGGAAAACACATCTGGACCTGGAGATTTATTGAGTTTTAAGCCATCTATCTCCTTAGCCACTTCCTGAGTGGAAATAGAAACATTTAAAGACTGCAGCTGTGCATGGGTAACAGAGGGAAGGTGCAAGGAGCATAAGAATCAGTTAATATCTATCCCCGAAGGTTGCACGGTATCCGAGTCATCCCTCAAGTTATACAAGTCCTGATAATATTTACTGAATTCATCAGTAATTTGTTGAGGGTGGAAGATTTTTGCTGTGGTCGATTTAGAAGCAAGAAATGGAATTTTAGATTTAATCCTTGCTGCCTTGACTCTCTGTGCCATTAATTTGCTGGCTTTATTGTACGACCGGTAATAAGAGGCTTTCAAGCGTTTAGAGTGTTTTTCAAAGTCCACCAGTAGGTGGGCGCTCAAGTCATCCCTAGCCTTCTGAAAAGCAGTCAATAGGACAGGATTAGGGTCAGTTTTATGTTTCTGCTCTAGAGTTGCAATAGAAGTAAGTAGCTCCTTCATCGTTTGCAATCTTTTGCACTTAAAGCGCGAGGTATGCTGAATCATTAGGCCCCTATCAAATGCCTTATGTGAATTCCAGAGGCAAAACTTATCATCTACCGAGGGGGAGTTAATGTTAAAGAATTCAGCAATGTCAGTGCTCAATTTCTCGGTTACCGATTTCAGAGACATGACATAGGTATTGTTTCGCCATGACACGGGAGGAGCTATTGTACCAACTAAGTGGATGCTAAGTATAATAGGTGCGTGGTCCGACCACGTGATATTTCCTATTTCACAACATTGTACTCTAAGGAGCATATCACTCTGGACTAGGAACATGTCTATTCTGGAGTAGGATTGGTGCCTAGCAGAATAATACGTATAATCCTTCTCAGAGGAATGGAAGCACCGCCAAACATCATGAAGTTCCGCCTGCCAGAGCCAAGGTCCTAATTGTTGAGGTGGATGCTTGCCGCGATAAGTGGAATCAGCAACAGCCTTCATGTACAATATTGAAATCACCGCATAATAGAACCTGGCCCTGAGCACGCTTCCTACACTTCTACAATACCGAGTTTAAAAAGGAAATTTGAGATGTGTTAGGGCAGTATACGTTTACAATAGTAAGGGGGCAATTGTCAAGCAAACAAATTAGCGCTACATAACGGCCTTTGGGATCTGAAATGACATGTATTATCTGAAAGGACACTGTGTGCTTTATCGCTATGAGAACACCCGCAACCTTCTTGGCGGCATTGGAGCAGAAAACATGGGGGAACAATTTGTGAGAAAACTTTAGCGGATGAGAGTCACAGAAATGCGTCTCCTGTATGCAAATTACATCTGCTGCAGATCTGAGAGCCTCTTTCCACAGCAATGAACGCTTAAAGGGACTGTTTAGTCCCCTCGCGTTAAGTGACAGTAATTTGACACCCATTAATATATTCAAGAGTTAGCAATATAGACCAGTAGCAGAAAGGGTCAGGTATAAGAGTAACACAAAAAGGAAATCTCTTAGGCCTAGAGGGGAACAACTCGTTAATGACAGTGTTCAACATATAACTATTCAACAGTAAGGGAAAAGAAAATAGTTTTACACAACCGGGCAGTGTAATACTGCGCAAACTTGGGGGGAAGTTTGCCATAAAATAGGAGTTACAAAACACGCCACAGGTGACTCACAGTATGTCCATACTGAGCTATTCACTCGGCGAAGGTGGTAGATTTCCACGGAGGATCCAACTTATGGGACTCGGCCCTTGAAGATTTCTGGATATTAGGCGCAGGTGGTGGCAGGTTCCACTGGAGCAGCAGACTTCTCCCAGTGTCAAAGGAGTTAAATGTATAAGTCACTCCATTTCTGATAACATGACTTTAGTTGGAAATCCCCACTTGTAGAGAACATTGTGTTGACGGAGGACCACTGTAACAGGAGCCAGCTCTCTTCTGGCAGCAATGGTAGCCTGAGAAAGGTCTGCATATAGTTGAATTTCTTTAAACGGCTCAGGCAAAGATGATCTTTTCCTTGACTCAAGCATGAGACGATCTTTGACATGGTAGAAGTGTATGCGGGCGAGGGTGTCTCTGGGAATATGATCAGGCATTCCTTTCGGCTTCGGCAAGCGGTGGGCCCTGTCTATTATAAGATCCGCATCAGAGCATTGTGGCAGGGTTGCTTTCAGTAATCGTTGCAGATAAGAAATCAAGTCCCTGGCAGCGACTGACTCTGGTATGCCACGAAACTTAACATTATTCCGTCTATTCCTATCTTCCATGTCGGCAAGTTTAAGTTTGACCGCCGTTAATTCTTCCTCAAGATCATTATGGGCATCCACTATAGTATTGTGTGCCGCAGCAAATTCACTCATTTTATTCTCAACGTGGTCAATCCTGTTGCCAAGAGAGTCAACCGTGGAGGATACGGACGTAATTGCCTTAGTGTTATCCTTCTGAATAGATCTATGCAAAGCTAGCATTATATCTTTCAAGAAGGACTCAGAAGCAGATTGGGTACCTGCAGGGATAGCCTGGAGCACATCCGAATCGCCTAGTTGGGGATCTTCTGTAGCCGGGCGAGATTCAAAACAAAACGTGGTATCCCATCTCATCTTTTGCTTTACAGGGCTTTGTGTGGGAGTAATGCTGCCTTCCTGGGATGATGCTACCGCAGGAGGCACCTCAGGTTGGCCGACAAGAGCTGGAGTGGGTGAAGATGGGGGTTGTAGTCTCCTCTTGTGAGCTTGCTGCTGGCCTTCTGTAGCCTTTTTCTGACTTTCCTGGGAGTCAGTACTGTCACCGGAGGACTCCAGATGTGATGGGGTGAGCTGATATGACTTCTCACCTGAAGTGCCATCATATTCCGCGCGGGAGCGGCCCGCCGCTCGCTGTAGCGGGAGGAGGGGGAGACTCACCGGCGCCATCTTGGGCCGAGGCTGGTGCGGCAAAGAAGCCCGTTAGCCGCTTCGGGGGGCCTTTCTTCCCCCGTTTCTCCATATCCCCGCAGTCTAGAGCAGCAGAGGACCTTCCTGTACACTATTCGCCTGGTATTGGCGGGGCCAAGTTGCTGCTTTGAGCCGCTGTAAGTACGTGAGGCCTCGGAGCTCTACAGAGCAGCGGCCATCTAGGTCGATGTCAAGCCACGCCCCCTGATTGGCAACTATTTTGACACAGTTTTTTTTTTTTTTCACAAAAAAACTCTATTTCAAGATAAGGTTGACTTAGTCAATGAGTATTAGACTAGAACACCCTGCGTGATAATGGCTGCCAAAAAAAAAAACCTTAAAAAAATGAAACTTTGCACTTTACAACACACTGCGTGATTCAGCTTTTTTTTTTATTTTGCCGTGATAATGGCACTTTGTATGTATTAATTAACAAAAAACAGGGGAAGAGAGAAAGGGAAGAAGAGAGTAATGCATACCAATATAGTGAGAATAAAGCAAATGGATGCAGGAGGTAGCAATAGGAAATAGTAAATCCACCAAGGTTTGTAGGGATGGAGTATAGCATGCATTAATTCCCTTGCAAAATGAGACATCATGAAGAAGGTTACATAGCAATATCTAATATTAATATATAATGTTACACTGATACATCATGAAAAGGTTAATTAAATACTGGGCATGGAGGTAGAAGAAGTCGACAAGGAAACATAGGGAAAACATAAGAGAAAAAAAAGGAAGTAATATGTAGCTGGGTGGGGGAGTGCTGAGACAAACACAAGCATGAGCAAAATAGGCAATAAGCACAGTGTACAGTGTATAGAGATGTGCACAATGAGAAAAGAAGACTTACCAAAGCTTGTGAATGGACTGGTTAGGATCATGTGTGACGTCAGATCAGGCATCAGTGGTAATGTGCCCCACCGGTCACATGGCTTACTCATATATAAGAAAAGCCAGGCTGGATTAGGTGCACAGTTCGGGTGTTCTGTCATGATAAGGTAAGTGGTGTCCTAAGGTTCTAATGCTTTACAAATGGGATGGGGATGGCAGAGAGAGGCCCAGGGGGTGCTGCTGCCTGCATATGGGGGAATCTGTAGTGCCTAGGTTGCTTCTGTCTACATGTGGGTTGGGGGGTCTGTAGTCCCTGGGGTGCTGGTGCCTGCATGGGCGGTCCCAGGGGTGCTGCTGCCTGCATATGGGTGCAGGGGAGCTGTAGTCCCTAGGGTGTTGCTGCCTGTATGAAAGGGGGAACAGGGGGTCCCTGGGGTGCTGCTGCTTACAAATGGGTGCGGAGGGGAATGTAGTTGCTGGGGTCCTGCTGTCTGCATGTTCAGGAGAACAAGCGGTTGCTGGGGTGCTGCTGCCTGCATGTGGGTGTTGGGGGGTCTGTTGTTCCTGGGGTTTTGCTGCCTGTATGTGGGTGTGAGGGATGTCTGTAGCTCTTGGGGTGCTGCCTGCATGTGGGGGGGGGGGTCTGTAGTACCTGTGGTGCTGCTGTCTGAATGTGGGTGGGTGCAATGGGTGTCTGTAGTCTCTGGGGTGCTTTTACCTGCATGGGGAGTCCCTGGGGTGCTGGGGTATGCTCCATAGTGAATAGACTCGAATACCGACTTCAGGGTAAGCTCCTTATCCTACCTACTACATTACTGACTCTAGGGTAAGGACCTGATCCTACCAACTCTGTTCTAGTCTGATCTATAATGAACAAGCTAGAATAAGGACTTCAGGGTAAGATTCTTACCTAGCCACTCCATAACTGACTCCACAGTAAGGACCTGATCCTACCCACTCCATTCTATCCTGCTCTATAATGAACAAGTGAGAATACAGACTTCAGGGTAAGGTCCTTATCCTACCTACTACATTACTGACTCCAAAGTAAGGACCTGATCCTACTAACTCCATTCTAGACAGTTCTATAGTGAATAGGCTAGAACATTAACTTCAGGGTAAGGTACTTATCCTACCCACTACATTACTGACTCCATGGTAAGGACCTGATCCTACCCACTCCATTCACGCCTGCTCTATAGTGAACAGTCTAGAATAAGGACTTCGGGGTAAGGTCCTTGTCCTGCCTACTATATTACTGACTCTAGGGTAAAGTCCTGATCCTACCCACTCCATTCTAGTCTCAACCCTGGTGACTGAGTAGATATCATAGGCGACATGTGAGTACTTGCATAGGAGACCTGTAGACTTTGCTAGGAGATGGATGGGTCAAACAACAGCTGACAATGAGTCACAAACAAGAAAGTGGGAAAACTATAGAGAGATCAATATACTAATGGGGCCCAATATAGGGATGAAAAAGGAGGACATTGGAGAGACACGGGGGGTGAGGAGAAAATAATAGCACTTGTATAGCATGTGAAGTACAGGAAGGGGAGTCATGATGTCAACGCATGATGTAATGATGTAAACATATACTGGATAATTAGAGAAGTTAGAAGAAGTTTGAGCAGCTACTAGGATGGGAAAAAGAATGGGAAGCATATCAAAAAACATAGAATCCTCAAAGTGGCAAGAAGGCTCTATTAAAACCATGGGGGTAGCGGGTATTTAACTTAAATATCCATCTCATGTTTTTTGAGCAGGGTTTTCTTGTCATGTCATGGGATGTGTTTGTCATGAATATCCTGGAATCCCAGTTGTTGTGTGGTGTGACCGTGTGATGCAAAATGAGATGGGATTGGGAGATCCATCATGTTATTGTGTATAGTGGATTTATGTTTGGATAGCCTGTCCTTGATTTTTTGGGCAGTTTGCCCTATATATTTAAGTCCACAAGTGCATTTGATCAGATAGATAACATAGTCTAAATCACATGTATAATGGTGACATCAGACCACAGTGCAGCAAGCACTGCAAATCTAACACTGTATTACAAAAGAAAAATCCTCTATTACCAAATAGACGTAACAAAATGAGATTATTGTCAATGAAAGGGTGACCTGTCCAGTTTAACACAATGAAAACTGCAGTCACACCACACAGTGAAGAAATTCTACCTCCCCCACTTCTATGAATTTTTAGTCTGCCTAAAATTAATTAAATCTAATTAAATTCTGCTTCCCTATCAATCAGGTTGAATCCAGTTAGTTACAAATCAATTAGCTCATCTATACTATTTGCTTTTGTATGTGATATTTACTTTTCATGTGACACTTCTTTGGATATATGATGAACTTTTTGCATATCTGTATATGGCACTTTTATATGTCAGATATATTGTTAGGAAATTACTTATGCACCAAACGAAATATACATACAGACCTTATTTTGATTGATACTTTTTATGATTATGACATATTTTAGTACTATATTCTAGATTAATATATACTGTATTATTTTTTGGTGTCTACTAAAAAACCTTGAACAGAACAGAGTTAGTCTCCAGGGTAAAGTTGAGATAAAGTTGAGATAATTGATACAGCATATATTATAGATATACAGTGGGGAAAAAAGGTATTTAGTCAGCCACCAATTGTGCAAGTGCTCCCACTTAAAAAGATGAGAGAGGCCTGTAATTGTCATCATAGGTAGATCTCAACTATGAGAGACAAAATGAGAAAACAAATACAGAAAATCACATTGTCTGATTTTTAAAGAATTTATTTGCAAATTATGGTGGAAAATAAGTATTTGGTCAATAACAAAAGTTCACCTAAAAACTTTGTTATATATCCTTTGTTGGCAATGACAGAGGTCAAATGTTTTCTGTAAGTCTTCACAAGGTTGGCACAGACTGTTGCTGGTATGTTGGCCCATTCCTCCATGCAGATCTCCTCTAGAGCAGTGATGTTTTGGGGCTGTCGCTCGGCAACACGGACTTTCAACTCCCACCAAAGGTTTTCTATGGGGTTGAGATCTGGAGACTGGCTAGGCCACTCCAGGACCTTGAAATGCTTCTTACGAAGCCACTCCTTCATTGCCCTGGCGGTGTGCTTGGGATCATTGTCATGCTAAAAGACCCAGCCATGTTGTTGCTACCCCCATGCTTCACAGTAGGTATGGTGTTCTTTGGATGCAACTCAGCATTCACTCTCCTCCAAACACGACGAATTGTGTTTCTACCAAACAGTTCTACTTTGGTTTCATATGACATTCTCCCAAGACTCTTCTGGAACATCCAAATGCTCTCTAGCAAACTTCAGACGGGCCCGGATACATACTGGCTTAAGCAGAGGGATACATCTAGCACTGCAGGATCTGAGTCCCTGGCGGCGTAGTGTGTTACTGACAGTAGCCTTTGTTACGTTAGTCCCAGCTTTCACAGGTCATTCACTAGGTCCCCCTTTGTGGTTCTAAGATTTTTGCTCACCGTTCTTGTGATCATTTTGACCCCATGGAGTGAGATCTTGCTCGGATCCAATGATTGAGGGAGATTATCAGTGGTCTTGTATGTCTTCCATTTTCTAATTATTGCTCCCACAGTTGATTTCTTTACACCAAGCTGCTTGCCTATTGCAGATTCAGTCTTCCCAGCCTGGTGCAGGCCTACAATTTTGTTTCTGGTGTCCTTCCACAGCTCTTTGGTCTTCACCATAGTGGAGTTTGGAGTTTGACTGTTTGAGGTTGGGGACAGGTGTCTTTTATACTGATAACAATTTCAAACAGGTACCATTACTACAGGTAATGAGTGGAGGACAGAGGAGCCTCTTAAAGAAGAAGTTACAGGTCTGTGAGAGCCAGAAATCTTGCTTGTTTGTAGGTGACCAAATACTTATTTTCCACCATAATTTGCAAATACATTCTTAAAAAATCAGACAATGTGATTTTCTAGATATGTTTTCTCATTTTGTCTCTCATAGTTGAGGTCTACCTATAATGTCAATTACAGGCTGGCCTCATCTTTTTAAGTGGGAGAACTTGCACAATTGGTGGCTGACTAAATACTTTTTTCCCCACTGTATACAATGGTGTAATCAATTGTGGCAAAGTCAACTAAACAGCTCTGGCACAGAAACTGGAGTTTTATACAAGACTGGAATAGTGAGGCAGAACTGCTGTGTACAGGAGGACAGCTTCCTGGGACCAAACCTTCTTCAATGCCAGCAGTAAAAGGTGATTATCCCCTCACAATCTAATCCACCCTCAAGGCCATCAGACTGGACCAATGAGTCACCCTCGATAATTCTCAAACTGCCAGCCCAAGTCCCAGTCATTCCAAATACAGTATCCAAGCCCAGTCTGCTGTAGTTTCCTCCAGTAGGAAATTACTACTTATAGTGAAGCCCCTAGCAGCTCAATTGCTGCAATCACCAATATTTATTCCAGACTCCTTGAAGCACTCCTAGACCAGCACCTGTCTCATTGGCATTACACATTGTGGTCTAACCTCCAGCAGATATCGACAATACACACTCCATATTGTGCAGAAGACTGCCCACCACCTTTGGGCTGAAGGTCACCACTCCACCTGCACCACTGTAGCATAATTGAGCAGCACATTGGCTCAATGGTTATCATCGTGTTTGCATGGTTTTCCTCTGAGTACTCTGGTTTCCTCCTATGCTCCAAAGACATACTGATAGGGAATTTAGATTATTTGCCCTACTTGGAACTGCAAGTGCTAACAATATCTATAAAACAATGCATAATATGTTGGTCCTATACACCTCTTCCACATTAAAGGTCCACAGCTCCATATGCCAAGGTCACAACACCATTGTCTGCAGCACCCATCAATAGCCTAATAGATCCTGCTCTAGGACTTGTAATACAGTGTAGTAAAAACACACAGGAAATACAGAGCTGTAACAAAATCAGCCATCAACACATCACCATCATGACAGTCAATTGAAGAGTTGCGGCATGCAAGCACCTCCGTCTTGGGGTGCCAATCTGCCACATTGACAACCATGAGCTTGTTAAAGTGAATGGATTTTACATTTTACTGCTATACATTATTATTGAAATATATTGTTATCAAAACCCCTAGAGTTTCTAAAAAAAAATAAAAGAGAATATTTTAACAAGTTTATGAAAACTAAAAATATAACATTTCCAATCACCTCCCTTTCCCTAGATCACATACAAAAATGAACACAAAAATACTTATTCCATATGGTTAACCCCATAGAAGAAAAAAAAAAAATTAAAAAGGCCAAACCACTATTTTTTCAAAGTTTTCTTTTCTCCCAAAAATTGAATAAGGCTAAGGCCCCATGTAGTGAACCACAGCTAAAAACCGCTGTTGGAAACAATGCAGTGAAAATGCAGCACTTTTTTTCTGCAGCGTTTTTAATTGTGTTTTTCTTCACTTGTTAAATCTATAGGGAAATACTTGCATATCTACAGGTAAAGTTGGATTGCTGCATTATACAAAAACACATGCATTTTTGAAAATGCAGCTTTTCCACACCTTTTTTTTTTCTGCAGTATATGATGGAATTAGCCCGAATCTCATTCACTTTGCTGGTACTGTAAAATGCAACTTTTTTTTCTGCTGCATTTCCGCAGCAGCTAAAAACGTAACATTTCCGCAGTGGGGCCGTAACCTACACCAAACATCAGACAATCCCCAAAATGGTATAAATAAAAACTACAACTTTACCTTCAAAAACGATGCCACAGCTCTATGAATGAAAATATAAAAATATGGCAACTCAAAGAATTTTTATTTTTCAAAGTTTTGGATTTTTGTGAAGATGTAAAAAATGAATGAAAAAAAACTTTGTAAGGCCCCACAATGCAGAAACGCCACAGCAAAAAAAAAAAAAAGATGTGTTTTACATTACCTGCAAAGTGGATGGGATTATGGCGAATCCCATCCACACATTACAGAAAAAAATCCACTGAGGAAATGCTGCAATTTCAAAAATTGCAGCATATCAATTATACCTACAGAAATGCTGATGTTTTCCATATAGGTATAATAGAGGCAGAACGTCCGCAGAGGAAAACTCTGCAGATTTTCTGTGAAAAACGCTGTGGAAAAAATGCGTTTCCGACACATTCTTTTTCACAGTCTTTTTTGGTTGCGGCTCGCTACGTGGGGCCTTAGCCTTAATTTGGTATCGCCATGTTCATAGCAACCTGCAGAATATAGGTAATATGTCATTTTTGCTGCACAATGAGCACTGTAAAAACAAAACTCACAAAAAAAAATGCCACAATTGTAGTTGTATTATAATTTCACGCCATGTTGAATGCTACAGCTTCACAAAAAATGTGCCTTCATATGGCTCTGATAAACAAAAAAATTGAAAAAGTTCGAAGGCGGGAGTAAACAAGTGTAAAAATTTAAAATGCCTGCAGAAGTAAATGGATAAGGAAAGATTGCTGGTCTTGGAATGGTTTATGAGTTGCATTATGTTTTTATAAAATGAAAGATGTAAATGAAAGGGAAAAAAGCATACATGAAATTACATATATTATTTTAAGGGTACTTGTTTTAAAAAAAGACAAGCTGATATAAAAATAACACTTTGGTACCTAAGTCCTAACCAATTAATTTATATTTCTGCATAGTATTTTTAGAATTGCAATAAGTCATTATGCTAGCTAAAACATGGAAATGCATCAAAGGGTTTACAGTTATGATTAATGTTACCCCCACCCCCTCTCAAATAAAATATATGAGCTTTACCACAAACTTTTCTGTAAGCACGATTAATGCCTTTGGTCTACACACTGCTAGAAGTAGATATTTTATGATGAACTTTTTAAAATGTACAACATTAAAATGGAAAACATGTCATTAATGCTTGTTCACTTGTATGATGATCTTTGTGATTTGTATTCTTTTCAGTTCTATGACCTTTTGGCCCTTACTATTTTGTTTTAATCCATTTTTATCTTTGATTATGCAGAATTGTAGATCAGTGTAATAGATAGAACACATTAAATAAAATGTTGGCTACAAAACAGACTTTTTCCAACCCCAAGAATGTGTCACAAACTATAGGATATAGAGATAGTATAGTTGTCAACACTTCAACAAGGGAACTTCTAGATTTTAGGAAGTACCTTAAATTAAAGATATTGCCATTTTTTAAATTGTTTTTTTTTTTTTTATAACTTTATGGTTGATGATTATAAATTCTGCAGATAAAGAATGCTAAAATGTATAAGTTTGATATAAAGAAACAGCAACATGCATGCAAATTCAGCATGAATACAACAAAAGTGATTGAAATTCAGTAAACTAATCATGTTAATATTCTGTGCCACAGGGCAGTTACTATGTTAAGTATACAACTTTTCTACATCTGTACTTTTCTTATTTTGATGAAGGAGAAAATTAAGGTTTACGTAAGTGGAGTCAATTTAATTCAGATATTTAAAATGTATTGGTGACCTGGCATGGCTTAAAGGGAACCTGTCAGAGTGATTTGGGACACTAAACCACCCACGGGACGTTATGAGCTGGGGGATTAGTGTCCCAAATTGCCTTATTACAACGCAATCCACAGCCACTTTAAAAATAAAAAATTGTTGTACCCACCTATAAGCAGTAGTCCCAGCACATGTGCAATTCTTCAGTGAAGACAAAGGAGTACACCTTGGCTGCAATGTACGTGAGTACTAGAATCCAATTTCTAAGTAAGTATTGGGGCTTTTTTTATGCGGTAATGGACCACTTTACAATAAGGCTATTTAGGACTCTAAACCCCACTTTCATAAGGACCTGTGGGTGGTTAAGTGTCCCAAATCACTCTGACAGGTTCCCTTTAAGAAGAAGACTTAACTAAAGGACTTTGGGTTGTTTAAAAAAGAAGACAAACATTTCCTGATGTAAGTTTCTTATTTTACCATGCTCCTAGGCTAGACAAGTAATGTTTGCAGTATCTAACAAAATAATTATAATTCAGCCTAATGTGCATAAAACAACTGATGCTACTAAAGATAAAAGAGGCCAGTAGCTTGGTGGAAAGTACATGAACTAGCCATAGACATAAGAAGGTTATGATACAGACAGCTAGCTATCTTTCCTGCATAACTATTTAATCCAACAGAAAATACATTGTATTTCTATGGAGGGAGGGGATACATAACTGCTAACTATTTCTGGCATCACTTATATAAGAGGTAAAAGAACTCAACTTGCCAAACACTGTTTCCCTTTTGTAGGCATTAAATTGTTTGTAGATCTTGAAGAAATCACATGCGTATGTTGAGTGTTAGACTGTACAGTAATTTACCATTAACAGTTAACCATATATAATAATACCTCATGGCACATAGCAGGTTAGCGCACCATAACGTACTAAATACATCATGGACATTGGGCCAACACAGGAGTTGTAGCCAGGGGTGCACCTCATAATGAGGCGAGCCGCTAATGAGGCCGCCCAGGCGGCACTGTCCATCACTGTCTGGGGGGGGGGCGGCATTTTTACTTTTACAGTCATATGAAAAAGTTTGGGCACCCCTATAAATCTCCATCACTTTTAGTTCTAAATATTTGGGTGTTTGCAACAGCCATTTCAATTTGATATTATCTAATAACTGATCGACACAGTAATATTTCAGGATTGAACTGAGGTTTATTGTACTAACAGAAAATGTGCAAATGCATTAAACCAAAATTTGCCCAGGACAAAAATTTGGCCGTACCCTTATCATTTTATTGATTTGAAAACTCCTAACACTTACAAATTAATAAACAAAAAACAATGGTTCTGTAACGCACTGAGGCTTTGAGCTTACGAGACATCAGCATCCATCAGCGCAGGACCAACCAGTGATACAATGGCGTCATGGGCTCCGCAAAACAACTCCTCAAACGATCTGAAGACAAAGATTGTCAACATAGTTGTGCAGGGGAGGGAAAAAAAAAGTTGTCTCAGAGATTTAACCTGTCAGTTTCCACTGTGGGGAACATAGTAAGGGAATGGAAGGGGGGAGGGGGGGGTTGTGCAGACAAGAAGAGGCAGGCGGCAGCTCCAGCAAGGGATCAGAAAGGCAGAGAAGTAGAATGGTGAGGATAGTCAAGGACAATCCACAGACCACCTCCAATTAGCTGCAGCATCATCTTGCTGCAGATGGTGTCACTGTGCATCGGTTAACAATGCAGCACACTTTGCACAAGAAGAAGCTGTATGGGAGAGTGAGCGAAAGACCGTTTCTGAAAGCACGCCACAAAAAAAGCGCCTGAGGTATGCAAAAGCACATTTGGACAAGCCAGCTTCATTTTGGAAGAAGGTCCTGTGGACTGATGAAACAAAGATTGAGTTGTTTGGTCATACAAAAAGGCGTTATGCATGGCGTCAAAAAAACACAGCATTCCAAGAAAAACACTTGCTACCCACTGTAAAATGTGGTGGAGGTTCCATCATGCTTTGGGGCTGTGTGGCCAATGCCAGCACCGGAATCTTGTTAAAGTTGAGGGTCGCATGGATTCAACTCAGTATCAGCAGATTCTTGAGAATAATGTACAAGAATCAGTGACGAATTTGAAGTTACGCCGGGGATGGATATTTCAGCAAGACAATGATCCAAAACACAGCTCCAAATCTACTCAGGCATTCATGCAGAGGAACAATGACAATGTTCTGGAATGGCCATCCCAGTCCCCAGACCTGAATATCATTGAACATCTGTGGGATAATTTGAAGCGGGCTGTCCATGCTCGGCGACCATCAAACTTAACTGAACTGGAATTGTTTTGTAAAGAGGAATGGTCAAAAATACCTTCATCCAGGATCCAGGAACTGATTAAAAGCTACAGGAAGTGACTAGAGGCTGTTATTTTTGCAAAAGGAGGATCTACTAAATATTAATGTCACTTTTCTGTTGAGGTGCCCATACTTTTGCACCGGTCAAATGTTGGTTTAATGCATATTGCACATTTTCTGTTAATACAATAAACCTCATTTCAATCCTGAAATATTACTGTGTCCATCAGTTATTAGATATATCAAATTGAAATGGCTGTTGCAAACACCCAAATATTTAGAACTAAAAATGATTAAGATTAATAGGGGTGCCCAAACTTTTTCATATGACTGTATTTAACGTAAACCAGCCCAGGACAGGCCGCTTTGAAAAAAACAAAAAAGCGCGGCTTACGAGACATCAGCATCTCAGCGCAGGCAGTGATACAATGACGTCATCGCACCTCCTACGCTGAGACGCAGATGTCCTATGTGGGGACAAGAAGAGGGGGGGGGCAGCTCCATCAAGGGATCGCAGGTAGGTGAGGATAACTTCTTTTTTTTTTTTATTTAGGGGGGGGGGGGGGGGGGGGGGGGGGGGGGGGGGGGGGGGTTTTTTTTTGTTTGCGGGGGGGGGCGGGCCCAGGGGCGCTTCCCCTTCTGCTATGGGGCGGGGGAGGGGGGGGGGGGAGGGGGGGGGGGGGGGGGGGGGGGGGGGGGGGGGGGGGGGGGGGGGGGGGAGGGGGGGGGGGGGGGGGGGGGGGGTGTGGGAATATAAAAACCATTGTTACTCACCTCTCCTGTGATCCAATGTTACTCCCAGCAGGCTTCGGTACTCTGGTGACGTCATCAGGTTGCGACGGCGGCCTGATCCACATGACGTCAGTGCGCAATTAAACAGGGCCGAAAGTTGCAGGGAGTGCACCGGTGTCCAGGATAGGTAAGTAACACTGGTTTTTATGTTTGTCACCACCTGGGTCTCCGATCATTATACTATGGGGTCTGAAGAGAGCCCAGAGTATAATAATAGTGAGCTACTATGGGACATAATACTGTGTGCAGGGGCCACTATGGGACATAATACCATCTGCAGTTCCCACTGTGGAGCATAATACCATGTGCAGGGCCACTATGGAGCATAATGCTGTGGTCAGGGGCCACTATGGAGCATAATACCATGTGCAGTGGCCACTATGGAGCATAATACCGTGTTCAGGGTCCACTATGGAGCAGGGGCCACTGCGGGGGGCTAATACTGTGTGCAGGGGCCACAATGGCGCATAATACTGCGTTTCAAATGGTCCGGATTAAAAGTAATCCGCATGTATCAGCTTGTCCATTTCCATCTGGTTTCTGCTTTTTTGTGCAGAGAGAAAAGTAGAACTTGCAGGACTTTATCTCCGTACTAAAAATAAGGATTCCAGACGGACAGCTACCAATCGTTTTTTTTTTTTAACATTGAGGTCTATGGAAAACGGATTACAAACGGATTACAAATGTATAGCAATCAGTTTGTGTCCGTTTTGCAATCCGCTTTTCCCTCTGTGCATGCTCAGAATGAAAAGGGGGAAGAAAAAAAAATGATTGGTCAAACATGGACACAAATGGATTACAAACAGACACAAACTGACACCAGCGGTCATTTTTTTTTAACGGACACCCATTGACTAATCCAACTAAAAAAATGGATACTGGTATCCGCTGTGTAACCATTTGGAATTCTTTTTGTACCCAATCGTTTTTCTCTTAAAACGGTTTGCAAGTGGATGGATACCAAGACGCAGATCCTAAGGCTGGATGAAGACAACCATGCTGCAACCAGCCTGCCATGATTTAAAAGCATGGGCTGCACACGGGGGACACGGGAATGTCCCTGCCTGCCACCATGCACAGAATGTGCTTCCGCAGCTCCTTTCATTAAATGAATAGTAGCCACGGAAGCACGGGCCGCAAAAGTCGTATGTACGAGCCCATAGAAAAGGGGCCTTAGGCTAGTTGCAGACAACCGTGTGTATTTTGCGGTCAGCAAACTAGTAATTAGTGTTCCTTTTTTGTGGACAGAGTGTCTTCAGTGTGTGTTCAGTGTTTCTTCTGCATCAGTGAAGTAGGTTCACAAAAATGGACAGAATGTCTTCAGTGTGCCATCAGTATGTGATCCTAGTTTGCGGATCCACCATAAAACACAGGTGACATCTAATTATATCCCTAGCTTGTCCCCGAAAGCGGAGGGCACACTGATGACACACTGAGTACATCATTGTACCGTCCTAAGTTTTTATTCTCCCATAGGCTTCTATGGGCGAGTCCGTTCCACAAAAGCTGAACAGAATAGGACCTGTTCTATCTGATGCGGAGCGAATCACAGCTCGCACTCTGATCAGTAAAAAACATGCTCATGTGCGTGTGCCCATACAAATGAATGGGTCAGTGTGCTATCTGCAAAAAACACGGATAGCACACGGATCTCGCCCACGATTGTCTGCAAGGGGCCTTAGGCTAAGGCCCCACGTTGCAGAAACACAGCTTTTTTGTTGCAGATTTTGCTGCATTTTTTGAGCCAAAGTCAAGAATGGCAACAAAAGGAAAGGGAAATATATTGGAAGCACTTATGCTTCTACCTTCTGCTCAATCCACTCTTGTCTTTGACTCAAAAAAAAAAAAAAAACGCAGAAAATCTGCAACAAAAAAAAGCTGTGTTTCCGCAACATGGGGCCTTAACCTCAAAGTGCTTATCCAGTTTTTAAAGAATATTGGCCAAATAGCAGGATGTATCAATGCAAAACTCTTCGTAATATATATCCTATTTAAATTCAGCACTGTTTATCTGATTTATTTTCAGGTCAATGACCTCAGAGCGACAGTATCATTTGCAATCTCAACCCCCTGTGAGCAGTTAAAATGTAACTAAACTTTTGGACAACTTTTGATTTTCTGGCAGTATTTGTGTTATTAATCCATTTTGTAATATACTTTGATAACATTTTTTTTCTTCTTTCTATGAAATCCTGCAACTCTTTAATTCATTTCACTTAGAAACTGCATGTGAAGTATGGGTTTGAGGTACTGGCTGTGTAAAATGTAGAGAAAATTAGGGTAGCATACACAGCATACACGGTAATATGCAGGATTTCACAGAAAGGAGCCACAATTTGTTAATAAAGAATATTAGAAAATGTATTAATGACACAAATACTGCCAGAAAATCAAAAGTTGTCCAAAAGTTTAGTTATGCTTTAAGACAGCAGCACATGACCTCAGATGTGGGAGTGATTTATTACCTGTTATTTTATTGCAGAGGAGAGTGGATAAGAGAGGGGTACACGAGAGTGAGAGCAGGCAGATGAATCATGGCAAATGTAGTTTGTACACAGATTCACTGCATGTAAATAACAGTGATACAAGGAGCAGCAAGTAAGATAATTTTTGGAAACTGGATAATCCCTTTAAGTCTAGGACCCATTTTCAGTACATGATCATGTAATGAAAACATAGGTGTACAACTCATTACAAGATGGATGTCTGATTACTGAGCTGTGCACCTATGTGTGTATTAATAATAATAATAATAATAATAGTCCTTAATAGTCCCACAGTGGGGAAATTCAGTGTGTTACAGCAGCAAAGATAAGATAAGCAGATACAAATACAAATACAACATGTACAGGAATGTTCCAAGGTGAGAGGCATTACATTAATAGCAGACAGACAGATAGGAAGAGCAGGGGGGGGGGGGATTTAACAGGCAGAGAGATATTTCAGTTCTCTGTATGTAATGATCTCCGCTAGGTCGGTGTTGGTTGTACAGCCTAACCGCGGTGGGGAGGAAAGACCCGATAGCGCCCCTCACACCTAGGGGGAGCAGTCGGCACTGACAGTACTGCCCAGCGCAATCACAGTCTCATGCATGGGATGGGAGTTATTCCCCGCATGGAGCTCACCACGGACAGTATCCTCTGTCACCCACCACCGCACTGGGTCCAGTGGGCTCCCCAGGACAGAGCTGGCCCTTCTAATCAGCTTGTCAAGTTTATTTCTGTCCCTGGTGATATACTGCTCCCCCAGCAGGCCACCCAAAGAAGATGGCTGATGCCACACCGAGTGAAGAAAGTCCAAGAAGTCCCCCCGGATTCCAAAGGCCTCAGCTCCAAGCAGGAGAGCCTGCTGTGGCCCTTCCGTACAGGGCCCCAAGATCTGCCCAGCCAGCATTATTAAGGAGCAGACCCAGGTACATAGGTGCACAACTCGATGCCCGTCCCCAGGATGTCCACTGGTTTGGAGGGCACGCCCACGGAAGTCCACCACCATCTCCTTGGTCTCCCCGCGAATCTTCAGGTGGTTCCGGTGGCACCAGTCCACAAAAACCGGTTCAGTTCTCTGTACCCTGTCATCATCGTCTGTGATGAGGCCACTATTGCAGAGTCGTCAGAATACTCTGTAGGTAGCAGCTGGATGAGTTGCACCTAAAATCAGCAGTGTACAGTGTGAAGAGGAAAGGGGCGAGAACCGTACCCTGAGGTGCCCCCGATTACAGATCACGGTACCTGACACACAGTCTTGGGCCTCACGATTGAGGTCGATTTGTGAGGTAGTCTAGGATCCAGTTGGAGAGGTGGTGGTCCACCCAGCAAGGCCCAGCTTGCTCTCAGTAACCTGGGCTGTATGGTGTTAAAAGCACTGGAGAAATCAAAGAACATTATTCTCACTGTGTTCCCTGGTTTCTCCAGGTGAGACAGAGCCCTGTGCAGAAGGTGGATGATGGCATCATCTACCCCAATGCCCGGTCGATAAGCAAACTGGAGAGGGTCCAAGCGGGGCTCACTAGAGGGCGAAGATGTGTGAGAACCAACTCTCTAAGATCTCATCAAGTGGGATGTCAGTGCTACAGGTCTGTAGTCGTTGAGGTCCATAGGGTGAGGTTCTTTGGAACTGGTACCACACAAGAAGATTTCCATAATTCAGGGACTATTTCCTGCCTCAGGCTCATATTATACATATATGTAATTATACCACACAGCTGGTCCCCACAAGTCTTAATTAGCCGCACTGATGTCACTGGCCCTGCGGCTCCTCGCCTGATCTTTCATCTCCCCCACCTGGGCCCGTGTGAAGGTCAGACTGTGGCCAGATAAAGACAGATTTCTGGATTTACGGCTGTTGGGAAGTAGCCACATGGGGTGAATGGGGTGAAGTCATTGTGGTGAGGGGAGCTGAAGGACATCTGGGGTGGGAGGAGCTGGTGTGTGATCAAATCTGTTGAAGAATAGGTTTAGTTCATTAAGCCAGTTAACATCTGCCTCAATCGGCAGACCGACTGATGACCCGAAATGACTTAAGCCCCCCCAGACCCCCTATGTCTTTCTTTCCATTTGCTTTTCCATTTTTTCCTTATAACTGGCTTTTCCTTGCCTGATTAGATGCCTCAGCTCCTTTTGTACTTCCCTCAACCCCTCCTTATCTCTTGTCCTGAATGCCATCTTTTCTCCTTAAGTAGTGTTTTTATATCAGCGTTAATCCATGGTTTGTTGTTGGAGAAGCACCTCACCACTTTGTGGGTACTGTGTTGTCCACACAAAAATTAATGTAGTCCGTTATGCAGTGTGTGAGTCCTTCTATATCTTCTCCATACGAATCCTGCAGCACTTCCCATGCGGTTGTGTCAAAACAATCCCTCAGAGCCTCATCACTCTCCTCGGACCATATCCTCACTGTGCGGGTGACAGCTGGTTCTCTACGTACAAGTGGCTTGTACACAGGTCGGAGATGTACTAGGTTGTGATCCGATCTTCCCAGGGGCGGTAGGGCTGATGAGTTATATGCCTCCCTCACGTTGGCAAAGAACAAGTCCAGTGTTTTGTTGTCTCTTGTGTGGCAGGTTACATACTGTGTGAAACTGGGCAGTGTGGATGATGGAGAGGCATGGTTGAAATCGCCAGACACAAGAAGGAGGGCCTGGGGGTGCTGAGACTGAACTGGCTCAGCGTGGCTTGTAGGACCCACAGGCAGCGCAGCTTCGCAGAGGGGGGGACATATGCAGCTATCACGATGACATGTGATAGTTCCCTTGGTAGATAGAAAGGTCTCATGCTCACAGCTAATAGTTCAATGTCCTTACAGCAAGTTTGCTCCTTAATCACAATGTGTCTAGGATTGCACCATCTATTATTCACAAACATGCCAGCCCCCCCCTTTCCTCTTACCGCCTCCCTTGTCCTGTCTGCCCGAAGGAGTTTAAAACCATCCAAGGAGACCAGAGAGTCAGGAGTAACTTCAGTGAGCCAAGTCTCTGTAAGTAGCATCATGCTGCACACCCGAAACTCCTGATGGTGCCTGGTGAGCGCTGTTAGTTCATCCATCTTGTTTGCAAGAGATCTCACATGCCCATAATGATGGAGGGAACAGTTGGTCGGTAACGCCTCTTTTAATCCTCTGAAGAGTTCCTGCTCTGCAGCCCCCCCCCGCTCTTCCCAGAGTCTTGGGGGATGGGTGGGCAAATGGTATGCAGCCCTGTGTTGTGACTCTAAGCTGCAGAATCTCTCTTGTGTAGACAAAAGAAAGCCGCAGACACAAGAGTCCCCATTCAGCAGGACAAAAAGACAGATAAAAACAAAAAAAAGTACACAAAGGCCAATCCAAGCTTGTTCTCATTCTCAAGTGTAAAGTCCATTAAGTAGAGAGATAAAAACAGACAGAGAAAGAAAAAAAAAGAGAGAGAGAGTCCAGAGCTGCTGACCAGGCAGCACCAGCGGCGCCATCTTGGAAAAAAAAAAAAAAAAAAAAAGACCATTATAAGACCATGGACTGTATATCACATGACCATGGACTGATTTTTATCCACTGGAATTAAGCAGATTGAATGACAGCAAGCAGAGATCTAGATAACTGTGAGGAATTGATACAGAAATTATATCAGAAACATGTATAACTTTTCATTATACAAACAAAAACATTTATTTGCTGAAAGTGGACAACCCCTTTAACTCTGAAATAGCCACAGGACCTATATATCTTCATATGACTATATTGTAAATTCAGCTAAACTCCCCAAAGAGACAGGACAGAATACCAGAATCATTGATCTTGAAGTGAGGTGTTGCACAATTAAACCCTGGCAACTGGAACCATACAACATCATGGACTAGAAGGATGGCCAGAATTACAGTCTTCAAACTTAGTAACTTATTTACTGTTAAATTCAAAACAGTTTTATACATTAAAATTCATATTCACATTTAGGATATGAAGTGATCAGAAAAAAGGGCAACATGGAATAATAAATTGAATTTATAAATTAAATTACCAATGACATTAGTATAAAAATGAAGGCAACGTTTTATGCCAATGTCATCAATAATTTATTAATTATCTGACCTTATTATTTTATCTACACCAGGCTTCTCCCATTGCCCTAAACACCAATTAAGACACAGTTTCAAACTGAACTTTTTACAACCTGCAAGTAGTAAGTTAATTCATACTAAACCTCTTTATCTGTCCCTAAAATCCACCTTATGCCAGGGCCCCACATTGAGAAAAGCAGTGTTTTGGCCATGGCAAAAATGCCATGTCAAAAAACGCTGCGTTTTACATTACCTGTAATATGGACGTGTGGGTGGTTTAGTGTCCCAAATTGCCATGACAGATTCCCTTTAAATCGCAGCACTTCAGTTATACCTACAGAAACGCTTTCTGTATAGATACAATAGAGACATTTCCACTGCAGTCTTTTCCACAGCGTTTTTTGGCTGCGGCTTGCTACGTGGGGCCTTAACCTAAATGGGTTTTGTTCCATAATTAGTTTTTTTTTTTATAATTTGCTGTCTAGAGAATTACATATTTATTACATATTATAATTTTCTGTCTAGAGAATTACATAGTAGGGCCTATATCAAACATTTAAATATGACCACATCCACGGTGGTGGTTAAAAAATGTCCAGGACCACCAGTTGGTCAACATCTGAATAATGCTATAAATGAGCATAAATGGATCCAACTTTAAATAGGTCGCATGAAGCAGGCATAATATAAGTGTATCCAAAAATAAATAGAGAAAACAACCTTCAATGATCAGGATATGGCATGTGACATCTATGGAACAGAGCAGAAAATAATGCACCAAATAAAAATGTGAGATAAAATATAAAAAATGTATATATTACATGTCCATCCTAGCTGGTAAAGGTTGGGTTCATGTAGGCTGTAGTCGGCTTGACTAACCCTTCAGCACTCCTCAAGAGAGGAACAATAACAAGTAAGCCTGCAGTGTGAAAGATGGTGGTGGTAATATTCCCAGGGAAATTGCCCTGCAGTAACCATCCTTGAGCCTGATGGTTGTTGGGGTACTATAGAATGGAGGAATCAAATGGAGGTGACAATGTTGAAAGGTTCAGCAACTTGCAGTTTACTTGAAGTAAGGCAGGTAAAACCAAAAACAATCTTCCATAATCTTCTTAGGAATCTTCGTATTCCCTGGAGTCAGTCATTGTCTCTCTTGCTTTGGCAGTTTTTCCCACAAAAAGTGTGCTCTAAGTCTCTCACAAAAACAACAAAAAATACCTGCAATGTCTAGGTTGTGGTGGACAGGTTCCAAAATGGATGTTCAACATGGCCTGTGGCTCATACATCAAATTGTAGTTATGAGACCTGTAAAAACTCCTCTCACAGTCTGAAGATGGCATATATGTATGTGTATGTGACTTAAACCAGCAAGCTGGGGCCAGTCTGACAGGGTATTCCAGAATCATGTGTCTCCTCTAAAGAGGGAAAAATAGCTCTCTAGTCTTCTTTCACTTTTAAGAATAACCTAATTTGAGGGATGTTATATAAGCTCAGCCTCTGCCTAAATTGTTTATTCCAGCTAAAGTGATACAGTTCTTATGCAACAATAACATGTAACATGTGCAAATTCTCATTAAACAACATCAGATAAATCCACATGTTCCACTTGGATTCTACATATTTTGTATGGTCTTTATTGTTTTTAGTTGTTTTGTTAATATTGTATGTCTGTAGTTTCCTAAAAAAACTTGATTCATATTTTAATATATTGCTTCAGTGTGCACTCATTGTCTGTCACCTTTTTCTTGTTTATTCATATTCCCCTCTAGAAGCAATGCCTTTAGGGAAAAAACATCTGTGTAATACTACATGCAAAAGAGAATGCAACAAAGCAACTTTATGTGCCTGTATAAATTGAGGGCACGCAAATACATAATGTAGTATGGGACTATAGCAGTATATAGGTCCATAGAAATAGTACATGTGTATGAGGTCTAGGAGTGGAAATAAAATAAAGTACTTATTTTATAAAAATAATAAAGTATAAGTAACACAGAAACTAATTAGAAATATAGATCTTTGTACCTTTGAGCTCTTAATAATTATAAAAAATGAAATGAAATATTTTTAGTGCATGTCATTTCATATCAGCAAATAACCCACTCCTGATGTTTGTGCCATTACATCACTTCATTAGACAGAACAAGAGTTTGCACTTACATTGTTAAGTACTTCTCTTCTGGATGACATGTGGTGTTAAAATAGACAAGACCTGATAAAAAAAAAAGGAAAAGGAAAATGCATAATTTTTCCTGGTCAAATGTTTGAAGTTGTAAAGTTAAATCTTCTTTGTATATTCTTTTCATATTATTATTATTGTTATGTTATTAAAATAAAGGTTTAATAGTTGCACTGACATGTTTTATAATAGCTGAGATGTTGTATAAGGAAATTGTTGTAGCCACTTACATTTTGCTTGCTGCATTCTGATCAAGTCGTGCATATATGTTGAAGACACACATGGATTAATCTTGCCTATAAGCCTAAATTATACATTAAGCTTTTCAAGGAAATGTACTTGATTGTTGGCCTTTTGTTATGGAGCTGTTACAGCTGGGTTTGCATCATCTAGTTGATTACCAGCTGCAGCTCAAAAGCTTACTAATGCAAAACTGCAATGGCCCTAGTTGTTCCATCCCGTGTGATGTACTCATCAATAAATACAATTTCTCAGGGGTTGTGCTATTGTGACAATGTTTAATTTGCTCTCTTACAAAAGGCAAGAAATTTCAGAGTTGTCTTCCCAACAGAATTCACTAAATATGGCAATAGAAAATTGACCAGATGCTCATATTCAGATGTTTGTGATCTTCTGAGTTAGAAGATAAAGGGATTTTTTTTCCTGTAATGTGTGTAGAACTGCCGAGATAAAATATCAAAATATTTTCTATGTTAAAAAGTGATGTTCAATGAAAAAAAAATGTTGCTGTCATTGACAATTGAGAAACTATCTAGTGTTATCTTCAATACATACTGACTTGCTGTGATTTTAAGTCAATGAATATCAAAAAAGCTTGCTTATTGATGTATATACCAATGATTGATTGTGGAATAATTACAGAAAGCCTAGCACATCACAGATCAGTATTGGTTGAAGGCTGAATTGGACATTCTTTAGCTTGAGGTCTCCAATTTTACAAGTACAAATGAATGCATCCACTGTAATGTTGACTTTTCATATTATGCTTGCTTTGGTAAGGATGCAGTCATGCTAAACCTATAGCCAGGAATACGTGTTAACATTCAGGACTATCCTGTGCCTTCAGTCTTCAGTTTTCTAAAAGCCCCATCAAAGTTTCTAAGTCCAAATGTTGCAATTTGATCATTAGACTTTTACATTGCAACTTGCTTCTACATGGTTTGCAATATCATTACCATTTGTTGCAACATAACTTTTAGGTAGGCATACTTTGAAAAGAGGAACTCTGTACCGCAATTGGTCTAGCACCTACTGAAATAAAGTGTGATGTCTAAAGGATCCTCTTGATATTCTCCAGAGAATCCTGCAAGGATTTTTGTATGCGTATGGTCAGATCCCTTTGGTCATGGCGATCAGAATAGTCACAAAATATTAGTAAGTCACTACACTGATGACCACACAGGAAGGTGTTTATAAGGCAAGAGTGGGTCAGAACTAGAGATGGGCAAAAGGATTTGTTCTGAGCTGGGTTCGCCCTGGATATTCTAAATTGTTCTGTTTTTAACGAAAACCAAATACTTTGCGATTCATCTTGGATGAACTCAAATGGTTGCATTGCGAAGTGAAAATACAGAAGAGACACATGTGTGACCTCTTGGCATCACCTGACAGCCTCTCAGCCAATAATCAATGGTAGGAGGTCACTAGTGCTGATGTCACAGACAGTATATAAAAGATACTGTGGACAGAAAGACAAGGTATTTTAGTGATAATCAAGCTAGGGATGGATGTGTTTTTCATCACTGCATGATCCAAATAAATTACTCCATTCTCTTCTGTAATACAGCAGTAAAACTTGCAAATAGAACTAAGAGTAAGAGAAGCAGAATGAAGTTTAGTCAGATTTAATCAATCAAGTAGATAGTGAGATAAATTATAGGTGGGAGAGAAAATATCTGCATTGTGTTATGAGCCTACAGCTCACAGACACACTAAAGACACTGGGCAGTCAACCCGTTCATTGTCAATGATCTAATTTTACTTGAGTTTGTTTTGCAATGGAGCAGTTTGATCTGTGATTGCCCACAGAGTGTCTTTCATTGTTTTTACTGACAAAGTCAGTCCTGTTAGTGAAAGATCTTAGGGGACGTTCACACTACCGTTGGTGACCGTCAGTAGTGTCCGTTGCTATTGTCCGTTACATTTTAGCATCGGACACTAGCTGAACCGTCAGAAATCCGTTAAAATTTCCATTCATTTCAATGGGTTTTTATATTGTGTCCGTTAGTGTCCGTTTGTGTCCGTTTACACCAAATCCGTCAGAAGTCCGTTATTTTTTCACGGACAAAAAATCCTACATGCAGGACTTTTTGTCCGTTTGAAAAAAACCGATTCTTGACGGACAGCAAGTGTCCGTTATTTTTTTAACATTGAAGTCTATGGGTAACGGACTTATAACAGACAGTAACTGATAGCTATCAGTTACTGTCCGTTATTTTATGTCCGTTTATTTTCCCTGCGCATGCTCAGAAAGGAGAAACAAACAAAAAAAAAACAACTCAGTGTTAAAGAGGACCTTTTGTGTCCTCAGGCACATGTGGTTTTACATACCGCTAGAAAGCCGACAGTGCGCTGAATTCAGCGCACTGCCTGCTTTCCTGGTATGTGCCCTGGGGCTGGAGATATCGGCGGTGTAAGTTACATGGTTTATTGTTAGAAGGGCGCTGCGAGGAATGCCCTCCCTGACACTTCTCTTCGTTCAGAGACTGTGAGGGGGCGTTCCTCACAGCTGAGTGTCATCGCTGGGCTGTAAGGAACGCCCCCTCTCTCTGTTCTCGTCTATAGTGCTGTACTGTCAGAGGAACGCCCTCCCTGACACTTCTCGTTCGTCCATAGCGCTGTACTGAGGGGACATTCCTCAAAGCTCAGCGTCATCGCTGGGCTGTAAGGAACGCCCCCTCTCTCTGTACTCGTCTATAGCCTTGTACTGTCAGAGGGGGCGTTCGTTACTGCCCGGCGATGACGCTGAGCTGTAAGGAACGCCCCCTCAGTACAAGTCTCTGAACGAAGAGAAGTGTCAGGGAGGACATTCCTCGCAGCGCCCTTCTAACAGTAAACCATGTAATTTACACCGCCGATATCTCCAGCCCCGGGGCACATACCGAGAAAGCCGGCAGTACGCTGAATTCAGCACGCTGTCGGCTTTCTAGCGGTATGTGACATGAAAGGTCCTCTTTAAAAAACAGACACTACCTGATGCTAACATCAGTTAGTGTCCGTTATGATAGGTGTCCGTTTTTTGTTTTTTTTAACGGACACCTTCATAACGGACTCCAACGGTAGTGTGAACCCTGCCTTAGCTAAGGGGTTTTTTTGGGGCAAGCTTGGAGCTTTTTTTTTTTTTTTTTTTTTTTTTTTTGCTAAATACATACAAACTGCCATTCTCAATACGTGAGAGCCCAAGACTGTGTGTCAGATACCGTGATCTGTAATACGGGGGCACCTCAGGGTACGGTTCTCGCCCCTTTCCTCTTCACACTGTACACTGCAGATTTTAGGTGCAACTCGTCTAGCTGCTACCTACAGAAGTATTCTGACGACTCTGCAATAGTAGGTCTCATCACAGACGATGATGACAGGGAGTACAGAGAACTGAACCGGGATTTTGTGGACTGGTGCCAGTGGAACCACCTGAAGATTAACGCGGGGAAGACCAAGTAGATGGTGGTGGACTTCCATAAATGCAGATTCCCTCCTAAACCAGTGGACATCCTGAGGACGGGCATCGAGATTGTGAACACCTATAAGTACCTGGGTTTGCTCCTTAATAATAAGCTGGACTGGGCAGATCATATGGAGGTCCTATACAGGAAGAGCCACAGCAGGCTCTACCTGCTTAGGAAGCTGAGAGCCTTTGGAATCCGGGGGGCACTTCTTAGGACTTTCTTCAACTCGGTAGTGGCATCAGCCATCTTCTTCGGTGTGGCCTGCTGGGGGAGCAGTATATCAACCAGGGACAGAAATAAACTTGACAAGCTGATTAGAAGGGCCAGCTCTGTCCTGGGGAGCCCACTGTGCCCAGTGCAGGTGCTGGGTGACAAAAGGATACTGTCCGTGGTGAGCTCCATGCGGGAGAAGAAGTCCCATCCCATGCATGAGACTGTGATAGCGCTGGGCAGTACTGTCAGTGACCGACTGCTCCACCCTAAGTG
This sequence comes from Leptodactylus fallax, assembly GCA_947044405.1. Taxonomy (NCBI): domain Eukaryota; kingdom Metazoa; phylum Chordata; class Amphibia; order Anura; family Leptodactylidae; genus Leptodactylus; species Leptodactylus fallax. The sequence goes on from CAMRHE010000024.1 coordinate 5,096,165, forward strand.
TGAGAAAGAGCGCTATCGGAAGTCTTTCCTCCCCACCACGGTTAGGCTGTACAACCAACACCGATCTAAGCGGAGATCAATACACACAGAGAACTGAAATATCTTTCTGCCTGTTAAATCCCCCCCCTCCTCTGCTACATCCTATCTGTCTGTCTGCTATCAATGTAATGCCTCTTACCTTGGAATATTCCTGCACATGTTGTATTTGTATTTATATCTGCTTATCTTATCTTTGCTGCTGTAACACACTGAATTTCCCCATTGTGGGACTATTAAAGGACTTTATTATTATTATTATTATTATTATTATTATTATTATTAAAGGAAAAACAGTGATGTAAGCTGCTAATCTGAAAAATCTCTGCTGGTTAAGAGGCCTTTTTTTTAGGTTACCCAATAAGCAGTGATGCTGCCTATGCTAATCTGAAAAATCTCCATTTTTTAAAGAAAACCTGATGCATGTGTTGGTGGTGCACCGCTTAACATATAGTGGCTTAGCCATTCTTATGTAGCTAAGAACACCATGCTGGACTAGCAGCAATAAAACGGTCTGCCTTTGCACTGCATTATCTGGAACTTCACCTTAACCCCTTAAAGACCTGGCCATTTTTCGTTTTTTGCATTTTAATTTTTCCCTCCCCACATTTCAAGAGCCATAACTTTTTCATTTCTCAGTTCACAGAGTCATATGATGGCTTATTGTTTGCGAAACAAATTGTACTTTGTAATGGCACCATTCAATATGCTGTGCAATGTACTGGGAAGCTGGAAAAAAATTCAGAATGAGGTGCAATTGGAGAAAAACTGCATTTGCGCCAATTTCATATGAGTTTAATTTTTACAGCGTTCACTGTGTGGTAAAAATGACATGTTACCTGTATTCTGCAGGTCAGTACGAACACGGCGATACCAAATTTATATAGTATTTGTAATGCTTTGATACCTTTTAAAAAATTAAAAACTTTGTAAAATCGCAAAAAAATTTTGTGTCACTATATTGTGACACCTGTAACTTTTTCATATTTACATGTATGGAGCTTAGTATGGCGTATTTTTAATTGGGACAATACAACATTTTTATTGATACTATTTGTGGAAAGATCTGATGGTTTGATCACTTTTTATTACATTTTTTATAGGAGGCAAAATGTTGAAAAAACGCTATTTGGCCATTTTGATTTTTTTTTTCGCCGCTACGCCGTTGTGTTTATGTTTACTTTTGTTTATTTACTTTTATATCTGATCTAGGGAAAGGAGGGTGATTTGAACTTTTGTATTTTTTTTTATTTTTTTTTATACTTTTAAAAACTTTTTTTTTCTACTTTTACTTGTATGATCAGACCCCATAGGAAACTTGAAACCTAGGGGGTCTGATCGCTCATACTATTCACTGCAATACTACTGCAATACTACTGCAGTGAATAGCAAAATGCCTTTACTTTTATTAGACGATGCCTCTGGCACCTCGTAATAGATCTAATGTAATGACAGGCCTAGGAGCCTTCAATAGGCTCCCGGCTGTCATAGCAACCGATCGCCGCCCTCCGATGACATTCTAGAGGGCAGCAATTGGGGAAAAATGGCGGCGCCCGTGGCGCCTGCGCAATTTAGACGCCGCGGTCCTGTTTGACCGCGACATCTAAAGGGTTAACAGCCACGATCGGTACAGGCACTGATCATTGCTGTTAGCGGCGGGTCCTGCTGTTAGTGGTGACTCAGGGCGTACTATTACGCCCTGGGTTGCTAAGAGGTTAAACATGCTGAATCATCTATGTGCACAGCGTAAGATGGTAAATGATTACTGCATGCATCGGACCATAGGGACAATGTATTATTTTGAGATCTGCAAGTGGAGGATAATGAGGGAAGTGTGTCAGCATCTCAAGCCCTTTGAAGAGGCCACCAAATTTGTCAGTAAGAAAAACTTCAGCATCAGCGATGTCATTACTTTATTACATATCTTACATGAAACACTTACACTAATGCAATGATAGATGGAAGAGGAGGAACAGCTTCCAGACAAAAGGGAAAGATGCTCCCTGAGAATCGTATACTATTTCAAAAAGACACATGTGAGTGCCGAAATGCATCATTGTTTTTATGCAATAAACTACACAATTATATTTTACTTCCAAATTATTCCTATTTATCTGAGAGTGCCATTTGATATACTATATTTTTGGACTTTGGTCTTAACCTCTTGGTCAATGTCATCGCGCTGGGTTGATGTAAAGGGAACTGGAGGGGGATGATGGTGAAGGAACTGGGAATCCTTGACTGGAAGAGGAGGAGGAGAAGGAGGAGGAAGACTCTCCATTAGATGCAGAGGGAGGCCCTTGATATGTCACAGGCACAGCTAGGGGAGGAGGCTAGGAGGATGACCCTTATTTTTTTCAAGATAATGAGAATGACAACAACCACGGTGGCCAAGAAGACCAACCATGGCAGGAACCTGGGTTTGTGCACATACTTTCAAGCACCACATGCTATATGGTTACACAGTGACAAGCATATTATTAGCATCAAGTATAGGGATAAGTACTGGATCACAGTGCTCTTACACCCTCACTATAAAGCCAAAATGGGTGAATTTTTCCCTGTCTCCCAAACTGAAGCAAATTTGGAATATTATCAGGATAGGCTATATACTTTCTATTTGCTGCAGCTTCTAGAAAGACCACTGCAAGTACCAGTCTCACAGTGGCCTCTATCCGATCCCAGTCCACCGCACTCAGCCAGCACTCCACATCCTCTGTATGACATGATGAATCAGAAATTTTTCACCTTGCAGCACCAACCAGACCCAGAAAAAGCAACTGAATCCCACCAGCAGGTACAGTCATACCTAGACTGCACTTATATTCCAGCAGATAACTTTGACCCTATGTTATTCTGGGCCAATAGGTTAGAGCAGTGGAAGGAGCTGGCCCAGTTTGACATGGAAGTGGCGTGTTTAGTGCTGCCGGTGGCGTTGTAACACCTAGAAGGAAAAAAACTCTCCACCAGTAGTGTGGAAAAAGTTAATTCAAATTGCATCAAAATGAATCAGGCATGGATCCGTGAGGATTTTCACTCACATCTGGCTGATGCATACAAATAGAACTGATGCCATCTCCCTGTATCATGTTAAATTTTCTGTACTGCTGGTGCTGTCTGCTACTCCTCGACACCCGAACATGATCATCTGCAGCCCGATTCATCGCATTATTCCATGCTGTTCTGCCACAGATACCACCACTGCCACCACTCAGCCAGACATGTCGTGCGGCTTGGTCCATCACATTCCTCTATAACACAATGTTGGTGCCACAGTGTTGGCATACAAAACACAGATTGAAAAAGGTCCCCTTGTCAAAAAAAAACCCCCATGCTATTGCTTCTTTCAATGCCAACGCCATTTTGATTTCACATCTGCTCCAATTAAGGGATTTTTGATGGCTATTTGTTTTGGAAAGCCACTTCACTTTTCAACTAGACACACAGCTACAAAATTGTCTACTAAATAACAATCCTGTAGCCCATACAAGTCATCAAAACAGACTAATTTTTATATAAAACATTTGCTTTTTGCAATATAACCGCCATGTGTGTATATAAAACCACATTTAAGCACTTTTCCCCAAAAAAAGGGTAATTTTTTGGAGCACTTTATATGTAAAAATGCATAAAAGCGAGTAGCAGCGCAGTGTGTGGTTAAACTAGGAGTTTGTATCCACTGCTTATTATTAGTTTTTCCATAGACATACATGTCACTTTCCCTTTCACATAACTTTGTGTTTGCCTTAGAGAGATAGGAGCTGGCTAGAGTCCTGGGAGCCCTGACAGCATCATACACCATGTTTTAAACCAATTTAACCACTTTCGTACCGCCCATAGACTATATACGTCTAAGTGGTGGTTGTCTAGTTCTGCAAGGACGTATCGGTATGTCCAGCAGAGCTAGCTCTACTGCATCCCCCCCCACTGTACTGAGATCGGAGGTCCCACTGTCAATAGACAGCGGAGACCTTAAAGCTGTGCCCAGTGACCACTCTGTGTGGTCTCCAGGTCTGTGATCGCTGTGACACACCGTCACAGCGATCACAATGACAGTCGGTACATGAACCGGTTGCTCCACTGTGCTCCCGCTCCACCTCCTGTACCTAGCTCTGAGGTCCCGCTGATAACAGACAGAAGGGACCTCAGAGCTTTGCCTGGAGACCACTCTGTGTGGCTTCCAAGCATGAGATAGCTGTGACAGCCAGTCACAGCGATCACATTGACTGGTGTATGAGCAGAATATGCTCCTCTTCACCACTCCCCCTTCCCTCCATCCCCCTTGCACACAGCTCCAAAATCTCTGCTGTCAATAGACAGCAGGGATCTCAGAGCTTTGCCCAGAGACCAGCCTGTGTGGTCTCTGGGCATGTGATCACTGTGACAGCCAGTCACAGCAATCACAATGAATGCCGATCTCCCTTTCCTCAGCCTAGCAGAGAAGGAGATCAGCACTTCTGCCTCCACCCCCAGCAATACTCCGTGGTCAGTTGTCAGAAGACAGCTATGATCACAGAGTTTTGCCCAGAGACCACCCTGATTGGGCATAGTGGTCTCTGGGGCATGTGAGCACTGTGACAGCCGGTCACAGTACTCACATAAAGTTTATTTAGTAAATAAAACATATATAAAAAGTGGCTTTCAATCTCCCTCTCCTCAGATAATGACAGAGGGAGATTGGTAAGTAAAAATCACTACACACACACTCCCCCCCCTCCCTTGAGTGCCCCCCACTCTCTTCTGTCTCCCATATCTATCTATCTATCTATCTACAGTGCTGGTCAAAAGTATTGGCACCCCTGCAATTCTGTCAGCTAATACTCAATTTCTTCCAGAAAATGATTGCAATCACAAATGCTTTGGTAATAATATCTTCATTTAATTTGTCGTCAATGGAAAACCACAAAAAGAATTGTCAAAAAGCCAAATTGGATATAATTCCATACCAAACATAAAAAAGGGGGTTGTACAAAAGTATTGGCACCCTTTGAAAAATCATGTGATGCTTCTCTAATTTGTGTAATTAACAGCACCTGTTACTTACCTGTGGCACATAACAGGAGGTGGCAATAACTAAATCACACTTGCAGCCAGTTGAAATGGATTAAAGTTGACTCAACCTCTGTCCTGTGTCCTTGTGTGTACCACATTGAGCATGGAGAAAAGATAGAAGACCAAAGAACTGTCTGAGGACTTGAGAAGCAAAATTGTGAGGAAGCATGAGCAATCTCAAGGCTACAAGTCCATCTCCAAAGACCTGAATGTTCCTGTGTCTACCGTGCGCAGTGTCATCAAGAAGTTTAAAGCCCATGGCACTGTGGCTAACCTCCGTAGGTGTGGACGGAAAAGAAAAATTGACGAGAGATTTCAACGAAAGATTGTGCGGATGGTGGCTAAAGAACCTCGACTAACATCCAAACAAGTTCTAGCTGCCCTGCAGTCCGAGGGTACAACAGTGTCAACCCGTACTATCCGTCGGCGTCTGAATGAAAAGGGACTCTATGGTAGGATACCCAGGAAGACCCCACTTCTGACCTAGAGACATAAAAAAGCCAGGCTGGAGTTTGCCAAAACTTACCTGAGAAAGCCAAAAACTTTTTGGAAGAATGTTCTCTGGTCAGATGAGACAAAAGTAGAGCTTTTTGGGAAAAGGCATTAACATAGAGTTTACAGGAAAAAAAAAGAGGCCTTCAAAGAAAAGAACACGGTCCCTACAGTCAAACATGGCTGAGGTTCCCTGATGTTTTGGGGTTGCTTTGCTGCCTCTGGCACTGGACTGCTTGACCGTGTACATGGCATTATGAAGTCTGAAGACTATCAACAAATTTTGCAGCATAATGTAGGGACCAGTGTGAGAAAGCTGCGTCTCCCTCAGAGGTCATGGGTCTTCCAGCAGTACAATGATTCAAAACAATACTTCAAAAAGCACTAGAAAATGGTTTGAGAGAAAGCACTGGAGACTTCTAAAGTGGCCAGCAATGAGTCCAGACCTGAATCCCATAGAACACCTGTGGAGAGATCTCAAAATGGCAGTTTGGAGAAGACACCCTTCAAATCTCAGGGACCTGGAGAAATTTGCCAAAGAAGAATGGTCTAAAATTCCAGCAGAGCATTGTAAGAAACTCATTGATGGTTACCGGAAGCGGTTGTTCGCAGTTATTTTGTCTAAAGGTTGTGCTACCAAGTATTAGGCTGAGGGTGCCAATACTTTTGTCCGGCCCATTTTTGGAGTTTTGTGTAAAATGATCAATGATTTGACTTTTTTTTTCATTCTCTTTTGTGTTTTTTCATTGCAAGCAAAATAAATGAAGATATTATTACCAAAGCATTTGTGATTGCAATCATTTTCTGGAAGAAATTGAGTATTATCTGACAGAATTGCAGGGGTGCCAATACTTTTGGCCAGCACTTGTATCTATCTGTCTTCTATCTATCTATCTATCTATCTACAGTGCCTTGCGAAAGTATTCGGCCCCCTTGAACTTTTCAACCTTTTGCCACATTTCAGGCTTCAAACATAAGGATATAAAATTTAAATTTTTGGGTGAAGAATCAACAACAAGTGGGACACACTCGTGAGGTGGAACAAAATTTATTGGATATTTTAAACTTTTGTAAAAAATAAAAAACTGAAAGTGGATCGTGCCAAATTATTCGGCCCCCTTAAGTTAATACTTTGTAGCACCACCTTTTGCTGCGATTACAGCTGCAAGTCGCTTGGGGTATGTCTCTATCAGTTTTGCACATCGAGAGACTGAAATTCTTGCCCATTCTTCCTTGGAAAACAGCTGGAGCTCAGTGAGGTTGGATGGAGAGCGTTTGTGCACAGCAGTTTTCAGCTCTTTCCACAGATTCTCGATTGGATTCAGGTCTGGACTTTGACTTGGCCATTCTAACACCTGAATACGTTTATTTGTGAACCATTCCATTGTAGATTTTGCTTTATGTTTGGGATCATTGTCTTGTTGAAAGATAAATCTCCGTCCCAGTCTCAGGTCTTTTGCAGACTCCAACAGGTTTTCTTCCAGAATGGTCCTGTATTTGGCTCCATCCATCTTCCCATCAATTTTAACCATCTTCCCTGTCCCTGCTGAAGAAAAGCAGGCCCAAACCATGATGCTGCCACCACCATGTTTGACAGTGGGGATGGTGTGTTCAGGGTGATGAGCTGTTTTGCATATCGTTTTGCATTGTGGCCAAAAAGTTCGATTTTGGTTTCATCTGACCAGAGCACCTTCTTCCACATGTTTGGTGTGTCTCCCAGGAGGCTTGTGGCAAACTTTAAGCGAGACTTTTTATGGATATCTTTGAGAAATGGCTTTCTTCTTGCCACTCTTCCATAAAGGCCAGATTTGTGCAGTGTACGACTGATTGTTGTCCTATGGACAGACTCTCCCACCTCAGCTGAAGATCTCTTCAGTTCATCCAGAGTGATCATGGGCCTCTTGGCTGCATCTCTGATCAGTCTTCTCCTTGTTTGAGAGGAAAGCTTAGAGGGACGTCCAGGTCTAGGTAGATTTGCAGTGGTCTGATACTCCTTCCATTTCAATATGATCGCTTGCACAGTGCTCCTTGGGATGTTTAAAGTTTTGGAAATCTTTTTGTATCCAAATCCAGCTTTAAATTTCTCCACAACAGTATCACGGACCTGCCTGGTGTGTTCCTTGGTCTTCATGATGCCCTCTGCGCTTTAAACAGAACCCTGAGACTATTGCACGCCCCACTTTTCAGTTTTTTTATTTTTTACAAAAGTTTAAAATAACCAATAAATTTCGTTCCACTTCACAACTGTGTCCCACTTGTTGTTGATTCTTCACCAAAATATTAAAATTTTATATCCTTATATCTGAAGCCTGAAATGTGGCAAAAGGTTGAAAAGATCAAGGGGGCCGAATACTTTCGCAAGGCACTGTATCTATCTATCTATCTATCTATCTATCTATCTATCTATCTATCTGTCTATCTTATATCTATTTTTTATCCATCTATCTACATAAATTCATATTTTTTGTGACCCATAAATAAAGATTATTATTCCACTTTTTGGATGCAGACATGCAGCGGTACAAAATTTATTATCTACAACTTGTTACTGGCCATGCGGCATGCGGTCAGAGTCGCTGCATGTATCTGCACCCTAAAATACATTTGTCATATAAAAGCAGATTTTTTTGTGCTATATGCATGAAGGTTATTGTCATACTTTTAGGGTGCAGACACGCAGTGGCTCTGGACGCACATAGCATAAGGAAGAAATGTATTCATTATTGTCTACAACTTGTTACACGCTGTGCGATCAGAGTCGCTGCATGTTTCTGCAGCCTGAAATACATTTGTCATATAAAGGCAAATTTTTTTGTGCTATATACATGAAGGTTATTGTCATTATTGTTATTCTATGGTGTCAGCAAACCAGCTATGGAAAATTTGGCCTCCGGAAGCCAGTTTGCGCACCAATCATTGCAGGCTTCTGCTGTAGGCCCAGCAAGTAAGGAATGCACCTACATTTGGTATCTATGAAAACAGCATAAGTTGCTAAATATATTATCAGGTGTGTTTCTCAAGTAGCACTCACCAGATTTTAAAAATAGTCACCTGAATTCATATATTTGGGAAAAAATGTCGTTTTCATTTTTTTTCCACCAAATTCATTGAAAAGTCTGGAAAAAACCAGAGGCCCAATATCTTTTATATGTCCTTTATTGAATACCTTGAGGGGTCTAATTTATTGAGTGGAGTCATTTTGGGGGTGTTCATACTGTTTTGGGCCTTCACAGCAGCTGTAATGACAGTATGGTGCCAGAAAACCAGCTATGGAAAATTTGGCCTTCAAAAGCCAGTTTGCGCACCATTCATTGCAGGCACTGCTGTAGGCCCACATAATGGAGAAAATACTCAAATGTGCTATCTATACAAATAGCAGAAATAAGAAAATATATTTTAGAATATATATATTTATTATAATTTATTTTTTTGAGGTTATCATGTGTTTAAATGTAGGAAAAAGCATTTTTTTAAACTTTTTTTTTCCCTTTTCCCTCTATATTTTTGGAAAAATTAAAATGTATTGCTTATTTAGTTATAAAATGTGAAAGCCCATTATGTTCCGAGAAAAAGGAGACAAATTACATATAGGTTGGCACAGTAATAGAAAAGCAATTCTCAGTTAAACTGGAACATGGCTAAAATTTGAAAATGGGCCTGGTCTGGAAGGGGGGTAAAGCATCTGGTATGGAAGTGGTTAAGTTCTGGTTGATACCAAACTTCTTCAACCCAAAACAAACTTTTGGACCCGAACCATCTGAACTTGAAACAACTCTTAAGAAGTTTGCACATCTCTAGTCAGAACCTGGTGGAAAACGAATAGACAACAGACACAGAAAGAAAAGCCAAAACAGAGTCAGTTGGAGCTCTAAGCTGAAGGTTAAACAGGGCAAGAGAACAGTAGGTGACAAATCCAGGGCGCAAAGAAGAGTCCAAGTACAACAACTGGGTCAGAAACAGGCAGACTAAAGAATTAATTTGCAGGCTAGAGACAGCGTCCAAGAATGGCTGCTTATACACAGGCAAGTTAGGAGACTAGAATTGCCAGAATTGGTCTGCATTCAGTTGCTATGGCAACCAGAAGGTAATATGAGTGATTGGTTGCCATGGCAAAAAGATTGTACCCATAGGTAAGACAAGAAGGAGTGAGACTGGAGAGGAAAGTGTTATGTAACACTACTTCTCTATGCATGCATGGTTATGTCTTTTCATGATTAAAAAGGACAATGCACAGGAAGGGTGCGGGAGGATTTCCAACTTTTCTATATATTCTAACACAACACTAGGGCTTGAACAGAGGCATCAGCATAGGTTGCAGTTATTAATAGGTCTTGCATCGTGAATGGGTCCCATAGGACCTTCTGTCACTTGAGGAGACATCATTATAAATGGTACATGAAAATTGGTAGGGCCCTTTCCACATTTTACATTCAGGCATAGGAGCTTCAAGTTACACCTCTGTCTATAGTATCAGTATTTTCTGCTAATGCATCTTATCCTACCTATATTTAGTGCATATTTCCCGCTCACTGTTCTTTATGTGTGCTTTAACTATTCTCTTTATTAAACGTCTGGTTCTCCTTATTTGCTTCTTGGTTCTGACTCCTTAACATATCTCTTGGGTCTGCAATCAGTCTCCAATCACACTTCAGTCAGATCAAGTCTGATCCTCTGTAGCAAAGTAATTACTTCTCTATAAAGAACACCCGTCATCTCCCCTGGCATGTCTGTTTACTAAAACATAGTATTCTATATAATCTAACAATTTGACGCATCTATTTTATAACTCTGTGTTGTGCCATTCTTCTGTCATCCCTACTAGAAATTTATGAATAGACAACTGTTTTTGACTCAATTCAATGTTAATTGACAGTGCCAGATTATGTAGGGACACACCCTTTTGACAAGGAGAATGATAGCACTCAGTTGACAGTTTATTCACATATTTCTATAAAGTACAATTGCGGAGGCACGATGAAGCATTATAAGAAAGGATGTTTCAGACTTGTATCATAAGGAAAATCCAAAATGATAATCACAATAGACTTGACAGAATTAATACATAACTTTTAATAATAAATCAGATAAAAAGTGCATAGGCCGCACCCAAGTAGAAAAAAGGCCTTAGCCTTAAACTGCACCAGATTTATCAAAATGTCTGATGCTGTTTGATAAATCTGATGTATTCTGATGTTCTTGGCTCATTTGTGAAGCAAATTAGGCCACACCCCTTTCCCACAAGATCACAAAATTTTCATTCAAGAGGGAAATGTGTCTAAAAAGTTTCTAAATGTGGCACACACAGTATGCTAGACTTTTTTGGTGCATTTTGCTTAATAAATCACACCCAATGTATGTTACATTTTAATCTTTATGACTGCTGTCTATTAAACTTTATTTACTGTTGCTATGACAATCACACCATGGAATGCTGTAAAAAATATATGTCAGTTCTATCCTTTTCTGCCCATAGAACCTGCTCTCAAGTTGACCATAAAGTTAGAGGAGGACAGAGGTATTTAAAGGTAACTACAACATGAACAGGCCCTTATAGGTACCATCTCTACAAATAATATTAGGCTGCTTACTTGCCATTAGAAAAAGTAAAACTCCTGAACCTAAGGCCGGTTGCACACGATCATGTGCTAACTGCTGGATGTGAATTAAAGGCATGGACGGCGCACGGGGGACACACGGATGTCTCCCGTGTGCAACCCGTGCTCTGGCCATGCTTCCGCGGCTCCGTTCATTAAATGAATAGCAGCCACGGAAGCAGGGCCGCAAGATCGGACAGGAATAAGACCTGTTCCATATTTTGCGGCCAGGACTTTCAGCCCGCACACGTGACCGTGTAATTCATGGTCACATGTAGGGGCCCATAGAAATGAATGGGCAAAAATCTGGATGGCACACTGACCGTGTACACGGTCGTCTGCAAGGGGCTTAAGTCAGGTGAAGAACCTGCAGTAACAGTCAAGCCCTTGAGGAGGAAGAATACTGGTATAAAAAACACCAGTACTATCAATGACACATGGTGGTTTGCGGAAAAGTGTTTGCCATAAGAAGTGGGGAAGCTGTTATAAGCTAAGTTAAGGCACCATATAGCAATACATAGCAAAAAAACGTTGCGTAAAAAAAACTCATTGGAAACACATCATGTTTTTTTCCACAGCGTTTATCATTGTGTTTTTGCAGAGTTTTCCTCTGCAGACTTTCTGCCCCTATTATACCTATATGGAAAGGCGTTTTCGCAGGTATAATTGACATGCTGTGATTTTGAAAAACGCAGCTTTTCCGCTGTGGATTTTTTTCTGCGATGTGTATATGGGATTAGCCAGAATTCCATCCACTTTGCAGATACTTTTTCTGCTGCATTTCCACCACAGCAAACTCGCACAGCTCGGGTGGGAGAATCTGTCCACAGGACAACTATAAGTCGTGCACTCCACAAATCTGGCCTTTATGGAAGAGTGGTAAGAAGAAAACCATTGTTGAAAGAAAGAGATAAGAAGTGCCGTTTCCATTTGCCTCAAGCCATGTAGGGGACACAGCAAATATGTGGAAGAAGGTGCTCTGGTCAGAGGAGACCTAAGTTAACTTTTTGGCCTAAATGCAAAGCGCTATGTGCGGCTTTTCTTCAGCAGGGAAACTGGTCAGATTTGATGGGAAGATGGATGGAGCTAAATACAGGGAAATCCTGGAAGAAAACCTGTTGGAGGCTGCAAAAGACTTGAGACTGGGAAGGAGATTCACCTTTCAGCAAGACAATGACCCTAAACATACAGCCAGAGCTACAGTGAATGGTTTAGAAGAAAGAATATTCATGTGTTAGAATGGCCCAGTCACAGTCCAGACCTAAATCCCATTGAGCATCTGTGGCAAGACATGAAAATTGCTGTTCACAGATGCTCTCCATCCAATCTGGCTGAGAAGAATGGGCAAAAATCTCAGTCTCTAGATGCGCAAAGCTGATATACCCCAAAAGACTTGCAGCTGTAATTACAGCGACCGGTAGCTTTACAAAGTATTGATATAGGGGGGGCTGAATACTTTTGCATGTCACTGTAGCTGCCATTACAACTCTCTACTGCATACCTGAGTGTACTGAATGGTTAAAAAAAATTTATACGTTTATATATGAAACTTATATGCAAACCAGGATTATGACAGTATGATAAAACAAGATTACCATTTACAACTATAGAAGAGCTAAAAGCTTTAGGATCTATAAAGACAGGTATGCATGTTTCCATCCAGCTTTTTCAGAGACAGATCGTGATTATTACAAGACATATTACAAGACATCAGACAATAAGACATTTTCAGGGGGAAATCATCTTTAATTAATATATACAGATCCTCAATATGTATTCTCTAGACAAGTGAAGCATATGTATTCGCTCACAGTTTTAAGGTTTGAAATGTGTCCTGGAATATAGCATGCCTCGTACACTAAATCACAAACACATGCCTCCTGATTACATTTTCAATGCCTGAGTGCACTCTCTGAAATTCCTCTGGGAAGATGTTGTGATTTTGACTAAGATGTGCATTTTATTCCCCTGGAACTTTCTCCATTTGCTCAGGATACATCTTACCAGTAATCCAGTGATAACACACAGCGATAATTATAATGAGAGCTGTTTATCCTCTGCATCTTAAAAAGTTATGTTAGTAAAATTAAAGCTGTGTGATGTTACTGAATTGTACAGCAAGCTGAGGATTATTTATCCGCAGAAGACACGTCTTCTATATATTTGTACATCTACATGCTAGCTATGTAATATCTGTATGCATATATGTGTTTAAATCTATATACAGTATATATACTGTATATATATATATAACTTATATTATATATAGGAAATAGAAAAATAGATGTGGATAGCCTGTGGATGTATAGATATGTCGTAGATCCACTATATGTATAATTCAGATAATGCTACATTATTTCTATTCTATTTAGAGGTAATAAACACATCCATACCATGCTTGCCATTATCATAGTCACTGATGTAGCTTTAGCCTAGGCTGCAGCTTTCTCTGTATTGTTCCACATTAAACTCTTAAAGCATAGCCTTTTCTTCACATGTGCTAGGAATCGCTTGCAGAAGTGGGAGTGCCTGTCTATTCACATCTCAAGCCTTTTTTTTCCCTCTTCAATGTACTGTGCTGTGATCAGCTTAGGTCCCAGCTAATGTGCCTGGCTTCCTTGACATCCAGCCTGAACATCGTCAAATGACCATACTGTTCTAAGGTAAGAGCTGCTAGAGGGCTGTTGCTCAGATATAGACAGACTAGCTGATGGCACTCAGCTTGTAAATGCTGCCTTCTTAACACAACAAAGGTGGAGGGAGTTACTGGACTTAACAATAGCCTCAGAAACTCCTCCTTTTTTCTACCTCACTTAGCATGTCATTTTGACTTTGCATGGCACAGGTGACAATATGCACTTACCATATGATCAGCCGGGCCTCCCATTTCTGTTAAAAGTCTGCAATTCATATACAATTCCAGCAAAGTGTTAAATGTGATTTACACTGACAGCTAGAAGCCATACTCTGTTTCTAGTATTCCCAACTTCATAATATATCAGTGCATTGCTCAATATATTGCTTACCATCTGAAAGTGTATACAATCTATTGTTCTCTGTAATCAGCCATTTCAGGCTAGGAGTATGCTGATTATTATGGTATTTAATAGTTCAATGAAAAGAATTCAGAAAAATGTCTGCTTCGCAATCTCCTCTAGTGTTACCAAAGATGACAAACTCCTGAATAGATTTATATACATATGCAAGAGCGACATTTACAGCTCTTTTTCATAAGCTGTACTCATACCAGCCTTTTTACTATAGGTTGGTAGTTCATTTCTGCGTCTTACATTAACTCTTTATTATCTGTATTGTTTATTTCAGAATATGGTATTTCCAATACCTGGTCATAAAATGTCACCATACTGCCCATTGGAGTTTTGCCCATTTCACCCTAAAAGTTACAGTATTACTTTCGACAGCTGAGATCTGGAAATGGCTGGAATAGTAAATCCATGGTAGGACAGATCTTTAATTAGAATTTAAGATTTCTCAGCAGCAAAACATTAATTACCATCTTAAACTGTCATTAATCATCAACGTGGCAGAGGCGAGGTCATAAATCAGAAGTACAGTCAGCTAATAGGAAGCATGGGAAATCCAGTTTTTTACAGTAAATGAGACTGAGGTGTCTCTGCCTTTGATAAGCCAGAAGAGATGAAAGCTGACTTGATGTTTTGACATTTGAAACAGGATTAGCCACATGTCAGTTACTAATGCTCTTCGACTGTCTTTGACTATTGATTATAGTACTCACCTCATGGTAATAAGTATTATCATTTGCTGACAAATATTGACATTTTCCAGCTCTGTCAATGTACTGCCCCAGTATTGATACAGGCTGTATGTTTCACATACATTTCTATTATCTTATGAGTGTATGTTTCATATGCATTTCTTTTTTATGAGCAGGTACAGCAGTGGCTGTGATGTTACTGCTGCAGACCATCACTAGTAAACACTGGATATCAAATCTGCAAGTTATCATTTATATATACTTATTTTAGTGACGCCTCCCATCTGTGAGGACTTTGGGCCTCATTCATACATGGCCAATGGAGGAGATTGTGATTCAGTTAAAAAAAATATTTGTGAATATTGCCACACCAAAAAACACATGTTTTTAGAACAACATGTTCTAAAAGTTCTTGGCCACGTCTGGCCACTGCAGTAAAAGTGACACTAACATAAAAACACATAAAACCCATTAGTTTATGACAACCAGGGAGTAGAGTTTCATCCAATTGAAGCTTTGTGTGAGGATCACTCCTGAAGGGTAAAAATAGTTCATTAAAAATTGTATCAGTCTTGCTTATATGACAGAGTAAATCATAAAACAAGTAATACTGATCACTTTTACACCTCTGTGTTTGGTTTTATTTTGTTGTCCATCAGATCACTACATAATATGTATGTAGCCTGTAACTATTGATCCTAAAGAGCAGTATTGATCACAACTAACTGCAGTTCACACACTCATGAACAGGATTGTGCTGAATTTGCATGATGGTTTCAGTATTACTCTCATTCAGAGGTTTCCATGTCCTATACAGATAATAAGTATGGCCTGAAATACTTTATGATTGATCTATCCTTTGGTTAATGCTACCATTGTAGATAGTTAGTACTTGTTTGTACATTACACTGTTAGTTTATTCAAACTCAGGGTATGCTTAACATTTAGGGAAATAATATATAATAACTAGAGAATTAAAAAAAAAAAAGATAGATTGAAACTGTATGCTACTTTGGAGGCTAAGGCCTGTTTCACACAGCCAAAAACCGCGGCATTTTACAGTCACTGCAAATCCCATCCACACATTATAGAAAAATATGCGCAGTGGAAGCGCTGCAATCTCCAAAACCGTTGCAGTTTTCGAAATTGCAGCATGTCAATTATACCTACGGAAATGCTGGCGGTTTCCCTATAGGTATAATGGAAGCAGAAAGTCCGCAGTCCTGTCAAAATTGTTATCCAGCTTTCCGAGACTGCAGAACACCAGATCTGCCTATTTATGAAGCAATTACACCCCAACTCACATATTGTAGAGTTACTAGTCTGATTTATGGCAAAAGCTGGGTATGACTTCATGTGAAGATGCTTCAAATCCTCCATATTGTATGTGGTAAAGCTATGCAGATTTGCAATTTAGGTAATGTGGGCTAAATCTACCTTAATAAACCCCCTACTTGCTCCATTCCCATATCCATATATTTCTTTCAGGATTCTGGTAAAGCTAGGTAAAATAGCCCATGGAGACTACTGGATATAAATCCACCTACTTAAATCCACTTTTACGTAATTGTGCCATACCATGACAGATTTGCTTTCCATGGTCCCAGGAAATCTGGGTAACATACTTGGTAATGTTGTAATAGGGACTGCTGAATACTAAATGTACCTTAATAACTCTCTCTCCATGCTAAAAAATCATGTGTGAGGGAATTGCCAGTTGAGCAATTCCTCAGTGCTGCTGCACTAGGTGACAGCTGGCAACTTATAGCCGATCCCTTCTCTAAATAAGTGACACACAGAACAAGACAAGACAAACAACACAGAAGAGGAGTCAACAAATCAAGGGTCGAAAGCAGTACAAAATCAAAATCGAAATCCAAAAGAGTAGTCAAGGGAAGCCAAAGGTCAGAGGTAAGTAATACAATACAATAGCAAGGAACAACTTAGCAAGGCCAAGGTCACAGGAGAGAGTCACAATAGTCAACGTCCATGAGTGAGCTGATGACCTGTTTATAGCAAGTCCAGGACCAGCCCCAGACTTGATTGATAGACAGGCTGTCAATCACACAGGCAAGGCTAAGATTAACTATCTGAGGAGCAGAAAGAAACAAGGTGCAGGAGACGGCTATGGATGAAATTCAATTACACAGTAGTAGTACTAGGACAGTGTTCAGACTGAGCAACAAGAACCTTAAGCAAGGAATCAAGCTGAACACGCCTCCTGCGCCGCAGTGTGCGAGCGGAAGGTGGCGCAGAGATCCAAACAGGGAGAGATGTTACATCTTGCCAGAGCTTGCTAGATTAGCCAATTAGGCTTCTGCAAAAGCTGGGTAACATAGCGTGTGGATCTGCAGTTGGGAATGCTGAATACAATATTTACCTAAATACAGTGCCTTGCGAAAGTATTCGGCCCCCTTGAACTTTTCAACCTTTTACCACATTTCAGGCTTCAAACATGAGGATATAAAATTTAAATTTTTTGTGCAATGTTTGTGTGCAATATTATTCAGCTCCTTTACTTTCAGTGCAGCAAACTCACTCCAGAAGTTCAGTGAGGATCTCTGAATGATCCAATGTTGTCCTAAATGACTGATGATGATAAATATAATACACCTGTGTGTAATCAAGTCTCTGTATAAATGCACCTGCTCTGTGATAGTCTCAGGGTTCTGTTTAAAGCGCAGAGAGCATCATGAAGACCAGGGAACACACCAGGCAGGTCCATGATACTGTTGTGGAGAAGTTTAAAACCAGATTTGGATACAAAATGATTTCCCAAACTTTAAACATCCCAAGGAGCACTGTGCTAATCTACCAAGACCCGGCCGTCCCTCTAAACTTTCATCTCGAACAAGGAGAAGACTGATCAGAGATGCAGCCAAGAGGCCCATGATCACTCTGGATGAACTGCAGAGATCTACAGCTGAGGTGGGAGAGTCTGTCCATAGGACAACAATCAGTCGTACACTGCACAAATCTGGCCTTTATGGAAGAGTGGCAAGAAGAAAGCCATTTCTCAAAGATATCCATAAAAAGTCTCATCTAAAGTTTGCCACAAGCAACCTGGGAGACACATCAAACATGTGGAAGAAGGTGCTCTGGTCAGATGAAACCAAAATCGAACTTTTTGGCCTCAATGCAAAACGATATGTTTGGCGTAAAAGCAACACAGCTCATCACCCTGAACATACCATCCCCACTGTCAAACATGGTGGTGGCAGCATCATGGTTTGGGCCTGCTTTTCTTCAGCAGGGACAGGGAAGATGGTTAAAATTGATGGGAAGATGGTTGAAGCCAAATACAGGACCATTCTGGAAGAAAACCTGTTGGAGTCTGCAAAAGACCTGAGACTGGGACGGAGATTTATCTTCCAACAAGACAATGATCCCAAACATAAAGCAAAATCTACAATGGAATGGTTCACAAATAAACATTTCCAGGTGTTAGAATGGCCAAGTCAAAGTCCAGACCTGAATCCAATCGAGAATCTGTGGAAAGAGCTGAAAACTGCTGTTCACAAATGCTCTCCATCCAACCTCACTGAGCTCCAGCTGTTTTCCAAGGAAGAATGGGCAAGAATTTCAGTCTCTCGATGTGCAAAACTGATAGAGACATACCCCAAGCGACTTACAGCTGTAATCGCAGCAAAAGGTGGCGCTACAAAGTATTAACTTAAGGGGGCCGAATAATTTGGCATACCCCACTTTTCAGTTTTTTATTTTTTACAAAAGTTTAAAATATCCAATAAATTTCGTTCCACTTCACGATTGTGTCCCACTTGTTGTTCCCCAATAATTAAAATTTTATATCCTTATGTTTGAAGCCTGAAATGTGGCAAAAGTTTGAAAAGTTCAAGGGGGCCGAATACTTTCGCAAGGCACTGTATATTACCTCCTTACACTATAATCATATCATAGATTACTAGGATTTGCCTTTAAAGGTTCTGGAAAAGCTTTGAAACACAGGGCCACTTTTACCATGTGTTAAATGGTGCACTTGCATTTGTGGGGGCCCCCTTGGGAAAGCAGAACAGTCCTGCATTTAGTGCTGTCCCATTGTTCCAGGCCACCCCGGTATGTCCACACCCCAACTCCCCACCCTTTTGGTGCAGATGAGTTGAATACAATGGTGAAGCAGAGAATCATCTGCTCCCTACTTCACCAGTTGGCCCCTGTCTCTGCTCCTGGTATCTTGGGAGCAGTGGGTGCAATGTAGTGATGTCACTTACATTGCACCTGTTGCTCTCTGAAACCTTTGGGAGTAGACTTAGAAGAGAACAGGGAAATGGGGAAAGGTGAGTATTGTTTTTTTCTTTGTTTGAATATTTGTACTGTGGGAACCAGGAGGGGACATGAAATTGTGAGGGCAACTGGAGGGGGACATGAAATTGTGGGGTTAACTGAAGGGGGACATGAAATAGTGGGGGTAACTGGTGGGAGGCATGAAACTGTGTGAGCAACTGGAGTGGGGCATTAAACTGTGGGTGTACCAAGAGAGGGACATTATACTTAGAAGGAAAATGGAGGGAAGCATTAGAATATACATTATAATATAATGTCTAAAGGGCCACTGGGGTGGAAAGGTTAATGTATGGTGAGCCATTATATCATATGGGGACACTGCATGGGCATTATACTGTAAGGGGTAATTATATTTTGTGCAAGTCAGTTGTGTCTAACTGGTGGTGATACCTTTACATTAGGCACACCAATGTGTTAAAACTACCCAGTTGAAACATACTAGGTAATATAGAAATAGGGAATTCTCAATATCAAATACACCTGAATAAATCCTCCCACTTTCTCCCAAGTCATGCCAAAGCTTACCATATTTGCATTTCAGGGTTCTGGGAAAGCTGGGTAGCATAGTAGGTGGAGAAGTAGAAGGGATTAATGAATTTTATTTGTCTAAATAAATCCCGTTCCTTTTTCCATAATTGTGCCATACCTTACGAGATATGTCTTTCAGGATCCCAGGAAAGGTGAGTAAAATATCTAAATACATATAATTAAATTCATATAAATACTCCAGATGCTGTAACAGGAACTGCTGAGTACTACATACACTTAAATAATAAGTCCCCCTCCTAGCTTCTTCATTTTCAATAACTTTCCACATTTTTATGTGGAAGAAGAGGTGATGTTCCAGAAGAGCATTGGAGCACTCTGTAGGCAAAACTGGCAAATTGATCCCACTCCCAGTGCACTTGCAGACATATTTGCATATCCATAAAATTATGACTATCTTTACATCGCTTCATTAGTTTCTACCCACAAAGGTATGTTTCTGCTCCTATTAAAGAGCCCTACAAGTCACTGTCATTGGTCTGGGAGGCATTCAGGATCTGACAAGTTCCTTTTGAATAAAAGTATACTTTAAAAATGCTAGTGGTGATGTGCCCTAACACATGAGAATTCCTACATGTCCTAGCCTTTTAGCAGTATAAACACCAACCATTTTATAACCACTCTTCTGAATAGTAATGGCTGAATTAATTGATGAGCATTTGCCTTTCAAGCCTAATTAATCTCTCAATAACTGTTTGTAATGTCTGTTTACAGTGGAAAAAGTAGCATAAAGTCACCAATGAATACACAAGGATCCAGTCATTTTAAAATGTAAATGAATCCCAAAATTATTATTTATTTAGCTTACTTGTATAGTGCCATCATATTCTGCAGCGCTTTTACAGACATTGTCAGTCACTGTCCCATGTAATACTCACAATCTACATTCCCTATCAGTATGTCTTTGGAATGTGGGAGGAAACAAGAGAAAACCCGCACAAACACAGGGAGAACATACAAACTTCTTGCAGATGTTGTCCGTGGCAGTATTCAAACCCAGGACTGCAGCGCTGCAATGCTAACCACTGAGCCACCGTGCTGCCCTTAAAAAGAATATTGGCGGGCACTACACACTAAACAAATGCCACAAAAATTTGTATATCGTTGGAGTACTTATCTGGCAGCACGGATGCTTAAGATGTCGGTTCAGGGGCACGCTGTAATCACACTTCCAATTTACCAAAAGAGAAGAAAGAACATGGAGCGGCACTCACATCTCACAGGCTGTAGAAGTGCGTCAGCACGAAACAGCCATTGCTGTTGCTTTGATGTACCCAGCTATGCCAGTTTTTATATGCTCTAATAAAGAAGTTTGGAAGTCTGGATGTGAGTGCTACTGCTGTTCCTTCTACTGTTTTGGTAAATTTTAAAATGTAAAACCAGGAAACTTATGTAACCTTATTAAATCCAGATGTTTTCTCTTAGATCTCATATAGGATTAAATAGTTTGCAATGTATATCCCAGATCATGTGTAACGTCCTTGCCTGTCCGGGCTTTGGCGCCGTCCTCCGGGCGCACGCTGCGGCGCAGGAGGCGTGCCTGGTTGTAATTCTTTCCTTGGGTTTTTCTTGTATTGTCTGAACACTGTCCTATTCCCTCACCTCCTTAATTGATTTTCCACCATGCCCTTCTCCTTCACCTTGCTTTCCCCCTGCTCCACTAAAAGTTAACTTTAGTCCTGCCTTGTGATTGACAGCCTGTCCTCCTATCAAGTGTGGAGCGGGTTCTTTCTCCCTATTTTTTGTTTGCTCACTTTCCCATTGGTGCCTGCTATTGCATTTTGCTTACTGGCTATACTCCTTGCTCCTTGTTACCTGCTCTTCTGATTGTCTGACCACTGGCTTTGACTTTGACTATTCTCTTGGATTTTGATTCTGTACTGCATTGCTCGATTGTTACCGACCCCTTGGCTAGCTGACCTCCCTTTGTTGTTTGTGCATCCTGTCTGCGTTCTGTGTTGTCACTTATTCAGAGTAGGGACCGGCTCCAAGTTGTTCCTGTCATTAGGACAGTGAGACAAGTAGGTAGGGACAGGGTCTGGGTCAACTTTAGGGCTCACTGTCTCTGTATTCCCTTCCTCTCAGGTTTTTGCTGCAGCACTGGAGAATTGCTCAACTGGCAATTCCCTTACATCATGCTTCTAATTTTTGATCATCTGGGAATATATAATAGAAGAAGTATAGAGGTTTTAGATATGTGTTATGAGATAACCATCTTTTCAAAACAAAATGATTGTATGGTTAGAACTTGTCTATCCAATGTGTGTCTCTGTGTGTCCACCTAGTGGGTGTGTTGTCAAAGGCAGCCTGTCAATGATTTTGCTAGTTGTGTGAATGATTCGATCTAACTCTATTAAAGGGAGATATTATATTCTTGGTTACATACATTCCCCAACAATAGCATTGGTAAAGGATTTCCTAGAATCTGGTGAAAATTAGAGTAGTCTAAAAAGTGGCTATACAGCACCCAGGCAAAGAGATTTTGCCTTTTCATACAAGAGGAGGTATAGACGGATTAGAAAATTCTCCCAATATGTGTGGTGGGTTATACTATCTTTGGTTAGTGCTATAGTACAATAATTAGTAATATAATAATAACAACAGTATAATACAAATAGTAATACTATAATAATTTGCCCCTTGGAGCAATACTTTTGATTACACTTATATCAATGAGGAAAATAGAAATGTTTTATTGGTGTATGAATATCAGACTGAGTTGGAAAAAAAAAATAAAAATTACAGAGCATACAAAGGCTAAAAAACCGTTTTAAGTTTCTTTATATAAAAAACAGATGCTGAGTATGGACTATTATACTAGAAATACTTTCACCTTACACTAAGTGGTGTGCACTGCATGTGGTAGTTTGTGAGGATATTGTTCCATAAATCGAATTGTTTTCTATTACAATAAAAGAACTATTAAGAATCATGGATTGATTATTGATTTACTGGTTCCCCTGAGCACAAATATTTAAATTTAAGGATTTTTCTTACAGACAAGTCACCACCATAATTCTCAAATATAGTTCAGGTTCGGATATAAAAGTAATAAAAGCTGCCTTCAACAAAAGTCTATCCTATCAATATTAAGATAAGAGTACAGCAATGCAAAAGGGAAATATGTTTTCTATTCTCAAAGCAGCTCCTTTAATGCTGTGGTGTAATAAATCAACACAGTGCACGTCAGCTCATTTCAGATAAGTTCCAGGATTGTGTTCACTGGGTTTTATAAAGTAAACATATAGTGCAATGTGTCCTTTTCAGTTGTCTTGCTTCATGTATTACTAGGTATATGCTCAAACAGGGTTGTGAAAGGCACAGAGTTATGATTCTACAAATTATAGGTAGTATATGCGTTTAGAAAGGTTAGATATTTTCATGAAGGATTTTGACACCTTAGGATGAATGAACAAACTATGCAAATTTTCAATGAGAATTATGCATTGAAAATAAATGTCTGAAGGTTTATTTCGTAGCAGATTTGTCACATATTTTTAATTTGTAATGTGTACTAAAACAATAGTGCTGCCCATGGTGCTGAAACCCACTCCACATAAATGCAAATGATGAACAAGACGTGAACAGCTTTTAAAACTATTTCCTTGCATATCATTCAGTAAGCCCAGAAATCAGATAGTATAAAAACACAATTTATAAAGTAAAATATAAATGTATAACCCTTTGACAGTGCCAAAATCCTGATGAACAGTTACATAGATATCGTACATTTCTATGTTTCAGGTCCACCAAATTAAGTTCTGGCACTTAATTGAGCCCAAATAAAGAAAATATTGCCTTGAGGTGATATTCACACTGCCTACACACACAGTCGTGAGTGGTGTGTGTGTGTGTAGATACACAAATTCAATTTCGATTTTGTGCAAACCTCAGCTTGTGAGATCAAAATCATGCATTTGTCTTATCCCCACATGAAGTATAATGGCCCTCACAGTGTCCCTACATGCAATATAATTGCCTTCACATGTAAAATAATGTCCCTCACACTGATGTTTAAGGAGCCATAAGCTGCGCTCATTACTTACCACTGCGGTGGTTTAAGAGTAAGATGGGTCTCAGGCTGTTAAGAATACGTGGCTAACTCCCCCCATTCATGCCAAAGATCCATGTGACAGAATAATGTCCCATAGCAGCCCTCACACAGTACAATGTCCCATATCGTCCCTCCACATAGTATGCCCCATAGAGTCCTACCATGCAGTATAATGTTCCATAGTGGCCCATCCACACAGTATAATGTCCCAATGAGGCCCTCCACATAGTATAATGTTCCCTAGTGGCCGCCATACAGTATAATGTCCCATAGTGGCCCCATGCAGTGTAATGTCCCAAAATAGCCCTTACATTAATAAAATTTTAAAAATCCCACATACATATGGATTTTCTAACAATTTCAGGTTCCAACAAACTGCATTTTCTGAAATTTTGGAGGCTTCGTCACCCACGAACTACTATTATACTCTGGGGTCTCTTCACACCCACAAACTGCCATGGCGTGTACTGTGGGGTATGTGTACCGTGTCTTGAGAACCACTCATTTAAATCTATACTTCAGAAGGTAAAAAGCGCTGTGCTTCTTCCGTTCTGAGCCCTGCTGTATGCCCAAATAGCAGTTTACTCCCACATACTGTGTACAACTTTTTTTGCAAACGGGATAGCTCACTTAAGTTTTAGGAGTGCATGTCTCTGTTGAAATGAACTGGGCACAGCATATCGGGCACTGAAATGGCATATTTCTTTAAAAATTTAAATTTTCACTTCGCACATTAATTTTTGGAAGCACTTTTGGGCTCAAAATTATAATAACCCTTGATAAATTCTGTGAGGGGTATAGTTTCCAAAATGGAGTCAATTTTTGTGAGTTTACATTGTACTGGTACTTTAGGGGCTCTGTATATTCGACATGGCACCCAAAAACCATTCCAGCAAAAATTGCCCTCCAAAAACCAAATAGATTTCTTTCCATTTTGAGCCCTGCTATGTACCCCTACATCAGGTTACAGTGATGCTCACCATTATTGGCACCCCTTCACTTTTTCATAAACTGTACAATATCTTCACAAATAAATGGAAATGTACCAAAGTCATATCCTCAGGTTTTTTAATTAGTAGTCCAAAGTAATTCAACAATAAAATATTGTTTTTCAACTTACATGTTGTAATTTCAATGAAGAAACAGAATAAACAGCTTGTGCAGCAATAAAGGCACCCCTATTTCATACTTGGTTGCACACCCTTTGGCACTGATGACAGCCTCCAAACTTTTTTGTAGCCATCTATAAGCTTCTTGCACTTCTCATCTGGTATTTTCTCCCACTCTTCCTTTGCAGTTTGTTCAAGCTCTTGAATCTTTGCAGGGTTCTGTTTCCCAATGGCAGATTTCCGCTCACCCCAAAGAATTTTCAATGGGATTGAGGTCAGGACTCATTGCTGGCCATTTTACAACAGTCCATTTTTTCTTTTTCAACCATTCCTGCGTACATTTGGATGTGTGCTTTGGGTCACTGTCTTGCTGGAGGACTCAAACCAAGTTTTCTTACACTGGGTAGGACATTTCCCTCCAAAAATCTCTTGATAATTCTCTGATTTCATGATTCCTGTGATCTGGTCAAGGCCTCCAGTACCAGACGCAACAAAGCAACCCCAAAGCATTATGGATCCTCCACCATGCTTAACTGTTGGTAGGGTGTTCTTTTCCTTATAAGCTTCATTGTGCCGTCTGTAAACAAATGTTGCTTTGCAATGCCAAAAAACTCGATTTTTGTTTCAGCTGTCCACAGAATATTTTCCCAGAAGTGTGCGGCATATAGTACTTGTTGAAACCATGACCCCAGTGTGTTCCAGGTTGGCCTTCAGGTCTTTGGATGTTTGACGTAGTATTTTTTCCACCATTTGCACCAACCTTCAAAGACATCTCTTGTCAATTTTCCTCTTTCCCCCACGACCAGGGAGGTTCTTGACAGTTCCATGCTTGGCATGCTTCTTAATAATATTGCGCACTGTTGAAACTGGGATACCAAGGTCTTTGGAGATGGCCTTATACCCTTTGGAAGTCTTGTGTTTGCTAATAATAGCAGTTCGGATGTCCTCAGATAGCTCCTTTGTCTTCACCATTGTGACAAAGGAACAGGGCCTTACGTGGCTTTTTTAAACATTTAGTCATCATTCATTGGCTAATTCATGTCACATGGGCACCGACAATTTATCACAGGTGATTCTCATTTGTGTTTTAACACTAGGCGAGTCAAAATGTGTTTCCATACTAATTAAATGTAAAGGGTGCCAATACCATTGTCACATCAAGCTTTAGGTTTTTCTATTCTTCCCTCCCATTGTTTTTTTTTTTTTTTATTGTTGTTTATCATTTGTTCTTTTATATTTAACACGAGTGCTCAAAACAAAAATGCTGTTTCACTTGATACATTTTTTTCAGGAGGTATTTCACATTATTTACTTAAGCTTCATGGGTGCCAATAGCAATGAGCAGGACTGTGCAACCACATATGGGGTATTGCTGTGTTCAGGAGAAACTGTGTAACGAACTGTGGGGTGCTTTTTCTCTTTTAAACCCTTGTGAAAATGAAAAATTTGGGGCTAATTTGACAGTTTATTGGAAAAAAAAAGAATTTTTAATTTTCACATCCCAATGTTAATAGAATCTGTGAAACAGCTATGGTCACAAAAGACTCACTATACCCCTCGATAAATTTCTTGAGGACTGTAGTTTTCAATATGGAGTCACTTTTGGGGGGTTTCCACTGTACTGTTACTTTAGAGGCTCTGCAAATGAGATATGGCTCCTGAAAACTATTCCAGCAAAATCTGCTCTTCAAACACCCAGGAGCACTCCTTTCCTTTGACTCCTTGCCATGTGCCAAACAGCAGTTAACATCCACATGTGGGGTATTCCCGTGTTCAGGAGAAATTGTATAACAAATTTTGAGATGGATTCTCTCCTTTAACCCCTTGTGAATGTGTACATTTTAGGGCTGAATGAATGTACTATTGAAAAAAAATGAAATGTCTAAATTTCATTTTAAATCCCAGCTTGCCTATTTACTATTAGTAAATCTGGGCCCTATGTATGAGGATATTCGTAGTGCTGCATCTGCCACTTACTCATAGATTGTGTTGTGTAAAGATAAAAATACACATTTTTTAAACATATGGCACAATTTAAGAGTGAGAAGGTGAATTAACCCCTTCCCGCTCTGCCCTGTACTATTATTTCGCACTGAGCGTATAGTTAACACTAAGCGCCGTAATAGTACTGTGCTGTAATGCCACGGGCACAGAAGCTGTACCTGCGGCATTACTTCCGGCACTCGGCTGTGTAACACAGCTGAGGGTCGGGGGCATGCACGCAGCCGGAAGATACTCCAACACCAGCGGATTAACCCCCTGGATGCCATGATCAATGGGGATTACGGCATCCAAGCGGTCCGGGGGAAACATTGCCTCCCCCCACGCGATAAGATCACGGGTTCCGAGGGGTTGCCATGGCAGCCGGGCCATGGCCTCCTGTCTATGCATAGTTCTCATAGGAACTAATGTGCGATGTTCTGCAGTATTATGTATTGCAGTACATTGCACTGGGGATCCGAGACCCCAGCTTCAAGTCCCCTTGTGGGACATGTAAAAAGTAAAAAGAAAAAAAGTTTAAAATACACAATAATAAACAAACAAAAATTTTAAAATACCCACTTTTATATTTACAAAATTACATAATATAAACAAAAATACACAAACAAGCATGTTAGGTAAAAACAAAATGCAAAAAAAATAATAGAATTGGGTTATTTCACATGGATCCCCAAAAAATGTAAATAAAAGCTAATCAAAATATTATATGCACCCCAAAATGGTGGCAAATGAGAGTACAACTCGCCACACACACAAAGAATAAGCCCTCACATAGCTAAAACAATAAAAAAAAAAACTGAATTTTGGAAGGTGGGGAAGAAAAATATGAAAAAGGTTGGTGAGCATTAACGTACAAACTACCCTGTGTCCTTAAAGGGTTAATCTAGGTACATTCAACACTCATTCATCTATATTATAGCTCCACATGGGTCATTACAAGACTTTCTTGGGACCTTGAAAGGCAAATTTGGCTAGCTGTGCTACAGTATGCAGGATTTATCGCTGCATAAGTAGGGAGATTTTTTAACTACAGCTTTACAGGGTTTCTTCCCTAGATTTTCTAGGCTTCCAAAGAGTAAATCTATCTAGTTATGCTACAGTAGAGAGAGTTTCAAATTTATCAATGCATATTCTGGCAGATCTGACATTCTGTAGTCTGGCACAGCGAGGTAACAACTTTTCTGATGATGTGATGGACATAATGGTCATATAAAATATACACATTGTGTCTCAGATACCTGGAGTGTGCCCAACATATATCAGGGCAATATAGTTTGTGAACATGTAGCATTGGATAAAAATGAGCGTACTACATCAATTATATTAATGACCATTACATACCGTAGCTTTCCAAAGGTCGGAATGTCAAATCTGCCTAGCTATGTCGTGACATAACATAGGGAAATAACCTTTGGAAACTGGCGACTCCTCTTGTGAATCTGTAATGGAAGCCACAATTGGTCGTGTAGACAATTCCTAAACGCTATATTGGTGTATTTAACTACTTCTGTACCGGGCCAATTTCTGGTTCAGGACCAGACACATTTTCGGGTTTTTTGAACAGTCATGGCCAAAAGTTTTGAGAATGACACAAATATTATATTTTCACATGATCTGCTGCCCTCTGGTTTTTATGTGTGTTTGTCAGATGTTTTTATCACATACAGAAATATAATTGCATTCATATTATGAGTAACAGAAGCTTATATTGACAGAATGAGTTAATGCAGCAAGTCAATATTTGCAGTGTTGACCCTTCTTCTTCAGGATCTCTGCAATTCTCCCTGGCATGCTCTCAATCAACTTCTGGACCAAATCCTGACTGTTAGCAGTCCATTCTTGCAGAATCAATGCTTTCATTTTGTCTGAATTTGTTGGTTTTTGTTTGTCCACCCATCTCTTGATGATTGACCACAAGTTCTCAATGGGATTAAGATCTGGGGAGTTTCCAGGCCATGGACCCAAAATCTCTATGTTTTGTTCCCTGAGCCATTTAGTTATCACCTTTGCTTTATGGCAAGGTGCTCCATCATGCTGGAAAAGGCATTGTTGAGCGCCAAACTGCTCTTGGACGGTTGGGAGAAGTTGCTCTTGGAGGACATTCTGGTACCATTCTTTATTCATGGCTGTGTTTTTAGGCAAGACTGTGAGAGAGCCGATTCCCTTGGCTGAGAAGCAACCCCACACATGAATGGTTTCAGGATGCTTTACAGTTGGCATGAGACAAGACTGGTGGTAGCGCTCACCTCTTCTTCTCCGAATAAGCTGTTTTCCAGATGTTCCAAACAATCGAAAAGGGGATTCATCAGAGAAAATGACTTTACCCCAGTCCTCAGCAGTCCACTCCCTGTACCTTTTGCAGAATATCAGTCTGTCCCTGATGTTTTTTCTGGAGAGAAGTGGCTTCTTTGCTGCCCTCCTTGAGACCAGGCCTTGCTCCAAGAGTCTCCGCCTCACAGTGCGTGCAGATGCACTCACACCTGCCTGCTGCCATTCCTCAGCAAGCTCTGCACTGCTGGTAGCCCGATCCCGCAGCTGAAACAATTTTAAGAGACGGTCCTGCCGCTTGCTGGTCTTTCTTGGGCGCCCTGGAGCCTTTTTGGCACCAATGGAACCTCTCTCCTTGAAGTTCTTGATGATGCGATAGATTGTTGACTGAGGTGCAATCTTTCTAGCTGCAATACTCTTCCCAGTTAGGCCATTTTTGTGCAGTGCAATGATGACTGCACGTGTTTCTTTAGAGATAACCATGGTTAACAGAAGAGAAACAATGATGGCAAGCACCAGCCTCCTTTTAAAGTGTCCAGTGGTATCATTCTTATTTAATCATGACAGATTGATCTCCAGCCCTGTCCTCATCAACACCCACACCTGTGTTAATGGAGCAATCACTGAAATGATGTTAGGTGGTCCTTTTAAGGCAGGGCTGCAATGATGTTGAAATGTGTTTTGGGGATAAAGTTCATTTTCTAGGCAAATATTGACTTTGCAAGTAATTGCTGTTAAGCTGATCACTCTTTATAACATTCTGGAGTATATGCAAATTGCCATTAGAAAAACTGAAGCAGTAGACTTTGTAAAAATTAATATTTGTATCATTCTTAAAACTTTTGGCCTTGACTGTATGTGCAGTTTTGAGGGCTATAACATTTTTATTATTTAGGTTATTCAACTAATTTCTGCTTCTTTTGTTGGTGACACATAGGGCTTTATTTTTATGTTTTTATTTTTGAATGTTTTAAATTTTTTTTTTTTTATATATCCGGGAAATATAAACAAAAGAGGAGGGAAAACATGTCTGTTTTTCACTTTTCATTTTTTTGTGCTACAAAAAAATTTTTTTGAAATAGTTTTTTAGTACCACAAAAAGTTTTTTAAAATTAACATTACGGTAATTTTTATTTTGTAACGTCTTATCGGGGGTGGGGCTAAAGCCTGTGATAATGGCGTGTTATTGGCGTATTATTTTATTTATTTTTTTAATTATTTTACTTTAATTTTTACTTTTCTTTCTTTCTTTCATTGTGTCCCCATAAGTTCATAATAGACCTTTGGGGGCATCTGAACAGTATTTTTTTGGTGGGGGAGGCTGATTTCCCGTGTAACTGGGGCTGATACATTTAGCCCCAGTTGCAGGAGGAATACAGCTTCTTGCCCATAACTACAGAGCTGATCTTGGTCCTGTAGGACCCAGCAGCTCTAACAGCCTCTGATCCCGGTGGATCAAGTGACCGCCGGGTCAGAGGGGAGCCACATCATGGCGGCTCCCATAACTGTGTATACAGCACTCATTGAGCGCTGTATATACAGCAATCGGGAAAGCAGGGACGGTAATAAATCTTCTCTGCCTTCTCTAGTAGTTACAGCTGACTCTCTGTTTCTGCAGCTGCATGATTTCTGGATGTAAAAACCCAATGGGCGGTCCAGAAGTGGTTAAATATTGGGACAACAGTATGAACAATTTGTATGTTTGCTTCGACCAAATGCATTCTACCATGTCATTGTCTACTATGTCACAAATCAATAAAGCACTGCTGGTTGAGACCACTATGTGTACTATTCCTAATACTGTTACTACAACTGGTGAATAGGAAATTTCTCCCAATAGTACTGTCCTTAAAGGACCACTAAACCAGAATCCAAACAAATTTAAAGGAATAAATAATTCTCTATATGATGCCTCACATCACCTCCATATTTTCTTGCTCCTCTATTTTCTTATATCAAAATTACAAAGCATGAAAAGTAAATTTTCTCAATACTCTTCTCTATGGCAGCGGCCAGGCGCACGAGCCAGGAAGTTTAGGAGGAGAGGACATGGTTTAAGCTGCACACTTTTTGTCTTTATAGTTAGTGTTGCCATTTTGTTGGAAGGAATCCCCCAAGTAACTGATAGTATGAAATATAGAAAGTCACCCAACTTTCCTAAACTGTTGAATGGCAAATATGTGTAGCTAGACTTTCCTGGAGTGCTGCAATATTATGCATGTTTACCTTTCAGGAGCTTTGGAAAGCTGAGTAACAACCAATAGATAGGTATTTTAAATACCAGACCTCACTATTGCCCTGATACAATATGCATATGTACTAAGTAGTATAGTAAATAGTAATAGTACCATTTAGTACAATAGTACTAAATAGTACCATGCCAGATCTGCTGTTCTGGGTCCTGAGAAAACTGGGTAGCATACCAGGTAATGCTGTAATAGGGATTGGCCAATAAATGAAGTAATATAATATAAAATAAATCTCCTTGATCCAAAGCTTGCCATATTTACCTTTAAGACTTCTGGGAAAGCTGTAAAGAGGAATACGGAATACTATATTTACCAACATAAATCTACCTCCTTTTGCTATAATCATACCATAGCTTGCCAGGATTTTCCATTCAGGGTTCTGAGAAATCAGGGTAACATACCAGGTAATGCAGTAATATGGACTGTTCATACTAAATATACCAAATAAATCCCCCTGGTTGCCTGCAAATCATACCAATGCTTGCTAGATTTGCCTTTAGGGTTTTGAGAAAACTGGTTAGAATAGCATGTGGAGCTGTGATAGGGAATACTGAATACTTAATTTAGCGAAATGAATCCTACTCCTTACCACATAATTGTGCCATATCATGTCAGATGTTCTTTTCAGTGTCCCAAATACAATGCTGTATTAGAGACTTTGGTATACTCAGTATAGTAATGAAATAAAATATAAAATAAATCTCTCTCATTGTTCTAAAATCACACCAAAGCTTGCCAGATTTGCCTTTTAGGGTCCTAGGAAATCTGGGTATTATATGAGGTACTGTTGTAATAGAGACTACTGATTCCTAAATATACCTAAGTAAACCTCCTCCTTGCTCTGTTTCTCAACTTGAAAGATGTATCTTTCAAGATTCCAAGAAATCTGGGTAACATATCAGCCAGTGCTGTAATACAAAGTGCTGCTGAAGCAAAATCTTCCTTTATAAACCTCTTTCTTTCATAGCTCACTAGTTTTGCCTTTCAGGAATCTGGGAAAGATGGGTGATTTGCACAAAGTAGTTGAAAAACACACACATGTAATCCTTCCCTCTCCCTGCTGTAATTCATGCTCTGAAGCTGCACTGTCTCTATTATATTCAATGGCACTTCATTGCAGCATTAGACTAAATAGGAACTGCCCCATACATGATATGCCCCTCCCCTCCCAATCTTCGTTTGATGTTCTGCTAGTGCTTGTAGGCGGTTTCCAGCCAGTAATTTTACAGCCCAGCGGCAGGAAGCATTGTCTGCCCAATGTACAGTATGTCTGCAAGATTTCGGCTAAATTGCTCACAGCTGCAGTTTAGCAGTTAGTCCTACTGACATAACTATAGATGAACTATATCATACATAATTTTGTTTTTATTCTTGGTTTTCATAGTTTAATGTCCCTTTAAGTGGTTAAAGCATTTTAAACATTGCACCTTATATAGTTACAAGTGTAGGACAGGGACTATATCACATGGACGTCTGTTGACAACTTGCATGTACCTATCATATTTCATTATCATCATGGCTTC
The DNA here is from genome assembly GCA_947044405.1 of Leptodactylus fallax. NCBI lineage: Eukaryota > Metazoa > Chordata > Amphibia > Anura > Leptodactylidae > Leptodactylus > Leptodactylus fallax. The sequence continues at coordinate 5,129,127 of CAMRHE010000024.1, forward strand.
ATCAGGGTTATGACTGCATAACCTGTCACTAATATTTCAAAAACCCAGTCTTTCACCATAGGTTACATAGAACTATATTCCCATGATCAAAACATGCAAGAAAAAAAATCAACACAAAACAAAACTGCTCAAAAAATAAAGTTAGTAACTATCCACTTCTTGAAAGCCATAAATAACTTTCTATGATGGTGATAGAAGTACAAATTTAATACTATCTATGTACAGTATTTGGCACAGTGTCCCAGACTCTCACATCTCCAGTCAACCATGTCAGTGTAGTTAAAAGTTAGTTTTTCAAATTTTTGTTGTCTTCAAGCCAGGCAGTTTCAATTTGGAATGGCATCTGTACATGGTGTTCTCTGAAAAAATGGTTAGGCTAAAAATGTTACAAAGCTCAGCAAATTTGTAAAGATTGAATATGCACACAAAATATTTTCACTGTGGAATCTTCTGAGCTTGGATTGAATATCCCAAAAGCGAGAATTATGTGCTTGCATGAATGATGAACTTTCCTTACTTTCTTGACAATTTTACAAATTGTGAAAGGATATCCATCTCTATCTTGGAACTTCAGTTGCCTGATTAACAAATCTAGTTAACTGTCTAGGACAATGAAGTTTCTCTGATTTACCATTTAAGGCCAGGGTGGAGACTCAGTTGGAGATTTTGCCGCAGAAACTGCCAAAAATCGGTGGAGAGAAAATTCCTTCATGGAGGACTTTTTTCTCTGCCACTTTCAGTATGAAAATGGCAGAAACCCGGTGTACCTCATTACAGTTAATGGGGTCCACTGGTGTCTGCATCTAACCGGTCTGCCTCTCCATCATTCGGGTCAGGTGGGAGCCCGGCGCAGATGTGAACCTAGGCTAAATGGCATACATAAAGGAAGAGGAGTCACCAATAGATTCATTGAGGGAGGCCCATGCAGTTTTTTTTTTTTATCATTGACTTAATAATGGATTGAAAGATCCATCCTTCAGGTTGAAATTGTTCCATTATTGTCATACTCCACACGTCAACCATGATTCTGCATTGTAAACTGTGAAAGCAGAAATGCTACTTATCTTGTCTTTCTATGCATTTTCAATTTCCATAACATATTCATGGGGCAAATGAATTTGGGTCCATGAAGGGAGTGGCTCCAGAAATTGTTGAAGTTTCTTGTCAAAAGCATGAGCATGATGTTAATTAAATGGAGTAGAATGGTATATTATTATATAACTAAAGTATGGTAGAATGGTATATAATTGTTAACTGTTGTTGAACTACTGCACCTTCACGGATAGTTTGCTGGTATTTTTTATGGGAAAGACTGTCAGAGTTTTCAAAAACGAATCTTATCTGTGTCTACATTTCTCAGAAAGATTTTTAGCCACTAACTGGGGATTTAGAACTTTTGTTTTCAATGTTTAGATGTACTGGAGGAAGGTCAACCTTGTAATTCTAGAGCAATTATGTTGGTGTTTTGATTTTTGAGCAGTTCTGATACAAGAACACCACCGGAATTTGCATCTAGATCCTTCTCTATCTTTACTTCTCCTTTGATAAATCATTTGTGGCAATGGGTGTTGAAGATGATGCAGATAGAAATATGTTTGGTACAGCATTTTGACGTAGAATCTGAACAGTGCTTACAATGACACTGCCATCTGTAAAGTGAATAGAACAAATTATATATTTGTTGTATCTCTTTTGCTTGATTTGAAATATATGTTGAGCTATGTGCTCTGTTTCATGAAATTTTTGGTCCAAGTTTTAAAGTCATTCTTTAATCCTAAGAAAAAGCAGTGCAGTTTTATTTTCTGACAGTTGCAAACCCAGCCTGGTATAAGACTGCAACCACAGATCTAGCTATAGGGGGTGTATCTATAGGGACAGCGGCATAGCTATGGGGGGTGCAGAGGTAGAAATCACTACCAGGCCCTGGAGCCACAGCAGACCCAAAGGCCTCTCTACAACATAAGACAACACTACTATTATAGATAATACATTACTGTGTTTCTCCAAAAATAAGACCTACCCCGAAAATAAGCCCTAGCTAGATTTTCCAGGCTTTTTGGAGTAGGCTTGAAATATAAGCCGTACTCCAAAAATAAGCCCTAGCTAATTTAACCCCTTCCCGACATCTGCCGTGCGATTACAGCAGATGCCAGGTCCTTAAAGATGGCAGCCGCTCTGCTGCAGAGAGGCTGCCATAGCTACTGTACACGGAGACCCGGAGTTAATGCCCGCGATTAGTGTCTACCCTGATTGCAGGCATTGTTGAGCGTGACCCCCCCCCCCTTCCTTGCCATCAAATTACCACAACCACCGGAGTTAATGCCCGTATTGCAGTCTATAGGATGATTGCAGGTTCAAGCCCCCAAGGAGGGGTTAATAGTAAAAAAAAAAGAAAAGAAAAAAAAAGTTAAAAATATAAAAAAAAAACACAATAAAAGTTCAAGCCCCCCTCCCACTTTCACTAGAATACATATAAAAATATTCATATAAATTAATGTGAAACACATACACATTAGGTATCCCTGTGTACGAAAACGCCTGCTCTACAAACTTATAAAAATATTTTACCTCTATGGTGAATGCCGTAGCGGAAAAATAAAATCAAAAGTGCCAAACTGCTGTTTTTTCGCTGTTTCACCTCTTATAAATGTTGAAATAAAAAGCGAATAAATGTATGATTGTTGTTCATGGAAAAAAATTAAGATCTACCCCAAAAATAAGCTCTAGCCCTTTTTTCAGAGAAAAAAATACCGTCTTATTTTCGGAGAAACACGGTAGTAAGTGGGGGCCGTGTTACATATTTTACACTGGGGCCCGGGTGGTCCAAGATATGCCTAGGATAATTAAGACATAACTGGTATAAGTAGTGGACATTTTATGGTAACAAAATTAATAATAAAAAGTTTACATAATTTACAGAATGTTGAACATGAACAAAACCATTAACTTGAACAAATGCCATTTGCAAACTGTAATGGCAAACTGTGTACTTGAATGTGCAACCATAAACAATCATAGACATACTTTTCCTTCCATCGTGAAATCCTTATAGATTACTTACCTGACAAATACACATTTACAAAGTTAGGTTAACAAAAGACTGCTATAAAAATAACATTTTATTGCCTTATAACTTGGATATTTTGTCAAAATAAAGATTGATCAATGCACTAAATCTATTTATAATCTATTATTGTCCATTGGTACTATTTCTAAATAAACAGTTCCAATTTTACACTGCTGTACCGCTGTCCCGGATGGCTTATGGCTTGGCCTGCTATGCCCCTGAAGTGTTTTGCTTGTTAAAAAACTTTGCCCGATCCACCGGCTCTTATCTCAGGTCCTCTCTGCTGAGTCTCCTCCCCCGCAGCTCAGGTGTCGCGCGACGCTTCCGCTGAGCCAGGAGAGGAGACTGAATTCATGTGACCTATGAGCCCGCCTCCATTCCAGTCCAGCCCAGCCCAGCGCAGAGCAGAGCACAAGTACCTGGCAGCTAGTCTTCTGTAAGTACTAGTCACAACTCATGTCTGTGTGGGGTGAATCACCCCTGCACTAGAGTGGAAGAAGGCAGAGAGGGTATGCTGTTTATTTGGAACTGCATGTTGGAGGGGGATGAACTTTGGAAGAAAGAGTAATGATGGTTACATAGGACTCCATGTTGTAATGGGCTGAAGGAGGAGAGGGTGGTGCTTTTTTTTTAAGCATGTGATTGCATAAATTGGAGGGGGCTGAATAAAGAGAGGGTGATGTCTACGTAGGACTGCATGTTGGATGGAGCTGAAGCAGGGAGAGAGGATGATGCTGTCTACATGGGACTACATGTTGAAGGTGGCTGAAGGGAGAGGGTGTAAAGCTTTTTACATGGGTCTGCATGTTGGGTGCATGTGCATAAGGGGAATGGCTGCTGCTAGTGGTGCACATATGTTTATTGCAGGGGGTGCATGTGCACAAAGGGAATGACTGCTGCTAATGGTTCATATGATATGTTCAATGCATGAGGTGCATGTACATGAAAGCAATGACTGCAGTTAATGGTGGAAGAGGTGCATAAGGCGAATGACTACTGCCAGTGGAACACAAGATATGCTTGTTACAAGTGGTACATGTGCATGACATAAAATTGCTGCTGACTAAGTACACATTGTATGCTCTTTGCAAGGGGTGTTTGAGGCCATACCACCCAAATTTCAAAGGACTGAAAGAGGGATAGAATGTATGCCGCAGAAAATTTAGCCCTGCCTACTTCCACTTTGACCCCACCTCTTCCCCTCCATTTCTTTTGTGCCCCCACACAGTATAACACCTCTACAGTTACCCTCCTATGCTATGATATGCACATTATAATGTTCCCCTCCAGTTGCCCTCTACAGTATAAAGTCACTCTCCTGGGGCACCAACAGTTTAATGCCCCCCTTCAGCTGCCTTACAGTTTAATGTCCCTCTCCAGTTACCCCCACAGTATAATGTCCCCCTTCAGCTGCCCCTAGAGTATTCAGTCCACCTCTAGTTTCCCCCACAGTTTAATGTCCCCCTCCATTTACCCCCAGTTTAATGTCCTCCTCCAGCTACCACCACAGTATTATGTCCCACTCCTGGTTCCCTCACAGTATCAAATAAACATAAAAAACCTGATACTAATCTTGCCCTGTTCCCCTGCTGTTTTTCTCTTTTATCTTTGGTCCCAGAGCCATCAGGGAGCAGCAGGTGCAATGTAAGTGATGTCAATACTTGTGCCTACTGTCCCTAGAGAAGACACAGGGGATGAATGTTGAAGTATGTGAAGTATTCACCCGGAATCCGGGACTGTCCAGTTGAATTTGGGACAGTTAGGATGTATGGGAAAGGTGCTATGTATTTATGGTGCTCAATATATGCTTATTGGCAGTTGTAAGTTGTACATGTGCATGAGGCAAATGTCTGCTTGTAATAATGCTCCAAATGTGCTTGTTACCAGGGAGGATGGATGCTCCCAGTAATACCTATATATGCTCATTGCCAGGGGGATAGCTGCTGCTGGTAATGATAGAAAAGCATCATACAGCACACGCAAAAAAATTCTCACAGAAAAAACAGGGTTGCCCCTTTGACCAATATAGCCTGATTTGCATATAACTAATTTTCTTTTATCTCACAAATGGTAAAATAGATTTTCATAAAATTTACACCAAAATGATGAGGAGACCAGTGTCTATGCAATAAGATATGAGATTTGGCATGTTCAACTGGAGACAACTCCTCTGTAAAATCTGCACCACAGGTCAATTTCCTTACATATTGCTGCTTTTGTAAAATGTTGGGACATTTCTGCCTGAAAATTCCACACTGTTTCATTCCAATATGGATGATCCTTTAAGGAGAGAAAGCAGTTACATATCTAAACACTCTGTGTTTAACCAGGGCACTTATTAACTTCATGGCGCTAATACAGTATTTATGGCATCTGGATAGTAGAAATACTATTATTTTTAGAAGGTGTTGTGCATCACAGGATCTGCTTGGGTCACAATTTTAGCCACAAATATAAATTTTCACAATATGCCAGGTGTCTACCTTCAGAAAATATATGGGTATGTGAGTATAATACATATATAATTCAATTTTACATGTGTACTTTATTGTATGTCAAAAACATGTAAACTGCTGTGGCAGTGAAAGGGTGGATTTAGTGCATTTCACTAAATGTGCCTTCTACTTTTCTTAAATGGTTTGCTAGTTTAAACCTGAATTCAGATGTCAGCTCATAAAATGCAATGTGTAGGTGTAAACTGCGTTTGCTTAGAGATGATAGCAAGCAACCACATTTAGCGTCAAAGTTTAGCCCTGTGATGGAAAGTAGCACCAGTGATACCAGTGATTTATATCAAATAGTACAGGGAATGTTTACAGGGATTAACCTATTCAGTGCTCGAGTTTCTGCATGTGCCTATTAAAATGCAAGCTGTGTCATCCGTCTGAGAAGGGGTTAAAAGGCTCAGCTACGAAGACAGCCAACTAGGGGAAGCATCCTTGTGATAAACATTACACCTAGAACTACAATCACCAGTAAAACCTGCTGATATCCAGCATAGTGTAGGCAGCTAGTGCTCTCTGTATGATGGAACAGAGAGAGTCTCCAGTGCTAGCTGGGAAAGCAGTGCACTCTGCCCATGAATAAAGGCAAGCAGCTTTTCAGCACGGGGATATCAGATCAGTTGCTTAATACAAATTGGGAAAGGCTGTCTGGCTGGCAGCCTTAAAAAGAGAGGAGCTATCTCAATTTCTCTCACTTAATCTTGGCTGCACGTCAGGAGCTGTGCAGCAGTGCAGCAGACAGGGAAAGCAGCAGACCCCTGCTACCAGCACACACTTCCCCTATGCTACCATAGCTCAGCGATTTTTTCCGAGCTGGATTATCTATTGATTGCCTTCCCTCCCCCTTCATCCCTTCCAGGCTCACCAGGATGTACATATGCGTTTGGATTTCTCAAGGATTCTCCCCCCTCTAACATGGATGTCCCACCATTCCTTGCAGTTGAAGGTTGCTCCTTGGTGCAGTGAATGAAGAACATGCAGGGATTGCTAATGGGTTTGGGAAGCGGATCCTCCTCGCTCATGTTGTCTCTGTGACCATGCCGTGATCGTGTCTGAGGGCCATCAGTCTATGTCCTCTCCTTCTTCTTACCCTACCGGGGAAGCTGACACTTTATAGGGGGAAGGAGCCGTGCGGATGTACAGTGGAACCATGAAGATTCAGTGCCCACTTCTAACTCATTCATTCTTCAGGTGCACCCTAAGATTCATCGCCTGCTTGCTTTGGATTGGGTATACTCAAGGGACCACACATGTTCTACGGTTTGGTAAGATTGCTTTTACTTTGCTCTGGATTGCATGTAGTAAACCCAATAGAAACAATACACTGATGTCTGCTAGGTGGGATTATTGCAGCCAGGTCTCTCCACACTAATCTATCTCTGGTGTCTGCAGAAATGGATTATTGTCACTGCAGCCCAATGAATGGAGCACTGACAGCTCTGTGATAATGAGGGATACAATGGGAATGTGTCATTGTAGGATCCATTGCTGGATAATGCTATATGTTCGTCATCCACTCTTGTGGGAAGTGTGTAATAAAGGGGAAAATCTAGTCAACAGTCTCGTAAAGATGTCACAGCTTATTTCTATAGCCCCTGTAAGCCCCTAACACTTCATGTGAGATATTTATTGGGAGCAGGTTCCCTCAACAAGCCAATGAATGCCTCTATAAGCTTTGAGAGTAAGTTACTCTTTCACTGCTTCAGACATGTGGGGAGAAGCAAAGAAAGTAAATGCTAGCTGGCATAGGGGACATCTCCGGGATCTGATCAGTAATGGGTGGCAAAGTACTGTCAGTAGTTGCTGTAGATGTGTTTACAGTGAGATCATCAGGACAGTCAGATATGAACAAGAGTTAAACTTTGTCCAAGTGGTGCAAACAGGTGACAGGACAGACTAGACAACACTAGATAATGCATTCTTTGTTATATGTCAAGCAGAACATCACTTATTCTTAAGTCTCTGAACTAAAAGCAGTTATTGATATCAACAAATACATAAGAAGCTGACAAATAAAAGATCCATCAGAGAGAAAGATGCAATTTCATGGAGCTGATGCCTAAGTGTGACTTGTTTCTGCCACCATCTGCTTCTAAGGTGATGCTTGAGGCACGTTGCTATTAGCAACCATCTCTAGGAATGCTTATTTCTTTGGAAGCAGACACACACCTTCATAGATCAATGCATGCACTGCTTTGCACGTTGTGAACAGAACCTGTGTATTACAACAGGAGCCATTCTTTAGCATGGGTAAAGATAATACAATGACATGCAATACAATTCACATAATACCACTCATGCATCAAATCAATCAAATGCTAGAGGACAGGCTCCCTCAACACCCAAAAGGTGCAACTCTGCCTCTTAAGAATTACGGAGAAATCTCTTGTCCAACATAAAATCAAAAGCAGCATAAAAATAGGAAGTGATGATGACAATAAGACATTAGGATGTATTGTCACACCTAGGGATGGCCAGGGAGTGCAATGCTGAATGGATGCTGGTGGAAGTGATGTGAACCTTGCCTAGCATCACACCAGGGAACATTTATTCTCTGCTAGAACTGCTTAGAGGAGATTTCCCTCCGACATTGCCATGGATCTTGACCATGACAGATGGTTTGAGGATGTGACTCAGTCATCCCGGTACCATGTTTTCCCACATCAGTGCCCTTTTTGCAGAACAAAAGACTATTCAATGCATTCCTCCTTTTCTTTTTAACAGAACATTAAACAATATTAATAACAATAGTGATATGCAGTCCTGTGTTCTCTTCTGCTTGGCTGAGGTCAAGAGTTGTCTGAAGAGAGTCTTCAAAGGACAACTAGCCGATGATTTTCTGCCTAAGCCTGCAGCACTATGGCAACAGGCGAGTCCTTAAACAATTGCTGGGCTTTCAGCGTCTCCTGTGCACGACACCCTACTCTCCTTCCATAGTATTCTACTCTACGGAATAGATTGCCGTTGCCTGTTAATGTGCATTCCCTTATTTTTATTTACTTTCACACAGGTTATATAATTTTGAAAAATATATACTATATATATATATATATATATATATATATATATATATATATATATTCATCTTGTACACAGGCGTTCTACATGCAGAAATTACACAGGTGTGTTTGTGTATGCTCTGAAGCTCTACTATACTATTAAATCATTTATGTGATCCTACATTATCTATATGACACACCACTTTAGAAACATGACTTAATGACTTAATAGTCCTCACTCTTTACACCAAATGTATATTTACCATAGAAGTCAGAAATGTTTGTTCACAACATAAGATGCAACCAACTGAAGAGCAAAATTCAGTGCTAGCTAACCAGTTAATCCATTACAGATGCTTTAGTTTTCCCCATATGCTATTAGTCATAGATTCAGTACTTTGCCAGTACTAGTCTGTTTGCAACGTGGTGTCAGCCGTGCACGCCAGCCAAGAAAATCATAAAATGTTATTCTCTTAAGGCAGGAAGATTACTGGCATGGGTTGTAGCAGTGGATATTTGCACCCAACATAAAAATAAGACTGTTGGGATAATATTCTACCAGTTATAATGCATTATAATGCAAGATGAAAAACCTAATGTACAGCCATCTGTCCCAAATATGCTGCTATTAGTTCATTATATTTGCAAGTTTGAGAAATTGATGAAGAAAATTTTGAGAAAAGTCTGTCTATCTATCTATCTATCTATCTATCTATCTATCTATCTATCTATCTCAACCTTTCCATCATTCTAACTAGAAAATCACTAGCACCTGAAATAAGTTATATTATAGTTAATATGAACATATAACTGGTCTTGCTGTAAAAGAAGGTCGTCTAAAGAAGCGAATGAAAGCTGAAACAAGACACAAGTTGTTTATGTCACTTTATGTAAAAGCTTTTACTATAGAATCTGCCATTGTGATTTGCAGCAATTGTTTTAATAGTTAATAATAGAGGTTTGCAAAGGCAAAGGCCAATTAAACATTAGCATATATTCTTTCACTGTCTTTATATGTAATTCATGAACAATAATGTTCTTGACTGGTAGTTTTTGAGGGTAATGCGGCACGATATGTTCTGAATGCCGGCTTTTATGCAGTGTTCTGTGGCTCATTGTGCACTCCTTCGTATTACACCCACCATGGTACTGACAGGATATTAAGGAATATAACACACAGTTTATTGAATTGTTTCAAATGTATTTACTTTTATTACATATGATGTATTTTTTGTATTTGGGAATTTTGTATACATATGCCCATCAAAAAGTCATGATTTCTATTTCCTATCTATCTATCTATCTATCTATCTATCTATCTATCTATCTATCTATCTACCTATATCTATATCTATCTTTTTTCTATCCAACTTTTTCAAATGTATCTATCTTGCAATTTGTCATCTATCTATCTATCTATCTATCTATCTATCTATCTACATGTCCATTTCATATGTATCTATTACCTATCTATTATCTATCTATCTATTTTCCAAAATTCTCAATCATGCATGGAATTCTCGCAATTTCAGCCTTCGCATAAAACTGATATCCATCAGTGCATCAAGGTTATATCAACTCGGGCATCACTGATAATGAACCAAAGGGACAGCTCATGTTCATCATCATCTTAAGAACTTTCAAGCACAGGAAAAAACCTTGGAAAGAACGTGAGGTTGAATACCCCTTGAAGGAGAGAGTTGAGGAGCATTTTTATTGACTGGTCCAGATTAAACACTAGAGAGAAAGATTTCAATTTGATAACGTCACATCCCTTCCTGTTTTTCTTTCCTTTTTTCTACTGACAATTTTGTAAGGTAATTAAATTGGCTGATTGAAGTCACAGTGGTCATGGGGCGATAAAGACTATTTGGATTTAATGGAATCTAAAAACAACAGTGAACAGCATACAAGTCTTACAGACCAAGAATTTTAATGGCCCATTCAGGTGCTGACTAAATAGAACAAGCTGAACAAGTTTAATTGAAAGGGCAAACTGGATTAGCTGTATACAATCTTTATAGCTGCAGATAGGGGAATTAAAATTATTATTCCTTTAAAAGACTCATTATTACATTATCAAGATTTAATGTAGGTTAAGTAAGCTTCCTTCAGCTCAGACTTTCTAGAACAGAAGGGATTTAATAACAACAACTAAAGCACAATGATACAAAAGAATCAGGTAGCATTATTGTAACTCAATTAAGTGTTCCCTCATTCTGTACAAGCAGTTGTTATAGCAGAGAGCCAATGAAAAGGAAGGGTTAGGGGCTATGCTACCAGACATATGCTTTATTGCCCATTAATTGGCACTACACCAACACTTTCCTGATCTAACTTGCAGTACAGAAGATATCTGAATGAGGCTTCTTATTACATGTAATAGATTTTGACCTGTGCTTCTAAATTATATATGCATATCAATTGTTCACTTCTTCCAAAAGCCAGAAATAGATGCAGATGAACTATCAGTTTTCTTTCACATAGAGCATAAAACATACAGGCAGATTTGCAGAATGAACATTGTGTATATATACGATTATTCTTCTAAAATCATGGACAGGACCTCAGGTTCCGAATTGCGGCACAGTTTATCTGTAAAGTCAGTGTCATATTATGAAAGGTATTTACTATATCTGTAGTAACAAATCTGATGTTAATTTAGTCTTTTAGTTCTTTATTTTATTCTTTTTGTGGGCCTAATATATTATAGTATATCTTGTGAGACAACGTCTGTATTTTTTCAGCATTTACTGCCGTTTTAGGGGCACTCAAGCAACATGCCTAATGGTGACCTATCCATTTTCATATTGCTGCATGAGAAGCTGGCTTCTATTAATCATTGTTATTGTTTTTGGTTATATTCATTGTTTTTAAAATAACTGACAAATAAAATAAACTGGCACAATATAGTCACATTCTGTGATAAGGTATACTGTGTGTGTGCATATATCTGTCTTGAATTTTTCCTCTTGGAATGTACTGAGCGTTGTGCAAATAGCAATGTTCACATAAACAAAAGCTTTTTTTTTCTGATGAAACATCAGGTCGGGTATTTTTTAGTCTTTGCTGTTTCTATAACCTGTTTAAAATTCATTGTAGCAGCTAGTTATAATAATTCAATTTTATGTAAATGCTATTTCTATTGGATATTACTGTCAACCGTGTTTCCTTCCCTAAGGGTGATGTACTGATGTTGCTATGTGATGTCACTTGCTTCCCATTTACGAAAAGAAGTCAAAAGTTTAATGTGAAAAGTGGACAAAGATGAGAAACAAAAGCCAAGTTGCATTGCGTCTGGCAGAGAGGTTACAAATAATCTTAGAACATATATTACCCAGTAGGACCAGTGGCTACCCCATCTATCACTCTAGTTTTTGAAACACTGGTCTTTCTGGGGTTAATAAATAAACATAGCTGCTTCTGGTGAACAATACATGATGAATTCTAAATTAATAATTAAAGTGGACTTTCTGTCTGGTGGTTAGTAGATGATGAGTTTTATCAATTTATTAAGCGTGTTGTACTGTATGGCAGGACCATCAATCTACTGGCTGGCCTCTTATTATCATTTTAAAGTAATAACTATCAGCAGGGCAACATTTTTCTCATTACATAGGAGAGACCTCTGGGAGTTGTCAGGTGTCAGAATACTATCTTGAATCATTACTAAAACGGACTATTTGAGGCTATTAGCTATATTTTACTTTCATTTTGTAGGTATGACCTATAAATAATGAGCAAATAGCAAAATGGTACTGTAGGAAATGACAGGTGGTCTTATACTACTACTATACTAGTAGCAGAGCATTGCTATACCTACTACTAGGTAGTATGTATATCAACAAGCAAAATGTACATAAAGGTTAAACTATATGGTTGTTCACACACAATAGACCTCTATTTGAACCTGTATATTCACTCAAACAAAGCCTCTTCTTAACTATACACTGTATACACTACACTACCACATGTAAGAGCTAATATTTCTCAGTTATTTCAGTAATACCTTAAAAAAGAATTGGCATCAGTTTAAGCTACCTACAGTATGTAGATAAGATGCTAAACCTTAAAATGTCTCCTTTAAAAAAAATAAATGCTTAACTTACTTTACCATGCGTTTTTATGCTCATTATGTCTCCAGTTCTGGTGATTATGGGAAACAATATCGATCAACTGAAAAATGTAAATACATGTTTCACTATTTCCCCCTGAGATCCTGTAGACTAAAGGTTTATACAGTAATTCTATGTTTACAGAGTACTAATTATTATTTTACATTATGAGCCATTTCAGGCTCAGAGATGCTGACTTAAATGTAAGGCCCCATGTAGCGAAACGCAGCTAAAAAATGTGGAAAAAAAAACACAGAGGAAATGCATCACGTTTTTTTCCACAGTGTTTTTCATTGCATTTTCGCAAAGTTTTTCTCTGCGGACTTTCTGCCCTAATTATACCTATAGGGAAAATACCAGTGTTTCCCCAGGTATCATTGACTTGCTGCGCTTCCCAAAAAACACACGTGTTTTTGAAAACACAGCTTTTCCGCTGCAGATTTTTTTCTACAATGTGTGAAAGGGATTAGCCAGAATCTGATTCACTTTGCAGGTACTGTAAAACACAGCAGCAAAAACACTCTGTTTTCGCAATATGGAGTTTCAGCCTAATTGAGTTTTTTGCTGCATTTTCTTCTGTTTTTTTTTTATTCCCCTATTAAATGTATAGGGAAAATGCTTGCGATTCTGCAGCTTAATTTAACATGCTGCGTTTTTAAAAGCATGGCTTTTCTGCAGCTTATCTTTTGGCAATGTGTGGTTGAAATTAACAAAAATATTGTTCATTTTGCTGGTACTGTAAAATGCAGCATTTTTTTCAGCAGCAGCCAGAAACGCAATGTGGGGCTTTAGACTTAATAGGTTTATTACTAGACTTGAAGCAAGGACGGACCCAGGATTCAAATTTAGGGGAGTAAAGAAATAGGAACATATGTCACAACAAATGTATCTTTGTTTACTGAAGCCCCTTACTACTTCCTTAAAGGGACACTAAATACTAAAAAATACAAAAAAACTAAACCATGCATCATATTATTTATCTATAGGTATATTTGCAAAATTATGCACAGAGTGCTTCTATGAGTAGTTTAACAGAAATCTTGCAAACATACAGTAGATAAAAAGTCCCTCCCCATCTTCAGGTACAGATTGGCCAGGAGCATATGCATGACATTACAGGAAGTTTGGAAGGGGTGATGCTTATCGTTAAGGAGTGGAGCCTAGTACCCATTTCCTTTAATGGTGTCCCATTAACTATAAATGGCATGAATTACATCAGGGCAAGGTATAACATGTCTATTTTTTTCATTTACTTTGCCCAGCTTTCTCAGATTACTGAAAGGCAAAACGGACTGTGGCATAGTTTGTAAACAAGGAGAGGGGTTTATGTAGTTAAATATTATATCACATAAGTTACAAATGTACAGCACTAACTGGTATGTCACGCAGCTTTCCTGAGTTCCTGAAAGGCAATTCTGAAATAGTATGGCATAATTATGAAAAATGGAGAGGGATTTGTTTAGGTAAATCCTGCTAAGATATGTATTATTATAGTGCAAGGAGGAAGATTTATTTAGGTAAATATAGTATTCGGTAAACCCATTACAGCTCTATATGCTAAGTTATCCAGCTTTCCCAGAATCTGGAAATGCAAATCTGGTAAGCTTTGGCATGATTTTGGAGCAAGAGTGTTTTATTTATTTATTTATTTATTTTATTTTTTTTAAGGTATATTTAGCATCCATCAATTCCTATTACAGCATTACCTGGTATGTTACGCAGCTTTCCTGGGACCCTAAAGGACAAATCTGCCATGATATGACACATTTATGGTGCAAGGAAGTGATTATATGTAGGTAGATTTAATAAAAGCTGGGTAACAACTTAAGGGGGTCAGTGGTCAATTACAGCTCCTCAGTGTTGTCATTCATCTTTCCAAGGACTAAGCCAAGAACCAGCCTATATGGAAATTGATCACTATATTACTAGGTAAATTTGGAATTCAGCAGCCTGGAAACTTTGGGTAATAAGAGAAATAATAGAGGTCACAAATGGTACAAACAGTATGTGACAAAAGTGAGTACACCCCTCACATTTTTGTAATTATTTCATTTTATATTTTCATGGAACAACAATGAAGATATGACACTTTGATACACTCTATAGCAGTCAGTGTACTGCTTGTGTAACAGTGCCATAAAAATCAGTCAACATACAGACATTAATGTCTAAACCCCTAACAAAAGTGAGTACACCCCTAAGTGAAAATGGACAAATTGTTGCCCAATTTGCCATTTTCCCTCCCCACTGTCACCAAATTTAAGACATTTCTTCCCCATTCACACCTGAGACCATGTAACACTAATGAGTCACATGACACCAGGGAGGGAAAATGTCTAATTGGGCACAATTTGTCCATTTTCACTTAGGGGTGTACTCACTTTTGTTGCCAGGGGTTTAGACATTAATGGCTATGCGTTGAGTGATTTTCAGGGCACACCAAATTTACACTGTTTTATATAAGCTGCACACTGACTACTTTAGATTGTATCAAACTGTAATTTCTTTAGTATTGTCCTGTGAAAATATATAATGAAATAATTACAAAAATGTGAGGGGTGTACTCACTTGTGAGATACTGTATTTTGTATACAATAGTGTAGGGACAGAACAATAGCAAGGATACTACATAACCAGATTGATATTCAGAATGCCTCTTCATTGCTGTTACCCAGATTTTCAGCTCCTGAAGGGTAAATCTGCCTAATATTGTAGGGATACAGCAAAGAGGGGCAACTGTCAATCAAAAGTTACAGAGTTACCATTCAGCATTTGGAGTTGATTGATTGATTTTCCATGTTGAGCTGTAATTGGTTGTACTGTTGTCACTGTGAGTTAGTGAGGTACAGTTGGCTAGTGTCAATGTATGTTCTAGTGTTTGAACTATTGGTAAACCAAAGGAGTAACTTAGATCCCCTGGGTCTCAATGCAAGGTATGCACAGAGCCCTCACTTACCATGTTCTATCTATAATACTGGTGATTTCTTATGTTGCAGAGAGGTCTTTGGGACCCCCTGAGGTTCCCAGGTCCTATAATGATAGAAACCTCTGCACCCCCTATAGCTACACCCCTTGGCACTACTGTTGGATCTTTATTACTAATGATGGTAGCATTGGTACTATTGTTGGAAAAATTTGTACTACTGCTGGTAGCATTAGTACTGTTGTTGGCACTATTCCCACTAGAGATGAGTGAAGCAGTTAATTTGTTACAATTTTTCCAAAAATCTCTGGTTCAGCTGAATCAGAGATTTCTGGGGTTTCACCACCCACAAATCATTTTTATATTCTGGGATCTCTTCAGACCCCAGAGTATAATAAGTGGAGGCCCAGGGGAGGTGCTGAAAAATAATAAACATTCATACTCACCCCTCCTGGACTCCCTGACAGTTTCCAGTACTCCTCTGCAGGCATCTTCAGTCCTTCTGAGTGACATCATGATGCTTTGATGCAATCACAGGCCACAGCTGTCCCTTGGGGCCATAGGTATTACTCAGAAGGTTGGAATAGGCCAGAAGATAATCTTATGGTTGGACATGCAAAATTATCTCATGATAAGTCAACACAATGGGATATGTAATATATGCAACTATCCTATTTGTGTCTATGTGTGGTCTCTCTGTGTGGGCTGAGGGGAAGGTGTGAATTTCAAGGCTTCTGATTGAGCAGGTTGTGATATTGTGTTTAAATCATTTCATTAGAAATTGAATTAGTTAACTAGACTGGAGATTAGCTAAGCCTGTTGGGTCACAGGCGATCTGCAGAATAGAATCATGCTGCAAGAGTATACATTATAGTAGAATATTGTGCTGATCAGATGCAGCCACAGGCAGAATATGTATTGTACTGTAACTAGGACCTGTCATCTCTCCTGACATGTCTGCTTACTACATATTTGTATTTTCCAAGAACAAAAAAATTCTAGAGCATATTTTCTTAAAACTGAGGATTGTGGCATTCTTCTGTTATTTCTGTTGGAAATGTATGAATAAATTGACAACTGGGTGTTACCATTCCTCTTGTCTCTACACAGTCTGGTACTATACAATCATCATGACAGTCTCACATCAGGTAGGGACACATCCTATTGACACTATCCCTTAGGTCTGTGTCACACAGTGACTTTTTTCACTAATGATGGATTAGCGATTGCAGTATTCCACTATATTGCATGCAACTGAATGTATAGCTTTATACTGCAGATGTAAAATAGTTAAAATGCATTAATTGTATTTCAAAAGTCTCCATGTAGGTCAGACTCTAGGAGGAATAACAGAAGCATGTCACAGCACAGACTAGAACAGGACAGTTGAAAGATCCTCAATAAATCTGGTCTTTCCTTTTTTTTTTTGGCATCCTACCCAGGCCACCATCACAACTTCTTCAGGCCATGATATATTAGGTTTCTCACATTTCCATCATCCTCCCCACCTTCTCAACTCAAACTCCCCATCCTGATGCCATAACAGAGCCATCCTGCTTCTATACATAATAATGTTCTGTTCAATGCCCTGAAATACTGACCATCAGCTGAAGATACTAGTACTATGCAGACAGGGTCCCCTACAGTAACTAGCGCCATCCATAGTACCCTCAGAACTATTTGTGGCCAGCAAGTAGTACATCTGATAGTAATAATGTGATAGTATAGTAATAGAGCTACAAACATAATGCCCACAGAAATAGTTGTTGCAGACTTGTGTCAATAATAATGGCTACTATGTGCCCAGATAAAAATTGTGGACGGAAAGTAAACAATGTCCCTGTCAGTATTAGTATCCAAGCAAATGTCACTCTGCCAGGATACCCCATAGTCACAGTGCCCCTAAGAGTGCCACCAATAGTAATCATTCTTTCAGAATTCCTCCCCAGCAAACTCCCTTTAGTAACAGTGTCCCATAATGCCAAAAGGAATATAGTGTTCCCCCAGAGATCCCTTAAATGGCAATAATAGTCCCCATAGTGCTCCCTCAAAGATGCCTAATTTATAATCTTGCCCCATAGCACTACAAATAGCAAAAACCTGCTCCATCATCACCTTGATAGTAAGTGTGCTTCCCTAGAGATCCTCATTTATAATTATGCCTGCATTATTTCTAATACTGTACAAGTAATTGTATACTTTGCAAGTTTTACATTTATTTCAGTAATTGTAAGTACTATCAGTACCTGTTTATAAACAGGTAGTAGGACGTTAAAGTGTAACTGCCATTTCAGGTGAATTTTCAGGTGCCTTGCTATTATAACTATGCTGTGACTTCTGCTGTGAATTCTGCTTTTTTGCACCTGTCTCTTTCTTTAGGCTATATTTTTACGTGTCTTTTTTCACTTTGCTCAGCTCCAAATCCTGCCCTCCTATCTCTCTGTAGCACTCTCTCTGAAGCAGCCATAGCATGAATGGAGTTATACAGTAGTACTTAACAGTATAACTGTGAATCCAGCGCTTAAGTGAATTTGGAGAAACAGAAGCAGCTTCTCTGTTTGTCTCTCTATCTGTATTTGCAACTGTTTCCATCCCTCTCCTGCCCCTCTCCGTAGACCTCTATATGCAGTAGTTGCAACGTGATTTCTCATTGGAGCTAATAATAGCAATGAGCTGAGAGTGAATTTTTGCAAGTGGCAGGGTTTCAAAGGGTAAGCCTTTGATTTAGTAGAGAAAGACATTTTTCTGTAAAAAGATATTCTGTATAACAAGGTTTCTTATCTATGCGTGTACTTTTGATTTATGGAAAAAAATGAAATGACAATCATACTTTAAATCATCAACTAAAAATTTAAGAAGAATAAATAACTGCAAATTTACAAAGAATCCAAATTTTACAAGTGAAGATTATAATGAAATTAAATTAAGTGAAGGATTCACCATGCTAACTGGCTATGGACCAGAATCTGTCTTGAAAATCAAACATAGAAAAGCTTTTTTAGGTCGCAAAAAAAGGATTCTCGTTTTTGTGGAGGCTAAAACAAATAGTCTTTCATTTTATCTACTTTTAATGCCCCTTGTAGACAACCGTGGTGTGGGTCAGTGTGCTATCCAGGTTTTTCCTGGATAGCACACTGACCCATTTATTTTTGAATTACATTTCTGAATTCCATGAATTAAACAGTCCCGCACGCGGGCCGACAGTCCAGTCTGCAAAACTCAGTGCAGGTTCTATTCCTGTCCAGTTTTGCAGCTGTGCTTCTGTGGATCCTATTCATTGAATGAATGGGGCCGCAGAAGAATGGCTGGTGCACGGGCGGCACACAGATTATATTTGTGTGCCGCCCAGTCATCCGAGCCCTGCCCATGCGCCGGCCGTGCCGTTCAATCACAGTCAGTAAGACCTATAGAGAAGCACTTTTTTTGTAAAAAGGCAGTCTCAAGATTGAATCTAACTGGAAAACTTTTTTTCAGTGTTCTGACAATACCTTAGCGCATGACTATTATTATTTAAAAGTTTCAATAGAGAATATAGATTGTCACTCTGCCAAGGAGCATACATAGCAGTTTACATTACATACAGACTCCTATTCTACCAATGGAAGCAAGGGGTGAAAATGATGGAAGGGGGGTAGACGGGGAAGAATGTTAGGAAGAGACTGTGAAGTAATGAGAAGTAATGGGGGGAAGGCAGTATACCATTTTAACATGGACATATATGGGTGATGGATGCCACTCAGTGTCATGAGTTAAATGTAAATGCTCAAGGTTTTCATTGGAAAAACCTCCTGGTGTAAATCTCAGAAGTACACTGCATACACAGTATAAAAAATACCCTAACTTCTTTCAAATATTATACCTCATTGTCTCATTGGATATGAGTGCCACATCACTCTTTATGTTTCTGGGGGGAAGGGGCAGGATGGTCTCAGTACATCATGGTATAGCAACCTAATCCTGAAAATGTATCCATTATAATGTCCTTTATTTTATTTAACTGAACTTCAATCTGCTCAGCCACTGGAAACCAAGCAATGCTGCAACAGGAAATTGCTGCTAAGTGGACAACTAGGTTATTTCATAGCTCTGTGGTTTAAAAATACATCCCTATCTTAAATTACTCTTCAGAGAAATTTGGCTAATAATGCAAACTAAGAAGATTAATGGCATTAGCTGACTGCTACCAAGTTTATTTACCCTTTCTCAACACACTACCATTTTATGATATGATATGATATTTTATGATATGATATTTTATGCATCTGGTTGCTGTGGAGAATCTGCTACATAGCCAAAACCCTTTACATGATATATAAGGTAACTTATACCAGAGTATCTGAAACAACCAGTTTATGTGACACTACATGGATCTTCAGCTGAAGGTCAAATTGACACTGAGCTAAGAGAAACAAGGCAAGGATGCTTGGCAGGGCTCAGACCCCTTGTTTCTAGTCTACTGCCATATATATGAATTATTTCACCCAAATATTTGGCTAGATTTCTTTTTATTTATTTTAATTCACATAATGTTTTGTTATTTTATTTCAAGAAATATGACAGAATACAGATATCCATATTGAAACCAACCTGCCGCTATTCAAACCAGTTAAGATGCACATATTAAGATTGATGGGACATCTCATTGTGTTTTCAGAAACATTCACTAGTACAACCTCAGGCTTTGGGCCTGCATCTTCAAGCATTCACAACTCTTCATAAGATATTAAGCCATATTTTAGATTGAAGTTTATTGAAATGAGAGGTATCTGTATCATGTTTCAGTAATACATGGGAATGTAATGTTTCACTGTATGTAAACTTATGGGGAGACTGATAGATGTAGCATGTACCCCATCACTATCATTACTTGTTGTACAGTCATGGCCAAAAGTTTTGAGAATAACACAAATATTATATTTTCACATGATCTGCTGCCCTCTGGTTTTTATGTGTGTTTGTCAGATGTTTTTATCACATACAGAAATATAATTGCATTCATATTATGAGTAACAGAAGCTTATATTGACAGTTAGAATGAGTTAATGCAGCAAGTCAATATTTGCAGTGTTGACCCTTCTTTTTCAGGACCTCTGCAATTCTCCCTGGCATGCTCTCAATCAACTTCTGGACCAAATCCTGACTGATAGCAGTCCATTCTTGCAGAATCAATGCTTTAATTTTGTCTGAATTTGTTGGTTTTTGTTTGTCCACCCGTCTCTTGATGATTGACCACAAGTTCTCAATGGGATTAAGATCTGGGGAGTTTCCAGGCCATGGACCCAAAATCTCTATGTTTTGTTCCCTGAGCCATTTAGTTATCACCTTTGCTTTATGGCAAGGTGCGCCATCATGCTGGAAAAGGCATCGTTGAGCGCCAAACTGCTCTTGGACGGTTGGGAGAAGTTGCTCTTGGAGGACATTCTGGTACCATTCTTTATTCATGGCTGTGTTTTTAGGCAAGACTGTGAGAGAGCCGATTCCCTTGGCTGAGAAGCAACCCCACACATGAATGGTTTCAGGATGCTTTACAGTTGGCATGAGACAAGACTGGTGGTAGCGCTCACCTCTTCTTCTCCGAATAAGCTGTTTTCCAGATGTTCCAAACAATCGAAAAGGGGATTCATCAGAGAAAATGACTTTACCCCAGTCCTCAGCAGTCCACTCCCTGTACCTTTTGCAGAATATCAGTCTGTCCCTGATGTTTTTTCTGGAGAGAAGTGGCTTCTTTGCTGCCCTCCTTGAGACCAGGCCTTGCTCCAAGAGTCTCCGCCTCACAGTGCGTGCAGATGCACTCACACCTGCCTGCTGCCATTCCTCAGCAAGCTCTGCACTGCTGGTAGCCCGATCCCGCAGCTGAAACACTTTTAAGAGACGGTCCTGCCGCTTGCTGGTCTTTCTTGGGCGCCCTGGAGCCTTTTTGGCACCAATGGAACCTCTCTCCTTGAAGTTCTTGATGATGCGATAGATTGTTGACTGAGGTGCAATCTTTCTAGCTGCAATACTCTTCCCAGTTAGGCCATTTTTGTGCAGTGCAATGATGACTGCACGTGTTTCTTTAGAGATAACCATGGTTAACAGAAGAGAAACAATGATGGCAAGCACCAGCCTCCTTTTAAAGTGTCCAGTGGTGTCATTCTTACTTAATCATGACAGATTGATCTCCAGCCCTGTCCTCATCAACACCCACACCTGTGTTAATGGAGCAATCACTGAAATGATGTTAGGTGGTCCTTTTAAGGCAGGGCTGCAATGATGTTGAAATGTGTTTTGGGGGATAAAGTTCATTTTCTAGGCAAATATTGACTTTGCAAGTAATTGCTGTTAAGCTGATCACTCTTTATAACATTCTGGAGTATATGCAAATTGCCATTAGAAAAACTGAAGCAGTAGACTTTGTAAAAATTAATATTTGTATCATTCTCAAAACTTTTGGCCATGACTATACTATTACTGCAGTATCTCTGTAGTATCTTTTACCTTACCTTACACATGCATTGCTCTTTCTATTCTTCTATATTAGACAAACTCTGTAACAAAGGCTCCTAGCTGAGCCTCTGATGCAGATGTGAAGCTAGCTTAAAGATAGAAACTAAAATTTCTGGGCAAGGTATGCGATATTTGTGATTGACACAGTTCATATAAACAAGGTAATTTGAGCAAAGAATATTATCAGTGAAAAACTTTAAAACTTAAGGCAAACTTTATATTACATTATACTGTAATGCAAACATAGATATAATCTAAATGAAAAATCCATTTTCTGTAGCATGCATTAAATGTCTAATAAATACTATCAAAGAAACATCACAAGATTTTTGTAATATTCAAGGGTGAATAATAATAATCTCTTTCAAAAATAATGAAACTACACTGAGCAAGAAAGACAATATTACTTACAGTGTTTTTATTATTTCTGTTGCTGTTGCTAAAAAAAAAAATCATTATTATTACCATTGTATATTATATTTAAAGATTGTAGCCATCCATGTATCCATCTATGTTTAATAAGACATAATTACAGTATATGAAGTCAAGAGGTACTGAGGGATGAGAAACACAAACAATATTCATATTAAAGAGGCTTTTATATGCCTCTTTCTACTAAATCGTCTGGCCTTGCTACCTTAGCTGCTCCTATGCACATCTCAATTATGACAGATGAAAGGGGAGATATCTTGACTGATTTGTGTTAATCTAAACAATCATTACTATTTGCTACATCAGACAAATAATAAAAAAATTATTATTATTATTATTATTATAAAAAATCCCTAGTTTAATTGTATTTAACCAATCTTACATGTTCATGTAAGTGTTGTACTGTTGTGATTTCTTCTATATGTACATGAAAAATCGCGTGTCAACATAGGAAAAAATCTTTCCATTAACAAAATAGACAATAAAATTACAAATAAATAGAACATTTATTTTATTTTTGGTTTGTGTTTATATCTGCTCTAGGACATTTAAACAGACACTATGGTGCATTACCTTTAAAGACAAGTGACGTGTCAGAAGACATTAAGATAGTTATCAACATATCACTATGGGCATCACACTATGAACACCTAGGGTACTTACCTCAAAGGTTAGATTTACACTGGGCCAAATGTGATCTGTTTATAAGCAAGTGTTTTAAACACTGTAATGAGTAATTCTGATGCCTTCTTCATAGATCTTTGGATGTAATGATTATTATTTTGAAGAATGCTCATAATGGACTGTGGATAGACAACTTTCAAATGAATTTTATCTTTAAAAAAAATGTTCTCTTAATATAAATAGATATAATATGAAAAGAGAAAATTTTCAGTCTTAATTTTAAGTCAAGTGTTGTTATAGTATTCTGAAATGGTACATGTCTATCTTTTCATATCTAAATAATAATGATATCATTTGTTATTATTTTCATTATTATAACTTATAGTAAGGATATCAATAATAGAACTGCAAGGTTAGTCAGAATGAATTGCGTTATAAGAGAAATCAATCATACAATCGATCAAGTCCTCATAGCTTCCCTGCTAGCAGGCTTGCCCTTTTACAACTAAATGTTTCTGCTTCTCCATATGTAGGATGCCCATGGCACACATGTAGGGATCCGTCCACAGTATAGTCCTAGCACCCACAGGCAGCTGTGAATAGCTGATCGGGGAAGGGGGATGTTGGACCACCACCAATTGGATATTGATGAGCTATCATGACAAGAGACGATCAATATAAAATGTCAGAAAAAACCCTTTCATTTCACAGGCTACAATATTCTCTTCTTCTCTCCAGGTCCTACCAAATATATGGATATTATGGGCCTGAATGGATACATAAAGGTTATATTCCCATTGTATTTTGGAAGGGGTATATGTTTCCTGTTTGAGATCCTCATGGACCACAGTCTTCGTAAGCATGCACTAAATTCATACATACATAAATGCAGTTACTTCTATAGCTATAGTTGGAACTGTCCACACTGTAGTAAAATTACTCAAAATTAGTCAGTAAAATCAAATTTCAATATTCCTATACTGAATATGTACAATTCACTTTATTTCAATTTGACTGGGCTGTTGTATAAAACATCCTGTACAGAGAGATTGGTTATATTGTTCTCTGTAGACAACTTTGCTCATCTTTGCATATTTTTACAGTATGACATTTAGCTTGAAAATATAACTGCCAGAAAACTTTTATTTAGCAATAAAGAGGAATATGTTTTGCTTTGTGCTTTCATATCTTAAAATGCCACTGGAATACCAATGATGCTTCTGATGTTATGCTGTATGTGTAGAATGCACTAAACTGAATGAACAGTGGTTTTGGCTATGTATCAACATTTCCCTTGAAATGGATAAGTCATTACAAACAAAATTTATATGTTAGACTGTATTAGTAAACGGTATGAACACATTTTTTAAGATTTTTTTTTATTGTTCACCTGATTCCCTAATGCAAAATTTAGCAGCTAAATAGTCTTCATTAAAAATCCCCTACCATTTTGCCATTTTGATGATTGTATAAGACTCTGCTTACATAATTCTAATTGGTATAGGTATATCTTAGGAGTATTCCTCAACCTATACCGTCAATATATATCTTCAACATATATTATGTACAGCCAAACACTGGTATATGTATGTGTCCACACTTAAGTGATCTCCAATTTGGTTAAAATTTCCAATTTGCCTTGAAACCAATCAAACACAATAATAAAACATGCAAACAAAAGCCATGAAGGGCAACAATTCTCCCTTCCCCACTGGGTGGTCATACATGGACACAAATAGGATAGCTAGCATATTACTTTGTTATAACTTGTTACAAAATCATGGAGTATTTAGAAGAGCTGCTTAAAGAGAATGTATCACCATAAAATTACCTATTTCTTATGAAAAGATCATAAGTTGTGGATAAGTGTAGAAAAAAGCAGAACAACCAAGGCAAACTCTGTCATGGGGATGGGGTCATACTCTCTGCAATATTTTTGTCTTTTAGCAGCTGGAGAAAGAAATCTCTCATAAGTTGTAAAAGTATAAAGTAGTTCAGTAATATGTCTGTGCAGGTACATGAGAGCTAGTGAAGACTGCAGACACAAAAACCTTGCATGCATCCACAATGTATTACTGGGTTTAAGACTTTACTCATGCCCCATGACAATAAGTCTGAAACTATAGTAGGAGCAGGTTGCATATCTGGACATTGCTTCTTAAACCATAGTGTAACTTTTTAACTCAAGGTAACTATTAATACTAACATGGGAAATTTTTTTTTTCATGTCAAAAGTAGTAAGCATAGGAATTTTCTGGCTTGAATATTTGTGGTTTTGGTTATGCAAATAAAGGGTATGGTTATGTGAACAGAAACTCAGTTTACAGTATTGAATCATTTCTAGGCCACGTGTTCATGAAAACAAGGAGGTGAAATGCAGGTTATAAGCAAAGAAATCTATATTACCAGGGTGGCTAGAGTGGCTGGAGTGTGTGTAAAACAAAAAGTCATACATAGCCCTGAAGCTCAATTGTAGATCCCCGTGAATACTAGTTGTCCACAGTAGTCATGTGACCATCTCTGCTTACATTCCAAAGATAAGCGAGTATGAATTTTTTGTTTTATACCTACCCCAGCCACCCCTGAGTTTGGTATGATTCTTGGTGAACGCATTTAACATTCCAACTATTCATGCCAGGACTGAGCAAGTAAACCTGTTTCAACATGACATGCATTATTATAATAGTTCTTAGATATTAATTTTGTGCTCCAAACCGAGCTCAATTATTGTAGGATGAAAAAATGACTGATCAGTAGTTCCAGGAGAATTGGAAGGGTCTTAAAAGTGCAGGTGCACAAATTCCAAGACATATCTCCCTTGCTATAGCTGGATAGGTGAAACCCTCTGATTCCAAATATGTAATGTTTATCTGTACTCACTGGCATTCTCCCTCAGTCACTTTGCAAACGTCATTGAGCTGAAGTACTTAGGAATCCCTTCCATTATATCACCACCACATTAGTACATAGCTCCCAACCATCCCGCATTTGGTGGGACAGTCCCGATTTTACACTGCTGTCCCAGATAACTTAAGGTTTGTCCCGCTATGCCCCTGAAGTGTTTTGCCGTTAAACTTTATTAGGGTAGGGTAAAGGCTAACTGGTAGATGCTAAATCCTAGTGGGCTAAAGGACCTTTGATGACGTCATGACCATGTGATCAGACTCTTCTGTGGGCAGAGCTATTCTGGATACTGCGGGACAGTGTGAAGTTACACAGAAAGCTGGGAACGAGACTGATATAAGGAGGAGAGAAGAGACAGCATGTGTGAGCAAGAGGGGGGAACTGGGGGGCAGATGGAGGGTGACATTAAACTGGGGGCAACTGGAGGAGGACATTAAACCATGGGGGGTAGCTGGAGGGGGTCATGTCTGCCTTTAGTTGCCCCCTCTAGTTTCCACCAGTTTAAACTGGGGCATGAGGAGAGGGACTTAATACTGTGGGGCAATTGGAGGGGAACATAATAATGCCCCCTTGAACTTTTCAACCTTCTGCCACATTTCAGGCTTCAAACATAAAGATATAAAATTAAAATTTTTGGGTGAAGAATCAACAAGTGGGACACAATTGTGAAGTGGAATGAAATTTATTGGTTATTTTAAACTTTTGTAAAAAAATAAAAAACTGAAAAGTGGGGCATGCAATATTATTCAGCCCCCTTAAGTTAATACTGTGTAGCGCCACCTTTTGCTGCGATTACAGCTACAAGTCGCTTGGGGTATGTCTCTATCAGTTTTGCACATCGAGAGACTGAAATTCTTGCCCATTCTTCCTTGGAAAACAGCTCAAGCTCAGTGAAGTTGGATGGAGAGCATTTGTGAACAGCAGTTTTCAGCTCTTTCCACAGATTCTCGATTTGATTCAGGTCTGTCTTTGACTTGGCCATTCTAACACCTGGATACGTTTATTTGTGAACCATTCCATTGTAGATTTTGCTTTATGTTTGGGATCATTGTCTTGTTGGAAGATAAATCTCCATCCCAGTCTCAGGTCTTTTGCAGACTCCAACAGGTTTTCTTCCAGAATGGGCCTGTATTTGGCTCTATCCATCTTCCCATCAATTTTAACCATCTTCCCTGTCCCTGCTGAAGAAAAGCAGGCCCAAACCATGATGCTGCCACCACCATGTTTGACAGAGGGGATGGTGTGTTCAGGGTGATGAGTTGTGTTGCTTTTACGCCAAACATATCGTTTTGCATTGTGGCCAAAAAGTTCGATTTTGGTTTCATCTGACCGGACCACCTTCTTCCAAATGTTTGGTGTGTCTCCCAGGTGGCTTGTGGCAAACTTTAAAAGAGACTTTTTATGGATATCTTTGAGAAATGGCTTTCTTCTTGCCACTCTTCCATAAAGGCCAGATTTGTGCAGTGTACGACTGATTGTTGTCCTATGGACAGACTCTCCCACCTCAGCTGTAGATTTCTGCAGTTCATCCAGAGTGATCATGGGCCTCTTGGCTGCATCTCTGATCAGTCTTCTCCTTGTTTGAGTTGAAAGTTTAGAGGGACTGCCAGGTCTTGGTAGATTTGCAGTGGTCTGATACTCCTTCCATTTCAATATGATCGCTTGCACAGTGCTCCTTGGGATGTTTAAAGTTTGGGAAATCTTTTTGTATCCAAATCCGGCTTTAAACTTCTCCACAACAGTATCACGGACCTGCCTGGTGTGTTCCTTGGTCTTCATGATGCTCTCTGCGCTTTAAACAGAACCCTGAGACTATCACAGAGCAGGTGCATTTATACGGAGACTTGATTACACACAGGTGGATTATATTTATCATCATCAGTCATTTAGGACAACATTGGATCATTCAGAGATCCTCACTGAACTTCTGGAGTGAGTTTGCTGCACTGAAAGTAAAGGGGCCGAATAATATTGCATGCCCCACTTTTCAGTTTTTCATTTTTTATAAAAGTTTAAAATAACCAATAAATTTCGTTCCACTTCACAATTGTGTTCCACTTGTTGTTGATTCTTTACCAAAAAATTAAAATTTTATATCTTTATGTTTGAAGCCTGAAATGTGGCAAAAGGCTGAAAAGTTCAAGGGGGCCGAATACTTTCGCAAGGCACTGTATTCATTGGAAAAGTCGCCTGGGTCTGGGGATTTGCCTTTAGCAAGATTTTTAGAATTTGTTGGAGTTCTGGGAGAGTGATTGGTGCAGTCAGAGTGGATAGGTGGTCCTGTGAAAGGCTTGGTAATTTTAAACTGTCCAAAAAAAATCAGATATAAGAGCTAGATGGTTTGAGGGTAGAGGCGTCTGGTCTTGTAGATTATATAGCTGAGCATAGTAAGCTTTAAAGGAGTTGGCTATGTCTCTAGGATCGGTCAACTTAGTTGCTGTAAAGGAATGATTAACGTATAGGATTTTGGATTTCGCCTCTCTAGCTTTCAGTTGCTGGGCTAGCAGTTTTCCAGTCTTGTTGCTTTGGGAATAATATTTGGCTTTGGCTCTTTTAAGTTCTTTTTCTTAGTTTTGAATAAGAAGTAGGTGCAGACGATGTCTGGCATGAAATAGTGGGTAATTTAGGTCTGGTGTTGAGTGCATCTTATTAGTACATTCTAAAGTGGCCAACTGAGTTAAAGTGTCAATGATCTCTCATTGACGGGTTTTCTTATCTCTATGGGCAGATTTAATAAGAGTCTCTTGAATAAATGCTTTGTGGGCGTTCCATAGAGTGTAGGAATTAGAGACAGAGAAGAGTTGGTGTGAAAGAATTCCTGTAAGTCTTTTTCAAACTCAGGTTTGTGGACTGAGTGGCTCCAAATAAAGGTATTATTTCTCCATATCCTCATAGTAGAGGTTGGGAGTTTTTCTTCTATCTCGAGTGTAACAAAGTTAAACAATAGCTGAACTAACTTACGGTTCAGTAGACAGATACAGTAGTACTGTATCAAGAGTGGGTTAACAGTTCTAGATAAGCTGTAAGAGAGTTTGATCATGACACAGCCTTGCACTGAGGCTAAAAAGGCTAGTGCCCAGTAGGAAAAACAATCATGGTCGGAATGAGGAAGGCTTTACTGTGGAGGCATGAAGGGGGGTTGTCTGAATCATGCGGGAGAGATAACGGGATGTTCCAGGAAAGCAATACAGTGGCTTGCAAAAGTATTCATACCCCTTGAACTTTTTCACATTTTGTCACCTTACAACCATAAACTTAAATGTATTTTATTGAGATTTTAAATGATAGACCTATACATAGTAGCACATAATTGTGAAGTGGAACGAAAATGATACATGGTTTTCAAAATTTTAATGAAATAAAAATCTGAAAAGTGTAACATGCAAATGTATTCATCCCCCTGTACTCTAATACCCCTAAATAAAATCCAGTGCAATCAATTGCCTTCCGAAGTCACTTAATTAGTTAAGAGTCCAGCTGTGTGTAATTTTAGTCTCAGTATAATACACCTGTTCTGTGAAGGCCTCAGTGGTTTGTTAGAGAACACTAGTGAACAAACAACATCATGAAGACCAAGGAACTCACCAGACAGGTCAGAGATAAAGTTGTGGAGAAGTTTAAAGCAGGGTTAAGTTATAAAAACATATCTCAAGCTTTGAGCATCCCAAGGAGCACTGTTCAATCCATCATCCAAAAATGTCAAAAGTATTCAAACTGCAAACCTACCAAAACATGGCCGTCCACCTAAACTATCAAATCGAGCAAGGAGAGCACTGGTCAGGGAAGCAACCAAGAGGCCCATGGTCACTCTGGAGGAGCTGCAGAAATCCACAGCTCAGGTTGGAGAATCTGTCCACAGGACAACTATAAGTCGTGCACTGCACAAATCTGGCCTTTATGGAAGAGTGGCAAGAAGAAAACTATTAAGACTAAGAAAGACATAAGAACTGTGAAACATGGTGGTGGCAGCATCGTGCTGTGGGGATGCTTTCTTCAGCAGGGACAGGGAAGCTGGTCAGAGTTGATGGGAAGATGGCTGTAGCTAAATACAGGGCAGTCCTGGAAGAAAAGCTGTTGGAGGCTGCAAAAGACTTGAGACTGGGAAGGGGATTCACCTTCCAGCAAGACAATGACCCTAAGCATACAGCCAGAGCTACAGTGGAATTGCCCACTCACAGTCCAGACCTAAATCTCATTGAGCATCTGTGGCAAGACATGAAAATTGCTGTTCACAGACGCTCTCCATCCAATGTGGCTCAGCTTGAGCTATTTTGCAAAGAAGAATAGGCAAAAATCTCAGTTTCAAGATGTGCAAAGCTGGCAGAGACCCCAAAAGACTTACAGCTGTAGTTGCAGCAAAAGGTGGCTCTGCAAAGTATTAATATAGGGGGGCTGAATGCTTTTGCACGTCACACTTTTCAGATTTTTTTTGTATTAAAATTTTGAAAACTATAAATCATTTTCATTGCACTTCACAATTATATGGTACTTTGTGTTGGTCTATCACTTAAAATCTTAATAAAATACATTTAAGTTTGTGGTTGTAAGGTGACAAAATGTGAAACAGTTCAAGAGGTATGAATACTTTTGCAAGGCACTGTAGTTCTTTATCTTTGTCAAATATGTGAATGGTGTGGACAGTGCCTTCTCTGGTGATAAGAAGCTTTACAGGAAATCCCCATCCGTATAAGATTTTGTGCTTGCAGAGCGAAGTTGTAACAGGTGCTTGTTCGCTTCAGAGACACTGGGTAGTTGCAGAGAGTTCTGTGTAAACCTGGACATCACGTATCATGCAAGCCAGGATTTCAGTTTATGGGACGGGCCATAATTTGTTCCTTGATGTGGAAAAAATGAAATTTGGTGGTATGTTGTCGCTGAGATGATGTGGGCGTGGTATTTGCACAGTCCAGGAAAACTGTCGGGGCCCTGGTCAACGATGTGTTATAGCACAAGTAAGAGTTAGCAATGATGCTTGCAGGAGGGATGCTGATGTTACCGGGCAAGAAACGAGCTACACCATGTTGGAAGAGAAAGGTGGCCACAAGCTCTTGAAGCAGTGCTCAGTTTACCTCTAGTTCGGTATGGCTTTCTGTTGAGAGCAGCAGCCATGGCTCTATGAATCAGGGATGGGACTGTCTTCACAAGATGGTGGGTGATAGTTCCAGATGGCAGGCAGAGATGGCTGTAGTATACGCTGGACACCTCGGTGACTCCCATAAGCTGCAGAGGGAAGGGGAAGGCAGCGGATCTGAGCAGGTATGTCTGCCGATAGTCTGTCTGTTAGGACTGGGCAATTCAGAACAGAGGTGAAAGCAGGGCCTAGTGAAGCAAGATGGCGGACCCCGAGTGAGGCTGTAGTAGGCCGCAACTTCAGGGATCTCCTAGGTACTTGCGTTAGCATGAAAAATAATATCCCAGCGGGACAAACTGGGGCTTCAGAGAGAGTCCCAGGATATTTATGGGTTGAAAAGTTTTGAGATGTCGCCAATATATTGCAGATTAAGTGTGGCAGGATGAGGAGCACTGATTCACATGTCTGTTCGCTGTGGCGGCTAGCCACGCCCTCCCAGGCACTTACCTTTGTCAGAGTACAATGAGGTGATTACCATGAAGAAGTAGTCATACATTAGAAAACTGTACATGCTGACATGTAAGCTTTATGTAAACAGAAATTATAATATGCATTAAGAATAGCAATATATACAAATGTAGCTGTCAATAAATGAATAGTTGTGTTGCGTGGTAACAAAAATTTGTTCATTCACTTTGTACAGTAAGAAAATGGTGCAACAAATGTTTCTGTGACTGCTGCTGTATCTGTACACAAATAAAATACATAAATTACTACAATACAGTAAATAATGAAATAATACCAAAAGAAAAAAAAATGCTGTACAACCTAGTTTACAAGTTTAATCAGCACTTCAAACAAATTACAGTCCAAAATGAAGCTTTTTCTTAAGTAAAACACAAATGAAGAAGTGAAAATTGGAGAAAATAGATCAATTCTTATCAGTCGAAACTCAAAAATAGCATAGCATATACACATTTCCAATAACAAAATTAGTTTTTTTGCCAGATCTTTATGCTTTATGCAGCCTGTCATACAAATGGCGATATTTTTCAATGCATTCGCATTGTAATGCATTGCATTAGTGATTAGACCCATAATAATAATAATAAATGAAAAAAAATAAAAAAATATAAAAAAATAAAAAGTATTAAAAGTTCAAATCACCCCCCTTTCCCTAGAATACATCTTAAAGTTAAAAATTACTGTGAAACACATACGCATTAGGTATCCCTGTGTCCAAAAATGCCCGATGTACAAATTTATAAAAATATTTTTCCTGTATGGTGAACGCTGTAGCAGGAAAAAAATCAAAGTGACGAACCGCCGTTTTTTTGCTGTGTCGTCTCTAATAAAAATTTGAATAAAAAGTGATCAAAGCAATAGATATTCCCCAAAATAGTATAACTAAAAAGTACAACTGGCACCACACAAAAAAAAAACACCCTAAGAATCCCAGTACATGGAAATATAAAACAGTTACGGGTGTCAGAATATGATGACTTTTAGAAAAAAAACATTTTTTTATAAAGATTTTGAATTTTGTTAACGGGTTAAAATGTAAAAAAAAAAACTATATAAATTTGGTATCCCCAGAATCGTACCAAAACATAGGATAGAGATGACATGTTATTTTGGCTGCAGAGTGAATGCTGTAAAAAATGAAGCCTGTAAGAATGTCTCACAAATGCACTTTTTCTCTAATTCCACTCCGTTCTGATTTTTTTCCAGCTTTCCAGTAAATTATGCAGAATAATAAGCGGTACCATTATGAAAAACAAAAATCAAAAATTGAAAAATTCCTCCGGCGGCAAGGGGTTAAAAAGTCAATAATTCTATCATTTAGAATCTTCCATTGTGATAAATCTGGCACATTTTTTGATGGCTTGTTTTCATTTATACTGTCTGACTAGTGAATGTGAGCCAGTAAGGCTGTGGTTACACCTGCGCTGGGTGACCGTTCCAGGATTCCATCCCCCATTCCGCTTTAAAAATGCGGAGAGAGAAGTCCTGCAAGCAGGACTTTTCTCTCCGCATTTTTTGTGTGGAAACTCGGTGGACCCCATTATAGTCTAATTTCCGCGGGTGACCTCTTTTTGAGCAGATTGGGTTTACGTTTTTCAGGTCCCTAAGCAGACCCAAATGAATGCCCATGAAGGTAGGAATAACAATCTCTGTGCTACCAGGGACTATAATAATAGTAACTAATTATATGAAAATATTGATAATTTAGTGTTTGTTATACAAAACAAGGGTCTTTCATGTTAAACTTTGTTTCAAGTCAAACTGGATTGAAATCAAAAGTCATTTGAACAGCTGTTTTATGCTTGTTAAAGCTTGGTTTAATATAAATAATTATAGGCTTTTCCTATACATTCAATATACATGCATTTTGGTCTACCAATTTTAATTAAAATTACCTATGAAAATACCCAAGTGATATTCACTGTGGCAACTTTGTTTGGTATACACAAGTATTGAAGAATTTCTACCGCATATAAGTATTGTAAATATCTATTTACCTATGTATACAGTGGGGAAAAAAACAGGTGCCATTACTACAGGTAATGAGTGGAGGACAGAGGAGCCTCTTAAAGAAGAAGTTACAGGTCTGTGAGAGCCAGAAATCTTGCTTGTTTGTAGGTGACCAAATACTTATTTTCCACCGTAATTTGCAAATAAATTCTTTAAAAATCAGACAATGTGATTTTCTAGATATGTTTTCTCATTTTGTCTCTTATAGTTGAGGTCTACCTATGATGTCAATTACAGGCCTCTCTCATCTTTTTAAGTGAGAGAACTTGCACAATTGGTGGCTGACTAAATACTTTTTTTCCCCACTGTACATCTCTCTCTATGTTGTCATTATTATTAATTACAGCTAGTGTTGGGCGAATTGACTTGCAATGAGCCGGATTCGTCCCGAATATTTCAAATTTATGGGATTTGCCTCAGGCAAACTAAAAAGGCTGCCGTGACATGATTTGTGGTAGATGATTATACACTGGGGTCTCTTCAGATAAGTGTAGGCCTAAGGGAGGTGTAAAAAACTAAAAAAAAAAAAAAAACTATTGTACTCTATTTTCCTCCTCCTTGTGTGTGACGTCTCAAAAGAGCTTTAGAGACGGCGTCTGGGGATTGTTGACTGGTGATGATTTACAACATCCTCCTTTGACATCTACTGTATATATTATATAAAGCTATACTTTTTTGACATGTCTGTATTAATAAATACTTGTTTACCTCAGAAAATAATGATAATAAATCAGCTTTTCTGATAACTTACATTTTTTCTGTTTCGTTGTCAGGGTATATTCACACTTTTTATAAGGATCTTTGAGCATTTTCTGTTTCAAAAACTTATCAAAAGACCCCCATACAGAAATCCTATTGATTTCAAGGGGAATTGCTGACTAGTGCTTTTAGTTTTAACACACTGAAAAAAAGCCATATGCTGCCATATCTTTAGATGGTTTCAGCACCAGAAATAGTGCTAAAATTGCAGTGACTTGCAACACACCGATTAATCCTATCAGTGTCAGCCTAGGTAAAATTCATTCTGGGCGCTCATTATACAGCTATATGCAAATATTACCTGCTACTTCTAAAATTCTGCCAACATGAATTTATTGTTAAGCAAGTAGCTTGCGAAGCTGATTGTTTTTCTGCCCTAGGGTCATGTCAGTAGCCTGCTGCCTGGCTTTTGGCTTGAACTAGGGCCCTCTTAGCTCTGTGCATAGGCATATGTTCCCATACAGCATCAGGCCTCATGCCACAGAAACACTATGCAAAATGATTGTTGATCAGGCCCCTGCAGTGTGATTGAGAAGATGGGAGCTGGGGAGGACTTACCTGACTCTGCACCTGGAAGTCATCTCAACTAACCACTGCGTCTACAGTATATAAAAATAAACTGGGTAGCTTTTTAAATAATCTACCAACTATATTATACTAACACATAACCTGGTTAAAAAATTGTACAAAGAGTATCTGTATGATGTACAGTGAGTGTATTGTGCCTTGCCAGGCTGAGCTTTGAGCCTACCTGGTTCAGGGGCCCTTTGGGGTATCCATCTGTTCACCTGTGGACCAATTCAAGCCTGACCCCATTTAGCGAAGCTAATCAATAGTTGAGATGGAATAATGGAGGCTAGAATGCAGAGCTATAAGAAATAGTAATAAATAGAAATAGAAAAAAAAAATCCAAAATTGATATAATGTGAGGAATATAATTATTTACTAAAACAGAGTTGTCCATATTGCTAAAAAACCAAATACAAAAGGAAAGAAGCAACACATACAGGAGAATGTACTAATATTATAGCATGGGTAGATAATCAGAAAGTAGTGTCAATGGTTCAGCTGACTTACTTCACTTGGGGTTGTAGATGAATACTCCAATGTACCTTCCTCCACATTACCTTGTTCTTAAATATCCTCTTCAATGTACACCATGGCTGGTCTTTACCAGTTCTCTTAGTCCATTTGACAGTCAAAAAATCTGTGTCCAAAAGGATAAATGCAGTGGACACAAGTTAATAATCTTAAGAGTATTTGGGGATGTTTATTGAACGTGTAACTCATTTACTTTTTTCTTTTTTTTTGCTATTGTGGGTGTGTGTGTGTGTGGGGTTGGACATTTTTGTAAGATACTTTATTAATCTTTCTTTTAATAGAAAACAGGCTGTAAAGTTCCCATTAGCAATGCTCTAAGTAAGCATTGCCATCCAGTGAGACAGTCCATACACATGTACTCTACTTCATAGAGCTGAAGCATATTACCAAAGGGGGGTGGTCACTTCAAATGGCTGTATCTTTGGTTTTATACCACCTAGAAAAATGGTTCTGGTGCATATTAAGTTCAAATTCCTGACTGTTTTAACTAGTGAGATCTCTAATTATATCAGCTTTCTTATGATAGCAGAACTATTTTTGTAAGTTGTATACAACTTAAAATACAGCTATATGAAGTGATCATCACCCCCCCCCCCCCCCCGGCATATTCACAATACAAATGTGTACGGACTTTCACTCAGTTAGAGGGTTGTTAGGGAGAATGTTAAAGCTTGTTTTATAATAAAAATAATAAGAAGGTAGATAGGGAAATAAAGTGTATTAAAAAATGGTCACCAAACATATCCTCACACAATAGTGCAAAAAAAAAAAAAAAAGGGAGTTACATTTTAATGAAAAGGTAAAAATTCTACATGTTTTGAGGGTACAATCAACATCTCCCTTCCTCAGGAGAAGGTTGTCCAGAGAGCCGACAGGTCCTCTGTAAATTTCCCAAGTCTTATTTTTTTTTTCTTTCTGTCTGTTTAATTGAAGTTTTTATTAGAACATGACTTTCTTGTAAATATTTTGAATTCCCATTAATATACTGTTGGAAAATTTGTGTTTAAATTTTTTTGTAAATGTTTTCACACACTGTCAAGTAAAATGTAAGTGCTTAGGCATGGAAGCCTCCAGAAATACTTTTAAGAGCTGAAATAACTACAGCTTAATATTACATGCTTTAATTATATACAGATCACAATTAAATATAAATTCACCTCTGAAAAGAATATTATAATTTTAGATAAAAATCTAAATTAAATGTTTGTGAACAATTTTCTTTATAAAAGATTTTAGAATGCCAATGTTACTTCCACACCCGTTTCTGTGCCATCCTCTGGCCGCATTGTATGTCACAGGGGATGTGTCTCTTCTGTGTTGTTTTGTCTTGTCCTGTTCTGTGTAACACTTATCCATAGTAGGGACTGTCACCCTTTTGTCCTCTACCGCCTAGGGTAGTGAGGCAAGTAGGTAAGGACAGGAGCTGGGTCTAGTTTAGAACTCACTGACTCTGTCATTCCCTTCCTTCCAGGTTTCAGCAGCAGCCACTGGGGAATTGCTTAACAGGCAATTCCCTAACAGCCAATAGGCAAATAGTGCAGTACTGTGTTTGTTAATGACAAGTATGTTGACCAGTCTTCTAAATTATGTCTTGGGTAGCCACTTAACAGTGTCTCTATTGTCTGAACTTGATCTTTGCTAACAATAGCATATGACTTTCCAGATGTGCCACAATTATTAATACCTGTTAATAATTCTGCTGCATCTCCAGGTCCCATGATCGATTGGATCTATTGTACCATGTAGTAAAATACATACACTAGAAGATAAAAAAATTATACTCCCCTAAAGCGGTCTTCTGTCTTCTTTCTATGGGATCCAAATAGAAACTATAAGTAGTTGACCCATATTTTCTATTGGATATACAGGTACATCTCAGTAAATTAAAACCGAAATAAAACACTTGAAATAGAGCACTCTGTGTGTAAAGAATCTTGAAAATATAGGAGGTCACTTTTTTAATGTAATTACTGAAATGAATGAATGTTTCAAAGATATTCTAATTTATTGAGATACACCTGTATTATACCACGTGGTACAAAGCATCCAACAGAAACTGCAGGTCATTGATCTCTCATTTCTACTGTGGCGCAAGCGGCCTAGAGATAAACCAAAATTATCAATAGGTGTGCTGGTGCATCTGGAAGGGTCCCTGCACCAGAATATAAAGATAATACATAGGAGTCAGTGCATTAGCTACAGTATGTGACTGCGGATACTAGTAGTAGGTGAGTGAACACCATTCAGTAACGCAGATCTCATTCACTCACTCAGTGTTTTAAAGCAGCGGGGTAGGATGAGCCAGTAGCTGCTTCATATGAATTGCCAGGTGGTTCCTGTATTCATAGCAGGTATCACCCAGCAATTGTGTCAGTATTGAACTATGTTTTACTTAATGGACTGCTACAGCTGTAATTTTGAGTGATTCAAAAGAGTCAATTAAGTACATTACACAACTATGGCAATACTATATAGCCATCTCATATCTCTTCAATTATTTTGTCCAGATCATTGGAAATATGCTCTAGTTAAGATATATGACAATGAAGTCTTATTTGGCTTGTCAGACATGAAAAAACATAATATAATTTAATGCGAAAATATTACACTATACTGTTATTGTGATCGCATCCTCTAGACACTTTTAAACTGGACTTTTTTTTTGTTTTTTTAATCTATTATTTTTTAATGAATATTTGATCTAGAAGGGTTTGGTAAGCTTAATGAAGATGTCGTATGACCATGTTGGGTGTAAGATTTCCTATTACCTGCAAGGAGAAAGTTTCATGTTGTTTTTAAAACTTGCAAAACCCAGAGGGATTCATATGAAATCTCTGAGTGACAATGTGTGTGAATATATAAATCATTTTTAAAAAGACCTCTCAGACGCTAACCCTTTATCTTTCCATCAAATACACATCAGAAGAAAACTATTTTGACATTTTCCTCTTTTCTATTCACACACAGAATCTTAAAGAAAAAAATGTCAAAGATACTTTTGGAAAAAAAAAAGCCAAGGTTGGTTCTAGGCTAGAGAAGAGTTGTAATAGTATTTTAACTGTTAACCAGTATTTACAATACACATTTTTATAGAACTTTTCTATTTGAGTTTACTCTTAACAACATGAAAATCAATCTAGTTTAATTGTCTAATAACAGCAGTCAAAGTATGATATATACTCATCTTACCTCAAGAAGCAAGATGATCAATTATTTTAGCTTGAAGATTTAATCAATGCTAAAATAAAGATTAGAAAAGAAGAAAAAAAATCATAATAGCAGTTGTTCACTATCACACTCTGACAAGCTGATCACATACACTTTGATTATTACAAAGGTCTGCTATATGCATAGATTTTTTGTTGTTACTGTATGTGCCTTGGCTCCCTGCTATTTCTGGTCCTCTTCATTGACTTCAGAGATGTGGGTTATACTGGCGTCATTATGCTTTGTGACGCCGGCCTGACCCATGTGACGTCACTACAGATGCCGAAGACAGCATGGAGTCGCATCAGAGAGGTGAGTAACAGTGGTTTTTATGTTGGCTCACCTCCCCTAGGCCTCCGATCATTATAATGAAGAGATCCCAGAGTATAATAATAGCTTGATTTGTTGTGGTTCGCTCAACAAATACTCTTGCCACGGGCCCGAGGCCTTACTTACTGATCCCCACTCCTGCTCATGGCCACCTCTGCAGGAACGGAAGCAGCCATGAGCAGGAGCAGGGATCGATAAGTAAATAGGGCCTACTGGGGTTACTCCAGCAGGTAACGGCCTATTAAAAAAAAAAAAAAAAAAAAAGCATCATGGGCCCTTCCTAAGGTCTCAAGCTGCTACAGAGGTACTTACAACTACTGTCACCCATCAACTACATACTACATTTTCATGTTTCTCTTCTGAAAGATTGAATCAATGTAATTGTATACACATCGGCAATGACCATGTCTATGGTTGTAACTAGAGATGAGTGAATCGAAGCTGCAGAAGTGAAATTCAATCCGAATTTCAGGAAATATTCGATTTGCATCAAATCCGAATTTCCTCATGCTTCGTGGTAAAGATTCGCATTTAGTTCAAAATGGCTGCTCTACATGGGATAAGGAACTCTGGGAATGCAGGATCACCCACTATGCCATGTGTGCATCCAATCAGCAGCCAGCCCTGTGATGTCACATCCCTTTAACCTCTTCAGAAGCGCACATGGCATGTTTGACCGCTGCATCCAAGGTGTTAAATCCCCCCGATCGGTTATGGAGCAGGGTGTTAGCTGTAACTGACGATCTAAGTTGCCGATTCGAATTTTTGAATACTTCGCTCCTCTCTAGTTGTAACTCTTATAAATAGGGATGTTACAATTTTTAATGCAAGAATCTACCTACAAGTTTTGTATTCAATTTGTGTATGTGTGGCCATTTAAAATATACAGACAAGTCATTTATCCAAAATAACTCATTACCTCCCTGAAATCTTTGAATCTTTCTAGTGCAGTTCCTCCAAATTTCAGCTTCCTCTTCATTTCTGAAAATTATCATTTGCTTCTTAGACTAGTCTATGCACACTAGTTCTTTGGCTTTGTAGTGTGAGACAATCCTCCCTTGGATGGAGCAGCTGAGAGCAGAAAGAAATGTCTGTGGATACCAAAAAACATTGTACATACAGTGTAATAGTGTGAGATACTCCCCACCACTGCATCGGGCATTTAACTATGTTGTGAAATGTTATTTGTTGACTGGAGGGCCAATTTAAAGCTGGAAAATGATTATTTTATCACTGACAGTAATAACAGCGCAGATAGAGAACAGGCATTTTCATGTTGTTGATAATAACAAAAGTCAATTCATTGTCTGTTTTATATTAGCACATTTCCCCTTTAAGCTCATGTTCCATGTCAAAAGAATCATTTATATTAATAGCACAGTATTGGATTTTCTAAATGCTTTTATATGATTAATCCTTGCAGTATTGTATCAGAGAATAAAATCAAATATTATTCTTTCATTTAAAACAGATCTTCACCTTCCTGTCACTTTCCGAACTCAATTTAGTATCGGCCTCTCGCTTCATTGCACACAGTTATAACTAGCAGTAATAATAATGGCTTGACATAGCAGTGAGAATCCAGAGTACAGAATCTTGCCAATAGTAGCCATGAATTAATAAGGTACGATTTTATTCTCCCTTTCAAGCTATTAAAACTTGGCACAAAGTTAAAAAAAAAAAAAAATCAAACAAATCCAATTCTAGTATACGCAAAGATGAAAGTTTGGCTTCTGCATCTGCTTATTTTCAGTTACATACTACATTTACCATTTTTATGAAAGTCAGTATGTTTTCTGACAATTGTTATTAAATCTAAAATTGACTTATCAATATTAATAACAGCAATATGAGCAGCAAGATTTTGTTATGACTTTTGGAAAATAATCATCTGTCACAGATCTTGAAAGCACAAAGTATATTACTATATGTTAGTTACAACATTATTACGATGACAATTTTATGATGTTAGTAAATGACGCTTGATAAATAAGTGCAGGGGGTATTCACTTAAAATGTGATCTAATGCAAACTAAGTGTTTTTTTTTAGCAGTATGTAAAGTAAATGTCTACTAAATTAGAGTTTCATATATAAATGTAAAATCTTTTATAAATAACACAAATAAACTTTTCTAGCTGAAATAATATTCAGAATACAGTAAGGTTCTTACAGAAAATGACTTTTACAATCAGGCTTAAAGTATCACTCCAGGAAGGTTTTTATTGACATACTATATAACATTAACTCACCAGAAGATTTGTAGTTGTGCAGTTGATTTATTTCCAACTCAGTTGCAGCCATACATTTTGGGCCACTTGGCTATAGTCTATAGATTTCTAGTCTATTTCTAGTCTAGTCTAGTCTATAGATTTCTGTCCACCAGTCTATAGATTGCTCTCCTATGTAGACAGAGTGTCAGTCTCTCCTGTTTAAAGAACTCCTTGTGGACTACAAGATTACATAAGCATTTATAAAATCTCTCCAGGCAGCTCACACATACCTCCCGTCCCGACCCAACATTCTACTTCCTCGGTATGTCCCTTCAATGTGTGAAGATGCCAGGAAGTAAAATAACAGGTGAGTCTGTACAATGATTAACTGCAAAAGTTATTAAACCCTCCTGACTCATACTTACTGTCTATACCATCTGTATGTACTGTATGCAGTATCTCCAGTGTATATCTATGAGATTTCTAGTTTCATTCTGCTTTCCTCAAACTCCTGCTAGTAAAAGCTTTGTGTGGATGCATGAGTGTAAAAGGACTCTGAGATGTACGGATACCCCACATAATTGGTATACAGTGAGATGATAGATACACAGTGTATATATATATATATATATATATATATATATATATATGTTAGGTGCCTGGATTAAGTAAATTTAAATTGCACCAGCCTACAAAGAACAATCTCAGTGCTTAATTGTACAAAGACTTACTGCAAACAATTCCCCTCCTCCTCGTTTTTTTGTTTTTGTCTCTTTATTTTGAAAGCAACAAAGATGGCAACGACTTACAAGAAGCATGACTTAGCCACTGTGAGGTGTCTGTGTGAGCAGAGAGGCTTTGATGGGACTTGGATCAAAGGATTTCCTTTTCCAGGTCTTTGTGGAGGAGGAGCCCAATGACATGAGTGTGCAGAGTGAAGTAGACTCTTGTGTTTCATTACTTCTCCAACAGCTAGGGCAGGGGTCAGCAAACTTTTTTGTATTATGTACCTATATTTTTAAAAAGTTAAAGTTAATGTATATACACACCATAGCAGTAATCAACTAACTGATCAATTAAACTTTCACTTCAATGTGATCCTTGTCCATGACTTTTTTGTGCAAAGATGATTCTTCTTTGGTGGATATGACTTTTGGCTGAACACAGTACTGAGGGTGATCTGCAGAGGATGAGGATGTCCCTCACATAGGGTAGACTTTTTTGTAACATAAATCCATGCAAATCTGTCCAGCCTTGTTGAAATGAACAAACACCTACTTTAGCATAATCAGCCATATCATATTTTACTTTTGCACTTGCTTCAAAATACAAAAACAAATTGCCCAGGCAATTGCTGTCCTCTGACTAGGCTAGCAAACAGCCTGGACACTAGGACGCCATGCCTCATGTTTTTCCCCTTAGTGCTTCCTCCCCTCTGACTGTGTTTACATGATCCATGAAAGAGAGGGACTACCAGGAGCAGCAGCATTTTAAACATTAGAGAGAGCCCTGTACCGAGTAAATATGCCTAAAGTGCCAACTTTGGCACAAGTGCCAGAGGTTGCTGACCCCTGAACTAGGAGATTGTGACCTGCAGACTCAATTACAGCTTGTTTTGCAAGAACACCAAGCAGAGTGGGAGTTTGAAAAGCAGCAAGCTGTGTGACAGTATAAACTGAAATTAGTCTGACTCTTTAGGGTTCTACCACCAGGAACCGTGAGTCCAGAGAGGCAACAACATTTAAACCCCTGGCTGGAGCATTTTCCTGTGAAAGACAAAGATGGTGACCTGAACACTTTCTTAAGAGGGCTTGAACAGACTTGCAGACAGTACCAGATACCCAGGGAGCACTTGTCATCGTAATAATGTTGTAACTAACATATAGTAATATACTTTTTGCTTTCAAGATCTGTGACAGATGATTATTTTCCAAAAGTGCTCCCAGGGGGTACTTGACCCCAGGCCTAAGAGGCTAGTCCCAA
This sequence comes from Leptodactylus fallax, assembly GCA_947044405.1. Lineage (NCBI taxonomy): Eukaryota > Metazoa > Chordata > Amphibia > Anura > Leptodactylidae > Leptodactylus > Leptodactylus fallax. Next base: position 5,172,378 of record CAMRHE010000024.1, read on the forward strand.
CAAGTGTTTGCAGCTTTTCCCCAACACCAGAATGGGGATTACGATGCCCTAAAACAAACCTTATTCTGGAAATACAATCTAACCCCGGAGGTATATCATAAAAGTTTCTAGACTCTACAACGTAGACCTACTGACAGCTACTCAGATGTAGTGAATAGCCTCAATACCCAATTCCAGCAGTGGATCTAAGCCTAAGGACAATGTTACAGTTGCCAATACTGTCATTTTGGGGCTTATAGATATTGATGCTCAGTTTTCTCTGATGTCCTGAATTTGTAACTTCTGAGGAAGTAATCCCAGGAAAAACCCTGACAGATTGGGGGAGGCCAACCTGATTTGCCCATACCACAGCCCCATGATTGGGGTGTGGGGAGGGGCAAAAGAAGTAGGGGTGTCAGAAAATATTCCCGCTAATGTCCTACTGGGGGCTGATCTGGGGTGGCATATGAACCCCTGAACAAGGCTAGTGAGGGATGTGAACATTGGTTGAATATGTACCCTGAACCAGAGATACCTGGTACAAGTGTAATGCCAGTTAGCAACCTATCTGTGCAGGGGGGGAGCTAACCCTCTGGAAGACAATGTCATCTCCCAGCACCAGAAAGCTATTAACCATGGCATTGATGATGGAAAAGCTGGGTAATAGGCGGACGGTTGTATGGAACATACCATAGAGATGTGCCTTGTTAATTTTTTGTATATTAACCTCTTCCCGACATGCATACTCATGGGCATTGCATCATGCAGCATATTTTCCATTAAAGAAAAAGATTTTCATAATGTGGCATGGGATGGAACATGCCAGATTTTTTATCTTCTGGATTCTCATGGAATGTATGAAAAGATGCTCTGTATGACTCTAATGGATTTTCTAATGTTTATATACAATATTGGAACACCAGGGAAACACTAACTAAAGGGCACCATAGCATGAACAAAATTGGGTGGCCCTCTTTGTAAAAATCTTACAATGGCAACCGCAACATGGTCCTTGTGCCTCTGTTAAAGCTTGCCTGTGCAAATTCAAGATTCCTTAGCTATTTTGTTGTAAACTTTGATACATAAATAGGTGCTAAATACATAATGCATATTACAGACAGAAACTACTGGGAACAACTGTTACTACAATGCAGAAGATTTGAGATTTAGAGGACCCATAAGCTGTCATGTCTTATCTGTCCATTCAATTATTATTGCTCCTGGAAATGTATGGATATGTCCTTTTAAAATATGATACTTTCAGCACTGTACTCACTGCACTGAGAAATAGTAATAATAACAACAAGCAAGGTAAAACGTATATACTTTGTGCTGAGCATAAAATAGCTGTACATGATAAAGTCATTTACATAGATCACCAAAGAAAATATCCCTGTGACCTGCACTGCCCTCTTTTGTATTGAACTAGGCATAACAGAGCATATCAGTATTGCTGGTTTGGGAATATTGCTTAATATTGCAAGCTGATATCTCATGTATTTGAAGTTTTCTCTTAATGTTGCATTGAACATTTATGAGTAATCATAGATATGGTTTGGTTATGATATAAATAAAAATAGAAAGTGAGCAAAATATGTTTTTGTGCTTTGTGAACATTGCACATTCCACCCACATTTTATCTAACATTAACTCAATGGTTGTTTTTGAAATCATACATACCATGTAACAGTGGACGATTCTACTGTATCAATGTATAAGTGAAAACTTACAGCATATACAGTATTTGTGTGCCAATTACTCATTGTTTATTTGTATACAGTAGTTGTCAAAAATGACAGCCTTAGGTGATGGCCAGCTTTATGGAGTTGCAGAATTGCTTCTATAGCCATATTTAAATAATAAAATTTTGACTCCATGAAGTCACCACAAGGAGGAATTATTGTGCTTGTAGTTTTAAAGATCTTATGAAATTTACTATTAAATGTTACAAAAAAGGCTCAAAATAATTTATAATAATAAACTTAGTTATTCTCATCTTACTGATCCCCTTTCACTCTAATTTTAATGCTTCTCAGGTCCTCCATCGATCTCTACCTCCCAGTCCCTCTCGATGTCCAAGAAATTATTGCTGAGCCATCATTGGTTGCAAGCAGTTATTGACCGAGCAGGGTCATTTTCTATGTGTCAAGAGGTACCTGAAAATAGACGACATTGGGGGGACCCAGGAAACATTGGAATAGTAATGCTGAAAAATCTGTAAGGTCAACATGACCTTTTCTTATTTTTTTTTATTTATTTTACTTTAAACCATTTGCCTTTTTTCAATTCAACCAGACAAGCCCTTTTAAATCTTTGTGCAGTAAAGTCTCTATGGAAAGTATTGGTGATATTATTATTATTATTATTATTATTATTTAATTCATGTCATTTCATTTGTAAATTCTGCTTTTTTGTTATATGATGTGCCAATCATCTTGTCCTAGGACACACTGTATAAGGAAAGGGAGTACAGAAGGAAAGGAGAGAGGAACAGGAGAAACCTATTTGGTATTGCAATTAAAGGAGACCCAAAATCAAATTTCTGCCTCAATTATAAGCTCAATATGGACTTTTTAGAGAGCATGTGAGAATTGCTTAATGAGTTTGAAAAGCCCCTATCTGCCAGAACCTGCCAGAGAAAATGGTGTGTGAGTGGTGAAGTTCATATATTCAGTAAAAGAAATAGTGCATGCTAAATATTCTGTAAAGTAAATGTTAAAAACAAAAGTATTTTCAGTGTCACTACGGAAAATTGATTTTTTGTTTTCAATTCATTAAGTAGAAAGGTTACTTAGTACTTGCAATAGGAAACACGACTTATTGAGATATTTATCTCTAATTTATTAATTAGATTTTTTAATGTTCTAAAGTTTAGTGGTTTTTTTTCTTTCCTGTTTTTACAGTGTTTTTCTGGCCTCTGTAGCATATCATGAGTTATGACAAAATATTATTAGACATGTTGACAGGTAATCTATGCTATTTGAACTCCACATTTATATTTATATTTTATGCCATTTGTGTGCAGTTATACACGTGATCAAAAAGACAATAATGTTGTTGGAAGTAAAATAAATGGCCAAATGCTCAATTTGTGACTGAAAGGTTATAATAGCTCACACTTCTTTTAAAGGTCTTGACCTATCTTTTTTCTTGTAGGAAACCATAAATGATATCTGTCAGGTCCTTCAAATGCATGCAATTTTGTCACAAATTACAAAATGCTTTAGTCATTCTTTCCAAAGACCTCATTCCTGATGTTTCAATAGAATTTGAACAGTTTCCATTTTCTTCAATGACATGTACATCATCTATCCAAAGCTTAATAATATTTGTTTTCTGACATTGTTTGTTCTACTACCTTCAGCTTTAGAGAATGCCATACCCTAAATCAGACAACTATCTAAAAAGGTGGCTATTATCATGGTCCAAATGTAAGTGTTTTCCTGCTTATGTCTGTTTTGTAATGCTATAAATTAATCACATAAGGTTTTTCAGTTCTTGATATGCAAAGAATATACTATGCAAAATGCATATTAAATTCAGTACAATATTTGTAAAGTATTTATTTATTAAATAGATGTACGATCAAAATTAAGTACTGATTAATTTCAATATATAGTTTTACAGGGATTGGAGCTTTGTTTTTGTTATCTTAAACATAGGTCTTATGAATGCAAGACCTGTTCATTTGTCATATAGGGTATATGGAAAATAAATCGGGAATCTGCCACTTGGGGTAACCCTCTATGATCCAGAACAGAGAGCATTCATGAGCATCATCCAATTTGACTCAAATTACATGGTTACACGGTTGAACCGGCAAGGCATTCTACACTGTTATTGTACTTTTTCCTGTAGCATCTTTCCTCAGTAAAATCAGCTGTTTGCTGTGGTTACCAGGATTGGGACCCAGGGTGATCAACTGATGAGAAAACCCCTCTAGGCTAAGGTCCAACATTATGGAAATGCAGCATTTTTGGCTGCCTCAGAAACACGGCAGAAAAAAATGCTGTGCTTTACAGTACCAACAAAGTTAACCACTTCCATACCAGATGCTTTACCCCCCTTCCAGACCAGGTACATTTTCAAGTTTTTTGTATGTGCGGTTTTAGAGGGCTATAACATTTTTATCATTTGCGTTATTCAACTAATTTCTGTGTTTTTTTTTGGTGACACATGAGGCTTTATTTTTATGTTTTTATTTTTTGCATGTGTTTCAATTTTTTTTATATCCGAGAAAATATAAACAAAAGAGGAGGAAAAACATGTCTGTTTTTCACTTTTCATTTTTTTTTTATTTAATAACACAAAGTGATACTAAAAAACTTTATAAAATAGTTTTTACTCTCTGTTACAGTAATTTTTATTTTGTATGGAGTCATCGGGGGTGGAACTATAATGTTTAATAAGGGCGTTTTATTGGCGTATTGTTTTATTTATTTTTTAATTATTTTATTTACTTTTTTTTTTACTTTTCTATAAATTTTTTTATTTATTTTTTTTTTTTTACATTGTGTCCCCATAAAGTCATAATAGACCTTTGGGGACATCTGATCACTTTTTTTTTTTTGTTGGGGAGGCTGATTTCCCCTATAACTGGGGCTGGTACATTTAGCCCCAGTTGCAGGAGGAATATAGTCTCCTGCACGTTACTTGCACATTACTATAGAGTATATTACTATACTGTAGGACCCAGCAGCTCTAACACACTCTGATCCCGGCGGATCATATGACCGCCGTGTCAGAGGAGAGCCGCAAGATGGCGGCACCCATAGCGCTGTATACTGTACACAGCGATCAGGAAGGCAGGGAAGGTAATAAACCTTCCCTGTCATCTCTCTGGGAGCTCTGGCTGAAGTTACAGCCGGCTCCCCATTTCTTTTTATATCAATAGTTTTTATTGAAATTTTTGCATAGATATTGTACAAAAGGTCAACTTAAGGAATGTAAAATGCAAAATACAGTCATGGCATTACAGGTCGCAAGTACACAAGGTGTACAAAACACTCTATATACATACATCATAAACACAAATATATAGTAAATTACATCCTAGTATTCTGTAAAAATAAAACATTAAATATGTAGACAATTAGCTAGACTTGGCAAAGCACTGTGTACAAATAGTATGCACATCGTGGCCATGAGGGGAAGGGGAGAGGTCAGAACAAGCGGGAAAAGTAAAGTATAGTAAAGTGAAGTCAAGTCCGCCAAGTGGGTTAAAGAAAACTCGACTCAACACCACACAACACAACACAACAGGCCTGAAGAACAAAGGGGGAGGGAGTGCACCACTCTGTAGCAATCAGTAGAGTAACTGGAGGTCTGTCCCGTAAACACGCGCGCAGACCCACCTGTGCCAGCTGTAATCAAGAATTACTGAAGTATAGAGATAGACCAACAAATACCCTAGAAATAGTCTAGTGTAGTATACCATAGGTGAATGGAAGGAAGACGACTTATATCCCGGGGTTGAAAATAGCCAAAACATATGGTCTGTCAGTGGGCACTGGATGGGGGGAAAGCTGTCAACCATATCTCCCAATTTCTCCTAAACTTATCTAAGCTCCCACCATTGCATGCATAGATTTGTTCAAATTGATAGTTCAATTATACCATTGATATCAATTCTGACAGTGATGGACAAGAGGTGGATTTCCACCTGCGCGCCATAAGTAGGCGAGCAGCCCCCAGTACCTGGCATACGACAGTTCTATACCTGCTCGACACCTCGTGGATGCCCAGCAGGGGCAACGCCATCTCGGGCGCTGATCTCACCCCACCTCCGCACAATGTGGTGATCAGGAAAAACACAGATACCCAGAAAGGCTGAATGAGTGGGCAGTGCCAAAACACATGAGTCAAAGAGCCAACCCCTCCGCAACCTCTCCAACAACATGAAGGGCACGAAGGAAAAAACTTAGCCAAACGGAGAGGCGGGTAATACCAACGCAAAAGCAATTTTCTGTATTGCTCCCAGTGTGAGGCACATACCGTGGATTGCTTAGCCCACCTAACCGCCTCCCGCCAACAGTGAACCTCAAAGCCTCGGCCCAAATCTTCCTCCCAGAGAAGCATGTGTTTTGTTTTTTGAAAGGTGCAATCCAAGTTCAGTGTACAGTACAGAGTTTTAGTGGCATATGTAGCCGGGGTGGTCCGAGAGTGCAGTAGGTTAGCGGCCGGCTGCGGCAGGCTAATTCGAACCAAGGGGGCGTCAGATAAATAGGAAGCTAATCTAACATAAGTAAATGTCTCTTTTGTAGGTAAGTTATATTTCTCTTCTAGCGTGGAGAAGGGTACCATAGTGTCACCTATGTATAAATCAGAGATATACTTTATCCCAAAGCTGCTCCAAGTGTCTAGGGACAAATGCGGAATCTTATGAGGGAGCACTTTGAGAGGCAGATTCAGGGTGACCCCAGGGATGTTGCTATCTGGGATGTCGCAAAAGCGTGCCACGCCTTAACTGTAGCTAGTACAGCCGGTGGTACAGAAGGTGGTAAGCGCTTGGTGGGCTCGGACGCTAACAAGCAGCTTTCCCAGTCGGTAATCTGAGCCATTTTAGTCTCCACCTCTGGCCATAGTTTATCATGGTTCGAGGTAAGCCAGAATTTAAGTTGCCCTAAAATTATAGCTAAGTGGTAATGGTACAGATTAGGTATTCCCATGCCTCCGTTGTCTCTAGATTTGAAGAGTGTATGTAGAGCTACTCTGGGTTTGCAGCCATTCCAAATGAAAGCCACCATCTGCTTTTGGAAGCTCTGAAAAACAGACCTAGGTATCGGAACAACTAGGGTTCTCAAAAAATAGAGTATTCTAGGAAGAATCAACATTTTATATAACACTATCCTCCCCATCCATCAGTGTTCAAATTTAGTCAACACATCCAGCTCTTTCTGAAGGGAAACTAACAAACCTGGGAAGTTGGCTTTAACTAGATCTTTTGGGTTCGGAGTCAGCTGAATTCCGAGATAGGGTAACGATAGTGGGCACCATTGATAAGATGAAGAGTCTTTGATATAACATATATGACTTTGTGTCAGACCAAGTCCCAGAATCTGGGACTTGGATTCGTTAACTTTATAGTATGACAACGCTCCAAAGTCCGACAACGTCTGGGCAACCGTGCAGAGGGTGTTGTCGGAATAAGAAAGGGATAGTATTACATCATCTGCGAATAAATTAATTCTATGGTCCAAATGACCCAACTTAATACCATTAAGACCAGGGTGTGACCTAATTTTTTTCCGCTAAAGGCTCCATCATTAAGGAAAATATTAGGGGGGACAACAGGCATCCCTGTCTCGTGCCGTTAGTGATAGGGAAGGGACAGGAAAGAACCCCATTCACCAGCACCCGTGCGGACGGGTCAGAATAAAGTGCGGAGATCGCAGTAGCTATGGGGCCCGAAAAGCCAAACTTACTTAAAACTTCAAAAAGATAACCCCAATGAACCCTATCGAACGCCTTCTCCGCATCCAAGGACAGGAGCAGAGAAGGCGTCCGCCGAGCCCGGGCCGCCACAACCAGCGAGATCACACGTCTCGTGTCGTCTGGGACCTGTCTCCCTTTGGTAAAGCCCACCTGGTCGCGGCCAATCAGTCCAAAAGCCGATTCGCTAGAACCTTGGCAAATAACTTGACATCTGCATTTAATAATGATGTAGGCTTGTAATTAGAGGGGAGAGAGGTATCCTTGCCTGGCTTAGGTAACGTCACAATCGTAGCAGTTAGCATCTCCTGGGGAAATCTGCCAGTAGACTTTGCCAAGTTAAACACCACTGTAAGATGAGATAGGATATGTGACTTGAATAATTTGTAATATTCCCCCGAGAAACCATCTGGACCAGGAGATTTATTGGGCTTTAAGCCATCTATCGCTTTAGCCACTTCCTGATTAGATATGGGAGCGTTTAAAGATTGGAGCTGCGTTTGGGAGATGGAGGGAAGTTGCAAGGAGTTGAGAAACTGAATGATATCCAATCTAGAAGGCTGCACGGTGTCCGGGTCCTCCCTTAAATTGTACAAGTCCTGATAGTATTTACTGAATTCATCAGCAATATGCTGCGGATGAAACAGTTTTGCATTAGTCGATTTGGAGAGAATAAACGGAATTCTACACTTAATTCTAGCCGCCTTGACTCGCTGTGCCATCAGTTTACTTGCTTTACACTGTGTTCCAAATTATTATGCAAAAAGTGTTTAGGAGTGATAAGGTAAGAATTTTTTTGTTTGTCAGTTAAACTCATTGATGGTGATGTGTGTCAGGGCTCTTTATATCACTGAAAGCAATTGCAGACACCTGTGCTAATTAGTTTGGCAAGTGTGTCCAATTAAAGGCAAGACTACTTAAGAAGGCTGTCCCACATTATTAAGCAGCCTACATTATCAGCCAAAATGGGAAAGGAAAAGGATGTGTCGGCTGCTGAGAAGCAACAAATTGTGGAGAGTTTAGGTCAAGGCATGACTACAATCAACATTGCCAAGGCACTTCAGCGTGATCATCGCACAATCAAGAAGTATGTAGCTGATTCACAGAACATACGTGTGCGTGCTGATAAGGGAAAATTGAGGACTCTTTCCAACAGGCAATTACGTCAGGTTAAAAGAGCAGCTTCAAAAATGCCTTGTCGTAGCAGCAGACAAGATTTTGAAGCTGCTGGTGCCTCCAACGTCCCCCCGAACAACAAGATGCAGGGTCCTTCAGAGGTTTGCAGCTGTGCTCAAGCCATCCTGTCGACCTCCTCTATCCACTGCATACAAGCAGAAACGGCTCCAGTGGGCCAAACAATACATGAAGACTGACTTCAAAACTGTTTTGTTCACCGATGAGTGCCGTGCAACGCTCGATGGTCCAGATGGATGGAGTGGAGGATGGCTTGTTGATGGACACCCCATGCAAACACGGCTACGGCGCCAACAAGGAGGAGGTGGAGTAATGTTTTGGGCTGGAATCATGGGGAGAGAGATTGTCGGCCCCTTTAGGATCCCTGAAGGGGTAAAGATGAATTCCATAATGTATGTGGAGTTTCTCAAACAGCACTTCCTGCTATGGTTCAAGAAGAAGAACCATGCATTCCGCAGAAAGATCATTTTCATGCATGATAATGCACCGTCTCATGCTGCAAATAACACATCTGCATCTCTGGCTGCTATGGGCATAAAAGGGGACAAACTTATGGTGTGGCCCCCATGCTCCCCTAACCTCAACCCCATTGACAACCTCTGGAGCATCATCAAAAGGAGTGTCTATGATGGCGGGAGGCAGTTCACATCTAAGCAACAGCTCTGGGAGGGTATTCTATCCTCATGCAAAACAATTGAAGCAGAAACCATCCAAAAACTGACAAATTCAATGGACGAGAGAGTTCAGAAGCTTCTTTCGAACAAGGGGTCCTATGTGCAAATGTAACATCACCTCGTATAAAGTTTTGGCTTGAAAACTGTTTGATTTCAGTTTGTAATAACCTGCTAATGCTTATAATTTCACAATGACCATTTTTTTGTTCTTAATAAAAATGAAAAGGTTGCAAATTCTGCTGTGCATAATAATTTAAAACATGCATTTTGAGTGTTTTTTTTTTTTTTTTTAAATATACTGTTATCATAGGCAGTTTGTTCAAAAACCTTTCAATTATACTCGAATAGTTGATGACTGGAAAATTACAAAGACTGCAATTCATATAGGTAATTTTGGAAAATATGAGAAAATATTATTTGCATAATAATTTGGAACATAGTGTATTAAACGACCAGTAGTAGGACGCCTTCATTTGTTTAGAGTGTTTCTCGAAATCCACCAATAGGTGTGCCCTTAAGTCATCTCTAGCTTTTTGCAAGGAAGCCAGTAAAGTGGGATTAGGGGCTGTCTTATGTTGTTTCTCTATAGACGCAATGGAAGCCAGTAGCTCCTTCATTGCATGTGATCTCATGCGCTTAAAGCGTGATGTATGCTGAATCAATAAGCCCCTGACAAAGGCCTTATGGGAATTCCAGAGGCAAAATTTGTCAGTTACTGACGGAGTATTAATATCAAAGAATTCGACAATGTCTGTGGATAATTTTTCAGACACTGATTTCAGGGACATGACATATGTATTATTGCGCCATGACACAGGGGGGGCTGTTGTGGCACCATAACGGATTGTAAGGGTAACAGGCGCGTGGTCGGACCACGTGATATTGCCTATCTCACAGCATTGTACTCTAAAGAGCATATCAGTCTGGACCAGAAACATGTCTATTCTGGAATATGAATGATGTCTGGCAGAGTAATAGGTATAGTCTTTCTCGGAGGCATGAAAACACCTCCAGACATCATGAAGCTCCTCTTGTTGAAGCCAGGGCCCTAGTTGTTGAGGCACATGCTTGCCGCGATGAGTAGAATCAGCGGCAGCATCATGCACTATATTAAGATCACCACACAAAATAACCTGACCCTGTGCATGTTTCTTTACCTTCCTCAATACCCGATTTAAAAAGGAGATTTGAGATGTGTTAGGACAGTACACATTCAAGATAGTAAAAGGGCAGTTATCAATTAAACATATGAGAGCTACATAGTGGCCCTTGGGGTCAGTGATGACATGTACGAGCTGAAAGGATACCGTATTTTTAACTGCTATAAGGACACCTGCAACCTTCCTAGAGGCATTTGAGCAGTAGATGTATGGGAAAAGTCTATGAGAAAACCTTGGTGGACGAGGGTCACAGAAGTGCGTTTCCTGTAAACATATTACATCCGCCGCAGATCCGAGCGCCTCCTTCCATAACATTGAACGTTTAAAGGGACTATTCAGGCCCCTTACATTAAGTGACAAAATTTTTACTCCCATGAAAACATTTAAAAATTAAGTACACAAACTGGCAGTAAGATGACTGAAGTGCTAGAGTGTTCCCAAGAATAAGTCCATCAGGCCTAAGAGGGTAAAACTGGTTAAGAAAAGTGTTAAACCTAGAACTAGTTAACAATAAAAAGAGTAGTTGTACAAAACCGTGCAGTATAATACTGCGCAAACTTGGGGGAAAGTTTGCCATAGAGTTCAAACACAGAAGGTAGCGCAAGTGACTCACAGAGTGTCCATTGCAGGGTATTCACTCGGCAGAGCTATTTAATTTCCACAGAGGATCCAGTTTGTGGGACTCAGTTCTGGGTGGTTTCTGGACATCAGAGGCAGGTGGTGGTAGGTTCCATTGTAGCAGTAGATTCTTGCCAGTGTCGAGGGAGTTAAATGTATGGGTTGCTCCATTCTTTACGACAATAATTTTTGTAGGGAATCCCCACTTATAGGGAACATTTTGTTGACGAAGGACCGCCGTAATGGGAGCGAGCTTTCTTCTGGCGGCAATGGTGGCCCGAGACAGATCTGTAAATAATTGAATAGCTTTGAAAGGCTCAGGCAGAGAAGATCTTTTCCTGGATTAGTTCATGAGACAATCTTTGACATGGTAAAAATGTATGCGGGCAAGAGTATCCCTAGGTATATGGTCAGGCATTCCTTTTGGCTTTGGAAGGCGGTGTGCCCTGTCGATGATCAGGTCCGCATCGGAGCAATGTGGCAGGGTCGCTTTCATTAGCCGTTGCAAAAAAGGAATCAATTCCCTGGCAGCGACTGACTCTGGTATGCCACGAAACTTAACATTGTTCCGTCTATTTCTATCCTCCATGTCGGCTAATTTAAGTTTAACTGCCGCCAATTCTTCCTCGAGATCGTTATGGGCATCTACTATGGTATTATGTGCAGAAGCGAACTCGCCCATTTTATTTTCAACATGGTTAAGTCTATCGCCAAGAGAGTCAACCGTGGAGGAAACGAATGAAATTGCTTTAGTGATATCTTTCTGAATAAATCTATGCAAAGCTAGCATCATATCTTTCAAGAAGGACTCAGAAGCTGATTGGGTGCCTGCTGGGATAGACTGAAGCACATCACATGTTGGGGTTCTTCTATAGAGGTCCCCGGGTGTGAATCAAAACATGAAGTGGTATCCCATTTCATTCGTTGTTTCACTGGGCTATGTGTGGGGGTAGTGTCACCTGTCGGTGGAGTTGTAGGTGCAGGGGAAGCAGCAAGCTGGAAAGCTGCAGCTAACATGGCTGCTGAGGAGGGTTGGAGGCCCCTCTTAGAAGCCTGCTGTGGGCCTGCTTGGCTGCTGGAATGACTCCCTTGGGAGTCTGTGCTATCGCCCGTAGAGCCCAGGTGTGGGGGGGTCAAGTGCTGCAACAGCTCACCTGTGATATGTTTCGTCCCGGCAGATAAGTGGTCGGCTGCGCGCTGGTGTGAAGGGAGAAGGGACGCATCGGCGCCATCTTGCCCAGTGGCCTGCGCTGCAAAAAAGTCTGTGAGCCGCTTGGGAGGACCCTTTTTTTCCCCGCTTCGCCATCCTGCGATGTCCCCTGATGTATTTGGACCCCAATGGAGGTAATGAGCCGGCGTATGTCGGCGCTGAGCAGAGCGATGAGCCGCTTATTACTGTGAGGCCACGGAGCTCTTTCAAGCTGCGGCCATCTAACTCGGCAGTCAAGCCACGCCCCCCAGCTCCCCATTTCTACTGAGTTCTGCTTGGACGTACCAGTACATCCTTGCAGAACTAGACAACCACCTTTCGGACGTAAAAACCCAATGGGCGGTCCGGAAGTGGTTAAAGAGATTCCATTAATATCATCCACATACAATTATAGGCCCTAGCCTTAAACTGTAAAAGCCTTGCTTTGCTTCAGACATCCATACTGTTTGCAGATACTATGAGGAGTGCATAGGAAACAATGGTATTGTTGTATAAATGCGTTTAACTATTATATGCATTAGGATCCTATGACACCTTAAATGGCATCTCTTTGAGAAAAGAAGCAGAAGTTTATGAATACTACACACGTGGACAAAATTGTTGGTACCCCTCGTTTAATTAAAGAAAAACCCACAATGGTCACAGAAATAACTTGAATCTGACAAAAGTAATAATATATAAAAATTCTAGGAAAATGAACAAATGAAATTCAGGCATTGCTTTTCAACCATGCTTCAACAGAATTTTTTAGAAAAGAAAACTCATGAAACAGGCGTGGACAGAAATGATGGTACCCTTAACTTAATATTTTGTTGCACAACCTTTTGAGGCAATCACTGCAATCAAACAATTCCTGTAACTGTCAATGAGACTTCTGCACCTCTCAACAGGTATTTTGGCCCACTCCTCATAAGCAAACTGCTCCAGTTGTCTTGGTTTTGAAGGGTGCCTTTTCCAGACGGCACATTTCAGCTCCTTCCAAAGATGCTCAATAGGATTTAGGTCAGGGCTCATAGAAGGCCACTTCAGAATAGTCCAATATTTTCCTCTTAGCCATTCATGGGTGTTTTTAGATGTGTGTTTTGGGTCATTATCCTGTTGCAAGACCCATGACCTGCAACAGAGACCAAGCTTTCTGACACTGGGCAGCACATTTCTCTCTAGAATCCCTTGATAGTCTTGAAATTTCATTGTACCCTGCACAGATTCAAGATACCCTGTGCCAGATGCAGCAGAGCAGCCCCAGAACATAACAGAGCCTTCTCCATGTTTCACAGTAGGGACAGTGTTCACAGAGCAGATATGCCTTGTCAAAAATCATAGGACATTCTCCCAGAAGCTTTGTGGCTTGTCAACATGTAGTTTGGCAAGTTCCAGTCTGGCTTTTTTATGATTTGTTTTCAACAATGGTGTCCTCCTTGGTTGTCTCCCATGAAGTCCACTTTGGCTCAAACAACAACGGATGGTGCGATCTGACTGACGTTCCTTGAGCTTGAAGTTCACCTTTAATCTCTTTAGAAGTTTTTCTGGTCTCTTTTGTTACCATTTGTATTTTCCTTCTCTTTGATTTGTCATCAATTTTCCTCCTGCGGCCACGTCCAGGGAGGTTGGCTACAGTCCCATGGATCTAAATTTCTGAATAATATGAGCAACTGTAGTCACAAGAACATCAAGCTGCTTGGAGATGGTCTTATAACCTTTACCTTTAACATGCTTTTCTATAATTTTCTTTCTAAGCTCCTGAGACAACTCTTTCCTTCGTTTTCTCAGGTCCATGTTAAGTGTGGTACTCACCATGTCATCAAACAGCACAGTGAGTATCTGTAGCCCTATATACAGACCCACTGACTGATTACAAGATTGTAGACACCTGTGATGCTAATTAGTGGACACACCTTGATTTAACATGTCCCTTAGGTCACATTATTTTCAGGGGTACCATCATTTCTATCCAGGCCTGTTTCATGAGTTTTCTTTTTTTAAAAATTCTGTTGAAGCATTGTTGAAAAGCAATGTCTGATTTTCATAGAATTTTTATACATTATTACTTTTGTCAGATTCAAGTTATTTCTGTGACCATTGTGGGTTTTTCTTTCATTAAATGAGGGGTACCAACAATTTTGTCCACGTGTGTATAACATAATTGTCAACCCACTTTACTTATTTTTAATAAAGGTAGCAACAAATATTACACAAATGACACGCTGGTGTGGACAGTATTAATTGGACATATGTTGGCATAGAAAGTAAACTGGAGTATGCAAATAACTTATATACAGACCAGCTCATCTACTGTTGACTTATGGGCAACATGTTAACTCAAAGATTAGCTCAATTCTGAATAGAAACAATGTCTACAAATACTCTCAATGTATACAATAAGTGTACTGGCTGCTTTTGAAATGGGCCCTGGTATGTTTGGGAAACATTTGACTAATAGCCCCATTAGGGTCAGGAACTAATGGAAAAGATGACATTCTTTATATAATGCTGTGTAATATGTTAGCATTATGTAAACAATGAGAAAAAAAGTATAAATAAATAAGATGGTGCTACTTGCCCTTCTTCTATTCCTTCAGAAATTGAGCTTGATCACATTTGTCCCATTACAGACTGTTAATCCTTAGCTTCGTATCAGTCTGTACACCAATACTAAACAAATATTCGAGCACATATGTCACTAAATGGTTATGACTATAAATTGTGTTTTATTTTTGCGTGACGTATAAAAATATTTGAGAGAGTTAAATGGATTTGCCTTCAGAATATTGATACACATCAGAGTCTTTTTCTGTTATCTATTTTTAAAATATTTTTGAAAAAAATTTATTCACGCTCTTGATGCCAATGGGAATATATTTCTTATTTCTATATCTCAGGAGACTTCAGTCATATAAATTAACTTATTGCTGCAGTTTTATTTTAACTTTTTATTCCATTTGGGTTTGCTAGTAACAAAACAAATACTAGAGTACATATGTTGCTATATGGATATTGCTATAAATCATATTTTATTTTGGGGTGACATATAATTCCCCGATCCAAACAAATACATGTGTGTGTTAAATAGATTTGCCTTGAGAACATTGATACACATTGGCATACTTTTATATTATCTATTTTTTCATAATTTTAAAGAATGTATTCACACTCTTGACTCCTATGGAAATATATTTCTTATTTCTATATCTCAGAAGCATTCAGCTAATGTAAATTAAGTTGTATTTGTAGTTTTATTTTGTCATCAGCTTTTTAACCTACTGTCTGAAATATAGGTATGATGTGTTTTAGAACTATTGTCTTAGAATAGATATGACCTAGTTTTAAAGTCTCCTTGTAAATCATTCATTGTGCATAAATGATTCATAGTGCCTTCAAATATATAATAACACCACTAAAGGTTATTTACCAGCTTCTGAATGACAAAAGCAACTGCACTGTAAATATGGGCAAACCAAACTAGCTAGAAAAAAAACTGTGACTAGGCCATTCAGTAGGTAGGAACACTCTAAAACTGAACTGTGATATGTCACCTTTAGGCTAAGGCTCCACGTAGCAGGCTACAGCAAAAAAGCGCTGTGGGAGAAACCACGGCAGCAACGCATCACGGTTTTTCCGGCAGTGTTTTTCACAGAAAGTTCTCAGAAGTTTCCTCTGCAGGCTTTCTGCTTCAATTATACCTATAGGGAGACCAGCGGCGTTTCCATAGATATAATTAACATGCTGCGATTTCCAAAACCATAACGATTTTGGAAATCGCAACGTGTCCGCAGCGCATATTTTTTAAGGTGAAGATGTGAATGGGATTCCACTTTTCTGTGACTGTAAAACAGCACAGTTTTTCCCGCCAGGTGAGGCACCGGCCTAAACTTACAAAGCAGTGAAAGTTAAAAGAAGTCTACTAACACCAAAATAACTTCTAAACCACTTATATCCTGTTGCAAGAGACCTTAGAGGCATATTGAAAATACATTTTTTATGTCAAAGTGAAATTTTGTTGGAAAGAAAATCAACTTTTAACCCATATGAAAATGAGGCATTCACCCGTGATATGACCATGCCTTTTCAACTGTGATTGTTACTGGTGCACCAGCAGATGTGCCCAATATGCAGGAGCACAGAACACCTAATTTGCATATGGATTAAAGTTTATTATTTTACCAGAGATATTTGACACAGAAAAGATATGTTCATTTCATTTCGTATTGCAATAAGGATCCCTAAAACATCATATGGTATCTTGGTGGTGGTAGATTCCCCTTAATTTTTACTGTATGGTGAAGTAAGGGTAACTATTCACAATATTATTTACAGCATTAGAAACCTAGTAAAACCTCTAAAATATTTGAAGGTTAAAGAAAATTATCACATATAAAAGTTATTAAAAACTTCTGGAAACTTAATTACTTTTTATTCTGAGAACAGGGTATTCTTCAGGTTGCTGTACTGAACATGTAAAAAAAAATCAAAAGGAGTCTTTCTCCTGTCCAAAGTAGTAACTCATTCCTTCACAGGTAAAGAGCAGTAGACAACATGTAGTACCATACTGTGCTATGGAGAGGTGATACCGAACAGCCAGTATACTGTATTTACTTTTATGATGCAAATAATCGCTAACATGCACCACAGATAGAAACTGTTTGCAGCATTGTTTGTTGAACATCATTTCAAATGATCATGGCTAAGAAATGATCATTGTAATTTGAGTACAAACTGGGTCTGATTTATCACTCCTTGCGTGCCAGATAACTGACATACAAACCATAAAAAGTCACAATTTTTGGCCAACTTTCTACGTTTTTCACTCTGCATTGCACTTTCCTCAAGAGTGGAGTGGTTGAGGCGTAGTGTCAGCAGGCCATTGGTTTTGTCAGATTTTATCATAATTTACAAAAGTTTTCTGACAAATAATGCCAGAAATCTACGCCATCAAGTTGCTGGCCTAGATTTCTGTGTAGTCACATGGACCCTGGATATTTGCACCTCATCATTAGTTAGGCACACACACCATTGGGGGAAGGGATTATCAAGACCGATGTGGAAAATACCAATCTTGAAAAACAAGCCCCACTGTAATCTCCCCTAAAACCAGTGTTTATGAAGTAATGCATATTAATCTGATGTCTCTGTATAAAATCGGAGGCATACAGTGAGGACCAATTGTTAAGGCTTTCATTTTATTTATCTGTGAAACAATAATACAACAATGTGCATGAGCCTTTAATTTCTGACACAAAAGAGGTTTGCACAGAATGAATAGAAACTGGGTATAACCTATGATGCACAGTGATTTGATTCATGTAAATGGATCAATGGACCCAAAAATCCAAACACTATGGATTAAAAAGGGCTTTCTGGTCTTTCATTTTTTATTAACATATGTTCTGGATTATTTACAGTATTAAAAGAATTAATATTTAAGTTTCCAATCAGCCACCTCTCCTGACCCATGGGGTACCGTGCTGGTCTCTGTACTTCCTTGTTCTTGTTGACATAGAAATGTGACTGTTCAGCCAATCATAGTGACTGACGAAGTGGTCAGCTTTTCATGTGTACAGGCACCAGGAAGTATGCATATTGACAAGGGACCTGGGATGTGTGGGAATGGGATCAGTAAGGTATTTATTTTAAAAAATGTTTAAAGAAATGTGAGTATTTCAACATAATGTGGGCAGACAACTCCTTTAATAATATTAAAAGTTTGTATACTGTACATATACTATTAACTCCAAATATAAAACCTGTAGTCAACATTAGGTTGTAGCAATCTTTAAATAACATTTGGAATACAACTCTTAATTAAAACATTGCTAAAATTCTGAACATAAATTAATCCATGTTCAAGAGCAGCATAAGGCAGCTCCGTTTTTTTTTACAGAAGTGATGCCTTTGCAAAAATAAATCATGAAGCAAATATTGCAAAGCATTAAAAGGTCTGAACATATGCATGTTGAAAGGAAGACATAAGGACTTCCATATGTTATAATGCTTAGTCCGAGATGTTAAGAAAACTGCACACAAAGGCTAAAACACATGGTACCAGTGACAGTTTGTTTTGCTTATACTACTCACGTCTGATGCTGTTGATGTGGAAACTATTATTTATACACTTAGTATAATGACGTTAATCTCATTATAAATGGTTGATAGAATTCAATAATGAGTTTCATGAAATAATGGCCTATTATTTTTCTGCATAAAATACATGATGTACATTTACAGTAGCTATTCTTTGTATGCCATATAGCAATAGAAGCTGGCCTCCATGACTTTAAATAGCTACTATCTGTCATTTTGCTAGCACGTACTATGACCATTTTAAGGAGTTAGCAAGAAAGCAATATGGATCAATTAACAGTTTCTTTCTTCTTTTTTTCACATATACTGTACTGTAAATCTGTAAATTCTAAGGAGTACATTTTTCACTATGGTAATACTAAGAAAAAGTTATAAGCAATCTGAGAATGCTTGTTCAAACTTTCTTTTATCTATAAGTTGTTGAATTTATTAACCTATGAAACTGCTTATATAGTGACTTTCACTGGAACATGTGTGTAGAATGGTAAGGGTGCTTTGAAAAAAAAAATAACTCTTCTGTTAGAAGGGTCCCTTTGACAATACACTGATCACAATGTGTCCCACTGCCCAGACTCCCAACAGTCTACAAACTAAGTAGCAATAATTCCTTTGCAGATCCAATGCTGGTAAACAGATGCATTACACACTTTTTATATAAATCAATTAGCTTTTCATATAATGCATGGAGGTGTATTCTCAAGAATTAGTGATTAAGGATTAATAGATTATGGCCCTGAATGGGGGAGTCCCTTTTGTAATATTAGCATTCCTAAATAGAGTATTTGGAAATGGGTATTCTATACAAGACATTCCCTGTTAAAAGATTTCCTGTGACTATATTATTGACTGTGTAACCTTAGGATATAGCCATCATTGTTTGATTGATGAAACTCTAAGCTCCTAGATGCATACTCATCAGGACAAGAAAGGGGTTGTAATGTTCTCAGGACCTTTCATCCTTTACAGATGCAGCAGAGTTAACCCGAACACCAGCAACTGGTTAAGCTTCTCTACCATTACATCTTATCACAGAAGAAAACAAAAAAAATTAAAAGTCATTGGAAAAACATTTTTAAGTGACTTTTCATTGATTTTTGTTGTCTTCGTGGATAAGCAGTTTAACCAATTGCGGAAGTTCTGGTTATCTCTGCTATATCTGTACATAGGCAAAGAAACTGAGAAAACTGTTACAAAAACAGAAGTCATAAAATGGTCAAATATAGTGACTTATTTTGACAAGGCATCTAACCGCTCATCCTGAAAAGCCAAGATTAGGTACAGTATGCTTTAAAACATTTAATCATAATGGTAAAACAGTAGGAACTAGCATATGATTGATATCCCTGGGCAAAGTTATGGTGAAATCTTTGTCCAAACATCCAGCACAGAAATGGGCCTGAATTGATAGTCATACAAACATTTAAATGGAATGTATTCTCTGCACCATAGACATTTGGCATATAGCAACAAAATAATGTACTGTACAGCAAATACACCAATTCCTCTAAATGTCATTAAATTCACAAATTTCCATTAATTTCTCTTTCCATTAATCTTTCAGCTTTATCCAACCTTTGCAATTTCCAACTACAGAAAACAAATTAAGAAAAAAAATCAGTTAATTGACTTTATTTGCTTTAATGCTGTCAGTCCATATTATCTGCTTTTTCTTAAATTGAGTTTGGGACTGCCAACTTTGATGGTATTACACTGCGTCTTGATATGCTGCCAGCATATCCTCAGCAAATATATTTAAATGAAAGCTAAGCTTCTTAAAATATTCATGTTATGCTCTAAGTATGGTTTATAGAAATGTGAAACCATTTAAGACTTTCAAACCTGTTATTTAGCCAAAAATAGTTCAACTGTTAAGTATATCTAGGGTCTTCATAACACTGTGTATAACCTACCTGAGAGTATCTCATCTTTTTTTGTGTACAGCCATATACCCCGTTATGAAACATGACAAGCTTTTTACAAAGTTTATTATCCTAGCAACTATAAAAGATGAGTTTTATGACACATTTGGAAATGAAGCACAGCTTGTAACACCCTGAGGCCACATTTGCTTAATTAAATGATTTAACCTTAAAGTCAGTGCCAGAGCCATTGTTTTAAATAGGAAATTAAAAAACAATACTATACTAATGTTTAATGTTTATGCATAAGATGTTGGATGCAAATGAATGTGGCTACATCATGGACCTGGTATAGTCAAGCCCAGAGCAAGAGAAATCAATTTTAATTTCTGAAGGCATTAAAAGGAATGATCTAGAGGTACGGTTTTCCAAAGAGGCTTTGAGCAATGTGCACAAGTAAAAGCTTGAAATAGTTAGAGCCTAAAAAGGTTTTCTTTGGATTACAGTATTGATGGTCTTTTGTTTGAATAGACCATCAATTTTAGATCAGGGTGGGTCCAACTTTTGGATCCCTTAGAGATTGGCAGCTTGAAGGGCAGTGATGCGCAGGCTTCATTGTTTACATTCAACGGCTACCTGCATACCATCTGCATATAAGCAACAGTGCAAATATTGCAGTCTCATGCCATTACAGAGAATGGGATGAAGCTGCAATAACCTTTATTACCACTGCCAAGTGAACAACTTGCAGGTAGAGAGACTGATGTATATCACGAAGATATCGTATTGCTTACTTCCGTGCCACAGCCCCTTCAAGAGGTGTGTTAAGAGTCTGACTACCTGATATTAGATCTGATATTTACAGCCTATGCTGATTATAGGCTGTCAGTATTCTGATCCCAGGAAACCCTTTTCAGTTTACTAACAAAACAACATGTAAAAGATACAACATGTTATCTCACAGTAACTTTTTCATTGTGATTCTACCTTCTGTTGCTAATAGTGCGCTCTTGTCTGTATCTGTCAAATTGGAAAACTACTTGTCTCAGTGATCATGGAGTCTACGTTACTAACAGACCAAAACTTATTAGTTACAGTCTTAGAAAATAGTTCAAATAGAGGCTCGGAAGTGAAAACAAGCAAGGAGACCCTAACTATGAAGCCAGAAGTAGGTATAGTCACTTCCCACGCCATGACATATACTATTATTATTATTACAGTAGTGGTTTAACAAAGTGCCATATACTATAAAAGAATTATGATGGTGCAAGTTCAGAATCTGAACCCATCAGCAGAGATTGACTGTTACATACAGCTAAATACTTGCTGCAATGGCCATGACCAGCTATAGTACTAAATGCTGCAATATTTAAGGGCTTTGTGTCTCCCTATCAAAACCTCTGCAGTATGATTGCTGGGAGCCAATGCTGATGCACTGTCATGGTGACAGGGACCCGATGATGGCTCCTGTGAAGCTACGCCTGCTGGTTTGAAAAGCCTTTTGCACTGACTGCACACCATTCTCATCCTTAAAATGGACTCAAATAGAGGGTGGTGAAATACCTGGATCAACACTCCGCATTTTATACTGCACATGCACATGAAAGCTTGGTTCTAACATGATTAAATTCTTTTATCTGTGCTTGGCGAGGTCTTGGATATCCAAGCAACTAGCGAATGTGCAATATGTTTCAATGGAAGGTGCTGACTGACTTGTTTTATTACATGCTTATTACCCTCCATTTGCGATTCTAAGGCCAGGGTTCCAAAGCAGACTTCCCGAACAGAAACCCATGTGCAGATGTGAACTGGGCCTAAGATGTTTGGGTCCACACTGTAGTAACCAGGATATCTGCAATATATCCCAGAAACCGAAATAGGAGTTTGATTAATGAGAAAAGAGCACAGAATGCTCTAAAAAACAAGTGTTTCACCCTCCCAACATATTTCACCCACTAACTGGGCATCATCAGGGGTATAAGGTAAAACCTGTCTGCTTGCTCATACACTGTTGGTAATATTATCTGACACCATATACACTTATGAGATAGCATAGACAGATAGTTTCAATATGTTAGCTCACTAGCTTGTAAATATTACTGTTAAAAGTTAAGCTTTATTTAGTCTAATTTTATAAGAGCTTTATGGTTTCTTTGGTTGCCATTAGGCAATTAGTAATGTTCAGTACTAGTTCTGTGAAAATTCTGCATTGAACTGAGAAAAGTACTAACAGTACAATTACAATTGGGTAAAGCCGATTAACTCCAGTCCATCCATACCATTTGCCATCTCAGACAGTCATTGAATTTTTTGAAAAAAAAAAAGAAAAGGATGCTACAGTTTGTAAAGATGACTGACAGTGCATCATATTTCATGACTGATTCCCAATCTTGCTGATCATATGTCAATGGTATGTTTGTAATCACATTTTTCTGAATGTTTCTGTATGACTTTTGCTTAAAGAGGACCTTTCATGTCCTCCTGCACATGTGTTTTATATACCACTAGAAAGCTGACAGTGTGCTGAATTCAGCATACTGTTGGCTTTCCTGTTATGTGTCCCAGGGCTGGAGATATTGGTGCCATTAGTTTCGGAACTGATCTCTGCCCACTGTCAGAAGGGCATTCCTGACAGTCTAGTTCATGACTCGTCTATAGCCCTGTACTGTCAGAGGGGGCATTACTTACCGCCCAGAGATGACACTGAGTTGTGTGGAACACCCCCCCCCAGTACAAGTCTATGGGCACATAACGGGAAATCTGACCGCACTTTCAGCTTTCTAGTGGTATATAAAACCGCATGTGCAGGAGGACATGAAAGGTCTTCTTTAAAACTAGCCAGGAGAAGAATAATCTCATCATGAAATTTATGTTTGTTGTATACTGAGTTAATGATGAATTTACTGTAAAAATGTAATCACAAATGAAATTATTAAATGTAATCCAGAAATTAAGCTTTAGATACAGATATAAGAGCCTATTAACACTTCCTGTATTGGATGAGGATTTGGTTGCAGACTGCACAAAACTCATCAAATCCATTTGCAGTTTTCCTCCAATGCAAAAGAATGGGTTCTTTGCAATTCATTTACATTTGTAGCAAAGCTTAGCTTGACACTTAGTGCCTTAACTACACTGTGGCACGGAATCTTAACTGGAGTCTTTCCAATGGCTTTTGTAGTGTGGCAAGTTATCAGTTCAAAGGAAAACTATGTTACATTTATACATGCATTGGAAAAAAATAAGCATAAGAATGTTCATTCTTCTGATGCATTCTGCCTGGAAAAGCAGAGATTAATCCTTAATTAATAGGGCTAATGCTGGGGTTGATACCAACACCTCCACCACACATCTGCAGCAGAAAACTCAGCCTCAGATATCTGCTGAGGATTCTCATGCAAATATACATTGGATTTTCAATAGGAAAATGCCATAAAGATACTGGTCTCTTTACTATGTCTTTACTGCAGAAATGGTTTACATATTTAAAGTACAGTATATCATCATATGATCATCCTTGTCGTATTGGCAGAGTGACCTCCTTTTTTCCATGTGTATACCAACAATAGGAAACAGAATGGAAAATGCTTAAAGTACATAAATGAGCCACACTTTGAAGATGTAAAAAATGCCTTCTGTGATTGAGGTCATCATCACTATCATTGCCTGTAAATGGTTGAATAATGCAGTGAGCAATGAAATGACATCGCGTATCAGCCATTTATATCTTTTGACCCATAACAGCTCATTTTTAAGTTTTTATTTTATGATGCCTCAAATGTATGCTGATGGCGCTCTCACGTGAAAATTGTTGCATCAACATATTTCACACAATAACTGTCACATTTAGGCAGAGACAATATATACCAGGGTAGCATCTCATTTCAGCTTCATGTCACACGCCACATTTTTCTTGAAATATTTCCTGTCCTTGCTGGCTCAGTCAACATTTTTTTTTAATATTTCATCTTATGGCTTGAGATAAATTTGTAAATTGTAAGTTCAGTTTGCACATAAACATTCAGTAACTAGTAGGCATATAATAGGCATGGAGGGAATTTTGTTGCAATTTATGTAGAGCTGACTGTGCAAATGCAGTAGCAGGGCAAACAACTATTTTACCTTTCAAAAGCATACTGTTCTATTTATATACTAATTTCTTATATACAGACATAAACTTTAGCGATCATAGCTCACTTGTCAATATTGGCAGCATTATAAACTGCTAAAATGTACCTCAAATAATATATTTTGTATTCTATTTTTGGTCTGATCTTTAATTTATTTGATACGGACCACTCACTATGTGTAACTTACTGTATGTGGGTGTATTCAGCTAGTGAACTTTCTAATATAAAATTACAGCCATGCCAAAATTATTCATCTCTTTGGTTTAGGAAACGCAAAGGATTTGGAGCATTGTATAAAAAGACAAAGCTCAAACTCCTATAGTGAAAACATATATTATGAAATTTTTGAGGCATTTGAGCCCCTAAAGAAAATGTTTTACTAAATTGACGGTATATTATAGCTCATAATCCACAAATGATTTTAGATTCATTTTTAGAGTTTTGGTTATGGGTGTAAACTAACTGTTAAATTTGTTATAATTTTTCATTTGAGATTATTGAATGAAACATATACATATTACAATTTAGAAGCAAAATACAATATAGAACCTTACCCAGGTTATGATGATGATGAATATAGAGGAAATAACATAAAGGGACAATTGCAGTATAAATGTACGTAAGTAGGGCTCCATTCTTGACTGACAGTGAGAAATCCATCTGGTTTACAACAGTAAAGTAGTAAGTGGCATTCTATTCCCATCAATGTTTTAACAACCATGGCTTTTCAATTAAAACAAAACTTAGATTATGAGAATTTCATAGTCTTGAGTTGTTGAGTTGTACTGGACAACAAAAAATGTTTTTTTAAGCTAAAAATGTAAGCAACATAAAAGACTTCAATAATATCAGTAGTTTGTTGTGAGATGATTGGCTTGCCACATATATGTCTGATAAAAAAAAACTACTTCTCTTATGTGTAATGGGTTATTTGAACTTTGAAATATGAAAGATATTTTATTTTCGTTTAGCCTATAGGCTATAGAAAAAGTTGTCTCTACAAATAAATTTGAATATGACTTTTGTAATTTGAAATATGGCAAAAATCTAAAAGCGACCAGATTCAAGCATTTTTTCTTGCTGTATATGACTTATCAAGTTTTATATGTCTATTTTAAATCATTAGAGACACAAACCAAATGTGAAAAAACATACTCTGCAAAATCCAGCCTTCCAGTAAAACCACACAACCTATTATCTGATTATGGTTGCATTAGAGTAATGATTCCCAAACTTTGAGGCCAGAATCCATTTTTGGCCAAGACTTTCGTCTGGGACCCCCCCCCCCCCCACCCCATACCGTAGTTAGCATCATTTGAAAAATAATTCCCTGCAACACTACCTCCTGTATTCTGCATCAATTTTCCTTTCAACTATTCTCCTATTCTTCTGTCCTCCTGTATCTAGCTGTCTATTCTAGGACAATTATAGCAGTTTACACAGTAAGGGTGGGTGCACACTTGTGCTTGAGTCCGTCCGCTGCCAATCAGAGTTAAAATCTCGGGAAACTGGATAGGCATCGGATACCGACAGGTTAGCGATGCATTGCTTAAAAACCCATTCATTTGAATGGGTTTTTAAAGCAATGCGCGGGTGTGCGCTTACAGCCTTTGCGCCGCAAATCCAGTTTTTTGGTCGGAAATAAAGTCGGACATGCAGGACTTCATTTCCGATGAAAAAAACTGTATTCGCGGCGCAGAGGGTACAATCAAATGAATGGGTTTTTAAGCAATGCATCGCTAACCTGTCGGTATCCGATGCCTATCCAGTTTCCCGAGATTTTAACTCTGGCAGCGGACGGACTCAAGCGCAAGTGTGAACCAACCCTTATTCTTAAGGTCACGGCTACTACTATACACATCCAGTTTGCAGCACAGTCTCTGTCGTTATGGTGGCTTCTCTGTTCAGGGTGAAGTGAGGGTGAGAAGTTTGTCACTTGAATTGCAAGAACAAATGTTTATTGGATCTTCCCAACAGTAAGGCAAATGGGACCCTGATTTCCGCTGACATTGGTGCTCACTGGCAAATGCAGGCAGGAGGGCGGGACATAAACTCATTGTCTCATGTCCAGTAGGTGGGGGAGTGCTGTGGGTTCTGCTGTATATTGCTAAGGTCCCAATATGGCCATTGATAGAGGTATTCTGCTCTGTCCATCAAGGGCCATATTGGTATTATTATTATTAATTTATATAGCACCATTAATTCCATGGTGCTTTACATTTGAGGATTTATATATGGTACACAAGTTGTACAAAACAGATAATACTAACAGTGACCAACTGGCACAGTGGGATAGAGGGCCCTGCCCGCAAGGGTTTACAATCTATGAGGGAAGAGGGATAGAGAGAGAAGGTGAGGGTAGAGACTGTACAGGTGCTGGTGTGGTGACAGTAGCGTTATTGGAGCTTGTAGGTCTTCCTGAATAGGTGAGTCTTCAGGGCCTTCTTGAAGCTTGTGATTGTAGGGGACAATCTGATGTGTCTTGGTAGTGAGTTTCAGAGTATGGGGGATGCACAGGAGAAGTCTAGGAGATGTTTGTGTGAAGAGCAGAGTAGGAGATCTTTGGAGGATCGGAGGTTATGTGTGGGCAGGTAGCGGGAGATTAGGTCGGAGATATATGGAGGGGACAGGTTGTGGATGGCTTTTATGTCAGCATTAGTAGTTTGAACTCTATTTGCTGGGCGATGGGTAGCCAGTGAAGGGGAGAGGTGTATTAAGCGAGCAGCACAGTTTAAGGTGGACTGGAGGGGGGCGAGAGTGTTTGCTAGGAGGCCATGGAGAAGGGTGTTACAGTAGTCTAGGCGGGAGATTATGAGGGCATGGACTAGCATCTTTGTAGTTTCAGGAGTGATGAAGGAGCGGATTCGAAGGATGTTCTTGAGTTGGAGAAAGCAGGAGTTGTTCAGGGTTTGAATATGCAGCTTGAAGAATAGGTCAGAGTCTAAAGTTATCCCAAGGCAGCGGACCTGTGGGACTGGAGTGAGTGTGGTTCCGCTAACTTTAATAGATGGGTCAGGTAGGGGGGCCGTGCGAGGAGGGGTGAAGATTCTGAACTCCGTTTTCTCCATGTTGAGTTTGAGAAACCCGGAGGAGAGAAATGAGGCTATGGCTGCTAGACATTCTGGGACTCTGGACAACAGAGAGGTAATGTTTGGTCCAGAGAGATACATTTGGGTGTCGTCAGCATAGCAATGGTAGCAGAAAGAGTCAGGAGACTCTATACACATTAGATGGTAGGCTGATCCCACTGAAACCCACAGATTCAGCCTGTAGTAATCTATTGTGTATTCCAAGATATAGTTATACCATAAAAACTTAGTTGTTTAAAGTTTTATTGACTGTTCAGTCACCACTTTTTAGTAAAGTAAAAATGCAAAATTGTAGATTGACATTATCTGCCCTCTATGGAATTTTTTTTTTTAACAGATTTTTATACACAGATAAATAACCGCTTCATTTTTTTGTAACATCCCACATGGATGAAGGCTGCCTAAAGATAAATAACCACAAGGTCGTTTGCTTTTCTCTTTCAAGTTGTATAAAAAAGCACAACAGTCTGACACAACTCCTGGTAATCAATGACATATTTAACATTTCCTGTTGTAAATTTCATGGAGACATAATGAGTCACAATGTACTTCCAAGTACTCACCATTCATTCAAGGTTATTGTGTGATAACAAAGCAGTTCATTTAAAAAGAGCCTCTTCTGTCTGATTTCACTTGTTAGGAACAAGAATATATCAAGATTAAAGCTAAATGAATGTCATCATGCTGAAAATTGCAACACCACATGGTATTATTATCAGCTGACATTATTTAGATAAAATAATTTTCCTTTGATAATATCCCTTTATTATTATTATTGGAAAGGTGGACATTTATCTTTTAATAAGCAGAGAGTGTCCATTGCAAAAATTTTTTTAAAAACAAACTTCATCCAATTGTACCAAATAATATTTCCTTACTAGAACTTTCATTTCTAGAGACCTCCAATCAAAAATTTTATATTTTAAGAAAAATTATTATTATATGAATGTTATGTTATTATACGAACATAAGCATCAAGTGTTCTGCTAATCCTCTGCTAATTGATAATACTGATCAGGGAGTTTTAACCAATTAAATGCCATGGTAAATTGAGACCCTAGTATCCATGACTTTATAGTAAATGAAGGTTGCCATCTTACCTGATTGACACTCCTTGGGGGCACCAATCCGTTGCCTAATAGACTGAAATGAATGCAAACAAATGAATAAAAATAAATCCTCTTATTTTATACATAATAATAAGCAAATAAAAATAATTGGTATTGCCACATCTCAAAAATGCCTGGCTATTAACCCCTTCCCACTGGTGACATTTTTCAATTTTTGCTTTGAAATCCCCGCCTTCCAAACCCCATAACTTTTTTTAATTTTTCTGTTCACAGAGCCATATGAGGGCTTAATGTTTGTGGGACAAATTGCTCTTAATATTGGTACCATTTATTATTCTGTACTATGTACTGGGAAGCTGCAAAAAAATTCATATAGTTTTATTTACATTTTAACCCCTTAAAAATCTAAAACTTTGCAACTACAAATTTTTTCTAAAGGTCGCCATATTCTGACATGCATAACTTTTTTATATTTCTGTTTACGGGGATGGATAGAGCATCTTTTTTTGTAGGACCAGGTGTTATTTTTAGTTATACCATTGTGGGGAACGTCTATTGCTTTGATCACTTTTTATTAAAATTTTTACAGAGGCGAAACAAGAGGTGAAAAAATGGCGGTTTGGCACTATTTTTTTTTTTTCCTGCTGCGGCGTTCACCGTATGAGAAAAATATTTTTATAATTTTGTAGAGAGGGCATTTTCTGAAACAGGGATACCTGATATGTATGTGTTTCACAGTAATTTCAAACTTTTATATGTATTCTAGGGAAAGGGGAGTGAATTGAAGTTTTAGTTTTTTGTTTTTTTTTTTTTATTTTTTTTTTTTTGCATTTATTAGACCCCCTAGGGGTCTTGAACCCCATGGGGTTTGATCACAAATGCAATGCTAATGCATTGCAAAATATCAGCATTTGTATGACAGGCTGCATAAAGCGTAAAGCAGTCTGTCATACAAACTAATACCAGACAAGCCTGGGAGCCATGAATAGGCTCTCAGCTGTCATAGCAATGGAACACCAGCCACGGATCTCGTTCCGGGGGCTGGGAATTGTCGCCAAAATGATAGCGTCCATGCGCTGACCTCGGTCAGCTTTGACCAAGGTGCCAGGGGCTTTAATGCACGTAGTGCATGTATAAAATAGCAGAGACCAGGCGGCTAAACCCCACAGATACTATTCTGGTGGATTGTCGGGAAGGGTTTAAGGTATGCAAGTATTTATCCCATACAGTGAAAACAGAAAAAAAAATCACGGTGCAAATTGCTGTTTTTAGTCTCCTATCCCCCCAAAATTTGAACAAAATATGATCATAAAGAGTCTCAACACTACACTGTGAATATAAAATATATGGGGGTCACAATATGATGATAGAAACAATTTTACAATTTTAGAATTTTACAATATTAGAATAGATTGGAGCTATTTCTCAGAAAAGCAGATATGTATTTCTAATCTTATGCAAGTTCTTGCCTTTTATCATTGGATGAAAGAATAGATAGATAGATAGATTAGATAGAATTTTCTTATAAAGGATTGCTGGCATTACGAGAAAAACTCTTAGTGAAATCTGACTGTGCAGGCCCAAGCAGCAAAGAGCAAATGGCATCTACTAGCAGTGGATGTTCAATAACTACTGACTTGTTCATTAATCTCCACTGGAAAAGGTTCTGCTTCTATTGAATTCCATTGATTTCATTAACTACTTAAATGATCCCCCTTTTTGCTTGACTGACAGTGACTTTGAGGGATTTTAGCTACATTGCTTAAGGTTGCCATTGTTCTAGCAGTAGATAAAATTGTTCACAAAAATGTTTCTTAATTAAATGTATGGCCTCTTTTTTTTTTTTTTTTTTTTTTTTTTTTTAAATTAACATTTTGCATACAGTTATAAATATACAGTATATTGCATGTATGCAAATATTACCGTACTTTTTTTTTTTTTTTTTTTTTTTGCTGGATTCATCCATTAGTACTGCTTGCAAAGTCAGCTGGTGTGAAACGATTTTTTTTTTTTTCATTGAAGAAGAGATTGGTACAACAAAGAATACCAAAAGTTCTATGGAACAACTAAAGAGGGAAATATTTAACCTATTGACATAACATTTTTCATCCCATTGAAAGGGACTGGTTTTGTTTTTGATCAATTTTATGGTGAAAAAAGACCAGGATGCAACAGGATACAAAATTATGCACTCTTCCTTCTGCCCTGTCGAAGAAAAGGATCCAGACAGACTCTATTTTTATGATCAATAGTGAATGTTGTAAAAATTAAACCCATAAGAAATTGTAGCAATGATGGCTCTTGGAATGGGGGGAAAGGAAAAACGGAAATGCAAAAATGAAAATTGGCTGTGGCATGAAGGGTTTAAAGTTACCTATTGCAAAAAAAAAAAATTACATTCTTTTTGTAGCAGAAAGAAGCGGATGAGGTAAAGAGAAGGGGGTGATCCATAAATCAATGTAGGTAGTCAGGGTATATGCAAATAAGACCTCTTTGGTGGAAAAGAAAAACTTACTCTAGCAAAGACAGCTCCCTATAGATCATTGTCTGGTTTTCATTAAACCTAATAGCATAATCTGGGAATATAGCCAAGCCAGAATAACTCCTCCAAAAGGAAGAGGGACCAATCTGCAGTCAGCTGTTTTGAGGTTATTGTTTCTCATCAGCAGGGTACTGGATGGCTGTGGGAGAGGTCAAAGACATGGGTCAGAAGGGGTGCTACATCTCATTAAAGAGATGCCACCAGGGTGATCATATGGAGTCAAGACAAGATATAAATTACAAATATAAAGCAAACATATATGCAAAAATTTAAGGTAATTCAGGAACATTTTTCTATAATTTTTTTGAAGTTTTCCTGATATGTTAATTTTCTCTGATTTCTAAGATACAATGTTATTGACATGCTAAACTTGGCATATCCATCTGTAAAATGTCAACATTTTCCATTTTCATAAACCAGATTTAAAGCAAAATGAATTTACATCTCCAGCACGAATAAACAAAATCTGTCTCATACAACTGTCACTTGTCTAGCCATGATTATATTAATTTTATAAAGAAGTATAATTATCCCGTAAATAGTAGCAGTTTTGCTTCTTTATACACTTTTGCTGTTGAACTGTGTTTTATGACTTAATTTATTGACAGAATTGAAATGGCAAACAACAGACTGTAGGGTTTCACCTTCAATAATCAAAAAATGACAATATTAGCTTATTACATATAAAAAACATAAATAGATTAAATATACAAGTTGAATTGTATTTAAAGGCATAATTAAGACACATCCTATTGTATTATTACTAATTTCAAACCTGAAAAATTCTAAATATTGCCTAATATTGCATCTCATTACTAGGGAATGACAGTGAATCAACTCATGACAAATATATGTGCTGACTATGAGGTATGAGAAAAATAAAGAGCAAAAAGTGAAAAATCACAGACAAGTCTATGGACAGAAGATATTGGGATTACTGCTATCTTTAGTACTTTTGCATTACAAAATAAACCTCATTACCATATCCATCCTTGGAAAGGTAATTTCATACAACAGCAGAAAAACTGCTACTTGTGGATGCATAATAAATACTAAAGGAAACTGTAGTTGCTATATGGCCAGCTCAACTTGACTCAATCCTGCTTCTCTACAGCTGGGATAAGTCTGTGTTGAGGTTCCCCACCGGACATTGCAACATTAATAAAATACCTCATGAAGACCATGGCCGCACATGGCGTAAACGCGACGCCAAAAAACGCACAGCTTCTATGTGGGGCCTTAGCCGAAATGCATTCTCGTTTCATATTCCTCCACATGTGCCTGAATATTTTTATTTTTTTTTGCAATATTAATTTTATTTCTTTTTTTCTAGTTGATTAAAAAAAAAACTTCATAATTGCTGAGGTTACAGCATAGAAACATTTCACATAAACTAAAGAGAACCACCAGCTTAGGTTCTAGTTGAAAGTGGTGGTCATCTTGTAAGGGAGAGCTAACTTTTTTATACAAAATTATGTTAAGACAAATGCAATAGTAGTGACTGCATATATCCCCTGTAAATGATGTGAGTGCATATTGTATAGCACTGTCTCACATTTTTTTTCTTGTAAATGATGTAGGCACAAATAGCATTATGTACTGGTCTCTGTAAATGATTAAAGGGATTTTTCATAACTATGATATTAAGCTTTACTTAGTCACATGGTCACATGGCCATCCTGCAGTTCAGTTGCATTCAAATAAATGAGGCTGAGCTGCAATACCAAGCACAACCACACACAAGGTATGTCACTGGGCTTGGACACAGCAATCAATATTAGTTCCAGAAAACCATTTTAGGCTAAGGCCCCAGGTAGCAGAAATGCATCAAAGGTTTTTCCCGCAACACTTTTCAGTGTCCACAGAGTTTTCCTCTGCAGACTTTCTGCTTCAGTTATACCTATAGGGAAACTGCTGGTGTTTCCGTAGGTATAATTGACATGCTGTGATCTCCAAAAACGCAACGATTTTGGAAATCACAGCATTTCCGCTGTGTGCATTTTTCTGCAATGTGTGGATGGGATTCGCTAGAACGCGCTGTCTATTGTTTCCCTTTGTCTCATGCTATAAATATAGACATAAAATTTGCTACTGTCTTTTCTTCCAAATGTAATGATACAGTCTCATAAAGTAATTACTCCTGTATTGTAGGGGATGGTGTATTAAACTGTAAGTGCGAAAAATATGGAGAAAGAGTATACTATTTTAACAAGAGACGGATGAAAAAACTTTGCAGATGATGGGCTTGGGTATTTATTTATTAATCAATAATAAAAGGTCAGTTTCTGTTTCTACAGATATTAAAAATTACCTTTTCCTTGTCTAGACATTAGACTTCATGAATACTCTATTTGACATTTATTCTGTTTTAATTTTTATGATACAACATGAACATTTCATAGTGCTTTTTTAAATACATATTCCTAAATTATGAGTAATTATGTATAATATGGTCTGAACACAAGCTTTTAAAATACTTAGTAAATCAGCATTTTAGATGTATGGATGTGACCAGAATTAGCTGATCTCTGGTCTAGTTAACTAATGTAATTCTCATTAACCCAATTCAACACAATATAACAGCATAGTAGCAAGAGCTTTGGAAGGCTGCAACTCATTCCCCTCCACTATGTGCTCCCACATAGACACAAATAGGATAGTTAGCATATCATTTTGTGTTAGCTTATCAGGAGATCATGTTGCTTTTAGAAAGTGTGCAAGCTTGCCAACTTGTAGCTTGCCAATCCACAACAAATAATTTGACATGAATAGAGTCGAGCCTAGCTTCTTATATTCAATGTAATAGACAGCAGGAAGTGCTAATATTTGACTTTCAATCCTACAGGGCCAATGTGCAACTTCACAGGTGCCTACCTCCTCTTTATATGCAGAATTCTGTTAACCATACAGATCTGTCGGGAAATTAAATTCCCTGTTACTTCCAATAGCTTTGTATAGAATATGGGTACTATTTATGGCAGCCTGTACTCTGGAAGTTAACATTTCACATCATGATGTCCAACTGATCTCCAATTTGGTGAAGGATTTCAATTTTTTCATGAAACCAACTCAACATGATAATAAAAGGCTTGAAAGGTTTCACTTCATCCTCCAGAGACACTTCATCTATAGACAAAAATAAGATAAAAAATAAGATCACTCTGTGATAACTTGCAAACCATGTTGTGTTGGCGACAGAATAGCTGCTTAACTTGTGATACACAATAAAAAAAAGAAACAACTTTGCAAGTAACCTTTGTTAAAAATATCCTTGTTTTGTGTCTACAGCTCCTATACATTTTCTGGTTCACACTTTTGCATATTAGAATCCACCCATTTTCAACAACCTACCTCAGCACAACTGTTAGAAAGTGTCTAAAACACATACTGTACAAAATGAGGTGTAAAGCAAGTACGCCTGTGTTTTGGAGCAAATTACACTAGAAATCTGGTGCATTTTTATTAGTTTATCTGCCCCAGTGTGTTTTTAATAGGTTAGGGACAGATGGATGGGAGTATGACTGCAGGATCGGATAAAGTAATACAGTTGTGCAGAGGTGTTGTACATGCAAAATAGTACAATATTTTAATCAATGTCATGTTGCTTTCTTTTACTAGTTTACTATTTGTTTTTTTATATTTTATATAACCGCTGTGGAACATGTTGGTGCTATGCAACTAAAGAGGGTTTAAAATTAAAAAGTATTATCAGGCTCATTTTTCATTCAGCTTCTAATTTACTTTTGGGGTTGGCAATATTTCAGGAAACACTATTTATAAAAGAAGTTAATAAGCAAACACATTTTTGACAGTCTAGGAATGTACATTTTGTTTGTTTTCTATGCACTGATAGTTAAGGCGTTTAAATAGAAATATTCTCTAAGACTGTAAAAAGCAGTTCACATGAGGTCTTACATGACTCAATTCAACAACACTTTCTTAAATTATTCAGCAATTAAATGAAAGTTCTTATAAAAAGGTTCACTCAACCGTTATACAGTCAGATTTCAAACCCTGGGAGAGCTGAAAGTTTGAGCAGTTGTGTGTTTTACAGTGGTAATTTAGGTTTATTATGTGACCACGTCATATAATCAGTGTCAATCTTTCATTACATGTATAAAACATTTATTTTCTAAGTAACAGTTAAAAATATGTCTCAATAGGTGAGAAAAGCAAACAGTTCCACCAGGGTTGTTGTAATTCTTTTTAAATAAAATGAGAAAAGTGACACCTTCTGAATGTACAAACAATTAATAAAAATGTATTTATTAGTATTGAAATAATATGAAAAATAATATGAAAATTAAGATCTAGTGAAAATGCTTGGGGACACTTTGTAATATAAAGGAACTTTAAACATAAGGCTAAAAATGAACATAAGTCCAGTGGTTAGAAGTGGTTAAATCTGACCAAGGACAACATCTTCATGTTCTTCCTGTGTTTGTGTGGATTTCTTCCCACACTCCATAGACATGCTGATGGGGAATTTAAATTGTGAGCCATATATGGGACAGTGGCTGACAATGTCTGTAAAGCGCTGCATAATATGTTGGCAGTATACAAGTGAGAAATATGGTTGCTGTTTCAGTAAAAATGCATATTCTCCATAAATAATTCTGAATGATACGTTTTCTCTAATATTCCTTGCAGAAGTTTATGAATAAATTGACAATCAGGTGTTACCGTTGCTTTTGGGGAACAAAGGCAGCACTGATTGTAGAGTATACAGGGACAAACCTAAATGCTAACACTCAGTTGTCAATTCATTCATGCATATCTACTAGGAATAACAGAAGTTGTTCTGAAAGATGCTTCAGAATTGGAGATACAACACTGAGTTGTAAGAAAAGATGCTCAAGAATTGTTATTTCATGGAAAATATAGTTATTCAGAGATATTCACCATTCACCTGATGGTGCAGTGATGTTTCAGCCATAGCCATGTGAATTAAGTGGTCCATACCGGGCTTTCCGCCTACAGTGGGTAGGGAAAGTACAGTATTCAGAACCCTTTAAATTTTTCACTCTTTGTTTCATTGCAGCCATTTGCTAAAACCAAAAAAAGCTCATTTTATTTCTCATTAATGTACACTTAGCACCCCATCTTGACAGAAAAAAACAGAAATGTAGATATTTTTGCAAATTTATTAAAAAAGAAAAACTGAAATATCACATGGTCATAGGTATTCAGATCCTTTGCTGTGACACTCATATTTAACTCACATGCTGTTCATTTCCTTCTGATCCTCCTTGAGATGGTTCTACTCCTTCATTGGAGTCCAGCTGTGTTTAATTAAATTGATTGGACTTGATTAGGAAAGGCTATATAAGACCTCACAGTGCATGTCAGAGCAAATGAGAATCATGAGGTTAAAGGAACTGCCCAAGGAGCTCAGACACAGAATTGTGGCAAGGCACAGATCTGGCCAAGGTTACAAAAGAATTTCTGCAGCACTCAAGGTTCCTAAGAGCACAGTGGCCTCCATAATCCTTAAATGGAAGAATTTTAGGACAACCAGAACTTTTCCTAGATCTGGCCATCCAGCCAAACTGAGCAATCGTGGGAGAAGAGCCTTGGTGAGAGAGGTAAAGAAGAACCCAAAGATCACTGTGGCTGAGCTCCAGAGATGCAGTAGGGAGATGGGAGAAAGTTCCACAAAGTCATCTATCACTGCAGCCCACCACCAGTCGGGCTTTATGGCAGAGTGGCCAGAAGGAAGCCTCTCCTCAGTGCAAGACATATGAAAGCCCGCATAGAGTTTGCCAAAAATCACATGAAGGACTCCCACATGAAGGACTATGAGAAATAAGATTCTCTGGTCTGATGAGACGAAGATTGAACTTTTTGGTGCTAATTCTAAGCGGTATGTGTGGAGAAAACCAGGCACTGCTCATCACCGGCCCAATACAATCCCAATTGTGAAACATGGTGGTGGCAGCATCGTGCATTGGGATGGGGGGGGTGGTTTCAGCTGCAGGGACAGGACGACTGGTTGCAATTGAAGGAAAGATGAATGCGGCCAAGTACAGAGATATCCTGGAAGAAAACCTCTTCCAGAGTGCTCTAGACCTCAGACTGGGCCAAAGGTTCACCTTCAAACAAGACAATGACCCTAAGCACACAGCTAAAATAACAAAGGAGTGGCTTCGGAACAACTCTGTGACCATTCTTGACTGGCCCAGCCAGAGCCCTGACCTCAACCCAACTGAGCATCTCTGGAGAGACCTGAAAATGGCTGTCCACCAACGTTCACTATCCAACCTGACGGAACTAGAGAGGATCTGCAAAGAAGAATGGCAGAGGATCTCCAAATCCAGATGTGAAAAACTTGGTGCATCATTCCCAAGAAGACTCATGGCTGTACTAGATCAAAAGGGTGCTTCTACTCAATACTGAGCAAAGGGTCTGAATGCTTATGACCATGTGATATTTCAGTTTTTCTTTTTTAATAAATTTGCAAAAATATCTACATTTCTGTTTTTTCTCTGTCAAGATGGGGTGCTGAGTGTACATTAATGAGAAATAAAATGAACTTTTTTTGCTTTTAGTAAATGGCTGCAATGAAACAGAGTGAAAAATTTAAAGGGGTCTGAATACTTTCCGTACCCACTGTATGTGATATGTTATCCATAGGAAAGACATATCAGTATACAGACAATGCAGCAGAGGAAAGAAACAAAGGTGATAATATAATTTGATATTCTGAGGTTTCAATAAATGTAATTTCTATCTGTAGTGATTTTGCTAATGATTTAAACATTAGATATGTTTTTATTTTCTCAGGATTTACATAGAACTATCACTATAAGACCTAAAAAATAAATATAGTGATGCTGGTACCTATAACAACAGATCTGATTATGAGATCTGTATTGCTTAGGTTATGAAATGTATTATTTTTAAATAAGACAGTACATAGTACAAGTATACTATTCCACAAAGAAAACACATCTTTAACTATGCTTTTAAATGAGAAAAAAATATTAATGTTTCATACTTCCTTCAGATTACACCTGCCTAGGTATCTGCTCATAGACATAGTATGCATTAGCTTGTAGTGTTGACATACACATAGTAGAGTTTCATACTCTATATTGCCGCATGGAGGAGACCGGAGGATGGGAGTAGTAGTGGCGGATGATGTGTCACCTGCTAGGCCGAGCACACTCACCAACCACTCTAGCCCCACTCCTGGGCCGGACAGAGTCCAGGGGGGTCCTGCAGCACTACCAGATTGTGGTGGTAGTAGTTATTTCTCCGGGGCGCTTCCAGTTGGAGAGGGGACCTCTCCTCTCTGAGCCGGTGTAGTGTTGGTCGGAAGGGCCCTGGTGGTGATGCAGGCACGACTCAGGAGTCAGCATTGCAGTTGAACAAGAACGGTGTTTATTTGCAACTGGAACAAAAAGTAATGGCAGCTTCCAAATGGGGGTAGTAGTAGGTTAGTGTCCAATCCCCCAGCCTTGGTTCTAGGAGGGTGCCCAGGGATGTTACAGGCTCTGTAATACAGTCCACCACTACTCCTCCTCTCATGCCTCTCAAAGCCCGGTATACTGGGGATGGAGTCACAGGGAGTCCTGACAGGGATCTGGTTACCTTTAGACTAGGCCCTGTTGGGGGTTAAGTTCCCCCGGGATGGATGTCACCGTAATCCTAATTAAATAAATAACCAGTTTCGAGCGCTCGGGAAACAAGACGTACACAGGTATCGTGTATGAACCGTTTCTACTTTATTACGTAGTTCAATACAGTTTTAAAAGCAAGCTCAGTTACATAACAGTCATGTGATCAATATACATATATGGTCTTTCCAGTTCCGTTATTAGACAAATTTGTTCAGTTACCCATCACCCCAGATGTTTTCCTTTTTACCTTATCTGAATGTCCCCC
This sequence comes from Leptodactylus fallax, assembly GCA_947044405.1. Lineage (NCBI taxonomy): Eukaryota > Metazoa > Chordata > Amphibia > Anura > Leptodactylidae > Leptodactylus > Leptodactylus fallax. The sequence continues at coordinate 5,211,299 of CAMRHE010000024.1, forward strand.
AAGACCAGTTCTGCTGAAATCAGCAGAACTGTTGATCTCTCCCCCAGACTCCAAGTCTGTCCTTATCAACTATGCAGTCTTGTTTGCAGAACATTCCACCCTCTTGTGCTTTCTGTATAGAATATAGTGCAAGTTATGTTTTAACCCTTACAATTCCACCATTTTAGGACCTTATTTTTAATCAATATTCAATGAATACATTCACACTATCTGTGTGCCATCTGTGATGGATTCTCCATTGAAGATGTTAAAAATAATGATCCTACCTTATATACTGAGTATTGTCCCTCATGAGATTGCATAGCGAAGGAATACATTGGATACGACAGCATCCTAATATCATAAAAATGATTACACAAAGGATTATACCTACGATTTGTTGGAGGTATCCCAAGTCAGGTAGGAAAGCTAACAGCCAGTCCCACCATCCTTGGTTGACATCTTGTTTAATATGTGTTACCATTTCCTGCAACTGTTTCAACTTATCATGCACATCTTCTGAATGGTCAGACAAATTAAAACAGCACATTCCCGCAAAAGTGTTGCACCCATAACCATGTTTAAGCAGTAAATAATCTATAGCCGCTCTATTCTGCAATATTGCTTTTTATGTGATTGCAAATCTAATACAACATAATAAGGACTTATCCAGTCTGCTTGCACATGGAGATCAGCTTCCATACTGCAACAGAAGTCGGCACTGCAATCAAACAAGTTTCTAACACATTACTGGAATATGCATTTCTCAAACAAAATTCTGTCATGTTTAATACTCTGGCCAAATATAACCACATATTCTCTTTTGTTCTCCATATGTGTTCCTCCAGCTCCCTTACTCCCCGATTTGGGCTGTCTTTTCTCCTGGGTTCAAGAGACTTCCTAGTGTGTCTTTTCACGACCACCCAATCACCAGGCTGCAAGCTATGTGTTCCTGAAAAATCAGAAGGGTCTGGAATAGAAGAGAACACTTGTTTATGTGTTTCTTTCAGTTTTTTGACACAAATTTTGTACATAGCTGGCAAAACTGTCATAGTTAAGCTGTAATGTCTGAGGAAAGTACAATCCTGTTTTGGGCTCACTTCCAAACAATATTTCAAATGGTGACAACCCTGTCCTCCTGTTAGGAGTAGTTCTTACTGAATATAAGGCTAGAGACAGGCATTCAGGCCAAGGCTTTCCTGTCTCTGCTATGGCTTTCTGAATCTTCAACTTAAGTGTACCACTCAACCTTTCCACTTTGCCTGAACTCTGAGGATGGTAGGGTGTGTGGAAAGCTTGCTCAATCCCTAGTCAACATTATTTCTTCTTATCTCACCTGTGAAATGTGTACCTCTGTCAGACTCAATCACCTCGGGCACTCCAAACCTACACACAAGCTCGGACATCAGTTTCTTGGCAGTTGCTTGTGCGGTTGCTTTGCTCACAGGGTAGGCCTCAGGCCATCCTGAAAACAGATCCACACAGACCAATACATACTCGTATGTTCCAGACTTAGGCAACTGTATGTAATCTATCTGTATTCTCTGAAATGGGTACAGGGCTTTTGGTGTACACTTGGTGGGTGTTTTAACTACCTGCCCTGGGTTGTGTAGAGCACATATGTGACATGCTTTTACGTGGTTACTAGCAGCTCTTCCAAAACCTGGGGCAAACCATAATTTACCCACTAATGACTCCATGGCATTTCGAGAGGCATGCACCTTACCGTGGGCCAAGCCAGCCATCTGGGGGTAGACTGCTGCGGGCAGACATAATCGATCCCCCATTTTCCACATACCATCACCTTCTGTAGCACCTGCTTTCTTCCATCTTTCAGTTTCCACACTGGTAACCTTTGAGTACAGCCCTTTTGGGTCTGCTAGGTCAATGTCCATTTTGCTCACCTGGTTGGGACCCCTTCTGGCCAGTAGTGGTGCAGCCTTGGCTGCTATGTCAGCTCTCTCATTTCCACAGCTTTCAGGGTCCCTTCCTTTTGCGTGAGCTCTGACTTTCACAATTGCCAGCTGCTTTGGCAGCAGTATGGCCTCCATCAGTCGACTTACCACATCTCCATTCTTAATTGGCTTGCCCTGGGCCGTTAGGAAGTTCCTTGCCCTCCATATTGGACCATAATCATGTGCAATGCCAAAAGCATACCTGGAGTCAGTGTATATGTTAGCTGTTCTACCTTTGGCTATCTTACAAGCCTCCATAAGGGCTTTGAGCTCAGCTTCTTGGGCTGACATGTGTGGTGGAAGAGATCCTGGACTATGATGTCATGTTCAGTGACTACAGCATACCCTGTAACAAATTTGCCTTCATCTGTCAGATACCTTGAGCCATCCACAAACATCTCATAATCAGGATTTTGTAATGGCACATCCGTGACATGGTCAAATCCCACTGTTTCCTGTGACATAAGAACCACACAATCATGTTGATGCTGGCTGTCAAACAGTTCTTCTTCAGAGAGAGAGTTTAAAAATAAACTCATCTTCCACTCCCCCTCTTGAATCGTGAACTCCTACAGGAAGAAGAGTTGCAGGATTCAAAGTTAAACAGCGTTGAAAAGAGATGTTTGAGGAGGACTGCAGAGCAAATTCCATTTTGCACTGCCGTGCCAAAGAAAGGTGACGTCTGTCTACCTGTGTGAGGATAGCATGGATGTCATGAGGTGTATACACAACCAGTATATGATCTAGGACAATGTCTGAGCTTTTCTCAAGCAACGCTTGTACCGAGAGGACAACACACACACAGGAGGGGGTCCCCCTGGCTACAGCATCTAACCTTGAGCTGTAATGTGTTGTTGTGTGAGAACTGCAATTGCGTGCCCCATCATCTCAGTCACGTAGAGCTGAAAAGGTTTCTGATAGTCAGGTAGGCCTAGGGCCGGAGCACTGACTATCTGCAACTTCAGCTGGTAAAACGCATCCAAGGCCTCAGGTGTGAGGCTGAATGGCTTTGAGGAGAGGCTATCGTACAGAGGTTGCATGGTCAGAGATGCAGATCTGATCCATGGCCTACAGTAGGATATCAATCCCAAGAAGGTACGTAGCTGAGCATGAGAGGTCGGCACCTGCATGTCTCTCACCACCTTGGTCCTCTCATCTGACAGGTGCTTGGTACCCTGGCCGAGACAGTGTCCCAGGAACACCACTTTTTGTTTGCAAAATTGCAACTTGTCCTTGTTGGCCTTGCAGCCGTTCTGGTAGAGGAAACACAACAGGCTGATGGTTGCCGCTTCACAGGTTGGTTTGTCTGGAGCACAAAGAAGAAGATCGTCAACATATTGTAACAGAACAACATCATCATGTGGAAAATGCCAAGTACTCATAATAAGTGTAAGACACCTTGTGAATTGGTTAGGACTGTTTTGCGCCCCTTGTGGTAGTACTGTCCAAGTGTACTGTTTACCCCTGAATGTAAATGCAAACAAATACTGGCAATCGGGGGTGTAAAGGCACAGAAAAATATGCATTGGAAAGATCTATACAACTGTACCAGGTGGTACCTGTGGGGACAGCTGACAGCAGGGTGTGTGGGTTAGGTACCACTGGGGTTTCAAGTAGTGTTACTTTATTCAATTCCCTAAGATCATAAACCATACGGTATGTGTCTGGTTCTCCCTTTTTGCCCTTTTTCTTCACTGGGAAAAGAGGAGTGTTTGCTACAGAAGTGCATTCCTTCAATGCTTCTGCTTTCACTAATTCCACTATTGTTACTGCTATGGCATCCTCTTGGGCATGGGTCAGAGGATATTGTTTAATCCTGGGTGGCTGAGCACCAGCTTTCAGGGTTACCATAACAGGGGGTACATCCAATTTACCTAAGTCTCTTTTCCCAGTTGCCCATAATGCTGTTGGCACTTGGGATAACAGTACATTTTCTTCTTCAGTGAGGACAAAAATACAATTTGGTGTACTTAACTCGGCAGATAACAAGCATAAAATCTCATGGTTAGTATGTGTGACTTTTACATATGCTTCTCCTGATGAATGCAACATGATGTTACAACCTAATACTCCCATCACATCTGTACCAAGAATGTTATCTGATGTGTCGGAGACTAAATACCTAGTGAGTATTCTGCTACCCTGAAATGAAGTTTCTACAGGATCAGTTTGATCTAAAGCATCCACCGTTTTAGTGAGAAGTCTTCCATAAACTTCCACTGATTCACCTTTCTCTCTTTTAACAGATACCTTACTTCAGATGATAACAGGCAAGACAATAAATTCACATAACATAGTACAAGACATAATTTCATATGTTTGAGTATGTTCTTGAATATTTTACACATATATATTGTCATTGTACCTTACTTTCCATTTAACCTTAGGCTAACACTTTTATCAAAATATTTTCCCTTTGGGCATAAATAGTCATCATACACAGGCTGCGGATCCCGGAGGCCCAAAGCCAAGTTTCACTTTGTAATAATTGACATGTAACATTACTGGGTAACACAGCATCATGTTCAGCTTGTGATTTTCTGCGTGCGCATCATATCAGATACAACGTCCTTAGAGCTACTTGGCAGTCAATTAATGTTTTGGTTATTCCCTGCAGAACATCTGCAGAGCGCTACAACAGAATAACAGGAATACAATTCAAGCAGATAGCAGTTAATACTGACACCAAAATTACATATTACTATTTTTGTACAATTTTCAAATATTTCCCAAACCCCACAGACTTTAGAATTTTCTTCACTGGATTCCAACCAAAAGTTGAACCCCTGTGGAACATCACAATATCCTAGTTTCTTCTTTTTAGGGGACATTTCCTGAAAGCGGATTTAATTTTACAAAAAGCATAAAAGTTGAATCCTGGCATTGATATAAACATAATGAATATTACAAATACAGGTTGACACTTTATATATATATATATATATATATATATATATATATATATAAAATACATAATCCAATAAACATCATACCGATGGTGTACAGTTTTTCTCTTTGCACTATATCAGATTCTCTGAGTATTTTGTTAAAGTAAGTAATATTTCATACAGAACTGGGAGATAAGATGGGTTATATTAAACAATAATACTGAGAAGGGGGATGTTTCCCTTCAAGCCTGATTCTCGGAGTGAGGTGGGGGTGATTCATTATTTCCTGAACTATCATCCCCTTATCCTATTCTATTGCTTCCTTTCTTCCATATATGCCTCTTTGCAATTTACTGTCCTGAATCAATCCCACATGATCTAATCTCCACTGATCCCAAAATTTACTGTCTACTAACCCAGTTTTGTGTATTCCTGCTTTTTTCAGAATTTTCTTTACCTGTGCGGCTACTTCTTTCCCTTCCCCTATCTCTATTAGTTCACATGGGGTGTACCATATCTTAGATGGTCCCTTCCCCATCTTGGCTGGTAGCTAATCAGCCGATGAGTCTCTCACTCCTCTAGGGCAACCTTTGAGACAATAGAGGGTCACTTATGACTACTTACTGAGAACTCCCAGACAGACTCTTTCTGTCTTCTATGAACTACTTGTGTAAGTTCAGGAGTAGTGCTCAGGGCAATGCCTCAATTGGCTTCCACAGGCTCAACTTTCTGCCTGTGTCCCCTTACCAAAACACTCCCAAATCACTACACGCACTTCTTCGCGCGGATTCTACTAAGTCCTTCGTGCTACTACTCAGGTCCCATTCGACCTTGACCGTCCAGACACGGCTGGAGGCTAGTTTTCCAAAACAAGGACTTTTCAATCACTCTGTGCTTCTCAGTTCGGAACCTTGTCCGCAACTCTAGACTCTAGGGGTTAAGAATAGAGAACTTTTCCCCATTCTTTGCAGCCTTATATATCTTATAACACAGGTAACATGCAAACATCAGTAGACAGGTAAACAGGTAAGACAAAAAGCAAAGAAAACAATTTCCATATCATTTACAGGTGACATGTCCCTTTTAGGTTCTTCCGTACTATACAATTGGCATCAAGATGTCATATAAACATGCAGCAGCTTACCTCACTCATCGATACAGAGAATAGACACACAGGAACCTCAGATATACTAATTGGCAAGATCAAAGGCTTACCTTCACAGTACTGTTTTTATCTATCTGAGGTCCTCTGGTCCTGTCCTCAAGTCGATCGGTGAGTGGGTCGGCACTCTATCGGCTGCACATCAGACGATCTCGAGGCCCCACGTTGGGCGCCAATTTCTGTTGGGGGTTAAGTTCCCCCGGGATGGATGTCACCGTAATCCTAATTAAATAAATAACCAGTTTCGAGCGCTCGGGAAACAAGACGTACACAGGTATCGTGTATGAACCGTTTCTACTTTATTACGTAGTTCAATACAGTTTTAAAAGCAAGCTCAGTTACATAACAGTCATGTGATCAATATACATATATGGTCTTTCCAGTTCCGTTATCAGACAAATTTGTTCAGTTACCCATCACCCCAGATGTTTTCCTTTTTACCTTATCTGAATGTCCTCCCAAGAATACCAGTTCTGCTGAAATCAGCAGAACTGTTGATATCTCCCCAGACTCCAAGTCTGTCCTTATCAACTATGCAGTCTTGTTTGCAGAACATTCCACCCTCTTGTGCTTTCTGTATAGAATATAGTGCAAGTTATGTTTTAACCCTTACAGCCCGAACGTGGAACTCCTGTCAGGGTCCTCTCCTGCTCCTCCTGGCACGGCACCGAAAATGTCCAACAGCTTAGACAGCTTCTCTCCCTTACTCAGGGCTGTCTCTGGATGAGCCTGGGGCTGATGTTATTCCTCCTTGAGGCTGTAGGCTGACCGTTGTGCCTCAGTCCAAAAGCTGGTGGCAGGGAAACTCTGCACACCTTCTCCAGCTAACTGCACACACTTGACTGACTGACCAACCAACGCCGGGGAAACTAGGTCTTTCTGCAACCCCGCCCAGTGGCCTGTGATAGGCCAGGGCTTAACCAAGGCAAGGTTTGAACAATGCGGAGGGAAATACAGAGGATAGCTGCATAACAATCATATTTAAAGGGGTATTCCCATGAACATAATTATATCTATACTAGCAGAAGGACCCGGCTTCGCACGGGTATATTTCATTTTTTTTTTTTTGTGTAGTGACCCCATAAGAATTGGCCAGTTTTGCACTTGACATCCAGTATGGCAGTCCAGTATAGGTACAGTCTATTTATGGCTGTGTTGTTATGGAAACCTTGTAAATGAAATGTGAACTTATATTGTCTGATACACGTCATATGACTGAATATTTAAAGACCTGCGAACTGCTATGGACTCATACAGGTTATAAATAGCTTGGTTGCTATGGAAACCTGGTATAAAGCTGTGTGTATGTCAAGACTGAAGAACCTGCGATTTTCCATTGGTCCATAAGCGTCATGTGATCATGTGTATCTTAGTTTGGATATCAGTGAAAGACCTGTGATCGGTTGTTATGGAAAACCTGGAGTAAAGCTGTGTTTATGTGACCTTGTGTAACAGTGTCATCCACAGCGCCCTGCCCCTTTAAAGCTGACCTACAGCAGTGAAGAAAAATGGCTGGGTTGTTATGGAAACATGGAGTGCAGCTGTGTGCATGTGGCTGACAATGCCTTGCCATATTAGAGACGGGCTTGGGTCTGATGGGTTGTTTCAGCAGCTCGCTGTTGTCTGTGACATATCTTGTCAGATTGGAGGCAGGCTTGGGTCTGCTGGGCGTTTTCATTAGCTCGAGCAGCAGCCATGCGTTTTGTTGCAGAGGTCATGAGTAGTTCAAAAACGTTTAAATTTATAAGAATGCTGAAGTCCAGTATGGCAGTCCAGTCAGTGGCGTAAATTACTGGGGTAGCAGAGGTAGCGGCTGCCACAGGGCCCGGGACATTAGGGGTCTCGGCGGGCCCTTGATGTTTTTTTTTTTTTTTTTAATAGGCCGTTACCTGCTGGTGTAACACCAGCAGGTAACGGGCCCTATTTACTTACCGATCCCCGCTCCTGCTCATGGCCGCCTGTGCTTCACCTTTTGCAGAAGCGGCTGTGAGCAGGAGCGGGGATCAGTAAGTAAGGCCTGCGGGCTTCGAACCCCACAAACACTGCGATCATTATACTCTGGGGTCTTTTCAGCAGGCTTCGGGCCTCCTTGGTGACGTCCCAGACGTCGGTGGGCCAGTCCAACGTCATTATGCGTTGCGATGCATGTCTGGCTCACGTGACATCTCGTCCAACATTGAAGAAGTAGCGGGGAGTGCGCATAATACTATATGAAGGGGCCACTATGATACTGTGTGCAGGAGCCACTATGGGGCAGAATACTGTGCAGGAATGCAGTTTGTGCGGGGGGGGCGGTTGCCAAGGGTGGTGCCATGTCAAATGTTCGCCTTGGGGCCCAGCCATTCCTAGTTACGCCACTGAGTCCGGTATAGATACAGTCTATTTATGACTGTGTTGTTATGGAAACCTGGTAAATTAAATGTGAACTTATATTGGCTGATACACGTGATATGACTGAATATTTAAGGACCTGAGAACTGCTATTGACTAATACAGGTCATAAATAGCTTGGTTGCTACGGAAACCTGTGTGCCTGAGGAGAGTAAGCGCCTGCGAGCTCTTATTGGCTGATAAGGGACATGTGACTGTGTGTATGGCAGTTGGAATATGAGTGAAAGACTTGCAGGCTTGTATTAGCTAATGTTGGTCATTTTTTGGGAATACTGTATCTCAGGAACGGTACGTCCAAGAGAGCTGAGACCCAGTCTATATTATTCCCGGACACCTGATGTACATGTGTGCCAAATTTGGTGAATATCGGTCCAGTCGTTTGGTCGCGCATAAAGAACAGACAGACAGACAGACAGGAACTCATTTTTATATATGTAAGAGATTTGTAGATAATTAAAAGTTAAACATTTTTGCAAATATAAGTAGTTAAAAATTCTGCAGCATTTTAAAGATTTTCTCTAACAATCTTAGTTGTTACAGTCTGTTGTCTTGATCGGTTGCCAATGGATACGAACACAAATGCAAAAACTTTCTATGTTCGGGGACTTGCCAGGAACCCAGCCATGATGTTCTTATTGTAGCTGAGTTATCAGTAGTGGTGAGCCTAGCCTCTTTGCTGCCTGAGGCGGACTATAGAAAGACGCCACCCCCCCAAAAAAAAAAATAAATTGAGTTTCCATGCTGCTAGTTTAACACACTGTTATCGTCGCACAATATACACAATACACAAAGTTATAAAACAGTTTTTAAGAATTCTTCTTCCTGTATTACTTCAGTATCAGATCAACAACACGGCATTAACAATGAAAGTAACTTCACACATCTTCTGCTTGGTGGATGGACGAGCTCACTTGTCCCCCATTCTCTATAATAGGAGCGCCACAGATAGCTGAGTACTGGACTTCGGCTATCTTTGGCACTCCCATTGAAGTGAATGAGAGCCCCGCGGGTTCGTTCATCCACCAAGTGACACGCCTATATATAGCTGCGGTCAGGCTGAATTCCCACCCAGTGGGGGGAAAAAACCCAATTCTCAGGTCTAGTGGGGGTCTCAGCAGACAGACCCCCATCAATCAGGTATTTATCCTCTATCATTTAGGTGAATACAGGGCAGTAACATTTTGTGACTTACAGGTGACGTCTCTGACTAATCCTTCACATTTCCCTTCTCTTCCCTTTGGACCGCCATGACCACTTCTTCCAGCTGTGACTTGTCTCTGTAAAGTTTGCAATACAGATATCTTTGGCTCCTCACTTTTCCAGGTATTCAACCCACATTGTCCTCACCTGCACACCCATCCTGCTGCTACCCCAATTAAAAAATATATGATATAACCCCCCATAATGAATAATACCCCCAAGTGCATCTTTTTTTTAATAATGTCCATGTGTACCCTGTATAAATAGTGCCCCTATTTAATAATGCCCCAGGTGTTAACTAATTAAAAGGTTTTCCAGGTCTTTAATAAACTAATCAGTGGGGCTCAAAAACCCAGGACCCCTACTAATCAGCTGTTTGAATGGTACCTGTGTAAGCGCTGTGACCGCTTCTCTGTTTACATAGTGTCATTTATCTCATAGCGGCCATGTAATGTAACTACAGCCTCGTCCCATACATGTCTATGTGACAAGGCTGTAATTACATTACACGGTCACTATAAACAGACAGCGTGTGATATAAACAGGCACTATAGCCCTGCATACAATATTACACAGTATTACACAGTATTATGGCCCAAAGCGGCCCTTGCACACATTATTATGGCCCACAGCGACCCCTGCGCACAGTATTATGCTCCATTGTGGCCCCTGCACACGGTATTATGCCCCGCAGTGGCCACTACATACGGTATTATGTTCCACAGCAACCCCTGCACACAGTTTTATGCTCCCTAGTGGCCCCTGCACACGGTATTATGCCCCATATTGGCCCCTGCACACAGTATTATGCTCCATATTGGCCCCTGCACACTGTATTATGCTGAACAGTGGCCCCCTGCACACAGTATTATGCTCCATAGTGGCCCCTGCACTGGTATTATGCTCCATAGTGGCCCCTGTACTGGTATTATGCTCCATAGTGGCCCCTGCACTTGTATTATGCTCCATAGTGGCCCCTGCACAGGGCATTATGGTCCACAGTGGCCCCTGCACACGGTATTATGCCCTATAGTGGCCCACCCATGAACTATTATTATACTCTGGGGTCTTTTCAGATCCCAGAGTATAATGATTGGAGACCCAGGGAAGGTGACAAACATAAAAACCAGTGTTACTTACCTGGGGATACTCCAGCAGGTTACGGCCTATTTATATATTAAAAAAAGTTATCCTCACCTACCTGCGATGCCTTGATGTAGCCGCCGCCTCCTCTTCTTGTCCGCGACGTCTGTGTCTCAGCATAGGCGGCGCGATGACGTCATTGTATCGCCGCCTGCGCTGAGATGCGATGTCTCGTAAACCAGCCCAGACCCCGCTCAGTTTTTTTTTTTTTTTTTTTTTTTAAAGTGGCCTGTCCTGGGCTGGTTTACATTGAATAGTAAAAATGCCGCCCCCCAGACAGTGACGGACAGTGCCGCCTGAGGCGGCCGCTCACTTCACCTCATCAGTGGTGCGCCCATGGTTATCAGGCAGGCACACTACATGCATCAGAAGATATCCCGGCCACAATAAGGAAATCATGGCTGATTTTCTGACCTTAGAAAGGTCCTGCATTGATGGTCATATCCACTAGCAACCGATCAAGACAACAAGACTGTGACCACAAGATATTGAGAGAAAATCTTTAAAACTCTGCAAAACGTTAAATTTCTTATATTTGCAAAAATGTTTAACTTTTAAATTATCTACAAATTTAAAAATGGTTATGTTCGTGGGAATACCCCTTTAACATGGAATGGAACATATCAACACAATCCCAGAGGCACAAAAGACAAACAACTAAAAGCAATAGCCTCCAGGATGCTGCAATATTAACACTGTCTCATAAATAGGAACCTTGTATGTAGCAAACTATAAGAGTTCAGTCTTAATATTGCCCTCATTTCTCTGAATGGAATCTGAAGTGTGGTTCACAAACTCCAACAAGTCATAGGCAATTGCAAAACTGTGTGATTGTTTCATAACATCTTTAGATCCAACATATAAGTTATGCAGGGCATATTCACCACTTCCCTCAGCAGTCCACAACTTCAGTCAAAGTCCATATATGTGTCGAAGCAGAGACATTGCCAACAGAGATAAACTGTAGCACCTTCTATGTTTGGGGGGATCCGTCCCCTTTTTCAAGCAGATAGACCCCTGAAATGTGGAAGCCATCTGCAGTGTCTCTGCTTTGACAAGTGTATGGACTGCTGTAGGAAATGGTGAATATGTCCTTTGTTTGTATAGCTCATATGTTATATTTGAATATGTTGTAAAAGAATTATACAATTTCGCAATTGCCTGTGCGTTGTTGGAGTTTGTGAATTATACTGCATGTGAGGTTATGGATCTCACTGTTGATACAGGCTGATTACCTACACATGGAACACGGGTTAAAGTTTATTATATTGAAGAAACTGTACAATACTGTATGCCTTACTACAGTGGACAGTGCCAATTGGTTAACACAGGTGTCTGTCACACTGATACAATCTCCATCTAAATGACACACACCTGTAGTACCCAATGGGCACTCCACTATAGTAAGGGAAAGTGGTCACTGGTTACTACAGATGTGATAGATACCTTTATTAATGAGCGTTTTCTTCTTTAGTGAAGCAAAGTGCTCATTACCATGAAGGAGATAGTAGGCAGGGGAAGGCAGTAGGACTTAAAATATATTTCTTTAAATCTCACTAAGTTTTTAACGTTTTATAACTAGAAAAATGAAGCGGACAACCCATTGCTATTTGATTGTTAATGCTTTAGTGCCACGAATAAAAAACAAAACAATTTTATTCCTGAATAAATAACATAATATACTTCATGTAAGATGTGTGTTGGCTTTTAGCCAATCTTTTCACATTTTCAAAAGTGATAGGTCTGAATAGAAAATATTTTGAGAAATCTGAATCTGGCTTCAGTTAATATTACTTTTCAGTCTCTTTTCAGAAAGTGTCAGCTAGCTCCCTGCTATGCAAGTGCATTCTATAGCCAGCTTCAGTGGTTTCATTTTTTGCTCTTGCAAGCTGAATTAAGGAATAAGTAGAAGTCCTTTAATTGTAAACTCATGTATTGCCAACAGATTTTACAGAGCCATATGGAGAATGTGCTCATGTGAGTTCACAATTCTATATCCTGCAGACATATGGACCAGCTTTATAAAAACTTCATTACTCTAAACATGTTTTGGACCATGGGAATACCTATGAAAATACAAGGAGAACATTTAAATTCCTCGCAGATGTTACCCTGGTTGGTTTTCAGATATGGCTGCAAGCCAACAGTGCTAGTCACTGAGCTAGATGTGTAATTTAAAGGGGATGACCACTCTTTTTTTTTTTTTTTTAAATGTGCTGGAATTGACATTGTAAGGGACTTACTGCTATCCAGTAATGTAATTAGAGATGAGCAAATCGAAGCTGCAGAAATGGAATTTGATCCGAATTCAGGAAATATTCAATTCGCATCGAATCCGAATTTTCTCACTCCTCATGGTAATGATTCACATTTAGTTCAAAATGGCTGCTGTACATATTAGGACATGGGGCAAGGAACTCTGGGAACGCGGGATCACCTATAATGCCATGCGTGCAGCCAATCAGCAGCCAACACTGTGATGTCACATCCCTTTAACCCCTTCGCTAGGGCACACGGCATGTTTGACTGCTGCATCCAAGGTGTAAATCCTCCCCGGTTATGGAGCAGGGTGTTAGCTGTAACCGACAGCTAATAAATAGCTAGTTTTGTTACGCGATTCGCCGCGATTTAATTCGGATCGAATAGAATCGTATTGCGAAATTCAGCGAAGTTGCCGAATCAAATTTTTGAATACTTCGCTCATCTCTAAATGTAATCATCGAAGATAATAGCTTCCTGTTATCAGTCAGCTGCAAGCTGCTATTTGCATGTATTCAAAGCTGTCTTATGGTGCTTCAGTCCTTCAGCCCCAATATAGTCATTAATGGATTGTCATTTGACCAGTCCTATACATGAGCAGCCTTCACTGAATAACATTGGGGAAATACTGCATATGCGTCAGACTTTTCTGAAATGAAAGCCTCTGACGGAAAGGTCAGGTCATCTGATCCTCAATTAGTGGCATTGTTGGGGCTGCAGGACTGCAGCGCCGCAGAACAGCTTTGAATACAGGTGTAGTAGCTTGCAGCTGACTGATACTGGACCCAATGATAATGTTACTGGATAGCAGTAAGTCCCTTACTGTGCTGATTCCAGCACATTTTGAAAAATGAAAAAGATTGGACAACCCTTTAAAGCTTTTAGTATACATAAACGTTGATCATTCAAAACCATTTCTTAATCTATATACAGTTGTATCCACCGTAACTTTACATCAAACATGAACACACCCAGGCTAGAAACCTTAAAATCATGTTTTTAAAAGCTGGTTATCTCATGACAGTTATCTAGACATGCCTAGCCAAAAAGAAGGATAAGAAAAGTCACATCTTTTCTAGATCTAAAGTTATTTGCTAATTTCTTAAAGAGGTTTTCCAGAAAAATAACTCAGTTCAACCACTATACAGAGAACAGAGCTGGCTGCTTCCAACTCTGTTCTCCAAATAGAGAACAGCTGATAGGCAAGGCTTCTGGGTGTCTGACCCCCAATGATTTTATAGTGATGACCTATTTTAAACATAGGTCATCAATATCATGTGCCCAATCCCTTTAATATAGATTTATATTGATTGAAGCTTTCATTCTGATATGAAGCTTCAAATCCATTAGATATGCATGAAGTGAAAAGAGAAAATGGTGTCTACCTGTAGCCACCACTAGAGAGAGCTTAGAAGCTTACTGCATACTGTATATACATTAAGCTTTATAATAAAAAGGGTATACTGTAAGCTCATGAGCTCATATTTGTCGAATGCAGACAGATTTTTATCATGTAGCTCTATAGCTGTGTGAAAGAAATAGGTTAATTTGATGTTCTTTCCTTATCAGAAAAACAGAGTTTTAGACTCTGTAAAGATACAGATATACCCTTTCTTACATTTCACAAAGTAAAATGCTACCACTAAGTGATATGTTATCTCTGCTATATGCGGCCACCCTGTTTATGTGTGATGTGAATTACAGCCACACAAAAGTTTTGTTAACATGATATTGTATAGAACTGGTATCATAAGAATTTGAAGTCCTTACAGTTAAGGGGAAGTTAAAGGGAGTCTGCCACCTCCCCCAAACATATTACTCTGCCACCACTGTGTTACAGATAGCACAACAGTGTTAGACAACACCCTTTTGTTATGTATATCACTTTTACAGATTTGCAGAAAAACAACATTCAAGTCTTCTGCAAATGAGGCAGTTGGTGTACAGTCATGGCCAAGAGTTTTGAGAATGACACAAATATTCTATTTTCACATGATCTGCTGCCCTCTGGTTTTTATGTGTGTTTGTCAGATGTTTTTATCACATACAGAAATAGAATTGCATTCATATTATGAGTAACAGAAGCTTATATTGACAGTTAGAATGAGTTAATGCAACAAGTCAATATTTGCAGTGTTGACCCTTCTTCTTCAGGACCTCTGCAATTCTCCCTGGCATGCTCTCAATCAACTTCTGGACCAAATCCTGACTGATAGCAGTCCATTCTTGCAGAATCAATGCTTTAATTTTGTCTGAATTTGTTGGTTTTTGTTTGTCCACCCGTCTCTTGATGATTGACCACAAGTTCTCAATGGGATTAAGGTCTGGGGAGTTTCCAGGCCATGGACCCAAAATCTCTATGTTTTGTTCCCTGAGCCATTTAGTTATCACCTTTGCTTTATGGCAAGGTGCTCCATCATGCTGGAAAAGGCATTGTTGAGCGCCAAACTGCTCTTGGACGGTTGGGAGAAGTTGCTCTTGGAGGACATTCTGGTACCATTCTTTATTCATGGCTGTGTTTTTAGGCAAGACTGTGAGAGAGCCGATTCCCTTGGCTGAGAAGCAACCCCACACATGAATGGTTTCAGGATGCTTTACAGTTGGCATGAGACAAGACTGGTGGTAGCGCTCACCTCTTCTTCTCCGAATAAGCTGTTTTCCAGATGTTCCAAACAATCGAAAAGGGGATTCATCAGAGAAAATGACTTTCCCCCAGTCCTCAGCAGTCCACTCCCTGTACCTTTTGCAGAATATCAGTCTGTCCCTGATGTTTTTTCTGGAGAGAAGTGGCTTCTTTGCTGCCCTCCTTGAGACCAGGCCTTGCTCCAAGAGTCTCCGCCTCACAGTGCGTGCAGATGCACTCACACCTGCCTGCTGCCATTCCTCAGCAAGCTCTGCACTGCTGGTAGCCCGATCCCGCAGCTGAAACACTTTTAAGAGACGGTCCTGCCGCTTGCTGGTCTTTCTTAGGCGCCCTGGAGCCTTTTTGGCACCAATGGAACCTCTCTCCTTGAAGTTCTTGATGATGCGATAGATTGTTGACTGAGGTGCAATCTTTCTAGCTGCAATACTCTTCCCAGTGAGGCCATTTTTGTGCAGTGCAATGATGACTGCACGTGTTTCTTTAGAGATAACCATGGTTAACAGAAGAGAAACAATGATGGCAAGCACCAGCCTCCTTTTAAAGTGTCCAGTGGTGTCATTCTTACTTAATCATGACAGATTGATCTCCAGCCCTGTCCTCATCAACACCCACACCTGTGCTAATGGAGCAATCACTGAAGCGATGTTAGGTGGTCCTTTTAAGGCAGGGCTGCAATGATGTTGAAATGTGTTTTGGGGGATAAAGTTCATTTTCTAGGCAAATATTGACTTTGCAAGTAATTGCTGTTAAGCTGATCACTCTTTATAACATTCTGGAGTATATGCAAATTGCCATTAGAAAAACTGAAGCAGTAGACTTTGTAAAAATTAATATTTGTATCATTCTCAAAACTTTTGGCCATGACTGTACTGGGGTCAGGCCTTTAGCTCCATGGAGCACTTGCCGCTCAAATAGGATGGGGGATACCATATCAGTGGGAGGATCAACTCTCACTCTATGGGGTATTGTAAGCAGGATACGGTAGGTGTCTGAGTGGCAAGGACAGTGCTCAAGGAGCTAAAGTCCTGCCCACAAAGCACTAACTGTCTCATTTGCATAAGACTTCAAAGTTGTTTTTTTTCCAAATCTACAAAAGTGACATATATAACAAAAGTATAATGTTTATCTTTATAATGTGCTCTTTAACAGGGTGGTGGCAGTTGAAAATTCTTGGGAGAGGTGGTAGACTCCTTTTTAAGAATGGACACATCAGCACATTATGAAATTAATCTGCACAGAATTTTGGCCTTGATATGACATAGGATTAAAAGGTGCACATTTACTTGAGCAATGAAACAGTCTGTGAGTCTGTGATATAGGTAGCTTATATTAGATATTTTAAGACTGCTTATGCTGGTTATGTTTTACTTTTTTTTTTTTTTTTTTTACTTTTATTGCTATGTAACTATCACGTTTCTTATGATATATTTAATCTATTGTAATTGAACTAAAGGTTTCTATCAAGATTCCACAAATTGCATTTTGCAATACTGTAGTGACAGATGCAGTCCGGTTCTCCTCTTATAGAATTGTGTTGACATTTGGATTTGTTACTACTGATAATTGAACAGATACAGGAACCACACACCATCAGGTGATGGATCGATCCACGTTTCTTTAACTGCAAACTGTGTCATGGATCTTGTCATCATTCTTATACAGCAGTGTGAATACCAACAAAGCATGTTAATTCTCTCCCTGTATTATACAAGCTGTAATTTTTCTTCCTAAAACATATTGTAACTATTCCGCAATATCATATTAAGATCTAGTGGTGCGTGCAATTACAGACATTAAATACATAAAATATTATTTTTTGTGTTTGTATGCCATGCCAAATATCCTAATGATGAATTATACCATTGCTATCGTTCTTTGAGTACTCATGGGCAATAGCTATGGTTAGTAGGCATAAAAAGCTTTAAATTATATGCATAAATGCATACAAATATATAGCTGGCTTTTCATTTTACATGATGCAATATGGTGAGGGTTGATGTGATGTATTATAGAGGAACCTGCCACTGATTCATATGGAACACGAGCGCTACTTAGAATTATATCTTGGAATAATGAGTCTGGCTCCATCAGTAACATTAAGAAGACAGAGTATAAGGAATTGAAGACAGTGGATATTAGCAGAATGTCTTACAGAATACTGAACAAAGCAGATTTAATTTGCATTAAATTGCATTCTATGCTGAGCAATCTTGCAATGACTTGAATTAAAAGGTCCAAAATGTAATGAACCGCTAAATCACTCTGTCTTTCCAGCAACATGTAACTCTACATAAAAGGCAAATGTATATTTGTTTTAGAGTTTAGGCTGAGTTTCTAAGTAAACAAATACCATAAGTGATTTATACCTCTTAAATCACTATATATACTGTATTAGAGTAGGTTCACACTACCGTTATTATAGTCTGAAGCTTTCTGTTTGTTTACTTTTACTGCATGCACAACTTTTTGTTCCATTACAAAAGTAAACAAACTTGATGGAAGAAAGCTTCTATCATGTTTTTTCTATTACAGTGAAGGAAATTAATGTAGAAGGAAGGGGGTTCCATATGCATCACTCACTCTATCCTGGTTATAGTCCATTGCTCTCATTCTATGACAGATAAGGGCAACAGACTTGATTAACATAGTGTGAATGTCCCCTTAGTGATGTAGAATATACACTATATGAGGAAAAGTATTATGACAGTCTCTTAATCATTGATTTCAGGTTTTTCATTCAATCACATTGCTACAGGTATATAATGCAACTAGTCGTACACCTAGCCATACCACCTGCCTCCTATGAATACATGTAATACCTCTGTTGACAAGCATGAATACATTTTATTACATTGTTTTTAAATAATGGTTCTGTTCTCTGTCCTGCAAAATGTCTGCATTATTATTAAAACTAAAGGCTTATTTTTCAGCTGATTAGGTGAGTTATTGACAGTGCCCCTGTTTCCAAAGAACATGAGGAGCAACATGAGATTTGAACAATAAAACATTCCAATACATTCCAGTAGCATTTATTCACTTAACTGTCTTTGGCTGGTGTTTTGCACAGATCTACAGTATATGGCCATATCATGCGGGCTGTAGGCAGTGTATTAAATAGACAATGTATGGAAGTATTATTTACACACTGTATGGCTTCACTGTGTCAGCGATACAGTATATGCAATGTTATGTGGGAAGTATATGGTTGTATTATCTTGATACTGTATGAAGGCATTGTTTAGGCATTATATAACAATATTACTTTATGTGTATACTCTTTAAATAATGAGTAGGGGGATAGTATTTGTTATATGCCAGCTCTCCCTCTCAACAACCAAGAAGGCATGCCCGAGACGTTTCCCAGCTGCACTCAGGAATGTCATTGTTTAATCTCATATAATAAAAACAGGAATGTAAATACAATATCACCGACTTAAATAAAGAGAAAAAAAGGACAAAAGTTAATGAAACAAACACAATAAAACAATATGACTGAATAGTTTTACTAGCATTATGTGCAATATACTGTAGTAGTGGAAGGATTTTTTTATACATGAATATTTCCCTTATATGATTGTATTGTAACCTACAAAGTTTTCAATAACCTATAAAATCTATCTTAATGCTATCCATATTCGTGGGAAATTGAGTGGGTTGCACAGTGAAGAGACACGTCTACTTCTCTTACCTTTAGACACACTATTCATCTGTCTTAGGTCAGTAATGACTGAAAATAGTTCTCATCTTTAATGACATGTAAAACCTTTCAAGTCTAGGCAGCCAATCTTTGGAAGATTTGAAGATACTGTAACTTAGTCATTGCCATTTCTGATCTAGCTTGAAATCCTACTTCACATTCAATCTATGTGATAATTTGAGAAAAGAATGCAGGGATTGAAAGCCGAGTCTGAAATCATACTTCAGTAAGTGTAATAGAATTTGAGAGAGAATATCTGACAGTAAGAGAATTTGATGGTTTTTAGAACATTAATTTCTAGAAAATGTCATTTAAAGATTTTTCTTAGAAATATTTTTAGATATCCAAAATGTTAGTGACAAATACTAATATATTTGAGGCACATATATCTATGTAAAGGAGCTGTCTAGGTTCAGGAAATGAGTGACCTATCCTCAGGGTCGGGCATCAATATTGGATCATAGTAGGACTTACTCTCAGCAAGTCTTTCAATTTCTTAAATCCGGACAACCCCTTTAAACCAAAGTCTAAGGTAACATATTGGAGCCTGGTATATACTGTAGCTCAAAAATCATAGCTTTGAGATCACATCTCAACATTTTATTAAGTTAACCCTGCATCTCTTCTAAGCTTAATTTTAAGATGGTTGTTTTGTGAACCGTCATCCTTGTGCACTAAAAATTAGAATAAGTAACTCCATGAACCTCCAACTATAAGAGCTGCAAAAGATGCCCCCTATTGGACTTTAGTCATGTTTAGATTACTTGGATTTATAAACTCTAAGGCCTTGTCTGTACCGCAAATGTGGGCAAACAGGACATGCTTCATATTTTGTGGTCCTTGCATACGGCACGAACACACGACTGAAAAACTTAAGGTCGGGTGTATGACCACATAGAAATGAATGGGTTAGTATCTTCACACATAATTGCGGATCTTTAGTTGCAGATAAAAACTACTTGTGCAGGAGGCCTAACTGTTGAAATTTTATCCAGTAAAATCAGGTGGTTTTTTGGGTACTAGCTGATCAATATGAATGTGGTAGTCTGTGGACTGAGGTGCACCTTTGCAACTATTTGCACCTATCCAATACATCTAATGTCCTATGAAGACCTATGTACTTGCAAAGATACACTACGTGATCTAATTCTGTATATACTATTTCTGAACTTCTGTTTCACAAAAGAAATGCTATGTTCTTTATTGTCTTCCAGTAAGTGTTTAGGATTAAATATCAGTTCCATTTACTTGAGTGAAGTTGTTTTTGCAGCACGCACACTGATTTCTGCAAATCCATTTCAGATAAATGAGATCACTTTTGGCAAAGAAATTTCCACACGTGGACTTCTCTTAGGATAGTTCAACATTACTACTGTAACCTCTGTTTCTTGATCTGTCAGAGGATAAGAACAACTGACTTTAAAACTGCCAGATCTACAGATACAAACAGAACAATTTCGGTTTGTATCCATCATCATAGACAGCAATGTTAAAATAAAAATGGAAAGTGATCCATTTGTATCCATCAATCTGGCAGTTTTATTGCCCTATGTTCCAATCCTCTATTGGACCAGAATATGGAACTAGCCTAAGATATCTTTTAGATCATGTTACTTATTCTAATTAAAATCAAAATATGTGTTAGTAACCATGTCTGTGCTTTATTCATACAATGCAATATATCTGATTATTCACCTACCATTGGAAATTCAGCAGTGCAGCACACAAGTGATTTATAACCACATAATCTTTAAGAATAGATTTTATAATTGCATTGCAATCCAATGCAAACAACTGAGGCAATATTGTAAAGAACTGTTGTAGGCAATGAAGCATATGACCATGATCGTGAAATTGACCACTGTGTTGTATGTATAGCTTTTACAAAGCTGTATTACATGAATTACCTGCACTTAGAGCAGATAGCATTCTATTTCTGTATATATGCATTTACTACAAATTTCAAATCAATACAGTATGCATTGGGCAATTAAAGATTTTTCATACTGACTTATTCACAGGATAAAACATCAGTATGTGATCTTTGGGGGTCTGACACCTACACCAAATACACAGATGAGCTGTTTCAGCAGTCTCAGGATGCCGAAAGCTGTTGCGCTGGATGCAGGGGCATGTGCAGGTTGTTCCTATTCAGCCCTGTCCACTCTATTGTAGTGGTTCTCCAGTCCCAAAAGGATTTTTAATACTGATAACATATTCACAGGATAGGTCATCAGCTGTTTCAGCAGCCTCCAGATGCAGGAAGCTGCTTCGGTGGAAGGGGAGCGCATGCAGGCTGCTCCTATTCAAATAATAGGAGCTGATCTGCATCCCCATCTATGGTATAGCAGGGGTTCTGGGGAACTGCAACTCCACTTCTATACTTGAACATAAATGTAAATTAAGTGAATATAAATGTTATATTTGATAATCTCATTCTCAACATGTCCCTTCTATAAAGTTTATTTCAAAGAAATCGTATTATAGAAAAAGCAAATTTCCATCCACTTACCTGCATGTTTCCTTAACAGACCACATGTGCCCTTTGTTACAATCTATATACTATTTTGATGATCTTTTAACAATACATATGGAAATATACACGCACTGCCTATGTGGGGTCTGGGTGTTGGACCTCCACTTATCAAGTAGTGGTGACCTATCCACTGATGACTTATCAAGCGATCCTGCAAAGATTCTTTAACTGTATCTCTAGTCTTCCTGACCTTTGGCCTGTAGAGCAGCGCATTAGCGAATTATTGGCTGCAATCAGATCCCCAGTGATCAAACATTTATCACTTATCCTGAAGATGGGTAAAAATTTTTGTAGGCCAGTCTATTTAATTAAATTTAAGTATTTAACCTTTTAATGACCAAGGACGTAATAGTACATCATTGGTCGCCTGGGGCTATATGGAGAAGGCTCAGGAGCTGAACTCTCTCCATATATTACAAATTGTACAGTGCTGCGGAATATGTTGGCGCTGTATAAATAATTTTTTTTATTATTATTATTATACATGGTGGATGACGACTGTATAATACAGTCAGCACCTGCCACTAATACAGCTGGCACTGATCGCAGCTGTTAACACTTTAGATGCCAGGGTTAGATGTGCAGGCTCTGCCAACTTTGACTGATGACGTTCTGGAGGTCAGTCATAGGTCAAAGAGTGTTAACAGCTGCGATCAGTGCCGGCTGTATTAGTGGCATTGGTGTCATGCACGCTGTGGCCATGGGAGCGGAACGGTACGGGCAATCGGAACCCCTGGGAAAGGTATCAAACATTCAAATACTATAAATTTGGTATTGCTGTGATTATTCTGACCCCAGAGTACAGGTAACAACACATACCACACAGTGAGCGTAAAATTAAACCCAAGAATTCCACTTCATGCTGCTGATTCTGAATTTTTTCCCAGCCCCCCGTACTGACGGATATGAATGGCCAACAACCACATTTCCGCAAACAAAACAACGGCCCAAATGGCCGATGGATTTTGAAAGATCCTCTATCATCTATTGGTGACAGTTCCATTGCTCCTGCAGCTGGCGATTGGTTGTCATGACACCTGGGAGCCTATATTCGTCCGCCAGCCGGGGCCAAAGGGCGGCCCGCCCGCCGCCCCCCCACAAAAAAAGGGGGGGGGGGGGTGGGGTTTGGGGTGTCCCAAACCTTAAAGCCCGCAAAATTGAATAGTTTATATTGCAAAAAGTTTATTTTTAAAAAGCATAATATGGTTATGGGAAAACCCCTTTAGACTAAGGCACCACAACACAGCATTTCCTTCAGTATAATTGACATGTTGCAATTTACAAAAACACAAGCATTTTTGAAATCACAGAATTTCCACTGCAAGTTTTTTTTTCTGCAATGTGTGGATGTAAATAGCCAGAATCCCATCCACTTTTCATGTAATGTAAAATGCAGCATTTTTTGCTGCGACATTTCCATCATGGCCAAAGCGCTGCGTTTTCACAACATGAGGCCGTCCTTAAAGTAGTAAATAAAAAATAATGGGACAGACTTACAAACCTAAACACAAAGGCCAAATAACTACAAAAACACAGTACTGTGCATCTCAAATTGTGCCTTCTCCAAAATATATACCGCATAACCACAAGTGGAATAGACCTCATGGTTCATATTTTCCCCTCTCTCTATATATATAGATTTGTACTTTATATATATATATATATATATATATATATATATATATATATATATATTTATAGTCTTTATGCAAGTTTATATTTTGAGATTTACAAAACTGTCTAAGGTTACAGGCCCACGTATAGCAAGCCACAACCAAAAAGCCCTGCGGGAAAACCTGCAGCGGAAACGCATCGTAGTTTTTCCCACAGCGCTTTTCAAAGAAAGTCCGCAGAGTCTTCCTCTGCAGAATCTCTGCTTCAATTATACCTATTTGGAAAACAGCAATATTTCCATAGGAATAATTGACATGCTCCGATTTTCAAAAATTGATGGTTTTTTAAATCGCAGCTTTTCCGCTACAGATATTTTTCTGCAATGTGTGGATGGGATTAGCCAGATTCCCATCCACTTTGCATGGACTGTAAAATCTCGGTGTTTATGCTACATGGGGCTCCGTCCTAAAGCTGAGGCCCTACATTGCAGAAACACAGCTTTTTTTCCTGCAGATTTTGCTGCATTTTTTTGAGTCAAAGCCAGGAGTGAATTGAGCAGACGGTAGAAGTAATACTATGTATTTCCCATTCCTTTTGTAGCCACTTTTGGCTTTGGTTCAAAAAACCACAGCAAAATCTGCAACAAAAAAAGCTGCATTTCCGCAATGTGAAGCCTCAGTCTAACAGTAAAACTGACTTTATGACACAACACATCTTTTATTTTTCAAGAAACTATCAAAACCTAAGCTGTTATTGGCTGCTACCAGCAGCAAAGACAATTTTTCTTTTAGCCACTATCACAAGTCTTCTCTTTTGTGTTTAAGTATACCAAATATTTATTTTATTTTTACAAACTTATTTGAAGGCTCCGATTTTGGAGAGACACACTTCCATCTATGGTCTATCTATGGCCTATATAGTCTGTAAGAGCTTTATGATAGCTGAAATAAATGGAGTTATTGGTCAAAAAGAAAATCTGGATACCTAGAGACTTTTATGCTATCCCCAGGAAGTGAAAGGTTAATCCCTCTTCCCAAAATTGATTTCAATGGGATTTTATCTGTTGTCCTTTAGTGTCCGTTAGTGTCTGTTTACACCAAATCCGTCACATGTATTTTTTTTTTTTTTTTTTCAGGGTGCAGAACTTTTGTGTCCATTCAAAATAATGGACTTATGGCAGACAGCAAGTGTCCGCAATTTTTTTACATTAATGTCTATGGCTAACGGAGTAACGGTGGGGCATCCTTTACACTGTCTGTTATTACTGTCCGTTTTTTTTTCTGCGCATGCTTAGAAAGCTGAAACAAAAATAAAAAAAGCAAAAAAAAACAGTATAAAAACACTAACTGAACTAACGGATGCTAATGTGTCTGTTTAGTCTGTTATGATAGGCGTAACATCAGTTAGTATCCGTTAATGTCTATTATCATAGGTACAGCCAACTGTAGTGGGAACCCCCTTAGCTAAAGAAACTTTGCATTTATTATAACAGTACAACAAGTTTTTGTATTGTTTACAATAATGCTAGTGATACTACTAATTATTATTGTAATTACAACAATAACAGGGCAAATTTACTAAGTGTCTAAGTTTTAGATAGTGTCTGATGATGTTTGATAAATCTGTTGTATTGCTTTACCTCCTAGTCTAACATTAAACCACTTAATAATTGGCTTAAAAGTTCTTGGCATATTGATGGTGCACAACGTCACAACTTAAGCTACATTCACATCCTGGCTTTTTTAGATCTTAAAATCACTAAGCAAACTGACGGAATGCTCCATACTACAGTTTTTAGAAAAAGTACTGCTGCCAGCATGTTCCTTCATTTTGGAAGATGCCACCTTACGCAACTCAAATCTGTTATACTGACAGGACAGTTCTTGCGAGTGCGCAGGAATTGTTCTAGTCTATCAGATTTTGAGTCACAATCTAAAGATCTATCAAGGCACTTCCGGTAAAGAGGTTTTCTACAGGGGGTGGTTCAGAGAGCTTATTAGAGAGTGAAGACCACTAACAGACCCTCTCTGCTTACTCCCAAGGTGAGGAATACTTTATCTGCATCTTCACCTTCAAGAATCATAGGGACCTATGACATCATGGATAGAAAGATTAAAGGGAATCTGTCAGGGCAGTTTGGGACAAATAAACAAGCTTTATACTCACCCTGCCACCGTACTCCCCATGCCTGCCCAGTTCTTCAATGAAGCCAGAGGAGTAAACCTCGGCTTCAGTGCGCATGCCCCGCAATTACGCAGTGAAGCCGGGGTGTCCATCTTTGGCTTCACTGAAGAACAGCGCAGGCGCCGGGAGGCGTGCCAACGAAGAAGCTCATGAATAAGCCAGACTGTTCTCACTGAACAGCGTTGATCGGACTCTTCTCTAGGTAAGTATAAAGGTTTTTTATTTTTAATATGCCTGCGGATTGCATTACTACAGGGCAATTTGGGACACTAAACCTCAGGTCTATAAGGATGAGATTTAAACTGTGTGTACGGGGGTTATAATGCAGGTTTTATATAATGCATCATATTATCTGGGAACACACTTTATCGTGTACCTCGTGATTTGTAGTATTGTGGATCCAGAGTTATGATGCATCTGTGTTACATAGAATATAACCATTATATGGGAACAAACTTTATTATGTACCCGGTGAGCTGTATTTTATTTACCATGTATTTAGGTTTGTGGTACGTGATTGGCAATGTTTACATTTATCGGTACACATATTTATGGAGCGATGTACAGTGGGGAATAAAAGTATTTAGTCAGCCACCAATAGTGCAAGTTCTCCACTTAAAAAGATCAGAGAGGCCTGTAATTGACATCATAGGTAGACCTCAAAAATGAGAGACAAAATAAGAAAACAAATCCAGAAAATCACATTGTCTGATTGTTAAAGAATTTATTTGCAAATTATGGTGGAAAATAAGTATTTGGTCATTAACAAAAGTTTACCTCAATACTTTGTTATATATCCTTTGTTGGCAATGACAGAGGTCAAACGTTTTCTGTAAGTCTTCACAAGGTTGGCACACACTGTTGCTGGCCAACATACCATTTCTCCATGCAGATCTCCTCTAGAGCAGGGATGTTTTGGGGCTGTCACTGGGCAACACAGACTTTCAACTCCCTCCAAAGGTTTTTTATGGGGTTGAGATCTGGAGACTGGATAGGCCACTCCAGGACCTTGAAATGCTTCTTACGAAGCCACTCCTTCGTTGCCCTGGCAGTGTGCTTGAGATCATTGTCATGCTGAAAGACCCAGCCAGATTTCATCTTCAATGCCCTTGCTGCTGGAAGGAGGTTTGCACTCAAAATCTCACGATACATGGCCCCATTCATTCTTTCATGTACACGGATCAGACGTCCTGATCCCTTTGCAGAGAAACAGCCTTCAAAGCATAATGTTGCCACCCACATGCTTTACAGTAGGTATGGTGTTCTTTGGATGCAACTCAGCATTCACTCTCCTCCAAACACGACAAGTTGTGTTTCTACCAAACAGTTCTACTTTGGTTTCATCTGACCATATGACTCTCCCAATACTCTTCTGGAACATCCAAATGCTCTCTAGCAAACTTCAGACGGGCCCGGATATGTACTGGCTTAAGCAGGGGGACACGTCTGGCACTGCAGGATCTGAGTCCCTGACGGCGTAGTGTGTTACTGACGGTAGCCTTTGTTACGTTAGTCCCAGCTTTCTGCAGGTCATTCACTAGCTCCCCCCGTGTGGTTCTGGGATTTTTGCTCACCGTTCTTGTGATCATTTTGACCCCACGGGGTGAGATCTTGCATGGAGCCCCTGATCGAGGGAGATTATCAGTGGTTTTATATGTCTTCCATTTTCTAATTATTGCTCCCACAGTTGATTTCTTCACACCAAGCTCCTTGCCTATTGCAGATTTAGTCTTCCCAGACTGGTGCAGGTCTACAATTTTGTTTCTGGTGTCCTTCTACAGCTCTTTGGTCTTCACCATAGTGGAGTTTGGAGTGTGACTGTTTGAGGTTGTGGACAGGTGTCTTTTATACTGATAACAATTTCAAACAGGTGTCATTACTACAGGTAATGAGTGGAGGACAGATGAGCCTCTTAAAGAAGAAGTTAGAGGTCTGTGAGAGCCAGAAATCTTGCTTGTTTGTAGGTGACCAAATACTTATTTTCCACCATAATTTGCAAATAAATTCTTAAAAAATCAGACAATGTGATTTTCTAGATATGTTTTCTCATTTTGTCTCTCCTAGTTGAGGTCTACCTATGATGTCAATTACAGGCCTCTCTCATCTTTTTAAGTGGGAGAACTTGCACAATTGGTGGCTGACTAAATACTTTTTTTCCCCACTGTATTTGTAAAATTCCTTTCATCTTCACAGCAGCTGTAGTGATGCCAGATTGCCCCCTTTTATGTCTACTTACTCTTCTAAACACACTCTGATACAGTGCAAAGTATTCGGCCCCCTTGAACTTTTCAACCTTTTGCCACATTTCAAGCTTCAAACATAAAGATATAAAATTTAAATTTTTTGGTGAAGAATCAACAACAAGTGGGACACAATTGTGAAGTGGAACGAAATTTATTGGTTATTTTAAACTTTTGTAAAAAATAAAAACTGAAAAGTGGGGCGTGCAATATTATTCGGCCCCTTTACTTTTAGTGCAGCAAACTCACTCCAGAAGTTCAGTGAGGATCTCTGAATGATCCATTGTTGTCCTAAATGACTGATGATGATAAATATAATCCATCTGTGTGTAATCAAGTCTCCGTATAAATGCACCTGCTCTGTGATAGTCTCAGGGTTCTGTTTAAAGCTCAGAGAGCATCATGAAGACCAAGGAACACACCAGGCAGGTCCGTGATACTGTTGTGGAGAAGTTTAAAGCCGGATTTGGATACAAAAAGATTTCCCAAACTTTAAACATCCCAAGGAGCACTATGCAAGCAATCATATTGAAATGGAAGGAGTATCAGACCACTGCAAATCTACCAAGACCCGGCCGTCCCTCTAAACTTTCATCTCAAACAAGGAGAAGACTGATCAGAGATGCAGCCAAGAGGCCCATGATCACTCTGGATGAACTGCAGAGATCTACAGCTGAGGTGGGAGAGTCTGTCCATAGGACAACAATCAGTTGTACAGTGCACAAATCTGGCCTTTATGGAAGAATGGCAAGAAGAAAGCCATTTCTCAAAGATATTCATAAAAAGTCTCGTTTAAACTTTTTCACAAGCCACCTGGGAGACACACCAAACATGTGGAAGAAGGTGCTCTGGTCAGATGAAACCAAAATCGAACTTTTTGGCCACAATGCAAAACCATATGTTTGGCGTAAAAGCAACACAGCTCATCACCCTGAACACACCATCCCCACTGTCAAACATGGTGGTGCCAGCATCATGGTTTGGGCCTGCTTTTCTTCAGCAGGGACAGGGCAGATGGTTAAAATTGATGGGAAGATGGATGGAGCCAAATACAGGACCATTCTGGAAGAAAACCTGTTGGAGTCTGCAAAAGACCTGAGACTGGGACGGAGATTTATCTTCCAACAAGACAATGATCCCAAACATAAAGCAAAATCTACAATGGAATGGTTCACAAATAAAACTATCTGGGTGTTAAAATGGCCAAGTCAAAGTCCAGACCTGAATCCAATCGAGAATCTGTGGAAGGAGCTGAAAACTGCTGTTCACAAACGCTCTCCATCCAACCTCACTGAGCTCGAGCTGTTTTCCAAGGAAGAATGGGCAAGAATTTCAGTCTCTCAATGTGCAAAACTGATAGAGACATACCCCAAGCGACTTGCAGCTGTAATCGCAGCAAAAGGTGGCGCTACAAAGTATTAAGGGGGCCGAATAATTTGGCACGCCCCACTTTTCAGTTTTTTATTTTTTACAAAAGTTTAAAATATCCAATAAATTTCGTTCCACTTCTCGATTGTGTCCCACTTGTTGATTCTTCACCAAAAAATTAAAATTTTATATCCTTATGTTTGAAGCCTGAAATGTGGCAAAAGGTTGAAAAATTCAAGGGGGCCGAATACTTTTGCAAGGCACTGTATACAGAGCATTCCCGGATCTCTTATACAATTGCTATGTATCCTGTCATGGAGGACTTGCTATGCACAGAAGCGTCCTTTGTTTCCTAGCAACTACAAACGCCACCTCCGTGATTGGTGGGAGAGTGGAGTGATGTGGCAGAGCCATGCCCCCCTCTGGGGTGGCGGTCTTCCAGTCCATCTGCGCCATGGTTCCTCCCCTTAATGGGTGGGAACGTAGGTGAAGTTATGTAGATGACATGCTATCACGTAATGTGAGGGGCATATCCGTGTGACATCACTCTAGGGCATGATTGGCCCAGGCACTTGTGGGAGGAGGAGGCTTGCCCTATATCTAGGTGGTTCAGCTCAGTCCTTTCACCACCGTCATCAGATGCGGTCATGCTGAACCACCTAGACTGCATTTGGTGTGATCTATATCTCCAAAAGCAGTTCTTACTGCTTTCATTTCGTTCTCTATCTGTAGCAGTGTTAGCCACTTTTTACTTACTTCACCCTTTTCACAGTACCCTTTCACAGTACACTTTTCTGCTCCCTTGCAGTGTGCACCTACATTGCACTAATGTTGCTTTGTGCCACAACTGTTGGGCAGCATATGTTACACTTGAGAGACTTTTTAAATCTATTTTTATTTATATTTCATATTAAAAGTTACATTTTATATATTTCTGAGTTTATAGTCGGTGAGCTACTTTGTGCCTGAGTATCCTTAAACCGCCAAGTTCAACTCATTTATTCTTTTATTAGTCATCCAAGCACATCTTGATTGTGTGATTTGTGACATTTTAAAAAGCTATTTTAGAAAGCTGCAGATCACATTTCTTTACTTTTTTTTTCTTTTGTTCAGTATTAATTTTTAATTATGTAATGAAGTAAAAAAAAAGCATTTTTATAATAAAATTTTACATTTGGCTTTCTGTGATGGTGGTTGCTTGCTGAATCGTTGGACAGTCCTCTAGCTGCACAAGAAGTCAGTGCAAAGTCTATGGATATATAGTATAAATAGCCTCTGTACAAATGTTGCCATGCAGACTGGTCAAAAATGTTAATAGTAGAGTATTTTCTATTCACAGGTTAGTTAGAAAAAAATAATTGCCATTAACATCACCTGACTAGAATTTCACTCTGGTACACTGAAGTAGAACTAAACAGCAAAAGGGAAATAGTGTCATAATTTTTCCTACTTTGTCCAATTAATTCTAGTATATGAAAGGAGCAAATTTCTAAGTTCATTTAAACAACCATATAACTTCAGTTTTTAAGAGAACCTAAATGAATTTCTTCTTAATACATTAAAATTTTTTCCCTAATTATGTATATATAGCTGTCTCAAAATATAGCACAGCGTGGTGTAAGAAGTGCCCATGCAGCGAACTGCGGAAAAGACTGCGGCTGAAATGCATTGTGTTTTTTCCACAGAGTTTTTCACAGAAACTCTGCAGAGTTTTCCTCTGTGGACTTTCTGCCTCTATTATACTGCAAGCACTTTTGAAAGCACAGCATTTCCACTGCAGATTTTTTTTTGCAATGTGTGGATGGGATTAGCCAAAATCTCATCCACTTTGCAGATAAATGTAAGACCCAGGACCCCATTGTATTTAAAGGAGGCCTTTCAGAGTTCCTATGATGGATCCAATAATCACAGAAGGCCCGAAAACTCAAGAACTTAAAATTCACTGACAGTAATGGCCCAATAAAATATAGCTTTTAATGATATTATCATTAAGTTATATTTTTTGGGCCATCACTGTCAGTGAACTATGATGGATCCAGAACTGTGTCATAGCTGCCATGATGCTGAAGTACAACATTTACATTAATAACTTAAAACCATTATATACAATAATACATACATTAATACAAATGATTAATATTTTAACCAGAACTGGGTGCTATTTCATGACTATAATAGATACATCTGTCGAAATGATCTTTATGACACTGCCCAGTGATGCAAGAGATCACAGACAGAACTGAGGCATTATTCTACCTTTTGTTGGATTCTGACTATTACCTCCGATGCATGGAAGCAGCCATAAAGCATAGTACTGTATGTACAGTACGCACTTCCAAAATTGCAACTCCGAGGAAGAGTTTAAAACTTAAAAGCAAGAACAATAAAAATATTACTACTAATTATAACAATTAAAAATAAACACTTTATGTTATTTACAATCATGACACTTAAATTAAATGACACTAAAATTAACTATCTTGTGCCATAAATGTGGAGTTCTGTAGAGATGGAGTTCCAGCATAGCTTTGTACTCATGGAAGATGTTACCAGCTCAGGAGCTAAACCAGTGCAATGAAAAGCAGGGTGTCAACTTATACTTACAGCTGACACCCTCCTGCAGCATCTGCACTCACAGATTTCTCTGATTGCAGTTGTTTAACCCCTTAGATTCCAAGGTCAACTGTAACAGTAGCATCTGAATGGTTGACAGAAGTAGTGGGGTTCTACTCTCAGCCTCCAGATCCCTATGCAGCTTGAACGTGGTTGTTATGGCAGTTGGAGGCTGAACAATTGCCTCTGTGCCTTCCAGGTATGGTTGCCTATTAAGAAGGATGCATCTAATAGGCAATGTTAGTACATGTAAATGACAATTACAATACAGAAGTACAACAGTGTATTATATAAACAATCAAATAGTGGGAGTAAAACATAAAATAATCTAATAAAAGGTTATTAGAAAAAAAAATTAAGTAGAAAAATACATTTTCTTCTATTATTATTATTATTTAAAAAAATACTTTTCCTAAACTACATATTGACTGCCCTGAAAAATAGAAAATAATGAAGAATTTGCTGACTTTTTAGCTTGCCTCCAAAAAGCACCATAGAAAGTGATCAAGATGGTACAAATAAGAATGTCAGCTCATCTCACAAATAATGAGTCCTTGCAGAAAAATCAAAAAGATATGGCCCTCAGAAAATGGTTACACAAAATCATAATAAAGCATATAGAATACAATAAAGACATGTTTTTTTTTAATTGTATTCTTGTACTCTAGATATTAAGGCAATTCCAATGGTTTAATAAAGGTCCATGCTCAGGACCGAAATGTCACCATTTCTTTACTGTGGATTGCAAATCAATAAAACATATTGCTTGGGAAACTGCAATTTGATTGCCATATTTTTGCTTATATGGATTGATGGAGTAGTATCCTGGAACCTTCAATAAGATAGTTGGAGTATTGTACAACCATGCTCATACATTATGTTTGGTGAGTTAGAAAGTTATTTTTTACATAATGTACAGTATGTTTCATGAGCTGAATTTGCTATTCATTTATTAAGAAAAAGTCTTCAACTATTAGAATTATTTAGTAGGTTTATCCTGCAGTCCTTTGTAAAACTATGTACAGTATGACACACTCAAGACGTTATATTGAATTTTGTCAAATGCAGTTCTGCTATATGTGTAAATCTAGTGACTATTAGTTTTACTAATGCAAGCTATTTCACACAATATTTGCAAGTGTACAGGTAAAATATATTTTTTGCTGTTAATACATACTCAGTGTGCGAGACAGAAAAAAAATAATGAATTTCAACTTTTTTGTTTAGCTTCAAGCATGCTAGTGGGTTCACTTGGGATGGATTCCAAACTAGCTTGTTTATCTTATTCCAGTGGAATCATTATACCAGTTGTATTTTCTTCATCTCCTTCAGGAATGTAGAAGTCATTAAAATTCAACCCTAAAGGCTAATTTGTAATGTTGTTCCCAAAGCAATCAATCACTAACCCCATCATAGAACATCACCTCTAGACATTTTATTACTTACTCTTGTCTTCATGATGACCAGTCTTTAAGATTTAATGGTAAGGAACATTTCCATTTATTTTTGTAAATCGACCTAAAATGCGTTACACTTTTATTCTTACAATCAATTCATGTATATTTATAGCAGAAAAAAAATAGTACAACAAATCTGTATACTTGCTTGAAAACTTCTTTTTATTACTATTTGGGTCTCTTTGTGGTATCTGGTACATACCAAACTGAGGTTAAAAGGTTTTTATTAAATCATTTATGAAATCATAGCAGTGAACATCCTAGGAGTTTAACTCTTACATGTTTGGATCCAGATTGGGTTGTACTTATAGTGTAATGTCCTTTATATCCCCACATACAGGACATTATCCTATGGCAAAGAACCATTTAGATTGTTCACTACCATGATTTTAAATATTATTTTATCATTTTTTTTACCTCATTTTGGCATGTCCCAGATACTATAGACAGAGCTAAGTATTTATATTCTAGTGTGTTAACATACTTAATTTTTCCTGCTTTGCCTGAGATGTGTTGCATGATGCCCTGAAGTTGAGCTAAAAAATATTTTTCTATTGCTTACTTATTTCAATTACACATGTGGACAAGACTGTTGGTACCCCTCGTTTAATGAAAGAAAAACCCACAATGGTCACAGAAATAACTTGATTCTGCCAAAAGTAGTAATATATAAAAATTCTATGAAAATGAACAAATGAAAGTCAGACATTGTTTTTCAACCATGCTTCAACAGAATTTTTTAAAACAGAAAACTCATGAAACAGGCCTGGACAGAAATGATGGTACCCCTGAAAATAATGTGACCAAAGGGACATGTTTTATCAAGATGTGTCCACTGTACAAAAAGCATACTTAGCCTATCATGAGTGAGGTCTTAGTACAGCAACCTACCTAAGGTCAAATTTGTAGAAAGGGGTGGTTTCCACCTCTTTACATCCTTTTATATGGCAAAGAGGCCTTTGGGCCCCAGCAGACATTAGAATTCCATGTAAATGCTACCTGTGAACCTCATAAATGTCCATCCCTAATCTGCTTGTTTGATTCCTATCTGTTTGAGCATCAACTTGAAGAAAGCGTGATATATGGTATAATTGAGGCTTTAAGGAAAACATACTTTCTATTAGTTCTATGATTTCTATTACACTTTTAGAGAAAATGAATCTATAGCAGAATTATTTGTTAATAAATGTTCTTTACTATTATGAGCAAAAATAATGGGAAAATGAATGGAGACCATGGAGGTATGATGGACAATAAGGTATCTTTCACAAAGCATTTTTCCATTTCTGTTTGCTGTATGTACTTCGAATGGTCTGGCCACATACGTTAAACTTAAGAGAGTGTCATTTTGTTCTCTGTGGGGCCACCCTATATTAGTATATTGTTTGTGGTGTGCAGTTAAAATGTATTCTGCACAATATACATTTTTTTAAACATAGGAGCCAATAGGCAGTAGATGCCACTGAATGCCTACACAGTGCCATCCACTGAAGGTAGTCATCAGAGGTACCCATCTAGAAAAATGTCCAGGCATGTACCTCTGATAAACACTTCAAAATGCAGGGTGAAAAAAGCTTTACTATTAAAAAAGTTCTACACCAACTACTTTCTCATCACCAAGTTTCATGGAAAGTTCAATTCTACTTGCAAACTTTCCTTTAATTGTCCTCATCTAAACATTTTTTAGGAGACAGACGCCCTTCAGTGTGAGATTTCTATGTCTCTCTAGCTAATATTCTTCCTTAAAGGCAGTTCAGGTATCTAGGGTGCATCAGGATTCTCATTATCTCATTGTACTTAGGTGACAAGCTTTACACTGTTTTTCCACAGTGATGACTTTTGGGGTTGTCATAGGGCTTAGAAGAATGACAGTTTGAAGACACTCACATTTCTCTTCAGTTTGGATGTGAAAACTGGGAAAGAATCCTTTCATTTGGAACACTCCTAAAGCTCTCTGTTAAGGGAAGTAATAGAATTAGATCTACAGAATTGCAATGCTATGATTTTTATCTGTATTCTGCTATGCAGTTTGTTTGCAGATATCATCTAAATGTATATTAAATATTTATCACAATAACAATAGCCTTATTTGTTTTACTTTAAACTGAGCATGTTGACAAGGTCAGTAATTGGCGAATACAGTTATATTATAGACACATTAGCTATTTTTTTTCTGGATTTAAAAAAATAAACATTGGCTAAGTGCAGGAAACGGTATAAAAGTAATTTAATAAGCCCAAATATGTACCATTTATATGTCTTTATCTACAATATCTACTTTCAGTACTGTGCAAAAATGTAATGTGTTTTAAAAAGCTGTAAACTAAGAATGCTGACTTTGCTAGGTTATTTTTGTCAATTAACAAAATACATAGTGAATAAACAAAAGAGACATCTAAATCAATATTTGGTTTGAACACCCTTTGGAGGAGGACTCCTGGAAGTGATGACATGGCCCCCCAGAGCCCTGATCTCCACATAATCCAGTCTGTCTTGGGTTACATGAAGAGATAGAAGGATTTGAGCAAGTCTACAGCCACAGAAGATCTGTGGTTAGTTCTTCAAAATGGTTTAAAAAAAAACCTCCCTGCTGAGTTTCTTCAAAAACTGTCTGCCAGTGTACCTAGAAGAATTGGTGCTTGATTTAGATTTTTTTAACTGACAAAGATAAACTATTAACATTTGTGTTTTTGAAAAATTCTTACTTTATAGGATTTTTTTATACTTATGTGAGGAGGCGCAGAGGGTAGATAGATATAGTTCTATGTAAAAGTTTTAGACAGGTGTCTATCTCTCTATCTGCCATCATCTACAGAATATTTAGCTTTCATTTATTATGAATCTATGTGTACCATAAACGAAAGCTGAACTTGAATTTCTCAACCACAAAGAAAATCACAAAATAACAGCTATCACACATCATTTTTAGTGCTGGTCTTTTGGACCGCTTCCAACTCCAGGGCATGACTATCACCTCTGCACCTCCTCATATAAATATGATCCCAGATGTGAACAGATTGTGGGACAACCATAGATCTGATGATTTTAAATAACAGTGTCATAAAGCTCTATAATCCAGCTTTCTTGTCAATAGACCTGCAGTCAGACTGTGATTTTTTCATACAGGTTCAGAAATGTACTGTATTGAAACTGACCTAGTCATGAATATTAATGTTTAATCAAAGGTAATTTACAGAAAATGACATGCCTTATAGGATTATACAGAGAAATAAATATTGATTTATTTTATATATGGCATGTTTAATGAATACATTAATGTAAAATTTATACTTTCCACTTGTCAGTTAGAACAGGACCAAGAGGAAAAGATTCATTTAGCACTTAGTATGCTGGCAATGTACACACTTTTCCATATGGTGAGGCAGGACACTTCCAATCACTTTATCTACTCATTCAAACCCAGCCTGCTGCAGGAAATTAGCACTGTTCACACTTGTTTAGGCTTAATAAAAATCATTTTAGCTAAAGCTCAAAGTTAAGGTCACCATCTGCTGCACAGAAATGCCAATATCAAATGAACAACAGCAGGGAGAAAATACCTGCAACTCAAAGCAAACCACTGTCTTTAAAATAACAAAATAAAATATATAGACATATTACGTGTGTGTGTGTGTGTGTATATATATATATATATATATATATATATATATATATAATGCTTATAAAATATTGAAGGTAGCTAAACATATGAAATATACAGTACCACATATGTCATCCAAAATGAAAGGGGACAGTATGTACACTTGTATGACAGATTATATGAAATTAAGCTTGTGCTAGTTGACTGGTGATTGGTTTGATAATATCTACCAACACCAGGTTTATGTCATGTTGTTTTATATACAGTTTTGCTCAATAGGTTATGAAGTGTTATCATTATGAAGAGCCTTCTCATATCAAAATATTTTGGTAAAAGAGTTAGAGGACTTATAGAGGCACTAAATGTTTCTTTTAACCATGGACCAAATGACCCAGACACATTATAGGGAAATAGAAATATTAATGATTCAGCACTCAGTATGGCATATCTGTTGTGAACTGATTAATAAAATTGGGGTAATTTTCATATCTAAAATGGGGGGGGGTTTCCCCTTGGTGTATACATTATAGGGAAATCAGGGAAACCGCCATTATGGCCCTGTGCAGGAGACTGCAAAACTTTCAGTTAATTTTTAATATACTTAGGGCCCTGAAATCTGGTAAGTTAGTATCTACTATATCCAAAAGTGTCATTTAAAGTGTACATCATTTTAGGTGGCTTTTCAAAATAAATTGTCTTGTGTGTACATTAGGGGTAACACTATCTCTGACCATTATATGACTTGTATCTTGCATTTTCCCCAGTCTTTTCTTCTGTATTCTCTAATTGCTAGTTTACCTCAAAATAGGGTCCAGACTGAGTGGAGACAAGCTGCTATGATGTCTCCCATTCATAGCACGCATAAAAAAAGAGGAGAAACTGCCTACAGTCTATGTGTACAGTAACACTTTCTTAGATGGAGCTGCAGCACAACAGCCATTTAGCAGAATCCAGTACTAAGCAGAACCCAGCCCTGGTGTGAGATAGTAAAATACTTACTGGAACCAGCAGTAGTGAACTGACAGCTGTCATTCACTTTGAATGGGAAACTGTCATGCTATGCAAAGGTAGTGCATGAACATTCATTTGGTGACTGATGCATATGTATGTTAGAAAATTTCTTATCACCATTTGCATTAGTGAGGTATACAAGGTTCTGATCCCCAATGAAAA
This sequence comes from Leptodactylus fallax, assembly GCA_947044405.1. Classification (NCBI taxonomy): domain Eukaryota; kingdom Metazoa; phylum Chordata; class Amphibia; order Anura; family Leptodactylidae; genus Leptodactylus; species Leptodactylus fallax. The sequence goes on from CAMRHE010000024.1 coordinate 5,249,403, forward strand.
ATCTGCAAAAGGGCCTTGAGCTACTATGTACCATTTATAATACTGGTTTTGTCATCATGTGTATACAACTACAATGGGGACAGGACTGAGAGAAAAAATATCACACTTATAAGAGGAATAGCAAACTCATAGTCAGATCAGTCTAAAGATCATTAAATAAAAACTCCCAAACAGAAATAAAACATTCTAACATAGATCATATCCTAAAAAAAGAAAAAAAATGACTAAAGGAAATCTGTGAAGTCCATATCATGTTTATTGAATTTCCTCAGGCAGATCTAAACCTCAATGACCCTTTAGAGGCTAAAACTTAATTAAAGGTACATTCAACTCAGGCACAGCTTGACAATTTGATTTCTATCATTCTAAACATTATGCATATTTTGCGAAGGACACTTATAATTAATGAAATCATTCGAGAGGTGCTCTGTAAGTCATTTTACATGCTTGTTTGTATCTGAAAACAATTTCACTTTTTTTCCTTTTTACCTTCATCCTATTTATATGCCTCTGTACAATCTCTAAGGATAATGATGTGTAGTAGCACTTGTGATGTGAGATGTGTATGACTTAGAGTGCTGCAAACAAGGTCATGGATTCTTGTATAAGCATCACATTTCATAATCTAATTTTCATACCACTGGTTAAATCTATTAACATTGTAAACTTAATTATAATTTGCTTTTCTGCTTACCAAGACTGATAATAATTTAAACTTATGAAGCTTTTATTGTTCTTCTTTATTTTCTAAATTATATTTGACATAAAATGGTATTAATATGAGGAATATTCAAATACTATTTTTTGATTAGGATAGAGGATAGAGTAAAGTTACAACTGCTCGTTCTTCTCTATATCCCCTGCACTCATCTCTAAGAGCCTGTCTGATATTAACTCCTTGCACTGTTTTAGGTTTCCAGGGATTTTGAAATAGACCCATTTCACTATCTTAGACCACGAGAGATTCTGACAAGAAGAGTATAAAGGCATATAGTGGCATATATTGTTTTGGATGCCTCTGTGTTGAATAACAATAAGAAATATATATGGACATACAGTACAGCTGTAGCAAAGTTTAACTTCACGCTGCAGAGCTGAAGCAAATATTTGCTGATAGTTTTTTAGTTTAATAAATGTCAAGTAAATATTCTATTGTACCAACATATTTGGCAAAATTAAAGTGAGATTTTCCTTACTGTCACTGTCTCCAAGCACATGCTAGAGCCAATATCAAAGAAAGCCAATTAACCTATCAGTATGTCTTTGAAGAGTAGAAGGTAACCAAAGTACTCCAGCAACCAAGATAAACACAGAAAGAACATACAAATTTCATGTCCCTGTTGGATTTGTACTCAGCAACCCAGTGTTACAATATTAACCATTGAAGAAATTGCTTGGCTATGACCATATGCTTCATTATAGCTTTATCACTGTTTACCAGTGCCTGCAGTGACACCACAATAACCAAAATGTGCTCCGACTATTGATCTTTACATCCAAGTCTGACAGCTATGTAAGAGTTTTCTTGTAATGAAACATGACTATAAATAACAGATAGCCACATTAATCTCTAGTTGCTATTAGAATGTCTATAATAACATACACTCACAGCACATTGCGTGTCTTTTTAATGGACCACTAACTTTCAGAAGCCATATTTACATACAGCAACATGTAATTATTAACCTGGAAAGAAACAATGTGTGGGTAATAACCAGAAAAGATGAACACAGTGATACTCTATATTACCATCATTAGATGTAAGCTCTACCAGCTCTGTATTTATACAGAACATGAACAATCTAAGTTTTGCTATCAAATTCAAACCTTTTTCACAAGTTGTGTACATAAGAACTGTTGTCTATTATTATAACTGTCTCTGATCCTGAGTGGAAATATGTAATAGAATATATTTGTGCAAATGTTTGGAGCAATTTGTTAAATGGAGTTCTTTCATGTTGACACAAATGGTGTGCTTTACTGCACTACTAACTGCATGTTATGGTTGGCAAGAATCTAATGTCTCACACTCATTTACATAATGAAGTAGTTGTAATTTTAGTAGACTGAAAAAAGTATATGTAGATGTGAGAACAAAAGGATTGAGCCTGTTGAAATCCACTTTGTTATTCTAACATCTACTGTCAGGGGAAAATTGGTCCTGTTGAAATTAGTGGGGTTTGTCTGATGCTTATCTGACATATATGAGCAACTTTAGACTTGACTCATCATGTAAGGCGCACCATAATTCACATATATAACTCTATATTATTTTTTTTAACTACAAAATGTATCAGAGCATTTCAGTTTTCTTCTCATCACCCTTGTCCGTCCCTGGGTCCGTCCTCATGCCTCCACAACATTGGGAATCTGTCAGGGCAATTTAGGACACTAAACCCCAGGTCCATATGGACATGTGGGTGGTTTAGTGTCCCAAATTACCCTGTTATAACGCAATCCATGGCTGCATTAAAAATAAAAAAGGTTTATACTCACCCTGCCGCTGTACTCCCCGCACCTGCACAGTTCTTCAATAAAGCCAGAGGAGTACTCCTCGGCTTCAGTGCGCATGCCCTGCAATTACGTAGTGAAGCCGGGGTGTCCATCTTTGGCTTCACTGAAGAACAGCGCAGGCCCGGGAGGCGTACCTCATGAATAAGCCAGACCGTACTCACCAAACAGCGTCAATCAGACCCTTCTCTAGGTAAGTATAAAGGTTTTTTATTTTTAATGTGCCTGTGGATTGCATTACAACAGGGCGATCTGAGACACTAAACCCCAGGTCTACAAGGACCTGTGGGTGGTTTAGTGTCCCAGATTGACCTGACAGATTCCCTTTACCTAACATATAAACGCAAACTTATAAATACACCCCATAATTCCCTTTAGCAGACTCCTTTCAGGCTTGCTTTTGGGTACTACAACATTTTACTTATAGATTAATGCAGCCCTTTCCTCTGTATTGTATTTGAAAAGTACTGCAATGGTCTGTTAAAAAAATAAAAATCTGAAAATATATTGAATCTTGTATTTCACAATACTGTACTTGTTTCATCTAACAGTAATATAAGCATGAATAATTTAGTCCAACACAATGTAAAATGTGGTTAGAAATAAAGCTGTTTGGTTAATATAACAACACTGTAATTAACAGGTGCTAAATGAATATTAACAATTTTTCAGTTAAAATATGCTAGTGAATATTAATGTGTATTTTTCTGTGACTATATTCTATATCCCCAGTGGCTTGTAGTCATATGCTATTTTAATCATTGAAACAGATTGCTAGTTCAGTTACAGACTTTATAGAGGAATACAGATAGAATACTTTATACATCATATGTTATAGTTCAAATGCATTGGACAGCTATATAGTAGAAGTGAATATAAAGAAAGATTTTTCATGGATGACAGCCTTCTCGGCAGTGTAGAAATTTATCTTCCATAATGCGCATACATATGACATGGTATACTGAATAGAATAAAAGATTTTACTTTCTGATGTTTTCTTTGTGCTATTTTTATCTACATGATGTTCTTTAATTTTAATTTCTAAACAATTTTAATCACATTTAAAGTGGATATAGCATTGTAAAACAGACTCCATTTTGATCCTGGCATCTCAATTGCTACATGCATTGTCATAAAGTAAACAAATGGTATAATGCATTATAAATGCTTGTAATGCACACCTTTTGTACTAAGAGTAATGTCATTTCAGAAGCTGAAAGCATAGTATAATAAATATTCATGCACAAACTATGTGGAATGGAAAAAAAATATTTTTGTATAATTCCATTTCTCCAGTACAAGACATACTTTTCTGATAAATCAAAAGATCAATTGCTGATAAGTAGAAAAGCTTCTCAGAATTTTGCTTAACTCATGAACTTTCTATAATTTGAGTCTGAATTAGCTATAATAACATCTTTCATTTTACTAATGCAGTTAGGAAATCTAACATTGGAAAAAAGCTTTGAACTAATGTATGAAAGAAAAATCTTTACTTTCTTTGAGAATTGTTCTAAAAAGCAATCAACACTTTAGTGAGCAATGTCAGGAAATAGCAGCTGGATACCATGACATGTAATGATAATCAATATGGAAAATGTTCCTGCAATCCGGCTCACATTTTAACATTCTATTTACTGCCAATTTCATAAATGGGGGAAGTTGTAACTGTATTGCAGGCACATGGACAGTAACCTCGGCCCTACTAACTAAAGATTCACTTAAACAAGTGATTTCTAGCATTGTTTGGGTCACCACTGAACAATTGCATCAGTGCAAACAATGCGCCTCTTGTATAGTACAAATATTACTTTATTTATCTTCCTATAAAATCCAGTCAGACACAGTACAGCTGACGCTTACATGTTTTGGTCCTATATGGCCCTTAGTGAAAGCACAGGTGAGAAAGATCACAGTTTCAATAAAAAAGGGTAATGCAGCTAATGTAATAGTAGGAACTAAGTCACATGAGCACTCAGCTGTAATATCCCTTAAATTTATAATTATGTAATATATACACTAGTCACCAAAGTTTAACCCCCCCACACACAAAAACACACACAGATAGACATGTATCACATATAGGGGCGATTTACTAAAACCAGCACTTTGTACACCAGACTTAATTTGTCGTAGGAGGTTCTGTACAAGAAATGAAACTGGTGTAGATTTGTCGTGGTTTTAGCTGTAACTTGTACCATTTTTCTGCCTGAAAGGAGTTGTCCAGGATATTTTAGTATTTGTGCAGGAGGCCAGGGAAAGTGGAACCTTAAAAAAAAAAAAAAAACATACTCCTTGGCACTCTGGTGTCCCCTGCCCGCTCCAGCGGTGCCCAGGGGCTTGTTCCAGCGGAAGTCCTCACCGCATGTGACTGCTGAGGCCAATCACTGGCCTAAATGGTCACAGCAGAGTACCCACAGCAGTGACGTGCAATGAGAACTTCTGCCGAAATAGCTCGCGGACAGCGGTGGGGTGAACTGGAGCACCGTGAGTGTTTTTTTTTTACCTTCCCCAGCCTCCTGCCCCAGAACTAAAATATCCTGAACAACCCCTTTAAGTTATAATACATTTGTCAAGCTGAGATGTCTCCAAACACAGTTCACCTTCATCATCCTCCCTCTCTGCCCACTTTTTTGAAAAGTGGAGAGTGGGGCCCAAAATGGGAAAATTCGCTATTTTTGCACAACACTCAGCCACATGTGACAAGAATGTGACACTTTCATGTCTTGTATGTGATAATATGGTCAAATGGTACAAAAGCTTTTGTTTTGTATAAATACAAAACAAGATCTGTCTGCAGTATGTTTTAAGCAGATATTTATTATTTATCTTGCTCACTTATATAGTGCATCATATTCCACAGCACTGTACAGAGATATTGTCAACACTGTCCCAAGTAGGGCACACAATCTAAGTTTCCTATCAATATGTCTTGGGAGAATGGATGCTAAACCTTGTCCCCCTGATATTATTGCACTGAATGTAAACAAGTTTTTAATATTATATGCAAATACATACCTGACTTGTGCCACAACCCTCCTTATTGTAAGGTAGCACTGGCGTCCTTGGTTTGAATCCAACCAAGGGCAACATCTGAATGTTTGAGTTTGTATGTTCTCCCATGATTGTGTGGGTTTCCTCCGTGTCTTTGGTTTCCTGCCACATGCCAAAAATATACTGATAGATAAATTTTCTTCCTGGAAAAACAACTGACCATTTCAGGTATTGAGGATGGGCTCGAGTATGACAGCCAGTGACTCCCCTACTCCACAACTCTCACTGTGCTTTGAGTCCCTTGTAAGAGAAAAGCACATTACATATGTTTTTCAATGTATTAGGTAATGTTATAAATGAATTTTCAAGACGGCTCCTACAATACCCTTTGAAATCTGCTCTATCACTAAGACTATTTGTGGACTTGTTACTAAATAATTAGTATTTTACTTGTATTTTTTGACAGCCATGGTCATATTTTGGAGACAACCAGTCTTATATCCATATGGCCAAGCATATGAAATATAGTATTCCGGTCCTCCAAACATAGCAAAAATGGCCATAGATTATAGTACAATAACACACTCGTCTTTTTTATTCTATGATTTGTAGGGGAGGTAACTCGATAGCAGCAGTGGTGCGGAGCCAACCAGTCAGAGACAGGGACACAAAAGTCTGGTGCAAACAGGTTTATTTAAAAAAAAACAGCAAAATAAATAAACCTTCAGTTCAAGTACAAAATAAGCAAAATGAAATACAGCCTTAACTTCAGGCAAAACAGAAAGAAATAAAAGCCTGCTCGTCTGAGCGCTAAACTAAACAGTAACAAAAACTAACTATATGTATGGCTTACTACCAGCCACACGAACAAACAAATTAACACAGTTTGGTGTCACCAGATTCTCAGTGTTTTTAGGACAGACCCAGACGCCTCCACTCACTCCCAGGATCTGCCCTGAAGTGCAGGCTCTGCAGCCTTTTATGGCCCATTAATGAGATTGGGACCTACACCTGGGCTGAGGCCTATTCAAGACCTGTACTTGACCACACATGTCAGAAATCTGGGGGAGATGTACCGGGACTCCAGCACTCTGATGTCACCTTCTCAAAGAGTTTTTATTCTCATGACATCTTGTTGCAACTGTGAATCCTCTTCAGCTACAAAACCTGTGTGGGCCAAATTTGAATCCATAAAGTTTTTCACTAGACAAAGCGCTTACATTATCAGAAAATATTTCCATTACATTTTCTAGTTCAATAAGCCTAAAAAACAATATTTGGAGCACACTATAAGATTTAGAAAGCATTTTGGATAAACATAAATCAGTAACTGTTGCGTTGGTTAGCCTTAATAGATCCACATTAATATGCTGAATGAAGGGGACTTTAAGGTAAACTATAATGTTTCTATCAGCTGAGGCATGGAGAATAGAGCCAGAAGCAGATGACTCCATTCTCTGTGTTGTGGCCAAGATGAGCCACTGCAGATCAGCTCATATTCTAGTGAATAAGAGATGATGTGCAGTAACCCTGTTTGACCACTACACACAGAATGAAGCCATCTGCTTCCAGCTCCATTCTCCATGTGTCAGTTGCTGGAAACAGATGAGCAGATTTAATATTGATGACCTATCCTGCAGATTGGTCTTCAATACATTTGGCCTGGAAAACCCTTATAAGGATAAGGCACCATGTAGCAGGCTGCAGCAAAAAAGCAATGCAGGAAAAACTGCGGCGACAATGCATTGCGGTTTTTCCCACAGCGCTTGTCACAGAAAGTCCACAGAGGTTTCCTTTGCGGACTTTCTGCTACCATTATATCTATAGGGAAAACCGCCAGTGTTTCCATAGGTATAATGGACATGCTACGATTTCCAAAACCTCAACGGTTTTGGAAATCACAGCGTGAACGCTGCACACATTTTTCCACAATGTGTGGAAGGGATTCACTTTGCAGAAATTGTAAAATGCGGTGGCGTTTATGCCATATTGGGCCCCTGGCCTAATGCTGGTATTTGTTTCTGAAAAAACCCTTAGAAGCTAAATAGTGTCCTTCTATGATACATAAGCTATTGTTTTAGTTGTGCTACTGTGAAAATCAGTGTAAGTAAAAATACACAGATAAAATTTGGTTGAGAAACCCTTATGTGTTACAAAGTTGTTATTTTTTCTTACTAAAGTATTTGAAACATGCAAACATCTGTACACACTGTAACTAAAATTGCTTATATAATTTATAAGTAATCAAGTTACTACATAATGTTCCTAGGGAGCAATGTACAGAACACTGCTTTACATAATGTACAGTAGTAAACCACAATAAATAACCCACACAAGGAATAATTCATTGTACTTTGTATATTTATTTTCCAAATATAGAATCAGTCGATTGAGTACCTCAAAATCAATATACCAGTCATTCAATATTAATTGGTTAAATTAATTAAACATATAATATGCAATTCCCATACCTATGGATTAATGCCAAAATGTGCATTGTTTTGAGTACAGTCATGTACAGTTGCAGGCAGTAAATCATCCAATTTTAGATATGTCAGCAAAGGCTCTCAGTGGAACAGACCACGTTCTGTGCCTGTGTAATGAATATGGCATTCATCAATTTATTAATTTACAGATGAGATGCCCCAATTACAGACTTTAACTTCTTCCTTGCTGCACTGTACATTAATAACTTAAAAATGTACTTATGTACTTATTAAAAGTGATTGATTTGATACAGAAATACTGTACAGTATTTAGATTTTTTATGTAAATCGACTTAATGGAGGATGCTTGTTAAATAAAGCTTGAAACATTACTTATATTTTTAAACAGACTTATGGTAAAAATTTCTGGTGTCTTTTTAAATATAGTAGTTAGGGTTCCATATTGATTTATGAGTCCAAGTGTTATTAGAAAATTGAAACAGCAACATTGCCTTAGTGTTTCCCTATAAAATAAAAACTCTTATGACCACTATAAAATATGTAACAGGATTTTTTTTTTTCCGTAAATACAAGGGCGTAACTACAGGGAAGCAAAATGAAGCAGTCACACCTAAACCTTGGTGCCTAAAGCAACCCAAAAGTCGCTTTGGCACTTAAGAAGACATTAATATTATGAACTATACATAATACACATTTTGCACTAAGGTCCAGGAACTTTATGCTCCTGCATAGAGAAAAAAAATCAGTGACTGAGTCATAAAGGCTACTCTATTTGGTTATTTATGTTCCACAATAAACTGTATTTTCTGACTTTCTTAGGTATAGCCCCTTTCCCACTCACATGTAGCAATAGGTATTTCCTTTATCTTCAAGAATCTATAATTTATGAAAAAGTGTAATAGTAATAGCAATATATATATATATATATATATATATATATATATATATATTAGCAGAAGGACCCAGCTTCACACGAATATATTTCCTTATTTGTTTGTGTAGTGGCTCCATAAGAATTGGCACTGGTCTATTTTGTATGTCGTTTGTGTGTAGTTTCACTTTATAAGAATGCTGACATCCAGTATGGCAGTCCAATATAGGTACAGTCTGTTTATGGCTGTTTATGGTACAGTGTTGTTATGGAAACCTGGTAAATTAAATATGATGTTATATTGGCTAATACACGTCATACGACTGAATATTTAAGGACCTTCGACCTGCCATTGACTAATACAGGTCATAAATAGCTTGGTTGCTATGGAAACCTGGTGTAAAGCTGTGTGTATGTCAAGAAAAGCTCAAAATAAATTTGGGTGCACGATCACTAGGGAACTGACCAACTCCCAAGTGGAAACCATGTAAAAAAATGTGACGGCTCTCCGTTTTTCTCTCTGCAAAAAGTGTTTATTGATGTGTTTATTCACAACATTAACATTTCGGGAACTCATCCCTTCATAAGGCATTGGTCCAGATACAGGTAGGATAGTCAGGTGATGCCATATGGTGGTATGGAAAGAACCAATGGTGGGTGGTGAAAGATGCCGTGCATACAACTTTCAACACCCACCATTGGTTCTTTCCATACCACCATATGGCATCACCTGACTATCCTACCTGTTTCTGGACTAATGCCTGATGAAAAGACAAGTCCTAGAGAGCTGAGACCCGGTCTAAAACCTTCCCAGATACCTGATGTACCTGTGTGCCAAATTTGGTGATTGGTCCAGTCATTTGGTCATGCATAAAGAACAGACAGATGGACAGACAAACAGAAACTCATTTTATATATCTCCTGCAGTTATGAGCTACCCTGATTCATCTGTTCTTTCTTTTTGCAAACCTACTGTTTGTAGGTTTTGACCAATTCCGGAATTAGGGAATATAAACTAATATCATACCCATAAGAAAAGGAAAGCAGCATTCACTGAATCTTTCGTGCAAAGCAGACAACAGGATGTTGCACACCACTAGGCAGCGGGCCGTTTAGTTCTACACGTGCTTCTTCTTGTCTAGTGATGTCCGACATCCTATTTTGTCTGTTTTTATGTTGTTTATCCTATAAAGATGTTTATGGGTATGAGATGTGTGTATTTTATTGTGACTGAGCACCTGCATCTGTTCGCTCAATAGTCAAACATTCAGTCCAGGAGTCAATGCAGGAAGGAAATGGTAGTGCCGGAACTTATTTATCTTGAATAATTTTATCTTGAATAATTGCAATGTAAACTAATATTTTTAAATGGTCACTAACTTTTCAGACAATTTAATTTAATTTTATAGAGAATGCGATTCTGGACTGAAATGTAAAACACTTTATAGTTACATAGTAGATGCTGATGAAGACACAGGTCCATCAAATCCAACTTATAACCCTACAGTATTGATCCAGAGGAAGGCAAAAAAAACCCTATGAGGCTGAGATCAATTACCCCATATCAGGAGAAAAATATTCATTCCCAACTTAGTATAAATCAGTATAAAACCCTGTATCAACGTGTCTTTACCAAAATCTAAACCCCATAACCTGTAATATTTTTCCATTCAAGGCATTCAGGCCATCCTTGAACTTGAATCCACCATCACCACATCCTGTGGCAGTAAGTTCCATAGCCTCACTGTTCTTACAGTAGTAAGGAGTTAGCCACATTGGTTTTCTATGATTTTGAGCCTGCATATTCCCATAATGTATTTGTTTTTCACTGGTCCTATTTAGGATGTTTTTGAAAATGTCCCACTTACTTTGTGTTCCCTTCACCTTGAGGACATTGCTCTTCTCTCAGCTGGTGAAAATTGGCCTTCCTGGAGTTTAGTGTTTTTGTACCCCCTCTACTAAACATTTTTTAAATGTACATAAAAACCTATTATGTTGTGGTCACTATTACGTAGATGACCCTCGACCTCCACATTTGACAATATGTCAGGTTCTTTTGTCAAAATTAGGTCTAAAAGTGCCTCTCTTCCTGTTGGGTCCTGCATTAATTGTGATAGGTAATTAGCACCTCATTGCTATGCATGGAGCACATCTTTCCTAATTGGGACTATTACAAAAACAAAAAATACATGTGAAAAAGCACAGTTAATTTAAAGTGTATAGGCTCAAATGTTTTTTCTAAAGTCCCCGAATCCAAAGTCACTTAATCTTAAAGAGGACCTGTCACCAAGTAGAAAATACTATATAACATAAATTTATTTTATTTATTTATTTATTTATTTATTTAATATTTGCTGTCCAAGCATTCAAAAAATATGGCCCCTGGAAGATTGTATGTAAACTAGGTCTGTTTTTCCTTGTGGGCAGGAACCTTTCATTTTCTCAGAGAAAAACAAAAGGTTGCCACCTACTTGGAGAATTAGAACTATAACCTTCCAGGGCCATGTCTTGTGGATGGATTAAAAAAAAAAAAAAAACACCAAATTGATCAGGGACAAATGACATATGGCATTTAGGATTTTGTATTTGTGACAGATCCTCTTTAATTCACACTTAAAGCAAGTCTCACTAGCATGCTCACACACTCTCTTTATCAGTTAGCTTTTAAAGCTGCAGTCAGACTGCTTCAAATGATTTCTCTGGTTGCAAAGGGCTAGCACACCAAACAGCAGTTATGTATCCCCTCTTAATTAGGCAACCACACCTCCAGCTGGTTACCTCTGCAGAACACTTGAGACTTACCCCTAAACAAATATTAAACAAACATATATGACTATAAAAGTAACAGTACCCCACTATACACCCCTCATCACTGTATAATTAACCCCTAAGAGAAACAGATATACAGCAGCTACAATGTATAAGCTGTAGTACTGCTATCACTTGATATACAATGTACAGTAAAGGTTATACAGAGATGCACTCAGCAATGCACAAATGACATATACTTCCCATTTAATCTTAAGCCACACTTAAAACAAAACACACTTGGAATCAAAACACTTTTACAAGTTTTTTTATCAGTTAGCTTTTAAAGCTGCTCTCAGATGCACTGACTGCTGCAAATGATTCCCCTGGTTGCATGGATGTGGCTAATTAAAATATGGCAAATTAAAAATGTGGCTGCTGTCTGTCTGAAAAATTCTAGCTAATTTGCAGTTGACTCCTTTGCTATCAGGGAAGTATGTCCCTAGAAACAAGATAGAGGCAGGACAGACAGTGAGTGGAGGGGGAGATGTTTTTCCCTCTTCACACAGTGAATTCAGAGGAGATGGATTGAGTCTCTTCAGAGCACATCTGCAAACTGCTCTTTGCAAATGACTGAACATTCTACACATCTCATAGCTTACAAAGCAAAAAAAAGCCTTCTATGTACTTGTATCTACTTCTAGCTGCTTGTTTGATTACAGATGAGATATTATTCACAGACAGCAAGCAGCTTTCCCCGACTGTGCTTATAAATAGTTTTTCCATGTGTTTTAACTGCTTGACTGCATGAATTTCCCCTATATTTACAGTCCAGTGTTCTTGGAGCTCCTATATTATGGCCACTTGGGCTTTTCTTGGCTATTTGTTGGCTATTGTATAGTTAATCCTGGCAAAATAGCAGAGCGGGATCAGTAATGGATTGGGGGATGCAGACTGTCCCATATTGTACATGCCACCTGCTTGATAGACAAATGCAAAATGTGTTGCAGCCATAACGTGTGAAAAATTGACAGGACATCATGTATGAAGTCTTATACAGTCACTCAACAGACTGCCCAGCAAGACTCTGCACATATTTCAACTTTTCATGACAACTCAGGAACCCTGTTAAAATGTTGTACGATTATGTATATTGTATACTCTTGAATTTAATATTTCAAGAGACCAAGGATAGTGGTGGGTTTTCTAACTTCAGTAAGCCACTGTCAGAAGTAAAATTCAAAAGCTATTATTTTAGTTTAGCCAACATATTTTATACCTGCTCCAATCCAGTCTTCAAAATTGCAATTTTTTTTTAATCCTAAAATGTGTTATTTGTTTCATAAATGTGATGTTAGTTTCTATTATATCCCTTTATGATAAGAAAAAAATGGACAACTTTTAAGACACTGCCATCAAGAATCTGGTGTAAAAATTTTAGCATGATTTTCAAATGTATTTTATGACTTTTAGGGCATAAAGTGCTTTAGAAAAACTCCCTCGTAATTTTTCAAGTCATAATGTCACTGGTGTCTTATATGAGTTTTATACCCATGAAAGGAGAAGCGGCACCAGATAACAATTGAAATCTTAACAGTGTCCATTTGTTACATATACAGTACAGTATATGCTCTTTTACGTATAGACATCTTTGAAAGAGTATATAAAAACATTTGTACAAGTTGCTATGGAAACTGTACTTTAGAAAGTCAATAGGTTTAATGGTACAAGCTAAAAAAATTTATAAAAGTATTATAATCATAAAATATATATCAATTAATTAGCAAACTTTAACATTACAAATAATGCATTAACAACATTAGAGTGTAAACTAAACGAAACTAAATAGATTTCAATGGCTTTTATTGTTTTTTTTTCTGTTTCAGGATGTCACAGCACAGCATGTTATTAGCGTAATGTTAAACTTTGCTGCATCTGTAGTTTAGCTATGTATGATAGAATACCATAGAGTATTTCACTTGTGAATCTTTGCCTCTGTTGCCAAGGTATTGCTGTTTTTGTGATTATGCAGTTGAGCTATTTGGAGCAATGAGGGCTTTGTTGTTGTTCCAAAGAGGCAAGCACCAACACCCTCTTTGCCCTAAAGAAATCATTTACGTATGGACTCAAACACAACATTATCTTGGAAACAAAGGCACAGATTCACAAGGGAAAAAAATGGTTTGATTCCGGTTACCCCAAACTATTTATCTGAAGGACTGGGTTGATATGCTGGTGACAGACTCCCTTTAAAATTTATCAAAAATTCATAAGATCAATACTTGCTATGAAAATAAAGCAACAAGGCAGGGTCACTTCTCCCATCACCCTAACACTGTCATGAAACACATCATATCAATCTTTCAATGACTATAATTTATAATCACTTAAAAAAAAATATCATATTTTGTCACCTCCTCAAAGATTAGAAAACTGAATGTATCCATATCATCAATAGGTAGGGGTTGGATTTAAAGCACAAACTAATATTTTTTCTAATGAAACATTTTATTTTCTACCTAATGAGGGCATAAATGAGCTGCAGTTCAACTGGGACATATAGCATTTACAGATTGTTTGCATTGCTAATGTAAAGCCGTTCTGTAGGGGCTCCAAAGTGTAGGGAAAGATTTACTCTAATATTATCCCATACTACGCAAAACATATTGTAGCCTTTGAATAATAACAGCTATCAAAGAATGCAGTGGGCTCACCCCCTGTATCTCTCTCACCATTGATTGATGGGTACCTGCTACATATGCAGGTACCCTTTTGCTTTCCAATCACTGCTGAATGAGAAAGGAGGAGTCAGGGAGAGATTGCTTAGTGTCCCCTCAAGAATACAACAAAGTCATAATTAAGTTGAATATATAGATTTGTCTAAAATTGATCAAAACAGGTTAACCAAAACATTCATTCGTAGAGTGAAATTTAACATCAAGTTATTATAGCAAGCCAATGACAGACCACCATCATCTAGAAATAAGTTGACTGTTTAAAATTTTAGTTTGAACGCTTATGGCCAGTTTCAACAATTGTAACAGCCAATATGTATATGACTACATTGATATAATATCAATCCATCAATCTACTTTTATCATTGAATGTGTACGTCCACCTTAACACTAATAAATAGATTAAACATACAACATGAAGGCTAAATAGTCTACTTAAAATTTTAGTTTTGGACATGATGATTCTTTAAGCCACAGTAAAAAATTATGGGCAGTAATATAGATACAGTATGACAATTCTCCACTTTTTTGTGCTTTGTATGGAATCAGTTAATAATCTGATCCACACAATACAATAAAAATAGTAGAGATTTACTTACTTTTTTTCTTGTCAAAGTCAGTAATCTATTAAGATGGTTAAAACATTTCTTACACCCTACAGCAAACAAAAAATTAATGGCAGGGGTGCTAGCACTTTGTCGGCGATCACCACGCAATGATTTCTGCCAGTTTGAACATTTTTACCAACAGTTACCATCTGGATGGCTTTTATAAAAAAGTTAGCTTTATAAATAACAAATTAATTGTCGGACCTTAATAACTGTCCAATGTGGTGTATCATCAAGTTAATAAGAAATGGTAGGATTAATGAAATGTCCTTCAAATAACAATTATTAGAGAAAAATAAAAAATTTAAATTAAAAAAATGTTTTCCTATTCATTTCTGTACCACCATACATGTAACAGTATAAAATTATCCATGTATATACAGATGTATCCGTTACCTATCCTCTTGGCTGGACAAGTCCAGATATGTGTCACAAGTTAAGCTGATTTTTCTGAACACAACGTGGTATTGTGACAAGTTATCACAAAGTAATACGCTATCATATTTGTATCTGTGTAGGAGCACATCATACAAGGGGTTGAGTTGCAGCCTTTCAAGGTTTTTGTTGTCATGGTGTGATATTGTGTGCAATTCGAGATCAGTTAATTTGACACAGTTGTAAGTTAGTTGTCAGCTGTCAGCTTTCCCAAGTGAGGACACTAGTTTATATCAAAGACAATAGAAAAAAACTCCCAGACACATGTGTACTCCTTATTCACCCCAACATCTGTTGAGAGGGACCATTCAGAATGCAACATACATATTGTATTGTTAATGATTTTTCATGACCTGCCAACATTGATCTACTGTTTTGGGAAAAAAAATAGAACATTTGACACATCCACTACTGGCTATCCCATTTTCAAAATATTTTTTTTTCTCTAGTCAATCCCAGGTCAAACTTACCTAATGTAGTCAGACAACACTTGCATAACGTCATTTTGTGTTCATTAAAATGTGAAAGTAATTGATATTGTGTTATATAGACTAGTGGTGATGGAAAAAAAAACAATCTAGTAAACCTGCCCTTAGATTCCATTTATGTGATGGTGTGATCAGTTTAAGGTATATACTATGGTAACAAAATTCTGATTTCCAGAATTCTGAATTCACATAATTGAATTGAATGTACCGCAGGGAGTGTCAACATGTCTCTAAGATAATATTATCCCTAATAGGATTAAGAGTTTTTTATTTATAAAGCACCAACATATTCCGCAGCACTAAAATCTATAAGGAAGGGAGGCACAAGGGATAAAATCAGACATGTTATCAAAATTTCCTAACAGTGAAGTTTACTGCACATACTGTACAAGTTTTGCCAATAACATTACATTTTGTCAAAGACAGCAACTACAGTAACTATACCAAATTCAGATCAGTCTTCTCTATTGCACTGCCTACTTTAATGTGTAGTATTAGTCATTTTATATATCAAATAAAAATTATACTAAAAATAGTTTATGACAATATAATAAAGCTATGTTTAAAATGGCTTGATTACAATTTATTACAATATCTTACAATATAATAAATGTACCATGTACTATAAAATAACATTTTTCACCAATAATTATGAAGAAAAAGCAAGTACAGTTTGTATTCCATAATTTAAATCCGACAATATTAACACCATGGGTGAACCAGTTTCACACTGTGTAAAGGTCATACTTTGTTTAGCTCAGAAAATATTATCCTAAAAATTTAGATTATTTTATTAAAAATTGCAATTCTCTACACATAATTAGTCCCTTGCGAGATCTAAACTCTAATACCTGCAAACATTTATTTTGAAATTAAGTATGTAATATCTGAGTTACAACTTTCAATACAATATACAGTATGTTTATATGTGTCAAGGAGAATATGCTTTATATTTCCAGCCGTCAATAAGAAACCTGTTGCATAATTCATGGAGCTGCATATAATAAAGAAAATGTATTAATACAATTATACCTCCCACTGACACTTATACTGACGAAAACAAAGATAGAACGTAGCACAGTTTGAAACTGAATTATTAACATTTTCTGTCTCTTTTTGTATATAATCCTGGTTATCGGTTCTGTTACTGTTGTTTAGTGGCCAGCCATATATTGTGCACCATGTACAGATTTGTTCACCCTTACTTGTCCTTTTGGCTATACATGTCCAGATACAGATATAGCCAAGTTTCTAGGGATTATGTGAGGAGCAAAATTTCTTCATTGCACTGTATAAACATGCCTATTGTATAGAAGATGGTCTGGAGGTTTTCTGATGATTAGTTTTGCTTAACACAACAGAGGGAGTCTCATTTCTCAACCTCTCCTGCTTATGCTACTGACTCTGATCACATGAACAACTCCGATCTTCTTTATGAACCTGTAGTTTATACACCCTTTCTAAACACAACATGGTTTTGTGACAAGTTATCACAAATTAATATTTAAATTATCCTTTTTGTGGCTATGTGTGACCACCCATTGCAGCATGGTGAACTGCTGTTCTTTAAGGCTTCTGTTAGCCTGTTGTAATAGTGTGTGGGAAGGACCTCACCTTGCCAAGCCACCTGGCACGCCTGCAATCAACCTTCTTTCCTAACCTTCCACTCACACACCGTGAGCGGCCCGTGTAATAGGATAATACGAAAGACGAGCTTTTTAAATTTTATATATTTATTAACCCAAGTGGGTCGGTACTAAGCATTAACATATACAGAATCATATATCAATGGCTAAACAAGCAGATTAAGGATTAAGGTAAAGTACAGCACACAAAATGAAAAGGGAAATAAAAGATAGAAAAGATATCGGCACAGAATTGTAGTCTGTTTCTCTAGGCCGCAACAGGTTTTTGGCCTAGGTTGCATCCTTATTGAGTTACAGAAACATGTCTTTTACATGTTGTCCAGAACAAAGGGAAAGGCTTCAGGTCTCAATGCTAGGTCCATGCTGCATTCCACAGCATGAAATGCCCTCTCATCTTCTCCAAGATAAGAAGTCCATGCTGGCTCTTTGCTGAATGCCCCAGAATCCAGGTCTCCCCCCCCCCCCAGCATATGGCTAGTGCCCACCCACATCTCCTCCCCCAGGCAGCCCCCCTTCTCTCTCCTTTGCAGAACCCTCTGAGAGATGGGTACCTCCCTAGGTGCTGGGAGAGATGAGTGTCTGTGGGTGAGCTTAAGGTCACTGGCCTTCTCTCCCCCATGGCCATCTGGCCAGGGATAATAAAACTGCCTGGCTATAGCAAGCCATCTCCCATGATACACACATAAAACCACTGAATCGTATCGTCCAGCAGTGTAAACCCAACTTAAGCACAACATTCCAAGAAGTAGGGGGAGGACTGACATGAGCAAGTAAAAATACATTTCTAAGAAAGATATAAAACTGACAGTCAGTTCATCAAGACTATTTCAAATTCTTCAACAAATTGGAGTGGATTAAGTGTGGACATATTCTTATGTGCTATACACTGTATTGTTAACTGCTAAGTGTAGGCTGTCCTTGCCAGCATCCTTGCACATCCCCCTACTGCTCTCTGCATAAATACATTAAGTGTTTTCAGTGAACTGTTTCTCTGTCATTCATATTATTCAGTGTTTCCCTTCTGAAGTTTTTTTCAGTGCTCAGAGATATGTAAGGCCTCCAAAAGCTCTCTATGCTGGCAACTCACTTGGCTGCTGCTTGTTTTAGTCCAGTGTTTAGAGACCATGAGTAGTTAACCCATTTAGCAGCTCAGGTATACCATGCACTGGGAATACTATTTTTACATAACAGATTGTTAGCTTTTCTATTAGCGTGATTTTGTGGGTCCCGAGGATTAGACTCGAGGTGGCCATATATATTATATTTTTAACTAGACTCATTTTGGTTGCAGCAGCTGAACATATGATGCATATGGAGGTATCCTAACTTTCCCAAGATAGCGGATGTTGGAGGAAAAGAAGAAACTTTGATTGTTGTTTTCAGGGAATAAAAGTCACCACCAGAGGTGTCTTGAGTTGACTCACATACCTCTCTCCATTCAGAACAAATACACACTTGGCTAAACTTAGTGTGAATGTGTTTGGGGGGAAATGGGGGTCAGGAAGACTAGCACTCAGTTGAACTGTTCATCTGACAACTATTTCAAGTATATGGCCATGTTTAGGTTGATAGAATTCTCCTCAGTTACTGATTCAATATCATTTTGTTTCATTGAGTTTTCATTTCTTTTCTCTATTATTATTGCTGTTCATTTTTGTTTTATTCAAACTGGATGCTCTGAGGCTTGGAACTGAAATTTACAGCTGCAGAGGGACAACACTGAAACAGTGGTTTAGAGAGCATAAAATGTAAATTCTGGTATTAAATTCAACTATACACAAAACTGTGAAAGAATAAGTTAACTCCATTTCCCTTCTATAAATGTCATTGCGGATATATCTAAAGTATCTGTAGGATTCTATTATTTATAATATGCCTTTTTCCTATAGTAGCATATTGTATAGCTAATTTTTACGCTGAAAAAGAAAAATACCTTAAAATAGCAAATGTTTGAAAGCGTATGTCAAAATGTATTGTTTGAGTAATATCAGCTATTATTAGGTTTACAAAAAGATAAATCTATCCCTAATCAAAAAGTACATGTGCTGTACTGGAAAATCACATATTACAGCTACAGTTTACTATGTATTTTAGTTTACTATATGAGATAGAGTATTGACATTTTGTGGTGTTGATTTTGACATAAGTGACAACCAGAAGTGTAATTATTAATTATAGCAATTATAGCCCTTTATTTCAGCAAATTTCATCAAAAACTAATGAAATATTCTTCCACAGTTTCTAAGCAGATAATTTCAAGAAAACTTGTCACATGATTTTTGCACTTCTATCTGTAAACAGCATATGATAAAGGGAGAGAACAGAGGGAGAAAGGCTGAGCTCAATGATATATAAGTTCCTGAGTAAATCCTCACAGGACTCTTAGGACATATAGTGAGATTTCTGCTTACTCTACTTACACTGCTGATAGACAGCCTTCTCTGTACACACACTGATGCAGGGAAAGCTGTCAGTGACTTGTAAGCAGGACCCTCACTGTTTTTCCTAGGAGTACTGTCATAATTTACTCTCCATTGTACTGAGAAATCCTGCTAAATTCTATAAATCTACTTAACATTGCATATCTAAAAATAATTGAAAAGGTAACAACAGACAGATCTGTATAACATAGCTAATCTCTCTCTCTTTCTCTCTGTCATATATTGTTTTCAGGTCATCTGACAGGTTTGCTTTAAAAGTGATAACCAATATGACTGCACTTTCTGAGACTTATAAAAATAGTTGCTATATTAAAACTGAAAAATGCCAGTATTTCTGTAAGTGAGTTACCAAAGGTTGGCTGCAAGTGAAACTTCTGATTCATTTATATTGTACATGACATTTTAATACAATGTTTTGGATAGAAATCCTCCTTAAAAAGGGCAAAATAGTCATGTGTGAGCCATGCCATATAATTTATAAAAGGTTGTTATGTTTTTAATATATAAATGTTTTTGTGTATAATTAATAGTTAAACAAATTTCCATGATTTCAAAATCTTTTCCTGAATAATACTTTAACAGTGCCATAGATTACAATTCAGGAAATAAATGTAAAGGAAATACCTTTTGTACCCTGCAGCTTTTATTTGTGTGGCTTTTCTCTATGACACTGATAAATAAACATGCTGTGTTATGACAATTCAGCATATTTAATTTCCCTACCTTCTGTAGTTCAGTAGATTGTAAAATTGATGATGTCTCCAAATATGGACACAAAGACTATGTGTAGGGCCACATAATTACAGCAAACCAGATTTAAGAATTGCCGATTTAATGCCTACTTTTGTGCATTATTTTATGAATAGACTGGGAATTAAGAAATAAGGATGAAGCTAATCTTAAATTGTTTACTAACTCAATGTAAATGTGTCTCTATAACATAAACCTAGAGATTCAAATACTGTAATTATAAAAGATTAATTTCACTCGCACTGGTCATTGTGCAGTCTTTCTGTTTGATCAAAAATTCTATGAGCTACCCTTATTCCTCTCTCATATTTAGCCTCTTGAATTGCTTTGTGTTTTCTGTCCGGCAGCTTTTTTCTAACTCAGATACAATCTTTTATGTGGAAAAAAAAATTAACTCCTGCATTTATCTTAATATGCCCCCTGACTGGCCAATCTCTTTCTTTGTGAACTGCAATCAATCAAGTGAACAGCACAGTCTATGGCTTCTGTATACTTCCTTGTTGCTGCCTATCAAACTCATGGCAGTCTGTCACATTTCACATCTCAGCTTTAACTGTCATTTTCCATTGATTTACATAATGTTATTGGTTTGAAATCAACTATTTTAATACAGTCTCTTTAAAGGTCTATCTATCTATCTATCTATCTATCTATCTATCTATCTATCTATCTATCTCTCTATCTATCCGTCCATCTATCTATATTATATTCCATTAACACCTTGTAAATCTCAGTGTTTTAGATACATTCTTTTGGGCACTTAAAATGAAAAGTGTTTATTACTAGCTCTCAACTTGATAAGAGTTTTATTTTTTTACTAACATTATCTGTATTATTTATATTATTAGTCATTTCCTAAAAAGTTACCATTTTTCAAAATGTGATATTAAACTAATACTCTACTGATAGGTTCAAGTGAATACATGCTAATCTATAATCCCAAAAGCAGGCAGGAGCCATCAATATCACAAATATGAAGGGAAGTATAGTATTGCTTGTGAAATAATTTTATACTGCCCCCAAAACAGTGCCAATCTTCAAATAATAGTGAATTTCAATCCCAATTCCTCCACTGAAATGGCTATATACTTGGTCATACTATATCTGTGTCCACATAATAGTGCCTGCTATAAGGTGCCCATACACCTTCAATAGATGTCCACTGAATACTAAAAGCCTGCAGTTATTTTCCCTTGCTTAATCTTACAGATGGGCATGTGCTTTTAATAGAAAGATGGAAGTAAACCACTGCCAAGAACCTCTGATGGTGGTTTATCTCCTGAAGGAACAAAGAACAGGTCTGATAAAATTCAGTATTCCTCCTCCTTACTTCCTTTTACATCATGTGTCAGGGAAGAGGTGGGAATCCCCATATACATAAGACATAGGGTTCAGTCTTTTTTTTTCTTATGTGTATGGGGTTCTTCAGTGTCGTTATGAAAGTCCATGTAACAATGCTTGCCTCAAACCCAGCCCAATAATAGTGCATGCCACAGTGTGCTTGTAGTAGTGTCTGCAAGAAAACCAAAATATGCTTGTTACAGTATCCACTTAAACAAGCCAAAGGGTTACTATGGTATGTCAAAGGAATCTAAAAGTTCCATATTTAGACATATATATGTCTCCTACAAAGCAACAGTCATATACTAATGTCAGAAAAGATTTGAACATACTTTCACCTCTGCAGTTCAACCATTCTGTGATCACAATTCTACTTTTCATCTCATTTTTTCTTTTTGCAAAACTAGCCTTTTACTGCAGACATAATCATGTGTCTATAATCAATTGTCTATAATCCATGCTATTATATTTTGTGGAGCAAATTCCATTAATGAGGTTTAATGTTAGACTTTTATTTTAAAGATCAAACTTATACATATAACTATATAAGAACATCTGTGGCAAATTTTCAATACACATCTCTATTTTTTCCTCAGTGTTGAGTAAAACTAGATAAATAGGATGCCAGATGCATATCATTTCCATAGTATAATATCAGGAGTGCTTGTGGAAATAAAGAGTGACTATATTGGCTTTGAAAGGCACTGCGGGGAGTTTAATTATCTCAGAATTCATTCAACAGATCATTAACACTTTGGTCATCATTATTATAGGGGAGAAAAAACAGTTTAACATTTAGGAAATGTTTTAAAGATGACATTCAATGAGGGATAGCTCTCCTATAAATAAATTAGAGATATAGATAATTGGGTTAATGTATGTTATCAGGGTGATATCATTACTAACTGATCTTTACTTCATAGATGGAAAAGATAACAAAATTGAAGTGATTCCAAAGTAGAAATGATAAGGCTGATTACAAGTATCATTTTGGCCCCCGGTGATACAATGGACATCAGTGAACAAAGGTTTGACATGGTAGAAAATAGAGGCAAGTTTATACTTGTCTTTATTAACGTAAACTGGATAGGATCCTTTGACTTGTCTATAATGATCTTTTGTATTGGTACAGACATAATACATTTAGTATAGAAGTGCCTTCAGTGGTATTAATTTCTAAAAAAAAAATTAGTGCTTTTTAACAGACTCTCTTCATTTTTGAATAGTGAAAAAGTGGGTATGGTCAGCCTGTTCAGCTGATATACACCAGATTTAAAAGATTTTTAGGAAATTGCAGTCTCACGCCAGTAGGGGACAGTGAAGACAATGGAGTAACAAATCAGGAACAAAGTAATAGATTTAATGATGCATCCAATTTATAAAACGTATACAATGTTTCATAAATGTGATGCAAATGACAATAGCACAGGCTCCAGCAAGACTGATTTTGAAAATTCTCCTCAAAATAAATGTCCTACTATCAAAAGTCACATCATTAAAATGCCAGAAGTAATATAAGACCTCTACCTCCTGTTTCCTTCACCGTTTATAAACATTAGATTAGAAAAAAAGAGACTATATAAGAACCAAATTAAGCCCCATGAACACAGGTGAATCCAATCCAGAAAATTGCATTTGTACATTGACCAGATTAAAACTGCCATGTTATATCTTGAATTGCAATTGGTCTGAGACCATTTTTTTTGTATTGGGCACTTAATTCTGGTTTTACTTCTCAAGTTATTAAACACATAATATGTGTACATAAATACACCTTTAATAGTTTCATGATATAATTTACTGTATGGAGTGGCATCATGTATGTGCCTGCCAGTGGTGCACTGTAATAGAAATAAACACAACTGTTGGTACTAAGAGTTAAATAAATTTTTCATAAAATGGCTCAGCATTTTGGTGGGGCCAAGCTAACCACTGCACTAAGCTCTGTGAAATTCACAATAATAATAATCATTTTTATTACTAATAAAAATAATACAAATTATTATTCTTACTACAATATGGAATGGATGATGATAATGATGATGATTTCAATAATGCTATTTCTTATTTGTGTAAATATATACATTTTTCTCTAGAGAACTAATTGCATTAAGAATAGGTTAGTCGACTTCTGGTGTACAAATTGGTTTGAGGAAAAAGAATTTAATTATACCTTATTGATGCCAGCAGTTGGTATTTTGCTTGTCTAATTCAATGAGAGTAAACCCCATACTGAGTCCATTCATTTAAAATACGTATTTCAAACTGAGGAGTGAATAGCAGTGGGGCGTTGAATACACAATTAATGTCACCCTTTGTGGTAAGTTTGCCATTTAAGTATTTGGAAACGTACTGTTTCTCTTACTTTGTTTAGCTACAACAAAAGTTTACTTTGTCTTTTCTCCTTTTATTTATTTATTTCAACAAAAATATTTCGTGTAAAATGTGAAAATTTCTGCTGTTGAATAATTGCATGGTTTTACTTCAACACAATCTGTATAAGATCTTACAGTTATTATATTAATCTCAAATGTAGGAACTTGGCATTCTTAATATTTTGATGTTTTCTAGTGTATAGATAAACGCTTTCTGGTATAAAAAAACAAAAATGGTTGTTTTTGATAGACAGTGTTCCTTGGATATGCCAACATTGTTTCACTGGGATGCATGCATATATTCCAGTACTATAGATGTAGCATACCTAATGTTAACCAATGTGGAACTATTAGGCTAAGACCCCATATTGTGGAAAAGCAGCTTTTTTTGTTGCAGATTTTGCTGCAGTTTTTTGAGTCAAACCCAGGAGTGGCTAAAAAAGGAATGGGAAATATAAGGAAGCTCTTATACTTCTCCCTTCTGCTCAATCCAACCCTGACTTTGGCTCAAAAAAACACAGAAACATCTGCATGAAAAAAAAAGCAGCTTTCTCGCACTGTGGGGCCTTAGTCTTAGACTAAGGACCCACATTGGGGAACACAGCTAAAAAAACTCTGTGAAAAAAATGCCCCTTGCAGGGACTGTAAAAAAATGTGGGTTTTGCCATCAGCGATTACACGTGGGGCCCCAGTCTTAAACAGGTTTTCTGTCTTTAATAAAAAAAAAGAGAGAAATTGGTGCGGTGGGGGAGGTTGTATAAATGATAAATGTATTTTTTGCAATTCCCTCTTAACATATTTTGAGAATACCAATTTAACCTATGTGTCTCTGCTTACCTTTCTTCTTACTTATGTCCAGATATGTGTATCAGGCTAAGGCCCCACGTAGCAAAAAACTTCTGAGGGAAAAAATGCAGCTGTAACACATTGCGTTTTTTTCTGCATTGCTTTTCACAGAAAGTCCTCGGAGATTTTCTCTGTGAACTTTCTGCTTCAATTATACCTAAAGAGAAACCTGCAGCATTTCCATAGGTATAATTGACATGCTGGGATTTCCAAAACCGCAGGAGCTGCAGAACTGTAAAATGCAGGAACAGTAGGAACTGTAAAAATGCTGCGTCTTTTTCCAGCTGCGTTTATGCCACGTGGGGGCCTGGCCTCACAGGTAAGATTGAAGACACATGTTGAGTTTTTGTTGCTTATTTTTTAAGTCAGAAGTAAGTTCAACAGGAAGGAGAAGTATAAGACTACATTCACGCAACAGTGAATACTGTCCATGTGACATTCATTATTTTAACATTCACATGACCGTTATTTTGAAATTCAAAATATAGGTCATGTCCTATTTTTGTAACTCCTTTCTTTATATTTTCCTTTTCTATTGAAACCACTCATGGCTTTGGTTCAAAAAATGAAGAAAAATCTACAGGTCAGGTATAGGACTGGTTCCATATTTTGTGACTCTTCACTACAGCCTGGACACACAGTTGCAAATACTACGGCTGTGTGTATGGGCCCATAGAAATTTATGTGTCCATACATGAAAAGCATGGTCATGTGAAGGAGGCCTTAGGCAAAGGCCCCACCTACAAAACACGGCTAAAAAATGCTGTGTTGTAGTTTTTCCATAACGTTTTTCATTGAGTTTTTGCCATGTTTTCCAATGTGTTTTTTCTTCTTTTTTAAATCTATAGGGAAACTGCTTGCAATTTCATTTGACTTTTTTTCTCTGTGATGTGTGGAAGTGATTAAATGAAATATTCACTTTGCTGGTACTGTAAAATACATTTCTGTAACAAGGCCCCACGTACTGAAACACATCTAAAAAATGCTGCAGAAAAATGCTACAGCATTTTTTTCCCACAATGTATGGTGAGTAACCATAATCTTTGCTGGTACTGTAAAATGCAACATTTTTTTCGGTGTCTCTCAAACAAAGGAATGAAAGTCAGGGGAAAGTTGTGGAGAAGAGGAGTCTGTGGCTGTCGTACAGGCACTCACTCCCAACACCTATTAAGATTAGTTGTGCATGGGAAACCAGCTTACTTATCAATACATTTTTGGCATGTGGGAAGAAATCCAAGCAAACATGCCGAGACCATACAAACTCCACGTTTTTGGAGATGTTGATGATTCAAGTTCAGGACCACAGTACTTCAAGGCCACAGTGTTAAGCACTGAACCACCATGCTGCTACTCCAGTCTTCATTATCAACTGTAACAGAATGAGATGTGCTAAAATTAAGAGGTACATTTCATGTGGTTTGTAAGACAGACATTGAAATTTATACAGCTAGTAGCATTAAAAAAAAAAAAAAATGCTTTTTACTGCTGGAAAACTGGCACAAGACCAATTAATTCCTACCAATGTGTGAATGTAGTCCAAGGCTGAGATTAACAAAGAGTGGGGGGAGTATGTAGGACTAAGAGCAATACATCAAACTATATCCAGATCCTCAGGATGCCAATACTTTTGCACCCTATATATTCACAGTATGGTAATATTGGTCTTTGTACAGAATATAAGTTTTTTTTGTATGTTAATAGTATTGAGTCACTTCTGAGTGGTAATGTGGCTTTGTTATAGAGTGGTCATGATGTGGAGTCTTCTATAGTGGTATTGTTTGTAATAAAGGTCTGTGTGCAATAACAGTATGAGAACAATAAATAATCACTGTATTGGATTAATATTTAGTCTTAATATATGGGCATTATTTGATAACTATATATGTATTTAAAATATTTTTTTTCTGGGATGGATAGCTTATTATAATCAGTGGCTGACCATTCTGCCACATTGAAATATTGAAGTGGAACCACCTGAAGATAAAGTGAAATGATGCTTCATAGTGCTGCTGTTATTTCATTCTAGCAATAGGCTGGGGTGACAGTGGTAGAACCCTGGCTGAGTGGATGATGGTGACATATCCTTGTAATATGCAATCAATGTCTGTCCTGAAGCAGGTCTTTGGGACTTTAACAGTTATATGATCCATCCAGATTACAACAGATTTCTCTTTTCTCCTATTTTGTACAGCAGTTTAACACATCACTTATCATTAAATCCCTCTGCATGGGGCATAAGAACAATCATCTGTTTAAGATGTGCGTCCACCCAACTTTACATTGCCAATAGAAAATCTGAAGATTATCTAAATGGAGATTATTAGATAGCTGTAAAGGAGCAAAACTACATATTTTGCTTTACCTTTATTTATTAATTGCTTGTGAGTATCATCGTCAGGCATTAAAAGTTAATACCGCTAATGTATATGAATAGTTGCACAGGCTTAGTGTAGAGACTGTAAATTCTTATTATGGCTTTCAGAGAGTCTTAGGTGATGGTACCTACAAGGATAATGAGAATGAAAAAACACTTTGCGAGGAACCAATCAGTTGTGTAAGTAGCATAAGCAGGCACCACAATCAGTAGGTAATAACTAGAAAAAGGTAAGCTCTAGAGTATATGTAATCTTCCAGGGACCATATCTTTTGAATGGGTGGATGGATTTTAAAAAGAAAAACTCCAAAATGATTAGGAGCACATTGAGAATCAGTTCATTTATTTATCATTTTCTACTTGGTGACAGAGCCTCTTTAATTAAGGTAAAGTCACTGCATATGATGGATAACATATGATGTATGTGTAGTGAAAGCCATGCATAGCTGCCTATAGCTGTCATTATATAAATACATAATGTAATTGCCATAATGCTAATACTTAGTTTAAATATTTAGTACATTTTTTAATTTTTATTAAACTCCATTAATGTACAGCTTGAAAAATACTGCTTTTTTACATGAATCAAACATGTAAAATTAAAGCCTGTAGTGTAGTACAGTACATGTCACGCAGCTCTCTGCTGGTCACAAGTTGTTTTTAATTTAAGGGCTGCCGTAAAAATATTGGTGCGGAATTGTTAAGAATGTACACAATTTTGTGGCATAAAAAAGTTACAAACCTCAGGTTTGCATTACTTTTTATTATTGCATTCTTACGAGGCCCTTGCTACTTTTCAAAAGGGGAGCTTGGTGAGGGTGTACTGTGGGTGGGGACATCAGTTCCATCAGATTCATCTTCATTTACCTCAGTTTTCTGGTGTAAATAACGCCTAAAATCTTTGCCGGTTACAATCTGGCTTAGATTTCATTGTTGACATACAGCACAGCACTAGCTACACCTTATTTATGATGAGGCCTACGCCATCATAAATCAGAAAAATCCTCTGCAGGAATTATGAAGACCAGTTTACGATAGGCCGGTCTTGATGAATCCCCCATTATTCTGTATGTTCTTGTTTTATATACTGTAGGCAATGAATTGTTCCATATATCACTGTATAAGAATGTGGTGGTTCTGTTTAAATGATTTTTGTATTATGTTTCTAAAACATATATCTTACTTAAGAATGCCTAAAATAAAATCATAAGAGGTATCATAAAAGGTATTGTATGAACTGTTACTTAATGAATTGGATTTAAAAATAATTATATATAATAATAAATTTTTTTCTTTCCTGCTCCGGTTATAACAAACGTTGAAGTGCCCCACATAGTTTTTTATATTACTGGCAGCAGTTTTAAAGATTAAAGTTTGCAATAATACAGTATCTCTTTAGCCAATAAAATAATTTTTAACATTTGAAAAAATAACATAATTTTGGATTATATATATATATATATGGTGAACCACTGTAAACTTCTTGGTGTAATGACAACACTTCTCAAGCTTGTACTGAAAAGTAGAGAAAAAATCTTCTCTAGATGGCTGTTATGTCTTCCAGAGGAAAAATGCTAACTCCTTATTCAAAAAGTGACTGGACAGAGAGGCCAAATTGCTTAAAAGGGGAATTATGTATAGCAGAGAATGAGGCCCCATGAGGCGAAGAAATAACATCATGAGGTGTCAGGGCAAAACACCATCTGATCACAGGGTTTCTGGCCGGGATCCACAGTGATAAGCTACAATGTGAGCGAACTGGGCAGCAAGTGCTTAATCTCTCTATAGCACCACTACAAGAGAAGGCATTTCATAGTTTTTATTACGCTCAATGACTTTTCATGTAATACACAGATGAACCAGGTCCTGCCTGCTGAGTATGAAAGAAATCATTATATCCAATATTGGCTGAAAGATGAAAGAACTCGACAATACATTTCAGAAATCAGACAATTCCTTTAATATCAAAATGAAAACACAAGAATAAAGGCCTTATCATTGCAATGTCACTATTTATGAGAGACACCTTTGGCAGCAATTTCAGCCTTGAGTCTGTGTAGAAAGGTCTCTATTAGCTTTGCAATACAATCCATTTTTTTCTATTATTTGTTAAACTTTTCAAGCTCCTCTACTGGGTTGCTGAAATATTTTTGGACTTTGAATTGTTAAAAGAACTGATAACAACAGTTCAGTTTATGGATCCTATTAAGTTTGAATTCCATTATATTTTTATAACCGGGGACAATGGGGCAAGTTAAAAAAAATAGATTAGTGTGGATTTCAGAAAAAATGTGTAGACCTAACTGTATAGCCAAAGTATATAAAATACCATTATATTAAATATATTCAGTGCACTATAAATGGTCCAGAATCATCAATGCATTTATTATATGCCAGCTTCTGGTGTAATAACATAAAATTGTTACATCCAAATGTAGCTAAAACAGTGGGCAATGCTTCAGGGTCACAGTGAGACTCATTTAGCAATATTTCTAATTAGAAATGTGTTAGAAAAACAGCAGCAAGTCAAACCTTCCATTGTCTTAATCTTCGCTACATTCATTACTGCTCATACACCGTATTGATGAAGGTAGCACATGCAGTACATACCAGTGTTTAGAAATGTTCCTCAATATATCTTCTCCATTTTTCTTTAAGCATCTGAATATATATATAGTAAAACAGCACTGATGCATTATATCAGAAAAGGAAAGGAAATTGATATGATCATCTCATTTGTAATGATCCCTAGTGCCATTTAATTAGGTTGACCCCAACTGTTAGGTCTGAACACTTTGTTATTGTGTTATTCTGCTGCCTTGGGATTCAAGTAAACTAAAATATTCTTTGGAAATTAAGAAACACAAGCTATTCATAGCTGTAAATATAGCAAGCTATATATCAATGTCTTTAAATGGAAGCACACAACTTTAGAGTCAAAGTTTATTCCCATGAAGTCAGGAAGAGTCTACAACACATTCATCACCATCAAAAGAAGGTTTCATAATTAATTGTCATACTAATTATAATTCTCGTGTGCCACATGCTACCTATCACTGCGACAACAATTCAGCAGTAGAATTGCCCAGGGCTTTGTGGTGTACTTATGATTATCCTATGATATGAAGTCTTAAAATACTATTCATTAATAACAAGCAAGTCTTTTAATAAGTTAAATTGGATGAATATATTACATTTGGCTTAGAATTGTGGGTGGTTTAAAGTGTATTTCTTCTTCATTACTAAACATAGCATAAAACTCTTCCTTGGTTCTTTGTTTACGGTATTCACTTACAAAGCCCTTTTTTGAGGAGGTTCATTTATGTAATTTTACTTACTACAGAAGCAAAAGCTTATTTTTTTATTTTATCTGTAAAGACTGATTTCACCATTGCAGCCAATTTATTGTGCTAATGTGTTCAAAATCTAAAAAATAGAACTAAATATACAAATAAAAATGTATTCATAATCTTCATAAACAGTCTAGATAAAAAATAGCCTATTTGTTTGTGGCTACAGCTTGTATACAAACTTATGCTTTTCTATGTTTACAGATCACAAAAACAGATCTATGTTTACAGATCATTTACTATTGCCAAGTTCTCTTCAATTTTCTACCATACTTTTTGATAATCTACCAAATCATATTATTAGACTAAAGGGAAGCATAAGAACATGAACTAAAAGCATGTTAGCAGGTTAAAAAGCAGGGTTGTTCAACCAAAGTACAAACTATGAGACCATATGAGAAATAAACGGTTAATAGAAAAATCATAGACATTCAGGGAGTGATCGTGAGCAGACCAATAGCTTGTAATGATTGTAAAAGACCAGCTATATGAACCATTTGTGAATATTTCTATTTCAGTCATTTATATAGATGTTTATTCAGACAACACCTATTCACTGACCCCCTATACATGCACACTTGGCTCAGTTGCATATGTATGCATTCTGAATAGGGAGAGGGGAATAAGCATCTGCGAGACACCTGTTCCCTGAGAACAAATGAGTTGAGCATGTATAATTCAATATGCCTGATCTATTTTTCCTCAACATTAGGGCTGGGCGAACCTAGCGAGATTCATCTCACAAATAATCACGAGATTTGATCAGCAGTTTTGTCTGGACCAGAACTGCTGTTATTATCATCTGGGGTCTCTCTAGTTATGTTTATTCTTCAGAGTATAATAAGCAGAAGCCCAGAGAAGGTGTTTAAATATAACCAACAGTCTTACTCATCTGCCCAGAGCTCAGTTGAGGTGTCCGGTGCGGGACCCCATCATCTTAAGGCCTCATTTGACCCCATAAATCATGTCATGACATCAGGTTGCCCCACATGACTTCAGTGATCAACCAGGGCAACTAACATAATTCAGAGGAGAGGTGAGTAATACTGCTTGTTACGTTTACTCACCTCCTCATAGTACAATAGGGGGAAATCGCCCCAAATATTCGGGTTTGACAACATCAGAGAATTTTGAAAATTACAGTAAACATGACTCCCTGCTTCACTAATCCCTACTCCAGATAATATCTGAGAAAAAGGTTGTGACTCCCACACACAAATTGTAGGTTTCAGTGATGTTAAACTAATGTGTAATGTATATTCTGCTAATGAGTATTTCTGCAATTAATAGTTTATCCTTATTAAAGATGAGCAAATAAATTCATAACGAGTCGGGTTCGTCCCAAATATTCCAAATTGTTCTATTTTTAATGACACCGAACAAATGGCGATTTGCTTCGGACAAACAAAAATGGCCGCGCTGTGAGAAAATGGCCTTCGCCAGATGCTAGACCAGAAAATCCACAGCAGACAATGTCATGTGTGGTGACTCACATATCACATGATAGCAACATCTGATAGCCTCTCAGCCAATAGACAGTGGTAGGTGCACCTTACAGTGCTGATGTCATATAGGACTACATAAGCTTGTGCACTCATGATCAGCCTTTAGTTGCTGTAATGGTGGACATGCACACACTTCTGTGTTCTATCTCACCGCATCTCATAGCTATTCGCTAGGCTATAGGCAGCACAAGTCAGAAAACTAAACAATAGTTATAGGAGTACTAAGATAATCAATAATTATACAAAGGCAAATTAGTAGTGTTAAAATATAATTGAATAGACAGAAATAGATAGGACAGTGAGTCTGCTGCAGACAGTTAACCCTTTCATTGCCAGGCAATAATCTATAATGTCTGACAGTACTGGCTGCTGGCAAAAGAGCAATTTTATCTCTCTACACATTCTTTAAACATACTTTTGTACTGAAGAAGACAATCCTGTTAGTGAAAAATCTTTTGTTTTGCAATCAATGAGTCTGTATCAAAGAAGCCACACAGCAGAGGAGATGCTTCGCTGTATTTTGCAGCAAGTATCCTGCTGGATGGCTCCTCACCAACTCCAACTGAGCAGCATAAGCCAGCGACAACGTAACCAACACTGTTGCTGCACTGCAGATAAGACAAATAACACATTGTCCCTATATGATGCATGTCCTTAATCTGGTGGTTCGCCACTTTATTAATCTGTATAGTGGCTTAAAAGGGAGGTGCTTTTCATGGCCATAAAAGTGTCTGCACATTTCAGCCGTTCTTACATTGCAAAAAACACCCTGCACACATTTGCAGCTACAAAACAGTCTGCCTTTGCACCTCCTTATCTGCAAAGTTCAAATTCGGTGTAACTTCACCATTCGGTGGAACTCCATTACATGTTGAAGTGTCT
The DNA here is from genome assembly GCA_947044405.1 of Leptodactylus fallax. Classification (NCBI taxonomy): domain Eukaryota; kingdom Metazoa; phylum Chordata; class Amphibia; order Anura; family Leptodactylidae; genus Leptodactylus; species Leptodactylus fallax. Next base: position 5,282,750 of record CAMRHE010000024.1, read on the forward strand.
GTGTGAGCAGCAGAAGGCAGTGAACGATTATTGCATGCAGCAGACAACAAGGACAATACAGTGCTGGCCAAAAGTATTGGCACCCCTGCAAATCTGTCAGATAATACTCAATTTCTTCCAGAAAATGATTGCAATCACGAATGCTTTGGTAATAATATCTTCATTTAATTTGTCTTCAATGGAAAACCACAAAAAAAATTGTCCAAAAGCCAAATTGGATATAATTCCACACCAAACATAAAAAAGGGGGTGGACAAAAGTATTGGCACCCTTTGAAAAATCATGTGATGCTTCTCTAATTTGTGTAATTAACAGCACCTGTTACTTACCTGTGGCACATAACAGGTGGTGGCAATAACTAAATCACACTTGCAGCCAGTTGAAATGGATTAAAGTTGACTCAACCTCTGTCCTGTGTCCTTGTGTGTACCACATTGAGCATGGAGAAAAGAAAGAAGACCAAAGAACTGTCTGAGGACTTGAGAAGCAAAATTGTGAGGAAACATGAGCAATCTCAAGGCTACAAGTCCATCTCCAAAGACCTGAATGTTCGTGTGTCTACCGTGCGCAGTGTCATCAAGAAGTTTAAAGCCCATGGCACTGTGGCTAACCTCCCTAGATGTGGACGTAAAAGAAAAATTGACGAGCGATTTCAACGAAAGATTGTGCGGATGGTGGCTAAAGAACCTCGACTAACATCCAAACAAGTTCTAGCTGCCCTGCAGTCCGAGGGTACAACAGTGTCAACCCGTACTATCCGTCGGCGTCTGAATGAAAAGGGACTCTATGGTAGGATACCCAGGAAGACCCCACTTCTGACCCAGAGACATAAAAAAGCCAGGCTGGAGTTTGCCAAAACTTACCTGAGAAAGCCAAAAACTTTTTGGAAGAATGTTCTCTGGTCAGATGAGACAAAAGTAGATCTTTTTGGGAAAAGGCATCAACATAGAGTTTACAGGAAAAAAAAGAGGCCTTCAAAGAAAAGAACACGGTCCCTACAGTCAAACATGGTGGAGGTTCCCTGATGTTTTGGGGTTGCTTTGCTGCCTCTTTCACTGGAATGCTTGACCGTGTGCATGGCATTATGAAGTCTGAAGACTACCAACAAATTTTGCAGCATAATGTAGGGCCCAGTGTGAGAAAGCTGGTTCTCCCTCAGAGGTCATGGGTCTTCCAGCAGGACAATGACCCAAAACACACTTCAAAAAGCACTAGAAAATGGTTTGAGAGAAAGCACTGGAGACTTCTAAAGTGGCCAGCAATGAGTCCAGACCTGAATCCCATAGAACACCTGTGGAGAGATCTCAAAATGGCAGTTTGGAGAAGGCACCCTTCAAATCTTAGGAACCTGGAGAAATTTGCCAAAGAAGAATGGTCTAAAATTCCAGCAGAGCATTGTAAGAAACTCATTGATGGTTACCGGAAGCGGTTGTTCGCAGTTATTTTGTCTAAAGGTTGTGCTACCAAGTATTAGGCTGAGGGTGCCAATACTTTTGTCCGGCCCATTTTTGGAGTTTTGTGTAAAATGATCAATGATTTGACTTTTTTTTTCATTCTCTTTTGTGTTTTTTCATTGCAAGCAAAATATATGAAGATATTATATTGCAATCATTTTCTAGAAGAAATTGAGTATTATCTGACAGAATTGCAGGGGTGCCAATACTTTTGGCCAGCACTGTATGTTACTTTGAGATACGTCATTGGAGGCTCATGAGAAGAATGAGCTGGCTTCTCAAGCCCTTTGAAGAAGCCAACAAATTTGTCAGCAGGAATGACTGCAGCATCAGCAATGTGGTCCCTCTAATGTATATCTTACAGCAAACCCTTACACTCATGCAATGAGAGCAGGAAGAGGAGCAACAGTTTCCACCTCTTAGTCAACATCATCACCCTGTGTTGATGGAGGAGGAGTAGGATCCAGGTCAGGGTCATTATGATAGAGGAACTGGGACTCCTAGTCTGGAAGAAGAGGAAAAGGTGGAAGAAGAGGAAGATTCTCCCTTGGATGCAGAGAGGGCCCTTAATATGTTACAGGCACAGCCAGGGGATGCGACTGACCCTTATCAGTCTCAAGAAGAAATGATGATGAGATGACAACCATGCTGCCAAGAACATCAGCCATGGCAGGCCCCTGGGTCTGTGCATATGCTGTCAAGCATGGCAGGCTGTATGGTCCACTACTTACACAGTGACAAACATGTTATTAGCATAAAGCAGAGGGATGAGTACTGGATGGCACTGCTCTTAGACCCTCACTGTAAAGACAAAATGGGGGAATTCTTCCCTGCTTCCCAAAGGGAAAAAAAAATAGAATATTATCAGTATAGGCTATATACCCAGCTTGCTGCAGTGTTTTGGGAGAGCACTGCAACTGCCAGTCACATGTGTACCCAGGTGTCCTCTTCCCGGTCCCAGTCCACCTCACTCAGCCAACTCTCCACCTACTCAGAGCCATAAGCATTGTAAAGAGTAAAAGCAGCAGCAGCCAGGCCCAGTACAGTATCTGGAAGTTGATGAACCAAAAATTTTTCAGCTCACAGCGCCAACCTGAGCCACAGCAGACAGATGGCACCCACTGGCTGCACCAGACGGTACAGTCAAACCTAGAGTGCACATATAGTCCAGCAACTATAACTCTGACCCCATGGAATTCTGAGTCAATAGATTACAGCAGTGGAAGGAGTTGGCCCAATTTGCCATGGGAGTTTTATCTTGTCTGGCCTCAAGTATTATGGCCAAGAGGGTGTTCAGTGCTGCCAATGGCATAGTAACATCTAAAATGTTGAAACTGTCCACAGGTAGTGTGGAAAAAAATTACTTTTATCAAAATAAATCAGGCATGGATCCATGAGGATTTTCACACACACCTCCGGCTTATTCCTCCGATTAGTGGTGTCACCATCTCCCTTTATCACCATCTTCCATCTTGTGTACTGCTGCTGCTGGCTTCTGCTACTCCTAAATAGTTACCACCACTGCCATCATTCAGTCAGACATGTCTTCAGCCTGGTCCAGGGGTGTAACTAGCAAAGACTGGACCCCATAGCAAACTTTTGACTTGGGCCCCCCCACGACATAGTGCCCCCTTTCCTGGCCCGCCGCACAGTATAACACCCCATTTACACATATCATAATGTCCCAAAGTGGATTCCAGATAGTATAATATCCCATAGCGGCCCCTCCACACAATATAATATCCCATATGGGCCCCTACACACAGTATAATGTGCCATAGTGACCCCTTCACACAGTGTAATGTCCTATAGCTTCCCCTCCACACAGTATATTGACCCATAGTGGCCCCTGCACACAGTATAATGTGCCATAATGGCCCCTGCACACACTATAATGCTCAACAGTGGCCCCTCCACACAGTATACGCATAAACATAAAAACCAGTGGTACTCACCTCTACTGCGCTCCGGCATGACTCCCTGCTGTTTTCGGTCCTCTTCAATGACGTCATAGACGTGTCATTATGTCTTGCGACACCAGCCTGACCCACATGATGTCTGTGACACCACTACAGAGGCTCGAAGACAGCGGAGAGTCATACCGGAGCCCAAGAGAGAACACAAGACCTGTAGCAACCATTACAACTGCTGCCATTACTCGCTGCCGCACAACCACAAATGTGCCTACCACAGCTGCCCCCACTCAGGCAGATATGTCCTTTGGCCTAATCCATCATATTATGCCCTGCCACACTGCAACATGTTACCACAGCTGCCTAGTGCCTACCACCACTGCCACCACTCAGACAGACATATCCTGTGGCCTTGTCCATCATAGTATTCCCTGCTGCACTGCCACACAAGCCCTTATAGCACTTACAAGCCATCAAAACGGGCAAATATTTCAACAAAACCATTGCTTTTTGCAATATAATTGCCATACATGTCTAAAGAACCACAGATACAGACATTTCCCTAATACATGGGTAATTTTTGGAGTTTTTTAAATGTTAAATGCCTAAAAGCGAGTGTCAGCGCAGGGTATGGTTAAACTCTGGATTTGTATACTCATTAAGTTTTCCATAGACATACATGTCACATTCACTTTATTATAACTTCGGCTGTGTTTGCCTTAGAGAGCTAAAATTGGATAGATTACTAGGATCCCTAAGAGTATTCTACACTATGTTTAAGCCAATTTAAAGTGTGATTCGTACCGAAACAAACCAGGGACCCGAGCTGCCAAACGAAACAAATCTTGAGAGGTTCATCCATCTCTAATCCTTACCCATTTATATTAAGGATAACATGTTTTCCATTATGCCTTATTATGAATCAACCATACATTGAAAATACCTAGCCTTGTGTGTCTTGTTTTGAAAAAAAAAGGAAAGATAAATGCACAATGATATTCAGTGTTCCCATATCTTTAATAACTGGATACAAAAAAAATGCTTTGTTTTACTCTTATCTAAGTCTAAAGATGAAAACCTCTTTCTGTTTGATTCTGTTGTGAACAACGCAGGAGTTGCACTGTTTTATTCTGTAAATAAATATTATCTGCACACAGAAAATCAAATAAGAAAATACATCATGTCGAGAAGAATTACTATCTGCATACAGTATTTTCAAGAAATGGTGCATGAACAAACTCAGTGTGAATTTGTCTTTCAAGACTTCCAATTCATTAATTGCTTTGCTAATTGCTTCATGCAGATTTGTTGGCTCAAAGATTTTAGTTGTATTTTGTGCTTAAAATTTATGGCAGTTTCCCATCCGTTTCCACTGACAGTTTTAAAAAATAATTGTTGATGATAAAGAGCCAAATGCTATAGAAAGTTCTCATTATAATCTATACTGTTTCATAAGACTAATAAATTATTTTACTAGCAGCCAATATCAAATACTGTATTTTAAAAAGTGATTTCTTGTTTTTAAGAAACACCATGGAAACTTGGCAGATTCAGAGTTGGCATCAATGCAAAAGTTGTGAATCAACTCACTTTGTCTTCTGTATGAATGTCTGCAATCAGTTATTCCGTAACTGTGCCCAATATTTCTGGCCAAATCCTATTTATTGTTTTACCAACGTTAAACATCTGGTTACCTGTAGAGAAAGCAGGTTATATAACATAAGTTTTGATGGTGAATAATATGTAGCACAGGAACGATGCAATTTTTTTAATAAAAATCTAATCTTCTCAAAATAGACAAAATGTGTCTTAAAACTATCTAAAGAGTTTTCCTCTCGTACATTGGGTTCCTTGTCTTTGCTTATGAAAAATTACATAGCTAATGTTGCCTATTAACCTAAAGATTTGTTTCTAAATTAACTGTACATTCAAATTCCCTGAATGTTGTGTAACATATGTTTTTAATTCCGAGAGAGTCGTCTATAGTCTAAAGATGTTTTATGTATTGGGTACCATATGCCTGCTCTGCTTATACAGATGTACATAACTAATAGAAAATCAGTCTGGAATTGACTTGGAAAGTAATACAGTTTGTCTTGACAATACAAGTAGAGATAGAATAACATATATATATATATATACAGTCATATGAAAAAGTTTGGGCACCCCTATTAATCTTAATCATTTTTAGTTCTAAATATTTGGGTGTTTGCAACAGCCATTTCAATTTGATATATCTAATAACTGATGGACACAGTAATATTTCAGGATTGAAATGAGGTTTATTGTACTAACAGAAAATGTGCAATATGCATTAAACCAAAATTTGACCGGTGCAAAAATTTGGGTACCCTTATCATTTTATTGATTTGAATACTCCTAACTACTTTTTACTGACTTACTGAAGCACAAAATTGGTTTTGTAACCTCACTGAGCTTTGAACTTCATAGCCAGGTGTATCCAATCATGAGAAAAGGTATTTAAGGTGGCCAATTGCAAGTTGTTCTCCTATTTGAATCTCCTCTGAAGAGTGGCATCATGGGCTCCTTAAAACAACTCTCAAATGATCTGAAAACAAAGATTGTTCAACATAGTTGTTCAGGGGAAGGATACAAAAAGTTGTCTCAGAGATTTAACCTGTCAGTTTCCACTGTGAGGAACATAGTAAGGAAATTGAAGACCACAGGGACAGTTCTTGTTAAGCCCAGAAGTGGCAGGCCAAGAAAAATATCAGAAAGGCAGAGAAGAAGAATGGTGAGAACAGTCAAGGACAATCCACAGACCACCTCCAAAGAGCTGCAGCATCATCTTGCTGCAGATGGTGTCACTGTGCATCGGTCAACGATACAGCACACTTTGCACATGGAGAAGCTGTATGGGAGAGTGATGCGAAAGAAGCCGTTTCTGAAAGCACGCCACAAACAGAGTCGCCTGAGGTATGCAAAAGCACATTTGGACAAGCCAGCTTCATTTTGGAAGAAGGTCCTGTGGACTGATGAAACAAAGATTGAGTTGTTTGGTCATACAAAAAGGCGTTATGCATGGCGTCAAAAAAACACAGCATTCCAAGGAAAACACTTGCTACCCACTGTAAAATTTGGTGGAGGTTCCATCATGCTTTGGGGCTGTGTGGCCAATGCCAGCACCGGGAATCTTGTTAAAGTTGAGGGTCGCATGGACTCAACTCAGTATCAGCAGATTCTTGAGAATAATGTACAAGAATCAGTGACAAATTTGAAGTTACGCCGGGGATGGATATTTCAGCAAGACAATGATCCAAAACACAGCTCCAAATCTACTCAGGCATTCATGCAGAGGAACAATTACAATATTCTGGAATGGCCATCCCAGTCCCCAGACCTGAATATCATTGAACATCTGTGGGATAATTTGAAGCGGGCTGTCCATGCTCGGCGACCATCAAACTTAACTGAACTGGAATTGTTTTGTAAAGAGGAATGGTCAAAAATACCTTCATCCAGGATCCAGGAACTGATTAAAAGCTACAGGAAGCGACTAGAGGCTGTTATTTTTGCAAAAGGAGGATCTACTAAATATTAATGTCACTTTTCTGTTGAGGTGCCCATACTTTTGCACCGGTCAAATTTTGGTTTAATGCATATTGCACATTTTCTGTTAGTACAATAAACCTCATTTCAATCCTGAAATATTACTGTGTCCATCAGTTATTAGATATATAAAATTGAAATGGCTGTTGCAAACACCCAAATATTTAGAACTAAAAATGATTGAGATTAATAGGGGTGCCCAAACTTTTTCATATGACTGTATATATATATATATATATATATATATATATGAAAGCATTTTTTTTGTTGTTGCATCACTACAATATCAATACAACTCATTAAGTAGCACAATGTAATATTTTAATATTAAAAATGCTGAATGTGTACTATTGAAGTAGATTCTTATCTAGCGAAAATGATTTATTCTTTCGTAAGAGCCACATATTTAGTTTTAGAGTTGGCAGTTATCAGTCTTCATGTTCCACTAGCCTGGAAAAAACATGCCTCATTTATCAACATAGTAAAATTGGCTTTTTTTACTCTTACCATACAGTCACAGTACCTCTCTTCTCTTGTTTTCAGAAATTAAAGCTCAGCTTATTGTATGCACCTGAAAACTGCGAATCAAATATTTAAAATAGATCCATAGATCCCCATTCATCTGAAGGGTGCTATCCTGTTAAGTCTGTGTTTATTTGCTGCCTTTTTGTGCTATTGTATGCCATTTCATACAGTTAAAAAATGTATACTACGTACACACGTGGACAAAATTGTTGGTACCCCTCGTTTAATTAAAGAAAAACCCTCAATGGTCACAGAAATAACTTGAATCTGACAAAAGTAATTTGCCAAACTACATGTTGACAAGCCACAAAGATTCTGGGAGAATGTCCTATGGACAGATGAAACAAAAATCAAAATTTTTGGCAAGGCACATGTTTTACATCAGACAGAAAAATGAAGCATATCTTGAAAAGAACACTGTCCCTACTGTGAAACATGGAGGAGGCTCTGTTATGTTCTGGGGCTGCTTTGCTGCATCTGGCACAGGATGTCTTGAATCTGTACAGGGTACAATGAAATCTCATGACTATCAAGAAATTCTAGAGAGAAATGTGCTGCTCAGTGTCAGAAAGCTTGGTCTCAGTCACAGGTCATGGGTCTTGCAACAGGATAATGACCCAAGACACACAGCTAAAAACACCCAAGAATGGCTAAGAGGAAAACATTGGACTATTCTGAAGTGGCCTTCATTGAGCCCTGACCTAAATCCTATTGAGCATCTTTGGAAGGAGCTGAAACATGCTATCTGGAAAAGGCACCCTTCAAACCCGAGACAACTGGAGCAGTTTGCTCATGAGGAGTGGGCCAAAATACCTGTTGAGAGGTGCAGAAGTTTCATTGACAGTTACAGGAATCGTTTGATTGCAGTGATTGCCTCAAAAGGTTGTGCAACAAAATATTAAGTTAAGGGTACCATCATTTCTGTCCAGGCCTGTTTCATGAGTTTTCTTTTTTAAAAAAAAATCTGTTGAAGCATGGTTGAAAAGCAATGTCTGACTTTCATTTGAAAGTCATTTTCATACAATTTTTATACATTATTACTTTTGACAGATTCGAGTTATTTCTGTGATCATTGTGGGTTTTTCTTTCATTAAACGAGGGGTACCAACAATTTTGTCAACATGTGTACCTATGGGGCATGAATTCCAGTCAATAGCATTTTTAATGTCACATAGTGCAAGCAGACTTACTCAAAGCAAAACCATGTTACTCAATTATCACTGATTTTTGCGATAGCCTCCAAAATTATAATTTAAAGGAAGTTCATCATATTTATAAAGAAAGTATAATGCTTGTCATTTAACACTTATAAGAGATTGTTCCTAAAAGCATATAAGATAAATAATGGGGGGAACTTACTAAGCTAAATTTTCCAACATTGTGGCTTAATTTGTGCTTTAAAAAACTGATGCAAATGCATTGCACTACATTTTGTTATGGGTTTTAGACATTTTTCACCTCCCTCAGGTTGGTGGATTGGGAGCACACAAATTTTGGTCCAAAGTAAGCCAAACAATATCTGGTATAAAGTTAATAGGCAGCATACACTGGTTAAAATTACTTTACTATATTTAAATACTGTATGTGTAACCAATTTATATCTGCTAAACATCTTTGCTACCTCCATGCTATAAACACATTGGGGGTTATTTATCAAATGCACCTCTTTTCACTGAAATTTTGCGCAGTTGCTCCTTTTGTGCGCCCTTTCAATTTCTGTCGTGATTTACTAATCAAGCGCAAGCTGTTGATAAATTCCATGCACTTGTCCTTGCCATGAGTCTTGCACCTTTTTTTGTGCCTATATAATAAATAAGGTGCAGACACAGAACAGAATGGTATTTTAAGAAGCAGAAACAAGTGACTTCTCTGGATCTGCAAAGATGGCTTCAAATTATTTCAGCTTGTCCAATGAAGAGATCTCCTCTGATTTTTCTGTCTCAGAGCAAACTTGCCCACCAAATCCAAAATGTAAAAGAAATTCTTAAAAGAAAAGTATGGCCAGGTCCGCTACACCATCTGCCCCCCGCTAGCTACGCCTCTGCTCTGCATTCTTGATGCAGCCTGCAGCCATGCCATTATGTACTTGAGTTGGCAATGCATTTAAGGATTTGACACAAGTAATTGAATATGATTTACAAAATTGATGTAAATGTTAAGTCTGCTAACTTTGCATAGTTTTGTGTGTGACTTATGCTTGTTCAATTGTGGCCTGTAGTCTGCACTGTTTTTTATGTGACTCCCACATATGTGGCGTGATTTTGAGCCTATTTATGCACCTTTTAAAAAAAGGCGCAAATAATAACACATGTTCGCCTAGCCAGCCATGACTACTTTTGTCGCCCAAATCACAAAGTGGCAGACAGATAGGGAATTCTCATGTAGAAAAAAGGCACAAACACTTCATAAATCCAGCGTAACAGCGAAAAAGGCACAAGAAAGGCGCAGCTCACGCCAAAATCAGGCACAAACACGTTGATAAATGTGCCCCATTGAAAATTGGATGGAATTTATCAATATTTTTATACAAGAAAGCCTATTACAAATTTTTTCTGAGTTTTGGCCGTTTTCAGTTTCTTTAGGTACTTTCTGAAAACGAGGGAGCCTTTAGCAAGAGGGGGTTTGCCACACAAAATCATAGCATACATCCTTTCATAGAGAGCTCTGCATATAAAATGCCCGGTGGTCTAGTAAATTTCCCCTATTTTCTGCTCAGTAAAATATTAAGCTTTAAATCCTCATGCACATTTGCCATACTACAGATTCATGTTGCATCGATCTGTAATATATTGTTCATAGGAGTCTACGCTTCTCGACTTTGAAATTGCAACACCAAGAAGGAAATTCTTGATATTACAGAAATCAGGATTAACATACATGTTAATGATATGCAAATAATAAAACAATGGAAACAAAATATTCAAGACATCCAGATTTATTATGCATTGAGTGTGAGCCCCATACACAGAAATACACACACTTACATGCCTTGGCATGCTATCAATGATGTTATTAATGGTTGTCTGAGGAACGTTATGCCATGCTGAATGCATTTGAGCATGCAAATAATCAAAATTGGCTGCTGGCAGCTCCTTTTACAACTGTTGACCAGTGTGGTCCCAGATGTGCTTCATGGAAGTCAATTCCAGAGATGCTGCAGGCCTTGTTAGTATGTTTAAGCAACATGCAACCTGGTATTGTTCTGTTGAAACAGCTCCTGGGACACTTTGGAAAAAGGGCAGTAGCACTGGTTCTACAACAAATTCAATGTAAAGCTGAACTGCTAGTGTATCTGAAATAAAAGAGTAGAGGAGTCAGTCTGTCATACATTATTCCACTCCACACCATAATCCCAAGAGTAGGACCAGTGACTGAAGAAAATGGACCTCTATTCCAATCTCCATTGCCATCTTGCTGTGCACAATCATAGCCTTTGTGAGCGGTAGCAAGAGACAATGTAAAGCATCTGGCTCATAGCCTTTTGTCATGCAAATGCCTTCTAATGGTTTGCCACCCTAGACTTGCGATGTAACAGCCAATTTCACTTGCAATACAGTATGAATGACTACACACTATACAGATGTTCGCCTTTACGCATCTCTTGCTTTTATTCCAGTTTGTTGTTGTTCTCTCAGCCATCAGGAAATACAACATTGAATAGCTTTGACTTCTCAGCCTTGGTGCAAAGTGATCTCCTGGAGTGAGAAAACATAGTATCTTATTTCAAGAATTCTCTCACTTTCAGTTTGCAACAAGTATCAATAACTAGCATGTAAACAGTTGCCTCATTTGCATAAGTCTTCAAAGTTGTTTTTCTCCAAACCTATAAGAGGGACATAGGTATGTTTTTTATCACTGTAATTTGCTCTGTAATGCAGTGATAGCCATTCAATATGCTTGGGGGATGGTGATAGACTTTCTTTAATTGTAAAGCAAACTATACAACTTGATCAAAATGCCTTCAATTTCTGTTGATTCTTGAAAATTGACCTTTAGAAGTAATAGATGCCCCATATTTTCAAAACAGTAAAACAAAATAGGCAGGTGCAGATTATATGTAGGAGAATTCTTAGTAACCATATCTGCAAATTATTAGTTGATACAGTCATTTCATGCTCACAATTATCTCATAATCAAACAATGCTCCAAAAAACTCAGCTACACTGGCTACTATATTCGTTTTATTTCCACGTATTATAGATCTGTCTATACTCATCTGAAAAACATTTAACCAGAATCAACCTTTCAATTTTTAGCATAATGTACCACATTTACCTATTGTAAACCCTATAAATTCAACAAGTGACCCGTCTATGCTAGAAATCACAATCTATTAAGTAGATTTAAACAAAGTGTAATTAAACATGCTATTGCCTTAGAGTTCCTTTGATAGGTAGGCTGCAGCCTCTTCATAAATCTCTTGGTACCTTCGCCAGTCGGACTGTTTATTAAGAGTGCTGTACAATACACCAGTTTTAATAAATTTGCTCCATTGTATACATTTTTTCTGGTGCTTTTGAAGTCACATAGAAAAGTCCATAGAGAAAAATGCCAGAAAAAAAACTACACAAATAGCATTCTGTGTTTTGAAAAAAATGTCGCTGACCCCAACATCATTAAAAACTAGAACACTGTGCATGAAGACTTATCAATATTGTGCAATAGACTTTAAAGTTATATCTGTTCACTAAAGGGGGTGTTTTACCGATCAGGGGTTTGGCTGCCTTCACAGCTTGGGTAAAATGCCACCCCATTTTCAGGATAGGTGGGGTTCCCAACAGTCAGACCCCCCACTAATTAGGAATGTATCCCTTGAATAGAATATTCATATTTCTTGTGGCATAACTCCTTTCATTGATCAAATATGCAAAATAAAACCACAATAATACAATAAGGTAAAAGGTATGTGCAAAAAAGTATGAACTTTTCTTGTATACAGCATAAAGAAAAACATTACACAGTGCATGCTCCTTTAACCATTCAATACATAATTTCTCTGTATGTATTCCCCAAGATCCTTATAAAATGCTTAAGTGTATGTTTAAAATAGTGCATTTTAATAATCCCCAACTGTGTAGCACTGTGATTATTATCAAGAAGACACATTTTCTAAAATAAATGAGAAACATAGCATATTATCTTAGGGATAATAAAGAATTATGCCATTAAAATTGATTTTTACATGAATAATCTCATGACTCCTGCTGCAAATATGCCCATATCAGTAATGCATTGTCTTTGATTATTAATTGCATCGGCTTTTGGGTAGCGCTGTCTTGCAGTTTAACATCTGTTTCTATTTGCTAGATGAATACAGGCTTTATCTACTAGTACACAGTAGTGTACTTTCTGTATTATGCAGCTACTGTAAACCCTTTATTGACCATTAGCATGTGCATTTGAGATTGATAAAGTACTATACATTTTACTGTTAGATTAATTATTCAATATTACTAAGATGTTTAGTATATTTTTATATTGGCAAAGCTATCATAAGTTAAATATGCTTATAATAATAAAACTTGCATTGCCTACACATATATCAACTTGCTATTAACATAGCAGATGCAAAAAAGGGATGGTCCTTTAACATCAATAGAAACGCTGTATGACTGGGCATTGGTTATTATGTAGGATAGTTAACTTATCAAATGTACACTTACTATTAGCATAGATAATGGTCATACTGTATCTGTCAGCCCTTTTAGACAAAAATGTTTTGGGTGCCTGTTTTTGCATTGAAAGGTGCTATTAAATAATGTTTGTCTCTTGATAGTTCATAGGAAGCTGAGTAAGATGCTAAGTGAGTGGGATAATGGCATATGGCAAGGCTATAATGGCAAGGCTTTACCCTTTTAAAAAAGTCAGTGCTAATAAATGTCATTATATACAGTCATATGAAAAAGTTTGGGCACCCCTATTAATCTTAATCATTTTTAGTTCTAAATATTTGGGTGTTTGCAACAGCCATTTCAATTTGATATATCTAATAACTGATGGACACAGTAATATTTCAGGATTGAAATGAGGTTTATTGTACTAACAGAAAATGTGCAATATGCATTAAACCAAAATTTGACCGGTGCAAAAGTATGGGCACCTCAACAGAAAAGTGACATTAATATTTAGTAGATCCTCCTTTTGCAAAAATAACAGCCTCTAGTCGCTTCCTGTAGCTTTTAATCAGTTCCTGGATCCTGGATGAAGGTATTTTTGACCATTCCTCTTTACAAAACAATTCCAGTTCAGTTAAGTTTGATGGTCGCCGAGCATGGACAGCCCGCTTCAAATTATCCCACAGATGTTCAATGATATTCAGGCCATTCCAGAACATTGTAATTGTTCCTCTGCATGAATGCCTGAGTAGATTTGGAGCTGTGTTTTGGATCATTGTCTTGCTGAAATATCCATCCCCGGCGTAACTTCAAATTCGTCACTGATTCTTGTACATTATTCTTAAGAATCTGCTGATACTGAGTTGAATCCATGCGACCCTCAACTTTAACAAGATTCCCGGTGTCGGCATTGGCCACACAGCACCAAAGCATGATGGAACCTCCACCAAATTTTACAGTGGGTAGCAAGTGTTTTTCTTGGAATGCTGTGTTTTTTGGACGCCATGCATAACGCCTTTTTGTATGACCAAACAACTCAATCTTTGTTTCATCAGTCCACAGGACCTTCTTCCAAAATGAAGCTGGCTTGTCCAAATGTGCTTTTGCATACCTCAGGCGACTCTGTTTGTGGCGTGCTTTCAGAAACGGCTTCTTTCGCATCACTCTCCCATACAGCTTCTCCTTGTGCAAAGTGTGCTGTATTGTTGACCGATGCACAGTGACACCATCTGCAGCAAGATGATGCTGCAGCTCTTTGGAGGTGGTCTGTGGATTGTCCTTGACTGTTCTCACCATTCTTCTTCTCTGCCTTTCTGATATTTTTCTTGGCCTGCTACTTCTGGGCTTAACAAGAACTGTCCCTGTGGGCTTCCATTTCCTTACTATGTTCCTCACAGTGGAAACTGACAGGTTAAATCTCTGAGACAACTTTTTGTATCCTTCCCCTGAACAACTATGTTGAACAATCTTTGTTTTCAGATCATTTGAGAGTTGTTTTGAGGAGCCCATGATGCCACTCTTCAGAGGAGATTCAAATAGGAGAACAACTTACAATTGGCCACCTTAAATACCTTTTCTCATGATTGGATACACCTGGCTATGAAGTTCAAAGCTCAGTGAGGTTACAAAACCAATTTTGTGCTTCAGTAAGTCAGTAAAAAGTAGTTAGGAGTATTCAAATCAATAAAATGATAACGGTACCCAAATTTTTGCACCTGTCAAATTTTGGTTTAATGCATATTGCACATTTTCTGTTAGTACAATAAACCTCATTTCAATCCAGAAATATTACTGTGTCCATCAGTTATTAGATATATCAAATTGAAATGGCTGTTGCAAACACCCAAATATTTAGAACTAAACATGATTAAGATTAATAGGGGTGCCCAAATTTTTTCATATGACTGTATATATAGTTATAGAGTCACGATACCATATGAGTTGATACCATGACTAGATGGAGCTTACTTTATACTGAATAATACAGATGCCACTGAATCTTTTAATAAAACAGTATGCAGTAAGCTCCTAAGCAACCCCAAATGGTGGCTAAACGCAGACAGAATGTTTTAACTTTTGTCTGTGCATTGAATTTTGGAAAAAGGGAAAACAGATCTTAGCATTATAAAGAAATATTATAACACTAATCTATGCATGTGTTTTTTTGCATGGGTAGTAATGTCAAAGAAAGAAAAGGGCACTCTTTGGTGAAAAAACTTTTGATAGTATTGCAACAAATATTATTAGCACGTAGACTTCTCTGTCTTTTACTATAATTTTAATAGGTTTCATAAAAATAAACATACATTATTGGAATTATTCTATCAACAGATATTGCTGATATAATATGTACTATATAATTCAATGATTAAATAAATACATGGATAATAAATGAATAATACTAAAAATTATATTTGCTATACACCAGCCTATAGTTAACCCCTTTTAATATACAGTATGTTCACACAAAATAACTTATTGTCTTAGTTTGTGTCATATAGTTTTAAATCTATTCATATTAATTATGCCTGCGATAACACAATGAATTATGGGAATTGATTCAATACTTCAAGTATTTAATATTAATTACATTTTCAGTTCTTATTTTTAAACTGCTGTGGCAGAAATATAGGTATACAAAACTGATTTTTTTTTTTTTAAATTTAAATAATATCTCTTTATTTCTTACTACATTATCATATAAACCCTTTACTCTGATGGCTTAATTGTAGCTTCACCTTTAAAAATACTTCTCAAAATAGAGCTTCATATATTCTACAGTAAATCTCAAGGATTTTACAGTAATATTAAAGAATGGTTTAGCTGTGCTCAGTGTCTTAGACCTCTGGGGATCCCACTCGCACTGATATTTGACCAACATTGAATAAAGTCAGAGGAACATTGGCTCTTTCTAAAAGAGGTGCTCACAGTCTCATTAACTGCGGTTATTCTGTCAGATTATTTATAACCAACATACCTTGGATGATCCCTTGAGGACATAAAAGTTCTTATGTGCAACCTCTAGTTTGTTAAATTGAATCTATAATACTGTACATATTTTATTGAGTTCTGTTTCAACTATTGTAGATTAAACACTTTGTACATATTTTTGTGCAACTTTTTGATCATATTAAGCATTGATTTCTAATTTTAATCTGTTTTCCTTTAGTCCTACCAGCAGCACAATATGGGGCATAGCCTATAAATGAATATACCTATAGCAGACAAAAAACTTATGATATACAAATATGATGTTTACTCTGATATATAAATACAACAACACATATTTCATCAAAAAATGACACAATAACTGAATTCATAAGAATATATACATATCAAGCTTATTAAAATAAATAATGGCTAAAAACATGTAGCACAAACATTTTAAATTCATGAAGCAACATTTTTAAAAGTGGGCCTCCCAATGCCCCCCCATAATTTAATTTCCCCTGCCTCCTCAACCACCAATGTTACATAAAAAAAAAAAAAAACTACTCACCTGATGTAACTTCTCTGCCGTTTCGGGTCTCGGCGCCACCCTCCGCTCGCACGCTGTGGCGAAGGAGGCGTGTTCAGTTTGGTTCTTTATGTAAGTTTCTTGCTGCTCAGTCTGAACATGGTCCTAGTCAGTGTAATGGATTTCCGGCCCCACCCGTGTCTGAACATTTCTCTCTGGACTGCATAGAGTTAATCTCTTCCTGGCCTGTGTGATTGACAGCCTGTGTACCTATCCGCTCTGGGGCTGGTCTCAGACTTTCTATAAACAGGTTGTCAGCCCTCACATGGTGGCCGGTTATTACACTTGTGTTTTGCCTGCTCTCTTTCTACACTCCTTGATACTTTGTTACTTGATTCTCTGACCCTTTGGCTTGCCCCTGACTATTCTTTTGGATTTTGACTTTGTACTGCTTTGCTCGTTTGTTACTGACCCCTCGGCTAGCTGACCTCCCTTTGTTGTTGTGCGTCTTGTCTGCGTTCTATGTGATCACCTATTATAAGGAGGGACTGTCGACGTGGTTGCTGTCACCTAGGACAGATCGGGCAAGTTAGCCAGGGACAGTGGGGGGGATTCAGCTTAGGGTCCACTGTCTCGTTGTGCCCCTCCCCCCTAGTTCTCCAGCAGCTCCTTGGAATCGCTCCTCTAGTGATTCCCTTACAGAATAACCGGCCATACATTCTGCCATTGCTTCCCATAGGGTCAGCATGGATCCTATTCAGGGCCTTGCAGCCAAGTTGGAAGGTTTGGCAGGCCTGGTAGCTGGTCTCGCTAAACAGGTTCAGACCTTTACTGAGGCTGCTGCATCATCCCCGCTTGTTTCTTCCCCTTTTAAGGTGAAGATGTTACTCCCGGATCGTTTTTCAGGGGATCCTGAAAAATTTGAGACTTTCCGGGAGTCCTGTCGCCTGTATTTTCAGATTAATCCACATGCAACCCAGGCCCAAATGGTTGGAGTAGTTATATCCCTCCTACAGGGGGATCTACAGGCTTGGGCCCTTAAACTCCCTCCTGGGGCTGAGGAGTGGATTGACCTTGAAAAATTTTTTTGTCTTTGGGGTCTAGATATGCTGAGCCAGATGTTAAAGAGAGAATAGGGTCTGCTTCTTCCAAGTTTTCTGTCTCTCCCTCTCTCTCCTGAAAAACCTGTTATTTCTCCCATGACTCCTGGTGTGGAACCTATGCAACTGGCAGTTATGGATGCCAAGACGCGACGAGAGCATCGTCTCAGGAACAACCTCTGCCTGTACTGTGGTGCTTCCGGTCATTTCATCAGTGACTGCTCGATCAAACCTCGCAGACCAGCAGAAAAGCTTCAGTGCCTGAGTGGTAATCAGAAGAACCACTCAGGCAACCAGATATTTGCTGATATGACTGCTCTGCACACTTTAAATTGTGTTACTGAGGAGACTGTCTCGGCTGCTAAAGGTGGGAAACACCAGGTGAATAAAAAATGTTTGCCTGGCCCACCAGTGTCTGTGGTTGTGCAAAAAGACCCTGAATTGAAGGCAGAGAAAATACTGGGTCCTACTAAAACTGGTTTATCTGGTGAGGGTCCGGTGGCACCTCATAAAGGGGGGGGTACTGTAACGTCTCTGCCGTTTCGGGTCTCGGCGCCACCCTCCACTCGCACGCTGTGGCAAAGGAGGCGTGTTCAGTTTGGTTCTTTATGTAAGTTTCTTGCTGCTCAGTCTGAACATGGTCCTAGTCAGTGTAATGGATTTCCGGCCCCACCCGTGTCTGAACATTTCTCTCTGGACTGCATAGAGTTAATCTCTTCCTGGCCTGTGTGATTGACAGCCTGTGTACCTATCTGCTCTGGGGCTGGTCCCAGACTTTCTATAAACAGGTTGTCAGCCCTCACATGGTGGCCGGTTATTACACTTGTGTTTTGCCTGCTCTCTTTCTATACTCCTTGATACTTTGTTACTTGATTCTCTGACCCTTTGGCTTGCCCCTGACTATTCTTTTGGATTTTGACTTTGTACTGCTTTGCTCGTTTGTTACTGACCCCTTGGCTAGCTGACCTCCCTTTGTTGTTGTGAGTCTTGTCTGCGTTCTATGTGATCACTTATTATAAGGAGGGACTGTCGACGTGGTTGCTAGCTGTCACCTAGGACAGATCGGGCAAGTTAGCCAGGGACAGTGGGGGGATTCAGCTTAGGGTCCACTGTCTCGTTGTGCCCCTCCCCCTAGTTCTCCAGCAGCTTCTGGGGAATCGCTCCTCTAGTGATTCCCTTACACCTGACCCCATTCCCACGGACCTGCAGGCTCTGGTTGTAATGATGTCTGTGGCTCGGCGCTGATTGTGCTTTCCTCCCACAGACATCATCAGCTGAAGGGTGAATAATGTATTCTATCACTATTGTATTCAACCTCTATCTGTGTCCTAAAGACACAGATAGAGATGAAATCACTGTCTGCGACCTGGGACAGCACCCAAAATGTGGGATTGTCCCACTCAATCCGGGGTGGATGAGGAGGCTCCCACTACCATAGGTCCCATTGCAGCTGCACCATTGGCCCTATGATTAAAGCGGCCCTGATAAGCGTCATGATAGATGGGAAATTTTATCAATATTCAGTACAATATATATATATAGTGCAATACAGCATACAATAATATGCTCAATGTATGCAAAACAAATATATATATGGTATCCAATCAACAATATGAAGATTATGGCAACTAATATGCCATAGTGCAACAAGTAATGTGCATCAATGAACAGGTTCCATATTTATTTAATAATAACCTCATAGAATAAAGCCGCACTTCTAGTCAAATATAATATCAATTCATATTAGTCAATGTACTGACCCAGTAATAGATGTCAATATCCCCAGGAGATGACCCCCCATCTCCACACTACTAAATACCCTGGTATGAACTAAAATGTTCCATGCTGTATGCACCAAGTTTCTCTGATTATCAGTTCCTTTGCAGTTGAATTGAAATATGCAGCTTCCAGTAGACACTGCCTAAATTGTTTTATTTTAATTCATTGTGTTATGTGGCACTGTGTTGTATATATTGTTTTTGTATGTTGTATGTTTTGCAGCTTCTCATGTGTTTATGTTCCCTTTATAGGAACTTTCCACTGTGGTATGGCTTCCCCTCTGAATTAGTGGACTTGGTACATCCCTGGCCAATCACTGGCCATTGGGTGAGGGGTAGAGACCTTGAGTCTTCAGTGACTGTTAGTCAGTGTGTGCTAGCAGCCAAAAGGTCAACACCTGCTGTGTGTCCACTACAGCCCCTGAGGGAAGTGAAGACAGCTACCCAGCAGCTTAGCTATAACACTGAGACAGGGAAGCTGTCAGTCCCATAAAGGAAAACGAGTGTCAAATTGGAGGAAGTGTGGTTAACAGAATTGTTCATCTCCAGGTATCTGGGTTCCTGGGACTTCTTATAATTCAGCCCATAGCCATAGTGGGTTAGGCAGAAACTTTATATTATTGGAGTGAAGAAAGATACCATACCACGATCTTAAACCTGGGCATCCCTCATCCCAAGTCTGGGATTAGCCACTACAGTGGAATTCCTAATAATTACAACCTTTGGGAAGCTGCATGTGTTAATGGTTACTACAGTAAAGTTCATCTTGGCTCAAACGCACAACTGTCTCCTGAGTCCTTCCTGCGCTTATCATCAGGGCCTTCTGAACATCAACACAGCTCAGGGTAAGAGAGGACCCTCTCCAACTGGAAGTCCCTGAGGCAAAACTACCACCACCATCAGGTACCTCACTGGCTCCCCTCAAATGGCGAACAGCCTGGAACGTGGGCTGAAGGAGTTGATCAAGTATCTTTGGCCTACCTATGACATCATCGCCACAACTACAACTCCCATCCTCCACTTCCCTCCATTTGGTTGCTGCAAATTCATTTCCCAAGTTATGTTTACTCTCTTTTTTTAATCATATGATATAAACCCCCAGAAATGCTGTTTTTTTGGTCACTCCTTCTCCAAAGATGGAATAAAACTGATGAAAAACAGTGATTTCCCAGGAAAGTCCAGTAATGGAAAAATAAAGGTTATGGCTTTTAAAAGGAGATGCAAGAACAATATTTTAGTGTTTTCAATCTATAACATGAATTAAGCAAATATAAATCTAATGCATAAGATCGTCCTGCCTAAGTTCTAACAAGACAGTAAATGTGCTACTAGTAGCTACTATAGCACATTTACCATCCTGTTAGAACTTAGGAGGCTCTCCACTACTATGGATAGGAATTATGACTGAATTTTAGATAGATGGACAAAGATCCCCTGAGGAGTGGCTTTGCCAGTCACGAAATACGTATGGACATTGAGGGATAGCCACTGGAGGGACAGCTCTGTGGTACTGCCCTTGTTTGGGCAGGAGTATTGTGGGGGTCAGGGCAATATGATTTAGGGGCACTATAGGGAATTTCCATGGACCCAAATGGACCTTTTGCCTTTTGTCTCTGACTCCTTACCCGAAAACCTACTAATTGATAAGAATGAACCAGTTCTTTACCTTTTTGTATATATGCATACAGATTATGTGTGTGGAGAATCTCCCACAATATTATCAGTTGTTTTCCTGCTTACGGTGAAGACTGAACTGTCCTAACCTTATGTGCAGTTGCACTTGTTTTTGGTATTTTTTATTGTAATTCACTCCCATGCTAAAGGAATGTGGTTATAACCTCATGTGTCAGGTCTATCAGACATTTTTAGCAGTGATTTATTAAAAGCGATTGTAAGGGAATTGCAGTTGAGCAATTCCCCAGTGCTGCTGCAGAACCCTGGGGGAGGGGCACAACAAGACAGTCAGCCCTAAAGCTGAACCCCCCTCCCCTACTTTCCCTGGCTAACTTTCCTGATCTGTCCTAGGCGACAGCAGCAACTGGTCGATAGTCCCTTCTTTATATAAGTGGCAACACAGAACGCGGACAGGACGAACAACAAAAAGGGAGGTCAGCTAGTCAAGGGGTCAGTAACAGACGAGCAATGCAGTACAGAATCAAAATCAAAGAGAATAGTCAAAGTTAAAGCCAGAGGTCAGGAATAGGAATACAGGTAACAAAACAGCAAGGAGTAAAGGCGAGTACGCAAGAAGCAATAGCAAGCTCCAATGTGAATGTGAGCAAAGAATAAATAGGAAGAAAGAACCCACCCCACACTTGATAGGACGATAGGCAGTCAATCACACAGGCAAGGCTGAGATTAACTATTTGAGGAGCTGAGAGAAACAAAGGTGCAGGGGACGGGTGTGGCTGAAATTCAAATACATAGTCTAGGACAGTGTTCAGACTGAGGAACAAGAATCTTAAACAAGGAATCAAACTGAACACACCTCCTGCGCCGCAGCGTGCGGGCAGAGGGTGGTGCAGAGACCTGAACAGGCAGAGACGTTACAATGATTTTTTATACATTTATCATTTATGCATAAGATAAGTTCTCAAACAGCTACAATGCTTGAAAAATAAAAAAATGTATGTGTTCGGTTTGTGACAACAGAAAACTGAAGAATCACTATGTCCTGAAGCCAAAACTTTCCTTAAGTGGAGTCTGTTAGGTCCAGAATTCCACCCAAGCCAATTATAGCAGTGTAGGGATTTTTCATAGGAGCAGAAATATACCTTTGTGGCCACAATGAGGCAATGGAAAGAAAATCTTTTATGGAAAGGTACAAATCAGCCTGCAAGTGCACCAGGAGTTGGACCTTTCTTGCCATTTGTAACTACAGGCAGTGGCTTAACTGAGTCAGTGCAGCTTAGCTTAAATTCAAATGAATGCATGCTGATCTGCAGTAACCTTGTGTAGCCACTACTCAGAGAATGGAGCTGTGGGCTTCCTTCTCTATTCTCTATGTATCAACAGATGGGAACAGTTGGTCATTAGGGTTGCTGGGTATCTTTAGGGTAGGTCATCAATATTTTTAGCCCAGAAAACCACTTGAATCCAATTACTATCACCTGGTTACTTCTACACTTGTAGATATTACAATACAAAAATTATATTACAAAATGATTAAAAAAACAAAACTTTACTTTCCAAAATTATTTAAAAAAATAATTGAAAAAAAAAAGTGAAGGCATATTATGGAATAGTAGCAACTCCTATATATTTCTCTGGTTGCCATATAAAATATCTATATAACTTGGAGGTTGTACTGAATGTAATATATCTATGTGCATAGGCTTTGAGCTTTCAATTCTGTCAGAGCTTAGTGAATCTCTCCTTCTATGGCACACGTTTGTTAGGTACATTTTTAAATTAGCATATTGTTTAAGCTAGATGCAAAACTGTTGTTGCTAACAGGACAAAATAATATGCATATGAAAAGCAACTACTACCACAACAGCTGTATAGTGTACAGCAGTGCTTTGATAGCATAATTGTTAAAGTTTGCTAATTTAATATGAGACATGATGAGAAGTTTTCTGTTACTCTTGCAAAGGATGAAATGTTTACTTTATATTTGAAGTATTCAGCATTCTCACAACTAAAACCCCTGTGGTAAGTATTTTTACACTATACAGAGCAATTAATCTTAGTTCAGCAACAGCACAGGAAGAAAGCCCTGTTCTGCCGTTCTTTTCAGTATATACTTGCTGTTATACGTATTTACATATGCAGAATCTTTATTACTGGATTTCTAACCTCTGCTTTTTTTACTGGAAAGTTAATATGTATGCAGGGTTATGAGCAAATAAAATATTGTTCTCTTTTGTTAGGCCTTATTGTAATAAATCATATATATAATATTATACTGTATATCTATAGTTCATTACATACAATTCAGCTTATCTACTGAATGCAGCAAATCTGGGTTTGTCATTTGTACAATCTGTAGTTTTCCAGACAAAAGTACTATATTACATTCCATGGGGGGAACTCATCAACCCATCTAGTCCAGTTTTCTGGTGTAGAAGTGTCATAATGTGGTGCATCTTTGGAGCAAGGCCCTTTATTGTTCCAAAGATATGCCAAATTCCCCTTTCTGTACCTCGCTCTGCATTTTCTGCAAATGTTACCAGAGTGTGTCGAGCAGCGGTGAGGATGCCTAGGCCCCAAAGTGTTTTTACATTGCCCTAAAGAGGTTAAATGTTGAATTCAGTCTGGCTGTATCTGTGTTTTAGCATATACTGTATGCATTATGGATTGAATTGTTCATATGCTAAGTGCAAAATGTTTACACCCACTCTTTTTCTAATATCAGTGAAAAATAAATTTGTTTCAGAATTAAACCTATAAAATGAAAAACAAATAAACAGCATTTTGTATAAATTATTTTATTTCTATAAATTATTTTACTTTTACTGTTTTTACATATTGTGTGAGTAGAAATAAGCCTTTATTATAATGAGAGGAAAGTATACATAATTAATTATATATATCCTTTGAAATGTGTAAAAATTAAGAAATAATATTGAAATTGTTCATAAATTCAAGTAATCCAAAAATCACAATGTTTATTATTTTTTTATTTTACAAACAATAATGTTAAATAGGTAGGAATAAAGCAATAACCAGCAATATACTGTATAGTAGAAGAACATGAGTTTGAATTGTAAAAATTAAACACACAAGGTAATATCTACAGATATGTCCTTATTTATGTGTCCTCTTCACAGGACATGTCCAGATACATAGATGTATCACATGTTAGGCCGCTCTTCCAAATACAACATGGTTTTGTGACATGTTATCACAAAGGGATATGTTCAATATCCAATTTGTGTCTATTTGTGACAATCCAGTGGGAAAGGGGTACAATTTGAAGCTGTCCAAGGCTTTTATTAACATGTCTTGATATTGTGTTGAATTGGTATAAATATAAATTATAATTTTTTACCAAACTGAAAGGCAGTTAAAGGGGTATTCCCACTAACATAACCATTTTTCAATTTGTAGATTATTAAAACTTAAACATTTTTCCAAGTATAAGTAATTAAACATTTTGCAGAGTTTTAAATATTTTCTCTAAATATCTTGTGGTCACAGTCTTGTTGTCTTGATTAGTTGCCAATGGATACGACCATGAATGCATGAATAAGGTCAGAAAATCAGCTATGATTTCCTTATTGTGGCCGGGATATCTTCTCATATATGCAGTGTCCCAACCTGATAACCCGGCTACAGTGAGAAAATCATGGCTGAGTTTTTGACAAGTCCCCGACCATATAAAGTTTCTGCATTTGTGGTCGTATCCATTTGCAACCGATCAAGACAACAGACTGTCACCACTAAGATAGTTAGAGAAAATCTTTAAAACTCTGCAGAATTTTTAACTACTTATATTTGCAAAAATCTTTAACTTTTAATTATCTACAAATATAGATATGATTATGTTTGTGGGAATACCCCTTTAAGGGTGCACATGTCAATAACTGCTTGCTTATAACAGTCATATCAAAGCAAATAGTCCAAGGGACCCCATCTAAAATAAAATAGAAAAAGAAATCCAGTAAAAAAATGTAAAGGAGAGAAGGAAGAAAAAAGTAGAACAAAACAAAGAAAAAAAAGAAAAGAGAATTAGGGGAGGAAAGGAACATCCTCTGTGGTTGAAGGCTATGGAAATGAATTGGGGACCCTAGTGCTACACAGTACATATTCAGGGAAAAAAGTACAGAAGCAAAGAAAAAATATTTCAGTCTGTACTTGAGATCTCCTCTAAGCACATACTGTAACTACCTCACTGTGTGTGTATTTACATGGTTGTTTGTCTCTAGGTGATTAGTAATATGATTATCTATCTCTAGGTAGATGGTCATGTTGTGAATAAAGTTAATTGAAAAAAAAAAAGCAACAAAACAACCAAACGGAGGAGATGCAGGGAGAATAAAATAGGAATTATTATCCCATAGACATGATGAGGTGATCCTGTAGTAATACTGTGTATGTTCTGCTACTACTATTAACCTGACTCCAGGACCATTAAATGAATGCCAGAAGTCACATGGCATGTGTGAGGGTCACATGACTGACGCCATAATAAAATAAAGATTTGTGAGCAAAATTTTAAATGCATGTATAATAGAAGAGTGTATGTTATCATATTCTCGACACAAATAAATTAAGAAAACCGGATTACCTCTATATGTAATCAACATCAATCCTAATGTATTTCATTGCATGTTGCCTTTCAGTATTATACTCAGTCAACTTATTAGGTCCTACCTCATATGCTCTAGTACAAAAAAAATTTGCTGAGGGTCACTATTAAGTTCACTATTGCCACCCCATTGGCACCCTACAATTCAGCTGTGGGAAAACTGATGGGTTTGCAGTCCTCTGTAAAACCACCAAGGTTACAGATATGGGGGGGGGGGGAGGAGTTAAACCACTGCAATCAAAACTTTGACTGTTGCCACTGCAGCATGGTGTCACCTATATGTCACATCTGATACCTGCTGTAAATGGCACAAGCACACATTCTGAGTCTGGGCTATCCCTACACTGAATGACATGGTGAAGGAATTACCTACTCCCCATACATTACTTTTACAGTGTGTTGTAGAAATGAGTTAAAAAGCTTAGTCAAGCATAGCTATGTATATGTTTCAATAGTAGAAGAACATGCCTATGCAGTATGCCCATGTAACCAATGGACGTTATGTCACTGCCTGAACAGAGGAAGTGGATTTCAATATCACATGACTTAGACAATAACTTATTTGGTAATTACCTATGTAATTACATAAAACTTGTCAATAGTGCATTTCCCTTATTTAGTTCAGTTTATATTTGTTACACCTGGTCAAATTCTTTGCATTTTTATTTTTCAAAAAAACAACCAAACAAACACAAAAACATATACTGTTCTATAGCATAAAACAATCCACTGATGTTTTTATGCATCATGATCATCATCATAATAATAATGGAAACTCAAAGTCCAGTGTATCTAATCATTATAATGATTGTTTGCATAATGGATCCTTCTGTATCTTTCAGCACCATAATGTTGACAACCTCCACAGGTGCACATATAATGATTCATGTGGTCTGCTTAATTAGCTTCTTTGTATATTTAATGCATCTTATTGTTGTCAGATTGGCTATTGAAATCTTCACAAAGTGATTGTAGATTCAGCTGTTTAACATCAGCTAGTTTTTTTTTTCAGTTTACATTTCTTTAACAAAAGCCTTAACAAAAACAGCCCTGATTTCTACAAACATATATATCAATAGATTTTGATTGGCCCAAAATCTTTTTATGAATGGACAACTTCATTAAAACTAAAGTGTGAAATTGTACATAATTGTTATAATTTCATATATATATATATATTTTGCAATACAATACTAAATACTGGCAAGGTAGTTTTCATACGGAAGAGTCTTCCCTTGCCCAACCTCTTGGCTGGGCATATCCAGATACTTGTGTTGAAATTTTAAAATTGTTTACCAAAAGCAACATGATCTGCAAAGTGAACACTATTCTATTGTGTTTATTTGTGGCCACTTATTATCATTTACGCCAGAAATGTGCCGTAATTGATGTGGAAAATATACGCCAGCTATGAGCTGATGTACATTTCTACTCCAGCACTGGTCCAGTCGAGGGTATGTCTCATTTATGAGGAGGCGTGCATCTCGTCATTTATGTGGCCCCGCGGGCCCCAATGCTTTTTTTTTTTTTTTTTTAATAGGCTGTTACCTGCTGGGGTTACCTGCGGGCCCTATATACTTACTGTTCCCCGGGGTCCCGCTCTCGGCCGCCTGCGCTTCCAATCCTGTGAGGCCGCGGGCCGAACACCACAATCTCTGCTATCATTAAAAAGACCCCGGAGTATAATAATCGGAGGCCCAGGGGAGGTGAGCGAACATAAAAAACAATGTACTTACCTCTCCTATGCTTCTCCAGGCTTCGGGCCTGTTTGGTGACGTCCTCGACGTCATTTTGCGTCGCGACGCCTTGCCCGCATCACGTGACGCCGGCCTGGTCCAACATTGAAGGTGGCCGAAGCAGCAGTGAGTGGACCGGAGCGAGGAACAGGTAAGCAACGTTGTTTTTTATGTTTCTATCCTACCCTGGGTCACCGATCATTATACTCTGGGGTCTGAAAAGACCCCAGAGTATAATAATTGTTTATGGGTGGTCCACAACAGGACATATAATAGTGTGTGCAGGGGCCACTATGGGGAATAATATTGTGTGCAGGGGCCACTATGGATATAATACTGTGTGCAGGGGCCACTATGGGATATAATACTGTGTACAGGGGCCACTATGGGGAATGATACTTTGTGCAGGGGCCACTATGGGGCATGATACTGTGTGCAGGGGCCACTATGGAACATGATACTGTGTGCAGAGGCCACTATGGGGCATGATACTGTGTGCAGGGGCCACTATGGGACATGATACTGTGTGCAGGGGCCACTATCGGACATTATACTGTGTGCAGGGGCCACTATGGGACATGATACTGTGTGCAGGGGCCACTATGGGGCATGCTACAGTGCAGGGGCCACTATGGGACATGACACTGTGTGCAGGGGCCACTATGGGGCATGATACTGTGTGCAGGGGTCACTATGGGACATGATACTGTGTACAGGGGCCACTATGGGGCATGATACTGTGTGCAGGGGCCACTATAGGGCATGATACTGTGTGCAGGGGCCACTATGGGGCATGATACTGTGTGCAGGGGCCACTAGGGGGCATAATACTGTGTGCAGGGGCCACTATGGCACATAATAGTGTGCGCAGGAATGCGTTTTTTTTGGGGGGGGGGGCTTGGAGGGGGGGCGATTGGGGGCAGCGGTTTGTGGGGGGGGGCCATGTCAAATGTTCGCCTTGAGGCCCAGCCATTCCTAGTTACGCCACTGCCTTTACCTCAAGTTTGGTTTATGACTTATGACTCAAATTCACAGCAATATTGAGACAAAAACCCTTAACAAAATGGAATTTGCCACACAAAGAATCCACAGATAGAAACACATAGGATAGACATCTTGTGACACATTTCAAGATCACATCACACATTTCAGGATATGTTGAGCCAAAAGTAAAGCTAAGTGCTGGCTGCCTTCAGGCCCTGGCATCTCTTACCTTCCCGTGCCCCTATTCTTTCCACCGTACCTTTTTCTCATGGTATATACCTTTCCAGGCTGGAGGCTTTGGGAATCACCTGGAGAATAACATACTGTATCTATAATCTCCTTTAGAAACATTGATTGTAGAGGAGAATAAAATGTTGATTTACTCCTACACCTTAAAGTGACGTATAGAATCCTAATGACATTGTTATGTACATGAGCTATTACCCTGAACTTTCTCAGGTCATATTGAAGCAAGTAGATTTGTAATTGCAGGGATGAAATTTCCAAAATCCCCAATTACACATTTGCTTTCCAATTTTCTATCTATCTGCTTAATACAAATTAGTGAACATGTTTATTGATTAAAGGTGATTCAAAAAGAGATAGCATACATTTTTCAGCACAAATAGGCAAAGAAATTTGGGTGCCTGGTATCCCCAACAATGTCAAGTTTGGGGTCTTATTGTTCCCTGCGTGGATAGAGTGCTAGCATACATGCAGTACCTCTGCTCCATCCTGTTCTATTGAGCTAACAGTTAGCACCTGGCTCTTTCTTTGTCAATACCACAAAAGTAAATTAAACCATTGTCCCGCATCTATTATGTAGACAGGTGATTAATGCTTCTTGTGGGTTATCAATTTAATGACTTGTGCAGGTGGGTTCACACTTGCGGCGGCACTCCGTCCTCCGCGAATCTGACCTAAATGTCGGAAAACTGGATAGGCACTGGATAGGGGAAGGTTTGTGACGCATTGCTTAAAATCACATTTACTTGAATGGGGTTTTAAAGCATTGCATGGGTGTGCACTTACACCCTCTGTGCCGCGAAGCCGTTTTTTTTTCGCTGGAAACAAAGTCCTGCAATAACCAATATACAGGTGCATCTCAATAAATTAGAATATTTTTGAAACGTTCATTCATTTCAGTAATTCAATTCATAGTCAGCGTCTTCCATGATTGTGTGTCCTACTGAGCCAGACTGAGGGACCATTTAAAGGCTTAGAAAACCTTGGCAGGTGACACACTGAATTTATAATACTGAACTTTTTTGCAATATTCAAATTTTCTTAGATTTTAGTTTTCATTACCTTTAATCCATAATCAACATTTACAGAAATAAAACACTTGAAATAGAACATTCTGTGTGTAAAGAATCTAGAAAATATAGGAGGTCACTTTTTTAATTTAATTACTGAAATAAATAAATGTTTCAAAGATATTCTAATTTATTGAGATGCACCTGTATAATGGATTATTAGTGTAAGATTAGTGTATACTTTTCTACTATGCTGGATTTTTATAACCAATTATTTTGAGGTTTCCTAAAATTTCTCACCAATGTATAATACAGATTCTTCTTGAAGAAATTATAAACCACTTCCAGCACCCAATTCTAGCTCCCTTTCATTCAGCTGACAGTGTCAATGGATCAGTTTGCATAGAGCGACATATAACAGTTTATCTTCAAATATTGATATAAATCACTTCACATGTCTGTGTTTTTTAAGATCCTAATCCAAGTACAATATGATGATAGTGCTTGTTTTATTTTATTTTCTTTATTATGCTTACTTATATAGTGCCATCATATTCCACAGTGCTTTACAGGCATTGACAGTCTGGGCTCACAATCTATATTCCCTATTAGTAAGTCTTTGGAGTGTGGGAGGAAACCGGAATACCCGGAAGAAACCCACGCAAACACGGGGAGAACATACAAACTCCTTGCAGTTGTCCTTGGCAGGATTCAAACCAAGAACTCCAGTGCTGCAAGGCTGCAGTGCTAGCCACTGAGCCACCATACTTACTTTATAAACAATTTGTGTAAACCAAATTTCTACTATTATTCATTTTATTTTTACTCTTAAGGTCTTCTTCACTTGTCTTGGATTTATGGAAATCACAAGATTAGTAGACATATTAATGATATGCAAATGATAAAAAATGGAAACAAAATAAATGTTCAAGACATCTTGGTTTATTCAGTATTAAATATGAGTGCTGTGTGAATAAATACATGAACTTACATACCTTAGAATGCTATCAGTAAGCTGTCTGAGGAATGTTATGCCAAACTGAATGAACTTGGGTATGCAAATCAGCAAAATTTGCTGCTGATAGTTCCTTTTGCAATTGCTGACCAGTGACATTCTATATGTCCTTGATGAGAGACATTTCTAGAGATGATGCAAGCCAAGGTAGCACATTTAGGCCAAGCAGGCTGCTCTCACTAGCACAAGTAACATACAGCCTGGCGTTGTCCTATTGGAAAACTGCTCCTGGGACTCTTTGGAGATATGGCTGTACCGTTGTTTGAACCAACAAATCAATGTAACGCTGAGCTTTTAGCGTACCTGAAATGAAGACTAGATGTGTATAACGTCTCTGCCTGTTCAGGCCCCTGCGCCGGCCTCTGCTTGTACGCTGCGACGCATGAGGCGTGTTCAGTTATTATTCCTTGCTTTAGGTTCTTCTTTCATTGTCTGAACACTGCCCTATTCCCTCACCTCTGTAATTGATTTCCCACCACACTAAGTTGTAGTTACAAAAAAGTATGACATATGTTTAATCTAAAGATGGAATTATAAATAACCAAGTAAAGTTTTAATGGAAAGTAAGAGTGTGGAATGGGATAGAAGCCATACTTTATTATTTCTTTTTTTGGTTTATTTCTTTACAATTGATTTAAATGGATTATATAACTCTTGCTAAAATGTATCAGTTTTTTTCCATTGTCCAAAACCAGGACCAGTGCCCTCCAATTGTATGTCTGGGAAAGTTGATAAATCGATTTTGAAGAACATATTGAAACTGATGCCAAAAGCTCTACTGCATCTATTGTATATCTAATGGAATGAATGAGATCCGTTGACAGAACTGTTCCCTTATATAATGCATGAACATACATTTAAAACATTTTGTTTATCGCATTTTACACAGTCTGCTATATAGTGACTTTACTCCTTTAAACAGTTAAACCTTTACATATTCAGAATAAAGCAGCAGCTGGTATTGATGTTAATCATCATGATGAGCTTTTGTATTCTCAATGCCAATGCACACTGAGTCTCCCCACTCTGTTCCCCCAAGCTAAGCTGTCTGATTCTGAAATACTATAGTAATCTGAAATTATGCCAGATAATTGCTGTTTTGTGAAGTACAAGCTCTCAGCAAGCTCCTTCATCTCATCCCAAAATTTACAGAATTTGATGCTCCCACTGCAGTAGAGAAAATACGCCTTTCTTTGCTTTTACTTGTTAATGATTTTGCATTTTTCCACATTGTCTATATCAATTGTAATAAATTTTGTTCATCTTAGAATAATGTTAAAAATAGTTCTTTAAATGGGTTATCTGGAAAGGCTGCAGGTAAGGGAGAGGAACAAGAGTTCTGGTCTCCCCAGCTGTCCTAAGCAATAGTAATAAAAGGGTCTGTGGGTAACCAGGGTGTACATTAGTAAAGCATAACAAGTAGTAAACTTTAGTACTTCTCAGATAACCCCTTTAAGTATCACCATTTAGATATGGTATGCTGTCAACAATACTGTGTGGTCTTTTGAAAATAAAATAATTGTGTCAAAGCTGCCAGGCACACAAAAGGAATAAAAAGGATGTTCCTAAATTAACTATGTATTTATTTAACAATTTGACTAATTTGCCTTTGAATAGAAACAGCCAAATATGAAAATGCGTTTGCATATCCAGGTCCATATAATATCATTGTTAGTAATAATTTCTTTATTGTAGTACAATAGACTAATATCGTGACCAACTGGTACAGTGGGATAGAGCGCCCTGCTTGCAAGAGCTAACAATCTGTAACTGTTTGTATTCAAAATATTTATTTTATATTTAGGTAAGACAAGGATTTCCACTCCAAAGATTTGTTGCAAAAACTGTTAGTGTTTATTCATCACACGTAGAAAATTTTAACTGCAGAGTAACGTTTCAGCCTGGTTAGTGGCCTTCGTCAGACACTGTAAAACATAGTGTATACAATATGTGAATGCAAATAGCACACAATAGCAAAGTATTTTACAATATCTTAGTGTACAGTAAACTTCAGAATACTGTACTAGCAGTCACATATTCAAAAGGTACTATGTACATTAATCGAAACCCTGAGGCCAGACCACCAGAATGTACATCATTATGTAAGGTAATTTGATAGATGAGGATGGTATAGTTCCTAAAAGAGATCAATATGGTGAGGAAAATATCCAGCAGTGGTAAGATTAAGTAAAGTAACCAAAGTAGAGTTATTATGCAGAAGAAACCAATGGACAGGTACAGTCGATAGGAAGATAAGGAATAATGCTGTAAAGTCATTTATATTGACAGTGAATGTATATATACATACCAGTTGCATAAAGTTTGGATACATATGTATGGTGTTAATGGATGTTCAGACATGCTGTGGGATGATACAAAGTGGCAATTAAGTATGTATGTAATATAATACAAAGTTGTTAAAAAAGTGGAACACACTGGATACATACCAATTATGTCAGGGTTAGGATATACGCATAGGTATTGCCGCGGACATGCTGTAGGATAATAAGAGGGTAGTTAGGTATAGAATGCCATAAAGGCGGGGGGAGAGTTGGGTGTGGAAGTTGGAAGTATTTTATATTTAGTATACTATAGTCAGCGAAGAACAATAGCATGTTAGGAGTAGTGACATAGCTATAGGGGGCACAGAGACAAGCCCTGGTACCTGAGGGGCCCAAAGTACTCAACATTACAACATTAGAACTGGGTCACAAAAGGTTCAGGTTTCTGTGCAATATATAAAAGTTAGGCCTGTGTGAAACAAAATCCCAGAAAAAACTTCAGTTTTATTTTCTATTCCTCACTTTTAGAAGAAAATCTATATTTCAGTGTTCCATGTTATACAATGTTCTTCAATTGTATCTTCAGGTGTTAAAACTGTTTTCACACATATAGAACTTAACAATATTCAAGGTTTCTCTTGTCTTCATGTCACTGTGTATTTCATTTAAAAAAAAAAAATCTTTTTTTTTTTTTTTGCTAGATAAAATATCTTTCTGATCACATAGCAGTGCAGTTGTTTTCTGAATATTGTGCAAGTGCACAGTAAATCTTAATAGAATAATAATGTAGCATCTGAAAGAATTTTACTGTTACTAGAAAAGAGACAGAGATGGATGAAATACTTTAAAGATGAAGCCCCACGTTGCAAAAACAGTCCCTGCAAAGTGAATGGCGTTCTGGCTAATCCCATCCACACATAGAAGAAAAAAATCTGTAGTGGAAAAGTTGCATTTTCAAAAACATTGCATTTTTGAAAATCGCAGACTGTTAATTATACCTGTGGAAACGCTGGTATAATAAGGGAAGAAAGTCCGCAGAGGAAAACTCTGTGATAACGCAATAAAAAATACAGTGGAAAAAAACACACTGCCTTTTTGCTGCATTTTTTTCCGCAGCGATTTTTTTCTGTGTGGTGCCTTTAGCCAAAAAGTTGCATAACTACCAAAAAGTGTTTTTGGTGTTGCACACTGCGGAATATTTGTGGGTTCTTCTTATGTGCTACAGTATGCTAGAAATCAGTAATCATCACAAGACAATATAAAGCTTCTTTTTTTTTTAACCAGAAGGAAGTGATGAATAACAATGCCTGACTCGCTGTACCACCTCAATACAGACATGAAATACGGTGGGAACAATGGGTATATCCAAGACAAGACAATATATCCGTTATCCAAAAGAAAATAAAGCCTAGAAAGATTTAACTTCTCACACACAGAGAGGATACTTAAATCTCAGTATCGTTAGAAAGAGGATCCTTCTCTAGTACCTATCCCATTTGAAAAAGGGGTGGAATCCCTCGAAACGCTGTTCTGGTGTAGTGTGTAAATGGTTATTTTCTGAATAAAGATTGATGTGTTTGGAAAATCCAGGGTAAGCACAGTACCATATTTTATAGCGGCTCTCCATTACAAGAGAGATACCAGTTGGTCTATACATTATTCCATACGGTGGGAACAATATCTGGAAACAGATTATGAATCTAAAAGATAATCCAAGGAAATGCTAGATGTTCATTAAAAATCAGATTTTAATCACCATCCAGTGTTCACTTCAGTCTTTCACTTTAAAAATGCGTCTGTCCATTTTTGGCCTTATTCACATGACAGTTTAGAACATGCCACGGCCATTTTTGAAAGTCTATGGGCAGATTTATCAAGTCACTCACCAGAAGTGGCAGAACATGTCCATTTTAGACCTATTAACTCTCATTGTTTTAAAAATGATCGTGTCACGGTTGCTTGAAAAACAGCCATCACACAACTGTATGTGATGTGAAGGTTTGTTTGAGCAAACGGATAATAAAAGATGAGAACCTATAAAGCCTTAATGTGTTTTCTTACTCTCAGAGAGAAAAGGAAACCTCCTCCAATAGTCAAGCTCTGTAGACACTTTATTTCTCATAATTGCATTTGTTATATGTACTGCCATACATGTTGACACAGTTGCCTAGTGCCTACCACCATTGCCACCACTCAGACAACTATGTCCTGCGGCCTGGTTCATCATATTATGCCCTGCTGCACTGCCACACATGTTGCCACTGATACCACCCCCACCACTCAGGCAGACATGTCCTGCGGCCTGGTTCATCATATTATGCCCTGCCGCACTGCCACATATGTTGCCACTGATACCACCACTGCCACCACTAAAATAAATAAGGAACTGTGTGTGAAATGTGTGGTGGATTTGATAGAGACTTAGTGATACAGTAGAAGCAGCAATAAAAAGCAAAAAACATTATTTCTAAGGGGTGTTTTCTTTAATATTTTTGTAATGGAAAATGCAAAAAAAAATAAATGGACAAGGCTTCATTTACACACTATTTTCAGCTTTTTTGGCTTGAAAAAATACATGCATTTTTCATTGCATTTTGACAAGCTTCTGTT
Source organism: Leptodactylus fallax (assembly GCA_947044405.1). Taxonomy (NCBI): domain Eukaryota; kingdom Metazoa; phylum Chordata; class Amphibia; order Anura; family Leptodactylidae; genus Leptodactylus; species Leptodactylus fallax. The sequence goes on from CAMRHE010000024.1 coordinate 5,318,298, forward strand.
GAGGCATTTTGAATATTTAGCCACAAAAAACACAAGAAACCCCCCAAAAAATTGTTTAAAGCTAAGGTCCCATGGAGCAAGCCACAGCAAAAAAGTGCTGTGGGAAAAAAATAATTTTTTTCCTGCAAGGCTTTTCAAAGAAAGTTCGCCAGCATTTCCATAGGTATAATTGACACAACAGTTTTTGAAAACGCAGCATCTCTGCTGCAGATATTTTTCTGCAATGTGTGGATGGGATTAGCCAGAACTCCATCCACTTTGTAGGTATTGCAAAACGTTTCTGCTGCATGGGGTCCCGGCCTAATAGTGCATTTTATATTGCACTATTGACGTCCATTGAAAAAATGGACTGGTGTTACACAATGGGCAGATTTACTAATACTCTATAAAAGTTAGGGTAAAATTATACTAGAAAGTGTTAAACTGCACCAGATTTATCAAGGTGCCTAATGCTGAATGGTAAATATGGCATATCTTTAAACTCTCAAGTCTCACTTATACCACCTATTACTGTAGTTGGCTTAGCCTATGATATAATAGCACCAAACGTTTGGGACATTTTTCTGTGTAAGCCTTGATCCTTTTCAGATAAGATCTGCAGCTTGTCAGGGACAGCGCAGAAAGTGTCTAAAACAGTACATAAATATGGTGTAAGATTTTGGTGCAGGTTTTTGAGCTAAAGACAGAAGGAATGGTAAATATAAAGGAAGGACTTACACTTCTTCTTGCTGAATCCACAACTGACTTCGTTACAAAAAGTGCAGAAACAATGGACACAGCCTAACATTAGTCAAACCAAGGCAGTTTTTGTTCACTCTGCTTTTTTACCATGAACCTCTCTCTCCACTCATTATACTCTGGTATCTGTGGAAACCGCCCTCTAGTGAGCCCCGCTATGGACCCCCTCCAGTTTGCTTATCGGCCGGGCATTGGGGTAGATGATGCCATCATCCATCTTCTGCACAGGGCTCTGTCTCACCTGGAGAAACCAGGGAACACAGTGAGAATAATGTTCTTTGACTTCTCCAGTGCTTTTAACACCATACAGCCCAGGTTATTGAGGGACAAGCTGGGCCTTCCTGGAGTGGACCACCACCTCTCCAACTGGATCCTAGACTACCTCACAAATCAACCTCAATACGTGAGAGCCCGAGACTGTGTGTCAGGTACCGTGATCTGTAATACGGGGGCACCTCAGGGTACGGTTCTCGCCCCTTTCCTCTTCACACTGTACACTGCAAATTTTAGGTGCAACTCATCCAGCTGCTACCTACAGAAGTATTCTGACGACTCTGCAATAGTGGGTCTCATCACAGATGATGATGACAGGGAGTACAGAGAACTGAACCAGGATTTTGTGGACTGGTGCCACCGGAACCACCTGAAGATTAACGCGGGGAAGACCAAGGAGATGGTGGTGGACTTCCGCAAAGGCAGATGCCCTCCAAAACCAGTGGACATCCTGGGGACAGGCATCGAGATTGTGAACACCTATAAGTACCTGGGTTTGCTCCTTAATAATAAGCTGGACTGGGCAGATCATATGGAGGCCCTGTACAGGAAGGGCCACAGCAGGCTCTACCTGCTTAGGAAGCTGAGAGCCTTTGGAATCCGGGGGGCACTTCTTAGAACTTTCTTCAACTCGGTAGTGGCATCAGCCATCTTCTTTGGAGTGGCCTGCTGGGGGAGCAGTATATCAACCAGGGACAGAAATAAACTTGACAAGCTGATTAGAAGGGCCAGCTCTGTCCTGGGGAGCCCACTGGACCCAGTGCAGGTGGTGGGTGACAGAAGGATACTGTCCGTGGTGAGCTCCATGCAGAAGAAAAAGTCCCATCCCATGCATGAGACTGTGATCGCGCTGAGCAGTACTGTCAGTGACCGACTGCTCCACCCTAGGTGTGAGAAGGAGCGCTATCGGAAGTCTTTCCTCCCCACCGCGGTTAGGCTGTACAACCAACACCGACCTAAGCGGAGATCATTACACACAGAGAACTGAAATATCTCTCTGCCTGTTAAATCCCTCCCCCCCCCTCCTCTGCTACGTCCTATCTGTCTGTCTGCTATTAATGTAATGCCTCTCACCTTGGAACATTCCTGTACATGTTGTATTTGTATTTGTATCTGCTTATCTTTGCTGCTGTAACACACTGAATTTCCCCATTGTGGGACTATTAAAGGACTATTATTATTATTATTATTATTATTATTATTATTAGCACCTCAACAATTTCAGCCTGAAACTAACCGAAGGACCGAATCTCACAAATATTTGTCAAAACAAATCTCTTGAGTTTTGCCCATCTCTAGTAGTAGCTTCTTCCTACAGTATGTCTTCTGAATGCTGGTTTTTGCTGTTGTACTCTAAATAAAGCATGCTAAACCTACAGTTTGTATGTTTACTAGACATAAATATATAACAGTATTTTCCATGATTTCATCTTTCATGTTATTCTGCCTTTATTCATGCTATTGAATGAATGTGATCAAGCAAAACTGTATTTATGCTTGAATATCCATCATTCTCAATTATGTCAATTTTTTTATTGAAAAGGGGGGGGGAAATTCTAATTTTCACATAATAAACACTGTTACAAGATATTTAATGTCTGTGTGCAAAAGAGTTCAATTTAGATGTTGCTGCACATTTTAGCACTTCTCAGAAGCAAATAACCACGTTTCAAAAATCTTTTCTCAGTGGTATTGGCATATTTACTATACAGACAATTCAGAGGAAAATGCTTTCAGCATATGTAGGCTTCTGTGACAGGATACCCATAATTATATGATGTGCAGAGTTCTGAAAATGCTTTGTATATGTGGAATAGAAAATAGATTGCTTATCTTTTCAATCTTTTAGCTTCTGTGTAGATATTGCATAACACAAGAATAGCAGTGGAGAAATGTTGACTTCTGCTTGTAATATAATCTGCATATTTGTGTTCTATTTTGTGCAGATTTTAATTAATCTAAATAAAAATATAGAGTTTGTTTTCCAATCACAGGACATCAATGCAATTTACTTAGTGGAAAAATGTTGCAAGCAACTTTTGTTTTGCACTTAGCTATTTATATACAGTATGAGAAATGAAAACATTTGACAACTATATATGGTAAACATTATGTACAATGCTTAGAAAAATTACTGAGTTTATGAAATCTCTATTTAACATTTGAAGGGATTGTATCACTATTTTTATTTGTTTTTATTTAACCAGAAAGTAAAATATATAATTTTTTTCTAATCTGTTTTTATTTTATGATTGTAATAGTTTTTTTTTCCATTTTCTGTATATTATTATTGGGGTTACCATCCTTCCTGAGCTTCTCCTCTGATCTCTTAATAGCAATTTAGTGATACTTACAGCAGTCTCATGGCCATAGGCAGCAATAGACTGTAACCGACTTATTGAAGTTGATGAAAGAGTTTTCTAGAACTGCTCTATGCAGGGAGGGAAAGTAGAGAAGCTGTGGCGTCATCTATTATCAGAAGTGGATGCAGTGATGAGCAGTGGTTTATCTATAGAGGTGTTCTACTGTACTCCTGTCTGTTTAGTCTGTCATGTAAGTGATGTGACTACTGCAATTACAAGCTCTGCAGAATTTCCAAAGTCTATTATTAGCCTTAGTGGCCAGACTATAAAACTGAAGGATTTAGTACTTATCAAAAAAAAAATATACAAGTGCAACTCAATACATTAGAATATTTTTGAAACGTTCATTCATTTCAGTAATTCAGTAATACAATTCATAATCAGCAGTCTTCCATGATTGTGTGTCCTACTGAACCAGACTGAGGGACCATTTAAAGGCTTAGGAAACCGTGGCAGGTGACCAGGGGCACACAGCTAATGAGGCGAAGAGAGGCGGCCGCCTCAGGCGGCACTGTCTGTCACTGTATGGGGGGCGGCATTTTTACTATTCAATGTAAACCAGCCCAGGACAGGCCGCTTTAAAAAAAAAAAAAAACAGAGCTGACCGGGGCCTGTCCTGGGCTGGTTTACGAGACGTCGCATCTCAGCGCCGGCGGCGATACAATAACATTGCACCGCCTACGCTGTGACACAGACGTCGCGGACAAGAAGAGGAGGCGGCGGCGGCTGCATCAAGGCATCGCAGGTGAGTATAACTTTTTTTTATAAATAAATAGACCGTAACCTGCTGGAGTGTCCCTGGCAGGTAACGGCCTATTTATTTACCTACCCTGCGTCTGCTGTGGCAACCTCCGCTTCCCCTTCTGCTATGGGACGCAGAAAGGGAAGTGGATGCTGCTGTGACCGGCCGCAGGCATCGGTAAGTGAGGCCGCGGGCCTCAAATACTACTATTATTATACTCCGGGGTCTTTTTAGAGAATGCCAAGAGTGTGCAAAGCAGTAATCAAAGCAAAAGTTGGCTACTTTGAAGAACCTAGACTATAAGACATATTTTCAGTTGTTTCACACTTTTTTGTTAAGTATATAATTCCACATGTGTTAATTCATAGTTTTGATGCCTTCAGTGTGAATCTACAATTTTTATAGTCATGAAAATACAGAAAACTCTTGGAATGAGAAGGTGTGTCCAAACTTTTGGTCTGTACTGTATGTATATATAAAGAGAGAGAGAGAGAAAGAGAGAGAGAGAGAGAGAGATAATGACATATGAATTAAAACAAAATAAAAAAAAAAATAAGTTTCACATTAAAAATATTGATGTCCTACGCTTTCAGGCCATCAGTCTCAGAGCTGTAAGGATTCAGTGCTTGGTACCGTTGCCATTCAGCTGTTTCAACGGAAAGTACTGTTGTCCGTCAATTTTATTTGGTTTCATCCACTGTACTGTACCTCATCAGCTTACAGCAGTAACAGATGTGCAGGGTATTACAGGTTTGTCCAATTCAAGTGAATGGGGCAAAGCTGTAGGACTCTTCACCATTGTTCCACTACTACTACTATGTAGATGGCATGCAAGTAGCAAAACCATGCCCCACGCAAACTTTTTAAGGACTCGCAGGGAATTATACAACTTACAACTTACCTACCTTAGCTGTTCTCTTGGCTGTAGATGTCCAAGCACCGTTTGGTTTCATGACAATTTATCATAAAGTGATATTCCAACTATTTGTGTCTATGTGGCCCTCCAGAAAGGGAGGGTGAATATAGCTCAAGGCTTTTGTCAGTAAGTAATGGTATTGTGTTGAATTGGTTTTAAGCCTAATTGGAAACCCTCAACAATTTGATGATCAGTTAGGTTTGGTCACATCCTTTGAAAATTAGACATAAACCCTGAAATAAAGAAGTCATTGAAATAAATGGGGTTGTGGTATCCTGTTAATTTCCCTACTTTGAATATATAAAAGTGTTTTTATAGTTGATAGTAATTGGAAATAAAGGCACAATTAGTAAAGACCCATAAGCTAGGATCTACACTATAGCCTTTAAAATCCACACCTAGCATGGTTCAATAATATGTCAAAAAGGGGTTTTGTGTAATTTTCCCTATTTATGAATGATATTATCATTATCCCACAGTGGTTCATTAAGGTTACCAGAGACACTTAGTCTAATGACTAGCCACCACTTTTAATATAAAAAAATCAACTTTGAGTGTCATTGTATATTTTGTATTTATGATTGCATACACAGATAGTCTACAGTATATCATTACTATTTTCTAATAGGTTATTTGCCAGCCAACTCCACTGTTACTCATTTGTTACTGAAAGTATGTGGCAGAAAAACCAAACAATTTGGGATTAGTCTCAGACTAAAATGGCAACCGCGACATGCATTGTGGTAAATTATTATACTCTGGGGTCTCTTCAGACACAAGAGTATAATAGTTGGAGGCCCAGGGGAGGCGACAAAAAACAAAAAGAAAAATTATACTCACCTTCTGTTATCTCTTTTGGGCGTCCTCACTGCATCCGGCGCTCTGTATCTTCTTTCTCAAGGAGACCATCACTCTTCTGTGACATAATTCACTCTGGGTCACTCTTCTGTGATTTGGCCTCGGCATGCACATGTAATCAGAGGCCTCAGCAGTGAACCTGGGAAAATGACGTCACAGAACAGTGCCGTACACAGTTAGAAAGCAGAGACAGAGCACTGGACGCCGCAAAGAGGCCCAAAAGAGGTACGGAAGGTGAGTATAAATCTTTTTTTTTTTTTTCATTTTTGTCACCTCCCCTGGGCCTCCAGTTATTAACCTCAGAGTATAATCGTTTCTCTTCCGGTTCTATCCAAGCAAGTCCAGACTGAACCAGGGGATCTCTTTGTCCAAATACAAGATGAAACAAATCTTTTGCCCATCTTTAGAGGACACTAGTCATAAAATGCTTCAACTAGCTAATTATTCAACTAGTCGATCCAGATGTAAATAATGTACAATATGATATTGGTAACTAGATATAATATTGCGATTTACAAAATCAACATTTGTAGAATATGTTACAAAGCTAAGCAGTGTTATGTGTTACCCTTTGATGGAAATAGTAAGTCACCTACTATTCATCCTATAATCAAGGATCCTTCAGGCTCATGCATGCAACCTTTGAGATATAGGGAGCCATAATATGACACCATTAGAGGTGTTTGAGTTCCTATTCTAACTCCATTTGCCTTCAACTTAATATAAAGGCATAGAGGCAGCTTTTCTGTCATACTTCAGGAAATAATTGTTGTATTTTCATGTGATGCTGCTATATACTTTTGCCAGCTGCGCTCCCCTCCAGGCAGAAAGTATAGTCTATAACCAAATCATTAAACTTTCTAAAGTCCAAAACCTCGGTCACAATTTTTCTACATTAATATCTAAAACCAAAGTATTTTAATGGAACATTCTAAACTTTTTTTTACTGTGATAATTAAATATTATTCATGCAATTGAAAATATAGTTTTAATTGCTCTCTGTAAAATAAAATTAGATTTTTTTCCCTGTTTTAAATGTCCTTCTTCTAACTTTCTCTGAGGTATTCCCTAAGGATCTTTTAAAGTTTGGTTTAATTAAGTTTGAAATAAAAAGTATATTTCAGCCACACAGCTTTTATGTGAAAGTTAAAAGTATAAAGATGTAAACAAATAATTGTTGAGGGAAAATAATAAGCCTAATTATTTAAATGCACTAAATAGAATAAGTCCCAGGAGAGAGGATCACAAGGAGCAGTAAAAAGTGCTTGTGAAGTTATTGAAGTGAGCTGCCATAGACTACGAGAAGAAGAATTAGAAAAGGACTGTGTATTGCAGTTAACTTGACAGATTTATCAATTCATCAGGTTCACCTCTTTCTTTAAACATTTTTTCCAGCCAACCTCTTCTATAATAAGAAAAAAGTAGGCCACTAGAAATTTTTCAGTCTCTTATATTTCTAAACCATTATTGTATCAATAATTGTCCAGGTGGAGAATATAATACAAGGGAAAATATAAAATAAATAATTCTTATAAGATTTAAAATTCTATCATTCTTATACAGAAGTCAAGTTTAACTTGAATCTGATAACTTGCTGCAGTGCAATAACTTACAAAAATAACAGTTGAAACAATCAAGTTAAAGTTTGCTGAATGGTGCTTAATGAATTATTTTTCTCTCTCTCTCTCTCTCTCTCTCTCTATATATATATATATATATTCTATAATATATCTATAAATATAATATTTTAAGTGACAGATCCAGGGAGTTATGAAATCTTGTTTGGCCCTGAGTTCTTGCATTCACACCTGCATATTAGAGCAGTGTGGAGCGTAGCAGTTTGGACCAACAGAACTGTCCTTGGGGTGCAAAACTGCTCATTTGCATATTGTGAAGTAGGTGAATATCTCGGCAACAGAGACATACATTTTCATGGGGAAAAAGTTGTTAGATTCAGGTTAGTGTGTTTGTACCACATGTGTATCTCACATATAGTAGTATACAGAAGAGAGGTAGCAGTGAGACAACAATTTGAAACAGTGTTGATAATTGTGTTTATCTCACATACAATACAGAAGAGAAAGAGCAGAGACAACAATGTTAAGTCACAAGTTAGTATTGAAGGTACCACTTAGTAACTCATTCAGTAATATAGAGTGATATCTCTTAAACTCTACATCAGAAATTAGGCTAATTTCCCCAAAAATGTATTTATTCTATCTTTTGAACTTTTATAACTGTTATTACAACTCTGCACTGCACATTAATGTCTTTTACTGAAACATTAGAAATGTGTGTCACTTCTATACTATGTTTCATTTACTGACTCCTTTTACCATCTGTTGGGGGACTCTTACACTCTTGATGACTCTGAATAAAATGTGATTTGATCCTGTTCTCTTAGCACAAATTCTAGCCAAGAAAAGTTATTTGACTATACATGCAGATGTGATGTATCCATTATTGCACCCAGAGGTGCACTATAGCAATTCTTTTAAAATGCCAGCTCCACCCAGGTTAGATGTGCCAAAACCTTTTGAATTGGGATTTGTCCTACTAACAAATTATGCATGCATGCTGCAGTGTGCCAGCAGGAGTAATAGCATGTGCTAAATCTACATCAACACTCACAGATCAAACTGTGTCTCATTCTCCATCTGTCCTGTGCATTTTTCTAGCTACTTCAAAGACTACATATACTCTTTCGCATGAGAGATTCACTGTCTAGTACATCTATTTTCTTGAATTCCCTTTTATCTACTCTAGATAGCCTCTTTTGAAAAAGACAGCAGTATATCATTTATTTTCAGAACATGAAACATCTTCTACAATGATATTTCTTCCATATTTCAAATGATCTTTTACTTACTCTATGTTAAACTGTCTATCCAGTTGAGTTATATTATCAGTCAAAGAAAGTTTTAATGGATTCATTTTGATGAACTATTTTATCTGTAATTATTTATTTATCTCTTTCTACAATTTAGAGTAGATGGTACTGTAAATGGCACAACATGAAACAGCAATGTTTATAACAATAAGAATGATATTTCTTCATTTCTGAAACCAAAAGTAGGTGTTCTAAAACCTCATACTCTAGCTTGACTGTTCATTCACATTACTTTAAATTATATAATATTTGTTGATGTGACTTATTATGGTAAAGTAGACCAAGCATTGGCATTTTCTAAGTGTGGATCGATATGTCTGCAAATCCTTTTTACATTTGTAGTCCTGTGCTGATGACAGTCTGACAGGAGTTAAGTACAGACATAAAATGATCTGCAGAATGAAATGTGTAAACAACTTGGAAACATACTCAAGAGCATGTAATTACATGGGCTGTTCAATGGATATTTGTAAAAGAGTCTACCACTATTTAATGCAGAGCTGACTGTAATGGCTGCGATATGATGTGTGCTGACCATAGCGACAGATTTCCCTACAATGACCAGTGTCCTGATAACTACGAGACACTCGTTTTGTTTCTCAGTTGACAGTGACAATAGAAATAAAATGTTTATGCAAGAAATTTATTCCAGCTAGTACCCCATTTGATGCTCACTCTTATTGTAGCGGTCAAGGTGATTGCATTGAGAAAAGTCGGGCAAATCATTACAATTTATATACTTATTTTCAGGTATTTCTAGTAGCACTACCCAGAAATTGCCATTAGTGACATCAATCCCTGTCCACAGGTTGGCTCAAAATGTAATTTCCCTATATCTACTATCAGTTTAATAGGAACACAATTATAGGGGTTGTGGCACCAAAGAAAATTATGACCTATCCACAGGAAAAGTCAAGACTTACTGATCAGTGGGAGTCTGATGAGACCCCTACCTATTCTGAGGGTCCCATCTCCTTTGTGATAGGCATAGCAAGCTGCAGATGTGCATTGCCATTTAATTTTATATAGGATTGCTGGAGATAGCCTTATATCTGTGGAGAGTCCCATGCAAACACTGGGGAAACATGCAAATTCCATGCAAATCATCAATTAAAATACATTCAGGTTGAGATATTGTAAATATTGATAAATGTAAAGCTAGCCAGAAAAATGAAATAGTATGCAGAATTTGGCAACTTTTCAACAGAGTGTTGTCAAACATGTGAATACAATTTATCACTTACATAAGTGTGTGCATTGCCTTTTATTTGCATTCAAATTCTTAGTAAAAGCACAGCTGTGAGCAAGTAGCAACAGTACTGCTATCTCATTTCAATAGCCGAAAAAAGACAATTGAAACCTCTGGGAACTAAAAGTTCATATTTATTATTATAAAATATCTGATAACAGTATTGCAAAAGCTTATTCTGCAGAAAAGAATCCCACTGCCACTGCACAAACTGTTTATACAGTACACACCGATAACAGCAATTGTGCCAAAACTGATATATGGCGAGTGGTGCTTAACTTCCTATAAAATAGCCAAATACAGTCCACATAGCAGAATATGTTATAAGTGTCACTCAACAAATCATCTGTTGTATTTCTTTTCATAGAAAGAATTCCCTAGTCTTTTTCAGCTCAATGCCGTTCTGAACTTTCCCTAACGATCCATGGCTTACATGCAGTGTCGGACTGGGATGTCTAGGGCCCACCAGTGGAATTGTTTCTAGGGGCCCACCATCAGGACCCCTGCAGATCAGCGGTACTGAGACAGGGCGGCTAAAGGTAATAACATGTTGGGAGCCGTACTGCTCACCCACTATACCATGTGCACCACTGCACTACCTAAACCTACTGCTACACCCTGTATGGCAAGTGAACAGCATGACTCCTAGAATTGTTACCTTTACCTGTAGCTGCACTGTCCTGGAAAAGCTGATCTGCAGAGGTCCTGGCTGTTGTATCATCGCAGATGTAATATTGATGGCCTATCCTAAGGACAGGCCATCAATATTAGAAAGATGGATAAATCCTTTAAAGAGGTTGTCCAGGAATTGAAGCAACCCATGTGGCTGGCGGGAGGTGTAAAGTAAAAAATAAATAAATTAAAAAGCATACTCACCTGTCCCCGACACTCCGTTGTCTGCAGCCAGTGTCCATTCAGTCTCATGCCGGCAACTCCTTGCTGGGAGTCCTGCACCTCATGTGACCACTAAGACCAATTAGGTACAGGATTTCCAGAAATGAGGCGCCGCCATGAGGCCGAACAGACACAGGCAGGGGACAACGGGGTGCTGGGGACAGGGAAGTGTGCTTTTTTTTTATATAAATTTTCTTATTTTTACAAATGCCTGGCGGCCGCCACTCTGTTCTCTCCGGTTTATGGACAACCTCTTTTAAGGGGTTGTCTGGGCAAAATTTTTTTTATGGCCACTTTACTGGTCCCCCCCACATAGTGGCTTCTTCACTGGTCCCCCATACTGTATGGGGAACAGTAATGGGGTCATTATATTGTGTTGGAGCAGTGATGGGGGCTAACATTCTGTGTGATGCATATTAAAGGGGTAGTCCAGGGTTAATCTTTTTTATGGCCTATGCTCAGGATAGGCCATAAATACCTGATCGGTAGGAGGCTGACACATGGCCCCATCAGCTGTACGGAGCCACTTTCGGCGCCTGTTCTGTACACAACACAGGGCCGGAAGCAAAAAGCTCCATCCGCTGTATAGCAGCCCGGTGCCTTCACTGCAGCTCAGCTTCTACTGACTTCAATAAGTGCTGAGATGCAGTGAAGGTGCCCGGCTAATACACAGAGGATACAGCTTTCTGTTTCTGGCCCCATATTTTGTATAGGACGGGCGCCAGAACTGGATCCATACAGCTGATCAGTCCAGGGTCGGCCCCGTACAGATCAGGTATCTATGGCCTATCCTGAGGATAAACCATAACAAATTATGCCTGGACAAACCCTTTAATATACCCCCTAATGTCCCACACTTTAAAGAGGTTGTCTGGTATAATTGTTTTCTTTTTTATAATTAGTCCGGGGGAGGTGAACCCCCCCACACCCAAAAAAAAAAACATACTAAACATACTCACCTGTCCCCCGTGCTCCGGTGTTCTCCCAGCACGGTCCGGTCCTGCAGCTCCGCTGTCTTCTTTTTGCCGGAAGTCCTCATTGGCTGTGACGTCCCAAGTCCCTTCCTTTAGGCCACTGATTGGCCTCAGGGGTCACGTGCAAGGGGAACTTCAGCTGGAAGAAAACAACAGAACTGCAGGACACAAGCATGCTGGGAGACACTGGGGACAGGAGAGAAAGTTTTTTTTTTGTTTGTTTTGTTTTTTTACCTGCCCCGGTGTAATAAAAAAAAAAAAAATGTTATTCTGGACAACCCCTTTAATGTACCCCAGGCTACTGACCTCCATCACTGCCCCCCCAACAATATAATGGCCCCATCAATGGTCCCCATACAGTATAGGGTACCAGTGAAGAAGCCACTGTATGGAGTATAAGCTCCACAGTGGCCCCCACCCAGTATTATATGCTCCACAGTGGCCCCCACACAGTATTATATGCGCCCCTTATCCCCCCTCCGCTTCGGAGTATAATAATCGGAGGCCCAGGGAAGGTGATTAAAAATAACAAACATTCATTCTCACCTTGCCTTACCTTTCCTTGGCATCCTCGCTCCATCCTGCCATCTTCAGCATCTTCAGTGTCTTCCGACGTTGCTGCTGAGGCCTGTGATTGGGCCTCAGAGGTCACGTGGGGCGCACTGACGTCATTACGCGGCGTCGCACCATGTGACCGCTGGGGCCTAATAACAGGCCTCAGTCACATGACAGAAGAGCGCCGGAGAGGACGCTGTGCCCCGGAGAGGTGAGAATATGTATTTATTATTTTCAGTCACCTCCCCTGGGTGCCCTGCCATATGCCATCTATTGGAAAGGGACCTGCAATATGCCAGGGCCCCTTTCTAATAACAGTATGTATAGCGGTCGGGGAACCAGGCTTTCCCCGACCGCTATCATAGTGGTCCGGGGCCCCTGCCATCTCCAGCTGGCTGCGGGCCCCGAACCCTGCAGGGTCCGGTCGCAGTCGCACCCCCTGCGACTGCGATCGTTCCGCCACTGGTCAGGGGCCTGATCGGGATGGTCAGGATCCCGATCGGGCCCCTGACCAATGCATCTGCATTGGTAACATGAGGACTAATAGTCGGGGCTCGGGGGCCCACCAATGGATTCCCCCGATTCCCCGGTGGGCCAGTCTGACCCTGCTTACATGGCAAAACATATAGGAGTATGAGTCAATAGGGGTCTTTTTCTTGCAAATTAAGGGTAAGGTCTCAACACGAGTTCTAAGGTTTCTGTTATAAGGGCACTAACCCTGCCTATGTCATGTTTTAGGAAATGGTTTCTACAACTAAAGACATTATACTATAGGATTAATGGTTGCTGCTTTTTTTGGTTCTATTTTATGAAAAATGATTACTAGTTCCAATAAGGCAACTGGCACTCTCTGCAGTATATTTTATGGGGTTATCTTTGCTTTTTTGCTTTTTATATTATATTTTCTTCTCTCTCAATTTACTTTATGTATCTCTTCTATAATGTTATGGTTAGCATTGTTGCCCTGCAGCGCTGGGGTCCTGGTTTTGAATCTGAGCCAGGTCAATATCTGCATGGAGTTTCTATGTTCTCCTCATGTTTTTGTGGGTTTCCTTCCACACTCCAAAACATACTGATGGGGAATCTAGATTGTGATCCCTATATGGGACAGTGAGTGATGCCATATCTGTAAAGCGTTGTGGAATATGTTGGTGCTATATAAACAAGAGAAATAAATCTAGGTTTGGCTCATTTTCATTTTTTTTATGAAGTATTGCAGGCATACAAAATATGAACATCTCATTTTTATGTTTCCATATCTTGAAATAAAGTGGAAAGTAAAACGCTGGTTTAACATAGAACGTGGATCATAGCCAAAAGGTATATACCACATATACATGACCTAATTCCAAAGCCTAAATTATTTTATATTATATCAAGGGATTCAGCTATTTCCCTTTCAGTATAAGAATTCATATTCCTATTTCTGACCAAAGAAAAAAAAATGACAAGACAATAAGCTTCAGTATTCTATTAACTGGTCCCAGAGGAATCAAAACCTTAAGAATTAATTTTCTTTGCTCACATCAAGACTGTAACTATTCCAGTACTTAAAATTTCTACAAACTATGTAGTGAGACTTGGAGTGTCGTGAGATTCCTAATACTTGGGAATCACACACCAAGTTTTTACAAGTTCCACTTAGATTAATAATGGTCTTAGACAATCATAATTACCACATCCAAACACACATTTTATACTAAAACACCAATCAGATACAGAATCAGTAGTTCTGCTGCTCTATTAAATGGTCTCAAAGGGTCAAAACCTTAAAAGTACATCTAAAGAAAGGTTAAGCAACTTCAGCTGGCAAACCCTTATGTTGTATCTTTGGTTTAAATAAAAATAACTATAGAGTATTCTTTGACTCTTGAAGTAGATTGGGATTTTTAATAACTTTGAACTATAGTCTTTTTTGTGATTCTGTGATTTAGTAGAATTTTTTAAGATGTTTTTGGTGAATAATGGAATTCACAAAATAGATTTATAGTATCATTTATATTCACCATAGCCAAACACATTTGTTTATAATGCTTATCCAACCAATTAAATAAGGTCAATCTTTCTTTATAGTGTTGCCAATCGCAATAATATACACTGTGGTATGACGCGTAATAAATACGTTAAAATCTAATGCCTGTACTTGATACACTGTGGTTGAAGAGTGTGTCAGTAGCTCAGCTAAAGTACAGATTACACATGAGAGTGATTACGTACAATAGTTATGCTACCTGATAAAGTGTGCAAAGAGAGATGTTGAATGCAGTAAATACCCAGGTCTCACAAGGATTCCTGTGGACAATTTCCTGGCCTCAGCACAGTCTCATTCCATGGATGAATACACATAAGTCTATTACTGTTTGCTCTCTATAGATTGCTTATTCTCTAAATGTTGAAACCACAGCAGGATAACCTGCTGTGGTAAAGCTTACAGTATATACATTTGATCACTTATGATAAAATCTAGTTTTCAATAATGGTGCATCTTAATTAGGTTGTATTAACCACAGTACAGGACAGATTTACTTAATGCCTATTTTTGTATATGTTTCTGTTTTTTTAATGTTAGCAATGAACACCAAATACCTAATGGAATTTTGTTTTATATGCTGTAGCTTGTTTCAGGAGTATTTGTGGTATCTAACAGTGCAGTGTATCATCTTAGTTGCAAGTTGTTATTTTGTGCATATAGAGTTGTGCTAAAAAGTTTACATACCCCGGAAGATTTTTTGTTTTTTTGGCCTTTTTTTCAGAGAATATGAAAGATAACACAAAAACTTTTTCTCCACTCATGGTTAGTAGTTGGTTGAAGCCATTTATTGTGAAACTTCTGTGTTTTCTCTTTTTAAATCATAATGACAACCAAAAACATCAAAATCTGAAAGCTATCTTTCCGGCGCCCAGTACCATGAACCACCGCTGTCCGGACCAGGAGAAGCCGCCATTTTGAGTCTAATTCCCCAAGCTATCACATATGGTGGAGACCGCGCGCATAAAGAGATCCACGTAAGTCCTGGAAGACAAGTGATTGGTGACTGCAGTACTGCTAAGTGTGCATTGTGGCCTACAGCTGGAAGAAATCGGTGATTTCAACTGAGAAGCCCAGAATGGGGTGAGTGAATTGCAACATAGCAAAAGTGTGTGCAAAAAAACCTGGTGAAAGTAAAACTCTGGATGAGGAATCCAGGGAATGGACTTTGTGTATACTGTGGCACAGAAGTCTGTGAAATGTTTGCTGATGGCAAGAAAGTATGCAATGTGTATAGAAGATGGATATTGCAAACAGTCTATGTGAAAGGCTATGGTGCCATGTTGATGTTTTCTGTGGAAGACAGAAGAAAATGCTGGTTGTTGTAGTGCCACATAAACAGTCTATGTACAGTCATGGCCAAAAGTTTGGAGAATGATACAAATATTAATTTTTACAAAGTCTACTGCTTCAGTTTTTCTAATGGCAATTTGCATATAGTCCAGAATGTTATAAAGAGTGATCAGCTTAACAGCAATTACTTGCAAAGTCAATATTTGCCTAGAAAATGAACTTTATCCCCCAAAACACATTTCAACATCATTGCAGCCCTGCCTTAAAAGGACCACCTAACATCGTTTCAGTGATTGCTCCATTAACACAGGTGTGGGTGTTGATGAGGACAGGGCTGGAGATCAATCTGTCATGATTAAGTAAGAATGACACCACTGGACACTTTAAAAGGAGGCTGGTGCTTGCCATCATTGTTTCTCTTCTGTTAACCATGGTTATCTCTAAAGAAACACGTGCAGTCATCATTGCACTGCACAAAAATGGCCTAACTGGGAAGAGTATTGCAGCTAGAAAGATTGCACCTCAGTCAACAATCTATCGCATCATCAAGAACTTCAAGGAGAGAGGTTCCATTGGTGCCAAAAAGGCTCCAGGGCGCCCAAGAAAGACCAGCAAGCGGCAGGACCGTCTCTTAAAAGTGTTTCAGCTGTGGGATCGGGCTACCAGCAGTGCAGAGCTTGCTGAGGAATGGCAGCAGGCAGGTGTGAGTGCATCTGCACGCACTGTGAGGCGGAGACTCTTGGAGCAAGGCCTGGTCTCAAGGAGGGCAGCAAAGAAGCCACTTCTCTCCAGAAAAAACATCAGGGACAGACTGATATTCTGCAAAAGGTACAGGGAGTGGACTGCTGAGGACTGGGGTAAAGTCATTTTCTCTGATGAATCCCCTTTTCGATTGTTTGGAACATCTGGAAAACAGCTTATTCGGAGAAGAAGAGGTGAGCGCTACCACCAGTCTTGTCTCATGCCAACTGTAAAGCATCCTGAAACCATTCATGTGTGGGGTTGCTTCTCAGCCAAGGGACTCGGCTCTCTCACAGTCTTGCCTAAAAACACAGCCATGAATAAAGAATGGTACCAGAATGTCCTCCAAGAGCAACTTCTCCCAACCGTCCAAGAGCAGTTTGGCGCTCAACAATGCCTTTTCCAGCATGATGGAGCACCTTGCCATAAAGCAAAGGTGATAACTAAATGGCTCAGGGAACAAAACATAGAGATTTTGGGTCCATGGCCTGGAAACTCCCCAGATCTTAATCCCATTGAGAACTTGTGGTCAATCATCAAGAGACGGGTGGACAAACAAAAACCAACAAATTCAGACAAAATTAAAGCATTGATTCTGCAAGAATGGACTGCTATCAGTCAGGATTTGGTCCAGAAGTTGATTGAGAGCATGCCAGGGAGAATTGCAGAGGTCCTGAAGAAGAAGGGTCAAAACTGCAAATATTGACTTGCTGCATTAACTCATTCTAACTGTCAATATAAGCTTCTGTTACTCATAATATGAATGCAATTCTATTTCTGTATGTGATAAAAACATCTGACAAACACACAGAAAAACCAGAGGGCAGCAGATCATGTGAAAATATAATATTTGTGTCATTCTCAAAACTTTTGGCCATGACTGTAAAAGGCTATGGTGCCATGTTGGTGTTTTCTGTGGAAGACAGAAGAAAATGCTGGTTGTTGTAGTGCCACATAAACAAGTGTATGTGAAAGGCTATGGTGCCATGTTGGTGTTTTCTGTGGAAGACAGAAGAAAATGCTGGTGGTTGTCGTGCCACATAAGTTAACTGTTTGAATACAGGTGACTGCAGAAGATAGTAAAAAGTTGCTGCCGGTTGAAACCAAGGTTGCTGTGGAATATTGTGTAATTTTGTTAGTAAACCATGGGCAAGAAAAAGACAATTTCAGCTTGTAAAAAAGCAGAGAAGTTATGCACAGGTTTATTAGTGCAGCAGTCTGAATGCAGAGAGATACAAAACCCGGAATAGATCATGTGGAATGCAAGTAAAGATAAAGGGTTGCATGATGGTGACTCAATTTTTCTAAAGCACCTCTGTTCTATGATGGAATATGTACCTGCTGAGTGTGTGTCTCATAATGGAGTGCAAAGCGCCAAAGATGAAAATGTTAGGGTGCAGCAGCTTCAAGATGAGAATAAAACCATCAGGTTCATGTATGAGAATGAAATATCTGATTGGAAATGGCAACTTTTGGTATCAGAAAGAGAGAACCTTAAGTTGAAGGCAGAGCTTGACTCTATGAAGAGGTTATATCCTAGTCATTGTGAAAATGTGGTACTGGGTTTGCCTGGAATGGACTGTGTCACTAAGAAGGAGTTTGCAGAAATGAAATGTGCTCTGTCTAAGGAAGTTATACAGAGTGTAGAGCAAAAGCAAGTGCTTGAGAAGCAATTGCAGGATTTAAAGGAGCAGCATGTTCAAGACTCCATTGCCAAAGAGAGTGTCATTGAAAAATTAAGAGATGACCTTGAAACTGCTAAATGTGAGAGAAGTGAATTTTTACAGAGTCAGTCAGAATGTCTGGATGACAAAGTCAGGATGTGTGAAAGACTTTCGGTTGCCTTGACTGACAAAGAAAATGAAATTGCAGAGTTGAGGAAGCATGTGTCTGACTGAGAGAGTGATTTAGAATCTGTGGTGCAGACATTGCAGTCAGAGCAAAACTTGTATCAGGTTCGCATAAGTGGTGAAATCCACAAATGGCGAAGCAGAGCTGGAGTTCTGGAACAAAGAGAAAGTGAACTCAAAGCTAGAATATGTAGCCTGGAGAGGGCGCTGTCAGGATCTTGTGAAGATAATGAGAAGTTGTCTGTTTTGGTGCAAAATAAAGACAAAGATTTGATGGAGATGTTGTCTGTCCATGCTCAGAAAGTGCAAGCCTTACAGGAGAGTCATAAAAAAGTAGAGACTCAACTTCAAGTGATGCAACTAAAAGTCACAGAAGGGGACAGATTTTAAGCAGAACTACTAGGCAAGGCAAATAGACTACAGGTGGAATTGGATAATGTCAAAAGGCTTCTTTCTCAAGCAGAGAGCAAGTTTATCAAACTTTCCAAAGATTTTTCTACACTAGAATTTCAGCTTCAGGATACTCAGGAACTTTTGCAAGAAGAAACTTGTCAGAAGCTTGACCTTAGTACAAAACTAAAACAAATGGAAGATGAGAAAAATGGTTTCCTTGAGCAACTAGAGGAAGAGGAGATAGCAAAAAGAGATTTGACAAAGCAGATTTCAACACTACAGGCTCAGGCGACTGATACTGTATGAAGAAAAAAATGGAAGATAGTATTGGGTCCTTGGACTCTGTTGAAGAACTAAAGGAAAGGTTGCAAAAGGAGCTAGAAGCTACAAATCAACGGTTTGAGGAATAGGTTGCTGCTTATGACAAACTTGAGAAGACGAAAATTAGACTGTAGCAGGAACTGGAAGATGTAGGTGTAGACCTTGATCATCAACGTCGGATGGTGTCAAATTTGGAAAGGAAGCAGAAAAAGTTTGATCAGCTGCTTGGTGAAGAGAAGACTCTTTCGGCTAGATATGCAGAAGAACGTGACCGTGCTGAAGCAGAGGCCCTTGAATTGAAGGCCGAGTTAGAGAGGCTCAACAAGCAACTGTGCACTGAAATGGAGAATTTGGTTAGCTCCAAGGATGAAGTTGAGAAAAACCTGGAATCTGTGCAGATATTGTATGAGAACAAAGCTAATGCTTATGACAAGCTGGAAAAGGCCAAGAGAGAATTGTACCTCCAGATAGAAGACATGAAGATTCAGTTTGAGGGAAACCTGTCTAATTTGTATGCTGAGATTGTAGATCTAAAAATGCTTGTTGCTAAACTAAAGGTGCAAGTGAACCATCAGGAGGAAATTGCACGCATCAAGGAACAGCTGGAGTTGCAGATGGATCAAGTGAAGCGCGAGTCAGAAATAAAGCTGCAAGGTGCACTAGTAAAGACTGAGATGGAAGCGGCACAGAAAATTGTCGCAGTGAAGAAAGTTTTGGAGCTGGAATCAGAGATTTGTGTGCTATAGAAGGCGTTAGAATTGGGAAAAGCTGCCAGCATAGAGGCAGAGAAAGGAGAATCATTAAGTCAGACAGACATGAGTGATCCTGCAAAATGTGAGGAGGCCAAAGAAGGTCCAGAAGAAGAAACTGTGATTGGTCACACACGGCCTGTGACAGAGTGGGTCCAGCCTCAAACCAATGAGGTCCAAAGCCTAGAGGGCTGTGAGATGGTAAATAAGGTGAAGGGTCACCAAAAGTGTGGAACAAGAGTCCGTAAGAAGACTGACCACGCATATGTTGTCCCAACAGCTAAAGTGTCTGAAGCCATTGGGGATAACGGTGTTGCTGTGCCTGTCTCTAGCCAAATGTCTAATGGACAAACGGTGAATAATGACTCCATGTTGTCTGTGAAGGGGGAGTCAGGAAGTAAGAGATGGTTACATGTCACCAATGATGTGACAGTTGTTAAAGACATGCCAGAAAATGTAGTTCAGCGTGATCTATTATGTGAGGGTGTACGGTATGGCCCTCGTGCAGAAGGAGAAGATATTGCAGTACAGAGATTGTGTATCTCCAGCAAAGAGGAGAGCAAGCAGCCTATGTCTCCTAAAATTCTAAGCCTTGATGGTAATGGCAAAGTTTGCTTTGAGATGAAAGTTACGGAAAAAGTTCCCGTGATAAAGTTATACTCTAAAGACATTGATGTGCATGAAGTATGTGTTAGTTGGTCTCTGAGCTCCTGTGGATTCAGGATAGGAGAAGATGAAGATTCTTACGGCTATTCACTAAAGGAATCAAAGTCCTGTAATGGGATAGCTGAAGACTATGGCGAGAAATATGATGAAAATGATGTGATCCCCTGTATGGCGAATTGTGAAGGTGATGAAGAAAAACTTGCCTTTGCACAGAATGGCCAGGATCTTGACGTAGCAGTTAAAGTGATGAGAAACCGGAGGTGTCGAGTAACCGGAATCTGGAAGAAGAGACCCCCAGATTGGGAATTCTGGAGAGACACTGGACAGGCCTACTTGGTTGAAGAGGGACTTCATCATAGGATCTCTCGTCCCATTGTAGCTCACCCCATGGGTAGTGAGCTGAGGGGGAGGGTATGTAAGTATGTGAGCCAGAGGGCGCTGTTGAGCGACCCAGGCCAGGCCAGAAAAGGCTCTCAGCCACGCCTTTGGGTGGTGGCACGTAACTCCAAGAGGGCTGGAGCATCCTGCAGGAAGCAGGAAGTAGTGGACCAGCGAGGACGGAGAGAGAGGCTCTGTCCCAGAGGGCTGGCATCCACAGGAGTGGACCAGCTAGGACGGAGAGATAGGCTCTGTCCCAGAGGGCTGGCGTCCACAGAGGACTGTTGCTAGAGATGAGTAACAGTCAGGACAGTTAGGGGCTCAAGGAGTGAGTTAGGCCCTAACTGTGGCATAGGTTTTTTGTTGTTTTGCTATGTTGCAGTTAAGCTGAATAAAGCCACTTTTATTTACACTTGGACCGTCTGAAAGCTATCTTTCCGGCGCCCAGTACCATGAACCACCGCTGTCCGGACCAGGAGAAGCTGCCATTTTGAGTCTAATTCCCCAAGCTATCACAATATATATATATATATATATATATATATATATATATATAATATATATTTAATGGAAAGGGGCCCAGCGTTACATGACATCTGTACATACCACCGAGCCCCTTTCCAATAGTATCCTACCCAGGGGAGGTGATTAAAAAAAGAAACACTTATACTCACCTCTCCTGGGCTTCTGATGGTTCCTAGCATCCTCTTTGAGGCTCTAAGGTCACATGACGGCATAATGATGTGAGCGTGCTCCATGTGAACACTGAAGCCCATTCACAGACCCCAGCGGTACTTCAGTCGCAGGGAGAAGAGAACCGAAGAGGATTCTGGAGAGAGCTAGAGCGGGGATGCCCAGGAGAGGTGAAGCAAAGTGAGTATAAGTGTTTGTTAATTTTACACCCCTGGGCTTCCACTTATTATACTCTGGGGTCACTGCGGATCATATTATACTTTGTGGGGGCCACTTTGGAACAGATTGTACTGTGTGGGGGCTACTGTGGTTTGTATTATTGAAAGCTCTGTAACGCCCCATTCATATGACCATATTTTGCTGGTTTGTAACTGTCCGCAATTGTGGATACGCAATTGTGGACAGTTACAGACACATTCATTTCAAAGGAGCCATGCACATGTCCTGTTTTTTTTATGGTCTGGTGTTTCAGACCACAAAAAAAGGACAAGTCATACGAGCCGCATTTTTTGGCTAAGGTTGAGTGAATGGGGCCTTATTGTGTTTTTCTTTTAAGACAAAAGATGTTAATGTATGAGTTTTTTTCTAAAATAAAACCTGTATTAAGGTTGAATTGCTGTGTTGACACTTTACGATAAATTAGTGGGTTTTGGGTTGCAATTTGGACACTCGGTCTCTAAAAGGTTCGCCATCAATGATCTAGCCAGTCCAGAGACTGCTGATATAATACAGTCCCTAAAAAGCAGCCACTATAGCTATGTAGAACTGTACATTTATGGAAAAAGAATGCAATAAGAACACCATGATTTTGCCCTCTTAATCTTTATTTGTCATATAGTCCCATTTTTGGAAGAAATCCTTCTTTAGATTCAGATAACAGGTATACAACAGAACAATATTTAGAATAGTACTCCAAAATTCAGTTTGTTTCATGTGAGTTTTAAACCATCAAACATAATCCATAAAACAAAGTTTGTGAATGCTCTTGTATATTTATATTTTGGGTAAAAAAAAAAAAAAAAACACCTCATTAGGCACAAGATTTTAAGCATGGCAAATAGCAAGAAAGACATATGCTTCTACTGATTGAAAATCCCAACTGTTAGGTCAAATGGATTGTGGGACAAGAAATGGAGGCAGTGGTATAATCATATAAATAGATGTCTAATAGAAGCTTGTCAATTTTTAATAGACATCCAATCCAAAAAATGGCGCTATAGAGAAGGAGGAGGTATTATAGAGCAGATGAAGATTAAGTGGCTAAAGGGGTTTCCGTACCCCAGGTGTTTTTTCATTCTGATGACTTATCCACAGGATAGCTCAACAGTACCTGATTGATGGGGGTCCAACACTTATCCAGCCACGTGCTGGGGTTTCAGACCCCAACATGGGGGCAGGATAATTTCTTTACACCTTATGACTAAAACAAACTTGTTGACAGCATTAAACCCCATATTTTAGGGTATATGTCTATACTAATTAATTCATAGTAAAATATTAGAATAAATTGCTAAAAGGACAAACTATGTTTCCATGCTTTGTCCTAGTTGTCGGACAATACAGGAAGCTGTGGCAACCCAGGAAGCCAGCAGTTTATAGGAAAAGATTATCTACTTTTCATCAAATGTTCCTCTGCACCTTAAGGCATAATCACAAAGTAAGAGCAACCCATGCATGGGGTAGCTATTGACATAGTCTGGTTAGCAGAAATGGATATATGTATACATGAGAGTAGTGAAGACCATTGTAGAAAAGGACTACAATAACTTCTACTTATGATCACAGGGCTATTATGTAAATAAAACTGTACATATCACTGGTCACATCATATGTGCAAGAGTCTGAAAAAAAGGATGATCATATAAATGAATACACAAATGAATGAATAAATAAATCATTGTGCTATAGGTATACGTAAATTTAAATAAAAAAAGGTTTGATTAGAATTAATACAGTATTGTTCAAAATAATAGCATTCTAATATGATTAACCAGTTTAATCACTGTTTTTGGTATAAATTATATTACTACATGTCAAACAATTTACCAGTTGCTGTGGTAGATTCTTAGAAAAGCAACTCAGCATTCATGTTATGCAGGTTTTTCAGTTTGTGTATTTGAATAATTAATTGAAAGGGGTGTGTTCAGAATAATAGCAGTGCGGAGGTCAATTAGTGAGGTCAATCATTCTGTGAAGACACAGGTTGAATCAGGTGGCCCTTATGTAAGGGTGAAGCTAGCACATGTTGTACATGCATTTCTCCATGAAAGCCTGAGAAATATGGGTTGTTCAAGACATTGTTCAGAAGAACAGCGTACTGTGATTAAAAAGTGGATTGGAGAGGGTAAAACTTATAAAGAAGTGCAGACAATGATAGGCTAGTTGGCTAAAATGATCTCCAATGCTTTAAAATGGAAAACAAAACCAGAGAGACGTGGAAGAAAAAGGAAGACTACCATTCGAATGGATCAAAGACTATCCAGAATGGCAAAGGCTCAGCCAATGATCCGCTCCAGGATGATCAAAGACTGTCTCAAGTTACCTGTGAGTACTGTGACAGTTAGAAGACACCTGTATGAAGCTAATCTATTAGCATGAAGTCCCCGCAAAGTCCCACTGTTAAAAAAAAAAAAAAAAAGACACGTACTGAAGCGGATACACTTTGCCAAAAAACACTGGTCTAAAGAGAAATGGAGAAACATTTTATGGACTGATAAAAGTAAAATTGTTCTTTTTGGATCCAAGGGCCGCAGACAGTTCGTCAGACGACCCCCAAACTCTGAATTTAAGCCACAATACACTCTGAAGACAGTGAAGCATGGTGGTGCAAGCATCATGATATGGGCATGTTTCTCTTACTATGGTGCTCGGCCTATTTACCGTATATCAGGGATCATGGACCAGTTTTCATATATCAAAATACTTGAAGAGGTCTTGCTGCCTTACACTGAAGTGGAAATGCCCTTGAAATTGGTGTTTCAACAATAAAACGACCCTAAACACACCAGTAAACGAGCACAATCTTGGTTCCATTCCAACAAAATTGAGGTTATGAAGTGGCCAGCCCAATCTCAGGACCTTAATCCGATAGAACACTTGTGGGGTGATATCAAAAATTTCTGAGGCAAAACCAACAGATGCAAATAAATTGTGGGATGTAGTCAAAGCATCCTGGGCTGAAATACCAGTTGACAGGTGCCAGAAGTTGGTTGACTCTATGCAATATAGATGTGAAGCAGTTCTAAAAAAAACTGTGGTTATACAACTAAATATTAGGTTAGTGGTTCACAGGAATGCTAAATCCTAAAAAAAAAAAAAAAAGTACAGATTTTGAGTTTGTAAAGACAATTGCAAACACTGCTATTTTTTGAACAGCCCAATGTTCATTTTTTGTTATTTTCCGTAAAGTAGTTAAAATTATATACATTTCTCTTCATGTTTTGATTTGGAAAACAGTATGCAATGCTCCCAATGCATGGAAATAAAATCTATTATAAAGATTTTGTGCTTAACTCATGTTTTTGAACACAATATTATTTTGAACACTACTGTACATGCTGTGTATAGCTCATTTTTCTCCACATTTCAAATGTTTTACATAAGCATTGTATATTTACTATTAAATAGACAAAATCAAGATTTCATAGCTTATATTATAATTTGCAACAATGTTAAATGTTTTAATATATTAACTGGATTCTGGCAGTGTACAGTAAAAGTTATATATATTTGAAAAAAAAAAAGAGGAGAAAGCGTATCGCAAGTTTGCAAACATACTCATGTACTCTTAAACTGAAAAGCATCATTCACTGAAAAAGGGCTGTCATGAACAGAGATGAAAGTTCCACTTGGGAAATCAAGCAAAGAAAGTTACTTTAGGACATATGTACGTTGTTGTGATAGAAAGCTTGAGCACCGTTTCCTTGTGAGAGAGATGAAACACTTTAAAATTGCTTCACAATATGCTTAGCAGTCCGTAAATCAGTAAGCAATCAAGGTTTTCAATATAAAAGGTGTGAGTCAAGAATTATCCTTTGTAGATTATCTGTTGGTATTGCTTTTTCTAGGTATATCATTTTATCACAAATATACTATGTAGAGTTGGTGTATCATCCGAAGATTTATATCACCGATAATTAGGATTATATTAATTAAGCTTTAAAGCATATTGTTTACTATAAGTTTGATTACTGTCTAAAGAAAGTGAGTAGAATATGTCATATACTGAACAAATGTTAAATTAAGCAAGCTTTATGGTTAAAAGGAGGTGGATCGTAAATGTTCATCTGTTATTGACTTGCAATGATACCATTCAATTATACAAACAAACAAATGGATTCACATTAATAGAAAAATACAAGTAAATATATTGAGGAAAAAGACACACATGTTTAAAAACAATTGAAAAACAACAAAGTACATATAATACACAAAACTCAGACTGCCACCATGATACGTGGTTAGTACATGTAGCTATAAGCCACAAAAACAAACGTATCCATGCATCACAAAATAACAAAATGAACTCAATCTGTATACCATACATCATGGGAGGATAGTATACACATTGTTTGGAAGATTAGGGAGGTTAAAGAAAAGTGTCTAAAACACTTAATAAATGTAATGCAAGACATGTACTGTAAAACATTTTTGGCTTAAATTGCATCTTAATTCTTTTCTATTTTCATTAGTAAATCTCCCCAAAGTAACTAGTATACTTGTTTTTGTACATGTGTGTTAGGGAGGAATAATAACATTATGAACTCTGGTTCCTATGGCTAACAAGACCTTATTAAAAAATGAAATAAAATAAATAGAATTTTTTTCTACTTCCCAGGAAGTGAATATTGTATGGTTAGAATTATTATGATACATGTCTGAATATATTATATTTTATATGTAAATATATTCTAAAGGTTTTCATTAGGCTAAATTACATGTACCTGAAAGACATGCTTTTCAAGATTTCTGGGCTGTATTGAGATAGGTTACTTCACTATCCATGTCCTGCTGGAGAACTGTAGGATACAATTACTATAAGCATAAGTAAAATAAATACAAGTTAATAGATATTATTATTATGATTGTTATTATTAATAATGACTTAGGACTCTCAGTCCCTATCCTAGTTGAAGCTCTCAATCTATTGGACATTTGTGACATAGAAAACCAATCACCTTACCAGTTTGACTTTGATTCAC
Organism: Leptodactylus fallax; assembly: GCA_947044405.1. Taxonomy (NCBI): domain Eukaryota; kingdom Metazoa; phylum Chordata; class Amphibia; order Anura; family Leptodactylidae; genus Leptodactylus; species Leptodactylus fallax. The sequence continues at coordinate 5,345,064 of CAMRHE010000024.1, forward strand.
TGGGGGAAACGTAAAAACGCAGGAGAACATACAAGCTCAAAGCAGATATTGATCTTGGTTAGATTTGAAACCATGACATCAGTGTTTACCACTGAGCCACTATGTTGTCCATATCTCTAAAATAAAGTGGAAAGGGTAGTGGCGCAATGTAACTTAGTCTACGTTCAAATTTCAAATCTGAGTCAGTAGTTCCATTCAGAGCCTCTGAAGGGACCATCTAAAATACTGGATAAAAAGGTCCTGCAAACAAGATTTTTTGTCTAGTGAAATCACAGAGATAACAGCAGATAATGGACAGACTCCATTGTAATCAATCGGTTCCCTCAGGATCCCTTGTTGTCCATCATTAAATTAACCTTTCCTAATGTTTAGACTGTTCTTCTGTTCCTTCGATGGAATAGACGAATAGGTTAAAATGATGCAGATGTGAACCCAGCCTTGCGTGATAATAATAATAATAATAATAATAATAATAATACATTTTATTTATATAGCGCCAACATATTCTGCAGCACTGTACAATTTGTAGGGTTCAAGTACAGACAAAAAAGATACATTACAAAGAAATAGTCAATTCACACACTGGGACTGAGGGCCCTGCTCGCAAGAGCTTACAATATATGAGGTAGAGGGGGTGATCAAAGAACATAAACAAAACACCTTTCATGTCATTTTACTAAGGTTGGAAAGGGCCAAAACCTTAGAACTGTGATTCTGCTTTTATGCTCATTTGTATTTATTATAGAGATGTCTTTAACCATTTGCAAAAATCAGATTTATTTTAAATATCTTCTTTAAGTACATTTGGAATATAAAAGACTGATGATTTCAAAGCATTTTTATCTATTTCACCTGACTGTGGAGAAAATGTTCTTTATGAAATGAGAAATTGACATGATTTCTTTAACCTTTCAAGTACTACTTGAAGTACAATTTACATTGGTACAATGAGGGACTCATTATTTGACAGGAATGTACTGAGGCTGGTTGAAGAGGCACATATACCAAACTTCTATAGGGAACGATGTGAAGAAGGTTAAAATAGAAAGCTTTTTCTACAAATTTCAGCTCAGAGTTTTCATAATATTTCTGAAATTCTGTCTTATAAAACAAGTATAAGGACTGATACCAAACACCTAAAAATAAAACAGTTTTAGACCATTAGCAATGAAGTACTGTATAAAGTGCTAATTCTCTAAAAATCATAGCTACAGTACAGGAGTTTTCATTGGGTTGCACTGGTTTCTGCAGAATTCATATCCCTCTTGAGTGACATCTCAAAGAGTTTGCTTATTCCTCCATTGTTTATTCTAGATGGGCTGAAATCAAATTGATTTTTTGCAGAAGCAAGTGAGTTTAAGAAAAATATGTTTATTTTGGGTATCAAATTATCTAGTTTTTCTTTTCCTCCATTCCTTGCTTATCTTCAATACATTTTCCACTGCTTCTTTTCACTGTAAATTTTAACCACTTTCAGTGATTACTAACAGCATTACACCACTGAGTGAACCTTTGTTTCTTTGCCTACTGGGCCCTAAACAATTGTTTTGCCTGCTATTTCTAGTACAGTTGTACTTTTCATATTTTTTCTCTTCCTTGGAAATATTCATATATTTGTGTCATGAGATGTTCAGCTTTTCAAAACAGTATTGATATTGTATCATTAAGGGTGTCTGTGTGGCAATCCAGTGTTTTTTTAATTGCAGGAATTCAATGTTTTTGTTACCACATTGCAATATTGTATTGAATATCTAATATAAAAATATATAAATTATTTTGATTTATGTCCCTTAAATTTGCAAATATATATATATATATATATATATATATGGATAGATGATATTGCTTCATCTATAGTTAAGCCTCCTCCATACTAAACATATGTGGCAAAAGTGAAAAGTGCAGTTTTAATTTAAACCAGACTCTTTGTCCATAATAGACATATTGTCTATGACCATAGCAATAGAATATTGTGCATCTGCCTTCAAAGTAGACTAGATTAATTTCATGTGAAGGATCCTATCACAATTGATTGTAGCAGAAATGTATGTCTTCTTTTAAATTACCCACAGAGGCAATGCAGCAAAATTGTTTTCCACAACCAAAACAAAGGTTTGCTTCCTATCTTAGAAGAAGCTGAATTTGCCCATCATGAGCACATTAACTGTGTCTATCATTTCTGTTTAGAATTCCATTGTCACTTGAGAAACAATCTTCCACTTCACCAGCATGCTAGCTTACATGCGTTATATTTTTGTATTCATATTCCTCATGTAACAATTTTCCAGTTGCCTTAACAAAATCTATCAAATCTATTGTTATTTTCCTTTTACTTGAGCCAGAATTTTCTACTTTGCTTGTCAGTTTCTTTCTTAGCGATTGCCCAGCCTTCATTTATATTCAGGAAAGGTTTTGCTTCCCTCAGTTCTATCTACCATACCATAACTATGTCCTTTCTATGACCTTCATTTTATCATTCTCGCAGTGCTAGACAAATTGTTCCAGTCATTAGTTTGCATTTCAAACACAAACTCACACATGTGTGAGTGCACTAACTCAAGACTATGGTTGAATTTCAACATTTTTGTTCTTTATTGGTAATATCAACCTGCCTTGTATTATGAAACATGTTTTTGAAACTTGTTCCGTATGTTACAATTTAATAATAGTATTTACAAATTTGGGGACAAACTTGGAAAATGTTGATGTTATATTCATTAAAAATCTAGTTTGAGATTTATACTTAATAGTAATATACAACCCTGGATAATCTGTTCTCTGTTCTTATGTGGTGTCCTATCAGTTTTTCTGCTGCTAATTGCCCCAATATGACTGCAGCACATTTTGCATTTCTCTCTAAGATAGGTGTGTGTACAATACAGATCAGGCTGACTCTCCTTATCCATTATTACTATTACTGGTTTCTTTACATGTAAATTTTCCTCAAGTTAACTGTAAAATAGCAAAAAAATTGAAAATCCCAAATGAACATACTATAGGAGATCCAGGGACACTGGTCTCAAAATCCAGGTTATGATGCAGCTAAAAAGATCCCTAAAATAGAAACCTGAAAACAATGCATTTTGTCCATGAAAAATATCCCATTAGCAATAACACCAGCAGCCAGTCAGAAATACAGTCATATGAAAAAGTTTGGGCACCCATATTAATCGTAATCATTTTTAGTTCTAAATATTTGGGTGTTTGCAACAGCCATTTCAATTTGATATATCTAATAACTGATGGACACAGTAATATTTCAGGATTGAAATGAGGTTTATTGTACTAACAGAAAATGTGCAATATGCATTAAACCAAAATTTGACCGGTGCAAAAATTTGGGTACCCTTATCATTTTATTGATTTGAATACTCCTAACTACTTTTTACTGACTTACTGAAGCACAAAATTGGTTTTGTAACCTCACTGAGCTTTGAACTTCATAGCCAGGTGTATCCAATCATGAGCAAAAGTAATTAAGGTGGCCAATTGCAAGTTGTTCTCCTATTTGAATCTCCTCTGAAGAGTGGCATCATGGGCTCCTCAAAACAACTCTCAAATGATCTGAAAACAAAGATTGTTCAACATAGTTGTTCAGGGGAAGGATACAAAAAGTTGTCTCAGAGATTTAACCTGTCAGTTTCCACTGTGAGGAACATAGTAAGGAAATGGAAGACCACAGGGACAGTTCTTGTTAAGCCCAGAAGTGGCAGGCCAAGAAAAATATCAGAAAGGCAGAGAAGAAGAATGGTGAGAACAGTCAAGGATAATCCACAGACCACCTCCAAAGAGCTGCAGCATCATCTTGCTGCAGATGGTGTCACTGTGCATCGGTCAACAATACAGCACACTTTGCACAAGGAGAAGCTGTATGGGAGAGTGATGCGAAAGAAGCCGTTTCTGAAAGCACGCCACAAACAGCGTCGCCTGAGGTATGCAAAAGCACATTTGGACAAGCCAGCTTCATTTTGGAAGAAGGTCCTGTGGACTGATGAAACAAAGATTGAGTTGTTTGGTCATACAAAAAGGCGTTATGCATGGCGTCCAAAAAACACAGCATTCCAAGAAAAACACTTGCTACCCACTGTAAAATTTGGTGGAGGTTCCATCATGCTTTGGGGCTGTGTGGCCAATGCTGGCACCGGGAATCTTGTTAAAGTTGAGGGTCGCATGGATTCAACTCAGTATCAGCAGATTCTTGAGAATAATGTACAAGAATCAGTGACGAATTTGAAGTTACGCCGGGGATGGATATTTCAGCAAGACAATGATCCAAAACACAGCTCCAAATCTACTCAGGCATTCATGCAGAGGAACAATTACAATGTTCTGGAATGGCCATCCCAGTCCCCAGACCTGAATATCATTGAACATCTGTGGGATAATTTGAAGCGGGCTGTCCATCAAACTTAACTGAACTGGAATTGTTTTGTAAAGAGGAATGGTCAAAAATACCTTCATCCAGGATCCAGGAACTGATTAAAAGCTACAGGAAGCGACTAGAGGCTGTTATTTTTGCAAAAGGAGGATCTACTAAATATTAATGTCACTTTTCTGTTGAGGTGCCCATACTTTTGCACCGGTCAAATTTTGGTTTAATGCATATTGCACATTTTCTGTTAGTACAATAAACCTCATTTCAATCCTGAAATATTACTGTGTCCATCAGTTATTAGATATATCAAATTGAAATGGCTGTTGTAAACACCCAAATATTTAGAACTAAAAATGATTAAGATTAATAGGGGTGCCCAAACTTTTTCATATGACTGTAGATTGACTCTTCTTACACTTGCTGTGAGCTGTGAGAAATCACAAACTGCTCTCTGAGCAGTGTACATCAGGGAGAACAGAGCAGCAGATATATGTGTAAACATGCAGAAGCTGTTAAGAGAGACCCTCCTGCTCCACTTCCTGTGTTTGGTCTTACGCCTGTAGGACTTTACCTAATAACTTTGTAAACAACAAATTAGGTATGAGGGAGGTGCAGGACTTTTAGAGAAATTTTCAGGTATTTTTTTAATTAAAGTATGTTACATTTTGGTCCAGAATCACATGTATGAAATGAGACTAAATTGTCTGAAAAATTAGCGACCATTCAGGAGTATATATTTTGCAATCCATTATTTAAACAACCTCTTGCTTATTTACAATTAAATGGATAAAACTTCATTTATAATCAAGAGCACAAAGCTAAACATATCCTTGTTCTTTTTTGTCAGATATCTTATGTAAGCTATATTTACATGATAATAAATAATGGCTGTGTGATATCTTTTTTTAACAGATACAGCACAGCAGCATTAAATTCAATGACTGTAAATGGAGGCTATTCACATGTAGCAGACTATCAAAATACAGGTCATGTCCTATTTTCGTCCATTTTCACTGACACCTCCATACATTCAAATGTATGGATCCATGAAAACAGGTGCCCCTTGGGTGCAAGATGGCAGTGAAAAGTGGATATTTTTCTCAGCCGTTCTGAACCTCGATCATGTGAATGTAGCCATAGAATGTTTATTTTGCAACAAAGTTACCCTTACCTGAGATGCTTTTACAGAATGATACAGAGTCAATTAGCATCACAATTCAGAGGAACAATATGTAGTGTTTAATACAGAAAATCATATACTTCATTAACAATGAAGCATTCTACTTAATAACTTCTCAGGTGGCATTTTAATTGGAATAAAAAAAATATTGACCAATTAAGTCTGTTAATTAGTATGGTTTATTGTTAGGTTTAAATTCATTGTATAAGAGCAATGCATTTGGTTGTCATAAAAGCCAGCTCGCATTTTAAAAACGTAGTAAAGGAAAATGTATAAAACATGTTAAAAAAAAAAAAAATTGTATTTACCCATATGGGTTAAGCTATAATTTAAGACTCTGCTGACACCTCACAGTCAAGTTTTTTCCCCATCAGAATAGCATAGCATGCAGTAAATAAAAATGGTCCATTACATAGATCATATCTGATTATGAAAGATGATAACATGACTCGTAAAAACAGAAATCATGACACAAATTTAAACAGAGCTTTACAAATGGGTATCTGGTTTGGCAGATCTCTATTCATGTCCTAACATTCTATAATGGGTTGAACAATGGCGTACAGGATAGCTAAATGTAGGCAGCACCACAGAGAAGGTTTTCTTCTTTCTATAGTACATCTATGTAACGTATCTTATTTTAGGTATAGTAAACACTTAAACATTTCTCTGTTTGACAGTTATAATTCATCTGCATTGGCATTTGTTGCACTTTTTTATGAAAAATTGTTCAAGATGGATCAGATCATATTAATTTCTATGGGACCCAATGATTCCAAAGTGTATTAAGTAACTTGCTTTAATTAAAATACATAATGAAAAAAACACTAATATAATGTGTAATATTAATTTTGCAAAAAAAATCTGAAGGGAGTTGAGATGGTTTGAATAAAAAAATGTTAAAACCCAAAATATTTGGATTATTATATGTGCAATAATTTATATTTCAATGAAAGAAAACAAACCAATATGTATGTAGAAAATTTACGATATTATATGGATTCTGAAATTAGAACCTTAGAACCTTAGAGCTGAAAGGCAACAGTGTTGGCTAAAATGCTACAGTGAAACCTCTCCAAAAGACCACCTCTTTGAGAAGACCACCCCCTTACCCAGACCACATCTTTGCGATGGATTTATAGTTTTCCATATTAACCATCTTCTTTGAGAAGACCACCTCTCTGGAAGACCACTTTTTAATGCAATTTTGGGAGGTTGTCTCAAAGAGGTTTTACTGTAGTTATTTCTAGTAACTGGTAATGGCTAGCCACTTCCCAGATACACCCATGATTAAACTGATTTGCCCATAAAATAAAAATTAAGAATGCAGCTGGCAATGGATGGGAGACATCAGTCTTTTGCTCTAAACATGTAAATCAAACTTCTGATCTCAATTGTTTAACCACTTGTATACAATATTATTATTATTTTGTATATAACAGTAAAAAGAAGAGGGAGATTCCCTTTGTAAGTGTCATGGTCATGTCCAATGAAACATTTTTGCAAGGTGCTTTCTGGTACAGTTCATTAACTCCTACAGTATATTATAGACAAAGCAGATATTACAATTAAATGGATTTCCCCTTTACATACACATTTTTCATACCTATTTTAGCTGATCATAGTAAAAAAACAAGTGCTGTGATTTAGTGCCAGGTAGGTGCATAACTGCTTAATTAAAAGTTGAGTTATACATACTTTGAAGCTGCTTTAAATCAAAGGTTAAGTGGTAAGATGCTTCATAAACCTCTAGAAGTAGATTTCCCCATCAAACTTTTATAAACGTAATGTATATGAACTGCTGGAAAGTTCAGAAAATTAATCTTCTACATAGATATAGCCTTTAGCCTTCTATGAAATTTGATTTTGAAAGAAAAAAAAAACTTTAGTGCAAGAACCCTAACACTATTTCAACAATTAATATAGTTTTGGAAAGAGATATAAATTTACTAGTTCCAAAATGCAGATCTTGGATCTATATTGATTTCACCTTTTTCCTTTCTTTTTTTCTTCATAAATTAGGTTTAGATGATACTAATACACAGTCAGGTTGTAAAACTTAATTTTGACATCAAATATTTATTTCTAGAATGAAATACAGAATCACTTGAAAATACTTTGAATGCCTTTAACAAAGACAGCTTCTCACCCAGTTTACAAGACACTTCATAAATCAAAAAGTACTTTCAATTTTATAGGGAATTTGATCTTTATTAAATATGTTAAACAATGCAGTATGTCTATAATTACAATTTTAGATGTGGCTCTTTGGCAACAATAGGGACAGCATGCGCTTCTCTGCATGAAACCTCATTCTCTGTCATATTATTTTCTTATTCTTTATCTTCTAGTGTCAGTTATGAAAATATCTTTCCTCTACAAAGCAATGAATAATATCCCACTAATTCCTTAAACATGATATGTGCTTGCCTCCTATGGGTAACATAATTCAATGTTATTATTGGAGATTTTGTTTTGTGCAAATCAATAATAACCACAAATGTCTGTTACTACAACAGCACTGCTTTGTCTTGTGGCCTCTATGTAATCACCTTTACAATGATGCATAATACTGTGCACAAATATACAAAAGGATATAATCTTCATTTATCTAATGAGGACAATTTCATTTGTGTTATTGGGAGAGATAATTATCTTCATTGAGAGGACCCTCTATACTATAAACACCTATACATTTATTATTCAGTTACCCATTTATTTGACATTTGGGCATGTAATACTACATTTTTCCTGTAGCTGATTGTCAGGCCGGGGTTAAGCTAAAAAGCGGTTGTCATGATAAACAAAGATTGTATTGTTGTACAGTACCTAGAAATCTTTGTTTTTGCTGCATCTTTAAAGTGTATTAGCATTTGAGAATTTAAGACATATTATAGTAATTCTACAGTATGCCTTTAGTGTTCTTCTTGTCTCCTAAATGATGAGAGAAAAATGGCAGAGACTAAAAGTTAAATTTGAAAACCTTTATAATAATAATTCATAGCTTTTGTTAAAATATATATATATATATATATATATATATATATATATATATATACATCCATATTAATACATCTGTTTTCTATTTCCAGGGGGAATTTTTGAATATGTTGAGTCGGGACCCTTTGGAGCAGAAGAACTAGCCTTCAGATTTGCAGTGAATACAATTAACAGAAATAGAACTTTACTTCCAAACACAACTTTAACATATGATACTCAAAGAATAAATCTCTATGACAGCTTTGAAGCATCTAGAAAAGGTAAAGTTCTCATTTATTACCTTTTAAAGTTCAAAACTAAAGATATAGCTGGAATACTAAAGAAATTCAAGGAGGGGAGTCAAAAATGATCTGCTCTCCAATTATAGTAAAACTTCTGTTGGCCACACTGTCTTATCAGCACTTTCCGGACGAGGACCCTGTCTCTCCGGTCACTGCTGTGCTATGTGAGAGATGGACAGCACTTCAGATAGTTTCAAATTGAGCTTGCATATTTAATTATTACAAAAGTGATACAGTTCATCAAAGACGCATAGAATATATCAGCAAACAGTAGAATAATTAATAGATAAATAGGTGCAATGTTTCGGGCAAAACTTTTGCCCTTCATCAGGCAAAATGCAGTAATGTATAGAGTTTGAAGTGGTTCATACATATCTAGACTCCAAAAGTCGAGCATTGGACCTGGAGCTGGTGGTATGTCAAATGATGTACAACGTGTATTTTTCTTTTCTGAAAGTTGACTAAAATAAATTCAGAGTGAGGATATTTTTGACATCCTCATAGCAGAATATTTGTAATATATTAAACGGAATCTGTCACCAGAACCCAGCATATTAACCAAGCCCTGCAGATAGATAGGTTAATGTCATCTGAAACCTTTGGAGCAATGAGGTAAGCAAGAATGTGGCTTCTCCAAAGAGCTAATTTGCATATTGACAAAAACATTGATATCTTGACAATGGAGGCATAAGTTCACAAGGGGAAACCACTGTTTGACTCCGATGACCCTAATACTATATATATATATATATATATATATATATATACAGTGCCTTGCGAAAGTATTCGGCCCCCTTGAACTTTTCAAACTTTTGCCACATTTCAGGCTTCAAACATAAGGATATAAAATTTTAATTTTTTGGTGAAGAATCAACAACAAGTGGGACACAATCGTGAAGTGGAACGAAATTTATTGGATATTTTAAACTTTTGTAAAAAATAAAAAACTGAAAAGTGGGGCCAAATTATTCGACCCCCTTAAGTTAATATTTTGTAGCGCCACCTTTTGCTGCGATTACAGCTGCAAGTCGCTTGGGGTATGTCTCTATCAGTTTTGCACATCGAGAGACTGAAATTCTTGCTCATTCTTCCTTGGAAAACAGCTCGAGCTTAGTGAGGTTGGATGGAGAGCGTTTGTGAACAGCAGTTTTCAGCTCTTTCCACAGATTCTCGATTGGATTCAGGTCTGGACTTTGACTTGGCCATTCTAACACCTGGATATGTTTATTTGTGAACCATTCCATTGTAGATTTTGCTTTATGTTTGGGATCATTGTCTTGTTGGAAGATAAATCTCCGTCCCAGTCTCAGGTCTTTTGCAGACTCCAACAGGTTTTCTTCCAGAATGGTCCTGTATTTGGCTCCATCCATCTTCCCATCAATTTTAACCATCTTCCCTGTCCCTGCTGAAGAAAAGCAGGCCCAAACCATGATGCTGCCACCACCATGTTTGACAGTGGGGATGGTGTGTTCAGGGTGATGAGCTGTGTTGCTTTTACGCCAAACATATCTTTTGCATTGTGGCCAAAAAGTTCGATTTTGGTTTCATCTGACCAGAGGACCTTCTTCCACATGTTTGGTGTGTCTCCCAGGTGGCTTGTGGCAAACTTTAAACGAGACATTTTATGGATATCTTTGAGAAATGGCTTTCTTCTTGCCACTCTTCCATAAAGGCCAGATTTGTGCAGTGTACGACTGTTTGTTGTCCTATGGACAGACTCTCCCACCTCAGCTGTAGATCTCTGCAGTTCATCCAGAGTGATCATGGGCCTCTTGGCTGCATCTCTGATCAGTCTTCTCCTTGTTTGAGATGAAAGTTTAGAGGGACAGCCGGGTCTTGGTAGATTTGCAGTGGTCTGATACTCCTTCCATTTCAATATGATCGGTTGCACAGTGCTCCTTGGGATGTTTAAAGTTTGGGAAATCTTTTTGTATCCAAATCCGGCTTTAAACTTCTCCACAACAGTATCACGGGCCAGCCTGGTGTGTTTCTTGGTCTTCATGATGCTCTCTGCGCTTTAAACAGAACCCTGAGACTATCACAGAGCAGGTGCATTTATACGGAGACTTGATTACACACAGGTGGATTATATTTATCATCAGACTCAAGGACATATTTCCAGTCCCCCCTCTCCTCTCCTTTCGACAACCACCAAACCTGAGGCGTATTATCGTCCGGAGTGCCCTGAAGGCCCCAACTGAAAATGGCACCTCACCATGCCTACATAAAAGGTGCATGACCTGCAAGCACATCCACACCGCTGACAGTGTACCTATCCCACAGTCACAACAGGTGCACAGAATTAGGGGGACATTTTCCTGCAGGTCTCCCAATGTGGTGTATCTCATAATGTGTGTGCAATGTCCCACCACAGGCCTCTATGTGGGGGAAACAGGGCAGAGACTCAGTCAACGAATGAACTCACACAGATCCACCATTAATAACAGCAGAACCGATCTCCCAGTGGCCGCACATTTCTCCGGAGAAAACCACTCTATTGAAGATTTGCAGGTTGTGGTTTTAATGGGACATTTTAAGACACAGGAGAAAAGAAAAGAAATGGAGTACAAATTTATGCAAAAATTTCAAACTCTGCAATTTGGACTTAATATTCATGCCAGCTTCATGTCACACTATGTTTGAACCATGAACTGAACTCAATATTCATGCCAGCTTCAAATCACACTATGTGTGACCTGTGAGGGTCACAAATCACCTCCTGATAGCAAACAGATAACAGCAAGAATTACTGATCCCTCCGTCACGCACCACAAGTTTCCAGACTGTTTTTTTGACCTGTTGTAAATAACTTCTCTACTTAGATTGCAATTTTTTTTAAGGACTCTAAAATGCTTTGAAAACCATGTGTATAAAAATCTGTTAATTTTCAGTTCTTGTATCACACCATGTCTGATGAAGGGAGCGAGTACTCCTGAAAGCTTACTTATAAATATACTCAGTTAGCCTCTAAAAGGTATCGCCTGATTTCTTCACTCTTCCACTATATTTATCATCATCAGTCATTTAGGACAACATTGGATCATTCAGAGATCCTCACTGAACTTCTGGAGTGAGTTTGCTGCACTGAAAGTAAAGGGGCCGAATAATATTGCACGCCCCACTTTTCAGTTTTTTATTTTTTACAAAAGTTTAAAATAACCAATAAATTTCATTCCACTTCACAATTGTGTCCCACTTGTTGTTGATTCTAAACCAAAAAATTTAAACTTTATATCTTTATGTTTGAAGCCTGAAATGTGGCAAAAGGTTGAAAAGTTCAAGGGGGCCGAATACTTTCGCAAGGCACTGTGTTATATATATATATATATATATATATATATATATATATATATATGTATAGGCCTGGCTTGCTATGTTGGATACTGTTGACAGACTCTCTTTAAGAGCTCCATATGACATATCTTCAACTCACATGGATTACGGGAATGATCTATATTTACTCACCAAGGCAACAAAATAACTGTAAGACCCTTTTTCCTCACTTACTCAAATTATACTTTTAATTGTACCATTAAACATTACTTAATTGCCATAAGAGCTGTAAGTTAGAGTAGCATCATCAATATGTACCACCTACTGTTTTATTGTATAGTGAGTGACAACTCTGGTTGTGTCATATATAGTCTATGGGCATGTGATGGACACACAGGTGCACAGCTTGTTATTAGGCAGATGTCTGATTACTCTGCTGTGACTGTAACGAACTGTGCACCTGTGTGTTCATCCCTTGACCATAGACTGTATATCGCATGACCATGGATTGATGTTTATCTACTGGATGTAAGCTGAATGATTGAAAGCAAGCAGAGATCTAAAAACCATGAGGAATTGATGCCGAAAGTATATTGAAAAATTGTATAATGTTTCATTATATAAACAGTAACATTTGTATCTCAATATTTGTCTGAAACTGAACAGCCCCTTTAAATTGGACTATTTGGAATGCTAGATTAATGTTTCAAAATAAATCCTTGATTTCCATGAATTCAAAAAGTTTTTTTCTTTCCACTCAAATCAAATCAGCAATTACTGGTTTAATAATACCTTACATAACAATGTTCTTCAGTGGCGTGACCATTAAAACCCTAGTAGAGAAAACATGACATTTCATTTCACCAACCTGTTCATGACAATATTTGCTATTGTATATTCATCACTATATACATTGCCATGAATAATTCTAAGAATATTCACAAATTAAAAGTACATTTCATATTTAAGTGTTATCTTTTTCTCAGATATCTGTTATAACGTGAGGTTGAAAGTCACTTATCTAAACTGCAAAGGTCACATTAGACCCTATAGTTTGTTTCCTGCAAATGGAAAAAAAAAACTTTTACAATCATCTTTATGCTATAAATTTGACAAGTTTTCCTATTCACGAACATTTCCATTAGTAAGAGGGAGCAGAGATCAGCACAGTAAAAGTACATAAATGCCTATTAGATATACATATGCACTCCTAGAGTTCAGCACAGAGCAAACCTTAATGGATTTTTAAACACCCAAAGTGTATTGGCTAGTGGCAGCAAACAGCTTCTTGACAAAGGCAAAAACTATACAAATCAAGAATAATCTATATTTGACTGAGTTGAAATATTTATGTATGGCCATTCTATGTATGCATCTTCATGAAGCAATATAGATGGAATGCACTGGAAAACAGCACATTGTAAGAACATTTCTTCTGGTACTAATTCAATAAATATTTAAAAATTATTTATAGGCATCGCTCCTGCAATGTCTCCTAGACACTCCTATCACAGTAAAAGGTTTCTTTCATGGAGGCTCCTTTCACGTCTGATGAGGTCCTCCAAGAGATAGCATACTTGACCTCTGGTAAAACCCTGGTCCTGATGGCAACACTGCCTGCTTCTATAAATCCCCAACAACCTTGTTCCGTTGCTACTGAAGTCATTTAATTCGATCTCAGAAGGTGCCCATTTTCCACCATTCTTCCTTCTAGCTCCCATTACTGTCATGCCTAAAGAAAGTAAGGACCCTCAACACTTGGCAATCAGGTTGGAGTGTCTCCTGGGGCATCTGTTCCACCTTGAACGGAGAGAGGCCAGATATATCACCCTGAAAACTTTCACCATTATTCACCATTATTCAATATGTAAGACGCAAGAGATCCCATCTAATGTTACTCTCTCTTGATGTAGTGAAGGCTTTTGATCAGGCAGACTGGCGCTTTCTGGAGGCGTTCGTAACCCATCTTGGTCTGGGTCCAAACATACTTCGTCAAATCCTAGCTTTATATGGTTTCTCCCAGGCACAAATTTGAGTAAACAGCATGCTTTCGCAACCATTCTTAATCCATAATGGCATGCAGCAGAGATGCCCCCAATCCCTCATGTGGTATGCCATCATAATGGAGCATCTCCTCACGGCCATAGACCAAAACCTGAATATACATGGGGCATTGATAGGCAACATCATGTTACGTCCTCTGCTTTTGCAGATGATGTTCTAGTCTATGTCTCCAAGCCACAGGTCTCCCTCCCTGTCTTTATGAAGACAATTGCTGAGTACAAGGTAAATATATCTAAGAGCTTAGCAATAAATATAACCCTTGATAATGAGCTTGTCCAAATGCTGCAGGCTTCCTTTGATTTAGAATTACAAATTCCATCTGATATGACTCAAACATAACCCAAATAACTATACCCCTCTGCTCCAATCTATTCAGTCTATTTGCGAGTTTGAACTGTAAACAGTGATCCTGGGTTGGTAAAATCATTGCTCTTGACTCTTATATCTTAAACTTACTGTGTCCCCACTTTCCGAAAGGCTTTTTCTTCTCCTGATCCAAACTTATTACATGCTTTTTCTGGCAGGCAAGATTCCGAAGAATAGCCAGTGAATATAGCCAATCATTTGACTGCCAGGATATTTGATCTCAGAGGCATAACTTGAAACTCTTGGGCCTCAGTGGAAAATTTGTCATGGGGCACCATTCCTAAATCAAGTCATTTAGAATAGTGGGTTCAGGGCCAGTAGCGACTGCTACTTGTGCATCTCCCCTATAGATATGCACCTGGAAATGAGAAAATAGAGGAAAGAAGTTTAATCAGCATTAGTGTGGTGAGGGTAATCTGTGCCCTTAGCTTATTGTCCAGGTCATAGCCTTGACCACTGCAACCTAAATAGTGATGCCAGTGCTTATTGGCGCCCTAAGGGTCCTGGGCCTGGGAGTGACTGCATTCTCTGCACCCTCTCAATTTTGCCCTAATTGATCTCAAAATTATGGGTTCAGTTGGAAAGCCAACAACATCCTATGCTCCTGTCGGTGGTTCACTGGTTCCCAGGAGCAGCATGGTCTCAGACAAATGTTGAACAACTCTCATTTGTTATAGGATACATTATTAAAATCTGTAAGCTTTAGCAGTCTTGCTTTGCACTCTTCCTTTGAAATGGACCCTTAAAATCCTCACATTCTAATCAGCTTTATGCTGATAGCTGCAAGAACGGTGAATCCCAGGCTCTGGAAGAGCTCAAGGGCCCCAACAGTAATTGAGCGGTTTCAGGAGCTAACTGACTTAAAACAAATGGAGGATCTCGCTGTAGGCACCACACAGGAGTCAGACAGACGAGCTAGGGTGTGGAGCCCCTGGATTGCCTTTTAGTATTCTTCAGAGTTTGTGCTGTACTCTTAATGTAGGCCTTGGAATCATATCCATGGTGGAGTCTTTCAGAACTTTCAAATTTACTTTGTTTAATTAATTTGTTTGTTTTTTTGTTTAGACTTATTAGCCTTGGTTTATGATTCAAGATGGCAGTATTTCATTTATGATAAATAAAACAACTTGCAAAGTGCTGTCCATAAGTATTATTGTTATTAGTATATATCATGCATTTATTTTTATGGATTTGAGTCGCTTGATGCTTCATCTGTGAACTGTGTTATGCCTCCACCAACCATCCGCTCTTACAATTTATGCTTCAACTGTATTATTTATACTGCTTTTGATTCACTTTAGTCTTTTCTATTTTTGTAACTATCAATAATCTTTTAATAAATAAAGATTGTTATAAAAAAATAAACTAAGAAACTAAAGATAACAGATTTTCAGGTGTAGCTGAAGCAAATGATTTTTTATATTTTCTATGTTTTTCTTGACAAGAAAATCCTAGAAGAACAAATACAGAAAAATATTTTGTTGTAGTCCACACAATAGTGCCTTCCTTCTGTATGCTTTATTATAGCATATGGATGCCATGCTGAGTTGTCCTTAGTTTGGGACCCTTCGGTAAGACTGAGCGGCGGGTAGCTAATAAAGAGAATCTCCAGCAGACCTAGCCAGTACATGAACCACATTTCATAATTGAACATTCATTTGAATGATTGGCATGTAATAATACATTTCCTCTGTAGCAGCCACAGCAGGAGAAATCTATGGCTAGCCAAACATCCACAGTAAAAACTTTGGATTGATGAAAATATCAGAAGCTGAACCTATGATGATCAGTTGATTTCTGAGTAGGCTTCCATCTAAATAGAGACTGTATTGGTGAGAAAATCTTTTAAATGGTGAAATTTAACAAGTTTAGCTCTGATTCATATTTAAAATTGTACTGTACTGATGCATACCCTTGCTACAATTAGAAAACAATATATATACCTCGATATTACATACATCCAACACCTTTCCTTTTTTATTTTAGCTTGTGAGCAGTTATCTCTTGGAGTGGCAGCTATATTTGGACCATCACACAGTTCTTCAGCAAATGCAGTACAGTCTATTTGTAATGCCCTTGGGGTTCCACACATCCAAACTCGCTGGAAACATCAAGTCTCGGATAACAGGGATTCTTTCTATGTCAGCTTGTACCCAGACTTTTCTTCACTGAGTCGAGCAATTCTTGATTTGGTACAGTTTTTCAAGTGGAAAACAGTTACAATCGCCTATGATGACAGTACGGGTAAGAGAAACTTCTCAAAGACCATCTTAAAGATTGCAATGCAAGTGATAAATAGATTCTCTACAAGAAATAGATTTAACAAGCTAGTCTTTAAACATTTTCTTTAAAAACGAGTTTCATTTTAAAGATCTAAAACATTCTGAAGAAACTATTGATTTAGTAAGATCACTCTTTTGACCTTCTGTCTGCGTAAACAACATAGCATTTTCCTCTCTGACCTTCCTAAATGTTAATCGAACCCAATTTGTGCCATTGGGACTTAGACACTATTCTTTTTAGCATGCTGTCTTTTTTTTATTAAAAGTGTCTTGAATGTAATTAGACAAATTTTTAGATAACTAGGATATTTGATGTTTTATTTGATGAAGTAAATTATAGTGACTGACAGTAACTTACCCTGTACATTTCTTTAATTTTCCTGTTGGGTCTGGAATATAATAGCTTTCTTTCCTATATATGTCAATTCTTCCATGCTAAGCGGTAGCTTGAATTCAATTGTTTTCATGTAATAGCTGTCTGGGTTAATCTTTTTAATAGCATTACAGTTTCATCATAATATGGGAGCAGTGTAAGTGTCCCAATGAGGTTTATTGTTAAATGACCACCCTTGTGCAACATAATTGACACACAAGCAATAGAACTTCAGCAGGCATAATGACACAGGAAAATGTTCATAATTAAGCTAACAGTAAATGTTGCTTTAATTATGCTGTGTGAAGAACAATGTAACTTGGCAGAAAATGATTGATTTGTTTTCTCCATTAGTAAAGGGGTAGAAAGCTGGTGTAGTACACTTACATTTAGGTTAGCTGTGCACATGCTTAAAAGTATAAGATCACTGCAATATTACCACACAGGTTCTTAAAGTCTTATATTATGTACAATACTTGTTTTATATAAAAATAGAGCTCATCTAGGTTGTCTCCAAAGAAAGTGACATGGGTAATGTAATATTTCATATCTGACCTGATAACAAAAGCTCCATATCAGTGTTGCCACTAAGTTTCTAAGTGTTGTATGAGAAAATGCCAGTCCTCTGTCCTAAATCCTTAGCACATCTTTCCCATGAAAACCAACAAGCAGAGAAATAGTAGCAGTTAAAGTGGTACGGTGGCTTTGCAGCACTGGAGTCCTGGGTTCGAGTCCTGCCAAGGGAAACATCTGCAAGGACTTTGTATGTTCTCCCCATGATTGGTGGGTTTCCTCGAGGTACTCCACACTACAAAAGACATACTGATAGGGAATGTAGATTGTGAGACCTATATGGGATAGTGACTGACAATGTCTGTAAAGCGCTGCGGAATATTATGGTGCTAAATGATGCTAAATAAATAAAGTAGAAGTGTGAACACCACAACACACAATTTGCAATTTCAAAGCACTCATGACCTTTTCTGATAATGTAATGTATGTGCATATCTTCCTTTGTCTGAATATGCCGGAAAGGCTTCACTTTGCACTTGAGTTATGATCATATAACAATGGAAATTGTTTAAGATTTTAATTTTCATAATCATATTGATCTTACTCAATCTTGGTTTTGTTGTCTGAAAAAAAAAATTGCAACAAAAAAGCAGCTTTTCCATAACATGTGCCTTAGCCTAAAGGGGTTTTCCAGGCACAGTTTTATTTTTTTTTTTTTAAATGGTCTCCCCCACCTAATTTTCCCCAGTGTATGTTCCTACATTCCCACTGTCCAACCAGACAGTTAACATAGCTGTAGTGCTTGGAGAATGGTCAGCCTCTTCTTAGTTATGTAAGCATTCTCTAATCTAGCCAGAAGTAAGGATAGAAGAGAGAACAGAGAAAGAATGTCATGTCATTGGAAGTGGAAAAATTCATACAGACTAGTCAAGTAACCACCACCATGCTGTAGGGAAAGGGGCTACAAAAATAGTAAGTGCCCATTTAAAAGACCCCATACATGGGCTGATGGGTTCAAGGGAAGCATAAAGTGTGATCCTGGAAAATCCCTTCTATCCGTTAAGGACACCGGAATTTTTTTATTTAACTGTATATGTGTTATTAGTTATGAAGGAATTATTAACAGACAATAATATAAAAAGGTATAACTTACAGAAGGCTGGAGAACATAAAAAAACTGGCAAAAAGCCAGTATTAAATTTACATCATTAGGGAAGGACCACCATTAAGGTGGATCCCTCAAATGACAGTAACACAACTGTCAAGGCCTCCAAGTTAGAGGAAAAGGGAGTCAGGAAATCTATCTGAATAAACTACAAATGCGGATATGTACTGGCTTAAGCAGGAGGACATGTCTGGGATCTGAGTCCTTGGCGGCGTAGTGTGTTACTGATGATAGCCTTTGTTACATTAGTCCCAGCTTTCTGCAAGTCAGATCTTGCGTCGAGCTCCTGATCGAGGGAGATTATCAGTGGTCTTGTATGTCTTCCATTTTCTAATTATTGCTCCCACAGTTGATTTCTTCACACCAAGCTGCTTGCCTATTGCAGATTCAGTCTTCCCAGCCTGGTGCAGGTCTGCAATTTTGTTTCTGGTGTCCTTCCTTCCTCTTTGGTCTTCACCATAGTGGAGTTTGGAGTGTGACTGTTTGAGGTTGTGGACAGGTGTCTTTTATACTGATAACAATTTCAAACAGGTGCCATTACTACAGGTAATGAGTGAAGGACAGAGGAGCCTCTTAAAGAAGAAGTTACAGGTCTGTGAGAGCCAGAAATCTTGCTTGTTTGTAGGTGACCAAATACTTATTTTCCACCATAATTTGCAAATAAATTCTTAAAAAATCAGACAATGTGATTTTCTAGATATGTTTTCTCATTTTATCTCTCTAGTTGAGGTCTACCTATGATGTCAATTACATGCCTCTCTCATTTTTTTTTAGTGGGAGAACTTGCACAATTGGTGGCTGACTAAATACTTTTCTTTTTTTCCCCACTGTATAACAAACAATTAACACAAAATATGGGAAAACATGATAGAAAAAGGAGATGTGAACATAGGAAAAACTAGGGGATGGTGAAGAGGGTTCCTCCCATTCAGGTACCAAAGTAGTATATATCTGTAGACTCGAGACTGTCAGTAGGTGTCCCACAGGTTCCAAATCAACCAAAATTGTTCTAAGGAGTCATTGAGAGAAGTAGTGAGGTGTTCCATTGCATGTATGTTTATCATTCAAGTCAGGAGGTCCTGGAGTTAAGGGGTTGAGGCTTGTTTCCATCATTTAGCAATCAGGGTTTTAGCAGAAGTGAACTGTATTGCCCTGAGCTCCCCCATGGGGAACACCACTGGAAGCGTCTCAAAATAATACAGAACCTTCAGTAGAAGGGTCATCTTGACCACTGCTATACATCCAAAAAAAAGTCAAGGGTAGGCATTGCCACCTATCTATATGTTTGCGTAGCTCCAAAAATAGCGGCGGAAATTAGCTCTATAGACTGTGGAGTAAGATGGGGTGATATGTACCCCCAAGTATTTAAGGGAGGTCTCTCTCCATTGAAACTTAAAATTCTGCTGAAGCAGCTGGAGGAACCAATATAGGCAGAGCCTCTATCTTTGAAGTATTGGAGTTATACCCCAAAGTATATTGTGAAGATTGGAAAGGGAGATATGGGGTTTCATAAGGATAAGGAGGACATTGTCAACAAAAAAATGACACTTTAAATTCTTTACTGTTCACCTTAACCTCATTGATATTAGGGTGTTGTCTAATGTGGGCGGCTAATGGTTCAATGCACATAATATAGGGAACAGGCTTCATCCCTGACGGGTGCCATTGCAGATGTAAATGTGGACAAGGTAGGGTGTGAAAGGAGGATAGCTGTTGTCGTGGATGAATACAGATTTCGTATGGCAGTAAAAAAGGGGCTTATGATACCATATGTCTTTAATGCTTTAAACATAAATGGCCAGCCTTTTTGGCGTCAAGGCTAAGGAGAATCGCTCCTTAGAATTCCTCCTACTTGTTCATCAATAAGGTCCAGGGTCCATCTAGTGCTGTTACCATCCTGTCTAAATCGGACAAAGCCCTCAGTCTTTATGGATCAAAGAAGGCAATAAGTTGGTTTAGAATGGCTATGTGTGGCTCTTATTTGGTTTAGGTATAGGGGTTAGATGGGCATGCAGAAAGGACTGTGGGATAGCCAAGCCTTGCAAGAATGAGTTATATAAAGCCACCATTCTGGGTCACAAGATCTCCTGGTACGTTTTAACATACAGTACAGATCAAAAGTTTGGACACACCTTCTCATTGAAGTCATGGGGAAAGCAAAAGAATTGTCCACGGATCTACGAGAAAAGGTCGCTGAACTGTATAAAACAGGATACAAAAAGATATCCAAGGAATTGATAATGTCAGTCAACAGTGCTCAAACTGTGATTAACAAATTAAAACTCAGGATCTCTGCAAAAACCAAACCACAGTCAAATAGACCAATCAAAATTTTGGCCACAACTGCCCGGAAAATTGTTCGGGATGCAAAGAAAAACCCACACAAAACATCAGCTGAAATACAGGACTCTCTGAAAACTATCGGTGTGGCTGTTTCAAGATGCACAATAAAGAGGCACTTGAAGAAAAATGGGCTGCATGGTCGATCTGACAGAAGAAAGCCATTACTGCGCAAATGCCACAAAGAATCTCGCCTTCAATACGCCAAACAGCACAGAGACAAGCCTCAAAACTTCTGGAAAAAGTAATTTGGAGTGATGAGACAAGAGTCGAACTTTTTGTCTACAACCATAAAACAGAAACGTTACATTTGGAGAGGTGTCAACAAGGCCTATGATGAAAGGAACACCATTCCTACTGTAAAGCATGGAGGTGGATCACTGATGATGTGGGGATGTGTGAGCTTCAAAGGCACAGGAAACTTGGTCAAAGTTGAAGGAAAGATGAATGCAGCACGTTATCAGCAAATACTGGAGGAAAATTTGCACTCATCAGTCAGGAAGTTGTGCATGGGACATACTTGGACGTTCCAGCATGACAATGATCCAAAACACAGGGCCAAGTCGACCTATCATTGGCTACAGCAGAAGAAAGTAAAGGTTCTGGAGTGGCCATCTCAGTCTCCTGACCTCAATATCATTCAGCCACTCTGGGGAGATGTCAAGTGCGCAGTACATTCAAGACAGTCCAGGAATTTACAGGAACTGGAGACTTTTTGCCAAGAAGAATGGGCAGTTTTGTCATATAAAGAGCCTCATCCACAACTACCACAAAAGACTTCAAGCTGTCATTGATGTTAGAGGGGGCAATACATGGTATTAAGAACTGGGGTATGTGAACTTTTGAACAGGGTCATTTTGATGTTTTTGGTTGTCATTAAGATTTAAAAAGAGAAAACACAGAAATTTGACAATAAATGGCTTCAACCAAACACTAACCATGAGTGGCACCTGGTACTAATTTCCTTCATTATCTGAAAAACCCCATTTAACTGTCAGCCTAACTTTCCAGTTTTCACTGACTTTGCAAAAAAATGGTGTGCCATTCCAAAGTGACTGAAACCCTCCGGCAGCAGGTTGTCCAGATGAAGGCAAAGGGGTGACCCTATCAGCCATAGCAAGAGAAGTTGGTCATTCTAAGTCTGTGATTTCTAGAATATTGCATCTTTAAAACATCACAAACTCATTCACGTCCCCCAAGAAGGCTGGTCGCCCTCGAAAGACAAATGAATCTAAATGGGTAATTGTTTCAACACTGCATCTGGAATTGCTCACCAGTTCAGCACTGAACAGGGTAAGGATCTATCTCACTGTCATACAGTGTCTCAACATGGATACGCCCCCAGGGCGTGGTTAAACCAAAATACAAATATAAATATTACAAATCAAAATAAAATGACAAATTGCCTGATGTTATATATATATATATATATATACTATATATTTATTGCCTGATTTGTTACACTTGGATGTTACACTTATTTTGGTTTAACCACGCCCTGGGGGCGTATCCATATGTAACTTTGGGCTATTTATTGCTGCCTAGCATGACAGGTAACATACAGCCAATTTTCATACACTTGAGGAAGGAGTTGCTACTCCGAAACGCGTCTGCGTCGCGTGTATTGGTTTTGTCTTCAATAAAAGCTATCCTTCTAAGAATTCTGGTCTGATGAGCACTGATCCATCTATGCATATTGCATTCAACTACGGTTTTTGGTCCATTATCCACCCTTTCAAGGGACTTAGGGTACATTTACACAATACTGAATAATTGCCGTGTGACGTCTGTTTTTAACAAACGTCACAGGGCAGCATTAGTTTCAAAACAGCCGTTTTGCTCCTCTTTTGTTTGAATCTTGCCTTATTCACATGGGACTTATTAACATGGCATTGAATAACCATTATGCAACAGATGTTTTTGAAACAGCAGTCACACTGCCATTGTAGAGCCCATGTATGTCAATGGGTTTATTCACAAAATAACTGTTTTGTATAGGTTTGACTTATACAATGAAATGTGCATGTCTACTTCTCTTGTAATACAGTATTGTTGACAAATGCTGTAAATACAGCATTTCTCTAAAATATTTCTACAAATTATAAGCAATTAAGATAATAATTGACTTTTCTTTACATTAATTTATAAAATAAAAGCACAATGGCATCTATATTGTAATGTTAACAATGTGCACTGATAATAATAGCATATTATCAATGTAAAGAAGAATGATGACAATTATAAAAATAATACTGTAATAATAGCAATAGACAGTAATTACAATAGTAGAATACTCACTGAAGCTATAATCTATAATATTCTATTTTTAGTTATAACAAATATCTATTTGATATATCATATAATGAATATATCAGATTACAGCATAAGGACTATTATAAATTTAGAAAGTTTCATAAGCTTTCATTAAAATTCAATATTTAAAACAGACCAGGGACATGTTCTTCAAATACCTTGTGATAAACATTGCTATAAAAACCATAGCTGTTTCAATGTCTTTATTTTTATCATATTGTGGATTTTAATGGATTAGCTGAAAAATAGAAGGTTTTCAAAGTGATATCTATGCTCTTTATCTACATATTCTACGTACTTTCCACAGGAAGCAGGAAACTACTATTTGTGCATTTGTTAATACAAAAGTAATTTTAAGGTTTCATAAAATTGTTCATGAAACAGAGAAACTTGTTTCCTATGGGAATCTAACACTCTAGATTCATAGCTATTTTTTAGGCTTATGATATGCATACTAAAAGGATATAAATAACACTACATATTAAAAAAAGAGCTTAAAAAGACCATATGGAAACTGAAGCTGTTAGGTACTGAGATTGCAGAAGTTGAAAACTATTGTACAGTTGGTTATTGAGTAAAAATACAAAAGCAGTACCAGGTGTTGAAGATATAAACACTTTTTAAAGATACACTGTACCTCTGTTTTAATATTTTTTTAAGATTTTATGTACTGTAATGCCATACCTTTTAAGGTTGGTAAAGCAACAAAATATGTTTAGCGTATTTACTGGATAATAAGAAAAATATATGCAATGCCTAAATTAAAATATTATTAAAATCTTTACAGGCTTTTTTTTATAGTTTCATTTTTCTCTCATTGAAATTACCTCTTCAAATGTGTATCTGTCAAACAATGACTTTAATTCCTGTATCAGTGGCCACTGAACTTAGTCACCTAAAAGTCCTGAGTTAGGTAATTACACTCAAGGATTTAAATAGGTATATAGGAAGAATAACCCTAGATTCACATGACTGAGTTTTACCAGCCTGAACAGTATGCTGGGAGTGGGACTTCTAGCATCATAGTTATCTATGCTGCTAGGAGTCGGTAACTCCCAGCGACATACTGTACCATACTGTAATCGGTATAGGACAGTATATTGCTGGGATGCAGGTACTCCTAGAATCACAGATAACTATCATGCTAAGAGTCCCTCTCCCAGCATGAAGTTCAGGCTTGTAAATCTGGCCAACACACGGACCGAATTTCACAGGTCAAACTTGGTCGTGTGAATCTAGGGTAAGGCAGGTATGTTACACCAATGAAATCAGCAGTTATGGAAGATAGCTCTCAGAATGTCTTCTACTTGTAGGGAAGTATTTAAGAAGAGAGAGAACATGCATAGAACTAGGAGCTTTATTAGGCTAGATTCACACGACGGTGAATGCTGGCCGTATGATGTCCGTTTTTTTTAATGGATGTCACATGGCAGCATTGATTTCACTGTCAGTGAATGGGGCCAATTGCATGACTGTTAGGTCATGTCCTATTTTTGGCCGTTTTCCTGGATCCCTCCATACACTTGAATATATGAGGAATGAGGGAAAAATGGGTGACCCTTGGGTGCATTTTTGACGGCCGTTTTGCATCTCTTTCATGTGAATGTAGCTTTAGACTAGTAATAAAACAATGAGATGGCCGTCACAATTATTCAATGGTCGTCACATGGCCATTATAGAGTGATTTACAATGGATCTATTCACATGCCACTATCTGTCAGTTTTCACAAATAGTACATGTCTTTTTTTTTTTAATGGCCATGAAAAAACTGGACCCTCAAAAAAATGGACATGTGAATAGACACATTCGATGTGTTGTCAAAATAAATGTGTCACACATCCATTTTTTATTGTCATTTGAATAATCTCTCAGGGTTTAGGCAATACTGAATTATATTTAATAGTTTTTTTATATATTTTTTTAATTAATTTTGTGTAAATATTTGTGTATAGGAGCAATCTACAGAGAACATAAATGGCCATCAAAACTATTGCACTGTTGATAGCAGCCAGTTTGATGGGTATTGTATACAGTGGCTTACAAAAGTATTCATACCCCCTTTAACTTTTTCACATTTTGTTACCTTACAACCACAAACTTAAATGTATTTTATTGAGATTTTAAGTGATAGACCAACAAAAAGTAGCAGATAATTGTGAAGTGGAATGAAAATGATACATAGTTTTCAAAATTTTAATCAA
The DNA here is from genome assembly GCA_947044405.1 of Leptodactylus fallax. NCBI lineage: Eukaryota > Metazoa > Chordata > Amphibia > Anura > Leptodactylidae > Leptodactylus > Leptodactylus fallax. The sequence goes on from CAMRHE010000024.1 coordinate 5,370,791, forward strand.
ATGGAAATCTGAAAGGTATGACATGCAAAAGTATTCAGCCCCCTATATCAATATTTTGTAGATCCACCTTTCGCTGTGATTACAGTAGAAAGTTTTTTGGGGTATGTCTCTACCAGCTTTACGCATCTAGAGACTGAGGTTTTTGACCATTCTTCTTTGCAAAATAGCTCAAGCTCAGCCAGACTGGATGGAGAGCAGCAATTTTCATGTCTTGCCACAGATGCTCAATGGGATTTAGGTCTGGACTTTGACTGGGCCATTCTAGCACTTGAATATTCTTTGATCTAAACCATTCCACTGTAGCTCTGGCTGTATGTTTAGGGTCATTGTTTTGCTAAAAAGTGGATCTCCTTCCAGTCTCAAGTCTTTTGCAGCCTCCAACGGGTTTTCTTCCTGGATTGCCCTGTATTTAGCTCCATCCATCTTCCCATCAACTCTGACCAGCATCCCTGTATCTGCTGAAGAAGAGCCTACCCACAGCATGATGCTGCCACCACCATGTTTCACAGTGGGGATGGTGTGTTCAGGTGGATGAGCAGTGTTACTTTTCTGCCTCACATAGCACTTTTCAATTAGGCCAAAAAGTTTAACTTTGATCTCATGTGACCAGTGCACCTTCTTTCATATCTTTGCTGTGTCTCCTATATGGCTTGTGGCAAACTGCAAACGGACCTTCTTATGTCTTTCAACAATGGTTTTCTTCTTGCCACTTTTCCATAAATGCCAGATTTGTGGAGTGCACGACTTATAGTTGTCCTGTGAATAGATTCTCCCACGTTAGCTGTGAATTTCTACTGCTCCTCCAGAGTGGCCATGGGCCTTTTAGTTGCTTCTCTGACCAGTGCTCTCCTTGCTTGATCTGTTAGTTTAGGTGTACGGCCATGTCTTGGTAGGTTTGCCGATGAATAATATTTTTTCCATTTTTGGATGATGGATTGAACAGTACTCCTTGGGATGTTCAAAGCTTACGATATTTTTTATAACCTAACCCTGCTTTAAACTTCTCCACAACTTTATCTCTGACCTGTCTGGTGAGTTCCTTGGTCTTCATGATGCTGTTTGTTCACTAGTGTTCTCCAACAAACCACTGAGGCCTTCACAGAACAGCTGTATTTATACTGAGATTAAATTACACACAGCTGGACTCTGTTAACTAATTAAGTGACTTCTGAAGGAAATTGATTGCACTGGATATTATTTAGGGGTATTTTTGTACAGAGGGCTGAATACTTTTGCACGCCACACTTTTCAGATTTTTATTTGGTTAAAATTTTGAAAACCATGTATCATTTTCATTCCACTTCACAATTATGTGCTACTTTGTGTTAGTCTGTCACTTAAAAAATAAGTAAATAAATAAATAAATAAATAAAAAAAATACATTTAAGTTTCTGGTTGTAAGGTGAAAAAGTTCAAGGGGGTATGGATACTTTTGCAAGCCACTGTATGCTCCTTACCTTATGAAATGTTTCAAGAATGTGCACTCGGAAACACATCATGCAATACAGACATGCTGTGGACATTCTTGGCACAAACAAAACTTCTATAAGGAACTGGCAATCTACCATGGTGTTTATGTAACTACTGAAACAATACAATTTACAATGCCTAAAAATTGTAATGTCTCTATATACTACTTACATTTACTCACGTTTGTTTTCAAAGCAATATTAATATTAATTACTTATTGCTGAAATATAATTTTTTTGAGATATTACTTACATTTACTTGTTTTACGTTTGAAATAAAAGTAATCTTTAACTGAACGCTGGCTATGTTTTTACTGCAGAATAAGGCAGAACATTAGAGCCTTAATAATAAATTTTAGACAATTATTCAGCATAATGTGTATTTCAAAGTAATAAACAAGTTTTAGGAGGCATCCCATTCATCGTTAAAATGTGTAATGAACATGTGTTGTTATGTTTTATAATGCTTGAGTCATATAAATGTTTAGATTTGTTACAACATAATCTGTATCATTAACAAGAAATATTGACCGATGTTTCTGAGAGTTTAAACAATATGGTGAAGAGTTGCATAGTTGGGTCATTTTTAAAAAAGTAACTTATCTTCCTGTTATTGCTTCAGATAGTGCTTTAAGAATTTATTTAAAATGGACTAGTGCAAATTTATCATCCTCTAGAGCATCAGTAATAACCATTAACTGAGCTCTGAAATTTCTACATTCCAAGTACCTATAAAATTGTTTACTGATACACTACTATGTATTCATTTATAGAGTTTTAAAGATTGTCTCTGACCATCTTAAGAGTGGTAGTCTTTTGTCCTCATAGGTTGCCAGTGGACATAACCATGAATTCTGGAACATTTTATAGTCTCCCACTTATCAGAAACACATTCATGATTTCCTTTTTGTGGTTGAGTAACCTTCTTGTGCATGCACTGTCCCTGTCTGCTTCTAATTTCCTGGTCAAGAAGAAACACAGCCACAGTAAGGAAATCAAATGACAATAGGTCGAACACAATTCCATTCCATTGAATAATCATGTCTACAAGACACAACAATTACTGAATTGTCAAAGCTCAGGGTTAATAGATGGAGCACAATACACGTGTAAAAATATAAACAGTGGGGGAAAAAAGTATTTAGTCAGCCACCAATTGTGCAAGTTCTCCCACTTAAAAGGATGAGAGAGGCCTGAATTTGACATCATAGGTAGTCCTCGACTATGAGAGACAAAATGAGAAACAAATCCAGAAAATCCCATTGTCTGATTTTTAAAGAATTTATTTGCAAATTATGGTGGAAAATAAGTATTTGGTCAATAACAAAAGTTCATCTCAATACTTTGTTATATATCCTTTGTTGGCAATGACAGAGGTCAAACGTTTTCTGTAAGTCTTCACAAGGTTGGCACACACTGTTGCTGGTATGTTGGCCCATTCTTCCATACAGATCTCCTCTACAGCAGTGATGTTTTGGGGCTGTCGCTGGGCAACACAGACTTTCAACTCCCTCCAAAGGTTTTCTATGGGGTTGAGATCTGGAGACTGGCTAGGCCACTCCAGGACCTCGAAATGCTTCTTACGAAGCCACTCCTTCATTGCCCTGGCAGTGTGCTTGGGATCATTGTCATGCTGAAAGACCCAGCCACGTTTCATCTTCAATGTCCTTGCTGATGGAAGGAGGTTTGCACTCAAAATCTCACGATACATGGCCTCATTCATTCTTTCATGTACACGGATCAGTCGTTCTGGTCCCTTTGCAGAGAAACAGCCCCAAAGCATGATGTTGCAACCCCCATGCTTAACAGTAGGTATGGTATTCTTTGGATGCAACTCAGCATTCACTCTCCTCCAAACACGACGAGTTGTGTTTCTACCAAACAGTTCTACTTTGGTTTCATCTGACCATATGACATTCTCCCAATACTCTTCGGGAACATCCAAATGCTCTCTAGCAAGCTTCAGACCGGCCCGGATATGTACTGGCTTATGCAGGGGGACACATCTGGCACTGCAGGATCTGAGTCCTTGGCGGCGTAGTGTGTTACTGACGGTAGCCTTTGTTATGTTAGTCCCAGCTTTCTGCAGGTCATTCACTAGGTCCCCCCGTGTGGTTCTGGGATTTTTGGTCACCGTTCTTGTGATCATTTTGACCCCACAGGGTGAGATCTTGCGTGGAGCCCCTGATCGAGGGAGATTATCAGTGGTCTTGTATGTCTTCCATTTTCTAATTATTGCTCCCACAGTTGATTTCTTCACACCAAGCTGCTTGCCTATTGCAGACTCAGTCTTCCCAACCTGGTGCAGGTCTACAATTTTGTTTCTGGTGTCCTTCTACAGTTCTTTGGTCTTCACCATAGTGGAGTTTGGAGTGTGACTGTTTGAGGTTGTGGACAGGTGTCTTTTATACTGATAACAATTTCAAACAGGTGCCATTACTACAGGTAATAAGTGAAGGACAGAGGAGCCTCTTAAAGAAGAAGTTACAGGTCTGTGAGAGCAGAAATCTTGCTTGTTTGTAGGTGACCAAATACTTATTTTCCACCATAATTTGCAAATAAATTCTTAAAAAATCAGACAATGTGATTTTCTAGATACAGTATGTTTTCTCATTTTATCTCTCATAGTTGAGGTCTACCTATGATGTCAATTACTGGCCTCTCTCATCTTTTTAAGTGGGAGAACTTAAACAATTGGTGGCTGACTGAATACTTTTTTTTCCCCACTGTATATTGGGAAAACTATCCAGCAACTAAGAAGGAGAATTTCTAAACTTGTCAGCTGCATTAATACAGGTGATGACATTCCCCTAGCTAGACGTATGAAGCTTCATCACAAAGGTGATATTACATAGTTTAACCTATGGGACATCCGAACAAGGTGATCCGAACAAACAAATTATTACAAGAGGAGGCCCTCTGGATTCATAGATTAAACTGATTTAGCCCCTCTGGATCTACATTTACACCTTTTCTTTAAACAGCTATGGTATTTGCACTATATTTGTTCTGCCCTTTGGGGAATGTGGTATTTCTATCTCTTATATTAAGTCTGTGTGATGAAATCTCTAAATTCCAGTTTTTAATTAATGTGCAAGTACAAGATTGTAATGATGCATGGGCCGTATATCTTAACGTTTTTACATTTTAAGTCTAATCTATAGACAAGTGCGCATGTGCTGTTGACTTGAGACTTCATAATATATCCTTTTTATGAGTATTTCAAAGGTGCTTGCGTGTGCCACCTTGTATGGGGATGTAGAATGAAGAAAAGCCATGGCACTCACTTTTTGATGCACTGAAAATAATTTTTTTTTATTGTTGTAAAAACAAAACACAACACAAAAATGTCTACCAATGTGAAATCGAGTTATCCACAGTAAATAGATATGCTGAGTCATAGGGTGACGTTTCGTTGCCAGGGCAACCTTTCTCAAGCCAACTCATGTGGAGAAAACACGTGTAAGTGGTGGAGTCGCATTAGTAGGGGTGTGTGCACCCTCCCAAAGGGAAGCAGTCATCTTGTATGGGGATGTGTCCTGGATACCTGATCCTTTTTGTTGAGTTTGTGATACGCTGATTGGTTTCTTAGAACTGATAACAGCTATTGGTGCTTTGGAATGTCCGTCTCCTTGTTCATGATGCACATATACAAACTGTTCTTTTTTAAATTGGTGGAGTAGGTACACACCTCCTATAGTGATATCAATACAAGACTTGACTCTGATGAGAAGGCCTTCTTATGCTATTTTCCCCAGACCCCGGATGAAGCTAGTATGGCAAAACATATCTGGGGGGCTCACAAATAGTATTTAATGCAGGCAGGCAATGCAACAATCTAGTGGTGGTGTATTCTGCAGGTACACCACTGAAAGAGATATATAGTTATAATACTTTGTAGGTAAATAGACTGAGAATGTAATACTGATAATAGCATTGCTGACCTGTGTTTTTAACCCTACCTTTTATGTAGAACATTATTAAATGTTACATTTTAGGAATAGCGCCCTTTAACTGTATTTTACTGATTACTGAATTAGGTGGAATACAATTGAGTATTTCTCTTTTTTTGCCTTAGGCAATTTGTTAGTTAGACTATAGAAAGTTTCTGCATTTATGGTTCTATACATTAGCAACCCAACAAGACAAAAGATTGTCAGCACTGGTTGGAACATATTTAAAACAAAAATATGTAATTATATTTTGTCTGCAAATTTAAATGTTATGTTCATGGGAAACCCTTTCTCTCAGTCTAACCATACTTCAGGACAATTATACTGTACATACTTAAGCATACTAAACCTATGAAAATACTAGATACATTGCTTACAGTAAAGTTCACTGGTCCTCCCAAACAGCTAACAACACAGAGAAGTGGATTGTTAGCTGATATCATCAGATAAGTTTAGTACAGAAGTGCAGACCCTTCTACTTTGCTCTACATCGTGATGAATTAATGTATTGCTTGCATAGAAATAAAGCTGTATAACAAGCTAGAAAAAAATTCTAAATTGTTAAGTATCTATTTTTCTCCTAAGACAGTATTAATATGTTGTTTTAGTGTGAGTCTTTAGTATGAGTAAGGTTTAGGTAAGGACTATATGGTGTTATATAGAAGAATTAAGTCCTTAGGTCTATATCTTTACAAGCATATTGAAACCTAATATACAGTATCAACATGGTATTTTATTAAACTATATACATGTAATGAACCTAAACATAAAAATAATCACTGAGAAAATGTAAAATCTATTAAAGGGATTCTGTCAGCAGGAAAATCATTATCAGACTAATAACAGTACCTTGTAAGCCTGCTTTTACACTTTTTATGAAAATCATTTTTTTTTATTCTCATGCAAATGAGCTGAAAAGGGGTTTTAGGGCTCTTCGCCTCCTATTGGGGTTTCGCTCTTCAATCCAAAGAACTCACCTAACTCCAGAGAAAATGTGGCAAAGTAAAAGATGTCACTCAAGCAATGGTGGGAGGATTTATATGGCAGTTAGGGGAAATTATCTAGAGCACTCCTCTTTTTTTAGCTAATTTGCATAAGAATAAAATGTACTAAAAAGGTACTGTTATTATTATGATACCGTTGTAATACCCCTCTGAGTCTAATCACACGGTATTCTTATGTAATACCCCTCTGAACATAACCAGGAAGTCTATTGGCACTGTGACCCAGATGTTTACCATCGTCCTGGTCGCAACGCCAAAAGAGTTGCACCAAACACTTACACAACACTTACACAAAGTCATCAATAAAGTTTACATTCTTTCACTGTCCCTGTCCTGTCTATACATGATACACCGACCGCCTCTCGAGCACTACCTGTTAAATGCTAAAATAATAGCAATAACGATTATTACTAGAGATGAATGTATAAAACACTTCTGACAGGCGGAAAGTTCCATCAGTCAGATAGCACATTTTCACCCATTGAATGTCACCATATTAAATTTCCGTTTTTTGGAGCTTTCAAATGGGTATAATAGCGGGTGGTGATGGGGAGGCGCCCACCTATGAAACCTTTGTACTGGGCCCACCAATGTGTTAAAACGGCCCTACCTGCAAAGTGGATGGGATTCTGGGTAATCCTATTCACACACTGCAAAAAAAAAATCTGCAGCATTTTTGAAAATCACAGCATGTCAATTATACCTGAGGAAATGCTGGCTTATAAGTATAATAGGATCAGAAAGTCCGCAGAGTAAGACTCTGCAAAATCGCAATGAAAAACAATGTGGAAAAAACGCGATATGTTTCTGCCATGGTTTTTTATGCAGCCTTTTTTTTTTTGATTTTTTGCTGTGCTTCGCTATGTGGGGCCTTAGCTTAAAGTGGTATCCTCATCACATGTCATTTATGTCATATGCATAGTCCAAAAGTTGTGGGTCCTAAATCTGCGACGTTCACCTAACTCCAGAATTAAGTTACGCTGACCCTGTCCAAGTGGCTGTACTACAATATTTCCTTAATTCCCAGAAGTGAATAGGAGTTTTAGGAACAGAATGATCTCATTGAGCTGTTTCTTTATTCCTGACCACTTGACTTGCCTTCAACTGTATCATTAAAGTGAAGGCCAGCGGAATCTCCATTCTGCGCCCTGGTAGTCTGCTTGAAAGGAAGAAAAGAATAGAATAGAAGAATAGCATAAAATAGAATAAACTTTCTTGATCCCCTTGGCGAAATTGATATTTCCAACAGCTCCAGTTAACCTAAATAACACATGGACACATGTAACGTCAATACAATCCAATATCAAACAAGAAGAGAATAGAAGATATAAAGCTTAGTGACATCACGAATAGACAGTCATTGACACTGTTGAAAAGTGAGACCGCAGATGAAATTAATGACCTTTTAAATCCTTTTCTGATGCATCAGAGCTGGATGAGCCTTCCACTGAAGGTGCTCCCAGAAGGACCTCGTGGAGAGGGTGTGTGGGGTTCCCCTTGATCATCTATTTTCCTCTTCTGTACAGTACCCTCCCACTTGTCAGCCACCGCTCCAGCCCTTGACCAGCTAATCAATATTTTTAAAGTCTCTTGACCTAGCATTAACCCCCCCCCAAGCCAAAGCCACATAGCTCAGAACCCCTGTGACCAGTGATTGGTAGAAGATAGTAGCTCCTTACGCACCTCAAAGAACTGCAATTGACAAAGGAAGAACAGCCTACTAGCCCCTTTCGTACACCTTGTCTGCATTCAGTCTCTAGTTTATCATCCAGATGTATATCAAGTACATCAAGGACCTAACCTTCTCCACTTCTTGCCCCTCAATGCAGACCGAGTTGTTGAACATACTAGCCTTCCCAAAGTCGATAACCATCTCATTCGTTTTTGACACATTCAATATGAGAACCATCTCCCTATACTCCTTGTAATCACCATTCTTAATGCACACAACAACCACTGAAAAAATCTGCAAGAAGCAAGGACCAGAGACATATTGGAAGTCTTACATGTAGACAGTAAAGAGGAATGGCGTCAACACTGTACCCTATGGTGCCCCTACACTGCTAACCAACCTAATTTAAAAGGAATGTTGTAACCTAACCAGCTGCCTGCCATCTGTCAGTAAGGTAGTCATCAATCCAGTGTACAAGAGATTCAGTGACTGACATCTTATGTAGGCATGCAGCCCATGCCTAATAGTGTTAAAAGTGCAGCTAAAATCAAAGAAGGTGATCTGAACACTAGACACTTGACCCTCTAGCTGAAAATACACACTCTGTAATAAGTGAATGAGAGCAGTGGATGTCGGGAAGGGGTTAAACAAATGGGAAAGAACTTCACGCAATTGGCCACTGCAACCCCTTAATATTCTAGGGACAACATTGTCAGGCCCAACCACCTTGCTGACTCTCACCATCCCCCATTCGGGGGGGGGGCATGACAAATGTTCGCCTTTTGGCCCAGCCATTCCTAGTTACTCAACTGAGGTGTCCATATGTCAGATCAGTGTTTAGATCATTCTTTTTTTAATAAGAACCGTTCAGATAATAGTTATACTGTATATTTGAGACTTGCTATTGAAAATACAAAAGGTAACTCTTCTTTTTGGACCAAAGTGACGGAGATAACATTTTAAAAATGTGGCATGCTGAAGTCCCCTCTTATTACAGTAGGCATGGTCAGCAACCTCTTCTGAAGGAAGTTGCTCTGACTGTAATGTACGTATTTTTTTTCTTTTTTTTTACTATAGTATAGGGACTAGTTAAATCAATATGCCCCAGGAAATATAAGACTCAAGTCCCTGGAGTTAAAATTAGGAAATGTACCTGCTGTGTTACATTTATGTGGCCTAAGCCTCTGTCAATCATACATACACATGGGAATGCAGTACTATGGTGCTTTCTTGTACACATCTGAGTATTATTATACACAATCAGTCTCTTGTTTCTGTGAAACTTGAACTGTATACATAGTTTACACAAAACTGCATTTAGCAATGGCAAACTTCACTCGCTACAAGCTTACTTCTCTATCACCTCTAGTCATATTACTACAGCAAACATTCTGCTCAAAACTAAAAAATAATGTTTTATTTTCTTATTTGCTGCTTTTCAATATTTTGTTCCAATTTGTCTAACTTTGGTATAAAACTTTTATATAGGCTTTATTAATCCTACTTGTGCACCCAGTTTGTATACACATTGATGTGTATCATGGCTGCATACTGCAAAGAAACCCATGTGTAGTCCTTATATCAGATCCTATGTTTCTATTTTTAAGAAGAATAAGCATTTGGAAGAAAGTAACACATTATCCTTAATCAGTTTTTATTGAGGTTTTTGCAAAGATGAACAAAAAAACGCAAAGCCAAAACAAAGGCATCAAATCAGACAGTAGGGGGCACGCAGGCCGCCCAATCGTAGAAAAGTCACAGAGGAACAGTTAGGGTAAAGGACAATCAATGCCCCCATCAGAGAAAATAGTAACAGGTAGCACAATAACAACATGAGAAAATGTATCATTGAGAAAGGTGGTCGAACAATCCATATTCCAATTAATCCCAAAGGCATTTGCTGATGCCGGGGTCAGCGTTCTGTGCTGGCCACTCTAGTTATCTCACACCAAACTCGTCAAACAATGTCTTAATGACTTTTCTTTGGGCAAAGGCATGCTGGAACAGGACAGAGCCTTTATCAAACTGTCACAAAGTTAAAAGCATACAAGTGTCTAAAATGTGTTTCTGTAGTATTAACAAATACCGCTGTAGCAGCCGTAGCAGCTGACACAGGGCCTGCAAACTTAGGGGGCCAAGTGAGCCACTGTAGCTTTTGTTTTTTAATTGGCTTTTACCTGCTGGGTAATGGGCCCTATTTACTTACCGATCCCGCTCCTGTTCACAGCCGCCTTCTTTCCCCTTCTGCCCTCTAGGTAGCCCCATGCATCCCATATCACGTCTCTGGGGCCCCTTGGAGGGAAGAAGGGGAAGTGGAGGTGCCGTGAGCAGGAGCGGAGATTGGTAAGTAAGGTCGCGGGCCTTCGGCAAGAGTATTTGTTGAGCAAACCTCAACAAATTCTGCTATTTTTATACTCTGGGGTCTCTTCAGATTCCAGAGTATAATGATTGGAGGCCTAGGGGAGGTGGGCGAACATAAAAACCAGTGTGACTCACCATTCCTACACTCCGGTGTGACTCCCTGCAGTCTTCAGACCTCTGTAGTAACGTCGCAGACATCACGTGGGTCAGATCGTGTTGTGATACATAATGACGCCGGCATAACCCCCGTCTGTGACGTCATTGAAGAGGACTGAAAACAGCAGGGAATTGCACCAGAGCGCAGGAGAGGTGATTACCACTGTTTTTTATATTTGTCACCTCCCCTGATCCTCCTATCATTATACTCTGGAGTCGGACCCCAGAATATATTAATAGTTTGGGGTGGTGTACCCCCAAAATTTCAGGTTATGCTGAACCCAAAATTCTTGCAATATTTGCAACAAACATCATTGGGGCCACAATGGGATATAATACTGTGTGAAGGGGCCACTATAGGACATAATACTGTATGGAGAGGCCACTAGGGGACATTGTACTGTGTGGAGGGGCCACTATGGGACATTATACTGTGTGGACACACATTTCTCAGTCACCACAACTGATATTTTAGTAACTTACTGACTGTTTCACTAATCAATTCATCAGGAGTAACAAATCAGTCTTCAGTAAGCATTCCATTAGTGGCAACTGCAAGCAGCCATGAAGTTGGAAATTTGTTGAACTATGTCAGAAATACAGAGATCTGTAAATACAGAGCGATGTCATACCTATAAAGTTTTTTAAATCTATGAAGATTTAAAGGGAGTATGTCTGGTCCAAAATGCAACCTAAACCAAGAATAGTGCAGTGTAGGAGCCTTTAATAGGAGCAAAAACATACTGTTGTGGATATGCAAATTGGCTTGCAAGACTAGTGAACTCAATTTGCTAGATTTGCCTACAGACAGTTGTGATGCAAGCAGAGATGGAAAATGTTATTCACAGCAATGCCACAGAAGAGTCCGAGCACTTGTTTGTAAATCAGGCTCAACCAGGTGCATTTGCAGACTGATTATCAGTTTATGTTGACAAAGGTATATTTATGTTCCTAATAATGCCCCCTATTGGTTTTGGAGGAATTTTGGATATGGTAGATTCCCTTTTTAATGAAACAAAAAACTATCAATACATTTTAACTTTATAAACACTGTGTTTTGTATTTAATTTGATTTATAAAAATGGATGCTACTTTGCTAAAGAGCTTGCCTTCACCCACACCTACAGTGTGCAGCATAAGACAGGTATATACTTCACATCTCTGTATATTAAAGTACTTATAATTTAAACAAATTGTACAGATTATAAAGAACTAAAGACTCCTTCACCTAAATTAAAACTCACCTTCTTTTCTGTTTTACCTTCAAGCTATATTACACATTTCTGCAAGATGACATATCACTTGAAACCCCAAGCAGGATATGGCAGCTCCTGCTACTAAGAGTTTTGTGCTCTTTATATTGATACTTCAGGGAGCCTTGCAAGCTGAAGCTGTTGAATATGTGCCAGCATGTACTGTATTTATTTATAAGAATGTGTTCAGAAAAACAAATGCCCATTGCTAGTTCTTCACTAACAAGGTAAATATATGGAATATAGGTAATCGAAGAAAATTTTAATAATTCCTTCTTAAAGAAGGAATAATCAGAATAATCCTAAAGAACACCTAAGCATAAGCGCAGATCTGAAAGTATTGAGATATGCTGACCCAAGAATAAAGATAAAGAATTATATCTATAACTCTCCACACTATTATTATGAAAATTTGTTTAAGTGGGAATCTCTGCACAAGTTATTAAACTAAGGCCAAGTTTGCACTATCGTCATTACAGTCCATTGCTGTGATATGTCATATGATCAGAGCAATGGACTGACTCTGACATAATGATTTAATAAAATGAAATGTACCCGTGCGAAGCCGGGTCCTTCTGCTAGTGATTTAATAAAATGAAGCACCCTTAATCTGCATCTGTCACCATTCACTGTAAGGTAAGGTAAGTCATACGCTTATTTTTTACTTTTGCAAAAGACAAAGTTATACCTGCACGACTTTTTCTTTCATTTGAAACATGGAACTAGACAGAAGCAAATGTTATATCATGTTTTTTTTAAGATAGAAACAAGCATGAAAGTCTGTGATGGATCCTATCAGTGCAACAGAATGTAAAACGGCGGCCATGTATCAGTGCCGATGGAGGCACGGGGTTGTATGTTGGGAAAGGTTGTTATGCCTACTAAACAAAACTAGAACATACTTACCTTAGCTTTTGAGTATAGGCACTATTATTTCGATTTCGTATTGGATACTGCATAGGGTAGTTGCTCCTCCTTCCCAGTGCTTTTTGTTTGATGTAAGTGTTCCCCTCTTTTGTTAATAATTTTAATATGAATTAATAAAGTTAATTGCTTTAAGACATCCAGATATTAGTGGGTGACCATGTATCAGTGCCAACAGGGGAGCGGGGTTGTATGTTGGGAAAGGTTGTTATGCCTACTAAACAAAACTAGAACATACTTACCTTAGCTTTTGAGTATAGACACGTACCTCTAATGAATGTGCCGGCATCTGTGTATGTTCTGACATTAGAAACACGTTAGCTATGTCAGAAAGGGTATTGTATTGAGTGCTAGTTAGCGTTCATCTCTGTGAGGTACTATTATAAGAGACTGCACTGAAGGCTTGTTTAAAAGGGCACTGTAGCGAGCGCTAGTCAGTGTATGTTTCTGTGAGGCAATATCACAAGAACCTACACTGACTGAATGGTGGGGAGCGAGTACTGAATGGCTTGCGCTGCTGTTTACGAGCAAGCCTGTATTAATATCCAGATTACATGCCCCGGCGCTCCACATTGCGCTATTGGTTTTTAATGGGATGAGAGAGTTACCGATGCAGGTGAATTTATATCCAAATAATACTGAATATTAGTGGGATTGTAACGTCTCTGCCTGTTGGGGTCTCTGTGCCACCCTCTGCTCACACACTGTGGTGAAGGAGGCGTGTTCAGTTTGATTCCTTGCTTAAGGTTCTTGTTGCTCAGTCTGAACACTGCCCTAGACTATGTAATTGAATTTCAGCCACACCCATCTCCTGCACCTTGTTTCTTTCGGCCACTCAATAGTTAATCTTAGCCTTGCCTGTGGGATTTACAGCATGTATACCAATCAAGTCTGGGGCAGGTCCTGGTCTTGCTATAAACAGGTCATCAGCCCTCACATGGGGGCTGGCTATTGAGATTTTGTCTTGTGACTTTGTCCCTGCTAGCTCCTTTTCTGCTATTACCTGTATTCTTATTCCTGACCTCTGGCTTTGACTTTGACTATTCTCTTGGATTGTGATTCTGTACTGCATTGCTCGACTGTTACGGAACCCTTGGCTTGCTGACCTCCCTTTCGTTGTTGATTGTCCTGTCTGTATTCTGTGTTGTCACTTATTCAGAGTAGGGAACAGCTCCAAGTTGTTGGCTGCCACCTAGGACAGTCAGGCAAGAGGCAGGGCCAGTGGGGGGAAGTTCAGCTTTAGGGCTCATTGTCTTGTTGTGCCCCTCTCCCTAGGGATCTGCAGCAGCACTGGGGAATTGCTCAACTGACAATTCCCTTACAGGGATACTGGCAGTTTCTAACCCTAAGAAATGCTTTAGTGGTCCTATGGGATTTCAAATTGGATACTGCATAGGATAGTTGCTCCTCCTTCCCAATGCTTTTTGTTTGATGTAGGTGTTCCCCTTTTTTGTTAATAATTTTAACATGAACTAATAAAGTTAATACATCCAAATATTAGTGGTTGACCCTCCTAATCAATTTTCATATGTAGACTAAAAGTCTATTCAAACCAATTTATAACATACGATATTGTTAAATAAACTGCAGTAATGGTATATCTGGAGCATTACAAGGAGGTGGAGACATTTTACAGATGAGCTTAAAATTAACCTTATATAATTTAAAAGCAGTCTTGTAACCATTAAGTCTTCTGAAGCCAAACAGGAGAATATAGAAACTGAATAATCTTTTGCAATGATGTACAAATCTATGACTTGATTAAGATTTACTGATAGGTACCGCCTGATTGAAACAGAAAGAATGCATTTTCTGTATGTCATCCATAATGTGCTTATTGTAAAATTCAGTGTCATTATTTTGTTTAAATCACACATGAGACCCGAATTTCAGGCTGGGTTACTATGAAATTGCAATTGAAATAATAGAAGATGCAAGTAGAGAAAGGACAATGTAAATTTAGCACTGCTGAACAAATTACTGCCAGACAGACTCGTAATACTGGACACCTGAATGATTGGTTTTCAAGCTGTTGATGGTCAAGAGAGAATGGCTTTATATTGGGTTCTGAAGGAAATAAGACTGTTCTAGACTCTGTGTAGTCTGATCTTACAGTCATGTTGTAATCTATGAGTCGCCTACTTATACAGTCATATGAAAAAGTTTGGGCACCCCTATTAATCTTAATCATTTTTAGTTCTAAATATTTGGGTGTTTGCAACAGCCATTTCAATTTGATATATCTAATAACTGATGGACACAGTAATATTTCAGGATTGAAATGAGGTTTATTGTACTAACAGAAAATGTGCAATATGCATTAAACCAAAATTTGACCGGTGCAAAAGTATGGGCACCTCAACAGAAAAGTGACATTAATATTTAGTAGATCCTCCTTTTGCAAAAATAACAGCCTCTAGTCGCTTCCTGTAGCTTTTAATCAGTTCCTGGATCCTGGATGAAGGTATTTTTGACCATTCCTCTTTACAAAACAATTCCAGTTCAGTTAAGTTTGATGGTCGCCGAGCATGGACAGCCCGCTTCAAATTATCCCACAGATGTTCAATGATATTCAGGTCTGGGGACTGGGATGGCCATTCCAGAACATTGTAATTGTTCCTCTGCATGAATGCCTGAGTAGATTTGGAGCTGTGTTTTGGATCATTGTCTTGCTGAAATATCCATCCCCGGAGTAACTTCAAATTCGTCACTGATTCTTCTACATTATTCTCAAGAATCTGCTGATACTGAGTTGAATCCATGCGACCCTCAACTTTAACAAGATTCCCAGTGCCGGCATTGGCCACACAGCCCCAAAGCATGATGGAACCTCCACCAAATTTTACAGTGGGTAGCAAGTGTTTTTCTTGGAATGCTGTGTTTTTTTGACGCCATGCATAACGCCTTTTTGTATGACCAAACAACTCAATCTTTGTTTCATCAGTCCACAGGACCTTCTTCCAAAATGAAGCTGGCTTGTCCAAATGTGCTTTTGCATACCTCAGGCGACTCTGTTTGTGGCGTGCTTTCAGAAACGGCTTCTTTCGCATCACTCTCCCATACGGCTTCTCCTTGTGCAAAGTGTGCTGTATTGTTGACCGATGCACAGTGACACCATCTGCAGCAAGATGATGCTGCAGCTCTTTGGAGGTGGTCTGTGGATTGTCCTTGACTGTTCTCACCATTCTTCTTCTCTGCCTTTCTGATATTTTTCTTGGCCTGCCACTTCTGGGCTTAACAAGAACTGTCCCTGTGGTCTTCCATTTCCTTACTATGTTCCTCACAGTGGAAACTGACAGGTTAAATCTCCGAGACAACTTTTTGTATCCTTCCCCTGAACAACTATGTTGAACAATCTTTGTTTTCAGATCATTTGAGAGTTGTTTTGAGGAGCCCATGATGCCACTCTTCAGAGGAGATTCAAATAGGAGAACAACTTGCAATTGGCCACCTTAAATACCTTTTCTCATGATTGGATACACCTGGCTATGAAGTTCAAAGCTCAGTGAGGTTACAAAACCAATTTTGTGCTTCAGTAAGTCAGTAAAAAGTAGTTAGGAGTATTCAAATCAATAAAATGATAAGGGTACCCAAATTTTTGCACCGGTCAAATTTTGATTTAATGCATATTGCACATTTTCTGTTAGTACAATAAACCTCATTTCAATCCTGAAATATTACTGTGTCCATCAGTTATTAGATATATCAAATTGAAATGGCTGTTGCAAACACCCAAATATTTAGAACTAAAAATGATTAAGATTAATAGGGGTGCCCAAACTTTTTCATATGACTGTAGCTCATTTACAGATGCATATTAGTTAAACAGAAACAATGACATGGAGGGAGTGTCACTACAGGTTCAGACTACATAATAATTGTCTGTTACTATGGAGACATACAGTCATGGCCAAAAGTTTTGAGAATGACACAAATATTATATTTTCACATGATCTGCTGCCCTCTGGTTTTTCTGTGTGTTTGTCAGATGTTTTTATCACATACAGAAATAGAATTGCATTCATATTATGAGTAACAGAAGCTTATATTGACAGTTAGAATGAGTTAATGCAGCAAGTCAATATTTGCAGTGTTGACCCTTCTTCTTCAGGACCTCTGCAATTCTCCCTGGCATGCTCTCAATCAACTTCTGGACCAAATCCTGACTGATAGCAGTCCATTCTTGCAGAATCAATGCTTTAATTTTGTCTGAATTTGTTGTTTTTTGTTTGTCCACCCGTCTCTTGATGATTGACCACAAGTTCTCAATGGGATTAAGATCTGAGGAGTTTCCAGGCCATGGACCCAAAATCTCTATGTTTTGTTCCCTGAGCCATTTAATTATCACCTTTGCTTTATGGCAAGGTGCTCCATCATGCTGGAAAAGGCATTGTTGAGCGCCAAACTGCTCTTGGACGGTTGGGAGAAGTTGCTCTTGGAGGACATTCTGGTACCATTCTTTATTCATGGCTGTGTTTTTAGGCAAGACTGTGAGAGAGCCGATTCCCTTGGCTGAGAAGCAACCCCACACATGAATGGTTTCAGGATACTTTACAGTTGGCATGAGACAAGACTGGTGGTAGCGCTCACCTCTTCTTCTCCGAATAAGCTGTTTTCCAGATGTTCCAAACAATCGAAAAGGGGATTCATCAGAGAAAATGACTTTACCCCAGTCCTCAGCAGTCCACTCCCTGTACCTTTTGCAGAATATCAGTCTGTCCCTGATGTTTTTTCTGGAGAGAAGTGGCTTCTTTGCTGCCCTCCTTGAGACCAGGCCTTGCTCCAAGAGTCTCCGCCTCACAGTGCGTGCAGATGCACTCACACCTGCCTGCTGCCATTCCTCAGCAAGCTCTGCACTGCTGGTAGCCCGATCCCGCAGCTGAAACACTTTTAAGAGACGGTCCTGCCGCTTGCTGGTCTTTCTTGGGCGCCCTGGAGCCTTTTTGGCACCAATGGAACCTCTCTCCTTGAAGTTCTTGATGATGCGATAGATTGTTGACTGAGGTGCAATCTTTCTAGCTGCAATACTCTTCCCAGTTAGGCCATTTTTGTGCAGTGCAATGATGACTGCACGTGTTTCTTTAGAGATAACCATGGTTAACAGAAGAGAAACAATGATGGCAAGCACCAGCCTCCTTTTAAAGTGTCCAGTGGTGTCATTCTTACTTAATCATGACAGATTGATCTCCAGCCCTGTCCTCATCAACACCCACACCTGTGTTAATGGAGCAATCACTGAAACGATGTTAGGTGGTCCTTTTAAGGCAGGGCTGCAATGATGTTGAAATGTGTTTTGGGGGATAAAGTTCATTTTCTAGGCAAATATTGACTTTGCAAGTAATTGCTGTTAAGCTGATCACTCTTTATAACATTCTGGAGTATATGCAAATTGCCATTAGAAAAACTGAAGCAGTAGACTTTGTAAAAATTAATATTTGTATCATTCTCAAAACTTTTGGCCATGACTGTAGATCTGAGCTTAGAAGCTGTAGACACCACATAATAGGTAATGTTTATATTAAAAAGATTATATTTCAAATCAGTTTAAAAATGTTTGAAAAGTGGACCTTACATTTTTCCGTTACTGTACAGTATATATAAAATATAAAATAATTTTAAAACAAATTATAGAGCCTCTATACATTTTATTACAAAAAGTATGACATTCTACATGTTTTTGTCTTTTCAATACACAAAACATATTAACACATTTTAAAATACTACTGCTTTGTAATGTTCTGCTACAATATGAATAGTCTCCAACACACTGATGTTTCTATGCTTTGTGTTTGTAGTGAAATTGATTACGTTTGGCAGACATAATTGAAAATGAAAGTAACTGTATCATTATTTTTGGATTCTGTTAGAAATTATCCATTATGCATTGTCAACATAGCAATTGAGCCACAGGAGGTCTGTTTTTATAAACGAGATCCACACCAAATTGTAAATGTGCTAAACTACAAGAGTTGATTTAACAATAGTTGTAAGCTTACAATGTGTAAAAATGTTTTAAACTATCAGTAAAGGGGTCTTAGCCATTCATTTTTATTAAGCATTTGTAGATTACATGGGGACTTAATAGCAGTTTGCAGGGCAGATTTACTCAGCTAAATGTGTCAGAAATCTGGTTTTATTTTCTTCAAAAAACAGGCCACATTTAAAACACTTTTTTTTTTTCACCTCAGCTGTCAAGGGGGCACAGCTTTGCTGGAAAGGAGTATGGCTTGTCAAAAAGAAGGCTTTAGATGCAAAAAAGTTTGGCAAAATTCCACTAAAAATCCTTGTGTAACTAACAGTGGCATAAAATTACAAAAGACAGTTTAAACTTGCACCAAATTTATCATCCAGCATCAGCCAAAGTAAATCTGGAGGATATTTTGCCTAGGTTTGAACTGTCTATATATTATATATATTGGACAGAATTAGTAAATCTGTCCACTTTTTGGATTACTTAATAACAATTATAACTACATCTGTGTGTGTGTTTACAGCATCATCATGTTACAGAGCTATGTGTAATTTTCAATTTGTAATCCAGCAATAAAGCAAATTGAATGCTGCCAGATTATCATTCATTCAGATCATATAGATAAACTTTAAGGGGGTTTTCCCATAAACATACAGTGGGGAAAAAAATAGTATTTAGTCAGCCACCAATTGTGCAAGTTCTCCCTCTTAAAAAGATGAGAGAGGCCTGTAATTGACATCATAGGTAGACCTCAACTATGAGAGACAAAATGAGAAAACATCTAGAAAATCACATTGTCTGATTTTTTAAGAATTTATTTGCAAATTATGGTGGAAAATAAGTATTTGGTCACCTACAAACAAGCAAGATTTCTGGCTCTCACAGACCTGTAACTTATTCTTTAAGAGGCTCCTCTGTCCTCCACTCATTACCTGTAGTAATAGCACCTGTTTGAAATTGCTATCAGTATAAAGGACACCTGTCCACAACCTCAAACAGTCACACTCCAAACTTCACTTTCACTATGGTGAAGACCAAAGAGCTGTGGAAAGACACCAGAAACAAAATTGTAGACCTGCACCAGGCTGGGAAGACTGAATCTGCAATAGGCAAGCAGCTTGGTGTGAAGAAATCAACTGTGGGAGCAATAATTAGAAAATGGAAGACATACAAGACCACTGATAATCTCCCTCGATCAGGAGCTCCACGCAAGATATCACCCCGTGGGGTCAAAATGATCACAAGAACAGTGAGCAAAAATCCCAGAACCACACGGGGGGACCTAGTGAATGACCTGCAGAAAGCTGGGACTAACGTAACAAAGGCTATCGTCAGTAACACACTACGCTGCCAGGGACTCAGATCCTGCAGTGCCAGACGTGTCCCCCTGCTTAAGCCAGTACATATCTAGGCCAGTCTGAAGTTTGCTAGAGAGCATTTGGATGTTCCAGAAGAGTATTGGGAGAATGTCATATGGTCAGATGAAACCAAACTGTTTGGTAGAAACACAACTCGTCGTGTTTGGAGGAGAGTGAATGTTGAGTTGCATCTAAAGAACACCATACCTACTGTGAAGCATGGCGGTGGCAACATCATGCTGTTTCTCTGCAAAGGGACCAGAAAGACTGATCCGTGTACATGAAAGAATGAATGGGGCCATGTATCGTGGGATTTTGAGTGCAAACCTCCTTCCATCAGCAAGGACATTGAAGATGAAATGTGGCTGGATCTTTCAGCATGACAATGATCCCAAGCACACTGCCAGGGCAACGAAGGAGTGGCTTCGTGAGAAGCATTTCAAGGTCCTGGAGTGGCCTAGCCAGTCTCCAGATCTCAACCCCATAGAAAACCTTTGGAGGGAGTTGAAAGTCTGTGTTGCCCAGCTACAGCCCCAAAACATCACTGCTCTAGAGGAGATCTGTATGGAGGAATGGGCCAACATACCAGCAACAGTGTGTGCCAACCTTGTGAAGACTTACAGAAAACGTTTGACCTCTCTCATTGCCAACAAAGGAAATATAAGAAAGTATTGAGATGAACTTTTGTTATTGACCAAATACTTATTTTCCACCATCATTTGCAAATATATTTTTTATAAATCAGACAATGTGATTTTCTGGATTTGTTTTCTCATCTTGTCTCTCATAGTTGAGGTCTACCTATGATGTCAATTACAGGCCTCTCTCATCTTTTTAAGTGGGAGAACTTGTACAATTGGTGGCTGACTAAATACTTTTTTTTCCCCGCTGTAACTATGTTTAATTTTTTTAGACAATTAAAAGTTAACATTTTTTAAAATAGAAGTAATTTAAATTGTGAAATTATAACTGACAAATGTCAAACCATAAAGTTTTTGCATTCATGGTTCATTGGCAACTGATCAGCAAAACACTATCACTACTAAGGTGGTTAAAGAAATATTGAAAACTCTAGAAATGTTTAATTAACTTTAATTTTCTACAACTTTAACCCCTTTCTGCCAGAGGTATTTCTCGATTTTCATTTTTGACTCACCGCTTTCCAAACCCCATAACTTTTTTATTTTTCTGTTAACAGAGCCATATGAGGGCTTAATGTTTGTGGGAAAAATTGTTCTTCATAATGGTGCCATTTATTATTCTGTACAATGTACTAGGAAACTGAAAAAAAAAATCAGAATGGGGTAGAATTGGCAAAAAAGTGCATTTGTGCGACTTTCTTACGGGCTTCGTGTTTACGGTGTTCACTCTGCACCCAAAATGGCATGTCACCTGTATTCTATTTTTCAGTACAATTCCGGGGATACCAAATATAGTTTTATTACGTTTTAACCTCTTAACAAGAATCCGAAACTTTGCAAAAAAAAATGTTTTTCTTAAAGTTGCCATATTCTGACACCTGTAACTTTTTTTATTTCCATGTATGGGGATGCATAGGTCGTCTTTTTTTGCAGAGCTAGGTGTACTTTTTAGTTATAACATTTTGGGGAATGTCTATTGCTTTGATCATTTTTTATTAAAATTTTTATCAGAGGTGAAATAGCGAAAAAATGGCGGTTTGCCACTTTTTTTTTCCCCCGCATTGACCGCACGGGAAAAATATTTTTATAAGTTTTTACACTGGGAGTTTTCTGACATAGAGATACCTAATGTGTATGTGTTTAACACAATTTTTCTACTTTTATGTGTATTTTAGGGAAAGGTGGGTAATTGCAATTTTTAATACTTTTTAATGCTTTTTTTTTATACTGTAATTTTTAGCCCCCCTTGGGGTCTTGAACTGCAGGTGCTCTGATTACTAATGCAATGCATTATAATGCTAATGCATTGCAATGCATTGCGAAATACCAGCATTTGTATGACAGACTGCATACATTGCCTATTTCCGCAATGTATGGATGAGAGTAACCAAAATATAATTTATTGTACTGACACTGTAAAATGCAGAGTTTTTTCCACTGTGCTTCCTTAGCAGCTAAAAACACTGCGTTTCCGCCAGGTTGGACTTTAGCTTTAAAGGACTCAATAGAGACTTAAACATTGATGTTTTATCCTATGGTTTATAACGCATTAATGTTTGGTTGGTGAGAAGTCCTAACTCTAGGGCTCTGCAATCAGTGCAGTGAATATGCTGCAGCACTACAAGATCTCCATTATTGTTTAGATAGGTCCAGTGGCCACTCAGGATTGGTACTAGGATATTATTATTATTATTATTATTATTATTATTATTATTGTTACTTTTTTGTACATTTTTTGTATATAGTAACAGTGTATTTTTGCATACATACTGTTTTAGAAACATTTACTTCACCTGTTTATTTATTTTGTGATAAGGACATGTTTATCTATAGACCCTTAGTGTTGTACTTGGGTGAGTAGGGCACCTGGGTGAGTGGGGCTTTCATCTATTTTAACATGTCTGTTTTATTAAATATTTATATTCCCCATGGAGTATTGGATCATCATTTCTTAAAACTCTGTGACATTCCTCTGTTATTCCTCCTATAAATTTATGAATAAATTAACTGGGTGATACAAGTTTGAGGTCACTGTCAGCACTGATTGAACAGTGTCAGACTGTCTAAGGAAACACCCCTAACTGGAAAATCCACAATGCAAAGCTATAAGAAAAGATGCTATTGAATTGCTATTTTCTGAGGAATGCCAGAAAGCAGTAAAATAGTCATGTCAGGAAAGATGACAGATCCTCTTGGTCCTAAGTAAGCATTAAGACTGTTTATACTCTTAGAGTTTTTGCTGTTTTTCACTGCGATTTTTGTGCGTTTCTTTGCTGAACAAATGTATCATCCAGGTGTTAAAGGGATTATCTGGGCATAAAAAAAAACTCTAAAAAGTGCTCTGCTACATTGTTTTAAATTAAACAAACCCCCCTATAAACTTTTTATACAGTTTTACCGTAGAAAACATTATACTCGGTTGTACTTCATATTGTTTACATTACACAGCTTCCAGGTCTGTGCACTTCTGGTTGCTTCAGCTGTCAGAAAAAACAGAGGCTACAGCCCCTCCCAGCTGCAAGTCCTCCACAGTTTCACACAGTTTTTTTTTTTACATATGTTGCTCTCCTGCTACCTCCCCAAGATCAGCCTGCCAGGGACAATTACATTGTTGTCCCAGCTGTCTGCTATATGTTTATGTTGATTTATATACAATGTGCTTCTGCTTCGCCTCCTGTCTCTCTTATCATCTTCATGGCCATTCACCCTCATAGAGCTCTGTTCACAGCCTTATCTCCCTGCACTTAGGGTCTGTGCAGGGAGATACAATGATAACAGACACAGGAGGAGGGGGTAGGGGGAAGCAGAAGCACGTTGTACATAGATCAATATAAGCATATAGCAGACAACTGGGATGTACAGTGTAAAGAAAAAATGTGTGCACCACTTCTTTGCACTGTTCGTCCCAGCTGTCTGCTACATGTGTATATTGAAAACCTGTATGTACAACGTGCTCCTGCTTCTCTAAGCTTACCTGTCCCCCTGCACAGCGAGTCTGGCCATTATCCCTGAGCAGCACTTGCATCACTAGCATGGGAGGGTCTTGCAGAAAGGAAGCAGCGCTGCTCACATAAAGGAATGCAGGTGAGGAGTCCCTACTTCAATTCCATAATGACTTCAATGACTTTCACCCGACCATCAACCTTAAACTTAGCTATTCAGGGAGTGAAATTCACTTTCTGGATACCACAATATACATTAAAGACCACCGGCTACTCGCATCAATATACCACAAACCCACAGACAGAACGGCCTACCTGAGAAACGACAGCTTCCACCCCAAGCACACAAGACAATCTATAATCTACAGCCAGGCTATACGATACAATCATATTTGCTCCGACAAAACAGACCAGGACAAGCACCTCCTGGATCTGAGGATGAAATTTCTCAGATTGGGATACAAACCAAAAGTGACAGACAACCAATTAAACAAAGCAGCAGCCATTAACAGAGACAGTCTGCTCACATATAGAGAGACCCAGAAAGATGCCCGAGTGCCCCTAGTTGTCACCTACAACCCACAGCTGGAGATCCTACGAAGGATTGCCAAGGAGCTCCAACCTGTGCTACATAGGGACAACAGACTCAAGGACATATTTCCAGTCCCCCCTCTCCTCTCCTTTTGACAACCACCAAACCTGAGGCACATTATCGTCCGGAGTGCCCTGAAGGCCCCAACTGAAAATGGCACCTCACCTTGCCTACATAAAAGGTGCATGACCTGCAAGCACATCCACACCGCTGACAGTGTACCTATCCCAAAGTCACAACAGGTGCACAGAATTAGGGGGACATTTTCCTGCAGGTCTCCCAATGTGGTGTACCTCATAATGTGTGTGCAATGTCCCACCACAGGCCTCTACGTGGGGGAAACAGGGCAGAGACTCAGTCAACGAATGAACTCACACAGATCCACCATTAATAACAGCAGAACAGATCTCCCAGTGGCCGCACATTTCTCCGGAGAAAACCACTCTATTGAAGATTTGCGGGTTGTGGTTTTAATGGGACATTTTAAGACACAGGAGAAAAGGAAAGAAATGGAGTACAAATTTATGCAAAAATTTCAAACTCTGCAATTTGGACTTAATATTCATGCCAGCTTCATGTCACACTATGTTTGAACCATGAACTGAACTCAATATTCATGCCAGCTTCAAATCACACTATGTATGACCTGTGAGGGACACAAATCACCTCCTGATAGCAAACAGATAACAGCAAGAATTACTGATCCCTCCGTCACGCACCACAAGTTTCCAGACTGTTTTTTTGACCTGTTGTAAATAACTTCTCTACTTAGATTGCAAAATTTTTTTTAAGGACTCTAAAATGCTTTGAAAACCATGTGTATAAAAATCTGTTAATTTTCAGTTCTTGTATCACACCATGTCTGATGAAGGGAGCGAGCACTCCTGAAAGCTTACTTATAAATATACTCAGTTAGCCTCTAAAAGGTATCGCCTGATTTCTTCACTCTTCCACTACATAAAGGAATGGGACAGAGAAGGAAATAGGAGGCGGAGTCAGCTAGGGAGAACAGGGCAAGGACCTCCTACTCTCTGGATGATGTCCCGGCCCCCAGAACTTCTCAAACCCGTTACCTCACAGGATGGACTGAAACTAGGCACAGGGTGGTCACGTGACCAAGATGCAGTTTGAACAACTGGCACCACAATGGTACAGCAAGTATATTGCAAACTTGCATGGGTGAGCATGGAGGGTAGGATATTAAAAAAATGTGTTTATCCTGGACAAACCCTTTAAAGGTTAGTAAATAGTAAATTGGGGTGAAAAAAAAAATCTTGATAATCCCTGTGCACTGGAGATTTGACTTTGTTTATGATGAGGCATATGCTTTTGTTGTAGAGGGACCAATGAATCTATTTACATAAATGACCGCAGATGCTGCTGATTGTCTCAAAGGTCACATGAGACTGAGACCAAACAGATACTGGTGGCGGATAATGGAGTACTGGTGAGTATGCGTCATTTTTTATTTTACACCTTCCCTGGACTCTACATGGAATTCCTGAATAACCCCTTTAATTTATGCTCAATTATGAACACATTCTTTTTACATTGTATGGATAACAAAGTGTAAGATTTATCAAAATTGTACTTAATGGTCATACATGTGTGCCAAAAAATGTCTACCTGCCTAATAAAAAGAAAGAAATTTTTCACAATTGATCAGAGGAAAATATTAACGATTATCTTGGGTGACCTGATTTTTTTTTTTATATCAATAGTTTTTACTAAATTTTAAGTAAATACAATACAAAGGTAAAGCAAAAACATAGGGTACAGTCATGTAAACAGAATACAAAGATGCTCGTGAAAGACAAAGTATTTAGAGGAATACACATTAAGACGGACTCCAGTAACATTTAATACTATAGGTATTCCACAGTTGCAAAATAGGATAAATGCAGTCTTCAAGTTGAGGCAATGGGGGAAGGGAACAGTTCGCAATGGGCAGGGAAGGTAGAACAGGAAAGAAACAACGGACATATCAAAAAGGCCTAAAGAACATAGGAGAGTCAGCCAACTCTATGACATCTAATTGGACGGATTGGTCTGCCACTCGGGTGAGTGCGCAGATTCTCCCGCTACCAGTGATAAACAATATATAAATACATACACAGTAAACCCCATACTTGACCAAAGAGGGTGGGCATCAAAAAGTTGAGGTATAATAAGAGATGAGCATCAGTAAGCATTTACAGAGGGGAACGATACCAACCAAATCTCACAGTTATCCTGGAACTTATGCGGATTGCCACCCCCACAGGCATAAATTTGTTCAAATTGGCAATTCAGGGAGACCACGGAAATCAGTTCTGGAAATGCTGGGTAGGAGGTAGATTTCCATCTGCGCGCAATAAGTAGGCGAGCAGCTCCAAGTACCTGGCAAATGACAGTTCTATGCTTAACTGGTAAAGTGTGGATGCCCAACAGGAGCAGCGCCATCTCAGGTGTAAAACCCACCCCTCCACCACATAGTGTGTTAATTAAGGAGAAAACCGACACCCAGAAGGGCTGAATGAGTGAGCAATGCCAGAAAATATGGAATAAAGAACAAACTCCCCCACACCCTCTCCAACAGACAGAAGGACACATGGGAAAAATCTTAGCTAATCGAAGGGGGGCTAGTACCAGCGCAGGAGTAACTTACTATATTGCTCCCAATGTGAAGCACACACCGTGGACTTCTTAGCCCACCTGATCGCCTCCCGTCACCAGTTGGCCCCAAAACCACCGCCCAAGTCGTCCTCCCAAAGACACATGTACTTGGTTTTCTGGAAAGTACAATCTGAGTTTAAAGCATTGTACAAAGTCTTAGTATGATATGCAGCTAGAGAAGTTGAACCTGGATTGAGGGAGATTCCGACAGGTACGAAACCAACCTAGTATAAGTAAACTTCTTATGAGCAGGTAGACTATACTTCTCCTCCAACGTGGAGAAGGGTACGAAGCTGTCGCCACTATACAGGTCAGATATATTCCAAATCCCACAGCCCCTCCAAACATCTAAGGACAGAAGTGGGACCATGTGTGGGAGCGTAGTAGTGGGAGAGGTAAATTTAGGGAGACCCTAGGGATAGTACTGTCTGAAACAGCGCAAAGGGCGTGCCAGGCCTCGGCAGTAGCCCTTACAGCTGGCGGCGCAGAGGGGGGCAGATGCATGGAGGGTCCTAACGCCAACAGGAAACCCTCCCAGCTCTTAACCTGGGACATTTGAGCCTCCATAGCCGGCCATAGTTTATCATGGTTTAGTGTAAACCAGAATTTAATCTGACCCAAAGCGGTTGCCAAGTGGTAGTGATACAAATTCGGTATTCCCATACCGCCGTTGTCCCTAGCCTTGAAGAGCGTGTGCAGGACCACTCTAGGCTTACAGCCATTTCATACAAAAGACATCATCTGTTTCTGGAGATCTAGGAAAACACTCCTGGGTATCGGGATCACCAGTGTCCTCAAATAGTACAATATTCGAGGAAGAATCCACATTTTGTATAGCACTATTCTCCCCATCCAACTATGCTCAAATTTAATAAGAGTATCAAGCTCCTTCTGTAGGGAAGCCAACAGACCTGGAAATTTGGCCTTAACTAGGTCTTTTGGATTCGATGTCATCTGGATTCCCAGATAGGGCATTGATTGTGGGCACCATTAATAGGGCGAGGAGTCTTTAATATGGCGAATATTAGTAGGCGTCAGGCCAATTCCCAAAATCTGGGATTTAGATTCGTTGACTTTATAGTACGATAATGCACCAAAATCAGACAATGTCTGGGACACTGCATGTAACGCGAAGTCAGTATAAGAGAGGGATAGTATCACATCATCTGCGAACAGATTAATTCTGTCATCCGTTTGCCCCAACCTGACACCAGTGATATCAGGGTGTGATCTAATTCTTTCAGCTAAGGGCTCCATCACTAGGGAAAATATTAAAGGGGACAACGGGCACCCCTGTCTCGTACCCTTCGAAATTGAAAAGGGACAGGACAGTACTCCATTCACCAGCACTCGCGCGGATGGACCAGAATAGAGTGCGGAAATAGCAGTCGCAATGGGGCCTAGGAAACCAAACTTACGTAATACCTCAAAAAGGTATCCCCAATGTACCCTATCGAACGCCTTCTCCGCATCCAGGGACAGGAGCAGGGAAGGCGTCCGCCGGGCTCGGGCCGCTGCTATCAGCGCAACCACACGCCTGCCTCCCCTTGGTGAATCCCACCTGGTCGCGCCCTATCAGGGTAGGCATGATGTCAAGAAGTCTATTTGCAATAACCTTGGCAAATAGCTTGACATCAGCGTTCAATAAGGATATGGGCCGATATAAGTTAGTTAGAAGGGAGAGAGGGATCTTTCCCTGCTTTAGGTATCGTCACTATCGTAGCAGATAACATTTCTTGGGGAAATTTGCCAGTTAACATGGCTAAATTGAAGATCTCTGTAAGGTGAGTAAGGATAAGTGGTTTAAATAATTTGTAATATTCCCCTGAAAACCCGTCTGGGCCATGGGATTTGTTAAGCTTAAGCCCATCAATGGCCTTAGCTACCTCTTGAGTGGATATAGAGGCATTTAGAGAGTGTAGCTGGCTTTGAGAAACGGAAGGAAGATGCAGGGAGTTTAGGAAGTGATTAACATCTGGAATAGAAGGCTGCGTGGTGTCTGGGTCGTCCTTCAAGTTATACAAGTCCTGGTAATATTTTCTAAACTCATCAGCAATATGCTGTGGATGGTATAGTTTTGCATTTGCTGCTTTAGAAAGGATAAACGGGATTTTAGATTTAATTCTGGTACCTTGACACGCTGTGCCATCAATTTACTAGCTTTATTGTACGACCGATAGTAAGAGGCTTTTAGTCTTTTGGAGTGCCTTTGAAAGTCCACCAATAGATGAGACCTTAAGTCATCTCTAGCCTTTTTCAGGGCGTTGAATAAGGTGGGATCGAACGTGGCTTTGTGCTGCTGCTCTAAGGTCGCAATGGAATCAAATAGATCCTTCATTATTTGCGATCTTTTACGCTTAAAGCAAGAGGCGTGCTGTATTAGCAAACCTCTCACGAAGGCTTTGTGATCATTTCAAAGACAAAACTTATCAACTACTGAGGGAGTGTTGATATAAAAAAAATTCGGCAATATCAGTAGTCAATTTTTCGGTCACTGATTTCAAGGACATAACATATGTGTTGTTACGCCAAGACACAGGAGGGGCAGTTGTGGCACCAGAGCGGATTGTGAGGGCAATAGGTGCGTGGTCGGACCACGTAATATTTCCTATCTCACAACATTGTATTTTCAAGAGCATGTCGGTTGGGGCCAAAAACATATCTAGTCTAAAATAGGAGCGATGCCTGGCTGAGTAATACGTAAAATCTTGCTCAGAGGCATGAAGACACACATCATGAAGCTCCTCCTGTTTGATCCAGGTCCTAATTGCTGACACTAATGCTTGCCACAATAAGTAGAGTCAGCAGAGACAAATTGGCCCTGGGAATGTTTCCGAACCTTCCTCAATACCGAATTCAGAAAACATAGTTGAGAGGAGTTAGGGCAGTACAAATTCAAATTAGTAAAAGGGCAATTATCTATCAGGCAGATAAGAGTGACATAGCGGCCCTTAGGGTCTGGGAGCACTCGCAGTAATTGGAAAGACACAGTATTTTTAACTGCAATGAGGACACCCGCAACCTTCTTGGTAGCATTTGAACAGAAAATATGAGGGAACAATTTGTGAGAGAACTTTGGTGGGCGAGGATCACAGAAATGCGTTTCCTGTAGGCAGAGTACATCAGCTGCAGATCTGAGAGTCTCTCTCCACAACAATGAGCGCTTAAAGGGACTATTCAGGCCCCTTACATTAAAAGATAGAATCTTAACACCCATAAAGACGGTCAAGACTCAATAACATATGTTAGCAGCAGAGAAACTTAAATATCTGAGTGATGCCCAGGGTAAAGCTATTAGCCCTAGAAGGAAAAAAAAACTTGTTAGGAACAGCATTAAAAAAAGAACTATACAGCAATAGGAAGGCTAGTCGGACATGACCGGGCAGTGTACTACTGAGCAAACTTGGGGGAAAGTTCGCCAGAAAGTTTAAGCACATAACGCACCACAGAAACTCACAGTGCGTCTAGTAAGGTTTCCTTCACCCGGCTGAAGTGTTAGGTTTCCACAGAGGGTCTAGCTTATGGGCTTCATTCCTGGACAGTCTTTGGACATCAGGTGCAAGCGGTGGCAGATGCCATTGCAGCAGGAGATGCTTCCCAGTGTCGAAGGAGTTGAAGGTGTGGGTCACCCCATTCCTGGAAACAATGATTTTAGTAGGGAATCCCCATTTGTAGGGAACATTATGATGATGCAGAATCGCTGTAATAGGAGCAAGCTTTTTCCTGGCGCAATGGTTTTCTGTGGGGGAGATCTGCGAAAAGCTGGATTGTCTTGAACGGCTCAGGCAGAGATCTTTTCCTGGATTCGAACATAAGACGATCTTTGATATGATAGAAATGTATACGGGCAAACGTATCTCTGGGAATATGGTCAGGCATGCCCTTCGGCTTTGGTAGGCGGTGGGCTCTGTCGATAATTAGGTCAACATCAGAGCAATGTGGCAGGGCCGCTTTAATTAGTTGTTGCAGGTAAGGAATCAGATCCCTAGTGGCGACAGATTCTGGAATGCCACGGAACTTAACATTGTTTCGTCTGTTTCTGTCCTCCATGTCGGCGAGCTTAAGTTTAACTGCCGCCAATTCCTCCTCTAGCTCATTGTGGGCATCTACTATGGTATTGTGTGCTGAAGCGAATTCGCCCATTTTATTCTCGACATGGTTAAGTTTGTCGCCAAGAGAGTCAACCGTGGAGGAGACGGACGTGATCGCCTTAGTGATATCTTTCTGGATAGATCTATGTAAAGCTAACATTATATCCTTCAAGAAGGACTCAGAAGCAGATTGAGTACCTGCAGGTATAGCTTGTAGCACATCTGAATCACAGAGTCGGAGTTCCTCTGCTGCTGACCCCAGGCGGGAGTCAAAACAAAAGGTAGTGTTCCATCTCATCTTCTGCTTAACTGGGCTTAGTGTGGGAGTGCTAGTGCCCGTTTGGGATATTTCTGGAGCGGGAGAAGCCACAGGTTGGCAGTTGCCCTCCAAGATGGCCGCTGAGGGAGGTTGTAGCCCTCTCTTAAGAGCTTGCTGATGGCCATCAGCGCTGCTGCTGTGTCTCCCTTGAGATTCATTACTGTCCCCAGAGGTGCCCAGTGGTGAAGAACTGGGTCTTCTATGCATCCCACCTGAGTTGCCTGGTCTCTCCTCCCGTGAGTGATCCCCAACAGGCTTACTTTTCATGCATCAGGCATTTAGACAACCACATAGGGCTTAGACATGTTACAAATAGCTCCAATGGGTTTTATTTTCAATAATGCCTGATCATAAGACACATCATGCCAGGACTCTAATGGTTCAACAACCTTCCCAGCTAACACATAATGGCCTCTGAGCAGTCTCTCTCCCCCATATATGAAGCTGGGGAAGTAAATACTAACTCCTAAGCCATAAACTGTGTGAAGCATTCACACCGCTATATACATACAACTAATGCATTTCTATGGTCAGCATAACACGCCGACATGTCATCAGAGTGTCAGTGAAAAGGATTTGAGGCTATGTACCGCACATGTTATTGTACATAAGTCTTTTAGTAGCCCCTGCTTCCCCCATCGGCACTAGTATGCCCCCCCATAGTTGAAATATTCCCTTCTCATTGGCTTTGTCACCAGTTACACAGGGCAGCGGGATTTTTTTATAAGACTGGGCTACTGAGGAAATTTTGCCTAACCTGTCAAAAATAAAAACAAGCGGCTCCCAAAGTTTTAGCCCATGTCTTGTTAGCCTGACCTTTTGTTGGTTTATGTGTATTTTCGAAGTTTATGAGATATTTTCAGATTTTAAACAGTATTTGATTAAAGTTGTGTTTTAATACGTCCTGTTTTTGGGGAATGACTCTCCCATATTTTATTACTGTTAGGGTATGTTCACACACAGCTTTTTTGCAGGCGCCTCCAATTTCTCCCTTTCATTTCAATGGGAATCAGCAACAGATTTTTTCCTGATTTTTCAGCTAGAGACAAAAAGAAGCATCATGACCTAACTTCAGGTGGATACCACCATGCAAAGCCCTTTGAGATGAATGGGAGACAAAAAAAACTAGCATTTTTTGCACCATAGATCATGATGGGTTTTTTTCCCTCTAACTGAAAAAAATCAGCTTGAGGAAAAAGCCTGCGTGACTCCCATTGAAATGAATAAGACAGGAGGTATTTTTTGAGGTGGATTTTGAGGCGGGTTCTGCCTCAAAAATCCACCTGGAAAAACTCATGGACTTACCCCTAAACATTTCTTGTCGAATCAGAAGACAGTTGACGACAGTTTTGAATAAATTCATGTGAAATTAAAGAGCAACCATTAATACTGTATTTCATTCTAGATTAGAATCTCTGACAATTTTCCCAAACCTTTTGACTGGAATTATCATTAATAGTCTATAGTATTTTAAAATGTGCATTTGAATGTCAGCACAAAACTTACAACTAATTTTTTTTACAATAATATATTATTATATTCCCTCTTCATGCCAATCAAATATGAAACATTCTGTATACTAAATTTTAGAATAATGTTCTAAAATACACAGGACTTAAATTCACAGTGTGTATATGTTTCAAACGCTGGACAAAAGCATGGATATTTATATTTTAATATGCTTTAATATCTATGTGTTCTTTCTCACATATTGTATATTTCTTTAGATGGTGCATCGAAAATTAAAATTTAGATTTAAAAAATTGTAATTATGACTTTTAGAATTGTTGAAATAATCATTTTGTTATATAATGATTCTCTAATTTACTGGCAGAAAATATTATATGATAAGAAAAAGGCTTTTCCAAGCATACAAATCCTTCATTGTTTCTATGGCAACTTTTCATTTTGTATCTCATTGTTTCCCTGTCTGTTTAAAACAGTAGAATTTTTGCTGCCATTCTCCAAGTTGTGTTCCTCTAGTAGTGCCATTTTAGCTTGTAGGGTATGTGATAAAATATATGTTGTAATCAAGGAGACTGTCAGAGTCATATAAGGATAGATATAAAAATGTCTAACTGGAAATTACTTGTGAATCTCCACTGGACAGTAAAGGCATGACAATATGAGTGGACATAACATTTGCTCAAGGCACTACCTAGAAATATGATGTCAGTATTAGATGTTGAGAGAAAAGGCTGATTTATTACATTGGTAATGTTTTGATAGCTATATCATATCTTCCGATAGATAGATAGATAGATAGATAGATAGTAGATAGTAGAAATATATATAATGTAACTAATATACAATATGTATAATGCAAATCTATATACAGTGGGGAAAAAAAAAAGTATTTAGTCATCCACCAATTGTGCAAGTTCTCCCACTTAAAAAGATGAGCGAGGCCTGTAATTGTCATCATAGGTAGACCTCAACTATGAGAGACAAAATGAGAAAACTAATCCAGAAAATCACATTGTCTGATTTTTAAAGAATTTATTTGCAAATTATGGTGGAAAATAAGTATATGGTAAAAAACAACAGTTCATCTCAATACTTTGTTATATATCCTTTGTTGGCAATGACAGAGGTCAAACGTTTTCTGTAAGTCTTCACAAGGTTGGCACACACTGTTGCTGGTATGTTGGCCCATTCGTTCATGCAGATCTCCTCTAGAGCAGTGATGTTTTGTGGCTGTCGCTGGGCAACACGGACTTTCAACTCCCTCCAAAGGTTTTCTATGGGTTTGAGATCTGGAGACTGGTTACACCACTCCAGGACCTTGAAATGCTTCTTACAAAGCCACTCCTTCGTTGCCCTGGCAGTGTGCTTGGGATCATTGTCATGCTGAAAGACCCAGCCACGTCTCATCTTCAATGCCCTTGCTGATGGAAGAAGGTTTGCACTCAAAATCTCACAATACATGGTACATTCATTCTTTCATGTACATGGATCAGTCGTCCTGGTCCCTTTGCAGAGAATAATTATAGTTGTGACGTTTGTCTAATTGACCTTCATCAGACTCTACAATGACAATAAATCATATAGTGATAAATGTGAATAAATACAATAATATACATCAAATATATATCAACAGTAGTCACATCACATTCAGTATATGGTATAATCAAGAGACCACATAACAAAGCTGGGGTGATCACCTGGAACAGTATTACATAATGCATCATTATAATATAATATAAGTTGTGAACAGAGGTGTATGGAGAGAAGTAGTAGTGTACATACAAGTTCTGTAAGGCGCATAGTCCCTTTTTGATCTATATTTGTTTACATATTTATTTCACCTCAATAGATTATAGGTTTTTATCATATATATAGTTTAGACCATATATTTAGCATCTTTTTCGTTTATACAGCAATTACTAGCGCTATTTACATGAATGGACTAGGTTTGATCTTTCTATCTTGCCGTATAGACCTTTTTTTGACCTTCTTCTTGTTCAATATGCCCCACTTCTGGTGGGAACGACGAACTGCGCATGCGCGAATAGCGATGACATCATCGGCGTCTCGCTCGCATACTATATGTATTCAAACATTACACAGTGGCGGTAGCAAATTTTTGCTGTCTGATGCACCTCATGCGCCTTATATCATTTTGGGATCATTTCCTGGGATCATTTGATGTATATTATTGTATTTCTTCACATTTATCACTATATGATTTATTGTCATTGTAGAGTCTGATGAAGGTCAATTAGACCGAAATAACTATAATTGTACTCTACACACTATGTTTTGGAAATAAATTTCACTATACAAAACGCTTTGAAGTATGGAGTCCATTATCTATGACAAGTTAAGGGTTGGGACCCTACTCCGCACGGACAGGTGGCACTATCCACATCCACTGAAAAAGAATGGTCCCTTTGCAGAAAAACAGCCCCAAATCATGATGTTGCCACCCCCATTCTTCACAGTAGGTATGGTGTTCTTTGGATGCAACTCAGCATTCACTCTCTTCCAAACACGACGAGTTGTGTTTCTACCAAACAGTTCTACTTTGGTATCATCTGACCATATGACATTCTCCCAGTACTCTTCTGGAACATCCAAATGCTCTCTAGCAAATTTCAGACGGGCCCGGATATGTACTGGCTAAGCAGGGGGACACGTCTGGCACTACAGGATCTGAGTCCCTGGCAGCATAGTATGTTACTGACGGTAACCTTTGTTACGTTAGTTACAATTGGTGGCTGACTAAATACTTTTTTTCCCCACTGTACATATAAGGGTCATTTCTTACCTTGAGAGACAGGAAACTCCATATACCCTACAATATGAAACAGCAGAACAGAGAACACCAACAGCAAAATCAGTAAAATTATCAATACAAATGTGCTATTATTTGAATCATGAAACTTAAAGAGGTTGTCCAGGATAAAATAAAAATCATATTAGGCCAGGAAGATGAAAAAAAATAAAAAATAAAACATACTCACCTGTCCCCGGTGCTCCAGTGTCTCCCAGCGTGGTCCGGTCCTGCTGCTCTGCTTTCTTGTTTTGTCAGAAGTCTCCTCTGCACTGTGACTTCCTGTAACCTTTTCCTTAAGCCGCTGATTGGCCTCAGGGGTCACGTGTGGCGGAGACTTCCACTGGAAGAAAACACCGGAGTAGCAGGACTGGACAGGACTGGCCTAATTTAAAAAAATATATATCCTGGACAACCCCTTTAAATATTTAAAATATGTGGTAATAACTAATTTAGAACATTCCACATTCCAGGGATGGTCAATGTTCTTCTACTGCAGCCTCACCAGTCAGAAAATATGATGTCTGGGCTAGATTATTTGAGTAGCAAAGTTCTAGGCTATTGTACTGTTACCATATTGCAATACATTATACAATCATTGGTCATTTTATTATGACCTTGGACCGTTTTTTGGAAAGTAGTTAGTAAGCAGATATTGCCAAGACTGACTCAGGTGGGGTATAAGAAGTTAAACATGAAAAAACATAGTGATTATTACAAGACATAATAAATACACATGGAAATCTGTCTAATTGAAAATGCAGTCCAAACTGCAGGCAGCATGTTATAAAGCAGGAAAAGCTGAGCAGATTGATGCATAGTTTTTGTGTGGAAAAATTCAGCATAACTTGTTATTCATTGCTAATTCTGAGCTTAGGAGACCAGTGGTCATTCCTAATCAGTAAATAACAGCTTTTCTTGTCACTGTGTCCTGAAATTGTTGTCACAGAGTTGACTGTCTTCTGGACTTCTTATTCCAGAAGAAGCAGAGATTTAGGTCAATGAATGAAAACTGAATCTTTTTTTCCACAAAACTACAGATGTGTCCTGCTTTAGCTGTCCTCTTAGCTGGACGCATCCAAATATGTGTATTACAAGTTAAGCAGTGTGTATGAACACAACATGATTTCATGACAAGTTATCACAAAGTGATATGCTAACTATCTTAGCTATCTTAGCAATGGATGGTCCATGTGTGACCATCATTGGGTAGGGTGAACTACAACCTTTCAGGACTTAGTTAGTATGTCACAATATTGTGTTGAATTGGCTTTAAGACAAATTGGAATCTTATCAAATTAGAGATCAGTAAAGTATGGACACATCCATACATATTAACCTGCTTAGCGCCTCTTGCTCTATCACATGCTGTCTGTGGATCAAATCAAATTTTCAATGTGACAAGTATAATATGACTAGGGGTCAAGACCTATGTACTTGAGAATTATAAAAAAAAAAAAAGTACAGGGACTGAACACAAAGCTTTTGGTGGTAAATGACTATTGGATGTTGAAGATTCCACACTGCAGCATGTAATACCTACCCAACAACACCAAGCATTACAGTGCATGGCTTACAGTAGCCCTAATCATAACATACTACAATATAGAATATACAAAACAGGCGTGACACTGTGTAATAGCCATACATACAAAACAGGAGTGTTAATGTTTAATGTCCATACATTGAAAACAGGATTACAAACAGAAAAGCAGGAGTGCTAGTGTGCAATACCCATACATACAGATTAGAAGTGGTACTTCTAGAGATATACATACAGAACAGGATTAGTGGTACTATACAGCATCTATACATACAGAGCAGTAGGGGTGATACTGAGCAGAGTCCATATATATAGAACAAGAGTGGTACAGTGAAGGGTCCATATCCACAGGAGGAGTGGTACTGTGTCATGCCAATAAGAACTGTAGTGTGCATCATCCATACACACAGAACAAGTGGTTCTGTGGGCGACATTCATATATACATGAGGAGCAGTGCTGTGCTGCATTCACCCAGCTCTGACGTGTTTTGCTGCACGTAATCTACAAGTTCTGCAGCATTAAATCATTGAATCGACTCCCTGACTGAGAGAGTTTACTTAAGCATCTGAAATGTGGAGGCTTTAGCAGTGAAGGATACTGGTATGTTTCCTACATACTTTTCAATCATTATATGTACAGACTACAGAAGCACGGAGATTGCTTGATAGGAGCAATAAATTTCATAGCAACATAGGCACTCATTGGCTGGTTCTGTTGATGGCATCTAATGTTGCTGCCAACCAGACTTGGCACTTGTTTAGTTTTATATGGAACTGAAATAAAAACAGATTGTTGTCCAAGGGCCAAATAGAAGAGGAAAGAGCAGCTTTCTTACTGCAGGAGAGGAGGGGCATTACTCCTTCACCAGTGAGATGCACCTTATAGTTTCAGAAACGCTGTTCTAGGTGTAAACAACTGTGGACCAGATTTACTAATAGTTAGACAGTGCACACTTAGACAGGCAGTCTTAAAATACCCTTGATTTATCACAATGGCTAATGTAGGATTATAAATCAGGCTTATCTTTAGACTGTCTAGTTAAAGTTTATACTACCTTTTAGTTGGCTTACACTGAGCCAGAGTTTTAAGACACAATTTTGGTGCATCGTGGTACATTTGAGTTACACAGCCTTTTTCTGAGAATCCACACCCACATGTCTAGCAAGTCAAAAATTTTAGCCAAAAGATGCACAGCCAAAGTCATAAGACAGAGATACCTAGACATAACCACAACAGTAAATCAGGGCCTGTGTTTTTCCAATTTAACCCCTTCCCACTCTGCGGCATACTATTACATTTTACTGTGAGTATAGTTAACGCTCAGTACCGTAATAGTATGGTGCTTTAATTCCATGGGCATAGGGGCCGTGCCTGCGGCATTACCTCAGTTACTCAGTTGTGTTACACAGCCAAGGGCCGGGACCAGCTGCCGGAGTTGGAAAATACTCCGACTCCAGGCGATTAAACTCCTGGATGCTGTTACAGCTTCAAACGTGAGACTACCATCATTACCATGTCATACATAAATTTGACTTTCAAATATTTAGTATATGATTAGTTATGCAGATTCTTGTCATGTTACTGCATTGTTACTGTTTTGCTTCTAAGAATCTAAATTTTAATTTTTATTATTTTATAAATCCACCTTTGGCTTTCAACACTGCATAAATCCTTCTGGGCATGCTCTCAATCAGATTCAAGCATCTCTTGACCAAAATCTGATCCCAGGTCTCTTCTACACACTTCCAGTTTTGATGCATACTCGTTGACTTACTTGGGTACAAATTCAGCTTTTTCTTCAATTCTACCCACAAGTGTTCGATTGGGTTGAGGTCGGGGGACTGTGGGAGTCAATCCAGCACCTCTACTTCATTATCATTGAACAATTTCTTTGCTAATCTTGACGTATGCTTTGGGCTGTTGTCCTGCTGGAAAATTATGTCGTCCTTTTCATACCCATAGTACTTGAGAGTACAAAGTTACTCGTCTTGTAGGATGCTCACATATAGCTCAGTATTGAGACCACCAGTGATCCTGGTCAAGTATCCAACAACTTTGTCTGTGAAACAACTCCAGATCATCAGGCTTCCTCCACCAAACTTGAAAGATCATTCAATTTCTTGATCCGTTAGCCTCCTTTCCCTTGTTTCTTCCAGACCCATTTGTACTCATCAGAGCCCAGTCTATTAACTTTTGTCTCATCACTTTAAATCACCTGTTTCCAATCTTCTACTGTCCACTTTTCATACTTTTTTGCAAACTTGAGCTGACACTTCTTATGACAATAATGAAGTCGAGACTTCTTCACCTATTTTTGGGCCACCATTCCAGATTTGTGTAACAAGCATAGGAAGGCGCTTGCATGGATGTCTGTGATCTCACTATTGCGAAGCATGCAAGTATAATAACTTCCACTGCCATGTTTGTTGTGCCAGAACTGATAGACCTTGTGATGAATTGACTTGTTGACTCTGATATTTTGCCGGGACATCCACCGCTTTTGAATGGATGGACAGACTTCATTTTGTATTCTTTCAACTGTCATGGCATTCATATGATGCCGTTTGGCAATTTTATTGGACGAGAGACCACTATCGATGAGCTGGATGATGATGTTTCTTCTTTTTTCTTGGAAAATCTTCTTCATGACTGATCCTCTATTTGAACCAGTGACTTTTCGCTTGGAAATCAATCTAATAACACACTGAGCTATTAGGGAATGTGAGAACAGGTTGTGATTTGTAGTATACAAGAAGTAAAAGAGGACAACATTGATAAACAGAGTTTATACATTTTATTGGAACATTTATAGAAAATGCATTTTAATAACAGATTAATCATATATTACATAAATGCATACTGTATAAACATGGATGTTAAGTCAATGTTAATGGGGTTGTACAGGAACTCACTAGTGACAACCTATCCTTAGGATAAAATAAAAAATTTAAAATATATACATATAAGTATATACCATGATTCTATGGCATTTAGGTTAAGAGGAAATATTAGCAGAAAACAAACCGTTACAGGATCATTGAACATAAAGTGTTTTGTATTACATTCAAATCACAAACAACATATACTGTATATTAAAGCTTAATATGTCCCCTACCGTAGGTAATAATAATATTGAAAGACACCAAAAGAGAATTGCAACCACACAGAGGCATAGCACTGTGGTTAGGAGATCACATAATTCCTAGGTGTCTTACAATATACAAATTATATGCTGTAGGGGGTATTTCATAGCATCTATAACAAAAACTCAGTGCGCAAGAGAAAACTGAAATATATTTTATTGTAGCACTGTTATTGTTAAACCTCTCATAATGATTTGATAATTACTTCTAAGTAATTTTGGTAGTGGAATTCATGCTACTTTCTTAAAAATGTACTTTTTTAAAGGAGTTGTCCAGAATAAAAGAAAAATCATGGGTGGCTGGTGGTCTGCTATTTTCTTTTTGGCAGGACAATCCCCTGTTTCAACCAGAAGTACTGAGGCTCTTGTGATTGTTGTTTCCAATAACTGGAAGAACTTACCTTTTAAAATAAATATACCCATAGGTTTTCATGGTTTTAAAATAACCATGTGATGGCTGTTCAAAAAATGGACGTCACATAGCCATTTTTCATTGTCACGTGAATAAGGCCTAATTGTAAATAGTAGAATCGTATGTCAATCTGCCAACCAAAAATAAGATAATCAGATGTATACTATGCAGTATACATAGAACTTTATGGGATGGCTACAGCAGGTGAAATAAATATTGAACATGTCACCAAGTTCCTAAGTAAATATATTTCTAAAAGTGCTATTGACATCAAATTCTCACCAGATATCAGTAACAACCCATCAAATCCACACAGGCAAAGTAATCAAACCATAGATGTCCATAAATTAAGTTATGTGTAATAATGAGAAATGACACAGGGAAAAAAAGAGAGGTGCAAAAAGCCATGGAAAGTCATGACACCAGCTGAAATCTATAAGGAATTAGAAAGCAATCCTGCCACTCAGTGACAAATAATAGCTGGTTCAACTGATGGCCTATAAAAAGGTGTCTCATTTAAAGGTGCCACACAAGAAACATCTCATGATGGATAAAACTAATGAGGTTGACCTTCACAACCTTATTATTAATACTGATAGCCTTGGTTACAGAAGAATTTCTAAACTACTGAAGGTTCCAGTGAGCACTGTTGGGGCCATAATCCGGAAGTGAAAAGAACATCATTTCACCAAATACCAGCCACAACCAGGTGCTCTCTGCAAATTTTTAGACAGAGGAGTGAAAAGAATTATCAGAAAGTTATCTAAGAGCCAAGGACTACCTGTGGAGAGCTACAGAAAGACCAGGAATCAACAGGTACTATTATTTAAAAGAAAACAGTAAGCAATGAACTCAACCTCCATGACCTGTATGCACACTCACCATGCAAGACTCCATTGCTGAACAAAAAGTGGTTCAAGTACTTTTAAAGTTTGCTCAACAACATTTAGACAAGCCTGTAAAGTACTGGCAAAATATAGCCTGGTCAAATGAGGCCATAATTGAACTATTTGGATACCATAATGCACATTTTGTTTGGAGGCCAAAAGGCTCTGCATAGCACCCCAAAAACACCATACCAACACTATGGGAACAACATGGTGTGGGATTGCTTTTCATCCTACGGCACTGGCAAACTTCATATAATTGAAGGAAAGATGAATGGACAAATGTACCGAGATATTCTTTCTAAAAATCCTTTGTCAAATACCAGGATGTTAAAGATGAAGTGTGGACATTACAACAAGACAATGATCTCAAACACACAGCCAAGGAAACTCTCAGTTGGTTTCAGAGAAAGAAAATAAAGCTGCTAGAATGGCCCAGCCAATCACCTGACCTGAATCCAATAGAAAATCTATGGAAGGAACTAAAGCTCAGTGTTCATAGAAGGAACCCACGGAACATTCAGTATTTGAAGAGTGTTTGTGCGGAAGAATGGGCCAAAATCACTCCTGAGCAATGCATGCGACTAGTTTCTCATACAGGAGGCGTCTTGAAGCTGTCATCACCAACAAAGGCTTTTGTTCGAAGTATTAAATAAATTTCAGTAAGCTTGTCCAATACTTTTTCTCTGTGTCATTTCTCATTATTACACATAACTTAATTTATGGACATCTATGGTTTGATATCTTCACCTTTATGGATTGTATGGGTTGTTACAGACATCTGGTGAGAATTTCAAGTCAATAGCACCTTTAAAAATATATATGTATTTATACATGTATTGATGATATGTTCAATACTTATTTTACCTACTATATTTTGTCTGCATACTTTTTTTTATTTAAATGTAAAACAACATCCAAAGTGCTTCCCTTTACAAAACCAACCGATTAAAATCATCCCTCCTCAGTGATAATATGAATTACCTAAGTGATTTTCCCATACATAATGGACAATGAGTGTATCAACTCTACGTGTAGTATTATTGATATGATCCATAAAATTCAAGAAATTTTTCCCCACATATTGGTTAACACACAAGCGCATTATCAAATAGACAACACCTAATGTTTTACAAGTAATAAACCTGTTGTTCTTAAAAATCCTGCCAGTGGCACTGGTCGAGAATGATTTTGCAACCATAATTGATTTGCATTCGTTCCACACACCACACCTGTAAGTCCCCTTGAGACGATCAGTTAATTAGGTATGATATACAACAGGTTATAGATGACTATGATCAAGCTTGTCCCTGACATTCTGGTCTCAATGATAAGTAATAGCATAACCATCATCTAACAAATCATCTATGTCAGGCTATGACTTTAAAATTCCCCAATATGTCTGGAGAGCTTGCCTCCCTGCATGGTACTGTGAATCATCCATCATTGAATTTGTGTCTCATTATCGTTGTAATCCTTGGATGCAGAAGCTGTTATCCATCTACATTACAGCCATTTCATGATGATGTGCCTTTTTCACCACCCAGTCTGGGTAAATCCTGTTTTTGAATTGGGTCTTTGGTTCATAGACTGCTACCTGGTTGTAATTACGCAGACTGGTGGATTTCCTATATATTTGCAAGTACTTTGGAATTCCCTTTCAAAGTGGTTCAGGGTGGGAACTCTCCCAACGAAGGAACAAATTTGTTGCAGTCTCCTTCCTGTATAAATTTGTACTCAGTCCGCCAATCATTGATTTGGTAACCATCAAATCAAGGAATGCTATATTCTTTCCCCATAGCTGGTGGACAAATTTATCATCAAAAACAGAAGTTAGAATAAAGATATTATGCTTAAAGAACTGGGTACCCTTTGATCTGAGGAAATCCACCACAGTGCAGTACTCACTATCTTGGGGAATTGAGCTGCAGAGGCTCTCCTCATCAAGACTTGCCAATAGTGTACCCAACTCAATCTGAGCATCTTCCAATCTCCTAAGGATGTTCTTTATACCTCTTACATACAATGGAAGTGTCACTACATAGGGAAGGAGGATATTATCCACATATAGCCTGACATTCTATGTGATACTGTCATTACCAGCATAGTGTTTAGGGAGCTTGGCAACATCCCATCAAAGGTGGATGACCAGAAAACTGGAGTGCTGGTACATCTGCCAAAAGCTGATATAGTATTTTAAATTGCCAGAATCATATTCACCCACAGATAAGTGTAAAAATGGTATTTTTTTATTGCACTATGAACACAGTAAAATAAAAAAATAACAATGGTGGAATTTAGATTTTTTTTTCCCATTCATTTCTATAAATAATATT
Source organism: Leptodactylus fallax (assembly GCA_947044405.1). Classification (NCBI taxonomy): domain Eukaryota; kingdom Metazoa; phylum Chordata; class Amphibia; order Anura; family Leptodactylidae; genus Leptodactylus; species Leptodactylus fallax. Next base: position 5,414,749 of record CAMRHE010000024.1, read on the forward strand.
TTTCTACACTTCTTAATACTTTAAAAAAGCAGAAAATAGCTGTCACTCTTGTAATTATATATATCACAGCGTGATACTGAGTGTACCTGGGACTTCTGGTATTTCGGTGCTCAGCAGTAAAGTATAAGTTTATCAACCAATCCAAAAAATAAGAACAACTGTAGCACACTCCATATAAAGTCCATTTTATTTACACATTATCTTTTACAATCCATCATAAATTACAGGCTTAGATCTTAGTCACATTTATCCAACGCTTCTTCTAGGCCACACAGCGCAGTGACACACACCCAGAAATATAACACATGTGGTGTGCATCACTATGCCAATTAACTCCCAACATCCCATAGGTATGTTTAGTCATATGAAACCAACTCTTCACACATATATCATTACAAAACATGTTTGAAGGAAGGAACTTAAATCATTGAGACCCAATGGGACCAAGGTCTGACACTTTAAAATCTCTCTGCTTCCCCTCGTAGTACAGCAATATAGCAGGTACACTAATTGCAGACAACCAATGGACTACTCAATGGATTTTAGATGTTCTCTAAATCACACTGACATCTGTCGAATAGTTCCATGATATAAAATCGGTTACAGGGGCAGAATACCATATACACAACATGTTATACAAGAAATAAAGTGTTACACAATATGCACAACTCCACATATCTGCAATATACGCACCTTTAACAGCTACTTAAAATACTGACACCGACCATTTTTAAAGTTCCCTCTTGGGTTTTTTTCTTAAATCAATCCCTCGGCCTGTCTGAAAATGTACTTTGGATCAAATAGTCCCAGACATTACTACTATTTCTTAAATGCTACAATGCCACCTCTTTCAACCCAGGATAAGCCTCAATAATGTTCCAATTATTGTGAATCTCTAAAAACAGAGGTTATTGGACCATATTGGAAAAAGAAAACATACTTTTTTCTTTTTTCATTCTCTGCTGTCTCAATAACTGTAGTCTATTCTTCCTTTCCCACCTTCTGAATTTCCTTCTTTTGATACTTTGAAGCTGTAGAGGGCCCCACACCAAGCGACCAATAGTGTATCCAACTCAACCTGAACATTGTCCAACCTCCTGAGAATCCTGATTTAATTTCCCATTCACCTCCATAAATAACATTCTTTATACATTTCACAATACATTAGATAGAGCAATAAATAGCAGCATAAAGTTACAACTTATCCCACCAAATTAAGCTCTCACTATGGTGTGCTAACAGTAAAAAAAAGACTGATATCTGATGCAAACTGTACATGAAAATAGCATGGAAATATATTGCATCATGCTTCACATAAATGTGCAGGTGTAGTCACACATAGCAGCTGAGGTGTGATAAAAACTGCATCTGGTAAAAAAACATATTTGTTCCTCTGTTAGCTATGGTTTTGCTTATGTTAGAGAGGTCCCCAACAGTCCTTTGTAACACAACAGATAATACTTTAATAACTCTGAGTATAGATAATATTGTAGATGTCACCTGCAGTCATATGTAATACCACAGATAGCACACAGCCAACTCAGATCATGGCACCTTTCAAATTAGATCCTACAATAGACTAAGCAGCCTGCTGCACATTTTTGTCTAAATACACTTTACTCAGGTACATGGTGTTTGTGGCTGGAGAGGATTGGATCACAGACAAATGGCTGCCGCCAGGACTCATAGTCTGCTGGTAAGGCAGCCGTTAGCTGTAGTTGGGACCAGGGAGGAGTTTGTAGCATCACTGATCACAGGAGTCCAACAGTGCAATGAGTGAACTGTGCACTCTGAATAGCACATGGAGGTCTCTAATTCATCTTAAGGCACCTGCAGCTATGGTCAGGGTAGGGGAGACCCTGCTTTGGCTCGTGGTCATTTATTGTGTATCAATGTGTATTATAAGGGTATTTATCATTCATCTGTGTTGGATGAATTTGTATATATAACAGAGCATTACTAACTCAAACACCCTCTGCTCTTACTCTAATACAGCTCTAATGACACAATGTAATCCACTATAAATACTGAATATGATTTCAAGTTAAGTGAAACTGCTCTTATTATAGTTATTGTAAACAATGAGTATAATTTAAAGTTGAGCACCACTGCTTTTACTATTCTGGAAACGGCCAGAGCAATGTTATTTTTGGAGAGGAGGATATTTATTGTCATCTGATTTGAATGATAATAGGTTCTGGTGTGAGCAGACCACCCTCCATTGACCCTTCTCAGCAGCCTGTTATAATTCTGGGAGTATCTTTTTAGTTCAGTTTTTAATTTTAATACATTAAGATAATTTTAATGTTTCATTTTTCAGGCAGTAATTTTTCTATGGTGAAATCCCCTTAGAATTGACTTTGGAAATTACACCCCTCAACGAATTTATCAAGGGGTGTAATGAGCATTTTGATCCTCATATGTTTCATTATTTATATTACAGAAATAAATGCTCAATGAAAATTTCATTTTTTCCAGAAATAAGCCATTTGAGTGCCCAATGAGTTGTGCTTAAAGACCACAATGGAAAAATTGTTGTTCTCAAGATAACCTGCTTAAAGGGAGTCTACCTTTTAGGGCGGCTTCTACACTTTCCAAAGATGACTTTCATATTCTGCCATGCAGATTCATTTTCATGAAAATCAGTGTTTTATTCATATGCAAATTAGCCAAATTAGCTGAAAAGGGCTTTAGGGGCATGTCTTCTCCTGCTCGGGCTTAACTCGATGCTCTAGATAACTATTCCTGGCAGGAGAAGACTAAAGCACTGTTCAGCTAATTCGCATAAGAATAAAATTATGTTTTTCATGAAAATGAAGATTTTAATGCAGAATAAGAAAAACATCAATGGAAAGTGTAGAAGCAACCCTACAGGGTACTATCATTAAATTGATGCTGATTTATCTGCTGAAAGACTCTCTTTAAGGCTAAGACCCCACATTGCAGGAAAAGCTGCTTTTTTTGTTGCTGCATTTTTTTTTTTTTTTGAACCAAAGCCAGGAGTGGAATTAGCCAAAGGCACATGTATATGTGTGTAATGCTTTGTTTATATTTCCCATTTCTTTCCAGGCCACTCTTGACTTGAGATTGGTGAACCGATTCTTTCCGAGTCGGGATCGTCCCAAATACTCCAAATTGGTGATTTGTAATAAAATCGAATACTTTGCAATTCATCTCAGATTAACTAAAAAGGCTGCTGCGACATGCATTGCAAAGTAAAAATACAAAAGACACACATGTCTGTGACGTCCCAGCATCACCAGAGATCACCTGACAGCCTCTCAGTCAATAGTCAGTGGCCGAACAGTGAATGTCGTAAAAAAAAATAAAAAATACCGCAAATTAATGCATTTTGGTCACTTTGCTTTTCCCAAAAAATAACAATAAAAAGTGATTGGAAAGTCATACATACTGAGCATTGGCACCAATGAAAATTACAACTTGCCTTGCAAATAAAGAGCCTTTACAAATCTCCCACAACAAAACAGTAAAAAAGTTATAGGCGTCAGAATACGTTGACCCCAGGAAAATTGCTCATTTTCAAACAGTGGCATTTGAAAAAATGTATCACCGTAATCGTAATGACCCGCCGGCCAAAGCTGCCATGTCGTTTTTAATGTATATACAGTGAAGGAAATAAGTATTTGATCCCTTGCTGATTTTGTAAGTTTGCCCACTGACAAAGACATGAACAGTCTATCATTTTAAGGGTAGGTTAATTTTAACAGTGAGAGATAGAATATAAAAAATAAAATCCAGAAAATCACATTGTATACATTTTATAAATTTATTTGCATGTTGCAGAGAGAAATAAGTATTTGATCCCTCTGGCAAACAATATTTTTTGTAGTTGATGATGAGGTTTGCGCACATGTCAGGAAGAATTTTGATCCACTCCTCTTTGTAGATTATCTCTAAATCATTAAGGTTTTGAAACTGTCGCTTGGCAACTCGAAGCTTCAGCTCCCTCCATAAGTTTTCTACGGGATTAAGGTCTGGAGACTGGCTAGGCCACTCCATGATCTTAATGTGCTTCTTTTTGAGCCACTCCTTTATTGCCTTGGCTATATGTTTTGGGTTATTGTCCTGCTGGAAGACCCAGTCATGACCCATTTTTAATGTCCTGGCAGAGGGAAAGAGATTTTACGGTACATGGCTCCATCCATTATCCCATTGATGCGGTGAAGTAGTCCTGAGAAAAACATTATGTTTCCATCTCCATGCTTGACAGTGGGGACGGTGTTCTTTGGGTCATAGGCAGCATTTCTCTTCCTCCAAACACAGCGAGTTGAGTTAATGCCAAAGAGCTCAATTTTTGTCTCATCTGACAACAGCACCTTCTCCCATTCACTCGCAGAATCATCCAGGTGTTCATTGGCAAACTTCAGACGGGCCTGCACGTGAGCCTTCTTGAGCAGGGGGACCTTGTGGGCACTGCAGGATTTTAATCCATTATGGCGTAATGTGTTACCAATGGTTTTCTTGGTGACTGTGGTCCCAGCTGGTTTGAGATCATTAACAAGTTCCCCCTGTGTAGTTTTAGGCTGATCTCTCACCTTCCTCATGATCAAGGATACCCCACGAGGTGAGATTTTGCATGGAAGCCCCAGATTGATGTCGATTGACAGTCATTTTGTATTTCTCCCATTTTCTTACTATTGCACCAACAGTTGTCTCCTTCTCACCCAGCGTCTTACTTATGGCTTTGTTGCCCATTCCAGCCTTGTGCAGGTCTATGATCTTGTCCCTGACATCCTTAGAAAGCTCTTTGGTCTTGCCCTTGTTGTAGAGGTTAGAGTTTGACTGATTAATTAAGTCTGTGGACAGGAGTCTTTTGTGCAGGTGACAATTTAAGAGAGCTGTCTTTAATGCAGGTAAGGAGTTGATTAGGAGCGTCTAACTGATCTGTAGGAGCCAGAACTCTTAATGGTTGGTAGTGGATCAAATACTTATTTCTCTGCAAAATGCAAATAAATTTATAAAATGTATACAATGTGATTTTCTGGATTTTATTTTTGATATTCTATCTCTCACTGTTAAAAATTAACCTACCCTTAAAATTATAGACTGTTCATGTCTTTGTCAGTGGGCAAACTTAAAAAATCAGCCAGGGATCAAATACTTATTTCCTTCACTGTATAAGGAAAGTAGGTTAGCACTCTGAGCTTCTGGTGTCAGTCAGGCCCAACACAGTCAATATCCAATATATAGAAATTGACGGCACTCAATTAAAAAAGTTATTTCTTTATTGATATAGAAAGATAATCAAATCTTGCAGGCAGTGTAAATTGTTAATATCACAGATAATGTCCAAGATGTTTCAGTCTGATACAAAGACCCTTTTCAATAGATTTCTATAAAGGCAATGTGGTACAGGTATTACTATAAATATAGTGAGATGCATAACTGTATATCACACCTTGCAACATGACTAACAGTAAAACAAAAAAAATGAACAAATCATATATACTATATATACACAATGTCATAAATAGGATGAGACCAGTAAAGAATTGCTGTCAGTGTGCATACTGTATCAGTAAATCTCAGGATGTGAAAACAAATATACATGGTCTACATAGAGTACAAACATGAAGGCATATTGTAGCCAAAATCTAATACTGTTGACATAAAACACTGAACATATAAAATCTTCAGTATAGTGGTGGGTGAGTACCAAGTAAGGAAGGTATAGATCAGGATAATGACCAGAGTGCCATATAAAGGAGTTATATAGAGATATGAGTTGTGTATATATATATATATATATATATATATATATATATATGGAGAAAGAAAGCCTGCTGCTGCTAAAGGTCAGAGAAAGGAAAGCCTGCCATTGCTGCCATAAGCCTAAGATAACTAAAGTCTATATGGAAATTAGAAAGCTTGCTGCCACTGAAAGATAAGCAGAAATAGTGAGGTTAAGTAAAGAACCCACCTGTAGTGAAGGAAATGAAAGCCTACTACTGCTGCCTATGTCCGTGTAAGCAGCTAAGCAGATCGCTATACATGTTTCGTTATATTCAGGAAGAACCGGAAGTGCAATTTTCATGGCAGCGGAGTGCATGTGCCTGCCATATAGGAAGGAAGCCAATACAGGAAATAGCAAATGCATTCCACTCTGCCCTCCATACCTAGAGAATAGGTATAATCAAATGAGGACAGTGGAGCCAATCAAAATCTGGATTAGTGTAATGGAAATAATAAAGGAAAAAAGGTAAAAATAAAATAAGGGATAAAATAAAAATGTAGCGGTTATATAGGGGTAAGAAAAGGAGAAATAAAGAAAAGGTGTAATTATAATAAAGAGATAAATAAAATTAGAGGGATGAAAAAGGAATGAAAAACAATGAAAAACAAATGGGATGAAAAGCAAGGGAGCAGAGAAAAAGGAGTGAGGAAAAGGAAAATACAATATTAATGCATACATGGGGAAACAAACAATACAAGGAACATGGAGTTCTCACCCACAGGAGAAGAAAATACTGAAGAGACTAAAATAGTAAGATATGAAAAGTTAGAAAATCATCATATAATAATAGAGCAGAGCAAAATTAAAACACGGTCTTATGTATTCATGAAGAAGTTGCATTCCTGGTTGAGGCGCCTCAGCGCCAGGCAATCCAATGTGTGGATCCAGAACAATTCTGTTTGTTTAAGAAGTTTAATTCTATTCCATTCCATTCCATTCTATTACATTTTTAATGCAGAGTGAATGCTATAAGACAAAACCCCCAAAAAACGTTAATAAAAGCTAATCAAAACATTATCTGTACCCAAAATGAAAGTGCAAATCGTCACACGAAGAAAAAGTCCTCACTTAGTTATGTTGACAGAAAAATAAAAAAGTTATGAATTTTAGAAGGCGAGGAAAGAAAATATGAAATAAGTCGCAGAGCATTAATATAGAAACTATCCTGTCTCCTTAAGGAGTTAAAGGGTTCTATTTTGCTCACCCAATAAACCGTTTTTCAGCCTGTGCTAATGAATTTTGTTATGGGGTTTTCTTTTGTTACCCCAATAAACAGTGACACATCCTACTAATCTGAAAAATCTCTGTATGTTAAGGTTTTTTTTTGCATACTCAATAAACAGTGACGCACCCTGCTAATCCGAAAAATCCCTGTTTATGTTTTTTGTTAGTGTTCGTAGTACTTTGCTATTTTTCAATAGTATTTTGCAAAAAAAACAAAAACAAAAAAAGCCATACACAGTGTCAAAATTTTTGTCAATCACAATTATAAATAAGTAATGTGCAGTAAAATAACTAGAAAAAAACAGGGCAGGGGAGAGGCAAAAGGAAGGGGGGGGGGGGCAAATGGGGGTAGATGTACAAGATGGCGCCGCTGGAGTGGCTGCCTGCTACAGCAGCTCTGAGACTCTCTATCTTATTTTTCTTTCTATGTCTCGTTTTTTACCTCTCTACTTAAGGACTTTGCACTATGAAGAAACACACACAAAGACTTGGACCCTTGTGATACTTTTTTTTGTTTGTTTTTATCTGTCTTTTTGTTCTGCTTGAAAATGGGATCTTTTGTGTATGCAGACAATTCCTTTGTCTATACAAGAGAGGAACTCCTGCAGCTCAGAGACACAGCAGGACGGCATACCATCTGGTCACACATCCCCCGCGAGCTTTGGAGAAAGAAAAAGCGGGTGAGGGGATGCAGAGCTGGTACTCTTCAGAGGACTAAAAAGAGGCGTTACCGACCAGCTGTTCCCTCCATCATCATGGACAATGTGAGATCTCTTGCAAACAAGATGGATGAACTAACAGCGCTCGCCAGGCATCATCAGGAGTTTCGGGCGTGCAGCATGATGCTACTTACAGAGACTTGGCTCACTGAAGTTACTCCTGACCCTCTGGTCTCCTTGGATGGTTTTAAACTCCTTCGGGCAGACAGGACAAGGGAGAGCGGTAAAAGGAAAGGAGGAGGGCTGGCAATGTTTGTGAATAATAGATGGTGTAATCCTAGGCACATTGTGATTAAGGAGCAAACTTGCTGTAAGGACATTGAACTATTAGCTGTGAGCATGAGACCTTTCTACCTTCCAAGGGAACTATCGCATGTCATCGTGATAGCTGCATATGTCCCCCCCTCTGCGAAAGCTGACGCTGCCTGCGAGGTCCTACAAGCCACGCTGAGCCTTTTACAGTTAAAACATCCCCAGGCCCTCTTTCTTCTGTCGGGTGATTTCAACCATGCCTCTCCATCATCCACACTGCCCAGTTTCACACAGTATGTAACCTGCCACAGAAGAGACAACAAAACACTGGACTTGTTCTTTGCCAACGCGAGGGAGGCATATAGCTCATCAGCCCTACCGCCCCTGGGGAGATCGGATCACAACCTAGTGCATCTCTGACCTGTGTACAAGCCACTTGTACGTAGAGAACCAGCTGTCACCCGCACAGTGAGGATATGGTCCGAGGAGAGTGATGAGGCTCTGAGGGATTGTTTTGACACAACCGCATGGGAAGTTCTGCAGGATTCTTATGGGGAAGATATAGAAGGACTCACACACTGCATAACGGACTACATTAATTTTTGTGTGGACAACACAGTACCCACAAAAGTGGTGAGGTGTTTCTCTAACAACAAACCATGGATTAACTCTGATATAAAAACACTACTTAAGGAGAAAAAGATGGCATTTAGGACAAGAGATAAGGAGAGGTTGAGGGAAGTACAAAAGGAGCTGAGGCATCAAATCAGGCAGGGAAAAGCCAGTTATAAAGAAAAAATGGAAAAGCAAATGGAAAGAAAAGACATAAGGGGGGTCTGGGAGGGGCTTAAGTCAATTTCGGGTCATAAACAGTCTGTCTGCCAGATTGAGGCAGATGTTAATTGGCTTAATGAACTAAACCTATTCTTCAACAGATTTGATCACACACCAGCTCCTCCCACCCCAGTATGTCCTTCAGCTCCCCCCACCACAATGATTTCTCCCCATGTGGCCACTTCCCAACAGACCAGTAAATCCAGAAATCCGTCTTTATCTGGCCACAGTCTGACCTTCACACGGGCCCAGGTGAGGAAGGAGATGAAAAAGATCAAGGCGAGGAAAGCCGCAGGGCCAGATGACATCAGTGCAAGGCTAATTAAGACTTGCGGGGACCAGTTGTGTGGTATAATTACATATATGTATAATATGAGCCTGAGGCAGGAAATAGTCCCTGAATTATGGAAATCCTCTTGTGTGGTACCAGTTCCAAAGAAACCCCACCCTATGGACCTCAATGACTACAGACCTGTAGCACTGACATCCCACCTGATGAAGATCTTGGAGAGATTGGTTCTCACACATCTCCGCCCTCTAGTGAGACCCGCTATGGACCCCCTCCAGTTTGCTTATCGGCCGGGCATTGGGGTAGATGATGCCATCATCCATCTTCTGCACAGGGCTCTGTCTCACCTGGAGAAACCAGGGAACATAGTGAGAATAATGTTCTTTGACTTCTCCAGTGCTTTTAACACCATACAGCCCAGGTTATTGAGGGACAAGCTGGGCCTTCCTGGAGTGGACCACCAACTCTCCAACTGGATCCTAGACTACCTCACAAATCGACCACAATACGTGAGAGCCCAAGACTGTGTGTCAGGTACCGTGATCTGTAATACGGGGGCACCTCAGGGTACGGTTCTCGCCCCTTTCCTCTTCACACTGTACACTGCAGATTTTAGGTGCAACTCATCCAGCTGCTACCTACAGAAGTATTCTGACGACTCTGCAATAGTGGGTCTCATCACAGATGATGATGATAGGGAGTACAGAGAAATGAACCAGGATTTTGTGGACTGGTGCCACCGGAACCACCTGAAGATTAACGCGGGGAAGACCAAGGAGATGGTGGTGGACTTCCGCAAAGGCAGAAGCCCTCCTAAACCAGTGGACATCCTGGGGACGGGCATCGAGATTGTGAAAACCTATAAGTACCTGGGTTTGCTCCTTAATAATAAGCTGGACTGGGCAGATCATATGGAGGCCCTGTACAGGAAGGGCCACAGCAGGCTCTACCTGCTTAGGAAGATGAGAGCCTTTGGTATCCGGGGGGCACTTCTTAGAACTTTCTTCAACTCAGTAGTGGCATCAGCCATCTTCTTTGGAGTGGCCTGCTGGGGGAGCAGTATATCAACCAGGGACAGAAATAAACTTGACAAGCTGATTAGAAGGGCCAGCTCTGTCCTGGGGAGCCCACTGGACCCAGTGCAGGTGGTGGGTGACAGAAGGATACTGTCCGTGGTGAGCTCCATGCAGAAGAAGAGGTCCCATCCCATGCATGAGACTGTGATCGCACTGAGCAGTACTGTCAGTGACCGACTGCTCCACCCTAGGTGTGAGAAGGAGCGCTATCGGAAGTCTTTCCTCCCCACCGCGGTTAGGCTGTACAACCAATACCGACCTAAGCGGAGATCATTACACGCAGAGAACTGAAATATCTCTCTGCCTGTTAAATCCCCCCCCCCCCCCCGCTACTTCCTATCTGTCTGTCAGCTATCAAAGTAATGCCTCTTTCCTTGGAACATTCCTGTACATGTTGTATTTGTATTTGTATCTGCTTATCTTTGCTGCTGTGACACACTGAATTTCCCCATTGTGGGACTATTAAAGGACTATTATTATTATTATTATTAAACATTTGTACAAGTACAACAATAAGAATTTGGATGGCAACAGCAACAGTACTTCTGCACAGTCCTGCAGCCTAGTCCGTCATATTATTCCTTACTGTACTTTCTACCACTAATGTTGTCACAGCTACCACAACTGCCACCACTTAGCCAGCTGCCTGGTCCATTTCATTCCACTATATCACACTGTTGATGCCAAAGTGTTAGCATATAAAAAAGTAAGATTGAAAAAGTCCTTGCATCTTTCAATGCCAATGCCATTTTGATTTCACATTTGCTCCCATGAAGTGATAGTGCCAGTTTTTTGTTTTGGAAATTCATTTCTTCATCACTTTTCAGCTAGGCACACAACCACAAATTTGTATACCAAATCATAATCCTGTAGCAATTACAAGTCATCATAACAGGCAAATTTTTCTAGAAAACCATTACTTTTTGCAATATAACTACCATGTGTGTTTAAAAAACAATGAACAAGCACATTTCCCCTGCAAAAAAAGGGTAATTTTTGGAGCTTTACAAATGTTCAAATGCATAAAAGCAAGTGGCAATGCAGTGTATGGCTAAACTAGAAGTTTGTATCCACTGCTTACCATATGTTTTTCCATAGACATATATGTTACTTTCACTTTGGCATACAGTGCCTTGCGAAAGTGACAATGCAAAACGATATGTTTGGCGTAAAAGCAACACAGCTCATCACCCTGAACACACCATCCCCACTGTCAAACATGGTGGTGGCAGCATCATAGTTTGGGCCTGCTTTTCTTCAGCAGAGACAGGGAAGATGGTTAAAATTGATGGGAAGATGGATGGAGCCAAATACAGGACCATTCTGGAAGAAAACCTGTTGGAGTCTGCAAAAGACCTGAGACTGGGACGGAGATTTATCTTCCAACAAGACAATGATCCCAAACATAAAGCAAACTCTACAATGGAATGGTTCACAAATAAACGTATCCAGGTGTTAGAATGGCCAAGTCAAAGTCCAGACCTGAATCCAATCGAAAATCTGTGAAAAGAGCTGAAAACTGCTGTTCACAAACGCTCTCCATCCAACCTCACTGAGCTCGAGCTGTTTTCCAAGGAAGAATGGGCAAGAATTTCAGTCTCTCGATGTGCAAAACTGATAGACATACCCCAAGCGACTTGCAGCTGTAATTGCAGCAAAAGGTGGCGCTACAAAGTATTAACTTAAGGGGGCCGAATAATTTGGCACACCCCACTTTTCAGTTTTTTATTTTTTACAAAAGTTTAAAATATCCAATAAATTTCGTTCCACTTCACGATTGTGCCCACTTGTTGTTGATTCATCACCAAAAAATTAAAATTTTATATCCTTATGTTTGAAGCCTGAAATGTGGCAAAAGGTTGAAAAGTTCAAGGGGGCCGAATACTTTCACAAGGCACTGTAACTTCGACTGCGTTTGCCTATCCAATACATATTGGATAGATTCCTAGGAGCCGTGACAGGGTCATACAATATGTTTTCAGCTAATGTAAGCTGTGATTTGTACCAAACTTGTATATATACAAGTTTTTCCGCAATGTGGGGCCTCAGCCTAAGTTACAGGAGTATTTGTCTCTGTGGACACATAGCCCAGGAAGGGGCTAAAAGAGCTCGAAGAAGAAGATAGGACATTGGAAAAGTATAACACAGCCCCAGGAGAGGTGAGGAAAGGGGAGTATCAGTGTTTTTTTTGTCCTCACCTTCCCTGGACCTAGGTTTATTCTAATACTGATTTGTGGATGGCTAACCCCGTGAATTTCATGTTCGTTCGAACCTGAAAATTTTTGAAAATTTGTAACAAAACTGCCTTGTTACGAACTGGTTCACTCCACAATTTACCATTTATAATGCTGCAGCTGGTACAAAAAATGTAACTTTTTTTTGTTGCTGCCTAAATAAGAAAGTTGGAACTGTTAAACCACCAAGTGTGAAAAATTGCTAAACAAATATATGGTCAATTACGATAAAATTATTCTTTCCATTAATGGGTTAATATAAGTATTAGTAATAATAATAACAACAAAACTCAATTTATTATTGATTTTGTAAATAATGAATTAATAGATTTACATATGAATTGATTAGCGTTTAGAGTCATATGCTTTATGCAATAGCACAAGGGATGTAGAGAAAAGAAGCAAATAGCCATATAAAACAATCTAGTAGAAGGCAAGGATTGTGCACATAGAAGCTCGCATGATTAGACAATTCCACATAGCATCTGAGCCTTGGGGAATAATGTGATGCTACATGAGAGCAGATCTGCACCACAATATAACTGTCAGTTGATATTAATTGGTTTATATTATAATTATAATTCACATTCCTCTCTGCTTTATGAACCTACACAGATCATTACATTGTGTCAGAAATGTTTAATGAGTGGGAGGTAGAGGTCACTTTGCTGTTTTCTGTTTTAGAGTCCACAGACAAATACATCAGGTAAATACAGCTTTTGAAGGTATAAACAATGGCCTGTTTAGATTAAGTAATGAAGCTGGCAGCAATAATCCTTCATGTAGCAGAGAGTAGTAAGTCCAAAAACATTTAAATTCAGTTAATAAAAGCATTGACTCTGTATAATCATTTTGGAAGGCAAGCCTTATTTATTATTATTTCTGAATGAGTGAATGAGTGTATTCACATGTCCATTTTTTTATGGACAGAAAAACAGTCAGCTAAACTAACATGTTCTATCTTTGCCCATTTTTAAAGAACTCATGGACCCAATAGAAATCAACTGATTCATTTTTAATAATACCAATGAAATTCATTAAGTTTTTTAAAGGCCTATTAAAAATACACACGTGGACAAAATTGTTGGTACCCCTCGTTTAATGAAAGAAAAACCCACAATGGTCACAGAAATAACTTGAATCTGGCAAAAGTAATAATATATAAAAATTCTATGACAATTAACAAATGAAAGTCAGACATTGCTTTTCAACCATGCTTCAACAGAATTTTTAAAAACAGAAAACTCATGAAACAGGCCTGGACAGAAATGATGGTACCCTTAACTTAATATTTTGTTGCACAACTTTTTGAGGCAATCACTGCAATCAAACGATTCCTGTAACTGTCAATGAGACTTCTGCACCTCTCAATATGTATTTTGGCCACTCCTCATGAGCAAACTACTCCAGTTGTCTCGGGTTTGAAGGGTGCCTTTTCCAGATGGCATGTTTCAGCTCCTTCCAAAGATGCTCAATAGGATTTAGGTCAGGGCTCATAGAAGGCCACTTCAGAATAGTCCAATGTTTTCCTCTTAGCCATTCTTGGGTGTTTTTAGCTGTGTGTTTTGGGTCATTATCCTGTTGCAAGACCCATGACCTGCGACTGAGACCAAGCTTTCTAACACTGGGCAGCACATTTCTCTCTAGAAGCCCTTGATAGTCTTATGATTTCATTGTACCCTGCACAGATTCAAGACACCCTGTGCCAGATGCAGCAAAGCAGCCCTAGAACACAACAGAGCCTCCTCCAGTTTTCACAGTAAGGACAGTGTTCTTTTCAAGATATGCTTCATTTTTCCGTCTGTGAACATAGAGCTGATGTGCCTTGCCAAAAATTTAGATTTTTGTCTCATCTGTCTATAGGACATTCTCCCAGAAGCTTTGTGGCTTGTCAACATGTAGTTTGGCAAATTCCAGTCTGTCAGATTCAAGTTATTTCTGTGACCATTGTGGGTTTTTCTTTCATTAAACGAGGGGTACCAACAATTTTGTCCACATGTGTAGATGCAAAATGGATGACACTTGGCCATCAAAAATAGAAAAACTGAACAGAACATATGCAAAATTGTAGCAAAACAGATGTTAAAAAATAGACATTCACTGCCATTTTTCACGGACATTAGATCTGTCAAAAATGGCACTGTTGTGTGAATTAGGTGCATTCACATGATCGAGTATCACGGCAGCGTTTTGGCTGGATTTACCGGCCTGCACCTTTTTCCAGGAGAGGGACCTCTAGCAATATACAGTGCCTTGTGAAAGTATTCGGCCCCCTTGAACTTTTCAACCTTTTGCCACATTTCAGGCTTCAAACATAAAGATATAAAATTTTTATTTTTTGGTGACGAATCAACAAGTGGGACACAATCGTGAAGTGGAACGAAATTTATTGGATATTTAAAACTTTTGTAAAAAATAAAAAACTGAAAAGTGGGGCGTGCCAAATTGTTCGACTCCCTCAAGTTAATACTTTGTAGCGCCACCTTTTGCTGCGATTACAGCTGCAAGTCGCTTGGGGTATGTCTCTATCAGTTTTGCACATTGAGAGACTGAAATTCTTGCCCATTCTTCCTTGGAAAACAGCTCGAGCTCAGTGAGGTTGGATGGAGAGCATTTGTGAACAGCAGTTTTCAGCTCTTTCCACAGATTCTCGATTGGATTCAGGTCTGGACTTTGACTTGGCCATTCTAAAACCTGGATACGTTTATTTGTGAACCATTCCATTGTAGATTTTGCTATATGTTTGGGATCATTGTCTTGTTGGAAGATAAATCACCGTCCCTGTCTCAGGTCTTTTGCAGACTCCAACAGGTTTTCTTCCAGAATGGTCCTGTATTTGGCTCCATCCATCTTCCCATCAATTTTAACCATCTTCCCTATCCCTGCTGAAGAAAAGCAGGCCCAAACTATGATGCTGCCACCACCATGTTTGACAGTGGGGATGGTGTGTTCAGAGTGATGAGCTGTGTTGCTTTTACGCCAAACATATCATTTTACATTGTGGCCAAAAAGTTCGATTTTGGTTTCATCTGACCAGAGCACCTTCTTCCACATGTTTGGTGTGTCTCCCAGGTGGCTTGTGGCAAACTTTAAACAAGACTTTTTATGGATATCTTTGAGAAATGGCTTTCTTCTTGCCACTCTTCCATAAAGGCCAGATTTGTGCAGTGTACGACTGATTGTTGTCCTATGGACAGACTCTCCCACCTCAGCTGTAGATCTCTGCAGTTCATCCAGATTGATCTTGGGCTTCTTGGCTGCATCTCTGATCAGTCTTCTCCTTGTTTGAGATGAAAGTTTAGAGGGACGGCCGAGTCTTGGTAGATTTGCAGTGGTCTGATACTCCTTCCATTTCAATATGATCGCTTGCACAGTGCTCATTGGGATGTTTAAAGTTTGGGAAATCTTTTTGTATCCAAATCCAGCTTTAAACTTCTCCACAACAGTATCACGGACCTGCCTGGTGTGTTCCTTGGTCTTCATGATGCTCTCTGCGCTTTAAACAGAACCCTGAGACTATCACAGAGCAGGTGCATTTATACGGAGACTTGATTACACACAGGTGGATTATATTTATCATCATTAGTCATTTAGGACAACATTGGATCATTCAGAGATCCTCACTGAACTTCTGGAGTGAGTTTGCTGCACTGAAAGTAAAGGGGCCAAATAATATTGCACACCCCACTTTTCAGTTTTTTATTTTTTACAAAAGTTTAAAATAACCAATAAATTTTGTTCCACTTCACAATTGTGTCCCACTTGTTGTTGATTCTTCACCAAAAAATTTAAATTTTATATTTTTATGTTTGAAGCCCGAAATGTGGCAAAAGGTTGAAAAGTTCAAGGGGGCCAAATACTTTCGCAAAGCACTGTATTTATCTATGTTGCTAGAAGTTCCTGCCTCCCAGCAACATACTATCCTGTAATGGACTTGGGAGACAGGGACTCCTAGCAGCATACATAACTATACTGCTAGGAGTCCTTCTCCTGGCATATGGTGCCGTCTAGTAAATCCGGCCAACACAAGGACCAAGTTTCACAGACAAATCTTGGGTCTGTGAATGCGCCCTAAGGCACATGACAGTTTAAAAAACGGATATTAAAATGGATGAATTTGTTAGTTTTTAATGTACTGTATATTTTTTTATTAATGTGTCACTTATTTTTCAACAGTTTTCTGTGTCAGTTTTTAATGTCCATTTTGCATCAGTTTTTAATTGTCAGAGCTAAAAACAGACAAACTATTTTGGTCTTTGTTTTTTGACCCAACCCACTCATCCATTTTTAACGTCGGTGAAACTAATACATCACCCAAAAACGGATGTTTAAACCTAGCGCCATAGACTTATATTTGATCTGTCAGGATGAAAAAAATGGACAAAGATAGGACATGTCCTATTTTTTTTTTAACTGACAGTATACATTGTCAGTTAAAAAAACTGACATGTGTATGTACCCATTGCCTCACAGTTCTCTAAAAACGGACATGTAAACATTGCGTTCATTGCAATTGCATGGCAATTTTTAAAAAATTTATTTTGGGTGGTTTCAGATGCAGCAATACCAATTATGTGTACTTCTGTTTGCCATTTTTTTTTTTTTTAAATAAAACATTTTAATATATTATCAAGCTTTTTAACATTTTATCAAACTTTTTCTTTACATTTTTTATTAGTTGCTCTAGGGAACTTGAACATGCCATAATTTGTATAATACTTCTATATTGTGGGATATTGGACATGTCAGTTTTAGGTTGGGGCCCCACGTTGCAAAAACACAGCGCTTTGGCCGCGGCGGAAATGCTGATGCAAAAAAACACTGCATTTTACATTACCTGCAAAGTGGATGGGATTCTGGATAATCCCATCCACACATTGCAGAAAAAAATCTGCAGTGGAAATGCTGCGATTTCAAAAGCGCTCGCGTTTTTGTAAATCATAGCATGTTAATTATACTTACTGAAACGCTGGCATTTTCCGTATAGGTATAATACAGACAAAAAGTCCACAGAGGAAAACTCTACAAAATTTCTTTGAGAAACGCTGCTGAATAAAACGTGATTAATTTCTGCCACGGTCTTTTTCGCAGTGTTTTTTGACTGTGGCTTGCTATGTGGGGCTTTAGCCTTACACTGACAACCAGGCTTAGTCCCAGCCTCTGACTGGGCTGCTTTGGTAAACCCCACTAAAACCTGGTAATTGTGTTGCTAGGGGCTGAGGGACTGGCAGAGGGAGCTGCTACACTGTTTCTAGGATTTTAAAAGCTGCGTTGCTATTGAATGTAGCATGTAAAGACCAACAGAACAAAGTTAGGTTAAGGACCCACGATGCGGAAATACAGCAGAATAAAACACTGCATTTTACAGGACCAGAAAAGTGAATGAGATTCTGGCTACTCCGATCCACACATTGCAGAAAAAAACACTGTGGGAGAAGATTTTGAAAAACACAGTATGTCATTTTTACCTGCAAAAACATGAGCATTTTCCCTATAGATTAATACAGGAAGAAAAAACACAGAGAAAAACGCAGCAAAAATGCAATGAAAAACACTGCGGAAAAAAATACTGTGTTTTTTCACACTGGTTTTTTCCCCATTTTTTAGCTACATTTTGCTACATGAGCCCTTACCCCAAATAGAAAAACACAGCTAAAAAACGCTGTGGAAAAAAACGCAGCAGAAGCACATTGCGGAGTTCACGCCATGTGTGCACCTGGCTTAAGACTGGATTCACATCTGCGTTGAAGTCCATCGCAGAGACAAAAGTCCTGCGTGGAGGATTTTTTTTCTTCACTGCTTTCAGTTTTCAAATAGCGGACACCCGCGTACCCCATTATAGTCAATTAAGTCTGCCGCTCTACTATGTAGGTACAGACGTGGACAAAATTGTTGGTACCCCTCGTTTAGTGAAAGAAAAACCCACAATGGTCACAGAAATAACTTGAATCTGACAGACTGGAATTTTCCAAACTACATGTTGACAAGCCACAAAGCTTCTGGGAGAATGTCCTATAGACAGATGAGACAAAAATCGAAATTTTTGGCAAGGCACATCAGCTCTATGTTCACAGATGGAAAAATGAAGCATATCTTGAAAAGAACACTGTCCCTACTGTGAAACATGGAGGAGGCTCTGTTATATTCTGGGGCTGCTTTGCTGCATCTGGCACAGGGTGTCTTGAATCTGTGCAGGGTACAATGAAATCTCAACACTATTAAGGGATTCTAGAGAGAAATGTGCTGCCCAGTGTCAGAAAGCTTGGTCTCAGTCGCAGGTCATGGGTCTTGCAACAGGATAATGACCCAAAACACACAGCTAAAACACCCAAGAATGGCTAAGAGGAAAACATTGGACTATTCTGAAGTGGCCTTCTATGAGCCCTGACCTAAATCCTATTGAGCATCTTTGGAAGGAGCTGAAACATGCTATCTGGAAACGGCACCCTTCAAACCCAAGACAACTGGAGCAGTTTGCTCATGAGGAGTGGGCCAAAATACCTGTTGAGAGGTGCAGAAGTCTCATTGACAGTTACAGGAATCATTTGATTGCAGTGATTGCCTCAAAAGGTTGTGCAACAAAATATTAAGTTAAGGGTACCATCATTTCTGTCCAGACCTGTTTCATGAGTTTTCTTTTTTAAAAAATTCTGTTGAAGCATGGTTGAAAAGCAATTCAACCATGACTTTCATTTGTTCATTTTCATAGAATTTTTATATATTATTACTTTTGTCAGATTCAAGTTATTTCTGTGACCATTGTGGGTTTTTCTTTCATTAAATGAGGGGTACCAACAATTTTGTCCATGTGTGTATATCTCTGCTAGCTATCATTCTTTCTGCCGACTTAGCATATAAAAAGCAGTCAATGGTCATGTGATATACAGTCCATTGATGTTCCAATTTGATATCTATCTATTGATGTGAATTGCTACAGTACTGTTATCTGGTCATTTTGTATGTCTACTCCTGTGAAGAGGAAGGAACCATTAGTTTCATTCATTTAAACTCACTGTTAGACTATTACTGTAGGAAAACTACTCATTTACCTGATGCTTCTAAATCTAAAGGCTCATACACTCCTTTGAAAGCAGAGTTCTTACTTTTTGAAAAGGTTTACTTCTTGCTGTTGAATATGAATAAACCTTTCTGAAGTATGAAATCTTTCCAGTGACCGATGAATATTGCACAGATTATAGTAGAATACTAAATTTGACAAAGCAATCTGTGACATCCTTGGATAACCTCTAGATCCTCCATTTGAAACGTGGTAACATGAATATTATTTAAGTTGATTATTTGTGGTCTCGTGTTTCCAATATTTCATTGTCACCAAAGAAGTCTACAACCTGATATACAGCGACAAACTAATGCGAAGCCAAAATATGTTTTCCTTTAGGCACCACTGCTAAATTTTACAACCTTAAAGGGAGTCTGTCAGCACAAAATAGTATATAAACAAACATACCGTACCTTGCAAGGCTTGAGAAGAAGTTCAGAGAAACGCCCTTTTTATTGCTGTCCAAAGCTTTGATGCAGAGAAATTCCGACTTTTAAAAATATACAAATGAGGTAAAAAGGGCATAAGGGGTGTGTAATCTGCAGTTTGGGCTTCGGTGAGTGCTGCCAATTACATGCCCCTAAAGCCCTCTGAGGTGAACCGACCGCCACCAGAAGGACAGTCATCTATACCAGCTCAGCTTTCGTAAAATCTTCAGCAAACATAGTACAAACTACTGCACATGCCCAATGATGTCAGAGTGTACCTGTAAACTCCACAACACAGTGCTTCCGGATGCACTCTGACGTCATAGGGCATATGCAGTAGTGTGTATTGTGCTTACTGGATTCCTGAAGACACTACTGCACATGCCTGATGACTTCAGAGTGAACCCAAAAGCTCTGCGTTGTGCGGCTTCTGGGCGCATTCTGGCGTCATGGGGAATGCACAGTTGTGTGTACTGGACATGCTGAAGTTTTTGCGAAAGCTGAGCTGGAACAGAGGGCTGTCCTTTTTCTGTTGCTGTAATCTGCAGATTACACGTCCTTAAAGCTCTTTTCACCTCATTAGCATATTTTTAAAGGTCGGAATTTTTCTGCAACAGAGCCACGAACAGCAATAAAAAAGATGTTTTTCGAAAATGTATCTCAAGACCTGCAAGGTACACATAAACATAATGACTTTGTACACAATAGAGTATTAACATGATTTAAAAGAGTTCTAAGGCTAGGTTCACACAACTGAATTTGCAGCTGATTTTGAGGTAGATTCCGGGTCAAATTCAACTTCAAATTCCATCCTGAATCTGCCTACATTGATTTCAATGGGAGTCAGCAATGGATGATTCTTAGTTCAGGACGCTGAAAAAAAAGAACCCTGCTCAATCTTCCTGAAGAATCTGAGGTGTGAGGCACAAGCTGATAAACCCCATTGTGTCTGGGGCTAAAACGTGGGCAAGCCTTGGCAGAAAGCCTAAGCTCTGGTTTGGCTTTCCACCAAGGAATCTACAGTGCTGAATTTGAAGAAGAAACAGAGGTGGAAGACCACCTCAAATTCCTCTCCATATTCCATAGTTTGAACCTAACCTAACAGACCCTATTTATTTACTAGATGAGTCCCTATCACCTATGCTAGTTCATGAATCCCGAAGAACTATGCTAGTTCACGAGTTCCCACGAGCTACACTAGTTCATGAGTCCCTATGACCTGCACTAATTCATGAGTCTCTATGGCCTGAACTTGTTCACGAGTCCCTATGACCTATGCTAGTTCATGAGTCCTTATTTATAAGTACAGTCCAAAACAAATGGAGTACCCACCTTCCAAGGGGAATATATCTTCAGTATTTCTCCCTTTATATCTACTAAATAATACTACTACTACTAAGTAATAACTGGATCTATCTATCTATCGACATGCAGCAATCCAATGGAGGGAACAAAAGGATGGGAGTTGTAGTTGTGGTGGTGATGTCACAAGTAAGCCAAAGACACTCGATCAACTCCTCCTGCTCACCTCCTAGGCTGGTCACCATTTGAGAAGGGCCTGCGAGGTACTTGATGGTGGTGATAGTTTTCCTCTGGGGTACTTCCAGTTGGAGAGGGGTCCTCTCTTACCCTGAGCCATGTGGTGATGTTCGGAATGGCCCTGATAGTAAGCGCAGGAATGACTCAGGAAGCAGTAGTACAGTTGAACCAAGATGCTGGACAGTTGGATAGTTTATTTATCTCAGGGCTGCAGTGGACACACAGCAAATGTTGACATAAATTTGTATAAATACAAATAGAGATGAGCGAATTTTTCAAAAATTCAATTCGGCCGATTCGCTGAATTTACTGTAGTGATTCGATCCGAATTAATTTGCGGCAAATCACGTTAACCCCTTTCCGACATCTGCCCTAATAGTACAGCGCTGCCTGGAAGGACTTCCTGCAAACCACGGCGGAAACATGGTGCGCACACACAAACTGTGTGCGTACCCTGCTTTACGGGTGTCAGCTGTATGTAACGGCTGACAGTGTCCTCTAACACCCCTGGTTGGAGCTGAGCTCTGATCATGGGTGTTAACCCCTGAGATGCCGCAGTCAAACATGACATGGGGTTTTTATTATATATTGGGGTCCTGATCGGCCCCCTTGCAACAGGGGATGCTCCTATTTGGAAGCCTGGAGTCTGACCAGTGACCCTGGGTCTGCGCCATTGCTGTCCCTTTGCATATCTGGTTGATCCTGCCTTGAATGGAAACTATCAGCCTATGCATCTGCACGGGCTGACAGCTTCCTACACGCTGCAATTCACATGTATTGCAGCGTATACCTATTGAAGCAGCAATCAGAATATCGCTCCTTCAATCCCCTATGGGGGCAAAAAGAAAAAATGTAAAAAAAGTAAGACCCCCCCCTCCAAGGGGTTATATTCCAGGCATTGGTGCATTTCTGATACTGGGTATTAAGAGCAGGTGCCCCACTTTGAGTACTTAGCTGGGCACCTGGGTCTAAGTGTGTGGAAGAACCCACATTATTTTGCTGAAAGGAATGTATAAAGTCAGTTGCCACAGAATAAAATGTACAAAGCCTATAAGCTGGTCACTAATGGGTTAAATTCAATTGGATAACATACTGAAGTCTGACATAACATGATGAAAGCCATTGCAAGCCATTGAAAAAGTCATATTAAATTGTGCTGTAACTATTTATGTAACTTGTTAATTGTAATTTTAAACTGTAAGTTATTTAAATATATGGTTTGTGAAATCTAGTGAATTCCAATTCATCTCAAAATCAATTCAACATGATATCATAACTTGCTTAAAAAAGCCTTGGAAGTTTACCCTCTTCCACTGAGTGGTACAACATGGACATACAGTGGGGGAAAAAATAGTATTTAGTCAGCCAGCAATTGTGCAAGTTCTCCCACTTAAAAAGTTGAGAGAGGCCTGTAATTGACATAATAGGTAGACCTCAACTATGAGAGACAAAATGAGAAAACAAATCTAGAAAATCACATTGCCAGATTTTTTAAGAATTTATTTGCAAATTATTGTGGAAAATAAGTATTTGGTTACCTACAAACAAGCAAGATTTCTGGCTCTCACAGACTCGTAACTTCTTCTTTAAGAGACTCCTCTGTCCTCCACTCATTACTTGTAGTAATGGTACCTGTTTGAAATTGTTATCAGTATAAAAGACACCTGTCCACAACCTCAAACAGTCACACTCCAAACTCCACTATGGTGAAGACCAAAGAGCTGTGGAAGGACACCAGAAACAAAATTGTAGACCTGCACCAGGCTGGGAAGACTGAATCTGTAATAGGCAAGCAGCTTGGTGTGAAGAAATCAGCTGTGGGAGCAATAATTAGAAAATGGAAGACATACAAGACCACTGATAATCTCCCTCGATCTGGGGCTCCACGCAAGATCTCACCCCGTGGGGTCAAAATGATCACAAGAACGGTGAGCAAAAATCCCAGAACCACACGGGGGGACCTAGTGAATGACCTGCAGAAAGCTGGGACTAACGTAACAAAGGCTACCATCAGTAACACACTATGCCGCCAGGGACTCAGATCCTGCAGTGCTAGATGTATCCCTCTGTTTAAGCCAGTATATATCCGGGCCCGTCTGAAGTTTGCTAGAGAGCATTTGGATGTTCCAGAAGAGTATTGGGAGAAAACCTTTGGAGGGAGTTGAAAGTTCGTGTTGCCCAGTGACAGCTCCAAAACATCACTGCTCTAGAGGAGATCTGCATGGAGGAATGGGCCAACATACCAGCAACAGTGTGTGCCAACCTTGTGAAGACTTACAGAAAACGTTTGACCTCTGTCATTGCCAACAAAGGATATATAACAAAGTATTGATATGAACTTTTGTTATTGACCAAATACTTATTTTCAACCATAATTTGCAAATAAATTCTTTAAAAATCAGACAATGTGATTTTCTGGATTTGTTTTCTCATTTTTGTCTCTCATAGTTGAGGTCTACCTATGATGACAATTATAGGCCTCTCTCATCTTTTTAAGTGGGAGAATTTGCACAATTTCTGGCTGACTAAATACTTTTTTTCCCCACTGTACCTTAGGATAGTTAGCATATCATTTTGTGTAATAAAACTGCTATTTTTTTAAAGGCTCCTTAACTTGACTCATATCTGTACATGTCTAGCCAAGTTAAGCAAGGGCACATCTGCACATTTATAATCTACATGTATAAGGTACTGGTGTCATTTACTAGGAATGGGAAGTAAAAACAGATTTTAAAATGCAAAACTCACAGTTGGTGGAACAGCCTCTATTCAAGCTCACAAAGATGTGCTTTTGGTAAATTGTTAAAGTCTTTGATCAAAGATTGAATCATTTTTTACATCAAAGAAAATATGTTAAAAGAGAAACTTTTCTGCAATGCTAATCAATTCTAAGATAAAATTCTCCAGATATGTCTGGAAGAGGAAACTGTATTATTAAGAAAATGCATGATATCACCAAAATATTAGAACATGTCATCTACAAGCAAAATAAGAAATATTAAAGCAAATATATAATAAAGCAAATCAAATACTATAAAACACAGAAGCCAGCACTTATTTAGCATTCTTCAATATAACTTCACAAGATTCTCATAGGCAGTATGCTGCATTTAACAATGCAAATAATGATAGCATCGGCCTATGGTAATAGTACATGAAAAAGTGCATACAAAGTAACATAAAAAAGCATTCTGACCACACAGCTGTATTTGAGTTTTGTTTTTTTTTGTTTTTTTTAATGTTTATTACCTTCCCTGCCTTCCTGATTTCAGTGTATACAGCGCTCAATGAGCACTGTCTACAGCACTATGGGAGCTGGCCATCTTGAGGCCGCCCTCTGACCCAGCGGTCATGTGATCCGCCAGGTGTAGCGTCTGCAAGAGCTGCGGGCTCCTACGTGCAGGATTCTGTATTCCTCCTGCAACTGGGGCTAAATGTACCAGCCCCAGTTACAGGGGAAATCAGCCTCTCCAACAAAAAAAAAAAAAGTGATCAGATGTCCCCAAAGGTCTATTATGACATTATTGGGACACAATGTAAAAAAGAAATAAAACAAAAATTAATAGAAAAGTAAAAAAAAAAAAAGTAAATAAAATAATTAAAAAAAATAAATAAAATAATACGCCAATAAAATGACCTTATTACCGGTTATAGCCCCACCCCCGACGACACCATAAAAATAAAAATTACCGTAACGGAGAGGAAAAACTGTGTGAAAGTGAAGTGAAAAACAGACACGTTTTCCCTCCTCTTTTGTTTATATTTTCCCGGATATAAAAAAAAAAAAAATTAAAACACATGCAAAAATAAAAACAACATAAAAGTAAAGCCCTATGTGTCACCAAAAAAAGACGCAGAAATTAGTTGAATAACGCAAATGATAAAAATGTTACAGCCCTCAAAACTGCACATACAAAAAAACCCGAAAATGTGTCTGGTCCTGGACCAGAAATTGGCCCAGTACTGAAGTGGTTAAAGCATTTAGCTTTCAATTGATTGCTAACAATTCTAGAAGACAATAACCTAAAAAGAATGATACATTAGCTTCTACATGAATTTATGATGTTCTATTAGAAATGTATTGTAAAGGGAACACTTTAACAGAATTTCAAGGTTTTACATACAGTAAGTCACAGCAGAAATAATGTCTGATTGGATATTAACCACTTATACTTCTAAAAATAGAAATTTATTCACAGACATGGCAAACACTAAGATTAGGCTTTGTCAAATATCAAGAAAACGCTATGATCTCTTTGCTTAGATTTCGTAATTTCAATATTAAATGTATCTGAAGTTCTATACAGATTGATCTCCATTTTCGTTAACTAATGCAATTTCTCTTGAAACCAATGTAACACAATTTCACAACATGCTAACAAAAGCTTTGAAAATCTGCAATTCACGCTGCCAACCTCCACATAGTGGCCAAATGTAGACACAGCTAATTAGCATATTATTTCATGCTAACTTAAGCCATATTTCACAATGATGCTCAGCATTCCATTTGCATACCCATGGTAAGTCCAAAAAACTCAACCTACAAATGGCTATGCGAGCCAAAGTTTTATTTAAGTAATGTAGATGGAAATGCATAATGTCATAAAAATGACATGATACATTTTGGCTATTTTTTTAAATTAATTATTTGAATTTTAATATTTATGAGGATGGCTGTGGGTGTGAATAGCTATAAGATATCTCAGCTGAACAGAGCCTGTCTCAAGGTCAGATATCATTTGCCTCAGCAGGTGGTCATGTATATCATCATTGCAGTGGAATCTGTACCTATACAGTAATGACACACCCAATCTCTGGCACAGGCCTACTGAGGACAGTATTAGTTTTTAAACTAAAAAGGAGACTCATCTATTCATAATAAAAAAAAAAATCATAAAGCCAGTAAAGTTTGACAGTACTATAGGAATTCTAAGGTTGAAGCTGCTTTAAAGTGAACCGTTCACCACTTTCACCCATTCAAGTTTTTAACATTGGTTATAAGGCACTACTCCACTGATTCCAGCACAGCTGATAATTTCTCTCTAGCCTCCACTGTTCCTGAGCAACAACCACAGTTAGTTTTGGTGCCAGATATGCTATTTAAGCTCTGTAATGTCAGAAGAGATGGGTAGTGTCAGATAGAGCTCCAATCAGGAGCAGCCATTGTAAGAGCTCAGGATCACACCCCTTGCCTGCTCCTGTCTGACACCGCTCTCCTGACAATACAGAGCCTAAATAGTAGCAGCATTGATAGCTCAGAAACAGTGAGGGCTAGAGGAAAATTTCAAACTGTGCTAGAATCAATTGAGAAGAGCCTATTAAATGATGTAAAGAGCTGGACTTGTTATTAAAGGTGTACATGTTTTATACTTTATGCTTTCTTACACTTTATATAACTTGTATGAAAAGTGGGCAGGGTTTATGGAAAATGAGAAGTATTGGAAAAATAGTTGCCTAAGATACCATCCTGTGTGGCAAAAATTTGGCATGTTTCTTGTTGGTAAGTTAAGTCAACTAAAAGTTTCTGTAAAGTTAGACTACACAGTCTGAAGGTATGGCAGATTTATGAAACAGCAAAAGCCACTTTGGTAAATATGGCACAGTTTAAGGCTGTGTAGCCTAAGTTTGCACAGTCTAAAACTTAGTATTAATACATCTGCCCATTGGCTTCTATGGTTGAGTTTTGTTTGTGACATGCAGTGAGGTCAGTGTTTAGGGAGACAGAAAAGTGAAGAAGAGGAGACATGTACCTATCATCTATTGACAGTTTTGTGATCCTGAGTTATCTATAGTGGGCAAGCCTCTTGCACATATTCATGAGGTTCACCAGGAAGATTTGTTTTAGACCAAACTTGAATAGTCTGAAAGGGAACCACTATTAACCTTTCTTTAACTGACAGCTATTCCTCCCATCTGACCTCCCATACACATGCATGTTCAGATTGTCCAAGAATGCATGTAAAAGTGGGGAATAATCCGCTATAAGACAATTTTCCCATAAGAACAAAGAATGAGGCATGTTAGAGATAACTGTTGAAAATAATCTTCACAGAACTGAAAGTGTCAGCATCTCAAAAAAAAAAAACACAATATATAAAGATGATGATGTGTAAAATTAAGAAAAATTACTTAAATAATTGGCAATTTTTCTGATGATAGATTCCACTTAAGGCAAATAACACATAATAGCAGTTGACAGACAGTATATTACTTGATTTTACAGTGTGAGGTATAATTTATTAGGAACATAATGTTCAAGCCGAAATGGAGAGTTTCGCTGGGGATGATAAACCTCTGTAAACCAGTTAAGTTACAAATCTAAATTCTGTTAGAAAATCAGAGCCATAAATTACACCCAATGGTTGAGAGAGAAAAAAAATAATCTTTATAATTCTTTTGTTACATCTACGATTAGGTACTAACTATTCAATTAGGGTTTTGAATATTAAAATCTACAACTTACCATTACTATCATTCAACCACTTTTCATTCTTAATAGCTTTTAGATCCAAGTAGGAGTCTGTGGCATAAGTGTCAACCACATCAAGTTCACATACAGCAAGACTGACAACTTGACAGCATTAGTCATGTATATATATATAATAGTCTGTTAAAAGGTTATTGCATACATAAAACATACATTCTAAATATGTCATAACAAAGCATTGCTTCTGACAATATAGAATTGTACGTGACTCTGGTTGAAGTTAACTATGTGTTTAAAGGTACCATATATGAAGGCTTTAATAAATTATTAGTAAATCCTTTTTGTAAATGTCAGAGTAGACTTGTGATAACTTCATTGTTGGTAATCTCATACAACCAAAAGGTATATCTCCCAATCACCCCATACACATGCACACCCAACCTAGCCAAGCATACATGTGTTTTCACTATGCCAGACAACTCTGGTGTCAGTTTATCTCTCTTCAAATTAAAAGCATGTATTGAGATAGTCTTTGGAGTTTGGGGAAGAATATTCATACTTATGAAGTCTGAGGCATACAGAAGAACTGTAGAACCATTATGAAGCAGGCTTGTAATATGTAAAAATTAGTAGCATAAAATATATTTTGACTTTTCACTAAAATATCTTTATAAAGTCTTTGTGGACCAGAATAGATATGTCCATCCCTTTATATCAAGTATTACAAATACAAGTAGGAAAATCTGTTCAATCATAGTATTGCTGTACAGTAGCCCAGGAGTAAAGATAAATAATCAACATCCCCTCTAATCATTTACTCTCTGAACGTGTAGCTTTATGCTTAAATATTTCCCTGTCTATTACTATATTAGAATCAAACAATGTCATCTGATTATCTAGGTATATAGATAGATTTAGAGGTCAGCTCTAGGCATGTTGTATGATTGTCAAATTCCTTGTGTTCATTCTGTTTTTTCCAAGTGGACTTTAACAGTGGCCATGCACATTAGATGAACCCTGGCCAACTTTGGCAGGACCCGACGACTATCTAACATGCATGAAGATGTCCCGACTGTCCCCCCTTAGCACATGTTTGGGGTCAAGCAT
The DNA here is from genome assembly GCA_947044405.1 of Leptodactylus fallax. Taxonomy (NCBI): domain Eukaryota; kingdom Metazoa; phylum Chordata; class Amphibia; order Anura; family Leptodactylidae; genus Leptodactylus; species Leptodactylus fallax. The sequence continues at coordinate 5,443,693 of CAMRHE010000024.1, forward strand.
GCCTGGTCCTTTTGTTTCCAAGAAGATCTGGCAGTAGTTGATTTCCCCACCCTATTCACAACAGATGCATAAATACAGAGCAAAATGTACTATGTACAGTGTCATCGTCTTAAAGGGATTTCTCATTGACTTAACCAATTTATATTTTTAGACAATTAAAATTTTAACATTTGTGCAAATATAAATAATGAAAAATTTGCAGCATTTCCAAGATTTTCTCTAACCATCTTAATAGTGACAGTCTTTTGTCTTGAACGGTTGCTAATGGATACGACTATCAATGCAGGAACTTTCTATGGTCTGGAACATTTCAGAAACCCAGTCTTGTTGTGGAAAGGTTATCACACAGGTACAGTAGATGCTTGAGGAGATAACCTAGCCACAATAAGAAAATCATAGATGGATCTCTGACAAGTGCCAGACCATAGTTCTTGCATTCATGGTTTTATCCATTGGCAACCAATCAAGACTGTAAGTACTAAAATGGCTAGAGAAAATCTTTAAAACTCAGCAAAATTTTTAATTGTTTATAAAATGTTTAACTTTTAATTGTCTACCAGTGGTGTCAAACTCATTTTCACCGACGGTTACATCAACCTAATAGTTGTCTTCAAAGGACCATAGGTAATTCTGCGACTGTATAAATGTAGCTATGCCAGTTAGGCGTAGTTACATTTATAGCCTATTGCAAGCAACCATAAGGCTGAAGGAAACTTTAATAGTGCTCCCTTATAAGTAATGCTATTACCTGCGAGGGACACTATTATTGTAATAGTGCCCCCACAGTTAATAGTGCCCCCACATAAGTAATGCTATTACCTTTTGGGGGGATATTACTGTAATAGTACCCAAATAATGCCCCCCTCACGTAATAGTCACACTGCCCCACATACCAGTCAATGCTCTGTTACACTTGTGACAGCTTGGGGAATTTAGACTCAAATGGTGGCTTTTCCTGGTCCCAACAGCGGTGGTTCGTGGTACTGGGCGCCAGTGAGACAGCGTTCAGATGGTGCCAATTTAAAACAAAGTGGCTTTATTACAGCTTAAGGGCAACATAACAAAACAACAAACAAAATCTAGGCTGCCGTTAGGGCCCTAACTCACTTATAGAGCCCCTCACTAGCCTGACTCTTGCTCAGCTCTAGCAAAGAGTCTCCGGTGGACCTCAGCCCTGCTGGCACAGACCGTCTATCTGTCCAGTTGGGTCCACCATTTCCTGCTCTGTGCAGGATACTCCAGCCCTCTGGAGTTACACGCCACCACCCAAAGGCGTGGCTGAGAGCCTTTTCTGGTCTGGCCTGGTTCGCTCAACAGTGCCCTCTGGCTCACATACTTACATACCCTCCCCCTCAGCTCACTACCCATGGGGTGAGCTACAATGGGACGAGACATCCTATGACGAAGTCCCTTTTCAACCAAGTATGCCTGCCCAGTGTCTCTCCAGAAGTCCCAATCTGGCGGTCTTTTCTTCCAAATACTGCTCCGTCAAGTTCTCCGTTTTCTCATCACTTTAAAGTCCCAATCTGGCGGTCTCTTCTTCCAAATTCCGCTCAGTCGAGTTTTCCGTTTTTTCAGCACTTTAAATGCTATGCCAAGATCCTGGCCATTCTGTACAAAGGCAAGTTCTCCTTCATTACCTTCAAAATTCGTCATACAAGGGATCACATCATTTTCCTCACATTTCTCGCCGTACTCTTCAGCCATCCCATTGCATGACCTCGATTCATCTAGTGAATAGCCGCAAGAATCTTCATCTTCTCCTATCACGAATCCACAGGAGCCCAGATACCCACTAACACGTACTTCATGCACATCAATGTCTTTAGAGTATAAATATTTCACGGGTACCTTTTCTGTAACCTTCATCTCAAAGCAAAGTTTGCCATCACCATCAAGGCTTAGAAGTTTAGGAGACATAGGCCGCTTGCTCTCCGCTTTGTTTGAGATACACAAGCTCTGTACCGCAATATCTTCTCCTTCTGCACAAGGGCCATACAGTACACTCTCACAAAATAGCTCACGCTGAACTACATTTTCTGGTATGTCTTTAACAACTGCCACATCATATATTGGAATGGTTTCTGTATAATGCGTCCGCACCTGTACGGCAGCCGGAGAACCACTATCATACTCTAGTCTTATCTCCTCTCTCTCATACGCACAACTTTCGGGAGGCATGTTACGATTCTGTGATAGATTGCAAGAATATTCGTGCCAACCCCTTTCTGACAGTACAGGAGCTGGTGATATCGTCATCTCAACATTCTCCAAGTTATTTTCATTCTCTGTGCTAACACTGGAGGACTGGGATACCAAGTTTTCAACATCACAGTCTTTACTGTCAGTACCCAGATGCTTTTTGGTTACATGTTCTGGCTCCCTTAATGGCTCTGCTTTCTCTGCCTCTATGCTGGCAGCTTTCTCTAATTCTAAAACCTTCTGTAGCGCACAAATCTCTGATTCCAGTTCCGGAACTTTCTTCACTGCCACATTGTTCTGCACAGCCTCCATCTCAGTTTTTACTATTGCAACTTGCAGAACTTCCTCAATCTTCCTGACATCTTCTATGGCAGCAGATGTAGATGCCATCTCTTTAATCACTATGCCTCCTAATTCTAGGATATTCTGCAATGTTCTTCTAACATTTGTCAGGTCAGCATCCTGGATAATATTTTCTGCTTCCCCCACTGTTCCCTGAATTATATTGGATTGATCCTCCAACATCTTCTGATAAAGCTTCTGCTCATCTGCAGACTTTTTGTCAAGTCTTTCATTCAAGTCCCGTATCTCAGTGGCTCTCTTATCTTGCTCTTGGTTGAATAAAGACTCTATTTCTTGAATCACATTTTTCAGGGATAACAGCTCTCATTCTTTAGAGGTTAACAAGCTCTGCAGCGAGTCTCTCTCATCTTCTAGCGCTGCCAGCTTTGAAGATAGTGCAGATGCCGACTGTTCCGTATTGGATAAAGACTGCTGCAATCGATCCAATTCTTCTTTTTTAGATTCCACTTCGGTTTTTAACTGTTCAATCTGAGAAGTGCGCTCTTCCAACTTTATTTCTGATTCACGCTTCACTTGATCCATCTGAAACTCCAGCTGTTTCTTGATTTCCTCCTGTTTGTGCACCTTTAATTTAGCAACAAGCATTTTTAGATCTACAATCTCAGCAGATAAATTAGACAGGTTTCCCTCAAACTGAAACCTCATGTCTTCTATCTGGAGGTCCAGTTCTCTCTTGGCCTTTTCCAGCATCTCATAAGCATTAGCTTTGTTCTCATACAATATCTGCACAGATTCCAGGTTTTTCTCAACTTCATCCTTGGAGCTAACCAAATCCTCCATTTCAGTGCACAGTTGCTTGTTGAGCCTCTTTAACTCGGCCTTCAATTCAATGGCCTCTGCTTCAGCACGGTCACGTTCTTCTGCATATCTAGCAGAAAGAGTCTTCTCTTCACCAAGCAGCTGATCAAACTTTTTCTGCTTCCTTTCCAAATTTGACACCATCCGACGTTGATAATCAAGATCTACACCTACATCTTCTAGTTCCTGCTGCAGTGTAATTTTCATCTTCTCAAGTTTGTCATAAGCAGCAACCTTCTACTCAAACCGTTGAGTTGTAGCTTCTAGCTCCTTTTGCAACTTTTCCTTTAGTTCTTCAACAGAGTCCAAGGACCCAATACTATCCTCCATTTTTTTCTTCATATCAGTCGCCTGAGCCTGTAGTGTTGAAATCCGCTTTGTCAAATCTCTTTTTGCTATCTCCTCTTCCTCTAGTTGCTCAAGGAAACCATTTTTCTCATCTTCCATTTGTTTTAGTTTTATACTAAGGTCAAGCTTCTGACGGGTTTCTTCTTGCAAAAGTTCCTGAGTGTCCTGAAGCTGAGATTCTAGTGTAGAAAAATCTTTGAAAAGTTTGATAAACTTGCTGTCTGCTTGAGAAAGAAGCCTTGTGACATTATCCAATTCCACCTGTAGTCTGTTTGCGTTGTCTAGCAGTTCTGCTTGAAACCTGTCCCCTTCTGTGACTTTTAGTTGCAGCTCTTGAAGTTGAGTCTCTACCTTTTTGTGACTCTCCTGTAAGGCTTGCACTTTCTGAGCAAGGACAGACGACATCTCCATCAATTCTTTGTCTTTACTTTGCACCAAAACAGACAATTTCTCTTTATCTTCACAAGATCCTGACAACGCCCTCTCCAGGCTGCATATTCTAGCTTTGAGTTCCCTTTCTCTTTGTTCCAGAACTCCAGCTCTGCTCCGCCATTCATTGACTTCACTATTTAGGCGAACCTGCTTTAGTTCATGCAAGTTTTGCTCTGACTGCAACGTCTGCACCACAGATTCTAAATCACTCTCTTGATCAGAGACATGCTTCCTCAGCTCTGCAATTTCATTTTCTTTGTTAATTAATACCACCGAAAGCTTTTCACACTTCCTTACTTGGTCATCCAGACATTCTGACTGACACTGCAAAAATTCACTTCTCTCACGTTTAGCAGTTTCAAGGTCATCTCTTAATTTTTCAATGATACACTCTTTGGCAATGGAGTCTTGGACATGCTGCTCCTTTAAATCCTGCAATTGCTTCTCAAGCACTTGCTTTTGCTCTACACTCTGTACAACTTTATTAGATAGAGCACATTTCATATCAGCAAACTCCTTCTTAGTGACACAGTCCATTCCAGGCAAACCCAGTACCACATTTTCACAATGACTAGGATATGAACTCTTTACAGTTTCAAGCTCTTTCTTTAACTTAAGGTTCTCTTTTTCTGATACCTCAAGTTGCCATTTCCAATCAGATATTTCATCTTCATAAATGAACCTGATGGTTTTAATCTCATCTTGAAGCTGCTGCACCATAATATTTTCATCTTTGGCGCTCTGATGCACTCCAGTATGAGACATAGTCATAGACATACAGTCAGCAGGGACATATTCTTTCATAGTACAGAGGTGCTTTAGAAAAACTGAGTCACTCTCATGCAACACATCATCTTTACTTGCATTCCACATGATCTGCTCCGGGTTTTGTGTCTCTCTGCATTCAGACTTCTGCACTAATAAACCTGTGCATGACTTCTCTGCTTTTTTACAAGCTGAAATTCTCTTTTTCTTGCCCATGGTTTACTAACAAGATTACACAATATTCCACAGCAACCTTGGGGTTCAACCGGCAGCAACTTTTTGCTATCTTCTGCAGTCACATGTATTCAAACAGTTAACTTATGTGGCACTACAACAACCAGCATTTTCTTCTGTCTTCCAAAGAAAACACCAACATGGTACCATAGCCTTTCACATACACTTGTTTGCAATATCCAGGTTCTATACACATTGCTAATTTTCTTGCCATCAGCAAAACACTTCACAGACTTCTGTGCCACATTATACACATAGTCCATTCCCTGGATTCCTCTTCCAGAGTTTTACAAACACCTTGCTATGTTGCAATTCACTCACCCCTCCTGGGTTTCTTCAGTTGAAATCACAGATTTCTTCCAGCTGTAGGCCACAATGCACACTTTGCAGTACTGCAATCACAAACCACTTGTCTTCCAGGACTTGCGTGGATCTCTTTATGCACGCGATTCTCCACCATATGTGACAGCTTGGGGAATTTAGACTCAAATGGTGGCTTTTCCTGGTCCCAACAGCAGTGGTTCGTGGTACTGGGCGCCGGTGAGACAGCGTTCAGACGGTGCCAATTTAAAACAAAGTGGCTTTATTACAGCTTAAGGGCAACATAACAAAACAAAAAACAAAACCTAGGCCGCCGTTAGGGCCCTAACTCACTTATAGAGCCCCTCACTAGCCTGACTCTTGCTCAGCTCTAGCAAAGAGTCTCCGGTGGACCTCAGCCCTGCTGGCACAGACTGTCTATCTGTCCAGTTGGGTCCACCATTTCCTGCTCTGTGCAGGATACTCCAGCCCTCTGGAGTTACATGCCACCACCCAAAGGCGTGGCTGAGAGCCTTTTCTGGTCTGGCCTGGGTCGCTCAACAGCGCCCTCTGGCTCACATACTTACACACTGTATATATAATTCATATATATATATATATATATATATATATATATATATATATATATATATATATATATATATATACATACATGAGGACAAAATTGTTGGTACCCCTCGTTTAATGAAAGAAAAACCCACAATGGTCACAGAAGTAACTTGACTCTGACAGACTGGAATTTGCCAAACTACATGTTGACAAGCCACAAAGCTTCTGGGAGAATGTCCTATAGACAGATGAGACAAAAATTAAAATTTTTGGCAAGCCATATCAGCTCTATGTTCACAGATGGCAAAATGAAGCATATCTTGAAAAGAACACTGTCCCTACTGTGAAACATGGAGGAGGCTCTGTTATGTTCTGGGGCTGCTTTGCTGCATCTGGCACAGGGTGTCTTGAATCTGTGCAGGGTACAATGAAATCTCAACACTATTAAGGGATTCTAGAGAGAAATGTGCTGCCCAGTGTCAGAAAGCTTGGTCTCAGTCGCAGGTCATGGGTCTTGCAAGAGGATAATGACCCAAAACACACAGCTAAAAACACCCAAGAATGGCTAAGAGGAAAACATTGGACTATTCTGAAGTGGCCTTCTATGAGCCCTGACCTAAATCCTATTGAGCATCTTTGGAAGGAGCTGAAACATGCTATCTGGAAACGGCACCCTTCAAACCCAAGACAACTGGAGGAGTTTGCTCATGAGGAGTGGGCCAAAATACATATTGAGAGGTGCAGAAGTCTCATTGACAGTTACAGGAATCGTTTGATTGCAGTGATTGCCTCAAAAGGTTGTGCAACAAAATATTAAGTTAAGGATACCATCATTTCTGTCCAGTCCTGTTTCATGAGTTTTCTTTTTTAAAAATTTCTGTTGAAGCATGGTTGAAAAGCAATTCAACCATGACTTTCATTTGTTCATTTTCATAGAATTTTTATATATTATTACTTTTGTCAGATTCAAGTTATTTCTGTGACCATTGTGGGTTTTTCTTTCATTAAATGAGGGGTACCAACAATTCTGTCCACGTGTGTATATCTCTGCTAGCTATCATTCTTTCTGCCGACTCAACATATAAAAAGCAGTCCATGGTCATGTGATATACAGTCCATTGATGTTCCAATTCGATATCTATCTGTCAACACACTTTTTAACAAATCTTTAAAGCAAAAAAACAATGAATGTTTTATATGTATTATAATAATAATAATAATAATAATAATAATAATAGATGTATACACCCAACCAGTGCTTACACTATTGTACGAGTAAGGCTAGGTTCACACTTTTCAGTTTGTGTTTCTGACAGAGTGCTAGATGCAGACAGTGCACCCACTGTTTACATCAAATACTAATTTCAGCCTTAGCTGATATATCATAAATTAAACAAATTATATGGTTTTGCTTAATTTCACTTTCATCATACCTCAAATTTCTAATTCTTTTAGGGATGAGATTTTTTTTTCTTGTGTTTGTTGTCTGTTGTGCTGAATAATGATCTGTCAGAGGTCTGAGGTATGAAAGTGACAAGTACAGATATGTCCACAATCAACTGATCTTAAAATTGATTAAAGAAACAATTTAACACAATATCATAACATAATAGCAAATGACTTGAAAAGCTGCAACGCATCCTCCTCCACTGTGTGGTTCACACAAAAGCATATTGTGTTGAGAAAAGCAGCTTCATTTAGGGCATATATCTACTGTAGATGTGTCCAGCCAAGGGCTCATCTAAGTAAGAACACATCTGCAGATATCTGATACAAAAAAAGATCAACAATTTTTATTTCTATTCCTCTCTTGGCCATCACAAAATTCTATATGAGTCAATTTGAGGAACGTTTTTCCATTTAAATTGTAAAGAATGTATTTGCTCATACAAAGTGTTAAGTTGTTGTTAGTGTGGTCATGACAAGTCACTGATTTGTATTTTTGAACTTTTTTAACTAGGTCTTATTCGCTTACAAGAGCTCATCAAGGCTCCATCTAGGTACAATTTGAGACTTAAAATCCGTCAGTTACCTCTTGATACAAAAGATGCCAAACCACTTCTGAAAGAAATGAAGAGAGGCAAAGAATTCCATGTAATCTTCGACTGTAGCCATGACATGGCAGCTGGCATACTGAAACAGGTAACAGCCCATAAATGATTTACCTGATTTTAATATGATTCTATATGTACTAAAAATATACTATAATATTCTTGATACATTTTATGTAGTTTTCATGGTGCAGGCAGTTTTTACGCACATTAAAGAATATGATTTACGCCAATTTTTGTAAATCCATAGCACAGACCCCTGTTTGACTTAGAAATTGTTAAAGACATCTGTAGCTATTATCTTTAGTTTTTTCTACAACGTGCACCCCTTTAACAGCCTTTAACTTGCATTTTATAATTTGCTGCAACATGATATCTTGTTACAAAGTCATTGAAAAAGCTGGGTAAAGATTTCCTGCAACTGTTTACTTATTAGGCATTATGTTAAAGGTAGTCTATCACCTAAACCAGCCAAGATAAACTACGGTAACAGTATTGAACTCACTGTGAAGACAATTCCAAGCCTACCTTTGATAGGTACAGTGGGGAAAAAAAAGTATTTAGTCAGCCACCAATTGTGCAAGTTCTCCCATTTAACAACATGAGGCCGGCCTGTAATTGACATCATAGGTAGACCTCAACTATGAGAGACAAAATGAGAAAACATATCTAGAAAATCAAATTGTATGATTTTTTAAGAATTTATTTGCAAATTATGGTGGAAAATAAGTATTTTGTCAAAAACAAAAGTTCATCTCAATACTTTGTTATATATCCTTTGTTGGCAAAGACAGAGGTCAAACGTTTTCTGTAAGTCTTCACAAGGTTGGCACACACTGCTGCTGGTATGTTGGCCCATTCCTCCATGCAGATCTCCTCTAGAGCAGTGATGTTTTGTGGCTGTCGCTGGGCAACACAGACTTTCAACTCCTTCCAAAGGTTTTCTATGGGGTTGAGATCTGGAGACTGGCTAGGCCACTCCAGGACCTTGAAATGCTTCTTACGAAGCCACTCCTTCGTTGCCCTGGCGGTGTGCTTGAGATCATTGTCATGCTGAAAGACCCAGCCACGTTTCATCTTCAATGTACCTGCTGATGGAAGGAGGTTTGCACTCAAAATCACACGATACATGGCCCCATTCATTCTTTCATGTACACGGATCAGTCATCCTGGTCCCTTTGCAGAGAAACAGCCCCAAAGCATGATGTTGCCACCCCCATGCTTCACAGTAGGTATGGTGTTCTTTGGATGCAACTCGGCATTCACTCTCTTCCAAACAGGACGAGTTGTGTTTCTACCAAACAGTTCTACTTTGGTTCCATCTGACCATATGACATTCTCCCAATACTCTTCTGGAACATCCAAATGCTCTCTAGCAAACTTCAGACGGGCCCGGATATGTACTGGCTTAAGCAGGGGGACACGTCTGGCACTGCAGTATCTGAGTCCCTGGCGGCGTAGTGTGTTACTGACGGTAGCCTCTGTTACGTTAGTCCCAGCTTTCTGCAGGTCATTCACTAGGTCCTCCCATGTGGTGCTGGAATTTTTGCTCACCGTTCTTGTGATCATTTTGACCCCACGGGGTGAGATCTTTTGTGGAGCCCCTGATCGAGGGAGATTATCAGTGGTCTTGTATGTCTTCCATTTTCTAATTATTGCTTCCACAGTTGATTTCTTCAAACCAAGCTGCTTGCCTATTGCAGATTCAGTCTTCCCAGCCTGGTGCAGGTATACAATTTTGTTTCTGGTGTCCTTCCACAGCTCTTTGGTCTTCACCATAGTGGAGTTTGGAATGTGATTGTTTGAGGTTGTGGACAGGTGTCTTTTATACTGATAACAATGTCAAACAAGTGCCATTACTACAGGTAATGAGTGGAGGACAGAGGAGTCTCTTAAAGAAGAAGTTACAGGTCTGTGAGAGCCAGAAATCTTGCTTGTTTGTAGGTGACCAAATACTTATTTTCCACCATAATTTGCAAATAAATTCTTAAAAAATCAGACAATGTGATTTTCTAGATATGTATTCTCATTTTGTCTCTCATAGTTGAGGTCTACCTATGATGACAATTACAGGCCGGCCTCATCTTTTTAAGTGGGAGAACTTGCATGATTGGTGGCTGACTAAATACTTTTTTTCCCCACTGTACATTAGCCCGCCAGGATGACTGTATAACCGTTTTTTTATGGGTATGCAAATGAGTCTCATGGAGCACAGGGAGCTTTGACTTCATTGCCCGAGCACAGCCGTGTCATCTGCAATAATGCCCATCCAGTCATGTAGTTTGGCCCCCTCAGTAATTCCAGAGCAGAGTCATCAGTTACGGAGCGCTGCACTTAAATCCCGCGCATGTGCAGCATGGTTCTGCAGTTTCTGCCGTGTGCAAGTCTACTGTGCACGAACTACAGGAGCGAACTGTGCATGCATGGAATTTCAGTGCAGCGCTCCATAACTGATGATGACTCTACTCTGGAACTGCTGAGGGGGCTGAACTACATGACTAGTTCGGCATTATTGTGGATTATGCGGCTGTGCCCAAAAAATGAAGTCAACAATCCCTGTGCTCCAGGAGGCTCATTTGCATACCAGTAAAAAAACGATTTAATCCTGGCAGGCTAATCTACGTATCAAAGGTATGCCTGGAATTGTCTTTGTAGCGGGAATATACTGAAACAGTAGTTTATCTTGGCTGTTGTAGGTAATAGACTCCCTTTAAGGATTGCTACCACTGCAATTATTCGCATTAAAGAGGTTCTTCAGTGCACATTAAAAACAGTGTCCATCCCACAGAATTTTTTTTTTTTTAACAAAAGATCATAATGTTGTAAAATAACTAAGTAATACTCATGTACCTTAAGATGGCTAAGATGGACCCCATAAAAGAGAAGCCATCGGTAGAAGTTCTAATACCTAGATCACATCAGCTTGTAGTCTCCACCTCGCTAAATTCCACCACCTTGGAGATGAGACAAGCACCATCCTTCATAGCAACATCTCATGGATGGTTGATTTTCTGCTGAAGATTACCCATGTGTCCCTTGCTCAACAGTACATCCTAGAGAGGGAGGCGGCACAACATAAGGATGATAGGATGAATGCTGCTGCCTTGTTGAAGGTTGCTGAGAGTGGGGGAAACAGCCAATGGTACCATAGACTCCATGCCAGTGAGTGGGTGGAATTTGCAAAACTGCTGGGAGCCAAAGGTTTCAGAGCTGCGGGCGTGAATCTCCCATGTGGTGAAGTTTGCTCTGAGGGCTGGAAGGGAGCTTTGTCTGAAATTCTGGAAAAGTATTTGGGCTCATCTGCATACCTGAGGGACCACATTGGAGGGATTGCTGCCACACTACATGTCACTTTTACCTGCAGATGTCACTGTAGCCACACCATTAATAATCTCCTGTGGGGCAAAGCCCTTGTGCTACTCATCCCAGGGAATCCAGCTCTGGAAGCTACCACTGGATGACCAGTGACAGTACTATAAGAAGCAAAACTTCAACACAAAGAAATTCATATATTTCATATTGTAATACAAGCCAGCTCATCTTGCCTACAGGCTGCTATCACCCTACCAGACATACTATCCTACATAAAGCTAACCTCTTAAACAAATGGCTTGCCTTAGCCTCTCCTATCAAATGTCCCATCATTCCAGACTTGGTGAAAGCACTACACAGAAAAAGACTTCTTAAAACTTCTCTGGTTGCCTGAAAGTTGCAAGGAGAAATAAATAAAGAGAACCTGATTCCCTAAAACATAACTTTTAATAACGGTAGTTAAAATAGTGTGATAAAAACATTTTGCCACACTATAGCAGCAGCACCCCGAAGTGGATAAGACTACCTGTGTAGGGGGGAGAAACCAAAGTGAGAGAGCCAGATATTCTGATAAATCTAGGCACTATCCTCCCTAATATATCCTCCTAACACAGGTAAAAAGGTGATCAGCTATGTTCAGTCAATATAAGACTGCTTATCAGCCAGAATGTAAATTTGAGTCACTTTGGAACAAGGCTTCTGGCCTTGTGCCACACCAACACAACAAAGAGACTCCAAAAACTGGCTAAATAATAATAGGCTCTGGCCCTAGAGGGGAGGGGAAGAGTCTCTATATAATGATGGAATCAGCTTAGTGTGCTTACCGCCAACATCAGCAGCGGTCACACTTGTTCCACCAATGTTTACTAATGTGTTGCTCATCTAAATAGCAGTTTTTACTGCTGGACACTCTATTTGCCAATAACAGTGTTTACCAGTTTATAATTGGACCCCTGAGGATCATTTCTTTGAGAAATGTGTAGGCTCAAGTTGTCCGTATTAGCAGGATTATAGCTCTGTTCTCTCTTTATTATTCAGCCAGTTTTTGGAGTCTCTTTGTTGTGTTGGTGTGGCACAAGGCCAGTAGCCTCGTTCCAAATTACCTCACATTTATTTTCTGGCTGATAAGCAGTCTTATATTGACTAAACATAGCTGATCCCCTTTTTACCTGTGTTAGGGAGGATATTTTAGGAAGGATGGTGCCTAGATTTATCTAACAGAATATCTGACTCTCCCACTTTGGTTTCTCTCACCTACACATTTAGTCTTATCTACTTTGAGGTGCTGCTGCTGTAGTGTGGCAAAATGTTTTTATACACCATTTTAACTATCGTTATTAAAAGTTATGTTTTTGGGAACCAGGTTCTCTTTATTATTTATTTCTCTTTGCAGGAGTCAATTCATGCCTTTATTGTGATTTCTTTTCTGGTTGCTTGACCTGAAAACTTTCAAAAAGTCAGACTTCAACCTATGAAATTTGGTATGAGTTTGGATCAAACTGGCACCCTCTCCCTCATAGATCTGCCCAGCTGAACTTCTTCCATCACTGGTGTTTGGGACGGCAGGCGGCTATAGTGACTTCTGGGCCAAACTTCAAAGTAGATCATTAGATGACGTATTTGACAAAGATACAATTTATAGAGTCCTCGCTCCAGAAGTTACTCACCGATCAAACTGACTCCGCTCCACTACAACCATTATAGATGGTGCACCTCGTCACTACTCAACAAAGCCAATATTAAAAGAGATCTTACCACCTTTGAAAAGTACAAAGGTGAGGAAACTGTCCTATTGCAAGACTATACTGACCTCAATAGAACTCTTCGATAGAACCCTTCTTTAAACCAGAAGCTCCTGGGAAACTGAATTAGGTATTACATTAACTGAAGAAGAGATTACGCTAACTCTACAACACTCTCACTGCTTCTTCCCCTGCATGAGACTTCAAGCGACGCATTATAAGCTTCTCTCCAGGTGGTATAAAATCCCTGAATGGTTACACGCATTCAAACTAGCAGATACCAATCTTTGCTGGAGATGTCAAAAGCAAAGCGGGTCACTGTCTCACATTTGGTGGCATTGTGAAATGTTAAACTCTTTTGAGATTAAGTACAGCAACATATTCAGAAGATTACCAATTCTCTTATCGGTTTCATGCCTCCCATGCTTATTTTAACAATTCCACAACCTGACTTCTCTCTATCCAAATCAGACTAACTACCCATCTTCTAGAAGTTGAAAAATTGATCATCCCCCAGTTCTGGTTTCAGCTTATCACTCCCCCGATTAATATTTGGATAGATAAGGTTAATCAGATCGCTAGATTTGAACAACTATTAAGTTAGTGCAATAGAACACATAATCTTTTCATTACGCTGTGTTAGTGGTAAAACCTAGGTAAGGAAGAATATCCCCTTCTGCATAGGCCCAAAATGGCAATGAGCCATATACTCTATCATGACCCATTCCCCTCTAATAGTTATGCCTAGGGATCAATGGGAGCACTACTCTATAGGAGAGGGGAATACAAAAACAACAGCACTGTGGTAATAATGTTAATAGTATGATCTATAAATCTATCTATCCTACACAGTTAAACCCTCCTAAAAGTCAAGGAAACCCAAGGGCAAACCAATGCAAAATGTTCTTTGAAGCTATTAAATTTTGAAAGCTAATATGATAAAATGTGTCTTCCTCAATTTGATAAATAAATGTGTATGTTTCATTTATATTTTATGCATATTTTAATTGCTTTTAAAAATATTTTATGTTTACTTGCTGACTTATTGCGATCTTCAAAGATATGGCGAAATAAATGTGTGTTTTGATATGCCATACACTCTAAATTCATATTTACACTTTTGCAGTACTTAAAATCCCCTAGAATGTTGTAAATATCTAAAACTATTTACTTACAAAAAATACTCAGGCTATTGTGAAAATGTATTGCTTAAAGCCTTCCAGTATGCATTATTTATAGAGTTATTAATATTGCAGTAGTCTAGCAGTGAGCAACCTTTCATTTAATTTTATTGTCAGCTAAAAGAAGTTGTCAGCAGCAGAACTATTTTTTATTTTAAATTGCTAAATGCATTGCAAAGATTTTTAGCAGCTTGTCTTATTCAAAGTGTAAACTTAAAAGAGGATTGCTATACAGTAACATAATATATATATATATATATATATATATATATATATATATATATATGGTATAGTCCAATTTTACACATATATTTATCATCTAAATGTATGAATTCAATGCACTGAGTAGTACAATATTCTTAACTTGTTATTGCTGAAGGGGATTTTGAATTGTACCATGGAGTAATAAGTTACAATATTAACTTTTCTGCAGTTCTCCTTTTGAAACTCACCTCATAAGTTCACTGTGAAAAAAAACTTTATTCCTTGTCTTACAGGCTTTGGCAATGGGAATGATGACAGAATATTACCATTATATTTTTACAACTCTGGTAAGTAGTAATAAGTAGTAACCGACTGCAATTTCAAATTACAGTAATGTGTCTGTACATATGGAATAACTATATTCTTCAGCCACTTCATGACTGATATATGCAAACTTCAGCTGCATATATCAAAATATATCTCTATCAGTTAGACCATAATCTGTTGCCAAACTAAGGAAGTCCCTCAAAATATCACCTTGCACAATATGAGACTTGAGTGACCCCCTGGCCTTTATCAAGTTCCTGGAATACTTTCAAATGTAAGCAAAATAAAAGAGTAAAATCTAGAAGCCCAGAGATTCCCAACATTTTCTTAACATTGATCCATGCTTTGTAGATAAATAGGTATGGAGAAACAGACTTCCTGTCCACATATAAGAAGCTGTATTAGTTGAAAAGTCTGTGGACCTGAAAAGAGTGGATAACTCAAATACCCCTTCCCACTCAGTGCCATACTATTAAGTTGTACTAATCACATAGTTAATGCCTACAGCATTACTTCTGGGTCTCGACTGTATGACAAAGCCAAGACCTGGGACTAGCCTCTGCAGTTGGAAAATACTCCGACTCTGGTGGCTTGACCCCTCAGATACTGTGGTCATGGCTTCTGTTTGGTTCGGGGGCAAGATTGCCTCTCCCAAACACCCCTTGGATTGTCCAAGATGAGACTGCAGGGTCTGAGGGGTTGCCATGGCAGCCAGGAAACCAAGCATCAGTGCCCTGCAGCCATTAACTGAATCTTCTTAACAAATTTTCCAGTTATGCAGTTACAGTAGTGGCTGAAACTATGCCTTCAGAGACTTCTAACTCTTCTCCTTCTCTTCATTCACAAATGGCTGTTTTTTTTTGCTTACACTTTTTTTTCTTGACTCAACATATCTCAAGATGTAACACAAAATGACCAGTTTTGAAAAAATAGGATTTTGTGATAGTTGAGATGTCTGTCCTATATGTGTCTATGTGTGGCAGTCCAGAAACTGTGATGCAGATTGCATGTTATTCTGAAATGTTGCAATCTTATATTGAATTTGTTTTTTGAAAAATTGGAGCCCTTAACAAAATTCAGTCAAAGCTAAGAGTGGATATATCTGTATTATTATTCTTATTGAGATCTCTCTGCTCCTATTTAGGTATTTTTTACAAACTGTTTTGTCCAAATGCACAAGGAAACAGTTAAAATGAAGCACAAATTTGTCAATATTAACAGTAATATAAGAACAATACATGCAACAACAAGAAGAAACATTTGTAATGCACTTTTCTGACAATAGACTTAAAGTGCAGTTTCACAATAGATTCAAAGCACAGTGAGAGTGAGACTCAAAGTCGTTTTGTGTAACTGCAGAGCTCTGGTATTGTATGTTAAAGCATATGGCCCTAGTAGGTACAGTTTTATTAATTATGGCATTTTTACTATAGATTTAATTTTTTGTCAGTTTGGATGTTTCCTTTAGTATGTATTCTCAGTACACAGCTATAGGAACTGCAATAAAAAAGTGAATTCATGTGGTGGCCATAGATAAGTATTTAATGAACCCTAGTGAAATGTTTGAAATAAATTGACCATTTGACCCTGTAGATTAAATAAATCCATGAAATGTTAACAATTTTCAGCAAACTGTTTTTTTTTTTTTTTGTAGCTATCAGACCAAAACTAAGTTCATGAATTCATTAAGGCTATGCATTTCCAAATGCACACATCAAAGCTGTCTGATAATGAAAGGACAATTGAATGGCTTGGATTTTTTTTTTCCGGAGTTGGAATGTTATTTATGTAATTTCTTATATGAGTATTCACTACCAAAGTTATGTGCAGTCATTTCCAGCTTTAAAGCATAACTAAACTTTCAGACAACTTTTGATTTTCTATATCTCTATCTCTATCTATCTATCTATCTATCTATCTATCTATCTAGAATATATATATATATAATATATATATATATATATATATATATATATATACTGTCCATATATATATTTTTTATATTTTTTGTAATATACTGTACTTTATTAACACATTTTGGCTCCTTTCTATGAAATCATAATTCTCTTTAGTCTTTCCCTTGCTTCTATACAGAGATCTGTTCCTGACTCTCACTGAATGTTACTGTGTATGGAGTAAGGGCTTGGAGTACAGGGCTGTGTAACATGTAGAGAAAATGAGGGAGGGTCACTTCAAACAGTTATATCTCAGGCATTATAAAACTCGCTTTTTGTGTCAAATGAAAGAGGATGCTCTCTTTTTTCATTTGACACAGAGGTTGCAGTGCTATCTATATTATTTCCAGAGACATCACTGTTTGAAAACAGAGTGGCATAATATATTTGATAGAAATATCCCAATCCCGACTGTGTTTTCAACCAGTGATATTGCTGGAAATAATTTAGGTAACATTCTTCTTTCATATGACACCAAAAGCAAGTTTATATGTTTTATAACACCCAAGATATAACTGTTTGAAGTGACCCTCCCCTCCCCCTATTTTCTCTACATTTTACACAGCCCGAGGCAGAAACTGCTCTAAATACAGAAAAAAAGGGGAAGAATAAAAAGAGGCAGGATTGCATAAAAAGTAGACAAAATTTGTTAATAAAGTATATTACAAAATTTAGAGCCAGAAAATCAAAAGTTGTCCGAAAGTTTAGTTATGCTTTAAACAAACATGCATATTTACTGTAAAATAGAAATTTTGACACATTGCTTGAGTTGCATTTATAAATATCCATATATTATGTAATTATCAGATAGTTTTTTAGCTTATAGAAGGGATGTATACAAAAGAAGGGCTCTGTAACCCCACTTAATGTACCATTTCTAGGACATGTGTACCAAGTACTTTTTCACCCTTTACTACTTTCTATCATTAAAATAGGAGGGAGACATAATCTTTGGACCATTCACAATATTCCTTGTTTGGTAATCACCATTCCATCCTTGGCTATGCTACGTAAAGAATGTCTATCACCACCAAAACTAGACCCCAGAGCTGAGTGCTGTTATAAATACTTCCAAATACATAATGTGTCACTTACTCAGTAATGAGAAATAGCCTGGAACTAATCAGTGGGTCACTTTCTTATTAGTGACAGCATGTGTGACCCTAGAACAGAGTGTAGTTATAACTAGATCCAGGTACATAGTGTGTCACCCCCTCCGTAATGAGAAATAGCCTGGAATTAATCAGTGTATAAATTACTTATAAGGGAAAGCACCTTTGACCCCAGAACTGAGTGCAGTTATAACTACATCAAGGTGCACAGTGTGTCACCCCCTCAGTAATGATAAATAGCCTGGAATTAATCAGTGGGTCACTTATTTATTAGTGACGGCCCCAGAACTGAGTGCATTTTTAACTACATCAAGGAACACAGTGTTTCACCCCCTCGGTAATGAGAAATAGATTAGAATTAGTCAGTGTGTCACTTGTAATAAATAAATAAATAGAAAGGAGGCATGATCTTTGGACAATTCACAATATTCTTTGTTTGTTAATCACCATTCCATGCCTGGCTATGCAGCTTAAAGAATATCTAACACCACCAAAACTAGACCCCAGAATTGACTGCAGTTTTAACTACTTCCAGGTACATAGTGTGTCACTGCCCTCAGTAATGAGGAAAAGTCTGGGATTAATCAATTGTCACTTGCTTATTAGTGACAGGACCTGTGGCTGAATTGAGTATATACAACCAAATACATAGTGTGTCATTCCCCCTAAAGGAGGAGGAGAGCAGCCCAATAAGTAGCAAAGATATAAGATATATTAGTTATAAGTTTCCTATATTTGCATGTACTATTCATTTATTAAAAAAAATGGAGGTACAATTTAAATAACATGACAAATTTATTGTCTGGATCATTATAAATACAATGAAACCAAATTTATATATAAATTTCCAAACTATATTTTTTATTTTGTGGATCAAGACTTTTTAATCTCTTGTTATAGCATTCTTTTGGTGGTAGACAGAATTCCCAGTAATTTTTTAGATTTTAATTTATTGCACTGACTGTGGGATAAATAATGTTGTTGTATTGGTCAGAACGTCACAGATACTGCAATACCTAATATGCATATTTTTTAAGTTTTGTTTTTATTTTTTTTACCAAATATTTGGGGTGGGGAAATATTTTTATTTTTTATATTAAACTTTATTTTCTTTTCCACTAGGGGACTTGAATATTCAATTTTTTGTTTACATAATACGTCACTAATAACATAATGAATCACTACTAATGCAATGTATTATGCTGTCAGTATGAACTGACAGGCACAGTATTAGGCAATCACTCTGGCTTGGCCTAATGGCACACACTGTAACCAGACTGGAGGACTCCATTAAGTCCCCAGCTGCCTTTTAATGGTATTGGCACCCTGCGGTCATGTTCATGAGGCACTGATGTCTGAGAGAGGGATCCCTCTTCCTCCAAAACTATTTAAATGCCACAGTCTGTATAAAGCAGTTTCCCAGGCGGGGAGAACACAGCTGAACTCCAGCTTCACCAGGCACTGAACTCCTGTGTTGGGCTCTAATACATGTGTTATAAAAAGGTATATGTATTGGAATTAAACTGCTTACTGACTGCTGGAAAAAAGTGTATTGGTGATCAATAATTGGTTAAACTCCTGAAGAAAAAGAAATTTCTGTCATACTCTTAGTAAAGTAAGTACTATGTATCTCATGCACTCACCTAGATATTAATGTGCTGTGGGTATAATATTAATTTTTATTGCCACCAGCATCACTAAACTTTTTATATTTAGGTATTTGTTTAGATTATTCAATTGACTAATAAATACTCTTTCGTTATAGTATCTTCTAATTTTTTTTATTGCCTACCATTTTTAAAATTCAGTGGCAGCTCCTGTACCATGTTTGCACAGCTGACAGATAGATTTGATACTATATTGGTTGCCTTGTTTGAAGTAGCTTTTCTGATGACAACTGAAGACAAACTGTCATCTTCTCAGCATGTACCGGTAATAATAAAGTTGCAGTTTGTCTTCAGTTGTTGAGAAGCTAATTCAAAATTGACAACCAATATTGTGGTTGATCCTGTTGTCACTTTGTAAAAATAGTTGTCATAACTATGAACAGTAACAAGTGCAAAATTGCAATATCTCCCAAAATGAAAAAAGTGTGTTTGTATAGATAGATAGATACTATAAAGACAAGTCCTCCCTTACCTGTCTCTGTGACTTGACATGACAATGACAAATATGTCTAATGTGTTTTTCTCACACAAAGTAATCAAAGTACAGGGGCATTGTGGAGTAGGGAAGAATCTACAAACTCTATGCAGATGTTGCCCAGAACTGCAAGGCAACAGTGCTAACCATTGAGCCACTGTGCTGTCAAGATATGAATGTAACTTTTTCCAAAGGCAAAATGAACTCCCGATAAGCTAACACAAATGGATATGCTAACTATCCTATTTGTGTCTATATGTGGCCACTCTGCGGAGGTGTGAGAGAAGGTGTGAATTACAGATTTTCAAGACCTTTGTTAGCATGTTGAGATATATTGCATTAAATTAAATTAAGACATTTTGTTAGGTAACTAAACAAGGGTTCAGCATATGCTTTGGTATATGAGCTAACTCATAAGCTATCAATAAACCTCTCCTCCATAAGCCTTATTCACATGGTAGTATTTTGGTTAGTATTTTCCACCAGCATTTGTATGTCAAAACCTAGAAGAAGGGAAAAACTGTGGAATGGAAAGATTTGTCTCTCTTCATGTCTTGATTTCAATGCTGGTTTTGGCTTAAAAATACTATGCAAAATACTGATCAAATATTCTTATTCCTAGTAGTGGTACAGCAACTATATTTGAAAGTATTGTGACTAAAAGTGATTATACTATTCTTGTCTATATTATTATCTGTGTTGAGCATCTTGAGAACATTATTCATCAACTGAAAGACATATGTTGTATGTAACTTTTTTATATGCAATTTTTAATGTACTAATTATCATTGCTTTCAGGACCTATTTGCATTGGATGTTGAGCCATATCGATATAGTGGAGTTAACATGACTGGATTTCGAATATTAAACATAGAAAACAGCCAAGTACTCTCTATAATTGAAAAATGGTCTATGGAAAGACTGCAAGCACCCCCTAAACCAGACTCAGGTTTACTGGATGGGTTTATGACGGTAGGATGCCTGAATTGATATACATTTAGATATTTAATTCATACAAAAGAAAATATGCTTTATTTATTTAAGTATTTATTTATGTATTTAAACCATAAGTATAAACCATCATGTGCTCCACAGATGTGGAAGTATTTCTAGAAATATATATCAAGTATGAAATTACAATGCCAAGGAATATTAATATCTAACTAAATAACTATTCTAATCCATATGTATAAACCATCATGACCTTCCTACAGATGCATGTTGAAATGTCAAAAAGTGATGTCTCTTCAGCCTATAACTACAGCAACATCTGCTCGCTCTCCTATATTCCTACAGTCACAGTAGAGTTTCTCCTAGTAATAACAATGTTCACAGCAGTTCCCCAAGAGTAGTTAATATAGTGCCACACCAACTGTTAACATAGCAGGTTACTGCTATTTTTACCATTCTTAATGTACAGATTCATCAGTGCCATTATTTCCAACAATCATGTATTGCAGAGTTAACCTGAAGGTCTGGAATTGGTTAAACTGATGCATATTTTATCACAGAATAACAAAAAATGTTTTTCCAATGATTTTCATTGTTTTCTGTTCCAAGATATCATACTGTGCCAGTTTAACCAATTGCAAAGGTTTGGGCTACCTCTGCTACATTGGTATGTCTAAACAATTTCTCATCTTGTCTATTCTCTGAAAATCTCAGCAAGGCCCAATTTTATTTAGTAGTCACAATAAAACCTCCTTTATTCAGTAGCAATATTAGAACTTTCCCTTCATTAATAGTCACAGCAGTGCTCCCTTCCTATACTTGCCATAGCAGACCCTTACCTTCATCAGACCTCACAGCAGTGTCTCCATTTTCGTTCCTCTAGCCCTTAATGTTCAATTCCTATATTACTCACAGCTTCTTATACTTTTTCCATTGATCACTGAGCTCAGATCCAATATGACCCCTCCCTGGATGGGAAACTTCATGTAAACATAGCTGTTACGTTAAATATTCTACCATACTCTTGTATCATTGTCTTCTGTTCAATACTGAGGAAGGAGAACACAATGCTCTTGCAGGTTAGCTGAAGAAGTCTGTGATCACATCTTTTTTGTGCTATTAATGTCATCTTGAAAAACAAATCGGTGCAGGGTATAATTTTTTTTTTAACTGTTGTTGATAAGGTGTCCAGTATACTACTTTGCCACTATTAATATAGTCAGCATATTTCTTTGTGCTGTGCACAGAAGGCCTCATAATCTCATGTTGCACAGTGGATTCTGATTGACTGCTGACATGCTCATCTCTAATAAGCATGTGCAGACTGGTTACTATAATACTTTTAACTATTAAAATTGTTTCATTTTGGAACATTGGTGTACACTGCAGTTTAAAAATGTGTTCCTATATTCTCCTTATTACAGTTCTGAAACTTTCTAATATGCTTTAAGATTTAATTCCAGCTTAAAGTTATACTATCTCCTTGTTGATAGTACTTGGATGTATTCTTCTTTATATTTTTAGCCTTAAAACCTTTCCTGATCAAGTCTTACCTTTTTTAAGCAATGTATCAGTGTAGACAGTTTTAGCTTACATTTTGCACAAACCTCTGTTCAATACCCCTTTATTCAAGAGCACATTTTTAATTTAAAAAGTGCAGTAATTTTTTGATAAATGAGTAGGGCTCAGCCTCAACAACTTTTTAAAGACACATATATCTTAAAAAAAAATTGGTATAGGAACTTTATAAATAGAAAACAATGTGCATTATAATAGGAATACAATGGCACATATGGCTGCAGACTGTGAAACAGAGCCAGGTATACAGATATAACTTAAAACAACCCTTTAAACAAATACTCTTAATATAACATTATATCTAATTTGACCACTAACTGCAGTAGTTATCTTATAATTTGTAGGGAAGCAAATACACAGTAAATACAACAGGTATAGTATTGATGTAACTTTGTAAAAGACTTGTACTACTTCAAATCTTAAGGACACTGCCTCATCTTCCAAATGGACACATTGTGCTTCATATCAGTGGCATATTTTGGCCAATATTTTTTATGTTTATTTCTGAAAAAATAGGAAATTTGATGAAATTTTGTAAATTGGGGTTGTGGCAAAGACAAAAAGGCACACTCATACTTTTACATGAACAATAAAACCTATCAGTGACCTCAGAATTTGCTGGAGAGGGACCAGTAACATCACTCACAGAAGTCATCGGTTCCTTACGGCCCTTTAAGCCTTTCACAGGAATTAAGTCAAAATGTAAGTGAAATTTAGAAATGGAAAAACTATAACAGTGATCCAGTGTGGTAAAAATAAATTTATTTCATGCCTTTAAAATCCATATTTTCACGACAGATTAAAAACAATCCATGTACTACAAAAAGTACATCAGTGGAGCTCCTCTGATGCATTTTAGACTGTAGTACCCTCAGTCCTTACTCATAGTATATGAGGCATAGAATGAACGCCACTTAACATAGCGTATATTCCAACCTGCACATGTATTGAAAAACCACACCACTTAAATCAATTAAATGAAAGTATCCACAATACGTTACAAAACCAATACAATGTTACCATCTCTATTTCAAATTTGTACGCATAGTCTGATTTATCAATGTATAAAACACAGACCTAATAAAAATGCATTAAATCCGATCTCATGTTTAACCCCTTAGGAGCATGAGTATCAAAAGTTAGTATCCAAAAGGCTACCCTAAGAAATAATTGCCTTCTCCAGTCTCCACCCATTTTAGGGCATTGGACCTTCTCTATCCTATATACCTGCATAGTATTAATTGTATGGCAATCCCTAAAGTATATTGAAGCCCGGACACATTTTTGACATTTAATATAGAGTTGACTGCAGCTCCCACAATGTGTTCCGTAATACCTTCAAACTGTGACATGTGCATCCAATGTATTGGACATTGCAGAAGATGCAGTCAGCAACATAAACCACATATTTGCTTCTGCAGTGGGAAACTCTTAATGGAAAAGGTCCTACCTGTAACCATAGAGGTGAAAGTAATCGTTTTATTCATCAAATGGCACAGTCCACAGTGAGACTTACCACAACCTACATTGCCTTTATAGCCTAGCCAATTCTGATGTGGTGCTTTTGATGAAAACAGATTAGGAGCAATCATGCCCCCTATAGTCTGACATCTTTTTGACACAAAAGTGCATCCGTTATTCAATATCTCATGTAAAATGGGATCATAATGTAATAAGGGCATATTCTTACGAGTTATATGCACAATTTGTTCATGCTGACTGCTGAAATTAGTACTGAATTTCACATTGGGTTTACTCACACTATTGATGTCAAATTTGGAACCTCTGTCTCTAAAGAAGTGGCCTATTGGCTTAATATCTATAATATTCCTTGCCCTATGTATCAGGCTAATCCACATACATTATGTTTTAAGAGATTGGTTATAGGCACACATTCCTTTTTCTAAGAGTCATCATCAAAGCAAGATCGTTTCGCCCTAACAAACTCCACAATAAGGAAATTTTTGATTGTGTGTTTAGGATGACAGTTGTCAGCACGAAGCCACTTAAAGGCTTTTGGTACAGTTTAGTGTGAACAACGCCCAAGAGAAAGTCACCATAAAGAGAAATATCTGAAAATGAAATCTCTGTTTGTTGTTATACAAATGTAAAATGCACATTAAACCCATTACAATTAATAAAATTGATGAACATTTGAATTTGTGTCATGGGTCCCCACCAAATCAATAGACAATCATAGCCTATATATCTACCATACCAGGTGGTATAATAAAAAAAAGCATTATCAATTAAATACAAATATTTCTCTTCCCATAAGGCCATATACAAATGAAGAAAATTTTGCCGCCATAGGACAGCCTTGTATCTGTAGGTAATAGACAGAGTCGAAAATGAAAAAATTGTGCATGAGTAGAAATCGTAATACCAGGACAATGTATCTTTGTAAATCATCAGAATAATTACTATACTTGTTCAAGTGGAACGACACTGCCTCACATGCTAAATCAAGTGGAATACATGTATGTAAGGCCGTGACATCACACATAAGCCAAGTATAGTCTGAGGACTAATGTTGTTTATTCAGAACTTTTAATACCTCCTTTGGAATCCTTGATAAAACCTGGAACACGTTGGACCAGTGGTTGTCACAGCATGTCCAGCCATGAGCCTAGTTTTTCAAATAGGCTATTCACTATTATTTATGAGTTTTCGGAAGGGCGTGAAATATTACAGTAATAGGGAACTCAAGTATCAAATACTCCTCACTTTTATAATTAAAAATGCCCAGTGTGACACCCAGATGTACCACATCTTTAAATGGAGATTTGAATTTGTCTGTGGGATCATAGTCCAATAAATGATTTACTGTATTATCCTGCAAGATCTTACTAACTTCCCTTTTAGATAGCATTTTATCTAATATGACCACTTGACCACCTTTGTCCGAGGCTCTGACTATTATGTTTTGATTGCACTTCAGAGCCTCTAGAGCACATTTCTCCCAGATACAGCTGATATGCATGATTCCGATAATTCCCGCAATTCACGTTCGACCACATTTTGAAATTCACAGCTTCTGGTGGTGTAAACCTGCAATGGAAAGGGATCCAGCAGTGAACAGAATGCTGAGAAGAGATAATCATGCCCTGTTTTTTTTTTTTTCTTACTCCCACAACTGCCGGTTCATGGTTTTCTCCAAATGGACAACCCCTTTAATAATTATTATTTACCATATCTATGTTTTATGTGGGCATGATTTTTTAAGTGTTTAATGTTTTTAGGATGTTAAAGATTTATAACTTTTTTTAGGGATAAATTCAGTTCTGAAGGTCAGTATATTACCTAAGAAACCCTATAAATCATCCTGTTTTTAAAACTGTACTCATCATGCCATTCAAAACAGCATTTAGGAAGACTGTTAACCCTTTAAGCCTTTCACAGGAATTAAGTCAAAATGTAGGTGAAATTTAGACATTTATTTTTCTCAGTGATGTGCTAATTTAGCTGCAACATTTACACATTTAGAAGGGATTAAAGGAGAATATGCATGCCATAGTGTGCTTCAAAATTTCTCTGAAGCACAGAAATACTCCATGTGGATGTAAACTGTTGTATAGGCCTACAGCAGGCAGCACAAGGAAAGGAGCATTATTTGGCTTTTAGAGCACAGATTTATATGGGTTGGTATTTGGAGACCATGTCATGTTTGCAAAGTCCCTATTCCAATAAAGTGGATTCCCCCTGGAAGTGACCTCATTTTGTAAACTAAACCCACCAAAAAATTTATCAAAGGGTGTAGTAAGCAATATTTTACCAGATATGAATTCACAGCAGGTGGTGAAAAGTGTATATATAAGCTATGTAACACACTTTTGTATACCAGATCCCACACTATTTTCCCATTAACTGCTAGGGTAGGGACATTTTTGGGGTCACTTCTGGTTGCTTTTCCACATAAACTCTAAAACTGGGGTATACCTTGATGTAGATTTGCACAGCTGATACATTCCCATTCATGCCGCAGCCATTTTGACCGAAACGAGGTGATGATTTTAAGACTTTTTGTTGTCACGTTGTAGAAGATGTCTTTTTTATGTTGATGTGGCTATATGAGAGCTTGTTTTTTGTGGGATTAGATGAACTTTTCAACTACACCATTTTGGATACCTCCAATTTATTGATTAAAAAAAAACCCCAAAAATCTAACATAGCATTTTAACATGTATTATTTTTTATTTTTAAATAATCCATCACTTTATATGGTACCATTTTATATGGTAAAGGGGTGGTAATTAATCAATTTATGTAGGGGTTTTCCTACGAACATAATCATGTTTAGATTTGTAGACAATTAAAGGTTGAAGGGATTTTACCATCGCCTTCTCCCACCAGTTTGCCTGGTATCTCTTTTTCTAACTTCCTGTATTTTTCAACAAGCTGGTGGGTGGGCTTTGGCTATTTAATGGACAGAACACTATGAAGTACCTCAGTAGACATAGACATTGCCTTTACTATAAGAGATTATTTATTATGATTACTAGAAATCTGTAATAATGCAGATAAAATAATATGTACAGTAAATGTATATTACATTACACAGGTTTGGAGAGAAACAAAAAAACTTACATGCTTCTAGAAGGGACAATGGACTTGTAGTAAACTCAATGTTATATGTATGTTTACATAGAGAGATTACAGAGATGGCTGAGCCTTTATCAGCAAAATGCAATAAGCTAGCCTGATTGCCCTGACAATAGAGTGGGAGATAATAGCTCTGAGAACAAGCATGATCCTGACAACTCAGTCCCTCTCTTCTCAGTGAGTCACATTATCCATCCTATAATACTAAATAAGGAAAGATACTAGGCTGGGTTCCTTGGCAACATTGTGTAAACAATGGGAGGAATAATTTCACATAGCTGGTAAATGAACCAATTTTGCTAAAGCAATGTATTTAGGAAAACTCTTGAATTTAAGATGGCAGTTTAAATAGGATCCTTGAGCTCTAAATACCCATTTAAATATTTTTGCAAATATAAATAATTTAAAAAGTTTTAAAGTTTTTTTCTGTAGCCATCTTAGTCTTGACAGTCTATTGTCCTGATCAGTTGCCAATGGATATGACATGTAGACAAGTTATCAGGCAGTGACACTACATGTATTAGAAGATAACCCAACCCCAATAAGGAAATAATAGCTGGATTTCCTGCAAACTTGGCCGTATCCTTTGGCAACTGGTCAAGACAACAGACTGTTACCACTACAATGGTTTGTGAAAATCTTTAAAATTCTTAAAAATTTTGATTTATATTGGCAAAAATGTTTAACTTTTAATTGTCTACAATTTTAAATAGGTTTATGGGAATACCTCTTTAATATTTCTGAACTTTTAAAACTTTTTTTTATATTTTTGAATTAGGATTAAAGGGTAAAAATGTTCTATTTTTCAAAACTTTGCTTCTAACCACCCAAGAGACACTTTTTTGTATTTTGAAAGTAGTGAAACAAGGTATGCTGCGTTACTAAAAACTGGTATAATATATTTATAAATGTCTCATGACAGAATGTTGACTATAAAATAGGACTTATTTATACCTTTACACAAGGGAAATAAAGCTTGTGCCAGTCTACATAGCTTACCTAAATTATATTTTTCTTGAAATGAAATTTTGTTTAATTTTCTTAGACCTTAATCAATATGTTTTACCAAGCATCTAAAGTTGGTCAATGATACCAACATATACTGTATGATTCAATGTGTTCTAAATAGATTGGCTATGCAAAAACTGTAAATTAAAAATAAATTATATTATATTATCTGGAAATTTTAAACTCAAAACTCATTTGAAAATAATCCTGTGTGTGGAGTAATGTTACTGAATAATTTACTGACAGCTCTATTGTAAAACTGTGCTCACCTCTATAGCAATGATCTCCTCTCTGTTCCTATGAGTCACACAGTGTTTTCTGTATTAACAGGAGGTCAAACTCACACTGTAAGTCTATTACAGCCACTATCAGACTCTCTGTCCTTCTCATACACAAGTCTGCATCCAGCCCTTCCAGACACCTACCCTTTTAGGTGAGCTGGACGCTCTCTCCTTCTCTCTGTCTCTCTCTCTCTTTCTGCAGTAAAAATAGTGAACAATTTGTGACTGAAAGCAGTTTTTTATGGAAAGTATACATACTAACGTCTAGCATTTGCTGTTATGGGTTTTTTTTAGTATTAAATGAAGCAAGAATAATTCTAAACAACTTAAAAATCTGCATATGCTAACAATTTTTTTGTAATTTTTCCTCCTAGAAAAATATAGGAAGCTCAGCAAAGACTTAGCATTTAAGAAAAATGCCTATTATTGCCATTGGTACACACTCATTTGTCATTATATAGCTCCACAGTGCTTACACATTATGCCTTTACTTTAGCTGAAGAAATAAATAGAAAAAGGGAATTGGATTCATGGATGGGCTCACAAGGATCAGTTAACTCATTTAATTGGTCCCTAAAGCAGCAGTCAGAGTTTAAACATTTATCAAGACAACACTGAACTATTGCTCTGCTTTATAAAATGTGTATGTGCAGGTTGATGATACAAATGAGTGACCGAGATAATTGGTATAATTTCAAACAGTGCTGTCAACCGTCTTTTTTTCCCTTTCTAATTGCATGTAATATTGGTTCTTAGTGTTGTTTAGCTATCAACATGAGATTAAAGGTTGTATTTGTGATGACACAGAATACTTTTTTTTTTAATCTACAAATTAACTTTAATAGCTTTTGTCAATAGAAAATGTAGAGATAGGAGATTCAGGATACGTGCTTAATCATATTTTATAGCAGTCAATATAATACAGGTTTTAGGTTATTCCATTGAACTCAATTGTTCACTGAAATTAAAATGCTTTATTTTTAACTAAATAATTTTAATTTATTACAAATATATTTTAATTCCTTTTTGTTGTTTATATTGTTTTATTATTTTGTTACATTTGAATTGCTTTCTGATACCACCTATACTTATGGTTTAAACTATCTATTTATCTATCTATCTATCTATCTATCTATCTATCTATCTATCTATCTATCCATGTAAAAGTCCAAACAAAGACAGCACCAGCAGTAGTATACTACTTTGTTGATCCTCTTAATTTTTGCCAGTCCCTTAACTAAAACTTTTTAAACATTAATTATGATTCCGTCATGTTTTTTTTACTTAGGGCTGAATGCAGACGGACACCCAACAGATGGTGCTCCATCTGCATCTGTCAATTTCTGTCTGTTGCACTCATCCTGTGATGGAGCTATGGACATTAAATAACAGTAGTATGAACCTAGCCTTACTTACTGTACTCGTTTGCCTTTAGTTTCCTACCCAGAATTGACAAATTTCATTGCTTCCTCATTGCATGCTTGAATTTCCTGAGCATGTACATAACAGTATGTTACAAGCACCATGAGAGGAGATAAGACTGCCCAACATGCCCAGTCCTTTATTCCTCTTGCTTATATTCATCTTTGTATTATAGTAAAATCCATGCTTGACCAGCATATCCCATCCTTGTTCCAGTGTCAGGGGATAGATAACTTCTTTCAAAACTTTTTATTGGTAAAAATGTCAATAATACTTTCTAATTTTCACTTTATTAATAATAGTCATAAACTATATTTGTTATGTTAAAAGCAATTGGATAATCTGAATCAATTAATAACATTAACAAGCAATAGATAATATGTTATAAACAAAATATACATTCTAAAAATAATCTTTAATATTGTTATCAGGCATTGGCAAAAATACTTACTGCGGCATAAAAAGTTAGATTCTAATGTAAAGTTATAAAATAAAGTATTTAGGCCATGAATTCTGCAGCAGAAATGTACTCTGCTTTCAAGCCTCATCCTCTTATATACCTATTAATCTTCGAAGCTGTAGTGTGCCTCAAGTCAAAGCTTTGTATGCATAATTAGTATGACCTAACAAGTGCTACAGATTCATTAGCATAAAGTTTTCCTTACTAATTGCTTTTTGCCATCATTTGATTTAGTTATCTGCTTTCATCATATGTGGATTAGGGTACAGTTGTTCTATTTTAAGCAATAATCCTATACTTTGATGTTCCCATTAGAGCAAGGTGCAATTAAACATTACTTTTCATGCCTAGATTCTCTAAAGCATAAATTGGAGCTTCAAAATCCTTTTATGATATTGAAGTCAATATAAGTAAAATATACAATACTATAGTTAAATGCAAGATATAAATAACTACTGTATATGTGGAATATTTGCACCCTATGTTTTTGTCATTGCAGTGCTGCTTTGTTATTCCTTTATATTACTTTGTATTACATAACATAAAAGCACATGAACAGCATTTAACCCCTCCCGACATCTGCTGCACTAAAACAGATGTTGGCTCAGAAACAGAGCAGACGTCATAACAACTGAGTCTCCACTATTTTATTCAGAATCTCTTCTGATTGTGGGCATTAACCCTTTATGTCTCCACCAATTTCTTTTCTCCTCCTCATGTGCCTTCCCCCAGCTGTCCCTTCACTTTCATTTTCTAGGATGGCTCCTACACGGAAGTCATCCTATATCCATGACTATATCCATAACAATAGATACATAGCCATTGCACTCCCAGGAGGTACATATTGGACTTTTTTAGGGCAAGCTTTGGGACTGCACTTGTCAGGGCGGGAGCTTTATACCTTTGGGTATTAGGGAAAGAGCTAGATATTCCTCCTATGATTCTATCAGTTCCCTATACCCATCCTTTGGTACAATCCCTGCCACATTTGGACCCACTACAGTCCACCGTTGAAATCGATAAGATTGTTCCATTTATTTGTCTATTTACATGCAAATTAGGACCTTGTTGAATTTTTAACTATTATATTAAATGTTAAATTTTATTTATCTTTTTGATATGTTATAGATCTGTGTCACAACATTGCGACTAAAATAATTTTTTGAATTTTTCAAAAGATTTGGATTTTTGTAAAGGTAGTAAAACATAACAAAAACAATATAAATTTGGTATCAAATTTATATTGAATATAAAGGAATATAAGAAGCATATCAATTTAATACACAGTGAATGCTGTAAAAATAAAACCTCTAAGAAAATGGTGTAAATGCTGTTTTTTTCTATATTTCCACCCCACTCTGACTTTTTTTCCGGCTTCCCAGTAAATCATATTTTGTCCTGCAGAGAATAAGGCCTTATATATCTCTGTGAATGGAAAAATAAAAAGCTATGGCTTTTGGAAGGCGGGGGAATAAAAATCACAAATCAAGGTGAGGGGGTTAAAACCTATCCATTTGATTGGTGATTAAAGTATGATAGTTGGAAATTTAAGTGCTAGGACCCCCAATGAAAATTTGAAATTTGTGTCCTTGACTCTCTTATATAAATAAAGTGATGAAATTTAATTGCATGGGCTTTGGAGTGGTGGTCACATATGCACATTATAAAAAACAAATGCAGGAAGCACTCCAGATTAGTTAACAAAAATCAGTGTTTATTTATTTCAATTGCAATGTTTTGGTCCCAAAAAAATGCAGGACCCTTTTTCTTAATATATAAAATCTGTGTTTTAATTTAAATTTTACCATTTTGCTAAATATGAACATTTTAACATTTATTTTTATATGAATGATAGATTTTTATATTCTTCTGCTGAACTATTATTTTCCTTCATTGAGCCCTGCCGGAACAAATGTTATCCAAAGTCATCAAAATTGCCAATTATGACTTTGATAGATAGACACTGCTATATGTAAATGATCAGTGACCCATTTTTAACAATTTCCCAAGAATGTATTTTTATACTCATATTTAAGTATATGTTAATGACATGGTCAGTAGGTTGTTGGCTTAAAACTGTAATGCATAAAATATATTAAATTTTGCATATGGTACAAGTTATTTTACATTCTCACAATGTAAGGCCCATGCAAGCTTAATTTTAATTTAACAGAGAAAGGCTGTTTCTCATTAGACCATAACATGCTATTAGGCAGCAAGCTTTATGCATCATAATCATGAGAGACTGCTTGAGAGTACTTTATTACTAATTTATTCATGACTTACAAAATTCTTCATAATGCAGCACTGAACTCAGGAACTTTTGAATAAAGATTTTCTTTCAAGATTGGACCAATCAAGATGCCATTAATAACAGTGCAAAGGTTAATAAATGGGATGGAAGTCATCAAACATAAATCCCATGAACACATCTACTAGTAGCATATACTGTAAAGGTCAATAGTGTTTATTTTATGATTGTAGCACAATTATGGCCTGACATATTTCACTCTTTTGAGAATGCTGTATTATTCTTTGGGTTCACAGGCCATTTAACTATGAAAAATAAAAACTAAAACTAAACAATGTATAAACACAAAGATAGTGTATAGAGATGAGCAAATCAAAGCTGACAAAGTGGAATTTGATCCGAACTTCAGAAAATATTCGATTCGCATTGAATCCCGATTTCCTCATGCTTCGTGGTAACGAATCACATTTTTTCCTAAAATGGCTGCTGCACATGTTAGGACAAGGATCAGGGAACTCTGGGAATGCGGGATCACCCACAATGCCATGCATGCAGCCAATCAACAGCCAGCCAGCCCTGTGATGTCACAGCCCTATAAATACCCTCCACCATCTTGGATTCAGGCATTTTCCAGTGTACTTAGTGCAGGGAGAGACATCAGCAGGCGCTAGGGAAAGTGGTAGAAAAGACTTGAAAACTGATATTTTGCTCAATCAAAGTTCAGGGAAAGAGCATTAGAAGTGTCACGAAAGGATAAGGAGGAATTTATATAGAGCATTGAAGAAGAACAGGGTTCATTTGGGGTGTTTGCAGCCTGGGTAATAGGAACAATCCTACTACACCTTGATGCACTGACTACCATTATACTGCTGCTCATTGCAGGTTTGCAATAGATCATACCTGTGTAATTCAAATTATTGGGGTCTTATTAGTCCTTGCGTGGTGCAGTTATATGTTGTAAAGCCTTTTCTTGGCACTTATTAGTGGGGAAAAAATAAGTGGCTTATTCGCTGTTGTGTGTTGAAGGGAGAAAATTACAGGCCTTTTTGCCGTGCATTAGTGGCAAAAAAAAAAGGATTGTTTTCCTTTAATCTCCACAGTTATCTGCTATAATGCCTTTTCTTTTTGCCTTGTATTAATTTCCTTTTCATTTATTTATTTGATCTAACAGTATGTCAGACAGAGAAGTGACAGCCCCTGCACAGGGGAGGGGCACAGGCCTAAATGTTTCTGGTGCAGGCACAGGTTACAGCAGAGTAAGGAGGTATGGCAGCAGGGGTCACTTCCAGAGGCCTGAGCTCCCAGTGTCAGCTAGCGGTCGTGTCTTGACCAGCAACCCAGCGATTCTAGAATGGTTGACTCAGTCATCCACTTCATCCCAAGTCACATCAGACACCCCCAGCCAACTGCTATAGATACATCCTATGTAGTCAGTTGGCCGCTGCCTATCTGCACCATTGTCCATCCTCTCGCAGGTCTGACTGGGGGTCCCTGGATGCTCACCTTGCACTGCCATGGCTGCTGTGGGGGGGGGGCAGGAGCAGTATCTAATTCATCAGCAGCAGCCTGAGCCTAGAGTCACTGATGAGCAGCTTTCTTCACCCGCATAGTGAAGAAACTACTCACCAGCAGCTAGACATAGGGCAGAACCAGTAGTGTGGCATCAGAGCGGGTGTTTAGTGCGGTGGGGGCCATAGTTACCCCAAGGAGAACTCACCTGTCCACCCAAAATGTAGAGAGACTGACCTTTGTCAAGATGAATCAGGCATGGATCAGCCAGGATTTCCACCCACCAGTGCCTGATTGCCTGATGTATCAGATTAAATCAACCATTCTGCCTCACCCAAACCTTTACAAAAGAGACCGGTTTCTTCTGGCTACCTGCCTCAGCTACTATTCTGATGCTGCAACCTGCCAGTCCCTGGGTACTGTTTGTGCCACCTACCTCTCCACTCTATGGCCTACTCATGCTGCTGCCACCTCAATATTATATCACCTTGCCACTCTGTGGCCTACTCATGCTGCTGCTACCTCCACATTATGTCACCTTGCCACTCTGTGGGCTCCTCGTGCTGCTGCTACCTCAACACTATGTCACTTCTCATGCTGTTCCCACCCTCCCCACTCCATGACAGGGCCACTATTTTGCCTTTTTGGCCTGGTTGACATCATCATTTATTTGACCCTTCTTCTGATCTGTCAGAAGGAAGGAAAAATGAGACACACAACGGATCCTGTCTATGTAGCAGCTGTAAGGCCTGTTTGGTCAAATCAGAATTGGCTTATGATTTGGCAGCCAAAAGCAGGAGTGGGTACAAAACACGGAAGACATGCAAATATTCCATTCACGTGTCATCTCTGTTTTGGATCCACTTCTTTTTTTTTTTTTTTTTTGGCATCAGCAATACTGATGGATTACTGACCAAATCCTGACTGAGTGAAGGTGGATGCTCAACAGACAGGATTTGTTTTTTGGGGGGTTATTGTTCTGACAGATCAGAGGAAGGGCAAAATAATCAGTAACGTCAACACAAACTTACTGCTGACACCCTCTCCACTCTGTCAAGGGGGCACTATTTGTATAATCGTTTAATAGAACAGGTTCTGTAGACATCTATGTGTAATCAGAAGATGACGGTGTAAAAGGGTGCGCTCTTTCACTCTACAGTAGGATCTTGGGCCTCTGCACAGTTCTTTATACCTGGCACTAACATCGACCTGTAAGGCTGAGTTCACACTTGATTTAGTTGGTCATTTTTCTCCCTGTAACTAGCCAAGTAAGTGACGTGTACAGTGGTTCTAAGAGCGACGCCTGTCATGTGTTGTTTCACTACCACAGCAGACTCCCTATGTGCGTTACTGCAAGGCACACCACTATACAGGCTCTCTAGCAGTTTTTTAACGCGATTCGCTGCAAAATAATTTGGATCAAATCAAATCATTTCAGAAAATTCGGAAGCGGACGAATCAAATTTTTGAAAAATTCGCTCATCTCTAATTGTGTACTGTGTTTGGTCATTTACCTCAACATACAAGTCAGTTCATTCACAAAGTAATCAGAATGACAAGTACAATTGCAGTCCAAGGAGATACATCATTAATATGAATAACTATCTCCAGATGGCAAGCACATTAATGGATTGCTAATGTAAATTTGCTGGATTGCCCATCATGGTCATTTACATCTGGCTAATATTGCCAGAGTGCCAAAGGGGCTAAGAGGAGTAAAATAAAATATCTAGTCAAAGGAAATTAAGATACTGTATGTGTGTCGAGATTTTATATGCAATCTACATGTTATGTATTTGTTACCATAATCTCTCATCCATCAAAAGGACTTTTCCAGTTTAGAAGTTATATTATTAAAATATATTTCAAACTCATTTTATTGAAGTAGAAAAACTTCCACTTACATATATGGACACTCAAACAGTGAAAGTAACTTGTGTCTGCAGTGTAGTAAATTGAAAATTATTGAAAATACTGTGAGTACAACTGCAAAACAGAGCTCAAGTGTGAAAGGAAAGATGAGGAAACAAACAAGAAAAGGAAAATTGGGGAAGGAGGAATTGGGGTATAAACATTGCACTAGTGAGTAGTCATATAATACTCTATGGAACATTCAAGGATACTGATAGAGCAATATGCACAAGCCATATCCAAATGATACCTAATAAACAAAGTTTATAAGTTCAGATATTAAGAAGAGGGACAGTTAATAATAAACCAATATGCAGCATGTAGATGGTTCACATAAATATTGGGGTCATATATTCCCACATCACTGTCTGTAAGAGGCATAGGGGAAAGCAAGAATGATCCCCAGAGAACATATTATCTGGAGGTTTCTTTGGTATAATGACTTTAAAGTAATTGGGGCTGAGACTCTGAGGACGTCAGTTCTGAGTTGGCACCATTGGTCTCACACTTTGTTGAAGATTGTTGGACACAATCTATAGGTATATAGCAGCTTCTCATATGAAATTATAGTGTTAATCAATCTCTTTCTTATGGAGCATTTGGGTGGGCGGTTGTCTATCCATAGAAGGGCTATCATTTTTGGAGCCATAAATAGTTTAGACCATCTTAACACGTGACATGGGTGCGGCTGTCAGGGGTCAATTCACTCCGCTCATTCAATTTTGCACTTACCCTTCACTCAGGCTGCAAATTGAGCGTAAATTACACCCCACACAGTCCACTCACACAAATTACATGCCGCCACTACCACTGACTTTGGGTTTAGCAGAAACCTCACTCACATATACACGTGT
The DNA here is from genome assembly GCA_947044405.1 of Leptodactylus fallax. NCBI lineage: Eukaryota > Metazoa > Chordata > Amphibia > Anura > Leptodactylidae > Leptodactylus > Leptodactylus fallax. The sequence goes on from CAMRHE010000024.1 coordinate 5,480,558, forward strand.
CTCTCCAACAGTCAGAAGCAAACATACTTCAAAAAGGGAATGTGTTCATAAAGCAAACACAAAGTACCATTAAAGTGAATGATTTAATACCCAAAGGGTTCAGTGCTATATATAAAAAAGAATAAAACAAATGACACGCAATCAAACAGACCTAAAAAACAAAAGGAGAAAATATGAAAGGATGCCCTTGTTGTTCTTACTCTTTGAGGTGAGGGATGAACAACTCATCTTTATCTGGAAAAGATTAAAGTTATATCTTTGCTTTGTAGAGCTGGGTCTCTGCTGGCATCTGAGATTAACCCTGGGTCACGACACCCCCCTTCTCTCTGTCTGCTTCATCAAGAGCAAGAGGTTGTAAAATAATAAAGAAATCACCTCCTGATAGCAAACAGATAACAGATCCCTCTGTCACGCACAACAACTTTCCAGATTATTTTTTGACCGGTTGTAAATAACTTCTCTACTTAGATTGCATTTTGTTTTGGGTTTTTTTAAGGACTCTAAAATCCTTTGAAGACCATGTGTATAAAAATCTGTGAATTTTCAGTTCTTTTATAACACCATGTCTGATGAAGGAAGCTAGCACTTCTGAAAGCTTACTTATAAATATACTCAGCCTCTAAAAGGTATCGCCTGATTTCTTCACTCTTCCGCTACTTTCAATGGCTAACACGGTACAACATTATACTACTGAAAAATAATAAAAACAGACATCTGGTCCTGCACAAGCTGGAAAGAGCATCTCACCTCTGACCCTCCCCCCTTCTTTGTATACACACATACCATTGAGGTAACTTGATAACACGTACACAAACAAAACATTAACTAAAGTATATATATATATATATATATATATATATATATATATCTTAATAGAATGCTAGTGTGGTGAGGTCAGTTTTCAACAGCTAGGATTCCTAGGAGACAGAGGCCTGGGGTACATGGGATTGGGCCATCGACCACTGCAAACAGGATATCAGTTACTTCCCTCAAAATCTTGGATGTATCATGTGATATAAATCCGCAGGGGAGTAGGAACAATGATGACACCATTTTATGTAGATGTTTGGGGGTTAGATAGCTGTTAGGGATGATGTATAGCTCTATTAGCTTGTTTTTTATAGCTGGTAAAATATATTTATGCAATTCTAGTAAATCTATAATAATGTCATCATCATGAGATTTTTAAAAAAAATAGTTTTATATAATTTTGGGGGGGCAGAAACTGGTAATTTTGGTTAAATCATTTGACAATTTAATGTATTTTAATTATTCTGAGCAGTAATCTAGTGGTCGATGTCAGGGATAGAGCATGCTGAATTTCAACATTAAATGGAATCTGTCAGGATGATTTAGGACTCTAAACCACCAACAGGGCCTTATGGACCCAGGGTTTAGTGTCCCAAATCGCCCTGTAATAAAGGCAGAGGAATACAATTCAGCTTCAGTGCATATGCTCCATACCTGCAGGTGCTTGCGCAATGAAGCCGGGGTGTACGTCCTTGACTTCACTGAAGAGCTGCGCAGGCATCGGGAACACCAGAAATGAGTCATCGCTAAGTAAGTATAAATGTTAATTTTTTAATTGAAGGCATGGATGGCTTTACAAAAGAGCGATTTGGGACACTAAACCCTTGGTCTCTAAGGACCTGTGGGTGGTTTAGTGTTCCAAATCAACCTGACAGGTTATCTTTAACTACAGTATTTGTCATTATCCACAAAACAATATGCAAAAGGACCATCACTATTAGATTAAAATCCAATCTTTATTGAATTCCTCAAGCTAAAAACACACTGGCTTCACAGTATGCTTACTTGTTTGAGGCTGATCCTCTTAGAAAGGGTCTGAATAATCTACATGTAGACCTTCTAATGGGTATTTATTATTATTTTATCAGTTGCTTTTTAGGTATGTGGTTGCCTCCTTTTCCAAATTGAACTAAACATACTGTATATGCTAAACCAAAAATGTATATTTATGACATTTATGGGGAGGTTAAGATTGGTCAAAGTAACTATCTTTAGTGTATGGCCACAATAGTGTAATTCACAAAAGTCTTTTCCTAGATTTTGACAGTTTTGCTTGCTTAATTTTCAAAAGACTGAATCTCATTGTCAATTTTTTTACATAATTCTAAATTAATAGTAGATTTCTATTTAGGTCCCACATTTAAAATCTAGAGCAGACAGTTCCTTCCTTCTGAAGAACCAGGCATTCGTTTTAATGGACACCTTGTAACGCTTAATTTACCCCATGGTGGTTCTGTAGTCAAACGAAATACCTACTATGGGCTTCCCCTTTAGATTACAGTACATCTGTATGCTGGAGACAATAAGAGGACGTGTAGTGATCAGTTTATTGGCAGTGCATCATTCGAATTAAATTTTCAACACTAGGTATACAGCACTGTATTATTTGAAAAACCTTTAAAAATAGAAATATTGTCCAAGTTGTATCTTTCAGGCAATGTACTATGATTTCCATCTTCTTGCACTTACTAGGCAGTAGTTTATACTCCTTGTATGGCCTACACATCCTTATAGGTATCTTTTGCATGTAAAGAACCGCATTCAAATGTGGGATTGTTATGTGTTGAATTCTTTTAGTGACACATACTATTATTTCCATAATAAGTATTATGTCAGCATATTAATATATTCTCAAAGGTCAGGAAGGCAATGCACTTGCTAGGATTTCTGGTACTGCTAAATAATGAGTCAGTCAGTTTATGTGCCAATATGCTTATGTTGGTTCTGTGCATTCCAGCAATAAAACCTCAGCATTTACAGTAAACCACTAATCTAGACTTTCTCAATATTTTGTTGAGATATACATATAATTATATGTTGTCTTCCATTGTATGCTCCATAAAGGAAGCTGACCACATTATAGGATATATGCTAGTGATCATGCAGGTGTTGACTGTAATAAATATCAGCTAGAGCAAAGTGACTACAAACAACTGCATATATTAAGCTTCTCCTGTGATGCTCTGATATTCTATTATGGAGCTTGAGATCTATTTAGTTGGTGTCCATTTGGTCACGAGCACAGCAGGAGAGGAAATTGGTGCTGACCTTTCTCTTACTAATTAACTTATTTAGTCTTATAGTTCACAGACATGTTCCATGTTGTAAAATATTCAAGTAATTATATTTCTCAGACTATGTCCTGGTTGTAGTTTTATATTCAGAGGTCTAAATATTAAGCAATAGTGTAACACTAGTCAATGCAAAGCAGTACTATTACCCATCACTATGTACAGCATATTCAAGTGGGAAATAAAACCCAGTGGGAATATACAAAAGCAAAACTCTATTCTTTCACGTGTAGTATAAGCTGTCAAATAGGCCAAAATTAAATAATAAGACCTTCAACAGGAAGTAATGGAATAGCATTAAGTCTTTTGAGTTCAGTGGGCAGTTAGAGGAGCTAATGGAGGAACCATGCTGTGGAGGCATACATTTTAGCTGAAATTTCTTATGAAGAGGTGATTGAACATTATGATATGAATAGCTGTGCTAAACGCATGGAAATTTCCTGCCAGAAAATGAGAAGATTAAGGCTTCTCTACCAGATAACGGCTCACTGGAGGAATGTAATAGTAGTGAAGTAAAATCTGAAAACAGATGATTTCCCATTTAATAGTCCATTGACTTTCCTCTTAGAGTCATTGCCTTTACTGTGATGGAAATGCTCTTTATTTTCATTTCACAATCAAGCTCAAGCTGTTTTAGTATGGCCCAGGATAGTGTTTTGTTTTTCTTTTAAACAAAAGAAGCTTTATTCATTAAATCTAAAATAATTCTTATTGTCTCGGTACTTCTTCCCCAACATTATATAAGTAATCGTATTATTGAAGAAATAGTTAGAGACAATGTATACTAAGAATACAAATATTTCTACCACAATACAGTGTATCAGGAGGGAGTGCTGGCTCTCTCCTTCATATTATATTTTATGAAGCGTTATTGCAATGCTTAATTCAAATGAATGATATTCTCCTTGAATTATCAATGTCAGACTAATGTTTCTAAACAGCTAAAAGAGCTTCATCATCAATATATCACAATAAAATGAGTCAGTACAGCAGACAGGTTGCATATACATTTTCAAGTGCTGTAAATCATGTGAAAACATTAGTGTTTGGCAATAAATAAACATTATGTGATGTAATTTTTTTCTGATGTAATACATAATCAGGTGAATTGTATTCGTATTGCTCATGTGTGGATAAAGTGGAGGATTACATCATGCTAGACATTTGGAAACAAAATGATATATATCTTTACAAGTTTTGCTCAGAAAATATATTGTATATTTCATTGTTACTAATGCTAGATTTAAAGTTGTTGTTTTTTGTTTTTTTTTTTAGAACTTGAGAAATGTAGCTGTTTTCTTAGAAAAACAGTGCCATATCTGTTCACAGATATTTTGTGGTATTGCAGCTTAGCTATAGACATATTCTCCCTTACCTCTCCTTTTGGCTGAACATGTCTGGATATGAGTGTTGCAAGTGATGCAACTTTCAAAATATATGATGAGTTATACAAAGTTCACACAAAGGGATATGCTAACTATCCTATTTACGTCTATGTTTGGGTGGCGGAGTATGCTTTGTAGGCTTTCAAGGCTTTTGTTAGCATATTGTCATATTGTGTTTGCATTGGTTTAAAGGGAGTCTACCACCTCGCCCAAGCATATTCAACTGCTACTATTGCAATACAGCACTCATTACAGTGATAAACAACATATCTTTGTATTATATACATCACCTTTGTTGATTTGTAGTAAAACAACTTTGAAGACTTATGCAAAGTAGGAAGAGGATGTATATTCCAGGAATGAACACCAGTAGCAAAGATATTAAGAGAAAAATAAGAATGTGCATACAAATGTTTTAAAGGTGCAGATGTACATTAAAAGAAACAAGCTATTGTTTAAATCAAATAGTTATGATAACTATTTACACCATCAAAATTCACCATCTACAGCAGAAAATCTTGAAAGATTGCTGTCCTCATAATAGGTTATTCACAGTAGAAATACAAAAAAATTGTCCCCTTTAATAGGTACGGGATAGACATTATTTTATATTAGTCCAAAGATTCCCTAAGGAGTGTTAATGGCTCATAATAGGATGACTCACAGGTTCATATACAAATATATAATAGTATGATTGCAGTATTCTCCCTTAGAAGCATTGTTACTCATGCAAGCACAATATGGTAACACAGAGGGCTTATGGTTCATAAATAGTAATAGTGTAAAGTACAAGGAGGAATATCAGATGTACACATCTCCATTTTAAAAAGGAATGATGATTCACAGATTTCACATGTGTAGAATATAGTTTAGTGTATGGAAGTAGTTTAAAAATACTTATTTAATACAAGGTCACATAATTTTATATTTCAAAATTTTACCCTAAAGCATCCAAACCACTGGTCATGTTCTAACACCCCACATAGCCACTGATTAGAGTGAATTATTTCATAGTGGTGAACATGCAGCTCAATAATATACCACAGCATGATCATTTCCAGTGTGGAATGGGATGGAAAATATAAACTACTGTTTTAAAAGCTTCTGTGTGTGACAACTCTTTATTAGCAGCAAGCAATTAAACGTATTAAGAGTCCTTGTTTTTCATGGTCTTTCAACCATGGAATACTAAAGATGCATATCTTATAATTTGAATTTCCGATTCTACCTTATTGTCCTGTTAAGGAATGTACTGTAATTCTGGCAGCTAGACGGCACAGTTTGCCTCTGTTACTTTGACTGCAGATGTCTAATTGCAAGCCAACATTTTATTTAAATGAATCATTATAAGCCAGTAAAAGCCTAATATGCCTTTAGAATCATAAAAATATACCATTGAGTAGATTTTTTTTCCTTAAGCAAACATGATTTACAAGTAAAATTATGCATCTATATTTCAGTATGCATTTTATTTTAGATAACCATTTTAAATTTATCATGATTATTTCACTTTATACCATTGATATAAGCAGAAACTGGAATAATTAACATCCTCACATCTAAAATGTAAATGTTATTGTATACATCATGGTATAAAAAACAGATACAATGCATTATCTATATAAATTGAATTTCAGTTCTGTTGTCTATATTTAATTCATGTTATATCTTAAATACTTTTATGCACTATTTGTTTCTGTACCAATCAAAAACTGAATGTAATAGTTATGGCTGCTTAATCCTCTGGCAATCAACTGTTACCATGGAAAACTATGGATAATTACACATTTACACTGCACCCCCACTGAATGGGAGATATAATAGTACACAATTTCCATACAAATTAATTATCCACTAAGTCTGGAATGCCTTTATGATTCCCAGGTGCCTTAATAGGACATACGAATAGGTGTCAAGTCTACAGTGTTGATCCAGGAGATGGTGAAATCACCTACCAAGCAGATGTCATGGAGATCATATTAGGGGAAAAATCTTTCCCAACTCTAACTTTGGCAATTAGTTGCAGTAAATCTCTGGATCAACTTCTCATCTCCAAAAATATAGCACTAATTCATATAATTTATAGTTAGATTAATTATAACCTTCATTTTTATTTGTTGTTAGGTAATCATCTAGCCCTTTTTAACTTCTGAAATGGTATCTGCAATTACTACCTCTTGGGATAGGGCATTCCATAGTTTACTATTCTAACTAACTGTAAAGCACCCCTTTCTATACAGATGCTTAAACCATCTTTCTTCCACCCATAAAGAATATTCCCTGATTCTTTGTACACTTGTGTTAGTTATTTGGATTGACCATGCCTACATATATACATATAAATCAGATCATCTCTAAGGTGCCTTTTTTTCCATCTGAACAAGCCCAATTTTTGAATCTTTGTTTCTATATACCCTAAAATATTTGCAGCTGTTGCTTGAGAGCTGCTGCTTAGCTTACTTGTAGTCATAATACCCAAGGCCTTGCCTTGTCCTGTTTTCCCAGTTTTGTTTCAGGTGTATTAGTTTAGATTTATTGACATTAAATTTTATATGCCAAGCTCATTCTACAGGTTCTACAAAGTTTTCTATCATCAGCAAAGACTGGCACTGTGTTATATATCCCATCCACAAGTTATTAATAAAGAAATTAATGGTGGTTCAGAAAAGGAATTGTACAGTATCTAGGTATAATAAAAATGTGTCTTCCCTTACCCATCCTCTTGACTGGATGATGTGTTGTTGCTTATCTTTTTTTTTGGCTGGACGTGTTCAAATATAAGTATCACAATTTAAGCAGCTTTTCTAAACACAACATGATTTCATGATATGTTACCATATACGAATATACTAAGTTTCTTATTTCTGTCTATTTTGAGCCACCCTGTGGTATATGTGAATTACATGCTTGCAAAGGTTTGTGATATTGTGTTGAATCTTTTGATTGCATGTCCCATAGACTTCAATATAAGTGTAGAATATCACTTTGCTTTATATCACTTTGCTATGGCATGTGGCATCTTGCAGGCGCTGGCTCATGAATAGTAACACTGTGGGTGGGAAAGTAGAATCTGCTGGTGTATTGTTCAGCATATACTAATTTAAACCAGGATGACATGATTTAAATCATGTCGTCTTGGTTACTATTGATCAATGACAGATATTATCCCCTACCTGTCTTACTGTGCCTCCTAGAGTATAATGTCCCTGATGTGCCCCCCATGCTCCCAAACTACTTCCATGTAAGCATGTATTCAGCAATGGGTGTTTCCAACACACTGATGGAATCATTCATTATACTAGGAAGGGGTTAGTCGGGGTCTTCACATAACTGTGTGTATCCCCTTAAGTCCTGATATTAACCATTAATGCAGGGATGCAGGAGCACCTTCACTGGGAAGGGTTACTCATGGGTAACTCAGTGCACAAAAGCTATTATATATAATGCCCTCCCCAACCATCACCTACTATTTCTAATCACCCTATGCCCCCCTCAACTGTGCCCAGTCATGCCTCTCTCTGGATCAGTGTGTATTAGGGATTACATACCTGGCCATGTGATGCAGTAGGGGTGCATCTCAAGGCTTTGTGTGGCAAAAATGGGTTACTAGAGTTTCTTGGCCAGTTAGCTCAAGTAAGCCCTACCACATGATGTGAACCAGCCAATGAGCTGTGATTGACTGATCTGCTGCTTGGCAGGCAACCTCGGATAATAACAGCATCATAACTGTATTTTATTTAAAATGAGAAGGACCCCATGTTGTTGTTTTTTTTAATAAATTATTGAAAAAATGACATAGGATTCTCCAATTTTCATCATAAACCAGATATGATAAAGCAGCAGCAGGCTGGCAGAATGGAAAGGTCCATGATTTTTGTGCTTTTGTATCCTAATAGTTGTAGCCTGATGCCGTTAGATGGTCAGGTACTGGTTTGTACCCTTGGCAACAGTGGATAATGGGATAATAATGACTGCTTAGTGGTAGCCTTTTCAGTGGCTAATACTCAGCCCTGCCTTAGTAAAGGATGCTGTCAGTCAGACAGCAGCTATTACTAAGACACAGTAGTAATAAATGAAAAAAATATAATATTGGAAAAATATTGTTTTAAATAAAATAACCCTTCCTACTGAAGGAGTCTGCACTATGGGTTACTTTGTGTCATTCAATTACAGCATGTAACATATACAGTAGTGCAATGAGCAGAAACGTAACTTGAAACTCTTGGGCACTGATGCAAAATATTTAATGGGGCCCCCAATTACTACATGCTATCTGTAATACTGGTGTCATCATACTGTATATAGTATAAAGGCCTTTGGCCCCTTGAGGCTCTAGGATCCTGTAACAATTGTTACCTCTGCAACCACTTTACCTACTGTTCACTGATGAACCCACTCAATGGAGGAAGCCGTGGAATCAAGCAGTAAATGCTATGCAAGCAAATTGTGAACTCCCCGAGTCCAGAAGGGTGCATGGTTGGGGTTAAGGCATGGCTGGAGGGGCATTTTATATAGTAGGTTTCATGTAAAGGTTATTTATGATCATTGGGACATTAAACTCTAGGAGGCATAGGGGTGACATTATACTGGGTGCATAGTGGTTATTCATGGACATTAGCTGATGATTGCGAGTAAACCTTTAAAGCATTGGGACTGCTGTGTCCCTGCACTAGCAGTAAATGGCAGTCAATAACTGCTAGTAACCAGGACCACATGATTTAAATCACATGGTCCTGGTTTGTTATATCATACGCTGAACAATAGACCAGTGGCTTCTGCCACTATTTATCTCCTCCCATTTCCCCACCTCCAGCACTGATATTCAAAGCAGGGGAAGGACAATCAATTTGGCTAGGCACATTTCTAGCACAGGAGCGCACAACTACAATTTGGCAATGTCTGCATCTGTATATTCACCTGTTCTGTTCATCTATGAAAAGTTGTCTTTTGATTGAAGGTAAGCTTTGATATAAATAGAGCACAATAACTTTATAAAGACATGTCCATGTCATAAGTGGAAACTGGTTTCAGATGTGTAACCAGACAGTATTTTAAGCGATGCAAGGTTTAGTTTGGCCTGCATAAGACCATATAGAACATTGTCTATATATTAAAGCCAAATCTCTTCCTGATTCCTATCTTGTACAGTATATTGCAATGACACATGTAATTACGCCATATATAAGAATTGTAGGATAATGGTTTAAAAGTCAAAAATACATTGTTTCACAAAATACTTTGTTACACATACCACTAATTCTGTTTCCTCTTATAATGGAGAGTTGAATTCAAGGAATCTTGCATAGACCAATCATATGGCCAAATTATTTTTCAAACTATACCTGTATGGATGAAAACTAATTCTGGGCTTGGATGAGTTATAGTATAGTTATACCTCTTAAAGGGCTATACAAAAAAATGAAACATTTTCTTAGTTAATATAACGGCTTAAAAGAGATTGCAACTTTTAAACATTTTGTTTGTGTAAGAAGTCTGGGATTTTTTTTATTTTATTAAACAAAAAGTGAAAAAAAAACTTTCTTGCCACTATTTTACTTAAAAAGTAATGTCCTTATAAATTATTTTGAAAATCTAAGACAATGTGCTTTGACAGATCTCAATAAAACACAATCAAAATGGTCATAGCATACATAAAGACATACAATAGTGATTCCTACTAGCTATATAGCTGAAGTTCATGTCTCACAAGTTTTGATGGATTGCAAAAAAACAGAGCAATTGGCTTATACACTCGTGGACAAAATTGTTGGTACCCCTCGTTTAATGAAAGAAAAACCCACAATGGTCACAGAAATAACTTGAATCTGACAAAAGTAATAATATATAAAAATTCTATGAAAATGAACAAATGAAAGTCAGACATTGCTTTTCAGCCATGCTTCAACAGAATTTGAAAAAAAATAAAACTCATGAAACAGGCCTGGACAGAAATGATGGTACCTCTGAAAATAATGTGCCCAAAGGGACATGTTAAATCAAGGTGTGTCCACTAATTAGCATTACAGGTGTCTACAATCTTGTAATCAGTCATTGGGCCTGTTTATAGGGCTACTGATACTCACTGTGCTGTTTGGTGATATGATGAGTACCACACTCAACATAGACCAGAGGAAGCGAAGGAAAGAGTTGTGTCAGGAGCTCAGAAAGAAAATTATAGACAAGCATGTTAAAGGTAAAGGTTATAAGACCATCTCCAAGCAGCTTGATGTTCCTATGACTACAGTTGCACATATTATTCAGAAATTTAAGATCCATGGGACTGTAGCCAACCTCCCTGGATGTGGCCGCAGGAGGAAAATTGATGACAAATCAAAGAGAAGGATAATACGAATGGTAACAAAAGAGCCCAGAAAAACTTCTAAAGAGATTAAAGGTGAACTTCAAGGAACATCAGTATCAGATTGCACCATCCGTCATTGTTTGAGCCAAAGTAGACTTGGGAGATGACCAAGGAGGACACCATTGTTGAAAACAAATCATAAAAAAGCCAGACTGGAATTTGCCAAACTACATGTTGACAAGCCACAAAGCTTCTGGGAGAATGTCCTATAGACAGATGAGACAAAAATCGAAACTTTTGGCAAGGCACATCAGCTCTATGTTCACAGACGGAAAAATGAAGCATATCTTGAAAAGAACACTGTCCCTACTGTGAAACATGGAGGAGGCTCTGTTATGTTCTGGGGCTGCTTTGCTGTATCTGGCACAGGGTGTCTTGAATCTGTGCAGGGTACAATGAAATCTCAAGACTATCAAGGGATTCTAGAGAGAAATTTGCTGCCCGTTGTCAGAAAGCTTGGTCTCAGTCGCAGGTTATGGGTCTTGCAACAGGATAATGACCCAAAATACCCAGCTAAAAACACCCAAGAATGGCTAAGAGGAAAACATTGGACTATTCTGAAGTGGCCTTCTATGAGCCCTGACCTAAATCCTATTGAGCATCTTTGGAAGGAGTTGAAACATGCCGTCTGGAAAAGGCACCCTTCAAACCCGAGACAACTGGAGCAGTTTACTCATGAGGAGTGGGCCAAAATACCTGTTGAGAGGTGCAGAAGTCTCATTGACAGTTACAGGAATTGTTTGATTGCAGTGATTGCCTCAAAAGATTGTGTAACAAAATATTAAGTTAAGGGTACCATCATTTCTGTTCAGGCCTGTTTCATGAGTTTTTTATTTTAAAAAATTCTGTTGAAGCATGGTTGAAAATCAATGTCTGACTTTCATTTGTTCATTTTCATAGAATTTTTATATATTATTACTTTTGTCAGATTCAAATTATTTCTGTGACCATTGTGGGTTTTTCTTTCATTAAACGAGTGGTACCAACAATTTTGTCCACGTGTGTATGTGAGGAATTTGCTAAGGAAGTATCAAGGAAATGATGATGCTCTATTAGAAAGCAGGGGACCAAACCATTGTTCTTCCATAGTATTTGTCTTTGTTCACCTGCTTTTTCTTATAAACTCCAAACAGGATAGGAGCATGCAGGAATTGTATAGCAATAATCCTTACAGCAACTAAAGATGATAACAGAATCAGTTTAATCATTTACTTCTTGTTGATTGGTGATGATTTCTTTAAAATGATTAATTTAATATAAAATAATTTATTTTGAGATATAAAAGTCATACAATAAAAATTGAGTTATGGGTAATAAGCATGTAACATTTTTCTAAAGAGTAGGAGATTGAATTATTCATGTAAACCTTTGGGTGTCAGTGTATTCACAGCAGTTCCGTGATTAAAGAATTATACAATCTGAATCTTCATTCGCATTTATTATATCTGGTAACTGATTATTGCTGAGGATGGCCCATATATTTTTTTAATGTTATTACTTGAAAATAAAATTAGAATAGAGTGTCAGAAATAAGTTTCAAGCATGCTTTGTCTGATGGCATTTTATACTTTTAATATGCATTTATAGTATTTAATTTTAAACAGGATAATACTAATACTACTACTACTAATAATAATAATGATAATTATCATCATCATCATCATCACAACAATGGCTAACTTCTAACCTTATTTTTTATTATTATTATTTTTTTTTATTATTATTTATTTATTTATTTTTTAAACAAAGTTAAAAATGAACCCTTAGAAAACGTGAATGGTTTGTTTGATCATTAACAGGCAATTTCAATAATTGTGTTATGGACTGCTGTGCAGTTTTTTTTCTGAGAAGTGTATTTTGCTATGAAAAGCAGAAACCATTATATTTTATGTTGACTTTTAACCGAAGGGTTAGAACTTGTCAGAAAAACCATCAAGTGTTATAATGTGTGATGCTTTCTGCCATTGTTTACTGCTCTGAATGTAATTGCCATAATTTCGTTGACATGAGCAGTTGCTATTGACTAAAAATATGTCCTTACTCTATTCTTGATGAATGACAACAACATTACAACCCTGGTATGTAATCAAAAAATACAAAACTAGATTGAAATATGTAAATTTGAGCTATAATCATATTTTAATGTATTTGATTGCTTAGCATTTAAAATTGCTCATGCTAATATTATTTAAGGATAAATCCCCAAAGCTAGGATGTCAACATTATAGCATTTAACCTACATGAAACATGATGCATACTTTTTGGATAAAGCCAAGATAGGGCTCCAAATGCACCAGTGATAATAGCCATAATTTGCTGTCGTAATATTTGTATATGGTTATTTTCTTCAAAATGTTTGGGCAGCATTTCTTTACAATTATAGCACAATTTTAAATATGATTAAGGATGTGCCTAAACTGAGCTTGCCCAGCTTAAAGGACTTTGTCTGCATAAGAGACAGGCTAGTTGATACAGATGAAGTAGATTTAAAGGGAGTCTGTCACCAGGGTGAAGCATATTAAATCAGCAACTTAGTTAGACAGGTGAGGCTCGTCCGAATGTAATGCCTTTTACCCCATGAAAATTTGTGCCTCCATTGCCGAGATATTCATTTATTTCTCAATATGCAAATGAGCAAACTGGAGCACCAACAGTGGCTCTGTTGCACCAAGCTGTTATGCTCCATGCTGCTGTAATACACCTTGCTTTCCTCTTCCCTTCTTTGAGTGACAGGGCCAGGCAGAAATCCTGTGTTCTTGCGTTCACGCCTGCATATTAGAGCTGTGTGGGGCATAGCAGTTTGGAGCAATGCAAACTTATTAGGTAAAGACTAAATGTAATGTAAAGACTAAAAGTTTTTCCCTATTTAGTGGGAAACACTAAGGATCAGAAGATGCTAAATAGAGGGGGTTCTTTAATCAAATTTATAATTTTATTTAACCACTTCCGGACTGCCCATAGACTATATATGTCCGGAAGGTGGTTGCCTTGTTCTGCAAGGATGTACCAGTGTGTCCAAGCAGAACTCAGTAGCTGCACGAAATTGTGCAGCTGCTGAAATGGGGAGCCGGCTGTAACTTCAGCCGGAGCTCCCAGAGAGAAGGTTTATTACCTTCCCTGCCTTCCCGATCACTGTGTATACAGCGCTCAATGAGCCCTGTATACAGCGCTATGGGCGCCGCCATGTTGCGGCTCCCCTCTGACCCGCCAGTCACGTGATCCACCAGGATCAGCTTCTGTAATAGCTGCTGGGTGCTACAGGACCCATATCAGCTCTATAAGCTATATAGTAATGTGCAGGAAGCTGTATTCCACCTGCAACTGGGGCTAAATGTACCAGCCCCAGTTACAGGGAAAATCAACCTCCCCTACAAAAAAAAGTAATCAGATGTCCCCAAAGGTCTATTATGATCTTATGGGGACACAATGTAAAAAAAAATAAAAATAAAAAAATGTATAGAAAAGTAAAAAAAAAAAGTAAATAATATAATTAAATAAATAAATAAAATAATAGACCAATAACATGCCCTTATTAAAGGTTATAGCCCCAACCCCAACGACACCATACAAAATAAAAATTACCGTAACGAAGTGGAAAAACTGTTTTATAAAGTTTTTAGTAGCACTTTGTGTTATTAAATAAAAAAAAAAAAAAAATGTAAGTGTTTTCCCTGATCTTTTTTTTTATTTTTCCCTGAATATAAAAAAATTAAAACATATGTAAAAATAAAAACAACATAAAAATAAAGCCCTATATGTCACTGAAAAAAAGACAGAGAAATTAGTTGAATAACGCATATTATAAAAATGTTATAGCCCTCAAAACCGCACATACAAAAAAAACTCAAAAATGTGTCTGGTCCAGGACCAGAAATTGGACCGGTACTGAAGTGGTTAAAGTTCTTTTTCTAGTTGCTTCTATATACATAAGGTTTGTATAGATTTCCATTAACAGTTTTTTTTTTTATCCAGTACTCCTCCAAAGGGCCTTTTACACAGAAAGATCATAGGTTGAACATGCAGTCCTTCAAGTGTTCATTTTGGATCTTTGCCCACTATGAAGGTGCCCAGTGAACAATGTTTGTTGTTTATTATATCTTTAATGCAGGAATACAAATTATTGTTTGTCAGCAGCACATACCCTTATCTAAACAGAGGATATGCCGCTGACACTAATGTAACAGTATGGGTAAGAGGGGGAAATGAATGACTACACGAAGAATTGTTCAGTCAAACATCTCTTGATAATGCAAAAATAAAAATTTAGTACACAAGCACTATTTCACTTGCTATATTATCAATCAGAGCTATTTTCAGGCAGATACCCCTTGTTAAATAATGCTCAGTTAGATACACTACATTAATGTTATTCTGATATACTACACAACAGGGGTCCCCAAACTTTTTACACAGGGGGCCAGTTCACTGTCCCTCAGACCGTTGGAGGGCCGGACTATAAGAAAAACTATGAAAATCCCTATGCACACTACACGTATCTCATTTTAAAGTAAAACAAAAAGGGAACAAATACAACATTCAAAATAAAGAAATAGTAAATTTAAGTCAACAAACTCACCATTATTTCAATGTGAAGTATGGGCCTGCTTTTGGCTAATGAGATGGTCAATGTCCGGTTCCATATTTGTCACTGCTAGCCGTAACAAGTGATGCAAGTGCACATCGGTTAGTCTAGATCTGGTTGGAGAGACAGTGGAGCGGAGGTGGAGGTAGGGATAGGTTTAGTTGTGCAGGTTACTTTATGCCAGCTGTAGCCAGATCTCTTCTCTTTGGTTGTGTTGTGGCTGGCTTTCCACGATGACACTTTTAGTATTGGTGCACTAGCTTATCAATGGAATTTGCTGCCATCTGCTGGATGAAATTTCTGATTGTAAAGCAGCGTAAAAGGGCTTCATGATGAGCCAGGGGTATAACCACTACCATAGCAGCTGTAGTGTAGCGGGCCGGGTGCGGATGACGAGCGCCGAGCGTCTACACAGGAACGAGACTTCCCGTGTAGCGCTCGGCGGGTTATTTCAATTGTAAGCGCCTGTGCGCTCACAATTGAATTAACACATGGAAATTGCGACGCGGGCCGGGTAAATGGCCTACGGGGGCCGGATGCGGCCTGCGGGCCGTAGTTTGGGGACCCCTGTTATACAACATGGCTTTTTAGTAGTTCTGCCTTATTTTATTTTTCTTTTATTAACAAAAAAGATGTAAAAGTCAGCAAATCAATCTTTTCAAAACTAATTACAATCAAGGGGCCTTCATCCTTCTGAAAAGAGAAATATAAGATATAAATAATTATATCAGCTATTGTAGCAGATGCTCTATTAATTAGTATAAAAGAAGGAAGGTTGGAAAATCTGTGATAAAGATGGATGACTGGTGTGTAACAACAAAATCGGCTAACAACAAAAAGCTCATGCTCAACAGATCATGTTTTTATCTTGAGGACAAGTGCACAAAAATCAATATTACTTACATTCATATATTCCTGTCATTAAAAATCTTAACAAAATATATTCAATATTATAATTACAGGATAAGGGACATTAATGGATAATTATACAACTATATACAACAGCTAACGATATGCTAGTACTTAAAGGGATTGTCCAGTTTCAGCAAATAAATGTTATTGTTTGTATATTGAAAAGTTCTAAAATTTTTCAATACTTTTTTTATACTTTCTGTATAAATTCCTTGTGGTTTTCTAGTTTTCTGGTTGCTATCATTCTTTGTTTACTTCCAATAGATAAAAATCACTCCATGGTCATGTGATGGATAGGTGCAGTGCTCTTTACAGTTACAGCACAGTAATCAGGCATCTGTCTAGTAATGAGCGGTGCACCTATGTGTCCATCATATGGACTGATTTTTATTGGCAGGAAGTAAATATTGCTATTTCCCAAGCATGAACAAATAAACTAATTTACCTGAATAGCTTATGAGTAGTGTTGAGCGAACCCGTCGAAGTTTGGGTTCAACGAGTTTGGCCAAACTTTGCCCAAAAGTTTGGTTCGGGTACCCGAACTTGAACCGAACCAAAATCCAAACCCGAACACCATTGAAATCAATGGGGATCTGAACTTGGTGACCCAAAAATGGCTGTAAAATGGGGATAGTAAGGGGTAGAGGGCTGCAAAATGGGGGTAATCACAGGGCAAGTGCCCTGCAAAAAATGGGGTAGGGAAAGTACTTAAAATAATAACATAAAATAAAAAAAATAAAATAAAAAAATAAATAAATGAAAAAAAAACCTTTAAAAACAAATAAAATAAAATAAAAATTTTGATACAGGTGGTAGAGGGCCAGGGGGAGGAGGAGGAGTTAGAGGTGGATGTGGTGGTGTAAGTGGAAGAGGCAGAGTAGGAGGAGGAGGTAGCCAACAGGAAGTAGTGCTGGCACAGCCAAGTTCTGTGGGATCCATGCCTGGTTCATCTTAATGAACGTAAGTATGTCCACATTGGCTGTGGATAGGCGGATCCTCTTGTTGGTGATGACACCCCCTGCGGTGCTGAACACATGTTCTGATAGGACACTTGCCGCAGGACAGGCCAACACCTCCAAGGCTTAGAGGGCAAGCTCTTGCCACGTGTCCAATTTCCCAACCCAGAAATTAAACGGGGAGGACCCATCGCTAAGACCAGGAGACGTGTTGACAGATGCTCATGCACCATGTGAGTCAAGGTCTGCACTAGGAGACAGTATGGGTACACACGTAGTTATTGTTACTGCGCTAGGAGATGGTATGGGCACACACACAGTTATTGTTACTGCGCTAGGAGATGTATGGGTACACACACAGTTATTGTTATTGCGCTAGGAGATGGTATCGATACACACAGAGTTATAGTTACTATACTAGGAGACAGTATGGGTACACACACAGTTATTGTTACTGCCGCCAGCAGACAGTATGGGTACACATGCAGTTATTGTTACTGTACTAGGAGACAATATGGGTACACACACAGTTATTGTTACTGTGCTAGGAGATGGTATGGGTACACACTAAGTTATTGTTATTGCGCTAGGAGATGGTATCGATACACACACAGTTATAGTTACTATACTAGGAGACAGTATGGGTACACACAGAGTTATTGTTACTGCCGCCAGCAGACAGTATGGGTACACATGCAGTTATTGTTACTGCACTAGGAGACAATATGGGTACACACACAGTTATTGTTACTGTGCTAGGAGATGGTATGGGTACACACTAAGTTATTGTTACTGCACTAGGAGACAGTGTGGATACACACACAGTTATTGTTACTGCGCTAGGAGATGGTATGGGTACACACGCAGTTATTGTTACTGCACTAGGAGATGGTATGGGTACACACACAGTTATTGTTACTGTGCTAGGAGATGGTATGGGTACACATGCAGTTATTGTTACTGCACTAGGAGACGGTATGGGTACAGACACAGTTATTGTTACTGCACTAGGAGACAGTATGGGTACACACACAGTTATTGTTACTGTGCTAGGAGTCAGTATGGGTATACACACACAGTTATTGTCACTGCCCTGAAAAGGGCAATTCTTATTTCTAGGTTAATTGCCCCTCACAGTATCTGGCTCCTCTCCCTACCTAGCTGCACTACCCTGAAAAGGACAATTATTACATTTAGCTAAGGCCCTGACTGTCCCTATCTCCAGCTGCAGCCTCTCCCTATCTAGCCTAACTAGCTGTAATGGTGACAGGACCTGTGACCCTGCCTCTTATACAGAGGGGTCTCATGCCCATACTGGGCATGTCTGTGGGCTTAAAGCTGGTTGATTGAATGCTCAGCAGTCAAACAGCTTTAGAGATCAACTGAACCCGAACCTACGAAGTTCGGCACGGACCCGAACTTTGCGGTTCGGGTTCGTTCATCACTACTTATGAGTAGTTTCACAAACACAACTGTCAACTCTCTATATGCCACTGTCTTCTTTGTACAACCACAGCCATATAAAAGATGTGTTCTAGGCTCTTTTGCTTGCAACATGATACTATTTGTATATAAATAAAGACAGGTATTTCACTTATGGACTATAAGTCAGTTTATAGCTCACGGTGATATTCCATATCTAGTTCCTGTGGATTCTGTCATAAACATGCCATGATGCCAGTTAATTTTGCTGTGACCTATGGACATTTCACCTTGCACTTTTGGTGCTACTCCTGGTCTTGTATCTTAGTTACTGTAGATGATGTTCCTGCCTCAACCTTGGAAGACTACACCTGGTACTTGTGTTGCTCATTACTGGTACTTTTTGTATTTTCTAGGCAGATGAGTGTGTGCTCATCATTAAGAAGACTATCTGTGTTGTAGTAGATATCAGAGTCTCTACTCACTACTTTATGCTCAGATCAGGCAATAAAAAACTGATAAATTGTTTTAAATACAATGCTCCTTCTTTGACAACACTCAGTGCTCTAATAGGTATTGGCTAGATCTATACCATATTAATATTGAAATACATTTCAGAAAATTCACTGGTATTAAGCAAAAGCATATTCTCCAGTTTTACTTTGACAGTGAAAACAGTATTATTATAAGTGGTGCAGCATTATGTTTGTTTCCCAGGAAACCACAGAGAATGGCCTTGAAAAAACAATATTTCCTAACATAACAGTAAAATAGTCATTAAACTGCATGTATTGACCTTGGGCATTTGTTACAATAATTGAATATATGTTCTGACATTTTCCACTTTAAATTTAACAAGCCACTATTGTTCTTTGCAAGTTGCAAGTTTCCAGGAAGTTATATAATGAATATTGAATATTTTAGACATATTTTCTATTATTGATATTGACATATTGTGAATAGACTAGAAATAAAAATGTATGTTGTTTCAAAAGGTGTTGGTAGATTATTATGAGGAGTTGCCTAACCATTCTATAATTATCTTGCAGTCAATTAGTGGTATGTTTAGTTTTAAGCTAAAACACAACATTCATATAAAAACCAAGTATTTTATAAAATTAGTTTGCATATATATCTAGCCTAGTCAGTATTTTCTGTCTCATTGGTTTATTCAGAAATTTCTCCCTAGACGCTAGAGGATTCAATGTTCTCTGCCTAAGTATTGCTGCAAAAATACTGTATTAATGTATATCTGATGTTACTTTGTTTTCTGCCTATAAATTGCACTTCTCAAATCATAAAGCAAAGGGAGATATACCTAAAGATAGTCACAGAGGAGATGATCCTTTAGTAAAATTGAAAATTTATTAAAATTTAGACAGCTCCACTTTCCCTTATGCGATAAAATTATAACATATAGATGTTGCAGATGTAGAGTGCTGCAATTGTTTACTTAACTAGTTAGCTGCCATGTAAAAATAGGAAATGGTTACAAAGAATTTAAAAGAATATACCAATATTGTAGTATATGATAGTGTAGCATACAAATCTAGTATATTTGACTTAGGTACAACACACTTACATTAATAACAAATTCAGCTTTTTGAAATATGGTTCACAAAATTGGTTGGTTGAATAAACATTTAGTGTTATGTGCCCGTTTTATGAACTTCCCTTGGGTTTTTGTTTTGATTAATTCAAGTACATGATTCATAGATATCATTTATATTTGCTCCTAAACAAATTATAAACTGTCATACAACTCCACAATGACATTTGGTTCATTCAGTCAACTGTAAAACATATACAGGGTAACTCTTCTGTAAATAATAAAATATTTCTTATGCCATTTTCTATAATTGCTCCCATAGCTACAATTCTGAATGAGTCAAATCACAGAAAAATTGGAAAAAATAGAAGTCCAATAAGCATACAATGCAATTTACCAGTTCATAAAACAGCAAAATTAAATCTTTCTTGAAGATTTATTAAATTTTATTTAATAAAATTGTGTGTGGGATGTGTGAGCAAGTGTGAATTAAGTGAAATTATTTCAGGGACAATATATTTTATTACCTGTTGATGGTGTGAACTGTTCAATGCATTTCTTCTTAATTCTAATTAATTATCTGTAGTAGCTCAGGTTATAAAATTCAGAATAGCATGTGTTCACGTTTCCAGTTTTTAACATATAGACTTAGCATAAAGAAGTCAATATAGAAAATAAAATATCAGTACAGACCAAAAGTTTGGAAACACCTTCTCATTCCAAGAGTTTTCTGTATTTTCATGACTATAAAAATTGTAGATTCACACTGAAGGCATCAAAACTATGAATTAACACATGTGGAATTATATACTTAACAAAAAAGTGTGAAACAACTGAAAATATGTCTTATATTCTATGTTCTTCAAAGTAGCCACCTTTTGCTTTGATTACTGCTTTGCACACTCTTGGCATTCTCTTGATGAGCTTCAAGAGGTAGTCACCTGAAATGGTCTTCCAACAGTCTTGAAGGAGTTCCCAGAGATGCTTAGCACTTGTTGGCCCTTTTGCCTTCACTCTGCGGTCCAGCTCACCCCAAACCATCTCGATTGGGTTCAGGTCTGGTGACTGTGGAGGCCATGTCATCTGGCGTAGCACCCCATCACTCTCCTTCTTGGTCAAATAGCCCTTACACAGTCTGGAGGTGTGTTTGGGGTCATTGTCCTGTTGAAAAATAAATGATGGTCCAACTAAACGCAAACCGGATGGAATAGCATGCCGCTGCAAGATGCTGTAGTAACCATGCTGGTTCAGTATTCCTTCAATTTTGAATAAATCCCCAACAGTGTCACCAGCAAAGCACCCCCACCCCATCACACCTCCTCCTCCATGCTTCACGGTGGGAACCAGGCATGTAGAGTCCATTCGTTCACCTTTTCTGCATTGCACAAAGACACGGTGATTGGAACCAAAGATCTCAAATTTGGACTCAGCAGACCAAAGCACAGATTTCCACATGTCTAATGTCCATTCCTTGTGTTCTTTAGCCCAAACAAGTCTCTTCTGCTTGTTGCCTGTCCTTAGCAGTGGTTTTCTAGCAGCTATTTTACCATGAAGGCCTGCTGCACACAGTCTCCTCTTAACAGTTGTTGTAGAGATGTGTCTGCTGCTAGAACTCTGTGTGGCATTGACCTGGTCTCTAATCTGAGCTGCTGTTAACCTGCGATTTCTGAGGCTGGTGACTCGGATGAACTTATCCTCCGCAGCAGAGGTGACTCTTGGTCTTCCTTTCCTGGGGCAGTCCTGATGTGAGTCAGTTTCTTTGTAGCGCTTGATGGTTTTGGCCACTGCACTTGGGGACACTTTCAAAGTTTTCCCAATTTTTTGGACTGACTGACCTTCATTTCTTAAAGTAATGATGGCCACTCGTTTTTCTTTACTTAGCTGCTTTTTTCTTGCCATAATACAAATTCTAACACTCCATTCAGTAGGACCATCAGCTGTGTATCCACCTGACTTCTGAACAACACAACTGATGGTCCCAACCCCATTTATAAGGCAAGAAATCCCACTTATTAAACCTGACAGGGCACACCTGTGAAGTGAAAACCATTTCAGGTGGCTAACTCTTGAAGCTCATCAAGAGATTGCAAAGAGTGTGCAAAGCAGTAATCAAAGCAAAAGGTGGCTACTTTGAAGAACCTAGAATATAAGACACATTTTCAGTTGTTTCACACTTTTTTGTTAAGTATATAATTCCACATGTGTTCATTCATAGTTTTGATGCCTTCAGTGTGAATCTACAATTTTTTTAGTCATGAAAATACAGAAAACTCTTGGAATGAGAAGGTGTGTCCAAACTTTTGGTCTGTACTGTTATATATATATATATATATATATATATATATATATATATATATACACCAAATTATTCATTAAAATAAGTCATACTTATTTAGACATTAAAGTGAATGTCTCACCTTATGTTCTATTACTAATCAAAAATAAATGCTGAAACATTTTTCTAACTAGAGAATATTGCTCAGCAAAAGACCATTAACTTGGGTAGAGGAGAGAGCTGGTTGGTCAAACTCCTATTTGTGAAATAGATAGAAGTTACAGTGAATGGAGTGTGGTTACTTTATTCCATCCAGCATGCCCAGACCTTTTCAAACCTGACCACTTTGCCACTCAACAGGATCTGTATGTTTTTATAAAATCTCTATCATGACAGGTGTCTCTTCATATTAGAGAAATCTGAACCATTTTTTTTTTGAAGAATGAGCAGTGATTTGCTTAGTAGCACAAAATAGTAAGGTGAAAAGGGCATAAGTATGCATGGGGATACCATAGATATGGTTGTGATAAATAAAATTAATGATTACCCCCCTATCGAAAACCTTTCAATGCATTAAATAAAAAATTGCTAATTGCTTTAATTCAACTTTTCGCCTTTGCTTTTTTAAATAACTTTCAGTGTGAGTTATCACAATACCGCAAGTTTTCAGATTCAAGTTAAAATTGATTAATAAAGCAAATAGGTCAAAGGTACGTTGCTTCAAATAATAACCAAAACAAAGAAAGGAAATTTTTTTGTGAAGACAACTAAAACTTAACGTTTATTAAATTATTTCTAAAAATACTGCTTAAATTCCCAAACCTACTGTTTTAGGATAGTAAAATATCCATGAAATGACCATCTGTAGCCATACCACCATATTAACCCCAGAATCCCAATGGACCATAACTTCTCATACTGGATACTCATGGGTCTGTTATCCTATGTGGTATATCTAAACTGCCTACAGTGTCTTTCACCAACTGAGTATCTAGACCACAGTAACATAAGTCCCTGAGTTGGTTACCCAAACACTAACCATTATACCAAAAGGCTAGATAGATATAGTGGTATATATTTGTACTGGCCTTTTTTCAGAGATACCCTACCCTATTAGATCTTCCTCCAGCCAATAATACAGCTGTAGGATGGGTATGTACTAATCATATATCATTCACACGTTAGCATGTATACTGCAGCTCTCATGCCACTTGGCTACTATAAGGCAGTCAAATGTTACTGTGCCCAGTCTGCCAAAAAATGTTCCACAGTATGTGCTATAACAGTAAAAGATACACACAGCTGCCTCGTTAGTGCTCCATAGGAGCTATTACACATAGACTCTCCCTCCCTACGCGTTTCAGCTAAGAGATAGCATCATCAGGGGAGGTTTAATACAGACAGTGAGGCAAAAACAAAACAATAGGCAGGCAATTAAAGCGTAAACTATCTAGTGATATCGATGCCTGTCTCAGCACTGCAGTGTGGCCGTGAAGAGGCCGCCAAAGTACTCACTCTTAAATAATATGAGCAGCCCCCCCCTTTTTCAGCTGGTAAGATCAGCGGCCAATCGGTACGTGCCACATCATAGCCACGCCCCCCGACTAGCCCACCAATCACATCATCCAGACGTCAGAGGGGGAGTTTCCACTCCTGAAGCATCCTGTTGTTAGGGAAACTTTATACCTTCCATCGAAGCACTGATCACAGACAGCGCAGTGAACAAAAGATCATGGGATGTTTAAACAGAAGACATCCCTGTATATATATAGCGATCAGCAGTATAGTATACCTAGAATCTCCAGGGTTATATTATGTACCCTACCCATGGGTAAACAAACCTATACGAAAAATATCGGTCAGGTAGTAAAGGTTATTATTTGTTAGATCCTGCTACTACCACCTCTGATGTATAGCATATCCTATTCAAGGGCAAATAAAATTGATTATCATTTGTTATCAGTTGTTCACAAAGTGGTGAACCTTGCCCCATCCTTGCTTGTGGACGACTGAGCCTTTCGGGGATGCTCTCTATATACCCAATCATGACACTCACCTGTTTCCAATTAACCTGTTCAACTGTGCAATGCGCCAAACAGGTGTTTTTTGAGCATTCCTCAACTGTCCCAGACTTTTGTTACCCCTCTCCCAGCTTTTTTGGAACGTGTTGAAGGCATTAAATTCAAAATGAGTGAATATTTGCAAAAACAAATAAAGTTTATCCATTTGAACATTATATATCTTTAATGTAGTGTATTCAATTGAATATAGGTTGAAAAGGATTTGCAAATCATCGTATTCTGTTTTTATTTATGTTTTACTTAACGTCCCAACTTCATTGGAATTGGGGTTGTTGTACGGAGCTGTAATGCCATGGGCACAGATGCTGTGAACTAGCCAGAAGATACTCCAAGTCTGGTGGATTGACCCCCCTGGATGCTGTGATCAATAGCAAGATAGCCACCCCTTGAGTAATGGCCTCCTGACTGCCTATGCACATTTCCCATAGGGAGCCTTGTACAGTACATTGCACTCGGGATCTGAGATCCCAGGTTCAAGTTCCCTTGTGAGACAT
Organism: Leptodactylus fallax; assembly: GCA_947044405.1. Taxonomy (NCBI): domain Eukaryota; kingdom Metazoa; phylum Chordata; class Amphibia; order Anura; family Leptodactylidae; genus Leptodactylus; species Leptodactylus fallax. Next base: position 5,505,676 of record CAMRHE010000024.1, read on the forward strand.
GTAAAAAGGAAAAAAAAGTATATAAAGTTTAAAATAAAAATAAACAAATAATAAAAAGTTATAAAAAAAACACATTTACACATAAAAAAACACATAATATAAACAAAAAATAAACAAATATGTTAGGTATCTCCATATGCATATACACACGTGGACAAAATTGTTGGTACCCCTCGTTTAATGAAAGAAAAACCCACAGTGGTCACAGAAATAACTTGAATCTGATAAAAGTAATAATATATAAAAATTCTATGAAAATGAACAAATGAAAGTCAGATATTGCTTTTCAACCATGTTTCAAGAGAATTTTTTTTTAAAAAGAAAACTCATGAAACATGCCTGGACAGAAATGATGGTTCCCTTAACTTAATATTTTGTTGCACAACCTTTTGAGGCCATCACTGCAATCAAACGATTCCTGTAACTGTCAATGAGACTTCTGCACCTCTCAACAGGTATTTTGGCCCACTCCTCATGAACAAACTGCTCCAGTTTTCTCGGGTTTGAAGGGTGCCTTTTCCAGATGGCATGTTTCAGTTCCTTCCAAAGATGCTCAATAGGATTTAGGTCAGGGCTCATAGAAGGCCACTTCAGAATAGTCCAATGTTTTCCTCTTAGCCATTTTTGGGTGTTTTTAGCTGTGTGATTTGGGTCATTATCCTGTGGTAAGACTCATGACCTGCGACTGAGACCAAGCTTTCTGACACTGGGCAGCACATTTCTCTCTAGAATCCCTTGATAGTCTTGAGATTTCATTGTACCCTGCACAAATTCAAGACACCCTGTGTCAGATGCAGCAAAGCAGTCAGAGAGCATAACAGAGCCTCCTCCATGTTTCACGTTAGGGACAGTGTTCTTTTCAAGATATGCTTAATTTTTCCATCTGTGAACATAGACCTAATGTGCCTTTCCCAAAAATTTTCGATTTTTGTCTCATCTGTCCATAGGACATTCTCCCAGAAGCTTTGTGGCTTGTCAACATGTAGTTTGGCAAATTGCTTTTGTCATATTCAAGTTATTTCTGTGACCATTGTGGGTTTTTCTTTATTTAAACGAGGGGTACCAACAATTTTTTTCCTTGTGTGTAAGCCCCCACTATCCAAAAATAGCATTATTTATCCTGTACAATGAACGTTGTAAAAAATATATATACTGCAATGCTCAAATTAACATATTTTAGTCACTTCACTTTCCCCACAAAATAGCAATGAAAAATTATCAAAAAGTCATACATACCAAACAATAGTAACGATAAAATAAATAAAATGTACAAATAAAGATCCCTGACATATCTCCATCAGTTATAGGCGTTAGAATATGGCGACCAGAGGAAAATTGTTCATTTTCAAAAAGTTAAATTTTATTTGGAAAAGCGGTAAAATCCAATGAAACCAATATAAATATGGTATTACCATAATCATAATTACCCACTGGACAAAGCTGCAATGTTATTTTTAATGCCGTAAAAACAAAATGCAAAAAATGATGATAGAATTGTAGGTTTTTTAACAAAAAAAAGTTAATAAAAGCTGATCAAAACATTATATGTACCCCAAATGAAAGTTCAACTCAACATGCAAAGAATAAGCCCTCACTTAGCTATGTCGACAGAAAAATAAAAAAGTTATGAATTTTGGAAGGTAAGGAAAATATGAAAAAAGTCACTGAGCATTAATGTACAGTATCTCACAAAACTGAGTACACCTCTCACATTTTTGCAATTATTTCATTATATGTTCTCATGGGACAACACTGAAGCTATGACACTTTGATACAATGTAAAGTAGTCAGTGTACAGCTTGTATAACAGTGTAAATTTGTTCTTCCATCAACATCACTCAACACACAGCCATTAATGTCTAAACCCCTGGCAACAAAAATAAGTACACCCCTAAGTGAAAATGGACACATTGTGCCCAATTAGACATTTCCCTCCCTGGTGTCATGTATCTCATTAGTGTTACAAGATCTCAGGTGTGAATGAGAAGCAGATGTTAAATTTGGTGTTATCGCTTTCTCACTCTTTCATACTGGTCACTGGAAGTTCAACATGGCACCTCATGGCAAATAACTGTGAGGGGTGTACTCACTTTTGTGAGATACTGTACAAACTACCCTGCATCCAGAAAGGGTTAATAGGCATTGCTCCATTAATGCCAGCACAGTTGGATTTTTTTCAAGAGCAATATGTGATGTTAGTTTTGGTGCCTAAGATACTATTTAGACTCTGTACTAGCAGGTAGGAGCAGACAAGGGGCGTAATTCTAAAACAAAGTGTTTTATTTTGTTGCATTCTTCATGGTGTAGCTTTAGGGGATGGAAAGGTAGCAGTTAGACCTAAACCCTGGTGTTTGTAGTGTTATAAATTATAATATAGGCACATGGTTTTGTGTACTGTATGTAAACCCTCAAATGTAAAGCAGCATGGGATTAATGGTTCTATATAAATAAATAATAATAATACTGGTAGAGGTAGGGCACTGTTCCATGTTTTCAGATTTATTTTCTGGTAGCACATTTTTTTTCTAAATTATGTCTGATTGTATAAAAAGTCTGTATATATGTACTTAGAATATAATAAAATGTACAGTATATACAGTATGTACAGTATAAAAAAATGTATCATCTGTACAGAATGTGTTTAAAAAACATTAATTAATGACACATAAGGTGAAATATGAATTACAGCTATTTCAAACATGCTGGACCGTGATATCTTGTCACAGAAGACAACAAGAGCCATTGAAATCTATTGAAAAACTACACTGTGCAACAGAGTAGATTTTGTGCGCACTTTTTGTAATGTTCAACTTTGCTATACCTGTACATTTAGCAAGTAAAAAGACATATTTGATTCTTTACAAACATTGCTAAAGCTAAAAATGCATACAGAAACAAGGACGAATAAATTTTCCATGCTCTTTAATGTCATTTTCCATATAAATTAAAAGCTTGATAATCAGCACAGTAACTTGCCATGTGCCAATCACTGAGTTCTTTGAAGAGCAAGTAGGCATTATAAATACACATTTTGTGCACTTTATTGCTGACAGTTCACTAGAATTTATGTCCTATAACTTTTAATGATAGTTCTATATATTTCAGGAATGCCTAAGACACATTTTAAGAAAAGGAACTGTCAACTGAAATAATGATAGGCTCCTCAAAATGACATACCTTGTGCTTCGTCTCACAGCTTCTGAGTGACAAGACATTGCTACTGACAATCATAGTGCATGCTTTGTTGTGCTGTTCAATATGGGTTTCCCTACCTTATAGTATTTGAACATTGGATGGGTGGATGGATGGATGTATGGAAGGAAGGACTGACGGAAGGATGGATGGATAAATGGATTATTTAATACATCATGGATGATACAAATACTAGGATAAAGCAGAAGAAACATGTTATTTAATATTTATAATTTTACCTAAAACAGTGAGTTACATGCACATTTTTCACAGACAGCATAAGTATCCATTAATTTCAATGTATTAATTCAGACATCTTTGTTTTCACAGACCATGGGTCCATGAAAAAATAGAAAACGTACATTTTTTTCACATTGCAAATAGAAAGAGGAAAAGCGGCATTCACAACTGGTTGTCATGTCTTCAAGGTTTATTCATAGCTCATGGCAGGAACAAAGCGGTATGCCAGTTAAAACAAACTTGCGGGCAACGGACGTTTTTAGTTTCCATGCTTCTTCCGGACCAAAATTGTACACAGCATAGTGTGGCCATCTCCCATAAATCATTGTGCAAATGTGCGCTGTGATGTCATTAAGTCGATGTGGCATGACGGTGCTGGCTGTCAGTTGACTGACAGTTCCCTCCCCCATTGCTAAATCACAATATAGGGGAAGAAAAAAATGTCAACAGGGTGATCATCTCCACGAAAAAAATGCACAAATGCAATAACATATACAGAATTCCATATTTTTTACATATGTATTTCTACAAGAATGCATTTAGATCATTGTGATCATGAAGTCCTGGTGGTCCTAGAGCATTAGTTTGCACTTAGCTTCCCTCCTTAATAATTAAGTAGGTTTTCTGTAGGGCGACGTCCTTAAATCATTCCCCTTAATTTCCACCAAAACTATATAAGTTCTTAACTGATTTTACTTGTAAAAAACATATTCTTGTCATTTATGTCATTTAGATACCTGACAAACCCTTCAAACATGTCAGAAGTCCCTTTCCATATAATGAAAACGTCATTGACGTACTTTTAATATGTATTGATATTACCAACCCAACGATATGGGTTACTGCCATTAAAAACATATCTTTCCTCTAAATACGCCAAATATAGATTAGCATATGTACAGGAGACTGGCGTGTCCATGACCATTACATTCTTTTGCACATACCAGGTATCTTGGAACAAAATAGCATTATTGTTCAACACCAAAAAGAGTGCCTCACACACACAAATTAATGAAGTCAGTACCTTTTTCTGTTTTACCCAGAACATGGAGGATTGCTTCTATCCTCCTTTCATGTGGTATACAAATGTACAGACTGTCTACATCAATTGATGTTAAGAGATAGTATTTCTTCCATACAGAGTCGCGCAAAGCATTAAGGAACTACTTAGAAACCAAAGGAACTAATAGCACTGGCTGGACTGACACACAGCAAAAAATACTTAGCTGTGCTAAAACAACAGGAGCAAAGAATCACAAATGAACACGCCTCCTGCGCCATAGCATGCGACCAGAGTCCTGTTTATCCCTATGGAACTTATCCCTTTTCTTTTCCTTCACTTCTGCCTGAATCAGTACCTATTGTTTTTCCAATTAAAAAAAAAAACAAAAAAAAACGGTGAATTGTTCATCTGTTAATCGGGTTCTCAGTTCAGTTTTAGCTATATACAGTTCAACAGTAATGCATTCATATTCTTTTTTATTACATCTTAAAATTAGTCATAGGATTTTTAATGAATGGTCTAGACGTAACTGTTTCCATTTCTCCATAAAAATGGCATCATCCTGGAATTGTACAGGCTCCTTAATATTTCTTAAACCACATTGCACATGTCCACTGACCTCATAAGATTGCAATGAATTCACAGTCCAAAATAACCTAACTTCTTTTTCAGCCAATTGTGTCACTTTAAGTTCTAGGCTTCTAGTACTCAAAACTTACAATTGATCTTGTGTGTTTCATTGTGCAAAAAAGGCATCCGCATTAATTCTACCTGCTTTTTGCAGATGCGTCCTCTACCCCTATTTCCATCTCAGTATTCACCATTTTAAATTTAAAAAAAAAAAAACAGTAACCAATAACTATAAAGTGTGCTCTGACAAATACCAAACATGATAAAAAAAAAAAAAAAAAAAAAATGGCCAGCACCAATAAGCATGTCTTTTTGGCTGGATCACTAGGACTTAATAATCGCCATGATCTAAGTGAATTCTTGGAGAAATACATATATAAAAAATATAGATTCTGTATATATTATTGCAATTTGTGCATATTTTCGCAGAGACAATCAACTTGTTGCCGTTTTTCTTCCCCTTTATTGCAATTTTGCAGTGGGGGGAGGGAACTGTTAGCAGGCTTATGCGTCTTCACACAGGCGCCGTCATTCCTCATCGATGTAATGACGTCATAGCTCACGATTGTGCAATAATTTATGAGAGATGAATGCACTATGCTGTGTACAATCTTGGGCCGGAAGAAGCGTGGAAAATGCAAAACGGCCTTTGCTCACAAGTTTGTTCTTACTGGCATACTGCTGTATTCCTTTTATCCCTCTATGAGCTATGAATAAACGTTGAAGATGTGATCACCAGTCGTGAGTGCCGCTTTTCTGTTTTCCATTTACAATGTGACCGTTTGTACTGTCTATGAAGGTATAAAAGTAGAGCATCTCGTTGCTTATAAGCCGCGACGTACCCCATGTTCCAGCCAAGAAGACATGCTAAATAGCGCCGACAATTTTTCAGTTTTTCTCATGTTTGGAATTCATTTTTTTTCACTGATGTAGATTCATCACGGCTGCATCACATCAATACAAATCTAGCGTCAGTGGAAAGAAAGGATGACATTTTTCACAGACCCAGAGGCATAAAAAGTATAAGATCAAAATGTGGACATGTGACTACAGCCTAATTAATGTGATTGTAGTTGGAATCCTAATGAAATACATTTGTTATGAATATAATTGTTAATCATACATATAATAAAAAAAATATTATTATTATTATTATTATTATTATTATTATTATTATTATTATTATTATTTTACCATATGGGGTGGTTATTTCCAGTCCAGGAATGGACATAATTTAAAAGTTTCTGTATTGATACAGCTGAATGCTCATTCATGGTGTATAACATGCATATGTGTCCTTCCATTCCTGTCCTCTTGCCTGGACATGTCTAGATATGTTTTCACAAGTTAAACTGTTTTGTGACAAGCTTTCACAAAGTATTATGCTAATTATCCTTTTTCTGTCTATGTGTGACCACCCCGTGCTAAAGCATGAATTGCAGCCTTTCAAGACTTATGTTAGTATGTCATGACCTTGTGTTGAATTGGTTTCAAGACAATTTGTATTCCTTAAAGAGGTTTTCCAGTTGTATTCCTTAAAGAGGTTGCCCAGGCATTTTTTTATGCAACTGGGGGAGGTGGAAAAAAAAAAAACGCTCTGACGTCTTCTCAAATTGAAATTGTTCACTGGCTGTGATGTCACAGATCCCTTCCACTGAAGCCACTGATTGGCCTCAGCAGTCACGAGACCACTGAGGCCAATCAGTGACCTCAGCAGGCCTCATGAAGAGATCCGTGATGTTACAGGTAGTGACATCTGAGGCCTTTGGCTGAGGCCGCTGAATGGCCTCAGCAGTCACGTGTGGCTGGGACTTCCGCCACACGTCAACACGGGGCCTAGACCCAAAAGACCAGACCACACAGGGAGGTACTGGAGCACTATGGAAAGGTGAGTGTGAATTTTTTTTATTTTTTTCACTGTCTCCTGCCTATTTAGTACTTAAACGAGTTGTCCATTTTTGCCTGGACAACGTTTTTTAAGAAACTAGAGATTAGTTGCATGTGGACTACTAAGCAACTGTGTGATTGGCCAAAACGTTTAGACTAGTTAGAAAACCATTTAAACTAATTCTCACCTTATTCTTATTTATAGACTACCTAAAAATTAAAGGCAGCAATTGATTTAAATTCCTCCATAGTAATATAGTGTGAGAAAACATTGAAGCCGTGCAATTTGAAAACAGTGAAACATTCAAACATCCATCTACAATATTAAAAAAAATTAATAAACAAATCCAACATTTTTACGCCCTCCCCCACAAATTCCCCCCTCCCACACCCCCCCCCCTCCCCCTCCCCCCCCCCCCCCCCCCCCCCCCCCCCCCCCTCCCCCCCCCCCCCCCCCCCCCCGCTCCACATTTTTATGTATATTATGGCATACTTTATACTGTATGTCTTTATTAAGTGACTCCCCAAATAAGAGGAAGCTACATTGCTTACATAACACGGCCAAAGAGGTCCCAATATTTGTGCCTACCAGAGTTATCTACAGAAGCCATAAATATCAATTATGGTGCCTCCATTACTGACAGGTAGAGGTAATTCATAAATACTAAGTGTAGTGTATTTATAAATACCAGTGGAACACTCTTCAATGATGCAGAAAAGGTAGTTTTATAATTTCATACGCATTACTACTCTGACAGTCAGAGATAATGAATTATACTGAAGAGAGGTAAAAGTATTACATAAAATGGATCTTACAGACTAAAATATATACTGCACCTTAAAATGCTGTACAGTAAGTATACCTGTATGCTTCTTAACAATGTTCTTTTACTTGTGTAATAATAATGGGCTCTTGAAAATGTGAAATTTTGGGCATTTACAAATACTACACTGTAAATTTTTTCTTATAAACTCTTTTATTTTAGACTGATGCAGCCTTGATGTATGATGCGGTGCATGTGGTCTCAGTAGCTGTACAACAATTCCCACAGATGACAGTTAGTTCATTACAATGTAATCGGCATAAACCTTGGAGATTTGGTTCCCGTTTTATCAGCCTCATAAAAGAGGTATGTTTTCATTTTATTTTTTTATTTCATATAGAAAGTTGAACGTGTTGTACCTTAAATAAAAAAAACAAGATAAGATCTGTTCATCCTGTAAAAATATACGTAGATTGTGACAAAACAACTTACAACATAAAATATTTACACTTTTAATTTTTTTGTATTTTCATTTTTTAAGACATTATGAATACTTTTTGAAACCTTACCAAGGTAAATTGTTCCTTCCTTCTTTAGGCTCACTGGGAGGGTCTCACAGGCAGAATAACATTCAACAAAACCAATGGCTTACGGACTGACTTTGATTTAGATGTGATCAGTCTCAAGGAAGAAGGCCTTGAAAAGGTACTTGATATGCTCAACCTACAGACCAAGAGATTTAGAAAATTTTGAAAAGTAATCTAATAAAGGTTGTGTTTGATGTTTTAGTTCTTTATAGTTTCTTTCAGCTTGGGATATTAAATTAAATTTAAGCTATTAGCAATACAATAAACCACTAATGAACATGCCCAGGAGTGTTTTAAAGAGTTGTAGTAAGTAAATTGTTAAAGGTAAATTAAAAATTATTATATTCCCTAAGCAATATTTGCTGGATAATTGCATCTGATTTATTATTCAGCTGAATAATACAAACAATTTATTTTCAAAGCTAAATCCAAATCTATAAAAACCTATAATCATCAAAATAATTTTTCTATCTATGTAATCACAGTTTCTTTACTAGTAGCCCATAGAAATGTGCTAGTAAGCCATTACTACTTTTACTTTGGGGAACTGCAGGGTTAGTGTTTATTCACATGGCAGTGAATAATGGCCATGCGACGGCCACTTTTTAAAAGGCTGTCACATGGGCATTATAGAACAGGCAGGCCAAAGTAGTATACAGTAAACCTAGTTTAGAATTTTTGCAAAGATGTTAAAACATAACAATAACTATACAATTGTTGTTTTGCTAATATGGTCTAAAAATGTCATTAATGTAGTAAATTACTACAAGTATTCCAGAGGGTATTTTGAAATGTCATGGAGGATAGTTTGCAGTCACCAGAAATACTTTAAGACAGAAGGATTTTATTAATTAGTAAATTCCAGGCATGGTGAGACATCTTTGCAAGAGAATGTTGCTACAACTGTATGATTTATGTTAGGCTGGTTATTTTTGTCAATCTTTTTATAGGTATATTCAGCAGTGTAAAGCCAGTATATACAGCCACCAGTTCTAATACTGTATCTGGAGAATTATATTATACAATTATAAAGAAAAAGTACAGAAAAAGAGACCAATTTTAGAAATTGTATAAGGGTATAAATCACCAAATAACTGCTTATTGCTGCAGAATAGCAGAAGAACAATCAAAATATCAATAGGGTTATGGAATCAATCTGATAGAGCAGGGGTCTCAAACATGAAACCCATGGGCCACATGTGACCCCTGAGACTGTAATTTATGGACTGTAGCCTTCTCCCTGGTTCTGCCAATCAAGCTGGATCAGCAGAACCTAGGAGTAAAGCACCTCTGACCTGATTCTAAACCTGATTCTGAGCTCTCACATTGCAAAATGGGGGACATTCAAATGTGGAGGGCCACTACTGGGGGATATTAAATTGTACAGAGCCACTACGGGTTACATTAAACTGTACGGGGCCACTTCTGGGGAACATTAAATTGTGTGGGGCCACTGATGAGATTATTTAACAATAAATTTGTACTGTATAGAATTTAAAAATAATAGGACTCATCAGCTTAAATTTTTTTTTCTATGCACATCCTAGTTGCCTGTCTGAGTTTGAGACCTATGCTATAGAGCAGGGGTCGGCAACCCCCGGCACGCGTGCCACTCTTGGCACGCGAGGCATATTTCCCTGGCACAGCAGCGGATTCCTCACCCAGCAGCTTCGATTGGACCAATCATAGCCGAAACGAAACTGCTATTACTATACTGTGGGGTCTCTTCAGACCCCTGAGTATAATAAGCGGAGACTTAGGAGAAGTGATGAAACATAAAAAACAATGATACTCACCTTGCTCCCTGCGCTACGTGGTGGCTGTGCGATCTGCCGGCACTTCTGACAGCTGACAGGGCTTAGAGGTCACGTCCGGCGTCATTATGCATAATGACGCGACGTGACCCCAGAGACCCAATCAGCGGTCGCTGACTACAGGCAGAAGCGCCGAAGAGAACACAGCGGAGCGTGGAATGGTGAGTAAATTGTTTTTTTATGTTTGTCACCTCTCTTGGTCCTGCACTTATTATATTCAGGGGTCTGAAGAGAGCTATGGAACATAATACTGTGTGCAGGGACCGCTATGGGACCTAATACCGTGTGCGGGGACCGCTATGAAACATAATACCATGTGCAGGGACCACTATAGGACCTAATACCGTGTGCAGGGGCCGCTATGGGACCTAATACCGTGTGTAGGTACCGCTATGGGACCTAATACTGTGTGCGGGGACCGCTATGAAACATAATACCGTGTGCAGGGACCACTATAGGACCTAATATCGTGTGCAGGGGCCGCTATGGGACCTAATACCGTGTGCAGGGGCCGCTATGGGACCTAATACCGTGTGCAGGGACCGCTATGGGACCTAATACCGTGTGCTGGGGTCACTATTTGACATAATACGGTGTGCAGAGGCCACTATGGGACCTAATACGGTGTGCAGAGGCCGCTATGGGACCTAATACCGTGTGCAGGGGCCGCTATGGGACCTAATACCGTGTGCAGGGGCCACTATGGGACCTAATACCGTGTGCGGGGACCGCTATGAAACATAATACCGTGTGCAGGGACCACTATAGGACCTAATACCGTGTGCAGGGGCCGCTATGGGACCTAATACCGTGTGCAGGGACCGCTATGGAACCTAATACCATGTGCTGGGGTCACTATTTGACATAATACAGTGTGCAGAGGCCGCTATGGGACCTAATACGGTGTGCAGAGGCCGCTATGGGACCTAATACCGTGTGCAGGTACCGCTATGGGACCTAATACCGTGTGCAGGTACCGCTATGGGACCTAATACTGTGTGCGGGGACCGCTATGAAACATAATACCGTGTGCAGGGACCACTATAGGACCTAATATCGTGTGCAGGGGCCGCTATGGGACCTAATACCGTGTGCAGGGGCCGCTATGGGACCTAATACCGTGTGCAGGGGCCACTATGGGACCTAATACCGTGTGCGGGGACCGCTATGATACATAATACCGTGTGCAGGGACCACTATAGGACCTAATACCGTGTGCAGGGGCCGCTATGGGACCTAATACCGTGTGCAGGGACCGCTATGGAACCTAATACCATGTGCTGGGGTCACTATTTGACATAATACAGTGTGCAGAGGCCGCTATGGGACCTAATACGGTGTGCAGAGGCCGCTATGGGACCTAATACCGTGTGCAGGTACCGCTATGGGACCTAATACCGTGTGCAGGTACCGCTATGGGACCTAATACTGTGTGCGGGGACCGCTATGAAACATAATACCGTGTGCAGGGACCACTATAGGACCTAATATCGTGTGCAGGGGCCGCTATGGGACCTAATACCGTGTGCAGGGGCCGCTATGGGACCTAATACCGTGTGCAGGGACCGCTATGGGACCTAATACTGTGTGCTGGGGTCACTATTTGACATAATACGGTGTGCAGAGGCCACTATGGGACCTAATACGGTGTGCAGAGGCCGCTATGGGACCTAATACCGTGTGCAGGGGCCGCTATGGGACCTAATACCGTGTGCAGGGGCCACTATGGGACCTAATACCGTGTGCGGGGACCGCTATGAAACATAATACCGTGTGCAGGGACCACTATAGGACCTAATACCGTGTGCAGGGGCCGCTATGGGACCTAATACCGTGTGCAGGGGCCGCTATGGGACCTAATACCGTGTGCAGGGACCGCTATGGAACCTAATACCATGTGCTGGGGTCACTATTTGACATAATACAGTGTGCAGAGGCCGCTATGGGACCTAATACGGTGTGCAGAGGCCGCTATGGGACCTAATACCGTGTGCAGGTACCGCTATGGGACCTAATACCGTGTGCAGGGGCCGCTATGGGACCTAATACCATTTGCAGGGGCCGCTATGGGACCTAATACCGGGTGCAGGGGCCGCTATGGGACCTAATACCGTGTGCTGGGGTCACTATGTGACATAATACGGTGTGCAGAGGCCGTTATGGGACCTAATACGGAGTGCAGAGGCCGCTATGGGACCTAATACCATGTGCAGGGGCCGCTATGGGACCTAATACCGTGTGCAGGGGCCGTTATGGGACCTAATACCATGTGCAGGGGCTGCTATGGGACCTAATACCGTGTGCAGGGGCCGTTATGGGACCTAATACCGTGTGCAGGGGCCGCTATGGGACCTAATACCTTGTGCAGGGGCCGCTATGGGACCTAATACCTTGTGCAGGGACCGCTATGGGACCTAATACCTTGTGCAGGGACTGCTATGGGATCTAATACCGTGTGCTGGGGCCACTATATGACATAATACTGTGTGCTGGGGTCACTATGTGACATAATACGGTGTGCAGAGGCCACTATGTGACATAATACGGTGTACAGGGGTCACTATGTGACATAATACCGTTTGCTGGGGCCACTATATGACATAATACCGTGTGTTGGAGCCACTATATGACATAATACCGTGTGCAGGGGCCACTATGTGACATAATACGGTGTGCAGAGGCTGTTATGGGATATAATACCTTGTGCAGGGGCCGCTATGGGACATAATACCGTATGTAGGGGCCGCTATGGGACATTATTCTGTATAACGGTATGTTTTATGCATTAAGGATGTGTTTTTTCACAGAAAACACAGGCATTTTTTTTGTGCAAAAATGCACCATGTGAACGCAGTTTTACATTGAAGTAAAAGTTCCAGTGGCCTAAGACTATATCTGCATCCAGATACATAGTGTGTATTCACCATAAAGATGCCGCCATACAGTGCTCCTGGACATTTACATTTACCACTAATTGCGGGATGAACATGGACTTTCATTGCTTCTAATCGGAAAGTACAGGAGCATCCCAGGAAATAGCAGTAAACGCATGTGTCCTAAAGCATCTGGTGGCAGCACTTCTGTGTTATGGTTTGTGGTATATGACTTTAGTTTAGGGGTCGTCAGACTTACAATTATTGACCGGCACTCCGAGTACCTCATCTTTGATTTTTTAATTAAAATCGGCACGCCGAACAAAAAAGGTTGCCTACCCCTGCTATAGAGTAACCAAAGTGATTAAACATTTGAGAATCAAAATAATATAATTGTATGTTACCATGTAACCTATAAGAGATACACCAGAAGTAAACATGGTCTTCAAAGAAATAGTAAAATCAGTGTAAAACAGGTATAGTCAGGGGCAGCAGAAGAATTTGACTTAAAAAGGAAAGAGGAGATTAATAAGTAGAAATAAGCAAAAGAATTTGCCAGGAACCAAAGTTGGTCCAAATTTAACAAAAAAATCAGATTCTGGTGAATCTAAAGTTTTGGAATTTGTTTCCGACAAATGTCTTAAAGTGGTGATGTCACCTGGTCATTGAAAATAGGTAATTAGATAATGACAGCTGGAACCTGATTACAGCTGTTATTAGCTGGTTTTGATCATGTGGTCTATAGGGTTACTCTTGGCCACTGAGGCTAGCTCATTGACCTAGTTTTAGTGATCAAGAATAATCTCCTTGCCCACAACTAAACTAACCATTGACTGCTGGAATCTCAAAGTAACTTTCTGGACCACATGATCAACACAAACCAAAGACAGCTGTAAGATGATTATAGCTGTCATTGGCTGAATTAGATAGATTTAGAAAGGATTTCAGTGGTGGTAGACTCCCTTTAAGAATGTCATTATGCAGCCTAAGTTCATATTAACCAAAGAGGCATAATTCCAAGGATATTAGCTACCAATTTCCTCCACAACAACTGCCTTAAGAGTTAGTGTGGTGGAAAAAGGACCAAGGTTTTATGCTGGAAGCTTAAAGGGTTATTCCCATGAATATAACCATATTTAAATTAGTAGACAATTAGTAGTTAAACATTTTTGCAGATATAAATAATTAAACATTTTGCAGAGTTTTAAAGATTTTTTCTAACCATCTTAGTGGAGACAGTCTTTTGTCTTTATCGGTTGCCATTAGATACAACCATGAATGCAGGAACTTTCTATGAAAGTCAGAAACCCAACTATAATTTCTTTATTGTGGACAGATTTCATTCAGGGGCAGTGAATTTATGAGAAGATAATCCAGCCACAACAAGAAAATCATAGCTGGGTTTCAAACTAAAGGAAGTTCCTGCCATGTCCACTGACAACCGATCAAGACTGTCACCACTAAGATGATTACAGAAAACCTTTAAAACTCTGCTAAATTTTTAATTATATTTGCAATTTATATTATTTTTGTTTAATTATTAATTGTCCACAAATGTAAATATGGCTATATTCATGGGAATACCTTTTTAAAGTTCACAGATGCTGCTGTTTTCACCCTTCCCCAAGTTGGCAAATTAGAGCCTTTTTTTCCCACTTTTACATTAATCATAGAAACAACTTTGGCCTTCCCTCATTAGCCCACAGTGCCTATTTTTGTTAATATTAAAATGTACTCCCCCTTTAGATCACCTATATTTGTATATTGTGTAAACTAATTTAATAACAAATACCAATTGCCATCGATTCTTGTAATAACTGTTTCTTTTTTATTTCTACAGATTGGTACATGGGACCCTGCTAGTGGCTTAAATATGACAGATAATCAGAAAGAAAAACCTGCAAATATTACAGATTCTTTATCAAATCGGTCACTTATAGTAACTACGATACTGGTAAGATTGTTATAATAATTTTAATCCTAACACTTAGGGTTCAATTTCATATGACTTTGCCAACAGAACAACTGTATTTATATATTTATATGTGACTGTAAATCTGACTGTTACAAAGTATGGGTTCCTCACGTGTAATCTGATCTAAAGAGATCAAAGGAGATATATTAATGTAATATGTAGACAGACTAAACTTAGACTAGGGTTCTAAAGAGGTGCCAAATTAATCAAAGTGGCTCACATTGGATGAGCAATTTGGTGCATCTTTAGACACATTTGTCTATCTTTACACAATATTTTAAGTCATGCCCCTATTTCTGCCACGCCACACCACTGTGACAAACAAATGTGGTGCAAAAACTGTCTAAAACACTTAATAAATGTAATATACTGTATGTCATGTATGCCACATTCCCCTTCCCAAAGTGCATGCATGTATGGCTTAATAAACTGACCCAATGTTCTTTCAGTCTACTAAGGCTGCTGGATTACCTACATTAGATATTATAGGGAGTCTGCAAACTACATATCCCAGACGCACAGATGACTATGAAACAGTAAAATGTCAAGTGAGTAATAGTTTAATGCTATGTGGAGGTCTCACCTTGACTGGTTGTGATGGATGGGATAAGAGAAAAGAACTGCTATCTGAGTACTTATAATCCAGAGAATGTATTACTAGACTATCTCCATTACAATATAGTGGTCACTTTTCTTAGTTGCAACATTATAGGTCCCAGGTTTTACTTGTGACCCAGTGTTATCAGTCACAACTTATGAGCCTCCTTCACTGACATGGACCGAGCCACCAATGTTCAACAGTTAATTTAGATTTAATGGAAAAATTCTGGGTACAGTTGGTATGTCAATTGTCAATGACAGTTTAAAGTGACTGTAAGGGAATTGCTAGTGGAGCGATTCCCCAGTAGCTGCTGGTGAACCCTGGGGGGAGGGGCACAACAAGACAGTGAACCCTAAGCTGAACCCCCCACTGTCCCTGGCTACTTACCTGATCTGCCCTAGGTGACAGCCAGCAACTGGTCGACGGTCCCTTCTTAATATAAGTGACAACACAGAATGCAGACAGGACAAACAACAACAAAAGGGAGGTCAGCTAGCCAAGGGGTTGGTAACAGTCGAGCAATGCAGTACAGAATCAAAATCCAAGAGAATAGTCAAAGTCAAAGCCAGCGGTCAGGAATAGGAATACAGATAATTAAACAGCAAGGAGTAATAGCTAGTACACATGAGGCAATAGCAAGAGCCAATGTGAATGTGAGAAAACTATAAATAGGAAGGAAGAACCCGCCCCAGACTTGATAGGATGAAAGGCTGTCAATAACACAGATAAGGCTAAAATTAACTATTAGAGGAGCGGAAAGAAACCGAGGTAAAGGAGATGGGTGCGGTGGAAAATCAATTAAGGAGGTGAGGGAATAGGACAGTGTTCAGACAATACCAGAAGAACCCAAAGGAACATGCCTCCTGCACCTCAGCATGCGCCCAGAGGATGGCGCCAAAGCCCGGACGGGCAAGGATGTTACAGTGACAATACAAATATGTTTCCCATTAGCTGTCCTATTGGCTGAGCATGTTCAGATATGTGTATCACAATTTCAGCATTTTTTCTTAAAACAACATGGTATCATGTCAAGTTATAGTAAAGTAATATGCTAATTATTTTATTTGTGTCAATGGTGTAGAGACAAACTAGAATCTCTAGCCAAATCAGAGATCAGTCATGCTATCAATTATTGTGAAAGTCTGTGCTGTGCACCAATAAAAGCATTACAAATGCTTGATACATTGTTAAGTTGTTTACATACATATATGGCTCTTGTCTGTTGCTGTAAGTTTCCTTTTTGTGTTACCGGAAGCTTACCTACTACTAATGATCAGCCTCACATAAGGTGTGCTATTTGCAAAATGTTATATGGCTATTTTATATTTAGAATTATATTTTTAAATCTAAGAGCAAAAAAAAAGGAAGTTGTAACGTTAGTTAAATATGAACTCACAAAAAAATGACAACTGCTATTTAGAAATAGAAGCCGGCCCTCTAGGCTTTCCAAATACATTCAGGATAGAGGTTATAAATATTCATGCCTAATATTGTAACCTGCTTTAAGTCTCTAAAACTGTATGTATTTGGAATGCCTAGAGAGTCCATTTCTATTTTTAAATGATTTTTAAGATCTTTGTTGCTTCTCCAAAAATCCAGAACAAACAATAGCTCTAAACAATGACATCTAGTAGACCATACACTTTGATAAATCACATGCATACAGAGGTACAGCTCTATGGTTACCATAATATAGCCCTGTACAGCTTCAAGGCCCTAACATGAATGCTATATTGAATCTATATTGAAACTTTCTTTGAAGTTTCTGTGGATGGGTGTTCTTAATACTGTACTTTCTAGCCCTTTCAGTAATGGTTGAAGAACTGTATTTAGTGTGTAACTTAACACACTAAATAAAATATTTGCTTCATAAAATAGTTTTCAACTCCAAAAAATCAAAGCCTCAGAAATCACTTGCAGCAGTCCATACATCTTTAACATACAATTTGTACCTGACAACGTTGGCACTGCAAATACCTGAATTTCTATCACCCATTGCTTCTTATTCGTGTGATCAGATGGTGACGTGGTGACTCTTGTTTCTGTGTACTTGTGACACCACTATACCCTGCTCTGACTATATACTGCCCTGTGCACAGTGTGGCACTGCTTACATTCCTTCAAGAGGACAGGATTTAGGTGGTTGGCAATCACATAACCTGTAGACATTATGTCAGAGCTGTAGAAAGACAGGCTACAGTGAGTAAATTTAGAAAAATGCTATATGTGAGATACTGTATTGTTTAGGGGAAAAAAAGGATGAACGTTAAATAAGCTGCAGATGTGTTCTTTTTTTCTATTTTACTTATTTCCAGATAACCTGAGATATAGTAATAATGTAGAACATCAAGAAAAATGGATTTAATGTATATCACATGGATTAAAAGCCACACAGCTCAGGTGCTGACATGTTTTGAACCAACGTTCTTCCTCATGCCAGCGACTAATGCTAGGTTCACACCTGTTTTTGGGTTTCTGTTCATGGGGTTTTTGGGGACCCCACAAACAGAAGCCTAATCTGGTTAAAAACGAGGTTACCTGCAGAAAAGGGCGCAAAAATGCAGAGTAAAGAGCTGCTTGCAGGACTTTTGTCTCTACACTTTTAAAGAGGAATGGGGAATGGAATCCCCCAGTGGAGACCCAGCGGAGGTGTGAACCTATCCTGAGCTGTGTGGCTTGTATTCTATTTGATCTACAGTAAAACAGGTATCATTGTAATCATCCTCTTGGAGTATTAGAGTGTTGTACTATGGAATGTTTCTTGGTGTTCTACAGTTCTCATGCTGCCATGCTATTGATCGGGACACTGATACTTTTACATTTTTTACAGTAAGTGGTGTGAGATGTTCAGTTTTAAATAAGAAAAAAAGTTTTGTGCTACATCAAAGTTGGTCATCTCAGTTTATTTACTTTATCTTAGGATATCTTAAACTAGGTGAAAACTTTAATGAAGGCCATATGGTAATAAAGAAAAATGATGGCTGTAAGTCTTTTTACAATGTTAGATGTTTGTATTAAGTTTTAACAATGGACATTTTATTATTCTTACTGAGACCAGGAACATTTCAAGCGTGTGATTCTTTTTTGTCAAATAAAAATATTCTTTTGTATAAAGGCAACACCAAAAATAGAGAAATAGAGAGCACTCTAAGAAATTGTAGCTGTGGATGCAAGAGCAAAAAAAGAATATAGCACCATTTGAAAGAGCTTTCAAATATTCAATTTCAAAAAGGTTATTTGATTATTCTACTTGCCTCTATTCAGTGCCATTTCTTAGAACCAAGGTGAGAAATGTGGGTTTACAATCTGAAAATGATTTTTATTCATAGCCTTACAAAGAACACTAAAGTATCAAAACATGTTGTGGACAATGTAAAGATCAAAACTGAATAACTAATCAAAAAAAAAATAATATTCTACAGGAAGAACCGTATGTGATGTTTAAGAAATCTGATAAACCACTCTATGGAAAGGAAAGATTTGAGGGCTATTGCATTGACTTGCTTCAAAAGTTATCTGAAATTCTGGGATTTAAATATGAAATTAGACTGGTGGAGGATGGAAAATATGGAGTTAAGGATGACACCACACAACAGTGGAATGGAATGGTTCGTGAGCTTATGGACCATGTAAGTTCTTGTTTGTATATGTAAACATGTATGTTTAATGTATTTCAGGAAACATATACAGTTCATTTTATTTTTCAATTTTCCTGAAGGATTGAATTATTGTAAACCAAGTTTTGTTTAGTTTCAATATTGCATTTTAGAGGGCACAACACACCTACAAATGAATTTAAAAAATGTTTTCCTCATTTTTACAGATAAGTCGGTATTTTCCATAAGGTATACCAATTGTTAAATAAAGAATATGGATATGAATTATTGGAGCTGAAATATTCTTTGAATCGAATACTATTGAAGGGAATAGAATAAAAATACAGCTTTTAAAACAACTGCAATGAACATTGTTAAGAGAGGTCAGCAAGGTCACAAGCATCCATAGGAGAGGGAGTTTATTGTTCTAAAAACACCTTATTTAGATATTTAGTGCAATTTTTAATGAGAATGAGGTCAATTTGAATGGGAGATACCTCATTTAGTGTGTTTCAAAAATATATCTTCCTCTCTTTTGATCTATTTTGCCATTGAATTCTGACATTTCGTGAGTGACTAGCAAACATTAACTAATAAATTAACATTTTCCCTTAAAGAGCAAATAAACACCAATAATAATTATGTAAAACTTCTATTTCACTTCCGAAATAGCTTAGCAAATATTGTTTCATCTAGTTTGTCTTATCTAAATATCAAGAGCTGGAAAGAAGTATATATTCCTAAGAGGGCTATAGTAAATTAAAATTTACATTGAACTGCACTCATAATTATAGCTTTACACTAATATATTTGATTCAAAATATAAAAGGAAAGATGAATCTATTTCTTCAGGCATATTAGTTTCATATTGTAAATTTAATTATGCTCTTAAGAATATTAAAAATAGCTAATATTTATGCTGCTATTTTCAAGCAGAATTAATGGTCTAAAATTATGCCACACTCTCAAAGAAAATTCCCTTTGAAAAAAAAAAAATTGAAGCTGTCCAGGCATTGAGCTTATCAACAAGTGTCCAGCTTTAGATATTCCATATGATTGGCTGTTTTAGTTATTAAAATGTAAATCTAGCATATCAATTGCCAACCATCTAATAAATGAAAAGTCCTTGTGTAAGGGAATCGCTAGAGGAGCGGTTCCCCAGTAGCTGCTGGAGAACCTTGGAGGGAGGGGCACAACAAGACAGTGAGCCCTAAGCTGAACCCCTCCACTGGCCCTGCCTCTTGCCCGACTGTCCTAGGTGACTACCGACAACTTGGAGCTGGTCCCTACTCTGAATAAGGTGACAACACAGAATGCAGACAGGACAAACAAACAAAACAAAGGGAGGTCCAAGGGGTTGGTAACAGTCGAGCAATGCAGTACAAAAATCACAATCCAAGAGAATAGTCACAGACAAGCCAGAGGTCAGGAATAGGAATACAGAAAACAGCAGAAAAGGAGCTAGCAGGGACAAGTCACAAGACAGAATCAATAGCCAGCGAGCATGTGAGGACTGACAACCTGTTTATAGAAAGTCAGGACAGCCCCAGGCTGTCAATCACACAGGCAAGGCTGAGATTAACTATTAGAGGAGCAGAGAGAAACAAAGATGCAGGAGATGGGCGTGGCAGAAATTCAATTACAGACAGGAGGTATTAGGACAGTGTTCAGACTGAGCAACAAGAAACCTACGCAAGGAATCAAACTGAACATGCCTCCTTCACCGCAGCGTGCGAGCGGAGGGTGGCACAAAGACCCGAACAGGCAGAGATGCTACACCTTGTGAACATCTTTCCATTTTAGCCTAAAAAAATTTTATGATATGATACAGGAAATAAAATCTTACAGAGAATAATTTCTTAAAAGGTTTATTCTCCGTTGAGCCCCAGTATTTATGTTTATATACAGAAAAGTACAATAACTCAACTGTAACAAGCAATATTTTTATGTTCACATATTGCACAATTCTATGTAACACAACTGTCACATATTGTATAAACTTTGTAGTGTATACTTACATACAAAATTATGAAGCTATCATAACACCTGTTGAATAATACTTATGTTTAGTTATGTGACCTCCAAGTTGATTCAAACCTCAGAAAACCCCAGCAGGGGAAGATTAAGGCTATTGATGGACTGTATGTATATTGTGTGCCCCCACCTAAGTAAGTTTTAAAATGATCTGACATCTGCTGCCTAGATATTGCTACAGAAAGGTTACTGCATACACATGGTACTGGAACCAAAGTTACTTCACAGATATAGTATCTATGGTATCAGATCTAAGCTTATAATATAGACGGGGTACCATAATCTAGCTCACTGCATAAATGCAGTACCAGAACCAAGTTTATTATTTATATACAGCACTAGAACCGGGTTTACTGTAAAGTAGTGGTTTACTACTACAGTAGAAGAATTGGGCTTAATCAATAGATATAGTAACAGAACCAAGGAGACAGACAGCCCAGTTGCTATCAGGTACATGCCCCCCATGACTGACTTTAGGGGCCCTGTGTGGCCCTGCTGTTTTTTTTTTTTTTTTAAATAGTAGTTCCATCAGATAACAGCCCCTATGTACTTATCGGAAGCAGAGGTGGCTGCGGGCAGGATCTGGGATTGGTAAGTAAAGCCACAGAAAGAGTATTTGTTGGCCACCTGGCGACTTCGTTCCGGCTGAACACATCTGAACAATAACTGCTATTATTATACTCTGGGGTTTCTTCAGATCCCAAAGTATTATGATAGGAGGCCCAGAGGATGTGATCAAACATAAAAACCAATGTTACTTTCCTCTCCTTGGCTCCTGCAAAAGTCCTCAGGCTTCTTCAATGATGTCACAGACAACTCGTGGGTCAGGTGTTATGTCGGCATCATTATGCGTAGTGATGCCGGTGTAACTCACATCTGTGACATCATTGAAGAGGCCCTAAGCCCAGGAGAGGTGAGTACTGTGTAAAGGGGCTACTATGGGACATTATACTGTGTAGAGGGGCCACTGTGGGACATTACACTGTGTAAAGGGGCAGGGAGTGTGTGTAAATGGGGCATTATACCAACAGGAATGGGAGCTATGCCGTGTGGGAATGGGGATTCAAGTCAAAAGTTTGCGAGGGGACCCAGTCTTTGCTAGTAACGCCTGTGTAGCCACCACTATGTGTAGCTCAGGGCAAATAGATTTTCACAGCTTCCATTGAGCTCACTAGTAGCTGTATAAATTCCATGGCAAAATCCATAGTAATGTACTACATGATTTTCCTTTTGTAAACACATGGAAAAATATGATTCCTACTATGAGCACCATATTTATAAAGCACCCATTCGGCCGAATAAAGAAAAAGACAACATTTGTTAGAAGTATACTAAATTTATTAACATACTAAGATACTAAGTTTTGCTATGAGGCCCTATGATAGCTGTATATGGTTCTGTATCTAAACTCACAAAATGTCTGCTTTAGGAACAAAGGAGTACTGCATACCACTTTTAATAAAATGGGCCCCAATACATTTAGTGGATTTATTTTCAAGAATATATCAATGCAAATGAAAATATTCTGTATATAGAGTAGTCCTGCTTTCTTTCTATCCAGCTTTACATGCATTTAAAATTTGTAGGAATCTGGATTTAAAATAGCAAGAATATTTATTTTAGTAATTAATCCTAATACCATGAATTCTTCAGTAGATAATTGTCCATTCCCCATTCAATCAAGTCTATCTTGTGTAAACAATACATAATTACAGTTGTGTTCTATTAAGTGTTATATTATAATAGAAGGAATTCCATTTGTATTCTGACTTCTAGACAGTCTCCTTTTATTTGAAACTAAGGATTTTTTTTGTGGTAAAGTAATGTACTGAATTTGTAAATTGAATTGGAATGAAAGTGTTAATCCACAAGCTTAATAGGATCAACAGAATATTATTAATAGTAATGTAATTATATATATATATATATATATATATATATATATATATAATCTCATGATCAAGGTTTCTATATTTAAATGAGTTTATGGGTTTGTATGGTTGCTTGGCATTGCTAACCACAGGGATCAATAACAAATAAAAATATTCAGATACCAAATATTTCTGGGGGAAAAACTTCCCAGCTTGTTAAAACATTATTTTAGCTGATAATCAGCATAAATGACAAACTGCCACATTGCTGCTTTGTCCAGTGATTGCATGAGCAGGCAATTCTTGTGGTGTCTATACAAGATAAGATGAGTGTAGGTTTCCTTATCGTCTAAGCCATTTTCAACACACTGACACCCGTTTTCCTCATGGTTTATAACCATTGTATCTCCAAAAGGGAATTTTCTATGTTATAGCTGTCCTCACCTCAAAATGAAAATAAAAACAAACTACATATATTAATATACTACATTTAAGCACATCAACGTAAATATTTTTAAAAATGTTCAATCACTCATAATATAAATTTCTAAAATTACTATATACAATATGTTCACAGAATTTGAGCTACAAATGCATCGATCTATGTTCGTTGCTCTTCAATATCCTGGAGCTACTGTATAAAGATATTTTATACAGTACAATCACTGTAGGTGCAAATTATATCATATACCTATCTTTATTGCATTATATCTTTTACTGAATGAGCTGTGCTGGTTAATAACTAATTCATAAAAGGGATGCAATGTAGCATACAAAGTAGCTACAGATATGTCCAAATGTCCAAGCTCCAAGCTGATCTCCAATTTGTATAAAGATTATACTTTGTTTTGCAACCAATTCACACAATATCATGATATGCTAACAAAAGACTTGATAGGCTGGCATTCACCCTTCCCCACTAGGCGGTCAGAAATAGAAACAAATAGGCTGGTTAACACATCACTTTGTGATGAAACCATGTGATGAAACAGAAGCTGTTTATTTTTTGAACATTGCATAGCTAAAGTTTTTAAAGTAAGAGTTCTGAACTGTAACACTTTCTCAAAGCCTTCAAGAGGAAAACATATTAATAAACCAGGCTTTTGTAATATGTTTATTGAGTTTATTAACATCCCCAACTTGAACACTGCCTTTATGGCATATTTAAGAAAAAAGCAGCACTTGTGACAGCAGGAAGACAAATTAAATTATTAGAACCTTGATGCTGATATCCGACCTGCCACTTCATTCAAACTGGGGCATAAAACACTAAAGTTGTCATGATTGTGGCAAGCTCAGTGGTTGGACCCCCACCATTCACCAACAAACACCCTAATCTTTGGATAGGGGCAATTTGTTATGACTGAAATACCTCTTTGACTAATCTACAGTTTAGTTAAGCAATTCATTTTCTCATTAAACCAATTCATCGAAATATCACAACATGCTACCAAAAGCCTTGAAAAGCTGCAATTCACACCTCCCCAGTACTCATGCATAGAAACAAAGAGGATAGTTATCATATTTCTTTGTGCTAACTTATCATAAGATCATGTTGCTTTGAGAAATGTGACACATGAATCTAGACATGTCCTTCCAAGAGGAGAGGTAAGGGAGGGCACATCTGCTTGTAGAATATGTAATGTAAATCTGTTATCGCTATCAGTATTTATTAGCAGCAATGCATGTGTGAAAACCATTTATATCTATGGTTCAGTATATGAAAACTGCACATAAAGAAGCCAAGTGAGAAGTAAAAGTCTAGGTTAGGAGTTTGGTGCACTAACCATAAATTTAAGCACTGGAGAAGAGAATTCCTGAATGTGACATTAATATAAACTATGTTTTATCTTTTATTGTCTTAAAGACATTTCATTCATTTTCCCCCTTTATTCTTCAGTCATTTAGCACTCAGGTTTTGTTCCAGGAGCCTTCAGGTGTCATATCTATATGATAGAGACTGTCACTCACTGCTTGATTGTACTTAGGGTACACCTGGGTGACGAGATGAAACATAAACTAATCTTAGTTTTCTGCCTTAAAGGCAGATAGAAAAGGATAAGTTCACATGGATCCTTGGGACATACTAGTTGAAGATTACTCTTGTGTATCATTGCTAGATTTTATGCTGGAAGCACTGTATAAAATCCGTTTAAGCTATAAACATGTATCCAGGAAAGAAAGAGAATATCACAGCTGTAGCTGTAATAGTTATTTTCTGAAAGTTAACTTTAGTAGTTTTTTATGTAGCAGTTTTGTATTTTTAGACACATTGACATTCTTTATATAAAATGCTGCTAAATACACACTTACTGTTTAAAGATAGATAGATGATAGATAGATAGATAGATAGATAGATAGATAGATAGATAGATAGATAATAGATAGATAGCGTGTAATTGAAGCCTTTCAAGTCTTTTGTTAGCAAGTCATCGAATTGTGGTAAACTGGTTTCTTTAAAATCAGGAAATCTAGCTAAACTGGTTTCATTTTTTTTTCTTTGTTTCCTAAAGCAGCCATTTAAAATAGCTGTTGTAGGAGACTTAGTTTCTGTTTACACCATTGACATTGTGGCAAAAAATGACAAATATGTTATGGTCTATGGGCTATGATCCATTGACGTATCTATCATGATCCATCATTACTAGTTTCTGTTTACCTCATTAACTTAAAAATTTTAATAAAAATTGTCAGGTTTCTATAAAGTATCCAATTTGTTTTTACTACATAAAATGCAACAGCATACTTTGACTTTCTATTATAACGTAGTGGACAACTGATGGAAAGAAACTATCACACCTTTAAAAAAAACTGAGTATAAAAGAATGTGACTTTTCATTCATAAATATTGCTATGTCAACCTATAGCCATAAAACAAACAAAATATGCCGTAAAATTATATGGTGTTATATATTAAGGAATAATAAAACTATAAAATATTTAAAAAATAATAATACAATATATAATATAATAAAATCTATAGAATCTATAGATTTTTACCATTTCATTATTTATTTATCAAAAAATAAGTCAAAATGCAGTGACATTTAATGCTGAGGCCCTACGTTGCGGAAAAGCATTTTTTGGCAGATTTTGCTGCCTTTTTTAATGCATGAATATACTCCATCTTGTCTTATCAGATACAGGTCCTGCACCAAGGAAATGATGTGTAAACAATGGAAGGGATAATCTAACATAGCAGGCAAACGAATCAGCATAGCTAAATCAATGTATTTAGGAAAACTCTTGAATTTACATAAGATAGCAATATAGATAGGATCCTTGAGGTGGGACTACTGCTTTAAGGTTCTACCACAGCATTTCAATTGGGTTGAGGTCCGGACTTTGACTGGACCATTGCAACATTTTGATCCTTTTTATTTTCAGTCATTCTGTTGTACATTTCCTGATATGCTCAGGATCATTATTCTGTTGCATGATCCATTTTCGGGCCAAGCTTTGGTTGTTGAATAAATGTAAAGTGCCCTTGTTCTGCAATGTTCTGTGGCTGCAAAACAAATCCAATCAGCACCCATCCACCACCAATCAATCAAGAACATTTGATTAGCAACACCTGACTTCTACATTCCCTCCTTGTTTAAATCGAAGCTGTAAGAGTGTACTTAATTTTTCACACACTGCTTCTACATTTTGGCCTACAGTAGTTTTTCTAAAGTGTATCTCCCAATTTTTTTTTCTATTGTGTTAGGAGCTGTTTGGTGAACATTGTTGTAATATACTTAATTAACCTATCTAACTTCATTTTAATAGAAAATAGGCTGTAAAAGTTCCACTAGCAACACTTTAAGCATTGCCAGGGAGGATCTGTCTGTACATTTGCCTGCAGTAGCCAAACTGGGATAATAATTTCAAATGGCTTCCCTTCAATACAAGCAAGAAAAATGGTTCTGTATCATATGAAAGCTGAAATTTTGATGCCAAGATCGCAGGTCTGTCTATAATAAAATTTGAGATATCACTAGTTGAAAACACAGTCAGGAATGTGTATTTTATATGCAGCATGAACTGCTGTATATATTGCTCAAATTCCTAACATTTTTTTTTTAAACTAATGATAACTAATTACTATTATAGCTAATACTGCAGTTTTGGCAACATATGAAAGCCTAGAATCTAGAAACATTTTTCTCAGTTGTATAAAACCAGAGATGCAGTCATTTGAAGTGACCATTCCCTCTTTGGCAAATGCTTCACCTCTACATACTGACAACACAAATGTGTACAGATTTCCCTGGTAACAGCTCAGTTATAGGGTTGCTTGGGATAATTTTGCAGCCTGTTTACTATTAAAAAAAATTAGATAGGTTAATTAAGTATATTACACAAATGTAAACCAAACACCCTGTGATACAGCAAAGAAAAAATGGTAATGTGTTGTTGTTAATCTGAGACTCTATTTCTCTAATTGTAAGATCTTTTAAAGTCCAGATTTTTTTTTAATTATATTGTGACACATAAGACCATAGAATTCAAAGAGTGTGGACTTTGTTTTTCTCTTGACTGTATATTTTATACATTCAAATATTTTGACTTACATAAAGTTTGGTGTAAGCAAAAAATATACATTGTGTTATATCTAGGGATTCCAAACAACATCAAAGATGGTATCTGAGTGTCATGCACCACCTCACAGGCGCTGTGCTTAAGTTAACACAGTGTATCATTTTTTCAGGAGTATTCCTTCAATATTACATTTTGTGAGTGAATAATACTATAAACATTTTTTATTTTATTTATTTTTGCTTATATAGCACCAACATCACTCACATCAGTTCTGGCGTTTGATCAAGGAATATGCAAAGAACAACAAATGAGGTATGCCCCTTTTTAAGGATCAAAGAAATGCACTGAGACATTTTTTGTCTCTCCAGAGAGGGGATTTTATTAAGCACTATACTGTGGTGCAAAAAATAGAAGTTTTGCAACTTTTTAAACTTATTTGCTCAAAAATTTTGCAACATTTTGCATTTTTACAACATTTTTTCAAAGTGGGTGGGAAAGTACACATGGTCAGGCTGTCTAGATGTCTGTACATCAGATTTATTAAATGCAACTTTTTCAAAAGGCATACACGTTGTTGAATATCATTCCAGTAAAGTTTTGGAAAATGTAGAAATATCTCACAGACAGAAGTTTTATATAAATGCTTTAGACTTAAAGATACAACATGTATCAAACATCATGCAACATTTGGCCAATAACTTAGTTTTAATGACCAAGAGTAATCTTCCAGACCACATGACCTAAACCAACCAATGACACCTGTAAGCTGACTGTAGATATCATTGGTTGGTTTACATTAGTTACCTTTAGTCATGGAAAGTAGGCCAGTGATCAAAAGTTACATTTGGACTTTTTTGGAATCATGGTACAGATGTGGCAAAGTTAAACTTGATTTTCTTCAGCATAATAACTTATTGCAGAGTGATATCTTAACAATAAAAGCCATTTAATGCTGAGGCCCTACGTTGCGGAAAAGCATTTTTTGGCAGATTTTGCTGCCTTTTTAATGTATATGGACACACAGTAGGGTTAAAGAACAGAAGGAGTGCTATTGAAAATGAAAAATTATTTTTTTTACAATAAAATGTCACATTAGCCCCAAATTTTTAATCTTCAGAAGGGGAGAAATTGCACCTCACATTATGTTACACAATTTCTCCTGAACACAACAATACCCCATATGTGCTGGTACACTGATATACAGGCACATAGCAGTGGAACAGAAAGAGCGCTAATTGGCTTTTGGAGGACATATTTTGCTGGAATAGTTTTCAAGTACAATGTTCCATTTGCAGAGCCCCCAAATTGCCAAAAAACTGGAAACCCCAAAAATGTGAACCATTTTAGAAACCAGACCCCTCAAGGAATTTATCAAGGGGTATAGTGAGCACTTTGACCTTTCATGTGTTCTTCAGAATTGGGTCGGGAAAATAGAAAGCAACATTTTTTTCTTTAAAATGTTGTTTTAACCCTAATTTTTTGCATTACCACAAGGGGTTAAAAGGAAAAAATGCCCCCCCCCACAATTTGTTAAGAATTTTCTCCCAACTACAGAAATACCCCACATGTGGATGTAAATTGATATATGGGCACACAGTGGGACTGAACAGTTTTTGGAGGGCAGAATTTGTTGTAATAGTTTTCAGTAACCATGTCTCATTTGCAGAGCCCCCAAAGTGTCAGAACAATGAAAACGCCCAACATATGACCCCATTTTGTAAACTACACTATACTAGGGGTATAGTGAGCATTTGGATCCCACAGGTGATTCATAGAATTGAGCAGTATATTTGGAACATGACATATTTTCCAATAAAATATTGCTTTAACCCTATATTTTTCATTTCCACAGGGTTTAAAGTAGAAAATGCACTCCCAGTTTGCTAAGTAATTTCTCCCGACTATGGAAATGTCCCACATGTGGATATAAACTGATGTATGGGCATACAGCGGGACTCAGAAGGTATAAAATGCTATTTGTAGGGCAGAATTCCCATAAATAGCTTTCAGGCACCATGTCCAATGGCACAATGAAAACTTCCAAATAATGACCTCAGTTTGAAAAATAGTCCACTAAATATAATTATCAAGGGGTATAGTGAGCATTTGGACCCCACATATTAATTTATTTTCCAGAAACTGATGGACAGCAGAGGTTGAAAGGTAAATCTGTACAGAGTACATCACAGTATAAGGAGGTGATATACCATGGAAAATAAATAATTAAAAAAATAATCTGTGGATGTGGATACAGTCTGAAGCACTACTTCATGCACAGGACAGGTTTTTCAGGGCAGATGTCACACTGATAAATGGTGTATTTCCCTATTCCCCTTTTGGAGCAGACTCTGCACTTTTTTAGGTCTTCCCTTTCTTTGCTGTTTATGGGACGTCACTGGAAAAATGTTGCCCTGGTACAATATGGGCATATTCAATTCCAGAAGTACTGGGGTCTGGCACTTCTTCGTCCCCAAATATCAGGGTCTTGATAACTTCCTGGTCCTTATAGCTATATACATTCCCCTTGTCCTTATACTTGACCAACAGCATATTCTTATTTCAGACATCCCTATTCTCAACCTTTCTGAGGCACTGCACAACCTGTTCCATAGGGAGGCCTCTCTGATTTCTGCACACTGTCCCACAAGTTGCAGTTCTTCTGGAACTGAGGCACCTAAAGAGTGGGATGCTGGTGTAGAAGTTATCCACATATAGGTGATAACCCTGGTCCAGCAGTGGGTGCAGCAAATCTTATACTATTTTCCCACTAACTCCTAGGTTTGGGGTCATTCTGGAAGCTCAGTTCTTGTGTCCCTTCCTTCATAAACCCTAAACTTGTAGGTGTACCCTGAGCTGCTCTCCCACGGTTTGTACTTTTCAATGCCGTACCATGCCCTATTTTTGGGCAGTTATTGGTGGAATTTCAGCCTCCCTTTGAAACTGATCTGATACTCACCCACAAGACTTTAGTTACGCCACTGTATGACACTGTAAATTTGGCACTAAAATGGTCAATGAGTGGCCTGACTTTGAATCGGCGGTCAAAGTTTGGGACATCTCAGGGCGGGCACTGTGCATTATTGTATAATACAGAAATTTGAGGATCGCTTTAAAGCGTGTCCTGGTCATGGCCATTCTATAGATTGGATTATTATACAAGACGTCTGTACTCCAGTACTGTCTAATTTTTGTTTTTTTCACTATGCCCATATGCAGAATAAGATCCCAGAAAATCTTCATCTCTGCTGCATTTACTGGGGTCCACCTATGAGGCCTAGCATATGAAGAGGTGGCATTTTATTCTATAAATTGTTGGGCATACACATTTGTTTGGGTCACCATAAAATCTATTAACTCATCAGAGAAAAAGACTTTGAAAAAGTCAATTTCTCTAAAGCCGTCAGTCTCAATTTGGATTCCTGACTTTTTTTTTTACAAATATTTACATTTGCATAAGTATTTATTAATTCATCACATTAGCAGCCATCAGAGGGTCGGGGGGGGCACAATAAAAAGTAAAATTAGGAGTTCAGAAAAGGTGGACGAAGGAATGGAGGGAGGCAAGGATTGAAGGAGATGCCTGCAGGCACAACTTGATCTGCCAGGAGGAACTACAGAGGAATTGCACAAGTGATTCTGTTACAGATGTTTTAGTAGTTCACCCAGATCCTCATACTTTAGAGCAGGCCATGGCCTTGGCTGTCCGCATTGACTGGAGACTCCAGGACAGACATAAAGAGAGAGTAGGGCCTGATTCCTCTAAGTGTTTTGTTTATCCCTCTCTTTCTGCTAAAAAAAAAATCTGTTTCCCTTTCTACCACTGCCAGTGATGAGTCCATGCAGCTGGGGGCGCTGGATGCCAAGGCCAGACAAGAGCATAGTCTCCAGAACAACCTTTGTCTATACTGTGGTAAACCTGGTCACCTTATCCGAGACTTCTCTACCAAACCCCACTTCATTGCCTGAGTGCTACTCGGAAGAAGCACTCAGTCAACCATGTATCTTCTAAAAATCACAACAAAATGCTGTTACCTGTGTCTCTATCCTTTGGGGACAGATCTGTTTCTGGCCAGGACCTAGTGGATTCTGGAGCTGCAACAAACTTTGTTAAACTTTCGTTTATTTCTGCTTTACGCATTGAGCTTGTGCCACTAGATACTCTTCTGTTACTGGAGCAGATTTTACCCCACTGGCCAGGGTAAAATCCGATTTAAGACCCCCTTAATCTCTTTACAAGTGGGCTCAATACATTCTGAGCTCATAAGTTTTTTGTTGTGGAGGATCTGTCTTCTGATATCATTCTAGGGCTTTCCTGGTTAGACCTCTATAACCCTAGTTTTGATTGGCCCAAAAAAGAGTTGGTGAAATGGGGGAATCAGTGCTCTTCTCATTGAATAGCTTTGCACACCTCAGATTATGTCAGTGAGCAATCGGTTTTACATGATTTTCTGTCTAATTTTCACAATATATTTGATCAAAAATCTGCTGAGGGTTTGCCCCCGCATAGACCTTACGATTGTGGAATTGAACTCCTCCCTTAGTCTAAATACCCTAAAAGAGGAATCTTCAATCTTTCTCCTGAACGTGAGGCTATGCAGGAATGCTTTCAGGATAATCTTTTTACAGGTCATATCCGTCCATCTAAATCCCCCATGGGTCTGGTTTCTTTTTTGTTAAAAAAAAAAGATGGCAGTTTGCAGCCATGCACTGACTATCGGGAATTAAATAAAATTACGGTCAAAAATCAGTACCCTCTTCCTCTGATCCCTGATCTTTTTAATCAGATAGTGGGTGCCCACTGGATTTCTAAAATTGACCTCCACGGGGCCTACAAGCAATGCACCCACAGTTTTTCAACATTTTGTCAGTGATATCTTTAGATACTTGCTTGGTTGTCTATCTGGATGATCTGGATGACATCCTGGTTTTCTCTCTTGATTGGGCCACACATATTGAACATGTTAGAAGTTTTTTGCTATTTTTGCGGCAAAACTGTGTCTTTGCCAAACTGTCCAAGTGTCTGTTCGGAGTCCAAAGGGTCACCTTCCTCAGTTATGTCATTACTCCCGACTCTTTTTGTATGGATCCACTCAAGGTCACGGCTATTAATAACTGGGAATGTCCCTCCAACCTCAGGGCCCTACAACGCTTCTTGGGTTTTTACAATTATTATCGAAAATGTATTAAGAATTTCTCTATCATAGTGAAGCTGTTGACAGATCTCATGAAGAAAGGTGCCAATCTGAACATTTGGACTCCTGAGGCTGAACAGGCATTTGTGCGAATCAAGAAATGTTTTGTTGAGGCTCCTGTTTTAACCCCACCAGACTTAGATCGCCCATTTGTTATTGAGATTGATGCCTCTGAAGTGGGGGTTGGTGCAGTGTTGCCTCGGGGCTCTGAAAACTTTACACGTTTGCAACCAGTGGCCTTCTTCTCAAGGAAATTCTCCCCTTCACAGCACAACTATGATGCAGGTAATCAGGAACTCTTAGCCATTAAATGGGCATTCGAGGAGTGGAGACATTTCCTCATGGGGGCCAAACACCAGATCACTGTATTAACTAATCATAAGAACCTACTGTACCTGGACAGCGCTAAGCGACTGTCTCCCAGGCAGGCCCGCTGGGTGCTTTTCTTCACACGTTTTAACTTTGTTATGACCAATCATCCAGGCACCTAAAATTAACGGACAAATGCCCTATCTGGCAGTTTTGGTGCCAGTGATACCCCTAAGGATGTCCCAGAAAAAATCCTGTCCCCCGAAGTGGTTCTTGCCACTATTACTCCTGATCTTGCTACTTTAGTTGTTAATTAACAAGATCTTGCTCCCAGAAATACCTGCACTGGGAAACTGTTTGTGCCACCTAATCTTCATCTTCATCTTCATGTTTTGGAAGAAATTCATTGTTCAACCTTACCAGGACATCCCGGCTTTGCTGGTACTAAATCCCTTCTCTCCCGCTCTTACTGGTGACCTTCCTGGTCTCGAGATGTTCATGAATGTGTTTCTGCCTGTGAGATGTGTGCTACGATGAAGGTGCCTAGAAGTTCACCAGAGGGTCTTCTCCATACCTAAAAAACCGTGGTCCCATCTTTTGATCGACTTTATTACTGATCTGCCTTTTCCCAAGGGAAAACAGTAATATGGGTGGTTCTGGACAGGTTCTCTAAGATGTATCATTTTATACCCCTAAAAAAACTTGTGCTCAACATCTAGCCTCACTTTTCATAAATCACATACTTCACCTGCATGGTGTACCAGAAAATATTGTATCTGATTGGGGAGTACAATTTGTTTCTAGATTCTGGAAGGAATTTTGTGGTAGTCTGGGGGTCTCTCTGTCTTTCTCTTCTGCGTTTCATCCTGAGACCAATGGTCAGATGGAGAGAATCAGACTCTTGAGCAATACTTGAGGTGTTTTATGTCCGATGCTCAGGAGAAATGGAGAAAATTCTCTCCCCTAGCAGAGTCTGTGATAAACACTAAAATGTGTCTGTTTTATTGCAACTATGGCTTTAACCCCAGGTACTCGTCTCTCCATAGCACCAAATCTATAAATCTCAACGCCAAATAAACTTATCAGTGACTGTGCACAGTCTGGGCCCAGGCTATGCTGAGCCTGGTAAAAGCCCAGGCGTATCAAAAATGGCAGGCAAATAAAAGACGCTTATCTGGTCCTAAATACAAGGTGGAAGATTGAGTTTGTTTTAGCACAGCTGGGTATTCATTGCTGTATGTCAGTTCAGCCAGTGCTATTAGTCCTCTGGTTATAATGGAGTTAAAGTTTGTAGCTATTTGATTGACATTCCTCCTTGCCGATTAAGCCTAGGGCAGATTCCCCTTATAAAGTTTTCCAGTCCGCTCCTTGATGCTTTCTATTGCTATTGCTATTTTGTGCTGGCTTTATACTGTTTGCTGTTTATACTGTATATATTTCTGACCTTGGCTATTCCCTGTGACTACTCTTTTGGATTCTGATTCTGTACTTCGCTGCTCGACTGGTTAATACCCTTGGCTATCTTTACTACCCACTCCTGTTTGTTTGTCCTGTCTTTGTTTTGTGTCTTCACTTTTATCATAGAAAGGGACTGTCGCCTAGTTGTCCTCTACTGCCTAGGGTAGTTGAGGCAAGTAGGCAGGGACTGGGTGTGGGTTTAGCATTAGGACTCACTGTCTTTGTGGTTCCCCTTCCAGGTTCCAGCAGCAGCTACTGGGCAATTGCTCAACAGGCAATTCCCTAACAACCTTATCTCAAAGCTATACAATCTTCTAACAAGTTAACACAAAGGTATTTGCTAACTATCCTATTTGTGTCTACATGTAGTTATTTATATGTACTGTAACTATATATCAATACATATACAGATGTATCCTCTTGGATGAACTATTTGTCTCACAAGTTAAATACCTATTCATAACGAAACGTTATCTTCTAATAAGTTACCACAAGTTACCACAAAATGCTATGTTTTTTATATTTATGTGTGGCCACTCTGTGGATGGTAGGGGCAGGTGAGAATTGAAGCCTTTCAAGGCTATAGTTAGCCTGTTATATTGTGTTGCGTTGGTTTAATTGCATTAGTTATCAAAATTGGAGATCAATAAATTTGATTACATATATTTGCTTAAGGACATGCACTGTACTATTAGGCAGATGTTGGGGTCTTAAATATGGCAACCACTCAGAAGATTAGTGGGCTCCATAGCTGCCAGGTTTAATCAGTGGAAGTGCCTGTCATCAGACTTTTTATGGGCATTTAACCACTCAGATGCCATGGTGCAACTGTAGTTGCTTTCAATTTGAGTTTTATTTCCAGCAATGGAATGGTTCTCAAGTAAGGAAATCATGAAAGCCATTCATTTACCATTTCTTCTGGAATAATACTATTTAGCCCTACCTGTGGCAAAGCTGAAAAGTAATACAGCATTTTTACTATAGACTGCAATAGTATTTCAGTCTGTTGTCCAACAAGCCATCTAATGATTTAACATAAACACATTACGCATCTCCATGTCTGAAAATGGACAAACTATTAAAATATAAAAATATTTATCCCATACAGTGAATGCCATAGGGGCAAAACTCTAAATGACTAAATCTCTATTTTTTCATGCCTTTTCCTCTATTCACCCCTGAAAAAATGGAATCAAAAGTAATTACAGCAAAACACATTACCAAAATAGTGCCCAAAAAACCTACATCTTTCCCCACAAAAAAGTCTTCTTACACAGCTCTGTACATGGAAATAAAAAAGAGAATATGGTGAAGCAAATAAATATTAGTGTTTCTTTTTCAAAGCTGTAGGCTGAGGCCCCATATTGCAGAAACACTTTTTTTGTTGCAGATTTTGCTGCGGTTTTTTGAGCCAAAGCCAGGAGTGGATTGAGCAAAGGTAGAAGTATAAGTCCTTCCTATATATTTCCCATTACTTTTGTAGCCATTCTAGGCTTTGGCACAAAAAAAGTAAGCAAAATCTGCCACAAAATGTGGGGCTTCGGCCTTACACTATTGTTAAAGGTATTGAAACATGAAAAGAAACTATATAAATTTGAAATTGCCCTGATTATACCGACCCACAGAAAATAGCTAATGTACCATTTCTATAGATTGGTGAACATCCTAAAAATTAAACCTGGAAATGGCACTATTTTTTCACTTGAATTAATCAAAATTAAATATCTAAATAAAATAAATTCATTAATGAATTAATCGAAATGACCCCAAACATTTCAATTTAAAAAAAAAAGTAAAAGTAATATTATATGTGTTATATTGGAATTAAACTGGAAGGCAAATAAACAAAAGAAAATACAGTACTCTCGCTTTCACATAGTCCTCTACATGTACCTTACAAGTACATTTTATATATGATTGCTATTTATGTGCTACTATGGCACATTATATTGTGTGGAGGGACTACTGTGGAACAATATATTGTGTACGGGAGCCACTATGGGACATTATATTATGTGAAGGCCTGCAATGGGACATTGGAATTACGTGGAGGGCCAGCATTGGACATTGTCCTACATGGAGGGCCACTATGGGACATTATTTTGTCACAGGGATCTTTGGAGTGAATGGGGGACCCTAGGATTTCTGAAGAGCTCAGGGCCAATTGTACCCTTAATCCGCCCTTGAGTGTAAGTGATTGCCCAATTGCATCTTCAATAGCGATAGTGAAGACCTTCTCTCTTCTTCTAACATGAGTAAGGTCTTGCCTTAACATACACATGTGGACAAAATTGTTGGTACCCCTTGTTTAATGAAAGAAAAACCCACAATAGTCACAGAAATAACTTGAATCTGACAGACTGGAATTTTCCAAACTACATGTTGACAAGCCACAAAGCTTCTGGGAGAATGTCCTATAGACAGATGAGACAAAAATCTAAATTTTTGGCAAGGCACATCAGCTCTATGTTCACAGACGGAAAAATGAAGCATATCTTGAAAAGAACACTGTCCCTACTGTCAAACATGGAGGAGGCTCTATTATGATCTGGGGCTGCTTTGCTGCATCTGGCACAGGGTGTCTTGAATCTGTGCAGGGTACAATGAAATCTTAAAACTATCAAGGGATTCTAGAGAGAAATGTGCTGCCCAGTGTCAGAAAGCTTGGTCTCAGTCGCAGGTCATGGGTCTTGCAACAGGATAATGACCCAAAACACACAGCTAAAAACATCCAAGAATGGCTAAGAGGAAAACATTGGACTATTCTGAAGTGGCCTTCTATGAGCCCTGACCTACAGTCATGGCCAAAAGTTTTGAGAATGACACAAATATTATATTTTCACATGATCTGCTGCCCTCTGGTTTTTATGTGTGTTTGTCAGATGTTTTTATCACATACAGAAATATAATTGCATTCATATTATGAGTAACAGAAGCTTATATTGACAGTTAGAATGAGTTAATGCAGCAAGTCAATATTTGCAGTGTTGACCCTTCTTCTTCAGGACCTCTGCAATTCTCCCTGGCATGCTCTCAATCAACTTCTGGACCAAATCCTGACTGATAGCAGTCCATTCTTGCAGAATCAATGCTTTAATTTTGTCTGAATTTGTTGGTTTTTGTTTGTCCACCCGTCTCTTGATGATTGACCACAAGTTCTCAATGGGATTAAGATCTGGGGAGTTTCCAGGCCATGGACCCAAAATCTCTATGTTTTGTTCCCTGAGCCATTTAGTTATCACGTTTGCTTTATGGCAAGGTGCTCCATCATGCTGGAAAAGGCATTGTTGAGCGCCAAACTGCTCTTGGACGGTTGGGAGAAGTTGCTCTTGGAGGACATTCTGGTACCATTCTTTATTCATGGCTGTGTTTTTAGGCAAGACTGTGAGAGAGCCGATTCCCTTGGCTGAGAAGCAACCCCACACATGAATGGTTTCAGGATGCTTTACAGTTGGCATGAGACAAGACTGGTGGTAGCGCTCACCTCTTCTTCTCCGAATAAGCTGTTTTCCAGATGTTCCAAACAATCGAAAAGGGGATTCATCAGAGAAAATGACTTTACCCCAGTCCTCAGCAGTCCACTCCCTGTACCTTTTGCAGAATATCAGTCTGTCCCTGATGTTTTTTCTGGAGAGAAGTGGCTTCTTTGCTGCCCTCCTTGCTCCAAGAGTCTCCGCCTCACAGTGCGTGCAGATGCACTCACAACTGCCTGCTGCTATTCCTCAGCAAGCTCTGCACTGCTGGTAGCCCGATCCCGCAGCTGAAACACTTTTAAGAGACGGTCCTGCCGCTTGCTGGTCTTTCTTGAGCGCCCTGGAGCCTTTTTGGCACCAATGGAACCTCTCTCCTTGAAGTTCTTGATGATGCGATAGATTGTTGACTGAGGTGCAATCTTTCTAGCTGCAATACTCTTCCCAGTTAGGCCATTTTTGTGCAGTGCAATGATGACTGCACGTGTTTCTTTAGAGATAACCATGGTTAACAGAAGAGAAACAATGATGGCAAGCACCAGCCTCCTTTTAAAGTGTCCAGTGGTGTCATTCTTACTTAATCATGACAGATTGATCTCCAGCCCTGTCCTCATCACCACCCACACCAATTGAGCTAGTACAGCCATAAGTCTTCTTGGGAATGATGCAACAATTTTTTCACATCTGGATTTTGGGATCATCTGCCATTCTTCCTTGCAGATCCTCTCCAGTTCCGTCAGGTTGGATGGTGAAAGTTGGTGGACAGCCATTTTTAGGTCTCTCCAGAGATGCTCAATTGGGTTGAGGTCAGGGCTCTGGCTGGGCCAGTCAAGAATGGTCACAGAGTTATTCCGAAGCCACTCCTTTGTTATTTTAGCTGTGGTGTCATTCTTACTTAATCATGACAGATTGATCTCCAGCCCTGTCCTCATCAACACCCACACCTGTGTTAATGGAGCAATCACTGAAACGATGTTAGGTGGTCCTTTTAAGGCAGGGCTGCAATGATGTTGAAATGTGTTTTGGGGGATAAAGTTCATTTTCTAGGCAAATATTGACTTTGCAAGTAATTGCTGTTAAGCTGATCACTCTTTATTACATTCTGGAGTATATGCAAATTGCCATTAGAAAAACTGAAGCAGTAGACTTTGTAAAAATTTATATTTGTATCATTCTCAAAACTTTTGGCCATGACTGTAAATCCTATTGAGCATCTTTGGAAGGAGCTGAAACATGCCGTCTGGAAAAGGCACCCTTCAAACCCAAGACAACTGGAGCAGTTTGCTCATGAGGAGTGGCCAAAATACCTGCTGAGAGGTGCAGAAGTCTCATTGACAGTTACAGGAATTGTTTGATTGCAGTGATTACCTCAAAAGGTTGTGCAACAAAATATTAAGTTAAGGGTACCATCATTTCTGTTCAGGCCTGTTTCATGAGTTTTCTTTTTTTAAAAATTCTGTTGAAGCATGGATGAAAAGCAATGTCTGACTTTCATTTGTTCATTTTCATAGAATTTTTATATATTATTACTTTTATCAGATTCAAGTTATTTCTGTGACCATTGTGGGTTTTTCTTTCATTGAACAAGGGGTACCAACAATTTTGTCCACGTGTGTAGTTTTATACACTATTGTGGAAATATAAAGTATCTTTTGTTGGTTATAAGGGTGAGGAAATAATATATACGTCTTATATAATATAAACGATTGATTGAATTCAAACAGGGCTCCTGAGAGTTATAGTAAAACATATGACATTTGTTGAATTTTCCAATGCTGCATATTTCTAGATATATATGTAAG
This sequence comes from Leptodactylus fallax, assembly GCA_947044405.1. Taxonomy (NCBI): domain Eukaryota; kingdom Metazoa; phylum Chordata; class Amphibia; order Anura; family Leptodactylidae; genus Leptodactylus; species Leptodactylus fallax. The sequence continues at coordinate 5,545,498 of CAMRHE010000024.1, forward strand.
GCACTCTTACGTGAAAAGAAAATTGTTTGCATTCAGCTAGTCACAACAGCACATATAATTTCAAATAGCTATATTCCCTAGATGTTCTTCAATTTCTAAGACTCATTGAAGTTTAATCACTTCAAGTCTGGTCAATTGTGTATAGATTAGTTCTATCATTTTGTTCACCAATTTTGCTTGCCTTTCTAGTTCTCTTGTCTTCATGTATTTTTGTCACACTTGCATGCCTACCTTATGGGTATATGCTTCTTACTTTCAGTATTGATATCTGTTGGTCTTGATTCCAGATTCATTTCTATTTCCATGCTGGTATCAAATTTTAATCTGCATATCCTGTGGAGTGTATTTTTGCATCTAGTTTTCCCACCAGCTGTTTGAAACTATAAGCACAAATAAACTCCACAAGCTGCCCACTCACTGACTGCCTGAAAGCCAGAAGCATTTGGTGTAAGAACTGGAAGAAGCTGCTCCCAATATCCACCCAACTCTCACCATCCTGACCACTCCCCACACTCACCACCCCTGGAAACAACAGCCCCAAAAGCAGTGACAGTAGTTACATTTCTCTGCGATCTGTTAGCAGCAACTTACCCCATCTGTGTGATCAGTTTCTTTTTCTAAATTCTTTAACTAGTTGTTTATTTACCTGGTCTTTGTCTTGCTTTCCTTGCTCATAATTTAGATTTTCCATCAAGACATTATATTAGTCAAAAAAGTAATTGCATCTATATCTACAGTATATACCCGTGATGGCGAACCTATGGCACGCACATACAGGTGAAAGCTGTCAGTGCAGGCTGTTGATCCGGGGGACCATGGCTTACACTTACTGCAGAGTGTGATCTCTAACCCGACGCAGGCGCGATGACGTAAGTCATCAGCGCCTGCAGTCAGAAGGAGGACGCTTGGTTGCTTTTCATGGGACTTCAGGTAAGTATCATATAATACTGTGTGTGGGGGCCTACTATGGAGAATATAATACTGAGTGGGGGCCACTCTGGAGCATATAATACTGTGTGGGGACCACTCTGAAGCATATAATACTGTCTGGGGACCACTTCGGTGCGCATTGTACTGTCTGGGGGCCACTGTGGAGCGCATTGTACTGTCTGGGGGCCCTTCACTACTTATATCACACAGTATCTGTTTTATAGCAGACATGTGATATTATTACAGGCTGTAATAACATTGCACGGTCACTATAAAACAGATCCTGGTTAATTTAAGGTTAAATTGCCGTGTTGGCACTTTGCGATAATTCAGTGGGTTTTGGGTTGCAGTTTTGGCATTCGGTCTCTAAAAGGTTCGCCATCACTCGTATATACAATTTCTGTACGAATATATTTATATTTTATAGCTGGATGAGACTGTCTACGTGGGCAATACATTCTGCATGCTATTAGTTAAACAATAGGGACTTCCATAATTTTCAGGTCTTTAGCTACCCACACTGCTGCAATGCATATCACAACACAAGGACATTTGAGGACATTGCAGAAGGGTGTTAATTTAATCTTTATATAACTTATTGAAGAAGTTGATAAAGTTGATGAAAACAATAATTGATTCTGGTCAGGAATAAAGATTGGCGAATCTCTCAAGATTCCTTTAATTTTCAGGTTTGGGTGGCTTGGGTCCAAGATTTGTTTTGGGTTGAACAAGTTCGGCACAAACCACACCATAAATGGCTTAAAACATAGTGTAGAATACTCCCAGGGCTCATAGGAAACAATTTATCCAATTTCTAGCTCTTTAAGGCAAAAACAGACAAAGTTATGGTAAATGTATATATAAATCATTGACACATCAAAAAAATCATAATAAAAAGGTATAACTTTATATGAACATGTATTAAGAACAACATATAATGGGAGGAAAGTTTAAACCACATAAATAATAAGCAAACACTCAAGGCCAATATATAGACATATAAATCAGGTAAAGATAGTAAGCCATAAATACTGCATTATCCATATAAATAAAGTGACCAGTGCACATAGATGAAGTAGTTAAACTTGGAATACTAATTATACCTGGGTAAAAATAGCATTTGTGACCCTAAATGAAGATCGTGCCCCGATGTGCGTTTAGCCCCCCATCGCCGCCAATGACATATCTTGAAGTTTTACATTTGTCACTGTGGTCTGCTGTGTATATATGTATATATATATATATATATATACTGTATATATACTGTATATACATACATACAGTGGGTACGGAAAGTATTCAGACCCCTTTAAATTTTTCACTGTTTGTTTCATTGCAGCCATTTGCTAAAAGCAAAAATGTTGATTTTATTTCTCATTAATGTACACTCAGCACCCCATCTTGACACTAAAAAAACAGAAATGTAGATATTTTTGCAAAATTATAAAAAAATAAAAACTGAAATATCACATGGTCATAAGTATTCAGACCCTTTGCTCAGTATTGAGTAGAAGCCCCTTTTGAGCTAGTACAGCCATAAGTCTTCTTGGGAATGATGCAACAAGTTTTTCACATCTGGATTTGGGGATCCTCTGCCATTCTTCCTTGCAGATCCTCTCCAGTTCCGTCAGGTTGGATGGTGAAAGTTGGTGGACAGCCATTTTCAGGTCTCTCCAGAGATGCTCAATTGGGTTGAGGTCAGGGCTCTGGCTGGGCCAGTCAAGAATGGTCACAGAGTTGTTCCGAAGCCACTCCTTTGTTATTTTAGCTGTGTGCTTAGGGTTATTGTCTTGCTGGAAGGTGAAGCTTCGGCCCAGTCTGAGGTCCAGAGCACTCTGGAAGAGGTTTTCTTCCAGGATATGATCTGTGATTGGCCGCATTGGCCTTCAATTGCAACCAGTCGTCCTGTCCCTGCAGCTGAAAAACACCCCCATAGCATGATGCTGCCACCACCAGGTTTCAAGATTGGGATTGTGTTGGGCAGGTGATGAGCAGTGCCTGGTTTTCTCCACACATACCGCTTAGAATTAATGCCAAAAAGTTCAATCTTCTTCTCATCAGACCAAAGAATCTTATTTCTCATAATCTGGGAGTCCTTCATGTGTTTTTTGGCAAACTTTATGCGGGCTTTCATATTTCTTGCACTGGGGAGAGGCTTCTTCAGGCCACTCTGCCATAAAGCCCCGACTGGTGGAGGGCTGCAGTGATAGTTGACTTTGTGGAACTTTCTCCCATCTCCCTACTGCATCTCTGGAGCTCAGCCACAGAGATCTTTGGGTTCTTCTTTACCTCTCTCACCAAGGCTCTTCTCCCACGGTTGCTCAGTTTGTCTGGACGGCCAGGTCTAGGAAGAGTTCTGGTCGTCTCAAACTTTTTCTATTTAAGGATTATGGAGGCCACTGTGCTCTCAGGAACCTTAAGTGCTGCAGATATTCTGTCTCTGAGCTCCTTGGGCAGTTCCTTTGACCTCATGATTCTCATTTGCTCTGACATGCACTGTGAGCTGTGAGGTCTTATATAGACAGGTGTGTGCCTTTCCTAATCAAGTCCAATCAGTTTAATTAAACACAGCTAGACTCCAATGAAGGAGTAGAACCATCTCAAGGAGGATCAGAAGGAAATGGACAGCTTGTGAGTTAAATATGAGTGTCACAGCAAAAAGTCTGCATACTTATGACCATGTGATATATCAGTTTTTCTTTTTTTAATAAATTTGCAAAAATATCTACATTTCTGTTTTTTTCTGTCAAGATGGGGTGCTGAGTGTACATTAATGAGAAATAAAATGAACTTTTTTTCTTTTAGCAAATGGCTGCAATGAAACAGAGTGAAAAATTTAAAGGGGTCTGAATACTTTCAGTACCCACTGTGTATATATATATATATATATATATATATATACTGTATATATTGTATATATATATATATATATATATATATATATATATATATATATAATCATTCACCACCTTCCACTTCTCACACAGGATACTCCAGCATGTTTAAGGTGGAATTCCACTGAGTTGGAATGTCACTGATAAGGCGGTGCAAAGGCAGACCATTTTGTCAGTGCAAATCCAGCAGGGTGTTTTTTGTGACATAAGAACAGCTGAAATGCACAGAGACTTTTCTGACCATTAAGAGCCCCTCTTTTAATCCACTATACAAGTTAATAAAATGGCACACCACTAGGCTAAGGACATGTGCCATACAGGGACAATGTGGTATTTGTCTTAACTGCATCGCAGCAACAATTTTGGTGCCATTGTTGCTGGCAACACTGCCCAGCTGGAGTTGACAAGGAGCCAGCCAGTGGGATACTTGCTGCAGAATATCATGAATACTCCTCCACTGTGTGGTTTCTCTGATTCAGGGTCATTCATTGTAGCATGGCAGCGCTTCATCTAACACCCATGAAATAAGGAGGGAGGTGTGGAAGCAGAAGCAGCAGCTTGCCCTAGTGAAAATGGTCCAGAGTGGAGGATCTAGAGGAGGTGGATGGGCCCTGCATGGTGTTGAAACTGGGCCTGCATATTTGGAGTGGAACTAGCACCTGCCCTTGTTTCTTTTCTGGACTTGGCCACTGCCATTCAAAACATTGACCCAGTGGGCTGTGAAAGCCATGTATTGTCTTTGTCCACAATTGCTACTCCACATGTCAATGATGGATTGCACATTTCCCCAAACTAACATATCCAATGAGAGTTCCACATTCTCATACACATGGCAGTGATACAAAACTGGGGCAGCTTTCCTAGAGAAATAATAGATGCTAGGTATCCTCCATCAGGGTTGAGCATATGCAATTAGTAGGCGAGATGCACTGGAAGCCACTAGGTGGTACAGCACTGACTGTACTGCCAGCAGCTTGGCCAGGTGAGATTTACGTTGCTCAACCACCAGATGACTGGCCACATATTGCTGTTCCTTGGACACACATTCCCTTATAGATGACTGATGTTGGCATGGAGGAGGAGAAGGACAAGGAGAAACAGTTGATGATTAGAGATGAACGAAGAGAGAAGGAAGAAGAGGAGCGAGGAGGACGGTCAGACAGCCGGGTTCCCAGAAGAGGTGAGGTTAAGGTGAGTATAAGTGTTTGTTATTTTTAATCACTTTCCCTGGGCCTCTGATTATTATACTCTGGGGTCTGAGGAGACACCAGAGTATAATAATAGCACCATCTCTAGGGAAGGGGGGGGGGATTGAAGCAGCGGTATCTGATCACTGCTTCAATGGGGGGGGGATGGATTGAAGCAGCGATATCTGATCGCTGCTTCAATGGGGGGATTGAAGCAGCAATATGTCTGATCACTGCTTCAATGGGGGGATTGAAGCAGCGATATCTGATAGCTGCTTCAATGGGGGGGACTGAAGCAGCGATATTCTGATCACTGCTTCAATAGGTATATGCTGCAATACACGTGTATTGCAGTGTATAGGAGGCTGTCAACCCGTGCAGACGCATAGGCTGACAGTCTCCTTTCAAGGCAGGATCAACCAGGTATGCGGAGGGACAGCGATGTGGCAGACCCGGGGTCACTGGTCAGACCCCGAGCTGCCGAATAGGAGCAGTGGAACCCCCCGAAAACGTTACAGGGGGACTGATTGGGACCTCAATATATAATAAGACCCCTGAGATGCCGCGGTCATGTTTGAAACAGAAGTCCTTCCCAGCAACGCCTTACTATTAGGCCGGATGTCAGAAAGGGGTTAACGCGATTCGCTGCAAATTAATTCGGATCAAATTGAATTGTTTTAGAAACTTCGGAGAATCAGTCGAATCAAATTTTTGCAAAATTCACTCATCTCTAATGATGATGATAACAACTATGTGTTAGGTGTAGATGTGGCCTATCTACAAAGAAGATCACGGGGAGAAAGAGTAAACCAGTCTTGCTCACTTGCTCACTCCTTCCAGTGCCACTACCACTACCAAGTCTATTACGTAGAGATATCATTCTTACATTTGTTCCTGCATGGCCACAGCTAAGTTTTTGCTTGCACATCAGATTTATCGTTTCCACCTGCGCAAATTGGAAAAAAAAAACTCTGGTTATTTAAATGTTTTTTATCTGCTCTGTTCACCACCAAATACACAGTGTGATAAAGTGTTGTTAATCTGAAAAAATATTCAAATAATTTAAGTGGGTTTTTTGCTGCGCATTTATACAGAATTGCAATAAAATACTCAATTTAAGCGGCTATTTGTTCACCCAATAAACAGTCTAGCCTGCACTAATAAAAAAAAACCCTCTTATTATGTATTTTTTATTTTATACTCTGCTCACCAAATACGCTTAAAAAAAAAATTGAAATAATTTCTGAAGCTTTTTTTTTTTTTTGCTGCACATAAATACAGTACAGTATTCCAGCCTGCATTAATCTAAAAAACCTCTGCTATTTAAAGCTGACTTTTTAAAAATACTTGTTTCTAAAAAAAACAACAAAAACTAAATATTAAGACATGCACACAGTGTCAGAACTGTTTCAAATCACTATAATTAAGCAGTGTTTGCAGAGAAAAAATCACTGAAAAAAACAGGTCTGGAGAAGATAAAAGTAGGAGGACAAGAAAACACATATACTACTAACAATAAGATTGTGGGTGGCAACAGCAACACTACATCTGGTCTTGGTGGCACCTCCAGTAGTTTTTGAATCTGGTTTGTGACGAAACCGTTTGCCCATCTCTAGTCAGGAATAAGCTGCTATGGGGTTCACTGATCTCCCACTCTATCCTTCCCAATGAATTTCTAACAGTACTAGAGTAATGCTTCTCATCAATGCATTTCTGATTGTCCACCACTGTCTGCCTTTATGTTACATGTAGTCTTAGAACATCGACCAACAGCCTACTCATTCCTTATGCGGAAATTCACCTTAGTGGCTAACCTTGCTAATTTTGAGCGCCCACTACACTGACAACAAATGAAAAACTTTAGAGAATGGAATTTAATGGTTGAATGGGCAAAGTTTGAGACAATATTGAATTGTTTAGACATAAATGTCATAGCACAGTGATCTGGGTTGTGTCATAATTTTAAAGATATTGTTGGTAAAACTCTACAAAATGTATCCTTTTAAATTAATTTAATAATATTTTGGCACTCTATGGCTTTGCCATACTCCTTGGGATAAATATTATTACTCAGATTTTTTATTGATTCCAGTATTATATACTGTATGCTGTTATGTTTATAAATAAGAAAAGGGGATGCATTTTAACTTTAAAATATCATAACATTTAAAGAACTAAAGTAAATAAATAGATCAATTCCCAAACCACAATGTGTACAAACCATATAGCAAGTATGTATGAATGACCTTGACATTTCCTATTACCTTTGCCTTAGGCAGTCTTTTTTTTCTGTAAACTGCAAGTATTGATATTTTTATTACAAATAAAACATGTTAGAAATATCACTTCTCATAACATCAAGAAATGTAAGTGTGTTGTTTTCTTTATATTTTTTTTCTTATTGAGTGTTCACTTCAAAGATTAGACTTCATGTACAGACATTTTTCCTAAGGGTAGAGAAGAGGGAAACAGTGTTCAACAATTGTATTTTACCAGAAATGAACTTGTGCTGGATTTTATACAGTTATTATGATAAAGGACACATAAAATGGGCATATGTACTGTAGCAAAAAGCTCCAAAAATCTAACAAATGTAGAAGAACAAGATCAATGCTCCACAGTAGTCCCAGCTCTGGTGCATGGACGCTACTGCAGCCAAATTTGTACACAGCAGGAAAGGAATTTTTTTTCCAATTTTCTTCCCTGCCTTCCAAGAGCCATAACAGTTTTATAAACATTAAAAAATTGTGGGGGGCGGCTTCTGATACGAGCGGTATAGATAGACAGGCTGCTACCCATGTTATGTTCATTAAGCGTCCTTCAGGTGACGTCACTCATCTCACGGCAGACATAGCGGCGGCATTCCATGACTACTACAGGTCCCTCTAAGGTCTGCCCTCTCCACACATCTCAAACCCGAAACCTGACCCGTTGCTCTCCCTTTCTCAGTACATGGCTAACACCGCTCTTCCCACCCTAGGGACCCAGACCAGGTGAGATTCATATCCAATAGGGAGGTTCGGGATAATGCTTTGAAGGCCTTCTCTCTGATCCATCGCGCGCAAAGCTCGCACATCCCAATGATGCTGCTGTTTCTGGATGCGTAGAAGGCCTTCGAAAGGGTTGACTGGAAGTTTTTAGAGGCCACTCTTGCCCAAATAAGAATAGGCCCTACCATGATCACTCGGATCCTAGCCCTATATAACTCTCCGCAAGCACAAGTGCATGTCAATGGCGCTCTCTCCTCCCTGCTCACTATCCATAATGGCACCTTACAGGGTTGCCCTCTCTCTTCTATGCTATATGCCTTTGTCATGGAGCATCTCCTTGTGGCTATCTACAACAATCCGAATATTCAGGGGCTCAGAGCTCGTGACCTCCATTTTAAAACCTCAGCGTTTGCAGACGATGTCTTACCCTTTATCACCCTGCCAGTAACCTCTCTCCCATCTCTCCTCTGCGAGTTAACTGTCTATAGTTACTATAGTAACTACAAAGTTAATTTATCCAAAAGTACAGCCCTCAATGTTTCCCTTCCCGCATCTCTGGTCCAGACCCTCAAATCCTCCTTTCCTTTCTCTTGATCTCCGAGAGTGATTAAGTATTTGGGAGTATATCTGCCAGGTGACTTAGCGACCACTTACTCCCAGAATTTTCTGCCTCTCTTGTGTACTATCCAAGCAGATCTTGGTTGCTGTGACACCAGGGGATTATCTTGGCTAGGCCGCATCAATTTGCTGAAGATGAACATACTCCCCAGACTCCTATACCTTTTTCAGACTATCCCCATTACTATACCCAAAGCCTTCTTTACCACACTTCAGAAGACATTCAATAAATTTATCTGGGCCTCGAAGCCTCCACGCGTCATGAAGCACACTCTTATTAAGCCTAAGCAGAGAGGGAGATTGGTTGTCCTGGATTGCCTTGGTTATTATCTGGCTGCGACCACGGTTCGTATCCTTGACTGGCACCATACCGCCCATTCAAAGTTCTGGGTTGCCCTGGAGAGGTCTCTGAGCCCGTTCCCTCTCTCCGCCCTGCCCTGGCTCCATAGACGCCTCTGGACGAATAGCCCTACTCAATCACTTCGGTTTGTCGCTCGACATGTGCTTAGGGCCTGCAGTCTTTACAGCACTGTTGGATGTCTGTTCAAAAATGATGGCCCTATGACTCCTATCTCAAGCAACCCAGACTTCCCCTCGGCCCTCTGCTCTGTCTTTCTCTCTCACACCCTGGGTTCACCACTACTCCGCTTTCATCAGGTACTCTCTGCATCATCTCTCCTACCTCTGTTAGACCTGTTTCCTTTAGCTGCCGTAACCGCTGCCTCCCATTGGCAGTACACTCAATGCCTCCATTAAGAAATCACAAGATTTGCATAGGGTGCAGTTGCCATTCGAGTGTCTCTGCCTCTCCTTGGCGGCTCTGTCGAATTCCTTGCTGATATATAGCATATTACGAGTTGCATACGAGTCTGCCGACCGACTACCAGCCTACACGGAGAGTTGGGAGCGGGAGTTGGGGGGTTTCATTCCCGCCGGATGCGTGGTCCTCTGCCTTTCAGGCGTGCACCAAGTTTTCCATTTCTTGTAAGGCGCAGGAAACTAATTATATGGTAAGATTGTCTCGCGCTGGTAAAGAGTACCATCTGTCCTCCACGAAATCTATTCCTCCACTTCGGATCGATATTGGAGATGCAATACTGATCGGGGTACGATGGCGCACATCTGGTGGGAATATTTTCTCTTACGCCCGTTCTGGACGGAGGTGAGACTCATAATTCGGATGGTAAGCGGTATCGCTCTGGATGATGACCCTGCCCCTCTTCTGCTTTCCATATTTCCCAGGAAGTTTAAGAGACATACCCGTAGGCTACTTGGATTTACAGTAATACCTCGTACATTCGCGAGGTTAGGTTACAGAGCGGGTCGCGGATCGCGAGGAATCGCGAATGTTTGGTACAAGCGCTTAGAAGCGCTTACAATGCCGATTTCTAATGTTTAACCCCTAAATATCAATAAACCTTACCCTACAGTACTGTACAGTATACTAAAGTATACTGTACAGTACTGTATATTAATACATTCATTCATTTTTCTTATACACTCACAGTAAAATGAAACTAATTACCGGGTACGTAACAAACAGGACGCTAATACCCAATAGCGAAGGTGTTTTTTTTTATTAAATTTCACAGATCTGAGAAAAAAGAGCAAAATCTATATATGTTAGTTGCCAAAAAAATATCGCGAATCTGTGAATTCGCAAATTCGGAAACGCGAGTGTACGAGGTATTACTGTATACTTGTTGCTGCTCGAATGGTCATTCCCATATTGTGGAAATCATCGTCTCTACCTTCTCTGGCATCCTGGTTGCAGGAACTACTCCGCATTCACAGTATGGAGAACCTGCTGAGTGAGCTGAAACACGATGTTGGAGCCCACCAACAGACGTGACTCCTCTGGGATACTTTCTAATACTCTGCTAACTTTCAGTCTGCCTTTGACCCCCCTCTCTCATGATACCCTCAGCAACTCTTCCTTTCCTCCCTCCTATACTATCCTTATACCTTCTGTTCCTTACTCCCGCTGACTCTTTCCTATACCCCCATTCTCCTGCAGCCCCCCGGATTCTAGGGCGGGTGGCTATGCCTTCTTCCTCCTTTCTTCCCTTATTTCTAGTTGTGTTACACACCTTCTACTGCTCATCCTTTGTTTTGATTGTTTCAAATTTTTTTATATAATGTTTTGCTCTGCTGCGTCAGAGTATGTGTTTGTCCCCTCCCCCTCTCCTCCTCCCTTACCCTCCCAGCAACTGTATGCCCCGATGTCCCTTGGTTAACCTTCTCCGTCCCCCTCTCCGTATTCACTTGTGATTTATGTTGTTTTTTTTTTTCTTTTTGTGCAAAACTTTAATAAAAACTTTAAATGGAAAAAAAATGTGGGGTGGAATGCATAAGAAAAACAATGCAATTCCGTCATCTTTTTGTGTTTTGTATTTACTGTAGAGTAAAAATGGCATATAAACATTATTTGTGAAAAAAGTTTTTTGCAGGGGGAGTAATTTTTTTTTTCCACTTTGGAGTTCACCATATGGGGTAAATTTTTTTCATAATATAATAGTTCAGGCATTTTCAAACATGGCAATACCAATTGCATTTATTATTTTTGATTATTTTTATATGTGATATGCGAAAAGGTATTTTAGTTTTATTTTTTATATCTTTAATATTTTTTAAACTTTTTTATTTTATTGTATTTTTTGTACCCCTTAAACATTTGAAGAGGCGATTGTGATTGTGGGATGATGATCAAATAAAAGATGGAGTTCCCCACACAAATTAGCTGTTTTGATTCTACAGTCACAATTCACTATGACTTGTACTGTAAGTAACCATGATAAATAATATCACCAATTTTGGCTTTGGCAGGTATAAAATGTATAACTCAAGTTGCACCAACTACATATGGCACAACCTGAGCCCCTGAGAATGCACCATATTGTGCACATACTTTTAGGATTCACTCCATGTACAGTACTGTATAAGTTAGTATCATCAAATTAACCACTTCCATACCAGATGCTTTACACCCCTTCCAGACCAGACTCATTTTCGGGTTCTTTGTATGTGCGGTTTTGAGGGCTGTAACATTTTTATCATATGCGTTATTCAACTAATTTCTGCGTCTTTTTTCGGTGACACATCAGGCTTTATTTTTATATTGTTTTTATTTTTGCATGTGTTTTAATTTTTTTTTATATCTGGGAAAATATAAACAAAAGAGGAGGGAAAACGTGTCTGTTTTTAATTTTAAATTTTTTTTTATTTAATAATACAAAGTGCTACTAAAAAACTTTATTAAATAGTTTTTACTCTCAGTTACTGTAATTTTCATTTTTTATGGCGTAGTCGGGGGTGGGGCTATAACCTGTAATAAGGGCATTGTATTGGTGTATTATTTTATTTATTTTTTAATTATTTTATTTACTTTTTTTTTTGTGTCCCCATAAGGTCATAATAGACCTTTGGGGACATCTGATTCCTTTTTTATTTGTTGGAGAGGCTGATTTCCCCTGTGACTGGGGCTAGTACATTTAGCCCCAGTTGCAGGAGGAATAAAGCCTCCTGCACGTTACTTGAACAATACTATAGAACTGATCTGGGTCCTGTAGGACTCAGCAGTTCTTGCAGATGCTGCACCCAGCGGATCACGTGACCGCCGGGTCAGAGGGTAGCCGCAAGATGGCGGCGCCCATAGCGCTGTATACAGCACTCATTGAGCACTCTTTAAACAGCGATCGGGAAGGCAGGGAAGGTAACAAACCTTCCCTGTATTCTCTCTGGGAGCTCCAGCTGAAGTTACAGCTGGCTCCCAGTTTCAGTAGCTGCATGATTTCGTCAAGGTCTTTCACAGTGAATGATTTGCTGTGATGGCAATGTACCATTGTGACACTTCCATAATTATGAAGGTCTGGTTTCTAAATCAAGTGGTACTGATCCTCCTTCTCATTGGACAGCCAACAGCAACAGGAAATAGCATTCCACACATCCCCTCTCCTTTCATATGTGGAAGTGGAAGCTGAAGCACTTTCATGCTGTCTTACTCCTGATGAAACTGGGCACGGAGAGCCACACAGTGGATAATTTGTAATTCTGCATTAAACAGGAAAATTCCTCTGATAGTCTCCTTACCAACTAAAAATGGGCAACACGGTGAATGGCAATGGCAGTGGCATTGTGAGGGCTCTAAATTCGAGCAATATAACACATTCTTCTCACATGGCACTTGATCTGCAACATTCAAATTGACTGGTATTCCATCATGCATATGCTGCACCATCTGTACGAGCAGCAGAAAACAGGAAATTCTTACATCATGCATCAAGCCACAAGGAGAATGTGTTATGTTGGGATCACATCAGGAATACCTACTCGGGCCCTTTGAAGAGGCCACCAGATTTAGAGTAGCAATAGCCATGATATCCATCTGATTTTTATTTTGGAGCAAATTGATTGTGGAGGGAGATGAGGATGACACTCATTGTGATAGAGTTTTACATGCTAACAAACATAATGTTAGCATCAAGCAAAGGGGCAACTATTGGGTAGCTATAAAATCAAATTGGGGCAATTTTTTTCCTGCATCTGAAATGGCAAAATTGATGTATTACCATGATAGGAAAAATTGGTGTATAACCAAGATAAACAAAATTGGTGTATTGCCAGGATAATTTCTCTACACACCACGCAATAGTTTTTGCTTCTGGCTATATGTCTGACCAGGAGGTCCCTTTTAGAGATGGCTGAATCTCTAAAGATTCGTTTCAGTTCAGTTAGTTCCAACCAAAGGTTTGTGTTGGGTTGAATAAGTTTGTCATGAACGAGAGTTTAATTGGTTTAAAACATAGTGTATGACACTGTCAAGGCTCCTAGGACACTATCTAGCCCATTTCTAGTTCCCCAAGGCATGCCAAAGTTAGGTCAAAGGTACATTGACATCTATGGGAAAAAGGTAAGCAGTGAATACAGCCTGCTAGTTTAACCATACACTGCACTGCCACTTGCTTTTATGCATTTGAATATTAAATATAAGCTACAAATATAACCTGTTTTGGGAATAGTGCTTGACTGTGGGTTTTACACACACACATTGGAAAAAGCAGTGGTTTATATAAACATTATCCCTTTTTAGGGACTTGTAAGTACACCAGGCTTGTTATTTTGAAGAAAAAAAAAAGTGGCAATGTGCCTGGTTGAAAAGTGATGAAGAAGCTGCTTTCCAAAAAAAAATAAAAATTATCCCTTTCTGGGCGCAGAATGCCACACCAACATGGTATTGGAAGAAACAATGGTGTTTTTTGTTTTATTTGTGGCAGCGGCTAATGGCAACTACAGAATTTGAAGAAAACATTGTGCTATATTATCATTATGCCTGCCAGCTGAAAAGTGACAAAAAATTGACTTTATAAAAAAGGTACAATTTTTTTTATGTGGAGAACTTTAATACAATTTTTTTTTTTTTTTGGAAACATTGTGGCACCAACAGAGTGCATTAAAAGGCCCTGCTCAGAGGGGTATTACATTATCTCTCTATGTGACAATCAGAGAGCATAAGTACAGTATGCTCTTTGATTTATAGGAGAGGGGATAACATGGACAAAAGTCCATGTTACCCTCTCCCTGGAGTCACATACAGGTTATGCACAGGTTATGATGATTTCTCATTGTCTATGCAGTCTGCAGCTCTGCTCCTCCCCCTCTTCTTCCTTCAGGCTGTTCTAAGATACTGCCTGAGGCAGGAGGGAGAAGGACATTTTAGAGCCCCATATCTCAGGATCGGTTAGGGCTATGTAGATAAGTTTGGATTAATTTTAAAAATGAGAATCTCAATTTTAAAATGATACCAAGTTCATGATGCCATCCTGATAGCATTTATATATTTGGAGCAATTTTATGTTAAAAATACTGTTAGGAATTGAGATCTGCAAAGGGATCTCAATACCGAATCAAGGTTTTATTTTTTTCAGATTAATTAAACGCCTGACTGTATATTTGGTGAACACACTAAAATCTACTTAAATAATGGATATTCTTTTTTTTACATTAACGGAGACTGGAACACTGTGTGTATATATACACACTTACGCAGCCTTCTTAGTACCAGTGTCCACCATCAGGACACTGGAAACTGCAGTTATTACTGCAAATTATCTCAGTAAGCTTGATATTATCTATATCTTTACCTTCTCCTGATGAACCCTGCTTATCTCTGGGGGAAACGCGTTGAGGATAGTCTTATACAAATAGGGGCTCTGTTTACATTGCTAAAGCCTCTTAGAGGATAGCTTTAACAAACAGGGGCTGTGTTTATTTTGAGATAAGCCTCTTAGAGGATAGCTATATACAAACAGGGACTGTGTGGACATTGTTATAAACCTCTTAGAGGATAGCTTTATACAAACAAGGGCTGTGTTTACATTTTGTAAAGCCTCTTAAGATAGATCTATTCAAACAGGGGCTCTATTGACCTTGTGATAAAGCCACTCACATGCTGCTGATTATTGAACACTTAGTTTAGCTGTTTTTCAAACAGAGGCTTTATGGACATTGTGAAAGCTACTTATGTGCTGTTGTCTGCTTAATGCCATATGCAGCAACACTACAGACGTCATTTTCTTTGTAGTGCATTGTACACTTTTTAATCAGATTATTAAAGGTTATATTTTAGGTATTAGTGCTAGTTTGTTATTTTTTCTCTTTGATAGTATATTTGAGCACGTTTAGTTACTCTACATTTGTTTACTAATTGTTACATTGACAAATTTGACACTGTGTTACAGAAAACTATTCCACTGCCCTTTTTTTGGCACATTCCTTCAACACTGACCCCGTGGACTTTAGGGGCAGGAGATTGCACCAGGAACTGTCCCAGTTTGCCATTATTGTGGACTTTTGCTCTTCTCTGTTTAGGAAATTTAATCCTGTTATTTGATGCATGTTTTAAATCACTGCATTTTTTAATTGTTGACAATATGACTGTACATTTCTTAAACAGTAATAATTTTTACTATTAGTAATAGTAATTATTGTTCTCAGTGTTACTAATTATTGGCAGAAATAATGCACAGAGGTATTATCATATTGGAAAAATAATCAATATGCTCAAATATGCATACTGTACATTATTCTGCCTATACTGTACTGCTTAGTATTTTTGTCTAAGAATAAGTTATCAAAGGGACACTTTAGTCAATTTTCTTTTTCTCCAAACAATAACAAGATGTACATGGTCATTATACTGTAAGTAATGTTTTCATTTAAAAGAAAACTGAGTATCTGACTCCTGCTGTGTTTACTAGTTCATGCTGCATCCTTCATGAATATATTGAACTAAACATACAATAAGATACCTACAAGTTCATCTCAATAAATTAGAATATCATCAAAAAGTTATTTTTTTTTTAGTAATTCAGTTGAAAAAGTGAAACACATATATTATATTGAGTCATTACAAACAGAATGAACTTTTTCAAGTGTTTATTTATGTTAATGTTGATGGTTATGGCTTACAGCCAAGGAAAACCCAAAAGTCATTATCTCAGAAAATTAGAATAATTAACCCAAAACAGCTGCAAAGGCTTTCTAAGCATTTAAAAAGGTCCCCTAGTCTGATTCAGTAGGCGACACAATCATGGGGAAGACTGCTGACTTGACAGATGTCCAGAAGGCAGTCATTACACACTCCACAAAGAGGGTAAGCCACAAAAGGTCATTGCTAAAGAAGCTGGCTGTTCACAGAGTGCTGTATCAAAGCATATTAATGGAAAGTTGAGCGGAAGGAAAAAGTGTGGTAGAAAAAGGTGCACAAGCAATCAGAATAACCATAGCCTTGATAGGATTGTTAAGAAAAGGCCATTCAAAAATTTGGGGGCGTTTCACAAGGAGTGGGCTGCTGCTGCAATCAGTGCTTCAAGAGCCACCACACACAGACGTATCCAGGATGTGGGCTACAAGTGTTGCATTCCATGTGTCAAGCCACTCATGACCAATAGACAACGCCAGAAGCTCTTTACCGGGGCCAAGGAGAGAAAGAACTGGACTGTTGCTCAGTGGTAAAAGGTGTTGTTTTCAGATGAAAGTAAATTTTCATTTGGAAATCAAGGTCCCAGAGTCTGGAGGAGAGTGGAGAGTGCTTGAGGTCTAGTGTGAAGTTTCCACAATCAGTGATGGTTTGGGGAGCCATGTCATCTGCTGGTGTAGGTCCACTGTGTTTTATCAAGACAAAAGTCAACACAGCCATCTACCAGGAAATTCTAGAGCACTTCATGCTTTCCTCTGCCGACAACAGGACTTGGCACCTGTCCACAATGCCAAAAGTACCAATACCTGGTTTAATAACCACAGTATCACTGTGCTTGATTGGCCAGCAAGCTCGCCTGACATTAAGGAAGATGAGAGACACCAGACCCAACAATGCAGACAAGCTGAGGGCTGCTATCAAAGCAACCTGGGCTGCCATAACACCTCTGCAGTGCCACAGGCTAATTGCCTCCTTGCCACGCCGCAGTCATTCATGCAGAAGGAGCCCCGACCAAGTACTGAGTGCATTTACTGTACATACTTTTCATTTGGCCAACATTTCTGTGTTAAATAATTTTTTTACAGTTGGTCTGTAAAATATTCTAATTTTCTGAGATAATGAGTTTTGGGTTTTCCTTGGCTGTAATCCATAATCATCAAAAATAATATAAATAAACACTTGAAAAAGTTCACTCTGTAATGACTCAATATAATATATGTGTTTCACTTTTTCAATTGAATTACTGAAAAAAAATAACTTTTTGATGATATTCTAATTTATTGAGATGCACTTGTAAGAGTGAGATGAGCATAACTTTTTTTTTTCTTTTCGGTTTTCCATTGCCAAGTACTATATTTTTTGGACTATAAGACGTACTTTTTTCCCCCAAATTTGGGAGGAAAATGGGGGATGCATCTTATAATCCGAATGTGGGTGTTTTGTTGGGGGGCGGAGGAGCGGGGTCGCAGCATCGCCCCACTCCTGCTCCTGCCGGTTTCCTGCAGCGGGGATTCCTGTAGCAGGGCTTCCTGCAGTGGGAGGAGTGGAGCAATGCTGTGGGCCCTGGGCTTGAAGCAGCGGGTGTCCTGTGTCTGTAAAGATAATGGCGGCTGCTCTGCTGCAGAGTGGTCACCATAGCTACCGTGTCTCTGGTGCGATTTCCAAAACCTCAACAGTTTTGGAAATCGCAGCGTATCTGCGGTGTGTATTTTTTCACAATGTGTGGATGGGATTCGCTATTGAGCTTTGGTTCAAAAAAACACAACAAAATCTTCAATGAAAAAACTTTTATATGTACTTTGCAACATATTCTGCTAAATCCACTACTGACTTTGTCTGAAAAAAATAGCAAAATCTGCTACTAAAAAATGCAGTTTTACTGCAATGTGTGCCCGCGGCCTTGAAAAGTTTCAGAAATATTCCCCATTGAGTTAAAAAAAAACAAAAAAAACATGTTGGTGGAATTGTCCCTTTAAAGCTAAAGATTTATTATTGTCTGGTTGGATTTCTTGAATAAACAAATTAGGCAGATTTATAAAATTGTCTAGAAAAAGTGTCTTTATTGTCATAACAAACCAATCACATCTTTTATTTCATTTTCTATCTTAAAAAAAATGACACTTGCACTGTGATTGGTTGCTATGGGCAACTGAGACAGTTTTTTTTTTATTCTGATAGACCACTTTCACACATCTGAACCAATGTTTCTATTTTTCTGAGTATTGTAACTCACAAACATTTTTCCCTCTTTTTGTCTCAACAGAAAGCTGATCTTGCAGTTGCTCCACTGGCTATCACATATGTTAGAGAGCAGGTCATCGATTTCACCAAACCCTTTATGACTCTTGGAATAAGTATTTTGTACCGAAAACCTAATGGTACAAACCCAGGCGTCTTCTCCTTCCTGAATCCTCTTTCCCCTGATATCTGGATGTATATTCTGCTGGCTTACTTGGGTGTCAGTTGTGTGCTCTTTGTCATAGCCAGGTAACATATCTACCTTGTGATTGTTTGACAATTATTTCATGTATTTCCTTTATCTATAATTGTCAAAAGTCACATGTTCTATTCTTCTCTTATTTTATGACTTATACTCTTTACACATAAGTCATAATCAAGGCTCTCACTAATAACTGTTAATAACCTCTTATGTATGAATCTTTGACATGACATATTTAGAGGTTACATAGTGTAACTTCCTATATGTTGAAAAGGCATAAAACAACTTGACTAATTGTTATCTTGTAAATATAAATTTTACCTGTCTAAATTAAAATGTCTGCGTATGAATAGCCAAAAGGGCTTGCATCCATAGTAGGTTCTCTTAGAATACATATTAAGTTTTGCCTACATGCTGACAGCTGACTGGTCTGCCATGCACCTTCAAATTCATTGCAAAGTGACAGTGAGTATGATTTGTCTATAAAGTTCCAATCTTTAAAGTTGTTGCAAGCATTGCACCTAAATCCATTGACTCTGCCAATTTTGGTGGGATAGGCCACTAATCTACTGTAATGTGTATACAGTATGTATTCTGAAGTCAGGGAAAAAAGGGATCGGACATGCTGAATTTTTTCATGCTTGTTCCTTTGTTGTCAATGTTGAATAGGCGCAGTCGGAGGCTGAGCATGCATTTGGAGTTCATTGGGAATAGTTGTTGACTGAACATTGCCAGCTTTATCCTAATTTAGATACAGGAAACCTCCCTAGACTCACTGGGGGAGATTAACCCCTTCCCACCAGTCATTTTTAGATTTTCATTTTTTGCTCCCACCTTCCAAAAGAAATAATTTTTTTTTATTTTTCAATTCACAGAGCCATATGAAGGCTTAAGTTTTGCAGGACAAATTTTACTTTGTAATGGTATCATTAAATATTCTATACAATGTACTGGGAAGCTGGAAAAAGTACAGAATGGGATGGAATTGGAGAAAAACTGTGCTAGTGCGACTTTCTTATAGCCTTTGCTTTTACAGCATCACTGTAAGCCAAAATTACATACCAACTGTATTTTGAGGGACAGTACAATTATGGCAATACCAAACTTATATATTTTTTATATCTCTTAACCCCGTTAAAAAAAAAAAAACATGTGTAATCCATGTGTAATGCATTGTAAAATCACTATACTTAAAATAACCACTTCCATACCAGATGCTTTACCCCCCTTCCAAACCAGGCACATTTTCAAGTTTTTTGTATGTGTGGTTTTGGAGGGCTATAACATTTTTATCATTTGCGTCATTCAACTAATTTCTGCGTCTTTTTTCGGTGACACATAAGGCTTTATTTTTATGTTGTTTTTATTTTTTCATGTGTTTTCATTTTTTTTTATATCCGGGAAAATATAAACAAACGAGGAAGAAAAACGTGGCTGTTTTTCACTTTTCATTTTTTTTAATTTAATAACACAAAGTGCTACTAAAAAACTTTATAAAACAGTTTTTACTCTCCGTTACAGTAATTTTTATTTTGTATGGTGCCGTTGCGGGTGGGGCTATAACCTTTAAAAAGGGCGTTTTATTGGCGTATTATTTTATTTATTTTTTAATTATTTTTTTTACATTTTTTTAACTTTTCTATTAATTTTTTTTATTATTTATTTATTTTTTTACATTACATAGTTACATAGTAGATGAGGTTGGATGAAGACATCAGTCCATCAAGTCCAACCTATAACCCTACAGTCTCCTACAGTGTTGATCCAGAGGAAGGCAAAAAAAACCCCATGAGGCTTATGCCAATTGCTCCTTTTCATGGGAAAAAATTCCTTCCCGACTCCAATCTGGCAATCAGTATAAAACCCTGGATCAATGTGCCCTTAAAATCTATAACCCATAACCCGTAATGTTGTTCTGTTCGAGAAAGGCATGCAGGCCGTCTTTGAACTTGGTCGATGAATCCACCATCACCACTTCCTGGGGCAGAGAGTTCCATAGCCTCACTGTTCTTACTGTAAAGAAAAAGAATCCTCTTCTATGTTGCTGGTGAAACTTTCTCTCCTCCAGTCGTAGAGGATGTCCCGTTGTTACTGTCACTGGCCTAGGGGTAAAAAGATCATTAGAAAGTTCTTTGTGCTGTCTCTTCATGTATTTGTACATTGTTATTAGATCTCCCTGTAGACGTCTTTTCTCTAAACTGAATAACCCCAAGTTTGTTAATCTATCGTTGTACTCCAATCCACCCATTCCTCTAATAATTTTGGTTGCCCTTATTTGCACTGTTTCTAGTTCGATTATGTCTTTCTTGTACACTAGGGCCCAGAATTGTGCACAATAGTCTAAGTGTGGCCGTACCAGTGATTTATATAGAGGCATAACTATGTTCTTGTCATGAGAATCTATACCTCTTTTGATGCATCCCATAATTTTATTTGCCTTGGCAGCAGCTGCCTGGCACTGGTCACTAAAGGTAAGCTTACTGTCCACCAAAATCCCCAAGTCTTTTTCATTGACAGTCTTACCCAGTAATTTACTATTAAGTGCATTATCATACATTTTATTTCGTTGACCAAAAGTATCTTAAATCAACTTAATTTGCCAAGTCTTGGCCCATGCTTCCAGCTTCCTTAGATCCCCTTATAACATTCTATTATCCTCCTCATTTTTGATTACCTTGCAAAGTTTAGTATCATCTGAAAATATGGACACCCTGCTTTGCAAACCATCTACCAGGTCATTAATAAAGATATTAAACAGGAGAGGGCCCAATACTGACCCCTGTGGCACCCCACTGGTGACTGTGACCCAGTCTGAATATTTACCATTAATAAGCACCCTCTGTTTCCTTTCAGTGAGCCAGTTGTGAACCCAAATGCATATGTTTTCCTCCAGTCCCAACATTCTCATTTTGCATACCAACCTTTTATGTGGTACCGTATCAAAAGCCTTTGAAAAGTCCAGATACACCACGTCCACTGCATTACCCATATCCAGTCTTGAACCGACCTCTTCATAGAAGCTGATCAGATTAGTCTGACAGGAACGTTTCCTCATAAACCCATGCTGATTGGGTGTTATAAGATGATTTACATTGAAGTACTCTAGGATTGCATCTCTTAGAAAGCCCTCAAATATCTTACCCACTACAGAAGTCAAACTTCTGTATAGAAACTGTCCTTTAGTTTCCAGGCTCACTTTTAGACCCCTTTTTGAAAATTGGCACCACATTTGCTATGCGCCAATCAAGTGGAACAGACCCCATCATTACTGAATCTTTAAATATTAGATATAAGGGTCTGTCTATCACTGTGCATAATTCCCCAGAACTCGGGGGTGTATGCCATCTGGACCTGGCTATTTCTCTATTTTAGTGTTTTGAAGGTGGCACCGCACCTCCTCCTGGGTTAAACAGGTGACATTTAATGGAGAGTTAACATTACCCCTAATCATGTTGCCGGCCATTGGTTTTTCTTGTGTAAACACCGTAGAGAAGAAGGTATTTAATAGTTGTGCTTTTTCCTCATCCTCCTCCACCATTACACCCAGATTGTTTTTGAGAGGGCCTACATTGTCAGTTTTTATTCTCTTTTTATTTATGTAATTGAAGAATAATTTTGGATTATTTTTACTTACCTTGACAATTTTTCTCTCAGCCTCGATCTTCGCCTCCTTTATTTGTTTTTTACACAATTTATTTTTCTCTTTATAGTTTTTTAATGCTGTGTCACTACTTTCTTTTTTTAGCACTTTAAATGCTTCCTTTTTATCCCTCATTGCACTCCTTACTGTTTTAGTTAGCCATATTGGTTTTCTATGATTTCTGGCCTCTTTATTCCCATAAGGGATATGTTTTTATTGGTCCTATTTAGAAGGCTTTTGAAAATGTCCCATTTTGTTTGTGTTCCAGTCATAATAGACCTTTGGAGACATCTGATCACTTTTTTTTTTGTTGGGGAGCGTGGATTCTCCTGTAACTGGGGTTGGTACATTTAGCCCCAGTTGCAGGAGGAATACAGCCTCCTGCACATTACTTTCACATTACTATAGAGCTGATCTGAGTCCTGTAGGATCCAGCAGCTCTAACAGATTCTGATCCCAGCAGATCACATGACCATCGGGTCAGAGGGGAGCCACAAGATGGAAGGTTCATAGCGTTGTATACAGTGCTCATTGAGAGCTGTATACACAGCGATCGGGAATGCAGGGAAGGAAATAAACCTTCCCTGTCTTCTCTCTGGGAGCTCTGGCTAAAGTTACAACTAGCTCCCCATTTCAGCAGCTGCACAATTTTGTACAGCTGCTGAGTTCTGTTTTGACATATGGGTATGTCCTTGCAGAACTAGACAACCACCTTCCAGATGTAAAAACCCAATGGGCGGTCCGGAAGTGGTTAAATAGAGTTTAGCACAGTCTATAAGAGAAATATTCTAATGACAAGCTTAGGAGCCTTTAATAGGCTCCCAACTATCATACCAGGGGATTGTCAGCCTCAGATTTCACTCCCAGAGTTTGCGATCCACCTCAAAATGTGGGAGTCCATGCACTGCAGGGGGATTATTGCCTTCGATCAGTGTGGGCACTGATCACGGGCAATGATGCTATGTTTTTATAATACAGAAGGCTATTGCGGCCACTCTGTTCCTGTACGGCCACTATATTTAAATATCCGACATCCAACTGAATGTCGGGAAAGGGTTAATAAAGAATAATAATTTCAGTGCGATAAAATGCATTTAGGATGAGATACACATCTCCTGATAAATAAGCTACACCCTCTGAAAGATACAAGGCTCACAGCTGGCATAGTTTTCAGGAATCATTTACACCAGTAAACTGGCATAAATGATAATAACTCTAGTGTGCCCTCCACACCATGCACCCATCCATGAAAGTGGTGTGGACAGTGCAAAACAGAAAAAAAATAGCAGGTGTTTGCTCAAAATCCAATTTGAGCAAAAAAATTGCAACTTTTTTATGCCTTGTGTGCCAGATAACTGGCATACTTGGCATAGTAAATTTCCCTATTCACTCCTAAGTATTTTGTTAATTGCTAAAATATTCAATAAAAATTTTGATACATCATTTACTTAAATGCTTTTGATAGAATATATTGTAAAATACCATTAATTAATGAATAGAAAACACTGTGACTATTGCTCTTTGTTACATTGTGTAATATATTTGTCCAGGTTACATATATATCAGATATTTAAATCTCTGAGCTACAATACGATAAATATTATAATACAACCTGGCATTTCCCACTAGTAAAACAGCTCTACTGCTCTACTTTAATAAAAGCAGACAAGAATATAAATAATGTGCATATTACTTAAGGTGGTTTAAATGTGCAAAGAATCAAGTACATAAAATTACACAGGAGTAAGAAATTTACTTAGAATTATTATTCATTGGAATTTGTAGGCTAAAATGGTTCAGAAGATCAAAATGTGAAATTCGAATCCCCTAGATTTGCTGGTATAATAAGGCAATTATTTGAAAATCTATTACTCCTGGTATGTAATGTAAGTTTTTCTCCATGGTGATGCTTTTCTGAATAGTCTATTTTAAAGAGCACTATTCAGGCACATGAGACTAACGTATGAAATCATACGCTGGTCCATAGTCAGAAAATAATTCAAATATTTCAAAAATTTAGCCATTAAAACATTATAGCCCAATGATTTTTGTATATGCAGTTTATGAAAATAAACTGAAAATAAAAATGCCCTTTGTAAAGTGCTGCGGAATATGTTAATATAAATAAAATTTATAATTATTATTACTATTATTACTATAAATCTAAGATTAATACTACTGTCCAGAATTTCATTCTCTAACCCTAATACAGCATATGTTTATAAGATATCTAAAATGTTAATAATCCATACATACGTACAAATGTGTTTATACTTATCTGATCAATTGGTTAAATGGGTTATCCCATCTAAGGTTTTCACCTTACCCTCACTTCCTGGTTTCATTGACAAGTGGGCAGCTTTCGCTTGTGTGATGGTTTTTAACAAGTCTCCCAAGACTTGTTAAAAACTACACATTGTTATCTCTGGAGAACCACTGATCCAGCACTGTTCTAGCCAATATCAGGGCTCAGTAGTTAAGTACACTTTGCTGAACTGGTAGACTGCTGCATTAGCTATCAATCACAGTGGAGAGAAGAGAATCAAGATGGATGGGAACAGGGACTAATTTCACAAGCCTTGCCACTGCTGCTAGATAGCAAAGGTGATTAGAAACCTAGTCAATGAGCTGTAAACACTGAGAACACATACTCAGCAGTATCTGGCAAACAGCAAAATAGACAAAGCAATGTATAGGACAAAAACACTTCAGCTGGCTTAAGGGACAATCCTTACTATAATCCTTGAGATGGGAATACCTCTTTAAGGACTCAGGAATTTTTCAGGAATTATCACAATATCATGCTTTCACTTTGCATAGTATAGGGCAGAAGTAATGCAATGTACAGCAATATTAATCATAACCTTAACTTTCAAGTTCCATACTGGGACTCAGTAAAAATGTAAAAGCCTATGGCAAAACTGACTGTTTCCCATCCTACTAAGAAAGAGTTAACAAAATGTAATCAATAAGCTATATATTTCCCAGAATGTTGCAATAGAAAAATTCAACTTACTGCACAACAATCGAGTCCTTACTTTCTTACATGTATTTGACTTATAAGGACCATCTTAACTCACAGTTTTAGTTCATTCTCATATATAATGTAGCATGGTGGCTCAGTGGTTAGCACTGCAGCATTGTAGTCCTGGTTTTGAATCTAGCCAAGGACAACATCTGCACGGAGTTTGTGTGTTCTCCATGTGTTTGCATAGGTTGTCCTCCCACACTCCAAAGACATGTTGATAGAGAATTTAGATAGTGAGCCACACATGGGACAGTGTGTAATGGCAATATCTGTAGAGTGCTATGGAGTATGTTCTTACAATAGAAGTAAAATAAATATATATTCCAATTCCTTTAAACCACTTTCCAGAATACCAATTAAACATACTACATTTGTTACTGTTCTATAAATCTATCAACTATGTAAATCTTTATTTCTAGTTTAATTTCATTTTTGTCAGTGTTAACTTCTCATATTTCTGCCTGCTCAGCTTCTGGGGATCTCTTATGTTTTGCCTCCTTCAGAACTGATTCAGAGTTACAATAAGTAGAACAGGTCAAAAAATGAAGATTAGAAGACCAATGAATTCCAAGAGGAACTAAGGGCACTACATAAGTTTGTTTCAACAGTTAGAAAAAAAAAATCTTTATCTGTCAAAGAAAAACAACTAAGGAAGACATTATAAAGAAAACTATTTAATCTCCACTTATAATGGGCAAAAAGTTTAGGGGCAAATTTATAAATTCTGTCACAAATACTATTCTGAAGATGATCTTGAGCATGAAACATGTCCTATTTATACTGTATAATGACTAGCCAGCATTTTAGATTTGCATTTTAGGTGTAAGTGTGCGATCCCAAAAAATACCACTTTAACACACCTGACAAACTAATTCTGTAAATGTAACACATGTCCCATAAAAAATGTTGAAAGGCTTTTGGGAAACTGGGAAAATATAAAGGACATTCAAACCATTGAAACAGACCATGTGCATGCTACAGGGCCCCTGTACAGATAAAGTTCTAACAATCTGTGAAAGGATAACTTCTCCACAGGTACTACTAATTTAAAGATCATGAAAAGAAGAAGCAACAAACAATCTTTTCTTTTTTGAGGTGGTTGGTTGTTTGGTTGAAATCAATGGGAGCTGAGATTCAGTAATGCGCCATGGCCACTATGTAGTGCCATCTGCTTCTGGTTTTGCATACTATATAGTATAGGGATCCGATGCAATCTTGAACAGCTCATCCGTGCAGGAACTGGCTGTTAGCACCCAACTGATCAGATATTTATAGCCTATCCATTTAACATGATATGTTAAATGTATAATACTAAGCAGTTAATGGTGAGAGCCTTAACAATTATGCAGTGGTTTAGACTCAAAATGCTGCATTTGTGAATTACTGTAGTATAATGTGAATGTATTGTTTTTTTTTTTTTTTATTGGTCAGCCAATATTGATTGCCTTATTTTTATGGTCTGCTATGTTTGCTTATTTTTGTTAAGCTTTTGTTTGTTTCTTAATATTGAAAATGTTTTCTGAGTTTAAGAAAATGTTTAGGAATGTGATCAATGTGCCCTTTCATTCTGTAGAAAATTTTATTCGATTTTTGACCTTGCTTCAAATACTTTACAATATAACACAATATATGAAGAATAGCTTAAGACTATATTCACGTGACTGTGGATAAAAATGGCCATTTTGCATTATTGGGGCAGCTATAGATCCCTCATAGACTTAAGTCTATCGACAAGTCCATGAAAATGGACAAAAATTGGAAATGACCTATTTTCTGACAATCCTTTAACAAAAAAAATGGATGTGTTAATAGCCCCATTGAAACCAATATTTTTTTAAAAAAATGCTGTATGATGGCTGTTACTAAAAAGGTGGTCACCTAACCTTTTTTTTATCCTCATGTGAATAAGGCCTTATATTAAACAATGTGAATAAGTAGTAGACACAAAATTACATTTTTTGTTTTATAGCTAATGTAATAAGTGCACATACCCCAGGAGACTAAAATATAAGAAATCTTACTAGTTTCCTTGAATTTTGAAATCAGCTATTTTTAACCTTTTAGCGCCAATGTGATTTTCCATTTTTCACTTTCTCTTTTTCCTCCCCATAGTTGTATGATTATTTATTTTCTGTGATCAAGTTCTATGTTCTAGTATTTCATTTTCTATATAGTGTATGCAATACTGTAAAAAAATATATATTTTGGGGGGTTAAATAGGGAAAACTGCAATCATGCCACAGTTTTATGGTTTTTGTTTTTATGAAGTTCACTGTGTGGTAAAAACGACATGTTAGCTTTATTCTGCAGGTGAGTACAATCCAGCAACACCAAAATGTAGATAGTTTATGGAGTTGTGAACTTTTTTAGCAGGACAAGCTGATGTTTATATTCAAACAATTATAGGGTAAATAGGACTTTTTTATGTCATAAAATTTTTTTAGGAGGTTGTGTAACCTAAAAGCAGTGATTCATGCATTGTGAATTTTTTTTTAATTACTGTATTCACTGTTATATTTTAATAGTTTGGGTATTTTTGGATGCAGTGATTCAATTTTTTTTTATTATTTGTTATGCATTGCAAAATAAAGTTAAGTGGGGGGAGATGTTTTTTTTTTTCCTTTTTTTTTTTCCCTTTTTTATTTTTAGTCCCAGTAGAGAACTTTAACAGGCAGTCATTTATACCATACCCTAGGTGCAGATCCTAGGAAGATTGCCACTTCCAATGTTAATACAAATATCAAAAAATGGCAGCACTCCACTGGTACCAAAAAAGAAAGCAGGTGTCTTTATTCCAAGTAGCAACGTTTTGATCCCATCTGGAACCTTTTTCAAGCACAAAGGAGTGAGCACAGCAACATTTTATAAGTAACACAAAGTGTCTATACAATGCATTACAATCCATCAATCAATTAGTGTAAATCTACATAACATATCAAGTGAAAAAATTAATACAAATAAAATCCAAATCGCTATAGTACATTATTGAAGTACTGTGCATTTAAACATATTTCATAGACATATATATATATGTATACAATCAACTGTACTTAATTGATTATATGTTATCCTCCTTTATAATGTGACATAAATTAAAGTGCAGGTGCTATTAATATACTTTTATAGAAACATCCCCATATGTACTTACAAGAGACGCCAACTCACACATGTGTATCTTTTTCTCTGTGTGCATGCACCCATCACTTCATCAATAGGAAACTCAGGCACTTCTGGTGCGCATGCGCAGGAGACTGCAGCGATTACCTGGCGCCATATTACATGTGGGAAAATGCTTGTATAGCTATTGCACTCATTCAAGTTAGTATAAGAGCGCTGAAGTTTACAAAATCTAATGGGTAAGCATGCGTAGTTTATACTCATACTCCTAAAACTTCCACTTTTCTTATGGGCAAACAAATCCTACATATTAATCCAACTACTAGTCAAAGTATTTGCATATGCAAAGTATAATCTTATAGATACAATCTCTTACGTATATAAGGATGCTACATAGATAATTGAGGTATTTCAACCAGACTAAGCATTGACATATGGTCTTATTTAAAGGAGTAGTCCCAAATAAATCCACATTAGGATATATTAATCCATATATATATGAGAAAACCATAACTCAGACCATCACCTGATGGCTCTGAGATGGAACTCAACCATATATTGAGTCAACCAGGTCATATGTGGAACTGTATCCCAATAAGACACAGATCACACATATAGAGCCATGCAGATATTCTGAACCACTCTTAAACCAGAGACTCGACTGATCCACAAACTGTGGAAATACTGCAAAAAGTAGTCTGAATTGTACCCAATTCTAAATGGAAAAACCGCATGCATAAAATACCTCCAATAAAATATAAAAATGAATATCTGTACATATTAATTGAAATTTCCAAATAAAAAAAATATTTATTAAAATAAAATCTGTATTATCAATAAATTACATAATAATACAAAAAAGTAAAAAAAAGATATTTTTATATAAAAATAATAAAATACAAAAAAAATAGATGTTCCATAGATTTTCATTAAAGTGATATTAGTGATTTGTGTGTAGTGTATCATTTAAGAAAATAACAACAATATATGAGTATCAAATCATATACATATGTATACAGTATATCAAAAAATTTACAAATACATGAATATATCATAAAGCATATATAAGAAAACTAATGCTTATATGTACATATCATATATGAAGCAATATTAGTAATATCACTAGGGAAATAAATTCCCTGTCACTAAAATACACCTAAAGTATCTATTGAGGAGAGTCATACTACAGTTTCCACTGGCAATCCGCACATCTCAGCACATAGCCGCCAATTTGAAATCAACATTGAGACCTTTCAATCTCAATGTAATCAATTTGTGGATCCATTCAAGCTCTTTACGCTTGAGAAGATGTTCCCTATCTCCACCCCAACTAAGTGGAGGGATATGATCGATGATTCTAAAACTAAGCTGTTGCTCAGTGTGTTTGCATTCATGAAAGAGTTTTGGAATGGGAAGATCTTTCTTTTCTTTCCTTCCTGTGTAATGATGTTGATTTAAACGAGTCTTTAAATCTAGGATCGTTTCCCATATATAGACAGATAGATAGATAGATAAAAGACACATAGGAATTAGAGCAGCACCAAAGACTCAAAAAAGGTGCAAATCCATGGGCCAGGGTCTGGCAAATGATTCCTCCAACAATAGACAAAAAACGGCAGCACTCCAAAGTAGTGAAAAAATCTCTGATGTGAATTTATTCTAATAACTACATTTCTTGAGAAAGGTCCAACACTCCTAGGACCAAAATGTAGTTCTCGGAATAAATTCACATCAGAGATTTTTTCACTACTTTAGAGTGCTGCCATTTTTTTGTCTAGATAGATAAGGCTAAAGTTATACAGGCTATGCAAACTATTCATCTGACATATACCAAAATTGTGTTTGTTGTTTTTTATTTGATCATATTGGTGACATACATCATTGTGGTATGTGCCACAGCCTTCCATCAGAGATATACAGATGTGTCCTCCATCATATTATATCACAAAGTATGTTGATATATGTATGGTCACCAATTGTTTGTTTCAAGGGGTTTGAATTTTGGAATGGACACATCTGTTTGTCAGAAAATTGTTCTGACAAGTCACACCTCACTGAATGGAATATAGTTATTGCTCAAGTGATCTTTGTCACACTTAAGTGACATTTGCAAATTTGGTGTAATCAGAGAAGCACTACGCTACTTTCCAACAATATAGCAGTCACATCCAGGAGCAGTTTGCACTGGGGTAGATGGTGTTTTCATGACACAAATTAATTTATGACTTTCCCTTCTTATTGGCTTCAACAATGAGGAAAAGCTGCTAAATAGTTAATGTTTTTAGTTACGTTACCTTTGTACCTCTTGTAGCCAGGACAATTTTTTGTGACTCAATTGGAAAATCAGACACACAATACCTCTTAAAAGTAAAAGCTGAAGATGTGTAGGGCTCATATCTATCACTTAGGCGTATGTCACTAAAAATCTAGTTTTCAGTTGAAAATTTAAATAAGTAATAACCTATTAATAATACACTGGTCATTATAACCTGTGATCAAAAGACTTATTAAAAGATACCCTAAGTTTTGGCATCGGCTGAGAATTCAGGCATTAAAACATCAATTATATATTGTACTTTGTATATTGAGTAATTTCATCCTACCACTGCAGTACAATATATACTGTATAAGAAACACACATGGCACATGGGAACAAATCAAGACTTCATTAAAATGCAGTTTTAGAAGCCTTCAGAAATAAATTTTTATACTCATCTCTTAGAAAAGTCAGATAAGGTACAGCATACTAGGAACTCAGACCACAACAATTATAAATATATAAAGTCCAGTAGAATCGTACCAACCACACAATGTTTTGCTATTTCCAAATATAAAATAGATTAAGATGGATTGTAGTTCAGTAGAAACATGGTCCTTATGTTCATCCCAAATACAGTTATATTCAGCAATAAATAACTATCTATGACTATCTACCATCAGCTACAGCATCACATATAAAGAACACTCAGCACTAAGTATACACATAGATGTAGCTTTTATATCTATATGTTTACAAATGGTATCTGAAGTAAGGACAAAAAAAATAGTGTTATTGTGTTACTGGCGCATTTAACAATATAATGGTGAAAGGGCAACAACTGTCATCTAAGTTGGTTCAGAATATGCATCAACTGTTTTATCATCTAAAAATGAAGAAGTGGGTAAGTCCAAATAATATTTAGTAGTGTTTATGCTTTTTAGAATCTGTGATGGTTCAAATGGTTGGTTGTTATGATATTGAGGTAAGGTACTGTACTATGGTATTTCTCATGATAAGGTATGAAAATACTTTTACCGGGTGTATTTAAGAGCAGTATGCATTTCTTGTATATGCATGTATATTATTTCATGTAAATTCCTTCATACATATGAATCTCTACATTTTCTATGAAAAATAATAATGTTGTGGTTTAGACCCCTTGCAGACGATTGTGGTATTGTACAATGTGCTATCTGGGTTTCTCCTTTCCCACGCACACAACTGTGAATTACTTGATGAATTACGGATGACATCCGTGTGCTCCCTGTGTATGATTGAATGGCACGGCCGGCGGCTAACACACGGTCATGTGCAACAGGCCTTAGTTTTACACAGGACAAAATTTTGACAAGGTTTAGATGTATAATAAAATATTATATCTTGAACAGATAAAAAGTCAAATTTTAAACATAAATATAAAAATGACATTTTTATACACTTTTTAATACATGCCTAATTTTTCATATTCTTGAACCTCAGGCTACATTTTCAGGATACAACAGTTAATGGCACATGAAACAAATATTATACAATATTGTTATTATTTTCTTCTTATAACTCTTTTATGGAATATATGTGTTAAAAATGACCACCAAATATTATCAATGCATTATCTAAATGTTTTCTCTTGTGTGAGTATTAGGTCAATTTCTGATGTAACACATTAAAAAATTATTGCAAATTTATATTTTATTTAATAATAAGATAAAAATCCTATATTATGCTTCATAATGTTCTACAATTACTGATGGTTTACTCAGCCTTTCTACCTACTATAATTGAGATTAAAATGATCTGCGTTATATTAGAAGTAAGATTAGAGTTAGTGAGTAAGTTGGAATGGGGTGTTAAATATTATGTACATTTACTTTAGTTATACAAGATGCTACTTAAGTAGTCGCTATCTCCACCAACCACCTCATAAATAGTTATTATATCAACATGAATGTTTATTTAATGTATAGTGATTTGATCCCATGACCTTAGCTCCTAGCAAAAAAACATATTGCATGTGGAAAACTCAACATTTCTGATCCTTGCTTCCCCTAAAATCTGCTATATAGAGATACCTATAGTCACTATATCATCTGTAGTTGCAATATAGACTGTCTGTTCCAAAGGATATGTAAGAATTTAGTAAGACTTTAATTTAATAAATTACTCTTAGTCCCGCCTTTGCTAGGGTAAGATGCAACAAATTCATTAAGACGCATAGGCTTTTTCTATAACTGGCACAGACCTATGCTATAATTTATACCTTACTGTGCCCTGTCCACTTTTTTGAAAAATGGGGAAACAATTGTTTGTTCCAAAAAAATGCTCAAAATTCTAAACCTCTTTTATACCAGGAAATTTGAACAAGTTGCATAATAAATATTTTAGTGGTAGGCCTTAATATAATTTTCTGTAGCTGCCATGATTTTGCTACGGAGGCTATATAAAGAAATTTGTACTACTGGTATACTAATATTTTAACTAAGATATACATGTTTTTAATACTTAAAAAGAGATCCTGAATTGTTGAATTAGAGTCACTATATGTTGTTTTTATACAGAACATTTTCAGAAAAAAAAAATAAAGGAAAGTCTTTGAGACTCCCCAGAGATTTAGTGGCAGTACATAGCGAAAACTGTGGCGGAATATTGATTGTTCTTGTTTAACCTGATGATGCTGTTAATTATTAACATTTCCACCTCTTTTTGTTCTCTTAAAAGCTGGCAAGAACTGGAACTTTAGATTAGATAACCCCAAGTAACTGACATTTGCTGTTACAACAAAGACCTAACATTCACTTGCACAGAAAAGAGCACTGATTATATAAACTATCCTCTATTTTCCATTAAAAAAATCTGTAATTTGTGAATTGTAAATACATTTTCCCATGTAAACACATTCTCATTATGTTTTTCCCTAAATAACATTCTG
This sequence comes from Leptodactylus fallax, assembly GCA_947044405.1. Classification (NCBI taxonomy): domain Eukaryota; kingdom Metazoa; phylum Chordata; class Amphibia; order Anura; family Leptodactylidae; genus Leptodactylus; species Leptodactylus fallax. The sequence continues at coordinate 5,579,005 of CAMRHE010000024.1, forward strand.
TGTTATCTAATAATTGAAGTGAAAAACTGCAGGAATTTCAGAGTCTGCAAAAAAAAAGAAAGCATTGGTTTGCAAAAACATTATTAAACAGTGTTCCATAGATTCAACATAGCATTATTCTACATTAAAATAATCTGCATTACTGCATTAACTTCTTTAAAGTTTGTTTTATAGTCCATAGTGAAATTCTCAATTCTCACAGTTTCAGAGTGGAAATCTACCACATTTCGATGCTAGAGAAAAGTCTATACTTAACCTTCTTTATTGTTTTTTTTCTTTTTTGGAACTGTTATCAAGCACTGTACAGTAATATGCTATAGGAGGTCTACTACTTCTGCTCAAAGACCCTGTAATCATCAACAGGACCAAAGCATGCTCAATAAATCAATTATGCCCTCAGTCAGATTCATCCTGTTGTGATTTCCTGTTGGAAAAAGGCAGGTCAAGTTCTTCCCTAAATCGTTGGAATATTTTTAACAGATCATCTGTATATAGATGACAATAATGTCTGATATCTTTATGTTCCCAGTCTCAGAACCTCTCTATTTGATGAAGATAACCTGCTTCAATTATTCTTCATTTTCTGCCATGTGAGTGGGCCCTAATAGTTCCCCCACAAATTATTTGTCCCTGCCACCTTGGAATATAGTGCTCCCTACAGGTATTAGTCCTCTCCTATATGAATAATAGTATTACTTATTACTACTTGCTACTACTACTACTTATTACTAATTATTACTTAATAGTATTACATATGTGGGGGACTATTACCTAGGAGGGCACTATAACCTATGTGTGAGCACTATTCCATTTGGCATAAGTACTATAATAGTGCCTTAATAGTGCTCCCAGGTAATTGTCCCCCCACATAAATAATGCTATTAACTATGGAGGTGTGCTAGTACAGTAATAGTACCCTCACAGTGAAACCCACACAGTTAAAAGCCTCCCCACTACAGCATAATATTCAGTCTGCTCTGTGGAACTATATAAATATATTTTTACTGAAAGTGCAGTTATAAAGTGGGCAGTAACTTCTCTGTGGGCATCATTTATTCTCCTTCTGTGTGCTAGAGCAACTCCTGTCTGCTGCATCACTGTTCTGTAAGTACAATATAATTATATAGCAGGGAGGGGCACCAAGGGACCTCTATCATTGTGGGGGCAGCAGCAGGTACTGGGGTGATATACAGGTGGTGGCTTGGGGGCAGAAAGTAGTGCAGTTCTGTTTGCACCTGAACTGCTTGACAGAACCTCCCCCTCAGGGACACTTTTAGAATTCAGAGAATTCAGAATGATCTCCCCACCATAAACCCATGAAATCAGAATCCATATACTTTATATATAAAAGTTTCTCCATTTTCCCATACAGGCTTCTTTGTCATGCTGAATAGATTTCATTAAAACTTTCAATATTCTTCAATCCTAGGGGTAACTTCTCATTTCCATTTATACATGATTTGTTTCCTAGTAATGCTGTTAAGACTGCCAATTTAGTCCTTGTATCCTCAATTTTATCAACATCTATTCCTGAAACACATTTAGTGGCATCTTCCTCCAGATATTGTTAATTCTCTTTATTACTCCTGTCCACAAATTAAATAAATGTGGACATTCCCACGTTACATGTATTAGGTTCCATAAGAATATATCTGTTGCTCTGGAACCCAATTATTTATTTTTATTGGTGATTAATAAAACCAGAAAATAACAAAAAAAATATTTTCATCCTGGTTACAATGCCCAATGTCTGAAATGCCTTTAAGAAATATGGACGTGTCCATGTTTTTGATTAAGAATTACAAATTGTCCTGAAACCAATTCAATACCATATCCTGACATTCTAACAAAAGTCTTGAAAGACTGCAATTTCCTCTCCCCTACCATGTGGTCTAACATACTCACAAATAGGATATTTAGTATTTCTCGTTTAACTTTTTATACACATATCTGGACATTTCCAATCAAGAGGACAGGTAAGAGAGAACACATGAGCATAAATCCCTCTATATTCCACATGTTCAAAGTAAAATGCCACATATCAAAGACATGCAGTGATTAACTGCTTTGGCAATAATGATGCACCACATTCTGTGCAGCGTTGCTTGCATATATATGAATTGCTTGCATATATATGAATTGCATGCAAAGTTCATCAGAAAAAAATCTTCACTAGTGTTTGGCGAATTGGCTCACAGCGAAACATATTCATCCAGAATAATTCAAATTGTTTTGTTTTTACTGAAAACGAACAATTTGGGATTCATTAAAATGGCTGCCGCAACATGATTTGTAGTAAACAAATCTTCAGAGGTTCGCCCATCCTTAATTTTTACCTGTGATCTTTACAAAAGTCAGCATCGCACAGATGCTAAACATATCTTTAATAAGCAAGAGGCATTCAGGAATTCAATGCTGCACTCTGTAAAAAAAATAAAAAATGTTACCATTTTGCTTTAAACCTCTGATGAAAAATAAGAAGTATTTTACAAAAAGCATGGGGGGTTCTGTTATATGTTGACGTTGTGCAGCAGCTTTTGAAAATATTTTGCAGAGGGAAAAATTTAATTGGATTCTACTTAATACCATGACATCACTCAAGTCAATCAACTATACAATAACAATACAGTTCTTACAGAATAATGAAATGATAAAAACACACAATATCATATTTCTATTTGTTTGAAAAATTGTTACCACCAAAATATTGACTTAAAGAGGACTTTTCATGTCCTCATGAAAGTGCTTTTATATGCCACTAATCCGATAGTGGGCTGAATTCAGTGTACTGTCAGTTTTCCAAGTATGTGCCGCGCTGCTGGAGATATCGATGCCGTTAATTTCGGCACCAATATCTCCCCACTGTCGGAAGGGCAGGCCTTACGGCCTAGCATCATCGCTGGGCAGTAAGGAATGCCCCCTCTAACAGTACAAGGCTATGTTAGAGTACAGTCAGAGGGGGGCATTCCTCACAGTTCAGCATCATCGCTGAGCAGGTAAGGAACACCCCAGCAATGGCGCTAGGCTATAAGGCCAGCCCTTCTGACAATGGAAAGATATCAGTGCCAAAACTAACAGCACTGAAAATCTCCAGCATCGGGACATATACCGGGAAAGCCGATAGTGTGCTGTTGGCTTTCTAGTGGTATATAAAACTGCACATTGGTGAGGACATGAAAGGTCCTCTTTCATTTTACAAGATCAGAACTGAAAGAAAAGCAGAGTTCTCTACTGGGCAGCAAAAATTACTGTTACTAACAGACCTATTTAAAACCATTTTGGATTTACAGAACAGTAAAGAGCACTTATGGAATATATTTCTTCCCCCAAAAAAATTTCATGTGAAATAAGCTGCCTAGTGATCTTATAATAGATGGAGATAGATAGATAGATAGATAGATAGATAGATAGGATACGGAAAGTATTCAGACCCCTTTAAACTTTTCACTCTTTGTTTCATTGCAGCCATTTGCTAAAAGCAAAAAAGTTCATTTTATTTCTCATTAATGTACACTCAGCACCCCATCTTGACAGAAAAAAAACATAAATGTAGATATTTTTGCAAATTTATTTAAAAAAAACCCTGAAATATCACATGGCCATAAGCATTCAGACCCTTTGCTGTGACACTCATATTTAACTCATATGCTGTCCATTTCCTTTTGATCCTCCTTGAGATGGTTCTACTCCTTCATTGGAGTCCAGTTGTATTTAATTAAACTGATTGGACTTGATTAGGAAAGGCACACACCTGTCTATATAAGACCTCACAGCTCACAGTGCATGTCAGAGCAAATGAGAATCATGAGGTTAAAGGAACTGCCCAAGGAGCTCAGAGACAGAATTGTGGCAAGGCACAGATCTGTCCAAGGTTACAAAAGAATTTCTACAGCGCTCAAGGTTCCTAAGAGCACAGTGGCCTCAATAATCCTTAAATGGCAGAAGTTTGGGACGACCAGAACTCTTCCTAGACCATGCCGCCCAGCCAAACTGAGCAATCGTGGGAGAAAAGCCTTGATGAGAGAGGTAAAGAAAAACCCAAAGATCACTGTGGCTGAGCTCCAGAGATGCAGTAGGGAGATGGGAGAAAGTTCCACCAGTCGGGGCTTCATGGCAGAGTGGCCCGAAGGAAGCCTCTCCTCAGTGCAAGACATATGAAAGCCCTCATAGAGTTTGCCAAAAAACACATGAAGGATACCCAGACTATGAGAAATAAGATTCTCTAGTCTGATGAGACGATGATTGAACTTTTTGGCGTTAATTCTAAGCGGTTTGTATGGAGAAAACCAGGCACTGCTCATCACTTGCCCAATACAATCCCAACAGTGAAACATGGTGGTGGCAGCATGATGCTATGGGGGTGTTTTTCAGCTGCAGGGACAGGATGACTGGTTGCAATTGAAGAAAGACCTCTTCCAGAGTGCTCTGGACCTCAGACTGGGCCGAAGATTCACCTTCCAACAAGACAATGACCCTAAGCACACAGCTAAAATAACAAAGGAATGGCTTCGGAACAACTCTGTGACCATTTTTGACTGGCCCAGCCAGAGCCCTGACCTCAACCCAATTGAGCATCTCTGAAGAACCTGAAAATGGCTGTCCACCAACGTTCACTATCCAACCTGACGGAACTGGAAATGATCTGCAAGGAAGAATGCCAGAGGATCCCCAAATCCAGATGTGAAAAACTTGTTGCATCATTCCCAAGAAGACTCATGGCTGTACTAGCTCAAAAGGGTGCTTCTACTCAATACTGGGCAAAGGGTCTGAATATTTATGACCATGTGATATTTCAGTTTTTATTTTTTAATAAATTTGCAAAAATATCTACATTTCTGTTTTTTCTGTCAAGATGGGGTGCTGAGTGTACATTAATAAGAAATAAAATGAACTTTTTTTGCTTTTAGAAAATGGCTGCAATGAAACAAAGAGTGAAAAATTTAAAGGGGTCTGAATACTTTCCGTACCCACTGTAGATAGATAGATAGATAGATAGATAGATAGATAGATAGATAGATAGTTGATGGATTCCAAAAATCTATTGTTCCTGAGCTGCTGGTCAAATAAAAATATATGAACTTCATATCCCTTTATATTTTCACAAACATGCATTAAAAATGTAATTTGTAAGACTATCACCTTGTTAGTATTTTAGAGTACAGAGTGGAAATTGATGTTGAAAAATAGAATCTTCTTGTTATATTTTCTTGATTGCATCTAACTTATACAATGTTAATTCAGTGCATCACATGCCACAACAAGTTGTCCATTACTAGATAATTCACTTTTATAAATTTATAATATATTTTTACTTCCAAAAATTTATAGACATGCTTTATAAAACAGAACTTATGACTTTTGTTTGCTAAATTGCTTACAATGAAATTATACTTCAAATTTAGATTTCTGTTCCTTCTTTCTTCTACTCTAATTCTTTATAGGTTCATTAAATGCCAAACTCATCTGAAATTAATGCAGGGACACAATTCTAATTTGATAAAAATCACCTTGATTTTTATAAATAATATCATCGAAGGAGGAATAAATTCCAATTAAATCTTCAAAGAACACCACAAATAAGCAGTAAGACACAAGCTACTTCTTAAAAATAAAGCAGCAACTTACAGTCAACCATTAATTACCTCTTGTTTGTTTTAGCTCTAGCTCTTTTGAATCTAGATATAGTACAAACCAATTAGCTTTAGCTATAAAATTAACTATAACTATAACAAACCCTAAATTTACAAGGGCCCCTTCCTCAATATAGCTTCAATACATATGCTTTATTTCTACACATTACATGTACATATCCTCTCTTTTTACACATATAACATTTTACCTTTTTGAGAGACCTCTTTAATGCATTTCTTATTTTATACCATCCGCTGTCTTAGCCCTACTATTATTTGATCGTGCACAAAAAATTAGTAGAGATAGATAGATAGATAGATAGATAGATAGATAGATAGATAGATAGATAATAACTGCTAAATAAATGCTTAAATGCTTCATGCTTCATGGCTGAATATAATGAATGTTTGTTAGCATGATACAAATGGGGGTAAATTGGAGCCTTTTAAGACTTTTGTTAGCATGTCATTATATTATGTTAATAATAATAATAATACATTTTATTTATATAGCGCCAACATATTCCGCAGCACTGTACAATTTGTAGGGTTCAAGTACTGACAAAAAAGATACATTACAAAGAAATAGTCAATTCACACACTGGGACTGAGGGCCCTGCTTGCAAGAGCTTACAATCTATGAGAATTCATTCCGAGACAAATTGGAATCTTTAATCAGACCAGAGATTAGATTTGTGTGGGCACATTTAAAATGGCAAATTTAAATTGTATGATTTTGCTCAGGTACTAATTGAAAAAAAAAAAAAACATGCATTTTTCAATATAATATTATGCAAAATAAAAATACAATACAATACAATGTAATATATATTTTTCCATAAAAATACTCTATAGAATTATAACATTTGGACACAACTTCTCAGACTGCAGTATTATATAAACGTTCTTCTGTAAATATATACAGTATTTATGAATAAATATTCACACGCAATATTGAATGAACATAGTACTGCAAATGCCCTTCAGAAGGCTTTCATCCCCATCATCCTGCTAAAGGAAATAGAATTTTATGTTTAATTTTTTTCACATAGTTTTCATTTTCCAGGTGCAAAACATGCCTTAGGGTAAAACAGAAATATGTCATTCTATCATATTTGATGTTTTCTCTAACCTTGACTTATATTAGTTCAAAGAGTTTACTTTACAGTTCTGTAATCTTTAATCTTCATAAACAGTGAGCTGCAACATACCCACTTTTTTGTTGGTAGTAGTATAAAATATACATGACAAAAAAGACGTTAAACTCTTAGACTATAGTATTTTTATGCTATATATTTTGGCCAATATTTCATCTGTTTTACAGATATGTCCACAATCAACTGATATCAACTTGGTTAAATATTTTGATTTGTCTTAAAACCAATTCAACGTGATGGGGAATAGTTATCAATATTTTATGACTACTTTTGCTACAAAATTTATGGTGCACAGCATTTATGACATATTTCTGAACAGTGTGCACCAGAAAGAACAGAAAAATACAACTGGCTCAAAACTTTTGAAAAATGTGCACCAGAATGGGTATGGTTTTGAGGTTTCTAAATTTACAAAATATTCATGAAACAGAAAAGAACAAATATGGCACAGATTTTCTTGTACAAAATAGACCAAGTTTAAAATGGTGTAATGAGTTTACGACAATTTACTTTGTGTGCCATAAAATCCCATCTTGCACCACATATTTAATTCCTCAATAAGCAAGAGATGATTAATGTCTACATATGTTGTGCCAAAAATTGTAGGGTTTTTGATGCGTGTGCCAAATATTTGGTACTTACACCCTGCGAGTTAAGTTTTGTGTCCAAAGATTTTGTCTACAGATTTTGTCTACATGTTTTGCGCCTAAAATTTGTCTCATGGTGAAGCTCAACACTTTTAGTCAGAGGGTATTTGAGTCAGAATTTTGGAGCTTCTAGAAACTTTCCATATTTAAAAAGTTCCGTACGACAGATTCATAAATATGTCTAAAACAACAAACGGGCTTTGACAGTATTGATAAATGTGCCCCATTATCTCAACATGATAGCAAAAGCCTTGAAAATATTCAATCTCCTCCCTACACACACAGATGCACACTTGGGTGGTCACACAGACACAAATAGGATAGTTAGCATATCATGTGATGAGTTTTCATGAAACTCTGATGTGTTGAGAAAAGCAGCTTAACTTGTGGCACACATATTTGAACATGTCCAGCCACAAGGACAGCTAAAAAAAGTACATATTTGTATGGTCAAATCAATATCAAGTAGTGTTTGGCAGTGCTGTAAAACTCTGTATGAACGTTCAACTACCAATCAGTGTAAAGGATGCAGAACACCATTCCCAAAGATAGAAAGTTTGGGAATGTTTCCATTTTTATTATGTTATTCTACTGCACTGTATATCTTTTATTAGTTAATGTAAATAGAAGGGAAATAGATCACACAAAGCCAAGACATAATATTTATCTTATACAATATAGTAGATCATTCACTAAAGTAGTTTTTCGTTACAAGATTCAGTTGAAATCATAGCTTCTATTATTATATTTCATGCTGACTCTTTGGTCTATAAATTAATAGAAAGTTTGGCTTTATTTGTCTAGGTTTGTAGTAAATAATTTTCTTTGAATTGTTCTTTAATTTATGGTAGTAAAAGCAATATAACTTGCTGTACTCTTTCACTAGAAAACCACAGAACATATTCACATATAATGTAAAATGCATCGTATTTCACTATTATATGTACTCAAGTATATATAAAGAATAATCTTTAAAAAAACAATAGGCCATATATAGTCATACAATTGTAACGGATCCACAGTTGAAATTATTTACATTAGGTGTAAAACGTTTTCATTCATGTTGGAGTGAATGCAGAATCTTGGTTAAATCTATTGATTGCAAATCAAACAATCCATAGAAATGAAATACAAATGTTTATAAAAATACACACTGAGATTTTAGATAAAAGAAAATAGGAAAAAAAAATTGATAATGATTAAAACTTCCGCAGTTATCTCAGGAAGTGGGTGGGCTAATTTCACTAACTGGTATAGGGTACTAATATATTTTCTGTGCTTTAGTGTAGATGGGGAATTAATATATTATTATTATGGAATGAAAATCAGGAATTGCAAAATCTGCAGACTTCTTGTTAAGAAATCATATCCTGAAATCTGTCCAGATGGATTCTCAGCATAGGCATCTCTGAGTTCCCTGACTTCATTGCCTGTTGTTTTAACCTTTGGTGGACACTAAAGTAGTCAGGGAAGGGCTAAAATAGGCAGGAAGATTTTTTATGGATTGTAAAGTTGGAGAGTTGTTTTTGTTCTGGGGATATATGTGAATTTATAGTTCTCTGTTCCAGCCTGGTGCTATTGGGACATTCTGACCTCTTCTCCCTTATCTGCAGTGTTCTTTAACTATTGATTGTACAGAAGGGACTAAAGTGGGTTTTAGCACAGGATTTCACAGAAAGGAGCTAAATTCCATTAATACAATATATTAAAATATGTATGAATGTTACAATTGCTGACAGAAAATCAAAAATTGTTTGAAAATGTAGGGACACTTTAATTGTTGACTGCTTGGCTGCTAGGTCATATGGACCATTCTAGACAATTCTGTAAAATGGACAAAACATTATAATGCATACTACCAAATAACGGCATTTAAGGAGCCCTAGACCATATGCTCCTCTATTCATAAGGAAGCTTCAGATTCCGACAAAATAGATGTCATGCAACATCAGATGACATAATTCACAGATAATAAATAAAGGATTACTTTCAGGGGAGAAACTCTACAATATACAAAGTTACTATGCATTGACTGTCTGAGTGCCTCTAGCTCCATAGTATCGATCTACAAGGACTCCATGTGCTGCCATACATTTTTAGCAAACATACGTCCTGCCACATACATAAAGTCTCAGATATCAAATAGGTTCTGTATGTAAATGGATAACTTTTTAGAATATTCTCTTATGTTCTTTTCTGTATAATTTACTATCGGTTGCTCTTTAAAATGACTCACTATAGGTTTCTGTCTAAAGTGTCATTAAAAAAAAATAAATCAAAGTAAAATTAGTGCTTTTACCCAGGAAGTTTGATGCTGCTATGCCCTGCAGGGAAACTCAGAAATTTGTAAGATAGGTTTTTTTTAGCTTTATATACTAAAATATCAACCTCTGTCTCCATGACTATTTTATATGCAAATGATGCAACCACAGTTCTTCTTGATAACTTGCTTTATATACTTTCATGTAAAACATCTATCATTTAATGTTCACTTCACTGCATGTGCCCTTGTCTTTTTGATTTTACAGTAGGTTTTTGAGCATAGTGAAGATATACATTCCTTAATGCATACAATAGACTTAAACCAGAAAATTGTTCTAAATAAATTCCTTTCTCTAGAGAAATCACCAAAAAGTATTGAAGCTTCCATGATTTTATAGCATTAAGTTGAGTTTGAACAGCATTAGAATAAAATAAACTTTGACAAACCTTACTGCAATGACAAATAAATTGGGTCATATTACTTGTTATATATTTTTAATTGTAATCAGCCCTATGAACAATATGTCAGTTTATCTGCAGAGTGTGAAATGAAAAATTCATTGTTTTTTCAAGTACAGGCTTTTAAGACAGGAGGTGTTCTAATATTGTATTAGTACAGTGAAAATGGAGTGTTTGATTCTCTGAATATTAATGTGTTGGAAAGAATATAGTAAAGAAAATTGAATTCTCTGAAGTGACAGGAACCTTATTTAAATAGTTTTGATTAAATGAAAGATTTTCACACAATTGAAAGGAATGAATAGCAATTCAGCTCCAAAGAGGCTTTTAAGACTGAAGAAGTTGGGAAAAAACACTATGTCATTAGCAAAGTAATTAGACTTTCAAAGATCTTTAATTAGTTGCTGTCTTTTACTCTGTTTTTTTGTAAATTGCTTCATTGCAAACATGCAGTGTGACTTATCTTCTGTTTGGCGTGTGAACATATTTTATTTTCCCTGCCATAATCTGATTAAACAGTTTCTTATTGGTCCTAGCAGAAATAAACCTATTGTTTAAACTACTGTACACCAAAAGTTTAGCAAAGTATAGGTTTATAATATATAGAGGAAATCCAAATGTATTTTTATCTCTTCCTCATAAAAATGTATTGTGAACTCAACATGAGCAAAATTAAAACATGGATATCTTCTGCTGACTTTCTTGGTATTAAAAAACCCCAAAAAAGACAAAAACAGGACAAAGGGAAAGGAGATGAAGGGATAAAGTGCTGGCATAATATTTTTTTTGTGCATTGTTGGTGATTAGTGTTTTTTCAAGAAACCATATCCGGAAGTTAAGCTGTTTAACATATACCAAAAGAACACTTTTTAACATGTATTTGGCCATAGATACTTATGGATATGTCACAGGACAAAATATGTTTACTTTCTTGTTCCCTAGCTAAATACTATACCAACTGGATTTAGATAAGATTAATAAGTATCTTCCACCAGTTTTCTTTCTTGTGGAGGAGAACTATTTTGTATATTTTTCCAAAAGACAGTTACTTGAAAGGTCATGTTCAGATGATTAGTTATGTATTCTATACCTCAATCCTTGTAAAAATAGACATAGACTTGAAATGTTCATCACGTAAAAAGGACTAGACTTTCCAATTAATAATGTGGCTTGTGCATGGAAAAAGCACATGGTAGTCATAGGATATGTGACAGTGCAAACTGCAATTAAGCAGCTGCTGTGGATTCTCTTTCAAATTTGCTCTTTTATTTTTCAGCATAAAAAAAAGTCCCCTGAATATTTCCTACTCTCCTACATCAAATGGACCTCTGTTTCCAAGATCTTGTGTTGTGTTTACTGAAACACTTACCTAAATGCTATGGATCATTATTTGAACAAGTTGATATTTGGTGTGTCATTTTTAATACAATAAATGTATTGTTCCATATAAAAAAGCTAAAAATTGTTAGCATAATATATCCTACAGGTAAATTCAACCACAGTAGACAATGTGTATAAAGTATAAATAAAATCACATTACTCAAAATGTATTTAAGAAGCTCATTGTTTCACAGCTACTGTAGTTTTCACACTTGCATTTTTTAAGTATTTCACATCTAATGGATTTTTGGACCAAATGCTGATACTACTTTACTGAGTTTAGCATGAAAAAGTAGAGAAAATCAAATATATTTTTCCGTACTTTTTGTTTTGTACTTTTCACTAAAATATAATTTTCTGCAAGCTCTCATATATAGAAAAATGCAGTTTAAAATTATGCAAGTGTGGATGTACCACTTTTTCATAAGAATGAATAGAGGTTTATTGTTGATCTGTATATGGTCTACAATGCTTAGTTTGCCTTTGACATTTTGTATTATTTAAATAACAAATATTTTTCATAACTATTCAATTAAAATTCTCCAATACTTGCAATATTTTTAGAATCATATATTTTTAGTTTAAAACTATACATTCTGAACACCAATACCTACAAAAACACTCCATATAAAGATAAAATACGGTAGTGTGCCTAGTGTAGAAATTATTTAATGATACATGTCTCAGAGCATGTTCAAAGAACAACAAAGAGAGAAGTAATAAATCTTATCCACAGGCCCTAAATTTGATATATCCGTGTGTTAGGTATTCCTGGTATAGGCTATGTTGAACAGATTACTTTGTCTATATCTCTTTGACCAGCATTTTGTATAAAATAAAAAAAAGCTTAATTAGTCATATATATACATATATTCTATATGTATATTTTATATAAATTGTTGAAGTTTATAATGTTTTTATATCATATGCTTCATGTGAAATTTCAATTTTAAACTAAGTTTTATATCTTTCTGTTCTTTTACAGTGATGATTGATGGATATCTCTTCCTCTTGCTGGATTAATTTTTTTTTCTTCATTTGTCACAGGTTTAGCCCATATGAATGGTATAACCCACATCCTTGCAATCCTGATTCAGACGTGGTGGAAAACAATTTTACCTTGCTAAATAGTTTCTGGTTTGGCGTTGGAGCTCTCATGCAGCAAGGTATACGATTCAGCCTTTTCAATCACTTGGGCACCATATCCCACTATTTTCTGGGGATATATCTCACTATGGTACAAGATGCTTGCATGGGTGCCTCTGTGCATGTAGCCATATTCAGCCTTACATTCATGATGAAGCATCTAATAATAGGCATCATCTAACCCAATTCAATTAATTACTCTAAGAACATAAGTGTTCTTGAATCTTACATTTTCATGACATTTGATTGTAATCAACTTAATAACATTTCATAAATCAATGATATCCCATTAGCAGCTGCAGAATATGGCTTTTAACATCTTCACTCCCAAATATCATTTAAAATGTTTAATTTATTATGTTAATTTTACATAAAAAATTAGGTATGAATTGTTATATTTAGTTTGATAATGATATTCTGTTAAGTAAATTTAGTTGTCAAATTAACACATGTGAGCTAGAAATATTAAATATAATATTATCATTTAATTTTTTCAGTCATCTGATCAAACTTACAAATTCAACACATAGAGATTAAAATAATATTAATACTAAAAACATATTTAACCCTTAAATATAATTGTGAAATTACTATGTAGAGAAATGTAAATGTAAAGTAAAATATGTTATAGTATATTTTTTAAAATATGCTTGATTCTTAAATTTAATTATAGTCTTCTCAAAATGTAAATTTTAAAAATATTTAAAGGTAAAATAGAAGGATTCTTGTGTATGTGTAAAGGTATACATGATAGAGGAGACCCGTACATTTCTTGCTGTCACCTCCACTTCAGGAAACGGTGGGATATGGTGCTGGACATGACGTTACCTTGGGTACATGACAGTCAGCCCCTAACCGGCACTCTGATACAGTTTCAAGTCTGCCCAATATTTTTTTAGGATGTAAAATTGTAAAACCTATGAAACTTAGTATAAATGATTTTTTATTACTGTACTTTATTTCTTCCTTCTCTTTTATTCTGACCATTTAAACATTGAATGAATAAATGGAAGAAAGAAATGTTATTATAGACTATATATCACAATAACGCATGTTATATATTACTTTACTTTTTTAGTTTTTGTAAAAAAAAAGGTTTTTGGCATCCCATTCAAAAATGATATATAAAGACTACATTATGGTAAGATAAAATTATTGCTTAGATTGACTTTTTCAACCAATCAAATCCACATTCATTTTAAAATATAACCTTCTTTGTTGTATTTTATATAATGAAATAACCATATTTTACCCCAAACCAAAATGTTGCATAACAATGGTCAATCATGCATTGACTTCATTTTAGTAAATAATAGATCAATAGTCAGAAGGGTTTAACTGTTCTATGTTGAAAGTTATATGTCTATAAATATATAATTTAGAGTTTATTATCAACATTTATATTATTAACACCATGGCTAGTCTTAGGTTAGATTCTGCCCTGTACAATCCATTTTATTGATGAAGCATATTGTGCTTGAATATTTAAGTTGAAGAAAACCATTACCATAGAATGTTCAAACAATAATGCCTAATCAATAAATTGGAGAAAGAAGCTGCATCCTTTGTAACTGCCATAGATTCAGCCACCAAGTGTGGGATCACGGGTGCAAACTCTAAGTATCCAGGTCATCATAGCCACTGATCCTTTCTTCAATAATAACGATGATGTATCCTGTGTGATCACACAGGAAATACCCTCAAGGTCAGCACTAATTAATACAGTTATAGAACTCTAAACATACTGAATTACATAATTTTTCTCAAAATTAGCTTGTCTACTCATTTTACACTATTTGCAGTAATAATGCATACCTTGTTCCCAAATTCCCACTCTTTTATACTCAATGTCTCAATCTTACTGCTTCTAGTGAGAAAACTTTTTTGCCTTGACCAAAAAATATCATTGTCATCTAGTAATGACTCTAGCAAGATCTGTGTAACTAGACAGCAATACCTTGTAAATGTCTCCACAATATTTTTTTCACATTTATTGATTATGCTGCCAATAACAATAGATTTATTGTTTATCATTGAGTCTTTCCTGCATTTATCTGCATTTGTGTTGAAACCAATACAATATCACAGCATGCTAACAAAAGCCTTGAAAGGGTAGTAAAATATACACACAAATAGGATAGTTAGCATATTTTGATAACTTGTCACAAAACATTGTCATGTTGAAAGAAGCAGAATAACTTGTTATACACATGTCCAGCCATGAACACATGTTCAGAACATGTGCAGCCGTGAACAAAGGTAAGGAAGAGTACATCTGTATGTTTTGATTTTGTTGTGTACAGGTTTTATGTAGTTTTTAACAGGCAAATAACAGGATTATAACACAATTTTTTGGATCCTATGTTTTCATAACAGGTATTCAATACCTCAGTACAAATTAAACAATTAAAGAACCATAGATTTGTGGCTATTAACTCTGGTTCTTTTTTCAGTGCTGTTGCTTCATTAAACATTATTAGGATGTAGTCAAGTTGGGACCTCAAAGGGGTATTTCAGTTTTGATAAAGATCATAGGGGTCTGATACCAGGACCCCCGCTGATCAGCTGCTTGAAGAGGCTGCAGCATTTGTGTGCGTGCTATTGCCTCTTCTTTTTTTTTTACAACTTTTATTTTTCAACATTTCATATGAAAACCATAGCTCAAATATACATCATACAAAGAATGACATAGCCAAATACAATTAACTTTAATCAAAATTACAACACCCTACAAAAAACATCCACATCCATTCTACCCAAGGGGTCTACACAGAGGAAAAAAAAACAAACAAACCTCCAAACAACTATTATTTCTGTACACACAAAAGCTCTCCCACAAAGACTGTTTTGTCTTCTATTTTAAGGTGAAAGAACATTTTTCCAAATACATGACCTTATAAACCCACAATAATGAATATTTCCCATTTAGGCTTAAAATGGTTACCCAAATGGTAGGTGCCTGGTTGTCAAAGTTAGCATAATATTTCTACTGGGTCTAACTATGCCCATTACAAAACTTACAGTGACATCAGAGGAAAGGTTAGAGAAGAAAGTAGTTGTGTAATTGTGAATAAAATGTATAAAATAATAAAGCCCTCCAGTAATGTTAATTTTTGGGTCTCAGACTGTAGAAATGTATACAATAATGAATTAATGAATTAGTTAAAGAGTAACCATCCACTTTCAATGTCATAGGGATAAGGGCACAATTATTGTAAGTTGTAAGTAGTGTGTATCAATATCAAAATTAATGGCAGTAAAAAGTCTATTTTCTTTATTACTAGGAAAAGGATATTTATTTTCCTATTGTTGCAAACTAAAATCTAATAATTAGCATATCAATATTAAGCAATAGTTATGTGTATACTGAACAATATATATATATATATATATATATATATATATATATATATAAAGAGAGAGAGAGAGAGAGAGAGAGAGAGAGATAATCTGAAGATGAAATTAGAGTCAGGTGTTTTCAATCAAAGAGATGGCAGTCAGATGTAAGAGGGTGACCAGTTTTATTTAAAGAACAGTGACCTATCAAACATTTGTGGAAGTGTATCATGAGAAAAGGTGATTTTTGGAGAACTCAGAAGTAGAGTTGTTGATGCTCATCAGGCTGCAATAGGTTGCAAAGCTATCTTTAAAGAGTCTGGCCTCTACCAATCAACAGTCACATAGATTGTATACAAATGGACAAAATTCAAAACCAGGAGTGGTCGACCAACTAAGATCACACCAAGAGCAAGGTGTATAATAGTCCCTGTGTTCACAAACGAACCCACAGTAACCTCTAAGCAAATAAAGTTCTTTATTACATTAGCATCAGGAGACACATTGAAGAACAATGGTGTGCATGACAGGGTTGCAATGAGAAAGCTTCTGTTCTCCAAAAAGAATATTGCTGCCTGTCTACAGTTTGCTAAAGATCACCTGGACTAACCAGAAGACTGTTGGATTTTGTGTTATCAATCTGTCAAAGCCTGGCGTAGAGGGATGATTTTGTGAAGGCCCAACTCCCATTTTTCATCTTGCTTACGGGAGCCTCTTATTAAATCACTTGTTCCCTTTTCTAGTTGGGCCTTTATTAAGACTAGCATTTTATACGCCATTCTTAATAAATGTGTCAAAGTATGTTTAGAAAAAGGAAAACACTGCATTCCAGGACAAAAAACCCCATACAATCTGTGAAACATGGTGATGGTAGGTTTTTGGTTTGGGCCTGTTTAGATGCATTTGGGCCAGGATGGCTTGCCATCATTGATGGAGCAATGAATTCTCAATTTTACCAGAAAATTCTGCAGTAAACTGTCAGGACATCTGTTCATGAGCAGAACCTCAAGAGAATCCAACCAGCAACACAATGAACCTAAGCACACAAGTCATTCTACCAAAGTCATAGATTGCAGACTATCACTCATAGGACCACCTTGCTAACTATATAGCATAGAAAAATTTTCAATAAATAAATGATAGGTTATACCGAATCTTTTTCCACAAAATTATAAATAATTCTCCTCAGCTCCTCTTGCTCCATTTTCCATGTGACAAGTTCTCTTTAACCCCTTAATGACCGGGCCATTTTTTGTTTTTGCGTTTTCGTTTTTCCCTCCCCACATTCCAAGAGCCATAACTTTTTCATTTTTCAGTTCACAAAGTCACATGATGGCTTATTGTTTGTGAAACAAATTGTACTTTGTAATGTCACTATTCAATATGCTGTGCAATGTACTGGGAAGCTGGAAAAAAATTCAGAATGAGGTGCAATTGGAGAAAAACTGCATTTGCGCCAAATTCATATGGGTTTAATTTTTACAGCATTCACTATGTGGTAAAAATGACATGTTACTTGTATTCTGTGGGCAATACGAACAAGGCGTTACCAAATTTATATAGTATTTGTAATGTTTTGATACCTTTTAAAAAATTAAAAATTTTGCTAAATAGAAAAAAAAATTTTGTGTCGCCATATTGTGTCACCTGTAACTTTTTCATATTTACATGTATGGAGCTGGGTAAGGCGTCTTTTTATGCGGGACAACATGACGTTTTTATTTATACCATTTGGGGAAAGATCTGATGGTTTGATCACTTTTTATTCAGTTTTTTATAGGAGACAAAGTGTTGAAAAAAACGCTATTTGGCCATTTTGATTTTTTTTTCCCCGCTACGCCGTTCACCGTATGGGATAAATATTTTAATATTTTAATAGTTTGGGCATTTTGGAGTGCCGGGATACCTAAAGTGTTTATGCTTACTTTTGTTTATTTACTTTTATATCTGATCTAGGGAAAGGGGGGTGATTTGAACTTTTTGTGTTTTTTTTAATTTTTTCATACTTTCAAAACCTTTTTTTTTTTTATACTTTTACTTGTATGATCAGACTCCCTAGGGACCTTGAAACCTAGGGAGTCTGATCGATCATACTATTCACTGCGATACTACTGTATCGCAGTGAATAGCAAAATGCCGTCACTGCTATTAGACGATGCCTCTGGCATCGTGTAATAGCTCTACTGTAATGACAGGCCTGGGAGCCTTCAATAGGCTCCTGGCTGTCATGGCAACCAAGCGCCGCCCTCCGATGACGTTCTGGAGGGCGGCGATCAGGTAAAAATGGCGGCGCCCATGGCGGCTGCGCATTTTAGACGCCGCGGTCCCGTTTGACCCCGACATCTAAAGGTTTAACAGCCGCGATCGGTGCAGGCACCGATCGCTGCTGTTAGCAGCGGGTCCTGGCTGTATTATACAGCTGGCACCCGCGGTGTATGGAGAGCGCTCAGCTACTGAGCGGTCTCCATACATCGTCATACGACTCAGGATGTACTATTACGCCCTGGGTCGTTAAGGGGTTAAAGTTTTGGAATGACCAGGTCAAAGACTTAACCTCAATCCAATAGAAATGTTGTGGAAGGATCTGAACTGACCACCATAACAGATGTGAAGTTATACTATATAAAGTAATAAGCTAAAATTTCTCCAAGTCAATGTGCAGGACTAATGAACAATTATCAGAGACATTTAGATGCAGTTATTGCTGCATAAGGGGGATCACACCAGATAATCAAAGTTTTGTCACTGACAGACATATGATATTGGATAATTTTCTTATATAAATAAATGACCCAGTGTAATATTTTGATGTGTTTGTTTGTTTGTTTTTGATTCTATTTATCCACCTTTAGAAAACCTTATCTAGTTTTAGATCAAATTTATCAAATTTAGAACATTCTGAAGGGTTTACGATATATATATATATGTCCAAATAAAGACAGCACCAGTATTAGGATGGGTGCCAACCCAAGGAATAGGCTATATCCCCAAGTAATATCCAAAAAGAATCAGGCAGCACTCAATAAGTCAGGTGAAAAAAGGTGAGGTAGTTTATTGCCTCATACTCCTTAACGTTTCAGCTCACATTGAGCCTTTTTCAAGCTGGTTCAAACATTGTGGAGTGAGTATGAGACAATAAACTATTTCACCTTTTTCACCTGACTTGTGGAGTGCTGCCTGATTCTTTTTGTGTGTGTATATATATATATACAGTACAGACCAAAAGTTTGGACACACCTTCTCATTCCAAGAGTTTTCTGTATTTTCATGACTGTAAAAATTGTAGATTCACACTGAAGGCATCAAAACTATGAATGAACACATGTGGAATTATATACTTAACAAAAAAGTGTGAAACAACTGAAAATATGTCTTATATTCTAGGTTCTTCAAAGTAGCCTCCTTTTGCTTTGATTACTGCTTTGCACACTCTTGGCAGTCTCTTGATGAGCTTCAAGAGCTAGTCACCTGAAATGGTTTTCACTTCACAGGTGTGCCCTGTCAGGTTTAATAAGTGGGATTTCTTGCCTTATAACTGGGGTTGGGACCATCAGTTGTGTTGTTCAGAAGTCAGGTGTATACACAGCTGATAGTTCTACTGAATGGAGTGTTAGAATTTGTATTATGGCAAGAAAAAAGCAGCTAAGTAATGAAAAACGAGTGGCCATCATTACTTTAAGAAATGAAGGTGAGTCAGTCCGAAAAATTGGGAAATGAAAAGCAATTTTTAAAAAATGGACCCCAAAATAATAGCAATGAAAATGTCAACTCATTCCACACAAATCTAGTTATGACATAGTTCTGTTGATGGAAAAATAAAAAAAATGGGACATATTTACTGTAAGACAGTGCAAACTTAAACTAGTGTCTAATGCTGGCATATCTTTAAACTGTCTAGTCTGAAACTTTTGAAATCAGTTTGCTCATCCGTATTCATTAATGATAATTGGTCGGTGTAATTGTATAAACCCTCCTACAGCAGGTCTGCTGCATGTTGTTGCTGCCTTGTCAGCCCGTGTAAGAAGGCCTTAAAGTCAAATCATAAACATGAATGGTAAAATTGATTCAAACTATTGCATAGGTGAATAATCAAGATTAAAATAAACTAATGCAACATGACACTACTTATGACTATATATGAAAACAGAAACAATTAATGATAACAAATGCACACAAGATCTTTTTTCTTAAATGCAGGCATTTGGGGTATCATGTGCAAAGTACCATATTATAAAGCTTCTCTTTTGAGCAATGCCATATTAACCTTTTGTATACATTTTATTTTTTGCTATCTGGTATCTCCTTTATAAAATGTTGTACTGCACCTGAAACTTTTTTTTTGTCTTGTGTGTTTTGTGTAGCAGTCAGATATTCATTTATCTTCGTTTTTACATAGACTTGTTTAGCATATGATATATTGTACTTTGTAATTATCAATTTTATTACATATGTTGAATTGCTGTTTATAAATGAGTACAATTATTTTGTGCAATCATTGTTATTAGCTATTATGTGCACATATAAGGCGTTCCCCTTTAACCAATTTGTATAGGGTTTTTGGGCATGTACAGTACATTATGTTGATAGGGATATCATATTACCCAAGCCCATTCCATTATTAAGATACGAATTGGCAACCATTTCCAAAAATATTTTAATTGTTTTATCTTTGTGTAAAATGTGTAAGTATTTTTATTATGTGTACTATTTTGGTGTATGCCTGTAAAAAAAATTGTATGACAATGAAGCAACCCAGTGAATGAATGTGCAGAGGATGGGAGTCATAGTAATAATAATAATAATAATAGTCCTTTAATAGTCCCACAATGGGGAAATTCAGTGTGTTACAGCAGCAAAGATAAGCAGATACAAATACAAATACAACATGTACAGGAATGTTCCAAGGTGAGAGGCATTACAATAATAGCAGACAGACAGATAGGGCGTAGCAGGGGGGGGGAGGGGATTTAACAGGCAGAGAGATATTTCAGTTCTCTGTGTGTAATGATCTCCGCTTAGGTCGGTGTTGGTTGTACAGCCTAACCGCGGTGGGGAGGAAAGACTTCCGATAGCGCTCCTTCTCACACCTAGGGTGGAGCAGTCGGTCACTGACAGTACTGCTCAACGCGATCACAGTCTCATGCATGGGATGGGACTTCTTCTGCATGGAGCTCACCACGGACAGTATCCTTTTGTCACCCAGCACCTGCACTGGGTCCAGTGGGCTCCCCAGGACAGAGCTGGCCCTTCTAATCAGCTTGTCGAGTCTATTCCTATCCCTGGTTGATATACTGCTCCCCCAGCAGGCCACTCCAAAGAAGATGGCTGATGCCACTACCGAGTTGAAGAAAGTTCTAAGAAGTGCCCCCCGGATTCCAAAGGCTCTCAGCTTCCTAAGCAGGTAGAGCCTGCTGTGGCCCTTCCTGTACAGGGCCTCCATATGATCTGCCCAGTCCAGCTTATTATTAAGGAGCAAACCCAGGTACTTATAGGTGTTCACAATCTCGATGCCCGTCCCCAGGATGTCCACTGGTTTAGGAGGGCTTCTGCCTTTACGGAAGTCCACCACCATCTCCTTGGTCTTCCCCGCGTTAATCTTCAGGTGGTTCCGGTGGCACCAGTCCACAAAATCCTGGTTCATTTCTCTGTACTCCCTATCATCATCATCTGTGATGAGACCCACTATTGCAGAGTCGTCAGAATACTTCTGTAGGTAGCAGCTGGATGAGTTGCACCTAAAATCTGCAGTGTACAGTGTGAAGAGGAAAGCGGCGAGAACCGTACCCTGAGGTGCCCCCGTATTACAGATCACGGTACCTGACACACAGTCTTGGGCTCTCACGTATTGAGGTCGATTTGTGAGGTAGTCTAGGATCCAGTTGGAGAGGTGGTGGTCCACTCCAGCAAGGCCCAGCTTGTCCCTCAATAACCTGGGCTGTATGGTGTTAAAAGCACTGGAGAAGTCAAAGAACATTATTCACACTGTGTTCCCTGGTTTCTCCAGGTGAGACAGAGCCCTGTGCAGAAGATGGATGATGGCATCATCTACCCCAATGCCCGGCCGATAAGCAAACTGGAGGGGGTCCATAGCGGGGCTCACTAGAGGGCGGAGATGTGTGAGAACCAATCTCTCCAAGATCTTCATCAGGTGGGATGTCAGTGCTACAGGTCTGTAGTCATTGAGGTCCATAGGGTGGGGTTTCTTTGGAACTGGTACCACACAAGAAGATTTCCATAATTCAGGGACTATTTCCTGCCTCAGGCTCATATTATACATATATGTAATTATACCACACAGCTGGTCCCCGCAAGTCTTAATTAGCCTTGCACTGATGTCATCTGGCCCTGCGGCTTTCCTCGCCTTGTCTTTTTCATCTCCTTCCTCACCTGGGCCCGTGTGAAGGTCAGACTGTGGCCAGATAAAGACAGATTTCTGGATTTACTGGTCTGTTGGGAAGTAGCCACATGGGGCGAATGGGGAGAAGTCATTGTGGTGGGGGGAGCTGAAGGACATACTGGGGTGGAAGGAGCTGGTGTGTGATCAAATCTGTTGAAGAATAGGTTTAGTTCATTAAGCCAATTAACATCTGCCTCAATCTGGCAGACAGACTGTTTATGACCCGAAATTGACTTAAGCCCCTCCCAGAATCCCCTTATGTCTTTTCTTTCCATTTGCTTTTCCATTTTTTCTTTATAACTGGCTTTTCCCTGCCTGATTTGATGCCTCAGCTCCTTTTGTACTTCCCTCAACCCCTCCTTATCTCTTGTCCTGAATGCCATCTTTTTCTCCTTAAGTAGTGTTTTTATATCAGAGTTAATCCATGGTTTGTTATTGGAGAAGCGCCTCACCACTTTTGTGGGTACTGTGTTGTCCACACAAAAATTAATGTAGTCCGTTATGCAGTGTGTGAGTCCTTCTATATCTTCTCCATAAGAGTCCTGCAGAACTTCCCATGCGGTTGTGTCAAAACAATCCCTCAGAGCCTCATCACTCTCCTCGGACCATATCCTCACTGTGCGGGTGACAGCTGGTTCTCTACGTACAATTGGTTGGTCTCTCAGCAGCTGTAGTCTCTACCAAATCCTCTGGTGCTCTTCAGGGGCGAGTGCAGTAACTAGGGGAACAGCATAGTGGAAGATGGTGGTAGTAGTAAGTTCCCCCAGGCACTTCCTGTTCTAAAGTCTCCCTGATCTTAATGATGAATGGTGTGCAAGATAGCTGTGCAGTTTGGGAACTTAGAAGATAATGAATAGTGCAATCAATACTAAATTTACTGTATTATTGGCAGTTGAACAACTAAGTAACAAATCGTCTATAGATATGAAGGCACAAGCTTGGGATACTATTTGGACTGGAGTTGAGGTTGTTGATAGCTGTTCCTGAAGTCATTGCGTATTCTTGGGATCAGACAATCCTCAACCTGTGCTGTTTTCTCTTTCACAAAAACACAAAAATATTCCTGCGGGGAATAGGTTTTAAAAATAGTGTCCGATCTAGCACGTGGCTCATAGGTTGAAAAGTAACTATGAGGTCCTTCCAAAATTTCTCTCACAGACTTGCACTTCACTTCCAGAATATGAGCAAAGTAACTAATGACTCATCTCTTGACTGTGATATTTAATACTATCCTTGACTAGCCCTCAACTTAGCCTATGCACCCCAGATTCCTATTTCTTTCTACCTGGTAGGAACTGACTAGTCTCTTCTCTTGACTAGAATGTTATGGTTGAGGATTGTACCATTTTCCCAATTTCAACCTCAGTGATTTAGCCCATTAAAGTTACAAGACACCTTGAGGCAAGAATGTATGTTAAAAACATGTCAGAATGCAAGAACACAGCAAAACACTCAAAATCCTTCCTGTGGTAGTCCCATTCGGATACTACAACAATATGGATCTCTAACTTGGTTAATGATTCTAACCTGCGACAAACATATCTGGACATGTCCAACAAAGAAGTGCAAAAAGGGATACATCTGAAGGCCAGAGGCATTGCCTGATAGATAGTTTCATACCGACAGCATAATATATTCCATCACAAAAATAGCTCAATCTACTGTATTATGTAAGTAATCAAAATATTGCAAGTTCAAGCCCCCTAGGGGCAAAAAAATTGTAAAAAAAAAAACAAAGTTTTATAAAAAAAAAAAATATATATAATGTTAATTCTCTCACTTCCTAAATCCTGTAATGACCTAAGCAATACAACTGTCATGCTATTTACCCTCACATTGAGCAACAAATATATTATATATATATATATATATATATATATATATATATATGAGTTTCTGTCTGTTCTCACCAAATTTGGTACACAGATAC
Organism: Leptodactylus fallax; assembly: GCA_947044405.1. NCBI lineage: Eukaryota > Metazoa > Chordata > Amphibia > Anura > Leptodactylidae > Leptodactylus > Leptodactylus fallax. Next base: position 5,603,349 of record CAMRHE010000024.1, read on the forward strand.
ATCAGGTGTCCTGGAAGAGTTTAGACTGGGTCTCAGCTCTCTAGGACGTACCATTCCTGAGATACAGTATTCCCAAAAAATGACCTGCATTAGCTAATACAAGCTTGCAAGTCTTTCACTCATGTACTGCCATACACACGGTCACATGTCCCTTATCAGCCAATAGAAACTCGCAGGCGCTTACTCTCCTCAGGCACACTGGTTTCCATAGCAACCAAGCTATTTATGACCTGTATGAATCAATAGCAGTTCGCAGGTCCTTAAATATTCAGTCATATCATGTGTATCAGCCAATATAACTTCACATTTAATTTGCCAGGTTTCCATAACAACACAGCCATAAACAGACTGTACCTATACTAGACTCAGTGGCGTAACTAGGAATGGCTGGTCCCCAAGGTGAACATTTGACATGCCCTCCCCCGCACAAACTGTATTCCTACACACACTATTATGCCCCATAGTGGCCCCTACACATGCTATTATGCCCCACAGTGGCCCCTGCACACACTGTTATGCCCCACAGTGGCCCCTGCACACAGTATTATGCCCCATAGTGGCCCCTGCACACAGTATTATGCCCCATAGTGGCCTCTTCATATAGTATTGTGCACACTCCCCGCTATCTCTTCAATGTTGGACCAAACATCACGTGAGCCAGACATGCATCGCAACGCATAATGAAGTCAGAGCGGCCCACCGACGTCTGGGACGTCACCAAGGAGGCCCGAAGCCTGCTGGAGCACACGAGAGGTGAATAACAGTGTTTTTTATGTTCCCTCACCTCCCCTGAGCCTCCAATCATTATACTTTGGGGTCTGAAAAATGCAACAAAATGCATGGCTGCTGCTCGAGCTTATGAAAACTCTCAGCAGACCCAATCCCATCTCCAATCTAACAAGGCATTGTCAGCCACATGAACACAGCTGCACTCCATGTTTCCATAACAACCCAGCCATTTTTCTTCACTGCTGGAGGTCAGCTTTAAATGGGCAGGGTGCTGTGGATGACACTGATACACAAGGTCACAAACACACAGCTTTACTCCAGATTTTCCATAACAACTGATCGCAGGCTTTTCACTGATATCCATACTGAGATACACATGATCACATGACGCTTATGGACCAATGGAAAATCTCAGGTTCTTCAGTCTTGACATACACACAACTTTACACTAGGTTTCCATAGCAACCAAGCTATTTATGACCTATATGAGTCAATAGCAGTTCGCAGGTCCTTAAATGTTCAGTCATATCATGTGTATCAGCCAATATAACTTCACATTTAGTTTACCAGGTTTCCATAACAACACAGCCAAGAATAGACAGTACCTATACTGGATTACCATACTGGATGTCAAGTGCAAAACTGGCCAATTCTTATGGGGCCACTACAAAAACAAAAAATGAAATATACCCGTGCGAAGCCAGGTCCTTCTGCTAGTGTGTGTGTTATATATATATATATATATATATATATATATATATATATATATATATTTTTTTTTTTGTCTTTTGGTCACCAAAGAATGTTATAAAAAAACAATCAAAAAGCGTTATGTTACGCAAAATGGCATTAATAAAAACGTCAGTTTTTTTTCCAAAAAAAAAAAACAAAACAAAACAAAAGAAAACACCACACAATTTGGTTAACAATAAAATAATAAAATTGGAAAGGAATGATGCCAAAGAAAAAAATTGTTAGAAAAAGGGTTTTTACTTTGCAACAGTAGTAAAACTTAAAAACGCTATACAAATTTAGTACTGATTTAATAAGTCTTATTATGTGGGTGAATATGCCCATAATTCCTTTTTAACTAAGTTGAAACCTTGGTTCGCTTATTTTGAATGTATCTTAAAAATATATACAGTGAAGGAAATAAGTATTTGATCCCTTCCTGATTTTGTAAGTTTGCCCATTGACAAAGACATGAACAGTCTATAATTTTAAGGGTAGGTTAATTTTAACAGTGAGAGATAGAATATCAAAAATAAAATCCAGAAAATCACATTGTATAAATTTTATAAATGTATTTGCATTTTGCAGAGAGAAATAAGTATTTGATCCCTCTGGCAAACAAGACTTAATACTTGGTGACAAAACCCTTGTTGGCAAGCACAGCAGTCAGATGTTTTTTGTAGTTGATGATGAGGTTTGCGCACATGTCAGGAGGAATTTTGTTCCACTCTTCTTTGCAGATCATCTATAAATCATTAAGATTTTGAGGCTGTCGCTTGGCTACTCGGAGCTTCAGCTCCCTCCATAAGTTTTCTATGGGATTAAGGTCTGGAGACTGGCTAGGCCACTCCATGACCTTAATATTCTTCTTTTTGAGCCACTCCTTTGTTGCCTTGGCTGTATGTTTTGGGTTTTGGGTCATTGTCCTGCTGGAAGACCCAGGCATGACCCATTTTTAATATCCTGGCGGATATTTACTGTTAATGGCTCCATCCATTCTCCCATTGATGCGGTGAAGTAGTCCTGTGCCCTTAGTAGTGAAACACCCCCAAAACATAATGTTTTCACCTCCATGCTTGACAGTGGGGACGGTGTTCTTTGTCTCAAAGCAGAGGCGTAGCTAGGGGTTCAGCATGGGGGGGGGCGAACATGTCCAAGTGGACATGTTCCTATACCGTTACTATCAGTATATGGTGAGCATATAGTGGTATATAGTGGCTCTACACAGGGCTCTGCAAACAATTTAGGTGAATACAGTACAGTAACATTTAGTGACTTACAGGTGACGTCTCTGACTAATCGTTCACATTCCCCATCTTCTTCATCTGGATGGCCATGACCACTTCTTTCAGTCTCTGTAAAGTTTACAACACAGACATCTTTGGCTCCTCACTTTTCCAGGCACCTGAACCACATTGCCTTTGCCTGCATACCCATCCTGCTGCTACCCCTAATTATAAAATGTATAATATAACCCCCCGTAATGAATAATACTCCCAAGTGCATCTTTAAATTAATAACTTCCCTCTGCACCAGCTTTAAATAGTGCCCCTTATTATTATTAATGCCCCATGTGTTTCCTAATTAAATGGTTAAAAAAAAAAAAAAAGGTAAAAAAAATCCAATACCCGGGACCCCCAGGATCAGCTGTTTGAATGAACTGTGGTACCTGTGTAAGTACCGTAACTTTCAGCCTCATCCTATACACATCTATGTGACTAGGCTGTAATTACATCACACGGTCACTATAAACAGACAGCATGTGATATAAACAGGCGCCAGGCACCTTCTTACAGCTGATCAGTGGGGATTCACTTATCTCTTATTGATCTTTTACTCTGAGGATAGATCATGAATAAAAATGAGCTGGAAAATGTGGCGTCCTGCAGCAAAAAAAAAAAGCTGCAGGAAAAACAGCGGTGGTGACGCATCGTGGTTCTTCCTGCAGTGCTTTACACAGTAAGTTTGCAGAGGTTTCTGCTTCAATTATATCTATAGGGAAATAGCTGGCGTTTCCGTAGGTATAATTGACATGCTGTGATTTCCAAAACTGCAACTGTTTTGGAAATCGCAGCGTACCCGCTGAACATATTTTACTGCAAAGTGGTGATGGGATGGGGGGCCCCATGTGGCAAAAACCCACAGAAAAAAAAATGCACCATTCTAGCAAATGTCATGCACACATTGCAGAAAAATACGTGCAGAAGACAATGCGATTTCGAAAACTGTTGCGGTTTTGGAAATTGCAGCATGTCAATTATACCTATGGAAACACTGGCAGTTTCCATATAGGTGTATTGAAAACAGAAAGTCCACAGGGGAAACCTCTGCAGACCTTCTGTGAAAAGCACTGCGGGAAAAACCACAATGTTACCGCCGCGCTTTTTCCTGTGGCACTTTTTTTGCTGCAGCCCGGTATGTGGGGCCTTAGTCTTAACAAAGCCCAAGTGCCACCTTAATTAAATTAATTGACCTTCATATTATGCCCCTGATTCCCCCTGACATAAATACTGCACCCCTAATGACCCCTTATATCAATGACCACCCCCTTATGTTCATAATGCCTCCTAACATAAATGATGCCCCCTAATGGCCCCTTATATAATAACCTCCCCCCTTGTATTCATAATACCCCGTAATAACCCTTATATAAATGACCCCCCCACCGTCGTAATGCCCCCTAATGAATCCTCCCTTTATAGTTATATTTCCCCCTCCTAAGCACCCCTTATACTGTTAATATACCCACAACTGCGCTAAAAAAAAAAAAAAAAAGGTCTACTCACCTACCTATGATCCTAATGAATGGAGCTGCCGCCTCCTTTCAGTCCACGCACAGAACGTCTTTGTCTGAGTGCAGGCGGCGCGATGTTGTGACGTCATCGTGCCGCCCGTGCTGAGAAGCAGGCATCCATCTGTGGTCCTGGGGTCTTGTAAACCGCAGGCCTGTAAGTCTTCTAATAGATTTAGTGCATTTTCACCAGACCATATGCCAGTAATTTTAAGGGATTGTCCAGTTTGAGTGAATAGATGTTAATTCCTTTTGTAGATCTTGTGTGAGATGTAATTCATTGTTTACTCCAGTGGATAACACTCACGTCATAATCATGAGATGGACAGTCCATGGTCATGTGGCATACATGTGCATGGCTCATTACAAGATAGAGCTTTGATCTGTGTCCTGTGGCTGAAATAAGCAGAGTACCTGTCTGTCCATCAAGTGACCATGGACTGTCCATCACATGGCCATGGATTTTTATTCACTAGAAGCAAACAAAGAATGACAGCAAGCAGATATGTAGAAAACTGTGAAGAATGAATTCAAAAAGTACATTGGAAAATTGTATATTTTTTCATTATACAAACAATATGATTTATTTGCTGATACAGGTCATCCCCTTTAACTGCCTTTTTATACATTGGTGATATAATTTATACCAATTTCTAGAGTAAATTATATCTAATCTATTGGACCAATGGTAGCCTAAACTACTAACTTTTCACACATTTACAATAGTAGCAAGATAAGTTTCAAACGTGAAAATTGATGTAAATCAGTTAATAAACACCTACTATAATTAGAAAGACATTATCTACTTCTGTAGGTAAAATTAAAAAATAAAGCCTGACTCAAAACCTGCAAATTTAGGAATGAAGTAGATAACCTTGGTTATCTATGGTACTTTTCATTAGGTCACACATAATAAAGAAAACTGATATTTATGGTTCTGTGTGTAAGCATTTTAGAACAAACAGTTTTATCTGTTCTTGTGGATGTCAGTGACCTAGTGATAGCTATTTAATTTCTTTCTCTAATAAAAATTCAGCTTTTTAGCTTCAATTAGAAAAAAGATTTTGTTCTTGCAGACCATAGTTATGTTATTTATTTAAAATTTTTCAGCACTGTTTTGTACAAAAATGTTTACTTTTCTTTTTTTTTTTTTTTTATACTGGAAGTTTTTATTTACTACAGCTAGTTTACTAATTATGATTTACCATGTGGAATCAACATTAGAAAACATTGCCATTGCCAAATGAAATTTACCATAGCATTAAATATACAGTACAATAGATTTAAAGGGCTTTCATCAAAGCGTTGGGGAAATGCTTTGGGACTCTGTCTCTATACAGTGGGGGAAAAAAGTATTTAGTCAGACACCAATTGTGCAAATTCTCCCACTTAAAAAGATGAAAGAGTCCTTTAATTGACATCATAGGTAGACCTCAACTATGAGAGACAAAATGAGAAAACAAATCCACAAAATCACATTGTCTGATTTTTAAAGAATTTATTTGCAAATTATGGTGGAAAATAAGTATTTGGTCAATAACAAAAGTTCATCTCAACACTTTGTTATATATCCTTCGTTGGCAATGACAGAGGTCAAACGTTTTCTGTAAGTCTTCACAAGGTTGGCACACATTGTTGCTGGTATGTTGGCCCATTCCTCCATGCAGATCTCATCTAGAGCAGTGATGTTTTGGGGCTGTCACTGGGCAACACGGATTTTCAACTCCCTCCAAAGGTTTTCTATGGGGTTGAGATCTGTAGACTGGCTAGGCCACTCCAGGACCTTGAAATGCTTCTCATGAAGCCACTCCTTCGTTGCCCTGGCGGTGTGCTTGGGATCATTGTCATGCTGAAAGACCCAGCCGCGTTTCATCTTCAATGCCCTTGCTGATAGAAAAAGGTTTGCACTCAAAATCTCACGATACATGGCCCCATTCATTCTTTCATGTGCATGGATCAGTCATCCTGGTCCCTTTGCAGAGAAACAGCCCCAAAACATGATGTTGCCACCCCCATGCTTCACAGTAGATATGGTGTTCTTTGGATGCAACTCGGCATTCACTCTCCTCCAAACACGACAAGTTGTGTTTCTACCAAACAGTTCTACTTTGGTTTCATCTGACCATATGACATTCTCTCAATACTCTTCTGGAACATCCAAATGCTCTCTAGCAAACTTCAGACTGGCCTGGATTTGTACTGGCTTAACCAGGGGGACACGTGTGGCACTACAGGGTCTGAGTCCTTGGCGGCGTAGTGTGTTACTGACGGTAGCCTTTGTTACATTAGTACCAGCTTTCTGCAGGTCATTCACTAGCTCCCCCCGTGTGATTCTGAGATTTGTGCTCACCGTTCTTGTGATCATTTTGACCCCACGGGGTGAGATCTTGCGTGGAGCTCCTGATCGAGGGAGATTATCAGTGGTCTTGTATGTCTTCCATTTTCTAATTATTGCTCCCACAGTTGATTTCTTCACACCAAGCTGCTTGCCTATTGCAGATTCAGTCTTCCCAGCCTGATGCAAGTGTAAAATTTTGTTTCTGGTGTCCTTCCACAACTCTTCACCATAGTGGAGTTTGGAGTGTGACTGTTTGAGGTTGTGGACAGGTGTTTGCTTGTTTGTAGGTGACCAAATACTTATTTTCCACCATAATTTGCAAATAAATTCTTTAAAAATCAGACAATGTGATTTTCTCGATTTATTTTCTAATTTTGTCTCTCATAGTTGAGGTCTACCTATGATGTCAATTACAGGCCTCTCTCATCTTTTTAAGTGGGAGAACTTACACAATTGGTGGCTGTAGAACCTTTACAGGGTGCATCTCATAGAGATGAATCAAAGCTTTTGATCCATAGCAGGTAGCTTGCTATATAGGGACCGTGTCAAATATTAGGGCATGAATTAGAGATTGAATAGATTCTTGCCCTGGAGAGCTTTCTAGCCTGATTCTTCTATGTGGTATAGTTGTGGTATAGTTGATTGAACACGGATGTGCAATGTATCTGATGTACATTTCGGACATAATTTACACAAACCATTTAAATATATAGGCCTGAATATTTGGACTTACTTTGACCATAACAGCCATATAAATAAGATTAGGCTGCATATATTTTTTTATTTTATGTTTGTCCGGACATAGTGAGGGTTTTAATATAGAATAACAATAAAAGTTAAGTTTTATTTGGAATTTTCTTATTATTTTGATTAATATCTTTGTGAACTATCAGTGATTTGTCTTGTTATAGGAAATGAAAAAAAACAATAAATATAACCTAATTATAAATCGCATACAGAGGCACCCTTAATGACCCACACTGTAAAATTATTGTGCTATTTATCCTGCACAGTACCAATGAAACCATTAATTCAACTCATCTCAAGTTCATTTCAAAACAAGTCTTTATAAACCTATGTCAATGAAAGACTAGATACATTATGGTAAAAAACTTTCTTTTAATAGTGTTTTATTGTAGTAGAACATAAAAAACCATAAAAGTAAATTGTAACAAGCAAAACAAATGTCACAAACTTTAACTTGACACTTACTGACAAGGAACTTTAATTTGATTTTCCCAATTGATAACTATCCTATGTATGTCTATGTATGACCACTCAGTGCACCATCGAGTGAATTGCAGTCTTTTTTTTTTTTTTTTTTAGTATGTTGGGATATTGTGTTAAACTGGTTTCAAGACAAATTGAAATCCTTACCCAAACTGGAGACCAACTGATTGCAGACAAATTCAAGATAAAAAAAAAATTGCTCAGGAAAAAAATGCCTCCAACTTCTATTGAAATTGATTTCAAGCAGATTTGGAACATTTTTAACCCCTTCATGCCACAGCCAATTTTTGTTGTTGCATTTCTGTTTTCCCTCCCCCCATTCCAAGAGCCATAATTTTTTTCATTTTTCAGTTCACAGTTCAGAGTCACATGATGGCTTATTGTTTGCGATACAAATTGTACTTTGTAATGGTACCATTCAATATCTAGGACAATGTACTGGGAAGCTGGAAAAAATTCAGAATGAGATGGAATTGGAGAAAAAAAACGTATTTGTGCCAATTTCTTATGGGTTTAATTTTTATGGCATTCACTATGTGGTAAAATGACATGTTACCTGTATTCTGTGGGTCAGTACAATCACTGCGATAACAAATTTATATACAGTAGTATTTGTAATGTTTTGATACCTTTTAAAAAATGTAAAACTTTGCAAAATAAGAAAAAAAAATTTTTTTTATATTTTGTATGTATGGGGCTTGTTAAGGCATATTTTTATGTGGGATAAGATGACGTTTTTATTGATACCATTGAGGTAAAGTCTGATAGTTTGACCACTTTTTATTCCATTTTTTATTGGAGCCAAAATTTTAAAAAACAGTCATTTGGCCATTTTGATTTTTTTTTCCCCACTACGCCGTTCACCGTAAGGGATAAATATTTTAATAGTTCAGGCATTTTTGAGCACTGGGACAGCTAAAATGTTTGTTTAATTTTGTTTATTTTTATATGTGATTTAGGAAAAGGGGGTTGATTCGAACTTTTCTTTTTTTTGTGTTTTTTTAATACTTTTAAAAACTTTTTTTTCTTTTTTACTTTTATGATCTTACCCTTCCAGGGAATTTAAACCCTAAGGGGTCTGATTGCTCATACTATTCACAGCAATACTAATGTATTGCCGTGAATAGTCCATTGACTTCTATTACACACTGCTTATGGATGCCTATGGCTGTGTGTAATAGAATCAAACTAATGACAAGCCTGGGAGCCTTCAATAAGATCCTGGCTGCTATGACCCCAATCGCCGCTCTCCGGTGATGATCTGGAGGGTGGAAATCGAGGAAAGATGGCAGCGCCCATGGCGCCTGTGCACTTTAGATGCCGCGGTCGTGTTTGACTACAGCTGTATTATACAGCCGGCACCCACTCCTGAGCCCTCTCCATACACCCTTTCACACCCAATCACGTGATCATGTACGTGATTTTACGTGAAAGAAGATTTTGAGGCAGAAAATGCTTATGCCTGCTTATCCAACTTTCAAAGGACATCACTATTAAATTGGTGGGGTTTGACTGCCCGGACCCTCAAAGACCAGCAGATGAGGGTCCTGGCAGTCAGACCCCAGACAATCTAAAATTTATGTCCTATCTTATGGCTATGACATCAGTTTTGAAAAGCTGTATAACCCTTTTTAAAATCTCCAAAAACTCCATGTAAACATTTCACCATGCAGATTTTTTTCACCATGCTAGTTTACTTGCTTAGGGCAGCACAGTGGCTCAGTGGTTAGCAATGCAGGTTTAATCCGGGTACTCTGATTTTATCCCACACTTCAAATACATACTGATAGGGAATATAGATTATGAACCCTGTATGGGACAGTGATTGACAACGTCTCTAAAATAAAAAATATAAAAATGCAAAATCAACAATAATGTTGGTGAGTACATTATCAATATCTAGCAAAAGAATATCTCACACAACTAATATACATAATAAAATTAATTTTATTAAACATTAAAAATAGAGAAAAGATGGGGTAGCATAATTAGAAATTGGACTGTATTTGTATTTCATTTTACTTTATTTACTATTGGCTATCAGTGTACTAGACTTTATGACTGGGTTTGTCTCCCCTTTGTAGTTTAGTGATTTTTCTGATTGCTTTTTTTTTTTTTTTTTTTTTTTTTTTTACATATATGGGTTTCTTATATCACTTATCTTACTTGGTTTACTCATATTACCATATATTATATTATATATTCATAGTTATACTCATTTTGTATTCTATAATATTTTCATATTTATCTCAACTCTACTATCCAACTCTACTAGTTGGGTATATAGTATATGTTTTTCATCTGATGACCTATTATATATGCATACTTGTTGCATACTTACCCATTCCTTTTGCCTATTAATGTTATTGGGGCTCTGCATTCCTGCTCTTTCCATGTTTTCTCTATTTTTAATATTTAATAGAATGGATTTTATTATGTATATATATGAGTTGTATGAGATATTCTTTTGCTAGATAACATCTGTAAAATGCTGCGGAATATGATGGCACTATATAAGTAAACAAAATAAAAAATTAAATATATGTGGAAAATTGTTGTAAAACTGGTAAGGAATACTTAAAAACAAAACTTTAACAATTGGCTCATCCAGCAACAGCTTCAAAATATACCATAGATGGACATTATCTACTGTAAGAGTAACAGAAAATAGCATATAGTATTGGAAAATGGCTCCTTTTCTGTCCCTGGCAAATGAATTTTAAAAAATCTGGCAAAACAAACATCTCAAAAAGCCTTAAGACTTCCAAGTTCTTTAGTCCTTGATGGTATTACCATACTACAGACCTTGCTTTATGAGCCTCCTGTGATTGTTGTAGTTCCATAAAGTATAGTATCTAGGTTTGGGTTCAGAACAAGTTTGATTTGATTCAAACCATTTGATCTCAACTGGTAGTGCAAATAAATTGTTTTATAAAATTATGTAGGAAACTTTGGGGACTCTTAGGAGTAACACCTGTGACAACTTGGGGAATTAGTCTCAAAATGGCGGCAGACTCCTGGTCCGGACAGCAGTGGTTCGTGGTACTGGGCGCCGGAAAGATAGCTTTCAGACGGTCCAAGTGTAAAATAAAAGTGGCTTTATTCAGCTTAACTGCAACATAGCAAAACAACAAAAAAACCTAGACCACAGTTAGGGTCCTAACTCACTCCTTGAGCCCCTAACTGTCCTGACTATTGCTCAGCTCCAGCAACAGTCCCCTGTGGACCCCAGCCCTTCTGGGACAGAGCCTCTCTCTCTGTCCTTAGCTGGTCCACCATTTCCTGCTTCCTACAGGATACTCCAGCCCCTCTGGAGTTACGCGCCACACCCAAAGGTGTGGCTGAGGGCCTTTTCAGGGCTGGCCTGGGTCGCTCCCTAGCGCCCTCTAGGTTCACATACTCACATACCCTCCCCCTCAGCTCACTACCCATGGAGTGAGCTACAATGGGACGAGACATCCTATGACAAAGTGCCTCTTCAACCCTGCATGCCTGTCCAGTGTCTCTCCAGAAGTCCCAATCTGGCAGTCTCTTCTTCCAGATTCCAGTTACTCGACACTTCCGGTTTCTCATCACTTTAACTGCTACGCCAAGATCCTGGCCATTCTGTGCAAAGGCAAGTTTTTCTTCATCACCTTCACAATTCGCCATACAGGGAATCACATCATTTTCATCCCATTTCTCGCCATAGTCTTCAGCCATCCCATTGCATGACTTTGATTCCTTTAGTGAATAGCCGTAAGAATCTTCATCTTCTCCTATCATGAATCCACAAGAGCTCAGAGACCAACTAACACGTACTTCATGCACATCGATGTCTTTAGAGTATAATTGTTTCACAGGTACTTTTTCCGTAACCTTCATCTCAAAGCAAACTTTGCCATCAGCATCAAGGCTTAGAAGTTTAGGAGACATAGGCTGCTTGCTCTCCTCTTTGTTTGAGATACACAAGCTCTGTACTGCAATATCTTCTCCTTCTGCACGAGGGCCATACCGTACACCCTCACAAAATAGCTCACGCTGAACTACATTTTCTGGCATGTCTTTAACAGCTGTCACATTATTGGTCACATGTAACCATCTCTTACTTCCTGACTCCCCCTTCACAGACAACATGGAGTCATTATTCACCATTTGTCCACCAGACATTTGGCTAGAGACAGGCACAGCAACACCGTTATCCACAATGGCTTCAGACACTTTAGCTGTTGGGACAACATATGCGTGGTCAGTCTTCTTACGGACTCTTGTTCTACACTTTTGTTGACCCTTCACCTTATTTACCATCTCAAAGTCCTCTAGGCTTTGGACTTCATTGGTTTGAAGCTGGACCCACTCTATCACAGGCAGTGTGTGACCAATCACAGTTTCTTCTTTTGTTGGACCTTCTTTGGCCTCCTCACATTTTGCAGGAAGTCCACCTTTTGCAGCATCTTCTGGGGAACTACAGTGCTGGCCAAAAGTATTGGCACCCCTGCAATTCTGTCAGATAATGATTGCAATCACAAATGCTTTGGTAATAATATCTTCATTTATTTTGCTTGCAATGAAAAAACACAAAAGAGAATTAAAAAAAAAGTCAAATCATTGATCATTTTACACAAAACTCCAAAAATGGGCCGGACAAAAGTATTGGCACCCTCAGCCTAATACTTGGTAGCACAACCTTTAGACAAAATAACTGCGAACAACCGCTTCTGGTAACCATCAATGAGTTTCTTACAATGCTCTGCTGGAATTTTAGACCATTCTTCTTTGGCAAATTTCACCAGGTCCCTGAGATTTGAAGGGTGCCTTCTCCAAACTGCCATTTTGAGATCTCTCCACAGGTGTTCTATGGGATTCAGGTCTGGACTCATTGCTGGCCACTTTAGAAGTCTCCAGTGCTTTCTCTCAAACCATTTTCTAGTGCTTTTTGAAGTGTGTTTTGGGTCATTGTCCTGCTGGAAGACCCATGACCTCTGAGGGAGACCCAACTTTCTCACACTGGGCCCTACATTATGCTGCAAAATTTGTTGGTAGTCTTCAGACTTCATAATGCCATGCACACGGTCAAGCAGTCCAGTGCCAGAGGCAGCAAAGCAACCCCAAAACATCAGGGAACCTCCGCCATGTTTGACTGTAGGGACCGTGTTCTTTTCTTTGAAGGCCTCTTTTTTTTCCTGTAAACTCTATGTTGATGCCTTTTCCCAAAAAGCTCTACTTTTGTCTCATCTGACCAGAGAACATTCTTCCAAAAAGTTTTTGGCTTTCTCAGGTTTTGGCAAACTCCAGCCTGGCTTTTTTATGTCTCTGGATCAGAAGTGGGGTCTTCCTGGGTATCCTACCATAGAGTCCCTTTTCATTCAGACGCCGACGGATAGTACAGGTTGACACTGTTGTACCTTCGGACTGCAGGGCAGCTAGAACTTGTTTGGATGTTAGTCGAAGTTCTTTAGCCACCATCCGCACAATCTTTCGTTGAAATCTCTCATCAATTTTTCTTTTCCGTCCACATCTAGGGAGGTTAGCCACAGTGCCATGGGCTTTAAACTTCTTGATGACACTGCGCACGGTAGACACAGGAACATTCAGGTCTCTGGAGATGGACTTGTAGCCTTGAGATTGCTCATGCTTCCTCACAATTTTGCTTCTCAAGTCCTCAGACAGGTCTTTGGTCTTCTTTCTTTTCTCCATGCTCAATGTGGTACACACAAGGACACAGGACAGAGGTTGAGTCAACTTTAATCCATTTCAACTGGCTGCAAGTGTGATTTAGTTATTGCCACCACCTGTTATGTGCCACAGGTAAGTAACAGGTGCTGTTAATTACACAAATTAGAGAAGCATCACCTGATTTTTCAAAGGGTGCCAATACTTTTTTCCACCCCCTTTTTTATGTTTGGTGTGGAATTATATCCAATTTGGCTTTTTGACAATTCTTTTTGTGGTTTTCCATTGACGACAAATTAAATGAAGATATTATTACCAAAGCATTTGTGATTGCAATCATTTTCTGGAAGAAATTGAGTATTATCTGACAGAATTGCAGGGGTGCCAATACTTTTGGCCAGCACTGTATACCCTCTACTTGACGTTTTACCGAGTCACATGGTTTCATCATAATCTGATCATTGGTATCAACATCAGTGGACAGGTCACTCATATCTGTCTGACTTAATGATTCTCCTTTCTCTGCCTCTATGCTGGCAGCTTTTTCCAATTCTAACGCCTTCTGTAGCGCACAAATCTCTGATTCCAGCTCCAGAACTTTCCTCACTGCCACATTTTTCTGTGCAGCTTCCATCTCAGTTTTTACTAGTGCACCTTGCAGCTCTGATTCTTTAGAGGTTAACAGGTTCTGCAGCGAGTCTCTCTCAGCTTCTAGTGCTGCCAGCTTTGAAGATAGGGCAGATGCCGACTGTTCAGTATTGGATAATGACTGCTGCAATCGATCCAATTCTTCTCTTTTAGATTCCACTTCGGTTTTTAACTGTGCTATCTGAACAGTGCGCTCTTCCAACTTTATTGCTGACTCGCGCTTCACTTGATCCATCTGAAACTCCAGCTGTTCCTTGATGCGTGCAATTTCCTCCTGCTTGTTCACTTTTTTTAGCAACCTTTAGCTTAGCAACCAGCATTTTTAGATCTACAATCTCAGCAGAAAAATTAGACAGGTTTCCCTCAAACTGAATCTTCATGTCTTCTATCGGGAGGTCCAATTCTCTCTTGGCCTTTTCCAGCTTGTCATAAGCATTAGCTTTGTTCTCATACAATATCTGCACAGATTCAAGGTTTTTCTCAACTTCATCCTTAGAGCTAACCAAATCCTCCATTTCAGTGCGCAGTTGCTTGTTGAACCTCTCTAACTCGGCCTTCAATTCAAGGGCCTCTGCTTCAGCACGGTCACGTTCTTCTGCATATCTAGCAGAAAGAGTCTTCTCTTCACCAAGCAGCTGATCAAACTTTTTCTGCTTCCTTTCTATATTTGACACCATCCAGCATTGATGATCAAGATCTACACCTACATCTTCTAGTTCCTGCTGCAGTCTAATTTTCGTCTTCTCAAGTTTGTCATAAGCAGCAACCTTCTCCTCAAACCGTTGATTTGTAGCTTCTAGCTTCTTTTGCAACTTTTCCTTTAGTTCTTCAACAGAGTCCAAGGACCCAATACTATCCTCCATTTTTTTCTTCATATCAGTCGCCTGAGCCTGTAGTGTTGAAATCTGCTTTGTCAAATCTCTTTTTGCTATCTCCTCTTCCTCTAGTTGCTCAAGGAAACAATTTTTCTCATCTTCCATTTGTTTTAGTTTTGTACTAAGGTCAAGCTTCTGATGGGTTTCTTCTTGCAAAAGTTCCTGAGTGTCCTGAAGCTGAGATTCTAGTGTAGAAAAATCTTTTTTTAATGATAGAATCCCTTTAATTAAGATATTTGTAAATATTAAAGTATGTTGTCTTATTCATGGTTACATCCATAGGAGTTCTGGTTTGTGGTTTAGGATGCAACTCTTGGTATATTGAAGTTAACTGACATTTTTTGTCGGTTAAAATATTATGGGGAAGCTGCCATTTCCCTTAGCTCATGTGATTTTTCTCTGTTTTCTCCATGTTCTCATATAGAGGTTGTCATTTTAATTGATTGGTGCATATAGAACCACAATAAATTTAGAATAGAACATTTTGTGAAAGTTAGAGCTAAACCCAGTTTGATCTCTATTAATAAGATTCCAAACTCAATAATTAATATTCTTTTTTTTTATTTTTTCAAAGAAAATTGGCTTATGAAATAAATGCTTGTAAATTTACCAGAAAAACTATTATATGTGTGTTTGGCTGGTATAAAAGAATTTTTGCAAAATACACAAAGTATAAATGTCCCTTAATGTAAGATTCAATGTACTTTGTGTAACATCTTAAACTTTAAAATGTAAATGTGTTTTTGGGTGACCTTATTTAAGAATAAGCAAAATGTCTCTACATGAAGAATAGTCATATTTTTGCATGCTTTTGCATGCTTGCTAAATTAAGCTCCAAATTGTGTGGCGACTGTTACCTCTTTTGGGCCTGCCTCCTCTTCTGTGACTTCATGCACCCAGGCTCACCACTGAAGCCTGTAATTGGGCCATAGTGGTATCATGGGCACGCAAAGCGTCATGTTGTCATAATGCTTGATGTGCCCATGTCACTGCTGAAGTCCAATCACACACTTCAACGGCGACCCCGGGCACATGAAGTCACAGGAGAGTCCCCGGGATGAGGCAGAGACAGAGAACCGGACACCACTGGGCATCCACCTATTATACTCTGGGGTCTCTTCAGACCTCCGAGTATAATAATTTACAACAATGCATTATGTGGTGGCCATTTTAGTCCATCCGAGATGAATCACAAATTGTTCAGTTTCGTTTAAAGGTGAACAATGGGAATATTGGGGTAAAATCTGGCTTGTTATGAACTGATTCGCCCATCTCTAATCCTGACATTGTACATGTGCAGTAGTTCAAAGAAACAATTTCCCACTTGCATCATATACAGTACATATGTGTCTACACTCAATTTGCTTGAGTTGAGTTTGAGTTGAGAAAAGTAGCTTAATCTATGATACACATATATGGACATGCCCAGCCAAGAGGACAGATAAGCTTAAAAAGAATAAAAAAGAGAAAACGCCAAGCGGCACATAGTATAATACTGTTTGATACTTATGGTGTCAATTGCTCTATTGCTTCTATGGTGAAATAGACAACAATGATAGATGATGCCTTTACATCAATTTAACAGGATGAGGGAATTATACCACAACACAAATGATTAAATTTGTTTAGGTTTTGCCCTCACCTGGTTCAGTTGTGAATAGCCACAACTGCTGACCCCACTTAGAATATGGAATGCTGCAGGACCTCTCAGTGCCAGGTTTCCGAAGATCTGGATACAATGTTTGTAGAATGGGTAGGATGCAAGGTGGATCCAAAAAATAGAGGAACAAAACCTGCGCTTTCCAAGTATGTTTCTTTCTTTATTTAGCTCAACACACAACGCGTTTCGGAGATATAAAGTCTCCTTTTTCAAGTGTAAATGAGGCAAACATATACATGACACACACCATTACAACATTATAAAGGCTTTTGGTCTGCTAGACACACCCTCTATAGGGAGGGGCTGAATAGATTGGTCAGACTGACATAAAAGAATTAAAACTCAGTATAAGAGCAGCTAAGAAGTGCGAATAAAATCTTTAAATAATAATCATCATACCTGTTGTCGTTATCATATAAGATCAGGTCATTTTCTGTTGAACAGAGGCTGCTGGGCACTGTTAGCGTCTTTATGATCATTGTGCGCATGCGCAGCTTGTTTACCCGCCGAATATATGTTTGTATCCAGCGGGGAATCCACGCTGTATTGCGCATGCGCTGTTTGGAGCGTTTATATCATAGACAAAATTTCTTACATAATAATTAGGCTTATTGCCGTCATTATAAAAGATCAGGTGGATTCCTGTTAATACGGAGGCTTATTGGACTCCGTTGGCAGATTTGTAGTGCGCAGGCGCAACTGAGTTTTACAATTCATATATCCAGCGGGGATTTCGTGCTTTATTGCGCATGCCCCATTTGGAGCGTCTGTGTCATACGCTAGGACGGTCGATACGCATGTCAAACTGGGGGGATGCGCAATAAAGCACGAAATCCCCCTTACACCAAGCCCCCTTTTTTGGCCTGAGTGTTCCTGAACCAGCAACAGAGGTCCTCTGTACAAAGATTCTAACGCCTAGAAGCTGCTTTGAATAATATCTACATATATTAATATGGATTTCATCAAGCATCGTGATGACAAACGGGACAATCTTGTGGACTATTATACAAGAGATTTACATGAGTCTGACCAAAGTACCAAAGTGGGGACTATCTCTACTAACACTATTTCCACTGACTGTGAAACTCTTACCCTATCGAGGGAAGATTTGAGCAAACTGTTTTGGCAATTAGAAAGACTTGTTTTTGATGAAACTAGACATTATTTGGATCATAAATTTTTGTGTGTATACCTCAAAGAGAATTTAGTACCAAGGGGGTTAAGAATCAAGGTTCCCTCTACCTTTATGAATGATCCCCTTTTCACTACAGAGTGGGAACAATATCTCGAGTCCTGCAGTAGAGGGCTAATTGAACGTATTGCCCACAAACGTCAAAATTTAGCCTCTGAATTCAAATCTCAAATTAACAAACTTACAACAGAGGTTGAGAAACACATACATCACCCAGATTTCATACGCACGAGTCGGGTTCTATGTACAAGAACACTTAATTTAGAAAGGGAACTTCTAGAACACAAAAGTGATAAATTAAAGAGAGACCGGTTAGACTACCTTAAGAGCAATTTCAAATTCTGGTCCAGCAAATCCAAAAGACAGGACAAACATTCAGGCCCCCAAACCCCTATCCCACCTACTAACATCATCGAGGAAAAGACTTCCAAACACAACCCTGTCCCCCTCATAAACAAATACAAAAACAAAAATAAAAACACCAAGTATAGGAGTCATTCCTTCTCAATATACACTTCCCGGAAATCTAATCCCCCTACTAGACGGTGTGAAGCCATAACGGTACCCTCAAAATCCAATACAGTAGAATCCGCAGCTGATAGATCCAAACCCTATCTCAAAAGTTTGAGCAACACACCAACACACAATAAGAGTCCTTACATTACAAATCCTCCTCCGACCACTTTCACCTTTCCACCCACTCAATTCAAAACTGTGCAATACAAAAATCTCAGTGTACAATTTAACAGTCCTAGCACAATACCCAAGGAGGTCCAGGCCCCTACATTACCTTCCACTTCTCACCACACTCCTACCAACATTCCCATTACAGATATCCAAGAGATTCAGATGAATCCTCAATCCAACTTATCTTCACCAGAAGAGTTACTAGATGATTCTCTCATTACCATATACAACACTCCACTTTCCAATACGCAAGTACAACAAGCACTACTAATTTCCGACAATGACAACATAAACATTAGCAAAACATCTGTTCTAAATACATCTGAGTCTTTTTTAGGCCTTCCTCCGGCCCTCACACCTCTACCCTCGTATCGTACCAAAGAAATATCCACATACACAAAAATTTCCGACTATTACAGTCCAATCAGTCTGAAACGGAAATTAGACCAATCCTCAATACAAGGAGCGTTAACAAAAGGAATAGGGGATGTAGAGGTGGGAAGAAACACAAAAACAGATTCAAGTCCACTAGCCAAAAGGAACAACAACACAAAACCAAAATCATCAACCTCTCCCACTATACATTAACAGAAGAAGAAACAAGCCTTCTCTCCAAAGGGCTTTCTTTTTGTCCAGATCAAAGACCCGATGATCTTGACTTATTTATAGATTTACACACATACATCAGGAAACCAACACTAACCCGTCATTTTTCCATAATTTCCAAAAATCCCACCAGATCTACAGATACAGATACTAATCCAAATACTGTTAGTGGTATTATTCCAACATTATCCCCAGCACCTCATAATACTACACTCAAGTCCAAATCCACCTTTTATCCTCTCCACCACAAGGGAAGTAATATAGAAACATTCTATTCCCTAGTAGCAGCAGATTTTAGAATGTTAAACCAACAATCCACTTCCCGAACCAAGTCAAACCTGAGCCATTTAGAAAAATTGGCCATTAAATCTCTAATTGACAATAAATCCATTATCATTAGGAATGCAGATAAAGGGGGAGCTGTGGTTATACAAAATAGAATTGACTACATTAAAGAAGCAAAACGTATATTATCTGACTCCACCTATTATGAAACATTGACAGCTGATCCCTCACTCACACACTTTTTTGAATATCGTGAATTAATGATACATGCTTTTGCTAAAGGTGTACTCACTGACAAAGAGAAAAACTACTTGTTAATTAATGAATACTCAACAGCGCTATTTTACCATCTTCCTAAAGTGCACAAAGATTTAACTAACCCGCCAGGAAGGCCTATCATTTCTGGGGTCAACGCCCTCACTAGGAATCTGTCACAATATGTGGATCTGCAGCTGCAGAAATATGTAGTTCAATTTCCCTCATTTCTTAAAGACTCCACACACTTAATTACCAAATTATTGACCATATTATGGGAACCAGATTTCATGTGGGCTACATTGGACGTTTCCTCTTTATACAGCAACATTCCCCATTCCAAGGGGCTAGAAATGATCAAAAAAACTCTCAGTTTAGATCACACTATACCAGAAGAACAAAAAATATTTATTTTAAACAGTATAAAATTTATTTTAGAACATAATACATTTACATTCAAATCACATCTGTATTTACAAAAACGGGGTACGGCCATGGGAACACGATTCGCGCCAAGTTATGCCAATATTTATATGGGGCGCTACGAAGAAACATTTATTCAAAATCAGCATATTTGGAGCAAAAATATCGTTCTGTATAAAAGATATATAGATGATTTTCTCTTTATATGGAAGGGAATGAGAGAAGCCTTTGGAGAATTCACTGAGTATCTTAATAGAAATGATTGGGGAATCACTTTGAGTGGCGAATCCAACACTGATATGATTTTTTGGATTTAGAACTCATTGGGGACATAAACGGTATACGGACTCGTACTTATTTTAAACAGGTAGACTGTAACAGTCTACTTGACTACTGTAGCTCCCATTTTAAAAAATGGAAAGATAATGTCCCCTACGGACAATTCAAACGCATTCGTCGGAATTGTACGAACGATAAAGATTTTGAAAATCAGAGCAAAATTTTAATTCAACGTTTTAGAGAAAAAAGTATCCAAACAAAATCATAAGAGCAGCTAAAGACAAAGCACAATTATTAACACAGTCAGAGTGTCTACTTCCATCCAAACGAAAGGAAGACACCAATTTTAGACATAATTTTATTACAACCTACAACAACGCACATAGTAAAATCCGTGCTATCTTGAATAAACACTGGGGAGTTTTACTTAATGATCCATTATTAAAAGGAGCCATTCCATCAAAACCAGTATTAACATTTCGGAGGGCCAAAACTCTCAAAAATATACTGGCACCTAGCAAACTCAGATCTGAAAGAAAGAACCAACATGTAAGACAAATACAGCTCCAGAATAAAGGAGTCTCGAAATGTTTTCATAAGAGATGTAAATGTTGTTTTACAATAAATCATCAGGCAGATTCCATCAGCAGTTTCACTACAGGAGATAAGATCCAGATTAACTTCTCATTGGATTGCTCCTCTTCTTATGTAATTTATATCCTTGAATGCCCATGTGGTTTACAGTATGTTGGAAGGACAAGTAGACCATTACGAGAAAGACTTAATAAACATAGGTAGAATATTTTAAACGGATATCTGAAACATAGCGTTTCCAAACATGCTTTTCAAGTCCACAGGTCCAGTTTTGAAGGTTTTAGAATTACACCCATAGTCACATTCCACCACGTTAGCAATAGATTTGACAAATGCAAAAGGAAAGAGATGTATTGGATTTACAAATTCAATACACTCACACCAGGGGGTCTTAATGAAGCCCTAGAAAATATATTCGGTTAAGATACACATGGTATTACTATATATATATTTTTTTTTTTTTTTGTTTATTTTCTTACAGTATAATTCAAATCAATTTTAATCCAATTATTAATATTTATGGTTTTTATTATGCAATTTACTGGTTACCTAAATTAATTAATTTTTTAATTTTTTATTTGACCATACTTTGTTTTACATTGCAGTCAGTTTATATGTAACACATCAATATAGTAGTTTATTTACATTTTTGTTTTATACATGTAAACAATTTAATCACCCTATTAATGTAGTGAGTTCTATATTAAGGGTAGAAAGGAACAATGTGGTAAAAATGAAACTTATAAGTCCATGATGATACATCACTTTAAATAATCATACATCAAGCTAACTATCCATCGTTCTCCCACTTAGTCCCTCCCTCCCCCCAGTTTGACATGCGTATCGACCGTCCTAGCGTATGACACAGACGCTCCGAATGGGGCATGCGCAATAAAGCACGAAATCCCCACTGGATACAATTCATATATCCAGCGGGGAACTCAGTTGCGCCTGCTCACTACAAATCTGCCAACGGAGTCCAATAAGCCTCCATATTAACAGGAATCCACCTGATCTTTTATAATGACGGCAATAAGTTATTATTATTAAGAAAGAAATTATTATGTAAGAAATTTTGTCTATGATATAAACGCTCCAAACAGCGCATGCGCAATACAGCGTGGATTCCCCGCTGAATACAAACATATATCTGGCGGGTAAACAAGCTGCGCGTGCGCACAATGATCATAAAGACGCTAACAGTGCCCAGCAGCCTCTGTTCAACAGAAAATGACCTGATCTTATATGATAACGATAACAGGTATGATGATTATTATTTAAAGATTTTATTCACACTTCTTAGCTGCTCTTATACTGAGTTTTAATTATTTTATGTCAGTCTGACCAATCTATTCAGCCCCTCCCTATAGAGGGTGTGTCTAGCAGACCAAAAGCCTTTATAATGTTGTAATGGTGTGTGTCATGTATATGTTTGCCTCATTTACACTTGAAAAAGGAGACTTTATATCTCAAAACGCGTTGTGTGTTGAGCTAAATAAAGAAAGAAACATACTTGGAAAGCGCAGGTTTTGTTCCTCTATTTTTTGGATCCACCTTGCATCCTACCCATTCTACAAAGAGGACAGATAAGGGAGAACACATCTGTATATACATTGCAGGTCAGGAAATTCAAACTTTAGAAATGAAATTAGTGTCTAAATGCTTGTTTATAAAAGAAAGATAACAAGTAAAGTTACTTATTTTATTATAAGCCTACAATCTCTACTATGCATTTTAACTCCCCAATGTTCTCTGTATTTCATTCTCAAAGTGGATTGAAGAATAGCATTAATATACTTTAGGGAAGTGGTTCTCAGCTTTTTCAATTGAAGTACCCCCTGGTGAGAAAACATCCCAACCGAGTACCCCCAAACTAGTAACACTTATAAATGTTACTAAAATAAGGCTTCAATTGAAGGATTCATAAGCAATTATGTAATGGCTTCCTCAGTGTCCCCACATCTAGTATAATGGACCTCTCAATTCCCAACATGTAGTATAATGGCCCCCTCAGTACCCCTACATATTGTATAATGGCCCTCCATCAGTATAAAGGCCTCATCCATGCCCACCCATATAGTATAATGGCCCTCACACTCAGTAGAATGGCCCCTTCAGTACCCCACATGTAAAATAATGACCCCCACAGTGGCTCCACATATAATGAAATGGTTCTCACATTACCTCCACATATAATGGCCCTCATGCTCAGTGACATCTAAGGAGTGAGTGGTAAGCTGCATTCATTACTGAGCACAGGTGTGGATTAAGGGTACTGTGGACCTCAGACTGTTGAGAAAGTATGCTCCTCTCTATAAAAGAATAATGTCCTATATTGGCCTCCACATGGCATAATCTCCCATAGTGGCCTCAATGCAGTATAGTGTGCCATAGTGACACCTCTACACAGTAAAATGCCCCATAGTGGCCCCTTCACACAGTATAATGTCCCACAGTGGACCCCATATATTATAAAGTCCCATAGTGGCCCACCACACAGTATAATGTTCCAGATTTGCCCCTTATTTAATAAACTTAAAAAAAAAAGATCCCACATATATAGGTATTTTCAAATTTTGATGGTTTGTCACCTGTCCTGAGCCTCCGCTAATTATTCATTCAGGGTCTGAAGCGACCCCAGAGTATACTAGTAGTTAATGGGTGTTGAACCTCACAAACAGATGTGTCCTATCTTACCCATCGTCTTTGTGTCTGTGTGTGACCGTGCAGTGGGGAAAGATGAATTGCAGCTTTCAAGGCTTTTTTTTTAACCTATATTGATATTGTTTTGAATTGGTTTTGACACAAATTGGATTTTTCAACCAATGTGACCACCCTATACAGAGTGAAGGTGTGACCTTCAGCCGTTCAATTCTATTGTTAGCATGTTGTGATATTATGCTGAATTGATTTAATGAGAAATTGCATTTCTTAACCAAAATGGATCTCAATAAAGTGTGGACAAATGTGTAACTCCTAAAAACTAAGGATGTGACCAGACTTAACTGATCTCCAGTTTAGTTATGAAATTTGTTATGAAGCCAATTCAGCACAATATCACAATATCATTTCAGTATAACAGTTCCATGTATCTAAATATTCCTGTTCCTATAACTTCCCATTTCTATAAATCACTTTATGCACTACCTCAGCTCATATTCGATTGTCTTGCCACTTTGTATAAGAATAACTACTATGTAAATCTAGAAACTCTCATGCTGTCCTATTTTTCTGATGTATTCTCCCCCTCTCCAGTTCATTCTAAGCAAAAATACTATAACATTTTGCACCCCTAAGGTTTTGATTATGCTTTTTCAAATAGTGGTCTGACACACTATGATCTGTGATCAAACTTGCCTTGACATGTATTATTGAAATTTTCATCAATGTTCAACTATAACATTCACTTTTTAGTTTATGTACTGTTCTACCCACATGTACAGTAGCAAGCTGTATAGGGCATTTAAGTACTTAGAGGAAGTCTGCAACAACCAAAATCACTTCTAAATTATGTATATCCTCTTGTAGAGTCGGTTAGTGACATAGTTAACATACCCATCTTGCAAGAAAGCAAAGAAGCACTTATACTTTTCCCTTCAGCTCTATCCACTCCTGGCTTTGTCTCAAGAAACTGCAGCAAAATTTGTAACAAAAAAGCAGCTTTTCCAGAACATTAGACCTAAAAAAAATGCCATGAAGCAAAAAACATCTAAAAGAACTTCCCATTGTTAATATATAGAGAATGTATCGCAATTGCGCAGCTAAAATTAACTTGCTGCTCCTTTCAAAAACGCATGAGTTTTTAAGAATGCAGTTTTTCCACAACTCTTTTTTTTCTGCAATGTGTTGATGGGATTAATAAAATCTCATTCACTTTGCTGGTAGTGCAAAATGCAGTGTTTTTTTTTCTGCTACATTTCTGCTAAGATCCCATCTACCAAAAAGCAGCTAAAAGTTTTTTTGCTACAGTTTTTTCAATTGAGTTTTTCATACATCTTTCTCTGCATTTTTTTTCTTCCCTTATTAAATATAAAGGGAAAATAATCGCAATTCCGCAGCTAACATTATACATCAAAAGCACAGCTTTTTCACTGCACTTTTCTAGAAGGTGTGGATGTTATTAATGAAACCTCATTTACTTTGCTGGCACTGTAAAATGCAGTAACCAAAAACTTAGCCTAAGCAGCTCTCTGATGGCTATTAGTAGGGCGCATTTTTATGTAAAAGTTTTGTTGTATGATATTTATAAAAATAAATTAAAAGCTTATATATTAACGCCTTCCCGTTGCAGGCATTTTTTTTATTTTCGATTTTCACTCCCTGCCTTTCAAACCCCATAACGTTGTTACTTTTCTATTCACAAAGCCATATGCAGGCTTATTGTTTGTGGGACAAATTGTACTTTGTAATGGCATAATTTAATATTCCATATGATGTCCTGGGAAGGTGGAAAAAAATAGAATTGTGTGGAATTGTAGAAAAACACTTTTGTGCAACTTTGTTAAGGGCTTTGTTTTTACAGCATGCACTTTGCAGCAAAAATGACATGTTACCTGTATTCTATGGGTCGGTACAATTCCAAGGATATCAAATATATATATAGTTTTTTTTCTGTTTTAACCCCTTACTACTTAAAAAGATCCAAAACTTTGCAAAAAAAATAGACCAGCCTTAATGACAGGCTTAAAAGCCTTCATTAGACTCCCAGCTGTCATAAAAACAGGATGGCTCCTGCGATCTCGCCATGTGGGAGTTGTCCTGCAACTGTAAAGGGGGGCATTTTTAAACTTTGGGGGGGGGTTCAATAAACTCTCATTGCAGGCATTAGCTCTGGGTCTCCGCTGTATTGTACTTTATAGCTATGGTGACCACTATCTTTAAAGACCCGGCATCCACCGTAATTGCGGATGTCGGGAAGGAGTTAAATAGCTTTTGGCATTAAAAATAGTAATAGAAGTAATACCACCTCCATTGCTGCTTTGTATTTTTTTTTTTTTTTTTTTGCTTACACAACAGGTGAATTTTGTTAATATTTATTTTGTAGGTCCTTGTTTACATATTTCACTTGCTTCATAAGATTTCTTTGCAGCTAAAACCATGAAAACTACAAACAAAATGTATAATAATATAAATAATAAGTAATGTATTGCTCTATATAAAAAATAATTTTAAACAATATACCACTTTTTATTACATGGCCTCGGCACTCAAGAATTCAGCCAAATTTTCGAGACAGATGTAAAACAGTTTAAAAAATATTTAATACATTAGCAATAAACTGGCGCAAAGTGTTAACATAGTTTTTTCAAAGACTCTCCATTGGTTTTTGTTGTCTCCTATGATAAGAATTCTCACAACAGCATGCTTACAGTTGTTATGCTGGAGAAAGTCAAGTTAAGGCTAAGGCCCCATTTAGCGAAAAAAAAGTTTTAATATGTTGTTATCTGTTATATGTTTTTTCTTCCCCTATTAAATATATAGAGAAAACACTCCCAATTCCACAGCTAAAATTTTCCAAGGCTCTTTTTTTCATAATATGTGGATAAGATTAATGAAATCTCATTCACTTTGCTTATACTATAAAATGCAGCATTTTTTTCTGCTGCATTTCAGAACCAGCCACAAATGCTGCCTTAGCCTAACAGGTTTTCCAATGAACATAACCATATTTAAATTTGTAGACAATCAAAAGTTAAATAGTCACTAACTTTTCAGACAAATTAATCTCCTTTCATAGGGTATGTGACTCTGGACCAAAATATAATACTATTTAATTAAAAATGTGGCTTCTTTTTACCTGAAAAAGGCAGTTTTCTATGTACTTGTATCTGCTTCTGGCTGCTTGTGTGATTACAGATGAGATATTATTCACTGATGGCAAGCAGCTTTACTGACTGTGCTCATAACTTTTTTTTTTTGTGTGTGTGTGTTTTATCTTCTTGGTTGCATGTATTTGCTCTGTATTTTCAGTGCAGTTTTCCTGGATCTCCTATACTATGGTCACTTGGCTATTTATTTGCAATTGTATAGTTAGGCTAGATGCAGGCAATCAAATGACTGTGAAAAACATCAATTTTTACGGCCCTCTGGCACCCGGTTTCACAGATTCCCCATACATTTCAATGTATGCAGTGATCCGTGAAAATGGACAAAAATAGAATGACCTATATTTTGATAGTTTATACAGCTGAGACCCGGTGCTAATTCCTGTGGTCATTGCTTGTACTGTGTAAAATAATATCTGTCCGTAAACTATAAAATAGTCTACAATTGAATGAAATCCTTACTCACGTGTTCACCCCTAAGGTAACATTATTGGAGGACTCGGCTTCATAAACATGGAGATTTATTGAAGTCTTCATAGGAAAAACAGATACATGGAAATCTTCCAGCATAACAGAAATATCAGTAAATGTCTTACATTTCTTTAGCAGAAGTGTGGAGGTAGGTTTCTTCAAGATGGATCCCTTGCAGACATCTTGGCTCATGCTTATTCATCAATGTGTGTTGATCTTCTGCAGGACGATTCCGCCATCCTTCCCAAGGTCTTAGAGGAAGTAGCCAGGTTTGGAGAGAGAGACACCCAAAGTGAGAGACAGAGACAGGGACAGATCCACACAGGGAGAGGGAGACCCCCACCGAGAGTGAGACCACCACATGTGTGTCTGTCAGTCATTTATATACATGAAAGGGGGTGTTTCCCAACATTCTTATACTTTCTACTACTGTACTTGGACAATACTAAAATAGTCATAGTCTATCCACACCCATGCACCATAAGTTACAAGAGCTTTGTCAGCAAAATACAATTAACTCTTAAAGGTCTTGAATATTGCATGTCAAATATTATTTAACATACTGATAATGGGCATCAAGGCCCCCGATAGCTCAGTCAAAGCTGATCAAGGCGCCATTTTGCCGGCGCCGCCATTTTGCCAGAGATCGCTGGCCCCTGGAGTGAGATTCGGGATTGGAGTCCCATTCTTATGACAGCTGGGAGTCTATTGAATGCATTAGCATTGTAATGCATTGCATTAGTGATCAGAACCCCTGGGGTTCAAGACCCCTAGGAGGTCTAATAAATGCAAGGAAAAATAAAAAAAGGAAAAAAAAATAAATAAATAAAAATTTAAAAAAAAAGGTTCAACTATCCCCCCTTTCCCTAGAATACATATAAAAGTTAAAAATTACTGTGAAACACATAAACATTAGATATCACTATGTCAAAAAATGTCTATACAGTGAATGCCGTAGGGGG
Source organism: Leptodactylus fallax (assembly GCA_947044405.1). Taxonomy (NCBI): domain Eukaryota; kingdom Metazoa; phylum Chordata; class Amphibia; order Anura; family Leptodactylidae; genus Leptodactylus; species Leptodactylus fallax. The sequence goes on from CAMRHE010000024.1 coordinate 5,631,583, forward strand.
GAAAAAAAATCAAGTGCCAAACTGCACGTAGTTTCACCTCTGATAAAAATTTGAATAAAAAGTGATCTAAGCAATAGACATTCCCAAAATGGTATAATTAAGTACAACTGGCCCCACAAAAAAAGACACCCTATGCATTCACATACACGGAAATATATAAAAGTTACAAGTGCAAGAATATGTTGACTTTTAGAAAAAAAAAAATTTTTTTGCAAAGTTTTAGATTTTTGTTAAGGGGTTAAAATGTAAATAAAACTATATAAATATGATACCCCCGGAATTGTACTGAAACAAATAATACAGGTGACATGTCAATTTGACTGGAGAGTGAACACTGTAAAAACGAAGCCCATAACAAAGTCGCACAAATGCACTTTTTCTCCAATTCCATTCAGAATTTTTTTCAGCTTCCCAGTACATTGTACAGAATAATAAATGGTACCATCATGCAGAAAAAATTGTCCTATAAACATTAAGTCCTCATATAGCTCTGTGAACAGAAAAATAAAAAAGTTATGGGGTACCGAAAGCGGGGAGTCAAAAACAAAAATTGAAAACCAAATAATTCCTCCGGCGGGAAGGAGTTAACATATATGATTTTATGTAGTTGAGGCTTCTTTAGTTTTACAGAATTTTCCATAAACTTTTGCCATTTCTAATACATAACTTTAGCTATTTATGAGTTTTGAAAATTGGAATTCTGTCCATCAGTTTTTTTTTTCAGTTCAACGCAATTAGCTTGAATGTAGTTAAGCTACAATAACTAGAGACAGCACTGCACTGCAAAAAGCAGATAATTTTTTTTTCAAATGGGGTGGGTCTAATTTTAATGTTACTACTATGCATATGATGACATGTGGGGCTCTGACCACCACCAATCACAAGAACAGGAGTCCTGTTCTATGGTCAGAATGAATGGCAAGCTAAACATGTTCACGACTGCCCCATACACTATCTATGGGACTTCCAGGTCTCAGTTATCTTCCGGCAGTACCATAGAGAATGAATGACGCAGCAGTGCACATGTTTGGCCTACCTCTCCATTAGGACAGCGAAACGGGACCCATGTTTTCATGATAGGAAGGGTCTCAATTATCAGATCCTCTCTGATGAGCATGTTATCCCCTATTCTGTGGATATTGAATAACATTAAAACTTGAGCCAACCCTTTTCAGTTTTTAATAATATTAACTTATATTATAAATATTAGTAGGGAAAAACTTTAGTATTTATGTATTTGCTTATCTAGCCAACAAAAATTCAGAAAAATGTATTTAGAATTTCATACATAGTTATATAACTATTGGGTTGAAAAAAAGATCTAGCGATTCCATTAGGTTTAACTGTTTTATACTTATAAACTATAGTTAATTCAAGAAGAAAGTAAAACACTTTGTTAATGACAGAAAGCCAGTTTGCCATTAATATATATATATATATATATATATATATATATATATATATATATAGATATATATTTATGGGGAAAACATATTTCCTGGCCCTTACTGGCAATGGAACAGATTCCAAGTTCTCCAAGATGTTTGAAACAATAAAAAGTTTGTGTAAGTGTACCAGAAAGAATTGATGCTGTTTTTAAGGCAAAGGGTGGTCACTCCAAATATTGATTTGCTTTAGATAACTTCATTTTGTTAATTGACAAAAATAAATCATTAACACTATTTTTTTTAAAGTATGTTTACTTTGAAGCATTTTCACAGACCTACCTAAATTGTTTGCACAGTACTGTATGTTAAGAATGGTTATCCTCGACCCCCATTCCACCTGGATGTTGAAGCCATTTCCATTACCTTCTTTATTATTTTAAACACATAATTACATTTTGCACAGAATCTTCCATTGCACTTTGGCACATCCTTGCAAATTCAGCTAATGATGTATTTCCGAATAGCATAGAAAAAAGGCAAAACATTCAAGGTTTTATTGCTCTTATGGATTTTAATAATAACTTTTTAATGTAGTTCAATAGTATAGACGTGAATACAATATGTTGAATTACATTATATGATAAATGGTAAAGCATTATATGAATATGCAAAGTTTGCGAAATTATTGCTCTCCATTGAAGAAATAACAAGGCTATCAAATACATCATTCCCTATTTCTGTGACTTATTCACAATATAGAAATACATCTTGCAACTTACATAGTTTTGGATGAGGTTGTGTCATGCAGTCGGTGTTTCAATGGAAGATACCGTATTTTTATATATAGCGGTATGGCTAGCCCAAATAAAATTGCATTAACAGCGTATTCAGGATCCATGTGATTCCATTACTAAATTCTAAATAGGGTCATGTAAATTAGGCCTATCGTCTATAGATGAAACTTTCAAGTGATGGTGGGAGATATGACTGTATCACCTGCTCTTACATACAAATTTCCAGGAGATGAAGCTATGTACAGTACGTAGCTGGATGACTTAAAGCTCAGCTAATAACTCATTTTACAGGCACTGCAGAGCCACTAAGCATATAGAGTCTTACATTTTGAAGCACTCTTAATTTGTATGGTATACATTCAATAACTATTTTAAAATTCTTATGATTATGTTATGATTTTTAATGTCATTCTTTATTGTAGTTCTTTTTTGAAGATCAGATTAACAGTGTATCCCTTGATTTCCATTAGGTTCTGAACTAATGCCCAAAGCACTTTCTACAAGGATAGTCGGAGGAATATGGTGGTTTTTCACACTTATCATTATTTCCTCATATACTGCCAACTTAGCTGCCTTTCTAACAGTGGAGCGCATGGAGTCCCCCATTGATTCTGCTGATGATTTAGCTAAACAGACTAAAATTGAATACGGTGCTGTTCAAGATGGTGCTACAATGACGTTTTTTAAGGTATGTTGTAACTCATTTGTTTTGTCCATGTGACATTGTAATGATGTCAAATTATTATAGTATTATTAATACACTTCTTTACCTAATTGATACAAAATAGATGTTTAAACTCACATTATATCAAATATTCTTTCCTTTTTATTTTATCTGAGAAAACCCTTTGTACATAGTTGCTTCAGAATTTAGACATGTCTCAAAACCTTGGGGACTTCATTGCTTTGTCTGTGTGATTCAAATTAGGATTAGCAAATTTCTTTCCCTCTGGCCTAGGAAGAGTCAATCACTGGCCAAGGAGAAAGCAACACACTGACACACAGGTCAATGGAGAAGCTGTCTCAGAACTTAAGCCCCCAACACGGGTTTATTTATAGTCCTGAGGCCAAACCCCTTATAGTTTTCAAGTCATTCCCCTTACAGACTGTAGCTTAACCAATCATAGTAACATTTAAATGACATGTACATATACAGTCCATAAGATGTTAGTACCCAGCAGAGTGAGTTATTATAGACTAAATAGATCCCAGGAAAAATAACTGCTTGAGTCTACCAGGTGTATACCACCTTGAAAAAGTCAGTATAAGCCAAAGGTAAGGGAATAAGAGGTAAAAGAGGCAGAAAGTGTAATGTATATATAAGTTTAAAACATAACCTTTAATCGTGACATTAATATCAAGTCACTTCTTAGAAATATAAATATAAAATGATTAAATGTAATGTTAGTAGTAAATATATTTGCTAGGGGATGCTGTCTACAGTGCATCTGATGGAATGTGTACTTCCTTAAGAGTGTATCTAAGTGACCAGATAAGTAATGGTAAGTACAAGCAAAGGGCACTATGTACATATCCCTTAGATGAGATAATTGTAGGTACGTATCCTAAATAACTGTATACAAAGCAATTCATATACAAAGCAAGCATATGAGTTTATGATGCAAATGAGAGGAGGACATCGCTGGTTCCCCTGTAATGTCTGGTAGCTAAATGTATGTGCTACCCAGCCTCAGAGGAAACCAGCAATCAGGTAGGTGGAAATGCCATTGCCAGACATGTCCATAATACATGTTCAGGGCAGGATAAATGGAGGTGCCACTGGTGCAAATAAAAGAAAAGCACCGCTATCACTTTTCTGGGAGTGCAATATGCTGCCCAGACCCAGCAAATGGACAGGTGGGTGAAATTAGAGGTGCATTACAGGTGAAATGCAGCCTGCTGGAGTAATTATTAATGTGATATATTGTGGGTAACAGTGTGTTGCTGTCCCTGCAAATTCTGTCGATTCCTGCACACACATACACAGAAAACGCCCAATGCATGTTTCGCTGTATTCAAAGCTTCTTCTAGGGACAGGAAGGACCAGAATCACTGATCTTTTATAGACAAATCAGATTGACAAGTCTGTGGTCCCTTCATGCTTTCTAAGTGAACTTGATTGACAAGGCTATCAGCCTGTCATATAGAGAGGCACATTTGACTAGTAAACTAACAAATGGAGTGTCGTTTGTAGAAAATGAAAAGGAATCAAAGCCTATTATAATATAAACAAGGTGTGGCAAAAGAGGATCTAAACAAAGGATGTAACCACAACAGTTTGAGTCCCCAGAATGTCAGATCCTGTAATTAAAATTAAAATATTATCTCTACCTCTAACGTGAAGTGATGGATGCCCTATTATAATAATAATAGATAGTTTTGATTGTTATTCTATTGAAAATGTCATGCAACAGGGGGAGACTGGAAGGACCTTTTGGCCCCCCTAGTGTAAACCTCTAATTTCTTCTAATTTTATTTTCTTTGTAAATATTATTTTATTAGAATTTTAAACATTACACCAAGGATTAAGTAAAATTCAGTGGCAAAGAAAGAGAGATAAAGGCAACTGAATTCTAAAGAGGAGGGAGAGGGAAAGATAAGATGCACTAATGTAAAGGGAGCAGTGGAGGAAAGGGGTAAAGTGATTAAAAGGAACATTAGTAGTGGTTATAACATATGTGCCAGTTACCATACCCGGTTACAGAAAGGCATATATAAGGAAGTGTAGAGTAATTGCAACATAGGAATCCAATAGCAAAAGAAACAAGCTATCACATACATTAAAAGGAATGCAGAAACCAGAATAATGGCAAGAACCTAAGAAGTAAGTGTTAGTTACAACTATATGTAGATGTAGAGAAGGCAAGAAGTCTTCATTCCGGTCCAGTGTGAGCTCGCTTCTTCTCTGCCTAAGACTTGAGTTTCTGCCACTCCTCAGCCTTGGGTAGCTCTGGAAGTGAAGTTAGGTCAGTGAATGTGAGCCAAGATGTGATTGTTGAAGGATTCAAGTCCAAGGAGGAAGGGGCATACAGAGAGATCATCAGGAAAACAGATGGTGTATTGATGACCTGAGGTTGTACGATAGGCCAAAAAGAAACAGTCATTTGCAGGGGGTTCTCATTTCCCTCAGGCTGTCAGTAACAACTTTCAGTCACTGGAGAGCTATCTTGAAAGAAAAAGACCTTGTCACACTCATATATTATCTCAGGCATAGTACATGCTTTTTTGAGAACAGCCCTGTTACTGTAAAGGACAGGAGTATGCATATAATGTCTCTATGAGGTTCACAATTCTTTGATTTATGCCATAAGGCTCTATGGGTTCTCTCTAAGTGAAGATCTAAAGAAGCATCTGCACCAAGTACAAGCTCAAGAATCTTTTTTGTGACTGACATAGTCTCAGCCTGTGGAAAGTCTTCAGGTACTCCCCCATATACAGAGGTTGTTTCTGGACCCTCTATTGTCCTGGTGTTCCATGTAAGTGTGTAGAGATGGGTGAATTGGTTCATAATGAGCTGGGTTTGTCCTGAAAATTCCAAATTGTTCAGTTTTTAACAAAACCGAACAAATGGTGATTCGCATCAAATGAACAAAAATGGCCGCACTATGAGAAAATGGCCACAGCCACAGGTTAAACCAGGAAATACACAGCAGACAATGTCATGTGTGCAGAGACTCACACATCACGTGATAGCAACATCTGACAGCCTTTTAGTCAATAGACAGTTGTAAGTGGACCTTACAGTGCTGATGTCATATGGGACTACATAAGTTTGTGCACTTGTGATCAGCCTTTAGTGGCTATAATGGTGGGCATGCATGCACATCTGTGTTCTCCCTCACTGCATCTCATAGCTATTAGCTAGGATATAGGCAGTGCAAGTCAGAAAATTGAATAAAAATTATAGGAGTATTTAAAGAATGAAGCAATAATTATACACAGGCATTATTTATTTATTTATTTTGCTTACTTATATAGCACCATCATATTCCGCAGTACAGATGTCAATCACTGTTCCACATAGGGCTCACAATCTACATTCCCTATCAGTATGTCTTTGGAGTGTGGGAGTAAACCGGAGTACCTGGAAGAAACCCATGCAAACACAGTGTGTGAGTCTGCCTAGGTTGCTGGCAAAAGAGCAATTTCATCTCTATGTACATTCTTTAAGCATACCTTTGTAATAAGAAGACAATCCTTTAGTGAAAAATATTTTGTTCAGGACTTTTTGGGTAAGAGTTAACATTTTTTCATTAAGGAGCTTGTTGTTGATCTGTACAAAATATTTTAAGTGTTTCTCTAAATGGGCAAGTGTACTGTGCATATGTAATTTTAGATATACATGACACACAACAGTAGTACAGTAGTAGTGGTGGCTGTAGTACTACTAGTACTGCATCCTTCCATAATGTAATGTAATGAAAAAAAAAATATTTTCCGTTATTTCAGCTTTTTTTGTGTGTGTTTCACCCAATAGTCTAGCCTGCTCTAACCTTAACCACTTAAAGACTGAGCCAATTTTTATTTTTGTGTATCTGTTTTTTCCTCTCCACCTTTCAAGAACCATATTTTTTTTTTGGTTCACAGTATCACATGATGGCTTATTGTTTGCAGGACAAATTGTAATGCACCTTTCAATATCCTGTACAATATTCTGGGAAGCTGGAAAAAATCAGAATGAGGTAGAATTGGAAAAAAAAACACACTTGCACCAATTTTATATGGGTTTAATTTTTATGGCGTTCAGTATGTGGTAAAAATTACATGTTACCTGTATTCTGTGGGTCAGTATGATCATGTCAATACCAAATTTATATAGTATTTGTAATGTTTTGATACTTTTAAAAAATTAAACACTTTGCAAAATAGAAAAACATTTTTGTGTCGCCATGTTCTGACACCTGTAACTTTTTAATATTTACAAGTATGGAGCTGGGTATGGCACCATTTCATGTGGGACAAGATGACATTTTTATTGATACCATTTGGGTGAATGTCTAATAGTATGATTGACACAGTCATAGTGATTTAGTCTAATACTTAATGACTAGGAGGTCTGGTGACCTTTTAGTGCTTTGCAATTTTTTCTTGATATATTTTTTGTTAAGAATACACAGTGTCTGAAATGTTGCCAAATCACTAAACACAGTGTGCAGTAAAATGACTGGGAAAAAAAACAGGGCAATGGATAGGCAAAAGGAGGCGCAGAAGGAATCACTCATTCTTGTCTTACTAACAATAAGAATGTGGATGGCAACAGCAACACTATATCTGGTCTTGACAGCCCTGCTAATAGCTGCAATGTTGTCATATTTCCTAACAATAGATACTTTTTTGAAAGCAGTGAAACACAAATATTGAGCGAGGGTTCTATGTGTTTCTCCTCAACATTTAATTTATCATGCTATTTTTCTGTACTGTCAACCATGTCTTCTCCTTTATCTTTGCTGACACAGATCCCATTCTCTAGAAGTCATGTGGCATCTGCTGAGAAATAAATTTCTCATTACCGAAGACTTCCTCTTCTTTTGCCTCTATTTTATTATTATTTTTATTATTATTGTTTATTTATATAGCACCATTCATTCCATGGTGCATTACATTTGAGGATTTACATATGGTACACAAGATAAACAAACCAGATAATACTAACAGAGGGCCCTACCTGAAAGGGTTTACAATCTATGAGGGAACAGGGATAGAGACAGAAGGTGGGGGTAGAGGCTGTTCAGGTGGTGGTGTGGAGACAGTATTGTTATTGGAGGTTGTAGGCCTTTCTGAATAGGTGAGTCTTCAGGGCCTACTTGAAGCTTGTGACTGTGAGGGATAGTCTTATGTGTCTTGGTAATGAGTTCCAGAGTATGTGGGATGCATGGGAGACGTCTTGGAGATGATTGTGTGAAGAGCGGATAAGAGCAGAGCGGAGTAGGAGGTCTTTGGACATTCGGAGGTTATGTGTGGGCAGGTAGCAGGAGATTAGGTCACAGATATATGGAGGGGACAGCATGTGGATGGCTTTGTATGTCAGCATTAGTAATTTGAACCCTATTCGCTGGGCAACGGGTAGCCAGTGAGGGGATTGGCAGAGGGGAGCGGCCAATGAAGAATGGGGGGAGAGGTGTATTAAGCGAGCAGCACAGTTTAAGGTGGACTGGAGGGGGGGCGAGAGAATTTGCTGGGAGGCCATGGAGAAGGGTGTTACAGTAGTCAAGGAGGGAAATTATGAGGGTGTGGAATAGCATCTTTGTAGTTTCAGGGGTAAGGAAGGAGCAGATTCGATGGATGTTCTTGAGTTGGAGATGGCAGGAGGTGTTGAGGGTTTGAATATGCTGTTTGAAGGATAGGTCAGAGTCTAAGGTTATCCTGAGGCAGCGGGTCTGTGGGACTGGGGTGAGATTGGTTCCATTAATTTTGATAGATGGGTCAGGTAGGTGGGCCATGCGAGGATGGGTGAAGATTATGAACTCCGTTTTCTACATGTTGAGTTTGAGAAAGCGGGAGGAGAGAAAGGAGGCTATGGCTGCTAGACATTCTGGGACTCTGGACAACAGAGAGGCAATGTCTGGTCCAGAGAAATATATTTGGGTGTCATCAGCATAGCAATGGTAATGGAAACCATGGGATTCTATGAGTTGGCCAAGGCCGAGGGTGTAGATGAAGAATAGGAGGGGGTCCTAGGACGGAGCCTTGGGGGACACCTACAGAAAGAGGGCATGGCGGGGAGGTGGTGTGCGAGTGGGAAAAGCTGAATGTGCGGTTGGTGAGGTATGAGGAGATCCAGGAAAGGACCAGGTCTAAGATGCCAAGGGATGAGAGCGTTTCTAACAGGAGGGAATGGTCGACTGTGTCAAAGGCAGAGGAGACGTTGAGGAGGAGGAGGACAGAGTAGTGACGTATGGCTTTGGCAGTTAGGTCATTGGTGACCTTGGTTAGGACAGTTTCTGTTGAGTGATGGGATCTGAAACCTAACTGTAGTCTGTCAAAGAGCATATTGGACAAGAGATAGGATGATAGTTCGGAGTGGACGTGTTGCTCCAACAATTTAGAGGCTTACAAAAGCAGTTGATGGGGTGATAGTTGGCTGGGGAGGACAGATCGAGGGAGCGTTTCTTAAGTATAGGTGTGACTGTATCATGTTTGAAGGAAGAAGAGAAGGATCCATTGGTTAGGGATAGGTTGAAGAGATGGGTTAGGGCAGGAGTAATGACTTCAGAGAGTTTGGGGATGAGATGTGACTTGGTCGGGTCAAGCGCGCAGGAGGTGAGGTGGGATTTAGAGATTAGGGTGGAGAACATTTCATCAGTGACTGTGGAGAAACAGGTTAGAGATGAAGAACACAGGACAGTTGGGTGGGGTGGTTGTCGGGGGTGTAGGGTGAGACTGTCTCTGATGGTGTCAATTTTGCTTTAGAAATAAGAGGCAAAGTCATCAGCTGTGATAAGTGATGTTGGAGGGGGTGCAGGAGGGCGGAGAAGGGAGTTGACGGTAGTGAATAGCTGTTTGGAGTTGCGGGATAGGACAGATATTAGTGTGGAGAAGTAGACCTGCTTTGCAGAGGTGAATGCATTCTTGAATGTGAGAACTGCCTCTTTATACCTAAGGAAGTCCTCCTGGAAGTGGCTTTTCTTCCAGTGGCGTTCTGCAACCTGTGAGGCACATCTCAGTTTTTTAGTCAGGTCAGTGTGCCTGGGTTGCCTATTGATCGGTCGGGCTCTGGTGTTAGTGAAGGGGGCCACAGAGTCAAGGGCTGAAGTGATGGTGGTATTGTAGAAGTCAGCGGCGGTATCTGCCTCCTGGAGTGAGGATATGTCAGTGAGCGGTAGGAGAGAGAGTGAGAGCATGCGGATGTCAAGGCGATTAAGGTTCCTGTGGGGGCATGTTGGTTTAGGGGTTGGGGAGATGAAGGATCTCGTCCTACCGAAGCCACCTTCGGCACACCTGAGATCGCTTCAATTACCTTACAACCACCTACAGTGAGTGTTCTGGGCCGATAGGATAATACAAAACGAGCTTTCTAAATTTTATATATTTAATAACCCCTAAAAGGGTCGGCACTAGACACTTAACACATACAGAGAATACATGCAGCTATTAGCAAGCAAATACAAGTGGAAAGCAACATGACATGATACACAAAATAAAAATGGGAATAAACAGAAGAAAAAGAAATATTACCAACACAAGCCTGTGATTAGTTCTCTGGGCTCCGGATATTAAGCTCAGGGAGCGTACTTAAAATTCAGTCCAAAAGCATACGTCCGGGCTTGCTATTCCAGTGGCAGAACCCCTTTTTATCTGGGCAGTGTTATCCGGGTGGCTTTTTGTAGCAGAAGACAATTTCCAGAACAAGTAGATAGTCCGTTTCTCTGAGTCCATGTGGTAGGCTTTAGAGATTTAACAGCATGTCTCCTACATGCTGTTACATTCTTCCAGGATAACAAAGAGTCTCAGGCCTCAATGCTAGGCCGCATGGTAGGCCACAAGGTTGAAGTCTGCACCATGACCTCCTCTCACACCTCCTTCAGCAACAAAAAAGACAAAAAGACCCCTTCTTCCTGGTCTGAGAACTATTTACTAAAAAGGTCTCCTCCCCAAGTGATCTCACCAGCAGGAGGAGCCCCACCCTCCTTTCTAAATCCATCAGAATCATATTTCGTTATGGTTCCTTGCCCGATGACGGTAGAGTCGGGCTGGCGGTATGATAGGGTTTGTGGCAAGATCCCCAACGTGTAGACTCCAATGATGACACCCCAATCCCCTTTGGGTAAGGAGATCAGTGTCTGGACCTTCTCTGGGCATTGAACCGTATCGTGTGTGTACTCTGAGTGTGTTTCCAGGCCTGGAGCATCTGGGGAATTTATCGGGGCGACTATAAGAGGTTCTCCAGGGCAGATATGGCCATAAAACCATAATCCTTTTGGCTCCAGCTTGTCTGTGGATTCCACCTTTCTGCAGGGGACCCCTGTGGAGATGATTGTTTTGACAAGGGTATGCTAATTGGGCTATACCTTGGACTACACAGCGTCTTGGCACAAAGTAGCCCAATTCCCCTCCTGTAACCAAATGACTGATAAGAGACAGGAACCACACAATATGAGCGAGTAGTGGAATAAGAAATACATATCAGGGGCTCATATCATCACAGGTGGTCTATTACAGAGGAGAGGGCAGAGAATTTCAGAAGGTTGTGGTCAGAGATCGTGGACAGAGAGTTAGAGAGGTTGACTAGAGAGCACAGGCGGGTGAATATGAGATCCAGCGTGTGCGCCTTTGTGTGGGTGGCAGAGGAGGACCATTGAGAGAGACCAAAGGAGGCAGTGAGGGACAGGAGACTGCAAGCAGGGGGGTGGTTTGTGTTAATGGGGATGTTGAAATCACTCATGATGATGATGGGGGAGTCAGTGGATAGGAAATGCATTAGCCAGGTGGTGAAGTGGTCGATAAAGGTAGTAGTAGGTCCTGGCAGTTGATATATGACGGCCAGTTGGAGGTTTGAGGGCGAGTAAATGTGAACAGAGTGCACTTCAAAGGAGGGGAGGGTAAGAGCAGGTAGCGGTTGGATTGGGGCGAAGGAGAAATGCCAGGAGAAATGACAGGAGTATGCCTACGCCTCCACCAGGTTTATTGTTGGGGTGGGGAGTGTGCATGAATTGCAGACCTCCATAGGAGAGGGCAGCAGGGAAGGTGGTGTCTGAGGGTGTTATCCAGGTTTCTGTGATACCAAGAAATGATAATGAAGAGGTTGTGGATGTAGTCAAGTTTGTTGCATACAGAGTGAGTATTCCATAGTGCAACGGGGAGGGCGTGGGGAGGGGCAAGAGCGGGTTAGTGTAATATTTAGGGGGTTCCGTGCACTGATGGCAGTTGTGCGGAAAGATCCGACAGCAGGGAAGTGCTGGGGTGGTCCAGGATTAGGAGATATATCGCCAGAAGTAAGGAGTAGCAGGGAGAGGGATAGCAAGTGTAAATAGGAGAGAGTGTGGGGAGGTTGTGTGTGTCGGGTGCGGAAAGCTTGTACATTTGTGAGTGGCTGTACAGAGAAGGTCAGATGATGGGGTAGAATAAATGGAGAGATAAAGATATTCTTAGTGACATGGCTGGTTTGGGGTGGTTTTTACAAGTATGGGAAGAACAACAATGATTAAAGTGAAAAGCATTTCTATAGTGAATAGCTAGGTTTTGTTTTTTAGTGGGTTGTTGTTACCTTCAGTTCCCTTCTGGTCCAATTCTGGCCTAATTCTGGTCTGTACACTTTAAATCTGCACTTTGGAAGCTGCAAAATGACCTGGGTCAAAATGACCAGAGGCCTTAAATTATTCTAGTTAAGAATACATTTGTTTCATGTGTATTAGATTAGTTGGATGAAAATTGCCAGTGTTTTTTTTAATGTAGAGGTGGAAGACATGATTGTTGGTTGAGGTAGTAGTTGTAGTGCTGGTAGGGGAACTAGGGGGAAATGATGTTATGAATTTATTAAACATATGCCATTGCTATGATGAGTCATAAGAAAGAAAGGAAGGTGATACGGAATGTGATGATGATTCTGTTACAGATAAGACATGGCAACCAGTTCAGGGTGACATAGGAAGAGGGTGGAGGTAGCTGCAATACTTCCACTCAACATTCTGCCCCAACAACCATAAAGACCTGCCTGGGGAATGCAAGCTTGGATGATCGTGGCACTGGCAAACATGTTTTTGGTTTTGGCGGCAGCAGCTACATGTGGTCATCTACTGTATGGGAGATTTTTTGAACATTACTAAATGACAAATTGATGGTAGGATGCAAGATCTGCAAACAGATAATTCGCCATGGGTTTAAATGAACACATGTAGGAACTAGGTCTCTTCATACTCACATGAATTCGCCTCACCAGCATATTAGACAAATTCGAATTAGCAGTGGCAACAAGTGAGCAAGAAGACCATTCCATTCCTTCTCCAAATGATCCTCTTTTTTTCGACAGGCCACATCCATTCCATACCTAGAATGTCACATTATTCTCCTCCTGCTGCTTCTCCTCCTCCTTCTGCACACAATCTGCACCCAGTTATCCGGCTAGTCTGCAAATTTATCTCCCACATGGCCCAATTACAAACGGTGCAGTAGCTACTGTGCGACTTAGTGGAAATACTTAGCAGCCACCATTATTTTTTGAGGAAAGTTTTCCCTTCTTGATGGCCATGTAGGACTCTCCTTGTAAATGTCCATGTAGGGAAAGGTAGTACTGACATCACCTCACAGTTCCTACACTCTGGACATTTTCCCACCCCAACTTCTCCAGGGCAACCCTTTGGTTCCATTCCCTTGTTTCTTGGCTGTAATGTGAAGTGCTCATTGAGTGGCACTTTTATAGCATGCCCCCAAAGTTTTCTTGAAATTATGTAAAGTGTCACACTACACTAGTTGGTGCTGAACGGGCACCCATAGTAGCAGGAAACCACACAGACACAATGATCACTTTTGGAAGATAAACCAGCTTTTTCAGCTGGTAATCTAGGCAGTAGGTATACTGATAGTGTGCCCCAAATTTTCCTTGAAATTATGTCAGTTGTCACTCATTCACTGTTACTGTACTACTTGCTTGCAAGGTGAAGCACACATTGAGTGACATTGTTGCACATGCGGTAGAGTCAGTTTGAGCAGCAGTATACGGTGAATGATAACTGCATTCAGGAAACCACAGACACAATAATCACTTTTGGAAGATAGCCCAGCTTTGTCAGCTGGAAGCCAGGACAGGCACACTGATAGAGTGCCCCAAATTTTTCTGGAGAGTTTGTCAATTGTCACTATGCCGAAAAAATATTGATGTGGCATTTTCTCCCATACTGGCAGGATCATCAAGGTGATTTTCAGCCTCCCAAGTGTTGTTTTCAGGGTCATAGAATCCTTTCCATTTGGGAAGATATTCTAACTCTTTCAACTGTCAGGAAAGGCACATCTCCCTTTATCATCATTTCCTGTACTGCTGCTGATGCTGGCTGTGAAGGATCTCGCCTTGCCAAGCCCTGGCGCACCTGCGATCAACCTTCTTTCCTAACTTCCCACTCACACACCGTGAGCAGATTGGGTCATAGGATAATACGAAATACGAGCTTTTGAAATTTTATATATTTATTAACTCATGTGGGTCGGTACTAAGCATTAACATATACAGAAATATATATCAATGGCTAAACAAGCAGATTACAGATAAAGGTAAAATACAGCACACAAAATGAAAAGGGAAATAAAAGATAGATAAGATACCGACACAGGCTCGTAGTCCATTTCTCTAGGCCACAACAGGTTTGTGGGCCTAGGGCGCATCCTTAGTGAGTTACAGAAACATGTCTTTTCTTCATGCCAGCCAGGCTACTCAAGAACCAAAGACTTTGCCTCCCTTGTAGTATATAGGAGTGTCCAGCCACATCTCCCCCCCAGGCACTGCCTAGCTAGAAGATGTGTGTCTGGGGTTGAGCTGGGGGGTCGCTCACCCTCCCTCCCCCATGGCATTCCTGAAAGTAGGTAGGAGGGACCCTCCCCCCATGTTATGCACAACTTAAACAAGGCATTCCCTAAAGTAGGTACGACTACTATGAATCAGGAATGATACATTTCAAAGGCAGATATGTAACTGGGGTTCTGTTCATCACACTGGCTGCTACTCCTAAATAGCTACAACCACTGCCACCACTCAGACAGACATGGCCTGCAGTCTAGTCCATCATATTATACCCTGCTGCACTGCCACACATGTTGCTACAGCTGCCTATTGCTTACCACCAGTCAACCAGACATGTCCTGCAGCCTGGACCTGATCCACCATCACATTCCACTACAGCACACTGTTGGTGTCACTGCCACAGTGTTGATATAAAAAAACCAAAACCATTTTGATTTCACATCTGCTCACAGGATCATTTTTGAAGGCTTTTTTTTTTAAACCCAATTCTTCATCACTTTTCAAGTGGCTCACAGCCACAATTTTGTCTCCGAAATATCAATAAGCCACTGTAGCAAGCCATCAAAACGGGCTAATTATTCTATAAAACCTTGCTTTTTGCATTATAAGTGCCATGTGTGTCTAAAAAACATGGGCATGCACCTTTCCCTAATAAATAGGTAATTTTTTGATGTATGGAAAATTCTAAATCCTTATCAAATTATGACATCACCGATCATCTAAAAGAAAATAAGATTAGTTTTATTTGTTAACAAATAGGAACACACACATACAGCATACAAGCTATAGTTGTGTCTGATACATAAAAGACACCGATTTTTATACCTTACTAGTCACATGATTTTATGGGTTGACTTTTTCACAATATATGGAAAAATATGCTGACATCATATAACATACTGTATATCAAACTGGAGACAGTCAAAACTTAGAAGGAATAGAGTAACTTATTCTTTAGCTATCTTATCTTTTTATAAACAATAACTATGTGCTCAGTATATATAAATCACAAAACTAAGTCTACAGAAATGAGGGGAGTTTCCCAGCCCCTGTCAAACTGATTAATTACTGTCTTATTCTAATCCTTAATATCAATCACTACAAATACTTATATGATATAATGTAAAACAAAACATTCCCAACATTAGAGCATTTGAAATGTTAAATGCATAAAAGCGAGTGTCAGCTCAGTGTATGGTTAAACTTTGAGTTTCTATCCTCTGCTTACCATTTGTTTTTCCATAGACATACATGTCACGTTCACTTTGACATAGCTTCAGCTGTGTTTGCCTTAGAGAGCTAGAAATTGGACAGATAGGTTCCTAGGAGCCCTAAGAGCCCTAACCATGCACTGTTTTAAGCCAATTTAAAATGTGGTTTGTCCTGAAATGAACTGGGGACCCAAGCCACTGAACATTAACATGAAATGAGTCTTGAGTCGTTCGCCCATCTCTATTAGGGGTACAGAAGATCTTGCTGAATATAGATCTTATTATAGATTAATTTATGCCCAAAGAGGTATAGATCTTTAATGACCTTAAATTAATTAAGCCGTGGGGTTATACAAAAATTAAGACCTTTTTCAGTAGACTAATCTGTGATTCTATTAATACATGTTGGGTGAGATTAATGATTTGTAGCAACTCTCCCTGAAAGTTATCCTGGTTCATCTCTTTCCCTTGTTTAGGTGAGGTGTATTGTTTCTCGTCTGGGCTTGGTAGCCCCACCTGCATTTGGCCCTCAGGTTCAGATGGACTGTCCAAAAAAAAAAACTGCTCTTTCCCTGGGGTTGATATTTTTTCTGTGGACCATCACTACTTTTGACATCTGATAGATCAGTTATGTCAGACTCCAAAATCTCAGTATCCGCCTGTGCTGTATTGGAATTATTAGTGCCTGGTTGTGAGTTAGTGAATATTGTAAATATTATACACCAGCAATTATAAAAATAACAATAAAAATTAATATATATACAACACCTATAATATAGATAAATAGATCAATAACAATATTAATAATGGCTACTATAATATTTGAATTTTAATTACAGGATCTGACATTCTGGGGTGGTCAAACTGTTGTGGCTACATCCTTTGTTTTGATCCTTTTTTGTCACGTCTTGTTCATATTATAACTGTTTATGGTTTGATTCTCTTCCATTTGCTACAAGCAACACAACATTTGTTACTTTACTAGTGTGACAATTTGGGGGGTGTGACAATTTGGGGGGGATTAGTCTCAAATGGTGGCAGACTCCTGGTCCCGACAGCAGTGGTTCGTGGTACTGGGCGCCGGGGAGATAGCATTCAGACGGTCCAAGTGTAAATTAAACTGGCTTTATTCAGCATAGGTGCAACATAACAAAACAACAAACAGCCTGGGCCACAGTTAGGGCACTAACTGACTCCTTGAGCCCTATCTAGCCTCTGGGGCAACGGGCAGCCTGACTAATGCTCAGCTCCAGCAAAAGTCCCCTGTGGACCCCAGCCCTTCTGGGACAGACCGCCTCTCTGTCCTTGGCTGGTTCCCATGTACGCCTGCTTCCTGCAGGATTCAACAGCAGCTCTGCCGCTGTAACCACTCCCTTTGGAGTTACTGCCCCACCCAAAGGTGTGGCTGAGGGCCTTTTCAGGTCTAGCCCTGGGTCGCTCAATAGCGCCCTCTGGGTTCACATACATACCCTCCCCCTCAGCTCACTACGTATGGGGTGAGCTACAATGGGACAAGACATCTTATGACGAAGTCCCTCTTCAACCATATATGCCTGTCCAGTGTCTCTCCAGAAGTCCCAATCTGGCAGTCTCTTCTTCCAAATTCCGCTCCGTCGAGTTTTCCATTTTCTCTTCACTTTAACAGCTACGCCAGGATCCTGGCCATTCTGTGCAAAGGCAAGTTTTACTTCATCACCTTCACAATTCGCCATACAGGAGATCACATCATTTTCATCACATTTCTCGCCATAGTCTTCAGCCATCCCATTGCATGATTTTGATCCCTTTAGTGAATAGCCGTAAGAATCTTCATCTTCACCTATCACGAATCCACAGGAGCTCAGAGACCAAATAACACGTACTTCATGCGTATCGATGTCTTTAGAGTATAACTGTTTCACGGGTACTTTTTCTGTAACCTTCATCTCAAAGCAAACTTTGCCATCACCATCAAGACTTAGAAGTTTAGGAGACATAGGCTGCTTGCTCTCCTCTTTGTTTGAGATACACAAGCTCTGTACCGCAATATTTTCTCCTTCTGCACAAGGGCCATACAGTACACCCTCACAAAATAGATCACGCTGAACTACATTTTCTGGTATGTCTTTAACAACTGCCACATCATATATTGGAATGGTTTCTGTATAATGCTTCCACACCTGTACGGCAGCAGGAGAACCACTTCCATACTCTATTCTTACCTCTTCTTTCTCATATGCATAACTTCCTGGAGGCATGTTGCGGTACTGTGATAGTTGGTGATATCGTCATCTCAACATTCTCCAAGTTATTTTCATTCCCTGTGCTAACACCGGAGGACTGGGATACCAAGTTTTCAACATCACAGTTTTTACTGTCAGTACCCAGATGCTTTTTGGTTACATGTTCTGGCTGCCTTAATGGCTCTGCTTTCTCTGCCTCTATGCTGGCAGCTTTCTGCAATTCTAATGCCTTCTGTAGTGCACAAATCTCTGATTCCAGTTCCAGAACTTTCTTCATTGCCACATTTTTCTGCACAGCCTCCATCTCAGTTTTTACTATTGCAACTTGCAGATCTTCCTCAATCCTTCGCACTGCATCCTGGATGATATTTTCTGCTTCCCTCACTGTTCCCTAAATTATATTGAACTGATCCTCCAACATCTTCTGATAAAAAGTTTGCCGATGAGCAGAAGCTTTGTCAAGTCTTTCATTCAAGTCCCGTATCTCAGTGGCTCTCTTATCTTGCTCTTGGTTGAATAAAGACTCTGTCTCTTGAGTCACGTTTTTCAGGGATAGCAGCTCTGATTCTTTAGAGGTTAACAGGCTCTGCAGCGAATCCTTCTCAGCTTCTAGTGCTGCCAGCTTTGAAGATAGTGCAGATGCCGACTTTTCAGTATTGGATAACGACTGCTGCAATTGATCCAATTCTTCTCTTTTAGATTCAACTTCGGTTTTTAACTGTTCTATCTGAAAAGTGTGCTCTTCCAACTTTATTTCTGACTCGCACTTCACTTGATCCATCTGAAACTCCAGCTGTTCCTTGATGCGTGCAACTTCCTCCTGTTTGTTCACTTGCACCTTTAGTTTAGCAACAAGCATTTTTAGATCTACAATCTCAGCAGATAAATCAGACATTTTTTCCTCAAACTGAATCCTCATGTCTTCCATCTGGAGGTTCAATTCTCTCTTAGCCTTTTCCAGCTTGTCATAAGCATTAGCTTTGTTCTCATACAATATCTGCACAGATTCCAGGTTTTTCTCAACTTCATCCTTGGAGCTAACCAAATCCTCCATTTCCTTCTTCAGATCAGTCGCCTGAGCCTGAAGTGTTGAAATCTGCTTTGTCAAATCTCTTTTTGCTTCCTCCTCTTCCTCAAGTTGCTCAAGGAAACCATTTTTCTCATCTTCCGTTTGTTTTAGTTGTGTACTAAGATCAAGCTTCTGACGAGTTTCTTCTTGCAGAAGTTCCTGAGTGTCCTGAAGCTGAGATTCTAGTGTAGAAAAATCTTTAGAAAGTTTGATAGACTTGCTGTCTGCTTGGGAAAGAAGCCCTGTGACATTATCCAATTCCGCCTGCAGACCGTTTGCCTTGTCTAGCAGTTCTGCTTGAAACCTGTCCCCTTCTGTGACTTTTATTTGCAGCACTTGAAGTTGAGTCTCTACTTTTTTGTGACTCTCCTGTAAGGTTTGCACTTTCGGAGCATGGACAGACGACATCTCCATCAATTCTTTGTCTTTATTTTGCACCAAAACAGACAATTTCTCTTTATCTTCACAAGATCCCGACAGCGCCCTCTCCAGGCTACATATTCTAGCTTTGAGTTCCATTTCTCTTTGTTCCAGAACTCCAGCTCTGCTCCGCCATTCATTGACTTCACTATTTAGGCGAACCTGCTTTAGTTCATGTAAGTTTTGCTCTGACTGCAATGTCTGCACCACAGATTCTAAATCACTCTCTCGATCAGACACATGCTTCCTCAGCTCTGCAATTTCATTTTCTTTGTCAGTTAATGCAGCCGGAAGTTTTTCACACTTCCTGACTTGGTCATCCAGACATTCTGACTGACACTGCAAAAATTCACTTCTCTTACATTTAGCAGTTTCAAGGTCATCTCTTAATTTTCAATGACACTCTCTTTGGCAATGGAGTCTTGGACATGCTGCTCCTTTAAATCCTGCAATTGCTTCTCAAGCACTTGCTTTTGTTCTACACTCTGTACAACTTTATTAGATAGAGCACATTTCATTTCAGCAAACTCCTTCTTAGTGAAACAGTCCATTCCAAGCAAACCCAGTACCACATTTTCACAATGACTAGGATATGAACTCTTTATAGTTTCAAGCTCTTTCTTTAACTTAAAGTTCTCTTTTTCTGATACCTCAAGTTGCCATTTCCAATCAGATATTTCATCCTCATAAATGAACCTGATGGTTTTAATCTCATCTTGAAGCTGCTGCACCATAATATTTTCATATTCAATCATAGAACAGAGGTGCTTCAGAAAAGCTGAGTCACCGTCATGAAAAACAATTATCTTTACTTGCACTCCACATGCTCTGTTCCGGGTTTTGCGTCTCTCTGCATTCAGACTGCTGCACTAATAAACCTGTGCATAACTTATCTGCTTTTTTACAAGCTGAAATTCTCTTTTTCTTGCCCATGGTTTACTAACAAGATTACACAATATTCCACAGCAACCTTGGGTTCAACCGGCAGCAACTTTTTTTGCTATCTTCTGCAGTCACATGTATTCAAACAGTTAACTTATGTGGCACTACAACAACCAACATTTTCTTCTGTCTTCCACAGAAAACACAAACATGGCACCATAGCCTTTCACATAGACTGTTTGCAATCTCCAGCTTCTACACACATTGCTTACTTTCTTGCCATCAGCAAACACTTTACAGATTTCTGTGCCACAGTATACACAAAGTCCATTCCCTGGATTCCTCTTCCAGAGTTTTACTTTCACCAGTTTTGCACACACTTTGCTATGTTGCAAATCCACTCACCCCTTCCTGGGTTTATCCGTTGAAATCACAGATTTCTTCCAGCTGTAGGCCACAATGCACACTTAGCAGTACTGCAGTCACCAACCACTTGTCTTCCAGGACTTGCGTGGATCTCTTTATGCCCGAATCCGTAGCACCATATGTGACAATTTGGGGGGGATTAGTCTCAAATGGTGGCAGACTCCTGGTCCCGACAGCAGTGGTTCGTGGTATTGGGTGCCGGAGAGATAGCGTTCAGACAGTCCAAGTGTAAAGTAAAACTGGCTTTATTCAGCATAGGTGCAACATAACAAAACAACAAACAGCCTGGGCCACAGTTAGGGCACTAACTGACTCCTTGAGCCCTATCTAGCCTCTGGGGCAACGGGCAGCTCAGCTCCAGCAAAAGTCCCCTGTGGGCCCCAGCCCTCTTGGGACAGACCGCCTCTCTGTCCTTGGCTGGTTCCCATGTACGCCTGCTTCCTGCAGGATTCAAGAGCAGCTCTGCCGCTGTAACTACTCCCTTTGGAGTTACTCCCCCACCCAAATGTGTGGCTGAGGGCCTTTTCAGGTCTAGCCCTGGGTCACCCAATAGCGCCCTCTGAGTTCACATACTCACAGGGGATTAATCTCAATGGCGGCAGACTCCTGGACCCGACAGCAGTGGTGGTGGTACTGGGCGCCAGAGAGACAACGTTCAGACGGTGCCAATTCAAAAGTAAATGGCTTTTATTCAGCTTAGGAAACATACACAAAATAACAAACAACCTAGGCCACACACAGGCCCTAACTCACAGCTTGCTCCCTGACTGATCTCTGGGGCAACAAGCAGCCTGGCTCAGTAAGTCCTCTCAGGACCCCAGAACTCTGGGAACAGACCGCATTGTCTGTCTTTGCTGGGTCCACGACTTCCTGCTTCCTGCAGGTCTCCCCCAGCCCTCTGGAGTTACGCCGCACCCAAAGGTGTGGCTGAGGGCCTTTTCAGGCCTGGCCCTGGGTCGCTCAATAGCGCCCTCTGGGTTCACACACTAACACTAGTTAAATGTGCCTCTATATGACAGGTTGATAGTCTTATCAATCAGGTTCATTCATAAACTATGACTAGACCACAGGCTTGTCAATCTGAGTTGTCTATACAATACCGGAGATTCTGGTCTTTCCTGCCTTTAGAAGAAGCTGTGAATCAAGTGAAATATGCATTAGGTGTTTTATGTGTATGTGTTTGTGTCTGTGTTTGTGTGTGTGTTTGTGTGTGTGTGTGTGTGTGTGTGTGTGTGTGTGTGTTTTGGCAGGGACAGAATTTGCAGGGACAGGTTTTATACACCACACTGGTACCCACAATTCATCACATCAATATTTACTCAAACAGGCTGCATCTCACTTTTAATGCACTGCTAATATTGGCAGGAGGTGCTCAGATTCTATTTCACCCACCTGTCCATTTGCTGTGGCCAAGCAGCTTTTTGCACTCACTACTGGATCTCACAGAAGTGATAGTGGTGCTTTTCTTTTATTTGCACCAGTGACACCTCTATTTATCCTGCCTTGATTATGGATGTGTCTGGTTAGGGTCATACTGTACATACAGGAGACGATCGTATGCCATTTCCACCTACCTGATTACTTGTTTCCTCCAAGGCTGGGGGCATGAACATTTACCTAGCAGACCTTATAGGGGACCCATTTGCATCAGAGGTAGCTGTCTTGCACTCGCTTCGTACATGAAACAGTAATTTAGGACACATCACTACAGTCATGGCCAAAAGTTTTGAGAATGATACAAATATTAATTTTTACAAAGTCTATTGCTTCAGTTTTTCTAATGGCAATTTGCATATACTCCAGAATGTTATAAAGAGTGATCAGCTTAACAGCAATTACTTGCAAAGTCAATATTTGCCTAGAAAATGAACTTTATCCCCCAAAACACATTTCAACATCATTGAAGATGGAGATCAATCTGTCATGATTAAGTAAGAATGACACCACTGGACACTTTAAAAGGAGGCTGGTGCTTGCCATCATTGTTTCTCTTCTGTTAACCATGGTTATCTCTAAAGAAACACGTGCAGTCATCATTGCACTGCACAAAAATGGCCTAACTGGGAAGAGTATTGCAGCTAGAAAGATTGCACCTCAGTCAACAATCTATCGCATCATCAAGAACTTCAAGGAGAGAGGTTCCATTGGTGCCAAAAAGGCTCCAGGGCGCCCAAGAAAGACCAGCAAGCGGCAGGACCATCTCTTAAAAGTGTTTCAGCTGCGGGATCGGGCTACCAGCAGTGCAGAGCTTGCTGAGGAATGGCAGCAGGCAGGTGTGAGTGCATCTGCACGCACTGTGAGGCGGAGACTCTTGGAGCAAGGAGGGCAGCAAAGAAGCCACTTCTCTCCAGAAAAAACATCAGGGACAGACTGATATTCTGCAAAAGGTACAGGGAGTGGACTGCTGAGGACTGGGGTAAAGTCATTTTCTCTGATGAATCCCCTTTTCGATTGTTTGGAACATCTGGAAAACAGCTTATTCGGAGAAGAAGAGGTGAGCGCTACCACCAGTCTTGTCTCATTCCAACTGTAAAGCATCCTGAAACCATTCATGTGTGGGGTTGCTTCTCAGCCAAGGGAATCGGCTCTCTCACAGTCTTACCTAAAAACACAGCCATGAATAAAGAATGGTACCAGAATGTCCTCCAAGAGCAACTTCTCCCAACCGTCCAAGAGCAGTTTGGCGCTCAACAATGCCTTTTCCAGCATGATGGAGCACCTTGCCATAAAGCAAAGGTGATAACTAAATGGCTCAGGGAACAAAACATAGAGATTATGGGTCCATGGCCTGGAAACTCCCCAGATCTTAATCCCATTGAGAACTTGTGGTCAATCATCAAGAGACAGGTGGACAAACAAAAACCAACAAATTCAGACAAAATTAAAGCATTGATTCTGCAAGAATGGACTGCTATCAGTCAGGATTTGGTCCAGAAGTTGATTGAGAGCATGCCAGGGAGAATTGCAGAGGTCCTGAAGAAGAAGGGTCAACACTGCAAATATTGACTTGCTGCATTTACTCATTCTAACTGTCAATATAAGCTTCTGTTACTCATAATATGAATGCAATTATATTTCTGTATGTGATAAAAACATCTGACAAACACACATAAAAACCAGTGGGCAGCAGATCATGTGAAAATATAATATTTGTATCATTCTCAAAACTTTTGGCCATGACTGTACAGTGATCTCATGCAAGGGACACTGCACATAGTGCCCCTTGCTTGTACTTTTCAATACTTACCTGGTCACTTAGACACAATTTTAAGATGGTACAGTCCATCAGCGGCTATGTAGATAGTATTAGATAGTATCCCCTGGTAAATATACTTATTACTAAAATTATGGGTTTTCTGGTTCTCCTCCAAGAATTGGAGGATATCTTTTTTTTATCCAGTGTGGTATAATATGAGATTATAATTCATACTGGCTATTCTTTTTCATCCCTCTATAATTTACAACAGAGTATGAAGTTTATTACAACGGAGATTGGGAAATCTCCACTGTATGCTAAAGATCTGTATTTTTTTCATGGAATTTTGGTGCCAAGATGGCACACTAAACAACTTTGATGCCTATGTTATACTCATGTTTTTGATTTGGTTCTACATCATAAAAATATTGGACAATGGTGGCACTGTTGCTATCACTTATCTTGATTTCAGCAAGGCCTTTGACACAGTTCCACATAAAGAGCTAATGGATACATTTTTGAAGATTGGACCTAATCCCTGGAGAGTTCAGTGGATTTACAGTTGGCTAATGAATAGATATCAGCATGTTGTTATTAGTGGTGTGCATTCTGAAGATAGATGAGCCACAAGTGTTCAACATCCCACTGGACATTGCAAAATTGCAAGTGGTTTGCTTGTGTTGCATTTGCCATCTTTTTATACATCAAGTGATGTATATAGTTCTTATGTAGCCTGTATATTTTTCCCTTAAAAGGGCTTTACCACTGTGCTTAGGGGAAACTAAGCATTATTAGGTTCCAGACACCAAGTTCTGGAATGTGGGAGGAGACGCGTAAAAGGTTGTACAGTAAATGTAGTTGAAGTGCCAGAAACTACTGCCACGGCACTGTAGCCCTGAGACATGGAATATATAGCAGCCTAAAGACAGAGAGCCAAAAGGTGCCTTTACTAGACTCTGAGGATAAGTGGAACAAGGTCTTCAGAGTTTTGACCCTGCTTGAGCTACAGGATAGATAGGGGACACTGCTATACTAAAATGGTAGAAGATTGGCACTTGTTGAGTGAGAGATTTAAGTGCAGGCTGTTGGAACTACCATGCTCCGGACTCACCCCATTGTTACAGTGGTCCTTTTTTTACAAGAAGTGTACCTCAATCTGGTGGAAGCTGTTGGTTGCCTTATTTCTCCATGCTGAAAATAAAGTTTTGTGCGACGTGTTCCCTGCAACTTCAAGTCTATGGAAACTCATTTCCTGCATTACCAACCGTCATCAGATTCAGAAGGGCTTAAGACCATTAGGATGTGCCCTCCACAGCTCTGCACCAGCTCAGGTGGAGAGCTGGAGGATTTGGTTTAGATACCTAGCTACTATCCAAGTCCTGTTCCTAGTATTACTACTCCCAGTCGCTGGGTTCCCTCTAATGGATTGATGCAAGTGATATACCTTAGGGGTCTGTTCTTGGTCCTATTATTATTCCTATGGAAACTGCAGTTCAATGCTTTCAAATGTAAGATAATGAACTTGGAGAAAAGGAACCCTCTTTCTGAGTATTGCATTGGCAGTTCAGTGTTACCTAGTGCTTCAGAAGAGACGTATCTAGGGGTCTTGAAATCAAAGAGCTACAAAATTAGTCAACAGTGCAGTCAGGCAGCAGAAAAAGCAAATAGGATGTTCTGCTGTATAACTAGAGGAATAACTGTAGGAAGAGAGAGATTGTGATTCCACTGTATAGAATGCTGGTGAGACCACCTCTGGAATACTGTGTCCAATTCTACAGTCCCCACTTCCAAAAAGACATAGATAAAATAGAAGAGGTGTAAAAGTGGGCTACACAAATGGTGGAGGGTCTGAAACATAAAACATAACAGGAGAGGCTTGAAAAACTATATTTGTAGCCTTGAGGAAAGAAGGGAAAAGGGGGTATGATTGAAACCTTTAAATATGTTAAAGGTACAGTATAAAGTTCAGGATGGAAATTTAAATGAAAAACTGAAAACAAGATCAAAGGATCACAATCTAAAATTAGTTGGGAAGAAGATCAGAAGCAATCTCAGAAAATATTTTTTTCCCTTTAAGAGTAGTTGAGGCTTGGATCAAGGTTCCAGCAGATGTAATTGGGGAATCTACTGTGAGTTTAAGTATTCCTGGGATAACATGTCTATTCTAAGATAAAATTAAAGTAGTATAAGGGTAAACTAGATAGACAGATGTGTTTTTTTTTCTGCTGTAAACAAAAGAGAAATATAAATCAAATCATTATTTGGTGTGACCATACTTTGTGGGAGGAGCTCTGGAAATGATGATATTGTCCCCACAGAGCCATGATCTCAATTACATGAAGAGACAGAAGGATTTGAGCAAGACTACATCCACAGAAGTGATTAGTTCTCTACCAAGTTTACGTAGAAGAATTGATGCCAAGAGTGGGCAAACAAATATTGATTTGACTTAGATTTTTTAATTGACCAAAATAAACTACTAACACTTCTATTTTTGAAGCATTATTGCTTTCCAACATTTTTTCCACACCAGCCTAAAGCTTTCATACAAAACAGTATATATTGGTTGATACAAGTGGCATACCTCAGGGGTCTGTCCTTGGTCTGTCCAACATCAAAAAGTAATATTGTACATTGTTGACAAGTAATGAAACTTATTCTTATGTAGCATAATTTAATAAATGAATAGTCATCATGCATCAATTTTTCTTAAATGTCTCTACGTAACTTTTAACCCTTCCTGCCGGATGCATTATCCAATTTTCGATTTTAACTCCCCGCCTTCCAAACCACATAACTTTTTTATTTTTCTATTGACAGAGCCATATGAGGGCTTAATGTTTGCGGGACAAATTGTTCTTCCTAATGGCGGCATTTATTATTCTGTACTATGTACTGGGAGGCTGGAAAAAATTTAGAATTGGGTGCAATTGTTCGACTTTCTTATGGACTTCGTTTTTACGATGTTCACTGTGCAGCCAAAATGACATGTTATTTGTATTCTATGTTTTGGCATGATTCTGGGATATCAAATTGATATAGTTTTATTTACGTTTTAACCCCTTAACAAAAATCCAAAACTTTGCAAAAAAAAAAAATTTCTTACTCCTTTCTTAAACTTTCTGACACCCGTAACTTTTTTTTATATTTCTGTGAACGGGGATGTATAGGGTGTCTTTTTTAGAGGGGCCAGGTGTACTTTTTAGTTATACCATTTTGGGTAATATTTATTACTTTGATCACTTTTTATTAAAATTTTTATCGGAGGTGTATGTATGTTCTTTGGTGTTATTTTGAAAATCCAATAAAACATTATTTCCAAAAAAAATAAAAAAAATTTATCAGAGGTGAAATAGCGAAAAAATGTTTTGCACTTTTGATATTTTTTTCCCGCTACGGGAAAACGGAAAAAATACGGGAAAAATATTTTTCTAAGTTTGTAGACCGGGCATTTTTAGACACAGGGATGCCTAATGTGTATGTGCTTCACAGTAATTTTTTTTTACTTTGATATGATTTCTAGGGAAATAGAGGTGATTCACATTTTAAATTCTTTTTAATTTTTATGTTTTTTTTTAAAAAAAATTTAATACTGTAATTACTTGAACCCCAGGGGAATCTGATCAATAATGCAATGCATTACAATGCTAATGCAATACATTGCAAAATACCGGCACAGAGCAGCCTGTAATAGAAGTAATACTGAGAAAAGCCTAGGAGCCTTCAATAGGCTCCTGGCTCTCATGGCAATGGATCGCTGGCCCCGAATCTCGTTCCAGGCGCTGGTGATCCTCTCCAAAATGGCGGCAGCTTTGATTGAGGCACCAGGGACTTCAATGCCCGCGATCAGTGTGGGCGCTGATCGTGGGCATTAGTTCCGGGTTTCTCCTGAGCAGCTGCCAAATTTAAATACCCGACATCTGCTGTACTGTTGGGGGTTAAATATATTTCGGATACTTAATGAATTTAATATCACACAAGTCTTATCTAAGTCATGGCCATGTGGCCATT
Source organism: Leptodactylus fallax (assembly GCA_947044405.1). NCBI lineage: Eukaryota > Metazoa > Chordata > Amphibia > Anura > Leptodactylidae > Leptodactylus > Leptodactylus fallax. Next base: position 5,659,650 of record CAMRHE010000024.1, read on the forward strand.
ACAGATGTGTCCTGTTTTAACCATCATCTTGGCTGAACAGATCCATATATGTACAGTGGAGAAAAAAAGTATTTTGTCAGCCACCAAAAGTGCAAGTTCTCCCACTTAAAAAGATGAGAGAGGCCTGTAATTGACATCATAAGTAGACCTCAACTATGAGAGACAAAATGAGAAAACATATCTAGAAAATCAGATTGTCTGATTTTGTTAAGAATTTATTTGCAAATTATGGTGGAAAATAAGTATTTGGTCACCTACAAACAAGCAAGATTTCTGGCTCTCACAGACCTGTAACTTCTTCTTTAAGAGGCTCCTCTGTGCTCCACTCATTACCTGTAGTAATGGCACCTATTTGAAATTGTTATCAGTATAAAAGACACCTGTCCACAACCTCAAACAGTCACACTCTAAACTCCAGTATGGTGAAGACCAAAGAGCTGTGGACGGAAACCAGAAACAAAATTGTAGACCTGCACCAGGCTGGGAAGACTGAATCTGCAATAGTCAAGCAGCTTGGTGTGAAGAAATCAATTGTGGGAGCAATAATTACAAAATGGAAGACATACAAGACCACTGATACTCTCCCTCGATCAGGTGCTCCACGCAAGATCTCACCCCGTGGGGTCAAAATGATCACAAGAATGATGAGCGAAAATCCCATTGAAGATGAAACGTGGCAGGGTCTTTCAGCATGACAATGATCTCAAGCGCACTGTTAGGGCAACGAAGGAGTGGCTTCGAAAGAAGCATTTCAAGGTCCTGGAGTGGCCTATCCAGTCTCCAGATCTCAACCCCATAGAAAACCTCTGGAGGGAGTTGAAAGTCCAAGTTGCCCAACAACAGCCCCAAAACATCACTGCTCTAGAAGAGATCTGCATGGAGGAATGGGCCAACATACTAGCAACAGTATGTGCCAACCTTGTGAAGACTTACAGAAAACGTTTGACCTCTGTCATTGCCAACAAAGGATATATAACAAAGTATTGAGAAGAACTATTGTTATTGACCAAATACTTATTTTCCACCATAATTTGCAAATAAATTCTTTAAAAATCAGACAATGTGGTTTTCTGGATTTGTTTTCTCATTTTGTCTCTCATAGTTGAGGTCTACCTATGATGTCAATTACAGGCCTCTCTCATCTTTTTATGTGGGAGTACTTGCACAATTGGTGGCTGACTAAATACTTTTTTCCACACTGTATATAATATATGATATGCTAAATATTCTATTTGTATCTATGAGCAACTAGCCAGTGGGGGTATGGGGGTGAATTGCAGCCTTTCAAGAGTTTTGTTAGCATGCTGTGATAATGTGTTGAATTGGTGTCATGAAAAATTGAAATCCTTAACCAAATCTGACCAGTGTAGGCACATCTGTACCATTGATCAATTCTGCTACATAATCCCTGTGCAATCCTACTTATTATGCCAAAAACAATACCTTGAATGTGTTATAAGGGATATAAACTTTAAAGGGAGTCTACCATTCGCAAAAATACTTTTAAGCTAATGGCATGTTGGAATGGTCTTTAAAAAGGCCATTCTTCTCCTACCTTTTCTTGTTTTCTTCTCCCAGCCGATTCCAAAATAATTTGTTGATGTATGTAAATGAGCCCCACGGAGCACCCGGGGCGTTCCTTCTCTTCTGCGAGCACCCATCGCCTCATCACTTATCACTGCCCCTTCATCCATTGTGGTGACTCCCCTTTTGGTCTTCTTTCTTCTCAGTTCTCACCAGCAGTGAATTCTCGCGACTGCGCATGAGCAATTGGCTCTGCCACGCTCTTGTGACAGACCACCGGAAAATGGCGGCCTGATTGCGCATGCACAGTTGCGAGAATTCGCTGCCAGCCAGAACTAAGAAGAAAGAAGACTAAGAGGGGAGTCACCGCAATGGACGAAGGGGTAGTGATAAGTGATGACGCGATGGGTGCTCGCAGAAGAGAAGGAACACCCCGGGTGCTCCGTGGGGCTCATTTACATACATGAAGAAACAAATTATCTTGGAATCGGCTGGGAGAAGAAAACAAGGAAAGGTAGTTGAAGAATGGCCTTTTTAAAGGCCATTCAATCGTGCTTTTAGCTTAAAAGAGTTTTTGCGAATGATAGACTCCCTTTAATCGACAGTGATAGTACAACAATGTATGTCTTATTTTCTTTTACAATTTTTTTCATATTATTACTATCATAAAAAAACACATTTATTATAAAAAAATAATAAGAATTTCCTGTTGATTGATAGTTGTTTAATAATTAAATTGTGTGGCATTACATGATTTCTAAAAAGGAAATCTACAACCATATCAACCGATCTTACAGGTGATTTCATGTAAACATGTCAAAAATAATGACAATGACTTGCAAATAAAAATTCATGCTGTAGGTCATAAATTTGAAGTTGTCCTCTGTTGTTTCCATGGAGCTAAATATCATTGTGACCTTGATTGCAATATAATGTTTTATTTTAACGTCTGCAAAAGACAAACAATAAAAATATAAGATGCAGTAGCCTAAGTATGGAAAACCTTTAAAGATTAACATATTTGACAGGCAGTAAGTAATATATCACTAAAGAAGAGTTATCATCTGCATTTTACCAGTTTAATGGCATTCATTTTTGAACACCTGGTAGTATTATATCCTTTATTTTTAGTGGAGAATTTTGTAAAAATGTTCAGTGGAATTGCAACATTCATCAATTACAATAATTACAGTATTACACCCAAAGAGAAAGTATATACTTAACTGAATAGAGCTAAATAAATGAAATTTGATATGGATTAGATGACTCAAAATTAACATGGCATTTTTCATGAATTTTGAGCATTCTTATTTTTTATTTTTTAACTATACTAGCTTAATATTATAACATCCTAACATGAACAGGACTGCATGATTATCATGGAAATCAGCTAATCAGAACATAAAATTGAGAAAGTTTTGTATTAATCATCAATAGAAATTAATTATAGATATTACATTTATTAAATGTAAACAAACAAAAACAAAAAACAACTAACATTTTTTTAAAACTATTAGTTAACTTCATTACATATCACACGACAATAAATAATGTACAACACATAATATCTATGAGGGGGGATGAACTGCAGTCTTTGAATACTTTCATTAAAATATCTTAATTACCCCGCCATCCTTATTGATAAAATTCCTTAATTAATTTTGTCTATTCTATATTCAGTAAAAAAATCAGTATATTAAAAAAACTAATGAATGATGGTAAGCTATTATTTCTTGAAGCTTACATGCTGATATCATCCCATGTATCCCTTTGTGAAGCCAACTGCATAATAATACAGTTTTTGCTTGCATTAGATTTTTTAAAGAATGCCATTTTAAGTCATTGCTATGTCTATACCATACTTTTCCCAGGGACAGAGACTATAGAATGTAAAAGCTTGTGTTTCTAAACTGACAATTCAGTGGAGCCAGAATTAAAAGAAACTAGATAGTGTTATTGATAAAGATGTTCTTCTAGGTTGCAGCATTTCTTTTGTGGCACTATCTAATGAGCTTGTTTCAAATCACAGCATGAGAAAAGCACTTCTCCTGTAGTGTATAATAAGCTACATCGTAAAATGTTGCATGAGCAGTTCCTACTACTGATTGGATTCTAAGTGCTATAGTTAAATGCAGTCAGATGTAAAAAATGTGCTGTCTGTCAGATGAAAGTAAACTTTTCCTCAGGCGTTCATGTTGGGTTTACTGCTCAAAAACATTTTAACCCATTAACTAGTTTTACCATTAAGCCAAACCTTTTCAAGTGGACATCAAGGTACATTACCTAATCAAAACAATGTTATAAATATAGCTAAAAATGTTAGTATCTAAGGAGTTTTCTTTAGTGTTGAGAAAGTTTAAACTAACTTTCTTAGCTAGATAACCAGTTCATCATTAGGAACATCTCTAAACATTATTTGAACTACCAATAGTTTGCTCTAATGTCTACAGTATAAACAGGTTACACACATTATGGGTCATATAAAACGTATCTTGTCCATACATGAAAAGTAGAATCTTTATAATGCAATCATAAGCTACAGGACACTGTTGTCAACACACCTGACAATTTATCCATACAGAAGAAGTTCCCTGCACCATCAGGAACGTAGCAATACAGCAGTAGCAGTCATTACCAGGCCCTGGACCTTGAAGGAGCTCAAAAGGTCCATCTGCTACATAAAACATATCATTATATTAAATGGTAATGGATAGGTAGTTGCCCCATTACAGATTTTGCATTGATGTCCAGGAGACTTATAACAGTTTGTGCTATTGTTGTTGCTAGAGTGAAATTACCTACTGTGCAGTTCTGCTACTTACTAAAGTTTGTTCACTATTCCTAAAAAAGCACAATTCATAGTTGTCAATAAAGATGGCAAAACTAGTTCATTATGAAATGCTGATGGCATTAACAGATTTAAGATATTTTATTAGTAAAAAGGACCCATTTAGCTTTCTCTAAATGAACTGATGATGCACAGAAAAAAAAATATCTAATCTCTTTCTATTATACTGTAGCCACTCAATTCTATACCTATATAGAGAGAGGAGATAAATGTTAGGTCCATGCCATGTTTAACTCAATTGGGGTGAGGAACTGCTGTTCCCTCTTAAGCCTATTCACATGTGCCTGCAGCCACACAAGCCGTGGTGCTTCCTCCACTACCCCACTACATTACCAGGCTCACTGCTGCAGCATCTGACTAGACCTCTGGGGGGATATTTAAGAAGGCCTACCCCATATGCACTCACTATGATGCTTCGGATCCTCAGTGTAGAAAGCAGTTATAGAAGACCACAAGCATGAACCTGTTGTAAAGCTGGCTGCTTTTAAATACAGCCAATGATCTGTTATATGTGTGTAACAACACTAACAGTATCCAGATCTTGTTTCCTCCACACTCTCCTGCAATGTTAAAACAGCTAGGTCAGCACAGTGGCTCAGTGTTTAGCACTGCAGCCTTTAGCGCTGGAGTCCTGGGTTTGAATCCTGCCAAGGACAATGTCTGCAATGAGTTTGTATGTTCTCCCTGTGTTTGCGTGGATTTTCTCCCACACTCCAAAGACATACTGATAGGGATTATATACAGTCATGGCCAAAAGTTTTGAGAATGATACAAATATTAATTTTTACAAAGTCTACTGCTTCAGTTTTTCTAATGGCAATTTGCATATACCCCAGAATGTTATAAAGAGTGATCAGCTTAACAGCAATTACTTGCAAAGTCAATATTTGCCTAGAAAATGAACTTTATCCCCCAAAACACATTTCAACATCATTGCAGCCCTGCCTTAAAAGGACCACCTAACATCGTTTCAGTGATTGCTCCATTAACACAGGTGTAGGTGTTGATGAGGACAGGGCTGGAGATCAATCTGTCATGATTAAGTAAGAATGACACCACTGGACACTTTAAAAGGAGGCTGGTGCTTGCCATCATTGTTTCTCTTCTGTTAACCATGGTTATCTCTAAAGAAACACGTGCAGTCATCATTGCACTGCACAAAAATGGCCTAACTGGGAAGAGTATTGCAGCTAGAAAGATTGCACCTCAGTCAAAAATCTATCGCATCATCAAGAACTTCAAGGAGAGAGGTTCCATTGGTGCCAAAAAGGCTCCAGGGCGCCCAAGAAAGACCAGCAAGCGGCAGGACCGTCTCTTAAAAGTGTTTCAGCTGCGGGATCGGGCTACCAGCAGTGCAGAGCTTGCTGAGGAATGGCAGCAGGCAGGTGTGAGTGCATCTGTACGCACTGTGAGGCGGAGACTCTTGGAGCAAGGCCTGGTCTCAAGGAGGGCAGCAAAGAAGCCACTTCTCTCCAGAAAAAACATCAGGGACAGACTGATATTCTGCAAAAGGTACAGGGAGTGGACTGCTGAGGACTGGGGTAAAGTCATTTTCTCTGATGAATCCCCTTTTCGATTGTTTGGAACATCTGGAAAACAGCTTATTCGGAGAAGAAGAGGTGAGCGCTACCACCAGTCTTGTCTCATGCCAACTGTAAAGTATCCTGAAACCATTCATGTGTGGGGTTGCTTCTCAGCCAAGGGAATCGGCTCTCTCACAGTCTTGCCTAAAAACACAGCCATGAATAAAGAATGGTACCAGAATGTCCTCCAAGAGCAACTTCTCCCAACCGTCCAAGAGCAGTTTGGCGCTCAACAATGCCTTTTCCAGCATGATGGAGCACCTTGCCATAAAGCAAAGGTGATAACTAAATGGCTCAGGGAACAAAACATAGAGATTTTGGGTCCATGGCCTGGAAACTCCCCAGATCTTAATCCCATTGAGAACTTGTGGTCAATCATCAAGAGACGGGTGGACAAACAAAAACCAACAAATTCAGACAAAATTAAAGCATTGATTCTGCAAGAATGGACTGCTATCAGTCAGGATTTGGTCCAGAAGTTGATTGAGAGCATGCCAGGGAGAATTGCAGAGGTCCTGAAGAAGAAGGGTCAACACTGCAAATATTGACTTGCTGCATTAACTCATTCTAACTGTCAATATAAGCTTCTGTTACTCATAATATGAATGCAATTATATTTCTGTATGTGATAAAAACATCTGACAAACACACATAAAAACCAGAGGGCAGCAGATCATGTGAAAATATAATATTTGTGTCATTCTCAAAACTTTTGGCCATGACTGTAGATTGTGAGCCCTATATTGGGACAGTGACTGACAATATTTGTAAAGCGCTGAAGAATGTGATGATGCTATATAAGTAAGCATAATAAATAAATAATAGCTTAAAATCTAGTTGAAACATGATGGAGCAAATTCTCTGAAGTTTGAACTGAAGGGAGGGTCTGTAGAGTGAGACAGAGCTTTACAAGCATAACATACAAGAATCCTATTCCCCAAGTATCATGCACACACCATGAACAGTCTCTAGCTATCACAGCACAATGATGTATTATTATGATCTTTTCATCTTCCTATCACTTAAGTGCCTAGAAGAATTTCAGTAGGATAATACCAAGTAATATATTTTTTTCATGAAACAGGATCCAGGGGCAGACATATAGCCTGTGCAGCTGCAGAGAGGGGCCCAACTACACTATAGCACTGCTTCAGGTAATAGGTAGCAGCAGGGCCGTAATCAGTGTACAGTGTTCCAGAAGGGCCATAAACAATCCTTGCACAGGGCCCCCTTACTCTCAGTGTCTGCCCCTGAGTTCATAATGACAAATGACAAACTTAGATTAGGTTCGCACTAGCGTTATTTCATCTCCGCAGGATGAGAGCAATAGACATTAATCCACAGATGCAGATGGAGCCCCCTCGGTCGAGTGTTCGTCTTCATTCACTCCAATTTAATAAACACGTTGGAAGCTTTCTTTCATCATGTTTTTTTACTTTTCTGACAGAAGAAAAAGTGCTGGATTCCTTTACAAAAGTAAATAAACACGACAGAAGAAAGTATCCAGCATGTTTTTTACATTATAGACAATGTGAATTGACACAGACAGAGGGGGCTCCATCTGTGTCTGTTTCTCTACTAACATTAATGTTTGTTGCCCTCGAGGCCCTCATTGCGGAAACGTAGATTTTTTTTTTTGCATATTTTGCTGTGGTTTTTTGAGCTAAAGCCAAGAGTGGATTGACCAGAAGGTCGAAGTATAAGAACTTCCTGTATATTATCCATTCCTTTTGTAGCCATTCTTGGCTTTAGCTTTGGTTGATAAACTAACCTGGCTATTACGTTGGTAAAATCTTGCTGGTGCAAAAAATTATTTGTATGGGGGCAAACAAGTAAAATTATATGATTCAAGTGAAAAGGCACCATTAAATCCAACACTGCAGTATACCATATACCAAGCTCAGTTCACAGCAGAATCCCTTCTGTACTGTGGACCATTCTTCTGCTACAGTTGGAGATGTGAATCTTTTCCTCTGATGGTCCTTTTGTGGTGGAGGAGACAAGTTCCAATCCTGGCACAGTTTGTAAGCCTCCTCAGGGCTGCCCACCAGTATTTTAGAACCATTGTGGGAAATAATGAGGCGTACTGGAAATTCCCACTTATACAGTATGCCATAGTCACTCAGTAAGTTATTGGATGTGCAAAATTCTTTGCTCTCTGGGGGGAGGCACATTCAGCACCCCCTCAAATTATGCCTTGTTTCTAGATAAACAGCAGGAAAGTAAAGCATTAGTCAAATCAATATATGTATTCTGACCAGAGGTGGTCAGAATAATTAATAATTAAATCTATAATTGACAGCGTTATGTCATTTGCATACAGGTCATTCACCATTCTATAAATCATTGACTGTCTTCTTAACTGGAAACAATGACCTATACTCTTATTGTGACATCATATCACAGGTATACATATACAAGAAGATCACTGCGTTCATGAGGACATCACAGCATATGAAGAAAGTAATTCTAACAATATCACATATTGAATTATTTTCTAATAGAAGACTACTTCTCAGTAGGCACTGGTCTAGTCTCCACTGCTTTACCTCTACTGAAGCAGCTAGGTTTCTATATTTAAAAATAGGTGGAGTGAAGGCAGACAGATTATCTATCTATCTATCTATCTATCTATCTATCTATCTATCTATAATAGATAGATAATCTGTCTGTCTCCACACCACCTATTTTTAAATATAGAAACATAGCTGCTTCAACCATATCTAGCCATATCCAAATATCCAAAAGCCAATCATACCTGAAAATATAAATACTCAGCAACCAAGATGTAAGCAGATATTGAAATCAGAAATGTAGATCTTTCCATTCTGGATAAAGACCAGATATTTTTTCCCAAAACTACCAGGGATATATACCCTCTAAAGCCAAAGCATCATCCACTGTTGACAGCCACCAGAATTCTGAATTGTCTTCTTGCAAGCATTCACAATTTCCAAATTCACAACTTACCCTTTCTGTGCTGCTTGTGTTACTCATACTGTCATAAGGCAAAAAAACAGTGTATGGCTTAGCTTTAAACTTATACATATAGATAAAATCAGCCTATTCAGACAACCCTATACACTTCAGTGTTTAATGTTCCATACAATTATGTTCAGTTTTCTACAGCCTTGCACTTCAAATACTATCTCACCCTAAGAGACTTCTACGATACAACTAGTTGAGCCTTGCTTTATTTCTCATACCATACAAGTAGTGCAGCCCTTCTTTATTTCTCATACCATACAAGTAGTGCAGCCCTGCTTTATTTCTCATACCATACAAGTAGTGCAGACCTGCTTTATTTCTCATACCATACAACTAGTGCAGCCCTGCTTTATTTCTCATACCATACAATTAGTACAGCCCTGCTTTATTTCTCATACCATACAAGTAGTGCAGCCCTGCTTTATTTTCTCATACCATACAAGTAGTGCAGCCCTGTTTTATTTCTCATACCATACAAGTAGTGCAGTGCTGCTTTATTTCTCCTACTATACAAGTACAGCAGCCTGCTTAATTAGTAAACCAACAGTGTGGTGAATCTTTTGTGGCACCCTCTGGCCTATCGAGAGTCACTGGCCAGCCAGGGAGAAAATAGCACACCAATACATAGGTCAATGGAGATTCTGTCTGGAGATGCATAGCCCTTGACATTTGACAGGCTATAGCTTAACCAATCATATTCACAGCCGTATAATCTGGCAGCAGACGCAATGCACTTTACTTGCAGATGCATTTAATGCACTGAATGTATCTTTCTCTATCTACTTTTGGAGACTGATTAATAATTACAGTGGGCTATTCATTAGTTTTTTTTACTTTGTACTTGGAACATATAATGGATTTTACTGTATCTTGTAATATATTCTTCAGATACTGTAGTAGTAAGTACATGGTTTTATCAAGTTAATAATACTAAATGAATGGCTTATACTTTTGGTATTATATGTCCAGACGTGTATTACAAGCTAAGTACACTTTCTAAACACCACATAATTTCATGACAAGTTATGACAAAATGACATGCTAACTACTCTATTGTTGTCTATGTGTGACCACCCAGTGGGGGAAGTTAAATGGCATCCTTTCAAAGATTTTGTGATTTTGTGATTTTGGAGATCAGTTAAAGCCTAATCAATATTTATTGTGCCAAACTAATGTAAAATGAATGTTCACACTTAAAGCCCCACTCCAATGTTTGTTTTTCCTATGCCCTGTAGTACAGGGCATACTAACATAAATTCACAGGTTGCATCATTAACTTTATTCAAGCAATGAGCGGTCCCCAGGCTAGTCATGTGGTCATCAGACTGAACTGCTGATTCACACACCAGCCACTTTTTCTACGTCACTTTTTATATGTAATTCGATGAAAACAGGACAGGACAGATGTTTAGCCTCTCAAAGTACATAATGATTGTTACAATTGAATGACTTCTCAAAACATTATGAAAACCACAAGAAAGCAAAGCAAAATATATACAGGATAATTGTATCATTTTTATTATAAATACGAATAAACTGTATTTGGTGCATCTGGAATAGAGTAACTCTTAAATTAGATTGATAAAATTATTCTTCAGTTTGTTTAATATTGACTTCTGCTAGTTCTTTTCAGTTGTAGGGTTGTTCTTTATTTTCTGATTGACATTTTGTGTAATTACTCTGTGGACAAACCATGAGGGCTCAAGAAAGTCTTTAGACATGAGAAACTGCTAACTGTTAACAGATCATATAGTAAATTGTTAATGGAATCTAATCATAGATTAACTCACACTGGTGGGCCAAAAGGGGCACTATAGACATACTGCATACTTTAAATACATGTATCATTTATGTCAGGTTCCTCTGTAGTAGTTAAAAACAGATCACTGTAATAGTAATAGTTGCAAATGAAATTATTTTAGATTTAAAGACCTGTTTCTCTGTTTTGATAGAATGTTTCATTTTTCCTAAATTTTACAGAGCAATTTATGGAATCACAAATTTTCGTTCAGTGTTCCATGGAGAACATTAAGAAAATATGTCTCCAAACTAAAATCAGCTAATGGCACATTTTTCTGTATCACATTTCTTTTTATGGTTCGATTTTATATGCAAACATTTACATATCCATCATACAATCTAAAGCTTGGGGAGGATTAATGGGATGAGCAGACATACTGACGGTTCCTTTTGCTGTTATTTGCCAGCAGCTGCAGTCAAAGACTTGAAAAAGTGGCTTATAGTTATTTTTCATTTCAGTCACTAGAAGAAAAAAAGTCTTCCGAAAACAAAATTACAATTGGCTGAAGCAAATGATTTATTTTCCCTGTTCTCATGTACACCAGCAACTCCATTACTGTACGATACACACTGTCTGCCTTTTTCATTTTAACTCTATGAACCAGATGCTGTTAGATGGGAAGGGTGCTTTCTAGACTACTGTTTTTGAACTATTTATATGCTGATGCCACGTTATCAATGGCTATGTTCTTTAAATAGTTTACAAGCCTGAAGAGTTCTTAAAGGTCAATATTTTGAAAATAACAATGCAATTACAAATAGAGTAGTCTATTGGTTGAAGTTTGTGCCAAAGTGTACTACAAAAACATTATATTATGTAATATTTATAAAATATAAACAAACTTTTATAACAAAGATATTTTTCAAGAAAATATCAGTAGTGTTTTTATGATATCTATTTAAAAAAATATTGTGGAAAAATGTAATTTATCTAATGGTCACAGAGCTATCATCATAGAGTCACACTTTCTGTTTTATATAGATGACCTTTTAGTTGTCATATCATTGCCATTAGAGGGCATTATCAGTCCTTTTCTTCCTTATCTGCACTATGGCCTCTGCAGAAAGCATGCCCACAACACTTCCCAAAGTAAGTAAAAGAGTTGTTTTGACCAAGGTCCTTAGCTGGCACTTAGTGGTTGTATCGTGAATTGCGAACTGAGTTTTGATAGCATGTTGCAATTTTGTATTGAATTAGATTCATGATGGACACATCACTAATTTAGAATTATCTTATAATGTAGGGTATTTTAAAATAATAATAATAATAACCTTATTTATATAGCGCCAACATATTCTGTAGCACTTTACAAATCAGAGGACACATGAACAGACAATATGAGACATTACAATGTGACAAAGAAATAAACATATCAAACAATAGGAGGGAGGGCCCTGCTCGCAAGAGCTTACATTCTATGAGGAGATACTAAGTGCAAGGAGGAGAACATCTCTCCTTGAGGAGAGCACCAGAGAAGATAAGTGAAATTGGCTTGGCTAAAATCCCATTTGCTGTCTCAAGACTCAGTGAGTCAAAAGCAAATTGAGGATCTGTTACATCCAACAGAGGGCACATGAGCTTCCCAGCTCCTTTTCCCATAATGCCTTGTGATAAGTGCAAGGAGTGCAGTGTAACTTCTAGATGGAGGGGACAGGATCTGAGGATCAGAGGAGGAAGGATAAAAGGTGTTATTGTTCTCCACCGTGATCAGGTGTTGTGATCAGACTGACCATACAGATGTGATTTTAGGGTAGTTTTAAAACTCTTTAAAGTAAAGATTGCATTATTAAGTATATTCTGTGAAACTAAAGTATGCATATATGTGTTTGTGCATTTGCGTGTAGAAATTCTGCATAAGTACAACTATAAATCAAATGTTTCTCTTTCTTGTTTTTATTAGTTTTAATATTACTTTTTACAAGATTACTTTCTAGTAACCATTTTATGACTATTAATTATGAAATGACTTTTCTGGATAAAATGCAAACATTATTTAAACATTGTTCCATCCTCATGCAAATAGATTAATTCAATTTGTCTTCAATCTTGATAAATAACATTAGCTACATAATTTAACTTGAGCCATAGCCAAAACTACTCCTAGATGTTGCAATTTGTTAATAAATTTAATTTTGAAATTCTCCACAGTATCTATTTGATAAAAAAGGCCAATTTTCAAAATTGCCTTTTGTAAACAGTATGTAGTCAATTGGCATTTCCCAGACTTTTACAATTGGGTTCCAATTATGTTATTTCTATTATGTCTAAATAGAAATGTTAAAAAAAGAAAATCTGTAGAATGTTATTCAAGTAGAAAAAAAGAAGAACATAATACGTTTAGTATACAGTTATATCTCCTACACATGGTAAAGCCATGTGCACAGACCTTGTATGGTAGCACACAGAGTTTCCATCATATGATGTTATGTTATGGAGATACAGGTGCATCTCAATAAATTAGAATATCTTTGAAACGTTTATTTCTTTTAGTAATTAAATTTAAAAAGTGACCTCCTATATTTTCTAGATTCTTTACATACAGAGTGTTCTATTTCAAGTGTTTTATTTCTGTAAATGTTGATTATGGATTACAGGTAATGAAAACCCAAATTTAAGAAAATTTGAATATTGTGAAAAAGTTCAGTATTGTAAATTCAGTGTGTCACCTGCCAAGGTTTCCTAAGCCTTTAAATGGTCCCTCAGTCTGGTTCAGTAGGACACACAATCATGGAAGACTGCTGATTATGAATTGTATTACTGAATTACTGAAATGAATGAATGTTTCAAAAATATTATAATTTATTGAGATGCACCTGTATTTTTACCTTAAACCAGTGCTTCTAGACATTTTTCCCTCTCAGCTATATACTCTGGAAATAAAAATGTCACAAACACTCCATCCAAAAGTAAAGTTTGTTATGTGCTTCATTAAGGTATTCCATGTTTCAGTCTCTCACTTGTCCTTTTTCTTGCTGCTACTACTGTAAACCGCACAGACTGTACTATACAGGTTTTTGAATGGGTGAAGGGGGACACAAATTTATAAAAAAATTACACATCAATTTTACAGAGACATTATTGTATCTAAGTAGCAACTGATGTAGTATTCCCCATGAGAAATGAACCTGGGTCAGAGGCAGTGGCATAACTAAAATCTTCTGGGCCCGGTTGCAAACTTTTGTCCAGGTTCCCCTCACTAGAGCGAATACTTGATAGTGGCAGTTACGGGTGCTGCAGCGATAACTCTGATACTTGAAAGGGATACAGCTTTAGTACCCACAACTGCAGTTATCAAGAATATGGTGAGTGAGCAGTGCAGCACCGACATGTAAACAATACTGGGACAGTATTATGTGCTCCACAGCGGCCCCCTCACAGCATTATGCTCTTCACAGCGCCCCCCACACAGCATTATGTGCCCCACAGCGGCCCCCCACACAGCATTATGCACTTCACAGCACCCCCCACACAGTATTATATGCTCTGCAGCGGCCCCCACACAGCATTATGCACTCCATAGTGGCCCCACACAGCATTATGTGCTCCACAGCGGGCCCCCACACAACATTATGCACTCAACAGTGGCCCCCACACAGCATTATGTGCTCCACAGCGGCCCCCCACACAGTATTATGCGCTCCACAGCGGCCCCCCACACAGCATTAAGCGCTCCACAGCAGCCCCCCACACAGCATGATGCTCTTCACAGCGCCCCCCACACAGCATTATGCACTCCACAGCGGCCCCCCACACAGCATTATGCGCTCTACAGCGGCCCCCACGCAGCATTTTCCACTCCATAGTGGCCCCACACAGCATTATGTGCTCCACAGTGGCCCCATAGAGTAGTATATGCCCACAGTGGCCCCACAGAGTATTATGACCTTCCAAGAGCCCCCCACCTCCTAGAGCCGGGCTATTATTATATAATAGTATACAGAGTATAATAAGTAGAGGCCCTGGGGAAGTGATTAAAAATAACAAACACTTATACTCATTTTACCTTAACTCTCCTGTGTATCCTCGCTCCTCTTCTGTCTTACGACTGAGGTCCTGCACTCCAGACGTCACTGCTGGAGCCTGTGATTGGGCCTCAGCTGTCATGTGGGGCGCGATGACGTCATTACATCGCTGCGCCCCATGTGACCGCTGGGGCCAATCACAGGCCCCAGCAGTGGCATCTGGAACGCAGAAAAACCTCAGAAACTGGCTGGAAGAGGTGAGTATAAATAATTTTTTTTATTTTTAGTCACCTACCCTGGGCTGGCATTAACTGTAAAGGGTCCCGATGGGACCCCTTTCCATTAACATGTATAGCGGTAGAGGAAAGGCTGGTTCCCCGACCACTATCATGGTGATCTGGAGCCCCGGCCATTTCCAGCTAGCCGTAGACCTCTTACCCCTCCGGGCCCAGTCGCGGTCGCATACCTTGCGACCACGATCGTTATGCCACTGGTCAGAGGAACAAGTGCCACCAAATAGTATGCCAACTCTGTATGTAAAAGTGCTCCACAGTCACCCTTAGAGTGCTGAGCAGCCACATTTGATCTGCAAACCACACTCACAACTTTAAGCCCCAAGGAGGAAAGAATTTTCGTGACTTTGAGCTCCCTGGCTGTAACAACAATAAATGACTGGTTGCTCATTTAAGAGACTGTGCTTGGAATTGTCCAGCTATGATTTAAAGATACTGTGCCTATGCTGAATTGTAACCATTAAAAGGAGCTTGTCTGTCTAAAAAAAACTCAACAACCACTAAAAGATACTCCCATGTAGACTTTATTCTACAGCCAGATGATTTTATGGCCACCATAAAAAGGATATTGGCAGTTATTACGGGGTTAATATATAAAACCTATTTTTTCTGATTCCTATAGTTATACATAGTAATATTTAAATTGAATAAAATATTGTAAAAATAATGGTTATGAATAAAATCTGGTTACAAATGAAATCACAGTAATTGTAGATACGGTCAGAATTAAATATGGTAGTGAAGTTTTGTTCATTTACTATATAGCTATATTACAGAAGTTGAAAATTATTACTATACTTTTTAATATATCTGTTGCCTGAATAATAATGTCTGTATAATAAACAGTTCTTGTTTATTCTCTCGTAGAAGTCTAAAATACCAACTTACGAAAAAATGTGGGCCTTTATGAACAGCAGAAGCCAGTCAGTACTTGTCAAAAATAATGAAGAAGGTATCCAGCGAGTGCTCACCTCTGATTATGCCTTTTTAATGGAGTCAACAACCATTGAATTTGTCACACAACGCAACTGTAACCTGACACAGATTGGAGGCCTTATAGATTCTAAAGGTTATGGAGTTGGAACTCCCATGGGTATGTTACATGTCAATTATTTTGTCTTTGTTCATTTATCTTAGTATGAGTAAGGAAAAGCTAAATGTCTAAACAACAATTCAATATAGTTTAAAAAACCCTGTTTAACGTTTTAGCAAAATTAATGATAATTTGATTGCAGAATATAAAACTATATTCTAAGAAAACAAAACAAAAACAAATGGCAATTAAAATAAATTGATAACATAGAACATTTTAATCATCAATGCAGTTTTGTACAGAAAAATAGCATTTGCATTGCATTTTAAATTATTATTATTATTATTATTAGTTTGAAATCAGGGCAGATATATTGTAATGTTTTTAACTTAATTAATTTGTCCTGTATTCCATTTACTTGTTATAGAAAGAAAGAAAACAAATACATTTTATTAACTTTCATTTTAATTAATGTTTTGTCCCATGTCTTCTACATATTTGAGTGTAATTTTGGTATTGGATGTTTTACTCTCAAACACATGGCTGTATTAGGAATACATATTGTATCAATATTGCTAGTGATTCATTTCCCATTTTAACTTCTACAGAATCTATTAAAGGATTAATTTGTGAAACTGAGACACGCAAACAACCCCTACCCAACCCCCTCAATATCCCACAACACAGTTTCCCTCACCTCCCCTTCTCATCCCCTTTTACAACCCTTTAAATACCTAGTTGTGAATTCTAGAGTTTTACAAGGCCAATAAAAATTATAATAGATGCTTTAGAACTACCATGTAATTCTTTTCTAAAGTTACTGTTTACAGAAGGGGTTAGTTATGACTATAAAGATTATATTGATATCTGCCATTGTATAGTGCCTGTGCACACAGCTTTGGTGCACTATTTCAACTCTGAGATTTTGTTTATTGCAGATATGAGGATACCATGATTAAAAACAAAATGTATTGTATAGGCACTAATAGTTAAAGAGGACGTTTCACGTCCTCATCAATGTGCGGTATTATATATCACTAGAAAGCTGACAATGCTCTGAATACGGATTTCCAGGTATGTGCCCCGATGCTGGAGATATCAGTGCCATTAATTTCAGCATTAATATCATCCCCACTGTCAGAAGGGCAGTGAAAGGGGCATGAAAGGTCCTCTTTAAGATACTAGAAACAATCACAGAAGAATTAAGTTTTCCTTATTTTAATTCTATGTTTTAATGTATTAGTCCTTAAAAATAAAAACACTAAATATTTTAAAAAGTAGTTGTTTTACAAAAAAGTAAACCAACATCCAGACACTATATGGGAAATAATAAATACATTCTATAACTGAGCAGAATTTAGAACCACTTTTACCAACTCGAAGCAATTTTTTTTTCTATGATTTTATACGTTTTTCACATAGTTTTGCAGACATTTTGACCTACTCTTCTTTTCAACATTGTCACAGTTCTGTGATTGAGGTAATTCATTTATGCATAGCTCAATAAAGAACCTGCTACATCTTCTCATTGGGATTAAGGAAGCAATTTCACATGGCTATTTCTTTCTTTATTTTTTATTTTGATCCTATCAGGATATTGCTTCAGAATGTTTGTAGATTGTTCAGATGCAAGTTTGCAAAACTAAGCCATATTAACTTTATAGGAAAATGGCTTCATATCAAAATCTTTTGGGTTTTCTTATTGTCGCCAGTAAACTAATATTATTGTGTGGTCCAAGCATATTGTATTCCAACATTAACCTTTTGACGACATCCGCTGTAAATGAGGATGTCAGGTATTTAATGGCAGGCGCTCAGGAACTGGGCGGCCACCAATTCTTTGTTGTTTTATAAAGCAGAGAGCCAAGACTAATACCATCAATCAGTGCCTGCACTGATTGCGGGCATTTAGGCCTTTGCACCTCAAGCAAAGCTGAACTAGGCCTCCTTTTTTCGTGGATCGCTGCCATCTGGAACAAGATTCGGGGCCAGATATCATAGCCATGATAGCCGGAAGCCTATTGAAGGCTTCCAGGCTTGAAGGCTTCCAGGCTTATCTGGCGTATCATTATTAGAACTGGTGGTATTTTACAATGAAAAAAGTAAAAATAAAAATAAAAAAATCACCACACTTTGCCTGGAACACATATAAAAGTACATAAACTTAAACACATACGCATTAGGTATCCCTGTGTCTGTGAACACCATGGAGGGAAAAAAAAATCAAAAGAGCCAAACTGCCGTTTTTTTACTGTTTCACCTCTTTTAAAAAAAAATTGAATAAAAAGTGATCAAAGCAATAGAGATTTCCCAAAATGGTATTACTAAAAAAGACACTTTATGCATCCCCGTACAATCAAATATGAATGTGAATGCTGTAAAAAGAAAGCCCGTAAGAATGTCTTAGAAATGCAGTTTTTCTCCAATTCCACCTCATTCTAAAAAATTTTCTAGTTTCTTAGTACACTGTATCGAATATTAAAAGGTACCATTACAAAGAACAATTTGTCCCACAAACATTAAGCCCTGAAATGGAAAAATAAAAAAGTTATAGGGTTGGGAAGGTGGAGAGTCAAAAATGAAAATCGAAAAATGCCTGTAATGGGTTAATAATTATTATAAGAATGCCTGATTTTCACAAGGAAGCATACAATGGGGAAAAAAGTATTTAGTCAGCCACCAATTGTGCAAGTTCTCCCACTTAAAAAGATGAGAGAGGCCTGTAATTGACATCATAGGTAGACTTCAACTGTGAGAGACAAAATGAGAAAAAATATCTAGAAAATCACATTGTCTTATTTTTTAAGAATTTATTTGCAAATTATGGTGGAAAATAAGTATTTGATCACCTACAAACAAGCAAGATTTCTGGCTCTCACAGACCTGTAACTTCTTCTTTAAGAGGCTCCTCTGTCCTCCACTCATTACCTGTAGTAATGGCACCTGTTTGAAATTGTTATCAGTATAAAAATCACCTGTCCACAACCTAAAAAAGTCACACTCCAAACTCCACTATGGTGAAGACCAAAGAGCTGTGGGAGGACACCAGAAACAAAATTGTAGACCTGCACCAGGCTGGGAAGACTGAATCTGCAATAGGCAAGCAGCTTGGTGTGAAGAAATCAACAGTGGGAGCAATAATCTCGATAATCTCCCTCGATCAGGGGCTCCACTCAAGATCTCACCCCGTGGGGTCAAAATGATCACAAGAACAGCAAAAATCCCAGAACCACACAGGGGGACCTAGTGAATGACCTGCAGAAAGCTGGGACAAACGTAACAAAGGCTACCATCAGTAACACACTACGCCGCCAGGGACTCATATCCTGCAGTGTCAGATGTGTCCCCCTGCTCAAGCCAGTACATATCCGGGCCCGTCTGAAGTTTGCTAGAGAGCATTTGGATGTTCCAGAAGAGTATTGGGAGAATGTCATATAGTCAGAGGAAACCAAAGTAGAACTGTTTGGTAGAAACACAACTCGTCGTGTTTGGATGACAGTGAATGCTGAGTTGCATCCAAAGAACACCATACCTACTGTGAAGCATGGGGATTGCAACATCATGCTTTGGGGCTGTTTCTCTGCAAAGGGACCAGGACAACTGATCCGTGTACATGAAAGAATGAATGGGGCCATGTATCGTGAGATTTTGAGTGCAAATCTCCTTCCATCAGCAAGGGCATTGAAGATGAAACGCGACTGGGTCTTTCGGCATGACAATGATCCCAAGCACACCACCAGGGCAACGAAGGAGTGGCTTCGTAAGCAGCATTTCAAGGTCCTGGAGCGGCGTAGCTAGTCTCCAGATCTCAACCCCATAGAAAACCTTTGGAGGGAGTTTAAAGTCCGTGTTGCCCAGCGACAGCCGTAAAACATCACTGCTTTAGAGGAAATCTGCATGGAGGAATGGGCCAACATACCAGCAACAGTATGTGCCAACCTTGTGAAGACTTACAGAAAATGTTTGACCTCTGTCATTGCCAACAAAGGATATATGACAAAGTATTCAGATGAACTTTTGTTATTGACCAAATACTTATTTTCCACCATAATTTGTAAATAAATTCTTTAAAAATCAGACAATGTGATTTTCTAGATATGTTTTCTCATTTTGTCTCTCATAGTTGTGGTCTACCTATGATGTCAATTGCAGGCCTCTCTCATCTTTTTAAGTGGGAGAACTTGCACAGTTGGTGGCTGACTAAATACTTTTTTTCCGCACTGTAGCTATTTGATCTGTAAGGAAATTTTGGTAATTAGATAAACTCTTTGTCACATAGACCTTTACATTAACACTGTAGTATCTTTTAATAACTACTGCTCCTAAATGTTGCACATTGCTGAGTAATGTAACACAGCTCATAAATTCATTGCATTAATTTCAAAGCATTATCAGTATTCAGATACATTTTGTTCTGCCACTTGTGAAAACCATTCATCAAAGCTAAGCGAACTCTTCCATGGATTCAGTGCTATTGGTAAAATTCTGTCATTTTATCAAAAGAACTTAAAGAGGCTAGTTGATTGAGAACACAGTCATTTACATGGATATACTTATACTGAACCACAGAATGTAGTAATCAGGCTGAGTAACTTGGTAATATGAATAGTCTATATTGTATTCAAGAAAAATGGTTAGTAAGACTTTAAAAAACTATGTAGATGTTTGCTTGGATTATAACCTTTTAAGATATAATACTTTTGGAAAATATGCTGAATATGTAAGACATAATAGTATAATGTTGTACCGTGTTAGCCATAGAAAGTAGTGGAAGAGTGAAGAAATCAGGTGATACGTTTTAGAGGCTGAGTATATTTGATAGTAAGCTTTAGTTTGTCTTCTAGACAATAATTGAAAATATGCTAGCTTAAAAATAACTCTCAAAAGCTTACTATCAAATATACTCAGTTAGCCTCTAAAAGGTATCGCCTGATTTCTTCACTCTTTCACTATGTAAGACATAAATTCATATAACTGTTTGTCTTCTAGACAATAATTGAAAATATACTAGCTTAAAAATAAGTTTTTAAATATATGTAATCTTGATTTACGTTCGCCTTGTAAAGAAGTGTTATGTTATTCAACCATTCAACAATTTTAAACATTCAGCAGATACCTTGCTTCATTAGTATTTCCCCATTAAATAATCCCGTGGCCATGAAACATCATTTCCAGTGTTTCTTCAAGATAAGCAGAAATATTTTTCTAGATCTAGGCTTGTGATGAATGAAAAGCTATTTGCCAGTACCTTGTAAATTATTATTAACTGCAACCTGAGAATGAAAACTCCTATCAATTTATTTGATATCAGCACACTGAGCTCTGTAGCCAAAAGACTGAATAATGTAGTATATAAATTATCTAGGAGACATTCTACACACTTTTGCAATCTGGGAACAATGTGAGAAAGAATGTGTAAAACTTTGATTGTTTTCGTTTTACTGTACTTTATCACCGTGTTTTGGAATGGACTACATATCTAAAATTCTAAGTTTACATAAGTTTACATTTCTGAACATAAAGTCTGTTGCACTCATCTGTCACAGGAAAGCACTTTAATGGGGTTGGAATGACTGATTCAGACTGAGCCCTCTGTCTGCATTAACTCAAGTGTAATAAACATGTTGGAAGCTTTACTTTTCAGATGGAAGAAAGCTATGCATGCAGAACATCAGCCATTCCATCCCTGTGAAAGTCCATTGCTCTTATCCATGGATGATCTATGATGTGCTATTGCAAATTTTATAATTCTTAGTAGTTAAAATACACCACAACCAATAGTCATGTGTAAAGATGGGATGCAGTTGGATGTACAATGTTTAAAAGATCTTTATAAGGGTTGTCTGTTTTTGATAGATTTAGTTAGATCATGAGGAACTATAGTTATCAAGGTCACTTATGACTTATAGGCAGTCCCAGCAGAGAGGGTATCAATTTTTGTGTGGAGAGATTAAAAAGATAGTGTCAGACTGAGAAAGATAGCAATAATACACATGTAATGCCCTTTAGGTATACTGGGGAAGTGTAGTATTAAGAATGGAGAAAACTTAATTAACAGAAATAGGATACTGAGTTACTCTGTCACACTATTAGAGCAGTCAGCAGCAATAGCTGTGCCTGCCAGTGATGTGATGTGCTTGTGTTACTGTGCTGCAGCAAATAAATCAATCTCAATAATACTTTTCAGAGTCAACATTCAAATTTAATCTGAACTGTGTCCAAGATCAAGAACAGTCAATTTATTTACCCCACATGGCATTCTTTTTGTACTTATGTGGTGTAAAGTTTTCCCTAAAATTAGTACTGTAAAATGGCCTGTTTTTTTTCTTGGCAAACAGAAAAAAAAAACAAAAGACCCAGTGAGATGTTAGACAGAATAAAAAACCTGCAGTGCTGTGTATTTTTAAATAGTGTGTTTGTTTTTTTTACCACTGACCATCTGTTTAGCCACAGCCATATCTGTTGCTGTTACTGACATAACTAAGGCTATTTGTATTAGAGAACTAGAAATGGGTTTGATAGAGTATTCACTCAGTGTGTCATACACGGCTTTTTTAAAACAAGTTTTTTGCATTTCTGGTTCAAAACAAGCCGGTTCTGACCAAATCAAACTTTTAGTCCGGACCATCAAACCAAATTGAATCTTGAGGTTTGCTCATCTCTACTTATTTTGGGATTTTTATCAGAACCTTTCTCTAATAGTACTTGCCAGGAGTGTCTACTCTCCCCCATCATATTTGATTTGGTTATGGAACTTCTGGCAGAGGCAGTTAGATTTCATCCTTATATTGTGGGTATACAATTTGGCTCAGTCTCACATAAAATAGGGCTATATGCTGGCAATGTAATCTTGTCTCTTTTCCAAACTTTACATTCACTGCCCTGGGTTCAGTCCATACTCTCAGAGTTTTGTAAAGTTTCTTATTACATATTCAACCCATCAAAGTCCCAAACCTTGAGATTAAGGGTTAGTGTTTCCACGAGATCTACTCTCCAGTCCACCTTTCCCTATGGTTGGCACAAAGGCTCCCTCTCTTACCTGGGCATAAAACTGACCAGCTCTTGCACTAAATTATTTTATAAGAACTACTTACTGCTACTGAAAACAGACACTTGTTAACTATCAGACTTTAATAAGCCAATGCTATCTTGGATGGTGTGGGGAACTGCTCAGGTAGATGCTTGGTAGCAGTGTAGAAAACATAGACACAGAGGGACACTCAAGTCAGGTGTTTATTTAGATTCAGGTGCATAACAGGTTTGCCTTTACAAACAAAAACAAAACCTTCTCGGCTGAGAACTACCTACTACTACAAATGTTCCCTATCTATACAAGAGCCTGGCTGTCAGACTCCTGCTCAGGTTATTCATACATGGGTGGCACAGAGTTACCTTGTTTCAGGTTCAGCTACACAGGTCAGTTTCCTCTGTGTAGTGTCACACCTCCTAGTTCTGACACTCAGCCTATATCAGACCTTAATTAGTCAGGTGACCTCCCTGCTGTGGGCTTCTACCACACACCCTTTAACTGCCTGGCTGGAAAATACCTGTTCTCCCAAACCACACTTTCTCACAATGGGTACAGCTGATGTTAATAAAATGACTTTTCTTCCAGCAGTGTTGTACACTGTTGGTGGAGCGCTCACTTGACACTTAGCTGGACTCAAATTGAATGCGAAGCAAAGGGGTTGACCGCTTATTTCCATTTTAGCCTTAATGAATGTATCAAGGCTGTACTGTACTGTAGTATTCTGTTTATCTACCATTTCAGCATCTTTGTCCACTTGGTCCTATCTATCTAGACTTTTACCAGCTTCAGCTCATAAATCCCTGCGGTCTCTTTCCATCCACTTTGTCAGTACACAATCCCACTATGGAATTGAATTCCTGGGAGCTGACGGGTCTATCCCATACCTCACATTTGTATCATAACCTGACCCTCAGATCTTTCCAGGATTTATCTGTTTTTTATTTTTATAAATATCTACAGGTACATCATTCCCTGCAATCACTGAACCTGTCAGATAGAATATTCCCCTCCATAGCCTTCCTATTTTTATTTTTTTTTTTATAGCAACTCAGATAAACATTAAGGAATCTCTGTTTACAAAGAACTAGTAGGGTCTTGCTCACTCCAAAAACTGGGCGTTTTATTAAAGTGGGAATCTGACCTGAAGACGAGCTATCCTCCACAGGATTGGTACGGAGCCTTTGCATGGGCTAAATGCCACTTTAAGAATACTACTCACTTGGAGGTTACACAAAAAGTGCTACTGCAATGGTATAGTTCCCCTGCTCATTTGGCCAAATAGATCCTTCCTTTAGCCAACTCTGCAGGAGAGGATGTGGTAAAGTGGTGAACTCTGGTAAAGTGGCGGACTATTGTCACATGTGGTGGTTGGAAAGTGGTATTTTTATTCATTTCCAATTACCTTTCCATTAGCATTTCCCCTTTCCCGGCCTTGGCCCTTTGTTTTTTGGGCTTGGTAGACCTTCCCCCGGAGCTTTGAGGTTGAATGGCCCATATTGTTTTAGCAGCCCACCTTTTGATAGCATTGGAAGTCAACAGTCCCTCTGAGTATAAGTGAAGTAATCCATCTGTAAATCATCTCTCTTATTTCCTTTGTTCTTCCTTCCTAGTTAATTGTTTACTTCCTATATTCTCTGATTTCATGTTCTCTCATTTTTAAGACTCTTTACCTACACCTTCCCTCCTTCCTTTGCCTTCCGTCATATTTCTATTTTGCATGACTTACATTTAATATATGTTTCATTGCTTTAATGGTTTTGCATGTTTATATATACAGACCTGCTTTTTCCATTTTTCTTTGTATATAGACTTATTTTCTTGCATTTTGATATATATCTAAGTATATGTATATTCTTTGGGATTTCATTCCGTATTTACATTTTATTTCCTTTTGTCTGTATATAAAATCTTAATAAAGTTGAATTAAAAAGACAAAACAAAAAAACAGAACAATTTGTTATAAATGGGTTAAAACTCATTCTGTCACTGTCTAAATCAGCTTCCCCGAGTACTATAGCAGATGGAAATGCAAAATTTCTATAGCAACCTGCAGGTGTTTTGAGCTTTGTCACTGATCAAAAATAAAAGCTAAAAATAAGGAATGGAAAAAAAAAAAAAAGAAAAAAAAAATCAAACAAATTGTGCTTTGTTCTGTGAAATTAATCTTCACACTATTATCTCTCTAGATTACTATGTTTAATACCTTAATATTTAAAACTTTCAAGGTATGAATACTCTTGACTTAGTAACTAAAAATATTTATTATAAAGTGATAAAGTGGCAGCCTGTTATAAAAAGATGTTTTTATTTTGGATAAAAGTTTTTGAAAATAAAACACATTTATTATATTTTCTGTATTTTTATATTAGCTTTTTTTAATAGACTTGTCAATAGTTCCTTCAGTAAACATTAAACCTTTCTTGAATCTAACATACATGTAGGTCATAATATTGGGAGACAGATATGGACAGGGCAGGTGACAGCTATATTATACAGCCGACACCTACCAGTAACAGCTGAGGTTAGTGCCAGCACTGATTGCAGTCAACTGCCACCTAAGTCATGGGCGCCCCCATATTGGAATTGTTTGCTGCCCCGACAACAAGGGGCAGCAATCAGTTGCCACAACAGTTGGAATATTGAATTGTACCTATAGGAAGCATAATTTGTCTTACAGATAACGAGCCCTTATATGAACATAAAAATATAAAAGTCATAGCAGTATTTTGCTATTATCTTTATTGTGTTTATGAGGTTGCATTGCTTAAATGTATTATTAGTAGTTATTTGTTGTGACATTGCTTTAGCAGAAGCTACCAAATATTGATGTTTTTTAGGGGAGTTGCCCTTATCATGGTGTGAACTTTTTAAGTGCTTTAATTTTTTTGTTTGCAAATCATTGTGTTGTGTATAAAGCATGGATACCACACATAGGCACAAATATCCATAGGCACAAAGATCCAGCTGGGAGTATACATCTGTATGCACATGACTGTTTCTTTATTAGTGTTATACCATTTTAAAGGATTATTATGGACATAATGTAATCTATTTAACAAGATTAAGACAATTTTTTCTATATTGTACATATTGTATATTCTGGGTTTTTCTGCCCATTTTCCAAACAACACCATTAGTCAAACTATTAAATGACATTATGCTAGTAAACTCATTTTAGCTTGTGTAGGTCCAACATCAAGTTCCTTAGTATTAGTTCTATTATAGTTCCTAATTTATACACCTTCTGACCAATACCTAGTCAGACTCTCTCTCTCTCTCTTATATATATATATATATATATATATATATATATATACACACACAGTGGGGAAAAAAAAGTATTTAGTCAGCCACCAATTGTGCAAGTTCTCCCACTTAAAAAGATGAAAGAGGCCTGTAATTAACATCATATGTAGACCTCAACTATGATAGACAAAATGAGAAAACATATCTAGAAAATCACAGTGTCTGATTTTTTTAAGAATTTATTTGCAAATTATGGTGGAAAATAAGTATTTGGTCACCTACAAACAAGCAAGATTTCTGGCTCTCAGAGACCTGTAACTTCTTCTTTAAGAGGCTCCTCTGTCCTCCACTCATTACCTGTAGTAATGGCACCTGTTTGAAATTGTTATCAGTATAAAAGACACCTGTCCACAACCTCAAACAGTCACACTCCAAACTCCACTATGGTGAAGACCAAAGAGCCGTGGAAGGACACCAGAAACAAAATTGTAGACCTGCACCAGGCTGGGAAGACTGAATCTGCAATAGGCAAGTAGCTTGGTGTGAAGAAATCAACTGTGGGAGCAATAATTAGAAAATGGGAGACATACAAGACCACTGATAATCTCCCTTGATCAGGGGCTCCACGCAAGATCTCACCCCATGGGGTCAAAATGATCACAAGAACGATGAGCAAAAATCCCAGAACCACACGGGGGGGACCTAGTGAATGACCTGCAGAAAGCTAGGACTAACGTTACAAAGGCTACCGTCAGTAACACACTATGCCGCCAGGGACTCATATCCTGCAGTGCCAAACGTGTCCCCCTGCTTAAGCCAGTACATAATCAGGCCTGTGTGAAGTTTGCTAGAGAGCATTTGGATGTTCCAGAAGAGTATTGGGAGAATGTCATATGGTCAGATGAAACCAAAGTAGAACTGTTTGGTAGAAACACAACTCGTCGTGTTTGGAGGCGAGTGAATGCTGAGTTGCAGCCAAAGAACACCATACCTACTGTGAAGCATGGGGATTGCAACATCATGCTTTGGGGCTGTTTCTCTGCAAAGGGACCAGGACAACTGATTCGTGTCCATGAAAGAATGAATGGGGCCATGTATTGTGAGATTTTGAGTGCAAATCTCCTTCCATCAGCAAGGGCATTGAAGATGAAACATGGCTGGGTCTTTTGGCATGACAATGATCCCAAGCACGCCACCAGGGCAACGAAGGAGTGGCTTCGTAAGAAGCATTTCAAGGTCCTGGAGTGGCCTAGCCAACATACTAGCAACAGTGTGTGCCAACCTTGTGAACACTTACAGAAAACGTTTGACCTCTGTCATTGCCAACAAAGGATATATGACAAAGTATTGAGATGAACTTTTGTTATTGACCAAATACTTATTTTCCACCATAATTTGTAAAAAAATTATTTAAAAATCAGACAATGTGATTTTCTGGATTTGTATTCTCATTTTAGCTCTCATAGTTGAGGTTTACCTATGATGTCAATTACAGGCCTCTCTAAACTTTTTAAGTGGAATAACTTGCACAATTGGTGTCTGACTAAATACTTTTTTCCCCACTATATATATATATATATATATATATATATATATATATATAAAATGAGGGAAAGCCACACTTCTTTCCTTAAATATCAATACATTTCGGCAACATAAACATTTTTGTCTCTATAAAATACTAATAATAGTCCTTTGTAACTCTTTGTGTTCCATGCTTTTTAGCAAAAAAAAAATTAAAACCTACAGGAGGTATAATAGTCTGGCAAAATGGTGATAAACTGATAAAGAGAAATTATGGGTAGATAAAGAGAAATTATGATTCATCCTCTAAAATTAAATAAGATTCTTTTATATTATACCTAGAGCAGATTAATTAAGGGATTCCTCACAGTAACTGTATTTAGACTTATATTTGAAGTAAGAAAAAAATCATAATCATCCATTTTCTCGCCCCATAACTATAAACTGATGCCCAAAAATAGACAGCATACTCAAGATGTGGTGACAGTGGTGCTTTATAAATGGGTAAAATATTACTTTTTTTTCTAGTAATATCTTACTTAATACAGGAAAATATTTTAATGGCTTTAGATGCGGCAAACTGGCATTTCATACTGGCAAGTTGGTTTATTACCAACAATTACTTCCAAATCTTTCTCCATTATAGACTCATGCAATAGTTATACATTTAAGGTATAATGATCTTGTTTATTTTTTTACCTAAAATGTATAACTTTAGACTTATTAACACCATATCTCATCTGCCATTTTGCTGCCCATTTGGCCAGTTTATTCATGTCGCTCTGTACGGATTAAACTTTCAGCACTGTATCTACAAAACTAAATAACTTTGCATTAGCTGCAAGTAGAACAAGTATTAATGAATTAAATCACTACATCATATACAGTGGGTATGGAAAGTATTCAGACCCCTTTAAATTTTTCACTCTTTGTTTCATTGCAGCCTTTTGCTAAAAGCAAAAAAGTTCATTTTATTTCTCATTAATGTACACTCAGCACCCCATCTTGACAGAAAAAAAAACAGAAAAGTAGATATTTTTACAAATTTATTAAAAAAGAAAAACTGAAATATCACATGGTCATAAGTATTCAGACCCTTTGCTCAGTATTGAGTAGAAGCACCCTTTTGAGTTAGTACAGCCATGAGTCTTCTTGGGAATGATGCAATAAGTTTTTCACAACTGGATTTGGGGATCCTCTGCCATTCTTCCTTGCAGATCCTCTCCAGTTATGTCAGGTTGGATGGTGAACGTTGGTGGACAGCCATTTTCAGGTCTCTCCAGAGATGCTCAATTGAGTTGAGGTCAGGGCTCTGGCTGGGCCAGTCAAGAATGGTCACAGAGTTGTTCCGAAGCCACTCCTTTGTTATTTTAGCTGTGTGCTTAGGGTCATTGTCTTATTGGAAGGTGAATCTTCGGCCCAGTTTGAGGTCCAGAGCACTCTGGAAGAGGTTTTCTTCCAGGATATCTCTGTGCTTGGCCGCATTCATCTTTGCTTCAATTGCAACCAGTCGTCCTGCCCCTGCAGCTGAAAAACACCCCCATAGCATGATGCTGCCACCACCATGTTTCACTGTTGAGATTGTATTGGGCAGGTGATGAGCAGTGCCTGGTTTTCTCCACACATACCGCTTAGAATTAATGCCAAAAAGTTCAATCTTCGTCTCATCAGACCAGAGAATCTTATTTCTCATAGTCTGGGAGTCCTTCATGTGTTTTTTGGCAAACTCTATGCGGGCTTTCATATGTCTTGCACTGAGGAGACGCTTCCTTTGGGCCACTCTGCCATAAAGCCATGACTGGTGGAGGGCTGCAGTGATAGTTGACTTTGTGGAACTTTCTCCCATCTCCCTACTGCATCTCTGGTGCTCAGCCACAGTGATCTTTGGGTTCTTCTTTATCTCTCTCACCAAGGCTCTTCTCCCACAATAGCTCAGTTTGGTTGGGTGGCTGGGTCTAGGAGTTCTGGTTGTCCCAAACATCTTCCATTTAAGGATTATGGAGGCCACTGTGCTCTTAGGAACCTTGAGTGCTGCAGAAATTCTTTTGTAACCTTGGCCAGATCTGTGCCTTGCCACAATTCTGTCTCTGAGCTCCTTGGGCAGTTCCTTTGACCTCATGATTCTCATTTGTGCTGACATGCACTGTGAGCTGTGAGGTTTTATATAGACAGATGTGTGCCTTTCCTAATCAAGTCCAATCAGTCTAATTAAACACAGCTGGGCTCCAATGAAGGAGTAGAACCATCTCAGAAGGAAATGGACAGCATGTGAGTTAAATATGAGTGTCACAGCAAAGGGTCTGAATACTTATGACCATGTGATATTTCAGTTTTTCTTTTTTAATAAATTTGCTAAAATATCTACATTTCTGTTTTTTTTCTGTCAATATGGGGTGCTGAGTGTACATTAATAAGAAATAAAATGAACTTTTTTGCTTTTAGCAAATTGCTGCAATGAAACAAAGAGTGAAAAATCTAAAGGGGTCTGAATACTTTCCGTACCCACTGTATAAGCAGGTTAAAAATTAAGGCATCAAGCACATGACCGTATTACATTTGGGAAACATGTTTCATGTGTGGGCTATATCTCCCACGGCCATGTACATGGAACTTACAGCATCATAGTCAGCTGTCAGTTTAGTACAGTAGCCATTGGGCCATTTGGGAGCTCATGGCATCATAACTGATCCCTGGTCTATAGCCAAATTGGTTCAGACATGAAAACAGTTCATCTTAACTAATTTTGGGGTGCTGAGATTGAAAATGATGCTCAAATTTTGAAATTGGCTCTAATTTTCATGATACAGAGGTGCTTCAACAGTGGAATCTGCTAGCAGATGATGTTCGGATTTCTTTGTTCCGGGACCGTTAAACGCATCTTGTACAATTCTTCTTCCAGAAGGGTGATCTTGTTGCATTCAATAAACTCTACAGTTTAATGGAAGCTCTCAACATCAGCTATAACCCAGATGAGTGGAGGCTATTTATTGATTCATCCAATGGCAATGCACTACCATCAGTTCCAATTGGTTATGCAGGTCACATGAAGGAAACATAATAACATGAAACAGCTTTTGAGATGTATAAACTATGATCAACATCTATGGTGCCTCTGTGGTGACTTGAAGGTGGTTGCGCTAGTGCTTGGTCTCCAGGGTGGATACACAAAGTATTGCTGCTTCCTATGTGAATGGGACAGTTGTGCAAGATCAGACCACTACAAGAAAAGAGACTGGCCACTCCGACAATCACTGCAGCCAGGGACTAAAAATGTCATTCATCCAGCGCTGGTTGAACCAACAAAGATTCTGCTGCCTCCATTGCATATCAAGCTGGGTCTTATCAAGAACTTTGTAAAGGTGATGAATAAAAATGAAGAGGCATTCAAGTATCTCCTATGTAAGTTTCCAAGGTTGAGTGAAGCAAAGATAAAGGAAGGAGACTTTATTGGTCCTCAGATTCATGTACTTCTTCAAGATGATGAGTTTCACCATTTGCTGTGTAGGAAGGAAAAGGCTGCATGGGAAGCATTCCGGTTAATAGTAACAAATTTCCTGGGAAACACCAAGGCAGATAACTATGAAGAGTTGGTGGAAAATCTCCTCAAGGCATATAAAAACCTGGTATGTAACAGATTAATTTCTTGCACTCTCATCTAGACTTCTTTGCACCAAACTGTGGAGCGGTGAGCGATGAACATAGTGAGCAATTTCACCAGGAAATTGTGACTATGGAAAAAAAGATATCAGGGTAAATGGAACACATCAATTCTTGCAGACTACTGTTGGACAGTTACCAGAGACAATCCTATGCCTGAATACAAGAGACGCGTGAAAAAGAGCCGAGCAGCCAATGAATGAGAACCTACGTTGCAGAGTTCAATAACATATTAGCCTAAATATAATTGTAATTTGTAAAAGTGCTTAGACATGTCTGTAAATTATAGTTGATTTTAAATACAGCTAAGTTTCCTCAGAATATATTTAAAAATTTTTATGAACAATAAACTTGCACTCACAAATGGCTTAAAATATGTCACCTGTCATGTACACATAGCTCACAGACAAAAAAGGACAACAAGCACAATCAATGTGGAAATAGCGATGTAAAAATGAAACATAACTTTTAATAAGAAAAAAGATAAAAAATACTATATTTCTGTTTAAAATAGATGAAAAATCAATGGAAGCATCAGTATACAGGGCCTGACATATAACTGTCAAACTGCCACTAACTGCATAAATAGGCAAATGTATATTGACCCTGTCTATCAGCTGATCTCCCTGCTAACAATAAATGAGAGGGACTCAGATCTCCAGTGCAATTGTAAAGACTGGTATGCTGCCTAAAAACCATGTGGAGAGATAAGAACTGAGGTTACTGGCCTAACGCCACGCCAACAATGCTTAAAACACTCCAGGCAGACCAGGTAATGCAATGAGAGAGAGTCCCCCCCCCACCCCAAGCTGTCACAAAAGACCCTACGCATTTCCTTTTGATTAAAAATTCATCAGGGGTCACAATAAGGATTAACAACCCAATGCCACAGTGTTGCCTCTAATCAGTAATGTATACAAAACACTATAGTACGTGGTGGTATAGTGTGACCGCCCTTGATAACAGTGGGGTCACTACAAGAAATATGGCCCACACAGACAGCTTTTTTACGGATGGAATATGGTCATGTGCATGAGGAATTATGGTCCCAGTACAGAACCTTTTGGTGCTCCACTCCAGTTTGAATATGATCCTTTTATGACTACTCTTTAGATATGGTCTTTCAGCCCATTTTGGATGCAATTACATGTGTTACTATTTAAACAAATGGACTTTTTTTTTTTTTTGCAAAAGGATAGTTCAGATGAATCTAAGAAATTTGTAGCATATCATATTGGAGGAAGATGCCTCTCTCCCCTCTTTACAGTTAAGGAGAAAGAGCTGCAAGTGGAAGTGTGTCATTCTGCTAGGAAAGCACAACTCATATGGGTACAGAGGAACTTTAATTTTGACATTACATTTCCGGAACTATCCACTCCCCAGCTCTGTGATCTGTAACATAAAAAAAAAAATATGGCTTTTTTAAGGTGGGGAGTAAACAACAGAAAATGAAAAATGTCTGTAGCGGGAAGGGTTACAAATTTATTGATTGGATATCTCTTGCTGTCACTTTGAAATTGCAAAGGCTATATTTTTGTTACAGAGTTTGAAAAGGGTTACATAGAGTCAGAGGAGCCCTTAGAGTGTCATACACAGATTTTTAAAACTATTTATTTGCACTTGCAGAATGAACCAGTTTAAACTGAATCAAATCAAATCTTAAAAGGTTCGCTCATCTCTAATGTTTATCAGCACGCGCTTTGGCTTCCTCTGGAGGAAGTTAAATACTAAGGGTAAACAAGTGAGGCAGAGAAAGTAGGTTGAATGCAGGGAGTGTCATTTCCTGCCTCATGTATCCAGTGAGGCTTGGAGAGCAAGAGGAATGCAGGGAGTATCACTTCCTGCTACCTGCTGCTACCCACCATTTCAGACTAAAGATATTGGATGAGGCTGCAGCTGGCCCAAAGCATAATATTTTATTTACAGCACTCACCAGGGTTGTGCTTGTTCATACACAATCCCTTAAGTTGAGCTGTTTTCTTGACATTTTTCACCTGTAATTGAACATAGTACCCTGTGGTGTGCCGTGTGTAAGCTCTATCCCCTCAACTTTTCACCTGCCTACTAAACTGCTCAATTCACTGCTCAGTCCCATCTTCGCTGCAGACAGGATGCATTGTATAGAAGTCTTTAGAGAGGGAAAAGAGGAAAAAGCATGAGTGAGAACAGATTACAGTGACATTTCTATGTCCTGCCTGATAACCTGACCACAATAAGGAAATCATAGATGGGTTAATTAAAAGTGTCACACCATAAGCAACCTATCAAGACGAAGGAATGTTACCTCTAAGATAATTAGATAACATTTTTAAAGTGGCTGCAAAATTCTTTATTTGCAAAAATAATTGTTTACAAATTAAAATATGGTTATGTTCATGGGAAAACCCCTGTAACAGCAAATCTTTCGAAGGTCATTTAACAATACCCACCTTTTATGATATTTTCATCTATACATTGTGGAAGAGAACAGTTGTGAAAAATCTGCTTTTTTAAAAACAAGTGCGTTTTTTTAAAAAAAGGAGCTTGTTAATTTTAGCTGCAAAATTGGGAGAGTGTTCCCTATAGAGTTAAAAGGGGAAGAAATAAAGCAGTGAAATACGCTGCTGAAAAAAAAAACGGAATGCATTTTTGCTGCATTTTTCTTTTTAGAATTTTTAGCTGTATTTCGCTATGTGGAGCCTTAGCCGTAAAATCAAAAAACCTGTCTTCAAGTGTTTTCATCTGGACTTTGTTTGACCCCTTGTTCCTGAAGTATAGTGAAATATGATGAGATAATGGCTTTACTTCCTCATTGAATAAGTACTGTAATCATTGAAATGCTGATGTTATTGTTTTATGAAAAGTGTTCCATTTTTCAGCACTGCTGTATATTGATCAATTGGATTCATTCAGATAATAATGTTTTATTTAAATACTTTTATGACATAATTATTTACAGATTTTAATAGAGAAGCAAAAGCCCTTTTTGTATATACATCTATTATAAACAGATTTACATTTACAATCCTCACAAGCATTATTTACTGTATATTAAATGTAATTGCCTTCAAAAACAAATGATGACACGTCAATGTTAAGAATCTTTAATAGCCTGCAGACATATAGTGTGCATTACTTAAAATTCAATTTATTAAAAAAAAATAAAAAACTTTTATTTGACATTAAAATCTACATAAAACTATGCTTCCATTCATTTAGTTATGAAAATTAATCAAAGCAGCATTTGAAAAATAAGGCTTGTCAGGCAGTAGATAACATTACTAAACACTAGTATGCCACATTAATTTATATATTTAATATTACCCTATCTGAAATTAAGGAGAAAAACAGAACTCTAGAAATGATAGATCAAAAAGTTGCACAGAACTGCCACACTCTGCCTGAGTCACAAAGTTCCCTGGTTTCTGTTCATTTGTGAAGATGCTTACTTGTTTCCTGCTGTATTTTACATTTGATCAGGATTGTGATTATGACTTTGCTTCTGTTGATCAATGGCAGGAGAAACATTCATTTTAATCAATTGCTATTGAAGATTACTGCATGGGGGGATTGAAGTGAAAACTGCAAAATTATTTAGAATCCACCCCCTTGGTTCAACCTATCTAAATTCAATAAGGGCAAAGTGGGTCCTAGCAGTGGCGTAACTAAAGTCTTGTGGGCCCCGGTGAAAACTTTTGTCCTGGGCCCCCTACCCCCTCCCTACAGCAAATTCTTGATAGTGATGGTTACAGGGCCCCAAACAGTATAATATGCTCGACAGTGGCCCCGGATAGTGTTATATGCTCGACAGTTGCCCCCACACAGCATTATATGCTCCACAGTGGCCCCCATACAGCATTATATGCTCCACATTGCTCCCCCCGCACACAGTATAATATGCTCCCCACAGTAGCTCCACCATGTATTATATGCTCCCCACAGTGGTCCCAACCCAGTATTATATGCTTTCCACAGTGGCCCCCACCCTGTATTATATGCTCCCCACAGTGGGCCCCACCCAGTATGATATGCTCCACAGTGGCCCCGACCCAGAAGTATATGATCCAGAGTGGCCCCCCACCCAGTATTATACTACCGTTCAAAAGTTTGGGGTCACCCAGACAATTTTGTGTTTTCCATGAAAACTCACACTTTTATTTATCAAATGAGTTGCAAAATGAATAGAAAATATAGTCAAGATATTGACAAGGTTAGAAATAATGATTTTTATTTGAAATAATAATTTTTTCCTTCAAACTTTGCTTTCGTCAAATGCTCCATTTGCAGCAATTACAGCATTGCAGACCTTTGGCATTCTAGCTGTTAATTTGCTGAGGTAATATGGAGAAATTTCACCCCATGCTTCTAGAAGCCCCACCCACAAGTTGGATTGGCTTGATGGGCACTTTTTGTGTACCATACGGTCAAGCTGCTCCCACAACAGCTCAATGGGGTTGAGATCTGGTGACTGCGCTGGCCACTGCATTACAGATAGAATACCAGCTGCCTGCTTCTTCCCTAAATAGTTCTTGCATAATTTGGAGGTGTGCTTTGGGTCATTGTCCTGTTGTAGGATGAAATTGGCTCCAATCAAGCACTGTCCACAGGGTATGGCATGGGGTTGCAAAATGGAGTGATAGCCTTCCTTATTCAAAATCCCTTTTACCTTGTACAAATCTCCCACTTTACTAACACCAAAGCAAGCCCAGACCATCACATTACCTCCACCATGCTTGACAGTTGTTCTGCGTCTCACAAATGTTCTTCTGTGTGTTCCAAACACCTCGAACAACTTCGATTCGTCTGTCCATAACACTTTTTTCCAATCTTCCTCTGTCCAATGTCTGTGTTCTTTTGCCCATATTAATCTTTTCCTTTTATTAGCCAGTCTCAGATATGGCTTTTTCTTGGCCACTCTGCCCTGAAGGCCAGCATCCCTGAGTCGCCTCTTCACTGTAGACGTTGACACTGGCGTTTTGCGGGTACTATTTAATGAAGCTGCCAGTTGAGGACCTGTGAGGCATCAATTTCTCAAACTAGAGACTCTAATGTACTTGTCTTGTTGCTCAGTTGTGCAGCAGAGTAGTACACACCGTTGTAGGAAATCTTCAGTTTCTTAGCAATTTCTCGCATCGAATAGCCTTCATTTCTAAGAACAAAAATAGACTGTCGAGTTTCACATGAAAGTTCTCTTTTTCTGGCCATTTTGAGACTTTAATCGAACCGACAAATGTAATGCTCCAGATTCTCAACTAGCTCAAAGGAAGGTCAGTTTTATAGTTTCTCTAACCAGCAAAACAGTTTTCAGCTGTGCTAACATACTTGCACAAGAAATTTCAAGGGTTTTCTAAACATCCATTAGCGTTCTTACACAGTTAGCAAACACAATGTACCATTAGAACACTGGAGTGATGGTTGCTGGAAATGGGTCTCTATACACCTATGTAGATATTGCTTTAAAAACCAGACGTTTGCAGCTAGAATAGTCATTTACCACATTAACAATGTATAGAGTGTATTTCTGATTCATTTAATGTTATCTTTATTGAAAAAAACTGTGCTTTTCTTTCAAAAATAAGGAAATTTCTAAGTGACCCTAAACTTTTGAACGGTAGTGTATATGCTCCACAGTGGCCCCCACCCAGTATTATATGCTCCACAATGGCCCCCACCCAGTATTATATGCTTCACAGTGGCCCCCACCCAGTATTATATGCTCCACAGTGGCCCCCACACAGTATTATATGCTCCACAGTGGCCCCCACTCAGTATTATATGCTCCACAGTGGCTCACATCCAGTATTATATGTTCAGCAGTGACCCCCCCACCGAGTATTATATGCTTCACAGTGGCCCCCACCCAGTACTATATGCTCCACAGTGGCCCCCACCAGTATTATATGCTCCACAGTGGCACCCACCAAGTATTATATGCTCCACAGTAGCCCCCACTCAGTATTATATGCTCTACAGTGGCCTGCACCCAGTATTATATGCTCCACAGTGGCCCCCACACAGTATTATATGCTCCCAACAGCCCCCCTCCGCTTTGGTGCTATGATTATACTCTGGGGTCTCCTCAGACCCCAGAGTATAATAATCGAAGGCCTAGGGAAGGTGATTAAAAATAACAAATATTCATACTCACCTTGCCTTACCTTTCCTTGGTATCCTCGCTGCATCCTACTGTCTTCAGCGTCTTCAGGCCTTCTTCCGACGTCGCTGCTGAGGCCTGTGATTGGGCCTCAGTGGTCACGTGGGGGCGCACTGATATCATTAAGCTGGGGCCTAATCACAGGCCTCAGTCACATGATGGAAGAGCGCTGGATAGAACGCTGTGCCCAGGAGAGGTGAGAATATGTATTTATTGTTTTCAGTCACCTTCCCTGGGTGCCCTGCCCTGCCATCTATTGGAAAGGGGCCTGGCAATATGTATTGCAGGCGGGGAACCAGGCTTTCCCCGACCACTATCATAGCCCTTGTCCCAAGGCCTGACATTGATAGATGCTCTGCACTAGGATGTGAGGTGCTGGGTGCAAGGATCACAGTGCAAGGATCACAATGCTAGAATATCCTTCAGATCCTTGGCACTGTTTAGTGATGGGTGAAGTTCACAATATTCATCTTATGAAAATTTATGAGGTGCACTCTCAAGTAGTTTCTGTTCAATAACAAAGCACTATTTTTTTTTTTGTTTTTATATAAAAATGATTATTGGTTTCACAAGAGCAAGGTACGAGTTTACAGTGATATTACAGGAGGACATATGACAATAAAACTAAATTATAAGGTGATCATCATATCATAGCATAGTGTCCATCTGTTGGGGCATTCAGTTCCTGCAAACCCTTTTTGCATCCTCCAGGATACAACAGCAGGGATAGAAGGAGAAAAAGAAAAGAAAAGGCAAAGTAATCCAGACAATAGAACACAATACAAAACACCTCTTCTACAAATCCCCCTCCCACCCCGGATTGCTATAAGGCAGTAGTATTCTCAGGAGATAATTCTCAGAGAACAACTAATCAATATACAGCCTTCCCAATGTGCCCTGTAAGGATTCAAGTAAATACCAAGAGGCAGGGGCGTAACTACCGGGGTAGCAGCGGTAGCAGCTGCCACAGGGCCCGGGACATTACGGGGCCCCGCGGGCCCCTGATCCTTTTTTTTTTTTTTAATAGGCCGTTACCTGCTGGAGTAACCCAAGCAGGTAACGGGCCCTATATACTTACCGTTCCCCGGGATCCTGCTCACGGCTACATGCACTTCCGATTCTGCGGAGGCGGCTGTGTGCAGGAGCGGGGATCGGTATGTGAGGCCGCGGGCCGAACACCACAATCTCTGTTATGTTTATACTCCGGGGTCTTTTCAAAGACCCCGGAGTATAATAATTGGAGGCCCAGGAGAGGTGAGGGAACATAAAAAACAATGTACTTACCTCTCCTACGCTTCTTCAGGCTTTGGGCCTGTTTGGTGACGTCCCAGACGTCAGCGGACGTCATCTTGCGCCGTGACGCTGGACCGCATCACGTGACGCTGGCCTGATCCAAGATTGAAGAAGGCCGAAGTAGCGCACGGGCATGCACCGGAGCGAGGAACAGGTAAGCAACGTTGTTTTTTTATGTTTCTATTCTCCCCTGGGTCTCCGATCATTATACTCTGGGGTCTGAAAAGACCCCAGAGTATAATAATTGTTCATGGGTGGTCCACAATGGGACATATAATAGTGTGTGCAGGGGCCACTATGGGGCAAAATACTCAGTGCAGGGGCCGATATGGGGAATAATAGTGTGTGCAGGGGCCACTATGGGATATAATACTGTGTGCAGGGGCCACTATGGGGAATGATACTGTGTGCAGGGGCCACTATGGGGAATGATACTGTATGCAGGGGCCACTATGGGGCATGATACTGTGTGCAGGGGCCACTATGGGACATTATACTGTGTGCAGGGGCCACTATGGGGCATGATACTGTGTGCAGGGGCCACTATGGGGCATGATACTGTGTGCAGGGGCCACTATGGGGCATGATACTGTGTGCAGGAGCCACTATGGGGCATGATACTGTGTGCAGGGGCCACTATGGGGCATGATACTGTGTGCAGGGGCCACTATGGGGCATGATACTGTGTGCAGGGGCCACTATGGGGCATGATACTGTGTGCAGGGGCCACTATGGGGCATGATACTGTGTGCAGGGGCCACTATGGGGCATGATACTGTGTGCAGGGGCCACTATGGGGCATGATACTGTGTGCAGGGGCCACTATGGGGCATAATACTGTGTGCAGGAGCCACTATGGCACATAATAGTGTACGCAGGAATGCGTTTTTTTTTTGGGGGGGGGGGGGGTGGAGGGGGGCGGTCCGGGTGGGGCGATTGGGGGCAGCAGTTCGGGGGGGGGGGGCCCATGTCATATGTTCGCCTTGGGGCCCAGCCACTCCTAGTTACGCCACTGCCAAGAGGTACTGTATACCGAAGTGGTAGCATCAAAGATTTTCTCTCATCAGGTGTAAATCACTATTTTTATATTGAGGGGTCTCTTCAGACACCAGGGTATAAGAATCAGAGACCTTAGGGAGTTATAGAAAATAATAAACAGATCATACTCACCTTCTCTCATCTTTCTGAGGCTCTGCAATGGCTTCGGGTCATCTCTCCTGGCATCTTCTGGCCTCTTATGGTCTCTGAACTCAGCCTCAGATTATTATACTTTGGGGTCTGAAACCAAAAGACCCCAGAGTATAATAATGATTTGTAGATGGAGAACCCCAAAAATCTTGAGTTTGGCCAATTTCTGAATTCAGCTTGCTCGTCCTTAGCAATGATTTTCAAACTAATAATCATTTGATAGTGATTTTAATACAGAGATAGTACTAATGATAAAATTGGTCTATGCTACCATGAGAAAGTAAACATAAATAGTGAACTGTATGGAAATTATTGTCTTCCTACCTTATAGTCACATTTTATGAGTACAAGTCCACAATAGCACAGAGGTGTATCAGCTTATCAAAAAACTTACTACAAATATCACTAGTGTGAAAGTGTCATTAATCATAATCAATCAATTGATCAATAAAAAAAATACAATTTGAATTATTTTTTTGTATTTTATATTAGGCCTTCATTGTAGATCCAAAGAGCAAATAGTTATTATCCCACTCCACATTTATTTGTGATGTTTTAAAATTAAAAGTTTTCTGCAGAAATGACATTAAAAAAGTGAAGTTGAATTATTCTACTGATGTGGAAATTATAGCAGCATTGTTGCGTAGAGTTGAGCTATGCACTTTAAAATGGAATCTCAGGGAGTTTCAAATGCAACTAGTCTGTACTGAGAGATTTTGATTAACATCTACAACCTCATTGCATGCTGTGTGGCAGCAGGAAAAGATATGAAATTGTTAGCGTGAAGCCACATAAAAGAAAAGCGATAAAACATGTGATTGCTTCGGGAGATTTGAAATCAGATCCTGGTTTACTGTTTTCAAACCTAACAATCAGGAAAACATTTATTAGTAGATTTCTGTTCTTTTACATATATACAGTATATTTGCTGACAACATTTTAACTTTCATTTGGCATTACGACATAATTTGTCATATCAATGCATGTTTTGCGCAGACAATTGTAATATGCCTGTAGATAATCTCAACCCTGTTATAAACATAAGCAAAGGATTGCCAGGGTGCATTTCCATTTCACTGTTTTAGCAAAGCCAACTATAGAGTAAATCATACATGCTTTTTAAAATCAGACTGATACAGACTAAGGTATGATAATGTTAAAAGCTATCTGCTAAAGTATAATTCCAGCCTGGAAAACGTTTTTTTTCCCCACTGGTTGCCCTATAATCAAAAGAAAATTATATCCTCTGTTGAATTTAGTGAGTGCAAAAAAACACCTCTATAATCCCACTATAATTTCAATGTAATAAAGGACTTTCATTTTAAAGACAACAGAGAACTATCTGTCACTATGATCAGAAATGATGTAAGGAATAGATGTTATTTGTCAGTGAGTAACAGCTGAAGAAATATATTCTACAATCAATAATGGACCAATAAAAAAATTAAATACGCTTTGGGCTGCATACATTTAAAGTTGTATGTTCTTTCAATTTACAGTATATGTTTTTATTGTTTTTGTGGATTTTATTGCCTCTCACATATCAAAAATATTTTGGCCTTTCAACTGGTATGTGTAACACAATAACTAATTATTGCATTAGGTTAATGCCCCACGCTGCAGAAACATAGAATTTTCGGTTGCTGCAGAAATGCGGAAAGGCTGCTTTTTCAAAAACGCATACAGAAATGCAGCAGTACAAAGAAAACACTGCATGTACGAGCAATGTGAATAAGATTTTGGTTAATCTTATTCACATATTGCAGAAATTAAGTGGTTCGGAAAAGCTGCTTTTTAAAAAAAAAGCATGCGTTTTGAATATATTACATTTATGTGTTTATACAGCATATGGCTTGTGCAGCTGGTAGAGCCTCCTGGAATGTGTGTTATCTTCTCCATTAGACAGAACTGGACATGCATGTGTAGTAGCTTTCCCTCTATCTGCTTTGTGTTGAGCCCCACATTGTTCTGTCAAGGTAGCAGGCTATTCATTTTCCCTATGGTTTATTTTCCCTATAGACAACCAAATTAAAAATTTGCAAGTGGGGAGGGGGGGCATTGTTGCAAAGAGCTCAACTATCAAGATATCCAGGAAGAGGCAGTGGCTTGTGAGTTTAATGGGGTGTTGGATCTGCCCAAGTCCAGAAAATGGTCAGAGGTGTGGTACATAGGGATGAGCAAATTGTCCAAAGATGAGCAGTGTTTTCTGGATTGTGTTAATGCAGAGAGGGTTTGTTTAACCATTATGAAGTAAGATAGTAGTAAAATATTTGTTTAAAATAATTGGAATGTTTAAATGGATGAAAAATAAATAAAAGGACACCTTGTTCCAAATTATTATGCAAATTATATTTTTCTCTGATTTCCTAAATGGTCGATGCAAATGACAGTCAGTATAATGTTCAAATCTTCAACCATTGGAGTATAAATCAAATTTTATTGGACAAACCTCCCAATGATAACATTTTTTAAAAAAATTTAAAAATTGAAATCCACTGTTGCAAATTAATATGCACAACAGAGTTTCAAAACATTTTATAGGTTGTAAAGAACTGAAAATGTCATTTGTTGAATTTGCAGCATTTAGAGGTCATGTTTACTGACATGAAAAGCTATTTCAATCAAAAACATTTTAACAGGCCAAGTTACATGTTAACTATCACATTACATATCATCATCACAATTCTTGCATCCATTGAACTTGTGAGTTTTTAGATAGTTTCTGCTTGAATTTATTTGCAGGAATATGTGTCAGAAAAGCCTCCCAGAACTGCTCTTTTCTAGTGAACTGCCTCCCACCCTCATAGATTTTTTGCTTGAGGATATTCTAAAGGTTCTTAATAGTGTTGAGGTCATGTGATGGTGATCACACAATGATTTTCTCTCCTTTTATGCTAATAGCAGCCAATGACTCAGAGGTATTCTTTGCTGCATGAGATGGTGCATTGTCATTCACGAAGATGATTTTGCTATAGAAGGCATGGTTATTTTTGTACCATGGAAGAAAGTGGTCGTTAAAAACTCTATATACTTTTCACACCTCCAGGGACCCTAGAGGATCCAACAGTTCTCTCCCCATGATTCCTGCCCAAAACTTGACTTCGGCCACCTCCTTGCTGATGTCGCAGCGACGTTGGGACATGGTGGCAATCCAT
This sequence comes from Leptodactylus fallax, assembly GCA_947044405.1. NCBI lineage: Eukaryota > Metazoa > Chordata > Amphibia > Anura > Leptodactylidae > Leptodactylus > Leptodactylus fallax. The sequence goes on from CAMRHE010000024.1 coordinate 5,702,908, forward strand.
CTGGACCATCCAGGGTTCAAAATCACTCAGTAAACAAGACTGTTTCAAAATTAGTCTTCATGCATAAAGTTTTGGTGAAATATCTAATGTTTTTATACCTTGTCCAAGTGATTGCACTATTTGACACTTTTTGGCAACAGAGAGATCCTTTTTCTTTTCCATAGATAAAATAGATAACAAAAAATGTCACAGAGTAGGAATACCCACATGGAACAAAGCAGTGGCCTGACATATCTCCAAATAATGCTAAATAGATAAAAACAAATAGGACTCATAGAGGTGTTCCATAAAACACAGCAGTGGAGAGTTGAAATACAGGTGCATCTGAATAAATTAGAATATCTTTGAAACCTTTATTTCTTTCAGTAATTAAATTAAAAAAGTGACCTCCTATATTTTCTAGATTCTTTAGATAAAGAGAGTTCTATTTTAAAGGGTTTCATTTCTGTAAATGTTGATTATGTATTACAGGTAATGAAAACCAAAATCTAAGAAAATTTGAATATTGTAAAAAAGTTCAGTATTGTAAATTCAGTGTGTCACCTGCCAAGGTTTCCTAAGCCTTTAAATGGTCCCTCAGTCTGGTTCAGTAGGACACACAATCATGGAAGACGCTGATTATGAATTGTATTACTGAATTACTAAAATGCATGAACGTTTCAAAGCTATTCTAATTTATTGAGATGCATCTGTACATCCTAGCAAGTATGAATTGCTGATACTGGGAAAATAAATTACCACTGGCAGTGCCCATTCAGCTGCAGTGAGCTAGCTACGCTCCATTCAAAGAGCCAGACCACACAGTAAAAGAAAATTAAAATAAGGAAAAAAAGAACAACGAATCAGAAACATTAAATAACAGGCAATATATCTAAATAAATAAAAACCACCTGACATGCCATTGGGGGAACTTAACATGAATACCCTGGGACGCGAAACTAGTAGGACTAGTTATGTTTGAATTTGGAAACACAATCTTGATGAATGATTATGTGATGTTCCATAGTGCAGGTATAGTATATCTTGTTCACTATCTCTGGAATAGAAGGTATTGTAGTGGATTTCCAACGTGTAGCTATACAGGATAGTGAGATTGTAAGTGCATGAACAACAATAGTAAGGTCTGGCTTAGGCACATGTTTTAAATCAAGAAACAATAAAGCAACACAAGGGCCTCAAGTGATGTTGTATCCCACAAGTGATGTAAGTAAATGATGGATTTGATCCTTAAATATTAAAATATTTGGACAGGACCTCAAAATGTTTAGCATGGTCCTCTGTGCAGTATTACACGTCCAGCTGACACTGGATGCATCAGGGTACATTTTAGAGAGATTATGGGGGGGGATAGATACCAATGCTACAGAACCTTCCTATTCACGTCCATATGGGTGACACAGTGGGAGAATCGACTTTGCAAAAGGAAGGCTCTGGACCACTGCTCATCTGTAAAGGTACATAGTAAATCTTCCTTCCCATCTAGATTTAAACATAAAGGGAGAAGGGTCTTGGGTAGAGGATAGTGTTTTATAGGATCTAGATATGCCTTTAGTAGATAAAGAAACATTCGAAGTACAATTCTTAAGTATATATACAAGGGGCTCATGATACATGTAGAGACGAGATCAAGTGACAGAGCTGAAGATATTTATGTAAATCCCTAAGGAAAATTTCAAATTTATCCCTTATAGAGGCAAAGGAAATTAACAAGTCCCTTTCCATAATATCTCCCAGACAACCAACTCCCTGTTGAATCCAGGAGTTGTGGGTGGAATGTAGAATATGGTATTTAATTGCTGCTAGAGGCATGGCCGGAAGTCTGGTTGGTAAAACAGCAAGTTTAGAATGAACTTTAGTCCAGGCATGAACTCCAGCAGCAGGTGTTGGGGAAGGGGGACAAGGCACAGATTTACTTAACCGCAATTGCTATATTAGAACATCCCACCATGTGTGCTTTCATATTCACTCAGTGTTTAGTGGAGTCAATCACATACCAAATCTTCAAATGGTCTAAAAGGGAAGCATATTAGTAATAATGGATATTCGGGCAACCTAGTCCAACTTGTGATACTGGTAAGTATAAGGTGTTTGCAGAGACTCTAGCTCTTTGTCCCTGCCAAACAAACTTCATTATCAATGTCTGAATATGAGTAATGAATGACTTAGAATTATTAGAATTGGAAGGTTTCAGAAGCAGTAAATAATCTTGGAAAGAATGACCATTTTAGCTGCCGCAATTCGGCCAATCCACCAGAAGGGAACTTTTTTATATGTTGAGGTTTTTTTTGTATGGTGTGCAAAAGAGTAGCAAGGTTAGTAGTTTTGAGTTTATAATAGCTAACAGATCAAATTCAGTAGTAAGTTGGGTAATATGAGAGATATATTTCTCAGGATCTGTCATGCATAAGATAACATCGTCAGGAAATTGGTCAATTGGTTAGTAAGTTAGTTAGTTAGTTAATTAGTTAGCTTTAGGGATGAGCCGAACCCAGACCCGGACCTGAACTTCAGCACTGACTGTGCAGTTCGGGTTCGCTCAACACTACTGCTGATTAGTGCTGCTTATGAGCCAACGGACACAGGAGCTAAGGGTTTATGCAACCTCTTCAATGGGCCACAGGCCACGCCCTCTGTTGAATGTCTTTCTTAAGCAGGTTTCCTTTAATTGCGCTCACCTGGCAAACTAATTATCACAGGTGTTTGAGATTAATTTCAATGATCCAAAAAGCCAAGACACACTACTAGCCATGAAATGTAATTTTTATTAAATCTGATTTGCATAATAGTTTTGGAACACAGTGTACAATATTTTTTCAGCGTTTAGAATTCAATTTCAATTTTAACACAAAAAAACAGCACATTGAAAATTGAATCAAAGCTACAGTGTATGAACCAGGCTTAACATTTCTCCTTCCTTTAGGATCAACTTCGCCTTTTGCCTAACTAAAGAGCATTACAGCTGATTGAGACGTTAGGCTCTGTTCAGTGATATGGCTTTTGTTAAGAACAAAAGTCACAACTTTGTGCAGGGTCCTTTGCATTACAGACATTGGCAAGGCCTATGGATTTCACAGATTTATAATATCTGTCTAGTTCTGTAGAGCATTCTCTCAGTTTTAAAGGAAATATATGTGACATATGTCACTATTTTTCCTATTGAAACAATTAAACCAGTGACAATGCAAATGTGCCTAATAGAGTCTAAGATAGACATTTCCTCAAAAGTTATCTTAGTGCCTTTTTCTTTCATGAGGCTTGGTATTTTCAAGATGTCTCCTTTCATGTCAGAAGTGCTTTCAATAACATCATTTTTATGCTCTAGGAATACAATTTTAATCAATAGCTCAGTGAAGCTTAGAACATGAATAAGGTCTTAAGGAAACATATAAATTTAGTGAATTATCTCCTAGCCTTACCACTGGGATTTTGTAGAGGATTAGATCCCTTTGTTTTTTGGATGCACTATTTGAAAATCTATAAATAACATTTTACTTTGTTCTCAAGAAAGGAAAAAAATTAAATTATTTTTGGCCGGAGGATTCAGCAAACTAGCAATAAAAGCTAGTTCATACTATGCTCTGCCATACCCTCATTTTAAAGTATCCTTTAAATAATTTATATTTAGTGACAGCTATTTACTTGATGTGATTTAGAATATATGGCATTCCATGGGTTCTTCAGCCTAGGTTCACATCTGCGCACAACTCTCCGTTGGTCGGGTCTGCCGGGGGACCCGAATGATAGAGAGCCGGACCGCTAAAACAGCAGTTACCCAGGGATTCCTGCAGGCCTCATAGACATCAGGTGTCCGTTGGGTGGCCGCCGATTTCAGTATAAAGTGCAGGACTTTTCTATCGACTGATTTTCGGCGGTTTCTGCAGCAGAGTCTCCAACAGACCTAGCTTTAGTCAGTGCAGATATAAACTATGAAACAGCTGACCAAGAAAGTACAATGTAGTAGTAATAATAATAATAATAATAATAATAATAATTAATTAATATTATGCTTGCTGCAGCTAAATTGTGGTTTATGCATACAGTACCAATGAAGATTACCTTGGTTAAGGTCGCCATATCTTCTCACTGTTTTTTGCTTGCTTGCTATATTTAGTTTGCATTTTTTGCTGTATTGGAAAAAAAAAAGCTAACTAAACTGTAAATGTAATTGTAATATGTACATAAGTTATATACGTTGCAGTGTACACAAACATTTTAGCAATGGATAAATTATTGCTTATACATACCAATGAAGAAGATCTTGCTCTTACTTTGCAGAACAGTCAGAGTTTAACGTTGAAAAAGAATATAGGCTTCTCGGCCTCTTGGCTAAGATCAAGTGTAGTATCTGTTCTTATCAGTAACAGCCAGTAGGTTGGTTCCGCCAGGGGAAGTCGTTCACCCCCTGTAGGGAGCCAACCGAAGACTGCGAACATGAGGCAGGGAACCACACCAGGGATTGCGTCTGGCCCTGGGATCGAAGCCAAGGGGCTGGGGAGGCTTTTGAAGGTCTCATGGTGCAAGTGCCTCTGGGAACGGTGACTCCAGAGGTGCCTTAACTCACTGGGCGTGGGAAACCCACTGAGTTTGGCACATTGCACAAGCACTTGAACACACCTTAGATGCACTCACCCTATTGCTTGGTTTATCCATCATTGGTAATTTTTTATAGATCCGGCGGATAGACCGGGCCAGTACACTGGCACTCTATTCACTTATTTATTCTTTTTTGTTTATCACGTTTTGTCACTTGTTTGTCACTGTTTTTGTGTGGATGTAGGGATGCGGAAACCTTTTTGGGTCCTACCCGAAGTCTAGGAGTTGGAGTGTGTGGCCCTCGGGTTCCCTCCTTCTTTGCTCTCCAGTGTCTGTCTCTGCTTTTGTGGAGATAGACAACAGTTGCAGGCTCAGTAGTACTCTTGGGGTGGCAGCCCTTGAGGAGACTGATGCAAGTAGCTGGCTTGGTAGTACTCCTGGTGGTGGCAGCCCATGGAGGAAACCAAGTAAGTCACTGACCCTCCTGTCTTGGCAGTTGGGTTGGTTTAGCCCCCTTACTCTTGGGCCTTTTGGCTCTGAGTTTGGGGACAGTTTCGGAGGACCCTTTCTCTCCGGAGAGGGGTTTTGCGATAGACCGCATCCTTTGCACGTTTTTTCAGAGGCACCCGTCAATTTTTTCTGTGCACTGGTGTTTTCGTTGGCACAGCTTTGAGACCTTCAAAAGAAAAAAAAAAAAAAGAACAGTCAGAGTTTACACATTATTATGAAGGTTCACAAACATCACTTTTAAACAAAACTTATTGGAATAAAGCAGATAGATTGCCAAGTGGAAATATGCCCATTGAAGGGTAATGCGAAGGACGTAGCTAAAGACTCAAAGGCCCTGGTGCAAAAGCTCAGCTTGGGCCCACTGCACAAACAATCTTCAAGACTGTCAGCCTATTACATCTGTACATATTAGCAAAATTTACATTTCATTTTCCTTTTCTCGATCCAGACCACCATGAAAACTTGTTCACAACATATCTGTGCACAGAAGCTTCCTATTATTCCCATTCCCTGTCAGTACCCCCATATAGTGATCTTGCCCTCTTTTGTGTCACAGGCTCCCCCACAGAATCCTTCCTTGACTATATGCTGACTAAAATGCCACTTTTGACATAAAAACATTAATGTTCTCCTTTCAAACAGCAAAATGCTTTGTATTTTAAATCTTTTTCACCTGTCTTACTCCAGTGCATTAGAAGGCAGGGGTGATACATTTATGATGCACAGACTGGGAGTTATGAAATGGAATCAGAAAGGAGATAAAAGAAGTTTAATCAGCCTTATTGTGGTGAGGTTGACCTGTGGTCCTCCCTGGTTTATGGGCCAAGTCGCATCAGTGATCACTGCGGTCCCTATATATATATATATATATATGCTTATGGGTCCCCCCAGGTACGAATGCACTCTCTCAGATTATGCCCCAGCTAATGCCTGAGGCTAATTAAGAAAGGAATTGCTTATTCACAACAGCTGTATAGAGGGTCCCTCTATGGAAAGTCACCATTATAAGAATCACCCTATACACGTTTATTGAAATATATCAAACCTGACAAGTGATTTATATTGCCCCATATGAGAGCAGCATATCATAAAGGGAGAAAGGTTTAACTGACACTTAATGTGTTTACAGCACTGTGGTACAAAATGCTATTTCAACTCTTTCAATTCTTTTTTCTTGTGACCTGTGATTAAATATCATGATGGAACATGTTAACTGTCAGTGTCAGTATCAGTTTAACTACATTTGTATGTTTTGGAGCAGGATTTCTAAGTAAAAAGCAGAGTACTGTAAATTCTGGATAGGAAACTTAGGAGAGACAATGAAAGTCCTGATAACCCCACTCACATGGACTGACAGCCTTCCCAGAGTCAGTGTCTGCACAGAGGAGGCTGTCAACCCATCTGCAGGGTAAATAGGACTTTCTCCAAGAAGTCCTGTAATTATTTTTTCAGTGGCAGGTTCACCTTAACAGTGTTTTACTGTTAATACTTGACTCAATATTCCTTAGATCTTAAAATATCTATGCAGTAATACTTATATAAATAATATTTAAAACATTTATATATTTTATTATTTCTAGGTTCTCCTTACAGAGATAAAATAACCATAGCCATTTTGCAGCTTCAAGAAGAGGGAATTCTCCATATGATGAAAGAAAAATGGTGGCGTGGCAATGGTTGCCCAGAAGAAGAGAGTAAAGAAGCTAGTGCTCTAGGAGTACAAAATATTGGTGGCATTTTTATTGTTTTAGCTGCTGGACTGGTGCTTTCTGTTTTTGTTGCTGTTGGAGAATTCTTGTACAAGTCAAAAAAAAATGCCCAGCTAGAAAAGGTAAGCTTTCATTCCCTTTCATCCATGTTAAGTATTTTTAAAATGACACCATATACAGTAAATTATGCTAAATGTAGAAAGTTGGATTGCACTTACATAGATATTATCAAAACTATGGGACCAATTTATTAAGACAGGTGCTTTGTTCTCTGGTCTAAAACCATTTGTGCTCTGATGCAAGATTTGTCTAAATTATTAAAAGACTCTGGCCCAGAGGCATAGCTAGCGGGGGGGGGGGGGCAGAGGGGGCGACGGCCCCGGGCCCAGTGAGAAGGTGGGGGCCCACTAACGGTATCAAAAGATTTCTATCTACATCAGCTGCTTAGCGCTACACATCCTAGACTGGTTCCTCACTCCCTGGCTGAGGAAGACATATTAACCAAGTCAGGAACCAGCCCAAGATGTGTAGCGCTGAGCAGCGCACGTTGCTGACTTTTACAGCGCTTACTTATCCTGCTCACCGCTTACTGGCTGACTGAGGTTGAGCAGGGAACGATACCTGCAACTGATTAGAGCAGAGCGTCGGCACGTGACGCGCAGCGCGCCGAAACTCCACCCCTTGGTCCCTGCCTGTGCTCTATATGCTAACAGATACTGCAGAAAGTAGCAACAGGTCTTTCTGCAGGGTGTCCTCCACATCAGGGTCCTTCTAGGCCAAGCTGCAGTTTCAAAAGTGGTCAGTACTAAGTTTAATAGGCTGTATTTGTGTGATCTTAACAGTGTCCCTTTTCAGCACTTTTAAAAGAGTTGTTTAGTTTTGAAGATATTTGATACTGGTCATCAGTATCAGATAGGTCAGGTGACAGTGAATCCCAAAACTGAACCCTACAGTCAGAGGCGTAGCTAGCGGGGGGGGCAGAGGGGGCAGCTACCCCGGGCCCACTGAATCTTTGGGGGCCCACCAAAGATTAATATTAATTAATTAATACAGACCTTTATTTCTAACTCGATCGGTGTCTGCAGACACCGATCTAGTTAAAAGGCTTCCTGGTGCTTAACTGTCTTGTAAACCGCAAGCCAATACAGGCTTGTGGTTTACAAGACGCTGAGACCACAGACGGATGTCTGCTTCTCAGCACGGGTGGCACGATGACGTCACAATATCACGCCGCCCGCGCTCAGACACAGACGTCCTGTGCGTGTACAGGGAGGAAGCGCCGGGGGCTCTTCATCATCATCGCAAGTAGGTGAGTATGACTTTTTTTTTGTGGGTATATTAATAGTATAAGGGGTGGTTAGGAGGGGGAAATATAACTATAAGGGAGGATTCATTAGGGGGCATTATGACGATGGGGGGGTCATTTATATAAGGGTTATTGGGGGGTATTATTAATACAAGGGGGAGGTTAGTTATATAAGGAGCATCATTTATATTAGGAGGCATTATGAACATAAGGGGGTGGTCATTGATATAAGGGGTCATTAGGGGTACGTTATTTATGTCAGGGGGAATCAGGGGCATAATATGAGGGTCAATTTAATTTAATGAAAGTGGCACTTGGGCTTTATTAAGACTAAGGCCCCACGTAACGGGCTGCAGGAAAAACCATGGCGGTAACGTTGTGGTTTTTCCCGCAGCGCTTTTCACAGAAGGTCCGCAGAGGTTTCCTCTGTGGACTTTCTGTTTTCAATACACCTATATGGAAACCGCCAGAGTTTCTGTAGGTATAATTGACATGCTGCGATTTCCAAAACCGCAATGTTTTTGGAAATCGCAGTGTGTCTGCTGCACATATTTTTCCGCAATGTGTGGATGGGATTTGCTAGAATGCCACAGTTTTTTTCTGTGGATTTTCGCCACAAGGGGCCCCATCCCATCCCCACTTTGCAGTAAAATATGCGCAGCAGAAATGCTGCGATTTCCAAAACAGTCACAGTTTTGGAAATTGCAGCATGTCAATTATACCTACTGAAACGCCGGCGGTTTCCCTATAGATATAATTGAAGCAGAAAGTCCGCAGAGGAAACCTCTGTGAACTTTCTGTGGAAAGTGCTGCAGGAAAAACCGCGATGCGTCGCCGCCGTGGTTTTTCCCACAGCTGTTTTTTGCTGCGGGACGCCACATGGGGCCTTAGCCTTAAGGAGTTTTCCAGCTCATTTTTATTGATGGTCTATCCACAGAATAAAACATCAATAAGAGATAAGTGACTCCCCACTGATCAGCTGTATGAAGGGGCTATGGGGCCTGTTTATATCATACGCTGTCTGTTTATAGTGTCCGTGTGATGTAATTACAGCCTTGTCACATAGACGTGTATAGGACGAGGCTGTAGTTACATTACATGGCCGCTATGAAAAGAATGACATTATGTAAATAGAGAAGGGGTCACGGCGCTTACACAGGTACCACAGTTCATTCAAACAGCTGATCCTGGGGGTCCCGGGTATTGGAACCCCAATAATTTTTTTTCCCATGTTTTTTTTTTTTCTCTTTTCAATTAGGAAATACCTGGGACATTATAAATAAGGGGCACTATTTAAAGGGGGTGCACAGGGAAGTTATTAATTTAAAGATGCACTTGGGGGTATTATTCATTATAGGGGGTTATATTATATATTTTATAATTGGGGGTAGCAGCAGGATGGGGGCTTTGTGTAGGTGAGGATAATGTGGGTCGGGTGCCTGGAAAAGTGAGGAGCCAAAGATGTCTGTGTTGCAAACTTTACAGAGACTGGAAGAAGTGGTCATGGCCGTTCGGATGAAAGAGATGGGGAATGTGAAGGATTAGTCAGAGATGTCACCGGTAAGTCACAAAATGTTACTGTCCTGTATTCACCTAAATTGTCTGCAGAGCCCTGTGTAGAGCTGCTATATACCACTATACACTCATCGTATACCCATAGTATCGGTATACGAACATGTCCAAGTTGGGGGCCCACTTGGACATGTTCGCCCCCCCTGTGCTGAACCCCTAGCTACGCCTCTGCTCTGGCCTCTTAATAATTTTGCCGCACCATGGGTAGGTTCCACGCATCAGAAATGAAATCTATGCCAGTAAGGTGTAAGTTGCACCAGTTTTCTGCCTCAGCTTGCCTAGGTTTCTGCCTTGTTCCACCCAAACTTTAGAAAGTGGTGAGCAGGGCACAAAACAGAAAAAGTCCAAGGTATGTTAAATTGGCCCCTATATTTTTTGATACTTCATCAGAGCACACTAGAGTTATAAAATCAATAGGAAATAAAAAGAAGACTTATTCCTACTGTTGAAGAAGTCTTGCAAAGGCTTTTGATATTGGGTAGAACAGTTGCTCAAACAAATGCATGTTCAGTTTTTATAGATATCTAATTGAAAAATAATAAATGAAGAATCCTATAAAAATGCCGATCGTCCTTTGCAGATTCTTTATTATGAAAAATAAATAAATAAAAAAAAACACTACACATAATTTTTATTATTAAATGCATAAAGTCCCAAACTTTTTTTTTAGAATTGCCATTAAATACAACCCCAATTCCAATGAAGTTGGGACGTTGTGTAAAACAGAAATAAAAACAGAATATGATGATTTGCAAATCTTTTTCAACCTATATTCAATTGAATACACGACAAAGACAAGATATTTAATGTTCAAACGGATAAACTTTATTTGTTTTTTTGAAAATATTCACTCATTTTGAATTTGCCTGCAACACGTTCCAAAAAATCTGGGACAGGGGCAACAAAAGACTGGGACAGGGGCCACAAAAGCTGGGACAGGGGCATGTTCACCACTGTGTTACATCACCTTTCCTTTTAACAACACTCAATAAGGACATAAATTGTTGAAGCTTTGTAGGTGGAATTCTTTCCCATTCTTGCTTGATGTACAACTTCAGTTGTTCAACAGTCCAGGGTCTCCATTGTCGTATTTTGCGTTTCATAATGTACCACACACTTTCAATGGGAGACAGGTTTGGACTGCAGGCAGGCCAATCTAGTACCAGCACTCTTTTACTATGAAGCCACGCTGTTGTAACACGTGCAGAATGTGGCTTGGCATTGTCTTGCTGAAATAAGCAGGGACGTCCCTGAAAAAGACTTTGCTTGGATGGCAGCATATGTTGCTCCAAAACCTGTATGTATCTTTCAGCATTAATAGTGCCTTAAAAGATGTGCAAATTACCCATGCTATGGGCACTAACACACCCCCATACCATCAGGGATGCTGGCTTCTGAACTTTGCACTAATAACAATCCGGACAGTCCTTTTCCTCTTTGGCCTGGAGGACACGACGTACATGATTTCCAAAAACAATTTAAAATGTGGACTGGTCAGACCACAGGACAATTTTCCGCTTTACGTCAGTTCATCTCAGATGAGCTCGGGCCCAGAGAAGCCGGCGGCATTCCTGGATGTTGTTGATATATGGCTTTCGCTTTGCATGGTAGAGTTTTAACTTGCACTTGTAGATGTAGCGAGGAACTGTGTTCACTGACAATGGTTTTCTGAAGTTTTCATGAGCCCATGTGGTAATATCCATTACAGAATGATGTTGGTTTTTAATGCAGTGTCGCCTAAGGGATCGAAGGTCATGGGAATTCAATGCTGGTTTTCGGTCTTGCTGCTTACTTGCAGAGATTTGTCCAGATTCTCTGAATCTTTTGATGATATTATGGACTGTAGATGATGAAATCCCTAAATAATAAATAAAATAATAAATAATAACTTTATTTATATAGCGCCAACATATTCCGTAGCACTTTACAAATCAGAGGACACATGAGACATTATGATGTGACAAAGAAATAAACATATCAAACTATAGGAGTGAGGGCCCTTCTCGCAAGTGCTTACATTCTATGAGGAGATAGGGGGACACAAGAGATCAGAGGGCTTGTTTGCTACCATGGTCCATCCATCTTTTAATAGTAAAGGTTGTGTAACTGAAGCTGTATGAACCCATCAACAGGTACGAAGTGCAAGGAGTGCAGTGTAACTTCTAGATGGAGGGGCCAGGATCTGAGGAACAGAGGAGGAAGGATAAAAAGTGTTATTGTTCTACACCTCCGCACACTACACTGTGATCAGGTCACGTGATAAGCCTGACCATACAGATGTGATTTTAGGGCAGTTTTGAAGCTGGTGTAGTTGGGGATTAATTGGATTGTCTGGAGTAAAGCATTCCAGAGCACCGGTGCAGCTCGAGAAAAGTCTTGGAGACGGGAGTGGGATGATCGGATAACAGAGGATGCAAGTCTAAGGTCATTGGCAGAACGGAGAGGTCGGTTAGGGCGGTAGACAGTAACGAGAGAGGAGATATAGGGAGGCACAGCGCTATGGATGGATTTGTGGGTGAGTGTGATAATTTTATATTGTATTCTGTGATGGATGGGCAACTGCAATACAGCAACTGACACAAGGTAGATGCATCTGTGTACTGGTTTGACAGAAAGATGAGTCTGGCATCTGCATTCAGGACAGATTGTAGTGGGGAGAGTTTAGTAAGAGGAAGCCCAATTAGAAGAGAATTGCAATAGTGAAGAAGAGAGAAAATCAGAGCGACAATGAGGGTTTTTGATGTTTCCACGGTGAGAAAAGGGCAAATTCTAGAGATGTTTTAAGGTGCAGGTGGCAAGAGCATGCAAGTGTCTGAATATGCGGGGTAAAGGTGAGATCTGAATCAAATACAACCCCCAGACAGTGGGGATACCGCCCCGGGGTAATAGTAAGGCCACAGACAGAAGTGGAGATATCAGGGTTAGGTCGGTTAGTAGATGGAGGGAACACAAAAAGTTCAGTTTTAGAAAGATTAAGTTTCAGATAAAGAGAAGACATGATGTTAGAGACAACAGAGAGATAGTCACTGGTGTTTTGTAGTAGTGCAGGGGTGATGTCATGGGATGAGGTATATACTGTAGTTGGGTACCATCTGCATAAAGATGGTATTGAAAGCCAAATTTGCAAATGGTTTATCCAATTGGGGCTGTGTACAGAGAGAAGAGGAGGGGACCTAGGACTGAGCCTTGAGTAACCCCAACCAAAAGGGGCATAGGAGAAGAAATAGCACCAGCGGATGATACACTAAATGAGTGGTCAGAGTGATAGGAAGAAAACCCCGAGAGAGAGGTATCCCTGAGGCCAATAGAGTGGAGCATAGTGAGGAGGAGTTTGTGGTCTACAGTGTCAAATGCTGCTGAGAGATCCAGAAGAATAAGTAGTGAATAGTTCCTTTTAGATTTAGCCATCAAGAGATCACTGGAGACCTTTGTGAGGGCCATTTCTGTAGAGTGTAGTGCACGAAAACCTGATTGTAAGGGGTCCAGAAGAGAGTTAGCAGAGAGATAGTGGATTAGGCGGGAGTAGACCTAGCGTTCCAGGATTTTAGAGATGAAGGGGAGGTTAGAGACAGGCCTGTAGTTTGCAGCAAAGGATGGGTGAAGGGAGGGTTTTTTCAATAGTGGGGTTATGACAGCATGTTTGAAGGAGGAGGGAAAGATTCCAGAAGAAAGAGAGAGGTTAAAAATTTTAGTAAGGTGAGTTGTAACAGTAGGGAACAGAGACCGGAGGAGGTGTGACGGGGTAGGATCGTTTGTGCAAGTAGTGGGGCCAGAAGAAGAAAGGAGCTGGGAGACTTCTTCTTCTGTTACTGGGTCAAATAATGAGAGTTCACAATGAGGAGCAAGGGAGGGAAGGGGACTGATGCCGCTTGGAGAATGAGTTATTTCCTGATGTATGTTGTCGATTTTGTCTTTAAAGTACGTGGCCATGTCTTGAGCACTGAGGTCTGTGACAGGTACCTGCACCTTTGGCATGAGGAGGGAATGTAAGGTGTCTAAGAGTCGTTTAGGGTTATTGGAGAGAGAAGAGATGAGCGAGGTGAAGTAAGCTTGTTTGGCGAGATAAAGGGCAGAGTTATAGGCTTTGAGCATAAACTTGAAGTGAAGAAAATCTGCAGATGTGTGAGATTTTCACCATAGCCGTTCGGCACCTCGTGAGCATCGCTGAACAAAATGTGTTTGAGGAGTGTGCCAAGGTTGCCCATGTCTGTGTTGGGATTTTCGGACGGTCAAGAGTGCTACTTTATCCAAGGTGGCTTTGAGAGTCTCATTGTAGTGTTTGGTGGCCAGTTCAGAACAGGAGAGAGAAGAGATGGGAGACAGTGATGACTGTAGGATATCTGGGAGGTGCAAAGTGTTTACAGCCTGTAGATTTCTGCATGTGCGATAGGTCAGTGTGTTTTGTGAAGGACAAGCAGCTTTGATGTTAAAGGAAAGAAGGTTGTGCTCGGAAATTGGTAGGTGAGTGTTAGTAAAGTCAGAGAAAGAACAGAGCCGTAAGAAGACCAGATGAAGGATATTACCATCTTTGTGTGTGGGAGAAGAAGTAAGCTGAGAGAGACCAAGAGAGGCGGTTAGTGATAGAAGGTGAGAGGCAGATGGAGAGACAGGGGTGTTAATGGGACTGTTAAAGTCACCCATAATGAATGACTGAGCCTTTCGGGGATGCTCCCTTTATACCCAATCATGACACTCACTTGTTTCCAATTAACCTGTTCACCTGTGGAAGCTTCAAGCAGGTGTTTTTTGAGCATTCCTCAACTTTCCCAGTCTTTTGTTGCCCCTGTTCCAGCTTTTTTGGAACGTGTTGCAGGCATCAAATTCAAAATGAGTGAATATTTGCAAGAAAACAATAAAATGTATCTGTTTGAACATTAAATATCTTGTCTTTGTAGTATATTCAATTGAGTATAGGTTGAAAAGTATTTGCAAATCATCGTATTCTGTTTTTATTTATGTTTTACACAATGTCCCAACTTCATTGGAATTGGGGTTGTATATCCTGCACAGTTAACGCCTTAAATATAGACATATAAACTGCTGGTCATCCTTCCAAATCATGGAATGAAAAGTAATTAAAAAGTTTGTACTCCATTGATCAACTTATTATCAAAAAAAGCAAACATGCTCTGTCCAAAGGAAAATAAAATAGTATGGTGAATTTGCTGTTATACCCTCAAATAAATTTTTTATACACTCCTCACCATTGAAATTGCAACTCCATGAGGAACAAACCATAAGGTTACACAAATTTAGGAAGTAGCAAGTGTTGCTAAGATCTACAAATGATCACATTTTCAAACACCTAGCTACAGTCTATGGCAATGGGCGGAAGGTAGGTTATAAAGGTTATGCACAGTCATCATGCAAGGTAACGCCATTTGTTGAAAACTAAGAAAAAAATCCTTGAACTGAGAGACATCTGTTTATCACTCTGGCAGATCAGTACAAAATATTAGTATATTGGCTTCATCACTGTCCCCAAAAAATATAATGGCCCTAATATAATATAATGGCCTCTTCACTGCCCCATAAAATATAATGACCCTAATAGTGTCCCTATGCATTATAATGGCCCCTACTAGGGTCCCCATACAGTAGAATGTCCCTCCTTATACAGTCCCCCCCAGTGATGATTTTGAGTGCACTACTTACCTCTCTGCTCTCTGGCCCTACTCTTTCTCTGCTCTTGACACATTGCTGTGTTGTGTCATGCATGCCTGGAGCAGGAAAGAGCAGGAAGTACTGCACTGAAACTTATCTCTCATTCTCCATAGCATGTAGGCTGCAGGCCTATGGTGGCCTCAAAGTTAGAAAGTGTTAGGACAGAAAGCCTATGGGTTCCTGACCTACTATGATCAGAACTGGGACAGGACTCCTCTTTCACTCCACTCCACTTCCCGGCTTCTACAATCCAGCTGTATTTTTAACAACCAGGTTGTCAGAACCAGGGAGAAATGGTTGCATCACACCTCTGGCAAAGGTGAACCTCTGCACAGATAGATCATGTGACTGGAAGAATGGTTTGTAGTGATCCATTGTGTCCTGCAAATGACATTTGAAGTCACATCTCAATCCTAGGCCAGCAAACAGTATTGATACAAATCATCATAAAGCATTAGCATGACACTGTGCTCCAAGCCAGACATCCAGCAACAGGTGTTTCATTGACCTCATGTCATTACTTTCAAAGGCTATCATGGTGCACAGCAAGATGGCAATGGAGGCTTTACTGAAGGCCTACTAGTGCTGAATTCTTGGTATTTATCACCTGTGGGTAACACTCTGATTCTTGGTTGAGGGTTTTTTCCTTTACTATGCATAGCAAGAAAGCTGTCAATCAGTAGCCGGAGGGTGCAGGAGGCCTGTCAGTCATAAATGCCAAGAACGCAGTCCTTGTGAGCTTTGCATCTAATAATACGTAAACTTCTCCAAAATTTCATTAAAGACACATATGAAAGACCGAATGCTGAAATCAGAGAAGGAAGCATAAATATTGGGTGGGTACAGGGGGCAGATTCCGCCCCCAAATCCGCAGCTGATTCCTCCCCGAATCTGTCTCCCATTATTTTCCTTGGGAGGCATAGATCGCAGCATCCTACTAGATCTTGCTGCAGGTCCATTCCTCTGGGCCTAATCAGCAGCGGAAAGCTGTGGTGGAATGCCGATGCCCTTCATTTGAACTTACTCATAGACATCACCAGCAGAGTTGCTGATTGCCTAACTGTGCTAGTGAGGTCCAAGCTTCCTTCATTAGTATTCACTGCACTTTGAGATGTCAGTGTCAGTAAATACTAATGAAACCTTTTGCTGCCTGTGACACTTCAGACATGGACGTGGTGGTGGCACAGACAGGATCCTGCTTAATTAATATTAATAATAATAATAATAATAATAATAGTCCTTTAATAGTCCCACAATGGGGAAATTCAGTGTGTTACAGCAGCAAAGATAAGCAGATACAAATACAAATACAACATGTACAGGAATGTTCCAAGGTGAGAGGCATTACATTAATAGCAGACAGACAGATAGGACGTAGCAGAGGGGGGGGGGGGGGGATATAACAGGCAGAGAGATATTTCAGTTCTCTGTATGTAATGATCTCCGCTTAGGTCGGTGTTGGTTGTACAGCCTAACCGCGGTGGGGAGGAAAGACTTCCGATAGCGCTCCTTCTCACACCTAGGGTGGAGCAGTCGGTCACTGACAGTACTGCCCAGCGCGATCACAGTCTCATGCATGGGATGGGAGTTATTCTCCCGCATGGAGCTCACCACGGACAGTATCCTTCTGTCACCCACCACCTGCACTGGGTCCAGTGGGCTCCCCAGGACAGAGCTGGCCTTTCTAATCAGCTTGTCAAGTTTATTTCTGTCCCTGGTTGATATACTGCTCCCCCAGCAGGCCACTCCAAAGAAGATGGCTGATGCCACTGACAAGTAACACATTTCTGGTACATTAGTACAGACCTGGACTGGTAACCAGTGGATGAACAAAGGGCCCAGGTTGTAAATATGATATGTCTAACTTTGAAATGATTAATGTATCATCAAAAATGAATGGTGAGCCATGCTATTAGCATGTTGCATAGTGTTATTAGGGTGGAACACCTGTGCTGCACTATGACAACCGCATAGAGGGCTATTGTATGTTCACGCTTTTGCACCTTGCTACATTTTTATATAGTAGCTTTGTAATGAGACTGTGAATTTACAGTGGCTTGCAAAAGTATTCATACCCCTTGAACTTTTTCACATTTTGTCACCTTACAACCATAAACTTAAATGTGTTTTATTGAGATTGTAAGTGAAAGACCAACACAAAGTAGCACATAATTGTGAAGTGTAATGAAAATGATACATGGTTTTCAAAATTTTAATCAAATAAAAATCTGAAAAGTGTGACATGCAAAAGTATTCAGCCCCCTGTACTCTGATACCCCTAAATAAAATCCAGTGCAATCGATTGGTTTCAGAAGTCACTTAAAGAGGACCTTTCATGTCCTCATTTATATGCGGTTTTACATACCGCTAGAAAGCCGACAGAGCGCTGAATTCAGTGCACTGTTTGCTTTCCTGTTATGTGCTCCGGGGCTGGAGATATCGGTGGTCTTGGTTTCACCGTTCACTGTCAAAGGGCGTTCCTCACAGCTCATGACACTGAGCTGTGAGGAACACCCCCCTAGTACAGGGCTATGGACGAGTACTGTCAGGGAGGGTGTTCCTTACAGTACAGCTAGACTGTCAGGAACGCCCTTCTGACGGTGAACGGTGAAACTAAGACCCCCAATATCTCCAGCCCTGGGGCACATAATGGGAAAGCTGACAGTGCACTGAATTCAGTGCGCTGTCGGCTTTCTAGCGGTATGTAAAATCGCATCTAAATGAGGACGTGAAAGGTCCTCTTTAATTAGTTAATAGAATCCAAAATCCAACAGAATCCAGCTGTGTGTAATTTAGTCTCAGAATAAATACACCTGTTCTGTGAAGACCTCAGTGAACAAAAAGCATCATAAAGACCAAGAAACTCACGAGACAGATCGAAGATAAAATTGTGGAGAAGTTTAAAGCAGGGGAAGGTTGTAATAACATATCCCAAGCTTTGAGCATCCCAAGGAGCACTGTTCAATCCATCATCCAAAAATGGAAAATGTATTCGACAACTACACAGCTACCAAGACATAGCTGTCCACCTGACAGATCGAGCAAGGAGAGCACTGGTCAGAGAAGCAAATAAGAGGCCCATGGTCACTCTGGAGGAGTTGCAGAAATCCACAGCTCAGGTGGGAGAATCTGTCCACAGGACAACTATAAGTCGTGTACTCCACAAATCTGGCCTTTATGGAGGAGTGGCAAGAAGAAAACCATTGTTGATAGAAAGACATAAGAAGAGCCATCACAAGCCATATAGGGGGCACAGCAAACAAGAAGGTGCTCTGGTCAGATGAGTCCAAAGTTGAACTTTTTGGCCTAAATGCAAAGCGCTATGTGTAGCGGAAAAGTAACACTGCTCATCACCCTGAAGACACCATCCCCACTGTGAAACATGGTGGTGGCAGCATCATGCTGTGGGGAGCCTTTTCTTCAGCAGGGACAGGGAAGCTGGTCAGAGTTGATGAGAAGATGGATGGAGCTAAATACAGGGCAATCCTGGAAGAAAACCTGTTGGAAGCTGCAAAAGACTTTAGACTGGGAAGGAGATTCACCTTCCGGTAAGACAATGACCCTAAACATACAGCCAGAGCTACAGTGGAATGGGTTAGATCAAAGAATATTCATGTGTTAGAATGGCCCAGTCAAAGTCCAGACCTAAATCTCATTGAGCATCTGTGGCAAGGCATGAAAATTGCTGTTCACAGATGCTCTTCATCTAATCTGACTGAGCTTGAGCTATTTTGCAAAGAAGAATAGGCAAAAATCTCAGTCTCTAGATGCGCAAAGCTGGTAGAGACATACCCCAAAAGACTTGCAGCTGTAATTGCAGTGAAAGGGGGATCTACAAAGTATTGATATAGGGGGGCTGAATACTTTTGCACGCCACACTTTTCAGATTTTTATTTAATTAAAATTTTGAAAACCATGTATCATTTTCATTCCACTTCACAATTATGTGCTACTTTGTGTTGGTCTATTACTAAAAATCTCAATAAAATACATTTAAGTTTGTGGTTATAAGGTGACAAAGTGTGAAAAAGTTCAAGGGGTATGAATACTTTTGCAAGGCACTGTACAATAATAAACATGGCATAAATAAATATAATTTCTAAATCTTTGAAAAGTATGCAGAGTATTTTTGCTGTTGCATTCCTCATTGATAACCACAAGATGGTGTATTGTTATATGAATGAAATGAAAATATTGTTGTACGCTGAGCACATTTATTGTACAGTGGCGTTCATTTAATATTAAAAATGAGTCGGGAATGATAGAGAGAGTGCGAGACATTTATTTAATTATTAGTCCATCATCCTGTAATTAATTCCATGTTATTATTTTGTGATGTATAGAGAGATCTGCTGAATGTTGTGAAGATCAGATATATAAAATGATTGCTGGCATAAGAGATTCAACTAATTACGTTTGCAAATCCATGGATGCCTCCATTATAATACAATAATATCATTTATTATGTCTTACACATAGGTAATAGATTTAAATTGTACTGTACCTTCACATACTATATATACAGTACAGACCAAAAGTTTGGACACACCTTCTCATTCCAAGAGTTTTCTGTATTTTCATGACTATAAAAATTGTAGATTCACACTGAAGGCATCAAAACTATGAATTAACACATGTGGAATTATATACTTAACAAAAAAGTGTGAAACAACTGAAAATATGTCTTATATTCTAGATTCTTCAAAGTAGCCACCTTTTGCTTTGATTACTGCTTTGCACACTCTTGGCATTCTCCTAATGAGCTTCAAGAGGTAGTCACCTGAAATGGTCTTCCAACAGTCTTGAAGGAGTTCCCAGAGATGCTTAGCACTTGTTGGCCCTTTTGCCTTCACTCTGCGGTCCAGCTCACCCCAAACCATCTCGATTGGGTTCAGGTCTGGTGACTGTGGAGGCCAGGTCATCTGGCGTAGCACCCCATCACTCTCCTTCTTGGTCAAATAGCCCTTACACAATCTGGAGGTGTGTTTGGGGTCATTGTCCTGTTGAAAAATAAATGATGGTCCCACTAAACGCAAACCGGATGGAATAGCATGCCGCTGCAAGATGCTGTGGTAACCATGCTGGTTCAGTATTCCTTCAATTTTGAATAAATCCCCAACAGTGTAACCAGCAAAGCACCCCCACACCATCACACCTCCTCCTCCATGCTTCACGGTGGGAACCAGGCATGTAGAGTACATTCGTTCACCTTTTCTACGTAGCACAAAGACATGGTGGTTGGAACCAAAGATCTCAAATTTGGACTCATCAGACCAAAGCACAGATTTCCACAGGTCTAATGTCCATTCCTTGTGTTCTTTAGCCCAAACAAGTCTCTTCTGCTTGTTGCCTGTCCTTAGCAGTGGTTTCCTAGCAGTTATTTTACCATGAAGGCCTGCTGCACACAGTCTCCTCTTAGAGACTATCTGCTGCTAGAACTCTGTGTGGCATTGACCTGGTCTCTAATCTGAGCTGCTATTAACCTGCGATTTCTGAGGCTGGTGACTCGGATGAACTTATCCTCCGCAGCAGAGGTGACTATTGGTCTTCCTTTCCTGGGGCGGTCCTCATGTGAGCCAGTTTCTTTGTAGCACTTGATGGTTTTGGCCACTGCACTTGGGGACACTTTTAAAGTTTTCCCAATTTTTCGGACTGACTGACCTTCATTTCTTAAAGTAATGATGGCCACTCGTTTTTCTTTACTTAGCTGCTTTTTTCTTGCCATAATACAAATTCTAACACTCCATTCAGTAGGACTATCAGCTGTGTATACACCTGACTTCTGAACAACACAACTGATGGTCCCAACCCCATTTATAAGGCAAGAAATCCCACTTATTAAACCTGACAGGGCACACCTGTGAAGTGAAAACCATTTCAGGTGACTACCTCTTGAAGCTCATCAAGAGAATGCCAAGAGTGTGCAAAGCAGTAATCAAAGCAAAAGGTGGCTACTTTGAAGAAACTAGAATATAAGACATATTTTCAGTTGTTTCACACTTTTTTGTTAAGTATATAATTCCACATGTGTTAATTCATAGTTTTGATGCCTTCAGTGTGAATCTACAATTTTTATAGTCATGAAAATACAGAAAACTCTTGTAATGAGAAGGTGTGTCCAAACTTTTGGTCTGTACTGTATATTATTTTAATGCAGAGTCGTCCAAAATAATATCAAATAATACATTGTTGTAATGGTTTGATGTTCTCTCATGTCTTCAGTTTAGGTGTTAGTGCTGTAGGATTAGAATATATACTACTGTGCTAGGTCCTATACTGAAGATAGGAATTTAGGAGACAATTCAAGTGATAACAGTATAATAGGATATTAGGTTTTAGGCAAATACAATAACTTTATATAGCACTTTATATATAACTTTATTCTGCAGCACTATAAAAATCAGAGAGGGTACATAGACAGTGTGTGTCAATGCAATGTGACAATTCAATGTGACAAAGAAATAACATATCAAACAGTAGGATTGAGGGCCCTGCTTGTGAGAGCTAACAATCTATAAGAAAATAGTGAGAACAAGAGGCAAGAGGGCTTGTTTGGTACAATGTTCAATTCATCTTTTAATAAATAAGGTCCTATAACTGGAGCTGAATGAACCCATCACCTGTTGGTATCTTTGAATATACAGATACTAAATGCATGGAGTGCAATATATATTAGTGCATGTTAACACATTTGTTTTGGTCACACTACCATTGGATAATGTATAAAAGCATATATTAATATTTTTAGCGTTTATATTTAAAACTAATCTCCATAAAATGTTGAGCAGCTTTGCAAAGAAATGGCATTACATGCTGTACATTATACTGACTTTCAGTTACAAACTGTAACAAAGCCCATAGCTTTATTCACAATTTTGATGGCAAAGATTTTAACATTCCCAGCTTTCTTTTTTGACTTAATGTCTGCAGAGTTAACATAAGCAATCTAATCATAATATGGTATAGGACACCAGCAACATATCTTACATTTGTGGAACATTACAATGATTGGGGTTTGACATTTACCACCACTCGCTCTCCTGTCCAAATCAAATATATGAACTTAGTTATTCCATGAGGAGGGAAAGATTATGACAAAGACTTTTTTCAAGAAAGTCAACGCTAATAGTTATCTGGATTTTCAAAGTGCTCACTATAAAAAATGGATTAAGAATATTCCTTTCAGCCAATTCAGATAAATAAGGACACACTAAACACACACTACTGATTTTGAAACCAAAAGCACTGCCCTAAAAGCAAGATATAGAGCCAAAAAATATCCTAATAAGGTCATCAAAGGAGCTTTTGATCAGACAGAAAACAACTACCGAAACAGCATGATGTTTAGGAGACTATGCATTCAATACAAATTGTGGGATCATCTGCCAAATCTTACCAAAGCACTGGATGGTCCTTTTCTCTGGAATCAACTTAATGCCAAACCAAGTATTACTTTTCAGAGATCTAAAAGTCTAAAGAATATTTTAGCTCCCATCAAACTACAAATAAGAAATTGAACTTAAACACTGCAACCACTTCATTATTTCCCAAAATGACAGGCAGTTATAAATGTGTCCACAAAGGATGTAAGTGTTACTGTAACATCAGCCATAAATGACTATTGATCACCAACAACACCACAGGCGAAAAGTTTCACATCAAATCGTTTCTAAAGTGCTGCACTGCATATATCTGATTGACTGTTCCTGTGGTCTACAATACTTAGGACGTACTATGCAACATCTCTGTTCATGTTTCGATAACCACAGACATAACATTCAAAAAGGATATTTAAACATGGAAACATGCTCTAAACATACTCTACAAATTCATGATTGTTCATTCACAAGCTTCAAAATTCTGCCAAATGAACAATTTCCAGTCATGACAGATTTCTCCAGCGTAGAGAGGAAATGTTCTGGATATTTAGACTTAATACTGTTTCCCCATATGGGCTCAATAAGTCACTCAAGAGCTATTTCTAATATTAATAAGTCACTTTTTGGATAACATATAGACCTACCATGCCAGTCATTTAAGATGGCTGTAAATGATATCAATATATACACCCTTTCCATGCACAGATGTATATACAGTGCCTTGCGAAAGTATTCGGCCCCCTTGAACTTTTCAACCTTTTGCTAAATTTCAGGCTTCAAACATAAGGATATAAAATTTAAATTTTTTGGTGAAGAATCAACAAGTCGGACACAATCGTGAAGTGGAACGAAATTTATTGGATATTTTAAACTTTTGTAAAAAAATAAAAAACTGAAAAGTGGGGCGTGCCAAATTATTCGGCCCCCTTAAGTTAATACTTTATAGCGCCACCTTTTGCTGCGATTACAGCTGCAAGTCGCTTGGGGTATGTCTCTATCAGTTTTCCACATCGAGAGACTGAAATTCTTGCCCATTCTTCCTTGGAAAACAGCTCGAGCTCAGTGAGGTTGGATGGAGAGCGTTTGTGAACAGCAGTTTTCAGCTCTTTCCACAGATTCTCGATTGGATTCAGGTCTGGACTTTGACTTGGCCATTCTAACACCTGGATACGTTTATTTGTGAACCATTCCATTGTAGATTTTGCTTTATGTTTGGGATCATTGTCTTGTTGGAAGATAACTCTCCGTCCCAGTCTCAGGTCTTTTGCAGACTCCAACAGGTTTTCTTCCAGAATGGTCCTGTATTTGGCCCCATCCATCTTCCCATCAATTTTAACCATCTTCCCTGTCCCTGCTGAAGAAAAGCAGGCCCAAACCATGATGCTGCAACCACAATGTTTGACAGTGGGGATGGTGTGTTCAGGGTGATGAGCTGTGTTGCTTTTACGCCAAACATATCGTTTTGCATTGTGGCCAAAAAGTTCGATTTTGGTTTCATCTGATCAGAGCACCTTCTTCCACATATTTGGTGTGTCTCCCAGGTGGCTTGTGGCAAACTTTAAACGAGACTTTTTATGGATATCTTTGAGAAATGGCTTTCTTCTTGCCACTCTTCCATAAAGGCCAGATTTGTGCAGTGTACGACTGATTGTTGTCCTATGGACAGACTCTCCCACCTGTAGATCTCCTTATGTTTGAAGCCTGAAATGTTGCAAAAGGTTGAAAAGTTCAAGGGGGCCGAATACTTTCGGAAGCCACTGTAGATATATATATATATATATATATATATATATATATATATATATGTGTATCTAATGCTAACATAATTATGAAGGTTCTTATTTTATTTTACTATGGCTGTTTTTTTATATTAGTCTTAGCCATGTATTCTGTTATTATTTTTTTTATCTCATATACAATTTTTTTTCAGTTTTATTTATATTAGCCTTTCACATGATTTTTAGATGCAGTCTTTGTATTGGTTTATATTGTAATATTTCCTTTATATATGGTATACATATATACATGGTATCGGACCTGCTCCACTAGTGTATTCTGGCACTAAAAATAGGCCAGCACTTGTTTGGACTTTGCATATTTCACAACGGGTTTCACACTCCTGTACCCCGGCCCTTACACTGTTTTCTGGTATCCCAGTGTCTCAGGTTACCATATCGTAATCATATTGTGTCGTAACGTTTATAGACCTAAGCATAGTATTTGCGGCCATAGTTCATCCTCTCAATCCCTAATTAGTAAATTGGGAACTAGCATCCCTGGTTACCACCCTGCCCCTTTGTTTCGAATGGCCATCAGCGCCAGTGAGAGGTGGAGCCATACAAGTCTCATTTCAACAAGATCCTGAGCCTCTCCCGTACAAACCGGCAGTCAGTTTAGCAGCCAATGCGGACTGTAAGTATTTGCTTTTTTCTCTTTCTCTTCTTTCACTACACTTAAGATTAGTGCTGAAGTTCAGGTTCGGATTTGGCTCATCCCTAAAGCTTGTTGATTGACTGCTGAGCAGCCAATCAACCAGCTTTAAGCCCACTGATATTACAGACATGCCCGGTATGGCGGTACATGTGACCCCTCTGTATAAAAGGCAGGGTCACAGGTCCTATTGCAATTCTAGTTAGTTAGGCTAGGTAGGGAGAGACTGCAGCTGGAGATAGGGACAGTCAGGGCCTTAGCTAAATTTAATAATTGTCCATTTCAGGGCAGTGCAGCTAGGTAGGGAGAGGAGCCAGATACTGTGAGGGACAGTTAGCCTAGAAATAATAATTACCCTTTTCAGGGCAGTGACAGTAAACTGTACAGTGCTGGCCAAAAGTATTGGCACCACTGCAATTCTGTCAGATAATACTCAATTTTTTCCAGAAAATGATTGCAATCATAAATGCTTTGGTAATAATATCTTAATTTAATTTGTCGTCAATGGAAAATCACAAAAAGAATTGTCAAAAAGCCAAATTGGATATAATTCCACACCAAACATAAAAAGGGGGTGGACAAAAGTATTGGCACCCTTTGAAAAATCATGTGATGCTTCTCTAATTTGTGTAATTAACAGCACCTGTTACTTACCTGTGGCACATAACAGGTGGTGGCAATAACTAAATCACACTTGCAGCCAGTTGAAATGGATTAAAGTTGACTCAACCTCTGTCCTGTGTCCTTGTGTGTACCACATTGAGCATGGAGAAAAGAAAGAAGACCAAAGAACTGTCTGAGGACTTGAGAAGCAAAATTGTGAGGAAGCATGAGCAATCTCAAGGCTACAAGTCCATCTCCAAAGACCTGAATGTTCCTGTGTCTACCATGCGCAGTGTCATCAAGAAGTTTAAAGCCCATGGCACTGTGGCTAACCTCCCTAGATGTGGACGGAAAAGAAAAATTGACGAGAGATTTCAACGAAAGATTGTGCGGATGGTGGCTAAAGAACCTCGACTAACATCCAAACAAGATCTAGCTGCCCTGCAGTCCGAGGGTACAACAGTGTCAACCCGTACTATCCGTCGGCGTCTGAATGAAAAGGGACTCTATGGTAGGATACCCAGGAAGACCCCACTTCTGACCCAGAGACATAAAAAAGCCAGGCTGGAGTTTGCCAAAACTTACCTGAGAAAGCCAAAAACTTTTTGGAAGAATGTTCTCTGGTCAGATGAGACAAAAGTAGAGCTTTTTGGGAAAAGGCATCAACATAGAGTTTACAGGAATAAAAAAGGAGGCCTTCAAAGAAAAGAATATGGTCCCTACAGTCAAACATGGCGGAGGTTCCCTGATGTTTTGGGGTTGCTTTGCTGCCTCTGGCACTGGACTGCTTGACCGTGTGCATGGCATTATGAAGTCTGAAGACTACCAACAAATTTTGCAGCATAATGTAGGGCCCAGTGTGAGAAAGCTGGGTCTCCTCAGAGGTCATGGGTCTTCCAGCAGGACAATGACCCAAAACACACTTCAAAAAGCACTAGAAAATGGTTTGAGAGAAAGCACTGGAGACTTCTAAAGTGGCCAGCAATGAGTCCAGACCTGAATCCCATAGAACACCTGTGGAGAGATCTCAAAACGGCAGTTTGGAGAAGGCACCCTTCAAATCTCAGGGACCTGGTGAAATTTGCCAAAGAAGAATGGTCTAAAATTCCAGCAGAGCATTGTAAGAAACTCATTGATGGTTACCAGAAGCGGTTGTTCGCAGTTATTTTGTCTAAAGGTTGTGCTACCAAGTATTAGGCTGAGGGTGCCAATACTTTTGTCCGGCCCATTTTTGGAGTTTTGGGTAAAATGATCAATGATTTGACTTTTTTTTTCATTCTCTTTTGTGTTTTTTCATTGCAAGCAAAATAAATGAAGATATTATTACCAAAGCATTTGTGATTGCAATCATTTTCTGGAAGAAATTGAGTATTATCTGACAGAATTGCAGGGGTGCCAATACTTTTGGCCAGCACTGTATGTATACCCATACCGTCTTCTAGCGCAGTACAATTAACTGTGTGTGTACCCATACTGTCTTCTAGCGCAGTAAAAATAACTGTTGACATATACTGTCTTGTAGTGCAGTGAAAATAACTGTGTTTGTATAAGCATACTGTCTTCTAGAGCAGTGAAAATAACTGCAAGTGTATAAAAATGGAAAAAGCAGCAAATAAGGGACAGGGACATGGCCATGGTGCTGCTGCTGGTGGTGGTGATGGAGCTGGTGGTGCAGGGAGATTATGTGTTACATCTGTGCCTGCTACAATTTCCTCTGGTGCAAGCAAGCGCCAGGGTTTGCAGCATATTCTTGTAGGCCACAATAGCGCTGTCAGAATGGAGAGGCCAGACGAAGTTGAGGCATTGATAGATTAAATCACAAACAATGCCTCAAGTTCCATCAGATTGTCTTCCACCCGATCCACTTCTGCTGAAAGTGCAGAGCCTTCCACCTCACCCCCCCCTTCAAAACAGCAAGGCTGTCTCAGCCACAAGTCATGGAACAGTCACTAATGCTCTATGATGACTCACCTAGCTGGGATTCCGTGGGCCATCCACCTGCCCCTGCCGCAGTTGCAGACATAGAGTTCCCAGATGCCCAACAACTTGTGTGGGAGGATGAGGATGTGGACAGTGGACCATCACAGGACATCTACCATGAGGATGAAACTTAAGTGCCAACTGCTGCAGCTTTCTGCAGTGTGGAGACTGACAAGGAGGGTAGCAGTGAGGGGTCGGTGGAAGATGATCCAAGTGGTGATGACAAGGTCCTAGACCCAACATGGATTGGAGGCAAGTTTGGAGGAAGCAGCAGAAGACGGAGAAGGGTGCAAAGGAGCAGCGGTCAGCCCATAGCCATGACGTCGCCTGCTACTGTCCACTGCGCCAAGGGACTGAGCACACAAAAGCCAGCTCAGAGGATCTCCCTGGCATGGCATTTTTTTAATCAGTGTGCAGAATACAAAACACAGGTCATTTGCACGCTGTGCTGCCAGTCCCTGAAGCGAGGGAAAAGTGTGAATAATCTCAGCACCATGTGTATGACCAGGTACCTGCAAACAAAACATGAGCTGCAGTGGATGAGACACCAAAAAAACATGGAAACAGCAGAGGTTCCCACTACTGCTTCGGTTGTCTCAGTCTCTACCACCATCTCCCGAGCGACAAGGCCAACTGTTTCCCCACAAAGGGAGAATGTGAGACTACCACCACCAGCACCACCATCACCAAGCCTGTCCACATCATCCCAGGAAAGCGTTCAGCATTCTATCCACCAAATATTGGAGAGAAAGCTGAAGTTTGGCCCATCTGACCCATGAGCCCTGGTCCTGAATGGGAGTATTTCAAAATTGCTGGCCTCTGAAATGCTCCCTTTCAGGCTGCTGGAGACGGAGAGCTTTAAGAGTCTTATGATGGCAGCTGTCCCACAATACGTCATTCCCAGCCGCCACTACTTCTCTCGGCAGGCCATACCTGCCTTGCATTGACATGTTGTGGAGAAAATAAGGTGTGCACTGCGCAATGCCATTAGTGGCAAGGTGCACATCTCAACTGACACGTGGACAAGTAAGCATAGGCAGGGACGTTACATCTCTTTAACTGCCCACTGGGTTAATGTAGTGGTGGCTGGGCAAGAGGTGGGAAGCCCCTTGGCGTATGTACTTCCACCACCCAGGATTGCCAGACATCACTCGTTGCCTCCTGTTGCCTCTTCCTATTGTGCTTCCTCTCCTGCCTCCTCATCCAGTCAGCGCAGTGCCTGAACCACCAGTTTGAGCATAGCCATGGGGAAATGGCAGCAGGACGTGCTGAAACTCATCTGTCTGGGCGAAAGACCGCACACCGCCCAGGAGCTGTGGGATGGGATCAAAAGGCAGACAGATGAGTGGTTGCTGACGCTGAACCTTAAGTAACATGGTGTGCGACAACGGGAGTAATCTAGTAGCAGCATTGGTCCAAGTCGGGTTGATGCACATCCCTTCCCTGGCGCATGTGCTCAACTTGGTGGTGCAAAGCTTCCTGTCCAATTATCCAGACATGCTGGAGCTGCTGCATAAAGTGCGTGTTGTGTGTGCACACTTTCAGCATTCACACCCTGCTGCTGCTCGCCTATCTGCACTGCAGAAGAACTTTGCCCTTTCCACCCACCTCCTCATATGTGATTTGCCAACCAGGTGGAATTCCACTTTACATATGCTGGAAAGGGTGTGTGAATAGCAGCAGGCAATAGTTCCGGCTACAGAACGCCCAGGTGAGTAGAAGAGCTGATCAACAGCACTTCACCATGAATAAGTGGACCTCCATGAGGGACATTTGGGCCATGCTGTAGTGCTTCCAATATGCCAGCAATATGGTCAGTGCTGATGACGCCATCATCAGCGCTACCATCCCCATCCTTTGTCTGCTAGAAAAAACACTTCAGGCCATGATGGATGTAATGGGGTCACAGGAGGAAGCACAGGAGGAAGGCTTTAAAATGGGGATACCCCTTAGTATCCCCATTTTAGAGCCATTTTTGGGTCACCAAGTTCGGGTCCCTAATGATTCCAATGGGGTTTGGACTCGGGTTTGGGTACCCAAACCAAACTTTTGGGCAAAGTTCAGACGAACTCGTCGAACCTGAACTTCGATGGGTTCGCTCAACGCTACTTAAAATTACTGAAAGGTTTATGTATGTGTTTTTATATTTGTTGGCAAGTTGTATGATCTTCATCCTTGGATATATGATCCCATCCCCCTCCCCCTGACAGGTGAGAGTTCCCACCGTTCACATGAGGCATTTTTTGCACCATTTTAGTGTTTTAAATGTGAGTCTTATGCTTTGCGTTATGTAAATATTTTCTATTGGTTTGAAAAAGTGATGTCTGTACCCTGAAATGCGTTCCTGTTGAGATCTTTTGAATAAATCCTTCCACATAATCACCAGAAGACAACACAGTCTTGTCCAAGACATGAAACTCCTCATCGAAACCATGAAAGTCTTTGTTTCTTGTACATCTGGGAGATGGATTCTTTAAATTCCTTCATAGAGTACTCCACATACTCCTTTACCCAAACCACTTCATCTCGATTGAAGGGTTCTTCAGAGGGAGTACTGCAACACTGGAGACAGCGATTATATAATCATAGCCATCAGGAAGAGGGATGTCATACTCCCTGCAGATGAGATGTTGTTTTTTAGAGGAATCCTTTCTCCTAAATGAATAGCCACCACCAGACATAGAAGAGTACATCTAGGGAGAAAAAAATTTAAAAAAAATATATATTTTTTTATTTTATTTTATTTTTTTTGCAAAAGATCACCTTAGAAGGTATATGCAAAAACCTTAATAGAAAGGTGAAGAAATTTGCTAATGCAAATGGTAGAGGGCTCTCAGTTTCAGCAGCTAGCCACCGGAACTAAGAGGCAGCTACTCAGAACTGAAAATGATTTATAGAAGACTGAAAGGCGGGAAACACCCCCAAGACTAACCCCTCCCTCCTAAAGCCCATAGACTGGAGCAAGACGCCAAAGATGAGAGGAAGCAAAACATATAAAAAGTATAAACTAAAGTGGACTGAAAAAATACAAAAAACAAACAAGGAGAGAAGTATGCGTGCACAGCTGTTATTTACAGAAGCTGGCACAATACCCAGGGACTGATCCTCAGTGGCCCCAAACGTGAGAGACTGGGGGCGGAGATACTGATATCATATGGCACCATGCACGAGGGCGCTGGAAGACAGGAGCTCTGTAAACTCCTGGGTAACGCAGCAAGTAGATG
This sequence comes from Leptodactylus fallax, assembly GCA_947044405.1. NCBI lineage: Eukaryota > Metazoa > Chordata > Amphibia > Anura > Leptodactylidae > Leptodactylus > Leptodactylus fallax. Next base: position 5,733,818 of record CAMRHE010000024.1, read on the forward strand.
AGCATTACCTAATAACAACAAGGCTTAAGGAAAGCCTGACAATAAGAAGAAAATGGAGGGAAGGAAAAGAAAAAAAGAAGAACTTCTAAGGTAAGTAAAATGAAGAAAGGAAGAGGTCAAAAGAGACCTCTCACCTCCTGTCCCATCACATAGGGAAGAAAAAAACACGTGGGAGGAGGTCTCTTTTGCCCACTTATAGGGCAGAGAAATTGATTAGTTTAATTAAATTAAATATTCCGCCTGTCCACATCATTGTGCTGCTGGTAGAACGTAAGGGAATCAGCACTGAAATAAGGGAATTTTATTTAGTTGAATAACGTCTTTTACATGATTTGGATTGAATGACACTGCTACTACATGCAGGCAGAGCACTATTCAAATCTATGAACACGGGCTGCAGTGAAAAGGTATCCAGTGTAGTACTAACTCTATGTTCTATGCTACATTGTTTAAAAATTATATTGACCATTACATTACTGTACATATTTTTTTAAGTGAGTTGTATTGTGTTCAGTATAGTGCATACTTTTAAGGAAGCATCTCCATGGATGATTATGAGCTATTTGTATATATTATACTATTTGTTTCCCCTGCTTCCCCTTCTTTTTGACCCAATCAGATAGTTAGATCACATTTTGTTCTGCTGTAAAATACCTGCATGTACAAGAACTTCTTGCATAGCGTATAGTAATTACTTACTGTTCTAAAGAGATTTGTCCAGTACTAAAATGGGTGGATGTTTTATAGTACCTAGTAAAATGTAATATACTTACATATTTCTTATAGCAGAGGCATCCACTTCCTCTTTGCTTGTTGCAGAATCATTTGCTACATGCCACTGCAACCAGCTGTGTATTGTACCTATTTCTTATAAAAACATATATACCAAGTAAAGTGTAGTAATTTTATCTCATTGTAAAAAAAACATAAATGCTAGTATATATACATATGTGCTTGCAAAATTATTATTATTATTAGTAGTAGTAGTAGTAGTAGTAGTAGTATAACTAGTAGAATAATTAAAATATATTAACACAGCATTATATAAAAATAATCTATAAAAAGCAACAGATTTTTTTTTTTTGTACCTTTTACCAACTTAAACTGGGGAATAAGAATGTTTATTTTACTCAACAAGAACAGTAAGTCTCATGCTGATTCTCTTTTCAGAGTAGGTTGTCAAAGATTCTTTGCTTTGTCAACATTCCCTAAAATTTTGGTTACTGCCTCTGGCTTTATAAGACTCGATTGAAAATCTCCAACTGTGCAGTACATCATTCAAATTCCCAGAAGGAGTAGCCTGTAGAGACAGAAGCTTATTAGAAAAGAAACCCACAGGAGGGCCTCATATGCATTCAGGGCTAACTTCAGTCAAAATGGAAAGCATTTTGATTGATGTATACTAGAAAATGTGAAAACATTGACCTCTAACACAAGCCATAAGCTGCAAGATTACTGCCATTATTGCTTTAAGACATTTTAACAAGGTTTCAAACAATATCTGACGTGCAGTGCTAGAGGTAATGAACTTCTGAACAAACCTTGCACTTTCATTCTGAATTTCGAAAGTGTATTTCAAAGAATCAGTATCAAAGGGCAAAGCAAAAGATTCAATTTATTTAAAGTGAATGACTAGAGCTTTCTTTTTTCCTACAAAGAAAAACAGAAATATAATTTGTGCTCCATCACGAACCTTTGACAACCCTTTCTTGTGTCTCGTCTTGTCTATGTATTAGCCTTTTTCTTTTCCATTTAGTTAAAACAAATTGATCCATTATGAATAAATGCATGATTCTAAATATAATGTAATCACTGGCACATCATTTATTTAGCTCTATATAAATTCTTAATATGATTGTTTTCCTGGTAGCAAGAAAAAACAGTCACATTCACAGGAACCTTCTAACAAGGCTTCAAGGTGTTTAGTAACACATTATTTAAGTCTGCATGGAATTACAGAAATTGCCTTCAAAACTTGCAGATATAAAAATGACTCTGTAGAACTGGAATATCAAAGCAGGAAGATCTATCAACCAAGATACTGCAGGGAAAACAAAGAGTCATTTTTTTCTGAAGTAAAATAAAGCATACATATAGATTGAAATATGCATTTCTAGTATGATTTTCTAAGTTGACACTTATTTTTTGGTTGCGGATAGAGATCTCTACAACTGGACTGTTCTCTCTACATAATACCTTTGCATTTCAACTTGCATTTATATATATATATATATATATATATATATATATATATAATTTATGTATCACTTTATATTTCAAATATTTGCTAGGGTGTCATGGTACCATGTAGTAACTTGCAATTTAGTACAAAATTGGAGCTAACATACTTGCCCTGCTAAATAGCACCCTCTTTATTAAAGCATTGATTGATCCAATTGAAAATTTCTTAGGTTATGTACTTTAGTATGCAAATTCAAATTCAAGTTTCTAATGGGTGAAGTGATTCGTCACAATCCAGGTTCGACCTGAATATTGTTTGGTTTTTAACAAAGCTGAATAAATGTCGATTTGTCTCGGATGAACTAAAATGGCCACAACTACATGTATTGCGTAGTAAAAATACATAAGAGACATGTGTCTTTGAGCAGGGTTCGACTGGCCCACCAAGGGACCGGTGAATCCCCGATGGGCCCCGTGCCTTTAGTGGGCCCACCGGCCCCGCTGCTTTTTTAATAGGCAGTGGAGGTCTGGTAATGATCGTGGTCGTAAGGTTTCGACCGAGACCAGAGTGCTACGGGGCTCGCTGGAGATGGCCGGGGCCCCGCAGCACCGTGATAGTGATCGGGATAAGCCTAGTTCCTCGATCGATATACATATTGTTAATGGAAAGGGGCCGGCATTATGTTGGACCTTTTCCAATACTGCTATTATTATACACTAGGGTCACTTCAGAACCCTGAGTATATAATCGGAGGCCCAGGGGAGGTGGTTAAATATAACAAATACTGATACTTACCTCTCCTGGGACTCCGACTCCCATCATTTCTTCGAGGCTCTTTCAGGCTGTGAATGAGGTCACGCGCCCCAGACGTCACTGCTGGGGCCTATGATTGGTCCCCAGGATGCAGAGGATGCCCAGGAGAGGTGAGGTAAGGTGAATATAAGTGTTTGTTATTTTCTATCACCTCCCCTGGGCCTCCAATTATTATACTCTGGGGTCTAAGGCGATTGTATAATAATAGCTCTAAAACTAATCAGAGTGCCAAATCTCACGAATATTCATCAAATTTCGTAGGGTTCGCCTGAAGTGGCTTAAGGGGGGACTCCTGGAAGCATTTTATACTGTGTGGGGCCACTGTAGAGCATATTATACTATGTGGGGGCCACTGTTGAGCACATTATACTGTGTGGGGGCCACTGTTGAGCACATTATATTGTGTGGGGGCCCACTGTTGAGCACATTATACTATGTTGGGGCCACTGTAAAGCACATATTATACTATGTGGGGGCCACTTTGGAGCATGTAGTTCTGTGTTGGGGCTACTGTGCATTATATTGTACTGTGTGGGGGCCACTGTGCACTACATTATACTGTGTGTGGGCCCATGTGGAGCATATTATACTGTGTGAGGGGTCACTGTGGAGCATATTATACTGTGTGGGGGCCACTGTGGAGCACATTATATTGTGTGGGGGCCCACTGTTGAGCACATTATACTATGTTGGGGCCACTGTAAAGCACATATTATACTATGTGGGGGCCACTTTGGAGCATGTAGTTCTGTGTTGGGGCTACTGTGCATTATATTGTACTGTGTGGGGGCCACTGTGCACTACATTATACTGTGTGTGGGCCCATGTGGAGCATATTATACTGTGTGAGGGGTCACTGTGGAGCATATTATACTGTGTGGGGGCCACTGTGGAGCATATTACACTGTGTGTGGGCTATGGTGAAGCATATTACACTGTGTGAGGCCCCTTCATTACCACCCCATCTATTTTATAACAGACATGTGATATTATCACAGAATATAATTACATTGCCCGGTCACTATAAAACAGATCTGTGCAATGTAAATAGCGAAGGGGTGAGGGCACTCGCAAAAGCCCCATGGTCCCTTCAAACAGTTGATCAGCAGGGGCCCTGGGTGTTAGACCCCCACTGATCTCTTAGATTGTTAGGACTCTGTAGATCAGATGTTTACCAGAACATGCAGCTCCCAGTATTGTTTCCATGTCGGGGGCTGTGCTGCTCACTTACCATGTTCTTGATAACCACAGTTGTGGATACTATAGTTGAATGGACCATGTTAATGTTAACAATTCCAGGAGCCTTGCTGCTCGCTTGCCATACATAGTGTAGAGGTGGGTTTAGGTAGTGCAGTGGTGCACATCGTATGGTGGGTGAGCAGCATGGAATTGTTATTACCTGTAACTGCGCTATGTCAGTAAAGCTGATCTGCAGGGGTCCTAGCGGTGGACCCCTAGAAACAATTCCACTGGTGGGCCCTAGGCATCCCAGTCAAACACTGTCTTTGAGTCACTGTGATGTTCTGGCTTTCCTTGACATGCCACTCAGTCAATAGTCAGTGGTAGGTGAAGACTTTACAGTTCTGGTGTAATTTACAGTATACAGGGTGCTGTTGTCTGGAACATGAGGCATTTCAGTGATGGTGGAGGTAAGGGATGGATATGTTATTCATCACTGCATGATTCAAAGCAATTACTCCATTTTCTTCAGCAAATACACAGCACATAGTGCAGCAAAGCTAGTGATAGATTAGTGATAGAAATTATAGATAGGAATAAGAGAGAATATCTTTGCTGTGTGAGCCAGACTGCTGCAGTAATACAGACAGACAGTTAACCTTTTCACTGCCAATAATCTAATTCTGGCTAAGTCTGCTTTGCAATAGAGCAGTTTGATCTGGGACTGGGAGTGGTTAACATAAGTTTTACTTTTAATCATGTCATGTCCCATGGTTCATCGCATTCCACTGTGTTGGTATCAAAAAAGTTCCTAGGAGCCCTGGCAGTGTTATGTGCTATGTTTTAAGCCAATTTAAGTTGTGGTTCAAACCAAACTTGCTTGACCTAAAATGAGATCAGTGTCAGAAATGGCACCCTTAGTGGTTATAGGGGATTCTATAATCAGGAAGACAGAATAATTTGTCGCCAGGACCACCTTAACCGAATGGATTGCTGTCACCCTGATGCCAGGGTTTGGTGTGTGGTGGAATGGGTGGTCAAATTGTTGGGTGAAGCTGGGCAGGACCCAGCTGTCTTGGTCCATGTGGGTACCAATGGCAGAATAAATGGTAGGTGGAGGCTCCTTAAGAATAATTTTAGAGAATTAGGCTCACAGCTAAAGGAAAGGACCTCCAAGTTTGTATTCTCTAGAATACTGCCTGTGCCATGCACTAAACAGGAAAGGCAGCAGGAGCTTAGGGAGGTAAATGCATGGCTCAAAGTTCCTAGAGCATTGGGCTGACTTTTCACTGGGGTACAAGTTTTTTTCCACAGATAACTTGCACTGAATAGAAGGGTGTCTGCTGTGCTGGGGAAGAGAATTCTAGTGGGGGTGGTGGAGCATTTACATTAGGGACATAGGGGGGCAGGCAGATATAGGGGTAGACAGGTCAGAGAGGGGACAGGCTACCATGGTGGGTGGAGAAGTGGATTGTGGTGGGGGATTAGAATAGTTGATAGGGAGATCCATTTATTACAGCCGAATGGTATAGACAAATCTGGCCACATAACTTCAAGAATGCACAATTCTGGTAATGAACTTGTAAACTTGGATGTTAATTTAAAGGGTGTGTTCACAAATGGCAAAAGCCTAGCGAGCAAACTGGGGGAGCTTGAGGCCCTGGTCCTGGAGGAATACAATGACATACTTGGTGTGGCTGAGACGTGGCTAGATTCCTCACATGACTGGGCTGTTAACATTCTGGGTTTTACACTCTTTCGCAATGACAGGGCTAAAAGGAAGGGAAGTAAAGTTTGTATGTATGTTAGAAGTGGCATGAAAGTGAATGTGAAAGAGGCAAATGTGCGTGAAAACATGGGTGAAAATTGTGAGGATGTGGAATCCTTGTGGCAGGAATTGCATAAGGATGTGACCACTGATAAAATACTTTTTTGTATAAACTATAGAACCCCCAACATAATTGATGAGTTAGAGGGTCAGTTGTATAAGGAAATTGATTGGGGGCAGAACAGGTGGGTACGGTGATCTTGATGGGAGATTTTAACTACCCAGATATGGAGAATAAAATGGTTTAATCTCAAGAGCTGATAAGGTTTCTTTACTGTAAGGACTGTGAATCTGTGGAGTAGCCTACCCCAGGAGCTCATCACAGCAGTCACAGCCGACAGCTTCAAAAAAGGATTAGATGCCTTTTTAGAGTAAAATAGCATTGATGGTTATGGAAATGTATAGACGGTCATGACGTTTCCCATCCCCTGGTTGAATTTGATGGACATATGTCTTTTTTCAACCATGCTAACTATGTAACTATGAATCTGGGACCCGAGTCACCCGAACCTGAAACAAGTCATGATAGGTTTACCCATCTCTGTCGATAGTGCTCTACATTATTTACTGGCTTCATTCACATATTTTAATATGGAGCATAGGAGAAAAAAATGAATTACATTAGCTCTTCACCTTTCTCTTTCTAAGAGAGAGAAAGAAATAATGCTACTTGAATATGGGTGATGGGAGCAGCAGGACTTGGCTTTGGACTTACTTGATGTCATATGATAGCCAAGACATTATTATTATTACTATTATTATTATTATTGTTTATATATATTTATATAGCACCATTAATTCCATGGTGTTTTACATTTGAGGATTTACATACGGTACACAAGATATACAAAACAAATATAATACTAACAGTGACCAACTAGCACAGTGGGATAGAGGGCCCTGCCCACAAGGGCTTGCAATCTATGAAGTAAGAGGGATAGAGACAGAGGGTGAGGGTAGAGACTGTACAGGTGGGGGTGTGATGACATTAGCGTTATTGGAGGTTGTAGGCCTTCCTGAATAGGTGAGTCTTAAGGGCCTTCTTGAAGCTTGTGACTGTGGGGGATAGTCTGATGTGTCTTGGTAATGAATATGGGGGATGCACGGGAGAAGTCTTGGAGACGTTTGTGTGAAGAGTGGATAAGAACAGAGCGGAGTAGGAGTTCTTTGGAGGATCGGAGGTTACGTGTGGGCAGGTAGCGGGAGATTAGGTCGGAGATATATAGAGGGGATAGGTTATGGATGGCTTTGTATGTCAGCGTTAGTAGTTTGAACAAGTCACCCTTCCTGGATGGTGAATGAGCAGCTCTTCCCTTCCTTTTGCTGTCATAAAGGCAAAAGGCAGGGGTATCTCATGTCACCAATGCTATTTGCTGCGGTCATTTAACCCTTGTCTCGTCACATAAAGCATGATATGGCTCCTTGCATATACGTACCAATGAAAACTGCATTGGGCAAACCCAAATTACTCTTTTCCAAGGGCCATGATTATTAAAAACTCTTCTGGAGCATACTCAGTCCATCTAGCAAAAGTCATATCTAAGGTCAACCAACTACTGTGGTTTGGGAGACCAGTTACAGGGTCTACAGGTGGTGAAGCAGTTAAATAGTTGGGTATCATTGTTGCTTGAGATTCCTGTATGTCCTACGACTTTAATGTTTAATATTGCTTTTTGTCCTATTTGAAAGAGAAGTTCACTGTCTGGATGATTCTGCCCCTGTCAATGGCTGGGAGGATCAACATCCTTAAAATGATTATTTTACCAAAGATGCTGTTTATCCTTGCACATGCACATGCAGATTCCATGGTTTCTAAGCATTTTTTTTCTACTGATTAATTGTCTAATATCCAACTTTGTGGGTAAGCAGTAAGTCCAAACTCAAATAAAGCACGTTGCAAAGGACCAAAGAAGAAAGATGGGGTAGCCCTGTCTGACCTCTTCTTTTATCTAGCCAGCTCCAATGTATTGCTGCGTGGCTCTTTGAGCTTTTACTCAGTAATCCTGAACACTAGCTAGCTCATTTTGTTTGATGAATCTACCCCCCGGAGGTCCTTGGCCAGTTCTGAGTTACCCTTCAGCTAATCTGTGTATACTGATGGCTATTGATTTTAAAGTTCCATGAGCTATTCTTCTTGCTTGCAGTAATTGTGTCAAAAACGGTCAGAAAAGGAGTCTGTCATCAGTAAATAGGTGATAAACTTATTTACAGAACCTTGTAGTGGCAATTCCACAGTTTCCAAATTTCCCTCTGTTTTTCAGCTATGGAGCCCCATCTTCATATAAATCACAGTTCCATTCATATTCAAATGGGGGAGAGTGCTTTAGGGGTGTGCCTTTGGTCTCTGCTCTAGGTTTCTTAGCAAAATACTTTCCCCTCATTGCATATGACTAAATCTGCGATTTACATGAAAATGGAATTCCAATTCTGAATAATAGAGGCATATTTGGAAAATGTAGAAACACATCTTCAAGGCTCTCTAATTAGATTTATAATACATTTATTGCTGACAGACTACCTTTAAGTATAATGCAGGACAGCAAGTACTTAGACCAGTAAACTGTATTCTATATTCCCAGAAAATGTTAATTTCTCATTAATGTGGCATCAAATATATACACGTAGTTTATATATATATATATATATATATATATATATATACAGTACAGACCAAAATTTGGACACACCTTCTCATTCCAAGAGTTTTCTGTATTTTCATGACTATAACAATTGTAGATTCACACTGAAGGCATCAAAACTATGAATTAACACATATGGAATTATATACTTAACAAAAAAGTGTGAAACAACTGAAAATATGTCTTATTTTCTAGGTTCATCAAATTAGCCACCATTTGCTTTGATTGCTGCTTTGCACACTCTTGGCATTCTCTTGATGAGCTTCAAGAGGTAGTCACCTGAAATGGTCTTCCAACAGTCTTGAAGGAGTTCCCAGAGATGCTTAGCACTTGTTGGCCCTTTTGCCTTCACTCTGCGGTCCAGCTCACCCCAAATCATCTCGATTGGGTTCAGGTCTGGTGACTGTGGAGGCCAGGTCATCTGGCGTAGCACTCCATCACTCTCTATCTTGGTCAGATAGCCCTTACACAGTCTGGAGGTGTGTTTGGGGTCATTGTCCTGTTGAAAAATAAATGATCGTCCAACTAAACGCAAACCGGATGGAATAGCATGCTGCTGCAAGATGCTGTGGTAACCATGCTGGTTCAGTGTTCCTTCAATTTTGAATAAATCCCCAACAGTGTCACCAGCAAAGCACCCCCACACCATCACACCTCCTCCTCCATGCTTCACGGTGGGAACCAGGCATGTAGAGTCCATTCGTTCACCTTTTCTGCATCGCACAAAGACACGGTGGTTGGAACCAAAGATCTCAAATTTGGACTCATCAGACCAAAGCACAGATTTCCACAGGTCTAATGTCCATTCCTTGTGTTCTTTAGCCCAAACAAGTCTCTTCTGCTTGTTGCCTGTCCTTAGCAGTGGTTTCCTAGCAGCTATTTTACCATGAAGGCCTGCTGCACACAGTCTCCTCTTAACAGTTGTTGTAGCGATGTGTCTGCTGCTAGAACTCTGTGTGGCATTGACCTGGTCTCTAATCTGAGCTGCTTTTAACCTGCGATTTCTGAGGCTGGTGACTCGGATGAACTTATCCTCCGCAGCAGAGGTGACTCTTGGTCTTCCTTTCCTGGGGCGGTCCTCATGTGAGCCAGTTTCTTTGTAGCACTTGATGGTTTTGGCCACTGCACTTGGGGACACTTTCAAAGTTTTCCCAATTTTTCGGACTGACTGACCTTCATTTCTTAAAGTAATGATGGCCACTCGTTTTTCTTTACTTAGCTGCTTTTTTCTTGCCATGATACAAATTCTAACACTCCATTCAGTAGGACTATCAGCTGTGTATCCACCTGACTTCTGAACAACACAACTGATGGTCCCAACCCCATTTATAAGGCAAAAAATCCCACTTATTAAACCTGACAGGGCACACCTGTGAAGTGAAAACCATTTCAGGTGACTACCTCTTGAAGCTCATCAAGAGAATGCCAAGAGTATGCAAATAAGTAATCAAAGCAAAAGGTGGCTACTTTGAAGAACCTAGAATATAAGACATATTTTCAGTAGTTTCACACTTTTTTGTTAACTATATAATTCCACATGTGTTAATTCATAGTTTTGATGCCTTCAGTGTGAATCTACAATTTTTATAGTCATGAAAATACAGAAAACTCTTGGAATGAGAAGGTGTGTCTAAACTTTTGGTCTGTACTGTACATATATACATATATATATTGTATACAGTGAGGAAAAAGACCCCTTTCTATTTTAATGTCCATTGGTGGTCTATGCTACAATTGAATGTACATCAAAATATAGACTAATTACCATATAAACAATGTATTCTCTAATCAGACACCAGTGTCTAATGTTTCAGAGGCTGCAGTCAAGACAAGGTGCCCTAATTATACATTATATTATTATGTACAGTATTTCCATGGTGGGACTTGACAGGAAGAGGAGGGAAGGGGGGTACACTGTCATTACTAAACTGGTCATACACATTACTTTCAAAAGATATTTATTGAAATACAACAGAAAACATTGCAAGTGAAAAAAAACAATGAAAATAACCATAAAAAAGTACCAAAGAACATAAGAAATAAAATATAACAGCTACAAAGCAGCCCGAGGTAGTATGAAGAAAAACAGGGTAAAAGGGTATCAAGACCCCAGACTAACATAGGAAAAATGTGGTAAAGGGGTATAGTACAAATGGGTAAGGGGTGGATTGGGAGTGGATCATGCCCGAGAGAGGGGAAGTGAGAGGGAAACTCAATCCAACCTGACAAGCAGAGCTGAAGAAAATAAGACAGGCCTGGGATACTAGACCTATTGACCCAAGGAGCCCAGACTTTATCAAAAAGTGGGCAAGTATGCAAAACAGTGGCATAAATTTTTTCATGGAGCATGACAGTGTCAATGTTAATGTTTGCACGACAAATTTTTCTTCATGATGCTACCATTTATTATTCTGTACAATGTACTGGGAAGCTGGAAAAAATCAGAATGGGGTGGATTTGAAGAAAAAGTGCATTTGTGAGACTTTTTTACGGGCTTCGTTTTTACGGCGTTCACTCAGCAGCCAAAATGACATGTCATCTGTATTCTATGTTTTGGTACGATTCCGGGGGATACCAGATTTATATGGTTTTATTTACATTTTAACCCTTTAACAAAAATCTAAAACTGTGCAAAAACATTTTTTTTTTAAAAAGTTGCCATATTCTGACACCCGTAATTTTTTTTAGACTTTCATGTACAGAGATGCATAGGGCTTCTTTTGTTGTGGGGCCAGGTGTACTTTTTAGTTATACCATTTTGGTGAATTGCTATTGCTTTAATCACTTTTTATTCAAATTTTTATCAGTGGCAAAACAATGAAAAAATGGCAGTTTGACACTTTTGATTTTTTTTTCCCGCTATAGACCGGGCATTTTCAGACACAGGGATACCTGATGTGTATGTGTTTCACAGTATTTAAGTACTTTTATATGTGTTCTAGGGAAAGGGGGGTGATTTGAATTTTTAATATTTTTTATTTTTTTTTATATATTTTTTATTTTATTTTTTGTTTTTTTGTTTTTTTGCATTTATTAGATCCCCCAGGGTGTCTTGAACCCCATGGGGGTCTGATCACTAATGCAATGCATTACAATGCTAATGGATTGCAAGGCATTGAAAAATAACGACACTTCTATTGCAGGCTGCATAGAATATGGGGTAAGGTAACCATTTTGACTGAGTGGACACGTCCTATCCAAGAAAGGGCAGGGCAATGCCATGCAACTAAGTCCTTAAGGAGTTTCTGTATCAATATGGCGTAATTCCATTTAAAATGTGTATCTCTAGTCTAGTCTAGTCTGAAACAAAACTAGAAAGAGGCAATGATAACATAAACAGTTAGATAATATACCTAAGTAAAACACTAAAGAAGAAAAAACCTCACCAATATAAAACATATGAATATTTATTAGTATCCAATAAAAAAACATAAATTATGACACATAATTAACAACCAATGCATATACAAGTACAGTCATGGCCAAAAGTTTTGAGAATGATACAAATATTAATTTTTACAAAGTCTACTGCTTCAGTTTTTGTAATGGCAATTTGCATATACTCCAGAATGTTATAAAGAGTGATCAGCTTAACAGCAATTACTTGCAAAGTCAATATTTGCCTAGAAAATGAACTTTATCCCCCAAAACACATTTCAACATCATTGCAGCCCTGCCTTAAAAGGACCACCTAACATCGTTTCAGTGATTGCTCCATTAACACAGGTGTGGTTGTTGATGAGGACAGGGCTGGAGATCAATCTGTCATAATTAAGTAAGAATGACACCACTGGACACTTTAAAAGGAGGCTGGTGCTTGCCATCATTGTTTCTCTTCTGTTAACCATGGTTATCTCTAAAGAAACACGTGCAGTCATCATTGCACTGCACAAAAATGGCCTAACTGGGAAGAGTATTGCAGCTAGAAAGATTGCACCTCAGTCAACAATCTATCGCATCATCAAGAACTTCAAGGAGAGAGGTTCCATTGGTGCCAAAAAGGCTCCAGGGCGCCCAAGAAAGACCAGCAAGCGGCAGGACCATCTCTTAAAAGTGTTTCAGCTGCGGGATCGGGCTACCAGCAGTGCAGAGCTTGCTGAGGAATGGCAGCAGGCAGGTGTGAGTGCATCTGCACGCACTGTGAGGCGGAGACTCTTGGAGCAAGGCCTGGTCTCAAGGAGGGCAGCAAAGAAGCCACTTCTCTCCAGAAAAAACATCAGGGACAGACTGATATTCTGCAAAAGGTACAGGGAGTGGACTGCTGAGGACTGGGGTAAAGTCATTTTCTCTGATGAATCCCCTTTTCGATTGTTTGGAACATCTGGAAAACAGCTTATTTGGAGAAGAAGAGGTGAGCGCTACCACCAGTCTTGTCTCATGCCAACTGTAAAGCATCCTGAAACCATTCATGTGTGGGGTTGCTTCTCAGCCAAGGGAATCGGCTCTCTCACAGTCTTGCCTAAAAACACAGCCATGAATAAAGAATGGTACCAGAATGTCCTCCAAGAGCAACTTCTCCCAACCGTCCAAGAGCAGTTTGGCGCTCAACAATGCCTTTTCCAGCATGATGGAGCACCTTGCCATAAAGCAAAGGTGATAACTAAATGGCTCAGGGAACAAAACATAGAGATTTTGGGCCCATGGCCTGGAAACTCCCCAGATCTTAATCCCATTGAGAACTTGTGGTCAATCATCAAGAGACGGGTGGACAAACAAAAACCAACAAATTCAGACAAAATTAAAGCATTGATTCTGCAAGAATGGACTGCTATCAGTCAGGATTTGGTCCAGAAGTTGATTGAGAGCATGCCAGGGAGAATTGCAGAGGTCCTGAAGAAGAAGGGTCAACACTGCAAATATTGACTTGCTGCATTAACTCATTCTAACTGTCAATATAAGCTTCTGTTACTCATAATATGAATGCAATTATATTTCTGTATGTGATAAAAACATCTGACAAACACACATAAAAACCAGAGGGCAGCAGATCATGTGAAAATATAATATTTGTGTCATTCTCAAAACTTTTGGCCATGACTGTACAAATTCAAACTGGGGAAAGAATTGTAAAGTCCAATATTGATACCAGTGATCAAACAATTAGCATGGTAAGTAGATAAATAACAATATACAAATATGCATATAAAACCTAAAATCATAAATAAAAAAATTCTTAAAGGTATAAATATTTGACAAGGTGAAGCTAGTTCTACCTAAATACTTGCTATAACCATAAAAGGAAAATCTAAGAGTGATAAATGAAGCCCAAAAACCAGCAGAGGCCCTAACTGACAGGATAATATACAAATGTAAAAGATTACTTATCCAGACCATGCAGATGCCCGAATTTCATATTTGTGATTTTAGGTTTTATATGCATATTTGTATATTGTTATTTATATACTTATCATGCTATTTGTTTGACCACTGGTATCAATATTGGACATTACAAGTCTTTCCCCAGTGTGAATTTGTACTTTATGTTTTTTATTGGATACTAATAAATATTCATATGTTTTATATTGGTGAGGTTTTTTTCTTCTTTAGTGTTAGTCTAGTCTGAAAGCCAAAGTTCAGGGAGATTAATTTAGCTATGGCAGGTAGGACATTGCAGTGCATGATTTCTGATTTGGCTGTATTAAGTTTAAGGCCCGATAGTCTGTCAAACTGGGATATTGTATTAATTAAATTCGGGAGAGAAATTAAAGTATCAGCGATGGATAACAGCATATCGTCAGTGAAAAGATTGGATTTATATTCAGAATTTCCGGACTGTACACCCCGGGTGCGAATGGATAGCGATCGCCAGGGGCTCGATAGCTAGAGAAAATAAGGCAGGGGTTAAGGGGCAGCCTTGTCATGTATCGCGACAAATGCGAATAGGGTTGGGTGAGTCCATTGGGAAATTCAAATATGCGACAGGGTCACAATAAAGAGGTTGAAGGGCTCTCTGGAAGTGACAGGTTTTGCCCATAAATTTCAGAACATGGGCTAAGTATGACCAGGAGAGACTATCAAAGGCCTTCTCAATATTAAGGGTCAGAAGGGAAACTGGTTTACAGTGACTATTGGCCCAATGGACTATATTGCAAAGCTTTCAAATGTTATAAGAGGTCTGCCTTCTCAGGACAAGACCAACTTGGTCAGCGTGAACGAGGGAAGGCAGGAGTCTATTCAAGCAGGAAGTAAGAATAGAAGAGAGCAATTTTATATCTATATTAAGGAGAGAAATGGGCCTTTCCTGGGGGAATTTTCCTCCTTGAAGGATGTGATAAAACATTAAGAGGAGGTGGGGGGAAAGAATCCCTTTAAATTTCTTATAATAGAGGGAGGAGAAGCCATCTGGAACCAGGGCTTTCCCATTTTTAAGATTATCAATGGCAGTGTCCAGCTCTTCTATAGTAATAGGATCACTGAGGGAGGAAGCCTTGGAGGAGAAGAGAGGGGGAAGTGAGAGAAGAAATGAGGAGATTTCCGCAGAACCAGCCATAGTTGAGTTGAGTAGAGTTCTTCATAAAATTGGTGGAAATGAGTGGAAATAGTGTTGGGTTAGAGGTCATAGCACCTCCAGGTTTGTGTATTTGGTAGATGGCATTCTGCCTCTGAAGGGCTTGCAGTAACTTATTGGTCTTGTTAGCATATCTATAAAAACAAGCCTGAGTCCAGCGCACAGCCTTTCCAGTCTGATGTGTCAGGATGGCGTCAAGCTGAAGTTTCGTGTCCCTAATAGATTTTGCGAGAAATCGACTAGGCTCGAGCTGGTTGGAAGCTTGGCACCAATATTTGTACTGAACTGCAGTTACGATGAATAAAACATTGTCCCTGTAAGGTGCATGTCCTTAATCTGTGGTTATTTATTATCCTGTATAATGGCTTAAAAGATGTACTCTTCCTGGCCAAAAAAAATGTACATTTTAGCTGTTCTTACTTTGCAAAAAACACCTTGCTCCATTTTCAGTGTCAAAATTGTCTGCCTTGCACTACCTAATCTAAAACATTCAAACTCAGTGGAACGACTTAAACAAGAATCTGTGTGAGCAGCAGAAGGCGGTGAACGATTATTGCATGCAGCAGGCCACAGGGACAACGTTTAACTTTGAGATATGTCATTGGAGGCTCATGAGGAAAGTGTGCTGGCTTCTCAAGCCCTTTAAAGAAGACAAAATTTGTCAGATGACTGCAGCATCAGCTATGTGATCCCTGTATTGTATTTCTTACAGGAAACCCTTACACTCATGCAACAAGGGATTGAAGAGGAGGAATAGTTTCCACCTCTTAGTCAATGTCATTGCCCTGTGTTGATGGAGGAGGATGAGGATCTGGGTCATGGTCATTATGGTAGTGTAACTAGGACTCCTAAATTGGAAAAGTGATGAGTTCTGGATGGCAGTGCTCTTAGATGCACACTCTAAAGACAAAATTATTTCCTGCTTCACAATGGTAAGAACAATTAGAATATTATCAGGATAGGCGGTATACCCAGCATTTAGGGAGACCACTCAACTACCAGTCGCATGCATACCCAGCTGGCCTCAGCACACTCCCAACCCACCTCACTCAGCCAGCACTCCACCCCCTCTGCCAGTGCCTCAAGTGTCAGGAGGAGTAAAAGCAGCAACATCCAGGCCCAGTACAGTATCTGGAAGATTATGTACCAGAAAAATTTTCACCTCTCAATGTTTCCGGAGCCACAACAGACAACTGAAGCCCACCGGCTGCACCAACAGGTACAGAATGCACTTATAGTTCAGCAGATAATTCTGACCCCATGGAATTCTTGGCCAATGGGTTAGAGCAGTGGAAGGAGCTGGCCCAGTTTGCCATGGGCGTTTTATTTTGTCTGGCCTCAAGTGTTGGCCGAGAGGGTGTTCAGTGCTGCCAGTAACACCTAAAAGGATGAAACTGTCCAAGGTAGCATGGAAAAACTGACTTTTCGCAAAATGAATCAGGCATGGATCTGTGAGAATTTTCAGACACTTCCGACTGATGCCTCCGAATAGTGATGTCACCTTTATCATCATCTTCCATTTACTGTACTGCTGCTGATGCTGGTTGTTACTCCTAAACAGCTATCACCACTGCCACCACTTAGACACACACGTAGTGCAGCCTGGTCTATCATTTTATGTCCTGCTGCACTGCCACAAATGTTGCCACAGCTGCCTAGAACCTATCACCACTGCCTTTACTCAGGCAGACTTGTCCAGGGACCTGATCCATCATATTATGCCCTGCTGCACTGTTCCACATGTTACCACAGCTGCCTACTGCCTGCCACCATTCAGGTAGACTTGTTCTGCAGCCTGGTTCATCATATTATGTTCTGGTGCACTCCCATACATGTTGCAACAGCTGCTAGTGTCTACCACCACTGCCACTAGTCAGACAGACATGCCTTGCGTCCTGGTCCATCATATTAGTCCCTGCCGCACTGCCACACTGCCACACTGCTACACATGTCGCCACAGCTACCACCACTGCTACCACTCAGCCAGACATTTCCCATGGTCTGGTCCATCACATTCACAAAACCATTGCTTTTTGCAATATAACTGACTTGTGTCTAAAAAAAACATGGTAAGGCTAAGGCCCCACGTTGCGGAAACACAGCATTTTTTGTTGCAGATTTTGTTGCATTTTTTTGAGCCAAAGCCAGTAGTGAATTGAGCAGAAGGGAGAATTTTAGGAAGTTTCCTATATATTTCCCATTCCTTTTGTAGCCATTCTTGGCTTTGACTCAAAAAACCGCATCAAAATCTGCAACAAAAAAAGCTGCATTTCCGTAACGTGGGGCCTCAGCCTTAAGCACCTTTTTCCCCCCAAAATGGTAATTTTGCAGCGTTTTATATGTTAAAATATCTGAAAGCGAGTGTTAGAGCAGTGTATCAACTGCTCACCATTTGTTTTTCCATAGACATACATGTTACTTTCACTTTGACATAACTTCATCTGCGATTGCCTTATAGAGCTAGCAATGGGATAGATAGGTTCCTAGGAGTCCTAAGAGTGTTCTACGCTGTGTTTTAAGCCAATTTACAGTATGGTTTGTACTCAATTTGTTTGAGCCTGAAACAAATCTTGGTCCCAAACCCAAAACAAAATCTTGAGAGTGTTATTAAGATGGAAACAATTCACAGAAGGCTATGAAGAGGTTCAGACCCTGTGCAATTGTCCAGTTTCCCCCCTCCCCCAACTCCAGCCCTGATGACAGTCAATTATATATACTTACTGTTTGCAAGTTTTTTCAAAGGCATTGTACATGAGGATCTAAAAGCACTGTTGAATTGGCCGTCTCAAACAGGTTCTGGAAGATTGGGCTGGCTGTCCCCAGCAAGTTCTGGAAGATTGGGCTAGTTGTCTCCAGAAACTTCTGGAAGATTGGTAATACAGATGAAAGAAATGGTTCTTAATGTAGCAGACTTGACTTTGAACTAATCAGAACTTTTTCCTGTTTGGTTTTCATAGAGAAAGTAGAGAATAAGGAAGGAGAGATTAGAAAAATAAGAATATCTCAGGCAGTCAGACTGAGAAAGATAGGAAATACAGATACACAGGTAAAATGTGTGTGCAATAGAAAGGACTAAATAATAAGACTTAGAGTTAACCCCTTCCTGCTGGTGTCATTTTTTGATTTTCAATTTTCGTTTTTGATTCCCCACCTTCCAAACCCCATAACTTTTTTATATTTCAGTTCATTGAGCCATATGAGGGCTTAATGTTTGCACGACAAATTGTTCTTCATAATGGTACCATTTATTATTCTGTATAATGTACTGGGAAGCTGGCAAAAAATACAGAATGGGGTGGAATTGGAGAAAAAATCAATTTGTGCAACTTTCATAATGACTAAATTTTTACGACGTTCACTGTGCAGCCAAAATGACATGTCTCCTATATTCTATGTTTTGCTGCGATTCCAGTGCTACCAAATTTATATAGTTTTATTTACATTTTAACCCCTTAACAAAATTACAAAACTTTGCAAAACCATTTTTTTTTCTTAAAGTCTGACACCCGTACCTGTTTTTTATTTCCATGTACGGGGATGCATAGAATAACTTTTTTGTGGGGCCAGATCTACTTTTTATTCATACCATTTTGGGGAATGTCTATTGCTGTGATCACTTTTTATTTCAATTTTATCAATGGCGAAACAGTTAAAAAAACACGGTTTACCACTTTTGATTTTTTTTTTTTCCCACTAGGGTGTTCACCATATGGGAAAATAAGTTTGTAGATCAGGCATTTTTCGGACACAGGGATACCTAATGTTTATGTGTTTCACAGTAATTTTTCTTAGTTTTATATGTATACTGTAGAAAGGGGGGGAGGTGAATTGAATTTTTAATACTTTTAAATGTTTTTTTACATTTTTTTTTAATACTGTAATTATTAGACCTTCTAGGGGTCTTTAATCCCAGGGGATCTGATCACTAATGCAATGCATCACAATGCTAATGCATTACAATGAATTTTAAAATATTGGCACTTCTATTACAGGCGGCATAGAGCAGCCTGCAATAGATGTAAATGCCAGACAAGCCTGGGAGCCTTCAATAGGCTCCCAGCTCTCATGGCAATGGTTCACGGGCCCCGGATCTTGTTCCGAGCACCAGCGATCCTCCCCAAAATGATGGTGCCTATGTGCTGCCAGGAAAATGGCGCCTCGGTCAGCTGTGAACGTGGTTCCTGGGGCTTTAGAGTCCACAATCAGTGTGGGCACTGATCGTGGGCATTTGTGCCGGGTCTCTGCTGTTTATTATAGCAGAGACTCAGTGGCTATGGCGACCGCTAAGCTCCTGAGTGGCCGCTATATTTAATTATCCGACATCCACTGTACTATTAAGGGGTTATTTGACAGATAGGGATAGGTAACTGGAGTCACTCACTCGGTGACTGTCTGTCACACTGTTAGACCAGCAGCATAGGCTATATGTGTCAGTGACTGCGCTATTATTCTGCAGTAACTGCATCAATCCATCTCGATCACAATTTTCAAAGTCAAAACATTCAAATGCAATATGAACTGTGTTCAAGACCAAGAACAGACAATTTATATATCCAACTAAAAAGACAGGTAAGGCAACATACATCTCTAAATAAGATTATTGACTGCTCAGTAGGGGTGGATCCAGAATTATAATTTAAGATGAACAAGAAGAACAGTACCACACAACACAATTGTAAGGCTAAGTTCACTTCAGTGCCAGAATTAGACTCCACTGCAGAAACCACCAGAAATTGGCACAGAGAAAGGTCCTGTACAGAGGGGTATATGGGGTCTTTCGGTGTCCATGGGTAACCGCTGTTTTGGTGGTCGGGCTCTCCCTGGCGTAGCCGAACAATGGAGAGCCTGACTACCAAAACAGTGGTTACCTGTGGACACTGGAAGACACCATGTACCCCTATGTCTGCCTCAGGCTATGATAACATCTGTCCAGGCTCCATTATAAGCCAGTGGTTCACCAGTCACTGTTCAAGTCTGCCATATGGTGAAATCTGTCGCAACATCATGGTTTTTATTATAAACATTGATATTATTATACCATTGTGTACAGAGCCCAACCTAATAAAGGCATACATTAGGTTTCTATATGAAAATAATTATACAGGGTGGGCCATAAGTATGGATACACCCAGATAAAATGGAAGTGGTTGCTGATATCACCTTACCGTTTGTGGCATATTAATACATGGGAGGGGGGAAACATTTGAGGCCGGGTGGCGCCCATGGTGGCCATCTGCAAAGCTGCCATTTTGGATTCAACTTTTTTCAATGGGAAGGGGGTCATGTGACACATCAAACACATGGAGAATTGCACAAGAAAAACAATGGTGTGCTCATTTTTAATGTAGCTTTATTTATTATTGAGTTATTGACACATTTGTGACATAGAGCAATGACAGTAACCCACTAAAGGATGTGCTCAAAGTGCTGTCCATTGTGTTGAATTGTCAATGCGATTCTCTTCTCCCACTCTTGACACACCGAGAGCAATACCGCAGAAGAAATGATACCACAGGCCTCCTGTATTCAGCTTACTGAATTAGCAACTGTCTGAAAAGATGTGTCTTTAGTTTGCATTTGAAGCTGTAGAAATTGGGAGTTAATCTGATTTTCCGGGGTAGAGCATTCCAGGGAAGTGGTGCAACTCGGGAGAAGTCTTGTATACGAGCGTGGGAGATTCTGATAATAGAGTCTTAGGTCTTTGAGTGGGCGGAGAGTACGGGTTGGGGGATAGACAGAGATGAGGGAGGAAATGTAGGGAGGTGCAGCATTATGGAGAGCCTTGTGGATGAGGGTGATAAGTTTATATTGTATTCTGTATTGAATAGGCAGCCAATGTAGTGACTGACACAGACCAGAGGCAACGCTGTAACTTGTAACTGTAGACTGATAATTTTGTTGTGATGAGGACAGATAGCTGTAACATCAAAAAGCCTATTTCTAAGCCTGCCACTCTGCTCATTGTCACTTCCTGCATAAACCAATAAAGGGTTTTTTCCATTAACATAAACAGATTTAAATTTGAAAGTTAAATGGGTTGTCCTGGGAGTTATACTTACCTAACACATTGGTGGTTTCTTCATACAGGACCTGGGAATACCAGGCTGGTTCTGACACCGTGTCAATCTACCTCTCCCTCCTCTCCTGATTTTACAGATTATTACCTGTGCTAAGGGGCTGGCTGACTATAGTAAGGCTAGCCCCCATCGCCCAGGCAATTAGCTGTGAAATCAGGAGACAACCAATCAAGACAAAAGATTGTCACCACTAAGACTGCAATTTTTAATTATTTATATTTGCAAAATTCTTTAACTTTTATTTGTCTACTAATTTAAATATGGATATGTTCATAGGAAAACCCCTTTAAGGCTGAGGCCCCACGCTGCGGAAATACAGCTTCTTTTCTTGCAGATTTTGATGCGGTTTTTTGAGCCAAAGCCAATAGGAGAAGTATAGGGTAGAAGTATAAGAACTTCCTATATATTTCCCATTCCTTTTGTAGCCATTTTTGATTTTGTCTCAAAAAACTGCAGCAAAATCGGCAACAAAAAAAGCTGTGTTTCTGCAACGTGGGGCCTCAGAATAAGGGGCATTCTACTTCAAATCAAATGTTTATGGAAGTGCCTCTGCTGTTAGCACCAACTGCTAGTTAGTGACTGTGTACAGGGACACTGAGAAGCCTGCCTCTGGGTGTTACAGCTATTCAGATTCAGAAAATAGTACATGCTGAATGATGATTCTCCTAAGCAACTCTCAATTACATTGTTGCTAAAGGGAGACTTCATGTACAATTGTTTTAAGTTAAAGATCCCATAATAATCTATAATGTGTCTGTGTGTATAAAGATAGATCGATAGAGAGATAGATAGATATGCACATGTGTATCTCGGTATATGTATTTACCTATATATATGGAAATGTATAAAGAATATGCATGTGTATCTGTATATATATTGACTGAGAGTGTCTGTAAAACACAATCAATCTCATCTCATAATACAACACTTCCCAGTAAGAATGTGTTCACACAGTACAGTTTTGCTCATACAGTAGAAGTGCATGTGTTTTTATCAGAAAACCAAATGCGTTTTTTAAAAAATGCTTGCAGTTTTTGAAAGCATACAGTTTTCCCTGCATGATGCTAATGATAAAACATTCACATCTTTTGCATATGTTGCTTGTCTCCTTCACTCTCTCTATGTATCTACCATACTGCCAGCCCATTAGTATCCATAAAACCCTCTGACCACTCACAGAAGAATGCCTGTCCAATAGAAACAGGGGAGAAGCTAGAATTGTTAAAAATAAATAAAAACAAAAAAATATGCTTGTCTACCTTGCTGCTCCTGCTGCCTCTAATCATTGCTGTGAACCAGGTACAGGCTTGTCTGGTGATCAGGACCAGACCCACCTCCTCCTGGCTGCTCTGACAGTCAATAAAGTTTAGACAAATGCTGCTTTCATCAGTGATGCCATCACCCTCATGGTGGGTGTGGCTAACACCTTAAGTCATGTGCACAATGAATGGCACATGATCAGGACCAGTAAGGAAGTGACTGCAATAGAGATTGTGTTGGTCACGCTTTTCTGCAAAAGGGTATGAAATTTTTATTTGGTCTCAATTAGAAAATATTTTCACCACATTTTTTGTCTATATTAAAAAAAAAAAAAAAAAAAAAAAATATATATATATATATATATCGGAAAACCCCTTTAACTTCAACAGGTCTTGATAATAAGCAGCTTACTGAATTAGCAACTGTACATAAGTACAAAACCAGAGAATGAATACTGTGTGAGAAAAAAAGAAATAATTTTTCTTGCAGATACTAAAATGTGCAAAGTACAAATGTTTTTGGATGTGCTTTCCAGAGAACATATGTCTCAAATGCATTTGCCTATAATGTGCATCACCAGGCACTAGTTGGCAGATAAATAATTTTAGTGACAAGGTGAAATTTTCAATGAGCTTTCGCAGCTTGATAAGTCATTTTAATTACTATGTGATGCATATTTAAGTGACAGCAGTTTGTTGGAAGCTTCAGGCAGAAACATGGTAAATTTGCAGGGTTGCTTAGCTGACATGCTGTGCCAAAAGAATAAATCTTTAATAGTTTATACACCCCATATGAATGTTGCTTGCAAATTTGCCTTTAAACAAAAACATTATTTATGTTTCTATTTACAGAGATCCTTCTGTAGCGCAATGGTAGAAGAATTAAGAATGTCACTAAAGTGTCAACGACGGTTGAAACATAAACCTCAGCCTCCTGTAATAGTGAAGACAGAGGAAGTTATCAACATGCATACATTTAATGACAGAAGATTGCCAGGAAAAGAAACAATGGCATAGAGCTGGGTGTCAGGCATCCCCAAGCACAAACTGTCAGCTTTTTGTTTTCTTTTTCCAAACAACTCTGCGAGAATGTTTCCTGTGGAAATATGCAACCTGTGCAAAATAAAAATGAGTTACCTCATGTCGCTTTGTCTATGAACTTGAGACTTAATCTGATCGTTCTGTCAGAACTGCAAGAGTCATGGATAAATCAAGAACTTCTGCGGAGGTTGATTTTTTTTTTTCTTTAAGGGGTCCACCATTCTTCTGAATGTAAATGTGTATGTTTTGTGGTTGCTTTACAAAGTCCCAAATGAGAAAAGGATAAGAGGTTATTTTTGAAATTTACAATATTAAAAGAAATAATTAAAATCCAGAATAACCAATGAAGAATGAAATCATAAACTGTATCTAAACAACGGTATGTTCTTTGCACTTCTATTGCAAAGATAAAGGGACATTTGTTGATTTCTTATTATTTGCCCAATACAAATGTCCAAATCCATTCTTAAGTTGAAATGACATTAGAACATGATGACATTCTAATTCATCACTATACATGATTATACAATCAAAAACAGTATGAGAAGATTCCTAAATGCTTTGTGGACTCTGTGTTTCACTGTCGTAAATAAAACAAAATGTCAGTAAACAAGGCAATAATTGTATTGTTCAATTCAACTAGATTGCAGCATTTCTGTGTGCAGAATGTTTATGCTGAGACATAGTTGTTACGGAATACAGAAGATTAACTCGTTGTGTATTGAAGAGAGGGAAAATGTGGATTTGCCAAACAGGATACATCTTTGACAATATGGATTTTTTAAAATAAGTCCCTGTATCATTTTGAACCTTACTGAGCCTCTGCAGTTCCCTCCAACTGTGGAAAATGTATGGGCCTCTTAGAAGAACTTTCCACAGGGAGCTTTAAATGGACTGCATTCATCAATACAGTCAGTGTTAAATGAACAAAATCCTCGAGCAATTTTTATTTAAAAAAATGTTCAGGTTTATTTGTGGAAATGCAAGATTTCTATAAAAATAGTTTTTGTATGGAGATTTTTGTAATACTTTTTATCAACAAAATCCAAACATACATTTCTTCTGTCAGGGGTGTGATGCCAAGCATAAACGGTAGTGTGTAAGCACCACCAACGTTTGGTGAGATTATTTTTATCAAATTCAAATTCAATATAAAACCTTTATTTTCAAGTTCAGTATTGCTAGTTGCACTACCAGCACTGCTTCCCATGCCATACCCCTGATTTTCACTAAACTAAGAACATACTGTAATGATCAATTGTGTGTAAATGGTTAAATACACAGTCTTCTTGACCACATTGTGATAACAGTTGAAGTGCACACAGTTTCCTGTTTGAATTCAATGCACAAAATAAACATAAGCAAAAACTAAATTGATTTATCTTTCTTTTATATGCCAGTTAAAATTTTATCAAACACATTTCATGTATGTACTTTTCAGCGCAATATGTACCAGGAAAATATTATTGCTAAGCCTTCACAAAGTGAAGTTTTGATGTAATCTTTAAACATTATTGTATGTTAAAACTAGGACTGAATCCAAAAAAACAGACATTTCTGTGTTATTTACTTTAAGCACACTCTTAGTTATGGCTAAAATAAAACCGTGTATGAGCTGAATTGTGTGAACAAAGTCTCTGGGCACATGGCCACAACTGTGCCTCCTCATAACCTCTTATTTCTTATGAGCCATAATATGATACCTACCGAGGTCCATTTGACCCTGCTTTATGATTTCAGTTAAAGGGATACATACTAGTGCATCTCAATAAATTAGAATATCATCAAAAAGTTATTTTTTTTTTTAGTAATTTGATTGAAAAAGTGAAACTAATATATTATATTGAGTCATTACAAATAGAGTGAACTTTTTCAAGTGTTTATTTATGTTAATGTTGATGATTATGGCTTACAGCCAAGGAAAACCCAAAAGCCATTATCTCAGAAAATTAGAAGAATTAACCCAAAAAACCTTCAAAGGCTTTCTAAGTGTTTAAAAAGGTCCCTTAGTCTGGTTCAGTAGGTGACACAATCATGGGGAAGACTGCTGACTTGACAGATGTCCAGAAGACAGTCATTGACACAATCCACAAGGAGGGTAATTCTGATGATATTCT
Source organism: Leptodactylus fallax (assembly GCA_947044405.1). NCBI lineage: Eukaryota > Metazoa > Chordata > Amphibia > Anura > Leptodactylidae > Leptodactylus > Leptodactylus fallax. The sequence goes on from CAMRHE010000024.1 coordinate 5,759,461, forward strand.
AATTTATTGAGATGCACTAGTACATTTTTCAATTTGATTATGTATAATTGCAGGGATAAAAAAATCTTTCTCATTGTTTCTAGTGGACAATATCTTTGTATTATGGTGTCATAAGGAGGCACAATATAATGACACGTAGAGTGCCTACAAGTTAATGAACTCTGCATATACACAAGTACACATATTAGAGTTGGACATTGAATAAGTTGGTATTTCATGTACTACTTTAAAAATAACATTGTAATGTATTCACAGCTTTTGTAACATTAACATTTGTGAACAATTTAGTCCTAATTATTTTATACACCAGAAATTTTCATTTACATGCCAATGATAAATGTTATTTATATAGAGGTTTATTGATATAGAGGTTTATTTATAGAGGTTTTAGTGGTAAACTGTTTTCCTCAGTTTCATTGATGGAAAGTTTAATTGTTCCTCTGACTATCAATTGTCATTAAATCAGTATTAATTAAGAAAATAATAAGTATCTAAATGATCTTATTAGAGAAAAATTCCTCTTTCTCCACTTATCAGGCTTCTTTTCCTCCAACACTTTTGTCACCCGTGGTTTTTAATTGCTCAATCACTCTGAAGTTACTGTTTAGAGACCATTTACAGAGAGGAGATAGATTGTCAGCTTAACTTTAACATCACATTATAGCTGCAGCCCATAGAAGTCAATGGAAAGGGGAAGAGAAGACACAGCGAGAGTCAAACAGAGGTGACTAAAAGCTCTAGTAATTTTAATAGAGTAAAAAAAGTTACTAGTGTCAGCAGTAGTTTTTCTTTTTGTCTCCCTCTGCTTTTGCTTGCTTCTCTATATGACCCGTCAATGTTTTGTAGACTATGGGTATCTGTAAATTTGTTTTTTTTTTTCCATGAGCTGAAAGTCAAAGTCCTCTCTAGATATAGATTCTAACAAAGAACTCAGGCTGACAATTAAGCAAGCAGAGGTAGGTGGAAAGGAGTCTGGGAAGTGGAGAAAAAGCCTCTTTTCTGTACTAAGGTTTATTGCAAGGTTTATTTCCTTTACTGTACTATTAATTTATGGAAACTTTTCTTTAGGTGGTAACTATGTCATTCGAAACTCTTAAAATTAACAGCAGATGGAGTTCTGTGTAGGCAGTTGTAATATTCAGAGATGTGTCTCTAAAATATGCACATAGTAGATTGTAGTCATTGTTAGAAAACATTGTTATTATGAAGTAGTAGTAGTAATATAGTAGTAAGTGACATAAAACTATCATAGAGCAAGTAAAATGTTTCAACACACAATATGGAAGTGTGTTGGTGTTGCCCATAAACTGGGACTGAACTATATTACTAGTCATTGCAAAGGAAATAAGATGTTTTTCGTTCAACCTCAGACATTCTTTTTTTCTGTCAGAACCCATGTGTATCAAACAGATCACAAGCATAGCATGTTCTTGTATTACAGAGATATTCTATGCCAAGGAAGAAGATCATCTACCAGTAGTATGTGTAAAATAGTGCTATACAGAGGCACTCTAAGGTGGCACACAAAAAATGAGGGCACTGAAGTTAAATGTTGCAGGAAATCCTTGTGTTTATAACTATGTGGTGATAAGGCAGCATTTTTTGTCCATAATAACCTTCTAACAAAAAAATGGGAATATTAAAGGTAGTTCAGTAAAGGTAGAAATAAAAGTTGACAGATCCTATAGACTACGTGTTTAAATGAGCCTGCAAGAAACACATCTGATTTTTCCTAGGTGGAACTGACACACAAATTGGTAACTATATATGATTTGAAATTGATTCTTTCTCCTATATATTGTATGCCTGTTACTGACTCATTCTAATATTGTCATTTCTTTAATATTCAATCTTTATAAACGTAAACTAAGCAGAGATCAGTAGTATATTGTTATGTTGAATATAGCTTCCCTTCTTCTTATTAGATTCAAATCACCAACATCATATTTTATCTTGTAATAAATATTATAGTACCTTTTCTGCTTTCTTACACTTTAACAAGATAGATTATGAATTGTATATAGATTTATAAATGACCCTTATCCACATGAAATTAAATATGACATATTCACCTAGCTTTTTATGAGTCAACACATTTTATTCTTATAGTATTATTTTATTTTTTCTCCCTTATTCAGACTGAAGATCTGCACTGTTTGTTGTTGCCTTGGTGCGGATACTTTCAAACAGTTCAAAGACATATTATGAATTACAGTATTTCTTAGGAACAAAAGACTGAGATAGCTTTATCTAGCAAGAGTCTTTCAAAAAAATGTTTCTTGTTGTGATTCAATGAGTTCTCAATTACTTTGTGAAGTACTTAAGATGGGGATGGCATTATACTCTCTGTAAACATTTCTATCTATTTAACAGATATTTTGAAGCTGATGCTTTATTTGCTACTCTCAGCATTAGACTGTCAGAGTCCTTATTAGTATGATGTTGTACCGTGTTAGCCATTGAAAGTAGTGGAAGAGTGAAGAAATCAGGCGATACCTTTTAGAGGCTAACTGAGTATATTTATAAGTAAGCTTTCAGGAGTACTCGCTCCCTTCATCAGACATGGTGTGATACAAGAACTGAAAATTAACAGATTTTTATACTCATGGTTTTCAAAGCATTTTAGAGTCCTTAAAAAAATTGCAATCTAAGTAGAGAAGTTATTTACAACAGGTCAAAAAAACAGTCTGGAAACTTGTGGTGCGTGACGGAGGGATCAGTAATTCTTGCTGTTATCTGTTTGCTATCAGGAGGTGATTTGTGTCCCTCACAGGTCATACATAGTTTGATTTGAAGCTGGCATGAATATTGAGTTCAGTTCATAGTTCAAACATAGTGTGACATGAAGCTGGCATGAATATTAAGTCCAAATTGCAGAGTTTGAAATTTTTGCATAAATTTGTACTCCATTTCTTTCCTTTTCTCCTGTGTCTTAAAATGTCCCATTAAAACCACAACCCGCAAATCTTCAATAGAGTGGTTTTCTCCGGAGAAATGTGCGGCCACTGGGAGATCTGTTCTGCTGTTATTAATGGTGGATCTGTGTGAGTTCATTCGTTGACTGAGTCTCTGCCCTGTTTCCCCCACATAGAGGCCTGTGGTGGGACATTGCACACACATTATGAGGTACACCACATTGGAAGACCTGCAGGAAAATGTCCCCCTAATTCTGTGCACCTGTTGTGACTTTGGGATAGGTACACTGTCAGCGGTGTGGATGTGCTTGCAGGTCATGCACCTTTTATGTAGGCAAGGTGAGGTGCCATTTTCAGTTGGGGCCTTCAGGGCACTCCGGACGATAATGCGCCTCAGGTTTGGTGGTTGTCGAAAGGAGAGGAGAGGGGGGACTGGAAATATGTCCTTGAGTCTGTTGTCCCTATGTAGCACAGGTTGGAGCTCCAGAGTCCTTATTAGAATTGCCATTCTTTAAAAGAAAAAAAAAAAAGAAAATGTAAGCAATATATAATAAAGAGACCATACAATAAAAATATTTCAGTTTGCAGAAATGAAAGGAAAAGAGTTTTAGGACCCTCTCTATGAGTATGGCTAACTATAGTTCTGTATGAGCTCTTTGTTGTATAGTACAGAACCATGATATGACACTCATAGAAGTTTATGGAGCCAAACTTTACCTCCCCATGCCACCATTAGACATACACAGGTTTTTATGTTAGATTCACATGCAGTGTGAATGACATAAATTTTTACATGCACTGTCACATTATGGATATATTTTTCCTGGACTTTAATACAGACCTATATTGAGGCTCTGAATAAATTATATTTGATGTAAGTTATATGTCAAATAAGTAATATTTATTTCTATTGAAAAAGGAAGCATTGTATTTGATTCTTAACCTCCCCATCTAAATAAAATTCTGGGACTATTAAAATTTGACTTAAGTTATACAGCATTTCCTACAAAATGAAAACTTAAATAAATTTATTGTATGTACATAGATTTTATGGGCACACCAAGCTTTTTCAGAAAGTTTGCTTGAGTATCAGACACATCAAAACAGTTTTCTGTTTATAACACCAATAAGATCAATATTATACATCTTTAATGAAACTCAAATCTGTTCATCTTTAAGGTTTCACTCATTTAAACTGTATTGAGAACTGAATGGAAAAGATATCCATGGCAAAGATAAAGGAATATTACCATTAATGAAAGGCCTGGCAAATTACAGTCCTTTAAAGATAGTAGCAGCTAGAGATGAGTGAAACAGTTTGTAAAGAATCGGCTATGTTATGAATTTCCCTATAATATGCAGAGGATGGAGAAAGAGGGGGGGGGGGATTTAAAAAATATTCATCTTTCCTGGTCTCTATAGTGGCATCTGATCTCATTTTGAAGCATCATCGTTGTCTTCAGGCCTCTTCTGTGATGTCAGCGACACTGCAGAGGCCTGTGATTAGTCATCAGAGGTCACATGGGTGTGATCAATGTCATGAAGTTGATGCTCCTCACGTGACCATTGAGGCCCAATCACATGCCTCAATAGTGATCTGAGGCCACTGACTTCACAGAGGAGGCTGAAACATCTTAGGGACCAGACATCTCAGCAGAGCTCAGGAAAGATGAGGAAGGGCACATTGTTTTTTATTTTTCTACATCTTCCCCAGGCCTCTGGGGGCTGAAGATACTCTGATAGTATAATAATTGCACTTCTAGTTCCTGTTCAAGTAAACTTAGGGATGAGTCTTGCAAGGTTCGCCCATCACTAGTGACAAGTTATTCAAAAATGCTAATTTCCCTGAAAATTATCCATACTAGTCTGTAATTCCATCTAAGGTTGTTAGTTGCAAATAGATAATGTTTGAATGTTTCAGATAAGTTATCACAAGGCATTGTCTCCCACCAAGCCAGCCAGTTTCACTCTGCTCTGCACTGAAGAGGGACAAAATCCCAAAAACAGCGCTGTATGCAGATGAGTGATACTGGCTTGGCTAATATCCCTTTTGCTGTCTCAAGACTCAGTGGGTCAAAAGCAAATTGAGGATTTGTTACATCCAACAGAGGGCACTTGAGCTTCTCAGCTCCTTTTCCCATAATGCCTTGTGATATGCAGATACTTAGTAGAGGGCAAAAAGGCAATTCAAAACTCTACACACCTTCACTGGTGCTCTCCACAAGGAGAGAGATTCCCTTTTCAGATAAGTTAAGTAGTGTTGCATATCTGTGGGGCTAATAGGAGTTGAAATGGAGAGAAAGTAGATATGTGTGATGTATGCTGAATCACCTCAATATAGAGAAAGTGATTTTTTGTAGGCTGAGGCAACATGTTGCAGAAATACAGTGAATAAAAAATGCTGTGTTTTACAGTTCCAGCAAAGTAATGAGATTTCATTGGTATTTAATATTATCTCTGCATCGCAGAAAAACGCATGTAAAAAATGCAAGCATTTTTGAGATTGCATTACCTCCTAAACTTTTGCAGTGTTTTTTTCCCACTGTATTTTTCACATATGGCCCTATCCTAGTCATTGCCTAACTGGTATGTGCTAAATGTGATCTTACCCAAGTAACTGTGAAATTCTTTCCTCAACCTATACCTGTTTATGTACACAGTGCCTGCTCTATCTTAGTATATATAGGTAATCATGTGAATAATCTGCTACTGGATTCTCTACTGAATGCATGAGCAGAGTTTGTTTTCTGATTCTATGCCATTTGAGGTCCCTTTTAATTTCTTGGGATTAATTCTAGCCTATCTGCAGCCTGAGGCAAAAGTCAGAACCCACAGCATGAACAACGTGGATAGGGCCCATTCATTTGAAGCTAATCTGCAAGTGAAAGGAGGGAAGCTAGAGGGACAGAAAATGGAAAAGAAATCCATTACCCATGGCAAGGCACTAATACAATAATAGTGGTCTAATAGGTAATAGGGAGGTGACTTGTCTCTGTAAAGTTTGCAACACAGACATCTTTGACGCCTCACTTTTCCAGGCACTCAGCCCACATTGAAAATTATATCTTCACCATATCCAAGTATGAATTGACTCACGTGTTGAGATGTCAAGGAATGCTCACTGGACTCCTCTGAGCAAAATATAATAGATAATGAGTAGAAAAAAGTTCCAGCATCCAACAACGAAACGATATGATCAATAAATAAAATGTAACTTTTAATCCACATGACTTAAAAAAAAGTAACAACAGTTACACAAATTCACGATCCATAGGACAGCTTACGCGTTTCAGGGTATAAAGCCCCTTAGTCATAGCTCCATAAAGATCAGAACACACTGAATTTAAAACATATTGATCATATCGTTGTTGGATGCTGGAGCTTTTTTCTACTCATTATACACATTGCCCTTACTTATACAAAAGTTCCCATCCGGTTGCTACCCCCAATTATAAAATATATAATATAACTCCCCCTTAGGAATGAATAATGCCTCTTGTGCCTCTTAATTTAAGGGGTTTTCCAGGTCATCGATAAAAAAAATCAGTGGAGTTCCAACATCCGGGACCCCCGTTGAAAGAGACTGTGATGCTTGTGCAAGCACCGTGACCCCTTCTCTGTTTACATTGTATCATTTATTTTATAGCGGCCATGCAATGTATCTACAGCCTTGTCCTATACATTTCTATGGGATGAAGCTGTAATTACATCACACAGACAGCGTGCTATGTAAACAGTGAAGAGATCACCATGCTAGCAGTTGCACAAACAGATGATGTCCCCTAGTGTCATAAACCAACTGATCTCTTATTGATGATCTATCCTGAGGACTGATCTTTAATAAAAATGAGTTTGAAAACCCCTTTAATAAAGCCCAAGTGCTCCTGAATTTAATACTGCCCAATTACCCCCTTTTAATATGCCCCCTTAGATAAATACTCCCCCCCCATGTTCACTAATGCCTTGAAGTGGCTTGCAACTTACACAGAGGCAGATCAGGAAACTATCTGCTTCTTGCTCTACCATGCATTTCAACTGTATCAGTGTCCTTCCCTCCTTCCCCCTACAGCCCCCTGTTAGCTATTCCTCTGCATTGTTAAAATATTAGCACACTTCTTGATTTATGACACAGAGTGCACTTGGGTGACACCAGAGAACAGCAGGAGTCCGTTGAATGGATCAAAGCAAAAACAAGGTTTAATCAAAGCAAATAGTTAGGTTACAGAAAAATCTATTCCTAAAACATAGGTTAAAGTTTAAACAGAAGATCAAGAATTAGAACAAATAGAATGAGAGCTGTTGTGAAAAGGTGTTAGTGCTCTGCCCCCATACTCCTAAAGCATGCTTATAAAGGCTGAGAGAGCCTCACCCCTGTCCATCATAATTCCTCATATGGATGTTTTTTTTTATGATCCTTCCATGGATACTGGATCCTTCCCTATATGAACATAGCCCTAAATTTGGTTCCTATGACGTGTTGTGTGTTATACTGAGACTTCCTTTTTCCATCTACTCAGCACAGAGCCACTTTAACCATAGTCTGTCAAGAATGACATGCCACACAAATGTTACTTCATGACCTTTTCCATTCTTAGGTTCTAACTTTAGACTATAAGATTTAACATGCATACATCACACTGCCCTCTTCTGCTTCTTCACAGCATAGATAAATAGGGATCAATATTCACTGATCATTGCGAACAGTGCAGTTTTACAGTGACTCTCAACAGTAGCAAAACAATGAATGCATCTCTACTTTCAAATTCATCTTGATAGTTGTAGCAAAACATCTTGTATTTACAACATATATTTTATGAACAGAAGAAGAACTTAAGTCTCAAGTATAATGTGAGCCAGCAGTGTTGTAGTAACAGTGACTAGTGACTAGACCATACTGTAGTTCCACTGTATAGATTGGTCCACCCTTACCTTTCCTCTTTGCTGAACTTATTATTATTGTTTATTTATATAGCACCATTAATTCCATGGTGCTTTACATTTGAAGGTTTACATACAGTACACAAGATATACAAAACAAATATAATACTAACAGTGACCAACTGGCACAGTGGGATACAGGGCCCTGCCCGCAAGGGCTTACAATCTATGAGAGAAGTGGGATAGAGACAGAAGGTGGGGGTAGAGGCTGTTCAGGTGGTGGTGTGGTGACAGTAGTGTTATGGGAGGTTGTAGGCCTTCCTGAATAGGTGAAGCTTGTGATTGTGGGGGTCAGTCTTATGTGTCTTGGTAATGAGTTCCAGAGTATGGGGGATGCACAGGAGAAGTCTTGGAGACAATTGTGTAAAGAGCTAATAAGAGCAGAGCGGAGTAGGAGGTCTTTGGAGGATCGAAGGTTATGCGTGGGCAGGCAGTGGGAGATTAGGTCGGAGATATATGGAGGGTATAGGTTGTGGATGGCTTTGTATGTCAGCATTAGTAATTTGAACTCTATTCGCTGGGCAATGGGTAGCCAGTGAAGGGATTGGCAGAGGGGAGCTGCTGATGAAGTACCTGAGGAGAGGTGTATTAAGCGATCAGCACAGTTTAAGGTGGACTGGAGGGGGGCAAGAGTGTTAGCTGGGAGGCCATGGAGAAGGGTGTTACAGTAGTCAAGGCAGGAGATTATGAGGGCGTGGACTAGCATCTTTGTAGTTTCAGGGGTGAGGAAGGAGCGCATTCGATGGATGTTCTTGAGTTGGAGGCGGCAAGAGGTGTTGAGGGTTTGAATATGCGGCTTGAAGGATAGGTCAGAGTCTAGGGTTATCCCAAGGCAGCAGACCCGTGGGACTGGGGTGAGAGTGGTTCCTTTAATTTTGATAGATGAGTCAGGTAAGGGGGTCGTGCGAGGAGGGGGTGAAGATTATGAACTCCGTTTTCTCCATGTTGAGCTTGAGAAAGCGGGAGGAGAGAAAGGAGGCATGGCGGGGAGGTGGTGTGCGAGTGAGAGACGCTGAATGTGCGGTTGGTGAGGTATGAGGAGATCCAGGAAAGGACCAGGTCTGAGATGCCAAGGGATGAGAGTATTTCTAACAGGAGGGAATGGTCGACTGTGTCAAAGGCAGAGGAGAGGTCGAGGAGGAGGAGGACAGAGTAGTGACGCTTGGCTTTGGCAGTTAGAAGGTCATTAGTGAACTTGGTTAGGGAAGTTTCAGTGGAGTGATGGGGTCTGAAGCCTGATTGTAGTTTGTCAAAGAGCACATTGGACGAGAGATAGGAGGATAGTTCGGAGTGGACGATTTGCTCCAGCAATTTAGAGGCATATGGGAGCAAAGAGATGGGGCGATAGTCGGCTGGAGAGGACGGGTCGAGGGAGGGTTTCTTAAATATAGGTGTGATGGTAGCATGTTTTAAGGCAGAAGGGAAGGATCCCTTGGTTAGGGATAGGTTGTAGAGATGGGTTAGGGCAGGAGTAATGACTTCAGAGAGTTTGGGGATAAAATGTGACTGGATCAGGTCAAGTGCGCAGGAGGTGAGGTGGGATGTAGAGATTAGGGTGGAGAGCTTTTCATCAGTTTCATCAGTTTTCATCATATGAAGTTAAGTGTCATAGCATTTGAGGACAGTACTGTTATATTGTATCAAGCTCTTATTTTCACAGGTCAAAGCTAGACTTCTAGCATCTAAATCCTGTCTAGGCCATATTTAAGGTTAAAGATCTAAACATAACAGGGTAAAGGTGTCTGTTTTCAACAACAACTTCAAAATTATTCCAATTAGTCCCAACAGTTCATTGTGGTTAAAGTGAGGACACTATTCAGGCCAGCAAAATGCTTTCACACTAACCTTGACAATGCATTTTTGTTAACCCCACCTGGGTCAAGCAGTACAGAAAGGGCATTTCAAAAATTACTACACTAGGTGTAAGCAATGTATATAAATAGAACAGAACCAACCTGCGTAGATATCAAGCTCTAATGTGGATGTAAAATCTTAATATATTCTTGGGTAACCACATTTGACTTACTATATTTGAAATAAATGCCTTTAACCCCTTGGCATCGCAAATAGTTTTGGATTTTATGACACAGCCCCATTTTTCAAATATAACGTGTCACTTTATGTGGTGATAACTTTGGAACGCTTTAACTTTTCCAGGTGATTTTGAGAATCTTTTTTTTCGTGACAAATTGTACTTTGTCTTTGGTGTAAATTTGGTTCAATATGTTTTGTGTTTATTTATGAAAAAATAGGACTTTTTTTTGAAAATTTTGAAAAATATGCAATTTTCAAAGTTTGAAATTATCCTCTTTTCATATAGAGAGTCATACCACTCAAATTTGTTAATAAACATAATTTACCATATCTCTGCTTTATGTTGACATCAAATTTTAAATGTTCATTTAATTTTTTTGGACGTTATAAGGCTTACAGTCTAACAGGAATTTTCAAGAGAATTTACAAAACACATTTTTTAAGGTATTAAATTCAGTTCCAAAGGGGCTTTGAAAGGTCTTTGTATTAGAAACCGCCATAAATCACCCCATTTTCAAAACTTCACCACCAAAACAATTCAAGACAGTATTTGAGAAGTTTGTAAACCCTTTAGGCGCTTCACAGGAATTAAAACAAAATAAAAGCGAAAAATATACATTTCAATTTTTTTTCAATACTATGTTCATTTAACCCTAAAATTTGGACATTCACAAGGGGTTAAAGGAGAAAATGCATCCCATAGTTTGTTGTACAAATTCTCTCAAGCACAAAAATACTACATGTGTTGATGTAACCTGCTCTTTGGGCACACGACAGAACGCAGAAAGGGAAGGAGCGACATTGAGCTTTCGGAGGGCAGATTTTACTTAAATCATTTTCAGGTTCCATGTCGCATTTGCAGAGCAAAGGAGGTACCAGAACAATAAAAACCCCCATTAAATTACCGCATTTACGAAAATACACCCCTCAAGGAATTTATCAAGGGGTATAGTGAGCAGTTTGATCCCACAGCTGTTTCATGGGTATTTACTACCATTGGGACATGAAAAGGAAAAATTACTCTCTTACAGTAAAATGTCTCTTTAGCCCCAAATTTCTCATTTTCACAAGGGGTTAAGAGAGAAAAGCCCCGTACAGTTCATTACAGAATTTCTCCTGAATGTAGCATATATGGTCGTAAAGTGTTGTATGGGTACATGGCAGAGCTTGGAACAGAGAGAGTGCTGTTTGGCTGTTGGAGGGCAGATTTTGATGGAATTGCTTTCAGGTGCCATGTCGCATTTGTAGAGCCCCTGTGGTGCCAGAACAGTGGAAACCCCTGAAATATGACCCCATTTTGGAAACTAGACCCCTCAAGAAATTTATCAAGGGCTATAGTGAGTATTTTGACCCTACAGATGTTTCACAGAATTGGGCTGTGAAAATAGAAGATGACATTTTTTTCCATTAAAATGTTGTTTTAACCCCAAATTACTGGAAGTCCAGGGGTTACGTTTGTACTGTGGGTTGAAAAAAAAACCAAAAAAAAAAAAAAACACCCGCTATTATAACCATCTGAAAGCTGCCAAAAACTGGGATTATATATTGTGACATTAAATGGGTGACAATGTGTAATGTGACTGATGGAACCTTCTGCCTGTCAGAAATGTTTTATACGTTCATCTCTAGTAATAATCGTTATTGCTATTATTTTAGCGTGTAATGGATATCACTAGAAAGGCAGTCACGTATTATACTCTATAAAGATCAGGTATGGACAGGACAGGGACAGTGAAAAAATTTAAACTTTATTGATGACTTTGTGTTGTGTGTTTGGTGCAACTCTTTTGGCGCTGCGACCCTGGGCGATGGTAAATGTCTAGGTCACAGCGCCAATAAACTTCCTGGTTAGGTTATATTCAGAGGGGTATTACAGAAGAATACCCCTCTAATAAGGCTCAGAGGGGTATTACATTATGTGACAATCAGAGGGCAAAAGTACAGTATGCTCTGTGATTGATAGGAGAGGGGATAACATGGACAGAAGTCCCTGCTACCCCCCCTACCCAGTCACATACAGGTTATGCACAGATGATGATCATGATTTATCATGATCATCATCATCATTTGTGCAGTCTGCAGCTCTCCTCCCCCCTCCTTCCTCCTTTACATAGCTGGCTAAGATGGCTGGAGGGAGGTGTCCAATTTAGAGCCCCATATCTCAGGATCCATTTGGTCTATGAAGATCACCATGGATTCATTCCTCTTTAAAATGATACCAAGATCTCCATGATGCATCTTACAGATCTGGAGCGATTTTGTAACGTCTCTGCCGTTTCGGGTCTCGGCGCCGCCCTCCGCTCGCACGCTGTGGCGAAGGAGGCGTCTTCAAGTTGGTTCTTTGTGTAAGCTTCTTGATGCTCAGTCTGAACATGGTCCTAGTTCTCTTGCTGTGTAAGCCACACCCGTGTAATTAGGAACATTTTTCTCTGGACTGCATAGAGTTAATCTCTTCCTGGCCTGTGTGACTGACAGCCTGTGTACCTATCAGCTCTGGGGCTGGTCCCAGACTTTCTATAAACAGGTTGTCAGCCCTCACATGGCTGCCGGTTAGTACACTTGTGTTTTGCCTGCTCTCTTTCTATACTCCTTGATACTTTGTTACTTGATTCTCTGACCCTTTGGCTTGCCCCTGACTATTCTCTTGGATTTTGACTTTGTACTGCTTTGCTCGTTTGTTACTGACCCCTTGGCTTGCCCACTCTGCTTCTGTGTTGTTTTTGTCTTGTCCTGTTCTCTGTGTCACTTACCCAGTATAGGGCTTGTCTTCAGGTTGTCCTTTTACCATTTAGGGTAACTGTGGCAATAGGAAGGGACAGTGGCTGGGGTGAGATTAGGGCTCACTTGTCTCTGTCCTTCCTCCCTGACCCCTGCAGTAGTGTCAGGGTTGCTACGGTTGGCAAGACCCTTACAGATTTGCTGTTAAAACACTGTCAGGAATTGAGATCTGCATTAGAATCTCAATGCCCAATAGTGTTTTCAGCAGGGAATTGCTCCCGATCTGTAAGATGCATCATGGAGATCTTGGAGAATCTCATCTTTAAAATGAATCCATCGTGATCTTCATAGTCATAATGGATCCTAACAGAATAAAAAAAAAAACCTAATACTCACCTCTCCTGCTTTCTGGCTGCGCTGTGAATGATGATTGCTGGCTAGTGGAGGCTGTAACAGGTCCCTCTCAGGTCAGATCGGAGTATCAGATGTTTTATACAGCTGATACTCCAATCTCCCTGTTCCGGGGCACTGTCACTTATGGCGGTAAGCCCCGGTATCAGTACTACCGCATAGCTGAACTGTGAATGGTGGGTCTGTACAGACCCACCAATCCCAGCGGTGGCTGGAGAGGGGAGGCTTGTAGTGGTCCCTCTTCAGTCACAGGGGAGTCTCAGCTGCCGGCAACAGCTGAGCTCCCGATACCCAGCCATACTCCATGCTAGAGAAAAGCCCCGGGAGCTGGAACGCAACTGTACGTCCTGGTGCGCTAATGAAGCTCTCTCCAGGATGTACAGTTACGTCATGGTGCGCCTAGGGGTTAAAATGTGCCTAACTTGATTAATATTACATTTTATGATCTAGGGAAGTGTTATTGGAAGACAGATGAATACCATGAGGATGGCAGACATCTGAATGACCCCATTAATAGAGTCAATAGAGTCTGCTGGGCTCCATGGGTAACCACTATTACAGAGGTCCGTCTGTCCCTTGTTCTGGCTGTCCAATGGACCAGAACAACAGATAGGCCAATGGTAGCATGAACCTAGCCGAAGAACAATCTTTGAATTCATATTAAAAATTTTATGCAAAATTTTAGCCTTATATATTAAATATATTTGAAGATATTTATCTAAAATACAACTTGAAGTCATATAATGCTTAATAAACACATCTAAACATTTAATTGTGACATTGCATTAGAGAAAAAAAATAATAACATGGGTAACAGCAACATTTAAAGCAGTTCTTTACATGGTATGCATAACAACTCTCAAGCACAAATTTTTCTTATTACCTGTTTTTTTTTAGCTCCCACATTTCCTTGAAAGTGTTTGCTACAGATGTTCCATGAGTGTTTATAATGACCCTACTGTTTATAATGTCTTAGTTTAAAATGTTCTCACACAGACTCATGTCTGGATGTCCCCATATGGTATTTCAGGTTCAGATGCCCTCATTCAGATGTCCACCAGAGTGTGAGCTGCAGATTCTTCCCAGAATACCTGTCACAGATCCCTCACTGCTTGACAGGTAAAGTCTCTCAACAATGTTCTAATTATAGAGCATACATCACCCAGACAAATAGAGAATGTATTCCACAGATTAATAGTGGATACAGTGGTCAGTGAATACTTTGGTTAAGTACATCACTGCCAACACTGTCCCACAAGCTAGACTGAAAGACTCAATGAAGAGTATTTTTGGTAGTTATTATGGCTTTTTCTAAGGGCTATATTACATATAGTTATAGTTGCGTAGGTTTATATAATTATTTAGTTTTTTGTTTTGTTTTGTTTTTAGTATTCAAATAAATGTATTTTATGCCTATTAAAACTCTAACGCCTATTAAAATGAAAAGAAATGTGTTTATAGGTTTCAGATAATTAGACAGTGTGTATTTCCATCGCTAATTTCAGTAATTGCAAAATAGATCTAACTTAACTACATTTACAAACTATTACAAAGAAAAACTTATCAAACAAGCTCAACTTTCAATTCTTACTTTTGATTTATACATCTAGTCAATTTAGTTGTAAAATAAAGAAGTATATAAATTCTTTCATCTTTCTGGCCTAGTTTAAAATGATGCGTAATTCAGTGCACAAATCTTTTCCTAGCAGGGAATCATTCTTTCAACTACAAAGAAACAAATGAGATGCTGGAGAAGGAGCACATCTTTTCCGCTCAACCATATGCTTAGCTCTCAATCAATTTCAACAATGTTATTTTTGGAGCACAAAAACCAAGACTGTTAAGAAATTTGTCATCCTAAAACACTTATGGCATAATAAGGTTAGAGTTTTCCAAACTGCTGACTCGGCAACTTAACACTGTAACAAATCAGTTATCTAAAATGTAATTTAATTTCTTAACAGCTCAGTTTTAAATGTAATAAAAAATTTTAACTAAATAACTATAGTTCTTTAGTTGTATTGCTTAATAATGTTATATTATTGATATTATCAGTACGTGTTGATTAATTACTGTGAATTTCTCTTACCAATCTCTGTTGGCACTAAATGCATATAGAAAAGTTGTGTATTTCAGTTATAAATCTTGCATTCTGTACAACAATACGGGTCAAGTATGTGTAAATTATTAGAAGTTGCTTTTGTCACGATTGATCTGGTAATAGCAGAATTTATTGTATAGTGTAATGATAGATACATTTTAGTACAAGTAAAATCTTTATTTAAAGACAGACTCTAGATAAAATATACCCAGATTTACTATTGTGGTTATGACTGGACACTGGTGTAAACATGGTGCAGTGTGGCACATGTTTGGGCTAAAACTTTTTGACATGCCAGACATGAGAATATGGCTTAAATGCACCACCAGGCACCAAAAATGCTCCATAATATTGTTGGAAAATTCTGACTGAAAGTAAGCTAACTAAAAAGTGGTATAAACGTAGACTAGACAGCGTAAAGATGCACTAGATCAGGGGTCGGCAACCCCTGGCACGCGTGCCGAGAGTGGCACGCGAGGCTTATTTCCGTGGCACGGCAGCGGACTCCTCACCCAGCAGTTTCGATCGGACCAAACACGACCGAAACGAAACTGCTATCATTATACTGTGGGGTCTCTTCAGACCCCCGAGTATAATAAGCGGAGCCCCTCGGGGAGGTGATCAAACATAAAAAACAATGTTAACTCACCTTCCCTGGATCTGCAGCCACCTTGCGCTCTTAGGGCGCTTCTGCCTGACGTAAGAGACCGCTGACAGGACCTCAGGGGTCACGTCCGACGTCATTATGCACTTCTTAGGACTTTCTTCAACTCGGTAGTGGCATCAGCCATCTTCTCTGGAGTGGCCTGCTGGGGGAGCAGTATATCAACCAGGGACAGAAATAAACTTGACAAGCTGATTAGAAGGCCCAGATCTGTCCTGGGGAGCCCACTGGACCCAGTGCAGGTGCTGGGTGACAAAAGGATACTGTCCGTGGTGAGCTCCATGCAGAAGAAGAAGTCCCATCCCATGCATGAGACTGTGATCGCGCTGGGCAGTACTGTCAGTGACCGACTGCTCCACCCTAAGTGTGAGAAGGAGCGCTATCGGAAGTCTTTCCTCCCCACCGCGGTTAGGCTGTACAACCAACACCGACCTAAGCGGAGATCATTACACACAGAGAACTGAAATATCTCTCCCTGTTAAATCCCCGCCCCTCCTCTGCTACTTCCTATCTGTTTGTCGGCTATCAATGTAATGCCTCTTACCTTGGAACATTCCTGTACATGTTGTATTTGTATCTGCTTATCTTTGCTGCTGTAACACACTGAATTTCCCCATTGTGGGACTATTAAAGGACTATTATTATTATTATTATTATTACTACGCATAATGATGCAACGTAACCACGAGACCCAATCAGCGGTCACTGACGTCAGGGAGAAGCACCCACACAGCGGCTGCGGAGAGTGGAAAAAGTGAGTAAGGGTGTGTTCACATATGTCTGGCGCAGTTATCTGTTTCCCTCCGGTGTGGTGCACACAAGCTGGAGGGAAACTGATGCCAGGACGGATCCCATAGTTTTCTATGGGATCGGTTCTGGCACAAGAGGCATCAGTTCTGGCGCCATATTTGTGCCTCAGCCGTATGGAAAAATGTTACCTGCAGCGTTTTTCCATCCGGCTTCCTTAAAATTTCATTAGCGCCCGGTGAAGATGGATGCGGCATCACCCGGCTTCTGCACAGTCTATGTACAGTAGTGAAGCCGGTAATTGCCGGCTTGACTACTGTACCTGAGTGAATTGCTCAGGATTGGTTAAAGCTATAAAGAAACACTTGGATTCATTTTAAAGATGAGAATCTCATCTTTAAAATGATACTAAGATCACCATGATCGTCCATAAACATCCTGAGAGATTCGCTGGTGTAAACGATGTTTGGCATTGAAATCCCAATGCAGATCTCAATTCCCAACATCGGTTTAACAGTGAATAGCTCTGAATGTGTAAGGTCTATCATGGCGATCTTGGTACCGTTTTAAAGATGAGATTCTCATCTTTAAAATGAATCAAGTTGCATCTTTGTGGCCCTAACAGATCCTTAGAAATGGGGCTCTAAATTTGTCCCCCCCCCTCCTGCCTCAGGCAGCATCTTAGAGCCAAGGAAGGAGGGGGAGGAGGAGCCGCAGACTGCAGAGACAATGATAACTCATCATTGTCTGTGCATAAGCTGCAGATGACCCGGGGGGGAAGGGGGTAGCGAGGACTTCTGTCCATGTTATCCCCTCTCCTATCAATCAGAGAGCATACTGTACTTTTTGCTCTCTGATAGTCACATAGAGGGATAATGTAATACCCCTCTGAGCCTAATCACATAACCAGGAAGTTATTGGCGGTGTGACCCAGACATTTACCATCGTCCAGGTCGCAGCGCCAGAAGTGTCGCACCAAACACTTACACAACACATGCACAAAGTCACCAATAAAGTTTACATTTTTTCACTGTCCCTGTCCTGTCCATACCTGATCTTTATAGAGTAAAATACGCCGCCTGCCTCTCTAGTGATATCTGTTAAACGCTAAAATAATAGTAATAGCAATTATCACTAGTATTATCACCATAATACCGTGTGCAGGGGCCGCTATGTGACATAATACCGTGTGCAGCGGTCGTCAGACTTACAATTATTGACCAGCACTCCGAGTACCTCAACTTTGATTTTTTTAATCGAAATCGGCACGCCGAACAAAAAAGGTTGCCTACCCCTGCGCTAGATCATCCAGCAGGAGCCACTGTGACAAATCTGGAGTATTTTTAGACTGCACTGTCTATATATTGGTAAATCTGAACAATTTTCTTAAATCTACTACTACAGATTAAAAGAGAACCAAAAGATAGAGGTATACCATCGCCTCAAACCCTGCAGTAGGTAAACAGTGTATCAGCGTTTCTTAAAGCGTTTCTTCGACTGAATATTACCATACAGACAGAATAGTATTATATTGACAAGTGAAACAGACATTTAAGTTTTTAAAAAGTAATGAAAACTCTTGTGCTGCTCACTACCACTGACAGGGCAACACAAATATATATATATATATTTTTTTTTAATCTATAGTTTTTTATTGAAATTTATACAAGAATACATTACAAGTAGCAAACACAGCAAGGAACAAAGGGTACAATCATGGCCTCACAAACAGCATATTCAAAGGATAATACAATAGACTCAAGTGAAGTACATCAATAGCAAGAATGCATATAGCAATGTATATTAAGAGTATGTAAGTCTTTCCAGACATATGAAAAGCTTAACATGGTACAGGCAGTATGGAACATCAATCAAGTTTTGCCATGAGGAGGAAGGAGAGGAGATCGAGACAGGCGGAAAATAAGGCAAAGAACAGATGACCAAACGACAAAAGAACATAGAACTTAGTACAGGCCTAAAGAACAAATAGGATCGGATCACTCCCATCAGCCCACAAAGCGGATAACTCGCAATGCAAACAAATGTGCAGACCCATCCACCACCAGGTATTAACCTTCAAAGTAATTAATTAGATAGCGTATAGGTGTTCCAGGAATAAGCAAGCAGAGTGTCCCCTCTAAAAGATTACAAGAATAAAATAAACTGCAATACTCATAGTGCCAGGAAAGGCCAAGGCGTATAGGCCGTCAATGGGTGTACGGTGGGGGAAATGACATTGCCCACGCTTCCCAATGTGTCCTGAATCTGTCTAGGCCTCCACTATTGCATGCATAAATACGTTCATATTGATAATTCAATGATACCACCGAAATCAGCTCCGTCAGTGTCGGACAGGAAGTAGACTTCCACCTACGTGCAATAAGTAGACGAGCAGCCCCGAGTACCTGACATACGACGGTCCTATATCTGCACGGCGTCATGTGGATGCCCAGCAGGAAGAGTGCCAGTTCAGATGTATATCCCACCACTCCACCACACATGCTATTTATCAATGAAAACACAGAAACACAAAAGGGCTGAATGAGTGGACAGTGCCAGAACACATGGAACAAAGAGCCAGTCTCTCCGCATCCCCTCCAACAGTATGGTGGACACGATGGGTAGAACTTAGCTAGGCGTAGAGGAGGGTAATACCAGCGTAAAAGTAGCTTTCTATATTGCTCCCAATGTGAGGCACATACTGTAGATCGCTTAGCCCATCTAATCGCCTCCCGCCAGTGACCGGACTCAAATCTACGGCCTATGTCGTCCTCCCAGAGGCACATGTGTTTAGCCTTACGAAAGGTGCAATCCATATTCAAAGTTCGATACAGAGTTTTAGTATTATAAGCAGCTGGGGAAGTCTGTGGGTGCAAGAGGTCGGCGGCTGGCTGCGGCAAGCGCAGTTGAGCCGAGGTAGGTTCAGACAAATATGATACCAATATAGCATAGGTATATGCCTCCTTTGCAGGTAGGTTATATGTCTCCTTCAGCACGGAGAAGGGCGTTATGGTATCGCCTCTATACAGGTCAGAAACATACTTTATCCCACAGCTATGCCACACATCTAGGGATAAATGCGGTATCTCGTGAGGGAGCGTCGTAAGAGGTAGATTCAATGTGACCCCAGGGGTATCACCACCCGGAATAGCACAGAAGGCATGCCATGTCCCAATCGTAGCCTGTACAGCCAGTGGAGCAGATATGGGAAAATTGTTTCTGGGTCCCGACGCTAGCAGGAATCCCTCCCAATCGGCAATCTGGACCATGTGGGCCTCCATAGCTGGCCACAGTTTATTATGGTTTGTTGTAAACCAAAATTGAAGTTGACCCAAAGTTATGGCTAGATAGTAATGGTACAAATTTGGTACACCCATACCTCCATAGTCTCTTGCCTTAAAAAGTGTTTGTAAAGCTACTCTGGGTTTACAACCATTCCATATAAAGGACATCATTTGTTTTTGGAAACTCCAGAAAATGGACTTGGGTATCGGGATCACTAAAGTTCTGAGATAGTAAAGTATCCTGGGAAGAATCAACATTTTATATAAAACTATTCTCCCCATCCAGCCATGCTCGAATTTAGTTAAAACGTCACGCTCTTTCTGAAGGGTAGCCAACAAACCTGGAAAGTTGGCCTTAACTAAATCTTTTGGGTTTGGGGTGAGCCGAATTCCCAGATAGGGTATAGATTGCGAGCACCATTGATAGGGCGATGTGTTTTTGATTTGGTGTATATTGGTTTGAGTCAGTCCAATTCCCAAGATCTGGGACTTGGATTCATTAACTTTGTAGTATGATAACGCTCCAAAATCCTTCAGAATTTGAGAAACAGTACGTAGCATGTTATTAGAGTAGGAAAGGGACAGGATCACATCATCTGCGAATAAATTAATTCTATGGTCTGTCTGACCGAACTTGATACCAGTAAGGCCAGGATGTGACCTGATTGTTTCAGCTAAAGGCTCCATCACTAAAGAGAATATTAAAGGGGACAGTGGGCACCCCTGTCTTGTGCCATTGGTAATAGAGAAGGGGCGGGACAGGACCCCATTCGCCAACACTTGTGTGGATGGGTTAGAGTAGAGTGCAGAAATTGCAGTAGCTATGGGGCCAGAAAAACCAAATTTATGTAAAACCTCAAAAAGATACCCCCAATGTACCCTATCGAACACCTTCTCCGCATCCAAAGATAGGAGTAGAGAAGGCGCACGCCGGGCCCGGGCCGCCGCAACCAGCGCGATAACACGTCTCCTGCCATCTGGAGCCTGCCTCCCCTTAGTGAATGCCACCTGATCTCCACCTATCAATGTGGGCATGACATCGAGGAGTCTGTTCGCAAGTACCTTAGCAAACAACTTGACATCCGCATTTAATAGCGATATGGGCCGGTAGTTAGAGGACTGGGAGGGATCCTTGCCCGTTTGGGCAGCGTCACAATCGTTGCGGATAGCATCTCAAGGGGAAATTTTCCTGTCAACATTGCTAGATTAAATACCTCAGTAAGGTGAGCGAGAATAAGTGGCTTCAACAGCTTGTAATATTCCCCAGAAAACCCACCTGGACCAGGAGATTTATTGAGTTGCAGGCCATCTATCGCCTTAGCCACTTCCTGAGTAGAAATAGAAACATTTAAAGACTGCAGCTGTGCATGGGTGATGGAGGGAAGGTGCAAGGAGCTGAAGAATCGGTTAATATCTATACCCGAAGGCTGCGTGGTGTCCGTGTCTTCCCTCAAATTATACAAGTCCTGATAATATTTACTGAATTCATCAGCAATTTGCTGAGGGTGGAAGATTTTTGCAGTGGTCGATTTAGAAACCAGAAAAGGAATTTTAGATTTAATCCTTGCTGCCTTGACTCTTTGTGCCATTAATTTGCTTGCTTTATTGTACGACCGGTAATAAGAGGCTTTCAAGTGTTTAGAGTGTTTTTCAAAGTCCACCAGTAGGTGGGCGCTCAAGTCATCCCTAGCTTTCCGCAAAGCAGCTAATAGGACAGGACTAGAGTCAGTCTTATGTTGCTGTTCTAGAGTTGCAATAGAAGTAAGTAGCTCCTTCATCATTTGCAATCTCTTGCGCTTAAAGCGCGAGGTATGCTGTATCATTAGGCCCCTAACAAATGACTTATGGGAATTCCAGAGGCAAAACTTATCATCTACCGAGGGGGAGTTAATGTTGAAAAATTCAGCAATGTCAGTACTCAACTTCTCGGTTACCGATTTCAGGGACATGACATATGTATTGTTTCGCCATGACACGGGAGGAGCTATTGTACCATCTAAGTGAAAGCTGAGTGTAATAGGCACGTGGTTCGACCACGTAATATTTCCTATTTCACAACCTTGTACTCTAAGGAGCATATCAGCCTGGGCTAGGAACATGTCTATCCTTCTCGGAGGAATGCAAGCACCGCCATACATCATGAAGCTCCGCCTGCCGGAGCCAAGGTCCTAATTGTTGAGGTGTATGCTTGCCGCGATAAGTGGAATCGGCAGCAGCATCATGTACAATATTGAAATCACCGCACAAGAGAACCTGGCCCTGTGCACGCTTCCTATACTTTTTCAATACCGAATTTAAAAAGGAAATTTGAGATGTGTTAGGGCAGTATACGTTTACAATAGTAAGGGGGCAATTGTCAAGCAAACAAATTAGTGCTACATAACGGCCTTTGGGATCTGAAATGACATATATTAGCTGAAAGGACACTGTGTGTTTTATTGCTATGAGAACACCCGCGACCTTCTTGGTAGAGTTAGAGCAAAAAACATGAGGGAACAGTTTGTTAGAGAACTTTGGTGGACGAGGGTCACAGAAATGCGTCTCCTGTATGCAAATTACATCTGCTGCAGATCTGAGAGCCTCCTTCCACAGCAATGAACGCTTAAAGGGACTGTTTAATCCCCTCGCGTTAAGTGACAGCAATTTGACACCCATTAATATATTCAAGAGTTAGCAATACAGACTGGTAGCATAAAGAGTCAAGTATGAGAGTAATACCAAAAAGAAATCCCTTAGGCCTGGAGGGGGACAACTTGTTAATGACAGTGTTCAACATATAACTATTCAACAGTAAGAGAAATGAAAATAGTTTTACACAACCGGGCAGTGTAATACTGCGCAAACTTGGGGGGAAGTTTGCCATAAAATAGAAATTACAAAACGCACTACATGTGACTCACAGTACATCCATAATGAGCTAATCACTCGGCGGAGGTGGTAGAGTTCCATGGACGATCCAGCTTATGGGACTCAGCCCTTGAGTATTTCTGGATATTAGGCACAGGTGGTGGCAGGTTCCACTGGAGTAGCAGACTCTTCCCGGTGTCAAAGGAATTAAACGAATAAGTCACTCCATTTCTGATAACGATAACTTTAGTAGGAAATCCCCACTTGTAGAGAACATTGTGTTGACGGAGGACCGCTGTAACAGGAGCCAGCTCTCTTCTGGCAGCAATGGTAGCCTGAGAAAGGTCTGCATATAATTGAATTTCTTTGAACGGCTCAGGCAAAGATGATCTTTTCCTTGACTCAAGCATGAGACGATCTTTGACATGGTAGAAATGTATACGGGCGAGGGTGTCCCTGGGAATATGTTCAGGCATCCCTTTCGGCTTCGGCAAGCGGTGGGCCCTGTCTATGATGAGATCTGCGTCAGAGCAGTGTGGCAAGGTTGCTTTCAGTAATCGTTGCAGATAAGGAATCAAGTCCCTGGCAGTGACTGACTCTGGTATGCCACGAAACTTAACATTATTCCGTCTATTCTTATCTTACATGTCGGCAAGTTTAAGTTTGACCGCCGCTAATTCTTCCTCAAGATCATTATGGGCATCCACTATAGTACTGTGTGCCGCAGCAA
Source organism: Leptodactylus fallax (assembly GCA_947044405.1). Lineage (NCBI taxonomy): Eukaryota > Metazoa > Chordata > Amphibia > Anura > Leptodactylidae > Leptodactylus > Leptodactylus fallax. The sequence continues at coordinate 5,782,850 of CAMRHE010000024.1, forward strand.
ATTCACCCTTTTTATTCTCAACATGGTCAAGCCTGTTACCAAGAGAGTCAACCGTGGAGGATACGGACGTAATCGCCTTAGTGATATCTTTCTGAATAGATCTATGCAAAGCTAGCAATATATCTTTCAAGAAGGACTCAGAAGCAGATTGGGTACCTGCAGGGATAGCCTGGAGCACATCCGAATTGCATAGTTGGGGATCTTCTGTAGCCGGGCGAGATTCAAAGCAAAACGTGGTATCCCATCTCATCTTCTGCTTTACAGGGCTTTGTGTAGGGGTAATGCTGCCTTCCTGGGAGGATGCTACTGCAGGAGGGACTTCAGGTTGGCCGACATGAGTTGGAGTGGGTGAAGATAAGGGTTGTAGTCCCCTCTTGTGAGATTGCTGCTGGCCCTCTGTAGCCCTTTTCTGACTTTCCTGGGAGTCATTACTATCACCAGAGGACTCCAGGTGTGATAGGACTTCTCACCTAAAGCTACATAGCATTCCGCGCGGGAGCGGCCTGCTGCGCGCTGTGGCGGTAGAAGGAGAGATTCACCGGCGCCATCTTGGGCCGAGGCTGGAGCGGCAAAGAAGTCCGTTAACCGCTTTTGAGTACCTTTCTTCCCCCGTTTCACCATTTTTCCGCAGTCTAGAGCAGCAGAGGATCCCCCGCATACAATTAGCCGGGTATCGCCGCTGTGAGCCGCTGAAAGTATGTGAGGCCTCGGAGCTCTACAGAGCAGCGGCCATCTAGACTGACGTCAAGCCACGCCCCCCAAAAATATATTTTTTCAAAGCTGATCATCTTGTGCTACATATCTTTATATAACTTGAAGCAGGTAGAAAGGTAAGAACGGAAATGTCTGTTTGTGTTATTGCGAATAGACTGACAATAGTGGCAAAAAAAGTAAAATGGAGCAGTTCCAATTTTCATGAAAAGGGCCACTGATAAATGAGAGATAAGTTCTAATTAGTTAGTGATAATAATTAAAATACTGTTGATTAGATTCTACAACTCTATCTAGTATTATATAACCACAATTTAAGGTGACACATTGAGATTTGAGAGGGGTCTTTCTGAAATGTTAAAATGTCTATACAGAGAACATTTAGTCAGCAGAATCAACACCTTTTAACAAAGTTAAATAAATGAACATTAGTGTAAGTATCCAGCCAAGAGGACAGATACTGGAGCCTGACCGTTGAGCCTGATGGTAGCTTGAGCCTGCAGCTCCATCAGAACCTGGGCTATTGGTATCTCTCCACTCTAGCCAACCTGTCTACCATGGCCAAATTATCTAGGGAAAGAAACTCTGACACCCCTGGCATCCCTGGGGGCAAGAACCAGCAGCCTGACATGCAGAAATTCTTCCATAAGAAATTGACTCATTCTCCCTTATTGGCACGCAAGATGGCTTCTGAGGACTTTAGCAATGGGGAAGCTGCTGAGGACTCTGATATGGATAGCCTACCAAGGGCAGATCGGCCTGAAATTCCCACAAACCAAATCGTTCATTAGAAAGTCACTTTCATAAGCACTGGCTCCAGTTCTTTCTGAGTTTGCCGATTAAAGAGCAGACTTCCTGGCAGCCGGCAAAAGAATGGATAACTTAGAAGCCTGCTGTTCTGACATCGTTTCTCACTCCACTGTAGTAGAACAGACTATCTCTGATCAATGTACTCAACTGAACTAGGCTTTCCGAATGATGGAGGACTTGGAAAATCGGAACCTGCGGATCAAAGGTCTGCCTGAAACACATAGTCCTGACACTTTACAAGCTTTTGCCCCCACACTCTTTACAGACCTTCTTAGTTCAGAACGGGCTGCTGAGATAAAAATAGAGCAGATCCACAGAGCAGTGTGCCTTAATCCCCAACAAGGTGATCCCCCAAAGGTTGTAATTTGCAGTTTACTCACCTCGGCTGATACCTCTGCTGTTCTGCTGGCAGTGTGAGAAAAGAAATCCATCACCTGTTATGATGCGGAGATCCGACTGTTTCAGGACCTGGCACCATCCACACTTCAAAAACTCCGGCTGCTGAGACCACTCCTCGACTCCCTGTGGCAGCATGGATTGCCTTATGCTTGGCTAATTCGATTTGGCTTATCGGTCTTGAAGAATGGCAGGAGAATTATGATCCATACCCCAGATGATCTGGCCTCAGCTTGGGAGCTGCTGGATATCCCACCCGTGGACGTTTCCTCCTGGCTCCAGATACCAGCTGAAACTTACACATTCCCGCCGCTGCCTAAATTGGACCAGACCGGAGCTACTCAAAAGTTCAAATCTCCTAAAACGAGGGTCTCGTTTAAAGCCGCAAGCATATAATGCAACCTGAGGTGTCGATAAAGTTTTGTACTGTTTTTTAGCAGTAAGATTTCATGTCTGTACTTTGTTACCAATTTATTCACTGTCAATTGTTGATATACATGTTCTGCTTTACCCTCCATTTTGTCTCCTACACCCCCCCACATCCCTTCTTCTTCCTCTTTTTTGCTGCCTTTTGCCATCTTCATTCCCCTTTTCCTGCTCTTCCCTCTGTGCTCTTCAATTACATCCCTCCAACCATCACCCCGCCATCCCCCCGTCCTCTGTGTATCCTGACCCCTCCCCTCCCTTATTGGTATGTTGGAAAACTGATACCTCTCTTGGTCCCCGTCAAGCGCTCATCTACCGGAGGATGACGTCTCAGCCCCTCCCCCGGCCTCTGGCATACATGCGTATACATGGCTTCTGATGTTACATTGTACACCCCCCCAGAGGCTTCACAGCTATGTACCTGCATACATGTTCACCCCTTTATACTCACCTGAAGCTTTTTCAGAGGCTCTGTTCCCAATTTACAGCTGTGAGCGAGGAATTCTCCTGGTCCTGCTCTTGCCTCTCTGTACTTGTTTGCCAATTTATTCACTGTCAATTGTTGATATACATGTTCTGCTTTACCCTCTATTTTGTCTCCTACACCCCCCCACATCCCTTCTTCTTCCTCTTTTTTGCTGCCTTTTGCCATCTTCATTCCCCTTTTCCTGCTCTTCCCTCTGTGCTCTTCAATTACATCCCTCCAACCATCACCCCGCCATCCCCCCGTCCTCTGTGTATCCTGACCCCTCCCCTCCCTTATTGGTATGTTGGAAAACTGATACCTCTCTTTGGCCCCGTCAAGCGCTCATCTTCCTGAGGATGACATCTCACCCCTCCCCCGACCTCTGGCATACATGCGTATACATGGCTTCTGATGTTACATTGTACACCCCCCCAGAGGCTTCACAGCTATGTACCTGCATACATGTTCACCCCTTTATACTCACCTGAAGCTTTTTCAGAGGCTCTGTTCCCAATTTACAGCTGTGAGCGGGGAATTCTCCTGGTCCTGCTCTTGCCTCTCTGTACTTGTTTGCTGTCCATTCAGCACCACCGCTGTTACGTGCATTCACCTACCATAGAGAAGCAGTATCGCTGGGAGGACTTCCCTTCACTCCCCAGACACTCCAATCTCTCCATCCTCGCAAAATGTGTTTTCACTAACAGTGGGGAACTTATGCAGGAGTGTATATGTATATGTATAAATATATATATATATACCGTATATATTGCCCTAACACACTATAAGCACTGTGTCTCTAACATACCATCCCTAACTGTTTGTCAGCGGTTTATAGCACTGACCCCAACTCCGACTACAAAAACCTCAACTGTTCAATTCCCCGACAAAAAGGTCACAGATCTTTACTGTTCTCCGGAAACTACATACCAACATGGCCTTCCTCCAAGAAACACATTTCAAAGGTAACCGTATTCCTCGCCTTCCTCAGTGGTACTACAATCAAGCCTTTCACTGCATACATCCTACCTCGGCCTCTAAAGGAGTCTCTATTACTTTTTCAGAAGTATACTTTTGCTAACTTATATGCCCCAAATCATCGCCAAGTCCTTTGGCTCATAGACATGTTACATACACTCCCTTCACATTTTTGCGGGTGGCCCCATTGTGCTACCAGGGGACGTCAACTTAACCCTTAACCCACTGATCGACTCGTCTTCTGGTGTGTCTCAAATTGCCCAGAAAACCTTGGGTAAGCTGCAACAAGAACTTAGAGACCTTCAACTGGTAGACATATGGAGACTTCACAGTCCTTCTGCCCATGATTACTTCTTCTCTGCTCCCAGACAATCTTACCAGTGACTGGACTACATATTTATGTCTCAAGCTCTCACCTCATCTACTTCCATCACGAAGATTGAGACGATCTCTGTCTCTGACCATGTACCTGTTTGGTCCACTCTCACTCTTGGCCACTTGCCCCCCAAAGAGTGAACTTGGACATTAAATGAAACACTCTTGGATAAAAGAGAAATCCTAGATGGCATCTCCTCACAACTGAAAGAATACGTCAACCTCAATGTTTCCCCTGATGTTTCCCCCACTATAGTCTGGGAAGCACACTAGGCAGTTGTCAGAGGCAAGTTTATCTCCTTAGTGTCCAAATTCAAAAAAGATTCCCAATGCCAAATTGATGACCTCCTCTCTAAAATAGCCTTCATTGAGAGACAATGTAAAAGAAATAGAATTCTCTCCCAGCAACAGGAACTTTTAGCATATAGAGAAGACCTGAAAAACCTTCTTAATGCCCACTCAGCTAAAAATTACCTTCATTTCCATCATCGTCTGTACGCACATGGTGACAAAGGTGGGAAGCTCATGTCAGCTATGCTAAAGAAGTCCAGATCTGCTAGTTTCATATCCTCAGTTAAAGATAAAACAGGCACTGTGCGACAGAAAAATTCTGGAGTTACGACTGCTTTCTTGGAATTCTACTCTTCCTTGTACAACCTAGATGCATCTACATCTCTCGGCTCTCCCCCTCAGAAAACAAAATTAATTGAGGACTTTTTGAGTTCACTAAACCACCATAAACATATGTCTGAGGAAACCTCTTCTCTCATAACGCTGGTTTCTCTCGCAGAAATCTCCAAAGTCTAGCTTCCTCAAAGGTAAAAGTCTCGGCCCTGATGGCTTCCCGTTGACATATTATAAAACCTTCCAAGACATTCTTCTACCACATCTCGCTGCATCATGCAGTGCCCTCCTTTTGTAGGATTGTATACTCCCGAAACAAACTCAAGAGGCTCACATCACTCTCATATCCAAAGAGGGGAAGGACCCAATGTCCTGTGGCAGCTATCATCCTATATCCCTAATAAATATGGACTTGAAAATTTGGGCGAAGCTCTTGGCACACAGATTAAAATCCTACTTACCATTGTTAATTGATGAGGACCAGATCGGGTTTGTCCCTGGTAGAGAGGGGAAAGACAACCCCCCTGCTGGGGGTCGATGCTGAAAAAGCTTTTGATAGAGTTGATTGGAAGTACATTCTGGCAGCATTGTCGGCCTTCAACATACCGCAGGCTTTCCTTAATGCAGTTTTTTCACTTTACGCCTGACCCCATGCTCGAATAAAGATAAACGGGAATTTGTCAACCAGTTCTCCAATTAGAAACGGCACTAGACAAGGATGTCCCCTGTCCCCAACTTTGTTCATATTAGTTCTGGAAACTCTTCTACAAGCTGTATGCCTCAACCCTGAGGTGGAAGGTTACCGAATTGGGAGGCGGACTTTGCATTCAGCTGCCTTTGCTGTCGACGTGTTTTTTTCTGGTCTCCAACCCTCAGTCTGGACTTCCAGTGATCTCACGCAGATTGACCCATTATGTATCACTTTTTGGCTATAAAGCTAACTTGGAGAAATGCAAAGTACTAAATATAACTTTTCCTTCACGTGACATTGAGCTGATCAGACCTTTAACACCTTTCTTATGGATCTCCTCTTCAATCAAGTATCTAGGAATCTTCATTACCTCTAATCCTAGAGACCTCTTCAGGGAAAACTTCCTTACTTTGCTGACTGACATACGCTCTCTGCTTACGTCATATGACTCTCTCCCTTTTTCATGGTTTGGGAGAAGAAACCTTCTACAAATGTATATCCTGCCAAAGATTCTCTACTATTTACGCATGGTCCCGATTCTTCTGCCACTTCACTTCTTCAAGTCTCTCTGTATTATATTTTCCAAGTTTCTATGGCGAGGTAAACGGCCTAGACTTTCCTTATCCCTTTTGCTTAAAAGAAAAACCTCTGGCTGTATTGGACTTCCTGATGTCCAGATGTACTGCAGATTGGTCCAGCTGATCAGATGGATGGAACTCATCGGCCTTAATAAAGAGACTTTTATTAGAAATTTAGCGGCAGAGACCTTTGGTCCCACCCTACCATCAAATTTGTGGTTCTACGGCTTGAAGACGCATACCCACAAGGGTCTTGATCAACTGCTGCTTGGAGCTTGTGAGACATAGTGAGATCTGAAAGCTTCTCTGTCACTTGCACCCTCTCCATTACTGCCGCTACGACTCCTGCCTGATCTTCTCTCTGTCACATCAGCAAACTACCTGGATCTGTGGGGAAAATTTGGTTCTCATACGTTATGGGACACGCTTACACAGAATGGCCCGAATCTGACTGAGAAAGTGCAGTCTCTGCTTCAGGATGCCCAATTATCATTTCTACATATGCATCATCTTGACCACTGTCTCTTCAGGCTTCTACAGCTAGATGGATTCAGAAGACACTTGACTCCCTTTGAAAGGGCACTTTCCTCAAATAGCCCTCTACTGAAGAAGGTCTCCCATGTTCTGGAGAAACATGTGGATCTGAATAAGCCTCTTAAGCCAACCTTCCTGTCCTAATGGGAAGCGGATTTGAATATCATACTATCAGAGGATGATGTGAGGAATATCCTCCTTTCAGCTCAAGGACACTCCCAATGCATTCACATTCAAGAGAACCACTACAGGCTCCTGTCCAGGTGGTATCGTACACCCTTGTGGCTCTTCAGACAATCTCTCTCCTCTTCAAACCTGTGTTGGTGCAGCTAATCTCATGAAGGGACTCTCTCTCATATATGGTGACTACTCAGATTCTTAAAACCCCTTTCGTCATCACACCAGCAATAGTGCTCCTCTCCTTACCGTCTACGCAATACCGGCCATCCTAATCTAATCTGATCTCTTACCTCCCAGCTGCGGCCAAAGTACTCATCCCACAATTCTGGCTTCAAAAAGAGATTCCGACGAAGCAACTGTGGCTTTCTCAAGTTCATCAGATAGCTCATTTTGAAGAACTTTCGAGCTGGCAAAATCATTCACATGACAAATTCAGGAAATTGTGGGCTCCCTGGTTCTATTACTCTCAGTGAAATATGTGTTGGCTTTTTTTTACAATCCTCCTTTTTCTTTTTCTGCCTCTCTTGCTCTCTTGCTATTGCTCTCTCTCCTCCTTCGCTCTTTCTCTCTGTCTTTCTTCTCTCCTTACCTTCTCTCTTTTGGTCTGTCATCCTCTCTTCTTTTTTTGATAGATTGTCGTTGTTTATTTCCTGCGTCCCTCCTCACACAAAATGAGTGCTGCATGACTTACAGCACTGTTTGTCTCATGATACCAGGTCGGAAGGGCCCAAACTGAAGCGGAAAGAGGAGAGGCCGCGAGCAGGAGCGGGGTGAGGTAAGTGATGCAGCCAGGTTCTCCCTGGTTTTGCGATCCGGTTTTAATAACTGGATTGCAAAACCGGGGAGAAGTGGCACTGCCGACCCGGTTCTGCTATTAGTAGAGCAGAAAGTCACAGGTTTCCTGCTCTACTGCTCACAGATTTGTAGGTCACGGGCCCCATTGAGCCTGTGGCCTACAAGCTAAGCACCAGTCCTTACCTGTCTGCTCCTGTCGCCTCCTGCTTCTTCCTGCTCCGGGCGCACATGACGTCACATCAGTGCGCCCAGAGCAAGATGGAGCGGGGAGGCGACAGGGGCAGACAAGTAAGTAATGACCTAATACTGCTATATGGGGGGCTAGTGAAGGGGCTACTGTATGGCTCATACAGCATCCCTTTCACTATCCTCCCCCAACATTAGCCACTTCACTATTCCCCGCCCCCTTACATTAGCCACTCCACTATCCCCCCATACATTAGCCACTTCACTATTCCCCCCCCCATACATTAGCCACTTCACTATTCCCCCCCCCATACAGTGGCCTACTTCATTATTCCCCACCCCATACATTAGCCATTTTACTATTCCTTCACTATGATGGGGCCATTATATTGTGGGGGGGTGGAGCAGTGATGGAGGCCAATATCCTAGGGGACATTAAATGGGTTGTCCAGGATAACCCCCACCAAAACTTACTATACTGTTCCCAGTGTCTTCCAGCGCGGTTCGGTCCTGCAGCTCCGTTGTTTTCTTCTGCATGTGATCCCTGAGGCCAATCAGCCGCCTAATGGAAGAGACCTGGGATGTCACAGCCAGTGAGGACTTCCGGCAAAAGAAGACAGCGGAACTGCAGGACCAGACTGTGCTGGAAGGACAGCGGAACAATAGGAACAAGTGAGTATGTTTTTTTTTTTTTCACCTCCCCCAGACTAATTACAAAAAAAATATATATATATGCTGGACAACCTCTATAAAGTGTGGGGCATTAGATGGTTATATTAAAGGGGTTGTCCAGGCATAATTTTTATGGTTTGTCCTCAGGATAGGCCATAAATACCTGATCTGTAGGCGGCCGACCCTAGACCGATCAGCTGTACGAAGCCACTTCCGGCGACCGTCCTGTACTCAATACAGGGCCGGAAGCAGAAAGCTCTGTTCACTGTATATGGGCTGGGCACCTTCACTGTATCTCAGCACATATTGAAGTCAGTAGGAGCTGAGATGCAGTGAAGGCTCCCGGGCTGCTGTACAGCGGATGGAGCTTTCTGCGTCCGGCCCTGTGTTGTGTACAGAACATGCTCCGGAAGTGGTTCCGTGCAGCTGATGGGACCGTGTGTCAGACCCCTAGCAATCAGGTATTTATAGCCTATCCTGAGGATTGGCCATAAAAAAATAACCCTGGACAACCCCTTTAATATGCCCCACATAGTTTAATGTCCCCCTCACACAGGATGTTAGCCCCCATCACTGCCCCACACAATATAATGGCAACATCACTGTTCCTCTTACAGTATGGGGGACTAGTGAAGTGGCCATCAAAAAAAAAAATTTGGCCCAAACAACCACTTTAAAGAGACTGTCCATAAATTGGAGCGACCACTGTGGCGGCCAGGGAGGTGTAAAAATTAAAAAAAGCATACTCACCTGTCCCTAGCACCCCGTTGTCCCCCCGCCTGTGTCTGTTCGGTATCATGGCAGCGCCTCATTTCTAGAAATCCTGTAAATAATTGGTCTTAGCGGTCACATGAGGTGCAGGACTCCCACCAAGAAGGCGCTGGCATGAGACTGAATCGACACTGGTGGCGGACAACGGAGCGCCGGGGACAGATGAGTACATGTTTTTATTTATTTTTTATTTTATTTTAAACCTCCTGCCGGCACATGGGTTGCTCCAATTCCTGGACAACCTCTTTAAGTCTAAGGCCCCATGTTGCGGAAACGCAGCTTTTTTTGTTGCAGATTTTGTTGCGTTTTTTTGAGCCAAAGACAAGGGTGGCTACAAAAGGAATGGGAAATATATAGGAAGTTCTTATACTTCTCCCTTCTGCTCAATCCACTCCTGGCTTTGGCTCAAAAAACCGCAACAAAATCTGCAACAAAAAAAGCTGTGTTTCCACAACGTGGTGCCTTAGCCTAAAGGATTTATCCATCTTTCTAATATTGATGGTCTGTCCTTGGGATAGGCCATCAATATTACATCTGCAGGGGTCCAACAGCCAGGACTTCTGCAAATCAGCTTTACCAGGACAGTGCAGCTACAGGTAATAATAATTCCAGGAGCCATGCTGTTCACTTACCATATAGGGTGTAGCAGTGGGTTTAGGTAGTGCAGTGGGGAACATCGTATAGCTGTGAGCAGCATGACTCCTGACATGTTAATACGTTTAGCCGCCCTGTCTCGGTACAGCTGATCTGTAAGGGTTCTGGCGGTGGGCCCCTAGAAACAATTCCACTGGTGGGCCCTAGACATCCCAGTCTGACACTGCATGATACGTATCTTATTATATGTTTGGTTACTATGGTTACTTTATTAGGAATATACAAATATGACTGTTCATATATATTTCTTGTTCCAATATTGTACATACTGTTCCTTAATGGACATATCATATGCCTGTTTTTTCTCATATATCTAAGGGTGGGTTCACACCTGCGCTTGGTGTCCGTCCGTCGCCAATCCAGTGAAAATCTCGGCGAACTGGATTGGCGTCGGATACAGACCGGTCAGCGGCGCATTGGTTAAAAACCCATTCATTTGAATGGGTTTTTAAAGCAGTGCGCGGGTGTGCGCTTACAACCTCTGCGCTGCGAATCCTTTTTTTTCGTCGGAAACAAAGTCGGACACGCAGGACTTCGTGTCCGACGAAAAAAAAAAGGATTCGCAGCGCAGAGGGTGTAAGCACACATCCGCGCACTGCTTTAAAAACCCATTCAAATGAATGGGTTTTTAACCAATGCGCCGCTGACCGGTCTGTATCCGACGCCAATCCAGTTCGCCTAGATTTTCACTGGATTGGCGACGGACGGACAGCAAGCGCAGGTGTGAACGAAGCATCATTTGTATGTGCTATTACTCATGCTTTTGAAAATATTTTTGAAAATTAATAAAAATATTTAAAAACATAGTGTAACTACAACATTTATGCATATGCAGATGTGTCTTTACCTATTCGTTTGACTAGACATGTCCATATCTATGTATCACAAGCTAAGCTGCTTTTTTCTATACATGGTTTTGCGAAAATCTGTCACAGACATATTCTGTTGTGTATATGTGTGATTACCCAGTAGAATAGGATGAATTGATGACTTTCAAGGTTGTTGTTTCTAGACATGTTCAGAGTTATGTGTTACAAGTTAGTTAACATTTCAAGACAAAACTAGTTTGTAAAATTGTATCACAAGGTGATGTCCTATATGTGTTTTTGTGTGCCTACCCATTGTTTGTTTGCAAATTGCAGCCTTTTAAGGTTTTTGCTGTCATGTCACAATATTCGTTGAATTTGTTTAATGAGAAAGTGAAAACCTTAACTAAATTTGAGGAAACACCTTAACCCGCTTACAGATGTTGTGGAGCTTCTGGTGTTGCAAAGCCTAATGTAAAGTTAATGCAGAGAACCAGAACAATGAATTAAGCTGATTGAGACCTTCTCCTGCAGCAAGACATTCAGGAAGGCCATTATTGTGGTCATAAATTAACAATGAAAAAGTTGACGTCACAGAAGAGAGCCAGATGTCACAAGGAGAGCTCCACATGCCGCGAGGAGGTCCAAAAGAGGTAAGAGAAGGTGAGTATGAATGTTTTTTTATTTTTCACATCTCCCCTGGGCCTTCATTATTATTATCTGGAGTCTAAAGAGACCCAAGAGTATAATGCAGCAGCCATTTTAGTTCACCCAAGACAAATCTCCATTTGTTCAGTTTTGTAAAAAAATCTTAATTTGGAATATTCGGGTCGAACCCGGCTCAGTACGAACCGATTTGCCCATCTCTATTGACAACACTGAGGCAGATGACTCAGAAGAATATTTTACAAATGCAACAAAATCTTTTTTTAAAGAGGTAATATGCGAGTAATTTACAATTCACCCAATTACAACTCAATCTCAGTTCACTGGTTAAATCCATCTTCAGATATATCAGATTTAATGAGTAATCACAGTATAGCTTCAGTCCATTGACATCTTTAGGGAGGGTCAAAACAGGAGGGAGCTGCTGTAGACAAAGGCAAAAAGACACAGATTCTGCATCTTTGAGTAAGTGTTCTACTATCTTACCTCATTGCTGGATTCACAACAAAACTGATAATTACTTCTGCGTTATGTCCTCCATGCCTCTGCTGCTCATGAGTGTGTGAGACATCTATCTCCCTTAATAAAGTGTATGGGTAAAATCATAGCAGCTAGTCTGTGCCCCTTCAGGGAAAACTGATCATTAAAGTTTAATCATGCAGAGTTGAAAACTGCTGGGAAGTTTTGATTGAAAAATTAATTTGGGACTGGGCAACCCATTTAAAAAAAGAACTAAAGAATTTGAAGAAAAAATTGTGGCACACTGTCAGTGTTCCTGCCAGTTGAAAAGTGATAAAGAATTGAATTTATAAAAAATCAACCAAAAATTATCCTTTTAGACATTGAGACATTTGAGACATTGTGACATAAAAATGGTGTTGGTATTGAAAGAAACAATGGCACAGGTTTTTTTTTTTTTTTATGTGGGTACCTTTTTTTATATAATCCTGTTTTTTATACCAACAGTCTGGCACCAACAGTGTGAAATAGTAGAATGTGATGGACCAGGCCCCTGGACCTATCTGGCTGATTGGTGCAGAGGTGGTATTTGTGGAAACAAGAGTGGCAGTACAGTATGCGATAATGTGAGGTAATGTCCAGCTGTGTAGGCATAGCAGGCAGCATCAGCAGTAAATGGAACATGATACAAGGAGACAGTGACAGATGTGTAAAAATCCTCATGGATTTATTTTGACAAAAGTAATTTTTTCCACACATGTGGTGAACAGTTTGGTCCACCTAAATGTTACAATGTCACCTGCTGTACTAAAGAGCCTCAACTCTTGAGGTTGGACAAGGTAAAACTCCCATGGCAAACAGAGTCACCTTCTTCCACTGCTTTAACTTATTGGCCCTAAATTCCAAGGGGTCAAAGTTATCTACTGGAATACAGGAGTATTCTAGTTACTATTATACCTGCCTGTGTAGTCAGTGGGTGTCAGTTACGTGCTGTGGGTCTGGTTGATGCTGCAAAGTGAAACATTGCTGGTTCAGCATGTTTCTAGTGCTGCTTTCCCTCCTGCTACTTGCAGTTTTGTCACTGGCAGTATATTAAAACATGTAAAATGTCAGTGTAAGAAAGTAACAGAATTTCCTGTGTAACTTCCCGGATAACCACCAACATCAGAATCTCAGCTGGATCACCCCTTCTTTTCACCTAATAATATAGGGAGGGGATTTATGTGGATCTGTTCTGTTACTTTCTTACACTGACATTTTACATGTTTTAATATACTGGTAGTTTGCTGTGGGATTCCACTGTATATTGAGTAGACCTCCTTCTCCACAAAGTGTAGATGTCCAGTAGGGCATAGGAAGATTATATCCTTGGAATCCAGTGGTTATCTTATTGAGACCATGGAGTCTGGGGGAATCTAAGGGCCCTTGGACTCACACATATTTGAGTCTATAGACACCGCGTTTATGAGTGAGATGGGGGAGAGAGGTTATAAAGTCATCTATCCTGATATGTGGAAACTGTGACCACGTTTAGATCATTAGGGGGCTAGGGAGTTAATTATCTGCAGATTGAGCATACCCCTATACTACATGACGATCTTGACAAACTATCAGTTCATATCTTTTTGTATGTTAGTGGACGTCATTTAAGTAGTTTTTCGTTTTTATCGGTGATTATTAAAAGTTATGTTTTATATTCTGTTTTGGGACTACCCACTTCTGTGAGACAGTTTAATATTGGGGATGGTTCCCATCCCCCTGTGACACATGTAACTGGCACAAGCAGCAGTCTAGCTAAAAGCTGTGATAAGCTGAGTATACAGCCTATCCTGATAAAATTCCAATTTTGCCTCCCTTTGAGAGGCAAGAAATAATTCCCTCATTTTGGCTTTATAATGAGGATCTAAAAAGTTGGAAATCTAGCACTAATTCCTGCTTCATGCTAATAATACGCTTGTCACTATGTAAGCAGCGAAGCATACATCCTGCCACGCTTGCAAGTGTGTGCACAGACCCAGGGGCCTGCCATGGTTGGTCTTCTTGGTCAGCATGACCTTTGTGTGTTGTTTTAACTATGTCTCATTTCCTTTATATTGTAAAATGCCTTTGATTTAAAAGCTATTTGAAATAGGGTTATGTAAGTTTCTCAAGGAACTCACTGAATGAGCGGGATAAATTTAAACTAAGATGAGTCAGTCATACGCAATAATACTATACAAAATCCTGTCAACTATATCCGTAATAATTATTAAATTATTTCTATTTAAAGGGGTATTTCGGGCAAAAAAATTAATTTTCAAAAAAGGTCTGTTAATAGGTTAAAAAGTGCACCCAAATACCTTTTGCAGTGTTTTGAGTGATTTATGGGTTCTATTGGAGCTCCTAGCATCCTCTGCATTTGCTTACATCTGCATCTTCCTATTTTGTGCCTTTCCTACAACTCCCATGATTCCTTGGGCTGCACTCAGAGCTGACTCACTCCCCCTCCCTTTCTCACTAACTCCCCCCTCCCTTTCTCACTCACTCTCCCTCCCTGTTTCCCTAGCTAGCCCTCCCACTACACCCTCAGCAGCTATCTTTAGACTCCTAGTTCTCATTCACTCAATAACCTTCTCCTTTGTCTGTAATATTGTAATTACTTCCATATATCATCATTACAGTTACAGAGAGAAAGCTTTAGGACAACAATGACATACATACATACAGTACAGACCAAAAGTTTGGACACACCTTCTCATTCCAAGAATTTTCTGTATTCTTATGACTATAAAAATTGTAGATTCACACTGAAGACATCAAAACTATGAATTAACACATGTGGAATTTTATACTTAACAAAAAAGTGTGAAACAACTGAAAATATGTCTTATATTCTAGGTTCTTCAAAGTAGCCACCTTTTGCTTTGATTACTGCTTTGCACACTCTTGGCATTCTCTTGATGAGCTTCAAGAGGTAGTCACCTGAAATGGTTTTCACTTCACAGGTGTGCCCTGTCAGGTTTAATAAGTGGGATTTCTTGCCTTATAAATGGGGTTGGGACCATCAGTTGTGTTGTTCAGAAGTCAGGTGGATACACAGCTGATAGTCCTACTAAATGGAGTGTTAGAATTTGTATTATGGCAAGAAAAAAGCAGCTAAGTAAAGAAAAACGAGTGACTATCATTACTTTAAGAAATAAAGGTCAGTCAGTCTGAAAAATTGAGAAAACTTTGAAAGTGTCCCCAAATGCAGTGACCAAAACCATCAAGTGCTACAAAGAAACTGGCTCACATGAGGACCGCTCCAGGAAAGGAAGCCCAAGAGTCACCTCTGCTGCGGAGGATAGGTTCATCCGAGTCACCAGCCTCAGAAATCGCAGGTTAACAGCAGCTCAGATTAGAGACCAGGTCAATGCCACACAGAGTTCTAGCAGCAGACACATCTATACAACAACTGTTAAGAGGAGACTGTGTGCAGCAGGCCTTCATGGTAAAATAGCTGCTAGGAAACCACTGCTAAGGACAGGCAGCAAGCAGAAGAGACTTGTTTGGGCTAAAGAACACAAGGAATGGACATTAGACCTGTGGAAATCTGTGCTTTGGTCTGATGAGTCCAAATTTGAGATCTTTGGCTCCAACCACCGTGTCTTTGTGCGACACAGAAAAGGTGAACGAATGGACTCTACATGCCTGGTTCCCACCGTGAAGCATGGAGGAGGAGGTGTGATGGTGTGGGGGTGCTTTGCTGGTGACACTGTTGGGGATTTATTCAAAATTGAAGGAATACTGAACCAGCATGGTTACCACAGCATCTTGCAGCAGCATGCTATTCCATCCGGTTTGCGTTTAGTTGGACCATCATTTATTTTTCAACAGGACAATGACCCCAAACACACCTCCAGACTGTGTAAGGGCTATTTGACCAAGAAGGAGAGTGATGAGGTGCTACGCCAGATGACCTGGCCTCCTCAGTCAACAGACCTGAACCCAATCGAGATGGTTTGGGGTGAGCTGGACCGCAGAGTGAAGGCAAAAGGGCCAACAAGTGCTAAGCATCTCTGGGAACTCCTTCAAGACTGTTGGAAGACCATTTCAGGTGACTACCTCTTGAAGCTCATCAAGAGAATGGCAAGAGTGTGCAAAGCGGTAATCAAAGCAAAAGGTGGCTACTTTGAAGAACCTACAATATAAGACATATTTTCAGTACTGTACATAAAGATAAATATTTTGACAACTAGGTAGACCTCACCTATGAGAGACAAAGTGGCCCCACGCACAGTATAATACTCCACAGTGGCCCCTGCACAGTATGATATGCGCCACAGTAGCACCTGCACAGTATAATGCTCCACAGTGGCCCCTGCACAGTATAATGCTCCACAGTGGTCACCGCACAGTATAATAGCCTCCATAGTGCCCCCCGCACAGTATAATATGGATTGCAAATGCGCAGTCCATATTATACGGCGCTACATGCCGGCAAGATTCCCCGCAGCCTCCACCTCCGTAGACTTTGATGAGCCCACAATTTTATCTCTTAAATTTTAATGTTAACTTTAATTGTTTTTGATCACTGCTTAAGGCTGAGGTGCCACGTTGCGGAAAATCAGCTATTTATGTTGCAGATTTTGCTGCGTTTCTTTGAGCCAAAGCCAAGAATGGCTACAAAAGAAATCGGAAAGATATAGGAAGTACTTACAGTATACTTCTCCCCTCTGCCCAATCCACTACTGGCTTTAGCTCAAAAAAAAAAAATAAAAACGCAGCAAAATCTGCAACAAAAAACCTGCGTTTCCGCAACGTGGAGCCTCAGCCTAATTGTTTTTGAGCATAGGTTTGCTTAATTTTGTCAGTTTATCTTTCTTTTGGCTGATATCTCTTTGGATGATACCAAGGTTGAACTAAATATAGTATACTGTCTGAACTGCTCTTCATGCCTTATGTATTTCATTATCCTACTACATCTTATTTATTTGCTGCAGTCTCCTGCTGATGATTTTTTTTTATGTATGCTTACTAAAATTATTGGGATCACAGGCCATAATCAGAAGAATGGATATCGCATACATTCAAGTATGATTTTCGTTTTTTAATATGTTCTTATTACTGTTTTGTGTGGAGGTTTGGATTGATGGAATCTAAAAAAAATAGTGGGCTGTTTGGTTTTAGACTGCTTGCTCTTTAACTACCCCTTTGTGAATTTTATCCCTGCAATGTACTGTATAAAGCCCCGAGGATAAATCTGTACTCTAGGATTTCTCTCTTTACATACCAACATTTCTATAAAAAAAAACAAAAAAATAAACCTTACTTAGACACCTTTAGCAGACAGCATTGTTTTCAGGAATAGGCGTTGACCTGTGGTGGGGAAAATAGGTTTATTCCCAGATAGATACCCCAATGGTGTACTCATGTGTACAGGCTTAAAGAGAATGCATCACTTACATACAGTGGGTACGGAAAGTATTCAGACCCCTTTAAATTTTTCACTCTTTGTTTCATTGCAGCCATTTGCTAAAAGCAAAAAAGTTCATTTTATTTCTCATTAATGTACACTCAGCACCCCATCTTGACAGAAAAAAAACAAATGTAGATATTTTTGCAAATTTATTAAAAAAGAAAAACTGAAATATCACATGGTCATAAGTATTCAGACCCTTTGCTGTGACACTCAGATTTAACTCACATGCTGTCCATTTCCTTCTGATCCTCCTTGAGACGGTTCTACTGCTTCATTGGAGTCCAGCTGTGTTTAATTATACTGATTGGACTTGATTAGGAAAGGCACACACCTGTATATATAAGACCTCACAGCTCACAGTGCATGTCAGAGCAAATGAGAATCATGAGGTCAAAGGAACTGCCCATGGAGCTCAGAGACAGAATTGTGGCAAGGCATAGATCTAGTTAAGGTTACAAAAGAATTTCTGCAGCACTCAAGGTTCCTAAGAGCACAGTGGCCTCCATAATCCTTAAATGGAAGAAGTTTGGGACGACCAGAACTCTTTGTAGACCTGGCCGTCCAGCCAAACTGAGCAATCGTGGGAGAAGAGCCTTGGTGAGAGAGGTAAAGAAGAACCCAAAGATCACTGTGGCTGAACTCCAGAGATGCAGTAGGGAGATGGGAGAAAGTTCCACAAAGTCAACTATCACTGCAGCCCTCCACCAGTCATGGCTTTATGGCAGAGTGGCCCAAAGGAAGCCTCTCCTCAGTGCAAGACATATGAAAGCCCGCATAGAGTTTGCCAAAAATCACATGAAGGATTCCCAGACTATGAGAAATAAGATTCTCTGGTCTGATGAGATGAAGATTGAACTTTTTAGTGTTAATTCTAAGCGGTATGTGTGGAGAAAACCAGGCACTGTTCATCACCTGCCCAATACAATCCCAACAGTGAAACATGGTGGTGGCAGCATCATGCTATGGGGGTGCTTTTCAGCTGCAGGGACAGGACGACTCATTGCAATTGAAGGAAAGATGAATGCGGCCAAATACAGAGATATCCTGGAAGAAAACCTCTTCCAGAGTGCTCTGGACCTCAGATAGGCCGAAGGTTCACCTTCCAACAAGACAATGACCCTAAGCACACAGCTAAAATAACAAAGGAGTGGCTTTGGAACAACTCTGTGACCATTCTTGACTGACCCAATTGAGCATCTCTGGAGAGACCTGAAAATGGCTGTCCACCAACGTTCACCATCCAACCTGACGGAACTGGAGAGGATCTGCAAGGAAGAATGGCAGAGGATCCCCAAAACTTGTTGCATCATTCCCAAGAAGACTCATGGCTGTACTAGCTCAAAAGGGTGCTTCTACTCAATACTGAGCAAAGGGTCTCAATACTTATCACCATGTGATATTTCAGTTTTTCTTTTTTCATAAAATTGCAAAAATATCTACATTTCTGTTTTTTTTTTGTTAAGATTGGGTGCAGAGTGTAACTTTTTTACTTTTAGCAAATGACTGCAATGAAACAAAGAGTGAAAAATTTAAAGGGGTCTGAATACTTTCCGTACCCACTGTACTTTTTACTAATCAAAACAAGATAATAACAAATATTCTTTTTTTAATAGGTCATTATGATGGGAAGAGATAGAAGCTGTTGTAAAGTTCAAATACTGCTAGAGTAAAAAGGTTTGCAGCAAAAGGCAAAGCATAGACAGATGGTTGCAACAAGCAGTTATTTACTAGTGCTTCTCAATCGTGAGGCACTAACTTATATAATTAACAGTAACAGTTAAAATACAGTGCAACAGAATCCAGTTGCAAGACAACTTGGCTGGTTGAATTCTCACTTGAGCATCCAAAAAATGTATTCCAAATGTCTAGGCTTGGTTGTACTTAGCGTGCCTCACTGTCCAGAATGGTGGCAACAACATCATAGGGTACTTTCAGGATCTTACTGTGCTAAGTCCCCTCTACACCTGTCCAATTAACTCACTGGTTGGAAGTCATCCGCTTGATATAATTATTAGCTCCATCTCTATGAAGGGGATCAGTCCATGCATCCCACATAAGCATGAAAGCTACTTACATTGGGTTTAGTGATGCAGTGTCATGCCCTGCAGCTGGAATAGTGCAAGCAACTCACATTTTTTTACTGCAGTTTCAGCAAGGCAACATTTGGCAGGAGCAATCTTTCACAAGATGCATAGCTTTAGGGCACCACTGAGTTGGAGCAGAAGCTTACAGATGGTTCTCCCTAGGTCAGCTTGCATAGTTCCTTTCTTCTCCTAAAGAAAGTTGACTAAATCTTTCCTTTCCCTGACTAGAATGTTTTATCAGGATGTTCCATTGAGTCTTGCTCCAATCTCATTACTACAGTCCATCTTAAAGTTACATCAAGCTCAACATATTTAAAAGGGGGTTCAACCTCTATTTTATCCCCTAGTAAGGCTTAAAATAAGACACTCTATGTGCTCACCTATCTGTTCGGCCAAGGAGTCAACAGAGAGTCTCCATTTGAGTCCATGGTCTTTGTTTACCTTCTGCTGCACACAAGCACGTCAGCCAATCAGTGCCAGAAGAATGATGCACCTGTTGAACATCACTTCTCAGTCATTGACTGATTCACTGCTATTTGAACCAAAGGTCAGGAAGACCGAATACGGAAAAAGACTCTCCTCTGGATCCTAGGTTGAATGGACAGGTGGGTATATAATTTTTTTTATTTTAAGCTTTCCTAGGGGTTAAAAATGAAAGTGGAACACCCCTTTAAACAGCATCAAATATACAACAAAGTGCAATTTCAAAAGTAAAAAGAACTGTCAACATTTTAGCAGTGTTCCACTGGGACACTTCAGATAGAAGTTGTAAGCCCTGCACTTTCCAGGGAGACAATGGCCTTTAGCCAGTTAAAAAGCCAGAGTTAGCCAGAGTTAGACTCTGTTAAGTAGAAATGGGTGAACCTCCCAAGATTTGTTTCTTTTTTGGTTTGGGTGATTCAGTCCCAAATTTTTTTTTCTGGGTTGAACACACTTGGTACAAATCAAAGCTTAAATTGGCTTAAAACATAGTTTATGACACTATGTGAGCTCCTAGGAAAATATCTATCCAATTTCTAGCCAAAAACCGCCAAAGTAATGTTGAAGTGAAAGCAACATGTATGTTTATGGAAAAAATGGATGGTAAACGCTGGATACAAACTCCTAGTTAACCATACACTACCCTGCACTTGCTTTTATGCATTTTAACATTTAAAAATCTCCAAGAATTACAATTTGCTTGCCCGTGGTTTTTTAGACACATGTGGTGGTTATATTTAGAGATGAGCGAATTTCTCAGAAGTTAGTTTTGCCAGTTCGATTCGAAGTTCCAAAAAAATTAGCTTCGATTCGAATTACTTCGCGGTGAATATCACTAAAAAAACACCTATTTCCTAGCTTCAGAGAGCCTCTAAAGTGGTGTAGAACACTGTGCCTTGCAGTAACACAAATAGGGAGTCTACTGTGGTAGTCAAACAATACTATGAGTCCGAATGACACGCACATGACAGGCGTCGCTCTTAGAATCGATGCACACTTCACTTATTTGGACAGTTACGGGGCCAAAACTGTCCAACTAACTCAAGTGTGAACCCAGCCTTACAGGTCCATGTTAGTGCCAGGTAGAAAGAACCATGCAGAGGCCCAACATCCTACTGTAGAGTGAAAGAGCACACTCCTTTATCACCCTCATTAGCAGATTCCACATAGATGTCTACAGAGTGGCAAGGTAACATAATGTGGAGTTGGCAGCAGCATGAGGATGCCATACAGTGACCCAGTGGCAGCGTCATGAGGAGGGCATACAGTGACCCAGTGGCAGAGGTGGAGGTAGTAGCAGCCTTAGGAGGGCTTACAGTGACCCAGTGGCAGCGGCATGAGGAGGGCATACAGTGACCCAGTGGCAGAGGTGGAGGTAGTAGCAGCCTTAGGAGGGCTTACAGTGACACAGTGGCAGCGGCATGAGGAGGGCATACAGTGACCCAGTGGCAGCAGCATGAGTAGCACACAGAGTGACTCAGTGGGAAGCAGCATGAGGAGGACATACAGTGACCCAGTTCCTCCCCTGTGTGACTTTGTTAGCCTAGGCAAACGAGGTGTAGAACAGCATGACACCGCTGTGCCCTGCACATGTGGTATGCTGGAGGAGCATACACCATATTTAAAGGTGTTTATTAGTGTGGAAGCCCATAAGGAGGACCATATTCACCATTTTGTTCCCAGTATAAAGTTGCAGGCCATTTATCAATACAGTATTGTCAATAATTCAATAATTTGGAGCCACAAATCTCTGCCTTTATCACGCTTTTGTTATAGGTGTTAATTAGTGGGGAAAGAAATAAGGGGCATATTTCCCTTTCTCCTGAAAGTAGAAAATAACAGGCCTTTTTGCCCTTTGCAATTACGTTTTTTCACTGAACAGTATGTCAGACTGAGAAGCGAGAGGCCATGCACAGGGGAGGGACGCAGGCCTAAATGTTTCTGACGCAGGCACAGGTCGCAGCAGAGTAAGGGGGCGTGGCAGCAGGGGTCAGTTACAGAGGCCTGTGCTGCCAGTGTCAAGTAGCGGTCGTTTCTTGACCAGCAGCCCAACGGTTGTAGACTGGTTGACTCGATCATCCAATTCATGCCAAGTCACAACAGACGGTGGGTTCGTCAGACACAACCCTTAGTTGGCATGGCCCAACAGCAGGCCCTGTGCCCTCACCTGTCCTCAACTTGCCTTTGTCCTTTTCTGTTCCCTCAGCTAGAAGTACTCTATGCTGTGGGCTCAGATCCACTGTACAGTGAGGAAGAGATATTATTATTATTTATTATTATTCTTTATTTATATAGCACCATTAATTCCATGGTGCTTTACATTTGAGGGTTAACATACGGTACACAAGATTTACTAAACAGATAATACTAACAGTGACCAACTGGCACAGTGGGATACAGGGTTCTGCCCGCAAGGGCTTACAATCTATGAGGGAAGAGGGATAGAGACAGAAGGTGGGGTAGAGGCTGTTCATGTGGTGGTATGGAGACAGTAGCATTATTGGGGGTTGTAGGCCTTCCTGAATAGGTGAGTCTTCAGGGTCTTCTTGAAGCTTGTGATTGTAGGGGTCAGTCTTATGTGTCTTGGTAATGAGTTCCAGAGTATGGGAGAAGTCTTGGAGACGGTTGTGTGAAAAGCGGATAAGAGCAGAGCGGAGTAGGAGGTCTTTGGAGGATCGGAGGTTACGTGTGGGCAGGTAGCGGGAGATTAGGTCAGAGATATATGGAGAGGATAGGTTGTGGATGGCTTTGTATGTCAGCGTTAATAATTTGAACTCTATTCGCTGGGCAACAGGTAGCCAGTGAAGAGATTGGCAGAGGGGAGCGATGAGGAATGGGGGGAGAAGTGTATTAAACGCAATTTAAGGTGGACTGGAAAAGGGGGTGAGAGTATTTGCTGGGAGTCTAAGCGGGAGATTATGAGGGCATGGATTAGCATCTTTGTAGTTTCTGGGGTGAGGAAGGAGCAGATTCGATGGATGTTCTTGAGTTGGATGTGGCAGGAGGTGTTGAGGGTTTGGATGTGAGGCTTGAAGGATAGGTCAGAGTCCAAGGTTATCCTAAGGCAGCGGACCCACGGGACAATCAGCAGCTACTGCTCAGCTAAGATCTGGAGGAGACATCCGCCGATTCCTCCGGTAGGCAGGCAAGTAGTGATGAGGAGAGTGGTGTGGGAGCTGGTGTTGAGGAGGACATCAGTGAACTGCAGACTGTAGTGGATGACAATGTAGCCGATCATAATTGGGAGGGGCTTCATTGTCATCAGGAGAAGAGGGTTACAGCTTGCGCATGAGGCAGCGGGGTGGAAGCAGTGGGAGGTCGGGAGCTAAACATGCCTGGGGTAGACCACCCGCTTCTCAGCAGCCTACCTGCCCAGAAAGCAGTTGTGCAGGGGTTCACAGAGGCAGTGACAGTAGCAGACAATTAGTGCGGAGTTTTGGGGGTAAATCACCTACTCGGCAGTGTGGCAGTTTTTTGTAAAGCCACCGGGGGAGGTCAACATGGCCATATGTTCAATCTGTGGGCAGAAGGTGAAGCGTGGCCAAGGTGCCAATGTTGGCACCACAGCCCTGCGTTGACATATGCAGCATCACCATAAAGTGGCCTTGGAGAGCTGTGGCCCCAATGTGGTGGTCCAGCCTGCCACAGCAACCGCTGTAGCACCCAGAGGCAGTCAAGGCTCCACCACCTCAGCCGAAGGAAGCTGTGTGTCCTTCCCATCATCTGCTGGTCGTGATGCTCATGCTCCTCCTCCTCCTCCTCCTAGTCAGTCATTGCATCAGCAATCCATCACAGAAGCGATTTTGAAGAGACAACAGTATGTGTGTACTCATCCAACAGTGCAGAAGCTGAACGTTCTCCTGTCAAAGTTGCTGGTGTTGCAGTCCCTCCCTTTCCAAGTGATGGACTCTGCACCTTTCAGAGAACTCATGGCTTGTGCCAAGCCGAGGTGGAAAGTACCAAGCTTTACCAAAAAGGCAGTACCAGTCCTGCAGAAATATGTAGAAGAGAAGGTGGGCCAGTCCTTGAGCCTGTCAGAGTCTGCCAAAGTGCACGGCAGGGCAGACATGTGGAGCTGTAACTACGGTAAAGGACAATATATGTCATTTACGGCCCACTGGGTTAATGTGGTGCCTGCCCAAACACACCAGCAACTTGGACAGGTGACGCAGTTTCAGCCTCCATGTTCTCATGCTGTTGGTCTTGCAACAATGTCAGCCTCATCCTCCACTGTCTCCTCAGCCTCCACTGCAGGGACAATTCACAGTGCTCCTCCAGCATACCACATGTGCAGGGCACAGCGGTGTCACGCTGTTCTACAACTCGTTTGCCGGAGCGAACGGAGTCACAAAGGGGAGGAACTGCTCTGTGTCCTTTCTCAAGAAATCGAATCCTGGCTTTCTCCGTGACACCTCAAAATCAGAACCATGGTGACCGACAACGGGAAGAACATGGTGTCAACGCTTCGTCGATTAGGGCTAAGCCATGCGCCCTGCATGGCGCACGTGTTCAATCTGGTTGTCAAGCGTTTCCTTAAGTGTTCCACCCATCTGCAAGACATCCTAAAAATGTCAAGGAAACTTTGCATGCACTTCAGCCACTCGTACACCGCCAAGCACACCCTCCTTGAGCTGCAGCGGCAGAACGGCGTCCCACAACATAGGCTGATGTGCGCTGTTTCCACCCGTTGGAATTCCACCCTCCATATGTTGGATCGACTATATGAACAGAGAAAAGCCATAAACAATTTCTTTATGATCCAAGCGGACAGAGGTACTCCCCTATGTACAGTTGTGCTAAAAAGTTTACATAGCCCGGTCGATTTTTTGGTTTTTTGACTTTTTTTCAGAGAATATGAATGATAACACAAAAACTTTTTCTCCACTCATGGTTAGTGGTTGGTTGAAGCCATTTATTGTCAAACTTCTGAGTTTTCTCTTTGTAAATCATAATGACAACCAAAAACATCAAAATGACCCTGTTCAAAAGTTCACATACCCCAGTTCTTAATACCGTGTATTGCCCCCTCTAACATCAATGACAGCTTGAAGTCTTTTGTGGTAGTTGTGGATGAGGCTCTTTATTTTCTCAGATGGTAAAACTGCCCATTCTTCTTGGCAAAAAGTCTCCAGTTCCTGTAAATTCCTGGGCTGTCTTGCATGTACTGCGAGCTTGAGATCTCCCCAGAGTGGCTCAATAATATTGAGGTCAGGAGACTGAGATGTCCACTCCAGAACCTTCACTTTCTTCTGTTGTAGCCAATGACAGGTAGACTTTGTCCTTGTGTTTTGGATCGTTGTCATGTTGGAAGGTTCAAGTACGTCCCATGTGCAGCTTCCTGGCTGATGAGTGCCTCCAGTATTTGCTGATAACGTGCTGCATTCATCTTTCCTTTAACTTTGACCAAGTTTCCTGTGCCTTTAGCACAACTGTAACTTTAACATTAGCCAGTGGCAGCTCATGTGCGGCACCTGCCGTTTGCTCGTTCCCTTTGAGAAGGCCACTTTGTTAGTCAGTCGCTAGGACTACGGGATGAACAATGTCATTCCACTGATTCACTTCATGGAAAAGATGCTTTTCAGTCTGGCTGGTCAGGGGACTGGAGATGTGACATCTACATCCCAAGGCCACATGAGCCCTGTGGGGGCTGAACTGGAGGAGGAGTATAAGGAGGACATTGGAGCACAAACAATGTGTAACCAAATGGGGGGAGAGGAGGTGCAGGAGCAACAAGAACAGCCAGAGAGAGATGAGGAGGATGAGGCAGATGACCCAGACACACCGTGGCAGTATGCAGGGGAGATGGATGCAGGGAGTCCCTCGGAGTCACTTGCGCATATGGCTCAAAGCATGCTGACTTCCCTGCACAGTGACAGCCAAATTGTCACCATTTGGCAGAGGGATGACTACTGTCTCTTCACCATGTTAGACCCTCGCTACCGGGGAAAAATGGGGTCCTTTTTTACACCCGCTGAGAAGGAGGTCAAACTGAACTACTATAGAGATATCCTATGTAGTAAGTTGGCTGCTGCCTATCTGCGCCATCGTCCATCCTCTCACATGTCTGACCGGTGGGGGCCCTGAGAGCTCAACTTGCACTGGCATGGCAGTTGTGGGAAGAGGTAGGTGTGGCAGGAGCCGTATCTGCTCCATCAGCACAATGGGAACAAAATGGCGAATATGGTACTCCTTATGGGTTTAGACACTAATAAACACCTTTAAATAAGTGATAATAACCGCTAAGAACTATTGAATTATTGAATTATTATTGACAATACTGTTTTAAAAATGGCCTGCAACTTTATACAGGTGACAAAATGGCGAATATGGTCCTTTTTATGTGTTTTGACACTAATAAACACTTTTAAATAAGTGATAACCGCTAAGAATTATTGAATTATTGAATTTTTATTGACAACACTGTTTTTAAATATTGCCTGCAACTTTATACTGGTAACAAAATGGCGAATATGGTCGTTATGTCTTTCCCCACGTTAAAGGCATTTATTACAGATAAGTGCAGATATTATTGTGTGAGAGTGTGAACCTAGAGGGCACTGGTGAGCAACCCAAAAATAGGATTGAAAAGGTCCTCAACCACACCCAGAGGGAGTGTACGCAGCAGGAGAGCTGCTGGAGACCTGCAGGGAGCAGGTAGATGGTGGAACCAGTTGGAGACAGACAAAGCGGTCTGTCCCAAGAGGACTGGATTCCAAGGTGGACTTGGTTGAGCTAAGTGTGAGCCAGAATGCTGAAGAGAAGCCTCAGTAAAGCTTCTTGCCCCCAGAGGTTAATCAGGGCTCAACTAGTGAGGTAGTGCCCTGTGTCTGGGCTAGGCTGTTTTTTTTTTGTTTTGTTCCTGTTTTTACTCACAAGCTGAATAAAGCCATTTATTTTGGATTACCACTGCCTGATATTCTGCTTATTTGGCACCCAGTACCACAGGAGGCTGCTGCCTTTGAGGCTAAATTCCCCCCCCAATTGTCACATAAAGAGATCCACACAAGTCCTGGAAGAAAAGTGTTTGGTAACTGCAGTATCAATAAATGTGCATTGTGGCCTACAGCTGAAAAAGAATTCTGTGATTTCAAGTGAGAAACCCAAGATCCTGGGTCGCATCCTCCACTATATCCTCCACCATATGTGACAATTGGGGGGGAATTTAGCCTCAAAGGCAGCAGCCTCCTGGACTCCACAGAGGTGTTGGTGATACTGGGTGCCAAACAAGCAGTATATCAGGCAGTGATAATCCAAAATAAATGGCTTTATTCAGCTTGTGAGTAAAAACAGGAACAAAACAAAAAAACAGCCTAGCCCAGACACAGGGCACTACTTCACTAGTTGAGCCCTGACTAACCTCTGGGGGCAAGAAGCTTTACTGAGGCTTCTCCTCAGCAGTCTGGCTCACACTTAGCTCAACCAAGTCCGCTTTGGAATCCAGCCCTCTTGGGACAGACCGTCTTGTCTGTCTCCAACTGGTTCCACCATCTACCTACTCCCTGCAGGTCTCCAGCAGCTCTCCTGCTGCGTACACTCCCTCTGGAGTTTGGCCCCACCTATGGGTGTGGTTGAGGACCTTTTCAATCCTATTTTTGGGTTGCTCACCAGCGCCCTCTAGGTTCACAATCTCACAATTGGATGATAATTCAGTTTTCTTTGGCACAATATTACTGAATAATGTTATGCCTTGTAAGAACATTGAATAAGCCCCTTATAATAAACGCCTTTAAAAAGGCTTTTTTTACAGATACGTGCAGATATGGCTTTGGCACAATAGTACTGAATAATGTTATGCCTTGTAAGAACAGTGAATAAGTCCCTTATAATAAAAGCCTTTAAAAAGGCTTTTTTTTTTAAAGATACGTGCAGATATTAGTGTATGATATTTCACTTTTTTTGCTGTAGTGCACTGCAAAAGGCTTGTTGTGTTCCACCTTGAAGACACAGATATGATTAATGAGCAGCAGTATAATGTCAGTGAGTGCTGCAATGTGAATTATGCTGCAAATTCTCGCTGTAAATGAGCCCGCAACCACCCCAAATTCTTCTCTCAATTCTTCCCTATGCTTTCCCTACAGTTCTAAGGCTCAGCCTCTTTCCCTGAACTTCTATATGTTTTCTAAGTCTTTCCCTAGCTCCTGCCGAAGTCTATCCCTACAGTAAGAGCGATGTGGAATGACTGTACCTAAAATGGCAGAGGGTTTATATAGGGCGGTGACATCACAAGTCCTGCTGGCTGCTGATTAGCTGCATACTTGGCATTGTGGGTGATCCTGCGTTCCCAGAGTCCCTTCCCCCTTGTCCTAACATGTGCAGCGGCCATTTTATAAAAAAAATGCGATTTGATGCATCGAAGCGTGAGGAAATCCGGAATCGTGGCGAATCGAAGATTTCCTGAAATTCTGATTGAATTCCACTTCTGCAGAATTGATTCGCTCATCTCTAGTTATATTGCAAAAAGCAATGGTTTTGTAGAAAAAATTTGTTTTGATGACTAAATAACATTTTATGACTTGTAAGTGCTACAGGCTTGTTATTTGGGAGACAATTTTGTATCTTTGAGCCTAGTTAAAAAGGGATGAAGTGGCTTTCCAAAATAAAAAGCCATCAAAAATTATCCCTTCATGGGAGCAGATGTAAAATCAAAATGGGATTGGCATTGAAAGATTGAAAAATGGGTTTTTGATGGTGGTAGAGGTAGCTTAGGCAACATCAGTGGCAGTACAGCATGAAATTATATGATTGACCAAGCTGCAGAACATGTCTGGCTGAGTGGTGGCAGTGGTGGTAGCTGTGACAACATGAATAGCAGTATAGCATGGAATAATGTGATAGACCAGGTTGCAGGAGATTATGTCTGGCATCAGCTGGAAGAATGTGAAAATCCTTATGGATCCATGCCTGATTCATTTTGGCAAAAATAATTTTTTTCCACACTAGCGGTGAATAGTTTCATCCTTCTAAGTATTAAAACACCACCAGCAAACACCCCTTTGGCAATTATGCATAAGGTTGGACAAGATAAAACTCCCATGGCAAACTTGGCCATCTCTTTCCACTGTTCTCACCTATTGGCCTAGAATTCTATGGGGACACAGTTATCTGATGGAATATAGGTGCACTCTATGTATGACTGTACCTGCTATTGCAGCCAGTGGGTGTCAGTTGAAAATTGTAGGTCTGATTGGCTCTGCAAGCTGAAAAATTTCTGGTTTATCTTGTTGCAAATAATGTACTGACTGCTGCTGCTTTTACTTCTGCTACTTGCTAGCTGTTGCACTGGCAGAGGAGATGGAGCGCTGGCTTAGTGAGGTGGGCTGGGAGTGGGCAGAGGTCACTGGGCACGCCTGTGACTGGCACTTGCAATGGTCTGAGTGTGCACGGACCCAGTGGCCTGCCATGGTTTGTCGTTTGGCCTTCGTGGTCTTCGTTATCATCTTGAAAGGAATAAAGGTCAGCCTCCTCCCATGACTGTGCCTGTGACATCAAGGGCAGCTCTGCATTCAATGGAAAGTTTTCCTACTCCGCCTTCTTCCAGTATAGGAATCCCAGTTCTTCCACTATAATGACCCTGAACCAAATCTTTATCCTCCACCAGTTTCTCTTGGATCAACCCAGGGTGATGACATTGACTAAGAGATGAAAGCTGTTCTTCCTGTTCCGTCCCTTGTTACATTAGTGTTTCCTGTGAGATATATAATAAAAGGATGAAATTGCTGAATGCATAATCGTTCACTGCCTTCTGCTCACAGACTCTCGAACATGTTTAAGGTGGAGTTCCACTGCGTTGGAATGTTGCAGATAAGGTGCTGTAAAGGCTGACTTTTTTGTTGCTGCAGGTCGAGGGTGTCTTTAACTGTATAAGAAAGGTTGAAATGCACAGACACTTTTCTGGCCATGAAAACCTCTATTAAATAAATTAGCGCACCTCCAGATTCAGCACAAGCGCTATACAGGGACAATGTGTTATTCGACTGAACTGCAACACAGCAACAATATTGTTTAGTTGGCAAGTAGCCATCCAGCAGAATACTTGCTGCAGGACACAGTGGAGCAGCTCCTCTGCAATGTGGCTTTTCTGATCCAGGCTCACTAACTTTAAAACTGCATGTTAACACTTCACTTTACACCCATGAAATGAAGGAGTAGTGGAAGTGGAAGAGGACAGGCCCTGAATGGTGTTGGAACTGGGCCTGCACAAACAGAGTGGAACTAGCACCTGGCCTTGTTGCGTTTTCAAACTGTGGTCACTGCTGCTCAAAAATTGACCTAGTGGGCCATGAAAGCCATGTATTGTCCTTGTCCATAATTGCTTCTCCATGTATAAATGGTGGCATGCACATTTCCCCAGACTGACATATCCAAGGAAAGGCCCACATTCTCCGACACATAGCAATATAAAGCAGCACCAGCTTTCCTAGAGAAAAAATGGCATATAGATATCCTCCATCAAGATTGAGCACATGCCATCAGTTGGTGAAACGCAGTGGAATCCACTATGTAGTATGGCAGTCACTGGACTGCCAGAAGCTTGGACAGATGCGAGTTAAGTTGTAGAACCACCAAATGACTGGGTACTGTTTCCTGGACACACATTCCCTTATGGATGACATGGCATGGAAGAGGACGATTCCCACACTGGAGATGAATGGAGATGTGTGTAGTTGCTTCTGCCAACACCAGCAGCGATGGAAATGCATCTGCCACCAATGCAATCACCCTCAGGGCACAAGCTTCCCCTAGGTTTTGCCCAGGCTTTTTGAATGTTGAGACTGCACATTGCTGGAATTGTTTATAACCCCGCATTCACACAACCGAGTTTCAGCCATGAATACAGTCCTGTACTGCGAGTGTCAACACAGTGTATGGTTAAACTCAGAGTTTGTATCCTTTGCTTACCATTCATTTTTCCATAGTCATACATGTCACTTTCACTTTAACATAACTTTGGCTGTATTTGCCTTAGAGAGCTAGAAAGGTAGGTTTATAGGAGCCCTGACAGTGTTTTAAGCCAATTTAAACTGTGGTTCATACCACCCAAAACGAATCTCAGACACAAGCCACCTGAACCCAAAACAAATCTTGTGTAAGGGAATTGCTCGAGGAGCGATTCCCCAGT
The DNA here is from genome assembly GCA_947044405.1 of Leptodactylus fallax. Lineage (NCBI taxonomy): Eukaryota > Metazoa > Chordata > Amphibia > Anura > Leptodactylidae > Leptodactylus > Leptodactylus fallax. The sequence goes on from CAMRHE010000024.1 coordinate 5,813,748, forward strand.
AGCTGCTGGTGAACCCTACGGGGAGGGGCACAACAAGACAGTGAACCCTAAGCTTAACCCCCCCCCCCCCCACTGTCCCTGGCTACTTGCCTGATCTGTCCTAGGCGACAGCCAGCAACTGGTCGACGGTCCCTTCTTAATATAAGTGACACCACAGAACGCAGACAGGACAAACAACAACAAAAGTGAGATCAGCTAGCCAAGGGGTCGGTAACAGTCGATCAGTGCAGTACAGAATCAAAATCCAAGAGAATAGTCAAAGGTAAGCCAGAGGTCAGGAATAAGAATACAGGTAACAAAACAGCAAGGAGTAATAGCCAGTACACACGAGGCAATAGCAAGCGCCAATGTGAATGTGAGCAAACAATAAATAGGAAGGAAGAACCCACCCCAGGCTTGATAGGAGGATAGGCTGTCAATCACACAGGTAAGGCTAAAATTAACTATTAGTGGAGCAGAGGGAAAAGAAGGTAAACTAGATGGGTGTGGTGGAAAATCAATTAAGAAGCTGAGGGAAAAGGGCAATGTTCAGACAATACAAGAAAAACCCAAAGGAAAGAATCACAGACGGACCCGCCTCCTGCACTGCAGCATGCGGCCGGATGGCGCAGAAGTTCGAACGGGTGCGGACGTAACAGTTCCCCACCTTTTATGAGGGCCACCGGACCCTCATCAGACAACCCAGGTTTAGAAGGGTTCTGCTGATGAAACAGCCTAATGAGGCGTGGAGCATGAAGGTCCTTGCCAGGGACCTACGTCCGCTCCTCAGGGCCATAACCCTTCCAATGTACCAGGTACTGGACGGAGTTCTGTACCCAACGGGAATCTAGAATTTTTTCGACCTCATATTCTAGTTCCCCCTGAATTATCACAGGCTCGGGTGGAGTGGATGAAGGAATGACAGGCATAATGTACTTTTTCAAAAGAGATTTATGGAACACGTTGTGAATGCGGAAAGACTTAGGCAGTCGTAGTTTAAATGAGACCGGATTAATAACATCAATGATGGTGTACGGCCCAATGTAACGCGGAGAAAATTTTGCAGATGAAACCCTAAGGCGCAAATTTTTAGTGGACAGCCAAACCCGATCTCCCACCTTGTAATGAGCATCCGGTAAGCATCTCTTATTTGCCTGACTTTATTCATTTTCTTGGGCTTTTACCAGGTTCTGCAGAGCCTGGGCCCATACTGTGCACAGTCGTCGATAAGTCTGTTTGGCGGTAAGATTTATAGATTCAGTGCTATGAAAAGACGAGTACCTAGGGTTAATACCATAGTTACAGTAAAATGGAGACATCTTAGTGGTGGAGTTCCTCCTATTATTTATCGCAAACTCCGCCAACAGCAGGAACTTCCTCCACTGTTCCTAGGCATCAGACACAAAACACCTCAGGTATTGTTCAAGAGACTGGTTGAGTCTCTCCGTCTGTCCATTGGTCTCTGGATGGAATGCGGAAGAAAAAGACAAAGAGACCACCAGACAACCACAAAATTCTCTCCAAAACCTGGAAACAAATTGTACTCCCCGATCAGACACAATATTCTCTGGTACCCCATGCAAACGAAGTATATGATTAATGAATAGAGAGGCTAAGTGTCGAGCACTAGGAAGCTTTTTCAGCGATATGAAATGGCACATTGTAGAGAATTTATCTACCACCACCCATACCACAGTCTTCCCTTGAGAAACAGGCAGATCTGTAATGAAGTTGTAACGTCTCTGCCTGTTCGGGTCTCAGCGCCACCCTCCGCTCGCACGCTGTGGCGAAGGAGGCGTGTTCAGTTTGGTTCTTTGTGTAGGTTTCTTGTTGCTCAGTCAGAACATGGTCCTAGACAATTTAATGGATTTCCGGCCACACCCGTGTTCTGAGCATTTCTCTCTGGACTGCATGGAGTTAATCTCTCCCTGGCCTGTGTGATTGACAGCCTGTGTACCAAACAGGTCTGGGGCTGGTCCCAGACTTTCTATAAACAGGTTGTCAGCCCTCACTTGATTGCCGGTTATTGCTCTAACTTTGCCTGCTCTCTTTGTGCCCTTGATATCTACTGTACCTCTGGCTTGCCTTTTGACTATTCGCTTGCATTGTGTTTTTGTACTGCATTGCTCATTTATTACCGACCCCTTGGCTTCCTGACCTCTCTTTTTCTCGTTTGTTTTGTCTTGTCCTGTTCTGTGTGTCACTTACCCAGTATAGGGCTTGTCTTCAGGTTGTCCTTTTACCGTTTAGGGTAACTGAGGCAATAGGAAGGGACAGTGGCTTGGGTGAGATTAGGGCTCATTTGTCTCTGTCCTTCCTCCCAGACCCCTGCATTAGTGTCAGGGTATTGCTACATTTGGCAAGACCCTAACAGAAGTCCATCGAAAGATGGGACCACGGATTTTTAGGTATACGAAGAGGATGAAGAAGTCCCTCTGGTAACCTTCTAGGTATCTTCATCCTAGCACATACCTCACAGGCTGAGACAAACTCATGTACATCTTGGAACCAACTAGGCCACCAGTATGAGCAAGAGAGCAGATATTTGGCACCAGCATATGTCAGGATGTCCTACTAAAGAGGAACAGTGAATTTCCTCCAACACACAGAGACGAAGTTTGGGGGGTACAAATAATTTCCCAGTGGGAGTATTCCTGGGAGCAAGATCTTGTGAATTAACCACAGACATGGCAATATCAGGATTTATAGTGGCAACTACCACTCCAGGGGCCAGGACTTTTTCCGGGATGTTTCCTGGAGCATCATTGGCACAAAAACGGCGAGAAATAGCATCTTTACTTACAGGTGTCTTTTTTCTTCTGTAGTAAAGGAATAGAAACAGAGTTCAGTGAACACTGGTTTCTATTCTGGAACAGGGAAAACTGGAGATGAGACAGAATTGTGTCTCATCTTGAAGGTCTGTGCACCAGATTGAACTAAAGTGGCCTATTGTCAATGTGACCTAGAGTAACCCAATCACATTCAAGTGTATGGGAGCTGCCCAGCTATTCATATAAGTTGTTAAGCGGCTCCTGCATTCTCAGGAGACGCTGCCCGACAATTAATTTTTAATTAACAGACAGCTCCTGGAAAGGGGAAGGAATCCAGACACACACGCATGATGTCTGTGTGCTGTCCTTTTTTTTCACTGCCCCATAGACATGAATGGCCAAGTCGAGTAGAGAAATGAGAAAAAAAACAGTGCATGCCACTATTTTTTTCTGTCTTTATGTTAATGAAAACCAATATACGAAATATACGATATACGAAAGGCCCCACTGTCTGTGTGTTATGCAATTTTTTCACAGGTAGCACATAGACAGACCATAAACGGAAAAGTAGTAAATGTTAAAGGACCCTTAAAACCAGGTTCGCGATATGGAAAGTCAACAGTTCTAACTAACCCACCCTAATACCTTTCATTGCCAGTACTGTTTTCTAATGAAAAACTTAATAAAATATTTTTAAAAGTTGTTAAACTAGCCAGTATGATCAAATCATTTATTTTCCAAGGCAAGGGTTTTTTTATCATAATTTCACATGGGGAATAGAATGCAACATGCTAAATTTATAGCTATACACCATGACCAAGTGATTTAATACAACCCATTAAACTTTTCTTTTGCCACATAATCACTCATAATTCAAGTCTTCAACATTTTTAAACAATTTTTAATCAATCTTCTGAAATGGCTCATTAATAGCACTATGTCCAGACACTGATAATATCTGCAAGGTAAATTTCACCAAAATAGCAAACCTGTTTCTTAAAGATCATTTTCAAAATATAAAACTTTTTAACTAAAAATATTTTTGTATTTTTCATTTGAAATAAAAAATATGAAAATTTCACATTTCACATATTTACAAAACATAACTTTGTTATATTACTAAAAACAGATTTAGGTTTTCTGCACATTTTCTGCTTTCAATTCAATTTCATTTATAACACTAGAAAACCTACTTTAATTATTTTTAGTTAAAAAAAAACAAAAAAAACATGTGGCTTAATACTCTGTAACTGATACTGCAGAAACTGTTATTTTTGCTCTAGTGGTTGGACAATGGTACTCAGCATAAATGTACAATAATACTGAATGGAATGATACTGTGATACGACAGAAGCGGTTCATAACAATTCAGATTCAGCACAAACTTTTCAAAGACTTTGGATGCAATCAATTCCAAACCTTTAACCCCTTCACGCATTCTCACATACCTGTACGTGGGAGAATGTGGTTAGTTACCGCATCCCCACGTACAGGTACGTGACGGTGATCGAGCGGGCTCAGAAGCAGAGCTCGTGCACCGCGGGAGCCCGGCTGTATTTGACAGCCAGGCTCCCGCTGCAACAGCGGGGACCAGTGGTAACACCGATCCCCGCTGTTTAACCCTTAAGATGCCGTGGTCAATAGCGACCACGCCATCCAAGGGGTTCCGCCATCTTGCCGCCCCCCCCAGCACCCCCCGCGGCGAGATCGGGGGGTGCCGATATCGATAATCTGCAGCCCAGGGTCTGCCAAGTGACCCCAGGCTGCCTGGAGACCCCACTACCTGGTTGATCCTGCCGAGACCTGCGGAAGTCAGCGCTGTGTTTCCATAGCGATGACTTCCTGTATAGACTGCAAGACACTTGTATGCTCGTGTCTTGCAGTCTATAGTACTGAGCCAGAGATCACAGCATCTCTGGCTCAGGTGTCCTAATGGGACACATGAAAAAGTAAAAAGAGTGAAAAAATAAATAAATAAAGTATGTGAAAAAAAATTAATAAAAGAATAAAGCCCCAAAAATTCCCTTTTCCTATATAAAATGAATTATATAAAAAATAAACCTAAAAATTAATAAAAACAATACATATTTGGTATCGCCGCATCCGTAACAACCTGTACAATAAAACTGAAACCATATTTAATGTACACAGTGAACGTCGGGGAAAAAAAAACGCCAAAAGTAATGATTTTTTGCCATCTCATCTTACAAAATATGCCATAAAAAGTGATCAAAAAGTCATATGTACCCCAAGACAGTACCAATAAAAAGCACAGGTTGTCCCGCAAAAAATAAGCCCTAAACCAACTCTCTAAACTGAAAAATAAAAATGCTACGCATCTTAGAAGATGGTGATGCAAAAAAAATTGATTTAAGTCCCCAAATGGGTGTTTGTTCTGCAAAATTGGTATTGCATAAAAAAACAGTATAAATGAGGTATCACCGTAATCGTACTGACCCGTAGAATAAAGATAACATATTACTTATGCTCTACGCTGCATGGTGAAAAATTTAAACGGTAAAACGCAGTGCCAGAATTGATGGGGTTGTTTTTTAATCCACCAAGAAAGAGTTAATAAAATTTATTTAATAAGTTGTAAGCACCTAAAAATGATGTCATTAAAAAATACATCTCATACTGCAAACAACAAGCCCTCATATGGCTACATCACCAGAGAAATAAAGAAAATATAGCTCGTACAATGTGAAGACAAAAACCCCCAAAAAATCGCCAAATCATTAGAACATAACTGGCTGCGGCAAGAGGGGAATGTATAAGCTGTGCGAGCGTATATCAGGGGACAAACCAGATTTAGAGCTTACGAGGGATAATAAACCAGAAGTGACCCCCAGAGTGACTTCCCCAATAATAGGCACTACTGGGGAAATAGTAGGGAATTTAGTGTACCCAATGTTCTCCGCACAGCTTACATATTCACTTTTCCCCATCCGCTGTGCAGTCACGGCTGGGATACTAATGCTCGTTACACCCCTTGATAAATTCTTTGAGGGGTGCACTTTTCAAAATGGGGTCATTCCCTAGGGGATTCCACTTTACTGGTACTTTAGAGGCTCTGCAAACATGACATGGCATCCAGATCCCAAACATCTGAATCTGCGCTCCAAAAGCCACATAGCGCTCCTTCCCTTCTGCGCCCTACTGTGTGCACAAACTGCAGTTTATACCCACATGTATTACACTTGTTGTACCCAGAATAACATACTTAATGTCATATGTGGGTATAAACTGCTGTTTGGGCACAGCCGAGCACAGAAGGGAAGGAGCGCTATTTAGTTTTTGGACGCTATTGCACTTTTGCAGAGCTGAAATGCCAGTACAGTGGAATCCCCTGACATGTCACCCCATTTTGGAAACTACACCCCTGAAGGAATTTATCCTGGGGTACAGTGAGCATTTTTAACCCCCAAGTGTTTCTATAATTTATTATCCATAAATGAATACGCAGCTGATGGTGAAAGGTGAAAATAACAATTTATCCAGGAATACGACATTTCAGTGCGTAATATGTTGTGCCCGGCTTGTATCAGAGATGAACGCTCCAAAAGCTGTTGTGCCCGGGATCCCCGCTCACCAGTTTTTGGAGTGTGTGTCTGTGCAGACATAAACTGGGCACAACATATTGGGCACTGAAATGGCGTATCTATAGAAAAATTTCATTTTTTACTTTTCATTATCAGCTGCGCATTCATTTCTGGAAATTAAAAGAATGCAACACTTAAGGGTTAATAATGCTCGCTACCCCACTTGATAAATCCCTTGAAGGGTATAGTTTCCAAAATAGGGTGACATGTCTGTGGATTCCACTTTACTGGCAATTCATGGGCTCTGCAAAAGTGGCATGGTGTCCAAAAAGCAAACTGTGCTCCAAAAACCAAAATAGCGCTCCTTCCCTATGGCATTAAGTACGTTATCCTGGGTACACCAGTGTCATACATGTGGGCATAAACTGCCATTTGGGCACACAGCAGGGCGCAAATGTGAAGGAGCGCTATGTGCTTTTGGAGCGCATATTTAGATTGTTGTTTTTTTGGACGCCATGTCACATTTGCAGAGACCCTAAAATTGCCTCTACAAAATGGGGGTCACTTCTTGGGGAATTCCAATTTACTGGCACCTCCAGGGCTCTGCAAAAACAACATGGCGACGAGAAAGTACTCCAAAAGCTAAAAAAAACACAGTGCTCCTTCCCTTCTGAGCCCTGCTGTGTGCCCAAGCAGCAGTTTATACCCACATATTTAATTTTTTTGTCCCCGGGATAGCCCACTTAATAGTTTTAGGAGTTCATGTCTCTGATGCCACAAAGTGGCCGCAACGTATTCGGCACTTAAATTGGATATTTCTTTAAAAACTTTAATTTTCACTTTGTACATTAATTTTTGGGAAGCATTTTTAGGCTCAAAATCATAATATCCCTTGATACATTCCTTGAGGGGTGTAGTTTCTAAAATGGGGTCACTTTTAGGGGGTTTCCATTGTACTGGTACTTTAGGGGCTCTGCAAATGCGACATGGCACCTGAAAACTATTCCAGCCACATCTGCCCTCCAAAAGCCAAACAGCGCTCTTTCCATTCTGAGCCCCACCATGTACCCATACAGCAGATTATAACCACATATGGGGCATTTCTGTTTTCAGAAGAAATTGTGTAACAAACTGTGGGGTGTTTTTTCTTCTTTAACCACTTGCAAAAATTAAAAATATGTCGCTAAATGGACGGTTTATTGGAAAAACGTAATTTTACATTTTTACGTCCCAATGATGATAAAATCTGTGAAACAGCTGTGAGGTCAAAATGCTCACTATACCCCTAGATAAATTCTATGAGGGGTGTAGTTTTCAAAATGGGGTCACTTTTGAGAGGTTTCCATTGTATTGGTACTTTAGGGGCTCTGCAAATGCGACATGGCACCTGAAAACTATTCCACCAAAATCTGCCTTCCAAAAGCCAAATAGCGCTCTTTCCATTCTGAGCCCTGCCATGTACCACATATGGGGTATTGCCGTGTTCAGGAGCAATTGTTTTGCAAACTTGAGGTGCTTTTTCTCCTTTAACCCCTTGTGAAAATGAAAACTTTGGGGATAAAGTAACATTTTAGTAATGTTTCATTTATACATCCCAGTGTTAGCAAAATCTGTGAAACGGCTGTAAGGTCAAAATATCACTATACCCCTTGATGAATTCTGTGAGGGGTGTAGTTTCCAAAATGGGGTCACTTTTTGGGGTTTTACTTTTTATTGGTACTCTAGGGGCTTTGCAAATGAGACATGGCACCTGAAAACTATTCCAGCAAAATCTGCTTTTCAGACGTCCATTGTCACTCCTTCCCTTCCGTGCACTGCCATTCGCCCAAACATCAGTTTACACCCACTTGTGGGGTATTTCCGTGCTCGGGAGAAATTGCATAACAAACTGTGAGATGCATTTTCTCCTTTAACCCTTTGTGAATGTGTTAATTTTAGGGCTAAATTAAGGAATTAGTGGGAAAAAATTAAATGTCTAAATTTCACCTCCATATTGTTTTAATTCCAGTGAAATGCTTAAAGGGTTAACAAACTTCCCAAATGTTATTTTGAATTATTTGAGGGGTGCAGTTTTGAAAATGGGGTCATTTATGGGGGTTTCTAATATATAGGCCATTATAATCCTCTTCAGAACTGAAGTGGTCCCTAAAAAATTAGTTTGGGAAATTTTCTTGTAAATCTGGAAAATCGCTGTTACATTGTAAGCTTTATAACATCCAAAATAAATTACAGGACGATTAAAAGATGATGCCGATATATAGCAGAGATATGGTAGATAATATGTATTAATGTATTTGGGTGGTATGACTATCTGTCTGAAAAGCAGAGCATTTCACATTTTGAAAATTGCGATTTTTTTTTTCAAATTTCCATCAAATTTCCTATTTTTTTATAAATAAATACAAAAATATTCATTAGTGTTTACCACTAACATGAAGTACAATGTTTCACGAAAAAACAGTCTCAAAATCACTTGTGTAAGTTAAGTCGTCTCAAAGTCATTGCCATATAAAGTGACACATGTCAGTTTTGAAAAACGAGGCTGTGTCCTTAACGCATTTTTGGGCTTGGTCTTGAAGGGGTTAATGGTTCATTTCACACATGCTGGCTAATATGTTGGCATCAGTAAGAAAGCAGAAAAGCCATTTATATATTTATAAAGGTTTATAATCTATCCCGTTAAACAACTATTTGCAAGACTAAACAAATTAAAATTTTTTAATTTTTCCTCATAACTGATGCCCTCTGTTGAACTTTTTTCAACACGTCCTTTCTATGAACTGGTTTCCAAAACTAAACTGCATATTCCAGATGGGGCTGCACCAAGGATTTATAAAGTGGTAATATTATGTCCCTGTCCCACAAGTCCATATCTCTTTTAATACGTGACAATATCCTGCTGGCCTTAGAAACAGCTGATTGACAATGCATGGTATTATTCTATCTACAGTGGGGAAAAAAAGTATTTAGTCAGCCACCAATTGTGCAAGTTCTCCCACTTAAAAAGATGAGGCCGGCCTGTAATTGTCATCATAGGTAGACCTCAACTATGAGAGACAAAATGAGAAAACATATCTAGAAAATCACATTGTCTGATTTTTTTAAGAATTTATTTGCAAATTATGGTGGAAAATAAGTATTTGGTCACCTACAAACAAGCAAGATTTCTGGCTCTCACAGACCTGTAACTTCTCTTTAAGAGGCTCCTCTGTCCTCCACTCATTACCTGTAGTAATGGCACCTCTTTGAAATTGTTATCAGTATAAAAGACACCTGTCCACAACCTCAAACAGTCACACTCCAAACTCCACTATGGTGAAGACCAAAGAGCTGTGGAAGGACACCAGAAACATAATTGTAGACCTGCACCAGGCTGGGAAGACTGTATCTACAATAGGCAAGCAGCTTGGTGTGAAGAAATCAACTATGGGAGCAATAATTAGAAAATGGAAGACATACAAGACCCTCGATCAGGGGCTCCACGCAAGTTCTCACCCCGTGGGGTCAAAATGATCACAAGAACGGTGAGCATAAATCCCAGAACCACATGGGGGAACCTAGTGAATGACCTGCAGAAAGCTGGGACTAACGTAACAAAGGCTACTGTCAGTAACACACTTCGCCGCCAGGGACTCAGATCCTGCAGTGCCAGACGTGTCCCCCTACTTAAGCCAGTACATATCCGGGCCCATCTGAAGTTTGCTAGAGAGCATTTGGATGTTCCAGAAGAGTATTGGGAGAATGTCATATGGTCAGATGAAACCAAAGTAGAACTGTTTGGTAGAAACACAACTCGTCATGTTTGGAGGAGAGTGAATGCTGAGTTGCATCCAAAGAACACCATACCTACTGTGAAGCATGGGGGTGGCAACATCATGCTTTGGGGCTGTATCTCTGCAAAGGGACCAGAAAGACTGATCCATGTACATGAAAGAATGAATGGGGCCATGTATCGTGAGATTTTGAGTGCAAACCTCCTTCCATCAGCAAGGGTATTGAAAATGAAAGTGGCTGGGTCTTTCAGCATGATAATGATCTCAAACACACCGCCAGGGCAACGAAGGAGTGGCTTCGTAAGAAGCATTTCAAGGTCCTGGAGTGGCCTAGCCAGTCTCCAGATCTTAACTCCATAGAAAACCTTTGGAGGGAGTTGAAAGTCCATGTTGCCCAGCGACAGCCCCAAAACATCACTGCTCTAGAGGAGATCTGCATGGAGGAATGGGCCAACATACCAGCAACAGTGTGTGCCAACCTTGTGAAGACTTACAGAAAATGTTTGACCTCTGTCATTGCCAACAAAGGATATATAACAAAGTATTGAGATGAACTTTTGTTATTGACCAAATACTTATTTTCCACCATAATTTGCAAATAAATTCTTTAAAAATCAGACACTGTGATTTTCTGGATTTGTTTTCTCATTTTTTCTCTCATAGTTGAGGTCTACCTATGATGTCAATTACAGGCCTCTCTCATCTTTTTAAGTGGGAGAACTTGCACAATTGGTGGCTGACTAAATACTTTTTTCCCCACTGTATGATCTACAAGTACACCCAGGTCCTTCTCTACCAGTGACTCTCCCGGGTTTTACTCCCCCTAGGACACAGGTGTCAAACACAATGCCCGCGGGCCGAATCCGGCCCGCTGCCTTCTGTTATCCGGCCCGGCCTCACGCAATACAAGAGGAATAAAGATGGCGGCTGCCTCACTTCGCCTCAGTAGAGGTGCGCCCCTGGGCGACCGCCATCTTTATTGCCTCAGGCAGCACTGTCCCTCACTGTCTGGGGGCGGCATTTTTACTATACAATGTAAACCAGCCCAGGACAGTCCGCTTTTAAAAAAAAAACAGAGCTGATTGGGGCCTGTCCTGGGCTGGTTTAAGAGACGTCGCATCTCAGCGCAGGCGGCGATACAATGACGTCATCGCGCTGCCTACGCTGAGACACAGACGTCGCGGACAAGAAGAAGAGGCGGCGGCGGCATCAAGGCATCGCAGGTGAGTATAACTTTTTTTTTTATATATAAATAGGCCGTGACCTGCTGGAGTATCCCCAGCAGGTCACGTCCTATTTATTTACCTACCCCGCGTCTGCTCGTGGCCGCCTCCGCTTCTCCTTCTGCTATGGAACGCAGAAAGGGAAGTGGATACCGCTGTGAGCAGCCGCGGGCGTCGGTAAGTGAGGCCGCGGGCCTCAAATACTACTATTATTATACTCCGGGGTCTTTTCAGACCCGGAGTATAATAATCGGGGGCCCAGGGGAGGTGAGGGAACATAAAAAATATATCCTACTTACCTCTCCTGCGATCGGTGTTACTCCGAGCAGGCTTGAGGCCTCTGGTGACGTCATCAGGTCGCGTCGCCGAGCTGACCACGTGACGTGTGTGCGCAATTAAACAGGGCCAAAAGCTGCAAGGAGTGCACCGGTGTCCAGAATAGGTAAGTAACACTGGTTTTTATGTTTGTCACCTCCCCTGGGTCTCCGTTTATTATACTCTGGTGTCTGAAAAGATCCCAGAGTATAATAATAGTTCACGGTTTGGCCACTATGGGGCATAATACCCTGTGCAGGGACCACTGTGGAGCATAATACCAGTACAGGGGCCACTATGGAGCATAATACGAGTGCAGGGGCCATTATGGAGCATAATACCGTGTGGAGTGGCCACTGTGAAGCATAATACCATGTGCAGAGGCCAATATGGAGCATAATACCGTGTGCAGGGGCCACTAGGGAACATAATACCGTGCATAATACCGTGCGCAGGGGCAGCTGTGAGTCATAATACAGTGTGCAGGGACTGCTGTGGAACATTATAGTGTGTGTAAATGGGGCGCTATAAATAGGGGCTATGGCGCCTGTTTATATTGTACGCTGTCTAATAGCTCGCTTAACTGTTAAGGAGAAGTTACTTTTATACACGTGTAAAATAATCTTGGCCCTTCAAGGTACCCCGTGAGGCTGAAGTGGCCCCCGGTGAAAATGAGTTTAACACCCCTGCCCTAGGACATATGCTGCATGCAGATTATTTTTACCCACATTCAAAAGCTTTTACAAAATTCTGAAACAATATGTATACAACCTCTCCTCATCCTGGTAGGAACTAGAGCACTTCTTGAAAATAGGCAGCACATTTTCCTTGTGCCAGTCCCTTGGCACTGTACCAATCACTAGAGAATCCCTAAAATTAAGAATATAGGCACAACAATGACTAGACTGAGTTTTTTAAGTACTTGTAGGTATGATCCATCTGACCCCAGAGGCTTGTTCATGCTTAATTTGTTTAGCTTAGATTGGACAATTTCTATGTTTAGCCAGTTATATGTAAAGTGCCTGTACTAAGCTTCAATATCTCCAATGTAGAGACTGCTCTCCCATAATTAGCACCCCTTTAACACTTTATGTGTTGTGTTTGTTTGCAAAAAATCCAAATAAAAAGTTATACAAGAAAGTGCCCAGAGTTATAAATGTAAACCACATCACTTTGTTTTCTTGTTTATCAACCAACTATGGATACTGTGAAATATAAAACGAACAACTCTCATATCCCAAAGTCTCTTATTACTAAAATTTGGGGTGGGGCCAATCACTTAATTCATCGTAGCTAAATTAATATAGATTTTTGGCTTACTACTGTACATTACCGCAATTGTAACCCTTCCAACAAATAACTATATATCCTACATATATTTATAAGGCTAATATACTTGCAAGGCAAATAATTTAGTCTTGGTGGTGCAAAGGTTTATGAATACTTAACACTCCATCCAGTCTTTGAAATTTTTTTCTGAAGCAGAGAATTACAGATAAGATACAAAACCTTATCTAGTTATTGAGCTGAAACAAATTAATAAAATGATATGTAGACTCCTAAAGCAAAGGATAATTAAGGCTGTTTAATGCATTAAATCATTTTCTCAGACTAATATGATTTCATTTAAGTGAGTAGCTAAATTATCTTCTTTTGTCATTATTGGTAATTATAGTGATAAGCAGTTATTCATTTTGTAATATTGAGATAAAACACTTCATTACTTCAGAAAATTTAAGTACATCCCATAGACACCCATAATCTCCCCACTGTCATTACTACAGTGTGTATGTATATCAATCCAATAATCTACAAGTTTAAAGCAAATGAAAAAAATAAATAAATAAAAAAACTTGTCTAGTTTTATTAAACAATATTACACACACAGGTCAAACTTAAAAAAAAAAAAAAATCACAAAGGCAGTGTTCAAAAGTAGCAAATTCTTAAATACTTAGATAAAACTTGTATAAAATAAAGCATATATCTATGCATTTGAATTCTGACAAATGCTTGCACATTATAATGAAGTATATTAAAACATTTGAATACCTCCTGAAATTTTCCAAAATACATACTGTAACTATTATATTTGTCCACCCCAAAAAAAAAACATATGAGTGCTTGTTTTTGTTTGACAAGTTGTAAATTAATATTCTGCATAATGTACTGGGAATCTGGGAAACAAAATTCAAAAATGATTTGGAAATAAAACACAGTTATGTCATTTCCTACAGGTTTCATTTTTGCTGCATTCAATTTTGGGTAAAAGTGATCTGTTACCTGTATTCTACAGGTCAGCAGGGGCATAACTAGGACTGGGCACCATAGCAAACTTTTTACTTCGGCCGCCATCTCCCATATGGTATAACGCCCCCTTTAGTGGCCTACCATCCCCAACATGTTAAAACGCTCCTTTTACCGTCCTCCACATGATATAATGTTCCCTTTTCTGGCTCTCACATGCTATAAAGACCCACCTACCCACTGTATATTGCTTTAAAAATAATGTCCCATAGTGCACACAGTATAATGTCCCATTTTGCTACACATTTTACAGAAATTTTGGGTTTGGCCAAATGTGAAATTTTTGGGGTTTGCCACCTATGAACTATTATTATACCCTGGGGTTTCTTCAGACCCCAGAGTATAATGAGCGAAGGCCCAGGGGAGGTAATTAAACATAGCTAACAGTGTTACTAACCTCTCCAGGGCTGTTGTTTGGGCCTCTTGAATTATGTCAGAGACCATTGAGGCCTGTAATTGGGCAATGTTCACCCAACAAATACTCTAAGTGCTGTGGCCCTGCTTAAGCTTCTGCCCACAGCCGCCTCCCTTTCCCCTTCATCCTCCAGGAGGTTCAGATCACATCACTGGTGCTATTCAGCACGGGGCCCCCTGGAGATTTGAAGGGAGAACGGAGGTGGCCGTGGGCAGGAGTGAGGATCGGTAAGTAAGTAGTGGCCATTACATCTTGGAGTAATCCAGCAGGTAACAGCCTATTGAAAAAAAAAAAGAAAGGGCCGAGCAGGCCCCCTAAGGTCACAGGCCCCATAGCAGCCCTTACTGCAGGTCAGTATGATCATGGCAATACCAAACATGAGTGCTCCCTACAAGACCACTGAGGCCCAATCACAGGCCCCAGCAGTGACATCTGAGGCACATCTCCTCAGCCACAGGCTGCAGAGGACCGAAGAAGATGCTAAAGAGGGCCAGACAGAGTGAGTATGCCCAGGAGAAGTGAGGCAAGGTGAGTATAAGCGGGCCTATACTTATTATACTCTGGGGTCTGATGAGACCCCAGAGTATAAAAATAGCACCGAAGCAGAGGACCGAACCTTTAGAGTATTTGTCGAATTTCATGGCTTTCACTTGAAGTGGCTCTAGGGGGCTCTTGGGAGCATTTTATACTGTGTGGGACCAATGTGGGGAGCATATTATACTATGCGGGGGCCACTGTGTAGCATATTATACTGTGTGGGGTGCCACTATGGAGCATATTATACTGTGTTGGGGCCACTGTTGAGCATATTATATTGTGTATCCCTTTCAAGCATCTGAGATACTGCTGCAGCACCTGTAACTGTCACTATCAAGTATTCACTGTAGGAAGGGGAAAGGGGGCCGCGGACAAAAGTATGCACCGGGGTTCACAAGACTTAGGTTAAGCCACTGGAATAAACTTATGTCAACATTCTGAAACATCACATATTTGTAGTTAGTATAAGAATAAAATGATACTTGACCTGCTACATTTGTGCAGGGGGATGATAGTACTGCAAGTCTACAATGTATCTACAGTAGTCTAAAAATGTTGCAAAAAATTAAATGTATCCATAGCAGATGAAGAAGAGCTGAGTTTGTCATTTGGCACAACTCATTGTGATATCATACCAATTTCAAATGATGTAACTGACTACAAATAACGTTTTTTGTAGAACAGACATCCAAATTCTAACGTGTTTACTCATAAACCTAAATTAAACTACAGTTGTACCTCAGGGTAACATTATACTCCAGTAAGAGTCTGCCAATATCCAGTTAAATCTGCACTCTGCAGCTGTCCACTATGCCCTGAAGTAAAAAATGAATACTGGTGTGTAAAATTGGAAGTGTAGAAAACGGCTCAGTTTAGAACAAAATTAATAGATAAAGATAGCCTTAGCAAATTCCCACATCATAGTAAAGATAGCTTTGGGCTTTCATGTAAAACTTTAAGCTTTGAACAGCTGTACTTTGAAAAGTGCTGCATGGCATTTGAAATTAACTTTGCAATGTGGTTCTTAGTCCATGAACGATTTTCTTTGTGTTCAGTAGGAGCATATTACATATTTAATGTTTCAGTCAAAATAAAAAGCCTTCTTTAGAATAGTATTAAAGTGGAAGAAACATTTACTTCCTCATAATGTCCATTTTATCATTATTGAATGGTACATAAAAGGTAAAAAATTTTGGCGGATATCCCTATATTATCCATGAAGCACAATGTATTCATGCAGCCAAAATCTGAGACATTTCTTTGTAGGTGACTGTTTAAGGCTTTACAGCTGTGATTTTTTTAAATGGAACGTTACTTATGTTATTCATTACAAGCTCAGTCCACATACAGTAGCACAGAGCTACTCTGTTACTGCACTGTAAAAACCACTATAAGATTATAATTATTTTCCATGATTTTAGTGACTTAGTGTCTTTCTAGGGCCCTGTGCCATAAATTTTCCATCTCCTGTTGGGCACAGGAAACCAATTACAAGCTTTTCTCTAGATGGTACAGAGTTCCAGAGACCCTCCACTCCATGTTTCCTTATATCTCTGATTTATGCTGGAGATGAGGCTGACTGATGGACTCGATGTCTCATATTTGGTGGTGATGTTCTGCTGTTCATCCATTCTGGTTATAGACACCATTCACAAAGTCACTGGCATCCAACTGGATGACACCCCTGCCACTCTACTGTTTTCCATTTTGCCTTGCAAACTCAAGAAACTGCTCCAATCCTTCATCGGTTTTATGTTGATTGCAGCCCGCACTTGGCATCATAGGTAGACCTCAACTATGAGAGACAAAATGAGAAAACATATCTAGAAAATCACATTGTGTGATTTTTTAAGAATTTATTTGCAAATTATGGTGGAAAATAAGTATTTGGTCACCTACAAACAAGCAAGATTTCTGGCTCTCACAGACCTGTAACTTCTTCTTTGAGAGGCTCCTCTGTCCTCCACTCATTACCTGTAGTAATGGCACCTGTTTGAAATTGTTATCAGTATAAAAGACACCTGTCCACAACCTCAAACAGTCACACGCCAAAATCCACTATGGTGAATCCCAAAGAGCTGTGGAAGGACACCAGAAACAAAATTGTAGACCTGCACCAGGCTGGGAAGACTGAATCTGCAATAGGCAAGCAGTTTGGTGTGAAGAAATCAACTGTGGGAGCAATAATTAGAAAATGGAAGACATACAAGACCACTGATAATCTCCCTCGATCAGTGGTTCCATGCAAGATCTCACCCCGTGAGGTCAAAATGATCACAAGAACGGTGAGCAAAAATACCAGAACCACATGGGGGTACCTAGTGAATGACCTGCAGAAAGCTGGGACTAACGTAACAAAGGCTGCCGTCAGTAACACACTACGTCGCCAGGGACTCAGATCCTGCAGTGCCAAACGTATCCCCCTGCTTAAGCCAGTACATATCCAGGCTCGTCTGAAGTTTGCTAGAGAGCATTTGGATGTTCCAGAAGAGTATTGAGAGAATGTCATATGGTCAGATGAAACCAAAGTAGAACTGTTTGGTAGAAACACAACTCATCGTGTTTGGAGGAGAGTAAATGCTGAGTTTCATCCAAAGAACACCTACTGTGAAGCATGGGAGTGGCAACATCATGCTTTGGGGCTGTTTCTCTGCAAAGGGACCAGGATGACTGATCTGTGTACATGAAAGAATGAATGGGGCCATGTATCGTGAGATTTTGAGTGCAAACCTCCTTCCATCAGCAAGGGCATTGAAGATGAAATGTGGCTGGGTCTTTCAGCATGACAATGATCCCAAGTACACCGCCAGGGCAATGAAGGAGTGGCTTCATAAGAAGCTTTTCAAGGTCCTGGAGTGGCCTAGCCAGTCTCCAGATCTTAACCCCATAGAAAATCTTTGGAGGGAGTTGAAAGTCCATGTTGCCCAGTAACAACCCCAAAACATCACTGAGATCTGCATGGAGGAATGGGCCAACATACCAGCAACAGTGTGTGCTAACCTTGTGAAGACTTACAGAAAACGTTTGACCTCTGTCATTGCCAACAAAGGATATATAACATTATATTAACAAGTATTGAGATGAACTTTTGTTATTGACCAAATATTTATTTTCACCATAATTTGCAAATAAATTCTTTAAAAATCAGACAATGTGATTTTCTGGATTTGTTTTCTCATTTTGTCTCTCATAGTTGAGGTCTACCTATGATGTCAATTACAGGCCTCTCTCATCTTTTTAAGTGGGAGAACTGGTGGCTGACTAAATACTTTTTTTTCCCCACTGTATGTGCTGCAGCCCAGATGGAGGGAACCGGAGGATGGGAGTAGTAGTGATGGTAGCTGTGCCACCGGATAGGCCGAGTGCCTTCAACCAATCTCCCCAGCTCAGATCCTACGCCAGACACCAACGAGGGGGGCCTGATGTGCTACCAGATTGCGGCAGTAGTAGTTCCCCCAGGGGCGCTTCCAGTTAGAGATGAGTCTTCTCTTACCCTGGTGTTCGGAAGGGCCCTGATGGTAATGCAGGGATAACTCAAAAGGAAGTAGTGCAGCTAAACAGTTTGAACTTTACTCAGAAAACTGTAACCTGTGAACCTTGCAGCTTTCAAATAGGGGTAGTAGTCTCCCACTGTGTAGTATGGCCAGCCTTGGACTTGAGGGGATATCCAGTTATGAAAATGCTCTAGTGCCGTACTCTCCAACAACTCTATCTCCACTACTCAGCACCTCCACCAGAGGATACTGGGGGCTGTACTCCAAGGCAGTCCTTTCACGGGCCTGGTTACCTTTGAATGGCAGGTCCTGGGCAACACATCCTGGCAATCAGGACTCTTTCTCTCCTCCTGGCACTATATCCGAATGATGGACAGCAGAATTTCCCTGTCTCAAGGCTGTCTCAATATGAGCCTTTGGCAGAATCTTCTCCTTCCGGGGCTGTGTGGAGAACCCCAGGGCTCAATGTGACAGAGCTAGCATACCCTGTCACCGCAAACAGCTAGACTGTGGCCACAACAGTTTCCTGGAGACCTAAAGTCCCCAGACCCCGCCCAATGTCCTGTGATAGGCCAGGGTTGTACTAAGTGTGGGGAACTAAACAGTGGACAAACAAACAATGAATTTACAAAAATTGTACTGTGCAAACAATACACTGAACATAGAACATATAGACAGGACATACAGATCATCCAAGTTGGCATTCACATATCTGCAGGAGTCATCCCCAGTCAAGGACTCAGAGCTTAAAGGAGTTATCCAGTTTCTAACATTGATGGCCTATCCGTAGTTATTAGCTCATTAGCCCACCTGGTTCAAACCGGATTTATGTCAGACCAGTCTATGGCGATAAATCGATGCCATCTGTGTGAGTGAAGGGGAGGGGGGTATGGAGCTTTGCTGTGTCCTTTCACCACCAAGGCATTCAACAGCGTCGAGTGGAGATACCTTTGGGTGGTCCTGCACACTATGGGTTTTGGATGCCAGTTTCTGACCTGGATTCAGCCCCTATATACCTTCCCAAGGGCAGGGGTGCCCTGGCCATATTGGATTGGCATGTAAACTTCGATATTCACCAGACTTTGTAGGGTTTAAATGTGGACCCATTGTGGAACATATGGCACTACACACCAGTGATTTATTACTGTTCCTAGAGGATGTACCTACCTCACTCTACCTGGATTGACGACCTGGGATAAATTGGGTTTGTTGCCCTTGTACCCTTTCCCAAATAACGTGCCAGGGGAACATACCCAGGTTAAGGTAGTGCAGTATTGTAAATATTTAGACATTGTTGTATCAGCTCGGGTGTGGGACTATATAGTACTGAATGTACTCTCTCTCCTTCAGAATTTTCAGCTAAAGATCACAGCCTGGTGTAAGCTCCCCTTAAACGTAACAGGTAATTCCAACTTGACTAAAATGGTGCTGATGCCTCAGTTGTTATACATTATTCATAATTCCCCTATCTGTATTCTCAAGAAATATTTTTATAAGGTTCAGAGTATGTTTAGAGATCTAATATGGAAAAAAATAAGCCAGTATCAGGTTGGAGACCCTGTAAAGGGGTAAAAATCAGGAGATCTAGTGGTTCCCAATCTGTGCCTATACTTCCTAGCCTCTCAGTTACAACACTACAGAGGTTGGGGACAGTTTGAAGCTCTAGGTTGTATGGACACTCTCCTTTCCCAAAACATGGGAAGATGCTGCCTATCTAATTGCTGGGACTCGGGACCAGGGGAGACTCCCAGATGTGATCCTGATGCTTTCCCTGATATGCAGGTTTTTGGGAACAAGTGAAATTGACGGTTGTACTACTTACACTCCCATATGGAGAAACTCTAAATTGCCAGAGTTACAGACCTTGACTGGATTTTCAGACGAAGGGTATTTTAGGTATTAGACATGTCTATATAAATGATACAATTAAAAGTTTTGAGCAACTCAGGGAGGAGTTTGGTTTAGTCCACCAGATTTTTTTTCTAAATACCTCCAGTTCCATCACAACCTGAACGCCCAGGCGACTACAGATGAACCAGCGATAACTTTTCACGCTGTACTAGAACTAATATTTCAACCTGGCACCACCAAGTTAATATCTGTTATTTATAATCACTTGTTGTCTGCTCAAATGTGTAACTATCCTCTGACAGTAGGCAAATTGGGAGGAGGCGGGCCTATATCAGAAGTGGGTGGAAGTCCTTGAGGTTTTACCTTTCGGGTTAGTGAGATGCTTCGCTTGTCACAATTGTATCTTCTTCATCTTACATATAGAAACCCAATGTTATTGCAAAAGATGTGCCTTCGACCTGATTCCAAATGTCCCAAATGTCATGGATGGAGCTTACCTATTATATTTGCTGTAGTCTTGTTCTTCTTTAGAAGCCTTCTGGAAGGGTGTTCTTGCCCTGGTGCATAAGGTCTACAGGATTATCATAATAAGAGACCCCAGGTATTAATCATATTTTATATAAAGCCAGGGAAACTGTAGCACAACACTGGATGAGTCTCACCCCACCAGTGATGGCGGAACTGTTTAGTAAACTTAATTCTATTATTAGATTAGAAAGAAGTGGTCTATATGAAGGCAAGGTTTGAATCTGCCTGGGGGCTGTGGCTAGACACACCAAATATGCCATCTATACACCCCATAAGGAACTCCTTTGTGGGGGCATTTCCCATACCACAGATATCAATAGTTATCAATACATCTTCATACCCAAGCTGATCTCCAATGAGCTATAATGTAATAATGCTGCCTAGGAGAGGTGGGAGAGATTTTGGTATTATTAATGTGGTTATTGTTTTTGTTTCACTTTTTTGTTCAATGTCTGTATTAAAAAAAAAAAAAAAACTAGTAAAATGTAATTTGATTTAAATAAATAAATATATATATATATATATATATATATATATATATATATTTGTATTTTCCATGAAAACTCACACTTTTATTTATCAAATGAGTTGCAAAATGAATAGAAAATATAGTCAAGACATTGACAAGGTTAGAAATAATGATTTTTATTTGAAATAATAATTTTCTCCTTCAAACTTTGCTTTCGTCAAAGAATGCTCCATTTGCAGCAATTACAACATTGCAGACCTTTGGCATTCCAGCTGTTAATTTGCTGAGGTAGTCTGGAGAAATTTCACTCCATGCTTCCAGAAGCCCCTCCCACAAGTTGGATTGGCTTGATGGGCACTTTTGGCTTACCATACGATCAAGCTGCTCCCACAACAGCTCAATGGGGTTGAGATCTGGTGACGGCGCTGGCCACTCCATTACAGATAGAATACCAGCTGCCTGCTTCTTCCCTAAATAGTTCTTGCATAATTTGGAGGTGTGTTTTGGGTCATTGTCCTGTTGTAGGATGAAATTGGCTCCAATCAAGCGCTGTCCACAGGGTATGGCATGGCGTTGCAAAATGTAGTGATAGCCTTCCTTATTCAAAATCCCTTTTACCTTGTACAAATCTCCCACTTTACCAGTACCAAAGCAACCCCAGACCATCAAATTACCTCCACCATGCTTGACAGATGGCTTCAGTCACTCTTCCAGCATCTTTTCAGGTGTTCTGCGTCTCACAAATGTTCTTCTGTGTGTTCCAAACACCTCAAACTTCGATTTGTCTGTCCATAACACTTTTTTCCAATCTTCCACTGTCTAATGTCTGTGTTCTTTTGCCCATATTAATCTTTTCCTTTTATTAGCCAGTCTCAGATATGGCTTTTTCTTGGCCACTCTGCCCTGAAGGCCAGCATCCCTGAGTCGCCTCTTCACTGTAGACGTTGCCACTGGCGTTTTGTGGGTACTATTTAATAAAGCTGCCAGTTGAGGACCTGTGAGGCATCGATTTCTCAAACTATAGACTCTAAGGTACTTGTCTTGTTGCTCAGTTGTGCAGTGGGGCCTTCCACTTCTCTTTCTACTCTGGTTAGAGCCTGTTTGTGCTGTCCTCTGAAGGGAGTAGTACACACCATTATAGGAAATCTTCAGTTTCTTGGCAGTTTCTCGCATGGAATAGCCTTCATTTCTAAGAACAAGAATAGACTGTCGAGTTTCACATGAAAGTTCTCTTTTTCTGGCCATTTTGAGAGTTTAATCGAACCAACAAATGTAATGCTCCAGATTCTCAACTAGCTCAAAGGAAGGTCAGTTTGATAGCTGCTCTAACCAGCAAAACTGTTTTCAGCTGTGCTAAAATACTTACACAAGTGTTTTCAAGGGTTTTCTAAACATCCATTAGCCTTCTTACACAGTTAGCAAACACAATGTACCATTAGAACACTGGAGTGATGGTTGCTGGAAATGGGCCTCTATATACCTATGTAGATATTGTGTTAAAAACCATATGTTTGCAGCTAGAATAATAACTTACCACATTAACAATGTATAGAGTGTATTTCTGATTCATTTAATGTTACCTTCATTGAAAAAACTGTGCTTTTCTTTCAAAAATAAGGAAATTTCTAAGTGACCTTAAACTTTTGAACGGTATATTAGAATTATGGATACTGGAAATTTCACCCCTTAAGTAAATGTTGAAGATTTTTAATATTTTAATTATATTTTAAAGGGGGATATGGTGTATGTATGTACTGTATATAAATGTATATACAGACTTAGCTAAATTAACCACGACTAACCATGACTCTCAAGTACAGATTTGGAATTTAAAGTGGCCCTGGAAAAAAAAAAATCCAAAATTGACCTTACGTTGTGGTACAGCAAACCATTAACCATAGTCACATTGGTAGTAGGTCTAATAATGCAGCATTGATAATATTATTATTATTATTATTATTAATATTATTATTATTATTATTATTATTAACATTATCAGCATTAGGAGGTACCCACATCTGAATTGGACGCTATCTTATGTGGCCTGACGGAGTAGGAGGTATTGACCAGTGCCCCTCTCCCTGTGTGATGGAGAACCGGTTTTATTGAAGTTTTATTGGTTTAATATGGGCAAGTTGGGCAACGAAAGACTGAGGGAGGCCCCGAGCACTCCCAAGACTCAAATCAGCCTGACATTGACAAATTTATGAGAAAGAAGCCGATTGCTTCAATGACCAGAGGGCACAAGATGGCACCAGCGTCCTTACCTTACCTTACCTGACTGGGACTGAAAGACTCTCTGATTCCCAGGATGCTACTAACTTTTTGGACCACCTCTAAAGCTTTTCTCAGGAAAATTATAGCTCAGGCCCTTTCTCCAGTTATGCAGAGCTAGTGGGTATTAAAAATGAGGTCAAACATGTCAGGGATCGGGTGGACTCACTTGAAACTACCAAAACCACTTTGCCTTCTTATAATGAAGCTGTTCATCTTAATCTTTAAGACCACCAAAGAAATATTAATGACACCTTAGCTCTAATCGAAATATCAAGAAAATTGCAGCAGATGGAAAAACCTACATATTAAGGGGCTCCTATTTACCTGACTTGTTTAGAACCACAGCCACTGCCATTTTTACCACATTGCTAGGCGCTGACAAAGCACAACCCATAGTCATCAAGATAAGCCATGGGTAAAAGTCGGTCACAGCTTTATTGTAAACATCACATGTTATTGTAAACAACAGAAATAACT
Organism: Leptodactylus fallax; assembly: GCA_947044405.1. NCBI lineage: Eukaryota > Metazoa > Chordata > Amphibia > Anura > Leptodactylidae > Leptodactylus > Leptodactylus fallax. The sequence continues at coordinate 5,837,704 of CAMRHE010000024.1, forward strand.
TATAAAGGCACTGAGGTTTTCTTTAGCACATTAACCAGGAAGTCTCTGCCCAGATGAAATCCCAGCTGACAAGTCCATATTCACAGGTAAATTTCAGGATTTCACACATCAACCTCCATAAGGGGCTTGGAGTACCCGTACACAGGGCTCCGATCCCCACTCAACAAAAAGATGCTCTACATCATCCTTTAGGCTAGACAAGAAGATGTACAGGCCAATATCATTTAAGTGTACCCCATCCTGACACATGAGGCCTACGTTGTTACCTTCCAGCTGGGAATGACGAACCACTACCACCAATCTAAAACAGACATAACAGGAGAGATGGCAGTTGATTGTATGCCAGGCCCTTTCAACTGCCCCGGTGTCCCTTGCTCCTTGCCAAACTACCCTTGGCACTATTTCAGATCAAACCAAAATCAGTTCCAGGAAAAAGCCAGATAAGCAGTCCAAATCTGATCTCATGAATTTTAGAAGCTCAGCCACAAGTATATAACAGAGTTCGTCACCCCCAGGGGACCGGTGGCGCTGCGACTGATGTCTCCCACTTCTGGGAAGACCTAAGAGGGTCTCATAGTGGGAAAAACATACTGTGGGGTAGGCCATAATAACAGAACACAGAAGCTCGTACGACACCGGCCGCCTACTCTTCGTATAAGCATGTTCCCTTCTCCAGGCCTTAAGGGCTTGGCGGACAAGAAAGCATTTAGTGACATCCAACTAACCCAACAACTGAAAAAAAAAGGCTAATCCTGATAGGTGTTGCTGCGCCGACAAACCCAAAGCACCTAACTAATAGGAATTCAAGGCTAACCTTTAAATGCAAAAGGTCAGCCCCAACGTCTTGACTATGCACAAAAGTGAGCCAGCATTCCCACACCTTACCATATTGCCACTAAGTAGCTGGGCAGATGATCTAACTAGGGACATCAGCTCTTGGCTACCAAAGTCTACAGGAAAAGAGGGCAAGGCTGACCTTTGCAAGTCCTCTTCCACATGGGCCCGACAGAACTCCTGCAAACGGAAATGAGAAAGATGGTCAGCCAACACATTATCTACTCCAGGTACACAGGACTGAAATCAGATATTGTATTCCAGGCTATTCAATACTAAATGACGTAGTAAGGCCAAAACTGGGAGGGGAAGAGGAGGACAACCTGTTGATGGCATGTACCAGTAACTGTCTGGCCAGAAGCACAACCTGTGGTAACTGCAACTGTCATTCCAGATCTCAATAGCCGCAACAATGGAGAAGGGCTCCAATAAACTAAGTGCGCAATGCAACAGTTATTTGCCTGCAAGCCACACATTGCCAAAAATTGCCACAAAACCGCAGGACTCAGATGTGTCAGTAAAAAAGGACAATTCCGAATTAGTTACTTCAACACTTTGGCAGCAGGTATGGTGATTATAGGTTAGCAAAAGATTCCTTCCACACCTGAAGCTCAGCCTTAAGTAACCTAGTCAACAGTGTTATGACCTCTAAACCCCCCTAGACAATGAAAGTCACCGGGAAAAAACACGGCCTTTTGGCATAAACCAGCAGGCAAAGACCAGATGTAAGATAACCTTTGAAACCAACAAAAATAAACATTCCCCTTACGTCCGACAGCAGCACAATATGGGGTATCTCTGCCCCAGTGTGTTGTTTAGGACGGTGGAACCTTTAATTAGCACCAAAATTAAGAAGGTGCCTCCTACTGGCCCTATAATAGGGCACAAGAGACCTCCCTCCACTGTGTTTTTTTCTGTCCTGTGTGGGACAGGTGGACGGAGGTCTCTAGTGACCTCCCGTTGCTAGGGGTTTTTCCTACTCCTGGCTTACCTTTAGGGGGTACCTCGGTCCTTTCTGATGTCCCAAAAAGCCTCCGGTCCTTCGGGCCTTTTCCGCTCCGCATTGCAGCGTTACCTGGCTCATCGCACTGCAGGCAGCGCGATCCCGGAAGTAAGCGGGGAACCTCTTCGGCTAGAACCTTTTCTTCGGTCCCGTGTTCCCCGGGGAGGGAAGCCTTTGCGCACCACTGCGGCCTACTTCCGGTTTTCTCGGAAAAGTGCGGTAAGTTTGAAAATTGAAAATTTAAAGGCAAAATATAGAATTGATTTTTGCTGCTTGTATTTTGAGCCTCTGGCTTAGGCTTATGCTCCTCTATGTTCCATTATGGCATTTAACCTGGTTTGGCGCTGCATGAATGTTTTCTTTGTTTGGCTCCTCCCCTCGCTGCTGGATTACATTTAAAAGGTCCTCAGTCCTTTACTTGGTGAGCTCGTGGTTTCTAGCTCCTCTGCTGCGGTTTGCGGTGTTTGGTTTTTTTCCTGACGGGATCTTTTTTTTCTCTTCAAGTGACCGATTTAAAAAAGTAAGGTACCCCTTGGTTTTTTTCTTCTTGTGCGATGCTTGCCAATCTTCCATTCTACATTGTCATGTGGCTTTTGATGTTTCAGATGTCATCTTCTGCATCAGGTAACGGCGATGGGTTTAGGAGGAAAAAGTCCTCTAAACGTAAACACCTAATGTGTTTGGATTGCATACTCCTTTACCTGACGGCTATGATTTTACCCGCTGTCGCCAATGCCGCGGACCTCCGTCGGAAGAACCTTCTATAAGAGAGGTTGTCACTTGGGTAAAGGACTATATGGAGGAGTCTCTTAAGGAGATCTGTTCTTCCATCGCCCAGATTGCCAAAAGACCGCGGGTTGAGACACAGTCTTCCCTACGGATCGCTGACAAAGATTATCAGATAGTGGACGAGACACTCTCATCTGACGATTTCACTGAAGATCCCAGCAGGCCGTGCTTCCCACTCGAAAAATTAAGCCGGCTGCTGAAGTCCATCCGGTCTAAGGATCGTGATATTGACGGGGGAAGCCTCCACGTCCACCTATAGAGGGCCTAGGGTCTTCCAAGTAGACCAGACATTACAAAAATTAATGTCCTCAGAGTGGAAATGTCCTGAAAAACCTCTTGTTGGTCCTAGGAGGTTCAGGGCTTTATTCCCAGTTGCTCAATGGGATCAATGGGGTCCTCCTCCCAAGGTGGATATGGCGGTGGCCAAACTGTCCCGCCGCACTATGGTACCATCAGATGATGGATCAAATTTGCACGACGCCATGGACAGGCGCATCAACAATACCCTCAAGAAGGCGTATTCAGCTGCCTTGGTTCAGACCGCTGTGGCGGTTGCGTCTTGTGAAGTGTCAGCCAAATTAGGCACTGACCTGGTCCACCTCGAGAGGGACATCGACTCTGGAGTCTCCAGAGACGAGCTGCTAGGGTTTCTAGGCTCGGTTTCCCTGGCAGCTGAATATTTAGCGGAGGCCTCCCACCATCAATTAAGGCTGGCGTCCAAATCCCTGGCACTTACCACTGCAGCAAGAAGACCTCTATGGTAAAACCCTGGAGAGCTGATTTCCCCTCAAAGTATAATTTGTGTGCATTACCCTTTGAGCCAGGTAGAGTCTTTGGCAGTGCCCAAGACGAGATCCTGAAGGGCTTGGCCAATAGGAAGAGTAAAACTTTACCCCAGGCCTTTAGAGGTAGATCTGACTCTGGCCGTGATAAAGGCTATCCACCTCGTCGTGGATGGCAGTCCCAAAGAGGCTCTAGATATTCCTCTAAGTCAATTTCGGGTCATAAACAGTCTGTCTGCCAGATTGAGGCAGATGTTAACTGGCTTAATGAACTAAACCTATTCTTCAACAGATTTGATCACACACCAGCTCCTCCCACCCCAGTATGTCCTTCAGCTCCCCCCACCACAATGACTTCTCCCCATGCGGCCACTTCCCAACAGACCAGTAAATCCAGAAATCCATCTTTATCTGGCCACAGTCTGACCTTCACACGGGCCCAGGTGAGGAAGGAGATGAAAAAGATCAAGGCGAGGAAAGCCGGAGGGCCAGATGACATCAGTGCAAGGCTAATTAAGACTTGTGGGGACCAGCTGTGTGGTATAATTACATATATGTATAATATGAGCCTGAGGCAGGAAATAGTCCCTGAATTATGGAAATCTTCTTGTGTGGTACCAGTTCCAAAGAAACCCCACCCTATGGACCTCAACGACTACAGACCTGTAGCACTGACATCCCACCTGATGAAGATCTTGGAGAGATTGGTTCTCACACATCTCCGCCCTCTAGTGAGCCCCGCTATGGACCCACTCCAGTTTGCTTATCGGCCGGGCATTGGGGTAGATGATGCCATCATCCATCTTCTGCACAGGGCTCTGTCTCACCTGGAGAAACCAGGGAACACAGTGAGAATAATGTTCTTTGACTTCTCCAGTGCTTTTAACACCATACAGCCCAGGTTATTGAGGGACAAGCTGGGCCTTGCTGGAGTGGACCACCACCTCTCCAACTGGATCCTAGACTACCTCACAAATCGACCTCAATACGTGAGAGCCCGAGACTGTGTGTCAGGTACAGTGATCTGTAATACGGGGGCACCTCAGGGTACGGTTCTCGCCCCTTTCCTCTTCACACTGTACACTGCAGATTTTAGGTGCAACTCATCCAGCTGCTACCTACAGAAGTATTCTGACGACTCTGCAATAGTGGGTCTCATCACAGATGATGATGACAGGGAGTACAGAGAACTGAACCGGGATTTTGTGGACTGGTGCCACCGGAACCACCTGAAGATTAACGCGGGGAAGACCAAGGAGATGGTGGTGGACTTCCGCAAAGGCAGAAGCCCTCCTAAACCAGTGGACATCCTGGGGACGGGCATCGAGATTGTGAACACCTATAAGTACCTGGGTTTGCTCCTTAATAATAAGCTGGACTGGGCAGATCATATGGAGGCCCTGTACAGGAAGGGCCACAGCAGGCTCTACCTGCTTAGGAAGCTGAGAGCCTTTGGAATCCGGGGGGCACTTCTTAGAACTTTCTTCAACTCGGTAGTGGCATCAGCCATCTTCTTTGGAGTGGCCTGCTGGGGGAGCAGTATATCAACCAGGGACAGAAATAAACTTGACAAGCTGATTAGAAGGGCCAGCTCTGTCCTGGGGAGCCCACTGGACCCAGTGCAGGTGGTGGGTGACAGAAGGATACTGTCCGTGGTGAGCTCCATGCAGAAGAAGAAGTCCCATCCCATGCATGAGACTGTGATCGCGCTGAGCAGTACTGTCAGTGACCGACTGCTCCACCCTAGGTGTGAGAAGGAGCGCTATCGGAAGTCTTTCCTCCCCACCGCGGTTAGGCTGTACAACCAACACCGACCTAAGCGGAGATCATTACACACAGAGAACTGAAAATATCTCTCTGCCTGTTAAATCCCCCCCCCCCCTGCTACGCCCTATCTGTCTGTCTGCTATCAATGTAATGCCTCTCACCTTGGAATATTCCTGTACATGTTGTATTTGTATTTGTATCTGCTTATCTTTGCTGCTGTAACACACTGAATTTCCCCATTGTGGGACTATTAAAGGACTATTATTATTATTAGAGGCGCTGTCCGGAGATTCCCGAAGTCTGATGATAAAAAAAAAAAAAGCCTAGCTTTTGACATCAGGAGCAGTCTTCCTGTGGCCGAGATTCCTGTCGGGGGTCGTCTCTCCCATTTTTTCAACTGCTGGCAGGAAAAAATTCGAGACCCATGGGTCCTGCAGGTAATCCAAAAAGGATATGCAATCTAGTTCCTCCATCCTCCTCAGGATCGGTTTGTGTTAACTCGCAGCCTCCCTACAATGCAGCAGACTACATTGGAATGCTCCATCCGAGAGTACATTCACAAGGGAGCCCTGGAGGAAGTCCCTTCTCTAGAAGAAGGATTCGGTGTCTATTCTCCCGTCTTCCTGGTACCAAAACCGGCAGACAAGTGGAGAATGATCATAGACTTAAGGCACCTCAACAGCTTCATCAAAAGAAGCACTTCCGTACGGAAACCATAAAGTCTGTCACCACCTTTCTCCTCCAAGGCGATGTTTTTGTGACTTTGGATCTAAAAGATGCTTATTTGCATATTCCTATTTATCCTCCACAAAAAGGTTTCTAAGGATTGCCATAGTAGTTTCCAGCCACAGGAAGCATTTTCAATTCACAGCACTACCCTTCGGGATCTCCTCTGCTCCCCACACCTTTACAAAGGTAATGGCTCCTATAGCGGCCGCCCTCAGACTTCAGGGGATATTCGTGGTGCCTTATCTAGACGACTGGTTGATAAAAGCCCAGTCAGAGTCTGTTCTGCTCCAGCATCTACAGACAGCCGTTTCCCTGTTTCAGAGTCTGGGATGGCTTATAAACTGGGAGAAGTCAGTAACGATCCCTTCAACCCGAAGGAAGTTCCTCGGCTACTTCCTGGATTCAGTCTCCTTGACACCAACAAGGAAGGAGAAACTGGTTGGGACAGTCTGGTACCTCTTCAAAAAGCCGATAGCCTCCATCAGAACATTGATAAAGATCCTGGGCTTGATGTCTTCCTCAGTGGAGGCAGTCCCATGGGCCTTGTGGCACTTACGTCCCCTCCAGAAGGAATTACTAGAGGCTTGGGATCGCTCCCTTCTTACACTCAGCAAGAAGATTTGACTCTCCCCCAGGACCCGTCTTTCCTTCAAGTGGTGGTTGCACCTGAAAGACGGAAGGTCCACGGTCCAACCTTCTTGGACCCTGTTGACTACAGATGCATCCCTCTCGGGATGGGGAGCCCATTTGGATGAAAACTCCATAAAAGGAGTCTGGAGCGCTCCAGAAAGAAGGACCTCGTCCAACTGAAAGGAGCTCAGAGCTGTATATCATGCCTTACTCCATTTCTCGCCTCTTCTCAAGGGAAGAGCAGTCAAAATCCAGTCAGACAGCATGACCACAGTGCTGTACATGAACAGACAGGGAGGCACCAGATCACCAACCCTCCTCAGGGAGGCAGATCTGATATTTACATGGGCAGAGAAAAATCTAACCCATTTATCCGCAGTTCACATCAAGGGCTCCCTGAACATAGTAGCGGATCGGTTGAGTCGGGGTCATGCCGTATCAGGAGAATGGTCACTCAATCCAGAAGTCTTTCATCAGATTACCCTGAAGTGGGGTCTTCCAGAAATAGACCTCATGGCAACCCGACTCAACGCCAAGGTGGAGACTTTCTGTTCCCTTTACCAGCAGGACAATCCCTTGGCAGTGGATGCCCTGTCCATCCCTTGGAGGTCCAGGCTGGCATACATCTTCCCTCCAATTCCAATAATACCGAAGGTATTGATGAAAATCAGACAGGACCAATAGCCATCATTCCATTCTAGCCAAAAAGAGCTTGGTTTTCCCAACTCATGGAGATGAGTCGAGGGATATATTGGAGGCTTCCCCCCATCCAGAACCTGGTTTCCCAAGGATCTCTGAAGTGCCAGGATCTCTGGAGATTCAACTGACAGCCTGGAGGTTGAGCAGTCCCTACAGCAGGATAGAGGACTGTCAGAGGCCGTCCTGAAGACCCTTTCTTCTGCAAGAGCAGACTCTACCAATAAGAACTACCAGAGGACAGCCAAGATTTTCATGGAGTGGTGCTCCAACAAGGGTATTAATCTACAACCTTCAAAGGCTGGTATTTTAAATTTTCTTCAGGACGGTTTGGATAAGGGCCTTGCCCCTGCCACTTTGAAAGTGCAGATTGCGGCCCTCTCCGCTCATTTGAACAGACGTCTGTCTCAGGATCCTCTGGTTGCAAGGTTCCTTAAAGGGGCAATGAGGCTAAAACCCTCAGTATCATCTCCAGTTCCCCAGTGGGACCTTGCGGTAGTCCTTGCAGGCCTGTGCGGTCCTCCATTTGAACCCTTGGAGACTACGGAGCTAAAATAGTTAGCCTACAAAACCACTTTTTTGTTGGCTATTACATCTGCAAAAAGAGTAGGGGAACTCCAGGCTCTCTCTTCTAGAGAACCGTACATTTTGTTTTTTTGCAGATAGGGCGCACCTTAGGTTTTTGCCTGGGTTTAACCCTAAGGTCCCCTCATGCTATAATAGCAATCAGCTAATTTCGCTACCTGTGTTTTTCCCCACTCCAACCACTGAGGAGGAAGAAAAGCTCCTCACCTTAGATGTGGTAAAGTGTTTGCGGATTTACCTATCCCGCACTCAACCGTTTAGGAAGGCCGAAAACCTACTAATTAACATGCAGGGTAAAAACAAAGGCCTCAAGGCTTCCAAGCCTACTCTATCCACATGGATCAAGGATACAATTAAGTCTTCCTTTCTTATTCAGGAGTTACTCCCTCCAGTCTCTTCTACGGCCCACTCGACCAGGGCTGTGTCGACTTCTTGGGCTGAGTATCGGTCCTTACCATTGGACCAGATTTGTGCGGCTGCATCATGGTCATCTCAGTTGACCTTTGTTAAACATTATCGTTTAGACGTCCGCAGTTCCCAGACAACTGCTTTTGGTCAGATAGTCCTTGACGTTGTAAGGCGAGGAAACCCTCCCTAGGGGAATTACTTGCTATCTCCCCATATTGTGCTGCTGTCGGACGTAAGGGGAATCGTTGATTGTAATGTCAATCTGTATTCCCTTAGTCCTGACAGCAGCACAAGGCTTCCCTCCCTAGAAGCTTGTTTCCTGTTACTTTATAATTTACACAGTGGAGGGAGGTCTCTGGTGCCCTCTTATAGGGCCAGTAGGAGGCACCTTCTTAATTTTGGTGCTAATTAAAGGTTCCACCGTCCTAAACAACACACAGGGACAGAGATACCCCATATTGTGCTGCTGTCAGGACTAAGGGAATACAGATTGACATTACAATCAACGATTTTTTAGGTCAAGGAGCTTGTCCAATTTTTCAAAAGGGAGGCAAAAAAACATAGCATTATTATCAATCTCAATGCCAAGGAAAGAAAGGACCGAAATAGGGCCCTCTGTTTTCTCATTTGAAAGGGGAAACCCAAAATGTTTCATAAAGAAACGAAAAGTCGACAACAAAAAGGAGCACTGATTGGTATCACTGAGGCAACAAACAAAAAAATCATACAAATAATGGATAATTGAGGTAGATCATGTTTAATATCGCCCCACCCATTCCAAAAAGGAACTGAAACGCTCAAAGTAATGGCATGATATGGAAAAGCCCATGGGGAGACAAATATAATAAGAACTGTCAACTACACAGTCCAATAAGTGATTATAATCCAGGTGAACTGGGAGGAGGCGGAAAGCAGACTCAATGTCCGATTTAGCAAAGAGGACACAAACACTGGCCCTCTATACCAAATGAACTGCGACATGTGAAACTGGAGCATCCTTAGAGAGAATCCCATTGTTCACAGACTCGCCTTTAGGAAAGGACAAGTGGTGAATAAGACAGAATTTTCCCTGTTCCATTTTTGGAACCACGCCTAAAGGGAAACAGAGGTGAGGAAAATGGGTCCACAATTCTTCCTAAGGCCACTTCCTTTGCCATCTTCTCCTGCAATACCCCGGGGTTTACCCTGGCTGATTGAAAATTGTCGGAAAAAAGCGAATCATTCCGCAACTGAAAAGGAATAAAAATCCTGAACGTAAAACCACATCGAAGTTGCGCTGCTATCTCTTTACTGGGGTATATATCGAGCCATGGACATGCTCACTGGTATCTTTGTTGTTGACGGGGGAGCGGTTTTGACCTGCCCTGGGGGGGGGGGAGGCATGTGTAATGATTAGTGGGATGGGGTCCTCTGCAAAAAGAGCACTTATGTTTATACTTGCAGAGGCCGTAGAATTTACAATGCCCTTCACTGAAGAGCCAACATGATCCAGTACATTTGACGGCCACTGACCAATGGGGGTATCCTTGTCCTGCGCCAATGGATCCAGATAGAAAGGTGGGTTGATATTGAGACGTTATCATGCGCAACTACACATCGCTGGCTTTCACACTCCAACCTATCCATTGACAGATTAGAACTCACTGACATTAGAGGAAAAAGGGGCAGAAACAACAGTGTTAGCGTTAGGAGCAGCAGGATATACTTTTTCCATGCCAGAATCCTTTGGAGATCTGAATTCCTGTCTGTGTCAAGAGTGCCTGTTGGAATAATGTTTATTATCGCCTGTATTGCAACAACTACTGTTTATATGTTTATAACTGCATAAGCTTCTGTCTCTAGGCATAATTTTAAGTTGTTAATAAAGCTCTGTTAAAAAGGAAGGGTCTAGAGTAACAAAACCAGGAAGTTCCTCTCTGTTTTTTCTCTTTCTTTTTTTTTTTCAACTGTTTATTTTAAAAGATTTTGTCATACAGAGAGAATAACAATATACAAGAAAAATAAGATAACTGAAGGTAACAAACATAATACAGACGTGGATTCTCAATTAATTAATTAATTAATTAAGCATTCTCAATAAATTACAAGGCTTTAAACAAACTGGCCAGAAATGGCCCCAAAAAGGCCAAGGAATCCGACAACAAATGGGGCAGACAAGACAGGAGGACAGAAGGGTGACATAAGGACATCCAGGAAGTAAGGGGCCACACAGCAGCCGGATCAGAGAGGCCGGACCGCCCAAAACTCATCCCATGGTTTCCAGAAGGCCCGCTCTCAGCCAAGGACCCGCTACCGGCCCAGTGAGTCCAGGCAGGTAATTAGGGTGAAGAAGGAAAGTGGTCATGGAGGAACACGAGGAAGAGAGGGGGAAACGGGATACACATGTGCGCCAAATATCTCTCGTGAGTGCCATAGGGCCTAACAAGGCACTCCCGGGGGGGGAATGAGGACCAGTCCAAAGCAGGGAATTAGGATGTTGTGGAGTAAGCCACAGCTTCTCGATCTCCATCCACTTAGAGTAAGCCTGGAGGGTGGACCAACCCGGGACCCTGCGTAGGTGGGCCGCCCAGTAGTATAAAACTAAATTGGGGAGGGAAAGGCCACCTCTCTCCCTAGGGGTCATCATAAGCTGCATAGAAAGCCTGTGTCTCCCTCCAGCCCAAACAAATCGGAGGATTGAGCCCTGCAGCGCCCGAAGGTCCCTAAGGGGCACCGAGACTGGGAGGGTCTCAAAATAATAAAGCAGCTTAGGCAGGATAGACATCTTTACTGCGTTTATCCGGCCAAAGAGAGGCAGAGGCAGTACCAACCACTTAGTAAGGAGGGTACGAATATGTCTAAAAAGGGAGGGGAAATTTGCCTGGTATAATTGGGAAAAGGATCCAGTTAAATATATGCCCAAGTATTTTAGTGAGGAGGACTGCTATCTATACCGAAAGGCGGCCTGAAGGTCAGCCAAGCTAGACGGGGGAATTCAAATAGGTAGGGCCTCTATCTTTGAAGTATTGACCTTATAACTAGACAGATGGCCAAAGCGGGAAAGGAGGCCATGGAGGTTCGGAAGGGATACATGGGGGTTAGTAAGGGTCAGGAGGATATCATCAGCGAACAGGGAAAGCTTGAATTCTCGATTGCGTACACGAACCCCCGTAATATCGGGGCTCAGACGGATGGCCGCCGCCAGTGGCTCAATACAGAGTACAAAAAGAAGAGGAGATAGAGGGCAACCCTGTCTAGTGCCGTTGTGTAGACGAAACAGGGGAGACGAGGCATGAGGAAGCTTGACAGTGGCCGACGGGGGAGGAGTAAAGACCCTTGATTGCTGTCAAGAAGGGACCCGCAAAGCCAAACGTGGCCAGGGCCTCAAATAAAAAGGGCCATCCCAGATGATCAAACGCCTTTTCCGTGTCCAAGCTGAGTACCAAGAGTTCGGAACCAGAGCAAGATGCCACGTCTATAAGATCGATGGTTCTCCTGGTATTATCACCTCCCTGGCGGCAAGGTATAAAGCCCACCTGATCTTTATGGATCAGGGAGTGGAGGCACATGTTAAGTCTGGACGCCAGAATCTTGGTAAACAGCTTGAGATCCGTATTCAGAAGTGATATGGGCCTGTAATTCCTGCAATCTAGGTGGTCCTTATCAGGTTTCGGGATGAGGGTTAGAAAAGAGTGTGAAATAGAATCAGGGATTGGTTCGCCCGACAAAAAGGCCGTAAATAGGGAAACAAGATGCGGGATCAATTCCGCCCCAAATACCTTGTAGTATAGGTAGGTGAGGCCATCAGGTCCAAGTGATTTCCCATTAGGGAGTTCCTGGAGCATTTGGGAGACCTCGTCCGTCGTGATAGGTTTGTTAAGAAGAGCAAGGTCTTCCGGGGAAAGAACTGGCAAATTACAGGAAGACAGGAAGTCCTGTAATAATGCTAAGCGCGTCGCAGGATCAGGGGGTAAGTCCGATGGGAGGGAGTACATGTCTGAGTAAAAGGCATGAAATAGACGCGCAATCTCACTAGGGTCGTACACGACGGCCCCGTCAGATCACCGCAGCGCATAAGCCGAAGCCCTCTCCGTTCGGTCTCGTAGTTGACTAGCCAAAAGCTTATGGGGTTTGTTGGCCCTATCATAGTACCGCTGCCTAGTGTAAAGCAGTAACTTGGTGGTCTTTTGAAGAAGGGTCTCCCTAATCTGGGCCTGAAGATCTATCAAGGTTTTAAGGAGGGCCCGCGACGGGCTAGACGCCATGCGAGTCTCTGCATATTGTAGACGAAGCCGAAGCTCCTTAAGCCGTGCATTAGCGTCCCGTTTTAGCCGGGTGCCCAAGGCAATACAATGTCCCCTCATCACAACTTTATGGGCCTCCCACAACGTCGCCACGGAAGATACAGATCCCAGATTAAGTTCAAAAAACGTTTTTAGGTGAGTACGGAGCTCCTCACGAGTCTGTGCCCTCTGAAGGAGACTCTCATTAAGTCGCCAATGGCATATTCTGGTGCGGACCGAACCAGCATGCAATACTAAGGAGATTGGCGCATGGTCAGACCAGGTGATGGAGCCGATCGAGGCATCCCGAAGAAGGCGCAGAGCCGGAGCATTCCCAAAAAAATAATCTATTCTGGAATGGGTCTGATGAGGGGCTGAAAAGAACGTGTAAGACCGGTCAGTTGGATAGTTAATCCTCCAGAGGTCATAGAGAGAATACCGACGGATTATGCGACGGAAGTGAGCTGAAAGTCTACGCCAGGAGATGCGACGGGAAGTACCTGACAGGGAATGGTAATCCATAGAGTCCGAAAAAGACATGTTAAAGTCCCCTCCAACAATAAGGGCAGCAGGGGGTAAAGCTTCCAATTTATTAAGGACCTTAGTAAGAAAATCAGGTTGGGAGGAATTAGGGGCATAGAGGTTACAGAGGGTGATTGGCTGGCCCTCAAGCCTACCGTGGAGAATCACAAACCGCCCCAAAGGATCTAGGATGGAGGTAGTGACCTCCAGGGGGCATGATGAGGAGATAAGAATGGCAGCCCTCGATCGCTTTTTAGAGTGAGCGGCCGAATAAATTGTTGGGAAAAAACGCAAGGCAAAGTTAAAGTTACAGGTGCTGTCAAAATGGGTCTCCTGGAGAAATGCTATATCAGCCTTAAGGGCACACAGTTCCGTCAGGGCTAACCTACGTTTCACATTGGAGTTAAGGCCTTTAACATTAAGGGATACAATTTTAGCCATAACTCAGGATAAAGGGAGGGGCGCAAGGGGGATGAGGCCTACCACAAGGAGTCAATGAGGGTGCAGAGTCCCAGGGGGAGCAGAGTCTCGTCCAGGAGGCTTGCCGACGTCTCGTCAGGATGAGTGAGGACCACACCTGGAGTACACAGAAAAGAATGAGAGGGGAGGGGGAAAGACAAGACAGAAAGCAAAACAAGGAAGGTAAATTACAATAAAACAACACCATTACCGGGAAAAAGATCTCCTGGTAGGGACTAGGAGGGTATACAAGGGTTTAAGACCAATGTAAATCCGCCTATAACAAAATGCCGTGTAAGCAGTTAAAAACCATGGCAACGTACCCCTAAGGGGTGGGAGGCGAGGCTGAGGGGCCAGCTAGCAGCAGAGAGCCAGTCAATCAAGCCAGGAGAGACTCCCGTCAGCCTCCCCTGCCACACATATAAAATAAACATTAGCAATACTAATAAATCGAGCCAATAAGATAACTGAGAGGAAAAACCAACCACACTTAAGAAATGTGCTCTAACCAGCATTAACTAACGCAGCATCAATCCTGTATGGAAGCAAAAAATAAAGTCATCAAAGGGCCAGGTTAAATCAAGGGGGGGAAACCCGGCGTGACAAACGGGATGACCCAGCTCCAGAAGCTGAGTCCGGATATGGCAGGCGTTGTCTTCTCGGATGGACAGTAGTCCAGACCGGGGCCGGAGGGGGGAGGGCAGCAGAATCCCAACCTTCAAGCGTAGGGAGGGGAACATCCAGGGCAGCACAGAAATCCTTCAGGTCGGCGTGAGATTTCAAAGTGATAGTGCAACCATTTCTCCTGACAATGAGAGCAAAAGGGAAGCCCCACCGGTACTGAAGCTGGTGTTCCCTTAGGGTTGAAAGGAGAGGTCGGAGCAAACGCCGTTTTTGCAAGGTGATCCAGGACAGGTCAGGGTAAAGCTGGACTTTGGCACCGTCAAAATCAAAATCTTTGTTAGAGTGGGCCTGGGCCATAATAGCTTCTTTGAGTTCAAAGTTCTGCACACAGCAAATAACGTCCCTTGGTGCAGCGGTAGCGCCTTTGGGACGAAGGGCCCTATGTGCTCTGTCCAATTTGATGTGGTGTTCAGGTGGCTTACCCAAAAGCATGTTAAAGATGGCCTCCAGAGTAGCCTTTAAATCCTCCTCCCCCATGGCCTCCGGGAGACCGCGGACTCTGATGTTGTGCCTCCTACTGCGGTTGTCCAGGTCCTCTAGGTGGCGAGTGGTTGCTTTAAGAATCTTGGACTGGGTAGAGACCACATCATGCATTTGGGAGACATAGTTGCGGGTCTCATCCTGGGGAAGACTCCAATGTATCCACTCTGACAGCTAATTGGCGCAGGTCAGCACGCACCACAGCAAGTTCTTGTTTAAAGGTATGTTTAACCTCATCAATGAGAAGTTTGAAGTCTTGCTGAAAGTCCTGCCTGGTAGGCAATTGCTGTAGTATAGATTGCCATTGTAAGGGAGGTTCTTGGACAGATTGAGGAAGGGGGTGGGGGACCGGTGTGGGACCCGATGACAGTGTGCCCCCTGGGCTCTCCACCGCCACCGGCCCTGCCACCCCTTGGGCACCTGGAGGGAGGTGTACAGACGGCATGGTAGGCAGGGGCGCAGGGCCAGGGGGGCCCCCATGGGGGAGGAAAGTCCAGTTTGGTGGTCCCAGTCACTTTGGGACATGGTAATATTCTGCTGAGTTGTGAAGGTGGGGGGAGAGCTGCAGCAGACAGTACCTGCGAGTTGGCATCCCGTCTGCAGGATGCATCTGAAGATGGTGCCCGGGATACACGAGGAGGAGTCCCCAAGATGGCGGCCGCCCGAGGCCTATCCTGAAGGGAGCGCCGGTCCGGGGAGCAGGGAGACAGGTCAGGAGGAGCCGCGGAGGAATCAGCCGACAGGGGACTGCGTGAAGGAGAGCAGGAGTCCCGGTGAGTGCGGGGGGAGAGAGAAAGTGCACGCGTTCCCCCGTGCTGTCGGGACCCGCGCTTAGACCCTGGGCTGCCGCTGGAGGAATGGGTCCATAGTGGAGGGACCCCCGCTAGCTGCTGGGACCACCGGTGGCTTTTTAACAGGGAGCTTCTTCCCCATATAGCTGGTGCTTAGCGGGTTCGGTAAGGCAGGGGGAGACGGGAGCTCGCAATTATGCGACCGTCTCCATTAACGTTCAGGTCACGCCCCCTGTTTTTTCTCTTTCTAACTGCAGCACAGAGCAGAGCACATGGAAGCTCACAGACAAGAAGCTGAGATCATAAGCTAAGAAATACTAATTGTAAAGTGTACTATCCTTGTTCCTGAATAAATATATGTTTACTGTTGAACACCTGGACAGTGCAAAGATTAATCCGCTGCCAACAGGTTATGGGTCCAGATACCCAGAGACACAGAAAGAAAAAGTAAAACAACAGTGGTCCAAGATGGCTGCCAGCAGCAACTCTATGAAGTTCACAGTGCCAAACCTGAATATATAATCAGAACTATCAATCCTGGAAATTCAAAATAAAGATGCTGCTGATAAGAGAAGGTACGTGGAAATACAATGTTTTCTCATTTTGTCTCTCATAGTTGCGATCTACCTATGATGTCAATTACATGCCTCTCTCATTTTTTTAAGTGGGAGAACGTGCACAATTGGTGGCTGACTAAATACTTTTTTTCCCCACTGTATTTAACAAATTTGGGAGAATGCCAAAAATCCTGCGTGCAGATAATGGAACTGAATATACAAGCCGTGAGACACAAAGCATTTTAAAGAAAAATGGAATCGTGTTTCAGACCACTGTACCATACAATCCTGAACAAAATGGTGTAGCGGAAAGAAGAAACCAGACACTCTGTGAAAGTGGAAGAAGTATGCTATTTGACGCAGATTTGCCTACAACATATTGGGGTGAAGCAATCATAACAGCATGCTATCTTCAAAACAGGTTACCAGGTAAAGCTACAGAGAAAACTCCATTTGAGATATGGAACAGCAAAAAGCCTAATCTACAACACATAAGAGTATTTGGAAGTAAAGTATTTGTGCATGTCCCTAAGGAAAAATGTACCAAATGGGAATCCCATGCCAAAGAAGGTATCCTGGTGGGCTACAGTGAAACCCAGAAAGGATATAGAATCCTACACCCAGAAACGAACAAGGTTACAATAAGCAGAGATGTAATGATTGATGAGAACTTCGTCTCGCTCAAGTTTTATGACATCATACCAGTAGTCCAGATGAAGCAACAACAACCTAAGTCACAGTTACAAAATGACAAAGAGAAAGATGTAGAAGTTTGGTTAGATTCTTCAACCATTGAAGAAGCAACGGAAACACCAAGTGAACCTGAAATAAGAAGATCGTCAAGATCAAAGAAGGGTGTACCAGCTAAGCGTCTATCCTACATTGCTAAAACACTACCCAAACTAGAGCCACAGTCATGGGATGAGATGCAACGACTACCTGCCCATGAAAAAATGAAGTGGATTAATGCTGCTAATGAAGAAATGAAATCGCTTCATCAACTTCAAACCTGGAAACTCACCAAACTGCCACAAGGCAAGAAAGCAATAAATGTAAGTGGGTGTTTAAGACCAAATATGACTATGAAGGCAAAGTTCACAGATTTAAAGCAAGAATAGTTGCAAAAGGATATTCTCAGAAATATGGTGAAGATTATGATGCTACATTTTCTCCAGTTGCTAAGCAGACCACGTTTAGGACTCTATTAGCTGTATCTGCTATACAAAGGATGTCTGTCAGACATTTGGATATCAAAACTGCCTTTCTAAATGGTGACATTGAGGAGGATTTGTACATGACTCAACCTGAGGGTTATATCAGAAAAGGTGAAGAAAACCTCGTTTGTAAACTACAAAAATATCTCTATGGTCTTAAGCAATCGGCAAGAGCATGGAATACCAAAATAAACAAAGTCTTATTGGAAGAAGGATTTAAGAGAGGTCAAGCAGACCCATGCCTATACACAAAGTGTACAGATGGAAAGTGGATGTATATTCTCTTATATGTAGACGATGTGATTGTCGTACATGAAGAAGAAACAGAAATTGCAAAAATGACTGAAATTCTGAATCAGCATTTTGAAACAAAAGACCTTGGAATTGTTACATATTATTTAGGCATCCAGACCCAGAGAGAAGAAGATGGAAGTTTTCTTCTAAACCAAAGTGCAAAAATCAACTCAACCCTCAACCAGTTTGGAATGTCAGAAGCAAAAGGTACATCAACCCCAATGGAGTCATCCTACCTAAGATTGGAAGGAGAAGATGATCTGTTACCAAACAATGAGAAATACAGACAGGTAGTGGGGGCACTTCTATACATAACAACTATGACTCGACCAGATATCACAGCAGCAGTGGGTATTCTCTGCAGAAATGTGGAAAAACCGCGCCAAAGAGACTGGAATGCTGTTAAGAGAATTCTCCGATATTTGAAAGAAACTCAAGACATAAGTTTAAGAATGTCTTCTGCAGGAGATCTAAAACTCACAGGCTATGTGGATGCAGACTGGGTTAATGATTGAAGTGATCGTAAGTCAATAAGTGGGTACTTGTTCAAGCTTGGAGAAAGTTCTATCTCTTGGTCCAGCAGAAAACAGGTATCTGTTGCCTTATCATCTACAGAAGCAGAATATGTGTCTGCGGCCTACGCAAGTCAAGAGATCATTTGGCTAAACCAGTTGTTGAAGGATCTTGGCAAGCCAACAACTCAGCCAACGACGATGTACGAAGATAACCAAGGATGCATTAAACTTGCAAGCAGTGAAAAGATCAATGGAAGAACCAAGCACATCGACGTTAAACATCACCACCTGCGTGATTTGATAGAACGTGGTATCATCAAATTTGTTTATTGTGAAACTGACAAGATGGTGGCTGATATTATGACAAAGCTATTGCCAAGAACCAAGTTCTTAGAGTTCAGAAACTCAATGGGACTAACTAGATAAGTAGTTCTTGAGTGAGGGTGCTGGAATAATGTTTATAATTGCCTGTATTGCAACAACTACTGTTTATATGTTTATAACTGCATAAGCTTCTGTCTCTAGGCATAGTGTTAAGTTGTTAATAAAGCTCTGTTAAAAAGGTGGGGGCTAGAGTAACAAAACCAGGAAGTTCCTCTCTGTTTTTTCTCTTTCTAACTGCAGCACAGAGCAGAGCACATGGAGCTCACAGGCAAGTAGCTGAGATCATAAGCTAACAAATACTAATTGTAAAGTGTACTATCCTTGTTCCTGAATAAATATATGTTTACTGTTGAACACCTGGACAGTGCAAAGATTAATCCGCTGCCAACAGTGCCATCTACCAGAAGCCACTGATGTGCCAGAAGAATTGCTTGATGAGGACGCAGAAACATGATCCGGATCTGCAAGACCTGGACCAGCGAAGACTGTGAACTTCTGCAAGATCTGGAGCTTCAAATGTTGCCATCTTTAGGCGTTTGATGAAATCTTCATTTTAGCCCCTTTTCTTTCTCTAGTTATTTTACTTTGACTTCCATGATATGTTTTATGCCCTGTGTTTCCATATTTCGATATGATTTACCTCAAATTCCTACTGTATTATTTTGTTTTACATGTTGATTTCTGTTATAGCCATTTCTGATGTCATTCTTGTGTCATATGATGTTTTGTCCTCCTTTTGCATACCATATTTTGCTGTATAAAAATTCAACAAAACCAATAAAAATATGTTTACAAAAAAAAAGTGAAAATGTGTATGGTATGTAGTGTGTGTATATGTAATATATATATATTTTTTTTACCTGGAAGCAGCTGCATTAAATATCATCTTCTTCACTTTTCCATGTGGTTTGAAAATGCAAAATGGTGCTGAGCAGCTTATATGGGACAGTAGAAATAGAACTGATATCTAAAAGGTTCAGTTAAACTTTGCTACATCTATACGTCACTTTCCTCTATCTATCTATCTATCTATCTATCTATCTATCTATCTATCTATCTATCTACACATCTCTGGTCGTCCTCCTTTAAGAAAATTCTACATTTTATCACACTTATTCTATGAACTTTTAGAGACCAATAGTCACTAGCACACTTTAATGTCATTGATCAATCATTGTGTAACTTACTGGGATACCACTACCAACATTTGCTAAAAACATATAAGAATTCATTGTGAGAAATCTCTCTGAAACCTAAAAAGGAACCAATATCCCTTAATAAAAAGTGCTAAAAAAATGTTTATAACACAATACTTTTGTAAAACGTTAAAGCAACAGTTATGCTTTAAATGCTGCCTATGCAATGGAATTACTCATATTGTAATCTATCACATAAATAAACCACAATAATAATGATAATAACAAAAATAATATGTAATAATAACATAGGCAATAAATTACAAAATATACAAAAATAATACAAAATATTACAAATTACAAAATATAATATTATAAAATTACATAAAGATATATTATGTTTAAATTTAAGGAATTAATTAAAACATAGTTTTAATAGATAATTGTGTTTGTAATTTCTGGAAGGCAGTTTGCTATATTCCATTTTAAAATTCATGACTTGTCTAAGAATAACTGAGAATTTAGTGACTCTGGAGCTAGTGCAGTCTGTAAAGCTCTGGAGACGATGGCTAGCTTACAACATAAGAGGAATTGGCAAGTTTGCACTGACTCCAATTATATTGAGATGGATCTCATGCTGATTTCCGTCAAGTGCAATATCTCTGCATGAGAACAGCTTGGTGGTCAACATCTAAAACAATATTTACTGAATATTTAAGAAAGGCAACATATATAGAGATGTACCTGCAACTACAGCTATTATTTTCCATATTTTGCAATGGCACTGCCATATTTCTTTCCTTATAGAATAGAATTACTAATACATGTAAATGTAAACAGATGTATTCATCGTGGGTATCATTAGTACTAATCATCATTAGTACAATTTTACTGAAAATGATCAGCACCCCCCAAACTATATATTATGATGGTGTTCATAATATATTAATAGTCTTAATTTATTTACTATAACATTCACTTCCTGATAGTATATCTGTAGGGACTAAATCGGCTTTGCTCCCACCCCCTTACCACACTCTTCTTATAGAATTGCATCATTGACTTGGCCTCAGTAGGTCTTTAACCCAGTGCTTCTGGCTCATACTGTAGTGATCACCAGGAGTAAATTCTACAGATTATGAACACTGTTGCTGTCCATTTATACACCATTGCTGCTTCTGTACCTGGTATGCTGCATGCCACTTCACCAGCTACGTTTCAAATTGCCAGACTTGTCTTTCTACAAGCTGCAGCACCTCTGGTTCCGCCTGCTTCCTGTTTACACAGTGGATACTCTGGTTATGTATTTTCCTCTGCCATAATAGTGGCCCTAAACTATGCCTTGGTAATTTAAATCAATGTCTCACCTATTTTGACTTACATGCAGTGGCAGAAGTACTGCCGTAGCAGATGTAGCGATTACTACGGGGCCCACAACTTTAGGGGCCCAGAAGGTAATGGTCCCTATTTACTCCTATTTAATTACCAATCCCTATTCCTGCCCACCCCCCTACCACCGATTCCCCTTCAGCCCTCCAGGGGGCCCCGTGCATCACATATCATGTCGCTGAAGCTGAACAGCATCAGGTTATCGCTGACAGTGACATGATATGGGGCAAACGGGACCCACTGGAGAGCTAAAGGGGAAGCAGAGGTGGCCGTGGGTGGGAGCGAGGACTGGTAAGTAATGTGAACCTTGTGAGATTCCTTCCTGGCAATTTTGTTCGGATTGAATACATCCGAACTGAAACTACTATTATCATACTCTGGGGTCTCTTCAGACCCCAGAGTATAATGAGTGGAGGCCCAGGGGAGATGAGTAAACATAATAAAACAGTGTTACTCAACTCTTCTGGAGTCTGGCATGACTCCCTGCTGTCTTTGGGCCTCTTCAATGATGTTACAGATGTCACCTGGATCAGGGCGGCATCATAATGATGACGGCGTAACCCACATCTGTGACGTAATTGAAGACGGCTAAAGACAGCAGGGAATCGCGCCAAAGCCCAGGAGAAGTAACACTTTTTTTCTTTTCTTTTTATGATTTTGCTCACCTCCCTTGGGCCTCCGCTCATTATACTGTTTTCTATGGGTCCCAGTCTTTGCTAGTTATACCCCTGATTACATGCATACCAGTTTACTACTGATCATAGAAAGGTGCTATTAATGGTCTCTTTGCTTTCTCGTGAGACACTCGCTTAGGGCAATTCACTAGGAAAACATGTCGAACCTGATGCTTCTGACTTTTAGTCATTCCATAACCATTCACACTGTTTTGGAACAGCCAGATTAAATCCCATCTGTAGCATCTGCTCTTCTCTGTCTGTACCAAGTCTCCATGACAGTTGGACAATGTGACTGGCACTCTCCTTCCATAGGTCTCTTCTGAGTCCTGCAGCCTCTCCCACTGAAGAATCTATGGAGATGGAGGTTTTAAAACTTTAAGACCCGGATTGACTGTGCAGACACACAGACAACTTGTCTCTTACTGTGGAAAAAACAATAACTTTCTATGTAAATGTCAATTGAAGCCAGGAAACTTCAGCACCTGGGATTGGTACTAGGATACTTGTTATCTTTGAAGTTTTTGACAGGATTTAAAGTTTTCATTAAGCTGGAACTGCTTGGTGTCTATAATCTATGATACAGTTCTTTGATGGTGTCTTCAGATATGAGATCTAGCTTGTTACTTACCCTGATGACATCCTAATATACTCAACTGACTTGTCTACTGATCGAGCCATGTGCTCCAAATTCTGTCTCAACTCCTGAGAACCATACATATGCAAAATTGGGTAAATTTGTATTTGAAAGATCATCCTTGCCTTTTTTGGAATGCATCATATCTGATTAAGGTCTCCAGACTGAGCCTGAAAAATTCTCCACAATCCTGAATTAGCTTTGTCCACTTGTTCTCCGAGTCATACAGAGGTTCATTGGAGTTTCACTGAATTCGCCAACATCTACTAACAAACTAAAACTGTTTTTTCTGTGCTTGTTGCCACAATAATGGCTCTGACCGGGGGGGGTGGAGCCTGACCACACTTAGTGATGGCTGCTTTCTTGTAAGGCTCCGTCACACTGAGCCCAAGGACAGCCGTTATAGCTTTTTCTAGCGAGCTACCATGGTCAGAAGCAACAGGGAAAGACTGGGAGATATACCGAGTACACCGAGAAATGGTCAACAGCATGGGGACAAGCAGAAATTTCTTAAAATGAAGATGGCACACTCACCATACCACTCCCTCAAGATGGCACCTGAAGAGAAGCAGGACCAGGAGACTGGGGAGGAATCTGAGGTAGACAGTGTGACAGAGGGAGACCGCTCTGACAGTGGCATAATGCAAATCTCACACTCCTTCCTGCAAAAAGCATTGTCAAAAGCGGTAGGTCCCGTCTTGTCTGAACTGGCAGAAATAAAGTCCGAAATCAAGTCAGTGGGTTATAGAGTGCAGGCTTTGGAAAATACAGGTCTCTCACATTAATTGAGGACCAGGAGAATAGAAATAGATAGCGTAATATCAGGATCAAAGGCCTTCCAGAATCGCACACTGCTGAGGTCTTGTCCAAGATGGCGGCTGATCTATTTGTGAACTTGCTAGGACAGGAGCGAGCAGACAGCATAGTAGTGGAGCATATACACAGGGCTCTTAGACCAAAACTGAAACATTGCAACCTGCCACGTGACATCATATGTGGCCTTTTATCGTATGTAGACATGGCAGCAGACCTCGCTACAGCAAGAGCAAGACAGCAGATTAAGGTGGAAGATGTGGAAATATCTTTGTTCCAGGAGGTGGCACCTTCCATATTGGCAAAAAAGAGAATCCTGAAGCCGTTGCTAGAGGAGCTTCGCTCGCGTAATATACAGTACTCCTGGCTATACCCCTTTAGACTAGCCGTAGTAGTTGGAGGAAAGTGATTCACAGTTCAGACTCCGAAGGACTTGCCAATGCTTTGGTCCGTACTTGACATAGAACCCCTAGACATATATTTCAGCCATTACGAACCCAGATGGGAAGCTACTCAACAGCACAAAATAGATAGTGTTTTTACTATTTAGTCGTTTTACTCCAAGCTTTATAATCTACAAGCATCTGATTCGTTCGATGATGGGCAACTCAGGCAAAACCTAACTAAAGAATTCCTCCAAGATCTCCCTCTTCCCACCTTATCTACTGAAGAGCGGGAGGCCCTAATGACCCCAATAACTCCCACAGAAATAGTTTCAGTTATAAATAACTTTCCGAAGGGGAAAAGTCCAGGCCCTGATGGACTACCGCTTCTATACTATAGAACATTCCAAGATAATCTGACTCCGTATCTCACACGTCTATGTAACACCCTTCTACTTGGCCACCCCATGCCTCCCCAAGCACAAGAAGCCCACATTGCATTGACTGCTAAAGAGGGCAAAAACCCTCAACATTGTAGCAACTATAGACCTATATCTTTGTTGAATGTAAATCTAAAAATCTGGGCCAAGATACTTGCCAATAGGTTGCGGCCCCATCTACCCCACCTCCTCCATGATGAGCAAGTTGGCTTTGTGAAAGGACGGGAAGGCAAGGACAATACTATCCGTCCCTTGTATGCCATAGCAATAGCCAGGAGAGAAAAGTCCCCTTTAGTGCTACTGGGAGTTGATGCCGAGAAGGCATTTGATAGGGTTAACTGGGCCTTCATGGAAGCGGCTTTATTAGCTTTTGGCATACCCTCAGCATTTATAACTGCGATCCTGACATTATACTCGCACCCCCATGCACGCCTGAAAGTGAATGGCACGCTTAACGGAAAGTTTCCAGATCACAAAAGGAACGAGGCAAGGCTCCCCTTGTCACCCACCCTATTTATCCTTACCTTGGAGACGTTACTGCAGACGGTACGTCACCATCCCGATATCCAAGGCTTCAAGTTCGGAGAGCAGACGCTTCAAACAGTGGCGTTTGCTGATGACGTGCTATTTTTAGTATCTAACCCAGAAAATGGTCTCTCAGCACTCTCTGACATCATAACTACATATGGGACACTATCCAATTACAAAATAAACGCCTCAAAATCAGAGATTCACTGTGGAGACGCGCCTGCGCAATATCTTACCATATACCTGGAAACAGCATTCTATCAAGTATCTAGGAGTCTCCCTCCCCAGCCATATTGAAGATATCTACTCCAAAAACTACCTCCCCCTTGTACAACAGATCAAACAGTTACTTAAGACATACGACCTTCCTTACATCTCCTGGATAGGCCGGAAGAATTTGTTGCAAATTTATGTCATTCCAAAAATTATGTATCTCATGCAAATGTTGCCGATCACCCTACCAGCTTCATTCTTTAAATCTATACGCAGTTATCTTCACTGCTTACACCTGGAAATACAAAGCCCCTCGAATAGCATACCAGTTATTGATCAAAGGGAAATCTGAAGGAGGTATAGCCCTACCAGACCTACTTTCTTACTATAATGCATTACAACTTTCTAGATGGATCTCATATGTGTGCCCTGCGCGCTCCTGCATGGCTAAAGTACTGGCGGACACACATTTTGGTCCACATCTTGATCGAAATTTATGGCTTCTGATCCCAAAATCCAAGAGAAGGAACGAGGTTGACATCTTATCCCAATGTCCGATCGATGTATGGCACCAGTTCAGAGATACTCTGTCACCTCAATTGCCACCTCTCTTGCAGGCCTCTGTTATACCGAGTCTGTTATCCCTACCAAGAAGTGAGGACACTGGTTTATGGCATAGGATGAAGCATCTGACGGTAGCTGATCTCTCTAAGGCAGGCAAACCCCTAAGTCTCAAGAGTCTGCAAGAACTGATACCTAGGGCCATTCAGGGGAGGGAGGTAAAATCGTGGTGGAGGGACATAAGAAATAAAATGTGATACATAATCAACAACCGAAGATAACAAAACGGTGGTACAGTGGACAATATAGGCACTACTCAAGAACAATGCAGATGAGATTCCACTTGATGTTAATCAGATTGGTTATTAGCAATTAATAGTGTGGTACCAGTACAGCTGACAAGTACTAACATAGAATCAGCTCTCAAAACCGGACCAAGTTTCCCATTTGCTCCATAAACTCTTAACCCCTTCAGGTCTGAGCCAAAAAGTGCGTTAAGGACCAGGCCTCATTTTTCAAAACTGACATATGTCACTTTATATTGCAATAACTTTAAGACATTTTAACTTACACAAGTGATTTTGAGATTGTTTTTTCGTGAGACATTGTACTTCATGTTAGTGGTAAACACTGATCAATATTTTTGTATTTATTTATAAAAAAAATAGGAAATTTCATGGAAATTTGGAAAAAAAAAAAATCACAATTTTCAAAATGTGAAATGCTCTACTTTTCAAACAGATAGTCATACCACCCAAATAAGTTAATAAATATTATCTATCATATCTCTGCTATATATTGGCATCATATTTTAATTGTCATTTAATTTATTTTGGACATTATAAAGTTTAAAAGTGTAACAGCGATTTTCCAGATTTAGAAGAAAATTTCCCAAACTAATTTTTTAGGGACCACTTCAGTTCTGAAGGGGATTATAAAGGCCTATATATTAGAATCCCCCATGAATCACCCAATTTTCAAAACTGCACCCCTCATATAATTCAAAACAGGATTTGGGAAGTTTGTTAACCCTTTAAGCATTTCACGGGGATTAAAACAATATGGAGGTGATATTTAGACATTTCATTTTTTTTTCAATAATACTGTACATTCATTTAGCCCTAAAATTAACACATTCAAGGAGAAAATGCATCTCACAGTTTGTTATGCAATTTCTCCAAAGCACAGAAATACCCCACATGTGGGTGTAAACTGATCTTTGGGCATTCGGCAGTTCACAGAAGGGAAGGAGCGACACTGGATGTTTGAAAAGCAGATTTTGCTGGAATAGTTTTCAGTGCCATGTCTCATTTGTAGAGCCCCTAGAGTACCAAGACAATGGAAACCTCCTAAAAGTGACCCCATTTTGGAAACTACACCCCTCTCAGAATTTATCAAGAGGTATAGTGAGCATTTTGACCCAACAGCCTTTTCACAGATTTTATTAACATTGAGGTGTGTAAATAAAAAAATTAGTAAAATGTCACTTTATCCCCAAAATTTTCATTTTCACAAGAGGTTAAAAGAGAAAAACCACCCTACGGTTTGTTAAACAATTTCTCCTGAACACGGCAATACCCCATATGTGGTCGTAATCTGCTGTATGGGTACATGGTGGGCTTGGAATAGAAAGAGCGCTATTTGATTTTTGTAGGGCAGATTTTGCTGGAATAGTTTTCGGGTGCCATGTCGCATTTACAGAGCCCCCTAAAGTACCAATACAATGGAAACCCCAAAAAGTGACCCCAATTTGGAAACGACACCCCTCACAGAACATATCAAGGGATATAATGAACAGTTTGACCCTACAGCTGTTTCACAGATTTTATTAACAGTGGGACGTGAAAATGAAAAATTACTTTTTTTCTAATAAACTGTCAATTTAGTCTCAAATTTTTTATTTTCACAAGAGGATAAAGGAGAAAAAAAGCTCCCCAAAGTCTGTTACACAATTTCTCCTGAACATGGTAATACCCCATATGTGGTCATAATCTGCTGTATGGGTACATAGCGGGGCTCGGAATGGAAAGAGCGTTATTTGGCTTTTGGAGGGCAGATTTTGCTGGAATAGTTTTCAGATGCCATGTTGCATTTGCAGAGCCCCTAAAGTACCAGTACAATGGAAGCTTCAAAAAAGTGACCCCATTTTAGAAACTACACCCCTCAAGGAATTTATCAAGGGGTATTATCATTTTGAGACCTTCTCGAAAATTAATGTACAAAGTGAAAATTGAAATTTTTAAATAAATATGCCATTTTGGTGCCCAATACGTTGTGCCCAGTTTGTGTAATCAGAGACACGCACTTCTCAAACTATTAAGTGGACTATCACAGGCAGAAAGAAGTTGCATATGTGGGTGTAAACTGCTGCTTGGGCACACAGCAGTGCTCAGAAGGGAAGGAGAACTTTGCTTTTTAGCTTTTGAAGTAGAGATTTAGAGATATTTTCTGGACGCCATGCTGTTTTTGCAGAGCCCTGAAGGTGCCAATAAATTGGAATTCCCCAAGAAATGACCCCATTTTTTAGGGGTATTTTTAGAGTCTCTACAAATGTGACACGGCGTCCAAAAACCAACATCTAAATCAGCGGTCCAAAACACATAGCGCTTCTTGACATCTGCGCCCTCCTGTGTGCCCAAACGGCAGTTTATGCCCACATGTATGACACTGTTGTACCCAGGATAACGTACTTAATGTCATATTTGGGTATAAACTGCTTTTTGGGCATAGCTGGGCACAGAAGGTAAGGAGCGTTATTTTGTTTTTGGAGCACAGTTTGGTTTTTGTACATCATGCCACTTTTGCAGAGCCCCTGAATTGGCAATAAAGTAGAACCCACAGACACATAACCCCACTTTGAAAACTACACCACCCAAGGGATTTATCAAGTGGGGTAGTGAGCATTTTTAACCCTTGAATGTTGCATTAGTTTAATTTCCAGAAATGAATGTGCAGCTGATAATTGCAATTTTTCCATAGTACGCCATTTCAGTGCCCAATATGTTGTACCCAGCTTATTTCAGTAGAGACACACACTTCAAAAACTGTTAAGCAGGGGGCGGAGCCTGACTGTGGGACGGAATGGCCGCATAGTTACATAGCTCCAGGCCTGAGTCTCCGATAGCGACCAACAAAACGACGTGCCCGTGGATTACATTAACCCATATAGCAATAGGAACGTTTCCTACCTCCAGGGATGCCGCGGAAGAGAAAATCTGCGGTGAAGCCGCAGAAAATATCTGATTTTTATTTCCCCCATGGCGGAGGAGAGGACCAAAATGGCGCCGGTTCGCGCTCCGACGCGATCTCCGGGGCCTCAACTCCATCTAGAGACCCTCCGGAGGAAGTGCTAACCCTCTCCGCGCAGCGGAGAACTCTTTCAGTGCCATCGATACCGCAGCTGTTGGAGCGCGGGGGTACTGAGGCACCAGGGCCTTCTCCCCGGCGGGCCGGGGAGAGCGCGGGTCCGGGGGCCTTCACCTGCCGACGCAATGAGGCCTACAGGCCTAAACAACGCACAGACGCCCCACTCACCCACCGCTAGCCCGGTCAAACAGAAACCCAGGCTCCAGAACACCGAAGCTCAAGAAGGGGAGGTGAGTGATGCAACACAGCACATACTGCCATCCACCGATTTTTTTGCAGATATTCCAGCAACTGAAAGCTTACTTACTGAGGCCTCCATGAAAAATATGCTCATGGCCTTCTGCAAATCACTGACGACAGATATGTCTTTAATGGTTAAACCGCTAGATAGAGACCTTCGAGAATTGCAGAAGCGCACTGTTCATGTGGAATCTAAAATGGCGGAATTTGCTGCATCGCACAATGCTCTTATAGATGCTCACTATGAGGTGGAAAAAGATGTGTCGTTTCTAAAAGCTAAAAGTAGCAGACCTGGAAGATCGCTCGCAGCGCAACAATCTGAAGTTTAGAGGGATTCCAGAGTCCGTACCTGCGAGTAATCTAACTGCTTTCCTCCAAGACCTGATACGCATGCTAATACCAAATATCTCGAAAATGGATTTAACTATTGATAGAGCGCACAGAGTCCCAAGGCCTTCACACCTGGATGAAGCCGTACCCAGAGATGTCTTAGCAAAGATCCACTTTTACCGCACTAAAGAGATGGTACTGCTGACCTCACGAAAAAACTGCCGTTTACCTGACCCCTACCACAAAATTTCCATATACTCCGATCTTTCGGCCGCAACACTACAATTGAGAAGGCAATTCATCCCTATTACTACAGCTTTACGCCAACATAACATCCTATATAAATGGGGATTTCCAGTCCGAGTGATTTTATCCCGGGACAACCTCACGTATGTTATTAAATCTCCGGAAGACGGCAAAAAATTGCTAAATAAATGGGACATTCCTATTGTTGAACCATCACCTAAACTGCCACCTGGCCCCGTGTCTGATGGCTGGCACCAAACGAAAACTCCAAGACGTCCACCGAAAGGGCTGCACAGCTAGAGACTCACCTTAAAATGGATTTCGTATGTCCACGACTGCTGAACTTATCCCCCCAAGATCACAACAGCCGCTGGTCCGCTGTACTACACTTCTTTCCTCTGTTTTGTTTAGGTGGCTTAACCACTGGTGTCATTGCTTCCATAGTTTGTTTTCTTCTTGGTTCTGGCACAAGGGGTGACACGACTACATTAGGTGGAGACGATTCTGTTTCCTATGACTACTGGTAACTTCCGATGCGGGTGGTCATGGTAAGATCTTTGAAGCATTTCCAACAGTAAAGTATGGTACTTAAAATTATGTCTATGAATGTCAGCGGTCTGAACTCCCCTCAAAAGAGAGCCAATTTGTGGCGAGAGGCCCGAGTTCAGGGTTGTGACATTCTAGCAGTTCAGGAAACACATCTTTTGGAGGTGGATGCCACTCGCATCAGACATTCATCATACCTACATATATTTCACGCTCACTGCTCCTCCAAGCGCAGGGGAACACTAATTGGGATCAAGGATTCAGTAGCATTTCAGATGGTGTCACATTATGCTGACCCTGGAGGGCGATTTGTCATATTAGTCTGTATCCTTAATAATGTTACCTACACGCTGGTATCGGTATACGCCCCAAACAAAAGACAGGTGTCATTCTTGGGAAGACTCATGAGAGCAGTGGAACGAAGAAAGCAAGGATGCTTAGTATTAATGGGAGACTTTAACATGGCTCCAGACCCAGTGGTAGATACTACTTCTGGCATAACGACACGTCATCCTTCATTTTCGCAAGCTAT
Source organism: Leptodactylus fallax (assembly GCA_947044405.1). Lineage (NCBI taxonomy): Eukaryota > Metazoa > Chordata > Amphibia > Anura > Leptodactylidae > Leptodactylus > Leptodactylus fallax. The sequence continues at coordinate 5,868,123 of CAMRHE010000024.1, forward strand.
ATGGCGCCACGATTTATTTGATGTTTGGCGCATCCTCCATAATACCGAAAAAGATTACACCTGCTACTCTACTGGACATAATAGCTATTCACGAATAGATTTATTTTTAGTAGAACAAGCTAGCATTCCCCTTGTAGTGAAGTCAGATATTTCACAGATAACGTGGTCAGATCACGCAGCAACAACCCGACTCTAAGGGAAAAATATGAATGTCCTAGAGCGTACGTGTGGAGGTGCAATGAATTCTTAATGTCACAGCCAAAATATAAAACAATTTTGGAGACTGATTTGAAGGAATTCTTTCTGATCAATGCTCCCTCTGCTTCTAGCCCTGACATATTGTGGAACTCCCATAAAGCGTTTATAAGAGGAACATTTATCCGCTTGGGACACATAGAAAAGAAAAATAGATTAGCAGAAATTGATCGACTATTGCACCAAATAAAATCTATCGATAATAGTAACAAAAAATCACCTTCCCCCTCCAATGCGGCAAAGTTGGTGACATTACGCCACCAACTGACAGCCTGTCTACTGTTTAAATATGAGAAAAATTTGAAAAGGATGAAAGCGACTTATTATTCCCAATCTAATAAGGCAGGTAAGCTTTTAGCGGCCAAGCTTAAACAAAAACATGCAAAGTCTAAAATTCCATTTCTTCAGAATATAGAAGGCGCATACAAAATTTATGATCCTAATGGCATCGCTAATGCCTTTAAAACCTTCTATGAAGGCTTATACAATATTAGAGAGGACTCCTCTGTGATATCCCCGGCAAAACATGACATAGCCCATTTTCTTGCTAGTACTCAACTGCCCACACTCACAGAAGCGCAACTGGACTCTTTGAATGAGCCCATCACCCCATCAGAGTTGCTGTCCGTAATCAAGTCACTGCCACCTCGAAAGTCTCTGGGCCCAGATGGCCTTACTAATGAATATTACAAAAAGTTTTCTCCTATTCTGCTAAACTCGCTGTTGTCCTTTTTAACAGCGGTGGTAGACTCTGGCACTATTCCGAGGGAAAATCAGGAGGCTCTGGTGGTGACGCTGCCTAAGCCGGGCAAGCCTACCACCAGCCCCCAAAACTTTCGACCAATATCCCTATTAAACTCGGACTTAAAAATTTACGCCGAAATCATAGCAAATAGAGTAGCAGCTTGTCTTCCGAGTCTAATAAATCATGACCAAGTGGGATTCGTGAAAGGGAGACAATCATATGATAATACTAGACGTATATTGAATATTATTCATCACATTAATTCTAAAAAGATGGAGGCGGTGATTCTCGCATTGGACGCCGAGAAGGCGTTCGACCGCATTTGCTGGTCGTATGCCTTCTTGGTGCTTAGGAGCATGGGGTTCGCTGGAGCTATTTTGAGAGCAATTGAGGCGCTGTACTCGGCACCATCGGCAAGAGTATTCACTAATGGGGTAGTGTCGGACCCCTTTTTAATAACGAACGGGACTAGGCAGGGGTGCCCCCTGTCGCCGTTGATATTTGTTCTCTCAATGGAACCACTGGCCCAAACACTTAGACTGGATCCAGAGGTGGGTGGCATTGATATAAGAGACAAAACTCATCTTATATCACTATATGCAGATGGATGGTATTATTCTTACTCTGTCCAAACCGCAAGAGTCTATTCCCCAACTTATGAAGATTATTGCCAATTTTGGACACTTATCGTTTTATAAACTAAACATGGCCAAATCACAGGCCTTACCTTTACATATCCCTCCCTCTTTGCTTCAATCCCTGCAGTCGACATATGACTTTGACTGGAGGAGCGATGGCGTTCAATATCTGGGAATACAGGTGACACCCTCAACGGGGGCCCTATATAGAAATAATTATACACCCATGCTGAAAGTATTGCAGGATGAGATGGAGCGAATGTCCAAAGTAGATGTGTCTTGGATAGGACGGGTCGCTGCCTTTAAGATGTTACTATTGCCTAGACTCCTGTACCTGTTTTACACACTTCCGATATCCGTCCCAGTTTCGTTTTTCGAAACCATGCAAAGGATGATCTCAAAATACATATGGAATGGAAAGAGACCCAGAGTCAATAAAAGCTTCCTATTTAAACAAAAAAAGGCGGGAGGACTGGGAGTACCGGTGGTAAGGAATTACTACATAGCATCATTAGTTACACAATGTGTTAGATGGAGATCAGCTGATCCCTCGGTTCCTTGGATTCATATAGAACAATCGTTTATATATCCCTTAAAATTGGCGGATACCTTGTGGGCGCCCTTTTGGAACATTCCTATACCTGAGTCCTTATCCCCAGTCATGCACGCAGCCCTGATCGCATGGAAACTAATTCACGGGAAAGCAAACCCTAAGAATCCATTTGATGTCTCATAGATGCCTTTGTCTCTGATGGCCTGGGTAATAGAAGACCTGGTAATTTCGGAGTGGGAATCGAAGGGGATTACACAAATCTCCCATTTACAGTCCATTTCCAAACAATTTTTATCATTTACAGATTTAATAGAGAAATATGGAATTCACTGTGGCGACTTCCTCAAATATTCTCAAATAAGGCACTTTGCATCTAAGAACCCGATATCGAAATTACCCCACAGCAATACTTTATTCACCTGGTTGTCGACTAAGATGAGGGGATCAAGGTTTCTGTACGATAAAATGGATGGAATGTCAACCTTTACTAGATCTACTCCATTCCGTTGCTGGGAGCGAGATCTGGGAAGAGCCATTACTTCGGACGAATGGGAACAAGCAATTAAATTAAGTCACTCATCTTTAAAATGTAGCACTCACATAGAAACAGCCATGAAAATTACCTTAAGGTGGTACCGAACTCCATCCACTTTACAAATGATATACCCTTCCATTTCTGGGAATTGCTGGAGAGGATGTGGAGGGAGAGGGACTCTTCTCCATATCTTGGGACAATGCCCCATAATTCATGAATATTGGAATAGGGTCTTTGACATGCTATCAGAAATATTTAATTTCCACCTCCCCTATACCTCACCTCTGGCCATCCTATTAATTGGAATTCCCGAGGACCTGAACAAATATAAAAAACTCCTGTGCAAAATAGTAACTATAGCCAAATTGTTGTTGGTGCAGAGATGGAGATCAGTGACCCCTCCGTCCAACTCCACCTTGTTGCTCACTATTAATAATACGTATGTATACAAGAGGGTAATTGCGATGGGAAATGACTCCTATCATAGCTTTGAGAATGTATTGGACACGTGGACTAACTCTTGATTTGCAGCATAATTGAGAACCACGGAATTATATAAAATCCGATCTTGGAACTCAAAGAGGGTGTAGAGACGTGGGGAACGGAAGCGGGAGGAAATAATGGGAGAGGATCGTTTCTGGGATGTCGCACGCTAACCCTAGAAAAGTGCCCTGATGTTATTGTTATTGTTTATTACGTAATAAATCTTTATCTTCTGTCTTATTGATGTACAATTCAAAGAATATATCCTGTACAACTTTATATCAGACGGTACACAGCGATGTATGTCAATAATTGTTTCTTACATGTATTTTGAAACCCAAATAAAAATTATTGAAACTAAAAACTGTTAAGCAGGTATCCTGGGCACAACAGCTTTTGGAGCATTTGTCTCTGATACAAGCTGGGCACAAGATATTATACACTGAAATGATGTATTCCTGGAAAAATTGTCATTTTCTCCTTTCACCATCAGCTGCGTATTCATTTCTGGAAAATTAATTAATGCAGCACTTGGGAGTTAAAAATGTTCACTGTAGCCTTGGATAAATTCCTTCAGGGGTGTAGTTTCCAAAATGGGGTCACATATCAGGGGATTCCACTTTTCAGCAACTCTGCAAAAGTGTCATGGCGTCCAAAAACCAAACCGTCTAAATCTGTGCTCCAAAAACCAAAATAGCGCTCCTTCCCTTCTGTGCCCAAATAGTAGTTTATACCCACATATGACATTAAGTACATTATCCTGGGTACACCAGTGTCATACATGTGGGCATAAACTGCAGTTTGGGCACACAGCAGGGCACAGATGTGAAGGATCACTATGTGGCTTTTGAAGTATATATTTAGATGTTTGGTATCTGTCATGTCATGTTTGCAGAGCCTCTAAAGTACTAGTAAAGCGGAATCCCCTATGGAATGACCCCATTTTGAAAACTGCACCCCTCAAAGAATTTATCAAGGGTTGTAGTGCGCTTTAGTATCTCACGCATGAATGCATAGCGGATGGTGAAGAGTGAATATGTAAGCTGTGCAGAGTACATTGGGAACACCAAATTCCCTACTATATCCCCAGTAGCTCCTATGATTGGGGGGGTCACTCTGAGGGTCACTTCTGGTTTATTTTCCCTTGTAAGCTATAAATTTGTTGTGTCAACTGATATACGCTTGCACAGCTTATACGTTCCCTTCCTGCCGCAGCTAGTTTTGTTCTAATGATTTGGTGATTTTTGGGGGTTTTTTTCTTCACATTGTACAAGCTATATTTTTTTTATTTTTCTGGTGATGTAGCCATATGAGGGCTTGTTTTTTGCGGTATGAGATGCATTTTGTAATAACACCATTTTTGGGTGCCTATAACTTATAGAATAAATTTTATCAACTCTTTCTTGGTGGATTAAAAAAAAAACTCCATCAATTCTGGTAATGCTTTTTACCTTTAAATTTTTTTCCATGCAGCATACAGCATAAGTAACATGTTACCTTTATTCTGCAGGTCGGTACGATTACGGCGATACATCATTTTATATTGTTTTTTTATGTGTTACTAGTTTTGTAGAACAAAAACCCATTTGGGGAAAGAAATCAATTATTCTTGCATCGCCATCTTCTGAGATGTGTAGCAATTTTTTTTTTTTCAGTTGACTGAGTTGGTTGAAGGGTTATTTTTTGCGGGATGATCTGTGCTTTTTATTGGTACTGTTTTGGGGTACATATGACTTTTTGATCACTTTTTATAGCATTTTTTTAAGGCGAGATGGCGAAAAATCATTATTTCCTTGCTTTATTAATTAATTAATGTATTTTTTACATATCACCGGTCCCTGCTGTTGTAGCGGGAGCCTGGCTGTCAGATACAGCTGGGCTCCCACGGTGATTGCACAGGCTCTGCTTCTGAGCCCGCTCGATCACCGTCACGTACCTGTATGTAGGGATGCGGTAACTAACCATATTCTTCCACGTACATGTACGTGAGAATGTGTGAAGGGGTTAAAGACCTGAATGTTGCCCAATCTACATGATAGCAAATGTTCCATAGTGCAATTAAATTTGACTGCTCTAGTTATGTCAGGTATAATAATAATAATAATAATAATAATAATAAATTTTATTTATATAGCGCCAACATATTCCGAAGCACTGTACAATTTATAGGGTTCAAGTACTGACAAAAAAGATACATTACAAAGAAATAGTCAATTCACACACTGGGACTGAGGGCCCTGCTCGCAAGAGCTTACAATCTATGAGGTAGAGGGGGTGACACAAGAGGTAGCAGGGGCGGCAACAGACGTAGCATTGCTTGTACAATGGTCAGACAATTTTGTATACAAGTAAGGTCCGGGCTTTTCCATAATTGAGCAATCTTAGATTTAGTAACGGTCAGTACATGGAAAATAATGCATTGATCATCACGAGGTAGCATGTCAATACCCAATGAAAGTAGAGCCACATGCGGTCCCCAAGGAAACATATACTGAATTACAGTATAGTGCGCAATAGGTTATAAATTTGGTTCCAGAGTTGCTTGAGTCGAGGACATGACCACCATTTATGTAGAATGGAACCAGTTTCCAGATTGCATCTCCAGCATGTTTTGGTAGCCGTGGGAAAAATAATCGCTAGTCTAGCTGGGGTATAGTACCATCTATACATTAATTTTCTGAATGTCTCCAGATGATCAATACAATGAGATACCCTCGAGGGCAAAGAGAATACCTCAGTCCATTGAGCGTCGGTGGATGTCTGACTTAGATCTGATTCCCATTTGGACCGAAATCCAAGTTGTATTGAGGAAGAGTGATCCTTTAGTCATTCTAGAAGAGTTATAAAAGTACAAGGCAAATGGGGAGCTAGGAGGATCATTAAAGTGAGTGACCTGTTTGGAAAAGTGACAGATTTGCAAGTATTTATAGAAGTCATGTTTAGGAATCTGGAACTGGTCATAAAGATGGGTGAAGAAATGTAAAACTTTGTCCTGATATAACTGACCCAGAACTAGTAACCCCCCTAATCCATTTCTGAATATCTATGTCTGGTATAAAGCAAATAAGGGTATCCAAGGGAGCAGATGCTAAGGTTAGCTTGGAGGAGATTAAGTCCAGTATGGCATAATTTCTACACCTCCGCCGCAGCTTGCATTGTGGGCAGTGTAACCTGGATTGTAGACGATGGGAATCTGAAGTGCCATAGTAGTAACGTTAGGGAAGGTAACACCGAACAATATCTCTCTATATCCACTCAATGTTTTCCCTCAGACATATTCCACCAAGCTTTTAACTGATCCAAAATAGATGCGTCGTAATAATGCAGTAAGTTAGGGCAATCTATTCCTCCTTTGGATTTGGGAAGAAGCAGTACTGATGTCGGAATTCTGTCTCTTTTATGTCCCCATATAAAGCACATTAAGAAGTGTTGAAGAGTTTTAATAAAATGTTTGGGAGTTTTGATGGGGAGGTTCCTAAAGTAGTACAGGATCTTTGAAACAAGGAACATTTTTGATGCAGAGAGCCTGCCTAGCCATGAAATCTTGACTTTGGAGTAAGAGGTAATATCCTTTTGAACGGTCAATAAGAGTTTCCAATAATTAGTTCTACAGAGTTGTGAAGGTGGATAAGTCAGTTGTATGCCTAAGTAAGGAATTGTGCCTGTCACCCACGGAAGGGGAAAGGATTGCTGAAGATGTTGTTGTATAGGAAGGGGAATGCCCATATTAAGAAACAGGGATTTTGAGGTGTTTACTTTGTAATAACTTATATTATGAAAGTCATTTATAAGGGTCATCACAGAGACAAGTGATTGTTTAGGCTTTGACAGTGACATAATAATATTGTCTGCAAACAGCCCTATGCGATGCTCAGTTGCGCCCACCTCAATGCCCCAAAGATTGGAAGAGGACCTAACATTATGGGCAAATGGTTCCATAGACAATGCAAAAATCAAGGGAGACAAGGGGCATCTCCGAAGGGGTCCATTAGTAATATAAAAGGGAGTAGACAAAACTCCTGCAGAATAGACTCTAGCTGAGGGAACAGTGTACAGTGCCATAATAGCAACTTGAATAGAGGGGAAAAAGCCAAACTTTTGCAACACTGCTTGCAAATATCCCCAATGAACGTGGTCAAACACCTTCTCCGCATCCAAAGCTAGGAGCAGAGAAGGCGTCCGACAGTTGTGGGCTATGTTTACAAGATCAATAAAGCGTCTTGTGCTATTTAAGATTTGTCTCCCCTTAATGAAGCCTACCTAATCCTTATGGATAATGGTAGGTAGGATATCCATAAGTCTCCTGGTTAGGACTTTTGTATACAATTTCAAATCTGTATTCAAGAGGGAAATGGGTCGGAAGTTAGGTGGAGTATCGGGGGTTTTCCCTGGTTTAGGAAGCATAATCACCAATGCTTCCAACATTTCTCATGGAGGGGACCCAGATACAGCAATATAATTAAACAAACGTATAAGATAGGGAGTCAAAAGAAGTTGGGGACTTATGCATTTTCAGTGATTTTATCGCCTGTAGTACCTCATCCTGAGAGAAGGGGGAAAGAGGGAGGTTTTTTGGGTGTCCGAAATAGAAGGAAGGGAGATAGAATCCAGGTAAGCGGCAATAGCAGTTGGAGTACCCTGAGGGGTTGAGGAGTCATATTTAAAATTATATAATTTTGAGTAGTACTGCGCTAATACATCCACTATGCCCTAGGGGTCCACCACTTTTCTTCCTGAGTCGTTAAAAATAAAGGGAATGCTGCTTATGAGATTTTAAACTCCTGACTAGGGCTGCGCTAGGTTTGTGACCCTGCCAATAATACGGTAACTTGAATTTGCATAGAGCAAGGTCGTATTTATATACATTGAGGTTATGCAACTGAGCATGCAAGGTATAGATTTGTTTAGACCTAGCAGGGCATGGTGAGATTTTATTAAGTCTGTGTAGGGATTCTAATTGGGTGAGTATGGTATGTTCCTGTTGTAGTCTCTGCTTTTTTTGCATGGGAAGTTTGCTGAATGAAGTGGCCTCTCATGGAGACCTTGTGGGCACACCATAAAGTAGTGTCACTCACCTGGCTGTTATCATTAAGGTTAAAGAATTCTGATGAAGCTGCGCAAGTGGCGGGGCATATTTAGGGTGCTGTAAGATATAATTATTAAGTCTCCAAACCGAATCAGGGCAAGAAGAATATTGTTCCTGTACCACGATGGAGACCAGTGTTTGATCAGACCTTGTCGGCATGCCGATATTGGATGAGCTAACCCTCTGAAAAATGGACCTGTCCACATTTTTTACACACCGCATGGGAGAAAACCTGAGCCGGGTATCGCTTGTGGTGAAGTCGAGGAGCATCCTCCCGGTTTAGATGTGTCTCCTGGAGACAAATAATGTCAGAATTGGATGTCCTCACCTCCTTCCACAACGGAGAATGGAGAATTTAGGCACTTAACATTTAAAGAGGGTACCTTAAATCCCATAATTAGCAATCCAGTTGGCTATGAGTGTCGGGGAGTCATCAGAAAATGTGGAATGCAATACCGAGTACCACCTGAACAGTGAAACAAACAATGAAGAATGAACATACGGAAAAAACAACAATATGACACAAAAGATGTATCACAGGTAGGTATTCCCAGAGATCTTTGGGGGAAACTTCTGATGGTAGGGTACCCAAAACATGCCAGACCGGTCAATACTCATACTACCCCACCCAGTGCATAGCCGAACACACACCAGAGATGGGGGTGGGCGTTTAGGAGGACCACCCAGGCAAAGACTCAGGTGCCCCCCAAAACACCCCACTATAAATATATTTCAAGGATAGACGGGTAGAGATGCGAAGGGAGGATCACTCCCTAGGATGCTGAGGGTGCTTCTTCCCTTTCTGTACAACTGCCCATTCCTCTGCTACAGTAGGATATGAAGGATGCTTCCCCGATGAGATGCTGTGTGATGTAATTTTCAAGTTCCACTCTTGGCACAACTTGAAAACTGCTTCAGGAGTGTTGGAAACCACCTTGGAACCGTTGTAGGAGATGATTAGGTGAACCGGAAAGCCCCACTGAATGCCATTATCACTCAGGGTTCTCGTAATTACTGCAAATGTCCGCCTGCGGGCCGTAGTAGCTGCTGATAGATCTGCAAACAGGGAAATCTCCGTGAAACGGTCTGGTTGGTCAGGAAGATTCCTTGCTGCCACCATTATTTTTTCTTTGGTGTGATAAAAGTGGATTCTTGCAATAATATCATGAGAAGCTTCCACTGGTATATTTTTTGGTTTAGGCAATCTGTGAGCTCTGCCAATAAGTAAATCCTGTGATGTCTCAGCAGGCAGGAAAAGGGCAAAATAGTCGGTCAGAAAAGACACGATCTGCGCACTTTTCACTGATTCCGTGATCCCTGTAAACTGCACATTATTGCGGTGAGACCGGTCCTCCATGTCAGCCATTTAAAATTTTATGGCCTCCATCTCCTCCTCCATGTCATTAGAAACATCAACCAAGTCATTATGTGCTGCAGTTAATTCCGCCATCTTATTCTCTAAATGTGAGTTACGGTACCCCAGAGAATGTAATTCAGACTACAGAGTCCCAACCAGGAGTTTTAACTCAGCTTGAATGGACATTTTAAAGTCAACAAATAAAGCTTTCATAGCTTCCTCTGATATAGGTCTGGAGGAGTCACCGAGTTCTAGGCAAGGGGAGGATTGAGGAGGAATACTGAAAGAGCAAGGTGTAGTAAGCATGGATGGTACTCTCACTGGCATCAATACAGGAGAACTTAGTAGGACTGGACACGGAGGGGAGTCTGCTGAGGCCAGAGAAGCTGGATCACTAACTGAGGAAGGCAGCAGGGTAAGTGCCTCAGAGTTGTCTAGTTAGTTACTCACAGCAGCCTGTTCCATGATGGCCGGCAGGGCTCTCTGTGCTGTGGAAGTGGAGATGCGAGCACCATTTTGGAGAGACTCAGACATAGCTGCAGTAAACAGGGTTGAACTGGGGTGGCTAGGGCCCACCAGTGGGATTGATTCTAGGGGCCCACACTACTGCCATATGAAATATCGCCTGTCCAGTTTTTGGCATCATGCACGTTTAATGTGCATTTTTGCACACAATACAGTGTGCAAAACAGGACTGTATTGTCCTTTGTACTACATCAAAGTGAGTTTTCTCTTAAGCAATGCAAATATCACTTCTAGCTGAGCCTTAGTTTACTGTCTTTGAATAGAAAAATGTATTTTATTTTATATATGGGTATGCATGGTGCATATCTGAGATCTGTGTGATGCAGATCTTAAATACATTCAGGCATGAGACCTAGAACACAAACTATATTACCTTCTACACACATACACGGAAAAGCAAACCAAAATTATTTTATTGCACAACCAAAGGCAACCAAATAAATAATATTTAAATAAATAATATAAAATTAAACATTAACTTATCCTTCTTCACAGACATTAACTTCTCCTCCATCACAGACATTAACTTATCCTCCATCACAGATAGAGTTCAACAAACATTACAGACACAATAGTGCAGATAGCTGGCCTGTTTTGCCAGGCAAAGTGACAAACATCAAAGTAGAAAACTGATGGACCCCATTACAGTCAAAGGGGTTCATCAACATCGGTCATTTGATGGACCTGTCCCTGTCAGGATTTCCATTTTCTTTTTCTATAAACTTAGTTTTAATGTATCAGATGCATGATACAAATAACTAACCTTAAATAGAGCAGTATTAATATAATAAGACACACAAAGAAAACCATTTTACACAACCAGTTTACAGCAGCAGTTTCTGAAGAACAGAAGATGAGTTTGCAAATAGATCAACAATGTCATCATAATCTAAAGACAGGGAAATATCACTCTCAATGTTCATTAAAAAGAGAGATTCTAAAAGTTCTATCCGATTAATGACCTCAACTGATTTTTTACGATTTTTTTTTTTTTAAACACTCTTTCACAGGAAACATGCAGGCCAGAGTAAGGAGTGCCTTATATGCCACAAAAAGATTTGTATATGCCGCAGAATGCAAGTTGTGATCATATAAAAGTCTATAGCAGTAGGTCAGGCAGTTTTCACAAACTACATATTTTCCATCATTCATGTCATCCTTACCATCACTATCAGCATCAGCCTCAATAACATCTATTGCAGAAGGGAATGTTTTTTTCAAAGTGGCATAGTTCTCTTGGAAGCTAAGAAGCTCAAGTTTAAGTTGTACAATATCAGCATTTGCCAACTGAGCTCCTGTTTTCAAAGACTTAGATGTAATGTCTTTTTGTTTTAACTGCCCAAACCTTCTTGGGTCTAATTGTGATAGATCACGGATGAGGGTTTCATTTTTGGAAAATCTGGCCTCAATGCTGGTTGTTGCCTGGTCTACAACAGCATTAAATATTTGACATTGGAAACCGTTAAGAGGGTCAGAAGGAGGCTCATCTTTAGCTAATTCACCAGGCATCATTGTTTTCTTCACTGTCCTTTTTTGTGGTAAACTGTGTTCAAGTACGGCCTTTACAGACTGCTCATCCAGCATGGTTTCAATAATTTCAATGAACTGATTTACTAATGTAGTCAGATCTGAAAATGAGTCTCTAAGACAACCAATCTGTCTTTTGGCGTTCTCTATCATTCGCCAAGCCTGCAGAATGTCCAGTTGCCGGGTCTGTAGATAGTCAGAAACTGGACTTGCAATTTCAAATATCTGCATAAATAGGAATGCTATAAGTAAGGTTTCATACCTTGTCCATCCATGAATCAAACTGTTTCCCTCGTTCACAGTTTTACCGTCAAATCTAGGATAATCTGCAATGTGTTCCAAGCAGTACAATAGGGTACTATACAGTTGTTTTGAAGAATCATGAGATGAGCCAAAAATTGTGCTCAGTGACCTTGGCTTACTCCATCACCAAGTGTCTCCTATTTTTTTTAAACCTGGTTAATTTTGCTGAGCCCAGAGACTGAGATGATACCTGTTCAGTCCAAATAGATGATCTCTTATATGATTCGGAGAAAAATACAGATGTTTTTTCCAATATGCCAAAGAATGATTTTACTGAAGTGACACACTGACTGACATCAACGATCACTAAATTTAGGATGTGAGCATAGCACCAAGTATATATGGAATTGTTTGCTGCAGTTTTTATGTGAGCTTGGACTTCGTTGTAGTAGCCGCTCATATTTGCTGCACCATCAAATGAACAGCCAGTAATGTTAATAACACTTAGAGAGAACTTTTCTAATTCCTCTTTCAGCTTTGTAAAAAGCTCTTCACCCGTTGTGCTACTGACATTGATTAAAGAAAGAGCCGTTCATAGATATTCCTGTCCTTGACATATGGCAAAATTATGCTTCATTGCTCCTTAACTACAACATCCTGGGAACTGTCCATTTCTACACTGTATTTTTTTTTTTTAACGCATGACTATTCATCAACATGTTTTTTGAAAGTTGGATCACATTTGCTACAAAGTATTAACAACTCCAGAAAATTGCCATGGTTTAAGTTGGTATTTAGTAAAGCATGAGCAGCTTCTTCCTTCCCATTTGTAGGCAAGAACTAGCTTTGCAATACAAAGAATGATGTCAATGATTCTCTATACTACAGCGCAATTTTGCTGCACCTTTTCTTTTTTTTCTGTTTACTAGATTGACATTGATCAAAGTTTCAATTTCCGCATTTCTTTCTGCAGACAAATAAGCAGATGCGGATGCCTGATGCAAGTTGGAGTCCTTATGTTCTTTAATGCGTGAATACACATGTGTTTTGTTAGCCTTCCACCCAGTAATAAACACGCTTCGCCTGTTAGGGCAAAAAGCCATACAAGTTGAACAAAAAAGTTCTTGTTTCTACCCGATAGGACAGCCATTTTCTTTGAATTGCACTGCCACCAGGCACAGAGCGTAGATAAACTTTGTGTGCTTGAAAAGGCAGTGTATGACTAGCATCTGTCATTTAATGGATTGGTAGGAGAATCTCCCAAAAAATGAGGTGTGGGGACCGCGCTTCACCAAAGATGCTTTATTATACTCAAATAACACAACGCGTTTCGGGGAAATCAGATCCCCTTTATCAAGTGTACAAGAGACTAAACATAAAAACAATAAAAGAATACACATGTAAAGAGTCAGTAATTGGAATTTAGAACCAGTGAAATTAATGATACCATTCTATGGGTTAAAAGAAAAGTATCCCACCAGATAGTATTGTCATGGATAGATAAATAATTAAATAAATAAATGAATAAATAGTGATAATGCATGTACTCAAAAAAATAAATAATAAATAAGTAAAGCTAGAAGGCTAATAAATGCAATATAAAATCAAAATGCACATAAGAGTAAAAACTATACATAAAAAGGTTTAAATCAATGTTTGTTGGTACTTTCCAGCCTGAGGAGGTAGGCTGTGAGATCTGAAGTGAATGAGGAGTAAATGTGGAGACCACTTTCAGAAAGGCTTATATAGGTATGGTGAAATGGGACCACCCCTAGGGGGAGGGGTTCAAACTTGTGGGTAAAGTTTTAATTGAGAAGGGAAAAAAAAAAAAAATCATCAATTGGTAATGCTAAAGGTTTCATTCGCGTCCGGAGATCGCTACTGTGCATGTGTGTAGCGATCTCCTGCTCTGAGTCATATGTTTCTGTGTAGGGCGCAGGACTGATCTGAACTGTGGTTGTTATGAAATATAGCTCTAAAAAGAAGAAATAATGTTAATGAGTAATGAGAGAGCGGACACCATGCTCATATGACTGGGGCTAGAGAATGTATCATAATACATGGATAAATGAAAAATGAAAATGGGTAATAAACATATGATTATGGCTAAGAAATATATTTCACAATATACAAATATATACATAACAATTATAAGTGATAGGCATAGAACAAAAATGATGACAATACATATGCATATGGGTTGAAACGAATGTACTGGAAGGGAGAAGATAATGCCGGCGATGTGTGCATATGCAAATATATACACACGCCTTAGAATACCTAGTCATATACAGACTCAAGTGCTTCATTAAGCCCAGCTGGTGTTAGAGAGTTAAATTTAAAAATCCAATACATTTCCTTTCTCTTGAGCTTTTCAAATCTGTTGTTGGTATGGGCAGGAATGTGGTCTATTGGTGTGATTTTGAATGCATCGAAACAAGATTTATGCGACACCAAGGCATGTTTTGATACACTGTGTTTGAGGTAGCCATTTGTTACATTAGATCTGTGCTTATTTAGCCTCTCCCTTAATGGTCTGATGGTCCTTCCTACATACTGGAGGCCACAAGGGCACTCCAGGACATAGATGACAAAGGAAGATGAACAGTTCAGGAAATGATTGATCTGAAAAATATCGCCTGTTGAAAAGCTCGTAATGGTTTTGGCTGAATGGTTAATTGTGTGACAACATTTACATTTTTTGTGTTCGCATTTATAGACACCATTTGGTTGTGGATATGACATATTCCGGTCTACAGGTTTAGTAAGAGACCTCAGTTTGCTAGGGGCCAATAGATTTTTCAGGGTTTTTACTCTTCTAAAAGTGATTGATGGCTTATGGGGGATATTCTTATTAAGTAGAGGATCATTCAGTAGTATCGTCCAGTGTTTGTCCAGGATCATCCTGATCCTGTTATGTGCATTACTGTAAGTGTTTATGAAATTATGTCCGAATTCTTTACTAGTATTTTTCCGAATGGGGACAAGGCATTCAGATTGAGTGAGAAACTGTGCTTTAGATTCTGCTGCTTGAATAATCCGTTTAGGATAGTTTTTTCCTGGAAACGTTGGGTTAGAATTTTACTCTGGATTTTAAAGTCTGAGTCCTTCGTACAGTTTCGCCGGATACGTTTCAATTGCCTGAATGGTACATTATCATTCCATTTTCTGTAATGGGAGCTACGCTAATCAAGCAGACTGTTGCAGTCTACCTTTTTGAAGAAAGTTTTTGTACTGATGCCCTCAAGGCTACCATTGAGTTCTAAATCCAGGAAATCAATTGTGTTCTTTTTAGGTTGGCCACTAAGGGTGATTCCCCAGTTGTTATTATTGAGATAGTTTGTGAACTCACAGAAGGAATGTTCCGAACCTTCCCATATGAAAAGGAGGTCGTCAATGTATCTTTTGTAGAACACAATACTAGCAGACCAAGTGTGTTTATTCTGAATGTAGGTTTCCTCAAATCGTCCCATAAAAATGAAAAATGTTGGCGTAGCTGGGAGCGAAACGGGTCCCCATAGCAGTACCACGTTTCTGCAAATAGAGTTTTGACTCAAAGGTGATCACATTATGTTCAAGAATGAACTGAATACTATCTATGATAAAAGTTTTTTGTTCGGTTGGCATTGTGGGATCCAGAGATAATGTTCTAGATATCATGTCAAGGCCTTTAGAATGTGGTATATTACTATAGAGTGCGGACACATCTAGGGTTGCCCAAATGTAGTTAGGTTTCCATTGTATAGTTAAAAGTTCAGTAATAAAATGTGTAGAATCTTTCAAATAAGATGGAAACCTGATAACATATTTTTGTAATTGTAAATCTATATATTGGGAAAGATTTCTAGTTAGTGCTTTGACTCCAGAGATAATAGGTCTTCCAGGTGGATTCTTTAGATTTTTGTGAATCTTGGGTAAATGATAAAATTGGGAGGTCGAGAAATCATTGATAAGTAGAAACTCTTTCTCCTTATCAGTCAGGACCCCGTTAGTATGGGCATTGATGATGAGTTCTCGGTATTTAATGTAGTGTGCATCGGAGGGATCACTATGCAAGATCTGATAATAATTGGGGTCTGATAAAATCTGGTGGGCTTCCTTGATGTAATCAGCTCTATCTTGTATGACCACACCTCCGCCTTTATCAGCATTTCTGATGGCAATAGATTTATTTTCAATCAGAGATTTAATAGCCGATTTCTCAGATGGACGAAGATTGGATCTAGTTTTCACGTCTTGATGTTTATGTAACTTCCTGAAATCATTGGCCACTAAAGAATAAAACATCTCAATGAAGTGGCCTTTATGTTGGACTGGGTAAAAATTAGATCTTGGTTTTAATGTAGTAGTATGGGGGGTGGGGTTTAACACTGGGGTAGTGCTGGACTCGGAGGGGGTCTCAGAATGAGTAGTGATAGATTGATTTGGGAGATTCTCCTACCAATCCATTACCTGTATACCGTCTGGATCCAGGAGATTCTGACGCCTAGAGGTTCCGCAGCTCACATATACCAAAACATACTCTGGATCCATCCACTGTATTAGTTGTGGGCCAGCACAACTTAAAAAGGTGAGAACCCACCTATACAAACATCCATAATATCTAACTATCCTGGTTGTGAGATCACCAATTGAAGGGGTACTGTTTACCATCAGACCCAGCCAGTTGAACACTCACTATAATATAAACCAGTGCTTTTGTGTTACTTAGTGGCTTTCTACCATACTTTCAGTGGATGATCCTTGTTGTTTCTCCAATCATTTGACTACCTCCTGTTCTCAACACAATTATCTATGTACAACCTATTTTTTAAGCAATATCACGCTATGTGCCTCTCGGCGTTGTTGTTTTTATTTTTGTTTTGAAGCATAGCATCTGTCATTGGCTGGATTGGGTGCATTTTCATGAAATGCAAATTAGCCATCAGGTTACACATGGGGTCTGGACAGTGGTGAACCTAGCCTCTTTGCTGCCTGAGGCGGACTATCGAAAGACGCCCCCCCCCCCCCAAAAAAAAAAAAAAATATATATAAAATTGCGTTTACATGCTGTTAGCGTCAAACGCTCTTATTGTCGTACAATAAACATACACAAACTTATGAAACAGTTTTTAAGAATTCTTCTTCCTGCATTACTTCACTATCAGATCAACAACACGGCATTAATAATGACAATAACTTCACACATCTTCTGCTTGGTGGATGGACGAGCCCACATGGCCCCCATTCTCTATAATAGGAGCCCTGCAGATGAGTACTGGACTTCGGCTATCTTTGGCACTCCCATTGAAGTGAATGAGAACCACGCAGATTCGTCCATCCACCAAGCGACACACCTATATTTAGCTGCAGCCAGGCTGGATTCCCACCCAGTGGGGGAAAAAAACCCAATTCTTAGGCTCAGTGGGGGTCTCAGCTGACAGACCTCCATCAATCAGGTATTTATCCTCTATCATTTAGGTGAATACAGAGCAGTAATATTTTGTGACTTACAGGTGACTAATCAGTCACATTTCCCTTCTCTTCCCTTTGGACCGCTATGACCGCTTCTTCCAGCTGTGACTTGTCTTTGTAAAGTTTACAACACAGACATCTTTGGCTCCTCACTTTTCCAGGCATCCAACCCACATTGTCCTCACCTGCACACCCATCCTGCTGCTACCCCAATTATAAAATATATGATAAAACCCTCCATAATGAATAATACCCCCAAGTGCATCTTTATATTAATAACGTCCGTGCATACCCTGTATAAATACTATACTATAAATACTATAAATAATGCCCCAGGTGTTAACTAATTAAAAAGTTTTCCAGGTCATTAATAAACTAATCAGTGGGGCTCAAAAACCCAGGACCCCAACTGATCAGCTGTTTGAATGAACAGTGGTACCTGTGTAAGTGCCGTGACAGCTTCTCTGTTTACATAGTGGCATTCATCTCATAGCGGCCATGTAATGTAACTACAGCCTCGTCCTATACACGTCTATGTGACAAGGCTGTAATTACATCACACGGTCACTATAAACAGACAGCATGTGATATAAACAGGCACCATAGTCCCTTCATACAGCTGATCAGAGGAGGGGTCCACTGATCTCTTATTGATAATCTGTCCTAAGGATAGATCATCATTAAAAATGAGCTGGAAAGACCCTTTAATAAAGCCCACGTGCAACCTTAAAGGGGTTGTCCAGGATAACCACTTTTTTAATATGAGGCTGGGGAAGGTGTTCCGGTGTCTCCTAGCGCATTCCAGTCCTGCTGCTCTGGTGTTTTCTTCCCCTCAGCGGTCATGTGCAGTGGGGGCTTCCGCCAGAAGAGAACACCAGAGCAGCAGAACCAGACTTTGGTGGGAGACATCGGAGCACAAGGGACAGGTGAGTAGGTGTTTTTTTTTTTTAATACAGTATTGCACAGTATTATGGCCCACAGCAGCCCCTGCACACAGCATTACATGGTATGATGCCCCGCAGTGGCCCCTGCACATGGTATTATGCCCCGCAGCAGCCCCTGCACACGGTATTATTCCCCACAGCGACCCCTGCACACAGTATTATGCCCTGCAGCGACCCCTGCACACGGTATTATGCCCTTCAGCGGCCCCTACACATGGTATTATGCCCCGCAGCGGCCCCTGCACACGGTATTATGCCTCATAGTGGCCCCTGCACACGGTATTATGCAGCATAGTGGCCCCTGCACACAGTATTATGCCTCATAGTGGTCCCTGCACTTGGTATTATGCTCTATAGTGACCCCTGCACTCGGAATTATGCTCTATAGTGGCCCCTGCACATGGTATTATGTCCCATAGTGGCCCCTGCGCTCGGTATTATACTCCATAGTGACCCCTGCGTTCGGTATTATACTCTATAGTGGCCTCTGCACACGTAATTATGCCTCATAGTGGCCCCTGCACACAGCATTTTGCTCCATAGTAACCCACCCATGAACTATTATTATACTCTGGGGTCTAAAAGACCCCAGAGTATAATGATCTGAGACCCAGGTGGTGATAAACATAAAAACCAGTGTTACTTACCTGGGCTCCGGTGCGCTCCCTGCTTTCGGCCCTCTTCAACGTTGCACAGACCGGCGTCGCAACAGAATGACGTCGGGCTGGCTCACGTGACACCTGGGACGTCACCAAAGAAGGCCGAAGGCTGCTGGGAGTAACATCGGATCAGCGGAGAGGTGAGTAACTCTGGTTTTTATGTTTATCACCTCCCCCGGGGTCTCCGATTATTACCGGAGTATAATAATAGTAGTATTTGGCCTCACTTACCAATACCCGCTGCCGCTCACAGCCGCTTCTGATTCCCCCTTCTGTGTCCGATAGCAGAAGGGGAAGAGGAGGCGGCCACAGCAAGCGTGGGGATCAATAAGTAAATAGGCCGTTACCTGGCGGGGATACTGCAGCAGGTTACGGCCTATTTATATATTAAAAAAAAAAAGTTATTGTCACCTACCTGCAATCCCATAATGGAGCCGCCGCCACCGCCTCCTCTTCTTGTCTGCGACGTCTGCGTGTCAGCGTAGGCGGCATGATGACGTCATTGTATTGTCGCCTGCGCTCACATGCAGACGTCTCGTAAACCAGCCCAGGACAGGCCCCGCTGAGCTCTGTTTTTTTTTTTTTTTTTAAAGTGGCCTGTCATGAGCTGGTTTACATTAAATAAATGGTAAACATGCCACCCCCTCACTTCGCCTCATTAGCAGTGCACCCCTGAGTCTGGAGCCTCAAAAGCATTGCTTATAGATGATGTGGAAGGAATTTCTGACAATACAATGTCTGAACTTTCTGATTCTCTATCTTCCTCAAGATCACCTAAGCTGTAGATATCTTTTATTGCTTCAGATAAAGATGATTCATCATCTTCACCAACTATGGATAGTACTACATCTGCCACTGCTTCAGGCTGCGGAGCAGCTTCAGAATTAGATGTTGGCTGCACAGAGCTTTGGCTTGTAGCACCTACTGAGTGCCATAATTTCTGCTGCCCTGGAGCTGACCCAGCTTTTGCCAGATTTTTTTCTGGTAACCTCCTGTCTCTTTTGTGCACCAGTTTTATGTTTTTTTCTCTGGGGACTGCTTCTTCAGATTTTTCCTCAGAAGCACAGGGCCGTTTAGAAGACATTGCCCTACAAGTAAAATATAATGAAATTACATACTATGCTAAAAAAATGTAGCTGCTTACAGCTTTGTAAAATATGATAACTTTAAAATATCACTGGTAAAATGGCTGTCAATCCCAACGGAAGTTGCATCAACCAATTATATTACTAGTGGTTCAGTAAATATTTCTGATTTAAATTCATATTTTTTGAAGATTATTTTCTTGACTTTCCATGCCACGATCTATATTTATAAAAATATTAAATTCCTGCAGGTTTCATCCGGCCCACCACACTTAAAGCGAATTTCTGGCTTAAAAACATTAATCACTTGTCCTAAGGATAGTTCATCAATATCAGATCTATGAGGGTCTGACACCCGGCACCCCCACGTTCAGCTATTCTCTGCAACTGATACACAGAGAATGAAGCAGGAAGCAGACAGTGCTACTCTCTGTGTAGTAGTCAGATCAGGTAATGCAGATCAGCGCCTATTCACCTTAATGGGGGGTTAAGTTGCAGTGACTTGGCTAATTCACTACATAGAGAACAGCATTGCATGCTGCATTCCCATTGCAGCAGTTGCTGAGACAGCTGATCAGTGGGGATATTGTGTATCAGAACACCACAGATCTGACATTATATATTATATGATATACAGGGGCGTAACTACCGGGGTAGCAGTGGTAGCGACTGCCACAGGGCCCGGGACATTACGGGGCCCGGAGCCCTGTGGCAGTCGCTACCGCGAACCCCACAATCACTGCTATCGTTATACTATGGGGTCTTTTGAGACCCCGGAGTATAACGATAGGGGGCCCAGGGGAGGTGAGCGAACATAAAAAAAAAAAAGTAACTCACCTCTCCGCCGCTCCGCAGGCTTCGGGCCTGTTTGGTGACGTCCCAGACGTCAGCCGACGTCATTATGCGTCGCGACGCCGGCCTGGATCGCGCGAGATCCGGCCCGACATTGAAGATTGCCGAAGTAGCGCACGGGAGTGCACCGGAGCGAGGAAGAGGTAAGTTGCAGTGTTTTCTATGTTTCTATCCTCCCCTGGGTCTCCGATCATTATACTCTGGGGTCTGAAAAGACCCCAGAGTATAGTAATCGTTCATGGGTGGTCCACTATGGGGCATAATACTGTGTGCAGGGGCCACTATGGGGCAAACTACTGTGTGCAGGGGCTACTATGGGGCAAACTACTGTGTGCAGGGGCTACTATGGGGCAAACTACTGTGTGCAGGGGCTACTATGGGGCAAACTACTGTGTGCAGGGGCCACTATGGGGCAAACTACTGTGTGCAGGGGCTACTATGGGGCAAACTACTGCGTGCAGGGGCCACTATGGGGCAAACTACTGTGTGCAGGGGCCACTATGGGGCAAACTACTGTGTGCAGGGGCCACTATGGGGCAAACTACTGTGTGCAGGGGCCACTATGGGGCAAACTACTGTGTGCAGGGGCCACTAATGGGCAAACTACTGTGTGTCGGGGCCACTATGGGGCAAACTACTGTGTGCTGGGGCCACTATGGGGCAAACTACTGTGTGCAGGGGCCACTATGGGGCATAATATTGTGTGCAGGGGCCACTATGGGGCATAATATTGTGTGCAGGGGCTACTATGCTGCATAATACCGTGTCCAGGGGCCACTATGGGGCATAATACCGTGTGCAGGGGCTACTATGGGGCATAATACCGTGTGCAGGGGCCACTATGGGGCATAATAGTGTGCGCAGGAATGCGGTTTGCGTGTGGGGGGGGGGTTGGGGGCGGCGGCTTGGGGGGGGCCCCATGTCAAATGTTTGCCTTGGGGTCCAGCCATTCCTAGTTACGCCACTGATGATATACTGTACCTTCATCCAGGATCCAGGAACTGATTAAAAGCTACAGGAAACGACTAGAGGCTGTTATTTTTGCAAAAGGAGGATCTACTAAATATTAATGTCACTTTTCTGTTGAGGGGCCCATACTTTTGCACCGGTCAAATTTTGGTTTAATGCATATTGCACATTTTCTGTTAGTACAATAAACCTCATTTCAATCCTGAAATATTACTGTGTCCATCAGTTATTAGATATATCAAAATTGAAATGGCTGTTGCAAACACCCAAATATTTAGAACTAAAAATGATTAAGATTAATAGGGGTGCCCAAACTTTTTCATATGACTGTACCTTCATCCAGGATCCAGGAACTGATTAAAAGCTACAGGAAACGACTAGAGGCTGTTATTTTTGCAAAAGGAGGATCTACTAAATATTAATGTCACTTTTCTGTTGAGGGGCCCATACTTTTGCACCGGTCAAATTTTGGTTTAATGCATATTGCACATTTTCTGTTAGTACAATAAACCTCATTTCAATCCTGAAATATTACTGTGTCCATCAGTTATTAGATATATCAAATTGAAATGGCTGTTGCAAACACCCAAATATTTAGAACTAAAAATGATTAAGATTAATAGGGGTGCCCAAACTTTTTCATATGACTGTAATATATATTATATATTGACTATCTATCCTTAGGATAGCACATCAATAATTCTAGCCCAGAAAACCCTTTAATAATGGTCTGACACTTCCTGTTACATAGAAGAGTTCATTATTAGCACAGGCAGGATTACAATGAAAGTGAAAGACGATATCTACATACAGATAACATAGCGAGCACTATTCACAGTAGGTGATGGTCACCTTTTCTACAACTCTTTACTACAGTGACCTCTGCATAGGTCCCAGGGTATAACTAGACAACTCTCCCACAGATTTCAATGAACATCTCCAGACTATTGTGTCTATGCACCATGTGGCTGCTATAAAACAAAAACAAGACAAGATGGCCGCCCCATAAACATGTTCAGAAAACAGAATTTAAAAAAATGTATAATCAGGCTAGGTTCACACATGCATCTGGATTCCGTTCAGGGAATTCGTTCCCCATTCTGATTGAAAAATGAGGAGAGAAAAGTCCTACCCGGAGGACCCCATTATAGTCTATGAGGTCCATGGGTAACCGCTTTCTAAGTGGATTGGGTTTATGTTTTTCAGGTCCCCAAGTAGTCTGGGAGAACAGAAACTGGGTTCAGGCATGAACCTAGCATCAGAAAGTAGATTAGAAAAAAAGAAGGTGGCTCCATACTTTTTATAGTGGGTGTGCTGGGACTCTTCAGCTCTGCTCCCATTCACCGGAATGGGAACGGAGCTGGAATTCTCTGGTATGGCCACTATATAGTGGATGGAGACATCTGCTTCCGGTTCCATACATAATATAGTTCCAGATCCAGTTGCTACCTGAAACAGCTCATCATCCCCACCCCCAATCTTATACTGATGGCCTATCCTGTATGAACAATTCTACAATGTATTTAAACACTATGCGGAACACAACACTACAACAAAAGCAGGGTAGAAAAGCAATTGCTATACAAGACAAGTAACTTGACATTAACTGCGTTGTATCTCAGGTTCAGGATTATCATCTAATATAGTGCTGCTCAGTTCGTGCAGCAGCATAAAGGGCAATATACACAAAAGTAGAAAAGAGAACCCGACTTCAGCAGCTGTAAAATCTTCAGACTTTATTCAGCTGCAGAAGATGAAATATAAAAAAAAAACAAAAAACAAACAAAACATCTAAACCGAGCTACAGAGGGACTGGGGTCACCAGGTCTGAGACCATAAACACTAGCAGTATAAGTGTAAGGGAATTGCTAGTTGAGAAATTCTCCAGTGCTGCTGCAGAAACAAGGAAAGAAGGGAATGACAG
The DNA here is from genome assembly GCA_947044405.1 of Leptodactylus fallax. NCBI lineage: Eukaryota > Metazoa > Chordata > Amphibia > Anura > Leptodactylidae > Leptodactylus > Leptodactylus fallax. The sequence continues at coordinate 5,891,957 of CAMRHE010000024.1, forward strand.
AGACAATGAGCCCTAAACTCAACCCAGCCCCTGTCCCTACCTAATTGCCTGAACTGTCCTAGGTGACAGCCGCGGCAGCGATCCCTTCTTTGAATAAGTGTAGCACAGAACAAGACAAGACTAACAACACAGAAAAAGAGTTAGCAAGCCAAGGGTAAAAACCAGAGAGACAAACAGTACCAAATCAAAATCCAAAAAAGTAGTCACAAGGGAAGCCAAAGGTCAGAAGTCATAAATACAAAAATAGCAGGAAGAGGAGCAAGCAGGGACAAAGGTTCAGGACAGAATCACAATAGCCAGCGACCATGTGTGAACGGATGACCTGTTTATAGGAAGTACAGAATCTGTCCAGACTTGATTGGCAGACAGTCTGTCAATCAGACAGGGCAAGGCTAAGATTAACTGTTAGAGGAGTGGAGAGAAACAATGTGCAGGAGACGGGTGTGGCTGAAATTCAATTACAGAGAAGAGGTAGTAGAGCCATGTTCAGACAGAGCAACAAGAACCCTAAACAAAGAATCAAACTGAACACGCCTCCTGCACCGCAGCATGCAAGAGGAGGGTGGGACAGAGACCCAAACAGGCAGAGACGTTACAATAAGGACATGCTGCTGATTTAGGTGTCCCAAAACTGGTGACAGGTTCCCTTGAAGGGGTTGTCTGACCTCTGGTGCTGATATTTTCTTCTGATGGGCCTTAGCAGTGTTGTGCCATTTGTATAGAGGTCCCCACTGAAGTCTGTGACTAACTGCTGCAAGGAACTGTCCTTAAAGAGGTTGTCCAGGATAATCCATTTTTGGCAACGAGGCCGGGAAGGTGAAAAAAAAAACCCATACTAAACTGTCCCCAATTCTCCGGTGTCTCCCAACGCGGCCTGGTCCTGATCCTTCCGGGTCTTGTTTTGGAGGAAGTGCTCGCCTCATGTGACCCCTGAGGCCAATCAGCGGCATCAGCAGCCTAAGTAAAGTAACCGGGACGTCACCTCGGAGCTGTTGGAGATATACATTAGCTTAGCTTTGTTTGTATTTCTTGGATTGACTGCAGTTCGTTCACATTTATGACACTAGATGTAGCTGTTACAAAATGTTTATCTGTAGACACTCTATACTTTGTTGTTTTGATGCTGTTGATACACTTCCTGTTTTAGTGTGTGCTGTACTAAAATCTGTTATTCACCATGTGAGGTGGACCTTCTGTTACTGAATTCATGTTCCACTAAAGTCTGTTCCTGTTATATACAAATGTCTATCTGGTCTTAACTCTGCCACATCCAGTAATCACACTCTGCAACAGGTTATGGGCCCAGTGATCAGATGAAGCCTCGGTAACCGGATAAAGCCCAGTGACCAGAAGCGGCCCAGGCAGAGCGAAGTCCAGAACGGAAGACAGTGCGGCAGATGCAGAGATTGATATAAGGAAGCTTCCACAGAGACATCTCCTGTATAGAAGTAAGATTGTTCCTATATATATAAAGGAGGGAGAATGACCTGTAGTTCAGAACCTAAACTATCAGTGGCCAAGCTGAACAATGACAATTATCAGCTATGGAAGTTTAAAGTGGAAATGCTATTATCCAGGGATGACTTGTGGGAAGTTATCACTACAGAGAGACTATAGAATGATTATCAGGACTGGGAAAGGAAAAACAGACGGGCGCGGGCCACCATAAGCTTATTAGTAGAAGATGATCAGCTTATTCACATACGCAGTGAGAATACAGCGAAAGGCATGTGGGATGTACTGAAAGGACTGCATGAGAGATCCATTTTAAACAACAAATTGTTTCTGCTGAGGAAATTCTACAAAATGAGGCTTAGCAGGGAGCAGGACATGCAAGAGCATATAAATGCCATGCTGGAAGTGATCATACAACTCAGATCAGTCAGTGAGAATGTGGTGCCCCAAGCAGTGGCGTAACTAGGAATGGCTGGGCCCCAAGGCGAACATTTGACATGGGGCCCCCCCCCAACCCGCCGCCCCCAACCCTCCCAAGCCGCCGCCCCCAACCCCCCAAGCCGCCGCCCCCAACCCCCCACACACACAAACCGCATTCCTGCGCACACTATTTTGCCCCATAGTGGCCCCTGCACACGGTATTATGTCCCATAGTGGCCCCTGCACACGGTATTATGCCCCATAGTGGCCCCTGCACACGGTATTATGCCCCATAGTGGCCCCTGGACAAGGTATTATGCAGCATAGTGGCCCCTGCACACAATATTATGCCCCATAGTGGCCCCTGCACACAGTAGTTTGCCCCATAGTGGCCCCTGCACGCAGTAGTTTGCCCCATAGTGGCCCCTGCACGCAGTAGTTTGCCCCATAGTGGCCCCTGCACACAGTAGTTTGCCCCATAGTGGCCCCTGCACACAGTAGTTTGCCCCATAGTGGCCCCTGCACACAGTAGTTTGCCCCATAGTGGCCCCTGCACACAGTAGTTTGCCCCAGTAGCCCCTGCACACAGTAGTTTGCCCCATAGTGGCCCCTGCACACAGTAGTTTGCCCCATAGTAGCCCCTGCACACAGTAGTTTGCCCCATAGTGGCCCCTGCACACAGTAGTTTGCCCCATAGTGGCCCCTGCACACAGTAGTATGCCCCATAGTGGACCACCCATGAACGATTATTATACTCTGGGGTCTTTTCAGACCCCAGAGTATAATGATCGGAGACCCAGGGGAGGATAGAAACATAAAAAACACTGTAACTTACCTCTTCCTCGCTCCGGTGCACTCCCGTGCGCTACTTCGGCCATCTTGTCGGATCTCGTGCGATCCAGGCCGGCGTCGCGACGCATAATGACGTCGGCTGACGTCTGGGACGTCACCAAACAGGCCCGAAGCCTGCGGAGCGGCGGATAGGTGAGTTACTGTGTTTTTTATGTTCGCTCACCCTCCCCTGGGCCCCCGATCGTTATACTCCGGGGTCTCAAAAGACCCCGGGGTATAACGATAGCAGTGATTGTGGGGTTCACGGTAGCGACTGCCACAGGGCTCCGGGCCCCGTAATGTCCCGGGCCCTGTGGCAGTCGCTACCACTGCTACCCCGGTAGTTACGCCCCTGGCCCCAAAGGGATTGCAAGGGGGGGGACTTACAACTTCTGGAGATAGAGGGTCCCCCCACTTTGTCGGATGGCACTCCTCAGGATGAATTTCTCACAGATGCGGTTTCGCTGCAGTTGCAGGATGCACTCAGTTTTGCTATTGTAGCCCTATTTGGGGGGGGGGGGTATGAGTATTATCCCTCCCGCAACAGACTCTGGCGCTGACCTGTGTGTATAATGGGACCTGAAGCCTTCGCTGAAGGGAAGAGTGGGAACATATATGAAATATATCAGTGCCTCCACCCAGGATAGAGCCTCTGTATTACAGGGAGAATCTCTTCCTGGGAGTTACCCATGAAGTACAGTTAGTAGCCTTAACAAGGATCACTGTACTAATCTCACAGTCTGAAGAATACATACAGATACCACATAAGGTTATAACAGTAGCTTTATAAGAATCAACAGGGTAATAATACATACATAAAATATACTCAGAACACAGCAATACTACAACAACCAGCAAGTCCTCAACCGTCTTAGGTTATATACCCGGGTATATATATAGATATATAGCAAGAGTCCAGTGCACAATACCTCCAGGCAACAGAAGAGATGCAGGGGCCCCTGTGGATGACTGTGGATCCTCGGATCCTTCCAGGAGATGACAGACAGCCGATCAGGAGATGATGATGATGATGGTGAGATTCTTCACAGGCAGCAAACAGGGCGACGGTGACGGCAGTAGATGCAGGCCTGACTACCCTAACACTGAGTCCTTAACCTGCCAGCTAAACTACTAGTGCCATTGGGCCTCTAACTAGCTAGTTGGCCTTCGGAAGCCTGACCTATCACTGCCCTGAACTATATATATATTGATCCCTAACTACGGTTACTAGCTAGGTCCTGTGAGTATATAGGGGGTAACACATACCTAACTATATACTGTGAAGTAAAGAGGAACAAGTGGCTCTTAGACTCCCCCAGACATAACATGTCTGTCTCAGCAGCTCTGCTCACATCTCTCCCCCCAGCAGCTCTGCCTCACATGTCTCTGACTCACTGTATTTACAAAACAAAACTTGCACTGAATGCCTGGGGTCTCTGAAGCCAAACTGCAGGGGCAAAGAAGCCAGATACATTATATACTAGTAGAAATGGCAGTTCCCTACACTATAAACTTGAATAAACTTTATTGTAGATTTTCTTGATGGTAGGCACACAATGTGCATCCTGTTCGTGACGCCAAAACTTGTGGAGCCCCAAGGGGGATTGCAAGGGGGAGACTGTGCCTGAGTGGTGGATGTTGGGAGTGGTAGTCACGGTGCAGGCATCTCCAGGCTCTCTCCCTCGGGTACAGCACAGTGGTGGGGAAAACGCACCTAGGTGGTTACTGTAATGGACAGGTTCCCCGGGGTATTCCCTCTGGTGAATGCCGGGTGTAGTAGTGTGGCCTGGCCCGGGATGTACCCAAGATGGTGGTTGGTGCAAGTTAGTTCCTGACACACACACGGAGGCAAGGGGGATGGTGAAGGTAGTGCCCGACTTTACTGAGTGCAAAAAGTCTCCAAACAACCAGCATTAGCTTTACAGTTCAAGCAGATAATAGTGCACAACAAGGTAGTGAAGGCTATCAGAGCTCCTCTCATATATCCTGTATATATTGTACCTTGGAGCAGCAATAGATATTCCTCCTTATATAGGCCTGAGTGTAGCCTTGTGCTCTGGTGCAGTCTAACTCCTCCTAATCTTAGTACAGACAGTACCTGGACTCCTGGGACTTGTAGTACTCCACTCTTAACTCTGTCCTGTTGGTCTTGCGGTGGCTACAAGGGTGGCAACTATCTGTCTCCTCAGGCTGCACTCCGTCTCACTACTTCACTGGCAGAACTCCTCCGACTTTTTATGTGCCTCCACTACATCAAAGTGTTCCCACCCCCTTTGTCCAATGAGGGCTAAGTGTTTGGCACATGTGGTGTGAGGTGCTGTGCTTTAACCTTACCAGTGCTGGCACAGATGCAATGCCTGATGCAATCACATAACATATACATATAACATATAAATATGACAGTATCCTGTGCTACATGTACACATCCCTGACTCAGCCTTAAAGGAATATATGACCCAGTACTGGGATATTACAAATCCCCCCACTTGAGATAAGCCGTCCTCGGCAACCAGTTGGGTCGGGGATGCTGGTCTGGAACAGGATATTAAATAGCTATGGTATGCTCTATATAATACTTTCCTGAGTATAGGGTTCTTGCCCTAAGTGGTAGGATCCTCTAGGGATTCACTCCAGTGCAAGGAAATAATACTTCGTGCAATATATCAAATATCACAGTGCAATAATACAGTATACCGTTAGTATCCCTGAGAATTTCTGACGTATGCTAGACTATTAACCCACCGAGGTGTGTGGCAAATGGTATACCCCTTAAAATGGTCCTCACTCGTAGGTCCCTATGCTTTCAGACAAGGGAGCTACTTTCAAGGCTCAGCTGGGGTTAGCTGAGATATCTTTTCTCCGGGGCTGGGCCTAACCCAAACCTCCCGAATTAAGTTGCTAGAAGGTACTTTATAACCTTACCCTTCCATATGATACCTCAATCAGGGGCAGGTACATAACATCACTCAGGTTAAAACATTGCACAATATAGAAGCACATTTTAAGAGCATACATTATGAGCATATAAAACATTGTAATACTGACAAAATAAATATTCTTGGGTCTTGACTTGAGTCTTTGAAGTCTTGAATGTCTTTCTGCAGCAAGAGCACTCCTTTGGCACATGTAGATAGCGTAGTGTCCATCGAATGAGTCTCCGTGGTGCATGCAAGAAAGATGTCAAAGGCCATGGCGAATGCGTACAATGGGCAATTACGCACCGCAGTGCTGCTGAGCACAGGAGGTAGTCCTTTGACTAAAGTGCTAACAGGGGGACTAACCACAGGAGACACGGGTAGACCGGGGTAGTCCATGACATGGGGAAAACACAGAAGGAGAACTGGGTAGCAGTCCATACTATAGGCTCCATTGGCTACTTGATGCCAAGTATGAGTAGCACCCATGGCAGATCAAGACGTAGTCCCTTTTAGAGGTGAGAGTCCGTAACAGCACAGCTGTCGGGCTTCAGCTGTAAACAAGAAGAAGGTGTAATAGTTCTAGGTGTAATAGTGTTACCCAGGCACAAACGCTTATTGGTTTCCACTTTGCACTTTAACTTTAGGCACTATTCCACCTGGACAGAACTTCTTGGCCAATGGGGCCTAAACAGAAAAGATGGGCTACAGGCCCACAATGGGAATGGAGTGTGGACCACTTATCCCCTTTTTCAAGAAGATCTTCTACTTGGACTTGTCTGGTTTAGGGTCAGCAGGAGGATGGTCCTTCAGGTACCACCAGTGCTCTTCTTTTCTGATTTCAAAGTGTCCTGAAGATATCTTTCATACCTCACCATTTGCTGTTGAAGGTACCTTGTAGGCGGTTTCCCCTTATTGGACCTTTCTGACCTTCTCACGAGAAATGGTTGCTCACCGGTTCGTTCATCTTCAGTCCCTTGGACAGGATCTAACTCCTCCCCAGTTCCTTGGGTAGGATCAGGGCCATTATTTGCAGGAACTCTTGGAAATGAAAAGGTTAAAGCAGGGCCTGACAGTAAGGACCATGGGACAACAGGAGGTCCAGGAGATGGTTCAGAATCAGTCTGAAGGATCGGTGACGTAGGTATCTCTTCTCTTGACCCACAGGGTTCCGGGGCACCCATGTCAGCAGGAGACTCCTCTTTCAGGCAACGTTTTAGCCTGTTTTGATGAACAGTCTGTGGCTCCCAACCTTCCTTCTGGATCTTGTAAACCCCTGATTCTGGATACGGAATTCCAATCACCGTATAAGGTTCCAGCTCCCTCTTGGGATCAAGCTTGCTGGTCCGATGGCCATTCTTTAACCAGACGCGATCACCCACATTTAGAGGCTCAGCATGGGCATGCAGGTTGAAATCGGCTTCCTGCCGTCGCCTGGCTTCTTCCATTTTAGTGACGACAATCTCTTTGGCCTCTTCCAGACGTCTCTGATGGTCCACCACCCAGGTACTTTCAAGCAATGGGTTGATGCTGTGGGGCACTTGTACTCCCAACACTATGTCAGAGGGTAGTTGTCCTTGCCGGCCAAACATCAGAAAGTAGGGGGTGTAGCCGGTGGAGCAATGTACAGTATTGTTGTACATGTAGACTAGCTCTGGCAATGAGTTCGGCCAGTTGGCCCGCTGAGGGGTGGATGCAGTCCTCAGGAGATTAATGAGGACTTGGTTAATGCGCTCACAGAGTCCATTCCCCTGAGGGTGATAGGCTGTTGTTCTCAGCTTCCTGCACTGATGTTGTGTACACAATTGTTGGATCAGCTGAGACTCAAAGGCTGCTCCACGATCCGTAAGGATTTGCTCTGGGCATCCATATGGCAGGACAAAGTTCCTCCAAAGTTTCTCAGCCGTGGTCTTAGCAGTTAAATCCTTCACCGGGACCACGACAGCGAACTTCGTGAAGTGGTCCACGATGATCAGGGCGTACATATAACTGGACCGGCTAGCTTCCAACTTGACGTGATCCATGGCCACAAGTTCCAGGGGTCGGTGCATCTTGATGGGATGCAACGGGGCTCGTTGATCAAGTCTGTCTACTTTGACCTTGGTGCAGGTAGGACATTCTCGGCACCACTTCTCGATGTCTCCCCTCATACCAATCCAGTAAAACCTCCGCCGGATGGTTGCTTCTGTCTTCTGCATGCCGAAGTGTCCCGACTGATTGTGATATGCTTCCAGGACCACATGAGCATCCCGACAGGGAATCACCACTTGATGAAGTCGTTCACCTGAAGTGGGGTCAATAGAATTCCGGAGCAGGACACCCTTCTGGACGAACAGACGCTTTCTCTGCCTCCACAGCCTCACCAATTCTGGGTCTGGATGACCTTTGTGTAGTCGAGCTGGTACTCTTCCCACTTGCAGATAGTCTTGAATCTCCCCCAAGACTCTACTCTCCTCCTGCAGGGTCTTCCAAGGTCCTTCAGGCAGGGCATCACGGACAGATGGCAGATTGGTTGGACTCTGGCTCGACTGAGCTAAAATTGCATCCTGGTGAGCAAACCTCGTGTAGAAAGCAGGCATCTCCACCTCTTCCCAAGCAGTTTCATCTGGACTTGGTGGTTCCTTCCCAGTGGAAAGCCTAGACAGAGCGTCCGCATTGGTGTTGACTTTTCCGGAGCGAAACTTCACAGTAAACTGGTAGTTTGCAAGCCTGGAAGCCTACCACTGCTCTAAGGCCCCAAGACGGGCAGTGTTCAGATGGGCCAACGGATTGTTGTCTGTGTACACAGTGAAGGGGGTCACAGCCAGGTAATCCCGGAATTTCTGCATAACGGCCCAAACCAGCGCCAACAGCTCCAATTTAAAAGAACTATAGTTTTGGTCGTTCTTTTCTCCTCCACATAGAGCTCGACTCGCGTAGGCGATCACCCTTTCCTTGCCATCCTACTCTTGGGATAATACTGCACCAAGGCCCAAATTGCTGGCATCCGTGTACAATCGGAATGGAATGGTGTAATCCGGGTAGGCCAGAATAGGTGGCTGGGTCAGGAGGTCTTTCAACCCCTGAAAGGCGGTTTCCTGCCGATCTGTCCAGATGATGGGTAGACACCTCTTCCTGACTTCAGGTTGGTGTCCCCTCAACAACTCTTGTAGAGGTTCAGAAATATGGGCAAATTGTGGGATGAAGCGCCGGTAGTACCCAGCGAAGCCTAAGAAGCTCCGGACGTCCTTGATGGTGGTTGGTGTAGGCCAGTTTCGAACAGCTGAGATCTTTTCAGGATCCGGCTGCACTCCTTTGGCGCTGACGACATGACCCAAGTAATGCACTTGCTCCTTCAGCACATGGCACTTGGAGGGCTTCACCTTCAAACCGTGTTTCATGAGCACCCAGAGGACTTCAGCCAGGTGTTGCAGGTGCCCCTCGTAGGTTCGAGAGTAAATGATTACATCATCCAAGTACAGGAGCACGCTCTCAAAATTTTTATGACCCAGACATCTCTCCATCAGTCTCTGGAAGGTGGCTGGGGCGTTGCACAAACCGAAGGGCATGCTGGTGAACTCGAACAAACCCATTGGGGTGGCGAACGCAGTCTTTTCCTGATCTTCCTGGGCCATAGGCACTTGCCAGTACCCACTGGTCAGATCCAGGGTAGTGAAATATGCGGCTTTTCCTAGGGCAGTCAGAGATTCTCCATGCGAGGAAGTGGATACGCATCTTTGTGGGTCACGCTATTCAGTTTGCGATAGTCCACGCAGAATCTAATAGTTCCGTCCTTCTTCCTCACCAACACGAGAGGCACAGCCCAAGGACTCTGACTGTCCTGGATGACATGGGAATTCTTCATCTCCTGCAAGAGTTTCTTGACGGATTGATGAACTGCTGGGGGCAAAGGACGGTGACGTTCCTTGATAGGGGGATGGTCCCCAGCTGGAATAGTGTGCGTCAGCAGAGTAGTCTGGCCGAAGTCCAATGGATGCTGGCTGAAGGCTTGCTGATGATCACGTATCACCTTTAAGACCCCCTTTCTCTGTTGCTCTGACGTATTAGGCTCTCCAATGTCAAGTTGGGCCCACCAGGGTTCAGGTACTTCTGTGTCGGCCTTCTTGGTGATTTGACTCGCCTGTTGGCAAGAGGAGGCTTCACCCTCAATGATATCTTCAAAAGTCACCTGCAACAGCTTGGCCACGGCAACAAACTTAGGAAGTGTGGCTGGATGGTCGCCGATGTTGACCAAGCGCACTGGCACACGTCCAGAGGAGACAGTCACTAGACTCTGTGCGGCCTTCACCAACAGGCACCCTTCCACTTCAATCAGTTCCAGGAGGGCCTGGTAGTCTTCCCCTCTAATGCCAGGCCGGGCGCGACACCACAAGATCATCTCCGTCCCAGGTTGTAGGATTATGGGATGATTATCTAGAATACGGACCCTGCAGATCTCCCCGGAGGAGTTAGCAAACTTCTGTTGGGCGCTTAGGGCCTTCATAGCACACTGGATCCCTTTCTGAGTGGGTGGTGGAGCGGTGGCAAGGGACTCATGCAACAACTGGAGGATTTCGCCAAAACAATTCCTCATGATGTTCATACCCAATATCACTTGGGGTTGATTAGGGTCTTCGGTATTAGTCACGATTACCCCCTGATGTGGTAGCTGAAGGTTGGCAATCTGGAACATGGGCTCCCAGTAGCCCATCAGGGGAACTTGATGTCCCGAGCTGCCGACCACAGTCAACCAAGGCTTTGGTGGTTGGAGCAGGTCAGCTATTTTCCAATGTTGCTGGTAGACACCCTGTTGTATAGTAGTCACCTGGGAGCCGGTATCAATCAGAGCTTCCAGTGGCACCCCATTGAACCGCACAGTTATTCGAGGTCGGGTGGAGACATATCTGGGACCCTATAATGGCTCTCGAGATGGACCTGGGGTGCTTGATCCCGAGGGGTGGTCCTCACCCTCGGGGGCCTGTAGTTTAACTGTGAACACGTATTTGCTTGATGTCCGAACCTGCGGCAAACACGGCAGAAAAGCTTAGGAGGCTGACCTGCCTAAGTGGATGGAGTCATTCTAGAGGGACCCTGGCGTTGCGATGGGGCTTCAGCAGGAGGACCTCATTATGGCTCTGGTGCCTCAGAGGATGACGGCTGGCTGGTCAGAGTCTCTAGCCGCTTGACAAGGTTCTCCAGGCTTTTGGTCAGCGAGTCCACACGATCCTCCAGGCGAGCTATAGCTTCTTTAGTTGTGCCCTGCGCCGCCTAGACCACCGGGGAAGGGTCTGTAGGGAGGAACAGAGAGACAGGAGCAGGCTCAGATGGTACAACAGGGGAAAGACAGGTCCCCGGCAGCTGACACCTCTACAGCACCCGGACAGCTATCTTGCGAAAGTCTTGGAAGGCCATGGTGGGATGCTGCTCTGCTAACATTCGGAGCTGGCTCTTGATGTGCTCCGGGTAGGCCCCTTCAATGAAACGTTCCCGCAGGGCACGGTCAGCATTGCCTGATTCATGGGAGTCGGCTTTGGTCACAGCCCTCATGACCTCTTGCAAGGAATATGCATAGTCCCTCAATGACTCTCCAGGCCTCTGTCGCCTCTCAAAGAACCGCATCTTTAATTCTATCAGAGAGCGGTCCTCAAACTCAGTCTGCAACTTGTTAAAAACAGCATCAGCAGTTTTTCTCTCAGAGCGAGGCCAGGTTTTTATCTCTCTGAGGGCAGCCCCCTCTAATTGTCCCATTGACATCTCTACCTGTTGTTCTTGAGACAGGGGGTACATCCGGAAGATAGATAACATTTGCTCCCTGAAGCCCCTTAGGGTATGAGGTGTCCCCTTGTAGCGGGGCAGCCATGGGGCCCCTAAGTAGTATGGCATAGTCAGTGGCATGGGGCCTGCAGTAGGTGCAGAGTGGCTAGGGCCAGGACTGTCACTGTCACTAGAGGACTCGGACATCTTGTCTTCTTTTCTCCCCTTCTAGGGACACTGAGGACCGCAATTGGTTGCTCGTCCGTATCAGGGGTACTGTCTCTATAGATACAGCCACCCCCAGCAGAATTTGACAGATACTGTCCCAAGGAGTTTAGGTTTCAACTCCCTTTTCAGCAGTGGAAAACACAATTCAAGATGGCCGCGGCTGTGGGGCAGTATTTCCGTCCTGTGCAGGAAGCAGAGTCCTGAGATTCCCGAGCTGGGGTAGACGGAGTGATCTTCGCGCCTCTGGACACAGGTGTTTAACCCCTGATGGGGCGGTATAATTAGCAAAGGCTCAGTAGATAATGTCATTAACCCTTGTTGGGCGGAAATACAGTCTCTCACAATGCAGCACACAGCAAACAGTTCATAAATGGTGCACTTACAACTTCTGGAGATAGAGGGTCCCCCCACTTTGTCGGATGGCACTCCTCAGGATGAATTTCTCACAGATGCGGTTTCGCTGCAGTTGCAGGATGCACTCAGTTTTGCTATAAACTTGAATAAACTTTATTGTAGACTTTCTTGATGGTAGGCACACAATGTGCATCCTGTTCGTGATGCCAAAACTTGTGGTGCCCCAAGGGGGATTGCAAGGGGGAGACTGTGCCTGAGTGGTGGATGTTAGGAGTGGTAGTCACGGTGCAGGCATCTCCAGGCTCTCTCCCTCGGGTACAGCACAGTGGTGGGGAAAACGCACCTAGGTGGTTACTGTAATGGACAGGTTCCCCGGGGTATTCCCTCTGGTGAATGCCGGGTGTAGTAGTGTGGCCTGGCCCGGGATGTACCCAAGATGGTGGTTGGTGCAAGTTAGTTCCTGACACACACACGGAGGCAAGGGGGATGGTGAAGGTAGTGCCCGACTTTACTGAGTGCAAAAAGTCTCCAAACAACTAGCATTAGCTTTACAGTTCAAGCAGATAATAGTGCACAGCAAGGTAGTGAAGGCTATCAGAGTTCCTCTCATATATACCGTATATATTGTACCTTGGAGCAGCAATAGATATTCCTCCTTATATAGGCCTGAGTGTAGCCTTGTGCTCTGGTGCAGTCTAACTCCTCCTAATCTTAGTACAGAGAGTACCTGGACTCCTGAGACTTGTAGTACTCCACTCTTAACTCTGTCCTGTTGGTCCTGCGGTGGCTACAAGGGTGGCAACTATCTGTCTCCTCAGACTGCACTCCATCTCACTACTTCACTGGCAGAACTCTCTGGACTTTCAGTGTGCCTCCACTACACCAAAGTGTCCCCACCCCCTTTGTCCAATGAGGGCTAAGTGTTTGGCACATGTGGTGTGAGGTGCTGTGCTTTAACCTTACCAGTGCTGGCACAGATGCAATGGCTGATGTAATCACATAACATATACATATAACATATAAATATGACAGTATCCTGTGCTACAACATGTACACATCCCTGACTCAGCCTTAAAGGAATATATGACCCAGTACTGGGGTATTACAAGAACATAACAGACAGTCACGCTGCAGCCATTTTATTATGCAGTTTACCTGACACCTACACTGCACTGATCAATGTGCTGGAGACACGGCCTGAGACAGATTTGACACTAACATTCGTAAAGACCAGGCTCGTAGATGAGTATCAGCGAAGAAAGGAGTTTGCACATGACTATACAGAAACTCACTGCAAGACTGCTCTTAAGGCTACAGACACAAGGTCACACAGGAAGGAAACCAGAGTGTGCTTTAGATGCCACAGACAAGGACACATAAATAAAGACTGCACTATATGGAAAGCAGAGCAGATGAGGCAGCATCCCTCTTATAGTAAGCAGAAAGTCAAAGCCACAATTTCTGATTCAAAGGGAAGTGGAATGCCATGTTTAAAGTGACAGGCAACCATAAATTGCAAGGCTGGTGCATTGACTCTGGAGCAAGCAGTCACATGACAAGTGATAGAAGTTTTTTCACAGAACTTGATCTGAATAACAAAGAGACTATTTACCTAGCAGATGGAAGTAAAATATGTGCAGAAGTATATGGGAATGGAACCCTTGTATGCCCCAATGATGCGGGACACAATTTAGCAATACCAGTAAAAGATGTACATTATGTTCCTGATCTAGAAGGAGGACTCTTATTTGTGAAGCGCCTGACAAGCAAAGGACTCACTGTAAAATTCCAAGGTGACAAGTGTTCTATCCTAGACGGCAAGCAGATGATAGCAAGTGCCAAGTTGGATGATCATCTATATCACCTTAACACAGTGAAGGAGCAGGTGAGACTATGCACACATAAGCACAATGACTGTATACACGTGTGGCACAGGCGTTTAGATCACAGACACCCAGAATGCATACAGGAACTACAAAAGAGGAATCTGACAAAGGATCTAACAGTATCCCCTTGTTCAGTTATTGTTAAATGTGAATGTTGCATCAAATCCAAAGCTACAAGAGCAACACTTCCTAAAGTAAGTCACAATAGAGCTTCAAGACCTCTTGACCTAGTTCACAGTGATGTATGTGGTCCCCTAAACCCACCTACACCTGGAGTCAACAGGTACACAGTGAGTTTCATAGATGACTATTCAAGATACATAGTCACTTACCTAATGCAACACAAGAGTGAAGTTTTTGACAAATTACAGGACTATGTAATAAGGGCAAGTAACAAGTTTCAGAGAAAACCTCTCATACTTCAGAGTGACAATGGAGGTGAATTCACAGGACATAAAATACAAGAGTACTTAAAGCAGAATGGAATAGAGCATCAAAAGACAGTCCCCTACACACCAGAGTAAAACGGGGTAGCTGAAAGAAAGAACAGAACTCTGACTGAAATGATCAGATGCATGCTGACAGACTCTGGATTACCACAAAAATATTGGGCTGAAGCAGCAATGACTTATTTGCAAAATACACTCTTTTCAAGAACAATGGAAAAAACTCCATATGAACTGTGACACAATGAGAAGGCGAGTGTAAAACATCTAAGAGTTTTTGGATGCAAGGCGTTCATCTACATTCCAGAAGAAAAACGCACCAAACTTCAAAACAGAGCATTTGAAGGCGTCTTTGTTGGATACAGTGACAATGTTAAGGGTTACAGGATCCTAAATCCCAAAACTGACAAGGTTACCATTAGCAACAGCATAACTTTTGTTGAAGATCTGAGAGACAATGTAATGACAACAGAGGAAGTAAGAACAGAAGAGAAAACTGACACTGATCAGCCAACATCTGTAACTTCTGAACAAACAGTTGAAGTGAGCGCAGAATCCATCAGTAATGAAGAACAGACACAACCAAGCTCACATACAGAACCAAGACGCTCGATGAGAGAGAATAAAGGTAAACCACCTGTACGTCTCTCATACAAGGCAAGCACTGCCAGTTCTAATGAACCTGCAACTTGGGAAGACATATCTCAGAAGGGGAAGCCAATAAATGGATAAAGGCTGCAAAGGAAGAGATAAAATCCATGCATGACACTAAAACATGGACACTTACAGAACTACCACCTGGAAGGAAATCCATAGGTTGTAAATGGACTTTCAAAGTAAAATACAATGCAGATGGCGGAGCGATGGAGTGATACAAAGCAAGGCTCGTAGCCAAGGGATATTCTCAAAAATATGGAGAGGACTATGATGAGACATTTGCGGCAGTAGTCAAACATGCTACAATAAGAACTTTGCTGACAGTAGCCGCAATAAGGAAAATGCAAGTAAGACACTTTGATGTAAAAACAGCGTTTCTACATGGCGAGTTAGCAGAAAATATCTACATGGAACAACCACCAGGATTCAAAGATGAGCAAAGGCCAGACCTAGTATGCAAACTACAGAGGAGTATATATGGTCTAAAGCAAGCCGCCAGAGCATGGAATATGAGAATAAATGAAGTGCTTACACAGGAGGACTTTCAGAGGAGTAAAGCAGACCCCTGTTTACACAAAGAAATTGCCAGACAGGTGGATCTATTTACTCACTTATGTGGACAATATTCTGATTTGTTTCAAGCAAGAAGGGGATAAAGGAGAAATACTCCAAACCCTAAATCAGCACTTTGAGACCAAAGATCTTGGCAACGTAAATAATTATCTTGGCATTCAGATTGAGAGAGAGGAAGATGGCAGCTTCTTTCTGAACCAAAAGCACAAAATACAAGAAATAATTGAGAAATTTGGAATGGAAGATGCAAAACCAGTAAAATCTCCTATGGAAACCAACTACCTGAAGCAGATAGACAGCCAAGATACGCCACTACCAACTAACAGTTGTAAGAGACAGCCAATGTTGTCTTAAGCTTCATTTGTCTGTATAAACTGTTAATGTTGAATGTATTTCTGTGATTCTGTTCCTTTAAGACAGCAGCCATTGTAATTGTGACATGATGCTGGAGTGAGACCCCCCCCTTTTATGTCAGCCTGCCTGTTCTGCAGACAGAGTGTGAGCAGAGAAGCAGGAAGTGACGAGACAGAGAGCAGCAGCCATCTTGGCAAGTGTTGTATTGAACTGGTGCGGAGATTTTTCTGTACAGCTAAGCTGTATCTTGGTCCAGAGACAAACAGAGTGTAAAGAGACAACAGGACTAGTGAGTCCACGTGAAAGGAACTGTGCTCAGTGGCTGATCAGTGAGACTGACATTGTGACTGTGTATATGGATACCACAGATAGAGACTCGCAGTGCTGTTGATGTACTGGACGGCACCTGCTAAATCCCGGCTTACATCCCAGCTCAGTGTATGGATTCGGCAGGACTGTCAGTGTGCTGAGTGGAATCTGCTGTTGGATTACATTGCATTCAGTTGGTTTCCCTGTCTGTTAAAGAGGACTTCATTTCTCCCAAGATCCTGATAACCGTGAGGAGAGGACGCTTCACTATAAAAGAAAGGACCGACTTTGGGCCCCACCGCGCGCTTCTACGGACTGTAAGCGGTCCACCTGGACCACTGGGAAAAAGGGGGTGCACCCAAATGTGAAGTCAGGGTCAGTTAGGGATAGTTTTGAGTATATTGTTCATTCAGTGTCCATACTGCAGAAGTGGAAAGAGTAAAAGTAGAAACCATTGCAGAATTTGCCTTGAAATTGTTCATGCTATATTGTATATTTTGCTTGTCTTTAGCCCTGTCATTTTACCTTTAACTAGCCTTTATTAACTTATAGTAAATATATATTTTTTTCTTGAACTACCGCGTGTGCGTTCATTTCTGGTTGCGGAGTCCAAACCACCTGCCTTGCTCTCGGTTCACACAGTCAGTACAGGAAAGCAATAGCGAAATTGTTGTACATTAGCACCGCTACAAGGCCTGACATTGCAGCAGCAGTTGGAATCATATGCAGAAAGACTTCAGCACCAAGTCAGATGGACTGGAATGCTGTGAAGCAAGTCATTCACCGTCTTAAAGGGACTTTACAATACAAGCTAAAGTTACTAGCAAGTGACGAAAGCACCCTGACACGATATTTGGATGCCAATTGGGCCAGAGACACCAGTGACAGAAAATCTACAAGTGGGTACCTGTTTCTTCTATCAGGAGGTGTTATCTGTTGGACTAGTAGAAAGCAGCTTTCTGTTACACTACCATCTACTGAAGCAGAGTAAATTGAAGCAGTGCAGGCAAGTCAAGAAGTCATATGGTTGAGACAACTGTTAAAAGACTTGGGTCAACCACAGTTGAAACCAACGAGAATCTTTGAGGACAATCAAGTAGGTCTTGCATTGCGCACATGGAAAGGGTTAGCTCAAGAACCAAGCACATCGATGTGAAGTACCACTTTCTGAGGGATCTTCAAGAGCAGGAACTTCTTGAGTTACTTTATTGCCCGACTGAGGATATGACAGCAGATATCCTTACCAAGTCCCTGACCGCTGAAAGACACTCGAGGCTTACAAAAAAGATGGGTCTAACAGACTAAGCCTTAGCTTTTGAGAAGGGGTGTTGGAGATACACATCAGCTTAGCTTTCTCTGTATTTCCTGGATTGACTGCAGTTCACATTTTTGACACTAGATGTAACTGTTACTAAATGTTTAACTGTAGACACTCTATACTTTGTTGTTTTGATGCTGTTCATACACTTCCTGTTTTAGTGTGTGCTGTACTAAAATCTGTTATTCACCATGTGAGGTGGACCTTCTCTTACTGCATTCATGTTGCACTAAAGTCTGTTCCTGTTATATACAAATGTCTATCTGGTTTTGACTCTGCCACATCCAGCAATCACACTCTGCAACAGGAGCAGTAGGACCGGACCGTGGTGGGAGAGCACCAGAGCATCGGGGACAGGTGAGAGTATGTTTCTTTTTCACCTTCCCCCGCCTCCTTGCCAAAAACAGGTTATTCTGAACAACCCCTTTAACACTAACAATTTTTCTGTCCATGTTCTATCTGTAAAAAAACATCATCCATGTGCTGTCCATTTTTCACACTTACATAACTACAGATGTGGAGCAATGCAGGAGTGATATTTTGCACCTTCATTGCTCCCCCCCCCCTTGCAGGAGCTGCTTGTAAATGCAACTGAATTACTGGGTAGTGCCTGCTGTGAATGAACGAGACGCCTGTCAATTCATATGAATAGCTTGTCAGCTCCTGCTTCTCCCGACGCCCAATGTGATTGTGTTACTCCTGGTCACATTGACAGGAGTAAGAACAATCACACAGCTAGTCCAGGGACTCTTCTGTAGCTTAGGAGTCCCTTCATTAGCTCATTCTGGGGCACAAACCTTTGAGATGAGATAGAATTCTGTCTCATCTTCAGATCCCCTGCGTCAGTATATAAGCCAGTTTCTATTTTACCACAGAAGTCAGATGTAGGCGAGTATAATTTTTTTTTATTATGCTGTGTTCTTTCTCTTTCAGGTTGCGATGATCCATTGGATTATGTCGGATTAGTTGGACTTCATCGATGATCATCATTTCTGTTTTTTTTAATTAAATGGTCAAAGAGAGGTGTCTGGGGGAGTTTTTAATTCAATAAAAAAAATTCTCTCATATCTCTTGAGTTTTTTTAAAATACTTTTTTACCCCCTTAGTAATGGCGACTGTCTGATAGACAGCATCCATTACTAAAGTGTGGCTTAATGTTAGCTGAATATTCTAGCACTAACCTTCCAATTATTACCCCGGTACCTAACACCAAAAACAGTTGAGTATCGTCCAATATCTGGCCGTCTAAAGAGACAGCTGAGGATTTGGGCCATCGTAGGTTGGTATTATTAGGCTGGGAAGGGCCAAAAACCGTGGCCCTTCCCACCCTTGTAATGTCAGGCTACTCCTTGTTATAGCTGTCTGATTCAGAAATATTGGGGGGACCCTATGCTGCTTTATAACTGGAAAAAAAAACGACATAGGGTCTTCCCAATTTTTCATAACCAGCCGGATATAACAAGCAGCAGCAGCCTGACATTACAAGGGTGGAAAGGGCCAAAAACAGTGGCCTAATAATACCAGCCTCTTTAGACAGCTGGGTATTGGACGATACCCAGCTATTCCTGACACCTCTGATGGTGTTGGGTATCGGGGTAATAATTGGAGGGTTAGTGCTAGAATATTCACCATCTAAAACTAAGCCACACCTTAGTAATGGATGCTGTATATCAGACAGTCATTACTAAAGGGGTAAGAAAGTATTTAATAAAATCAAGAGACATGAGATAATTTTTTTATTGAAATAAAAACTCCCCCAGACAACCCTCTTTGACCATTTTATTAAAAAATTTAACAAAAACAATGATTATCGATGGAGTCCAATGAATCAGATGTAATCCAAGCGATCCATCATAACCTGAAAGATAAAAAAAACAGCAAAGATCCCAGCAGTATGAAAAATTTTAAAAAATTATAGTAACCTTCAGCTGTCTTCTTTCTTATTTGGTAAATTTAATGAACACTTGCTTCTATTCTGGTATAGGGGACCTGTAGTTGAGACAGAATCTTGACTCATCTGTGAGACAGAATTATGTCTCATCCTAAAGGTAGGTGTGCCAGAATGAGCTAGTGAAGGGACTCCTAAGTTACATAAGACTCCCTTCATTAGCTATGTGACCTGAGTTACTCCCGCTCACATTTAAAGTAAGCTATTGAAGTGAAATACTGTCAATGTGCCTGTGAGTAAACCAATCACAATGAAGTGTAATAATATTGATCCAGCATGTGGCAGCTGACAAGCTAAATGCTGCCTTAGTACTTTGGAAATCAGAGTAGTATAAAGGTACTACCCATCTTTCCAAGATACTGACACGCCTCAACACTGGATCAATACTTTTAAGCACTTCAGAGGTTTCCTCTGTGAACTTTCTGCTTCCATTATACCTATAGGGAAACCGCCGGCATTTCCGTAGGTATAATTGACATGCTGTGATTTCCAAAACTGCAACGGTTTTGGAAATCGCCGCATGTCTGCAACACATATATTAAAGCAAAGTGGGGATGGGAATTGCTAGAATCCCATTCCACTTTGCTGTGACTGTAAAACGTCGCTTTTTTTTTTTGCAGCAAGCCCTGAGCGTGACAATAAGGGCATTCTCATCAACCATCGTAACCGGAGCACTCACCGCCACTTGTGAACTCTAGTGTTAAGGCACTAGAAATGTCTGCCATTGCAACCAGTATATAACACGCTGGGATAAACCATCTGCTGGAAATGCCCCCTTTTTGGTGGGGGGGGGGGGGGATAGGGGAAGTAAAAACAGGGGTAGGCTAGGAATGGACTGCGCCTCTTTTAACCACTACTTGAGCATGAAAGGGAAGGGAAAGGAGCACCCCTTACCTGCTACATCCTACCACTCAGTCCTTGGCATCCTCCCTAAAGGTCTGGTGCCCTCAGTTCTAGCAGTTTTAATTTCTTTCTCTGAAACCATTTGAGAGTTTCCTTGGCTGTGTGTTTGGGATCATTGTCCAGCTGAAATGTCCACCCTCGTTTCATCTGCATCATCCTGGTAGTTACCAACAGATTTTTATTAAACATGTCGTGGTACATTTATCCATTCATTCTTCCTTCAATTATATGAAGTTTGCCAGTGTTGTATGCTGAAAAACAGTCAGTCCCACACTATGATGTTCCCACCTCCAAACTTCACAGTCGGTATGTTGTTTTTAGGGTTATATGCAGTGCCTTTTGGCCTCCAAACGTGGTGTGTATTATGACATCCAAAGAGTTCAGACTGTATTTTTCCCAGTATTTCACAGGTTTGTCTAAATGTTGTTGAGTAAACTTGAAACACACTTCAATATGTTTTTTGGTCAGCACACAGAGCCTTATGTGGTGAGCGTGCATACAGGGCATGGAGGTTGAGTACATTACTTACCGTTTTCTTTGAAACAACTGTACTAGTTGATTCCAAGTATTTCTGTAGCTCCCCATAAGTGGTCCATGGCTTTTGGACAACTGTTCGGATAATTCTTTTCACTCCTCTGTCTGAAATCTCAGCCAGTGCTGAGAGATGCAGGGCAGAACAGGAGAGCAATTTGCAGTTTTATGACAGCCCTTAAATTAATGGGCTGCAGGCACAAGGATCAGCTCTGTAGCCCGTTAATTTACGTGGGCTTGTCAGGAAGAGGTTGGTCTAGTTGCTATTATGCCCTAACACCAATGTGTTTGTGCACATGATCACTGGAGACCTTCTTCTCTCCTTTTCACTTATGTGGTTTGAGTGATTTCAGGATGCCCTAGGTTGTATGGTGATGTGATTTTGTTATCTTGTGGGTGACTGATATGCTCAGTGGGCTTGTGGTTGGAAAGGGAGGTTTTATCCAGTCCAGATAAAGTTGCTTATTCACACAGGTGAGAGTTATTTGAGTTATTTAGGCAGCAAATAAAATATAGGTCCCATTGGGATGATGCCCTTCCTTGAAGAAGGCTACACTGAAACACCTCTTAGGGCGGGCATCATCTCTCAGGAGAAAACATCAATCTTGGGTAATCTGCTCTTATACATTGTAGTGCTATATACTGGATGTATTTTATTATAGTTGATTCTTGGTGCTACATAGAAGTGTTATTATATACTAGGTACTATTGACTAACTGATGTGATATTTTGTACTAATAGGAGTGGACTTTTTGTATTTAATTTTGTATATTAACTGCTTATTGTATGGTATTGCTCAGTCTTTGGTACTGATAAGACTTCCCTCAAGATTTGGTCTATTATTCTGTATGGTATTTTTTTCCCATTCTATCTATAATGTCTCTGCCTGTTCAGGTCTCTACACCACCCTCCACCCGCACGAGGCGTGCTCAGTTTGATTCCTTGTTTAAGATTCTTGTTGCTCAGTCTGAACACTGTCCTAGACTATGTAATTGATTTTCTGCCACACCCGTCTCCTTCACCTTGGTTTTCTTCTGCTCTTCTAATAGTTAATTTTAGCCTTACCTGTGTGATTGACAGCCTATTGTCCTATCAGGTCTGGGGCGGGTTTTTCCATCCTATTTATTCTTTGCTCACAGTCACATTAGCGCTTGCTATTGCTTCTGCGTACCTGCCTTTACTCTGTGCTGTTTTGTTACTTGTATTCCTATTTATGATCTCTGGTTTTGTCTGTGACTATTCTCTTGGATTGTGATTTTGTACTGCATTGCTCGACTGTTACCAACCCCTTGACTAGCTGACCTCCCTTTGTTGTTGTTTGTCCTGTCTGCGTTCTTTGTTGTCACCTATATTAGGAATGGACTGTTGACTGGTTGCTGGCTGTCGCCGAGGACAGATCAGGCAAGTTAGCCAGGGACAGTGGGGGGTTTTAAGCTTAGGGTCCACTGTCTTGTTGTGCCCCTCCCCCCAGGGTTCTGCAACAGCACTGGGGAATTGCATCAACTAGCTATTCCCTTACACTATCTGAATGAATATGTTACTCTCCTCCTACACAGTACAGTATATTAACCGGTTGACGTCCGCTGACCGTAAATTTACGGCCAGTGACCTGGTCTCTGAAGTCCGGCTAATTGTAAATTTACGGCCGGCACTTCAGAGACACTGTGAGCGGGATCGTGAGCGGGTGTTAGCTGTAACTGACAGCTAACACCCTGCTCCATAACCCCTGGTTGAAATTAAGTGCCGATCGGAGGTTTTAACCCCTTGGTTGCCATGGTCAAACATGACTGCAGCATCCAAGGGGTTCCGCCATGTTGCCGCCTCCCCCAGCATCTCCCGCGGCGAGATCAGGGGCTGCCAATATCTATTTTCTGTAGCCCAGGGTCTGGCCAGTGACCCCAGGCTGCCTGAAGCCCCCACTATCTGGTTGATCCTGCCGGGATGTCAAGAAGTCAGCCGATGCGTCTACATCGGCTGACATTCCTGTATAGACTGCAATACATGTGTATGCTCTGTATTGCAGTCTGTAATACTGAGCCAGGATCAGAGCATCGCTGGCTCAGGTGTCCTTATAGGACAAGTAAAAAATGTAAAAAAAAAAAGTTCAAAAAAAATAGTGTGTAAAAAAAAAAAAAAATTAATAAAGTTATAAAGCCCCCAAAATCCCTTTTCTTATATAAAATGAATTATATACATTACAGACCAAAAGTTTGGACACACCTTCTCATTCCAAGAGTTTTTTGTATTTTCATGACTATAAAAATTGTAGATTCACACTGAAGGCATGAAAACTGTGAATTAACACATGTGGAATTATATACTTAACAAAAAAAGTGTGAAACAACTGAAAATATGTCTTATATTCTAGGTTCTTCAAAGTAGCCACCTTTTGCTTTGATTACTGCTTTGCACACTTTTGGCATTCTCTTGATGAGCTTCAAGAGGTAGTCACCTGAAATGGTTTTCACTTCACAGGTGTGCCCTGTCAGGTTTAATAAGTGGGATTTCTTGCCTTATAAATGGGGTTGGGACCATCAGTTGTGTTGTTCAGAAGTCAGGTGGATACACAGCTGATAGTCCTACTGAATGGAGTGTTAGAATTTGTATTATGGCAAGAAAAAAGCAGCTAAGTAAAGAAAAACGAGTGGCCATCATTACTTTAAGAAATGAAGGTCAGTCAGTCCGAAAATTTGGGAAAACTTTGAAAGTGTCTCCAAGTGCAGTGGCCAAAACCATCAAGCGCTACAAAGAAACTGGCTCACATGAGGACCGCCCCAGGAAAGGAAGACCAAAAGTCACCTCTGCTGAGGAGGATAAGTTCATCCGAGTCACCAGCCTCAGAAATTGCAGGTTAACAGCAGCTCAGATTAGAGACCAGGTCAATGCCACACAGAGTTCTAGCAGCAGACACATCTCTACAACAACTGTTAAGAGGAGACTGTGTGCAGCAGGCCTTCATGGTAAAATAGCTGCTAGGAAACCACTGCTAAGGACAGGCAACAAGCAGAAGAGACTTGTTTGGGCTAAAGAACACAAGGAATGGACATTAGACCTGTGGAAATCTGTGCTTTGGTCTGATGAGTCCAAATTTGAGATCTTTGGTTCCAACCACCGTGTCTTTGTGCGATGCAGAAAAGGTGAACGAATGGACTCTACATGCCTGGTTCCCACCGTGAAGCATGGAGGAAGAGGTGTGATGGTGTGGGGGTGCTTTGCTGGTGACACTGTTGGGAATTTATTCAAAATTGAAGGAATACTGAACCAGCATGGTTACCACAGCATCTTGCAGCGGCATGCTATTCCATCCAGTTTGTGTTTAGTTGGACCATCATTTATTTTTCAACAGGACAATGACCCCAAACACACCTCCATACTGTGTAAGGGCTATTTGACCAAGAAGGAGAGTGATTGGGTGCTACGCCAGATGACCTGGCCTCCACAGTCACCAGACCTGAACCCAATCGAGATGGTTTGGGGTGAGCTAGACCGCAGAGTGAAGGCAAAAGGGCCAACAAGTGCTAAGCATCTCTGGGAACTCCTTCAAGAGTGTTGGAAGGCCATTTCAGGTGACTACCTCTTGAAGCTCATCAAGAGAATGCCAAGAGAAAGCAAAGCAGTAATCAAAGCAAAAGGTGGCTACTTTGAAGAACCTAGAATATAAGACATATTTTCAGTTGTTTCACGCTTTTTTGTTAAGTATATAATTCCACATGTGTTAATTCATAGTTTTGATGCCTTCAGTGTGAATCTACAATTTTTATAGTCATGAAAATAAAGAAAACTCTTGGAATGAGAAGATGTGTCCAAACTTTTGGTCTGTACTGTATAAAAAAAAACTAAAAATTAATAAAAACAACACATATTTGGAAGTAATGATTTTTGACTATCTCGCTTGCAAACAAAAATGCTATAAAAAGTGATCAAAAACTCATATGTACATCAAAACAATACCAATAAAAAGTGCATGTCCTCCCACAAAAAATAAGCCCTAAACCAAGTCTGTCCACCGAAAAATAAAGATGTTACGCATCTCAGAAGATGGCGATGCAAAAACAATTTATTTATATCCACAAATGGGTTTTTGTTCTGCAGAATTAGTAACGCATAAAAAAACAATATAAATGAGGAATCGCCATAATCGTACCGACCCGCAGAATAAAGGTAACATGTTATTTATGCTGTACGCCACACGGCAAAACAATTAAAAGGTAAAAACCAATTCCAGAATTGATGTTTTTTTTAATCCACCCAGAAAGAGTTAATATAATTTATTCAATAAGTTAGACATCCCAAAAAATGGTGTAATTAAAAAATGCATATCATACTGCAAAAAATCAGCCCTCATATGGCTACATCATCAGAAAAATAAAGAAAATATAGCTTGTACAATGTGAAGACAAAAACCCCAAAAATCGCCAAATCATTAGAACACAACTGGCTGCGGCAGGAAGGGAATGTATAAGCTGTGCGAGCGTATATCAGGGGACAAGCCAGATTTAGAGCTTATGAGGGAAAATAAACTAAAAGTGACCCCCAGAGCAGTGGCGTAACTAGGAATGGCTGGGACTCAAGGCGAACATTTGACATGGGGCCCCCCCCAAGCCGCCGCCCCCAACCCCCCAAACCGCCGCCCCCAACCCCCCACACACAAACCGCATTCCTGCGCACACTATTATGCCCCATAGTGGCCCCTGCACACGGTATTATGCCCCATAGTGGCCCCTGCACATGGTATTATGCCCCATAGTGGCCCCTGGACACGGTATTATGCAGCATAGTGGCCCCTGCACACAATATTATGCCCCATAGTGGCCCCTGCACATAGTAGTTTGCCCCATAGTGGCCCCAGCACACAGTAGTTTGCCCCATAGTGGCCCCAACACACAGTAGTTTGCCCCATAGTGGCCCCTGCACACAGTAGTTTGCCCCATAGTGGCCCCTGCACACAGTAGTTTGCCCCATAGTGGCCCCTGCATGCAGTAGTTTGCCCCATAGTGGCGCCTGCACGCAGTAGTTTGCCCCATAGTAGCCCCTGCACACAGTAGTTTGCCCCATAGTGGCCCCTGCACACAGTAGTTTGCCCCATAGTAGCCCCTGCACACAGTAGTTTGCCCCATAGTGGCCCCTGCAAACAGTAGTTTGCACCATAGTGGCCCCTGCACACAGTAGTTTGCCCCATAGTGGCCCCTGCACACAGTATTATGCCCCATAGTGGACCACCCATGAACGATTATTATACTCTGGGGTCTTTTCAGACCCCAGAGTATAATGATCGGAGACCCAGCGGAGGATAGAAACATTGAAAACACTGCAACTTACCTCTTCCTCGCTCCGGTGCACTCCCGTGCGCTACTTCGGCCATCTTCAATTTCGGACCGGATCTCGCGCAATCCAGGCCGACGTCGCGACGCATAATGACGTCGGCTGACGTCTGGGACGTCACCAAACAGGCCCGAAGCCTGCGTAGCGGCGGAGAGGTGAGTTACGGTGTTTTTTATGTTCGCTCACCTCCCTTGGGCCCCCGATCGTTATACTCCGGGGTCTTAAAAGACCCCGGAGTATAACGATAGCAGTGATTGTGGGGTTCGCGGTAGCGACTGCCACAGGGCTCCGGGCCCCGTAATGTTCTGGGCCCTGTGGCAGTCGCTACCACTGCTACCCCGGTAGTTACGCCCCTGCCCCAGAGTGACCCCCCCCCAATCATAGGAGCTATTGGGGATATAGTAGGGAATTTCGGGTTCCCCATGTACTCCGCACAGCTTACATATTCACTCTTCACCATGAGCTGTGCATTCATATCTGGGATACTAATGCTTATTACACCCCCTGATAAATTCTTTGAGGGATGCAGTTTTCAAAATGGGGGTCACTCCCTAGGAGATTCCACTTTTCTGGTACATTAGAGGCTCTGCAAACATGACATGGCATCCAGATACCAAACATCTGAATCTGCACCCCAAAAGCCACATAGCGCTCCTTCCCTTTTGTGCCCAGCTGTGTGCCCAAACTGCAGTTTATGCCCACATGTATGACACTGGTGTACCCGGGATAATGTACTTAATGTCATATGTGGTATAAACTGCTGTTTGTGCACAGCCGGGCACAGAAGGGAAGGAGCGCTATTTGGTTTTTGGCGCACAGATTTAGACAGTTTAGCTTTTGGATGTCATGACACACTTGCAGAGCTCCTGAAATGCCAGTAAACTGGAATCCACTGACAACTGACCCTATTTTGGAAACTGCACCCCTGAAGGAATTTATCCAGGGGTATAGTGAGCATTTTTAATCTCCAAGTGTTGCTATAATTTATTTTCCAGAAATGAATACGCAGCTGATTGTGAAAGGTGAAAATGCCAATTTTTCCAGGAATATGTAATTTCAATGCATAATACGTTGTGCCCGGCTTGTATCAGATATGAACGCTCCAAAAGATGTTGTGCCCGGGATACCCACTTAACAGTTTTTAGAGTGTTTGTGCCTTCTGACATAAGCTGGGCACAAAATATTGGGCACTGAAATGGCGAATCTCTGAAAAAATGTTATTTCCCTTTTCATTATCAGCTGCGCATTCATTTATTGAAATTAAAATAATGCAACACTTAAGGGTTAAGAATGCTCACTACCCCACTTGATAAATCCCTTCAGGGCTGTAGTTCCAAAATCGGGGTCACAAGTCTGCAGATTCCACTTTACTGGCAATTCAGGGGCTCTGCAAAAGTGGCATGGTGTCCAAAAACCAAACTGTGCTTCAAAAACCAAAATAGCGCTCCTTCCCTTCTGTGCCCGGCTGTGCCCAAACAGCAGTTTATACCCACATATGACATTAAGTACATTATCCTGGGTACACCAGTGTCATACATGTGGGCATAAACTGCAGTTTGGGTACACAGCAGGGGGCAGATGTGAAGGAGCGCTATATGGCTTTTGGAGCATAGATTTAGATTGTTGAATTTTGGACACCATGTCACATTGGCAAAGACCCTAAAATTGCCCCTACAAAATGGGGTCACTTCTTGGGGAATTCCAATTTACTGGCACCTATGCAAAAACAACATGACATCCAGAAAGTCCCTCTAAATCTGTACTCCAAAAGCTAAAAAGCGCAGTGCTCCTTCCCTTCTGAGCCCTGCTGTGTGCCCAAGCAGCAGTTTACACCCACATATATCATTTTTTTTGTACCCGGGATAGCCCACTTAATAGTTTTAGGAATGCATGTATTGGGCACCAAAATGGCATATTTATTTAAAATTGTCAATTTTCACTTTGTACATTAATTTTTGGAAAGCGTTTTTAGGCTCAAAATGATAATACCCCTTGATACATTCCTTGAGGGGTTTAGTTTCTAAAATGGGGTCACTTTTGAGGGGTTTACATTGTATTGGTACTTTAGGGGCTCTGCAAATGCAATATGGTACCTGAAAACTATTCCAGCAAAATCTGCCCTCCAAAAGCCAAATAGCGCTTTTTCCATTCTGAGCCCCACCATGTACCCCTACAGCAGTTTACGACCACATATGAGGCATTTCTGTGTTCAGGAGAAATTGTGTAACAAACTGTGGGGTTTTTCTTCTTTATCCCCTTGCAAAAATTAAAAATATGTCGCTAAATGGACTGTTTATTGGAAAAAAAGTAATTTTTAATTTTTACATCCCAATGTTAATAGAATCTGTGAAACAACTGTAGGCTCAAAATGCTCACCATACCCCTTGAGAAATTCCTTGAGGGGTGTAGTTTCCAAAATGGGGTCACTTTTTGGGGGTTTCCATTGTACTGGTACTTTAGGGGCTCTGCAAATGAGACATGGCACCTGAAAACTGTTCCAGCAAAATCTTTTCTCCAAAAGCCAAATAGTGCACTTTCCATTCTGAACCCCACCATATACCCATACAGCAGATTACAACCACATGGGGAGTATTCCTGTATTCATGAGAAACTGTGTAACAAACTTAGGGACACTATTTCTCCTTTATCCTTTGTGAAAATGAAAAATTTGGGGCTAAATTGAGGGTTTATTGGAAAGAAAGTAATTTTTCATTTTTCTTAAAAACTGTGAAACGGCTGTGGGGTCAAAATGCTCAGTATACCCCATGATAAATTCTGTCAGGGGTGTAGTTTCCAAAATGGGGTCACTTTTGGGTGGTTTCCAATGTACTGGTACTCTAGGGGCTCTGCAAATGAGACATGGTACCTGAAAACTATTCCAGCAAAATCTTCTTTTCAAATGCCAAGTGTTGCTCATTCTTTTCCGTGCGCTGCTGTGCACCTAAAAATCATTTTACACCCACATGTGGGGTATTTCTGTGCTCGGGAGAAATTGCACAACAAACTGTGAGATGTATTTTCTCCTTCAACCCTTTGTGAATGTGTTAATTTTAGGGATAAATGAATGTATTATTGAATAAAAATGAAATGTCTAAATTTCACCTCCATATTGTTTTAATTCTTGTGAAATGCTTAAAGGGTTAACAAACTTAGCAAATGCTGTTTTGAATTATTTGAGGGGTGCAGTTTTGAAAATGGGGTGATTCATGGGGTTTTCTAATATATGGGTCTTTATAATCCCCTTCAGAACTGAAGTGGTCCCTAAAAAATGGGTTTGGGGAATTTTCTTGTAAATCTGGAAAATTACTGTTACACTTGTAAGCCTTCTAACATCCAAAATAAATTAAAGGATGATTAAAAGATGATGCCGATATAAAGCAGAGATATGGTAGATAATATTTATTCATGTATTTTGGTGGTATGACTATCTGTCTGAAAAGCAGAGCATTTCACATTTTGAAAATTGCAATTTTTTTCCAAATTTCCCTCAAATTTCCTAATTTTTTATAAATAAATACAAAAATATTGATCAATGTTTGCCACTAACATGAAGTACAATGTGTCATGAAAAAACAGTCTCAAAATAAATTGTGTAAGTTATAGCATCTCAAAGTTATTGCCATATAAAGTGACACATGTCAGTTTTGAAAAATGAGGCCTGGTCCATAAGGCACTTGTAGGCCCGGTCCTTAACCGGTTAATATATGTTTTCACTTTGGCATCTATACTCATTTTATTATAATAGTTTGCAACATACATTTCTGAATAACATTTAATTGTGGGTGACAGGCATATATTCCTAATACATAAAATACATGTACACAGTATAACAACATGGTATTAGTAAAAGAAGACTTCATCGTTCTCTGGCTTGAATGTACAAAATAAATGTCACTTTACTAGACATTTGACTTTCACAGATACAACTTTAGTAAAACAATCTTTTTTCAAAATTTGCCTTTATGGGGCAATCTACAATAATATTTATTTTATGGAGAAACTATTATGTATAATCTGTTTTATTGTAAGTTACAGAGTGAAGTGTTAGATGTTTACTAAGATTTTGTAAGATTTGAGAAATTTAAATTACCAGTAGATAAAAACATGATGTAAATAGAGTGAAGAAATAATCATTGTCTCTTTGAACTTTATTGTGGCATTATAGAAAGAATTTCCTGTGATAAAAAAAAATAAGAATCATAAAAGTGGAAAACATATATTACCATGCATTGGAGGGTATCACCTCACTGTTGCTTTGTGTCATCAAGAGATAGTTAAACTGTAATAGCAACAAAAAAAAAAAAAGATCTAAAGAATTAAAAGCTCTTGATCCTCTGATGGTCCTGTGTCTTTGGAGATATCGATTATAGAGTTGAGTGATACATATTTTTGAGAAAAGTGACAGAGGCATCTGCACGCATCATTTACTGCTGAATATTGCTTCTTCTGGGGATTTAAATGTCTGGTTTGTGATTTTGTTCATAAGGTCTTACAGAAAGCTAAAACAGTGTATGCATTTCAATCACATATAATTTATATTAACACCTTATATGTATGGTAGCAGTACACAGAGACAATATGATACAGACTTACGACCTGAGCCCATGCAATTCATGTCTGTTGTGACCCCCACTGGCATCCTCCAGGATTACAGATAATATTACATAGTTGCATAGTTAATGAGTGTAAAAAAGACCTAAATCCATTAATGGGTTTTTTTGGCCCCAAATGGAGTTTTATACTGATGATCTAGCCAGGATCGTTCATCAGTATGTGGTGGTAACCTCCATGCGCCGGAAGCTGGTTCAGTGGATGGGAAACACATGCAGACACTCCCCATCCACTACAGAAGCTGGATCTGGGTGTCTGACCCCCACAGATAACATACTGATGGCTTATCTTGTGGCTAGGTCATCAGTATGAAAAATCAATTTGGTGCTGGAAAAACTTCTTTTAAGTTCAACTGTTTTACACTTATAAACCCAAGCTGATCATGAACAAGACAAGAACCACCCTGTTAATATCACACACCTGATTTGAAGTGGAAAAAAAAATCCTTCTTGACCACTGCTGGCAATCAGATAGATGAGTGGGTCAACATTCTATATTAATAGCAGTAACCTTGATTATCATGTTATAGGAACCTGCAGGAGAATACTCCATAATATTACAGTCTGGACAGTAAAGTAATGGTTCTGAACTTTATGAGATTGCACCTCTTTTTATTATAAGCACCCCTTGGTCTTTATTAGGTTCAGAGAACAAATAATTTATTGCACTGAATTTTACCAGAACCATTTCCATATTTATCTAAAGATATTATATTTAGAGATGAGTGAATGAATGAAGGAGGCCACAGACTCAATGGGGCCTGTAGCTTACAAGCCCATGAGTGGTAGAGCAGGAAGCCAGTGGCTTTCTGCTCTACTATTAGCAGAACCGGGTCAGCGGTGCCACTTCTCCCCAGTTTTGCAGTCCGGTTCTTAAAACCAGGGAGAACCTGGCTGCATCACTTACCTCTTCCCACTCCTGCTCGCAGGCTCTCATCTCCCCGCTTCAGCCTGGGCCCTGTGTGCCGCAATGACGTAATATGCGGCGTACGGGGGGTTCTCTGGCAAGGAGCGGGGAGAGGTAAGTGACCGCTTCTCCACTGCCTATTTAAAAAAGGGCCAGGCCTCATTTTTCATATCTGACATGTCACTTTATGTGGTAATAACTTTGAGACACTTTAAGTTATCAAAGTGATTTTGAGATTGTTTTTTTTTTTTTCAGAGAAATGTGTGGCCACTGGGAGATCTGTTCTGCTGTTATTAATATTGGATCTATGTGAGTGAGTGAGTCTGTAATGAATAATCTTTTGGAGGGCAGATTTTGCTGGAATTTGTTTCAGGCATCATTTTGCATTTGCAGAGCCCCTGAAGTGCCACACTGAACCCATTTTGGTAACTAGACACCTCAATGAATTTATCAAGGAGTATAGTGAGCACTTTGATCCTACAGGTGTTTCACAGATATTTTTACCATTAAGACGTAAAAATGAAAAAAATATCTTTTTACAATAAAATGTCAATTTAGCCCCAAATTTTCATCTTCAAGAGGAATTAAAGAAAAAATGTCACCCCAAATTTTGTTGCACAATTTCTCCTGAACACAACAATACCCCATATGTGCTGGTGCAGCATCCCAGAGGGCTACTGCTTTTATGTGTTTGTCTTGTGTGCCTCTGGGTTTTATGTTTGTATGTTCTGTTCTGTGTTAAGTGTTAAATGTAACATGTTGTGCAGCTTTCCCCTCGGCATTTCCCCCCTGCAGTGTTCAAACCCAGACTTGGTTCAGCCCTGGCCTATCACAGGCCACTGGGCGGGGTTGTAAGGAGATATTATCTCCCCAGCGATGGTTGCTAGTTCAGTTCAGTGCATGCAGCAGACTAGACTAGACTTGGTGTGCAGAGCTGACCTGCCACCAGCCTCTGGACTGAAGGCCAACCGCTGCTTTCACAGCCCCAGGAGGGATATCATCAGCCCCAGGCTCACCTGAAGACAACCCAGAGCAAGGGAGTAAAGAGTTCTAAGTGGCTGGATTCATTCGGTGCCGTGCCAGGAGGAGCAGGAGAGGACCCTGACAGGAGAGTTGGACTCGGACCTAGTCTACAGGTAACCAGATCCCTGTCAGGGCTCCCTGTAACTCCATCCCCAGTGTACCTAGCTGGGAGAGGCACAGAGGAGGAGTAGAGAAAGCCATCCTGTGGAGCCTATATACCATCTTTGGGCGCTCTCCTAGAACCAAGGCTGGGGGTTGGACACTGTAGGACTACTACCCCCATCTGAAGCTGCTGTTGACCCTCTGTTCCAGTTGCCTTAATAAACGGCTGTTTGGTTTACCTGCATCGCTGAATCCTGAGTCGTGCCTGCTTTACCATCAGGGCTCTTCCGACCAACACCACACAGGCTCAGGTAGGAGAGGAGAGGTTCCCTCTTCAACTGGAAGTGCCCCGGGGGAAAGAACTACTACCACCACCATCCGGTAGTGCTGCAGGACCCCCCTCGACTTTGTCCGGCCTAGGAGTGGCACTGGAGCGGTTTGGAAGTGTGCTCGGTCTGATAGGTGGCACAGCATCCGCCACTACTACTTCCATCCTCCGGTCTCATCCGACTGGGTTGCGGTACTGGTACACTGATGCATAAGCACATGGCAGTGCTCAGAACGGAAAGAGCGCTAATTGGCTTTTGGAGGACAGAATTTGCTGGAATAGTTTTCAAGCACCATGTCCCATTTGCAGAGCCTCCAAGTTGCCAAAACAGTGGAAACCCCCCAAATGTGACCTGATTTTGTAAGCTCATGGAACCTCATGGAATTTATCAAAAGGTATAGTGAGTACTTTGACCTTTCATGTGTTACGCAGAATTGGGACGGGGAAATGGAAAGTGACATTTTTTTTTCTATAAAATGTTGCTTTAACCCCAATTTTTGCATTAACACAATGGGTTTAAAAGAGAAAATGCACTACACAATTTGTTAATCCTTTTCTCCCAATTACAGAAATATCACTCATGTGGATGTAAACTGATGTATGGGCACACAGTGGGACAGAACATTTTTTTAGGGCAGAATTTGTTGTAATATTTTTAAGGAACCATGTCTCATTTGCAGAGCCCCCAAGGTATCAGAACAATGAAAACTCCCAATATATGACCCCATTTTGTAAATTAAACCCCTCAAGAAATTTATCAAGTAATTTCTCCTGATTACGGAAATGTCCCACATGTGGATGTAAATTGATTTATGGGCACACAGCGGGACTCAGAAGGGATAGAATGCTATTTGTAGGGCAAAATTCCCATAAATAGTTTTCAAGCACCATGTCCTATTTGCAGGGCCGCTGAAGAACCAGAACAGTGAACCCCCCCCCCCCCCCACATAATTACCTCAGTTTGAAAACTAAACCACTGAAGAAATTTATCAAGGGATATAGTGAGCATTTGGACCCCACAGGTATTATATTAATTTATGTTCCAAAAATTGATGGACAACAGAGGCTGAAAGTTAAATCTGTGCAGAGTACATCACGGTATAAGGAGGTGATATACCATGGAAAATAAATTAAAAAAATAATAATCCATGGATGTGTAGTACAGTCTGAAGCACTCCTTAAAAAGACTTTTCATGTCCTCATGCACATGTGGTTTTATATACCGCTAGAAATTCGACAGTGTGCTGAATTCAGCGCACTGTCAGCTTTCCCGTTGTGTGCCCGGGGCTGGAGATATTGGTGTCGTTAGCTTCAGCACTGATCTGCGCCCACCGTTAGAAGGGTGTTCCTGACAGTCTAGCTGTACTGTGAAGAACGCCCCCCCGACATTACTCGTTCATAGCCCTGTACTGTCAGAGGGGGCGTTCCTTACTGCCCAGCGATAATGCTGAGCTGTGAGGAACACCCCCCTAGTACAAATCTATGGACAAGTACGACGGGGGACATTCCTCACAGTACAGTTAGACTGTCAGGAAGGTCCTTCTAACGGTGCGCAGAGATCGGTGCCGAAACAAACAGCATCGATATCTCCAGCCCAGGGGCACATAACAGGAAAGCTGACAGTGAGTCGGCTTTCTAGCGGTATATAAAACCACATGTGCATGAGAACAAGAAAGGTCCTCTTTAACGCAAAAGGCCAGGTTTTTCGGGTGTCACACTGATAAATGGTGGCTTTCCTTGTTCCAGTTTTGGAACAGACTCCTCACCTTTTTTGGGTCTTCCCTTTCTTTGCAGTTTGTGGGACTTCACTGGGAAAATGTTGCCCTGGTACAATATGGAAACATTCAGTTCCAAATGTACTGGGGCCTCACACTTCTAAGTCCCCAAATATCAGAGCCTTGATAATTTCCTTCTGAAAGTGAAGGAATGTTCCTGCCTGCAGATCGTGATATCACAAAAGTGTTATATAGGCCATCTGTACAATGTGCAAGGCAAGCTTTTTGTACCACACTTTTGTGTTTTCTCATAATGTTATACGGCTTTGGGTCTTGATAAGATAGATCAACCCATCCATTGTACCTATTATATTCCAGGATGCAGTTTGGCTTGGGGGTAAGGGTACTGGTACCACATAGAAGGACAAGGGTGCTACCATTACTATGAATTGTGGTCAGTACAAGGACATCCCTCTTGTTATACTTGACCAACAGCATATTCTCATTGCAGACCACCCTATTCTCACTCCTTCTGAGGTGCTGCGCAATCTGTGCCCTAGAGAGACCTCTCTGATTTCTGCACACTGCCCCACAAGCTGCAGTTCCTCTGGAACTGAGGCACCTAAAGAGTGGGATGCTGGTGTATAAGTTATCCACATATAGGTGATAACCCTGGTCCAGCAGTGGGTGCAGCAAATTCCACACTATTTTCCCACTAACTCCTAAGATTGGGGGCATTCTGGGGGTTCAAGTCTTGTGTCCCTTCTTACATAAACCCTAAATTTGTAGGTGTACCCTGAGCTGCTCTCGCGCTGTTTGTATATTTTAATGCCGTATAGTGCCCTCTTACTGGGCAAATATTGGTGGAATTTCAGCCTACTTTTGAAACTGATCAGAGAATCATCTATAGAAATGTTATGATCAGTGATGTATGACGCTGCAAATTTGGTTCTAAAGTGGTCAATGAGTGGCCTGATTTTGAATAGGCGGTCAAAGTTGGGGGCATCTTGGGGCAGGCACTGTGCATTATCCTTATGATGCAGAAATTAGTTCAAAGTCCAGTTCAAAGTCCTAAATCTCATTGAGCATCTGTGGTAAGACAAGAAAATTGCTGTTCACAGATGCTCTCCATCCAATCTGGCTGACCTTGAGCTATTTTGCAAAGAAGAATGGGCAAAAATCTCAGTCTCTAGATGTGCAAACCTGGTAGAGACATACCCCAAAAGACTTGCAGCTGTAATTGCAGTGAAAGGTGGTTCTACAAAGTATTGATATAGGGGGGCTGAATACTTTTGCACGTCACACTTTTCAGATTTTTATTTGATAAAAAATTTGAAAACCATGTATCATTTTCGTTCCAATTCACAATTATGCGCTACTTTGTGTTGGTCTATCACTTAAAATCTCAATAAAATACATTTAAGTTTGTGGTTGTAAGGTGACAAAATGTGAAAAAGCGGTATGAATACTTTTGCAAGCCAGTGTAGACAGATGCACCTATACCTCAGCAGACAACTCTCACCCCATGGAATTCTGAGCCACGAGGTTAAAGAAGTGGAAGGAGCTGGCCCAGTTTACCATGAAAGTTTTATTTTGACAGGCCTCAAGCGTAATAACCAAGAGGGTGTTCAGTGGCATTGTAACACCTAAAAGGACAAAATTGTCCACATGCCTAATTTTGTCAAAATAAATCAGGCATGGATCTGTGAGAGTTTTCAAACACCGCTGACTGGTGCGTACTAATAGTGGTTTCATTGTCTTCCATTTACTGTACTGCTACTGATGCTGTCTGCCACTCCTAAACAGTAAACACCACTGCAACCACTCAGCCAGACATGTCCTGAGGCCTGGTCCTTCACATTATGCCCTGCTGCACTGCCACACATGTTGCCACAGCTACCACCACTGCCACTACTTAGCCAGGCATGTCCTGTGGCCTAGTCAATCATATTATGTCCTGCTGCACTGCCACACATGTTCCACAGCTACCACCACTGCAACCACTCAGCCAGACATGTCGCCTGGTCCATCATATTATACCCTGCCACACATATAGTCACAGCTACCTACCACCACTTCCACTACTCATCCAGGCATGCCCTACGACCTGGTCTATCATATTATACAGTACCGCAATGCCACACATGTAGCCACAGCTGCCTACCACCACTGCCACCACTTAGCTGGACATGTCTTGCAGCCTGATCTATCACATTCCACTATACCACACTGTTGGTGCCACAGTGTTGACATAAAAAAACAAAACAATTTTGATTTCACTTATTTTTATTTTCACTTTTTTATTATTACTTATTTTTTCCATATTCAATAAACTCTTGCACTTTTAAAACAAAACAGAACAAAACAAATTTTTTTTTTTTTTTTAAATTGGAGAAATTCCACGATTTCATGGATATTCAGACCACGTGCGTTCAACAAAGCCACTCCCACAGATAATGCCAGCATAGTCACTACCCTGCCCCCAAGATAACGAAAAGGAAGAATAAGGACAAAAAGTCACATAACGTTGACAAACAATACAAAAAGCACTAACTATGAAACAGCAAATCAGCCTAATAGTAACAGTCTAACAATACAGTAGGCCTACAGGCTATCGTCCTGGAACCACCCAGGAACTAACCCGCATGGGTAACAGGAAATGCCAGAATACCGGGATTTCAATGTAAATGACATTTACCCTAAATAGAAACTGTCACACAGATATCAAAATGAAGACCATCACAGACACTTCATTAAAGTAAGCTAATGTGATCATCATCCAACACTAGGTGGTAAAAACAGTACTCAGTAACCCAAATGAGAAAAAAGGGCATGTTAAAGTGAAAACATAAAACACCAAAAGAACTCAGAAAACTGAGAAAACTTCTCCCTTGCATCCACATTAATTTCCTGAAAATTAGGAAAGTGCCTAGTACCTGTTTATATGGATTCTCAAGCCGCTCTACAAAATATTCCATTTCTCCCTTTGTAGGGAGCAATTGCAAATAACTTCTCAAGTCCATGTTAGTAGGGAATTCCCCCGGCAGGGGAAAGCGATGTGGGAAAAGCGAAACATGGGCCATGGATGGGACATGAAGGCCAGCAGAGGGAGCACATGAAGAGGGGAGTGAACATAGCAGGGAAGCTCTCAGTGCCTTTGGAGGAAATGTGGACTGAGGTCGCCATTGCTGCAGGATTTGTACTAGCAGGGGCCAGAAGGCAGGAGAATGACAAGGGGTGGACTTGAGCTCCAGAGGAACAGGAATCCTGAAGAAGAGCTGCCATTTCTTTACTCACAATACTTGCCAAGGTGGAAAGGTGTGGTGGGGTTAGATGGTGGCTGCCTTTTCCATATGTGGGGGACCGCAGGTAAAGAATGCTCTGGGGACCCATGGAGCGCAGGCATCTTATGGTCTGGGGTATCTCAGTCTGCTTCCGGACCATTTAGCCCAAAATGTTATTGCTTGAAGGGTTGTAGAAGGCTAATGGTGAGTGCTGGGAAGGGAGTTCCAAGAAAGAGTGTATTCATGCCGCAATCTGCAGGACATGCCCTCAACAGGTGTAGAGCAGATTTTTGATATAAGATTTTCATGCAGCTACTCAGCCATGGAAACCTATAACATGAAGTTCCTGGCACATAGTTTTTGTCCTGATTTTAATTCCAAAGGAGCTTAGAAACTCTTCATAGACTTGGCGACTTTTATGCACTATGCACCTCATCTTGCTTTGTAGCTTTATGTGGTTAAGTTGCTGTGGTTCCTAAACTTGTTCACATTTTCTATAAAGCAAGTGGAAAAAAAATACATTAGTTAGGAAACAATGCTTTATGAGACAAATGTGTCTAACAATTTGAATTTTTCTAATCCTATAAACTTATGCTAGTGATTTTGGCCCAGTGATTGGAAATTTCAAACTAAGCTACAAGAAGATCATCCAAGGGACCCAGGTTAAAACACCAACGCGAGTGACAGAGAATAGGTGCACTTGCAGACAAATATCAGACCAGCAAAGTTACAGCAGAGTGAAACATACAGCCAGGTCAAACCAAGAGAGCACAGGAGTATCCAAATCAGTAATAGAAGGATAAACATGTCCAATCCAAGTGTTGAGTCCAGGAGTTCACAGACAAAGCCAAATCAGAAAGAAAATGGATAATCAGTACAAGCCAAAATCAGTAACCAGGAAAACAGAAGGTAAAAAGGTAACTTCAGCGTTCACAAACCTAACTACAATCAATAGCAGGCACTTAAGTAACATCAAGTAGAGATTAAAAACCTTGCCTCTACTCAGGACTGGAAAATGAGGCAGCACTCTAGTTATCTCAGCATCTCAGAGCTCTGACTGGTTCCAGATCCAGCCAAAACTTCACGTGTAGGCATACGCACTGGCTATGAGCAGTGCTGCACTGAAAAGTTTGAATACTACAAGAAGGATAACACATATTGAGAATCCTAACAATTGCTACAGCATAGTAGACCACGCCTGGTGGCAGAGCTGGATTAGATGGGTAAGTCTCTTCTTATTTAACCACAATTCCTTGCAGTGAGACATTTTTTGAATAACTTAGAAAACTCCATTAACAAGGATGAACAGATTTGGAATATTAATGTATATGGTAATCATCAGAAAGCAGTTCTGCACTTGTTACTGCCTATGTGAGCCTCAAAATAATCAAGCCATTTGTTTCAACTAAAAGATAAAAAAGAAATTTAAAATGCTTTTTTGCTATGAGATTACTATATCATACTAAATTGCTAGCTCAAGCAAATAATGATGCCTACCTTCTTCTTGCAGATCAAACAGTCCCATTATTTTACCTTGTGACAGTTAGCTTATCACCTAGTATAGTATGTATATTTCATGAACAGAGTTCACATTTGGAATTACGAGTTGTCAAAACAATATATTTTTTTTAGCATGTAAGATACCATGGCAACACTTGGCTAGCAAAACTCATAGCCTCTCTGTTTTCAGCTTAGCACTTGAATGAACCACCAAACTTCAACAAATATGTATTAATTGCAACATAATTTTTGATTTTTTGTTTTTATTATGAATGAATATGAAACAATGAAAATCTATCAGAACGAATGTTAAGAGACATGCTCAGAAGCTGGATTTTAAACTGTATAGACTCCATGTGAAACAAAATGATGTGATCACGTAACAAGCTGTGTGAGCTTTAAGAATGATTAACTATGTACAAATATGGACAGCGTAAATTATTTCAGATTTAAAGTAAAACGAAGCGGCATAAATCATTCTAATTGTGTTTAATCATGCTTTTGTATTTTGTAATCCACAGCTGTAGGGAATATATTGCTAATATGAACCTCACTGATTTCTAACAATTGCTAAAGCAGTAAGTCTTAAAGGTAAGCGGGTTATTTTGAGATTATCATTGAACAGCTTAAAAGAATAATATTAGAGTTACATAAAAGAACATTAAAGCTGGCACAACCTTATAAGTAAGTCAATTGTGTAATGAAGGAAATAAATTGAAGCTTAGTGCCTTATAGAAAAGAAAAGGGTTGAAAAAAATCGAAAAATAATACATATTAACCAGTAAAAGCAAAGAAATTACTTAATTTATTCAGAGGGTATGAAGAAAAAGAGGATTTGTAGTTCATTTGCTTCTTTTTAAATGAATGTGCATTACATGATTTTTGCAGTAAAAACTCAATTTATCTATTAATTATTTCTGCTTATTTTCATAACAGCAACATATTCTGCAGTGCTTCACAATGAAGATCTAGTTTATGAAATTTTATTAAAAAATCAACATCACTGACATTAAGTTTACCATGCTGTAATATTGGGGCCCCATGTTGAGGAATAACTGCTTTTTTGTTGCAGATTTTTCTGCAGTTTTTGCAATTTTCAGTTTCATTCATTTCATTCATTCAAGTTTTATACAGTGATAAAGTTACAACAAAAAGAAAGAACCATATTAAACAGTTCAACAATACAAAAATTGCAGAAGGCAGATAATGCAGATGCAGAGTACGTCAATAAATACACAGTACATAAGACAATATTGGGGCATGAGTGGGACATTATGAAGGCAACAGGGAGGGGGAAGACACAGAGGAGATTTTTGGGGTCAAGAAGTCACATCACTAGTCCCAATGAGATGTGTTAGCTCCTAATGTACCCGATCTGGCCCTAGCCATGCCTTCCATGGAATAGTAAAATTGAAGTAATGAAATAAGTTCCCTAAGGGTGAGTGGATCTGAGGATTTCCAGGTCTGAGCCAAAAGCAGGCTTGCCGCCAGGAGAATGTGGCCTACCATTACTAGGCCATGTTTCATGATATCCAAGAGGCCAATGGAACATATTGCTAAAGACACCAAGGACAGGATTGTCAGAGATGTCACATCTCCAATTAATTGAAAAGTAGCTGTCCAGAAATTATATACATGGGGATATTCCCACCATACATGAATATTTGTTCCCGTTTGACTGCACACTGTCCAACCCTTGGGTTGCTGAGTTGAAACAAAGTTAGAAACTTGTAGTGGGGTTCTGTGCCACCAGTGCAAAAGTTTATTAGCGGTCTCCCAGTGAGTAGAACTTTTAGAGATCTTAGAAACGCAGTGAAGGCCATTGATCCATGTTTGGAGAGGGAT
Organism: Leptodactylus fallax; assembly: GCA_947044405.1. Taxonomy (NCBI): domain Eukaryota; kingdom Metazoa; phylum Chordata; class Amphibia; order Anura; family Leptodactylidae; genus Leptodactylus; species Leptodactylus fallax. The sequence continues at coordinate 5,933,454 of CAMRHE010000024.1, forward strand.
ACCTAAGCCTAAATCAACCCCTTAGATTTATCTGAGGCAGCTGTGAAATGTTGATAGGCTGATATGGGGAATATCTGCATGGAGGTTAAGGAGAGTCCCAGAATATCCCTAATTTGTAGAAATCTTTATGGGGCAAATAATATTTACTGGTTAGTTCCGCAAAGGAGAGACTGGAACTCCCATGAAACAAATCACAAATTCGAGTAATTCCTACGTTGATCCAATTGTGATGTCAAGACAAGGTTGGAATTTCAGCAAGTATCATAATGGAATAGACAACAGGGATTTAGCACGGTCAGGTACTGTAGCATGCAGTAAATAAGCCCACAAATTCAAGTCACAGTAATAGCAATGTTAGGTATGGCTTTTCAGACGCGGGTGGTTTTATACCAAGTAACAAAATTAGAGGCAAAGCAGCTGCTTCTCTTTCTATGTTTACCCATCCTAGATCGGACTCCTGTGACCACCAGCGAGTAATTTAGGAGAGGATTAATGCCATATAATACTTCTGGACATCTGGAGTACCATTCCATCCTCGGATCAAAGTCTTGTCATAGTAGAGAATCTAATTCTAGGCTTCATACCATTCCAAATATATCTAGTCAGTATAGATTGCAATTTATGTAGGTAAGAAATAGATGGATGACCAGGAGTGCCATCATCTTGACCACCGCTATACAGCTAGCCCAAGAAAAGAGGGGGCTATTTAAGCCATTCAATAAACCAGATATTTTAAAAAGGGGTGGTGTGCAATTCTCAGAAAATAGAACTGAGCTAGGATTTGTGAGGTGTATCCCCAAGTATTGGGGGGAATTATGTTGCCACTTATATGGAAATCAGTCTTCAAGCCATTCTTAGTGTCACAATCTATTCCACCATTAAGGATTTGTGATTTACTTGAATTAACTCTATAGTAATATACTGTACATTCACAAATTGTTGCAATAGAGATTGAATAGCTGTGAGGGATATAGTAGGGTTCTTGATTGAAAGGATTGCATCGTCTGCATAGAGACCAATCTTATGGGAGTGAGGACCTACCGAGAAGTAGAGACGGTGTCCAGGAGGTCTCTGCCCACTGAATAAGATTTATAAACCTCCAGGTACCATTCGGAACTTGCTGCCCAGCAACGAATGCCTTCTGATCTGATAGGACCAGCTGGGGCAGAATACCGTACAATCGAGTCGCTAATACCTTGGCATACATTTTGATATCTCCATTTATAGAGATATGGGGCGAAAGATTGAGGGGGTAGTAGGGCCCTTTACTGGTTTTGGCAGAGTGACTATTTTCGCTTCTAGCATTTTGGCCAGGAATTGACCATCAGTAGCTACATTTTGAAAGGAAGCTGCAAGATATGGGACAAGATATCAGAGAAAAATTTGTAGTAAGTATTAGAAAATCCATAAGGTCCAGTGGCCTTACGAGTTTTCAAAGACAACATGGCACTAATAATTTCCACCATCTTATAGGGAGATGAGTGATTGTAGCTAAGTTGAAGATACTTTAGGTGAGGGTGTGGAATAGAAAACTTGACTAATATTGGAATCAGTGGGTTGGTATGTAGAGGGATCATTGTTTATATTGTATAGGGCTTCATAATAGGCCTGAACTGCTGAGAAATTAATCTAGGGTCAATTATTTTGTTCCCCTGCAGATCTAGTAAGTATGCCGTGCAAGATTTGGCACGCAACTGCTTAATATTCCTAGCTAAGTATGAGCACTCTTTTTTTGTTGTGGAGATAGATTTGCAGCTGAAAACGCTTCAGTCTTCTATTATGTCGGGCAGCTAATAGTGGTTGTAGACTTAAACTTAAAGCTGGCAGCTTCACAGAGTGGGCATGAGAAGGTGAGGATTTGTTTTGTGCCTCTAGGGAGGTTTTCGTATGTGTAATGTTTTTAAAATCTTGCTCCCTCTTACTTTTATGATAGGAGTAGAGCTTTATAAGCACGCCCCTCATAAAAGCCTTATTCACGTTCCACAGTGTGGGGATTAGAGACAGAGCCCACATTAGTATGGAAAAACTTCCTTTCACAATAATTTCCTGCTAATTAGAGTGATGAAGAATAGAGTCATTGAGTCGCCACTGAGATGGGGGAGGGGAACTAAACTTCTCTCTGATATGTATAGAAACAGGAGCATGATCTGACCATGTAATATCCCAAATAGAGGTAGAGTCAGTTTGAAGTAATGCGGGGCCAGAAACTAAGAAAAAAATCTAACCGAGAATAGGACCTATGAGGGGGAGAAAAGAATGTATAGTCCTTTTCAGATCCGTGTTGGTATCGCCATGTATCATATAGTGGCTCTGCAAAAATAACCTCAGAGAAATTTTCTGTTCCCATCTCAGGATCCATAAGAAAGTCAAAGTCATCCCCTATAATTAGACCTTTAGCTGTGGCTTTGATCTTAGGGAGGAGGGAGGAGAGAAATTTAGATTGTTTGTGGTTGGGGAAATACACATTATATATGGTAAATAGTATATTATTAATTTCACATATTATCTCCATATATCTACCTGGAGGGTCCAGAAAAGTAGTGTGAAATGTAAAGAACACTGTATCCCTAATATCCAATGCCAGGAAGATATGGGGAAAATCCTTGTGTGAGATCTTAGGGGTCTTGTCAGCATGGAAATACATCTTCTGTATCAACAAGACATCACATCCTAATCTCTTGGCCTCGTTCCATAGTAGACTACATTTATAGAGGCTATTAAAGCTCTTAGCTTTAATGGAGAATATCTTCAGTACCATTGGGTATACTCTATAGGGAAGTGCTGGTGAACTTGGGCCAGAGAAGTCCGTGCAATAAATACGGGCTACGGCATATGGTAATATACAACCTGTTACATTTGCATACTCAATGAAAGAGTAACATACGAACAAAAACAACAGTTTGTAAACCTGAAACGAAAAGTGAAGGCTAAAGAGGTTGCCCGGGCAAGCAATTATTTTTAAAATATGCCGGGGGAATTTCTCTCAAACCTCCTGGTTCCCTTCCACTGAGGCCGCTGATTGGCCTCAGCAGTCACGTGCGGTGTGTACTTTTGCCAGAAGACAACAGAGCTGCAGGACCAGAAGATGAGTATGATTTTTAAAAAATTTTTCACCGCCCCCAGCTGATTTAAAAAAATAATTTGGGTGTCCATTTTTGTTCGGACAACCCTTTTAAGCAAAATGATCATAGTGCGAAGCACCAACATCGCTGCTGAGGGGAGAAACAGACAAAGAAGTCGAACATTGTCACCCCTCAACAGAAGTAGTGTAGGACTTATTTAATAGCCAGGTCACTTGGATAAGCAAAACATGACATCAAAACAAAACAATTAGCCAAAAGTCCGTTATGGTCAGGTAACATCAGAAAACTCTCTCCTTGCTTGAAGAGCTGCAGAAGAAAGGTCTTGGAACAGCAGTATGTCAGATTAGGAATCCGGAAAAGACCTTAGCTTCCTTGAAGTAAACATAATGAGCTCCTTCATGTAGTAGAAGTCTCAGTTGCTGCCTTTGATTCAGATATGCGTCCAATGTCAGGTCTAGCTCTGAGAGTGACGGAAACATAGAGATAAGCAGTTTTTTAAGATAGTCAGATAGGTCACCAGGATAAATCTCCTCTGGGATTCCTCTTACTTTTATGTTAGTACTTCTGGACCTGTCGTCGGTATCCGTTGCCTTGTCTTTAAGCCATATCACATGCTCCTCTAGTGCATTATAGCATCAACAAGCTCATTATGAGCTTTGGAAAATTGCTCCATTTTGCACTCAATATGGTCAGTATGAGCACCAATTGATTGTATTTCAGTTTGGAGACCCTTAATCAGAGATGTAATATTGTAGTTGATACCATTTTGCAGTACCAGAAGCATTTCCTTCAGGGTGTCCACTGTGATGGGTTCACTGTTAGACATGATATGAAGATAAGTCAAATTGTGGATTTAAAACGGAGTAAGAGTGAGCCGCATCACCTACAGAGAAGGCTTTCTTTGGCAAAGGCCCTTTGCTCATAGGGGAGGCAGATGGTGTTAGTCCAGTGCCCTTCTTGTTGCCATCAGAGAAAGTGCCCCCCTCATGAGGATGAGCATGGAGCAATAGAGGAAGCGTCCAGCAGTACCAAATGAAAGCACTCAGGAGGAGGTGGATTACTAGAGGATCCAGAAGATGCAAGTGAGCATTCGGAGCTAGATTCCTCCTGTAACAGCCCTTGGGGGCCTAAAAACTCTGTTAGTTTTATTGGGACCGCCAATTTGGTCCTCCTCTTAGTTATGGCGATAATATAAAGGGTACCAATTTTATAATAGATTTTTAATTAAATTTTTTGTTTTGTTTCCTCATAGGAAAATAGGAATAAGTCCCCAGTAGAGCTCACTAGGGGGGAGCTATAGGATGTTTAAGAACAAGTTCATCCACAGAGTTTGCAGAACTACTAAACAGTGTTACCAGGAAGAGTAGCAGTCGGTTCACACATGAAGAGAAGGTGAGGTTTTCCAGCTAAAAGCAGATATCAGGAGTTGAAGTTCCTACTGACTAAATCAGCTAGACCTGGCTCACTAAAAAGGCAGCTAAACATCCAAGTGGGGACATTATTACCGATCCTCATGTCCTAGAGTTTCAGCTGACAGTCCGCGGTGCCGGACAGTGGTAGATGCGCCGTATGGAGTGGAGACTAGGTGAGTGAATGTGCTATACTTGTGTAGCCCTATTTGGGGGGGGTATGAGTATTATCCCTCCCGCAACAGACTCTGGCGCTGACCTGTGTGTATAATGGGACCTGAAGCCTTCGCTGAAGGGAAGAGTGGGAACATATATGAAATATATCAGTGCCTCCACCCAGGATAGAGCCTCTGTATTACAGGGAGGATCTCTTCCTGGGACTTACCCATGAAGTACAGTTAGTAGCCTTAACAAGGATCACTGTACTAATCTCACAGTCTGAAGAATACATACAGATACCACATAAGGTTATAACAGTAGCTTTATAAGAATCAACAGGGTAATAATACATACATACAATATACTCAGAACACAGCAGTACTACAACAACCAGCAAGTCCTCAACCGTCTTAGGTTATATACCCGGGTATATATATAAATATATAGCAAGAGTCCAGTGCACAATACCTCCAGGCAACAGAAGAGATGCAGGGGCCCCTGTGGATGACTGTGGATCCTCGGATTCTTCCAGGAGATGACAGACAGCCGATCAGGAGATGATGATGATGGTGAGATTCTTCACAGGCAGCAAACAGGGCGACAGCGACGGCAGTAGACGCAGGCCTGACTACCCTAACACTGAGTCCTTAACCTGCCAGCTAAACTACTAGTGCCACCGGGCCTCTAACTAGCTAGTTGGCCTTCGGAAGCCTAACCTATCACTGCCCTGAACTTATATATATATATATATGGATCCCTAACTACGGTTACTAGCTAGGTCCTGTGAGTATATAGGGGGTAACACATACCTAACTATATACTGTGAAGTAAAGAGGAACAAGTGGCTCTTAGACTCCCCCAGACATAACATGTCTGGCTCAGCAGCTCTGCTCACATCTCTCCCCCCAGCAGCTCTGCCTCACATGTGTCTGACCCACTGTATTTACAAAACAAAACTTGCACTAAATGCCTGGGGTCTCTGAAGCCAAACTGCAGGGGCAAAGAAGCCAGATACATTATATACTAGTAGAAATGGCAGTTCCCTACACTTGAAAGAGTATAGGAGAGGGGAGGAGGAAAGGAAGGGGGGTTAGGGGGCAGGTAGTAAGTCAAGCAATATAATTTCTGTCTGATGGAGTTCAAGGAACACAAATATCAGTAAGCAAGCAATGTTACAAATAGAACATAAGACAGTAAGCAATGCTTCAGTGCATCGAACAGTACGAGCTTGTTGACTATAAGTGCCATATGTTTAAATATTTGGAATAGGTGAAGTCGCTCAAAGCAATAGTTTTTTTCATATGAATGGGTTGTATCAGTGAGAGCTAGGAATTCCTGTAACATGGGTGGTTCTGGTTGTTTCCAGTGTCTGGCTATAGTAAGTTTGGCAATGAACAGAATTTTGCATGTCAGTTGGCAGAGTTGAGGGGAGATGGAATTTATCTCCAAACAAAGCAGAGCTAATTGAGGTGTTCTTGGAACCTTGATCCCTAGTAGGGAATCTAAGAGGTCAAAAGTGCTATTCCAATAACAGGACAGCCTAGGGCAACTCCAAAATATATGGAGAGGAGAGTCCCTCTCACCACACATTTGCCAACAATTGGAAGGGGATTAAGTAAACATTTGATGGATGCGGGAAGGAGGGAAATACCACCAAAGGATTATTTTATATGCAGTCTCTAAGTGTAAACTACATTGCAATGTATAAGCTGTTCTAGCGTATATCAGGGTACACTCCAAATTTAGAGGTTATGAGGAAAAAGTCACCAGAAATGACTCCCAGTGTCGCCCCCCCCCCCCAATCATAGGAGCTACTGGGAAAATAGTATTGAATTTGGTGTTCCCAATGTACTACGCAAAGTTTACATATTCACTTTTCACCATCCAGTGTGCATTCACATCTGGGAAACTAACACTCACTATACTCCTTGATAAATTCTTTGAGTAGTGCAGTTTTCAAAATGGGGTCACTTCCGCTTTTCTTTCTCTGCAAACATGACATGGTTTCCAGATACTAAACATCTAAATCTGCACTCCAAAAACCACATAGCGCACCACATAGCGCGCCACATAGCACTCCTTCACAGCTGTGCCCTGCTGTGTGCTGCAAACTGCAGTTTATGCCCAAATGTATGACACTGAGTACCCAGGATAATGCACTTAATGTCATATGTGAGTATAAACTGTTATTTGGGCACACAGCCGAGCACAGAAGGGAAGGAGTGCTATTATATTTTTTGGAGCACATATTTAGATGTTTTGGTTTTTGGATGCCATGCTACTTTTGTAGAGCTCCTGAAATGCCAGGTTAAGTGGAATACCCTGACATGTGACCCTATTTTGGAAAGTTTACCCCTGAAGGAATTTATCCAGGGGTACAGTGAGCATTTTTAACCCCAAAGTGTGGCATTAATTTATTTTCCAAACAGGAATGTGCAGCATATGGTGAAAGGAGAAAATGGCAATTTTTCCAGGAATACGTAATTTCAGTTCGCAATATATTGTGCTCAGCTTGTATCAGAGACAAACACTCCAAAATCTGTTGTGCTCAGGATATCTGCTTAAAAGTTTTTGGAGTGTGTGTCTCTGCTGATACAAGCTGGGCGCAACAAATTGGGCACTGAAATGGCGTATCTCTGGAAAAATTGCAATTTTCACGTTTCATTATCAGCTGCGCATTCATTTCTGGAAATTAAATTAATGCAACACTCAATAGTTAAAAATGCTCACTAGGCTGCTTGGTAATTCCCTTAAGAGGTGTAATTTCCAAAATGGCTCAGGTCTGAGGATTCCTCATGTCTGAGGACACCACTTAACTAGCAATTCAGGGGCTCTGCAAAAGTGACATGATGTCCAAAAGCTAAACTGTGCTCCAAAAACCAAAATAATGCTCCCTCCTCAACCCTCCATCTCTTCTGTGCCCGACTGTATGCAAACAGCAGTTTTTACCCACATATGACATTAAGTATGTTATCCTGAGTACAACAGTGTCATATATGTTGGCATAAACTATCGTTTGGGCACACAGCAGGGCGCAGATGTGAAGGAGCGCTATGTGCTTTTGGAGCGCAGATTTAGATTTTTAGTCTTTGGACACCATGTCACCTTTGCAGAGACCCTAAAATTGCCCCTACAAAATGAGTTCACTTCTTGGGTAATTCCAATTTACTGGCACCTCCAGGGCTCTGCAAAAACAACATGGCGTCCAGAAAGTCCCTCTAAATCTATACTCTAAAAGTTAAAAAGCGTAGTGCTTCTTCCCTTCTGAGCCTGCTGTGTGCCCAAACAGCAGTTTACACCCATATATGCAACTTTTTTGTATCCAGGATAACCCACTGAATAGTTTTAGGAGTGTGTGTGTCTGATGAACCAAAGTGGGCTAAATGTATTGGGCACTGAAATGGCATATTTCTTTAAAAAATAAAATTTTCACTTTGTACATTAATTTTTGGGAAGTACTCTTGGGCTCAAAATGATAATACCCCTTGAGAAATTCTTGAAAGGTGTAGTTTCTAAAATGGGATATTTTGGGGGGTTTCCATTGTACTGCTGTGATATGAGCTCTACAAATACCTGAAAACTATTCTAGCAAAATCTTCCCTGCAAAATCCAAATAACGCTCTTTCCATTCTGAGCCCTGCCATGTACCCATACAACATTTTACAACAACATATAGGGTATTGTCATGTTCATGAAAAATTGTTTAACCCTTTCCTGACATCCGTCATAATAGTACGGTGGATGTCGGGTGCTTAAATATGGCGGCTGCTCAAGACCAAAGCAGTCGCCATAGCCGCCAGGTTTCTGCTATATTATACAGCAGACACCCTGCGCTAATTCCCACAAGCATAACCATTTTTAAATTTGTAGATAATTAAAAGTTAAACATTTTTGAAAATATAAGTAATTAAACATTTTGCAGAGTTTTAAAGATTTTTTTAAATATCTTGTGGTCACAAGTTGCTGTCTTGATAGGTTGCCAGTGGATACGACCATGAATGCAGGAATTTTCTAAGGTCAGAAAATCAGCCATGATTTCCTTATTGTGGCCGGGATATCTTCTAATACATGTAGTGTCCCTGCCTGATAACCCAGCTACAATAAGAAAATCATGGCTGAGTTCCTGACAAGTTCCAGACCACAGAAAGTTTCTGCATACGTTGTTGTATCCATTGGCAACCGATCAAGACAACAGGCTGTCACCACTAACATAGTTAGGGGGCGTTCACACTACTGTTGGTGACCGTCAGTAGTGTCCGTTGCTATTGTCCGTTACAAGATTTTAGCATCGGACACTAGCTGAACCGTCAGAAATCCGTTAAAATTTCCATTCATTTCAATGGGTTTTTATATTGTGTCCGTTAGTGTCCGTTTGTGTCCGTTTACACCAAATCCGTCAGAAGTCCGTTTTTTTTTCACGGACAAAAAATTCCTACATGCAGGACTTTTTGTCCGTTTGAAAAAAACGGATTCTTGACGGACAGCAAGTGTCCGTTATTTTTTTAACATTGAAGTCTATGGGTAACGGACTTATAACAGCCATCAGTTACTGTCCGTTATTTTATGTCTGTTTATTTTCCCTGCGCATGCTCAGAAAAGAGAAACAAACCAAAAAAAAAAAAAAACTAACAGTGTTAAAGAGGACCTTTCGTGTCCTCAGGCACATGCGGTTTTACATACCGCTAGAAAGCCGACAGCGCGCTGAATTCAGCACACTGCCGGTTTTCCCGGTATGTGCCCCAGGGCTGGAGATATCGGCGGTGTAAGTTACATGGTTTACTGTCAGAAAGGCGTTCCTGACAGTCTAGCTGCGCTGCGAGGAACGCCCTCCTTGACACTTCTCGTTCGTTCATAGACTTGTACTGAGGGGTCGTTCCTCACAGCTCAGCGTCGCCGCTGGGCTGTAAGGAACACCCGCTCTCTCTGTACTCATCTCATAGAGAACCAGCTGTCACCCGCACAGTGAGGATATGGTCCGAGGAGAGTGATGAGGCTCTGAGGGATTGTTTTGACACAACCGCATGGGAAGTGCAGCAGGACTCTTATGGAGAAGACATAGAAGGACTCACACACTGCATAACAGACTACATTAATTTTTGTGTGGACAACACAGTACCCACAAAAGTGGTGAGGTGCTTCTCCAATAACAAACCATGGATTAACTCTGATATAAAAACACTACTTAAGGAGAAAAAGATGGCATTCAGGACAAGAGATAAGGAGGGGTTGAGGGAAGTACAAAAGGAGCTGAGGCATCAAATCAGGCAGGGAAAAGCCAGTTATAAAGAAAAAATGGAAAAGCAAATGGAAAGAAAAGACATAAGGGGGGTCTGGGAGGGGCTTAAGTCAATTTCGGGTCATAAACAGTCTGTCTGCCAGATTGAGGCAGATGTTAATTGGCTTAATGAACTAAACCTATTCTTCAACAGATTTGATCACACACCAGCTCCTCCCACCCCAGCATGTCCTTCAGCTTCCCCCACCACAATGACTTCTCCCCATGCAGCCACTTCCCAACAGACCAGTAAATCCAGAAATCCGTCTTTATCTGGCCACAGTCTGACCTTCACACGGGCCCAGGTGAGGAAGGAGATGAAAAAGATCAAGGTGAGGAAAGCCGCAGGGCCAGATGACATCAGTCCAAGGCTAATTAAGACTTGCGGGGACCAGCTGTGTGGTATAATTACATATATGTATAATATGAGCCTGAGGCAGGAAATAGTCCCTGAATTATGGAAATCTTCTTGTGTGGTACCAGTTCCAAAGAAACCCCACCCTATGGACCTCAACGACTACAGACCTGTAGCACTGACATCCCACCTGATGAAGATCTTAGAGAGATTGGTTCTCACACATCTCCGCCCTCTAGTGAGCCCCGCTATGGACCCCCTCCAGTTTGCTTATCGGCCGGGCATTGGGGTAGATGATGCCATCATCCATCTTCTGCACAGGGCTCTGTCTCACCTGCAGAAACCAGGGAACACGGTGAGAATAATGTTCTTTGACTTCTCCAGTGCTTTTAACACCATACAGCCCAGGTTATTGAGGGACAAGCTGGGCCTTGCTGGAGTGGACCACCACCTCTCCAACTGGATCCTAGACTACCTCACAAATCGACCTCAATACGTGAGAGCCCGAGACTGTGTGTCAGGTACCGTGATCTGTAATACGGGGGCACCTCAGGGTACGGTTCTCGCCCCTTTCCTCTTCACACTGTACACTGCAGATTTTAGGTGCAACTCATCCAGCTGCTACCTACAGAAGTATTCTGACGACTCTGCAATAGTGGGTCTCATCACAGATGATGATGACAGGGAGTACAGAGAACTGAACCAGGATTTTGTGGACTGGTGCCACCGGAACCACCTGAAGATTAACGCGGGGAAGACCAAGGAGATGGTGGTGGACTTCCGTAAAGGCAGAAGCCCTCCTAAACCAGTGGACATCCTGGGGACGGGCATCGAGATTGTGAACACCTATAAGTACTTGGGTTTGCTCCTTAATAATAAGCTGGACTGGGCAGATCATATGGAGGTCCTGTACAGGAAGGGCCACAGCAGGCTCTACCTGCTTAGGAAGCTGAGAGCCTTTGGAATCCGGGGGGCACTTCTTAGAACTTTCTTCAACTCGGTAGTGGCATCAGCCATCTTCTTTGGAGTGGCCTGCTGGGGGAGCAGTATATCAACCAGGGACAGAAATAAACTTGACAAGCTGATTAGAAGGGCCAGCTCTGTCCTGGGGAGCCCACTGGACCCAGTGCAGGTGGTGGGTGACAGAAGGATACTGTCCGTGGTGAGCTCCATGCGGGAGAATAACTCCCATCCCATGCATGAGACTGTGATTGCGCTGAGCAGTACTGTCAGTGACCGACTGCTCCACCCTAGGTGTGAGAAGGAGCGCTATCGGAAGTCTTTCCTCCCCACCGCGGTTAGGCTGTACAACCAACACCGACCTAAGCGGAGATCATTACACACAGAGAACTGAAATATCTCTCTGCCTGTTATATCCCCCCCCCCACTCCTCTGCTACGTCCTATCTGTCTGTCTGCTATTAATGTAATGCCTCTCACCTTGGAACATTCCTGTACATGTTGTATTTGTATTTGTATCTGCTTATCTTTGCTGCTGTAACACACTGAATTTCCCCATTGTGGGACTATTAAAGGACTATTATTATTATTATTATCTATAGTGCTGTACTGTCAGAGGGGGCGTTCCTTACTGTCCGGCGATGACGCTGAGCTGTGAGGAACGCCCCCTCAGTACAAGTCTATGAACGAACGAGAAGTGTCAGGGAGGGCGTTCCTCGCAGCGCAGCTAGACTGTCAGGAACGCCTTTCTGACAGTAAACCATGTAACTTACACCTCCGATATCTCCAGCTCCGGGGCACATACTGGGAAAGCCAGCAGTGCGCTGAATTCAGCGCGCTGTCGGCTTTCTGGCGGTATGTGACATGAAAGGTCCTCTTTGAAAAATGGACACTACCTGATGCTAACGGACACTAATGATGCTAATGTGTCCGTTTTTTTAACTGAACCATTAATTGGATCAGTTAAAAAAAGACACATTAATATCAGTTAGTGTCCGTTATGATAGGTGTCTGTTTTTTTTTTTTTTTAACGGACACCTTCATAACGGATTCCAACGGTAGTGTGAACCCTGCCTTAGAGAAAATCTTTAAAACTCTGCAGAATTTTTAGCTACTTATATTTGCAAAAATATTTAACTTTGCATTATCTACAAATATAAATATGATTATGTTCATGGGAATACCCATTTAAGCAAAGGAGGATAATTAGCTTTGTAAAGGGTACAATGGGTAGGAGTTAATTGGATCCCTAAATACTGGACACCATCATGGCTCCAGTCAAAGGGGTAGGATTGTTTCAGCAAGGGAATTTGATGTTGTGGGATGTGAAGAGGGAGGATCTGAGTTTTATGGACATTTAATTTATAGTAAGATAAGGAGCCAAATAAATCTATAAGGTCAAGTGCTGAGCTAAGAGAGTGAGAAAGTTCAGACAGGGATAAAATAATATCTTCTGCGTACAGTGAGATTATGTGAGCTTGGCCTCCAACAGCGATGCCCTGAATGCTGGTATTTTTATGGATGGCCTGAGCCAGGGGCTCTATGGAGAGTATAAATATTAGTTTCAAAAGTATTTATTGAATGGTGTCAATAACAGAATATAAGAACAAACATAAGAACAGTCATAAGATCAGTTCAAAAAGGAAACAATTATGAATCCAAAGTTATCCCGCCTGTAGAATAAAAAAGGGTAAAAAGGTAAAAGAATCAGTAACAACCACAAGGAGGAAGGAGAGGAGATGAATAGTGCCATAGTGTATAGATCAGGGAGTAGGCTGGGAGGGAGATGATGTCTAGGGAAAGGGATATGAGCACAGCACTTAATCTTATTACCTAATTATAGCTGAAGACAGTATGGCAGACCTGGGATGTTGGACCTATTCATCCAGGGTGTCCAAACCCTGTCAAAGAGTGGGCAAGCGTCAGAGATAGTAGCATAAATCTTTTCATGGAGCATTATACTATCAATTCGGTCAACAAGAGACATGACCGTTTCCAGTTGAAGGCGATGTGAATTTGTGCAGTCACCAGAATGTACTGGAGTAATTTATATTGGTCATAATTGAGATTTATAGATTAACTGGAGTGAGGGAACATAGCAAGTAAAAGACCTGATTAATCCTGAAAACATCTGAGGAAGGTGGGAAATATATGTTAATGAAATATTCTTTGGTGAAGACCCATCAGTCATGGAGTAAGTCGATGAAACCTAGCATGTCTCCACCACACAAACACCTCAGGAGATAGGCCAGGAGGGAAGAGGGGATTAAGAAACAAGGATAGTAATGGTGATATTGGGCTTTGCAGCCGAAAGTTAAAACGAACCCACAGTTGCAAAATATAATCAGTTATCTTAGCACCCACTAGAATTACAGGAGATGCTGACCATAGGGTCCAAAGTAGGGCTAGCAGGGAGGTTGGGGCTACCAGTGTTGACTCCAATGCGAACCATTTGGGGCAGTCTGTCTCGTTTTAGACAGCATAGAGTTGGGAGAGCCTAGCAGCAACATAATATTTATAAAAATGAGGGCCCAAAAGTTCACCCAATCTCTTATGGAAATATATAATGCATCTGCGAATATGTGGTCGTTTATACGCCCATATGAAGTTAAAGATTTCCTTCTGTAGTTTAACTAGGGAAGAGAGGGCTACCAATATTGCGAGGGTACGAAAGTAATAGAGGATGTGGGGTAAGGTGACCATTTTAACTGCGTGGACTCTACCAATCCAGAAAAGGGTGGGGTAATGCCATGCAACAAGATCCTTCAATAGCTTCGGGATCAAAGTTCCATTTGAAAAGGTGATCTACAAAATTGCAGATGTTTATGCCCAGGTATGGTAGATATTTATCCTTAGTGTGGAAGCCAAAGTTCAAGGCTATCAATTTTGCTGTGGCCGAGAGGACATTATAGTGCAGTATCTTGGATATATAAGTATTGAGTTTAAGGCCCAACAGCTATGCAAATCATGAAATGGTATTGATCATATTCTAGAATGAGATCAAAGGGCTTGTGATAGTTAGCAGCATGTCATTAGCAAATACAGTGGGGAAAAAAAGTATTTAGTCAGCCAACAATTGTGCAAGTTCTCCCACTTAAAAAGATGAGAGAGGCCTGTAATTGACATCATAGGTAGACCTCAACTAGGAGAGACAAAATGAGAAAACAAATCCAGAAAATCACATTATCTTATTTTTTTAAGAATTTATTTGCAAAGTATGGTGGAAAATAAGTATTTTTGACCTTATTTTAATAAGTATTTTGACCTTAAGAGCTCCATTGTCAATTATTATTGTTATTATTGTTTATTTATATAGCACCATTAATTCCATGGTGCTTTACATTTGAGGGTTTACATACGGTACACAAGATATACAAAACTGATAATACAAACAGTGTCCAACTGGCACAGTGGGATAGAGGGCCCTTCCCACAAGGGCTTACAGTCTATGAGGGAAGAGGGATAGAGAAAGAAGGTGGGGGTAGAGGCTGTACAGATGGTGGTGTGGTGACAGTAGCGTTATTGGAGGTTGTAGGCCTTCCTGAATAGGTGAGTCTTCAGGGCCTTCTTGAAGCTTGTGACTGTGGGGGGCAGTCTTATGTGTTTTGGTAATGAGTTTCAGAGTATGGGGGATGCACGGGAGAAATCTTGGAGACGTTTGTGTGAAGAGCAGATAAGAGCCGAGGGGTGAGGCTGATGAAGAACGGGGGGAGAGGTGTATTAAGCGGGCAGCACAGTTTAGGGTGGACTGGAGGGGGGTGGGAGTGTTTGCTGGGAGGCCATGGAGAAGGGTGTTACATTAGTCTAAGTGGGAGACTATGAGGGCGTGAAGTAGCATCTTTGTAGTTTCAGGGGTGAGGAAGGAGTGAATTCAGTGGATGTCCTTGAGTTGGAGGCAGCAGGAGGTGTTGAGGGTTTGAATATGCGGCTTGAAGGATAGGTCATAGTCTAAGGTTATCCCTAGGCAGCGGGCCTGTGGGACTGGGGTGAGAGTGGTTCCATTAATTTTGATAGATGGGTCAGATAGGGGGGTTGTGCGTGGAGGGGTGAAGATTATGAACTCCATTTTCTCCATCTTGAGTTTGAGAAAGCGGGAGGAGAGAAAGGAGGCTACGGCTGCTAGACATTCTGGGACTCTGGACAACAGGAAGGTAATGTCTGGTCTAGAGAGATATATTTGGGTGTCGTCAGCATAGCAATGGTAATGGAAACCATGGGATTCTATGAGTTGGCCAAGGCCTAGGGTGTAAATGGAGAACAGGAGGGGTCCTAGGACGGAGCCTTAGGGGACACCTACAGAAAGAGGGTGTGGTGGGGAGGTGGTGTGCGAGTGGGAGACGCTGAATGTGCGCTTGATGAGGTATGAGGAGATCCAGGAAAGGGCCAGGTCAGAGATGCCAAGGGATGAAAGCGTTTCTAACAGGAGGGAATGGTCGACTGTGTCAAAGGCAGAGGAAAGGTCGAGGAGGAGGAGGACAGAGTAGTGACGCTTGGCTTTGGCAGTTAGAAGGTCATTAGTGACCTTGGTTAGGGCAGTTTCTGTGGAATGATGGGGTCTGAAGCATGACTGTAGTCTGTCAAAGAGCACATTGGATGAGAAATAGGAGGACAGTTCGGAGTGGACGTGTTGCTCCAGCAGTTTAGAGGCGTATGGGAGCAGTGAGATGGGGCGAAAGTTGGCTGGAGAGGACGGGTTGAGGGAGGGTTTCTTAAGTATAGGGGTGACGGTAGCATGTTTGAAGGTGGATGGGAAGGATCCATTGGTTAGGGATAGGTTGAAGAGATGGGTTAGGGCAGGAGTAATGACTTCAGAGAGTTTGAGGATGAGGTGTGACTGGATGGGGTCAAGCACGCAGGAGGTGAGGTGGGATCTAGATATTAGAGTGGAAAGCTTTTCATCAGTGACGGTGAAGAAACAGGTTAAGGATGAAGAGCACAGGACAGTTGGGTAGAGTGGTTGTCGGGAGTGTAGGGTGAGACTGTCTCTGATGGTGTCAATTTTGCTTTTGAAATAAGAGGCAAAGTCATCAGCTGTGATAAGTGATGTCGGAGGGGGCGCAGGAGGACAGAGAAGGGAGTTGAAGGGAATTTTGAACTGGATCGTGCGCAAGACAGTACTTCCCCACCCATTCAATGGGAAGCCCTGAAAAGTGTTCTATGGGGGGTCCTGATAAAAACATGGAGCAAGAATCAAGCGAGATACAGGCCACAGGATGTTAACTCTCCTGCAATCCTTGAGCGTCTTGGAGACCCAACTCAAACAAACCCTCAAGAATGATACCCCTTCTGCCGTTACAGCCACCTGGCACAAAATCAAATCCGTCCTTTAACACAGGCAGCAGCATCTCTGACACTTAGGCCACGCTCTTTTTACGAATTTGGGCAATAAAACTGGTCTTCTCCGGGCCCTTAGAGAATGCCTCCCATATCATGTCCATTAAACAGCCCTCGGGTAGGATATCCCACCACACTGTAGAAATAGTCTCCACTTTCCGCGACTTCTACGATTCCCTTTACAACCTACCCTCATCACACACCTCTAATCTTACACCAACCCCCCCCCTCACTCTCTCACAATACATCTTTGACACGGCCCTCCCCATCCTCACGGCCGACGATGCCACCCAATTGGAAGCACCTTTCTCACTCCAGGAACTGGACTCTGCCATATCCAGCCTACCGACGGGCAAAAGCCGGCACCCTGATGACTTCACAGCATGGTTCTATAAATCCCACCAACCGGAACTATCCCCTTTGCTACTTAAAGCCTTCAATGTGATTTCGCCTGACATGCCCTGCCCCCCCTTCCTCTCTGCATGCCCTCATCACTGTTATCCCTAAGGCGGGCAAAGACCCTTAGTTTTGCCCCAGTTACAGACCTATCTCCCTGATTAAAACTGATACTAAAGTTTATGCTAAACTGATTGCCATTAGATTGGTTTGCCATGTGGGTTGGCTGATAAAGTACGAGAAGTACGAGAAGTAATGGGATGAAACTAAGGGGAAGGAGATTCAGATTAGACATTAGGAAAAACTTTCTAACAGTAAGGGTAGTGAGAGAGTGGAATAGGCTGCCACGGGAGGTGGTGAGTTCTTCATCAATTGAAATCTTCAAGCGGAAACTGGATAGGTATATAGCTGGGATGTTTTAGGAATTCCTGCTTTTGCAGGGGGTTGGACTCGATGGCCCTTGAGGTCCCTTCCAACTCAAACAAACAAACAAACAAATTTGGATCAAGTGGGCTTTATCCCACAGAGTGAGGCAGGGGATTACAAGCTGAAGGCCTTCGCTACCATTCACAATGCCCAACACTCTCAAACCCATAATGTTGTTTTCTTTGGACGCGAAGAAGGCTGGATGGATTGGCACTTCCTCAAACCAGCTCTTATTCAGATTAGTCTTGGTCCCATTATGCTCACACGTATCCAGGCCCTCTATGCCTCCGCCAGGCCCAGATTCATGTGAATGGCACTCTTTCACCTCCACTCACCATCCACAATGGCACTCGCTAAGGATACCCTCTTTCACCGATCCTTTATGCGATAGTTATGGAACGTCTACTAGTTGCCATTAGGAGTAACCCGAACATAATGGGACTACGTGTCCGGGACCTACAGTTCAAAATGTCGGTGTTCGCGGATGATGTCCTACTGTTTGTCACTCAACCCCTCCTTTTGCTTCCCTCTCCCCTCCGTAAAATTATCACTTACAGTTTTTTTTCAGCAACTATAAAATAAATCTCTCCAAGAGCACCGCTCTTAACATCTCCTTACCAGACTCAATGGTACTCTCACTTCTCTTTGACTTTCCCTTTACCCGGTCCCTTAAAGCCATTAAATACCAGAGAGTACAGCTTCTCCAGACCTTATCTACACCTACTTACTTAATTTCTGCCCCATCCTTTGCTCCCTCTAATTGGATTTGACCAGATGGGACACTCAAGTTTTCTCATGGCTAGGTCACATCAACCTCTTAAAAATGAATATCAGTGAGTTTCCTCACTGTGGTCCAATGGATGTTTACTAGATCATCTGAGCCTAGATGCCTCCCAGGTTTGCCAAACAGACCCTAACCAGGCCTAGACTGTACTTACTACCATCTATCTGCGGTTACTGCTACAACCCAGATGGAGGAGACCGGCGGATGGGAGTAGTAGTGGCGGATGCTGTGCCACCTAGCAGGCCGAGCACGCTCACCAACCAATCTAGTCCCATTCCTAGGCCGGACAAAGTCGAGGGGGGTCCTGCAGCACTACCTGGATGGTGGTGGTAGTAGTTCTTTCCCCCGGGGCACTTCCAGTTGAAGAGGGGACCTCTTCTCTCTGAGCCGGTTTGGTGTTGTTCGGAAGGGCCCTGATGCTGATGCAGGCATGACTCAGGAGTCAGCGGTGCAGGTAAACAAGTAACAGCCTTTATTTGGCAACAGGAACAGCAAGGCAACGTCAGCTTCTAAATGGGGGTAGTAGTCCTACAGTGTCCAACCCCCAGCCTTGGTTCTAGGAGGGTGCCCAGGGATGTTATAGGCTCTGCAGGATGGCTTTCCACTATTCCTCCTCTCTGCCTCTCCCAGCCAGGTACACTGGGGATGGAGTTATAGGAAGCCCTGACAGGGATCTGGCTACCTGTATGCTAGGCCCGAATGAGTTTCTCCAGTCAGGGTCCTCTCCTGCTCCTCCTGGCATGGCACCGAATAAATCCAATAGTTCTGACAGCACTACTCCCTTGCTCTGGGCTGTCTGTAGATGAGCCTGGGGCTGGTGATATCCCTCCTGGGGCTGTAGAGATGACCCTTGGCCTACGGTTCAGAGGCTGGTGACAAGTGAGCTCTTCACACCTTCTCTTGTCAACTGCATGCACTGAACTGAAGACCAACCGTCACCAGGGAGATGAGACCTCCCTCCAACCCCACCCAGTCACCTGTGATAGGCCAGGGCTGAACCAAGGCAAGGTTTTGAACACTGCACGGGGGAAAAATGCCGAGGGGAAAAAGCTGCATACATATAACATAAAACACTTATCACAGAAGACGGAACATACCAACATAGCCCAGAGGCACAGTAACAAACACATAAAAGCAGTAGCACTCTGGGATGCTGCATTACTGTGTACATTTTGGCCTGGAGCCACTCTTCTACCACCAAACTCTTCCCTTGAGAGGTCTCTGTGCCTTCTACCTCTCGTGTCCCTTTCGTGGCTCCATAAACGCCACTGCTTGGACCAGTCTAATCTCAATTTCCCATATGTGATGCGTCAAGTTTTGGATACTTGCCACCTCCATACCTTGGTTAGGCAACTGTTCATTAATGATGGCCCACTGACGCCTATCATGGGCAACCTGGAGTTTCCTGCAGGTCTCCAGGCAGCCTTTCTCGCTCAAGTACTCTCCTCATCTTCTCCCCTACTCTGACCTAGTGGCCCTGGAAAATCTCACTTCCCACTGGCAATATGTACAATTCCACCACTTCTACACCTCTTTGAAAAGGACACAGGACCTCCACAGACTGCTGTCTCCATTTGAAAACCTCTGCAGGGTCCCGTCAGCACCCGTCTCGACCAACTACAACTTACTCTCCGACACTTCAGATGACCTCCTTCCAGCCTATACTGCGGGTTCGGAGAAGGAGTTTGGCACTAAGTTTCCGCCAGATGTGTGGCTTTCTGCCTTCCAATTAAGCCATAAATTTGCCATCTCTTCTAAAGCTCAAGAGACGAACTATAAAATCTTATCCCATACTGTTGTACTGCATGAGATCTTTCCCTCAGTCTCAGATCACTGCTGGCGATGTGGAGTAGACCGGGGCACGATGTTACGCATTTAGTGGAAATGCCCCATTTTGCAGCCCTTCTGGCGTCAGATACATGGGATTGTTGATACGGTCACTGGGGTGGCTCTGGCAAATGATCCTGCACCCCCTCCTCCTTCCCTGAAAGCTCAACAAGCACACTTGTAGATTCATTGGTTTTTTTAGTAGTTGTTGCCAGGTCCATCATCTCGAGATTATGGAAGTCTACCTCTCTCCAAACCATTATGAATTAACTTCATTAATTTTTACACGTCCGATGCATGGAGGACCTGGTTGCGGAACTCAAGTCAGACAATAGCACTAGAGATGAGCAAATAGAAGCTATAGAAGTGGAATTCGATCCAAATTTCAGGAAATCTTCGATTCGCATTGATTCTGGATTTTCTCACACTTCAATGCATCAAAACGCAGGTTAACCCTGCTGTTCTGTTCGGTCAAAAATGACCGAATTTGAAATTTGATATTTTTTAAAATATTCATTATGCGGTTCTGAAACTTGTGGTTCATTGACTTTTTCCTCATTTGAGGGGTTCTTACTAATAGCAGTTTTTATTTTTTATTTTTTTTTTTACTTTTTGCTCCACGTCTTTTTTTACACTTGTACTGTTCGGTCAAAAATGACCGATAGCCTTTTATACTAATCTCCAGCCATTTTTTTTTTTAAATAAAGGAGTTATAATCTCATTTTGGTCTATATAGTTCATCTACTACTATTTATCAATTTATCTAGGTCCTTTTGGTCCATGCAGAGTTACACATACATACATTTTCAAATTATGATACTGTAGATGGATTCCTTTCCAGTATAGTTATGAGCTGTTCTTATAGAAATGGTTCAATTCAGTTGTCAATTTTTTCACATCACACCAACTGGGGCAGATGTTGCTGAAAAGAAAAATGACCATGCTGGGTACTGTTAGAAAAAATAAGCCAGAACTGCCGCAAGGTATCCTCAGTAAGAGAGACGTTTATAGTTCTAGGTTTTATTTTACTGAGGATACAACAGTAGTTTCTTACGTTCCCAAAAAACACAAACAGGTCATTCTGATGAACACAATGCACCATGATAATGCAATCAGTAACCGAGACGACAGAAAGCCAGACATGATTTTACATTACAATGCCAGAAAAGGGGCAGTTGATCAACTCATAGGCACTTACACCTGTAAACGCAAAACTAATCGGTGGCCAATGGTTGTTTTTTACAACATTCTTGATGTGTCGGCTTACAATGCATTTGTGTTATGGCGTGAAATAGACCCAAATTGGAACAAAAATAAACTATATAAAAGAAGAATTTTTTTTAGAGGAGTTGGGAAAATCATAGTGTGATGATTCTGCTTAAGTGTAGCTATAACTCAGATGTATTTTGATCTCTGGGTATAGTATCTCCCTTCTTACCTGCATTGATTCATAATGTGCGCAGCCCTAATCCTAGGTATATGGTAAATAGAAGTACCACTGTAACAATAGGGCTTTGTATCCATCCCAGAATGGCTCAATTGAATTCATATACAGCCTTGAGTGATCAAAGAAACATGCATTGTCCAGACTGCACTGTAGATCAGATATGGCTGATAACATTGTATCATCTCACTTGGTCTCAGCTCTATACAAAGGATCTGGACTTGAGTGCATTATTCAATCAGACTTGCTGCCGCCGAAGACCTCATTCTGGGAGGTGGCATAAAGGGTATAAAAGATGAGGTAAGAGGCAATGGGAGGAGATTTTGTGTTGGGACTACAAGAGAACACCATGAGGAGATTTTTTGTGATGAGACTACTGGACTAATGCTGAGAGACTGTGATGAGAGCATGCAGGCTGGATTACTGTATTAATGCCACATGCTAAACAGCCTCCACTGGTTATTCACACATGACAGAGCATGTGTGAGTGTTGGACTACAGAACCACATCAAGGACATGTGTGGTAAAGTAATCATTTCACCTTTATCCCTTTTATTTTATTTGTACTGTATCTTGTAACTAGTAACTGTTAATGCTTGCATATATCTGCATATCTGTTCTGAACTGCATGTGTTAGATGTTAATACCGACCCATTTAGGGGTTAACAAATATATAAAATTTAGAAAGCTTGTCTTGTATTTATCTGGTGAATCCAACATTCACTGGCGGTGAGTGTGGTTTTTATATGAAAGAAGACTCAGGTGGGGCCACAGTGGTGTTGGCGCACTGAGGATCTTTCACACATAGGGTTAGCCCACATATTGAACAAAGAAAAGTAACACCCAGAGATGATGGAGCTGTAGCCATTGTCCACAGGATCCAACAGCATGCTGAAGAAAGTGAACCAAGGGCTTCCGCTAGCACTGCGACGATACCCACGGCCTCAACCAGCAGTGCAACCAGCCTAAAATGGAAACGATGCGCCTTCTGTCCAACATCAAGTAATCACAAATCAAATGTGATATGTTGCAAATGTGCAAAGTACTTATGCATAAGACATGTAAATTATACTTGTGACGAATGCAAACAGTAAATTTAGCACCTTGAACCTTATTTCACATTTTATATAGAAAAAAACTAGACTTTTTATTTTTTAGTTTTTTTTTTTTTTTTTTAAATATATTTACATACAGTTTGATGTTGTTAGTTATAGTTTACAGTTTTATAAAGATTTTTTTTTGTGTGCAATAATGCAATAAGGCCATGTAACATTTTTTGACAAAAAAAATTAAAATTAAGTTTTTTATTTCATGTTTCATTTGTTTATGAACAACCATGTTCACATACAGTATAATAATGCAAAATAAATTCAAATAAAACACTTAAATTAGTTAAAATCTAGACTTTAATAGGCCCGGTCAAAAATGACCGGAACATTATATGTGTATAGTAGAACCGAACAGAACAGCAGGGTTAATAAAATGGCTGCTGCACATGTTAGGACACGGGGCAAGGGGCTCTGGGAACGCGAGATCACCCACAATGCCATGCATGCAGCTAATCAGCAGCCAGCCAGCCTTGTGATGTCACAGCCCTATAAAAACCCTCGGCCATTTTAGGTTCAGTCATTTCACATCGCTCTTACTGCAGGGACAGACGTCAGCAGGAGCTAGGGAAAGAAAATTGAATTATTATCCAGTTATCTCTGCAGTCATCTGTATTAATGCCTTTTTCAAGGCGTAAATTAGTGGGGAAAGAAATAAGGGGCATACTCTCCATTCTGTTCCAAGTATAAAATTACAGGCCAGTTTGCAGTACAGTACTGCCAAAAAATCATAATTCTTATCCAATAATCTCTGCCTTTATCATGCTTTTTTTAAGGGTGTTCATTAGTGGGGAAACTATTGGAGATATGCAACAGCCAGCTTCGTCTCTATATTTGCTATATTGACTGCAGTTCACATTTATAACACTAGATGTAGCTGTTACTAAATGTTTATCTGTAGACACTCTGTATTTTGTTGTTTTTGATGCTGTTGATATACACATCCTGTAATTTTAGTGTGTGTTGAACTAGATCTGTTATTCACCATGTGAGGTGAACTTTCTCTTATTGCATTCATGTTTCACTAAAGTCTGTTCCTGTTATATACAAATGTATATCTGGTTTTGATTCTGTCACATCCAGCAATCACACTCTGCAACAGGTTATTGGCCCAGTGATCAAATGAATCTCCAGTGATCAAATGAAGCCCCAGTGGTCAAATGAAGCCCCAGTAACTGGATAAAACCCAGTAACCAGAAGCGGCCCAGGCAGAGCGAAATCCAGAACGGAAGACAGTGCGGCAGATGCAGAGATCGATATAAGGAAGCTTACACAGAGACATCTCGTGTACAGAGTAAGACTGTTGCTATATATATAAAGGAGGGAGAATGGCCTGTAGTTCAGAACCTAAACTATCAGTGGCCAAGCTGAACAATGACAATTATCAGCTATGGAAATTTAAAGTGGAAATGCTATTATCCAGGGATGACTTGTGGGAAGTTATCACTACAGAGAGACCACAAGATGATTATCAGGACTGGGACAGGAAAAACAGACGGGCGCGGGCCACTATAAGCTTAGTAGTAAAAGATGATCAGCTTATTCACATACGCAGTGAGAATACAGCGAAAGGCATGTGGGATGTACTAAAAAAACTGCATGAGAGATCCAGTTTAAACAGCAAGTTGTTTCTGCTGAGGAAATTCTACAAAATGAGGCTTAGCAGAAAGCAGGACATGCAAGAGCATATAAATGCCAAGCTGGAAGTGATCACGCAACTCAGATCAGTCGGTGAGAATATAATAGTCACGCCGCAGCCATTTTATTATGCAGTTTACCTGACACATACACTGCACTGATCAATGCGCTGGAGACACGGCCTGAGACAGATCTAACACTAACATTCGTAAAGACCAGGCTCATAGATGAGTATCAGCGAAGAAAGGAGTTTACACATGATTATACAGAAACTCACTCCAAGACAGCTCTTAAAGCTACAGACACAAGGTCACACAAGAAGGAAACCAGAGTGTGCTTTAGATGCCACACATAAAGAAAGACTGCACTATATGGAAAGCAGAGTAGATGAGGCAGCAGCCCTCTTATACTAAGCAGAAAGTCAAAGCCACAATTTCTGATTCAAGTGAAGGGAAGTGGAAAGCCACATTTAAAGTGACAGACAACCATAAATTGCAAGGCTGGTGCATTGACTCTGGAGCAACCAGTCACATGACAAGTGATAGAAGTTTTTTCACAGAACTTGATCTGAATAACAAAGAGACTATTTACCTCACAGATGGAAGTAAAATATGTGCAGAAGGATATGGGCATGGAACCCTTGTATGCCTCAATGATGCGGGACACAATTTAGCAATACAAGTAAAAGATGTACATTATGTTCCTGATCTAGAAGGAGGACTCTTATCTGTGAAATGTATCACAAGCAAAGGACTCATTGTAAAATTCCAAGGTGACAAGTGTTCTATCCTAGACGGCAAGCAGATGATAGCAAGTGCCAAGTTGGATGATCATCTACATCACCTCAACACAGTGAAGGAGCAGGTGAGACTATGCACACATAAGCACAATGACTGTATATATGTGTGGCACAGGCGTTTAGGTCACAGACACCCAGAATGTATACAGGAACTACAAAAGAGGAATCTGACAAAGGATCTAACAGCATCCCCTTGTTCAGTTATGGTTAAATGTGAATGTTACATCAAATCCAAAGCTACAAGAGCAACACTTCCTAAAGTAAGTCACAATAGAGCTTCAAGACCTCTTGATCTAGTTCACAGTGATGTATGTGGTCCTCTAAACCCACCTACACCTAGAGGTAACAGGTACATAGTGACTTTCATAGATGACTATTCAAGATACACAGTCACTTACCTAATGCAACACAAGAGTGACGTTTTTGACAAATTACAGGACTATGTAGTAAGGACAAGTAACAAGTTTCAGAGAAAACCTCTCATACTTCGGAGTGACAATGGAGGTGAATTCACAGGACATAAAATACAAGAATACTTAAAGCAGAATGGAATAGAGCATCAAAAGACAGTCCCCTACACACCAGAGCAAAACGGGGTAGCTGAAAGAAATAAAAGAACTCTGACTGAAATGATCAGATGCATGCTGACAGACTCTGGATTACCACAAAAATATTGGGGTGAAGCAGCAATGACAGCCGCTTATTTGCAAAATAGACTCTTTTCAAGAACAATGGAGAAAACTCCATATGAACTGTGGCACAATGAGAAGGCGAGTGTAAAACATCTAAGAGTTTTTGGATGCAAGGCGTTCATCTACATTCCAGAAGAAAAGCGCACCAAACTTCAAAACAGAGCATTTGAAGGCGTCTTTGTTGGATACAGTGACAGTGTTAAGGGTTACAGAATCCTAACTCCCAAAACTGACAAGGTTACCATTAGCAACAGCATAACTTTTGTTGAAGATCTGAGAGACAATGTAATGAC
Organism: Leptodactylus fallax; assembly: GCA_947044405.1. Lineage (NCBI taxonomy): Eukaryota > Metazoa > Chordata > Amphibia > Anura > Leptodactylidae > Leptodactylus > Leptodactylus fallax. The sequence goes on from CAMRHE010000024.1 coordinate 5,959,433, forward strand.
AACAGAGGAAGTAAGAACAGAAGAGAAAACTGACACTGATCAGCCGACATCTGTAACTTTCAAACAAACAGTTGAAGTGAGCGCAGAATCCATCAGTAATGAAGAACGGACACATGGTCATATCCACTGGCAACTGATGAAGACAACAACTTGTGACCACAAGATATTTAGAGAAAATCTTTAAAATTCTGCAAAATGTTTAATTACTTATATTTGCAAACATGTTTAACTTTTAATTATCTACAGATTTCAAAATGATTATGTTCATGGGAATACCCCTTTAAGTTTATACAGCTTGGAATAATAATGGATAAATTGGTCTGCAATATCTGTGGGATTGATCAATTTACCATTGGTGTTAGGATCTAAAAGAAATGGGATACAGGTTTTTTTGGTGTTGGAGTTTGAGCCTAGCAGCCAACAATTTCCCAGAATGATTACCCTGGTTTCTCAGTTGTTGTCAGGAGTGGTGAAATTGTTCAGTGTGGGAGGTGGAGGGATTTAATTTATTTACTTCCTCTTTCACTCTGAGGTCATCTAAGAGTTTGGACAACTGGGTTTGTCTCTGTTTTTTTATCAAGTGGCCAAATTTAATAGATGACCCTCTAATATATGTTTCATGGACATCCCATAGGGCATTAATATTGGTGTCATGTGGATCATTAGTAGTGAAGTATTCTTTCAGATCTCTTTCAATACCGAACCTATGCATAGGATGGGATAGCAGAAAGGAATTATACCTCCACAGGTAAGTTGGAGGAGTTTAGTCTGATTCCGTTACAGTAACTGTGATAGGAGCATAATCAAACCATTTAATAATACCAATTAAAGGATTGCGTGGAGGCAGATAACCATGATCTATCTCCAAGGAATAAGTCAATTCTAGAATAACTATTACAGACCTTAGAATAGAAGGAGTATTCCCTCTCAGCACTGTGATGGGCTCTCCAAACACCATAAAGCTAATATTTCCAGATAAACTGCTGGAAGGAGGGTCCCTCTCTGTGGGACGAAGTAGATACATCTAAAGAATGATCTACACACTGATCTACATGACCACAAAGGAGGAGCCAACCTTGTCTAAGCCCAGAAATCATCCGCATAATTCTAATAAGAAAGTAGATCTGATGTCTATTGGGAGCATATATTGTAGCTAAAGTACACAAATACATTGTTTAACTAGCCAATAAACACAATATACCTCCCATTTACATCAATCTTTTCCAGGAGTGGTTGGAAGGTAACTGTGTTCCTAAAAGTCATTAGGACTCCCCTGGTTTTGGATGAGTGATGGGACTGGTATATGACTGGAGAGGCAGGATTATGAATTCTATAGGCATCCTTATGCATAATATATGTTTCTTGAGCACATAACATTGCAAGAAAGGGATTTTGCTTTAGACCATATAAACGTCCTCTTACTGGGGCAGTAAGGCATGTAAATGGAATGTATAAGCAAACTCATACTGCTTGCAAAAACATAACAGATCTCGACTGTCAGATAAACTAAAATGTTCAAAAAACAGCTTGCAAAGGGAGACAAGTGTTAAACAACAAGAATACAAGAAAGCAAACTTAACAGCTATCCAGCAGCAGCTATTGTCATCTGGTAACGAGTAGGTGGCACTGTAGACATGCTGAAATGTGGAACAAGGAAGTAAACAGTGAGTTTTGAAACCGAACATTGGGGTCAAAGCTTAGATCACCCAATAGGTAGAACACCTCAAAAAATGCCTCAACGAATATTCATCTTGCAAGACATCACAACTTGCCAGAATCCTTTCAGACGATACGGAGTTGGCTTTCCCACATGCTCCAGATCTGGTAGCTAAAGTTTGAGGAGGTTGCAGCCTTTTTCCTGGGTTCTGACAATATGGAGGTCGCCATCTCGGAATATGACTAGGCGAATTGGAAAGCCCCAGTAATATTTAATTTGGTTGTCTCTCAAGACTGCTGTAATCGGGGCCAGCTATCTGTGTTGGTGGAGAGTGGCAGAAGATAAGTCAGCATATACAGAAATATCTTTGTACCTTTCTGGGAAGTTATCCTTTTTCCAGGTAGCATGCATCAGAAGATCTTTGATGTGAAAAAATGAATTTTCACAACTATGTCATGAGTAGCCTCCTCAGGCAGTTGATGCAGTTTTGGAAGCCTATGGGCTCTATCAATGATCATTTTGTTAGTAGTGTTTTAATAAATTCCTGTAAGTATGGAATGAGGTCTTTCGCCACCACTGTTTCAGTAATGCCTCTAAGCTTAGTATTGTTTCACATAGATTGGTCTTCTAGGTCAGCTAGCTTATTTTGTAGCTGTTTAAAGGGAGTCTATCATAGAGATTTTCCATTTTTAGCTATGTCTATATTCATGTAGCCTTTAGAAAGGCTATATAACGTAGCCATACCTTTTGTTTCCTGAATCTTGCTGGCCTTGTCCAGAAAAAGCCCTTTTCTTGTTATGTAAATTAGCCTTCACGTAGCACAGGGGGCGTTTCCCATGATGGTGACTGGTTCTCCTGAAATGCATTGCAAAAGTTTTATTTTTTTTTAAATGTTTGAAAAATTTGGCTAAATCTGACTGGCTGCACTGTGATAAATCTTAACAAAAGCCACTGAAACCATTGGAAATGTCAAGTTAAAGTGATTAGCAATTAACATTTTGAAAAACTTTTTTAAAAGTGGAAAACTTGTCTACACCAGTGTATCTGATAGTGCCACAAAAAATTGGTGTATTGTTTTGCATCAAGCATTTATACAGCTTCATTATACAACAGTCTGTGTCTAAGTGAAAATTCTTTTTTAAATAAATTGAATTACTAGTGCTGAAATTTTACAGATTGTTATGTGTCAAACTTATCCAACAATAAGAGCAGCAATAAGTAACAATACAGTGGTGCCTCTTTATAAAATATAATGTCTGGTAAAAGACAGGTGGCAATGGATGGCATAATGTATGAGGAAACACCTTTACCACATCATCCTCCAGTAGGAATGTGAGTGGTTGTAGTGCTATAGCAGTACCAGAAGTACAGCCTGCAGGTGCAGACCACAGTTGTCTGCCGCTTCGATTTATGGGTATTATTGAGGAGGAAGCAGATGACATTGTAGAGTGAATGGCTTCTCAGTCACAGCAACAGGATGATGCTGCCTCTAACAGTGACACATCAGTGTTCAGCATGTTTCTACTCTCCTCTACAGTTAATTTGGGGTCCAGTAGAAGTATTTCTATTTAGTTATCTCTGTTTTTACCGACCACCAGTGAGGTTTTTTCCTTTCTCCTAAAAGACAGTACCCAGGGTGTTGTGGAAGATATTCAAGATAATGTTCCTGTTGATAAGATTGATGAGAACTGTCAGCATTTTGACTGCGATGTGAAGGAGGATCAGTCAGATAATAATAATAATAATAATAATAACTTTATTTATATAGCACCAACATATTCCATAGCACTTTACAAATCAGAGGACACATGAACAGACAATATGAGACATTACAATGTGACAAAGAAATAAACATATCAAACAATAGGAGTGAGGTCCCTGCTCGCAAGAGCTTACATTCTATGAGGAGATAGGGGGACACAAGAGGTCAGAGGGCTTGTTTGCTACAATGGTCCAGCCATCTTCTAATAGAAAAGGTTGTGCAACTGAAGCTGTATGAGCCTGTCACTAGCCAGTATCTGTGAATAAACAGATACTAAGTGCAAGGAGTACAGTGTAACTTCTAGATGGAGAGGACAGGATCTGAGGAACAGTGGAGGAGGGATAAAAGGTGTTATTGTTCTACACCTCCACACACTACACTATGATCGGGGCACGTGATAAGCCTGACCATACAGAAGTTATTATAGGGCAGTTTTGAAGCTGCTGTAGTTGGGAATTAATCGGATTGTTTTGGGTAAATCATTCCAGAGCACTGCTGCAGCTCGAGAAAAGTCTTGGAGACGGGAATAGGATGATCAGATAACAGAAGATGCATGTTTAAGGTCATTGGCAGAACGGAGAGGACGGTTAGGGTGGTAGACAGTGATGAGAGAGGAGATATAGGGGGTGTATGGATGGATTTGTGGGTCAGGAACAAGACTGAAAGGCAATAGCTGTGTTGTTTGTGGTTGCGGTGGCACTTGTAGCTATGATATTAGTAGTAGGGGCACTGATAGCTATGGTGAAAGTTGCACTTGGGAAAAATATAGAGGTGAGAATCATTATGCCACTATGCCACTACAAACAATCTAAAGTGGTGCATTGATTGATTTCTAAAGTGCAGTTAAGGGGCAACTTCTATAGTTTAGGATGACAGCTGTTCAAACAGCTTGTTGACATAATCATCCCTCTCTGCCTGGAAGCAATTTCCTACAACTGGGCTTCCCAGGTCATATTTCTTGCGAAACAAGACATACCACAGTCTGAACAAAATGACAGGGCTCATGATGGTGGTTGCTTGTTGTGCAGTAGCAGGATCAGATCAGGGTGATGACAATAAAGAAGGAAGGTGATGGTAACAATAAATAGCTACAATGACATATGGCCAAAACATCAAAACTTGCCTGGGACAGTTCTGCTTTAACCCCTTTCTGCTCTGAACCACTCTATTACATCTCACTGAGCATAAAATTAACAATCAGTGCTGTAATAGTATGGCACTTTCATGCTGCAGGTACAGGAGCTATGCCTGCAATATGACTACCAGGTCTCATCCAAAAATAGGGTTATTTATCCCGTATGATGAACATTGTTAAAAAAATATATATATACTGCAATGGGCAAATTAATGTCAATTTGCTTCTCGCATATATAGAATTAAAAAGTGATAAAAAAATCATACATGCCAAAAATTGGTACCAATTAAAACTACAGCTTGGCCCACAATACGGTGAGCCCATGCAAATTATTCATTTTCAAAAAATGATGTTTTATTTCGTAAAAGCATTAAAACATATAATAAATAAATCTGATATCAATATGGTATCGCCATAATCATAATGACCAGCTGGACAAAATTGCCATTTTATTTTTAATACAGAGTGAATGACATAAAAACAAAATGCAAAAAATAATGATAGAATTGTAGTTCTTTCTTCACACGGATCCCCCAAAAAAGTTAATAAAAGCTAATCAAAACAATATATAGTACCAAATGAAAGAAACAAAGAATAAGTCCTCACATAGCTATGTCGATAGAAAAATAACAAAGTTATGAATTTTGGAAAATATGAAAAAAAAAGTCATCAAGCATTAATGTCCAAGCTATCCTGTGTATTTAAAGGGTAAACTGTGTTTAGTTTGAGTGACTCGGCTGTTAACCCCTTAAGGACCCAGCCCAAAAGTGCGTTAAGGACCAGGCCTCGTTTTTCAAAACTGACATGTGCCACTTTATATGGCAATAACTTTGAGACGTCTTAAATTACACAAGTAATTTTGAGATTGTTTTTCGTGACACATTGTACTTCATGTCAGTGGTAAACACTAATGAATATTTTGGTATTTATAAAAAAATAGGAAATTTGATGGAAATTTTGAAAAAAAATCGCAATTTTCAAAATGTGAAATGCTCTGCTTTTCAGACAGATAGTCATACCACCCAAATACATTAATACATATTATCTGCCATATCTCTGCTATATATTGGCATCATCTTTTAATCGTCCTGTAATTTATTTTGGATGTTAGAAGGCTTACAAGTGTAACAGCGATTTTGAAGATTTACAAGAAAATTTCCCAAACTAATTTTTTAGGGACCACTTCAGTTCTGAAGAGGATTATAATGGCCTATATATTAGAAATCCCCATAAATCACCCCATTTTCAAAACTTCACCTGTCAAATAATTCAAAATAACATTTGGGAAGTTTGTTAACCCTTTAAGCATTTCACTGGAATTAAAACAATATGGAGGTGAAATTTAGACATTTAATTTTTTTCCACTAATTCCTTAATTTAGCCCTAAAATTAACACATTCACAAAGGGTTAAAGGAGAAAATGCATCTCACAGTTTGTTATGCAATTTCTCCCGAGCACGGAAATACCACACAAGTGGGTGTAAACTGATGTTTGGGCGAATGGCAGCGCACGGAAGGGAAGGAGTGACACTGGGCGTCTGAAAAGCAGATTTTGCTGGAATAGTTTTCAGGTGCCATGTCTCATTTGCAAAGCCCCTAGAGTACCAATACAAAGGAAACCCCCAAAAAGTGACCCCATTTTGGAAACTACACCCCTCACAGAATTCATCAAGGGGTATAGTGAGCATTTTGACCTTACAGCTGTTTCACAGATTTTGCTAACACTGGGATGTATAAATGAAACATTACTAAAATGTCACTTTATCCCCAAAGTTTTCATTTTCACAAGGGGTTAAAGGAGAAAAAACACCCCACAGTTTGCAAAACAATTAAAAGTGACCCCATTTTGAAAACTACACCCCTCACAGAACATATCAAGGGATATAGTGAGCATTTTGACCCTACAGCTGTTTCACAGATTTTATTAACATTGGGACATTAAAATGAAAAATTACTTTTTTTCCAATAAACCGTCAATTTAGCCCCAAATTTTTCATTTTCACAAAAGGACAAACGAGAAAAAGCTCCCCAAAGTTCGTTACACAATTTCTCCTGAACACAGAAATGCCCAATATGTGGTTGTAATCTGCTGCATAGGTATATGGCAGGGCTCAAAATGGAAAGAGTGCTATTTAGCTTCTGGAGGGCAGATTTTGCTGGAATAGTTTTAAGATGCCATGTCGCATTTGCAGAGCCCGTAAAGAACCAATACAATACAAACCCCCAAAAAGTGACCCCATTTTGAAAACTACACCCCTCATAGAATTTATCTAGGGGTATGGTGACCTCACAGCTGTTTCACAGATTTTATTAATTTAGGGGCGTAAAAATGAAAAATTACTTTTTTCTAATAAACCGTCCATTTAGCGACATATTTTTAATTTTTGCAAGTGGTTAAAGAAGAAAAAACACCCCACAGTTTGTTACACAATTTCTTCTGAACACAGAAATGCCCCATATGTGATTGTAATCTGCTGTATGGATACATGGTGGGGCTCAGAATGGAAAGAGCGCTATTTGGCTTTTGGAGGGCAGATTTTGCTGGAATAGTTTTTGAGTGCCATGTCGCATTTGCAGAGCCCCTAAAGTGCCAATACAATGGAAACCTCTCAAAAGTGACCCCATTTTAGAAACTACACCCCTCAAGGAATGTATCAAGGGGTATTATCATTTTGAGCTTAAAAATGCTTCCCAAAAATTAATGTACAAAGTGAAAATTAAAGTTTTTAAAGAAATATCCAATTTCAGTGCCTAATACGTTGCGGCCACTTTGTGGCATCAGAGACATGAACTCCTAAAACTATTAAGTGGGCTATCCCGGGGACAAAAAAATTAAATATGTGGGTATAAACTGCTGCTTGGGCACACAGCAGGGCTCAGAAGGGAAGGAGCACTGTGTTTTTTTAGCTTTTGGAGTACAGATTTAGAGGGACTTTCTGGTCGCCATGTTATTTTTGCAGAGCCCTGGAGGTGCCAGTAAATTGAAATTCCCCAAGAAGTGACCCCCATTTTGTAAGGGTAATTTTAGGGTCTCTGCAAATATGACATGGTGTCCAAAAAAACAACAATCTAAATATGTGCTCCCAAAGCACATAGCACCCCTTCACATTTGCGCCCTGCTGTGTGCCCAAATGACAGTTTATGCCCACATGTATGACACTGGTGTACCCAGGATAACGTACTTAACAATGCCATATGTGGGTATAAACTGCTGTTTGGGCACAGCCGGGCACAGAAGGGAAAGAGCGCTATTTTGGTTTTTGGAGCACAGTTTGCTTTTTGGACACCATGCCACTTTTGCAGAGCCCATGAATTGCCAGTTAAGTGGAATCTGCAGACATGTCACCCCATTTTGGAAACTATACCCTTCAAGGGATTTATCAAACATTATTAACCCTTAAGTGTTGCATTCTTTTAATTTCCAGAAATGAATGCGCAGCTGATAATGAAAAGTTAAAAATGAAATTTTTCTATAGATATGCTATTTCAGTGCCCAATATGTTGTGCCCAGTTTAAGTCTGCACAGACACACACTGCAAAAACTGGTGAGCGGGGATCCCGGGCACAACAGCTTTTGGAGCGTTCATCTCTGATACAAGCCGGGCACAACATATTATGCACTGAAATGACGTATTCCTAGAAAAATTGTCATTTTCACCTTTCACCATCAGCTGCGTATTCATTTATGGATAATAAATTATAGCAACACTTGGGGTTAAAATGTTCACTGTACCCCAGGATAAATTCCTTCAGGGGTGTAGTTTCCAAAATGGGGTGACATGTCAAGGGATTCCACTGTACTGGCATTTCAACTCTGCAAAAGTGCAATGGCGTCCAAAAAGCAAACCGTCCAAGTCTGTGCTCCAAAACCAAATAGCGCTCCTTCCCTTCTGTGCTCAGCTGTGCCCAAACAGCAGTTTATACCCACATATGACATTAAGTACGTTATTCTGGGTACGACAAGTGTAATACATGTGGGTATAAACTGCAGTTTGGGCACACAGTAGGGCGCAGAAGGGAAGGAGCGCTATGTGGCTTTTGGAGCGCAGATTCAGATGTTTGCAGAGCCTCTAAGTTACCAGAAAAGTGGAATCTGCTAGGGAGTGACCCCATTTTGAAAAGTGCACCCCTCAAAGAATTTATCAAGGGGTGTAGCGAGCATTAGTATCCCAGACGTGACTGCACAGCGGATGGGGAAAAGTGAATATGTAAGCTGTGTGTAGTACATTGGGTGCACTAAATTCCCTACTATTTCCCCAGTAGCTCCTATTATTGGGGGGGGTCACTCTGGGGGTCACTTCTGGTTTATTATCCCTCGTAAGCTCTAAATCTGGTTTCTACCCTAATATACGCTCGCACAGCTTATACATTCCCTTCCTGACACAGCCAGTTATGTTCTAATGATTTGGCGATTTTTGGGGTTTTTGTCTTCACATTGTACAAGCTATATTTTCTTTATTTCTCTGGTGATGTATCCATATGAGGGCTTGTTGTTTGCAGTATGAGATATATTTTTTAATGACATCATTTTTAGGTGCTTACAACTTATTAAATAAATTTTATTAACTCTTTCTTGGTGGATTAAAAAACAACCCCATCAATTCTGGTACTGCGTTTTACCTTTTAAATTTTTCACCATGCAGCATAGAGTGTAAGTAACATGTTACCTTTTTCTGTGGGTCGGTACGATTACGGCGATACCTCATTTATACTGTTTTTTATGCGATACCAATTTTGCAGAACAAAAACCCATTTGGGGACATAAATCAATTTTTTTTGCATCGCCATCTTCTAAGATGTGTAGCATTTTTATTTTTCAGTTTAGAGAGTTGGTTTAGGGCTTATTTTTTGCGGGACAACCTGTTCTTTTTATTGGTACAGTTTTAGGGTACATTTGACTTTTTGATCACTTTTTATGGCATATTTTGTAAGGTGAGATGGCGAAAAATCATTACTTTTCGCAGGTTTTTTCTGGGGTTTTTTCCCGACATTCACCGTATACATTAAATATGGTATCAGTTTTATTGTACAGGTTGTTACGGACGCAGTTATACCAAACATGTATTGTTTTTATTAATTTTTAGGTTTATTTTTTATATAATTCATTTTTTATAGGAAAAGGGAATTTTTGGGGCTTTATTCTTTTATTAATTTTTTTCACATACTTTTTTTTTTTTTTTTCACTTTTTTTAATTTTTCATGTGTCCCATTAGGACACCTGAGCCAGAGATGCTTTGATCTCTGGCTCAGTACTATAGACTGCAAGACACGAGCATACAAGTGTCTTGCAGCCTATACAGGAAGTCATCGCTATGGAAACACAGCGCTGACTTCCGCAGGTCTCGGCAGGATCAACCAGGTAGTGGGGTCTCCAGGCAACCTGGGGTCACTTGGCAGACCCCAGGCTGCAGATTATAGATATCGGCACCCCCCGATCTCACCACGGAGGGTGCCCAGGGGGGCGGCAAGATGGCGGAACCCCTTGGATGCAGCGGTCATGTTTGACCGCAGCATCCAAGGGGTTAAAACCTCCGATCAGAACTCAGTTCCGACCGGGGGTTATGGAGCAGGGTGTTATCTGTCAGTTACAGCTAACACCCGGTTCCGATGCAACCCGCTCAGATAGTGAGCGGGCGGCTGGCCTCGGGCGTAGTAATAACGTAATAATATAATAACACCCTGGTGCGCGAAGTACCTAGCGCCCAGGACGTAATAGTATGTCCAAGGTCATTAAGGGGTTAATGTAGACTGTTGATGCAGCTGTCTGGCCAAGGGCAAATTCTGGTGGTGGTAGCAAGTCATATAGAGGCTTGATTGGAAAAAAAGGAAGTGGTGTTGATCAGCAAAATTGTCACTGAATGTCTCCCCTCCATCTATAGATGTAGCTTTCACCAAATTGTCTGCAGACACACTATTTCATGTGAAATAGAGAGACTGCAGCATGATTCATTCTTTCACTACCTCCAAAGTGCTGGATCATTTAAAAACAGCCCTGTAGGAGGGGGAGCCGGAGAAGATGGCTAGAGGCAGAAGCCAATGGTCTATTGACCTATTAACTTCTAGCAGGGATGCAGGAGTCCCTGTTGTAGGAGAGGTTGCTTGCACTTATCATATAATCATCATATGATATACTCTTTGAATATACAGTAATAGTCTCCCATGCTCTCATACTATGCTTTATGCCCAAGCGGTTGCTATGCATTTATTATTGCTTATACTATATTTACAACTTGCTCCAAGAGCCTCCTGCAATAAGAGCTTCCATCAAACTGATTACAGTTCTCATTGCACTATGTAGCAGGGGTTGCACCCATCATGACTTGACAACAAGTAACCTTGAGTGCAAGAACTCATTCAATAGCAGAAGTTTCTTTACTAGGAAGAGTTATTCACAGTCATCACTTGACTGCAAGTAACCCCAAGTGCTGGGACTTTTTCAGGACCAGAAGGAGTCCCTGCACTCTTGGGCTCATTGCAGTGGCATCTCATCAGTGCGAAGGTTGCCTACTCAGGCCACTGGATTTGTTAATAGGAGCAACAGCGGCATCAAAGATTTTATCCCACTGATATTTATGTTAGAGTAGATACTCAAATGGATACAAAAAGGGATGGAGGAGGAACATCTTCCACATGTTGCTTGGCACTGTAACTGTTTGGGAATCGTACGGATGATGTCATAAGCAGGAGGAAGTTGAAGAGGACAAGAACCTAGGACTTAAGGAGGAGAAACATAAGAAGAAGATGGTGATGGACGTGGACATGGACTTTTAACAGGCACAGCTTATGGGCAAGACTAACATTCATTGAAGACTGACATTCATTGTGGCAGACATGATAATGTTGATGATGATAACAGCACTGCTCTTGACAACCATCACAGTGCATAGTAGAGAATAAAACAACTGGCCCCGTAAAACACTGGCAAGTTTCATTCTTGGGTGGTTACATGCTGACATGCATATTGTATCATGCCTTAGTGTAACTATCGTCATGCTTATAGGCCCTTGCTGTAAAAGCAAAATGGGTGACTTTTTCTTGCATCTGAAAGGAAGGCAAAACTGTCATTTTACATGGATATGCTTTGTAACCAGCTTGCCACAGTTTTCGACAAATATATGCTCGCCATCCTCATGTTTGAACAGGAGACTCCTCTTCACACCCTGCTGAGTCACTGATCTATCGCCTCTTTTAGTGCTGCCAGATGCAGCAGCAATTTGAAAAACATGCTTTTTTTAAAACAGCTTTTTTATTTCATTTGCAGATCCAATGTGATACACATAAGCAAATGGATATAGACTACATGAACAATCAATGTAAATCGGGGTGGAACTAGCACTTGGCCTTGCTGTATTTCTGGATTGTGGCTGCTGCCACTCAGAACATTGACTCAGTGGGCCGTGAAAGCCATGTATTGTCCCTGTCCATAATTACTGCTATATGTGCCCACAGTGGCATGCACCTTTCCACAGACTTACGTATCCAAAGAATGGCCCACATTCCCTGACACATGGCGATATAAAGAAGGAACAGCTTTCCTAGAGAAATAATGGTGACTAGGTATCCTCCCTCAAGGTTGCACAACTGCCGGATCACTGGGTGCATATCGCTGTATCCTGTCCACACATTCCTTTATTGATAACTGACGTTGGTGTAGAAGAAGAGGAGGATGAAGAGGAGGAGAAACAGTTAGTGATAACCTTGATAAGGACAACCATGTATTAGTGCTACGTGTAGCTGGGACCTGCCTAATAGGAATATCATGGGGAGGAGTAGAACAGCCTTACTCATTTTCCCTGCCAGTGCCACTGTCAAGTCTATTTTTCCAAATAAAAAAGTGATGCCTTTTCATGTGATCAGATACCACACCAGAGCAGAAAAAAAAACATGAAATTCCTATTTCTACATGTGTTTTTTTAATATTACATCAGGCTAGACAGTATTGGGTGAATATGCCAAAAAAATGCCAAAATAACGGAGATTCTTTTTTTACACTAGCGAAGGATGCACTACTAGAAGTACCATGGCCACCACTACTACTTTACTTTACTTGTGTTTGACGTTTATGTAGAATTAGATATGTGCAATCAGTGTACTTGCACTTACAGAGAGAGAATTAAAATATTCTGTTCAGATTTACAAGGTTAGAAAGAATGTGTTATGTGTATAGATACTGTAAGAGATGAAATTGTTCTATTACAAGTACTGTCAGACAATATAGATTATTGCCTGGTAATGAAAGGGTTAACGGGCTGCTGTCACTGACTGAACCTGTCCTGTCTATCCATCTTCGTATATTCATTTCTATTCTAGCACTGCACTACTAATTTGCCTTTGTATATTGCTTGATTCTCTCTAAGTACTCCTATAAGTATTGTTCAGTTTTCAATTCTGACTTGTGCTGCCTATAGCCTTACTAATAGGATAGCAATAGCTATGAGATGCATTGAGAAATATGTGTGTGCATTTCCACCATTACAACAAATAAAGGCTGAGATCACGAGTGCACAAGCTTATATAGTCCTATATGACATCAGCACTATAAGGTCCACCTACCACTTTCTATTGGCTGAGAGGCTGTTAGATGTTGCTATCATGTGATGTTTGAGTCACTGCACACATGACATTATCTGCTCAGTATTTCCTGGTCTAACACGTGGTGGCGGCCCCCTTTTTTTTTCATCTAAAGTGAATCGCCATTTATTCGGTTTCCTTAAAAAAAAATTAACAATTTGGAATATTCGGGACGAACCAGTTACAAGCCGATTCATCCATCTCTAACTATGATATATACAAAAATATATAGATATGAGATAGATAGATATCTCCTAAACTAATTGATAATGCAACAAATAGCAAATTTACCTCTATGGGCATGTATTAATGAACCCAAAATAATAAATCAACTAAAGACTCTAAACTAAAAATAACCAAAAACCCATAGAAAGTGTCACTTCCCAGAAAGAGTACTTCTAAAATGTAATCTTTATTAATATCGTCTAAAATGATAACCATAAAAAGGCAAAAGCTCAAGAGCAGAATAGTTTAAATATGATAACAGGGTCAGCAACTAAAGTGCCTAAGTTGCCCCCATTGTTAGTATCATATAGTAACCACTGCAATCCGAGTGAGAGGTTCAGTAACATTAATTGGTTAATAACACCAGGAGAGGCATAGGAGCCAGTACAAAGACAAAAGGCTGCTCAGCCAGTATCAACCTCCTAGTGAATGCCTAAACCTCAAATAGTTTAATAGAGAGGGGACTCAGATATCTGTACCCATGTGTTACTAAAGACCATCTCCCATCATATATTCAGTAAAGACCATTGGGTCAAATTTCTGATGGATGTCTGTACATGTCTGAGTCCCACTAAGTATCTATAGTATTTCAAAACACCTCCCTAGTGGCCAAAAGAGTACATCTGATGCGATTCTAGGACAGTATTAGCCACTGTCCTGTCATCAGAGGCATAAATTTAATATATAGATCTACTCTCAGAGATCCCCATCAGGTCTGATACATGGCTGCAAGAGGTAGCAGAGGTGCCAGCCTAATATGGTGCTAGCTCCTCCCACCAAGTAATCAACAACCAATCAGGGGGCGTCACGTGACCATCAGCAACATAGCAAAGGCGGGACTTCAGGCAGTCATCATCAACACATGTGCACTAGCCAGCCAATCACAGAGTATGGAGGGCGTGCCTAACAGCCGACCACGCCCTCCCGACACGCTGGTCGCTGTAAACAAACAACACTAGCAAGTGACAGCTGGCACTTGCTAGAACAGAACAAAGGATCGTTTTCACAGGTAAATATAAGTCTAGCACCAAAGCAACAACAATGTGGCCATGAAAGGCATCAAAGGGATCTAATAGAAACATCGCTATACACCAATGCTATACACAGAATAAGGGATAGAAACGCATCAGAGGTACTCTTTTGACCACTAGGGAGGTATTTTGAAATACTATAGACACTTAGTGGGACTCATGAGAAATTTGTCCCAATGGTCTTTACTGAATATATGATGGGGGATGGTCTTTAGTAACACATGGGTACAGATATCTGAGTCCCCTCTCTATTAAACTATTTGAGGTTTAGGCATTCACTAGGAGGTTGATACTGATTGAGCAGCCTTTTGTCTTTGTACTGGCTCCTATGCCTCTCCTGGTGTTATTAACCAATTAATGTTACTGAACCTCTCACGCTGATTGCAGTGGTTACTATATGATACTAACAATGGGGGGCAACTTCTAGGCATTTTTGTTGCTGACCCTGTTATCATATTTAAACTATTCTGCTCTTGAGCTTTTGCCTTTTTATGGTTATCTTTTTAGACGATATTAATAAAGATTGCATTTTAGAAGTACTCTTTCTGGGAAGTGACACTTTCTATGGGTTTATGGGCATGTATTGTAACAAAATAAAAAGGATCCTTCTGTCTCATAAAAATGTCCATTTAGTCTTTTGGGAATACAAGCAGTTAGACAGGCTTACAAATCAAGTCTTCAGTCCCTTCAGTGGTTCATCATGAGCTTGGCCATCTGTTATCGCTAGCTCAAAAATTCCTAAGAGGCTAATCTTGTAGAATATCTATTATGCCAAAAATGTAAGTACATTTTTCCTTCTATTCATTTGGCCTTCTCATAGCTTCTAGAAGATTATTCAGTGTTTAAATGTTTTCAGTAAAAAACTGTAGAATTGTTTATTTATTTCATTTAGCGTAATTAATATAAGGCAGCATAAATGAATTGACATAACTGAATATTTAGTTTATTAGAAAAACTTTACATTGCATTTAAAATGTAATTGTCGATGATAACATAACTGAATATTGTATTATGATTTCCTAATTGTTAAAAAGTTGGTAAAATCTTCTGTTGCAAAAAGACAAGAAATTGAGTGACAAAATCCAAACTAAACATTTAGCATACTCTAATTTCCATCTCCATTATTTAAACTTATAGTTTAAGCTAACAGAACTGTTTGCCCAATACACAATACATTGCTTTATCTATCTTGCTTTCTGTGTCAAATACAGTGTTTCCAGCTAGTTGCCTAGGATTCAGACAACCACTCTTATCTAGCTCTAGTAGTGGGGTCAAGTATATTTTCTTTCTCTTTCTTTGCAAAGTGCTTTCAGCTGCTGAGCCATGATAAGGGCCAGAACAGTGCTTGAGCAGTGTCTCTGTTATCTTTGTATGTAAATCCAGAGTTAACTGTGCAATTTAGAACAAGCACACTGTTAATCTTGGAGAGTATGATGCTAACCTGAGCTGAATACCAGGAAGTGCAGCACATATGAGAATAGGAGAGACCCTGGGGGTTTTCCTGGGAATAAAACGTTGATGAACTATCTTTAGGATGAAACATTATTATCAGATCAGTGGAAGTCCAACACTATGGACCCTTACAGATTAGCAGTTTGAAGTGGTAATGGCATTCTGGTGAGCACTGCTTCTGCTTCACAGGCTATGTGACATCACATCCATCTGTCACATGGCCTATTTTCAGGTCAGTCCTATTCAAGTGAATTGGGCTGGGTTGCAATACTCACAAAAATTGTGCTTAGTAAGTAGTGAAGATGAAAGCTGCTGTCTCTTCAAACAGCTGAATGGTGAGGATACTGCTTGTCAGATCTGTTGTGATTTTGATGACCTATGCTAAGCGGTGCCAAAAAAAGAACAGAGCAACCCCTAAGGAATGCTCCTCTGGAGAGAGATCAGTAGGTCCATCAAATTTAAATTGGCTTCCTAAATATTTGAGCCCCTGTCCTAAAGTTACCATCTACATCAATGTGGTCCCCCTCACTGCACTTCTGGATATGGGCTCTTAAGTTACCAGTAGAGATGGGTGAACCTCTCAAGATTTGTTTCATGTTTGGGTTCCGTGGTTCGGGTCCTCAGTTCATTTAGGGATGAACAAGTATGGTACGAACCACATTTAAGTTGGCTTAAAACATAGTCTAGAACACTCTTAGGGCTCCTAGGAACCTATGTATTCAATTTCTTGCTCTCTAAGAAAAACACAGCCAAAGTGAACATGACATGTATGTCTATGGAAAAACGAATGGTAAGCAGACGATACAAATTCAGAGTTCAACCATACACTGCACTGAGACTGGCTTTTGCACATTTAACATTTAAAATGCTCCAAAAATTGTGAAATGTGTGTGCCTGTGGATTTGTTATATCACAAAAAGCAATGGTTTTGTAGAAAAAATTTCCCATTTGGATGGCTTGTAAATGCTACAGGGGCTTATTGTTATTTGGGAGACAAATTTGTGGCTGTCAGCCACTTGAAAAGTGATGAAGAATTGAATTTTCAAAAGAAAAAGACACCAAAAATTATCCCGTTATGAGAGCAGATGTGAAATTATTATTATTATTATTATATAACAACACTGTAATAATGGCACCAACAGTGTGCTATAGTGGAATGTGATGGTGGACCAAGCCGCAGGACAAGGCAGCCTGAGTGTTTGTAGCTGTGGTATCATTTGTAGTAGAGCAGCAGGGCATAATATGGTGGACCAGGCCACAGGACATGTCTGCCTGAGTGGAGGCAGTGGTGGCAGGCACTAGGCAACTTTTGCAACATGTGTGGCAGTGAGGCAGGACATAATATGATGGATCAGGCCGACCGGAGTGGTGGCAGTGGTGGAACTGATAGCTACTGTAAGTAGGAGTAGCATCAGCAGCAGTACAGTAAATGAAAGATGATGATAAAGGGGAACTGTGACAGTTCATGGATCCATGCCTTATTCATTTTGATAAAAGTATTTTTCTTCCACTTTACCTGTGGACAGTTTTGTCCATTTAGGTGTTACAACGCCACTGGCAGCACTGAATACCTTCTCAGCCATAATGCTCGAGGCCGGAAAAGATAAAACTCTCATGGCAAACTGGACCAGCTCCTTCCACTGCTTTAAACTAATGACCAAGAATTAGTTAGGGTCAGGAGTTATCTACTGGACTATAGGTGCTCTCTAAGTCCGACTGTACCTGCTGGAGCAACCAGTGGGTGTCACTTGCCTGTTGTGGCTCCAGTTGGCACTACGAGTTGAAACATTTTTGCTTCATCATCTTCCAGATACTGTATTGGGCCTGGCTGCTGTTTTTACTCCTCCTGACACTTGTGACACTGGCAGAGGAGGTGGAGCGCTGGCTGAGTGAGGTGGACTAGGAGAGGTCAGAGGCCACCAGGGTACATATGTGACTGGCAGTTGCAGTTGTCTCTCTAACACAAGATGAATATGCTGCAACCCAGTTGAAGGGAACTGGAGGATGGGAGTAGTAGTGGCGGTAACAGCATCACCGGATAGATTGAGTTCCCTCAACTAATCAATACCAACGAGAGGGGCCTACTGTGCTACCGAATGGTGGTGATAGTAGTTCCCTCAGGGCGCTTCCAATTGGAGAGGGGTCGTTTCTTAAACTAAGCCAGTGTCATGGTGTTCAGAAGGGCTCTGATGTTAAAACAGGAACGACTCAGGAGTCAGTAATGCAGTGAAACAGTTTGAACTTTACTTTGCAATTGTAAACTGTAAAATTGCAGCTTCCCAATGGGGGAAGTAGTGTCCCCACTGTTCAGTATGCCCAGACTTGGTATTAAGGGATGCCCAGATCTGATAAGACTGTAGGTGCCGTTTACTCCACTCTAACAACTCTCTCAGGAACTTAGCCACAGCCAGTGAGTACCTGATAATATTCAAAAATTTCTTCCCTTTGGGAAACAGGGAAGAATTCCCCCATTTTGTCTTTATAGCAAAGGTCTAAGATAACTGCCATATAGTACTCCTCCCTTTGCTTGATGCTTATAATATGCTTGTCACTGTGTAAGCAGGGGAGAATACAGTATGTAATATTTGCCAGCATATGCATTGCCAGGGGTCTGCCATGGCTGCTGTTCTTGGTCAGTTTGGTCCACATCATCATTATCTTAAAAAAGATAAGGATCAGCATCAGAGGCGTAGCTAGCGGGGGGGGCAGAGGGGCGGCTGCCCCGGGCCCACTGAATTTTTGGGGCCCACCCTGGGGCCGCCATTAATACATTCTTTATTTCTAACTAGATCGGTGTCTGCAGACACCGATCTAGTTACAATGCTTCCTGGTGCTTAACTGTCTTGTAAACCGCAAGCCACTTCAGGCCTGCGGTTTACAAGACGCCGAGACTACAGACTGATGTCTGCTTCTCAGCACAGGCGGCACGATGACGTCACAACATCGCGCCGCCCGCGCTCAGACACAGACGTCATGCGCGTGGACTGGGAGGAAGCGGCGGCGGCTCCGTTCATCATCACCGCAGGTGAGTATGACTTTTTTTTGTGGGTATATTAATAGAATAAGGGGTGGTTAGGTGGGGGAAATATAACTATAAAGGGAGGATTCATTAGGGGGCATTATGATGATGGGGGTTCATTTATATAAGGGTTATTAGGGGGTATTATGAATATAAGGGGGAGGTTATTTATATAAGGGGCCATTAGGAGGTATTATGAACATAAGGGGGTGGTCATTAATATAAGGAGCCATTAGAGGTGCAGTATTTATGTCAGGGGGAATCAGGGGCATAATATGAGGGTCAATTAATTTAATTAACGTTGCACTTGCACCTTATTAAGACTAAGGCCCCACGTAGCGGGCTGCAGCAAAAAAAGCGCTGCAGGAAAAACCGTGGCGGTAACGTGTTTTTTCCCGCAGCGCTTTTCACAGAAGGTCCGCAGAGGTTTCCCCTGTGGACTTTGTTTTCAGTACACCTATATGAAAACTGCCAGTGTTTCTGTAGGTATAACTGACATGCTGCAATTTCCAAAACCGCAACGGTTTTGGAAATCGCAATGTGTCTGCTGCACGTATTTTTCCGCAGTGTGTGGATGGGATTTGCTAGAATGTTGCGGTTTTTTTCAGTGGGTTTTCGCCACATGGAGCCCCCAACCCTACTTTGCAGTATAATATGCACAGCAGATAATCTGTGATTTCCAAAACCGTCGGTGTTTTGGAAATCGCAGAATGTCAATTATACCTACAGAAATGCGGGCGGTTTCCCTATAGATATAATTGAAGCAGAAAGTCCACAGAGGAAACCTCTGCGAACTTTCTGTGCAAAGTGAGGCTGGAAGAACCGCGATGCATCGCCGCCGCGGTTTTTCCCGCAGCTCTTTTTTGCTGCGGTACGCCACGTGGGGCCTTAGCCTTAAGGCGTTTTCCAGCTCATTTTTATTGATGATCTATCCTCAGAATAAATAATCAATAAGAGATAAGTGACCCCCACTGATCAGCTGTATGAAGGGGCTATGGCACCTGTTTATATCATACACTGTCTGTTTATAGTGACCGTGTGATGTAATTCCAGTCTTGTCACATAGACGTGTATAGGATGAGGCTGTAGTTACATTACATGGCCGCTATGAGATGAATGACACTGTGTAAACAGAGAATGGGTCACGGCGCTTACACAGGTACCATGGGTCATTCAAACAGTTGTTCCTCGGGGGTCCTGGGTATTGGACCCCAAAAATTTTTTTCCTTTTTAATTAGGAAACACCTGGGGCATTAATAAGAGGCAAATTATTTAAAGAGGACCTTTCACGTCCTCATGTATATGCAGTTTTACATACTGCTAGAAAGCTGACAGCGCGCTGAATTCAGCACACTGCCGGCTTTCACGTTATATGCCCCGGGGCTGGAGATATCGGGGGTCTAAATTTTCCCGTTCACTGTCAGAAGGGCGTTCCTGACAGTCTAGCTGCGCTGTGAGGAACGCCCTCCCTGACGGTTCTCGTTCATAGACTTGTACTAGGGGGGGGCGTTCCTCACAGCTCAGCGTCATCACTGGCTGAGTACACCCCAGTACAATTCTATGGACGGGTACTGTAAGGGAGGGCGTTCCTCACAGTGCAACTAGACTGTCAGGAACGCCCTTCTGACAGTGAACGGTGAAATTTAGACCCCCGATATCTCCAGCTCCGGGGCATATGACGGGAAAGCCGGCAGTGTGTTGAATTCAGCGCACTGTCGGCTTTCTAGCGGTATGTAAAACCGCATATACATGAGGACATGAAAGGTCCTCTTAAAGGGGTGCAAAGGGAAGTTATTAGTTTAAAGATGCACTTGGGGGTATTATTCATTATGGGGGGTTATATTATATATTTTATAATTGGGGTAGCAGCAGGATGGGGGCTTTGTGTAGGTGAGGACAATGTGAGTCAGGTGCCTGGAAAAGTGAGGAGCCAAAGATGTCTGTGTTGCAAACTTTACAGAGACTGGAAGAAGTGGTCATGGCCATCCAGATGAAAGAGATGCGGAATGTGAACGATTAGTCAGAGACGTCACTGGTAAGTCACTAAATGCTACTGCCCTGTATTCACCTAAATCATCTGCAGAGCCTGATATATACCACTATACGCTCACCGTATACTGATAGTATCGGTATACAAACATGTCCAAGTAGGGGGCCCACTTGGACATGTTCGCCCCCCTGTGCTAAACCCCTAGCTACGCCTCTGATCAGCATCCTCCCCTGGTTGTGCCTGTGACATATCAAGAACCCCCTCTGCATCCAAGGAAGAGTCTTCATCTTCCTCCTCCTCTTCCAGTCTAGGAGTCCCAGGTCCTTAATAACTCTGCCCCAGATCCTCACCCTCCACCATTAACACAGGGCAATGGCAGTGACTAAGAGGTGGAAACTGTTCCATCTTTTCCGTCCTTCGTTGCATGAGTTTAAGGGTTTCCTGCAAGATATACAATAGAGGGATAACATCGCTGATACAGCATTGTCCTTGCTGACAAATTTGCTGACTTCTTCAAATGACTTGAGAAAGCTGCACGCTTCCCTCATGAGTCACCAATGACTGACCTCAAAGTAAGAAATTGCCCCTGTGGTCTGCTGCATGAAATAATTGTTCACCACCTTCTGCTGCTTACACAGACACATGCTAGGCATGTTTAAGGTGGACTTCCACCAAGTTGAAATGTCGCAGGTAAGGTGGTGCAAAGACAGACCGTTTTGTCACTGCAAATCGAGCAGGGTGTTTTCTGCAAAGTAAATATCTCTAAAATGCGCATACTTTTCTTGCCATGAGGAGCACATCTTTTAAGCCACTATACAGATTAATAAAGTGCCAAACCACCAGATAAAGGACATGTGCCATACAGACAAAGTGTGTTACTCATCCTAACTGCAGCACAGCAACAATCTTGGTGTCATTGTAGCTGGCAACGCTGCCCAGGTGGAGTTGGCGAGGAGCCATCCAGTGGGACGCTTGCTTCAGAATACCCATGAAACAATGGGGGAGGAAGAGGAGTGGTAGCAACGGCTTTCACTGGTGAAGATGGTGGCAAGAAATGGTCCAGAGAGGAGTATCCAGAGGAGTTGGATGGTTTTGGAACTGGGTCTGCACAATCTGGGTGGAAATAGCACCTGGCCTTGCTGTGTTTCTGGACTGTGGCCACTGCCATAGTCTCAAAACACTACTCAGAACATTGACCCTGTGGGCCATGAAAACCATGTATTGTCCTTGACCATAATTGTCATAATTGCTGCTCCACATGTTGATGGTTGCATGCACATTTCCCCAGATTAACTTATTCAAGGAAAGGCTCACGTTCTCCGACACGACACAAGGCAATATAAAGTAGGGACAGCTTTCCTAGAGAAATAATGGCAGCTATGTATGCCATCAGTTGGCGAAACACAGTGGAACTAAGTGGTACAGAAATGACTGCACCTCCAGCAGCTTGGCCAGGTACTAGTTAAGTTGCACAACTGCCAGATGATTGGGTGCATATTGCTGTTTCCTGGCCACGTTGCCTTATAGATGACTGACATTGACATGGAAGAGGAGGTGGAGAAACAGTTGGTGATGATGATAACGACAACCATTTGTTTTGTTTAGATGTGGCCTACCTACAAGGATGATAACAGGGAAGGGTAGAAGATCAGCCTTGCTCATTGTGAGTGATGCCTTTTCATGTGAGTACGTAAAGATGTTGTTCCTGTACATCCACAGCTAAGTTTCTGCTTGAAGATCTTACACATTGCCATATATTTATTATTTGCCAATATACAAAAAAATTACCACATGGGTGATGACCGGGTGTAGTTGCTGCTTTTCAGTCTATGAGAATAAAGAGACTTTCTGAGTTTGGAACTCAAAGGGGAAGAAACAGATATGAATATGAAATTGACATAGAAATGTTGTCAACTTTTGTTTAATTTAATACATATGCACACTTCCAGGCACTTGAACTGAAGTAAAGTTAGATAATCCAATTCAGGAAACTCAATCCTGCAAAAGTTCAACCTGGATCTATGTGTACTACAAGGACAACACTTTTGTTCTCTTACCACTTTCTGTGGAAGAGTGAAGAAATCAGGCAATACCTTTTAGAGGCTAACTGAGTATATTTGATAGTAAGCTTTCGAGAGTGCTAGCTCTCTTCTTCAGACCAGGTCTCAGGCAAAATTTCAGGTATTCCTGCACACTACAGGGAGATAAAAATTTACAGCACTGCTGGACAAAAGCTAACTTTACTTAGGGATTCAGGTCTCTGTCCAATGAGGAGCTCCTATCTGTCAGGATTCTCTATCCGGCTGCTGCACCTTTAATGTTACCCTGCCAACCTGGGAAGTTGCAGCTTCAGAGACTTCCTGGCTTGGTCCAATTAGCAGCTTAGGAGGCCTATATAAGACCACTCCTTACTGATACAGGTGCCGACTAATTTAGTGTGCTACCTAGTTTGGCTCTCCATCTTGTCTGTGTATAACTGTTTGCTTACTGACTTTTGGCTTGCTCCCTGGAATCCCTATTTGACTCCTGATTCTGCTTTGATGTACCCATTTGGATTTGTAACCCTTGGCTTGTTTTCCTGGATATTGCTTTGGTCTTCGATTCTGTATATTATGTTCTCTCCTGGTTTTGACCCTCCTGTAAGACTTTTCTTGTCTCGACGCCACTGCGTAACTTTTAGCGGATTTTGTTTTGGTTTCTGCAGGGGTGCATCTATTATTGGTACATCTCTCTGTCTGGTGACAATTCAGATTCCCAAATTCCGTGCAAGTCCATCTTGTCTCGTGATAAGCTCTGGTGAAGGTATCTGGGGATTGGTCTTGGCTTGCTAAAATGTGCTAGTTTTAAATAGCTATCTCTGTTGCTCACAGTTATCAGCTAATCTCCTGCTATAGCTTTTATTGTGGTCTTGCATAAAACCATAACACTATCACTACAGATAGCTACTCCCTAACTGTTTCTGGATGGCTCTTCACCCACTACCTTCTAACTCCTATATCATGTAGTCCTTTCTCTACCATACCACTATTACAGAGTACATAGAGAGGACAGACGTATTGACATGTGGTTAAAACAAACCACATCACTGCAGACAGCAGGCACAAGGCACAACATTTACAAATTATATAGTGCACGTCCTTCTTACACAGTACTGTATTTTTATCTGTCGTAGGATCAGAACAACCAACTCAAAAAATCAAAAACTAATAGAATGACGGTGATGATAGATTGCCCCCTTTACCCTATTGTTTGATGGCTTGTGTGATGAACCGACCCTCAGTTTTATATCTTTCTTGGAAGTGTGTTTTACTTGCTTAGGTCAGTCCTTCCCCCACTTGGAATGCGGTGCTTTAGTTGAGTCCACATTGCTGGACGATACGCTTCACTGGTTTTATGTGTGTTCATTGGAGATGGCTTGCTATAGCCAGGCACTTTTATTATCCCTGGCCAGATGGGATGGGGGATAGCAAGCCTTAACTTCACCCTTCTCTCCGAGGATTCTGCAAAGGTTGGAGAAGGGGGGCTGCCTGGGAGCAAGGGGTGGGTGGAGCACTAGCCATATGCTGTGGGCAGACCTGGATTCTGGGGTCATTCAGCAAAGAGGCAGTAAGGAGCTCTGATCTGGGAGAAGATGAGAGGGCCTGCCCTACTGAGGAATGCTTTGAGGGCCTAGTTCTGGACAGCATGTAGAAGGATTATTTTATGCAACTTGCTTAAGCTTGCGCCCTAGGCCCAAAACTCTGCCGTGGCCTAGAGAAACGGACTACGATTCATTGTGCTGAGCATGGAAGAGAGACAGCTAGGACAAAGCTGTGTGCTCAGGTATCTTTTCTAAACTTTTATTTCCCTTTTATTTTGTTTTGTATTGTATCATCGGCTCTTTTGCTTGTATGTTTATGCTTGATCATATTAATATTGTATATTTCTGTATATGCTATTAATCCATACCGACCCACTTGGGTTATTAAATATATAAAATTTATATCGCTCGTTTCGTTTTTATTCTATGACCCGGTCTACTCACGGTGTGTGAGTGGGAGGTTAAGAAAGAAGTTTGATCGCAGGCGTGCCAGGCGGCTGGGCAAGGCGATATTCTTCACAGTGGTGGCAGCGTTGTGGGATATTAGGGTAACAGTGTGTGGGTGTGGTATCACGCAGACACTGGGGATTGCGGCAATCCTATGGAACGAGCGCGGTATGAGATCAAGCTTAAAATACAGTGAAAGTTTGGTACAGTACTGTTCCCTCCCTTCTTCTTTTTTCTGTCCTATCTTTTATTTGGCAACGGCTTCCAGTGGATGGCTGGTGGGACCAGAAGCATAACCAAACGTCTGCAGGACTTGGTTGCTGCTGAACTCCAGGAGATGGCAGATATGGAAGCTACCATAGCCATGCAGGAGGCGGAGCAAGGTCCTGAGAGGCTGGCACCAGACAACATCACCATGCCAGACGGTTCCGCAGGTGCCCGGACCCCAGAGGTAATTGTACCTGGAGGGACCAGTAGCCCCAGTTCTGTGGGGGTAACGGACTTATACTTGCAAATGGCCTTACAGCAGATAGATGCTAGTGACTCTAGCACCCGTCTGCAGGTGATTCTCCAGTACCGAGAAGCTGCAGAGCGCCGGGCGGAGAGAGAAGCTGCAGAGCGCCGGGTGGAGAGAGAGGCCGCTGCTGCTGCTGCAGAGCGCCGGGCGGAAAGAGAGGCCGCTGCTGCAGAGCGTCGGGTGGAGTTGGAGCATCAGCTTGAGCTAAAAAAGCTGGAACTTTGCCAGCAGGCGCAACCTTCCCCTGCACCAACTCCAGGAGCCCGAGCACTAAAGATCCGATCCGAGGACTTTCCAATCTTGGAAGATAACGGGGACTTGGACTCGTTCTTGCGGGGGATTTGCGCGGGTGTGTAAGCAGCATCATATTCCCCAGGCAGAATGGGCCCGTTACCTGTCTCCCCGGCTGAAGGGAAAAGGCCTGGATGTTTCCACGAGCTTACCAGTGGACGCGGACTATGAGACCATCAAAGTGGCGCTGATCCGGAGATACCGGCTCACGCCGGAGGTGTACCGCAAAAAGTTCCGGAATATCCAGTGGGGTCCCACAGAGAGCTATGCGGATGTTCTGCACCACTTACAGGTTACATTCTGGCAGTGGATCAAAGGACTTACTGTCACCACGTTTGAGGGAATTGGGGATCTTATGATAAAGGAACAATTTCTCCAGGTGTGCCCTCTGGAGGTCCGCCAGTTCATGTGTGATCGGAAACCCACAACAGCAGACAATGCTGCAGAGATTGCTGACGACTATGTGTCCACCAGGGAGCAAGGGATCAAGAGAGGAGCCACACTGCAGAGACCCCCAAGCGGGAAGGAGGGGCAAAGTTGGAGTTCACCACAGCCTGCGGTCTCCAAGTGGGGTAAGACAAACTCTGTCCCGGGTGCCCCCTCTACTTCCCCTGTCCCAAGAACTCTGGGCGCCCCGGGGACCACCTCTAAATCCCAAGGAGAGGTCCAGCGGTGTCATGCTTGTAACCAGCCAGGACATTTCAAGGCGGAGTGCCACAACCACTCTAAGAACCCCCCTGTTTCCCCAGCCACGGCAGCTGGCTCATCTGTATACTTGGTGGGGAGGGAGGGGTTGCAATCCGATGCCAACAGTCAACAGGTCATTGTTGGGGGTAAAGTGGTCATGGGATTTCGGGACACTGGGGCGCAGATTACTCTGGTGCAACCTGACTTGGTCCCTGCGGACAGTATTATCCCTGGAAAAACTCT
Organism: Leptodactylus fallax; assembly: GCA_947044405.1. Lineage (NCBI taxonomy): Eukaryota > Metazoa > Chordata > Amphibia > Anura > Leptodactylidae > Leptodactylus > Leptodactylus fallax. The sequence goes on from CAMRHE010000024.1 coordinate 5,986,040, forward strand.
GACCCTGAAGGGTATTGGACAAGAACGCGTAACTGTGCCCATGGCTTGCGTCCATTTGGACTGGGGTGCGGGAAAAGGGATGCGTGATGTGGGGCTAGTGTCTGATCTGCCTGCCAATGTACTATTGGGAAGAGATTTGGGGCCCTTGGTGTCCCAATATGGGGTGGGAGCAGCCCCACCTCGCTGTGACAAAATGTCTGTACTGAAGGATGATTTTAATGAGGTGTTGAAGCCTGCCACACAGACACAGGCAGAGGGAGGGGTTAGCCTTTTGTCTCCCCTTGCTGTGTGTCCAGCTAAAGTAATCAGTGAGCATGTGAATGAGGCATTGTGGAATGCTGACCTGGCTGTAGCCCCGCCCACATCTGCGGGTGATGAGAGCCCCCTCAGTGTGACCCTGGCTCAGCCATTCACCCATGCAGTTCACTGTGAATCAATGAATGAATGCAATGTCAATGTAATTGCTAATTCTTGCCTTGCAGGTTTACAGGGTAGCTCTTCTGAGATGCTGGGGGCAACCCCAACTGAGGACAATGTGCCAGGTGGTCAGGTGGGTCACGGGGATCTCAGGGCCGATCCAGATGAGGAACGGACTGCTGGTGTTGCGGTGGTAACCTGCAGCCAGAGTGCGAGAGGGGGTGGAAGGCGCACCGACCCCTGAGCCGTTCCCTCTGTCACCCGGAGATGGCACTGAGTCCGCCATGACTAGCCTCCCCACACTGGAGCCGGAGGAGCCCAGCGGGTATGTGACATGCACATCTCTTCTGTCTGGTCCCAGTCAGGAGTTCAGGGACGCTGTCCAAGCTGACCGCAGTCTGGACGCATTGAAGGAGCATGCTACTCAACCTCCCTTGGAGTCGGACAAGGACCGCGTGTACTGGGAGCAAGGGAGGTTGTACCAGGAAACGATCCCCACAAAGGGAAAAGAAAGTCGGCTCAGGGAGAAACAGTTGGTGGTACCCCAACCCTACCGGGTGGAGTTGTTGCGGATTGCCCATGATATTCCACTGGCAGGCCACCTGGGGATTGCTAAGACCAAGGCTCGCCTCAGCCACTTATTCTACTGGCCTAAGATGGGGATAGATGTAGCTAAATACTGCCGTTCATGTGACACTTGTCAGAGTATGGGCAAGGCTGGGCAAGGCTCCAAAGCACCAATGATACCTATGCCCATCATAACTGAACCTTTCCAGCGGGTGGCTGTGGATCTCATTGGACCCCTGTCCATTCCCAGTCGCACCGGGAAACGTTTCATATTAACGGTAGTAGACTACGCTACTAGGTACCCGGAAGCTGTCGCGCTGTCTTCCACCCGGGCTGATGTAGTGGCCAAGGCTCTGGTAGGCATCTTCTCCCGTGTTGGATTTCCCAGAGAGATGCTCACAGACCAAGGTACCCAGTTCATGTCTGCCTTGATGCAAGGCCTGTGTAAGGTAACAGAGGTGCAACATCTGGTGTCCAGCCCGTATCACCCACAGACCAATGGCCTGTGTGAACGGTTCAATGGCACCCTGAAGCAGATGCTCAGGATGTTAGTCGAGTCCCACGGGCGCGACTGGGAGCCTTATCTCCCGCACCTGCTGTTCACTTACCGGGAGGTGCCGCAAGCCTCAACGGGGTTCTTCCCCTTTGAGCTCTTGTATGGGAGACGTGTACGTGGGCCCCTAACTCTTGTGAAAGAGTCCTGGGAAGGAGAAACAGCCATCCAAGGTGTGCCAGTCGTGCCCATGGCCCAAGTGCAGACGGCATGGGGTGCTGGAGGTGGGACCCAAGAAGGAGGTGTGTCAAATGTATTACCTGTCAATGTATTGTGGAGGGATGGTTTGGGGAAGCATAATCTCAGTCATTTGCCCAAGGTATCACCATCACCCACCCAAGTACAGGAGGAACAGGGTGTAGGCCCAAAGGGGCAAGGCGTCTGGGAGGGAGGACAGGGTCCAAACATACCTGTGCCAGAACCAGAGGTGCCCCTAGGTTTGGAAGCAAAGGGGGAGGTGCAGAATCCCCTAGAACTCTCCCAACTAGCGGCTAGTGTGGGAGAGACCCTGAGAGACTGCCGGGAAGGGGTCTCTAAACTGGTATCACAAGGGCCTGGGGTTGCGAGTGTGGATCTGCGGGATGCCAGCACTCAGCACGAGGTCCCAGTGCAGGCCGGGGGTAGCCAGGTGGGCGGAGACTGCCGGGATGGGGTCTCAGCACCGGTACCACAAGGGCCTGGGGTTGCGAGTGTGGATCTGCGGGATGCCAGCACTCAGCACGAGGTCCCAGTGCAGGCCGGGGATAGCCAGGTGGGCGGAGACTGCCGGGATGGGGTCTCAGCACCGGTACCACAAGGGCCTGGGGTTGCGAGTGTGGATCTGCGGGATGCCAGCACTCAGAACGAGGTCCCAGTGCAGGCCGGGGGTAGCCAGGTGGGCAGAGACTGCCGGGATGGGGTCTCAGCACCGGTACCACAAGGGCCTGGAGTTGTGAGTGTGGGTCTGAGAGACGCCACCACTCGGGGGAGGGACCCAGAGCAAGCAGGAGGTAGCCAGGTCTACTTAGTTCAGAGCCTGAACCTTAGAAGAGTCTCCATTCAGACAGGAGAGGAAGAGGGTATCAGTACGCCAGGAATATGGTCAGGGACCAGCGCAGGTCCTGGCGGGGTGAGGCCGCCAAGGTGTCCGCGGAAGGCGATCTTAGGATCGTCCTTCCTCCCGACACGCTCTAAAAGGGGGAGGTGTGATGAACCAACCCTCAGTTTTATATCTTTCTTGGAAGTGTGTTTTACTTGCTTAGGTCAGTCCTTCCCCCACTTGGAATGCGGTGCTTTAGTTGAGTCCACATTGCTGGACGATACGCTTCACTGGTTTTATGTGTGTTCATTGGAGATGGCTTGCTATAGCCAGGCACTTTTATTATCCCTGGCCAGATGGGATGGGGGATAGCAAGCCTTAACTTCACCCTTCTCTCCGAGGGTTCTACAAAGGTGGGAGAAGGGGGCTGCCTGGGAGCAAGGGGTGGGTGGAGCACTAGCCATATGCTGTGGGCAGACCTGGATTCTGGGGTCATTCAGCAAAGAGGCAGTAAGGAGCTCTGATCTGGGAGAAGATGAGAGGGCCTGCCCTACTGAGGAATGCTTTGAGGGCCTAGTTCTGGACAGCATGTAGAAGGATTGTTTTATGCAACTTGCTTAAGCTTGCGCCCTAGGCCCAAAACTCTGCCGTGGCCTAGAGAAACGGACTACGATTCATTGTGCTGAGCATGGAAGAGAGACAGCTAGGACAAAGCTGTGTGTTCAGGTATCTTTTCTAAACTTTTATTTCCCTTTTATTTTGTTTTGTATTGTATTATCGCACTTTTGCTTGTATGTTTATGCTTGATCATATTAATATTGTATATTTCTTTATATGCTATTAATCCATACCGACCCACTTGGGTTATTAAATATATAAAATTTATATCGCTCGTTTCGTTTTTATCCTATGACCCGGTCTACTCACGGTGTGTGAGTGGGAGGTTAAGAAAGAAGTTTGATCGCAGGCGTGCCAGGCGGCTGGGCGAGGCGATATTCTTCACAGCTTGTTTGTTAATATTTCAAACTGAGGAGAAAGTCTTATGCATCAACATTATTTACATGTTATTCTCATAGTCAACAGTTTTAAGTTTAGTAGTATGATTTAATTCTACACTATAGAATCGTTGTCTAAAGAGCAATACTTATCTAAAGAATAGTAGAGGCATTTTTTACACATATTATAACGTATTTGTCATTTTTAATTTTGAAAATATTTCTGCTTGTGCTCTTGAAAACTATTTTAGGCTAAGGTCCCATATTGCAGAAAGGCAATGTTTTGGCTGCTGCAGAAACACAGCAGGAAAATACATAGCATTTTACAGTACCAACAAAGTGAGATTTTAAAATCATCCACAAATTGCAAAAAAAAGTAAAAAATCTGCAGAATAACAGCGTTTTTGAAAAATGTAGCATGTTAATTTTAGCTGTGGAATTGCAAGCTTTTTCCCTGTATATTTAATAGGCAAAGAAAAAAAAAAACTGCAAAACTCAATATAAAGTGCTGTGGAAAAAAGCTCATTGAGTTTTGACTGAGTTTTTTTCCATTGCATTTTTAATTGTGTTTCTTTACATGGGGCCTTAGCCTTACACTAACACTCTGTAACCTACCCCAATTTTTCATTAGGGTGCTATTACCTGAGCATTAGCAGCCACCATTAAGATTTTATCACTAATTTCCTTTCTGTACCTGAACTTATAGTTGCTTAAGTTTGAAAATCCCAGTGTTAACAGGGTTGCTACCTTTACTTGTTTTAAGGATATTAGTAAATTAAGTTTAATGGACATATATCTGATTGAATTTGAAGAAATTAATTTAATTATTTAGTGTGTTACTACTACATGTCTGACAGAACCAACACTTAAATACCATCAATAAATGCATTGTACTTAAAACAATGATCAATAATAATCAAAAATGTAATATCATAAAATGATCTATATGCACTTATAAATTAGGTGATGCTCTAATTTCAGAAATAGTATTAGAAAGTCACTTTGAAGTTCTGTAAATATTTTTTCATGAATATAGCTTACACTTTATTATTTACACTTATTTTATGTATGTGGAATTTATTATGAGCAAGAAATGAATTCAAGGCATGACATATTCAACTTAATATGTTTCTTTCCATTTTCCTGTAATGTTCTTTTGATCTTCTAGGATAAAAAATGCATGAAATATTTCCTCCATCAATGTAAAGATGCATGGTCAACTATTAGTATGTGAAATATAACTGGCAAATATAGAATTATTGTTCTAATGCATGCTTACTGTGTGGGTTTTTTTTGTTTTTGTTTTTTCCTAAGGAGAGGGTGTGCTTTACGAAGCAAAGTCCTTGATGAATCAGTTATTAATATGTGGTATATGGTGAAATTGGCAGAATGCACCTAGAGGAGACACACATGATGACCAGCCTGGGAGGGGTTTTTAGTTTTTTCTATTTGTTTATTTGTTTGTTTTTAATTGAACATTGGGAATTTCTTGGCTCTAAATATTCAAGTGGTCCTGAATGATGTCAACACCAGCTTGTACTGAGTGTGGTTACTGTCCCAAACATGGAAATTGTGTGGCTGCAGCATTTCTGGCAGGGAGGAACAGGTACTTTTTTCTCTTGAGGCCAATTCACTACAATATCTAGACATGTTAGCAAAACCCTTAAAACACTGCAATTAACAAAATAACGGGTAGCCACACATAGAATATCACTTTGGGATACATTTTTTTGTAGTGTATGAATCGGGAGATTAAAATGTATTAATTTTTTAACTGTTAGAGAGTATGTTGAAATGCTAACTGCATGAAATGCCCTTTTGTATTGTATTATTTTGTACCTTTTTGACCTTTTGTGTCTATATAGTAGCCAATATCTTCAATAAAAGGAGCATTTTTTAGTCTTTTACATAGCTAAATAGAGGTACCCCTGTTTTCTGCTATTTGCATCTCCATATCACCATCATTGCCCACTTCTGATTAAACAGACATACCTGCCCATGCAATCAGCTACAATGTGGCAATTGCCTTTTACTCATGTTTCCTGTAGTGGTTAAAAGTCGTCAGAGCCATCTTTCCAAATATCCAGTTCTTTTTTTGTATGTCAACCATTTCACCTAAACTAGGTTCAAATAGGTAGAATCTGTTAAAATTACTGTATTAAAAGTATGCCATGCTGGAGTAAAGTTAGATTTTTGTCTTGTCTTTCCCTGCTGGATGACCGGCTGTGACATACCTTACTAGTTGCATTTTATTATTATCATAATTGAATATACAGTATTCTAGATTATTTTGAAAAAGGTTTTTCTTGCACAGTAGGTAAGTTCTTATTTTTCCAGTCCTTGCTGTCCTAATAAATCAACATTAGTGATATTTTCCCATGAATTTTATATGAAACTGCAGTTATGTATGCAATAATATCAAAACACAGATGTTTCTTGTTCTGCCCAGTGGATCAGAATCTGATGCTAAAATTGTATTATATCTTGACATGCTTGAGTTAATGGTTTATTCTAATTAGAAAGGTTATAGCGCCATGTAGTAGTCCTTTAGTTACATTACCTGTTGAATTCCTCTTATGAAGCCATTGCATTATGGGAGCCACAATGCACTCTGTGTAAAGCAAGGCATTCTGGGAGTAAGAACTCTGCCCACAAGACATTGGGATGCCATCTCTTGCACTACTCACACTTAAGCTTCATTATTCCTGTGCAAGTATATCTGGGAGGAATTCTCTTATTTCTATGTTAATGTATTTATTGTCCAGAACTGTTAGTGATCCATGTATAGCTTACTCAGGAAGTTGTTACTGGTAGTAAGTTATGTGTGTATATATATAGGCTGCCGTCTTACCATGTGCTTTTCACTGTTGATTTTAAGTGTCATGGCCGTGGGATTCATGCTCAATACTTATACCTGTACTTTTTGTATTCTTATAGTTTTACCACATTACCATATCTACATATCTACAACCTGTTGACCAATAAATAGACTACAGAAAAAACAGTCTGTTGATTTGGAAGACAGAAGGTTTATGCTGTATGTCAGACTGCACACTGAGAGAACGTGTAAGAAGAGAGAACATTTCTTATGCTCATAGTGGATAATCAGCTGTGTTTTTGAATCACTTCTATATTAACTATTTCGATAGCATAAAAAAAAAAATAATGCGCTTAAGGCCCCTTTGAGTCTAATCAATTAGAGCAATATGCTAAACAATGTTTACTTCCATGTCCTGACCTCCACTACCAGGCAGAGAACACAAGGAGGTCTTACAGTATATAACTCTGGCATTGATAGTCAGAAAACAAATTATACTCTAGTATTTTTTATGTCATGAGACACTTGTAAACAAGTCTTACTTTCTTCTTGCATAGTCTATCTTTTACAATGTTTAATTGAAGTCAATTAAATATCTTCCTAATTGTAATATTTCCTTTCCGTGCCTACAATAGCATTTTTTATACTTTGAATGTATTTAAAAGGGACTTGTCATATTTAATCTAGTATCAGAATTTTCTTAGTTAATTTGTGATAGCTAGGTTTACATAATTCTGCTATATACAGTAAGCAGAAACAGAACACTGGCATTTAGACACATATATTTAGAAGCAGTACAAACTTAATCTTAAAATGAATTTACTGAAATTACATCAATCTGTCAGTATCCTTCTTATATTTATTCAGTTTTTCTGTTTTTTTTTTCTGTTATATCTAAAACAGGAGCTGTATTCTGTATGGCTAAAATGGTGTAGTCTTAAAGTGCACTTAAAGGGGTTGTGCAAGATAAAAAAAAATGGCTGATTTCTGTTTTCATCACATCTGTTGGTCACATGGCCATGCTGCAGTTCAGTCTTATTCATTCATTTAATGGAATGTAACATTGGTACTATGTGACAGGAAATAAGAAGCATAATAGGATCATTATACAATAAGCTTGGGACAGTCTAGGATTCCAAAGAAGCAACGGAAAAGGCCTGGTAACAAGTCTTTTAACATCAGGCGAGACACATCTGAGCTAAGGGTAGAGAATATGGCAAGAGGTGAATTACGCTACGATGCCCACACCTTTTGGAATTTTTGGGGCATTTATGAACCTTGTAGACAACATTAAAATTTTTAATGTTTTATTAACTAAGATATTCACTGGGATAGAGATGGAGATTGTTCTGCATCTATTGAAGTGCAATTATCTTCCTGGCCATAAAGAGAGATTCGATAAGTAGAATATGGGTATGATTGGGCCACACTTCTTGATAGTGTGTCAGAATTTCATTTTGAAATTCTGTAAACTGTCACTATGCCAACACTATGTTCTTGTGGCATTTTCTCCCATAAAGAGATAACAGGCAGGCCAGTCCAGGTTCTCTTCTGGCTCTCAAGTGTTGTTCTTATCAGGGAAGATATTCCAGCTTTTTCAGCTGGAAGGCCATTCACACTGACAGTGTACCAATTTATTTATTTTTTTTTTAAATTCTGTAAATGTTACTCTTTGGTGCCCTATCTGCTCCTATAAAGGAATAATTTTTGTGGCTTTTTTATAAACCCAATTATGTATCACTTTTCAACTGGTGGGCACACAAACTGTGCGCCACAAATTTTTCTTGAAATTCTGTATATTGACACTGCTATGTTGCTATGGCATTTGCTCCCATATAGGGATAAGTGGCAGGATAATACATGTTCTCTTCTAGCTTCTAAGTGCTGTTCCCATTGTCATAGAATCCTTTACATTTCAGAAGATATTCTAACTTTTTCAGTTAACAAGCTAGACATGCTGACAGTGTGCCACAATTTTTTTTTTAATTCTGTAATTGTCACTCCTCCTTGGTGCCACATCTTCCCCCAAAAAGGTATAATTTTTTATTGCTTTTTTATAAGCTCAATTCTTTATCACTTTTCAACTGGCAGACACGCTGAATGTGTGCCACAAATTTTTGTTAACACCTAGACGTCACTAATCTGGCTATTTACATCGCTCTATCTGATACTCCATGCTGCAGTCACATTAATTAAAGTTAAACACCTGTGATTTACAACTGCTCATGTAGGAGTGATAAGTACTGGCATCTCTATGCTAAAGTTATTGTCCTGGTGTTACACTGTGATAAGGGAAGCTTTTAGAACTTTTATCATCATTTTTATCAACAAAATTTAACTCTTTATGGTGGCCACAATCAAGTGAAACAGCCTTTCCATTCACATTGCGCTAGCAGAACTTACTCCCCTGCTAGCCCCTCCCTTCACCTACTTCCTGGATGTTTGCTCTGTCTCAGCGGGGAGCGTAGCTAGAGATAACACAAGCAGTTTACATCCCTCTACTATACTAAACTACTGGTTAATTTACATGTGGACCAGGGGTCCAGAAAATAAGCCATGCTGAATATAAAACCATATAAAACATATTTTTTGTTGAAAAACTATATAAATGTGCAGCCCCTGTAATCAGCACTATAAAATCAAATTTCAATATGTTTATGTGCAATAGTATTTATGAAAAAAATTTTGTTTTAGGTAAAAGAAGCAAAATTTTATATTTTTTTCACATTGTATACCATTCTTCTACTTGTAGCAAAAAAATAGTCAACTTATTGAACAAACAAGGCTATGTATTATAAACCTTATGTATCCTGAAAAAAACATGCTAAAATAATTGAGATATGCAAAGCCATTAAAAAGATATTGCTGTGTAAAGTAATGCATACCAAAGTGCTAAATTTGGCCTGAGAATTGGGGCATCAATGATGCTTGGTCCTGAAAGGATTAAAATAACAAAATAAAAAAACCTCACCACCTTTTTTTTTTTTTTTTTTTTGCCACAATTGTTTCTCTAAAATAGCAAGCCTATTTCATTTACAAGTCCCCAAAGTGGTCTAAATTTTATATGAAACCTTTGCATTTTGCAATATAACTGCCATGTGTGCATGCAAAACCATGGGTAAGAACATTCCCACAAAACTGGCTAATAGTTGGAGCATTTTAAATGTTAAAATGTCTAAAAGTACGTGGCAGCACAGAGTATGGTTAAACTAGCAGTTTGTATCTACTGCTCCGTTTCTCATAGACATAAATATCACTCTCACTTTGACATAACTTTGGCTGTTTTTGCCTTAGAGAGCTAGATAGAGTCCTATATACCCTGAAAGCACCATGCACTATGTTTTAAGCCAATTTAAGCTTTGATTTGTGAAGAACTTATTTGATCCGAAAGGAGTCTTTGGACTGAACCACCCAAACCTGAAAGTAAATACATTTTCAGAGGTTCTCCTATTTCTATCGGGGAGTGTAAGCTAACTGTCCAAAAACATGAAGTAGAAAAGATAAAAAATTGGTGGAATAATTATTGGGGTGCCTGTTCTTATGTGCTTGGGATAGCACAGAAATCAAATTATAAAAACAAAATGTAAGGGGAGGAACATATAATCTGTATTGTGAATTATAATGCAGGGCGTCAGCATACGGTTAGCTCACCCCCAAAGCTTCTACCCACTATTACTGAATAGTTATGACTTAATCAGAAAATAGAAAGGGAAAGGAACATAACCAAAACAAAGTGCTAGCAGTAGTCTCTAATAGCTGACTGCTTTTAATGGAGTGCTTTATCTAATTCATCACTTTTTTAATATTTCCTGGACCCAATCAGGGAGGTACATTTCTTGGAGAATACACTGCTTAGGCTGGGTTCACATCAGTCAAAAACTGATTTTGAACAGTTTATTTTAAAACCTATTGATTTCAAAGGGTTGTAAAAACCATCCGCAGTTGTGCGTTTGGAGCATTTCCGTCTAGTATCCGCTCTTTTGGGTGGAGAAAAAAGTCGAACTTGCAGGACTTTTTCTCCGTCCAAAAAATAAGGATACCAGGAGTACAGCTAAATTGAGGTCTATGGAAGGCAGACACAAATACATTACCAATAGATGGTAATCTGTTTGTGACCGTTTTGTAATCCGTTTTTCCCTCTGCGCATTTTCAGAATGAAGAAGAGGTTAAAAAACGGATTTGTCCAAAATGGACCCAAACGGACAATTTTTTAATTGGACATCCATTGCCTAATCCGTCTAAAATCTGCTGTGTAACCATTTGGAATTCTTTTTGGAACTTTTTTTTTTGTTTTTGTTTTTTATATAAGCGGTTTGGCAGCGGATGGATACCAGGCGCAAGTGTGAACCTAGTATCACATGGGCTTTCCAGTGAAGGTGAGCTAGTTATGAAAACCCAGGGTAGGCCTGCAGCTCAGGAAAATCTTTTCTATTAGGCGTTAGGCAGTAATTCAGTGTTGTTGAATACCTCAATGAATCCCCACAATATGGTTATTAATATTCTAAGGGAGATGTGCTGAATACTTTAGTCAATGTTAAAGTGAAATGTTTAATAGTTTTCATGGTAGATTCCGATAGCTTAGGTTGTAGGTAGCTGGAACTCGCTGAATATGTTTCTTCCCTGTACAGCATCCATGACAATCCCCCTCATAGTTTATTTTTAAATGTGTACAATATTTATAGATGTGACATTCTGAACTGTCATTCCTAACCTATCCTCTTGGCTGGACATGACCAGATATGTGTTACACGTTACAGCATAACTAAACCTTCAAATAACTTGTGATTTTTGGACAGCATCTGTGACAATAATAAATATTGTAATATGCTTTATTAACAAATCCACAATATTTCCCTTCTTTCTCTATTCCTAGCTGAAATTTTCACAAAGCTATCATGATTACAGTCTGTTGCTGTCATCAGTCATATGGTGACAGCTTCAGACATTAACAATAGTGGAGTGATGAAAGCAGATGGAGCCGCCTTTGTTTGTGTCCATTCCCTTTGACTATAATGCAAACAACATGATGGACACCTTCTTCCAACATGATGGACACCTTCTTGATGTTTACTTTTGTAACATCAGAAAAGTAAAAAAAAAGCATGGTAGAAGAAAGCTTTTGCCATGTGTTTTACATGGAGTGAATACAGTTGGCCATCCAATGGAGGGGTCTCTGTCTGCAACTGTCTTTTAATATCAAATGCCTAAGGGTGAGCTCTTAATATAATGCAGAAAAGTGGTGAGGGGGTTACTTTAACAGTTATATCTTAGGGAATTTTATCAAATATATTATATAGCAGTGAAAGATTCTGTTTTCATATGACACCATGATGGCAGTTCTATCTGTATTCCAGAGATATTATCAGTTCAAAACACAGTAGGGATCACCATATTTATATTCAGCAACTGCTGATATATGCGGAGATAATAGAGGTAGAAGTTTGATATACCTAAGAGATGAGACTCCCACCTTTTATAATATACCAGAATCACTGTTCTACATTATAAAATGCCCAAGATATGACTTTTTGAACTGACCTCCCGAACTTCCCTGCACTGTACATGAGCCTGTCCATCTGTACTCTAGTTACAGTGTACAGATTTCAGGTAACAATAAATAGGGAAACAAAGTGGATTTCAGAGCAGAATGTCACAGAAAGGAGCCAAAATGTGTTACTAAAACATAATTTATTATTTATTTTCACAAAAGTTGTTGTTGTGTAGTCATGTTTTAGCCCCTATGCGCACCAGGACGTGTCTCTGCTGTTTCATACAGCAGGGACCTAGCAGAATTGCCCATGATCAGGGCATTTACCTTCACTTTCCCTATGAGAATCGGTAACAGGACGCCCTCCCCCCCGCAGCGTGATCGTGGGAGCCATCCCATTACCATGGCAGCTGGGAGCCTTCTGAAGGCTCCCTGCCATACTATTACAGCAGGATTTAATAGTTACATAGCGAGTTTGCTATAGACTGCAAAACAGAAGTATTGCAGTCTATGGCACAGGCGATGTGAAGATCACATATTCAAGACCCCTAGGGGGTGGGGCTAAAAAAAAGTCATAAAAAAAAGTTTTAAAAAATGTAAAAAAAAAAAAGTAAAAAAGCTAAAAATTTAAGTCACTCTCTTTTCCCTAGATCACATATAAATATAAACAAATAAAAGTAAACAAACACATTAGGCATCCCAAAGCCCGAAAATGCACAAAGTATTAAAATATAAAAACACTTGTCCCATACGGTAAACGCCGAAGCAGGAAAAAAAAAAATCAAAATAGGCGATTTGCCTCCCTAAAAAAAGGAATAAAAAGTGATCAAACCATCATACATTCCCAAACATGGTATAAATAAAAATTACATATTGTCCCACAATAAGACACCTTACACAGCTCTGCACACTGAAATATAAAAAAGTTACAGGTGTCAGAATATGGTGATTCAAAGAAAAAAAAATCTTCAAAATTTCTAATTTTTGTAAAGTTATTAAAACATGAAAAAACTATATAAATTTGGTATCACCGTGATCATATCAAACTGGAGAATACAGCTAACATAGCATTATTTTCACAGAGTAGAACCTCTAAAATCAAAACCCGTAAGAATATGGCGGTATTGCATTTTTTTTCTCAATTCCACCTCATTCTGAATTTTTTTTTCCCGCTTCCCAGTACAATGTACAGAATAATAAATGATGCCAATTTGAAGTACAACTTTTCAGGCAAAAAGCAAGCCCTCATATCACTACACAAACGAAAAAATTTGTAGGTTATGGCTTTTGAATTGCAGGGTGTCAAAAATGAAAGCACAAATATGAAAATTGTCTGGGTCACGTAAGGGTTAAAGGGGTTGTCCAGCTCTTCTGGATAGGTCATCAGTAACTGATCTGTGGGGGTCTGACATATATCAGATCAGATACTGATGACTTATCTTGGGGAAAGGTCATCAGTATCAAAAATCCATTTGGGGCCGGACAACCCCTTTAAGCGCCTGATAAATTAACACAAAGGGATATGCTAACTATCCTATTTGTGTTCATGTGTGGCCACTTTGTGGGAATATGAGTGGAAGATGGGATATACAGCCTTTCTAGGGTTTTGTTAGCATGTCACAATATTGAGATTAATTAATTTAAAGAGAAATTGTATTAGTTAACTAAACTTAAAATCAGTTAAGTTTGGTCACATCTGTAGGTGAGGTATGTGGTACCTAGCAGAACAAATAATTACTTATTGATGGAAAACTATCTGGATTTCTTGAAATCAGCATAACAGATACAAGTGTAAATAATAATGAGCATGCTGCTGCTTATATATAGAAAATGATCAACCTAATAAACACTTTTAAATTATGTAAATAATGTGGCAGTGTTTTCCATGGACATGTATGAATGACTAACACTCAATTTTAAAACATATTAAAGCATCTCCAAAGCATATGCACTTGCATGGCTTTCTAAGACTCATTCTTTAGGAAGATAACTGATAAAATCATTTGTGTAAATTATCATAATCCAAATATTTAACAAAGTGCACTATATCTAAACTCAAATATATCTAAGAAATCGATGTTACAATAAAGTATCATTAAAAAATTACAAAAGTACACTCCTGTATTTAATCTTTTAATGACACAGGCCAATAATTGTCACATTAAGATAAGCATTCTAGTTCTGCACGTTAGCATGTCACCAGTGACGGAATACTGCCATAGCAGCTGTAGCAGCTGCTATAGGGTCCGTGACCTTAGGAGATCAGTCAGTCATCTGCTGCTTTTTTTTTTTTTTTTTAAATAGGCAATTACCTGACAGGACTCCTGGAGGCTAAAGGGGAAACACAGGAGGAGGTGGCCATGGGCAGGGGAAGTAAGTAAATAGTTGCAATTTCCTGATGGAGTAATCCAGCAGGTAATGGCATATTAAAAATAAATAAATAAAGAGACTGACTATGAGTAACTATGGGGGGTACTTACTGCATGGAGCCAATAAAGGAGCAGTAAACAGTGTGGGGAGCTAGTAAAGTGTGTAATTACTGTGTGGAGGCCAATAAAGGAGACAGCTTTACTGTCTTTATACCATGTGTACCAAGGGTGTCTTTAAACCATGAGGGGGCTATAAAAGTGGGCATTTTACCACATGGGGGCCAGTAAAAGGGGCAGTATACTATGAGAGGGCCAGTAAATGGGGCAGTATACTGTGTTGGGGACAGTAAATGTGGTGTTATACCTGTGGGGGCCAGGAAATGGGGTGATATACTGTATGGCAAATGATAAAGGGAGCGTTATACCATGTGGGGGCCAGAAAAGGGCACTGTACCAGTCAAACGTTTGCAACAGAGCCTGCTCTTTGCTAGTTACGCCCCAGAGTGTCGCCATATATATACCCATGGGATCCACAGTGGATCGTGGTAGTCAGGGTCCGACTGGCCCACCGGGGAACCGGTGAATCCCCCGGTGGTCCCCGAGCCCCCACTATTAGTACTCATTTTGCCAATGCAAAGGTCAGGGGTCTGATCGGGACGGTCAGGGGCCCGATCCGGCCCCTGACCATCCTGATTGGGCCCATGACCAATGGACAGTGGCGTAACGATCGTGGTCGCAAGGGCTGCGACTGCGACCGGAGGGGTACGGGAGCCGCTGGAAATGGCCGGGGCCCCGGACTACCATGATAGTGGTCGGGGAAAGCCTGGTTCCCCGACCGCTATACCTATTGTTAATGGAAAGGGGCACAGCCGGGCCAGGGGAAGTGACAAAAAAAAATAAAATACTCACCTGGCTGTCTTGGGCTCAGCATCGTCTCTGGCGCTTTTCAGGCCTCACTGCAGGGGCCTGTGATTAGGCCTCAGCAGTGACATGGGGCGCGCCAGCATAATTTCTCACTGTATTGTTATTCTTGTGCCTGCTCTAGGGCTCCAGCATAACAATACCTAAGTTGCAGAAACTCCAATACTGCTATAGGGGAAACCAGTGAAGGGGCCACTGTGAAGGGGTTGTGCAGGATAACATTTTTTTTTTTTTTTTTTTTTTAAATTACACTGGGGCAGGTGGAAAAAAACAAAAAACAAACTTTCTCTCCTGCCCCCAGTGTCTTACAACACGGTTTGGCCTGCAGCTCTGTTTTCTTCCAGCGCAAGTTCCTCCTGCATGTGACTACCTGTGATGTCACATGACCCCTGAGGCCAATCAGAGGACTAAGGGAAGGGACCTGGAACGTCACAGCCAGTGAGGACTCCCGGCAAAAGAAGACAGCGGAGCAGCAAGACTGGACCGTGCTGGGACCTGCTGACACCGGAGCACTGGGGACAGGTGAGTATGTTTAGTATGTTTTGTTTTTTAGTTTTTTTGGGGGGGGGGGAATTCACTTTCCCCAGACTAATAAGAAAAAAGCCAAAAATTATACTGGACAACTTCTTTAAAGTGTGGTTCATTAGGTGGGTATATTAAAGGGGTTGTCCAGGCATAATTTATGATTTATCCTCAGGATAGGCCATAGATACCTGATCTGTATGGGGCTGACCCCGGACCGATCAGCTGTACAGAGCAACTTCCAGCACCCGTCCTGTGCATAATACAGGGCCAAAAGCAGAAAGCTCTGTCCACTGTGTATTAGCCAGGCACCTTCACTGCATCTCAGCACTTATTGAAGTCAGTGGGAGCTGAGCTGCAGTGAAAGCGCCGGATGACTAAACAACGGATGGAGCTTTCTGCTTTTGGCCCTGTGTTGTGTACAGAATGGGCGCCAGAAGTGGCTCCGGCCAGCTGATGGGGCAATGTGTCAGCCCCCTTCTGATCAGGTATTTATGGCCTATCCTGAGCATAGGCCATCCATAAAAAAGATTAACCCTGGACAACCCCTTTAATATGCCCCACACAGTTTAATGTCCCCCCCACAGGATATTAGCCCCCATCACTGCTCCCACACAATATAATGGCTCCATCACTGTTCCCAAAACAGTATGGGGGACCAGTGAAGAGGTCACTGTATGGGGGGACCAGTGAAGCGGCCATAAAAAAAATTTGGTCCAGACAACCCCTTAAAAGAAGTTGTCCATAAACTGAAGCGACCACTGTGGCGGCTGCCTGGGAGGTGTAAAAATAAAAAAATTTAAAAAAAAGCATACTTACCAGTCCCCAGCACCCCGTTGTCCCCTGCCTGTGTGTGTTCACTCTCATGGCGGCACCTCATTTCTGTAAATCCTGTACCTAATTGGTCTTCACGGTCACATGATGTGCAGGACTCCCAGCAAGGAGTCGCCGGCACGAGACTGAATGGACACTGGCAGCAGACAATGGAGCACTGGGGACAGGTGAGTATGCTTTTTTTTTTATTTATTTTTTATTTTACACCTCCAGCATGGGACATGGGTTGTGCCAATTCCTGGACAACCTCTTCAAAGGATTTATCCATCTTTCTAATATTGATGGCTGTCCTTAGGATAGGCCAGCAATATTACATCTGCGATGATACAACAGCCAGGACCTCTGCAGATCAGCTTTTCCAGGACAATGCGGCTACAGGTAAAAATTCTAAGAGCCACACTTGCCATACAGGGTGTAGAAGTGGGTTTAGGTAATGCAGTGGTAAACATGGTATGGCAGGTGAGCAGCATGGCTCCCAACATGTTATTACCTTTAGCCGTCCTGTCTCGGTAACACTGATCAGCAGGGGTCCTAATGGTGGGCCCCTAGAAGCAATTCCACTGATGGGCCCTAGACATCCCAGTCCGACACTGGTGGTAGTATACACTGCAAGAGCCAGGCATAACACTAATCCTGGCTATTTAAGATACCACAATCCATAGCAACCGCAACATTTTAGCTTATAGCTTTAGAAAAATAGTCTAGAATTTTGCCTTTTGGATGTATTTGATTTCACTTGATGGCATATTATAGTTGTTTCAGGCACATCTTGTGTTTTATGTGGAGGAATGTGAATTTTATAGGATATACCCAATATTTGATCTTACCCTGAAATACTTTGCTTTGCATAGCGCTACAGTGCCTTGTGAAAGTATTCGGCCCCCTTGAACTTTTCAACCTTTTGCCACATTTCAGGCTTCAAACATAAAGATATTAAATTTTAATTTTTTGGTGAAGAATCAACAACAAGTGGGACAAAATTGTGAAGTGGAACAAAATTTATTGGTTATTTTAAACTTTTATAAAAAATAAAAAACTGAAAAGTGGGGCGTGCAATATTATTCGGCCCCCTTAAGTTAATACTTTGTAGCGCCACCTTTTCCTGTGATTACAGCTGCAAGTCGCTTGGGGTATGTCTCTATCAGTTTTGCACATCGAGAGACTGAAATTCTTGCCCATTCTTCCTTAGAAAACAGCTCGAGCTCAGTGACGTTTGATGGAGAATGTTTGAGAACAGCAGTTTTCAGCTCTTTCTACAGATTCTCGATTGGATTCAGATCTGGACTTTGACTTGGCCATTCTAACACCTGGATACGTTTATTTGTGAACCATTCCATTGTAGATTTTGCTTTATGTTTGGGATCATTGTCTTGTTGGAAGATAAATCTCTCGGTCCCAGTCTCAGGTCTTTTGCAGACTCCGACAGCTTTTCTTCCAGAATGGTCCTGTATTTGGCTCCATCCATCTTCCCATCAATTTTAACCATCTTCCCTGTCCCTGCTGAAGAAAAGCAGGCCCAAACCATGGTGCTGCCACCACCATGTTTGACAGTGGGGATGGTGTGTTCAGGGTGATGAGCTGTGTTGCTTTTACGCCAAACATATCGTTTTGCATTGTGGCCAAAAAGTTCGATTTTGGTTTCATCTGACCAGAGCACTTTCTTCCACATGTTTAGTGTGTCTCCCAGGTGGCTTGTGGCAAACTTTAAACGAGACTTTTTATGGATATCTTTGAGAAATGGTTTTCTTCTTGCCACTCTTCCATAAAGGCCAGATTTGTGCAGTGTACGACTGATTGTTGTCCTATGGACAGACTCTCCCACCTCAGCTGTAGATCTCTGCAGTTCATCCAGAGTGATACATTTCTGATCAGTATTCTCCTTGTTTAAGATGAAAGTTTAGAGGGACAGCCGGGTCTTGGTAGATTTGCAGTGGTCTGATACTCCTTCCATTTCAATATGATCGCTTGCACAGTGCTCCTTGGGATGTTTAAAGTTTGGGAAATATTTTTGTATCCAAATCCGGCTTTATACTTCTTCACAACAGTATCATGGACCTGCCTGGTGTGTTCCTTGGTCTTCATGATGTTCTCTGCGCTTTAAACAGAACCCTGAGACTATCACAGAGCAGGTGCATTTATACGGAGACTTGATTACACACATGTGGATTATATTTATCATCATCAGTCATTTAGGACAACATTGGATCATGCAGAGATCCTCACTGAACTTCTGGAGGGTGCCGAATAATATTGCACGCCCCACTTTTCAGTTTTTTATTTTTTACAAAAGTTTAAAATAACCAATAAATTTTGTTCCACTTCACAATTGCGTCCCACTTGTTGTTGAGTCTTCACCAAAAAATTAAAATTTTATATCTTTATGTTTGAAGCCTGAAATGTGGCAAAAGGTTGAAAAGTTCAAGGGAGCCGAATACTTTCGCAAGGCACTGTATGTGCTGCAGGTGATTAGTGGTAGAGGTATTAACTCTTTCCCGACATGCGCTTGGGAGTCACTCTCACTGTGCGAGCTTGCAGAGTTCATGATTGGCGGTATGACACGAAGCGGCCACCAAATTCACAGTTATTTCATTTTCTATATCTGATGCATAAATGGCTTCAGCCTGAGGTCTTGAGACCAGCTGAGATTGTGGACAGAATGGTGTTGGATCGCTATGTGAGTAGCCTACCTAGAGACTTAGATTGTTGGGTTTCCCAGGGAAATTCCCAGCCTTTGAATCAAATGGTTGCTTTGTTTGAAACGTATACTTCTACTAAGAATTATCGATGCCTCAGTTAAACAAGACCAAGGCACCATTTTGGGGTGCATTTCTGGCCCCCAAAATGAGATCTAGGAGTAGCGATCCTTTACCATGACAGGCAGAAGCCTATTAAAGACTCCCAGGCTTGTCTGGTATAGACTTCTATTACAGGCTGCACTAAGCAGCCTGTAATAGAAGCATCGCAATTGTACAATGCATTGCAGATCAGACCCCCTGGTGTTCAAGAACTCTAGGGGGTCTAAAAATAAAAGTAAAAAAAAATAAATAAAAAGAATAAAAAAATTTAAATCACCCATATTTTTCTAATAAGGTGAACGCCATAGCGAACATGACCGTGGCATCCAAGGGGTTCCGCCGTTTTGCCGCCCACCCACCCTGGTTCTCAGCAGCCAGGAAATAGCTGTATTTTTTTAATGTGATTCGCTGTGATTTAATTTGGATCGAATAGAATCGTATAGGAAAATTCGTTGCCGAATCAAATTTTTGAAAACTTAGCTCATCTCTAGTCAGAATATTGGACAAGTAGAATTTTTTTTTTCAAAGTTTTGTATTTTATAAGGGGATAAAACGTAAAAAAAAAAAAAAAACTATATAAATTTGATATCACCGTAATCATACTGACCTACGGAATACAGGTGACGTGTCAATTGGCTGCACAGTGAACACTGTAAAAACGAAGCATGTAAGAAAGTCGTGCAAGCACAGTTTTTCTCTACTACCACCCCATTCTGAATTTTTTTCTAGCTTTCCAGTACATTGTAGAGAATATTAAATGGTTCTATTATGAAGTATTTGTCTTAAAAACCTTAAGCCATCAGCTCTGTGTACAGAAAAATAAAAAAGTAATGGTATTCTGACATAGCTTTTGCCTTCCGGGACTACTATGAATCCCTTTATAACCTGTCCCTGCCCCACACTTCTAATCAGAAACCAGACCCGCCACTTTCCTTTCCCCAATACATCTCAAACCTCTCCTCGAGAGGGATGACATTATCCAGCTGGAGGGTCCATTCTCTATGCAGGAGTTAGAATCTGGCATTGCCGATCTTCCGATGGGCAAGAGTCCAGGGCCAGACGGCACGTTTCTATAAATCCCTCTGTCCAGAACTGTCCCCCACTTTACGTAGAGCCTTCAATGCAGTCTCCACTGATACCCGCTTCCCTCCATCCTCTCTACATGCCCATATCACAGACTATTGTTTGCACTCTTCTATGTTACGGAGTTTTATATTTTATATGTATGTTACGTGTTCTTTTCTTGTATATTGTTACTGTAGTTGCTGCTCTGCTGCCTGCAGAATGGGGAAATGTCTTGGCACAATAGTTGGTTGGGGAGTCACAAAAAGCCTTGACTTAACTCAGGAACAAGCCAATGACTATCACTTGCTATAAGCAGAGATCCCTGACTCGCTTGGGAGTTACTCTCACTGTGCGAGCTTGCAGAGTTCATGATTGGCGGTATGACATGAAGCGGCCACCAAATTCCCAGTTATTTCATCTTCTATATCTGATGCATAAATGGCTTCAGCCTGAGGTCTTGAGTCCAGCTGAGATTGTGGACAGAATGGTGTTGGATCGCTATGTGAGCAGCCTACCTAGAGATTTAGATTGTTGGGTTTCCCAGGGAAATTCCCAGTCTTTGAATCAAATGGTTGCTTTGTTTGAAACGTATACTTCTACTAAGAATTATCTAGGTCCTGATCCAAAAACTCAATCACTGGAAGAGAGTGCCAAAGCTCTGTTAACATCTGGAAGGAGCCCTATTAACAGACCAGGATCAGGGGAAGCACTTCATGAAGAGTGGTTTAACCTGCCTAGGAAGACAACATCTGGGCCTGCAACCCAAAGCAGGGTTGAAGTTCACTGTTGGAGGTGTCAGCAGTTGGGTCATAGAGCGGCACATTGTCCTCAGGCAGTGGAGCCAATAGAGTGCTGCACTACCCAAAACTGCTCTCTGTTTACCCAACTAGCTGGTAGTGGAACTTCACTGCAAAGAAAAGCAACTTGGGAGCATCCACAACCTACATACAGTATGAATGTCTTGCTGCCAAGAGGCTCTGTGTTCCTAAAAAAACTTTGTTTAGTGTTAAAAAGCCAAAGAGCCAGAATGTTGCTGCTTAGGGCAACATCCCACAATGGCCAGTACCTGTTGCCAATATTAAGTGAATGGTGTGCGCTCCAAGGTGCCAGCAGGTTGAAAAAATGTACATCAAGTTGTCCTTTAGTTGAGAGGCCAGCAAAACTGCAGGTCAAAACCTGTGAAATGGTAATGGGTCGGATCCCACTGTTGGTCAATCTGGAGTGTCGCCAAAAGGTCTCAAGGGTGTGCCCAGGCATCATATTGTTTCTGAAGACCTGACTAGTGAAACAATTTTGATTGGTTTTGAAATGTGTTTTGTGACTGTAGAATATGTCCTTTATAAAATGTGCAGAAATTGATGCAGAGTTTGTACTGGGCAGAGACTTTCCTTATTACTGGAAGTTGTGGGATAGTATACCAGATGACCTCAGAAAATACTATTCCTTGGAAAAATGCCCTGCAGACGGTGCCTGTCAGCTGCCTAAAAGGAACAGTGCACTGGAGTCCCACATGAAAGGTCCTAAGATGATGATGGGCAGAGTCTCACTGTCTGACTATCAGGATCGGTCAGAACTGCTTCCAGAGATGCTGCCATGCAATAAAGAGAGTCCTGAGAGTGGTGAGACTGTGCAACATGGACTTAAGTCTGATGAACTGAATGCTAAAAATGTGTTGCAAGCCACAGTGCCTGGTGACAATGATACACAACTGTTGTGTGACGAGATTAATGTAATGTCATGTTGTGAAAATAATGTGCCTTAAATTTGTGACTATAGCATGCAGCCTGTTCAGGTATATGATGAGTGTGAACTAGCTGGTAAACCATTTGTAATCAAAGGTAAAGAGGGATTAGCTCAGGTGTGCCCCTAGAGGTCCTGGCTGATAGTGAAGAGAGCAGAAAATGTGGTGTGTGTGAGGTAATTAATAACAACTCTAGTGTGGCCATGACAGTTTCCTGTGAAATGCTTGCGAGTGACAATGGTTTTCTTTCTGCTCCGTGCAAGGTGAACACTGACAAGAGAGTCACACTCAAACTAAGATGTCATATGATAAGGTAAAAAGCCATACGAATTCTATATTTGTCATGTAAGTTTATTCACAAAAGGAAAGTAAGTGTTGTTTCTGGTGAAATTAATATGGTTAGTAATGCTACCCAGATATCTACTATACCTACGGATGACAAAAAAATATATGAAATTGTTGGTAGAAAGACTTTGAGTTTGCAGTATGAGAGAGGGAGGTCTAATAGTGACTGTTGTCCACTTGTTGCTGTGGGTGACTTAAGTGGAGCTGAACAGACTGGACCAATAGAGGTCACTAAAACTGAAGTTGAGAGTTCCCCTTTAGAGATTGTGGGAGATCAAGCACTTGCTGTAAAACAGGGAATCCAATTAGGAAGTCAGGTCATGATCAGAAGGAAGGGGGGATTTGTGGTGTTGCAGCTATTCAAGTGGCTGGTTTACTGGAGTGGGAAGAAAAGAGCAGGTCCCACTCCATTTGGCAGGGCAGTCCAAGGTTTGGTTTGTTTAATGAACCTCACTAGGCATCAGCTAGTAGGACTCCTGAAGAAAAGAAGATCGTCACTGAGATAGGTCTGACTAAAAGTCCTGGTATGAACACTGTTTTGTTTTGAGGTTTTAGGCACTAGGCCTACACCCTGATAGTAAGGGACACTGCACTACATAGCTACTGGTAAGACAAGGTCAGTTTTGAATCTGAACTGCCTGTGCGAAACTGAAGTTCTTGGATGTGCTAACCATCTTAGGCTGGAGATGGCAATCCTGTGAGCTGTTTAACCCCCAGTCGTGTCACTATGTTGATATTTTGGGCATCTAATGGTATGCTTCGTTTCAATAGTTTTATTTTATTGGTTTTATTTATTTATTTTATGCTTACTTGTATAGCACCATCACATTCTGCAGCGCTTTACAAACATTGTCAGTCACTGTCCCATGTAGGGCTCACAATCTATATTCCCTATCAGTATGTCTTTTGGAGTGTGGGAGGAAACCGGAGTACCCGGAGGAAACCCACGCAAACACGAGGAGAACATACAAACTCCTTGCAGATGTTGTCCTTGGCAGGATTCGAACCCAGGACTCCAGCACTACAGTGCTAACCACTGAGCCACCATGGTTTTAAAAGTACAACACAGAAGATAACATACAATACATATATTGCAGGTATGGAGATTCAGCCAATACGGCGAATATGCATTGGTCAATCAAAAGAAAAAGATACAATACAATAAACAATAAAACAATGAAGACCACAACAGGGGAGGAGGGGATGAGGAAGGAAGGGGGGGGGGTGCTGAGGGAAGGGGGAAGAGGAGTGATCGGTCTATTCCATCGATAGTGTCATATATGACATAACAATATTAGTATCATGAATGGTGTAATAAACGGGGTACACTTCAATTATAAGATTTGATATCGACTTCTGTGGAGTCGTTCTGAGTAAAGTATTCCTAAGGTCACATTCAATGAAATATTTATGGCTAGGGTGAGAGTGCAAATAGTTGTTACAATGGCACAGGTAAGTGGAGCATTTTCTGTTTCTGATATGTCAGATCATGCCCCAGTGACTCTTACCATAAGTATTACCATAAATGAAAGATATTGTTGCAGGATATCACCAGATGCATTGGAAAGCCCCATCTCTTGCTAATGTGATGTTCCCTGACAATGGGGGTAATCAGATCTAGTTGTCTGAGGAATTGAAGTGTGCTCACTGAAGGTGAAGATGGATAGCAACTTATATTTTTTTGGTATTAAATCAGATCTCCTCTTAGCAGTCATCAACAGTTATTTAATATGAAATAAATGCACTCTAGCAAGAATGTCCCAAGGAATGTTTTTCTTTTTTGCACCATGTCAAATGAGAATCTGGAGCACGTAGGAGGATAACTGGACCAGGAAGAAAGGTACACCACTGTAAATTTGCTGGGGTGACGTCGGAGTTCCGTTAAAATGTGGCCATGTAGCTCAGCTGCCAAACCACTTGTATTCTTAACACTATAACATACGGTGCAAGTGTTTTGAGGAACAGTATAATCAGTTTACTATAAATCATTGTAAAATGCAATGAGAGTAGGTTTGGACTGAAGTCTGAATTGAATTAAAACTACACTTCCAACCTAACCTATTCCTGGTCTCTTTTTCTTATCTGCAAGCAACTCTTTCCCTTCCATAAATTGTTTCATCACCTTTCTATGAAATTTACATATTAATCTCTTTAGATATTAAAGGGGGCTTTCCAGGCAGACTGTAAAATCCAGGGGATACGGGGTAAAATATAATTAAAAAAAAGAAATGATACTTGCCTAACCTAGGTCGTCAATCTGGTTGGCACGTTCCACATTTTCTTTGGTGCCTGGACTGGCTGGGTTGGAAGTGATCACATGGTGAGTACTGCTGATGTATTAGCAGTGATGTCACGGTATCCACCATGTGAATGATGTTGTTGTTCTCTTCTGACTGAGCCAATAACTGCTTGGGATGGAAAGGGAGACCTATCACTGAAATGGAGGTGATAATTATCGTTCACTTTTTTTTTTTTTTTTTACCCTGACCTCCACTAACTATAATTTTATTAATAAATTAAAAGGTTTATTGAATCTGTTTTAGGACAATTTGAAAAACTATTTAACAATCAATATTTTTATTGTCCAGTTGGGGAACTTATAATATTATACAGATATAGCAAAGTTTAACTTGATGACTTGCCATAATATCATGTCATATTATTTAGGCAGCAGCATTGGACAGACCAGAAGGCCTTTGTTGGGCCCCTTGTCTGACAGATTTCAATCACTGACACTAGAACACTTGGATGAAGACCAGTATTCAAAGGAAACACCCTCCCTCTTACAGCACGCCCGTCATAGTCCTGTAGTTCTGGGGGTAAAAGGCAGGGTTCAGTGATGTCTATTATTCTGGCTATTGTGGCAGAAAAGTTTCTATCAATCAAAGCTGCTCTCATAGCAATGCTTACAGCAATGTTTTTGGGATGTGTCCACTGTGATGGAGCATATTTTTGTGGGAATTAGGTAATATGCTGCACCTCTCCATATACTGTACACATGCAGTATATGACAATACAAGAAAGGATAAATGCAGCAGCATCATTGATGTGGACAATGTGAACCAAAGCAGAGCAGAGATAAGCAAATGTACCACAGAATGTAAAACTATGACAAAACAATAATGGGAAGACTCTCTTTGGATAAAATAAGCCCCTTTATAAAATTATTCAAGAACAGGGATTTTACATGGCTCAGAATTAATAACTTACTTTACTTTGTCAATGTCTAAATCAATAACATTAACTGAAATGTGACATATTTCTCATAATTCACTTCACTGAGTGGTTTGGTAGCAGAAAGACACAGCAAATTTACCTGGAGATTTACCTTGAAGATGCAATAGTGTATAATTAAAGGAAACTATGGCAGATGTTTCATCTTGCACAATCCCCAAGTGTGAAAGGCAGGTTTGACAAATACAATTAAAAATCAAATCTTAGACATCCAGCTGTTAAGTTGTCAGGACAAAATCCCATGTAAAACAGATGCTGACATCCATTTGTCATAGTTCATATTTAAAATAACATTTATTGGCATTATAGAAGTAAAAAAATATTAAAATAAATTATTTAATGAGAATTGAAAATCTAAATTCTTAAACGTACTATATAATGTACTTTTCATGTAAAAAACAATACTAAGAAATTATGCTAATGCTTATACGAACCGTACTAAGAAATTAACCCTTTAAGGTCC
Organism: Leptodactylus fallax; assembly: GCA_947044405.1. Classification (NCBI taxonomy): domain Eukaryota; kingdom Metazoa; phylum Chordata; class Amphibia; order Anura; family Leptodactylidae; genus Leptodactylus; species Leptodactylus fallax. The sequence goes on from CAMRHE010000024.1 coordinate 6,012,185, forward strand.
AAACTATTTTGGGTCCTGATTTAATTTTAATTGTGTAACAAGTAGTCGCAGCATGGGATTTGTTATATTTTATAACGGCACTATCTTGGGTTACATGTCATAGTTTTTATTTTTCTTGGGGGGAGCTGTGGAGATGCAAGAAAGAGTAGATCTGTAATTTTTTTGCTCTACAGGTCATTATAAATGTAGTGACACCAAACATATGAACATGTTGTTTGAACAGGAGAACTGGGGGTTTTCAACCTAAGAAACTACTACACATGGTGTAACATGAAACTCCTGGATCCTAATTCAAAATCTGCACCAGACCCCCCAACTATAATGTATTTTTTATAGTACTGATTTCTTGATATTGGGAAGAGACACATGAGTCCTCTAAGGCTCCTGGGCCCTGGTGCGCCTGCACCATCTGCACCCATTCAAGTTACTCCCCTGTCCTAGGACAACTAATCCATTGGTGGAACAGAAAAAGCGTTAAACACTGTAGAATAGCCTACTTTAATATGACTTTACTTTACACAGTTGCAGCCATCCTCAACTTCCCTTTTTCTATGGTTTTCTATGGCTTCTGTTTTGAGATATCACGATCCAGTAAGTTATCAGACTCAAATAAAAGAAGGCTATATTTTATCTTAACAATCCCCATTTATTCTTGCCTTGAGTCCAAATTACTCAAGGTACTTGGTAACAGCCTCTATTTCGATGTTTTTAGATTCTTGCAAAACTCCTTACTCAATATGAGTACCAGATATCTTATTCATAAGAGGACCATATACCCTATTTAAATCAGACTGGCTATACAAGAGGCTACACTTTTTTTGTCAGCATCTTTGGTCGAAATGAGTTACTCCATTTCCAAGATATACAAAACCATTACCGAATATTAAACAAGGAATATTTTACATTTTTGCAAATACTGGACTTTCTACAATATCAAAAGTTCCACAACATTTTGTCTAAATGAGGTAGTTTTAAAATACTGCAATAACAAATTTCTGAAGAAAAAAGGTTTCTCTCTCTTTTTTAATACCCTTCGTAACAAAATTAACTTTGTACAGCATCCTGGCATTTTGCTTTACAAATGTACAATGTCTTTAGGTGCACTTTGTTCAACAGTATTATACTTCAACCAGACTGTGTTTAATCCTACCTTCAGTACAAAACATCTAGCTGGAAAAAAGCCTTCTAACCATCCTGCTGCATTCATACCATATGTGACTACCCAGTCATTCTCCAGCAATGATATATGTAATTAAGACGGTTACTCAAATATATTTCCTGCTATAATATAATAGTCCTTTAATAGTCCCACAATGGGGAAATTCAGTGTGTTACAGCAGCAAAGATAAGATAAGCAGATACAAATACAACATGTACAGGAATGTTCCAAGGTGAGAGGCATTACATTAATAGCAGACAGACGTAGATAGGACGTAGCAGAAGGGGGGGGGGGATTAACAGGCAGAGAGATATTTCAGTTCTCTGTGTGTAATGATCTCCGCTTAGGTCGGTGTTGGTTGTACAGCCTAACTGCGGTGGGGAGGAAAGACTTCCGATAGCGCTCCTTCTCACACCTAGGGTGGAGCAGTCGGTCACTGACAGTACTGCCCAGCGCTATCACGGTCTCGTGCATGGGATGGGACTTCTTCTTCTGCATGGAGCTCACCACGGACAGTATCCTTCTGTCACCCACCACCTGCACTGAGTCCAGTGGGCTCCCCAGGACAGAGCTGGCCCTTCTAATCAGCTTGTCAAGTTTATTTCTGTCCCTGGTTGATATACTGCTCCCCCAGCAGGCCACTCCAAAGAAGATGGCTGATGCCACTACCGAGTTGAAGAAAGTCCTAAGAAGTGCCCCCCGGATTCCAAAGGCTCTCAGCTTCCTAAGCAGGTAGAGCCTGCTGTGGCCCTTCCTGTACAGGGCCTCCATATGATCTGCCCAGTCCAGCTTATTATTAAGGAGCAAACCCAGGTACTTATAGGTGTTCACAATCTCGATGCCCGTCCCCAGGATGTCCACTGGTTTTGGAGGGCATCTGCCTTTATGGAAGTCCACCACCATCTCCTTGGTCTTCCCCGCGTTAATCTTCAGGTGGTTCTGGTGCCACCAGTCCACAAAAAAACGGTTCAGTTCTCTGTACTCCCTGTCATCATCGTCTGTGATGAGGCCTACTATTGCAGAGTCGTCAGAATACTTCTGTAGGTAGCAGCTAGATGAGTTGCACCTAAAATCAGCAGTGTACAGTGTGAAGAGGAAAGGGGCGAGAACCGTACCCTGAGGTGCCCACGTATTACAGACCACGGTATCTGACACACAGTCTTGGGCTCTCACGTATTGAGGTCGATTTGTGTGGTAGTCTAGGATCCAGTTGGAGAGGTGGTGGTCCACTCCAGCAAGGCCCAGCTTGTCTCTCAGTAACCTGGGCTGTATGGTGTTAAAAGCACTGGAGAAATCAAAGAACATTATTCTCACCGTGTTCCCTGGTTTTTCCAGGTGAGACAGAGCCCTGTGCAGAAGGTGGATGATGGCATCATCTACCCCAATGCCTGGCCGATAAGCAAACTGGAGAGGGTCCATAGCGGGGCTCACTAGAGGGCAAAGATGTGTGAGAACCAATCTCTCTAAGATCTTCATCAAGTGGGATGTCAGTGCTACAGGTCTGTAGTCGTTGAGGTCCATAGGGTGAGGTTTCTTTGGAACTGGTACCACACAAGAAGATTTCCATAATTCAGGGACTATTTCCTGCCTCAGGCTCATATTATACATATATGTAATTATACCACACAGCTGGTCCCCACAAGTCTTAATTAGCCTTGCACTGATGTCATCTGGCCCTGCGGCTTTCCTCGCCTTGATCTTTTTCATCTCCTTCCTCACCTGGGCCCGTGTGAAGGTCAGACTGTGGTCAGATAAAGACAGATTTCTGGATTTACTGGTCTGTTGGGAAGTAGCCACATGGGGTGAGTGGGGTGAAGTCATTGTGGTGAGGGGAGCTGAAGGACATGCTGGGGTGGGAGGAGCTGGTGTGTGATCAAATCTGTTGAAGAATAGGTTTAGTTCATTAAGCCAATTAACATCTGCCTCAATCTGGCAGACAGACTGTTTATGACCCAAAATTGACTTAAGCCCCTCCCAGACCCCCCTTATGTCTTTTCTTTCCATGTGCTTTTCCATTTTTTCCTTATAACTGGCTTTTCCTTGCCTGATTTGATGCCTCAGCTCCTTTTGTACTTCCCTCAACCCCTCCTTATCTCTTGTCCTGAATGCCATCTTTTTCTCCTTAAGTAGTGTTTTTATATCAGAGTTAATCCATGGTTTGTTATTGGAGAAGCACCTCACCACTTTTGTGGGTACTGTGTTGTCCACACAAAAATTAATGTAGTCCGTTATGCAGTGTGTGAGTCCTTCTATATCTTCTCCATACGAATCCTGCAAAACTTCCCATGCGGTTGTGTCAAAACAATCCCTCAGAGCCTCATCACTCTCCTTGGACCATATCCTCACTGTGCGGGTGACAGCTGGTTCTCTACGTACAAGTGGCTTGTACACAGGTCGGAGATGTACTAGGTTGTGATCCGATCTTCCAAGGGGCGGTAGGGCTGATGAGTTATATGCTTCCCTCGCGTTGGCAAAGAACAAGTCCAGTGTTTTGTTGTCTCTTGTGTGGCAGGTTACATACTGTGTGAAACTGGGAAGTGTGGATGATGGAGAGGCGTGGTTGAAATCGCCAGACACAAGAAGGAGGGCCTGGGGGTGCTGTGACTGTAAATGGCTCAGCGTGGCTTGTAGGACCTCGCAGGCAGCGTCAGCTTTCGCAGATGGGGGGACATATGCAGCTATCACGATGACATGTGATAGTTCCCTTGGTAGATAGAAAGGTCTCATGCTCACAGCTAATAGTTCAATGTCCTTACAGCAAGTTTGCTCCTTAATCACAATGTGCCTAGGATTGCACCATCTATTATTCACAAACATTGCCAGCCCTCCACCTTTCCTCTTACCGCTCTCCCTTGTCCTGTCTGCCCGAAGGAGTTTAAAACCATCCAAGGAGACCAGAGGGTCAGGAGTAAATTCAGTGAGCCAAGTCTCTGTAAGTAGCATCATGCTGCACACCCGAAACTCCTGATGATGCCTGGTGAGTGCTGTTAGTTCATCCATCTTGTTTGCAGGAGATCTCACATTGCCCATAATGATGGAGGGAACAGTTGGTCGGTAACGCCTCTTTTTAATCCTCTGAAGAGTTCCTGCTCTGCAGCCCCTCCCCCCGCTTTTTCTTTCTCCAGAGCTCTTGGGGGATGGGTGGGCAAATGGTATGCCGCCCTGCTGTGTCTCTAAGCTGCAGGAGTTTCTCTCTTGTGTAGACAAAAGAAATGCCTGCAGACACAAAAGTTTCCATTTCAAGCAGAACAAAAAGACAGATAAAAACAAAAAAGTATCACAAAGGTCCAATTCCAAGTCTTTGTTTCTTCATAGTGTAAAGTCCATTAAGTAGAGAGATAAAAAACAAGACAAAGAAAGAAAAAAAAATAAGAGAATAAGAGAGAGAGTCTCAGAGCTGCTGTAGCAGGCTGCCACTCGAGCGGAGCCATCTTGAAAAAAAAATAAAAAAACTTTCGCTTTTACTTATTGTTTTGAAAAATCTCCCTGCTTTTGCTCAACATGTATTGATGATACTGTACCTTAGCTCCTTCATCAGGTAGTTCCAAAATGTGTTTCACAGATGAGGGTGTAAATCATAGAAGAATTTATTCATTATACAGTGGCGGTACATCCCAGGATTAACGACTGTAAAACACAGCAAATGGTGCCACACTGTAGGATTACAGCCCAGCACAGCTGTAGCGTCATTTCCAAGCACAGTGATCAGTTACTAGTGTGTCTCCTCTACAAGCAAATGGCATACAAGAGACCCTCAAGAGATGAAAACCACGTATGGCTGGACAGAATAGAAGAATATGAGATTGTACAGAGAGGGCTAGTTAAGAAGTGCAGCTGTGCTATCACTGTTTATTGTACATACATGGGCACCTAAGGAATGAGATCAGACTATAATGAAATATGTTTGGATAAACCATATATTCTTAGAGACTGGTGAATATTTGCTTAGAGATCAGTGTACTGAAGAACACAATCCTGTTAGTGAAAAATATTTTGTTAAGGACTTTTTTGGGCAAGAGTTAACTTTTTTTTTTTTTTTATTAAGGAGCATTATTGTTAATCTGAACAAAACACTATTGCTTCATTCACACCAACATCTCTGCTTGCTGTAAATTTTCATTTTTAATGGTATGCCTCCCCCATTTGGACTCAGATATTGAAACACTATTGCTTCATTGACACCAACATCTCTGCTTGCTGTTAATTTTCATTTTTAATGGTATGCCTCCCCCATTTGGACTCAGATATTGAAATACTATTGCTTCATTCACACCAACATCTCTGCTTGCTGTCAATTTTAATTTTTAATGGCATTATGTTTTCCACTCTGTTTTAACTATATGAGCTTTGAAGCCACTGTCTCCATTCCCTGCTGGTTCCTCCTCCGTTTTTTCTCACCTGACCCTTCTTTAGCAGTCTCTGATTCTATCTCCATATTCCCACACCCCTTTTCACACCTGATACAAATGAAACAAATGTATTGCTAGCTAGTATAAATGTAAGTTGACACCGACAGGCTCAAGGACTGGCCCACCTTCGGTTCTACATATTTGTGCAGGGCTGGTACTGCCTTTTTGGCAAAGAAATGACGGCTTGGGATTCTCCACCTCGGCTCGGGGCAAGCCATCAGTTCTCTGAAAGGTGCAGAGTCCACCAAGTGGAAAGGGAGTGACTGCAGCACCAGCAACTTGCACAGGAGCATGTTCAGCTTCTGCACTGTTGGGTGATTGCACGCATACTGTTGTCTCTTAGATATAGATTCTGTGATCGATTGCTGACGCAATAACTGACTAGGAGGAGGAGCAGGAGCATCATGACCAGCAGATGATGGGAAGGACACACAGCTTCCTTCAGCTGAGGTGGTGGAGCCTTAACTACCTGAAAAGGGGTATGTGCCACTGGGTGCTGTAGCAGTTGCTGCGGCAGGCTGGACCACCACATTGGAGCCACAGCTCTCCCAGGCCACTTTATGGTGACGCTGCATATGTTCGCGCAGGGCTGTGGTGCCAACATTGGCACCCTAACCACTTTTCACCTTTTGCCCACAGATTGAACATATGGCCATGTTCACCTCCCCCAGCGACTTTACAAAAAACTGCCACACTGCCGAGTAGGTGATTTTACCCCCCAACACTCCGAAATAACTGTCTGCTACCGTCACTGCCTCCGTGAACCCCTGCACCACTGCTTTCCAGGCAGGTAGGCTGCTGTGAAGCGGGTGGATCTGAGCCCACTGCATAGAGTAGTTCTCTAGCTGAGGGAACAGAAAAGGACAGAGGCAGGTTGCGGACAGGTGACAGGTGACGAACCCACCGACTCTTGGCTGGGTGTGTCTGATGTGACTTGGCATGAATTGGATGACTGAGTCAACCAGTCTACAACCATTGGGTTGCTCTTCAAGACACGACCACTACTTGACACTGGGAGCTCAGGCCTCTGTAACTGACCCCTGCTGCCACACCCCCTTACTCTGCTGCGACCTATGCCTGCGTCAGAAACATTTAGGCCTGCGGTCCTCCCCTGTGCATGGCCTCTCGCTTCCCTGTCTGACATACTGTTCGATGAAAAAATTTAATTGTAAAGGGCAAAAAGACCTGTTATTTTCCGCTTTGAAGAGAACGGCAAATATGCCCCTTATTTCTTCACCCACTAATGAACACTAATAAAAAAAGAGTGATAAAGGCAGAGATTTGTAGCTCAGAATTATTTAATTATTGACAATACGATTTATAAATGGCATGCAACTTTATACTGGTAACAAAATGGCGAATATGGTCCTTTTTATGTGTTTTGACACTAATAAACACCTTTAAATAATTGATAACCGCTAAGAATTATTGAATTATTGATTTTTTATTGACAACACTGTTTTTAACTATTGCCTGCAACTTTATACTGGTAACAAAAAGGCGAATATGGTCGTTATGTCTTTCCCCACGTTAAAGGCGTTTATTACAGATAAGTGCAGATATTATTGGATGATTATTCTTTGGCGCAATAGTACTGAATAATGTTATGTCTTGTAAGAACATTGAATAAGCCCCTTGTAATAAACGCCTTTAAAAAGGCTTTTTTTTACAGATACGTGCAGATATTAGTGTATGATATTTCACTTTTTTTTGCTGTACTGCACTGCAAAAGGCTTGTTGTGTTCCAACTTGACGACACAGATATGAGTAATGAGCAGCAGTATAACGGCAGTGCGTGCTGCAATGTGAATTATACTGCAAATTCTTGCTGTAAATGAGCCTGCAACCACCCCAAATTCTTCTCTCAATTCCTCCCTATGCTTTCCCTACATTTCTAAAGCTCAGCCTCTTTCCCTGAACTTCTATCTGTTTTCAAAGTCTTTCTCTAGCTCCTGCCGACGTCTGTCCCTACAGTAAGAGCGATGTGGAATGACTGTACCTAAAATGGCCAAGGGTTTTTATAGGGCTGTGACATCACAGGTCCTTCTGGCTGCTGATTAGCTGCATGCTTGGCATTAAGGGTGATCCCACGCAGGAGGCGTGCTCAGTTTGATTCCTTGTTTAAGATTCTAGTTGCTCAGTTTAAACACTGTCCTAGACTATGCAATTGATTTTCTGCCACACCCGTCTTCTTCACCTTGGTTTTCCTCTGCTCCACTAATAGTTAATTTTAGCCTTACCTGTGTGATTGACAGTCTATCGTCCTATCAAGTCTGGGGGCGGGTTTTGCCTTCCTATTTATTCTTTGCTCACAGTCACATTAGCACTTGCTATTGCTTCTGCGTACTTGCCTTTACTCCATGCTGTTTTGTTACCTGTATTCCTATTCCTGACCTCTGGCTTTGTCTGTGACTATTCTCTTGGATTGTGCTTTTGTACGGCATTGCTCGACTGTTACCGAACCCTTGGCTAGCTGACCTCCCTTTGTTGTTGTTTGTTCTGTCTGCGTTCTGTGTTGTCACCTATATTAGGAAGGGACTGTCGACTGGTTGCTGGCTGTTGCCTAGGACAGATCGTGCAAGTTAGTCAGGGACAGTGAGGGGTTCAGCTTTAGGACTCACTCTCTTGTTGTGCCCCTCCCCCCAGGGTTCTGCAGCAGCACTGGGGAATTGCTCAACTGGCAATTCCCTTACAGCAGGTGGATAGGGCTGAAACCTGTACCTTAAGTGTGGCAGGGAAAAGGCCCTTATCCAAGCAATCCTGAAGAAAATTTAGAATCACTCTCATAGAAGGATTTGAACTATTCACTTCCTGTCTGGAGCCCCACTCCTTGAAGACATTACCTATCCTTAGGTAGCTTTTATTGGTGGATTCTGCTCTTGCGCAGGAAAGGGTCTTCAGGACAACTTCTGACAGTCCTCTAGATTTCCATAGGGACTGACCAACCTTCAGGCTGTCAGGTTTAATCTCCTCAGATCCTGGCACTTCTGAGTTCCTTAGTAAACCAGGTTCTGGGTTAGGGGAAGCCTCCAATAGATCCCTCGACTCATGAGCTTGAGTTGGGAACACCAAGCTCTTTTTGACCAGAATAGCAGAATGGCTATCACAAAGGCTTGGTCTTGTCTGACTTTCATCAATACCCTTGGTATCATGGAAGGTGGAGGGAAGATGTACACCAGCCTGAACCTCAAAGAGATGGACAGGGCATCCATTGCCAAGGGATAGTCCTCCTGATACATTGAGCAGAATGTCTCTATCTCGGCGTTGAGTCTGGTCGCCATAAGGTCTACTTCTGGAAGACCCCACTTCAGGGTGATCTGGTGGAACACTCTTGATTGAGAGACCATTCTCCTGATATGGTAAGACCCCGACTCAGCTGATTCACTACTATGTTCAAGGAGCCCTTGATGTGATCTGCGGAGAGATGGGTCAGAATTTTCTCTGCCCAGGTGAAAATCAGACCTGCCTCCCTCAGGAGGGATAACGATCTGGTGCCTCCCTGTTTATTACGGTCGCCATGTTTTCGGACCGAATCTTAACAGCTCTTCCTCTGAGAAGAGGAGAGAAATGGAGGAGTGCCAGGTAAACTGCTCTGACTTCCCTCAAGATGGATGATGTCATCCTTTCTAGTCTGCACCAGACTCCTTGTACGGTCTTCTTGTACAGGTGGGCTCCTCATCCTGAAAAGGATGCATCGGTCAACAGGGTCCAACGAGGTTGGACCATGGACATTCGACTTTCAGGTGTATCTACCAGTTGAGAGAAAGATGGGTTCTGGGAGAAAGTCTGATCCTCTTGTCAAGACTCAGAGAGCCATGATTTCAGACCCCTAGTACTTCCGACTGGAGGGGATGCATATGCCATAAAGTCCAAGGGACTGCATCGGCTGAGTCTGACATGAGGCGTAGGACTGTCATAGTTGTTCTGATGAACACCCGACGTGTCTTGAGAAGATACTGAAGCACTCTGATTATCTTTTCTCTCCTTGTCGGAGGTAAAGGAATTTCTAGGTGGACAGAACCTTCTTCTGTGTGGAAGGAATCACCTCTGACTTCTCCTGGTTATTAGCCTAGATGCTGGAGAAAGACATAGTTGTCTGCAGGTGCTGGAGCAGGATGGTTTTTGACTAGGCTTTTATTAGCCAGTCGTCGAAATATGGCACTATGAACAGACCTTGAAGTCTGATTGCGGCTGTTACTGGAGTCACCACCTAGGTAAAGGTTTGGGGAGCCGAGGAAATGCCTCCTGTGGCCGGCAAATGATACAGCAATTCTCATATACCTTCTGTGAGGAGGATAACTGTAACATGTAAGTATACATCATTTAGGTCGAGAATGACAAGAACATCGCTTTGCAGAAAGGATGTGACCGACTTCATGTTCTCCATTCGGAAACGCTCTTCCCTATGAAGTGACTTAAATATATTAGGACTATAATCATAGATTATATTGGTAGGAGAAAGTCTAGAAAGTAGACCCCAAACCTTCTTCTGAGGGAGGAACTTTTTTCAAGGGCCCCTTGCCAGGTATTCCAGAATTGAATTTTCCAGTATAACCTGCTTGAGTGCAGGAAGAAAACGGGTTGCGATGAATCTTGTGGCGGGTGAAGAAAATCGCCGCACAACCCCACTGTATTACCTGTAAGACCAAAGGTCTTGGATCTTCTCCTGCCAGAAGGAGAAAAAAAAAGGGGAGAGGCATCCCCCAACAGGAGTATTTGCTGCTACAGGAGGTGAGAAGCTGGTGTCAAAAGCCAGGCTTCTTTCTGTCCCCTTCCTTGGGGAACTTACGTCCAGCCCCTCTGGACTGATATCTAGCACGCCTCTGATATTGGAGAGTAGATTTAGGCAGCTGCTGATAACTTCTGCCCCAGCCAGAAGGTCCTGCTTTTCCTCTAAAAGACCGTGGAAGGCACTTATCCTTTTTATCGCAAGACCAACCATAATGGCCTTCTAGCAGCTGTAGAGAGGGCCATAGATTTGGTGGCTATCTTGACTTGGTGTACGGAAGCTTCCGCTAGATTGTCTGCCACCAAGGAAACCGCACCCATAAAGGATAATAGATCGTCTGGAGACTCCGGAGTCAATGTCCCTCTCCAGTTGGGCCAGGTTGGAGCGCAGCTTATTCACTACCTCATTTCAGGCGATGCCCACAGAAGCATGAGCAAAGGCCAAGGTATAAGCCCTGCTAAGTTTGCATAGAGACTTGAAGATTGGAGCCAACTTCTGCCGCACGGTGGGACAATTTAGCTACTGCCACATCCACCTTAGGTGGGGGATCCCAACAATCCTGCTGAGACTCAGCGATGGGAAATAGGGTCCTAATCCTCCTGGATAAAATAGGTTGTTTTTTTGGGATGTCTCCACTTCCCTGTCATAGCTTTATCCAGTGTCATTTCCACTTGGAAGTCCCTAGGACCCCTATTGGTGGAATTAGAGGTTTCCCCAAGTTCAACATTACGGTCCCTTGAGCAGATGGACTTCAGCAGCCTATGCATCCTTTCCAAGGGAAAAAGAGGCCTGCTGGGATTTCCCGAAGTGGCTTCATCAGACAAGTACGACTCATTGAGCATGTGAAATTCCTCCTCTAATGGAACTGACTGAGAATGTCTCCTAGTACGAGGCTTCCTAGAGATCTGAGAAATCGAGTCCCGCATCTCCTTCATGCTTCTTGACCCACAGTTACGTCACATATAGACGGATCCTCAGATGGGGTCCCATGGCTTTGGCGACAGCGAGTGTAGTCATACTATGAGGCAGAGGGATGTCGCACTGTGTATAAGCGAAATGTTTCAGCTTGGAGGACCTTTCCCTACTGGAGTCACCACTGCAACCGGAAGCAGAGGAGGACATCTATAAAAGAGAGAAAGTCAGAACAGTATGTTTGACAGTAACAGGAGAGCGGAAAAAAATGCAGAGGTAATATCCTGCAGATGGAATGGCTACATATATAAATAGCAGGGTAAACAAGCGTACTGACAAGCAGCAAGCAGATAGTAGCAAACAAAAAGGAAGTGTACTGAGGCCTTCCCCTATAAGAGACAACCATTGTCTCAGGGAGCAAAGTTTAAATAGGTAGGGAGGACTTACCACACTTCCCCATAAAACCTATATACACAAAGTCTTTTAGAGACCCTTAACAATGGGGCAATGCTACAGCAGGAAAAGAGAATGGCCTTAAACTAGGCTGGTAGCGAAATCCAGCGGTACAGGAAGTAGGCCACAAAAGTGTAACAGAAAAAAGGGTCCCCAGGGAAACAGGACCCGCAAAAAGGTTCCGGAGCCTGAAGTGACAACATCACTTCCTTTGGCTCCGAAGTATAAGCTCTGCTGAAGCGCTCAGCCAGGTCAAAAGCTGCACAGCTGCTGCAATCCGACAAGGGCACGCACACCCAGCCCAGAACGGCCATTGACAGAGAGCGCAGCAGAGAGAAACAAGGAAGTAGTTGACCCTCAAAATCCTTTTAGGAAAAAACGGGAGGACAAAAGAGCCTCCCGCCACCTTTCCCCACAGAGGACAGAAAAAAACACAAGGGGAGGAGGTCTCTTTTTCCTTCTTATAGGGGTGTTGTCATGAAATTAATTATGCTAATTAAAAAATCTGCCTGTCCTACCAGCACACAGGGGCAGAAATACCCAATATTGTGCTGCTATAGGACGTAAGGGAATAATTTGGTTAATGCTTTCCTTTCCTTCTGTATATCTGGAGACAGAGGCATAACTTAAAGGGGAGAGAAAAGAATTCACCAAAGGAATACAATCATGCACTAGCCCAGGTGTTACAGGAGTGAGCCCCATAAATGTCACCTGATTATGCAGTATGTGGATATTTTACACCTTGCTAGATGATGGTTCTAAAGCCTTAAGAAATATGTTTTCTGATTATGGTAACATATTTCACATGAGACTTTACTTAGTGGACTACATTGTTGGGTGGGTATATTCTTTGATCAACTTTAGTTTGATGATGTAAGCAAGTAGCCATTTTCTCTGTGTCATTTGATGCAGAGGTTTTTACTCAATTACATGAGAAAATAATACGATGGATTCACAAGACAGTCCTGTATACTTGTATTCTTGTGTGTTGGTCCCTGCTGTTAACCATTGAAGGGTCCAAAAAGAGGAGGAAAGGTGATATTTGTGTAAAACATGTGATTTAAACAATAGGTCATTTCCTAGTGACATTTTTCCTTAAAAAAATTAAAATACATTGGCAGACCAATATATAAAATATAATGAACTATGCATATATTTACTGTAAGTGATGATGGTAGACAGCAGGTATGTGAATGACTGTCAAATAATTGATAGATAAGCAATAAAAGTTTTAATCATGTTGATTTGCCAAAGTTATTCAGTGTGCCCTGGAACTTGTAGTACTTCACCCTTGTACACAGCTATCCAATGTTAGTGAACGGGTTGTAAGGAGGAATCATCACAACAAATGTTCAGTGTGAAAGCATGAAATGATAAAACTAAACAGACCACAATGTAAATCAATAGGATCTGTAGGGTAAAGTTGGTGTCTGCCATGAGACAAAACCAGCATTATGTCATGATTTACATTTATAGCAGAAGCCATGATGCAAAGGTGAACAAAGCCTTAAAATGTCTTCTTTTTACATTTCTGCGTTAGGGGATTAAAGGTTTGATAAAGTGTATTGACATTACAATGAATGTTTTATATGTATGATAATTTTATTGATGTATATATTCCATGCCAGTACCTACAGTACTGTGCTGTTCGAGTAAGACTCTGTCATCCAGGTGCTCAAAAAAGGTCTGGAGTTGGCCCTGTTTGTAACCTAGCATGATAGGTGAATGTGGATCCTTTATGGTTTAGGATCACACTTGTGTGGAGAGCAGGGTAGGACTGGCCCACCAGGGTACCGGTGAATCCCTTGATGGGTCCCATGACTTTAGGGGGCCCTACAGGACCCCCACTGCTTTTTTTTATTAGTAAGTGGAGGCGCAGTAACGGCCCCTATTCACTTACCTCTCCCTGCTCCTGCCCAGGGGTCCCCCCAGTACGCCGCACATTACGTCATTGCGACGTGATGTGCGGTGCAAAGCGCCCAGGCTGCTGCGGGAAGAGGAGAGGCCATGAGCAGGAGTGGGGAGAGGTAAGTGATGCAGCCAGGTTCTCCCCGGTTTTGGGATCCGGTTTTAACAACTGGATCACAAAACTGGGGAGAAGTGGCGCCTTTGAACCAGTTCTGCTACTAGTAGAGCAAAAAGCCACAGGCTTCCTGCTCTACCACTCACAGGTTTGTAGGCCGCAGGCCACATTGAGCCTGTGGCCTACAAGCTAAGCTCTGATACTTACCTGACTTCTCTCCGGCACCTCCTGCTTCTTCCTGCTGCAGGCGCACATGACGTCACATCAGTGCGGCTGGATCAAGAAGGAGCGGGACGGGGGAGCAGACAGATGAGTACCTAATGCTGCCATAGGGGGTAGGGGGAGGAGGGTGACCCCCTCACTATTCTCCCCCTATACAGTGGCCCCATCACTGGTCCCCTATACTGTATGGGGACCATTGATGGGGCCATTATATTGTGGGGGGGGGGGCAGTGATGGGGGCTAATATCCTGGGGACATTAAAGGGGTTGTGCAGGATAACATTTTTTTTTTTAATTAGGCTGGGGCAGAAAAAAACAACACAAAACTTACACCCCTGTCCCTTTTGTTCCAGTGTCTCCAAGAGCGGTTCAGTCCTGCAGCTATGTTGTTTTCTTCCAGAGGAAGCTCCCTCTGCACATTACTACCTGTGATGTCAAGTGAACCCTGAGGCCAATCAGCGGCCTAAGGAAAGGGACTTGAGACGTCATAGCCAGTGAGGACTTCCGGCAAAAGGAAACAGTGGAGCTGCAGGACCGGACTGTGCTGGGAAAACACTGGAACACAGGGGACCAGTGAGTGTGGTATTTTTAAACTATAAACTGTATACATCCAATTGGTGGTTGTCTAGTTCTGCAAGGACATACCGGTACGTCCAAACAGAACTCAGTAGCTGCACAAAATTGTACAGCTACTGAAACTGTGAGCCAGCTGTAACTTCAGCCGGAGCTCCCAGCCTTTCCTGCCTTCCCGATCACTGTGTATACATTGCTCAATGAGCGCTGTAGACAGCACTATAGGCGCTGCCATCTTGCGGCCACCCTCTGACCTGGCGGTCATGTGATCCACCGGGATCAGAGTCTGCAAAAACTGCTGGGTCCTACAGGACCCAGATCAGCTCTATAGTAAGGTGCAGGAGGCTGCATTCCTCATGCAACTGGGGATAAATGTGCCAGCTCTAGTTATAAAGAAAATCAGCCACCCCAACAAAAAAAAAAAGTGATCAGATGTCCCCAATGGTCTATTATGACCTAATGGGGACACAATGTAAAAAAAAAATTGAAAAAAAAATTAATATAAAAGTAAAAAAAATAATGTAAATAATAATAATAAAAAAAATAAATAAAATAAAGTGCCCTTATTACAGGTTATAGCCCCACGCCCGACGACACCATAAAAAATAAAAAAATTACCGTATCGGAGAGGAAAAACTATTTTATTAAGTTTTTTAGTAGCACTTTGTGTTGTTAAATAAAAAAAATGAAAAGTGAAAAACAGACACGTTTTCCCTCCTCTTTTGTTTATATTTTCCCGGATATATAAAAAAAATTAAAACACATGCAAAAATAAAAACATAAAAATAAAGCCCTATGTGTCACCGAAAAAAGACGCAGAAATTAGTTGAATAACGCAAATGATAAAAATGTTACAGCCCTCAAAACCGCACATACTAAAAAACCCGAAAATGTGTCTGGTCCTGGACCAGAAAATGGCTCGGTTCTGAAGTGGTTAAAGTGTGGCGCATTAGGTGCATATATTAAAGGGGTTGTCAAGGCTTAATTTGTTATGGTTTATCCTCAGGATAGGCCATAAATACCTGTAGAGGGCCGATACCCAGCCCCTGGACCGATCAGCTGTATGGAGCTCTGTCCACTGTATATTAGCTGGGCACCTTCACTGCATCTCAGCACTTATTGAAGTCAGTAGGAGATGAGCTTCAGTGAAGGTGCCAGGCTGCTATACAGCGGATTGAGGTTTCTGCTTCCGGTCCTGTGTTGTGTACAGAATGGGTGCCGGAAGTGACTCCGTCCAGCTGATGGTGCCGTGTGTCAGCCCCCTACCGATCAGGTATTTATGGCCTATCCTGAAGATAGACCATAAAAAAAGTTTACCCATGGACAACCCCTTTAATATACCCCACACAGTTTAAGTTCCCCCCCCCCCACAGGATGTTAACCCCCATCAATGCCCCCCACACAATATAATGGCCCCATCACTGTTCCCCATACAGTATGGGGGACCAGTGAACAGGCCACCTGTCCAGCATCCCACTGTCCCCCGCCTGTGTCTGTTTGGTCTCATGGCAGCGCCTCATTTCTAGAAATCCTGTACCTAATTGGCTTCAGTTATCACATGAGGTGCAGGACTCCCAGCAAGACGGTGACTACAGAAATTTCAGAAAACATTTGGAAATGACAAAAAGGAGAATTATACCTAAAATCTGAAGTATATATCATAAACAGAAATAGGGAAAAAACTGTCCCCTGGTGTAATGATTCTGCTTAAGTGTGGCTGTGGCTCAGGGATGTATTTTGATCTCTGGGTATAGTATCTCCCTTCTTACCTGTATTGATTCATAATGTGCGCAGCCCTAATCCTAGGTATATGGTAAATAGAAGTACCACTGTAACAATAGGGCTTTGTATCCATCACAGCAGGGCTCCATTGTATTCCTATACAGTCCTGAGTGATCAAAGAAACATGCATTGTCCAGTCTGCACTGGTTGATCAGATATGGCTGATAACATTGTATCCTTTCACTTGGATCGGCCATATACAAAGAATCTGGACTTGATTGCATTATTCAATCAAACCTGCTGCCGCCGGTGACCTCATTCTGGGAGGTGGCATAAAGGGTATAAAAGATGAGGTAAGAGGCCAGTGGGGGAGTTTTTTACAGACAGATTACCCCTGAGAGGATACTATGATGAACCTACCACTGAGAATACAGTGCAGAGGCTATCATTGAGATGCTACTATGAGATTATGCTATGGAGATTGGGCTGAGACCATCACAGACTACAGAGTTGTTACAGACAGACCATGAGGAGATTATGCTATAGAGATTTTGTGTTGGGACTACAAGAGGACACCATGAGGAGATTTTTTTGTGATGAGACTACTGGACTAATGCTGAGAGACTGTGATGAGAGCATGCAGGCTGGATTATTGGATTAATGCCACATGCTAAACAGCCTCCACTGGTTATTCACACATGACAGAGCATGTGTGAGTGTTGGAATACAGAACCACATCAAGGACATGTGTGGTAAAGTAATCATTTCACCTTTATCCCTTTTATTTTATTTGTACTGTATCTTGTAACTAGTAACTGTTAATGCTTGCATATATCTGCATATCTGTTCTGAACTGCATGTGTTAGATTTTAATACCGATCCATTTAGGGGTTAATAAATATATAAAATTTAGAAGGCTTGTCTTGTATTTATCTTGTGGACCCGACACTCACTGGCGGTGAGTGTGGTTTTTATATGAAAGAGGACTCAGGTGTGGCCAAAACAGTGTTGGCGCACTGAGGATCTTTCACATTGGTGGCAGCATGGTGGGATCTTAGGATAAACGGCGTGTGTTGGTGACCTTTATCACTCACATGCTGGGGATTATGGTAATCCTGAGACAAGCTCGGTATTAAAGCAAGCATTAAGATACAGTGAAAGTTTGATACAGTGCTGTTCCCTCCCTTACTCTTTGTATTCTATCCTATCTTTTATTTGGCAAATACCAGTGGATGGCTAGTGGGCTCAGAAGCAAAGCTCAAGAATTGTTGAACCAGGCTTTTTGAGATCCTGAGCGTATGGCTGAAATGGAGGCAGCCACAGCCATGCAGAGAATCGAGCAGAGTCCTGATTTTGGGTCTAGGCCAGGAAGTGCAGCAAGCAGCCCGGTCCCAAGGATTACTTCACCAGGAGAGACCATTAACCCCAGCCTTGTGGGGGGAATGGTTTCATACTGGCAAATGGCCGTACAGCAAGTAGGCACCAGTGACCCTAACACATACCTGCAGGTGTTGCGCCATTTTCTGGAAGCTGTAGAACAGGAACAAGAACGGCAGGCAGCAGAGCGACAGGCAGAGAGAGAGAGGAAGTTTGCTGAGCGACAGGCCGAGAGAGAGAATCAGCTTGAGCTGAAGAGGCGGGGAAATCTTCCAGCGGGCACAAACCACCCCTGCGCAAACTCCAACAACCCTGCAGAGACCCTCAAGTTGGAAAGAGAAGCCAGGCCGGAGTTCACCACAGCCGTCTGTCGTCAGGTCGGGTGAGACAAACTATGCCCCGGGTGGTCCCTCCCCTATCCCAAAAACTCTGGGCGCCCGGGTGACCTTCCCCAAACCCCAAGGGGAGGTACGGCGGGGCCATGCCTGTCACCAGACAGGACATTTCAAGGAGGAGTGCTCCAACTGACCTGAGAACTTCCCTGCTTCCCAAGCCACAGCAGGTGGCCCATCTGTGTATCTGGACTGGGGTGCAGGAAAAGGAATGCGGACTGTGGGACTATTGACTGATTTGCCGGCTAATGTACTGTTGGGAAGTGATTTAGGACCTATGATGTCCCAATATGGGGTGGGGAGCACCACAATTTACTGTGATAAACTGTCTATGACTAATGTTGATAATGTGTCTGTCATATCTGCAGAGAGGGCTCATAACCCCCTCTCTGAGATACTTCCCATGGCAGTCAATGTAAATGCTAATGAGTTGCCTTCAGCTGAGAGCAGGGAAGATGCAACTGAACTTCTTGCAACCCAGCTCAGCAAAAATGTTATTGATGCTTTGTTCAGCCCCGTGCTAGGAGCCAATGAGACTTTGTCTGTAGACACACCCACATCTGCGGGGGCGTCTCCCTCCCAGCTTGTTAACATGTCTATTGCAGATCTCATTGAGGCCTGGTGTGAATTAACAATTGCTGATGAATGTACTGTCAATGTAATTACCAATGCTTGTTGTGAAAGTGTACAGGGTAGCTCTTCTGAGTCACTGGAAGCGACTTCTACTATTTTGCCCAGTGCATCAGATAAGCACCCAACTGCTGACCATGTACCAGGTGGTCAGGTAGGCTATGGGGATCTTATGGCCGATCCAGGTGAGGGACGGACTGCTGGTAGTGCGGTGTTAGCCCGCAGCCAGAGTGCTACAAGGGTGGAGGGCGTTCCGACCCTTGAACCGTTGCCTACACCACCTGGAGTCGGTGCTGAGACCGCCATGACTAGCCTCACTCCCTTGAAGCCGGAGGAGTCCGGTGGGTATGAGACATGCACGTCTCTACTGTCTAATTCTATTCCAGGAGTGCCCATGGCCCAAGTGCAGATGGCATGGGGTACTGGAGGTGTGATCCCCGAAGGGGGTATGTCAAATGCATTACCTGTCAATGTATTATGGGGGGATGTTTTGGGGAAGCATGATCTCAGTCATTTGTCCAAGGTATCACCATCACCCACCCAAATACAGGAGGAACAGGATGTAGGTTTGGAAGCAAAGGGGGAGGTGCAGAATCCCCTAGAACTCTCCCAACTAGCGGCTAGTGTCAGGAAGACCCTGAGAGAGCAGGCCAAGGGTAGCCAGGAGAGCAGAGATTGCCGGGATGGAATCTCTGGAATGGTATCCCAAGGGCCTGAGGTCATGAGTGTAAAGCTACGGGATGCCCGCACTCAGAAAGTGGACCCAGAACAGGCAGGAGGTAGCCAAGTGTACGTGGCTCTGAGCCTGGGCCTTAGAAGTGTCCCTAGTTGGACTAGAGAGCCAGAAGGGTCCAGCAGCTATGTAACATGCACCTCTCTTTTGTCTCACTCCAGCCAAGAGTTCAGAGATGCTGACTCTAGTCTGGACATATTGAAGGCACGTGGCGTGGCGCTCAACCACCCTTAGAGTCTGACAAGGCCCGAATCTGCTGGGACCCCGGGGGGAGGTGAGAAAGCCTTGGGGCCAGGGCCTGAGAAGTTGGAGGCGGAGGTGCTTTCAGAAGAGGGGCGTAGGCCCCTACTTCCTGCAAGCCCCATCTAATGGGGGAGGTGTGATGATTCTGCTTAAGTGTGGCTGTGGCTCAGGGATGTATTTTGATCTCTGGGTATAGTATCTCCCTTCTTACCTGCATTGATTCATAATGTGCGCAGCCCTAATCCTAGGTATATGGTAAATAGAAGTACCACTGTAACAATAGGGCTTTGTATCCATCACAGCAGGGCTCCATTGTATTCCTATACAGTCCTGAGTGATCAAAGAAACATGCATTGTCCAGTCTGCACTGGTTGATCAGATATGGCTGATAACATTGTATCCTTTCACTTGGATCGGCCATATACAAAGAATCTGGACTTGATTGCATTATTCAATCAGACCTGCTGCCGCCGGTGACCTCATTCTGGGAGGTGGCATAAAGGGTATAAAAGATGAGGTAAGAGGCCAGTGGGGGAGTTTTTTACAGACAGATTACCCCTGAGAGGATACTATGATGAACCTACCACTGAGAATACAGTGCAGAGACTATCATTGAGATGCTACTATGAGATTATGCTATGGAGATTGGGCTGAGACCATCACAGACTACAGAGTTGTTACAGACAGACCATGAGGAGATTATGCTATAGAGATTTTGTGTTGGGACTGCAAGAGGACACCATGAGGAGATTTTTTTGTGATGAGACAACTGGACTAATGCTGAGAGACTGTGATGAGAGCATGCAGGCTGGATTATTGGATTAATGCCACATGCTAAACAGCCTCCACTGGTTATTCACACATGACAGAGCATGTGTGAGTGTTGGAATACAGAACCACATCAAGGACATGTGTGGTAAAGTAATCATTTCACCTTTATCCCTTTTATTTTATTTGTACTGTATCTTGTAACTAGTAACTGTTAATGCTTGCATATATCTGCATATCTGTTCTGAACTGCATGTGTTAGATTTTAATACCGACCCATTTAGGGGTTAATAAATATATAAAATTTAGAAGGCTTGTCTTGTATTTATCTTGTGGACCCGACACTCACTGGCGGTGAGTGTGGTTTTTATATGAAAGAGGACTCAGGTGTGGCCAAAACGGTGTTGGCGTACTGAGGATCTTTCACACCTGGGGAGCACCAACACTACTCAATACCAGCTTTGAACTAACCCAATCCATTCTCACAAATTGAGGGCTATCTGACAAATAATGTTCTATCCCGTCTTTCAGTCTGGCACTATTTGAACCTTAATAGTGCCAGATTGTTCATATTAAAACCACTTGAAAAATTGAAAAAAGTCACCTGTACCATAGTACCCACATCCTCTAAATAGCCTTAAGGTTTCATGTACACATTTTTTTAGGTTTGTAAAGAAATGCCATAAATTTACATTTTTATGCATTTTTGTCATGTATTACTTTAAGGAATTTTTTTTTTTTTTCATAGAAAAGCCAGTGGAAAAATATTTGGTATAAAATGCCGTAAGAAAAATGCAAAATGCAAAAACATTAATATTGAGAAAAACACTACCTAAAAATTTCCCATAAAAAACTCCCTAAAATGCCAAATTCCCTATTGGCTTACAATTATTATCTGTTTAAAGTATTTTTATTTTTTATGTTTATACATTTTAACTTATAATGGGTTTGGAGGGCCAATGGAAAATTCTATACTGGGGTATCTAATGCATCACAATACATTGTAAAATACCAGCACTTCTATTGTAGGCTGCATAAAGCAGCCTACAAAAGAAATTAATGGCAAAGAATAGGCCCCCAGCTGTCATGGCAACAGATCGTCGCCATAGATCTCGTTTCAGGGGTGTCAATCCTCCCCAAAATGGTGAAAATGGCGCCTCGGTCAAAGCTGAGGGAGGCCAGGGAAGTAGATATGGATGAATCATTTTGTAGAAACCGGATTCGAAATGAATATTCCAAATAATTTGGTTTTTAATGAAACCGAACAATTTGGAATTTGTCTTGTATGAACTAATATATCCACCGCCCATTAATTATTATACTCTGGGGTCTCTTCAAGTCAATTTAAGTTCTGGTTCATGACAAACTTGTTCGACCCAAAACTATTCTTTGGACCAAACCATACAAACCTGAAAAAAAATACATCTTCAGAGACTCGCCCAGCTCTACATTGGTGATAGAGGAACTAAGTCTGGACACATCCTTATTTTTACATTGGTATACATATGTGAGTATGTGGGTAATATTTTTGTACATTAGCCTGATTCATTTCAAATTCTCAATGCATTGTGACTTTAGACTTATACAAAAATGCTGCTATGTCAAACTGCAATAAATCTTGCTATGAAAAAACAACCTCCCATCAGGGTGAGAATGTAAGTGGAAGGAGAATGTCTTGCTTGTGCTCTTCATGCCTGTGACATCTACCTTAAATTGCAGTATGTTGGATTTGTGGCATATGAAGGTTGTGGAGTTGCCTTAAATCCTTAAGATTGGAAGATGGTCCTGAAACTGTTGGTTTTTAATAGGGAAATCTTAGAATACTGTAGTCAGTCTCTTGTGTGACAAAATTTTGAAATGAATCCTTAACTATCCAATTCTTCTTAATGCATAGCTTATATAATGTCCTAATCTAATTTTTGTAAATTGGAGTTAAAAAGTCTTTACATTGACTGAAATATCAGGCAAAAAAGCTGAATATCTGTCATAGATTAGTGTTTTGTCACAAATTTAGCAACAACTAGAACAAGATTACTTGAAATCTAATAATAGTTTGTGAAATAACAATACCTTTGAATAGATCTAATGCAATACCTTGTAATAGATTTTAATCTATTACAAGAAAACTGTAACACTCAGTGGGTGTGATGCCACAGTACTACCTAACTGGTTTAATTTTGTACCACTTCTAAGGTCACTACCAGGTTACTACCTCTTGGAGTGTCCCAGTAGAGGTGACAGGTGGTCTGGGGTCCAAAACACCAACGGTCTGTGGTTGAAGCTAGCAGAATATGTGCAAATAACCTTTATTACTTAGGCACAGCTTTGCATATGAGTGAACCTTAAGCACATAATGATAGCCAGGGATTAGATGGGGACATAATAATCTGCTGTGTACACAGACTATTTAAGAGACGGAAAGGGTAGGCACGCATGTCCTATAGACAGAGAAAGAGGAGAGGAAGCAGCAAACGAGGAAAAGGGATGTTGGATATTACCCCAAATAAGTAATTGGTTGAGCGGGGAAATGTAACTTGAAGCTCCTATGCCCCAATGCAACATCTCTTATGGGACCACTGCCTACCTAGTGTTATTTAGAATAATGGTATATTTTTTTTTGAAGCAGAGGGACATTTGGGGCTCCCTCAGGGACCAGGCACCAGTAGTGACTGCTAGCTCTGCACCCCCTATAGCCTGTTTCAGAGATATGTGGTTATTTTGGGGCATCATGATGCATTTAACCCAAGCCCCCTTTTTCTGATAATTCCCACCTACATCTAGCAAGTCAATAAATTTTTAGCCCAAACTAGATGCGCCAAGATGCATCATGTTTTCACCAGTGTCCAGTTACAACTACAATAATATATCTAAGCCGTTGTGTTTCAAAGTGATATGCTGTAGGTGTCTACATACAGTACCAAAAAGTTAACTCTTCAATGCCTTGAAATATATTTTCCTTTCAAGTGAAGAAGATCTTTCAGCTTAAACATGGCCATGGTCTTTTTTTAAAAAAAATCTGCTTTAAAAATGTACAAGTGAGCCTCAGATTTCTGCCCTTGACTGGCTAGTAGACCTACACACTGATTAGTCACATTGTAATTCCATATAACTGTTCCAAAGATTTTTTGTTGATATCTGTTGCTACACATGTAGAGATGTAACAGTCAACAAATGAATGTTAATGAGGTACAAAAAAATCTGCTTGAATTAATAAGCATTCACTTTGCATGTTGTGTAGCATATCACTTCCCATTTAAAGCAAATGGTGCATTACATATTTGTTTAATTGCTAAAGATGTAAAGTAGTAGTAGATGTATTCTAGTAGTAAAGTCATTTACTGAATA
This sequence comes from Leptodactylus fallax, assembly GCA_947044405.1. Taxonomy (NCBI): domain Eukaryota; kingdom Metazoa; phylum Chordata; class Amphibia; order Anura; family Leptodactylidae; genus Leptodactylus; species Leptodactylus fallax. Next base: position 6,035,874 of record CAMRHE010000024.1, read on the forward strand.
GTTGATGAAGTATTATGAGATCTAAATGTACTAATATGGCATATAGAATTAGCATATTTTTACTCTCAAAAATGCTGTGAGATACTGTGTACAATATTGTACATGACAAGAATATTGTTTGCCTTTTTTCACAGTAATTGACAATTTTTATGACAGGAAAGTAAGCAGTGGTCTAGACTGTGGTCAAATCCTATGTCTTTGGGCTAGTTCTCACATTTTATTATCGATTCATGTTAACACTGAAAAATAAAAGAACAAACTTCAAGATAAATTGAAATAGATTCAGACAAATAGCTTAGTCAGTCTCTTAAGTTCCTCTCATAGAGTTGGTTTGGGATTAATGAATTTCTGATGCCATATGAAATGATATTGATGGAGCTCATCAGCTTTCATTTTCTCGGTTACTGCAAGGTCTCATTTAACTACTGTATAAAAGCATTACCCTGAAACTAAGGAAACTAATCAGCTCCATGTATGAAAAAAGCAAGTTGTTAGTTGATTCAATTCTTTCATCTTTCCTTGCAGAGCAAACATCAGCATGAAGTGATCTATTCTGGTTACAAATTATGCTAACAGTCTCCCAAGAGATGCAGCTGACAGATGCCAATCAGTTGTGCAAAGTGATGTTTATGTCACATTGTACTAGATAGAGTCCTTTGGGAACTCTCAATCAAGTTAGAAAACAACTCAATAATGTATTAATTGCCATCTGATAAAAAATGATTTTAATATACACAATTTAAAGACGATTATTTACCTGACCGAAAAATGTTTACAGACAAAATTACCGATATAACATTTTCCTGCTTTCCATGAATCTATAATTTTGACATTGATGGGGCAACACAAATGTAGAAATTTGTATAAGATGTTTTTGTGTCTTTTTACTGTAAGTCATAAATCTACTTTCATATGAATATCCTGTTTTTCAAAACTTTTTTTCAATAACTTTCTATGTAAGCAAGACAATTTACATACATTCTGAAAGATCCCATCTACCACCAGAGAGTGGAAAAATACACTCTTATGAATTTCTTCTCCGTGTTCTATGGCCAACATGTACTGTACGTTAACATACTTAGGAAAAGTTTGACTTGTAACCCACTGTACTGTATCTAGATTCCTGGCCTTCAAAAGAATCATTCCTGTCCCTTAATATGCATGAAATCTTTTGTCATGAAAATGTTAAACTTTGGCATTTTTCAGAAGGTAGTGCATGGGTATGGCAGTAGGCCGAGGTGAAGGAAGAGATGTACAGTAAGGAGGTGCAGCACCATGGAGGGTTTTGTGGAACAAAGTTATCACTTTGAATTGAATTATAAAATAATGAACAACCAGTGACTGTCAAAAGATACATTTAAAATTATTCCACAGCAGCCACTTATTTCTTATACTAGAAAAAAAGAAGTGAAATGCTGTCAATACATAGAAATCTAAATTTTTAGGAAATATTAGCAGATCATAAAATTCAGAGTTTGTGCCCAAGTCTATCAATTAATGAAAAAATACTGTGTGCTTGTAAAATATTAGTTTTATAAAATGCGGTTGGTATTTCAGTACTTATTTTAAAGCACAAGTACTGTACTATTGTAAAAATAAATTGTTAATAGATGTAATTCCACAGGCATAACTCCTTTATAATACATTGTTGAATTATGTACTTAAAATAGTTTCCAGCATCTGCATCTTAGAGGTTGTTTATAATAGACTTTTCTAGAGGACAATTAAATATCCCCATGTGTAATTTTGTAGAAAGCCTGTAGCACACTTGAGGCAAAATGACAACACCAACCAGCTGGTATTATGACAAAAATAAAACATGGCAAGATACATATTTTTTTTCAAAATCCACCCTGTCAAGAGTCCTATTTGTCACACGATATGTACTTTTTGCATTTGGGGAAAAATATCAAATATGCTACAATCTCTATGACTGTCAGTATGTACCTATTTATTTCATAAGTGTATTAAGTGCAATTGTGCTTTTGGCTTCAGAGTTTTTATATCTGGTTCCCATCTAATCTGAGTTTATTTAGCATTCAGTACTACAAATAACAAATAAATGTAAAGAAGTGTCAAATCTTCAATGCCTGGGGGTCGATGTAAGGCTCTCCATTCTGTGTCTCCATGTCTCCCCTTTGCCCAACTTACTAGTTTTTTACATTACTATTAATATTTTTCTATTAATATTATTATTCTGCATTTTAACATTCCAATTAATATTGATGAACAATTTTCTTAAACACATATTTAACTGTATGATATCATCATATAATTTTATAATAAACTATTGTCAGTGAAAACATACAGCACAAAATACAGTTAAATAGCTGCAGTATACCTTAAATTAATTTTATCATGGCTTTAATGGATTTCAAATGTTACACAATATGCTGCAGTGTGTTATCAGATTTAATTTGAACAATGTGATACATGTATACATGTCTTTATAGAAATAAAAAACAATGCTGTACCTTGAGTGGGAAAATCTGCACTGTTTTGTTGGCTGTTTTGTTTCTATGTTGTTTACCCTGAAATGGTTGTTTGAGAAGCTCCAAGCTTTGAGCTCAATGGACATTCTTTGGAAAGCACATATGCACCAGTACCCCTGTCTAAGTCTATTTCCCTTCCCTCCTTATCTTACACTGGTATAATTGTGCAGATTACAAGTACCCACAGATATATGAATATGAATGAATAGTGGCCCAGATTTATTAATGGTGTCTAAGTTTTAGATAATACAAACTTAGACTAGACAGTCCTAAACTGCACCAGATTTATCAAAGTATCTGATTCTGCCTGATAATATGGTGTATTGTTAGACTGTCTAGTTAAACTTATACCAATTATTAGATGGTTTAAATGTTCTTGGCACAACTTAGGTCACCCCCTTTTCTTAGAGACCACCTTAGGTCACCTCCCTTTCTCTTCAGGCCACTCCCATTTTCAGACAAGATGGAAAGGAGTCTTAAAAGTGATAAATATGGTAGATAGTTTTTTAGTGAAAATTGCACTAGAATTCTGGAACATTTTGCTTGATAACTAGTTTGCTCTGATTGTGGTAAAAGAAGGAGTTTGCTGTAAGGATATGTCAACACAAGATGGAAATGCTGTAAACTGTCTATTCATAATTTGGGAAGGAAAATATGTAGGATGATACTATAACAACTAAGTGGTTTCAACAAATTTTGTTCACAGTCTGCAAAAATTTCTTTCACAGAAATGTGCTTGCTGCGTGGTATGGGTTTTTAAATCCATTTATGTTGTGAATTTTTCATTTTTCCCATTGAATTTGATGCTGAAGTTAATATTTCAATTTTGTTGTAGATTTTGCTAGGGATTGCCCATGGGTCACCAGCAAAATCTACAAGTCCAAATTACTTTAAATAAACATACTGTACTAGATTAACAAAGATGCACTGCAATTGTACTATGGAATGCCTTATGGTAGCACACTTAAGTACAACTTCTTTAAGAAGTTGGCCAGATGGTTTAAGTATGTACAAAAGTAAATTTCTCAACAATTTTGAAAGTATCTTCCGATATATACAGATACATTTATAGGTGTTTGAACTGTAGAAAACAGGCCCTAAAGAGTCCCTAGCAGTGCTTTATCCGTTTCTTGCAGACAGTTTTTGACTTCCTGACAGAGATCAATTTTTCAAATCTGATGTGTGTCACCTTATGCGGTAATAACAGTAGGATCAAGATAGAGGTCATGAAGGGCCTTTTGAAAGTGGCCGGCACACATAATTTTAAGGACATGGGCAAGATAGGACTCATTCTCTATGTCCAGGGCTAGCAGGTAGTATAATGTTGTACCGTGTTAGCCATAGAAAGTAGTGGAAGAGTGAAGAAATCAGGCGATATCTTTTAGAGGCTAACTGAGTATATTTGATAAGTAAGCTTTCAGAAGTACTAGCTCCCTCATCAGACATGGTGTAATACTGAAACTTTACACTATTTATACATACACAAGACATGGATCTTCAAAAGGATCTTGGAATAACAAAATGCAATATATGTAGAGAAGTTATTTACAACAGGTTAGGAAATAAACAGTCTAAAATTTGTGGTGCGTGACAGAGGGATCTGTTATCTATCTGTAATCAGGTGGTGATTTGTGACCCTCACAGGATATACATAGTGTGACATGAAGCTGGCATGAATATTAAGTCCAAATCACATGTCATACATAGTGTGACATGAAGCTTCAGGGAAATGCGCTTTTGGTGTTAGTTGGCCCAATGGACAATATTGCAGAGTTCCTCACGTTATCGGAGGCTTGTCTGCCGGGGATGAAACCCACCTGGTTGGAGTGGATGACTGATGGCAGAAGACTATTTAAACGGGTGACGAGGATGAAAGAAAATAGACAAAATTTAAGAGCGATATAGGTCTATAATTAGCTGGAGTGGTGGCATCCTTTCCAGGTTTGGGGATAACAGTGATGGACGCGCTCAGCATATCTTGGGGAAATTTACCTCCCTTTAAAACATAGTTAAACATCTGAAGAAGATGTGGGGATAGAATATTTTAAAATTTCTTGTAGTATAGAGAGGAAGAGTCATCAGGTCCGAGTGCCTTCCAGTTTTTAAGAGCATCAATGGTTTTGCTTAATTCTTCTCGGGTTATGGGTCTGTTTAAGGCTGCAGTCTGGGGGGAGGGAGACGGAAGGGAGGTGGAGGGAATGAAGGAAGGAATTAATCTCCGGGGGGATCGGCAGAGCTATGGGGTGGAATAGAGGTTCTAGTAGAACCGGTGGAATTGGGCATAAATTGAGTTAGGGTTAGAAGTCATGGTTCCACTGGGTTCCGGTATTTGATAAATAGAATTTTGTATCTGCCTTGCCTTCAGTTTAGAAGCCAGAGGCTTGTCAAGCTTGCTAACATATTTGTCAAATCGTGCTTGTGTCTAACGTATGGTCTTTTCAGTCTGATGTGCCAGGACAGCGTCAAACTGTAATTTGACATACCTATTGGACTTAGCTAAATAGCGGGACGGGTAGAGCTGGTTAGCTGTTTCTAGTTTTAGAAGCTTCTGCTCCAGATCTGCTTGGTCCTTTGTCCTTTCTATTTTGAGCAAGAAGCCTCATCATAAGGGAACCACGGATTGTGGCCTTATGGGCCACAAAATTAATAGCGGGTCTGTGTCTGATGCAATGTTAAGAGCAAAGAAATGAGTGAGGGCATGGGCTGTCCATCGCTGAATGAAAGGGTCAGTTAAAATGGATTAATTTAGGCGTCAGCTGGGCCATGAAGCAATGGTGGGTCAGAAGACAATACGATCAGCACTAGGTCCTGGTCTGACCAAACACATGGTACATGTCAGGTGTAAGTAAGGTCAGGGAGCATGGAGAGAGGGATCCTATCAATTCTAGTGTAGTGGTGATGGGCTGGGGAGAAATATGCATATCCTCTCTGGTTCCCATTAAAGTCACACCAAGCATAAGCAACACTAAGGGACTGTAGGGCAGAGCACATCCCACACTTGGCTTTGGAGGAGAGCTTGTCCACAGAGGGGGTGGAGTGGTCTAGGGTGGCATTAACAGTAAAATTAAAATCCCCACACCAAATCAATTTGGGGAAGTCTAGTTGTTCCGTTAAGGCACACAACTCTTGAAAAAGGTCAATGGGGACTCAGTAGGGGCATAAGAGTTAACCAGGCATAGGTGGTGGTCAAAGAGTTGACATTGAAGAATCACGTAATGGCCCTGGGGGTCTACAATTGTACTTTTAACCTTCAGGGAGACAGAAGACCGAAGGAAGACTGCTATTCCTCTACTCTTGGTCTGATTGGGGGCTTGGCCTATGAGGCTATAGCGGGAATGGAGATGCTTGGGGAAAGAGGTGGGGGTGAAAAGAGACTCCTGGATACAGATTATGTCAGGTTTCAATTTCTTGTGTTGGAGAAACGCCTTTCGATGCTTCTGAGGGGAATTAAAACCCCATAATTATGTAAGACAATCTTACACATATGGGGGGTACAAGGAAGGGCTAAGTGTATAACACGTGGAAAGGGCTACACATGTTAGGCAACCTAGGGCAGGGCCAAACAGAAGTTTGAGAATAACATACAGTATATATGGTCAATAACAATGCAGTGTGGTGGTGGGGGAGAAGTATAACTGGGAGTAGTAGAAACAAAAAAACTCAGAGTTATGGTGAGCACTCTGGGGTTAAATGGAGTGCTACAAACCCTGTAGTGCCTATGGTGCAGGGGAGACAAGGGACCCATCGTCATGACAAAGCCTAAGAATTGCAGGAGGGAGACAGCTAAGTGCAATAAGCTATGTAGGAAAAAATTAACAGTCCAGGGGCCAAAACCAAACCATCTAAATATGTGCTCTAAAAACCAAATAGCGCTGCTTCCCTTGTATGCCTGACTGTGTGCCCAAACATCAGTTTATACACACATATGATATTGTAGCATCCAGGACACCTGACTTAATGTCATACATGTGGGCATAAACTGCTGATTGTGCACAAAGCAGGGCACAGACGATAAGAAGCGCTGTTTGACTTTCAATGCGCAGATTTAGATGGTCTGGTTTTGGATTCCATGTCATGTTTGCAGAGATGGAGCCCTCATAGGGTGATAATGTCATGGTAAAATACCCTGTGAAACCCCAAACTCCTGTGAATGGGTACTCACCTATGATTAATCAATGTAAGCCAAATGCATCTTTTAGATGCTATTGTAAGTCGGTTTCTGCCCAGCTGGAGAGTTCACCACGATTGCTGCCAATTGGTCCTGATAGTCAAATTGTAAAAGGAAAAATAAAGTCCTCCCACTGTGTATGACGGCGTAAACCAACTAGTGCTTTCAAATCCAAATATCAGCTACATTGAGGACCTCTAGTGACCAAATTGTGATAAGTGTGATATGCAAGAACGTCCAACATACATATCCAGCAGGAGTATTAGCGCTCTTTCACGGCATATGCTACTAGCTTAGTTCATGCAGTGCAATTACTGGGTTTTGTCCTAGCTACTGTGGTGAAAGTTTCAGTTGGGGCTTTCTGCAGGTTGGGCCTCTATCTCTAATCAGTCTATCCAGGTTTGTGATGTCCTAACCACGGAGGATTGTTCAAGCAGTGATGATGAGAATTAGAGATGAGTGAATTTTTCAAAAATTCGATTCTACTGATTCTCCGAAGTTTTCAAAACAATTCGATTCGATCCGAATTAATTTGTGGCAAATCACATTAACCCCTTCCCAACATCCGCCCTAATAGTAAGGCGCTGCCGGGAAGGACTTTCCGCAAACCACGGCGGAAGCATGGTGCGCACACAGAAACTGTGTGCGCACCCTGCTTTGCGGGTGTCAGCCATATGTAACGGCTGACACTGTCCTTTGACACCGTTGGTCGGAGCTGAGCCCCAATCGCGTGTGTTAACCCCTGAGATGTCAAACATGACCACGGCATCTCAGGGGTTTTATTATATATTGGGGTACTGATCGGCCACCCCGTGACGTTTTCGGGGGGTGCCACTACTCCTATTCGCAGCCCGGGGTCTGACCAGTGACCCCGGGTCTGCCCCATCACTGTCCCTCCGCATATCTGGTTGATCCTGCCTTGAATGGAGATTGTTAGCCTATGCGTCTGCATGCGTATTGCAGAGTATACCGATTGAAGCAGCGATCAGAATATCGCTGCTTCAATCCCCTATGGGGACAAAAAGAAAAAATGTAAAAAAAAAATCCCCCCCCCCAGAGCTGGTGCTATTTTTATACTCTGGGGTCCCCTCAGAGGCTATCTGAGCATCCTCCTCGCTCCTCTTGCAACTGAAGTCCTGCTCCCCAGACGTCACTGCTGGGGCTTGTGATTGAGCCTCAGTGGTCACATGGGGGCATGATGACGTCATTACACCGGCGCGCTCCACGTGACCGCAGAGGCCCAATCACAGACCCCAGACCCCAGCAATGAGGTCTGGGGAGCAGGACCTCAGTCACCGGCTCCTGAGTTAATGCTGAGGACAAGTGAGTATCAGTATTTTTTTAATTTTAATGCTGAGGGGGACAGGTAGCATGGTGGAACCCCTTGGATGCCACGGTCATGTTAAAACCCATGTTAAAACCCCCGATCGGAGCTGTGCTATACAATACATTGAAGCGTGAGGAAATCCGGAATCGATGCGAATCGAAGATTTCCTGAAATTCGGATCGAATTCCACTTCATCAGCTTCGATTCGCTCATCTCTAATGAGGATGATTCCATTGATCCAGATATGGTTGGACTGACTTCAGCAACCACTGGAAGGCAGCTAGAACCAAACCAAGTGATTTCACTGCATGGACAAGGTAGTAGCATATGAGCGCTAGTAGCATATAAGAAAGAGTGCTGATGCTCCTGCTGGATATGCTGAATGCTCTCGGTGTATGTCACGCTTATCACAATTAAGTCACCAGAAGTCCTCAGTATAGTTGATATTTGGATTTGAAAGCATGAGTTGGTTTTCACTGCAATACACAGCGGGAGGACTTTCTCTATTTTTTTCCTCCTACATGTCATGTTTGCAGAGTTGCTAAGGTGCCAGTGAAGTAGAATCCCACAAAGAGACCCCATTTTGGAGATTATACTTCTTAAGGAATTTATGAAGTGGTTTAGAGAGCAGAAGTGAAAGTGCAGAGTACATTGGGTATACCAATTCCCATTCTATTTTCCCTCTAGCTCCTATGATGGGGGGGGGGCATTCTGGGGGTGTGTGGTTCAGTTCTGGTGCCTTCTCTCTTTTAAACTGTAACCATAGGGTGTACCCTGATGTATGTTAGCACACCTTACACATTTCCCTTCCTGCCACAGCCAGTTTTGTCATTAAAGAAAAATGTTGTTTGGTTTATCATCACATTCTATAAGCTAGTTTTTTTTTTTTTTTTTTTTTGATAATATAGCCATATGAGGGCTTGTTTTTTGCGGGATGAAATGTACTTTTAATGACACAATTTCAGGGTGCCTATAATTTATTGATTACATTTTATTAACTCTTTCTGTGTGGGATTTAAAAAAAAATATATACATAAAATCTCACATTGCTTTTTAATATTTTTTTTTCTGGTCACCATATAGCATAAGTAACATGTTACATTTATTCTATGGGTCAATACGATTACAATGATATCTAATTTATGCTGTTTTTTTTATGCATTACTACTTTTGAAGAATAACGTTCCATTTAGGGAGAAAGATTAATTATTTTGCATCACCATCTTCTGAGAGGTGTAACCTTTTTATTTTTATATTGACAGAGCTGATTAGGACTTATTTTTTATGGGATGAGTTGTGCTTTTTATTGGTACTGTTTTGGGATTTATATGACTTTTTGATCACTTTTTATTGCATATTTTTTTGTAATGTTTACCATCCAGATTAAATAATATTTAGTTTAATTGTACTTGTTATTACAGATGCGGCAATACCACATACATATTGTTTTTGTTTATTTATCCTTTTTTTTACATAATCAAACATTTTATATGGGAAAAAGGCATTTTGGGGGGCATTTTATTTATTTATCAATTTTTATTTTTATTTTTATTTTTTTTTACTTTTTTTTATCTTTTTTGTCCCAATAGGGGACAACCAGGTAAGTTAACTGACACACTGATCAGACCCTTGGCTGCCATATAGGGACATTGACACTACCCCTAAAATGCTGTGGGTGGCCAGCCAGGGCCAAAGAATACCAATAAACCCCTTAGATGTTGTGGTTAACAGCCATGTTCAGAGCTCAGCTCCAACCACTGCTGTCATTCGTATGCTGACACCCATTGTGCATGGAGTCTTCACAAGGTTGGCACACACTGTTGCTGGTATGTTGGCCCATTCCTCCATGCAGATCTACTCAAGAGCAGTGATGTTTTGGGGCTGTCGCTGGGCACCACGGACTTTCAACTCCCTCCAAAGGTTTTCTATGGGGTTGAGATCTGGAGACTGGCTAGGCTACTCCAGGACTTTGAAATGCTTCTTACCAAGCCACTCTTTCGTTGCCCTGGCGGTGTGCTTGTGATCATTGTCATGCTGAAAGACCCAGCCACGTTTCACCTTCAATGCCCTTGCTGATGAAAGGAGGTTTGCACTCAAAATCTCACGATACATGGCCCCATTCATTCTTTCATGTACACGGATCAGTTGTCCTGGTCCCTTTGCAGAGAAACAGCCCCAAAGCATGATGTTGCCACCCCCATGCTTTACAGTAGGTATAGTGTTCTTTGGATGCAACTCAGCATTCACTCTCCTCCAAACACGACAAGTTGTGTTTCAACCAAACAGTTCTACTTTGGTTTCATCTGACCATATGACATTCTCCCAATACTCTTCTGGAACATCCAAATGCTCTCTAGAAAACTTCAGATGGGCCTGAATATATACTGGCTTAAGCAGGGGGACATGTCTGGCACTGCAGGATCTGAGTACCTGGCGGCGTAGTGTGTTACTGACGGTAGCCTTTGTTACGTTAGTCCCAGCTTTCTGCAGGTCATTCACTAGGCCCACCCTTGTGGTTCTGGGATTTTTACTCACCGTTCTTGTGATCATTTTGACCCCATGGGGTGAGATCTTGCGTGGAGCCCCTGATCGAGGGAGATTATCAGTGGTCTTGTATGTCTTCCATTTTCTAATTATTGCTCCCACAGTTGATTTCTTCACACCAAGCTGCTTGCCTATTGCAGATTCAGTCTTCCCAGCCTGGTGCAGGTCTACAATTTTGTTTCTGGTGTCCTTCCACAGCTCTTTGGTCTTCACCATAGTGGAGTTTGGAGTGTGACTGTTTGAGGTTGTGGACAGGTGTCTTTTATACTGATAACAATGTCAAACAGGTGCCATTACTACAGGTAATGAGTGGAGGACAGAGGAGCCTCTTAAAGAAGAAGTTACAGGTCTGTGAGAGCCAGAAATCTTGCTTGTTTGTAGGTGACCAAATACTTATTTTCCACAATAATTTGCAAATAAATTCTTAAAAAATCAGACAATGTGATTTTCCAGATATGTTTTCTCATTTTGTCTCTCATAGTTGAGGTTTGCCTATGATGTCAATTACAGGCCTCTCTCATCTTTTTAAGTGGGAGAACTTGCACAATTGGTGGCTGACTAAATACTTTTTTTTCCCACTGTACTTGCTAGATATTTTGATGTATGGATTGCATATGTTGCATATACTGTATGTTGCAGTGTACAGTGGCTTGCAAAAGTATTCACACACCTTGAACTTTTTCACATTTTGTCACCTTACAACCACAAACTTACAGTAAATGTATTTTATCTGTTGAGATTTTAAGTGATAGACCAACACAAAGTAGCACATTGTGAAGTAGAACAAAAATGATACATGGTTTTTAAAATTGTAATCAAATAAAAACCTGAAAAGTCTGACGTGCAAAAGTATTCAGCTCACCTATATCAATACTTTGTAGAGCCACCTTTCACTGCAATTACAGCTGCAAGTCTTTTGGGGTATGTCTCTACCAGCTTTGTTCATCTAGAGACTGAGATTTTTGCCCATTCTTCTTTGCAAAATAGCTCAAGCTCAGCCAGATTGGATGGAGAGGGTCTGTGAATAGCAATTTTCATATCTTGCCACAGATGCTCAATAGGATTTAGATCTGGACTTTGACTGGGCCATTCTAACACATGAATATTCTTTGATCTAAACCATTCCACTGTAGCCCTAGCTGTATGTTTAGGGTCATTGTCTTGTTGGAAGGTCAATCTCCTTCCCAGTCTCAAGTCTTTTGCAGCATCCAACAGGTTTTCTTCCAGGATTGCCCTGTATTTAGCTCCATCCATCTTCCCATCAACTCTGACCAGCTTCCCTGTCCCTGCTGGAGAAAAGCATCCCCACAGCATGCTGCTGCCACCACCATGTTTCACAGTGGGGATGGTGTGTTCAGGGTGATGAGCAGTGTTACTTTTCTGCCACAAATAGCGCTTTGCATTTAGGCCAAAAAGTTCAACTTTCAAAAAGTTTAAAAAGTTCATATGGCTTGTGGCAAACTGCACTGCTTATGTCTTTCTTTCAAGAATGGTTTTCCACTTACCACTCTTCCATAAAGGCCAGATTTGTGGAGCGCACGACTTATAGTTGTCCTGTGGACAGATTCTCCCACCTGAGCTGTGGATTTCTGCAGCTCCTCCAGAGTGACCATTGGCCTCTTGGCTGCTTCTCTGACCAGTGCTCTCCTTGCTTGATCTGTCAGTTTAGGTGGACATCCATGTCTTGGTAGGTTTGTAGTTGTAGAATACTTTTTCCATTTTTGGATGATGGATTGAACAGTGCTTCTTGGGATGTTCAAAGCTTGGGATATGTTCTTATAACCTAACCCTGATTTAAACTTCTACACAACTTTATCTCTGACCTGTCTGGTGAGTTCCTTGGTCTTTATGATGCTGTTTTTTCACTAGTCTTCTTTAACAAACCACTGAGGCCTTAACAAAACAGGTGTATTTATATTAAGACTGAATTACACACAGCTGGACTCTATTAACTAATTAAGTGACTTCTGAAGGCAATTGATTGCACTGGATTTTATTTAGGGGTATCAGAGTACAGGGGGCTGAATACTTTTGCAAGTCACACTTTTCAGATTTTTATTTGAATAAAATTTTGAAAACCATGTATCATTTTCATTCCACTTCACAATTATCTGCTACTTTGTGTTTGTCTATCACTTAAAATCTCAATAAAAATACATTTAAGTTTGTGTTTGTAAGGTAATAAAATGTGTAAAAGTTCAAGGGGTATGAATACTTTTGCAAACCACTGTATAGTTTTGTGGGAAAAGATTCAGTGTAACTTTTCATGTATTAATTTTTGCTCTGTTCTTTCTATGCTTATAAGGAATAACCAAGTCCAGGGGCCAATACTAACAGTGAATGTGCCTAAAGAAATAAGATAATCCTTTAATAGTCTCACCATGGGGAAATTCAGTTTGTTACAGCAGCATAGATAATACAAACACAAAAAACAATATATACAGAAGCTCCAATGTAGAGGCATTACAGTGATAGTAGGTACAGAGAGAAAGGTACAGGTAAAAAAGTAGTAGAAGGGATACCACACTTAAAGATCTTTCAGTTCTATGTATGGAGTATGTATGTATTAATAACTATTAATCACTGTTAGGACTGCCCACTAAGAAAGAACTAAGAAATAAATTAATAAATAACAACTGAACTACTGAATCTTTTCCCACAAACTATATATCAATCCGCTTAGCTCCTCCTGTTCTATAACATGCTGCCTGCAGAATAAACAGCATTTTCATGATAACAGGTTCCCTTTAACTAATAATTGACAGGGAGAGTCCATCATCCCTTACACGCTGTCTATTGCCAGTATTGCCCTGCCTTAAACTTGTACTAGGGAGGACTCTGATTTCTTATAAAAGGAAGTAAAATAGTTAACTAACGTATATTGCAAACATGTTCACCGCACACCCCTACATAATAGTAAAAAATATAATTACAGTTACACTTTAAAAGGACCACTAAACCTAGAATCCAAACAAATAAAAATAATTCCCTATATGACACTTCACATCATCTGATTTTTCTACCTCATCTTTTCTATTATATCATAACTACAACGCATTAAAAATAAATTGGAAAAGCAATGTATTCTACTCTATGGCAACATCTATGCCTTCTTCTCTCCCTCAAATGCAAGTGCATGTGAGCCAGGAAGTTTAGGAGGAGAGGACAGGGTTTAGGCTGCACAATTTTTGTCTATACAGCAAGTGTGACCTTTTTTGAAAGAATCCCCCAAGTAACACACAGTATGAAATAGATACATACAGTAGTACCACTAGTACCAGCAGTAACAGTTCCATCAATAACGTACACACAGTGACGACAACAATACCACCCATTACTTCTCTACAGAGAAAGTCACCCAACTTTCACACACTGCTAGATGGCTAATATGTGTAGCTAAGCTTTGATAATTTCACTCTTCCCTATATTCTTGCAATAGTATGTATGTTTACCTTACAGGATCTTTGCAGAGATGAGAAAAAAACAGTGGATAGGAATTCTGATCCAGATCTCACTATTGCCCCAATACTATATGCATAGGTACTAAATAGTATGGCATATCATGCCCAATTTGCTTTTCAGGGTCCAGGGAAAGCTAGGTAGAATAATAAGTACTGCTGTAATATGCAATGCTGAATAATAAATGAAGTCATATAATATTACATAAATCTCTTTGATCATCAGCTTCCCAGTTTTGCTTTTCAGACTTCTGGTAAAGCTGGGTAACATAGCACGTGGAGCTGCAATACAGAATACTATATTTACCTACATAAATCTCTTTCCTTGAGCATTAATCATACCATTGTTGTTGCAGATTATGCAATAATAGGGACTGCTGAATTCTAAATAAACCTAAATCAATCCCTCTGCTTGCTCCCAAATCATGTCAAAGCTTTTTTGATTTAAATTTCAGGGTTCTGGGACAGTTGGAAAACATAGCATATGGAGCTGTGATAGGAAATGCTGAATACAAAATTTATCTAAATAAATCCCACACCTTGCCACATACAGTGGGGAAAAAAAAGTATTTAGTCAGCCACCAATTGTGCAAGTTCTCTCACTTAAAAAGATGAAAGAGGCCTGTAATTGACATCATAAGTAGACCTCAACTATGAGAGACAAAATGAGAAAACATATCTAGAAAATCACATTGTCTGATTTTTTTAAGAATTTATTTGCAAATTATGGTGGGAAATAAGTATTTGGTCACCTACAAACAAGCAAGATTTCTGGCTCTCACAGACCTGTAACTTCTTCTTTAAGAGGCTCCTCTGTCCTCCACTCATTACCTGTAGTAATGGCACCTGTTTGACATTGTTATCAGTATAAAAGACACCTGTCCACAACCTCAAACAGTCACACCCCAAAATCCACTATGGTGAAGACCAAAGAGCTGTGGAAGGGCACTAGAAACAAAATTGTAGACCTGCACCAGCCTGTGAAGATGTGGCAAGCAGCTTGGTGTGAAGAAATCAACTGTGGGAGCAATAATTAGAAAATGGAAGACATACATGACCACTGATAATCTCCCTCGATCAGGGGCTCCACGCAAGATCTCACCCCTTGGGATATATGAATGAAAAATTACTAAAATGTATCTTTATCACCAAAATTTTCATTTCCACAAGGGGTTAAAGGAGAAAAAAGAACCCCACAGTTTATTAAACAATTGCTCTTGAATACAGCAATACCCCCTATGTGGTAGTAATCTGCTGTATGGGTACATGATGGGCTTAAAATGGAAATAATGCTATTTGGTAGAACCCAACATTTTTGGGGGACACCACCCACAAAATATTATTATACTCTGGGGTCTTTATGTATAATGATCGGAAGCCCAGGGTAGGCGACAAACATAAAAACCAGTGATACCTTTCGTGGGCTCCAGCGCGACTCACTGCTGTTTTCGGCCCTCTTCAATGATGTCACAAACTTGGGTTGCGCCGGCATCAACACCCATTGGGGTTCGCCCAACAAATACTTTTGTTGCAGGCCTGCGGCCTTACTTACCGATCCCCACTCCTGCTCTCGGACACCTCAGCTTCCCCTTCTGCCCTCCAGGGGCCCCAGTGCATCCCATAGCATATGGGTGGGACACGCTGGGCAACCTGGAGGGCAGAAGGGGAAGCGGAGGCAGCTATGAGCAGGAATGGGGATAAATAGGGCCCGCTTCCTGCTGTGATAACTCCAGCAGGTACTGGCCTATTAAAAAAAAAAAGGTTGCAGGCCCCCCTAGCAGCCGCGACGGCTGTTATGGAGGTACTTACACCTCTAAGCACTTTATCCCCCCCCCTTCACATAACAAATGTTACACAGCTGGGGTGCTCACTGTGTCCTTCACTGTTCATTCTGTCTTTGGAACTCTAATATAATAACATGACAGTAGTACAAACCTTAAAAAGCTACCTTCCATTTTCTTGGTCTGCCTTGCATATCAAATACCTAGGAGCAAATATCCCAAAAACTTGCTTATCCTGACTTCACACCCATGCTTGCTAAAATTTAGTACCTTCTCTATTCATATGACTTCCTTCAACTCTCCTGGTTTAACAGAAAGAACTTGATCCAGACCTACAGTGCTGGCCAAAAGTATTGGCACCCCTGCCTGCAGATAATACTCAATTTCTTCCAGAAAATGATTGCAATCACAAATGCTTTGGTAATAATATTTTCATTTATTTTGCTTGCAATGAAAAAACACAAAAGAGAATGAAAAAAAAAGTCAAATCATTGATCATTTTACACAAAACTCCAAAAATGGGCCGAACAAAAGTATTGGCACCCTCAGCCTAATACTTGGTAGCACAACCTTTAGACAAAATAACTGTGAACAACCGCTTCCGGTAACCATCAATGAGTTTCTTACAATGCTCTGCTGGAATTTTAGACCATTCTTCTTTGGCAAATTTCTCCAGGTCCCTGAGATTTGAAGGGTGCCTTCTCCAAACTGCCATTTTGAGATCTCTCCACAGGTGTTCTATGGGATTCAGGTCTGGACTCATTGCTGGCCACTTTAGAAGTCTCCAGTGCTTTCTCTCAAACCATTTTCTAGTGCTTTTTGAAGTGTGTTTTGGGTCATTGTCCTGCTGGAAGACCCATGACCTCTGAGGGAGACCCAGCTTTCTCACACTGGGCCCTACATTATGCAGCAAAATTTGTTGGTAGTCTTCAGACTTCATAATGCCATGCACACGGTCAAGCAGTCCAGTGCTAGAGGCAGCAAAGCAACCCCAAAACATCAGGGAACCTCCGCCATGTTTGACTGTAGGGACCGCATTCTTTTCTTTGAAGGTCTTTTTTTTTTTTCCTGTAAACTCTATGTTGATGCCTTTTCCCAAAAAGCTCTACTTTTGTCTCATCTGACCAGAGAACATTCTTCCAAAAAGTTTTTGGCTTTCTCAGGTAAGTTTTGGCAAACTCCAGCCTGGCTTTTTTATGTCTCTGGGTCAGAAGTGGGGTCTTCCTGGGTATCCTATCATAGAGTCCCTTTTCATTCAGACGCCGACGGATAGTACGGGTTGACACTGTTGTACCCTCGGACTGCAGGGCAGCTAGAACTTGTTTGGATGTTAGTCGAGGTTCTTTAGCCACCATCCGCACAATCTTTCGTTGAAATCTCTCGTCAATTTTTCTTTTCCGTCCACATCTAGGGATTTAGCCACAGTGCCATAGGCTTTAAACTTCTTGATGACACTGCGCACGGTAGACACAGGAACATTCAGGTCTTTGGAGATGGACTTGTAGCCCTGAGATTGCTCATGCTTCCTCACAATTTTGCTTCTCAAGTCCTCAGACAGTTCTTTGGTCTTCTTTCTTTTCTCCATGCTCAATGTGGTACACAGAAGGACACAGGACAGAGGTTGAGTCAACTTTAATCCATTTCAACTGGCTGCAAGTGTGATTTAGTTATTGCCACCACCTGTTATGTGCCACAGGTAAGTAACAGGTGCTGTTAATTACACAAATTAGAGAAGCATCACATGATTTTTCAAAGGGTGCCAATACTTTTGTCCACCCCCCTTTTTTATGTTTGGTGTGGAATTATATCCAATTTGGCTTTTTGACAATTCTTTTTGTGGTTTTCCATTGAAGACAAATTAAATGAAAATATTATTACCAAAGCATTTGTGATTGCAATCATTTTCTGCAAGAAATTGAGTATTATCTGACAGAATTGCAGGGGTGCCAATACTTTTGGCCAGCACTGTATATTTGCAGAAGATTCTCTACAAATTACATATTGTAACGTCTCTGCCGTTTCGGGTCTCGGCGCCGCCCTCCGCTCGCACGCTGTGGCGAAGGAGGCGTGTTCAGTTTGATTCTTTGTGTAAGTTTCTTGCTGCTCAGTCTGAACATGGTCCTAGTCAGTGTAATGGATTTCCGGCCCCACCCGTTTTCTAAACATTTCTCTCTGGACGGTATAGAGTTAATCTCTTCCTGGCCTGTGTGATTGACAGCCTGTGAACCTATCAGATCTGGGGCTGGGCCCAGACTTTCTTTATACAGGATGTCACTTCTCTGCAAGTTGCCGGTTATTGCACTTGTCTTTGCCTGCTCTCCTTGTTATATTGCTTACTACTTTGTTACTTGATTATCTGACCTCTGGCTTGCCTTTTGACTATTCTTTTGGATTTTGACTTTGTACTGCATTTCTCGTTTGTTACTGACCCCTTGGCTTGCTCACTCTGCTTCTGTGTTGTTTTTGTCTTGTCCTGTTCTCTGTGTCACTTACTCAGTATAGGGCTTGTCTTAAGGTTGTCCTTTTACCGTTTAGGGTAACTGAGGCAATAGGAAGGGACAGTGGCTGGGGTGAGATTAGGGCTCACTTGTCTCTGTCCTTCCTCCCAGACCCTGCAGTAGTGTCAGGGTTGCTACGGTTGGCAAGACCCTTACACATATGCTCCCAATTTTAATTGAAGTGTCCATCCTAAAATCTATCAGAGTCTTGTTCTCTAAGTTCATATAGAAACACAAAAAGCCAAGATTACCACACTCAAAGCTGAATAGACCCAGAGCTGCAGGAGGCATTAACCTATGAGGCCATCCAATTACAACTGTGGTTTGAATTAGTGGCTCCTCAGAAGAATGCTAGGCTACAACAACTTGCAATTGCAGCCTATGTGCACAACTTAATAAGAGACTACCTCATTTCTATAAAGGTAAAAGGTCGCAGATGGACCAGCATATTTGAGGCGCTTGAGACTCTTGGAGATCTCACCAACCTAAACTTGCTCCTTTTCTTCCTTATGCCTACCTGTGGGACTGCTTTCGCACTCCATACCTGAAATTAAATACATCCTGAGAGTTTTGGGATCCTTTTTTGTCTATCACTATAGGGGCCTTCTGCGATAATAAAGAACTCTCCCTGGGATAGACAGTGGGCATAAAATTTATCCCATATAGCCCTATTTTCCTTCACTGAGACCACTACGAAAATTGCAAAAGACTATTCACCACACAATTTAACTGGTCCAGACCATACTCCACCTTTGATCAAGTGATTGCTGCTAAACATGCACCATCCAGGACTTCTTCACTTCTATTGAAGAATTTCATCTGACCAGTCTCCTCAACTAAACCCTTCTACATCATGAGCTGGGAGAATGATTTGAACATCACCTTATCAAAATCTGAACTGAAAGATGTCCTTCTCCACACTTTTGGTATCTCACCATGTGTCCGCCTACAAGAAAATCACTTTAAACTACTATCATGATAATATAAATCTCCGAAGAGTCTTAGTGATCATGGCCTATCAGATTCCAAGATCTTCTGGCAATGCAATGCAGATGTAGGTTCGCTGCTACACATCTGGTGGTCATGCCCTTCTATAGCTACCAGCTGGAACTCTGTTCAGAGGGAAATCAGATGAATTGGCTTCCCCACCTGTGTCATTTCACCTGACATAATAGTCTTCCCTAAACAGATCCCCAATCTGGACCCCTCGTCTCAGACTTTGATATATCATCTTATCTCAGTAGTGTTAGGTGGGGACTAAGACCCCTGGGTTATGTTGCCGTAGTTCTAATTAAATAAGGAAATTACGAGCTCGGGAAACAGACACAGACACTGAAAGTATCAAGTGTTGAATGCTTCGATTTATTGGTTGGCAGAACAAGTTTATATAGGAAACACAATAATCTATATTTAGCCTTCTGTTACGCTGTTCTATATGTCCAAAAGCCAGTTTAAACCAGTCTCAGAGTTGTGCGTCAGACAGGGACATTTCTTAAAGTCAGCACAAGGCCACATGACATCTGGGGTCAAAGATTAGCTTCCTTGCAACATAAACATAATCATGTCTGCATCCTGTGTAGACATGTGATCCGGAACTCATAATGAGCTTACTTCACTCTTTTGTTTCCCTTATCAATATATATATAAATATATACATTTTAGCAAGTAAAACATGTTTAACCCTTACATTCTCCCCCATTTTAGACATTTAATAACTTTTACAATGAGTACATTCACCTTTTAGGTGCCAGTCCAGCTGGATTCCCCATTGGAGTTGTCATTAGGTGTCTACCACTTATATCTATCTCGATTACAGTGATTAATACAAATTAATACGATTTTTATAAAGCAATATATCAGTAATATAATCATTGCTATTTGTATGACCATCTGGATCAATCCTGCCACCCACCCACCTATACCTTTAAACCAATTGACTGGATTTAAGAATGAAAATGTTTCAGACCACCAACTGTCTTTGTTCTGAACATCCATCCTCTCATACTCTTCTCTTAGCCTGTATACTTCCTCCAATTTTCTTTTTTCTTTGATGTTGCCTTCTGGGTCAATGTAGTGGCAGCATGTAGGTCCCACTATCTGGCACATTCCTCTCTGAGCTGCAGTTATATAGTCTAATACCAGTGTATGTTGATTAGTGACTATTATCAATTGATTCTGTACTGCAATAGTGGTATTAAGTATCCCCAGAATTTCCCATATTTGATCATCGAGATAGTCAGTACTTTGCACTAGCTTGTCCCACATCTGCATTATCATAGGATATATGAGTATTGTGCTTACTATCTTATTCCCAGTGCTTGACTGTACCAAGTGAGGTCTACCACTTTTCCTAGGGGTGTTGTCTGCAGCTCTCTTGTATAGAGTGTGTTTAGGTATGGATTTTGTATTTAATTTATCAACAACAAAGGTAGCAGGAGTGAGTCTTACTATTGTACATGTGCCCTTCACTCCTACTGGTAACCACTTATACGCTCTGCTGCCACATGCCCAATACATCTGAGGAGGTAAATTGAATAAGGCTGAGTGTTGTGTAATAAGTTTGTGTACAAGATCCACAAAACCAGATACATTCTTTAGCATACACCAAGAGGGTAGTTTACCCAGTGCTCCACAGTACCCCAGGTCTCGATTTCCACAAACAAATGAAAGGTTCTTTTTCCTGTAAAGCCTTTCTTCAACCGTCTCATTCACACACTCTATGTTCCCGGGTATCCCTTTACACGTATGATTGTCTCCCTCTACAAATAGGTGTGCATGTTCCCAGGAAGTGTTGTGTACTGTTCTTTCTATGACCCAAGGTGCCCAGAAATCACTTCTTTTCTGTCCATCATCCCCAAAACTTATCTGTATTCTGGTCTGGGGAATCTTACCCAATATGGTGGCAGTGGATCTATTCCTAAAAACCCATCTTTCCCCACTATATGCCACGTATTGGATATTCTTATTGTTTCCAGTAAGGTTACCTTGCCACCACGGATAGTCTGTCCACCCCACTATTGGTATACCCACAGTAACATTTGCCCATGACCTGGTCTTGAAGTCACCTGCAACGTTATCTAGACACCCCGGCCACTGCAGTAGTTCATCAATAGGGACAGGTATGGCCAGAAAGGGTAAACTAGTGGAGGTAATAGGAGAGTGTGTACAGATACAGCAATCCTTGAGGGTATAGTTAAACCCTTCCACCATCACAAGATGGTGTTTAATAAACTTATTGTCCACTTCTTTAATTCCCTGAAGGGATTTCCAGGTCTCACCGATTGTGAGTCCTCTTAGAAGGCACAAAACGAATAATGTCCATTTCTTCATCCTTGCTCAGGTTCAAGGACCTTTTTACAATGAGAAGCGTGTATCCAGTTAGGCTTTCCTTCTAGTTTGACCGAAGTGGCAGTTGTCAACAGTACTTGGAAAGGGCCATCAAATCTAGGTTCAAGGGTTTTTCTGACGTGTCTTTTCACAACCACCCAATCTCCAGGCTGCAGGCTATGTGTCCCTGAAAAATCAGAAGGGTCTGGAATAGAAGAGAACAATTGTTTATGTGTTACTTTCAGTCTTTGACACAAGCTCTGAACATAGCTGGCAGTGCTGTCATAATTGAGTTGTAAAGTCTGAGGAAAATACAACCCCAACCTAGGCACACTTCCAAACAATATCTCGAATGGTGATAACCCTGTTCTCCTGTTAGGAGTAGTCCTTACTGAATATAAGGCTAGGGACAGGCATTCGGGCCAGGGCTTTCCTGTCTCTGCCATGGCTTTCTGAATCTTCAACTTGAGTGTACCATTCAACCTTTTAACTTTGCCTGAACTCTGAGGATGGTAGGGTGTATGGAAAGCTTGCTCAATCCCTAATGCAGACATTATTTCTTTCATTATCTCACCTGTGAAATGTGTACCTCTGTCAGATTCTATTACCTCAGGTATCCCGAATCTGCACACAAGCTCAGACATCAATTTCTTGGCAGTTACCTGTGCAGTCGCTTTGCTCACAGGGTAGGCCTCAGGCCATCCTGAAAACAAATCCACACAGACCAATACGTATTCATACGTTCCAGACTTAGGCAACTGTATGTAATCTATTTGTATTCTCTGGAATGGATACAGGGATTTTGGTGTACATTTGGTAGGTGTTTTAACTACTTGTCCTGGATTGTGTAGAGCACATATGTGACATGCTTTTACGTGATTACTAGCAGCCCTTCCAAAACCTGGGGCAAACCATAATTTACCCACTAATGACTCCATGGCATTTCGAGAGGCATGCACCTTACCGTGGGCCAAACCAGCCATTTGGGGGTATACTGCTGCAGGTAGACACAGTCTATCCCCCATTTTCCACGTTCCTTCATACTCTCTGGCACCAGCCTTTTTCCATTTTTCAGTTTCCACACTGGTTACATTAGAGTACAGCCCCTTGGGGTCTGCTAGGTCAATGTCCATTTTGCTCACCTGGTTGAGACCCTTCCATGGCAGCAGTGCCGCTGCTTTGGCTGCTGTGTCAGCCTTCTCATTTCCAAGACTTTCAGGGTTTCTTCCTTTTGTGTGAGCTCTGACTTTCACAATTGCCAACTGCTTAGGGAGCAATATGGCCTCCATCAATCGACTTACCGAATCTCCATTTTTGATTGGCTTGCCCTGTGCCGTCAGGAAGTTCCTAGACCTCCATATAGGACCATAATCATGTGCAATGCCAAAAGCATACCTGGAGTCAGTGTAAATGTTTGCTGTGCTATCTTTAGCTATTTTGCAAGCCTCTGTAAGGGCTTTCAATTCAGCTTCTTGAGCTGACATGTGTGGTGGAAGGGCTTCTTGTACTATGATGTCGTGTGTAGTGACTACAGCATACCCTGTAACAAATTTGCCTTCATCTGTTAAGTACCTAGAACCATCCACAAACATCTCATAGTCAGGGTTCTGTAATGGGATATCCGTGACATGGCTGAAGCCCACCGTTTCTTGAGACATGAGGGCCACACAGTCATGCTCATGTTGACTATCAAACAATTCATCTTCTGAGAGGGAGTTTAAAAATATCTCATCATTTACTCCCCCCTTTGAATCATGAACTCCTACTGGTAGAAGAGTTGCAGGATTCAAGGTCAAACAACGCTGAAATGAGATGTTGGAGGAGGATTGCAGAGCAAATTCCATTTTGCTCTGTCTTGCCAAGGAAAGATGACGTCTGTCTACCTGTGTGAGGATTGCATGGATGTCATGTGGTGTATATACCACCAAGGGGTGGTCTAGGACAATGTCTGAGCTCTTTTCAAGCAGGGCTTGTACTGAAAGTACAACCCTTACACAAGAGGGTGTTCCTCTGGCTACGGCATCTAAACGTGAACTATAGTATGCCACAGGACGCTTTCTATCCCCATGTTGTTGTGTGAGAACTGCAGTAGCATGTCCCATCATCTCAGTGACATAAATTTGAAAGGGCTTCTGATAGTCAGGCAGGCTTAGGGCAGGTGCACTAACTATCTGGAGCTTAAGTTGATAAAATGCATCCAAAGCCTCTGATGTCAGACTGAACGGTTTAGAGGAGAGACAGTCATACAAGGGCTGCATGGTCAGGGATGCAGATCTGATCCATGGCCTACAGTATGACACCAGACCTAAGAAGGTACGCAACTGAGCATGGGATGTTGGTACTTGCATTTCTCTTACCACTTTGGTTCGTTCATCTGAAAGATGTTTGGTACCTTGGCTGAGACAGTGACCCAGAAACACCACCTTTTGCTTGCAAAATTGCAGCTTGTCTTTACTGGCCTTGCAACCGCTCTGGCAGAGGAAACACAACAGGCTTATGGTAGCAGCTTCACATGTCTGTTTATCTGGGGCACAAAGAAGAAGGTCATCAACATATTGCAACAGTACAACATCATCAGAGGGAGGGCCCCAGGCATTCATGATCAGAGTGAGACACCTTGTGAACTGATTTGGACTATTTTGCGCTCCTTGTGGTAGGACTGTCCAGGTGTATTGCTTACCTCTAAAGGTGAAGGCAAACAGGTACTGGCAGTCGATATGCAAGGGCACACTGAAAAAAGCATTACAGAGGTCCACAACGCTATAATATGTGGTCCCTGTTGGGACTGCAGACAACAAGGTATGAGGGTTGGGCACTACCGGGGTCTCTAGCAAGGTCACTTTGTTTAGTTCTCTCAGGTCATGGACCATACGGTAAGTATCTGGTTCGCCCTTTTTGCCCTTCTTTTTGACAGGGAACAGTGGTGTGTTGGCCACTGATGTACATTCTTTTAAAGCCTTAGCTTTTAACAATTCTACTATAGTTACGGCTATAGCATCCTCTTGGGCGTGTGTCAATGGGTACTGTTTGATTCTAGGTGGCTATGCTCCTGGTTTCAAGTTTACCATAACAGGAGGGACATCTAGTTTGCCTAGATCTGTTTTACTTGTTGCCCACAAACTTTCCGGGACCTGAGACAATAATACATTTTCTTCTTCAGTGAGAGTGAACACCGAATGTGGAGTATTCACTATCGCAGATACTAAACAAAGTATCTTGTGATTGGTATGTGTGGTTTGTACATAAGCCTCACCAGAGGGGTGCAGCATGATGTTACAACCCAACACTCCCATCACATCGGTACCTAATATATTGTCTGAGGTGTCAGAGACAAGGTATCTAGTTAGAATTCTACATCCTTCAAATGATGTCTCTATGGGGTCTGTTTGGTCAAGGGTAACAGGGAGACCTGATACTCCCTGAACCACCTGGCTATCTCCTGACAATGGTAGGTTAAATTTGTTAACAATGTCTTTACTGACACAAGATTTTGTTGCCCCAGTGTCTATTAGGAACGGCACCTCCTTTCCATTAATCAATACAGGTTGGAAAATTTGTATACCTCTCTCTGCTGAAGATAAGAGGGACACTGGGGCGGGAGGGCCTAACCTTCATTGTGAGTTATCCTGACCTTGATCAGGGACAGGCAGGCAGCTTCTAGACTGTTTTTTGTTATTGTCACTTTTCTTAGGACACCAGCAATCTCTGGCCAAGTGTCCTTGCTTTCCACA
Source organism: Leptodactylus fallax (assembly GCA_947044405.1). Lineage (NCBI taxonomy): Eukaryota > Metazoa > Chordata > Amphibia > Anura > Leptodactylidae > Leptodactylus > Leptodactylus fallax. Next base: position 6,061,200 of record CAMRHE010000024.1, read on the forward strand.
ATTAAAACACTTCCTGGTTTCCCTCTGTCCCTGTTGTCTGGGGCGGGTACCTTGTCTTCCCTGATTACTCTGGTTACCCGGGTTTAGGGTATCCGAGTTGGTGTAACTCTTTACCAGGGCTGCTGCCTTCTTCTCTCTCTCATCTACTGCAAAACCAACAGCTTTGGCATATAGATCATCGGGGTCTGTACGTCTCCAATCTGGGGTACAGCCTTTAATCTTTTCAGCCAAATTAGATCCAATTCCCTGTATAAACGCTTCAGCAATCATGGTGTTCTTTAAGGCAACAGGGGCCTCATCCCACCCAGAATCTACTACCTTTGTGAGTAGTCTGCCATAATATGCTTCAACAGACTCTCCCTTCTCCCTTTTACAAGTAGTCAAGGCAGTACGTCTAGTTTCTGCTTGTTTCTCACACCATAATTGCAATCTATCTAAGAATTCTTCCCCACTCCTGGTGGTTTCTGTACTGTGGGGCTCATTTCTACCAAACCGGGCAGTAATATTAATGGTCCCCATCAGTCCCTCGGTACATTTAACCTGTGCAAGGGCCATAAGGTCCTTCCAACTGGCTTTATAATTCATCTGGATCATTTTCATTTTTCTAAGAAAGGCACTAAGCTCTAACTGAGGGTCTGGTAGTTGTTGACAAAGAGCCAATTGCTCACTAGGGGTCCAGGGTCGCCATTCAACTGTAGTTGTGATGACATTCTGACTACCCGTCCCTCCCTCTGTTGCTCCTCTAGAAGGAGACGGGGATGTGCCTTCCTCTTTTGAATCCTCCTCTGTACCGGTAGTGGTATGGAGACCCTGGACACCTGAAGTTCTCCTAGTTTGGGATCTTGTTAAAACTGGGTATAATTGTTGTGCCGGCTCTGGTGGGGGTGGTGGAGGAAGGATCTCATCATCGGGTGGTGGTAGCATTTTTACTTGTTGTGGGTGTGGGCGATGAGCTCCACACACCAGACAAGTTTCTCTGTAGTCTGGGTTCTGTTGACTACAGACTCTGCAAGTCCATCCCTCTGAACCTCTATATGGTGGAGGTGTAGACGGTGCATTATTCCGTCCCTTTTGATTTAAAATCATGACGGAGGGTAAAGCATATAATGTAACCTTTTTATCACCCGATTTTTGAGGCCAATCCTCCCTCTCTACTCTGTTGCTCCCTTCAATTAGAGCATATATTCCCCTTTGTAATTTGTGCTCCTGGATTTGTCCTGCATGGTCTAGTCTCCATTGATCCCAAAATTTACTATCAATCAGTCCTGTCTTGTGAACCCCTGCTCTTTTAAGGATCGTTTTTACTTGGGCGGCAACTTCTTTCCCTTCCCCTGTCTCTATTAGTTCATATGGGGTGTACCATATCTTAGAGGGTCCCTTCCCCATACTGGCTGGTAGCTAATCAGCCGTGAATTCCCACTCCTCTAGGGCAATTAAGACAATAGAGGGTCACTTTGACTTCTCTAGTGGGAACTCCCAAACAGACACTCTGTTTTCCTTGAACTAATTCTTAATGTGCAAGTTCTGGTGTAGTGCTCAGGGCAAAACCTCAATTGGTTTCCACAGACTGAACTTTCTGCCTGTGTCCCCTTACCGAAACACACCTGAATTATTGCACGTACCTGCGCGGATTCTACTCAGTCCTTCGTGCTACTACTCGGGTCTCATTCGACCCTGACCGTCCAGGCACAGCTGGAGGCTAGTGTTCCAAAACAAGGACTTTTCAATCACTCAGTACTTTTCTTTCAGGACCTTGTCCGCAACTCTAGGGGTTAAGGCTGGAGAATGTCTATCCCTTCTGCGCTGCCTTATACACTTTATAACAAATGTAACAACTAAATGACAGTATGATCAATAGACAAAGACTGATGTATACTATCTCCCACTCCACTACAGACAACATACCCTTTAGTTAAGGTTCTTCCGTACTATATAATATGGCACCAATCGTCACAAAAACATGCAGCAACTAACCTCACTCATCGACACACAGGATCAGAGACACGCAGGAACTCAGATAAGTTATTTGGCAAGACAAGGGCTTACCTTACAGCTCTGTTTTATTCATCTGAGGTCCTCCGGCCCCGTCTCCAAATCGGTTGGTGAGTGGATTGGCACACTATCGGCTGCACATCGGACGATTATCGATGCTCCACGTTTCTGGGCGTCAGTTGTTAGGTGGGGACTAAGACCCCTGGGTTATGTTACCGTAGTTCTAATTAAATAAGGAAATTACGAGCTCGGGAAACAGACACAGACACTGAAAGTATCAAGTGTTGAATGCTTCGATTTATTGGTTGGCAGAACAAGTTTATATAGGAAACACAATAATCTATATTTAGCCTTCTGTTACGCTGTTCTATATGTCCAAAAGCCAGTTTAAACCAGTCTCAGAGTTGTGCGTCAGACAGGGACATTTCTTAAAGTCAGCACAAGGCCACATGACATCTGGGGTCAAAGATTAGCTTCCTTGCAACATAAACATAATCATGTCTGCATCCTGTGTAGACATGTGATTCGGAACTCATAATGAGCTTACTTCACTCTTTTGTTTCCCTTATCAATATATATATAAATATATACATTTTAGCAAGTAAAACATGTTTAACCCTTACAGTAGCAAAAGCTTTAGTCCCTCAATTCTGGCTACAGACAAATCCCCCTTCCTCGTCATTCTCTCAGTGGTGTGCTAATGTCAACCAAATTTCAAGATTCAGTGAATTTTTCAACTGGTCGAAGAGAAATCATTGATAAGCCATCTGGAACCCTTGGCTCCCACACCAATAAGTTATCTTCTAGATAACCTACACCCATCCACAACCCTTAGCTGTAGTTGATTTTAAATGGTTTGTGTGAACCCAACTGCAAAAAATCTGAATCATTCCAATCTGAAATTTTTGCAAAGTTTGGTCAAATCCACTTTATTAAAAATAATTTCACTAATCTCTATGCCTAAATGCATTGTTTGTACTATGCTCATCGTCCCAATGTTGGCAGTGTTTCTCTGGTCTCCTGCTGATGTCCGTGCACCCTACCAGTGATGGCTTCTCATTACAGGCTTTATTACTCAAATATGACATCATATCATTGTGGGAGACTGGGATGTAGAGAGACCAGAGGAGATCCTGGAATATGTTGCCACAAAAGGAGTGGAGTATAAGCTAAGCAAGACAATTGTTTATAAATACTAGAACTTCTGGTGCAATATATTTTTATTTGTAATTTGTTTTAGACACTTTTTGCACCTTGTCCAAAGTGGCATGATTTAACAATAAAGGATAACACTAGAAATACTCCACACATCTAGATGTATAAATCTTGATTAAACAGTCTAAAGAGGTCCCAGATTTCTCATCCAGCGTCAATGCCTATGATGAATGTAGTGCATTTACACAGTCAAACAACTAAATAGTAGTTAGTAAGTCTAATTCATTTAAAAGGTTCACTTGTTTGTAATTATGAAAACGGGAAGATAACATTAGCAAAAAACAATAAAAGAATAAAATTCTAATGAGCAATTGGTTGCTGCGTCTACAACAGGATGTACAATTCATATATTTATCTATATCTCTTGATTATATAGTGTCAATATATTCTGCATGACTTTACAGACATTGTCATCATTCACTATCCCAAATAGGACTCACTATCTAAATTCCCTGTTATTATGTATTTGGAGTGTCAGAGAAAAGTAGAGTACTCATAAAAAAAACCCACACAAATATGGGGGAAAACCAGTGGCTTAACTAGGAATGGCTGGGCCCCAAGGTGAACATTTGACATGGGGCCCCCTGAACCGCCGCCCCCAACCCCCCCCAGACCGCCCCCTCCAACTCCTCCCCCCGCACAAACCACATTCCTGCGCACACTATTATGCGCCATACTGGCCCCCTGCACACAATATTATGTCCCATAGTGGCCCCTGCACACAGTATTATGCCCCATAGTGGCCCCTGCACACAGTATTATGCCCCATAGTTTTCCCCTGCACACAGTATTATGCCCCATAGTGTCCCCTTCACACAGTATTATGCCCCATAGTGGCCCCTGCACACATAATTATGCCCCATAGTGGCACCTGCACACACTATTATGCAGCATAGTGGCCCCTGCACACAGTATTATGCCCCATAATGGCCCCTGCACATAGTATTATGCCCCATTGTGGACCACCCATGAACAATTATTATATTCCGGGATCTTTTCAGACCCCAGAGTATAATGATCGGAGACCTAGGGGAGGATGCAAACATAAAAAACAATGCTACTTACCTCTTCCTCGCTCCGGTGCACTCTGGTGCGCTACTTTGGCCATCTTCAATGTTGGACCAGATCTCGCGTGATTCAGGCTAACGTCGCGTTGCATAATGATTTCGGTTGACGACTGGGACGTCACCAAACAGGCCTAAAGCCTGCCTGAGCGCAGGAGAGGTAAGTTACAGTGTTTTTTATGTTCCCTCACCTCCCCTGGGTCCTTGATCATTATACTACGGGGTCTGAAAAGACCCCGGAGTATAATGATAGAAGTGTTTGTGGGGTTCGCAGTAGCGGCTGCCACAGGGCTCCGGGCCCCTTAATGTCCCGGGCCCTGTATCAGCCGCTACCACTGCTACCCCGGTATTTACGCCCCTGGGGGAAGCATAATAATAAGAATAAGAATAGGAATAGGAGGAGGAGGAGGCAGAGGAAGAGGAAGGAGAAGGAGAACTTATTTTCTCAAAATACAAAAAAGTAAAAGCTGCTATGCAAGATAGGCAGACAAATGTATGTCTAAATTGTAACCATAAGTAGGTTCTTATTTTTTCTCAATAATATTTAACAATCATGCCATCAAAGTTGAGTTTCTGTATGTCTTTGGAGAAATGGTATCATTTAATTAATACATACAACAACAAGAAATAAATAATGCACAAAAAAAGGAGTTCTTGGAATTACACTAAGATTGTAATTCTACCTGTGCTATTCCCAGAGACATCACTGGTTTAAAATGCAGTCAGAATTGGGATATATCTCTAAAAACTATGTAGTTAGAACTATAGCTTTAAAAGAGTAATTTAAAAGTGTTATATAAAAGATGAGAGTCTCCTCTTTCATACGACATTAGACACACATTTCTATGTTTTACAATTCCCAAGATATAACTGTTTCACAAGCCTATACACAGTACACAGCGATAAGCAGGTCTCAATAGAGAAACAAGAGAAAAAACAAAGAAAAGCAGTATTTCACATAAAGGAGACAAAATTTGTTAATAAATTGTATTACAAAATGTATTAATGACACAAATACTGGCAGAAAATCAAAAGTTGTCCAAAAGATTGGTTATGCTTTAAATGAAATTTTATATATGTGAATGTAATTATGATATACAGTGAAACTTCTTTGAGATGACCATCCACAACTGCATTAAAAATGGCTTTCTTGGGGGGGGGGGGGGGTGATCTTTTCAAGGAAAGTGGCTAGTATGTAAAACTGAAAATCCATCACAGAAAATGTGGTCTGGGTAAGGGGGTGGTGGTTTCAGGCTAAGGCCCCATGTAGCCGGAAGAGTGTTGCAGGAAAAACTGCGGCAGAAACCCATTGTGGTTTTTACCACAATCCAGAGTTTAACTCTGCAGACTTTTTGCTTCAATTACACCTATAGGGAAACCGTCGGCAATTCCGTAGGTATGATTGACATGATGAGATTTCAAAAAATGCGATGGTTTTGGAAATTGCAGGGACTGTAAAACACTGCAGTTTTTCTCACAGTATTTCCGTCATGGCCAAACGGCGGCATTTACGCCATGTGGGGTCCTGGCCTCAAAGGGTTTTTGGAGAGGTTCCTCTATATTTGATTACAATATTAGAGTGAAAGGATACATTTATTGGGGAAAACTGCACAATTAAAGGGAGACTCTAGTGCCTTGTAGGGCAACCTCTAACCTGGATTCAAGATGAGATACAATTGGGTATGTAGCCATATAGGTTCCATATGGTATTCTACAGCCCATTTGCAGTTGTTGTAGCTGAGCCTCTAGCTCTAGAACACTTGGATATTGCTGAAACTGTAGTCCCAGCTGGTCCCATACATGCACAACTGGCAATAAATGTGGTGACCGGGCAGGCCAAGAAAATTTTGCAATTGGGTAGGACAATCCTGGGAATCCCCAGCTGTGTGTGGGCAAGCATTAGCACTGCCATGAGAAGCAATACAGTCATGGCCAAAAGTTTTGAGAATGATACAAATATTAATTTTTACAAAGTCTACTGCTTCAGTTTTTGTAATGGCAATTTGCATATACTCCAGAATGTTATAAAGAGTGATCAGCTTAACAGCAATTACTTGCAAAGTCAATATTTGCCTAGAAAATGAACTTTATCCCCCAAAACACATTTCAACATCATTGCAGCCCTGCCTTAAAAGGACCACCTAACATCGTTTCAGTGATTGCTCCATTAACACAGGTGTGGGTGTTGATGAGGACAGGGCTGGAGATCAATCTGTCATGATTAAGTAAGAATGACACCACTGGACACTTTAAAAGGAGGCTGGTGCTTGCCATCATTGTTTCTCTTCTGTTAACCATGGTTATCTCTAAAGAAACACGTGCAGTCATCATTGCACTGCACAAAAATGGCCTAACTGGGAAGAGTATTGCAGCTAGAAAGATTGCACCTCAGTCAACAATCTATCGCATCATCAAGAACTTCAAGGAGAGAGGTTCCATTGGTGCCAAAAAAGCTCCAGGGCGCCCAAGAAAGACCAGCAAGCGGCAGGACCGTCTCTTAAAAGTGTTTCAGCTGCGGGATCGGGCTACCAGCAGTGCAGAGCTTGCTGAGGAATGGCAGCAGGCAGGTGTGAGTGCATCTGCACGCACTGTGAGGCGGAGACTCTTGGAGCAAGGCCTGGTCTCAAGGAGGGCAGCAAAGAAGCCACTTCTCTCCAGAAAAAACATCAGGGACAGACTGATATTCTGCAAAAGGTACAGGGAGTGGACTGCTGAGGACTGGGGTAAAGTCATTTTCTCTGATGAATCCCCTTTTCGATTGTTTGGAACATCTGGAAAACAGCTTATTCGGATCAGAAGAGGTGAGCGCTACCACCAGTCTTGTCTCATGCCAACTGTAAAGCATCCTGAAACCATTCATGTGTGGGGTTGCTTCTCAGCCAAGGGAATCGGCTCTCTCACAGTCTTGCCTAAAAACACAGCCATGAATAAAGAATGGTACCAGAATGTCCTCCAGGAGCAACTTCTCCCAACCGTCCAAGAGCAGTTTGGCGCTCAACAATGCCTTTTCCAGCATGATGGAGCACCTTGCCATAAAGCAAAGGTGATAACTAAATGGCTCAGGGAACAAAACATAGAGATTTTGGGTCCATGGCCTGGAAACTCCCCAGATCTTAATCCCATTGAGAACTTGTGGTCAATCATCAAGAGACGGGTGGACAAACAAAAACCAACAAATTCAGACAAAATTAAAGCATTGATTCTGCAAGAATGGACTGCTATCAGTCAGGATTTGGTCCAGAAGTTGATTGAGAGCATGCCAGGGAGAATTGCAGAGGTCCTGAAGAAGAAGGGTCAACACTGCAAATATTGACTTGCTGCATTAACTCATTCTAACTGTCAATATAAGCTTCTGTTACTCATAATATGAATGCAATTATATTTCTGTATGTGATAAAAACATCTGACAAACACACATAAAAACCAGAGGGCAGCAGATCATGTGAAAATATAATATTTGTGTCATTCTCAAAACTTTTGGCCATGAGTGTACATGTGGCACAGGATGTCCTGCACATATAGCTGAGCTGTTAGTGTCCCTTGTATCACTACTAGCAGTGACCAACTGTCATATGTGAAGGCTTCTCAGGTAATCACAAAGCAAAGGCAGGAGTGAAGCTCTCATCAGAAGGCCTCAAAACTCAAACCTGACAGTCTTCAGATCCCAAACTAGGATTTGTTGCTAAAGATGATACGGTTCCAGTCAATAGCACTCCAGGTTTCTTGTTCACGACACCACTTCATGAAGACGACAGTGGCTGGGTGTCAATGGCAGGACATATAATGGGCACCATGACACAAAATTTCCTTCTAAGTGCCTGGGTATGATTTGGACAGAGAGAGGGGTGTGTAATGAAAGTGCAACTTGTGTTTGGATAGTAGATAAGGAAACTTTGAGAGCTGCTAGTGCTCGTAAGCAAATTAAATCATTCTCTCTTTTCACCATGTTTGAATGCCCTCACAAGCCACTACTCATAATACCTCTTAACAGCTTGGTCAAAATGGCCTAGATGGTAGGCATATGTAGAAATGACCATCCTGCTTCTCACCCCCTCTCAAAGTCTGTTAACTGGGCAAAATGTCTTTGAGAGCATTGTAGAAGCTTGCCTAGCAGGTAATCTCTCAAGAGATACACTACCCAAAAATAGCCTCCACGAACCATTTTTGTAGGAAAGATGGGGATACACTTTTACGCCCTCTTGTGGCAAGACCACACCTGTAATCATTTACTTAACTGCCTGAAATGTAATTGCATACTGAGTCTGGGTGCATTATTTTTTTTGTCAATGAGTATATTATCTGCATTGTGTCACTGTATTTTTATATGAAATATTTTATTAGGTTTTAAACATAGTACAGCAAAGAATATAGCAGTATAACATGTACATGGTACCATATGCTTTAGTAGAGAAAATTATAGATACATAACAAATAATGTCTTAGAATAGGGATACCCGTATGGAACAAAGCTGTGGTCTGACATATCACCAAATACTACAAAATATAAAAAAATAAGTCAATTGAGATTTATAGGGGTATTCCATAAGACACAGCAGTGGTAAGTTGAAACGCTTCCCAGGAAATAGAATCACTGATACTTGAAAGATAAATTATTACTGGTAGTGCCTACTCAGTTGCAGTATGTTAACTATATTTCACTCAAGGACCAAGGTCATTAATTCAGACCACATAATAAAAGAAAAGAAATAAAAATGAAAAAGAACTAGGAACAATAAATAACAGGCAACATAAAAAGAAAAAAAAAAATACATTAGGAAAAGTACATAAGGGAATCAATCAAATCCATCTGATATACCCTCGATGGAAATCAACATGAATACCCTGAGAAGCAAAACCAGGAAGACCAGTTATGCTTGAATTGGGAGACACGGTCTTGATGAGTGGTGATGAGATGTTCCATAGTGCAGGTATGGTGTTTTTTGTTCACTATTTCTGGAATTGAAAATATGGTATGGTAGCTGATTTCCAAAGTTTAGCTATACAGGACCAAGGTTGTAAGCACATGAACAATAAAAGAAAGGTCAGGATTAGGACATGTTCAAGGTGAAGAAACAATAAACCAACCTGAGGGCCACAGTGATGTAAGTAAGTGATGGATTTGGACCCAAAAAATCAAAATAATTGTACAGGACTAGAAATGAGCGAATTTCTCAAAAGTTCGATTCTGCAGTTCAATTCGAATTTCCAAAAATATTTCCTTCAATCCGGATTAATTTCCAGCGAATATCGTTAGAAAACACATATTTCCTGGCTACAGAGAGCCTTTATAGTGATGTAAAGCACTGTGCCTTGCAGTAACACACATAGGGAGCCTACTGTGGTAGTGAAACAATACTGTGAGTCAGTATGACACGCACATGACATGCGTCTCTCTTAGAACCACTGCACACTTCACTTATTTGGCCAGTTATGGGGCCAAAACTGACCAACTAACTCAAGTGTGAACTCAGCCTTATAGGTCCATATTAGTGCCAGGTAGAAAGAACCGTGCAGAGGCCCAACATCCTCCTGTAGCGTGAAAGAGCACACTCCTTTTACACCGTCGTCTGCCGATTCCACATAGATGTCTACAGAGTGGCAAGGTGACATAATGTGTAGTTGGCAGCAGCATGAGGAGGCCACAGAGTGACAAGGCGATATAATGTGGAGTTGGCAGCAGCATGAGAAGGCCATACCGTGATCCAGTGGCAGCACCATGAGGAGTACACATAGTGACACAGTGGAAACTGCATGAGGAGGCCATACAGTGACCAAGTGGCAGCGGCATGAGCAGGGAATACAGTGACCCAGTGGCAGCAGCATGAGGAGTGCACAGTGACCCAGTGGAAGCGGCATGAGGAGGCCATACAGTGACCCAGTGGCAGAGGTGGAGGTAGCAAAAGACTTAGGAGGCCATAAAGTGACCCAGTGTCAGAGTTACCCAGGGGAAGCAGCATGAGGAGGACATACAGTGATCCAGTGACATTGTGGAGGTGTCAGCAGCCATAAGAGGCCATACAGTGACCCAGTGGCAGAGTGAGGAGGTGGCAGCAATGTGAGGAGGCCATACAGTCACCCAGTGGCAAAGTGCAGAGGTGGTAGCAGCCTTAGGAGGCAATACAGTGACCCGGCGACAGAGTGTGGAGGTAGCAACAGTTTTAGGAGGCCATACAGTGACCCAGTGTCAGAGTAACCCAGTGGAAGCAGCATGAGGAAGACATACAGTGATCCAGTGACATTGTGGAGGTGTCAGCAGTCTTAGGAGGCCATACAGTGACCCAGTAGCAGAGTGAGTAGGTGGCAGCAGCATGAGACGGCCATACAGTCACCCAGTGGCAGAGTGCAGAGGTGGCAGCAGCGTGAGTAGGCCACAGAGTGGAAAAGTGATATAATGTGGAGGTAGAAACTCCCTTAGGAGGCCATACAGTGTCCCAGTGGCAGAGTGAGGAGGTGGCAGTAACATGAAGAGGCCATACCATCACCCAGTGGCAGAGTTCGGAGGTGGCAGCAGCCTTAGAAGTTCATACAGTGACATGGTAACAGAGTGTGGAGCTAGCAACAGCCTGAGGAGGCCATACAGTGACTCAGTAACAGAGTGTGGAGGTGTCAAATGCCTTAGGAGGCCATACAATGACCCAGTGTCAGAGTGACCCAGTGGAAGCAGCATGAGGAGGACATACAGTGACCCAGTGACATTGTGGAGGTGTCAGCAGCCTTAGTAGGCCATATAGTGAAACAGTAACAGATTGTAGAGGTGTCGGCAGCCTTAGGAAGCCATACAGTGACCCAGTGTCAAAGTGACCCAGTGGAAGTAGCGTGAGGAGGACATACAGTGATCCAGTGACATTGTGGAGGTGTCAGCAGTCTTAGGAGGCCATACAGTGACCCAGTGGCAGAGTGAGGAGGTAGCAGCAGTATGAGAAGGCCATACAGTCACCAAGTGGAAGAGTGCGGAGGTGGCAGCAGCGTGAGTAGGCCACAGAGTGGAAAGGTGATATAATGTGGAGGTAGCAACACCCTTAGGAGGCCATAAAGTGTCCCAGTGGCAGAGCAAGGAGGTGGCAGCAGCATGAAGAGGCCATACCGTCACCCAGTGGCAGAGTACGGAGGTGGCAGCAGCGTGAGTAGGCCACAGAGTGGGAAGGTGATATAATGTGGAGGTAGCAACACCCTTAGGAGGCCATACGGTGTCCCAGTGGCAGAGCGAGGAGGTGGCAGCAGCATGAAGAGGCCATACCGTCACCCAGTGGCAGAGTGCGGAGGTGGCAGCAGTCTTAGAAGTTCATACAGTGACACGGTAACAGAGTGTGGAGGTAGCAACAGCCTGAGGAGGCCATACAGTGACTCGGTAACAGAGTGTGGAGGTGTCAAATGCCTTAGGAGGCCATACAATGACCCAGTGTCAGAGTGACCCAGTGGAAGCAGCATGAGGAGGTCATACAGTGACCCAGTGACATTGTGGAGGTGTCAGCAGCCTTAGTAGGCTATACAGTGACCCGGTAACAGATTGTGGAGGTGTCGACAGACTTAGGAGGCCATATGGTGACCCAGTGGCAGAGTGAGGAGGTGGCAGCAGCATGAGGAGGCCATTCAGTCACCCAGTTTTAGAATACGGAGGTGTCAGCAGTCTTAGGAGGCCATTCAGTGACTGGGTGACTGAGTGTGGAGGTAGCAACAGCTTTATGAGGCCATACAGTGACCCAGTAACAAAGTGTGGAGGTGTTAGCAGCTTTATGAGGCCATACAGTGGCCCAGTGTCAGAGTGACCCAGTGGAAGCAGCCTTAGGAGGCCATACAGTGACCCAGTGGCAGATTGAGGAGGTGACAGCATCGTGAGAAGGCCATACAGTCACCCAGTGGCAAAGTGCGGAGGTTTCAGCAGTCTTAGAAGGCCATACAGTGACGCGGTGACAGAGTGTGGAGGTAGCAACAGCCTGAGGAGGCCATACAGTGACCCAGTGTCAGAATGACCCAGTGGAAGCAACATGAGGAGGACATACAGTGACCCAGTGACATTTTGGAGGTGTCAGCAGCCTTAATAGGCCATACAGTGACCCAATAACAGAGTATGGAGGTGTCAACAGCCTTAGGAGGCCATGCAGTGACCCAGTGGCAGAGCGTGTAGGTGGCAGCAGAGTGAGGAGGCCATACAGTCACCCAGTGCCAGAGTACGGAGGTGGCATGAGCGTGAGTATGCCATAGAGTGGCAAGGTGATATAATGTGGAGGTAGAAAGAGCTTTATGAGTCCATACAGTGACCCAGTAGCAGAGTGAGGAGGTGGCAGCAGCGTGAGGAGGCCACAGAGTGGCAAGGTGATATAATGTGGAGGTAGCAGTAGCCTTAGGAGGCCATATAGTGACCTGGTGACAGAGTGTGGTGAGGCAGCATGGATTATTTAATCTGCTGCATCAGGCATTGGTGGGTGGAAATCCTGGCTGATCCACGCCTGATTCATCTTCACAAAGGTTAGTCTCTCCAAATTTTTGGTGGACAGGGGGGGTTCTCCTTGGGGTAACTATGGCCCCACCGGACTAAACACCCGCTCTGATGTCACACTACTGGCCGGGCAGGACAGCTTTGCCAGGGCAAACTTGGCCAGTTGTGGCCACAAATCCAATTTGGCTGCCCAGTAGTCCAGTGGATCTTCGATGACGGGTGGCAGGGTGCACTCTAAGCGTACCACCACCTGCTGGTTCAAGTTCTGCTCTGTGTCTAGCTGCTGATGAGCAGTTTCTTCACTATGCGGGTGAAGAAAGCTGCTAATCAGCAACTCTAGGCTCAGGCTGCTGCTGATGGAGCCGATACTGCTCCTGCCACCCCCACCCCCTCCCATAGCTGCCATGCCAGTGCAAGTTGAGCGCTCAGGGCCCCCCGGTCGGACATGTGAGAGGATGGACGATGGTGCAAATAGGCAGCGACCAACTTGCTACATAGCTTGTCTCTATAGTAGTAGTTTCTCCTCCCTCTCAGCGGGTGTAAAAAAGGCCCCCATTTTTCCCTGGTAGCGAGGATCTAACATGGTGAAGAGCCAGTAGTCATCCCTCTGTCAAATGGTGACAATTTGGCTGTCACTGCGCAAGGAAGTGAGCATACATCGGGCCATTTGGGCAAGTGACTCCAAGGGACTCCCTGCATCCATCTCCACTGCATACTGCCACAGTGTGTCTGGGTCATCTGCCTCATCCTCCTCATCTCCCTCTGGCTGTTCTGGTTACCCCTGCTCCTCCTCTCCACCCATTTGGCTACACATTGCTTGTGCTCCAATGTCCTCCTCATCCTCCTCCTCCTAAAGTTCAGCCCCCACAGGGCTTATGCGGCCGTAAGATGTAGACGCCACATCTCCAGTCTCTTGACCAGCCAGATTGAAAAGCATCTTTTCCAGGATGTGAATCAGTGGAATGACGTTGTTCATCCCGTAGTCCTGGCGACTAACTAACAAAGTTGCCTCTTCAAAGGTAACGAGCAAAAGGCAGGTGTCACGCATGAGCTGCCACTAGCTAACGTTAAAGTTACACATGGGAGTACCTCTGTCCGCTTGGATCATCAAGAAATCGTTTATGGCTTTTCTCTGTTCATATAGTCGATCCAACATATGATGGGTTGAATTCCAATGGGTGAAAACATTGCATATCAGCCTATGTTGTGGGAGGCCATTCTGCCGCTGCAGCTCAAGGAGGGTATGCTTGGTGGTGTACGAGTGGCTGAAGTGCATGCAAAGTTTCCTTGAAATTTTTAGGATGTCTTGCAGATGGGTGGAACACTTAAGGAAACGCTTGACAACCAGATTGAACACGTGCGCCATGTAGGGCGCATGGCTCAGTCCTCCTTTACGCAGCGCCAACACCATGTTCTTTCCGTTGTCGGTCACCATTGTTCCGACTTTAAGTTCTCTTGGAGAAAGTCAGCATTCTATTTCTTGCTTGAGGACACGGAGCAGTTCTTCCCCTGTTTGACTTAGTTCTCCCAGGCAAACGAGGTGTAGAACAGCATGACACCTCTGTGTCCTGCACATGTGATATACTGGAGGAGCACTGTGAATTGTCCCTGCAGTGGAGGCTGAGGAGACAGTGGAGGATGAGCGGACATTGTTGCAGGACCAACGGCGTGAGAACGTGGAGGCTGAAGCTGCGTCACCTGTCCAAGTTGCAGGTGTGTCTGGGCAGGCACCACATTAACCCAGTGGGTTGTAAATGACATATATTGTCCATGACCGTAGCTACAGCTCCACACGTCGGCGCTGCCGTGAACTTTGGCAGACACCGACAGGCTCAAGGACTGGCCCACCCTCTCTTCTACATATTTGTGCAGGGCTGGTACTGCCTTCTTGGTAAATAAATGACGGCTTGGGACTCTCCACCTCGGCTCAACGCAAGCTATCAGTCCTCTGAAAGGTGCAGAGTCCACCAAGTGGAAAGGGGAGTGACTGCAGCACCAGCAACTTGCACAGGAGCACGTTCAGCTTCTGCACTGTTGGATGATTGCACACATACTGTTGTCTCTTAGATATAGATTCTGTGATTGATTGCTGATGCAATGACTGATTAGGAGAAGGAGGAGCAGGAGCATCATGACCAGCAGATGATGGGAAGGACACACAGCTTCCTTTGGCTGAAGTGGTGGAGCCTTGACTGCCTGAAATGGGGTGCGTGCCACTGGGTGCTGCAGCAGTTGCTGCAGAACGCTGGACCACCACATTGGAGTCATGGATCTCCCAGGCCACTTTATGGTGACGCTGCATATGTTGATGCAGGGCTGTGGTGCCAATATTGGCACCCTGGCCACACTTCACCTTCTGCCCACAGATTGAACAAATGGCCATGTTCACCTCCCCAACGGCTTTACAAAAAACTGCCACACTGCCGAGTAGGTGATTTTATCCCCAAAACTCCACAGTAACTGACTGCTACTGCCACTGCCTCCATGAACCCCTGCACCACTGCTGACTGTCCTCTGGTACCTCCTCCTCACTGTATAGTGGATCTGAGCCCACAGCATAGAGTATTTCTCTAGCTGAGGGAACAGAAAAGGACAGAGGCAGGTTGAGGACAGGTGAGGGCACAGGGCCTGCTACTAGGCCATGCCAACTAAGGGTTGTGTCTGACGAACCCACTGACTCTTGGCTGGGGGAGTCTGATGTGATTTGGGATGAAGTGGATGACTGAGTCAACCAGTCTACAACTGTTGGGTTGCTGGTCAAGACACGACCGCTACTTGACACTGGGAGCTCAGGCCTCTGTAAGTGACCCCTGCTTCCATGCTCCCTTACTCTGCTGTGACCTATGCCTGCGCCACAAACATTTAGGCCTGTGGCCCTGCCCTGTGCATGGCCTCTCGCTTCTCTATCTGACATACTGTTCGATGAAAAAACGTAATTGCAAAGGAAACAAATACAGGGCAAAAAGGCCTGTAATTTTCTACTTTGAAGAGAATGGAAAATATGCCCCTTATTTCTTTCCCCACTAATGAACACCTATAAAAAAAAAAGAGTGATAAAGGCAGAGATTAGTGGCTAAGAATTATTGATTTTTGCCAATACTGTATTGAGGAAATGGCCTGTAACTTAATAATGGGAGCAAAATGGCGAATATGGTCCTTATGTGTTTCTGCACTAATAAACACCTTTAAATAAGTGTTAGAATAACAGCTAAGAATTATTGATTTTTGCCAATACTGTATTGAGAAATGTCCTGCAACTTTATACTGGGAACAAAATGGTGAATATGGTTGTTATGTCTTTTCCCACTAATAAACACCTTCAAATAATTGTTAGGGTAACAGCTAACTGCACAGATCAGTGGCTATTATTGAATTTTGCTACTACTGTATAGAGAAATAGCCTGTAATTTTATACCCTGAACAAAATGGCAAATATGCCCTTTATTTGTTTCCACACTAATAAATGCCTTGTAAAAGACGTTAGAACAAATAAGTGCAGATATTAGTGGATGATAATTTAGTAATCTTTGGCACAGTAGTACTGACAAATGGCCTTTGGAAGAACAGCGAATAAGCCCCTTATAATAAACGCCTTCAAAAAGGCGTTTATTACAGATAAGTGCAGATATTAGTGGATGATAATTTACTGTTTTTTGCTGTACTGCACTGCAAAAGGCTTGTTGTGTTCCACCTTGAAGACACAGGTGTAATGAGCAGCAGTATAACGACAGTCAGTGCTGCAATGTGTATTACAATTCTTGTTGTTAATGACCCTGCAACCACCCCAAATTCTTCTTTCAATTCCTCCCTATCCTTTCCCTACAGTTCTAAGGCTGTTTAAAAGCACGCTTGGCATTGTGGGTGATCTCACGTTCCCAGAATCCCTTGCCCCTTCTCCTAACATGTGCAGCGGCCATTTTATAATACAATGTGATTCGATGCATAGAAGCGTGAGGAAATCCGGAATCGAGGAGAATTGAAGATTTCCTGAAATTCGGATCGAGTTACACTTCTGCAGCTTCGAGCCAGAGTTAGCAGAAATTGAGAGGGCACAGCATGCTCGGCGCACCACAGGTAACAGCAGACCCAGAAGATCAGAACAACTCACCAGAACTCTCTTGTAGCTTGACAGAAGGTCTGAAAATGTCCATTGTTGCAGTAGAGCAGCTTCAGCCGCAAGGCTAGATTGTAGAGTGATAATCATGGTCGTCGGTCCGGTTGGTAATGAGAGGTCAGCGCAGTACAAGAGGATCAGGCGGGAGAATAGTCAACAGTCTGGTTGGCAACGATATCAGCATGGTAAAAAATCGGTATCAGTGGAGAGAAGTCTAGGAGGAAAACAGGGGTCATAACAGAGAGGAGCGTAGAGGCAGATTCGGAAAGCAGAGACGAGGTCAGATAACGGAGCCAGGGGTCAGAACAAATAACGAGCAGGTACAAGTTCAAACAGCTAAACCACCAGGAATGCTGAATAGCCAGCAGTGAAGAAAAGATGGAAGTGGCCTAATAAAGACTCGGGACAGAGAAACAAGCAGTTCTTAAAGGGGAACACACAAAAATATAGAAAGTGTTGAGAAGAGACTGGCAACCTTACAGTCGCAAATGTAGAGGTCCAGGTCTATTTCTAACAGAAAGGCTCGGGACAATTGCTCATCTGTAAAAGTACAGTGGGGAAAAAAGTATTTAGTCAGCCACCAATTGTGCAAGTTCTCCCACTTAAAAAGATGAGAGAGGCCTGTAATTGACATCATAGGTAGACCTCAACTATGAGAGACAAAATGAGAAAACAAATCCAGAAAATCACACTGTCTGATTTTTTAAGAATTTATTTGCAAATTATTGTGGAAAATAAGTATTTGGTCACCTACAAACAAGCAAGATTTCTGGCTCTCACAGACCTGTAACTTCTTCTTTAAGAGCCTCCTCTGTCCTCCACTCATTACCTGTAGTAATGGCACCTGTTTGACATTGTTATCAGTATAAAAGACACCTGTCCACAACCTCAAACAGTGATACTCCAAACTCCACTATGGTGAAGACCAAAGAGCCGTGGAAGGACACCAGAAACAAAATTGTAGACCTGCACCAGGCTGGGAAGACTGAATCTGAAATAGGCAAGCAGCTTGGTGTGAAGAAATCAACTGTGGGAGCAATAATTAGAAAATGGAAGACATACATGACCACTGATAATCTCCCTCGATCAGGGGCTCCACGCAAGATCTCACCCCGTGCGGTCAAAATGATCACAAGAACGGTGAGCAAAAATCCCAGAACCACACGGGGGGACCTAGTGAATGACCTGGGACCCTGCCGCCAGGGACTCAGATCCTAAAGTGCCAGACATGTCCCCCTGTTTAAGCCAGTACATATCCAGGCCCGTCTGAAGTTTCCTAGAGAGCATTTGGATGTTCCAGAAGAGTATTGGGAGAATGTCATATGGTCAGATGAAACCAAAGTAGAACTGTTTGGTAGAAACACAACTTGTCATGTTTGGAGGAGAGTGAATGCTGAGTTAAATCCAAAGAACACCATACCTACTGTGAATCATGGGGTGGCACCATCATACTTTGGGGCTGTTTCTCGGCAAAGGGACCAAATTGATTGATCCGTGTACATGAAAGAATGAATGGGGCCATGTATCGTGAGATTTTGAGTGCAAACCTACTTCCATCAGCAAGGGTATTGAAGATGAAACGTGGCTGGGTCTTTCAGCATGACAATGATCCCAAGCACACCGCCAGGGCAACGAAGGAGTGGCTTGGTAAGAAGCATTTCAAGGTCCTGGAGTGGCCTAGCCAGTCTCCAGATCTCAACCCCATAGAAAACCTTTGGAGGGAGTTGAAACTCCGTGTTGCCCAGCGACAGCCCCAAAACATCACTGCTCTAGAGGAGATCTGCATGAAAGAATGGGCCAACATACCAGCAACAGTGTATGCCAACCTTGTGAAGACGTAAAGAAAACGTTTGACCTCTGTCATTGCCAACAAAGGATATATAACAAAGTATTGAGTTGAAATTTTGATATTGACCAAATACTTATTTTCCACCATAATTTACAAATAAATTCTTTAAAAATCAGACAATGTGATTTTCTGGATTTGATTTCTCATTTTGTCTCTCATAGTTGAGGTCTACCTATGATGTCAATTACAGGCCTCTCGTTTTTTTAAGTGGGAGAACTTGCACAATTGGTGGTTGACTAAATACATTTTTTTCCCCACTGTACATAGTAAATCTTCCTATCTAGACTTAAATATCAAGAAAGAAGGACCTTGGGTAGGGGATAGTACTCTATATGCCTTGACTTTAGTAGATAAGAAAGATTCAAAAAATACAATATGTATGAGGATTTACAAGGGGCTTGTGATACACATGAGGAAGAGATCAGGTGACAGAGCTGAAGATATTTATGGATCTCTATTGGAAATACCAAATGTATCCCTTATACATGTAAACGGAAGTAGCAAGGTTCCTTCCCTAATGTCTCCCAGACAACTATTCAACTCCTTGATGAATCCAGGAGGTGTAGGTAGAATCAGGAATATGGTATTGAATTGCTGCTAGAAGCATTCCTGGGAATGTCTGGTTGGTAAAACAATGAGTATAGGAGGAACTTTAGTTCAGACATGAACTCCAGCAGCAACCGTCAGGGAAGGGGGACAAGGCACAGATTTACCCAACCATAATGACCAAAAATAAAATATTTGTATTAGAACATCCCACCATGTGTTTTGTTGAGTCATTCACATACTAAAACTTCAACTGGTCTAAAAGAGAAGTATAATAGTAACGGTAGATATTTGGACAACCTAATCCACCCTGTGATACTGGTGGATATAGAGTGTTTGTAGAGATTCTAGCTCTCTGCCCCTTTAAAAAAAAACACTTCATTATCAATATCTGAATACAAGTAATGAGCGATTTGGGTATTAGAATCGGAAGGTTTAGGAAACAATATATAATATTTGGAGGAATTACCATTTTGGTTACCGCAATTAGGCCACTCCATGAGATGGGAAATTTATTAAATGTAGAGGTGTCTTGTTGTATGATGTGCAAAAGAAAAGTAAGATTAGTAGTGAATAATCTGAATAAGGGGTAGGTGACGGTATCTCCTAAATAATAATAATAATAATAATAATAATAATAATAATAATAATATAATAGTAGTCCTTTAATAGTCCCACAATGGGGAAATTCAGTGTGTTACAGCAGCAAAGATAAGATAAGCAGATACAAATACAAATACAACATGTACAGGAATGTTCCAAGGTGAGAGGCATTACATTAATAGCAGACAGACAGATAGGACGTAGCAGAGGAGGGGGGGGATTTAACAGGCAGAGAGATATTTCAGTTCTCTGTGTGTAGTGATCTCCGCTTAGGTCGGTGTTGGTTGTACAGCCTAACCGCGGTGGGGAGGAAAGACTTCTGATAGCGCTCTTTCTCACACCTAGGGTGGAGCAGTCGGTCACTGACAGTACTGCCCAGCACAATCACAGTCTCATGCATGGGATGGGACTTCTTCTTCTGCATGGAGCTCACCACGGACAGTATGCTTCTGTCACCCACCACCTGCACTGGGTCCAGTGGGCTCCCCAGGACAGAGCTGACCCTTCTAATCAGCTTGTCAAGTTTATTTCTGTCCCTGGTTGCTATACTGCTCCCCCAGCAGGCCACTCCAAAGAAGATGGCTGATGCCACTATCGAGTTGAAGAAAGTCCTAAGAAGTGCCCCCTGGATTCCAAAGGCTCTCAGCTTCCTAAGCAGGTAGAGCCTGCTGTGGCCCTTCCTGTGCAGGGCCTCCATGTGATCTGCCCAGTCCAGCTTATTATTAAGGAGGAAACCCAGGTACTTATAGGTGTTCACAATCTCGATGCCCGTCCCCAGGATGTCCACTGGTTTTGGAGGGCATCTGCCTTTACGGAAGTCCACCACCATCTCCTTGGTCTTCCCCGCGTTAATCTTCATGTGGTTCTGGTGGCACCAGTCCACAAAAACCCGGTTCAGTTCTCTGTACTCCCTGTCATCATCGTCTGTGATGAGACCTACTATTGCAGAGTCGTCAGAATACTTCTGTAGGTAGCAGCTAGATGAGTTGCACCTAAAATCAGCAGTGTACAGTGTGAAGAGGAAAGGGGCGAGAACCGTACCCTGAGGTGCCCCCGTATTACAGATCACGGTACCTGACACACAGTCTTGGGCTCTCACGTATTGAGGTCGATTTGTGAGGTAGTCTAGGATCCAGTTGGAGAGGTGGTGGTCCACTCCAGCAAGGCCCAGCTTGTCTCTCAGTAACCTGGGCTGTATGGTGTTAAAAGCACTAGAGAAATCAAAGAACACTATTCTCACCGTGTTCCCTGGTTTCTCCAGGTGAGACAGAGCCCTGTGCAGAAGGTGGATGATGACATCATCTACCCCAATGCCCGGCCGATAAGCAAACTGGAGAGGGTCCATAGCGGGGCTCACTAGAGGGCGAAGATGTGTGAGAACCAATCTCTCTAAGATCTTCATCAGGTGGGATGTCAGTGCTACAGGTCTGTAGTCGTTGAGGTCCATAGGGTGAGGTTTCTTTGGAATTGGTACCACACAAGAAGATTTCCATAATTCAGGGACTATTTCCTGCCTCAGGCGCATATTATACATATATGTAATTATACCACACAGCTGGTCCCCACAAGTCTTAATTAGCCTTGCACTGATGTCATCTGGCCCTGCGGCTTTCCTCGTCTTGATCTTTTTCATCTCCTTCCTCACCTGGGCCCGTGTGAAGGTCAGACTGTGGTCAGATAAAGACAGATTTCTGGATTTACTGGTCTGTTGGGAAGTAGCCGCATGGGGTGAAGTCATTGTGGTGGGGGGAGCTGAAGGACATGCTGGGGTGGGAGGAGCTGGTGTGTGATCAAATCTGTTGAAGAATAGGTTTAGTTCATTAAGCCAATTAACATCTGCCTCAATCTGGCAGACAGACTGTTTATGACCCGAAATTGACTTAAGCCCCTCCCAGACCCCCCTTATGTCTTTTCTTTCCATTTGCTTTTCCATTTTTTCCTTATAACTGGCTTTTCCTTGCCTGATTTGATGCCTCAGCTCCTTTTGTACTTCCCTCAACCCTTCCTTATCTCTTGTCCTGAAAGCCATCTTTTTCTCCTTACGTAGTGTTTTTATATCAGAGTTAATCCATGGTTTGTTGTTGGAGAAGCACCTCACCACTTTTGTGGGTACTGTGTTGTCCACACAAAAATTAATGTTGTCCTTTATGCAGTGTGTGAGTCCTTCTATATCTTCTACATACGAATCCTGCAAAAATTCCCATGCGGTTGTGTCAAAACAATCCCTCAGAGCCTCATCACTCTCCTCGGACCATATCCTCACTGTGCGGGTGACAGCTGGTTCTCTACGTACAAGTGGCTTGTACACAGGTCGGAGATGTACTAGGTTGTGATCGGATCTTCCCAGGGACGGTAGGGCTGATGAGTTATATGCCTCCCTCGCGTGGGCAAAGAACAAGTCCAGTGTTTTGTTGTCTCTTGTGTGACAGGTTACATACTGTGTGAAACTGGGCAGTGTGGATGATGGAGAGGCATGGTTGAAATTGCCAGACACAAGAAGGAGGGCCTGGGGGTGTTGTGATTGTAAATGGCTCAGCATGGCTTGTAGGACTTCGCAGGCAGCATCAGCTTTCGCAGAGGGGGGGACATATGCAGCTATCACGATGACATGCGATAGTTCCCTTGGTAGGTACAAAGGTCTCATGCTCACAGCTAATAGTTCAATGTCCTTACAGCAAGTTTGCTCCTTAATCACAATGTGCCTAGGATTGCACCATCTATTATTCACAAACATTGCCAGCCCCCCTCCTTTCCTCTTACCGCTCTCCCTTGTCCTGTCTGCCCGAAGGAGTTTAAAACCATCCAAGGAGACCAGAGGGTCAGGAGTAACTTCAGTAAGCCAAATCTCTGTAAGTAGCATCATGCTGCACACCCGAAACTCCTGATGATGCCTGGTGAGCGCTGTTAGTTCATCCATCTTGTTTGCAAGAGATCTCACATTGCCCATAATGATGGACGGAAGAGCTGGTCGGTAACACCTCTTTTTAATCCTCTGAAGAGTTCCTGCTCTGCAGCCCCTCCCCCACTTTTTCTTTCTCCAGAGCCCTTGGGGGATGGGTGGGCAAATGGTATGCAGCCCTGCTGTGTCTCTAAGCTGCCAAAGTTTCTCTCTGGGGTAGACAAAAGAAATGTCTGCAGACACAAAAGTTCCCATTTCAAGCAGAACAAAAAGACAGACAAAAACAAAAAAGTATCACAAAGGTCCAATTCCAAGTCTTTGTGTGTTTCTTCATAGTGCAAAGTCCATTAAGTAGAGAGATAAAAAACAAGACAAAGAAAGAAAAATAAGAGAGAGAGTCTCAGAGCTGCTCCAAAAGGCTGCCACTCCAGCGGCGCCATCTTGGAAAAAAAAAAAAATAGGAACTGACCACTTATTAGGGAACAACTGTTGAAGTCGGAGCATGTACATGAGGGAGCACATCCACATTTAAAATCATTTATTTAGAGGCGCTAACTTTATAATAGCTAACAGACTCAAATTCATTAATTAATCAGGTAATATAAGAGAGAGATTCCTTAGGGTCCGTCATGCAAAGGATAACATTATCAGCAAATAGGCCTATATGGTGGTTAGTAGTGCCAAGTGTAGCCAATTGATTGTATCTGATTAGTCAATTGCTCAAAGCCCTCACTTTGGAATGCTTCAGACTTGGGATGTGGCCACACGTTGCACAAAAGCTTTTATTTTAGTCGAAGAAGTTGCAGTAGTTACAAGTATTTCCCATGGAGATAGGATGTGTTTCTTTCTCCAACATCCTGATCATTTACACAATAGGGCACTTGAAGCTTACAGTAACTTAATAAACCAAAACCAGTGAGTTGTTGTGGAAACTTCATGTGACTACCCCACTAGTATCTAAATTGCCCTTGTGACGTGGGTTGCAATATAAGATCCCTGCAGCAATTTCAAGAGTAAAAGAGGACATTTCATGTCCTCAGAGACGTGCGATATTACATACCACTAGATAGCTGATTGTGCGCTGAATTCAGCGCACTGTCAACTTTCCCAGCTTCAATCCACTGATAGAAAGGCGGGCCATACAAGCTGTGAGGAACGCTCTCCTGACAGTATTCTTCCATAGCCTTGTTACCATTTTAAATAAACTGGATTTAGTTGTAACAAAAATATTACCAGAAGCATTGCAGCAGGGAGCTTGCTAACCAGAGTTGCTTTTTATGCTTTTTATCAATGACATTTGTTTCAGAAGAAACGGTGGCAGTCACCCTTGGGTATAAAATGTCAAATTTTTAGTATTTATTACATATATTATGTTGCATAATGGTATTAAAATGTGGAGATTTCAAACTATATATTACCTTCAGGTGATTTTTTATATAATATACAAAATACATTTTTAAATTTATAATTATCGTATTTATGTTGGTTACAAGAATTGATGACTATTTAGTAGTGTTCTTTGTTAATGTGTTCATACATGTTGTTATAGAAAATTTCTTTTAATATTGTCAAAAGAACATAATGCGTTTTGCAGTGCCACTGCTTCTTTTCAAGTGTACAGCAGGTAGCAGGTATAAAAACACTTCAAATAGTCTGACTTTATATAATAAAAATATTAGACAGGGGGAGTGTATTTCAATTAGCTTCAAATGGCTTATCTAGCCATAGCATTCACTATATATAAAGAACCATAGTTTATATTTCTCACAATATTGTTTTAGAAGCATGAGTAGCAAAATATCAATATATGTAAGCAGGGACGTTTGGTTTTCTTCCCTTTCACATATTATCAGTCGTTTTATTTAACTGCGCATGAACTATCCATCTGTTCATTCTCAGACTCATATGGATCAATCTCAGCGGGCGTTTTAAAAAGGGCAACGGCGTATACACAGGGGCAATTCAACTTACGAAAGATTGCTGCCCAGTAGTCACAAGAGCACATCCCTGGATCCAATTGACTTGTGCATGTACACCGCGCCCTGGGGAGCGGATGCCATAATGCGCATGCGTGGGTTTTGTATGCCCATGCACGTGTATAAATCCGTATGAAAACTTGTTGGCTATGAGTTATAGTTGGCTTTGATTAAATAAATTAGTGAAGTATACAAACAGGTGGATGTTGAAATTAGCTCATACCTTTTATAGACAATAATTACATAAGAAATAGTTAGGAATAATATATAAAACAATGATTTTATAAGATGATATAAAAATACTAATAAATATAATAATTATACAAAATATCTAAAATCTGCTCTTTGGGCAGCATCAATTTAACAATGTCTGTTCATTGTTCATTCATATAAAAAACTTGTTTGTTTGGCCCATGAGGTTCTATGTGGCTTATACCAAGCCATATATGAATAAATAAATTACTGTTAACACAAAATAGCAAAGATCAATAAAACTACTAGTTATAATACATTTTTACTTTGCCTGAAAAGCTGTAGACCACCAGTAATGTATTATTATCTTATAGTCGCTTCAAATTATATTCCTGGGTGCTTGTTCGAATAGTACACCATTATCTCATTATATGTTAATGTGTTATATCTTCTAAAGCTTCGTTTAGGCCCGCCGGTGTGGGAGTGTTCAATTTGTATCCAAAACATCTCTCCTTTTCTTAAAAGTCCAAACCAATCCTGGATTCAGGATTCAGGATTCAGGTGGAATTTGATCAATGGGAAAAACAGAAAAACCCTCAAAACTGCTATTATGAATGAGTGCAGCATGTCTTGAGACACTGTTTTTGGAGAGGTGCTTATTAATTAATTAACTCTCTCAAACACATTATCCTGCGGCAACCATGCCAGCTGAAAATGCTGCCTCTGTCTAAAACATTGTATTGACATCTTCATAAGCCAATCTACATGTTCACCATCAAGACACGATTAGATTGCTCTACATCTTTTGTCATATACATATTAGAATGTCGATTATGTGCATTACAGCATCTTCTCCTCAATAAGTGAGATAAGCTGTGCCAAGTCAATTGGACCCAGGCATGCGCTCTCGCAACTCCAGGGCAGCAATCTTTTGGCCTGAGGAACTGTTTGATTTGAGCATGCGTGAGCCAACCCACCTGCGCATGCACACAGTTGTCTTTTTTAGAGCGCCGTCTGAGACTGATCCAGCTCAGTCTGAGCATGCGCGGGCAGCTTTTCCACGCATGCGCAGTTGAATAAAATGTCTGATATGTTTTTCTTGCCTCTTAGCGCCTCTTGAACTTTTAGTTTTTTTTTTAATATATTTTTTAAAACTTTTTTTTACTAGCCCCTTTAGGGGGCTTGAACCTGCAATCATTTGAGTGCAAGTCCCACAGACTGCAATACAACTGTATTGCAGTCTATGGGAGATTCGCTGCACAGCTAATGAGGCTGGTCAGAGTGAACTCTGATCACGGGCATTAACGCTGGGTCTCCACTGTAGAATACAGTGGAGACCCGGTTGCTATGGCAGCCGCGCTGCAGGAGAGAGGCCTCCATCTTTAAAGACCCAGCATCCGCCTCTGGAAAGGGTTAAAAAACACTCCCTAGGGGTTAGTCCCCCTGTCTGATATTTTATTATATAAAGTCAGACTGTTTGTAGTGTTTGTATACATGATACCTGCTGTACACTTGAAAAAGGAGCAGTGGCGCTCCGCAATGTGTTCTATTCTTTTGACAATAATAAAGGAAATCTTCTAAAAGACCGGGATAGAGTGTGGATCCTTTTTTGGTTTCCTGTTTGGAACCGGTTCTTCCTATGATATTGCAAGAGACATCACTTCGACGATGGTGATCCTGCAGCCATTTTAAGCCCATTAGCGAACTATTTCTATCTGCACTTGAGGTATTTGTGACTGCAATCACAACTAAGCAAGGTAAGAGACCATCTATATACACCTAATGATATCTGTAAATATGCTTACAGTAATACACTAGGCATGGCTTGGTGCTGTTTTTGTGCTTTCTTTCATATCGAAAATTTCTAGTAGTTCTTTTTTAGAAATATTGCTTTCATCCTTTCTATTGCTAATAGAATCTAAGGCCAAATTCACACAACCGTGCTGTTTTTTGATGGACTTAACGTCTGTTAAAAATAGACATATGTTTTCCATTTTGAGTGTCATCAGTTTTGCATAAGTTTTTAATGGGCTGTTCAGAAAAAATAGTTACATTTAATTGGTCTCTCTGTTTTGTCCCAACCCACAGGTTAATTTTTAATGAATTTTAAAACTGATTGATGAATCACATCATTTAAAAACTTACCATTGATGTACAGTGGGGAAAAAAAGTATTTAGTCAGCCACCAATTGTGCAAGTTCTCCCACTTAAAAAGATGAGAGAGGCCTGTAATTGACATCATAGGTAGACCTCAACTATGAGAGACAAAATGAGAAAACAAATCCAGAAAATCACATTGATTTTTTTAAGAATTTATTTGCAAGTTATGGTGGAAAATAAGTATTTCGTCAATAACAAAAGTTCATCTCAATACTTTGTTATATATCCTTTGTTGGCAATGACAAAAGTCAAACGTTTTCTTTTTTTTTTAAATTTAGATTTTTATTGAGAGAAAATTTTTGTAATACATAACAGGGAAAGAAATAATACATAGGGATAGTAAGGCATCAACAGTATCCATATACATATTGTTGTAGTGGTAACACAATTTGAAGGGAGCAAGGGAAAAAGGGAAACAGAAATCAACATCATACCGCTCAGTAAATTATCTAGAAAAAGGGTTTATAATATGCACATCACCACACTACTAGAGCCGTGGAGCAATAGAATATCATGTATGGAAAGAGGGGTCCGGCCTTCTGTAAAGAGGGACTCCCCCACAGCCGACATAATCAGACCAAAGGGCCCACTTCAGGCGAAAGGCAGTATACCTATGGCTTCTACATGCCAACATCTTCTCTAGTGTATAGGCCAAGTTGACGTGCTGTATTAGTTCCGACAGCGTCAAACAGGGTGCATTCTTCCACTGGCGTGCTATCATAGCTCTGGCCGCTAATATAATCTGGCCCAGAACCACTGCCATATCGCCTGGAAAAGACTCAGTATCCAGGAAGCAGAGCGCCAGGCCTGGAGATAATGGGACATTCATGCCTGCCAGACTGGACATCAACTGGAAGACGGCACTCCAGAAAGCGAGCACAGGGGGACAGTCCCACCACATATGTATAAGTGTACCTCTTGCACCACAACCTCTCCAACACAAATCTGAGCACAAAGGGTCTATGTGTGCTAGCTGAGTGGGGGTCCTGTACCATCAAAGAGATATCTTGCACGCCATCTCCCAGTGGGCTGCGCCCCTCGATACACGCTTAACAAACCCGAACGCTTCATACCACTCCTGGAGAGAGATGCTTCTAGCAAGCTCAATCTCCCAGCGTATCAGACAGAGAGGTTTAACCTGCTCTGAGGGGGTGGAGAGGAGTTTATAGAAAGCTGAGGAACCACCCTTAATAGGGGCCGATGTCTGCCACATCCGGAGGGCCAGTCTAGGAAACACGGGGTCTGAGATATTGTGGGGATGAAGGAAATGTCTTATCTGCAGATATTTATAGAAATCCCGCTGTGGGATTTGAAATTCCTCCATCAATGCAGTGAACGATTTCAATTGGGCCCCCCCCCCGAATAACTGCTCGACTCTCTGGAGGCCAGCGTCTGACCAGCGCTTCAAGCTCAGACCGGGCAGGAATGAGGCCAGGTAACGTAATGGCAGGTCCGTCAAAGGAATTAATTCTGCCACCGGGGTGAATGAAGTCAGAAAGCGCCATGCCCAGACAGATGCCTTTATACTTAGTAGGGGAATTAGAGTGTTGGAAGGGCAGAATGATTTGGGACGCAAGAGGGAAATCAATGGGATGCTCATAGAGGACTCCTCAACCTCCAACCAACGGTATCCGGTGACTCCCCCCCCACCAGACCCTCAACTGCTCCAAAACAGTTGCAGCATAGTATCTCTTAACATCTGGGACACCTGCTCCCCCTCTAGCCCAGGGTCTAGTCATAACCCGCAGGCATATCCTTGATCTTTTCCCCTCCCAAATGAAATCCGAAATTAGCTTTTGTAGTTTTGTTAGGTAGGAGTTGGGGAGGGGGATAACCACAGTGCGGAACAAATAAAGTATGATGGGGAGCACCATCATCTTCACTATGGCAATCCTACTAGCCCAGGACAACATGGGTTTAGAGTAACCGGCCAGGAGGGAGGACACCTTGGACAGCAACGGTACATAGTTTAAGGAGAAGAGATTAGAGCTTGGGGTCGTCAAGGAGATTCCCAGATACGTAATGCTATCTCCCCCCACCTGAACGGGAATTGGGCACTCAGCTCCCTTTTTAGAGACGGGGAAATACCAATTGGGAGCAACTGGGACTTGGCCGGGTTAATCTTATAATAAGAGACTTTACTAAAGGTCTCCAAGGTATCTGTAGTAGCTCACAAGGATGACATAGGGTTGGCCAAGGAGAGGATCACATCATCAGCGTATAGGCCAATTTTGTGCTGATGTTGCCCAACTGAAACACCTGTGATATTAATGTTAAGTCTAATGGCCTCAGCCAACGGCTCCATCACTAATGCAAATGTGATAGGAGAGAGAGGGCAGCCTTGGCGGGTCCCATTGCTGATCTGAAAGGGGTCGGACAAAAACCCCGAGGATAGAATCCGAGTGGACGGGCAGGAGTAAAGAGCCAGGGTGGCCTTTTTAAAGAAAGATCCCATGCCAAACTTATCCAGTATTCGATCTAGGTAGCCCCAGTGGACCCTGTCAAAGGCCTTTTCTGCATCGAGAGCTAATAAAAGGGATGGTCCTCTATTACGTTCTGTGCTCTGAATTAAGTTAATAAACCTGCGGGTGCCATCCGGGGCCTGTCTACCCATAACAAATCCCACCTGGTCTGGCCCGATTAGCCGGGGCAGGATACGTACCAGACGCTCCGCCAGTACCTTCGCATACAACTTAACATCCACATTCAGTAAAGAAATAGGCCTAAAATTTGCTGGACTAGTAGGGGGCTTGCCTGGTTTGGGGAGGGTAACCACAGTTGCGGCTAACAACTCCTCTGGGAATCTCTGATCCTCCGCAGCTCTCATAAACACTCCCAATAAATGGGGCGACAAAATATCCCTGTATTTTTTATAATAGATACCAGAAAAACCATCAGGACCCGGGGATTTTAATGGTTTCAAGGATGCAACAGCCTTATAGATCTCCGATAGAGATATAGGAGCAGCCAGTAACTGGCACTGTTCCTCCGAGAGGCGGGGAAGAGAGACAGATTCTAGAAATTTATCAATGTCCGTCAGTGAGGGTTGATGTACCTCGGTATCCTCTTTTAAATTATATAGAGATTTATAGTAGGCCCTGAACTGATCAGCTATAAGACGGGGATCTGTAATTTTGTCCCCCTGAGCATTAAAAAGATACTCAATACGTGAACTGGGTTGGGCTTGTTTGATTTTCTTTGCCAGGAAAGCACTAGCTCTGTTGTTATGGATATAGGCCTGGCACTGAAATCTCTTAAAGGCAAGATCCTGTTGATGAGCCATCAGACCTTGCAATTGTAATTGGTATTGTCTAATTTCGTTTGAAAGAGATGGGGTAGGGCAAAGCTTATTCGCTGCCGACAGCCCAGCTATCTTTTGAAGCAAAGCATCAACATCCTTAGAGCGTTGCTTTTTGGCCCTAGAACAAGCTTGGATAATCACCCCGCGCATAAATGCCTTATGGGCATTCCACAGGATATAGGGGTCTGAGGCCGTAGGCGCATTGAGTTCAAAAAATTCTTGTAGCGCATTGAGGAGCTGAGCACCATGAGAGGGATGATCAAGGGTGTCTCTAGGGGCATCCACAGGAGCTGAACTTGCCTTAGGTATACGGTGAGCCCTGTCCAGGGTAAGATCAAGCTCTGAGAGATTTGGAAGGATCTTTTTAAACATTCGTTTGACATAGGCCGGGAGATCGATGGATACAATGTCCTCCGGGATTCCCCGGATCTTAATATTGTTGCGTCTGGAGCGGTCCTCAGAGTCTGTTGCTTTGATCTTTAGCCAGCGCACTTCTGCCTCCAGTGTATTGTGAGCATCCACCAATTCGTTGTGAGCAGTGGAGAATTCCGCCATCTTCCGCTCAAGGTGATCAGTTCTCTCTCCAAGTGCGTCAATATTATGTTGTAGTTTCCCAACCAACGAGGCCACACTTTTGTTAATGCCCGATTGCAATATCACCAGCATGCCTTTCAATGTGTCACAAGTAACTGGATCAGAGGACGCCGGAAAATCAGAGATGTCAGTGTGACCAATCAGAGAGGTATCATCGGGTGTAGGGGTCTGGGCACGGCTATTCTTTTTACGTACAGGACCTTCCTTGGTTGGGGATGAGGCATTGGAGACACTTGGGCCTCTTTTGTTGCCCTCCTGGACAGATTGTGAGGCAGCAAGAGAGGACATGATTGCATTTTTCGTGCCCATCGGATCCTGTGGCATAACTGTTGATTTGAGTGGGGAGGGAAGTCGTGCATGAGAGTCCATTTCAGGTGAGGGCTGACGGTCTTAGGCTTGGTGTGCAAAGAATTCAGTGAGTTTCCTGGGCGCCCCAGAGGAGGAAGCCTTCTTTCTGGTCATCTCCGCAATGTCTCTGGACATTTAGGTGAGCAGATAGAAAATGACAATGTAGAGACTGAACACAGCAGTAACAGGATACGTATACCAGAGATAAATCTGTCGCTCCCAGGAGACAGTGGGATCCACTCAGGGCGTTACAGGAGCCCAAGGTAGTATACAGGAAAGCGGTGGGCCGCTGTAGGCGAACTTCTTGCTGATTTTGTATTTAATCATGATGAGGAGCCACATACATGCGGTCAGAACAGCAAAGTCCAGCAATGCTAGTATTTACCCGCCAACTCGCCAAAACGGGAGAATATGTGGAATGTTTACTCATGGAAGAGCCGCTCTTTGTCGTTGTTGAGAGTCAGACAGAAGACTGTCGTTGATCCAGAGCAGGGATAGAGGCCCACTCGAAATCAACTCGAGGCCTGTCTCCGCTGACCAGCAGCAGAGGCAGCGGTTCCCTGATTCGTGTCAGCTCCGCGGACCTAAAGTTGCGCAGACTGCTCACCGGGCCGAGATATAGCGGGGGCTCCTCGGTAAGATCGGCAGGGAGGGGTGGGAGACATCCACCCCTGCTTGATGGAAGAGCTCCGGCGTCTCAGGAATCTACCGCATAGGCCGCAAGATGGTGTCCTCCACTCTGAGCGAGCCCTCAATCCTCCTCTCCGCGTCATTGCCGGCGCCGCCCCCTGAGCTGCCGCTATACCAGATGACCGATCCCGCAGGCTGATAACGCTGTCAGGAGCGGCAGGGTCTCCCAGGGCGTGAGGTAGTGGTTCTGCGGGCCTCCAAGATGGCAGAGCGGCAGTTCAGGCACACAGGAAGGCTCCTGTCAGCAGTGTTGCAGGCAGATCTGGTGCCCAAAAGTCTGTGGGGTCACCACCTCAGGCGTCCACAGCTCTGCCGGTATGTGAAGGAGTTCTCTGTGGGTAGCTGCAGTTTGTGTTACAGTGATAACGGGTAGGCCGCGATTCCAAAATGGAGCAGACAGTGCTGCAGGCCTCACAGCAGAACCTCCAGGATTCTGCCCGGTCACCAAACCAGAGCCTCTAAATATGTACACTGGGGTCTGGGGGAAGACCCCTGAGGCCTCTGGAGTTTGTGGCTTCAAGGATGCGTTAGATCTGCTGTGGATTCAAGTGAGATAGGCCACAGCTCTGTAAAAGCAGGTCTTGTTGCTCTGCTGGCTGGCCACACCCCCCCAAAAGTCAAACGTTTTCTGTAAGTCTTCACAAGGTTGGCACACACTGTTGCTGGTATGTTGGCCCATTCCTCCATGCAGATCTCCTCAAGAGCAGTGATGTTTTGGGGCTGTCGCTGAGCAACACGGAGTTTCAACTCCCTCCAAAGGTTTTCTTTGGGGTTGAGATCTGGAGACTGGCTAGGCCACTCCAGGACCTTGAAATGCTTCTTACGAAGCCACTCCTTTGTTGCCCTGGCGGTGAGCTTGGGATCATTGTCATGCTGAAAGACCCAGCCACGTTTCATCTTCAATACCCTTGCTGATGGAAGTAGGTTTGCACTCAAAATCTCACGATACATGGCCCCATTCATTCTTTCATGTACACGGAACAGTCATTCTGGTCCCTTTGCAGAGATACAGCCCCAAAGCATGATGTTGCCACCCCCATGCTTCACAGTAGGTATGGTGTTCTTTGGATTTAACTCAGCATTCACTCTCCTCCAAACACGACGAGTTGTGTTTCTACCAAACAGTTCTATTTTGGTTTCATCTGACCATATGAAATTTTCCCAATACTCTTCTGGAACATCCAAATGCTCTCTAGCAAACTTCAGACGGGCCCGGATATGTACTGGCTTAAGCAGGGGGACACGTCTGGCACATTAGGATCTGAGTCCCTGGCGGCGTAGTGTGTTACTGACGGTAGCTTTTGTTACGTTAGTCCTAGCTTTCTGCAGGTCATTCACTAGATCCCCCCGTGTGGTTCTGGGATTTTTGCTCTCCGTTCTTGTGATCATTTTAATCCCATGGGGTGAGATCTTGTGTAAATGCGGTGACCAGATGGAAGGTAACGCTGCAGTTGGGATTGCGGGGTGCAAACAGCGCAGACTTGTCACGGTCTGTGGGCACGAGGGCGCAGCGCTGGTGCTGTCCCACGTTACCACCACTGGTACCGGTGATGAGGGGGCTGCACAAATGTTGGTGGTGATTGTTCCCCCGGGGCGCTTCCCCTATACTGTGCCGACTGGTGGTGTTTGGGGCGCCCTGATGTTGTCGGTGCAGAGTCAGACACAGAAACGGTTGTAAAGTTGAACTTTTACTTCCATGGGTGTGGAGGCACAAATGCTTAAACAGTTTCTTCAATACAAAACAACGGGGTACGCCTGGTGACACAGCAAAGTCCTGGGGTGCAGGGTAGACTTGATGAAAGGTGTTCCTAGCCCCTTATACTTCAGTGTTACAGCCCTAAGGTGCGTCTGGGCTCCTATTTGGCTCATAGGAGGATGCCCACCATGATACTAGTACATAATATTCCCCACTCACGTTATGTGGTCCTGATAGCTCAGAGTTTCGGGGTGCAATAGTCAGGGTGGCAGGATATTCCACAGGTCTGGCCTTGGCCCCTGGATCCTGTGATACTTGCTATGGAGCACGTGTTCCAGAATGTTCTCTCCACAGTCTCATGCTGACAAGATAATGATGCTTGACTTCCTTCAGGGCGATGGCTAGGCAGACAGGGGACAGGATCTTCTGAATAGCTGGAGTATGTCAGCTCTCCAACCTTCCTGGGCCTGTCTAGGACTTGAGATTCCTGCACTAAACTCACTGCTTTCTTCACAGGACATCACACTTATCTCCTCACCTCCTCCTCCTAACACTCCACACTTCTAACTCCTCACACGCAGGACCTTCCTGCAGGGGTGTTACCATGGGGACCCAGTGATCAGCTGACTCCTCCCCTTTTCCCAGGCGATGTCCTCCCATTGGACATTTGGTTACTATTCAATCCTATGGGAGGTGTAATGCATGTGTGAGGCTCACTAGGTGGCGCTGTGTTGTGTGAGACTCAGGACCCCCTGCTATGTCACACAGGCTATGAAGCAACAGGAAATAATACAATGCACAGAGATCACCCTCAGCCCAGCCATAGCCAGCTCTGGGATGCCACATAAAGCCCCTGATCGAGGGAGATTATCAGTGGTCTTGTATGTCTTCCATTTTCTAATTATTGCTCCCACAGTTGATTTCTTCACATCAAGATGCTTGCCTATTGCAGATTCAGTCTTCCCAACCTGGTGCAGGTCTACAATTTTGTTTCTGGTGTCCTTCCACAGCTCTTTGGTCTTCACCATAGTGGAGTTTGGAGTGTGACGGTTTGAGGTTGTGGACAGGTGTCTTTAATACTGATAACAATTTCAAACAGGTGTCATTACTATAGGTAATGAGTGGAGGACAGAGGAGCCTCTTAAAGAAGAAGTTACAGGTCTGTGAGAGCCAGAAATCTTGCTTGTTTGTAGGTGACCAAATACTTATTTTCCACCATAATTTGCAAATAAATTCTTAAAAAATCAGACAATGTGATTTTCTAGATATGTTTTCTCATATTGTCTCTCATAGTTGAGGTCTACCTATGATGTCAATTACAGGCCTCTCTCATTTTTT
Organism: Leptodactylus fallax; assembly: GCA_947044405.1. Taxonomy (NCBI): domain Eukaryota; kingdom Metazoa; phylum Chordata; class Amphibia; order Anura; family Leptodactylidae; genus Leptodactylus; species Leptodactylus fallax. Next base: position 6,096,214 of record CAMRHE010000024.1, read on the forward strand.
TAAGTGGGAGAACTTGCACAATTGGTGGCTAACTAAATACTTTTTTTTCCCCATTGTATATTGGGTGTGTGTTTTCATCAAAACAACAAAGATAGATCACGTCTGATCATTTTTTTCTTTCCGTCAAAAGAACAGACATGTAAATACACTCACTGACTCTGATTCGGTCATTTTATAGCCATTTAAAAAAACAGTTGTTGTGTGGCCAATTTTTAACTGTCCTGTGAATAATAATAGAGTAGTATTTTGTCTGTTTTTACTTCACTCTAACTTGGGAAAAACTGTTCTGGAGCTCCACAGCAGCAGCATTATATACACATTATAGAGTTGTGCTAGCACAACTCTACCAGGTTAATAGTTTGTTTGTTTTTTTTGTTTTGTTTTTACTCATTAACCCTTTTACTACCAACTAGTTCAGAGAAACTTCCTAATAAAATGTGTCTGTTCTATCTCTTTAATTGTTGTTATATCTTTACTGTAATTAAAAATGGTACAAAATACTAAAAAGCAAACATTTACCTGATTCTCTCAAAGGAAATACATAAACTAATATTGAGTAAATCCCAAAAATTGTGGCAGGTTATTTAACCTGAAAATAAATTGCTATTTAGTGGAATAAAAAATAAGTCAACCTACTTTGCAGAATGTAAAATACAAAATGTTATAAACATTTTTTCTAAAGTAGAAAAGTTGTGAAAAGTAGAAAGGTACATTTATTTCATAAGTGGAAAGTAAAAGAAAACTGCAACACTTCATATCACACCCACATACAAATGAGATTTTCAAAAAGTATTTTAAAGGCCATTAAAATTATAATGCTTTTTAAATTGTTTCTACAAGTTTAAGTACATTAGTCGTGCTGTGTTTTACATTAAAAGGGGTAGTAGTTATAAAAGAAGCTTTTGTAGCTACTTTTGTATAGCTTTTTCACTAAAACTTAATTTAAAGTATTTGATCATGTAACCATTCTTTTATTATTGAAAGATTTATTTTCAAAGGTCTAACATATTTGTTCAATTGTCACACTATATTATGTTCAGGCTAAAATTGTCTTATTTATTTCAGCATTATGTCCAATTAGCTGTAAAAGATGAAATAATGTATTTTATTCTACTTAGTTCACATTTAATTACATGTTACAAAGGCTTAAATAAACATAACAAAAATAAAATCCACATGCTTAAGTAAAGTAAACTATAAAACACTTCTAGTCTAAAATAGTGAGTAATGATTTCCAAGTTCACCAAAAATGCACAAATACTTTTTTACAATACTGAAGTCAAAGCCCTCCCTTATATGTATTCAATTTTCAGCCATAACAGTCATTAATTACACTTTATTCATTCTTCTGCCTCAAAGTAGAAACGGAAAAGACAAAATTAAAAAGATTATTTAACAGCTAAATAAAATATCAACAATTGTATGCAATCACCCTTTCAAATAAATGTTAGGATAATTTTCCATGTTTCTTGCTGATAGGAGGGGTGTTCACCAAGATATCTACCTGAATATGAAAACAACATTTTCTGAGAAAATGCAGCTTTCTACTTTTCAATGTAACTTCACTAATTCCACTTTGTCTCCAGTGATTGGATGCCCTCAGAATTGAAAGAGATTTGACTGCGTTATCATCAAGAAATTGTTGCCCGTGCAGAAATTTCCTCAGGTTATGAAAGAGAATAAGTAACTGGGAGCCAAGTCTGGACTGTGGGGTATATGGTTAAGCTACATGAAGCCGGCAATTTACCATGGCACTACTCTTTGATTGCCTCACGTAATGCATTCATTTGTTGAAGCATAGGAGTCTCCAGTAATTGTTGCCTTGTGTGGCATGAAATCTAGTTTCCCAAAATACTGTTGCCATGACCTTTACAGCTGACTGCTGCACGCAAAATTTCTTTGGAGCTGTGCTTTGGAGCTGTGCTTTCTTTGGAGCTTGTGCTTCCATTGCATGTGCTTTTGTTTGGTCTCAGGATTATGGCAGTGGATCCATGTTTCTTCACCTATAACAACCTGAGAATAGAAGTTTCCTGGATTTTCTCTGAGCATGTCTAAATTCTCTTCAGCTAAATTGTTGGCGATACAGTATGTTTCTTGCTCAGGCATCAGCATTCGTGGCACCCAACAGGAACTGACCTTTAACATCATCAAAACATCAAAAATGATTCTAGAAACTGGAAAGTGTAATGCCTAATTCATAAGCTATAACACTGACTTTAACCTGATGATCTTACAAAATCATGGCCTTCACTATATGGCACATTTCCTCTAAAGATGATTCGACAGGTCACTCTGAATGGGGGTCATCTTCAATTAATTCCCTACCCCATTGAAACTGTTTGACCTGAAACTTTACTTGGTAATGGAAGGTGCATCATCGCCATATACAGCAATCATCCTTTCATGGATTTCTTTAGGCTTCTTTTCTTCCTTTGTAAGGAATTTAACCATGAAAAATGCTCAAAATCCCACAATTTCTTTGTAGACCTGCACAGTACTGCACTTGACATTTTGTAACTTGCAGACTGAACTGCTACTGTGTGTGTTGCATGTCTAGACTTGTCTTGACCTGCACAGACAGGCTCAGCTTTCTAACACTAGAAACATACTGAGGTAGATAAGAGAAAAGGTCATGTCTCCTGTTTGCCCAACTCATCATTTCCTGAAATTCTGCTATTTCCTAAATCTTTCCATATTTGGATGGGTGGATAGGATGTTTGAAGCTAAAATAATGGTATTCACCGTCTCTATAAGGTGGGGGGGAAGGGTATTCTTTAACGGTTTGTGGTGGGCTGGTGGTTTTGGTAAAAAAAACCTTTTTTGGTGTAAAAAAAACATTTTTTCCTTTTTTTTTTGTTGTTTTTTTTTCCAAAATGTTTAAAAATTAAAAAAAAAATTTTGCCCCCCCTTAAAAAATTAAAATTTTTTTTTTTATAAATTTTTTTTTTTTTTACAACCTTTTATTTAATTTTATATATAAAAATTTTTATGTAAAAAAAAAAATTTCAGGATTGAAATGATGTTTATTGTACTAACAGAAAATGTGCAATATGCATTAAACCACAATTTGACCGGTGCAAAAGTAAGGGCACCTCAACAGAAAAGTGACATTAATATTTAGTAGATCCTCCTTTTGCAAAAATAACAGCTTCTAGTCGCTTCCTGTAGCTTTTAATCAGTTCCTGAATCCTGGATGAAGGTATTTTTGACCATTCCTCTTTACAAAACCATTCCAGTTCAGTTAAGTTTGATGGTCACCGAGCATGGACAGCCCACTTCAAATTATCCCACAGATGTTCAATGATATTCAGGTCTGGGGACTGGGATGGCCATTCCAGAACATTGTAATTGTTCCTCTGCATGAATGCCTGAGTAGATTTGGAGCTGTGTTTTGGATCATTGTCTTGCTGAAATATCCATCCCCGGCGTAACTTCAAATTCGTCACTGATTCTTGTACATTATTCTCAAGAATCTGCTGATACTGAGTTGAATCCATGTGACCCTCAACTTTAACAAGATTCCCAGTGCCGGCATTGGCCACACAGCCCCAAAGCATGATGGAACCTCCACCAAATTTTACAGTGGGTGGCAAGTGTTTTTCTTGGAATGCTGTGTTTTTTTGATGCCATGCATAACGCCTTTTTGTATGACCAAACAACTCAATCTTTGTTTCATCAGTCCACAGGACCTTCTTCCAAAATGAAGCTGGCTTGTCCAAATGTGCTTTTGCATACCTCAGGCGACTCTGTTTGTGGCGTGCTTTCAGAAACGGCTTCTTTAGAAACGGCTTTTTTTGCATCACTCTCCCATACAGCTTCTCCTTGTGCAAAGTGTGCTGTATTGTTGACCGATGCACAGTGACACCATCTGCAGCAAGATGATGCTGCAGCTCTTTGGAGGTGGTCTGTGGATTGTCCTTGACTGTTCTCACCATTCTCCTTCTTCTCTGCCTTTCTGATATTTTTCTTGGCCTGTCACTTCTGGGCTTAACAAGAACTGTCCCTGTGGTCTTCCATTTCCTTACTATGTTCCTCACAGTGGAAACTGACAGGTTAAATCTCTGAGACAACTTTTTGTATCCTTCCCCTGAACAACTATGTTGAACAATCTTTGTTTTCAGATCATTTGAGAGTTGTTTTGAGGAGCCCATGATGCCACTCTTCAGAGGAGATTCAAATAGGAGAACAACTTGCAATTGGCCACTTAAATACCTTTTCTCATGATTGGATACACCTGGCTATGAAGTTCAAAGCTCAGTGAGGTTACAAAACCAATTTTGTGCTTCATTAAGTCAGTAAAAAGTAGTTAGGAGTATTCAAATCAATAAAATGATAAGGGTACCCAAATTTTTGCACCGGTCAAATTTTGGTTTAATGCATATTGCACATTTTCTTGTTAGTACAATAAACCTCATTTCAATCCTGAAATATTACTGTGTCCATCAGTTATTAGATATATAAAATTGAAATGGCTGTTGCAAACACCCAAATATTTAGAACTAAAAATGATTAAGATTAATAGGGGTGCCCAAACTTTTTCATATGACTGTATATCTTCACAGTGCCACAAGATATGAGCTAAAGTGTCCCTTTGCTTTTGACAATGTCAACTAACTTTGTGTCAGCCTCTGTAGGGGTGAAGTCATTTGGGACATTATGTCAGGAGAGTAATTCAGTTGAGTCTTGAAGCCACACAGTGTAAAAGCCATGTGAGGGGCATAGGACAAATCTGGTATTTTCACAGGGAGCAAAACCCAAATTCTCCTTCCAAGAAGGAGAAGCAGGTTTGGTAAAGTGCCAAGTCAGTAGGTTTAGCATTAGGTGAGTTTCTGTGCCTTGCCAGTTGTACTGAGAAGCTTTTTCAGAGGCAGTGCATGGGATGAAGTGCAGAGATTGTAAGTAAGGCTGATGTACATCAATGAAGTGGTGGAAGTGGAGTGGGGAGCCAGGGAACAAGCTGATCTGGTCTTTACCAGTGAATAGACGGTGCACTGAGTTTAGACCAAAAATCACTGTAACCCTCAACTTGTGGGGCAAGGATATGCGGGGAATTCTGCTTTGTAAATCGGAGAAGGGGGTAGGGAGCAAACAAAGCATTAACTTCATGCCATATTTCACAGGGGCCTCTATGAAGGGGGTCAAAATCCCACCTTTTGTAGGATTTGTGGTCAACCAGCCATAAATGCTTTAGAAAATATGGGCCAGTGTATAGGCTTTAGTGAACAACCCTGTGGGTACCATTGGAGACATATAGTGAGAGTACCATTTACCTTCAGGCGGGCATGGGGTTGGGAGTAGAGTGAGAATATGACATTTGCAAATGATTCTTGAAAACTAAAGGCAGTCAGAGTAGCTATCATGAAGGTCCAGTCTAGTATAATGCCTTCTCGGCATCCATACTGAGAAGGACTAACGGGGATTGTGTTTTATGAGCTAGAGCAATTGTGTGTAGAGCCAGCCGTATTGTATTTTCCATCTTGTCCTTTTACAAACCCTTCCTGTTCGTCATGCACTAGTTTGGGTATCAGGATTTGCAGCCTAAGTGCTAATATTTTAGCCCAGATTTTTAAATCTAGGTTAAGCAGCAAAATAGGTCTGTAACAGCTACATATTTGTGGGTCTTTGCCCTCTTTCGCTTTTAGTGTATAACCCTGCAGAAGAGTGTTACACATGAGAGAGAGGTGAGGAAGGAGGGTTTTTTGGAATATTTTTTAATAAATAAGTGGAAATCCATCTGGCCAAGGGCTTTACCCAGTCGAGAAGAAGATGCATCTAGGAGGGGATTTAATTCAGGTCTCAGCCTACTACAATATCGCCCTCCCCAAAGAACTTCAAGTCATGCAGAGCCCTTCTTAGCCTCACACTTGATTGCTATTGGAAGCATATAGATTGGCAATTGTTAGTGGCTTCGAGGCTAATGTGCCATTGAGGAACACCATTCTACCATCGGGACACACATGTTGCTGCTAAATAAAGGGGGTCATACTGCATATCGCGATTGTGATTCACTTAAAGAGGAGGGATTACAGCTATAAAACCATTGGTTAAATTGATTCTTTGGCAGTTTCAGTATTTTTGATGACTTGAAGTGCGTTTCCTGTAAGAGAAGTATATCTGTTTTGAATTTGCGAATCAGGCGAAGGATGCTATTGCATTTGTTAGGGAAATTTATTAATTTAATGTTAAATGTAATGATTTTCAAGGATGTCATTTCTTAAGTTATATGAAGGGTTAGGAACAGTTTTTTGAGAAAAGATCTTTAATTCCTGGGTGTGAGGTGGGTAACTAGAGGCTATGAGTAGATTGCGCTAGGTTTTAGTCACAGGTAAAGGTAGGGGAAGATAAGCATTGACATCTTATCTGAACCTACATCTACATCTGTAGCTGTGATGGACTTATCAGCTAAAGTGTCCATGAGGAGAGAACATATCTACTTGAACAATAAGAACAAAATGAATTTAACAGTTCAACAGGTGGTCACTCACAATCTCACTCTCTCAGGTCAACAGGTGTGCTCCCACTCACGACTAAAGTAATGCTTTCACTGTCTGCTTCTTCCCTCTCAGCAACTTATACTTCATTGCTGGGCTTCATTATAACAGTAAGCCTTTTAGCCTTATATTTCTCCTTTGGCTCCTATTTTCCTAGTTATCAAGGTGAGTGAGCGGTCAATATATTCTTTGTAGTGATGCAATTGGACAGCCACAGCTTCTGCCTGGATTTTCACTGTGGATATGCATTTTCTAAGTTGGTAATGTAATAGCCTACAAGCCAAGATTTTGATTTGATGTCAGCCAGTTCCGAGAGGACAGGGCTGACGGCCCTGGACACTGCTTCTTGCAGAAAGGATCTAGAGATGTGAGTCAGACCACTATATTATTGTTCACAGTCTGCTGTGATTTTGGCATCTGGATCCTAGGAGCTTGTCTAGGATCCTAGGAGCTTTAGGCCCCTTACAGACGACCATGGGCGAGATCTGTATGCTATCCATGTTTTTAGCGGATAGCACACTGATCCATTCATTTGTATGGGCACATGTACACGTCCATGTTTTTCACTGATCAGTCTTCAAGCCGTGATTCTGTGCCGCATCAGATAGAACAGGTCCTATTCTGTTCAGTTTTGCGGAACGGACTTGCCCATAGAAGCCTATGGGAGACTAAAAACCTAGGACAGCATACTGATGTACTCAGTGTGTCATCAGTGTGCTGTCCATTTTCGCGGACAAGCTAGGGATATAATTAGATTTCTCCTGTGTTTTTTTATGGTGGATCCGCAAACTAGAATCACATACTGATGGCACACTGAAGACATTCTGTCCCTTTTTGCGGACCTACTTCACTGATGCTGAAGAAACACTGAAGACACACTGAAGATACTCTGTCTGCAAAAACAGGGTTTCCACCTGAAAAGGGCGAAAAATGCGGAGAGAAAAGCGCTGCAGGCAGTGTTTTTCTCTCTGCATTTTTGAAACGGGTTCAGGGATGGAAACACCAAATGGAGTACATGCGCAGGTGTGAACCCAGCCTTAGACATAGAGCGAGTGCTCTTTTTTTTAGGAATCGTTATAAATCCTCTTGCTGTTTTGTAGTTCTCGGTGTATAATAATAATAATAATAATACATTTTATTTATATAGCGCCAACATATTCCACAGCACTGTACAACTTGTAGGGTTCAAGTACTGATAAAAAAGATACATTACAAAGAAATAGTCAATTCACACACTGGGACTGAGGGCCCTGCTCGCAAGAGCTTACAATCTATGAGGTAGAGGGGGTGACACAAGAGGTAGCAGGGGCAGCAACAGATGTAGCATTATTTATACAATGGTCAAACAATTTTGTAAAAGAGGTTACTGTCATTACACATATATAAAGCTGTATGAGCCGTCACCAGTCGTGTCCTTTAATATGCAGATGGTGCTTGGACATATAAAGCTAGTCTGATACGGCATCATATCCTGTGAGGTAATGTTGAAGCATAAACAGAGGAGGGTACGTTTTAGGGATTCTAACTACGGAAGGGTTTACATTAGGAGTTGTGATAGGCCTGTCTGAAAAGATGTGTCTTTAGTTTACGCTTGAAGCTGTGGAAATTGGGGGTTAATCTGATAGTCTGGGATAGAGCATTCAAGAGAAGTGGTACAACTCGGGAGAAGTCTTGTATACAAGCGTGGGAGGTTCTGATAATAGAGGATGTTATTCTTAGGTCATTGAGTGAACGGAGAGTACGAGTTGGGCGATAGACAGAGATGAGGGAAGAAATGTAGGGAGGTGCAGCATTTTGGAGAGCCTTGTGAATGACTGATAAGTTTATATTGTATTCTGTATTGAATAGGCAGCCAATGTAGTGACCGGCACAGACCGGAGGCATAGCTGTAGTGTCTAGACTGATAGATAAGCCTGGCCTCCACATTCAGAATAGATTGTAGAGAGGAAAATTTAGTAAGGGGAAGACCGATTAGTAAGGAGTTACAGTAGTCAAGGCGAGAGTGAATCAGGGCAACAATAAATGTCTTTAGTGTATCTGTGGTAAGGAAAGGGCGGATTCTGGAGATGTTTTTGAGGTGGAGATGACAAGAGCGTGCGAGTGATTGGATATGGGGGGTGAAGGAAAGGTCTGAGTCAAACAAAACCCCGAGGCAGCGGGCATACTTCCTAGGAGTTATGGTAAGGCCAGAGACTGCAATGGAGATATCAGGGACAGATCTATTAGATGGTGGAAACAGCAGTAGTTCAGTCTTTGAGAGATTCAGTTTCAGATAGAGCGAAGACATGATATTTGAGACAGCAGAGAGACAGTCACTGGTGTTCTGTATTAGTGCAGGGGTGATGTCACAGGATGACTTATATAATTGGGTGTCATCAGCATAAAGATGGTACCGGAAGCCAAATCTAGTGATGGTTTGTCCAATGGGTGCTGTGTAGAGGGAGAAGAGCAGGGGACCTAGGACCTAGCCCTGAGACACCCCAACTTCAAGGGGAAGAGGGGAAGAAACAGTGCCCGCAAATGATACACAGAAAGTGCGGTCAGAGAGATAAGAGGAGAACCAGGAGAGAGCGGTGTCTGTGATGCTGACAGAGCGGAGCATAGTGAGGAGCAGTTAATGGTCAACAGTGTCAAATGCTGCTGAGAGATCTAGGAGAATAAGAAGAGAGAAGTCACCTTTGGATTTAGCCGTCAGGAGATCATTGGAGACTTTTGTGAGGGCCGTTTCAGTAGAGTGCAGAGTGCGGAAGCCAGATTGTATGGGGTCAAGAAGAGAGTTAGCAGAAAAATAGCAGATTAAACGAGAATAGACCAAGCGTTCCAAGCGTTTGGTGTACCAAAAAGGTCAACACTTCTTTCTTTTCCCATCTTGACCATAATTGCCCCAGTGATGTTTTAGAAGTGCTTTCCAGACTCAGTGTAACGGAGCTCCAAAGCTAAGCGTCCTTCACTTTGTACGGTCAGGCTCTTCCCCACTTTCACATACTTATTTCTAATCCTGGACAACTCCTTTACAATGATTTTATACTGAGTTTCTCTTTAATCACTTTCCATGAAGCAGTATTACATCAGGGGTGGGTAATGGATAATGTGAAATGCCATACTACAAAGGAATGTAGATGGTATTGGTATTGAGTTGGCACCATCTGAATGTAAGCAGTATCATACAATATACACTTTGCTGCATCAGCTGCAAGGGATAAACACACCAATTTCAGAAATTTAACATGTTAGATGCCACTGTCACTACTGAAGGTGTGATCTAAGAGATTTGTTACAATATGCACCATATAATGAACTACCTAGTCCCACACTGGGACTAAGTAAAAATGTTAAAAACATAAAATATAGCATATAAAAATATAATACATAATGTTATAGCAAGGTGAGTTTTTTTTTACCATACTCCTCCAGTAGTAGTGATTGCACCCAGTGGTGTAGAGCCATCAGCTGCCTATGTCTTGGTGTGGGTGTAAGTTGAAGGTCTTTTTCAATGGTTGTTATTTTGCTCAGAGCTTCGTCTAATTCTTTTTGCCTCTGCCTTTTGAACTGTGCAAATTGTTATATCATAATTCCTGTTAGCGCCGTAGAGGTAAGTAACAGTGTTTTTTATGTTCCTTCACCTCCCCTGGCCCTCCGATCATTATACTCAGGGGTCTGAAAAGACTCCTTTTGGCTATCTTGTGTTGTCAGAGAGATACAGTGATGGGATTATCTGCACAGAGGTGGATATTCTCATAAGGAGGAGGGAGAGATGGTGTTTTTCTAGCAGCCTGCGTCATTGCTTCTTGGAAGAAGTGCATTCTGGTAATGACATCTCTTGGAACCTTATCTGGCAGGGATTTAGGTTTTAGCAGCCTGTGGGTTTTATCCAGAATGAGATTATGTGAGATCGAATGGCATCAATGAGATCATTATGAGAATTGGTTATTTCACCCATTTTATTTTCCAGGTGGTCAACTCTGCTATCCAAACCATCAATAATGGCATTCATCTTGTTGGAGAAACTATGCGGGTCACTATGTAATGAGGATCTCAGCGTCATACCTTTTATAAAGGCTTCAGACTTGGTCAGAGGTACGTATGTCTGAGAAAAGGTCAGCGTCTACAAACATGCTTTGCCCAGCATCAATGTTAATGGTGAGTGCACTGGTAGCTTTTCCAGACATGTGGCCAGCGCCATCTTGGGCCCTGTTGTATCGCGTGCCAGGGAAGATGCTGACAAGTGTTTTCGGGGCTGCACCACTCTCTTTGGCATAGCTTCATATTGAGAATAAGCAGGCAAGGCAGCAGTCTCTGGGATGTCGGGCAATGAGTCTTCGTCTCTGCAGGAGTCAGCAGGATTGTTAAAGCCTAAGGTGTGAGGATTGGCGCCATCATGACAAGGCTGCATAGCGAAAAAAAATTGTCAATCCCTTCAGGACCGGTTTGGATAGTTTCTTTCTGGTCATCATGGCTACTGGCAGTGGCCAAAATGAAAATAGGACAGCAGGAGGCATTATTTATGAGTCACTTAGAGGTCTCAGGAAGATGCTCAGACATCAATGTCCTCATGTACAGCCAGGCTACAACCCCAATTATGATTTTATTTTTTTTAAGTTTTGATTTATACACCAATCAACCATAATATTAAAACCACTGACAAGTTAAATTACCTGTATTACCTTGTAACAGTGACACCAGTTCATGAGTGGGATATATTAGAAAGAAAGTTAACATCCAGTTCTTGAAGTTAATTTGTCAGATACAGAAAAACATGGACACATGTATGATTCTGAGTAACTTTGGCAAATTGTGATGGTTACATGGCTGGTTTGTATTTGTCAGTGATCATGGACACTCCTGATGGACGTCTGATATGTAAGCAGCAGTTGGGTTGGTGTGATGTGCCAATGTCCAAAGTACATATTGGGAAGGGGTTAATAGAATGTTGATATTCATTTTGGTTTGATTTTAGGTATCATTGAAAGGTAATAGAACACACAGTGCATACTGTGTTTTGCTGTATGTAGCTGTAGCCTGGACAAATAATGGTTGAAAGTGGCCTGGTCTGAGAAAATCTAATTTTAATTTACAGTACATTATATGGATGAGTGCGCGTTTGACACTGACCTGAGAAAGAGAATGCACCATGATGCACTATGGACGATCAGCATATCTTTTTTCTTCATATAGTGTTTACATTTTGGGTATCTTATATAGTTGGTTCTATATTTTGGCTTCAATATAGGCTTCTTTTGTTCTTTAATTGTAACTCAGTAACATTTGTACATTGCTGAATGTATAACCAATTATGAGTTGTATCACAAACATAGAAGACATTTTAAAGGCAATCTATCCATTATAAAATAAACACATAACAATGTAGAGCAGTTCACACAGATTGACTCATTTTTTATTGTGATCTCCAATGCTGAGAAATTCAGTATTTTATAAACAAGCAAATGAGTACCAAGTGCTACATGGCTCTTGAATATGAGGGATAGGCCCAAGTAATACTTGGAAGCTCATATGCATATTTATAAAGAGATGAATTTCTTAGCATTGAAGTATCTGATCACGATAAACTGCCCTACAGTACTATGTGCTTAGATTATAACTGTGTAAAACAAAGTCATTTGAAGTCAGAACTACAAAGTGTATTTTTTACCTCCCACACTCACCTGTAAAATGATCCATTTTACCTTACTCCCTTTTTGACACATTGAATGTAATACATTTTTTTTTCTGGAATCCTTTTTCATTTATATGCAAATAGTCCAATCATATTTTCACTGGTAATTTAAAGAGTTTATATGAAAGAACTTACTCAAATAAATATCCTAATATTTTCTATTCTATTCTATTTCTCTTGTATATGTTCATTTTTCATGTTGTATTTCCTACAGTTCAGTACAGGAACAATTATTCAGCTGATTAATAACCTTGTCCTGTAAGTCATATGCATCATTTCACCGGTAAGAGGTCAAATGAAAGTTTAGATTTCTTTGTTTCAATTTTCAAATTTAAAATAGCAGTTTAAACGTATTATTGTTAAACTACATGCTACGCCACACAATGTTGTATTATATGATATCTATACCACATTAAGGATGCAGTTAACCCCTTAATGACCAAGTATGTAATAATGTGGCATCCCCGAGCTGGCTATGGCTGGGCTGAGGGTGATCTCTGTGCATTGTATTATTTCCTGTTGCTTCATAGCCTGTGTGACATAGCAGGGGGTCCTGAGTCTCACACAACACAGCGCCACCTAGTGAGCCTCACACATGCATTACACCTTCCATAGGATTGAATAGTAACCAAATGTCCAATGGGAGGACATCGCCTGGGAAAAGGGGAGGAGTCAGCTGATCACTGGGTCCCCATGGTAACACCCCTGCAGGAAGGTCCTGCGTGTGAGGGGTTAGAAGTGTGGAGTGTTAGGAGGAGGAGGTGAGGAGATAAGTGTGATGTCCTGTGAAGAAAGCAGTGAGTTTAGTGCAGGAATCTCAAGTCCTAGACAGGCCCAGGAAGGTTGGAGAGCTGACATACTCCAGCTATTCAGAAGATCCTGTCCCCTGTCTGCCTAGCCATCGCCCTGAAGGAAGTCAAGCATCATTATCTTGTCAGCCTGAGACTGTGGAGAGAACATTCTGGAACACGTGCTCCATAGCAAGTATCACAGGATCCAGGGGCCAAGGCCAGACCTGTGGAATATCCTGCCACCCTGACTATTGCACCCCGAAACTCTGAGCTATCAGGACCACATAACGTGAGTGGGGAATATTATGTACTAGTATCATGGTGGGCATCCTCCTATGAGCCAAATAGGAGCCCAGACGCACCTTAGGGCTGTAACACTGAAGTATAAGGGGCTAGGAACACCTTTCATCAAGTCTACCCTGCACCCCAGGACTTTGCTGTGTCACCAGGCGTACCCCGTTGTTTTGTATTGAAGAAACTGTTTAAGCATTTGTGCCTCCACACCCATGGAAGTAAAAGTTCAACTTTACAACCGTTTCTGTGTCTGACTCTGCACCGACAACATCAGGGCGCCCCAAACACCACCAGTCGGCACAGTATAGGGGAAGCGCCCCGGGGGAACAATCACCACCAACATTTGTGCAGCCCCCTCATCACCGGTACCAGTGGTGGTAACGTGGGACAGCACCAGCGCTGCGCCCTCGTGCCCAGAGACCGTGACAAGTCTGCGCTGTTTGCACCCCCGCAATCCCAACTGCAGCGTTACCTTCCATCTGGTCACCGCAATAATACATCCTAAGTTGTATGGGGCTCTATGGAGCGGGCTCAGGAGCTGAGCCCTCTCCTTACACACAGATGCCAGCTGTATTCACACAGCCAACACCCGCCGCTAACAGCTGTGATCGGTGCCAACACCAATCGCAGCTGTTATCACTTTAGATACAGCGGTTAAGCACAACCACAGCATCTAAAATGTTTTACCGATCGCCGCCCTCTGGAACGTCATCGGAGGGTGGCGATTGGTTGCCATGACAGCTGGGGCCTATTGAAGGCTCCTAGGCTTGTCATTACATCAGTTCATAGGCAGCTGCCATAGGCAACATGTAATAGAAGTCATTGGATTTTACTATTCACTGCGATACATTAGTATTGCAGTGAAGAGTGTGAGTGATCATAGCCCCTAGGGTTCAAGTTCCCTAGGGGGTCTGATCATAAAAGTAAAAGAAGAAAAGAAAAGTTTTTAAAAAGTATAAAAAACCCAAAAAACATAAAAGTTCAAATCACCCCCTTTCCCTAGATCACATATAAAAGTAAATAAACAAAAGTAAACATAAACACTTTAGGGTTCCCCGGGAGTCAAAAATTTGTGAACTATTAAAATCTTAAAATATTTATCCCATACGGTGAACAGCGTAGCGGAGAAATAAAATCAAAATAGCCAAATGGCAATTTTTTCAACACTTTGCCTTCTATAAATTGAATAAAAAGTGATCAAACCATCAGATCTTTCTCCAAATGATATCAATAAGAACATCATTTTGTCCTGCATAAAAGCATAATTGTAAATATGAAAAAGTTACAGGTGTCACAATATGGCCACAAATATTTTTTTTTATAATTTGCAAAGTTTTACATTTTTTAAAAGGCATAAAAACATTACAAATACTATATAAATTTGGAATCAATGTGTTCGTACTGACCCGCAGAATACAGGTAACATGTCATTTTTACCACACAGTGAATGCCGTAAAAATTAAACCATAATCATAAAAATTATGGCTCTTAGAAGGTGGGGAGGAAAAAACAGATACGCAAAAACTAAAATTGGCTTAGTCTTTAAGAGGTTAAGCATGCCTGGGATAAACACATGTCTCTCCAAAGATAAAAAGAAAACAATAAAGTGCAGACTAGAGGAACCAATCTTCTATGTTTTTTATTTGATCAACCTAGTGATACAGAATTTCTCAGGCTTTATCTAGAGGCCATCAGTATAAAAGACCCTAGGCTGTTAAAGGGAGTCTATCACATCCACCAGGCATATTTAGCTGTCACCACCGTGTTACAGAGCACATTGCAGTGATAAACAACACAGTCACTTTTGCAGACTTGGAGAAAAACAACTGAAGTCTTATGAAAATTAGACAGTTGGTACCTGGGGGCATTCAGCTCCCCAGAGCACTGCTCTTGCTACTCAAGCCCTACCATTTCCTGCCTGCTCCAGCCTGCTTAGTGACAATTGATCCTCCCACTGCTATGATATCACCCGTCCCTACTTGAACAGCAGAACCAGTGCTCCCAGGACTGAAAGCCCACCCCCCCTCATTTTCATAAAATTTCAAAGTTGCTTTTCTCCAAATCTACAAAAGTGACATATATAACAAAATTATGATGTTATCACTAGAATGTGCTCTGTATCACAATGGTAGCAGCTGAATATGTTTGGGGGAGGTGATAGACTCCCTTTAAAAACTATTTTCTACAAACAGACTTGTCTTTTAAGCTTCCCATTTCTAGATACATGTGTATCAAAACATGATTTTTTTAACAGGTTAACACAAAGTTATATGTTATCTATCCTTTACATATCTATGTTTAAAGATTTTTGTATTTTTTATATACTATTTATTTTGTTTCATGAGTAACTGACGGTGGACAAATCTGTAGTTACATTATTTACTTGAAAAATAGATCTTGAGTTTAAAGCATAAAATTTGATTAAAAAAACCTGAATACAGCAATGTATTTAATATTTTTTATTTGAGATTACTGAATGCAACTTTTTGTATAAATATTGCAACTGGTAACCTATCCACTCATTCATTCATTCATCCCTAAATCTATTTATTCAATGCCACTCTAGAATTTGACACAAAATTACTGGTAAGCAAAATTGTCATATAAACATGATAAAAATTTTAATCAGTGTGTGTCCAGGCTTTAGGATTATTAATTTGGCTTTTAAATAAAGTCATGTGCTAGCATATTTAATTTTTTGTCTTATCTGTTTTGATCTTATGTAGTTTTGGGGCAATCATCTTGCCTGAGTTGCTGTCAACAAATCTAGAGTTATATTTTATAGCAGTTAAATGGGCCATTACCCTGTAGTCTGGATATCTATGAGAGAGTTTGAGGAATGCAATGTGACCTATGCAGTGGTTACTTGGCAAGTATCCTATATTATGTATTTATTATTTATAATGAATCCTTTATTACTTTCCATCTGCAACAGTGGCATGCAAAAGTTTGGACATCCCTGGTCAAAATGACTGTTATTGTGAACAGTTAAGCAAGTTGAATATGAAATGATCTTTAAAAGGCATAAAGTTAAAGATTAAACACACTTTTCTATAATTTTAAGCAATATCAGTGTATTATTATGTTTGAGTACAATTTTAGAGTGAAAAAGGGAAAGAAGTACCTTGCAAAAATTTGGGACCCCTTGTAGATTTGTGTGCTCAGATAACTTTGATCAAGGTTTCAGACCTTAATTAGCCAGTTAGGGTTATGGCTTGCCCACTATCATCGTTAGAAAAGGCCAAGTGATGCAAATTTTACAGCCTTATAAATACCCAGCCTCCTCTAACCTTGTGCCAAAAAATTGCAGTCATGGGTTCTTCTAAGCAGCTGCCTAGCACTCTGAAAATGAAAATGGTGGAGGCCCACAAAGCGTTTTCAAGTTGCCTTTCCCTCAGTTCGAAATGTAATTAAAGAAATGGCAGTTACCAAGAACAGTGGAGGTCAAGATAAGGTCTGGAAGACCAAGAAAAATTTCAGAGACAGCTGCTCGTAGGATTGCCAGAGTGGTAAATCAGAACCCCCGCTTGACTTCAAAAGACCTTCAGGGAGACTTAGCAGACTCTGGAGTTTGGAGAAAAAAGGGCACAGAATTTCAGGAAAAGAACATCTCTCAAACCATTAAGCATGGGGGTGGATCAATCATGCTTGGGGTTGTGTCGCAACCAATGGCACAGGGAACATTTCACGGGTAGAGGAAAGAATGGATTCAATGAAATTTCAGCAAATTCTTAAAGCAAACATAATACCATCTGTAAAAAAGCTGAAATTGAAAAGAGGATGGTGTCTACAAATGGATAATGAGCCGAAACACACATCAAAATCCACCATAGACTACCTAAAAAGGCGCAAGGTGAAGTTTTTACCATGGCCCTCACAGTCTCCTGATTTGAACATCATTGAAAATCTGTGGCTAGACCTCAAAAGAGCAGTGCATGGAATCTCACAGAACTGGAAGACTTTTCAAAGGAAGGATGGATGAAAATCCCTCAAGCAAGAATTGAAAGACTCTTGGCTGGCTACAAAAAGCGTTAACAAGCTGTGATACTTGCCAAAGGGGGTGCTACTAGGTAATAACCATGCAGGGTGGCCAAACTTTTGCATTTCTGGAAGAGATGAGCGAATCGAAGCTGCAGAAGTGGAATTCGATCTGAATTTCAGGAAATATTCGATTGACATGGAATCCGGATTTCCTGATGCTTCGCGGTAATGAATAATTAGTAAGGACCTTTGTGGCATCAGACGGCTACATGATATTCTCTAGTGATCTTTGCTTGTTAGCAGATCCTTCCACATGAATAAAAGTTGTCCATGCTGGAGAGAGAGAGAGAGAGACAGACATGACCGCGGCATCCAAGAGCTTCCGCCATTTTGCCGTCCACCCGCCCATCCCGATTCTCTACAAACAGGAAATAGCTGTTTATTCGCCGCAAATTAATTAGGATCGAATAGAATCATATTGTGAAATTTGGAGAAGTTGCCGAATCAAATTTTTGAAGACCTCACTCATCTCTAATTACTGGCCATTTTAATTTTTTGTTATTTTGAAAATGTAAAATATGAAAATATTTTTTTTTCCAAAAAATACATTGATAATGTGTCATCTTTAATTTTATGCCTTTTGAAGATTTTGAAGTGCACAATAACAGTCATTTTGACCAGGGGTGTCCAAACTTTTGCATGCCACTGTATATCTGATAGCTAGTTACTTATCTTCCCTAATATTCTCTCCTGTGGAACCTGTATATCACAGGGGAAACGCATTGAGAGGGGGCTTTACTATGATATCTTTATATGAAAAGTAACTTTACATTGCTCTTTGTGAGGGTTTAGCACAGGGGTTGGCAACCCCCGGCACGCGTGCCAAGAGTGGCACGCAAGGCTTATTTCCGTAGCACGGTAGCCCGAGTCCTCACCCAGCAGCTTCGATCGGACCAAACATGGCCGAAACGAAACTGCTATTATTATACTGTGGGGTCTCTTCAGACCCCCGAGTATAATAAGCGGAGACTTAGGAGAAGTGATGAAACATAAAAAACAATGATACTCACCTTGCTCCCTGCGCTACGCGGCGGCTGTGCGATCTGCCGGCACTTCTGACAGCTGACAGGGCCTCAGGGGTCACGTCTGGCGTCATTACGCATAATAACGCGACGTGACCCCAGAGACCCAATCAGCGGTCGCTGACGTCAGGCAGAAGTGCCGAAAAGAACAGAGCGGCAGCGGAGCGCAGAAAAAGGTGAGTAGCATTGTTTTTTTATGTTTGTCACTTCTCTTGGTCCTGCACTTATTATACGCAGGGGTCTGAAGAGAGCTATGGAACATAATACCGTGTGCAGGGGCCGCTATGGAACATAATACCGTGTGCAGGGACCGCTATGAGACCTAATACCATGTGCTGGGGCCACTATATGACATAATACCGTATGCAGAGGCCGCTTTGGGACCTAATACCGTGTGCAGGGACCGCTATGGGACCTAATACTGTGTGCTGGGGCCACTATATGACATAATACCGTGTGCTGGGGTCACTATGTGACATAATACGGTGTGCAGAGGCCACTATGTGACATAATACCGTGTGTTGGGGACACTATGTGACATAATACCGTGTGCTGGGGCCACTATAAGACATAATACCGTGTGCAGGGGCCACTATGTGACATAATACAGTGTGCAGAGGCTGTTATGGGATATAATACCTTGTGCAGGGGCTGCTATGGGACCTAATACCGTGTGCAGGGACCGCTATGAGACCTAATGCCGTGTGCTGGGGCCACTATATGACATAATACCGTGTGCAGAGGCCGCTATGGGACCTAATACTGTGTGCAGGGACCGCTATGGGACCTAATACCATGTGCAGGACCGCTATGGGACCTAATACCGTGTGCTGGGGCCACTATATGACATAATACCATGTGCTGGGGTCACTATGTGACATAATACCGTGTGCTGGGGCCACTATATGACATAATACCGTGTGCTGGGGCCACTATGTGACATAATACCGTGTGTTGGGGCCACTATATGACATAATACCGTGTGCTGGGCCCACTATATGACATAATACCGTGTGCAGGGGGAGCCACTATGTGACATAATACGGTGTGCAGAGGCTGTTATGGGATATAGTACCTTGTGTAGGGGCCGCTATGGGACATAATACCATGTGCAGGGGTCGCTATGGGACATTATTCTGTATAATGGTGTGCTTTCTGCATTAAGGATGTGTTTTTGCACAGAAAACACAAGCATTTTTTTTGTGCAAAAATGCACCATGTGAACGCAGTTTTACATTGAAGTAAAAGTTCCAGTGGCCTAAGACTATATCTGCATCCAGAGACATAGTGTGATATCACCATAAGGATGCTGCCATACGGTGCTCCTGGACACATTTACCACTAATTGGGGGATGCACATGAAATTTCATTGCTTCTAATTGGAAAGTACAGGAGCATCACAGGAAATAACAGTAAACGCATAAGTCCTAAAGCATCTTGTGGCAGCACTTCTGTGTTATGGTTTGTGGTATATGACTTTAGTTTAGGGGTCGTCAGACTTACAATTATTGACCGGCGCTCCGAGTACCTCATCTTTGATTTTTTAATTAAAATCGGCACGCCGAACAAAAAAGGTTGCCTACCCCTGGTTTAGCATTTCATTGAATTGCTCAGACGACATCCTGAACATTTGTCCACGGACCTCAATAGCGGACTGTGTTTTTCAGAGGGGATATCAGCTGTGGTTATTACAATAAGGTTAGAGCCTCTCACTTTTGTTTTTGCCTGGAAACATTGGGTTTCCGCTATATGAATAAGAACTGTGACAAAGTCTAGGCAGTCCACAAGAAACTATATGAACAAATTATCAGTCACTATAAGTTAATAAGAGCAAAGAGTGAATAGAGGTGATTACATAGGTTCTGCCCTACATATCATTTTGGACAGGCGAGACTCCTTATTCCGCTTATTGAGGGAGTTTTTTATATTTATTTCTGCTGTTCAGATGCATTTTACCAATAATTAATAACAATTATATTTTATATATTTATTTTTTTGTTTGGGAAAGTTGAGGTTTTCGATATCCATTTCCTTTCTGTGACATTATTTCTGATACATAGGAGAGAGATAGCAATTCTCTGTGAGTACATTACAAAAAAGCTCATATTTTCTACACAAGGCATTTACTGTAAGTAAAACATGGTGTATGCTGTTTTAGATATGTGGTACAGTATGAAATATGTATAAAAGTATTATATGTTGTTTTTCTGTATATGCCTAGCGGAGGCATTTGTCTGATTTCATACCCATGCCTGAAGCTTAAACAGAGTAGGTTTCTCTAAACAACAATTCCTATACTAAAGTAATTGAGGAAAGTGTCATGCATAATATTGGTTTAAAATAATCCAGAAAGTAAGAGGCTAAAGCAAATTGTTATAAGTAACATATAAAAAAGATAGCATATCAATCTTCATAAAAAATACCTGGAATTGCTTCACCATTTGGTGTACCATAATATACATGTATTTATAGAATTTATAGAATGCCTTTAGCTAATGCAAAATGCCATACATTTGCCACACATAACTGATCCACACTTAGGTTAATGACTTAAATTTCTCATTAAACCAATCAACACAATATTACAGATTGCTAACACCTAAAGGCTGCCATTCACCCCTCCCCACTGGGTGATAGAACATAGGATAGTTAGAATATCATTTTGTGTTAACTTATCCCAAAATTATATTTTTAGCAAAGCTTTTTACCTTGTGACACACATATCTAGACATGTCCAGCCAAGAGGACATATTTGTACTTTACCTTATAATAAATGCAAGGGTACACATGCTTGCCTACATGATCACCACATGAGTACTGTAGTGACTGACAGCTGGGTTACCACTGTAATGTTCAGAATCAGAGACCACTTAGATGAGGGAGTCTATATGGGGGGTATAGTAAGCCCATTGTCAACTCGTGAGGGTATTGAGGAACACTAACAGGTTACGGTGGCACTTGATCACTTTAGAAAGTCCCCCAGTTCAGGGCCGGTAATTGGGAAGGGGGGGACTGAGCAATTGCCCAGGGCCTCCATCTCCAAAGGGGCCCCCAGGATCTGGAGCATCAGGCTTTCACCCTGATGATTCAAATCCGGGGAGCTCCACAGCACAGCACACCGATACTGTTTAATCCTATTACACAGCAGGGAGCTGAAAAGTTCCTGCTCTGCCATAGAGGACCAACAGTAATTCACAGGATGTCGCACCACAGGTGACGTGATGACATTACTGCATCGCGCCACCTGCGTCAGTCCTTTAGGGAGAGACTTTGGCCACCCCATTCATCGTGGAATGTTGGTAAGGTGAGTAAAAGATTTATTGTTTTCTGGAAAGGAAAAGGGGCTACTATTTATAGTGGGGGAACTATTAAATATAAGGGGGGGCTATTGTAAGGGAGAAATTTTTAATTATATATATGGTAGCTACTATATATATTAGTCCCCTTATATATTATAGTTCCCCCCTTATAAATAACAACACCTTTATAAATAATAGTTACTCTTTATAATAGCCCTCATAATAAATAATAGTTACCCTTTATAATAGCCCCCATTATAAATAATAGTTCCCCTTTATAATAGCCCCCATTATAAATAATAGTACCCCCTTATAATAATGCCCCCCTCCTTATATGGGGAGAACTGTTATAAATAAAATGGGGCTATTATAAGGTTGAAACTATTCTAAATAAGGAGGTCACAGAGAACTGATCCCCAAGATCAAAACCAAACAATAATAATAAAACAAGACTTTTATTAGTACTAATAAAAATAGACAAACACTTAAATAGTGAACATCAGGCACAGGCCTCAGCTGAACACAGAGAGATAAGATATCTCAGGGGTCACGTACAGTTGTGCTAAAAAGTTTACATACCCCGGCAGATTTTTTGTTTTTTTTGGCCTTTTTTCAGAGAATATGATAACACAAAAACTTTTTCTCCACTCATGGTTAGTGGTTGGTTGAAGCCATTTATTGTCAAACTTCTGTGTTTTCTCTTTTTAAATCATAATGACATAATAATCAGTCTTTTGTGGTAGTTGTGGATGAGGCTCTTTATTTTCTCAGATGGTAAAACTGCCCATTCTTCTTGGCAAAAAGTCTCCAGTTCCTGTAAATTCCTGGGCTGTCTTACATGTACTGCGTGCTTGAGATCTCCCCAGAGTGGCTGAATGATATTGAGGTCAGGAGACTGAGATGGCCACTCCAGAACCTTCACTTTCTTCTGCTGTGGCCAATGACAGGTCGACTTGGCCTTGTGTTTTGGATCGTTGTCATGTTAAATTGTCCAAGTACGTCCCATGCGTAGCTTCCTGGCGGATGAGTACAAATTTGCATCCAGTATTTGCTGATAACATGCTGCATTCATCTTTCCTTCAACTTTGACCAAGTTTCCCGTGCCTTTGAAGCTCACACATCCCCACATCATCAGTGATCCACCTTCGTGCTTTACAGTAGGAATGGGGTTCCTTTCATCATAGGCTTTGCTGACAACTCTCCAAATGTAATGTTTATGGTTGTGGCCAAAAAGTTCGATTTTTGTCTCATCACTTGAAATTACCATGTTTCAGAAGTTTTGAGGCTTGTCTCTGTGCTGTTTGGCGTATTGAAGGCGAGATTCTTTGTGGCATTTGCGCAGTAATGGCTTTCTTTTGTCAACTCGACCATGCAGCCCATTTTTCTTCAAGTGCCTCCTTATTGTGCATCTTGAAACAGCCACAACGATAGTTTTCAGAGAATCCTGTATTTCAGCTGATGTTTTGTAACGTCTCTGCCTGTTCGGGTCTCTGCGCCACCCTCCGCTCGCACGCTGCGGAGAAGGAGGCGTGTTCAGTTTGGTTTATTGTGTAGGTTTCTTGTTGTTCAGTCTGAACATGGTCCTAGACAATGTAATGGATTTACAGCCACACCCGTGTTCTGAGCATTTCTCTCTGGACAGCTAATAGTTAATCTCAGCCTTGCCTGTGTGATTGACAGCCTGTCCACCAATCCAGTCTGGGGCTGGCCCAGACTTTCTATAAACAGGTTGTCAGCCCTCACATGGTCGCCGGTTATTGCTCTGACTTTGCCTGCTTTCTTTGTGCTCTTGATATTTACTGTGCTATTTCTCTGACCTTTGGCTTGCCTTTTGACTATTCTCTTGGATTTTGATTTTGTACTGTATTGCTCGTTTGTTACCGATCCCTTGGCTTGCTCACTCTGCTTCTGTGTTGTTTTGTCTTGTCCTGTTATGTGTGTCACTTACTCAGTATAGGGCTCGTCTTCAGGTTGTCCTTTTACCGTTTAGGGTAACTGAGGCAATAGGAAGGGACAGTGGCTGGGGTGAGATTAGGGCTCACTTGTCTCTGTCCTTCCTCCCAGACCCCTACAGTAATATAGGGTATTGCTACATCTGACAAGACCCTAACATGTATTGTGTGGGTTTTTCTTTGCATCCTGAACAATTTTCCAGGCAGTTGTGGCCGAAATTTTGGTTAGTCTACCTTTGGTTTGGTTTTTACAGAGCCCCTGAGTTTCCATTTGTTACTCACAGCTTGAACACTGCTGACTGGTATTATCAATTCCTTGGATATCTTTTTGTATCCCTTTCCTGTTTTATACAGTTCAATGACCTTTTCCCTTAGATCCATGGACATTTCTTTTGCTTTCCCTATGACTTGCAATCCAGAAACGTCAATGGCTGGAGGAAAGATGCAACAGTCTGTCTGGATCCCAGAAACTCACTCAGCTTTTATGCACACACACTGATTACAAGCAAACAGGTCACAGGTGAGGATGTTACCTTTAGTAGCCATTCAAACCCCTTTGTGTCAACTTCTGGGCATGTTATCAGGCTAAAATCACCAGGGTATGTGAACTTTTAAACAGGGTCATTTTGATATTTTCGGTTGTCATTATGATTTAACAAGAGAAAACACAGAAGTTTGACAATAAATGGCTTCAACCAACCACTAACCATGAGTGGAGAAAAAGTTTTTGTGTTATCATTCATATTCTCTGAGAAAAGGCCAAAAAAACAAAAAAATCTGCCGGGGTATATAAATTTTTTAGCACAACTGTATATCAGAATCCGAAGATATCAAAATATGTGTCTCTCCATATTCAAAGTACAATCATGCACAAAAGGACATGAGAACATATAACTTAGGTGATTTAATATGCATGAGTAGTCAATTAAAGCATATAGGCGCAGTCCGTGGGTGATTAAACCATTAAACCATTCTAATGGTTCAGCGCACGTGAATTACCGGACTATGTTCTCAGAAATACATGTCATGTGGCCAGATCACAAAATAGACAGTCTCTATCGGTACCAAAGACCAATGAGCTTTCATCAGAAACGCGGCTCATCGGCACTAATGATAGTGCCTTGTATGAAGTTTGATAGATTCTCCAAACATATTGGGGTATCCTACAAATGGATCCAGCTGTTGGAGGCCTAGTGGGAGATTACCAAAAAATTACATATAGGAGAGGTCCGAACTTAAAAGACCTACTGGTACACAGTCATATGTCACCATTAACATCAAATACAACCTGGCTGAGCGGTACCAACCAACACAGCAATTATAGATGTGGTAATTGCCGTGCATGTGATCTGGTCAATAATTTCAAATTTTATACCAATATGCATAATAGAACAGGTAACCTCTGAAGGGAAAAGCAAACTACTGCACAAAAGGTGTAGTGTATCTTCTGTCCTGCTTTTGTGGGATGCAATATATTTGGAAAACAATTCGGGATTTTATAGGTGGATGCTTGAACATGTGGCAAATGTAAATAGAGGGGAAAACAAACCCGTAGCTAATCATGTGTTAGGAACCAAACGCAGTGCTGGACAGAGTTAGTCTTAGGAAATCCAGATCCACCCCTGTACACTAAGGTAAAACAGTGCTGAGCGTCCAGCGCCCCTGAACCGAAGCGGAACTAGCTTCCAGAGGTCTTCGCCAGAGCTCCTGATGGTGGAGTTGGACTTGGTCGCTACCTTCGGCCATGTCGGCAGCAGGACAATCTCATAGTACCAGAGGAAGAGACGTAAGAAGAGTCAAAACAAGCCGATTTCAGGAGGTCACGAGGTACAGAATCAGCATTTAAGGAGAGATGGTCTGGAAGGCAAGCCGTGGTCACAACTGGAGGGAGCAATAAACAGAGACAGCAGGATAGGATTGAACGTCAGGAATGAGCAGCTGGAGGTAAGGAAGGCAAACAGGACAGAGCACGAGGATGAGCTGACACCCAAGGGAAATTAATAACCAGTGAGAGCAGAGCGCCGGAAGGGAGGCTAAATAGGCAGGTGAGTGCTGGAAAGTTAACCCCTAGAAAAGCGAGCATGCCGGAGTGTGTCAGGACTGGAATGGCACCTCACAGCACTACTGCAGAGGTGCCGGCTCTGATCCTAACATCATGTAAATCTAACACATGAGGGTAATGTAACTTTGATCAAATTTCAGGTGGTCGAAGTAGTAACACCACCTATTAAAGGAGGGAATTATGATAAAAAAAACTATTACAGAGGCAATCAAGTTGGATTTATTAGTTAGAAACAATGAAACCATTTGGTCTCAATGACCAATTGTCATTCCACTCCTTTCTGTAATCTAATATAATTTTAGCAATCAGGGAATGATACACAGGTCAGCCTGTATACCAGGACCTTTGTATTTAAATAAATATTTCCCTTGTGAATGTCTCTCCTTAAGAAATTGATTAAGCAATAACCATGACTGCTACACTTACAATCTGATGACATTAATAAATCATAGGGATGCATTAAGGATAACCAATAGCGATATTACCCCTTTTACTGTTGTAGTTTTTTTTCATCGCTGATATTTACCCATCTTTCTACTTATAGGCCTTGTTTTTGGTCTCCTGGAAGACAGAAATTAGCATATCTACGTGGACAGCAATAGGATTTAGGATATATATACTCAGGAGTTGCATAGTATATATTATATCAGCATAAGTAATACCTACCTGAAAAGTCCGAAAATTGAGGGCTCTGTAGAATCATCAGATAACTAGGTGGTATGAATGGACGCTCTAATAATCAGTTATCAGACCCTTATAGCCACAAGGATATACTGTTGCGAGAGATTCATACATTTACCCCACTAAGCTTACGATGTGTTAATGCTTATATTGATAGCCATATTTTTAGCTTTTAGTTTCGGTATTGATACTTACCTCTGGCATGTAAACCGCTGTAATCTCCGAGTAACGAGGGACGCGTGCAAGCTCGTTAGCTCCGCCCACCGATGATGCAGATGCAATTTCATTGGACACAGCAACCCGGGGAGAGGAGTGTTAACTATCCTGAGGGATGGGCGGATCTGTCCAATAGCAGTTCAGCATCAGGGAAGGTGTGACCACTCTCTGGTTTATTTAAACCACATTAGAAGTGGACGCATTCGCGTTCATACCAGCACCGATGTACGGGCGAGTCGGATGGTGACACTAGTCGGTGGCCACTGACCGCCCATTACTTAGCTCAAATGCCGAGAAAACTTTTTAGATAGCTTAACACCCCTGATGAATAGTGGCACACCGATCTGCAAAACGCGTAGGAAATTAGTACATGCAGCTATCAGAAGGCAGTGAGGCTAGGTTCGGTCCGGTCGGGAGATCACAATTATGCAGGTGGTTCTCTAGTAACTGTCCTGCCGTCATAGTGTCGATCAGACTGGTATTGTATCCAGTTATTAGAGACTATTGTAGGTGACAAACACCTCTGAACCCTGGTAGTCTAAATTCTCGACTATGGGCTTAGACAATTCAGGTAGCATGATCATATATATGCCACCTATGCCTTAAAGTGCAGTATATTGTTCCGTAAGAAGGATACATGTGATAGTAGTATTTTAGTTTCACTCCAAAAAGCATCTGGGCCACAATTATCGTTGGTCAAAGATTTATGATTACAAAGCTGGGGTGAATGGAATACACTATAAGTGTTGACATTTTTTCAGAGTGATTGCACAACAAGTGTGCTTATTAATAAATGTATCACACATTTTTTATATACATACCTACTGTAGAAATAAAAGTTAAGCTTTAAAGTTGTTCACTATATTCTATTTTGGACATTCTAAGTATGAGACTTAGAAATGATACACTTTAGCTAGCCAGCTTTGTTTATGAGTGGCCGGACACTTTAAGACCCATTATCCTAGGTGTGGATATATGTACACACTCCACCTGGGTATCTGCTTTTTTACTTAGGAAAGCTTATGAAGGCTGGTCACTCCAGGCATTGTGGAATGGTTTTGTGGTTTAATTACCCACGGACCGCGCCTTTAATTGACTACTCATGCGTATTCAATCACCTAAGTTATATGTTCTCATGTTCTCTTGTAGATGAATGTACTTTGAACACTGAGATACACATATTTTGGATATCTTGCGTGACTCCTGAGATATCTTATCTCTCTGTGCTCAACTGAGGCCTGTGCCTGATGTTCACTATTTATGTGTTTGTCTATTTTTATTAGTACTAATAAAAGTTATGATTTATTATTATTATTTGGTTTTGATCTTGGGGATCCGTTCTCTGCTACCTCCTTTTCCGTAGGCACCCCTCTCACCCTTCTGTGACCTTTTGTTCTAAATAAGAGATGAACTATTATTTATAAGGTGGCACTATTATATATAAGTGGGAAACTATTATTTATGAGGGGGCTGTGATAATGGGGAGTTTATGGTTATATGGTTATGGTTATATATTGACTATTACAACGGGACAATTGTTATATATAAGGGGGGACTATTATATATAGAGATGAGTGAATCAAAGCTGCAGAAGTGGAATGCGATCCAAATTTCAGGAAATCTTTGATTCGCCACGATTCCGGATTTCCTCACCCTTCTATGCATTGAATTGCATTTTTTTATAAAATGGCCGCTGCACATGTTAGGACAAGGGGCAAGGGACTCTGGGAGCGCGGGATCACCCACAATGCCAAGCGTGCAGCTAATCAGCAGCCAGCCGGACCTGTGATGTTACAGCTCTATAAAAACCCTCGGTCATTTTAGGTACAGTCATTTCACATCGCTCTTACTGTAGGAACAGACGTCGGCAGGAGCTAGGGAAAGACTTAGAAAACAGCAAGAATTTGCAGCATAATTCACATTGCAGCACTCACTGCTGTCATTCTCCTTCTCATTACTCATATCTGTGTCTTCAAGGTGGAACACAACAAGCCTTTTGCAGTGCAGTACAGCAAAAAACGGTAAATTATCACACACTAATATCTGCATGTAGCTGTAAAAAACACTCTTTTAATGGCGTTTATTATAAGGGACTTATTCACTGTTCATCCACAGCATAACATTACATTAGTCAGTACTATTGTGCCAAAGAAAACTGAATTATCATCCAATAATATCTGCACGTATCTGTAAAAAACGCCTTTTTAAAGGCGTTTATTATAAGGGGCTTATTCACTGTTCATCCACAGCATAACATTACATTTGTCAGTACTACTGTGCAAAAGAAAACTGAATTATCATCCAATAATATCTGCTCTTATCTGTAATAAACACCTTTAACGTGGAGAAAAAAATAACGACCATATTCGCCATTTTGTTACCAGTATAACGTTGCAGGCTATTTATCAAAACAGTATTGTCAATAATAATTCAATAATTCTTTGCGGTTATCACGTATTTAAAGGTGTTTATTAGTATCTAAACCCATAAGGAGGACCATATTTGCCGTTTTGTTACCAGTATAAAGTTGCAGGCCATTTTTATAAACAGTATTGTCAATAATAATTCAATAATTCTTAGTGGTTATCACTGATTTAAAGGTGTTTATTAGTGTCTAAACCCATAAGGAGGACCATATTCGCAATTTTGTTACCAGTATAAAGTTGCAGGCCATTTTTAAAAACAGTGTTGTCAATAATAATTCAATAATTCAATAATTCTTATTTAAAGGTGTTTATTAGTGTCTAAACCTATAAGAAGGACCATATTCGCTATTTTGTTCCCATTGTGCTGATGGAGCTGATACTGTTCCTGCCACCCCCACCCCTTCCCATAGCTGCCATGCCAGTGCAAATTGAGTGCTCAGGGCCTCCCTGATCGGACATGTGAGAGGATGAATGATGGCGCAGATAGGCAGCTGCCAACTTGCTACATAGCATGTCTCTATAGCAGTGCAGTTTGTCCTCCCTCTCAGCGGGTGTAAAAAAAGGCCCCCATTTTCCCCGGTAGTGAGGGTCTAACATGGTGGAGAACCAGTAGTCATCCCTCTGCCGAATGGTGACAATTTGGCTGTCACTGTGCAAGGAAGTCAGCATGTATCGGGCCATTTGCGCAAGTGACTCCGAGGGACTCCCTGCATCCATCTCCACTGCATACTGCCACGGTGTGTCTGGGTCATCTGCCCATCCAACCTGTTTTGGTTGCTCCTGCTCCTCCTCTCCACCCATTTGGCTACACATTGTTTGTGCTCCAATGTCCTCCTCATCCTCCTTCTCCCCCAGTTCAGCCCCCACAGGGCTCATGTGGCCGTGAGATGTAGACACCACATCTCCAGTCCCCTGACCAGCCAGATTGAAAAGCATCTTTTCCAGGATGTGAATCAGTGGAATGTTCATCCCGTAAGTCCTGGCGAATGACTAACAAAGTGGCCTCCTCAAAGGGAATGAGCAAACGGCAGGTGTCTCGCAAGAGCTGTCACTGGCTAACGTTAAAGTTACAGTTGTGCTAAAGGCACAGGAAACTTGGTCAAAGTTGAAGGAAAAATGAATGCAGCAAATACTGGAGGCAAATTTGCACTCATCAGCCAGCAAGCTGCGCATGGGACATACTTGGACGTTTCAACATGACAACAATCCAAAACACAAGGCCAAGTTGACTTATCATTGGCTACAGCAGAAGAAAGTGAAGGTTCTGGAGTGACCATCTCAGTCTCCTGACCTCAATATCATTCAGCCACTCTGGGGAGATCTCAAGAGCGCAGTACATGCAAGACAGCCCAGGAATTTATAGGAACTGTAGACTTTTTGCCAAGAAGAATGGGCATTTTTACCATCTGAGAGAATAAAGAGCCTCATCCACAACTACCACAAAAGACTTCAAGCTTTCATTGATGTTAAGGGGGCAATACACGGTATTTAGAACTGGGGTATGTGAACTTTTGAACAGGGTCATTTTGATGTTTTTGGTTGTCATTATGATTTAAAAAGAGAAAACACAGAAGTTTGACAACCAATCATTAACCATGAGTGGAGAAAAAGGTTTTGTGTTATCATTCATATTCTCTGAAAAAAGGCCAAAAAAAACAAAAAATCTGCCGGGGTATGTAAACTTTTTAGCACAACTGTACACAAGGGAGTACCTCTGTCCGCATGGATCATAAACAAATTGTTTATGGCTTTTCTATGTTCATGTAGTTGATCCAACATATGGAGGGTTGAATTCCAATGGGTGGAAACATCGCATATTTTGGCAGACACCGACAGGCTCAAGGACTGGCCCACCTTCTGTTCTACATATTTGTGCAGGGTTGGTACTGCCTTTTTGGCAAAGGAATGACGGTTTGGGACTCTCCACCTCGGCTCGGCATAAGCCATCAGTTCTCTGAAAGGTGCAGAGTCCACCACTTGGAAAGAAAGGGACTGCAGCAACAGCAACTTGGACAGGAGCATGATCAGCTTCTGCACCGTTGGATGAGTGCACGCATACTGTTGTCTCTTTGAAATTGCTTCTGTGATGGATTGCTGACGCAATGACTGACTAGGAGGAGGAGGAGGAGCAGGAGCATCACGACGAGCAGATGATGGGAAGGACACACAGCATCCTTCGGCTGAGGTGGTGGAGCCTTGACTGCCTGAAATGGGGTGCATTCCACTGGGTGTTGTAGCAGTTGCTGCAGCAGGCTGGACCACCATATTGGAGCCATGGCTCTCCCAGGCCACTTTATGGTGATGCTGCATATGTTGACGCAGGGCTGTGGTGCCAACATTGGCACCCTGACCACGCTTCACCTTCTGCCCACAGATTTGAACATATGGCCATGTTGACCTCCCCCGGCAGCTTTACAAAAAACTGCCACACTGCCGAGTAGGTGATTTTACTCCCAACACTCCACAGTAACTGACTGCTACCGCCACTACCTCCATGAACCCCTGCACCACTTCTTTCCGGGCAGATAGGCTGTTGCGAAGCAGATGGTCTACCCCAGGCACGTTTAGCTCCTGATCTCACACTGCTGCCACCCTGTTGACTCCCCTGCTGCCTCATGCGCAAGCTGCAACCCTCTTCTCCTGATGACGATGAAGCCCCTTCATCACCCGGCTCTCAATTATGATCGGCTACATTGTCAGCCACTACTGTCTGCAGGTCACTGATGTCCTCCTCAACACCAGCTCCAGCGCCACTCTCCTCATCACTACTTACCCGCCTACCGGAGGAAGCGTCGGATGTCTCCTCCAGATCTTGGCTGAGCAGCAGCTGCTGACTCTCTTCTACACTTACCCCAGTACCATGGGTCCGCTGCCTTGGGATAACCTTAGACTCTAACCTATCCTTCAAGCCGTACATCCAAACCCTCAATACCTCCTGCCACCTTCAACTCAAGAACATCCATCGAATCTGCTGCTTCCTCACCCCTGAAACTACAAAGATGCTAGTCCATGCCCTCATAATCTCCCACTTAGACTACTGTAACAACCTTCTCCATGGCCTCCCAGCAAATACTCTCGCCCCCCTCCAGTCCACCTTAAATTGCGCTGCTCGCTTAATACACCTCTCCTCCCGTTTTTCATCGGTCGCTCCCCTCTGTCAATCCCTTCACTGGCTACCCGTTGCCCAGCGAATAGTGTTCAAATTACTAATGCTGACATACAAAGCCATATCCAACCTGTCCCCTCCATATATCTCCAACCTAATCTCCCGCTACAAGCCTGCACGTAACTTCCGATCCTCTAAAGACCTCCTACTCCACTCTGCTCGTATCCGCTTTTCACACAACCGTCTCCAAGACTTCTCCCGTGCATCCCCCATACTCTGGAACTCATTACCAAGAAACATAAGACTGACCCCCACAATCACTAGCTTTTCAACCTTTTGCCACATTTCAGGCTTCAAACATAAAGGTATAAAATTTTTATTTTTTGGTGAAGAATCAACAACAAGTGGGACACAATTGTGAAGTGGAACGAAATTTATTGGCTATTTTAAACTTTTGTAAAAAATAAAAAACTGAAAAGTGGGGCGTGCAATATTATTCGGCCCCTTTACTTTCAGTGCAGCAAACTCCCTCCAGAAGTTCAGTGAGGATCTCTGAATGATCCAATGTTGTCCTAAATGACTGATGATGATAAATATAATCCACCTGTGTGTAATCAAGTCTCTGTATAAATGCACCTGCTCTGTGATAGTCTCAGGGTTCTGTTTAAAGCGCAGAGAGCATCATGAAGACCAAGGAACACACCAAGCAGGTCCGTGATACTGTTGTGGAGAAGTTTAAAGCCGGATTTGGATACAAAAAGATTTCCCAAACTTTAAACATCCCAAGGAGCACTGTGCAAGCAATCATATTGAAATGGAAGGAGTATCAGACCACTGCAAATCTACCAAGACCCGGCCGTCCCTCTAAACTTTCATCTCAAACAAGAAGACTGATCAGAGATGCAGCCAAGCTGGATGAACTGCAGAGATCTACAGCTGAGGTGGGAGAGTCTGTCCATAGGACAACAATCAGTCGTACACTGCACAAATCTAGCCTTTATGGAAGAGTGGCAAGAAGAAAGCCATTTCTCAAAGATTACCATAAAAAGTCTTGTTTAAAGTTTGCCACAAGCCATCTGGGAGACACACCAAACATGTGGAAGAAGGTGCTCTGGTCAGATGAAACCAAAATCGAACTTTTTGGCCACAATGCAAAACGATATGTTTGGCGTAAAAGCAACACAGCTCATCACCCTGAACACACCATCCCCACTGTCAAACATGGTGGTGGCAGCATCATGGTTTGGGCCTGCTTTTCTTCAGCAGGGACAGGGAAGATGGTTAAAATTGATGGGAAGATGGATGGAGCCAAGAACAGGACCATTCTGGAAGAAAACCTGTTGGAGTCTGCAAAAGACCTAAGACTGGGACGTAGATTTATCTTCCAACAAGACAATGTTCCCAAACATAAAGCAAAATCTACAATGGAATGGTTCACAAATAAATGTATCCAGGTGTTAGAATGGCCAAGTCAAAGTCCAGACCTGAATCCAATCGAGAATCTGTGGAAAGAGCTGAAAACTGCTGTTCACAAACGCTCTCCATCCAACCTCACTGAGCTCGAGCTGTTTTCCAAGGAAGAATGGGCAAGAATTTCAGTCTCTCGATGTGCAAAACTGATAGAGACATACCCCAAGCGACTTGCAGCTGTAATCGCAGCAAAAGGTGTTACCAAAGTATTAACTTAAGGGGGGCCGAATACTTTTGCAAGGCACTGTACATATGCCGTGCTATTATAAGAGAGGAATTATTGTATATACAGTAAGGGGGGCTATTATAAGAGAAGAATTCTATTTATAAGAGGCTATTAAATATAAGAGGGCTATTGTAAGTGGGAGACTGTTACATACAAGGGAGGTTGTTATAACGGGGGAACTGTTATATACAATGGAGGAACTATTTTATATTAAGGATCGCTATTATAAGAGAGGAATTATTATATATAATGGGGGCTTTTATAAGGGGGGGGGCTGTTATATACAGTGGGTACGGAAAGTATTCAGACCCCTTTAAATTTTTCACTCTTTGTTTCTGTTATGTTCGACCCCGAGCCAAATGAAACATAAACAAGCATGCATAATAAACGGGTTTATTAAAGAAATACAAAACAAATAAAGGGCAGACAAAAGAACTGAGAAAGTAAAACAGAGTTGGCAGGAGAAAATAATAACAGAAATCGCCCTGCGATCCGCCCTGACTAATCCCGCCTAACGCCAGAGTTTTCCTCTGAAAAGAGGACACCTCACAGGAACCTAACTAGAATCCTTGTGAGCTGACCCTGAAATTTAACATACCATAAACCAGCAGTCTCCTGCACAGACCACCCAACAGCTAAATCCCAGAATCCACATACAACACCTGAGAACCAGGCCTCACAGCACAGATATGGCTGAACACACAAGTATAACCAGCAGTGTGCAAGTGTGAAGCCCAAGTATATATAGCACAAAGGGTGGGGCAGAAGCACAGGGAAAAACCCCTCCCTAAGGCAGAAAGTACCAGCAGACAATAATTAACCCCTGCCCGACTGGACAACTACCTAACAGTACCCCCCCCTTAAAGGAGGTGCCTCTGGAACCTCCGGACCGGGCTTTAATGGAAAGCTGCGATGAAAGGCTCTGATGCACCGCTTCGCAAAAATGTCTGATGACGAAACCCATGATCTCTCCTCAGGCCCATAACCTTTCCAATGGACCAGATACTGAATGCGTCCGTGACAGAGCCAGGAATCCTCAATAGAGCGAACCACGAACTGCAGCTCTCCATTAACCAAGACAGGTGGGGGTGGTGAAACTGAATCACTGCCTGAGGAAGAAAAATACCTCTTTAGTAAGGACACATGAAAGGCATTGGTTATCCCCATAGAGTCAGGTAGGCGCAAACGAACTGAGACAGGGTTAATTATCTCTACAATCTCAAATGGACCAATATATTTGGGACCAAGTTTAAAGCATGGTATTTTTAGTCTAATATTCCGTGTAGAGAGCCAAACCTTATCTCCCACAGAGAACTTATGGGATTCTGATCGTTTACTGTCAGCAAAGAATTTAGCTTTACCCCTAGCTCTAATTAGATTTTTCTTGACCTCAGACCAGACTGAAGCTAGTTTAGCAGAGAACTGAACCTCCCCTGGGACATCGAAAACTAGCTAATGACAACGGACCAAAGGACGGATGAAACGCATAATTACAGAAAAAAGGAGAGCTCCCAATAGATTCCAAAGAACGATTATTTAAAGCAAACTCAGCTAATGGTAAAAATTCTTTCCACTCAGACTGATCTGAGCTCACAAAGCATCTTAAATATTGTTCCAAACTTGGATTTAGAGTTTCAGTCTGGCCGTTGGATTGTGGGTGATAAGATGAAGAAAAAGATCAAGAGATGTTAAGGCGTTTACAAAACGCCCTCCAGAACCGAGAAACGAACTGCACTCCCCTATCTGACACAATATCAGACGGTACCCCATGCAGCCGTACAAAATTTTCCACAAATGATCTAGCCAAAAGAGGAGCAGACGGCAATTTGGGTAAAGCCACCAAATGGCACATCTTACTAAACCGATCCGTGATTACCCAAATTACCGTACATCCTCCAGAAACCGGTAAATCAGTGATGAAATCCATAGAGATGTGCGTCCAAGGCTTCTCAGGAATGGGCAATGGGCACAATTTCCCCGCAGGAAATCCTCTAAGGGACTTCGACCTGGCACATACCTCACAGGACTCCACATACCTCGTAGTGTCCTTTCTGACAGATGCCCACCAAAACGACCTGGAGATTAATTTCAATGTATTAGAAATATCAGGATGACCCGAGAGGACAGAATCATGAGCCTCCTGTAACAATGACAATCGAAGGTTCAAAGGAACAAAAAGCTTATCATTAGGGGTATTGGCAGGAGCCAATCTTTGTGCTTCCGAAATCTCCTTGTGAAGGTCAGTAGAAATCACGGCCACCAGCACTCCTTTGGCCAATATCTGTGAAGGAACCTCATCACAGGGTGCAGCCTCAAATGACCGGGACAGGGCGTCCGCCACCACATTCTTCGAACCTGGTCGGTAGGTGACTAGAAAGTTGAACCTGGAAAAGAACAAACACCAACGAACCTGACGAGAATTTAACGTCTTAGCTGACTGTAGATACATCAAATTCTTATGGTCCGTGAAAACCGTCACTTTATGCACAGCACCTTCTAGAAAATGTCTCCATTCCTCAAAGGCAACTCTCTGTCACCTACATCGTAATTACATTCTGTTTTCGAAAATTTCTTTGAGAAGAAAGCACAAACCCGCAGGTTACGGCCCTCAGCATCTCCTTGAGACAAGACCGCTCCAACCCCCACACTAGAGGCATCCACCTCAACAAAAAATGGTAAGGAGCTGACAGGTTGGACCAAAACAGGTGCCGAAGCAAAGCGTTGCTTAAGCGATTGGAACGCTCTCTCGGCCTCCGGCGGCCACTCCGAAATCTTAGCTCCCTTTTTGGTCAAATCTGTCAAAGGCTTAACAATCAACGATAAAAGTTAGCAAACCCTAGAAACCTCTGTAACGCTTTGAGGTTCTCAGGTCGAACCCAGTCTAAAATAGCCTTGACCTTGCTTAAATCCATCTTAAACCCATCCTTTGAAATGACAAACCCCAAAAAAGAAATCTCCTGGACACAAAAAACACACTTTTCCACTTTAACACTAAGTGAATTCTCTTTTAGAACAGATAAGATGGACCGAAGGTGTTCACAGTGAGATTCATAATTAGGAGAAAAGATGAGGATATCATCTAAGTACACAACCAGGAAATGACCAATAAAAGGATGTAATATGTCATTCATGAACTCATGGAAGATTGCAGGGGCATTAATATGCCCAAAGGGCATAACCAGACTCTCGAAATTACCCAGGGGCATGTTAAATGCTGTCTTCCACTCGTCTCCCTCCCGTACTCTTATCAAATTGTATGCCCCACGGAGATCTAATTTAGAAAACCACTGGGACCCCACCAGTTGATTAAATAAATCGGGAATAAGAGGAAGCGGGTAAGGATTACGCACAGTAATTTGGTTCAATTCCCAAAAATCAAGGCAAGGACGTAGTCCGCCATCTTTTTTTTTAACACAAAAAAAACCCAGCTGCTAACGGAGAGTTAGAGGGTCTTATGTGACCCTTCTTCAAACTCTCTGAGATAAAATCTTTTAAAGACTCTCTTTCAGGGACAGAAATGTTATATAACCTGCTTTTGGGGTATTTACAGCCCGGCACCAGATCAATCCTGCAGTCATACGGTCTATGAGGAGGAAGCTGGTCACTAGAGGTGGGAGAGAATACCTGTGAAAAGTCAGACAGAAAAGAAGGGACATTAGGTAACACTATGGCTACAAGCTGATTAGGCATACACTCTTTCTTACACTCAAGAGACCATTTGACAATTTCTCCCGTACGCCAATCAACCACAGGATTGTGTTTTTTAAACCAAGGATAACCAAGTACGATGGCCGCCGGCAACGAGTCAAGAACATACAAATCCACACATTCTATGTGAAACAAACCAATCTTCAGCTTAACCCCTACAGAGATAGCTTTAATCCAGCCCAAAGGTCCAGCATCAATACCAGCAATAGGAATGGGTGTCTCCAGGAGGGTTATTTTTAAGTCAAGATCAGTCGCGCACTTAGAATCAATTAAATTGACCTCGGCACCACAATCAAAAAACACCTGTACGGGATGCTCCTTATTCTCAAGGATAATTTCAGCAGGGAGGATCATCTTGGAGCCA
The DNA here is from genome assembly GCA_947044405.1 of Leptodactylus fallax. Lineage (NCBI taxonomy): Eukaryota > Metazoa > Chordata > Amphibia > Anura > Leptodactylidae > Leptodactylus > Leptodactylus fallax. The sequence goes on from CAMRHE010000024.1 coordinate 6,134,037, forward strand.
CTGGTCCAAACGACACATCTACCTAACAGGAGATCCCCATAGCTCGTTAGGTTCTTTAGTTTAAAGCCTTCTTAGGACGGGATAGCTCCGGACAATCTCTTACAAAATGACCCGGACACCCACAATAGAAACATTGGTCAGTAGCCAAACGTCTCTTCTTTCTGTCCTCAGACTGTAAAGAACTCAGCTGCATGGGCTCTACAGAAGGCTCCGCCCCCTCCCCTGGCGAGTGAGGAGTCACTCACTCCCATTTCTACTGCTCTCAGACGCAAACGTCTGTCCACCCGAATAGCTAAACTCATAGCCTCCTCCAAAGAGGCCGGGGGAGAAAACTGTAGCATGAGATCTTTTACTCGGTCGGACAACCCGGCACAAAATTGACTCCGAAGAGCCGGATCATTCCACTTAGTATCAATGGACCATTTACGAAAAGCTGCACAGTAATCCTCTGCAGAACTCCTCCCTTGAGAGAGGTAACGCAGCTTACTCTCAGCTAAATGCAAACGGTCTGGGTCATCGAACAGTAACCCGAGTGCAGAAAAAAAAACATCTACAGACTGCAGTGTGAGGGAATCAGGGGGTAAAGAAAAAGCCCAAACCTGAGGATCTCCCTGTAGACGGGATATAATAATTCCCACCCGCTGACTCTCATTACCAGAAGAGATTGGCCTTAGTCTAAAATACAACTTGCAGGCCTCTCTAAATGAGAAAAACTCAGAACGCACCCCCCGAGAAGCGATCCGGAAGATCCACTCGGGGTTCAAATCCCAACACCCCCTCCCTAAACACCCCGCTCACTTGCTGTATGTTTTGCTGCTGGACCTGAGTCTGAAGAGAATCGACTTTTATGGTCAATGCCTGAAGGTGAGCGGTTAATTGCTCCATAGGATGCATCTGAGGGAAAAAAGAAAGGAAACAAAGGAAAAAAAAAAGGGGTAGAGAATTAATAAATGGTCGGCTGGTTATTCTGTTATGTTCGACCCCGAGCCAAATGAAACATAAGCATGCATAATAAACGGGTTTATTAAAGAAATACAAAACAAATAAAGGGCAGACAAAAGAACTGAGAAAGTAAAACAGAGTTGGCAGGAGAAAATAATAACAGAAATCGCCCTGCGATCCGCCCTGACTAATCCTGCCTAACGCCAGAGTTTTCCTCTGAAAAGAGGACACCTCACAGGAACCTAACTAGAATCCTTGTGAGCTGACCCTGAAATTTAACATACCATAAACCAGCAGTCTCCTGCACAGACCACCCAACAGCTAAATCCCAGAATCCACATACAACACCTGAGAACCAGGCCTCACAGCACAAGTATGGCTGAACACACAAGTATAACCAGCAGTGTGCAAGTGTGAAGCCCAAGTATATATAGCACAAAGGGTGGGGCAAAAGCACAGGGAAAAACCCCTCCCTAAGGCAGAAAGTACCAGCAGACAATAATTAACCCCTGCTCGACTGGACAACTACCTAACAGTTTCATTGCAGCCATTTGCTAAAACCAAAAAAGTTCATTTTATTTCTCATTAATGTACACTCAGCACCCCATCTTGACAGAAAAAAACCCCCCAGAAATGTAGATATTTTTGCAAATTTATTAAAAAGGAAAAACTAAAATATCACATGGTCATAAGTATTCAGACCCTTGGCTGTGACATTCATATTTAACTCACATGCTGTCCATTTCCTTCTGATCCTCCTTGAGATGGTTCTACTCCTTCATTGAAGTCCAGCTGTGTTTAATTAAACTGATTGGACTTGATTAGGAAAGGCACACACCTGTCTATATAAGACCTCACAGCTCACAGTGCATGTCAGAGCAAATGAGAATCATGAGGTCAAAGGAACTGCCCAAGGAGCTCAGAGACAGAATTATGGCAAGGCACAGTGTGATCCGACCAGGGGTTATGGAGCAGGTTGTTAGCTGTGGGCGGTCGCGAAGGGGTTAAAGGGCTGTGACATCACAGGGCTGGCTGGCTGCTGATTGGCTGCATGCATGGCATTGTGGGTGATCCCGTATTCCCAGAGTTCCTTGCCCCATGTCCTAACGTGCACCAGTCATTTTATGACAAAATGTGATTCGTTACCACGAAGCGTGAGGAAATCCGGATTCGATGCGAAATTTCCTGAAATTCGGATCGAATTCTACTTCTTCAGCTTCAATTCGCTCATCTCTAAATATAATATTAAAATAATATATTACAACCTAGTTGCTCAAAACTCAATTAGCAGTGAATGAAATTAACCCTGATATGAAGGGTTCATTTGTATCCAGATGGCAGGATATTTTATTCTATCATAAGGCTCATCATAGTTCAGGAATCGTGGGAGAATATATTAAGATTAAGGTATAGCTCAGTATAATATCGGAGTGACAGGACCTTAATAAAGTGAGCATTCAGTGGAAGAATGCATGAATCAGGGGGTGTTGTGGAATCCTATGGGTTGTAGCTTATATTCAGCAGAGAATAAGCCTCCTGTATATACAGTTGAACAAAGAAAACACTCATATCTGAAACTAATTACCCCTTCTCTCTCCACCCCACCTCCTCCTGTGTCTTTTCAAATATATTGGTCCTAGGTGGTAGTGTGTGTGGCATGCAGTGCAACATGTAACTTTCATTCACTGCTAATTGAGTTGTGAGCTCCTATGTTGTAATATATTATTTTAATATATTATTAAAGTGAGTTTTTAACTGTTCTATTTTGGTAACACACAATTTATGATTAGAGAGCAAATACCTAGATTTACATATTTTTTTTTTTTTGTTTATGATAAAAAACATATAAAAGCATATTAAAACATAATAATATATGTATTTGGTACCCTTACAATTATAATGACCCATAGAATAAAATTAACTTAATTTTACTGCACAGTGCTGTGGAAAATAATGTAAAAACAAATTGCAGAAATGCACGGGTTATTTTGCTCTCCCATAAAAAAATTAACTTTATGTATCCTAATATAATATCAATACATACATCATCATGGAGAAATTAGAAAATAATAGAACACCACAAAAAAAGCATTGATATTAAAAAGAGTTTTATTTTATTTTTAAATCAATGAGAGACATATTAAAAACATGGACTAAAGGGAGTAATGACAATCTCTGTACAATGCTGCAAAATACACATTTAAATTAATAAAATAAATATGTTTTATTCCTTTAAAAAAAAAAAAAAAAGAAAAGTAGTTCTGTGAAAAAGATGCTAAGATGCTAAGCAAATGTGTACTTTTTATACCAAAAGGATTCCAAAAAGGAATATGTTGGGGGACTTTCTTGACGGATATGTTCATTTGTTCCACACATAAACTGTCAGATTTCCTGACCAAATTTGGCTTGAACCTAGCCTAATGTAAGTTGTACCATGATAGTGTAAGCTTCAATTGAGAAAAACTACTGTATATTCACACCAGGTTTTGCATTATGCGTACCTCCAATAATAAAATAGTATTTAATAAATGAATAGTGCAGGTGAATATAAGAAACTTTGCAATATAGCTTATTAATTAAATATATTTCCTCTCCACTCAGGCTGAGTTACTTTTTACATAAAAGTCTATGAAGAAGGGAGGGGGGCTTCTGGTACTGATATATTACTTAGGCCTTATACTGTCAGGTGGTCAATGAAGTGAAGGAGTATGATTCAGAGCTTGGAAAGTGTCAGAAATCTGAATCACGTTGCAATGTCTCTGCCTGTTCAGGTCTCTGCATCACCCTCAGCCTGCACGCGGCGGCGCAGGAGGCGTGCTCAGTTTGATTCCTTGTTTAAGATTCTTGTTGCTCAGTCTGAACACTGTCCTAGACTATGTAATTGATTTTCTACCACATCCATCTCAGCACCTTGATTTTCCTCTTCTCCACTAATAGTTAATCTCAGCCTTGCCTGTGTGATTGACTGTCTGTCTACCAATCCAGTCTTGGGCGGGTCCTGACTTTCTATAAACAGGTTATCAGCCCTCACATGCTCGCTGGCTATTGATTCTGTTTTGTGACTTGTCCTTGCTAGCTCCTTTTCTGCTATTCCCTGAATTCCTATTTCTGACCTCTGGCTTTGTTTTTTGACTATTCTCTTGGATTGTGATTTTGTACTGCATTGCTCGACTGTTAACGACCCCTTGGCTTGCTGACTCTGCTTCTGTGTTGTTTTGTCTTGTCCTGTTCTGTGTGTCACTTATATTAGGAAGGGACTGATCGACCGGTTGCTGGCTGTTGCCTAGAACAGATCGGGCAAGTTAGCCAGGGACAGTGGGGGGTTCAGCTTTAGGGCTCACTGTCTTGTTTTGCCCCTCCCCCCAGGGTTCTGCAGTGGCACTGGGGAATTGCTCAACTGGCAATTCCTTTATACACGTATCTTCCCTGCTCCTGCCTGACACTGTCCGCCTGACAATACATAATCTAAATAGCATATCAGGCACCAAAACTAACAGTATTTATTAGGAATGTCAGGGGGCAGGAGAAAAATTTCAACTGTGCCATAAACAGTAAAGCAGAACCTATTAAATTATGTAAAGACCAAGACTTTGCAGAGGTGATGACTGGTTCTCTTTAAATTTATGTTTAGAAATAAAGAATTCCATACAGCATTTACTTTTAATATGTAAAATATTGCAACTCACAAATATTTTACCAAAAAAAAAATTTGCTTGTGAAATGTAGTATTTTTAACCGAAAAGTAAAATATACTACTATAAATCATGTCCAGGGAACATCATATTTCTTTGAGTTCTGTTAAGGTAAGGTAAAATATAATTAGATAATATAATGGGGGCTTTGAAATCAGGTTATGGAGATGGTCTCAATTTTGAATTCCTTTAAAAAGTACAGAAAAAGCAATTTTCAAGAACATATATTGTAGTCCATAACAGTGAAGATAAAAAATAATCTTTAATAAAATTTAATGATCATTTTAGCTTTTTTCACATGATAAAATTGAATGAGAGATTGAATAAAATAGGCAAAAATGCTTAATTCTCTAATCAACTTTAACTCCCGCTCTGCGCCATACTATTACATTGCACTTAATGTTCGGCACCGTAATAGTACGTTGCTGTAATACCGTGGGCACAGGAGCTGTGCATGAGGCATTACTTCCTGGTCTTAGCTTTATCACACAGCCAAGACCCCAGACTTGCCACCGGAGTCGGAAAATACTCTGACTCTGTCGGCTTAAAGAGGACTTTTCATATCCTCATGCACATATGGTTTTATATACCGCTAGAAAGCCGAAAGTGCCCTGAATTCAGAGCACTGTCAGCTTTCCCGTTATGTGTCCCAGGGCTGGAGATATCGGTGCCGTTAGTTTCGGCACCGATCTCTGCCCACTGTCAGAAGGTCATTCCTGACAGTCTAGCTGGGGTGTGAGGAAAGCCCCTCCCCCGACTGTACTCATCCATAAACTTGGTGGGGGGGGCATTCCTAACAGCTCAGCATCATCGCTGGGTGGTAAAGAACGCCCACTCTGACAGTACAGAGCTATGGGCAAGTACTGTCAGAGGGGACGTTCCTCACAACCCAGCTAGAGTGTCAGGAATGACCTTCTGACAGTGGGCAGAGATCAGTGCCAAAACTAATGGCACAGATATCTTCAGCCCTGGGGCACATAACGGGAAAGCCAACAGTGCCCTGAATTCTAGCGGTATATAAAAACACATGTGCATGAGGACATGAAAGGTCCTCTTTAACCCCTCAGATGCCATGATTAATAGCATCTGAGGGGTTAAAGATTGCCTCCTTTCTACCCCTCCCAAACCCCTGTGAGTTTACAGGGTCCAATGGTTTGCCATGGCAGCTAGGAGTTCGAGCAACAGCTTCCTGACTGCCTTTCTCTATTGCACAAAGAGAGCCAATATGCAATGTACTGTAATACAATGTTTTGCAGTAAATTGCACTGGGGATCAGGAGATCCCAGGTTCAAGTCCACTTGTGGGATAGGAAAAAAGTTTAAAAAAAAGTTGAAAAAGTTAAAAATAAAGTATAAAAAATAAGTAAAATAATAAAAAGTTAAAAAACCCACCTTTTAATAAAAAAAAACCTCACATAATGTAAACAAAATAAAACAAACAAACATGTTAGGTATCCCCATGTGTGTAGAAGTCCGCACTATCCAAAAATAGCATTATTTATCCAGTATTGTGAATGCCGTAAAACAAAATACATACCTCAATGAGAAGATTAATGTATTTTGGTCACCTCACTTCCCCCAAAAAATAGCAATAAAAAGTGATCAAAAAGACATACATATCAAAAACTAGTATCAATAACTACAATTTGTCCAGCAAATAAAGACCCCTTACATATCTGAGTCAACAAAAATCATTCAGAAAAATCATTCATTTTTGAAAAATGATGTTGTATTAGTAAACATAGTAAAACATAATAAAACCAAAATAAATATGGTATCACCGTAATCATAATGACCTGCCGGGCAAAGTTGCCATGTCATTTTTAATACAGACTGAACACCATTGGAACAAATTGCAAAATAATTAGAAAATTGTTTTTTTCACATGGCTCCACAAAAACGTTTAAAAAAGCTAATCTAAACATTACATTTACCCCAAAATGATGCCAAATAAAACTACAACTCATCATGCTATGAATAAGCCCTCACACAGCTATGTTGACAGAAAAATATAAAAATTCTTAATTTGGTAATGCAGGGAACGAAAATATGAAAAAAGTCAGTGAGCATTAACATCCAAACTATTCTGTGTCTTTAACGGGTTAATCAAATGTCTTATTTGATGTGTTGATTGTTTGTTCATGTAGTGCTTCTTGTCACTTTTTTTCTACTATGTTTGAAATATTAATATGGATATCAAATAAAATGAACAACCCAAATTCAAATGAAGCCTAACCATTCTTTCTTACTTCATTTGTTTTACAAATTCTAGTTTCTTTATAAGTCAGCAATGAAAAGGGGCACCCCATAACTAACAAGCTAAAATTGGGTGTGCAACAGCCATCAATTGATATACTAATAACTGATGGACAAAGAAACAGGATTGAAATGAGGTTATTGTACTAACAGAAAATGTGCAAATGCATAAACCAAAATTTGACCGGTGCAAAAATGGGTACCCTATCATTATTGATTTGAATACTCCAACTACACTGACTACTAAAGCACAAAATTGGTTTGAACCCACTGAACGAACCAAGCCAGGGACCAACATGAGAAAAGGTATTAAGGTGGCCAATGCAAGTTGCTCCTATTGAACTCCCTGAAGAGTGGCACATGGGCCCCAAAACAACCCAAAGCCTGAAAACAAAGAGCAACAAGTGCAGGGGAAGGATACAAAAAGGCTCAGAGAAACCGCAGCCACAGAGGAACATAGTAAGGAAATGGAAGACCACAGGGACAGGCGAAGCCCAGAAGTGGCAGGCCAAGAAAAAACAGAAAGGCAGAGAAGAAAAGGTGAGAACAGCAAGGACAACCACAGACCACCCCAAAGAGCGCAGCACACGCTGCAGATGGTGTCACGGCACGGCAACAAACAGCACACGCACAAGGAGAACGAGAGAGAGGAGCAAAGAAGCCGCGAAACACGCCACAAACAGAGCGCCGAGGAGCAAAACACAGGACAAGCCAGCCATTTGGAAGAAGGCCGGGACTGATGAAACAAGAGAGGGGCAACAAAAGCGCAAAAAACACAGCACCAAGAAAAACACCACCCACGTAAAAGGGGAGGCCACAGCGGGGCGGGCCAAGCCGGCACCGGGAACGAAAGAGGCGCAGGACAACCAGACAGCAGATCGAGAAAAGCAAGAACAGGACAAACCCGGGGAGGAACAGCAACAGACCAAACACACCCAAACACCAGGCACAGCAGAGGAACAAACAACGGAAGCCACCCAGCCCCAGCCGAAACATGAACACGTGGGAAAAGCCACCCCCACACAACAACGGAAGTTTGAGGAGCAAAAACCCACCAGGACCAGGCTAAAGCCAGGAGCGCAGAGGTGTAGCGGGCAATAAGTCACTCGTGAGGGCCCTCGCCGGCAAATGGTTAGATTGCACTTCGTTAGTACTAACCCATCAACCTGATTCGGTCCATCAGTATTAGTTTCAAATGAAATGGGTGCCCCAATTTTAGACTAAAATGTTAAGTTATGGGTGCCAAATATATGACTGTATATCCATTCCATTTGAAACTTCATTTTAGATAGGCCCAATTTTCTTCAATAAAGTTATTGAATAATAACTGTAAAAACTGTACAATATGTGTTTGTTTTTTAATTCATTATCCTATTTTGCTTGGTAATACATGTCTAAATAGTGCTCTATGGTGGAGTGTAAGATTCATTTTATAACACACACATTGTACAGTACATGCTTTGATTGTTTTCTGAGGTATTAACCTGGGTAGAAATGTTACTTTAAATCCATTCAACAATGTCTATTATCTTTATGTACAATGCTAGTTTTTATAGGGATCACAATGTAAATTTTCTTTCAGTATGTCTTTCGAGTGTGGGAGGAAACAGGAGAACCGGAGGAAACCCACCCATCCACTAAGCCACCATGTTAGTTGTATTGTAAATGTATTGTAATCACTTGATGAAATGCTTACTACTCCTTGTCATCCTCATTCATAACTTAATTACTAGATAATTGTATTGTGAAATAACTCCAGATTTTATTTATTTTAAGTGTTATGATTTAAGTATACATATTGTTTTAACCTTGGCCTAAGGTCTGTTTTCAAATTACTTAGATGATAATTTGTGTTTGTCCATTAAATACAGTACCATAGGTTATCTGTATTAAATGTATTTTTATCTGAAACCTAAATTTCTATGTTAACTAATGTATTTGATCTACAAGATGCTAACAGATGTTTTTATGAGATAAATTCAGGGTTATTATTCTGTAAATACTTTTTCACAATTTAACCAGGGAAATGTTTCTAATATATGTGAGTAATTCTCACATAACAGTAGTCAATCTCATTGTTATGGGCATTATTCTTAACAAATGATTTCACACTTCAGTGCATTAATAAATTAATATTGATTTTAAACCTACTGAAAGTTATTTAAGAACAATATAATTAGAAAAATATAATTCAGGCACTCTTTTAGGATGTCATATCTGCTTTTGCATCTACAGTAGTTTTATGAGGTTATAGATAGAAGCAATGGAAGCAATTATTTGTGAGCCTTTAATGTTGCCTAAAGTAAAAATAAAACTACCTGTTAATGTAAATTACTTGTCTTATACAATTTAGTTAAAACTTTTCATAGGCTGGATTCAAATACAGCATTTAGGTCACTACATTATTGCATTTTTCCCAGTAGTTTTTGCCTACTGTGCCTATATGTTTGCCTATATGTTTCAGATGCGGTCATTCTATACCACCAATGTATCATGGTGTTTTCCATTTGTTACTTGTGACATCTATAGCATTTTTCACTGCTTATTTTACTGTGACCCCTGATGAATTACTAAAGGAAATGCATAGGGTCTGCTTGGGTAGTTTGGGAGCATTTCTCCTCCACCAGGTGCCTTAGCCCAGTGCTGATTTGAGACTCCAGACATTGTTGGTGTGGCATTAGGCCAGTAGCCTCGGCACCTGGGTCTCTACAAGACTTTCATTCAGCTTGGTAGCTATGATGCATTATGCACCTGAATGAGTGGAGTGACTCTCAGATTTATATTGAGGGAGATTAGTTTGTGGAGAGGGTTCTTCCTATCCTCATTGTATCCCTCCCCTGTATTACAGCTACAATTATCCAATACACACATATAATATCTAGCTGTAAACTGGGATATTTTTCGCTCCTTGTAATCTGTGTATCTTTATTTACGAATGGACACACTGTGTTTTATTATTATTTATTAAAAGTTATGTTTTAACTTGATTTCTTGTGATATCGCATGGCCTATTGCATTGATACTTATTTTGTCTGTGAGAGACATATGTTCTAAATGAACATAAAAGAACATAACCAAAACATCTCTCCCCACTAGATACCATATAATATTAGCCATCCCAAGTCACAAACCACCAGACATCAATTAAATTTTCCACCTTCAGTATAATGGATAACACTTACTTAGTGATAGAGGATTTGTAAGTAGCAACTCTCTTCATAATGTACATGCATGCACTTTTTAACCAGTCCTTTCAACTAGACATATCCAGATATGTGTATCACAAGTCAAACAGTTTTTAAAACTCAAAAAGGTGGCTTGGCAAGGGCATGCAGGGGAGAGGCCACTGGCCCCGCCAAATTTATCATCAAATCTGTTGACGATGAAATGGAGGAAATGTACGCTATCTCTGTAAATTATGGGGGAAATGTAGGCTAGCTATGAGCTGGCCTACATTTCTCCCCAGGCGCACAGCCCAGCAGAGGGTGTGCCTCATTTATGAGGAGGCATGCCCTTCGTCATATGAGGTGCACCCTCTGCCAGCTCTGAGGCTTCATAAATCTGCCCTATTGTGTTCATATGGCCATATAGTGTGAAGTGTGGAATTGAATATCTATGAATTTGAACTAAAACTTTGATGGTTAAATGGACGATGTATGAAAAAGTTCTAAATTGTATGCTCAAAGGATTGTGTTTTGATATCTGACTACGTTACAGTTAATGTAAACTGAAACAATAAACTTAGTTAATTAACTTAATATTGCAAACAATGTGCACCCATTTTTAGTAAAAAAAAATATCAATATCTATCTATAGAAAAGGAAAGTCCAAAGCATCACAGCGGTTCACATAGATTGAGTGCAAATCCACAAGGAAGGTGGCCACTTCCAACATACATATAAAAAATAAAAATGGATTAAAGATACACTGACTATTGGAACTTGTGGAGTGCTGCCATTTTAATTTTCTATCTATCTATCTATCTATCTATCTATCTATCTATCTATCTGTATGTGTTAATATGGATAGACATTTTTCAGAACTTCAAACTTTGTATACAAAATATACATTGACAATTTTAGACCTGAAACACTATGGAGAAGACTTATCAACCTTTGATACATCTCCCACTTTTTTGGATATCTTTTGTATGTAAGTTTTAATGTAATAGGATGATGAAATGTAATAACTGTAGTAATGTTAAGTTAGTGCTTTATTATTATATCCTAAAATATATTCTTATACACATGGGAGCTTAGATATTTTCATCAAGTCTTATATTTACTTCTAATAAAAATCTATTGTAAAAAAACAACTTGTTGCCTCTAAAAGATTAAAATAAAATTAAATGGTTGGTTCAACTATTTTAATACATGTAATACAGTAAAATTTTATTTCATCAGCAGTTAACAGGAATTGTCTGAAAAAAGTGCTCAACCATTTTCATTGCAACACCAGAATAATTCCCCCAGACATATCCAAATTCACAAGATGACAGGAAGGTGGATACTGACAGCAAAGATCACCCTTGAGGGTGTTTAGAAGAAAATCTATCATCTGTGAAACTGGAGTGATAACAGCCATTAGCTGCAAGGGATGTACTCCTTGTCAATTTTCCAAAAGAGAAAATGCTTTTACAGAAAAGATAAACTGTGACTGTCAAGCAAAGATGATACTCTTATCATTGACAAGATTAATCACTAAAATACTAAGGAACTGGTGTACCAGAAAAGCTTGCTGGACTACTGTGCACTATTGTTAAACAGTCACTCTTATTCCATGTACTTTTGTAAGTTTTGTGTGAATGAAGCATAGTCAGACATAAAACTATAGTAAACTGAATATGGTAAGATATACCTAAAGTAACATATTAAATGTAAAAAAAAAAGTCATTAAACAGGAAAAGATATCTTAATGCTTGAAGTTACAATTTCATTTTACATTACTTATATTTTTACATTACTTATATGTGTAAATATGTAGTTATAGACATTTGCAGATTTACAGAATTTTACATTTACTTTTTTAATTATATACAGACCTTTACTGGTATTTGTTACATTTACCATAGACATAATTCAAAACATGGCTGCAGTTTCAGAAATTGATGTAGTAAAGTGAAGTAAAGTAAAGTAAAAGGCAGACTTGTGAAGATTAATTTTATTTCCGGGTTGGTTGGTTTGGTTCTAAGATTTGTTTCTGGTTGAATAAGCTTGTCACTGATGCTACCTATCGCTTTTTTTCTGCAGTGCCAGACATTTAACCCATAACGGTGTGACACCAGTCTTCTGTCTATTACTTTGTGGAGTTCTGAGAGTCTGATGAAGGTCACACAAGGACCAAAAACGTTCACTCTATACTCCATGTTGTTCAAACACTTTTGAATAAATTTGTTTACTATTGACACCGGATCGGTGATAAATAAATAAGAAATTTTTACACCATCTTTTGGAGTATGAAGTCTCTATTAATACTTACTGTAATAGAGATACTGTTCTTTTCTGTATTGCTCGATCTGGATGTAGCATTCTGTACTTATTATATTTCAATGTAATTTTGCATCTGCATTGTCTGTTATTTATATTTACTGTTGCACTGTTATTTGAATAGTTATTTCTTTTGCATTCAGTTACATTCTATGAAAATCTTCAATAAAAATGAAAATTGAAAAAAAAAAACAATAATATAGTGTATGACATTGTAAGGGCTCCTAGGACAGCCAAAGTTATGTCAAAGTGAATGGATAGTAAGCAGTGGATACAAATTGCTAGTACAATCATACACTGCACTGTCACTTTCCTTTACTCTTTTTTGAAAAGAGTATTTAAAACGCTCCAAAAATTAACCTGTTTAGGGGAAGATGCCTGTCAATGCTTTTTCATACACAAAGTGGTTATATTGGAAAAAGGAAAGCTTTTATAGAACAATTGGCCTATTTTGGGGACTAGTAAGTGCAACAGGCTTATTTTGAAAAAAAAAAAAGTTGTGACAATATGCCTGGTTGAAAAGTGAGGAAGAAAAAGTTGATTCCCAGAAAAAAAGCTGACAAAAGTAATCCTTTATATTAGGTGCCACACCAACAAAGTGTTTGTATTGGAAGAAGCAATGATAATTTTTTAATTATACCAACAGAGTGGCATTTGCAATTGGCAACTATAGTGTTTGCGTGGGTTTCCTCCGGGTACTCTGGTTTCCTCCCACACTCCAAAGACACACTGATAGGGAATGTAGATTGCTAGCCCTATATGGGACAGTAGTGGCTGTCAATGTCTGTAAAGCGCTGTGGAATATGACCGCGCTATATAAGTAAGCATAATTAATTAATTAATTAATTAATTCATGGATTTGGAAAAAAAAATTGTGGCAGACTGTCAGCATACCTGGATTGTCTGTCAGTTGAAAAGGGAGGAATTGACTTTTTAAAACAAGTTGCTAAAACATATCTATGAATGGGAGCAGCTGCCACAGCAACATAGCATTGGAGTTGGAGGATCGCCAATGACATAAATTCAATTCAAATTTGTGGCACACTGTCAGTGTGCCTGGTCTGCCAGCTGAAAAGCTAGAATATTTTCTGAAATGGAAAGGATTCTCTGATCATGAGAACAGCACTTGGGAGCTAGAAGACGGTCTGGATTATCCTGCAGTTATCCCTTTATGGGAGCAGTTGCCACAACAACATAGCTTTAGCGGAGTGACAATTTTCACAATTTCAAGAAAAATTTGTGGCACATTTTCAGATCTTGGCCTGCCAGCTAAAAAAGTTAGACTATCTTCCCTGATGAGAACAACCTGGGAGCCAGAAGAGAGCCCAGACTGTCCTGGGGTGAGAAAACTGTCCCTCATAACAAACTGGGTTAATTACAATTTTTCAAAAAATTTAGGGTTCTGCCTATCCCAAGATTTTTGAGGTTCGCAATCCACTAAATGTTATTATTCTTTGGGGTCTAATAATTAGAGCCCCTGGGGAGATGCAAAAAAAAAAAAAAAAAAAAAACAAATAGCTCATACTCAGCCATCTTCCACACAGCCTTCTCTCCAAGCATTTTCTGGTCTCACAGGTGACATCAGTGACATCATGATGCCTGGGTCAAAGCGTCATGATGATAAAAATACCACACATGACCCTTGAGGCACAATCACAACCCTCAGCAGTTTCCCATGGCCACTGATGTCATCCAGGAAGACAGAATAAGCCTCAAAATTCTGGGAGAGAAGTTCTGATGCCCCCACAGAGCCCTAGAGAGGTGAGGTAAGGTGAGTATAACCTGTACATTTTTTTTTTTTTTTTTTTTTGCAGCTTCTTAGAGCCTCTGATATTGTACTCTAGGGCTTAAGAGACCACAGTGTATAAAAATAACACTTCCAATTTGAAATTGAAACTTGTGGGTGAGCCACAGGAATTCTCAAAATACAAATCTTGTGATGTTGGCCCATTACTATTGATAATCACTTTGAGATGTTTGGGAGAAGCTGCTTTTTTGTTGCAGATTTTTTCTGCTTTTTTTCTGCTTTTTTTTTTTTTTTTTGAGCCAAGCCTTGGAGTGACTACAAAAGCAATGGTAAATATAAAGGAAGCACTTATACTTCTCACTTATACTCAATACACTCCTGACTTTGGTTGAAAAAAAATCTGCAACATTCCCCCCATCTTTTCCGCAACATAGGGCCTTACCCTAGCTTGATTTTTCTCCATTGCTTTCAATTGCTTTTGTTTTGTGGGTTATCACGGTGCAATGAGTTATCAGATTTAGTTTGAAGATCGATACATCAGTACCTATGTAGAAATTCACATTATGCCCTGAATTTGTGTTTCCTTGCTACACTTCTGTGTACTAGCAGGCTTACTACTGAGAGAAGACATTGGGTAATGTTAGAAAGTTTGTCGCAACAAGCCCAGCTTGTAACTTTGGTCCTGCTCCCTCTCTATCTGATCATTATGCAGGAGAAAGAGAAGAGGATCACTGTGCAGAGCTGCAGTAGAGTATGTGTCATAAACACAAAAGTGATAAAAAATTATTTTAAAAATCATAATTATATCCCATAAGTGTGGCCGTACCAGTGATTGTATTGAGGCATAACTATGTTCTTGTCATGAGAATCTATACCTCTTTTGATGCATCCCATAATTTTATTTGCCTTGGCAGCAGTTGCCTGGCACTGGTCACTAAAGGTAAGCTTGATGTTCACCAAAATCCCAAAGTCTTTTTAATTGGCAGTCTTACCCAGTAATTTACTATTAAGTACATAATCATACATTTTATTTCAGCAACCAAAATGCATAACCTTACATTTGTCAATATTAAACTTAATTTGCCAATCTCCGCCCATGCTTCTAGCTTCCTTAGATCCCCTTGTAATAGTCTACTATCCTCTTCATTTTTGATTACCTTACAAAGTTTAGTATCATCTGCAAATATGGACACCCTGCTCTGTAAACCGTCTACCAGGTCATTAATAAAGATATTAAACAGGAGAGGACCCAATACTGACCCCTGTGGCACCCCACTGGTGACTGTGACCCAGTCTGAATATTTACCATTAACAAGTACCCTCTGTTTCCTATCAGTGAGCCAGTTGCGAACCCAAATGCATATATTTTCCCCCCAGTCCCAACATTCTCATTTTGTATACCAACCTTTTATGTGGTACCAAATCAAAAGCCTTTGAAAAGTCCAGATATACCATATCTACCGCATTACCCATGTCCAGTCTAGAACTGACCTCTTCATAGAAGCTGATCAGATTAGTCTGACAGGATTGATTCCTCATAAACCCATGCTGATTTCAGGGTGTTATAAGATTATTTACAGTTGAAACCAGAAGTTTACATACACTATATAAAAAGACACATATGCATGTTTTTCTCACTATTTGACATGAAATCAGAATAAATATTTCCCGTTTTAAGTCAATTAGGATTACCAAAATTATTGATATTTGCCAAATGCCAGAATAATGAGAGAGATAATTTTTTAAGGCATTTTTATTACTTTCTGCAAAGTCAAAAGCTTACATACACTAATAATAATAATAATAATAATAATAATAACTTGGACCTGCAGGTTTCTGCCTCCCAGGTGATATCTGGGTAGTTGATATCCCCATTAATAATGACTTTATTATGCTTTGCGGCCTCATCTATTTATTTTATTAGTACATTTTCAGCTTCTTCCATTATATTTGGAGATTTATAAAAAACACCTATCAGTATTTTATTATTCTTTGTTCCTTCCTTAATTTCCACCCTTAATTTCCACCCAATTTGTTCACTTTGCTTTAATTCTTGTGAAAATCTTAAAGGGGTAAAGCAATTTCTAAATAATATTTTGAATACTTTGAAATAGGGTGATATATGTGAGGTTTCTAATGTTTAGGCTCTCAAAGCCAGGGAAATGGAGAAGCGGTCAGTATAAAGGCCCACATCACATGGCCTTTATACAACAAGATGGCAAAGATGGTGGCAGCTGTTTGCTCCTGCATCTATGGTTTTTATGAAGTGCATGTAGTGCAAGACAGCTGTCACCATCTTTGCCATCCTGATGTAATGTGCAATATAATGTGAGACTTTCTATGCCGAACACTCCCTCCATAGAGATTTTATTATTGACGGAATAGAAGACAGCTTTTACATCAAATGCTGAGTGCCACAATGCTATATTTCTATTTCTCGGCACTTTAGAAGATGTTTACTACTGCTGAACACTAGTGTGTAAGTGGAACCTCTAAAGATGATCTCTAAATAGAACAGGTATTTTTTTGGTGTTGCCACTCATTTTCTCAGTTCTTTTTTTATATTGAAAACAGTCTTGCCGCAGAACTCAGAACCAGAGAACATTTTAAAAGAGTTGTACCAAGTTTTGAAGTTACTCTGGCCAACGGATCCCGCACTAATCCTGAGAATAGAGTTCTGTTTTCCCCCATTCTGATGGATTGGCTGGTTGAGTATGTGCCATTCATTGTGAGGTCCAGATAAAAATCCAAATTTATATTGATATTACCAGATATCAAAAATGATTAACCAAACATAAGTAACAAAAATTCCCAGCCCCCCCAAAAAAAAATCCAAAAAAAAACTTACTGCCTGGAGCCCGAAATGGTGAGGGATTGAGGAATAGAGCGCCTTAACACTTTTCGTCTATATCACAGGTGTCAAACACAAGGCCAGCGGGCCGAATCCGGCCCGCTGCCTTCTGTTATCTGGCCCGGCACTTATCTGGCCCGCAGGGGCGCGGCATTTTTTATTGTCTATGTAATGTAAACCAGCCCAGGGCAGGCCGCTTAAAAAAAACAAAAAAAAACAAAGCTGCGCGATACCTGTCCTGGGCTAGTTTACAAGATCTCTGCATGTCAGCGCAGGCGGCGATACAATGACGTCATTGCGCCTCCTACGCTGACACGCAGACGTCGCGGACAAGAAGAGGAGGAGGCGGCGGCTGCATCAAGGCATCGGAGGTAGGTGAGAATGTTTTTTTATATATATAAATAGGCCGTTGCCTGCTGGAGTATCCCCGGCACGTAACGGCCTATTTACTTATCGATCCCCGCTGCTGGTTGTGGCCGCCCCCCGCTTCCCCTTCTGCTATGGGACGCAGAAGCAGTTGTGTGCAGGAGCGGAGATGGTAAGTGAGGCCGCGGCCGGCGAACCCCATCAAATACTACTATTATTATACTCCGGGGTCTTTTCAGACCCCGGAGTATAATAATTGTAGACCCAGGGGAGGTGATAAACATAAAAACCTGTGTTACTCACCTCTCCGGCGGACAGGTGTATTTTATACTGATAACAATGTCAAACAGGTGCCATTACTACAGGTAATGAGTGGAGGACAAAGGAGCCTCTTAAAGAAGAAGTTACAGGTCTGTGAGAGCCAGAAATCTTGCTTGTTTGAAGGTGACCAAATACTTATTTTCCACCATAATTTGCAAATAAATTCTTAAAAAATCAGACAATGTGATTTTCTAGATATGTTTTCTCATTTTGTCTCTCATAGTTGAGGTCTACCTATGATGTCAATTACAGGCCAGCCTTATCTTTTTAAGTGGGAGAACTTGCACAATTGGTGGTTGACTAAATACTTTTTTTCCCCACTGTATCAGTGGATCTAGGGTGTGATAGCCTACCAATATAGAGATATGTAGGGAGAGTTAACTTTCCTCCTTATGACCCACCACCCTTGTCTTATGTGGACCACAGTCGCCACTAGATCATCCATCTGAAGCACGGTAAGACCATATGGTTTTATTTTCATACAGGCCGCCAGGGCTGCTTTAACCATAGGGCCAGCGGTGTACTTGCACCAGGAGGTCACAGGTATAGCCAAATCAACTAGAGAAGGGTTAACCTGGAGAGCAAGCCAAGGTCAGTAAATCAGGAATAAAGCAGAACACAGGATATTGAGAACACAATGATCAGGAAAACTAATGCAATCACAGGCACCTGAGTAATGAAATTGTCAGATTACACTGCCTGAGCCCTTGATTGAATGAAGATGTACAGTCCTGATTGGCTTTGTATACAGTGGCTTGTAAAAGTATTCATACCCTTTGAACTTTTTCACATTTTGTCACCTTACAACCACAAATTTAAATGTATTTTATTGAGATTTTAAGTGATAGACCAACACAAAGTAGCACATTATTGTGAAGTGGAACAAAAATGTCCCAGCACAAGTTACAGGTGCCTCCAGTTGGGGTGGAAATTGATGTTGCAGGCAGGGATTCCTGTGCTGTAAAGCAGTGGCATGGCCACAGTTCCACACAGCAGAGCAGCGGGTCAGTGCCAGGTGCAGGGATGGCCGCTTGTTAGGAGACTGGGTCAGGTTTGTCAACTGTCTAAGATGGTGGTCACAACAGTGGAACTATAGCTGGACCAGTCCTGTGTTCTTTAGTGGGGCCCTCTGGAGGGAGTTCACAGGAAGCGCCGAAGGGATAGAGGAGGCTCGCGGTCTTAAGGAGGGAAGATCGGGGGATGGAGAGTCCCGGATGACAGTGGTATAAGCCTTCAGTTGTTGATCCCCAGGATGTCAGCTCCATTTAGAAGAGGTCTGGTGCCACCTGCTGAGGTAAGGAGGCTGACGCTTCTGAGAACCCATGTGTGGCCGGGTTTCTGCAGTGGGTGGATTGAGCTGCTGTGAAGGACTTGTGGTGGGCACCAGAGATATCACAGGAGGGCCCACTATGCAAGTAAGGTCCAGGAAAGCACAGAATTGGTCCCAAGCAAAGAAAATAAAATATAACTTTTAATAAATAACCACTAAAATATCCAACCCATAATTTATCATCGACCTATCTAAATATGCAAATATACACAAAAGGTTGAAGAGAGCATATTCAACCTAATAAACAAAGTTGATCTCAAACAGTGGAAAGAGGTCTAAACGCTAAATTGACTCTAGATATATATAAATCTCAACTAAATATATGTCAATAAAGCTACATAACCTCATATCCTCCCCACACTTAAACTGTTGATATCAACTAAAATATAAAAGCCCTCTAATGTCAAATAACGCTCCTATGAGACATTCCTGTCCCCAAACAGCGTCTTAAACTACCTCAAATAACGCTCCTATGAGACATTCCTGTCCTCAAACAGCGTCTTAAACTACCTCTACGCGTTTCCCCTTTCTATAAAGGTTCATCAGGAGTTGATAATGTGAACTGAGACTAAGATATGTCCCAAAAAAATATAATAAAATATACAAATGCACAGATGCAAAGATGAATAAAGACGCGGTTAAAACCATGATTCCTGGAGCTCAGATGGTAAGCTCCAGTACTATTAAGCGGTCGACGCTGAAGCTCATGCGTTTGAATGTGATATAGACATGTGTGAGCCACAACCACGCCCCCCGATGATGTCACTGCCAATCAGGGCTCTCCACATAGAGCAACCTATCACTGGCCAGTTAACAACAGATACTGAGGAGTAGGTAAATAATAATAATACATATGAAGGATCAGAGATAGAAAAGAAACCAAAGAATACCACCATATAGAAAAACAGATATAAAAATAATATTCATATAGATGAAACTAAGGTACATATATTCTACAGATAACAGTGGAGCCAGTAATACCAATTTCACTACAGACCACTTCAAATATAGTCAAGGTGAAAAACTCCATTATAGATGTTGATTCCGTGGACAAAAATAAAAAATGCAATAAAAAAAAAAAAAAAAAAAAAAAAACTTTTATTTCTCTTTTTTTCTTTTCTTTCCCCTTATTATTCTTTTAGAAAAGTGCAAAGCCCTGATATAGAAAATTATATAAAGGAAGTAAAAGAAATAGTCTCATTAAGACCAAGAGGCTTGATGGATTTAAACCTAAAAATCCACTGGGCTTCTTTACAGAGGATAACCCGATCCCAATCTCCACCACGAGGGGATTTGTGTACCCTTTCCATCCCTTGAAATTTTCTGGAAAAAACATCCCCATGATGATATTCCCAAACATGATTAGCAATTGGGGTATCTGCTCTACGAGTAATATCACCAATATGATCTAGAATCCGTCTACGAAATTGCCTCTTTGTCTTACCCACATAATTTAGAGGGCAGGAACACGATACTACATACACTACTCCTTCTGTGAGACAGTTAATAAACTCCCTAATTGCATACTGATGACCCATGGCATGTGCTGTAATGGTAGAGCCTTTGCCTATATAGACGCAGGCTCGACATGCTCCACATTTGTAGGTGCCTGAGGGCCGCTTCGTACCCAACCAAGTAGAACCTGTTTGAATAGAATTTAGATGACTATGTGTAATCCTATCTGCAAGGTTTCTCCCTCTCCGATAAGTAATCGAGGGTTTAGAAGTGATTACTTCTGAGACATCAGGATCTTGTTTTAAGATGTCCCAATACATCCGTAATATTTTAAAAACTTCCTCTGATTTATTATCATATGTGCCAATCATCCTGATGGTATTGGATGTCGGCATACATTGTTTGGGTACTAGCAAAGATTCTCTCGGAGTATCTCTGGCTACTTTACATGATTTTTCTAGTAGATGTTTGGGATATCCTCTTTCCATAAATCTATCAACCAAAAGTTGACTTTGTTGATCAAATTCCTGTAAGGAAGAACAATTTCTCCGAACACGGAGGAATTGACCCTTTGGTATGCCCCTTCTTAGAGGTTTAGGATGGTAACTTTCCCATCTCAACAGGGAGTTGGTTGCTGTGGTTTTCCTATATAGGGTTGTAGACAAAGAATTATCCTCTGTGATTGAGATCATAATATCCAAGAAAGGAATATGTTTCTCATGGATAAAAGATGTGAAATGCAAATTGAGATTGTTTTTATTCAAAAAAGATACAAATTCATGAAAAGCATTATGGGAGCCTGACCATATAATCAAGATATCATCTATGTATCTAATCCAGTCCACGATGTACATAGTCCATTGTTCACACTGTTCATTAAAAACATAACGTTCCTCCCACCACCCTAAATAGATATTTGCATAAATGGGTGTGGCGGGGCTCCCCCATAGCGGTGCCCCGCCACTGGTGGAAGAAACGTCCGTTGAACAAGAAAGAATTGTGTGTTAAGATAAAATTCAACAATTCTACAATAAAATTATTGTGGGCTATAAATTGGGTACCACGGGTCCCCAAAAAATATTCCACAGCTCCACATCCCAAATCATGGGGAATGGAGCTGTAGAGTGCCTCCACATCTAGGCTATCAAGGAGGGCCCCTGGTGGGAGATGGATGTCCTCAAGATGTCGAAGGACATCCATCGTATCTCTCACATACGATGGAAGCGCCAATACAAAAGGACGTAATATTTTATCAATATACGTGCTAGCTCCTTGTGTCAACCCATCAATCCCAGATACAATTGGGCGACCCTTGAGAGGATTAAGGCCTTTGTGTATTTTAGGTAAACAATAAAAAGTGGGGACCCGTGGAAACCTTGGATACATATATTCCCATTCTTTATGGGAAATAAGTCCCTCTGATTTAGCACAGTCAAGAATATGTATGAGCTGGTTACAGTAGGCAGAAGTGGGGTCACCAGGTAAATATTCATAACTAGAGGTATCAGTTAAGATATTATCACACATGGAGATATATTGTTCCCGATCCATCACTACTAAATTACCTCCCTTGTCTGCTGATTTAATAACTATTGTATCATCTTTCTCCAAATTAATAAGGGCCTTTAGTTGGAGAGTAGTCAAATTGCTTTTCCCCTTAGAACCACCCTCCAAGTGTGATAGCCTATTCTCCACCATTTTTAAAAGATGTCAATACACCTAGTATCACACGGTGGTGGATTTGTTCGATTTTTTAATCTTAAATCTGTTTGTGGAGCTGATTCTACTCATCCCTGCCCTTCTAAAAATAAAGACTCTAGTACCCGGAGGCCCTGTAAATCTTGTACCTCAATTCCCAACTCTCTAGACCTACTAAGTTCAATGCTCCTCATGAATTTAGACCATCTCAATTTTCGTACAAATAGTACACATCCTTGACCAAGCCAAAATGGTTAAATTTAGTTGAAGGGACAAACGACAATCCTTTACATAATACACTTAGTTCAATATCAGTGAGAGTTCGTTGTGATAGATTAATGACCTGTAGAGTGTTATCTGTCACTGTTTTATTACATGTTAAGGGGGGTTCCTGTCTCCCGCGAAGTAGCTATTGTGTAATCTGTGGGGTTTGGGATAAAAAACCATTCCCTCCATTATCAGTATGTGTTGAAAAATCCCCACCATTGATTTTTTCTTTTCTGCCTCTGCCCCTATTAGAGGCAGCAGAACTCCTCCCTTTATTACGATTATCATAGTCTGATGAAGATAGATCACTGTTACCTATATTTTTTGGTAGATCTACATATGCTCTGTTTTCACGGAACTCTTGTAAATCTCTCTGGAATTGATGATGTTTTCTTTGCTTAATGAAACCTGTAAATTTTTCAATATTTATTTGTAGTTCCCTTTCTTTTTTAGAGTAATCTACATCACTTGTGAATGTTTTAGCTTTCAAAATTACTTCATTAAGGGAGACTTCCAATTTCTCTAAGTTCCCTTTTTCTTCCTCTAATAGAAGAGAAATAAGACGAAGGGAAGACTCAGTGATTTCCTTAGTCCAGGCAGAAAACAATTGTGATGTCTTCAGTCTCTTAGAGGGCTGAATTGGGTTTCTCAATCCCCGAGGAATGATTTTATGTTCCATATAGTTACTCAACCCTTGAACTTCCCACCAACAACGAACATGATCCCTGTAGATTTTAGTTAATCCTTTAAATACTTCCTTAATATTGCAAGGCTGTTCACTATACGAGTATTCTTTCTCAGAAAAATACACTTTGGCTTCCTCCAACCACTGAACTGATTTAACACTTTCTGATAGGAATCCTGCCATGATACAGGGATAAAGATAAAGATATAAACTGAATGCCTAAACACCTGTAGCGGTGTCAGCTGAAAAAAAGGTGTGGTAATATATATCACCCTGGAGAATAAATTCACAGACAGTGAATCAGAACCACTAATATAAAACCTGAAATCACAGAATTGGTCCCAAGCAAAGAAAAGAAAATATATTTTTTAGTAAATAACCACTAAAATATCCAACCCATAATTTATCATCGACCTATCTAAATATGCAAATATACACAAAAGGTTGAAGAGAGCATGTTCAACCTAATAAACAAAGTTGATCTCAAACAGTGGAAAGAGGACTAAACGCTAAATTGACTCTAGATATATATAAATGTCAACCAAATATGTCAATAAAGCTACATAACTTCATATCCTCCCCACACTTAAACTGTTGATATCAACTAAAATATAAAAGCCCTCTAATGTCAAATAACGCTCCTATGAGACATTCCTGTCCCCAAACAGCGTCTTAAACTACCTCAAATAACGCTCCTATGAGACATTCCTGTCCCCAAACAGCGTCTTAAACTAGCTCTACGCATTTCCCCTTTCTATAAAGGTTCATCAGGAGTTGATAATGTGAACTGAGACTAAGATATGTCCCAAAAAAATATAATAAAATATACAAATGCACAGATGCAAAGATGAAAAAAGACGCGGTTAAAACCATGATTCCTGGAGCTCAGATGGTAAGCTCCAGTACTATTAAGCGGTCGACGCTGAAGCTCATACGTTTGAATGTGATATAGACATGTGTGAGCCACAACCACGTCCCCCGATGATGTCACTGCCAATCAGGGCTCTCCACATAGAGCAACCTATCACTGGCCAGTTAACAACAGATACTGAGGAGTAGGTAAATAATAATAATAATACATATGAAGGATCAGAGATAGAAAAGAAACCAAAGAATACCACCATATAGAAAAACAGATATAAAAATAATATTCATATAGATGAAACTAAGGTACATATATTCTACAGATAACAGCGTCCAGGAAAGCCGATCTTCAGGGCTCAGCCGGCTGGAGGTAGCAAGTGTGGTTAAGATGGTGGTGGTGCTCCTGAGGCAGGAATCTGGATGTGGAGAATACCACCTGTGCAAGTCCTCGGTGGACCACAGCACCCCAATGAGGTTGACCGGGATCCAGGGGGGAGATCCTGGGGTGTGAAGAGGCCAATATAACTGACTTACCCTAACCCTAACGGTGTCTGGCTATGGTTTTATCCGGTCAGCAGCAGGATCTCTCAGAGAACACGTCTGTGCAGCTCGGCAGTTAGACACACCCTGTCACATTAACTTTGACAAAACTTCAGCTGTGTTTGCCTTAGAGAGCTAGAAATTGGATAGATAGGTTCCTAGGAGCCCTGACAGTGTTCTACACTATGTTTTAAGCCAATTTAAAGTGTGGTTTGTACCAAACTTGTTCGTTCTGAAACAAATCAGGAACCTGAGCCGCCGAACCTGAACACAAAACAAATCTTAAAAGGTTTGCACATCTCTTGTTGTTCAAACCAGCTGCAATCAATTTACCCACAGCTATATCTGTTGCTGTAAATTTAAGATTACTTTGCACTTTAGGTTCTTAACAAACCACTTAGGACCGAACACAAACATTTAGTTTGGAGCAGTGAACCTGAACACGAACCAAACCTTAAAAGGTCCCCCCATCACTTGTCATAATTTTTAGGCAAAATAATGTAGAATCTCTGTAGATGGAAAAAACACTAAACTTCAGAAAGGCCTATTTTCTGCAGAAGATCTTAATGGTGTAAACTGGGACAGCGTCCTTAAACACAAAAAAAACACAAAAAACATGGGAAGAACCATGTTTGAAACAAATGGAATCCCATGTTCTTAAGTTAAAGTGTAAAGGAGTGGTGTTCCCTGTTGGTTGTTTTAATGTATGCGCATTAACCTCCTTTATCAACTCATGTATATATTTCTAGCTCATCTATGTTTACTTTTGCACAGTATCACTTGTAACATTTGTTCTTTTCACCTGATTCAATATGTTCTGAGATGAGTGATGGTAGATTACCAGCTTTCAAAATCAAAAAGTAGATTCACAGGAAGAAGTCTTTTTTTTTCACTTTTCCTACTGCTTTGTAATCCATTTCTGGCTTTGGCTCAAAGTAATTCCATGAATAACTGCCACAAAAAAACAACTTTAAAAAAAAAAACTTGTGTATAAACAATTATAATACAACACCATATGATTCAAATTGAAATTGGAGACATTTGCAGGTACAGTAAAGTCCAAAGAATTATAATAGTAGGTCAAAAATTGTACGTGTCTTATGAAAGAAAATCAAAAACATAACCACTACCTAGTTAAGGACATATTAAAAGAGCATCTTTATTTCAATAATATTAAAACTTATTGTAGCAAGATAAGCAACCTACAAAAACTCACTAAAACACATAGTTCAATAGTGGTCAGGAAAATAGACAACGGGTACAGTGGATAAGGGAATAGTTTATGTCTTTATTTTCTGCTGAAATCCCTAATATCCAAAACTGCCCAACATGAAATAACTTACAATGCCAAAATAAATGGTTCAACCTCCTCTTATTACCAATATAGGATGACACCACTTTAACTATCTGGGAATCTGATAAATATCCCACATATACAGTGGTGAAACTAGCCTTTTTGCTGCCTGAGGCGGACTATTGAAAGACACCCCCCCCAAAAAAAAAAATATAAAATTGCGTTTACATGCTGTTAGCGTCACACGCTGTTATTGTCGTACAATAAACATACACAAACTTATGAAACAGTTTTTAAGAATACTTCTTACCATATTACTTCAGTATCAGATCAACAAACCGGCATTAACAATGAAAGTAACTTCACACATCTTCTGCTTGGTGGATGGACGAGCCCACGTGGCCCCCATTCTCTAGAATAGGAGCGCCGCAGATAGCTGAGTACTGGACTTCGGGTATCTTTGGCACTCCCATTGAAGTGAATGAGAGCCACGCAGGTTCGTCCATCCACCAAGAGACACATCTATATATGGCTGCGGTCAGGCTGAATTCCCACCCAGTGGGGGAAAAAAAAAAACAATTCTCAGGCTCAGTGGGGGTCTCAGCTGACCGACCCCCATCAATCAGGTATTTATCCTCTATCATTTAGGTGAATACAGGGCAGTAACATTTTGTGACTTACAGGTGACGTCTCTGACTAATCCTTCACATTTCCCTTCTCTTCCCTCTGGACCGCCATGGCCACTTCTTCCAGCTGTGACTTGTGTCTATAAAGTTTACAACACAGACATCTTTGGCTCCTCACTTTTCCAGGCATCCGACCCACATTGTCCTCACCAGCACACCCATCGTGCTGCTACCCCAATTATATAATATATGATATAACCCCCCATAATGAATTTATTTATATTAATAATGTCCGTGTGTACCCTGTATAAATAGTGCCCCTTATTAATAATGTCCGTGTGTACCCTGTATAAATAGTGCCCCTTATTAACAATGCCCCAGTTGTTAACTAATTAAAAGGTTTTCCAGGTCATTAATAAACTAATCAGTAGGGCTCAAAAACCCAGGACCCCCAGGATCAGCTGTTTGAATGAACTGTGGTACCTGTGTAAACGCCGTGACCGCTTTTCTGTTTACATAGTGTCATTCATCTCATAGCGGCCATGTAATGTAACTACAGCCTCGTCCTATACACGTCTATGTGACAAGGCTGTAATTACATCACACGGTCACTATAAACAGACAGAGTGTGATATAAATAGGCGCCATAGCCCCCCATACAACTGATCAGAGGCGGGGTCCACTGATCTCTTATTGATAATCTGTCCTAAGGATAGAACATCAATAAAAATGAGCTGGAAAGACCCTTTAATAAAGCCCAAGTGCCACCTTAAAGGGGTTGTCCAGGATAACCACTTTTTTAATATGACGCTGGGGAAGGTGCTCCGGTGTCTCCCAGCACTTTCCAATCCTGCTGCTCCGGTGTTTTCTTCCCCACAGCACTGTGATGTCCCGTGTCAGTGACCTCAGCGGTCATGTGCGGTGGGGACTTCTGCCAGAAGAGAACACCAGAGCAGCAGAACCAGACTGCGGTAGGAGACATCGGAGCACAAGGGACAGGTGAGTAGGTGTTTTTTTTTTTTAATACAGTATTACATGGTATTATGGCCCACAGTGGTCCCTGCACACAGTATTACATGGTATTATGCCCCGCAGCGGCCCCTGCACACGGTATTATGCCCCTTCAGCGCCCCCTGCACACAGTATTATGCTCCATAGTGGCCCCTGCACACAGTATTATGCCCCTCAGTGTCCATGCACACAGTATTATATAATAGCCTTTGTCCCACATGGGGATTCAGATAGCGCACGGCGGCCCCTGCACATGGTATTATGCCTCATAGTGGCCCCTGCACACGGTATTATGTCCTATAGTGGCCCCTGAACACCGTATTATGCCCCGCAGCGGACCCCTGCACACGGTATGATGCCCCACAGCGGCCCCTGCACACGGTATTATGCACTGCAGCAGCCCCTGCACATAGTATTATGCTCCGGAACAGCCCCTGCACACGGTATTATGCTCCATAGTGGCCCCTACACACAGTATTATGCCCCGCAGCGGCCCCTGCACACGGTATTATGCTCCATAGTGGCCCCTGCACACGGTATTATGACTCAAAGTGGCCCCTGCACTCGGTATTATACTCCATAGTGGCCCCTGCACACGTTATTATGCTCCATAGAAGTCCCTGCATTCGGTATTATACTCCATAGTGGCCCCTGCACTCGGTATTATACTCTATAATGGCCTCTGCACACGGTATTATGCCCCATAGTGGCCCCTGCACACAGTATTCTGCTCCATAGTGACCCACCCATGAACTATTATACTCTGGGGTGTTTTCAGACCCCAGAGTATAATGATCAGAGACCCAGGTGGTGACAAACATAAAAACCAGTGTTACTTACCTGGGCTCTGATGCACTCCCTACTTCCGGCCCTCTTCAATGTCGCACGGACCGGCGTCGCCACATAATGACGTCGGCCTGGCTCACATGACGCCTGGGATGTCACCAAAGAAAGCCAAAGCCTGCTGGGAGTAACATCGGATCGCTGGAGAGGTGATTAACACTGTTTTTTATGTTTATCACCTCCCCAGGGTCTCCGATTATTATATTTCGAGGTCTAAAAAGACCCCGGAGTATAATAATATTAGTATTTGGCCTCGCTTACCGATCCCTGCTGCCGCTCACAGCCACTTATGCTCCCCATTCTGCGTCTGATAGCAGAAGGGGAAGTGGAGGTGGCCACAGCAGGTGCGGGGATCGATAAGTAAATAGGCCGTTACCTGCTGGGGATACTCCAGTAGCTAACGGACTATTTATATATATATAAAAAAAGGTATCCTTACCTGCGATCCCTTGATGCAGCCGCCGCCGCCTCTTCTTCGCCCGCGTCCACGTCTCAGCGTAGGAAGCACAATGACATCATTATATCGCCGCCTGCGCTAAGATGCGGAAATCTCGTAAACCAGCCCAGGACAGGTATTGTGCAGCTCTGTTTTTTTTTTTTTTCTAATTGGCCTGTCCTGGGCTGGTTTACCGTAAATAGAATGTAAAAAATGCCGCCCCCCGCGCCGGACAGTGACGCCGACAGTGCCGCCCCGATAGTGTTGTGGCTCCTTCTGGAATAAACACAGGGCCATATAGTTAGTCTTTGTAGCACCCTTGTGTATATATTCCAAGAAAACACCTGACCATAAAAGAAGGGTCACTACTGAGGGCTGAAATAGAAGAATTTGCTAGCCCACCAGAAAAAGGTAGTCCGTTGGCAGCCTATCCCTATTATTAAAAGCAAGAAGCTAAGGGCTACAAGGCTGAACAATAACCCACTAGGTGCGGCGTTATATAAACACACTGATTTTTAAGCACCCAATAGCTTAGTCTGTTTATAATCCATCCCTCACTCATGTACCTCACAGCTGAGGGATAAAGGGCTGACCAACAGGCTATACAATGCAGTTTTTATGTAGAGGTACACTCTGATGTTTCATCAGAGGTGTAAAAATTAAGAAGACCCAGTAGAGGCAATGTGCTAAACATTCAGTGTTCCGATGGGTCTTATAAAGCACAGGGACCATCCCTTTATCAGAAAGCCGGACAATCACTGGAGAGACCTCCTCCAGCTGATCGTAGAAGGCCGGACTTCACAAGGGCGGGGTATACCGGCACATGGGTGGTAACGACCAATAGGTTGGCAGGAAAATGAACCTGCCTCCCATAGAACCGACTAGAGCCATAAACTAAAACAGACCCACATGTGACGTCAACACATGCAGTTACAGTGTTAGAGAATGCTGCTATAGGTAAAATACCGGCAAAAGGAACATAATGGATATAGAGCTGTAATAGAATTTAACTAAGAGGCACTAACAAGAGGAGAACAATTGAGAATACGATGATGTAATCAATAAATTAGGAACCATGCTCAAAATGAAATCTAGCAAAGCAACTCCATAAGGGGGTATTTTGCAAGCAGACAGAACCCAGGGTGTAAATAAAAAAGGATCATAGAGGCTACCAGTCCAAAACCTCTATGGATAGTACTAGAGATATTGAAAAACTCTCACAACCATTTGACCATGGACCAGATACAGTGTCGGACTGGGATGTCTAGGGCCCACCAGTGGAATTTTTTCTAGGGGCCCATCATCAGGACCCCTGCAGATCAGTGGTACCGAGTCAGGGCGGCTAAAGGTAATAACATGTCGGGAGCCATGCTGCTCACCCGCCATACCATGTACACCACTGCACTACCTAAACCTACTGCTACACCCTGTATGGCAAGTGAACAGCGTGGCTCCTAGAATTGTTACCATTACCTGTAACCGCACTGTCCTGGAAAAGCTGATCTGCAGAGGTCCTGGCTGTTGTATCATTGCAGATGTAATATTGATGGCCTATCCTAAGGACAGGCCATCAATATTAGAAAGATGGATAAATCCTTTAAAGAGGTTGTCCAGGAATTGAAGCAACCCATGTGGCTGGCGGGAGGTGTAAAGTAAAAAATAAATAAATTAAAATGCATACTCAAATGTCCCCAGCGCTCCATTGTCCGCTGCCAGTGTCCATTCAGTCTCATGCTGGCGACTCCTTGCTGGGAGTCCTGCACCTCATGTGACCACTAAGACCAATTAGGTATAGGATTTCCAGAAAGGAGGCGCCGCCATGAAACCGAACAGACACAGGCAGGGGACAACGGGGTGCTGGGGACACGGGTGTATACTTTTTTTTTTTAGATTTTCTTATTTTTACACCTGCCTGGCAGCCGCCACTCTGTTCTCTCCAGTTTATGGACAACCTCTTTTAAGGGGTTGTCTGGTCCAAATTTTTTTATGGCCACTTCACTGGTCCCCCCTCTCAGTGACCTCTTCACTGGTCCCCCTTACTGTATGGGGAACAGTGATGGATCCATTATATTGTGTGGGAGCAGTGATGGGGGCTAACATCCTGTGGGGAGAGGCACATTAAACTGTGATGCATATTAAAGGGGTTGTCGCAGATCAGGTATCTATCAGGTATCTATCCTGAGGATAGTTGGTAGGTGGAGTTTTCCACCCTTATGTTCACCTCCTATAATCTACATTTCTCAGACATATAATTAGTACTATTCTAGATACTACACCCTTTCATGTTTGCATTCCTTTACTATCTACATACCACATTTTCCTTGACTCTTTATACAGAACTTATATGAAAACTACCACTTCTCTCCATATACCTTGGTTCACAACTTATTTTATATCGTAATGATGCATTATGTAATACTGTTCCAGGTGATCACCCCAGCTTTGTTATGTGGTCTCTTGATTATACCATATACTAAATGTGATGCGACTATTATTGATGTATATTTGATGTATATTATTGTATTTCTTCACATTTATCACTATATGATTTATTGTCATTGTAGAGTCAGATGAAGGTCAATTAGACCGAAACTTCACAACTAGAATTGTACTCTACACACTATGTTTTGGAAATAAATTTCACTATTCAAAACGCTTTAAAGTACAGAGTCCATTATCTATGACTATTTATTGTTTTCAGTCACCTCCCCTGGGCTGCCATCTATTAGAAAGGGGCCTGCAATATGCCAAGGCCCCTTTCCAATAACAGTATGTATAGCGGTCGGGGAACCAGGCTTTCCCCGACTGCTATCATAGTGGTCCGGGGTCCCGGCCATCTCCAGCTGGCCACGGGCACCATACCCTGCCAAGCCCGGTGCGACCACGATCATTATGCCACTGGTCAGGGGCTCGATCGGGATGATCAGGATCCCGATCGGGCCCCTGACCAATGCATCTGCATTGGTAACATGAGGACTAATAGTTGGGGCTCGGGGCCCACCGACCCTGACCAGATACATCACACCCCGTTGTCCACGAAAATAAAAACTTCACCCATAGTGTTTATCAATAGAACAGATGTTATAACAAAATATAATATAACATCTATAAAGCACAAATAAACCCAAAAAATTCCATTAATAAGCAATAGTTTACATAGACCAAATTTATTATGATAGAACCAATCAAAATACCAGCATAATAACCGTATCACAAAAGATTCCTTGAAACCTGATGACAGAAGAGTCACCACCATGCTGCTCAGTCAACAGGAGTATCTTCCCCACGGTTAATGCTGTTAATGTGGTCTCTGATCCTCCTGTGGAACTCCCTAATGGTTTTTCCCACATACTGGATCCTGCAGGAGGAACAGGTGATGAGATAGACCACTCCTTGCATTTTGTAATTTATAAAGTTCTTGTTTTTATACCATTTCCTGGTAGTGGTACTTTTAAACAATTTGCTAGAATTGATAAAATGATATGCCACACGGATATGTACCTAATAAAACCTTTACCTGTCTGTCTAACCAAGTGTCAGAGTTTGTAGATGACAGGTGACTGTGTACCAGCTTACCCCTCAAATTTGCTCTTCGCCTATAGGTCACTGTTGAATAGCTGTTTAGAAGGGGGCCAATGTCTGGGTCCGATTGTAAGATACCCCATGCACCCTGCAAAATCTTCTTCAGCAATGGCCCCATCATAAGTGGCTATAATTCTGAGGTTACTTCCCTCTCTCTTAATCTGCAGTTGTAGTAGGGAACCTCGATCAGAGGACAAAGCAAAGTGATGGGCTTTCCGCAATACCCCATCTGGGTAGCCTCATCGATGAAATCTATTCCATAAATCCTGACTGGCCACCTGATAGTCCTTCATAAAAGTGCAGTTTCTGCGAAGTCGCAGAAACTGCCCTCTTGGAATGCCTTTTCGTAGTAGGCCCAGATGCCAACTGTCCCACTTTAACAGAAGGTTTGTGGCTGTCTCATTCCTGAAGATGGTGGTACTCAAAGTACCGGATTCAGATTTCCTAATTCTCAAATCCAGAAATGTGATAGAATGTTTCTGGATATCTGAAGTGAAAAAAAGCCCCAAATTGTTGACATTCACGGTCTGCACAAATTCCTCAAAAATTCCCTTAGTGCCCCCCCCCCACAATAAAAACACATTATCTATAAAGCAAACTCATAGCAAGATGGATGATGACCAGTATTCCATAGTTTCCGAGAAGACCACATCCTTTTCCCAACAGCCCAGGTACAGATTTGCGTACGTGGGGGCACAAGGGCTCCCCATCGTGACGCCCTTGAGCTGGTGGAAAAAGTGGCGGTCAAACAGAAAAGTGTTGTGCCTCAGAATAAAATCTAATAAATCAACAATCAATGCATTGTGTGCCTGGAGATGACTTCCTCTGGAATTAAGGAATTCCCCCACAGCCCCACACCCCCTGTCATGGGGTATGGAGCTGTAGAGGACTTCCACATACAGTCTAGCTAGAAACACATCTGGTGGAACTGACAGATCCTCTAAGCACTTCAGGACATCAGTCGTGTCCTTGACAAAAGCGGGCAGAGACATGATGGGAAGACCTCATAACAACTGCGATCATCAAGGATAGCTCTACACATGCTAATGTAGTTAGCCCGATCCATGATAACAAGATTTGCCCCCTTATCCGAGGGTTTAACAATTATTGAACTATCCTGTTCAAGATCTTTTAATACTTCTCTCTCCCTCCTACATAAGTTAGATCGATATGATAGCTGCTTAGTGCCGATATGTGACAGTTGATTAGTAACGCATCTAAGGAACGCATCTATTGCAGTATCATTAGAGATTGGTGGAATTCTTTTAGATGGTAAATGAAGGAAGATAAATGGTCTCTTTCCTAAATCCTCCTAACCTTCTTCCCACAAACCCCCCAATAATCTCAACAAGGGGAGATCTTCCTCACCTATCCCTAACATGTCACAGTTTCTTTTGTCCGTAATTTTAAAGAACTTCCTCCATTTAAGTTTTCTACAAAAGAGGTTAAGGTCTTTAATCCAGGTGAATAAATCAAAGGACAGAGTAGGGACAAAAGAAAGTCCCCTCTTTAAGATATTCTCCTCTTCAGTAGTAAGTCTTCCAGATGATAAATTGAGAATTTGCATATCATCTTCCAGGGCACTACAATACATTTCTTCCATGTCCTGCGGAGGTAGTCTGTCATGGGGGCCCTTGTGATAACCCCACTGCCCTATTAGTGTTAGCTCTATCCCTACTGTGACCCTGTCTGGCACTATTAGCGTTCTGATATCTCCCCCTAGCTCCTTGATTGTTTCTGCCTCTTCGGTTGCGAGATCTAGAATTCTCGCTTCGTATTCAGAAGAAGAGGGTTCCGTCTCAGGTTCCCACCTTCCCGTCTCCTTAGCTGAGAAGTCAAAAATTCTCCCCTCCTTAAAATCTTCAATATCTCTCTTAAATTGGTGATGTTTTCGCTCCTTCATATATACAATGAAGCGCTCAACAGTCTGTTGCAATATTATTTTGTTGCGTTCATAATCTGCATTACTGCATGTTATAAGGGCCCCATCGGGCAATATGCACATGTGAAAAAAGGGACATTAAAAATGGATGAAACTGTCAGTTTTAACGTCTGTTTTCCATCAGTGTGTCACTTGTTTTTATTAGTTTTCTGGCCATCTGTAAAAATGATCCAAAATAAGCCATGTTCTATTTTTTACAATCTGTTAAAATGGTCTATTAAAAAGAATGGACATGTGTAAGTCCCGATTGACTCTCATTGTTTTAATATTGGATGTGCAATGGACACTAAGAAAACTTCTGTTACATGTCCTTTTTTCATGTTTGTGAGCATGGGGCCTTACTATCACTATACAGCTATGTTCATGAAGCCTAGTAGAAACAAGACTGATGAATCAATCAAAGATTACAGAATTATTGTGAGGAAATATAATATTATATAGTGCTTAACATTTTCCATTTTTGAAAATGTCAATGTTTGTTAAACAACAAATTGCACATGATTATATGATCAAATAGAGAGATAGCCATTAGTCTATGTGAATGCCCAACCAATGTTAAACTTTTTTATCATAAATATGTATGTATAATTGCCTTTCCCTTGTAAACAGGATTCTTTCTGCCCAAAGGGAGAGAAAACAATTTGTGTGTTAATTTTATCTCACTTGTTATGTTATGCTTCAGATGTTTTGTATAAAAAAGAGATTAGATTAAAAAAAATGCATGTAACCTGTGTTTGAAATATAGGGAATTGTAATTAGAAGAGCTGTTAATTTAGATCTAATTCACACACCACGTGTACCCTAATGAGTATATACATGCAGTAATATTAACTTACGATGTAAAACATTTAAAAATGCACTTAAATATAATACAATGTATTCAGATCCAGCAAAGCTGTTGTTTGTTCCTCAGGGAATTTCAACAAGCAAATGTGTTTTCCTAAAATTGTTTGATGTCTACTACATAGTGAGGAAGCAAAGAAATGTCCTAGTCCATAGCTTGGACAGTTTAGAAATGAAAATATCAGTTATCTTCAGATTAAGGAATCTCAAATACATCAAAGTAGGTTTTATATCCCAAAGCAGGACAAGAATGAAATATTTGATAGTTCAGTATTTGTCAATCTAAATATAGGCATAGAGTAAAAGTAATCAAAATAGATATAAAGAAAAAACTTTAGTAGAATTGATCATGTTCTTTCTTTTATTTGTTGTTTCTACCAATGCCATGAAGTTTGATTGGTCATACTGTAAGTATACATGAAAAAGACAAAATATACTTTCCAAAAAGTTTTTTAAAATTAAGATCAATTAAGTTTGGTGTAATCAAGGACAATCTTCATTTATATAACCAAATTTTCTCATTGAATATTTGACTTTGGGTGGGTTTGATTATTTTAATGTAAGACTAAATTACTATTAATTAGCTAGATTTCACTGAAATTGAATGAAATTATTTAAATTTGACAACTGTTTATAATTAGTTGTGTGCTACATTATAAACATGTATTATGCTATTAAAATTGTATTAACAATATGAGAAAAAGCATGCATATAGATGAACAAGAATATTTTTTCAAGATACAAAAAAATGTTGTGCCCCTTAACAGCATTTTTTTTATCAGCAAAGTCCAGAAACAATAGTCCCAATCTGGTGGCAAATGTTCTATGAGTTCTTCGGACACTATTAAAGTTTTGAAGTTTTGTGGTTCTTGCAAACAGCCATATTTGAAATCTATGAAATATGTATGATGTATGTATGTATGAAATATGTATGTATACTCAAAAAAGGTTGTCATTTTTTCCAGTGGAGGTATGCACCCCACCATATGTTTTATAACTACAGTATATATGTTATTTTGTCTGTTAAAACTCTGTAAAATGTTGTACACTATATATCAGATCATATTTCCCCTGTAGAATATAATGCTATATGGGCAACCTTCCTGATTTAAAACTATGTCTGTTACTTATAGGATGTTAGCCAGCATTGTGATCTAAGTAAATATTGTGTCTAACACTACATAAAGACTTTATTTTTGTGCAATTACTACTTTTGTGCAACCCTACTTATGGATGATAGGCATGTAAGCAGATTTTTTATTAGTATTTTGCACCAGCTTTATCAGCAAGTATAGGCTCTTGCAATAAAGTGTTGTAAATATGATTTTCTTTTGCTGAAAAGCGTTTGTTTTTATTGTAGTGATAAGCAAGGTAATGAGAACAAGCTTGCGTATTTTTGCTAAAATATCTGCTCACACCGCATTTTATATTTGTTAGATGTAGCCAGGGGCGCACCGCTAATGAGGCGAATTGAGGCGGCCGCCTCAGGCGGCACTGTCCGGGGGGGCGGCATTTTTACTATTTCATGTAAACCAGCCCAGGACAGGCCGCTTTAAAAAAAAAACAAAAAACAGAGCTGAGCGGGGCCTGTCCTGGGCTGGTTTACAAGACGTCGCATCTCAGCGCAGGCGGCGATACAATGACGTCATCACGCCGCCTACGCTGAGACACAGACGTCGCGGACAAGAAGAGGAGGCGGCGGTGGCTGCATCAAGGCATCGCAGGTGAGTATAACTTTTTTTTTATATATATAAATAGGCCATAACCTGTTGGAGCATACCGGCAGGAAACGGCCTATTTATTTACCTACCCCGCGTCTGCTCGTGGCCGCCCCCGCTTCCC
Organism: Leptodactylus fallax; assembly: GCA_947044405.1. Classification (NCBI taxonomy): domain Eukaryota; kingdom Metazoa; phylum Chordata; class Amphibia; order Anura; family Leptodactylidae; genus Leptodactylus; species Leptodactylus fallax. Next base: position 6,170,955 of record CAMRHE010000024.1, read on the forward strand.
CCTTCTGCTATGGGACGCAGAAAGGGGAAGTGGATGCCGCTGTGAGCGGCCGCGGGTATCGGTAAGTGAGGCCGCGGGCCACAAATACTACTATTATTATACTCCGGGGTCTATTCAGACACCGGAGTATAATAATTGGAGGCCTAGGGTTGGTGAGGGAACATAAAAAGCAATGTTACTCACCTCCTGCGATCCGATGTAACTCCGAGCAGGCTTGAGGCCTCTGGTGACGTCATCAGGTCGCGTCGCCGGCCTGATCACGTGACGTGTGTGCGCAATTAAACAGGGCCGAAAGCTGCAAGGTGTCCAGGATAGGTAAGTAACTCTGGTTTTTATGTTTGTATACACCCCTGGGTCTCCAATCATTATACTCTGGGGTCTGAAAAGACCCCAGAGTATAATAATAGTTCATGGGTGGTCCAATGTGGGGCATAATACCCTGTGCAGGGACCACTGTAGAACATAATACCCTGTACAGGGGCCACTATGGAGCATAATACCGAGTGCATGGGCCACTATAGAGCATAATACCGAGTGCAGGGGCCACTATAGAGCATAATACCCTGTGCAGGGACCACTGTAGAGCATAATACCCTGTGCAGGGGCCACTCTGGAGCATAATACAAGTGCAGGGGCCACTATAGAGCATAATACCGAGTGCAGGGGCCACTATAGAGCATAATACCAGGTGCAGGGGTCACTATGGAGCATAATACAAGTGCAGGGGCCACTATGGAGCATAATACCAGTGCAAGGGCCACTATGGAGGATAATAGGAGTGCAGGGGTCACTATGGAGCATAATACCAGTGCAAGGGCCACTATAGAGCATAATACCAGTGCAGGGGCCACTATGGAGCATAAAACTGTGTGCAGGAGTTGCTGTGGAACATAATACCGTGTGCAGTGGCCAATGTGGGGCATAATACCCTGTTCAGGGGCCACTATGGAGCATAATACTGTGTGCAGGGGCCGCTGCGAGGCATAATACAGTGTGCAGGGACAGCTGCGGGCCATAACACTGTGTAATACTGTGTGCAGGGGCTGCTGTGGAACATTATAGTGTGTGTAAACGCGGTGCTATAAACATGGGCTATGGCACCTGTTTATATTATACGCTGTCTGTTTATAGTGACCGTGTGATGTAATTGTAGCCTTGTCACATACTGTAGACATGTACAGGACGAGGGTGTAGTTACATTACATGGCCGCTATGAGATGAATGACACTATGTAAACAGAGAAGTGGTCACGGTGCTTACACAGGTACCATTCAAACAGCTGATCAGTGGGGGTCCTGGGTTTTTGAACCCCACTGATTAGTTTATTAATGACCTGGAAAACCTTTTAATTAGTTAACACCTGGGGCATTATTAATAAGGGGCACTATTTATACAGGGTACACACGGATGTTATTAATATAAAGATGCACTTGGGGGTATTATTCATTATGGGGGGGTTATATCATATATTTTATAATTGGGGGTAGCAGCAGGATGGGGGCTTTGTGTAGGTGAGGACAATGTGGGTTGGATGCCTGGAAAAGTGAGGAGCCAAAGATGTCTGTGTTGCAAACTTTACAGAGACAAGTCACAGCTGGAAGAAATGGTCATGGCAGTCCAAAGGGAAGAGAAGGGAAATGTGAAGGATTAGTCAGAGACGTCACCTGTACGTCACAGAATGTTACTGCACTGTATTCACCTAAATTATAGAGAATAAATACCTGATTGATGGGGGTCTGTCTGCTGAGACCCCCACTGAACCTGAGAATTGGGTTTTTTCCCCCACTACAGTCATGGCCAAAAGTTTTGAGAATGACACAAATATTATATTTTCACATGATCTGCTGCCCTCTGGTTTTTATGTGTGTTTGTCAGATGTTTTTATCACATACAGAAATATAATTGCATTCATATTATGAGTAACAGAAGCTTATATTGACAGTTCGAATGAGTTAATGCAGCAAGTCAATATTTGCAGTGTTGACCCTTCTTCTTCAGGACCTCTGCAATTCTCCCTGGCATGCTCTCAATCAACTTCTGGACCAAATCCTGACTGATAGCAGTCCATTCTTGCAGAATCAATGCTTTAATTTTGTCTGAATTTGTTGGTTTTTGTTTGTCCACCCGTCTCTTGATGATTGACCACAAGTTATCAATGGGATTAAGATCTGGGGAGTTTCCAGGCCATGGACCCAAAATCTCTATGTTTTGCTCTCTGAGCCATTTAGTTATCACCTTTGCTTTATGGCAAGGTGCTCCATCATGCTGGAAAAGGCATTGTTGAGCGCCAAACTGCTCTTGGACGGTTGGGAGAAGTTGCTCTTGGAGGACATTCTGGTACCATTCTTTATTCATGGCTGTGTTTTTAGGCAAGACTGTGAGAGAGCCGATTCCCTTGGCTGAGAAGCAACCCCACACATGAATGGTTTCAGGATGCTTTACAGTTGGGATGATACAAGACTGGTGGTAGCGCTCACCTCTTCTTCTCCAAATAAGCTGTTTTCCAGATGTTCCAAACAATCGAAAAGGGGATTCATCAGAGAAAATGACTTTACCCCAGTCCTCAGCAGTCCACTCCCTGTACCTTTTGCAGAATATCAGTCTGTCCCTGATGTTTTTTCTGGAGAGAAGTGGCTTCTTTGCTGCCCTCCTTGAGACCAGGCCTTGCTCCAAGAGTCTCCGCCTCACAGTGCGTGCAGATGCACTCACACCTGCCTGCTGCCATTCCTCAGCAAGCTCTGCACTGCTGGTAGCCCGATCCCGCAGCTGAAACACTTTTAAGAGATGGTCCTGCCGCTTGCTGGTCTTTCTTGGGCGCCCTGGAGCCTTTTTGGCACCAATGGAACCTCTCTCCTTGAAGTTCTTGATGATGCGATAGATTGTTGACTGAGGTGCAATCTTTCTAGCTGCAATACTCTTCCCAGCTAGGCCATTTTTGTGCAGTGCAATGATGACTGCACGTGTTTCTTTAGAGATAACCATGGTTAACAGAAGAGAAACAATGATGGCAAGCACCAGCCTCCTTTTAAAGTGTCCAGTGGTGTCATTCTTACTTAATCATGACAGATTGATCTCCAGCCCTGTCCTCATCAACACCCACACCTGTGTTAATGGAGCAATCACTGAAACGATGTTAGGTGGTCCTTTTAAGGCAGGGCTGCAATGATGTTGAAATGTGTTTTGGGGGATAAAGTTCATTTTCTAGGCAAATATTGACTTTGCAAGTAATTGCTGTTAAGCTGATCACTCTTTATAACATTCTGGAGTATATGCAAATTGCCATTAGAAAAACTGAAGCAGTAGACTTTGTAAAAATTAATATTTGTATCATTCTCAAAACTTTTGGCCATGACTGTAGGTGGGAATCCAGCCTGACCGCAGCCATATATAGGTGTGTCACTTGGTGGATGGACGAACCCGTGTGGCTCTCATTCACTTTAATGGGAGTGCCAAAGATACCCGAAGTCCAGTACTCAGCTATCTGCGGCACTCCTATTATAGAGAATGGGGGCCACGTGGCCTCGTCCATCCACCAAGCAGAAGATGTGTGAAGTTACTTTCATTGTTAATGCCGTGTTGTTGATCTGATACTGAAGTAATACAGGAAGAAGAATTCTTAAAAACTGTTTTATAACTTTGTGTATTCTATATATTGTGCGACGATAACAGTGAGTTAAACTAGTAGCATGGAAACTGAGTTTTTTTTTTTTTTTTTTTGGGGGGGGGGCGTCTTTCTATAGTCCGCCTCAGGCAGCAAAGAGGCTAGGTTCACCACTGGATGTAGCCTTGTTTAGCTTTGTGATGATGGGAAAGAATGTGGTGTCAGCACATTGTGGGTTGTACTTAAAAAATACTTTTCTGTCTACCTGATCTAATAGTATTGGGGAGATCATTGAACTGTTAGCCAGCATGATGCCCTACATATAATCATGCGACTGCTAACTTAGAGAAGCCTTATTTATAGTTGCATAGTTATCCAGTATGATTGAAAAATGACTTTAGTTTTTTTTATATTGCATTTATTAGACCCACTAAGGGTCTTGACCCCCTAGGGGTCTGATAACTAATACAATGCATTACAAAGCATTGCAAAATATCTGCATTTGTATGACAGGCTGCATAAAGCAGCCTGTCATACAAATTATAGCCAGACAAGCCTGGGAGCCTTCAATAGACTCACGGCTGTCATGGCAATGGAACGCCAGCCCCGTATCTTGTTCCGGGTGCTGGCAATCCTCGCCAAAATGGCAGTGCACATGCGCCACTGGGAAAAAAGGCCCTCAGTCAGCTTTGATCGAGGCGGCAGGGGCCTTAATGATGATTGATCACGTCATTAGTATCGGGTCTCTGTTGTATAATACATACATATTTAAATACTTACTTAAAGTACTATTACACTGGATGTTGGGAAGGGGTTAAAGAGGTTGTCCAGTAATTGGAGAAACTCCAGAGGGACACATGTAGCATAAAAAAAAGCATACTCTCCTGTCCATGGCACTCCGGTGTCCATTGCCGCAACCCATTTGTGGTCGCACCCCGTGGTTCAGTCCCTGGAGGCCCTACACCCAACATGACCACTGAGGCCAGCAGTCGCTGAAGAAGGATCGATGATGTCAAATACATATGTCACTGGCCACTGAGGACACTAATTGAACTCAGTGGTCAAGTGGGGTACAGGGCTTCCGGGGACCTGGGCACAGCACTCAACCAAACAGGCTGCAGTGGGGAACAGGTATGTTTTGTTTTTTTATGCCATACCTGCCTTGGGGATTCTCTGGAATTTGTCCAATTTCTGAACAACCCCTTTAAAGAGGACCATTCACATCCTCAGAGATGTGCGGTATTACATACCGCTAGAACAGCTTTCCCAGTATGTGCCCCTGTGCTGGAAATATCTTTGCCATTAGTTTCAGCACTGATATCTCTTCCCTGTCTGTGAAAGATCCTCAGTGCGCCAACACCACTGTGGCCCCACCTGAGTCTTCTTTCATATAAACCACACTCACCGCCAGTGAATGTTGGGTCCACAAGATAAATACAAGACAAGCTTTCTAAATTTTATATATTTATTAACCCCTAAATGGGTCGGTATTAACATCTAACATATACAGTTCAGAACAGATATGCAGATATATGCAAGCATTAACAGTTACTAGTTACAATATACAGTACAATAAAAATAAAAAGGGAATAACATTGAAATAGTTACTTTACCATGCATCTCCTTGATGTGGCTCTATAGTCCAACACTCACACATGCTCTGTCATGTGTGAATAACCCAGTGGAGGCTTCTTGGCATGTGGCACACCAGCCTGCATGCTCTCACAGTCTCTCAGTAAACTCTCCATAGCAAAATCTCCTCCCACAGACCTCTTACCTCATCTTTTATACCCTTTATGCCACCTCCCGGAATGAGGTCATCGGCGGCAGCAAGTCTGATTGAATAATGCACTCAAGTCCAGATTCTTTGCAAAGAGCTGAGACCAAGTGGAATGATACAATGTTATCAGCCATATCTGATCTACAGTGCAGACTGGACAATGCATGTTTCTTGGATCACTCAGGGCTGTGTATGAATACAATGGAGCCCTGCTGGGATGGATACAAAGCCCTATTGTTCCAGCCTGGCCACTATTGCCAATATACACCTGGGATTATAGCTGCGCACATTATGAGTAAAGAGATACGCTACCCAGAGACCGAAATTCAGCTTTGAGTTATAACCATATTTAAGCCGAATCATCACACTGTCAGAAAGGCGGGCCTTGCAATTTAGTGTCATGACTGGCTGCACCGCCTAACAGTATTCTTGTACGTCTTATCTTTAAGCTGAGCACTGAAGCTGGGTGTACATTTATTTAAATACTGCACTGGTGTTACACAGTGATTTTGGCCATGGCTGTGTGACCAAAGATCACTGTGTCATTGCAAGTGAATAGAGGCACTTTGTGACCCAGAGGGTGCTGCAACTGTATTTTTTTTTTTTTTTTTTAACTCAAACTCACAGTCAGAACCACCTCCTTTCAATTGAATTAGTGCAACAGTCACAGCGTGGCTCAGTGATCTTCGGTCATGCAGCCATGGCCAAAATCGCTCTGTAGCACCAAGGAATACGTAAAACCTTAAAAAGAACTTGTTACCAGTGCAGCCTCTCTGTATACTTAGGCGGGGTTCACACTACCGTTGATGTCCGTTATGAAGGGAAAAAAACAAAAAAAACAAAAACGGACACCTATCATAACAGACATTAACGGACACTAACTGATGGCTATCAGTTACTGTCCATTATAAGTCTGTTACCCATAGACTTCAATGTTAAAAAAATAACGGACACTTGCTGTCCGTCAAGAATTCGATATTTCAAATGGACAAAAAAGTCCTGCATGTAGGATTTTTTGTCCGCAAAAAAAACCAGACTTCTGACGGATTGGGTGTAAAGGGACACAAACAGACACTAACGGACACAATATAAAAACCCATTGAAATGAATGGAAATTTTAACGGATTTCTGACGGTTCAGCTAGTGCCCGATGCTAAAATCTTGCAACGGACAATAGCAACGGACACTATTGATGGTCACCAACGGTAGTGTGAACGCCCTCTTAAAGAGCAGTGGAGGTAATGGCCGGCCCAGCACAGGAATGGAGGGGTGGTTCAGATAAGTGTCAGTTCCTTTCTTTTATTTCCTAACCCTCCCCTACTGCCTGCATTTAAATTTATGATCCCAGACAATCCCTTTAACATGATCAAACTTACTAATAGAACAATGATGGAAATAAGGTTACCAGATTTAAAAATGTAAGAGAAGTTTTCAGTGCACCACACGTGCAATCCTTCCCCATCTATGTGCACGACAGCATGAAGTAGAACATCACCAAAGATTTCTAAATCCAGCACTTAATCCACGACAATTAAAATAATATGGTTTTTTTGTAGCTCATATGTATTATTATGCTTACTTGTATAGCGCTATCATATTCAGCAGTGCTTTATAGATATTATCAGTCACTGTCCCATATAAGGCTCACAATCTACGTTCTCTATCAGTAGGTCTTTGGAGTGTAGGAGGAAACCCACACAAACACAGGGAGAACAAACAAACTCCTTCCACATGTTGTCTTTGGCAGGATTCGAACCCAGGACCACAGCGCTGCAAAGCAACCACTGAGCCTCTGTGCTGACCTGTTATATATTATAAGCCAGACAACTCAAAAGCTGACATGTTTCCAACCAGAGGTCTTCCTCAGTATCTGAGCTGTGTGGCTTTTAATCCATGTGATCTACAATAAAGAAATATAATTTTAATTGTCCTTTTGGCGTACTGGAGTGCTGGTGTTTGGATTTTTTGTTAAGATTAACAGAATTAGAACATGCTGCTGCTTTAGGGGCCCCAAAATTGGTGACCATATCCCTTTCCTTTTAAAAGGGGCTTTCAAGGGTTAAACTATTGATGACCTATACTTGGGATAAGTCATCAATACCAGATTGTGGGGTGACACCGGCACAGCCACAATCAGCTGATTGAAGAGATCACAGTACTTGGACAACCACTATGGCCTCTATACTGCAATAACTACTACATTGTACAATGACTGTGCTTGTTATTACAGCTCAGCCATATTCACTTGAAGCAATATAGTGGATTACTGAAGTGGACCACAATAGGCTTAGGGCCCTTTCACCCTAATTACTTTTCTGTCCATTCACTATCCATGCAAAAATCAGACAGCACACAGTCAATGGAGTCATTCACACATTGTTTTTCACAGACTGAGAGGCACTGAGAAAAAATAGTTTCTATACTCGCCATTCAATTCTATGGGTCTGTGAAAACAAAATCCATGAGTTGTCCGTTTTTCACAGATTCTTTGCTAGGTAATTGCTAATAAAAATGGATGACACATGGATGGGATACGTATCGCAAACAGAAATACACTAGGACGCACAAGGTCCATGTTTTTGTAGTCCCCAAAATAGATAGCTAGTGTGCAACTAACCTTAGGGGCCGTTCACATAGCGGAAAATGAAGAGGAATTCTTCATTTTCTGGCCGCCATTTTCCAGCCATCCTACGGGGAATGCTAGTGCAGAGCATCGGCACTCCGCTGTGGCTTTCTGCTACTGATTAGGCCCAGATGAATGGACCTCATCAGTGGGGAGTCTCAAGCCATGGATTCTACAGTTAAATCAGCTGCTGAATCCATGGCCAGATCAAGCAGGACGCTTATTTTTTCCGCATCCTGCTGTGATCACTTCTTTTCATTGAACCCCCTAACATTCCTAAGACATCCTTGCCGTTCATGCTAACATGTTATAGGCCACTTTAGACCTGTTGCCTATTAAACTGCGGATCAGCAGCCCAGGTGGCACAATGACAAATTTTGTACTTTAAATTATGAGGGCCTCCATATTTTAGCCCAGGAGCCTAAAGTATTGCAATGTATTTTAAAATGCCTTCAGTTCTATTACTGATTGCTTAGTGCAGCTTATAATAGAATCCTAATCAAGATAGACCTGGGAGCCTTCTATAGGCTCCCAGCTTCCTAGGCAATAGATTGACGCCCCAGGATATCATATTAGGAGGGCATATTAGAGCAGAGAAGGACATAGCAGTTTTGTGCAACAAAGGCAACCTCAGTGCTCCAAATTGATAATTTGTATATTCCCCTTACGTCCGACAGCAGCACAATATGGGGTATCTCTGCCCCTGTGTGTTGTTTTAGGACAGGTGGAACCTTTAATTAGCACCAAAAAGGTGCCTCCTACTGGCCCTATAAGAGGGCACAAGAGACCTCCCTCCACTGTGTTTTTTTCTGTCCTGTGTGGGACAGGTGGACGGAGGTCTCTTGTGACCTCCCGCTGCTAGGGGTTTTTATTTACCCCCGTCTTCCCTTTAGGGGGTACCTCGGTTCATTCCGATGCTTTTTTTCAGAAAAAGTAAGCTCCGGTCCTTCGGGGCCTGTTCCTCCGCAGAGCAGCGTGTGTCCGGTTCATCGCACTTCAGGCAGCGCGATCCTGGAAGTAAGCGGGGAACCCCTCCGGCCGGATCCTTTCTCCGGTCACGTGTTCCCGGGGGAAGGAAGCCTTTACGCACCACCGCCGCCTACTTCCGGTTTTCTCAGAAAAAGTGCGGTAAGTTTGAAAATTGAAAATTTAAAGGCAAAATATGGAATTGATTTTTGCTGCTTGTATTTTGAGCCTGTGGCTTAGGCTTATGCTCCTCTATGTTCCATTATGGTGTTTGACCCGTTTGGTGCTGTATGAATGTTTTTCTTTGTTTGGCTCCTTCCCTCGCTGCTAGATTACATTTAAAAGGTCATCAGGTCTTTACTTGTTGAGCTGGTGCTTTCTAGCTCCTCTGCTGCGGTTTGCGGTGACCGATTTAAAAAAAATAAATAAATAAGGTACCCTTTGGTTTTTTTCTTATGCGATGCTTGGCAATCTTCCTTGTCATGTGGATGTTCAGATGTCATCTTCTGCATCGGGTAATGGCGATGGGTTTAGGAGGAAAAAGTCCTCTAAACGTAAACACCTAGTGTGTTGGATTGTAATACCCCTTTACCTGACGGCTATGATTTTAACCACTGTTGCCAATGTCACGGACCTCCGCCGGAAGAAGCTTCCATAAGAGAGGTTGTCACCTGGGTAAAGGACTATATGGAGGAGTCTCTTAAGGAGATCCTTTTTTTTCCATCGCCCAGATTGCCACAAGACCGCGGATTGAGACATAATCCTTCTCACAGGATCTCTCATGAAGATTATCAAATAGTGGACGAGACACTCTCATCTGACGATTCCACTGAAGATTCCAGCAGACCCTGCTTCCCACTCGAAAAATTAAGCTGGCTGCTGAAGTCTATCCGGTCAAAGGACCGTGATGTTGATGGGGAAGCCTCCACGTCCACCTATAGAGGGCCTAGGGTCTTCCAAGTGGACCAGACATTACAAAAGTTAATGTCCTCAGAGTGGAGATATCCTGAACAACCTCTTGTGGTTCCTAGGAGGTTCAGAGCTTTATTCCCAGTTGCTCAATGGGATCAATGGGGTCCTCCTCCCAAGGTGGATATGGCAGTGGCCAAATTGTCCCACCGCACTATGGTAACATCAGATGATGGATCAAATTTGCACGACGCCATGGACAGGCGCATCGACAATACCCTCAAGAAGGCTTATTCAGCTGCCTCAGCCCAGACCACTGTGGCGGTTGCGTCTTGTGAAGTGTCAGCCAAATTACGTACTGACCTGGTCTAGCTCGAGAGGGACATCGACTCTGGAGTCTCCAGAGATGAGCTGCTGGGGTTTCTAGGCTCGGTTTCCCTGGCAGCTGAATATTTAGCAGAGGCCTCCCACCATCAATTAAGGCTGGCGGCCAAATCCATGGCACTTACCACTACAGCATCAGGACCTCTGTGGTTAAAACCCTGGAGAGCTGATTTCCCCTCAAAAAATAATTTGTGCACATTGCCCCTTGAGCCAGGTAGAGTCTTTGGCAGTGACCTAGACGAGATCCTAGAGGGCTTGGCCGACAGGAAGGGTAAAACTTACCCCAGGCCTTTAGAGGTAGGTCTGACTCTGGCCGTGGTAGAGGCTATCCGCCTCGTCGTGGACCGCAGTCCCAGAGAGGCTCTAGATATTCCTCTAGAGGCACTGGCCGAGATTCCCAAAGTCTGATAATAAAGACAAGCCAAAAGTAGCTTTTGACATCAGAAACAGTCTTCCTGTGGCCGAGATTCTTGTCGGGGGCCGTTTCTCCCACTTTCTCAACTGCTGGCAGGAAAAAATTCGAGACCTATGGGTCCTTCAGGTAATCTAAAGAGGATATGCAATCGAGTTCCTCCATCCTCCTTAGGATCGGTTGGCGTTAACTTGCAGCCTCCCTACAATGCAGCAGATCACATTGGAATGCTCCATCCGAGAGTACATTCGCAAGGGAGCCCTGGAGGAAGTCCCTTCTCTAGAAGAAGGATCCAGTGTCTATTCTCCCGTCTTCCTAGTGCCAAAACCGGTAGACAAGTGGAGAATGATCATAGACTTATGGTTCCTCAACCGCTTCATCAAAAAGAAGTGCTTCCGTATGGAAACCATAAAGTCTGTTTATCACCTTTCTCCTCCAAGGCGATGTTTTTGTGACTTTGGATCTAAAAGACGCTTATTTACATATTGGATTGCCATAGTAGTTTCCGGCCACAGGAAACACTCTCAATTCACAGCACTACCCTTCGAGATCTCCTCTGCTCCCCACACTTTTACAAGGTAGTGGCCCCTATAGCGGCCGCCCTCAGGCTTCAGCAGATATTCTTGGTGCCTTATCCAGACGACTGGTTGATAAAGGCCCAGTCAGAGTCTGTTCTGCTCCAGCACCTACAGACAGCCGTTTTCCATGCTTCGGAGTCTGGGATGGTTTTTAAACTGGGAGAAGTCAGAAACGATCCCTTCAACCCGAAGGAAGTTCCTCGGCTACTTCCTAGATTCAGTCCGCCTGCAAATCTCCTTGACACCAGCAAGGAAGGAGAAGCTGGTCGTGGCAGTCCGACACCTTCTCATAAAGCCGATAGCCTCCATCAGAATATTGATGAAGATCCTGGGCTTGATGTCTTCCTTAGTGGAGGCAGTCCCATGGGCCTTGTGGCACTTACGTCCCCTCCAGAGGGAATTACTAGAGGCTTGGGATCGCACCTTTTGCTTACACTCAGCAAGAAGATTCGACTCTCCCCCAGGACCTGTTTTTCTCTCAAGTGGTGGTTGCACAATGAAAGACGGAAGGTCCATGGTCCAACCTCCTTGGACCCTGTTGACTACAGATGCATCCTCACGGAATGGGGAGCCCATTTGGATGAAAACTCCATAAAGGGAGTCTGGGGCGCTCCAGAAAGAAGGACCTCATCCAACTGAAAGGAGCTCAGAGCTGTATATCGTGCCTTACTCCATTTCTCACCTCTTCTCAAGGGAAGAGCAGTCAAGATCTGGTCAGACAATATGACTACAGTGCTGTATGTGAACAGACAGGGAGGCACCAGATCACCAACCCTCCCCTGGGAGGCAGATCTGATATTTACATGGGCAGAGAAAAATCTAACCCATTTATCCGCAGTTCACATCAAGAGCTCCCTGAACATAGTAGCGGATCGGTTGAGTCAGGGTCATGCCGTATCAGGAGAATGGTCACTCAATCCAGAGGTCTTTCATCAGATTATCCTGAAATACGGTCTCCCAGAAATAGACCTCAGGGCAACCCGACTCAATGCCAAGGTGGAGACGTTCTGTTCCCTTTACCAGGAGGACAATCCCTTGGCAGTGGATGCCCTGTCCATCCCTTAGAGGTCCAGGCTGGCATACATCTTCCCTCCAATTCCAATGATACCAAAGGTATTGATTAAAATCAGATAGGACCAAGTCTCTGTAATAGCCATCATTCCACTCTGGCCAAAAAGAGCTTGGTTTTTCCCAACTCATGGAGATGAGTCGAGGGATATATTGGAGGCTTCCCCCATCCAGAACCTGGTTTCCCAAGGATCTCTGAAGTGCCAGGATCTCTGGAGATTCAACCTGACAGCCTGGAGGTTGAGCAGTCCCTACAGTAGGATAGAGGACTGTCAGAGGCCGTCCTGAAGTCCCTTTTCTTCTGCAAGAGCAGACTCTACCAATAAAAACTACCAGAGGACAGCCAAGATTTTCATGGAGTGGTGCTCCAAGAGGGTAATAATAATCTAAAACCTTCTACGGCTTATATTTTAAATTTTCTTCAGGACGCTTTGGATAAGGGCTTTGCCCCTGCCACTTTGAAAGTGCAGAATGCGGCCCTCTCCACTCATTTGAACAGACGTCTGTCTCAGGATCCTCTGGTTGCAAGGTTCCTTAAAGGGGCAATGAGGCTAAAGCCTCGGTATCATCTCCAGTTCCCCAGTGGGACCTTGCGGTAGTCCTTGCAGGCTTGTGCGGTCCTCCATTTGAACCCTTGGAGACTACGGAGCTAATATATTTAGCCTACAAAACCACTTTTTTGCTGGCTATTATATCTGCCAAAAGAGTAGGGGAACTCCAGGCTTTCTCTTCTAGAGAACCGTACATTTTGTTTTTGCAGATAGGGTGCACCTTAGGTTTGCCTGGGTTTAACCCTAAGGTCCCCTCATGCTATAATAGCAATCAGCTAATTTCGTTACCTGTGTTTTTCCCCACTCCAACCTCTGAGGAGGAAGAAAAGCTCCACACCTTAGATGTGGTAAGGTGTCTGCCGATTTACCTACCCCACACTCAACCGCTTAGGAAGGCCGAAAACCTACTAATCAATATGCAGGGTAAAAACAAAGGCCTCAAGGCTTCCAAGCCTACTCTATCCACATGGATCAAGGAGACAATTAAGTCTTCCTTTGTTATTCAGGAGTTACTCCCTCCAGTCTTTCTAGGGCCACTCGACCAGGGCTGTGTCGACTTCTTGGGCTGAGTATCAGTCCTTACCATTGGAACAGACTTGTGTGGCTGCATCATGGTCATCTCAGTTGACCTTTGTTAAACATTATCATTTAGATGTCCGCAGTTCCCAGACAACTGCCTTTGGTCAGACAGTCCTTGACTTTGTAAGGCGAGGAAACCCTCCCTAGGGGAATTATTTGCTATCTCCCCATATTGTGCTGCTGTCGGACGTAAGGGGAATCGTTGATTGCAATGTCAATCTGTATTCCCTTAGTCCTGACAGCAGCACAAGGCTTCCCTCCCTAGAAGCTTGTTTCCTTTTACTTTATAATTTACACAGTGGAGGGAGGTCTCTGGTGCCCTCTTATAGGGCCAGTAGGAGGCACCTTTTTGGTGCTAATTAAAGGTTCCCCTGTCCTAAAACAAAACACAGGGGCAGAGATACCCCATATTGTGCTGCTGTCAGGACTAAGGGAATACAGATTGACATTACAATCAACGATTGCGAAAGAAATCAATATCTTAGCAATGGAAGATATTTTCACTGGGGGAAAAGGCTTTATATTCAGGTTAGTCTGACCTAACTGATCTAACTGTGTTGCTGGTTTAACCCCTTCCCGACATCCATTGTAATAGTACGGCGTAGCTGTGCGGCCGCCATAGCAAAGACTGTGTGCTAATGCCCATGATCAGTGCCCTCACTGATCACGGGCATTAATACCCCTGGTGCCTCGGTCAAAGCTGACTGAGGTGCCATTTTCTCGGCGTCCCATGGGCGCTACCATTTTGGGGAGGATCCATTGCATGGCAGTCGGGAGCCTTCTACTACAGGCTGCTCTATGCTGCTTGTAATAGAAGTGCTGATATTTTGCAATGTATTAGTATTGTAATGCATTGCTTTAGCGATTAAACTCCCTGGGTTTCAAGACACCTAGGGGGTCTAATGAATACAGTATTAAAAAAACTAAAAAATATATTAAAATGAAAAAGAATTCAAAATTCAAATCACCCCCCTTTCCCTAGCATATACAGTGCCTTGCGAAAGTATTCGGCCCCCTTGAATTTTCCAACCTTTTGCCGCATTTCAGGCTTCAAACATAAGGATATCAAATTTTTATTTTTTGGTGAAGAATCAACAACAAGTGGGACACAATTGTGAAGTGGAACGAAATTTATTGGTTATTTTAAACCTTTGTAAAAAATAAAAAACTGAAAAGTGGGGCGTGCGATATTATTCGGCCCCTTTACTTTCAGTGCAGCAAACTCACTCCAGAAGTTCAGTGAGGATCTCTGAATGATCCAATGTTATCCTAAATGACTGATGATGATAAATATAATCCACCTGTGTGTAATCAAGTCTCCGTATAAATGCACCTGCTCTGTGATAGTCTCAGGGTTCTGTTTAAAGCGCAGAGAGCATCATGAAGACCAAGGAACACACCAGGCAGGTCCGTGATACTGTTGTGGAGAAGTTTAAAGCCGGATTTAGATACAAAAAGATTTCCCAAACTTTAAAAATCCCAAGGAGCACTGTGCAAGCGATCATATTGAAATGGAAGGAGTATCAGACCACTGCAAATCTACCAAGACCTGGCCGTCCCTCTAAACTTTCATCTCAAACAAGAAGAAGACTGATCAGAGATGCAGCAAAGAGGCCCATGATCGCTCTGGATGAACTGAAGAGATCTACAGCTGAGGTGGGAGAGTCTGTCCATAGGACAACAATCAGTCGTACACTGCACAAATCTGGCCTTTATGGAAGAGTGGCAAGAAGAAAGCCATTTCTCAAAGATATCCATAAAAAGTCTCGTTTAAAGTTTGCCACAAGCCACCTGGGAGACACACCAAACATGTGGAAGAAGGTGCTCTGGTCAGATGAAACCAAAATCGAACTTTTTGGCCACAATGCACAATGATGGTGTGTTCATCACCCTGAACACACCATCCCCACTGTCACACATGGTGGTGGCAGCATCATGGTTTGGGCCTGCTTTCCTTCTGCAGGGACAGGGAAGATGGTTAAAATTGATGGGAAGATGGATGGAGCCAAATACAGGCCCATTCTGGAAGAAAACCTGTTGGAGTCTGCAAAAGACCTGAGACTGGGACGGAGATTTATCTTCCAACAAGACAATGATCCCAAACATAAAGCAAAATCTACAATGGAATGGGTCACAAATAAACGTATCCAGGTGTTAGAATGGCCAAGTCAAAGTCCAGACCTGAATCCAATCGAGAATCTGTGGAAAGAGCTGAAAACTGCTGTTCACAAACGTTCTACATCCAACCTCACTGAGCTCCAGCTGTTTTCCAAGGAAGAATGGGCAAGAATTTCAGTCTCTTGATGTGCAAAACTGATAGAGACATACCCCAAGCGACTTGCAGCTATAATCGCAGCAAAAGGTGGCGCTAAAAAGTATTAACTTAAGGGGGCCGAATAATTTGGTACGCCCCACTTTTCAGTTTTTTATTTTTTACAAAAGTTTAAAATATCCAATAAATTTTGTTCCACTTCACGATTGTGTCCCACTTGTTGATTCTTCACCAAAAAAATAAAAATTTTATATCCTTATGTTTGAAGCCTGAAATGTGGCAAAAGGTTGAAAAGTTCAAGGGGGCCGAATACTTTCGCAAGGCACTGTATATAAAAGTAGAAAAATACTGTGAAACACATACATATTAGGTATCCCTATGTCAAAAAAAGTCCGGTCTACAAACTTATGAAAATATTTTCCATGTATGGTGAATGCCGTAGTGGGAAAAAAAAAAAAAAAAGTGCCGAACCGCCGTTTTTTGCTATTTCGCCTCTGATAAAAATTTGAATAAAAAGTGATCAAAGCAATAAACATTTCCAACCAAACCCCAAATCAAAATATGGTTATGGGGGTTTACGACCGGCTGGATGCAATCAGACACAGAGTCACAAGTGAATCTGAGCAGAAGCACACTTTATTGATTAAGTCATTCCTTTTTATACATTTTAATAAGGTGGGTGCATACATGTTTTTTGCTATTTCGCCTCTGCTAAAAATTTTAATAAAAAGTGATCAAAGCAATAAACATTTCCAACCAAACCCCAAATCAAAATATGGTTATGGGGGTTTACGACCAGCTGGATGCAATCAGACACAGAGTCACAAGTGAATCTGAGCAGAAGCACACTTTATTGATTAAGTCATTCCTTTTTATACATTTTAATAAGGTGGGTGCAAACAGAAATCATATTTAATTTTCGACTATGAAAAGGGGCTTTCAGTCAGGTCATACTGTCCTGCTAATCATGGAAGCCCCTACAACCCCATCACCAGTATGGTCTAACTAAAAAGTACATCTGGTCTCACAATAAACACACCCTATCCATCCTTGTACACAGAAATAGAAAAAAAAATTACAGGTGTTAGAATATGGTGACTTTAAGAAAAATGTTTTTTGGATTTTTTGTTAAGGGATTGAAATGTAAATTAAACTATATAAATTTTGTATCCTTAGAATAGTACCAAAACATAGAATACAGGTGACATGTCATTTTAGCTGCACAGTGAAGGCCATAAAAACGAAGCCAGTAAGAAAGGCGCACAAATGCACTTTTTCTCCAATTCCAATCCATTCTGAATTTTTTTCCAGCCTCCCAGTACATTGTACAGAATAATAAATGGTGCCATTATGAAGAACAGTTTTTCCCGCAAACATTAAGTCGTAATATGGCTCTGTGAGCACAAAAATAAAAAAGCTATGGGGTTTTGAAGGCGGGGAGTCAAAAATGAAAATTGAAAATCAAAAAATGCCATCGGAAGGAAGGGGATAATATGCTTCACCATGGTGACAGACTCCTTGTAACCTGGGAAAATTTGCCTTTTATAAAATTAAGGGATTTTGCCCTCCCAACCTTTGTTTGTTTTTTCTACAATTTAGGTGAAAAGTGATTAGACTATGGTCACTATTACCAATGTTTCCACAAACAGTTGCATTTCAACAAGTCCCGCTTTATTAAAAATGACCAGATCTAAAAGAGAACCCCCTCTAGTTGGATCTTCTACAGATTGGACCATAAAATTGTGTTGTTATAAGTTGAGAATTTTTCTCCCCTTTGAAGATAATACAGAACCATGACCTCAGTCAATATCCAGGTAGTTAAAATCTCCCATTAGAACCATTGTACCCATCTGTGCCGCCCAATAAATTTAAATATACAACTGATCTTCTAATTGCAGTTATGTTAGGGGATCTATAGATTATTTTATCAGTGGTTACATCCTTATGCAATTCTACCCATAAGGATTCCTCATGCTCACAATCTTCACCCACATTTGCTTCTTTCACACTCTTTCAAATTACTTACTAACATAATTCCACCTCCCTTCTTTTAACGCTGTCTTTGTGAAAGAGTGAATATTAACAGCCCAATCATGTTAGAAGTCCAGCTATGTCTCACACCAACTTCCTCATCAATGGTCAGTGCACCTGAATTACATCCATTATACAGTATAATACTGAGGTCTCAGAGCAAAATGATGGTCTGTTTTTTTTTTTTGTTTTTTTTTTAGGTGAAATTGTACTTTCTATAATTTCTAGCATCATTTAAAATTCCATGCACAAAAATTCTGAATGAGAAAGAGTTAAAAATGTAGCCATTTTCTGGGTCTTGTTTTTGCTGTAAATAAAAAATTATGTTTCCATTAGTCTGTAGTTCAGTATGATCCACAATGAAAAAATGTAGTTTAGCACATCCAGAAATCTTCATAAAGTCAACTTTTATTCAGTACATTAAAATAAAAATAATAGGGTATATTATTTAAAAATAATTGGATATACTACAGAAACCTACCATTTTCATTTTCAGCACTAAACCCTGCTCTTTTGTGGGTAGTGTTTTCTGTGGTTGATCCATTATTTACAATTTTCTATACTTTCTAACGACTGTGGGCCCATGAAAAACAGACAGCACATGAATGGAATCCATGTGCTGGCCATGATTTTCACGGACACATCGATTTTTTGGAGCTCTACGGTCCCCAAAATGGACCAAAATAAAGCATGTGTTAGGATTATTACGCTAGGTTCACACTAACGCTCAGGTCTCCTATGCTTACCCGAAAGACGGAGATCCTGACGTTTAAAAAGTGATTACCTGCGGAAACCCTTAGACCCCATAGACTATAATGGGGTCCACCCGGTTTCCGACATTTTTATACTGAAGCTGGTGGAGAGAAAAGTCCTCTTTGCAGGCACTTGCTATTAGTTTAATACTTGCTAGTGAGGCTCTTGTGCTCTGTTTACAACTGTTTGTTTGCTGATATACTGATATTGGCTTTTTTACTAGATATTCCCTTGTCTTCTGATTAGATGTGAATTCTTGGACTGAGGTTAGCCTGGATACGTTTACTCTTTTGATTCTGCTCTCCTAGTTTGACCTGCATTGCGAGTATTGCTGTGGATTCTGGTTTTGATTTCAGATTCCTGACAACCTGCATAAAGTATCCACTGCCTTCATTGCCTCACTCCTATGCACCGTTGAATGTGTGCATAGAGCAGTTAGGCCTAAACCGAGTGCTGCAGACCCACCGAGGGATGTAATCTGTGGTATGTTGTCCTCAACCAACACTGTTGAAATATTAAGAGCTGCCAGGGACTGCCCTAAACTCTCCTATGAAGATGCAGATATTCAAGTCTTTCAAGATTTGTTGCTCTCTACTCTCCTCAAACATCGCACACCTCATCCCTTACTGGACTCCCTGAAAGCTCACGGCCTGCCCTATGCCTGGCTGTTTCCATTTGGTCTGTATGTGCTTAAGGATGAACAGAGAGTTAACATCTATGCTCCCTGGGACCTGGAGGCTGCCTTTACTGCACTGGAGATTTCCCCTGTACAAGTTCCATCATGGCTGTCCATCTAGGAAGATGTTCTACTGACACTGCTGCAACAGAAGATCGATATCACCCCATGCTGCAGGGCCTTTATTTAATCACCCAAAGGGAAGAAGGTCTCCATGAAACAACCAGAACTGCCTAATAGAGACTGATGAAGCCTTCGAGTTTGATAATGTCTCACCAGAGAACTCACACTATGGGTAGTTTCATTCCTTAACCTCAGCTGCCTTGCATGGGCTCCACTGTTTACCTGTTTTGATATGTTTATGTATTCTAAAAGATGATGATCATTTAACAGCCTATCTGCTCTACCATAGCCATGATATTGTTTCAATAAGTTGCTGCTCTTAACCTGGTGATCATTGTCGAGTCTAGATTGCTTTATACCGTTGTCCAGTCTCTCTTTACCTCCGTTCTAGGTAATGGAGTGATGTGGGATGATGCTGATATTACATTTCTTTCTGTTCTATACTCCTTACATAATTTACCTCCCTAGGAAGACGTGGAATATCATCAATATAATTCTTTCCCAGCTCATATACACTCCCTTAGTTGCTGTCCGTTCAGCACTCTATGTTGTGCCTGACCAGACCCCTTACTATACGGGCATTGGCGGCTCAGAATTAGCAACCTGTAGTATTTTCTCTCCTAGCTACAAAGTACTGATGAAGTTCCCCTGGGGTAATATACCTCTATCTGCCCCCCCCCCCCCCCCCCCCCCGCGATTTTGACAACAGCTGCTTGCCTCTTAGGTGTCACAGCACAATTTAACCTATTGTCTCTCTCTCTTTCTCGTCTTGCCTGTTTCTTGCCTTTTCTTCTCTATTCTGCCCCTTACCCCATGACTGATTATCATGGCCAAACTGATTTGCACCTTGTTTATTGTGAAGGGTCACCTTCTTGCAAGAAACACTTTAAAGGCTACAGAATACCTAAGCTGCCCCATTCACAATTTTCCCAATGGCTTCATAATACTCATCCAGACTCTGCTTCGAAAGGTGTCTCAATTCTCTTTCACAACAATGTACTTTTCCAGTGCCAACAGCAATACTCTGATCCCAAAGGTAGGGTTTTTTTCCTCAAGGGCACCACAGCATCCGTGAAATACATGTTTGCAAAATCTTTACACTCCTAATAGAGGACAGGTGACTTGGCTCATTGATGTCTTGCAAACTCTAAAACTCTTCATGGAAGGCCATCTTATCTTAGTTGGCGATCTGAATCTCGCACTTAACCAGTTTCTTGACTCTTCGTCCTGGATTACTTGTTCCTATCTCAAGATCTCTTGTGACATTCCACCCACTCTCAAATTGGTACCATATCTGTATCAGATCATAGTTCAGTTTCCGTAACAGTGGAATTACAACAGCTGCCTGCTCGATAATGGACATGGAGACTGAATAAATATTTAGTAGCTTAGTTTGGGAATGTTAATCTGTTTGCCGAATATGTTAAGGACTTATTTGCTATTAACTGCACTCCAGATGTTTGCTCCACAGTAGTATGGAAATCCCACAAGGCATATATGTGAGGCATCCTCATCTCCATGGCCTCTAAGGCAAAGAAAGAGATGAAAAAATGATCTCAATACCACTCTAACCTGTATTGCAGAACTTGAATTGATACATAAATGGTCTCCAGCAGAAAAAAAGAGATCCAAGATGAATTATCCAGTCTTCGAGAGAAGCTACAATATCTCTTGAATGCCAGGGCAGCCAAGCGTCACCTCAACTACTGAAAACTTCTTTATGCTCATGGTGACAAAGGAGGTCAATTCATGACCAGTCAAAGCTAAGTCTTTCATTTCCTCCATCAAGACCCCTTCTGGAGACACCCGTACTTCAACCTCTGACATTGTGGCTGAATTTGCAACTATTCAACTTAAGAGTGGAGCTGAGTGAGCTATCGAACGAAGATAGACTGTATCTGACAAAGGAGTTTTTGGATCGTTTGACCTCACCCCAAATATCACCTACCTCGATCACTGACCTCCTGGAGCAAATCTCCCTGAAGGAGCTGACTGATGCTCTTCACAGCTTTTCAGTGGGGAAAAGCCCTGGTCTGGATGACTTTCCATTGATTTATTACAAAAAATTCCAGCAACTATTGGCCCCACAGTCTACTGCAAGGGAAGCCTCTACCAAGACAGGCCCAAGAAGCCGACATTACATTGATCCCAAAAGAGGGCAAGGTCCCCAATTCCTGTGGCAGTTACAGACCAGCCTCACTGCTAAACCTGGATCTGAAGATCTGAGACCTCTGATACCTTTCTTAGTCCATGAGGAACAATCAGGATTTGTCCAGGGAAGAAAGAGAAGAGACAACACAGCCAAACTACTGCCTTTGATTCTACTTGTGCAACGTTCTATTCAGCCCTTGGTCCTTCTACACAGATAAGGCCTTTGATAAGGTGGACTGGGACTTTAGGAAGGCCACATTAGAGAAGTTTGGACTCCCTCCTCAATTCATCACAGCTATCTTCTCTTTGTATACACAGCCATATGCAAGACAAAGAATTAATTGCACTCTTTCCGAAAGCTTTAATATCTCCAATGGGACTAGACAGGGCTGTCCACTCTTGCCCACATTGTTTATCAAGTTCTTAGAAACTCTTCTGCAAGCAGTCAGACAAGATCCGAATATTCAGGGGATGTGAATTGGAGACTCTACCCTACATTTCACTGCTTTTGCTGACGATGTTCTCTTTGTAATCACCAACCCTGCTGAGGGTCTCTCAACTCTTGCTCAACGTTTCACCCTTTATGGCAAAGTATCACGTTATAAAGCCAAAGTGAAAAGTGCTGAACATCACTTTATCCAAAGTATCAGAACATTGACTCAGACATTGTACCTCCTTCCTATGGTTTGACTCCTCTATAAAATGCTTGAGAATACATCTCATGTCATGCCTTAAAGATCTATACCATTGCAACTTACAACCTCTCCTGGAAGAAATTAAGTGCAGTTTATCTTCTTACTCCACCTTACCTCTATTCTGGTTCAGTAGAAAAAAATTGCTGCAGACCTATCTCGTCCCCAAGATCCTCTACAGGTTGTCTATACTGTCCATATACCTACTGTGAAAGATCCTCAGTGCGCCAACACCACTGTGGCGCCACCTGAGTCCTCTTTCATATAAAAACCACACTCACCGCCAGTGAGTGCCGGGTTCACAGATAAATACAAGACAAGCTTTCTAAATTTTATATATTTATTAACCCCTAAATGGGTCGGTATTAACATCTAACTATACAGTTCAGAACAGATATGCAGATATATGCAAGCATTAACAGTTACTAGTTACAAGATACAGTACAAATAAAATAAAAGGGATAAAGGTGAAATGATTACTTTACCACACATGTCCTTGATGTGGTTCTGTAGTACAACACTCACACATAGCATGTGGAGATCACCAGTGGAGGCTTTTTAGCATGTGGCATCAACAACAGTAATCCAGCCTGCATGCTCTTTACACAGTCTCTCAGCATTAGTCCAGTAGTCTCATCACAAAAATCTCCTCATGGTCTGTCTCAACTCCATAGCATAATCTCCATAGCATAATCTCCATAGCATAATCTCCTTAGCATGATCTCTTCCCACTCACTCTTACCTCATCTTTTATACCCTTTATGTCACCTCCCAGAATGAGGTCACCGCGGCAGCAGGTCTCATAGAATAATCCACTCAAGTCCAGACCCTTTGTATGTAGATGAGACCAAGTGACATGATACAAGGTTTTCAGCCATATCTGGTCAACCAGTGCAGCTGGACAATGCATGTTTGTTTGATCACTCAGAGCTGTGTAAGAATACAATGGGTCCCTGCTGTGATGGATACAAAGCCCTATTGTTCCAGCCCAGCCACTACTGCCAATATACCTATGAGTAGGCTGTGCACATTATGAATGAGTGCAAGCAAGAAGGGAGACCCTATACCCAGAGACCAAAATACATCTGAGTTATAGCCACACTTAAGCAGAATCATCACACCTCCCCCTTTAGATGGGGCTTGCAGGAAGTAGGGGCCTACTCCCCTCTTCTGAAAGCACCTCTGCCTCCAGCTTCTCAGGCTCTGGCCCCAAGGCTTTCTCACCTCCCCCCGGGGTCCCAGCAGACTCGGGCCTTGTCAGACTCTGAGGGTGGTTGAGCGCCACGCGCCTTCAATATGTCCAGACTAGGGTCAGCTTGGACAGCATCTCTGAACTCTTGGCTGGGGTGAGACAAAAGAGAGGTGCATGTTACATAGCTGCTGGACCCTTCTGTCTCTCTAGTCCGACTAGGGACACTTCTAAGGCCCAGGCTCTGAGCCACGTACACTTGGCTACCTCCTCCCTGTTCTGGGTCCGCTTTCTGAGTGCGGGCATCCCGTAGCTTTTACACTCATGACCTCAAGCCCTTGGGATACCATTCCAGAGATCCCATCCCGGCAATCTCTGCTCTCCTGGCTACCCTTGGCCTGCTCTCTCAGGGTCTTCCCCACACTAGCCGCTAGTTGGGAGAGTTCTAGGGGGTTCTGCACCTCCCCCTTTTCTTCCAAACCTACATCCTGTTCCTCCTGTACTTGGGTGGGTGATGGTGATACTTTGGGCAAATGACTGAGATCATGCTTCCCTAAACCATCCCCCCACAATACATTGACAGGTAATACATTTGACATACCCTCTTCTTGGCTCACACCTCCAGTACCCCATGCCATCTGCACTTGGGCCATGGGAACTCCTGGAATAGAACTGGACAGAAGAGACGTGTATGTCTCATACTGGCCGGACTCCTCCGGCTTCAAGGGAGTGAGGCTAGACATGGCGGTCTCAGCACCGACTCCAGGTGGTGTAGGCAACGGTTCAAGGGTCGGAACGCCCTCCACCCTTGTAGCACTCTGGCTGCGGGCTAACACCGCACTACCAGCAGTCCGTCCCTCACCTGGATCGGCCATGAGATCCCCATAGCCTACCTGACCACCTGGCACATGGTCAGCAGTTGGGTGCTTCTCGGATGCACTGGGCGAAATAGTAGAAGTCGCTTCCAGTGACTCAGAAGAGCTACCCTGTACACTTTCACAACAAGCATTGGCAATTACATTGACAGTACCTTCATTAGCAATTGTTAATTCACACCGGGCCTCAATGAGATCTACAGTAGACATGTTAACAAGCTGGGAGGGAGACGCCCCCACAGATGTGGGTGTGTCTACAGACAAGGTCTCATTGGCTCCTAGCACCGGAGGAAACAAAGCATCAATAACATTTTTGCTGAGCTGGGTTGCAGGAAGTTCAGTTGCATCTTCCCTGCTCTCAGCTGAAGGCAACTCATTAGCATTTACACTTACTGCCATGGGAAGTATCTCAGAGGGGGGGATACGGGCCCTCTCTGCAGATATGACAGACACATTATCAGCATTAATCATAGACAGTTTATCACAGTAAATTGGGGTGCTCCCCACCCCATATTGGGACACCATAGGTCCTAAATCAGTTCCCAACAGTACATTAGCCGGCAAATCAGTCAATAGTCCCACAGTCCGCATTCCTTTTCCTGCACCCCCGTCCAGATACACAGATGGGCCACCTGCTGTGGCTTGGGAAGCAGGGAAGTTCACAAGGCGGTTGGGGCACTCCTCCTTGAAATGTCCTGTCTGGTTACAGGCATGGCCTCACCGCACCTCCCCTTGGGGTTTGGGAAAGGTCACCAGGGCGCCCAGAGTTCTTGGGACAGGGGAGGGGCCACCCGGGGCATAGTTTGTCTCACCCGACCTGACGACAGACGGCTGTGGTGAACTCCGGCCTGGCTTCTCCTTCCAACTTGAGGGTCTCTGCAGGGTTGTTGGAGTTTGCGCAGGGGCGGTTTGTGCCCGCTGGGAGAGCTCCATCCTTTTGAGCTCAAGCTGATACTGCCACTCTCGTTCTGCTGCCTCACGACCAGCCTGCCGTTCTGCTGCCTGCCGTTCTTGTTCTTGTTCTACAGCTTCCAGAAAACGGTCCAAAACCTGCAGGTATGTGTTAGGGTCACTGATGCCTACTTGCTGTAGGGCCATTTGCCAGTATGAAACCATTCCCCCTACAAGGCTGGGGTTACTGGTCTCTCCTGGTGAAGTAATCCTTGGGACAGGGCTGCTTGCTGCACTTCCTGGCCTAGCCCCAAAATCAGGACTCTGCATAGCTGTGGCTGCCTCCATTTCAGCCATACGCTCAGGATCTCCAAAAGCCTGGTTCAGCAGTTCTGGGTCTCTGCTTCTGAGCCCACTAGCCATCCATTGGTATTTGCCAAATAAAAGATAGGATAGAATACAAAGAATAAGGGAGGGGAACAGCACTGTATCAAACTTTCACTGTATCTTAATGCTTGCTTTAATACCGAGCTTGTCTTATAGGATTACCATAATCCCCAGCATGTGAGTGATATAGGTCACCAACACACGCCGTTTATCCTAAGATCCCACTGCTGCCACCAATGTGAAAGATCCTCAATGCGCCAACACTGCTGTGGCCCCACCTGAGTCCACTTTCATATAAAAACCACACTCACCACCAGTGAGTGCCGGGTTCACAGATAAATACAAGACAAGCTTTCTAAATTTTATATATTTATTAACCCCTAAATGGGTCGGTATTAACATCTAACATATACAGTTCAGAACAGATATGCAGATATATGCAAGCATTAACAGTTACTAGTTACAAGATACAGTACAAATAAAATAAAAGGGATAAAGGTGAAATGATTACTTTACCACACATGTCCTTGATGTGGTTCTGTAGTACAACACTCACACATAGCATGTGGAGATCACCAGTGGAGGCTTTTTAGCATGTGGCATCAACAACAGTAATCCAGCCTGCATGCTCTTTACACAGTCTCTCAGCATTAGTCCAGTAGTCTCATCACAAAAATCTCCTCATGGTCTGTCTCAACTCCATAGCATAATCTCCATAGCATAATCTCCATAGCATAATCTCCTTAGCATGATCTCTTCCCACTCACTCTTACCTCATCTTTTATACCCTTTATGTCACCTCCCAGAATGAGGTCACCGCGGCAGCAGGTCTCATAGAATAATCTACTCAAGTCCAGACCCTTTGTATGTAGATGAGACCAAGTGACATGATACAAGGTTTTCAGCCATATCTGGTCAACCAGTGCAGCTGGACAATGCATGTTTGTTTGATCACTCAGAGCTGTGTAAGAATACAATGGGTCCCTGCTGTGATGGATACAAAGCCCTATTGTTCCAGCCCAGCCACTACTGCCAATATACCTATGAGTAGGCTGTGCACATTATGAATGAGTGCAAGCAAGAAGGGAGACCCTATACCCAGAGACCAAAATACATCTGAGTTATAGCCACACTTAAGCAGAATCATCACACCTACCAACGGCCTTCCTCAAATCTATACGTAGCACCTTCACGAGTTTTATTTGGAGGCAAAAGACACCTCGACTGGCCTGGTCACAGCTCACTAGATGATGGTTTTTAGGTCTTCTAACAAATTGGACAGATTGTGCCCTATCTTACATGGTGCGTCAGCACTTTGGACTGACCTGAGACCCACATTGACTCCTATGCCTTCCCCTCTCCTACCAGTGGTCCTGATACGAACCTGTTCAAAATGAAAGTAGAAGCATACCAAAGTATTTGGTCGAAACTGAACTCCGTGACCTTGAGAGATATCTCTACTGTGGACTTTATGTTAAAAGTGGATGATATTCTTAAACTTGTCTTGGACCTCAAACTCTCTTTCCTGCACAAACAACAGTTGAGGCACCATCTCAATCTTTTCCAGAATGTTTTTCAAGTTCGACTTCAATTGACTCCATTTGAGAAACTTTTACTTTCCAACACCAAAATGGTGAGTTAAACTTTGTATATCCTTCAACAGTTTGTGGATCCCATTCTGTCAAACAAACCAACCTTCGTATCCACTTGAGAAAAGGACTTACAACTCAGTTTCTCTCAAAAAGAGACTGACCACATATTAAGACACTCTCATGGATTCTCCCCTTGCATTCGGCTGCAAGAAAATTGGTTTCTCGATCGTATAGAACACCAGACTGGCTCATCCCCAAAAAACTAGCTGATAACGACTAGAGGTGTATGAACCATGCAGGCACCTATTTGCACCTGTGGTGGACTTGCCTTGTTATTCAACCTTTCTAGTCCGAGATACAAGTTAGTTGTAACGTCTCTGCCGTTTCGGGTCTCGGCGCCGCCCTCCGCTCGCACGCTGTGGCGAAGGAGGCATCTTCAATTTGGTTCTTTGTGTAAGCTTCTTGATGCTCAGTCTGAACATGGTCCTAGTTCTCTTGCTGTGTAAACCCACACCCGTGTAATTAGGAACATTTCTCTCTGGACTGCATAGAGTTAATCTCTTCCTGGCCTGAGTGATTGACAGCCTGTGTACCTATCAGCTCTGGGGCTGGTCCCAGACTTTCTATAAACAGGTTGCCAGCCCTCACTTGGTCGCCAGTTATTGCTCTGTCTTTGCCTGCTCTCCTTGTGATATACCTTACTACTTTGTTACCTGATTTTCTGACCACTGGCTTTGACTTTGACTATTCTCTTGGATTTTGACTTTGTACTGCTTTTCTCGTTTGTTACTGACCCCTTGGCTAGCTGACCTCCTTTTGTTGTTGTGCGTCTTGTCTGCGTTCTATGTGATCACTTATTATAAGGAGGGACTGTTGACGTGGTTGCTGGCTGTCACCTAGGACAGATCGGGCAAGTTAGCCAGGGACAGTGGGGGGGATTCAGCTTAGGGTCCACTGTCTTGTTGTGCCCCTCCCCCCTAGTTCTCCAGCAGCTTCTGGGGAATCGCTCCTCTAGTGATTCCCTTACATTAGTATTCGTAATGTCACTAACTCCAACATAACTCCTGCCATTATTTTTGTGTCGTTACCATCCAAGGATTACAAACCTTCCTGAGACCAACTTACTACTCATATTATTGCGGCCGCAAAATCATTGATTCCCCGATTCTGGCTTCAAACTAAGGCCCCTCCTGTTCCTCTTTGGGAGGCTAAAGTGCATCAAATAGCCCGTTTTGAGGAGCTAATGAGCTGGACATCCCGGACTCACGGACGCTACCTTAAAAATTGGTCTCCATGGCTGGCTCAATTTTGCTGGCTCCATGATGTCCGTCCTGCTGGACTTGACTGAAACTGTCTTGGATTCACAAGTCTCTAGCCTTCTCTTTTTCTCCCTTACTTCTTATATTTCTTCTAGGCTTTCTTCCCTACTTTCTCTCTGTCTTCTTCTGTCTGCTTTTTCTCTCTGACACTTCCTCGCTTTCCCTCATACCTTCCCTCCCCCACTAACACCTCCCTTCCCTCCCCCCATCTCCCCTTACACCACTAATGGATTTGGCTTATTGTACAATTATGCTATATAGCATTCAGACCATTTCAGTGATTAGCCTACCTATGTGCATGGTCATGCCTTCATTGTTCTTTTGCACTTCTTAACCACTGTGTTGCATTGCACTGTATTATCATATGTCTTCCTTTCACATGTGTGTTCCTGTTTGTCTTTGAAAACCTCAATAAAACTTTTGAATAAAAAAAAAAAATACAGTTTCTGAAGAAAGTCTAGTAGGTATGGAGGTGCTGATATCATGCAGCTCCAGCAAAGTTAGCTCCTGAGCCTGTTGGCGTAGCAGTAGGCAGTAGCTTCAGGCTGCTTAAGCTATTTTGTGCTATTTCTGGACTCTAGATACTATTGCATGTTTTTAGCTCCTCTATCCATATTGTCTCTTGACAGGGAAAGGCTAAACAGCTAGACATTATATCAGTGGATGAGTCAATTCATATTACATGACCTAGAAACTGTCTGTGCAAGGTCTAAATCACTGTACATGACCTACACAGTTTTCTCGGCTTCTCCAGGTGTAATACTGATGACATGTACCTGATCCCTAACTTTTTGTCTGGTGTGCCGGTGTCGACTAGCACACTATTTACATTTTTAAATATTATGATACTGTACGTTAAAAGTTATGTTTTAGTATTTGTTTCTCCACACTTTCTTCTGTGAATTGTGTTTAGAATTTGGGAGATCGTTATCTCAATTCATTGAAAGAGATCTCTCCCACCAAATATCTTTACCGGAATGGTATAAAGCGACAGGTTTTGTTAAATCCATTTTGAAGGGAGCCACCCATTGGGAGACAGCTTGCAAAATCTGTCTCCAGTGGTACCACGCCCCCTCCCAAATTGTCCATATGGATCCTACCTATTCCATCCTTTGCTGGAGGTGATGTGGAGGAATAGGTAGTCTTATGCACATGTGGTGGGACTGCCCTCAAATCCTTGCCTTTTGGACAGCCACCTTCATGTTTAAGTCTTCCATTACTAAGACTGTTATCCCCATATCACCTGGCCTGGTGCTTTGCTTCTTGGACACTGATGGACTGCTGTATGATATGGAAGTAGTACTGGGTCAGATTATACTGGCCGCAAGATTGATGAGTGCTCACCAGTGGAGGTCAGCGCAGTGTCTGACTGTTGCAGAACTCATCCAACATGTGCACTTGGCTTTAACCCTGAAGTGAATGATAGCAGTGCGGGGCATTTAACTCTGCAGATTTAACAGATCTTGAGCATTGTGGATGGCATACAAAAGTCTCCCTTAATCTGGGTCTTAAGTTTGGGTCCAGGCACTCTACCCTCCTTTTTTACTCGGATTTGGGTTCTTCTTATTCATTAATTCTTCCCCCAGTGCTATGTCACTAGCTAACATGAAACATGAGCTTATTTTACTGTTCCCCTTTTTATGTTGGTTCATGTTTACTGTTTGACTTTTTTCCTATTCCACCCAACATATCTAGAGTGTTCCCTGTCTTATGAACATCTGCCATGTTTTTTTTATTTCCTTGTGTTATAGAGGTACACTCACACTCATACATTGCCTTCCGGCATTTCATATGTTGCACTTCTGACCGGATGTTTCTGTATGGCAGTGTCTTCTTGCTGCACTGTTTGTATTTTCATGTTTTTATGAAAAACCTAATAAAAAGTTACATTTAAAAAAAAATAAAAAAAAAATCCTGAGCAACTGTTTCACTAAGCATCTGTAACGTAGATGACTTCTTTAGTGAAAATAAGAAAAGAAAGAAAAGAAAATAACTCATTAACATTTGGCTACTATAAGCAATGCAACAATTTCTGTAACAGTAAACTCAATCCCTCTCCCTATTGTTGGTGAACGTGTCTTAACAGCGCATACTAAAGTTTAATTAGGTTTACAATGATAGTACACTGTGGCCATTATATGGGGTGCATGAAGTTGCATATTAAGCCCATATCTTTAGGGATCCCTATCCTTTAATGACGATGACAGGTCTCCAGTAGGTACATCTGTTATACCAGTATCTAGGTGTGGTCTAATTTTATGTGTAGCCTGTTTGCTCATAAGTGGCATATGTCTCTGTGTCTGGCCTTGTGGTTGTATGTATTATTGTTTATTATAACAAATCCTGCCTGAGCTGCCTTACAGTGCTGGCCAAAAGTATTGGCACCCCTGCAATTCTGTCAGATAACACTCAATTTCTTCCAGAAAATGATTGCAATCAGAAATGCTTTGATAATAATATCTTCATTTAATTTGTCTTCAATGGAAAACCACAAAAATAATTGTCAAAAAGCCAAATTGGATATAATTCCACACCAAACATAAAAAAGGGGGTGGACAAAAGTATTGGCACCCTTTGAAAAATCAGGTGATGCTTCTCTAATTTGTGTAATTAACAGCACCTGTTACTTACCTGTGGCACATAACAGGTGGTGGCAATAACTAAATCACACTTGCAGCCAGTTGAAATGGATTAAAGTTGACTCAACCTCTGTCCTGTGTCCTTGTGTGTACCACATTGAGCATGGAGAAAAGAAAGAAGACCAAAGAACTGTCTGAGGACTTGAGAAGCAAAATTGTGAGGAAGCATGAGCAATCTCAAGGCTACAAGTCCATCTCCAAAGACCTGAATGTTCCTGTGTCTACCGTGCACAGTGTCATCAAGAAGTTTAAAGCCCATGGCACTGTGGCTAACCTCCCTAGATGTGGACGGAAAGGAAAAATTGACGAGAGATTTCAACGAAAGATTGTGCGGATGGTGGCTAAAGAACCTCGACTAACATCCAAACAAGTTCTAGCTGCCCTGCAGTCCGAGGGTACAACAGTGTCAACCCGTACTATCCGTCGGCACCTGAATGAAAAGGGACTCTATGGTAGGATACCCAGGAAGACCCCACTTCTGACCCAGAGACATAAAAAAGCCAGGCTGGAGTTTGCCAAAACTTACCTGAGAAAGCCAAAAACTTTTTGGAAGAATGTTCTCTGGTCAGATGAGACAAAAGTAGAGCTTTTTGGGAAAAGGCATCAACATAGAGTTTACAGGAAAAAAAAAAGAGGCCTTCAAAGAAAAAAACACGGTCCCTACAGTCAAACATGGCGGAGGTTCCCTCATGTTTTGGCGTTGCTTCGCTGCCTCTGGCACTGAACTGCTTGACCGCGTGCATGGCATTATGAAGTCTGAAGACTACCAACAAATTTTGCAGCATAATGTAGGGCCCAGTGTGAGAAAGCTGGGTCTCCCTCAGAGGTCATGGGTCTTCCAGCAGGACAATGACCCAAAACACACTTCAAAAAGCACTAGAAAATGGTTTGAGAGAAAGCACTGGAAATTTCTAAAGTGGCCAGCAATGAGCCCAGACCTGAATCCCATACAACACCTGTGGAGAGATCTCAAAATGGCAGTTTGGAGAAGGCACCCTTCAAATCTCAGGGACCTGGAGAAATTTGCCAAAGAAGAATGGTCTAAAATTCCAGCAGAGCATTGTAAGAAACTCATTGATGGTTACCGGAAGCGGTTGTTCGCAGTTATTTTGTCTAAAGGTTGTGCTACCAAGTATTAGGCTGAGGGTGCCAATACTTTTGTCCGGCCCATTTTTGGAGTTTTGTGTAAAATGAGCAATGATTTGACTTTTTTTTTCATTCTCTTTTGTGTTTTTTCATTGCAAGCAAAATAAATGAAGATATTATTACCAAAGCATTTGTGATTGCAATCATTTTCTGGAAGAAATTGAGTATTATCTGACAGAATTGCAGGGGTGCCAATACTTTTGGCCAGCACTGTATAAGTTTTGCTGCTTCAATGAGTGACGATTCTTTAGCTGCATTCAAACTTCTCCACAAACATGCGTATCTTCCCTTGTGAGACTTCTGTACAATGATCCTTTATCACCTTCCTATATAACTTCAAACCTCACAGAGACAAGGGCCCTTCATGGATGGTAGACCTAATTACCTAGGAACTCAGGGCTCCACATATCCTGTCACCAACTTTATGAGTATAGAAAGTCTGTCTTTCCGAACATGAAGAAACTCCAGAAGGACCAAAGGAACACAAAATCACATCCAAATGAATGGAGTAATAGTGGGAAAAGAAGATCTGCGCTTACCAAGATGTCTTCAAATGGTTCCTTTATTCTTACCATAAAACATAATGCGTTTTTGAGCTATAAGATATTCCTTTTTTAAATGTATAGTCTGGTAGGCATAACACATAATACAGCAGAGCAGTTTTAAATAGCACAAACACATAGGTACACACCCTTAAGGGGTGTGTCCAAATAAAACATATTAAATAACATTCATTGGAATAAAAAGTGATAATTTCACAATCTGACCTAATACAGTAGATTACCATCCTGAGGCTCCATACAAGTCCATTTAAAAGCACAATTTATGTATAATATGAAGAAAACATCTCTAAATGTCTGGGGACCGCTTATGGCGTCCACGTGGGAAGTTATTGTGCATGTCAACTCTAGTTACCACCGTTAGTGGCCAATACAATTTAGAGCATCATAAATTGATATGCAGGGATACTGCACGTGCACAGTTGTACTGAGCCGCGATATTTCTGCGCTTGTCAGGATTTAGAGATGTCAGACTGAGTGGGCGGTACTTTGGGCATGCATAATGGCGCTCGGCTCATTGTATAGAATTTTCATTGTCATGCGCAGTAGTGTTAAACGGAGTTGAATTCCGGACATGCGCACTAATGTTTATCTTGTAGTACGAAGATTTCTTACGGACATGCGCAATGATACTTGACTCTATGGGACATGCGCAGTAGCGCTTGGTTCGTATTATGAAAAAAAATCCCTTCAGACATGTGCAATAGCGCTTGGTCTTTCAAATCAGGGTTTTCATGTTAAAGGACCCTGTATTAGTGTATTAATCGCTTAATGTGCTGGAATAGAGAGTGGATATTGATTGCACATTATTGTATATATATATAGACTAAAATAACAATTACAAATGTAAACATGAAAAATAGGAGAAATAATGCATATAAAACCATAAAAACATATATACACACATGGACAAAATTGTTGGTACCCCTCGTTTAATGAAAGAAAAACCCACAATGGTCACAGAAATAACTTGAATCTGACAGACTGGAATTTGCCAAACTACATGTTGACAAGCCCTAAAGCTTCTGGGAGAATGTCCTATGGATAGATGAGACAAAAATTGAAATTTTTGGCAAGACATATCAGCTCTATGTTCACAGACGGAAAAATTAAGCATATCTTGAAAAGAACACTATCCCTACTGTGAAACATGGAGGAGGCTCTGTTATGTTCTGGGGCTGCTTTGCTGCATCTGGCACAGGGTATCTTGAATCTGTGAAGGGTACAATGAAATCTCAAGACTATCAAGGGATTCTAGATAGTAATATCGCGGCTCAGTACAACTGCGCATGCGCGGTATCCCTTCATATCAATTTACGATGCTCTAAATTCTATTGTCCACTAACAGCAGTAACTAGAGTTGACATGCGCAACAACTTCCCACATGGATGCCATAAGCGGTCCTCAGACATTTAGAGACGTTTTATATTATACATAAATTGTGCTTTTAAATTGACTTGTATGGCGCCTCAGGATGGTAATCTATAAGGTCAGATTGTGAAATTATCACTTTTTATTCCAATGAATGTTATTTAATATGTTTTATTTGGACACACCCCTTAAGGGAATGTACCTATTTGTTTTTGCTATTTAAAACTGCTCTGCTGTACTATGTGTTATGCCTACCAGACTATACATTTGAAAAAGGAGTATCTTATAGCTCCGAAACGTTATATTTTATGGTAAGACTAAAGGAACCATTTGAAGACATCTTGGTAAGTGCGGATCTTCTTTTCCCACTGTTACTTCATTCATTTGGATGTGATTGTAGGTTCCTTTGGTGCTTCTGGAGTATCTGAATGTTCTTCATGCACGTGATGGTGACCCAGCAGCTGCCTTCCATTGGATGTTGACATATTGACTCTGCACTTCAGGGTATTGTGACTCCTTCACAACCCCAAAAGGTGAGCATCATTTCACTCATCTGCACAACTTTTTACATTTTCATCTAACGTACTACACTAGATATTGTGTGGTACTGTATTTTTTGTGTTTTTGCCAGTACATTTCTGATCATGAAATCGGCCTTTCCTGGGCACAGTTTTCCCAATGGCCTGATATCTTTGAGGAAGATGTGTAGACAACCATAGCTTAAACAGTGCAATGTTCTACAGGGACAGAAAATTTCTTGCATTGTCCCTCAAAAATGTTGCAGGAAATGAAAGTATCTATGTTTATATCATAACTAGGAATCCATTTACAAATCTTCATCAAAATTGTGTGTTCTCCATGTTATAGAAAGGCTGTAAATCTGCTGTATAACTATGTCACATACAATCATAGGCGTAAGTGCTAGTACCTCTGAAATTTTTCCAGAAAATGTATAGTAAAAGTATTTCTCCCAGAAAATTATTGCAGTTACACATGTTTAGTTATACACATGTTTATTTCCTTTGTGTGCATTGGAACAACACAAAAAAACAGAAAAAAAAAAAAAAAATGATATAATTTCACGCAAAACTCGAAAAAGGGACAAAATTACTGCCACTTTCAAATTAATATTTGGTTGCACACCCTATGGAAAAAAATAAATGAAATCAATCTCTTCTTATAACCATCAAAAAGCTTCTTACACCTCTCAACTGGAATTTTGGATCACTCTTCTTTTGCAAACTGCTCCAGGTTTCTCATATTTTAAGTTTGCCTTCTCCCAACAGCAATTATAAGATCTCTCCACAGGTGTTCAATGGGATTTACATCCGGACTCATTGCTGGCCACTTCAGAATTCTCTAGCATTTTATTTTCATCCATTTCTGGGTGCTTTTCAAAGTATGTTTGAGGTCATTGTCCTGCTGGAAGACCCACGACCTAGGACGCAAGCCCAGCTTTCTGACATTGGGCCCTACATTGCGACCCAAAATCCTTTGGTATTGTTCAGATTTCATGATGGCTTGCATACAGTCAAAGCACCCAGTGCTATAGGCAGCAAAGCAACCCCAAAACATCTTTGAACTTCCAACATATTTGACTGTTGGTAATTGTTTTCTTTTTTTGTAGGCCTCATTCCATTTTTGATAAACAGTAGAATGATGTGCTTTACCAAAGAGCTTTATTTTGGTCTCATCTGTCCCCAAGACATTTTCCCAGAAGGATTTTGGCTTACTCACGTACAATTTGGCAAACTGCGGCCTATCTTTTTTTATGTCTCTGTGTCAGCAGTGGCGTCCTCCTGGGTCTTCTTCCATAGCGTTTCATTTCATTCAAATGTAGATGAATAGTTTGCACTGACACTGATGTATCCTGAGCCTGCAGGACAGCTTGAATTTCTTTGGAACTTGATTGAGGCTTCTTATCCACCATCCGGACTATCCTGCGTTGCAACCTCTGATAAATTTTACTCTTCCGTCCATGTCCAGGGAGATTAGCTACGGTGCCATGGGTTGTAAACTTCTTGACTATGTTGCGCACTATGGCCAAAGGAACATCAAGATCTCTGGAGATGGACTTGTAACCTTGAGACTGTTGTTATTTTTCCATTATTTTTGATTCTCAAGTCCTCCGTTTTGTTTTCCTCTTTCTGTTCTCAATGCTTAGTGCAGCACACACATGCAAAGATTGAGTCAACTTCTCTCCTTTTTTTCTGGTTTCAGGTGTGATTTTTATATTGCTCAGTCCTGTTACTTGCCACAAGTAAGTTTGAATGAGCATCACATGCTTGAAACAAATTTATTTACCCACAACTTTGAAAAGGTGCCAACAATTTTGTCCGGCCCATTTTTGGAGTTTTGTGTGAAATTATGTCCAATTTGCCTTTTTTTTCTCTGTTTTTTTTTTTTGTGTTGTTCCAATAAACACAAAGAAAATAAACATGTGTATAATAAAATGTATGTAATTGGAATCATTTTCCGGGAGAAATACTTCATTTTCTGAAAAATGTCAGGGGTGCCAATACCATGACTTTATAGCTTTAAGCTTATTTGGCTAACACCTAATTCTCCCAACACCCCAATTTACATGCACGTTCGGCTATGTTTGTGTATGTTCTTAATGGTAAAATGGGACTAAGATGCTGCCAGACTGCTTTATTGACAATTTATCTCATCTGAAAGCTAAAGGATTGGAATGTCCTCCTGACATCTGTATTCGGGAAGCCAGGGCATGTTCATGTAAATTATATGGTCGGCCTATACCTCCAAAATTGAGCCCCTGGTTGAACTTGATGGACATATGTCTTTGTTTCAATCATACTAACTATGTTGCTATGCTACTAAAATTGGCAGGTTCAGTCGACATTCATCTAAAGTGTACTGTTAGCTTAAGATACATATTAATGCATAACAAAACCTTTGGACAACTTTAGATTTTCT
Source organism: Leptodactylus fallax (assembly GCA_947044405.1). Classification (NCBI taxonomy): domain Eukaryota; kingdom Metazoa; phylum Chordata; class Amphibia; order Anura; family Leptodactylidae; genus Leptodactylus; species Leptodactylus fallax. The sequence continues at coordinate 6,208,010 of CAMRHE010000024.1, forward strand.
GTCATTATTTGTGTCATTAATACATTTTGTAATATACTTTATTAACAAATGCTGTCTCCTTTCCTGCATATCTTTATTATTTACCTTGCCTCTGTATTGAGAAATGTTCCCTGCCTGTCACTGAGTAACTTGCTATTGGTGTCATATGAAAGAGGAGATTATCTATATTATTTTCATAGATATCACTGGTTGAAAACACAATCGGGGTTAAGATATTTATATGCAGCTGCATAATATATATGATGAAAAGATCCCTGACTATGTTTTCAACCAGTGATATCTCACTGGAAATAATATAGATGGTACTAAAATCTCAGTGTCATATGAAAGAAGAATCTAGCAGAAAAGAAGATGTTTCTACATTTTATAACACCTGAGAAGTGACCCTCCCCTAATTTTCTCTACATTTTACACAGCCCCTACTCCAAGCCAGTACTCCATACACAGTTACTCAGTGAGAGGCAGGAATAGCTCTCAATACAGAAGCAAGGGAAAGAATAAAGTAATGCAGAATTTCACAGAAAGGAGACCAAATTTGTTAATAAAGTATATTGCAAAATTTATTAATGTCACAAATGCTGTCAGATTATCAAAAGTTGGCCAAAAGTTTAGTTACGCTTTAAGTGTAAAGCACTGTAGTAATTAGTTATTGGGAGACACGTAAGTGAAGCAGACTGGAACAAGATTTTAGATATGTCCTCTAAGGTTTCATTATGTTTATCACCATAGCATATGTTATTGCTCACAGTTTACATAGCACTCAAGTTTTTTTTTTTTGTGTGTGTACAATGGATATACTGTATGGTAGACAACACATGCTTCAATTTTGATTGGATTGATATGTGCTGGAGTTTCCACAAACTTCAATTTTATTAGGCTAAAATAATAAAAATTAGAAATTTAGTTAAATTGAATTCATATCCCTAGCTTTGTGTCATGGAATAGATATATTGCATCAAACTGACCCTATAAAAAAAATGGATTATTTTTGTTCATCAAGGTGAACCTTTGGATTACTAATGGACCATGAAATGTGAATGCTAGTAAACAGTGTTACAGTGTAATACTGCAAATAGAAAAGATATTGTCAAAACTGAATTTGACCTTGCCAAAGTTTGATAAAATCTATGACTGTTGGCAGACAGAAGAGAACTGGAAAAAACTTATATAACTCAAAGGATAACTTCTTTCTTTCAACAAAACATTTGTCATGTAACGGAAACTAAAGCACTACTGTGTATCTGGTCTTATATGTATTATTTTTTCAAACTGGTTTATTAATTCATTTATCAAATTAAGCAAATAAAAGATTGCAACCTATTTAACTGTGGGTATGTGCCAGTCATGTGCAATTATAGAGACTTAATTTCTGTTTATTGCCTACCATGCAGATTTTCTAATCTTCTAGTATATCAAAGCAAGCAGCAGGTAACATTATTGAACCACTAAGGGAAAGTGGATTTATTTCTACATTACACTGTATTGTTCTGTTTATTGCACATAAAATTTAGATTTTTGGAAGCAAGTAAAACTGATGTTTACAAAATCAGCCCATGTAGAGTGGTCAGTGCTGTGCAAAGATGAGAATAACTTGTTACAGAATTCAGACCTGTATCAATCAGCTGAATGCTGAGACAAAACTTTCTATATAAAATAAACTCGGCTCCAAGACTTTTCTCAAGCTGCACCTGTGCTCTGGGACATTTTACCCCGGACAATCCAATTAATCCCCAACTACAGCAGCTTCAAAACTGCCCTAAAATCACATCTGCTTGGTCAGGCTTATCACATGACCTCATCACAGTGTAGTGTGCAGAGGTGGAGAACAATAACACCTTTTATCCTTCCTCCTCTGTTCCTCAGATCCTGTCCCCTCTATCTAGAAGTTACACTGCACTCCTTGCACTTAATATATGTTTATTCACAGATACCAGCTAGTGACAGTCTCATACATCTTCAGTTACACAACCTTTTCTATTAAAAGATGGCTGGACCATTGTAACAAACAAGCCCTGTTACCTCTTGTGCCTCCCTATTTCCTTATAGAATGTAAGCTCTTGCAAGCAGGGCCCTCACTCCTAGTGTGTGATATGTTTATTTCTTTGCCACATTGTAACACTTCATCTTGTATGTTCATGTGTTCAAGTGCTACGGAATATGTTTTTGCTATATAAATAAAGTTATTATTATCCCTGCTTTCATAAGCAGGGATTTATTTATTTATCTTGCTTACTTGTATAGCGCCATCATATCCCACAGTGCATTTACAGACATTGTCAGTCACTGCCCCATATAGGGCTCACATTGTACATTCACTATGTCTTTGGAGTGTGGGAGGAAACCCACGCAAACACAGAGAGGACATACAAACACCTTGCAGATGTTGTTTTTGGCAGGATTTGAATCCAGGACTCCAGTGCTGCAAAGCAACAGCACTAACCACTGAGCTACACCGTAATAGAGCGTATGGATGTTGTAGAAGTGTGTTTGTGAAGCTGTACTCGTGGCAATCAGTTTAACATTGTACATGATTATATTTACAAAGAGGCTGCAGTGAAGAGAAAAGACATGTTCAGAGCATGTGAGTTCTCTGCTCTGGTAAATACCAGGAGACATGGACATTTGACTATATCTCAGACTAGCTTTCAGAGGCATTTCAGCTACAGACAGCACATAAGTAAATTATACTGTGCATTATACTACTTTGAAACTGTATGCATAACATTTGTAAAGTTTGGAAAACCTCTTTATATTTTTTGTAATATACTGAAAGCATAAAATATTTCCACATATTTACAAAAAGTAATCAATGTATGATCAAGACAAAACATCTGGAAAAAGGGAATTCTGTAGATATAAATAAATCTCATTGATGAAAGGGGTCAGAATAGGGTGTCAAAAATTATTCTGATAACTAGGCAGAGCACAGTCAAGTAAATCGCAGCTGAATACAAACACACAAATTCATTGTTCCTTAGCAGAGATGGGTTATAATATAACCAGATGTTGGTATCACTTTCATAAGCTCCTCAACATTGAATTTGTGACACCAAGAAGGAAAAGGTCTTGGAATTATCTAAATCACAGGATCAATAGACATGTTAAAGGGAGTCTATTAGCAATTCCAGCCAATGTAAACCACTGATATGGTAATGTACATGATATGAATACAATTCCAACCATACCTTTCAAATGTTGATGAGCCCCTGCCTGTAAAAATCTGTTTTAACCAATATGCAAATTAATTGCATGGACCACAGGGAGTGTTGCCTTGAGTCCCTGAGCAAAGACATGTCATCAATAAATATGCCCATCCAGGCCTCTTGTTTGGCCTCACTGGGCAGTGGAAGAGCAGCATCATCAGCCCTGTTGTCATTGAGTGCTGTACTGAAATCACGTGCATGCAAAATACGCTCCTGTCATAAAATACAACAGAAGTTTACTGCATATGTGCAGGATTTCGACATTGTCAATTAAATCCCGTGCATGTGTAGTATGCCTCTGTAGTACTACAGGAGCATAATGCACAAGCACGAGATTTCAGTGCAGTGCTCAGTGACAGCAAGGCTGATAATGCTACTGTACCACTGCCCAGCAAGGCCAAACAAGAGGCCTGGATGGGCGTATTTATTGATGATGTGGCTGTGCTTGAAGAAATGTGTAGAGAGTAGAGATGGGCAAACCTCTAAAGATTAGTTTTGTTTGGTTGGCTCAGGTCCAGGATTAGTTTTAGGTCAAACAAGTTCAGTATGAACCACACCATAAAATGGCTTAAAACATAATGTAAAATACTATCAGGACTCCTAGGAACCTATCTATCTAATTTCTAGCTATCTAAGGCAAACACAGCTGAGATTATGTCAAAGTGGAAGTGACATGTATGTCTAAGGAAAAATGGATGATAAGCAGTGGATACAAACCATACACTAAGCTGCCACTAGCTTCTAAGAATTTTAACACACTCCAAAAATTACCTTTTTATTAGAGGAAAAGGTGCTTTCCCGTTGTTTTTTAGACACACATGATGGTTACACTGCAAAAAGCAATGGTTTTGTAGAAAAATTAGCTAGTTTTGATGACTTGTAAGTGCTACAGGCCTATTGTTATTTGTGAGACAAACTTGTGGCTGTGAGTCTAGTTGAAATGTGATGAAGAATTAGCTATTCAAAAAAAAGCCACCAAAAATTATCCCTTGATGGGAGCAGATGTGAAATCAAAATGGTTTTTGTTTCTTTTTTTGCCAACACTGTGACACCAACAGTGGCAAAATGTGTGGTAGTGCAGCAGAACATAATATAACGGATTGGACTGCAGGACATGTATGACTGAGTGATGGGAGTGGTGGTAGCATTTTAGGAGTAGCAGGCAGCATTAGCAGCAGTACAGAAAATGGAACACGGTGATAAAGGGAGATGGTGACCCCACTATTCAGAGGCATCAGATGCAGGTGTTTGAAAATCCTTACGGATCCATGCCTGTTTCTTTTTGACAAAAGTAATTATTTCCACACTAGCAGTGGATAGTGTTGTCCTTCTAGATGGTATAATGCCACTGAACACCCTCTCAGCCATTACGCTCGAGACTAGACATGATAAAACACTCATGGCAAACTGGGCCAGCTACTTGCACTGCTTTAACCTATGGACCCAGAATTTCTTGAGGTGAGAGTAATCTGCTGGACTATAGGTGCACTCTAAGTATGACTGTACCTGCTGGTGCAGCCAGTGGGTGACAGTTGCCTGTTGTGCGCTGTGAGGTAAAAAATTTCTGGTTCATCATCTTCCAGATACTATACTGCTGGCTGCTTATACTGTTGATTTTACACTTTCTAAAGCATGGAACTATGGCACTGGCAGAGGAGGTGGAGCACTGGCTGAATGAGGTAGACTTGGAGAGTCCAGAGGCCACCTGGGTATGCATACAACTGGCAGTTGCAGTGGTCTCCCTCAACGCAGTAATCTGGGCATATAGCCTATTCTGTTAATATCCAAATTTGTCTTCCCTTTGGGAAGCAGAATAGGAAAAATGATATAAATGGATTGATGCTTAGGTAGTGATAATCAACAAAAATTGGAAAAGTAAACATCTAAAACTTAACTTTTAATAAGGAACGTAGTCCAATAAAAGTGTAAAACTTGAATATAATGTTATATATATAATAATGCGCAGCTGCACAAATAATACTGTCTACTGATAAAAAAAAAAATGTGTATCTATTGCAACACAGCGTCCCAGATAAGTCTGAAGATGGGCTCTTTGGTGCAGCGGCCCATATTATTACCATCACAGTAAGGACCTGTGTATGTCCACAACACTGTATCTAACAACCACTGTGACTGATGATATCTGTCCCTATATGCAGTATATCATCTCCTGGGCACTACTAGTGCGCTAGTATATATCCTATCTGGGGAATGAGCTAGTCGCATTTTTTACTAACAACCAGCTATGACTATATAGAGGTCCATTTATAGGTACAGAGTTACTAGTTAAGCATTCCTGAGATAGGATATATACTAGAGCACTGGTAGTGCCCAGGAGATGATATACTGCATATCGGAACAGATATCATCAGTCACAGTGGTTGTTAGATACAGTGTTGTGGGCATTCACAGGTCCTTACTGTGATGGTAATAATATGGGCCACTGCACCAAAGAGCCCATCATCAGACACATTTGGGACATCGTGTTGCAATAGATACACATTTTGTATCAGCGGACAGTATTATATGTGCAGCTGCGCATTACTATATATATAACATAATATTCAAGTTTTACACTTTTATTGGACTACGTTCCTTTGGGAAGCAGGGAAGAATTCCCCCATTTTGGATTATTGGGGGGGGTCTAAGAGCATTGCCATACAATACTCATCCCTCTGCCTGATGCTAATTATACTCTTGTCACTGTGTAAGTAGCAGATCATACTGCCTGCCATACTTCCCAGCATATGCATGGACCGAGGGGCTTGTCATGGTTGAGTTCTTGGCTAGCGTGGTCATCATCATCATCATCTTGGAAGAAAAAAAAGGGTCAAGATCCTCCCCTGGCTGTGCCTGTGACATATCAAGGCCTCCTTCTGCATCCAAGGGAGAGTCTTCTTCCTTCTATTCCAATCTAGGAGTCCCAGGTCCTCCACCATAATGACCCAGACCCATCCTCCTTCATTAACATAGGATGATGACATTGACAAAAAGGTGGAAACTGCTCCTCCTCTTCTGTCCCTTGTTGCATGAGTGTGTTTCCTATAAGATATACAATAGAGGAACCACATTGCCAATGGAACAGTCATCCCTGATGACAAATTTGGTGGCTTCAAAGGGCTTGAGAAGCTGGCACACTTCCCTCATGAGCCTCACTTTGTTTTTGAGGTCTGCTGCATGCAATATTCATTCACTGCCTTCTGCTGATCACACAGGTGCTCCAACATGTTTAAGGTGGAGTTCAACTGAGTTGGAACATCACAGATAAGGCTTTGCAAAGTCAGACCATTTTGTCGCTGCAAATAGAGCAAGATGTTTTTTGCGACATAAGAACGGCTAAAATGCACAGAGAGTTTTCTGCCATGAGGAGCACCTCTTTTAAACCATTATACAAGTTAATAAATTGGTGAACCGCACAACAGCGCTTCACCTTACACTCGAGAGGGGAGGTGGAATTGAAGCAATGCCTTGCAGTGGTGAAGATGGTGGCAGCAAACCGTTCAGAGAGGAGGATCAAGAGAAGGTGGACGGGCCTTTTTATGAGTGTACGTAGAGATGTCATTCCTACATTTGTTCTTGCACGGCCATGGCTAAGTTTATGCTTGCAGATCATACGCATCACCAAGGATTTATCATTTGGCAATATACAACAAAAATTCCCACACAAGAGATGACCATATGTAGTTGTTACCGCCAGCACCAGCAACAGTCTGCTACTGCCATCACCAGTCACACCACCCCCACCACGTGTCGTGCGCACACTTTGAATGAAATAAACTAACAGTAAAACTACAATAGAAACAAACCAAAGGGGAGCGTAGGGAGTGAGATATAAACATGAGCAAAGTATAAACTTATCAGCGGCATAGCCATATGATAAGGGGCAATGTACATATATACCAAACAAGACATCACAAATGGAAATAATAAAATATAATCATATAATACCCACATACAATATATAGAAAACACCATACAGCCAAAGAATTATAAGGGTGTGCTTGGTTTTCCTTAGTATCTATCATGTATGTCCTTGCAAACTAAATTACCATTTGTATTTTTGTAGCCTATTGTATATAGTGCTTTCCTGTATTTTTACAGATGGTTGATGTCATGATATCACTATGGACTTTAGGGCTTGCGAAGTGTCCTAGCAATTGCAAGTTGGACGCAGTATTTGGAGGCTCAGATGTAACTATGGAAACCACTGACCAGAGACCGATCAGAGAGCTATGACAATTCCTCCATTGCCGTACTAAGGTATGGTGGAACAGATATCATCAGTCACACTGTTAATGCTTAACTAGTACCTCTGTACCTATAAAGTCTCACTTGAGAATTATCTAGCTAAACAACTCATACCACAGGGTCTGTGGGTGCAGACATTTCCTTCCTTCGGCACTGATAATGATGACTTTACCTTCAGATAGGAGAAAATATGTAACACCAGTAGCAAGACTTTCATGGAATTAGTTGTTGAACATAATCCCAGAATGTTGAACAAATAGGCAATAGAAATTGAGAAAACTGAACAAGAACTGGTGAAACAACTCGTACCAGTCAAAATAGAATCTATATGTAGGGAATTGGATGAATTATTCAATGGGAAAAACAGATTCAACATACAAAAAATAAGAAAAACCAAAGAGACTTAATGATGCACAGAAATACCATTGGAATACAAGGAAAATTGGATCCAGAAGGGTTAAACTCAAAACGAGGTGAAGAACAGATGTAATTTTTTACATACTGGGCATCTGCCTAAGAAAACACAAAAACAGGTGAGGTTTATTACTTCATATAACTGTAGGTGGTATTGGTTACGACATGCTCTTTCTAAATATTGGAATATTCTTATCCATGATCCAATTTTGAAAAGATATGTAGGAATTAAACCATCAATCATGTATTGAAGAGAGAAGAATTTGAGCGATCTCCTTGTACGGAGAAATTTTGATAGGAGACAACCCATCGATCTATTGGATCCCAAGGGCCAAGGAATGCCTGTCGTCCCTGCGGAAAGTGTGTTGCCTGTACAAATATTGATCAAGCCACAGTGTTTTGGAATTCAGACCAAAGTCGCCATAAAACTATTAACTATTTTTTCACTTGTCAAACTGCAGGTGTTATACTGTATATTTTGCTACATGTCCCTGTGGACTGATATATATTGGTCTTTTCAATGAACCCCTTCCAGATCCTTTGTGGTAAACCAGCCAATGATCTGGAGCTATGAGAGGTGATTATAATAACTGTGTACTTTTTTTTTTTTTTTTTTGCATCCCAGACTTGTGGACTACGGCAGATTTGATGGGCTACGTTGGATGACAAGGATTTTTTTTACAATAAAATAATCAACGAGGGATGTGTGGGGGTGTCATATTTCAATAAAATATCTGCCTGACTATGAGATACACTCCAGGTTTAGACAAGAAAAATTAGGAAAAAATATTTTATATTAATTTAACCTTCCATGGTGGTCAAATGGAGTAGAAATGTCAATGTCACAAACTAGGGAGAGGGTGCTTTGTACTGTATGGGGGGCATTAAGGAGCATTATACTGTGTGTGGCGCACTAAGGAGCATTATATTGTATGGGCTCACTAATGTAATTTTATACTGTATAGGAGCACTAATGTGGAATTAAGTGGAGCATAAGTTTAGGACAAATACTGTGCAAATACTGTGCTGAGTGGATAAGATTGTGAGCTACCTTTATTATATAATGACCTAAAATACACCAATGCTATTAGGGAGGGTCATTAGAAAGAATTGTGGATATTTTATTAAAAGGCTCACACCTTAAAAATCTGGTGGTTTTGGAATTTCAAGACTTTAAGTTTTTTTTTTACACTATCAGCAGCTCTACAGTACATATGGGCTACTGATTTAATCTTTGAATTTAAAATCTATAAGTACATGTAGAGCTTGGCAATGTCCTCTTTTCTTGTCTGATACATTTTGGATTTGAAAAGACAAATGTCTCAAATTTGGTACAATTTAGATACATCCAATTGCAATTTGTATAGTAACCCTGCATTCACATGACCGAGTTTCAACCATGAAACTCAGTTCCTGTGTGTGTCTGATTTAACGGCCTGAACATAATGCTGGGAGAGGGACTCCTAGCATTATAGTTATATGTCCCAAAGTTATTATAGTACAGGACAGTATGTCGTTGGGAGGTGGGTACTCCTTGCATCATAGATCAATATAATGCTTGGAGCCTCTCTCCTGGCATGATGTTCAGGCTGGTAATTTTGACAAACACGGACCAAGTTTCATGGGTTGTTTGAATGTGAGGTAAATGAGAGTTAGTGTATTTTCCGTCCTCCAACTTATTCATTAAAAGGAATCTGTCATTAGAAGTCTTTACGAAACTAGTAACATTTAGTGAACCCTGTCATGAACACAATGATACCATAATAGCAGATTGTGGCTTGCTTAATGAGAAAATATTTATCAATATACAGTATGAAAATTAGTTCAAATGTAATAGTTGAGTTAGAGTCTATATGGGCTTTTTTCAATGCTGCCTTTTCCAATAAAAGCTGTTCCAGCGCTGCCCTTGCAGCTTTGGAGTTCCAACACCAATCCAAAAGAAATTTATAAAATGAAAATGTTTATTCCATCATATTAAAACCATAATTCCAAAGAAACAATAGGTAGTGTAAATGGATGATCCAATGTATTTCATATCAGCTTGTGTGTTTCTCACTCATAGTATACAGGTCTGAACAGTGCCAGGGAAATGTAAAAGCCAGAAACATGTTTCATATATAGATGGATGTTTCTTTATCAACTTAACCTGGAAAACACAAAATATCCTTAGAAAGGTATAACAAACCTTTCATATAATAAATAATATAAGACATAAATCCATAAATAGTCTCAGCCAAAAACATGCAAATATACACAATAACAATATACACAATAAAAAATAACAAGAAATCCAACAATGAAAAACAGAAGAAAAAAAACATGAACTGTACATAGTAAAGTGTTAGTTACACCAGCATAATTGCATAACAATGTCAATCTGCAAAAAACATGGATAATAATGAAAATACATACATGCATGCAAATCCAAACCTTTAAGATGTCCAGTATCAAGCAACTAAACTATATAAACTAAAATGCTCCTGTGTTATGTGACCAATCAACCTCTCTCACAAGTTTAGTTGCTTTCTCAATACCTATAATATGAAACGGACCCATTTCAGTGATCCACTCTGCCCTACTTCATGACATCCTTGAATGTACTAATTGCAATAAAAGGATGTAAATGACCCTGATGCTCTTTCAAGAAATACTAGGACTAAACAAAGTGATTTGAAATGCATTAAACATCCTTTTACACTAACTCCTGTACCTTTGGCGTGAAGGTTTTAACAAGAATAAAAAAAAACACTGAAATTTTAGGTTGGGGCTCAGTGGCATAACTAAAGTCTTGTGGGCCTCGGTGAAAACTTTTGCAACTATCAAGAACATGGTGCGTGAGCAGCGCCCAGCATGTAAACAATACTGGAAGCTGTGTGCTTTGGGAAATAACTGATCTGCAGGGTCCTTACAGTCTAAGTGTCAGGAACTGAGCTCACTGGGTCTTGAACCATTGACTTTCCAGCCATGTTTTGCAGCCTTGACCATTACACCATTGAAGAATCCTGTTTGGGCTTTGCCTTGCTTAGCCTGGACTTTTCTATTGGAATGATTAGTTTAGGTATCGCACCTGCTCTGTGCCCAATCACAGGATAGCAATCCCTATATAAACCCACAGCTTACTCCATCCTGTGCCTGATTATTCTGGCTGTCTGCTTCCTGTTTGCCCTGATCCTCACTACTACTCTACTGCTCCTGTGTACCGATTTCTGTATACGTCTGACTATGGCTGATTTACTGTTCCTGTGTACCGATTTCTGTATACGTCTGACTATGGCTGATCTACTACTCCTGTGTACCTATTCTTGCATACGTCTGACTACGACTGATGCACTGCTCCTGTGTACCGAATCCTGCATAATTCTGACCACAGTTGCTTCTTACTCCTGAGGTACTATTTCTGCTATTTAACTCCTCATCTACTACTGTATAAGTACTGTGCCATTGCCTCACCAATTGGACTCCAGTTCAGATAACTAGCACCATTACACTAAGGGATGTAAGAGATCAGTAGGGGTCCAACACCCGGGGCCCTTGCTGATCAATTCTTTGCAGATACTGTGGTGTTTTTGAACGTGCTGTGACCACTTCACTATTTACATTGCACAGTTTCTGTTTTATAATGACCATGCAATGTTATTACAGCCTGTAATAATAGCGCATGGCATGTGATTTGAATAGTGAAGAAGCCCCACACAGTATAATATGTTCTATAGTGGCCCACACAGTATAATATGCTCAACAATGGCCCCACACTGTATAAAATACTCCATAGTGGCTCCCATACAGTAGTATATGCTCCACAGTGGCCCCCACACAGTATAATATGCTCCACAATGACCCCACACAGCATAATATTCTCCAAAGTGGCCCCAACACAGTATAATATTCTCCACAGTGGCCCTCACACAGTATTGTATGCTCCACAGGGGCCCCCACACAGTATAATATGCTCCAAAGTGGCCCCCACACAGTATTGTATGCTCCACAGTGTCCCCCTCACAGCATTGTTTGCTCCACAGTGGCCATCACATAGTATAATATGCTCCACGGTGACCCCAAACAGTATAGTATGCTCCACAGTGGCTCCCACACAGTATTGTATGTTTCACAGTGGTCCCCACACAGTATTATATGCTCCACAGCGTCCCCCAAATAGTATAATATGCTCCCCACAATGGCCCCGCACAGTATATTTTGCTCCACAGTAGCCCCAACACAGTATTATATGCTCCACATTGATCCCCACATGGTACAATATGCTCCCAAGAGCCCCCCCCCTAGAGCCAGTGCTATTATTATACTCTGGGGTCTCCTTAGACCCCTGAGTATAATAAGTAGAGGCCCAGCAAACAACATATTCTGATAGAAAGAAATCTGCTCTTTCTAATGGTGCTAAAAGAAAGAAGATTGAAGCTGCCCCACTGGAAATATAGGGCATCAAAGATAACCAAAATTAGGCAAAAATACTTTTTATACCAACTTTGAACACTTATATTTTTTCAAATTGGAAGGCCTCTTTACAGCCGTGTATTTAGTACACCTACCAAAAATCAACCTGAAAGGCCAACTAGTTTTGACACTACAGCAGCCTCAACATCGCTGTAAATTCATTTTTGCTGTTTTTTGAGCCTAAACCATGCAAAAAGTAAGAGGACTAGAAACATGGGGTTTTGCCAGTTCATTAAGCCCTAAATGTTGTGCAGGTTCTCCAAATATCCCCCTTATACTACTAAAACTTCCATCTTTACAGCTTCTGGAAGTTGGCCCAAAATGTCATTTTTGCTTAGGTGCCGTTTTGCAACCCTTTACTTGAGGTCCCCTAGAACCTCCAATTTTTAGTCTTTTGAACTAAAATTTTGCACAGCTTAGTTTTATATCATAGAGAAACTATGTACCAAATTTCATCAAAATCTGAGATGGTGAGGTGGGGGCGACGTTTAAAATTGGTCCACTTGACAAGGAATGACTCCTTTATGAACAGACCAACCCATCCCTCTTAAATTCACTGTGATCTGTCTTGCATCTATGGATGAACAACGGAGACTGAACTGTAAATTAGCTAGAAGGGAGAAACCTAGCACCAGGAACTGTAGAGAGGTTTTTCAGGAAAAAAGCAGCAACATTTTTAATTAAAGTGCATTACATTTTGTTCCAGAAGCACATGCTCTATGAAATGAAACAAAGATGGATACAAAGTTAGTAACCATTTAAATACTTATATAGACAAAAGGGTCACAGTGCTAATATCAATATTCGTATCCATACAAATGTGCATATATCACACAGTAAAAAATATAGTGAACCAAGCTGTTCATTCCATAAGGTCCAAGGCAATCCCTACCCTCACTCTAATGCATGTTTCACTAGCTTTCAGAGGATGAGGAGATGAGGGAACAGCACAGGACCATAAATAGTCCCCTGATATCATGCCCTACCAATAGAAAAGGCTGTGTATTCTTTACCTGGTGCTTTACTGGATGGTGTGACCATCTGAGCATCTCTCACCCATTGACTTGATCCATGACAAGCACAAAAACAATCAGAGGGCCATGCAACCTGTACATGCATGGTGAAACACTCAATATCACAGTGGCCAAGTCAAGAATGAAAAATTGTGTCTATATGTACTGTATGTCCTGTATGTTTTTTAGCTTTGGTATCTATTTATATTCATCAATGTTCGTGGCCTGGAAAACCTCTTTAAATTCTTTATTCTTATTAATATCTGCATTTCGAGACATAATTGAAACCATTTCATAGAATGGTAAATTTTCTCTGCTATGTCAGGTTCAGATGCTCATGTGATACATGTACTGGACAAATACATGTTGTATATATGATTTTAAAGGTTGGTAAAAAAAAAAAATACAACATTGACAACACTTCGAGAGACATAGTTTATATTTGAACAGAACTAAAGTGGAATTTCTCTTCTAATATGCACTGGATTGTGACACTTCTTCATGAAGAAATACACTAAGTTTTTACTTTTTATTTGGCAGCCTTTCATTCATCAATAAACTTCAGACACATAACAATCATTACTAGAGCAATTGCATTTTAATAAATTGTTTATGCTTGAACTATTACATGGTAGTCATCCAATTGTTTCTCCTAAATGGTTTGCGTCTTTGGATTGTATATTTGATTTGGTGCCCAGGATAGAGTGATTACTTTTATAGCTATTCTGTTGTAAATTTGTTTTAGCTTCCTGTTGCTTCCTGCATAGAGATTGTTTTAATTGTATTGTGCTCACATGCAAACGTCACAAAAAAATTAGTACCAACTAAAAAGTCACTGTGCGATTGGTTGGCTGCTCAGTGGAGCTATTTTGTAGAAGAGCCTGCCATTTTTATGTTGTTTGTTTTGAACGGTAGAACTGTATTGATTGATCCTAAGGCAATGTATTAATTTTGGATTAAACACAAAGCTAAAATATAAGGAGATCCAATTTACTACTTTACATCAGAACTATCTGATGATCTGAGCCTTTTAGATGTTTCTTTAGGTAAAACATAAGTTATGTTGTTTCTTGAGTAGCAATGCTGTCCCATATATTAATGCCATATTTCAGATGACTCTCATGGAAAAAGCCTAGATTTATGCAAATTTACTAAGTTGTTCTTTAAGATCTATTCTGTCATCAGTTTTGAGCATTCAAAACTGCTGACATGCTTGGGTAGACACAGAGAACAAGCATTAAACCATTGGCCATTATTTTAATAACACGATAGCTGTAAAAATCAACTTTGATTCTCCTGAGCTTGGTTCTTGTAACAGGGGAAGACCCTCACTCTGAAGTGCACACTGAGTATTGAGCAACACTGTGCTCTGAGTGACTTTGTGGTCTCCTGGTTGGATGCTATAGCCTCTAAATGTTTTCTCTCCATTGATTGTCTGGTAGTGGAATAAACCTAATGCAATACTAATCTGGGATGCTGTTTCAATTTTTGTTTTTGTAAATGAATAGTTCAGATATTTATAAGAAAATTTGTAATATATCTTATTGGGGGAAAATGCTCTATAACCTTTTATCAGCTCTCCATTGCCTGCTAAACTGCTTATTTCACAGTTTAGTCCCGTCTTCACTAATATTGCTCAATCTGGATTCAATAAATACAGTCATAGATGTAAGTGTTGCAACACCTGAATTTTTCCAGAAAATTAAGTATTTCTCCCAGAAATTACATGTGATTTGCTATACACATGTTTATTTCCTTTGTGTATATTGGAACAACACAAAAAAAAAAAAAACTAAGAAAAAAAGGCAAATTGGACATAATTTCATTGTGTGTAAATAACTTTGTTTCAAGCATGTGATGCTCATTCAAACTCACCTGTGGCAAGTAACAATATAAAAATCACAAACCTGAAACCAGATAAAAAGGAGAAAGATGACTCAATTGCATTGTGTGTCTGTGTGGGCCACACTAAGCATGGAGAACAGAAGGAGGAGAACAAAACTGAGGATTTGAGAATCAAAATTGTGGAAAAATATCAACAATCTCAAGGCTACAAATCCATCTCCAGACATCTTGATGTTCTTTTGTCCACAGTGTGCAACATAATCAAGAAGTTTACAACCCATGGCACCGTAGCTTATCTCTCTGGATGTGGACGGAAGAGTAAAATTGATTTAAAGTTGCAATGCAGGATAGTCCAGATGGTGGATAAACATCCCAAATCAAGTTTCAAAGAAATTTAAGTTGTCCTGCAGGCTTGGGGTGCATCAGTGCAATGAGGCCTACAAAAAAACAAGAAGACAATTACCAACAGTTAAATATGTTGGAAGTTCAAAGATGTTTTGGGGCTGTTTTGCTGCTTCTGGCACTGGGTGTCTTGACTGTGTGCAAGACATCATGAAATCTGAAGATTACCAAAGGATTTTGAGTCTCAATGTAGGGTCCAGTGTCAGAAATCTGGGTCTACCAACAGGACAATAACCCCAAAAATACTTCAAAAAACACCCAGAAATGGATGGAAACAAAGCGCTCGAGAATTCTGAAGTGGCCAGCAATGAGTCTGGATCTACAGTGAAAAAAAAGTATTTAGTCAGCCACCAATTGTGCAAGTTCTCCCACTTAAAAAGATGAGAGAGGCCTGTAATTGACATCATAGGTAGACCACGACTATGAGAGACAAAATGAGAAAACAAATCCAGAAAATCACATTGTCTGATTTTTAAAGAATTTATTTGCAAATTATGGTAATATAAAATAAGTATTTGGTCAATAACAAAAGTTCATCTCAATACTTTGTTATATATCCTTTGTTGGCAATGACAGAGGTCAAACATTTTCTGTAAGTCTTCACAAGGTTGGTACACGCTGTTGCTGGTATGTTGGCCCATTCCTCCATGCAGATCTCCTCTAGAGCAGTGATGTTTTGGGGCTGTCGCTGGGCAACTCGGACTTTCAACTCCCTCCAAAGGTTTTCTATGGGGTTGAGATTTGGAGACTGGCTAGGCCACTCCAGGACCTTGAAATGCTTCTTACGAAGCCACTCCTTCGTTGCCCTGGCGGTTTGTTTGGGATCATTGTCAAGACCCAGCCACATTTCATCTTCAATGCCCTTGCTGATGGAAGGAGGTTTGCACTCAAAATCTCACGGAGCCTGGACGTGGAGCGGAATGGCCGGATAGTTGCAGAGCTCTCGGCCTGAGTCTCTATAAGCGACAGTTTAGCGACGTGCTTTGGGCTACCCGCAGCTACTACAGAACCATAAAGGTATCCTACTTTCAAGGATGCCACGCAAACGGAAATCGGCGGTGAAACCGCTGAAGATTTCTGACTTCTACCTCCCCCATGGGGGAGGAGAAGAACAAAATGGCGAAGGCCCGCGCTTGGACGCGGCTTCTAGAGCCTCGACTCCCTCTAAAAATCCTCCGGAGGAGACACTCACACTCTCCACTCAAAGGAGAGCGCTGTCGGCTCCTTCTCTTCCACAGCTGCTGGACGGTGTGGATCGGGAGTTGCCTGGACCCTCTTCCCGGCGGGCCGGGGCCTACATAAAACACGGGCCTCCACAAAAAAACGCTCCGGGGCCTGTAGCTGATGCGAGCCTGGAGACGAATTACTCACCCACCGCTAGTCCGGTCAAGCAAAGGCCCAGGCTCCAGGAAATCGAATCTCAGGAGGAGGAGGTGAGCAGTAAGTTACAGCCTACTTCTCTATCTACTGATTTTTTTGCAGATATCCCTGCAACAGAAAATTTACTTACTGAGGCCTCCATGAAAAATATGCTTATGGCCTTCTGTAAATCACTAACAACAGACATGTCTCTCATGGTGAAACCGCTAGATAGATATATTAAAGAGCTGAAAAGCCGTACGGTTCATGTGGAATCTAAAATGGCGGAATTTGCGACTTCACACAATGCGCTTATAGATGCTCACTATGAGGTAGAGAGAGATGTGTCTTTTCTGAAAGCCAAAATAGCCGACTTAGAGGACCGTTCTAGAAGAAATAATCTAAAGTTTAGAGGGATTCCAGAGTCAGTATCTACAAGTAATTTAACTGCATTCCTTCAGGATCTGATACGAGCGTTATTACCGAACCTCGCGGAACTGGATTTAACTATTGATATAGCACATAGAGTTCCTAGACCATCTCATTTAAATGAAGCCATACCTAGAGACGTTCTTGCAAAGATTCATTTCTATCGCACTAAAGAGCTGGTTCTGGCGACTTCCAGGAAGGCGGGTCGCTTACCTGAACCATACCATAAAATAGCCATTTACTCGGACCTATCAGCCTCGACGCTACAATCAAGGAGACAATTTATCCCTATTACCACAGCTCTACGCCAACATCATATCTTGTATAAATGGGGATTCCCGGTCCGCGTGATCATCTCTAGGGACAGTATAGTACATGTTATCAAAACTCCAGAGGAAGGAAAAAGCTTGCTAGCCACATGGAACATTTCGACTGTCGATCCACCACCTAAACAATCCCCTGGTCCCGTGTCTGATGGTTGGCGCCAAGCGAGGACCCAAAAACGTCCACCTAAAGGGCTACAAAGCTAGAGACTCACCTATTTTTGGATTCCGTATGTCCACTGTTGGTGAACTTATCCCCCCAGGATTACGACTGCTGCTGGTCCGCTGTACTATGTTCCTTTTTGTTTTTGTTTCTTTCTCGATTTTGCTCAGACGGTTTATCCATAGGTTCTGTAACTTGCATGATTTGTTTTTTTGTTGGTTCTGGCACATTGGGCGAAGTGAATACAAAGGGTGGAGACATCTTCACTGCATACGAACATTGACACTCCCTGGTAGAGATGGTTGTGGTAAGACTTGTATAGCGTTTATAAATGTACATTATGGTACTTAAAATTGTGTCCATGAATGTTAGGGGTTTGAACTCCCCTCAGAAAAGAGCCAATTTATGGCGTGAGGCCCGAGCTCAAAGCTGTGACATTCTTGCAATACAAGAGACACACCTTTTAACCCCTTAACGACGCAGGGCGTAATAGTACGTCCTGAGTCGCATGACGATGTATGGAGAGCGTTCAGGAGCTGAGCGCTCTCCATATACCGCGGGTGCCAGCTGTATAATACAGCCAGGACCCACAGCTAACAGTAGCGATCGGTTCCTTCACCGATCACGGCTGTTAACCCTTTAGATGCCGCGGTCAAGCGTGACCGCGGCATCTAAATTGCGGAGCCGACAAGGGCGCCGCCATTTTTACCTCATCGCTGCCCTCCGGAACGTCATCGGAGGGCGGCGCTTGGTTGCCATGACAGCCAGGAGCCTATTGAAGGCTCCCAGGCCTGTCATTTCAGTATAGCTATTACACGATGCCAGAGGCATCGTCTAATAGCAGTGAAGGCATTTTGCTATTCACTGTGATACAGTAGTATCGCAGTGAATAGTATGATCGATCAGACTCCCTAGGTTTCAAGGTCCCTAGGGAGTCTGATCATACAAGTTAAAAGTATAAAAAAAAAAGTTTTTAAAAGTATGTAAAAATTAAAAAAAACACAAAAGTTCAAATCACCCCCCTTTCCCTAGATCAGATATAAAAGTAAATAAACAAAAGTAAACATAAACACATTAGGTATACCCGCGCTCCAAAATGCCCGAACTATTAAAATATTAAAATATTTATCCCATACGGTGAACGGCGTAGCGGGGAAAAAAAAATCAAAATGGCCAAATAGCGTTTTTTTCAACACTTTGTCTCCTATAAAAAATTGAATAAAAAGTGATCAAACCATCAGATCTTTCCCCAAGTGGTATCAATAAAAACGTCATGTTGTCCCGCATAAAAAGACGCCTTACCCAGCTCCATACATGTAAATATGAAAAAGTTACAGGTGACACAATATGGCGATGCATTTTTTAAAAGGTATCAAAACATTACAAATACTATATAAATTTGGTATCGCCGTGTTCGTACTGACCCACAGAATACAGGTAACATGTCATTTTTACCACAGAGTGAATGGTGTAAAAATGAAACCCATATGAATTTGGTGCAAATGCAGTTTTTCTCCAATTGCACCTCATTCTGAATTTTTTTCCAGCTTCCCAGTACATTGCACAGACTATTGAATAGTGACATTACAAAGTACAATTTGTTTCGCAAACAATAAGCCATCATGTGACTCTGTGAACTGAAAAATGAAAAAGTTATGGCTCTTGGAATGTGGGGAGGGAAAAACGAAAATGCAAAAACAAAAAATGGCCCGGTCATTAAGGGGTTAAAGGCAGACGCTAATCACGTTCAACACCCAGCATATCCACATGTGTTTCATGCTCACTATTCTTCAAAGCGTAGAGGTACATTGATTGGGATTAGAGATTCAGTAGCGTTCCAATTATTGTCGCAATATGCGGACCCGGGGGGACGGTTTATAATAATAGTATGCACCCTTAACAATGTCACTTACACATTAGTATCGGTTTATGCCCCAAATAAGAAACAAGTGGCATTCCTGGGGAGACTAGTAAGGGCGGTAGAAAAGAGGAAGCAGGGATGTTTGATATTAATGGGAGACTTTAATATGGCTCCAGACCCGCTAGTGGATACCACTTCTGGCAGGGTGACACGTCACCCCTCTTTCTCGCAAGCTATATGGAGACACGAATTATTTGATGTCTGGCGTATTCTCCATAATACCGAAAAAGATTATACGTATTATTCTACTGTGCATAATAGCTACTCACGAATCGACCTATTCCTAATAGAGCAGTCTAGCATTCCCCTTGTTAAGAAGTCTGAGATTTCACAAATAACATGGTCGGACCATGCAGCGATAACCATGTCAATAGCAGAAAAATACGAATGTGCAAGAACGTATGTATGGAGGTGTAATGAATATCTAATGTCACAGCCAAAATTAAAAGCAACATTAGAGAATGATTTGAAGGAATTCTTTCAAATAAATGCCCTCTCTGCCTCTGGCCCGGACATACTGTGGAACTCTCATAAAGCTTTTATTAGAGGAACGTTTATCCGATTGGGGCATATCGAAAAGAAAAATAGAATGGCAGAAATAGATCGATTGCTTCATCAGATAAGAACTATTGACACTAATAATAAGCAATCTCCTTCTTCCTCAAATGCAGCAAAATTAATGGCATTACGTCATCAGTTGACTGCTTGCTTATTGCACAAATATGAGAAAAACCTGAAGAGGGTTAGAGCTATGTACTATTCTCAATCTAACAAGGCAGGCAAACTCCTGGCATCTAAGTTGAAACTAAAACATGCGAAATCTAGAATCCCATTTATTCTCAGTCAGGACGGTACTTACAAAATTTATGACCCAAAAGGCATCGCTAGCACCTTTAGAACTTTTTACGAAAGCCTATATAATTTGGCGGACGACTCCTCTGTGGTCCCTCCCACAAACAATGACATTGAGCAATTCCTTAGAGTTGCTCAGCTACCAACACTCAACGAATCACAGCTGGAATCATTGAATGCACCTATCACCTCGGCGGAGTTGTCGGCCATAGTTAAGTCACTGCCATCTCGCAAATCTCCAGGCCCTGACGGCCTTACTAATGACTATTACAAATGTTTCTTCCCAGTCCTGATGAAACCGCTGCTGGCATTTTTGACGGATGTGGTTGATTCTGGCACTATCCCAAAAGAAAATCAGGAAGCCCTGATAGTTACACTGCCGAAGCCGGGCAAACCCGCCACCAACCCCCAAAATTTCCGACCCATATCGCTATTGAACTCAGATCTAAAAATTGATGCCAAATTAATAGCGAACAGATTGGCAGTCTGTCTTCCAAATTTAATAAAGCATGATCAGGTGGGGTTC
Organism: Leptodactylus fallax; assembly: GCA_947044405.1. Taxonomy (NCBI): domain Eukaryota; kingdom Metazoa; phylum Chordata; class Amphibia; order Anura; family Leptodactylidae; genus Leptodactylus; species Leptodactylus fallax. The sequence goes on from CAMRHE010000024.1 coordinate 6,229,157, forward strand.
GTTAAAGGGAGACAGTCATACGATAACAGTAGACGCATTTTAAACCTCATACACCACATTGACTCTAAGAAGGAAGAAGCAGTGATCCTCGCATTGGACGCAGAGAAGGCGTTCGATCGCATTTGCTGGTCGTATGCCTTCTTGGTGCTTAGAAATATGGGGTTCTCTGGAGCTATTATAAGAGCGATTGGGGCGTTATATTCTGCACCTTCTGCGAGAGTGTTCACCAACGGAGTAGTTTCAGATCCTTCCCTGATAAAAAAACGGGACCAGACAGGGATGCCCCCTGTCGCCCCTGATATTTATTCTTTCCACTGAACCATTAGCTCAAGTACTTAGATTAGATCCGGGAGTGGGAGGTATTGACATAAGAGACAAAACTCACCTTATATCACTCTACGCGGATGATATTATTCTCACTTTGTCTAAACCGCAAACATCCCTTCCTCGCCTTATGGATACAATTAACAATTTCGGGCGATTATCGTATTATAAATTAAACATGGCCAAATCACAGGCACTGCCTCTGCACGTTCCCCAACACACACTCCAATATTTGAAATCAATTTATAATTTTGAGTGGAGGGAGGACAGTGTTCAATATTTGGGGATACAGGTGACAGCGTCCCCAGGGTCCCTCTATAAAAGTAACTATGCCCCAATGTTAAAAACAGTGCAAGAAGAAACGGAGAGAATGTCTAAAACAGATGTCTCATGGATAGGGCGGGTAGCCGCTTTTAAAATGTTGCTATTGCCTAGACTCTTGTACCTGTTCCGCATGATCCCAATGTTCCTCCATGTTTCCTTCTTTGAAACAGCTCAAAGGGTGATCTCGAAGTATATATGGAATGGTAACAGACCTAGAATTAATAAAAGCTTTCTATTCAAACAGCGGGAGGCGGGAGGTCTAGGGGTACCAGTAGTGAGAAACTATTATATAGCATCGCTGGTCACTCAATGCGCAAGGTGGAAATCAATGGATACTTCGGTTCCATGGCTACATATAGAGCAGGCGTTTATATCCCCCCTAAAATTGGAGGATGCGCTATGGTTGCCTTTTTGGGACATCTCGGCCCCTGGATCCTTCTCTCCAGTCATGTGTGCCTCGTTAACGGCATGGAAGCTACTTCATGGGAAAGCAAACCCTACGAAGTATTTTCATATTACAGAAATGCCCTTATCATTGATGGCCTGGGTGATTAGTGACTTGGAGGTCTCGGATTGGGAATCGAGGGGGATCACGCAGATTTCTCAATTATATTCTGACTCTAAGCAACCTATACCGTTTGAAGAATTAAGACGACAATACAGGATTCATACTGCCGATTTCCTTAAATACTTTCAAATATGGCACTTTGTGTCTAAACACCCTGAGACGACATTACCCCATAATAATTCACTTTTTACCTGGCTGTCGACTAATATGAGGGGACTGCGATTCTTACATGAAAAAATGGATGAAATATCGACTTTCACTAGATCTACCCCATTTCGCTGTTGGGAGAGAGACTTGGGATAGCCATTACCCCAGACGAATGGCAGCAAACAATTAGATTGCTACATTTGTCTTTGAAATGCAGCACCCATATAGAGACAGCTATGAAAATCATCTTAAGATGGTATAGGACCCCATCTACCTTACAATTAGCATATCCCTCCATGTCTGGAAATTGTTGGAGAGGATGTGGAGGCAGGGGAACACTTCTCCACATTATGGAGAACTGCCCCAAGATTCGTAACTACTGGGTTCAGGTCTTTGAGTTGCTCTCGGAGCTGTTTGGCCTGCAGCTCCCTTATGTCGTACCTATGGCTATCCTGTTGTTTGGGATCCCCGGTGAGTTGAACAGGTATAAACAACTCATCTGTAAAATCTTGACCATAGCCAAATTAATGTTGGTGCAAAGATGGCGGACGATGGCTCCTCCGACACTGTCGGCCCTGGTCTCAGCCATAAACAACACATACTCCTATGAAAGGGTGATCGCAATAGGAAATAATTCTTTTTACAGCTTTGACAAAACGTGGGATGCGTGGACCCACTCTTGATTCGCCATGTAGGGAACCTGAGTTGTTACAGAAAGGTCAATCGCGGGGGAGCAGCGGGTGTGGAGGTGGATACCAAACAAGCTAACCCAGTTAAGAAACGGAGTAGAGAAGGAGCGCAAGGTGCGGCAGGTATGTTTCGAATACCATGAGCATAAGCATAAAACCCGTGAATAAAGAATAGATTCCATACAGAGAAATTTCACCTAAATAATTCATGATAACCCTATGAATGTGCCAAATGTTAGTGTTACTGTTTACTCTAATTTTTCTTATTTGTTTCAGTGGTATACAATTTACTGAATGTGACGTGATAAGAAATATACTCTATTGTATATCAAATGTATACTGCACTGTATATATTCTCTGAAAATTTTGAATAAAAATTATTGAAACAAAAATCTCACGATACATGGCCTCATTCATTCTTTCATGTACAAGGATCAGTCATTCTGGTCCCTTTGCAGAGAAACAGCCCCAAAGCATGATGTTGCCACCCCCATGCTTCACAGTAGGTATGGTGTTCTTTGGATGCAACTCAGCATTCACTCTCCTCCAAACATGACAAGTTGTGTTTCTACCAAACAGTTCTACTTTGGTTTCATCTGACCATATGATATTCTCCCAATACTCTTCTGGAACATCCAAATGCTCTCCAGAAAACTTCAGACGGGCCTGGATATATACTGGCTTAAGCAGGGGGACATGTCTGGCACTGCAGGATCTGAGTCCCTGGCGGCGTAGTGTGTTTGACTGACAGTAGCCTTTCTTACGTTAATCCCAACTTTCTGCAGGTCATTCACTAGATCCCCCTGTGTGGTTCTGGGATTTTTGCTTACCGTTCTTGTGATCATTTTGACCCCACAGGGTGAGATCTTGCTTGGAGCCCCTGATCGAGGGAAATTATCAGTGGTCTTGTATGTCTTCCATTTTCTAATTATTGCTCCTACAGTTGATTTCTTCACACCAAGCTGCTTACTTATTGCAGATTCAGTCTTCCCAGCCTGGTGCAGGTCTAGAATTTTGTTTCTGGTGTCCTTCCACAGCTCTTTGGTCTTCACCATAGTGGAGTTTGGAGTGTGACTGTTTGAGGTTGTAGACAGGTATCTTTTATACTGATAACAATGTCAAACAGGTGCCATTACTACAGGTAATGAGTGGAGGACAGAGGAGCCACTTAAAGAAGAAGTTACAGGTCTGTGATAGCCAGAAATCTTGCTTGTTTGTAGGTGACCAAATACTTATTTTCCACAATAATTTGCAAATGAATTCTTTAAAAATCAGACAATGTGATTTTCTGGATTTGTTTTCTCATTTTGTCTCTCATAGTTGAGGTCTACCTATGATGTCAGTTACAGGCCTCTCTCATCTTTTTAAGTGGGGGAACTTGCACAATTGGTGGCTGACTAAATACTTTTTTTCCCCTCTGTAAATCCTATTGAACACCTGTGGAGAGATCTTAAAATTGCTGTTGGGAGAAGGCACCCTTCAAATATGAGAGACCTGGAGCAGTTTCCAAAAGAAGAGTAGTCCAAAATTTCAGTTGAGAGGTGTAAGAAGCTTGCTGATGGTTATAGGAAGATATTGATTTCAGTTATTTTTTTCTAAAGAGTGTGCAACCAAATATTAAGTTGAAGGTGGGAGTAATTTTATCCAGCCCATTTTTGAAGTTTTGCATGAACTTATAGCATTTTTTACTTTTTTTCTCTTTTTTTTTTTTGTTCTTCCAATACACACAAAGGAAATAAACAGATTTATAAGAAAACATGCGTTTCAGGGGTGCTAACACTTATGGCCATGACTGTGTATATATATATATATATATATATATATATATATATATATGTATGTATATAGATTGCTTTAGTAAAATTTTACGCTAAGGTGATTAAACTAAAAAAATATGACTAATATGAATAATGAATGGTATGTGTAAATATACAGTGCCTTGCGAAAGTATTCGGCCCCCTTGAACTTTTCAACCTTTTGCCACATTTCAGGCTTCAAACATAAAGATATAAAATTTTAATTTTTTGGTGAAGAATCAACAACAAGTGGGACACAATCGTGAAGTGGAACAAAATTTATTGGTTATTTTAAACTTTTGTAAAAAATAAAAAACTGAAATGTGGGGCATGCCAAATTATTCGGCCCCCTTAAGCTAATACTTTGTAGCGCCACCTTTTGCTGCGATTACAGCTGCAAGTCACTTGGGGTACGTCTCTATCAGTTTTGCACATCGAGAGACTGAAATTCTTGCCCTTTCTTCCTTGGAAAACAGCTGGAGCTCAGTGAGGTTGGATGGAGAGCGTTTGTGAACAGCAGTTTTCATCTCTTTCCACAGATTCTCGATTGGATTCAGGTCTGGGCTTTGACTTGGCCATTCTAACACCTGGATACGTTTATTTGTGAACCATTCCATTGTAGATTTTGCTTTATGTTTGGGATCATTGTCTTGTTGGAAGATAAATCTCCGTCCCAGTCTCAGGTCTTTTGCAGACTCCGACAGCTTTTCTTCCAGAATGGTCCTGTATTTGGCTCCATCCATCTTCCCATCAATTTTAACCATCTTCCCTGTCCCTGCTGAAGAAAAGCAGGCCCAAACCATGGTGCTGCCACCACCATGTTTGACAGTGGGGATGGTGTGTTCAGGGTGATGAGCTGTGTTGCTTTTATGCCAAACATATCGTTTTGCATTGTGGCCAAAAAGTTCGATTTTGGTTTCATCTGACCAGAGCACCTTCTTCCACATGTTTGGTGTGTCTCTCAGGTGGCTTGTGGCAAACTTTAAACGAGACTTTTTATGGATATCTTTGAGAAATGGCTTTCTTCTTGCCACTCTTCCATAAAGGCCAGATTTGTGCAGTGTACGACTGATTGTTGTCCTATGGAAGACTCTCCCACCTCAGCTGTAGGTCTCTGCAGTTCATCCAGAGTGATCATGGGCCTCTTGGCTGCATCTCTGATCAGTCTTCTCCTTGTTTGAGATGAAAGTTTAGAGGGACGGCCGGGTCTTGGTAGATGTGCAGTGGGCTGATACTCCTTCCATTTCAATATGATTGCTTGCACAGTGCTCCTTGGGATGTTTAAAGTTTGGGAAATCTTTTTGTATCCAAATCCGGCTTTAAACTTCTCCACAACAGTATCATGGACCTGCCTGGTGTGTTCCTTGGTCTTCATGATACTCTCTGCGCTTTATACAGAACCCTGAGACTATCACAGAGCAGGTGCATTTATACGGAGACTTGATTACACACAGGTGGATTATATTTATCATCATCAGTCATTTAGGACAACATTGGATCATTCAGAGATCCTCTCTGAACTTCTGGAGTAAGTTTGCTGCACTGAAAGTAAAGGGGCCGAATAATATTGCACGCCCCACTTTTCAGTTTATTATTTTTTACAAAAGTTTAAAATAACCAATAAATTTCGTTCCACTTCACGATTGTGTCCCACTTGTTGTTGATTCTTCACCAAAAAATTTAAATTTTATATATTTATGTTTGAAGCCTGAAATGTGGCAAAAGGTTAAAAAGTTCAAGGTGGCCGAATACTTTCGCAAGGCACTGTATTTTGGTATTTATGAAAGAAAAATAAGACAAATAATAGTTTAAGTTTGTTATGTCTTTTCAGTACTATAGTTTCCAGATTATCAAGTCACATAAGTATCTTCAATTAAGAATTCTCTGTCATTTCTGATTACAACATGATGAACATTCCCTCTGGATTAAACAGCCACTTCAAATTATTTATACTAATCATTTCATATTCTTAATACAGTAATACAGTATAAATTTTTCAGCATTCATTACTACAGTTTTGGATTTAAAGCAGTTTCATGAAAGTGTTCCACAATCATAATATATTATATATATATTGACATACTGATAAGGAACGTACATTGTGAGCCCTATATGGGACAGTGACTAGCAATGTCTGAAAAGCGCTGCGGAATATGATGGCGCTATATAAATAAACAAAATAAGTAATAATAATCTTGTTTTTAAGGTGATTCAAAATTGTAAGAAACCTGTACAACTCTTTTTTTTTTTAATAATGTATTATGCTTTTATTAAGAATTTCACATTTTACCAACAAAATCCATGGTTTAAAATGATTGTGAGCTGTAAGAGAATAGTATAAATCAGGAATTGACATCTATTTTAATAGCAATAAGTATGTGGGAATAATGGTATATATTATTTTCTAAATTTGTGAAAATCATCTCCACACATGGATTTCTGTAAACTGTATTCATTTGAATTTGATAGTCACCTAAATTTTTGCAAAAAATCTTTCTTTTGTGAAAATACCATAAAGCATACTTAAACTTTTGGACAACTTTTGTCTTTCTGCCAGCATTTGCATCATTAACATTTTCAGGGCTTCTGGTTCCAGCGCCACTATGCGAGGAGGCTAACTGCCTGAGCTCCCACACATGGTCTTGCAAATCTCGAATATTAGCCCGCAAATCCACAACAAACTTGTCCTCTTTAACATATTAGTCAGGTAGGTTGATGGACCGATTCCTCCTCGATATGGGCAAATGCACCAAGGGCAAACCCTAGGCGGATGACCAGCCTGAGAACTCTCAGCCAGACATGGCACCCAATTCTGTTCCAGCATCACATGCTAATACCTGCCAGATACAATCTTTGGCTGCACAACAGTCCTCTCAAGGTGGCCTGCATGGATATGCAACACCCCAGCTCTCACTGCATCCTAAAACAGTCCCGGATGGACTATCTGGCAAGAGAGAAGTTAGCCGACCTCCCTGATACTATGACCTCAGTTACTACACCTTCAGATACTGATGTCTTATTGACTGCCAGAGGTATTTCATTTTTGACTACTAAGTTATGGTTGGAAAAAAGGAAGTCTGTGGGAGTTAACATAAGCCCTGATAGGGATCACTCTGGGCTTTTTACTCCATTGTAATTGTTTATTAATGGTTCATTTTTGCGCTACTGCATCTCAAGTTGCACGGGAGAATCCGCTATGTGAAGCTATCTGTTCCATGGGTATGATACCTGAATATTTATGTTTAACTATGCATTACTTTATTAGGAAAGGGGAGGGGGGTCAGAGGGTTACCCTGGATGGCTGATATTCTATGGGTTTTAGGTAATCACAGTATAAGAAGGTATTCCCCAAACACTTGACCATGCAAGTGAGCTCTTGGAATATAAAAGATCTGCGTTCTTGACACAAGCACAGCATGATCCTACGACACCTCCATAATTTAAAAACCAATGTGGTCCTATTGCAGGAGACATACGTGCTGGCCACGGAGTTTTGGCATCTTTGCAAACTTTGGGGGGAAGAGGTGACACCAGCAGTTTCAGGGAAAGCGGGAACTTAGATATTACTACACAAGAACCTTTCCAGCTCAGTGATCCAACATGAACCTGATGCGGAGGGTAGGAAGCAAAGGTTACACCTGATCACAACGGCTAGGGACATTAGCATATATAACATATCTGGCCCAAATGATGAGAACTCGTCCTTCTAATGGGACCTGAAAGTTCAGCTGGAGACAGATCTGGTCCAAGGTGCTACTAAATCTTTAAAAATTAACAATGTACCAGGCCCGATGGCTACAGTGGGGAATTTTATAAGTCACTGAGTGATCAAATCTCTCCAATCATGAGATAATTATACAATAACTTTTTGCACGGGACCCCCTCTCCTCCACTGACATCATAACCTGCATTAAATTATTATTGACATCCACCAAAGATCCCACCATTCCTATACTGTATCTTATCAACCAATATCCCTCATAAATGTTACATGCCAAGCTTGATATCATCGGCTCAAGTGGGCTTTATTAAGGGTCAGTCTGCCGTTGTCAACATTCGTAAGGTACTTGCAGTTCTAGATGCTGTGGAATGGGGATTCCCGTGGCTGTCTCCTCACACTCCCCCATGACACATTTTTTCTCTCATAGTTGAGGTCTACCTATGATGTCAATTACAGGCCGACCTCATCTTTTTAAGTGGGAGAACTTGCACAATTGGTGGCTGACTAAATACTTTTTTTTCCCCACTGTACATAGGACCTTTGTCTTACCTATGTCTCCTCTCTATACACCAACCCAGAGGTTCGAATATATATCCTGGGATTCCTATATAACCCTATTTCACTGTAAAAGGGGACACGCCAGGGGTGTCTCCTCTCACCACTACTATTCAATCTGGCTTTGAAACTCTTGACAGTCCACAGGCTTTTGATGGCAACAGGGTGGGAAACACGAGGTGAGTCCAGCTTTATTTGCTGATTACATACTCCTGTTCATGGCTCAGCCAATGAAAGACCTGCCGCCACTGATGACACTCCTCCAACAGTTTGGAGTGGTGTCAGTATATAGGGTGAATCTGTAAATTAAAAAAAAAAAAAAAAAAAAAAACAAAGCTGAGAGGGGCCTGTCCTGGGCTGGCTTACAAGATGTCTGCATCTCAGCGCAGGCAGCGATACAATCACGTCATCATGCCTCCTGCACTGAGACGCAAATGCCGCAGACAAAAAGAGGACTCCATCAAGGGATCGCAGGTAGGTGAGAATAACTTTTTTTTTTCTTTATATATAAATAGGCCGTTACCTGCTGGAGTAACCCCAGCAGGTAACGGCCTATTTATTTACCTACCACCACGTCTGCTTTTCAGACCCCAGAGTATAATAATCGGAGACCCAATGGAGGTGAGGGAACATAAAAACCATTGTTACTTACCTCTCCTGCGATCCGCTGTTACTCCGAGCAGGCTTCGGCCCTCTGGTGATGTCATCACGTAGCAACGCTGGCCTGATCACATGACGTCTGTGTGCAATTAAGGTAAAAGGTAAGTTACACTGGTTTTTATGTTTGTCACCTCCCCTGGGTCGCCGATCATTATACTCTAGGGTCTGAAAAGACCCCAGAGTTCATGGGTGGTCCGCTATGGGGCATAATACTGTGTGCATGGGCCACTATGGAGCATAATACTGTGTGCAGGGGCCACTATCAAGCATAATAACGTGTGCAGGGGCCACTATGGAGCATAATACCATGTGCAAGGGCCACTATGGAGCATAATACCATGTGCAGGGGACACTGTGGAGCATAATACCATGTGCAGGGACCACTATGAAGGATAATACCGTGTGCAGGGGCCGCTACGGGGGCATAATACCATGTGCAGGGGCCACTATGGAGCATAATACCGTGTGCAGGGACCGCTGCAGGGCATAATACCGTGTGCCGGGGCCGCTGCAGGCCATAATACAGTGTGCAGGGGCCGCTGCGGGCCATAATACAGTGTGCAGGGGCCGCTGGGGGCCATAATACCGTGTGCAGGGGCTGCTGCGGGCCATAATACCATGTGCAGGGGCCGCTGCGGGCCATAATACCGTGTGCAGGGGCCGCTGCGGGCCATAATACCGTGTGCAGGGGCCGCTGTGTGCCATAATATTGTGTGCAGGGGCCACTGTGGGCCATAATATCGTGTAATACTGTGTGCAGGGGCTGCTGTGGAACATTATAGTGTGTGTAAATGGGGCATTATAAACAGGGGCTATGGCGCCTGTTTATATCACACACTGTCTGTTTATAGTGACCGTGTGATGTAATTACAGCCTTGTCACATAGACGTGTATAGGACGAGGCTGTAGTTACATTACATGGCCGTTATGAAATGAATGACACTATGCAAACAAAAAGCGGTCATGGCGCTTACACAGGTACCATTCAAACAGCTAATCAGTAGGGGTCAGAGGCGTAGCTAGCGGTGGGGCAGAGGGGGCGGACGCCCTGGGCCCAATGAGTCTTTGGGGGCCCACCCCGGGGCCGCCATTAATACATCCTTTATTTCTAACTTGATCGGTGTCTGCAGACACCAATCTAGTTAAAACGTGTCCTGCAACTTAACAGTATTGTAAACCACAAGCCAATACAGACTTGCGGTTTACAAGATGCTGAGACCACAGACGGATGTCTGCTACTCAGCATGGGCAACACGATGACGTCACAACATCGCGCTGCCCGCGCTCAGACACAGACGTCCTGTGCGTGGACAGGGAGGTAGCGACAGCGGCTCCATTCATGTTATATAACTTTGTGTATTGTGTATATTGTGCGACGATAACAGTGTGTGAAGCTAGTAGCATGGAAACTCAATTTTTTTTTTTTTTTTTTGGGGGGCCTTCTTTCTATAGTCCACCTCAGGCAGCAAAGAGGCTAGGTTAACCACTGCTTGGGCCCAAATATCTATATTCTAGATTGTTCCCAGAATACAGCTTCTTGAGAAGCACAACACCTATCCTCCTCCTAGGCACAGTGTCTGGTAGATAGACAGAAGAACCTTCCATGTCTCAGGGCTGTCTTTTAGAACTCTTTGGCTCAGATTCTCCTCTCCCTCAGGGGCTGATAAGAACACGCTAGAGCTCCCGTCACAATGCCAAGACTCACTGAGCACTGAACTCTTATGGTTCTCTGGAGACCTAAGGTCCCCAGACCCCCACTCAATGGCCTGTGATTAACCAGGGCTGTGCCAAGTCATAGGAGATGAAGGGATAGCTAACAGTGGCTACAAACCATAGGGAGAAACACATAAGGGAAACTGCAAATACACAAAAACACACAATTTACATATATACATCCAGAGGCACATAAAATAAAAGACATTATAAGCAGCATCACTCTGGGATGATGCAATAAGGGTGTCATTAGGGTGCATATCACAAGGTATGGTCAGTGGATGTGGAGCCTTCTCAATGTGCCTTTCAAAGTTTTGACATATATCTAAAGGGTAGCATTAAGGATTTAACCACTCCAGGTGTAAAATTTGTGGATATACTGTATATATTTTCCATTTCTTAAAGAAGGTTTGGCATATTCAGGTGTGCGGGTATATGAAAAGCATAGATAGCCTGGTGCAGCAGTCTATAATGCGTTTCCCTCCACGATGAGCCCACCCCTCCAACATTATGTCAGTAAGGTTGTCTCCCAGGAAGTTGTCACCTGGAGGAGTTTGGTTGAGTGTACTCGGTCTACCCTGTGACATCACCACTGTCACTACTACTCTCATCCTCCAGTTCCCTCCATTTAGGTTGCGGCATTATTAATCAGCCATCTGGGGGATGGGAAAGGTTGGGGGGGGGGTGCTTATTATTGTATTGTTTTATATTGTTTTGTACAGTTCTTTTATCCTCGAAGTTTGATAATTTCCTTCAGATGATACTGCATAACTTGGAATTGAAAATGTGCACATGATTTTCTGCATGAACAGGCTACAAGTGCGCTAACCTGTATACTCTGCTGTGTACCATTATTCTGCTGTATCTGTGTATGCATGTATAGATCTGAATTTGTTGAACAAATAAAACATTTTATTAAAAAAAGATAATAAATAAATACTAACAGGTTTTGGCTCCATTCTATAAAATCCAGTGCTGCAATACACTTTCTTCCCCACCCTGTACTCTTTTCCTTGTTATGGGCAGCATAACTCCTCACTGTCAGTATGGAGGACTAGGACTACAGTGTAATACAGAGAAGATGAGGCTTCACATACTGATATCTCAGGCATTATAAAACATATTTCATATGACACCAAGGTTGCAGTTTTATATTTATTATTTCTGGAGATATCCCCAGTTGAAAACACAGCTGGGATTGGCAAATTGGCTGCTCCCAAATCCAAATCTATGTTTTATAATGTCTGATATATGTGTCTGAAGTGACCCCTCTCCAGCCTTCCGGTACATATTGTTCCCAACTAGGAACTCAAGTGCACTGGATCTAATGTATTGTAACATTGAGAATGCCTGTGTGTCGAAACCACTTCCCCGGTGGGTAGATCAGACCACAACATGGTCTTGCTAAAACCTAAATATCACCAACAGTTAATTTGCAGCCCGTGGTGGTGAGGTAGGTGAGAGTATGGACCAGAGACTGTGAGGAAGAATTACAGGCATTCTTTGAGTCCACAGATTGGAGTACCTTATGCGGGACAGGGGATAGGGGCTTTGCTTTATTTGATCATCATCTCCGCCATTTCAGTTCATCAATTTATCATATTTTAAATTCAATTTTATATTTGTTTTATTTTTATTTTATTTATTCATTTTTTCTCAAATCATTATTACTTAAATTATTATATGGTCTGTGACCATATTATTTATATTATGTAATTTATAGCATTATGAATTGCATCTGTACATAATATTTATTGTAATTCTACACTTTACTTATTTGATTATGTATCGCATTATATTTTGATCTTGTTTTATATCCATTTTTCTTTCCCTAACTGTATCCACCATCCCCTTCCCTTTTCCTTTTGTTCATTTTAATATTTGGCATTGTATTGTGATGATTGCGCTTGAGATGTGCCTTCACATCTTTACCTCTGTGCTTGCACAACATACACTTTTTTCACACGACAGCCGTCCTTATCTTGAGCATCTCATGCCTGACGGCTACGTCCTGCATTGGGCGCGCTGATGTCTGACGTTTCATCGCAGAACGTGCTTAGGTTACATGTGGGCTCACAAGGTGCCTCGCAAGAATAGAGCCATTGTGACTGTATCATATTGCACTTTGGGAAGGAAAATGTATTATTTTTTACCTGAGTATTTAATTGTTTATTGGTGGAGATAAGGTATAAATGGCTGGTACTACTGGGATGACACCAGTTCTTTTGGCACCATCCCAAGACTCATTCCAGCCACCAGGTATATACTTTTTTGTTGTCTTATGTTATTTGTATTACTCTTGTTCCATAATGGCCATTTTTTTTGTATCTGTTGGGCATTTATACCTATTTGATGTATGGGGTCTATATTACATAGGTGTTTACACATATTGGTACTATTATTTACTTGACATCTCCCCATTTTTTATCATTTGGTATATTATCCATTGCATATTTTTGAGACATTGTATTAGGGTTTGTCATGTGGATGTCACCTTTATTACTGTAGCTTTTTTACCTATCATATAAATAAAGTATATGCATTTTAACATTTATATACCGTGTGAGATGGAGTCCGTTTATTTGTAGGTATCATAGAAAGATAATTGTGTAACGTCTCTGCCTGTTCAGGGCTCTGTACCACCCTCCGCTCGCATGCTGCGGCGAAGGAGGCGTGTTCACTTTGGTTCCTTGTGTAGGTTTCTTGTTGCTCATTCTGAACATGGTCCTAGACAAAGTAATGGATTTCCGGCCATACCCATGTTCTGAGCATTTCTCTCTGGACTGCATAGAGTTAATCTCTTCCTGGCCTGTGTGATTGACAGCCTGTGTACCTATCAGGTCTGGGGCTGGGCCCAAGCTTTCTATTTACAGGATGTCACTTTCTCAGCAGGTCGCCGGTTATTGCACTGTCTTTGCCTGCTCTCTTTATTATATCCCTTGCTCCTTTGTAACCTGATTCTCTGACCCTTTGGCTTGCCTTTTGACTATTCTCTTGGATTTTGATTTTGTACTGCATTGCTCGTTTCTTACTGACCCCTTGGCTTGCTCACTCTGCTTCTGTGTTGTTTTTGTCTTGTCCTGTTCTGTGTGTCACTTACTCAGCATAGGGCTCGTCTTCAGGTTGTCCTTTTACCGTTTAGGGTAACTGAGGCAATAGGAAAGGACAGTGGCTTGGGTGAGATTAGGGCTCACTTGTCTCTGTCCTTCCTCCCAGACCCCTGCAGTAGTGTCAGGGTATTGCTACATCTGGCAAGACCCTAACAATGTGATTATTAAAACATATGATGACGCCTTTTTGCTCAACCTAGATGTAGAATAGGAGCTTGATCATCTAGGGTTGTAGATTATGTTTGCAATTTTAACACATTATGGGTTATCAGGGCCCTTTCTTCAAGCTTTGTTGAATTTATTAGTCCACCCAACAGTTATTATGATATTGCCCATGCCTTCTCCCAGCCTATCCATATAAGTAATGGCAAACACCAAGGTTGTCCCCTCTCCCATTATTGTTTTTTTATGTATTGAATCAGTAGCAGTTGTGGTACACCTTGGCTCTTATATTTATGAGATTAAGGTTCGTGACCATGAATTCATACTGTCAATTTTTGCTCCATCTGCTTATTCAACTTAACATTTCCCTTTCAAATTTGCATTGTCTGTTAAATACCTTTGGACATTAAATGAGATATAAAGTGAACATTGTGAGACCCCAACTAGACTTGGTTCAAGATTACTACAAATATTGCTGGCAGGTCATAGCACTTAAATACAAGGTGGTTTTCTTGAGAGTGAACTATGAGACTTCATACTTTCAGATTTTTCCCAGCCTTTTTAGGAAAATGCAACGTCTCTTGAACAAGTGGAATTCACTTCCACATTCCCTCTTTGGAAGGATTATGGCAGTCTAAATGACCATCCTAAACAAAATAATATTTATCTTTAGTTATTCCTGTTTCTTCACAGGAGTTTTGGGCAATCTAGTCTTTCCTGTTCCATTTCATATGGGCCAACAGGGGATACAAGATGCCAAAAGTGTGTTACTGGTGGGCAGATCCAGGGGAGGGTTGGCAATGCCAAATATTATTTAATAGTATTGGGCAGTTCACCTGCCAAGGATGCCTTCATGGTTTACAATGTTATTATATTCACGATGGGTGGAAACTAAGAAGATTTGGATAACTTGTTTGCACCTAATTCATAAAGACAACCCTTTTATGCCCTATGACTTTTAGTAGAGGCATTTGGTGGATTTGTAAAATGAAATTCCATTTAGCATCTGAAAATTCCCCATTGACTTTCTTTGTGTACAATTCTAAATTTCAGGAAGGCCCTCTGGTCACGTGTTAGCTCCTTGCCATACAAAGTCCGCCAAATCCGACTGTCTTATTGATGTGATATGATGGGGTTAATGTCTTATTGATTAGTCTGTATGTTTCCTTGCTTTCTGTCTATGGGTAATTTATGTTACTGATCAGTCCACATAGTGGACCACCACATAAGACAGAAACTTACCTTTGAAGCCATTCAAGATATATTTGCCCTGCCTCCACATACTCACTATCATTGTCTCCAAATCCTACATTTTTGCAGGCTTTCTGTGGCAATGGCATGGTTGGGGTATTCACTTTGGGGTTTATCTCTGACATATTTACTATCGAATTAGAGGAGGTACCCTGTCTAGCCTATTTTCAACATGCCTTCATATACTCTCCTTTTGGGAGAGAGGTATAATTACTTATTCAATCACTCTTTAACATTTTTATTTCTCTAAATTCATTTACATTTGTTTATTATTGTCTCTCCAACTAAGTTAGTTAGGAAAAAATATCTCAAGGCTATTACTCCATCTCTTTACAGGTCCAAGATGCCTTGTATCTAGTAACTGGAAACAGCTCCAATCTCTGACTCTAACAGATCTTGCATTAGATAGGCCACATACATCGACAGTCTGATTGCTATGCTTAACAATACTGTAGATTTGTTTCATAAAGTCTGAGCCCCTTGGGATGTCTATTGTATCCAATAAGGACAACACTAAATCTTGAACTTCCTGCTTCTTCTCCATGAATTTGGCATTCTCCATGGTCAGCTTTAATGTGCCTCTCCCCATGCCTTTTTGTTCTCCCTTATGTGTCTTACCCCTTGTATCTCATCTTTTTCACTGAATTCCTGTGATATACGATAACTTTTTTGGATTGTTTTGCTGGGTTATTTTGTTAGCATATTGTTTTGTCTTATTTGTGTTTATGTAAATTGAAAAACATACAGATTGACATGCAGTTTCTTTTATATTGATTTTATTATGTGGAATACTGTATTTTACCTATTTTGCTTACTACTCTGAACTCAGGTGTATTTTTGCAATATTTCTTTCTATTTAATAAAACTATAGTTATAAAAAAGGTCAAATTTACTGATACAAGGGCAGGTTAAAACACAAACAGGATGCAAACAGACATGGATGGTCATTGGTATTTTTACTTGTCCAAAATCCCCCAAATACCATTGGCCCCTGGCATCCTCAACAAACAGTTAATTTTGCAAAGGAAAGTAAAGGCCAACAAAAGAAAATACTACATGGTGGCCATATAGAACAATAGATTCCAACACCAGTTATCACATAAAACTAATTTAGTCATGCAATAAAAGTTTTATGCCCAACCTATGCTACTATAGTATTTATAAAATTTAGAACTGGAAGTAGGTCTGCTGTTTTCACAATATATCTGTTCAGGCCTGCAGAGTGAAGCACTGGGGCCCCCAGTTATTATTATTACTATATGCATAATGCATATGCAATTAGAGTATGCATAATATCAGGACTGGCTTATTATATTCCAGTCTTATATGGTTGCTAACTTTTTAGAAAATGTCTCATTTAATAGAGAATGTGATTGTAGACTAAAATGTAATGCACTTTATTCAAAAATATTACTGTTTTCTGCCTGAAAACCTCTCTAAAGTTCCAGCCACTAGGTGCCTTCCTCCTACCTAATTTGCTGTTCTCTCCCTGTTAAAAGGGAAGTCCTGTACTCAGTTACTGCAGACTGAGATGGATTCACAGTGAGGGAAAGGAGGAAGGACTGGTCTCTTTGTTTAGCTATTTGTTTGTTATTTTACAGCTACTCTTGGGAGAATTGCATGCAAATTAACCAGTATTAATAGTAATGGATAGGGGAGGGAGCACAATGATCCTTATTGCACATGCTCACTGCCTCAGCATCATATGAAAAATGTAAAAAACCCATACTCACCTGTTTCCAGTGATGCAGTGTCTCCCAGATCAGGTTGGTCCTGCTGCTCTGGTGTTTTCTTCTGGCGGAAGTTCCCACCGTACGTGACCACTGAGGCCAATCAGCACCCTCAGCTTCCTAAGGAAAGGGACACGGGATGTTACTTCCTTTCCTCACGTGACTGTCGAGGCCAATCAGCAGCCTAAGGAAAGGAACACGGGATGTCACATTGCGAGGGGGACTTCTGCCGGAGTGAATACATTGGAGTAGATGGACCGGACCGCGCAGGAAGACACCGCAGCACCGGGGAAAGGTGAGTATGGGTTTTTAAAAATGTTTTCACCTTCCCCGGCCTCTTATTAAAAAAGTGGTTATCCCGAACAACCCCTTTAATTAAAGTCAAACAGCTGTGATTTACAACTGCTTTTGTAGGAGTGATAAGAGTGGCTTCTCCAGGCTGAGGTTATAGTCCGGGATTTGCACTTTGATAAATGACGCTTTTAAGTCCTTTGATCATCAAAATTTAACTCTTTATGGTGATTACAGTGAAGTGAAAGAGCCTTCTGATTCACATTTTGCCAACTGAAGTTGCTCCCCCTTCCAGCCGCTCTCTTCACATTTTGTTTTCCTCTGTCAGCAGGTAACCTAGCTAGTGAAAACACAAGCAGTTTACAGTCATGTACTATACTAAACTACTGATTAACTTACATATGGACTATAATAATAATAGTGGAAGAGTGAAGAAATCAGGCGATACTTTTTAGAGGCTAACTGAGTATATTTGATGATAAGCTTTCGAGAGTACTAGCTCTCTTCTTCAGACATGGTGTTATACAAGAACCTGAAAATTCACAGACTTTTTATACACAAAAGACATGGACCTTCATAGGATCTTAGAATCTTTAAAAATAACAAAATACAATATAAGTAGAGAAGTTAGTTACAACAGGTCAGGAAATAAACAATCTGGAAACTTGTGGGGCGTGACGGAGGGATCAGTAATTCTTGCTGTTATCTGTTTGTTATCAGATGGTGATTTGTGACCCTCACAGTTCATACATAGTGTGACATGAAACTGGCATGAATATTAAGTCCAAATTGCAGAATTTGAAATTTTTGCATTGACTTACATTCCCATTCCTTCCTCTCCCTCTGCATGTTAAAATGTTCCATTAGAATCACAACCCGCAAATCTTCAACAGAGTGGTCTTCTCCGGAGAAATGTGAGGCCACTGGGAGATCTATTCTGCTGTTATTAATGGTGAATCTGTGTGAGTTCATGCGCTGACTGAGTCTCTGCCCTGTTTCCCCCACATAGAGGCCTGTGGTCCGACATTGCACACACATTATGAGATACACCACATTGGAAGACATGCAGGAAAATGTCCCCCTAATTCTGTGCACCTGTTGTGACTGGGGGACAGGTACACTCAGCCGTTTGGATGTGCCTGCAGGTCTTGCACCTGTTTTGCAGGCAAGGTGAGGTGCCATTTTCAGTTGCGGCTTTCAGGGCACTCCGAACAATAATACGCTGCAGGTTTGGTTGTTGCCGAAAGCAAAGGAGAGGGGGGACTGGAAATATGTCTGAGTCTGTTTTTCCTATGTAGCACAGATTGCTACAGGTTTGTCAGCACCTGCTGACAAAGGGGGCGCAATAGACATAATGAACACCTCAGACTATATCCAGGAAGCAAACAGGCAACTGTCAAATCCCATCCATTATTCCAAACTTGGAAGTGATCCCACAGAGGCCTATATGAAACAACTAAAGGATATGATCAAGAAGTTTCCAATCCAGGTCCAGAAGCAGATAAAAGGGCTTATCCCAGAGGATCCCAGGCTGGGCTGCTTCTATATGGTCCCAAAGATACACAAAGATGGCAACCCTGGGAGGCCTATCATTTCTAGCATTGGGACACAGAAAACATCTCGGGTTGGGTGGAAAATCTCCTAAAACCCCTTGTCAGAGATACTCCAAGCTATATCCAGAACACCACTGACCTTCTTAACAAACTGAATGCCCTGGACCTAGTACCTGAGGGTACCATTTTGGCCACCATGTATGTGGAATCCCTGTATACCAACATTCCCCAAAAGGATGGAGTTGCAGCATGTCGAGTACACCTGGAAAAAACAAAACCTCCCAACAAAACCAGTAATGCAGCTCATACAATTCATCCTTAGCCACAACTATTTTACTTTTGGAGAGGATCTATATCTACAGCGAATGGGAACTTCAGTGGATGTGCACCCCAGTATGCAAATCTCTTTATGGCAGACCTGGAAGGAGCATATTTATCAACATGCACCACCAAACCTATGCTTTACCTTCATTATATCAATGAGTAGTAAAGTGTACATACTTCTCGTCAAAATGACAGGTGCCCTGCCCCCTTGTGTAACCCCACCCCTTATGATGGTCCACCCCACCCACATCCGGCCCCACCACACCCACATCCGGCCCTACCACACCCAACTCCAGTCCTCCACATTCATTAGATGCTTTTGAGAACCACCTTGACATTGTCATTAAGGTCTTGTACAACAGTCGTAGCGATTGGCGCTATTTTGATACTGGGAAAAAACCTATGGGAAAAACTGTGTATATTCTGTATCATGACGGTCATTACTACGGTATCAAAAATGCGAAGGGTTTTATCAGTGAGGCCTACTTCTGTGAAAAGTGTAGTTCAGTGTTTCACCACAAAAACAACTACTCGTTTCAATATTTCTGCAGGGCTTATCAAAAAGACGATTGTGGTGAAAGTATTGAGCAGCAGCCGCGATGCCCCGCTTGTCGTGTGTTTTGTCGATCGAACGCTTGTTTAGATCAGCATAAACTGTTGGCTAGAGATAACCCCGAGTTTTGTAGGCTTAAAACATTTTGTGATCGTTGTTGTTTTGTGTACAATAGTGAGGAAGAGCACAAGTGTAATGCTTTGCGTTGCAGCGTTTGCGGTGCACACATGTATAAATTCGATGATCATCTTTGCTATATGCAGTGTTACACAGTAAAGAAAGAGGCGGATCTATATGTTTTTTATGACTTTGAATGCATGTAGGAGACGGGGACGCACGTACCCAATTACATTTATTCCACGACATTGTACAGTGCTAACTCCTGGGAGTTTGAGGGCAAAACCTGCATGCGTCAGTTTGTTAGCTTCTTTACCAGCGGTAAATTTGCCGAGTATACCTTGATAGCTCAAAATGCTGATAGGTACGACATTTACTTTATTGTTAAGGAATTGATTAAGGAAAAGCTACGCGTAAAAATGATCACTCAGGGTGGGCGACTCTTGTGTGTGACGCTGCCTGACTTGAAATTAAGGTTCATAGATCCACTTAACTTCCTGCCGATGAAATTAAGTCGCTTACCAGAAGCGTTAGGATTCTCTGGTTCAAAGGATCATTTCCCACATTTCTTCAACACAGAAGAAAATCAAAACTATGTGGGGCCCTTGCCGGTTGTTGAGTATTACGGTGTTGACTATATTATGCCTAGTGACAAAAAGGATTTCTTGGAGTAGTGTGAGACGCAGAAAGGGTGTACTTTTAATTTTAAGACTGAGTTAAAATTATACTGTAAGCAGGACATTGATGTTTTGAGACAGGCCTGTGAGCATTACAGAGAGCATGTGATGGAGATGACTAGCAAAAAGGTGAAAAAATACTGTAAGCGGCAAAAGAGCAATGTTGCAACTATCCAAAGCATCAATACTTTTCAGCACATCACTCTGGCCTCTGTATGTATGGCTATGTACAGATTTAAGTTTCTACCCGAAAATACCATAGCCATTTTACCAGCCAACAACTACCACAAAACTAAAAAGCGTTAACTCATCTGGACTGCAGGTGAGGAGCCCCTATTTCAATCCCATAATGACTTCAATGACTTTCACCCTACCATCAACCTTAAACTTAGCTATTCAGAGAGTGAAATACACTTTCTGGATACCACAATATACATTAAAGACCACCGACTACTCACCTCAATATACCACAAACCCACAGACAGAACGGCATACCTGAGAAATGACAGCTTCCACCCCAAGCACACAAGACAATCTATTATTTACAGCCAGGCTATACGATACAATCGTATTTGCTCTGACAAAGCAGACCGGGACAAGCACCTCCTGGATCTGAGGACGAAATTTCTCCGATTGCGATACACACCAAAAGAGACGGACAACCAATTAAACAAAGTGGCAGCCATTAACAGAGACAGTCTGCTCACATATAAAGAGACCCAGAAAGAAGCCCTAGTGCCTCTAGTTGTCACCTACAAACCACAGCTGGAGATCCTACGAAGGATTGCCAAGGAGCTCCAACCTGTGCTACATACGGACAACAGACTCAAAGACATATTTCCAGTCCTCCCTCTCCTTTCCTTTTGGTTCAGAAACCACCAAACCTGTGGCATATTATTGTTCGGAGTGCCCTGAAAGCCCTAACTGAAAATGGCACCTCACCTTACCTGCAAAACAGGTGCAAGACCTGCAGGCACATCCACACCGCTGACAGTGTGCCTGTTCCACAGTCACAACAGGTACACAGAATTAGGGGGACATTTTCCTGCAGGTCTTCCAATGTGGTGTATCTCATAATGTATGTGTAATGTCCCATCACAGGCCTCTATGTGGGGGAAACAGGGTAGAGACTCAGTCAGCGCATGAACTCACACAGATTCACCATTAATAACAGCAGAATAAATCTCCCAGTGGCCGCACATTTCTCCGGAGAAGACCACTCTGTTGAAGATTTGCAGGTTGTGGTTCTAATGGGACATTTTAAGATGCAGAGGGAGAGAAAGGAATGGGAATATAAGTTAATGCAAAAATTTCAAACTCTGCAATTTGGACTTAATATTCATGCCAGTTTCATGTCACACTGTGTATGAACTGTGAGGGTCACAAATCACCACCTGATAGCAAACAGATAACAGCAAGAATTACTGATCCCTCCGTCATGCCCCACAAGTTTCCAGATTGTTTATTTCCTGAACTGTTTTTTTTTAAAGATTCTTTTATTTTTTAAGTAACTTTGAAGGTCCATGTCTTTTGTGTATAAAAAGTCTGTGAATTTTCAGTTTCTTGTATAGCACCATGTCTGAAGAAGAGAGCTAGTACTCTCGAAAGCTTATCATCAAATATACTCAGCCTCTAAAAGGTATCGCCTGATTTCTTCGCTCTTCCACTGCTTTCTATGGCTAATTCGGTACAACATTATACTATAATAATAATAATAATAATAAACTTTATTTATATAGCGCCAACATATTCCGTAGCACTTCACAAATCAGAGGACAAATGAACAGACAATACGAGACATTACAATGTGACAAGGAAATAAACATATCAAACAATAAGAGTTAGGGCCCTGCTCGCAAGAGCTTACATTCTATGAGGAGATGGGGGACACAAGAGATCAGAGGGTTTGTTTGCTACAATGGTCCAGCCATCTTTTAATAGAAAAGGTTGTGTAACTGAAGCTGTATGAACTCGTCACCAGCTGGTATCTGTGAATAAACAGATACTAAGTGCAAAGAGTGCAGTGTAACTTCTAGATGGAGAGGACAGGATCTCAGGAACAGAGGAGGAAGGATAAAATGTGTTATTGTTCTACACCTCCACACACTACACTGTGATCAGGTCACGTGATAAGTCTGACCAAACAGATGTGATTTTAGGGCAGTTTTGTTTTGAAGCTGCTGAAGTTGGGGATTAAACGGATTGTCTGGGGCAAAGCGTTTTAGAGCACCAGTGCAGCTCGAGAAAAGTCTTGGAGATGGGAGTGGGATGTTTGGATAACAGAGGATGCAAGTCTAACGTCATTGGCAGAACAGAGAGAACGGTAAGGGCGGTAGACAGTGATGAGAGAGGAGATATAGGGGGGTATAGCTCAGTGCTATGGATGGATTTGTGGGTGAGTGTGATAATGTTATATTGTATTCTGTGATGGATGGGCAACCAATACATCGACTGACACAAGGTAGATGCGTCTTTGTACCGATTTGACAGAAAGATGAGTCTGGCGGCTGCATTCAGGACAAACTGTAGTGGGGAGAGTTTAGTAAGAGTAAGCCCAATTAGAAGAGAATTGCAATAGTGAAGACGAGAGAGAATCAGAGCGACAATGAGGGTTTTTGATGTTTCCACGGTGAGAAAAGGGCGAATTCTAGAGAGTTTTTAAGGTGCAGGTGGCAAGAGCTGAATATATGCAAGTGCAAGTGTCTGAATATATGGGGTAAAGGTGAGATCTGAGTCAAATACAACCTCCAGACAGCGGGCATGCCGCCTCGGTGTAATAGTAAGGTCACAGACAGAAATGGAGATATCAGGGTTAGGTCGGTTAGTGGATGGCGGGAACACAAGAAGTTCAGTTTTTGAAAGATTCAATTTCAGATAAAGAGAAGACATGATGTTAGAGACAGCAGAGAGACAGTCACTGATGTTCTGTAGTAGTGCAGGGGTGCTGTCACGGAATGAGGTATATAGTTGGGTATCTTCTGCATAAAGATGGTATTGAAAGCCAAATCTGCGAATGGTTTGTACAACTGGGGCTGTGTACAGAGAGAAGAGGAGGGGGCCTAGGACCAAGCCTTGAGGAACTGCAACCGCAAGGGGCAGAGGAGAAGAAATAGCACCAGCGAATGATACACTAAATGAGCAGTCAGAGAGATAGGAAGAAAACCAAGAGAGAGCAATATCCCTGAGGCCAATAGAGTGGAGCATAGTGAGGACTATAAAATCGGACCATAAAATAAGCTATGCCGAATATAAAACCAAATGCTATCTAATTTTTTGTTAAAAAATATATATCAATGTTTAGCCCCTATAATCAGAAGAACTAGGTAATCTAATTAATATGCTTATATGCAATAGTATATATAAAAACAATTTTGTTTTAGGTAAAAGAAGCAACATTTACATTTTTTTCTCATTTTATACCATTTTTCTACTTATAGCAAAAAAAATATTCAAATTATTTAACAAATAAGGTATACTTATTTCAAGCCTTATGTGTTCAGAAAAAAATGGTAAAAATAGGTGAGATAGCAAAGTCATTGAAAAGATATTAGAGTGTAAATCAATAGATGCTAACAGTGCTAAATTTGGCCTGAGCATTGGGGCATCAATTACCCTTGGTCATAAAAGGGTTAAACATTGTTTATTTACTGTATTTTGACTTTTTATTCCTGAACTAGATGTCAGAAAGACTCTATCCTGCAGTTTTTTTTTTATTCTACTACAGTCTAATAATGGTCACTTAAATATTAGAGATGAGCAAATCTCTCAAGATTTATTTAGTTTTGGGTCAGGTGGCTCGGGTCCCAAATTCTTTTTGTGTCGAACAAGTTTGGTATGAATCACAACTTAAATTGACTTAAAACATAGTGTATGACACTGTCAGGGATCCTAGGAACCTATTGATCCAATTTCTAGTCTTCTAAGGCAAACAAGTTATGTCAAAGTGAAGGTGACATGTATGTCTATGGAAAAACAGATGGTAAGCAGTAAATTCAAACTGTGAGTTTAACCATACACTGCGCTGCCACTCGCTTTTACAGAAATACGTGGAACTAACACTTGGCCATGTTGCTTCCCGGACTATGGCTGCTACCACTCAAAACATTGAACATGTGGGTCAGGAAGCTATATAATGTCCCTGCTCATAATTGCTGTTCATTGTACACACAGTGGAATGCTCCTATCCCCACACTGACATATCCAAGGAGAGGCCCACATTCTCCACCACAAGGCAATATAAAAGCAGGTATAGCTTTCCTAGATAAATAATGGTGGCTAGGTATCCTCCATCAAGATTGAGCGCATGCCATTAGTTGACAAAATGCAGTTGAATACACTAAGTAATACAGCAGAGACTGCACCACCAGCAATTTGGCCAGGTGCGAGTTAAGTTACAAAACGTATTAATATTGCTGTTTTCTGGACATACATGCCCTTATGGATGTCTGGCATTAGTGTGAAGAAGGAGGAGGAGGAGAAACAGTGATGATGATGGATGACGACGACCATGTGCTAGGTGTGGATGTGGCCTGCCTACAAATAAGATCAAGGGAAGGAGTAGAACAGTTTTGCTTACTGCCAAGTCTATTTTACCAAATAAGAAGGTGATGCCTTTTCATGTGAGTACACAGAAAAGTCATTCCTATATTCGTTCCTGCATTGCCACAGCTAAAGTTCTGCTTTCAGATCTTGCACATAACAATGAATTTATAGTTTGGCAATGTAGAAAAAAATTTCCCCACAGGATATGACCACGTATAGTTGCTGCTACCACCAGCAGCAGCAGTGGAAACATGTCTGCCACTACAACAACCAGTCCCACCACCCCTCACTCCTTGAACTTCCTCTAGGTCTGCCACTGGCAGGATTTTTGGGTGTTGTGCCATTGCATTGGTCGGAATCATTAATATCACCACTGCTACAACCCTTTTCATCTGATGTTACCTTGTCACCCTGACCCAGTCACCATATCCTATCCTGAAAAGAAACATCCTAAGAAGGAATATCATAGTCTTCCCTGCTTTTTTTCTGACACATCTTGGCCATGCAATTTCTTCACACCCTCAAATTCCACCTCCCGATTTTCCCTTAGCTCCCCTATCAGAACGACTACCAGTAGTAGTTCCACACCCTTGCCACTAATACCTCAACCACCAACAGTCATGTCTTCTTCCTTTACTTGCGCACAATGCTGACTGTTCTCATCCAGCTCATCAATAAAAGGAGGAAGACTGCTCTGACTAGAAGAAATAGATTTCTCAACAGGTACACTATCACTATCAGGGATCTGTGTCAATGAAGAAGATAAAGGAGACATGGTCAACAGTTTAAAAAGGCTCTGCAGTAAATTACGTGTTATGGAAGAGAAGCAACACACAGAGACCTGACTCAAGGTCACATCACTCTTGAATGCAATATCCTGCTGTTTTTGAGATCAGCAAGTTAAGTAATCAAAGACTTCATCTTCATTCTCAGGAAGTACAACAGTCCTGCGGCTACTGGGTGTGCCACCAAGACTAGAGGTAGTGCTACTGTTGCCACCCACATTCTTATTGTTAATTGGGCCTCATTGGTGGCATGGAAATGCCAAGTGTCATGACATCATAGAATAGGCACAAATTTGTATAAGTTCTTGTATATTTGATCTGAGCAGGTGCTGAGTTTTCATCGTAGTTCCGCATGTAAATAAAAAGATGTTGTGGCTGTAGACTATGTCCCAAAAGGGGATGTGTGAATCTATGCATACAAAATGAAGGGATTGGAGGCTGACTGTGAGCAGGCATAACCATTTGTCTGATGTTCTCCTCCCCTTATGTTCAGTTGCTGTCTAGGATTCATCACATACCACATCTATCAGTAAGACTTATGGAGATGTGCCACCAGACTGATGCATGATTGAAAAGTTGCCTCACTGTAGTTGGATACTAAGCAGTTAGACTTCGTTCACATCTACGTTGGAGTCTCCGAACGAGAATTCCATCAAAAATCGATGGAGAGAAAAGTCCTACATGGAGGATTTTTCTCTCCACCGGTTTCAGTATAAACCCGGCGGAACCTATTATAGTCTATGGGGTCCGTGGGCAGACCCGAGAGCAGAGTGCAAGTGTGAACCTAGCCTTAGGCAAACAGCCTTAGGCAAACAAGAAAAAAAGATTGCATGTAAACAGATGCACAGTGAGCTAAGTAATGAGTGATGAGTAATGAGTGAGCTAAGTAATCAAAAACTTCATCTTCAGTCTCAGGAAGTACAACAATCCTGTAACTGGCAGTGGCTCCAATACCAGAATTAGTGTTGCTGTTGCCATTCACATTCTTATTATTAGTACTTACATGAGTGTTTCCTCCTCCCCCTCATTTTGCCTGTACTCTGCCCTGTTTTTTTTCAAGTTTTACTGCACACTGCTTAACTATAATAATGAATGACAACAATTCTTACACTGTGTGTATGCATTATTTGTTTTTAGATTTTTTTTACTAACAACTATTTCAAGAAAACTAGCAAATAAAAATAAATGTAAATAAAGTGACTATTAGACTATAACTGTGTTAGTCAGCTATAAATATGTTTTTTATTAGATAAGTGCAGGCTGTTATATATATATATATATATATATATATATATATATTTATATAATCTATCAGCAACAAAAAAAATGTTTATGCAAAGAATATTTTTTTCATATTAGCACACTAAGTTACACTGTGTATTGTGTGAGCAGAGCAGAAAAAACCCTAATATAAAAGTTTTTTTTTTTTTTTTTAGACTAGCACAGGCTGTAACACTGTATATATTTGCAACAAAAAAACTCTTAAGAAAATAATATTTTTTTCAGATTAGTACACTCCATCACATTCTGTAATGAGTGAGTTGAGCATAAAAAACCCTTATAAAAGAGAGGCTGTTTTTTAGATTAGCACAGACTGTGAGACTATATATGAGCAAACAAGATGCTTCTTTAAAGATGGTAGCCACTCTCTAGCAGAGCAGCCACCATAGCTAATGGGTCTTAGCTATGGTGGAGACCTAGAGCTAATGCCCATGATCAGAGTCCTGGCTGTACAGTGAATTCTATAAAAGCTGGAAAAAGCTCTGATATGGCTCTGTGAGCAAAAAAAAAAAAAAAAAAAATTATGGGGTTTGGAAGGCTGGGAGCCAAAAACAAAAATCGATCAATGCCTGCTGTGGGAGGGCGTTAACAAAAGATTTTTCACTAACTGGACTGACTGTCAGTAAAAAAAATCATGTTTAAACACTGCTCTATTGCAAAAAATTAGATTATTGCCAATGAAAGGGTTAACTGTCATTTGTCTAGGCATTAGAGCAGTAATGCTGCCGCCAGGCTCACAGTCAAAACAGCAGCACAGATATTCTCCCATGATATCTCCCACATGATATCTCCCTAATATCTATGATTCTATTACTAATCTGCCTATAACTGATTAAATCTGAATAAACTGTCCTATTTCTAAGATTCTATAACTCTATTGTTTGCAATTGCATGCTTTTCAGAGCTGAGTTCTCTGTATGATGCAGTGAGATGAATCACAGATCCTTCCCTATCTCCACCATTACTACAAATGCCTCATGATCATGCTTACTATGTACTATATTATTTTTATTCTAATATTTTATAACTTTTTTATTGCTAGTAAAGTTACATATTGATGAGGACATGGTTAACTAAACTCCAAATTGTTTTCAAACCTATTCAACACAATATCACAACATGTTAACAAAAGCCCTGCAAGTTTCCAATTTGAGTTCCTACACTGGGTGGTCACATGTAGACATACACATAATAGTTAGCATGGGTTGTTCTAAAGATCTCAGTGAATTTGAGAATGGTACTGTAATAGGATGTTACTGTTGTAATAAGTCAGATCATGCATTTTTTCTCTCCTAGATATTCTACAATCAACTGTGAGTCATATAATTGAAATATGGAAACATTTACGAACTACAGCAACTCAGGCATGATGTGGAGACCAGGTGACATTACAGAATGTGGTTGCTGAGTGGTTAAGTGCATATTGCATAATAACATACCTGCAAACATTTGGCATAGACATTCCCGGAGAACACCATACTTCGCCATAATACCAACCCAGTGGTGAACCTAGCCTCTTTGCTGCCTGAGGCGGACTATAGAAAGAAGCCCCCCCCCCCCCCCCCAAAAAAAAAAAAAAAAAAAAAAAAAAAAACTGATTTTCCATGCTGCTAGTTTAACACACTGTTATCGTCACACAATATACACAATACACAAAGTTATAAAACAGTTTTTAAGAATTCTTCTTACTGTATTACTTCAGTATCAGATCAACAACACGGCATTAACAATGAAAGTAACTTCACACATCTTCTGCTTGGTGGATGGATGAGCCCACGTGGCCCCCATTCTCTATAATAGGAGCCTCGCAGATAGCTGAGGACTGGACTTCGGCTATCTTTGGCACTCCCATTAAAGTGAATGAGAGCCACGCGGGTTCGTCCATCCACCAAGTGACACACCTATATATATGGCAGCAGCCAGGCTGGATTCCCACCTAGTGGGGGGAAAAAACCCAATTCTCAGGCTCAGTGGGGGACTCAGCAGACAGAGCCCCATCACTCAGGTATTTATCCTCTATCATTTAGGTGAATACAGGGCAGTAACATTTTGTGACTTACAGGTGACGTCTCTGACTAATCCTTCACATTTCCCTTCTCTTCCCTCTGGACCGCCATGACCACTTCTTCCAGCTGTGACTTGTCTCTGTAAAGGTTGCAACACAGACATCTTTGGCTCCTCACTTTTCCAGGCATCCAACCCACATTGTCCTCACCTACACAAAGCCCCCATTCTGCTGCTACCCCCAATTATAAAATATGTGATATAACCCCCCATAATAAATAATACTTCCAAGTGCATCTTTATATTAATAACATCCGTGTGTACCCTGTATAAATAGTGCCCCTTATTAATAATACCCCAGGTGTTAACTAATTAAAAGGTTTTCCAGGTCATTAATAAACTAATCAGTGGGGTTCAAAAACCCAGGACCCCCACTGATCAGCTGTTTGAATGGTACCTGTGTAAGCGCCGTGACCGCTTCTCTGTTTACATTGTGTAATTCATCTCATAGCGGCCATGTAATATAACTACAGCCTCGTCCTATACACGTCTATGTGACAAGGCTACAATTACATCACACGGTCACTATAAACAGCGTATAATATAAACAGGTGCCATAGCCCATGTTTATAGTGCCCCATTTACACACACTATAATGTTCCACAGCAGCTCCTGCACACAGTATTACACAGTCTTATGGCCCGCAGCGGCCCCTGCACACTGGATTATGCCTCGCAGCGGCCCCTGCACACGGTATTATGCTCCATAGTGGCCCCTGCTCACGGTATTATGCCCCGCATTGGCCACTGCACATGGTATTATGTTCCACAACAACTCCTGCACACAGTTTTATGCCCCATATTGGCCTCTGCACACGGTATTATGCTCCATATTGGCCCCTGCACACGGGATTATGCTCCACAGTGGCCCCAGCACACAGTATTATGCTCCATAGTGGCCCCTGCACTGGTATTATGCTCTATAGTGGCCCCTGCACTTGTATTATGCTCCATAGTGACCCCTGCACTCGGTATTATGCTCTATAGTGGCCCCTGCACTTGTATTATGCTCCATAGTGGCCCCTGAACAGGGTATTATGCTCTACAGTGGTCCCTGCACAGGGTATTATGCCCCACAGTGGACCACCCATGAACTATTATTATACTCTGGGGTCTTTTCAGACCCCAGAGTATAATGATTGGAGACCCAGGGGAGGATACAAACATAAAAACCAGAGTTACTTACCTATCCTGGACACCGGTGCACTCCTTGCAGCTTTCAGCCCTGTTTAATTGCGCACACACGTCACGTGATCAGGCCGGCGATGCGACCTGATGACGTCACCAGAGGCCTCAAGCCTGCTCAGAGTTACATCGGATCGCAGGAGGTGAGTAACATTGGTTTTTATGTTCCCTCACCAACCCTAGGCCTCCGATTATTATACTCCGGGGTCTGAATAGGCCCCGGAGTATAATAATAGTAGTATTTGCGGCCTAACTTACCGATGCCCGCGGCCTCACTTACCGATACCCGCGGCCGCTCACAGCGGCATCCACTTCCCTTTCTGCGTCCCATAGCAGAAGGGGGAAGCGGGGGCGGCCACGAACAGACACGGGTATCGGTAAGTGAGGCCGCGGGCATCGGTAAATAAATAGGCCCTGACCTGCCGGGGATACTCCAACAGGTTACGGCCTATTTATATATATTAAAAAAAGTTATACTCACCTGCGATGCCTTAATGCAGCCGCCGCCGCCTCCTCTTCTTGTCCGCGACGTCTGTGTCTCAGCGTAGGCGGCGTGATGACGTCATTGTATCGCCGCCTGCGCTGAGATGCGACGTCTTGTAAACCAGACCAGGACAGGCCGCGCTCAGCATTGTTTTTTTTTTTTTTTTTTAAAGCGGCCTGTCCTGGGCTGGTTTACATTAAATAGTAAAAATGCCGCCCCCCCGGACAGTGCCGCCTGAAGCGGCCGCCTCAATTCGCCTCATTAGCGGTGTGCCCCTGTACCAACCCGTTTTGGAGTGTGATGTGTTTGAAGTCACTCAAATCATTCAAGTACCCATTCTATTGTGGATTCTTTCTGAAATTGATTCACATAGAACTTGTGTTAGGAAATTGCCTGTTGAGCAATTCCCCAGTGGCTGCTGCTGAAACCAATGAGAAAGGGAATGACTGAGGCAGTGAGTCCTAAACTCGACCAAGCCCCTGTCCCTACCTACTTGCCTCACTGTCCCAATGACAGGGACAACTGGGTCATAGTCCCTTCTCTAGATAAGTGTAAACACAAAACGCAGACAAGTCAACACAACACAGAAGAGGAATCAGCAAGCCAAGGGTCAAAGTCAGAGAGACAAAACACAATCCAAAAGATTAGTCAAAAGCCAAAAAGCAGAAGTCTGTAATACAATAAAGAGCAAGAAGAAACACTTAGCAAGGACAGAGTTACAAAAGCCAACCATCATGTGCTGGCTGATGACCAGTTTATAGGAAGTCCAGAACCTGGCTTGATTGGCAAATAAGCTGTCAATCACAAAGCAAGGCTGAGATTAACTATTAGAAGAGCAGAGGGAAACAAAGGTGTAAGAGATGGATGTGGTGGAAAATCAATCACAGAGGTGAGGGAATAGAATAGTGTTCAGACAGGGACTACAAGAACCTAAAGCAAGGAATCACAGCTGAACGTGCCTCCTGCGCCGTAGCATGCGGCTGGAGGATGGCGCATGTGATGGTGAGACCCTCAAATTATGTATCTTTCTTGGAAGTGTGTTTTTGCTTGCTCTTGTCAGTCCTTCCCCCACTTGTTGGAATGTGATGCTTAAGTGAGTCTGTGCCTCACTGGTTTTTATCCCTTTCCCAATGTCCAAAGGGGGGGAGGGTGGGCTAATTACCTGCAACTAACCCAGGCACCCATCTTTCCTTCTAACCAGCATAGATTCCTCTTTTCATGAGGAGAGGGCTGGCTAAGGGGGAGGTGAAGGGTGGGGCTGAAGGATCTTCACACTGGCTAGAGTGAGTTTGTTTTGGGAGTCTTTGTATGGGAACTGGAAGAGAGACAGCTAAGACAGAGCTGTGTGCTCAGGTATCTTTTCTATATTTTAATTTCCCTTTTTGTTTTGTATTGTATCATCGGTCTTTTGCTTGTATGTTTATGCTTGATCATATTAATATTGTATATTTCTGTTTCCCTTACGTCCTACAGCAGCACAATATGGGGTATTTCTCCCCCTGTGTGTTGTCTAGGACAGGTGGAACTTTTAATTAGCACAAAAATGTGCTTACTAACCTGCCCTATAAAAGGGCACGAGAGACCTCCCTCACCTGTGTTTTTTTCTGTCCTGTGTGAGACAGGTGGAGGAGGTCTCTTGTGACCTCTCTAGAGTTAAGGTTTTTTTCTTACCTTGAGGTGGTCGTTTCCTTCTGTTGCCGGCCTGCGTTCTTTCTTCTCAGCGCTTCTGTCGGTAAATCTTCGGCCGGTTGTAGGCTTTGGCCTACTTGGAGGTGACGTCGGACTTTGCGACGGCCGGAACTCTTCTCTGTGTCCAGGTTCCCGTGCGGACGGATTTCGCCGGACTCCTTCGCGCCTACTTCTGGTTCTCGGAAAAAGTGCGGTAAGTTTGGAAATTTAAAATTTAAAGGCAAAATATAGAATTGATTTTTGCTGCTTGTTGTTTGAGCCTCTGACTTAGGCTTTTGCTCCTCTATGTTTCATTATGGCATTTGACCCGTTTTGGTGCTATAAATCTCAGAAGGTAAGTAATATTTATTCATTCTTGTTCATACAGTATATATTATATGAATTGTCGATTCATATCGCTGGCCTTGCTGCATGATTTCCTATGAATTTTTTCATTGTGGATTAGTTTTGTGTTTGGCTCCGCCTTCACTTATGGTTGCCTTTAAAATGTCCCATAGTCCATTTGGGTTGGGCTGTGATTTTCTGGCTCTCCTATTGCTAAGGAGTAGAAATTCTCCTCTGTGATTCAGAGATTACCTTATTTTGACTATTGCGTGTGCTGTTGCTACATTTTTTGCGACGACCGACCTCCTTAAGGTACCCCTCTCTTTTTGGTTCTGGTTGCGGTTTGTAATATTGGTATTGTTATTGTCTGTGACTTTTTGTGGTCTTTTTAGATGTCTTCTTCTGCTTCTGGCTCTGGTGATGGAGATTTTAGGAGGAAGAAATCCTCCAAGCGTAAACATTTAACCTATTTAGATTGTAAGACTCCCTTGCCTGACGGCTATGAATTCACCCGCTGTCGCCAGTGTCGTGGCCCCCCTTCTGAGGAGCCATCCATACGTGAGGTTGTGACATGGGTGAAAGAATACATGGAGGACTCTCTCAAGGAGATCCGGAATTCTATCTCCCAGATCGCCAAAAGACCACGTCTTGAAAAACATCCTCTCTTGCGGGTCTCGGACGAAGATTTTCAGGTTGTGGATGAAACTTTGTCTTCTGATGACTCCGCTGAAGATACCAGCAGACCTCTCTTCCCACTCGAGAAAGTCAATAGGCTGCTGAAGTCCATCTGGTCTAAAGACCGTGATGTTGTTGGGGAAGCCTCCACGTCCACCTATAGAGGGCCCAGGGTCTTCCAAGTGGATGAGACATTAAAAAAGTTAATGTCTTCAGAGTGGAAATTTCCGGAGAAACCCTTTATAACTACTGGTAGGTTTAAGGCCTTGTTCCCCACCGCAGAGTCTCAACTGGATCAGTGGGGTCCTCCCCCTAAGGTGGATATAGCGGTAGCCAAGCTATCTCGCCGCACTCTAGTACCATCTGAGGATGGAGCAAATCTGCAGGATCCTATGGAAAGACGCATGGAGAGTACTCTCAAGAAGGCCTACTCAGCGGCCTCTGCTCAGACCTCTGTCGCTGTTGCGTCATGTGAAGTTTCAGCCAAACTATGGGCTGATTTGCTCCAGCTTGAGAGGGACATCGATTCTGGTGTCTCCAGAGACAAGTTACTTTCCTTCTTAACTTCGACTTCTTTGGTGGCAGAATTCCTAGCTGAGGACTCCCATTATCAATTAAGGCTGGCGTCAAAGTCCTTGGCGCTTTCCATGGCGGCGAGGAGACCCTTATGGTTAAAACCTTGGAGAGCTGATTTTATCTCCAAGTATAACCTTTGTGCCTTACAATTTGAGCCAGGAAGAGTCTTTGGCAGTAGCCTGGATGAAATTTTAGAAGGCTTGGCTGATAAAAAAGGCAAGACTCTGCCTCAGTCTTTTAGGGACAGATTTGGCCCTGGCCGCGGCAGAGGTTTTTTACCTTGACGTGGTCAGCAGTCCCGGAGGGGCTCTAGGTATTATTCTTGAGGCTCTGGCCGGAGATTTCCCAAAACCGAAGATAGAAGGAAGCCCAGTTTCTGACATGAGAAGCTGTCTTCCTGTGGCCGAAATTCCTGTTGGGGGTCGTCTCTCCCTTTTTCTCAGCGCTTGGCGGAAAAAAAATTCAGGACCCTTGGGTCTTACAGTTAATTCAGCGAGGTTATGCAATCGAATTTCTCTGTCCTCCCCGAGATCGGTTCGTCTTAACTCGCCGTCTTCCCTCGTCGCAGCAAGGTATTTTGGAACGCTCCATTCAAGAGTACATCCACAAAGGAGCTCTAGAAGAAGTTCCTTCTCTAGAAGAAGGTTTGGGGGTTTATTCCCCTGTTTTTCTAGTGCCAAAGCCAGCAGGAAGATGAAGGATGATTATAGATCTGAGGTATCTAAACCGTTTCATCAGGAAAAAACGGTTCCGCATGGAAACCATAAGCTCAGTTCTTCCTTTCTTCTCCAGGGCGACGTTTTTGTCACCCTAGATCTGAAGGATGCTTATTTGCACATGCCAATTTACCCTCCGCACAGGAAGTTCCTAAGGATTGCGGTTATAGTTTCCGGCCACAGGAAGCATTATCAGTTCTCGGCCCTCCCTTTCGGGATCTCCTCGGCTCCCCACACCTTTACCAAGGTGGTAGCTCCCATAGTAGCCGCCCTCAGGCTTCAGGGACTCTTTGTGGTCCCTTATCTAGACGACTGGCTGATAAAAGCCCAGTCAGTGTCTGTTCTGCTCCAGCATTTACAGATTGCCATATCCCTGCTTCAAAAACTGGGATGGCTCATAAATTGGGAGAAGTCAGAAATCGTCCCCTCAACCTAAAGGAAGTTTCTTAGTTACTTCCTAGATTCAGACCGGCTGGAAATCTCCTTGGCGACTGCAAGGAAAGAGAAATTAATTACAGCGGTTCGGCAACTTTTCAAGAGGCCAAGAGCGTCCATCAGAACTTTGATGAAAATCCTAGGTCTAATGTCATCTTCCATCATGGCGGTTCCTTGGGCCTTATGGCATATACGTCCTCTTCAGATGGAAATCCTAGGAATTTGGGATCGCTCTCTGCCCGGTCTCAACAGGATGATTCAACTCTCCCCCAGGACCCGTCTTTCTCTCAGATGGTGGTTGCACCTCAAGGACGGAAGGTCCACGGTCCAACCTCGTTGGACCCTGTTGACTACAGATGCATCCCTTACGGGATGGGGAGCCCATCTGGACGGAAACTCCATAAAGGGAGTCTGGAGTGCTCCAGAAGGAAGGACGTCGTCCAACTGGAAGGAGCTCAGAGCTGTGTACCGTGCCTTACTCCATTTCTCTCCTCTTCTCAAGGGAAGAGCAGTCAAGATTCTCTCGGACAACATGACGACGGTATTATATGTGAACAGACAGGGAGGCACCAGATCATCATCCCTCCTCAGGGAGGCAGATCTGATTTTTTCCTGGGCAGAGAAAAATCTGACCCATCTATCCGCGGTTCACATCAAGGGCTCCCTGAACTCAGTAGCGGATCGGTTGAGTCGGGGTCATGCCGTATCAGGAGAATGGTCACTCAATCCAGAAGTGTTTCATCAGATTACCCTGAAATACGGTCTACCGGAGATAGACCTCATGGCAACCCGACTCAATGCCAAGGTGGAGACGTTCTGTTCCCTGTACCAAGAGGACAATCCCTTGGCAGTGGATGCCCTGTCCATCCCTTGGAGGTCCAGGCTGTCATACATTTTCCCTCCAATTCCTATGATACCGAGAGTATTGATGAAAATAAGACAGGACCAAGCCTCTGTAATAGCCATCATTCCATTCTGGCCAAAAAGAGCTTGGTTTTCCCAGCTCATGGTGATGAGTCGAGGGATATATTGGAGGCTTCCCCCCACCCAGAACCTGGTTTCCCAAGGATCACTGAAGTGCCAGGATCTGAGGAGATTCAACCTGACAGCCTGGAGGTTGACCAGTCCCTACGAATGTATAGAG
Organism: Leptodactylus fallax; assembly: GCA_947044405.1. Lineage (NCBI taxonomy): Eukaryota > Metazoa > Chordata > Amphibia > Anura > Leptodactylidae > Leptodactylus > Leptodactylus fallax. Next base: position 6,265,321 of record CAMRHE010000024.1, read on the forward strand.
GACTGTCAGAAGCCATCCTGAAGACGCTTTCCTGTGCTAGAGCTGAATCCACCAAAAGGAATTACCAGAGGATGGCTAAGATTTTTTTGGAGTGGTGCTCCAAAAGAGGCGTTGATATTTCTAATCCTTTGACTTCTGATGTTTTGGATTTTCTTCAGGATGGCTTGGACAGGGGCCTTGCCCCTGCTACTTTAAAGGTACAGGTAACGGCTTTATCCGCCCACTTAAACAGACGGTTGTCCCAGGATTCCCTGGTTGCAAGATTCCTTAAAGGAGCGGTGAGGCTGAAACCTGCGGTATCTTCTCCTATTCCCCAATGGGACCTTGCGACGGTCCTTTCAGGCCTTTGTGGTCCTCCTTTTGAACCTCTGGAAGCTACGGAGCTAAAATTTTTAGCCTTTAAAACTACTTTTTTGTTAGCCATCACATCTGCCAAAAGGGTAGGAGAACTACAGGTGCTCTCCTCCAAAGAACCTTATATTGTATTTTTTTCGGATAGGGTCCACCTTAGGTTTTTGCCTGGCTTTATCCCTAAGGTTCCTTCACGTAATAACTATAATCAACTGATTTCTTTGCCTGTTTTCCTTCCGGATCCATCTTCAGAAGAGGAGTTAAAACTTCATACTTTGGATGTGGTGAGGTGTCTGCGAATTTACTTATCGCGGACACAATTTTTCAGGAGAGCTGAAAATCTCCTAATCAATATGTATGGTAAAGACAGAGGTCTTAAAGCTTCCAGACCCTCCTTGTCCAGATGGATTAAGGAAGCAATCAAAATTTCTTTCATTGCTCAAGGGTTGCTTCCTCCAGTTTTTTGTACAGCCCATTCGACCAGGGCTGTGTCAACTTCTTGGGCTGAGAATCGCTCGCTTCCACTGGATCAAATTTGTGCGGCTGCTTCTTGGTCATCCCAGCTGACTTTCGTCAAACACTATCATTTGGATGTCCGCAGTTCCGAGGCGACTGCCTTTGGCCAGACAGTTCTTGAGGTTGTAAGGCGAGGAAACCCTCCCTAGGGGAATTACTTGCTATATCCCCATATTGTGCTGCTGTAGGATGTAAGGGAATCATTGATTATATTGTTAATCTGTTTTCCCTTAGTCCTAACAGCAGCACAAGGCTTCCCTCCCTAAAATCTTGTTTCTTTTACTTTATAATTTACACAGGTGAGGGAGGTCTCTCATGCCCTCTTATAGGACAGGTTAGTAAGCACATTTTTGTGCTAATTAAAAGTTCCACCTGTCCTAGACAACACACAGGGGGAGAAATACCCCATATTGTGCTGCTGTTAGGACTAAGGGAAAACAGATTAACAATATAATCAATGAATATGCTATTAATTCATACCGACCCACTTGGGTTATTAAACATATAAAATTTATATCGCTCGTTTCGTTCTATCCTATGACCCGGTCTACTCACGGTGTGTGAGTGGGAGGTTAAGAAAGAAGTTTGATCGCAGGCGTGCCAGGCGGCTGGGCGAGGCGATATTCTTCACAGTGGTGGCAGCGGTGGGATCTTAGGATAACAGTGTGTGGGTGTGGTGTCACTCAGACACTGAGGATTGAGGCAATCCTATGGCACGAGCGCGGTATGAGATCAAGCTTAAAATACAGTGAAAGTTTGGTACAGTACTGTTCCCTCCCTTCTTCTTTTTTTCTGTCCTATCTTTTATTTGGCAACGACTTCCAGTGAATGCCTTGCACTCTGAGAAGTGGAGCCAGGGGACGTCAGCAACTGACTGATACAAACGCTGCGCAGATGGCTGATATGGAAGGTGCTGCAGCCGGGCAGGACGAGGAGCAAAGTCCTGAGGGGCTGGCACAAGAAAACATCACCATGCCAGATGGTTCAGCAGGTGCCCGGACCCCAGAGGTAACTGTGCCTGGAGGGACCAGTAGCCCCAGTTCTGTGGGGGTAATGGACTTATACTTGCAAATGGCCTTACAGCAGATAGACGTCAGTGACTCTGACACCCGTCTGTAGGTGATCCGCCAGTACCAAGCTGCTGCTGCTGCAGAGCGCCAGGCGGAGAGAGAAGCTGCAGAGCGCCGGGCGGAGAGAGAAGCTGCAGAGCGCCGGGCAGAGAGAGAGGCCGCTGCTGCAGAGCGTCGGGTGGAGATGGAGCATCAGCTTGAGCTAAAAAAGCTGGAACTTCCCCGGCAGGTGCAACCTTCTCCTGCACAAACTCCAGGAGCCCAAGCACTAAAGATCCGATCTGAGGACTTTCCAATCTTGGAAGATAACGGGGATTTGGACTCGTTCTTGTGGGGATTTGAGAGGGCGTGTAAGCAGTATCATATTCCCCAGGCAGAATGGGCCCGTTACCTGTCTCCCCGGCTGGAGGGAAAAGGCCTGGATGTTTCCACGAACTTACCAGAGGACACGGACTATGAGACCATCAAAGTGGCGCTGATCCGGAGATACCGGCTCACGCCGGAGGTGTACCGCAAAAAGTTCCGGAATATACAGCGGGGTCCCACAGAGAGCTATGCGGATGTTCTGCACCACTTACAGGCTACATTCTGGCAGTGGATCAAAGGACTTACTGCCACCACTGTGAAGAATATCGCCTCGCCCAGCCGCCTGGCACGCCTGCGATCAAACTTCTTTCTTAACCTCCCACTCACACACCGTGAGTAGACCGGGTCATAGGATAGAACGAAACGAGCGATATAAATTTTATATGTTTAATAACCCAAGTGGGTCGGTATGAATTAATAGCATATACAGAAATATACAATATTAATATGATCAAGCATAAACATACAAGCAAAAGAGCAATGATACAATACAAAACAAAAAGGGAAAATAAAAGATAAAAAAGATACCTGAGCACACAGCTCTGTCTTAGCTGTCTCTCTTCCAGCTCCCACACAAAGACTCCCAAAACAAACTCACTCTAGCCAGTGTGAAGACCCTTCAGCCCCACCCTTCACCTCCCCCTTAGCCAGCCCTCTCCTCACGAAAAGAGGAATCTATGCTGGTTAGAAGGAAAGGTGGGTGCCTGGGTTAGTTGCAGGTCATTAGCCCACCCCTCCCCCCTTTGGACATTGGGAAAGGGATAAAAACCAGTGAGGCACAGACTCACTTAAGCATCACATTCCAACAAGTGGGGGAAGGACTGACAAGAGCAAGCAAAAACACACTTCCAAGAAAGATACATAATTTGAGGGTCTCACCATCACAGCGCCGAAGTCCAAACGGATGCGGACGTTACTACTTGCTCACTTGATTTTATGCTGAATTTCGTGGGGGACATCATGTCTAATTTCCACACCTGGAAGATCCATCATTTACTAAAGAGGCCATTCAGTGTGCCTTGTTTTACCTTATTTTCTTTTTCAAAGAGAAACCTTCTATACAATCCACACAACTACACTTGTCAAATTTCAGCAAATGTGCTGTCACATAACCAATGTTAAGAAATGAGCTATAGATTTGTTGTCAACATTTGTAAAGTACATAATTAGTAACATAATTCTAATGCTGCAGGTAAGCAAATTCAATTTCTGTTGCAAATGTTTACATGGTTGACAATAGATATATTATCTGTATATAGTTAGGTCCATATATATTTGGACACTGACACAAATTTAGTTTTTTTACCTGTTTACTGAAATATTCAAGTTATAGTTATACAGTGGGTATGGAAAGTATTCAGACTCCTTTAAATTTTTCACTCTTTGTTTCATTGCAGCCATTTGCTAAAAGCAAAAAAGTTCATTTTATTTCTAATTAATGTACACTCAGCACCCCATCTTGACAAAAAAAAACAGAAATGTATATTTTTGCAAATTTATTAAAAAAGAAAAACTGAAATATCACATGGTCATAAGTATTCAGACCCTTTGCTGTGACAGTCATATTTAACTCACATGCTGTCCATTTCCTTCTGATCCTCCTTGAGATGGTTTTACTCCTTCAGCTAGTTTAATTAAACTGATTGGACTTGATTAGGAAAGGCACACACCTGTCTATATAAGACCTCACAGCTCACAGTGCATGTCAGAGCAAATGAGAATCATGAGGTCAAAGGAACTGCCCAAGGAGCTCAGAGAGAATTGTGGCAAGGCACAGATCTGGCCAAGGTTACAAAAGAATTTCTGCAGCACTTAAGGTTCCTAAGAGCACAGTGGCCTCCATAACCCTTAAATTGAAGAAGTTTGGGATGACCAGAAATCTTCCTAGACCTGGCCGTCCAGCCAAACTGAGCAATCGTGGGAGAAGAGCCTTGGTGAGAGAGGTAAAGAAGAACCCAAAGATCACTGTGGCTGAGCTCCAGAGATGCAGTAGGGAGATGGGAGAAAGTTCCACGAAGTCAACTATCACTGCAGTCCTCCACCAGTCGGGGCTTTGTGGCATAGTGGCCCGAAGGAAGCCTCTCCTCAGTACAAGACATTTGAAAGCCCGCATAGAGTTTGCCAAAAAACACATGAAGGACTCCCAGACTATGAGAAATAAGATTCTCTGGTCTGATGAGACAAAGATTGAACTTTTTGGCGTTAATTCTAAGCAGTATGTGTGGAGAAAACCAGACACTGCTCATCACCTGCCCAATACAATCCCAACAGTGAAACATGGTGGTGGCAGCATCATGCTATGGGGGTGTTTTTCAGCTGCAGGAACAGGACGACTGGTTGCAATTGAAGGAAAGATGAATGTGGCCAAGTACAGAGATATCCTGGAAGAAAACCTCTTCCAGACTGCTCTGGACCTCAGACTGGGCTGAAACTTCCAACAAGACAATGACCCTAAGCACACAGCTAAAATAACAAAAGAGTGGCTTCGGAACAACTCTGTAACCTTTCTTGACTGGCGCAGCCAAAGCCCTGACCTCAACCCAATTGAACATCTCTGGAGAGACCTGAAAATGGATGTCCACCAATGTTCACCATTCAACCTGACGGTACTGGAGAGGATCTGCAAGGAAGAATGGCAGAGGATCCCCAAATCCAGATGTGAAAAACTTGTTGCATCATTCCCAAGAAGACTCATGGCTGTACTAGCTCAAAAGGGTACTTCTACTCAATACTGAGCAAAGGGTCTGAATACTTATGACCATGTGATATGTCAGTTCTTCTTTTTTAATAAATTTGCATTTGTGTTTTTTTTTTTTCTTTTAAGATGGGGTGAGAAATAAAATGAACTTTTTTGATTTTAGCAAATGGCTGCAATGAAACAAAGAGTGAAAAATGTAAAGGGGTCTGAATACTTTCCATACCCACTGTATAATGGACATGGACATAAAGTCCAGACTTTCAGCTTTCATTTGAGGGTAACCACATTAAAATTGGATTAAGGGCTTAGGAGTTTCAGCTCCTTAACATGTGCCACCCTGTTTTTAAAGGGACCAAAAGTAATTGGACAATTGACTCAAAGGCTGTTTTATGGGCAGATGTGGACAATTCCTTTGTTATGTCATTCTCAATTAAGCAGATAAAAGGCCTGCAGTTGATTTGAGGTGTGGTGCTTGCATTTGGAAGATTTTGCTGTGAAGAAAACATGCGGTCAAAGGAGCTCTCCATGCTGGTGAAACAAGCCATCCTTAAGCTGCGAAAACAGAAAAACCCAACTGACAAATTGCTACAATATCAAGAGTGGCAAAATCTACAATTTGGTACATCCTGAGAAAGAAAGAAAGCACTGGTGAACTCATCAATTAAAAAAGACCTGGACTCCCACAGAAGACAACAGTGTTGGATGATCTCAGAATAATTTCCATGGTGAAGAGAAACCCCTTCACAACAACCAACCAAGTGAACAACACTCTCTAGGATGTAGGCGTATCAATATCCAAACCTACCATAAAGAGAAGAATGCAAGAAAGTAAATATAGAGTGTTCACTGCACCATGCAAGCCACTCATAATCCTCAAGAATAAAAAGGCTATATTAGAATTTGCTAAAAAAAAACATCTAAGAAAGATCAACATCTACCAGAATGATAGAAAGAAAAAAGTATGGCGAAGGCGTGGTACAGCTCATGATCCAAAGCATACCACATCATCTATAAAACACGGCAGAGGCAGTGTAATGGCTTGGGCATGCATGGCTGAGAGTGGCTCTGGGTCACTAGTGTTTATTGATGATGTGACACAGGACAGAAGCAGCCGAATTAATTCTGAGGTATTCAGAGACATACTGTGTGCTCAAATCCAGCCAAATGCAGCCAAACTGATTGCTCGGAGTTTCATAATACAGATGGACAATGACCCAAAACATAAAGCCAAAGCAACCCAGGCCCAGCAAAGAGGTGGAATATTCTTGAATGGCCAAGTCAGTCACCTGATCTCAACCCAATTGAGCATGCATTTCACTTGTTAAAGACTAAACTTTAGACGGAAAGGCCCACGAACAAACAGCAACTGAAAACCGCTGCAGTAAAGGCCTGGCAGAGCATTAAAAAGGAGGAAACATAGCGGGTGGTGATGTCTATGATTTCAAGACTTCAGGCAGTCATTGCCAACAAAGGGTTTTCAACCAAGTATTAGAAATTAACATTTTATTTACAATTATTTCATTTGTCCAATTACTTTTGAGCCCCTGAAATTAAGGGATTGTGTGTAATAAATGCTTTAGTTCCTCACATTTTTATGCAATCATTTTGATCAACCCACTGAATTAAAGCTTCAACTGCATCTGAATTGTTTTGTTTAAAATTCATTATGGTAATGTACAGAACCAAAATTAGAAAAATGTTGTATCTGTCCAAATATTTATGGACCTAACTGTATGTATGTATAGCAATAGTATTAAAGTAGCATGGATTTGTTTTACGGTACTTTTGTCTGCTGGATCTTTAAATTTATAATCTCCAAACAGATTTACAGAGGATATAAAACTGAATTAGGAATATCAGAAGAAGAACAGGAGTATGGATTATAGTGCAAAAAGATAAATTAGTAAAGCTTCTGCTGTGATGACTCCAATAATTGATCTTGAGGATGATTAGTCATTGTATGTGAAAATGTAATGACTATCATTGATGAGAAATGACTGTATAACTGAAATTATTCATGGACTAGATGACAACACAGTCAGAGAATTTTTGGTGTGATTGAGGATATAGTCACATTGGAGGCTTAATTACAGCTGGTTTATGTGCTAGTGTTTCTATGTATGAAGTTAAATTACATCTATATTGTTAAAATAGAATACACATTTTGGAATTTTTATTGCATTTTTAGCAGAAAAACAAGCCACACATACAGGTTTTTTCTCCAATAACACTATTTAAATACTATTAGTGGAAAATAACTTAAGATGAACAGAATCATTCGCATGGCACCAGTGCGGGCGCCACTAAGTACAGACAGCTCTGGTGAACACATTCTGAGCAGGAACCTTCATGATGCCGATGATCAAACCTTCACATCTTTTTCAGAGGACAGAAACACATGTTGCTCCTTTTCTCTTCCTATTCATCTACCATGCTGCCAGCCCGTCAGTGTCCACAATATCCTCATCTCTCTCATGGAAAAATACCTGTCCGATGGAGGCAGGGGAAAGGCTTAAAGAGTTAAAAAAAAAATAAAGCTAAAGAAAAAATGTGATTGTCAACTGTTGTAATCATATAAGAAGCAAGTGTCGATTTATTAGGTAATCAGGATCAGCCCCCACCTCCTCCTGTCTGCTCTGGCAGTCAATAAAGTTTAAACAAATGCGGCTTTCACCAGTAATAACAGCAAGTTCACGGTGGGTGTGGCTAACAACTGAAGTCATGTGCACATTGAATGGCACATGATCAGGAACACTAAGGAAGTGATTGCAACAGAGACTCTCACTTGCTCACACAATTCTGCAAAAGGGTAGGAAATTTATATGTGGTCTCAGTTAGAAATTAATTAATAAATTAATTAATTAATAAATTAATTTCAGCACATTTTTGTAAAAAAAAAAAAAAAGTCTTGAATATCGTTTTCATTTGCACATATTGCATAATACCAAAACAATCACAGTAATAAATAACAAGAAATTATAAATACTGAGTTTTCATTTTGTTGCACATTATATCAGATACATTGTTGATTTCGATATTACTGTAGTGTATAATTTATGCAGACGCCTGTTCAAGTAGTAAGGCTACCTTTTCAACTCTACAATTATCAAACAGCAAAATAAACAGAATTAAATTAAACACCAAGTGATATGTACTTTGATATCTTAAAATACAAGGGTTTATAGAGAGAACCATGCACATATTTGTTTAAATGATACCTATTATGGCATGATTAGCATATTTGTAACTTTTATAATTGCATTGCGAGCAAGAAGTAGAGTGAATTTAAATTATACAGCACATTTACTCCTAATTTTGCCATTTTATTGTTATTAGAATTGTGCATTAAGTGTTAAAGCTTTACTCTGAGAATCAGGTTAATTGTATCATCTATATTCAATTAGCTTTAATGGAGTGCATACATAGCAGTGGTGTCCATTGTGCATATCCTCATTCAGGATGGGGAAATGCTGCAAAAGCTATTATTTTGATGTTCTGATAAATTATGTTCCATATTATGTTAAATTAACATAATGCATGACTAATGCTTCATGTACACATGTGCTGTGGCAGCATGTCGGAATTTTAAAAATTCTCATTGTTGGTTAATGTCTACTGTATTTTATGATTAATGCTAATTAAATGCACTTTTCCCCTAAATATACATTGTGGTAGCTGCTTAAATGTTAAACAGCCAATGGAAAATCACAGACTCACTATTTCCATTGACAGCAAACTCTTGTCTTCACAAATTGCTCATTTTCCACTTGAGGATATCACTCAACAACAGATGTCCAAGTACATTCCAGTATAAGATTCAAATTGGATGCAAATGAGCACAATGTCCACTTGTTAGCCTTCATAATTTTAAGATACGGTTTTAAATACAACCATGCTTTTAAACTGTACAATACTTTTGGAGGTAATAATAAAGTATTAAACTACACAAATTGATTCCATCCTGAATATTTATATGCTTTCAGTATTTTAAATGTTTTTATTTTATTTACTATAATTATTGTGCTTTGGCACAGAACTGCTGCCATTGTACTATGTTATCTGGGGCATGGCACTGTGCAAGATCTGAAAGCAGAAAATTACATGTGGCCATGTACAGTCATGGCCAAAAGTTTTGAGAATGATACAAATATTAATTTTTACAAAGTCTACTGCTTCAGTTTTTCTAATGGCAATTTGCATATACTCCAGAATGTTATAAAGAGTGATCAGCTTAACAGCAATTACTTGCAAAGTCAATATTTGCCTAGAAAATGAACTTTATCCCCCAAAACACATTTCAACATCATTGCAGCCCTGCCTTAAAAGGACCACCTAACATCGTTTCAGTGATTGCTCCATTAACACAGGTGTGGGTGTTGATGAGGACAGGGCTGGAGATCAATCTGTCATGATTAAGTAAGAATGACACCACTGGACACTTTATAAGGAGGCTGGTGCTTGCCATCATTGTTTCTCTTCTGTTAACCATGGTTATCTCTAAAGAAACACGTGCAGTCATCATTGCACTACACAAAAATGGCCTAACTGGGAAGAGTATTGCAGCTAGAAAGATTGCACCTCAGTCAACAATCTATTGCATCATCAAGAACTTCAAGGAGAGAGGTTCCATTGGTGCCAAAAAGGCTCCAGGGCGCCCAAGAAAGACCAGCAAGCGGCAGGACCGTCTCTTAAAAGTGTTTCAGCTGCGGGATCGGGCTACCAGCAGTGCAGAGCTTGCTGAGGAATGGCAGCAGGCAGGTGTGAGTGCATCTGCACGCACTGTGAGGCGGAGACTCTTGGAGCAAGGCCTGGTCTCAAGGAGGGCAGCAAAGAAGCCACTTCTCTCCAGAAAAAACATCAGGGACAGACTGATATTCTGCAAAAGGTACAGGGAGTGGACTGCTGAGGACTGGGGTAAAGTCATTTTCTCTGATGAATCCCCTTTTCGATTGTTTGGAACATCTGGAAAACAGCTTATTTGGAGAAGAAGAGGTGAGCGCTTCCACCAGTCTTGTCTCATGCCAACTGTAAAGCATCCTGAAACCATTCATGTGTGGGGTTGCTTCTCAGCCAAGGGAATCGGCTCTCTCACAGTCTTGCCTAAAAACACAGCCATGAATAAAGAATGGTACCAGAATGTCCTCCAAGAGCAACTTCTCCCAACCGTCCAAGAGCAGTTTGGCGCTCAACAATGCCTTTTCCAGCATGATGGAGCACCTTGCCATAAAGCAAAGGTGATAACTAAATGGCTCAGGGAACAAAACATAGAGATTTTGGGTCCATGGCCTGGAAACTCCCCAGATCTTAATCCCATTGAGAACTTGTGGTCAATCATCAAGAGACGGGTGGACAAACAAAAACCAACAAATTCAGACAAAATTAAAGCATTGATTCTGCAAGAATGGACTGCTATCAGTCAGGATTTGGTCCAGAAGTTGATTGAGAGCATGCCAGGGAGAATTGCAGAGGTCCTGAAGAAGAAGGGTCAACACTGCAAATATTGACTTGCTGCATTAACTCATTCTGTCAATATAAGCTTCTGTTACTCATAATATGAATGCAATTATATTTCTGTATGTGATAAAAACATCTGACAAACACACATAAAAACCAGAGGGCAGCAGATCATGTGAAAATATAATATTTGTGTCATTCTCAAAACTTTTGGCCATGACTGTAGGAACAAATGTAGGAGCTACGTCTCTCCATACTCACATGAAAAGGCATTACCAAGTGAGCTGGTGGCATAGTCTCTGCTGTACCACTTAGTGGATTTGACTGCATTTCGTCAACTGATAGCATGCCCTCAACCTCGATGGAGGATACCTAGGCACCATCTCCTTGGATACGCCATTGTGGGGAAAGGTACATGCCACCATGTGAACAATGAGCAGCAATTACATTACATTACATGGCTTCCTGGCCCACTCGGTTAGTATTTTGAGCAACAGTGGCCACAGTCCAAAAACGTAAGAAGGTCACCTCTTCATTTTTGCAGGCCCAGTTCTATCACCAGCCGGGCCCTTTTGCTTCCACCGGTTCTCTCTTGCTAGACCACTCCCCTCATCTTCACCAGGGCAAGCTCTTACTTCTACTCTCTCTCCTTTGTATCGTGGATGGAAGGTGAAGTGCTGCTATGCAGTTTTACAGCTAATGACTTTGGATCAGAGAAGCCACACAGTGGAGTAGCTGCTTTGCTGTATCCTGCAGCAAGTATCCTGCTGGCTGGCTGGCTCTTCACCAACTTCAACTGGGGACTGCTGCACAGGGGTGAATCTAGCCTCTCTGCTGCCTGAGGCGAGCTATAGAAAGGTGCCCCCATCAATAAAAAAGATGCCCATCCCAGCTATCATTGGTTGCATGTTAGGGCCTTCTAATTAAAATTGTAGGACATGCTCCCGTTTCCAGATTAAAAAATCCCCTGATTTGGCCCCCACACGGTATACAACCCCCATTTTTTTGGCCCCCGCATGCTATAAGCCCCCTTTTTATGGATCCCACACAGTATATGACCCCCTTTTTTGCCCCCCACAGTATATGACTCCCTTTTTATGGCCCCCCACAGTATATATGACCCCCCTTTTTTTATGCTCCCTAACAGTATATGACACCATTTTATGGCCTTTCACCCACAGTATATGACCCCCTTTTTTGGCCCCCCACAGTATAAAGCCTCTTTTTTTTATGGTCCCCAACAGTATATGACCCCAACTATGGCATGCCCCTGGGTCAGTGTACACACTTGCAAGAATGGCAAACTGTAGGCTTCATTGCTTACATTATGACAAGCATATTATTAGCCTGAAAGAATGGGGATGATTAGTGGATCGCCATGACTCTTGGTAGACTCTCAGTATAAAGTCGAAATTGGGGAATTATTCCCTGCTTCCCAAAGGGAGGCAAAATTGCCAGATTTTTAGGATAGGCTGTACATTTTGCTTGCTGCAGCTTTGAAGATCACTGCTAGACCAAGTCGCAAATCTGTCCAGGGGGCCTCTGAATGTTTCCAGTCCACCTCACTCAGTCAGGGCTCCACCACTTCTGCCAGTGCCAAAACAAGAGGAAAAACAGTCAAAGCAGTATATGGAACATAGTAAATCTGATTTTTTTTTCACTTTGCAGAATCAACCAGATACCGTATGTCACTGACACCTACTGACTGCACAACCAGGTACAGTCATGTCTAGAGTGCTCCTATATTCCAGAAATTAACTTGTACTCCATTGAATTCTCGGCCAATAGATTAGAGCAGTGGAAGAAGCTGGCACAATTTGCCATGGAAGTTTTATGTTGTCCAGCCTCATGCATAATGGCTGAGATATTGTTCAGTGCTGCTGATGGCATTATAACACCTAGACAAACCAAAATGTCTACCACTAATGTGGAAAAATTACTTTATCAAAATGAATTAGGCGAGTTTCACCTGCCTTCAGCTTGTGCCAGTGAGTAGATCTGCCTCTGCATTTGTCTCCATGCATCATGTTCCATTTACTGTACCACTGATGCTACCTATTACTCCTGTAAAGCCAGACATCATCTTATGCAGCTTGGTCTATCACATTATATTTCATAATGTACTGCCACTCATGTTGTCACAGTTACCAGCACCACCACCACTCAGATAGACATTTCCTGCAGCCTGGTTCATCACATTATTCCATATTGTACTGCAATTTATGTTACCACATTTATCACCACCCTCTCTCAGACAGACATTTCCTGCAGCCTGGTCCTTTACTGTTATTCTATACTGTTGGTGCCACAATGTTGACATAAGAAAAAGAAATTATATTAAAAAAGGCTCTCACCCCCCAAAAAACATGTCATTGCTTTTTTCCAGTACCAACGCCATGTTGGTGTGGCATCTGCTCCCATAAAGAGATAATTTTGATAAAGGGTTTTTGATGAAGGGATAATTTTTGGTGTTTGTTTTTTTTTAAGTCAATCCTTCATCACTTTTCAAATGGCAAGCAATCATTTTTATTGAAATTTTGTAACTGTCACTCCTCCAATGCTAAATTGCTGTGGCATCTGCTTTCATAAAGGGATACTTTTTAAAGGCTTTTTTAAAGGCACGCTGATATTTTTTCACAAACATTTCTTCAAATTCTGTAGTAACCACTGTATTTATTGCCTTGGACTTTCTTTTTCTAGATAGATAGATAGATAGATAGATAGATAGATAGATAGATAGAAGTCTCTATATCTATAGAAAAAAATTAGCTTTTAGGATACTTATATATAAGTAAATTTATTGTAGTTCTTTTCTATCTCTCTTTTTATCTGGTTAATAAATTTTTACATATATATACACGTGTTGAAGCATAACATACACCCTGCATTTTTAATATACAGTGGCTTGCAAAAGTATTTATACCCCTTGAACTTTTTCACATTTTGTCACCTTACAACCAGAAACTTAAATGTATTTTATTGAGATTTTAAGTGATAGATCAACACAAAGTAGCACATAATTGTGAAGTGGATCAAAATGATGCATGGTTTTAAAAATCTGAAAATTGTATCTTGCAAAAGTACTTAGCCCCCTGTACTCCGATACCCCTAAATAAAATCCAGTGCAATCAATTGCCTTCAGAAGTCACATAATTAGTTAATAGAGTCCAGCTGTGTGTAATTTAGTCTCAGTATAAATACACCTGTTCTGTGAAGGTCTCAGTGGTTTGTTAGAGAACACTAGTGAACAAACAGCATCATGAAGACCAAGGAACTCACCAGACAGGTTCAGAGGTAAAGTTGTGGAGAAGTTTAAAGCAGGGTTAGGTTATACTACAAACCAAATAATACAGAGGTCAAATTGAAAACAAAAAATCGCAAAAAGAAAAAATGGCCAAAATGTAAAGATGAAAGAAATAGTAATAAAACTCAACTTTTATTTAAATAGTTAAGAACTATGACATATAGCTATATTAATATCACACAATAGCAATGTGTGTGACGTTCTATAGACCTATCCTAAGAGGAAGGTTACAAATCCTATATCAACCTCTATCACCTCATATACATTCAGGAATATAGGTACTCATGACCACAGAACAATTCTTTGAAACTACGGTAAATTCAGATAAAGCACTAAAAATATCCTTGTCATATAAATACTAGAGATGGTATAGGTAATAAAATGATGAAATGGAGTTCCGGATAACACATGTAAAACTCCACACACCACACCCAAACTCTAGTCTAAGGAAGTGAATGATCACTAGTCCCACAACGGGCATGATACAGCTAATAATTGATCAAATCTTCCCTTTTAACAAAATATAACAATCTCCTCTCTCCCTCATCACCCTACGCATTTCCTCTAGCGGATAGTCATAACACCAGGTTCATCAGGGGAGTTTTTTTTTTTTTAACTAAATGGAGAAAATTTTCTAAAATAACAAAGATAATGTGGTAAAAACCATAGTTCTCGACGCCCAGATGGTAGGCTCCGGTACTTCTAATGTTAAGCCTCGGATACAGCGCTTGTCCAAGTGCTATATATATCAAGTGTCTAAATGCTACTGACCAGTCCTGCTCGTCTATGTTGTGGGTGTGTCCGAAGCTCCACACCCACCTATCATTGGTAGATGAAAACGAGGCCTTTCCCATAGAAACTACTACGAATGATCATCTGTTTTCATATTCACATCGTCAGATAATGCTTACACAGCAAAGAAAGGATAATAACAGTCATTTTCTTCTGAACAAATACTCTAGCTTATAGCAAATGATTAGAAACAACGGAACATGGACCTGTGCTAGGATAAAATACAAGATAACCCTATAGAGATACTCATTGTGATTTGTTCAAAAGGTGATAGCCAGTATATAGCCCTCTAACAGATATACAGTACCTTGTGAAAGTATTCGGCCCCCTTGACCTTTTCAACCTTTTGCCACATTTCAGGCTTCAAACATAAAGATATAAAATTTAAATTTTTTAGTGAAGAATCAACAACAAGTGGGACACAATTGTGAAGTGGAACGAAATTTATTGGTTATTTTAAACTTTTGTAAAAAATAAAAAACTGAAAAGTGGGGCGTGCAAAATTATTCGGCCCCCTTAAGTTAATACTTTGTAGCGCCACCTTTTGCTGCAATTACAGCTGCAAGTCGCTTGGGGTATGTCTCTATCAGTTTTGCACATCGAGAGACTGAAATTCTTGCCCATTCTTTCTTGGAAAACAGCACGAGCTCAGTGAGGTTGGATGGAGAGCGTTTGTGAACAGCAGTTTTCAGCTCTTTCCACAGATTCTCGATTGGATTCAGGTCTGGACTTTGACTTGGCCATTCTAACACCTGGGTACGTTTATTTGTGAACCATTCCATTGTAGATTTTGCTTTATGTTTGGGATCATTGTCTTGTTGGAAGATAAATCTCCGTCCTAGTCTCAGGTCTTTTGCAGACTCCAACAGGTTTTCTTCCAGAATGGTCCTGTATTTGGCTCCATCCATCTTCCCATCAATTTTAACCATCTTCCCTGTCCCTGCTGAAGAAAAGCAGGCCCAAACCATGATGCTGCCACTACCATATTTGACAGTGGGGATGGTGTGTTCAGGGTGATGAGCTGTGTTGCTGTGTGCTCATTTGGTTTCATCTGACCAGAGCACCTTCTTCCACATGTTTGGTGTGTCTCCCAGGTGGCTTGTGGCAAACTTTAAACGAGACTTTTTATGGATATCTTTGAGAAATGGCTTTCTTCTTGCCACTCTTCCATAAAGGCCAGATTTGTGCAGTGTACGACTGATTGTTGTCCTATGGACAGACTCTCCCACCTCAGCTGTAGATCTCTGCAGTTCATCCAGAGTAATCATGGGCCTCTTGGCTGCATCTCTGATCAGTCCTCTCCTTGTTTGAGATGAAAGTTTAGAGGGACGGCCAGGTCTTGGTAGATTTGCAGTGGTCTGATACTCCTTTCATTTCAATATGATCACTTGCACAGTGCTCCTTGGGATGTTTAAAGTTTGGGAAATCTTTTTGTATCCAAATCCAGCTTAAAACTTCTCCACAACAGTATCACGGACCTGCCTGGTGTGTTCCTTGGTCTTCATGATGCTCTTTGCACTTTAAACAGAAACTTGAGACTATCACAGAGCAGGTGCATTTATACGGAGACTTGATTACACACAGGTGGATTATATTTATCATCATCAGTCATTTAGGACAACATTGGATCATTCAGAGATCCTCACTGAACTTCTGGAGTGAGTTTGCTGCACTGAAAGTAAAGGAGCCGAATAATATTGCACGCCCCACTTTTCAGTTTTTTATTTTTTACAAAAGTTTAAAATAACCAATAAATTTCGTTCCACTTCACAATTGTGTCCCACTTGTTGTTGAATCTTCACCAAAAAATTTAAATTTTATATCTTTATGTTTGAAGCATGAAATGTGGCAAAAGGTTGAAAAGTTCAAGAGGGCCGAATACTTTTGCAAGGCACTGTATCTATATATAAATAACTACGTTAAAAATATAGTACACCCTTCCTATACCATACCCCATTGACATAATGTATCAATAAGGTTCAATAAAAAAATATCTCTATAAGTAATGGCCAAGCAGAACACTTAATAAAACAAACGTTCTAAAAAATAGACCATATATCCCACAACTGCACAAAGTCTCTATATACTAGAAATTAAACTTAACCCTGCTGTTCTGTTCGGTCAAAAATGACCGAATTTGAAATTTGATATTTTTTAAAATATTCATTATGCGGTTCTGAAACTTGTGGTTCATTGACTTTTCCTCATTTGAGGGGTTCTTACTAATAGCAGTTTTTATTTATTTATTTTTTTTTACTTTTTGCTCCACGTCTTTTTTTACACTTGTACTGTTCGGTCAAAAATGACCGATAGCCTTTAATACTAATCTCCAGCCATTTTTTTTTAAAATAAAGGAGTTATAATCTCATTTTGGTCTATATAGTTCATCTACTACTATTTATCAATTTATCTAGGTCCTTTTGGTCCATGCAGAGTTACACATACATACATTTTTACATTATGATACTGTAGATGGATTCCTTTCCAGTATAGTTATGAGCTGTTCTTATAGAAATGGTTCAATTCAGTTGTCAATTTTTTCACATCACACCAACTGGGGCAGATGTTGCTGAAAAGAAAAATGACCATGCTGGGTACTGTTAGAAAAAATAAGCCAGAACTGCAGCAAGGTATCCTCAATAAGAGAGATGTTTATAGTTCTAGGTTTTATTTTACTGAGGATACAACAGTAGTTTCTTACGTTCCCAAAAAACACAAACAGGTCATTCTGATGAGCACAATGCACCATGATGATGCAATCAGTAACCGAGATGACAGAAAGTCAGACATGATTTTACATTACAATGCCACAAAAGGGGCAGTTGATACTCTAGATCAACTCATAGGCACTTACACCTGTAAACGCAAAACTAATCGGTGGCCAATGGTTGTTTTTTACAACATTCTTGATGTGTCGGTGTACAATGCATTTGTGTTATGGCGTGAAATAGACCCAAATTGGAACAAAAATAAACTATATAAAAGAAGAATTTTTTTAGAGGAGTTGGGAAAATCACTGGTTAGGCCATATATTGAACACAGAAAAGTAACACCCAGAGATGATGGAGCTGCAGCCATTGTCCACAGGATCCAACAGAATGCTGAAGAAAGTGAACTAAGGGCACTGCGACAATACCCACAGTCTCCACCAGCAGTGCAACCAGCCTAAAACGGAAACGATGCGCCTTCTGACCAACATCAAGTAATCACATATCAAATGTGATATGTTGTAAATGTGCAAAGTACTTATGCAAAAGACATGTAAATTATACTTGTGACGAATGCAAACAGTAAATTTAGCACCTTGAACCTTATTTCACATTTTATATATAAAAAACTAGACTTTTTATTTTTTTGTTTGTTTTTTTTTTTTGAAAAAAATATATTTACATACAGTTTGATGTTATTAGTTATAGTTTACAGTTTTATAAAGATTTTTTTTTTTTTGTGCAAATGTGCAATATGCATGAATAATGCATTAAGGCCACGAAAAAAATAAAAATTAAGTTTTTGATTTCATTTTTCATTTGTTTATAAACAACCATGTTCACATACAGTATAATAATGCAAACGAAATTCAAATAAAACACTTAAATTAGTTAAAATCCAGACTTTAATAGGCCCGGTCAAAAATGACCGGAACATTATATGTGTATAGTAGAACCGAACAGAACAGCAGGGTTAAGGTAAATAAACAAAGGGAACATAGAAAATAAATATTGGGTTTACATAAGGATAGAGTTAAATCACTATAGGAAGAAAATAAATAAATAAATAAATAAAATAATCAAAAATTAATAAAAAATGGGTCAATAGCTTCCTTTTGCAAAATTTTGTGGTATAGTAGGTTTAATGATTTCAATACCCTGGAAGGAGATTAACACGGTCACACAGGCATTGTTTAATGTGAGCCTTAAGAGCTGACTCACACCAACCTGCAGTCACACTGCACTTGCAGAATTCTATGCAATATTCCTCGGCAGAGTGTTTGCCTTGCTGCATCGAGAGGAGTTGCGATTCCGCAAGCCCATTGTGGTCTTACTCAGCATAGATAGACCCCAAGGACAAAAAAAGACAAAAACATTTTTTCAAAGTCAATCCACTCCTCAGCCCCAGGAGGGAGTTTAAGGGCCCAAGCTTGTGGATCCCCCTGTAGGAGAGATATAACTACTCCCACCATTTGGGCCTGGGATACGTGTGGATTAATCCGGAAATACAGGTGACAAGACTCCCGGAAAGTCTCAAATTTTTCTCAGTCCCTCGAGAAACGGTCGGGGAGTAGCATCTTAACCCTAAAAGGGGCAGAAACAACTGGGGATGCTGCAGCAGCATCAGTAAGGGTCTGTACCTGTTTAGCAAGCTCAGCTACCAGGCCTGCCAAACCTTCCAACTTGGCCACAAGGCCCTGAATAGGATCTATACTGATCCTGGGGGAAGGAATGGAAGAAAGGTTATGGGCCGGTTATTCTGTTAGGGTCTTGCCAGCTGTAGCAATACCCTCACACTACTGCAGGGGTCTGGAAGGAAGGACAGAGACAAGTGAGCCCTAATCTCACTCCAGCCACTGTCCCTTCCTATTGCCTCAGTTTACCCTAAACTGTAAAAGGACGACTTGAAGACGAGCCCTATACTGACTAAAGTGACACACAGAACAAGACAAACAACAGAGAAGAATGGTAAACAAGCCAGGGGTCACAACCAGAGAAGCAAAAGTGGTACCAAATCGAAATCCAAGAGAGTAGTCACAAGGCAAGCCAAAGGTCAGAGATAATAGCAAGGTCAAAATCAAAGGTACAAAGAAAGCAGGCAAAGTCAGTGCAACAACCGACAACTTGCTGTGAAAGTGACATCCCGTATATAGAAAGTCTGGACCCAGCCCCAGATCTGATAGGCACACAGGCTGTCAATCACACAGGCAAGGAAAAGATTAACTCTATGCGGTCCAGAGAGAAACAATGCTCAGAACACGGGTGTGGCTGGAAATCCATTACACAGCAAGGGAACTAGGACCGCGTTCAGACTAAGCATCCAGAATCCTAAGCAAATAATTAAACTTAGGACGCCTCCTACGCCGCAGTGTGCGAGCAGAGGGTGGCACAGAGACCCGAACAGGCAGAGACATAACAGTGTCCCAGCTGAAATATTGAACACTCTGAACATTCTCAGATGAAATATTGGGCTACATACCATATTTTTTAAAAGATCCAATAATATTGGACCTATTGATCACATGATCATGACCATGTGATCAAAAGTTCTTTAGGTGGCATTTTCAAAATCTCATCATATATACTCTTATGAATTTTAGGATAGCCAATAACAATGTGAGATCTACCGACCATGTGACTAAATTCACATGATCAAAATTTTTTTGGGTGGCAATTTTGAATTCCATTATACATATGTTTTTTCTAATGTTTCTCCGGTCACATGATCTAGGTCATGTGACCTGACAAACAATTTGGAGGCAATTTCAAACCACCATATTATATATATAATTATATTTAGTGGAACACATGATTTTTGTCCTCCCCGTGTTTTATCAACCAACGAATCAAAAATACAGACAACTTTGATTTGAAAGTTTTCTTTATTGTCCACCATTACAAGGGGGTGGGAATGTTTCTCCGATCACGTGATCTTGGTCACGTGACCTGTCAAATATTTAGGAGGCAATTTCAAACCACCGTACTATGTTTTATTACATTTAGCGGAATATATGATTTTTGATCGTGTGACTATAGCTACAAGATTTAATGGGAATTATGGGCCGTCAATTCATCAAGACTAGTAATATATACATAAATCTTGAAAACTGAAAACTTATATATACAAAAGAATTTTATTTTTTTTCTCTCCTTTTGATTCAATATATTCAGTTTTATATGATACTAGTTTATTTTGTCTTTGTTAGATCTCTTCAATACATGTTTTATAATAATGTTTTTTATTATATATATACTTTGATGATTCTCTTATATAATTGTAAACTTTGAAATACGTCTAAATGCTCACATTTGAAATGTTGTATGCTGGTCATGTGATGCTATCACATGACTAATAAGATGTTCTATAGTGTTAATTTCAAATGATGAATATGAAATTCAGTAGTTTCTACATTCTCTTAAGAGATTTTTTAAATAGTTGTTTTCACTTGATATTTGGTTTTATTTTAACATTAAGACATCTTTATTGTAATGAATAGAAACATGTTCACAGATGTATATTGTTGAGGTGATTAGTTAAGGGGTGTGTCTGAGTTGTTTTCACGTTTTTAAATCGTGGTTATATTTGTGAGATACAGTGCCTTGCGAAAGTATTCGGCCCCCTTGAACTTTTCAACCTTTTGCCACATTTCAGGCTTCAAACATAAGGATATAAAATTTTAATTTTTTTTGGTGAAGAATCAACAACAAGTGGGGCACAATCGTGAAGTGGAACGAAATTTATTGGATATTTTAAACTTTTGTAAAAAATAAAAAACTGAAAAGTGGGGCGTGCAATATTATTTGGCCCCCTTAAGTTAATACTTTGTAGCGCCACCTTTTGCTGCAATTACAGCTGCAAGTCGCTTGGGGTATGTCTCTATCAGTTTTGCACATCAAGAGACTGAAATTCTTGCCCATTCTTCCTTGGAAAACAGCTCGAGTTTAGTGAGGTTGGATGGAGAGCGTTTGTGAACAACAGTTTTCAGCTCTTTCCACAGATTCTCGATTGGATTCAGGTCTGGACTTTGACTTGGCCATTCTAACACCTGGATACGTTTATTTGTGAACCATTCCATTGTAGATTTTGCTTTATGTTTGGGATCATTGTCTTGTTGGAAGATAAATCTCCATCCCAGTCTCAGGTCTTTTGCAGACTCCAACAGGTTTTCTTCCAGAATGGTCCTGTATTTGGCTTCATCCATCTTCCCATCAATTTTAACCATCTTCCCTGTCCCTGCTGAAGAAAAGCAGACCCAAACCATGATGCTGCCACCTCCATGTTTGACAGTGGGGATGGTGTATTCAGGGTGATGAGCTCTTGTCGCTTTTACGCCAAACATATCATTTTGCATTGTGGCCAAAAAGTTCGATTTTGGTTTCATCTGACCAGAGCACCTTCTTCCACATGTTTGGTGTGTCTCCCAGGTAGCTTGTGGCAAACTTTAAACAGGACTTTTTATGGATATCTTTGAGAAATGGCTTTCTTCTTGCCACTCTTCCATAAAGGCCAGATTTGTGCAGTGTACGACTGATTGTTGTCCTATGGACAGATTCTCCCACCTCAGCTGTAGATCTCTGCAGTTCATCCAGAGTAATCATGGGCCTCTTGGCTGCATCTCTGATCAGTCTTCTCCTTGTTTGAGATGAAAGTTTAGAGTGACGGCCAGGTCTTGGTAGATTTGCAGAGGTCTGATACTCCTTCCATTTCAATATGATCACTTGCACAGTGCTCCTTGGGATGTTTAAAGTTTTGGAAATCTTTTTGTATCCCAATCTGGCTTTAAACTTCTCCACAACAGTATCATGGACCTGGCTGGTGTGTTCCTTGGTCTTCATGATGCTCTCTGTGCTTTAAACAGAACCCTGAGACTATCACAGAGCAGGTGCATTTATACGGAGACTTGATTACACACAGGTGGATTATATTTATCATCATCAGTCATTTAGGACAACATTGGATCATTCAGAGATCCTCACTGAATTTCTGGAGTGAGTTTGCTGCACTGAAAGTAAAGGGGACGAATAATATTGCACGCCCCACTTTTCAGTTTTTTTATTTTTTACAAAAGTTTAAAATAACCAATAAATTTCGTTCCACTTCACAATTGTGTCCCACTTGTTGTTGATTCTTCACCAAAAAATTAAAATTTTATATCCTTATGTTTGAAGCCTGAAATGTGGCAAAAGGTTGAAAAGTTCAAGGGGGCCGAATACTTTCGCAAGGCACTGTATATGCCATGAGTAAGGGACAAACCCAGTCCCGAAACGCGTAGGCTTTTACAGATGTAACCTCTCACCTTTTTGATAAGACAATTTTTAATTTTTCATGGAGTAAATAAAAGTTATATTTTATAAGAACCTTTAGCAAAGGAGAATTATTCTCAAGCAAGATTGCTGGATCCCATCAACAGTTATTCTTTGGATCTGGAAATTGCACCCAAGGATGAACCAGACTTGTGCAAGTCCACAATTCTCTTCCTGATATCTTGGCTGATTTCCTCCCCATGATGTTACATAAAGAAGCAGTGTGTTTCAGGTGTGCCTTAAAATACATCCACAGGTGTGTCTATAATTAACTCAGATGTTGCCAATAAACCTATCAGAAGCTTCCAAAGACATGACATCATCATATGGGCTGTCCCAAATTGTTTAAAGGCATAGTGATCTTAGTGTATGTAAACTTTTGACTTTGCTGAAAGTAATAAAAATGTCTTTAAAAATTCTCTCTGTCTCAATATTCTGGCATTTGGCAAATATAAATAATTTTGGTAATCCTAATTAACCTAAAACGGGAAAGGTTTATTGTGATTTCATGTCAGTGAGAAAAACATGCAAATGTGTCTTTTTATTAAGTGTATGTAAACTTCTGGTTTCAGCTGTACCTATTATTAGGCTATAGGCAGCACAAGTCAGAAAACTGAACAATAGTTATAGGAGGACTTAAAGAATCAAGCCATAATTATACACAAGCAGATTAGTAGTTCCAGAATAGAATTGAATAGACAGAAATAGATAGGCATAGGACAGGTTCAGTGAGTGAATGTGCTGCAGACAGTTTACAATGTATAATTGTTGTAGAGCAATAATCTATAATGTCTGACAGTACTGTCTGCTGGCAAAAGAGCAATTTCATCTCTATACACATTCTTTAAACTTACTTTTGTACTGAAGAAGACAATCCTGTTAGTGAAAAATATTTTGTTAAGGATTTTTGGGCAAGAGTTAAGGTTTTTTTTTTTTTTTTATTAAGGAGCATTGTTGTAAATCTGAACAAGATATTTCAAGTGTTTTTCTGTATGATTAAGTGTACTACATGTGCAGGTGTAATTCTAGATATACTGTAGGTCACACACAGTAGTATAATACAGTAGTAGTGGTGGCCGTGGTACTACTAGTAGTGTATCCTTCGCTATTTTAAAAAAAAAAAAAATCTGTTATTTTAGCAGGGTTTTTTTAGTGTGTTTTAGTCTCGCCGGCTCTAATCTAAAAAAAATAAATTTAGGAATTTCATGGTGCTTTTTTCCACTCTGGTCTGGTGTCTGAACCATACACAGTGTGAACGTGCATTGCTGTTAATCTGAACATTATATCTTAAGCATTTCTCTGTATGCGCAAGTGCACTGCGTGCGCATATGTACTTCTAGATATACGTCACGCCAGTAGTACAGTACAGTAGTAGCGGTGGCCATGGTACTACTAATAGTGCATCCTTCACTAATGTAAAAATAGAATCTCCATTATTTTAGTGGGGTTTTTTATGTGTTTCACTCAATACAGTCTACCTGCTCTAATCTTAAAAAAAAAAACATTTATGATTTTTATGGTGTTTTTCTTCTGCTCGGGTCTGGTTTTTGACCCATACACAGTGTGAAGGAGCTTTGTTGTTAATATGAACAAAACATTTTAAGCATTTCTCTGTATGTGCAAGTGCACTGTGTGTGGATAGGCAATTCTAGATATTAGTCACACACAATAGTACTGTACAGAAGTAGAGGTGGCCATAATCCTACTAATAATGCATCCTTTGCTAATGTGATAAAAAAAAAAGTGGAAAAAAATAAGGCAGGTGACTGTCAATTGTGTTTCCATCACTCTCTTCACTGACATAACCCCTGGTAGTGATGCTGCACCGCTGAGCAATCTATTTCTCCTAGTCATAGAAATCTTCCTCCTCTTCTTGATGAGCTGGATGAGAACAGTTAGCATTGTGTGCAAGTAGAGGAGGATGACATGATGACCGGTGGTGGTGGTGGAGGTAGTAGTGGCAGAAGTTGTAGTACTGCTACTACTGGTAGTCTTTTGGTAGGGGAGCTAGGGAAATATCTGGAGGTAGAAATTCTGAGGGTGTGCATGGCTATGATGAAGTGTTAGAAAAAAGTGGGGAAGATGATGATGATGACATTGCTGGTGATGATTGTCTTACGAATAGGACCTGGCAATCAGGGCAGGGTGACAAGGTGACATCAGATGAATAATATGGTGGTAGTGGTGATAGTAATTCCAGCCAATGCGCAGGACCAACATCCTCCTCTCAGGGTGGGGTGTTGGCGCTTGTAGTGGTAGTGGCAGACTTGTTTAGAATATTATTGCTGTGCTGCAGTTAGAATGAATAACACGGATTCGCACATACGCTGGCAAGCATAGCAGACTGTATGTACACAGCAACTAGCATATTATTATCATCAAGCAAAGGGATGAGGATGTCAGTGTCAGCAGGTGTAAAAGCAGTAGCAGCCAGGCCCAGTACAGTATCTGGAAGATGATGAACCAAAAAATGTTTCAACTCGCAGCTCCAACCAGAGCCAGAACAGGCAACTGACACCCACCAGCTCCAACAGCAGGCACAGTCATTCCTAGAATGCACCTATAGTCCAGCAGATAACTATGATACCATGAAATTCTGGGCCAAAAGGTTAGAGCAATGAAAGAAGCTGGCCCAGTTTGCCATGGGAGTTTCATCCTGTCCTGTCTCAAGTGTTGGCTGAGAGGGTGTTCAGTGCTGCCGATGCCATTGTAACACTGGAAAGGACAAAACTGTCCACAGGTAGCGTGGAAAAATTACTTTTAGCAAAATGAATCAGGCATGGATCTGTGAGGATTTTCAAACACTGATGCCTCCAAATAGTGGTGTCACCATCTCCCTTTATCATCATCTTTCATTTACTGTACTGCTGCTGCTGCTACTCCTAAATAGCTACCACCACTCAGTCAGACATGTGCAGCGGCCTGGTCCATCATATTATTACCGGCTGCACGGCCACACATGTTGCCACATCTGATTAGTGCCTACCACCACTGCCACCACTCAAGCAGACCTGTCCTGCAACCAGGTTCATCATATTATGCCCTGCCGCACTGTCCCAATGTTGCCACTGCTACCATCACTCAGGCAAACATGTCATGTGGCCTGGTCCACCATTACATTCCACTAAAGTACACTATTGGTGCCACTACCACAGTGTTGGTATAAAAAAAAAACAAAACAACTTGATTTCGGGCTAATTTTATTTTTTTTTTTTGAAAAGCCGGTTCTTTATCACTTTTCAATTGGCTCACAGCCACAAATATGTCTCCCAAATAACAATAAGCCCCTGTAGCACTTAAAAGTCATCAAAACAGGCTAATTTTTCTACAAAACCATTGCTTTTTGCAATATAACTGCCATGCATGCCTAAAAAAAAACACGGGCA
The DNA here is from genome assembly GCA_947044405.1 of Leptodactylus fallax. NCBI lineage: Eukaryota > Metazoa > Chordata > Amphibia > Anura > Leptodactylidae > Leptodactylus > Leptodactylus fallax. Next base: position 6,291,270 of record CAMRHE010000024.1, read on the forward strand.
GGCACATTTCCCTAATAAATGGGTAGTTTTTGGAGCATTTTAAATGTTAAATGTGTAAAAGTGAGTATCAGTGCAGTGTATAGTTAATCTTTGAGGTTCTATCCTCTGCTTACCATTCTTTTTTCCATCGACATACATGTCACATTCAGTTTGACATAACTGTCGTGTGAATCTTGAGAGGTTCGCCCATCTCTAGTCTTTATGTATGGCGTTAGGTAGCTAATTCTCTTTGCATACTTTCCACCAGATGGATGACCTATCCACTCAGTGTGGTCCATTTCTTTATATCAGACTCTGATTTTACCCCTTGAATGTATCAGGGTATATCTTAATTGGGTGACTTATATTGTGATAACGTTTCACTTCTTTGACTACCTAGTCCGGAAATACCAACTTCCACATAGAGATTTTTTTAAATACTTACAATAGGAAGCTGCTTTACACCTTCATATCACACAGTCTCAGTCTATATTCTATAAGCTAGAGGTGTAACCTAGAGAACCTCTAGAGATATCATGTAAATTTCTATAAAGATGGTACCTAATGCCATATCAACTTTCCAAAATACACCCTAATTCTTCTTCTACATGCTGGACATGCCATTCTGATATAGGCACACTGCTATACATTTTGTGATCCTGTGGTAAAATTAAACCATTCTGGCATAGTATTTTTGACCTCTTGAGTAAAGCACTTGGCTATGCTCCACCATGGGGCGTGGAATTGGCTTTGCTGTCCATTGGGTTAGAGGATCTTCCACAGGAAGACATCACGATTATGGCCCATATGGTAACAGTAATCTCATTTACTTTGCAGGTACTGAAAAGCATTTTTTTTTACACAGAGTTTCGCAACATGGGGCTAAAGCCTAAGGCCAAGGCCCCATGTTGCGGAAATGCAGCTTTTTTTGTTGCAGATTTTGTTGCATTTTTTAAGCCAAAGCCAGTAGTGGATTGTGCAGAAGGGAGAATTTTAGGAAGCTTCCTATATATTTCCCATTCCTTTTGTAGCCACTCTTGGATTTGGCTCAAAAAACTGCAGCAAAATCTGCAACAAAAAAAATGCATTTCCGCAACGTGGCGCCTTAGCCTAAAACTTTTTTTTTCCTTTGCTTTTCACCTAATTGAGGGGAGGGGTTATTGTGCCTAGGTGATTTAAATAGAAACCAAGGAATCTCCAAGCTTGCTCACTGCTTGGGCTTCACTAAGTGGATGTAATGTCTCTGCCTGTTCAGGGCTCTGCGCCACCTTCCGCTCTCATGCTGCGGCACAGGAGGCATGTTCAGTTTGATTCCTTGCTTAAGATTCTTGTTGCTCAGTCTGAACACTGTCCTACACTATGTAATTTCAACCACACCCTTCTCCTGCACCTTGTTTCTTCTGCTCCTCAAATAGTTAATTGCCTGTGTGATTGACAGCCTATCTACCAATCAAGTCTGGGGCAGGTCCTGGACTTGCTATAAACAGATCATCAGCTCACACATGGTCGCTGGCTATTGAGATTCTGTCTTGTAACTTTATCCTTGCTAGCTCCTTTTTCTGCTATTGTTGTATTTCTGACTTCTGACCTTTGGCTCCCACTGTGACTATTCTCTTGGATTTCGTTTTGGTACTGCATTGCTCAACTGTTACCGACCCCTTGGCTTGTTGACTCTGCTTCGGTGTTGTTTTGTCTTGTCCTATTCTGTGTGTCATTTATTTAGTGAAGGGATCAGCTCCAAGTTGTCGGCTGTCACCTAGGACAGTCAGGCAAGTAGGCAGGGCCAGTGGGGGGGGTTCACTTTAGGGCTCACTGTCTTGCTGTGCCCGTCCCCCCAGGGTTCTGCAGCAGCACTGGAGAATTGCTCAACTGGCCATTCCCTTACAGTGGAGTTAAAAGTGAAGTTTAAAGCTAAAGTAAACATACCTGTAAGAAACCTACTTTACTACTTTTACTGTTTAATGTAATTTGGTTAATGGCTAGCAAGATTGGAAATTTACTTCAGTGCACAGTCTATTATATGTATGCATTACTGGAGCAAGAATTACAGTGTGAATACCACTGTGGCAGCTTGAATTAAAGATCTGGAAGAGCAGAATGTAACACTGAGGGAGAATGACAATCTTGAAAGAAGCATGCTGCTCATTGAGCAAGCAGTCAGTGGGTTAGATATGGAAACCAGGCAAGGAATTGGTTGGATACAAGGGGTGGAAGGGACTCCAAGAAAAGGAAGGCCTATTTCTGTTCATCCAAGCAAAATTGCCAAGTTGGGAGATGATATGAATATGTCAGTGACAGAAATGGCAGCCCTATTTGATATTGCTCTCCCTAACAGCCAGCAGGAAAGTCCAGCTAGTAGTCGGGGAAGGGACAGTAGTGTAGGTACGCCAAGGCAGTTAGTGGTTATAGGGGACTCTGTAATCAGGAAGACAGATTAATTTGTTGCCAGGACTAAATGCTTTACTGTCTCACTGGTGCCAGAGTTTGGCATGTGAAGGAAAGGGTGGACAAATTGCTTGGAAGGGCTGGGGAAGACCCAGCTGTCGTGGTCCATGTGGGTACCAATGACATGAAAACTGGGAGGTTGAAGCTCCTTAAGAATAATTTTAGAGAATTAGGCTCCAAGCTGAAGGAAAGGTCCTCTAAGGTTATATTTTCTGGAATACTGCCAGTGCCATGTGCTACACAGAAAAGGCAGCAGGAGCTTAGGAAAAAAGCATGACTCTAATCTTGGTACAGGAAAGAAGGGTTTGGGTTCCTAGAGCATTGGGCTACATTTTCATTAGGGTGCAAGTTGTTTTCCACAGATAACTTGCACCTGAATGGAAGGTGGTCTGCTGTGCTGGAGAAGAGAATTCTAGCGGTGGTGATGTAGCATTTAAACTAGGAACGAGGGGGAAGGACCAGGCAAATATAGAGGAAGATAGGTCAGAGAGGGGATACGCTGTAGTGGTGGGTGGAGAAGTGGATTACGGTAGGGGTATTAGAACAGTTGATAGGGAGATCCATTTGTTACAACCGAACAGTATAGACAAATTTGGCCATAAAAATTCAAGAAAGCACTTTTCTGAAAATTTATGTGTGAACTTCGATGGCAAGTTAAAGTGTATATTCACAAATGCCAGAAACCTAGTGGGCAACCTAGGGGAGCTTGAGGCACTTGTCTGGGAGGAACACATTGATGTAGTTGGAGTGGCTGAGACGTAGATAGTTTTCCTCACGATTGGGCTGTTAACATTCAGGGTTTTACACTCTTTCTCAAAGACAGGGCTAAATGGAAGAGAGGTGGAGTGTGTATGTATATCAGAAGGGGCATAAAAGTGAGTGTGAAAGAGGCAAATGTGGGTGAAGATTGTGAGGATGTGGAATCCTTGTGGGTTGCATTGCATAAGGATGCGACCACTGATAAAATACTTTTTGGCATAACCTATGGAAATCCCCCAACATAACTAAGGAGGTAGAGAATTATTTACAGTGGTCTTGATAGAAGGGTGATTTTAACTACCCAATATTGACTTAGGTCATGGTTCTGCATCTTCAAAGGGGATGAAATTTATCAACTTGTTGCAGGACAATTTTATGGTCCAGCTTGTAGAAGATCCAGCTAGAGGAGATGCTCTGCTGGGTCTGATCATTTCTAATAATGCAAGACTTGTCGGAAACATCACTGTTGGTGAAATCCATGGTAATAGTGACCATAATCTAATCAGATTTCACCTAAATTGTAAAAAAAACAAAGGTTGGGAGGGCAAGGGTTAAGACCCATGTGACATCTCTGATGTCACTAAAGAGTCCCGAAGACAGCAGGGGGTCCCGTCAGAGCCCAGGAGAGGTAAGTAACACTGTTTTTTATGTTTGCTCACCTCCCCTGGGCCTCTGATCATTATACTCCCTAGTTTAATAGCAGTTTTAGTTTGGACAAATACAGTCCGAATGGGACCACCAGGTGTCCAACAAAGACTTTTGTGACAGGCCTGTGGCCTTAGTTACTGACCCCTCTCCTGCTCACAGCCACCTGTACAAATATCTCTGCTGCTCTCTCAGTTAATTTATCCTAAGCTTTTCCAGCTCATCTTAAGGATCCTCATGAAACACCTGTTCTACCTCATCTACTTTCCTCCTCACATCTATTTTCTGTCTATTTTCTCTTTTAAGTGAAGTCATCCTAGATTTTATTAAACCTTGAACCAGTGGCCTAACTACTGCCGTAGCAGCCACAGGAGCTGCTACAGAGCCCGTGACCTTAGGGGGCCCAGTGGGCCCCTGCTGCTTTTTTTTTTTTTTTTTTTAATAAGCAATTATCTGTTGGAGTAACCCCAGCAGGTAACTGTTCCTATTTACATAGCGATCCCCGCTCCTGCCACAACCGCCTTTGCTTCCCCATCTGCCCTCCAGTGGGCCTTCTTTGTCCTATATTACGTCGCTGTTTAGCATCAGGGGCATGTTATGGGACACACGCGGCCCCCAAGAGGGCAGAAGGGGAAGCAAAGGCGGTTGTGGCAGGAGCGGGATCGCTATGTAAATAGGAACAGTATTGGAGACTTTATTGGAGATTATTTTGTGTCGAACTGTGAACCTATGTGGAGGGCACACCTATTCCGATGGCATCTAGAATTAACCCTGCTGTTCTGTTCGGTTCTACTATACACATATAATGTTCCGGTCATTTTTGACCGGACCTATTAAAGTCTGGATTTTTAACTAATTTAAGTGTTTTATTTTAATTTCTTTTGCAGTATTATACTGTATGTGAACATGGTTGTTCATAAACAAATGAAAAATGAAATCAAAAACTTAATTTTTATTTTTTTTGTGTCAAAAAATGTTACATGGCCTTATTGCATTATTCATGCATATTGCACATTTGCACAAAAAAAAAAAAAATCTTTATAAAACTGTAAACTATAACTAATAACATCAAACTGTATGTAAATATATTAAAAAAAAATAAATAAATAAAAAAATAAAAAGTCTAGTTTTTTTGTATATAAAATGTGAAATAAGGTTCAAGGTGCTAAATTTACTGTTTGCATTCGTCACAAGTATAATTTACATGTCTTTTGCATAAGTACTTTGCACATTTGCAACATATCAGATTTGATTTGTGATTACTTGATGTTGGACAGAAGGCGCATCGTTTCCGTTTTAGGCTGGTTGCACTGCTGGTGGAGGCCGTGGGTATCGTCGCAGTGCTAGCGGAAGCCCTTGGTTCACTTTGTTCAGCATGCTGTTGGATCCTGTGGATAATGGCTGCAGCTCCATCATCTCTGGGTGTTACTTTTCTTTGTTCAATATATGGGCTAACCAGTGATTTTCCCAACTCCTCTAAAAAAATTCTTCTTTTATATAGTTTATTTTTGTTCCAATTTTGGGTCTATTTCACGCCATAACACAAATGCATTGTACACCGACACATCAAGAATGTTGTAAAAAACAACCATTGGCCACCGATTAGTTTTGCGTTTACAGGTGTAAGTGCCTATGAGTTGATCTAGAGTATCAACTGCCCCTTTTGTGGCACTGTAATGTAAAATCATGTCTGGCTTTCTGTCGTCTCGGTTACTGATTGCATTATCATGGTGCATTGTGTTCATCAGAATGACCTGTTTGTGTTTTTTGGGAACGTAAGAAACTACTGTTGTATCCTCAGTAAAATAAAACCTAGAACTATAAACGTCTCTCTTACTGAGGATACCTTGCGGCAGTTCTGGCTTATTTTTTCTAACAGTACCCAGCATGGTCATTTTTCTTTTCAGCAACATCTGCCCCAGTTGGTGTGATGTGAAAAAATTGTCACATGTAACATTTCGTCCTTTGAGTCCATGTGTCAAATCCAAAACTACTCGCATACCTTGATTTTTTTTCAGCTCTTTCTCCAGGGTTTTTTCCTATGTATACCTGAGCGTTTACAGCATATGAACTTTTGTTGTCGCAAAAACTGAACTATATAGACCAAAATGAGATTATAACTCCTTTATTTTTTTTAAAAAATGGCTGGAGATTAGTATAAAAGGCTATCGGTCATTTTTGACCGAACAGTACAAGTGTAAAAAAAGACGTGGAGCAAAAAGTTAAAAAAAATAAATAAATAAAAACTGCTATTAGTAAGAATCCCTCAAATGAGGAAAAGTCAATGAATCACAAGTTTCAGAACCACATAATGAATATTTTAAAAAATATCAAATTTCAAATTCGGTCATTTTTGACCGAACAGAACAGCAGGGTTAAATACTAAATAAAATTCTTCAGTGCAAGTGTTGGAGGCAGTATGTATTAGTATTCTGGTGCTGCAGAACTAGAAAAAACAGAACCTGCTTTACTGTTCATAAATACATAAATTGTTCAATATAGATACAGTGGGGAAAAAAAGTATTTAGTCAGCCACCAATTGTTCAAGTTCTCCCACTCAAAAAGATTAGAGAGGCCTGTAATTGACATCATAGGTAGACCTCAACTATGAGAGACAAAATGAGAAAACAAATCCAGAAAACCACATTGTCTGATTTTTAAAGAATTCATTTGCAAATTATGGTGGAAAATAAGTATTTTGGTCAATAACAAAAGTTCATACTTTGTTATATATCCTTTGTTGGCAATGACAGAGGTCAAATGTTTTCTGTAAGTCTTCACAAGGTTGGCACACACTGTTGCTGGTATGTTGGCCCATTCCTCCATGCAGATCTCCTCTAGAACAGTGATGTTTTGGGGCTGTCGCTGAACAACACGGACTTTAAACTCCCTCCAAAGGTTTTCTATGGGGTTGAGATCTGGAGACTGGCTAGGCCACTCCAGGACCTTGAAATGCTTCTTACAAAGCCTCTCCTTTGTTGCTCTGGCAGTGTGCTTGGGAACATTGTCATGCTGAAAGACGCAGCCACGTTTCATCTTCAATGCCCTTGCTGATGGAAGGAGGTTTGCACTCAAAATTTCACGATCTCACTGTTCTTGTGATCATTTTGACCCCACGGGGTGAGATCTTGCGTGGAGCCCCTGATCGAGGGAAATTATCAGTGGTCTTGTATGTCTTCCATTTTCTAATAATTGCTCCCACAGTTGATTTCTTCACACCAAGCTGCTTGCCTATTGCAGATTCAGTCTTCCCAGCCTGGTGCAGGTCTACAATTTAGTTTCTGGTGTCCTTCCACAGCTCTTTGGTCTTCACCATAGTGGAGTTTGGAGTGTGACTGTTTGAGGTTGTGGACAGGTGTCTTTTATACTGATAAAAATTTCAAACAGGTGCCATTACTACAGGTAATGAGTGGAGGACAAAGGAGCCTCTTAAAGAAGTTGTTCCAGGTCTGTGAGAGCCAGAAATCTTGCTTGTTTGTAGGTGACCAAATACTTATTTTCCACCATAATTTGCAAATAAATTCTTAGAAAATCAGACAATGTGATTTTCTAGATATGTTTTCTCATTTTGTCTCTCATAGTTGAGGTCTACCTATGATGTCAATTACAGGCCTCTCTCATCTTTTTAAGTGGGAGCACTTGCACAATTGGTGGCTGACTAAATACTTTTTTCCCCACTGTAAATATTTGCACTTCAGCAAAAAAATACATTTGATAGTCCATTGGTCCAGAAGGTATCCAACTATTCACTAGGACCACTATTTAGACTATTGACACTGAAACTACTAGTGTTAATGCACTCAAAGTGGCTCTTACCTGGAATCCATGCGTATCTGTCTGTAGAGGCAATAGAGCAATGGTCTGAGGCAGTTAGATCCAGTGCCTAGTTCAACTGTTCCTTCTATACTCCAGTGCACTGATTTTCTGTAATGTTGAAACAAACTACTACAATGTAGGTAGTTTCAAGCTTGTGCAAGGATCAGCTCTGGCTGGCAGCTAGTTCCTGCCCAAAGAGAAAGTAAAATGCCCCGTGGTGGCAGTATGTGATGTCACCACTGTACTACAGAATGCTCACAGAGACACAAAGCTCCTACGCATTTCAGAGGATAAATATCCTCCTTCCTCAGGGATAGTGTGCCTCTTGTTCTTTCCTCCTTATCTATTCATCTCCACCACCCTCCATAAACACTTTCACTTCCCACAGCCTGTGCAATCATGCTTCAGAATGCAAACAGCTCCACTTCATTAGTCAATCCATCTGGTGGAAGAGTGTATTAGATAAAAATCCAATGAGTTTCAGCCTTTGGCATTTTATTTATAAAGTCTCCACTGTTCCAATCCTGTTCAACTATTTCTATACCACCCAGGGGGACAAACTGAATGCAGGATGGGTGTGTTTAGTGATGATGCAACAGTGCTCAGTAATAGAAGAAAACTCCCCCTGTGCTCCAAGATCCTCATTTGAATAAAGAATAAACATGCTTTTTCTAGGCATCCATGGGGCTCTGAAACATAAGAAAGGTGTCATTTTTATTCTGTTAAAATAATCTACAGCACTATGGGAGCGGTTTAAAGTAGCTGGGGGCAGTGATAGACTCCCTTTAAACACTGGACATCCATTGTAATAGTACAGTAGATGTCAGAGAAAGGTTAAAGGCCTCCCTGTTTCACCAACTAATTGAAACTATTGAGAAAGCTAGGGATGCTGATCAAGTTATTATTAATTCAAGAAGGGGGGATGTTGGCAGACAACTTGTGCATCTGCAAAGTCAACGGATTTATAAATTAAATACACTAACTTCCCATGGTTTCAATGAAAATCAGAGATGGGCATCATTTATGTAATTTATTGACAGTAGTTTGGGGATACTTTTATTTTATGGCTTTTAGTCTAAGGTCCCACGCATCACAGTTTTACCCCTGCATTTTTCACAGAAAGTCTGCAGAATGTTCCCATGTGGACTTTCTGCCTCTATTATACCTATATGGAAAACGCTATCATTTCCGTAGGTATAATTGACATGCTGAGATTTACAAAAATGCGAGCATTTTTAAAATTGCTGCATTTCTTCTTCTGATTTTTTTTCTGCAATGTATGGATGGGTTTAGCCAGAATTCCATCCACTTTGCTGGTAAAGTAAAATGCAGCATTTTCACAGCTTTGTAATATTCTCTTTTTAGATTGCCTTTAAACATAGAATAGGAAAGAAGACAATAAGGAATTTAGGAATAAATGTGTTTTGGATTATACATAATGGATATATATTTATGGGGTAAACCCTGATTATACTGGGCAGTGAAGATTTTGTTTCCTGAACACTTTTGAGTGTTTCTTATGTACTGTAATTTGAGCTGCTGATCATGCAAATCACCTCGAAATGCATTGACTATCCAAATCCAGTACCAAAGCCACCAGAGACATGAAGCCTAAAGGAGGAGGCCGATGAAGAAGTTGCAGTCCATAGGTCAGAGATGGGGAATGATATTGACTCAGACTTTGAGCCATGTAGGTCTGGTGAGCCTCATCTTATAACACAGCCAAAACTGAATGACTTGGTTCGGGACATACGTTTGTCAAAAGCAAATGTAGAGTTACTGGCTTCAAGACTTCAAGGGTGGCATTTGCCGTCACCTGGTACAAAAGTTTCTGTCTTTTGAAGCCGCCAAGATGGCTTAACACAGTTTCTTGAACAGGTTGACAACCTGTGTTTCTGCACAGACATTGATGGGTTGTTCGCAGCTTTGGGTTGTGTTCATGAGCTGAATCATTGGTGTCTCTTTATTTACTCATCAGTGTTAAGTCTCAAAGCTGTCTTGTTACTCAATGGTAATGTTCATCCTTCAATACCTGTTGGCTATGCTGCACACCTGCACACATGAAACATACGAGAACATGGAACTGTTGTTGAAACACATCAAGTACAGCAACTACAATTGGAACATCTGTAGAGATTTAAAAGTAGTGGCACTGCTGCTTGGATTTCAGCTCGGATATACTAAGTACCACTGTTTCATTTGTGAATGGGACAGCTGTGTTAAGCAGTCACATTACAGTAGAAGGAAGTGGCCAAATCGTAACCAGTTGACTCCCGGGTAGAAAAATGTTGCACATAAAACACTTGTGGACCCAGCAATGTTATTTCTACCTCCACTTCACATAAAATTCAGGCTGATGAAAAATTATGTGAAAGCAATGAACAATGAAGCAGAAGGTTTTCATTATTTGAGACCAATGTTCTCAGGAATAACTGATGCCAAGATTAAGGAAGGCATTTTTGTTGGTCCACAAATCCGACACATCATGAATGACAAGCACTTCAAAGAGCTGCTGGTGGAGCCTGAGAAAATTGCTTGGAAATCTTTCAAGGATGATTCAGAGAATTTCCTGGGCATGAAAGCAATGAAGTGCAACATGTCATTCATTTTCTGAATTCTCATTTGGATTTTTTCCGTCATGGCCATTTGTGTTCAACTGTACTTAAAACAAAAATCAATTATGAACAACCTCATGCTAGCTCTCTGGGTCCTTTAAGATTAAAAAATAGAATGATAAGAAAAACTTAAAGAAAATTAGACAGGAACATGTTACACTTGTTTTTGGCTTTATTCATAGTTCTTTGATAAAGAAATAACCTGCACTGTATCTGATATTTGTGAACACAGCCTAAAACTGTCACTTTTAGATCATTGTTGGAAATTATTTATCACAAATACTTTTACATGCCATACAGTAGTGTATTGGATATACTGATAAAGGTTTGACAATCATTAAAAACTTAGAAAATATGTATCCTCTCTATGTTAGTACCAAATGACACATCAAAACAATAAAACAGGACATAACTGTCTTTCGGCAGCAACTGAAAAACATTGAGAGTAAATAAGCGTTTCCACTGATGACAGATAGAACATTTCATGATTATGACATATAGCTGTGCTCCAAATTTACTTTTTATTCACAGCACAAATTCTATTTCATCAGTATAAGAGAAAAATGATAGCTGATAGAAATCTGTGTCAACAAAAACTAAATTTAAAAAAATGCTCCTTTAATCTGATAGTATCTTTTATATAATGCAATTCCTTTAGCTAATGTTCTCTGTTTTACTTCATAAGGTTATAAAAATCTGTTCTTGATGGATGAGAAAGAAAACAATGATGGAAAAATTATTAAAAATAAGTCTTTCTAGTATAGAAATACATACAGTATCTACTTTTTAATCATGCCTGTTTGTTTTCACTTTTTAACAAAGGAATGAGAAAACTATATATCAATTGATGGAAGGTATTGTTGCAATTATGTTGAAAAAGTGTTTCATTGCCTAAGTACACTTGTAATACATGAAATTATTATTTGAAATTGTAAATGGTTTTTACATATAATATTCCATATTCAAGTATATTTCTTGCTTAAAATAAAATTTAGCAGTTTGTGAAAGAATCTCTAATCATGTAATACAGTTTGCATAATGCTTGTACAAGATATAAGATGGAGATGAACATAAATGTAGTATAAATACTTGTATGATAACTGTATAGTCGACATTATAAATTATAACTTACTATAACATACTTTACAATACACATACTCAGTTAATTTTATTTATCAATAAAGCAAACCACACAACTATATGATACCCAATCAGAGGGCTTTAACTACTTCCTGGGGTATTTCCATCTTGTACAGTGAGGGCAGATCACTTTGATAGGTCATCACTTTATAATCAGTGGGAGTCTAACCTTTAGAATCTCTAATCCTGAGCAGGGGCGAATTGGCCTTGCCCATTTGCCCATGCATATCACCGTGAGAATTCCTGGGGGGCCGACTGTAATATGGGCTGCTGGGCTGGCAAGTTACCATCCTTGAGGCCCAGCCCTTGCCCTGACTATTGCTGCGGAGTGCAGACCGGTGGCCCCCGCTCTAAACTTTCAGAGCGGAGGCCGCCGGGCAGCACTGAGAGTATTCATCGTGCGAGCTTCGCCAAGTGGTTTCGTTCAGACTACACAGGTCCTAACTAAAACTTCCACTTACAACATGATGTTACGCAGGCGTCATTTATGACATGTCAAAGACATAAAGATGCCAGAAGATGGGCACCGGAGCCAAGAGAGGTGAGTAACACTGTTTATTCTGAAGAGACCCAAGAGTATATTAATGGTTCATGGGTGCTAAACATGCCCAAAAATTTCAGATGAAAGCCCGAAATTTTTGAAATTTCATAAAGAAAATCACAAGGGACAATGTAGGACATTATAGTGTGTGAAGGGGCCACTATAGGGCATTATAATGTGAGGAAGGGCCACTATGAAACATACACTGTGTGGAGGGGCCAGTATAGGGCATTTTAGTGTGTGGAGGGGCCACTATGGGACATTTTACTGTGTTGAGGGGCCACAATAGGGCATTCTAGTGTGTGGAGGGGCCACTATGGGACATTATTCTTAAAGAGGAGTAACAGTAAGAAAAAAAAAAAATATACTCACATGTCCCCAGCATTCCAGTGTCTGACACCGCAGCCCGTTCGGTCGCACACCATGCCTCATTCCTCATGTGATGGATACCGCTTTGCCAAGTCGCTTGGCCTACCTGATTTCACCCCTCTTACCTTCCACTCAAAACCTGTGACTGCCTGGGTTCGTAGGATAATATGAAAGAAGCTTTATATATTTTATATATTTATTAACCCAAGTGGGTCGGTACTAGCCGCTAACGTATACAGAATAAACATCAGAGGATGGTCAAGCAAATACAGGTAACAATAAGGAATACAGTACATTAAAAATAAAATGGGATTAAAAGATAGAAAAGAATACCAAACAGATCTGTAGTCTGGTTTGCTGGAGCCTCACTGATAGGCCCCAGGACACTTCCTTAAGTCAGCAACAAGACATGCGTCTTCACATCTCTCTCAGGATAAAAACTAGCCCCTCTCCCAGGTCTGAGACCATATAACTATCCTAGTCTCCTCATTGTGTGATGTCAGTAGGAGAAGAGGCCCTACCCTACATCCTGGAACCAGATAAACATATACAACCATAACTCCTCAACAGATGACTGTAGTATCAGGCGAGGGGTATGTCGGAGCTCGTGGCATTGTTCCCGTCACATAGACACCAGGAATGACCCCACCCCCAGATACGCTTGGGTAGGGAGTTCAATGTCTGGACCTTTTCCCTGCTCCCAGCAGTACCGTGTTTGGACTTGGTGTGTCCGGTCCAGCCTTGCACACCCAAGGAATTTATTGGTGTGACTGTAGGATGCTCCCCTCAGAAAATATCACTATAATACCATATTTCCTTTTAAGTTTCGCCAGAGTCAGTTTGTCTCCTAAAAGTGTTCGAATACATATTACTCCAGGAACTCCCCTGCTGAGTTAATGAGTTTCACACTTGTATGTAAAGAAAGGCTGCAGACATTAAGTCTGTGAGAGTGTGGGAACAAAAGGTTGTGATATCAATCAGCCACAAATGTAAATCATATCTGAAATTAATCCCACTTGCCTGAACCTGTACCACACCTCCCCCTTTTAGAGCATGCTGGGAGGAAGGAGGACCCTATGTTCATCTTCCTCATGCACCTCTGCGGCCTCACCCCGCCGGGACAGGCAATCTGCATTGCCATGGGCCCGGCTTGTGCCGGATGTCATAGTTGTATTGCTGAAGTGCCAGACTCCAATGTAACAACCGCCCATTCTGACCTGCTACACGTTTTATCCAGATCAGAGGGTTGTGATCCGTCACCACGGTGAAATGGCACCCATACATGGTCCGGGGTGTTGGCCAGGACGTGATTACATCCTGTCTCAGGTATTGGACCGCGCACATGCCCAGCTGACACTTTTCCAGTTTGATGATCAAGCCCGCGTGGTGGATCCACCTCAACACAGCTGGTGTAGGTGTTCCTCCTAAGTGGAGCTGAAGACGGCGATGTCATCCAGGTATGTAGCAGCGAACCCTTCGCATCCCGACAGCAGGGAGTTGACCATCCACTGGTAAGTGGCAGGGGCATTCTTCATGCCGAATGGCATGATAGTGGACTCGTACAGTCCGAAAGTGTTGATAAAGGCTGATCGCTCCTGTGCCTGCGAGTAGAGGGGAATCTGCCAGTATCCTCGGCTCAAGCCCATGATGGACAAATACTGAGCCTTACCTAACCTGTCGAGCAGGTCGTCGATGCGCAGCATGGGATACGCGTCATCGGTGGTAACCTCATTAAGATCCCTGTAGTCTACCCTTTTTGGGTACAAGGACTACAGGTGAAGCCCACACACTGTGAGAGGGCTGAATCACCCCCAGTTCCAGCATCTCGTAATTCTCCTTGTGCATCTGGACCAGTACCTCCGAAGAGATGCGCTATGGTGATCGCCGGATAGGGTTATGATTCCAAGTATCCACGTTGCGGATGGCCCGGTCAGTTCTCCTGGGCATCCCAGGTCTCAGGTGGAAAGCAGCACTCTTTTGAAGTCTTGTTGAAAGAGGCAACAAGATGAGGGCCCAGGACCGTAGAGAATTGTTTATAGTAGTTGTTAGTAAATCTGTCAGGAACAGGAGTCATGTGAGGTTTTCGGGATGTGATGGCAATAATAACGTCCTGGGCAGAGAAGGGGGACAAAAGTGACTATAGTTTGGACTGGGGTATCTTAGGCAAAGAGAGAGTTTGCAGGAACCCATCAATATCATTAGTAGAAGACTGTGGAGATAGAGGATCCTCTTTTATGTTGTATAACTACTCATAATATAGTTTAAATTGTTGGGCTATTAAGTGTGGATTAGGTATTTTGTGACGTGTGAGTCCACTAAATATGCAATGTGGAATTTAGCCTGAATCTGTTTCACCTTATTAACGGGGAAAGAACCAACTTTATTATTATGCAAGTAGGATTGAAGCTGAAAACATTTGAGGGTTCTGTCATATTGCACTGCCAGAAGGTTTTGCAGTTGGAGTCTAAGGGATCAAAGCTCAGTAGACATTGATGGGGAAAGAGACTCCTTATTCTTTTTTTCCATAGTGGTAATGCTAGTAATTAACGTATGAAAGTCATGTTCTCTTTTACTTTTGAGTTGGGAATCTAGTTTAATTAGGACCCCTCTAATATAAGAATTGTGTGAATTCCACTAAATATATGGATCCAGAACTGATCCAGTATTGTTCAGGAAAAAGTCATTCAGCTCCTATAAAATCGTTTGGTGATATTCGTTTGAGGACAGGATGGAGTCGTTAAGTCTCCATTGTAATGAGAGGGGGAAAAGTTAAAGTGAAAGCAGAGCGTAATCTGACCATGTAATAACTCCTATTCGCATGGACTAAGTCTGCTTGAGGGTGGAGCCATAAACCAAAAAAGAAGTCTACTTTCAAGTTCGACTGGTGTGGTGGAAAAAAAAAAAAAATTTTCTGAACCATGCTGGCACCTCCACACATCATAGAGATTTTCGGAGAAGATTACCTCAGAGTGCGTTTTGCCCTTGGAGCATGTAGCAGAATCAACTGCAGGGTCCATGACAAAGTTAAAATCACCTCCAATCAAAAGACTCTTATCAGAAGCCTTGATTTGAGGAAGTAATTTAGAGAGGAATCTAGATTGTCATTTGTTGGGAAAATACACGTTATATATAGTATAAATGAGAAAGCTGATTTCTCATATGAGCCCAATGTATCTACCTTGCGGGTCTTGGAACTTAGAAATGAGGGAAAAGGCCACTGTATCTTTAATAGCCATAATAACTCCTTTACATTTAGCAGGGCCAGAGGCCACAAAAATATGCAGAAACTGCTTGTGGGTGAGTGTAGTGGAATTAGTCACATGGAAATAAGTCTCCTGCACCATCAACACATCACAACTTAAACGCAATGCCTCTCTCCACAGTAAGCTATGTTTAGTTTCAAAGGTATTTATTGAAATATTGCAGTAACATAAAACATAGAAAACATCAAGACAATGGTAATATAAGTTTTTAACCATTAAAAGTATTACAGTGTCAATTCACCAAACAACATCAGACAACGGGAAAAAAAGGTCTTCTCCAGTTGAAGGAGATGTGGATCCAGGCAGCTATCAGAATTTATTGAAATGATTTAAATTGAACATATTTGAGGCTAGCAGTCAGGGGCGTAACCACCAGGTTAGCAGCGGTAGCAGCTGCCACAGGGCCCGAGACATTTTATAGACCATTACCTGCTGGAGTAACCCCAGCAGGTAACGGGCCCTATTTACTTAACAATCCCCACTCCTGCCCATGGCCACCTGGGCTTCCCATTCTGCTGAGGTGGCTGTGAGCAGGAGCGGGGATCGGAAACACTGCTATCATTATACTCGGGGGTCTTTTCAGACCCCCGAGTATAATGATCGGAGGGCCAGGGGAGGTGAGGGAACATAAAAAAACACTGTAACTTACCTCTCCTACGCTCCTCAAGCTTTGGGCCTGTTTGGTAAAGTCACGTGGGTGGGGACTGCGTCATTATGTGTCACGACGCCGTCCCGGCTCACGCAAGATCTGATCCAACATTGAAGATGGCCGAAGTAGCGGGGAAGCGCTGGAGCCAGGGAGAGGTAGGTAACATTGTGGGTTTTTTTGTTTGTATTCTCCCCTGGGTCTCTGATCATTATACTCTGGGGTCTGAAAAGATATAATAATATATAAAGGTATAATAATTGTTCATGGGTGGTCTACAATGGGGCATAATACTGTGTGCAGGGGTCACTATGGGGAATAATACTGTGTACAGGGGCAACTATGGGGCATAATACTGTGTGCAGGGGCCACTATGGCGCATAATACTGTGTGCAGGAGCCACTATGGGGCATAATACTGTGTGCAGTGGCCACTATGGGGCATAATACTGTGTGCAGGGGCCACTATGGGACATAATACTGTGTGCAGGAGCCACTATGGGGCATAATACTGTGTGCAGGGGCCACTATGGGGCATAATACTGTGTGCAGGGGCCACTAAGGGGGATAATAGTGTGTGCAGGGGCCACTATGGCGTATAATAGTGTGCGCAGGAATGCAGTTTGTGCGGGGGGGGGTTGTAGGGGGCAGTCCGGGGAGGTTGGGGGCGGCGGTTTGGGGGGGCCCCCATGTCAAATGTTCGCCTTGGGGCCCAGCCATTCCTAGTTACGCCACTGCTAGCAGTCTTAGGATTAACCCCTTGGAGACACAGCCTAAAAGTACTTTAAGGACCAGGAATTATTTTTTTTTTTAATGTACTTAATGATACATGTGGATATAAACTGCTGTTTGAGTACAGAGAAGGGTGCAGATATGAAGGAGCGCTATGTGACTTTTGGACTGATTTAGATATTTGGTATTTGGACGCCATGTCATGTTTGCAGAGTTCCTGAGGTGCCAATAAAGTGGAATCCCCTCTTATGAAAATACTTAACATACCTGCGGCCCAAAGTCCCAAATAAAATTAAAAATGTCTTTCTGAAGGGAGGCTAAAGAGGTGGAGGGCACTGGATTTGGGAGAGTGTGGAAGAAGTAGAGAATGCAGGGTATGGTGACCATTTTAACCAAATGAACTGTTCCTATCCAAGAAAGGGAGGGGCAGTGCCATGCAGCAAGATCCTTTAAAAGTGTCGGGATCAATGTCGCATAGTTCCATTTGAAATGGGCCTCTAATGAGTTACAGAGATTAATGCCTAGGTAAGGCAAATATTTATCCCTAAATACCAATATTTGTTCTCAAAAAATAACAAATTTTATACAATTCAAAATTCATCTTTATTATTAAATTTAATAATGTTGCATACAATTAAAACACTTAAAAACAATTAAAAAACAATCTGGAATAATGTGTGACACAGGGATAATATCACAATTCAATTACATCAAAATTATACACATGATCAGCCAATATATTTCAATCCCTAATATACAACACAAGCCAAAGTGATTTAATCCATATACAACCTATTATAATTCATAATACATAAATAAATATAAACCAATATAAATAAATATAAACCAATTTCAAAATAAATACCAAAAAGGATATATAAATAATAAATACTCCAACTCAGTAGAACTACAAGTAGCAGCAAGAAACTAATATAAGTGCATCAGGGCAATGTTCAATTATAAATAGGCTTCCCAAACACAATTCAATATATGTATATATTAACAAATACCAACCAGCCATAAGGCAAATGATCCTATGACCACACTGACCAGCACCCCAACGCGCGTTTCACACTAGCTTCTTCAGGGGGTGCTAGATTAGTCTGGTATAGATGTTTATATGGCCCACAAAACTATATTAGCTCAAAATAGAGCTCACCTGTGCACTGTGCCAAGCACATTTGCCGGCGAGTGGCACGATTCGTGGAACGCATATGCATTCCATTGACTCACAGAAGGCACCGTCGCGATGGAGTGAGATAGCAATGTGTCCCGCACAAGCGCACAGCACAGGTGAATACGGACGGCCATTTTTTGAAAGGGCAAACAAACTACAGCCCCATCTGTTATAGATTATCATGAAACCAGCAGCAATTAAGTCCAGCTTTTTTTATTTGACTCAAAGAAAGAAGAGAGAACTAGAGTAAGGGGGCATTCACACTGCCATTGGTGACCGTCAGTAATGTCCGTTGCTATTGTTCGTTACAAGATTTTAGCATCCGACACTATCTGAACTGTCAGAAATCCGTTAAAATTTCCATTCATTTCAATGGGTTTTTATATTGTGTCCGTTAGTGTCCGTTTACACCCAATCCGTCAGAAGTCCATTTTTTTTCCTACATGCAGGACATTTTTGTCCGTTTGGAAAAACGGATTCTTGACGGACAGCAGGTGTCCATTATTTTTTTAACATTGAAGTCTATGGGTAACGGACTTATAACGGACAGTAACTTATAGCCATCATTTACTGTCTGTTATTTTATGTCCGTTTTTTTCTGCGCATGCTCAGAAAGTAGAAACAAAAAAACAAAAAAAACGGACAGTGTTAAAAAATGGACACTAACTGATGCTAAATGATGCTAATGTGTCCGTTTTTTTTAACTGATTAATTAATCAATGAATCCAACATTAATTGGATCAGTTAAAAAAATGGACACATTCACATCAGTTAATGTCCGTTAATGTCTGTTATGATAGGTGTCCAGTTTTTTTTTGTTAACGGACACCTTCATAAAATACCGGATTCCCCATTAGTGAGTGATCATGGCGATGGCACGCGTGCCAACTGAGAGTGTTCTGCGTGCCCTCTCTGGCACGCGTGCCATAGGTTCGCCAACACGGCTCTAGTTCGTTGAGTATCTTTGAAAATTCTTCCATTTTTCGGTCCGTGCGTCCCCCCAGCTCTTGGACATTAGAATGTATCTGATTTATCAGGGAGGTAAGTTATGGTTAATACCATTTTGGAGTACCACAAACATTTCCTTAAGAATGTCAACAGTTATCGGGTCACTGTTAGATGGAAAAGAGGACAGGTCATTTTGCGGATTTAGCAAGGTTTGAGAGAAAGGTTGATTCCCCTCTGATAAAGCATTGGGAGACTGTGTGGCATTGTGTTTTCTGCATTCAGCAGGACTGTCATCTCCATCAAGAGCACAAGGAATGGCGCACAGGCCCAGATCCGGGTTATTCTGTAAGTCAGCTTGTAGGGATAGGGAAGAGTGAGGTGTGGAAGATAAGTGGGAACTTTGTCCTCTGGTAAGCTCACTTGAGCTCCAGAAAATTCAGTAAGTTTCCTGGGGTTCTGCTGATTTAGTTTTCCTTTTAGTCATGAAAGCTAAGAACAACATTGCTCTGTCACAAGGTTATAAAGCTGTAAGGTAGTAGGCATACCCACGTTAATGTGCTGGCCGCAGTAAAGCAAAATAGATCTTGCAGCCACTAACAGGAAAGCCTCCTCTGGTAAATACAGTGCCTTGTAAAAGTATTCATACCCCTTGAACTTTTTCACATTTTGTCACCTTACAATCACAGACTTAAATGTATTTTATTGAGATTTTAAGTGATAGACCAACACAAAGTATCACATAATTGTGAAGTGGAACTAAAATGATACATGGTTTTCAAAATTTTAAATCAAATAAAAATCTGAAAACTGTGACATGCAAAAGTATTCAGCCCCCTGTACCTTGATACCCCTAAATAAAATCTAGTGCAATCAATTGCCTTCAGAAGTCACTTAGTTAACAGATTTCAACTTTGTGTAATTTGATCTCAGTATAAATACACCTGTTCTGTGAAGGCCTCAGTGGTTTCTTAGAGAATGATCATGAACAAACAGCATCATGAAGACCAAGGAACGCACCAGACAGGTCAGAGATAAAGTTGTGGAGAAGTTTAAAGCAGGGTTAAGTTATAAAAACATATCCCAAGATTTGAGCATTCCAAGGAGCACTGTTCAATCCATAATCCAAAAATGGAAAAAGTATTTTACAGCTGCAAACCTACCAAGACATGGCTGTCCACCTAAACTGACAGATCGAGCAAGGAGAGCACTGGTCAGAGAAGCAGGTCACTCTGGAGGAGCTGGAGGAATTCACAGCTCAGGTGGGAAAATCTGTCCACAGGACAACTATAAGTCATGCACTCCACAAATCTGTCCTTTATGGAAGAGTGGCAACAAGAAAAACATGTTTAGAAGAAAGACATAAGAAGTGCCATTTGCAGATTTCCACCAGCCATATAGGGGACACAGCAAACATGTGGAAGGTGGTGCTCTGTTCAGATGAGACAAAAGTTGAACTTTTTGGCCTAACTGCAAAGTGCTATGTTTGGCGGAAATGTAACACTGCTCATCAGCCTGAACACACCATCCCTACTGTGAAACATGGTGGTGGCAGCATCATGCTGTGGGGATGCTTTTCTTCAGCAGGGACAGGAAAGCTGGTCAGAGTTGATTGGAAAATGGATGGAGCTAAATACAGGGCAATCCTGGAAGAAAACCTGTTGGAATCTGCAAAAGACTTGAGACTGGGAAGGAGATTCACCTTCCAGCAAGACAATGACCCTAAACATACAGCCAGAGCTACAATGGAATGGTTTAGATGAAATAATATTCATGTGTTAGAATGGTCCAGTGAAAGTCCAAACCTAAATCCCATTGAGCATCTGTGGCAAGACATGAAAATTGCTGTTCACAGACGCTCTCCATCCAATCTGGCTGAGCTTGAGCTATTTTGCAAATAGATACACAAAGCTGGTAGATACATACCCCAAAAGACTTTCAGCTGTAATTACAATAAAAGGTGGCTCTAGAAAGTATTAATATAGGGGGCTGAATACTTTTGCACATCACACTTTTCAGATTTTTATTTGATTAAAATTTTAAAAACCATGTATCATTTTCATTTCACTTCACAATTATCTGCTACTTTGTGTTTGCCTATCACTTCAAATCTCAATAAAATACATTTAAGTTTGTAGTTGTAAGGTAACAAAATGTGAAAAAGTTCAAGGGGTATGAATACTTTTGCATAACACTTAATGCCTTCTACCATCCTAATAATAATAATAAAATGAGCAAAAAAATAGCAAATTGTTTGGTCATCTAGCATGAACTGCCTGTTTAAAATTTCCTTCAAAGAGGCTCAATGATATTAAGATCAGGAGACTGCGATGGACAAACCATAATTTTCACTTCTGCTGCAGTCACTGTAGAGTTAATTTGGCCATATGTTTTGGATCATTGTCATATTAGAAAGTCTAAGTGCAGCTTTCAGACTGATGAATGCAAATTTTCCGATATTTTCTGATAAGATGCTGCTTTCATCTTGCCATTGGTTTTGAGTTTTGACTGAATCCTGTGTGCCTTTGATCTCACACACCACCAAAAATTGCAGAAAAAACCTTTGTGCTTTAAAGTAGTATTGGTGCTCTTCTCTTCCTAGGCCTTACTTGTTCCTCTCCAAATATATTGGGGGGGGGGGGGGCTGGTTACAGGATTTTCAGGAACTAGCGTAGATTTCCTATTTCCTAACTCATGGCTGTTTTCTGTTTGTTACAAACAGTTGCAAGTGAGGTGCAAAACGAAGGATAGAATAAGTTTTGGGGGGGCAGGGAGTACAGTTTGGGGGGGAGTACAGCGCAATATTAGACAATACAGCAGTACATCTCAAAACACAACACAGTATACAATATGGGGGGATGGTTGTGGTGTTCTGGGGGGTGGGGCAGAGAGTACAGTCCTGTGGGGAGGGATACAGGGAGGGATCATAGTGCCTTGTTATGGACAGTGGTATTGGTACCAGTAAAACCACTGTGGGCTGCTAGATTGACAGGTGATGATTTTTCCCTCCTTATGTGCCTAGATCCTTCCATGTTATTCCCCCATTTGCCATTTGCTGTGATGGTGGAAACATGGGTCTTATGGGTTTCTCTGGTTTACTCGGTCCACCTCCTAATCCATGATGGCAGTTCCACACCCCTTTCTTGGTCCCTGACTACTACTTGCAATCTTCTCATTCATTTGTGGAGACGGCCAGAGAAGCGGAGTAAGAAAGGCCCTAAGGTAGGCCATTCTGTATGGTAGTTGGGACTCTGCGCTATCAAGTGCCTATCAACCTGGACAGGTGGAGGTCCAGACTTTGGTTTGGGGGAGTGGCACATCTTCAGGATTTTTCAGTGCTCCAGGAAACAGAGGGAGGTCCGCATTCAGAAGATATTGGCTGGTTTCTCCGTAGGAAGTATAGGCAGCACCTGATCATCAAACAAGGTGGGGGCCCTGGTAGGACAGAGGTATGACCATGCTGTTCACAGTTTACATTGTTTTTACTGACAAAGTCAATCCTGTTAGTGAAACATCTTTTGATAAGGGTTTTGTATGTATTGGTTGACAATAAAAACCCTTAACAAATGGCGATTTTTCAGACTACTGCTGGCTGCGCCAATCATTTTGCTATTGCAATGGCACTTTGTATGCATTGGTTGACAAAAAACAAAAAACCTTAACAAACAAAATTTGGGGGAAAAAGAAAGACATATACATAGTGTCAGAATTGTTGCCAATGTATATATAAGCAGTGTGCAGTCAAAATACTGGAAAATAAAAGGTTTATGTGAACTTGAGTCAGGCATCTGTTCGTCCCTCCTCCTCTAATGATGTGACATGCAATTTACCACAGCCTTTCTGGACTGTCAACAATGTCTCCATATTCTTCACTGACACAGAACCGTAGTAGTGATGTGGCACCTGCTGAGAAAGCTATTTTGATGAGTTAGGTGAGTTTGGAAAGCATTTTTTGCAAGTGGAGGTGTAAAAGGAAGACATGACCATTGGTGGTGAAGTTAGTAGTGGAGGTGGTAGTCGTTCTGGTAGGGGCAATAGGGGGGAAATCTGGAGGTGGAAATTATGAGGGCTTGCAAGAATCCCAAGGTCACAATGAGTCAGAAAAAAAGGGGGAAGACAATGACATTGTCCATGATGATTCTTTTGCGGATAGGACATGGCAACTGGGTCAGGGTGACAAGGTGACATGAGATGAAGAAGGGTGGTGATAAAAAAAAACTGCCTAGGACAGACCTAGAGGAAGCTTGGGTGTGGTGTTAGTGGTAGTTGCAGACACGTTTCCAGCTCTGTTGGTATTGGCAGCAGCAACTACCCATGGTCATCCCACGTGTGAGATTTATTTTGTACATTGCCAAATTACAAATACTTTGCAATGTATCTGCAATCAGAAACTTAGACATAGCCATGCAAAAACAAATATAGGAACTACTCTATGTATTCACATGAAAAGGCATCACCAGCTTATTTGGCAAAATAAACTTGGCAGTGGCACTGGCAGGGTAAGTGACCATCCTACTCCTTCTTCCTGTGATCTTCCGTGTAGGCAGTCTACATCCACACCAAGCGGCAGTGGCCATAGTCCATAAATGCAATAAAGTCAGGTGTTAGTTCCACCCAAATTGTGCAAATTCTAACACCATGTAGGGCCCATCTGTCTCTTCCGGATCCTCCTCTCTGGGCCGTTTCCCACCCACATCGTTACCAGCTTCTACTCTTCCTCCCTCATTTCATGTGTGTAAGGTGAAGTGTTGCCATACTGTTTTACTACTAATGAATCTGGATCACAGAGGAGGAGCTGTTCCGCTGTATCGTGCAGCAAGTATCCTGCTGAATGACTCCTTGCCAACTATAACTGAGCAGTGTTACCAGTGACAATGGCACCAATATTGTTTTACTGCAGTTGGGTCGAGTAACACATTGTTCTTGTATGGCACATGTGTTGAATTTGGTGGTGTGCCGCTTTATTAACATATTTAGTGGATTATTCTGCTCATGGTCAGAAAAATGTCTGTTCATTTCAACCTTTTTTTATGTGGCTAAAAACACCCTGATGGACTTGCAGTGACAAACCAATCTGCCTTTGCCCCGCATTATCTGCTGGAGCATCTGTGGGAGCAGCAGACCACAGGGACAATGTGTTATTTTGAAATCCACTATTGGAGGCTCATGAAGGAAGCCCTTTGAGGAGGCCAACAAATTTTTTTGTAACCTTGGCCAGATCTGTGCCTTGCCACAATTCTGTCTCTGAGCTCCTTGGGCAGTTTCTTTGACCTCATGATTCTCATTTGCTCTGACATGCACTGTGAGCTGTGAGGTCTTATATAGACAGGTGTGTGCCTTTCCTAATCAAGTCCAATCAGTTTAATTAAACACAGATGGACTCTAATGAAGGAGTAGAACCATCTCAAGGAGGATCAGAAGGAAATGAACAGCATGTGAGTTAAATATGAGTGTCACAGCAAAGGGTCTGAATACTTATGACCATGTGATGGTGCTGTCAAGATGGAGTGCTGGGTGTACATTAATGAGAAATAAAATGAAATTTTTTGCTTTTAGCAAATGGCTGCAATGAAACAAAGAGTGAAAAATTTAAAGGGGTCTGAATACTTTCCGTACCCACTGTACATACTGCTACAACTGGGATCGCTGAAGTGATCCTTTTCTGGTTCATTATATAATTTGCAGTCCGCGGAGACATCTGAGGGGGAAATAGATCACAGTGCAGCCATCCAACAGTTCCTTGCACCCTTACAGCTACCCAGCCTGACTCCCGATCAAGTGTCCTCTTCTAGAACCAATCACAGAGGAAGAATTGAAACGGGTCATCAGAATTGAAACGGGTCTCCCTCCCCACAAGAGACCTGGACCAAACAGCTACTCTTTGATTTATTAAAAGACCTTCTTGCATACTCTGCTTCCACGGCTGACTCGCTCCTTAAATACTGTGCTCTTGAGTGGAAAACTCCCTCACCAATCTCTGGAGGTTCATGTTGCTCTGATTGCCAAGAAGGGGAGGGACCCCCAGCTCTGTGGCAGCTACCGTCCCATATCCCTATTGAATTTAGACTTGAAATTCTGGGCAAAGCTGCTAGCCCTTCGTTTACAATCACTACTCCCTTCTCTCATACATGAGGAGCAAGCAGGATTCATAAGGTCTAGAGAAGGCAAGCAGAATACCATCCGCTTGATGCGTGCCATACGCTTAGCCAAAACTACTAACATCCCACTTGTCCTTCTCGGCCTGGATGCCGAGAAGGCATTTGACAGAGTCAATTGGTCATTCATGACAGCGGCGCTGCAGAAATTTGGGTTCCCTGCTGAGTTTGTTACAGCGATCTTGTCTCTCTATGATAAACCATATGCGAGGCTGAAGATAAATGGCACTCTCTCATCTCCCTTCACGATATCTAATGGAACAGGGATGCCCTCTCTCCCCGTCCCTTTTCATCTTATCCCTGGAACCTTTCCTGCGCACAGTCTGAGAACACCTGGATATTGGCATGGCATGGGCGTGGCAAGAGGGAGAGGATAGCCTACTCGACATTATCCAGAAGAAAGACGGAAGGGGGCATAAACGTACCAGATGTCCAGCAACAGTATAAGGCGATACAACTGGATTTAAGTACCTCATCCCCTGATATATCCCTAAGGAGATTGGTGGAAGCTGCATATGGCATACAGATCCTGGCCAACCTTTGGCTGCCAGCTACTTATTTTTCTACTGTCTCCAAGAGAGATATTCTTCTAGGAGGAGTTGTAGCCACATGGAAGAAACTACAGCCTCAACTCGCTCCTTATCCATCCTTATGTTTACCAGTTGTTCACTTGCTTCCAGGAATAAAAAACCCCATAGTGGATTTCTGGAAGCCGCTATTGAGAGTTTCTTTCAGTTATTTTTGTACTGACAGGGGGTCCTTCAGACTGCTTGGGCCTTGCACGCTTCAGATGTCTTTCAACAACAACATAAGACATTGAACTTCCTTCATTTAAATCATTACTCAAGGTGTAGAAAGCGATTTGAGGACACCAATGCTTGACGTCAGCAGCACACCGACTTTGAAAAGTTATGTCTTGTTGCGAATCCTAAGATGTTCAGAATGTCCACCCACTCCCACGAAACCGTTCTTCTTGAGAAGCTGGGAGACAGACTTAAATATTACCCTAGATTCAGAGGCCCTGAAGATAGTCATGTCAAGAGCCCATGAGTTATCCACATGTGTTAGACTTCAAGAAAGCCACTTCAAGCTGCTCTCTAGGTGGTACCGAACTCCAGAATGGCTATTTGCCCATAACTTAACAGACTCTGCTGAATGCTGGAGATGCAAAGCGTGGGATACATTTGTGGTGGTCCTGCCCACTGTTATCCTCGTCCTGGGCAGCTGTGGAGACCCAGATCCAGAATTTGGGATTCTGTAATTTCACCCTTGATCCTGCGCTGCTGATCCTTTTCCAACCAATTCCTGGACTAGACTCCAAATCCCAGCTTCTGATATATCACCTACTGGCTGCTGCAAAATCTCTGATTCCCATTTTGTGGAGGCAATCAGAGACACCGTCTCTTGACCAATGGTTCTCTAAGATAAATCAAATAGCAATGTTTGAGGAAATGCTAAACTGGTCGAGAAGACATAGATCTGGATTAGGGACCTCCATAGGACTTGTCTGTTCTTATTTGGACCACTGCCAGCCCCTGGTTGCTATTTCGGACCTTCCCCCTCCGTCTCTTACCCACTCATCCCATTACTGACATCACCAGTTCCTCCTTTCCTTTCCTTTCCTTTCCTTTCCTCTCCCTTCCCATCCTTTCCCTCTCCTTTCTCTCTTTGCTTATATTCTTCTTGTTCTTTTCCCTCCGTTCTTTTTTTCTCTCTTTCTACCTCTATGATTCAATTCCTCTTTATCGTACTCCTTCTATTACATACATGAAAAATGTTTATTGACGTTTGCTAGTCTTTTTGTATCCCTTCTAGCACAGACTGTAATTGTTGAGATGGGCTGCATCCTAACTTTTATTTTTTGTATCTGCAATTTGACAATAAACTCAGATTTGAAAAAAAAAAAAAACACACACACTCATGCAATGAGGTATAGAAGAAGAACAAGATCTACCATCATCACCCTAGGTTGATGCAAAAGGAAATGGAGGAGGATGAAGAACTGGGTCAAGATCATTATGGTGGAGGACCTGGGACTCCTAAACTTGAAGAGGAGAAGGAAGACTCCATAGGATGCAGAGGTTTTATTTGATGTACTTCTGATGCTGTTAACAGCCTGACATCATCTCTTGTGGCCTGGTCCATCACATTATTCCATACAGTACTGCCATACATGTTTCCACAGCTACCACCACTCAGCCAGACATATCCTGTGATCTGGTCCATCATATTCTACTATAGCACACTGTTGGTGCTACAGTGTTGGCATCAAAAATCCCAAAGTTAGATTGACAGAGGTCCCCACATAAAAAACATAAAAAAAAGCTTTTTGTTTTGTAAACCTTCTTCATCACTTTTCAACTAGGCACAGAGCCACAAATATTTCTCCAAAATAACAAGCCTGCAGCATTTACAAGTCATCAAAAAGGGCACATTTTTCTATAAAACCATTGCTTTTTGCAATATAACTGCCATGTTTGTATAAATAACCAGGGGCATGCACATTTCCCCAATAAAAGGGTAATTTTTTTGAGCATTTTAAATGCATAAAAAGAAGTATTAGCACAGTTCATGGTTAAACTAGCAATTTTTATCCACTGTTTACCATCCATTTTTCCATAGTCATACATGTCACTTTCACTTTGACATAACTTTGGCTGTGTTTTCATTAGAGAGCTAGAAATTGGCTAAATAGAGTCATGGGAGGCCTGTAAGTGTCAAACACTATGTTTTAAGCCAATTTAAGTTTTGGCTCATGCTGAAATTATTTGTTCTGAAATGTATCTTTGGGCTGAACCACCTGATCCTGATAAAAGCAAATCTTCAGAGGTTAGCCCATCCCTATTTTTGACCATACATTTCAACTCTGGTCTCATCACTTTCTATGTGCTGTCTGGAATATTGTAAACTGATGTTCTTTGGCATTGGCTCAGTATTTTGATCAAGTATCTCCTTCTTGTTCATGCTTCAGTTTTTTTTCCCCATCTAACAACATTTCTTTAGAAATCTTCTAAAACTTAAAAAGTCTACCTGATTGTGACTTATTACTTAACATAATTTATAATCTTTTTACTCTCCTTAATGTAGCTGTCATCTACTGTCCACCTGGCTCACCCTACCAATTTCTGGATCACTTTGCTTCTTGGCTTCCCCTCTTTTTATCCAGTGAAATTCCTACCCTCATCATGGGTGACTTTAACATCCCCTCTGACACCCATGTCTCACCAGCTGCCTCACAGTTTCTCTCAATAACCACTTCTTTTTGGTCTTTCACAACTTTCCTCTTCCGCCACACATGTAGATGGCAACACCATTGATCTTGTCTTCCATCGACTCCTCACAGTTTCTAAATTTACTAACTCTTCTCTGCCCCTCTCTAATCATAATCTTCTGTCTCTCACCACCAGTGCTTTCTTTCCTTCACAGGACACACCTACTCATCATACATATAGGAATTTACATGCTATTAACATCCAG
Organism: Leptodactylus fallax; assembly: GCA_947044405.1. NCBI lineage: Eukaryota > Metazoa > Chordata > Amphibia > Anura > Leptodactylidae > Leptodactylus > Leptodactylus fallax. The sequence goes on from CAMRHE010000024.1 coordinate 6,319,973, forward strand.
CACCTCTTAGATACTCTACAGTCCTCTCTGTCCCCCATCTCTTCACTCCCCTGCCCCAATCTGGCCACCAGTCACTATAATGAAACCCTTAAGAGTGCATTGGATGATGCATTTTCTTCAGCGGTGCTCTAGGTGTGCTTAACGTCTGAGGAGAAAATCATGTACACCTGCAGACTTCCACCACTTCAAATTTATGCTTAAAGCCTATAGTTCTGCCCTTCACCTTGTCAAACAAGCCTATTTCACCATTCTCATCTCCTGTAACCCTAAAAGGCTCTTTGAAATGGCAGGTGAAATTCACAGACCTTAGTGCAGAAGACCTGGCCACTCATTTCCATGACAAAATTGATAAGATCCATCAAGAAATAACTGCCCAATCCACAGGTGGCATTGATCCCCTCACCAACCACACTTCAGACAGTTCATTCTCATCTTTTGAACCTGTTACAGAAGAGTAAGTATCTCAGCTACTTTCTTCTTCTCGCCCTACGACCTGCAGTAGTGACCTTTTCCCCTCACACCTTCTCCAGTCTCTGTCTCCTGCTGTCACAACTTACCTTACTAAAATATTTAACCTCTCTCCTCTGGAATTTTCCCATCCTCTATCAAACATGCCGCCATAACCCCGATACTGAAGAAATCCTCCCTCGACCCATCCTGTGCTGCTATCGACCGTCTCTAACCTCCCCTTCTTCTCCAAAATCTTGGAACGCTTGGTCTATTCTCATTTCATCCGCTATCTTTCTGCTAACTCTCTTCTTGACCCCTTACAATCTGGCTTCTGCACTCTGCACGCTACTGAAATGGCCCTCACAAAAGTCTCCAATGATCTCCTGATGGCTAAATCCAAAGATGACTTCTCTCTTCTTATTCTTCTGGATCTCTCAGCAGCATTTGACACTGTTGACCATCAACTCCTTCTTACTATGCTCCGCTCTGTCGGCCTCATGGACACTGTGCTCTCCTGGTTCTCCTCTTATCTCTCAGACCGCACTTTCTGTGTATTGTTTGCAGGCTCTTTTCCTTCCCCTCGTCCCATTGCCATTGAGGTTCCTCAGGGCTCGGTCCTAGGCCCCCTGCTCTTCTCCCTCTACACAGTCCCCATTGGACAAACCATCACCAGATTTGGCTTTCGATACCATCTTTATGCTGATGACACCCAATTATGTACATTATCTCGTGACATCACCCCTGCACTAATACAGAACACCAGTGACTGTCTCTCTGCTGTCTCAAATATCATGTCTTCGCACTATCTGAAACTGAATCTCTCAAAGACTGAACTACTGCTGTTTCCACCATCTAATAGATCTGTCCCTGATATCTCCATTGCAGTCTCCGGCCTTACCAGAACTCCTAGGCAGCATGCCCGCTGCCTCGGGGTTATGTTTGACTCAGACCTTTCCTTCACCCCCCCATATCCAATCATTTGCACGCTCATGTCATCTCCACCTCAAAAACATCTCCAGAATACGCCCTTTCCTTACCAGAGATACACTAAAGACACTTATTGTTGCCCTGATTCACTCCCACCTTGACTACTGTAACTCCTTACTAATCGGTCTTCCCCTTAGTAAACTCTCCCCTCTACAATCTATTCTGAATGCGGCAGCCAGGCTCATCTATCAGTCTAGACGCTATAGCGATGCCTCTGGTCTGTGCCGGTCACTACATTGGCTGCCTATTCAATACAGAATACAATATAAACTTATCACCCTCATCCACAAGGCTCTCCATAATGCTGCACCTCCCTACAATTCCTCCCTGATCTCTGTCTATTGCCCAACCCATGCTCTCCGTTCACTCAAAGACCTAAGACTAACATCCTCTATTATCAGAACCTTCCATGCTCGTATACAAGACTTCTCCCGAGTTGCACCACTTCTCTGGAATGCTCTATCCCGGACTATCAGACTAACCCCCAATTTCTACAGCTTCAAGCGCAAACTAATGACATATCTTTTCAGACAGGCCTATTAAATTCCTAATGTAAACCGTTCCATAGTTAGAATCCCTAAAACGTACCCTCTGTTCATGCTCCCACATTATCTCACAGGATATGATGCCGTTTCAGACTAACTTTATATGTCCAGGCACCATCTGCATGTTAAAGGACACCACTGGTGACGTTTCATACAGCTATATATATATGTGCAATGACAGTAAGCTCTATTACAAAATTGTCTGACCATTGTATAAGCAATGCTACCTCCGATGCCACCCCTGCTACCTCTTGTGTCACCCCCTCTACCTCATAGATTGTAAGCTCTTGCGAGCAGGGCCCTCAGTCCCATTGTGTGAATTGACTATTTCTTTGTAATGTATCTTTTTTGTCTGTACTTGAAACCTACAAATTGTACAGTGCTGTGGAATATGTTGGCGCTATATAAATAAAATGTATTATTATTACTTCTAGACAAAATTTAGACAGAATTGAGTGTCAATTTCAAATCTTTTTATTTCCTTTTCCTGTTTAATAAAGTTACAAATCCTTTTACAGTTTTTTCCAGGCTTCAGTAAGCAGTAAAGTCAGTATACAGTTTGAATGAAATTCACATGGGTGACACAAGGCCTAAGAAATTCATTTATACACAGACACTAAATACAATCACACAAGACCCAGGTGTGGATATTTACCGTTCACTGCCATCCTAACCGGGATGTGTGTCAACTTGAATGTGTAATAGCAACCCAAACATTCAAGGGTATATAAATATTTTAGAGGGCAATCTATGATGATCAAATCTGTGGCTAGACTTACATGGCCATCGCGTCTCCAATATACACACATTATACACCCATCCCGACTGCAGGTCTTACAGCATTATAGATCCCTAAGATTCTGCTAGCTTGGGTTGGAATTGCAGCTGTAAAATGGTCTGTATAATATGTATGTATTATGGCTGTGTTAAGCCATCCTTAGAAATTCTGCATGTGGTATATAAGCTTATGACTACAATTGTATATTCAAAAGTCAATTTATACAGATGTACCCACCCTCGCATTAGCTCAAATTTGTTTAAAGACTCCTATTTTTCACAAAATTCAATACAGCATGCCAACAAAACATTTAACCAACATTACCTAACAACACAATCACTGGGTAGCTACAAATAGACATACATAGGATAGATGTCTTGTAACAAAATATCACAAAATCATGTTCTTTAAAAAAAATAGTCTTCACATCTCACATGACATACATGACATATGTTGAACCAAGAGGAAAGAAAACACAAATCCAATATAATTTATTGTCATTTATTTTTTCAGCTATTTTAACAATTTGTATTTTTTTTATTTGTATACATATTTCCCCATTACATTCTAACCAAGCAGTTTTTTAGAAACAAAATTAAAAATTTAATGTTTGTTCTCAATGTAATAGAATACAGCTCATGGCTATCAATACTTAAAAGTGTTTTTTAGAAAGCTAAATGTAATAGATTGATTCATGTCTGCTGGTTATTGATGCTATGAAAACAGAATGACTGCTGAAACATCTGGCTTAAATATCAAGTATTGTTCTTGCTAACAACATGGAGAAAAGGACTGCATTTCAGTGTTTCCTTTAGCAACATAATGATATACCTCATGCTGGTAAATTAAGAAGCAAACAAACCTATTCACTTTCAAATTATTGGCTTCTAAACTGTAAATGTCAAGCACTACTTAATAAAACCCTTATGTTTATAAATGTGAATCAGTAATTGTGCAATATGGCAGGAGAATCATTTATGTACAGTAAACCAGTGGGCTGAAATGAATAGTAGGAAAGGTTTAGATTATTTGAATTCTTTCAACTGACATGTTTATTAAACCTAATTTGCACATATATAGAGCATTTAATTTCCTAGTAAAGGTAAAGGGTAGTTGAGATCTGTATGTTCTGAGCAAAGCCTACAAAAAACTGAATCAAGGAAAGTGACGTTGTTGGTATTAATTTCTTGGCCCTTTATTGAAGATTGCAGACATGCTATAGCTAAGGCTAGGTTGACAGTAGAGCTCGGTCTCGTTTACCCGCTGACCCCATAGACTTTAATGGGATCCGCCAGGTTTCGTTCCCATTTCCGCTTAAAAAATGCGGAGAGAAAAGTCCTGCAAGCAGGCGGAAACCTGGCAGACCCCATTATAGTCTATGGGTTTCGCGGGTTTCCGTGAGTAATCACTTTTTAAGCGGATTAGGTTTCCGTTTTTCGGGTCCCCAAGTGGACCCAAAGCATGGGAAGCCAAACGGTAGTGTGAAACTAGCGTAAAATTGGATTATTAATTACAGTGCCTTGCGAAAGTATTCGGCCCCCTTGACCTTTTCAACCTTTTGCCACATTTCAGGCTTCAAACATAAGGATATAAAATTTAAATTTTTTGGTGAAGAATCAACAACAAGTGGGACACAATTGTGAAGTGGAACGAAATTTATTGGCTATTTTAAACTTTTATAAACAATAAAAAACTGAAAAGTGGGGCGTGCAATATTATTCGGCCCCTTTACTTTCAGTGCAGCAAACTCACTCCAGAAGTTCAGTGAGGATCTCTGAATGATCCAATGTTGTCCTAAATGACTGATGATGATGATAAATATAATCCACCTGTGTGTAATCAAGTCTCTGTATAAATGCACCTGCTCTGTGATAGTCTCAGGGTTCTGTTTAAAGCACAGAGAGCATCACGAAGACCAAGGAACACACAAGGCAGGTCCGTGATACTGTTGTGGAGAAGTTTAAAGCCGGATTTGGATACAAAAAGATTTCCCAAACTTTAACCATCCCAAGGAGCACTGTGCAAGCGATCATATTGAAATGGAAGGAGTATCAGACCACTGCAAATCTACCAAGACCCGGCCGTCCCTCTAAACTTTCATCTCAAACAAGGAGAAGACTGATCAGAGATGCAGAGGCCCATGATCACTCTGGATGAACTGCAGAGATCTACAGCTGAGGTGGGAGAGTCTGTCCATAGGACAACAATCAGTCGTACACTGCACAAATCTGGCCTTTATGGAAGAGTGGCAAGAAGAAAGCCATTTCTCAAAGATATCCATAAAAAGTCTCGTTTAAAGTTTGCCACAAGCCACCTGGGAGACACACCAAACATGTGGAAGAAGGTGCTCTGGTCAGATGAAACCAAAATCGAACTTTTTGGCTACAATGCAAAACGATATGTTTGGCGTAAAAGCAACACAGCTCATCACCCTGAACACACCATCCTCACTGTCAAACATGGTGGTGGCAGCATCATGGTTTGGGCCTGCTTTTCTTCAGCAGGGACAGGGAAGATGGTTAAAATTGATTAGGAAGATGGATGGAGTCAAATACAGGACCATTCTGGAAGAAAACCTGTTGGAGTCTGCAAAAGACCTGGGACGGAGATTTATCTTCCAACAAGACAATGATCCCAAACATGAAGCAAAATCTACAATGGAATGGTTCACAAATAAATGTATCCAGGTGTTAGAATGGCCAAGTCAAAGTCCAGACCTGAATCCAAGCGAGAATCTGTGGAAAGAGCTGAAAACTGCTGTTCACAAACGCTCTCCATCCAACCTCACTGAGCTCCAGCTGTTTTCCAAGGAAGAATGGGCAAGAATTTCAGTCTCTCGATGTGCAAAACTGATAGCGACATACCCCAAGCAACTTGCAGCTGTAATCGCAGCAAAAGGTGGCGCTACAAAGTATTGACTTAAGGGGGCCAAATAATTTGGCACACCCCACTTTTCAGTTTTTTATTGTTTATAAAAGTTTAAAATAACCAATAAATTTCGTTCCACTTCACAATTGTGTCCCACTTGTTGATTCTTCACCAAAAAAATAAAAATTTTATATCCTTATGTTTGAAGCCTGAAATGTGGCAAAAGGTTGAAAATTTCAAGGGGGCGGAATACTTTCGCAAGGCACTGTAATTGCTAAGGTCTTTAAAAGAATGTAGGACTACCCAGTGTTCAGCAGCTATTGAAGATAGCGTTAGCTTGCATATAACTGAAAGACCCTTGTTAATGGTAGCCCTACATCCTATTTGAACTTACAGTACATACAGTAATCCATATAACATGATACCTCATTATAAATGGCCAGGTGTTATACCCTTTAGGCTGAGGCCCCACATTGCAGAAAAGTAGAACTTTTGATTGCAGATTTTGCAGTGTTTTTTAAGCCAAAGCCAAGAATGACTTTGGCTCAAAAAAACGTACCAAAATCTGCAACCAAAAAAGCTAATTTTCTGCAATATGGGGCCTCAGTTTAAAGGCTAGGGCAAAGTAGGGCTTTAGACTTAAATAGATTTTCAATCTATGCATACTGAGCTCTGCTTTCAGGTGAAAAGTGGAGCTGAGTTAGTTCGCAGCAATGTCAGGAAGCATTGCTTAAATGTATTTTGTACGGATATGTTTTTCCATACCTTTCCTCTCGGCTTGACATGTCTCTAAATATGCATGCTGCAAGATACCTACCTTGTCAAAGCAAGATGATTTCACGACAAAGTGATATCCTATATGTATCTATATTCGGCCACCCGGTGGTTGTGATGTGCATTGCAGCCAGTGAATACTTCTGCTAACATATTGCAATATTGCATTTATTGGTTTTATAAGAAATTGGAGTCCTTAAAGCGTACCCCCATCTATCAATAACTTTTCATAAAAGAATAGTGCATTTGAATTTAAGAAACTCTGTATTATATCTTATTAAGTAGATATGTTTCCTGCTCATCTGCTCCTTATCTTGCTTGTTTACATTATATTTGTCTCCATGTCCAGCATCACACATAGAGTTCTATGGAGAAGGGAGGTGCAGAGTAGGATGCTTCTACTGGCTGGTTAATTGATTTATTGCCTCATTCAGTGCACTGAGAGACTCTGATCTAAAACCCAGCAGTGTTAAAAGAGAACAGAGTAGCAAACTGTAACAGCAGCAATTACTTGAGTGTCTTTTGTGGCAGCCTCCTCTCCCACTCCCTTCTTCATAGACTAATGTAGAAAGTAGTTGTACCTGAAAAATGGAAAAGACATATTTCTTATGAATTTCTTATTGTAAATATATTACAAAGTTTCATATATTAACCTGTACTATTTTTTATTTTAAAAAACCTATAAGCAGGGATACCTATAATTATTAAATCTAAGCATTTATTGTCATAGTTAAAACATTAATATACTGAGTCCCAAAAACAAAAACCTAATCCATAAAAAAATGGAACAATCTTACCATATGAGTTGTCTAATGGGATACAGAGGTGGAACCATTCATTTAAAATTGGATACACTGTGGGGATGTGAGAGGGATGTCATCCCTGTAAGTACCCTAGGCCCCAAAGCAAGACTTCTGCCCTAACAAGGGCGGTCCCACAACTCTCCCTAGTAAACCCTATTTAATTCTTCTTCTGACGCGTGTCATACCCAGATAGTGGGTTCTTTTTGGGGGATCTAAAAAGAGATACAGTGGGGAAAAAAGTATTTAGTCAGCCACCAATTGTGCAAGTTCTCCCACTTAAAAAGATGAAAGAGGCCTGTAATTAACTTCATAGGTATATGTCAAGTATGAGAGAAAAAAATGAGAAAACATTTCTAGAAAATCACATTGTCTGATTTTTTAAGAATTTATTTGCAAATTATGGTGGAAAATAAGTATTTGGTCACCTACAAACAAGCAAGATTTCTGGCTCTCACAGACCTGTAACTTCTTCTTTAAGAGGCTCCTCTGTCCTCCACTCATTACCTGTAGTAATGGCACCTGTTTGAAATTGTTATCAGTATAAAAGACACCTGTCCACAACCTCAAACAGTCACACTCCAAACTTCACTATGGTGAAGACCAAAGAGCTGTGGAAGGACACCAGAAACAAAATTGTAGACCTGCATCAGGCTGGGAAGACTGAATCTGCAATAGGCAAGCAGCTTGGTGTGGAGAAATCAACTGTGGGAACAATAATTAGAAAATGGAAGACCTACAAGACCACTGATAATCTCCCTCAATCAGGAGCTCCATGCAAGATCTCACCCCATGGGGTGAAAATGATCACAAGAACAGTGAGCAAAAATCCCAGAACCACATAGGGGGACCTAGTGAATGACCTGCAGAAAGCTGGGAGTAACGTAACAATGGTTACCGTCAGTAACACACTACGCCGCCAGGTACCCAAATCCTGCAGTGCCAGACGTGTCCCCCTGGCTTAAGCCAGTACATATCCGGGCCCATCTTAAGTTTGCTAGACAGCATTTGGATGTTCCAGAAGAGTATTGGGAGACTGTCATATGGTCAGATGAAACCAAAGTAGAACTGTTTGGTAGAAACACAACTCGATGTGTTTGGAGGAGAGTGAATGCTGAGTTGCATCCACAGAACACCATACCTACTGTGAAGCATGGGGGTGGCAACATCATGCTTTGAGGCTGTTTCTCTGCAAAGGGACCAGAACGACTGATCCGTGTACATGAAAGAATGAATGGGGCCATGTATGGTGAGATTTTGAGTGCAAACCTCTTTCCATCAGCAAGGACATTGAAGATGAAATGTGGCTGGGTCTTTCAGCATGACAATGATCCCAAGCACACTGCCAGGGCAACGAAGGAGTGTTTTCGTAAGAAGCATTTCAAGGTCCTGGAGTGGCCTAGCCAGTCTCCAGATCTCAACCCCATAGAAAATCTTTGGAGGGAGTTGAAAGTCCGTGTTGCCCAGCGACAGCCCCAAAACATCACTACTCTAGAGGAGATCTGCATGGAGCAATGGGCCAACATACCAGCAACAGTGTGTGCCAACCTTGTGAAGACTTACAGAAAACGTTTGACCTCTGTTATTGAGTATTGAGATGAACTTTTGTTATTGACCAAATATTTATTTTCCACCATAATTTGCAAATAAATTCTTTAAAAATCAGACAATGTGATTTTCTGGATTTGTTTTCTCATTTTGTCTCTCATAGTTGAGGTCTACCTATGATGTAAATTACAGGCCTCTCTCATCTTTTTAAGTGGGAGAACCTGCACAATTGGTGGCTGACTAAATACTTTTTTCTCCACTGTCTATAAAGAGGACACAAAGTCACTACACTGTAGATACTTATAATATACATTACTACGACGAAGCTGGTGGCGAAACGCGCGTCGAGGTGTTTTGTGCCTTAGGTAGGTTATCTCAGGGCTTTTGTCTTTGCCAGATATGGTTTTTCTAGCACCTTTCTACATTATGATCTGTGGTATAGCTTTTGATAATCTTTAGGTGTATTTTTACACATAAGTTCAGACTATCCGGTTGATCAAATACATATTTGATGGCGTGCTTTTCTTGATTTACCATAATTGTTTATTAACGGATTCCCTGAGTCTCCTGCCTTTGTGTATACATTTACATTTTTGTTGGTCTTTTCTTGTATTCCCTCATGTGTTTATTTATTTATTTGTACTTTTAATTTATTTGTTAATAAACTATGTTAATTATTTTTACTTTTGTGTGGGCATGATTTTGTTTTTTTATTTACTACAGTGAGTGTGCAAACATCTCACCGACACCAATGCAACAAGTGACATGTCCAGGATCAATAAAAGAATGCCTGGATAAACATGTTCAAATGTGTAACACTAATACAACCCGCATGCCTATATGCATATAAAAACCAGCCACTTACATGTTGGAGACAAGAAACACTGATAGTCTTGGCAGTAAATAGCTCAAACCCTGTGTCAGGCGGAGCTGTGTGTAGTCTCACAGTGGTGAGACAGACTAAGAGCCGCTGTCCGACTATCTGTAATTCTTCCTCCTTTGAGTTGAAAATTCCCACTTGTAACCCATTATAGATTTAAAACCCCAAGTTCCTCCTATTCTGCCAGAAATATCAAATGGAGTTAGTCTAAAAAAACTGAGGAAATTAAATAGTTTTACCCCCAAAACAGTCTGTTCAACAATATATCGGCTTATAATCAATGGTAAAGGATTGACTTAACAGGACAGGTAGAAGATATACAGATGTGGACAAAATTGTTGGTACCCCTAGTTTAATGCATGAAAAACCCACAATGGTCACAGAAATAACTTGAATCTGACAAAACTGGAATTTGCCAAACTACATGTTGACAAGCTACAAAGCTTCTGGGAGAATGTCCTATGGACAGTTGAGACAAAAATCAAAATTTTTGGCAAGGCACATCAGCTCTATGTTCACAGACAGAAAAATGAAGCATATCTTGAAAAGAACACTGTTCCTACTGTGAAACATGGAGGAGGCTCTGTTATGTTCTGGGGCTGCTTTGCTGCATCTGGCACAGGGTGTCTTGAATTTGTGCAGGGTACAATGAAATCTCAAGACTATCAAGGGATTCTAGAGAGAAACGTGCTGCCCGGTGTCAGAAAGGTTGGTCTTAGTCACAGGTCATGGGTCTTGCAACAGGATAATGACCCAAAACACACAGCTAAAAGCACCCAAGAATGGCTAAGAGGAAAACATTGGACTATTCTGAAGTGGCCTTTTATGAGCCCTGACCTAAATCCTGCTGAGCATCTTTGGAAGGAGCTGAAACATGCCGTCTGGAAAAGGCACCCTTCAAACCCGAGACAACTGGAGCAGTTTGCTCATGAGGAGTGGGCCAAGATACCTGTAGAGCGGTGCAGAAGTCTCATTGACAGTTACAGGAATCGATTGATTGCAGTGATTGCCTCAAAAGGTTGTGCAACATAATGTTAAGTTAAGGGTACCGTCATTTCTGTCCAGGCCTGTTTCATGAGTTTTCTTTTTTTTAAAATTCTGTTGAAGCATGATTGAAAAGCAATGTCTGACTTTCATTTGTTCATTTTCATAGAATTTTTATATATTATTACTTTTGTCAGATTTAAGTTATTTCTGTGACCATTGTGGGTTTTTCTTTCATTAAATGAAACAAATTTGTCCACGTGTGTGTATGTAAGTAAAATTTAGACATTTCATTTTTTCAATAATATATTCATTAAGCCTTAAAATTAACAGATTTGCAAGGGATTAAAGGAGAAAATGCATCACAGTTTGTTATGCAATTTCTCCTAATCACAGGAATACCCCATATGTGGTCATAAACTGCTGTATGGGTACAAGGTAGGGCTCAGAATGGAAAGAGTGCTATATGGCTTTTGGAGGGCAGATTTTGCTGGAATAGTTTTCAAGTGCCGTGTCATATTTTCAGAGCCCCTAAAGTACCAGTACAACCAGAGGCGTAGCTAGCGGGGGGGGGGCAGAGGGGGCGGCTGCCCCGGGCCCAATGAGTCTTCGGGGGCCCACCACGGGGCCACCATTAATACATCCTTTATTTCTAACTAGATCGGTGTCTGCAGACACCGATCTAGTTACAATGCTTCCTGGTGCTTAACTGTCTTGTAAACCGCAAGCCAATACAGGCCTGCGGTTTACAAGACGCCGAGACCACAGACGATGTCTGCTTCTCAGCACGGGCGGCGCAATGACGTCACAACATCGCGCCGCCCGCGCTCAGACACAGACGTCATGCGCGTGGACAGGGAGGAAGCACCGGCGGCTCCATTCATCATCGCAGGTGAGTATGACTTTTTTTTGTGGGTATATTAATAGTATAAGGGGTGGTTAGGAGGGGGAAATATAACTATATAGGGAGGATTCATTAGGGGGCGTTATGACGATGGGGGGTCATTTATATAAGGGTTATTACGGGGTATTATGAATACAAGGGGGGAGGTTATTTATAGAAGGGGCCATTAGGGGGCATCATTTATATTAGGAGGCATTATGAACATAAGGGGGGGGTCATTAATATAAGGAGCCATTAGAGGTGCAGTATTTATGTCAGGGGGAATCAGGGGCATAATATGAGGGTCAATTAATTTAATGAAAGTTGCACTTGGGCTTTATTAGGACTAAGGCCCCATGTACTGGGCTGCTGCAAAAAAAAGCGCTGCAGGAAAAACCATGGTAGTAACATTGTGGTTTTTCCTGCAGCGCTTTTCACAGAAGGTCTGCAGAGATTTCCTTTGTGGACTTTCTGTTTTCAATACACCTATATGGAAACCCCCATCCCATCTTGAATTTGCAGTAAAATATGCGCAGTGGAAACGCTGCGATTTCCAAAACAGTTGCAGTTTTGGAAATCGCACCATGTCGATTATACCTATGTAAACGCCAGCAGTTTCCCTATAGATATAATTGAAGCAGAAAGTCCGCAGAGGAAACCTCTATGAACTTTCTGTGCAAAGTGCTGCAGGAAAAACCACGATGCGTCGCCGCCGCGGTTTTTCCCGCAGCTGTTTTTTGCTGCGGCATGCTACATGGGGATTTAGGCTGTGTTCACACGGCGGAAAATTTTCGGCCCCCGGAGTTTTCGCCGCGGTCAGCCGCGACAGGATTCCGATGCCGTGCATCAGCATTCCGTCGCGGAATGGGCCTAATCAGGAGCGCAGCTCGAGCCGCGGACACCGCGGGCGGAATCCGCGGCAAGATAGGTCATGTTGCTTTTTTTTTCCACTAGCGGAAAAAAAAACGCTACTGACTCCCATTGAAATGAATGGGAGGAGTTTTTTCAGGCGGATTTTGAGGCGAATTACGCGTCAAAATTTGCTGCCAAAAAACTCCGTGTGGACACAGCCTAAGCCTTAAGGAGTTTTCCAGCTCATTTTTATTGATGGTCTATCCTTAGAATAAAACATCAATAAGAGATAAGTGATTTCCCACTGATCAGCTGTATGAAGGGGCTATGGCGTCTGTTTATATCACACGCTGTCTGTTTATAGTGACCGTGTGATGTAATTACAGCCTTGTCACATAGACGTGTATAGGACGAGGCTGTAGTTACATGACATGGCAGCTATGAGATGAATGACACTATGTAAACAGAGAAGGTATCATGGCGCTTACACAGGTACCATGGTTCATTCAAACAGCTGATCCTGGGGGTTCCGGGTATTGGAACCCCAATAATTTTTTTTTCCCTTTTTTTTTTTTCCCTTTTGAATTAGGAAACATCTGGGGCATTATTAATAAGGGGCACTATTTAAAGGGGGTGCACAGGGAATTTATTAATTTAAATATGCACTTGGGGTATTATTCATTATGGGGGGTTATATTATATATTTTATAATTGGGGTAGCAGCAGGATGGGTGTGCAGGTGAGGATAATGTGGGTCGGGTGCCTGGAAAAGTGAGGAGCCAAAGATGTCTGTGTTGCAAACTTTACAGAGACTGGAAGAAGTGGTCATGGCCGTTCGGATGAAAGAGATGGGGAATGTGAAGGATTAGTCAGAGACGTCAACGGTAAGTCACTAAATGTTACTGCCTTGTATTCACCTAAATTGTCTGCAGAGCCCTGTGAAAAGCCGCTATATACCACTATACAGTCATCGTATACTGATAGTATCGATATATGAACATTTCCAAGTTGGGGGCCCACTTGGACATGTTGGCCCCCCCTGTGCTAAACACCTAGCTACGCCTCTGAGTACAACGGAAACCACCAAAAAATGACTCCATTTTGGAAAATACGCCCCTCACAGAATTCATCAAGGGGAGTGGACTTTCCCATTTGGCATTTCTTTCCTATTAAACGGATGCCGACTGCATCTCAGCACTTCTTTAAGTCAGTGGGACCTGAGCTGCAATGATGGCACTCGACTGCTATACAGCAGATTGAGCTTTCAGACTCATATTGTGTACAGGACGGGTGCTGGAAGTGGCTCCATAAAGATGATGGGGACTGCCCTGGCTACTTTTTCTACATTTGCTGAAGGCATTATTATATTAGTTGGTGACTTTAACCTTGCCGTCCAGCCCCTTCGGGACTCCTCCTCTGGCATGTCCTGTCATAGTTTTGCATTCTTGAGTCATCTTGCCAAAGCCTCTCCTCTATGTACCTTATAGACACTTGGAGATCCTTCCACCCTACTTCCAAGGACTATATGTTTTACTCTAACCCCCACAAATCATACCAGCGTTTAGACTATATTTTCATCTATCATTGCCACTTGCACCTTACCGCCTCCCCGACTATTGGCACCATAACTATCTCTGACTACGCGCCTATATCCCTTCAAATTGAAATCTCCTCTCTACCCCCATGCCAATATGATGCCGGCTTAATGAAAACCTCCTTTGGCCCAAAGACGTAAGACAGTCTGTAGAGAAAGCTGTTTCTGAATACTTTAAAGAGAATGCCACTCTGGACGTTCATCCTAACATGATCTGGGAGGCCCATACGTCTGTAATCAGAGGTGTCTTAATTAGTTTGAGCTCCCATCTTAAGAAAGTACGGAATAGAAAGATAGATGACTTGCTCTCCTGCATAGCCATCCTAGAGAGTTAATATAAATGTTCGGTGGCCCAGGGGTTTCTCTCAGAACTCATAACTAGTAGAGAACAACTTAAAGAGTGCTTGAAGCTAAAAGTCGCAACCAAGCCTACCTTGCATCCTCACGTAACCACTATATGCACGGCACAAATCACCTCCAAATCAGAAGCACTATGTGTCTTCTGCCCTCCCCATCTTAAATTGGTGCTGGACAACACATCCCCATTTCCGTTATGCACAGAATCCATCAAATATCTAGGTCTCTACCTGACACCTTCACCTGTATAACTCTAATTATGCCCCATTACTCTCACATATTAAGACGCTATTGTCTTCTTGGAAAATGCAATATGTTTCGTGGATAGGCAGAGCTAACATCCTGAAGATGATGATACTGCTAAAAATACTTAATTTGTTTCAAACACTTCCCATCCCTCTACCTGTTAAATATTGTTAGATTACAATATTCATGACATTCAACATAGAACATCAAGAGATCCAGCTTAAAGAAATCTAACTATGAGCTTCTCCTATGATATAAGCTAATAAGACATTGCCTGATATTTATGTCTATTCTGGAAGATTTTCCTGTATCTTTTTTTCCATGGAGACTTTCATAAATTTCCATGTTTTTAGAAGAAGCTGTGTCCTCCAATAATGTTACCTTATGGGTCAATACGTGAGTAAGAATTCACCTGAGTATATATTATTTTACAATTGGTGAGCCAGCCCAATCGTTTATTTCCCTGTTTTTTTGTTTGTTTTTTTTTCCATTCCTTCTGCTTGCAAGGGGAGGATGAAAGAGTCTTTAGCATGTTTTATGGATTGCAAGATTCAGGGACATCGAAAAGAACTTAGACGGGTGAGCCATGTTTACAGCTGCAAGCTGCACATGTTACAGACGGAAGCCTGTGAGGAACAGAAGAATCTTTGCTCTGACAGTACAGCGAATATAGAAGGAGGACTACAGAGGCAGGGGTACTGAGATGTGCTGATGAAAGGAACCAGTTGTTCCAAGGAGAAACTACAAAGTGAAAGTTGTAAGTACAGATTTTACATTTAAGTATGGAAATTATACAGTTATTGTCTAAAAACTGTAACTTAGAGTTTAAGATTGTGCCTAGTGAGAAGTTAGAGAATATATGGCAGGATTTTTACACGCAATGTGAACAGGCAAATTGTATAATTGAAAATAGATCTTTTTTTTTGTGAAAAAGAAGAAATATTGTGCATATGGTAAATATATTCCATAAAGTTATATCAGAAAATAAGTTACTTGATTGTAGTAATGCAGATATAGAAAAATGTAATATTATTCCTACTATAAATGAGAATACAGCTCTTCAAACAGACATTGAGGAATTCCAACATGCTAACATGAAGTATCACGTGGCTGTAATGGCCATAGATAGCTCATCACAGGAAAGCCAAAAACAAATTGAGCATATAGATGTAATATCTACTCAAGATGACCATAATGTATGCACAAACACAGATATGTCAGTATATGATAAAATTAAAGTTTCAGAAACATTTGACCAATCTGTTGAAGGACATTCCCACATATGACGTAAATATCCATGTATGTAGAAACTTTCAAATTTTTGAAAGTTATGCAGATAAGTTTGATTTGTCTTTTGAACAAAAAAATCAATGTTTAGAATTTTACTTCCTGCAAACCTCAATAGATGTCTGCCGGCAAAGATGTTTTATAACAATGAGTCAAATGAATGGTTACAGGATAGTGATGTAGACAGATTAAAAAAAATTGTGTACTGGAGGTGACAGCATGCCAACATCTGAAATTCTGAATGAAATAAAAAGTAACAGAAATGAGTGTACATATGCATTTATGTGTAAATTTGAAAGAACAGATAAAGCTGTTATTGACAATGTGAACTCTCCATCTATGGTGTGAACTGTTGTAAAGAAATTCAAAATTCCGGATATGATCACTCTTGCTCTTGCATCAGAAAAAAAAGTCTTTATTTGAAGCTGCTAGCTAATTGGACATAGCCAGAAGTCATCAGAGACACATAGCAAGTGTAAAACAAATAGGGTCAAAGCAAAGAATAAAGTCTCATAGAAAAATTTGTCAAATCATATTACAATGTCACCTATTTATAGAAGCCTACAGTGATGAAATCTATGAGAAATGTAGGAAAATGTTACATGTAGTGCAAAAACCATATAATTTGATTGTGCAAGTAAGTCCACAAATCAAAAATCCACAAACCAGTTGTATATAAGGAAATGTCAACATTTCAGCCAACCAAAGCTATTGATAGTGTCAGTCATGTAGAAAAGAATGCACAAAATAGCACTCCTGACAGAGTAACAGCTGTTTACAAAATTTTAGATCTTCACAGTAACCCATGTTTGAAATCTGATCTTCCCTTTCTTATTAGAAAAAAGGTAGAGAACTTGGAATATCCTAATAAAAGCACATTATTCAAACTATTGGTGGATATTATTAACAGAAAGTTTATAAGGCGAACATAAAAATTTATCTATATTAATGACTGTCTATTGGTAAAATTTAAAATTCGGGTTGTATAAAGATAATCCCTTTCATATGAGCAGAAATTAAATGATCAGGTATAATTCAGATTGTTATGTGATGATGTTTATAAAATAGTCAATGATTATGATATTGTGAATAATACTATATATACATATATATATACTATATATATATATATATATATATATATATATATATATATATACAGTGCCTTGCGAAAGTATTCGGCCTCCTTGAACTTTTCAACCTTTTGCCACATTTCAGGCTTCAAACATAAGGATATAAAATTTAAATTTTTTGGTGAAGAATCAACAACAAGTGGGACACAATTGTGAAGTGGAACAAAATTTATTGGTTATTTTAAACTTTTGTAAAAAATGAAAAAATGAAAAGTGGGGCGTGCAATATTATTCGGCCCCTTTACTTTCAGTGCAGCAAACTCACTCCAGAAGTTCAGTGAGGATCTCTGAATGATCCAATGTTGTCCTAAATGACTGATGATGATAAATATAATCCACCTGTGTGTAATCAAGTCTCCGTATAAATGCACCTACTCTGTGATAGTCTCAGGGTTCTGTTTAAAGCGCAGAGAGCATCATGAAGACCAAGGAACACACCAGGCAGGTCCATGATACTGTTGTGGAGAAGTTTAAAGCCAGATTTGGATACAAAAAGATTTCCCAAACTTTAACCATCCCAAGGAGCACTGTGCAAGCGATCATATTGAAATGGAAAGAGTATCAGACCACTTCAAATCTACCAAGACCCGGCCTTCCCTCTAAACTTTCATCTCAAACAAGGAGAAGACTGATCAGAGATGCAGCCAAGAGATCCTTGATCACTCTGGATGAACTGCAGAGATCTACAGCTGAGGTGGGAGAGTCTGTCCATAGGACAACAATCAGTCGAACACTGCACAAATCTGGCCTTTATGGAAGAGTGGCAAGAAGAAAACCATTTCTCAAAGATATCCATAAAAAGTCTAGTTTAAAGTTTGTCACAAGCCACCTGGGAGACACACCAAACATGTGGAAGAAGGTGCTCTGGTCAGATGAAACCAAAATCGAACTTTTTGACCACAATGCAAAACGATATGTTTGGCGTAAAAGCAACACAGCTCATCACCCTGAACACACCATCCCCACTGTCAAACATGGTGGTTGCAGCATCATGGTATGGGCCTGCTTTTCTTCAGCAGGGACAGGGAAGATGGTTAAAATACAAAAATTTACTAACTTTATTGACTTCTTATACTATATGTTCATATTATATACATTTGTTTTGCCATTCTCTGCATACAGAATGGAATGTGACCAAAAACAGGTGTTACCACTTAACAGAGTAAGATGAAGTTACTTTTACTCGACATATATATTATATATATTGTAATATGATGTATATACAGTGCCTTGCGAAAGTATTCGGCCCCCTTGAACTTTTCAACCTTTTGCCACATTTCAGGCTTCAAACATAAGGATATAAAATTTTAATTTTTATGGAGAAGAATCAACAAGTGGGACACAATTGTGAAGTGTAAAGAAATTTATTGGATATTTTAAACTTTTGTAAAAAATAAAAAACTGAAAAGTGGGGCGGGCCAAATTATTCGGCCCCCTGAAATTAATACTTTGTAGCGCCACCTTTTGCTGCGATTACAGCTGCAAGTCGCTTGGGGTATGTCTCTTTCAGTTTTGCACATCGAGAGACTGAAATTCTTGCCCATTCTTCCTTGGAAAACAGCTCGAGCTCAGTGAGGTTGGATGGAGAGTGTTTGTGAACAGCAGTTTTCAGCTCTTTCCACAGATTCTCGATTGGATTCAGGTCTGGACTTTGACTTGGTCATTCTAACACCTGGATACGTTTATTTGGGAACCATTCCATTGTAGATTTTGCTTTATGTTTGGGATTATTGTCTTGTTGGAAGATAAATCTTCGTCCCAGTCTCAGGTCTTTTACAGACTCCAACAGGTTTTCTTCCAGAATGGTCCTGTATTTGGCTTCAACCATCTTCCCATCAATTTTAATCATCTTCTCTGTCCCTGCTGAAGAAAAGCAAGCCCAAACCATGATGCTGCCACCTCCATGTTTGACAGTGGGGATGGTGTATTCAGGGTGATGAGCTGTGTCGTTTTTACGCCAAACATATCATTTTGCATTGTGGCCAAAAAGTTCGATTTTGGTTTCATCTGACCAGAGCACCTTCTTCCACATGTTTGGTGTGTCTCCCAGGTGTCTTGTGGCAAACTTTAAACGAGACTTTTTATGGATATCTTTGAGAAATGGCTTTCTTCTTGCCACTCTTCCATAAAGGCCAGATTTATGCAGTGTACGACTGATTGTTGTCCTATGGACAGACTCTCCCACCTCAGCTGTAGATTTCTGCAGTTCATCCAGAGTGATCATGGACCTCTGGATACTTTCGCAAGCCACTGTACATATAAGTTGAAAAAGGATGTATTTCAAATATGATTCTGAGCAGAGTCAAAAGTGTGGTGACATTCTACAGTCATGGCCAAAAGTTTAGAGAATGACACAAATATTATATTTTCACATGATCTGCTGCCCTCTGGTTTTTATGTGTGTTTGTCAGATGTTTTTATCACATACAGAAATATAATTGCATTCATATTATGAGTAACAGAAGCTTATATTGACAGTTAGAATGAGTTAATGCAGCAAGTCAATATTTGCAGTGTTGACCCTTCTTCTTCAGGACCTCTGCAATTCTCCCTGGCATGCTCTCAATCAACTTCTGGACCAAATCCTGACTGATAGCAGTCCATTCTTGCAGAATCAATGCTTTAATTTTGTCTGAATTTGTTGGTTTTTGTTTGTCCACCCGTCTCTTGATGATTGACCACAAGTTCTCAATGGGATTAAGATCTGGGGAGTTTCCAGGCCATGGACCCAAAATCTCTATGTTTTGTTCCCTGAGCCATTTAGTTATCACCTTTGCTTTATGGCAAGGTGCTCCATCATGCTGGAAAAGGCATTGTTGAGCGCCAAACTGCTCTTGGACGGTTGGGAGAAGTTGCTCTTGGAGGACATTCTGGTACCATTCTTTATTCATGGCTGTGTTTTTAGGCAAGACTGTGAGAGAGCCGATTCCACTGGCTGAGAAGCAACCCCACACATGAATGGTTTCAGGATGCTTTACAGTTGGCATGAGACAAGACTGGTGGTAGCGCTCACCTCTTCTTCTCCGAATAAGCTGTTTTCCAGATGTTCCAAACAATCGAAAAGGGGATTCATCAGAGAAAATGACTTTACCCCAGTCCTCAGCAGTCCACTCCCTGTACCTTTTGCAGAATATCAGTCTGTCCCTGATGTTTTTTCTGGAGAGAAGTGGCTTCTTTGCTGCCCTCCTTGAGACCAGGCCTTGCTCCAAGAGTCTCCGCCTCACAGTGCGTGCAGATGCACTCACACCTGCCTGCTGCCATTCCTCAGCAAGCTCTGCACTGCTGGTAGCCCGATCCCGCAGCTGAAACACTTTTAAGAGACGGTCCTGCCGCTTGCTGGTCTTTCTTGGGCGCCCTGGAGCCTTTTTGGCACCAATGGAACCTCTCTCCTTGAAGTTCTTGATGATGCGATAGATTGTTGACTGATGTGCAATCTTTCTAGCTGCAATACTCTTCCCAGTTAGGCCATTTTTGTGCAGTGCAATGATGACTGCACGTGTTTCTTTAGAGATAACCATGGTTAACAGAAGAGAAACAATGATGGCAAGCACCAGCCTCCTTTTAAAGTGTCCAGTGGTGTCATTCTTACTTAATCATGACAGATTGATCTCCAGCCCTGTCCTCATCAACACCCACACCTGTGTTAATGGAGCAATCACTGAAACGATGTTAGGTGGTCCTTTTAAGGCAGGGCTGCAATGATGTTGAAATGTGTTTTGGGGGATAAAGTTCATTTTCTAGGCAAATATTGACTTTGCAAGTAATTGCTGTTAAGCTGATCACTCTTTATAACATTCTGGAGTATATGCAAATTGCCATTAGAAAAACTGAAGCAGTAGACTTTGTAAAAATTAATATTTGTATCATTCTCAAAACTTTTGGCCATGACTGTACAAGTCATAAGAGTGTAGGTTTTATTGTATTGTCGCTTCAAATATGCAGACTCCAAAATATATTGTGATAAATCGACTTAAAACATAGAGTTTATTAAGATATTTAAAAAGGTGTTTGATATAACTAGATATATAAATATATATATATATATATATAAACACACACATGTGCATCTCAATAAATTAGAATATCATCAAAAAGTTATTTTTTTTTTTTAGTAATTCAATTTAAAAAGTGAAATACATATATTATATTGGGTCATTACAAACAGAGTGAACTTTTTCAAGTGTTTATTTATGTTAATGTTGATGATTATGGTTTACAGCCAAGGAAAACCCAAAAAGGGGCATTCACCCGGACTTATGTAAAAAGGTAGACTTTTAGTCAAGGAACGTCCATAAAAACATACATATCAATGGGGGGGAGGAAGACACCCTAAAGGCAAGGCAACGAGTTGTTTTGCACGCACGTGCCTTTTCAAGCCTCAGGATACCACCATAACGTTTAGAACCACAAGCATTTTATATGAATCTCCCTCCAAAAACTACAGCCAATCATGTGGCTATCTGTGGGGGAAGGGCGGAAGCAACAAATCGGGTGCTATCCACCCTCCACTCCCACAGAAAAAGCCACACCTCCCAGACACATCGGACCAGAAAGAGAACCTAGATAGGCTCTCAAAGTGTGTTCGCTTATTGTCCAATAGAAATATAGTAAAAAGAGGCGGACCAGAATGGAGACTAAGCCTTGGCTGGCTCATTTGTAAATGACTACAAGGCAAAAGGCTTCAGGCAGACCAGAAGGAAAACTAACTAGTAAATGTGGAGCAGTAAATAATTTACGCACATACGCAATTATGTGCTCTTTGCCACTATTACGGCTTTCAAACAGGCAGACCTGAAGGAAAATTGGTCACATTGCTGAATGCAAATATGCCAGTGCGCATAACACACTAACACAGCGGAGGACCAGTACCATCAGTCTGAGTATACCATTTATCATTGAACGTAAATGTGTTGTTAGTAAGAACCAATTTTAACCCTTCAGATACGAAATCGATAAGTTTCTGTTGTGAGAAGGTGACAGGACAGGTACTGGAAGCACGCTATGTTAGCCCCAGGTTTCTGACCTATGTATGGTCCAGGGCGGGTCTTGCATAGGCCTCAGCCCCAGGTGTAGATCTTAAGGCTCGTTAAAGGGCCATAAAAGGTCTCAGAGCCTGCACTTCAGAGCAGATCCTGGGGAGAGAGAGGAGTCGCTCTGGGTCTGTCCTGAGTTGCTATACTGCCCTGTCTGGTTCCTGTGGCTGGAGCAAGCCACAGTATAGTGAAGGTGAAGTACTGTTTAGCTAGACGCTCTGATGAGCAGGAGTTTATTTATTTTTGTGCCTGAAGTTAAGGCTGTCATTGACTTTGCCTGTTTTACCTGAAGTGAAGGTTTACTTATTTTGTCACTTTTTTTTTAATAAACCTGTTGCATCAGATATTTGTGTCCCTGTCTCTGACTGTTTGGGTCCGTGCCTGTGCTGCTACCCAGCTACCTCCCCCACACTGTTCTTTCCCTGCGTGCTTAAGAGTCTGTTCTACTGCTTCTATCCCTTTGTTATGAGGGATCCTGGTATATAAGCTTTCCACATCCATGTAAGCAAGCTTGAAATCCCTTTCCCAAGTAGCCTCGCTAAGAATTTTTAGAAAGTCGTTGATATCCTTGACATATGAAGGTATGACCGGTAAAAGCGGTCTCAACAGCCAATCGAGGTATTGGGAGAGGGATTCCAGGACAGAACCTATTCCTGCCACAATGGGCTGGCCAGGTGGATCAATCAAAGTTTTGTGGCTTTTAGGGAGGAAGTACCATCCTGGTCTTTTAGGATATTCTACAAATAGTTTTTCAGCTGTCTGCTTAGAAATTACTTCATTATCTATATTTTTTCTCAGGAAAAACCTAAGTTTAGTTTGAATCTGTGGAATAGGATTTCTATTTAGCACCTTGTAGGTAGTTGGATTCGCTAATTGTCTTTCTGCATCTTTGAGATAGTAATCTCTAGACATTATGCCAGAGGGTCAGACATTTTATCTCATGCAAGACGAAATTCGTAGTGTACATGATATTCTGCCCAGGTGGCTTCTTCTATATTGGCAAAACAATTAGATGTATTTACGTGAGGTTTCCTGCACATCATAAATCAATTATTACAGGTGAAGGATTTCCCCATCTCATCCAACATGTAAAAGATATACATGACGGTAATCCCGACTGTCTGAGCTTTGCAGGTATAGAAGTAGTGTCACTACCCCAAGTGGGGGGATAGAAATAAATGCCTCCTACAAAGGGAAGCTAAATGGATAATAAAGACTAATGCTCTAGGACCGTTAAGATTAAATGACAGAAATTAACTGAGTGTCTTTTTATTAATATGCCATAGTAGTAGTATATTCATCATCTATAGAGTCTAATGAATTATTTCCAAATGTATTGTTTGTGCAGGATCCCCCTCCATGTATCCCAGCCTTATTATGTACTCCCAGTTATGTCCATACTTTGTGACTTTTACTTCCAAAGGGTGTTTTTTTGGAGGACGAGTTGCAAAGATTAATATAAATTAAAATTTATTCTTAGTAATAAGATATTCAAACAATTAGGTTACTCTAGTGAAAATAGTTGAAAGTTATTTTACTGGTCCGCCCCTGTGTTAGTGTGTTATGCGCACTGGCATATTTGCATTCACTGATGTGACCAGTTTTCCTTCAGGTCCGCCTGTTTGAAAGCCGTAATAGCGGCAAAAAGCACATAATTGCGTATGTGCGTAAATTATTTACTACTCCACATTTACTAGTTAGTTTTCCTTCTGGTCTGCCTGAAGCCTTTTGCCTTGTAGCCATTTATAAATGAGCCAAGGCTTAGTCTCCATTCTGGTCCGCCTCTTTTTACTATATTTCTATAGGACAATAAGCGACCATACTTTGAGAGCCTATCTAGGTTCTCTTTCTGGTCCGATGTGTCTGTGAGGTGTGGCTTTTTCTGTGGGAGTGGAGGGTGGATAGCACCCAATTGGTTGCTTCCGAACTTCCCCCACAGATAGCCACACAATTAGCAGTAGTTTTTGGAGGGAGATTCATATAAAATGCTTATGGTTCTAAACCTAATGGTGGTATCCTGAGACTTGAAAAAGTGTGTGTGTCTGCGAAACAACACATTGCCTTGCCTTTAGGGCATCTTCCTCTCTCCCATTGACATGGATGTTTTTATGTACGTTTCTTGACTAAAAGTCTACCTTTTTACACAAGTCCGGGTGAGTGCCCCCTATTTTTTGTCTTTATAAATGTATTATATATATATACAGTACAGACCAAAAGTTTGGACACACCTTCTCATTCCAAGAGTTTTCTGTATTTTCATGACTATAAAAATTGTAGATTCACACTGAAGGCATCAAAACTATGAATTAACACATGTGGAATTATATACCTAACAAAAAAGTGTGAAACAACTGAAAATATGTCTTATATTCTAGGTTCTTCAAAGTAGCCACCTTTTGCTTTGATTACTGCTTTGCACACTCTTGGCATTCTCTTGATGAGCTTCAAGAGGTAGTCACCTGAAATGGTCTTCCAACAGTCTTGAAGGAGTTCCCAGAGATGCTTAGCACTTGTTGGCCCTTTTGCCTTCACTCTGCGGTCCAGCTCACCCCAAACCATCTCGATTGGGTTCAGGTCTGGTGACTGTGAAGGCCAGGTCATCTGGCGTAGCACCCCATCACTCTCCTTCTTGGTCAAATAGCCCTTACACAGTCTAGAGGTGTGTTTGGGGTCATTGTCCTGTTGAAAAATAAATGATGGTCCAACTAAACGCAAACCGTATGGAATAGCATGCTGCTGCAAGATGCTGTGGTAACCATGCTGGTTCAGTATTCCTTCAATTTTTAATAAATCCCCAACAGTGTCACCAGCAAAGCACCCCCACACCATCACACCTCCTCCTCCATGCTTCACGGTGGGAACCAGGCATGTAGAGTCCATTCGTTCACCTTTTCTGCGTCGCACAAAGACACGGTGGTTGGAACCAAAGATCTCAAATTTGGACTAATCAGACCAAAGCACAGATTTCCACAGGTCTAATGTCCATTCCTTGTGTTCTTTAGCCCAGACAAGTCTCTTCTGCTTGTTGCCTGTCCTTAGCAGTGGTTTCCTAGCAGCTATTTTACCATGAAGGCCTGCTGCACACAGTCTCCTCTTAACAGTTGTTGTAGAGATGTGTCTGCTGCTAGAACTCTATGTGGCATTGACCTGGTCTCTAATCTGAGCTGCTGTTAACCTGCGATTTCTGAGGCTGGTGACTCAGATGAACTTATCCTCTGCAGCAGAGGTGACTCTTGGTCTTCCTTTCTTGGGGCGGTCCTCATGTGAGCCAGTTTCTTTATAGCGCTTGATGGCTTTGGCCACTGCACTTGGGGACACTTTCAAAGTTTTCCCAATTTTTCGGACTGAATGATCTCTATTTCTTAAAGTAATGATGGCCACTCGTTTTTCTTTACTTAGCTGCTTTTTTCTTGCCATAATACAAATTCTAACACTCCATTCAGTAGGACTATCAGCTGTGTATCCACCTGACTTCTGAACAACACAACTGATGGTTCCAACCCCATTTATAAGGCAAGAAATCCCACTTATTAAACCTGACAGGGCACACCTGTGAAGTGAAAACCATTTCAGGTGACTACCTCTTGAAGCTCATCAAGAGAATGCCAAGAGTGTGCAAAGCAGTAATCAAAGCAAAAGGTGGCTACTTTGAAGAACCTAGAATATAAGACATATTTTCAGTTGTTTCACACTTTTTTGTTAAGTATATAATTCCACATGTGTTAATTCATAGTTTTGATACCTTCAGTGTGAATCTACATTTTTTATAGTCATGAAAATACAGAAAACTCTTGGAATGAGAAGGTGTGTCCAAACTTTTGGTCTGTACTGTGCATATATATATATATATATATATATATATATATATATATATATATATATACATACAGTGCCTTGCAAAAGTATTCATACCCCTTGAACTTTTTCACATTTTGTCACTTTACAACCACAAACTTAAATGTATTTTCTTGAGATTTTAAGTGATAGACCAACACAAAGTAGCAGATAATTGTGAAGTGGAAGGAAAATGATACATGGTTTTAAAATTTTAATCAAATAGAAACCTGAAAAGTGTAACGTGCAAAAGTATTCAGCCCCCTTTATTAATACTTTGTAGAGCCACCTTTTGCTGCAATTACAGCTGCAAGTCTTTTGAGGTATGTCTCTACCAGATTTGCACATCTAGAGACTAAGATTTTTGCCCATTCTTCATTGCAAAATAGCTCAAGCTCAGCCAGATTGAATGGAGAACGTCTGTGAACAGCAATTTTCATGTCTTGTCACAGATGCTCAATGGGATTTAGGTCTGGATTTTGACTGGGCCATTCTAACACATGAATATTCTTTGATCTAAACTATTCCACTGTAGCTCTGGCTGTATGTTTAGGATCATTGTCTTGCTGGAAGGTGAATCTCCTTCCCAGTCTCAAGTCTTTTGCAGCCTCCAACAGGTTTTCTTTCAGGATTGCCCTGTATTTAGCTCCATCCATCTTCCCATCAACTCTGAGCAGCTTCCCTGCCCCTACTCAAGAAAAGCCTCCCCATAGCATGATGCTGCCACCACCATGTTTCACAGTGGGGATGGTGTTTTCAGAGTGATGAGCAGTGTTACTTTTCCACCACACATAGCCCTTTGCATTTAGGCCAAAAAGTTCAACTTTGGTCTCATCTGACCAGAGCACCTTCTTCCACATATTTGCTGTGTCCCCTATATGGCTTGTGGAAAACTGCTAACGACACTTCTTATGTCTTTCTTTCAACAATGTTTTTTTTTCTTACCACTTTTTCATAAAGGCCAGATTTGTAGAGTGCACGACTTATAGTTGTCCTGTGGACAGATTCTCCCACCTGAGCTGTATATTTCTGCAGCTCCTCCAAAGTGACCATGGGCCGCTTGGCTGCTTCTCTGACCAGTGTTCTCCTTGCTTGATCTGTCAGTTTAGGTGGACGGTCATGTCTTGGTAGGTTTGCAATTGTATAATACTTTTTCCATTTTTGGTTGATGGATTGAACATTACTTCTTGGGATGCTCAAAGCTTGGGATATGTTTTTATAATCTAACCCTGCTTTAAACTTTTCCACAACTTTATCTCTGACCTGTCTGGTGAATTCCTTGATCTTCATAATGCTGTTTGTTCACTAGTGTTCTCTAACAAACCACTGAGGCCTTCACACAACAGGTGTATAAATTACACACAGCTGGACTCTATTGACTATTTAAGTGACTTCTGAAGGCAATTGATTGCACTAGATTTTATTTAGGGGTATCAGAGTACAGGGGGCTGAATACTTTTGCACGTCACACTTTTCAGATTTTTGTCTGATTAAAATTTTGAAAATCATGTATCATTTCTGTTCCACTTCACAATTATCTGCTACTTTGTGTTGGTCTATAACTTAAAATCTCAATAAAATACATTTAAGTTTGTGGTTGTAAGGTGTCAAAATGTGAAAAAGTTCATGGGGTATGAATACTTTTACAAGGCACTATATATATATATATATATATATATATATATATATATATATCACACACACACACACACACACACACACACACACACACACACACACTCTTTGCCTCTATACAAGATGTATGAGGCAAACATAAATTTGTGAACTAAAAATTCTGAGAGTATCTGCCACCTGGGAGACTACCACCCAGACAATATGTACTGGCCTGCAGAAATGCACACCATGAGTTATTAGTGCTATGTCCCTGGTCAGCATATGTGGTATAATGTAGATCTCCTATGGTGCATTGTCTCTAATTTTGAGGCTCTCTCTTAGCGCAGTGTTGGCACTTGTTAAATATTAGAAATCTCCTGCGGTCATCTCAGTCAGATGCGGGGATGAAGAACATTTCAGTCTGTCTGCCTAGTATGGGGTATCATAGTCTGGATGTAGTCAAGCTAGTAAACCTCTCTAGCTGTATCTCTAGTCCTCTGTATTTGTGGCCCCAAATATACTATTAAGCACAGACATGGAACTGCCTGTAAGAAGTGCCAACTATGCGCTTATTCTAATAAACAGTTGTCCTTCACTGGGACATGATCAGGTCTAGCGGGGAGATTGGAATTAGAATAAGAACGGCAGCTAGATTTAAATAAGTATATCAGGTTAATTGAGTCAAGTGTTGCAAGTCTCTGAGTCTAACATGCAGCTTGCCTCAAACAGACAAACGTCTGCCTTTCCCTCACTGATGCGAACACACAATCTGCTATCCTTTCCCTATGCGTTTCAACTGTTGGCAAGTATCATCAGGGGAATATAAGAATCAAGGCAAAAGGTATAGTGTGAGGAGTGAGAGCCAACATCGCCTAGTGCTAGTGCTCCTTGCCTCCTCACATCAGCATTCAATGTGGCCATATGCAGCCGAAGGAGAGTGCAGGTTTATATAGTCCAAGCTCCACCCTGCATCCTCAATGGCAGGTAGGGCAGCCAATAGAAATGTGGGCGTGTGAATCACGCATCCTGGTTTCTGCCCTATCATTGGTGGCCATTGTGGATGCAGGGTAGCTAGAAGTATCATCCACCGTTTCCAGAGAAATATAAAAGTGGCTGTCATCCTGAATTACATCGCATTGGTTACAGGCAAAAGGGGGGGAAAAAAAATTAATTAAAAAAAAAAAAGGGACATTGGACTCAATCTGATCATGGAATGCTAATTTCATCAGTCCATGTATTGATGTAGATCTCAGAAGTCGACACAACAAAGTGCTGTTTTAAAGTATGTCCTGATGTTAATAAATGTTTATCTCCCTGGCCATTAATGTCTTGTGTCTACCGCTTATAATAAGTGGCGTATATGCTGCATGCGAGCTGTCCATCAGTGGATAGCGCTGCCTGGTAATGATCTTAAGAGTCTTAAACCATGTACACTTAGCAATATTCCACATTGGCTTATGTCACGGTGAATCTCAGAATCTTGTACCATAACAGGACATCACATTGATCAACAATTACACCTATAGAATACCCTAATCTGGAAATGTGACCTACGGGAAAGATATGCATAGAGTTGGATACAAAGATGGGTTCAACCGAAGTGGACCTCAATACAAATAGTGACCCACAAGCAGCATGCATGTGCGTTAACATCCCCCACCAGATGCTGCTCCCCCTCCATCCCCGACTGCAATATTACTCAACCATCTCAGACATATGATCCCCCATTGGTACACCCACATACAACTCTGCAAGTTTCCCCACCAATCCACACATCCAATATATATATATAAATATCCATCTCTGTTGCCCTAATGAATACACCTAAGGAATGTCAAATACAGGGTATATCAAACTAAGGAAGGCTCAAAGAAGTAAAGTAGAGTGGCTAGAGAAGGTGCGTAAGTGGGTCAACAGCACATGGAGGGTGAAGAACAGGGGAGGGGGGGTTTGGAAAGGGAGGAAAGTTTACTGGAGGGGGACGGTATGTAGCTCCCACAACATATATATTCCTACGGTGCCACCAGAAACATAAATATGTAAAAACCACCCCCCAGTAACAGGATACTGGCTGCATTGTCACTAAGGTAATATACTCCTCTGATCTTTCTGTGGATATGGTCCCGGATTTTGGACTGATGTGGCTATTCTCCCATCCATCACGTTGACATATTTATAAGAATGCTTGAAAGGAAATCTGTTCATTGAGGCCACGAGGTCTCATAGAGCTTAGAAGAAAAATCCACCTGGTTTCCTTTTGTAGTACTTTCCTGTCAAAATTGCTTTCTCTAATAAGGGGCGCTACCACATGGAATTTGATGATGGTGGGGTCTCCATCATGATTTTGGTTGACATGTTGTGACGCAGGAGTGTCTTCTTTTCTATTAATATGTACCACATGTTCTAAGATGCGTCTCCGCAACCCACAGATGGTTTCGCCAATGTACTAGGCTCCACATATACATCTCATTTCAAGGTCTCTAGCGCATGATTGAAAGTCTGTATATTGGGAGCAGTTCCACCGCACTCGTAGGTATTGGCCTTTTGGTATCCCATGGCGCATAGCATATGGGTGCCAGTTATCTCAGGCCAACAGACTGTTGGTTGCTGTGGACTTTCTGAATATATTGGTTTTTAATTGTCCATTTGGTAATTTAGTGATGGTCAAATCCAGAAATCTGATGTTATTCTCCTGTATCTCATATGTGAAGAGGAGACCGAGATCAATGATATTCAGGAGGTCTATCAGTTCAATAAATCTTTCTTTTGTATCATTCCACACTATGAAAATATCATCGATGAATTGGAACCACAGTGTTGCCGCTTCGACACGTGACTCCAATCCATTGGTGAAAACCACATTCTTCTCCCACCAGCCCAGGTAGAGGTTGGCATAAGTGGGCGCACAAGGGCTACCCATGGCCACTCCCCTGAGCTGGTGAAAGATACCCCATACTAGGCAGACAGACAGACTTAAATGTTCATCATCCCCACAGCTGACTGATATTACTGCAGGAGATTTCTAATACTTTATATGTGCCAACACTGCGCTAAGAGAGAGCTTCAAAATTAGAGTCAATGCACCATAGGAGAGCTACATTATACCACATATGCTGACCAGGGACGTAGCACTAATAACTCATGGTGTGCATTCCCGCGGGCCAGCACATATAGTCTGGGTGGTAGTCTACCAGGGGGCAGATACTCTCTGAATTTTTAGTCCACAAATTTCTCTTTGCCTCATACATCTTGTAAAGAGGCAAAGAGTATATATATATATATATATATATATATATATATATATATCGTTATATCAAACACCTTTTTTTAAATATGTTAATAAACATTATGTTTTTAGTCGACTTCTCATAATATATTTTGGTAGTCAACATTCTACAAGTGCCTCAGTTTACACTATTCTTGCAGTACTGGTGGTATCTATAAGGTTAAAAGGTCACAAGACTGTGAAGAACGAGTTGTTAAAAAAAGGATAAGGATAGCAACTGTAAGATGTGGTATTATTCATACATCTTTTGAATAAATTAATAAAGTTGAATATTGTTTCTTAAATAAAGAACACAATGATATTTAATAAAGTAACGCTTAACATAAAATTATTTCTTTATTAAAAAGGATAGTAAAGTGGTTGTACTTTAAAATTTATTATTAAGTATGATAACACATTCATATTGGAACATATTGATGTTTAGTATATTTGTGCTAAGTTTTAACTAAATAATAAATATTGTGAGTCTCTATAAAATGGAAATGAATAAGGAAATCACATTATGTTTCAAGATTATGTTGCAATTTGTTATCACAAGATAACTAAGGTGTATATATATATATATATATATATATATATATATATATATATATACACAGTGCCTTGCGAAAGTATTTGGCCCCCTTGAACTTTTCAACCTTTTGCCGCATTTCAGGCTTCAAACATAAAGATATAAAATTTTAATTTTTTGGTGAAGAATCAGCAACAAGTGGGACACAATTGTGAAGTGGAACGAAATTTATTGGTTATTTTAAACTTTTGTAAAAAATAAAAAACTGAAAAGTGAGGCGTGCAATATTATTCGGCCCCTTTACTTTCAGTGCAGCAAACTCACTCCAGAAGTTCAGTGAGGATCTCTAAATGATCCAATGTTGTCCTAAATGACTGATGATGATAAATATAATTCACCTGTGTGTAATCAAGCCTCTGTATAAATGCACCTGCTCTGTGATAGTCTCAGGGTTCTGTTTAAAGTGCAGAGAGCATCATGAAGACCAAGGAACACACCATTCAGGTCCGTGATACTGTTGTGGAGAAGTTTAAAGCCAGATTGGGATACAAAAAGATTTCCCAAACTTTAAACATCCCAAAGAGCACTGTGCAAGTGATCATATTAAAATGGAAGGAGTATCAGACCACTGCAAATCTACCAAGACCCGGCCGTCCCTCTAAACTTTCATCTCAAACAAGGAGAAGACTGATCAGAGATGCAGCCAAGAGGCCCATGATCTCTCTGGATGAACTGCAGAGATCTACAGCTGAGGTGGGAGAGTCTGTCCATAGGACAACAATCAGTCGTACACTCCACAAATCTGACCTTTATGGAAGAGTGGCAATAAGAAAGCCATTTCTCAAAGATATCCATAAAAAGTCTTGTTTAAAGTTTGCCACAAGCCACCTGGGAGACACACCAAACATGTGGAAGAAGGTGCTCTGGTCAGATGAAACCAAAATCGAACTTTTTGGCCACAATGCAAAACGATATGTTTGGCGTAAAAGCAACACAGCTTATCACCCTGAACACACCATCCCCACTGTCAAAC
This sequence comes from Leptodactylus fallax, assembly GCA_947044405.1. Lineage (NCBI taxonomy): Eukaryota > Metazoa > Chordata > Amphibia > Anura > Leptodactylidae > Leptodactylus > Leptodactylus fallax. Next base: position 6,352,250 of record CAMRHE010000024.1, read on the forward strand.
ATGGTGGTGGCAGCATCATGGTTTGGGCCTGCTTTTCTTCAGCAGGGACAGGGAAGATGGTTAAAATTGATGGGAAGATGGATGGAGCCAAATACAGGACCATTCTGGAAGAAAACCTGTTGGAGTCTGCAAAAGACCTGAGACTGGGACGGAGATTTATCTTCCAACAAGACAATGATCCCAAACATAAAGCAAAATCTACAATGGAATGGTTTACAAATAAACGTATCCACGTGTTAGAATGGCCAAGTCAAAGTCCAGACCTGAATCCAATCGAGAATCTGTGGAAAGAGCTGAAAACTGCTGTTCACAAATGCTCTCCATCCAACCTCACTGAGCTCGAGCTGTTTTCCAAGGGAGAATGGGCAAGAATTTCAGTCTCTCGATGTGCAAAACTGATAGAGACATACCCCAAGCGACTTGCAGCTGTAATCGCAGCAAAAGGTGGCGCTACAAAGTATTAACTTAAGGGGGCCGAATAATTTGGCACTCCCCACTTTTCAGTTTTTTATTTTTTACAAAAGTTAAAAATATCCAATAAATTTATTTCCACTTCACGATTGTGTCCCACTTGTTGTTGATTCTTCACCAAAAAATTTAAATTTTATATCCTTATGTTTGAAGTCTGAAATGTGGCAAAAGGTTGAAAAGTTCAAGGGGGCCGAATACTTTCACAAGGCATTGTATATTGTGAGTGTGTGAACCCAGAGGGCGCTAGTGAGCGACCCAAAGCCGGGCTTGAAATGGTCCTCAGCCACACCCGTGGGTAGGGGCACCAACTCCAAACGGAGTGTCTGCAGCAAGAGAGAGTCCTGTGGAGACCTGCAGGAAGCAGGGAGATGGGGAACCAGTCGGATACGGACGGGCGGTCTGTCCCAAGAGGACTGGGGTCCTGAAAGGACTAACTGAGCCAGGCTGTTTGTTATTTTTTGTTCCATTTGTAAGCTGAGTAAAAGCCATTTTACTTTGGATTAGCACCGTCTGAATGCTGCTTCTCCGGCAACCAGTACCACCTACACCACTGTCGAGTCCAGGAGGCTGCCGCCTTTGAGGCTAAATCCCCCCAAATTGCCACATATGGTGCTTCGGATGCGGGCACAAAGAGATCCACGCAAGTCCTGGAAGACAAGTGTTTGGTAACTGCAGTACTGTTAAATGTGCATTGTGGCCTACAGCTGGAAGAAATCTGTGATTTCAACTGAGAAACCCAGGAGGGGTGATTGGAACTGCAAAACAGCAAACTGTGTGCAAAAACTGGTGAAAGTAAAACTCTGGAAGAGGAATCCAGGGAATGGACTTTGTGTATACTGTGGCACAGAAGTCTGTAAAGTGCTTGCTGATGGCAAGAAAGTAAGCAATGTGTAGAAGCTGGATATTGCAAACAGTCTATGTGAAAGGCTATGGTGCCATGTTTGTGTTTTCTGTGGAAGACAGAAGAAAATGCTGTTTGTTGTAGTGCCACATAAGTTAACTGTTTGGTGAATACATTTGACTGCAGAAGATAGTAAAAAGTTGCTGCTGGTTGAACCCAAGGTTTCTGTGGAATATTGTGTAATCTTGTTATTAAACCATGGGCAAGAAAAAGAAAATTTCAGTTTGTAAGAAAGCATAAAAGCTGTGCACAAGTGTGTCTCTGCAGCAGTCTCAAGGCAGAGAGACACAAAACCCAGAACAGAGCATGTGGAGTGCAAGTAAAGATAATGGGTTGCATGAGAGTGACTTAGTTTTTCTGAAGCACCTCTGTTCTGTGAATGAATATGTCCCTGCTGACTGTGTGTCTCATACTGCAGTGCATGAAAGCGCCAAAGATGAAAATATTATGGTGCAGCAGCTTCAAGATGAGATTAAAACCAGCAGGTTCATTTATGAGGATGAAATATCTGATTGGAAATGGCAACTTGAGGTATCAGGAAAAGAGAACCTTAAGTTAAAGAAAGAGCTTGACTCTATGAAGAGGTTATATCCTAGTCATTGTGAAAATGTTGTGCTGGGTTTGCCTGGAATGGACTGTGTCACTAAGAAGGAGTTTGCAGAAATAAAATGCGCTCTATCTAATAAAGTTATACAGAGTGCAGAGCAAAAGTAAGTGCTTGAGAAGCAATTGCAGGATTTAAAGGAGCAGCATGTCCAAGACTCCATTGCCAAAGAGAGTGTCATTGAAAAATTAAGAGATGACCTTGAAACTGCTAAACGTGAGAAAAGTGAATTTTTGCAGTGTCAGTCAGAATGTTTGGATGACCACGTCAGGAAGTGTGAAAAACTTTTGGCTGCATTAACTGATAAAGAAAATGAACTTGAAGAGCTGAGGAAGTATTTGTCTGACCAAGAGAGTGATTTAGAATCTGTGGTGCAGACATTGCAGTCAGAGCAAAACTTGCATGAACTAAAGCAGGTTCGCTAACCAATGAAGTGAAGGAAAGGCAGAGCAGAACTGGAGTTCTGGAACAAAGAGAAAGGAAAATCAAAGCTAGAATATGTAGCCTGGAGAGGGCGCTGTCAGGATCTTGTGAAGATAATGAGAAATTGTTTTGGTGCAAAATAAAGACAAAGAATTGATGGAGATGTTGTCTGTCCATGCTCAGAATTTACAAACCTTACAGGAGAGTCACAAAGAAGCTGAGAAAAACCTGGAATCTGTGCAGACATTGTATGAGGACAAAGCCAATGCTTATGACAAACTGGAAAAGGCCAAGAGAGAATTGGACCTCCAGATAGAAGACATAAGGATTCAGTTTGAGGAAAACCTGTCTAATTTATCTGCTGAGATTGTAGATCTAAAAATGCTTGTTGCTAAACTAAAGGTGCAAGTGGACAAACAGGAGGAAGTTGCACGCATCAAGGAACAGCTGGAGTTTCAGATAGAACAGTTAAAAACTGAAGTTGAATCTAAAAGAGAAGAATTGGATCAATTGCAGCAGTCTTTATCCAATACTGAACAGTCGGCATCTGCACTATCTTCAAAGCTGGCAGCACTAGAAGCTTGACAAAAAGTCTGCAGATGAGCAGAAGCTTTATCAGTAGATGTTGAAGGATCAGTTCAATATAATTCAGGGAACAGTGAGGGAAGCAGAAAATATCATCCAGGATGCAGTTGCTAAACTTGATGATCCCCTACATATCCGCTGCACTAGTTCACCAGATAACCGGGTCAAACCGAGCAAAAGTTGCTGTAGACTTATTAACCTCCCTCTCGAATGGGCACTCCAAATACATACAGAATATGACAGATTCCTCTGACTTAATTGGAGCACTGGTACAGTTTGCACACTTAACAGCAGATACAATTGTAAATGGCAGTGCAACGTCTCACTTGGCACCACCAGACCATGGAGATTGTCTTGTAGACAACTGCAGGGAATGTGGAAGCCAGAGTTTACAGTATCTGAATGAGCTGAAGGATAAGCAGTCTTTGATGGATGCTGACCTGACAAATGTTAGAAGAACACTGCAGAATATCCTAGAATTAGGAGACATGGTGGATAAAGAGATGGCATCTACATCTGCTGCCATAGAAGATGCAGTGCGAAGGATTGAGGAAGATCTGCAAGTTGCAATAGTAAAAACTGAGATGGAGGCTGTGCAGAAAAATGTGGCAATGAAGAACGTTCTGGAGCTGGAATCAGAGATTTGTGCGCTACAGAAGGTGTTAGAATTGGAGAAAGCTGCCAGCATAGAGGCAGAGAAAGCAGAGCCATTAAGGCAGCCAGAACATGTAACCAAAAAGCATCTGGGTACTGACAGTAAAGACTGTGATGGTGGAAACTTGGCATCCCAGTCCTCCAGTGTTAGCACAGAGAATGAAAATAACTTGGAGAATGTTGAGATGACGATATCACTAGCTCCTGTACTGTCAGAAAGGGATTTTCACAAAAATTCTTGCAATCCATCGCAGTACCGCAAAATGCCTCCAGGAAGTTATGCGTATGAGAAAGAGGAGGTAAGAATAGAGTATGGAAGTGGTTCTCCTGCTGCCATTCAGATGTGGAAGTTTTATAAAGAAACCATTCCAATATATGATGTGGCAGTTGTTAAAGACATACCAGAAAATGTAGTTCAGCGTGATCTATTTTGTGAGTGTGTACTGTATGGCCCTCGTGCAGAAGGAGAAGATATTGCAGTACAGAACTTGTGTTTCTCAAAGAAGAGAGCAAGCAGCCTATGTCTCCTAAACTTCTAAGCCTTGATGGTGATGGCAAAGATCAAAAGGATAAGAAATGTGGTGTGGAAAAACCACGTGAAGATCATGCCCGTGGCTACTTTGACTATATTGAAGAAAATAAATACAGCAGGTCTAAGTCCCCACTGCCACCGGTGGAAGAGGAAGATGAAAAACTGGATGAAACTAGTGTCTCGAATGGCAAAGTTTGCTTTGAGATGAAGGTTACAGAAAAGGTACCAGTGAAACATTTAGACTCTAAAGACATTGATGTGCATGAAGTACGTGTTCGTTGGTCTCTGCCTCCCTGTGGATTCATGATAGGTGAAGATGAAAATTCTTACGGCTATTCACTAAAAGGATCAATGTCATGCAATGGGATGGCTGAAGACTATGGCGAGAAATATGATGAAAATGATGTGATCCCCTGTATGGCGAATTTTGAAGGTGATGAAGTAGAACTTGCCTTTGTACAGAATGGCCAGAATCTTGGCATAGCATTTAAAGTGCTGAAAAAACGGAAATCTCGATTGATCGGAATTTGGAAAAAGAGACCGCCAGATTGGGACATGTGGACAATCACAGGACAAGTTTATTTGATTAAAGAGGGACGTCGCTTTAGTATGTCTTGTCCCATTGTAGCTCACCCCATGGGTAGTGAGCTGAGGGGGAGTTATGTGAGTGTGTGAATCCAGAGGGCGCTAGTGAGCGACCCAAAGCCGGTCTTGAAAAGGTCCTCAGCCACACCCGTGGGTGGGGGGCACCAACTCCAGATGGAGTGTCTGCAGCAGGAGAGAGTGCTGTGGAGACCTGCAGGAAGCAGGGAGACGGGGCACCAGTCGGAGACGGACGGGCGGTCTGTCCCAAGAGGACTGGGGTCCTGAAAGGACTAACTGAGCCAGGCTGTTTATTATTTTTTGTTCCATTTGTAAGCTGAATAAAAGCCATTTTACTTTGGATTAGCACCGTCTGAATGCTGCTTCTCTGGCACCCAGTACCACCTACACTGCTGTTGAGTCCAGGAGGCTGCCGCCTTTGAGGCTAAATCCCCCCAAATTGCCACTATATATACAGTGCCTTGCGAAAATATTCGGCCCCCTTGAACTTTTCAACCTTTTGCCCCATTTCAGGCTTCAAACATAAGGATATAAAATTTTAATTTTTTTGGTGAAGAATCAACAAGTGGGACACAATTGTGAAGTGGAATGAAATTTATTGGTTATTTTAAACTTTTATAAACAATAAAAAACTGAAAAGTGGGGCGTGCAATATTATTCGGCCCCTTTACTTTCAGTGCAGCAAACTCACTCCAGAGGTTTAGTGAGGATCTCTAAATGATCCAATGTTGTCCTAAATGACTGATGATGATAAATATAATCCACCTGTGTGTAATCAAGTCTCTGTATAAATGCACCTGCTCTGTGATAGTCTCAGGGTTCTGTTTAAAGCGCAGAGAGCATCACGAAGACCAAGGAACACACCAGGCAGGCATGTGATACTGTTGTGGAGAAGTTTAAAGCCAGATTTGGATACAAAAAGATTTCCCAAACTTTAACCATCCCAAGGAGCACTGTGCAAGCAATCATATTGAAATGGAAGGAGTATCAGACCACTGCAAATCTATCAAGACCCGGCCGTCCCTCTAAACTTTCATCTCAAACAAGGAGAAGACTGATCAGAGATGCAGCCAAGAGGCCCATGATCACTCTGGATGAACTGCAGAGATATACAGCTGAGGTGGGAGAGTCTGTCCATAGGACAACAATCAGTCGTACACTGCACAAATCTGGCCTTTACGGAAGAGTGGCAAGAAGAAAGCCATTTCTCAAAGATATCCATAAAAAGTCTAGTTTAAAGTTTGCCACAAGCCACCTGGGAGACACACCAAACATGTGGAAGAAGGTGCTCTGGTCAGATGAAACCAAAATCAAACTTTTTGGCTACAATGCAAAACGATATGTTTGGCATAAAAGCAACACAGCTCATCACCCTGAACACACCATCCCCACTGTCAAACATGGTGGTTGCAGCATCATGGTTTGGGCCTGCTTTTCTTCAGCAGGGACACGGAAGAGGATTAAAAGTGATGGGAAGATGGATGGAGCCAAATACAGGACCATTCTGGAAGAAAACCTGTTGGAGTCTGCAAAAGACCTGAGACTGGGATGGAGATTTATCTTCCAACAAGACAATGATCCCAAACATAAAGCAAAATCTACAATGGAATGGTTCACAAATAAACATATCCAGGTGTTAAAATGGCCAAGTCAAAGTCCAGACCTGAATCCAATCAAGAATCTGTGGAAAGAGCTGAAAACTGCTGTTCACAAATGCTCTCCATCCAACCTCACTGAGCTCGAGCTGTTTTCCAAGGAAGAATGGGCAAGAATTTCAATTTTTCGATGTGCAAAACTGATAGAGACATACCCCAAGCGACTTGCAGCTGTAATCGCAGCAAAAGATGGCGCTACAAAGTGTTAACTTAAGGTGGCCGAATAATTTGGCCCGCCCCACTTTTCAGTTTTTTATTTTTTACAAAAGTTTAAAATATCCAATAAATTTCATTCCACTTCACGATTGTGTCCTACTTGTTGTTGAGTCTTCACCAAAAAATTAAAATTTTATATCCTTATGTTTGAAGCCTGAAATGTGGCAAAAGGTTGAAAAGTTCAAGGGGGCCGAATACTTTCACAAGGCACTGTATATACTATTATGTGATTGCTTGATAAAAATATGAATAGCGATATTGTTACATATCATATTAATATTTTAATATAAAAATAAGTATGATATATAAATGAATGATATGGTACTCTGATATTATAAGGTTAGTAAATCACCTACTTTGGGTGAAGTATTAGGGAAAAAAAAGTTATTTTCAATCAAGTCCAAGATTACAATAAAGTTTGATATCAAATATTAATAAAAAGACTTTGACAGTTACAAGAAGAAAAAGATGTGCAAAAGGAAACAACTTGAAAGTATCAAAACTATACACTTAACCTTATGCCATAATTTGTTACTGATGAAAAATTATTACTGGAGTTTGGAAACATTGATAAGATAATGATTGGACTGAGTTATAAAGATTGTTTTTCATCAATGTTCTTGTGGAATCTTATCAACTGCAAAATTGCAATGAAAGTTGGTTGGCGAGCAAAAGGGTTATGGATGATAAAACCCTAACACAGATATTCTGTATAAGAGACTGTAATACTATTATGAACTGAAGTGACAGTGTAAACAGAAAAGTGTCTTATGACAAAGTTATAAGAAGTAATACATACTTAATATACGGACTTTGTTGTTATATCAATATCTTCATAATAATATCCAATAACTTTATTGGACGATGTTATAATATCTGCACAATATGATGGAAATCTATAAACTAAAGGACTTAAGCGGGTTAATTTATTGATTTAATACAAACACTGTATATGATTTAATTTCAAACTCATATTTCAGATGCTACTAAAGAATGATAAACAGTATGCCCAAAACCTCTGTGTGAACGGGACATAGGTGGGAATGTGAGTTTTGTGAGCTCCACTTGTGCCAATATTGAGGAGTTAAATCTCCGGGCAAACTTACTGGGGGAGATTTAAGATTTAATAACTCCAATCTTCATAACTCTATCACCAATGGTAGAGAGCCTCATTTACGATTAGGTGCACGTTTCTGCCGGGTCATACCCCAGGATGGGAAATCTATACCAGCTTGTAGCTGGCATAGATTTCCAGCACCATTTTCACTAGGCCGGTCTAGCCCCCTGCTCATACCCACCATGCCCCTTTTTGTGAAAGTGGCGAGAGCAGTGCAAAAAAAAATTAAAATAAACATGGAAGAAAAAAATATACAAGGCATAGTAAATCTGCCCCACTGTTTTTAAATGACAATATTTTATTTTAGTGAACTTGTCCAATTTTACTTAGCTAAAATTCCATCCAAACTACACAAGGGCATCAAGTGTATAACATAATTCTTTCCTATTGAGTATAAATATTTACATTAGACATAAAATATGACAGGCCTTGATTTAAAGTCAAAGCCCTCTAGAATGCTGTACATGTAGTCGTTTTACTTGCTGCAGTGTATTTTTTTTTTTTATTACATAACACCACAACAACCATTGAAAATACATTGACAAAGTCAAGATACAGTTCCGAGCCACAGTTTACATGTTAAGCAAGTTAAAATTTGCTACATTTATATAAGCTATGTGTAAGTCACTGACTAAAAAAATCTAATTTTAAATGTGGTGCATATCCAATGAAAACTGTTAACCATGAACAGAGGAGAATATACAAACATATATAAATATTTTATATCCTCAAATAACCACAACTAAATACTATTAGGCTGGAGTCCCACGTTGTGAAAAACCTCACACTGTAGAAACGCTGCATCAAAAAATGCTTCGTTTTACAGTACCTACAAAGTTAATGGGATTTTGACTAATCCCATCTACACATTGCGGAAAAAAATCTGTAGCAAAAGTGAAGAAAAGTGTAGAAAAGTGTAGAAAAGTGTTTTTGAAAATCACAGCATGTCAATTATAATTTCCAAAAAAAATAAAATTCCAGCTCCAGGCAAAGATTTCATAATAAAAAATAAGTTAATTTTCCTATAAAACATCTCCAGCCGCATGATCAACTGTGCTTATGTGGTTTGAGGCACCATACCTCTTAGTCATAGCATAAACTAGGTCGTCACTGCACAACATTTTAAAACCAAAAAAACCCTACCCCCTTTATCACATGATGAGAGATTAAATACAAAATACAAGTGGCACTTCAAATACTAAACATTTACAAGTGACATCCAAAATCAAATAGAAATTAGAATCCATCTTTTTCAAAACATTATCACTATTAATATTTCTGGATTAACCAACTTTCCAAAATGCAGATTTCATATATGTTTATATATATATATATTATATTATATATATATATATATTAAAAAACATGATTGAAATGAATACTATAATATCGGAATAACATTTCACATTAGACAAAAACACATATTAAATGTTCATATCAAATACTATTTGGTACAAAAAGAAGAAATAGAAGATTAATCCATTGCATTTACCCCTTAGGTCAACATATCCTCAGTCCAGAGTGCATAAAAATCCCATCAAAAACTAATCACTTCCGTATAATGTCGCAAGTTGAAATTTCTCATGTGACATATCATGTGATAAATGTCAAACACAGGCGGCAAATACAAAACCATAAACATGATTCGCAGCCAGCCCATTCACATAAATACAAATCCATAGAAAGGAAATCTACAACAGGAAATACGATTTTACACACTAGTAGTAATCACCTCCGACATACTATTAAGACCATTCTAGTGGGTGAATTGATTAGAGTAAGAGAGCTTGTTCCACTGATTCCTGTTACTATGAAAAATGACACTTAATAGATTATGTGAGAGGGGTCACCCTGAATGGACATTAAAAAGAACAGATAGGATAGTAAGGAGTAAGCCCTGCCCGATGTTGCTAAATAAGAGTAAGCACTGGTATGACGGTCACCATGTAATTTATGTTGATTTTTGTGACATAAGCAATTTAATATACGTAGGCTGCATCATTCAGGCAGTCAAAGTATGTATAGTTGAACATCTGGCATATTGTAGTAAGGAGATTAATGACAGCATAAAGGAGATGTTTCTTCATTCAATTTTTATGCAATAGAGCATGTTTCTAGACCACCACGGGGTGGACACTGGCATAAAATGGTACTAAAAAGAGAAGCCTTTTGGCCATAATATTATCTATATAATATTATCTAGTGCAATTGTTAGCTGCCAATTTTGATGGTTATTTGTTCAGTAGTATGTGAAAGAGTAGTGGAGATCTATTAATGTGATTTCAATTCCACGGTTGTTATATTAAATATTGGGTTGCCTATGAGGGACGGAATCTTAACCATATGTGATAGGTTACAGTTTCTTATATTTAGTAGATAGTTTATTGTATGAAGTCCTTTTTTGTATCTGTTTGATCTGCCCTCTTGACTTGCAATATGCGCTATGATAAGCTACAGAAATGGTTACTTTGTTTCAAATCATATGATATAAATGCTTTAATCTGGGTTGTACATAGAATGAAATTTTAAGTTTGCCGTTATTTATTACCTTCACATTATGTGACGTCATGTGATCGGACACCAGCTTTCTATGGATTTTTATATATGTGAATGGGCTGACTACAAATCATGTTTATGGTTTAGTATTTGCTGCCTGTGTTGGACATTTATCACATGATATGTCACATGGGAAATTTCAACTTCTGGCATTATACAGAATATTATACATGATTAGTTGTTGATGGGATTTTTATGCATCTGGACTGAGGCATATGACTAAGGCCATGACTAAGAGGCATGGCGCATCGAACCGCGTAAGCACGGTTCATCATGTAGCATGTTTTAAAGGAAGATTAAAAGTTATTTTTTATTATGGAATCTTTGCCTGGAGCTGGAATTTAATTTTTTTTTGGAAATTGTGTTGCCTTACCTTTGAGTCTAGGGTATTTTTCTGAGCACCGGCTTAGCATGGTTGCAATATCGTATTGAAGATGATCAAGGTGACCTGTTTATAAATTTCTTCTTTGCATGTCAATTATACCTGAGAAAATGCTGGCGTTTTCTATACAAGTATAATAAGGGCAAAAAGTCTGCAGAGGAAAACTCTGTGAAAATGCAATGAAAAACAATGCAGAAAAAGACACAATGATTTTTTTGCTGAATTTCGCTACGTGGAGCCTTAGTCTTAAAGTAATTCACCAGAACCCAATATATCCACCCAACCCGACATATAGGGTTATAAGTTATGGCTATCTGAATCAAACAGTGTTTTTCCTTTCTGAATCTGTGCCTCCATTGCAGAGATGTCACAGTTTTTGCCAATATGCAAATTAGCTCTTTTGAAAAATGAAGGCTTTGCTGCAGCACCTTCATTGCTCATATGCTGAGCTCTAGTGACAGGTTTCCATTAAAGGGAAATTCCCACATAAGAAAGTTACCCCCTAGAGCGTTGCACGTACTGCCCACCCACTACTCCATTCAGAACGGGGAACAAAAGTCAGTTTTCCTAACAGTGGAGAACTGAGTGGTTAAACTCCTACTGATCTGCAAGTTACGAGGAAAAACCCCTCTAAGGTGACATTAACAAGATTGTAATTTAACAAGGTTGTAATTTACTATAACAGTAATTTGAGGAAAGGGTGTGATGTACCTTTATTCACTTATAGCTCAGGACTGGATTAGAGACCTGAATCTGAATTGTAACATTTACCATACAAATATGCAGGATGGACTAACATATTGTAGATTTTAGATATCTGCAAGATTCTAAACCTCATGTTTGTTAACCCCTTCCCATCACAACTAGAGATAGGTGAACCAATATGTTTGTTTTTTAACTAAACTGAATAATTGCAAATTCATCTCAGACTAACTAAAATGGCTGCAAAGACATACATTGCTCAGTCAAAATACAGAAGAGACAGATGTCTGAGTCACTGTGAAGTCCTAACATCACCTGACAGCTTCAGTCAATAGTCAGTAATATGTGGACACCTTACAGTACAGATGTCACATACAGTATATAAAGGTGCTGTGTGCAAGAACACGAGGCATAACGACGCGACGTGACCCCTGAGACCCAATCAGCGGCCACTGACTACAGGCAGAAGTGCCAAAGAGCACAGAGGAGCCGCAGAGTGCAGGAAAGGTGAGTTAACATTGTTTTTTGTGTTTCATCATTTCTCCTGAGCCTCCGCTTATTATACTCAAGGGTCTGAAGAGAACACTAAGTATAATAATAGCTAGTGAGTAGCAACAATTGGAATATTATAACAGTTGGAAAATTATACTGTGTGCAGGGGCCGCTATGGGACATAATACGGTGTGCAGGGGCCACTATGGGACATAATACTGTGTGCAGGGACCACTATGGGACATAATACTGTGTGCTGGGGCCACTATGGGAGATAATATGGTGTGCAGGGGCCACTATGGGACATAATTCCGCTTGGAGGGGCTGCTATGGGACATAATACGGTGTGCAGGGGCCACTATGGGACATAATACTGTGTACAGGGGCCACTATGGGACATAATACCTTGTGCAGGGACCACTGTGAGATAATACCTTGTGCAGAAGCCACTATGGGACATCATTCTGTATAACGGTGTGTTTTTGCACAAAAAACACAGGCATTTTTTTTTTTTTTTTTGTGCAAAAATGCACCATGTAAAAGTTCCGGTAGCCTAAGAATATAGCTGCATCCAGATACATAGTGTGTTTCCACCATAAGGATGCTGCCATACGGTGCTCCTGGACACATACATTTACCACTAATTGCGGGATGCACATGTACTTTCATTGCTTCTAATCGGAAAGTACAGGTGCGGCCCAAGAAATAGAAGTACACGCATGCGTCCTAAAGCATCTCATGGCAGCACTTCTGTACTATGGTTTGTGGTATATGACTTTAGTTTAGGGGTCGTCAGACTTACAATTATTGACCGGCACTCCGAGTACCTCATCTTTGATTTTTTTATTTAAAATCGGCACTCCGAACAAAAAAGGTTGCCTACCCCTGCAATAGACCTTCCCCGAAATTGTATAACTAAAAAGTTCATCTGGCCCCGCAAAAAAATGGTTCCCTATGCATAGAATATGGAAATATAAAAAAAATTACCAGTGTCTCCAAGAAATGTTATTTATTTTTTTTTAAGTTTTGGATTTTTATAAGGGTTTAAATCGTAAATAAAACTATATGAATTTGGTATCCCTGGAATCATAGAATACAGGTAACATGTCATTTTACATTTCTTTGGTCTTTTTTGACCTAACCCATTTATCCATTTTTAATGGACATGACCATTTAATGTCCGTTAAAAAAGGATCCCATAGACTTGCATTGAGTCTGTTTGGCTGACAAAATGGCTAAAGATAGTATAGGTGAGTGAAAAATGGACCATCAAAAAATGGACATGTGTATGGACATACAGAACACACTAGGGCACATTTATCAATACGATCTATCTTTCCACTCTCAAATCTCATTTGCAGTTTTAGACATATTTATGAATCTGTCATACAGAGCTTCATAAATATGGAGTGTTTCTAGAACAGTTTATGTGGGGCAGATTTACTAATACTGTTTAAGGTTGAGGCCCCACGTTGCGCAAACACAGCTTTTTTGTTGAAGATTTTGCTGCAATTTTTTGAGCCAAAGTCAGGAGTGGATTTTGCAGAAGGGAGAACTATAAGTGCTTACTATATATTTTCCATTACTTTTGTAGCCATTCTTGGCTTTGGTTCATAAAACCACAGTAAAATCTGCAACAACAAAAAAAAAAACTGCATTTCTGCAATGTGGGGCCTCAGCCTAAAAGAGACAGTACAAATTTAGACTATACAGTCTTAAACTCAAACAGATTTAAGTGCCTGATGCTGTTTGATAAATTTGTGATATTCTTAGACTGTGTAGTCTGACTTTACATCCTTTATATCTCATATTGCAGAACAGGACCAAAACCACAATCATCCAAATCCAGGTAGGTATGGAATGTGGAAAAGAACCGCGCTTACCCAGGGGTCTTCAGAACAATCCTTTATTGGAACCAGGACATACAACGCGTTTCGGAGCGACAGCTTGCTCCTTTTTCAAGTGTACAAATTGGTGTATAACATATAGTGACCCAGGTCAGGTTTGTCGCGTTGTGTGTCCTGGTTCCAATAAAGGATTGTTCTGAAGACCCCTGGGTAAGCGCGTTTCTTTTCCACATTCCATACCTACCTGGATTTGGATGATTGTGGTTTTGGTCCTGATCTGCATTGTGATGTACACATCCTTGTGACGGAATTGCAGTGGCTGCCCATTCTGGTTGTCTACCCTTCTTTTCAATAGTTTTTTATTGAAATTTTTAACAGGAATACATTACAGGTTGGAAACACATAAAAAAAAAACAAGGGCACAGTTATGGCCTCACATACATCATAAACGCAGTACAATACAATATACTCAGGTGAGGTACATCCATGAATAAAGTACATATAGTGACAATGCATAGTAAGAGCAAGTAAGTCTTTCCAAACATATGATAAACCTAACACGTTAAGGCTATATGGAACGACAATCAAGTTTGGTCATGAGAAGGGGGAGGTGGGGAACGGGCTAGTGGAGGATAAGGTGCAAAGCGAAGGGCAAAACAACAAAGGAACAGAAAACACAAACCATAGTCCAGGCCTAGAGAACGAATAAAGTCGGATCATATCCTCCAACCCACAGAGTAGGTGGTTCGCCCCCTTAAACAAGGGGGGAGACCCATCAGCTACCAGGTATCAATTTTCCAATTACTTAAATAGATAGTATATAGGTGTTCCAGGAAAAACAAATCAGAGCGGCCCCCAGAGGCTATAAAAGTAAAATAAAATGTAATACCCTAGTGTCAGGGAAGGCTATGGTGTATAGTCCGTCAATGAGTGTACGGTGGGGGGAATGCCTCTGCCCATGACTCCCAATGCGTCCGGAATCTATCCAGGCCCCCTCCATTACATGCACAAATGCGCTCGTATTGATAGTTCAATGACACCGCTGAAATCACCTCTGTCAAGGTCGGGCATGCGGTGGACTTCTATCTTCTTGCAATGAGTAGGCGGGCAGCCCCTAGCACCTGACAAACAACTGTTCTATGTCTACCCGGTATCCTGTGGATACCTAGCAGGAGGAGTGCCAGTTCAGGTGAATACCCCACCACTCCCCCACACAGGCTACTAACCAAGGAAAACACAGAAATCCAATAGGGCTGAATGAGTGGACAGTGCCAGAACACATGGAATAAAGAGCTGTTCTCCACGCATCCCCTCCAACAGCGAGGTGAACACGATGGGTAGAACTTAGCTATGCGTAAAGGAGGGTAATACCAGCGTAGAAGTAGTTTGCTATATTGCTCCCAATGTGAGGCACATACTGTGGATTGCTTAGCCCATCTGATCGCCTCCCGCCAGTGGCCAGCCTCAAATCTACTGCCTATGTCCTCTTCCCAAAGGTTCATGCGTTTAGTCTTGCGAAAAGTGCAATCCATATTCAGAGTTCGATACAGGGTTTAAGTATTATAAGCCACTGTGGAAGCCTGTGGGTGTAAAAGGTCGGCGGCCAACTGCGGTAGGCGCAACTGAGTCGAGGTCGTATCAGACAAGTAGGAAGTCAATCTGGTGTATGTATATGCCTCCCTTGCAGGCAGATCATATGTCTCTTTCAACATGGAGAAGGGTGCCCTAGTGCCTCCCCTATACTGGTCAGAGACATACTTTACCCCACATCTGCGCCACAGGTCTAGGGATAAATGTGGTATCTCGTGAGGGAGCGTCGTAATGGGCAAATTTAGTGTTACCTTAGGAGCATCCCCATCCTGCAGAGTACACAATGCATGCCATGCCCCAATCGTAGCCTGCACAGCCGGTGGAGCAGATATGAAAGATCCGCTCCTGGGTCCTGATGCTAATAGGTAACCCTCCCAATCGGTAGTCCGAACCATTTGGGCCTTCATAACTGGCCACAGTTTGTCATGGTTCGTTGTAAACCAGAATTGAAGTTGACCTAAAACTATGGCTAAATAATAATGATACAAGTTTGGTACACCCATACCCCCATTGTCTCTTGATTTAAACAGTGTATGGAGTGCTATTCTGGGTTTACCACCATTCCATATAAAGGACATCATTTGCTTTTGGAAACTCAGGAAGGTGGACTTTGGTATCGGTATCACTAATGTTCTTAAATAGTAAAGTATCCTGTGAAGGATCAACATTTTATATAACACTATTCTTCTAATCCAACTATGCTCAAATTTAGTTAACCCATCAAGCTCCTTCTGAAGGGTAGCCAGCAGGCCTGGAAAGTTGGCCTTAACTAAATCTTTTGGGTTTGGAGTGAGCTGTATTCCTAGATAGGGTATGGATTGCGAGCACCATTGATAGGGCGATGTGTTTTTGATGTGTTGTATATTGTTTGGAGACAGACCAATTCCTAAGATCTGGGACTTGGATTCATTAACTTTATAATAGGATAACTCTCCGAAATCTTTCAGAATTTGAGATACAGTACGGAGCATATTATTAGAGTAGGAGAGGGACAGAATCACATCATCCACGAATAAGTTAATTCTGTGGTCTGTCCGATCCAACCTGATAACAGACAGATCCGGATGCGTCCTGATCCTTTCGGCCAGAGGCTCCATCACCAATGAAAATATCATAGGAGACAATGGGCACCCCTGTCTCGTGCCATTGGTAATGGCGAAGGGGCGAGACAGGACCCCATTCGCCAGTACTTGTGCGGATGGGTTAGAATAGAGTGCAGAGATTGCAGTAGCAATGGGACCAGAAAAACCAAATTTATGGAGAACCTCGAAAAGATACCCCCAATGTACCCTATCAAACGCCTTCTCCGCATCCAGGGACAGGAGCAGAGAAGGCGCCCGGCGAGCCTGGGCCGCCGCATCCAGCTCGATCACACGCCTCGTGCCGTCTGGGGCCTGTCTCCCCTTAGTGAATGACATCGAGAAGTCTGTTCGTAAGTACTTTCGCAAACAACTTAACGTCCGCATTTAATAGTGATATGGGCCGGTAGTTGGAGGGTCGGGAGGGGTCTTTGCCTGGTTTGGGTAGAGTCACAATCGTTGCGGATAGCATCTCACGGGGAAAGTTTCCTGTCACCATTGCTAAATTAAACACCTCAGTAAGGTGAGCAAGAATAAGTGGCTTGAACAGCTTGTAGTATTCCCCAGAGAACCCATCTGGGCCTGGAGATTTGTTAAGTTTTAATCCATCAATCGCCCTAGCCACTTCCTGAGTGGAAATAGAAGCATTTAAAGACTGCAGCTGTGCAGGTGTAACAGAGGGAAGGTGCAAAGAGCATAGGAATCGGTTAACATCTATCATTGAAGGCTGCGTGGTGTCCGAGTCATCTTTCAAGTTATACAGGTCCTGATAATATTTACTGAATTCATCAGCAATTTGTTGGGGGTGGAAGATTTTAGCTGTGGTCGCTTTAGACACAAGAAATGGAATTTTAGATTTAATCCTTGCTGCCTTAACTCTCTGTGCCATTAGCTTGCTGGCTTTATTGTACGACCGGTAATAAGAGGCTTTCACACGTTTAGAGTGTTTTTCAAAGTCCACCAGTAGACCGCAAAGCAGTCAATAGGGCAGGATTAGGGTCAATTTTATGCTTCTGCTCTACAGTTGCAATAGAAGCATGTAGCTCCCTCATCGTTTTCAGTCGGTTGCGCTTAAAGCGCGAGGCATGCTGAATCATTAGACCCCTAACAAATGCTTTATGTGAATTCCAGAGGCAAAAGTTATCCTCTACCGAGGGGGAATTAATGTCAAAGAATTCAGCAATGTCAGTGTTCAATTTCTCGGTTACCGACTTCAGACACATGACATATGTATTGTTCCACCATGACACGGGAGGAGCCATTGTGCCAGCTAAGTGGATGCTAAGTATGATGGGTGCGTGGTCAGACCACGTGATATTTCCTATTTCACAACTTTATACTCTGAGTAGCATATCACTCTGGACTAGGTACATGTCTATTCTGGAGTAGGATTGGTGACGAGCAGAGTAGTACGTATAATCCTTCTCAGAAGAATGGAAGCACAGCCAAACATCGTGAATCAGCAGCAGCGTCATGTACAATATTGAAATCACCGCATAATAGAACCTGGCCCTGAGCATGCTTCCTACACTTCTTCATTACAGAATTTAAAAAGGAAATCTGAGACGCATTAGGACAGTATACGTTTACAATAGTGGTGGGGCAGTTGTCAAGCAGACAGGTGAGCGCTACATAGCGGCCTTTGGGATCTGAACTGACATGTATTAACTGAAATGACACTGTATGTTTTATCGCTATGAGGACACCCGCAACCTTCTTGGCAGCATTGGAACAAAAGACATGAGGGAACAATTTGTGAGAAAGCTTTGGTGGATGAGAGTCACAGAAATGCGTCTCCTGTATGCAAATTACATCTGCTGCAGATCTGAGAGCCTCTTTCCACAACAATGAACGCTTAAAGGGACTGTTTAGTCCCCTCGCATTAAGTGACAGTAATTTAACACCCATTAATATTTTCAAGAATTAGCAATACAGACTGGTAGTAGAAAGGGTCAGGTAGGAGAACAACACTAAAATGACATCTCTCAGGCCTAGAGAAAAACAATTCGTTAACGGCATTATTCAACACATAACTAGTTAACAGTAAGGGGAGAGAAAATAATGTTACACAACCGAGCAGTATAATACTGCGCAAACTTGGGGGGAAGTTTGCCATAGAATAGGAGGTACAAAACACACCACAGGTGACTCACAGTACGTCCATATTGAGCTATTCACTCAGCGGAGGTGGTAGATTTCCACGGAGGGTCCAACTTATGGGACTCGGCCCTTGAAGGTTTCTGAACATTAGGCGCAGGTGGCGGCAGGTTCCATTGGTGTAACAGGTTTCTCCCGGTGTCAAAGGAGTTAAATGTAAAAGTCACTCCATTCCTGCTAATGATGACTTTAGTCGGGAATCCCCACTTGTAGGGAATGCTGTGTTGCCGGAGGACCGCTGTAACAGGAGCAAGCTCTCTTCTGGCAGCAATGGTAGCCTGAGAAAGGTCAGCATAAAGTTGGATTTCTTTAAAGGGCTCAGGCAAAGATGGTCTTTTCCTTGACTCAAGCATGAGACGATCTTTGACATGGTAGAAATGTATGCGGGCGAAGGTATCTCTAGGAATATGATCAGGCATCCCCTTCGGCTTCGGCAAGAGGTGGGCCCTATCTATTATAAGATCCGCTTCAGAGCATTGTGGTAGGATTGCTTTCATTAAACGTTGTAGATAAGAAGTCAGGTCCCTGGCAGCGACTGACTCTGGTATGCCACGAAACTTGACATTGTTCCGCCTATTCCTATCTTCCATGTCGGCAAGTTTAAGTTTGACCGCCGCTAATTCTTCCTCAAGATCATTGTGGGCATCCACTATAGTGTTGTGTGCCGCAGCAAATTCACTCATCTTATTCTCAACATGGTCTATCCTGTTGCCAAGAGAATCAGCCGTGGAGGATACGGACATAATCGCCTTAGTAATATCCTTCTGAATAGATCTGTGTAATGCTAGCATTATATCCTTTAAGAAGGACTCAGAAGCCGATTGGGTACCTGCAGGGATAGCCTGGAGCACATCCGAGTCACCTAAATGGGGATCTTCTGCAGCCAGGCGAGATTCAAAACAAAACGTGGTATCCCATCTCATCCTTTGCTTTACAGGGCTTTGTGTGGGAGTAATGCTACCTGCTTGGGAGGATGCTTCTGCAGGAGGAACCTCAGGATGGCTGACAAGGGCTGAAGTGGGTGAAGATGGGGGTTGTAGTCCCCTCTTTGAAGCCTGCTGTTGGCCTTCTAAAGCCTTGATCTGGTTGACCTGGGAGCCAGGACTGTCACCAGAGGCCTCCAGATGCGATGGTGTAAGGTGTAAAAGCTGCTCACCTGGAGTGCCGTTGTGTTCCGCGCCGGAGCTGCCCGCCGCCCGCGGCAGCAGGTGCAGGGAGGATCCGCCGGCGCCATCTTGGGCCGAGGCTGGTGCGGCGAAGAAATCAGTAAGCCGCTTCGGGGGGCCTTTTTTCCCCCGTTTCGCCATAGCTCCGCAGTCCTGGGGAGCAGAGGACCGTATCGCGCCCTAAAATCCGAGTGTCACCGGCACCGATTAGTTGCTACGAGCCGCTGGACTATTGTGAGGCCTCAGAGCTTCACAAATCGGCGGCCATCTTAGTCGGCTCCAAGCCACGCCCCCCCTGGTTGTCTACCCTTGATGCCTACATACTTATGATTCTGCACTACAGGGAGTTGTGACTTTTTCACAACCCCATAAGGTGAGCAGTACACTTTACCATCACATTTGTTCTACCCAATTGACGGTATTACACTATTGGTTGCGCGGTGTTGTCTTATTTGTTTCTTTGTTTTGTTACTGTATATCTCATATTGGTTGGCTTAAAAGTGTTTGGCACACTTTTGGCTCATGGAGATGCAACTTAGGTCTCTTTCTGGCTAGGTCATGCCCCTTTCCTGATTTTCCACGCCCCTTTTCACACACGTTAAATAAGGGTCAAAAAAGTGTCTAAAACACTTGATACATGAGGCACAAAGTATATTAGACAGCATTCTTTTTTGTTCAAATTATGGCAGTATTCTAGTTCATTTTGCTTAACCCCTTCCAGTGTTCAAAGCAATAAACATTCCCCCAAATGGTATAACTAAAAAGTACATCTGGCCCCGCAAAAAAAGATGCCCTATGCATCCCCATACACGGAAATAGAAAAAAAGTTACGGGTGACAGAATATGGTGACTTTAAGAAAAAAAATTTTTTTGCAAAGTTTTGTATTTTTGTTAAGGGGTTAAAATGCAAATAAAACTATATAAATTTGGTAATCACAGATGGTTAAGAGGGTTTCAAATTATAAGCACAAAAATCACAGACAAATATAAAATTTATTATTATAAATTCATTGGAGAAGGTCATTAGAGAAGGACTTTGCTTTTTGAATCACCCCATTCACTGAGGCAGAGTATTTAGTCAAGTTCTCCTTTTCCTCCTCCAAGAGAAATTAGATCAGACATCCATTACAATCAATTCATAATTTACTAGGTCTAAGAGCAGAACATTAAAAACAACATAACAATAGAGAACACAAATGTGGTGTGGGTCGCACAAATACCAGGGAGGTTGAGTAAATAAATATCACATATAGTTGTATAAAAAAATATAACCGTACATGTGCATATGTCAAGATACAATAAATGTAAGATATGTATCAAAATAGATGTAGTACTATAACATGATCACAAATAATTGTACATATAATTCATAATATAAAGTGACCAATAAAATGCCACATACAAATATGTTTGTCATATCACAATATTATATCTAAAAACATATCCACTGCATTATAGAGTGGTATATAGCATGGTCCCATGGGAGTAAACAAGCGAGCGTTTAACTTGCTGAATAGTATGGCTATAGTTGTAGTAAAGCACAACTTATTGTGTCTATAGGGCATGACTTATATGAGTATAAGTACAAATACATTGCTGTCAAACTAATAGTATGAGTGTAGCACCACATAACCAGCAAAGCTAATATTGAGGAAACAAAATAAGTTGAATACCAAGGGACCATTATTTGCAAGACTAATCAAAAATCAAGCAAAGACTTACCCTGGTTTGTGCTGGCCTCCAGCCCCAACACATGTTTCGCCCCCTGCTTCCAGGTTTTTATAGGGTAACTCACATGTGTGCCAAATCCAGATAATAGGAAAGAAAAAAAACCCTGTATTACCAGGTACGACAAGCACCATCGCAACTGAAGTCTCGCAACGGTACATGTCATCACACTGTTCCCGCATATGCGGAATAACGTTATGAATGCTGGCAACCATCTTAGAACAGGTAAGTATCAATGCTGCAGAACCTAATATAACAGATGCATGTGAGTCTATCTAGCAAAGCTTCAGAGGATAATATATCTTTGTAACTGGCAGTAGATGTGTATATGAAAGAATAAAGTACCCTGGCAAAAAGGGAGGACTAACAACAGTCTATAAGTGATTATGCAAATACAAATATGGCAAATGAAATGAAGGATGAGAAGGGCTGTTATAAGCCCCTGTGTAATAGTGAATAAATGAATGAACAAACACCTAAGACATACCTAAAGTATGAATGTAATAAATGTGAAACGAACAATAAATAGTGAATGAAGTGTGCGACAAAAATGTGAAGAAATGAAAATGATTAACAAAACTGAAAAAAATCATATAATGAAAAAAATTTATGAAAAAATATGTTTGACCTTCACCCCATTTGTGTTCTCTATTGCTATGTTGTTTTTATGTGTTTTAAATGTTTTGGTCTAAGACCTAATAAATTATGAATTGATTGTAGCTGATGTACTTGTTTTTATAGTTATTGTTTGTAGGTTATTTTTATTTTTTTTTTTAATTTAGATTTTTATTGAGAGAAAATTTTTTGTAATACATAACAGGGAAAGCAATAATACATAGGGATAATAAGGCATCAACAGTATCCATATACATATTGTTGTAGTGATAACACAATTTGGAGGGAGCAAGGGAAAAAGGGAATCAGAAATCAACATCATACCGCTCAGTAAGTTATCTAGAAAAAGGGTTTATAATATACACATCACCACACTACTAGAGCCATGGAGCAATAGAATATCATGTATGGAAAGAGGGGTCCGGCCTTCTGCAAAGAGGGACTCCCCCACAGCCGACATAAACAGACCAAAGGGCCCACTTCAGGCGAAAGGCAGTATACCTATGGCTTCTACTTGCCAACATCTTCTCTAGTGTATAGGCCAAGTTGACATGCTGTATTAGTTCCGACAGCTTCAAACAGGGTGCATTCTTCCACTGGCGTGCTATCATAGCTCTGGCCGCTAATATAATCTGGCCCAGAACTACTGCCATATCGCCTGGAAAAGACTCAGTATCCAGGAAGCAGAGCGCCAGGCCTGGAGATAACGGGACATTCATGCCTGCCAGACCGGACATCAACTGGAAGACGGCACTCCAGAAAGCGAGCACAGGGGGACAGTCCCACCACATATGTATAAGTGTACCTCTTGCACCACAACCTCTCCAACACAAATCTGAGCACAAAGGGTCTATGTGTGCTAGCTGAGTGGGGGTCCTGTACCATCGAAGAGATATCTTGCACGCCGTCTCCCAGTGGGCTGCGCCCCTTGATACGCGCTTAACAAACCCGAACGCTTCATATCACTCCTGGAGAGAGATGCTTCTAGCAAGCTCAATCTCCCAGCATATCAGACAGAGAGGTTTAACCTGCTCTGAGGGGGGTGGAGAGGAGTTTATAGAAAGCTGAGGAACCACCCTTAATAGGGGCCGATGTCTGCCACATCCGGAGGGCCAGTCTAGGAAACACGGGGTCTGAGACATTGTGGGGATGAAGGAGATGTCTTATCTGCAGATATTTATAGAAATCCCGCTGTGGGATTTGAAATTCCTCCATCAATGCAGTGAACGATTTCAATTGGGCCCCCTCGAATAACTGCTTGACTCTCTGGAGGCCAGCGTCTGACCAGCGCTTCAAGCTCAGACCGGGCAGGAATGATGCCAGGTAACGTAATGGCAGGTCCGTCAAAGGAATTAATTCTGCCACCGGGGTGAATGAGGTCAGAAAGCGCCATGCCCAGACAGATGCCTTTATACTTAGTAGGGGAATTAGAGTGTTGGAAGGGCAGAATGATTTGGGACGCAAGAGGGAAATCAATGGGAGGCTCATAGAGGACTCCTCAACCTCCAACCAACGGTATCCGGTGACTCCCCCCCACCAGACCCTCAACTGCTCCAAAACAGTTGCAGCATAGTATCTCTTAACATCTGGGACACCTGCTCCCCCTCTAGCCCAGGGTCTAGTCATAACCCGCATGAGTATCCTTGATCTCTTCCCCTCCCAAATGAAATCCGAAATTAGCTTTTGTAGTTTTGTCAGGTAGGAGTTGGGGAGGGGGATAACCACAGTGCGGAACAAATAAAGTATGATGGGGAGCACCATCATCTTCACTATGGCAATCCTACTAGCCCAGGACAACATGGGTTTAGAGTAACCGGCCAGGAGGGAGGACACCTTGGACAGCAACGGTACATAGTTTAAGGAGAAAAGATTAGAGCTTGGGGTCGTCAAGGAGATTCCCAGATACGTAATGCTATCTCCCCCACACCTGAACGGGAATTGGGCACTCAGCTCCCTTTTTAGAGACGGGGAAATACCAATTGGGAGCAACTGGGACTTGGCCGGGTTAATCTTATAATAAGAGACTTTACTAAAGGTCTCCAAGGTATCTGTAGTAGCTCGCAAGGATGACATAGGGTTGGCCAAGGAGAGGATCACATCATCAGCGTATAGGCCAATTTTGTGCTGATGTTGCCCAACTGAAATACCTGTGATATTAACGTTAAGTCTAATGGCCTCAGCCAACGGCTCCATCACTAATGCAAATATGATAGGAGAGAGAGGG
This sequence comes from Leptodactylus fallax, assembly GCA_947044405.1. Taxonomy (NCBI): domain Eukaryota; kingdom Metazoa; phylum Chordata; class Amphibia; order Anura; family Leptodactylidae; genus Leptodactylus; species Leptodactylus fallax. Next base: position 6,376,549 of record CAMRHE010000024.1, read on the forward strand.
CAGCCTTGGCGGGTCCCATTGCTGATCTGAAAGGGGTCGGACAAAAACCCCGAGGATAGAATCCGAGCAGACAGGCAGGAGTAAAGAGCCAGGGTGGCCTTTTTAAAGAAAGATCCCATGCCAAACTTATCCAGTATTCGATCTAGGTAGCCCCAGTGGACCCTGTCAAAGGCCTTTTCTGCATCGAGAGCTAATAAAAGGGATGGTCCTCTATTACGTTCTGCGCTCTGAATTAAGTTAATAAACCTGCGGGTGCCATCCGGGGCCTGTCTACCCATAACAAATCCCACCTGGTCTGGCCCGATTAGCCGGGGCAGGATACGTACCAGACGCTCCGCCAGCACCTTCGCATACAACTTAACATTCACATTCAGTAAAGAAATAGGCCTAAAATTTGTTGGACTAGTAGGGGGCTTGCCTGGTTTGTGGAGGGTAACCACAGTAGCGGCTAACATCTCCTCTGGGAATCTCTGATCCTCCGCAGCTCTCATAAACACTCCCAATAAATGGGGCGACAAAATATCCCTGTATTTTTTATAATAGATACCAGAAAAACCATCAGGACCCGGGGATTTTAATGGCTTCAAGGATGCAACAGCCTTATAGATTTCCGATAGAGATATAGGAGCAGCCAGTAACTGGCGCTGTTCCTCCGAGAGGCGGGGAAGAGAGACAGATTCTAGAAATTTATCGATGTCCGTCAGTGAGGGTTGATGTACCTCGGTATCCTCTTTTAAATTATATAGAGATTTATAGTAGGCCCTGAACTGTTCAGCTATAAGACGGGGATCTGTAATTTTGTCCCCCTGAGCATTAAAAAGATACTCAATACGTGATCTGGGTTGGGCTTGTTTGATTTTCTTTGCCAGGAAAGCACTAGCTCTGTTGTTATGGATATAGGCCTGGCACTGAAATCTCTTAAAGGCAAGGTCCTGTTGATGAGCCATCAGACCTTGCAATTGTAATTGGTATTGTCTAATCTCGTTTGAAAGAGATGGGGTAGGGCAAAGCTTATTCGCTGCCGACAGCCCAGCTATCTTTTGAAGCAAAGCATCAATATCCTTAGAGCGTTGCTTCTTGGCCCTAGAACAAGCTTGGATAATCACCCCGCGCATAAATGCCTTATGGGCGTTCCACAGGATATAGGGGTCTGAGGCCGTAGGCGCATTGAGTTCAAAAAATTCTTGTAGCGCATTGAGGAGCTGAGCACCATGAGAGGGATGATCAAGGATATATTCGTTTAGACGCCATTGGGAAGGCAGGGCTGTGGCAAACTGCTCGCGGAGGACCAGAGACACCGGGGCATGATCCGACCACGTAATCAGACCAATATGAGAGGATACAGTCTGTAACAGGCCCAATTTATCCGCCAAGAAGAAATCTATCCTAGAGTATGAGGAGGAAGGGGAAGAGAAAAAACTGTAGTCTCTCTCGCTACCATGCTGGCATCTCCACACATCATATAACCCCTGATCTAATAAGGAAGGGGGTGAGTACAGGAGATTTCCTTTGAGGATTGGACGAGTCTAGAGAGTTATCTATAAGGCAATTGTAATCTCCCCCTACAATTAAGATACCAGTGGCAAATGTCCGAATTTTGGGCAAGAGAGATCTCCAGTACGAGGCCTGAAACCGATTGGGGAGGTACACTGTGACCAAAGTGTATCTCATACTATTAATAGTACAGTTAAGACCGAGATACCGGCCCTGGGGATCCGTTAATACAGACTCCATGCTAAAGGCAACTGAGTCACGGACAGCTATAAGGACTCCCTTGCGTTTGGCCGCACAGGAGGCTTTAAAAATATGAGGAAAGGAAGGGTTCGTAAATAGAGGGCTTTCCTCAACATGAAAATGAGTCTCTTGAAGCATGAGCACGTCACATCTCAAACGGCGTGCCTCCCTCCATACCGAGCTTCTTTTGTAAAGGCTATTAAGCCCCTTAACATTTATAGAGGAAATTCGAATAACCATGGTAATGGCCAATAGAGGGATGTTAGACTACACAGATGGGGTGTGTGCCAGCATGGCAAGCGGTCCAGATCTGCACTAAAGATATAGTTAGCTGATGCGCACATATATGAGCTGTGTATGATAAAATAACCAAATTCTACTAAACACAGTAACCTATACAAGAATAAAGAACAAAAAACAAACATCATAGTGCCAAAATGCACCGAATAAGCTGTGGGGGGTGAGAGGTAAGATTCCTTCATCAATCAATTACAAATGTAAAAAACTTATAGAAAAAAGTGATAAGTAGTTCGCCAAGAAAAAGGCTATATAGTTAACATCCTGTAAAGGCACCTGATCTCCCTGGGTGAGGGAGAGTGAGAGTCTCGTAGATCTTTCAGGGTTCTCCAACCATATGCCAGTCCTTGGGTACCCGTGGAGGGCGAGCGGGTCCGCCAGGCCGAGGTTCAGAGTTATCAGAGGTCAGACGCCATCTACGGAGGAGAGACATTCCGTCTTCTACGGAGGGTATAGAATGAGTGACTCCGTTGCGAAAGACCAGAAGTTTGGTGGGGAAGCCCCATCGGTATCGCACGTCGTTCTCTCGAAGTATCTTCGTAACAGGTGTTAAGTTGCGTCTCGCTTGCATAGTGGCAGCGGATAAATCCGGGTACAGAGAAATTGCTGAAAACGGTGCGGGGAGAGTGTTGCATTTACGAGCCTCAGCAAGGATAGAGTCTTTGATATGGTAGAAGTGGACCCTAACAAGGGTGTCTCTAGGGGCATCCACAGGGGCTGAACTTGCCTTAGGTATACGGTGAGCCCTGCCCAGGGTAAGATCAAGCTCTGAGAGATGTGGAAGGATCTTTTTAAACATTTGTTTGACATAGGCCGTTAGATCAATGGATACAATGTCCTCTGGGATTCCCCGGATCTTAATATTGTTGCGTCTGGAGCGGTCCTCAGAGTCTGTTGCTTTGATCTTTAGCCAGCGCACTTCTGCCTCCAGTGTATTGTGAGCATCCACCAATTTGTTGTGAGCAGTGGAGAATTCCGCCATCTTCCGCTCAAGGTGATCAGTTCTCTCTCCAAGTGCGTCAATATTATGTTGTAGTTTCCCAACCAACGAGGCCACACTTTTGTCAATGCCCGATTGCAATATCACCAGCATGCCTTTCAATGTGTCACAAGTAACTGGGTCAGAGGACGCCGGAAAATCAGAGATATCAGTGTGACCAATCAGAGAGGTATCATCGGGTGTAGGGGTCTGGGCCCGCCTATTCTTTTTACGTGCAGGACCTTCCTTGGTTGGGGATGAAGCATTGGAGACACTTGGGCCTCTTTTGTTGCCCTCCTGGACAGATTGTGAGGCAGCAAGAGAGGACATGATTGCATTTTTCGTGCCCATCAGATCCTGTGGCATAACCGTTGATTTGAGTGGGGTGGGAAGTCGTGCATGAGAGTCCATTTCAGGTGAGGGCTGGCGGTCTGAGGCTTGGTGTGCGAAGAATTCAGTGAGTTTCCTGGGCGCCCCAGAGGAGGAAGCCTTCTTTCTGGTCATCTCCGCAATGTCTCTGGACATTTAGGTGAGCAGATAGAAAATGACAATGTAGAGACTGAACACAACTGTAACAGGATACGTATACCAGAGATAAATCTGTCGCTCCCAGGAGACAGTGGGATCCACTCAGGGCGTTACAGGGGCCCAAGGTAGTATACAGGAAATCGGTGGGCCGCTGTAGGCGAACTTCTTGCTGATTTATTTAATCATGATGAGGAGCCACATACATGCGATCAGACCAGCAAAGTCCAGCAACGCTAGTATTTACCCGCCAACTCGCCGGGTTCAATATGTGGAATGTTTACTCACAGAAGAGCCGCTCTTTGTCGTTGTTGAGAGTCAGACAGAAGACTGTCGTTGATCCAGAGCAGGGATAGAGGCCCACTCCCGGCCTACACACAGTCAGGGCGGAGCAAGGATGGAGATCAACTCGAGGCCTGTCTCCGCTGACCAGCAGCAGAGGCAGCAGTTCCCCGATTCGTGTCCGCTCCGCGTACCTAAAGTTGCGAGGACTGCTCACCGGGCCGAGATACAGCGGGGGCTCCTCGGTAAGATCGGCAGGGAGGGGTGGGAGACATCCACCTCTGCTTGATGTAAGAGCTCCGGCGTCTCAGGAACCCACCGCGTAGGCCGCAAGATGGCGTCCTCCACTCTAAGCGAGCCCTCAATCCTCCTCTCCGCGTCGTTGCCGGCGCCGCCCCTGAGCCGCCGCTATACCAGATGACCGATCCCGCAGGCTGATAACGCTGTCAGGAGCGGCAGGGTCTCCCAGGGCGTGAGGTAGTAGTTCTGCGGGCCTCCAAGATGGCAGAGCGGCAGTTCAGGCACACAGGAAGGCTCCTGTCAGCAGTGTTGCAGGCAGATCTGGTGCCCAAAGGTCTGTGGGGTCACCACCTCAGGCGTCCACAGCTCTGCCGGTATGTGAAGGTGTTCTCCGCGGGTAGCTGCAGTCTGTGGCACAGGGATAACGGGTAGGCCGCGATTCCAAAATGGAGCAGGCAGCACTGCAGGTCTCACAGCAGAACCTCCAGGATTCTGCCCGGTCACCAAACCAGAGCCTCTAAATATGTACACTGGGGTTTGGGGGAAGACCCCCGAGGCCTCTGGAGTTTGTGGCTTCAAGGATGCGTTAGATCCGCTGTGAATTCAGGTGAGATAGGCCACCGTTTGTAGGTTATTTTTAATTGGTGTTCTCACTTTTCTGAATTAATACCATCTGCCATGCCAGTGTTGTAAATAATGTAAACTAATGTATCAGGTATCGATAATATATCACCTAATTTCCCACCAGGGGACCAAAAAACGTAATCACAGACTGTGAAGAGGGTACCAAATTACACTGTGTTCCAAATTATTATGCAAAAAGTGTTTTGGAGTGATAAGGTAAGAATTTTTTTGTTTGTCAGTTAAACTCATTGATGGTGATGTGTGTCAGGGCTCTTTATATCACTGAAAGCAATTGCAGACACCTGTGCTAATTAGTTTGGCAGGTGTGTCCAATTAAAGGCAAGACTACTTAAGAAGGCTGTCCCACATTATTAAGCAGCCTACATTTTCAGCCAAAATGGGAAAGAAAAAGGATGTGACGGCTGCTGAGAAGCAACAAATTGTGGAGTGTTTAGGTCAAGGCATGACTACAATCAACATTGCCAAGACACTTCATCGTGTTCATCGCACAATCAAGAAGTATGTAGTTGATTCACAGCACACATGTGTGCGTGCTGATAAGGGAAAATTGAGGACTCTTTCCAACAGGCAATTATGTCAGGTTAAAAGAGCAGCTTCAAAAATGCCTTGTCTTAGCAGCAGACGAGTTTTTGAAGCTGCTGGTGTCTCCAAAGTCCCCCAAACAACAAGATGCAGGGTCCTTCAGAGGTTTGCAGCTGTGCGTAAGCCATCCTGTCGACCTCCTCTATCCACTGCACACAAGCAGAAACGGCTCCAGTGGGCCAAACAATACATGAAGACTGACTTCAAAACTGTTTTGTTCACCGATGAGTGCCGTGCAACGCTCGATGGTCCAGATGGATGGAGTGGAGGATGGCTTGTTGATGGACACCCCATGCAAACACAGCTACGGCGCCAACAAGGAGGAGGTGGAGTAATGTTTTGGGCTGGAATCATGGGAAGAGAGATTGTCGGCCCCTTTAGGATCCCTGAAGGGGTAAAGATGAACTCCATAATGTATGTGGAGTTTCTCAAACAGCACTTCCTGCCATGGTTCAAGAACAAGAACCATGCATTCCGCAGAAAGATCATTTTCATGCATGATAATGCACCGTCTCATGCTGCAAATAACACATCTGCATCTCTGGCTGCTATGGGCATAAAAGGGGACAAACTTATGGTGTGGCCCCCATGCTCCCCTGACCTCAACTCCATTGAGAACCTCTGGAGCATCATCAAAAGGAGTGTCTATGATGGCGGGAAGCAGTTCACATCTAAGCAACAGCTCTGGGAGGGTATTCTGTCCTCATGCAATCAATTGAAGCAGAAACCATCCAAAAACTGACAAATTCAATGGACGAGAGAGTTCAGAAGCTTCTTTCGAACAAGGGGTCCTATGTGCAAATGTAACATCACCTCGAATAAAGTTTTGGCTTGAAAACTGTTTGATTTCAGTTTGTAATAACCTGCTAATGCTTATAATTTCACAATGACCATTTTTTTGTTCTTAATAAAAATGAAAAGGTTGCAAATTCTGCTGTGCATAATAATTTAAAACATGCATTTTGAGTGTTTATTTTTTTTTTTAAATATACTGTTATCATAGGCAGTTTGTTCAAAAACCTTTCAATTATACTCGAATAGTTGATGACTGGAAAATTACAATGACTGCAATTCATATAGGTAATTTTGGAAAATATGAGAAAATATTATTTGCATAATAATTTGGAACACAGTGTATAAGCACACAAATCACATAAAAGGGGTCCCTACCAAGAAAGATAAATATAAAATATAACATTTATTGATTATTGAATAAAATAGACCTTAAAGGGGGGTGGAGCCTGACCGCGGAGAGAGATGGCAGCTTAATCTGAGAGCTCTGTCATCAGGGAACCCACAATAGCCTTCATTAGCAGTTACACATCCCAAAATGGTTAAAATTGGCAGAGACAGACCCTCTGAACACGCAGAGACCGTCAAAAGCTCACACTTGCAGGCGGACATGCAGAAATTCCTGAGGAAAAAGACGTCTCTCTCCCCTGCTAAGTAACCTAAGATGGCGCTGGATGATTGCAGTAGCGCGGTGGAAGCGGCGGCAGACTCAGATGATGACGGCGGGCAGGAAGACCAAACCGCTTCAGTGATCACAAAGGGATTCCTTAGGAAAGCCCTCTCACAAGCTGTGGCTCCGGTTTTGGCTGAACTAGCGGACCTCCGAGCTGACATCAGGACGACAGGACGAAGGGTAACCGTTTTGGAGCAAAGACAGGAAGAAGCTTTGCAGATCTCACACGCAATGGCCGACAGGTTAGAAATTCACACTGACCAGCTCAATAAAGCTCACCTTCTCCTAGAAGACCTAGAGAATAGGAGCAGAAGGCGTAATGTAAGAATCAGAGGCCTCCCAGAGAAATACACTGCTGATGCACTTATGAATATTACTATGGCCATCTTCACAGCCCTGGTAGGGGGAGAACGCGCGAAATCCATGCAGGTTGAAAGGGTGCACAGAGCAGTAAGGCCTAAACCTTCAGAGTCTGAGCCTCCAAGGGACATTATTTGCGCGCTGTTATCCTCGGCACACACCGCTGAGCTTTTACGTGCGGCTAAAGATCACGTAGCTCTTACTTATGAAGAAAACCCAGTCCAAATATACCAGGACCTAGCTCCATCGACGCTACAGAAACGTCGTACAATGCGACCGTTGCTGGACAAATTAAAGGAGAAAGGTCTATCCTACGCATGGCTCTACCCATTCGGCCTTTCAGTCCTCAGGAATGGTCGGAGGATCAACATTTGCTCACCAGCGGACCTGGAATCAGCCTGGCCGGTGTTGGGAATCACACCAATGCATATCCCTTCCTGGATGCCGATCTCCGCTGAATCTTTACCCACATCACCACCGACGATCCAGGAGGAGAACCTTCCGCATACTTCGGGGAGCTCCAATTCACCAAGAGGGAAGAAGAAGCCGCAGAAATACCAGAATATCCGCTCGGGGACAACTGCACCTATGGCTGGATCACTGTGCCAATAGAGGTTGGACTGCCCTGAAAGGAGCTTACGAGAGGAGTCCGTGAGTGAAGCTGGCGGAGACATATATTATTATTTTTATTATTTTTGCATAAGCAACCATTTATAGCATAATATTCTTAGCTCAACACTGGTCTCTGCACTGACCTCGGGTCACCATCACTATCACCGCTAATGGGAAGAGAAACTGTTTGTATCGCATATGCTTGTTCTATTTTGTACTCAGGAAGGGCCTCTTTGAAGCACTCAGTTATAATAGTTTTTAGAGTTGAGTATTTGTTGCTAAGCATTGAAATAGGTATAATAGTCCAGTCTCATCAAGACGCAGATTAGCCTACTCAGCAGGTTGAGTTCTGAGGAATTCACGCACTAGTAAGGAATCTATGGTTATACTTAAGTATATTGTTGTGACTGTTCTGAGCTTGCATATGACCGAATAAGGCCCTTGAAGCAGAGCACTCTAACTCATTAGCGTGAATAGATACTAACTGACCATTTGGGGCGGAAGGCTGATATCTCATAGGTGACGGTGGGTTCCAGACAGATCAGGAATTCCTCCATCCCCCACATAACTGCCAACACCTCGACAAGTTAGGCTCGGGTGTGCAGTTATACAACCACTATACCCAGCGGCACACAGACTCACCGCTGAGTTTGTAGAGTCTTCGAGACAATTTTCTATAGCGTACTAACCACTAACCAACCTTTAATAATAACCAACTACTAACAACTGACCACCACCTACAAACTACTAAACGCAACTACTAACAACAACTAACCACAAGCACTACCACCACTGCTCCCCTCTAACACCCCCCCCCCCCCCCCTTTTTTCTTCTAACACTTCACATACACGTTCTTCTTGTCTCTTCTCAACCCTTCTATTCTCTGTACCCAACCCCTCTCTCCTATTCCTGAGGGCACGGAGGTGACTAGGATCCATGGCTCCAATTGGCAAAGATGCTGGTATTCAGCAAGCACCCAAAGCGGCGATTCTTACTTGTACCACCTTCAACGTGAAAGGATTTAATTCACCAAACAAGCGACACCACATCCTACTTTTCCTCCGGAAAATGAAAACAGGAGTAGCCTTCTTACAAGAGACGCACTTCAAAGGGGACAGGATCCCTGAGCTACCAGTCAGAGACTTTTCCCAGTGGTTCCATTGCACTAATCCGGATTCGGCCACAAGAGGAGTCTCCATCCTTATCCACAACAGAATCCCGTTCATAGAGCACCAACGATATGCAGACGCAGAAGGCAGAATACTCTTTGTGAAAGGCACAATAGCCTCAGTAAAATACACCCTGGCCAATCTTTACGCACCAAACAAAGGACAAGCTACGTGGCTCATAAACGCTCTTCAGACTCTGCGACTATTCACAGAAGGACATCTGATCCTGGGAGGCGACTTCAATATAGCTCTCAACCACTCAATAGACTCTACTGCTCCGACCAACCCTATCTCGCAAAGAATGATAAGCAAAGTCATGAGCGCTCTACAGGACTTAAAGATCATTGATGTGTGGAGAACCCATCACCCCACCACAAAAGATTACACCTTTTATTCGCACCCTGGTCGCTCCCACCACAGACTAGATTATATTTTTATTTCGCAAGAACTGCTGCCGCTCGCTAGCGTCTCAAGAATTGAAGCCATCACAGTTTCGGATCATGCACCTGTATTAGTATCCATGACGATGCAACAGATTCCCCAAGCACAATGGACCTGGCGGTTGAATGAATCTCTCTTTGATGCAGTTGAAAACGTGGAAGCCCTGTCCAAACACCTGGTTGAGTTCTTCTCCATTAACTCCACCCAAGACATGTGCCCAACGATAATCTGGGAATCACACAAGGCATACATGAGAGGCGTTCTTATATCCATGGCATCCAGGATAAAGAAAGACAAACAAAGGAAACTGGATCTCACCATGGCACGTATTGCTGAACTGGAGAAAATCCACAAAAGAACAAGGGCATTAAGTGCTCAAGAAGAGCTGACCACCCTGAGGGAATCGTTACTGGATCTTCTGAATGCCAGGTCGGCAAAGCAACACCTACATTTCAAGAAACTCCTATATGCCCACGGTAATAAGGGAAGCCGCCTCATGACGTCCTTGATTCGGAAGGCAAAGGCCCGATCCTTCATCTCTTCGATAAGAAATGACTCAGGTCAATTAAAAACGGCCACAACAGAAATATCAACAGAATTCGTAAGTTTTTATACTAAGCTTTACAACTTAAGAAACGAGTCCCCAGCCCCAACGGATACAGAAAGAGGCACCCTCATAGCAGACTTCCTAGCACGCCTCTCTTTACCAAAAGTATCCTCAGAACAAGCATTGGAACTGGTAAAGCCCATTACCTTATCAGAAGTGACTGAAGCATTAAATAGTTTCCCGATGGGGAAGAGCCCGGGACCTGACGGATATCCGCTGGCTTACTACAGAAAACTCCAACAAATCCTGGCCCCGCAGCTCACATTGCTATGTAACGCCTTGCTACAGGGGAAAGAACTACCTACACAAGCACTAGAAGCGCACATAGCGCTAATACCCAAAGAAGGCAAAGACCCTTGTGAGTACGGAAGCTACAGACCAATCTCACTACTGAATTTTGATCTAAAGCTTTGGGCAAAGATCCTAGCACTCCGTATGAAGTCCCTGATTCCCACATTGGTACATATGGAACAATCGGGTTTTGTGGGTGGAAGAGAGGGAAGAGACAACACGGCGAGACTACTCCCCCTGATACAGAAAGCGCAAAATACTAGCCAATCCTTAATCTTGTTGGGAGTAGATGCAGAGAAAGCATTTGACAGAGTCGACTGGGACTTCCTACGAGCCACTCTACAAAAATTTGGATTCCCGTCTTCATTTGTCACAGCGATTTTCACTCTCTACGCCAAGCCACATGCCAAACTAAGAATTAATGGAACTCTATCTGACACTTTTTACATCTCCAATGGCACAAGACAGGGATGCCCGCTGTCTCCCACGCTATTCATCTTGGTACTAGAAACGCTATTACAGCGAGTTAGGCAAGATCCCAGGGTTAGAGGGGCTACAGTGGGAGAGTCTACCCTGCAGGCCGCAGCTTTTGCAGACGATGTACTTTTCATCATCTCAAATACAGAAGAAGGACTACCGGCGATCATGGAACTCCTGCTTCACTTTGGCACAGTATCTAGATACAAGGCGAATTTTTCCAAGTCGGAGGTGCTGAACATAAATCTATCGAGCGCAAGAGTTACTAAATTGCAAAAGAGCACTCCGTTTCAATGGACTAAAGGGTCGATAAAATATCTAGGAGTCAAGCTAACTACTGATTTGAATGATCTATACGCTAGCAACTTCCTACCCCTTTTAGGTGAACTGAAACGAGATCTTATCACATATGAAAAGCTGCCACTCTCTTAGTTTGGCAGGAAGAATCTGATTCAAACTTATTTAATCCCGAAGGTGCTCTATAAAATGACTATGTTGCCAATCTATATCCCCAAAGCGTTCTTTGCATCTCTTCGTAGCATTTTCACGAGGTTTATATGGAGGAAACGTGCCCCTAGAATCGCTTGGTCACTACTTATCAAGCACAAGTCTGCGGGAGGAGTGGGCCTGCCCGACATCTGGCAGTACTATCAGGCAGTCCAACTGGGATGGTGGACGTCACTGGCAAGACCCTTGGACAAAAGGGCTTTGGAGAAATCAGGGCCAGCACTCGTGGAGCTTTGGCTACCTTCTGTGACACAGAAAACAACCCGAGCAACCTGTCCCTTGACACGGGGAGCATTGGAGATCTGGAAGGAACTAGGCCCTAGATTAGCTCCTTCACCTTCGCCTCTCCTACCAGTGGGCCTAATACCGCACTTATTACATGACGCTTCAGAGTTATACCCATCAGTTTGGAATGCTCTTAGTCACCTCTCCCTAAAAGACATCTCAGATGGCGGCTTGTTGAAGCCATGGGAGAATTGCGCCACCATGTTCCCGCAACTCAAGCTGACCTTCCTTCATAAGGAACACTTAAAGCACTATTTTAACCGCTTCATTGCAACTTTTCGCATAAGGAAAGAACTAACACCCTTTGAAAAATTACTGCTCTCTAATACTAAACTGCTGAGGAAAACATCAAACTTTTTGCACAATTATATAGCTCCAGCAACACCTTACAAACCAGCCTTTATCACCAGCTGGGAAAAGGAACTAAAAATTTCTTTGGATGATAGTGAGGTGAAAGCGGTCTTGCGTTCGTCTCATGGCTTCTCAACCTGTATACGGATGAAGGAAAATCACTACAAGCTCCTTTCAAGGTGGTATAGAATGCCAGAGTGGCTATTTAACAAACATCTCTCCACGGTAGACACATGCTGGCAATGTTCCACTCACATTGGAACGTACTTACATATATGGTGGACCTGTCCTGTCATTAAACAATATTGGTCAGAAATACAAGAGTGTATGCGAAGAGCTCTGAAATCCGCAATAACCCTCAAGCCGACAATCATATTCTTAGCTCTCCCAGAGAAAAGTTATAAACCCAAAAGAGACCTCCTAGCCACTCATCTTATCTCGGTAGCAAAACTATTAATACCTCAATTTTGGCTCCAGACCAACGGACCACCTATCACACTGTGGAAGTCTAAGGTCCAAGAAATTATGAGGTTCGAAGAACTCATGAGCTGGAAGAACAGGACCCATGACCACTTTTCAAAAGTATGGGCCCCTTGGATACGCTACACTAAGCTATAAAAGCACAAGATACCCGGCTACCACGGAAGTAATCCCTGTACACGCCTGTGAAGCCAGGACCGGGCCTCCATGGTGCCCTCACCCTCCCCCTCCCCTTCTACCCTCCCCCTCTCCCTTTCCTCTCTTCTCATCCTCAGCATCTCAACATTATTTACACTTCTTAGCAAACAATTATCCGCATACACACTCACATCGCATCGTCCTCATACATTCCACTCCAACACTATGTCCCTCAAATCACTCCTCTACTAACTAAATCCTACTAACCACCCCGAATCCCAAACTTCATACACGTTCAGTTACTCAAGAGTTAGGAGCAGCAACAGGAACAGCTATTCCTAAGCAACATCACCCAGAATAAACGGGAAGCGAGAATACGCACTCCTAATTATGTGCGCACTCACCTGTAAACAGTGTTTATCTTGCAATATGGTGATAGAGATCTAACACTGCCTGTAATTGAATGTATTGGATGGAATGTTTACTTATACTGTTAATATGAAAACCAATAAAAAACTTTGAATTAAAAAAAAAAAATAGACCTTAAAAAAAAAGGACAGAATGACGTAGGATATCACACAAAATACACACGTGGACAAAATTGTTGGTACCACTCATTTAATGAAAATAAAACCCACAATGGTCACAGAAATAGCTTGAATCTGACAAAAGTAATTTGCCAAACTACATGTTGACAAGCCACAAAACTATTGGGAGAATGTCCTATGGACAGATGAGACAAAAATTGAAATTTTTAGCAAGGCACATCAGCTCTATGTTCACAGATGGAAAAATGAAGCATATCTTCAAAAGAACACTGTCCCTATTGTGAAATGTGGAGGAGGCTCTGTTATGCTCTGGGGCTGCTTTGCTGCATCTGGCACAGGGTGTCTTGAATCTGTGCAGGGTACAATGAAATCTCAAGACTATCAAAGGATTCTAGAGAGAAATGTGCTGCCTAGTGACAGAAAGCTTGGTCTCAGTCGCAGGTCATGGGTCTTGCAACAGGATAATGACCCAAAACACATAGCTAAAAACACCCAAGAATGGCTAAGAGGAAAACATTGGACTATTCTGAAGTGGCCTTCTATGAGCCCTGACCTAAATCCTATCTTTGGAAGGAGCTGAAACATGCCGTCTGGAAAAGACACCCTTCAAACCCGAGACAACTAGAGAAGTTTGCTCATGAGGAGTGGGCCAAAATATCTGTTGAGAGGTGCAGAAGTCTCATTGACAGTTACATGAATCGTTTGATTGCAGTGATTGCCTCAAAAGAAATTCTGTTGAAGCATGGTTGAAAAGCAATGTCGGACTTTCATTTGTTCATTTTCATAGAATTTTTATCTATTATTACTTTTGTCAGATTCAAGTTATTTCTGTGACCATTGTGGGTATTTCTTTCATTAAACGAGGGGTACCAACAATTTTGGCCACGTGTAAATATAACTACAGGGAGAATGACCTCCCCTCCCCAAAGGTGGATGTTTGTGTAGCATAATAGTGACTATATTTCAGAAATAGAAGGCCGTGAGTGATTACCCACCACCCCTGAATGTATCACTCAGAAGTAACCACACTAACAGTGAAGAAAGTGGGTGATTTTGTTCTCAATATTTTCAGTTATGTGCAAGGTGTACCACAATATATCTTGTCTGGCCCCTGACGACTCATGAGCCATAATCTGGGAATCCCCTACATTCACTAGTGGGGATAAGGGGTGAAAATATCCCTCTAGATCAGTGGAGATGGGGTGGGGGCAATATGGGTATTTTTACAAGAGCTGTGAATAGTAAAAATACCTGCTCAACCAAAGGCCATCCCTAACCCTCTTTTTCCAAACCACAAATCAATATATATTTCTAATCCCCCTCAGGAAATGATAGATAAAAATAAAGAGCACTATTGAGTCCAGTATGTATCATCTCTAATGAAAAAACTGTTACCGGTACTGGTACCGGGTGTGCATTTGTTGGGCAAAGTGATACGGTACTAGGAGGAGGGGATATATTAATCAGTCCGTATGTTAGATCCTGCTGTAATTAGCCCTAACAAACAGGTGCGTGTAATAAGATAATGGTATCAGCTTCCTGTAGCTTCTAGGGAATTGTGGACGTTATCAATCCCCCATATGCATAGCAAACAACCACTTGAGTAAGTGAATTCAGTAAGATCGCACACTATTTTAGTTAGATAGCACTAGGCAGGGGCGTAACTATCGGGGTAGCAGCTGCCACAGGGCCTGGGACATTAGGGGGGCCCCGCAGGCCCCCGATGCTTTCTATTTTTAATAGGCCATTAACTGCTGGAGTAACCCCAGCAGGAAACGGGCCCTATATACTTACCGATCCCCGGGGTCCCACTCACGGCCGCCTGCGCTTCCGATTCTGCGGAGGTGACTGTGAGCAGGATCGGGGATCGGTATGTGAGGCCGCGGCCGAACCCCACAATCTCTGCTATCATTATACTCCAGGGTCTTTTCAGACCCCGGAGTATAATAATCGGAGGCCCAGGGGAGGTGAGGGAACATAAAAAACAATGTACTTACCTCTCCTGCGCTTCTCCAGGCTTCGGGCCTGTTTGGTGACGTCCCCGACGTCATTTTGCGTCGCGACGCCTTGCCCGCATCACGTGA
Source organism: Leptodactylus fallax (assembly GCA_947044405.1). Taxonomy (NCBI): domain Eukaryota; kingdom Metazoa; phylum Chordata; class Amphibia; order Anura; family Leptodactylidae; genus Leptodactylus; species Leptodactylus fallax. The sequence continues at coordinate 6,391,649 of CAMRHE010000024.1, forward strand.
CGCCGGCCTGGTCCAACATTGAAGGCGGCCGAAGCAGTAGGGAGTGGACTGGAGCGAGGAACAGGTAAGCAACGTTGTTTTTTTATGTTTCTATCCTCCCCTGGGTCTCCGATCATTATACTCTGGGGTCTGAAAAGATACTATATATATATATATATATATATATATATATATATATATATATATATGTATAATAATTGTTCATGGGTGGTCCACAATGGGACATATAATAGTGTGTGCAGGGGCCGCTATGGGGCAAAATACTCAGTGCAGGGGCCACTATGGGATATAATACTGTGTGCAGGGGCCACTATGGGATATAATACTGTGTGCAGGGGCCACTATGGGGAATGATACTTTGTGCAGGGGCCACTATGGAGGATAATACTGTGTGCAGGGACCACTATGGGGCATGACACTGTGTGCAGGGGCCACTATGGGGCATGATACTGTGTGCAGGGGCCACTATGGCACATAATAGTGTGCGCAGGAATGCGTTTTTTTGGGGGGGGGGGGTTGGAGGGGGCGGTCCGGGGGGGGCGATTGGGGGCAGCGGTTCGGGGTGGGGCCCCATGTCAAATGTTCGCCTTGGGGCCCAGCCATTCCTAGTTACGCCACTGGCACTAGGTAGGCATCTACATTAAAAGAACAGGGAGATAGTTAAATATTCCCCTGTTTTGACAAAGATATATAAGCCTCCACTCGTGTAGTGGGGATGATCTATAAAGACAGCTGATTAAAGACACATCTAGGGAGATCCACACAGGAGATTGTTCCCTGTGTCTAACGTGTAACTGGCCCTTCTATAGGTATACTAGACCCTATGAGTGCAAATCTGGAGAAACACTTAGTGCTTGTCCATACATACAAACCATCTCCCCTATAAAATATAGGGAGACAGGTCGCACAAATGCCCTCAATACGTTGTCCCTTGCTGATTTGCAGGGTTCATCAGGAGTATATACCATACTACAGATCAAAGGAACAATATCAAAGTAATTGCAGGGATAACTGCAGTTTCAGGACCCCTGATGGTGAACTCCAGTACTTAAAGAGGACCTTTCACATCCTCATGTATATGCAGTTTTACATACCGCTAGAAAGCCAACAGCGCGCTGAATTCAGCGCACTGCCGGCTTTCCCGGTATATGCCCGGGGCTGCAGATATTGTGGGTCTAAATTTCAGAAGGGCGTACCTGACAGTCTATCTGCGCTCGTCCATAGCGCTGTACTGAAGGGGCGTTCCTCACAGCTCAGCATCATAACTGGGCGGTAAGGATTTCCCCCTGTACTGTAACATAGAATAGAGGTGACATATCATTTTGGCTGTACAATGAATGCTGTGAAAACAAAGTACGTAAGAAAGTCAAACAAATGCACTTTTTCTCCAATTCCACCCCATTCTGATTTTTTTCCAGCTTCCCAGTACTTTGTACAGAATAATAAATGGTACCATTATGAAGAACAATTTGTCCTGCAAACATTAAGCCCTGATATGGCTCTGTGAACGGAAAAATAAAAAAAAGTTTTGGAGTTTAGAAGACGGGGAGTCAAAAATGAAAATTGATAAATGCCACCGTCAGGAAGGGGCTAATAAATCTTCCCTATTGTTCTCAATTATAGCATCTGTGTGCATGGACTTTAAAACAAATATGGACCAATAAGATATGGATTATTAACATACAGTTATAACACAATAGTCAAATACAGTATGTAAACTATATTTTACACGTGCTGCTGAACAATATTTATGTTACAAAAAAACTCAAACAACATAAAACAATAAATATTCATAAGATTATTTAAAAATTAAGATCATGAGGGAAGTCGGTATTAATCTTAAAGTGGTTGTCCAATTATGAACATTTATCCCTATTCACAGGACAGGGAATAAGTGTCTGATCGCTGGGAGCCCATGCGCCTGGTCCTCCAGTGATCAGTAGGACAGAGGACTAAAAGTATCCCTAAGGCTATCTTGTGAATGAAGTACCAGTGTGCTTTTATGACCTGGGCTCCATTCACATCTATGGGGCTGCTGGAGATTACAGTCCTTGTGAAAGGAGGCCTTAGGGGGACCTTTGGTGAGAAACTCATCTCGTCTCATGGCAGATGCGGTCCTGCTCATATTCTGTGGATAGGGGATAAATGTCCATAATGGGACAACCTCTTTAAGAATCCATTCAGCCTTCTTCTTCAAAAGGAGTTGCTGCCAATCCCCACCTCTCACTTGTCCCTTAATTCTTTGGATACCTAAAAAAATCTCTGTTATGATTGTAAATGAAGTGCTTTGCTGACATGTGTCTGCACAATCTGCACAATGGAGAAATGCACTATTTTGCTGTGAAATGGCACATTAGTATGGTTTTTGGCTGCACCCATGGATGCACCTTGGCTATACAGGGGTATGTGTGTACATTTTTCTGAATTCTAGACTACAAAACAAAAATTTAACAAAATGTAATCATAAAGAGAGATAGGTGAGGGTTATGGTGGGAACAAAGCTTAGGAGCAAGCAAACAAAGGGAAAAATATCCACACCTATATCTATCTATGCTTTCGTTTTGCTCACCTCAGGTTGCTGTGGCTATACTACGCCAGTTTTCTCTGACAGTTCTATCACTCCTCTCAGGAAGCAGATGAATACTTCCTGCCTATACCGAGCTTTAGGGTACATGCAAATGCTTTGGATTACACACAGATTTGCATGCACAAAATCCTCATAATAATAAAGCAGCATTTAAATCAAGGAGACTAGACTCATATACATAATGCATATTGTTTTCTGCACTGATATTAACATATAGCGTGGATTTTCAAAACTGCATTATGTCAATTCTTTGTGCAGATTTTCAGAATAGATTAACAAGGTTGAAAATATTGCCCCCCCTCCTATTCTTCTCCTCCTTCCTACTATCCTAACATGACTAACATTCTTCATTCCTTTCTTCTCTTCCCCCCACTTTCCATTCTGCTTTCTCTTTCTCCTGATCTTCTTTCTTCTTCTTTGTTTTCATTCTCTCTTTACTGTCTATTTGTCTATGTGTTTCTCTTGGTTTTTTGACCTAAGTGTTCAGCTTGCCTTTGGCTAGCCTATGCCCTTCATTATACCCTCTCTATTACGTCTTTGCACTGACTTGACTTATACCTTTACTCAGATTCGCTAATTATTAGTGCAACAATTACTTATCGCGGATGCGAAAGAGAGATAGGTATTATATTGTATTTTATTTGCTGTGGCTCATGTACTACTGTAATTTAACATTGCTTGTATTGTATTCTTTATATTCTGTACGTCCTTCTTACCAGCATTGCTGCAGTATTTGTTTCTTCTGTTTATACCTGAAAGAAAAACCTTTTGTATTAATAAAAAGGTTGAAAATAGCTATGAAGGTGATTTGGTGCATAAAATCCACTTTTAAGCCTGCATGTAGCCTTAAAGGAAACCTGTCAGGTTGATTTAGGACACTAAGCAGGAGCTTTAGAAGTACATTCAAATGGACCAATCACCGAAGAGCCGAAACCCGCTGTTCAATAGCTATTTCAATAGCGGAAGTGACTTTTCTGTGATTGGTCCATCTGGATGGGCATTGCTGAATTTGTGAGTCCTGCTATTGTATATTGTGATCTGGTGGTTCAGATTTGAAAGTGCTCGCAAATGCCAGCCTCTTGCACTCACTAAGGGTGAGTTTTTTGCAAGCAGATTCTTGAGAAGTATCCACCTCAAATTCTGCCTCAAAAACACCTCCCAACTCTTCCATTCACTTTAATGAGAGTCTAGAGCAGATTTTCTTCCTCTAATTTTTCAGCTTCATGCAAAACAAGCAGCAGGCCCTATCTATTTTTTCTGCCTCTCATTCACTTCAATGGGGTTTGCAAGGCAGAATCCAACTGAAGATAGGTCTTATTTCTTCTAGCTGAAAAATCAACTAGAGGAAAAAATCTGCTTCTTACTCCCATTAAAATTAATGAGAGAGTTGGTAAGAATTTATTGAGGTGGATTTTGAGTTGGATTCCACCTGAACAATCCGCCTGCAAAAAATTCTGTATGAACATAACCTAAGTGAATAATGCTACTTGAACTATCATGGGAAAATAGCTCATGTACATGAGTTACAGCAGTTGGATCCCTGTTGACCAAAAATTGATGTTGTATCATGTAGATAGGCCATCATTGTTGAAAATCTAAAAAAAACCCATGTAATAAATACCTCACACGCTGGCAACAAACTATATATGAAAAAGAAAGAAGTGGATTATTTATGTTATCTATTTTTTTTTTTAAAGGCAGAAAGGAGAGAGTTTGGATAAAACCATGTTATATTACCGATGATATCTTTTTGCTGCCTATGAATAGGACCAATTTGCTGTTCAAGCATTAGCAAAGGATGCAGCAGTGAGTGTCAGGGACGCCAGCTCAAGCAGTACCCTATGTCTGGAGAATGCACGAACAGAAAGTGGATACAAGGTAGGTGGTGTGCATGACAACCAACAGAGGAGAAAGAATACAGAATGCTGGGGGCGGAACAGAAGAGAAAGAGGGCAGCACAAAGGAAGTAACCTGTGGTGGAACATCAGACACATTAGTATGTGACCGGGGCATGGCCAGTGTTGCAGGGGATGGGGCTAGAGTAGCAGGGAGGTAGAATACAATACACTTTTGGCACGAATCAAAGAAATTATGAGGGCCAGTAAAAATGAAGTGGTCAATATTATGTATGGGGGGTTAAAAAGGGGCAATACTGTGTGGAGGCCAAAAAGAAGAGAGCAATATTATTTGCGGAGCCCTAAAAGAGGACACTATACTTTGTGGGACCCAGTAAAGGGGGCAATACACTGTGTGAGGACCAGTAAATGGGGTGCTATACTGTCTGGGGGCCAGTAAAGGGGAAGTATACTGGGGGAGTCGGTAAAGAGGGGAATTGTACTATGTAGTGGCCAATAAAAGGGGTAATACATTAGTGGGGCCATTAAAAGGGTGTTATACTGTGTGGGGGTCAGTAAAGGGGATTTTTTGATCTGCAGATGTCTGGCCTACAATTTTAATTAGAGTACCCCTTCACTGAACTATAGATCACTGTGTTGGGTATTTGAGGGGAATCTTTCTAAAGGTCGCTTCAGGCTACAGAGTGGCTGGGTTCACCCCTATGTACTGTTTTCTAATGTATGTGCATGAACCCATAGATTTTAAAGCATCCCACATTTGTAAATCTGTTGCTTTGTGCAATAATCTTTGTACTGGGATCCCATTGTATTGGGTCAGTTAAACAGTAATATGGCAATGTAATATTTTTTTAATTTAAACCCCTGAAGATTTCAACAGTAGTACCTGACTCATAATTTATGTAACCACAGAGCTAAAGGTGTCATGTTAATGCCATCTTACACAAGCTATTCTTGAAGTGCAGACAGCAAAAGAACTTAGCTGAAGCTGCAAGTATTTCACTTCTGACCTTTAACAGCCGTCACATATAATGATTTTCTGCCAGAGAAGTAGAAGTAGGATTCCAAAATGGCTAGATAGGGTTTAATATAACCAGGAAAAGAAATGTAACAGGAGCCTGCTTATAAATTATAAAACTACTTGAGATAGTTAAAACTTGTATAACTTGCAATATTTTTATCATAAAGGTAAGGTTTATATTGTAGATCATTTTATTTTTTAGATAATTTATCACTGATTATGGGACATAAATTAAGTGCATGTTTTTGTTTATGTTATGCAAAGGGGTGGATTTATGAAACTGTTGAAATGAAAAAAAAGTATTTTTTTGCGTATAGCAACTACCCACCATGTAAATTTCAATATAAAAGAACACTATAAGACATCAGAGCTGTGTAAGGTTGTGAAGCAATACATCTGCAGTAACTATCTTTGGTCAGTAGGTGGCAGCAAAGTAATAAACTGCCCATAAGAATTAATGTAATTAATGTAAATATTGTTCTAGGGTTCAAAGTCTGATTATAGATAATTACTGTAACGTGTTGGACTTTTACAAGTATGGCAGTGCATTAGGATTGCAGTTTTGATGCTTCCCACTGGAAATAGGGAACTGCATGATCACCCAGAAGGAAACAGGATGGGAGGGGTGGTGTGGAGAAGGCTCTGGAACTGGAAGACTGAGGTGTGCTGGACTGCTGTAGAGAGAGCTTTGGGCTGGATGGAGGCCTGAGATGGGCTGACTGCAGGTGAAGTCTTGGTGCTGGTGGAGGACTAAGTTCTAGGACACAGTGACCGTGGTGCTGGCTGAGGACAGAGTCAAGACACCCCTGAAGCACAGAAGATAAAGTGACTACAAAAAGTAAAGGTCTCAAGGACTTGTGAGTACGGCTTGGCCGCATCTACATAGACCATGTGGTGGTAGTTATATAAGGGACTCTTACGCTGACACCTTATCTTTGGAGAGACTGGCCTATCTTTTAAGTGTTGCACTACATGGAGCTGGAGCAAGGCCTATAACTGTACTTGAAGGGGAAGACAGCATTTGCCTGTGGATTACAATTTAACCATTGGATTATAAAATAGTATTGCGAAATACTTAGGGTGCCCCCCGACGAGGGACCGATCCAGGAAAACTGCGTTCTTAAAGGACTTGAATCCATTACCTGCTTAAGTAATTGTGGGAATTAAGGGGTATAGTATTAGTTTGCTGCAATAATCTGTTCCATAGCATTTTGTATTTTTCTCTCTGTTTATACTTTTATGCATATTTTTCCAGATCTCTGTTCATTGCTTTACTCAGTAAACATTGTTCTGGGAATTAAAACGGTGTGTGTGTCTGTGTGGCATCATGTACCTGCTGAACCTGTGGGCCCAGCCCTTGGTCCTCTTTCAGCTGTACTGTGCCTATTAGCTGGACAGCTAAGACAATTTTTCTTTCGGAAAGTTTCTTAAGTCTGCCTTGTTTTTAAATTTGAATTTGCTACATCTTACTATGTTACTATGTTACATGCTACATTTTCACATGGAATGTTTGTAACTTAAATATTTTTATTTAAATATTTTCATTTACCTTAATTGATTTTTTTTTAATAAAAAGTATTGACTAAGGGTGGGTTCACACTTGCGCGGGCACTCTGTCCGCCATGAATCCGACCTAAATGTTGGAAAAAAAGGATTGGGACAGGATAGGGAAAGGTTTAAGACGGTTTGCTTAAAAACCCATTCACCTGAGTGGGTTTGGGTGTACGCTTACACCCTCTGCGCCGCGAAGCGTTTTTTTTTTCGTTGGAAACAAAGTTGGACATGCAGGACTTTGTTTCTGATGAAAAAAAAATGGCTTCGCAGTGCAGAGGGTGTAAGCGCATAGACCACTGTTTTTCAACATTCAGCATCCATCATGTCATGTCTTGTGACACTGCCTCATACCTCTGCCTGAAGTCCTCCTCCTCTCCACTGTTATCCTGGCTCATGTTCTTTTCTTGTGGACCTCCCTGCCTGGTGTGTCACTCATTGTTATGGATTATGTGGTAACCTCTGATTCCTGGTTCCTTAAGGCTGGGGCCTCACGTTGCAAAAACACTGCGGTTTGGCCGCGGCGGAAACGCCTAGCAAAAAATGCCACATTTTACAGTACCTGGAATTTAATGGGATTCTGACTAATCCCTTCCACAGACTGCATAAAAAATCTGCAGCAGAAATACTGTGATTTTAAAAAATGTTGTGTTTTTATAAATCGCAGCATATCAATTATACCTACAGAAACACTGGCGTTTTCTGTATAGTTGTAATAGAGGCAGAAAAATGATGTGAAAAAAAATGCATTACCGCCGAGGTCTTTTCCACAGTGTTTTTTGGCACCGATTCTCTGCGTGGACCCTAGCCTCAAAGAGTTTTCTTGGGACCATAAGGATAGACCGCAAATATCTGATTGTGGCCACGATATGGATCAGTTGTTTGGAGCTGCATTCGATATCCAAACTATAAAGTATAAAGAGCCATCAGCTTCCGGCTCCTTACACTATATAGTAGTATCCCAGTGTAAGGACAACTAATCCATGTGGGGGCTCAGCTGTGAACCACCCACTGATCAGATATTTAAGGACTATCCTAAGGGTTAATGTTGGTTTTTCTGACCTATATTATTGGCATTTTACCCTGCTTCTCTTCTGACCACATTACCTGTATGCTGGCCATTTTAACCCTCCATCTATTTACCATTGTGCCAGACCACTGCCAATCCCAATCCCAGCCTATCTAATACTATTTATAAGCTCTACCAGTGTTGTCTTCAGCTTGACTATTTCCTTTGCCTGCTGATCTTCCACCACATCCTGGTATCTTCTCAGTATTATATCAACTGTTGCTAACTGAGCTTTTTTTGAACTCTGAGATTATGGGGTGGGGGGTTCTATGTCTATATGCCCTAAAAAGATGTTGTCAGGAGCTTTAGGGCATGTTTATAGGTTTCAGATTTGCTGTAGAATTTTCTGTAACTGCCATATTTATTTGACTTTCCGTAAAAGCAATCCTGTTTAAATGAATGATTTTCAAATGTACAAATGTAGATATGCCAAGTATTTAAGAAAATATTAGGCTTGTCAGGATTCTGATAAATTTTGTATGCAATGAAAAATAAACACCTTTGTTCTTGCATGTTTGTATCAGAAGAAAAATACAGATTTTTATGGAAAGGTAAGTAACTTACAGAAAATATACATGTAATATATTAGCATAGTAAGAAAATTAAAAGTAGCCAATAATCTAATTATTACAGTGTCTATAAAAAGAATTCAATAACCATGGACTATTTCATTTTTGATTGTATAAAATCATTGAGTCACAGATGATTTAATTAGGCTTTTATACTAGACTCTTTAATGTCAAAGCTCTACAAATTGATCTACATTCTATACAATTATTAAACACAAGATAAATTAATTGCATAACCATTTCTCTAATCTAGTTAGTATTTAGTAGAGACACCTTTGACAGCCATTACATTCAACGTTGATAGGTTTCCTTTAGCTTTGTCAAGTTGCATGACAACTGTGAGTGAACAGCCGCTTCAAGTAACTAACACCCTGGTTGGCATAGCCATTGTTTAAGAGTAGGTTACAAGTAGAGATGGGCGAATTGCTTCGCAATTAACTGGATTCGACCCGAATATTCCAAATTGTTCAGTTTTTTTGTTTTTTTTTTAATTCTAAGCTTTTATTGAATTTTTTTCAAGTTTACAATACAGAAAAAAAAAAAAAGAGTCTCATAAAACTGTATTGTCAAATAACATACACAGGTATCTTTTACAAAGTAAAAAAAATACTAGAAAGCAAGTCAGTACAGCGTGAGAAAGAGATATACATGTGAAGGAACAATGAGACTAAGAAGAATAAACTTTTAGAGGCAATGTCGGGGTGGGAGTGGACAGGAGGGAAAATTGTTCAGTTTTTAAGAATACCAAACAATTTGGGATTCATCACGGACAAACTAAAATGGCCACCACGACATGCAGTGCGGTATTATTATACTCTCGTCAGACCCTAGAGTATAATAGCTGGAGGACCAGAGAAGGTGACAAAAATAAAAAAAACATTTATACTCACCTTCGGTTACTTCTTTTGGGCCTCCTCACGGCATCTAGCGATCTGCCTCTGCTTCCTTGAGGTGTCCGGCACTCTTCTGTAATGGCCACTGAGGCCTGTGACAGGTTCCTCAGTGATGAGCATGAACAGCAATTTTTTTTTTTATTTGTGTCAACTCCCCTGAACTTCCAGTTATTATATAATTTCCCTTCTGGTTCTATCCGAACAAGTTCAGACCGAACCGTGAGATCGCCTCGTCCAAACACAGGACAAAACAAATCTTCTGCAGTCAGCTCATCTTTAGTTACAAGTGATGTTACTAATAATAATAATAATAATAATAATAATAATAGTCCTTTAATAGTCCCACAATGGGAAAATTCAGTGTGTTACAGCAGCAAAGATAAGATAAGCAGATACAAATACAAATACAACATGTACATGTGTTAAGTGACTTAATGCAAAATTGAAATATAATAGAAATAAAAATAGCTAGATGTACTCCTAACTACAGTATATGTAAATTTAAATAGTAATACAGTTGATAAGGTTGGATATATATTCACACCTAATGTCCATGAAAAACGGCCATGTGAGTCCATTGAGAAGACTCTATTCAGGGCTTATTCGCATGGCAGTGAATATTAGCTGCTTTAAACACATGAATGTGTCTATCACATGTCAAAAGGGACAAAGATAGAACATGTCACTTTTTTAACAGCCATGAAAAAGGGATCTGTCAAAAGAATGAACATGTGAATAAGACCCATAGGTGCTCATGATTTTAAAAACGGCCATCTCAAAAATGACTGCCTCAGGACCGTTTTTCACTCTTGTGTGAATAAATCCTAAATCCATGCTTATCCAGAGGAAGAAAAAGACATGAGGCAGAAGCCTATTGACCCATATTAAAGGAGTTGCCCAGGCTTAAATTTTATTTATTAATTAGGCTGGGGAGGTGAAAAAAAAATAAAATAAAATCATACTCACTGTGCTCCAGCATCTCTTGGCATGGTCTGGTCCACAGCATCGTTGTTGTCTTGAGCCGGAAGTCCCCGACGCATGTGACAGCTGAGGCCAATCAGCAGCCTCAAGAAGGGAACTGGGGACGTCACTACCTTTGGGGGTTTCTAATACAGAGGCCTTTCAAAACCCAACTGAATTAGTCCCTTGATAAATGGGTTTTGGAAATGTTCTAGAATATTTAGAAAATTGCTATTTGACTTGTAAGCCTTATAACGTCCATAAAATATTAAAGGGTGATTAAACTTTGAAGCCAATATGAAACAGAGATATCATGAATTAGATTTATAAACTAATTTGGGTGGTATGACTATCTGTATGAAAAGCAGATTATTTCAATCTTTTTAAATTGCACATTTTTAAAAATTTTCAGAAAATTTCCTATTTTTTCATAATTAAGCACAAAACATACCCGCTATTCTCAGTGAACGGCGTCGGCTCCTTACTAGTACCGGTGTCCACCTTTAGGACATCAGAAATTGCAGTTCTAACTCCATTATTTATGTCTATCGGCTCACCAACCTAAATTACTCTCCTGATGAACCCACAAACTCTGGGGGAAACGCGTTGAGACTGAACCCTTAGTAATAGTAGCGTCGATATGTTTATCCTGTATACAGACACTAACAGTGGGTGTACTTTGCCCTAGAAGATCAGCATATCATTATATGTTGGTTTTAGGAGAGTTCTGCTGTTGGCCATCCAATGATTAGCTACCCTTGTGGGCGCAAAACTAGCCTAACATAGCGGTTTAGGATCCCGCAATCTATATGAGCACGGCGTGCACTCTCCAATATGTTTTCGAAGATGATGTGATCCCCTGTTATTGTTAGATCACGTTATTATCTGCGCCCTTTATGTTCAGGACTACAGTAACTACCATCGACACACTGGATATAGAAGTCTACGTTATTAATGTTGTGCAGAATTTTGTTTATCTTTCAGTGTTAGGTCTGGTTATATTACCATTTTCCATTCTATTACCAACTATAGGAACGCTAAGATTTCTCTCTCTTTATTATTTATGTACACATTGAGCCTAAACACTTGAGTGTTTGTACAAAAAGCGGACCATAAAGGTTCAGAAGTTGGGCATTTTTGTCTGTTATCCCTAAGAAGAATCGCGTTGTTCTTAATTATCTGATTGGTGTGGGACCATGAGCACTGATATGCATGGATTTAGGTTCCATTAACCCTATACCTAATAGATTTATCAGTATTCCTTCTTAAAACTTTTGGGATACTGTACGTTAGCCCTATGCTGTTCTTCTGACACGATACATGATCTAAATAAGCTTGTGTATCTGGTTTACTCTGGATCTGAATCATTTTTATATGTGGCCTGTACCATTTTAAACATTATTATTAAAAGTTATATTTTAATTTTCATAGGTGCTACTTTTTGTCACTAGTGTTTATTAGTAGCATTTGGTATTTCATTAGTTAGTCCTGCATCTAACATTGAGTCCTCATATGTATCTTCCTTTGGTATATTTTAGGTATTTTACCTGTACTAAATTATTATACCTCACCTGATTATTATTATTATTATTATTATTATTATTATTAATACCTCATTGCAAGACTAGTATCATTTTTGAGGTTCTCCTGTATTTATTTTGCTTATTTTGTACCAAGTGCTATTTCCCTTACGTCCAACAGCAGCACAATATGGGGTATCTCTGCCCCTGTGTGCTGGAAGGACAGGTGGAATTTTTAATTTACATAATTAATTAAATGATACTCCCCTATAAGAGGCCAAGGAGACCTCCCCTCACTGTGTTTTTTTTTTTTTCTGTCCTGTGTGTTGGACAGGTGGAGGGAGGCTCCTTGTCCTCCCATTTTTTCCTAAGGATTTGGGGGTTAATGACATTTTTGTAAGTTTTTTCTCCTCTTTCAGCTGTTTATCTTTTTCTTTGGGAGCTTTTTACTCCTAAGGCTTCCTTGTTTCTCTCTGCTGCGCTCTCTGTCTGTGGCCATTCTGGGTTGGGTGTGTCTGCCCTTGTCTGAGCTCAAGTAAGATGTTTGCGGCTGGGCAGGCTGTGCATTCAGTATGTGTCAGTTTCTGAACTTGGAGGCTTTATTGCAGGGTTAAAATAAACCTCTATGCATCTCCTAGCCTGGCTGAGCTCTTCAGCAGAGCTTATGCTTCAGGTGTTTGTGTTCAGTTTCAACTGATGACAGCGTCTCAGGCACAAGTTCCCTACACTGCCTTTCTGTTGCAGTTATGGTTCTATTCCAGTCTACCAGAAAGACACACTGCACTTTCTATAGCAGTGGAATTAAAGCGAAGAGGGAGAGAAAGGTTTCTTAATCCGGTGGAAGTGATTTAGTCACTTCAGGTTCCGGAACCTTTTTTGCAGGTCCTATTTTCCTGGATCCCTTTTTTCTGTTACACTTCTGTAGCCTTCTCCCACTAGCGCTGGATTGTGCTGCCGGACTAGTTTAGGCCATTCCCTTTACCGCTGTAGCGGTATTAAAGACACCGTTGTTAAGGGTCTCTTAAAAAGTTGTGTATATAAGTTTTATGGGTAAGTATGGCCTTCTCCCTACTTATTTAAACCTTCTTCCTAAGTTTGTCTCTCTGATAGGCTGTACATTTTTGTTTGATACTGTTCTGACTGCTTTCGGTGGCAGCGGCGACTTAATGAGGGAAAGGTCCACTAAGCTGAAACATTTTGCTTATACAGAGTGCGACATCCGTCTGCCTGATGGTACAATTACACTCGCTTTCGCCAATGCCGTGGGACCCCATCTGAGGATTCGGCCATTCATGACGTAATTGTGTGGGTCAAGGAGCAGGATAGAAATCTGGAACTTGATTTCTCAAGAAGTTTCGTACTGAGAGACATCCTCAGTTAGTTCCATCAGAAGAGGAATTTCACAAACTCAATTTGATGCACTCGTGTAATGAAGACACTTCGCTAAATCCCAGCAGGCCTCTTGGTAAGGATTCCTAGGCTGCTGAAGTCCATCTGGTCAGCGACCGTGATGTTGAACTTGGGGAAGCCTCTAGTTCCACCTATAGGGGGCCAAGGGCCTTCCAATTGGACACAACACTGGATAAAGCTTTGACAGGCAATCTCCAGATCTCTATACATAGTTGCTTGGAGTGTACCCTTAGGAAGGCTTAATCCTTGGCCTCTGCTCAGGCATCTGTGGACATCACCTCCAATGAGATAGCGAATAAGAGAGTATCTAGCAGAAGTTTCTGTATACCAGGTCAAGATGCCTGCCAAATCTAGGGCCTTCTCTACAGCTGCTAGAAGGCCATTATGGTTGAAACCTCAGGGAGCGGTCAATGCGTCCAGGTATAACATATGCTCCCTACCCTTGAGCTGGGTAAACATTTTAGCAGAGGCCTGGACGACATCATGGAAGGTCTTGTGATTAAAAAGATAAGTGCCTTCCGCAGTCCTTTAAAGGGAAAGCACGACCTTCTGGCCGGGGCAGAAGTTATCAGTGCAGCCGCCTCAATCTACGTTCCAATATTAGAGGCGTGCTAGATATCAGCCTAGAGGGGTTGGACATAAGTTCCCCAAAGAAGGGGACAGAAAGAAGCTTGGCTTTGATGCCAACTTTTTGCCTCCTGTGGCGGCAAGTACTCCTGTTGGGGAATGTCTCTCCCATTTTTTTCTCTCCTTCTGGCAGGAGAAGATTCAAGAATTTTGGTCTTGCAGATAAGTACAGCGGGATTATGCAGACGAATTCTTCGCCTGCCACAAGACAGATTCTCGCAAACTGTTCTATTCCTGCACTGGAGCAGGTTATACTGGAAAATTCCATTCTGGAATACCTGGGCAGCGGGGCTTTGGGAAAGGTCCTCCCTCAGAAAAAGGTTTGGGGTCTACTCTACAGACTTCTCGCTACAAATATGTTATAGTCCTAATATATCTAAGTCTCTTCATAAGGAAGAGCGTTTCCAAAGGGTCACCAGGAAGTTGGTCACATCCTTGCTCCAAAGCAATGTTCTTGTCACTCTCGATCCTGCTTCAGCACCTGCAGACAACTGTGTCTTTTTTCCATCATTCAGGCTAATAACCGGGAGAAGTCAGAGGTGATTCCTTTCACACGGAAGAAGGTTCAGTCTGACTCTGTCTGTCTAGAAATTTCTTTAACTCCGATAAGGAGAGAAAAGACAATCAGAACACTTTCGATACGGTGGCTCAGTGGTTAGCACTGCAGCCTTGGGTTCGTATCCTGCCAAGGACAGCATCTGCAAGGAGACTGTATTTTCTCCCCATGTTTGCGTGGGTTTCCTCCGGGGTCTCCGGATTCCTCCCACACTCCTAAGACATACTGATAGGAAATGTAGATCGTAAGTCCTATATGGGACAGTGCCCTATATCTATCAATGTCCGTGAAGGCGCTGCGGAATATGATGGCGCTATACAGGTTGCCATAATAAATAACAATATCTTCTCAAGGTGCTTCGGATGTTCATCAGAACAATTACGAGAGTCCTGTCCTCATGTCAGCTTTAGCCAATTCAGTCCCTTGGACTTTATGCGTCCCCTCCAGTCGGAAGTACTAGGGGTCTGAAATCATAGCCCTCCTTGACAAGAGCATCAGACTTTCTCCCAGAACCCGTCTTTCTGTCAATTGGTGATACACCTGAAAATCGGATGTCCATGGTCCAACCTCTTTGGACCTTGTTGATCGATGCATCCTTTTCAGGATGAGGAGCTCATTTGTATGAGAAAACCGTACAAGGAGTCTGGAGCAGGCTAGAAAGGATGACATCATCCATCTGGAGGGAACTCAGAGCAGTTTACCTGGCACTCCTCCATTCTTCTCCCCTTCTCAGAAGAAGAGCTGTCAAGATCCGGTCCGTCAACATGGTGATTGTAATAAACAGGAAGGCATCAGATAATTCTCCCTCCTCAGGGAGGCAGGTCTGATTTTCACCTGGGCAGAGAAAGATCTGACCTATCTCTCTGCAGTTCACATCAAGGGCTCCTTGAACATAGTAGTGGATCAGTTGAGTCGGGGTCTTACCGTATCAGGAGAATGGTCTCTCAATCAAGAGTGTTCCAGCAGATCACCCTGAAGTGGGGTCTTCCAGAAGTAGACCTTATGGTGACCAGACTCAATGCCAAGGTAGAGACGTTCTGCTCACTGCATCAGGAGGACTATCCCTTGGCAGTGGATGCCCTGTCCATCCCTTGGAGGTTCAGGCTGACATACATCTTCCCTCCATTTTTCATGATACCAAGGGTATTGATGAAAGTCAGACAGGACCAAGCCTCTGTGATAACCAAAAAGAGCTTGGTGTTCCCAACTCATGCTCATGAGTTGAGGGATCTATTAGAGGCTTCCCCAATCCAGAACCTGGTTTCCCAAGGAACTCAGAAGTGCCAGGATCTGAGGAGATTCAACCTGACAGCCTGAAGGTTGCTCAGTCCCTAGTGGACTGTCAGAAGTCGTCCTGAAGACCTTTTTTCTGCGCAAGAGCAGAATATACCAATAAAATATACCTAAGGATAGATATTGTCTTCAAGGAGTGGTTCTCCAGACAAGAAGTGAATAGTTCGAATCCTTCTATGAGAATGATTCAGAATTTTCTTCAGGTAAGGGCCTTTCCCCTGCCACACTAAAGGTACAGGTTTCAACCCTATCCACCTGCTTAAGCAAAAGATTGTCTCAAAACCCCTTAATTTCCAGAATTTCTTAAGGGTGCTATGAGACTTAGGTAAGTGGTTGCAGCTCCTGTTCCACTCTGGTATCTATCCACAGTTCTTTCTGGCCTTTGTGGCCCAACATTGGAACCATTTGAGAAGGTGGATCTTAAGTTTCTGGCTCGCAAACCACCTTTTTGCTAGCTATCACCTCAGCTAAAAGAATACGAGAGTTGCAGGCTTTTTTTTCTGAAGAACCATATATTTTTTTTTTCATTAGGGCCCAGCTCAGATTTCTTCCTAGATTTAACCCTAAGGTGCCCTCTCGGACTAATATTAACCAGGTGGTCTCCTTACTAGTTTTCTTTCCCAGCTCCTTCTTCCAAGGAAGGGGGAAAACTCCATACTCTGAATATAGTATGGTGTCTCCAAAATTTATCTTCTGTGTACATAGTCAGAAGATTGGAAAATCCTCTTAATTTAAATTTCTTTTGCTCGGGTTAACGCCCAAGTTTATCAAAGGGCTGTGTCGGCCTCCTGGGTTGAGAGTCGGTCTTGCTTTTGGAGCAGTTGTGCAGCCGTTTTTGGTCACCACCAACTGACATTTGTTAAACACGATCAGTTAGATGTCCGTAGTTCAGAGGCTACTGCCCCAAATTTACACTCTTTTAGTGTAATATAACAAACTAGAACAACAAATGGCAAGAGGCACCGCCACCCATTTACAAAGGCGCAAAACACCACCTCGGGTAAACCTTTAACTTGAGTGACGTGAAGCCTGATCCCCTGAGGGACCCTAGCCCAACTAGGGGACTTCCCAAGCATTCACACGCCACACCAGGATCCCCATACCACTGATGAGGTTCTCTTACTGACCGCTAAGCCTCTCACCCCACTAACCCCTGCAACACACTCACGGGCATGAACCCTTATGCCTGGGAGTCCCACCACACAGAAAGGGCCTGAACAACACCATCACACAAAGCCAACATCCACAGATCAGCACCAATCTCGTTCAGGTGAACCCCATCCCGCCTCAAATGATCCAAAGAAAGGACCTCTAAATCATGATGCCTGACCACCAAACCTCCATTACGTACAACAAACCGTACAACTTTAATGCGCATCTTTTCCACTCGAGCAGCCGACCACGCGTGGCTCCACACCAGCCGTGCCATGATGTGTGACCACACCAACACAAGACCCGGAAATTCAGTCAGGAGCCGCAGCATATTATAGTTTATATCCCTAATAAGCTCCTTGGATGACCGAAGCCCCCAAATCATTGCCTCTGACGTGAAACACCACCACGTGCATAGGGCAATCCACATGGCTATAATAATGAAATTCAGGCAACACCCAACTCCACACCATACCGCACACACCGATCCACGGAGCGGCGTACCGCTAATGAGGCAAAGTGAGGCGGCCATCTTAGGCGGCACTATCTGGGGGGCGGCATTTTTACCATTTATTTAATGTAAACCAGCCCAGGACAGGTCGCTTTAAAAAAAAAAAAAAAGGCCTGTCCTGCGCTGGTTAACGAGACCGCTGCATGTCAGCGTAGGCGGCGATACAATGAAGTCATCGTGCTTCCTACACTGAGACGCAGATGTCGCGGACAAAAAGAGGAGGCGGCTCCATCAAGGCATCACAGGTAGGTGAGGATAACTTTTTTTTTTATATATATATATTTATATATATATATATATATATATATACAGTACAGACCAAAAGTTTGGACACACCTTCTCATTCCAAGAGTTTTCTGTATTTTCATGACTATAAAAATTGTAGATTCACACTGAAGGCATCAAAACTATGAATTAACACATGTGGAATTATATACTTAACAAAAAAGTGTGAAACAACTGAAAATATGTCTTATATTCTAGGTTCTTCAAAGTAGCCACCTTTTGCTTTGATTGCTGCTTTGCACACTCTTGGCATTCTCTTGATGAGCTTCAAGAGGTAGTCACCTGAAATGGTCTTCCAACAGTCTTGAAGGAGTTCCCAGAGATTCTTAGCACTTGTTGGTCCTTTTGCCTTCACTCTGCGGTCCAGCTCACCCCAAACCATTTCGATTGGGTTTAGGTCTGGTGACTGTGGAGGCCAGGTCATCTGGCGTAGCACCCCATCACTCTCCTTCTTGGTCAAATAGCCCTTACACAGTCTAGAGGTGTGTTTGGGGTCATCTTTGTGGAATCAGCAGATGACGGTGTAAAAGGAGTGCGCTCTTTGATGCTACAGTAGGATCTTGGGCATCTGCACGGTTCTTTATACCTGGCACTAAGATCGACCTGTAAGGCTGAGTTCACACTTGAGTTAGTTGGTCAGTTTTAGCACCCCATCACTCTCCTTCTTGGTCAAATATCCCTTGCACCGTCTGGAGGTGTGTTTGGGGTCATTGTCCTGTTGAAAAATAAATGATGGTCCAACTAAACACAAACCAGACGGAATAGCATGCTGCTGCAAGATGCTGTGGTAACCATGCTGGTTCAGTATTCCTTCAATTTTGAATAAATCCCCAACAGTGTCACCAGCAAAGCACCCCCACACCATCACACCTCCTCCTCCATGCTTCACGGTGGGAACCAGGCATGTAGAGTCCATTCGTTCACCTTTTCTGTGTCACACAAAGACACGGTGGTTGGAACCAAAGATCTCAAATTTGGACTCATCAGACCAAAGCACAGATTTCCACTGGTCTAATGTCCATTCCTTGTGTTCTTTAGCCCAAACAAATCTCTTCTGCTTGTTGCCTGTCCTTAGCAGTGGTTTCCTAGCAGCTATTTTACCATGAAGGCCTGCTACACACAGTCTCCTCTTAACAGTTGTTGTAGAGATGTGTCTGCTGCTAGAACTCTGTGTGGCATTGACCTGGTCTCTAATCTGAGCTGCTGTTAACCTGCGATTTCTGAGGCTGGTGACTCGGATGAACTTATCCTCCGCAGCAGAGGTGACCTTTGGTCTTCCTTTCCTGGGGTGGTCCTCATGTGAGCCAGTTTCTTTTTAGTGCTTGATGGTTTTGGCCACTGCACTTGGGGACACTTTCAAAGTTTTCCCAATTTTTCGGACTGACTGACCTTCATTTCTTAAAGTAATGATGGCCACTCATTTTTCTTTACTTAGCTGCTTTTTTTCTTGCCATAATACAAATTCTAACACTCCATTCAGTAGGACTATCAGCTGTGTATCCACCTGACTTCTGAACAACACAACTGATGGTCCCAACCCCATTTATAAGGCAAGAAATCCCACTTATTAAACCTGACAGGGCACACCTGTGAAGTGAAAACCATTTCAGGTGACTACCTCTTGAAGCTCATCAAGAGAATGCCAAGAATGTGCAAAGCAGTAATCAAAGCAAAAGGTGGCTACTTTGAAGAACCTAGCATATAAGACATATTTTCAGTTGTTTCACACTTTTTTGTTAAGTATATAATTCCACATGTGTTAATTCATAGTTTTGATGCCTTTAGTGTGAATCTACAATTTTTATAGTCATGAAAATACAGAAAACTCTTGGAATGAGAAGGTGTGTCAAACTTTTGGTCTGTACTGTATATATATATATATATATTTTTTTTTTTTGTATATATATATATATATATAAATAGGCCATAACCTACTGGAATATCCCCAGCAGTTAACGGCCTATTTATTTACCTTCCCCGCATCTGCTCGTGGCCGCCTTCGCTTCCCGTTCTGCTATGGGATGCAGAAGGCGAAGTGGATGCTGCTGTGAGCAGCTGCGGGCATCAGTAAGTGAGGCTGCGGGCCTCACATACTACTATTATTATACTCAGGGGTCTTTTCAGAACCCAGAGTATAATTGGAGGTCCAGGGGAGGTGAGGGAACATAAAAACCATTGTTACTCACCTCCTGCGATCCGATGTTACTCCCAGAAGGCTTGGGCCCTCTGGTGACGTCATCAGGTCACATCGCCGGCCTGATCACGTGACGTGTGTGTGCAATTAAAGAGGGCCGAAAGCTGCAGGGAGAGCACCGGTGTACCGGATAGGTAAGTAACACTGGTTTTTATGTTTGTCACCTCCCCTGGGTCTCCAAACATTATACTCTGGGGTCTTAAAAGACCCCAGAGTATAATAATAGTTCATGGGTGGGCCACTATGGGGCATAATACCGGTTGTAGGGGCCGCTGTGGAGCATAATACCAGTGCAGGGGCCACTATGGAGCATAATACCAAGTGCAGGGGCCACTATAGAGCATAATACCGTGTGCATGGGCCGCTATGGAGCATAATACCGTGTGCAGGGACCACTATGGGGAATAATACCGTGTGCAGGGGCCACTATGGAGCATAGTACCCTGTGCAGGGGCCGCTGCAGGCCGTAATACTGTGTGCAGGGGCTGCTGTGGAACATTATAGTGTGTGTAAATGGGGCGCTATAAACAGGGGCTATGGCGCCTGTTTATATCATACGCTGTCTGTTTATAGTGACCGTGTCATGTAATTACAGCCTTGTCACATGGATGTGTATATGACGAGGCTGTAGTTACATGACATGGCCACTATGAGATGAATGACACTATGTAAACAGAGAAGCGGTCATGGCGCTTACACAGGTACCATTCAAACAGTTGATCAGTAGGGGTCCTGGGTTTTTGAGCCCCACTGATTAGTTTATTAATGGACTGGAAAACTTTTTAATTAGTTAACACTTGGGGCATTATTAATAAGGGGCACTATTTATACAGGGTACACACGGACATTATTAATATAAAGATGCACTTGGGAGTATTATTCATTATGGGGGGATGAGACCAAAGTTGAACTTTTTGGCCTAAATGCAACACTGATCATTACCCTGAACACACCACTATGAAAAATGGTGATGGAAGCATCATCATCATACTGTGGGGATGCTTTCCTTCAGCAGGGACAGGGAAGATGGTCAGAGTTGATGGGAAGATGGATGGAGCTAAATACAGGGTAATCCTGGAAGAAAACCTGTTGGAGGCTGCAAAAGACTTGAAACTGGGAAAGAGATTCACCTTCCAGCAAGAAAATGACCATAAACATACAGCCAGAGCTACAGTGGAATGGTTTAGATCAAAGAATATTCATGTGTTAGAATGGCCCAGTCACAGTCCAGACCTAAATCCCATTGAGCATCTGTGGCAAGACGTGAAAATTGCTGTTCACAGATGCTCTCCATGCAATCTGGCTGAGCTTGAGCTATTTTGCAAAGAAGACTGGGTAAAAATCTGTCTCTAGACGTGCAATGCTGGTAGAGACAT
Source organism: Leptodactylus fallax (assembly GCA_947044405.1). Lineage (NCBI taxonomy): Eukaryota > Metazoa > Chordata > Amphibia > Anura > Leptodactylidae > Leptodactylus > Leptodactylus fallax. The sequence continues at coordinate 6,413,076 of CAMRHE010000024.1, forward strand.
ACCCCAAAAAACTTTTGTAGCTCTACAAAGTATTGATATAGGGGGGCTATATACTTTTGCACGTCACACTTTTCAGATTTTTATTTGATTAAAATTTTGAAAACCATGTATCATTTTCGTTCCACTTCACAATTATCTGCTACTTTGTGTTGTCTATCACTTAAAATCTCAATAAAATACATTTAAGTTTGTTCTTGTAAGGTAACAAAATGTGAAAAAGTTCAAGGGATATGAATACTTTTGCAAGCCACTGTACTTTTAAATACTTCTATGAAACTCTCTATAATCTAGAGAGAGCCCTACAGATTTCTCAGCCCTCTCACTCTGATATCAAGAACTTCCTGATCACCACTAAAATTCCCAAACTGTCTGCTTTACAGTTAGAAGATTTGAATGCCCCTATCACGCCACAAGAAATAATGTCAGTTCTCAAAACAATGCCATCTGGAAAATCATGGGTCCCAGATGGACTCATGAATGAATATTATAAGACATTTTTTTCTCTCTTAATCGACTATGCTGTTTCTTTCAAATAACTATCCAATCTGGCTCATTGCCAAAAGAAAATCAGGCAGCTATAGTAGTCACTCTTCTGAAAATGGGCAAGGTCCCTAAGGTCCCCCAAAAACTTTACCCCATATCCACCCTTAATAAAGATATAAAAATTTGAGCAAAACTTCTGGCAATGAGAATAACCATTTGCTTCCCTGAACTGATCAAAAATGATAAGATGGGATTTGTAAAGGGCCACCAATCCTACGATAATACAAGACATGTACTGAATACTGTGCATTGCTTGAACACTTACAGAACATCAGCAGTCTTGCTAGAGTTGGATGCTAAGAAGGCATTTGATCAAATAAACTGATCATATGCCTTCTTGGCGCTTCGAGAGATGGGCTTCTCTGGAGATATTATGAGAGCCATAATGGCTGTATATTCTTCTCCCTAAACAAGAGTATTCGCAAATGGCATGCTCTTGCGAGAGTTTTTAATTATCAATGGCACCCAAAAAGGTTGCGCATTGTCTCCCCTTATTTTTATTTTATCCATGGAACCACTAGCTGAAACCCTTAGAAGTCACCCTGAAATCTCTGGAGCTCCAATTGGCAATCAATCCCACCTAAGTTTGCTTAATGAGGATAATGTCATACTTACTTTGACGAATCCTTTCAATTCTCTACAACATGTTATGTACACAGTTGATAGCTTTGACCACTTATCCTATTATAAATTAAATATGACCAAATCACAAGCACTTCCTTTTAATCTTCCCCCAACTCACCTTAACTCTCTTAAGTCATCCTACCCCTTTGTCTGGTGTCAGGATAAAATTCAATATTTGGGTATACAGATGACTTCCAAATTTACAATCTTATATCATCATAATATTGGACCAATATTAAATGTCATAAGAGAAGAAACAAAAAGAACGACCGCAATAGATATATCTTGGATTGGCAGAGTGGCAGGAATAATATGCTCTTATTACTTAAGCTCCTATATATATTTTACACTGCTCAAAACCATTTTCAAGTCTCTTCAATTAATTTTTTCTGCATTTATTTGGAATGTTAAGGGACCCCATACTGCAAGAGGCCGATTGTTCAGGCATAAATCTGTTGGGGGCCTAGGTGTACCTAACATGTTCCACTACTATTTGGCAACTCTCACAGCACAAACTGCACATTGATGGAGTGGGGATTCAAATTGAACAATTACTCATTTCTCCTTTAGATCTATGCTCTTTGATGTTGATTCCGTTTTGGTGCCTCCCCCTCCCACCTTCACAATTACCTATTATGCAAGCGTCTCTCCAAGCATAGACGTTGTTTCATGCACAAACTAAAACAAAATATTTCTTTGGATATACAGACTTATCTTTGCCTATGTTAGAATAGGCTATCCCCGATTTAAAGCGCAAAGGTTGATATGAATGCAGCCTTGATCAGATCTCTGAATCGTATTCAAACCATAAATTAAAACCTTTGAGTGCAGTAAAAGCTGAATTCTCCTTACCTGCAGATTACTAGAAACATTGCGCTTTTTGTCAAAGCACTCTAGATGTACACCCTCATTGTGCAAAGGCTATTAAAATGAATATCTAGAGACTTTAAGGGCTTACACTTTCTATATGATCTCTTGTATGGGCATACCAATTTTGAAAAAACCACCTCTTTTCATTATTGGGAGAGATATTTACATATCAACTCTACAGAACAACATTGTATTAGCACCATCAACCTGATACACAAGTCCCTCAAATGTAGCTCTCATGTGGAAGTAGTCCTAAAGATTCTTCTCCGCTGGTATTATACCCCAACCAAATTAAAGGTTGCATACCCTCAGGGCCGTTTTTAGACAAAGTGGGGCCCTGGGCAAAATTAAAAGCGGGGCCCCAAATGCTGATATGCAAACAACACCATCGTCTTCCAGTGACAACCCCTATAATAACGCCTCCTTTCTGCCAACACAAAGTAATAACAAGCCCCATTTTACCACACACACAATTCAAATGAGCACCTTTGTACCACCTAATAGATTTTTGCACCCAGTCATCAGTTATTATAGCGACTCCTTATAAATAATATTACTCCAATATCAGTAATAGCTCCCTTATAAATTATAAATAGTGCCCTGTATCAGTAATATTCCCCCTTATCAGTAACAGACACCCCGTAAAAATATAAACTGCTCCCTTATAAATAATAGTCCCCATTATCACTAATAGCCCCCTTTATAAATAAGCCCACTTAACAATTATACCCCCCTTATAAAAAGTTCCCCTCTTATAAATAATTGCTCCCCCTTATAATGGAAGCCTTATATATAATAGTTCCCCCCTTATAAATAATAGCCCATCTTATAAATACTAGTTCCCCCTTATAATAGCCCTCTCATACTTAAGTTTCCCAATTATATATAGTAACCCACCCTTATACAGTGGGGAAAAAAAGTATTTAGTCAGCCACCAATTGTGCAAGTTCTCCCACTTAAAAAAATGAGGCCGGTCTGTAATTGACATCATAGGTAGACCTCAACTATGAGAGACAAAATGAGAAAACAAATCCAGAAAATCACATTGTCTGATTTTTAAAGAATTTATTTGCAAATTATGGTGGAAGATAAGTATTTGGTCACCTACAAACAAGCAAGATTTCTGGCTCTCATAGACCTGTAACTTCTTCTTTAAGAGGCTCCTCTGTCCTCCACTCATTACCTGTAGTAATGGCACCTGTTAGACATTGTTATCAGTATAAAAAACACCTGTCCACAACCTGAAACAGTCACACTCCAAACTGCACTATGGTGAAGACCAAAGAACTGTGGAAGGACACCAGAAACAAAATTGTAGACCTGCACCAGGCTGGGAAGACTGAATCTGCAATAGGCAAGCAGCTTGGTGTGAAGAAATCAACTGTGGGAGCAATAATTAGAAAATGGAAGACATACAAGACCACTGATAATCTCCCTCGATCAGGGGCTCCACGCAAGATCTCACCCCGTGAGGTCAAAATGATCACAAGAACGGTGAGCAAAAATCCCAGAACCACACAGGGGGACCTAGTGAATGACCTGCAGAAAGCTGGGACTAACGTAACAAAGGCCATCATCAGTAACACACTACGCCGCCAGGGACTCAGATCCTGCAGTAACAGACGTGTCCCCCTGCTTAAGCCAGTACATATCCAGGGCCGTCTGAAGTTTGCTAGAGAGCATTGGAATGTTCCAGAAGAGTATTGGGAGAATGTCATATGGTCAGATGAAACCAAAGTAGAACTGTTTGGTAGAAACACAACTCGTCGTGTTTGGAGGAGAGTGAATGCTGAGTTACATCCAAAGAACACCATACCTACTGTGAAGCATGGGGGTGGCAACATCATGCTTTGGGGCTGTTTCTCTGCAAAGGGACCAGAACGACTGATCCGTGTACATGAAAGAATGAATGGGGCCATGTATCGTGAGATTTTAAGTGCAAACCTCCTTCCATCAACAAGGACATTGAAGATGAAATGTGGCTGGGTCTTTCAGCATGACAATGATCCCAAGCACAGTGCCAGGGCAATGAAGGAGTGGCTTCGTAAAAAGCATTTCAAGGTTCTGGAGTGGCCTAGCCAGTCTCCAGATCTCAACCCCATAGAAAACCTTTGGAGGGAGTTGAAAGTCTGTGTTGCCCAGCGACAGCCCCAAAACATCACTGCTCTAGAGGAGATCTGCATGGAGGAATGGGCCAACATACCAGCAACAGTGTGTGCCAACCTTGTGAAGACTTACAGAAAACGTTTCACCTCTGTTATTGCCAACAAAGGATATATAACAAAGTATTGAGATTAACTTTTGTTATTGACCAAATACTTATTTTCCACCATAATTTGCAAATAAATTCTTAAAAAATCAGACAATGTGATTTTCTGGATTTGTTTTCTCATTTTGTCTCTCATAGTTGAGGTCTACATATGATGTCAAATTACAGGACTCTCTCATCTTTTTAAGTGGGAGAACTTGCACAATTGGTGGCTGACTAAATACTTTTTTTCCCCACTGTATATAATAGCTCTCCGTTATACAGTGTCGGACTGAAGGGCCTTAGACCCACCATTGGAACTTGTTCTGGGGCCCCACCCAACAGCTTCCTGCTAATAGCCTACACCGCGGCTCCTTCACTGAAGTCTTACATATGTGCTGACTATCTGGTGTTACTGAGTATGTTCCCAGTATAGTCAGCCCCTATAGTACTGTGCAGGCCCCAATAACTCCATGGCGAGCTCATGTACAGTACTGTATGGGGAATGACATGGCCATGGAGCGCTACACGTATGTGCAAGATTATAGTGAGGGAGCTGTGATGCAGACATAGCACACAGGGCTGCCAGCAGGAATTGTGAACCCACCCCCACAGTATAATGCTCCACATGGTATATAATGCTCCACAGTATAAAATGATCTCCTGAGCCCTCCAGTTTCCCCACATGGTATATAATGCTCCACAGTGACCCCACACAGTATAAAATGCTCCCCTGAGCCCCCCCATAGTGGCCCCACATGGTATGTAAGGCTCCACACAGTATAATACTCCACAGTGGCCCACACAGTATACTACCCCTTAGTGGCCCCAGACAGTGCAATATGCTCCCCAGCAGCCCCACACAATATAATATGCTCCATACAGTATAATATGCACCCCACAATGCACCCCTAGTATAATGCTCCAGTGGCCTAACAGTATAACATGCTCCATAATGACCTCCACACAGTATAATATACTCCCCAGAGGGGTTCCCCCAGTATAATGCTCCACAGTGGTCCCCCACAGTATAATATGTTCCCCACAGTCCCCCCCAGGATAATGCTCTACAATGGCTCCACAGAGTATCATATGCTCTCGAAAAGCCCCATACAATATAATACACTCCACAGTGGCCCCACACAGTATAACAGGCTCCCCACACTGTCCCTTCCCCCATTATAAAGCTCCACAGTGGCCCATGGTATAATATGCTCCCCAGAGGGCCCCCGCTAGTATAATGCTCCACAGTGCCCCCTCCAGTATTTTGCTCCACAGTGGCCCCACGCAATATATTATGCTCCCCAGAGCGTCCCCCCAGTATAATGTTCTACAGTAGGCCCCACGCAGTATAAGATGCTCCCCAGAGGGCCCCCTACTATAATGCTCATTAGCCCCCCCGAATAATGCCCCACAGTGGCGCCACGCAATATAACATTATCTCCAGAGCCCCCCCACATTATAATTTTCCACAGAGACCCCACAGACTATAACATGCTATCCAGAGGGCCCCTTCCCAAGTATAATGCTCCACAGTGGCCCCAAACAGTATAATATGCTATCCAGAGGGGCCCCCAGTATAATGCTCCACAGGGGCCCTACAGTGATATTATTATATTATATTCTGGGGTCTCTTCAGACCCCAGAGTATAATAATCGAAGGCCCCGAGGAGGTAAGGGAAAATAACAAACAGTTATACTCACCTTGTTCTTACCTCTGCTGGGCCTCCTCGCGCTGCTCCGCTATCCCCGCCGGCGCTGGCTTCTTCTTCTCTGCGGCTGACGTCACGCGTTGTCGACGTCACCGCTGAGGCCTGTGATTGGACCTCAGCGATTACGTGAGGCCAAGCCTCAGCGGTGATGTCCGGAACGCCAGAAGATGACGTCGGACGCCAGGACAGGTGAGTAAAAATGTTTGTTATTTTTACTCACCTCGGAAAGCGGCCCTGTGGTCCCTTTCAGTTATTGATTTGGCCGGGCCTGACTCCGGGATCCGGAGTCATCAGGTTCCGGATCCCGGGGGCCCCTTTGGGGACGGGGCCCTGGGCAATTGCCCGGTTTGCCCCCCCCCCCCCCCTAACGCCGGCCCTGCATACCCTACCTCTCATGCCCTAAAATAACTGAAACTATTGTTAACCCAAAAATGGAAATTGACTGAAATCCCCTCTATCTCTATGCAGTTATATCTGCTATCAATTTTACTTACAACTATGAAAGAATCATTGCTTTAGGTAATGGCACCTTTCATTCCTTTTCTGCCACATGGGCAGCTTGGTTACAAAATAAATACTGCCACTTATCATGACTTCTGATTTTAGTTTTGATTATTTTGTTAGTTACACCTTTGTCTCAACATCGATTGTGAATATTAGTTACTTATATTGAGCTTATCATTCCTGTTAGAATAAATTGTATGATAATGTACCTGTTATGTACTTTGTTTACTGCTTTTATTTTGTTCTTTTAATTATTCTTACTGACTAAATGGAAACTGATGCTAAAAACTATTATATTATTATGTCATTCATTGCTATGATTTGAAAAGACTTGTATCATTCTGATGCTTGTGCTATGGTCATTTTATTTATTTGGCATTTATAGCCATTATGTTTACTTTTGTACTTTTTGGAAAAAAAAACAAAATAATTGAAATAAAAGTGAAGATCTAAAGAGACAGTTGGGGGCTATTTTACAATATTTTACACAGCCAGGCCACTTAAAGAAATTCATTTTGGTGCTGGGAGACCTCTTAAATGTATTTTGTAGAAGGTATGAAGCCTGATAGGAAGAAAGAAACCACTAACAAATGAAGTGATGACTTGTGTTGGTTGAATACATAGCAAATCCCTGATATCTTGGTCATCAGAAGTTAAGTGAAGTGAAATACAGTACAGCAGGGTTGCACTACTTGTCTTGTTTAGGGGGCCACATTGTCAAATTGCATTACCCCCACACTGAGAAATGCATGGCTTTAAGTAGGGGTTCCTTTTCTATAAGGAGAATGGGAGTTTCCGGATGTCCTATTTGTCATTATACTGAAGAGGAGACCACACATGCATACTTAACTTCTTTAGCTATGTAATGAAAATCAGACTAAGTTACCAGAGCAGCCATCTTCTGTAGAAAAGGTCACGAAAAAACAGGCTACAATCTACAAAACTGTGGATTTTGGTTTTACATACAAATAACTTATTTTTAAAAACATATCTTGGGGAAGTTTTGGTGGTTTTATAATCTTCACCTTTATCATAGAGTTATCATTTTAGGACAACTTTGGTGATTTTGGCAGCAGGATGATAAAAGCTTTAAGGAGTTGGTCACTTTTAGACCAATATTAAGAGACAAATGTTATTGTTTGTATAATGAAAAGTTGTAAATTTTTTCAATATACTTTCTGTATTAATTCCTCACGGTTTTCTAAATCTCTGCTTGCTTCAAGTGGATACAAATCAGTCCATGGTCATGTGATATACAGTCCATGGTCATGTGAAGGATACACATGTGCGCAGCTCATTATAGTCACAGCTCAGTAATCAGATATCTGCCTGGTAATGAGCTGTGCTCCTGTTTGTTTATCACTTGACAATGGACTGATTTTTATCCACTGGGAGTAAGCAGAATGAATGACAAGAAGACCATGAGGGATTGATACAGAAAGTATAATGGAAAATTGTACAACTTTTTATTATAAAAACAATACCCCCCCCCCCCCCCCACATTTGTCTCTCAATATTGGTCTAAAAGTGGCCAACCCCTTTAAATTGGTTGCATGTACAGCTGGCTCAGGTTCTATTTTGTAGCTTAAAAAACCTACTGACTACATTTGGGGATCAGACATACATTTCAATAAGTCCCTTTTAACTAAAACAACTCAGGCAGAATGGAAGCTGGTGGAAAGAAAATTGGTACATATATGGAAAACTGATATAACTATGGATATTGTTACTAGAGATGAGCGAATTTCTCAAAAGTTCGATTCGGCAGTTCGATTCGAAATTCAAAAACAATTTGCTTTGCGGCGAATAAACAGCTATTTCCGGCCTGCAGACAGCGGGGGTGGGCAGGCGGGCGGCAAAATGGTGGAAACCCTGGGATGCCACGGTCATGTCTTTCTCTCTCTCTCTCTCTCCAGCACGGACAACTTTTATTCATGTGGAAGGATCTGCTAACAAGCAAAGACACGCCTACCCAATCACATCACTAGAGAACATCATGTGACCGTCTGATGTCACAAAGGTCCTTACTAAATATTCGTTACCGCGAAGCATCAGGAAATCCGGAATTGTGGCGAATCAAAGATTTCCTGAAATTTGGATCGAATTCCACTTCTGCAGAATTGATTCACTCATCTCTAATTGTTACACATTCATTTTAAACTTTCCAATGCCTTTATGGATACAAAATGGAGTTACACTTGTGGGATTTTTCTTTGAGGACAATCATATTATGCAAGTTGAGGTTATAAAGGAAGAAATAAAATCTGTGGATGAATGTGTATTATTTCCCCTTTATTTAAGCTTGCCACCTTTTTTTTTTATAAGGATAAGAACTGGAAATTAACTCTTGGTTACAATGCTCCCACTTATACATTAAGTAGGAAGGATTTGTTAAAAAATTATGCATTTGGGGGGATAATTTTTCAAAGTAATATACATTGATACAATGGCTGAATGCTTTAAAAGGATTCTATCATTGACAAAAATCGTTTTTTAAACTGAAAACACGTAAGGAGTTGGTCACTTTTAGACCAATATTAACATTTGTTATATATCCTTTGTTGGCAATGACAGAGGTCAAAAGTCTTCACAAGGTTGGCACACACTGTTGCTGGTATGTTGGCCCATTCCTCCATGCAGATCTCCTCTAGAGCAGTGATGATCTGGGGCTGTAACTGGGCAACACGGACTTTCAACTCTCTCCAAAGGTTTTCTATGGGGTTGAGATCTGGAGAATGGCTAGGCCACTCCAGGACCTTGAAATGCTTCTTACAAAGCTACTCTTTCGTTTCCCTGGCAGTGTGCTTGGGATCATTGTCATGCTGAAAGACCCAGCCACGTTTCCTCTTCAATGCCCTTGCTGATGGAAGGAGGTTTGCACTCAAAATCTCACCATACATGGCCCCATTCATTCTTTCATGTACAGGGATCAGTTGTCCTGGTCCCTTTGCAGAGAAACAGCCCCAAAGTATGATGCTGCCACCCCCATGCTTCACAGTAGGTATGGTGTTTTTTGGATGCAACTCAGCTTTCACTCTCCTCCAAACACAACGAGTTGTGTTTCTACCAAACAGTTCTACTTTGGTTTCATCTGACCATATGACATTCTCCCAATACTCTTCTGGAACATCCAAATGCTCTCTAGCAAACTTCAGATGGGCCCAGATATGTACTGGCTTAAGCAGGGGGACACATCTGGCACTGCAGGATCTGAGTCCCTGGCGACGTAGTGTGTTACTGACAGTAGCCTTTGTTACGTTAGTCCCAGCTTTCTGCAAGTCATTCACTAGGTCCCCCCGTGTGGTTCTGGGATTTTTGCTCACCGTTCTTGTGATCATCTTGACCCCACGGGGTGAGATCTTGTGTGGAGCCCCTGATCGAGGGAGATTATCAGTGGTCTTGTATGTCTTCCATTTTCTAATTATTGCTCCCACAGTTGATTTCTTCACACCAAGCTGCTTGCCTAGTGCAGATTCAGTCTTCTCAGCCTGGTGCAGGTCTACAATTTTGTTTCTGGTGTCCTTCCACAGCTCTTTGGTCTTCACCATAGTGGAGTTTGGAGTGTGACTGTTTGAGGTTGTGGACAGGTGTCATTACTACAGGTAATGAGTGGAGGACAGAGGAGCCTCTTAAAGAAAAAGTTACAGGTCTGTGAGAGCCAGAAATCTTGCTTGTTTGTAGGTGTTGTAGGTGACCAAATACTTATTTTCCACCATAATTTGCAAATAAATTCTTAAAAAATCAGACAATGTGATTTTCTGGATTTGTTTTCTCATTTTGTCTCTCATAGTTGAGGTCTACCTATGATGACAATTACAGGCCTCTCTCATTTTTTTAAGTGGGAGAACTTGCACAATTGGTGGCTGACTAAATACTTTTTTTCCCCACTGTATATCGAAGCCAAAAAAGTAAACCCCAGAAGTGAAGGAGCAGCCGCCATTGTGAAGAGTGTCCAGCAGCATGCTCAAGAAAGAGACTCCACGGCCTCCACCAGCACAGCTGCCAGCCAAAAAAGTAAGAGTTGTAGCTTCTGTCCATCTTCTTGTGACAATAAAACAAATCTGACATGTGCTGGGTGTGTAAAATATCTTTGTAAAGGAAATGTGTTTTATTATTGTGCTTAATGTAAAGATGAATGAACCTGTTCAAACTTTTTATAGATAAAAAAGAAAAACTGATGTTTTCGTTATTTTTCATTTGTTGTTTTATAAAATATGTTAAGACAAACTTATATTTAGTTAGATTTAAAGTTATAGTAAATTAAAATAAGCATGTTTGTTATTTGTGTGCAGAATGCTATAAAGCGAACATTATTGCAAACAGCCCGTGTAACCTTTTTTCTGAAAAAAATAAATAAAAATTAAGTTTTAATTTCATTTTTCATTTGTTTATGATCAACCATGTTCACATACAGTTTAATAATGAAATAGGTATTCAAAAAAACCACTTACAGTAGCTAAAATCAACATTTTAATAGGTCGGGTCATATTGACCCGAAACAGTACAAGTGTATAGTAAATGTGAACAGTACAGCAGGGTTAAGCAGGTGATTTGTTGGGTTGCCAGGTCTTAGACCCCACAGATATGATATTCATGACCTATCTTAGCCTGAGGCCCCACGTTGCGGAAATGAAACTTTTTATGTTGCAGATTTTGCTGCGTTTTTTTGAGCCAAAGCCAAAAATGGCTACAAAAGGAATAGGAAATATATAGGAAGCTCTTATACTTCTACCTTCTGCTCAATACACTCCTGGGTTTGGCTAAAAAAAAACACAGCAGAATCTGCAACAAAAAAAGGTGCGTTTCTGTAACTTGGGGCCTCAGTCTTAAAGTCTACAGGGGTATAGCTATAGAGGGTGCAGAGGTAAAAGCTGAAACCGAGCTCTGGACCTCTAAGGAACCTTAAAGGACCCTCTCCTACATAGAATATTACCAGTATTCTGAATGGGAATAGATAGGTAGGAGCCCCATAACAGATAATGATTTGTTGCCCGGGAGCTTCAAGTTACACCTCTGGTCATAAATATCCTAATTTTGGAAAGCCCTAAAAAAATCCCTAACTTTTTTTTTTTTTTTGAGCTATTAAAATGTGTTTTTTCGTCACATATAAGGTTGTTTTAATAACTTCTTTATAGAGACTAATACAATGGAACAAATAGCAGTTGAGAGATTCAGAAGGAATTTGAATTGCTCAATATAGGTACATATTGTGCCTTGTGACAATTTTTCAGAATATTTAATGTCACATAATTTTTTTAAAGTTTCCTTTACCAAAACCTCAACTTTATTTTTATCATTATATTGCATTTCTTATTTACACTGATACCAATATCCTGTTCATGTATCAAACTGTACTCAAGATGTAGCTTAGATGTCATAAACTTACTTTTTACCATGGCTTTTGTTGTATTTTTTTTTTTCTTAAGAGCACATGTAAGTCTGTAAGTCTCTGTTCTGTGAAGAATAATTACACTTCCATAGAGGTTCATGAACCCTCTATTGTAGCTGAGATTTTATACACAGGGGTTATACAGAGGATTTGATAAATTCCCCCCAGTGACTACAATTTAGTTATATTGTCCAAAATGAGAGTAAGGCTTAAGCCCCACATTGTGAAAATGAAGCATTTTTTGGCTGCTGCAAAAATGCAGTGGAAAAAAACGATGTGTTTGACAGTAACAGAAAAGTGAATTACATACATTGCGGAAATAAAGCTGCCGAAAAGCTTTTTGAAAAATGCAACAGTTTAATTTTAGTTGCAAATTTGCAGGTTGGTGATATTGTGAACACATTTGGCGCAAGGCCCTTTACTGTGCCAAAGGTGTGCCACCTTCCCTGTTCTGTGCCTTACTTGCCACTTTTGCTGAATGTGGGCAGAACAAGGTGGAAAGTAAGGCAGGCCAGGGTGGGGATGACCTTTGTCTATCACACCCTTTATTAAGACTGGCGTACAAAACACCAGTCTTAATAAATCTGCCCAAAAGTGTCTATCCACATGTGAAGTCTTTTATTTGATCTATTTTCACGTATTTGTCAGTTGAGTCTGTCAAGGCTGTAAGGTGCCATTTAAAAAAAATTGAGCTCCAAATCTAAAGAGGCCTGGATATTTATTTTAATTACTTCTACTTAGACTAGACTATAGCATAATATACGATCTTTCTTTATCAAAGCAAGCAAAGGTATTTAAAGACATTAAATATGAAAGGCAAATTGCTGTCAGACGTGTTACTCGGCATGTCTTATTGAAAAAAATCTGTGAAGCTTCCACATCAAAACAATTTTTTTTAAAAATCAGAAAGGTCTTACAGCGATTCTAAAGATATAAAGAATGCAGTGCTAGATATCCACCTTGATGGGGTGTAGGTCAGGGTCCTGGTTGCCAGAGTTGGCAGAGTTCCCTTAAGTTCCCATCCGAGGTAAGTACCAACATGGGAATGTCACCCTAGCATGGTCTGGTTCTGACCCTATACCCCCAAAATGACTGGCCCTTACAAAAGCAGTACCCAAATATTGCCCTGAGTCTATACCCAATCACAAGAACCACATTGATAAGAATAACCAGGGAGACAAGATCCTAGCATTGCTGTCAGCAATGAAAGAGCTGTGTGCTCATAATTAGCTGTAGGCTCGCGGTGTATGCAGCAGTACAGATTAAATAGACCACAGGACACTCTCCCAGCATATGACATCACTCATGTTCCATCCCGCCCCTCAGGGGCGGGGCCGATATCTACAGATGTCGCATGTTGCTAGTGGATCAGGCCAGCCAGGATGAAGTACTACATATACATATAAAGTCTATGTAATGGGATACAGTGCCTTGTGAAAGTATTCGGCCCCCTTGAACTTTTCAACCTTTTGCCACATTTCAGGTTTCAAACATAAGGATATAAAATTTTAATTTTTTGGTGAAGAATCAACAACAAGTGGGACACAATTGTGAAGTGGAACGAAATTTATTGGTTATTTTAAACTTTTGTAAACAATAAAAAACTGAAAAGTGGGGCGTGCAATGTTATTCGGCCCCTTTACTTTCAGTGCAGCAAATTCACTCCAGAAGTTCAGTGAGGATCTCTGAATGATCCAATGTTGTCCTAAATGACTGATGATGATAAATATAATCCACCTGTGTGTAATCAAGTCTCCGTATAAATGCACCTGCTCTGTGATAGTCTCAGGGTTCTGTTTAAAGCGCAGAGAACATAATGAAGACCAAGGAACACACCAGGCAGGTCCGTGATACTGTTGTGGAGAAGTTTAAAACCGGATTTGGATACAAAAAGATGGAAGGAGTATCAGACCACTGTAAATCTACCAAGACACGGCCGTCCCTCTAAATTTTCATCTCAAACAAGTAGAAGACTGATCTGAGATGCAGCCAAGAGGCCCATGATCACTCTGGATGAACTGCAGAGATCTACAGCTGAGGTGGGAGAGTCTGTCCATAGGACAACAATCAGTCGTACACTGCACAAATCTGGCCTTTATGGAAGAGTGGCAAGAAGAAAGCTATTTCTCAAAGGTATCCATAAAAAGTCTTGTTTAAATTTTGCCACAAGCCACCTGGGAGACACACCAAACATGTGGAAGAAGGTGCTCTGGTCAGATGAAACCAAAATCGAACTTTTTGGCCACAATGCAAAACGATATGTTTGGCGTAAAAGCAACACAGCTCATCACCCTGAACACACCATCCCCACTGTCAAACATGGTGGTGGCAGCATCATGGTTTGGGCCTGCTTTTCTTCAGCAGGAACAAGGAGGATGGTTAAAATTGATGGGAAGATGGATGGAGCCAAATACAGGACCATTCTGGAAGAAAACCTGTTGGAGTCTGCAAAATACCTGAGACTGGGATGGAGATTTATCTTCCAACAAGACAATGATCCCAAACATAAAGCAAAATCTACAATGAAATGGTTGACAAATAAACGTATCCAGATGTTAGAATGGCCAAGTCAAAGTCCAGACCTGAATCCAATCGAGAATCTGTGGAAAGAGCTGAAAACTGCTGTTCACAAACGCTCTCCATCCAACCTCACTGAGCTCCAGCTGTTTTCCAAGGAAGAATGGGCAAGACTTTCAGTCTCTCGATGTGCAAAACTGATAGAGACATACCCCAAGCAACTTGCAGCTGTAATCGCAGCAAAAGGTGGTGCTACAAAGTATTAACTTAAGGGGGCTGAATAATTTGGCACGCCCCACTTTTCAGTTTTTTTATTTTTTACAAAAGTTTAAAATATCCAATAAATTTAGTTCCACTTCACAATTGTGTCCCACTTGTTGATTCTTCACCCAAAAAATTTAAATTTTATATCCTTATGTTTGAAGCCTGAAATGTGGCAAAACGTTGAAAAGTTCAAGGGGGCCGAATACTTTCGCAAGGCACTGTAGGTGTGTCACTTGGTGCATGGACGACCCCCGCGTGCCTCTCATTCTCTTCGATAGGAGTGCCAAAGATAACCGAAGTCCAGTACTCGGCTATCTGCGGTGCTCCTGTTATAGAGAATGGGGGCTCGTCCATCCACTAAGCAGAAGATGTGTGAAGTTATTGTCATTGTTAATGCCGTGTTGTTGATTAATGTCATATGTGGGTATAAACTCCTGTTTGGGTACAGCCGAGCACAGAAGGGAAGGAGCGCTATTTGGTTTTTGGACGCCATTGCACTTTTGCAGAGCTGAAATGCCAGTACAGTGGAATCCCCTGACATGTCACCCCATTTTGGAAACTACACCCCTGAAGGAATTTATCCTGGGGTACAGTGAGCATTTTTCACCCCCAAGTGTTGCTATAATTTATTATCCATAAATGAATACGCAGCTGATGGTGAAAGGTGAAAATGACAATTTATCCAGGAATACGACATTTCAGTGCGTAATATATTGTGCCCGGCTTGTATCAGAGATGAACGCTCCAAAAGCTGTTGTGCCCGGGATCCCCGCTCACCAGTTTTTGGAGTGTGTGTCTGTGCAGACATAAACTGGGCACAACATATTGGGCACTGAAATGGCGTATCTATAGAAAAATTTCATTTTTAACTTTTCATTATCAGCTTCACATTCATTTCTGGAAATTAAAAGAATGCAACACTTAAGGGTTAATAATGCTTGCTACCCCACTTGATAAATCCCTTGAAGGGTGTAGTTTACAAAATGGGTGACATGTCTGCGGATTCCACTTTACTGGCAATTCATGGGCTCTACAAAAGTGGCATGGTGTCCAAAAAGCAAACTGTGCTCCAAAAACCAAAATAGCGCTCCTTCCCTTCTGTGCCCGGCTGTGCCCAAACAGCAGTTTATACCCACATATGGCATTAAGTACGTTATCCTGGGCACACCAGTGTCATACATGTGGGCATAAACTGTCATTTTGGCACACAGCAGGGCGCAAATGTGAAGGAGCGCTATGTGCTTTTGGAGCACATATTTAGATTGTTGTTTTTTTGGACGCCATGTCACATTTGCAGAGACCCTAAAATTGCCCCTACAAAATGGAGTCACTTCTTGGGGAATTCCAATTTACTGGCACCTCCAGGGCTCTGTAAAAACAACATGGCGACGAGAAAGTACTCCAAAAGCTAAAAAAACACAGTGCTCCTTCCCTTCTGAGCCCTGCTGTGTGCCCAAGCAGCAGTTAACACCCACATATATAATTTTTTTGTCCCCGGGATATCCCACTTAATAGTTTTAGGAGTGCATGTCTCTGATGCCACAAAGTGGCCGCAACATATTAGGCCCTGAAATTGGATATTTCTTTAAAAACTTTAATTTTCACTTTGTACATTAATTTTTGGGAAGCATTTTTAGGCTCAAAATCATAATATCCCTTGATACATTCTATGAGGGGTGTAGTTTCTAAAATGGGGTCACTTTTAGGGGGTTTCCATTGTACTTGTACTTTAGGGGCTCTGCAAATGCGACATGGCACCTGAAAACTATTCCAGCCACATCTGCCCTCCAAAAGCCAAATAGCGCTCTTTCCCTTCTGAGCCCCACCATGTACCCATACAGCAGATTACAACCACATATGGGGCATTTCTGTGTTCAGAAGAAATTTTGTAACAAACTGTGGGGAGCATTTTATTCTTTAACCACTTGCAAAAATTAAAAATATGTCGCTAAATGGACGGTTTATTGGAAAAACTTAATTTTACATTTTTACGTCCCAATGATGATAAAATCTGTGAAACTGCTGTGAGGTCAAAATGCTCACTATACCCCTAGGTAAATTCTATGAGGGGTGTAGTTTTCAAAATGGGGTCACTTTTTGGGGGTTTGTATTGTATTGATACTTTAGGGGCTCTGCAAATGCGACATGGCACCCGAAAACTATTCCAGCAAAATCTGTCCTCCAAAAGCTAAATAGCGCTCTTTCCATTTTGAGCCCTGCCATTTACCCATGCAGCAGATTACAACCACATATGGGGCATTTCTGTGTTCAGGAGAAATTGTGTAACGAACTTTGGGGAGCTTTTTCTCCTTTGTCCTCTTGTGAAAATGAAAAATTTGGGGCTAAATTGACGGTTTATTGGAAAAAAAGTAATTTTTCATTTTAATGTCCCAATGTTAATAAAATTTGTGAAACAGCTGTAGGGTCAAAATGCTCACTATACCCCTTGATATGTTCTGTGAGGGGTGTAGTTTCCAAAATGGGGTCACTTTAGGGGGCTTCCACTGTATTGGTACTTTGGGGGCTCTGCAAATGCGACATGGTACCTGAAAACTATTCCACCAAAATCTGCCTTCCAAAAGCCAAATAGCGCTCTTTCCATTCTGAGCCCTGCCATGTACCCATACAGCAGATTACGACCACATATGGGGTATTGCCGTGTTCAGGAGCAATTGTTTTGCAAACTGTGGGGTGCTTTTTCTCCTTTAACCCCTTGTGAAAATGAAAACTTTGGGGATAAAGTGACAGTTTAGTAATGTTTCATTTATACATCCCAGTGTTAGCAAAATCTGTGAAACGGCTGTAAGGTCAAAATGCTCACTATACCCCTTGATGTATTCTGTGAGCGGTGTAGTTTCCAAAATGGGGTCACTTTTTGGGGTTTTCCTTTGTATTGGTACTCTAGGGGCTTTGCAAATGAGACATGGCACCTGAAAACTATTCCAGCAAAATCTGCTTTTCAGACGCCCAGTGTCACTCCTTCCCTTCCGTGCGCTGCCATTCGCCCAAACATCAGTTTACACCCACTTGTGAGGTATTTCCGTGCTCGGGAGAAATTGCATAACAAACTGTGAGATGCATTTTCTCCTTTAACCCTTTGTGAATGTGTTAATTTTAGGGCTAAATTAAGGAATTAGTGGGAAAAAATTAAATGTCTAAATTTCACCTCCATATTGTTTTAATTCCAGTGAAATGCTTAAAGGGTTAACAAACTTCCCAAATGTTATTTTGAATTATTTGAGGGGTGCAGTTTTGAAAATGGGGTCATTTATGGGGGTTTCTAATATATAGGCCATTATAATCCTCTTCAGAACTGAAGTGGTCCCTAAAAAATTAGTTTGGGAAATTTTCTTGTAAATCTGGAAAATCGCTGTTACACTTGTAAGCCTTCTAACATCCAAAATAAATTACAGGACGATTAAAAGATGATGCCGATATATAGCAGAGATATGGTAGATAATATGTATTAATGTATTTGGGTGGTATGACTATCTGTCTGAAAAGCAGAGCATTTCACATTTTGAAAATTGCGATTTTTTTTTCCAAATTTCCATCAAATTTCCTATTTTTTTTATAAATAGATACAAAAATATTCATTAGTGTTTACCACTAACATGAAGTATAATGTGTCTCAAAATCACTTGTGTAAGTTAAGTCGTCTCAAAATTATTGCCATATAAAGTGACACATGTCAGTTTTGAAAAACGAGGCCTGGTCCTTAACGCATTTTTGGGCTCGGTCTTGAAGGGGTTAAACAGAACCCTGAGACTATCACAGAGCAGGTGCATTTATACGGAGACTTGATTACACACAGGTGGATTATATTTATCATCATCAGTCATTTAGGACAACATTGGATCATTCAGAGATCCTCACTGAACTTCTGGAGTGAGTTTGCTGCACTGAAAGTAAAGGGGCCGAATAATATTGCACGCCCCACTTTTCAGTTTTTTTTATTTTTTTACAAAAGTTTAAAATTAACCAATAAATTTCGTTCCACTTCACAATTTTGTCCCACTTGTTGATTCTTCACCAAAAAAATTTAAATTTTATATCCTTATGTTTGAAGCCTGAAATGTGGCAAAAGGTTGAAAAGTTCAAGGGGGCCGAATACTTTCGGAAGGCACTGTATATATATGGCTGCGGCCAGGCTGTATTCCCACCCAGTGAGGGGAAAAAACCCAGTTCTCAGGCTCAGTGGGGGTCTCAGCAGAGAGACCCCCATCAATCAGGTATTTATCCTCTATCATTTAGTTGAATACAGTGCAATAACATTTTGTGACTTACAGGTGACGTCTCTGACTAATCCTTCACATTTCCCTTTTCTTCCCTTTGGATAGCCATGACCACTTCTTCCAGCTGTGACTTGTCTCTGTAAAGTTTGCAACACAGACATCTTTGGCTCCTCACTTTTCCAGGCACCCGACCCACATTGTCCTGACCTGCACACCCATCGCCCGGCACACAGTATTATGCCCTGCAGCAGCCCCTGCACATGGTATTATGCCCCGCAGTGACCCCTGCACACGGTATTATGCCCCACAGTGGCCCCTACACACGGTATTATGCCCCGCAGCGGCCCCTGCACACGGTATTATGCTCCATAGTGGCCCCTGCACTGGTATTATACTCCATAGTGACCCCTGCACTCGGTATTATACTCCATAGTGGCCCCTGCACACGTAATTATGCCCCATAGTGGCCCCTGCACACAGTATTCTGCTCCATAGTGACCCACCCATGAACTATTATTATACTCTGGGGTCTAAAAAACCCCAGAGTACAATAATCGGAGACCCAGGTGGTGACAAACATAAAATCAGTGTTACTTACCTGGGCTCTGGTGCACTCCCTGCTTTTGGCCCTCTTCAATGTCGCACAAACAAGCGTCGCAACAAAATGACGTCGGCCTGGCTCACGTGACGCCTGGGACGTCACCAAAGAAGGCAGAAGCCTGCTGGGAGTAACATCGGATCGCTGGAGAGGGGAGTAACATTGGTTTTTATGTTTATCACCTACCCATGGTCTCTGATTATTATACTCCGGGGTCTGAAAATACCCCAGTGTATAATAATAGTAGTATTTGAGGCCCGCGGTCTCACTTAACGCTGCCCGCTGCCACTCACAGCGGCATCCACTTCCCCTTCTGCGTCCGATAGCAGAAGAGGAAGCAGAGGCGGCCACGGCAGGAGCGGGGATCGGTAAATAAATAGGCCGTTACCTGCCGGGGTTACTCCAGTAGGTAACGGCCTATATATATATATATATATATATATATATATATATATATGAAAAATATCCAAACCTACCTGCGAAGCCTTAATGGAGCCACCACCTCTTCTTCACCCGTGTCCGTATTTCAGCGTAGGTGGCGCGACGACATCATTGTATCGCCGTCTGCACTGAGATGCGGAGATCTCGTAAACCAGCCCAGGACAGGCCCCGCTAAGCGGCCTGTCCTGGGCTGGTTTATGGTAAATCGAATGTAAAAAATGCTGCCCCCCAGACAGTGATGGACAGTGCCTCATTAGCGGTGCGCCCCTGTCTGGTGGACCTTTTGGATAACCTTGAAAATAGAAACAGGCGGAATAACATCAGGGTTCAGGGTCTTCCTGAGTCTATTGAACCCCAGCAACTGGACGCTATGTTATGTCTATTTTTCAACACACTGTTGGGCGCTCCACAGGACTCTCCGCTTAAACTTGACTGTGCACATCGCTCCTTGGGCCTGCGCCCTCCTGATTCTGTGAACCCCAGAGATGTAATTTGCAGAGTGCACAGGTATCAGTTGAAAGAGGCCATCATGCGCAAAGCCAGAGAGACTCGTCAGGGTATGTTCCAGGACATTATCATCAATTTACTCCCTGACTTATCCCAGCTTAAGCTGGCCAAGCAGCATGCCCTGAAGCCACTCCTGGACTCGCTGATTCAACACCAAATGCCATACTCCTGGGGCTTCCCCTTCTGCCTGCAGGTTCATCACGGGGGCCATGCCCTTGTCTTGACACATCCGGATGGCATCCCAGCCTTCTCGGCGGCTCTTGGACTTCCTCCGGCGGCTGCCTTGGATTGGCCCTCCCTGCTTGGCGCTCCTCCACCGGTTTCCTCAGCCCGACCCCAGCGTCGCTCTAGGAGACACGGATAGGACCGGACCCCCAATCCAGATGCTCGGCCGAGCCCTAGCCTGACTTTTCCAACTTGATGCCGTGAACTTTTGATGTTCTAGTATATACAGTCTTTGTTTCCTTACAACCTCTGTGGTTGTGGTCCTCCCTGCGGGGCCACAGTGTGGTCAGTTTGTCTGATCTCCATGCCCCCCCAGGGACTGAACCCTTGTGCCCTTCCGCCCCTTTTTTTTTTTCTTTTTCTTTTCTTTTTTCTCTTTCTTTTTAATTTTCTTCTCTTTTTCCTTTCTCCTCCTCCTCTTTTTATCTTCCTCTCTTGCTTTCCTCCTTCCCCTTTCTCCCAATTCTCTTTTCTCCGCCCTTCCCTCATTCTGGTTCTGATTTCCTCCAGGTTGTTTGTGTTATTTGTTTTCTTTAGCCGGTCAACAATTGCAAACTGTTCTTGTTGTTTATTCAGTAGCCTGGCCTGGGGGCCTGGGAGGGGGGATGGCTCCTTTGTTAGAAAGCCCGTTCCCCAACGGGGTCTCGGTGCTGCTGTGTAGCACGTGTTTTGGCATTTATAATCTGCCTTTACCCCACCTTCCTTGAGTGGAGGTTGTTTCCTCCACCCCATAATTTTGGTTAATTCTTTGTTATTTGTAGTCTTAGTTTTAGTTTCCCTGTACTTGCTTTTCCTCTCCTTCCTATTGTTTGTTCCTCTTGTGTCGCCCTCCCCGCTTCCTTCCTCTTGACTATGACCTCCCTTAACTTCCATACTCTCAATGCTCGGGGGGCTTAATGTCCCTCAAAAGCGTAACCAAATTCTGTAGCAACTTCATAAGAAACGCTCTCATGTTCTTATCTTACAGGAGACTCACTTTAAGAAGGACCACATTCCGGACATTCACAACCGTCACTACCCGGTCTGGTTCCACAGCGTCAACCCGGTCGCCAAGTCCAAGGGAGTTTTCGTCGCTCTTCATCGATCCCTACAACACGAGGTAATGGACACCCTGATTGACCCTGAGGGCAGATTTGTGTTTCTTAAATTGCACACTGCGGGCACTGTGCTCACTGTAGCTGGCTGTTATCTCCCGAACCAGGGGCAGCTACTGTATTGCAAGACCTTGGTTGGCAGGCTGGCAGACTTTAGTGAGGGGGTAGTGATACTTGGGGGCGACTTTAATTTTGTTTTAGATCCATCCCTTGACTCTTCCTCTCCACGCCCCCCCATGTTCAGTCGCACCTGTGACGGTTGGTGAATGCTCTTCACAATTCTCAACTAGTCGATGTATGGCGAATTCTGCACCCCCAGGACCAGGACTATACTTTTCACTCACCAGCACATAACTCCTATAGCCGTATACACTTCTTCTTGGTCAGCCATCACACCCTCAGTTGGTCTCCTACCACCCGCATTGATTCGGCCCTTTGGTCTGACCACGCTCCTGTTTTCTTGTCCCTCAAGGTTCCGGGCATAGTGCATCCCCCTTTCACATGGAGATTGAATGACAGCCTTTTGAAAGACGATTCTTGTAAGGTGGACATCATTGCGGCAATTAGGGACTTCGGCCTCAACCACGCTCATGACTCCACTCCTCTCCCACTACAGTGGGAGGAGCTGAAGTGTGTGATTTGAGGCCTTAAAAAGGAACGCGCAGCTTAGGACGTTGCGCACCTCGTGCACATTCATTCTCTTGAATTGACTCATAAATGGACCCGTTCCAAGGAGGCCTTAACTGAACTCCTTAATGCTAGGGAGGAATTGAATTCATATCTCGACTAACTGTATCTGCACTCTAGAGACCACGTCAGGAAACATTACTAGGAATTTGCGGATAAGTGCTGTCGCTCCCTTGCTCGTCGCTTTCACCCGTGCGGTAATCTCACGTATATCCCCAGTCTGCGGGATGGGTCGGGTCACATGGTCCATAGCCCCACTGATATAGCTGCGGAGTTCCGCTCGTTCTACAGTGACCTCTATAACATTCGTGGGCAGTACTCCGATCTTGCCCCAGATGCTCTCCGTGATAAGATCCAGGAGTATGTATCTGATACGCCCCTTCCCACACTTGCGGACACTAATACAGCTCTCCTTGATGCCCCTTTTTCCGAGGAGGAGGTCTCGCTCGCCATTCAGTCCTCCCTGTCGAGTAAGTCCTCTGGCCCGGACGGGTTCACTGCGCGTTTCTACAAGTGCTTTGGAGACCTCCTTTTCCCCATAATGACCCGGGTATTTAACAGTGTTGACGACTCTTCCCCTTTTGTGGTGCAGTCCCTTTCAGCCCTGATTACGGTCCTCCCCAAGCGGGGCAAAAACCCGACTAGCTGTGCCAATTATCGCCCAATCTCCCTCATTAATATCGACGTCAAATTGTTTTTTAAATTATTGGCCAGTCGCTTGTCCCCCCTAATGACAGGCCTGATCCACACTGATAAGGTTGGCTTCATCTGCAGTCGTGAGGCCCAGGATAACATATGTAAAACCCTGTTGGCAATCTCACTGGCTCGCTCCAACAACTCTCCTATGTGCCTGCTCTCTGTAGAAGCTAAAAAAGCATTTGTCTGGGTACACTGGGGCTTTCTATGTGCGACGCCTCAGCAGGTGGGCGTGGGTCCGGTTTTTCTGAGCAAGGTGTTTTCCCTTTATGGCGATGCGTCGTTGCGGGTTCGAACAAACGGGATCCTCTCAGAATTCTTTCTGGTGCGGAACGGCAAGCGGCAGGGAGGCAGTCCTCTGTTGTCGCTTGCCTTTTTCACTAGAGTTCAGTCCCTGTTTAGGAGATTCGTCTGGGGATCGGCACGGAGTAGAATAAAATATCAAACATTGACCCGCCGCAAGGACGGGGGGGCGCAGGCCTATCGGATCCCAGACTTTATTACCACTCTGCGGTTTTACGTCTTTTTGACTGGTGTTACCGTAGTGTGGATACGCAATGGGTCTCTATCGAGGCTGACCTGCTCTCGGTTCCCCTCCCCTCGTTGCCATGGATACCGGCTCATTTCCGTCCGGTGGGCACTTGTTCCTCTCTTCACACTTCCTTAAGACCTGGGATTCTGTGTGCTCCGGTGGGTGAGTGGCTAGAGTTCCGGGCCCCCTTATTCCCATTTTTCGTAATCCTATGTTCTCCCCAGGCCATTCTGTAGACAGATTCCTTTGCTGGTGCGGCAGTGATGATGTAAGACTTAGGCAGGTTGCCGAGGACCAACCCCTTCCTCCATTGGCCCAGCTGCACGCTTCTCATCCGGACCTCCACTTGTCCTGGCTGGAGTACAGCAGACTTGCGGCCTTCTTGCGGAAATTCTCCTTGCCTACCCTCCTTTCTTCGACTGTGACTGACCTGGAATCCGCCCTTTCCTACGCTGACTCTTCCCCATGCGCACTCTCGACTCTTTACAGCATTCTTCTCCGAGACGCTACTCCCAAGTCCCCCCTCATATATAGGCCCCTGGGAGTCGGACCTCTGTGCGGGTCTGCCCCCCGCTGACTGGGATAGGTCTTTTCTGTTTGCCCACAAGCTTCCATTGTCTTGCAGTGCACAAGAAAAGAATTTCAAGATTCTGTCTCAATGGTACAGGAGTCCTGACTTACTCCACAGAATCTATCCTGCATTGACTGACCAGTGTTGGCGCTGTGGCACGGAGAAAGGTACCCTATATCACATCTGGCAGGAGTGTGACATTCTTAGGCCCTTCTGGGAAGCTGTGTTCGACCTGTATGCTAAGGTGTGTGGTCGCAAGGTTGCAGCAACTCCCCAACTTGTCCTTCTTTCAGTTATCCCTGGCAGGATTTCCGCAGTGAAGAAGGATCTCCTGTGACACTTTCTCACGGCCACCAGAACCGTTATTCCCAGGTGCTGGCGAAGCACTACTGCTCCTTCCCTGGTTGAATTCCTACAGGGGCTTCTCCTAATGGAGGCCCTGGTGGTGGAGGATTCTTCCAATCCCTCCAAATTTGACACCCTTTGGTGGCCTTGGGTGGTGTTTCAGGAATCATCCGAGTTCCCCTCTTTTTTTTCATGATCCGGAATTACTTTACTTTATTACTCTCTTTTCCCTATCTTCAGCGGCTACTGGTCATTCTACCTTCCCCCTGATGCTCCCCTTCCCCTTCTTATCTCCCTCATGTGTCTTCCTGATTGTTGTTCCCATTGTGTGTTCCCCTTGTCTGTTTTGTCGGTCCCTCGGTTCTATGCAGATGTTGTTCATATGATCTCATATACCTGGGCCTTCGCCCCATTGTTAGTATATTGTGTATCAAATCAGTGGGCGGGGTTCTCCCCTAGCCTTTTGTGTCTGGGCGAGGCCTGCCTGCCTCTGCACCTTTGTTGGTTTATATTGCCTTTTGGTTTCTTTTATTTTTCTCCTCCCTCTTATTTTGTATTGTACTGAAAATTATTTAATAAACATTGATTAAACATAATTAACAATATATATAGCAGTCAGGGAACCAGGCTTTCCCCAACCGCTATCATAGTGGTCCAGAGCCCCGGCCATCTCAAGCTGGCTGCGGGCCCTGTACTCCTCCAGGCCCGTTCGTTGTTGTACCCCCTGTCTCAATCCCCTCCCCTCACATTCAATTTCACTACATCAAAGCCCATGAATGTCAAAGCTCTATTGTCACCTTGCTGTGTTGCATGTACTTATCAAGCAAGGGGGGGATAATACATTTGTGTAATGTGTCACCTAAATGATCCCACACCCTCCGTTGAAACTCATGTCATGTCTTGTCTATGTACTCAGAGACACATTCAGCTCTGTAGATCACACCCCTGTTACATTATTCTTAAAAGTCTAACCCACTTTGATGAGAGGGTAGTCAACACATCTGCTATAGCTGAAGCATCTGGGGCTTTCCTAAATGTGATCTGTGGATGGTTCCCCAAGGTTTCTAAGAGACTGTCATCCATACGTAACATATCCCAATACTTCTCCATTACTTGCCTAGCCTCTATCACCCCATTATCAAATGTGGAGATCATCCTGATTATCCTCTGTTTGGGTTCAGTCACCTCCCTAGGTGTTAATAGGGTACCCCTATCTCCATTTTTTGCTTTCACATATGCCTTCCACAATAGATGATCAGGATAACCTCTATCCCTGAAATGTGTCCGTAAGTCATCAGCCTGTATCCCAAATTCCTGATCTGAGCTACAGTTTCTGTGGGCCCTAAGTATTGGCCTTTAGGAATACCTCTCTTGAGATACCTCAAGAGAGAATTAGCAGGCGTAGGTTTAAGATAGGTCTCTAGTTGACGCCTCTTAATAATCCAGATGCATTCTTATGCTCCAGAATGGAACTCTACGCCAGTTTTTTTTTTACATAAGTTATAGTAAATATGTTTGGCTGAGGCATCCCAACCCCTGGCCCACCTTGCTCTGCCCTTGCTCTGTCAAAGTTTGCAATAACTGCCAAGCAAGGCACAGAAAGAGTGAAGTGGTGCTCCAAAACTAGCCACAACTATTCCCATCTACACCAATTTTGTGGCATAGAAGGAATAGTAAATTCCCCCCAGTGCATGTAGCTGTCTGCTTCTGGCTCCATACACTGTGCAGTTGCAGTGACACCTAAGATCAGCTGAGTGGTGGAAGTGCCTGATACTGACTGAAGGAGGTGAACAGATATTGAAGAACTATTCTAAGGATACAGTAGGTCACTAATATTTTAATCTCAGAAAATTTCTTTAATGAAATTGTCAAGGTTTTTCATTTAGTTATAAATTTAAACATGTGAGACTTCTTTGACATGTAGCAAAATCAGCAGAGAAGGATTAAACACCTTTGTAATCATTAAAAACTAAAGGCACCCAAAACTGTGAATAAGCCTTTCTTTTTAACAACTGCTTAAAGGCATATTTGCATATTTTACATTATAACCAGGTATTGTAACATACAAGTTTAGATTATTGGTATAAAGATAATTTGAATGTCATGTTACTTAAAATTAAAAATAGCAAAAAAAAAAAAAAAAGCTCCATAAAATGAGGCAATTAAGCATGTCAATTTACTGTAGAAAATAAATTACAGTACTAAAGATAGGGAGGCTGACTAATGCATTTGTTAAATCCTCCTTGCAGAATACATTTGGCAATTGTAATTATATTATATTTAATGTCCACAAACCTTTTGCTAGAAATATTTTTATATATTTATTTGCTTTATTTTAATAAGATGTATTTTATTTAATGTAATTAGAAAAATACTAGGAATTATTTTCCAAAATGTTATGCAAATTGTAATTTTGTGAAATATGTGTTTCTACGCCAAAACTTCTACTGGGTTTGCAACAAAAAGTTAAAGAATATTTTACTTAGCAAAACTTCAATGCAAATTTCAAGAAAAAGCACAGAGAAAACAGCAAAAACCCAATGAAAAACGCTGCTTAAAAACAATGTGTTTTTGTTGCATTTTTTTTCTTAAACTATTATAGAAATGTTTTTTGCTAGATCAATGATACCTGTTACTTCCTACTTCCTACAGATATTGAAAATAGATGTGAGTACTGATGTGGGGAGCAAAGCAAATCTTCCTCTGGACTCTAGATCGTTCATAAAGAAAACACTCTTTCAAGCCAAATGGACTGGATTGAAACCTTGCAGAATTAATTCCTTACCTTTAGCGCTAAAGTAAGAGATTCCTTACAGCTATAATGTGACTCAATCAACGAAGCTCTTCTGTGAGCCGAGGACAAGGAGAATAGGAGCTGCCGTAAGAACATTACAATCTGTAGTGGTTCTGAAACAGTAGCCCATGAGGCCTTACTCAAAATGGCCACAGAACTCTTTTCCCAGCTTACTGACCTGGACTTTGCTGCCCAAGTCAAAACTGAGAGGATATGCAGAGCTCTCTGCTCTAAACCTAGACCCAGAGAACCACCAAAGGATATTATACAGTTGTGCTAAAAAGTTTACATTTTTTGTATTTTTGGCCTTTTTTCAGAGAATATGAATGATAACACAAAAACTTTTTCTCCACTCATGGTTAGTGGTTGGTTGAAGCCATTTATTGTCAAACTTCTGTGTTTTCTCTTTTTAATTCATAAATGACAACCAAAAACATCAAAATGACCCTGTTCAAAAGTTCTCATACCCTGGTGATTTTGGCCTGATAACATGCCCAGAAGTTGACACAAAGGGGTTTGATTGGCTACTAAAGGTAACATCCTCACCTGTGACCTGTTTGCTTGTAATCAGTGTGTGTGCATAAAAGCTGAGTGATTTTCTGGGATCCAGACAGACTGTTGCATCTTTCCTCCAGCCACTGACGTTTCTGGATTGTGAGTCATGGGGAAAGAAAAAGAATTGTCCACGGATCTACAGGAAAAGGTAGTTGAACTGTATAAAACAGGAAAGGGATACAAAAAGATATCCAAGGAATTGATAATGCCAGTCAGCAGTGTTCAAACTGTGATTAACAAATAGAAACTCAGGGGCTCTAAAAACCAAACCACGGTCAGGTAGACCAACCAAAATTTCGGCTACAACTGCCTGGAAAATTGTTCGGGATGCAAAGAAAAGCCCACACATTACAACAGCTGAAATACAGGACTCTCTGAAAACTATTGGTGTGGCTGTGTCAAGATACACAATAAGGAGGTACTTGAAGAAAGCCATTACTGCACAAATGCTACAAAGAATCTCGCCCTCAATACGCCAAACAGCACAGAGACAAGCCTCAAAACTTCTGGAACAAGGTAATTTGGAGTGATGAGACAAAAATTGAACTTTTTGGCCACAACCATAAATGTTACATTTGGAGAGGTGTCAACAAGGCATATGATGAAAGGAACACCATTCCTACTGTAAAGCACGGAGGTGGATCACTGATGATGTGGGGATATGTGAAACAGGAAACTTGGTCAAAGTTGAAGGTAAGATGAATGCAGCATGTTATCAACAAATACTGGAGGCAAATCATCAGCCAGGAAGCTGCGCATGGGACGTACTTGGATGTTCCAACATGACAACGATCTAAAACACAAGGCCAAGTCGACCTGTCATTGGCTACAGCAGAAGAAAGTCAAGGCTCTGGAGTGGCCATCTCAGTCTTATGACCTCAATATCATTGAGCCACTCTGGGGAGATCTCAAGCGCGCAGTACATGCAAGACAGCCCATGAATTTACAGGAACTGGAGACTTTTTGCCAAGAACAATGGGCAGTTTTACCATCTGAGAAAATAAAGAGCCTCATCCACAACTACCACAAAATACTTCAAGCTGTCATTGATGTTAGAGGGGGCAATACACTGTATTAACTATATGAACTGGGGTATGTGAACTTTTGAACAGGATCATTTTGATGTTTTTGGTTGTCATTATGATTTAAAAAGAGAAAACACAGAAGTTTGACAATAAATGGCTTCAGCCAACCACTAACCATGAATGGAGAAAAAGTTTTTGTGTTATCATTTATATTCTCTGAAAAAAGGGCAAAAAAACAAAAAAATCTGCCGGGGTATGTAAACTTTTTAGCACAACTGTATGTGACTTATTATGCTATGCAGACACTGCTGCATTACACTGTTAACACCTTTTTTCATAACATCACTCCTGGTACACTAGCAAAGCGGCATACTCTAAAACCACTTCAGAACGCTCTCAGATCACATAAATTGCAATTTCAGAGTCTCTACACCTCTGGCTGGGGAATTTCTAAGGATAACAAAAAATCATTGCTAAATCAACGTTGGACTTAGACTCTTGGCATCTGCTGGATATACCAAAAATTGAGCTTCCGTCATGGCTACCACTTCCACAGGTGATCAACCTACCAACACTGCCTACGCCTTCTACCTGGACTCAAGTGGGAAAACACTGGTCGCCAAAAAATGGAGAAAGCAACTGAAGGTCTGTGGCTCTGGAGAGAACATGACATGATTGAGGCCATATAGCCTCAGAGGTTTACTAACCTCCTCCATGTTCTGCTCTTGACTGTTTCTCAAAGTTAATGATATAACAATACTGTGTTGCTTGTACACTCTGTTTGTATTCTTAACCATAAGCTTGCCGTTAAACAGCTAGCTGATGTAGATTTTGACATTCCTGTCTAGGCAACCTGTCCTTCTCCAGTTTACACCACGGAGACTACTGCTCTCTAAAGCAACAACCAGGACATTGCTGTCTTCACTAGCCACCCCAGACAGTTTATATTGCCTACTTCGATTCTCCTCAGTCTACTGTTTGGGAGTTATGGTTGGTGCCAGGTACACTCTGGTCATTTGAAGAGATAGGTGAACACTCTCAAGAGGATTGGCGGCTCGTGTGCTGGGTTAGTTTCGGAATGAACAAATTTGGTACGAACCACATTTTAAATTAGCTTAAAATAAGGTGTAGAATACTCTTAGGACTCCTAGGAACCTATCTATCCAATTTCTAGCTCTCTAAAGCAAACACAGCTGAAGTTATGTCAAAGTGAATGTGTCATGTATGTCTATGGAAAAAAGAATGGTAATCAGGGGATACAAACTCAGAGTTTTACCATACACTGTGCTGACACTCGCTTTTATGCACTTAACATTTAAAATGTTTCAAAAATGTATTAGGGATATGTGAGTGCCCGTGGATTTTTAGACACACATTGCGGTTATATGGCAAAAAACAATGGTTTTGTAAAAAAATAGCTAGTTTTGATGGCTTGTAAGTGCTACAGGGGCTTATTGTTATTTAGGCTTATTGTTATTTGGGTATTTTTTTTTAAACACTGTGTTAATGTCACCAACAGTGTGATATAGTGGAATGTGATGGTCGACCAGGCTTCATAACATGTCTGCCCGAGTGGGGGTAGCTGTGGCAACGTGTGGCAGTTAGGCAAGGACTAATATGATGGACCAGGCCACCAGATATGTCTGCCTGAGTGGTCGCAGCGGTGGTAGGCTCTAGTCTGCTGTGGCTACATGTGTGGCAGGGTATAATATGATGGACCAGGCCACAGGACATGTCTGCCTGAGTGGTGGCAGTGGTAGTAGGCAACAGGCAGCTGTGGCAATATGTGTGGCAGTGCGGCAGGGCATAATATGGTGGACCAGGCTGCAGGACAAGTCTGCTTGAGTGGTGGCAGTGGTGGTACTGGTAGCTATGTAGGAGTAGTATCAGCAGCAGTACATTAAATGGAAGATGTTGATAAAGGGAGATGGTGACACCACTATTTGGAGACATCAGCTGGAGCGGTTTGAAAATCATCACAAATCCATGCCTGATTCATTTTGATAAAAATAATTTTTACAGCACTACCTGTGGACAGTTTAATCCCTTTAGGTGTCACAACGCCACCAGCAGAACTCAACACCCTCTCAGCCATAACATTTGAGACTGGACAAGAAAAAACTCCCATGGAGAAATGGGCCAGTATCTTCCACTGCTCTAACATATTCTGGCCCCCAGAATTCCATGTGGTCAGAGTTATCTGCTGGACTATAATAGGTGCACTCTAGGTATGACTGTACCTACTGTTGCATCCGGTGGGTGTCAGCTGCCTGTTGTGGCTATGGTTGGCGCTATGAGCTGAAAATTTTTTTGGTTCATCAACGTCTAGATCCTGTACTGAGCCTGGCAGCTGCTGTAGCTTTTAGTCCTCCTGACACTTCTGGTACTGGCAGAGGAGGTGGAGTGCTGGCTGAATGAGGTGGACTGGGAGAGGTCAGAGGCAGGTGGCTGGCAGTTGCAGTACTCTCCCTAAATGCTGCAGCAAGCTAGCTATACAGCCTATCCTGACAATAACCTAATTTTTCTTCCCTTTGGGAAGCATGAAAGAATTCCACCATTTTGTCTTTATACTGAGTGTCTAAGACCACTGTCATCCAGTACTCATCCCTCTGTTTGATGCTAATACCCTTTTCACTGAATAAGCAGAAGAGAATGCAGTGTGCCATGCTTGCCCGTGTGTGCATGGACCCAAAGGCCTGCCATGGTTGGTGTTCTTGGCTAGCATGGTCATCGTGATCATCATCATCATCTTGCTCTTAAAACCGTTAAGGAAGTTGTCCAGCCTGGGAGACACCGGAGCACCGGGGACAGGTGAGTATTTTTTTTTTTCTTCACCTCCCCCAGCCTAATTAAAAAAAAAAAAAAATTATTTCCTGGACAACCCCTTTAAAGGTCAGCCTCCTCCTCTAGCTGTGCCTGTGACATATCAAGACCCCGTCTGCATCCAAGGGAGAGTTTTCCTCCTCTTTCTCCTCTTCCAGTCTATGAGTCCCAGTTTCTTTACCATATTGACCCTAACCCAGATCCTCATCCTCCTTCATCAATACAGGGCAATGATGTTGACTAAGAGATAGAGCTTGTTCCTCCTCTTCCATCCCTTGTTGCATGCGTGTTAGGGTTTCCTGTAAGATATACAAGAGAGGGATCGCATCACTGATGCCTGCTGACAAATTTGGTGGCTTCTTTAAAGGGCTTTAGAAGCCGGCAAACTTCCCTCATAAGCCTTTAATGATTTATCTAGACGTAATACATTGTCCCTGTGGTCTGCTGCATGTAATAATCGTTTACCACCTTCTTCTGCTCACACAGATCCTCCAGCATGTTTAAGTTGGAGTTCCAATGAGTTGGAACATCGCGGATAAAGTAGTACAAAGGAAGACCGTTTTATCTCTGTAAATTGAGCAGTGTTTTTTTGCAGTCTCTTTTAAGCCACTATACAGGTTAATAAAGCAACAAACCACCAGATTAAGGATATGTTCCATACAGGGTCAATGTGTTATTTGTCATAACTACAGCGGAGCAACAATATTGGTGTAGTTGTTGCTGGCAACACTTCCCAGTTGTATTTGGCGAGGAGCCATTCAGTGGGATACTTGCTGCAGGATATAGTGAACCAGCTCCTCTGCTATGTGGCTTCTCTGATCCAGGCTCATTAATTGCAAAACCGCATGGCAGCACTTCGCCTTAAACCCATGAAACGAGGGTGGAGGAGGAGGAAGAAGAGTGGAAGCGATGGCTTGCCCTGGTGGTGGGAAACAATCCAGAGAGGAGAATATAGAGGAGGTGGATGGGCCCTGCATGGTATCGGAACTGGGCCTGCACAGTCCTGGTGGAACTAACACCTAGCCTTTCTACGTTTATGGATTGTGTCTGCTGCCACTCAAAACATTGTCCTAGTGGGCCGTGAAAGCCATGTATTGTCCTTGTCCATAATTGCTACTTCACACAGGAATCCACTAATTAGTACGGCAGCAACTGTACTGCCAGAAGCTTGGCCAGGTATGAGTTAAGTTGCGCAACTGCCAGATGACTAGGCGCATATTGCTGTCTCCAGACCACACATTCCTTTTTGGGTGACTGATGTTGGTGTTGAAGAAGAGGAGGAGGAAGATGATTAAAAGCAATTGGTGATAATTAGAGATGAGTGAATTGAAGCTGATGAAGTGGAATTCGATCCGAGTTTCAGGAAATCTTTGATTGGCTTTTATTCCGGATTTCCTCACGCTTTGATGTATCAAATCGCACAGCTCCAATTGGGGGTTTTAACCCCTTGGGTGCCATGGTCAAACATGACTGCGGCATCCAAGGGGTTCCGCAATGCTACCTGTCCCCCTCGGCACCCCCAGCGGTGATTAAAAATAAAAAAATACGGATACTTACCCATCCTGGGCTCAGCATTAACTCCAGAGCCGGTGACTGAGGTCCTGCTCCCCAGGCTTCACTGCTGGGGCCTGTGATTGGGTCACATGGAGCGCGCCGGCGTAATGACGTCATCACGTGACTGCTGAGGCCCAATCACAGGCCCCAGCAGTGATGTTTGGGGAGCAGGACTTCAGTTGCAAGACAGCTGGATTCCCAGGAGAGGTGAGGTTAAGGTGAGTATAAGTGTTTGTTATTTTTAATCACTTCCCCTGGAGCTTTGATTATTATAATCTGGGGTCTGAGGGGACCCCAAAGTATAATGAGTATAATAATAGCACCAGCCCTAGGGGTGCTATTGTCTTTGCTGATGGAAGGAGGTTTGCACTCAAAATCTCAAGATACATGGCACCATTCATTCTTTCATGTACACGGATCAGTCGTCCTGGTCCCTTTGCAGAGAAACAGCCCCAAAGCATGATGTTGCCACCCCCATGCTTCACAGTAGGTATGATGTTCTTTGGATGCAACTCAGCATTCACTCTCCTCCAAACACGACGAGTTGTGTTTCTACCAAACAGTTCTACTGATCATATGACATTCTTCCAATACTCTTCTGGAACATCCAAATGCTCACTAGCAAACTTCAGACGGGTCTGGGTATGTACTGGCTTAAGCAGGGGGACACGTCTGGCACTGCAGGATCTGAGTTCCTGGCGGCATAGTGTGTTACTGATGGTAGCCTTTGTTACGTTAGTCCCAGCTTTCTGCAGGTCATTCACAAGGTCTCCCCGTGTGGTTCTGGGATTTTTGCTGACCGTTCTTGTGATTATTTTGACCCCCCGGGGTGAGCTCTAACGTGGAGCCCCTGATCGAGGGAGGTTATCAGTGGTCTTGTATGTCTTCCATTTTCTAATTGTTTCTCCCTCAGTTGATTTCTTGACACCAAGCTGCTTGCCTATTGCAGATTCAGTCTACCCAGCCTGGTGCAGGTCTACAATTTTGTTTCTGGTGTCCTTCCACAGCTCTTTGGTCTTCACCATAGTGGAGTTTGGAGTGTGACTGAGGTTGTGGACAGGTGTCTTTTATACTCATAACAATTTCAAACAGGCGCTATTACTATAGGTAATGAGTGCAGGACAGAGGAGCCTCTTAAAGAAGAAGTTACAGGTCTGTGAGAGCTAGAAAACTTGCTTGTTTGTAGGTGACCAAATACTTATTTTCCACCATAATTTGCAAATAAATTCTTAAAAAATCAGACAATGTGATTTTCTGGATTTGTTTTCTCATTTTTTCTCTCATAGTTGAGGTCTTCCTATGATGTCAATTACAGGCCGGTCACATCTTTTTAAGTGGGAGAACTTGCACAATTGGTGGCTGACTAAATACTTTTTTCCCCACTGTATCATCTACTGCAATTATCTATTTTAATGCATTTTTCAAGGTGTTTAATATAAGGGGATTATTCACTGTTCTTTCAAAGTATAACTGTTAGGACAGGAGCCGGCACCTCTGCAATAGTGCTGTGAGGTGCCACTCCAGTCCTCACACACTCCGGCACGCTCGCTTTTCTAGGGGTTAACTTTCCAGCACTCACCTGTCTATTTAGCCTTTCTTCCGGCGCTCTGCTCTCGCTGGTTATTCATTTCCCCTCAGTGTCAGCTCCTCCTTGTGCTCTGTGCCATTTGCCTTCCTTACCTCTAGCTCCTCATTCCTGACCTTCAATCCTATCCTGCTGCCTCTGTGTTTATTGCTCCCTCTGGTCATGACCACGGCTTGCCTTCCAGACCATCTCTCCTTGAACACTGTGTGTACTTCGTGACCTCATGAAATCGACCCGGCTTGTTTTGACTCTTCTTACATCTCTTCCTCTGGTACTACGAGATTCTCCTGCTGCCGACACGGACTAATCGACAATTCTACTGCGCTGCTGCTACCTTCTGGAGAAAACCTGTTACTGCATCTTCTCCAGCTTTCAGTATTCATCTGCCTCCAAACTTGCTCAGGTGAGTGGTTTTTGGATTCCGGGGCCCTTCTGTGACTTGTGGTATGCCGTGCACTCTGCTCCCTTAGGACTGTTGTGGTTCTGGCCGAAGGTAGCGACCAAGTCCAACTCCACCATCAAGAGCTCTGGCGAAGACCTCTGGAGGCTAGTTCCACTTTGGTTCGGCTGTTTGGTTCCTAACAATAACATTACAGGCCATTTGTCAGTAATACTGTGCCAAAGAAAACTGATTTCTTAGCCAGTTATCTCTTTTTCAAGGCATTTATTATAAGAGGCTTATTCACTGTTCTTCCAAAGCATAACATTATAGGCCATTTGTCAGTAATACTGTGCCAAAGAAAACTGAATTATCATCCACTAATATCTGCAGTTATTTGTTCTTTTTCAAGGCGTTTATTAGTGTGGAATCAAATAAAGGGCATATTCGCCATTTTGTTCAGATAATAAAATTACAGGCCATTCCTCTATACAGTATTGACAAAATTTAATAATAGTCACTGATCTGTGCAGTTAGCTGTTATCCTAACACTTATTTAAATGTGTTTATTAGTGTGGAAACTCATAAGGACCATATTCGCCATTTTGTTCCCAGTATAAAGTTGCTGGCCATTTATCAATACAATATGGTCAAAAATCAATAATTCAATAATTCTTAGCGGTTATCACTTATTTAAAGGTGTTTATTAGTGTGGAAACACATAAGGACCATATTCGCCATTTTGTTCCCAGTATAAAGTTGCAGGACATTTCTCAATACAGTATTGGCAAAAATCAATAATTCTTAGCTATTATTCTAATACTTATTTAAAAGTGTTTATTAGTGCAGAAACACATATGGACCATATTTGCCATTTTGTTCCCATTATTAAGTTACAGGCCATTTCTTAATACAGTATTGGCAAAAATCAATAATTCTTAGCCACTAATCTCTGACTTTGTCATGCTTTTTTTTTTTATAGGTGTTCATTAGTGAAGAAAGAAATAAGGGGCATATTTGCCGTTCTCTTCAAAGTAGAAAATTTCAAGCCTTTTTGCCCTGTATTTATTTCCTTTGCAATTACGTTTTTCCATCGAACAGTATGTCAGACAGAGAAGCAAGAGGCCATGCACAGGGGAGGGCCACAGGCCTAAATGTTTCTGGTGCAGGCATAGGTCGCAGCAGAGTAAGGGGACGTGGAAGCAGGGGTCACTTACAGAGGCTTGAGCTCCCAGTGTCAAGTAGTGGTCGTGTCTTGACCAGCAACCCAACGGTTGTAGACTGGTTGACTTGGTCATCGATTTCATCCCAAGTCACATCAGACACCCCCAGCCAAGAATCGGTGGGTTCGTCAGACACATCCCTTAGTTGGCATGGCCCGGCAGGAGGCCCTGTGCCCACACCTGTCCTCAACCTGCCTCTGTTCTTTTCTGTTCCCTCAGCTAGAGAAGTACTCTACACTACAGTGAGGAGGAGGTATTAGAGGATAGTCAGCAGCTACTGCTCAGCCAAGATCTGGAGGAGACATCCACCGCTTCCTTCGGTAGGCAGGCAAGTAGTGATGAGGAGAGTGGCTTGGGAGCAGGTGTTGAGGAGGACATCAGTGACCTGCAGATAGTAGTGGATGATGATGTAGCCGATCATAATTGGGAGCCAGGTGACGAAGGGGCTTCATCGTTATCAGGAGAAGAGGGTTGCATCTTGCGCATGAGGCAACGGGGGAGTCTGCAGGGTGGCAGCAGTGTGAGGTTGGGAGCTAAATGTGCCCGGGGTAGACCACCCGCTTTGCAGCAACCTACCTGCCCACAAAGCAGTGCTGCAAGGGTTCACGGAGGCAGTGGCGGTAGCAGTCAGTTACTGTGTTGGGGGTAAAATCACCTGCGGTGTGGCAGTTTTTTGTTAAGCCTCCGGGGGAGGTGAACATGGCCATATGTTCAATCTGTAGGCAGAAGGTGAAGCGTGGCCAGGGTGCCAATGTTGGCACCACAGCCCTGCATCAACATATGCAGCATCACCATAAAGTGGCCTGGGAGAGCTGTGGCTCCAATGTGGTGGTCCAGCCTGCTGCAGCAACCGCTGCCGCACCCAGTGGCACACAACCCATTTCAGGCAGTCAAGGATCCACCACCTCAGCCGCAGGAAGCTGTGTGTCTTTCCCATCATCTGCTGGTCGTGATGCTCCTGCTCCTCCTCCTCCTAGTCAGTCATTGCATCAGCAATCGATCACAGAATCTATATCTAAGAGACAACAGTATGTGTGCAATCATGCAACAGTGCAGAAGCTAAATGTGCTCCTGTCCAAGTTGCTGGTGCTGCAGTCACTCCCTTTCCACTTTGTGGACTCTGCACCTTTCAGAGAACTGATGGCTTGCACTGAGTTGAGGTGGAGAGTCCTAAGCCATCATTTCTTTGCCAAGAAGACAGTACCAGCCCTGCACAAATATGTAGAAGAGAAGGTGAGCCAGTCCTTGAGCCTGTCGGTGTCTGCCAAAGTGCATGGCAGCACCGACGTGTGGAGCTGTAACTACGGTCAAGGACAATATATGTCATTTATGGCCCACTGGATTAATGTGGTGCCTGCCCAGACACACCAGCAACTTGGACAGGTGACGCAGCTTCTGCCTCCACGTTCTCACACCATTGGTCCTGCAATAATGTTCACCTGATCCTCCACTGTCTCCTCAGCCTCCACTGCAGGGACAATTCACAGTGCTCCTCCAGTGTACCACAAGTGTAGGGCACAGCGGTGTCACGCTGTTCTACACCTCGATTGCCTGGGCGAACAAAGTCACACAGGGGAGCAACTTCTTTTATCCTCAATCAAGAATTTGAATCCTGGCTTTCTCCAAGAGAACTTAAAATTGGAACAATGGTGACCGACAACGGGAAGAACATAGTGTCAGCACTGCGTCAAGGAGGGCTGAGCCATGCGCCCTGCATGGCGCACATGTTCAGTCTGGTTGTCAGGTGTTTCCTTAAGTGTTCCACCCATCTGCAAGACATCCTAAAAATGTCAAGGAAATTTTGCATGCACTTCAGACACTTGTACACTGCCAAGCACACCCTCCTTGAGCTGCAGCGGCAGAACATAGGCTGATATGTGATATTTCCACTCTTTCAAATTCAACCCTCCATATGTTGGATCGACTATATGAACAGAGAAAAGCCATAAACAATTTCTTGATGATCCAAGCAGACAGAGGTACTCTCCTGTGTAACTTTAACGTTAGCCAGTG
Organism: Leptodactylus fallax; assembly: GCA_947044405.1. Classification (NCBI taxonomy): domain Eukaryota; kingdom Metazoa; phylum Chordata; class Amphibia; order Anura; family Leptodactylidae; genus Leptodactylus; species Leptodactylus fallax. The sequence goes on from CAMRHE010000024.1 coordinate 6,451,629, forward strand.
GCAGCTCATGCATGACACCTGTCGTTTGCTAGTTCCCTTTGAGGAGGCCATTTTTTTAGTCAGTCGCCAGGACTACTGGATGAACAACGTCATTCCACTAATTCACATCCTGGAAAAGATGCTTTTCAATCTGGCTGGTCAGGGGGTCAGGGGACTGGAGATGTGGCGCCTAGATCTCACAGCCACATGAGCCCTGTGGGGGCTGAACTGGAGGAGGATGAGGAGGACATTGGAGCACAAGTAATGTGTAGCCAAATGGGTGGAGAGAAGGAGCAGGAGCAACCGGAACAGCAAGAGGGAGATGAGGAGGACGAGGATTTCCACCCACCAATGCCTGATGCAGCAGATTAAATGATCCATGCTGCTTCACCACACTGTGTCACCGGGTCATTGTATGTCCTCCTCATGCTGTAACTACTGGGTCACTCTGTGTACTCCTCATGCTGCTGCCACTGGGTCACTGTATGGCCTCCTCATGCCACTTCCATTGGGTCACTCTGTGTACTCCTCATGCTGCTGCCACTGGGTCACTGTATGCCCTCCTCATGCTGCTGCCACTGGGTCACTGTATGTCCTCCTCATACCGCTGCCACTGGGTCACTGTATGGCCTCCTCATAATGTTTCCACTTGGTCACTCTGTGTACTCCTCATGTTGCTGCCACTGGGCCACTGTATGCCCTACTCATGCTGCTTCCACTGCTGGGTCACTGTATGTCCTCCTCATGCCGCTCCCACTGGATCACTGTATGTCCTCCTCATGCTGCTGCCACTGGGTCACTGTATGGCCTCCTCATGCTGCTGCCAATTCCACATTATGTCGCCTTGCCACTCTGTAGACATCTATGTGGAATCGGCAGACAACGGTATAAAAGAAGTGTGCTCTTTCACGCTACAATAGGATCTTGGACCTCTGCACGGTTCTTTCTACCTGGCACTAACATGGACCTGTAACGCTGAGTTCACACTTGAGTTAGTTGGTCAGTTTTAGCCCTGTAACTGGCCAAATAAGTGAAGTGTGCAGTGGTTCTAAGAGCGACGCCTGTCATGTGAGTGTCATACTGACTCACAGTATTGTTTCACTACCACAATAGTCTCGCTATGCATGTTACTGCAAGGCACAGTGTTCTACACCACTTTACAGGCTCTCTGAAGCCAGGAAATAGGTGTTTTTTAACAATATTCACCGCAAATTAATCTGGATCGAAGAAAATTTTGGGGGAAATTCGAATCGAACTGCAGAATTGAGCTTTTGAGAAATTCGCTCATCTCTAGTGATAATGTTAACAACCATCATGTGCTAGTGCTACATTTAAATGTAACCTGACTACCAGGAAGATCACAGGGATGAGTAGAACAACCTTTCTTCTTCCAGTGCCACTGTCAAGTTTATTCTTCCACATAAGAGAGTGATGCTTTTTCATGTGAGTACGTAGAAATGTCATTCCTACATTTGTTCCTGCACGGCCATGCCATGGATTTATCGTTCGGCAATGTACAAAAAAAAATCCCATATTGGACTATTAACTGTCTTTTCTGCAGCTTGCTCTGCAGACTGACTGAACCTGTCTTGTCTGTCTATGTCTATATAGTAGTATAATGTTGTACCGTGTTAGCCATTGAAAGTAGTGGAAGAGTGAAGAAATCAGGCGATACCTTTTAGAGGCTAACTGAGTATATTTATAAGTCAGCTTTCAGGAGTACTAGCTCCCTTCATCAGACATGGTGTTATATAAGAACTGAAAATTCACAGATTTTTATACACATGGTCTTCAAAGGATTTTAGAGTCCTTAAAAAAACCAAAACAAAATGCAATCTAAGTAGAGAAGTTGTATGTCTGTATATTCAGTTCTATTCTAGCACTACACTACTATTCTGCCTGCATATATTGCTTGATTCTCTCTAAGTACTCCTATAACTATTGTTCAGTTTTCAATTCTGACTTATGCTGCCTATAGCCTAGCTAATAGGATCGCATTAGCTACGAGATGCATTGAGATAGAGATGTGTGTATTTCCACTATTACAGCAAATAAAAGTTGAGATCACGATCACAAACTTATATTGTGTATATGACATCAGCACTGTAAGGTCCACCTGTCTATTGGCTGAGATGTTGCTATCATGTGATGTGTAAGTCACTGCACACATGACATTTTCTGCTCTATATTTCCTGGTCTAGCATGTGGGGATGGCTATTTTCTTGCATCTCTGCCTTTTTCTTCATTCAAAGTGAATCAACATTTGTTCAGTTATGCTACCATCTCTAGTCATTTGTTAATGGTTGATGCTACTCCAACTCTCTGCCTCCATGGAGAATTTGCTGGTACATCAAGCACCCTGACTCCCAACCCTTGTTCAGACTGCTTAGTTTTTTTGGGCTAGAGTTTACATTTTTTACATACATACTGCTGTTATAACAGCCATGCGCTGATTTTGCCTGAACAAACACAGTTACAGTGCCTTGCGAAAGTATTCGGCCCCCTTGAACTTTTCAACCTTTTGCCACATTTCAGGCTTCAAACATAAAGATAAAAAATTTAAATTTTTTGGTGACGAATCAAGAACAAGTGGGACAGAATCGTGAAGTGGAACGAAATTTATTGGATATTTTAAACTTTTGTAAAAAATAAAAAACTGAAAAGTGGGGCGTGCCATATTATTCGGCCCCCTTAAGTTAATACTTTGTAGCGCCACCTTTTGCTGCGATTACAGTTGCAAGTCTCTTGGGGTGTGTCTCTATCAGTTTTGCACATCAAGAGACTGAAATTCTTGCCCATTCTTCCTTGGAAAACAGCTCGAGCTCAGTGAGGTTGGATGGAGAGCATTTGTGAACAGCAGTTTTCAGCTCTTTCCACAGATTCTCGATTGGATTCAGGTCTGGACTTTGACTTGGCCATTCTAACACCTGGATACGTTTATTTGTGAACCATTCCATTGTAGATTTTGCTTTATGTTTGGGATCATTGTCTTGTTGGAAGATAAATCTACGGCCCAGTCTCAGGTATTTTGCAGACTCCAACAGGTTTTCTTCCAGAATGGTCCTGTATTTGGCTCCATACATCTTCCCATCAATTTTAACCATCCTCCTTGTTCCTGCTGAAGAAAAGCAGGCCCAAACCATGATGCTGCCACCACCATGTTTGACAGTGGGGATGGTGTGTTCAGGGTGATGAGCTGTGTTGCTTTTACGCCAAACATATCGTTTTGCATTGTGGCCAAAAAGTTCGATTTTGGTTTCATCTGACCAGAGCACCTTCTTCCACATGTTTGGTGTGTCTCCCAGGTGGCTTGTGGCAAACTTTAAACAAGACTTTTTATGGATATCTTTGAGAAATGGCTTTCTTCTTGCCACTCTTCCATAAAGGCCAGATTTGTGCAGTGTACGACTGATTGCTGTCCTATGGACAGACTCTCAGCTGTAGATCTCTGCAGTTCATCCAGATTGATCTTGGGCTTCTTGACTGCATCTCTGATCAGTCTTCTCCTTGTTTGAGATGAAAGTTTAGAGGGACGGCTGGGTCTTGGTAGATTTGCAGTGGTCTGATACTCCTTCCATTTCAATATGATCGCTTGCACAGTGCTCATTGGGATGTTTAAAGTTTGGGAAATCTTTTTGTATCCAGCTTTAAACTTCTCCAGAACAGTATCACGGACCTGCCTGGTGTGTTCCTTGGTCTTCATGATGCTCTCTGCGCTTTAAACAGAACCCTGAGACTATCACAGAGCAGGTGCATTTATACGGAGACTTGATTACACACAGGTGGATTATATTTATCATCATCAGTCATTTAGGACAACATTGGATCATTCAGAGATCCTCACTGAACTTCTGGAGTGAGTTTGCTGCACTGAAAGTAAAGGGGCCAAATAATATTGCACACCCCACTTTTCAGTTTTTTATTTTTTACAAAAGTTTAAAATAACCAATAAATTTTGTTCCACTTCACAATTGTGTCCCACTTGTTGTTGATTCTTTGCCAAAAAATTACAATTTTATATCTTTATGTTTGAAGCCTGAAATGTGGCAAAAGGTTGAAAAGTTCAAGGGGGCCAAATACTTTCGCAAGGTACTGTATATACAAGCGTTTTTTTGTTGTTTATGCAATATACAGTCTAGCATGCACTATTCTGGAAAAAAATTAAAACTGTATAGAGAAGTAAAATGTGGCCACAACACTGACTGAAAGGTATTATAGTACTTGATCGGAAGCCTTGATGGTGGACAGTACACCAGCTAATTCCTCACCAGTGAAGGGGCTGAGCAAGGAAAGCCCGTCTTCGACAACGAGTTTCGTCAGCTGGTTAGAGTCAAGGAAGGAGTTTATTAAATTCCTTCCCTCGGTATTGGGTTATAGATGGAGCTACTTTTTAAAGTTTCAAATACAGACATCATCCAAGGTATGCTAGATAAGAATTATATTTCACTAAATATTTTTTGTGGGAATTTTAAGTACTAGAAAAAGTATAGTTAGTGTGTGTGTTAGAGATCTTAGGGAGCAAAGGGACTAGCTAATTGCGCTCCAAACTGTATGATTACCTATGTGAGTTAATAAGAAAAGGTTATAAGTCCAAAACACACTATGCATCTGGCGGAATAGTGTTGGATACTAGGTAGGTGCAAACTGTGAAATTATATTCAGAAATATTATGTTTAAAATATGAGGATTATGAAACTACACTTTACCTTCATTATTTATTTTGGTATATTTACTAGAGAGGAGCAAATTTATATTTATTTTTTTGTCTCTGAACGGTTATTTTCAAACAGTAGAGTACATAATTCCCCCCCACAACCATAGACCCCCCTTCCCCACACACACACGAAAACTGAGGCTGTGTAAGGGTTCGTTTTCATTTACATTTTAAGGCCGGGGCCCCACGTGGCGTAAACACAGTGGTTTGGCCGCAGCTGAAAAATACACAGCGTTTTACAGTCCCTGCAAAGTGATGGAATTCTAATGAATCCCATCCACCAGGGTCGGACTGGCCCACCGGGGAATCGGTGAATCCCCCCGGTGGGTCTCGAGCCCCGACTATTAGTACTCATTTTGCCAATGCAAAGGTTAGGGGTCTGATCGGGCCCCTGACCAATGGATAGTGGCATAACAATCGTGTTCGCAAGGGCTGCGACTGCAACCGGAGGGGTACGGGGCCTACGGCCAGCTGGGAATGGCCGGGGTCCCGGACTACCATGATAGTTGTCAGGGAGAACCTGGTTCCCCGACCGCTATACCTATTGTTAATGGAAAGGGTATGCCAGCCCAGGGGAAGTGGCAAAAAAAAAAAAAAATACTCACCTGTCCTGGGCTCAGCTTCGTTTCTGGTGCTTTTCCGGCCTCACTGCAGGGGCATGTGATTAGGGCCCAGCGGTAACATGGGGCATGCCAGCGTAATAACGTCATCACACCCCACGTGACCGCTGAGGTGCAATCACAGGCCCCAACGGTGACATCTGGGGCACGGGACGTACAGACTAGGGGACCAAGGAAGATGGGAAAGACAGCAGGACAGAGCGAGGATGCCCCGGAGAGGTAAGACAAGGTGAGTATAAGTGTTTGTTATTTTTAATCACTTCCCCTGGGCCTCTACTTATTATATTCTGGGGTCTGAGGAGACCCCAGAGTATAATAATAGCATCGACTCTGGGAGTGGGGGGGCACTGTGGAGCATCTAATAGTGTGTGGGGGCCACTGTGGGCATATATTCCTGTGTGGGGGCTACTGTGGGCATATATTACTGTGTGGGGGCCACTGTGGGCATATATTACTGTGTGGGGGCCACTGTGGGCATATAATACTGTAAGGAGGCCACTGTGGGCATATAATACTGTGTGGAGGCCACTGTGGAGCATATTATACTGTCCCGGTATTGTTTACATGCCGGGTGCTGTGCTGCTCATTTACTGTGTTCTTGATAACTGCAGTTGTGGGTACTAAAGCTGTATCTCTTTCAAGTATCTGAGATATCGCTGCAGCACACGTAACCGTCACTATCAAGAATTCACTTTAGGAAGGGGGTAGGCAGCCGTTGGAACCAATCCAGTTGCAGTTTGTTGCTGCAAGCGTCACTGACGTACTGACGCTGTGCGCGGCGGTGGGTTTCTGCATAGGAGCCCAGACCAGCAGTGTGAAAGGTAAGTACAACTTAACTACGCAAACAAAAAAACTACTTTTCCCCCTATTTCTCCCACAAATCTTTTAACTTCACTGACCACTCTGATAACGACAACCCCCAACATCTCCAGATGGGTCTGTTGAGAGTAGTAATCCCCCTCTCACCCCAGCTAATTTCTCACTGTATTGTTATGCTGGTGCCTGCTCTAGCTAAGTTGCAGAAAATCCAATACTGCTATAGGGGAGACCAGTGAAGGGGCCACTGTATGGACATACAGTGGCCCCTTCAATATTCCCCCCCCCGTACAGTGGTACCTTCACTGGTCCCCTATACTGTACCATTGATGGGGTCATTGGGGGGGGGGGGGCAGTGATGGAGGCCAATAGCCTGGGGGACATTAAAGGGGTTGTGCAAGTGAAAAAAAAAAAAAAAAAACCTCTCTCTCCTGTCCCCAGTGTGTGCCAGCGCAGTTCGACCTGCAGCTCTGTTTTCTTCCAGCACAAGTTCCCCCTGCACGTGACTACCTGTGACGTCACATGATCCCTGAGGCCAATCAGTGGCCTAAAGGAAGGGACCTGGGACATCACAGCCAGTGAGAACTTCCGGCAAAAGAAAACAGCGGAGCTGCAGGACCGGACTGTGCTGGGACCTGCTGACACCAGAGCACGGGGGACAGGTGAGTATGTTTATTATGTTTTTGGTTTTTGTTTTTTTTTGGGGGGGGGGGAATTCACCTCCCCCAGACTAATTAGAAAAAAGACAAAAATTATACTGGACAACTTCTTTAAAGTGTGGCGCATTAGGGAGATACATGTATACTGCAGGGGTTGTCCAGGCATAATTTGTTATGGTTTATCCTCAGGATAGGCCATAGATACCTGATCTGTAAGGGGCCGACCCCAGACTGATCAGCTGTACGGAGCCACTTCTGGCGCCCGTCCTGTACACAATACAGGGCCAGAAGCAGTAAGCTCTGTCCACTGTATATTAGCCGGGCACCTTCACTGCATCTCAACACTTATTGAAGTCAGTGGGAGCTGAGCTGCAGTGAAGGCGCCAGGCGACTAAACAGCGGATGGAGCTTTCTACTTCCGGCCCTGTGTTGTGTACAGAACGGGCGCCAGAAGTGGCTCCGAACAGCTGATGGGGCCGTGTGTCAGCCCCCCTACAGATCAGGTATTTATGGCCTATCCTGAGCATATGCCATAAAAAAGATTTATCCTGGACAACCTCTTTAATATGCCCCACACAGTTTAATGTCCCCCCCACAGGATGTTAGCCCCAATCACTGCTCCCACACGACATAATGGTCCCATCACTGTTCCCCAGAGGCGTAGCTAGCGGGGGGGCAGAGGGCGCGGCTACCCCGGCCCACTGAATTTTTGGGGGCCCATCCCGGGGCCGCTATTAATACATCCTGCAGACACCGATCTAGTTAAAACATAACCTGCAACTTAACAGTATTGTAAACCGCAAGCCAATACAAGCTTGCGGTTTACAAGACGCCGAGACTACAGACGGTGTCTGCTTCTCAGCACGGGCGGCGCGATGACATCACAACAACGCGCCGTCTGCGCTCAGACACAGACGTCCTGTGTGTGGACAGGGAGGAAGCCCATAGCGCTGTACTGTCAGAGGGGGTGTTCCTTACTGCCCGGCGATGACGCTGATCTGTAAGGAACGCCCCCCCAGTACAAGTCTATGAACGAGAACTGTCAGAGAGGTCGTTCCTCACAGCGTAGCTAGACTGTCAGGAATGCCCTTCTGACAGTAAACCGTGAAACTAAGACCCCCGATATCTCCAGCCCCGGGGCACATATCGGGAAAGGCGGCAGTGCGCTGAATTCAGCATGCTGTCGGCTTTCTAGCGGTATGTAAAACAGCATATACATGAGGACGTAAAAGGTCCTCTTTAAGGAGTTTTCTAGCTCATTTTTATTGATGGTCTATCCTCAGAATAAAACATCAATAAGTGATAAATGATTCCCCACTGATCAGCTGTATGAAGGGGCTATGGCGCCTGTTTATATCACACGCTGTCTGTTTACAGTGACCGTGTGATGTAATTCCAGCCTTGTCACATAGATGTGTATAGGATGAGGTTGTAGTTACATTACATGGCCGCTATGAAAAGAATGACACTATGTAAACAGAGAAGGGGTCACGGCGCTTACACAGGTACCATGGTTCATTCAAACAGCTGATCTGGGTCTGGGGTATTAGAATCCCAATAATTTTTTTTTTCCCTGGTTTTCCCTTTTTAATTAGGAAACATCTGGGGAATTATTAATAAGGAGCACTATTTTAAAGGGGTGCACAGGGAAGTTATTAACTTAAAGATACACTTGGGGTATTATTCATTATAGGGGTTATATTATATATTTTATAATTGGGGTAGCAGCAGGATGTGGGCTTTGTGCAGGTGAGGACAATGTCAGGTGCCTGGAAAAGTGAGGAGCCAAAGATGTCTGTGTTGCAAACTTTACAGAGACTAGAAGAAGTGGCCATGGTCGTCCAGATGAAAGAGATGGGAAATGTGAAGGATTGGTCAGAGACGTCACCAGTAAGTCACTAAATGCTACTGCCCTGTATTCACCTAAATCGTCTGCAGAGCCCTGTGTAGAGCCGCTATATACCACTATACGCTCACCATATACTGATAGTATCGATATACGAACAAGTCCAAGTTGGGGGCCCACTTGGACATGTTCGCCCCCCTGTGCTGAACCCCGAGCTACGCCTCTGCTGTTCCCCATACAGTATGGGGGACCAGTGAAGAGGCGACCGTATGGGGGTACCAGTGAAGTGGCCATAAAAAAATTTGGCCCAGACAACCCCTTAAAAGAGGTTGTCCATAAACTGGAGCGATCACTGTGGCGGCTGCCAGGGAGGTGTAAAAATAAAAAAAAAAAAAAAAAAAGCATACTCACCTGTCCCCAACAACCCTTTGTCCCCTGCCTGTGTCTGTTCGGTCTCATTGCAGCCCCTCATTTCTGGCAATCTTGTACCTAATTGGTCTTCATTGTCACATGAGGTGCAGGACTTCCAGCAAGGAGTCACTGGCACAAGACTGAATGGACCCTGGCAGTAGACAACGGAGCACCAGAAACAGGTGACTATGCTTTTTTATTTATTTATTTTTTATTTTACAGCTCCCGCTTCTGAGCCCGCTTGATCACCGTCACGTACCTGTATGTGGGGATGCGGTAACTAACCACATTCTCCCACGTACAGGTACATGAGAATGCGTGAAGGGGTTAAAGGATTTATCCATCTTTCTAATATTGATATACTGTCCTTAGGATAGGCCAGCAATATTACATCTGCGATGATACAGCAGGCAGGACCTCTGCAGATCAGCCTTTCCAGGACAGTGCGGCTACAGGTAATGGTAACAATTCTAGGAGCCACGCTGATCACTTGCCATACAGGGTGTAGCAGTGAGTTTAGGTAGTGCAGTGGTGTACATGGTATGGAGGGTGAGAAGCATGGCTCCCAACATGTTATTACCTTTAGCCGCCCTGTCTTGGTACTGCTGATCTGCAGGGGTCCTGATGGTGGGCCCCTAGAAGCAATTCCACTGGTGGGCCTGGCGGTTTCCCTATAGGTAAAATGGAAGCAGAGACTCTGTGAAAAACGCTGTGGGAAAAAAACGCAATGCGTTGCCACTGCAGTTTTTCACACAGAGCTTTTTTGCTGCGGCCCACTATGTGGGGCCTTAGCCTTAATACAGCTTTTGAAACTTAGGCAAAGGCCCTATGTTGCAGATAAGCAGCATTTTTGGCTATTGCAGAAACACAGAAAAAAAAAATATGCTGCGTTTTACAGGACCAACAAAGTAACTCAGATTCTGGTTAATCTCGTCTACACATTTCAGGGCAAAAAAAGCTGCAAAAAAACTAAGTTTTCAAAAATGCTGTTTTTGAAAAACTCAGCATGTTATTTTTAGCTACAGAATCTCAAGTGTTTTCTCTTTAATAGAAGAAGAAAAATGCAGCATAAACTCAATGAAAAATGCTATGGGAAAAAAAAAATAGAATATACAGTTTATATTTTTTTAATGTAACACTATGTAACTGTATCTTCTAGACCATTCAGGAGACAAATAATTATGAATCATTGTCTTTGAAAATTATTGCATCTACAGTACAAGTTCTTGGATGAAAACACATTAGAACAACAGTTTTATTTGGATTCAGAGGCAAAAAAATAATAAAATAACCAAAAGGAAACAAAAACCAGAATCAATCAACTTCTTTTTTCCTTACTGATACAGTCAAGCCCTGGGCTTCAGCAACAGTCCAAGAGCTATTCCACTGAGAGTTTTAAGTCAAACAATCTGAGAGACCATTGTAAATCTAGTGAAAAAATAAAGTTTAAGTCTTGCTTTTCTGCTCCAGCTGTTATTCCGATATCCTGAGGCTTCAGTACTGCTTTAAGATATGGTATCCAGTAGAGAAAACAAGAAAACACAGTATTACTTTCTCCCAGTTGATTTTTTTACACTATGTTCAACTCTCTGTCTCTGTAATTATTGTAAGTTCAAAGAAAGGAGTAAACAAATCAATAATTATGAAAGTGATTTTGTCTAGTTTCATGTGTTTTTTTGCAAACAGCATGTGGTGACTTTTTCTTATTAATGTAATCTTAATACAGATAGTAAATCTTTGTTGACAGTGCAAATGTTTAGGTTGTTTTTTTTAATATATCCACATACACTTAATAATTTTGTTAATGTATCTCTTAATATGGCAGAAATTATTTGATCTTTTTTTTCTACTTTTTTTTTACAATTTTAGCATTCAATTATCATCAGTAATAAATTATGCTAATTTCTGGGAATTACTTTTAGCAATTATCAATAAGATCAAAAAGGCACTCATGAATTATAACACTTATTGCTACATATAATTATAGGTGCTGGAAAGATAGCTGATATTTAAAAGCACTTACAAATAGCAATAGAAGTTAATTGAAGGTATATTAAGATGGCTACCTTACAAGTTTATGAAACCAATTCTTTACAAACCAGGTTCGACCCAAATATTCCAAATTGTTTTGTTTTTTACAAAACTGAACAGATGCAGATTTGTCTCGGACGAACTAAAGTGACCGACGCCACTTATATTGCACACAAAAAGTACAGAAGATACACGTGTCTTGAGAGTCAGTGTGATGTTCTAGTACCACCTGTCATCGACTGACAGTCGCTCAGTCAATATTCAGTATTAGGTGGACACAGTGCTGATGTCATATACACTATATAAGGTTTTTAATCAATTTCAGGCAGATTAGGGATAGAATCATAGATATTAGGAGTGAGGGAGAATATCTGTGCGACTGTGACTGTTGTGACTGTGAGCCTGGCAGCTGAATTGCTGCACTAATTATACAGACCAAGGACAGGTAACTCTTTAATTGGCAATAATCTGATTTTGTCTAAGTCTGTTGTGCAATAGAGCAGTTTCATCTATATACAGAGTGCTTAAACATAATTTTTGCTGACAGTCCTGTTAGTGAAAAATCTTTTAATATGTTTTTTTTTGGGTAAGAGTTGTTTTTTTCATAAAATACATAGCAGCAAAACACTGATTCCACCTGCATTAATCTGAAAAGATGTCCAATATTAAGAGTTTTTTCATTATTCACCAAATATATAATCTCACAATTTGTGCTAATCTGAAACAATAACTGTTATATAAGGGTGTGCTAATACAAAAAAAAATTCTTAAACTTTTTTTTTTGTTGCTCATACAGTGCTGGCCAAAAGTATTGGCACCCCTGCAATTCTGTCAGATAATACTCAATTTCTTCCAGAAAATGATTGCAATCACAAATGCTTTGGTAATAATATCTTAATTTAATTTGTCTTCAATGGAAAACCACAAAAAGAATTGTCAAAAAGCCAAATTGGATATAATTCCACTCCAAACATAAAAAAGGGGGTGGACAAAAGTATTGGCACCCTTTGAAAAATCATGTGATGCTTCTCTAATTTGTGTAATTAACAGCACCTGTTACTTACCTGTGGCACATAACAGGTGGTGGCAATAACTAAATCACACTTGCAGCCAGTTGAAATGGATTAAAGTTGACTCAACCTCTGTCCTGTGTGTATCACATTGAGCATGGAGAAAAGAAAGAAGACCAAAGAACTGTCTGAGGACTTGAGAAGCAAAATTGTGAGGAAGCATGAGCAATCTCAAGGCTACAAGTCCATCTCCAAAGACCTGAATGCTCCTGTGTCTACCGTGTGCAGTGTCCTCAAGAACTTTAAAGCCCATGGCACTGTGGCTAACCTCCCTAGATGTGGACGGAAAAGAAAAATTGACGAGAGATTTCAACGAAAGATTGTGCGGATGGTGGCTAAAGAACCTCGACTAACATCCAAACAAGTTCTAGCTGCCCTGCAGTCCGAGGGTACAACAGTGTCAACCCGTACTATCCGTCGGCGTCTGAATGAAAAGGGACTCTATGGTAGGATACCCAGGAAGACCCCACTTCTGACCCAGAGACATAAAAAAGCCAGGCTGGAGTTTGCCAAAACTTACCTGAGAAAGCCAAAAACTTTTTGGAAGAATGTTGTCTGGTCAGATGAGACAAAAGTAGAGCTTTTTGGGAAAAGGCATCAACATAGAGTTTACAGGAAAAAAAGAGGCCTTCAAAGAAAAGAACACGGTCCCTACAGTCAAACATGGTGGAGATTCCCTGATGTTTTGGGGTTGCTTTGCTGCCTCTGGCACTGGACTGCTTGACCGTGTGCATGGCATTATGAAGTCTGAAGACTACCAACAAATTTTGCAGCATAATGTAGGGCCCAGTGTGAGAAAGCTGGGTCTCTCTCAGAGGTCATGGGTCTTCCAGCAGGACAATGACCCAAAACACACTTCAAAAAGCACGAGAAAATGGTTTGAGAGAAAGCACTGGAGACTTCTAAAGTGGCCAGCAATGAGTCCAGACCTGAATCCCATAGAACACCTGTGGAGAGATCTCAAAATGGCAGTTTGGAGAAGGCACCCTTCAAATCTCAGGGACCTGGAGAAATTTGCCAAAGAAGAATGGTCTAAAATTCCAGCAGAGCATTGTAAGAAATTCATTGATGGTTAATGGAAGCGGTTGTTCGCAGTTATTTTGTCTAAAGGTTGTGATACCAAGAGGGTGCCAATACTTTTGTCCGGCCCATTTTTGGAGTTTTGTGTAAAATGATCAATGATTTGACTTTTTTTTTATTCTCTTTTGTGTTTTTTCATTGCAAGCAAAATAAATGAAGATATTATTACCAAAGCATTTGTGATTGCAATCATTTTCTGGAAGACATTGAGTATTATCTGACAGAATTGCAGGGGTGCCAATACTTTTGGCCAGCACTGTATATACAGTCTCACAGCCTGCGCTGATCTGAAAAACTCTTTATTTGTTAATGATTTTTTGTTACCCAATATACATACAAACTGCCACCATTTAACAGCAAAAATAAAGTACAAGCTGACTGATGCAGTTCTAGTCTACTAATCACTGACCAGGTCACCCTTTTAGTACGATTTTTCTTGAAATAGTATTTTGTGAACAAAAAAAAAATTGCAGGCCAGGATGAATTTACACAATAAAGTTTCAGCTAAATACCCTCATGGAAAAACACTTCTCTGGGCCAGACCACAGCTTGTCAGACTTAAAGAGGACCTTTCACGTCCTCATGTATATGCTGCTTTACATACCGCTAGAAAGCAGACAGCACGCTGAATTCAGCACGCTGTCTGCTTTCCCGTTATGTGGACCAGGGATGGAGCTATCGGTGCTGGTAGTTCTGTGCCCCATCGTCAGAAGGGAGTTTCTGACAGTCTAGCTGCACTTTGAGGAACACCCTCCCTGACAGTATTCCTACATAACCTGTACAGTCAGAACATAGCCTGTACAGTCAGAACAGGTCGGAACTGCCAACTATTTATATAAATCACTGAGTACCTTCTCCAATCACAGCAGGCACCGCCTGACAATACATTTGAATTGACAGGTAGCTCCTGCATTAACAAGGGATGCAATCCATTCGTGAAGTACCATGCCTGCATTGTGCTATGTATGATGGTTATCCCTAAAACATAAGTAGGTCATATTTAAAGTAATATGTATTATAATTGCACATGCAAGGTGTATTATCAACAAGCTTTGATAGGATATCTCTTTATTTGTACCAAAGTCAGAGCCAATTAAGGCTGTTTTTCTTCTATACCTTTGGGGTCCATTGTTGCATAAGAGCTTGACTCCATTGGAGGACCTTATGGTATTCTGGTTGACCATCCATCCTTATTTGCAGTATAGTGTTTGAGAAACCATCCTGAAAAGGCCAGGAGTGTGGACATGGACTGAAAATTAGAGGAGTGTTTCAGCAGTAAATTTGTTATAAACCTAATCACAGTATCTTGTTTCTACAGTTTCCAAATACAGATGTAGCCAAGTTTAACCTGACTTTTAAAGCATTGTATAATAAGCTGCTACTCAACTTTTCTCCATTGGTTTCTCCAAATGCTTTGTCCTGCAATCTAGAGCTAAGAACAAAGGCAAGCTAAAACAAACAAACCCCCAAAGCATTTCCCCTATCATTTGCATACAAATATAGATTTACATGAAAATGGGACTCAACAGCTGTATTACAGAGGTATATTTCAAAACAGTAGAATCACCTCTACAAGGTTTTGTGATTTATGTTTATAACAAATTTTCAGCTGACAGACTCTGTTTAATGAAAACTGAAGGAGCAGAGCAAAGTCATTGAATGTTGATCTTATCCTGCAAGGTTGTCAATCAATACCAATCAACATATTCATTTTATACAATGTAATAAAGCATCTACAACAGCTTAACATTAGCTATAATTCTGATAAAACATAAAAGAGCAAACGTATTCATATACTTGAACTTAGTGTGATGATATTTAAGCATGTTGAATTCTTAAATAAAAACCTGAATAAACTATGATTTCTTTTTTCAATATCAATTGTTGTGACAGAAAGAAAAATTTCTGTTTTAATGCAAGTACAAAGTCTAAGGACCTCCCGGTGGTGGACATGGCATATTCATAATGCATAAACAGATACCCTGGCCCACACTTCTGACAGGGATGGTATAGTATCTGCCTTCCATTTAAAGGCTAAACACTGTCTAGCTGCCATCAGTATATGACCGTGATGGCGAACCTATGGCACGCGTGCCAGAGAGGGCACGCAGAGCCCTCTCAGTTGGCACGCGCGCCGTCACCATATCTCTCTAACGGGGAATCCGGTCCAGGATTCCCCATTAGTGAGCGATCGCTTCTTTCAGCTGTATGTGCAAATGCACATACAGCTGAAAGCTGTCAGTGTAAACTGCGGTCCGCAGGACGGCTGCTTACACAGTACATGCTAAATGCTGTACTCTGAAAGGACCTTCTGACATCATAAGGTCACATGACAGGGTAGGCGTGTCTTTGCTTGTAAGAAGCTCCTTCCACATGAAGAAAAGTATCACGAGCAGTGGAGGAACATGCAGAAATGTGGGGTGCAGGGTGTAGTGTGGGGGGAGAGATGTGGGGTGCAGGGTGTAGTGTGGGGGTTAGAGATGTGGGGTGCAGTATGTAGGGTGTAGTGTGGGGGTTAGAGATGTGGGGTGCAGGGTGTAGTGTGGGGGGAGAGATGTAGGGTGTAGTGTGGGGGGAGAGATGTAGGGTGTAGTGTGGGGGGTAGAGATGCAGAGTGTAGTGTGGGGGAAGAGAGATGTGGGGTGCAGTATGTAGGGTGCAGGTGTAGTGTGGGGGTTAGAGATGTGGGGTGCAGGGTGTAGTGTGGGGGGAGAGATGTAGGGTGTAGTGTGGGGGGAGAGATGTAGGGTGTAGTGTGGGGGGTAGAGATGTGGGGTGCAGTGTGGGGGAGAGATGCAGAGTGTAGTGTGGGGGAGGAGAGATGTGGGGTGCAGTAAGTAGGGTGCAGGTGTAGTGTGGGGGTTAGAGATGTGGGGTGCAGGGTGTAGTGTGGGGGAGAGATGTAGGGTGTAGTGTGGGGGTTAGAGATGTGGGGTGCAGGGTGTAGTGTGGGGGGAGAGATGTAGGGTGTAGTGTGGGGGGTAGAGATGTGGGGTGCAGTGTGGGGGAGAGATGCAGAGTGTAGTGTGGGGGAGGAAAGATGTGGGGTGCAGTAAGTAGGGTGCAGGTGTAGTGTGGGGGTTAGAGATGTGGGGTGCAGGGTGTAGTGTGGGGGAGAGATGTAGGGTGTAGTGTGGGGGGAGAGATGTGGGGTGCAGGGTGTAGTGTGGGGGGAGAGATGTGAGGTGCAGGGTGTAGTGTGGGGGGAGAGATGTAGGGTGCAGGGTGTAGTGTGGGGGGAGAGATGTAGGGTGCAGGGTGTAGTGTGGGGGGAGATGCAGAGTGTAGTGTGGGGGATAGAGATGTGGGGTGTAGTGTGGGGGGTAGAGATGTGGGGGTGCAGTGTGTAGTGTGGGGGAGAGATGCAGAGTGTAGTGTGGGGGAGGAGAGATGTGGGGTGCAGTATGTAGGGTGTAGTGGGGGGTAGAGATGCAGGGTGTAGTGGGGGGGTAGAGATGCAGGGTGTAGTGTGGGGGGAGAGATGTAGGGTGTAGTGTGGGGGATAGAGATGTGGGGTGCAGTGTGAGGGGAGAGATGCAGAGTGTAGTGTGGGGGATAGAGATGTGGGGTGTAGTGTGGGGAGTAGATATGTGGGGGTGCAGTGTGTAGTGTGGGGGAGAGATGCAGAGTGTAGTGTGGGGGAGGAGAGATGTGGGGTGCAGTATGTAGGGTGCAGGGTGTAGTGGGGGGTAGAGATGCAGGGTGTAGTGGGGGGTAGAGATGCAGGGTGTAGTGGGGGGTAGAGATGCAGGGTGTAGTGGGGGGGTAGAGATGCAGGGTGTAGTGGGGCGTAGAGATGCAGGTTGTAGTGGGGGGTAGAGATGCAGGGTGTATTGTGGGGTGCAGGGATGCAGGGTGTAGTGTGGGATACAGGGTGTAGTGTGGGGGGTGAGATGTAGGCTGCTTGCAAGAGGGAGGAATGGGGGTGCAGGCTGCTTGTGAGCAAGAGGGGGGATGCTGGGGAGGCAGGTTAATTTAAGGTGAAATTGCCGTGTTGGCACTTTGCAATAATTTAGTGGGCTTTGGGTTGCAGCTTGGGCACTCGGTCTCTAAAAGGTTCGCCATCACTGGTATATGACTTATGGTCCAGCGGGCATCACCAGGAATTTCTGAAATGCCAATATTTAAGAAAGCCATATGGTTATTGACATGTATCTTACGTTTAGTTGTCACCTCAATGACTTGGAAAAAATCCCTCCAGAAAGGGACAAGTTTTGGACACGTCCACCAGGTATGACAGAGAGTCCCAACATGGCCACATTGTCTCCAACATTTGTTGGACATCCCTGGAAACATATGTGACAGTCTCTCTGGAGTGAGATACCATCTCGTATGTAGTTATTTAAAGTTGCTCTAAGTGCCCTACACATCTGGATGTTTACAACGTCCATTCAAAAGCCTTCCACCAGGCCCCCTGCGGAATCTACTCAACCAGATCTCTCTCCCATTTAAACATGTATGGCAGCTTTTGATTGAGCTCAACAATATTAAGAGACTGTAAACAATATACAAGCCCTTAGTGAATAGCGGAGAGCCCAGAAGGAATCTTTGCAAAGGAGGTGCCTTAGGATCCCACAACACAGTACAACTTGTAGGCACATATGGATCTAAAGATATTTATAAAATGAGGATTTGAGCATATTGAATGAAGAGGATAACGCTTCATAAAATCGAAAATGGGACTCTTGGTATAATTGATCTAGAGTTTCTAAAGTACATTGAGACCAATCCTGCAAGTCAAGATTAAGAATAAGATGTTGTAAACTCCTAAGGTTCACATGCTTCATGGGAATCTGAAGCAGTGAAGGCCTGGAAATTAAGTCTCTCCAGACTCTAATTATAGCTGACATAGTGTGAAGTGGGATTGTGATGTAGAAGGCTTTAGATATTCTGCCTCCAATAGGGATGTCGAAATAAACTTAGCATAGACACTCTCAATTTGAGCACAACTATGGGTAGAGTGCGGGTTCCACCATTCCCTCAGGACATTGGCCAGTGATGCTGTATGATAGATTTTAAGGTTAGGGATGCCCATACCTCCCCACCCAAATGGGTAATACAACACCAAGATAGCCACCTTAGGAGGCCTATTAATCCATATGAAATGGTTTACTACTCACTGTAATTTAGTGTTCCAGCAGGAAAATCAAGTGGGGCACATCTCATAACATATAAGAGTTTTGGGAGATACAGCATCCTAAATACATGAATCCTTGCAACCCACAAGTGCATCATACGGGTCACCCCTTCTATATCATGTTTCATACAGGCGAGTATTTTGTTAACATTCCGTTCTACCATCAACGCAGTAGGGAATGTTAAATCAATCCCCAAATAAGGCAAACGATCCGACTACCACAAAAAAGGGATATTGACGTTTCATGTGACTCAATGTTGTCTCTGCCAGAAATAGGGGGAGTATGAGGGTCTTGGATACATTAAGTTTATAATAAGAGACCTGGGAGAATAATTGCAGACTACTCTTAATGTAGGTAAGACATCATCAGCGTATAATCCAATACGATGTGACACCAATTCTATCTGAATTTCTAAGATTGCTTTATGTGTTCTGAAAAAATCTGCCAGAGGTTCCATCACCCGCACAAATATCACCAGGAACCATGGACAACTCTGGCGGGTACCATTGGTTATAGACAATGTGGAAGACTGAAACCCAGATGCCAGCACTTTAGCATTAGGAGTTACATACAGCGACATAATTGCCCTTTACAGAAAACCTTTTATATTGAAGCAGTCCAGGACCGTGTCCAGGAATCCCTAGTGTACTCTATCAAACACTTTTTCTGCATCTAACGACATGAATACACTGGGAATCCTGGACTTCTCAACAATGTGTAGTAAATTGATCAATCTCCTAGTTCCATCTTTACACTGTCGGCCCACAACAAACCCTACCTGTTCTGGCGCTACGAGAGATGGAGTCACCTGCTGGAGTTCAGGAGTGCAATGGGCCGAAAGTTTTCTGGCTTGGTAGGAGGCTTCCCTTGTTTAGGGAGTGTGCATATAACTGCCTCCGAGTCCTCTGAAGGAACAATTCCCTCCGACTGATGTAGTATCCCAGAGTGTTCCTGCTTTTATTTTTTGTCTCTTGTGCATCTGGGTTGTGTTTGTATGTCCTGTGTACTGTGTTCCATGTTCCATATACATTTATTGTTATGCAGCTTTCCCCATGTTGTTTCCCTGTAGTTCCTCCTGTTATTCAAAAACCCTGTACTTGGTACAGCCCTGGTCTATCACAGGCCACTGAATGGGGTTTGGGTGATGAAAATCTCCAGGAAACTGTTAGGGGCTCATAGTTAGCAGTTAGCAGTGTGTGGAGTCAGATCAAGCCAGCTTTGTGCTCTGAGACCTAGTGGTTTCCAACTCAGGCCCGTGAGGAGGAATACAGCCCAAGGCTTTACTAAAGACAGCCCTGAGCCAAGAAGTTCCAGCTGTCAACATTTTCGACTTTGTGCCAGGAGGAGCAGTGGAGTCCATTGACAGTAGGTGTTGTCTCAGTGCATTCTGGATGGTAACCAGACCCCTATCAGGACTACCCTGAAGTATAGCCCCCAGTATCTGCTGCTGGAGGAGGCTGAAGAGTGGAGTTAAAGTTGGCGTGGAGTACGGCTCTAGAGCCTTAACATCCATGAGTGTTCAACTCCCCCAGACCAAGACTTGGGGAGTTGAACATTGGAGAACTACAACCCCCATTTGGAAGCTGCTTGTTGTATTGCTGTTCGGTTGCTGATTAAAGTACCACCTTGTTTCTACTGTACAACTGCCTTCCTGAGTTGTTCCTGCCTTACTATCAGGGCCCTTCTGAATACCACCACACCGGCTCAGAGTAGAGAGGTACCCCCTCCAACTGGAAGTGCCCCTGGAGAAACTACTACCACTACCATTGGGTAGTGCTGCAGGACCCCCCTCATTGGTGTCTGGCAGTTGATTTCTTCACACCAAGCTGCTTGCCTATTGCAGATTCAGTCTTCCCAGCCTGGTGCAGGTCTACAATTTTGTTTCTGGTGTCCTTCCACAGTTCTTTGGCCTTCACCATAGTGGAGTTTGGAGTGTGACTGTTTGAGGTTGTGGACAGGTGTCTGATAACAATTTCAAACAGGTGCCATTACTACAGGTAATGAGTGGAGGACCAGAGGAGCCTCTTAAAGAAGTTGCAGGTCTGTGAGAGCCAGAAATCTTGCTTGTTTGTAGGTGAACAAATACTTATTTTCCACCATAATTTGCAAATAAATTCTTAAAAAATCAGACAATGTGATTTCTGGATTTGTTTTCTCATTTTGTCTCTCATAGTTGAGGTCTACCTATGATGTCTCATCTTTTTAAGTGGGAGAACTTGCACAATTGGTGGCTGACAAAATGCTTTTTTTCCCCACTATATGGGCAATTCCTCATTGGGCTGACAGTCTTGTCTGACTTGTCCTCTATCTTGTATTTTGTAACGATTCCAGGGTAAATCAACAGTTTAGGAGGGATTAGGAACAATAATAAGTGGGGAAAGAGGCATTTTTCTCTGGTAAGATATTTTACACAAATTCTTATATACACCTGTGCTATTGAGTTATGTAAAGTGTGTTGAAAGTTCAGTACAGTGACCATGTAAAGGTGGATCTACACTAGGAGCAGGTCTGTGTCTACAGTATAGCATGCAGCCCTTAATTATATCTACTATAATAAAATGTCAGCAGCTTTTAGGTTAAAGGGATTATATCATTAGGAAATCTGTCCCCTGTGCTCAAAGAAGACGCTCTTCCAAAGATCCAGCGCTGCCTCTCTCTTCTTCTGCTGACGCCTCTCCGCTGCGTCATCAGTCGCCAAGTCTGTGTTCGGGATTCAAATCCTGTGCATGCTCAGTCGGCTCTGCCATTTCGTGTTGGACAGAGCCGACTGCGCATGTCAACCCGGTCATTTTCATGTGGATTTGGATCCCAAACAGAGACTTGGCGGCTGATGACATGGTGGAGAGGCGTCAGCAGAAGAAAAGAGAGGCAGCAATGGATATTCAGAAGAGCATCTTCTTTGAGCACAGGGGACGCCCCCTGTGCTTTCTGAAGACTCATTTGCATAAAGAAGAAAAATGAAAATTCTCAGAAACGGCTGCGCAGAGCAGAAAAATAAAGGTAGGAGAAGAATAATCTTTCTAAAGGTTATTCCAACGTGGAGTTAGTGAAAAATGGGTTTCCCAATGACAGAGTCCCTTTAAGCCACTACTTAAAGAGCTTAAGAGCTTTAAGCTACAAACATATTTTGTGCTGCAGTAAGATTTTCTGTACAACAACATAATGCTAAAATATCTCTCGTACATAGTCAGAACAATAAAAGCACACAAAACTGAGTCCAGGTAAAACTCTCTCAATGCTGCACTAGTATAAGATGGTCCAACCTTTGCCAAAACAATTACACAGACTAGTTGCAAAACCAGACACTTCGCTGTAGAAATACACATTTTAAACATACGGGAAAAGTCTTCAGTTGATCTGGAACTTGGTTGCAATACACACTGATTCTAAAAATGCTTACAGCTAACACTTTATAAAGTATAATCATTGATTATAATGTTAATCTGTTTTCCCTTAGTCCGAACAGCAGCGTAATGTGGGGTATTTCTGCCCCTGTGTGTTGGTAGGACAGGTGGAATTTTTAATTTACATAATTAATTAAGTGATACTCCCCTATAAGAGGCAAAGGAGACCTCCCCTCACTGTGTTAGTTATAAAGAATAAAGAAAAAAACAACAATCCTTCCTAAGGGGGGGAAAGCTTGTGCTGCTATTCGGACTAAGGGAAAACAGATTAACATTATAATCAACGATTCCCTTACGTTCAACAGCAGCAAAATATGGGGATGTAGCAAGTAGATCCCCTAGGGAGGGTTCTCTCGCACTACAGTACAGTATGAATGTCCAAAGGCAGTAGCCTCTGAACTATGAACATCTAACCGATAGTGTTTAACAAAGGTTAGTTGGAATGACCAAAAGCAGCTGCTCAAAAGGCAAGACCAACTCTTATCCCAGGAGGCCGACACAGCCCTGGTTGGATGGAATCTGATGAATTTGGGTGATGTTAACCTGAGCAAAAAGAAATTGCTTCCTTAATCCCTCTTGATAAAGAGGGTTTGGAAGCCATGAGACCTTTGTCTCTACCATATATATTAATTAAGACTTTCTCCAATCTTTTGAATGGCCGTGTAGGCAGAAGTTAAATTTTTTGGAGACACCAAACTATATCCAGTGTATGGAGTTTTCCCCCCTGCTTGGAGGATGGAGCTGGGAAAGGGGCCACCTGGTTGATATTAGCCCGAGAGGGCACCTTAGGGTTAAATCCAGGAAGAAATCTGAGCTGGATCAGAAACGGAAAAAAATATATGGCTCTTCAGAAAGCCTGCAATTCTCGTATATTTTTTAAAAATGGTGGTTTTGAAAGCCAAAAACTTTAGATCCACCTCCTCCAATGGTTCAAATGGCGGGCTGCAGAGGCCAGAAAGAACTATGCATAGATCCCAGTGGAACGGGAGCTTAAACCACTGACCTAAGTCTCATAGTATCCTTAATAAATCTGGGAATTAAAGGGTTCTGAGACAAACTTTTGCTTAAGCAGGTAGCAGGTGGATAGGGCAGAAACCTGTACCTTAATTGTGGCACGGGAAAGACCCTTATCCAAGCCGTCCTGAAGAAAATTTAGAATCACTCTTGTAGATGGATTCGAACTCTTCACTTCCTGTCTGGAACTTCTCCTCCTTGAAGACATTACCTATCCTTAGGTAGCTTTTATTGGTGGACTCTGCTCTTGCGCAGGAAAGGGTCTTCAGGATGACTTCTGACAGTCCTCTAGATTTCCATAGGGACTGGTCAACCTTGAGGCTGTCAGGTTGAATCTCCTCAGATCCTGGCACTTCTTAGTTCCTTGGAAAACCAGGTTCTGGATTGGGGGAAGCCTAAAATAGATCCCTCAACTCATGAGCATGAGTTGGGAACACCAAGCTCTTTTTGGCTATCACAGAGGCTTGGTCCTGTCTGACTTTTTATCAATACTCTTGGTATCATGGATCATCCTGATCCTGTGATGTGCATTACTATAAGTGGTTATAAAATTGTGTCTATACTCCCTGCTGGTATTCCTTTGGGAAGGAACAAGACATTCGGACTGGGTTAAGGTCTGTGCTTTGGATTTTGCTGCTTGGATAATGCGTTTGGGGTAGTGCTTCTCATGAAAATGTTGAGTTAAAACTTTACTCTGTGTTTCGAAGTCCGAATTATTTGTGCAATTTTGACGAATACGTTTGAATTGGCTGAAGGGTACATTGTCCTTCCATTTTCTATAATGGGAGCTCCAATAGTCAAGTAAACTATTACAGTCCCCTTTTTTAAAGAAAGTTTTTGTGCTTATACCCTCAGGGCCACCAGGAAGTTCTAGGTCAAGAATATCAATTGTATCAGTTTTAGGTTGGCTGCTTAGGGTGATCCCCCAGTCGTTATTGTTGAGGTAATTAGTAAAATTGTGAAAGGACTGTTCCGAACCTTCTCATATGAAGAGGAGGTCATCGATGTATCTTTTATAAAAAATAATATTGTGAGACCAAGGATGTGCATTCTGAATAAAGGATTCCTCGTATCGCCCCATAAAGATGTTGGCATAGCTTGGTGAAAAATGCGTACCCATGGCTGTGCCCCATTTTTGTAAATAAAGCTTTGATTCAAAAGTAAATAATTTATGCTCCAGAATAAACTGAATGCTATCTATGATAAAGATTTTCTGTTCAATAGGAATAGTTGGATCCATATGTAGTGTTTTGGATATCATTTCGAAGCCTTTGGAATGGGGTATATTACTATAGATTGCAGACACGTCCAGGGTTGCCCAAATGTAATTAGATTTCCAATGAACAGTTAGAAGTTCAGTAATCAGATGAGTGGAATCTTTTACATAAGATGGAAATTTGGTTACATATTTCTGTAGCTGTAAATCTATGTAAAGTGAGAGATTCCTTGTTAGTTCACTAACTCCAGAGATGATGGGTCTTCCAGGTGGGTTTTCTAAATTTTTATGCACTTTAGGTAAATGATAGAATTTAGATATAGATAATTCATTAATTAATAGGAAACCTTTCTCCTTATCTGTCAAGATACCCTTAGTATGGGCATTAATAATGCTCCATTCTTAATATACCTCTGCTTGCTGATATTATTATATCTATCTGCTGGTATGCTACTTTCCACTTTGTAATTGTACTAACTTTGAAACCCCTGTCTCCATCCCCTGCTATTTCTCACCTGTCCCTTTCTGATGTCTCTGATTTGATCTGCATGTTTCCACTCCCCCTTTTCACAACTGATCCTAATGAAACAAATGTATTGCTAGCTAGTATAAATGTAAGGGCACTGGTCATTTTGACCTAGGTCATTTTGCAGCTTCCAAGTGCAGATTCTAAGTGTATAGACCAGAATTAGGCCAGAATTGGACCAGAAGGGAACTGAAGGTAACCACAACCCACTAAATGCAAACCAAACATTTAGCCACATAATGCTTCTCACTATAATCACTGTTGTCCTTCCCATACTTGTAAAAACCACTCTACCACCCCAAACCAGCCATGTCACTAAGAATATCTTTATCTCTCCATCTATCCTACCCCACCATCTGACCTTCTCTGCGCAGCTACTCACACACCTACAAGCTTTCCGCCCCAGAAACACACAACCTCCCTACACCCTCTCCTATTTACACCTGCTATCCCTCTCCCTGCTACTCCTCACTTCTGGCGACATATCTCCCAATCCTGGACTGCCCCAGCACTCCCCTGCTGTAGGATCTTCCCGCACATCTTCCCGCAAATGCACTTCCTATCCACAGACACCCCCACCATCATCATGGGTGACTTCAACATCCCCATTAACACAAACCACCCCCCTCGCTTCCAGTCTCCTATCACTCACTACCTCCTTTGGTCTCTCTCAATGGTCCTCCTCTGCCACCCACACAAAGGGGCACACGCTGGACCTCATATTCACCCGTCTCTGCTCTCTAGTCAACCTCTCTAACTCTCCGTCCATGCTCTCTGATTACAACCTGCTGACATTCTCAGCCCTCTCCTCTGTAACAGACCCTCCAACCCTTAAACCAACATGCCCCCGCAGAATCGCCTTGACATCCGCACGCTCTCAGACTATCTCCTACCGCTTGCTGACATAATCTCACTCCAGGATGTAGATACTGCCACTGACTTCTACAATACCACCATTACCTCAGCCCTTGACTCTGTAGCCCCCTTCACTAACACCAGAGCCCGACCGATCAATAGGCAACTCTGGCACACCGACCTGACTAAAAAACTGAGACGTGCCTCACGGGTTGCAGAATGCCTCTGGAAGAAAAGTTACTCCCAAGAGGACTTCCTTAGGTACAAAGAGGCAGTTCTCACATTCAAGAACACACTCACCTCTGCAAAGCAGGTCTACTTCTCTGCACTAATATCTGCCCTATCCCACAACCCCAAACAGCTATTCACTACCTTCAACTCCCTTCTCCATCCTCCTGTGCCCCCTCCGACATCACTTATCACAGCTGATGACTTTGCCTCTTATTTCAAAAGCAAAACTGACACCATCAGAGACAGTCTCACCCTACACCCCCAACAACCACTCTATCCAACTGTCCTGTGCTCTTCATCTTTAACCTGTTTCTCCACTGTCACTGATGAAAAGCTCTCCACCCTAATCTCTAAATCCCACCTCACCTCCTGCGCGCTAGATCCCATCCAGTCACACCTAATCCCCAAACTCTCTGAAGTCACTACTCCTGTCCTAACCCATCTCTTCAACCTATCCCTAACCAATGGATCCTTCCCTTCCGCCTTCAAACATGCTGCCGTCACACCTATACTTAAGAAACCCTCCCTCGACCCGTCCTCTCCAGCCAACTATCGCCCTCATCTCCACTCTGAACTGTCCTCCTATCTCTCGTCCAATGTGCTCTTTGACAGACTACAGTCAGGTTTCAGACCCCATCACTCCACAGAAACTGCCCTAACCAAGGTCACTAATGACCTTCTAACTGCCAAAGCCAAATGTCACTATTCTGTCCTCCTCCTCCTCGACCTCTCCTCTGCCTTTGACACAGTCGACCATTCCCTCCTGCTTGAAATGCTCTCATCCCTTGGCATCTCTGACCTGGCCCTTTCCTGGATCTCCTCATACCTCACCAACTGTACATTCAGTGTCTCCCACTTGCACACCACCTCCCTGCCACACCCTCTTTCTGTAGGTGTCCCCCAAGGCTCCGTCCTAGGACCCCTCTTGTTCTCCATCTACACCCTAGGCCTTGGCCAACTCATAGAATCCCATGGTTTCCATTATCACTGCTATGCTGACGACACCCAAATATATCTCTCTGGTCCAGACATTACCTCCCCGTTGTCCAGAGTCCCAGAATGTCTAGCAGCTGTAGCCTCCTTTCTCTCCTCCCACTTTCTCAAACTCAACATGGAGAAAACGGAGTTCATAATCTTCACCCCTCCACGCACGACCCCCTTACCTGACCCATCTATCAAAATTAATGGAACCATTCTCACCCCAGTCCCACAGGCCCGCTGCCTTGGGATAACCCTAGACTCTGACCTATCCTTCAAGCCTCATATTCAAACCCTCAACACCTCCTGCCGCCTCCAACTCAAGAACATCCACCGAATCCGCTCCTTCCTCACCCCTGAAACTACAAAGATGCTAGTCCACGCCCTTATAATCTCCCGCTTAGACTACTGTAACACCCTTCTCCATGGCCTCCCAGCTAACACTCTCGCCCCCCTCCAGTACACCTTAAAATGTGCTGCTTGCTTAATACACCTCTCCCCCGTTCTTCATTGGCCATAACCCTCTGCCAATCCCTCCACTGGCTACCCATCGCCCAGCGAATAGAGTTCAAACTACTAACGCTGACATACAAAGCCATCCACAATCTGTCCCCTCCATATATCTCCAATATAATCTCCCGGTACCTGCCCGCACGTAACCTCCGATCCTCCAAAGACCTCCTATTCCGCTCTGCTCTCATCCGCTCCTCACACAATCGTCTCCAAGACTTCTCCCGTGAATCCCCCATACTCTGGAACTCACTACCAAGACACATAAGACTGACCCCCACAATCACGAGCTTCAAGAAGGCCCTGAAGACTCACCTATTCAGGAAGGCCTACAACCTCCAATAACACTACTGTCACCACACCACCACCTGTACAGCCTCTCCCCTCACCTTCTGTCTCTATCCCTCTTCCCTCATAGATTGTAAGCCCTTGCGGGCAGGGCCCTCTATCCCACTGTGCCAGTTGGTCTCTGTTAGAATTATCTGTTTTGTATATCTGGTGTACTGTATGTAAATCTGCAAATGTAAAGCACCATGGAATTAATGATGCTATATAAATAAACAATAATAATAATAATAATGAGTTCATGCTATTTAATACGGTGTGAAACAGAAGGGTCTTTAGACAAAATTTGGTAATAATTGGGATCTGATAGAATCCGATTCGCTTCTCAGATATAGTCGGCCCTATCCTGTATGACTACGCCCCCTCCTTTGTCAGTGTTTCTGATGACAATAGACTTGTTGTCAATCAGAGTTTTGATGGCTAATTTTTCAGATGGACAGAGGTTGGATCTAATTTTGGTGTTGTGGTGTTTATGTAAATTCCTAAAATCAGTGGCCACTAGAGAATAGAATGTTTCAATGTGGTGGCCCTTATGTTGAAGAGGGTAAAAGTTGAATTTGGGTTTTAATGTGGAGGTGTGAGGATAGGTGTTAACACAGAAGTTGTGTTAATTGTGGAAGGACTGTCTGAGTGGATGGTGGTAGGTTGATTTTAGAAACTAAGGCAAAATGACGAGTTAATGTCAACTTCCTTGTATATGTGTGTAGGTCAATGAAAAGATCCAAGTCATCTGGTTTCTGGTCAAGGCAGAAAGAGAGTCCCTTAGATAGTAGGCTCGTTTCTTTCAATGTTAGTGAATAACTGGAGAGGTTGAAGATGTTATTGGTGAGTTCTTGTTTCTTTTGGCATGTGGGCTTGAATTTGTTGATCCTATGTTTTCTGCCCCCTCTACAACCTCTAGATCTTTTAGTGCGGTTTCTTGAATTGGGGAATGTTTTAGTTTCCGTTTTAGACTTACTGGGCTGTAGTAGTCCGATATTTTGGTGTACGTTGGGTTTTCTTTGGTGTGGAATGAATGTAGGGGTGTGAGTTTCGGAGGAAGTCCTAAAAAAGACTCAGAAGTATTCAGTAGAGACGGTTTGCTTTTATTGATGGTATCGATACCATTGTCAGGGAATGTAAAGACTTTTTGTATTTGAGAGGCAGACAAAGGGGTATTGTAAATGGTGATGAGTGAATCGTCAAGTGTTTCCTCTATAGATTAATTACTAGGAGGTCGGTGTGAGGTCGAATCGGAATTGATAAATATATGAGATAATGAGGGTGAGTCTGCGTGAACTCCATTGGTTCAAATATTTTAGGTCGTTGACTGGGAGGTAAATTGCATGGGTATGAGTTTGACTGAAGTAAACTTGGTGGGGGAAAGGATAAAGATGTGGGTGGATGTGTATCCAGACACATATTTGTGAGATGAGAAGGCCTGTTGGATTTATTGAAGAGGAGAAGAATGGAGGAGTGCCAGGTAACTGCTCTGAGTTCCCTCCAGATGGATGATGTCATCTTTTCTAGCCTGCTCCAGACTCCTTGTATGGTCTTCTCGTACAGATGAACTCCTCATCCTGAAAAGGATGCATCAATCAACAGGGTCCAACGAGGTTGGACCATTGACATCCGACTTTGGTTGTATCCACCAGTTGAGAGAAAGTCGGGTTCTAGGAGAAAGTCTGATCCTCTTGTCAAGACTCAGAGGGCCATGATTTCAGACCCCCAGTACTTCCGACTGGAGGGGACACATATGCCATAAAGCACAAGGGACTGCATCAGCTGAGGCTGACATGAGTCCTAGGACTCTTATAGTTGTTCTGATGAACATCCGAGTGTCTTGAGAAGATACTGAAGCGCTCTGATTATCTTTTCTCTCCTTGTGGGAGGTAAAGAAATTTCTAGGCGACCAGAGTCAGGCTGAACCTCAGGGACTTCTTCCGTGTGGAAGAAATTAACTCTGACTTCTCCCAGTTATTAGCCTAGATACTGGAGAAAGACACAGTTGTCTGCAGGTGCTGGAGCAGTATGGTTTCTGACTAGGCTTTTATAAGCCAATCGTCCAAGTATGGCACTATGAACAGACCTTGAAATCTGAGTGCGGCTGTTACTGGAGCCACCACCTAGGTAAAGGTGTGGGGAGACGAGGAAATGCCGAAATGTCACCTGTGGCGGAACATGTAAATACGCATCCTTTAGGTCAAGGGTAACAAGAACATCGCTTTTCATAAAAGGATGTGACCAACTTCCCGGTCACCCTTCGGAAACGCTCTTCTCTAAGAAGAGACTTAGATATATTAGGACTATAATCATATAGTGGTAGTAGGTAGAGATGAGCGAATTTCTCAAAAGTTCGATTTGGCAGTTCGATTCGAAATTCCAAAAAAATTTGCTTCGATTCAAATTACTTCACGGCGAATAAACAGCTATTTCTGGTCTTCAGAAAGCCGGAGTGAGCAGCAAAATTGCGGAAGTCCTTAGATGCCACGGTCATGTCTCTCTCTTTCTCTCTCCAGCACCGACAAGTTTTATTCATGTGGAAGGATCTGCTAACAAGCAAAGACACGCCTATCCAATCGCATTACTAGAGAACATATTGTGACCGTCTGATGCCACAAAGGTCCTTAATAAATATTCGTTACTGCGAAGCATCAGGAAATCCGGAATCGTGGTGAATCGAAGACTTCCTGAAATTCGGATCGAATTCCACTTCTGCAGAATCGATTCGCTCATCTCTACATGTAATCCTTTAAGTTTGCACTGTGGTGGGGGAGGGGAGGAGAATTTTCTGCTAGAGAAACATGAGTGCATCTTTGAAGTAGAAGTGGACAGGTGCCAGAATGTCCCTTGGCACCTTGTCTGGGCTGATTTAGCTTTTGGTATGCAGTGGGCATAATCAGTAGTAAAATCCAAATCCAGGAAAAAAGGCAACAGCACTTTAAAGAGAGATTTGACATACCTGACAATGTCACGACCAGAGACTTCTACGGAAACTCCCCTGATCTTGATATTATTACAGCAGGATTGGTCCTCAGTCTTATAGGCTCCGACCGTATCACGCAACAATCAGAGGTGTTGCTTAAAGGAGATTGTATTCCAAATAAGTGTGATGCGCTGGAGATGCAGAGGTTTGTAGGCAGACCCTATGCACCCAATAATATAGATGTTGAGGAGGGAGAGGATATGCTGGACCTCTCAGCACTGATGGAGCATACTATAGAGGAGCAGCTATTATGGCTCAGAATGTGCAGAAGCAGGCTCTCAGGCTGGAAATGTTGGATTCTGGCGTCAGTGTGCAATCAGAGAGCTGTGAACTGCTGGCTCCATGGGAAGGGGAGAATACCACAGGTGATCACACACGTAGTACCTGGCCTGGGAGGATTGAAAAGGACCAGAGTGCTTCACCTGGAGCAGGTAAGTAGCCGTGGTGATAGGTAAGAGCACTAACCAGACCTCCATGGGTGCCGTGCAGCAGAGTCAAGGATTAGTTGTTGCTTGGGAGTGCGGTTACACTTCTCTATGCAGCTTCTGTAGAGGAAGATGGCACCCACACAGTTTCCTCAGCAGGGACTCTTGGCATCTGCTGAAGCACCGCACCAGAGGAAGAGATCACTCATTTATTTTCACCATCAGGTGCTCAGATCAATTAGGAGGACAAGGGTGAGCTTATCAAGAGAATTGGATCAGGATAATCAATGTTGTGAGGCGCTGTCCCCCTGAGCAGGTATGAATTTGTGCCCAAAAGTCTTCCATTTTCTATCCCTAGGCTTAATAAATTTTATCTAAAAAATACTGGCCATAGCCCAACCATCTTACCAATGTAAAATGTTTCAACTTTTAAAGAACACAGCAGAAAAACTGAACTTTTTGCATAATTTGTGACTTTTTATACACATAGTGACTTTCTGAGGTGCAGATTATGCCAAAAATTTAAGTTATTTGAGGGCCTATGTGTTTAGGCTAAGCGAAATCACATTTTTATTCCTGTGGTATCCTTTTTGGTATCGTTTCCTCTTGTTCCTATAACTTTTCTGATCATTACTGAGCATTACATTTAAGGACCTGTGACATTTTGTGCCTTTGTTTAAGTTGTATCCTGACAATCTACAGACCTGTACTCCTAAGTGAAATTCTTGTTTTTTGTTTATTGACTTATTGTATCCTCTTATTTGATGCCACTATTGGAATCTGAATTTGTAAACCCACCAGTTTCAGATTCTCTGTTGTGCTAGTTTTCTGCTGTCAGCCATTATTGATTTTGGTCCATCTGAAAATACCAAAATGCAGATGACAATGTGAATAGTAAAGTAAGAGTGTTTGAGAAAAAAAGAAATCAATTTTGTAAAAACTGCATCTATTCAAAACAAAAAATTGATAATAAGAAAGCCTATAATGATATTTGTTGGGATCAATGGACATGTAAATATTCCTGACCTAAAAAGGACCTGTCCCCTATTAGCATATCATATATTATCACACATCATATTGTAAACTGTTTGTTGTGATACTATCACTGAAGCCAATACCAAAAATTGCAGAATCTAGCTGAAAACAGAGAGTAGCAGAATAAGTTCACATTAAGTAACATAACTTCACAGTAACAGGTCAATGATAAGTAATACAGCAATCAAGCACACACTGTCAGAGCCTCACTAAAGTATAAACTAATAGCAGGCACCTGGATAAGCAGGAACAGGGTTTAAATATCCTTCAAAATCTGCTGATTGGATCAGCATAGCAGAGCTCAGAAAACTGCAGAAGCTTCATATGGTGGCACGGTAGCCTTAAGGCAACAGCAGCTAGCTGTTTAGCACACTGAGATTCTTAACACTGTTATAAATAATATAATTAGATTAAATAATTTAATTATAAGTATATAATAATTCTTTGCAATAATTAGATTCAAAAGTCTTAACAATTAAAGGTTACATTTATGTTTTGTTTTAAATTAATAACAGATAATTTAGCATATGTTAACTGAAAATTGATATTAATTTGAGAATAGTTTGTTACAGTTATCAAATAATATTGCACATAAAATTTAAATCAATATTTTTGTCATGTTGTGCTATTCACAATGAACTTGATTTCCATCTGTATTGTTTTGTACTGCAATCTCTGGAAAGTCAACATTATGTTGAATCATTAATCCTGTGGAGACTGGCAAGAAGTTCCAACATGCATAGACAGATTTCATCTTGTAATTGGAAATGAAATATTCATAGAAAGGAATTGATTTTCATGACAAACAATTCTTTACACGTTTTTACCAATTTCCTCTTTTCATTACGCACAGTATTTTCTTAGTATTACATTCCTGTTTAGTAATGATGGTGGGGTTGCCCTTTAGAAGAGCAATGATCCTTTTGATTTATAACTTGCTTAAACATATTGAACAAAAATGTAAAAAAAAAAAAAAATACGAAGGCCAGCAACTAAATGGACTTTTGCAAATCTCGCTACTTGTCCCTACTTGCTTATTCAGCTGTATCATAAAGTGAAGTGAACATGTTCAGCCACTAGCTTAACTACCCTTTTCCTCTTTCACACACCAGCAGTTTGTTTGCTTATATGCTCATCTTTGCTTGGTTAAGCTTATCAGCCATTTGAGAATTTTCCAATTTTATCGTTTAGCTGCTGTGAACTTATTTCTTTTTAGACTTTTTGATGTAAGACTTTTATACATTATTTAGTAATGACCACAGGGATTTTGTGTAAAATGTAGACAGAAGCAAATTCTTCACTCTTGCATTTTTGGCAGACATGAGATTTCTAAATCACTCTCAGACTTTTAGAACTAAAATAGAAATAAACTTTTTATGCCAAGGTCATGGAAACACATGCACTGAACAAGTATTTATTTTCCATGTCATGAAAAGAGAACAATTGCCTTAATACAATTATTTTGAATATTGTTTCTGATCATGGTTCTCAAGTTTTGGACAGCTTTTTGTGGCAAGTTAAATATTGATTTATATTTTACTTCTGCTTATCATCCCAAGACTAACAATGAAAATCAAATTCTTGAGAAATATTTACAGTGGTCCTGGTGTCATATTAAAGCTGAGATTCTTACAGCTGAGATTGTTATTGTAACTTTGACACTACTGGAGATAACAGCATTTTAACACACAGTAAGAAATGGGTGTGGCATTCCACGTGTTCTAGGTGGTATAAGGCCTAAGATACAGATATTCCAAGTGATCCACTAGCTGGTTTAGCCTTCTCCTGAATGTAGCAGTGCTATAGAGGAATTGCACCCCCTAACAGTCATCAGAATCGTTACACCATGTATTGCTTGCAACAGTGAAATAGAGGAACATAAAGAGGGACAGACAGTGGATTTCTTCAAGGTATTTTAACTAAATTAATTTAAAATGTATATTGAAAAACTACTAATGATGCAAATCCTGCAATAAAAATAAAAGATGTTCAAAAGGTTTGGTGTGCATTGGTAGTATTATTCACCTGTGCATCTAGTTTAGGATCCTCCACCTATAATTCTGGCAAATGATAATCTAGAGTTTGAGGTTTTGAAAATTATTGTCTTTTTTTTTCATTTGTAATTTCTATTAAATTTTTGAAGCCATATATAACAATAAAACAATATGAAATATGCGCACAAAATACTTGCATTGAAAATACATGGGCCTAAAATCTAATGCAAATAATGGCAATAAAGGAAAAGGAGGACATAAGACAAGGAACAAAAGGAGAGAAAAGGAAGGGAATAGGTGAAAAGTGAAGAGGTCGCTCTTTCTGGAGCAGCAGCAATCATAGCATCAGCTGTTAGAGGTCACAAAGTACCCAAAAAGTGTCCCAGGGTTCCCATATAGCCAGTCTTCGATCCACTCATCATTCAGAAGGGCAGTGAAGTGTTCCAGGGTCAGAAGCTGTCGAATTCTAGTATAATCCTAGTATAGCACAAATGCCTCAAAAGGTGGAGGGCGGGTCTGCCTCCAATGCTTAGCTATAAGACAACGTGTAGAAGTCAGTATATACAAAAATAGTTGGAGAGGTTACCCCCTTTCCAATTTTCTCTATGGGGAAATTAAGAAGGTACGTACGGGGGAGAAGTGGGATGCAAAGGCCTAGCACCCACTCTCAGAGTCTGGACCTGGCGTTAATAGGGTTGGATTAGAGGCCACAACCAGTAAAGATGAAATATGTTAGCCCCACAAGCCCCACACTTCCAGGAAGCAGGACAGCTTGCCATACAAATGCCGATATTTTGCAATGCATTAGCATTGTAATGCACTGCATTAGTGATCAGACCCCCTGGGGTTCAAGACCCCAGGGGGTCTAATAAATGCAATAAAAGAATTTTAAAAAATATATATATATATTAAAAATTCAAATCACCCCCTTTCCCTAGAACACATATAAAAGTACTTTATTTTACTGTATTTTAGGGTTTGACATATATAATTGAGTATGATTTATAAAATTGATTTAAATGTTAAGTCTGCTAACTTTGCATAGTTTTGTGTTTGTCTTATGCTTCTGCAATTGTGTCCTGTAGTCTGCACTGTTTTGTATGTGACTCCCAGAGTGGAGTGTTTTTGTGCATGCGTCGTTTTTAAAAAGGACGCAAATAATAAATCCGGCAGACACATGCACCACACCTACTTTTCTCGCCAAAATTACAAAGTTTCGGGTAGGGAATTCTCACATACAAAAAAGCGCAAACACTTCATAAATCTGGCGAAAAAGGGCAAGGAAGGCGCAGCACATGCCAAATTCAGATGCAAACACGTTGATAAATGTGCCCCATTGAGTTGGGTGTTCCATCCCACTCCCTTAATTGTGTTTATGTAAATCTCCTTCCCTTCCAGGCCCAATACCTTCAGAATTTAGTCAATCCTGTATCTTCATAATGAAACAGCAAAAGCAAAATAGTCAGCTGCCAAAGAAGCAATGTGTTGCAATACGTGGTCCTACAGTACATTCACTGCTCCAGACACAGGAAATACTGAACTCCCCTACCTGTAGTCTTAGACTATTAGTGATTGCTGCTGCCTGAGACTGTACTGCAGGGGTCGGCAACCCCTGGCACGCGTGCTGAGAGTGGCACGCGAGGCTTATTTCCCTGGCACGGCAGCGGAGTCCTCACCCAGCAGCTTGGATCGGACCAAACACAGCCGAAACGAAACTGCTATTATTATACTGTGGGGTGATCAAACATAAAAAAAACAATGTTAACTCACCTTCCCTGGATCCGCAGCCGCTCTGCGCTCTTTGGGCGCTTCTGACTGACGTAAGAGACTGCTGACAGGGCCTCAGGGGTCACGTCCGAAGTCATTACGCGACGTAATGATGCGACGTGACCCCTGAGACCCAATCAGCGGTCGCTGACGTCAGGGAGAAGCGCCCACACAGCGGCTGCGGAGCGCAGGAAAAAGTAAGGGTGCGTCAACATATGTCCGGCGCAGCTATCTGTTTCCCTCTGGCGTGGTGCACACAAGCTGCAGGGAAACTGATGCCAGGATGGATCCCATAGTTTTCTATGGGATAGGTTCTGGCACAAGAGGCATCAGTTCTGGCGTCGTATTTGTGCCTCAGCCGGTTGGAAAAACATTACCTGCAGCGTTTTTCAATCCGGCTTCCTTAAAATTTCATTAGCGTAGGGTGCTGCCTGAAGATGCATGCTGCAGCACCCTTCTGCACAGTCTATGTACAGTAGTGAAGCCGGTAATTGCCGGCTTCATTACTGTACCTGAGTGAATTGCTCAGGATTGGTTCAAGCTATAAAGAAACACTTGGATTCATTTTAAAGATGAGAATCTCCTCTTTAAAATGATACCAAGATCACCATGATCATCCTTAAACATCCTGAGCGATTCGCTGGTGAAAACGATGTTCGGCATTGAAATCCCAATGCAGATCTCAATTCCCGACATCGTTTTAACAGTGAATCGCTCTGAATGTGTAAGGTCCATCATGGAGATCTTGGTATCGTTTTAAAGATGAGATTGCATCTTTGTGGTCCTAACAGATCCTTAGAAATGGGGCTCTAAAAGTGTCACCCCCTCCTGCCTCAGGCAGCATCTTAGAGCTAAGGAAGGAGGGGGAGGAGAAGCTGCAGACTGCAGAGACAATGATAACTCATCATTGTCTGTGCATAAGCTGCAGATGACCCCGGGGGGGGGGGGTAGCGTGGACTTCTGTCCATGTTATCCCCTCTCCTATCAATCAGAGAGCATACTGTACTTTTTCTCTCTGATAGTCACATAGAGGGATAATGTAACACCCCTCTGAGCCTAATCACATAACCAGGAAGTTATTGGCACTGTGACCCAGACATTTACCATCGTCCAGGTTGCAGCACCAGAAGTGTCGCACCAAACACTTACACAACACATGCACAAAGTCACCAATAAAGTTTACATTTTTTCACTGTCCCTGTCCTGTCCATTCCTAATCTTTATAGAGTAAAATACGCCGCCCGCCTCTCTAGTGATATCCGTTACACACTAAAATAATAGTAATAGCAATTATCACTAGTATTATCACCATAATATAGTGTGCAGGGGCCGCTATGTGACATAATACCGTGTGCAGGGGTCGTCAGACTTACAGTTATTGACCGGCACTCCGAGTACCTCAACTTTGATTTTTTTAATCGAAATCGGCACGCCGAACAAAAAAGGTTGCCTACCCCTGCTGTACTGCAATGTCTCTGCATCAAGTACTCTTTGAGTTTGGATGTGTTCTTAGTCTTGACAATTTTTGTTCCTTCAATTTTCATAAAGGTGGTACAAACTGTATATCTCTGGAACAATCACTCAATGGGCTGCAGCAAGGGCTTGCAAAATTTTGACTTGAATATTTAGTGCTGACATAATGTGGAGACGTTGACAAATGTTATGGCTGGCAAAAAATCGGGATCTCTATATCTGCAGTAAAGTGACGCCGGACCGAAGGCATAGCATGGAAGGGGAGGCCTGCATGACAGGAGTTAGCCAGGAGCAGACAAGGGAAGATGCTAAGGGGTTAAATTGGCAGCTGCAGGGAATGTAGATTGGTATGGGGGGGAGGGTTTGATGAAAGGAGGTGGGGGGAGAGAGTATTTAAGGAAAGGGCGGAAGATTCCCTCCACTTTCAGTGAAGCAGAGGGTGAGAGAAGCCAGCCAAGCACCTCTGCTAGCTTCAGGACACCACCTAAAATGTCCAGTGTGGAAGAACTGCAGGCCCAGCTCAGAGATGAGGCAGGAGTGAGAGGGCCTCAGTGGCTGCAGTCCCAAGTTCAGGGATTGCTCCAGGGGTCTGGAGAGGAGGCATGCCGCCCCTCTCCTAATGGCAGACGGCCGCGGAGGACTAGGCCTCCGGCGCCCCTTACCCCTGAAGAGACCCCGCGGGCCCGGCGCCGAGTAAGGAGCCACTCTCGGGACCCTCCGGTCCATGCGGCTGCTTGGTGCGCTGTGGAGCGGCCGTCTAGGACCGGGAGGAATCCGAGGCAGCGGTGGGGCCTGCAGCAGGAGAGGGGACTCCCCCCCTCCCTCGTCGAGTACCTTCAGGGAGCCAGGAGACGTTGCGGTGAGCCTTCCGGCAGTGGCGGGGATCCCGGCTCAGCGTGCAGCGCGGAGGAGTGAGGTTGGCGCAGCCCCAGGCAGCGGTGGATCAGCGGGGCTGGCGCTGTCGGCGGCAACTGTGAGTGGAATGGCGGGAGCAGGTGACAGTGCGCAGCAGGATGGTGATGCTGGGGGGAGGAGCTTCGCGGAGGCCCTGGCCAGGGGTCTGAGGTGGCTGACAGCGTGGATGCGCAAGGAGGACCATCCGCAGGAGGACAGGATCAGGATACGTCGGCCGCTGGGTTCACAGCACCCAGGCGCCAAGGTGAGGTTTCATTTTCAGTAGTGGGCCCTTTGCTAGCTGTTCCTGGGGGGGGTAGTCTGGGGGGACATCCCGGGGAGCTAGGCAGGGGGTTGGTGGCGTTTATGGGGGCCCTAGCGGACGCGGTCAGGGGGGTCAGTAGTGAAGGAGGGGGGGGGTCGCCGTCCCCAGTGCTGGCGTGGGGGGCGGGGGGGTTCGCCGGCGACAACGGTTGCGGGGTCGTCTTCGGCAGCTGGGTTATCAGTGTTAGTTCAAACTCAGGGTGAGGAGAAAGACGCACCGCGGCTGGACGACGCGGCAAAAGGGGAGGTTTATGTCTGCTTCGAGGGCCCTTTGGGGGCCCATTTGAAGCAGGAGGTTAGGGAGCGTATTTGGAAAGGCGAGTATGTGGATATATTTTCCCTCTTGCCGTTGGAGCGTTTTAATTTAGACAGGCCTAGGAAGGAGGAGAATAGGCGGTATAGGCTCATTCCACGGATGTTTGCTAATTGGCTTCAAGCGTTCGCCATTTTAGCAAGCGTGATAGGGGAGAAGGCGTCGGACAGTTGTTCGGCGCTGTTCTGTTATCTAGATGCGATCGGAGAGGCGTACAGGGTATACGGGGGCCAGGCTTGACTCCGCTATGACGAACAGTTTCGTCAGCGGAAGGCGGTGCGGTCCAGCATACGCTGGGACCATGAAGACATCGGGTTATGGCTCAGGATTATGGCCCAGGCGTGGTCGGGGTCGTCCTTTCCAGGGGGGACCGGGGGCTCCGAGTCTTCAGGGCGCTCGGTCGCCGCACAGAAGGGACTATGTTTTTCGTTCAATGAAAGGGGGTGCAAGTTCGGCTCAAAATGTAAATTTAAGCATGAGTTCTCCTCTTGTGGGGGCTCTCATGGGGCCAACAGGTGTTTCCGATCCAAGCCGAAGGGTTCAGAGGGGGTTGGGAAAGGGGGCGACTACAGTTCGGCTGGAAAGGATGGTGCCGTTTCTAAGTAGATACCCAGATGGGGGGCGGCGGCGGCGGCCTTATTGACAGAGGGTTTTAGGGAGGGATTTAGAATTCCGTTTGTTGAAGGGGAGGTTTCGGGAGCAAGAAGGAATTTGCGTTCGGCACGGGAGCATCCGGAGGTGGTCTCGGAAAACCTGAAGAAGGAGGTGGAGTTGGGCCGAATTGCGGGCCCCTTCTCGGAGCCTCCCCTGCCGAATTTGAGGGTTTCGCCTTTGGGGGTGGTGCCGAAGAAAGAGCCGAACAAGTTTCGGCTGATTCATCACTTGTCGTTCCCTGAGGGATCTTCAGTGAACGATGGGATCGACCCGGAGTTGTGTTCGGTGCAATACACTTCGTTCGATGATGCAATTGTTTGGGTCCGTCGTTTTGGGCACGGGGCATTGTTGGCGAAAATGGATATCGAGGCGGCGTTCCGTTTGCTCCCAGTGCATCCGGATAGGCTGCATTTGCTGGGTTGTTTTTGGGAGGGTAAGTTTTTTGTGGATTGTTGCCTGCCTATGGGTTGTTCTTTGTCGTGCTCTTATTTTGAGAAATTTAGTTCATTTTTGGAATGGGCGGTTAAAGATGTTTCGGGTTGGGGCTCGGTCATTCATTACTTGGATGACTTTCTTTGTATCGGGCCGGGGGATTCCTCCGTTTTTTTCGCTTTTGTTGCACTCAATGGAGCGAGTGGCGGCGGACTTTGGGGTTCCTCTGGCGCGGGACAAGACAGAAGGTCCGGTGACAGTGCTTAGTTTTTTAGGCATTACAATTGACACGGTACGCATGGGGTGTCGTCTCCCGGAGGACAAGCTGTGCGGGCTGCGGGCGGAGGTTCAGAGAGCGTGTCGTCTAAAAAAGCTGCGATTGCGGGAATTGCAGTCTCTTTTAGGCAAACTGAATTTTGCGTGCCGGATTATCCCGATGGGGAGGGTGTTCTCCCGTCGCTTAGCGGCAGCAACGGCCGGGGTGTCAATTCCGTCCCATTTTATTCGGTTGGGGGACGAGTTGCGGGGGGGATTTACAGGTTTGGGATTCCTTTTTAGAGCAGTACAACGGGCGTTCCCTGTGGATGGGTGAGGTGGTCAATGCGGTGGATTGGGAATTGTTTACCGACGCGGCAGGGAGCGTGGGGTTT
Organism: Leptodactylus fallax; assembly: GCA_947044405.1. NCBI lineage: Eukaryota > Metazoa > Chordata > Amphibia > Anura > Leptodactylidae > Leptodactylus > Leptodactylus fallax. Next base: position 6,491,998 of record CAMRHE010000024.1, read on the forward strand.
GGGGCTTATTTTAAAGGGAGTTGGTGCGTGGGATCATGGCCGGCAGATTGGGTGGCGGAGGGGCTGGGTAGAAATCTGGCGTTACTGGAAATATTCCCCATTCTCGTTTCGGTGATAGTGTGGGGGGAATTCTTTTGCAACAAAAAAGTCCATTTCCATTGCGATGATCTGGGAGTGGTTCAGGCGATTAATAGGTTGTCGGCCTCGTCACCTCCGGTGGTGAGCGCATTGCAGCGTTTGGTTTTGGAATGTTTGAAACTGAATGCATGTATTGTAGCAGTACATGTTCCGGGGGTTCAGAATGATGTTGCAGATGCCCTATCTCGTTTACAGTGGGACCGTTTCCATCGAGTGGTGCCAGAGGTGGACGAGGTAGGAGTGATGTGGCCGAGGGAGTTGTGGACAGTGCCGGTCGGGCGGCTGAGGAATTGATTCGAGACTCATTGGTGGATGGTACTTGGGCTACGTATGCGAGAGCTTGGGAGCAGTGGGAGGAGTGGTTGGGCTTTTTGGGAGTGGATTCTGTGGATTTAGAAATGCCGTTGTTATTGTTTGTGGGGCATTGTAGGGAGGCGGGGTGGTCAGTGTCCCGGTTAAATAGTTGTTTGGCGGGTTTAACTTTCGGTTTTAAGAGTAGGGGTGTGCGGCATTTTACAAAGTCATTTTTAGTCCGTCAGGCAGTGAAAGGGTGGCGCCGGTTCAAGACAGCTAGCGACTCGCGCCGGCCGGTGTCATTTTCTCTGTTAATTGAGTTGGGTACGGCCTTGACATCGGTGGGGTCTTCCCCGTGGGAGGTTCTTTTGTTTAGGGCAGCATTCTCGGTGTGTTTTTTGGGGCCCTCCGGGTGTGGGAATTGGTTAGTGGATCCAGGAATCGCCCTGGGGGGTTGTTGTGGGAGGATGTGGACTTGTACGAGGACAGGGTGGAATTCCGGCTGAGGTGCTCTAAGACTGACCAGGAAAGAAAGGGTTGTAGGGTGCGCTTGTTTACGGTGCCTGGGTGCGGGATGTGTCTGGTTCACTGCTTAGCGAGTTATTTATCGGACAGGGGGGAGGGTGGCGGGCCCCCTCCTGGTCCATGCGAATGGCTCATTTTTGCCACGTTTCCAATTCGTGGGAGTGTTCCGGTGGTGCTTGCGATTTTTGGGTTTGGGAGTGGAACAGTTTAGTGGGCACTCATTCTGTATTGGGGCAGCAATGAAGGCTGCCAGGAGGGGTTTAGGGGACGAGGTCATACGGCGTATCGGGAGATGGGAATCAGTGCGGTTCCGGTCTTATATCCGCCCCGGAGGGTTGGGTTTAGCGGATTGAGCAGGTTTGTGGGGAGTAGGAGGTTATAGGCGGAGGGGCCGGTGGGGAGTTCTGTGGAGGTGGTGTTGTGTTTATTTATGTTCTTTCATTGTTCGGTGTTTTTACAGGTGCCGGTCCTTGCCTAGTGTGGCTGATGGGCCATTCATTTGTGTTTTGGGGAGCCTTGCGGTCGGCGGTGCGTCTGGACGGGCGGCAGCTGGGATTCGCAAGGGAGGAGGTGACAATGAGATGGCTGGGGCTAAGAGGTATGGTGTGGGGGAGGGTTCTCCCAGAGTTTCACCGATTTGCGAGACTCAATAGGCCTCCGGACGTGTTGTTACTACATGTCGGAGGGAACGCCTTGGGTGTTCCCCCTTTTAGGGAATTAATTAATGATATAAAATTTGACTTATTGAGGTTATGGGCTATGTTTCCGGGGCTGGTGACGGTGTGGTCGGACATGGTGCCGAGGAAGGTATGGAGGGGGGCCCGTTCAGTGGAACAGGTGAACAAGGCCCGTATTAAGGTAAACAGGGCTATAGGCAGGTTTATGGCACGGAATGGAGCGGTTTCGGTACGTCATACCGAGTTGGAGTCTGGGGAAGGAGCATTTTGGAGGAGGGACGGGGTTCATTTGAACGCCGTTGACATAGATATGTGGTGTTTGGGACTGCAGCAGGGCATTGAGACAGCTCTGCGGGTGTGGCGGGACGCCCGCCGATAAGGTGTCATCGACGTTCGTTGTGGCGGTGGGGGTCCTCGAGGCTGGGATATCGGAAATGGTTGTGGCGGGGAGGGCCCCGCGGTAGGGGCTGGACTCCCCAGACCATTTGGGCTGTGGCTGGACTCGTTATGGTTTGGGCCTCGAGGACCTCCGTCGTCGGGTTGGGTTATTTACAGCGTTTTGGTGGGATTGTTGGTTGGTTGCACTTTATAATGGTTATTTATGTTATTTATTTTATATTAATAAAATGGCTGCTGTGGCCAATTTAATCCAACCGTGGTGTGGAGTGTTTATTTCAGGTACAATTGCGGAGGAAGAAGCAGGAGCGACTTGGCAATACCCTGGTCATGGTGGACCAATGTTTGTGGTGCTATTATTTTGGGACACTTTGTAAAAGTAACATGTGTGGTAGCACTTTCTATGTACGACCAATACATTTGAGAGTTTTATAGTGTGTGGAACAACTTGTTTTGGGGCATATCATGCTGCAGTGTGTATCAGATTCAAGTTAAAGACTGCTACATCTGTATTAGAAACTACATTTTTATGATGACTTATAATTGTGGCACTATTATTTCTGCAGTATTAGGTGTTGTAGCAAGATGATAGTATTAACACTAGAAGTCCCAGAGAGGGGTCATTTAACATTTCTACCTTTGGAACCCAGAGACGGGTCGAATGACCTGAAGGATTTAAGCAAACAACCTATAATCACCGCTTTTGTTCTGTAATTAAGGCCATTACTGTCACACCACAGGATTTACAATAGGCTGCTGTGGGGGGCTGCGTGTGTGTGTGTGTGTGTGTGTGTGTGTGTGTGTGTGTGTGAGTGGCATGTCCTTCTTGTGTGACTCACTCAGCAACTGCGATTTTTTTGCGATTTTTTTTTTTTCTGCACCCATTGACTTGAATCTAAATATACAAAAATGTAAATATACAAAAGAACAACTGTTATTTGTTTCCATGCTTTTTATTTTTGTTATGAAAATAATAAAAAAAATACAAGGAATAAAACAATTCCACACATATTTACAATAGGCTGCTGTGGGGGGGCGTGTGTGTGTGTGTGTGTGTGTGTGTGTGTGTGTGTGTGTGTGTGTGTGTGTGTGTGTGTGTGTGTGAGTGGCATGTCCTTCTTGTGTGACTAGCATTTCAGCACTTACTCAGCAGTCTGTCTGCACTGTCGGAACATACCTGGCACTGCCTGGGTATGTCCCTGGTACATTTGCCACACATGTATTTGTAGCAGTCAACACATCTCTCAGTTGCACAATTGTTCGTGCATCGATGGTTGACCTGACACTTCGCCCTTTTGCCAGGGCTGGGTGTGGAAGGTTGTTGCCGAAGGAGTTTCTCCTTGCATGCCTTCTTTTCAGTCACATGAGAGCCACCTAACTCTTTTGCAAGCTCAACCAGGAAGTCCACCCGTCTCTCCTGCACCCCAGTGCATGCCTGATAAAGAACATGAGCATTCAGTGCTGCCATGTCAATCATGTTGTAGAACACGGCGACTGGCCATCTCCGTGTTCCTGCACGCACGCTGTACTCCCGCACCATTTGGTCCATTACATCCACACCGCACTTTGTGTGGTTGTATTGTGTGACCGTGTTTGGCTTCCTTTTGTTGGTATCCTCAGTCTCAACCACGCTGTGCATGCTGCTGAGAATGTAGACGGCCTTCTTTCGTTTGGGTGCATACACTGTCAGTGTGGCACCAGTGGTTGAAAACACCTGAGTGGTGAATTCAGTGCGGTCCATCTGTCTAGCGGATTGAGGAATTTCCCGGCGACTCTTGTTGACTGTGCCGAGGATAGTGGTTTTCCGGCTAAGCAGTCGTTGTGCAAGTGACAATGATGTAAAGAAATTGTCCGTGGTTACAGTTCTGCCCTTGTCCATGAATGGTTCCATCAGCCTCATCACTACAGTTTCGGACAGTCTCTCCCCGCTGGGACGACTGGGGTCCTTGCCAAGATATGGGAGGACATTACAGATGTACTTTGATTTCAAGTCGCAAGCCACCCAAAACTTGATGCCAAACTTGTCTGGTTTTGTTGCAATGTATTGCAGAAAACAGCAGCGAGTCTTTGACGGGAAAAGCTGTTCATCAATAGTGATGTGTCGACCAGGGTTGTAGGATGCGATGCAGTTGGTGACAAACGATCTCCACACATCGGAGATTGCAGCAAACTTATCGGTCTCCACTCGCTCACTGCGTGTGAACATGTCATCAAAGCGTAGGTGTTGCATGATGTCTTGGAAGCGGTTTCGGGTCATAGTTGCAATGATCCTTTGGTTTGCTAGGTTTGCTGACCAGCTGTCATGTAGTGATGGAACCTTGGTCACCCCCCGCAAGATAATGACTGAAATAAATGCCATTAGTTCCGGGAGACCCATGAACCAATCCACCTGCTCCGTGTGACGTGCATGTTGAGTAGTCCATTCTTGAATGCTACGAAGCATGTCAAGAGTGATAAAACAGAGGAAGCTCTGAAGGCGACTCCGGACACTTCGTCTGGCCTTAGCACTTGGCTCTCCATCTGTAGGGTACGGTTCTATTGGGGTGAAATGGAGACGTTTCCCCACTTCTACTTCACGCCACACTGTGCCATCTTTTGCGGTCTCTGTCGGCTCACTCGCCAATCGAGCTCTCTTTTTTGGTAGAGGAGGAGTCTCCTCATCTGCAAGATAAATAATTTCAAATTAACATTTTGTTTTGGTTCTAAATAAAAAAGATAGTCAGGAAATAGAAATCGGTAATTTGAAAAAAATCTAACCTGAAGACAGCTCAGAGTCCGAATCCAGTTGAAGGACTATGTCTTCTCCATCTGAGTCAGAAGGGTTGGTGTTGCTCAGGATCAGTTCCAATGCCTGTTGAATGGTGTGCCTTCTCTGCATTTTGTTTCTTGTGAACAAAATAGGTGAAGCAGTCCCTTCACATCCCCCACAGCACAAAAGGCTGCATGCAAATTTGCTAAGGTGTTAGCAACCTTATGCATATTCCCAGCACAACAATGCAGCTGGGGGATGGGCAGACACACTCAAGAGCATCTTACATTCTTTTGTTTACACTCTCTTACAAGACCTGAGGTGGATCAACACAATTGCCCCCTGCAGATTCCTCAGACAATGGCCACATTTACAAATGAAAGGATGCTAATTGGAGCCATCAGAGTTGTCTGTTTGGACTAAGGGTCATTTGACCCTCTTTCAGGACTTCAAGGGGGAGCTCGAAATTTCTGGGACTTCTAGTGTTAAAGGGGGCCAAAGAATTGGAGAGGTTGTATGATAGAGAGGTTGGGAGTGTGCAGTTGTTACAGTTGTGTGACTAGAAGTCTTTAATAAGGCTTGAGGAAGGGAAAATAAAAAAAACAAACTAAATTGACAGCTGAAATCATAGGTGGAGAGTCCCAAGTCATCATTTCTTTACCAAAAAGGCAGTACCAGCCCAGCACAAATATGTAGAACAGAAGGTGGGCCAGTCCTTGAGCCTGTTGGTGTCTGCCAAAGTGCACGGTAGCGCCGACGTGTAGAGCTACAACTACGGTCAAGGACAATATATGTCATTTACGGCCCACTGGGTTAATGTGGTGCCTGCCCAGACACACCAGCAACTTAGAGAGGTGACGCAGCTTCTGCCTCCACGTTCTCACGCCGTTGGTCCTGCAACAATGTCCGCCTCATCCTCCACTGTCTCCATAGCCTCCACTGCAGGGACAATTCACAGTGCTCCTCCAGAATACCACATGTGCAGGGCACGGCGGTGTCACGCTGTTCTACCCCTCATTTGCCTGGGCGAACGAGTCACACAGGGGAGGAACTGCTCCGTGTCCTTCACCAAGAAATCGAATCCTGGATTTCTCCATGACAAATGAAAATCGGAATCATGGTGAACGACAACAGGAAGAACATGTGTCGGCGCCGCGTCAAAGAGGACTGAGCCATGCGCCCTGCATGGCACACGTGTTCAATATGGTTGTCAAGCAATTCCTTAAGTCTTCCACCCATCTGCAAGACATCCTAAAAATGGCCAGGAAACTTTGCATGCACTTCAGCCACTTGTACATTGCCAAGCACACCCTCCTTATCTGCAGCGGCAAAACGGCGTCCCCCAACATAGGCTGATATGCGACTTTTCCACCCATTGGAATTCCACCCTACAAATGTTGGACCAACTGTATGAACAGAGAAAGGCCATAAAAGATTTCTTGATGATCCAAGCGGACAGAGGTACTCCGCTGTGTAACTTTGATGTTAGCCAGTGACAGCTCATGCGTGACACCTGCCATTTGGTCGTGCCCTTTGAGGAGGCCACTTTATTTGTCAGTCGCCAGGACTACGGGATGAACAACATCATTCCACTGATTCATATCCTGGAAAAGATGCTGGTAAATCTGGCTGGTCATGGGACTGGAGACATGGCGCCTACATCTCATGGTCATATGAGCCCTGTGGGGGCTGAACTGGAAGAGGAGGAGGTCATTGGAGCACAAGCAATGTGTAGCGAAATGGGTGGTTTTTCTACACAGGTGACAGGAGAGGAGAAGCAGGAGCAGCCATAAGAGCAGATGGGGAGATGAAGAAGACAAGGCAGATGACCCAGACACACCGTGGCAGTATGCAGTGGAGATGGATGCAGGGAGTCCCTCTGAGTAACTTGCTCAAATGGCCCGATGCATGCTCGCTTGCGTAGTGACAGCCAAATTGTCACCATTCGGCGGAGGGATGACTACTAGTTCTCCACCATTTTACAAGTGCATCTCAATAAATTAGAATATCTTCAAAAAGTTATTTTTTTTTTAGTAATTGAATTGAAAAAGTGAAACACATATTATATTGAGTCATTACAAACAGAGTGATCGAGGTTTCAAGTGTTTATTTATGTTAATGTTGATGATTATGGCTTACAACCTAGGAAAACCCAAAAGTCATTATCTCAGAAAATTAGAATATTATATAAGACCAACTGTAAAAAAATTATTTAACACAGAAATGTTGTCCAAATGAAAAGTATGTACAGTGCATGAATGACTGCATCAATGCGGTGTGGCATGGAGGTGATCAGCCTGTGGCACTGCAGAGGTGTTATGGAAGCCCAGGTTGCTTTGATAGCAGCTTTCAGCTCGCCTGAATTGTTGTGTCCGGTGTCTCTCATCTTCCTCTTGACAATACACCACAGATTCTCTATGGGGCTAAGGTCAGGCGAGTTTGCTGGTCAATCAAGCACAGTAATACTGTGGTTATTAAACCAGGTATTGGTACTTTTGGCAGTGTGGACAGGTACCAAGTCCTGTTGGAAAATGAAAATTCCATCTCCAAAAAGCTTGTCAGCAGAGGGAAGCATGAAGTGCTCTAGAATTTACTGTTAGATGGCTGTGCTGACTTTGGTCTTGATAAAACACAGTGGACCTACACCAGCAGATGACATGGCTCCCCAAACCATCATTGATTGTGGAAACTTCACACTAGACCTCAAGCAGCTTGGATTGTGTGCCTCTCCACTCTTCCTCCAGACTCTGGGACCTTGATTTCCAAATGAAATGCAAAATTTACTTTCATCTGAAAAGAACACCTTTGACCACTGAGCAACAATATAGTTCTTTCTCTCCTTGGCCCAGGTAAGACGCTTCTGGCATTGTCTATTGGTCATGATTGGCTTGACACATGAAATGCGACACTTGTAGCCCATGTCCTGGATACGTCTGTGTGTGGTGGCTCTTGAAGCACTGACTCCAGCAGCAGTCCACTCCTTGTGAATCTCCCCCAAATTTTTGTATGACCTTTTCTTAACAATCCTATCAAGGCTGTGGTTATCCCGGTTGCTTGTGCACCTTTTTCTACCACACTTTTTCCTTCCACTCAACTTTCCATTAATATGCCTTGACATAGCACTCTGGGAACAGCCAGCTTCTTTAGCAATGACCTTTTGTGGCTTACCCTCCTTGTGGAGTGTGTCAATGACTGTCTTCTGGACATGTGTCAAGTCAGCAGTGTTCCCCATGATTGTGTCACCTACTGAACCAGACTAAGGGACCTTTTTAATGCTTAGGAAGCCTTTGCAACTGTTTTGGGTTAATTATTCTAATTTTCTGAGATAATGACTTTTGGATTTTCCTTGGCTGTAAGCTATAATCATCAACATTAACATAAATAAATATTTGAAAAAGTTCACTCTGTTTGTAATGATTCAATATAATATATTTCAATTTAATTACTAAAAAAAAAAAAATAACTTTTTGATGATATTCTAATTTATTGAGATGCACTTGTAGACCCTCGCTACAGGTCAAAAATGGGGTCTTTTTTTCCACCCGCTGAGAGGGAGGACAAACTGAACTACTATAGAGACATGCTATGTAGTCAGTTGGCCGCTGTCTATCTGCGCCATCGTCCATCCTCTCACAGGTCTGACCGGGGGGCCCTGGGCGCTCACCTTGCACTGTCATGGCTGCTGTGGGGTGGGGGGGGAGCAGGAGCAGTAACAGCTCCATCAGCAGCAGCCTGAGCATAGAGTCCCTGATGAGCAGCTTTCTTCACACGCATAGTGAAGAAACTACTCACTAGCAGCTAGACTCAGAACCTGAACCAGCAGGTGGAGACATACTTGGAGTGCACCCTGCCACCTGTCATCGAAGAACTGCTGGACTACTGGGCAGCCAAACTGGATTTTTGACTGCAAGTGGTCGAGTTTGTGGGGGAGGGGCATAATTACCCCATGGAGAACTCTCCTGTCCTCCTAAAATGTGGAGGTACTGACCTTTGTCAAGATGAATAAGGCGTGGATCAGCCAGGATTTCCATCCACCAATGCCTGATGCATCAGATGAAATCATCCATGCTGCCTCACCAAAACCTTGAAAAAAAGAGACTGGTTTCTTCTGCTTACCTGCCTCAGTTACTATTCTGATGCTGCCACCCGCCTGATGCCACACATCTGATGCCAAGTGCTCCTTCTTACAGCCACCATCGTCAGTAGGTACTGTTTGTGCCACTCACCTCCGCACTCTGTCACCGGGTCACTCTATGGCCTCCTCATGCTGCTGCCACTGGGTCACTGTATGGCCTCCTCATGCTGCTGCCACCTCCACATTATGTCGCCATGCCACTCTGTGGCCTCCTCCATGCTGCTGCCACCGGGTCACTCTATGACCTCTTCATGCTGCTGCCACCTCCACATTATGTCACCTTGCCACTCTGTGGCCTCCTCATGCTACTGCCAACTCCACATTATGTCGCCTTGCCACTCTGTGGCTTACTCATGCTGCTGCTACCAGGTCACTCTATGGCCTCCTCATGCTGCTGCCACCGGATCACTCTATGGCCTCCTCATGCTGTTGCCACCGGGTCACTCTATGGACTCCTCATGCTGCTGCCACCTCCACATTATGTCGCCTTGCCACTCTGTGACCTCCTCATGCTGCTACCAACTCCATATTATGTCACCTTGCCACTCTGTGGCCTATTCATGCTGCTGCCACGAGGTCACTCTATGGCCTCCTTATGCTGCTGCCACCGGGTCACTTTATGGCCTCCTAATGCTGCTGCCAACTCCACATTATGTCGCTTTGCCACTTTGTGGCCTACTCATGCTGCTGCCACCAGGTCACTCTATGGCCTCCTCATGCTGCTGCCACTGGGTCACTCTATGGCCTCCTCATGCTGCTGCCAACTCCACATTATGTTGCCTTGCCACTCTCTGGCCTCCTCATTCTGCTGCCAACTCCACATTATGTCACCTTGCCATTCTGTGGCCTCCTCATGCTGCTGCCACCTCCACATTATGTCACCTTGCCACTCTGTAGACATCTTTGTGGAATCAGCAGATGACGGTGTAAAAGGAGTGCGCTCTTTGATGCTACAGTAGGATCTTGGGCATCTGCATGGTTCTTTATACCTGGCACTAAGATCGACCTGTAAGGCTGAGTTCACACTTGAGTTAGTTGGTCAGTTTTAGCACCCCATCACTCTCCTTCTTGGTCAAATAGCCCTTGCACCGTCTGGAGGTGTGTTTGGGGTCATTGGCCTGTTGAAAAATAAATGATGGTCCAACTAAACACAAACCAGACGGAATAGCATGCTGCTGCAAGATGCTGTGGTAACCATGCTGGTTCAGCATTCCTTCAATTTTGAATAAATCCCCAACAGTGTCACCAGCAAAGCACCCCCACACCATCACACCTCCTCCTCCATGCTTCACGGTGGGAACCAGGCATGTAGAGTCCATTCGTTCACCTTTTCTGTGTCACACAAAGACACGGTGGTTGGAACCAAAGATCTCAAATTTGGACTCATCAGACCAAAGCACAGATTTCCACTGGTCTAATGTCCATTCCTTGTGTTCTTTAGCCCAAACAAATCTCTTCTGCTTGTTGCCTGTCCTTAGCAGTGGTTTCCTAGCAGCTATTTTACCATGAAGGCCTGCTGCACACAGTCTCCTCTTAACAGTTGTTGTAGAGATGTGTCTGCTGCTAGAACTCTGTGTGGCATTGACCTGGTCTCTAATCTGAGCTGCTGTTAACCTGCGATTTCTGAGGCTGGTGACTCGGATGAACTTATCCTCCGCAGCAGAGGTGACCCTTGGTCTTCCTTTCCTGGGGTGGTCCTCATGTGAGCCAGTTTCTTTTTAGTGCTTGATGGTTTTGGCCACTGCACTTGGGGACACTTTCAAAGTTTTCCCAATTTTTCGGACTGACTGACCTTCATTTCTTAAAGTAATGATGGCCACTCGTTTTTCTTTACTTAGCTGCTTTTTTCTTGCCATAATACAAATTCTAACACTCCATTCAGTAGGACTATCAGCTGTGTATCCACCTGACTTCTGAACAACACAACTGATGGTTCCAACCCCATTTATAAGGCAAGAAATCCCACTTATTAAACCTGACAGGGCACACCTGTGAAGTGAAAACCATTTCAGGTGACTACCTCTTGAAGCTCATCAAGAGAATGCCAAGAGTGTGCAAAGCAGTAATCAAAGCAAAAGGTGGCTACTTTGAAGAACCTAGAATATAAGACATATTTTCAGTTGTTTCACACTTTTTTGTTAAGTATATAATTCCACATGTGTTAATTCATAGTTTTGATACCTTCAGTGTGAATCTACATTTTTTATAGTAATGAAAATACAGAAAACTCTTGGAATGAGAAGGTGTGTCCAAACTTTTGGTCTGTACTGTACATATACATATGTAGTGGCATAATTCTGTGAGTCAATTATGACATTATTTATATATAATTTAAAGGGAGTCTAGTATTGAGATTTTAAATTTTTAGCTAAGGCTATATTCATGTAGCCTTTAGAAAGGATATTGTAGGCATACCTTTTATTTCCTGACTCTTGCTGGTGTTTTTCAGAAAAAGCCTTTTTCTTGTTATGTAAATTAGCTTCCACGGAGCACAGGGGGACTGGAGGAAGAAGCTTTTTTTCTCCCATTGGCATGAACGAAATCCCGCGCATGTTCGAGCTGACAGGAGGAAGAAGCAAAGAAAAGGAGGAGAAAGCGTTAACAAGAAGGAAGAAGGGGGCAGCTATGCAGGGAGAGAGTGATGACGCGAGGGGTGCTATAGCAACGTGTTTCCCCTGTGCTATGTAGAAGCTAATTTACATAACAAGAAAAAAGATTTTTCTGAAAAATACCGGCAAGAGTCAGGAAATAAAAAGTATGCCTACAATAGCCTTTCTAAAGGCTACATGAATATAGCCTTAGCTAAAAAATCTCAATGATAGACTCCCTTTAATAATCCAAAAGGTAATGCATTGAATTAAACATATATATATATATATATATATATATTTACAAACAGCTATTCTTTATTTTTTCTTATCTGGTTTTATGTTCTGAATTTACGTTTTCTATTTCTGTATGAGTATGAGGGCAGCCCTCTTTCCTGAAAGGCTATTAACAGCATTCAGAGATATGCTTTACATTAGCCACATGAACAATAGTAATTGGAGATGGAGATGCATTGAAAATCATAGAAAATTTGTTTAGTAATCATGAAAACTTTATTTAAATAGTAAGTCAGTTTTTAACAACGTTTCCTTAAATAAGCACTGTCTTTCAATAAACTTTGCATAATTGAATGAGGTTATAATATATCTAATAATAGAGAATTGCTTCTTTTCTAACTTGTTTCCTTGCTCCCACTCCCTCTGTTAAAGTGTGTTTCACTGTAAAAATCACTGCTCTATCCATCTAGAGATGAACTCCAGGTAACATGACTCAAATAACTCACGTCTATGGATAGGGAAGGGGAAAGAGGAAGCCGGAAAACAGGACATGGATCACAGAAGAAAACCACACCCAAGTCAGTTAAATGTGTGAAGTGTATGCTTTTGTAAGTCTCCCCAGGATACAGCAAAGTCACGAACAAAGGAAGCAACTCCAATTCACTTTAGTAAAAACAAGATTTTAGTTAGTTTAGTAACACCCTTTTACCAAAAAGAACACTCCCAGATATTTACATACACTCAGCCAGGGAGCTGAGGCCCTGGTGTTGTACAGCACGGTGCTCTCTAATGTGCGCCTCCAATATACTTCAAACTTTTACCTATCTGCAGGCTGTAAGTAACCAGCCGCTTGTTACCTTTTATCACCCTAGTCACAGGAACAATTCAGTGAGTGTGAAAGGGGCACCGGCGGTATAACACAAGAGCTTATGAACTTATCAAAATACCCCTATTCCCCCCAACCAAAGTACAACCAAGTAAATATAATAGTAGGTCAGCTTGCAAGCCAAAGAAATGTGAAGATGCATAAAATGTCGCTTCTAGACTTCCTCAGAAGTTCCTCTCTGAGAGTTACAACTCAATAGAATTCTCTGAGTCCTAGTCTTTACTACCGAATAGGTAGATAATCTACAATGCAGGACTGTCCACTGTCCCCGCAGCAATTTTTGATTCTTACTTAAAGGGTCTTTCCGGGCAAAAAATATTTTTTTTATAAAAGGTCTGAAAGTGCTATTAATAGGTTAATAATAAGTGGGTTTCCCTCTGAGCTCCTGGCATCTTCTGCATTTGTTTACATGGTCATCTTCCTGTTCTGTTTTCCTACAACTACCTTGATGCCTTGGGCCACTCAGAGCTGACTCACACCACCTACCTCTCTCACTCTCTTCCCTCCCTTTCTCACTCACAATCCTTCCCTGTTTTCCTAGCAAGCCCACCCACTACTAGCCCTTCCGAACTAACGCAACCCCCCACCCCATGATACTTACCTGTCTACCTGTCGGCCGGCCACCCATGCCTGCACAATAGAACCAGAGTGCAAGCTACTGCACTTGCCAACACTCTGCCTCTATTGTGCAGCGGCCGGCAGATGTCAAGGAGAGGAGTTGCTGGCCGCACCAAAGAAGTGACGTCCCGTACCCAGAAGGTCCGGACTGGAAGACAGGTAAGTATTATGGGGTGGTGGGGGGTTAGTTTAAATTTGAAAGATCAGTTTATCCCGGACAACCCTTTAAATTGTAAATGGCAGCAGTCTTCTTAAAAACGGCCAAGCTGGAAAACTGGCCATGGAAAAAGATATGTATAATTTTGTAACTTTGCATCCACTATACATAATGTAATAAATTGATCTATATATATAAATCTCTAATGTAATAAATTGATACTGCATTACTAAAGATACAGTGCCTTGTGAAAGTGTTCGACCCCCTTGAACTTTTCAACCTTTTGCCACATTTCAGGCTTCAAACATAAAGATATAAAATTTTAATTTTTTGGTGAAGAATCAACAACAAGTGGGACACAATCGTGAAGTGGAACGAAATTTATTGGATATTTTAAACTTTTGTAAAAAATAAAAAACTGAAAAGTGGGGCGTGCCAAATTATTCGGCCCCCTTAAGTTAATACTTTGTAGTGCCACCTTTTGCTGCGATTACAGCTGAAAGTCGCTTGGGGTATGTCTCTATCAGTTTTGCACATCGAGAGACTGAAATTCTTGCCCATTCTTCCTTGGAAAACAGCTCGAGCTCAGTGAGGTTGGATGGAGAGCATTTGTGAACAGCAGTTTTCAGCTCTTTCCACAGATTCTTGATTGGATTCAGGTCTGGACTTTGACTTGGCCATTCTAACACCTGGATACGTTTATTTGTGAACCATTCCATTGTAGATTTTGCTTTATGTTTGGGATCATTGTCTTGTTGGAAGATAAATCTCCGTCCCAGTCTCAGGTCTTTTGCAGACTCTGATCAGTCTTCTCCTTGTTTGAGATGAAAGTTTAGAGGGACGGCCAGGTCTTGGTAGATTTGCAGTGATCTGATACTCATTCCATTTCAATATGATCGCTTGCACAGTGCTCCTTGGGATGTTTAAAGTTTGGGAAATATTTTGGTATCCAAATCCGGCTTTAAACTTCTCCACAACAGTATCACGGACCTGCCTGGTGTGTTCCTTGGTCTTCATGATGCTCTCTGGGCTTTAAACAGAACCCTGAGACTATCACAGAGCAGGTGCATTTATACGGAGACTTGATTACACACAGGTGGATTATATTCATCATCATCAGTCATTTAGGACAACATTGGATCATTCAGAGATCCTCACTGAACTTCTGGAGTGAGTTTGCTGCACTGAAAGTAAAGGGGCCGAATAATATTGCACGCCCCACTTTTCAGTTTTTTATTGTTTACAAAAGTTTAAAATAACCAATAAATTTCGTTCCACTTCACAATTGTGTCCCATTGTTGTTGATTCTTCATCAAAAAATTAAAATTTTTTATCTTTATGTCACTGTATATATATATATATATATATATATATATATATATATATATATATAAAGACGTGGACAAAATTGTTGGTACACCTCGTTTAATTAAAGAAAAACCCACAATGGTCACAGAAATAACTTGAATCTGACAAAACTGGAATTTGCCAAACTACATGTTGACAAGCCACAAAGCTTCTGGGAGAATGTCCTATGGACAGATGAGACAAAAATCTAAATTTTTGGCATGACACATCAGTTCTATGTTCACAGACGGAAAAATGAAGCATATCTTGAAAAGAACACTGTCCCTACTGTGAAACATGGATTAGGCTCTGTTCTGTTCTGGGGCTGCTTTGCTGCATCTGGCACAGGGTGCCTTGAATCTGTGCAGGGTACAATGAAATCTCAAGATAATCAAGGGATTCTAGAGAGAAATGTGCTGCCCAGTGTCAGAAAGCTTGGTCTCAGTCGCAGGTCATGGGTCTTGCAACAGGATAATGACCCAAAACACACAGCTATAAACACCCAAGAATGGTTAAGAGGAAAACATTGGACTATTCTAAAGTGGCCTTCTATGAGCCCTGATCTAAATCCTATTGAGCATCTTTGGAAGGAGCTGAAACATGCCGTCTGGAAAAGACACCCTTCAAACTCGAGACAACTGGAGCAGTTTGCTCATGAGGAGGGTGGGCCAAAATACCTGTTGAGAGGTGCAGAAGTCTCATTGACAGTTACAGGAATCGTTTGTTTGCAGTGATTGCCTCAAAAGGTTGTGCAACAAAATATTAAGTTAAGTTAACATCATTTCTGTCCACGCCTGTTTCATGAGTTTTCTTTTTTTAAAATTCTGTTGAAGCATGGTTGAAAAGCAATGTCTGACTTTCATTTATCTTCATAGAATTTTTATATATTATTACTGTTTTCAGATTCAAGTTATTTCTGTGACCATTGTGGGTTTTTCTTTCATTAAACGAGGAAACCAACAATTTGCCCCGTGGGGGGGTATATAAATAAAAAAAAAAAAAACACACCCAAAAAAAAAACACAAAAAAAAGGCCCCCCTACAATAATTTTTTTTAATTTGGGGGCCCCCCCTTTTTATAAAAAAAACCCCCAAACCCCCCCCCCCCCCCCCCCCCCCGAGGCAACCAACCTATCTAAAAGGAATACCAACAATTTTGTCCACGTATGCTGTGTGTATCATATATTATATATATATATACAGACTGTGCAATATAATATATATATGTGTGTGTGTATATATAAAAATCTCTATTCAATAGCATAAACTACAACTTCATAGAATTGTCTTTCCTTGTCTGTATTAGCTAGTCATAGACTTCTATGTTATATCTGTTAATAATGGCAGAAACTAATGGCCTAAAAGTATACCATTCACAGACAAATTAGCATTTCACTGATCTACTTCACCAAGTACAAATTCCCTCTGCTCCCATTAAAAGCCTTAGAGCAGTAGAAAAGTGCTAGTTAACTAAAATTGTGTTTCTTTTCTTAGCCCATAAATTTTTCATTTATTCTGTCTGGAATACCCCTGTGTAAATATAGTAATTTTGAAGCATTCCAGTACAATGTGATACACACATTGGTATTGTTGCATATCTGGATTTCTTCCATATTACTTTAATTTTGTGGTTCAGTGAGCAAAACTAAGAATTTTCCATTGGGATGTGTACTTAAAACAACCCACAATTCACTGTACTGTTAAACATTAAGATTTTCCCTGAATGAGATTGTGAAGTTAAAATCCTTGTTGTATGCAATTTGAATCCTCAACCTTCTGTTTTTTTGTTTTATTTTTATTTGTTTCTAGCTGTTTAACCTCCATTTTAGAAGTGAATATTATTTAGATAATATTCTGTGATAGGTTATATTAGGCCTTGCCAGCAACAATTCCTTTGTAACTTTTACTTTATAAAATGTAATTGTATTTAATGTTAGCACAGAACATTAATAATTATGAAAAGAGTAAACTAGAAGTACAAATTAAGTCACACTTCTGCCTCCTGACAAAAAATAAAAAATTCTCTATGCTTCAGATTTTTTAATGTATTGTAATTTTATGTAGTCATTCTTTTGTAAATTAAACAATATGTGCTTCAGTTGTAGACATGAGCAAATGAAGATTTGTTTAATTTCAGGTTCGAATGGTTGGGACGAGAGATTAACTTCAGGTTAAATAATTTTAGTATGTGTAAGCCGTGTACCGGGGTTGGCTCCCCAGGATACAGCGAAGTCACAAACAAAGGAAGCGACTCCAAATCAATTTAATAAAAAAACAAGATTTTACTTTGTATAGTAACACCTCTTTACCAAAAAAACACTCCCAATTATTTACATGCACTCAGCCAGGAAGCTGAGACCCTGGTGTTGTACACCACGGTGCCCTCTCATGTGCAGCTCCAAAACACTCCAAGCTTTTACCTATCTACCTTTTTATCACCCTATTCACAGTAACAATTCAGTGGGAGTGATAGGAGCACCGGCGGTATAACACAAGAGCTTACAAACTTATCAAATTAACCCTATTCCCCACAAACAAAGTACAACCAAGTAAATATAATAGTAGGTTAGCTTACAAGCAAAAGAAATGTGACCATGTATAGAATGTCGCTTCTAGACTTCCTCAGAAGCTCCTCTCTGGGAGTTACAAGTCTATAGAATTCTCTGAGACTTAGTCCCTACTACCGTATAGGTAGATAATTCACCAGTAGTGTGGCCTGTGAAGATGAGTATGCCTAACTAGTCTAACTACAGGCCCTTACTCAGTCCCAAGCAAAACAATGTAATGCGGTGTGTGCACGATTACTTCTCTTACTGATCCAGGTTTGTTGAGTACCTGTTAGCCTCAGTCTGGAACAGCTACAAGCGGGGCTCATCCAGAAAACAGATCTCACTGACAGGGCCACTTCTCAGCCGGGTCCTTGATAGCAATCTTCAACTTAGGATGGTGTCTGAACAAACCCTGGAACAGTCTCTGCTTCAGCACCACCTCGTTATCTTTATGATCCCTTAGGAATCTCCCTTTGCTCACTTCAATCCTTCTTCTTCTAAAAGCTCAAAGCACACTCCTAAGATGGCTGCCACACACACTCTTTTCCTTCCTTTTCTTTTCACCTCTGCAGAACAGGGTCTCCACGTCACTACTCCAGGGAATTACAGAATTACAGTCCTTCCCACTTCTGAGGTAACAGTGGCCTCTTGTGGTCAAATACACAAATGTCAGTTTATAAAAAAAAATAAACTTATTTATAGAAACAGGTACATTCAAAACATGAGGACTGTTTCCCCATCTTACATATGAGCCAGAGCTTAACCCCTTCCCGACATTTGTTGATGCAGTGCGGCCTACATAGCTACTGTGTCTCCTCTGTACTCTATACCAAAGACACGGTGCTAATGCCCGCAATCAGAGTTCACTCTGATCGTGGCCATTGCAGGCCAGAACCCACCCCCCAAATAAAAAAAATGGTTGGGGATCGGCCGCGTAACTTTAACGCTGCAGGCTGGAGTCCTGTGACCAGCCTCAATGGCTATGTATCGAATCTCCCATAGACTGCAATACAGTTGTATGCAAATGATTTCAGGTTCAAGCCCCCTAGGGGGGGGCTAATAAAATATAAAAAAAACATTTTTTTTTTAATATAAAAAAAAAAAACTAAAAGTTTAAATCACCCCCTTTACCTAGAATACATATTAAAGCAAAATATCACTGTGAAACACATACACATTAGGTATCTCTGTGTCTGAAAACACCTGGTCTACAAACTCATAAGCTTCCCATAGTGGAAAAAAAAATCAAAAGTGCCAAACTGCCTTTTTTTTTTTACTGTTTCATCAATTTGAATAAAATGTGATCAATACAATAGACCAGGGGTCGGCAACCCCTGGCACGCGTGCTGAGAGTGGCACGCGAGGCTTATTTCCCTGGCACGGCGACCTGAGTCCTCACCCAGCAGTTTCGATCGGACCAAACACGGCCGAAACGATACTGCTATTATTATACTGTGGGGTCTCTTCAGACCCCTGAGTATAATAAGCGGAGCCCCCGGAGAGGTGATGAAAAATAAAAAACAATGTTAACTCACCTTCCCTGGATCCGCAGCCGCTGTGTGCTCTTCCGGCGCTTCTGCCTGACGTAAGAGACTGCTGACAGGGCCTCAGGGGTCACGTCCGACGTCATTATGCATAATGACGCGATGTGACCCCTGAGACCGAATCAGCGGTCGCTGACATCAGGGAGAAGCACCCACACAGCGGCTGTGGAGCGCAGGAAAAAGTGAGTAAGGGTGCGTTCACATATGTCCAGCGCAGCTATCTGTTTCCCTCCAGTGTGGTGCACACACGCTGGAGGGAAACTGATGCCAGGATGGATCCCATAGTTTTCTATGGGATCGGTTCTGGCACAAGAGGCATCAGTTCTGGCGCCGGATCTGTGCCTCAGCCGGATAGAAAAACGTTACCTGCAGCGTTTTTCCATCCGGCTTCCTTAAAATTTCATTAGCGCCCCGTGAAGATGGATGCGGCATCGCCCGGCTTCTGCACAGTCTATGTACAGTAGTGAAGCCGGTAATTGCCGGCTTTACTACTGTACCTGAGTAAATTGCTCAGGATTGGTTAAAGCTATAAAGAAACACTTGGATTCATTTTAAAGATGAGAACCTCATCTTTAAAATTATACCTAGATCACCATGATCGTCCTTACACATCCTGAGCGATTCGCTGGTGAAAATGATGTTCGGCATTGAAATCCCAATGCAGATCTCAATTCCCGACATCGTTTTAACAGTGAATCGCTCTGAATCTGTAATGTCTAACATGTCGATCTTGATATTTTTTTAAAGATGAGATTCTCATCTTTAAAATGAATCCAGTTGCATCTTTGTGGCTCTAAGAGATCCTTAGAAATAGGGCTCTAAAATTGTCCCCCCTCCTGCCTCAGGCAGCATCTTAGAGCTAAGGAAGGAGGGGGAGGAGGAGCTGCAGACTGCAGAGACAATGATAACTCATCATTGTCTGTGCATAAGCTGCAGATGACCCCAGGGGGGTAGCAGGGACTTCTGTCCATGTTATCCCCTCTCCTATCAATCAGAGAGCATACTATACTTCTGCTCTCTGATAGTCACATAGAGGGATAATGTAATACCCCTCTGAGCCTAATCACATAACCAGGAAGTTTATTGGCGCTGTGACCCAGACATTTACCATCCTCCAGGTTGCAGCGCCAAAAGTGTAACACCAAATACTTACACAACACATGCACAAAGTCACCAATAAAGTTTACATTTACATCCATTACATGCTAAAATAATAGCAATAGCAGGATAATACTGTGTGCAGGGGCCACTATAGAGGATAATACTGTGTGCAGGGGCCACTATGGAGGATAATACTGTGTGCAGGGGCCGCTATGGAGGATAATACCGTGTGCAGGGACCGCTGTGGGGCATAATACCGTGTGCAGGGGCCACTATGGGACATAATACCATGTGCAGGGGCTACTATGTGACATAATACCGTGTGCAGGAGTCGTCAGACTTACAATTATTGACCGGCACTCCGAGTACCTCAACTTTGATTTTTTTAATTGAAATCGGCACGCCGAACAAAAAAGGTTGCCTACCTCTGCAATAGACATTCCCCAAAATGGCATAACTAAAATGTACACCTGGCCCCACAAATAAAACACCTTATGCATCCCCGTACATGGAAATATTAAAAAGTTAGGTGTCAGAATATGGCAACTTTTAGATTTTTGTTAAGAGGTTAAAATGTAAATAAAAACTTGGTATCCCTGAAATTGTACAGAAACATAGAATACAGGTGACATGTCATTTTGGCTGCAGAGTGAATGCCATACAAACGAAACCCATAAGAAAGTCGCACAAATACAGTGCCTTGCGAAAGTATTCGGCCCCCTTGAACTTTTCAACCTTTTGCCACATTTCAGGCTTCAAACATAACAATATAAAATTTAAATTTTTTGGTGAAGAATCAACAACAAGTGGGACACAATCGTGAAGTGGAACGAAATTTATTGGATATTTTCTAAACTTTTGTAAAAAATAAAAAACTGAAAAGTGGGGCGTGCCAAATTATTTGGCCCCCTTAAGTTAATACTTTGTAGCACCACCTTTTGCTGCGATTACAGCTGCAAGTCGCTTGGGGTATGTCTCTATCAGTTTTGCACATTGAGAGACTGAAATTCTTGCCCATTCTTCCTTGGAAAACAGCTCGAGCTCAGTGAGGTTGGATGGAGAGTGTTTGTGAACAGCAGTTTTCAGCTCTTTCCACAGATTCCGATTGGATTCAGGTCTGGACTTTGACTTGGCCATTCTAACACCTGGATATGTTTATTTGTGAACCATTCCATTGTAGATTTTGCTTTATGTTTGGGATCATTGTCTTGTTGGAAGATAAATCTCCGTCCCAGTCTCAGGTCTTTTGCAGACTCTAACAGGTTTTCTTCCAAAATGGTCCTGTATTTGGCTCCATCCATCTTCCTAATCAGTTTTAACCATCTTCCCTGTCCCTGCTGAAGAAAAGCAGGCCCAAACCATGATGCTGCCACCACCATGTTTGACAGTGGGGATGATGTGTTCAGGGTGATGAGCTGTGTTGCTTTTACGCCAAACATATTGTTTTGCATTGTGACCAAAAAGTTCGATTTTGGTTTCATCTAACCAGAGCACCTTCTTCCACATGTTTGGTGCGTCTCCCAGGTGGCTTGTGGCAAACTTTAAACAAGACTTTTTATGGATATCTTTGAGAAATGGCTTTCTTCTTGCCACTCTTCCATAAAGGCCAGATTTGTGCAGTGTATGACTGATTGTTGTCCTATGGACAGACTCTCCCACCTCAGCTGTAGCTCTCTGCAGTTCATCCAGAGTGATCATGGGCCTCTTGGTTGCATCTCTGATCAGTCTTCTCCTTGTTTGAGATGAAAGTTTAGAAGGACGGTCGGGTCTTGGTAGATTTGCAGTGGTCTGATACTCCTTCCATTTTAATATGATCGCTTGCACAGTGCTGCTTGGGATGTTTAAAGTTTGGGAAATCTTTTTGTATCCAAATCCGGCTGTAAACTTCTCCACAACAGTATCATGGACCTGCCTGGTGTGTTCCTTGGTCTTCAGGATGCTCTCTGCGCTTTAAACAGAACCCTGAGACTATCACAGAGAAGGTGCATTTATACGGAGACTTGATTACACACAGGTGGATTATATTTATCATCATCAGTCATTTAGGACAACATTGGATCATTCAGAGATCCTCACTGAACTTCTGGAGTGAGTTTGCTGCACTGAAAGTAATAATATTGCACGCCCCACTTTTCAGTTTTTTATTTTTTACAAAAGTTTAAAATAACCAATAAATTTCGTTCCACCTCCCAATTGTGTCCCACTTGTTGTTGATTCTTCACCAAAAATTAAAATTTTATATCCTTATGTTTGAAGCTTGAAATGTGGCAAAAGGTTGAAAAGTTCAAGGGGGCCGAATACTTTCGCAAGGCACTGTACATTTTCAAATCCACCCCATTCTGATTTTTTTTCCAGCGTTCCAGTACATTCTACAGAGTAATAAATGTTAACATCATGAAGAACAATTTGTCCTGCAATCATGAAGCCCTCATATGGCTCTGTGAACGGAAAAATAAAAAAGTTATGGGGTTTGAAAGGCGGGTAGTCAAAAACGAAAATCGAAAAATTCCTCCGACGGGAAGGGGATAAATTTGCTTAAAACATAGTGAATGACACTGTCATGGCTTCTATGACTCTATATTGTGAATTTCTAGTAATCTAAGGAAAACAAAGGCAAAGTTATGTCAAAGTGAAAGTAACATGTATGTCTATGGAAAAACCGATGGAAAGCAGTGGATACAAACTCCACATTTAACCATACACTGTGCTGACACTTGCTTTTACACATTTTAATGTTTAAAATTATCCAAAAATTGCCTGTCGTTTTATACATACGGGGGTTATATTGCAAAAAGCAATGGTTTTATATAAAAATTAACCAATGATGACTTTTAAATGCTACAGGCTTTTTATTTTGGACAAAAATTTCTGCCTGTTAAAAAGATATGAAGAACAACTGACTTTCCAAAGCAAAAAGATGCCAAAATAATTATCCCTTCATAGGAGCATATGTGAAATCAAAATGGTTTTTGGCATTGAAAGATGCAACGGCACAGGGTTTTTTGTCTGATGTGTTCTTGGACACGTAACCAAAAGGAGGACATGACAGGGCAAGACCACCAAACATGTAAGCAAGTTCCCACTTGGGATTTTCAATGCCAGCAGATGTTGTAGGCAAAGTGTAGTCTTCTCCCAGAACAAAGTTAAACAGCATTTTAGATGTTGGATATAGAGAAAGTTCAGTTTGAGGTTTGGAAGAAGACTCAGGATGTCCTCCAAGTCCGATGGGACATCAGCTGGACAAATGCCTCATTAAGGTTTTTCCATAGTGACTGGTAAGTATCCTTGTTTAAACCGAACTAGGTGGGCATCAAGCTTACTGGCAAGAGGGGCGATGGAGAAGGAGCTAGTGTTTCAGCTAGACCCTTTCAAGTGTCCAAAGAGCCTTTGATGATTAGGTTCGAAATGAAGTTCTTAACTTGAAGGAGATGAGGCAGCCACAGGATGGAGTAGAAGGACTTGGAAAATACCGTCTGCAACAATTGTACTGAAAGAGAGAACTTTAGAGGGAACACTGGATGCAACCACCAGCTCAATTACAGCCTTGTAATATTTGAAAATATCGGGAAAACCAATGCTGCCACTACTGCAATGCTTTACTAATTGAGTCCATGCTAACTGTGATGCCTTGCCCTTCCAGATGAACCTAGCAAACATGCTGCAAACAGTGCAGAAGAATGATGTAGGTAGATGTATTGGCAACATATTCAGGCGGTATAGTATTTTGGGGACTATATATATGTCTGTAAGAGGTTCTTATGTTCAAACTAAGACAGAGGCAACTTATAGTAGGTGGAAAAAAGCAATTTATTTTCTTTGATCGGTGGGAGGAAGTTGGTCTAGTAGATATCAGCTGTCAGCCATCAGGTATATGCCTAAATAATTTTTTGAATTGTCAGTCCACATGAATGGAGTGGATTGCTGGATCATCTTCTCAGCTGCTGGTAGGATAACGTTAAGGATTTCGGACTTTGTGAAGTTGACCTTGTAATTAGATAGGTCACTATATTCCTCAAGGATTTTAGCTAGGGCAGGAAGAACTGGTTGGTTACGATAAAAAGAACATCATCCGCAAAGGTAGTGGCATGTAGTGACGTCTGTCCATGGCATTCCATGTATATGTGGATGTTGACGGACTGCTTATAGAAGAATTTCCAGCACTAAAATCAATAAAGATGGGGAGAGTGGGCAGCCCTGTCTTGTGCCATTTGATATTGTAAAGCTGGTAGAGTAAATGCCGTTAATCTTTAGCCAATGATTCAGCAGGGTGTAGATGGAAAAGGCCGCATTAATAAAGGTTACAGGAAAGCCAAATTTCTCCATTGTCACTTTTATAAATTCCCAGTCCACCCTATCAAACGCTTTCATAGCATATACCCCAAGAAGAACTAGGGGGTGGTTGGTTTGTCTAGCTAGGCTAATCAGGGGGAGCAGTTTAGTTGTATTATTCTTTCCTACTCTGCCATGGACAAGGCCAGATTGTTCAGCATGTATCAACAAAGGTAGAAACTTTTTTCAGTCGGACATCTAGATTCAGTAAGGAAATGGGTCTATAACTGCAACAAGAGGAAAGGTTCTTACCATCCTTTGCAATCAAGGTAATATGCACCTCTTGAGCTTCATTGGGAAGAGAGGTGCCTTGCAAGAGCACATCAGGGATAGTTGCGGGGCAAGGACTATGTGAAATTTTGTATAGTATAGAAGGGGTAGACCATCGGTTCCTGGGCTCTTCCCTGTTGGGAAGCTGTTGATGGCATCAGAAAGTTCGGTCAGTGGAATTGGGGAGGTCAAGGCATCAACCAAGTTAGCTGGTAAAGAGATAGTGATAATTTGTGCAGAAACTCTTGTCAGTGTACATATCTCTTCATTTGAAGTTGAGGATGAGTTTGAACAGAGGTTATACAGATTCATATAAAAAGATGTGAAGGCCGAAGCTTTTTAGGGAGTAGAGGTATGAAGTGTGCCCAAGTTATCTTTAATGGAAGAAATGAATGTTTTTGCTTTGGTCTTGTGAATTAAATTGATCATTAGATGTCCACCTTTATCACCATGAGCATATAACATTTGTTGGTATTTCAGATGGTGTTTAGCGGCTTTGGCGTTAAGCATGGAGTTCAGATTCTCTCTTAAGCGAGCGAGCTCCTTTTCAGCTTAGGCTACTCCAGTGTTTAGCTTACGTAGCAAAAGGAGAATATGATGATTTCTTTTAGGTGAATTGAAGCACTTCACATTGTACAGATCAGTTTAGACATATTTAACTTGTCAGAAGTAGAACGTTGTGACATGAGTCACCAGCGGTGGAGAATTTGGTCCAGAAGAGATTATGTTGCCTCAAATGGGAGGGGGGGGGGGGTCGGAGAACAGACAAGCCTTAGTGAAAAATATATGTTTATTCACAAAGAATAACAGGAACTGCAAAGCAGTATCACAGACTACAAGAAATTGATGCAGTAAGTGAGGGTGAGGAGTTAATCCCAATCAGAAAAGACCATTGAGAACATTCAATTGGTAGTAGATAAAGAATATATAAATATCACTCCCAACAAATAAACAAACAATATGTAATACAATACAGTGCAATAGGCAAGAGCAATCGACTTGAGTTGAAACCATCTAGGAAAAAGTCATTCCTGAGGTATAGTTCATTGGCACTATATGCTAGTGCTCAGGCAACCGTGCTAAGAATGGTGAAGCACACTATGTAAAACCCTCTTAACATCAATGAATTAGGGAACCAAATAGTGACGGTTCTTCCTAAGTAATTTTGGTAAAGGGATGGAGTTGGGAGAGAGTTTGCGGTGGAGGGGGAGGGTGCATAGGAGGGGAAGATAGAGGTGGACATCAGTGAGCGATAATACCTCCTAGGTCATCATAACTAAAATGTCAAATATGGTAGTGGGGAGAGATAGGGAGAAGATTAAGCAGGAGGAGGGAAGGATGGAGGTGGAGGGTAAACAAGGGAGGAGTGGGAAGAGTTATGTTGTGGAGGAGTCTCAAGATTTATCATGCTGTCAATGTGAAATATAATTCTAAGTTCAAAAGCCTCCAAAGAGGCTTAGTTAAAAACTTCAGCGAGTCGTTGTGGTGTGGTATAAGAGAGCATAGCGTGATATGAGTGAAAAACAAAAGGGAGGGAGGGGAAACGCTAGTAGTTTGGGAAGGCAACTGATCTAGGTCCTGAAACTTCATTATAGAGGGAGAGAATGCTGCACAATGTTGGCGGCAAATGTCAGTTATAGAAGAAGGGGGGAGGGGGGATGTATGTGGTGGGGGTGACATAATCAATTCACAAGGGAAATAAACAGCTCAAATAAAATTTCTTCTCAAATAATGATCTGCTGGGGTAATCTATTGTGCTGAATTCATTTAAACCATCAGTGGGGATAAAATAAGGTTAAATGATCAAGCCCATCTGGAATTGAGAACAGTGTGCGCAAATGGAGATAGCATGTTGCATGAACACTATTAAACACAGTGAATTATGAAACGGAGGAGGCTTCAAAATAAAAGAGACTATGGTGGATATCATGGCCCCGAGGGGACTACTAGGAAAATAAGGTGAATGATGGCCTATAAAAGAAAGGTAAGGCGCTGAAGCCCCATCCCGCTACACAGCTAAATAAGACTTGGTTGCGAATTAAACTAAAAGAAGTTTATAACGTCCAACTGCATAAGGCGCTGAGGTCTAGAAACAAAAGGATACGTGATGTAGCATGAACAGCTACCTAGAACTCACTGTTCTATTCTGTGTGTGACTGAACAAAGAATTAGTGGTCCCTTGGGGTTTGATCCAGCTGGCGCACAGTAAGCTTTCGGCTCTTCAGGGACTTGAATCTGGCAGACAGTTTGGGAGATTCCAAGGAGAGTGCTCTCAGGGAAAGGACAGTGTCATCAGGTACTGGCAGCTAGGACGGAACTGGAACTGTTGGAATATCCAGGATCTGCCAGGCGGCTTCCAACTCAATTTAGGTGAGTGAATGTGAATTCGTCAGCCGTTTTTAGTTATAGAAATACCAAAAGGGTAAGGAAGATTGTGTTTCCTGAGAGTCTCTAGTAATGGCCTAAAGGTATGTCTTTTCTGCAGCGTGGATGGGGATAGGTCCTGGTACAACTGGATTCCCACATCCTGGTAAGAGATATTGGGTTTGTCCCTTGCAGCTTGTAAGACAGTGGTGGTATCTGTAAAAGATAGAAGGCCACATATAACATCTCTTGGCGGGTCATCTGCAGTCGGTTTGGGTCTCTAAGGACCCTTTCTATGATGATCGGTCCAGCTTTCTTTTCTTCTACCAGGTTGATGAAGATGTCCATTACTACTTTGCAGAGGGAGTCGGCGGTCCAGGTCTCAGGTAGCCCCCTTATACGGACATTTCTTCTTTGGCTTCAATTTTCTAGTCCTCCAGTTGTAGGTAAGCTTTATTAAGGTGATCCGTGTGGGTGGATAAGGAGTCCACTACTACTTTAGAGTGCTGAGATATATCGGAATAGGCTCCTTTTAGGGCTTCCATCCGCTGTCCAACAGAGTGGATGTCTGACTTCAATTCAGCGAATTCAGATAGTACCAGGCAATAGCTTGGGAGAGGGCTTTTCTTAAAAACCTTTTGGTGATTACATTGGAATTAAAGTCCAGTAGAGAGTCATCAAGGTCTGAATCAGTTGTTGCAGCTCCCAACTTTTCTTGCGTCGTAATTTTTGCGCTCATACCAGCGGAGCAGGTTGTCCTTTTCTTGAGAAATTTTTGCATGTCCCCTGTGACTGCGGGGTCCTCGATGGGTCAGGGGTGTCTCCACTCCTGTCCCTTCTGATCCTTACCATTGTAAGTAGGGAGAGAGTAGCTGATCAGTGCTCTGAGGTTTAACGGTGATGGAGCTAAAGATCTATGCTGCCATTACTCTCAGCCATCAGGCTCCGCCCCCATCTCCTCTGTATTTGAATTGCACAATGCATGTTGCAGCATTCATTTTAGGTCAACTGAGATGAATTGCAAAGGTTTTAGCTTCGCTAAAAAAATTACAATTTTTGGAAAATTCAGGTTGAATCTGGCTCAATACTATTCACTTCACCTATTTCTATTCAGGAGTTTATTATATGATTATTTGTTTATTTACTTATTTATCTTTAGAGCACCATTAATTCAATGGTACTGTACACATCAAAATGGTTTACATCCATGATACATAAACAATAGACTGCCCACAAGAGTTTACAATCTATTATGGATGGGGCAAGGAGACAGCAAGTGAGGGTAGAAGCAGGGGCCTAACTAGCAAAGACTAGACCCTCCAGTAAATTTTTGACTTGGGCCTCCCCCCATGGCATAACACCCCATTTCCTGGTCCCCACACAATATTATGTCCACAGTTGCCCCTGCACACAGTATTATGTCCCATAGTGGCTCCTCTACACAGTATTATGCCCCATAGAGGACCACTCGTGAACTATTATTATACTCTGGGGTCTTTTCAGACCCCAAAGTATAATGATCAGAGGCTCGGGGGGGGTGTCAAACATAAAAACCAGCGGTACTCACCTCTACTGAGCTCTGGCACACTCCCTGCTGTTTTCGGTGCTCTTCTCTTCAATCTCGGTACAGACGTCACGTGGGCCAGGTTGGTGTCGCGGCACTTAATTACGCTGGCCTGGCCCACATGACATCTGGGACATCACTAAAGAGGCCCAAAGATTGCAGGGAGTCATTCACCTCCCCTGGGCCTCCAATAATTATACTCTGGGGTCTGAAAAGACCCCGGGTATTATAGCAGTATTTGTTGGGGTTCGTCCAACAAATACTCTAGCCGTGGGGCCACGGCCTCACTTACTGATCCTTGCTCCTGCTCACAGCTGTGAGCAAGAGTGGGGATCAGTAAGTAAATAGGGTCCATTACCTGCTGGAGTTACTCCAGCAGGTAATTGCCTATTAAAAAAAAAACACCCCTAAGGTCTCAGACCTTGTGGCAGCTGCTACCACGGTACTTACGCGACTGGGTAGAAGCTGTTCAGATAGTGGTATGGTGACAGCAGATTTATTGAAGGTTGTAAGTTTTCTTGAAGAGGCAGGTCTTTAGGTTGCATTTGAAGGTTGTGATTGTCGGGATCAGGGGTTCCAAAGTAAAGGAGATGTATGGGAGAAATCTTGGAGATGATTGTTTGAAGAGTGTATAAGAGAAGAGTGAAGAAGGAGGTCATGAGAGGATTGGATTATGTGTGGGGAAGTAGCAAGAGATTAGTTGGTAGATTTATGAAGGAGACAGGTTGTGGGTGGCTTTGTAATAACGTATTGAACTTGATTCACTGGGCAATGCATAGCCAGTGAAGGGACTGGCAGAGAGGAAGTAGATGAAAAATAAAAATAGAAGTGGATTAACTGGGAAGCAGGGTTGAAGGTAGATTAAAGTAAGAGCATTTGCTGGGAAGCCGCAAAGAAGCATGTTACAGTAGTCTAAATGGGAGATGATGAGAGCGTGAGCTAGCATTTTTGTGAACTCACACTCTCAGTTGAGGAAAGAGTGGAGTTTACTACCTTTAGTTTCAAACACAAGTAGACCATTCTTCCATTTGAATTTCTGTTTGGTACATGTGAAAAACTGACTTTTCCCCCTAAAACATTGCGAATTTCAGTGTACACAGTAATACTAATCACGATTATTACATGAAAATTAATGTGAAGTAAAAACATTGATATAAACAATTTTGTCTGAGCAGTACAGTGTTCACTACTTACTATCCTGGCATTGTTGCATTGATATTGATATGCAAGGCGCATATACTGATGATGACCCTGTTTTTACCCAGCAGTATTTAACCTATTGGTGCATAAACATGTATATGTACTGTAGTATTTGTAGTATGATGTAGTATTTGTTAACATTACTTTAGGAGCATTACAATGCTAAATAATCACATTTATGAGCCTTTTTTGTCATATTGCAGAACTCCAAGAATAGTGTATCTCAGTGTTCAATTGGACCAGGAGATGGCAGCAGAAATGAAGACAATAAAAATGTTCAAATATCAATGATACTGTATTACTTATAGTATATTGATGTACTGTGCTGTAATTGTGGCTCTCACCCTCTACATACTATATGCTGTACTGTTGCCTGCACAGTTAAGGATCAAGCAGCCTTGTCATGCAGGTGTGGAGAAACTTTGGGAGACTTAGGAGGATTGAAACAAAGAAGATGGCAAGGTGACAGGTGGCAGCTTTCAGGTGCCAAACAATAGAATTTAGACAGCTGAGGGTAGTTGGCTATCCTGGTAGGGCTATATTAAATAGTACAATACTGCATAGAGTGCTATATACAGTCTTCCAGCCAGGCAGCCTCCTGCTGCATTGAGCTAATACAGCACTTTATTCCAGTCATATTAAGGATCAATTTTGATCCAAAATATTGCACAAAATATTCCATGATGTATGATATGTTTAGCCTTGAATATAATCAATTTGAAAACTACCTTCTGAAGTCTGCTGCATTGTCTACTTAGAAGTGGTGAATGGGGTCTTAAGTACATTTGATAAACTCACGTCACATACATAGGGACAAAGGGAGTATTGCAATTTTCATATTACTGCAGTAGGGGGATTAGCAGCAATTGACTGTGCTCTCACCACTTTCCCTCATTGAATGCTGTATACTATACTTCCTCCTGAGCAGTATACAGCACCAAGCAGACGGTCATGTTGGAGTGCAGTGGCAGCATAGGAGGACCAGGTGCCATACCAGGAGGAGGACCAGGTGCCAGCACAGGAGGACCAGGTGTCATCTGTGACATATTGTCTGCCTGATGTTGTATACTGTATACTGTGCAGGCATTTGGGGAGTGCAGTGTTGGCATTCAGGTGCTGCTTGTCCCCTTAACGCAATGCATAGCCTACTCACACAGTATACAGCACAGTACTCTGCACTATGCTGTACATGCACTATACTGTAGTCCTCTCTGAAGAACTGTTTTTACCTCCTTATATGCTGCTGTCAATAGTAACTGCAGCATATAAGGTGATTGTGAGTAAAACTTACTTCTCCATAGTCCCCCTGCAAAGCAATTGCAGCTGCTTATATAAAAATGTAAAATTTATCAGAATGACGATTTAAAAACAAATCATTTAAAAAAAAAAAAAAAAAAACTTTTCTGTGCAAAAGTAGTATAACAATAAAAACTCATATGTTGGTAAAAAGGAGTTTTTAAAAAGTAAAATATTAAATTATTAATATAAATAATCCCTCAATAAACAAGGCTTCATATGACTAAATCGACAAAAAAAAAAAAAAAAAGTTATGTCTCTTGGAACATGATGTTGAAAACAACCCAAAAAAATAATGCGAGGTCTTTGAAGCCAAAATTAGTTCTTAAACAGGTTGGTTCAAGTTTTAATGTTATCCCCTACCTACAACATAGGGGATAACATGCTGACCACTGGGACCACTACTGACCATGAGAATGAGAATCATGTTCTCCCATTCAAATGGAGAGGCAGGTTGAGCATGCACACTGCCACACCATTCACCTATGGCACTTCCAGAGACAGTTGAACACTGTTCTCAGCTACTGTATCTCCAGCAGACCCATAGACAGTGAATGGAGCGACAGTGTACATGCTTGGCCTGCTGCACCATTCAGATTGAAGAATGGGACCCCGTTCTCATGATTGAGGGGAGTTCAGCTGTTGGACCCCCACCATTCAGCATGTTATTCCTTGTTCTTTAGAAAGGGGATAGAATTAAAATGGGTGAACCCCTTTAAGGAGTAAAGCAAACAAGGTTCTCCAAATTGTTTCCTGAGCACCACTATAGCACATCAACAGTACCTGCTCATTCTCAATTATCTCCTATTGTACAAGCATACACTATTACTATAACTAAATAATGGTTAAATCTATTCCCTGGTTCTCTAGGTATGCAACAGAATGTTTAATTCTGCCTGATTTTTATAAATTCATCAAGGCCTTCTATTTAAAACCAGAAAACTGATTTTCCCTCAGTGTTAAAGGGGACCCGTTACTACTCTTGGTATATCTGTTTAACTAAATGCTTGAATTCCTCATTAAATATAAATTCATTGGGTAAGCGTGGCCAACTTCCAGCATACGAAGACACATATAGTGAGAGCTCCATAATGGAATCAGCTTCAGAACCTATTACCCTGCCAATACCGAACTGCAATTAAGACCAGATGGAGGGTAAAGCAAGCCAAACACCATAGAACCAGAAAAATGAGCTAATGACTCGTCAATCATCTGCTTCAGAGATGCTAAAAGCATTTATACGTGCAGACACATAACATGGCACCGGCACTTCTCAACCTCCTGCGTCTCAAGAGTCCCTTACACCGCCACATGAAGTCGAAGAGCCAGAGCTTACCTTTCGAGGGGTCTCAGATAAGTTGATTGTAGCCACCCATGAGTCCACCACCTCTCTTACTACCAAAATTGATGAAATTTGAGTAGACATGGGCCTACTGAGATAGGTCTTGCAAACCCTACGCAGTCGGGTATCTGATACTGAGACTCGCATATGTCAGTTAGAGGATGACACCACTCCTGTTTGACACGCATTTGGTCCATCCACTGAACTCTCTAATCTTACTCCAGGGGCACCTCCTTCCTAGTTCATAAGTTACTCTGCTGGGAAGTGGGAGCAATGAGCAGAGACCCAGAAGGCAGATTTGTATTTATCCAAACATGTATTGAAAGCCAAATGTATGTGATTCTGAATGTTTACATCCCTCCTTCATCCTCCCTATATTTACTTTATGATGCAGCCAACATTGCTCTCACCTACCCTCAATCCTATGTGATTTGTATGGAAGGTTTCAACAGAGTTTATGGACTGTTTCAACATGCAGTCACCAACCAATCCATCTCATCATCACCTATTTGCAACAGGAGAAATAGGATGGTATGACGTTTAGAGATTTCACCACCCCAAGTTACCCGAATTCACCTGCCACTCACCTAGACAAAATTCCCTCTTAAGTATCAACTATATCTATGGCAATGCTAAGATCTGTTTCGCAACACCATCTGTGACTCACAAGGCCTAACTTACCATTCACCTATTCTACTACATCTGAAATTAACAGAGCACTTCAGGTATCAAGAAGATTGAACTGCTGGCCATATGTCTCAGCATGCATCCCACTTACATTGGCATCCCCCACTGTGGGCCTCTACGCAGATGATATGATGCTATATACGGGTAATCCAGAAATCATGTTAATGCATGGCCTGATTGAATGTATCTTTCTAATGCCTGACAGTATCCAGACAAGGCCACTTTCTTAGGTCTCACAATTGTATCATGTTTCAAAGATCTTGGAATAATCATTACGAAAAAAAAAAAATCAATCAGACTTGCTAACTGCCAGTGTTTATCTACTGATACCCAATATCCAATCTAAGACCAAGGTTCT
Organism: Leptodactylus fallax; assembly: GCA_947044405.1. Classification (NCBI taxonomy): domain Eukaryota; kingdom Metazoa; phylum Chordata; class Amphibia; order Anura; family Leptodactylidae; genus Leptodactylus; species Leptodactylus fallax. The sequence goes on from CAMRHE010000024.1 coordinate 6,525,348, forward strand.
GGGCGATACTTCCTCTTTCTGTGGCTGGTTGCATCAATCTCACTAAATATCTGTACATTCTTCAGCATATCTTCTCCACTATCCCTCTGTCCTTCTTCTAGAACATGGACTTTTTCCTGATCGTATTTGTGTGGGGCGCCAACAGATCTAAATTCCACCTTAAGAAGCTACAGTGCCTGAAAGCAATGACAGAAATGTCTTTTCCAAATATTTACCTCTATTATCTGGCAAGTCAAATTAAATTATCTTACATCCTTGTTAAACCCTGATTTACCAACTCTGAAACTCTGTATGCTTCCCATTATTAAGGTGGATCAAAAAGTGTGGTTCGCGGCAAAACCCATTAGCAAACACAGATGTTCCTCTGGAGACTCCCATATGACTAAATAAATATCTGGAACAACTATAATATTTCCTTGATACTGACTACTGGACTTATAAAGGAGTATGTGTTCTGCAAGACATTTATTCAGAAGGAACTGTTCTCCTGTTGGATCAGTGTGAAGGATCGCTGTGTTTTACCAGGACCCGCTCCTAGTCTACCTAAGATCGCTTCGATTACCTCACGCCCACTTTCCGTGAGTGAGGCGGGTCAACAGAGGATAATACGCAAGACGGGCCTTCTAAATTTTATATATTTATTAACCCCTAAATGAGTCGGCACCAGACACTTAACACATACATAGAATACATGCAGCGATTAACAAGCAGATACAAGTGAAAACGGCATAACACGGTACATACAATAAAAATGGGGATAACAGAAAGAAAAGAATATATATTACCAACACCAGCTTGTGCAGGTATCTCTGACTTCCAAGGGTTGCCAGGGCACTTTCTTATGGGACGACCAACAGCAGATCACCTTAGCAGAGTAAAATGGCAGAAGACCTCTGGAACAAGTAGTTAGTCCATTTCTCTGAGCCCATGTGGTAGGCTCAGAGCACAGTCTTGGGCAAAGCATGTGTTGCTTACATGCAGTGACACCTCTTTTAGGTCCACAACAAGGCCTCAAGCCTAGCTGCTTAGGCCGCATGTCAGCCACATGGTCATCACATGGCTGGCTTCCTCCACACCTTGCTTCTAGCAGTCGTGCATCTCCAAATTCACAGGACAACAGACACTGGTTCAGCCTGGGCGGAGCCCTTTTGTCTCCCCTGGTCTCCTCCCTGAGTGAGGTCACCAGGGGGAGAAGCCCTGCCCCCTCTCTACATCTCCCAGAATAACTTTTCAGTATAATTCTATGCATGATGTTTATAGAGTCTGGCTGGTAGTATAATGGGGTTCCTGGCAAGATCCCCAATACATAGATTCCAAGTTCGACACTCAAGCTCCCTTTGGGTAAGGAGATCAGTGCCCGGACCTTTCCTGGGCATTGAACTGTGACATGCGTATATTCTGAGCGTGTGCCTTGACCTGACGCATCTGGGGACTTTATCGGATCGACTGTAAGATGTTCCCCGGGCCAGATATTGTCATAAAACCATAATTCCTCTGAACTAATAATGGTGCCAGGGTGTCTAGCAATTATATGTGGATCGTTTGCATAAGATATCCTGTCTAAATGAACCCCCGCTGGGTTAGTGAGGGTTGCAGTCTTATGCAGATGAAGGCTTTTGACCACATGGCTGATTGCTTCAGGGACAGGACAATAGTAGTTTGACCACATTCCATTTGCCCTATGTGCAGTATTATAGACCAATATTGATTTCATAAGACCATACCTGCACCTAATATCATGACAATCAGCTTCAATCCAAATATGATATCCCACATCGGGCCTTCTACAGATATCTAAAAATAAGACATGGATTGCAATTTCCTCCCTCGAGAACCCAAATGTCTACTTTCACACTAATAGGTGTGATTCTATTTCAGGGCCCTAGAGGCTTGATTTCCTTGTTGCACTCATATCTGTTCAACAGTAAAATGGTCAATAAACCCCTATCATATTATTTGGCCCTGACCAATTCTTCAAGACTTCTAGAAGGAGGTGGTGGAAGTGCTGTCCACAATCTTGGATAGACCGGTCCCCCTGGCTCGAGAAATATGCCTGCAAGGCCTGCTAGATGAGGAACAGTGGCCTCACCACACTAGAATAATGCTCCGTGCGAGAGACCCTATTCATGGCAAGAAAAGTGATTACCCTCAGGTGGCTGGACCAACGACCACGTAAATTAACTACCTGAAAAAAACTTATGAAAGATGTTATCCCTTATGTCCTGCTATCTTACAACACGGGTTTATTTGTTTTACGTATATGTTTTATAACTTGTCACTATACTACCTTGGGCACATGACAGTTTGACTTTACTGTATGCTTACAGCATATACATTTGTGCTCTGAAACATTCTTTCAATAAAACGAGTTTAAAATATATATAAGGACCTCCTGATCCATCACCAGATCCCGTACTCCTGGGGATTCCCCTTCCGCCTGCAGGTCCGGCGGGATGGCCGCATCATTTCCCTGTCTCGTCCAGACGATGTTCCTGCCTTCACAACTGCTCTTGGTCTTCCTATGGTACAGATCTCGGATTGGCCACTGCTACCTGGCTCCTCAGAACCAGCCCAACCAGCACAGTCTCAGCGCCATTCCAGACGCCGCCGACGCGACCGAGCTTCCACACCTACAGCACTGACATGGGACCATCAAGCCCTTCCAACTTGAACACTGAAATGTTCCTTTTACATGCCAGTGAGAAAGTCTCTCCGTAACCCCTAGGGGTTCTCGTCCGCCCCCATGTGGGGCAGTGAGTATGAGTATTGTTATTATTTTCCCCTCCTTCTTTTCCCTCCCCTTTTTTTTTTTTTTTCTCTTCTCTTACCCTTCCTTCCCTCTCCCCTCTTTTCTTCTTTTTTTCATTTATGTTTATGCATATCGTTTTTCTCGGTCAGCTTATTTTGTTACTACAGTTATCTTTACAGTGGCATGGCCTGGGGGTCCGGGGGGGGAGCAGCTCCTCTTTGGAAAGCTCGTTCCCCACCGGGGTCTCCGTGCTACTGTGTAGCACGTGTTTTGGCATTGTTTGCCTTTTCCCACCTGGTTTGGTGGTGGTTCACCCCACCACCTTACTGTTTAGTCAGTTAAGACTTTGTTTCATAGCTGTGTTAATTAGTGATAAATTGCGTTAGATTCTCCCTTACCTAAGTGTGTCTTCCCTCCCCCTCCCTGTTTAGCTATGTCTACCCTGAATATTTGCACACTGAATGTACGGGGACTTAACATTCCACAAAAACGCAGCCAGATTTTGTACCAACTTCATAAAAAGCATTCTCATATCCTTATTCTACAGGAGATGCACATCAAGGAAGGCCACGTACCGGATATCCGCAACCGCCATTTCCCCGTTTGGTTCCACAGCGCCAACCCGCCCGCCAAGTCCAAGGGAGTATCTATTGCTTTGCATAGGTCTCTGCATCACGAGGTAATGGACACCCTGATTGACCCTGAGGGCAGATTTGTTTTTCTTAAATTGCACATCGCGGGTACAGTTCTCACCATAGCGGGTTGCTACCTCCCTAATCAGGGACAATTGCGGTATTGTAGGGACCTGGTCGGCAAACTTTCTGATTTTGGCGAGGGGGTCAGGATTCTCGGGGGTGACTTTAACTTTGTATTGGATCCTTTGATTGACTCTACCCCATCCTGCCCCCCCCCCATTCTCAGTCTCATCTGCGTAGCCTTAAGACTGCCCTCCATAACTCCCAGTTGGTCGACGTGTGGCGCATCCTGCATCCTAATGAGCGAGACTATACGTATCACTCCCTTGCGCACAACTCCTATAGCTGCATTGACTTTTTCTTGATCAGCCATCATGCCCTCTCTTGGGCCCCCACAGCGCAGATTGGTCCAACCAAAGGGCGGAACCATTCACCCGTATTTTTGTCACTGGAGATTCCGGGACTCGCACGCCGCCCTTTTACCTGGCGTCTAAACGATAGCCTTTTAAAAGATACCACATGCCGGGAGGACGTCGGCGCTGCGATCAGGAACTTTGGCCTTGATCATGCCTGGGACTCTACATCACCCCCTCTTCAATGGGAAGCGTTAAAATGCATGGTCCGGGGAGTCTTGATTAAACATGGTGCGCGCCTTAAAAAGGAGCGGGCGGCCTGGGTTTCTGCGCAGTTAGCCAAGATCCATTCCCTTGAAGTGCTGCATAAATGGTCTTGCTCTCAGGCAGACTTCATGGAGCTCCTCAATGCTAGAGAGGAGCTCCGAGCCCACCTGGATGAGGTGTCCATGCTTTTCCGTGACCGTGTACGGAAACATTACTATGAGTTTGCGGATAAGTGCAGTCGTCTCCTCGCACGTCGCCTACATCCTCGCAACACCTCCACGTACATTCCTCGGATTAATAAAGGCACTGGGAGATCGGTCCATAACCCAGCAGACATAGCAGAGGCATTCCGCTCCTTTTACCACGACCTCTATAATATTCAGGGACAATATGCTGATCTTCCCCCGGACTCTCTTTATGAGAAAATCAGGGAATACATCGACAAGACCTCTCTCCCCACCATCGCTCCCTCGGATAGAGCACTTTTCGAGGAACATTTTTTCGAAGAGGAGGTCTCCCTTGTCATTCAATCTTCCCTCTCGGGCAAATCCCCGGGCCCTGATGGGTTTACCCCCAGATTTTATAAGTCCTTCCGAGACCTCCTCTCTCCAACAATGACCCGTGTCTTTAATAGTATTGATGACACCACTCCGTTTGCCTCCCAATCCCTATCAGCCCTTATCACAGTCCTCCCCAAACCTGGGAAAGATCCGTCCAGTTGCGCCAGCTATCGCCCGATTTCCCTGCTCAACATTGACATTAAGCTATTTGCCAAATTGCTGGCTAACCGACTGTCCCCTTTGATGCCGGGCCTGGTTCACACTGCCCAGGTTGGCTTTATCTCAGGCCGCGAGGCCAGGGATAATATTTGCAAGATGCTCTTACTGATACCCCCATGTGCTTGCTCTCGGTGGACGCTGAAAAAGCGTTCGACCGTGTACATTTGGGCTTCCTGCGGGCCACACTCCAGCAAATTGGAGTTGACTTGGGGTATCTGAGTAAGGTGCTTTCTCTCTATGGTGACGTGTCGGCACGGGTGCAGGTTAATTGGCTTCTCTCCAACTCCTTTCCGGTCCGGAATGGCACGCGACAGGGTTGTCCCGTCTCCTCTTTTATATGCACTGGTCATGGAACATCTAGCGACTGCCTTACGGAACTGTCCTAGTGTCCATGGCATGCAGCTGGGCAACCGCCAGGTCAAAACGGCTTTATACGCACGACGACCTCCTCTTATACATCTCTCAGCCGCGCGTTTCCTTTCCGGCCATCCTGCGTGAGTTCCGTCGCTTTGGCCACCTGAGTAATTTCAAGGTAAATCTCTCTAAGAAGCAGCCCTCCTTGCGAACGAATTCCCCTTCAAATGGCACCGCACTTCCATTAAATATCTCGGGATTCACATCCCTTTAGACCTCTCCCTTCTCTACTGCCTTAATTACTTACTGTTCTTTGAATCCCTTCCGACAGGTCTGCGTAAATATGGTTCCCTCATGCTCTCATGGTTTGGTCGCATCAACGTGCTAAAAATGGATGTCATGCCCCAGTTATTATATGTGTTTCAAGCTCTGCCCATTCCAATACCACGCTCCTTTTTTGTTCGCGCCCAGACTTTGTTTGGGAGATTTGTGTGGGGAGCGTCACGAAGCAGGTTACGCTTCCGGACATTGACACGCCGTAGACATCGTGGTGGTGCGGGCCTGCCCGACCCTAGAATATACTATAGCGCGACAGTATTGTTGCGCCTTCTTGACTGGCACTATCGCGGGGCGGACAAGCAGTGGGTCTCTATAGAGGCCGACTTGCTGTCAGCTCATCTCCCCCTCCTTGCCCTGGGTTCCGTCTCACTTTCGCCCCAGTATTATCAGACACTCCACTTTGTCCTCTCATTTCCTCAAGACCTGGGATTCCATAAGCGCGGGTGGTTGCATAGCCAGGGTCCCGGGTCCTCTCAGCCCTCTGTTCCGAAATCCCATGTTCCCACCGGGTTGCTCTGCTGACAGATTTCTTTGCTGGTTGGCTAGGGATGATGTTCGTTTGCATCAGGTCATGGATAGCACTTCTCTTCCTTCTCTGTTACAATTGCAAGCCTCTCATCCCAATCTCCGTTTGTCCTGGTTGGAACATGGCCAGCTCACTACCTTCATCCGCAGGTTCTCCCTGCTTCCCACGCTCTCTTCCTCTTTAACTAACCTGGAGCTTGCCCTTTCCCAGACTGACACCACTCCGCGCGCCCTCTCTGTTCTTTACAGCATTCTCCTCCAAGACGCTACACCTGGGCCCCCCTCCTACATTGGCCCCTGGGAGTCTGACCTCGGTACTCGCCTCTCTACTGCCGACTGGGATAAATCCTACCTGTACACACACAAACTCCCGCTGTCCTGTAGTGCGCAGGAAAAGAATTACAAAATACTGACCCGCTGGTACCGCTGTCCTGACCTCTTACATAGGATCTACCCTGGCGTCTCTGACCGGTGTTGGCGCTGTGGTTTCGAAAAAGGTACCTTATACCATATCTGGTGGTAATGCGTGGCCCTTAAACCCTTTTGGGATGCCGTCTTTGAGCTTTATGCCAAAGTGAGTGGCAGATCTGTCACGCCTTCACCCCAGCTCGCACTTCTCTCTATTATACCGGGGAGGGTCTCTGCCGTTAAAAGGGACCTTTTGCGACACTTCCTCACCTCCGCCAGAACAGTTATCCCCAGGCATTGGCGTAGCACTGCTGTGCCTACCCTGGTGGAGTTCCTTCAGGAGCTTCTCCTTATTAGGAGAATGGAGGCCCTGGTGGCTGAGGACTCGCCCGACCCCTCCAAATTTGAGTCCCTCTGGCGGCCGTGGGTGGTGTTTCAGGAGTCCTCTGAGTTTCTCTCTTTTTTTTCTTGACTTGGGGTTGTTCTGTTTTTCTGTTGGTGCAGTGTCTGGCTGCTCTCCATTTCTAAATTTCCCCTTCCGTTCCATCTCCTACCTCCTCCCTCCTGTGTCCCTCCCCTTCCCTTGTCGTGTCCTAGGCCTCATATGTCTTGTACACCTGTGTTCCCCTTTTGGTCCCCTTCCTATTGATGTTTGTTTTAATTTACTGTTAGGTGGGTGGCCCTGCGGTAGCTTTTTACAGTTGACCTTTTAGTTTTTGTTTTTTTTTAGCTATCACCCACCTAAAGTTATAGTCATTTTAGTTGTCATTGTGTCATTTATTTCTGATCCTATTGCGGCGGGCTTCGTTGGCCTTTTTACCCAAACTTTCATTACTGTGCCTTATCCATAAATAAGGTGGCCTGCGTGCCCCCCCCTCTGTTATTGTTTTAACTGATATTGATGTCATAGCATTGTACCCCTTTCCCTTTTCTTTTTTCTGTTCTTATTATAAAACTTTAATAAATTTGATTAAACATAAAATATATATAAATTCTAGAGCTTCTTCTATTAGTATCTTTGTTAATCTTCCTGTAAATGTATAAATTAATTGACAATTAAGAATTACCGTTGTGGGACAAAGGGCAGTGTCAGAGGATGCATGGGCATAGCTCCAATTGTCAATATATATTTTTATAAACTACTAAGAGGAACACCCCAACACATACTTCTAAGAATACTGTATATACTCTAGAATTGTTACTTCATGAAGAATACCACATTTTCTATAATTATATGACAGGAGAGCTGGTCCTCTTCAAATATTTTACGTAGTACATAAAAGCCCTTCTACACTTTGTATGGCTAGAGAGCAGCGTGGTTTCTGCCTTGGGTAAATAAATTACTTATTGTTTCAACTTCAGAGTTTCCTTTCTAGTTATACCTATAGGCAGCTACCCTGTAAGGAACAAGTACTGCACCTTCCAAGAGCTGGGTCAGAGTCATATCAACTAGCCAACCAGAACTCTATAGCGATGGGCAGCAAAATGTCTGAAACAAGTCTCTTCTACAGATGGGTGAGATCCTTAATCTTGTATAAATGCTGTTTATTTTTATTTACTTTTTATACAATATTTTTATTGAATTTTTAATTTAATAAAAAGTTACAAACTTTTATAAAGCGGAATTGAACAACTAGGATGCTCATCAAAGAAATAAAACCGGTAGAATAATCTCAGATATTGCAATTTTACAAAATGTAATGCAGGATAGCTACTTGTAGATTCAGATGTTTCCACTGAATATTTGTTTATGCCATGTGTACCTATACCACAATATAAAATTCAATGCAAATCACCCACAACACATGACATAACAATGTAATATTTTTCTGTGTGCCAATATGTGGAGCTGAACTCTTAACACTATGCTCCCGCCATTACTATGGGTGCAGTCAAACAGGGACTTAACCCTCAAGCAACTAACCATCAATTCAAGGTGTGCACTTGCACCATCTTACACAACAATAATATTTGTTTCTAAGTTTCTAATATCATTTTGCAAGAATTCTTTAAATAATTGCTCAGGAAGCATTGACCTTTCCCAGCTTGATAATAATTAATTGCAAAGACATCACCTTGATAATGGAAGAGAATGTTTTGCTCTCTGATGTGATTCTCCCAAAGGAGCTGATAATAGATTTGATGAAACTCAAAATAGCAGTGTTAATCTAATCTTAATGTTTTAATAAAAATGCTCTTTTCTGCAATGACACAGTTCTTTGCAATGGTGCTATTAACAAGCAAAAAGTTTAAATAATTTAAGGCATCCTGTACATTATTAATGGAACAGTTCCTCCAGTTTCCTTTTCCTGTGTCCCTTCTTGAAAAGATTACAACTCTTGTACCAGTGACAATTAATTGTAAAGGCCAATAATTCATAACAATGTTTGTGGTTTAAGAAGTGCAAAGCAAGAGGAAATTTTGCTGTATTTTATCTGCTTTCTAATCTGTCACAAACAATAAATTATTATTCACATTAGCCTATATGGATATCACTTATTATAGACTGAATAGCCATAATTCCTATCATAAAGTTGCCCAAAGGAATATCATTATTAGTTAAAACACAATCAGAATCCAACAAAATACATTGTTTAACAGATGTCAAACACTGTGAAGCAACCTCTAAATGTGTACAGTATTTGAAACATCTGACCAAATGTATGCTGTGCTGGTGCATCCAGCCATCTGGACTTGATGTCAATAGCCAGCTATTTCAAATTTGTGCCACATTTGTACTTCAAGGTCTACTTTGTGAGAATATGTGTTTGTTAAGGTAATATAGAGTAAATATAATAGTATATTAAATATAATTGTACTGTAACAGTGCTATTTTCAAGGTAACAAATCAACTGACATTTTGCAAGTGGATGTCATACTTTTAAGCACAATACAAAATATGCTTTCATTTATGCATAATTTATAAAAGTTGGGTGAGCTGTATAGTTACTAGTATGTATAATATATTAAAGGGTGGTTTTGCATACTGATGATATATCCACAGGATGCACTTTAAGGGCACAGACAGTTTTGGGCTTAGGGTTTAGTGATTTTTTTAGTTTCTTTTTTTTTTTTTTTTTTTAAATTGCCAAAATACAGAAAGCTGTAATACTTTTAGGGATAAGTTATATTTTTCAATGGCACCTTTTTAAGATGCTTATAACTTGTTGACTTAATTTTGTTATTTCTGAGAGGAATGGAAATAAAAAACTATTTTCACCAATTTTTTACATATTACATTTTGAGCCATTCACCATAGAGTATAAACAACATACCATTGTGGGGCACATATGACTTTTTGATTCCTTTTTACTCCATTTCTGAAGAAAAATGACTAAAAACAACTTAATTTGAGTTGTTTTTTTAACTTAATTCTTTGCACCATTTTTGCTGGATAGACAAAGCATTATTTTTATAATACAGGATGTTTGGAACCTGGCAATCCGAAGAATGTACTGTTTTTTATTTTTATTACTTGTTTACATAATAAAAAATGTATTCATAACTAGATTTTGTGAATGTAGAATAAGAAAGGCATCTTTGGAAAGTGTAGAGGCAGCCCTACAAGCTACTGTCATCAGTTTGACACTGATTGTTGTGCTGACAGGCTCCCTTTAACCCCTTAACCCCTTAAGGACACAGCCCAAAAGTGCGTTAAGGACCAGGCCTTGCTTTTCAAAACTGACATGTGTCTCTTTATGTGGCAAGAACTTTGAGACGCTTTAACTCAAGTGATTTTGAGATTGTTTTCTCGTGACACATTGTACTTCATGTTAGTGGTAAACACTAATCAATTTTTTTGTATTTATTTATAAAAAAATAGGATATTTGATGGAAATTTGGAAAAAAAATCACAATTTTCAAAATGTGAAAGTCTCTGCTTTTCAGACAGATAGTCATACCACCAAAATACATTAATAAATATTATCTACCATATCTCTGCTTTATATTGACATCATCTTTTAATCGTCCTTTAATTTATTTTGGATGTTAGAAGGCTTACAAGTGTAACAGCGATTTTCCAGATTTACAAGAAAATTTCCCAAACTAATTTTTTAGGGACCACTTCAGTTCTGAAGGGGATTATAAAGGCCTATATATTAGAAACCCCCCATAAATCACCCCATTTTCAAAACTGCACCCCTGAAATAATTCAAAACAGCATTTGGGAAGTTTGTTAACCCTTTAAGCATTTCACAAGAATTAAAACGATATCGAGGTGAAATTTAGACATTTCATTTTTTTCCACTAATCCCTTCATTTAGCCCTAAATTTAACACATTCACAAAGGGTTAAAGGAGAAAATGCATCTCCCAGTTTATTATACAATTTGTCCCGAGCACAGAAATACCCCACATGTGGGTGTAAATTGATGTTTGGGCATTCGGCAGTGCACAGAAGGGAAGGAGCGACACTGGACGTTTGAAAAGCAGATTTTCCTGGAATAGTTTTCAGGTGCCATGTTGCATTTGAAGAGCCCCCAAAGTACCAAAACAATGGAAACCCCCTAAAAGTGACCCCATTTTGGAAACTACACCCCTCACAGAACTCATCAATGGGTATAGTGAGCATTTTGACCCCACAGCTGTTTCACAGATTTTACTAACACTGGGATGTATAAATGAAAAATTACTAAAACGTCACTTTATCCCCAAAGTTTTCATTTTCACAAGGGGTTAAAGGAGAAAAAGGACCCCATAGTTTGTTAAACAATTTCTCCTGAACACAGCAATGCCCCATATGTGGTCATAAACTGCTGAATGGGTACATGGTGGGGATCAGAATGGAAAGAGCGCTATTTTGCTTTTGTAGGGCAGATTTTGCTGGAATAGTTTTCAGGTACCATGTCGCATTTGCAGAGCCCCCAAAGTACCAAAACAGTGGAAACCCCCTAAAAAAGTGACCCCATTTTGGAAACCACACCCCTCACAGAACATGTCAAGGGGTATAGTGAGCATTTTGAACCCACAGCTGTTTCACAGATTTTATTAACATTGGGACATGAAAATGAAAAATTTCTTTTTTTCCAATAAACTGTCAATTTAGCCCCAAATTTCTCATTTTCACAAGAGGACAATTGAGAAAAAGCTCCCCAAAGTTCGTTACACAATTTCTCCTGAACACAGAAATGCCCCATATGTGGTTGTAATCTGCTGTATGGGTACATGGTGGGGCTCAGAATGGAAAGAGCGCTATTTAGCTTTTGGAGGGCAGAATTTGCTGGAATAGTTTTCGGGTGCCATGTCGCATTTGCAGAGCCCATAAAGTACCAATACAATGGAAATCCCTCAAAAGGGACCCCATTTTGGAAATTACACCCCTCATAGAATTTATCTAGGGGTATAGTGAGCATTTTGACCTCACAGCTGTTTCACAGATTTTATCATCATTGGGACGTAAACATGAAAAATTACTTTTTTTCCAATAAACTGTCCATTTAGGGGCATATTTTAAATTTTTGCAAGTGGTTAAAGAAGAAAAAACAACCCACAGTTTGTTACACAATTTCTTCTGAACACAGAAATGCCTCATATGTGGTTGTAATCTGCTGTATGGGAACATGGTGGGGCTCAGAATGGAAAGAGCGCTATTTAGCTTTTGGAGGGCAGATATGGCTGGAATAGTTTTCAGGTGCCATGTCGCATTTGCAGAGCCCCTAAAGTACCAATACAATGGAAACCCCTCAAAAGGGACCCCATTTTAGAAACTACACCCCCCAAGGAATGTATCAAGGGGTATTATCATTTTGAGCCTAAAAATGCTTCCCAAAAATTAATGTACAAAGTGAAAATTGAAGTTTTTGAAGAAATATCCAATTTCAGAATATGTTGCAGCCACTTTGTGGCATCAGAGACATCAACTCCTAAAACTATTAAGTGGGCTATCCCGGGGGAAAAAAATTATATATGTGGGTGTAACCTGCTGCTTGGGCACACAGCAGGGCTCAGAAGGGAAGGAGCACTGTGTTTTTTTAGCTTTTGGTGTACAGATTTAGAGGGACTTTCTGGTCGCCATGTTGTTTTTGCAGAGCCCTGGAGGTGCCAGTAAACTGGAATTCCCCAAGAAGTGACCCCCATTTTGTAGGGGCGGTTTTAGGGTCTCTGCAAATGTGACATGGCGTCCAAAAACCAACAATCTAAATCTGCGCTCCAAAAGCACATAGCGCTCCTTCACATCTGCGCCCTGTTGTGTGCCCAAATGACAGTTTATGCCCACATGTATGACCCTGGTGTACCCAGGATAACATACTTAATGCCATATGTGGGTATAAACTGCTGTTTGGGCACAGCCGAGCACAGAAGGGAAGGAGCGCTATTTTGGTTGTCGGAGCACAGTTTGGTTTATGGACACCATGTCACTTTTGCAGAGCCCAAGAATTGCCAGTAAAGTGGAATCCACAGACTTGTGACCCCATTTTGGAAACTACAACATTCAAGGGATTTATCAAGTGGTGTAGCGAGCATTATTAACCCTTAAGTGTTGCATTCTTTTAATTTCCAGAAATGAATGCACAGATGATAATGAAAAGTTAAAAATAACATTTTTCCAGAGATACGCCATTTCAGTGCCCCATATGTTGTAGCCAGCTTATGTCTGCAGAGACACACACTCCAAAAACTGTTAAGCGGGTATCCCGGGCACAACAGCTTTTGGAGCGTTCATCTCTGATACAAGCCGGGCACAACATATTACGCACTGAAATGACGTATTCCTGGAAAAATTGTCATTTTCACCTTTCACAATCATCTGCGTATTCATTTATGAATAATAAATTATAGCAACACTTGGGGGTTAAAAATGTTCACTGTACCCCTGGATAAATTCCTTCAGGGGTGCAGTTTCCAAAATGGGGTAACCTGTCAAGGGATTCCACTTTACTGGCGTTTCAGCTCTGCAAAAGTGCAATGGCGTCCAAAAACCAAACCGTCCAAGCCTGTGCTCCAAAAACCAAATAGCGCTCCTTCCACTCTGTGCCCAGCTGTGTCCATACAGCAGTTTATACCCACATATGACATTAAGTACGTTATTCTGGGTACAACAAGTGTAATACATGTGGGCATAAACTGCAGTTTGGGCACACAGCCGGGCGCAGAAGAGAAGGAGCGCTATGTGGCTTTTGGAGTGCAGATTCAGATGTTTGGGATCTGGACGCCATGTCATGTTTGTAGAGCCTGTAAGGTACCAGAAAAGTGGATTCCCCAAAGGAGTGACCCCATTTTGAAAACTGCACCCCTCAAAGAATTTATCAAGGGGTGTAGTAAGCATTAGTATCCCAGACGTGAATACACAGCGGATGGGGAAAAGTGAATATGTAAGCTGTGCGGAGTTGCATTGGGAACACCAAATTCCCTACTAGTTCCCCAGTAGTTCCTATTATTGGGGAGGTCACTCTGGGGGTCACTTCTGGCTTATTTTCCCTCATAAGCTCTAAATCTGGGGTGTCCCCTGATATCTGCTCACACAGCTTATACATTCCCTTCCTGACGCAGCCAGTTATGTTCTAAAGATTTGGCGATTTTTGGGGTTTTTGTCTTCACATTGTATGAGCTATATATTCTTTATTTCTCTGGTGATGTAGCCATATGAGGGCTTGTTGTTTGCGGGGTGAGATGTATTTTGTAATGACATCATCTTTGGGCGCCTATAACCTATTGAATAAATTTTATTAACTCTTTCTTGTTGGATTAAAAAATACCCCATCAATTCTGACACTGCGTTTTACCTTTGAAATTTTTCACCATGCAGCATAAAGCATAAGTAACATGTTACCTTTTTTCTACAGGTCGGTACGATTACGGAGATACCTCATTTATACTGTTTTTTTTATGCGATACTAATTTTGCAGAACAAAAACCCATTTGGGGACATAAATTAATTGTTTTTGCATCACCATCTTCTCAGATGCGTAACATTTTTATTTTACGGTTTACAGAGTTGATTTAGGGCTTATTTTTTGTGGGACAACCTGTGCTTTTTATTGGTACTATTTTGGGGTACATATGACTTTTTGATCACTTTTTATGGCATATTTTGTAAGGTGAGATGGCGAAAAATCATTACTTTTGGCGAGTTTTTTCCGTTTTTTTTCTCCGACGTTCACCGTGTACATTAAATATTGTTTCAGTTTTATTGTACAGGTTGTTACGGACGCGGCGATACAAAATATGCATTGTTTTTATTAATTTTTAGATTTTATTTTATATAATTCATTTTATATAGCAAAAGGGAATTTTTGGGGCTTTATTCTTTTATTAATTTTTTTAGAACACTTTATTTTATTTTTTTTTCACTTTTTTTTACTTTTTCATGTGTCCCATTAGGACACCTGAGCCAGCAATGCTTTGATTGCTGGCTCAGCACTGTAGACTGCAAGACACGAGCTTACAAGTGTCTTGCAGTCTATACAGGAAGTGAGGCTATGCAGACGCATAGCCTCACTTCCGCAGTTCTCGGCAGGATCAACCAGGTAGTGGGGTCTCCAGGCAGCCTGGGGTCACTGAGAAGACCCCAGGCTGCAGGTTATAGGTATCGGCACCCCCCCGATCTCGCCGCGGGGGGTGCCGATTGGAGCGGCAACATAGCGGAACCCCTTGGATGCCGCGGTCATGTTTGACCGCGGCATCCAAGGGGTTAAGACCTCGGATCGGAACTCAGTTCCGACCGGGGGATATGGAGCAGGGTGTTAGCTGCCAGTTACAGCTAACACCCGGTAATAGTACGTCCAATGTCGTTAAGGGGTTAAAGACCCAGCCCAAAAGTGCGATAAGGACCAGGCCTCGTTTTTCAAAACTGACATGTGTCACTTTATATGGCAATAACTTTGAGACGATTTAACTTACACAAGTGATTTTGAGAATGTTTTTTCGTGGCACATTGTACTTCACGTTAGTGGTAAACACTAATGAATATTTTTGTATTTATTTATAAAAAAAAATAGGAAATTTGATGGAAATTTTGAAAAAAAAAAATTGCAATTTTCAAAATGTGAAATGCTCTGCTTTTCACACAGATAGTCATATCACCCAAATACATTAATACATATTATCTACTATATCTCTGCTTTATATCGGCATCATCTTTTAATCGTCCTGTAATTTATTTTGGACGTTAGAAGGCTTACAAGTGTAACAGCGATTTTCCAGATTTACAAGAAAATTTCCCAAACTAATTTTTTAGGGACCACTTCAGTTCTGAAAGGGATTATAAAGGTCTATATATTAGAAACCCCCATAAATCATCCCATTTTCAAAACTGCACCCCTCAAATAATTCAAAATGGCATTTGGGAAGTTTGTTAACTCTTTAAGCATTCCACTGGAATTAAAACAATATGGAGGTGAAATTTAGACATTTAATTTTTTTCCACTAATCCCTTAATTTAGCCCTAAAATTAACACATTCACAAAGGGTTAAAGGAGAAAATACATCTCACAGTTTGTTATGCAATTTCTCCAGAGCACAGAAATACCCCACATGTGGGTGTAAACTGATGTTTGGGCACACAGCAGCGCACGGAAGGGAAGGAGCGACACTGGATGTTTGAAAAGCAAATTTTGCTGGAATAGTTTTCATGTGCCATGTCTCATTTGCAAAGCCTCTAGAGTACCAATACAAAGGAAACCCCCAAAAAGTGACCCCATTTTGGAAACTACACCCCTCACAGAATTCATCAAGGGGTATAGTGAGCATTTTGACCCCACAGTCGTTTCACAGATTTTACTAACATTGGGATGTATAAATGAAAAATTACTAAAACGTCACTTTATCCCCAAAGTTTTCATTTTCACAAGGGGTTAAAGGAGAAAAAGCACCCTACAGTTTGTTAAACAATTGCTCCTGAACACGGCAATACCCAATATGTGGTTGTAAACTGCTTTATGGGTACATGGTGGGGTTCGGGATGGAAAGAGCGCTATTTGGCTTTTGGAGGGCAGATTTTGCTGGAATAGTTTTCAGGTGCCATGTCGCATTTGCAGAGCCCCTAAAGTACCAATGTACCAATACAGTGGAAACCCCCTAAAAGTGACCCCATTTTGGAAACTAAACCCCTCACAGAACATATCAAGGGGTATAGTGAGCATTTTGATCCCACAGCTGTTTCACAGATTTTATTAACATTGGGACATGAAAATTAAAAATTACTTTTTTTCCAATAAACCATCAATTTAGCCCCAAATTTTTCATTTTCACAAGAGGACAAAGGAGAAAAAGCATCCCAAAGTTCGTTACACAATTTCTCCTGAACACAGAAATGCCCCATATGTGGTTGTAATCTGCTGTTTGGGTACATGGCAGGGCTCAACATGGAAAGAGCGCTATTTAGCTTTTGGAGGGTAGATTTTTCTGGAATAGATTTCGGGTGCCATGTCTCATTTGCAGAGCCCCTAGAGTACCAATGCAATGGAAACTCCAAAAAAGTGACCCCATTTTGGAAACTACACCCCTCATAGAATTTATCTTGGTTTATAGTGAGCATTTTGCCCTCACAGCTGTTTCACAGATTTTATTGACTTTGGGACATAAAAATGAAAAATTACTTTTTTTTTTTCCAATAAACCGTCCATTTAGCGACATATTTTTAATTTTTGCAAGTGGTTAAAGAAGAAAAAACCCACAGTTTGTTACATAATTTCTTCTGAACACAGAAATTACCCATATGTGGTTGTAATCTGCTGTAGGGGTACATGGTGGGGCTCAGAATGGAAAGAGCGCTATTTGGCTTTAGGAGGGAAGGTGTGGCTGGAATAGTTTTCAGGTGTCATGTCACATTTGCAGAGCTCCTAAAGTACCAATACAATGGAAACCTCTCAAAAGTGACCCCATTTTAGAAACTACACCCTTAAAAGAATGTATCAAGGGGTATTATCATTTTGAGCCTAAAAATGCTTCCCAAAAATTAATGTACAAAGTGAAAATTAAAGTTTTTAAAGAAATATCCAATTTCGTTGCCTAATACATTGCGGCCACTTTGTGGCATCAGAGACATGCACTCCTAAAACTATTAAGTGGGCTATCCCGGGGACAAAAAAATTATATATGTGGGTATAAACTGTTGCTTGGGCACACAGCAGGGCTCAGAAGGGAAGGAGCACTGTGTTTTTTAGCTTTTGGGGTATAGATTTAGAGGGACTTTCAGGACGCCATGTTGTTTTTACAGATCCTTGGAGGTGCCAGTAAACTGGAATTCTCCAAGAAGTGACCCCATTTTGTAGGGGCAATTTTAGGTTTTCTGCAAATGTGACATGGCGTCCAAAAACCATCAATCTAAATCTGCGATCCAAAAGCACATAGCGCTCCTTCACATCTGCCCCCTGCTCTGTGCCCAAATGACAGTTTATGCCCACATGTATGACACTGGTGTATCCAGGATAACATCCTTAATGCCATATGTGGGTATAAACTGCTGTTTGGGAACAGTCGGGCACAAAAGGGAAGGAGCCCTGTTTTGGTTTTTGGAGCACAGTTTGGTTTTTGGACACCATGCCAATTTTGCAGAGCCCCTGAATTGCCAGTAAAGTGGAATCCGCAGACATGTCACCCCATTTTGGAAACTACACCCCTCAAAGAATTTATCAAGGGATGTAGTGAGCATTAGTATCCCAGACGTGACTGCATAGTGGATGGTGAACAGTGAATATGTAAGCTGTGCAGAGTACATTGGATACACTAAATTCCCTACTATTTCCCCAGTAGTTCCTATTATTGGAGGGGTCACTTCTGGTTTATTTTCCCTTGTAAGCTCTAAATCTGGTTTGTACCCTGATATATGCTCGCACAGCTTATACATTCCCTTTCTGACACAGCCAGTTGTGTTATAATGATTTGGCGATTTTTGGGGTTTTTGTCTTCACATTATACGAGCTATATTTTCTTTATTTTTCTGGTGATGTAGCCAGATGAGGGCTTGTTGTTTGCAGTAAGAGATGTATTTTGAAATGACATAATTTTTGGGTGCCTATAACTTATTGAATACATTTTATTAACTGTGTTTTAATTGTGTTTTACCTTTTAAATGTTTCGCCATACAGCATACAGCGTAAGTAACATGTTACCTTTATTCTGCGTGTCGGTACAATTATGGCAATACCTCATTTATATTGTTTTTTCATGCGATACTAATTTTGCAGAACAAAAACGCATTTGGGGTCATAAATCAGTTATTTTTGCATCGCCATCTTCTGAGATGCGTAACGTTTTTATTTTGCAGTTCACAGAGTTGGTTTAGTGCTTATTTTTTGCGGGACAATCTGTGCTTTTTTTGGTACTGTTTTGGGATAGATAAGACTTTTTGATCACTTTTTATGGCATATTTTGTAAGGCGAGATGGCGAAAAATCATTACTTCTAGCGTTTTTTTTCCGTTTTTTATTTCCGAAGTTCACAGTGTACATTAAATATTGTTTCAGTTTTATTGTACAGATTGTTACGGATGCAACGATACCAAATATGTATTGTTTTTATTATTAATTTTTTGGTTTCTTTTTTATATAATTCATTTTATATAGAAAAGGGGAATTTTTGGGGCTTTATTATTTTATTAATTTTTTTCATATACTTTTTTTTTTTTTGCACTTTTTTTACTTTTTCATGTGTCTCATTAGGACACCTGAGCCAGCGATGCTTTGATCTTTGGCTCAGTACTATAGACTGCAAGACACGAGCATACATGTGTATTGCAGTCTATACAGGAAGTCAGCGCTATGCAGACGCATAGCCTAACTTCCGGAGGTCCCAGAAGGATCAACCAGGTAGTGGGGTCTCCAGGCAGCCTGGGGTCACTGGGCAGACCCCGGGCTGAAGATTATAGATATTGGCACCCCCTGATCTCACCACGGGGGGTGCCGAGGGTGGCGGCAACATAGCGGCATCCAAGGGGATAAAGCCTCCGATCGGATCTCAGGTCTGACTGGAGGTTATGAAGCAGGGTGTTAGCTGTCAGTTACAGCTAACAGCCAATTCCGATGCCGCCCGGCCTCGGGCGTAGTATTACACCCTGGTGCGAGAAGTACCTTGCGCCCAGGACGTAATAGTACGTCCAAGGTCGTTAAAGGGTTAAGGGTTCCAAGGTCCACAATCACAATGGTTATATTACTCACAGTAGTATTGCAGTATGTTGCATGAATGAGAAAATGCCTTAAGGTTAAGCTCCCTCACTAACATGGTGTTTACTATTCCTGCTGCATTCACAGATGCCTTGGAAAAAGATTATTAGGAAGTATATTTCAGCTAATGCAGAATCCTTCAAGACACTGGACTTTAAATTAGATGGCCTATAGGTCATGCACAGCCACTTTTCAAATCCGTGGCTTTCCTGAATCCAGCACCAATTTAAAGTAGTAATCACTACCTTGTCCCTGGCCTTAGAACGTCATTATGGTGAAGTGCGGAACCATATCTTGAACAGGGCACGCAATCTTCCTGCACTTCCAGATACGTCAACACAACTTCTTAAATATTCTGACCTAGCACCCTTCATTCTCAGGAGACAGAGATCTTGCTATCAGTTATGCTTGAGCTACAAGGAGAACAAATGAAATACAGATTCAGGTTTCCCTTGAATCTCAGCTTTCAGATCCAATCCCGCTTTTATGGTTGAGATGCAAGAGCTAATTTCACAAAAACACAGAAACTGGCTGATAACAGAAAAAGAAGCTATTTTAAACCGTTACAGCACTGTAAGCCAGAGACAGACCTCCAAATGCCTTCTCCAGCGCTTGCTACAAGGCTAGATGGACTTTGCAGAATTTGAATGTCTTAATTGGCAGCACCAGGAACTGTACAGGTAATAAATGCTCCAATAACTGAAACCAAACCATAACCCACAATTGAATTATCCTGATAAGAAACAGGATAATAATGGTCCAGGTAAGAGTCAAAAACCAGGAGAAGTCGTCAAAGGCAGACAAAACCAAAATCCAATAAAAGGCCAAGGGTCAAATCCGAACAAGTATGTAAATGGCAGAATCAGCAGGCAAACTAATAACCAGAAAACAAGCCAAGGGTCAGAATGAAGCAATCCAATACACACACGATCAGGTTCACTGCCAAACTAGAGAACTAAATTATCCTTCTCAGCTGCTAATTGGACAACCCCAGGGAATTTTTGAAAGTTCAGAAGCTTCCTAGGTTGACACAGTAAACTTAAAGTTATAGCAGTCTAATTGAGAATCCTTACACTCACATGTATACAGTGTAGATACTTTCAGAGGCTTGAAAAGCTCTCAGGCAAGAGGAGATTCAGCTTGGCTTCGCTGTTGCCTTACCTCCATGTCGACTTTGATTGACTTGTGCTTGGACTCCATGAGACTCTCATCCCAGAACCAGTGATAACTGAGCTAGAACTCCACGCCAATGACCTCCTGATTTGGTTGCAGAGTGTCAGGATCTTAATTGATAATCTCTTTGTTTTGCCAGTACCAGTCCCTTAGCAAGATGGTGTTTTGTGTGTTTCCTGTCCGTGGCCATCTTGGTTCCTACCTGTTGATTATTTGAACTCCTGCACCAGATCACTCAGTGCCTGAGTATTGTGTTTGAAGTTTACTTCTGACAATCCTTGAGCTGGGGCCTACTAATCTCAGTTAGTTCTGTATTACCTGCTACACTGTGTATACCTGCTACTGCCCGCTGCACTGTGGATACCGGCTACTGCCAGTGCACTACAAGTTCCAGCATACTGCCTGCTGCATTGTGGATGCCTGCTACGGCCTGCTGCACTGTGGATACCAGCTACTACCAGTGCACTACAAATTCCAGCATACTGACTGCTGCATTGTGGATACCTGCTACTGCCTGCTGCATTGTGGATACCTGATACTGCACGCTGCACTGTGGATACCAGATACTACCAGTGCACTACAAGTTCCAGCATACTACCTGTTGCACTACAGATCCCAGCCATTGGACTCCGGAAGCCCGGTAAGAGAGTCTTGACACAAGGTGCTCGACTGTGTCCTATAAAGTGCGTGTTACTCTAGCACAAAAGTATGATTATCAATTTCCAGTTTTGTAATATTGACTCATCTGCAGACCAAACTTTGCCTCCATTTGTTGGGGGACCGTTTACACGCCCCCATTCTATAATCCTAGGCTGTTACTGTTAGAAATAGACCTGGGACCTCTACAGTTGCGACTGTGAGGTTTCCAGTCTTTTCTTTAAACTTTCTGTACTTTTGTGTCTTCCCCTTTTAAGAACTGCTTGTTTGTCTGTCCCGAGTCTTTATTAGGCCACTTCTGTCTTTTCTTCACTGCTGGCTATTCAGTATTCCTGGTGGTTAACCTGTTTGTATCTGAACCTGCTCGTGTTTTGTGTCTGACCCCTGGCTTCGTTATCTGACCTTGTCTCTGCCTTCCAACTCTCTGTTACTAACCCCGCTTGCCTCCTAGACTTCTCTCCGCTGATACCAATTTTGAACCACGCTGATATCTCGTTGCCAACCGGACTGTCGACTATTCTCCTACCTGATCCTTCTGTACTGCGCTGACCTCTCGTTACCGACCGGACCGACAACCACGATATTTACTCTGCCATCTAACCTGGCGAATGAAGCTGCTCTACTGCAGTAATGGACATTTACAGCCCTTCTGCCAGCTCCAACACAGTTCTGGCGAGTTGATCTTATCTTCTGGGTCTGCTGTTACCTGTGGTGCGCCGAGCGTGCTGTGCCCTCTCAATTGTTGCTAACTTTTGCTGAAGGAATCTGCCACCACTAGGGGCTCTGGTGAACACATCCGGAGGCTGGACTTGGCTGTGTTGTGAGGCACGGGGTGGTCAGGATTGCTGACCATAGTTTCTAGTAGTACCTGGTTTCTAGAACTATTTTGCCGGTCCAAGTTTTAAACTGTGTTTGTTCCTAACAGTTACAGCTGCTCAACGCCTCTGTCTTACTGACTGACTATTCTCAGATTTTCTTCTACCCCTGTGCTTATACCAACAGAGTCTAGGAAATCTGGACCTGGCTTATGGTGCATTGAAAGATGAGCATCCTACTTTTGAGTCATCTACCCCCATATTACTATTTGGTGTAAATGTTACGTTTTATTTTTATTTTATAAGTCTGTTTTATATCCTTTGATACTTTCTGCCTCATGATTATGGGGTTGTCCTTATTATACTTCTAGTTTTTATCATTTGTGTAGTGCAATGGCTAGATGCATGTGTATGTAGGCATATACAGTATCTCACAAAACTGAGTACACCTCTTACATTTTTGTAATTATTTCATTATATATTTTCATGGCACAACACTGAAGATATGACACTTTGATACAAAGTAAAGTAGTCAGTGTACAGCTTGTATAACAGTGTAAATTTGTTATGCCATCAAAATCATTCAACATACAGACATTAATGTCTAAACCCCTAACAACAAAAGTGAGTACACCCCAAAGTGAAAATGGACAAATTGTGCCCAATTATCCATTTTCCCTCCCCGGTGACATATGACTGAGTGTTACAAGATCTCAGGTATGAATGGGGAGAAGAAGTTTTAAATTTGGTGTTATCGCTCTCACACTCTCTCATACTAATCACTGGAAATTCAACATGGCACCTCATGGCAAAGAACTCTTAGGATCTGAAAAAAAAAGAATTTTTGCTCTACATAAAGATGGTCTAGGCTATAAGAAGATTGCCGACATCCTTAAAAACTGAGCTACAGCACGATGGCCAAGACTTTAACAAGATATGTTCCACTCTGAACAGGCCTCACCATGGTTGACCAAAGAAATAGAGTGCCCATGCTCAGCATCATATCCAGAGGTTGTCTTTGCAAAATATATGTATGAGTGCTGCCAGCATTGCTGTAGAGGTTTAAGGAGTGGGAGGACAGTCTGTCAGTGTTAAGACCATACGCCGCACACTGCATCAAATTGGTCTGCATGGCTGTGTATAAACGGATAGCACTTTTTTCACAGACCCATAGACTTGAATGGCTGAGAGAAGTAGAGAAAAGAAAAAAAATAGTGTATGTGATGATTTTTTTTTCTTAGTGTCTCTAAGTCCATGAAAAGAAACAGATATGGGAATGGCTCTATTGACTATTATGGGTTTGTTTTTTTTTCACTTTCAGGACATGGATAGAAAAGTAATTATTTTGAAAGGGCTTTTAATCTAATTTTGCTCTTCCTGGTCACCTGGACCAGGCGGGATTCACTCCTAGTCACCAGACTTCAAACAATGTTTGGAAGGCTCTGGTCCTAGTACATTGGGCCAACTCTGCAACTACATGATTGACATAGAAAAGGCATTTGTCAGTTTCCCGGGAATACTTTTTGACTGTCCTTCAGGTTTGAAGCTTCAGGTCCATTTGTGAATGCTTTAAAAGTCATATATTCATCTCCTAAAGCTTCCTACCGCTTCTACCCCCCCCCTTTTGTTGACATTGCACGTACTCAACAGGGGTGTCCTCTGCCACTGACCTTTTTTACATTGGTCACGGAACCCCTGGAGAAACCCATTAGTTATCATTCTAATATGACCAGGTTTGATACAGTCTCCAGGACCTAAAAGGTCAATCTTTTTGCATATAACCTAGTGGTCACATTGATCAAACCTCTCACTTCACTACCCAAATTATTTAACATTGGACCTTTTCCTGAATGTGTCTTTGTTTTTACTTAACACATCAAAGTCTGAGGTCCTTTATTGTAATGTCCCACAACATACCCAGAACTTAATTGACTTTAACCCCTTCATGCCACAGCCAATTTTCATTTTTTCATTTCCATTTTTCCCTCCCCCCCCCCCCCCCCAATCCAAGAGCCATAATTTTCAGTGAACAGAATCATATAATGGTTTATTGTTGGCAAAACAAATTGAATTTTGTAATGACACCATTCAATATCCTGTACAATATATTGGGAAGCTGGAAAAAATTCTGAATGAGATGGAATTGGAAAAAAAAAACGCATTTGCGCCAATTTCTTATGGGTTTCATTTTTATGGCATTCACTATGTGGTGAAAATGACATGTTAGGACCGGGTTCACACTATCGTTGGATATCCGTTATGATAGCGTCCATTAAAAAAAAAAAAACTCCTTTCATAACAGACATTAACGGACACTAACTGATGTTAATGTGTCCATGTTTTTAACTGATCCATTTAATGTCAGTGTTAATGTTTAGTATCCGTTTTTATACTGTCAGTTTTTTTTTGTTTCTGCTTTCTGAGCATGTGCAGAAAAAAAAACTGACAGTAATAACGGTCAGTATAATGGACACCCGTCTGTTACGGTCCATTACCCATAGACTTTAATGTTAAAAAATAACGGACGCTTGACATCCATCATGAAATAATTTTTTTTAACGGACACAAAAGTCCTGCATGTAGGATTTTTTTGTCCACGATAAAAAAAAAAAAAACAACAAGTGACAGATTTGGTGTATAACAGACACTAACAGTCGCTAACAGACACAAGATAATTTCCCATTGAAATTAATGGAAATTTTAACGGATTTGTGACGGTTCAGCTAGTTTCCGTTGCTAAAATCTTGTAACGGACAATAGCAACGAACACTACTGGTGGTCATCAGCAGTAGTGTGAATGCCCCCTTACTTGTATTCTGCGGGTCAATGTAATCACGACGATACAAAATTCATATAGTATTTGTAATGTTTTGATACCATTTAAAACTTTGCAAAATAGAAAAAAAAAATTAGTGTCGCCATATTGTGACACCTGTAACTTTTTTTTTATATTTATGTGCATGGAGCTGACTATGGTGTATTTTTATGCGGGACAATGGCATTTTTATTTATACCAATTTGGTGAAGTTCTGATGGTTTGATCACTTTTTATTCCATTTTTTTTATAGGAGGCAAAAAGTTGAAAAAAAAACAGCCATTTGCCGATTTGGATTTTTTTTCCCCCCGCTACGGCATTCACTGTATGGGGGCAAATATTTTAATAGTTCGGGAATTTTTGAGCACGGGGATCCCTAAAGTGTTTATGGTTAATTTTATTTATTAATTTATTTTTATATGTTATCTTGGGAAGAGGGTGATTTGAACTTTTAGTTTAGGGGGTCTGATCGCTCACACTATACATTGCAGTACTAATGTATTGCAGTGTATAGTGAAATCTATTCAGCGTGTAATAGAACTGATCTAATGACAAGCCTGGTAGCCTTCAATAGGTTCCCGACTGTCATGACAACCGATTGCCGCCCTCTGATGACATTCCGGAGGGTGGCGACCGGGAAAACATGGTGGCGCCCATGGCACCTGCGCACTTTAGATGCCGTGGTTGCGTTTGACCACAGCATCTAAAGTGTTAATAGCTGCAATCAGTGTCGGCACCAATCGAAGTTGTTAGCAGTGGGTGCTGGCTCTCTCCATACACCCCTTCACACCCAATCACATACATGTATGTGATTTTGCGTGAAGGGGTTAAAGGGAGTCTGTCAGCAGTAAATTGCTTTAAACCTAAACAGAATACCTTGTCTCTACATTTTCCAAATATGCCTCTGTTATTCAGCTGCGGAGTCCCATTTTAAAGAAAGCTAGCATTTTATTTGTATGCAAATGATGGCAAAGTGTTTTGGGGGCTTGTCTTAGCTTGTATCGGCTTTGGTCTGATTGGGTTACAAGCCAGACGTCTAGCTACAAGTGTTCCATCGACATCTTGCCACCTCTCTCAAAGGTCTTAAAATCCAATGCCATGCATCTGGTCAAGTGTTGTATTTAATCTTTGAACATTATATTATATAGTATATAAGCAAGAACTTTTTTTTAAGAATTCACAATTGGTGAATTTAATTTACTTAGTGTTCAAGTCCGTGCCTCTGTGGTCTCTTCTGCATAATACACAGTTGCTTCAGTCCCTGAACCATCATTCTTTAACTACCAAGGAGTCAATACATTTCTACAAACTATTTTCCTTTTCTTTCTTTGGTTGCAGAGGCAATACATTTGGAAAGTCTTCAGTAGCTGGGACAGGGAAACTGGTCAGGGTTTAGTGAAAGCTGAATGGAGAAAAGTACAAAGATATTCTTTAAAGAGGTTGTTCAGGCATTTTTTTTTATTATTTTAAATATGCCAGGGAAGGTGAAAAAAATATTTTAAAAAATCACACTCACCTGTCTCCGGTGCTCTGGATTCCTCCCAGCACAGTCCGCTCCTTCTGCTCCACGTCTTCCAAAAATGAAACTGCTTAGTGACTGTGACGTCACAGATCTCTTCCTCTGAAGCCACTGATTGGCCTCAGTGGACAAGTGACTGCTGAGGCCAATCCGCGGCCTCAGCAGGCCTCAGAAAGAGACCCATGATGTCACAGGTAGTGACATCACATTCCCTTCGCTGAGGCCCCTCATTGGCCTCAGTGGTCACTTGTGGCTGGGACTTCTGCCACACATCAACACTGGACCAAGAAGACTGGACTGCGCTGGGAGGCACCGGAGCATCGGGGGAAGGTGAGGATGATTTAAACAATAAATTCAATGTCCATTTTTGCCTGGACAACCCCTTTAAGGCCAACGTGATCCACAGTGCCTCAATGAAAGGACCTCAGAAGTGTCCCCTTCCTACAAGACAATGACCCTAAGCATACAGTCAGGACAACACAGTAATTTAGGGAAAACTTAAGCCCAATCAAACATCTGTGGAGAGACCTGAAAAAGGGTGTCTACCAATGACCCCCATCCAACCTGACATAGATTAAGGGGATTTGTAGAGAGGAATGGCAGAAAATTCCCAAATCCAAGTGTGCAAACCTTGTGGTATACCCAAGAAAACTGGAGGCTATAATTGCTACCAAAGGTGCTAAGCCTAAGTACTGAGTAAAGGGTCTGAATACTGAATACTGAATTTGACAATGCAATATTTTAGTTTTTCTTTTTCAGTAAATTAGCAAATATTTCTAACATTCTATTTTCTAATATTCTTTGTCAATATGGATATTGAGTGCGGAATGATACCCGCATCAGTTTTTTTTTTTTTTTTTTATCTTAGCACAAGGCTGCAACATAACAACACAATTTGAAAAAGTAAAAAGGTCTAAAGACTTTCTGAATGGATTGTATGTGTCTTACCCTACAGAGTTGCGTTATCAAAACGGGCAGCAATGTTTTAAAATTATCTCATTTCGTAGCTAAAATTACCTGTTTTCACTGTTGTTCTTTATCATATATTTACTCACCTTTTAAATCATATTTCCAATTTGTTAAATCGCATACAATATACTGAAATAGTTGAATAAAATGCAAATTTGAGCCTATTTTAGGTGGTTTGGTTTTCCGCCAACAATTTTTACACATGGAATTATAAAATAAATATTTGAATTTAAAATTTGAAATTCATGCTGTAAATGGTCATTTTCTATGGTCATTTATAATAATTACATTCCTGAAATTGTAATTATATATGCAAACAAAGAAGCATATAGAATACTCCTTTTTATACAGTTCCCCTTTTCAGAGTTGGCAAAAATAATAAATCTTTATGCCAGCCAGAATAAAGCTAGATTCTTCTTTTCTCTCTATCTCCATCTTCAGTTAGATTGCTTGTAGATCTGCTGAAATTAGATGTCAGTGTAAATTATGGTTTAGTCAGCCCTACTAGCCACTGCTATGACGGGTAGACACATAAAAACAAGATGCCATTGAAGGTAATTGCTTTTGATCTTAAAGTTCTCAAGTGATAAAATTGGTGCTGATATGCTATTTGCATCTAGAGTCTATTTTAATTGACAGAGAGGAGATTTGCCCCTCCTTCTGTTTGAAACGCTGCTCACCATACATACAAACACTTGTTTTACTCTTTTCTATGTGGTTTCTGTGAAATTGTGCATAACAAAAAAGGGGAAGTTCTATAGTCGTCAGTAAAATGATGAAGTTAAATATATATATTTTTTTTATTTTTCTATCGTTTTCTGTCCTGCATTTCAATACCTAACTCGCAGAATTCATAACTATGAGATTACGGACAAAGTCTGCCTGTAATTCAAACCCCAACCTTATTATAACAAATAAACCACACAAACACTGCATGACGTTTGGTTGACATTGGTTATAGCATCCCTATATTAAGCCCTTAAGGACCATGCCTATTTTGGCCTTAATGACCAAGCCAAATTTTTGAAGATTTGGAATGTGTGAACATTTTTGGAAATGCCTTTTTAATGGTTTTGTATAACCTAGTTGATTCTGACATTGTTTTATCATGAAATGTGGTACTATATTTTAGTAATAAAAGTAGACCGATATGATATACATTTTTATTAAAAATATTCAAAAAAAGACATTTTTTGAATAATTTTTTTTTCTGTTTTTAACTCTAATATGTCAAAAATTTCAGTATTATGTCTACTTTGTTTTTAAAGCAATGTATGTAATGCATTCTACATTTTTAATGTACTACAAAACTCTGAGTTTGTAAGGAAATATTGAAACTTTTGACGTTTAGTGTGCTTTCATGCACCTAACAAGGTGCCCAAACATATGGAACCCCACACAAATTACCCCAATTAAAAAAAACTATACCCCTTTAGGTATTCAATCGTGGGGGTATTGAGTATTTTGAGTTCACAGTTTTTTGTGCAAGAATTAATACAGTGTTGTTGTAAAAAAAATTTAAACTGTATTTTTTTCACAAATGCGTTATTCAACTAGAGGTATAGTGAGTAGTTTGAGTCATTATTTTGTGGGCAGAATTTAATGCAAAGTCACTGCAAAAAAAAAAATGTGTTTTGATTTTTCACAAATGCGTTACTTATAGGACATATATTTCATGAATGGAACATGAAATTGAGGAAATGTACCTAAACATTTATTGCCCAATTTCTCTCGTGTTCACAAGTACCCCCACTTAGACTGTAATTTGTTGCTTAGCCACATGGTGTAGCTGGAAAGTACAGAAGCACTCTATGGCTTTCAGGACCAAGTCCTAGCTTGAATGATTTCTAGGCCCCACTCCCTGCCTGCAAAGGATTTGAGCTGGTAGAATGATGTAGCACCCCCAGAAGTGAACCCATTTTAAAAATTACACCACCTAAGGTATTCAACTAGAGGTATAGTGAGTAGTTTGAGTCTATGTTTTGTTGGCAGAATTTAATGCAAAGTCACTGAAAATTTATTATAATCTGATAAAAATGGACAAACCAGTATTAGTGTGAGTGTCTCATAGATAAATGGGGAATGGGTATAGAAGTCAAATAATGTTAGGGACTTTCAAAAATCTTTGCCTTCGTATGTCCGAGACACTATGGACGTCCTGAGGCATTTGGAAGATATCAATGTACCTGCAGGAACTTTTTTGGCATTCTTGGACGTGGAGGTGCTTTACAGCTCCATACCCCACGATAAGGGGTGTGGGGCTGTGGCGCATTTTTTTTAAGTCATGGGCTCTCCATCTGAGTTCTCATAATGAGCTGATCATGACCCTACTTCGGTTTATCCTGACACAATTATTTTGTGTTTGACCGGCGCTTCTTCCACCAGCTGCAGGGTACTGCCATGGGCAGCCCTGCAGCTCCTACTTATGCCAACTTCTTTTTAGGGTGGTGGGAGGAGCGCTGTGTCTTCACTGAGCCACACGGGGAGTGGATATCTAACATCCTCACATGGCTCAGGTACATAGATGATATCCTGATTCTGTGGACAGGAACCATGGAATCCTTCTGGAGATTTGTAGAAAGACTTAACTGTAATGAGCTTAACTTGAAATTCATGGTATGTATTGACGCCCTGTCCACTACATTTTTGGACCTTAAGATCTATATTAGGGAAGGGGGGGATGATTGAGACCACACTGTTTCGCAAGGATACAGCGACAAACAGTCTCCTTAGGTATGATAGTGCACATCCTGTCCCCCTCAGGAGAGGTACCCCCAAAGGACAGTTCCTGCGGGTACGCAGGCACTGCTCTAATTTTCAGGACTATCAGACACAGGCCCAGGCCTTGATGCAGCGTTTCGTCAATCGAGGTTATCCAAGAAATGTCCTGCATGAGGCACGGCACTTTGCCACTAGGTGTGACAGAAAATCTCTTTTGGTACCTAGACCGAAGGATGAGAAGAAGGGGTTGATTAGGATGATAGGGACCTTCGATCAGGCTTCGGGAGAGGTGAATAGAGTTCTTCGGTCTTTTTGGGACATCTTGAGACAGGACCCAATGATTAGGGTTACCATTACCACAAAAGCATCAGTTACTTACCGTCGTGGTTGTAATTTAAGGAATAGACTAATACACAGTCATCTAGAGCCTGTGAAACCCACTCTTACGTGGCTGGGAAGTAATCGGCCAGCAGGGACACACAAGTGTGGTAACTGTAGAGCATGTGATTATATTAAGGGTGGCAAAGTAGTGAAGGCGGTAGTTACGGGGGCAGAGTTTCAGATTAGAGATTTTGCTAATTGCAGGACGATGGGAGTAGTGTATGTTGCGACATGTACATGCCCACTTAATTATGTGGGGAAGTGTAAGAGGGAATTACGACAGAGAATCCTTGATCATGTCGGGAATATTACGCGTAGGGAAGAACGCCCTCTTAGTCTTCATGTGTGGCAACAACATGGAGGAGACCTCATGTCGATTAAATTTCAAGTTATTGAAGTCATCCATAGGCCTGCCCAGGGTGGAGACTGGGATCGTAGAATACTTCAAAAGGAAGCACAATGGATCTTCCACTTTAACAGCGTAAGGACCAAGGGTCTCAATGATATGATCTCTTTTGCTCCCTTTATTTAATGCCTATTTTATCCTTTGTTAGTGCAGGGGCGGATGGCTGTATTTGGCGTGAGATCAGTATGTGGATATTAGGGGAGGTAGCATGTGAGAAGTACCACAAAAAAAGGGGGGTATTCACCTATAATTAATAGAGTTAGGATTTGGTGAATATGAGTCTGCTTTACCCGCCCATTTATGGAATATACGCTGTTTTTCAGGCTTATGGTATGGGTTTATTTAACAGTGGGTTGTGAAGGATCTCTTGGTGTTTACACGGTCCCCACAATATATTTTCTTGCATAGAAGATAGTGTAGATCTGGGTGTAGTAATAAACTCATTTATTGTGCTTAAACATATGTCCGTGACATTTGAGATCGGTGGTTAGTATACACTATTGGATTAGTTGTTCCTTACATCTACGTGATCGTACATCTAGGAGAACTCTGTATAGTCTCCACGGGACCATTAGCTTCTTTTTTGTTTATCACAGCAACAGGGCACGCCCCCTAGTGACGAAACGGAGGCTGGACAAGCACATCATCATTCTATTGGCTCATTCTCAGTGAACGCTCCTTAGGTGGGTGGAGCCTGTACCAGGCACTCTGGTTTAAAACTACAGCCAAGCGCAGTGTGAGCGTTGGATGTTCTAAGTACCGTGGATCACCACAAGAGCCCCGGTAACTGCAGTTTTTACTGCACTTTGACTACTGTGATTGTACCTAATTGCCTTTGGAATCATAGAGGAGCTAGGCATAGGGGGATGGACTCTGACGCTAAGATCTAACTTTTTCACTGCCTATTTCTGGAGGCAGGATCAGCGTTCGGAGACATAGCAGGTCCTGCTATATGATATATACAATCATTTCTATTTGCTCCTGATGAACCCATTTCAATAATCTAATGGGGGAAACGCGTTGAGCTTTGAAATCGGTGCTGGGACAAGTTGGTCTCAGCGCTGCTGTATGTATAGCAGCTCAGATGTTCTTGGAGCCGTGCATACTGCTCTGACACTGGGCATTCAGCTGCTGTATAAATGACAGCCTTGGGCAAATCGATATGGGATGTGAATATTGAGCTGGAAGCAGACTTATTCTGTTTATGAGCTTCCAGTGATCATTATCACAATACCATGTATATTTTTTAGTTGAATAAAGGGAGTGCATGTTGCTTCATCTTCACACAGCTTTATTTATCGTGATATAGTCTTTGGACAATCAATGTGATTTTATTCATCTCACACTTATTCAGAGGGATACTGGGATAGTAAAATGTTTCTGGATTGGACCTGGATGTTCATGGACTAACTGGGGAAGACGCAGGCTTTGATTCATCCTGTTACAGCCCCGTTTTGACATTACATTAATTTAAGGTCTAAATGAATTGACTGCTATATATGAACGAATGTGGTTACCTAAAAAAAAAGGGAGAGTAGCAAATAGGAGATTATAGGATCTGGACCTTTGTGCTGCAGGTTCGATACCTGGGGATTGAGTTAGGGTTACTCCAGCTACTGGTCACCATATCCACGAAATATTGGCATCTCATAGACCCCTTGTTTTTTTAAGGTCCCTAATATTATTTGACTTCTATACCCATTCCCCGTTTACATATGAGACACTCACACTAATAGTGGTTTGTCCACTTTTATCAGATTATAATAAATGTTAAGTTTTATTTTTTTTAATTCCACTCCAATCTGTGACTTGAAAGTCACTGAAAAGAATAAATGTGATTTTATTTTTCACAAATGTGTCACCTATAGGACATATATTTCATAAATGGTACATGAAATTGAGGAAATGCACCACAATATTTATTGCCTCTTTTCTCCCGTGTTCAGAAGTTCCCTCACTTAGGGAACAATCTGCTGCATGGCCACATGGTGAAGCAGAAAATTAAAAGAGCACCCTATGGATTTTAGGATATATAGTCATTTTAGCTTGAATCATTTCTAGGACCCACTCCATGCATGTAGAGAGTTTTAGCAGACATAGTGCTGTAACACCTTAGGAAGTAATCCAATTTAAAAAGTACACCCCTCAATGTATTCATCCAGGGGAATAGTGAAAACGTTTTAGTTTGTGAAGTGATTGAGTGCACCCTGAAAATCCCATACCGGAGGGAGTGGGAATGGAAGGTCTCATTGCCAACCTACCCACCAATTCATAAAAAGAAGTGTTTTACTGAAATGCCAGTTGGTATAGGGGCAATACGGTAATAAGGGATAATAAAGTGAATGATGACATATTTTCATGGGGAATTTTACAAAATAAATGATGGGAGTTTAACAAAAATCTACAGGGGTGTGCCAAAGTCTAAAGCAATCATGGATACAGAGACCTGGATTTGAGGGACAGGTCTCATAATGGTAGGTTGGGTCTCCTCTAATTCACCTCTTGTGATACACACTACACCTCTTTTGAGGCCTCCTCTTTGTCTCTGTGGGTGGAATTATTCCAGGGAAGTGCTTACTTGAAACAATTCTGGACACAGAAGTTCCTGCAACACTGCTGTCCTCTCTCTCTCTCTTTCTCTTTGGATGACCAAATAAAAGGGCTTTGATAACTTGTTCTTGGAACTCCAAGAATTTCCCCCTGTAGCCAGCAGCTCTGTATATAAGAAATACATTATATAGGGCACCAATTTTTTGTATCAAACCCGTGATTATCTAAGGGCACTGTAAGGTTGCAGGACTTGATTGGACAGATCCACCCCCCCCCCCCCCCATGAAGTTATTATAGTCCTGGATGCACATAGGCTTGTTGGTAGGCACTGTGCTTCCAAAGACTGGGACGGGGGTGGATATTTCTGAATGGATGCTAGTTAATAAAAGGACCTCCCACATGATATTGTTGTGGCACACTGCCCTACTGTAAACCACTCTGGCTCACAAAGGTTTTGGGCAGATGTTTCTGATTATGCATGATCATACCACAGGCAACAGTACTCCTTGCATACAGGCACTAAAAAAGTTTTCTAAATACAGATGGTATCCCTTGCCTAAATGGGGGAGTATTAGATCCCAAACAATTTTCCTGTTGTTGTAAGTGTAAGGGGGCAGTCTGGGGGCTCTAATACGTTATTCTTTCCTTCATATATTCTAAATTTGTGGGTATAGCTGTGGTGCTCTCACACAGTTTGTATAGCTTCACGCCATACGTGGCCCTTAAAATGGACAAGAGACTCGTCCATTGCCACATTTTTATCCAGGGTACACATCTGCCAAATTTGAAATTATAGTAGGAAATGATAGGACAAAACTTGTGTAGACGGTCATAGTTAGGGCTATCGGGGGGGGGGGGGGGAGGGTGTTATCAGTGAAATGTAAAAATTTGAGCAATATTTCAAAACGGGTTCTCCGACATAATAGTGGAATACATTGGGTTGTAATATAAAATATAATTGCTCCAATAGGAACTGTAGGTTTTTTAAATTATGCCCATATTGAGCAACAGGCCTCAGAATTTTTTAATTTCAACTGGACTGGTAGGGAACCAGATATGTGGCCTTGCAAAGGAGGAACTGGGATTTGCGGCAATGAATTGCTCTGCATATAGATTTCACTAGGCGGTGCTTCAGCACTAGCCCTAGCACACCTACAGGGAGGCTCATCTACAGCCGACTCACTTGAAGAAAAGGAGGACAGCAAAAAACTGAACCTCTTCTCCGCTATCAGAGTCGTCATCTGACCATGAAATGCAAATGCTTTTTCAGTAGTATAACAGCGAGACATTTTACAGCAGTAACTATAAACTAATCTTTTTTTTTTTTTTTTTTTTTTTTTTCTCCATGGCATTGCATCTCATGACGAACCTGTATATCATTTTACATTAAGGGGTTAAATTAACAAATCTTAAACAGGTTATCCAGTTTCAGACCAATATTATGAGACAAATTTTATTATTTGTCTAATGAAAAGTAATATAATTTTCCAATATATTTTCTGAATCAATTCCTCAAGGTTACCATGATCTCTGCTTGGTGTCATTCGTTCAGCTTATTTCCAGTGGATAATACTCAGGTCATGACCATGTGATGAACATACAGGTGCACAGTTCGTTACAAGACAGATGTCTGCTGTGTTGTGAACCTATGTGCAACTTAAAGCTTGTACAGTGCGACAAAAAAAGGAAAAAAAAAAATCACCACATGTTTAGAGCAAAACTGGCTGCAGCAGGAAGAATATATAAGTAGTGCAATTGTATATCAGGGGCACCCCAGAATTACATTATACAAGAGAAAACACACCATAACTGACCCACCACACTGGCCCCCTTAATTTTTAATGTGCTCTCCAGAGCACCCCCCAGTATAATGCTCCAAAGTGGCCTCACAGAATATAACGTGCTCTCCAGAGCCCCCCCCCACATTATAATGCTCCACAGAGGCCCCGCAGAATATAATATGCTCTCCAGAGGGTCTCCTCCCCCAATATAATGCTCCACAGTGGTCCCACACAGTATAATATACTGGGGAGGATCCCTCTGGATAGCATATTATACTGTGTGGGCCACTATGGAGCATTATGTTGGGGGGGGCTCTGGAGAGCATGTTATATTCTGTGAGGCCACTTTGGAGCATTATACTGGTGGGCCCTCTGGAAAGCATATTATACTGTGTGGGGCCACCGTGGAGCATTATACTGGGGGTTCTCTCTGGATAGCATATTACACTGTGTGGGGACACTGTGGAGCATTATACCTGGAGCCCCTCTGGATAGCATAATGCTCTTCAGTGGCCCCACACAGTATAATATGCTATCCAGAGGGCCCCTTCCCCAGTATAATGCTCCACAGTGGTCCCACACAGTATAATATGCTATTCAGAGGGCCCCCTCACCACTATAATGCTCCCCAGCGGCCCCACACAGTATAATATGCTATCCAGAGGGGCCCCCCAGTGGAACTACAGACTCCCTTAGTGCTATTATTATATTATACTCTGGGGTCTCTTCAGACCCCAGAGTATAATAATCGAAGGCCCGGGGGAGGTGAGAGAAAATAACAAACAGTTATACTTAACTTGCCTTACCTCTGATGGGCCTCCTCACGCAGCTCCGCTATACCCGCCGGCGCTGGCTTCCTCTTGCTTGCGGCTGACATCACTCATTGTGGACATCACCCCTTTAATGACAGATACCAGATAACAATAGAGCAGCACATATCTACACAAATATATACAAGCAGTTAAAAAAAACAGAACTTTCTTCTCACGGCAATTAAAACAAAATAGAGGAGAAATTTAAACATTTAATTTTTTTTCAATAATACGTTCATTTAGCTCTACATTTTACAAATTCACAAGGAGTTAAATGTGAATACACATCCCACAATTTTATTATGAAATTTCTCCTGAGCATGGCATTACCCTAAATGTGGATGTAAACTGATCTTTGGGGAAACGGCAGGCCATGGAAAGGAAGGCACATCACTAGGCTTTTGAAGAGCATATTTTGCTACAATTGTTTTTAGGTGCAATTTCACATTTGCAGATTCCTTGAGATAACAGAACAGTGGAAACCCCTATTAAATGACCCCATTTTAGAAACTACACTGTCAAGGAACTTAAAAAAGGGGCACTGTGAGCATTTTGATCCCGCAGATATTTCTCAAAATATATTCAAATTGGGACATGAAAATGGAAAAAAATACTTTTTTAAATAAAATGTTGATTTAGACCCAAATTCTTAATTTTCACAAGGGATTAAGGGAGAAAATGTACCCCCAGTCCTTTACAGTATATAATTTCCTTTAAACATGGAAAAACCTCATAAACTGCTGTATACATGGTAGTGCTTGGAAAGGAAAGAGTGCTATTTGGCTTTTGGAGGGAAGATTTTCTAGGAATAGTTTTCGGGTGCCATGTCAGATTTACAATGGAAAACCCCAAAATGTGATCCCGTTTCAGAAACTCTATCCCTCAATGAATTTTTTGTTTTTGTTTTTGCTCGTGTTTTTCTTCCCTTAATAAATCTATGGGGAAAACACTTGCATTTGTAAGCAAAAATTGACATGCCATGTTTTTCAAAAATGCATGAATGGAAAACTGAACTTTTCTGCAGCTTTTTTTTTTTTTACCCGCATTGTGTGGATGGGATTAGCTAGAATATCATTCACTTTGCTAGTACTGTAAAATGCAGTGTTTATTTTTGCAATGCGGGGCCTTAGCCTTAAAGGGGTTGTCCAGGCCAAAATTACATTTTTTAATTAGGCCAGGGAGGTGAAAAAAAAAAAAATCATGCTCACCTGTCCCTGATGCTCAGGTGCCT
Source organism: Leptodactylus fallax (assembly GCA_947044405.1). Lineage (NCBI taxonomy): Eukaryota > Metazoa > Chordata > Amphibia > Anura > Leptodactylidae > Leptodactylus > Leptodactylus fallax. Next base: position 6,562,748 of record CAMRHE010000024.1, read on the forward strand.
CCCAGCGCGGTCTGGTCCTGCAAGTCCATTGTTGTCTTCTGGTGGAAGTCCCCGCTGAGCATGACCAGCAGCCTCAGCGAAGGACACGGGACATCACTACTAGGCCAAGTAACGGTTTGAGCAGAAGGGACATGGGACATAAAAACTGGCGAGGAATTCCACTGCAAGAAGGCAGCTGAGCAGCAGGACCAGACCATGCTGGGAGGGCACCTGCACATGGGGGACAGGTGAGAATGTTTGTTTTTTTTTTTTATTATTTTTTTTTCACCTCCCTGGTCTAATTAAAAAATAAAATTATATTTCCTCAGGAAAATGTCACAACTTTCCCATATGGAGCTCTGTACCTATCTGAAATTTAGTTCCATATGGGAATAATGGATGGTAAGTAGTAGATACAAACTCCGAGTTTAACCATACACTGTGCTGACACTCGCTTTTACTCATTTTAACATTAAAAATGCTCCAAAAATTACCCTTTTATTGGGGAAAGCTGTTTGCCAGTGGTTTTTAGACCCCCATGGCAGCTATATTGCAAACAGCTATGGATTCGTAGAAAAATTTGCCCGTTTGAGGACTTGTAAGTGCTACAGCTTTGTTGTTATTTGGGAGACAAATTTGTGGCTGTGAACTATTTGAAAAGTGATGAAGTTGGCTTTTCAAAAAAAAAAAAAAAAAAAAGCCACCAAAATATTATCCCTTTATGAGAGCAAAATGCCGCATCAATATTGCATTGGTATTGTAAAATGCAATGGTGGGATTGTTTGTTTGTTTTATTTTCTTTTTATTATGCCAAGAGATGATACGTGACATTGCCAACTATAGAATTTATAAGAAAATGTGGAACACACTATCAGTGAGCCTGGCCTGCCAGCTGAATATTTTCTGAAATGGATTATTCTGACTCTGAAAACAACACTTGGGAGGCAGAAATGAACCTGGATTAATCTCCCGCTTATCCTTGTATGAGATCAAATTCCACATCAACAGCGTGTTGACAGAGTGGCAATTTACCAATGAATCACCACCTCCAGATCTTGTTCCAGGGACCAGCGATCCACACCAAAATGTAATCTTGGTCATCTTTAACCGAGACTATGGGAGGGGCATAATGCTCTGTGAATTTTTTTTTTTTTTTTTTTTTTTTTTTTTTTTTTTTTTTTTCATATTTTCCTTCTCTGCTTTCAAAAATTCATAACTTTTCTGGTTCAATTAATTTTTATTAAATTTTTAAAGAATTAAAACATACAAAGTAACATCAAGAATCAGGTTCAAAGACAAACATCGAGAAATATGGAACAATATCAAATAGCTGAGAGAATAGTCAGTGAATCAATATATAAAAGCGTAATAAGCATAATACAGGAAAGCGCCAAAGGGTATAAGTAGAGATGAGCAAATTTCTCAAAAGTTTGATTCTGTAGATCGATTTGAATATCCCAAAAAATTTGCTTCGATCCAGATTAATTTGCAGCGAATAACGTTTAAAACACCTATTTCCTGGCGTCAAAGAGCCTGTATAATGGTGTAGAACACTGTGCCTTGCAGTAACACGCATAGGGAGCCTACTGTGATAGTGAAACAATACTGTGAGTCAGTATGACACACACATGACAGGTGTCGCTCTTAGAACCACTACACACTTCACTTATTTGGCCAGTTATAGGGCCAAAACTGACCAAATAACTCAAGTGTGAACTCAGCGTTACAGGTCCATGTTAGTGCCAGGTAGAAAGAACTGTGCAGAGGTCCAACATCCTACTGTAGCGTGAAAGAGCGCACTCCTTTTACACCGTCATCTGTTGATTCCACATAGATGTCTACAGAGTGGCAAGGCGACATAATGTGGAGTTTACAGCAGCATGAAGAGGCCACAAAGTGGCAAGGCGATATAATGTGGAGGTAGTAGCAGCATGAGGAGGCTATACAGTGACCCAGTAGCAGCAGCATGAGGAGGCCATACAGTGACCCAGTGGCAGCGGCATGAGGAGGCCATACAGTGACCCAGTGGAAGCGGCATGAGGAGACCATACAGTGAGCCAGTGGCAGCAGCATGAGGAGGCCATACAGTGACCCAGTGGCAGCAACATGAGGAAGACATATAGTGAGGTGGTGGCAGCAGCATGAGGAGGCTTACAGTGACCCAGTGGCAGCAGCATGCGGAGACCATACAGTGGCAGTGGCATGAGGAGGCCATACAGTGAGCCAGTGGCAGCGGCATGAGGAGGCCATACAGTGAGCCAGTGGCAGCAACATGAGGAAGACATACAGTGAGGCGGTGGCAGCAGCATGAGGAGGCCTTACAGTGACCCAGTGGCAGCAGCATGCGGAGACCATACAGTGACCCAGTGGCAGTGGCATGAGGAGTACACAAAGTGACCCAGTGGCAGTGGCATGAGGAGGCCATACAGTGAGCCAGTGGCAGTGGCATGAGGAGGTCATACACTGACCCGGTGGCAGCGGCATGAGGAGGGCATACAGTGACCCAGTGGCAGCAGAATGAGAAGGCCATACAGTGACCCAGTGGCAGCAGCATGCGGAGGCCATACAGTGACCCAGTGGCAGTGGCATGAGGAGGCCATACAGTGACCCGGTGGCAGCAGCATGAGGAGGCCATACAGTGACCCAGTGCAGCGGAATGAGGAGGCCATACAGTCATGGCCAAAAGTTTTGAGAATGATACAAATATTTATTTTTACAAAGTCTACTGCTTCAGTTTTTCTAATGGCAATTTGCATATACTCCAGAATGTTATAAAGAGTGATCAGCTTAACAGCAATTACTTGCAAAGTCAATATTTGCCTAGAAAATGAACTTTATCCCCCAAAACACATTTCAACATCATTGCAGCCCTGCCTTAAAAGGACCACCTAACATCGTTTCAGTGATTGCTCCATTAACACAGGTGTGGGTATTGATGAGGACAGGGCTGGAGATCAATCTGTCATGATTAAGTAAGAATGACACCACTGGACACTTTAAAAGGAGGCTGGTGCTTGCCATCATTGTTTCTCTTCTGTTAACCATGGTTATCTCTAAAGAAACACGTGCAGTCATCATTGCACTGCACAAAAATGGCCTAACTGGGAAGAGTATTGCAGCTAGAAAGATTGCACCTCAGTCAACAATCTATCGCATCATCAAGAACTTCAAGGAGAGAGGTTCCATTGGTGCCAAAAAGGCTCCAGGGCGCCCAAGAAAGACCAGCAAGCGGCAGGACCGTCTCTTGAAAGTGTTTCAGCTGCGGGATCGGGCTACCAGCAGTGCAGAGCTTGCTGAGGAATGGCAGCAGGCAGGTGTGAGTGCATCTGCACGCACTGTGGGGCGGAGACTCTTGGAGCAAGGCCTGGTCTCAAGGAGGGCAGCAAAGAAGCCACTTTTCTCCAGAAAAAAACATCAGGGACAGACTGATATTCTGCAAAAGGTACAGGGAGTGGACTGCTGAGGACTGGGGTAAAGTCATTTTCTCTGATGAATCCCCTTTTCGATTGTTTGGAACATCTGGAAAACAGCTTATTCGGAGAAGAAGAGGTGAGCGCTACCACCAGTCTTGTCTCATGCCAACTGTAAAGCATCCTGAAACCATTCATGTGTGGGGTTGCTTCTCAGCCAAGGGAATCGGCTCTCTCACAGTCTTGCCTAAAAACACAGCCGTGAATAAAGAACGGTACCAGAATGTCCTCCAAGAGCAACTTCTCCCAACCGTCCAAGAGCAGTTTGGCGCTCAACAATGCCTTTTCCAGCATGATGGAGCACCTTGCCATAAAGCAAAGGTGATAACTAAATGGCTCAGGGAACAAAACATAGAGATTTTGGATCCATGGCCAGGAAACTCTTAATCCCATTGAGAACTTGTGGTCAATCATCAAGAGACGGGTGGACAAACAAAAACCAACAAATTCAGACAAAATTAAAGCATTGATTCTGCAAGAATGGACTGCTATCAGTCAGGATTTGGTCCAGAAGTTGATTGAGAGCATGCTAGGGAGAATTGCAGAGGTCCTGAAGAAGAAGGGTCAGTACTGCAAATATTGACTTGCTGCATTAACTCATTCTAACTGTCAATATAAGATTCTGTTACTCATAATATGAATGCAATTATATTTCTGTATGTGATAAAAACATCTGACAAACACACATAAAAACCAGAGGGCAGCAGATCATGTGAAAATATAATATTTGTGTCATTCTCAAAACTTTTGGCCATGACTGTACAGTGACCCAGTAGAAGTGGCATGAGGAGGCCATACAGTGACCCGGTGGCAGCGACATGAAGAGGCCATACAGTGACCCAGTGGCAGCGGCATGAGGAGGCCATACAGTGAGCCAGTGGCAGCGGCATGAGTAGGCCATACAGTGACCCAGTGGCAGTGGAATGAGGAGGGCATACAGTGACCTAGTGGCAGCGGCATGAGGAGGACATACAGTGACCCAGCGGCAGCAACATGAGGTGGACATAGTGACCCAGTGGCAGAGTGAGGAGGTGGCAGCAGCTTGAGGAGGCCATACAGTCACCCAGTAGCAGAGTGTGGAGGTGGCATCAGCGTGAGTAGGCCACAGAGTACAAGGTGATATAATGTGGACCCCACCCAGTATTTTATGCTCCCAAAAGCCCCCCCTCCCTCCACTCTGGTGGTATTATTATACTCTGGAGTCTCGTCAGACCCCAGAATATAATAATCAGAGGCCCAGGGAAGGTGATTAAAAATAACAAACTCTCATACTCACCTTGCCTTACCTTTGCTTGGCATCCTCGCTCCATCCTGCCATCTTCAGTGTCTTCAGGTCCTCTGCAGATGTCGCTGCTGAGGCCTGTAATTGGGCCTCAGCGGTCACTGACGTCATTACGCGGCCACGCCCCATGTGACCGCTGGGGCCTAATCACAGGCCTCAGTCACATGACGGAAGAGCGCCAGAGAGAATGCTGTGCCCAGGAGAGATGAGCATATGTATTTATTATTTTCAGTCACCTCCCCTGAGCTGCCATCTAGTGGAAAGGGGCCTGGCAATATGAAGGGGGCCCTTTCCAATAACAGTATGTAAAAGGTTGGGTAAACAGGCTTTCCCCGACTGCTATCATAGTGGTCCAGAGCCCGGCCATCTCCAGCTGGCCACGTGCCCCATACCCCACCGTGCTCGTCACGCCACTGGGCAGGTGTCAGGCATGAGCTGCCACTGGCTAACGTTAAAGTTACACAGAGTAACTCTGTCCGCTTGGATCAACAAGAAATCGGTTATGGCTTTTCTCTGTTCATATAGTCGATCCAACATATGGAGGGTTGAATTCGAAAGAGTGGAAATATCACATATCAGCCTATGTTGTGAGAGGCCATTCTCACACTGCAGCTCAAGGAGGGTGTGCTTGGCGGTGTACGAGTGTCTGAAGTGCATGCAAAGTTTCCTTTACATTTTTAGGATGTCTTGAATGGCTCAGCCCTCCTTGCCGCAGAGCAGACACCATGTCCTTCCCATTGTCCGTCACCATGGTTCCAATTTTAAGTTGTCGCGGAGAAAGCCAGGATTCGATTTCTTGATGAAGGACACGGAGCAGTTCCTCCCTTGTGTGACTTCGTTCACCCAGGCAAACAAGGTGTAGAACAGCGTGACACCGCTGTTCCCTGCACATGTGGTATGTTGGAGTAGCACTGTGAATTGTCCCTGCAGTAGAGGCTGAGGAACCAGTGGAGGATGAGGTGGACATTGTTGCAGGACCAACGGCATGAGAACGTAGAGGCGGAAGCAGCGTCACCTGGCCAAGTTGCTGGTGACAAGGCAACAATGTGGAGCTGGCAGCAGCATGAGGAGTACACAGAGTGGCAAGGTGACATCATGTGAAGCTAGCAGCAGCATGAGTAGGCCATACAGTGACTCGGTGGCAGAGGTGGAGGTAGCAACAGCCTTAGGAGGCTATACAGTGACCCAGTGTCAGAGTGACCCAGTGGAAGCAGCATGAGGAGGACATACAGTGACCCAGTGACATTGTGGAGGTGTTAACAGCCTTAGAAGCTCATACAGTGACCCAGTGGCAGAGTGAGGAGGTTGCAGCAGCGTGAGGAAGACAGACAGTGATCCAGTGGCAGAGGTGGAGATAGCAGCAGCCTTAAGAGACCATACAGTGACCTAGTGTCAGTGACCCAGTGGAAGCAGCATGTGGAGGACATACAGAGACCCAGTGACAGATTAAGGAGGTGGCAGCAGCGTGAGGAGGCCATAGAGTGGCCCAGTGGCAGAGTGAGGAGGTGGCAGCAGCATGAGGAAGACATCCTAGACATACAGTGACCCAGTGGCAGAGGTGGAGGTAGCAGCAGTGTGAGTAGGCCACAGAGTGGCAAGGTGATATAATGTGGAGGTAGAAATTGCCTTACGAGGCCATACAGTGACCCAGTGGCAGAGTGAGGAGGTGGCAGCAGCATGAGGAAGACATACAGTACAGTGATTCAGTGGCAGAGGTGGAGGTAGCAGCAGCCTTAAGAGGCTATACAGTGACCTAGTGTCAACAGCATGAGGACATGCAGTGATCCAGTGACATTGTGAAGGTGTCAGCAGTGTGAGGAGGCCATACAGTGACTCGGTAACAGAGTGTGGAGATTTTAGCAGCCTTAGGAAGCCATACAGTGACCCAGTGTCAGAGTGACCAAGTGGAAGCAGCGTGAGGAGGACATACAGTGACCCAGTGGCAGAGTGAGGAGGTGGCAGCAGCGTGAGGAGGACATACAGTGATCCAGTGGCAGAGGTGGAAGTAGCAGTAGCATCAGTAGTCCACAGAGTGGCAAGGTGATATAATGTGGAGGTAGCAAAAGCCTTAGGAGGCCATACAGTGACCCGGTGGCAGAGTGAGGAGGTGGCAGCAGCGTGAGGAAGACATACAAGACATACAGTGACCAAGTAGCAGAGGTGGAGGTAGCAGCAGTGTGAGTAGGCCACATAGTGGCAAGGTGATATAATGTGGAGGTAGCAACAGCCTTACAATGCCATACAGTGGCCCAGTGGCAGAGTGAGGAGGTGGTAGCAGCGTGAGGAGGCCATACAGTGGCCCAGTGGCAGAGTGAGGAGGTGGCAGCAGCGTTAGGAGGCCATACAGTGACGCAGGGCTGTGGTGCCAACTTCGGCACCCTGGTCACGCTTCACCTTTTGCCCACAGATTGAACATATGGCCATTTTCACCTCCCCCGGCGGCATGCAAAAAACTGCCACACCGCCAAGTAGGTGATTTTAACCCCAACACTCCGCACTAATGACTGCTACCACCACTGCCTTCCTGAAACCCTGCACCACTGCTTTCCGGGCAGGTAGGCTGCTGCAAAGTAGGTGGTCTACCCCGTGCACGTTTAGCTCCTGACCTCCCACTGCTGCCACCCTGCTGACTCTGCCGCTGCCTTATGCGCAAGCTGCAACCCTCTTCCCCTGATGACGATGAAGCCCCTTCGTCAACCGGCTCCCAATTACGATCGGCTAAATCGTCATCCACTACTGTTTGCAGGTCACTGATGTCCTCCTCAACACCAGCTCTCACGACACTCTCCTCATCACTACTTGCCCGCCTACTGGAGGAAGCGGTGGATGTCTCCTCCAGATCTTGGCTGAGCACTAGCTGCTGACTGTCCTCTAGTACCTCTTCCTCACTGTATAGTGGATCTGAGCCCACAGCATAGAGTACTTCTCTAACTGAGGGAACAGAAAAGGACTGAGGCAGATTGACGACAGGTGAGGGCACAGGGCCTGCTGCCAGGCCATGCCAACTAAGGGTTGTGCCTGATGAACCCACCGACTCTTGGCTGGGGGTGTCTGATGTGACTTGGGATGAAGTGGATGACCGAGTCAACCAGTCTACAACCGTTGGGTTGCTGGTCAAGACACGACCGCTACTTGACACTGGGAGCTTAGGCCTCTATAAGTGACCCCTGCTGCCGCGCCCCCTTACTATGCTGCAACCTATGCCTGCACCAGAAACATTTAGGCCTGTGGCCCTCCCCTGTGCGCGGCCTCTTGCTTCTCTGTTTGACATACTGTTCGATGAAAAAACGTAATTGCAAAGGAAATAAATACAGGGCAAAAAGGCCTGTAATTTTCTACTTTGAAGAGAATGGTGAATATGCACCTTATTTCTTTCCCTACTATTCAACACCACCTATAAAAAAATAAAAAAAAAAGTGGGATAAAGGCAGAGATTAGTGGCTTATTGCTTTTTGCCAATACTGTATTGAGAAATGGCCTGCAACTTTATACTGGGAACAAAATGGCGAATATGGTCATTATGTCATTCCCCACTAATAAACACCTTTCAATAAGTGCTATAATAACATCTAACTGCACAGATCAGAGGCTATTATTGAATTTCAAATTCTTCTTTCAATTCCTCCCTATCCTTTCCCTACAGTTCTAAGGCTCTTTCCCTGAACCTGAACTTCTATCTGTTTTCTAAGTCTTTCCCATGACTGTACCTAAAATAACCGAGTGTTTTTATAGGGCTGTGACATCACAGGGCTGGCTGGCTGCTGATTAGCTGCATGCTTGGCATTGTGGGTGATCCCACGTTCCCAGAGTCCCTTGCCCCTTTTCCTAACATGTGCAGCAACCATTTTATAAAAAAATGTGATTCGATACATCGAAGCGTGAGGAAATCCAGAATCGAGGCGAATCGAAGATTTCCTGAAATTCGGATCGAATTCCACTTCTGCAGCTTCCATTCGCTCATCTCTAAGTATAAAGCATGTCATGAAGTTTAGAAATCAAGGTAGATGTACCAGATAGAATCTGAGTGAGTGCAACAGTGGCCATGATATAGGAGATATACGGTATAATAGGAGGGATGGAGTACAAAGTCCAACAACTGAGACAGGGTACATAGCCTCAGAGTTATGGGGGCAGAGAGAGGGTGAGTCTGTGCGATTGACATTTCCTATGTCAGGGCATCAGAGAGTTCCTGAAGAGGTGGAACATGTGGAGACTTCCAACATTGCAGTAGGGCTGATATTAAAACATGACCTATCATTGTCTGTAAGTGTGGTGGATATTCATATATGGTCAGAAAGAGTAAAGTTAGTTCTAGGGAAGGAGCGATTGGTATTCCCACGATGTCAGACGGCCAGCGGAAGATAGATAGCCAGTATTGGTGCAAATGAGAGCAGGACCAATGAATATGCAAGAAGGATCCTGTGATGGCACATCCCCTCCAGTAGTCTGCAGAAGTTTGATGGAACATATGGTGTAGTTTTTTGGGGGTGTAATACCAGTGTAGAAGGATCTTCACTGTTGTCTAATAATGGGTGCCACACCTACTGTATTTTTTGGACTATAAGACGCACCGGACCATAAGATGCACCTAGGTTCTAGAGGAGGAAAATAGGGAAAAAAATTTTGAAGCAAAATATGTAGTAAAATATTTAACATATATAACATATGGGAGTTGTAGTTTTGCAACAGCTGCAAGGTCACATTGACAGGTGGCCCTGAAGTGGAATTTGCCTATGTTAATGTTAACCCCTTCCCACTTTTTGACAATTTTCATTTTTGAGTCCCTGCCTTCCAATCTCCATAACTTTTTTTATTTTTCCATTCACAGAGCCATATGAGGGCTTAATGTTTGCGGGACAAATTGTTCATCATGAGAGTACCATTCATTATTCTGTACAATGTACTGGGAAGCTGGGGTGGCATTGGAGAAAAAGAGCATTTGTGTGACTTTCTTATGGGCTTCATTTTTACTGCATTCACTCTGCAGTCAAAATGACATGTCACCTGTATTCTATGTTTCGGTACGATTCCGGGGATATCAAATTTATATAGTTTTATTTACATTTTAACCCCTTAACAAAAATCCAAACCTTTGCAAAAAAGTCGCCATATTCTAACACCCGTAACTTTTTTTATATTTCCATGTACGGGGATGCATTGGGCGTCTTTTTTGCAGAGCCAGGTGTACTTTTTAGTTATACCATTTTAAGGACTATCCATTGCTTTGATCACTTTTTATTCAAATTTTTATCAAAGGCTAAACCGTGAAAAAAAATGGCAGTTCGGCACTTTCGATTTTTTTTTTCCCGCTACGGCGTTCACCGTACAGGAAATATATTTTTATAAGTTTGTAGACTGTTTTTTTGAACACAGGGATATCTAATGTATATGTCTTTCACAGTAATATTTTAGTTTTATATGTATTCTAGGGAAAGGGGGGTGATTTGAACGTTTAGTTTTTTTATTTATTTTTTTAGATTTTTTTTTTAAACTTTTTTTTTTTTTTTTAAATATTTTATTAGCCCCCCCCCCCCCCCAGGAAACTTGAACTTGCAATCGTCCCATATACTGAATCACTACATTGCTATTGAGACTGGTCATAGACCAGCCTCAATCGTAAAATTACTATGACAAGCCTGTTCCTCGGAGCACAGGGGGAACTCTCCTTGTGCTCCCTGAGCTTCATTAACATATATGGGAAAATCGATTTATTTTAAAAATGTCGGCGAGCAGGACAAAAACAAAGATAGGATAAGAACAGCCTTTCTCAAGGCTATTCCTACATGTGTTTAGTGAAAAAAACAATATCACCAATGATAGACTCCCTTTAATGCAGGTTAGTATACCAACAAAGTAAACAAGGAACAATCTTACAGTTCAGAAGTCAAATACAGTATTACTGTATGTAGTAGGAGGGGTAACAGTCCAAACTTGCTAGAAACGTTGACCATATACAGCCCCACACTGTGCAGAAGGAGGTGTGTTCCTCGAATGAAGATCATGGTCGGTCAGATGGAGTCTGTACTGGAGACGAGGAGGAGGGTTATCCGCATCTTGTGCAAGGGACAAAGGGATGTTCCAGGAGAGTAGTAGCTCTTTGCCTTCATCTATGTTGATGATTATGTGTAGAACACCATCTTTGGTGATAAGGAGCTTGACCAGAAACCCTCAGTGATAGATAATTCTCTGTTTGTGGAGTGAGTTGGTAACAGGTGCAAACTCATTCTGGAGGCGCAAGGTAGCTGCTGAAAGGTCAGTGTAGAGTTGTACATTGTGGAATATGGAGGGCCAAGATTTTTGATTGCGGGCTAATAACATGAGATGTTCTTTCACATGGTAAAAATGGAACCTAATGAGAACGTTTCTAGGGGTATTGGCGCCAAGATGTCTCAGACGTGGCAGTCTGTGTGCCCTATCAATGGTGAGGTCCATAGAAGAACAGTATGGGAGTAAAAATTTAGCGCAATCTTGAAAATACGGAATGAGGTCAGATTATTTTCCATAATGGCGCAGAATTTGATGTTGTGCCTGCAGAAGCAGTCCTCCATATCCACCATTTTGATTTTTAACTTTTCAAAGTCTTCCGCCAAGTCATTGTGAGCATATATCTATTTGTTATGTGAAGCTGCAAAATCACCCATCTTGGTTTCAATATGGGATACTCTGCCGTCCAGAGCTGTGACTGAAGATTGCAATGGCACCCAGAGTTGGGACATATCTGTTTGCAAAGAGCTGCAAAGGGCCAGTAGCGTGTCTTTCAGGGTGCTCTCAGATCTGGGTTTTTTAGCTGTATGGAACACATCAAGGTCCCTTGGGTTGGTAAGGAGATTTGAGAGGAAGGATGGCTGGGAGTGTGGTCACACTTGGAAGGTGGGTCCAATTGTGGCCTCTGCTTCGCCAGGCTGTGAAGAGAAGATGAAGAGGCTGGAGCCTGGGATTGGGATCATGGAAAGGGCTGAGAATTTTGAGGATGAAGATTCTGACAATGACAACGGTTGTCTTCTGTAGTAGGAGGCAGGTATAGAGCTGTGGTGTCCAAGAAGTATTCCGGAACAGGGTCAGGTGTAATACCCAGAGTCCATTGCATTAGCGGGGGGTGGGGGAGGGAGTTCAGGAGGGCTTGGGGTGGTGCGGCTGTTGTCGCCATCTCGACTGTGGTCCCATTCAAAGTAGTTGGTCAGGCTGTTATCTGGTCGATTAAGTAGCTTTTTGCTTCTAACCATGATGGAGCCTTGTGTTTCCACCAGTGTGTTAAAGTAGAAAGTTGAAGATAAGGGGTAAGTCATGTTGAGTCGCTTTAGGGTGCGTCAGACTGTGAAGATATGCTGTCATTCTGGACAGTGCACGGCAGCACCCCAAGGGAAAAGTAGCATGAATAAGGTAGTGGCAGAGACAGAGTCAGCAGTAGAACAAGTGAGGAGTCTTCCTGATGGTAGCATAAAATCTCAACACTCGCTGTGGGCCGATATGAGTATGGGAGTATCAGTGCCAGGAAATGCTAACACAGGACCAGAGGTGTAGACTATCGATACAGGTCAGCTGGGTAACTGGCGGCTGGCAATGATGTAGCTGGGCAGGAGGAGGGTGAGGAGCCCTCCTGATGGATGAGAAGGAGCATGAGCATGGAGCAGGAGCCACCGGCGACAGAGTGCAGGCTGCAGGACCCAAGATCCCCCAAAAATTCATAACTTTTAAACATAAATTCATAGCTAAGTGAGGGCTTATTCTTTGTGTGACAAATTCTACTTTTATTTTACACTATTTTTGGGGTACATATAATGTTTCATAACTCCTCAATGTAGTAATACTCTGGCTCATTGCTAGTAGCGCTGCACCTACTTGGGCTTAAGGGAATAGACTACTTTTTTATGGACCGTTGCTGGTTCAGAGCCTTAACTGTTTATTAGGCTATTTTTCCAGTAGAAGCCTTACTACATGCAGATTGACTTTTCACTGGTCCTGTTCTGTCTGAAGACTCAGTGGATATATACCATTTATCTGCATGCAGGATATCAACAGTTAGTGATATTTGGCTCAATAATAGACACAGAAGGGAGATTAGTACATTAGTATCATCTGTGGTTTGGACACTAGTAGCTGAACTAACTTATCTCATGCATCAAACTCAATGAGCATATAGAATCCTTCTGCCGGAATACTGGTTGTTTTGGTGTAGCCCAACAGAGTGCTATATCTTTCTCGATTTGTGGGAGGTTTTATATACACCACATTGAGGTCCTATCATTGAAAAATCGAACAGAGTCCAAATATTTTGGGACCTCTACTCAGTTTGGACTGATTGAATTTAGGTTTTATACCACTGCATTACACTTGTTTTTGCATTAAATTGCACAGAATATATACAACATCAGCACACTTTTAAGAAACTATTAATAAAAGTTAAATTTTGTTTGATGTATTTTTTTGCCCATACTTATGCAACTCTATGATATTTCACTTAATGCTAGGTTTTATTTAACGCAAGTTTATGCTATTTTTAAATAGTGTGGATTTTTATGCATGTGGGGAATACCTAATATGTTTGCTTATTTTATTTTGCACATTATGTATTTTTTAAATTAAAAGGAGCTTTTTTTACATTTTTTATTGTTTGTTTTTATACTTTATTTTTAATTTTTTGTTTACCTTTTTTTAATATATTTTTTCTGTTCCACAAGAGAGCTTGAACTGATCTCCAGTGCAATACATTATAATGCAGCAAATTGCACATAGGATACCTCTCATCGCAGGGGGGTCTGAGGGGTAGCGGGGGGGGGGACAATTCCACAATTTCCAGAATATCATGTGAGTGGACAATATGATCAATAAATAATCTGGACAGGGTTTTGCCATTAGCGATTTGAGTTAAAGGAATAAAATGCCATGGTCAATATTAGAGATGAGCGAATCAATTCTGCAGAAGTGGAATTCGATCCGAATTTCAGGAAATCTTCGATTCTCCACGATTCCAGATTTACTGATGCTTCATGGTAATGAATATTTAGTAAGGACCTTTGTGACATCAGATGATCACAAGATATTCTCTAGTGATGTGATTGGGTAGGCGTGTCTTTGCTTGTTAGCAGATCCTTCCACATGAATAAAAGTTGTCCGTGTTGGAGAGAGATAGAGAAACATGACCGCGGCATTCAAGGGCTTCTGCCATTTTGCCGCCCACCCCGCTCTCTGTAGCCCGGAAATAGCTGTTTATTCGCCGCAAAGTAATTCGGATCGAAGCAAATTTTTTTAGGAACTTCGAATCGAACTGCCGAATCGAACTTTTGAGAAATTCGCTCATCTCTAGTCAATATCTTGCTTGTTTGTAGCTGACCAAATATTTATTTTCCACCATAATTTGCAAATAAACTCTTAAAAAATCAGACAATGTGATTTTCTAGATATGTTTTCTCATTTTGTCTCTCATAGTTGAGGTCTACCTAAGATGTCAATTACTGGCCTCTCTCATCTTTTTAAGTGGGAAAACATGCACATGCACAATTGGTAGCTGACTAAATACTTTTTTCCTCACTGTATATATGTGTGTGTGTGTGTGTGTGTGTGTGTATATATATATATATATATATATATATATATATATATATATATATATATATATATACATACACAGTGACTTTCGAAAGTATTCGGCCCCCTTGAACTTTTCAACCTTTTGCCACATTTTAGGCTTCAAAGCTAAGGATATAAAATTTTAATTTTTTGGTGAAGAATCAACAACAAGTGGGACACAATTGTGAAATGGAACGAAATTTATTGGATATTTTAAACTTTTGTAAAAAATAAAAAACTGAAAAGTGGGGCGTGCGATATTATTTGGCCCCCTTAAGTTAATACTTTGTAGTGCCACCTTTTGCTGCGATTACAGCTGCAAGTCGCTTGGGGTATGTCTCTATCAGTTTTGCACATCGAGAGACTGATGTGCCCATTCTTCCTTGGAAAACAGCTCGAGCTCAGTGAGGTTGGACGGAGAGCATTTGTGAACAGCAGTTTTCATCTCTTTCCACACACTCGATTGGATTCAGGTCTGGACTTTGACTTGGCCATTCTAACACCTGGATACGTTTATTTGTGAACCATTCCATTGTAGATTTTGCTTTACATTTGGGATCATTGTCTTGTTGGAAGATAAATCTCCGTCCCAGTCTCAGGTCTTTTGCAGACTCCAACAGGTTTTCTTCCAGAATGGTCCTGTATTTGGCTCCATCCATCTTCCCATCAATTTTAACCATCTTCCCTGTCCCTGCTGAAGAAAATCAGGCCCAAACCATGATGCTGCCACCACCATGTTTGACAGTGGGGATGATGTGTTCAGGGTGATGAGCTGTGTTTCTTTTACGCCAAACATATCGTTTTGCATTGTGGCCAAAAAGTTCGATTTTGGTTTCATCTGACCGGAGCACCTTCTTCCACATGTTTGGTGTGTCTCCCAGGTGGCTTGTGGCAAACTTTAAACGAGACTTTTTATGGATATCTTTGAGAAATGGCTTTCTTCTTGCCACTCTTCCATAAAGGCCAGATTTGTGCAGTGTACGACTGATTGTTGTCCTATGGACAGACTCTCCCACATCAGCTGTAGATCTCTGCAGTTCATCCAGAGTGATCATGGGCCTCTTGGCTGCATCTCTGATCAGTCTTCTGCTTGTTTGAGATGAATGGTTGTTTAGAGGGATGGCCGGGTCTTGGTAGATTTGCAGTGGTCTGATACTCCTTCCATTTCAATATGGTCGCTTGCACAGTGCTCCTTGGGATGTTTAAAGTTTGGGAAATCTTTTTGTATCCAAATCCGGCTTTAAACTTCTCCACAACAGTATCACGGACCTGCCTGGTTTGTTCCTTGGTCTTCATGATGTTCTCTGCGCTTTAAACAGAACCCTGAGACTATCACAGAGAAGGTGCATTTATATGGAGACTTGATTACACACAGGTGGATTATATTTATCATCATCAGTCATTTAGGACAACATTGGATCATTCAGAGATCCTCACTGAACTTCTGGAGTGAGTTTGCTGCACTGAAAGTAAAGGGGCCAACCAAAACCTTTCAAAAAGAGTAGGAACCCAAGATCTTACCAGAATCACATAGTCTTGTTATGACGGTTCATCTAGGGAAGATCGACTGGTTAGGGAAAATGAGGATGTATGTGCGGTGTGGTTCTTCTTTGTGTGCAGGCGCAGCGGGCCAATGAAAACATAGGCCAAGGCTTCCTACCTTCACACACACTTATGTGCCGGAGCAAAAGTAACTTTGATCCTGGCACTGAATGGAGCGTGGATCACAATGTGACCACACTTACCTGCTGACTCAGAGGCCAGATACTCCAGAGCAGCAGATGATGCATCTCCAGTAGATTATGAGTCTCCAGTATGCGTCTACACATAAATTAGAGAATCTGGGTCAAAAGATGAAAACTACCCCAATTAAAGGGAAGGAAAATGAAAGAACAGGTTAAAACCTAATAAGTATACTAGTGGGTAAATTTTATCCAGGTTAACAATTATGATAATTGGACTAACAGTTAGATCAACATAAGAACAGGAGTTATCGTGCAAGTAATAATAAATTCAGCTAATTATACTGCCAGGTCCCATTGTTATAAAGCATGAGGTGACTATTTTGAAACTCTAAACCTATACCAGTACAAAAAGGATTCTATTGACCAGTAAGCACAATCTTAAACAAAACATGCAATGCTCAATTGTTCATTCAGCCTCAGTGGACTGACAGTTTTCAGTCTAAAGATCCATCTAGTCTTGCATCTCATGATTAACTGATGCCAGTTACCCCCCCTAATGGGGGATCTAACCAGGTCGATGTCAATAAATCATATACTTGATGGATCCCTGTTATGATTTCAATGAATATTTGTGGAAAATGTCTCCAAGGTGGTCCCCCACTAGGAGTTGAAGTTCCTATATATATATATATATATATATATATATATATATATATATATATATATATATATATACACCTACAGACAATACATCCACTACATTTGAAACATCCAAGAACTTGTCGCTGCAGCCATGCTGGCGTTGGTTTTGTGAAATGACTCCTGACAAGGCTATCTCTTTGATTTTTACCAGACTTGTACAGAATTTGGGGATATGTACCAATAACTTTAATGTCAAGATCCATGGCAAGTATGTTACAATGTTTATCAATAATGTTACGCACCTGCATTGCCACCCCATCAAATGTAGTAATTAATGTGATCTGATAATGTGCATTCTGATAAGCTTGTGGCATTCTGGCCAAAAACCTAGATCTTAAATTACCCACCTGCTTCTTCATCCGTAGTCGAACAAATTCGTCATAGCATAAGATATTGGTCTTTGGGGATACCCTTCTTAAGGGAGTAGGGATGATTGCTTTTCCACCTTAACAATGAAATAGTAGCAGTGGCTTTATGTCAGATGGAAGTTTGGAAGGGCAAACGGTTAGGATTGGTGATTGATGTAAAATGGAGTCCGATGTTTGTATTTAATGACCCATCCAATGTACATAAATCAACAGTAGACCCCCCCCCCCAAATTACAAATATATCGTCAATGTAATGTGCCCACAAATGTATGTTCTCTGTCACTCCAGGACTGTCTTCCCCAAACACCAGGGACTGGTAAGATCTTGGGTTCTTATTCTTTTTGCAAGGTTTTTGTTGGGTCTCCGATCCCACTGTTTGTGATTTGAAGGTGTGATTATTTTTTTTTTTTTTTTTTTTTTTTTTTATAGTGCTTAACTCTGACTAATAAAAGTTCTCTTTATTTTTTGGATATGGATTGTGCACAATTTGGTTGATCTTTTGGATATTTAGATACTTTTGGATAGTTTTTTTTGTATTACCCCTATTGGGGATGGCAGGATTTTTGAAGACATTTAAGAGTGATTTTAGGGAACTTACTGCAGTATATACAATGCATATTAGTTGTTGGTGGGAGGTACATAGTTTAGAATGTTATATTAAATAAGGTATTGTACCAGGGGGGTTACACAACCCACTAGTTTCAGCAGTAAGATGCAGAAATTCAAATTATATGGAAAAATGGGAATGAGAGGCAACTAACAGTTCCCTACGACTTATGTATCTTCTGCTAGAAGAAGAAAAATCTAATTTGGAAGGGCTGAATGGGAAATTGAAGGATCATATTGCAATAGCTGAAAAATTTACAACAGAGTCTGAATTTATTAATCAAGAAAGACAACTAAACAAACTGTTGATGCTTTCAATACCAGAGTGTAAGCATTGACAGTTTGTAAGTAATCTATCAGACTTTCATGAAAATAAGGTATATTCCTTCCTTGGAGCTCAATTTACGAGCCCCCGTGGACACAGACATTTCCTCTTCAGAAAGTGAGGTGTCCAACTCTAATACTGCAACATGTGATAAATCAAAAACATGTAATAGAAGCCATAGAGGGAGAAGCAATTTTTGCTTCTACAAGTAGGGGTTTTATTAAAGGGGTGTTTGACATATAAGGAATTTGAACAAACAATAGTAAGAAATGAGCACCCCCTTAATGACTCTGAGATCTCACTATTACATAGAGACCTTTCCTTTGACTCATGAATAGATTTGATCTGTTTAACTGGGTATAGGATTTACACCTGTTTATTAGGAAATTAAGGTGGCACACACACTTTTGCCTGAGAGATAGAAGGGAATGAATTGTATTGGGTATTTCAACAGAGCTTCTAGCGGATGTCCTTTTGTTGTATGAACTAATGGATGATATTTCAAGTTTAACAGGCAAGGCTCCCTTTACCTCATGATGGAGAGTAATTTAAATGAAATATTACCATATCCTCCTTTTTTGAATTGTATGAAGGAAGAATACCAAGCTTTTCTTTGTCCTCATTAGAAAAGAACCTATCAGTGGTTACCAAACCCTCCAACAAAGGAGAAAATATTGTTGTGATGGATGCCATCAATTCTGAAATGTGTAGGTCTATCTTAAAGGACACTTCTTGTTATGAGGCTCTAACACAGGATCCTACCAAAATTTATTGGTTAGAACGCAAAAGTATCTTTAACCCCTTAACGCAAAATGACGTACCTGCACATCATGGGAGTGAGTGCCTAATGGCAAAATGACATGCCGGTACGTCATTTTATTTTCACCCGTTCAGAAGCTGAGCGGGTGACATCGAGAGCGGGTGTCAGCTGTAAGCAAAAGCTGACACCCGCGTGCAATACCCGCGGCAGGAGCATGGATTTGATTGCAGGTGTTAACCCCTTAGATGACCGCAGCACCTAAGGGGTTGCGCTATAATAATGACCCCAAAGCACCCCCCTCAGCGAGAACAAGGGGTGCTATTATGCATTTTCGGCAGCCTGGGGTCTGAACATTGACCCCAGGATGCTAGGACCCCCAAGTACCTGGTAGATCCTGCTGGGATCTCAGGAAGTCAGTCTATGCTTCTGCATAGGCTGACTTCCTCTATAGACTGCAATACACGTGTATGCTGTGTATTGCAGTCTATAGTACTGAACCAGCGATCAAAGCATTGCTGGTTCAGGTGTCCTTATAGGACAAGTAAAAAGTGTAAAAAAAAAAAAAAAAAAAAAAAAAAAAAAAAGTTTAAATAACTAAATATAGAGTGTAATAAAATTAATAAAGTTATCAAGCCCCAAAAATTCCCTTTTTCTATATAAAATAAATTTATATAAAAAAACACCTAAAAATTAATAAAAACATACATATTTGGTATCGCCGCATCTGTAACAACCTGTACAATAAAACGTAAACAATATTTAACCTACACAGTGCACATCGGAAAAAAAAACCCAGAAAAAAACGACAGAAAGTAATGATTTTCCGCCATCTTAACTCACAAAATAGTCTATAAAAAGTGATCAAAAAGTCATATGTACCCCAAAACAGTATCAATAAAAAGCACAGGATGTCCCACAAAAAATAAGCAATCAACCAACTCTGTAAACCAAAAAATAAAAGTGTTATGCCTCTCAGAAGATGGTGATGCAAGAATAATTGATTTCTTTCCCCAAATGGGTTTTTGTTCTGCAAAATTAGTATCACATAAAAAAACAATATAAATGAGGTATCGCCATAATCGTACCAACCCACAGAATAAAGGTAACATGTTACTTATGATGTACGCTGCATGGCAAAAAATTTAAAAGGTAAAACGCAATGCCAGAATTGATGGGTTTTTTTTTAATCCACCAAATGAAGAGTTAATAAAATGTATTCAATAAGTTATAGGTGCCCAAAACTGGTGTCATTAAAAAATGCATCTCATCCCGCAAAAAAACAGCCCTCATATGGCCACATCATCAAAAACTAAAGAAAATACAACAATGTGAAGACAAAAAAACCCAAAATCGCCAAATCATTAGCACAAAACTGGCTGCAGCAGGAAGGGAATGTATAAGTTGTGCGTGGGTATATCAGGGTACACCCCAAATTTAGAGCTTACAAGGGAAAAGACACCAGAAGTGACCCCCAGAGTGACCCCCTCCCCAATCATAGGAGCTACTGGAGAAATAGTAGGGAATTTGGTGTTCCCAATGCACTCTGCACAGCTTACGTATTCACTGTTCACCATCCGCTGTGCATTTCCGCCTGGAATACTAATGCTCACTACACCCCTTGATAAATTCTTTAAGGGGTGCAGTTTTCACAATGGGGTCACTCCTTAGGGGATTCCACTTTTCTGGCACCTTAGAGGCTCTGCAAACATGACATGGCTTCCAGATACCAAAGATCTAAATCTGCACTCCAAAAGCCACATAGCACTCCTTCACATCTGCCCCCTGCTGTGCACCCAAACTGCAGATTATGCCCACATGTACAGTGCCTTGCGAAGGTATTCGGCCCCCTTGAACTTTTCAACCTTTTGCCACATTTCAGGCTTCAAACATAAAGATATAAAATTTTAATTTTTTGGTGAAGAATCAACAAGTGGGACACAATTGTGAAGTAGAACGAAATTTATTGGTTATTTTAAACTTTTGTAAAAAATAAAAAACTGAAAAGTGGGGCGTGCAATATTATTCAGCTCCTTTACTTTCAGTGCAGCAAACTCACTCCAGAAGTTCAGTTAGGATCTCTGAATGATCCAATGTTGTCCTAAATGACTGATGATGATAAATATAATCCACCTGTGTGTAATCAAGTCTCTGTATAAATGCACCTACTCTGTGATAGTCTCAGGGTTCTGTTTAAAGCGCAGAGAGCATCATGAAGACCAAGGAACACACCAGGCAGGTCTGTGATACTGTTGTGGAGAAGTTTAAAGCCGGATTTGGATACAAAAAGATTTCCCAAACTTTAAACATCCCAAGGAGCACTGTGCAAGCGATCATATTGAAATGGAAGGAGTATCAGACCACTGCAAATCTACCAAGACCCGGCCGTCCCTCTAAACTTTCATCTCAAACAAGGAGAAGACTGATCAGAGATGCAGCCAAGAGGCCCATGATCACTCTGGATGAACTGCAGAGATCTACAGCTGAGGTGGGAGAGTCTGTCCATAGGACAACAATCAGTCGTACACTGCACAAATCTGGCCTTTATGGAAGAGTGGCAAGAAGAAAGCCATTTCTCAAAGATATCCATAAAAAGTCTTGTTTAAAGTTTGCCACATCTTGTTTAAAGTTTGCCACAAGCCACTGGGAGACACACCAAACATGTGGAAGAAGGTGCTCTGGTCAGATGGAACCAAAATCGAACTTTTTGGCCACAATGCAAAACAATATGTTTGGCGTAAAAGCAACACAGCTCATCACCCTGAACACACCATCCCCACTGTCAAACATGGTGGTGACAGCATCATGGTTTGGGCCTGCTTTTCTTCAGCAGGGACAGGGAAGATGGTTAAAATTGATGGGAAGATGGATGGAGCCAAATACAGGACCATTCTGGAAGAAAACCTGTTGGAGTCTGCAAAAGACCTGAGACTGGGACGGAGATTTATCTTCCAACAAGACAATGATCCCAAATGTAAAGCAAAATCTACAATGGAATGGTTCACAAATAAACGTATCCAGGTGTTAGAATGGCCAAGTCAAAGTCCAGACCTGAATCCAATCGAGTGTGTGGAAAGAGATGAAAACTGCTGTTCACAAATGCTCTCCGTCCAACCTCACTGAGCTCGAGCTGTTTTCCAAGGAAGAATGGGCAAGAATTTCAGTCTCTCGATGTGCAAAACTGATAGAGACATACCCCAAGCAACTTGCAGCTGTAATCGCAGCAAAAGGTGGCACTACAAAGTATTAACTTAAGGGAGCCGAATAATATTGCACACCTACTTTTCAGTTTTTTATTTTTTACAAAAGTTTAAAATAACCAATAAATTTCGTTCCACTTCACAATTGTGTCCCACTTGTTGTTGATTCTTCACCAAAAAAATTTAAATTTTATATCTTTGTTTGAAGCCTGAAATGTGGCAAAAGGTTGAAAAGTTCAAGGGGGCCAAATACTTTCACAAGGCACTATATGACACTGGTGTACCCAGGATAATGTACTTAATGTCATATCTGGATATAAACTGATACTTGGGCACGCAACCAGGCACAGAAGGAAGGGATTGTTATTTGTTTTTGGGCGCACAGATTTAGACAGTTTGGTTTTTGGACGCCATGACACTTTTGCAGAGCTCCTGAAATGCCAGTAAAGTGGAATCCCCTGACATGTGACACCATTTTGGAAACTACACCCCTCAAGGGATTTATCCAGGGGTATGGTGAGCATTTTTAACCCCTAAGTGTTGCTATAATTTAATTTACAGAAATGAATATGCAGCTGATGGTGAAAGGTGAAAATTACATTTGTGTGTAATACAGTATGTTGTGCCCGGCTTGTATCAGAGACAAATGCTCCAAAATCTGTTGTGCCCGGGATAACCGCTTAACAGTTTTTGGAGTGTGTGTCTCTGCTGACACAAGTTGGGTACAACATATCGGGCACTGAAATGGCGTATCTCTGGAAAAATTGCAATTTTCACTTCATTTTCTGCTGCAAATTCATTTCTGGAAATTAAATTAATGCAACGCTCAAGGGTTAAAAATGCTCGCTAACCCACTTGATAAATCTCTTGAGGTGTGTAGCTTCCAAAGTGGGATCACATGTCTACGAATTTCACTTTACTGGCAATTCAGGGGCTCTGCAAAAGTTTTTGGACATCATGCCACTTTTGCAAACTGTTCTCCAAAAACCAAAATAGCTCTCCTTCCCGGCTGTGCCCAAATAGCAGTTTATACTCACATATGACATTAAGTACGTTATCCTGGGTACACCAGTGTCATACATGTGGGCATAAACTGCTGTTTGGGCACACAACAGGGCACACATGTGAATGAGCCCTATGTGCTTTTAGGCCACTAATTTAGATTGTTGGTTTTTGGACGCCATGTAATGTTTGCAGATACCCTAAAATTGCACTAAAAAATGGGGTGACTTTTTGGGAAATTCCAGTTTACTGGCACCTCTGGGGCTCTGCAAAAACAACCCAGTGTCCAGAAAGTCCCTCTGAATCTATACTCCAAAAACTAAAAAGCGCAATGCTCATTCCCTTCTGAGTCCTGCTGTGTGCCCAAGCAGCAGTTTCCGTCCATATATATAACTTTTTTGCCTCCGGGATAGCCCACTTAATAGTTTTAGAAGTGTATGTCTCTGATAACACAAAGTAGGCGCAACATATTGGGGACTGAAATGGCATATTTCTAAAAAAAATTTCGAATTTCACTTTGTACATTAATTTTTGGGAAGCAGTCTTGGGCACAAAATTATAATACCCCTCGAGAAATTCCTTGAGGGATGTATTTTCTAAAATGGGGTCACTTTTGGGGGGTTTCCATTGTATTGGTACTTTAGGGGCTCTGCAAATGCGACATGGCACCCGAAATCTAATCCAGCAAAAGCTGCCCTCCAAAAGTCAAATAGCACTCTTTCCATTCTGAGCCTCGCCATGTACCCATACAGAAGTTTGTAACCACATATGAGGTATTCCCATGTTCAGGAGAAATTGTGTAACAAACTGTGGGGTGTTTTTTTTCCCCATTTAACTCCTTGTAAGAATGAAAAATCTGAGACTAAATGGACGGTTTATAGGAAAAAAATAATTTTTCATTTTTTAGGTCCCAATGCTAATAAAATCTGTGAAGCAGCTGTGAGGTGAAAGTGCTCACTATACCCCTTGATAAATTCTATAAGGGGTGTAGTTTCCAAAATGTGGTCACTTTTTAGGGGTTTCCATTGTACTGGTACTTTAGGGTTTCTGTCAATATGACATAGCCCCCGAAAAATACTCCAGCAAAATCTGCCCTCCAAAAGTCAAATAGCACTCTTTCTATGCTGAGCCTCGCCATGTACCCATACAGCAGTTTGTAACCACATATGGGGTATTCAGGTGTTCGGGAGCAATTGCTTAACTAACTGTGGTGTGTTTTTTCTTCATTAACCCCTTGTAAAAATGAAAAATTTGGGGCTAAATTGACAGTTTATTGGAAAAAAAAGTAATTTTTCATTTTCACATCCCAATGTTAATAAAATCTGTGAAACAGCTGGGGCATCTAAAATGCTCACTAAACCCCTTGATCTGTTCTGTGAGGGGGTAGTTTCCAAAACGGGGTCACTTTTGGGGGTGTCCATTGTATTGGTACTCTAGTTGCTCTGCAAATGCGACATGGCACCTGAAAACTGTTCCAGCAAAATCCGCTCTCCAAAAGCCAAATAGCGCTCTTTCCATTCTGAGCCTCGCCATGTACCCATATAGCAATTTGTAACCACATATGGAGTATTGCTGTGTTCAGGAGCAATTGTTTAACAAACTGTGGGGTGCTTTTTCTCCTTTAACCCCTTGTGAAAATGAAAACTTTGGGGATAAAGTGACGTTTTAGTAATTTTTCATTTAAACATCCCAATGTTAATAAAATCTGTGAAACAGTTGTGGGGTCAAAATGCTCACTATACCCCTTGATAAATTCTGTCAGGGATGTAGTTTCCAAAATGGGGTCACTTTTGAAGGGTTTCCATCGTTTTGGTACTCTAGGGGCTCTGCAAACAAGACATGTCACCCGAAAACTATTCCAGCAAAAACTTCTTTTCAAATGTCCAGTGTCGCTCCTTCCCTTTCATACGCTGCCATGTACCCAAACATCAGTTTACATCCCCATGTTGGGTATTTCTGTGCTCAGGAGAAATTGCATGACAAACTGCGAGATGTATTTTCTCATTTAACCCTTTGTGAATGTGTTAATTTTAGGGCTAAATGAATGTATTATTCAAAAAAAAAAAATGTCTAAATTTCACCTCCACATTGTTTTAATTCCCGTAAAAATGCTAAAAGGGTCAACAAACTTCCCAAATGCTGTTTTGAATTATTTGAGGGGTGCAGTTTTGAAAATGGGGTAATTTATGGGGGTTTCTAATATATAGGCCTTTAGAATCCTCTTCAGAACTGAAGTGGTCCCTAATAAATTTGTTTGGGAAATTTTCTTGTAAATCTGGAAAATCGCTGTTACACTTGTAAGCCTTTTAACATCCAAAATAAATTAAAGGACAATTAAAAGATGATGCTGATAGAAAGCAGAGATATTGCAGATAATATTTATTAATGTATTTGGGTGGTATGACAATCTGTCTGATAAGCAAAGCATTTCACATTTCGAAAATTGTGATTTTTTTTTTTTTTTTTTTTTTTTTTTTTTTTTTCTTCAAAATTTCCATCATTTTTTTTTTTTTTTAAATAAATACAAAAATATTGATCAATGTTTACCACTAACATGAAGTACAATGTGTCACGAGAAAACAATCTCAAAATCACTTGTTTAAGTTAAAGCATCTCAAAGTTCTTGCCACATAAATTGACACATGACAGTTTTGAAAAATGAGGCCTGGTCCTTAACACACTTTTAGGCCTGCTCCTTATGGGGTTAATGATGCTCTTTTAGAACAGATCATCAGCAAGGAAGAATTTGATTTTCTCTTACCTAAACATCCACAAAGGTATGAAGGGCAACTCATAGTATGTTCAATCATTATGCCAGAACCTAGGGATTTATCTCAATAATATTCTTGCTCCATTTGTTACCACTCTACCATCACATAAACATAACACCACTGATCCCCTCAAAAGACTTGAGGGGATTCAGATTGATGCAGAATGAATTTTAGCCTCTATTGATGTGGAGTCACTGTATTCCTTTATACCACATGAGCAGGGATTATGAGCCGTTTAGTTTTTTCTGGAACCTAGGGGATGTCAATTTCATGTCCACAATACCCTCGTCCTCCAACATCTCCATTTTTCCCTCACCAGGAACTATTTTATGTTTAAAAACAGGTCTTGCCACCATCTCAGGGGTTGTGCGATGGGTATCTCATGTGCGCCGTCCTATGCTAAACTTGTCTTGTGCTGGTGGGAGCAGTCCCTTGTTTTTCAGGAAGATGATCCTGGAGTGACAGAGAACATACATTTGTGAGCATGTTACATTGAAAATATGTTCATGTTTGTGAGGAATCTACTATCCCGATTCTCTAATGTGGTCTAATACCGGAGACACATCACCTGCTGCTCCAGAGTTTCTGGCTTCTCAGGCAGCAGGTAGCCGTGGTCACATTGGAATCCCCACCCCATTCAGTGCCAGGACCAAAGTTACTTTTGTTCCGGCACATCAGCATGTGTGAGGGTACAAACGACACAAGCACTTTGGACTATATTTTCATTGGCGTGCTGCGCCTGCACATAAACAAGAGCCACACTGCTAATGTGCCCACAAATAGTCTTGGCGTTTATCATGTCTTATTTAATATGGACATGTTGCACTGATAGGGCTTTTCTGGGGCACTGCCTGCACCTGTCTGTTCAACTGAGCCACCATGCCACTCTCACCCTAACCTTTTTTCCTCCTCTTCCACACCTATTTCTTTGTACTGGGCCACTAAACGGATATATACATATATACAGTATGTAAGGAGGATTGCATATTAGGAGACTATATTTAGCATACAAGGATACAGATTTACACAGTTGATATTTAGGGGCTGATAGTTATATTATCTTGTCTTAACTGGAACTTGGCTTGTTATCTACATTTTGACACTTAGCCCATTTTGACATTCTGAATTTTGTCTATATCTGACATTATGTTATGTACAATATACCAAGATGAGGTTTGGGATTAAGGGCAAAACATGCATGTTGGGATTGTGGGATTGTTGTTATGGGATGATCTATTTTATAGTGGATGTTTTACCTTCAGTTTCTTACCTGTCTAATCTCTCTTACCATTTGTAGGGAACTTTAGGATGTGTTATCTAGGTTAGTGTTCAGGTGGCGTCTCGACAACTGACTCATTGATTTCTGGACCTCTCTTAGATGAACCGTTATGACAAGACTATGTGATTCTGGAAAGATCTTGGATTTCTACTCTCTTTGGGTCTCTGAATACACCGTTTGTGATTTTAACCCCTTAAGGACCCGGCCATTTTTCGTTTTTGCATTTTCATTTTTCCCTCCCTACATTCCAAGAGCCATAACTTTCTCATTTTTCAGTTTACAGAGTCACATGATGGCTTATTGCTTACGGAATAAATTGTACTTTGTAATGGTACAATAGGCTCCCAGCTGTCATGGCAACCGATCACTACCCTCCGGTGATGTTCTGGAGGGTGGCGATCGGTGAAAAATGGCAGTGCTCGTGGTGCCTGCGCAATTTAGACGTCGCAGTCCCATTTGACCGCGACAGCTAAAGGGTTAACAGCCGCGATCAGTGCAGGCACCGATCGCTGCTGTTAGTGGCGGATGCTGGCTGTATTATACAGCCAGCATCTGCCCTGTATGGAGAGAGCTCAGCTCCTGAGCTCTCTCCATACATCCTCATGCGACGCAGGATGTACTTTTGTGCCCTGAATCGCTAAGGGGTTAAGGTGTGATTTATTTTAGTGCTAATGCATGTTTTAACTGTGACTAATAAAAGTTATATTGTATTAATTGATCAGCTTTTTTGGATTCAGATTGTGCACCATTTAACTTTCCATACAATGTACTGGGAAGCTGTAAAAAAAATTCAGAATGGAGTGGAATTGGAGAAAAACTGCATTTTTGCGACTTTCTTAGGGCCTTTTTTTTTTTTTTTTTTACGGCATTCACTGTACAGCCAAACTGATACCTGCATTCTATGGGTTGGTACTATTCCAGCAATAGCAAATTTATATACTGTACAGTAGTTTTTTTTTTTTTTTTTTTTTTTTTTTTTACTTTTTAACCAATTAAAAAAAATCCAAAACTTTGCAAAAAACAAATTTCTTGGAGTCGCCATAATAGAACACCCATAACTTTTTTACATTTCTGTGTATGAGGATGCATAAGGCATCTTTTTTTACGGGCCAGATGTACTTTTTAGTCATACTGTTGTGGGGAATGTCTATTGCTTTAATCTTTTTTTTTCTTCAAATTTTTAAGAGAGGTGAAACAGTGAAACATAAAAGGTGATTCAGCGATTTTTGGAATTTTTTCCCGCTACTGTGTTCACCATATGGGAAAAATATTTTTATATAAGTTTGAAGACCAGGTATTTTTGGACACAGGTTACCTAATGTGTATGTGTTTCACTTTTATTTTTTTTACTTTTATATGTGGTCTAGGGAAAATGGGGGTAATATGAATTTTTAATTTATTTTGAAATTGTAATTGTTAGACCCCCTAGAGGTCTTGAAGCCCAGGGGGTCTGATCACTAATGCAAAGCTTTGCAATGCATTGCAAATTGACAGCACTTGTATTACTGGCTACATAGAGCAGCCTATAATATAAGTAAATGCCAGACAAACCTGAGAACCTTCAATAGGCAACAGATTGCTGGCCCAGATCTCATTTCAATCCTCCTCAAAATGGCAGTGCACATGCACCGCCAGGAAGATGGTGCCTCAGTCAGCTTTGACTGAGGCATCGGAGGCCTTAATGCTGATCGCGGGCGTTAGCACTGGGTCTCCACTGTGTAATATTAAAATACCAGTTATGAATGGGTTAAGTACTTTTTGTGTGTTCTAGGGAAAGGGTTCTTTTTTTTTTTTTTTTTTTTTTTTTTAAATTTTTTTTTTTTTTTACTGTAATTTTTAGACCCCTAGAGGTTTTGGACCCCAGAGGGTTGCAATGTATTGTAAAATAGCAATACTTCTATTACAGTCTGCATAGAGCAGTCTGTAATAGAAATTATACAATGACAAGCCTTCAATAGGCTCCCGGCTGTGATCGTAATGGAATGAGACGCTGGGAAAATGTCAGGAGGGTTAATGCCTGTGATCAGTATAATACAGCAGAGACCCAGTGGCTATGGCAGCTGCTCAGCTTCTGAGCGGCTGCCATATTTAAATACCCAAAATCCACCGTAATAGTATGGTGGATATCGGGAAAGGGTTTAAATCATGATAATCAATACATGGCCGCAACCCTCCATGTTTCTTTCAAGAAAGAAATACCCAGAACCCATTGGATACATAGAGGGGCATATCTATCCTCAATATATTCTTTCATGGCTTGTCTTTCAGACTTTAACCTTAAAGTGGCGGCTGCGAGCAGGAACTCAGATGCCGAGATTCCTGACAAGGCCTAGGAATAAAAAGTTTATTAGAAAGTACTTTGTACTGTCCCTTCATTTATTTGTATATTTTGGTTAGATCTTACCATAGCCATTTTTTATGTAAACTTAATAACCTCAAATTTATTAATCTGTACTTCAATCCAATCATTTTCCTAATTATCTTTTGTCATTCTTCTATTTATTAATTGTGTACAATATTCTTTGTGACTGTAATAGTGATTTGTATAGTGGTATAACTATATTCTTGTCATGAGAATCTATGCCTCGTTTGACACATCCCATAATTTTATTTGACATGGCAGCAGTTTTTCTACACTGGTTGATAAAGGTAAGCTTACTATTCAACAAAATTCCTCAAATCTTTTTCAATGGCAATCTTACCTAGTAATTTACTACTATCCAGTTCCCACCCGGTGACTTATTACATGACATCCTATTAAATGGTTTTCCCATCTCCCTGTTTTAGCAGCTTTGCCTGCTGTCTCTTCTTCTCACGTCCTGTATTCCTGGTCAAACAGTCAAAGCCACCTCCACCCCAGCTTGCTGAACAGGACACTATGAACTATCACACTAATTATTATGATTACTAGAAATCTAATAGAAATTCTGATCAAATAATATGCACATCCTACTAGAGAAGGGACTCAGTGTTATATGTGTGTTTACATAGAGAGGTAACAGACAGGGCATTATCAGTAGAGTTGAGCGAATCAAAGCTAACGAGGTGGAATTCGATCCGAATTTCAGGAAATATTCGTTTCGCATCAAATCTGGATTTCCTAACAGTTCGTGGTAACGAATCGCACAGCTCCGATTGGGGGTTTTAGCCCCTTGGATGTCGCGGTCAAACATAAATGCATCCGCAAGGTATTATACAGAGGAGAAACTGCAACAATGCCCGCAATCAGTGCCTGTACTGATTGCGGGCTTTATAAAACCTGGCTCATCGGTCAAAGCTGACAAAGGTGTAATTTTCGCAGTGACGCATGTGCGTTGCCTTTTTGGGGTGGATTGCTATTCTGTTGCAATGACAGCCGGGAACCATTATTACCGGCTGCTCTATATAATAGAAGTGACATAATTTTGCAATGTACTAGCATTTCTATGCATTGTATTAGTGATCAGAATCCCTGGGGTTCAAAACCCAAAATACAGAAGAACTAAAAATTGAAATCATCCCCCTTTCCCTGGAATACATATAAAAATATATAAATAAAGTGAATCGCATACACATTAGGTATCCTTGTATCCAAAAACAAACGTTCAACAACGTTTTGTAAAAAAACAAAAGAATCGAACCGACATTTTTCCGCTGTTTCGCATCTCATAAAAATTTTAATAAAAAGTTATCAAAGCAACAGACATTCCCCAAAATGGTATAACTAAAAAGTACATTTGGCCCCATAGAAAAAGGCGCTTTATACATACATCAATACACGGAAATATAAAAAAGTTACAGAATATGGCAACTCCAAGAAATTTTTTTTAATTTTTTTTGCAGTTTTTTTTTTCGTTAATATGTAAAAAGACTATATAAATTTGGTATTGCTGGATTTCTACCGACCCATAGAATAAAGGTGACATGTAATTTTGGCTGCACTGTGAACAACATGAAAACAAAGCCCATAAGAAAGTCACAAATTTTCTCCAATTCTTCCCCATTCTGAATGTTTCCCAGCTTCCTATACATTGTACAGAATATTACCCTTTCAGAAACAAGGGTCATTGAAGCCCCAATGCTCAGGCTAAATTTTGCACATTTTAGTATGGATTGCTTTACACACAAATAGCTTTTAAATGGCTTTGCATATCTCAACTATTTTTACCATATTTTTCAGGATATTATGTATAAGGCTTGAAATAAGTAGCCTTTATTTGTTAAATATAAATAAGTTGACATTTTTTTCGATAGAAGTACAAAAATGGTATAAAATGTGAAAAAAATGCAGATTTTGCTTTTTTTTCTAAAACAAAATCGTTTTTATATATACTATTGCACATAAACATGCTAAAATTAAATTGTAATAATTCTTTTGATTACAATGGCTACATATTTATATATTTTTTTAACAAAAAATTAGATATCATATGGTTTTATATTCAGCATAGCTTATTTTATGGACCCCTAGTCCCTTCGTAAATTAGCCAGTAGTTTAGTATAGGACAGAACTGTTAACTGTTTTTGTTATCACTAGCTACACTGATGAGCAAAGGGGTAACAACATTTTAAACTTTTGACTTTCAGGCTCCATTTCTCCATATCTACCATCTACATATACAGCTGTGAAGGTGAGACTACCATCATTTTATAGAAAAGCATCTTGGCTACCACATACATAAATTTGACTTGCAACTATTTAGCATATGGTTAGCTATGCAGATTCTTGTCATGTAACTGCATTGCTACTGTTTTCTCCTAAACATCTAAATTAAAATTTTTATTATGTTGCAAATCCACCTTTTGCCTTTCAACACTTCTGGGCATGCTCTCAATCAGATTCAAGAATGTCTTGACCAGGTCTCTTCTACACCATTTCTTTGCTCGATGTATGCTTCAGGTCGTTGTCCTGTTAGAACACTATGTCATCTTTTTTATACCCATAGTACTCGAGTGCACAAAGTAGCCACTACAGCTTTGAACACGAGACTACCATCATTGTATAGAAAATCATCTTGGCTTATACATAAATTTGACTTTGTAACTATTTAGCATATGATTAGTTATGCAGATTCTTTAACTGCATTGTTACTGTTTTGCTCCTGGTGGTGGAAAAATCTTTTTCTTCTTGTATTCTACAAATTACACCCTGTTCTCACATTCCCTAATAGCTCAGTGTATTATTAGGTTGATTCACATGAGTAAGGTCACTGGTTCAAATCATAGATCAGCCATAAAGAAGATTTCCCAAGAAAAGAGAAACAGCAACATCCAGCTCATCAATAGCGGTCTTTCGGTCAAGAAAATTGCCAAACTGCATCATGTGAGTGCCATGACAGTTGGAAGAATGCGGAATGATGTCAGTCAATCCATCTAAAAGCTAGGATGCCAAGGCAAAATATCAGAGTCAACAAGTTGGCTCATCACAAGGTCTATCAGTTCTGCCGTGATAAACATGGCAGTGGAGATGGTTCATATGCTTCGCAATAGTGAGATCACAGATATCCATGCAAGCACTGTGTGATGTGTGTTACACAAGTCTGGAATGGTGGTCAAAAAAAAAAGATGAAGAAGTCTAGACTTCAATATTGTTATAAGAAGTGCCAGCTTAAGCTTGCAAAAAAAATACGAAAAGTAGACAGGAACCAGGTGATTTGGAGCAATGAGATGAAAGTCAGTAGACTGGGCTCTGATAGGTGCAAATGAGTCTGGAAGAAGCAAGGTAAAAGATGCTTTTCTATATAATGATGGTAGTCTGACATTTGAAACTGTAGTGAATGGTAAGATATGGAGCCTGAAAGTCAAGGAGGCGTGGCCAAGCGGCGCATGGAGGCGGATGCTTAGTTCCGGAGCTCTGCAGCTCACCAGTCATCACAGCGGCACACACTGGCTCAAACCTAGCCTACCTGCCTAATTTTCACTACGGATCCTCGTGGGGGCGTTCTGGTTCATGGCAGGAGGCGGCCATGTCTGAGACTATCCAAAATGGCGCCCGCATCACTGCCTCCACAGCACAGAGGGCCTTGCCGATTATCACTGAGCAGCCCACAGTGAGTACTTTACAAGATGACTCTGAAACACTTACTCTACAACCATCTTCAGCCAGCAGCCCAGCCTCTCCAGCCTCAGCGGACTCCCCTCCGCGTCCAGCCCTTCCAGCTTCTCCTGTGCTGACACCAGTATGGGCACCATCTACTCCTTGCATGCTCAGCATCCCTCCACAGTCCTCCCCAGGCCCTGAGCACAGCAGTTCCTCCAAACCTATATTGGATGCGGTCATGAGGGCTTTGTTTGCGGATTTTAAACTGGCCATTCAGTCTGAATTACAAATCCTAGTTGGGACTCTGCAAACTGAACTGCATTCTATGGGAGACCATACCTCACATTTAGAGAACAAGATGACGGAACTAACCGTGGCGCACAATGACCTGGTTGATATTACTAACGATATGGAGGAGAAGGTGGAAGCTATAAAACTGAAAATGGTTGACATGGAAGACAGGTCCTGCCATAATAATGTACAGTTTAGAGGCATCCCAAAATCGGTAAAGAGTGAAGAGATTATGTCCTTCCTGACCGACTATTTTGCCCTACTTCTTTCTGCTGAGACCTCTCAGGACTTGCTTATTGATAGAGCTCACAGACTACCTAAGCCAAAAAACCTATCGTCCGATATTCCTCGTGATATCATTGCGAGAATTCACTTTTATCACGTTAAAGAGAAACTCATGGTCGCGGCCAGAAACCCTCCGGACCTACCAGAATTCTTCAAAGGGATCACCTTGTTTGCAGACCTCTCCGTAGCTACCATAGCCCATAGGAATTCATTTCCAATGGCTACTAGAACCCTGCGTGATCATGGCATCCAGTAGAAATGGGGTTTTCCAGTCTGCCTAATCATCTCTTATAATGGTTCCAAGATACTCGCCAACAGCCCTGAAGCAGCTCTCAAGCTATGCCAGGAATGGGACTTGAACATCATGTCTCAAAGCATTTCACCAGGGAATCGTCCACCACTTAACCCTGCTGTTCTGTTCGGTCAAAAATGACCGAATTTGAAATTTGATATTTTTTAAAATATTCATTATGCGGTTCTGAAACTTGTGGTTCATTGACTTTTCCTCATTTGAGGGGTTCTTACTAATAGCAGTTTTTATTTATTTATTTTTTGTTTACTTTTTTTTGCGCCACGTCTTTTTTTACACTTGTACTGTTCGGTCAAAAATGACCGGTAGCCTTTTATACTAATCTCCAGCCATTTTTAAAAAAAAAATAAAGGCGTTATAATCTCATTTTGGTCTATATAGTTCAGTTTTTGCGACAGAAAAAGTTCATACGCTGTAAACGCTCAGGTATACATAGGGAAAAACCCTGGAGAAAGAGCTGAAAAAAATCAAGGTATGCGAGTAGTTTTGGATTTGACACATGGACTCAAAGGACGAAATGTTACATGTGACAATTTTTTCACATAACACCAACTGGGGCAGATGTTGCTGAAAAGAAAAATGACCATGCTGAGTACTGTTAGAAAAAATAAGCCAGAACTGCCGCAAGGTATCCTCAGTAAGAGACGTTTATAGTTCTACGTTTTATTTTACTGCAGATACAACAGTAGTTTCTTACGTTCCCAAAAAACACAAACAGGTCATTCTGATGAGCACAATGCACCATGATAATGCAATCAGTAACCGAGATGACAGAAAGCCAGACATCATTTTACATTACAATGCCACAAAAGGGGCAGTTGATACTCTAGATCAACTCATAGGCACTTACACCTGTAAACGCAAAACTAATCGGTGGCCAATGGTTGTTTTTTACAACATTCTTGATGTGTCGGCGTACAATGCATTTGTGTTATGGCGTGAAATAGACCCAAATTGGAACAAAAATAAACTATATAAAAGAATAATTTTTTTTAGAGGAGTTGGGAAAATCACTGGTTAGGCCATATATTGAACAAAGAAAAGTAACACCCAGAGATGATGGAGCTGCAGCCATTGTCCACAGGATCCAACAGCATGCTGAAGAAAGTGAACCAAGGGCTTCCGCTAGCACTGCGACGATACCCACGGCCTCCACCAGCAGTGCAACCAGCCTAAAACGGAAACGATGCGCCTTCTGTCTAACATCAAGTAATCACAAATCAAATGTGATATGTTGCAAATGTGCAAAGTACTTATGCAAAAGACATGTAAATTATACTTGTGACGAATACAAACAGTAAATTCAGCACCTTGAACCTTTTTTCACATTTTATATAGAAAAAACTAGACTTTTTTTATTTATTTTTTTGAAAAAATATATTTACATACAGTTTGATGTTATTAGTTATAGTTTACAGTTTTATAAAGGTTTTTTTTTTTTTGTGCAAATGTGCAATATGCATGAATAATGCAATAAGGCCATGTAACATTTTTTGACACAAAAAAAATAAAAATTAAGTTTGTGATTTCATTTTTCATTTGTTTATGAACAACCATGTTCACATACAGTATAATAATGCAAAAGAAATTCAAAATAAAACACTTAAATTAGTTAAAAATCCAGACTTTAATAGGCCCGGTCAAAAATGACCGGAACATTATATGTGTATAGTAAAACCGAACAGAACAGCAGGGTTAATACAGTGGCGGAGGAATGGACAGTCGTACAGAAGGGGAAGAAGAACCCTAGGAGGCCTAAGAACTGATCCTCGCTTCACATCGTTATCCTTTACCCTTGATATATATTTACAGTGAGGTGTCTGGGGGAGACACCTGGGACTTTACCTGGGTGGTCCTACTAGACACCCACCCCCCTCTCCGGTGTATCTTAACTATGCACTGGGTGAGGTAGCACATGTACTGACCGGTTTGGCACGTTTTGGGTCCCTAACTTCAAAATCTTTCCCCCCAGATTTTGGGGATTGCCCACTTGTGATACATCCTTTGTGTCATATTACTGCTTGTTTTGCATGTTTATATTTTCTTGTTTGTTTTATGTTTATCCAGTAGATACTTACCTGACTAATAATATTGCAAGATGGTCCAAATGTCCCAGGTGGTACTCGGTGTCGCACTCCGCATTTCCTGATGACACCCCGGCCACCTGAACCGACAACCATGGGATTTAAGGTATTATTTTAAATTTTAAAGGCCTGAACTCTCCATATAAAAGACCATCACTGTGGAAGAAGGCGAGGACGTCCCACTCTGACATAATTTGTCTTCAGGAGACAAGGAGGATGCTCCCCGACTCCGCCACAAGCGCTACCCCACTCAGGTCTTTTCCCATGTGGTGCACAAGAAATGTGGGGTGGCCATACTGGTTAGAAATATCGTAGCCTTTTCTATTGACCAAGAGATTACTGATGTCGAGGGAAGGTACGTTATTTTGGTGTGTCGTATCAATACTGTCCAATATACCCTAGTATCTGTGTATGCCCCTAATAAGAGGCAATTACAATTTCTCCGTATGATTCTGTCTGAGATGGACGAGGTGGCCAAAGGTCATGTGATGATGCTGGGAGATTTTAAGAAGGTGCTCTGGCACTCAATGGACTCTACTGGCAATCAGATTATGTCGGAACCTACTCCTATAGTTAATATTCTATAGTCCCACCAACTTTTCGACATGTGGAGACATCAACATCCCTCTGACTTAGACTACACTTTTTATTTAAATCCGCACCGAGTTTATACCAGGATTGATTATGCAATGGTGGACAAGTCGATTCTTCAGAAGGTTAGCTCTTCCGATATTGGTATTCCGACATGGTCTGATCACGCATCGGTCTCTATTGTGGTACAGGAGCAATACTCTTCTCGCCCTGACTCTGTCTAGAGACTCAATAATTACATATTACATCATCATAAATATACCTCTTCCGCTCTTACAGAATACTTCAAATTTAATGATAATGGTCAGGTGAGTGACACCACTTTATGGTGCGCCCACAAGATCGCCATGAGAGGCCACTTCATTCAACAAACCTGCAAACAGGAGCAATCCATACTTACCCAACTGGAATCCTTGCATAGACTTAATAAAGTCTCCCTATGCCCCAATAGCTCCAAACAAATTTCTATACTGCATGCTCGGTTGCACGACACCAATGTTTATAAATATGATCTTGCTCTTCGCAAATTCAAATTAACGTATTACTGGCAAGGACACAAGCCTAGTGCTGCTTTAGCTATGTGTTAGTACAGTACAATTTGAAATTATGCAATCTAAAATCTGACTCTTCCACCCCTCAGCCCAACCCGACCACTATAGCCTCCTACCTGGACTCGGTGTCTCTTCTCTCTATCTCGGATTCCCAAAAAACCTCCCTTCTCTCCCCGTTTTCACAGGAGGAAGTGACTAAGGCCATTAAAGCATTGAAGTAGCATAAATCCCCTGGATGGATTAACATACGAGTATTAT
This sequence comes from Leptodactylus fallax, assembly GCA_947044405.1. Classification (NCBI taxonomy): domain Eukaryota; kingdom Metazoa; phylum Chordata; class Amphibia; order Anura; family Leptodactylidae; genus Leptodactylus; species Leptodactylus fallax. The sequence continues at coordinate 6,600,130 of CAMRHE010000024.1, forward strand.
AAACGTAATCAACTCCTTTTGGCTCTGTATCTTACCCATCTGTTCAATTATATAGCTGAATCCGAGTCCCCTCCGAAAGAAATGTTGGAGGCTTTGGTAATCACACTACCTAAACCCCCAACACCCCAACTAACTTCCGACCCATTTCTCTTTTAAACACAGACTTAAAACTGTATGCCAGCGTATTAGCCCAAAGACTCATAGATATTTTACCTACTATCATTCATAAAGACCAAGTAGGTTTCATAAAGTGATGGCAGACATTGGATGGTACAAGATGCTTCATTGATCTGGTGTCCTTGGTTTATAGCCGTCAGACGCCTTCTCTGCTCCTAGCTTTGGATGCGGAGAAGGCATTCAACCGTGTCCATTGGGGATATCTGCAGGCAGTGTTACAGAAGTTAGGCTTTCCCCCCTCTATTCAGGTTGCCATTATGGTGCTGTACACCACTCCCTCAGCTAAAGTTTACTCTGCAGGAGTTTTGTCTACCCTCTTCCAAATTAGTAATGGAACTCATCAGGGATGCCCCCTTTCCCATCTGATCTTTGCTATGATTATAGAACCTTTTTCCCAGAGTACTAGGTCCTCTCCAAATTTGTGCGGCATTGGGGTGGGAGCAACTGAGCATCACATAGGGCTATGTGATGATTCCACTTAAATATGGCTATAACTCAGATGTATTTTGATCTCTGGGTATCGTATCTCCCTCTTAATTCTAGTTAATTTAACTGTGCATAGCTCTAATCCTAGGTGTATGTTGTCAGTAGTGGCAACAATGTAACAATAGGGCTTTGTATTCATCCCAGAATGGCTCGATTGAATTCCTACATAGCCCTGGGTGATCAAATACACATGTATTGTTTGGCCTGGGCTGCTGATCCGACCTGGTTGATAACATATAGACGGCATTGTGTCATTCCACTTGGTCCCATCTCCTTACAAAGAATCTTGACTTGAGTGCGTTAGTCAATCAGACTTGCCGTCGCCGGTGACCTCATTCTGGGTGGTGTAATCAAGGGTATAAAAGATGAGGTAAGAGGTCAGTGAGAGAGAAGACTGTGCTGAGACTACTGAGGATATACTGTGATGAGCAGGCATGCTGGAATGCTGTGATGCTGCTGTGGGTGTTGGACTATAGAGCCACATCAAGGATATGTGTGGTAAATTAATTATTTCAATTTTATTCCCTTTTTAATTTAAGTGCTGTATATTGTAACTAGTAACTGTTAATGCTTGCATACATCTGCATATCTGTTCTGAACTGCATGTGTTAGATGTTAATACCGACCCATTTAGGGGTTAATAAATATATAAAATTTAGAAAGCTTGTCTTGTATTTATCTTGTAGACCCAGCACTCACTGGCGGTGAGTGTGGCTTTTAGTAAAGAAGTCTCAGGTGTGGGCAAAAGCGGTGTTGGCGCACTGAGGATCTTTCACATTGGTGGCAGCGTAGTGGGATTCTTAGGATAAACAGCGTGTGTTGGTGACCTTTATCACTCAGACGCTGGGGATTGTGGTAATCCTATGAAAGAAGCTCGGTATTAAAGCAAGCATTAAGATACAGTGAAAGCTTGATACAGTGCTGTTCCCCTCCCTTACTCTTTGTATTCCATCCTATCTTTTATTTGGCAAATACCAGTGGATGGCTAGTGGGCTCAGAAGCAGATCTCCAGAACTGCAGAACTAGGCTTTTGGAGATCCTGAGCGTATGGCTGAAATGGAGGCAGCCACAGCCGTGCAGAGAATCGAGCAGAGTCCTGATTTTGGGGCTAGGCCATGAAGTGCGGCAAGCAGCCCGGTCCCAAGGATTATTTCACCAGGAGGGACCAGTAGCCCCAGCCTTGTGGGGGGGATGGCTTCATACTGGCAAACGGCCCTGCAGCAAGTAGGCACCAGTGACCCTAACATATACCTGCAGGTGATGTGCCGCTTTCAGGAAGCTGCAGAACACAAAGGGCAGGCCGCAGAACGGCAGGCTGATCGTGAGGCAGCAGAACGGCAGGCTGAGCGGCAGTATCAGCTTGAGCTCAAAAGAATGGAGCTCTACCAGCAGGCACCGTCTTTCACTGCACGCACTCCAGAAGCTCAAGTACCAAGGCTCCGATCCGAGGACTTTCCAATCCTTGAAACAAACGGGGATTTGGACTCGTTCTTGCGGGCCTTTGAGAAAGTGTGTAAGCAGTATCAGCTACCACAGACGGATTGGGTCCGTTACCTGGCTCCCCGGTTGAGGGGAAAAGCCCTGGACACTTACGCCAATTTGCCAGTTGACCAGGACTATGAGTCCGTTAAAGCAGCGCTGATCCGGAGATACCAACTCATGCCGGAGCTGTACCGTCGAAAGTTCCAGGGCCTGCAGAAAAAGCCTTCAGAGAGCCATGAGGATACAGCGGCCCAGCTGCACGTGTGGTTCCGGGAGTGGACGGAGGGCAAGTCCGTCACCTCACAAGAAAGCCTTGCAGACCTCATGCTTCAAGAGCAGTTCTTGACCATTTGTACCGAGGAAGTGCAAAAATACCTCCTGGACCAAGAGCCCAAGGACCTTGAAACAGCCGCAGCAATGGCGGATCGTTATGTTGCCAACCAGTTGCCGTGGACACCTGCCAGCGACGGCTGGAGGAGGAGTAAGACATACTCTGTCCCGGGTGGTTCCTATACGTCCCCTGCCCCTCGAGCTCTGAGCTCCCCGGCGACCTCTCTCATACCCCAGGGAGAGATCAGGCGGTGCCACGCTTGTAATCAAACGGGACATTTACAACGAGACTGCCCCAACCGCCCTAGGAACCCCCCTGCTCCCCAAACTACAGCGGCCGGCCCATCTGTGTATCTGGTTGCGAGGGAGGGGCCCCAGCCTAATGTTAACCATCAACAGGTCACTGTGGGGGACAAAGTGGTGATGGGATTCCGGGACACTGGGGCAGATGTTACGCTGGTACAACCAGACTTGGTCCCCCCAGACAGTATTATTCCCGGGAAAACCCTGACCCTACGGGGTATTGGATTGGAACGTTTTACTGTACCCATGACTTGTGTCCATTTAGAGTGGGGTGCAGGGAAAGGAATGCGGGATGTGGAATGATGTCTGAGTTGCCTGCCAATGTACTGTTGGGGACAGATTTGGGGCCTATGATGTGCCAATATGGGTTGGGGGCCACCCCAGCTCCCTGTGATCAGCTGTCTGTCCATGCTGATATGTCTGATAGTGTACCTGTGGGAATACCTGCAGAGGGGGCTGGTAACCCTCCCTCTGAAATGTCTCCTCATACAGTTTGTGAAAATGCTAATTTAATTGTACCTGTGGGACTACCTGCAGAGGGGGCTGGTAACCCTCCCTCTGAAATGTCTCCTCATACATTCTGTGAAAATGCTAATTTAATTGTACCTGTGGGAATACCTGAAGAGAGGGCTGGTAACCCTTCCTCTGAAATGTCTCCTCATACAGTTTGTGAAAATGCTAATTTAATTGTACCTGTGGGACTACCTGCAGAGGGGGCTGGTAACCCTCCCTCTGAAATGTCTCCTCATACAGTCTGTGAAAATGCTACTTTAACTGTACCTGTTAATGTTGTAGATGAACTTGCCATGTCCAAAGGGAAGGCTAAACCCCTTACTGAGTTCTTTCCTACAGGCTGTGAAAATGCTAATTCTACTGTCTCTGGGATTAATGTAGGGGTAAAGGAGCTGAGTGAGGACTGGGCTGTAGACCCGCCCACATCTGCGGGGGCCTCACCCCCCCAGTCTGTGTCTCTATGTCTGCCAGTCCTCCCTCCAGCTCAGTGTGATAGAACCAATGCTGTTAATGATATTGCAAATGTCTGCCATGAAACTGTGGATGTTGTACCAGGTGGTTCGGTGTCTCTCTGGGCTCTCCGTGACGGTCCGGATGTAGGACAGACTGCTGGTATTGCGGTGGTTACCCGCAGTCAAAGTGCCAAAGGGGTGGAAAGCATTCCAGCCTCTGCACTGGTCCCTCCGTCACTCGGACGCATTACTGAGACCGCCTTGAGAAATTCCCCCACCCTAGAGCAGGAAGGGTCCGGCAGGTATGTAACATGCACCTCTTTTTTGTCTCACTCCAGCCAAGAGTTCAGAGATGCTGTCCAAGCTGACCCTAGTCTGGACATATTGAAGGCGCGTGCCGCTCAACCACCCTTGGAGTCTGACAAGGCCCGAGTCTGCTGGGACCCCGGGGGAGGTGGGGGAGCCTTGGGGCCAGAGCCTGAGAAGCTGGAGGCGGAGGTGCTCTCAGAAGAGGGGCACAGGCCCCTACTTCCTACAAGCCCCATCTAAAAGGGGGAGGTGTGATGATTCCACTTAAATATGGCTATAACTCAAAGATGTATTTTGATCTCTGGGTATCATATCTCCCTCTTAATTCTAGTTAATTTAACTGTGCGTAGCTCTAATCCTAGGTGTATGTTGTCAGTAGTGGCAACAATGTAACAATAGGGCTTTGTATTCATCCCAGAATGGCTCGATTGAATTCCTACATAGCCCTGGGTGATCAAATACACATGTATTGTTTGGCCTGGGCTGCTGATCCGACCTGGTTGATAACATATAGACGGCATTGTGTCATTCCACTTGGTCCCATCTCCTTACAAAGAGTCTTGACTTGAGTGTGTTAGTCAATCAGACTTGCCGTCGCCGGTGACCTCATTCTGGGTGGTGTAATCAAGGGTATAAAAGATGAGGTAAGAGGTCAGTGAGAGAGAAGACTGTGCTGAGACTACTGAGGATATACTGTGATGAGCAGGCAGGCTGGAATGCTGTGATGCTGCTGCTAGGAGCCTCCACTGGTTATCTCCACATGCTATGTGTGAGTGTTGGACTATAGAGCCACATCAAGGATATGTGTGGTAAAGTAAGTATTTCACTTTTATTCCCTTTTTATTTTATGCGCTGTATATTGTAACTAGTAACTGTTAATGCTTGCATATATCTGCATATCTGTTCTGAACTGCATGTGTTAGATGTTAATACCGACCTATTTAGGGGTTAATAAATATACAAAATTTAGAAAGCTTGTCTTGTATTTATCTTGTGGACCCAGCACTCACTGGCGGTGAGTGTGGTTTTTAGGAAAGAAGTCTCAGGTGTGGGCTAACGCGGTGTTGGCGCACTGAGGATCTTTCACAGGCTATTTGCGGATGATATCATCTTGTCATTGTCTAAGCCGGAACAATCACTGGATGCTGTGACAACCCTCATAAATGACTTCCACAATGTAAGCTATTACAAAGTAAACACCTCAAAATCCCTGATTTGAAATATGGGCATACCTCACCCTATACAACAACATCTCCGACAACCCTTTCCTTTTCCTTGGGCAGTAGGTGTGATACCCTATTTGGGTATACAATTGACCTATCCCCCCTCACACCTCTGCAGAACTAATTACTCAAAACTCTTATCAACCATTCAAAAAGATGTCACCTCTTACTCCAAAGTTCAGATCTCATGGCTAGGCAGACTGTCTGCAGCAAAAATGCTCCTCGTGCCAAAGATCCTGTATTACTTTAGAAACCTCCCTATAAAATTTCCCAAGCATCTCATCGCAAACCCTTCAACACTTGCTAATGCGCTTTATATGGGGAAGCAAAAGAGCCAGAATCCCAATGTCAGTACTACTTCTCCCCAAATCCAAAGGAGGACTTGATTGTCCTAACTTGCTGCATTACTATTATTCCTCCATTATCAATCAATTAAAGGCTTGGTGGCATATGTATGAGGGGAAGCACTGGGTTGATATTGGAAATACTGCTCAGGATTGTCTTCTCTGACATTGCTTTTATGGCACTTCAGATTCCCATCGCCCTATAATCGTTACATTACCCACAATACAAGCTGCGGTGGAGGTGTGGAAATTATACCATACTGAACTCTACATCCTACAGGCTAACTTAGCATCTGCACCTTTGGAAACCCTTCCTTCCTTCATACTAAACCTAGACATCCAAAAATGGGTTAAAGAAGGTCTGCTAGTTCTAGACCAGTTATACCAGAACAGAGTTTTACACTCCTTTACCCATATTACCGACCAATTCCCAATTTCCCGACATGACTTTTACAAATATTTACAGATTCACCACTTTTAGAAAGAGGTTATGTGATTCAGTGACCTCCCAACTCCCTATTTACGCTGTACTTTTACAACTATTCTAAATTAACTAAGGGTATCTCTTTCACATATAAAGCCATTGACAATCATTCACCCCCAACACGACTTGGATTTCAGTCCAAATGGGAATCAGACCTTAGCCAGACATTCACTGACAAGCAGTGGACCTAAGTGTTCTCCTTGTCTACGATGGTATCTCATTGCATTGACCACTTAGAGGCATCCAGAAAATTAATGTACAGCTGGTACTATACCCCAACTAGACTAGCATTTATTTTCCCCACAACCTCCAGAAGGTGTTGGCGATACAATTTAAAGGATGGTTCCCTTATGCACATTTGGTAGTCATGCCCTCGAATTCAGCAGCTATGGACCCAAGTTTATAACTTATTGCATACTGTAATTCAGTACCCGTTCCCTTGGGGACCTCATGTAGCTCTGCTTTTGCTGGGCATCGACACACTGCCTCTTGAAGATAAATGTATTATCTTTCACGTATTGACTACCACTAGATCTAAGATTGCCCAACTATGGAAAAGTTCGGACCTCTCCAGCATACCTGAAATCACTAGAGCAGCCACATTCAACTGCACGATGGAAACAGCTGTCAAACAGGTTAGGAAATACCCAAGCCTTTAAGAAGTTATGGGATAAATGAGTGACTTGGTCATATTATGAATACTGATCTTGCACTGATACTTGTCACTTTAAACTAGTACTATTGCGATGTTTGCCTAGTGTAGATTTGACTGATATCCATGGAAATTTCAATAAGATACTCTAGGATAGCGTCTCTTAAAAAACCTCCAAATATTTTAATCTCAAGCGAGGTTAGACTTAACTAGCCTATGGGTTCCAGGCTCACTTTTTGATCCTCTCCTGTATATGGGTACCACATTTGTTATCCACCAGTCTTATGGAACAGACTGGTGGATATAGGACAGATATAGGACTCACTGTCACTGTATTTAATTCCTTCAAAACCTAGGATGAATGCCATCAGTGCTCAGGGATTTGTCTGTTTTTGTATATTTTAATACACCTCTGTACTTACTCCTGGATAAGCAGGTGACATTTGGTAAAATGGAAAAATTACATCATCTCTAGCCAATCCACCCGTCATTGCATTTTCCTCTGTAAATGCAGCAGAGAAGAAGGCATTTAATAGATTAGCCTTTTCCTCATCCTCTTTCATCATTACATCCAGATTATTTTTGACAGAGCCCATAGTCTCAGTTTTAAGTTTCTTGTTATTTATGTAATTGAAGTGGTCTTATTTACTTTCCTTGGCAATGAATTTCTGTCTCAAACTTTGCCACTTGCATCTGTTTTTACACATCTTATTTTTCATCGTATTTTTTATAATTCTTTAATGCTCTGGCAGCTGTGGATTTTGTTCAGGGAATCAGATGAATTTTCCGACCTCTTTTGTTGTTGTATGCAGCGCCCCCTGAAACCTGCCCAAGCTACTACCTCCTGCAAGTCCTCACCTTGGTTTTTCTACTTCTCCTACTGTATTTCCCTATTGTGTTGTTGTCACTCCTCAGTTATCCCCTTTGTTATGCTCCTGTTCTTATTCCCTGACAGAGGCGAGGGTGGCTGCCTCACCTCTCACCCGCCATTCCTTCCTTCATTTCCTCTGGTCCTGTTATCGTGGGCTCCTTGCCTAAGACCAACCCAAATCATGCCTGACACCGTCATGAAACTTTGCCCATGCTGTGTCAGGTCTGGGCCCCCTTAGCTTTCCTTCTAGTAGTCCTATAGGACTGCTTTTATAGTACTTACTGTCTCATGTGTGAGCCTACCTCTTTTTCCACTCATGCTGTATCAGCTTTTCTGGGTTGCTTCTTATTTGTTCTTAATTTGAAAAAAAAATTGCCTTAATAAACTTTGATTAAACATAATTCTTTAATGAACCATCACTTCCCTCTAGTTTTTATAGTTCTATAGAACCAATCAAAGAACAGCAGCATGCCAAGACATATAGATCGATGATAGATCGTTGATAGATAGATAGATCTATGAGTGCATGCAAAAAAAATCATAAAGCCATAAGACTGAGTGAAGGGTCACAAAAATAAGAAATTGTAAAGATCAAAAATAAGAGCAGTGTGCATTACCAAACAGGAAGTGATGTCACTGCACAGTGATGCTCATCCATAGTATACACCAGCTAAAAGCCAAAGGGAGGAAAACATGCCTACTCCAATAAAAAATGTACCCTCATCACGTGACATTATCATGTGATGAACCACATGAAATTGTCACATGCACACCCAATGGGCGGACTTGTCCTTAGCACATTAAATAATTAAAACACTGGAAAAACTGCTATAGTAATAGCACACAAGATGGCAGAAACATACCTTAATATAGTGACACATAGTAGAAAGATTTAGGGTGCATAGCGCACAGTGAAGTGCCCACCAGTGAATAAAAGACAAGTGTTAAATAATAATAACCATACAAAAAGATACAAATATACACAAATCAATACCATCAAAGTGCATGTATAGTACATAAATAAAGTATGTACAAATCAAATCCTATCATAAATAAAAAAAAAGTTAGTGTATATTACAAATAAATATATTAAACCCATAATAATAATAATAATAATAATAATAATAATAATAATATGGAGATAATTTTTAAAAGCCTAAGATCCTAATCCATATATGTATAGAGAAGTATAAATATACATATAGTGTATAGTAATGTAAATAGGTGAATAGCAAATCCAATTCGATGTTGAGGTATCCAGTGTGGTAATTGTCTAGCTAGAAGTATATTCAAATAGCAATCTGATCAGATCTTTTTAAAGTTAACACTCCGTCAACAATCTAAAGTAAGGGAACATAAAAATAAAATTAATAAATAAAATAGGTTAACATGCTCCCATAACACCATTGTTCACCATGTATCCATATACACAAGAGAATAGTACCTACAGTTAACATTTAGGATTTTCAGATGAAAAATAAGTAGAAAAATATTTTTTTTTATTACTTAATTATCCAAAACATTGCTCAATCTTCAAGTATACAATAGAAGCTAAATCATACCTATAAAAAGGAGGCAAAACTAATGTTCAAAGGATTGAACTTTGTTCAATCCTTTGGCTATCACCATGTCCAATATAAAAATTCCCTTGGTTTCTGTTTGAGAGGGCAGATTCTTCCAATTCCACCATATGGTCAAATCAAGGTCCAGTCATTGCCATGTTTAAGTTCAGTTTAAAGTGTTTGGCAATGTTATCAGCCTGAATATATATTTTTTGTCCTTTGCATCTGTAATACCAAGAATGTGTTCTTTAACTCTTCTATGTAATTCCTGTGATGTTAGTCCGATATAAATTAAATGGCATGAGCAAGTGGGAAAATAAATGATGACCATTGTGTTGCATGGAATATTCACACCTACGTTTTGTATCTATATTAGCACATACCACACAGCTACCACAAAGGCAATAACGCCAACGAAGGCCTCTTGAGTCACATATTCTTGCTGGATGAGTCCATTTGTAATGTCTCTTAGAGATTGTCCCAGAGATTTTTGAATGTTCTGCACATTTTTTTTGGTCAAATAGCATTGTAAAGTTGAGTCACAGTGGAGAATCGCCCAAAAATTCTCTAATGCCTTGAGTACTTCCAATAACCTGGAATTAAAAGTGAAAATTAATCTGATTTGTTGGCTCTGGGCATGTACATGTGGTTTGGTGGATAAAATATCTTGTCTATTTCTATTTTGGCTCTTCTGTATCCATGCTTTATAGATTTTATATCATAACCTCCCTTTCTGAATCATTACCCCAATTCCACAGCACATGATTTAAAAAAAAAAGGTCGGTGAAACAAATTCTATGCACCCAGAAGTACAATAGTTTTTTTTTTTTTTTATACCTAATGCATTTATTTCCATACAACATATTTAAGATACTTTTAAAAATGTCCCATTTAGCCTATGTGTTTTTGTTTAAAGGACATTGTCCCAGTTTATGGTTCTAAGGTCAAACCTTAGCTGATGAAAATTGGCCTTCCTGAAGTTTAGTGTTTTCATACCTTCTCCACTAAATGTCTCATTAAAGGATGCTTAAAAATGTATTATATTGTGGCCACTATTATCCATGTGACCCCCCCAACCTCCACTTTTGATGTTCTGTCAGATCTATTGGTTAATATTATCCCAGAAGTACCCCGTCTCGTATTGGTTTCTGCATTAGCTTGGAAAGGTAATTATCTTTAATTATTGCCAAAAACCTGTTACCTTTGTTGAACCTGCAGGTCTCTGTTTTTCAATTTACACTGACGAACAAAAGGGTAACAATGTTTTGAACGTTTGACTTTCGCACTTCATATCTCACCATCCACTACAGCTTCAAATGTGAGACTACCATCATTTTATAGACAATCATCTTGGCTGTCTCATACATAAATTTGGCTTACAACTATTTAGCATATGATTAGTTATGCAGATTTTTGTCATGTAATTGCATTGCTACTGTTTTTCTCCTAACATCTGAATTTTAATTTTTTTGTTAATCCACCTTTGGCTTTGAACACTTCCTGAATCCTTTTGGGCATGCTCTCAATCAGATTCAAGCATGTCTTGACTGAAATCTGATCCCAGGTCTCTTCTACATGATCCCAATGTTGGTGCATACTGGTCGACTCTCTTGGGTATGAATACAGTTTTTTTTCTTCAGTTTTACATGCAAGTGTTCAATTGTGTTGAAGTCTGGGGATTGTGGCGTCCAATACAACACTTCTACATTGCCATTGAACCATTTCTTCACTAGTCTTAACGTATGCTTTGGGTCGCTGTCCTGATGGAACACTACGCTGTTCTTTTCATACCCATAGCATTCGAGTGTGCGAAGTAACTTGTCTTGTAGGATATTTATATGTGGCACAGCAATGAGACCACCATCGATCCTGGCCAAGTATCCAATGCCTTTGGCTGTGAAACAACCCCATATCATGAGGCTTCCTCCACCGAACTTGAGGGTTCCAATTCTCAATCATAGCCACCTTCCCTGTTCTTCTAACCCATTTGCACGTACAGAGCCCAATCTATTGACTTTCGTCTCATTGCTCCAAATCACTTGTTACAGTTCCTCTGTCCACTTTCATTTTTTTTGCCTCAAGCCAGTGGTTCTTTCTCAATTCATTGAAGCCAAGCCTTCTTCACCTTGTTGGCCCCTATTCTATACCCATTTGACCGACGTATTGGGAATCAACCTAATAACACACTGAACTATTAGGGAATGTGAGAAAAGGTTGTAATTTGTAGTATTCAACAATAAAAAGATTTTTCCACCACTAGGAGCAAAACAGTTACAGATTTATGTATGAGATAGCCAAGATGATTGTCTATAAAATGATGGTAGTCTCATGATAGAAGCTGTAGTGGATAGTGAGATATGGAGCTTAAAAGTCAAAAGTTCAACACATTGTATCCCTTTTGGTCATCAGTGTACAACCTTTTTAAGATTTTGAATACTTACCTATTTTTAATTTCTGCTCCACTATTGCACACTCAGTAGAAGCTGCAAAGCCTGTATTTCAACTCTTTTCCTTTCCAATTGTTAATCTAACATAGGAAAATGTTTTTTTTCTTATTCCAATAAATATGTTGGTAAATTTTCTGTCAATATCTGTTAAAATCACATTGTCTGATTTTTAAAGAATTTATTTGCAAATTATGGTGGAAAATAAGTATTTGGTCAATAACAAAAGTTCATCTCAATACTTTGTTATATATCCTTTGTTGGCAATGACAGAGGTCAAACGTTTTCTTTAAGTCTTCACAAGGTTGGAACACACTGTTGCTGGTATGTTGGCCCATTCCTCCATGCAGATCTCCTCTAGAGCAGTGATGTTTTGGGGCTGTCACAGGGAAACACGGACTTTCAACTCCCTCCAAAGGTTTTCTATGGGGTTGAGATCTGGAGACTGGTTAGGCCACTGCAGGACCTTGAAATGCTTCTTACGAAGCCACTACTTCGTTGCCCTGGCAGGGTGCTTGGGATCATTGTCATTCTGAAAGACCCAGCTACGTTTCATCTTCAATGCCCTTGCTGATGGAAGGAGGTTTGCACTCAAAATCTCACGATACATGGCCCCATTCGTTCTTTCATGTACACGGATCAGTCGTCCTGGTTCCTTTGCAGAGAAACAGCCCCAAATCATGATGTTGCCACCCCTATGCTAGGTATGGTGTTCTTTGGATGCAACTCAGCATTCACTCTCCTCCAAACACGAGTTGTGTTTCTACCAAACAGTTCTACTTTGGTTTCATCTGACCATATGACATTCTCCCAATACTCTTCTGGAACATCCAAATGCTCTCTAGCAAACTTCAGATGGTCCCGGATATGTACTGGCTTAAACAGGGGGACATGTCTGGCACTGCAGGATCTGAGTCCCTGGCGGTGTAGTGTGTTACTGACGGTAGCCTTTGTTATGTTAGTTCCAGCTTTCTGCAGGTCATTCACTAGGTCCCCCCGTGTGGTTCTGGGATTTTTGCTCACCATTCGTGTGATTATTTTTACCCCACGGGGTGAGCTCTTGCGTGGAGCCCCTGATCGAGGAAGATTATCAGTGGTCTTGTATGTCTTCCATTTTCTAATTATTGCTCCCACAGTTGATTTCTTCACACCAAGCTGCTTGCCTATTGCAGATTCAGTCTTCCCAGCCTGGTGCAGGTCTACAATTTTGTTTCCGGTGTCCTTCCACAGCTCTTTGGTCTTCACCATAGTGGAGTTTGGAGTGTGACTGTTTGAGGTTGTGGACAGTTGTCTTTTATACTGATAATGTCAAACAGGAGCCATTACTACAGGTAATGAGTGCAGGACAGAGGAGCCTCTTAAAGAAGAAGTTACAGGTCTGTGAGAGCCAGAAATCTTGCTTGTTTGTAGGTGACCAAATACTTATTTTCCACCATAATTTGCAAATAAATTCTTAAAAAATCAGACAATGTGATTTTCTAGATATGTTTTCTCATTTTGTCTCTCATAGTTGAGGTCTAACTATGATGACAATTACAGGCCAGCCTCATCTTTTTAAGTGGGAGAACTTGCACAATTGGTGGCTGACTAAATACTATTTTTCCCCACTGTATATAGCGGCACTACACAGGGCAGTGCAGACGATTTAGGTGAATACAGTGCAGTAACATTTAGTGACTTACAGGTGACGTCTCTGACTAATCTGACGTTCTGACTAATTCCCCATGTCTTTCATCTGGACGGCCATGACCACTTCTTCCAGTCTCTGTAAAGTTTGCAACACAGACATCTTTAGCTCCTCTTATTGTTCGCGGTTTTTCCTGCAGAACTTTGCACAGAAAGGTTTCCTCTGCGGACTTTCTGCTTCAACTATATCTATAGGCAAACTGCTGTCATTTCCATAGGTATAACTGACATGCTGTGATTTCCAAAACTGCAACTGTTTTGGAAATCGCAGCGTATCCGCTGCGCATATTTTACTGCAAAGTGGGGATGGGATGGGGCCCCATGTGGCGAAAACCCACAGAAAAAAAACATGGCATTTTAGCAAATCCCATCCACACATTGTGGAAAAATACGTGCAGCAGACGGTTTTGGAAATTGCAGCATGTCAATTATACCTATATGGAAACACTGGCGGTTTCCATATAGGTGTATTGAAAACAGAAAGTCCACAGAGGAAACCTCTGCAGACCTTCTGTGAAAAGCGCTGTGGGAAAAACCACAATGTTACCTCCCCAGTTTTTCCTGCAACGCTTTTTTTTTTGCTGGAGCCTGGTACGTGGGGCCTTAGTCTTAATAAAGCCCAAGTGCAACTTTAATTAAATTAATTGCCCCCTCATATTATGCCCCTGATTCCCCCCTGACATAAATACTGCACCTCTAATGACCCCTTATATCAATGACCACCCCCTTATGTTCATAATGCCTCCTAATGGCCCCTTATATAAATATCCTACCCCCTTGTATTCATAATACCCTGTAATAACCCTTATATAAATGAACCCCCCATTGTCATAATGCCCCATTATGAATCCTTCCTTTATAGTTATATTTCCCCCTCCTAACCACCCCTTATACTATTACATACCTTCCAACTTTCAAAGGACAGAAAGAGGGATAAAATATACGGAGTGCTATGTGCGCCGCAGCAAATTTAGCTCCACCCATTTCTATGTTGATTCCGCCCATTCTCATCTATTTTTCCATGTGCCACCACACAGTATAATGCTCCATCAGTAACCCTAACATTATATACCCCCACATTATAATGTTCTCCTCCAATTGCCCCACAGTATTAAGCCCCTGTAATCGTGCCCCAGTTTAAACTGGCGGAAAGTAGAGGGGGACTTTAAACTGGGGCAGCTGTAGGGTGACATCAAACTATGGGACAGTTGGAGGGTGACATTAAACAGTGGGGGTAGTTAGAGGGGGACATTAAACTCTGGGCAACTAGAGGCAGCTACACCCCACGGTTTAATGTCCTCTTCCAGTTGCCCCTAGTTTAATGTCACCCTCCATCTTCTCCCCCAGATTAATGCCCCCCTTCATCTTCCCCCAGTTTAATTGCCCCCTCCATCTACCACCAGCTTAATGTCCCACTTTATCTGCCAGCATTTTAATTGCCCCCTTCATCTGCCTTCAGTTTAACTGCATCCTACATCTGCCCCCAGTTCCCCCCTCTTCCTCACACATACTGTCTCTCTGTCTCTTCGATCACTCTCTGTTCCCAGCAGCTTTCTGTGTAACATCACAGTCTCCAGAATAGCTCTGCCCACACAAGAGTCTGATCACATGGTCATGACGTCATCAAAGGTCCTTTACCCACTAGGATTTAGCATCTACCCTTTACACTACCCTAATAAAGATTGTTAACAGCAAAACACTTCAGGGGCATAGCGGGACAAACTGTAAGCTATGCGGGACAGCTGTGTAAAATCAGGACTCCCCCACTGGGAGCTATGCTATTAATATACCCACAAAAAAAAAAAAAAGGCATACTCACCTTTCTGCGATGTTCATGAATGGAAACGCCGCTTCCTCCCTGTCCACGCACAGGACGTCTGTGTCTGAGTGCAGGCGGCGCGATGTTGTGACGTCATCGCACCGCCCATGCTGTGAAGCAGACATCCGTCTGTGGTCTCAGCGTCTTGTAAACCGCAGGCCTGTATTGGCTTGCAGTTTACAAGACTGTTAAGTTGCAGGAAGCGTTTTAACTAGATCGGTGTCTGCAGACACCGATCTAGTTAGAAATAAAGAATGTATTAATGGCGGACCCGGGTTGAGCCCCAAAGAGTCAGTGGGCCCGGGGCAGCTGCCCCCCCGCTAGCTATGCCTCTGGTTGCAATACTTAAAATTATTTTAAATCCCATTGTATAAGCAGTTAAAGCAAGTTAGCATGTTTGAATGGTACAGTATAAATAATTTGTAATAAAGCTGTTTAGAACTTATAAAAAACACGGACACCTGTATGCTCATAGTACTGACTGCTCTAAAACATCAGGCTTAAGATATTTAATTTAAAATAAAATCAGACATATGTCTTGTATTACATTGCATTTAATTACAACACTTTGTCAATTCATAATCAGTCCTGCTTTTTAACATTATGCACTGAATATTTCTCAAAAGATGAAGCATGGAAAGCTTTAGAACAGGTGCATAAAGGACTGATTACTATGGGCCTAATTCAGTAATGAGTTCTATAAAAGTTGTAATTTACATAAAGTATCCCATCTGACTGGCACTCAAGGATAAAATCTGTCTTAGAGGAGCTATGAAGTATGTCATACAACTAGTCTATAGGAGGGAAACTGTAAAATCTTTCAAAGATATCATTATTTCATCAAGCACTCAGTGAAATCTAGAAATAGCTAATCATCAGTCTTCATTAGGGTCTATAGTAGGTCTATGGATTTTAGAAAATTATAAATGGAGGAAATAAGTGCAGTTATTTATCAAGCATTGTTGAAAATAAAGTTCAAAGTGTAAAAAAAAGTAAAAAAAAAACAAAAACAAAAACATACAGCCTTAGGAACGCTGAGTTAGGATTGAATGTGCTGATTACAAAACAATATTCACACTGAAAACAATGTGGATATATCTAAAATCTTAACTAGTTCCAGTTGGGACAGTTTCAGTGACAACTCAACTGTCACATAGAAATGTGAATCTGCAAATGTTTGAAATTGCATAATTTTAATTTTCCGGTTTGATATCTCTGTCATCTATTTATGAGATGTCAATTATACCTATGGAAATGTTGGCGGTTTCCCTATAGGTATAATGGAAGCATAAAGTCCACAGAGGAAACCTCTATGAACTTTCTGTGAAAAGTGCTGCGGAAAAAAACGCGATGCATTGCCGTCACGGTTTTTCCCACAGTGCATTTTTGCTGTGGCCTGCTACGTGGGGCTTAGCCTAAAATACATTTTAAAAGTTTAAAAAATATAAAAAATAATAAACTATAAAAAATCCAAATCACTCCCCTTTCCCTAGAATACATATCAAAGTAAATAAAAACAGACAAAAACAAATTAGGTATCCTTGCTTCACAAAATGCTCAGACTTTAAAAACTCATTTTTCCAATCCAGCAAAAAAAAAATTGGAAAGACCAAATCGTCATTTATTTTTTTTGGCAGATTCATCTCTAAAAAAAAAAAATGTGAATAAAAGGTGATCTAAACAACATCCTAGAAAGAGTGCATAAAAGTGCTTAAAATATAGAGTTTATTGAAGACCATTAAAAAAGGCACTAATAGCCCAAAAATACCTGTAAAAATCAGGCTGCATATAGGGTGAATGGATAAAAGACAAATGAATCACCAGACTAAAGTGATATCAATGATCAGTCAGAGTCTACCTTAATAATACATTGGCAGCAAACCAACATCCAACTCCCCTAGGGATGAAAAGTGGTGTAGCTGTGCTGCTTATCTCTGGGCTCCTGGTAACCAATATTGTGCTGCAGACGCTATGAGCCAAACACACTCCCTCTCATAATACTAGATAGTTGTTAAAGTACTGTCACAAATAAAGTGATAAATGCTCACTGAGCCTAAAGTAGATGAAGCAGAAGAGAGAAGGTAGGAAAAGTAGAAGTCTTCTCCAAAGCTCTTTATGTAGGTAATAGTGGTCAACCGAGTAGGGCATTACAGTTGTGCAAAGTGGCTCAGTAGTGTATAATTATCTAGCATCCAGCCAGGGGTTCCAGACTTTCAGGAAGCGATGATGAGTGCAGTGTACCCAGCTAGTAAGTTCTTTGAATCTGGCAATCTGGTTTACCTTATTCTTTCATTGCTCTGTGGACGCCGCCGTCTGTTGTAACCAAAGAGGTGGAATTAAGGACTTTACTGCTGCAAGTAACTGAAAAATAAGATTCTGGGAGGTTTTACGGAGTAGAGGCCACGAGCTAGCAAAACATGTCGGGTTGGATATTAAAGGAAGCAAATCCTAATCTATGCAGTTCAGCCTCCACTTCCTTTCAGAATGTAGTAATAACAGGACAAGACCACCATATGCTTAAGAGCGTTCGAGTGGCCTCTCTGCATCTCCAGCACAGATTAGACTTGGCAAATCCATGGGAGTAAAGCCATTCTGGCGTTCTATATCATCTTGATAAGGGTTTGAAATGGTTCTCTTGCAAGAGTACACAAGGCGAGAATCCATGGGAGGACATACTTTCAGTCTAGTTGATCCAACATTAACTTTAAGTCCTTTTCCCAACTGTTGATGAAGAAAGGCTTGAGAGTATGCGTATTGCAAAGAAAGTCCGTACGAGAGAGGAGATGCATCTCAAAGAGGCATATCTTGCAGCTATGATTTTTCCAAAGTCCGTATATTCATGACCCCAATGATATTTGGCAGTGAAGTCTCGTCTACTTTTGTCATAATGAGCAAAGTGTAGGAAGGTAAGTCGTTAAGACTTGAGAATGTCTTTAATATGATTTGCCTCTGGTATCTGATTGTCAAGGCAAATTCACCCAGGGGATAGAGCATGAGGTGTTCCCATAGATCATTGAGAGTGTCGTTGATATCAGGTAGAGAACATGGGATGAGACCCATCGGGAGACACAGTAAAGGGATGGGAGCCAGACTGGGTTGAAGTTCATTCCTAAACTGTGCAAGTGCCTTTCAGGAGGACGTTGAACAACGGTCTACGAAAGCGTTTGGGGTCAGGCAACCATAGATCCTTGATCATGTCAGGGCCATGTGCCGCCACAGCTATGTCTGAGAGAGTTGTGGATTTTGAAGGACTAGAGAGTTCCTACCACAGTTGTAGCTGTATAGCGTAGCAGTTCTTCATGTCAGGGAGGTTAATGCTGACAGTTATTTTAGTACGAGCTAAGGCTGCGTAGCCTAGACACGTTTTTTTTTTCTGTTTCCAGATGAAATTGTAGAAGAAGGCTCTTACTGACTTAAAAAAAAGTCCTTAGGAAGGCAATAGGAAGCATCTGTAATTTGTAGAGAATTTTCAGAACAATGTATTTTCAGAATTACATCTTCCTAGCCAAGAGAACAGTGGGATATCGTATGACTTGAGGAGTGTCAGGATGTCTTACAAGAGTGACTTGAAGTTCATGTCATAAAGCTAGTCTAAGCGAGAAATCAGTTTCATTCCTAGATAGGAAAGTGAGTGGGATGCCCAAATGAAGGGCAGCAAATCTTGAATTTGTTTAATTAACAGGGCTGGAATTGAGATCGCTAAGATTTCAAACTTAGTTGCATTCACTTTATAATTAGAAACCGTGCCGTAGTGTTCCATAAGTTCTCAAGGTCTATGTAGCCCACATTCAGAGTTGGCACGGACAAATAAAATATAATCTGCGAAGGCTGCAGAGTGGAAAACGGTGTGTCTCATGTGGAGGCCTAGAATATCAGGATCTTAATGCACTGCATAAAGAAAAGGTTCCAATGACAACATGAAGAGAGCCAGAGAAAGCGGGAAGCCTTGGCGGGTTCTGTTAGTAATCGAGAAAGCTGGGGAAAGGGTGCCATTGACCTTCAGTCTAGTGTGCGGGTGTGAGTATAGCGTCATAATGGCTGAGATGAAGGGTGGCGGGAAGCCAAATTTTCATAGGGTGACTATCAAAAAGTCCCAATTTACTCTATTAAATGCCTTCTTGGCATCTTGGTATCCAGATTCAGTAGGGAGATCGGTCTATAACTGCTACAGAAGGTGGGATCTTTCTTTCCTTTGCAATGAGGGTTACTTTAACTTCTTGAGCTTGTTTCGGGAGCTCTTCTCCACAAAGAAGAGCATTGAGTGATTGTAGTAAACGCAGTAGGAGGGTGGATGTAAATATCTTGTAGTATTTGATCGGAAAACCATCTGGGACTGGGATCTTATCAGGCGGAAAACTAAGAATTGTCTTCCCTAGTTCGTCTTATGGGGAGAGTGGAAGAGGATGCCCTTATAAGAACTCTGTCCAGGGTAGTCTAAGCGTAGTGAGCTATGCATATTATTACGCATCGGAGTTATTCTCCTACTAGAGAGCTCTACTGTAGGGGCAGATGAGGTAATAACATGGTGCCCTAAGGTACAGAGGGGAGGGGGTTATATGCTTTGTGTCACTCTAAAGGAAAGCAACCATTTTATTTATGGTTGTTTGTATATCCTGTGAGTATGTGAACCTAGAGGGCGCTAGGGAGCGACCCAGGCCAGCCCTGAAAAGGCCCTCAGCCACACCTTTGGGTGGGGGCGTGTAACTCCAGAAGGCTGGAGTATCCTACAGGGAGCAGGAGATGGTGGGCCAGCTAAGGACAGAGAGAGAGAGGCTCTGTCCCAGACGGGCTGGGGTCCACAGGGGACTTTTGCTAGAGTTGAGCAGGAGTCAGGCTAGTTAGGGGCTCAAGGAGTGAGTTAGGGCCCTAACGGAGGCCTAGGTTTTTTGTTGTTTTGCTATGTTGCACCTATGCTGAATAAAGCCAGTTTTATTTTACACTTGGACCGTCTGAACGCTATCTATCCAGCGCCCAGTACCACGAAACACCGCTGTCCGGACCAGGAAACTGCCGCCATTTTGAGTCTAATTCCCCCAAGTTGTCACAATCCATGTAGACTTCATATAGTTAAGCTATGGGGACATTAATCATAACTACTGCGGGTGTTGTGGCATATAATGTATGAGGATCAAGGTTGTGCAATTTTAGGGGTATTCAGGTATAGTTAGAACTTCCCATAGGCTGTAGGATAGCGGGATCCTGAGGAGGCTGTATATGCGCCCCAGCTGGGTACTCTAATCAAAAGCCCCATAGGTGTTCTCTACTGCCAACAATCGTAAGTCAGTTTTAACAAGAAGGTAGGACTTAAGGCATAAATACATCAAACTGGTATATAAGACAAGGTGATTCATAACATAAAGGCCACTGTCAGAAGCTCATCGTGGGCCATAGACCGAGGAAGAGGAGCTTCACCACGCAACTAAAGCTATGTTCAACTATTAGGGCAACTGCCACCTGCCCCCCAATACCAGGCTCACAACGAGACCAGGACCAAACCCTCCATCGACAATTATAGAAAAGTCCAATGCCTAGAAGAAAAGGCCAGTAACGACCACCAGTTAGCGAATATAATGCACATAAGTCAAGAATGCATCAGCATGCAGCTAGAAACGGGCATGTAAAAGATAACAGGAGGCAACAGAAGAGGAAAAAAAGAACAAGGTCCAGAATAGCTAAATACCGGACTAAGCATTGGGTGATGTCAAGGTGAAGCTTGATCTTGTTTCTGCAAGGAGTGCCTGGATGCTTCCAGCGTGGTCCTTTGAGAGCGCAGGGAAGCAGTTCTAGTGCTGGGGTATACTTAAATAAAAAAATAAAAAACAACAACGCCGGCACATAGCGTAATATTGTTTGAATAGATAGATTTGAGAAACTCAAAAGAAATGAAATGTATTGGATTTTTAAATTCAATTCTCTTACACTGGAAGGCCTAAACGTAGCCTTTGAGACTGTTTACGATTAGAATTGATATTTGGGACAAATACATTCTTTTATATATTATTATTTTTATATACTAGTATTATTTGTATTTTTTATGAATTCACTAATATTGTCCTTTTTTATGTACCTGTGCACATTACTACATCCAGTATTTATTGTGATTTATTTCCTATTTTAATTGTATACAATAGCAATAGGCATGATTTTTATATGGGCATGATTGTAATAAGTATCCCCGACTCTCTAATAGAGCCATCTAAATGACTACCACATTCATGGCGAATTTGCCTATTGCAGTATAAGTTATCACTTGAAAATCCCTTGTAGCCACATGGTACCTGTAAATATAAACAAAAGATAGCTGACTCGCTAGTTACTTACCCCGATCTTCTCAGCGAATCATCTGAACAGCGCTGCTTCTAATCCCAGCCCATTCTTCCGTCCTTTGACATGTGCAGTACATCTTTTTAGTTCGCAATCAGAGCCCGTATAAGCACTGCACATGCGCAAACCTGAATATCGCATTACTGCTCACATAGCTTTACTTGCGCGGGAACGTGCTTCGCACATGCACAATAGCGATTTTAGGACACAATACCAACGTCCGAACGAAGTATTCTCTTTCTTTCAATCCCTATCACTCCAATTTATTTTTACATCTAATTATAAGATCTTGTGAGGGTCATCTCACTTTTTTTATGTTTAGACTTCATGTCTCAAGTCAAATTACAATTTCATGTCAACCTCTCCCCTTAGGAGTAGTCCTATTGTAAGATGGGGAAACAGCCCTCATGTTGTGAATGTAACTGTTTCTGTAGATAGGTTTGTTTTTTTTTTATAGACTGACATTTGTTTGTTTGTCCACAAGAGGCCACTGTTACCTCAGAAATAGAAGAGACTGTAATTCTGTAATTCCCTGGAGTAGTGACGTGGAGACCCTGTTCTGCAGAGGAGGAACAAGGAAGGAGAGAGTGTGTGTGGCAGCCATTTTAGGAGTGTGCTTTTGAGTTTTTAGAAGAAGCAGGACGGAAGTGAGAGAAACCGGATTCCTAAGGGATCAGACTTTTAACAAGGGGGTGCTGAAGCAGAGACTGTTCCAGGGTTTGCTCAGACAGCATCCTAAGTTGAAGATTGCTATCAAGGACCAGCTGAGAAGTGGCCCTGTCAGTGAGACCGCATGTTTGGATGAGCCCTGCTTTCAGCGGTTCCAGAGACAAAGCTAACAGGTACCCAACAAATCTGGATCACTAAGAGAAGTAATCGTGCACGCACCGCATTACATTTTTGGCGCAAATTGCTTGACACTGAGTAAGGGCCTGTAGTTAGACTAGTTAGGTATCTTCATCTTCACAGGCCACACTACTGGTGAATTATCTACCTATTCGGTAGTAAGGACTAAGACTCAGAGAATTCTATTGAGTTGTAACTCCCAGAGAGGAGCTTCTGAGGAAGTCTAGAAGCGACATTTTAAACATTGTCATATTTCTTTGGCTTGCAAGCTGACCTACTATGATATTTACTCGGTTATACTTTGTTTGTGGAGAATAGGGGTATTTTGATAAGTTTGTAAGCTCTTGTGTTATTCCGCCGGTGCCCCTATTACACTCACTGAATTGTTCCTGTGACTAGGGTGATAAAAAGGTAACAAGCGGCTGGTTAGTAGCAGCCTGCAGATAGGTAAAAGCTTGGAGTGTATTGCAGTTACACATAAGAGGGCACCGCGCTGTACAACACCAGGGTCTCAGCTTACTGGCTGAGTGTATGTAAATAGTTGGGAGTGTTTTTCTGGTAAAGAGGTGTTACTACACAAAGTAAAATCTTGTTTTTTTACTAAATTGATTTGGAGTCGCCTCTTTTGTTCGTGACTTCGCTGTATCCTGGGGAGCCCACCCCAGTACACGGCTTACACTATCCTGCCATACCCCTATATATTGCTCCAAGTTTGGTTCTCTTCTACTATTCTGTCTATTCAGCTTCCTCTTCACCACTCTCAAGGCTTGTAAGTACTAATGATTCATATTTATGTTTATGTTCTATGGTTCCAATGTTTCTTTAAACTATTTTTTATACAAATACTGTTTATATTTTTAGCCTTATATATACGTGATTATGTGTGTTTTTTGATTTATATATTAAACTCCTTTTTAGGGGTAATTTTTTCTGTTCAATTATTTATGTATTTATTTATTTATTCATTTACTTATTTTCTTCTTTTACTGGTTATTTTTATGTTTAGCCTCATATGCACTTGAAACAGGGGAACACAAATCCCCGAAACGCATTGTGTTAATTGAGTTTAATTAAGTGTCCTTTGGTGAAGCGCGGTCTCCACACCTCACTTTTTTGGAGCTCACTCCCATTTACAACCCAACTAGTGCTGGGGTAGGCATCCATGAGGCGATTTGTGAATAGGAGGTATATGGTGCCTTCCATACAGCTACCAGATCAGCTGGAGTATGGACAGTAGTCTGCGGCCATTTCAGGGGATGGAAAGGATATTGGATATTTCTCTCCTGCAGAACATCCAGGAAGGACTTCAGCATTTTCCTCTTCAGAAGCGTCAAGGGAGCCAAATCTTGGTGATATCTACGGTATCGTCATGCTTAATTTCTCCACATACCTTTGCAGTATTTCGATAGTGTACACTGTCGACAAGAGGCCACATACCACATCTCGGGGAGGATCTCCAGTCTTGGACTTGGATCTCAAGGCCCTGTGGACGCATTCAATGGACACAGTGGCTGCTCTCTTGGCCCCAGTAAGGTGCTCAATATTTCTTGCATGATAGGGCGAAGGGAGTCCGGTGCACAAGACTTTTGTAACCCCTTTACGCACCTTTTGCGCCTCCTGCTATGATTTTTCTGGTCCTCCAGTAGTGTGAGGGCCCAGTCTAGGTGGTTTTTTGAGTGGCATCTTGCATCACAAGTGCTGTAGAGAAGAAGGCTAAGTCTGAACAGACAGATTCGGTGGCTTCTACTCTGAGTGAGAGTGGTCAGCTCTGTTTTAATCTCCACCAAATCACAGAGAACTGGCTGGAGAGCCTGAGACAGTGCCTTCCTCAGAAAACCTTTGGAGATAGCTGATTGCAAGGGTAGATTCAGCTCTCTCCACTGTCCTGATTGGAGTCTTCACATAGGCTTCCAGCACCATCTTGCCAGAACTTGGGCAGGAATAAGGGCTGCCCTTTTGCAGATATTTCTATATGTCTGCCTGCGATTCGGTTGAGGAGGAAGTACTGGGAGGTCACTGGGTTTTTTCCCTACTAATTTTGACCATGGCCACCTCTTGAGCGACTGTGAGGTACCTCACTCACCCCTGACCGAGCTGCAGGCTCAGCGCACCTTCACTATCGATGGTCAGGCTCTGTCCCCCCACAACGTTTTACATTATTGATGACACAACTGACCACACCCACTCTCCAAGACTGCTTGGAGCATGTCTAACGCCGCATCTGGTGTCGTCAGTACCCTCTCAGGTGTCTCAGCTGGCGCCAAAAAGACAGGTAAGTATAGATACTGGATAGCAAAGCTTAGGATACAAAAAGGAGAAACACAATGCCCCATATGTTATGGATCAGCAAAAAATAAAATGGAGATATACCTAAATAAGAGTATCAGTCCATTCAATAAACTATATTAGGTTGACAATACCTAAATAAGGCATCCAACATGATATAGTATACAGTGGGTACGGAAAGTATTCAGGCGCCTTTAAATTTTTCACTCTTTGTTTCATTGCAGCTATTTGCTTAAAGCAAAAAAGTTCATTTTATTTCTCATTAATGTACACTTAGCACCCCATCTTGACAGAAAAAAAAAACAAATGTAGATATTTTTGCTAATTTAGTAAAAAAGAAAAATTGAAATATGACATGGTCATAAGTATTCAGACTATTTGCTCAGTATTGAGTAGAAGCACCCTTTTGAGCTAGTACAGCCATGAGTCTTCTTTGGAATGATGCAACAAGTTTTTCACATCTGGATTTGGGGATCCTCTGCCATTCTTCCTTGCAGATCTTCTCCAGTTCCATCAGGAAGGATGGTGAACGTTGGTGGACAGCCATTTTCAGGTCTCTCCAGAGATGCTCAATTGAGTTGAGGTTAGGGCTCTGGCTGGGCCAGTCAACAATGGTCACAGAGTTGTTCCGAAGCCTCTCCTTTTGTTATTTTTGCTGTGTGCTTAGGGTCATTGTCTTGTTAGAAGGTCAAGAGCACTCTGGAAGAGGTTTTCTTCCAGGATATCTCTGTACTTGGCCGCATTCATCTTTCCTTCAATTGCAACCAGTTAACTTGTCCCTGCAGCTGATAAACACCCCCATAGCATGATGCTGCCACCACCATGTTTCACTGTTGGGATTGTATTGGGCAGGTGATGAGCAGTGCCTGGTTTTCTCCACACATACCGCTTAGAATTAACGCCAAAAAGTTCAATCTTCATCTCATCAGACCAGAGAATCTTATTTCTCATAGTCTGGGAGTCCTTCATGTGTTTTTTGGCAAACTCTATGTGGACTTTCATATGTCTTGCACTGAGGAGAGGCTACCTTCAGGCCACTCTGCATAAAGTGTGGACTGGTGGAGGGCTGCAATGATGGTTGACTTTGTGGAACTTTCTCCCATCTCCCTACTGCATCTCTGGAGCTCAGCCACAGTGATCTTTGGGTTGTTCTTTACCTCTCTCACCAAGGCTCTTCTACCACGATTGCTCAGTTTGGCTGGACAGCCAGATCTAGGAAGAGTTCTGGTCGTCCCAAACGTCTTTCATTTAAGGATTATGGCGGCCACTGTGTTCTTAGGAGCCTTGAGTGCTGCAGAAATTCTTTTGTAACCTTGGCCAGATCTGTGCCTTGCCACAATTCTGTCACTGAACATCTTGGGCAGTTCCTTTGACCTTATGATTCTCATTTGCTCTGACATGCACTGTGAGCTGTGAGGTTTTATATAGACAGGTGTGTGCCTTTCCTAATCAAGTCCAATCAGTTTAATCAAACACAGCTGGACTTCAATGAAGGAGTAGAACCATCTCAAGGAGGATCAGAAGGAAATGGGCAGCATGTGAGTTAAATATGAGTGTCACAGCAAAGGGTCTGATTACTTATGACCATGTGATATTTCAGTTTTTCTTTTTTAATAAATTTTCAAAAATATCTACATTTGGTTTTTTTTTCTCTGTCAAGATGGGGTGCTGAGTGTACATTAATGAGAAATAAAATGAACTTTTTTTGATTTTAGCATATAGCTGCAATGAAACAGAGTGAAAAATGTAAAGAGGTCTGAATACTTTCAGTACCCACTGTAGGTTGCATTAGAAGATGGTGCTACCCCTTCCTATGATGGCATCAGGAGAAACATTGATAAGTGCATGGGACCAGGTGCTACATCCACTGTTTGACATGGGCATAATAGCCAAAAGATCATAAAAACAAACCAATCACATCACCATAATGTAATATTAAAGTAGAACACATCAAATGAGCATGATACATCCCCCTGGCCCATAGGTGAGAATAAGGAATGATGCATCACATCAAAAGGGGAGTAATTAGCTGAGGCATGCATTTGAGATATTCTCATTTAGTCCACAAGGTTTGATGGTTTCAAGGGTAAATATCCCTCTGGAGTACTCACTGATCATAGTCACTGTCCCGTTGGAGCTAGAGCAACTACTTCCACCTCCTGAAATCTCAGACTGCTCGAATTGCCCTTGTGCTGGTTCCAGATATGTCGTGCCACCAGTATGTCAATCTTACGTCCGACATCATTGATGTGATCCCTCACTCTTCTGCAGAATTCCCTAATTGTCTTCCCAACGTACTGGAATCTACATGAGCAGGTTATAAGGTAGACAATGCCACATGGTTTGCAGTTGATAAATCCTTTTATTACTAAAGTGTTTACCAGTCTGGAAGCTAGTAAATGAATTGCTAGTCCATATGTAAGTACAGGCCCTACACTTTCTGGTCAGTGTCCCTGCCTTTCTTTGTAGTCATGTCTACTGTTGAAACAGATAAAGATGACTATGGACTAATTTATCTCTCAGATTGAGTCCCCTACTGTAGTCTTCCCAACAAAGTGAGTAATATCTGGATCAGCTTTCAAAACACTCCAGAACTAACCAAGAATATTTCTAATTTTTTGATGGGCCTCATCAAATGTAGCAATAATCCAGAAAAAAATAGTTTCATAACATTTATTCAAACTGCTACACTGAAGGAGGCAATTTGTGTCCATTTCTTTTTGCTTTACTGAGGTGTTCAGTTTACCAGTGGGTGATTTAGTAATAAGGAGATACAGGAACGTTTCATCTGCATTTCGTCAATTAACTCGTACGTATACAATCTCAGGTCCTGCTGGGAGGTACAAACACTTATCTCAAAAATAAAATTGTACCTAGGGGACTTAGGATAATTTTAAAAGAGTGGCATTTGTATTGTGGGAAATACAAAGTCTAGAAAACTATATACAAATTAATATTACTGTATTCTGGGGGGCAGAACCTGACCACTGAACCTGATGGAAGCTTGAACCTGCAGCTCCATCAACAATTGGGTTTATAGTCACTCTCCAACCCAGCAATCCTGAAGTCCCAACCAACATGATCACAAAATCCTTTCTCCACAAAGTGCTATCCCAAGCTGTGGTTCCGATCCTGACTGAGTTGGTAGACCTCCGATTTGACTTCCAGGCAGTGGGGGAAATAGTTGATAACATAGAAGCCACTTGAATAGTAAACCACTTGGCATCCCTGGCACAACATGTCACTGAACAGTTACCCATCTTAATAAGGCCTATTCACTGATCTAGAGAACAGAAATCGTAAACGGAACCTCAGGATCCCACCGACCTGACATTCTGAGAACGTTCGCTACCACACTGTTCTGTGACCTCCTTTTGCATGAACGAGCAGCCATGATGTGATCTGTGGCCTACTCACCTCGGTGGATACTTCAGACATTCTTCAAGCTGCAAGGGAGAAAGATGCCATCACATATGAAGTTGCCGAGATCCAACTCTTTCAGAACCTGGTGCTGTCCACTCTTCATAAATGCCAACTGCTGAAATCACTCCTGGTTTCCCTATGCCAGCATGGCCTCAGCTTTGCCTGGCTTTTTCCATTTGGGTTTTTGGTTTTGAAGAATGGATGCCGCATGACAATCCATAAAACTGATGGCCTAGCCTTAGCCTGGCAGATTCTGGACATCCCACCAGTGGAAGTCCCCTTCTGGCTCCAGATATCCAAAGATGCCAGCTCCTTTCCTCAACTGCCGAAGCTGGATAACAGTGAGGCAGTTCACAAGTTTAAATCCCCCAAAGAGAAGAAACCTGGACTGAAACAGCAGATGCAGAACTCGACTTGAGAAGATATCCCTTCTGCGGACTAACTCCGGTCGTATGTTAGTAATATGTCTGCTATAGCTGTAACCTGTTGTTTGTGATTACTATGGTTTTACACTTTTTCAAACTCCATTTTGAATGTATTTCCCATCCCCCTCCTAACCCCATACTTCACTCACCCCCCACTCCCTGTCCCTCCACCCCTTACTCTTACGTCGTCTTTGTCTTCTTCCCACCCCCTTACTGATCTTTTATACACTTTGAGATCTTGCTGCTGAGTTTGGCTCCAAAACCCTTCTTTATCCACCTTAATACTTCCACTCCTACTTATCGACTTTAAGAAGACATGCTGACACTCCCCCACTATTAACTCGACCACTCTCCCCTCCCACATCATTTATTCTATCAAAGAACATGAGTATTTTCCTACTGAACAAGTGCCCAACAGGACAACGTGACTCCAGACAATCCCCATGACACATAGCTCACTCACCCCACGAAGTATACATGTTGCTGCTACGAAGGCAATTGTAGTGCATTGCACATTCTAGTAAGTACCAACCTTTATACTGGCTTACCGCCCCCTTTCCCTCCCAAACCACTCTCATTACCTTTTCCATTACCTTTTCCATACCCCTAACTAACCTGTCTCCCCATCCCCTCATCTTGCTCCTCCTCACCGGTCCTAGATCTGTACCATCAGTTTCTGCAGCTGACTCTATAAATATACTGGTTTATATATTTGTTCACACTGCTGATACTATATGAGAGCATTTAGACAAATGCCCTCCTTAGAGACTTTACTCTCCGGATATTATCCCTATGTTCTAAATGCTCTTTCCGTTGTTACTGATTGGTATTGTGGGTCATGAATGCTATACAGTGGGTATGGAAAGTATTCAGACCCCTTTAAATTTTTCACTCTTTGTTTCATTGCAGCCATTTGCTAAAAGCAAAAAAGTTCATTTTATTTCTCATTAATGTAAATGCAATACCCTACCTTGACAGAAAAAGACAGATATGTAGATATTTTTGCAAATTTATTAAAAAAGAAAAACTGAAATATCACATGGTCATAAGTATTCAGATCCTTTGCTGTGACACTCATATTTAACTCACATGCTGCCCATTTCCTTCTGATCCTCCTTGAGATGGTTCTACTCCTTCATTGGAGTCCAGCTGTGTTTGTTTAAACTGATTGGACTTGATTAGGAAAGGCACACACCTGTCTATATAAGACCTCACAGTGCATGTCAGTGCAAATGAGAATCATGAGGTCAAAGGAACTGCCCAAGATGCTCAGTGACAGAATTGTGGCAAGGCACAGATCTGGCCAAGATTACAAAATAATTTCTGCAGCACTCAAGGCTCCTAAGTGCACAGTGGCCTCCATAATCCTTAAATGGAAGAAGTTTGGGATGACCAGAACTCTTCCAAGACCTGGCCATCCAGCCAAACTGAGCAATCATGGGAGAAGAGCCTTGGTGAGAGAGGTAAAGAAGAACCCAATGATCACTGTGGCTGAGCTCCAGAGATGCAGTAGGGAGATGGGAGAAAGTTCCACAAAGTCAACTATCACTGCAGCCCTGCACCAGTCCGGGCTTTATGGCAGAGTGGCCCGAAGGAAGCCTCTCCTCAGTGCAAGACATATGAAAGCCACATAGAGTTTGCCAAAAATACATGAATGACTCCCAGACTATGAGAAATAAGATTCTCTGGTCTGATGAGACGAAGATTGAACTTTTTGGTGTTAATTCTAAGCGGTATGTGTGGAGAAAACCAGGCACTGCTCATCACCTACCCAATACTATCCCAACAGTGAAACATGGTGGTGGCAGCATGATGCTATGGGGGTGTTTTTCAGCTGCAGGGACAGGACGACTGGTTGCATTTGAAGGAAAGATGAATGCGGCCAAGAACAGAGATATCCTGGAAGAAAACCTCTTCCAGAGGGCTCTGGACCTCAGACTGGGCCAAAGGTTCACCTTCCAACAAGACAATGACCGTAAGCACACAGCAAAAATAACAAAGGAGTGGCTTCAGAACAACTCTGTGACCATTGTTGACTGGCCCAGCCAGAGCCCTTACCTTAACTCAATTGAGCATCTCCGGAGAGATCTGAAAATGGCTGTCCACCAACGTTTACCATCCAACCTGACAGGACTGGAGAGGATCTGCAAGGAAGAATGGCAGAGGATCCCCAAATCCAGATGTGAAAAACTTGTTGCATCATTCCCAAGAAGACTCATGGCTGTACTAGCTCAAAAGGGTGCTTCTACTCAATACTGAGCAAAGGGTCTGAATTCTTATGACTAGAGATGAGCGAATCGATGCATCGAATCACATTTTTTTATAAAATGGCCGACGCACATGTTAGGACAAAGGGGAAGGGACTCTGGGAATGCAGGATCACTCACAATGCTGTCACAGCCCTATAAAACCCTCGGCCATTTTAGGTACAGTCATTCCACATCACTCTTACTGTAGGGACAGACGTCGGCAGGAGCTAGGGAAAGACTTAGAAAACATATAGAAATTCAGGGAAAGAGGCTGAGCCTTAGAACTGTATGGAAAGCATAGGGAGGAATTGAGAGAAGAATTTGGGGTGGTTTCAGGCTCATTTGCAGCAAGAATTTGCAGCATAATTCACATTGCAGCACTCACTGCCATTATACTGCTGCTCATTACTCATATCTGTGTATTCAAGGTGGAACACAACAAGCCTTTTGCAGTGCAGTACAGAAAAAAAAGTGAAATATCATACACTAATATCTGCACGCATCTGTAAAATAAACCTATTTAAAGACCTTTATTATAAGGGCCTGTTCTTACTGTTCTTACAAGGCATAACATTAAAACAGTACTATTGTGCCAAAGCCATATCTGCACGTATCTGTAAAAAAAAGCCTTTTTAAAGGCGCTTATTATAAGGGGCTTATTCGCTGTTCTTCCAAGACATAACATTATTCAGCACTATTGTGCCTAAGAAAACTGAATTATCATCCAATAATATCTGCACTTATCTGTAATAAACACCTTTAACGTGGGGAAAGACATAACGACTATATTCGCCATTTTGTTACCAGTATAAAGTTGCAGGCCATTTTTCAATACAGTATTGTCAATAATAATTCAATAGTTCAATAATTCTTAGTAGTTATCACTTATTTAAAGGTGTTCATTAGTGTCTAAAACCATAAAAAGGACCATATTCGCCATTTTGTTACCAGTATAAAGTTGCAGGCCATTTTTAAAACAGTATTGTCAATAATAATTCAATAATTCTTAGCGGTTATCACTTATTTAAAGGTGTTCATTAGTGTCTAAACCTATAAGGAGGACCATATTTGCCATTTTGTTACCAGTATAAAGTTGCAGGCCATTTTTAAAAACAGAATTGTCAATAATAATTCAATAATTCTTAGCGGTTATCACTTATTTAAAGGTGTTTATTAGTGTTATCGAAAACCCAAACTGGGTTCAAAATTCTGATTGTCAAGTGGTGCCAAATTATTTATAATCCATATGGATATATATATTGTGAGCTCACAGAGAAAGAACTAGCCTGACACACTCAGTCGGTGTTAAGCAAGTTGTGTTTATTAAAAACATAGCATAAGCTTTTATACAGAACAATAAATAATTATTAATTATAACAGAGCATGCGTGAAAACTGGTAAACCTGATTGACCATTGGCGGGAGGAGGGTCTTGACACATCCCCTTACTCATTTCAATAATCAAAGTATATTAGCACTGTGAGCTACGTAATGCAAAGCATGGCTGGGACCTGTTGTTCTACATTGCACATCTGAGGGGAGAAATTGCGCAGCTACGTGCTGGGGGCTGTTTGCATAATCAGTGTTAATCTCCAGACTCTTCGAAGGACAACTCACAGAAAGTTTATAAACAAACAAGTCCACTAGGACATGCTGCCCTAGACTGGGTGTCTGGCCTTGCTCTCAGTGTATATCCTTATTATCGAAGGCTGTAAACTTCTTCTACTAAATGCATTTCTATAATTTTTAAGAATAGCAAGCTAATGAGAAGTTAAAGAGACAGACATTTAATTTCTATCACATTTCCCACCTGTTTGTGATTTTAACACAATATTATTGCTCAATGCCTGTACTTTCAGTTTCTAGAACTGCGGGACTTCTTAACCTTCTTCACCAGATTCCAGGTCATGTGGACATACTATTGTGTCAAACATCACAACATTCTGACTTTCTGCACACGTCATTGGCTACAGCAGAAGAAAGTGAAGGTTCTGGAGTGGCCATCTCAGTCTCCTGACCTCAATATTATTGAGCCACTCTGGGGAGATCTCAAGCGTGCAGTACATGCAAGACAGCCCAGGAATTTACAGGAACTGGAGACTTTTTGCCAAGAAGAATGGGCAGTTTTACCATGTGAGAAAATACCTCATCCACAACTACCACAAAAGACTTCAAGCTGTCATTGATGTTAGAGGGGGCAATACACGATATTAAGAACTGGGGTATGTAAACTTTTGAACAGGGTCATTTTGATGTTTTTGGTTGTCATTATTATGATTTAAAATGAGAAAATACAGAAGTTTGACAATAAATGGCTTCAACCAACCACTAACCATGAGTGGAGAAAAAGTTTTTGTGTTATCATTCATATTCTCTTAAAAAAGGCCAAAAAATCTGCTGGGCTATGTAAACTTTTTAGCACAACTGTACACAGGGGAGTACCTCTATCCGCTTGGATCATAAAGAAATCGTTTATGGCTTTTCTCTGTTCATATAGTCGATCCAACATATGGAGGGTGGAATTCCAACAGGTGGAAACATCACATATCAGCCTATGTTGTGGGAGGCCGTTCTTCCTCTGCAGCTCAAGGAGGGTGTGCTTGGCAGTGTACGAGTGGCTGAAGTTTCCTTGACATTTTTAGGATGTCTTGCAGATGGGTGGACCACTTAAGGAAATGCTTGACAACCAGATTGAACACGTGCGCCATGCAGGGCGCATGGCTTAGCCCTCCTTGACGAAGAGTCGACACCATGTTTCTTCCCATTGTCGGTCACCATGGTTCTGATTTTGAGGTGTCGCAGAGAAAGCCAGAATTCGATTTCTTGAGGAAGGACACAGAGCAGTTCCTCCCCTGTGTGACTTCGTTCGCCCAGGCAAACGAGGTGTAGAACAGTGTGACACTGCTGTGCCCTGCACATGTGGTACGCTGGAGGAGCACTGTGAATTGAACCTGCAGTGGAGGCTGAGGAGACAGTGGAGGATGAGCCTGACATTGTTGCAGGACCAACGTTGTGAGAACGTGGAGGTTGAAGCTGCGTCACCTGTCCAAATTGCTGGTGTGTCTGGGCAGGCACCACATTAACCCAGTGGGCCGTAAATTACATATATTGTCCTTGACCGTAGTTACAGCTCCACATGTCGACACTGCCGTGAACTTTGGCAGACACCGACAGGTTCAAGGACTGGCCCACCTTCTCTACATATTTGTGCAGGGCTGGTACTGCCTTTTTGGCAAAGAAATGACAGCTTGGGACTCTCCACCTTGGCTCGGCACAAGCCATGAGTTCTCTGAAAAGTGCAGAGCCCACCACTTGGAAAGGGAGTGACTGCAGCACCAGCAACTTGGACAGGAGCACGTTCAGCTTCTGCACTGTTGGATGAGAGCACACATACTGTTGTCTCTTCGAAATCGCTTCTGTGATGGATTGCTGACGCAATGACTGACTAGGAGGAGGAGGAGGAGCATGAGCATCACGACCAGCAGATGATGGGAAGGACACACAGATTCCTTTGGCTGAGGTAGTGGAGCCTTGACTGCCTGAAATGGCGTGTGTGCCTCTGGGTGCTACAGCGGTTGCTGAAGCAGGCTGGACCACCACATTGGAGCCACAGCTCTCCCAGGCCACTTTATGGTGACGCTGCATATGTTGACACAGGACTGTGGTCCCAACATTGGCACCCTAGCCACGCTTCACCTTCTGCCCACAGATTGAACATAGGGCCATGTTCACATACCCCCGGCTGTTTACAAAAAACTGCTGCACTGCCGAGTAGGTGATTTTACGCCCCAACACTCTGGACTAACTGACTGCTACCGCCACTGCCTCCGTGAACCCCTGCACCACTGCTTTCCAGGCAGGTAGGCTGCTGCGAAGTGGGTGGTCTACCCCGGGCACATTTAGCTCCTGACCTCCCACTGCTGTCACCCTGCTGACTCCCCCATTGCCTCATGCGCAAGCTGCAACCCTCTTCTCTTGATGACGATGAAGCCCCTCCCAATTACAATCGGCTACATCGTCTTGCACTACAGTCTGCAGTTCACTGATGTCCTCCTCAACACCAGCTCCCATGCCACTCTCCTCATCACTACTTGCCCGCCTACCGGAGGAAGTAGCGGATATCTCCTCCAGATCTTAGCTGAGCATTAGCTGCTGACTTTCCCATGGGTCCGCTGCCTTAGGATAATCTTGGACTCTGACCTATCCTTCAAGATGCACATCCAAACCCTCAAAACCTCCTACTGCCTCCAACTCAAGAACATCCATCGAATCCGCTCCTTCCTCACCCCAGAAACTACATGCTAGTCCATGCCCTCATAGTCTCCCGCTTAGACTACTGTAACACCCTTTTCCATGGCCTCCCAGCAAATACTCTTGCCCCCCTCCAGTCCACCTTAAATTGCGCCGCTCGCTTAATACACCTCTCCCCTCTTTCTTCATCAGCCGCTCCCCTCTGCCAATCCCTTCACTGGCTACCCGTTGCCCAGCGAATAGAGTTCAAATTACTAACGCTGACATACAAAGCCATCCACAATCTGTCCCCTCCATATATCTCCGACCTAATCTCCCGCTACCTGCCCACACGTAACCTCCGATTCTCCAAAGACCTCCTACTCCGCTCTGCTCTTATCCGCTCTTCACACAACCATCTCCAAGACTTCTCTCGTGCATCCCCCATACTCTGAAACTCATTACTAAGACACATAAGACTGACCCCCACAATCACAAGCTTCAAGAAGGCCCTGAAGACTCACCTATTCAGGAAGGCCTACAACCCCCAATAACGCTACTGTCTCCATACCACCACCTGAACAGCCTCTACCCCCATCTTCTGTCTCTATCCCTCTTCCCTCATAGATTGTAAGCCCTTGCGGGTAGGGCCCTGTATCCCACTGTGCCAGTTGGTCACTGTTAGTATTATCAGTTTTGTATATCTTGAGTACCATATGTAAATCTTCAAATGTAAAGCACCATGGTATAATGGTGCTATATAAATAAACAATAATAATAAATAATAATAATACCTCCTCCTCACTGTTCAGTGGATTTGAGCCCACAGCATAGCGTACTTCTCTAGCTGAGGGAAGAGAAAAGGACAGAGGCAAGTTGAGGACAGGTGAGGGCACAGGGCCTGCTGCTGGGCCATGCCAACTAAGGGTTGTGTCTGACATACCCACCGACTCTTGGCTGGGGGTGCCTGATGTGACTTGGGATGAATTGGATGACCGAGTCTACCAGTCTACAACCGTTGCGTTGCTGGTCAAGACACAACCTCTACTTGACACTGGGAGCTCAGGCCTCTGTAACTGACACCTGCTACCATGCCCCCTTACTCTGCTGCGACCTGTGCTTGCGCCAGAAACATTTAGGCCTGCGGCCGTCCCCTGTACATGGCCTCTCGCTTCTCTGTCTGACATACTGTTTGATGAAGAAACGTAAAGAACAAAAGGCCTGTTATTTTCTACTTTAAAGAGAATGGCAAATATGCCCCTTATTTCTTTTCCCACTAATAAACACCTATAACAAAATCGTGATAAAGGCAGAGATTTGTGGCTCCGAATTACTGAATTATTGACAATACTGTATTGATAAATGGCCTGCAACTTTATACTGGGAACAAAATGGCAAATATGGTCCTCCTTATGGGTTTCCACACTAATAAACACCTTTAAATAAGGTGTATGCTCCTCCAGCTTACCACATGTGCAGGGCACAGCAGTGTCATGCTGTGCTACACCTCGTTTGCCTGGGCGAACAAAGTCACACAGGGGAGGAACTGGGTCACTGTTTGTCCTCCTCATGCCGCTGCCACTGGATCACTGTATGCCCTCCTCATGCCGCAGCTACTGGGTCACTGTATGCCCTCCTCATGCCACAGCCACTGGGTCATTGTATGCCCTCCTCATGTCGCTGCCACTGCTGGGTCACTTTACTGTATGTCCTCCTAATGCCGCTTCCACTTGGTCACTGTATGGTATCCTCATGCTGCTGCCAACTCCACATTATGTCGCCTTGCCACTCTGTAGACATCTATGTGGAATCTGCAAACGAGGGTGTAAAAGGAGTGTGCTCTTTCACTCTACTGTAGGATGTTGGGCCTCTGTACGGTTCTTTCTACCTGGCACTAACATGGACCTGTAAGGCTGGGTTCACACTTGAGTTAGTTGGTCAGTTTTGGCCCCGTAACTGTCCAAATAAGTGAAGTGTGCATCGATTCTAAGAGCGACGCCTGTCATGTGCGTGTCATTTGGACTCACAGTATTGTTTGACTACCACAGTAGGCTCCCTATGCGTGTTACTGCAAGGCACAGTGTTCTACACCACTATACAGACTCTCTGAAGCTAGGAAATAGGTGTTTTTTAGTGATATTTGTCGCAAAGTAATTCGGATCGAAGCAAATGTTTTTGGAACTTCGAATAGAAGTGTCAAATCGAACTTTTGAGAAATTCGCTCATCTCTACTTATGACCATGTGATATTTCAGTTTTTCTTTTTTAATAAATTTGAAAAAATATCTACTTTTCTGTTTTTTCTGTCAAGATGGGGTGCTGAGTGTACATTAATAAAATGAACTTTTTTGCTTTTAGCAAATAGCTGCAATGAAAGAGTGAAAAATTTAAAGGGGTCTGAATACTTTCCGTACCCACTGTATACTTATTATTTATGACATTGTTCTCTATTGCTCTACAAATTTTTTATGCATATTTCATCTATATATTCACTGGTCCACTCTACCTATTTCACAAAACTGCAACTCGATATTATTACTGCACTCGCAATACTCTGCTATTCGTTAAGCACCCTGATCGTCATTCCCCTGTCTACCTGACATTTCAGATTTATATCTTCTTAGATGTCTTTACCATCTCAGTGAACATTTATAGAACAAATTAATTCTCACCTTATACTATCCTTGACCACCCATCTAAAATAAAAAAAGACTATCAATGTGATATTGACAACATTCTCTATAAAACTGCATCCACCAAGACTGAAGAAATGTAGCAAAATTTTCTCCATGCAATCCGACCTACTCAGACTTAGAGAAGACCTGAAAAACCTCATTAGCTCCCAAACAACTAAACATTATCTCCACTTCTGAAACCAACTTTATGCTTATGGCGAAAAAAGTGGGAAACTCATGACAGCTAAGATGCGAAAATCCAAGTCAAAATGTTTCATCACCTCTGTCAAAGACAAAATTGGGAATTTGCAGCAATCCACTTCAGGCATGACAAAGACTTTTCTTTCATTCTATTCAGACTTTTGCAATTTGGAAGCATCCGCTGCTCCAACACTTCTCTCTCAGAACCTAAACTGATCGAAGAGTTCCTTGACTCAATCTGCCTAAACTCTCGACTGAAGAAGCGTCCAATCTCACCTCTCCCATATCACTGGCTGAAGTTACCAAAGTTATGAATAGCTTTTCCAAAGAAAGAGCCGAGGCCCAGATGGCTTCCCCTTGGCCTACTACAAAACTTTCCAGGATACCTTCCTCCCTCACCTCACTGCGTCCTGCAATGCTCTACTACAAGGAGGAATTTTTCCAAGGAAGCCCATATTACCCTAATTCCCAAAGAAGGGAAAGATCCTACCTTGTTTGGCAGCTACCGCCCCATTTCCTTATTGAACATTGACTTGTAAATGTGGACAAAACTACTAGCCCCTAGGTTGAAATTCTTTTTGCCATCCTTGATTGACGCTGAACAGACAGGATTCATCCTGGGAAGGGAAGGAAAGGACAACTCCATTACACTGCTACACTACATTGCTCATGGCCATAAAACTAAAAAAATCAGTCCTTTTGGGCATCGACGCTGAAAAA
Source organism: Leptodactylus fallax (assembly GCA_947044405.1). Classification (NCBI taxonomy): domain Eukaryota; kingdom Metazoa; phylum Chordata; class Amphibia; order Anura; family Leptodactylidae; genus Leptodactylus; species Leptodactylus fallax. The sequence goes on from CAMRHE010000024.1 coordinate 6,638,644, forward strand.
GCATTTGATAGGATATATTGTCTATACAGTCCCTGACAGAAGTTCTGTTGCTTATCCATATTGTGGAATCAAAAGCTTATAACCTGACTTTAAATTCATCCATTGGTTTTAGAAATGACTCATATGAAAGCTGAAACCCTCCCAAATGATTTTTTGGTTAAGAAAATAAATTTGGCTTCACTTCTGAAATATTCATCATTTAATGAACACAGAAAGGTCAGATTTTGGCGAGACAAAAGTTTTGTCACCTTGTCATATAATGCACCCAATCCTAGTTTAAAGCCTCACCTGTGCTCACTAATTGATCGGTTAATTAGCGGGTGTGTATAAAAAGGACTCCAGCACCCCAGACCTTCACTTGAACTGCAACTTCACCACTGACAACATGACAAAAATCAACCCTGCAACCAAAGTCTTGATTATCAAGAGGCTGAAGACCAGATCCACTGCAGAGGTGGCTGGCACCTTTAATGTGTCTCTGCGTCAAGTACAAAGAATAAAAAAAAGATCTGAACAGACTGGAGATGTTTTTGACAAGCCCAGGTCCGGCAGACCCTGCAAGACAACTGCTCAGGAGGAACGTTTGTTGGTTAGAAAATCAAAAGCCAGCCCCTCTTCCACTGCAGCAGAGCTCCAACAGGCCTGGTCACCTCAAGTCCCTGTGTCAACTAGAACAGTTTGTATGATTCTGTCTCAAAATGGCCTCCATGGTCGAATCAGTACCCACAAGCCAGCACTAAACAAAAGGCAATTAAAAAAAACGTGTGGCATTTGCCAAGGCCCACAGCCTGCTAAACGGATGGACGCTGGAAAAGTGGCAGAAGGTGGATTTCTCAGATGAATCTTCAGTTGAATTACACAACAGCCGCCGCAAATACTGCAGGAGACCTACTGGAGCCCATATGGATCCAAGATACACCCAGAAAACAGTTAAGTTTGGTGGTGGAAAGATCATGGTCTGGGGTTACATTCAGTATGGGGGTGTGCGAAACATTTGCAAGGTGGAAGGCAATATCAATAGCCTAAAATATCAAGATGTATTAGCTTCCTCTTACATTCCCAATCATAAAAGGGGTCAAATTTTGCAGCAGGATGGTGCTCCATCTCATACATCCATCTCTACTTTAAAGTTCAAGGCAAAGAAGATCAAGGTGCTCCAGGACTGGCCAGTCCAGTCACCAGACATGAACATCATTGAGCATGTTTGGGGTAGAATGAAAGAGGATGCTTGGCAGACAAAACCAAAGAATCTTGATGAACTCTGGGAGGCATGTAAGACTGCATTCTTTGCTATTCCTGATGACTTCATCAATAAATTGTATGAATCATTGTTGAAACGCATGGATGCAGTCCTTTAAGCTCATGGAAGTCACACAAAATATTAAATATGGCTCTAATAGCACCACAACTTCATTCACCAATGTTATGAAACATATCTTTGTTTTTGAGCAGAATTATTGGTTTGATTTTCACATTACTTTATGTGTGCGACAAAACTTTTGTCTTGCCAAAATCTGACCTTTCTGTGTTCATTAAATGATGAATATTTCAGCAGTGAAGCCAATTTATTTTCTTAACCAAAAAATCATTTGGGAGGGTTTCAGCTTTCATATGAGTCATTTCTAAAACCAATGGATGAATTTAAAGTCAAATTATAAGCTTTTGATTCCAAAACATGGCTAAGCGACAGAACTTCTGTCAGGGACTGTATATGTGCGCAACTCTAGCTCAATTCAACATACCTATTGCCTTCATTGACGCTATCTTTTCCCTATACGTCTGCCCTCATGCCATAGTGAAAATCACGGGTACTCTCTCGCCTAGCTTTGAGATACGTAATCGCACTAGGCAAGGATGTCCTTTATCCCCAACCCTCTTCATATTGGTTCTACAAGCAACTCGCTTACACCCTGACATTAAAGGTCTACCAACTGGCAAGACGACCTTGCATACCACTGCCTTTGCTGACAACGTCTTATTTCTCATCTCCAACCCACAGAAAAGCCTTCCAACGATAACACATCTGTTGACTCTCTGTGTTTACACTTTCTGGCTACAAAGCGAATTTTATGAAATCAGTACTCAACATAACTCTCCCCAAACGCAAAATTGAGTTGATTCATCCTCTCACCCCATTTCTATGGACTTCCTGTTCAATCAAATACTTAAGTCGTCTTAACATCAAATCCAAAAGACCTCTATAAAGAAAACTACTCTTCCCTTATAAGACCAAGGAGATGGTGGTGGACTTTTGCAAGCGCAGATACCCTCCAAAACCAGTGGACATCCAGGTGACGGGCATTGAGATAGTCAACACCTATAAGTACCTAGGGGTGCTCCTCAATAATAAGCTGGACTGGGCAGATCACTTGGATGTACTGTACAGGAAGGGCCACAGCAGGCTCTACCTGCTTAGGAGGCTGAGAGCCTTTGGAGTCCAGGCGGCACTTCTTAGGGCCTTTTTCAACTCTGTATGGCATCAGCCATCTTCTTCGGAGTGGCCTGCTGGGGGAGTAGCATATCAACCAGGGATAGGAATAGACTTGAAAAGCTGATTAGAAGGGCCAGCTCTGTCCTGGGGAGCCCCCTGGACCCAGTGCAGGTGGTGGGTGACAGAAGGATACTTTCCGTGGTGAGCTCCATGTGGGAGAATAACTCCCATCCGATGCATGAGACCGTGATAGCGCTGGGCAGTACTGTCAGTGACCAACTGTTTCACCCTAAGTGTGAGAAGGAGCGCTATCCAAAGTCTTTCCTCCCAGCTGCGGTTAGGCTGTACAACCAACACCGACCTACGCGGCGATCACTCCAAACAGAGAACTGAAAGATCTTTAAGTTGTGGCATCCCTTCTACTACTTTTTTACCTGTACCTTTTTATCTGTACCTACTGTCACTGTAATGTCTCTACCTTGGAGCTTTGGTATATATTGTATTTGTATTATCTATGCTGCTGTAACAAACTGAATTTCCCCATGGTGGGACTATTAAAGGATTATTTTATCTGAGATACACCTTTTGCTAACCTCCTATGACTACTTAGCATTCTCCTAGTTTAGGAGACAAAATCTCCTGCAAACCTACATCCTACCAAAGATCCTATATCGCATGCGTATGATACCCATCCACCCACCACATAATTTCTTCAAATCTTTTCATAGCATCTTCTCCACTTTCCTTTGGAAAAGCAACAGACTGAGATTTCCACTATCTCTTTTGCTCAAGAAGAAATCTCTTGGTGGGATTGGACTCTCTGACGTCTCCATGTGATGTATTATAAGTCTATTCATTTGATTCGATGGATGGACCTCTTGGGTCTCAGACAGAATAACCTCATCCACAATTTAGCTATGGAAATCTTCGGATATAGCCTTCTTCCTATCCTGTGGTTCTATGGCTCCAAAAACTACAAACCCAAATTCACAGACCAACTTTTACTAGGACATGTGAAACATGGCGTGATTTAAAAAGCTCTCTTGCTCCCTTTCCTTCTCTACTAACATCACTCAGCTTCCTAACAGACCTCTTTTCCACCCCTCTCCTACCTATGCAGACTTGTGGAAAAGATTTGAGCCTACAGCATATGGCATGCCCTTACTAGAAATGGACCTACTGTAACTGCTCAAGTGACATCCCTCCTCCAGGATGGAAACATATCTTTCTTCCATACAGCTCATCTGAACTACTACCTATCTACACTTCTCAAACAGAAAGATTCCATCAGAAACCTTACTCCATTTGAAAGAGCACTCTCTTCCTGTATCACTTTGCTGAAGACCTCCAATGTCCTAGATAAATATGTATTTCTACTAAACTCTCCAATCCTACATTCATTTCCTCATGGGAATCTGAACTGGGTATTGTCCTCTCAGAGTAAGACACAAAGAAAGTACTTTTTTCTGTACATGGATATTCTCAGTGTGTGCGTCTACAGGAGAATCATTACAAATTGCTAGTCAGGTGGTACCGCTCACCCTCCTGGTTGTTTGGGAAATCTCTCTCATCGTCAAATCTCTGCTGGAGATGCCACTCCCACAAAGGAACGCTGTCACATATTTGGTGACACTGCCCTGTCCTCCAACCTTTCTGGAGAGTTCAATCAACTATACAACTGATCACAAAACAGCCTTTCACTATTTCACCAGGGATGATCATCCTGTCCTTACCAATACCCCAGTACAAGCCTTCAACATCCAACTTAGTCAACCACCTGCTTGACGTAACAAAAACTTTAATCCCGCAATTTTGGCTCCAACATGAGATCCTGTTGAAACATCTAATTGCCTGCTTGGAGGAGCTCTCTAGCTGGAAGAACGGAAAGCATAGCAAGTTCAGAAAAATCTGGTCTCCTTGGATCGACTTCCCACATAGAACCAGTCGCCCACCACCACCACCACCACTACCCTCTCCCCTCTCTCTTTTCTCTCTTTCTTCTTCTTCCCAAGCTTTGAACATCCCAAGGAGCACTGTTCAATCCATCATCCAAAAATAGAAAAAGTATTCTACAACTGAAAACCTACCAAGCCATGGCTATCCACCTAAACTGACAGATCGAGCAAGGAGAGCACTGGTCAGAGAAGCAGCCAAGAGGCCCATGGTCACTCTGGAGGAGCTGCAGAAATCCACAACTCAGGTGGGAGATTCTGTCCACATGACAACTATAAGTTGTGCATTCCACAAATCTGTATTTATGGAAGAGTGGCAAGAAGAAAATAATTCTTGAAAGAAGTGCCATTTGCAGTTTGCCGCAAGTCATATATGGGACACAGCAAACATGTGAAAGAAGGTGCTCTGGTGATATGAGACCAAAGTTGAACTTTTTGACCTAAATGCAAATCACTGTGTGTGGCGGAAAAGTAACACTGCTCATCACCCTGAATACACCATCCCCACTGTGAAACATGGTGGTGGCAGCATCATGCTGTGGAGAGGCTTTTCTTCAGCAGGGACAGGGAAGCTGGTCAGAGCTGATGGGAAGATGGATGGAGCTAAATACAGGGCAATCCTGGAAGAAAACCTGTTGGAAGCTGCAAAAGACTTGAGACTGGGAAGGAGATTCATCTTCCAGCAAGACAATGACCCTAAACTTACAGCGAGAGCTATAGTGGAATGGTTTAGATCAAAGAATATTCATGTGTTAGAATGGCCCAGTCACAGTCCAGACCTACATCCCATTGAGCATATGTGGCAAGACATGAAAATTGCTGTTCACAGACGCTCTCCATCCAATTTGGCTGAGCTTGAGCTATTTTGCAGAAGAATAAGCAAAAATCTCAGTCTCTAGATGTGCAACGCTGGTAGAGACATACCCCAAAAGACTTGTAAATGTACAGTGGGGGAAAAAAGTATTTAGTCAGCCACCAATGTTGGCCCATTCCTCCATGTGGATCTCCTCTAGAGCAGTGATGTTTTGGGGCTGTCGCTGGGCAACACAGACTTTCAACTCCCTCCAAAGGTTTTCTATGGGGTTGAGATCTGGAGACTGGCTAGGCCACTGCAGGACCTTAAAATGCTTCTTACGAAGCACTGGCGGTGTTCTTGGGATCATTGTCATGCTGAAAGACCCAGCCACATTTCATCTTCAATGCCCTTGCTGATGGAAGGAGGTTTGCACTCAAAATCTCACCATACATGGCCTTATTCATTCTTTCATGTACACGGATCAGTCATCCTGGTTCCTTTGCAGAGAAACAGCCCCAAATCATGATATTGCCACCCCCATGCTAGGTATGGTGTTCTTTGGATGCAACTCAGCATTCACTCTCCTCCAAACACGACGAGTTATGTTTCTACCAAACAGTTCTACTTTGGTTTCATCTGACCATATGACATTCTCCCAATACTCTTCTGGAACATCCAAATGCTCTCTAGCAAACTTCAGATGGGCCCAGATATGTACTGGCTTAAGCAGGAGGACATGTCTGGCACTGCAGGATCTGAGTCCCTGGCGGCGTAGTGTGTTACTGAAGGTAGCCTTTGTTATGTTAATCCCAGCTTTCTGCAGGTCATTCACTAGGTCCCCCCGTGTGGTTCTGGGATTTTTGCTCACCGTTCTTGTGATCATTTTGACCCCATGGAGTGAGATCTTGCATGGAGCCCCTGATTGTGGGGGAGATTATCAGTGGTCTTGTATGTCTTCCATTTTCTAATTATTGTTCCCACTATTGATTTCTTCACACCAAGCTGCTTGCCTATTGCAGATTCAGTCTTCCCAGCCTGGTGCAGGTCTACAATTTTGTTTCTGGTGTCCTTCACACAGCTCTTTGGTCTTCACCATAGTGGAGTTTGGAATGTGACTGTTTGAGGTTGTGGACAGGTGTCTTTTATACTGATAACAATGTCAAACAGGTGCCATTACTATAGGTAATGAGTGGAGGACAGAGGAGCCTCTTAAAGAAGAAGTTAGAGGTCTGTGAGAGCCAGAAATCTTGCTTGTTTGTAGGTGACCAAATACTTATTTTCCACCATAATTTGCAAATAAATTCTTAAAAAATCAGACAATATGATTTTCTAGATATGTTTTCTCATTTTGTCTCTTATAGTTGAGGTATACCTATGATGTCAATTACAGGCCTCTCTCATCTTTTTAAGTGGGAGAACTTGCACAATTGGTGGCTGGCTGACTAAATACTTTTTTCCCCACTGTAATTGCAGAAAAAGGTGGCTCTACAGAGTATTGTTATAGGGGGGCTGAATACTTTTGCATGTCACACTTTTCAGATTTCTATTTGATTAAAATTTTGAAAACCATGTAACAGTTTCGTTCCACTTTACAAATATCTGCTACTTTGTGTTGGTCTATCTCTTAAAATCTCAATAAAATACATTTAAGTTTGTGGTCATAAGGTTACAAAATGTGAAAAAGTTCAAGGGGTATGAACGCTTTTGCAAGGAACTGTATGTACCGTTTTTAAGAAATCTAATAAAAGCTTTGAATTAAAAAAACAAATAAATAATATTGTTCCTAGGGGTCTGTATTGGAGGGACAGCTTAAAGAACAGTTGAATATAGTCAAAAAATTCCAGCACAAAGCTGAGTTTGCAGAACTCTTTAGAAAAATTTCAATATCATCTCAAAGAACACAAGCACGGACAGTTTGCCCGGGACTTACAAGACTTTAAAGGAAATAAAGTCTATAGCACTATATGAGATAGGCCTGTGTTTAGAGGGGGCACTGAACTGTCATCCGCAGACACGGATGGGTGTGACAATGAAACAAGAGGTAAAACAGTTAGGGACAGACCCAAGGGAAGAGGTTGGGAAAGGGGATAAGACAAACCTGTTTATTTAGAGCAAATGTATCTGTTGAGAAACCAGAACTCATCCTAGGCGCATTCGACTACCAGGTAATCAACCTCTCCTCCAGGACACTTCAGGACAGTAGTCTTGAAATGGGGGTTTTAAGCAAAGTATTATATTTTGCTCCTAGCACAAATTTTGACTGGTTCTGTTGGGTGAAGGATTTACATATTTTCACTCTGAATCTAAAATGGCATACAATAAATGGGACAAAAAGGTAAGCTTGGAGCTAGGAATACCAACAGATTTACTTCCCAGTTGTAAGGCTTCTTTCTAAGTTACATGAAGGTAGAGGAGAGTTTGTAGGTGTAGGTTCTTTCACTGACCTCCATAATAAAATTGTTAAATTACATGCTCAAGAGGAAATATCATGCATTGATGTGTTTGTGAGTCAGATCACATCAGACTTGGAAAAAATCCAATATATATTTGCCCCTTTAAAGGAAGTCTATCATAAAAAAAAAAACACTTTTAAGCTAATGGCATGTTGGAATGGCCTTTATAAAGGCCATTCTTCTCCTACCTTTTAATTGTTGTCATCTCCCAGCCATTTCTGTAAAAATCTGTTTCTTCAATTATGGAAATGATCCTCACGGAGCAACCGGGACGTTCCTCCATGGCAGCGAGCACCCATTGCGTCATCACTTGTCACCACCCATTAGTCTGTGGTGACTCCCATCTTGGTATTCTCTTCTACTTCCTCTGACGCAGTGCTAGACGGGCCGCCATTTTCCGGTGGTCCGTACTGCGCCTTTGGTGAAAGACCATTCGGAAAGTGGTGGCGGTTCAGCACTGCATCAGAGAAAGTAAAAGAAAGAAGATACAGAGAAGACCAAGATGGGAGTCACCACAACAGCCTAATGAGTGGTGACAAGCGATGATGCGATGGGTGCTCGCTGCCACAGAGGAACACCCTGGGTGCTCCGTGAGGATCATTTCCATAATTGAAGAAACAGATTTTTACAGAAACGGCTGGGAAAAGACAACAATGAATGGTAGGAGAAGAATGGCCAACGTGCCATTAGCTTAAAAGTGTTTTTTTTAATGGCAGATTAAACTCTCAAAATGGCCAGAAAAAGAGAACTTTCATGTGAAACTCGACAGTCAATTCTTGTTCTAAGAAATGAAGGCTATTCCATGCGAGAAATTGCCAAGAAACTGAAGATTTCCTACAACGGTGTGTACTACTCCCTTCAGCAGGGACAGGGAAGCTGGTCAGAGCTGATGGGAAGATGAATGGAGCTAAATTCAGAGGACAGCACAAACAGGCTCTAACCAGAGTAGAAAGAGAAGTGGGAGGCCCCGCTGCACAACTGAGCAACAAGACAAGCACATTAGAGTCTCTAGTTTGAGAAATCGACGCCTCACAGGTCCTCAACTGGCAGCTTCATTACATAGTACCCGCAAAACACCAGTGTCAACGTCTACAGTGAAGAGGCGACTCAGGGATGCTAGCCTTCAGGGCAGAGAGGCCAAGAAAAAGCCATATCTGAGACTGGCTAATAAAAGGAAAAGATTGATATAGGCAAAAGAACACAGACATTGAACAGAGGAAGATTGGAAAAAAGTGTTATGGACAGACGAAACGAAGTTTGAGGTGTTTGGATCACACAGAAGAACATATGTGAGACACAGAACAACTGAAAAGATGCTGGAAGAGTGTCTGATGCCATCTGTCAAGCATGGTGGAGGTAATGTGATGGTCTGGGGTTGCTTTGGTGCTGGTAAAGTGGGAGATTTGTACAAGGTAAAAGGGATTTTGAATAAGGAAGGCTATCACTCCATTTTGCAACGCCATGCCATACCCTGTGGACAGCGCTTGATTGGAGCCAATTTCATCCTACAACAGGACAATGACCCAAAGCACACCTCCAAATTATGCAAGAACTATTTAGGGAAGAAGCAGGCAGCTGGTATTCTATCTGTAATGGAGTGGCCAGCGCAGTCACCAGATCTCAACCCCATTGAGCTGTTGTGGGAGCAGCTTGACCGTATGGTACGCAAAAAGTGCCCATCAAGCCAATCCAACTTGTGGGAGGGGCTTCTGGAAGCATGGGGTGAAATTTCTCCAGACAACCTCAGCAAATTAACAGCTAGAATGCCAAAGATCTGCAATGCTGTAATTGCTGCAAATGGAGCATTCTTTGACGAAAGCAAAGTTTGAAGGAGAAAATTATTATTTCAAATAAAAAACATTATTTCTAACCTTGTCAATGTCTTGACTATATTTTCTATTCATTTTGCAACTCATTTGATAAATAAAAGTGTGAGTTTTCATGGAAAATACAAAATTGTCTGGGTGACCCAAAACTTTTGAACGGTAGTGTATTTAATCATTATTTCTATACAGGTCTATATAATGTAATGCCAGGAAAGGGAATGACATAGAAAAGTCACTACATAATGCAAAAGACAACTCAAAAATATCTGAAATAATCTATTGTCACTAGCAATCTTTTAGTACCATGATAGGTGTTCAGATTGACAAATTTATGACGGAAAATATGAATCTAAAGTGCCGCTGAATTTATTTTTGCAACTGTTGTTTTATAAGCGGAAATATCACTCACGTTCATATCATATAAAATTTCTGTCCCGCACAAGCAAGCAATGTGTTTATAGATAAGGGCAGAAATAAAGTGGCTAAAACAACATTTTTGAAAGCTATCAAAGTTAAAAAAGTTTAGTAGAAAACATTGTTAAAACTGTATTATGTGCAAACAAACTCTAGACACTGAGCTTATTATATGTTTTAAATTTAATATAGCACAACACTTTATTTGTATACTGTATTCTGTATTAAGCTTTTCTGCACACGTTTGGATCAAATTGTGTGTCAAGAAGGTCTCAATCACTTACAAACCTATTCTCTTATAGGAACAACCTATATTTCACTCACATATGTGAGTTTTGTGGTAATGACAGAATTTATTTATTCTAACAAACTGCTACATCAAAAACAACTTTGGCCTTATATTCCTGAACACCCTAAACCCTTATTCATATATCAGTGTTTTGGTCGATTTGCATCTATTTTCATAATGCCATGTCTCCGCTCCTGGTTTTGGCTTACAAATACAAATGCAAAAAAGTGATCAAAATGTGAATACAACAGCTAGAAAGTAAATTCTTGGAATTATGTAAATCACCAGATCTAAAACTAAAGCTAATGATATGCAAAATATTAAAAACTGAAATCAAAATATTCAAAGCATCGTGATTTATTAAGTATCGAGTATGAGAGTAACATGCACAAATACACGCACTTACACCCCTTTGCAAGCTATCAGAGATGTTATTAATGGTTGTCTGAGGAATGTTATACCACACTGAATGCACTTAAGCACGCAAATCATAAAAAATAGCTGCTGGCAACTCCCTTTGCAATTGGCAACCAATGACATCCCAGATGTGCTTCATGGTAGCATGTTTAGGCCACGCAGGCTGCTCAAAGTAGCATTGGCAACTTGCAGCATAGCATTGTGCTCTTGAAAACTGGTTCCTGGGATGCTTTGGAGAAATGGCTCCCCCGAACTGTTAGTGTACCTGAAATGAAGACTAGAGGGGTCCAGCTCCCATACATTATGCCACCCCACACCATAATCCTGGAACTGGTGTGTTGTTTCCTTGTGAAGGACTTTTCATGGCACTGCCCGTGTGGCATCTAGACCACTCTCCAATAGCATCCTAAGCAAATGTGGGACCCATTGGTGAAGAGGATATACCTTGATTCCAGCCTACATTGCTGACTTGCTGTGCACCATGATAGCGTTGAGAACAGTGGTGTGAGGTCAATGAAACACCTGGAGTTGGACATCTGGCTCGAAGCCCAATGTTGTGCAAATGCCTTCTGATGGTTTGAGTCAACTCTGCTTGCTGCCCTAGGCTTGGGATCACTATGTGCCTTTTGTCCAATTGGACAATCTGTGCAGAACTTTGCCTCCATTCATTTCTTGCTGTCATTCCAGTTCATCATTCTCTCAACCATCAACATGCAACATGAAACAGTGCTGACATCTCGGTCTAGGCACATAGCGAGCTGCCATAGTAATAAACAAAGGTCTCTCAGTTCAAGGATTTTGTCCTTCTCAGTTTAAAACAAGTGCCAATAACTGGCACATTGACTAGCAGGTGGCATCACAAAATCATTCCACATCACTGGATCTGTATTTTCTGAAGTTTAAAGGGAATCTGTCAGGTCCCTATGCGTGTTACTGCAAGGCACAGTGTTCTACACCACTATACAGGCTTTCTGAAGCCAGGAAATAGCTGTATTTTAGCGATAGTCGCAGCCAATTAATTCGGATCAAAGCAAATTTTTTTGGAACTTTTGTGAAATTCTCTCATTTCTAAACATAACATTACTGTAACCAATCCTGTACTGTAACCAATACTGTAGTATTTATTCTATTCCCTTTTTAACTCACAGAAGGGAAAATTCAGCAAAAAAGGAGTAAAGACACACATTCAGGTTTAGTTAATGCAGTTTTAAAGAGAATCTGTCAGGTCAGTTTGGGACACTAAACCCCCACAGGTCCTTATAGACCTGGGGTTTAGTGTCCCAGATCGCCCTGTTGTAATGCAATCCGCAGGCGCATTAAAAATAAAAAACCTTTATACTTACCTAGATAAGGGTCCGATCGACGCTGTTTGGTGAGAACGGACCAGCTTATTCATGAGGCACGCCTCCCGGCGCCTGCACTGTTCTTCAGTGAAGCTAAAGATGGACACCCCGGCTTCACTGCGTAATTGCAGGGCATGCGCATTGAAGCTGAGGAGTACTCCTCTGGCTTCACTGAAGAACTGTGCAGGCGCGGGGAGTACAGCGGCAAGGAGAGTATAAAGCTTTTTTATTTTTAATGCGGCCATGGATTGCATTATAACAGGGTGATTTGGGACACTAAACCCCAAGTCCATATGGACATGTGGGTGGTTTATTGTCCCAAATTGCCCTGACAGATTCCCGTTAACAGGGAAATATCTGACAAGTGAAGTTTGACACAAAAAGACATCTACAGTGGGGAAAAAAAGTATTTAGTTAGCCACCAATTGTGTAAGTTCTCCCACTTAAAAAAGATGAGAGAGGCCTGTAATTGACATCATAGGTAGACCTCAACTATGAGAGACAAAATGAGAAAACAAATCCAGAAAATCACATTGTCTGATTCTTACAGAATTTATTTGCAAATAATGGTGGAAAATAAGTATTTAGTCAATAACAAAAGTTCATCTCAATACTTTGTTATATATCCTTTGTTGGCAATGACAGAGGTCAAACGTTTTTCTGTAAGTCTTCACAAGGTTGGCACACACTGTTGCTGGTATGTTGGCCCATTCCTCCATGCAGATCTCCTCTAGAGCAGTGATGTGTTGGGGCTGTCGCTGGGCAACACGGACTTTCAACTCCCTCCAAAGGTTTTCTATGGGGTTGAGATCTGGAGACTGGCTAGGCCACTCCAGGACCTTTAAATGCTTCTTAGGAAGCCACTGCTTCGTTGCCCTGGTGGTGTTCTTGAGATCATTGTCATGCTGAAAGACCCAGCCACATTTCATCTTCAATGCCCCTGCTGATGGAAGGAGGTTTACACTCAAAATCTCACAATACATGGCCCCATTCATTCTTTCATGTACAGTCATGGCCAAAAGTTTTGAGAATGACACAAATATTATATTTTCACATGATCTGCTGCCCTCTGGTTTTTATGTGTGTTTGTCAGATGTTTTTCTCACATACAGAAATATAATTGCATTCATATTATGAGTAACAGAAGCTTATATTGACAGAATGAGTTAATGCAGCAAGTCAATATTTGCAGTGTTGACCCTTCTTCTTCAGGACCTCTGCAATTCTCCCTGGCATGCTCTCAATCAACTTCTGGACCAAATCCTGACTGATAGCAGTCCATTCTTTCAGAATCAATGCTTTAATTTTGTCTGAATTTGTTGGTTTTTGTTTGTCCACCCGTCTCTTGAAGATTTACCACAAGTTCTCAATGGGATTAAGATCTGGGGAGTTTCCAGTCCATGTACCCAAAATCTCTGTTTTGTTCCCTGAGCCATTTAGTTATCACCTTTGCTTTATGGCAAGGTGCTCCATCATGCTGGAAAAGGCATTGTTGAGCGCCAAACTGCTCTTGGACGGTTGGGAGAAGTTGCTCTTGGAGGACATTCTGGTACCATTCTTTATTCATGGCTGTGTTTTTAGGCAAGACTGTGAGAGAGCCGATTCCCTTGGCTGAGAAGCAACCCCACACATGAATGGTTTCAGGATGCTTTACAGTTGGCATGAGACAAGACTGGTGGTAGCGCTCACCTCTTCTTCTCCGAATAAGCTGTTTTCCAGATGTTCCAAACAATCGAAAAGGGGATTCATCAGAGAAAATGACTTTACCCCAGTCCTCAGCAGTCCACTCCCTGTACCTTTTGCAGAATATCAGTCTGTCCCTGATGTTTTTTCTGGAGAGAAGTGGCTTCTTTGCTGCCCTCCTTGAGACCAGGCCTTGCTCCAAGAGTCTCCGCCTCACAGTGCGTGCAGATGCACTCACACCTGCCTGCTGCCATTCCTCAGCAAGCTCTGCACTGCTGGTAGCCCGATCCCGCAGCTGAAACACTTTTAAGAGACGGTCCTGCCGCTTGCTGGTCTTTCTTGGGCGCCCTGGAGCCTTTTTGGCACCAATGGAACCTCTCTCCTTGAAGTTCTTGATGATGCGATAGATTGTTGACTGAGGTGCAATCTTTCTAGCTGCAATACTCTTCCCAGTTAGGCCATTTTTGTGCAGTGCAATGATGACTGCACGTGTTTCTTTAGAGATAACCATGGTTAACAGAAGAGAAACAATGATGGCAAGCACCAGCCTCCTTTTAAAGTGTCCAGTGGTGTCATTCTTACGTAATCATGACAGATTGATCTCCAGCCCTGTCCTCATCAACACCCACACCTGTGTTAATGGAGCAATCACTGAAACGATGTTAGGTGGTCCTTTTAAGGCAGGGCTGCAATGATGTTGAAATGTGTTTTGGGGGATAAAGTTCATTTTCTAGGCAAATATTGACTTTGCAAGTAATTGCTGTTAAGCTGATCACTCTTTATAACATTCTGGAGTATATGCAAATTGCCATTAGAAAAACTGAAGCAGTAGACTTTGTAAAAATTAATATTTGTATCATTCTCAAAACTTTTGGCCATGACTGTACACGAGTCAATCGTCCTGGTCCCTTTGCAGAGAAACAGCCCCCAAAGCATGATGTTGCCACCCCCATGCTTCACAGTAGGTATGGTGTTCTTTGGATGCAACTCAGCATCCACTCTCCTCCAAACACGACGAGTTGTTTTTCTACCAAACAGTTCTACTTTGGTTTCATCTCACCATATGACATTCTCCCAATACTCTTCTGGAACATCCAAATGCTCTCTAGCAAACTTCAGATGGGCCCGGATATGTACTGGCTTAAGCAGGGGACATGTCTGGCATTGCAGGATCTGAGTCCCTGGCAGCGTAGTTGTAACGTCTCTGCCGTTTCGGGTCTCGGCGCCGCCCTCCGCTCGCACGCTGTGGCGAAGGAGGCATCTTCAATTTGGTTCTTTGTGTAAGTTTTTTTATGCTCAGTCTGAACATGGTCCCAATCAGTGTAATGGATTTCTAACCACACCCGTGTTCTAAGCATTTCTCTCTGGACGGTATAGAGTTAATCTCTTCCTGGCTTGTGTGATTGACAGCCTGTGTGCCTATCAGGTGTGGGGCTGGGCCCAGACTTTCTATATACAGGATGTCACTTCTCTGCAAGTCGCCGGTTATTGCACTTGTGTTTGCCAGCTCTCCTTACTATATTCCTTGATACCTTGATACTTGATTCTCTGACCCTTTGGCTTTCCTCTGACTATTCTCTTGGATTTTGACTTTGTACTGCTTTGCTCGTTTGTTACTGACCCCTTGGCTTCCTGACCTCTCTTTTGTTGTTTGTGCATCCTGTCTATGTTCTGTGTTGTCATTTATTCAGAGTAGGGACCGGCTCCAAGTTGTCCCTGTCATTAGGACAGTGAGACAAGTAGGAAGGGACAGTGGCTGGGGTGAGATTAGGGCTCACTTGTCTCTGTCCTTCCTCCCAGACCGCTGCAGTAGTGTCAGGGTTGCTACGTTTGGCAAGACCCTTACAGAATAACCGGCCCATACATTCTGCCATTGTTTCCCATAGGGTCAGCATGGATCCTATTCAGGGCCTTGCAGCCAAGTTGGAAGGTTTGGCAGTCCTGGTAAATGAGCTTGCTAAACAGGTGCAGACCCTTACTGATGCCGCTGCAGCATCTCCAGTTGTTTCTGCCCCTTTTAAGGTGAAGATGTTACTCCCGGATCGTTTTTCAGGGGATCGTGAAAAATTTGAGACTTTCCGGGAGTCCTGTCGCCTGTATTTTCGGATTAATCCACATGCATCCCAGGCCCAAATGGTTGGAGTAGTTATATCCCTCCTACAGGGGGATCCACAAGCTTGGGCCCTTAAACTCCCCTCCAGGGGCTGAGGAGTGGACTGACTTTGAAAAAATTTTTTTTGTCTTTGGGGTCTATATATGCTGAGCCAGACCACATTTTTCTTGCGGAATCGCAACTCCTCACCATGCGGCAGGGCAAACACTCTGCTGAGGAATATTGCGCAGAATTCCGCAAGTGCAGCGTGACTGCAGGTTGGTGTGAGTCAGCTCTAAAGGCCCACTTTAAACAAGGCCTGTGTGACCGTGTTAAGGAGCTCTGGGTTGGTCACCCAGATCCTCCCACTCTTGAGCAGGCCATGACTTTGGCTGTCCGTATTGACCGTAAGATCCGGGAAAATGTTAAAGAGAGAATAGGGTCTGCTTCTTCCAAGTTTTCTGTCTCTCCCTCACTCTCTCCTGAAAACCCTGTTATTTCTCCCATGACTCCTGGTGAGGAACCTATGCAACTGGGAGTTATGGACGCCAAGATGCGACGAGAGCATCGTCTCAGGAACAACCTCTGCCTGTACTGTGGTACTTCCAGTCATTTCATCCGTGACTGCTCCATCAGACCCCGCACACCAGGGGAAAAGCTTCAGTGCCTGAGTGGTAGTCGGAAGAACCACTCAGGCAACCAGGTATTTGCCAGTAGTAACAATAAGATGTTGTTAACTGTGTCTCTGTCCTCTGGGGACAGATCTGTTTCTGGCCAGGCCTTAGTTGACTCTGGGTCTGCGGCAAACTTTGTCACATTCTCGTTTGTCTCAGCTTTATACATTGAGTTTTTGCCACTTGACACTCCTCTGGCGGTTACTGGAGCGGATTTTGCCCCACTGGCCAGGGGTAAGGTCCGATTCAAGACCCCCTTAATAACGTTGCAAGTGGGTTCAGCTCATTCAGAGGTCATGAGCTTTTTTGTTATGGAGCATCTGTCTTCCGATATTATTTTGGGGCTCCCCTGGTTGAACCTCCATAACCCTATTTTTGATTGGGGTAAAAGGGAGTTGGTAAAATGGGGAGATCAATGCTCATCCCACTGTATTGTTTTGCACACCTTAAATTGTGTTACTGAGGAGACTGTCTCAGCTGCAAAAGTTGGGAAACATCAGGTGAATAAAAAATGTTTGCCTGGCCCACCAGTGTCTGTGGTTGTGCAAAAAGACCCTGAATTGAAGGCAGAGAAAATACTGGGTCCTACTAAAACTAGTTTATCTGGTGAGGGTCCGGTGGCCCCTCATAAAGGGGAGGGGTACTGTAACGTCTCTACCGTTTCGGGTCTCGGCGCCGCCCTCTGCTCGCACGCTGTGGCGAAGGAGGCGTCTTCAATTTGGTTCTTTGTGTAAGTTTCTTGATGCTCAGTCTGAACATGGTCCTAATCAGTGTAATGGATTTCTAACCACACCCGTGTTCTAAGCATTTCTCTCTGGACGGTATAGAGTTAATCTCTTCCTGGCTTGTGTGATTGACAGCTTGTGTGCCTATCAGGTGTGGGGCTGGGCCCACACTTTCTATATACAGGATGTCACTTCTCTGCAAGTCGCCGGTTATTGCACTTGTGTTTGCCAGCTCTCCTTACTATATTCCTTGATACCTTGATACTTGATTCTCTGACCCTTTGGCTTTCCTCTGACTATTCTCTTGGATTTTGACTTTGTACTGCTTTGCTCGTTTGTTACTGACCCCTTGGCTTCCTGACCTCTCTTTTGTTGTTTGTGCATCCTGTCTATGTTCTGTGTTGTCACTTATTCAGAGTAGGGACCGGCTCCAAGTTGTTCCTGTCATTAGGACAGTGAGACAAGTAGGAAGGGACAGTGGCTGGGGTGAGATTAGGGCTCACTTGTCTCTGTCCTTCCTCCCAGACCGCTGCAGTAGTGTCAGGGTTGCTACGTTTGGCAAGACCCTTACAGTAGTGTGTTATTGACGGTAGCTTTTGTTACGTTACTACCAGCTTTTTGCAGGTCATTCACTAGGTCCCCCCGTGTGGTTCTGGGATTTTTGCTCACCGTTCTTGTGATCCTTTTGACCCCACGGGGTGATATCTTGCGTGTCTTCCATTTTCTAATTATTGATCCCACAGTTGATTTCTTCACACCAAGCTGCTTGCCTATTGCAGATTCAGTCTTCCCAGGCTGGTGCAGGTCTACAATTTTGTTTCTGGTGTCCTTCCACAGCTCTTTGGTCTTCACCATAGTGGAGTTTGGAGTGTGACTGTTTGAGGTTTTCGACAGGTATCTTTTATACTGATAACAATTTCAAACTGGTGCCATTACTACAGGTAATGAGTGGAGGACAGAGGAGCCTCTTAAAGAAGAAGTTACAAGCCTGTGAGAGCCAGAAATCTTGCTTGTTTGTAGGTGACCAAATACTTATTTTCTACCATAATTTGCAAATAAATTCTTTAAAAATCAGACAATGTGATTTTCTAGATATGATTTCTCATTTTGTCTCTCATAGTTGAGGTCTACCTATAATGTCAATTACAGGCCTCTCTCATCTTTTTAAGTGGGAGAACTTGCACAATTGGTGGCTGACTAAATACTTTTTTTCCCCACTGTATCACCACATTGAGGTCCTATCATTGAAAAAAATATTTTGGGACCTCTACTCAGTTTGGACTGATTGAATTTAGGTCTTATACCACTGCATTACACTTGTTTTTGCATTAAATTGCACAGAATATATACAACATCAGTACACTTTTAAGAAACTATTAATAAAAGTTAAATTTTGTTTGATGTATTTTTTTTGCCCATACTTATGCAACTCTATGATATTTCACTTAATGCTAGGTTTTATTTAACGCAAGTTTATGCTATTTTTAAATAGTGTGGATTTTTACACATGTGGGGATACCCAATACTCTGCCCAGGAAGAATCAGAGGGAAAAGTTAAGTGTTTTATTACTTGGCATGTAAGAGGACTATAAATATATATACCTTGTGCACTAGCTGATAACTAGGAGTGCCTTGGTGCCTAGAAAAAGATTGACACCATTAATAACTGTTTGAGCTAACAGTTTGCCTGAGTTCCTGTTAATAAATATGCTGTATCATATATCTGTACGGAACCACTCGCTGAAGAATTTCTTGAGTAAAATATCCAGTTCTATCATATTCCATTGTGGTCTCTCTCTCTCTCAAGATGGTGTGAACCTAAAAGGGATTACTGCAATAAATCCTAACATATTTGCTTAATTGCCTTTTTTTTTCTCCAAACTTATAGAGTGAGCCTGGACAAAAATATTCAGACATTATTAGTATATCCTGTGTCAGCTTATTAAATAGACATCAAACCGGGGCGTGGCCTGGACGCGCATGGAGTAGCACGCGCGCAGGTCCTTCTCCGCTCCTCCGCTCGCTACTGAGACCCGTGGACCCCTCAGCAGGCGCAGTATGGGCAAGCGCTTACCGAGGAAGGTGGCCCCGGGCACCCCAGCGCCCGTGGAGAGGTCTGGGGGGGCCACCCTGGACGCCTTTCTGGCCCAGCGGCCTTCTCTACCGGGCCAGGCTGCTGCGGGGCGGCCATCTTGGATTTCCTCCGCTCTCCAGGCACAGGGGTCGCAGCGCAGCTTCTCTCCTCCCGCGCTCCCCCTGTCAGCCAGCGGAGCGCCGCTTCAACAGAGATCCCTGTCGGCGCCTGGGCAACCCAGAGTTTCCCCAGCACGAGTACTCCCACAGTCTCCTCACCCTGGGATGTCCCAGCAACTACATTCTGCTTCACCAGCACTCCTGGCAGAGCGGCATGAGAGGACCCCGGATGTTTCCAGCTTCTCCAGGAGTTCTGAGGTCAGTGGCTCTGCTCCCTCCTACACCGCTGATGAGTTGCAGCCTGTGGCCACAGAGCTGGTCTCTGTGGCCCCCCACCTACTATCTTCCCCCCATCCCCCCCCCCCTCCATGGCTCAGAGGGGGATGGCGCGGTGGAAGGCTCTGGCGTAGGGGCTTCTCTGCCCCGCACTCCCAAGGATTATGGCTCCCCCCCTCCAGTCCTGTACCCCCAGAGCTGCATTCCAGGCCCATCTTCAGCACCATCATCCATGGCGGACCTTCTTCCTCAACTTACTACTAAACAAGACCTTAAAAGTATGGTTGCGGAAATCACAGCATCCTTCCGATCTGAAATTGCTACCCTCCGCACTGATTTACACTCCATTGCTAACCGAATGGACACGCTGGAGAATGACCATGACACTACCAGGGACTATGTTGCCTCACTGCATGATACTACCACTGAACAGGGTTCAGCTATACGGGACATGCAACGCCACTTGGAGGATCTTGACAACAGGGGCCGGCGCAACAATATACGCATCAAGGGACTCCCAGAGGCTGACCAATCTGAGGATCTGCCTGTTCTGCTGGAGGCTGTCTTCAACACTATACTGCAGGAGCCCCCTTCCCACAAAATTAAGTTTGATAGGGCACATCGAGCCCTTCGACCCAGAGGATCTTCCGCCACACCCCGTGATGTCATCTGCTGCCTCCACGACTTCACCCTTAAAGAGGCTATAATGAGCAAAGTGCGCAAACTCAAAGACTTCGAGTTTCAGGGAGCTCCACTACAATTCTATCAGGATCTGTCGCTAATCACCCTCCAGAAACGCCGCCATCTCCGACCCCTCCTCCAGATTCTTCAGGAGCACCAAATTCCTTACCGGTGGGGATTTCCGTTTGCTCTCATTGCTCGTAGGGATGGTCGCTCCGCTACGCTTCGCTCCTTTGCGGATTTGCCTCTCTTCTGTGACCTATTGGATGTTCCCCTGCCGGATTTAACAGACTGGGAGCTATTCTCTCCACCCCCTCCCCCACCACCAGTTTGGCAACGATTGGAGCCCAGACGACGTCATGCATCCTCCGCGGTGGTGACCACTCGGAGGCCCCGGCTGGAGACTGATCCCTGAGGAGGCTGCCCCCCCTTGAGACGTTCTCCCTTTTCTCGGTGGTGCTTTGGAATCTGCATGCCTTAATGTTATGTTTGCTTCTCTTTTTTTCTTTTTTTAGGTCTGCGGGTCTCATCTATTATGCTTATTATTGGATTGTTTTAGCGGAGTGGGGCGGGGTGGGGTTCCGGTGACTCCCCTTCCTTCCTTCTTTTTACTGGTGGTTGGGGATCCACCGCCTCCCCCTCCGACCTCCTGTCCACGCTCTCCCCCCTAAGGGGATACTTGGACTGTGCGGCCATTGATCCTGATTGGACCTCTGGCTGCCCTCATTGGTCCCCAGGCGAGTGACTTAGCCTCGCCCACAAAGTATTGTTTAACTGTTTTTATTTTTACTTTGTCATTTATGATGTCTTTTGCCTCCCTCCCTCCCTCTCTTTCCCCCCCCCTCCCTGATCTAGAGACCCTGCCTCGACTTTGGGTTCCTGTTTGTGGATTGCCCTTTTGCCTCTCCGAGGGAAACTTGCCAGCGTCATGTGAGATGGGTGAGCTTATTGCAATCCGCCACTGTCCTCCAATCCTGGGTCCCAATGGTTAGGTGCGTGACAATTAATGTCAAGGGCCTGGGTTCCAACATTAAAAGGCGCCATGTCCTTAGAGAACTCCGCTCCTTACGAGCGGATGTGGCGTTTCTTCAGGAGACTCATTTTGACCGCGCTGGTACTTTTGCCTTCGCTAAGCATTATTTTCCCGTAGCTTTTTCGGCCTTCCACAATCGACGCAGAGCTGGGGTGGCTATCCTTCTTTCTCGATCCTGCCCAATTACAGTGACGACTTCCCACATAGACCCAGGTGGCCGGTTTGTTATCTTGGAGGGGCTCCTTTATGGTGCCCCGATTGTTTTATGCAATGTCTATGCCCCCAATTCAGCACAGATCCCGTTCTTGCGCCGGGTATTCTCCCCGTCTGCGCGCTCTCCCACCATCAGCTTGGCTGGTGGGGGGAGACTTTAACATGGTCTTCTCTGAACGGGCGGATCGTCTGGCGTTACCCCAGGGCCCAACCCCCCATAGGTTGGCCCAACTTGCAAGGGAGTTCCGCAGGCTGATCCGCGCCCACTCTTTGTATGACCTTTGGCGAGTGGACAATCCTACGGCGCGCTCCTACACCTTCTTTTCTCACCCTCATAACACTCACACCCGCATTGACTACTTCTTTGGAAATGCTCCCACTCTTCGTTTGCTTAGGGACACGAACATTGGCCCTCTCACCTGGTCTGATCATGCCCCAGTCGTGGTTACCTTATCTACGACTCCAGTGCCTACTCGCCAATGTCATTGGCGTCTTAACGAAACACTGCTCAATTCGCCGACCTCCCTCGAGACCCTGCGCACACACTTGATAGATTATTTTAGGGACAACTTAGGCTCGGTAGACTCTCTTGCCATTCTCTGGGAAGCCCATAAGGCGGTCATGAGAGGATGCTGTATCGCATTGGCTTCTAGGCTTAAAAGGGACAGACAGGCCCAGGAACAGCTCCTCCAAGCCCGTATTCGGTCCCTTACGACGACTTTGGCAGCGCATCCATCCCTGGGGGTTCTTCGCCGTTTGGTCCTGGCCCGGGCGGACCTCCGTGATTTGGAGACCCGCCATGTGGAACGACTTCTCCTTTATACCCGTCAGAGGTTTTTTGAACGAGGTAATAAATCTCATACCCTCCTGGCAGGAACCCTCAGGGATCATCGGACCTCTTCCACACCACACTCTGTCCGTGACCCCGCGGGTACTCTTCAACATCACCCTGATGCTGTGGCGCTGGCGTTCCACTCTTACTACTCTAAGCTGTATGACTTACCCCCCCCCCACGAGCACTACTCCCTGGGGATGACTCAACACTACTGGAAGACTATTTAAAGGATTGTTGTCTCCCACGCCTTCCTCCTGAGGCCCTAACCTCCCTGAACACCCCCATCACCAGGGAGGAACTAGAAGGGGTCCTGAGGGACCTCCCAAATGGGAAAGCCCCAGGCCCACATGGGTTCACTTACAATTATTATAAGGTTTTCCAGGGTGAACTCTCTGCTCATCTATTGTCCCTCTTCAATTCCTTCCTTTCAGGTTCCCCTATACCCCCGACTATGCTCTCTTCACTACTCACATTGGTCCCTAAACCGGGTAAGGACTTGCAGGATTGTGCTAACTACCGACCGATTGCTTTGCTGAACACGGACCTGAAACTTTTCACCAAACTCTTAGCCAATAGACTGAATGCTTGGCTCCCTCTGCTTGTCCATAAGGACCAGGTGGGATTCATCCCCTGTCGTCAGGGTGGTGACAACACCAGGAGGACTGTGGATTTGGTGGAGGTGGCCAATCATTATTCTACCCCGGCCCTTCTCTTGAGCCTGGACTCTGAAAAGGCTTTTGACCGCATAAATTGGTCGTTTATGCATACTACGCTTAAGGCGTTCGGGCTTACGGGACCGTTTCTCACAGCTATCCAGGCCCTTTACTCCTTACCCTCAGCAGCAATTAAGCTTCCCCATGCATCTTTGCCCTTCTTCCCTATTCGAAATGGCACTAGGCAGGGTTGCCCCCTGTCACCCATCATATTTGCCCTCTGCATTGAACCGCTAGCGGCCAAGATTAGGCGAGACCCTAATATCAAGGGCATCATGGTCCAAGATAAGGAATTTAAGATATCTCTCTTTGCGGACGATGTACTCCTCACTCTCACCTCCCCTCATACTACCCTTCCAAACTTGCTGCGCTCGCTAGAGACCTATGGTGATCTCTCAGGGTATAAGGTGAACCCCGCGAAGACTGAGGCACTCCCACTTAGCATCCCACGGGACCGTCTCCTTCTCCTCCGCAGTAATTACGATTTCCAGTGGCGGGAGTCCTCTATCCGCTACCTGGGAGTCCATATATCCACCTCCTATGCGACCCTCTACTCGGCAAACTACCCGCGGTTGTTTTGTGAGCTAAGAGCCCTATTGGACAAATGGCAACCCTTGCCTATCTCCCTTTTGGGGAGAATTGCTGCGGTCAAGATGACTCTCTTCAACTCCCTCCCGAAGCTACTGTATTTTTTCGAGACGCTCCCAGTCGCGATACCTCGGGGAGAATTACGGAACCTACAGAAAGCTATCTTCCAGTTTATCTGGAAAGCAAAACGACACCGAATACCTAGATCTGTTATGCTGGCGGATAGGGGGTCTGGGGGTATGGCTATCCCACATCTGTTACATTATTACTGGGCGGCCCACTTACGCCATATCCCATTCTGGGCGGCTATGCCAGCATACACCAGATGGGTGCAGATAGAGAAGCTATGGCTGGCACCCATGCATCCTAACGCGCTTCTGTGTCAGCTCCTCCCCCCACCCCCCCTGCCTCGTACCTGTTGGGCCCCATTCGGTTTACTAGATCTATCTGGTCTACCTGTTGTGCTAGATTCTCCCTGATGTCCCCGCGCTCATCTATGGTCTCCATACTATACAACCCCCTTCTCCCAGAGAGCCTGACTTCTGCCATGACTAAAGTGTGGTCTGAAGCTGGCCTTTACCGGATTGCTGACATGGTTGACCCTGGAACCTTGGAACTCAGGTCCTTTGCTTATCTTACAGCTAATCAAAACCTGCCAAGTACTGAATGGTTCCATTACTTGCAGGTGGTTCACTTTGTCCGCTCCCTCCATGGGTCTCTTAAGGTGTCACTCCCCACCGCTTTTGAAAAGATTTGCCGTGCAGGCACGTCCACTAGGGGCTTTATATCCTCTATTTACCAACTTCTTAACTCACAAACTACAGGCTCTCCTGTTAATCATCGCTATATGCTTAAATGGGAGGAGGCGGTGGGTAAACCCATCTCCCAGGAACAGTGGCGGATTGTATGGTCTCGGGCCCAGAAATCATCTCAGTGCATTACGTTTAGGGAAACGCAGTATAAGCTGTTGATGCATTGGTATCATACTCCGGCTCTCCTTCATACTTTAAACCCATTAGTTCCCCCATGGTGCTGGCGCTGTGGAGCTGCGGTGGGTACCCTGCACCATATCTTTTGGACGTGCCCTCTCATCCTCGGTTTTTGGAGGGAGGTCAGGACTCTGACGACTGCTCTCTTTTTGCAAGAGGTTCCTCTTGACCCTCTTCTTTATCTCCTGAACCTTCCACCCAGACACCTGAGCAATAAGTCATCCAGGCTTTTCTTGCATCTTTGTACTGCAGCTAAAACTCTCATAGCTAGAAACTGGAAGAAGGTGAGTCCCCCATCTAGTCTTGAGCTTGTGGCTAGAATGAAGGATGTGAGGAGTCTTGAATACCTGACTGCTGGCCTACATAATTCCCGGGAAGCCTTTGGGGCTATTTGGGCACCCTGGGACATGTATTGTACATCACAGGGTCTCTGATCTCTAGTCCTCTCCTTCCCTCCCCCCCCCTTCCCTTTGGTCCTACCCTTGTCTTCTTAACCCCTCCATTCCCCCCTCCCTTGTTCACTGCTTAATTTAAATGCATATTGCTTAAGGGGGAGGAGGCAGATAGCCTCTATTTACCTCAATGCTTCCTGTTTGTTTGATTATTATTGTTTTTTTTGTTTTTTCTTTATTCCTTGTTAATGAAAAATTTTTCAATAAAATTACAGTTATATAAAAAAAAATAGACATCAAACCAATGTGCTAAAATGTAGTGTACAGTAATTTTACAAAAAAACTCATACACTGTTTTGCTAAAGTAAAATGAATAAGATGTACAAAATATTGATCTATTAAATTTTAGTCTAAACAAAATGATTAAAAGCTGTCTTTGCAATCATTATTGTTAGTTTATCTAAACTATTAACTGTAAAACTTCAATATAAACAATGTGAGTAATGTGCGCCGCATGAAAAGTTACAAAAGAAATAAATATGCCAATGAATTATCAGATTAATATTAAATTTGACAGTTTTCAAACATGAATGTATACCTGTTATAGCAATCATAGCTGTCTAGGCATGATGCATACTATTTTTCAGTGGAAAATACAACAGCATCATAAATCAACAACTTATATAAGAATTGGACAATTATTCTTGTACAATATTGTGTTCATGTGGAATATTGGCAAAATAAAGCAAATAAATAAACACCAATAATACCCACTAGTGCATAAAGCATGTTGATTAAATCACAAGATACCAATCAGCCATTGCTGCAAATGATAAACCACACTGTCCAGAACCCCAATGTGCGGTTTGCACAGGCTTTCTCTAGTGTGTGTAAAGGCTTTTTACAGGCCAAAATACACCTGGTATCTTTTATTTTTATTACCTCCACTGTGTCATATTATCTGGTACATGCTGCTGGATCCATCCCTCCACATGAACGTCGATCACGCACACATATTGCCAGGGCTGGCATTAGGGGGAGCAAACTGGGCAATTGCCAGGGACCCCGCCCCCAAGGGGGCCCCCGGGATTCGGAGCATTAGGCTTTTAGCCTGATGGCAGAATCCCGGGAGCTCCACAGCAGTATCGGCGTGCTGTGCTATGCACGCCGATACTGCTTAATCCTATGACAAAGCAGGGAGCTGAAAAGTCCCTGCTTTGCCATAGAGGACCACCAGTAGCGCACAGGACGTCACGGCGCAGGAGGCGTGATGACATCACTGCATAGCGCCACCTGTGCCACTGCTACAGGGAGAGACTTCTCCTTCTCCACTCATTGTGGGAGTGAGGTAAGGTGAGTAAAAGATTTATTGTTTTCTGGTAAGGGAAATGGATCTGATAAGGGGGCAAACTATTATTTATAGGGGGGCTATTATTTATAGTGGGGGAACTATTAAATATAAGGGGGGTAGTATTTATAATGGAGGAACTATTATACATAAGGGGCACTACTGTAAGAAAGAAATTATTATATATAAGGGGCTATTATAACGGGGAAACTGTTATATATAAGGAGGGCTGTTAAATATAAGTGGGCTCTTATAAGGGGAGATCGTTATATAGGGCCATTATAGGAGAAGAACTATTATATATAAGGAGCACGATTATAAAAGAGGAATTATATATAAGGGGGCTATTATAAGGGGAGACTGTTATATATACACACGTGGACAAAATTGTTGGTATCCTTCGTTTAATGAAAGAAAAACCCACAATGGTCACAGAAATAACTTGAATCTGACTAAAGTAATAATATATAAAAATTCTATGAAAATGAACAAATGAAAGTCAGACATTGCTTTTCAACCACGCTTCAACAGAATTTTTAAAAAAAATTAAACTCATGAAACAGGCCTGGACAGAAATGGTGGTACCCTTAACTTAATATTTTGTTGCACAACCTTTTGAGGCAATCCTGTAACTGTCAATGAGACTTCTGCACCTCTCAACAGGTATTTTGGTCCACTCCTCATGAGTAAACTGCTCCAGTTGTCTCTGGTTTGAAGGGTGCTTTTTCCAGACGGCATGTTTCAGCTCCTTCCAAAGATGCTCAATAGGATTTAGGTTAGGGCTCATAGAAGGCCACTTCAGAATAGTCCAGTGTTTTCGTCTTAACCATTCTTGGGTATTTTTAGCTGTGTGTTTTGGGTCATTATCCTGTTGCAAGACCCATGACCTGCGACTGAGACGAAGCTTTCTGACACTCGGCAGTATATTTCTCGCTAGAATCCCTTGATATTCTTGAGATTTCATTGTACCCTGCACAGATTCAAGACACCCTTTGCCAGATGCAGCAAAGTAGCCCCAGAACATAACAGAGCCTCCTCCATCCATGTTTCACAGTAGGGACAGTGTTCTTTCCAAGATATGTTTCAATTTTCCATCTGTGAACATAGAGCTGATGTGCCTTGCCAAAAATTTTGATTTATGTCTCATTTGTCCATAGGACATTCCCCTTACGTCCGACAGCAGCACGATATGGGGTATCTCTGCCCCTGTGTGTTGTTTAGGACAGGTGGAACCTTTAATTAGCACCAAAAAGGTGCCTCCTACTGGCCCTATAAAAGGGCACAAGAGACCTCCCTCCACTGTGTTTTTTTCTGTCCTGTGTGGGACAGGTGGACGGAGGTCTCTTGTGACCTCCCGTTGCTAGGGGTTTCTACTCCTGGCTTGTTTTTAGGGGGTACCCTGGTCCATTGCGCTGTTTCTCTTTCCCAAAGGAAAAACCTCCAGTCCCTCGGGCCTTCGCTCCACAGCGCAGCGTTATCCAGCTCATTATGGCAGGCAGCGCAATCCCGGAAGTAAGTGGGGAACCTCTCCGGCCGGAACCTTTCTCCGGTCCCATGTTCCCAGGGAAGGAAGCCTTTGCGCACCACCGCGGCCTACTTCCGGTTTTCTCGGAAAAAGTGCGGTAAGTTTGAAAAATTGAAAATTTAAAGGCAAAATATAGAATTGATTTTTGCTGCTTGTATTTGAGCCTCTGGCTTAGGCTTATGCTCCTCTATGTTCCTTTTGAAGTTTGACCCGTTTTTGGTGCTGTATGAATGTTGTTGGCTTCCTCCCCTCGCTGCTGGATTACATTTAAAAAGTCTTCAATCCTTTACTTGTTGAGCTGGTGGTTTCTAGCTCCTCGGCTGCGGTTTGCGGTGGCTGGTTTTTTTCCTGACGGTTTTTTTCTCTTCAAGTGACCGATTTAAAAAAAGTAAGGTACCCCTTGGTTTTTTCTTCTTATGGGATGCTTGGCAATCTTCCATTCTTCAGTGTCACGTGGCTGTTTGATGTTTCATCGCCCAGATTGCCAAGAGACCGCAGGTTGAGACAATTCTTCCTTACGGATCTCTGATGAAGATTATCAGATAGTGGACGAAGCACTCTCTTCTGACGATTCCACTGAAGTTCCCAGCAGGCTGTGCTTCCCACTCGAAAAATTAAGCCGGCTGCTGAAGTCCATCCGGTCTAAGGATCGTGATGTTGACGGGGAAGCCTCCGCGTCCACCTATAGAGGGCCTAGGATCTTCCAAGTGGACCAGACATTACAAAAATTAAGGTCCTCAGAGTGGAGATGTCCTGAAAAACCTCTTGTGGTTCCTAGGAGGTTCAGCACTTTATTCCCAGTTGTTCAATGGGATGAATGGGGTCCTCCTCCCAAGGTGGATATGGCGGTGGCCAAATTGTCCCGCTGCACTATGGTACCATCAGATGATGGAGCAAGTTTGCACGACGCCATGGGCAGGCGCATCGACAATACCCTCAGAAGGCTTATTCAGCTGCCTCGCTCTAGACCGCTGTGGCGGTTGCTTCTTGTGAAGTGTCAGCCAAATTATGCACTGACCTGGTCCATCTCGAAGGGACATTGACTCTGGAGTCTCCAGAGACAAGCTGCTAGGGTTTCTAGGCTCGGTTTCCCTGGCAGCTGAATATTTAGCGGAAGCCTCCCACCATCAATTAAGACTGGCGGCCAAATCCATGGCACTTACCACTACAGCAGGAATACCTCTATGGTTAAAACCCTGGAGAGATGATTCCCCTCAAAATATAATTTGTGCGCATTGCCCTTTGAGCCAGATAGAGTCTTTGGCAGTGCCCTAGACGAGATCCTAGAGGGCTTGGCCAACAGGAAGGGTAAAACTTTACTCCAGGCCTTTAGAGGTAGGTCTGACTCTGGCCGTGGTAAAGGCTATCCGCCTCGTTATGGCCGGCTGTCCCAGAGAGGCTCTAGATCCTCCTCTAGAGGCGCCGGCCGCAGATTCCCGAAGTCTGATGATAAAAATGAGAAGCCTAGCTTTTGACATCAGAAGCAGTCTTCCTGTGGCCGAGATTCCTGTCGGAGGTCGTCGCTCCCATTTTCTTAACTACTGGCAGGAGAAAATTCGAGACCCATGGGTCCAGTAGGTAATCCAAAGACGATATGCAATCGAGTTCCTCCATCCTCCTCAGGATTGGTTTGTGTTAACTCGCAGCCTCCCTACAATGCAGCAGACTACACTTGAATGCTCCGTCCGAGTGTACATTCACAGGGGAGCCCTGGTGGAAGTCCCTTCTCTAGAAGAAGGTTCCGGTGTCTATTCTCCCGTCTTCCTGGTGCCAAAACCGGCAAACAAGTGGAGAATGATCATAGACTTAAGCTATCTCAACCGCTTCATCAAAGAAGCGCTTCCGTATGGAAACCATAAAGTCTGTTACCACCTTTCTCCTCAAAGGCGATGTTTTTTTGTGACTTTGGATATAAAGACGCTTATTTGCATATTCCTATTTACCTCCACACAGAAGGTTTTTCTAAGGATTGCCGTAGTAGTTTCCGGCCACATGAAGCACTTTCAATTCACAGCACTACCCTTCGGGATCTCCTCTGCTCCCCACACCTTTACAAAGGTAGTGGCCCCCATAACGGCCGCCCTCAAGCTTCAGGGGATATTCTTGGTGCCTTATTTAGACGACTGGTTGGTAAAGGCCCAGTCAGAGTCTGTTCTTCTCCAATACCTACAGACAGCCGTTTCCCTGCTTTAGAGTCTGGGATGGCTTATAAACTGGGAGAAGTCAAAAACAATCCCTTCAACCCGAAGGAAGTTCCTCCGCTACTTCCTAGATTCAGTCCGCCTGCAAATCTCCTTGACACCAGCAAGGAAGGAAAAGCTGGTCACGGCAGTCTGGCACCTCTTCAAAAAGCCGATAGCCTCCATCAGAACATTGATGAAGATCTTGGGCTTGATATCTTCCTCAGTGGAGGCAGTCCCATGGGCCTTGTGGCACTTACGTCCCCTACAGAGAGAATTATTAGAGGCTTGGGATCGCACCCTTCTTACACTCAACAAGAAGATTCGACTCTCCCCCAGGACCCGTTTTTCCCTCAAGTGGTGGTTACACCTGAAAGACGGAAGGTCCACGGTCCAACCTCCTTGGACCCTGTTGACTACAGATGCATCCCTCACGGGATGGGGAGCCCATTTGGACGAAAACTCCATAAAGGGAGTCTGGAGCGCTCCAGAAAGAAGGACCTTGTCCAAAATCAGACAGGACCAAGTCTCTGTGATAGCCATCATTCCATTCTGGCCAAAAAGAGCTTGGTTTTCCCAACTCATGGAGATGAGTTGAGGGATATATTGGAGGCTTCTCCCCCATCCAGAACCTGGTTTCCAAAGGATCTCTGAAGTGCCAGGATCTCTGGAGATTCAACCTGACAGCCTGGAGGTTGAGCAGTCCCTACAGCAGGATAGAGGACTGTTAGAGGCTGTCCTGAAGACCCTTTCTTCTGCAAGAGCAGACTCTGCCAATAAGAGCTACCAGAGGACAGCCAAGATTTTCTTGGAGTGGTGCTCCAAGAAGGGAAATAATAATCTAGAACCTTCTACGGCTGATATTTTAAATTTTCTTCAGGACGGTTGGGATAAGGGCCTTGCCCCTGCCACTTTGAAAGTGCAGATTGCGGCCCTCTCCACTCATTTGAACAGACGTCTCTCAGGATCCTCTGGTTGCAAGGTTCCTTAAAGGGGCAATGAGGCTAAAGCCTCGGTATCATCTCCAGTTCCCCATTGGGACCTTGCGGTAGTCCTTGCAGGCCTGTGCGGTCCTCCATTTGAACCCTTGGAGACTACGGAGCTAAAATATTTTGCCTACAAAACCACTTTTTTGCTGGCTATTATATCTGCCAAAAGAGTAAGGGGAACCCCAGGCCCTCTCTTCTAGAGAACCGTACATTTTGTCTTTGCAGATAGGGTGCACCTTAGGTTTTTGCCTGGGTTTAACCCTAAGGTCCCCTCATGCTATAATAGCAATCAGCTAATTTCGTTACTTGTGTTTTTCCCCACTCCAACCTCTGAGGAGGAAGGAAAGCTCCTCACCTTAGATGTGGTAAGGTGTCTGCGGATTTACCTATCCCACACTTAAGTGCTTAGGAAGGCTGAAAACCTACTAATCAACATGTAGGGTAAAAACAAAGGCCTCAAGTCTTCCAAGCCTACTCTATCCACATGGATCAAGGAGACAATTAGGTCTTCCTTTTTCATTCAGGAGTTACTCCCTCCAGTTTTTCTACAGCCACTCGACGAGGGCTGTGTCGACTTGGGATGAGTATCGGTCCTTACCATTGGACCAGATTTGTGCGGCTGCATCATGGTCATCTCAGTTGACCTTTGTTAAACATTATCATTTAGACGTCCGCAGTTCCTAGACAACTGCCTTTGGTCAGACAGTCCTTGACGTTGTAAGGCGAGGAAACCCTCCCTAGGGGAATTATTTGCTATCTCCCCATATTGTGCTGCTGTCGGACGTAAGGGGAATCGTTGATTGTAATGTCAATCTGTATTCCCTTAGTCCTGACAGCAGCACAAGGCTTCCCTCCCTAGAAGCTTGTTTCCTTTTACTTTATAATTTACACAGTGGAGGGAGGTCTCTTGTGCCCTCTTATAGTGCCAGTAGGAGGCACCTTTTTGGTGCTAATTAAAGGTTCCACCTATCCTAAACAACACACAGGGGCAGAGATACCCCATATTGTGCTGCGGTCAGGACTAAGGGAATACAGATTGACATTACAATCAACAATTCTCCCAAAAGTTTTGTGGCTTGTCAACATGTAGTTTGGCAAATTCCAATCTGGCTTTTTTATGATTTGTTTTCAGCAATGGTGTCCTCCTTGGTCGTCTCCCATGAAGTCCACTTTGGCTCAAACAATGACGGATAGTGCGATCTGACACTGATGTTCCTTGAGCTTAAAGTCCACCTCTAATCTCTTTAGACGTTTTTCTGGGCTCTTTTGTTACCATTCGTAATATCCTTCTCTTTGATTTGTCATCAGTTTTCCTCCTGCGGCCACATCCATGGAGGTTGGCTACAGTCCCATGGATCTTAAATTTCTGAATAATATGTGCAACTGTCGTCACAAGAACATCAAGCTGCTTGGAGACGGTCTTATAACCTTTACCTTTAACCGGTTGACGACCGCTGGCCGTAAATATACGGCCAGCGGTCCTGGTCTCTGAAGTCTGCCTAATTGTAAATTTACGGTTGGCACTTCAGAGACACAGTGAGCGGGATCGAGAGTGGGTGTTAGCTGTAACTGACAGCTAACACCCTGCGCCATAACCCCCGATCGGGGGCTTTTAACCCCTTGGATGCTGCGACCGAGGGGGGTTACGCCATGTTGACCCCCCCTGGCACCCCCGTGGCGAGATCGGGGGGTGTCGATATCTATAATCTGCAGCCCAGCGTCTGACCAGCTCCGGGCCCCTTAATGTCCTGGACCCTGTGGCAGCCACTATCGCTGCTACCCTGGTATTTACGCCCCTGCCCTTGAGAAATTCCTTGAGGTGTGTAGTTTCCAAAATGGGGTCACTTTTTGGGGGTTTCCATTGTATTGGTACTTTAGGGGCTCTGCTAATTTGACATGGCACCTGAAAACTATTCCAGCAAAATCTTCTTTCCAAAAGCCAAATAGCGCTCTTTCCATTCTGAGCCCTGCCATGTACCCAAACAGCAGATTACAACCACATGGGGAGTATTCCTGTATTCAGGAGAAATTGTGTAACAAACTTTGGGGAGCTTTTTCTCCTTTATCCTCATGTGAAAATGAAAAATTTGGGACTAAATTGACGGTTTATTGGAAAGAAAGTAATTTTTCATTTTCATGTCCCATTGTTAATAAAACCTGTGAAACAACTGTGAGGTCAAAATGCTCACTATACCCCTTGATATGTTCTGTGAGGGGTGTAGTTTCCAAAATGGGGTCACTTTTAGGGGGTTTCCACTGTATTGGTACTCTAGGAGCTCTGCAAATGTGACATGGCACCTGAATACTATTCCAGCAAAATCTGCCCTTCAAAAGCCAAATAGCGCTTTTTCCATTCCGAGCCCCACCATGTACCCAAACAGCAGATTACAACCACATATGGGGTATTGCCGTGTTCAGGAGCAATTGTTTAACAAACTGTGGGGTGCTTTTTCTCCTTTAACCCCTTGTGAAAATGAAAAGTTTGGGGATTAAGTGATGTTTTAGTAATTTTTCATTTACACATCCCAATGTTAATAAAATCTGTGAAATGGCTGTGGGATCAAAATGCTCACTATACCCCTTGATAAATTTTGTCAGGGGTGTAGTTTCCAAAATGGGGTCACTTTTGGAGGATTTCCATTGTTTTGGTACTCTAGGGGCTCTGCAAATTAGACATGACACCTGAAAACTATTCCAGCAAAATCTTCTTTTCAAATGCCAAGTGTTGCTCCTTCTGTTCCATACACTGCCGTGTGCCCAAAAATCAGTTTACACCCACATGTGGGGTATTTCTATGCTCGGGAGAAATTGTAAAACAAACTGTGAGTTGTATTTTCTCCTTCAACCCTTTGTGAAGGTGTTAATTTTAGGGATAAATTAATGTATTGGATAAAAATTAAATGTCTAAATTTCATTGTTTTAATTCTCGTGAAATACTTAAAGGGTTAACAAACTTCCCAAATGCTGTTTTGAATTATTTCAGGGGTGTAGTTTTGAAAATGGGGTGATTTATGGGGGGTTCTAATGTATAGGCCTTTATCATCCTTTTCAGAACTGAAGTGTTCCCTAAAAAATGAGTTTGGGAAATTTTCTTGTCAATCTGGAAAATCGCTGTTACACTTGTAAGCCTAATAGCGTCTAAAATAAATTAAAGGACAATTAAAATATGATGCCAATATAAAGCAGAGATATGGTAGATAATATTTATTCATGTATTTTGGTGGCATGACTATCTGTCTGAAAAGCAGAACATTTCACATTTTGAAAATTGCAATTTTTTTCAAAATTTCCATCAAATTTCATAATTTTTTATAAATAAATACAAAAATATTGATCAACAGTTACCACTAACATGAAGTACAATGTGTCATGAAAAAACAGTCTTAAAATCACTTGTGTAAGTTATAGCGTCTCAAAGTTATTGCCATATAAAGTGACACATGTCAGTTTTGAAAAATGAGGCCTGGTCCATAAGGCACTTTTAGGCCCGGTCCTTAACTGGTTAACATGCTTGTCTATAATTTTCTTTCTAAGCTCCAGAGACAACTCTTTCCTTCGCTTCCTCTGGTCCATGTTGAGTGTGGTACTCACCATGTCACCAAACAGCACAGTGAGTATCTGTAGCCCTATATACAGGCCCAATGACTGATTACAAGATTGTAGACACCTGTGATGCTAATTAGTGGACACATCTTGATTTAACATGTCCCTTTGGTCACATTATTTTCAGGGGTACCCTCATTTCTGTCCAGGCCTGTTTCATGAGTTTTCTTTTTTAAAAAATTCTGTTGAAGCATGGTTGAAAAGCAATATCTGACTTTCATTTGTTAATTTTCATAGAATTTTTATATATTATTACTTTTGTCAGATTCAAGTTATTTCCGTGACCATTGTGGGTTTTTCTTTCATTAAACGAGGGGTACCAACAATGTGTAAGGGGGGCTATTATAAGGGGGAACTATTATTTTTAAGAGGGCTAATATTGATGATGAGGACTATTATTTATAAGGTGAACTATTATTCATGAGAGGGTTATTATTATTATTAATAAGGGGGACTATTTATATTGGAGCACTTATTTATGAGGGGGGCTATTACTGATAATGGGGAACTATTACTGATATGGGGCACTGTTTATAAGCAGGGACTACTATTTATAATGAGGCACTATAATAACTGATGGAGTGGTTGTTATTATTTTGGGAGCAGAAAGGGGTGTTATTAAAGGGCCTTCCACTGGAAACATGATGGCCTTGTTGGTATTTCAGTATTTGGGGCCCCACTTTTAATTTTGTCCAGGGCCACAGTTTGTCTAAAACCAGCCCTGCATATTGTGTTCCACTGACTCCAAATGTATGCGAGACCGACATCACGGATGGTATATCACTATGTGCATGTGAAAAAACATTTTTATATTTGAAATGTGAAGAAAAGAGAGAAATAAAAAGTGAAAAGATATATATAAGAATCCAATATAATGTGGAAAAACTTACGTGAAATTAATCCCAAATATATCAGTTGGCACGGACAGATGGCATAATAAATCACAGCAGTCGAACGACATGTGATATGATGAACGATCCAAAGCTAATTTTCCCTTAAAGAATGAAAGATAGTATTTCTTCTTTCCATGGCAAAACATGCCCCACAAGGATAAGATCCCCCACTTAGGACCCTGTGATCTAAAGATATCATGTGTCACAGCAGGAACATAATGGCTCTTAACTAATAAATCCCTTAGATTCCATGATGTGTGTGGAGTGACAGTAGTATCTACAGGAGATCACTCTACTGATGTCCTTGTCTATATGTAGAATAGGCCAAAACCTGGCCAAAATTCCATTCATCTCCTGCCATTGTGCATGATACCTAGTAATAAGTCTTTGCTTCGTATCAGTTTTACACAATATCTAGGCCTCAGCCCTTCAGACTGCCCACTGTCTCTGACTCCCATAGTGCAAATTAAATTGGGTCCAAATAAATTTACACAAATAAACAGTGTCTATAGTCTATAACATATCAAAACAGAAATTCTTAAATATTAAAAAAAACTTTCTCCTTGTCTCTGTGAATAAAATAACATATAATATAAATTAAGATATATGACAAGGTGCAACTAAAGTTACTGTAAGCAACATCAGCTGTAAGTCTATGTTTTACCGAAACAATGCTGACAATCACCATGGAGACTTTTTGCAGACTATTACCATAACGTGTGGTGCAGTAATTGTAGATATTGTCCAGTTATGGAAAAAAAGTACAAAGTTTCCCTTGCAATTCAGGTGTAGAAAATACTGAATTGCTTCTATTATTGTATAATAAGCATATTTGCAGTGAAAATAAATAAAATGTTATTGAAATAAAGAATTTACACCTTAGAGTATCATCTTTATTTTATTTTGAAATGTTTCCTTATGAAGTCCCCACAGCAGAGATGTAAACCATCCACAATCATTGATTATGATGCACCCTACCAACGACTCTTGGCTGCAGCATGGATGCCTGGGCAAGAGACAGCTCTATTCATTTTTTATGTGTTATTGTGCTTTTCAAAAGTATTAAACTAATTCACAATCCACAAAAATTAAAGCAAATACCCCCGGTTGATTCGTTTCTGAAATGTACATGTGCAAAAAGAATGATATACATTGTCAAAGTACAATTTGTATAGTTTAGAACATTGCAACTATTTGCTCATTTAGTATAATGTAAGCTATTCGCTTTAAACCTACTGCTGAGCAAGACACAGTAAATGTATACACCACTGACCTATAGCTTTAGCAGAAGAGCATTAGATCCATTTCCAGTGATCTACTTAAAATCCCTTAGGAAGTTTACAACATAAATTCTTACCTAGAGTTTATTAAAATAAGTGCTCTATGCTGCTTATTTCCTTTATTCTTTTCTGAGAAAGGGGAGTCTTGTGATCACAGTAGTAGCAGTAGTAGTGATTTTAAGAAGCAGTCTTTCAGATTGGCAGAAACATTACGTTATTCACACCACTCCCCATATCCCTGAATCCTGCGGAGGGTGCATTTCAAATATGTTTGCCTCTGGGGAAATGTATGTCACCTCATCCAGTGGTAAGCAAAAGTTTGGACACCCCCTGTCAAAATGACTGTTATTGTGAACAGTTATGCAAGTTGAAGATAAAATGATCTTTAAAAGGCATAAAGTTAAAAATTAAACACACTTGTATATAATTTTAATCAATATCAGTGTATTATTATGTTTGAGTACAATTGAAAAGGGGTGAAAGGGGGAAAGGAGTACCTTGCAAAAGTTCAGAAACCCTTGTAGATTTGTGTGCTCAGATAAGGTCTCAGACTTTAATTGGCCAGTTAGGGTTATGGCTTGCTCACTATCATTGTTAGGAAAGGCCAAGTGATGCAAATTTTACAGCTTTATAAATACCCAGACTCCTCTAACCTTGTGCCAAAAAACAGCAGCCATGGGTTCTTCTAAGCAGCTGCCTAGCATTCTGAAAATGAAAATGGTGGAGGCCCACAAAGCAGGAGAAGGCTATAAAAAGATAGCAAACCGTTTTCAAGTTGCCCTTTCCTCAGTTCCAAATGTAATTAAGAAATGGCAGTTACCAGGAACAATGGAGGTCAAGATAAGGTCTGGAAGACCAAGAAAAATTTCAGACAGCTGATCATAGCATTGCCACAGTGGCAAATCAGAACCCAGAGCTTGACTGCAAAAGACCTTCAGGAAGATTTAGCAGACTCTGGAGTTGTGGTACATTGTTCTACTGTTCAGTGTTACCTGCGCAAATATGGCCTTCCTGGAAGAGTCATCAGAAGAAAAGCTCTCCAGCATCCCCACCATAAAATTCACCATCAGAAGTTTGCAAAAAAACATCTAAATAAGCCTGATGCATTTTGGAAACAAGTCATGTGGGCCAATGAGGTTAAAATAGAACTCTTTGGCCACAATGATGAAGGTATGAAGGTATGTTTGGAGAAAAAAAGGGCACAGAATTTCAGGAAAAGAGCATCTCTCCAACCATTAACCCCTTCAAGACCGAGCCCAAAAATGCGTTAAGGACCAGGCCTCGTTTTTCAAAACTGACATGTGTCACTTTATATGGCAATAACTTTGAGACAACTTAACTTACACAAGTGATTTTGAGATTGTTTTTTCATGACACATTGTACTTCATGTTAGTGGTAAACACTAATGAATATTTTTGTATTTATTTATAAAAAAATAGGAAATTTGATGGAAATTTGGAAAAAAAATCGCAATTTTCAAAATGTGAAATGCTCTGCTTTTCAGACAGATAGTCATACCACCCAAATACATTAATACATATTATCTACCATATCTCTGCTATATATCGGCATCATCTTTTAATCGTCCTTTAATTTATTTTGGATGTTAGAAGGCTTACAAGAAAATTTCCCAAACTAATTTTTTAGGGACCACTTCAGTTCTGAAAAGGATTATAATGGCCTATATATTAGAAACCCCCATAAATGACCCCAGTTTCAAAACTGCACCCCTCAAATAATTCAAAATAACATTTGGGAAGTTTGTTAACCCTTTAAGCATTTCACTGGAATTAAAACAATATGGAGGTGAAATTTAGACATTTAATTTTTTCCCACTAATTCCTTAATTTAGCCCTAAAATTAACACATTCACAAAGGGTTAAAGGAGAAAATGCATCTCACAGTTTGTTATGCAATTTCTCCCGAGCACGGAAATACCCCACAAGTGGGTGTAAACTGATGTTTGGGCGAATGGCAGTGCACGGAAGGGAAGGAGTGACACTGGGCGTCTGAAACGCAGATTTTGCTGGAATAGTTTTCAGGTGCCATGTCTCATTTGCAAAGCCCCTAGAGTACCAATACAAAGGAAAACCCCAAAAAGTGACCCCATTTTGGAAACTACACCCCTCACAGAATTCATCAAGGGGTATAGTGAGCATTTTGACCTTACAGCCGTTTCACAGATTTTGCTAACACTGGGATGTATAAATGAAACATTACTAAAATGTCACTTTATCCCCAAAGTTTTCATTTTCACAAGGGGTTAAAGGAGAAAAAGCACCCCACAGTTTGCAAAACAATTGCTCCTGAACACGGCAATACCCCATATGTGGTCGTAATCTGCTGTATGGGTACATGGCAGGGCTCAGAATGGAAAGAGTGCTATTTGGCTTTTGGAAGGCAGATTTTGGTGGAATAGTTTTCAGGTACCATGTCGCATTTGCAGAGTCCCCAAAGTACTAATACAGTGGAAGCCCCCTAAAAGTGACCCCATTTTGAAAACTACACCCCTCACAGAACATATCAAGGGGTATAGTGAGCATTTTGACCCTACAGATGTTTCACAAATTTTCTTAACATTGGGACATTAAAATGAAAAATTACTTTTTTTCCAATAAACCCGCCAATTTAGCCCCAAATTTTTCATTTTCACAAGAGGACAAAGGAGAAAAAGCTCCCCAAAGTTCGTTACACAATTTCTCCTGAACACAGAAATGCCCCATATGTTGTTGAAATCTGCTGCATAGGTACATGGCAGGGCTCAAAATGGAAAGAGCGCTATTTAGCTTTTGGAGGGCAGATTTTGCTGGAATAGTTTTCAGGTGCCATGTCGCATTTGCAGAGCCCCTAAAGTACCAATACAATACAAACCCCCAAAAAGTGACCCCATTTTGAAAACTACACCCCTAATAGAATTTATCTAGGGTTATAGTGAGCATTTTGACCTCACAGCTGTTTCACAGATTTTATCATCATTGGGACGTAAAAATGTAAAATTAAGTTTTTCCAATAAACCGTCCATTTAGCGACATATTTTTAATTTTTGCAAGTGGTTAAAGAAGAAAATGCTCCCCACAGTTTGTTACACAATTTCTTCTGAACACAGAAATGCCCCATATGTGGTTGTAATCTGCTGTATGGGTACATGGTGGGGCTCAGAATGGAAAGAGCGCTGTTTGGCTTTTGGAGGGCAGATGTGGCTGGAATAGTTTTCAGGTGCCTTGTCGCATTTGCAGAGCCCCTAAAGTACCAGTACAATGGAAACCCCCTAAAAGTGACCCCATTTTAGAAACTACACCCCTCAAGGAATGTATCAAGGGATATTATGATTTTGAGCCTAAAAATGCTTCCCAAAGCATTTTAAAGAAATATCCAATTTCAGTGCCTAATACGTTGCGGCCACTTTGTGGCATCAGAGACATGAACTCCTAAAACTATTAAGTGGGCTATCCCGGGGACAAAAAAATTAAATATGTGGGTATAAACTGCTGCTTGGGTACTCAGCAGGGCTCAGAAAGGAAGGAGCACTGTGTTTTTTTTTAGCTTTTGGAGTACTTTCTCGTCGCCATGTTGTTTTTGCAGAGCCCTGGAGGTGCCAGTAAATTGGAATTCCCCAAGAAGTGACCCCCATTTTGTAGGGGCAATTTTAGGGTCTCTGCAAATGTGACATGGCGTCCAAAAAAACAACAATCTAAATATGCGCTCCAAAAGCACATAGCGCTCCTTCACATTTGCGCCCTGCTGTGTGCCCAAATGACAGTTTATGCCCACATCTATGACACTGGTGTGCCCAGGATAACGTACTTAACAATGCCATATGTGGGTATAAACTGCTGTTTGGGCACAGCCGGGCACAGAAGGGAAGGAGCGCTATTTTGGTTTTTGGAGCACAGTTTGTTTTTTGGACACCATACCACTTTTGCAGAGCCCATGAATTGCCAGTAAAGTGGAATCCGCAGACATGTCACCCCATTTTGGAAACTATACCCTTCAAGGGATTTATCAAGTGGGGTAGCGAGCATTATTAACCCTTAAGTGTTGCATTCTTTTAATTTCCAGAAATGAATGCGCAGCTGATAATGAAAAGTTAAAAATGAAATTTTTCTATAGATACGCCATTTCAGTGCTCAATATGTTGTGCCCAGTTTATGTCTGCACAGACACACACTCCAAAAACTGGTGAGCGGGGATCCCGGGCACAACAGCTTTTGGAGCGTTCATCTCTGATACAAGCTGGGCACAACATATTACGCACTGAAATGTCGTATTCCTGGATAAATTGTCATTTTCACCTTTCACCATCAGCTGCGTATTCATTTATGGATAATAAATTATAGCAACACTTGGGGGTTAAAAATGCTCACTGTACCCCAGGATAAATTCCTTCAGGGGTGTAGTTTCCAAAATGGGGTGACATATCAGGGGATTCCACTGTACTGGCATTTCAGCTCTGCAAAAGTGCAATGGCGTCCAAAAACCAAATAGCGCTCCTTCCCTTCTGTGCTCGGCTGTGCCCAAACAGCAGTTTATACCCACATATGACATTAAGTACATTATTCTGGGTACAACAAGTGTAATACATGTGGGTATAAACTGCAGTTTGGGAACACAGTAGGGCACAGAAGGGAAGGATCGCTATGTGGCTTTTGGAGCGCAGATTCAGATGTTTGGGATCTGGATGCCATGTCATGTTTGCAGAGCCTCTAAAGTACCAGTAAAGTTGAATCCCCTAGGGAATGACCCCATTTTGAAAAGTGCACCCCTCAAAGAATTTATCAAGGGGTGTAATGAGCATTAGTATCCCAGACGTGACTGCACAGCGGATGGGGAAAAGTGAATATGTAAGCTGTGCGTAGTACATTGCGTACACTAAATTCCCTACTATTTCCCCAGTAGTTCCTATTATTGGGGAGGTCACTCTGGGGGTCACTTCTGGTTTATTATCCCTTGTAAGCTCTAAATCTGGTTTGTACCCTCATATATGCTCGCACAGTTTATACATTCCCTTCCTGCCGCAGCCAGTTATGTTCTAATGATTTGGCGATTTTTGGGGGTTTTTGTCTTCACAATGTACGAGCTATATTTTCTTTATTTCTCTGGTGATGTAGCCATATGAGGGCTTGTTGTTTGCATGGTGAGATGTATTTTTTAATGACATCATTTTTAGGTGCTTACAACTTATTAAATAAATTTTATTAACTCTTTCTTGGTGGATTAAAAAACAACCCCATCAATTCTGGCACTGCGTTTTACCTTTTAAATTTTTCACCATGCAGCGTAGAGCGTAAGTAACATGTTATCTTTATTCTGCGGGTCGGTACGATTACGGCGATACCTCATTTATACAGTTTTTTTTTTTATGCAATACCAATTTTGCAGAACAAAAACCCATTTGGGGACATAAATCAATTTATTTTGCATCTCCATCTTCTAAGATGCGTAGCATTTTTATTTTTCAGTTTAGAGAGTTGGTTTAGGGCGTATTTTTTGCGGGACAACCTGTGCTTTTTATTGGTACTGTTTTGGGGTACATATGACTTTTTGATCACTTTTTATGGCATATTTTGTAAGGTGAGATGGCGAAAAATCATTACTTTTGGCGTTTTTTTTGCGTTTTTTTTTCCCCGACGTTCATCGTGTACATTAACTATGGTTTCAGTTTTATTGTACAGGTTGTTATGGACGCGGCGATACCAAATATGTATTGTTTTTATAAATTTTTAGGTTTATTTTTTATATAATTCATTTTATATAGGAAAAGGGAATTTTTGGGGCTTTATTCTTTTATAAATTTTTTTTCACATACTTTATTTATTTATTTTTTCACTTTTTATTTTTTCAATTGTCCATTAGGACACCTGAGCCAGAGATGCTGTGATCTCTGGCTCAGTACTATAGACTGCAAGACACGAGCATGCAAGTGTCTTGCAGTCTATACAGGAAGTCAGCGCTATGGAAACACAGCGCTGACTTCCGCAGGTCTCGGCAGGATCAACCAGGTAGTGGGGTCTTCAGGCAGCCTGGGGTCACTTGGCAGACCCCGGGCTGCAGATTATACATATCGGCACCCCCCCGATCTCGCCGCGGGGGGTGCCGGGGGGGCGGCAAGATGGTGGAACCCCTTGGATGCCGCGGTTGCTATTGACCACGGCATCCAAGGGGTTAAACAGCGGGGATCGGTGTTATCAGCCGGGCTCCCGCGGTGATCGCACGGGCTCTGCTTCTGAACCCGCTCGATCACCATCACGTACCTGCACGTGGGGATGCGGTAACTAACCACATTCTCCCATGTACATGTACGTGAGAATGCGTGAAGGGGTTAAGCATGGTGGTGGATCAATCATGCTTTGGGGTTGTGTTGCAGCCAATGGCACAGCGAACATTTCACGGGTAGAGGGAAGAATGGATTCAATGAAATTTCAGCAAATTCTTGAAGCAAACATAACACCATCTGTAAAAAAGCTGAAATTGAAAAGAGGATAGCTTCTACAAATGGATAATGAGCCGAAACACACGTTAAAATCCACCATAGACTACCTAAAAAGGCACAAGCTGAAGGTTTTATTATGGCCCTTACAGTCCCTTGATCTGTACATCATTGAAAATCTGTGGCTAGACCTCAAAAGAGCAGTGTATGCAAGACAACCCAGGAATCTCACAGAGCTGGAAGACTTTTCCATGGAAGAATGGATGAAAATCCCTCAAACAAGAATTGAAAGACTCTTGGCTGGCTACAAAAAGCATTTAAAAGCTGCCAAAGGGAGTGCCACTAGGTACTAAACATCCAGGGTGCCCAAACTTTTGCATCGGGTCATTTTCATTTTTTTTATTTTGAAAATGTAAAATATGAAAATATATTTTTTTCCCAAAAAATACATTGAGAATGTGTCATCTTTAATATTATGCCTTTTGAAGATCATTTTTATCTTTAACTTTCTTAACTGTTCACAATAACAGTCATTTTGACCAGGGGTGTCCAAACTTTTGCATGCCACTGTATACCTCATAGCTGATGTACATTTCCCCCATCTTTTATGCCAGATTTCTGGTGTAAATGAAGGTAAATATGGCGGGGCCAATGGCCCTACCTCCTGCATGCCTTTGTCACGTCCCCTTTTCAGAAAGAAGGTGGCACTGATTTTAAAAAGTCTGCATTTTTTTCACAAAAATTGCAACTTTATATGACTTGTAAGTCAGAAAACTAGGCAGAATAAATCTCTTCCATTGACTGTAATTGGGCTGCAGCTGTACTGTATTTCTAAGAAATCAGCAATGGTTAGGAAAAAGAAAGGGGTGAAGAACAGACAGCTGGGCATTGAAGTGAAGAGATTCATAAAGAAGCAGCATATAAGAATATCAAAATTAAAGTTTTGATTTTTTTTTTTTTTTGCTGGAGTTAGTCTTTAAAGGGCACCTAAGTTTTCATGAAAAGTTAGATGTCCTAACAATTGTTCTGCTGATTATATCCCCATTATGGCTGCAGCACATTTTGCATTTGTTTCTGAGGCTATTTGTGTGTACAATAACAAGTCTCCCCCTCCCCCCATCCATTACTACTAATACTGGTTTATTTACATGTACTTGAGCCTGGAGTATCTATATAATAGTAAACAAAAACAAACAAAAAGTCCCAAGTGATCATAATACAGGAGATCCAGGAACGTTGAACTCCATATACATGAAGGCATGCAGCTTAGGCTTCGTTCACATCTGCGTCAGAGCCTCTGTAAGACCTGCACAGACTTTTCAGTATAAAACCGGACACCCGTCGGAC
This sequence comes from Leptodactylus fallax, assembly GCA_947044405.1. Classification (NCBI taxonomy): domain Eukaryota; kingdom Metazoa; phylum Chordata; class Amphibia; order Anura; family Leptodactylidae; genus Leptodactylus; species Leptodactylus fallax. The sequence goes on from CAMRHE010000024.1 coordinate 6,683,245, forward strand.
CCCATTATAGTCTACAGGATGCATGGGTGTCCACGGGTAACTGGGCGGGCTCTCTGTCATTGGGGTCCCACAGAGGATATGAATGATGGAGAACATGGTGCAAGTGTGAACCTAGCTTAAAACACATGGAAAAAACAATCTATGAGCTCAGTCAGAAAAGTTGTATGCTGTCTGTGAATTATATCCCATCTGTAATCACACAAGCAACCAGAAGTAGATACAAGTACATAGAAGACTTTTCTTACATTGTAAACTGTGAGATTTGCAGATCAGATCAACCCCACCCCCACCCCTTCACTCACTGTTTAGCTACAAGGGAGAAACCCAGTGGCAGGAAATTTAGAGAGTTTTTGTTCAGGCAGAATGTAACCACATTTTTAATTAAAGAGCATTACATTTTGGTCCAGAATTACATGCTCTATGAAATGCAATATTTACATTCAGAATATATGTACTATTAAATATACTGTGTAGACAAGCAGAGGGAAAAATTGTAGATGGCAGGTACCTATCACTGAGGTGGCTGGTATCTATAAGATGATTGGCTGGAGTATGAGTCCAGGATTTAGGAGTTGTTACAAACCCAGGCCTATACTCTAGTCCTGGTTTTGCTGGGTGACCCAAGTATTCAGCTATTTGAGCTGAGGCTACCTAAGGGAAAGGGGTGTGGCTGTCTCTTGGATGAGAACCTGCTAGGCTGCAATACACACTGCCCTGTGTGTGTAAAACAGATACCTATAACAAAACCAATAGCATTGGTGAGGAAGTTTATTTTTGTTTTGTATCCTGAAGTAAGGACGATTTATTTTACTTGATTTTGTACCTTCATGCTGAAGAAAGCTGTTTGATTTGGACTATATGAACTGCTACCAATAAAACTGCAAGTGTGAACTGGTACATACGACTCTCTGTGCCTGACTTACCTGGTAACCAGCCTACCCTGAAAGTCCCGTGTATACAACTGTTAAATATGTAATTCAATATTTTTTTCCATTCTCTGAACTAAAACTATAAACAAAGTAAAAATAGTAATAAATATATATGAGAATTTATAGAAATGAAAGAGTATTAGTAAAAAAAAAAAATAATTGGACATTTAATTGCAAATGTGTTTCTCAAAGAAGTTTGCTAAATATTAATATAACAAAATAAATACATTACATATGTGCATAGTTATTGCTGCATATCCAAAGTGTGACAGTTTTGAACCCCTGTAAACTGGGAAAAATTCCAGATTGTTAAATCTAAACCATCTGCTCAACCAGTGTTGAAATAATTTATGGCTTCAAGCTAAGATATACTAGGCATTTTTTTCAGTTTATAGTCACATATTTGACAAATATTGTTTAAACCCCGAGTTTGTTTTCAAGGTGCCAGCACAATACACAATGAATAATAAAAGGGCTTTTATTATCTAAAAAGAAAATAAAAAGGGTTTGTTTTTTTTCCTAACATGTGAACATATTGCTTGGGAAGTGTACAAAGAATATTTTTCTATATTTTACTTGTTCATATTTGTGCTTTCCCTGGCATACATTAATTTTGCATATAATTTGTTGTCAATGACATATTTAGAGTCTAGAGTAACTTGAATAGCAAGCAAAGGGTGGATTGCTATGCCATATGGCAATCAAAGTTAATAGCCAATCTTTAGTGTATGTTCTGACTCAATAGCTTGGCTGCAAGTGTGAGGTTGTGAGAGTGTCCTGTAGTCTCTATGCTAACCAGCAATTTACACCAAGATATTTATCAGATAGTGTTCAACTCAACTGAGGAGGCGTAGATAAGATTCCAGATGCTTTAATCCAGGTAAATCTTGTAGAACCTCATACAGCAGTAGGTGAAAAATGATGAAATACCAGGAGCTGAGCAGACATGTTGCTTACAAAGAAGTGAAACTAAACTGAGAGGGAGAAAGGAGGAGCTACAGCATCACAGCTAAGGATACAGAGAGAGAGAGAGGGGACAAACTACAAAGACAAACAGTATCACAGATACATGTCAGTGAATTAAACCAAGTCCTGGGACATGACACTCCCCGCCTGAAATCTTTAGATTTCACTGAAAACAAACATTAAATGTCCTGAGATGTCCATAAAGTCCTCTTCAAACCTGAAAAACAAAAAAGAAACATGCACAACAAACAATAATCAACAGTTAGTCCAAATAAACCAGTCTTCAGGTCGGGAAGCCGCAATTTGCCAACACCTCCACCGACCCACACTGTAATCCACAAGAACACGGTTTTAGTTCATGGAAGGAAGCTCCCCGCCATGAGCTGTGAATGGTGTCCTTATCTTCTTTTATGTGACGTCTCCTCTTGGAAGAAGAAGCACCAGTTCATTAATTGGGCGGAAGAAAACTCGCACTGAGCCTCCCTTGGTTACCTTGACCTCCGCTTTGCGAGTCTTCCCATCATCACTAGGGACAACTTTAGTGATGAGACCCATAGGCCATTCATTCCGATGGACTTCTTTATCCCTTAGAAGGACGAGGTCACCCACCTGGAGATTAGGTTTTGAGGTCTGCCATTTGTGACGGCTCTGTAGCATGTGGAGGTACTCTGTTTTCCAGCGGTGCCAGAACACATTGGACAGGTGTTGAACTTGTTTCCATTGGCGTCTGTAAATGTCACTGTGATCTAAGGTACGTGGAGAGGTAGCAGCAGTACCAATTTTCTGAGTAAGAAGCGTTGCTGGGGTTAAGATAATTGGAGATTCAGGGTCTGAAGATACTGGGACAAGTGGCCTTGCATTGATTATCGCAGACACTTCAGCAAGAAAGGTTATTAACGTCTCATGGGTAAGCAGTGTTGACTTGTGGTCCATCAACATAGAGTCAAGGATTCTGCGTGTGATCCCAATCATACGTTCCCAGGAACCTCCCATATGGGATGAATGTGGAGGGTTAAACGTCCAAGATGGCGTACACCCTCAGAGCCCTTTCTGGTTGGCCCTTGGGGTATATATTGACTAGGCATATCTTTGCACAGGACTTGTCACAAAGGTCTTCTCCGCAGACTTCTGTACATGAGGAAGATACTGTGGTAGTATTTGCTGCTTGATCTGTGTTCTCCCCGCCATGCTTAGTTGGGGAAGGGGAACCTCTAGGTGGTGTGGCACTAGGCTGGGATGGATGAAGAGCTTGTACATGGTCCTCACTGCCACACTCTATACACTTAATAGCAATTTTACAGTCTCTAGCAACATGTTCAGTAGAGGCACAACATTTGAAACATATCCCTAGTTTCTTTAGAAGCTCTTTACGTTCCTGGATTGGTTTCCTCCTGAAGCCAATACACTTCTTGAGGGGATGAGGCTTCTTGTGAATAGGACACAGACGGTTAGGATTTTCTACCTTTTCGTCTTGGTTGCTGTTGCAACTGCTTTCTTCTGGTGCTGATGTAGGTATAGGAAGAATATCAGTCTTTTTCACCGAAACTGGGCCTCTGCGGTTTCTGTAGTTAGAATGTGAGCTGTCATATAGGAGGTGAACCAGGAACACTGGGATCCCCATAGGAAAAGCTTGGGTCATTCTTGGATTCTGCAATGTTCTTGATAAACTCACAGAAGTAGGAAAATGGAGGAAAGGAGACTTGATTCTCATTTTTGTATCTTGACCCAACTGTGGTCCACCTTTCTTGAATATTATATGGCAACTTGGAGACTATCGGGTTTACCCCACGAGCAGTGTCCAGGTAACTGAGGCCCGGTAGGAGAGTGTCCGCCTTAGCCAGTAGGAGCTCCATGAGTAGGTCACTAAGTTATTGAAATTTCTGATGATCCTTACCAGATATCTTTGGAAACCCTTGCAACCGTTTGAACAGAGCATTCTCTATTGCTTCAGGACTGCCATAGGTTTTCTCCAGTCTTTCCCAAGCAGTGGTAAGGCCTGCTATGGGGTTGTAAATGTGGACGGATCTGAGTCTTTTAGCACGTTCTGTGGACTGTGGGCCAAGCCACCGGATAAGCAAATCTAATTCTTCAGCTGCAGTAATGCCAAGGTCACTAATTGCAGTTTTGAAGGCACATTTCCAGCCTCTGTAGTTCTCAGGTTGGTCATCGAACCTTGTGAGTCCAGTCTTAGTAAGCTCACGTCGAACCATGTACCTTGCAAACTCTGACATGTCTGTTCTCTCTGACTTTAAATATTGAGTTGCTGGCTGAGTAGCGGTGATTACGTTGTTAGTGGGGTTCTGGTTAACAGAGGTAGGTAGCGTAGGGGCTGCGTAGGCATTCAGCCTAGGAGCTAGCTTAAAGTCCATAGGTTTAGCCACATATGGATGTGAGACTGGACGGTTGTTTGCAGTCTGGTGGTATGGTGTCACATTGGTGTTTACCTGAGTATCAGTATATTGCATTTGCTGAGGTGCAAGGCTTTGGGAATCCATGAAGGAAGAAGAAACTGGATGCTGGACAGGCAGGGCATTGTACTGACCTTGAATGCGGTGTGCTTCAGAAGATACCGTGCCCTGTTGCACTGGAGAAATGTCGTCCCTGACAGGAACATTTGTGGCAAATAGGGATTCACTGCTTTGGCTTAGTACATAGTCTCTTGTGCGCTTGAGGGGATCCTCTGCTTCCACATCACACAAACTGGTGCTGTCGCTTTCACTTCCACTGATGGCCTGTTCTAAAATGCTTAACCTTGCCATGGCTGCAGCATGCTCATACTGTTTCTCTAGAGCCTCTAGTTCTGCCCTTTTTTGAGCTGCCTTAGCTTCCATTTCTGCTTTCTGTTGTGCAAAGGCTGCCTGTATCTTAGTAGCTTCCGCCTCTGCACGTGCTTTTATAAGTTGCTCACTGAGTGTGGAAGATTTTGAGGAACGTGACTTAGATGTACGCTTTGAACGCTTGGTAGACTCAGAAACATGGGATGCCATTTCCTTCAGTTGCGCAATTCTTGCCTCTGTCCTTAACTTAGTTTCATGTACTAAGCTGTCTCGTTCTGAATTGAGATGCTGGAAGCTTTGCAATTCAACTAAAGAATCGTCTGTATGAAGTTTCCTCAATATGCTTTCATACTCCTCAGCTTTCATTTTATAATGTCCATGCATAGCACAAAGCTGTCGCAGAGCTCCCTCTAGTGCTGATATATGGTATGCAGGCAAGCACATGGCAGATATCTTAGTCTGTATTTCCTGCCACCATTTTGAGAGTTCACAGGAAAGTTCATGCTTTAAACCTTCTAGATTGTCTCTAACCTGTTTAATTGAGCGTCTAGCCTTCTCACTGGGCTGCAGACTGAGGTCCATGCTACCTTGTGCTTCAGGGTGCCCTTCAGCCATGATGCAACACAAACAGGATAAATATAACTTTGCTGGAGTGAGATGGCTGCTTGCTAGAATCTTCTTATGCTGAGGGAGTCTGAGCTGCAGATGCAACTTACACAATGCTGATTCCTTCTGGCTTCAGGTAACTTACTGTGACTGACTGTATGTCAGAAGTTGGTGAACTGTCTTACAGCCGTATCTGGCAGTCTTTATGCATCATTTTTCACTGTTCTGACTCAATAGCTTGGCTGCAAGTGTGAGGTTGTGAGAGTGTCCTGTAGTCTCTATGCTAACCAGCAATTTACACCAAGATATTTATCAGATAGTGTTCAACTCAACTGAGGAGGTGTAGATAAGATTCCAGATGCTTTAATCCAGGTAAATCTTGTAGAACCTCATACAGCAGTAGGTGAAAAATGATGAAATACCAGGAGCTGAGCAGACATGTTGCTTACAAAGAAGTGAAACTAAACTGAGGGACAGAGAGAGGAGGAGCTACAGCATCACAGCTAAGGATACAGAGAGAGAAAAGGGACAAACTACAAAGACAAACAGTATCACAGATACATGTCAGTGAATTAAACCAAGTCCTGGGACATGACAGTGTAACCTAGTTCAAGGCTACTGCCTTACAGTAATACCGACTATTAGTGACGTAACTCACTGCAAATAAAGTCAAACTCCTCAATGTCGGCAATAATCTACATGACTAAAAACTTTGTCAGGAAAGGGCTGGATACTGATTCCAGACAACCCAGCTGTGTTATGAAAAAAAAACTCTCTCTATAGGAGTTCTCCTTTTCCTCATTCTCTCCTCTCTGTTCTAATCTAGTTCTATTGCACAGATTTGATCAGTGACAGAAAAAGGCAAATAAGTGAAGAAACAGGCACTTTTCTATATAAAGTAAATTACAAAGTTTATCTTCACCCGAAATACTGATTTATGAAAAAAAAACATAAACGTTTAGTTACACTTTGATATGGATAACAAAGTCTATAGCTGAAAACCCATTATAAACCGATTACCCATTTTTTAAAAAGTTTGAACTGTTTCAAATAGATCGCCAAGGTTGCCCCACTGGTAAGATCTGTACACATGCCCAACAGGAATACATGTTTTCTCACTGGTAGCACCATAGAGAAATGTAAGCATTATGAGATGTCCAATCATATTTCCTTGTAATGTCTATCACCCAGGGTGATGGACTGTTAGCAGCCATCCTCTTTCCCATGTAATTGATGAAGGTTGCAAAACAGAAACTAATAACTTCAATTACCTTTAAAGAAAGCTTTTAGAAGAACTGTTTCTTCCATTCTGAGCTGCACAGATGTCATCAAGTTAAATCATAAAATCATTTCTGCTACCTCTTTTAGAAGCTAACTGAATACTACTGTTAGGCTGTATTCAAACAACCAAGGTGCAAAACGGCCATGAAAAACATATTTTTCATGGCCGACTTGAACCTGAGGGGCACCTGTTTTCACGGATCGCCACAGTATATGGAGGGATATGTGAAAGCGGACAAAAATAGGCCATGACCTATATTTAAACAATAACTCCCTATGCCATGAGCTTATTTTATTGGTGAAAACTGATGTGTTAGGAAACAGAGGTATGACCCCTTTAGATAATTTTAGTTCTATCCAACAGGGCTAAGGACCCACGTAACGGGCCCCAGCCAAAAAGCGATGCCGAAAATACCACGGAAATGCATTATGTTTTTTTTTCCGCAGTGCTTTTCACAGAAAGGATGCAGAGTTTTCCTCTGCAGACTTTCTGCTTATATTAGACCTATACGTAAAATGCCACCATTCATGTAGGTATAATTGACATGCTGTGATTTACAAAAACGCAACGGTTTATGAAATCTCAGCATTTCCGCTGCAGATATTTTTCTGCAATGTGTTGATGAGACTAGGAAGAATCCCATCCACTTTGCAGTTACTGTAAACCGATGAGGTTTTTGCTGTGGTGTTTCTGCCGTGGCCAAATTGCTGTGTTTTCACAACATGGCATTAATGTAGAATGAAGGTAGCATGGTTCCATCCCCCATTATTTGTAGTTGCCAGGAGAAAGCTTTTAAGGCTAAGGCCCCACATAGCGGGAAAAACCACAGCGGAATTGCAGTGTACCTGCTGCGTGTATTTTTTTTCTAGCGAATCCCATCTAGTTTGCAAAGACTTTAAAACACTGAGTTTTTTTCCATGGTGTTTCCGCCACATGGGGCCCCAGTATAAAGGTGATCCTATTGCGCCAACTGCAATATTTCCTACATAACTCCTCCTTGGTTCTCAGCACCATATTCTTGTAAATCTCACAGACTGGAATCATGGAAAGATTAAAATAATAGAGGCTAGCACTACAGACAGGCTCTTTGCTCAGATATTTCACTTGTCACTGTTATAGCGCAATCCTAACTTCCAAAATTATAAAATCTAATGGGCTTTGATGGTTGGGGGAGTTGAGGGAGTGGGGGGGCTACTAAAGATGGACAAATTTGTTCACAACAAACCAGACTTGACCCGAATATTCCAAGTTGTTCAGTTTTTAATGAAACTGACCAATTTGGGATTTGTCTCAGACTAACTAAAATGGCCACCAAAGGCATGCTTTGCAGTAAATTATTATAATCTGGGGTCTCTTTGCTTTTTACAATGAAATAGTCTAAACATGTTGCCTGCGATGCCTGTGAGTGCTTATTAGAGATGGAAGACCTTTGTGAGATTTGTTTGGTGATTATTCGCTAGCCATTGTCATTGCAGACCAAACTTGTTCGGTAAGAACTGAAAGTTCTTTTATTGTACTCTGGGGTCTCTTCACACCCTTGAGTATAATAAGCAGAGGCAGTAAAATTAAAAACACTGATACGCCTCCACCTGACAACTGAGGTCCAATGATAGTCCTCAGCAGATCTGAGAGCCTGTGACATCACAGAAGAGGCCCAAAGAGAACCAAAGAGTATCAGTGTTTTTTATTTTACTGAAACTCCCTTGGGACTTTGCTTATTATACTCTGGGATCTGAAGAGAACCCAGGGTATAATAGTGGCTTGTGGGTGGAGATCAAGCACAATTTCCAAGATTTGTGGCACATTCATGATGAACCAGACTTGTTATGAATTGGTTCTGTTATCACTAATGTTTATGCACGGTATTATTGGAACAAGCAATGGTTTTTGCAAGAACTCAAAAAATGATCCCTTTTTTGGGGAGTTGCAATAAATTTGGTACTATAATTTTAAAAAAAAATTTGCGGCAGTGTGCATGATCATGGTAGAAAAGGAAGAAACAGTGGCCCAGATTTTATAATGCACCAGATTGAACCAGAATGCAATGGTCCTGGATGTTAAATCTGGTGTATCTTTAAAATGTCTAGTCTAAATTTTTACCACCTTTTAGTTGGCTTACTTTGAGACAGATTTTACAACAAAATGATGGACCTTGATGTTATGTTCACACTAGCACCGGGCTCTCCATCATTCAGGTCCATCGGTGTACTCAAACAACGGAGATCTGGACCGCTACAACATCGGTTACAGAGGCAGAATGTCAGCCCCCTTTGACTATAATGGGGTCTACTGGTTGTCCGCCGTTTCCAAACTGAAAGCAGCGGTGAAAAAAGTCCTCCTTGCAGGACTCTTTTCTCGGCTGATTTTTGGCAGTCTTTGTTACTGAATCTCCAACGGAGCCTCCGACGCAGATGTGAACCCAGCCCTAGAACCATGCTCCCTGTGTCAGAAGCCACACCCAAATATTTAACTCATCAAAAAATTTAAACCCGAACTAGATGCGCCAAGATGCATCAAAGATGCACCAAAGATGCTCCAAGTTGTGCCAAATATGAACCACATTTACACCAGTGTCTAGCCTTTGTTTTGTTTTTAATCTTTTTATTATTTTAATAAACACAGTACAGACAATATTTCACGTCATTTTCTGATGATACATTCCCTTTAAACCCATGTTGGAACCATATAGACTGTGTTATGATAACTTGTATTTTTGATACATGCATAACACTTGTATAGTCTATAATCAGCAAAATATGTAAACACTAGATATACCTTCATGACTGTTGTTCACAAGTAAAGTACATTTTTCTTGTTTCCTATATTTTGAAAAACAGGAAAGACACATTTTTTTAAATGTAAAGTTCATACATTATACATGGCTTATCATTAGAGATGCAATTTATCTCATCTCTGACTATTAGGATTAACTATATGCAAAGACATACTATTTATAAGTGTGAGCAGTGCACAATCATCCTGATTAAACTTTGGCAAGAAGAAAAAGTGTTGCTTTAATTGCGTTCTGAAGTGATTTCCTTTTTAAGATTGAAAAGATTCAAGATTTTGTACATACTTTCTTTGATGAGAGGTGTGTTGTGAGAAAAAGCATGCTCCTTTATATGTTATATTGCCATGTACATCATATTATGTTAATCACCATTATTATTTAATAAATTAGTGTTCAATGTTAATCCTTCTCAGTGTGCAACTGGAATTATAAGGTAAATCTTCAGAGCAACTCCACAGGCTCTATCCACAATTTAACTATTAATTATTGAAAGTATTAATAAATGTGCGGTATTACATTCACCAAATGTGCAATACAAAGTTTTGTCCAGGAGTTTTGTAAGTATGAACTGTACTAGCAGTCTTATGATGGATCATTCATTATCATCTTCATCTAATTTCTTTAAATCAGGAGTCCCCATCCACCGGGCCATTGGGGGTCTTTTGTCGGTCTGCGGGTCGGCAATCTGGCCACAGTGTTGTGGCTCTTAGCTTTATACTAAACATGATCCCCCCCCCCCCCCCCCGTGCTCTCTATAGTATACCAAACAGTGCTGTACACCAGGGCATGCTGACGGGACCTCGGTGTACAGTGCTGTAGACCAGGTCCCCATAATGGCAGGAACCTGGTCTACAGCACTGTACACCAAGGTCCCGTCAGCACACCCTGGTGTACAGCGCTGTTTGCTGTATAACCCCGCCTCCATATTATCAAAGCCCCACCCATAAACTGTCTGCCCCGCCCCCCTGCTGGGTGGTGGCAAAAAAAAGGTTAGGGACACGGTACATTATAATTGCATGGGTAAGCTGAGTTATACAGTATATTTAACAAAAAATATATGTTCAGTCATATTTCTTTTGCTAGACTGTGGCATGTGAGAGGGATGAAGGAGGAAGATAAAACCTAGCAGTAATCACTAGGATGTATTGAGGGAAGGTTACAAAACAGGTAGTGATGTACTTGTGGCCCTGGGAGATAATCATCAGGTGATCGACATCAGACAAGTCAGACAGCTACTTTATGAAATAGAGGAATAACTAGTAAAGGTTGGGCCCCTGTGGATCCAGGGCACCAGACATTATACTAGATCTCTGGCAAAATGCAACTTTCAATTCAGATGCATCGAAATCCATAGGTTTCCTGCCCTGTCAGAATCACAAGCAGTACATTGGTACATTGCAACACACATTGCATGACCATTACAGACCCTTCACCACACATACCATATGCACATTAAAGTCCCAATCCCAAAGCAACTGATCTATAAATAAGCTCCTATTCATTTACCAATATATTTTTTTTACATTTCCCTCTTTTCCCACACAGCACATGCTGTAAATAATGAATATACAGTATATGAAACCAGCATCTTCATTTATCACACTCCCATAGTTGGGGAAGAAGACTTCAAATCTGCGGCAGCAGAGGACGAAGAATAGCTATATACCATGCACCTCATTGCTCTTTCCCCTCTACTTCTTTCCTGTCAGGTCCACTATGTTCTACAGCAACTGATCAGTGAGGAAAAAATAAGGAAGAAATAATACAACCCCATGCCCCCTTCTCCAGGGGCCCCATAGCAGCAGCGTGGTCTGTCTGCCTCCATTGGAAGTACGCCATTGGTATAAAACTATGATGCTTTTGACACCAAAGCAACAGTGATACAGTGGAAGGAAGATGTCTGACAGAGTGAGTGCAATTGATAGATCCTGTGAGAGGAGTGCGGAGTGATAAGTGCAGTGGGACCTATAGAGAGACTACTATGAGAGGCAAGTTAAAAGACCAACAGCTGCAAGACCATCTGTGAAAGAAGGTACAGCCAAGTCAAGCTTGCTCTGCATAGTAAAGTACTAAGAGAAGAGTTGTACAGGTACCACGCACTGAGGGAATCCTTCAATAGAGTGTTCTTCTACTTCTACTGAAGCCCACAGTAGTTAACCTTGCCACAAATGATTTATCCATTTGTGTTTCTTTCTAATCGGTACCAACTGAAGGACTGGATTTTCCCTTTTTATACACTGAGGTTAATCCCTGATGTACTTTTCTACTGTGTTGTTTATGCAACAAGAACTGTATCTTGATTATAGGACCCGGGCTCTTTTACCATTTGCTGATCTCCAGTCCGGATTTGGCCTGCCCCAGTCCAGTGAGTTCACGTATATCCAGGTCTCCCATCTGGCCTCCTCTATTTTTCAAGGCCCCACAGAACCCATCCCTACGCTTTTTGAGAAACTTTGTAAAACGGGTGTTGGGACAACAGGGCTTATTTCTGATATATACCGCCTTCTTTCGAATCCCACCCCAGATGCTTTGCCCCAACATACCTATATGTCACGGTGGGAGACCTATTTGGGGACACCCATCTCGAGTAACGATTGGTCCCTCATATGGGGTAGAGCACCCAAGACCTCTAGATGTGTTACACAAAAAGAAAATATTTTTAAGATGTTGATGCATTGGTATCATACCCCAGCTGCACTTCACTCTTTTCACAAGAATGTCCCAGACTGCTGCTGGCGGTGTGGCACCCGTCCCGCACATATTTTCCATCTCTTTTGGAACTGCCCCCTGCTCCAGCCTTATTGGCGCCAGGTCCAGGGTCTCCTGGAAGGGGTCCTGGGTGTTAGCCTTCCCCTGTCCCCTAGGACTTACCTTCTCAACCTCCCCCCCCCCCCCCCCGATATTTTGCGCAGGCCCGCTCTCCAGCTCCTGTTGCTCCTCCTTACTTCCGCTAGATGTCTGATTGCTAAACACTGGCAGCATCCTGCCCCCCCCGGCCCTGGAGGAGTTATACGCTAGGATAAAAGATGCGCTCTCCCTGGAGTACCTGACGGCCCTTCTTAATAATGAGGAGGAGAGGTTCTGCCTGATCTGGAAACCGTGGGATGAGTTTTGGGCGGCCCGGCCTCTCTGATCCGGCTGTTGTGTGGCCCCTTACTTCCTGGATGTCCTTCTGTCACCCTTCTGTCCTCCTGTCTTGTCTGCCCCTGTTTGTTGTCGGATTCCTTGGCCTTTTTGGGGCCATTTCTGGACAGTTTGTTTAAAGCCTTGTAATTTATTGAGAGTGCTGAGTAATCCCTGTCTGTCCTATGTTTGTTACCTTCAGTTATCTTATTTTTCTTGTATATTGTTATTCTCTCTGTATGACAAAAACTTTTAAAATAAACAGTTGAAAAAAAACAAAACAATGAACTGTATCTGCAACAATGAACTGTATCTGTTGTAACTCTTTGGTGATCACCAATAAAGCGCAACATGTGTCTGTGTCAGTATTTTCCAGCAAGGTACATCACACAACTGCTACACTGCACCCCTAGTACAGTATGTACTACAGTGACGTAACATTTGCCTCTCATCCCTGCACACTGATATATTAAAGGGAGTCTGTCAGAATGAAATTGCCTCATAAAGTACACACAGTACCTTACTTGATGTTTATGCAAATGAGCTGTAATGGACTTTAGCACAATAATGAAAACATTAAAAATGGCAACATTCTAATAAAAGTTGAACAATAAGTGATATGTGCCCTTAAACTGGTATCAGTGAAAAATCCAAATTGTACAACATTGGTTGATTTTTTTTTTTTTTCATTCATTATGTATCTATTTCCCCAGTACATATAATTCAGCTATTATTTCATTATTTATAGTATTTTTTGCTTTATAAGACATACTTTTTTCCATCCAAAGTGGGGGGGGAGTCAGTGCGCTTAATAAAGAAAAGGTGCCGAAAATCAAACAGGCACTATTGCAGGATCGCCACCCATGAACCATTATTTTACTCTGGGGTCTCTTCAGAACCAAGAGCATAATGATCTGAGGCCCAGGGGAGGTGATTAAACATAGCAAACATTGTTACTCACCTCTCCTCGGCTCTTGTGCAGGTTTTCCTGCTTCTTTTATTCACAATGACTTCAGAGACCTCTGAGTCTATGATTGGTCCTCAGCAGTCATGTCGGTGTCTTCAGGCAAAATGAGGCCCCATAATGTAACGTTGGTTATGCCACCATCATTTTGCGCCTTGATGCTGACGTGACCGCTGAGGCCCAATCACAGACCTCAGCGTTCTCTGGCGTAATTTATGATTTCTCTGTGAACAGAAGAGGCCAGAAGACCCACGCAGAGGCCAGGAGAGGTTGGTAACACTGTTTATTATGTTTAATCACCTCCCTTGTGCCTCCGCTCACTATACTCTGGGATCTTACAGCCTATGAGGTGATGTAATAAGGGAAGGAGTGTAAAAAATTATGAAAGCAGTAACGGCAGGAAACAACATCACCAGAACTTCCAAGCAGTGATTTAGTGCCTGTGAGTTATCTTAAAAATAGAGACTGTCCCAGCAAAATCGGGACAGTTGGCAAGTATGCAAAACAAATAGGGAATTAAAAATTGTTAGATTAAGAATGTAAATCTGTTTTCCTTTAGTCACCTCAACAACACAATATATTGAAATCATCTGCCCACAAGCTGACAGGATAGGAAGAAATTTTAATGAGCAACAAATGCAAAATTCCATATTTATTTATATTCCAGCACTTTATTACTATATGAAAAAATAAAGTATCCACTATCAATCGCATCACAAAATAAAGACAAGAAGACAAGATTCTGTAAGCAGAACAAACCTGCAAAACATACAAAGGCCCTGCTACATAAACCTGTGTATATATATATATTTTTTTTTTTTTTTTGAGACATTAGATTAGTGTGTTATTGATTCATGTATCCTGGTTACTGGAGTGTGCTCAGTACTTGTCCTTTGTACCTTGCCCAGTGTGTTATAGTAATTAATAGAGATGGGTGACTCAGTTTGTAACAAACCGGATTTGACCCAAATAGTCCAAATTGATTTTTAATGAAACTGAAAAATGGTGATTGGCTTTGGACAAACAAAAATGGCAACACTACAATAAAAATGGCCATTACCATGTGTTGGACCAGGAAATACAGAGTAGACACACGTGCAATGACTCAGACACTGTCCTTGAGTCAATGTGATTTTTAAGCAACATCTGACAGCCTCTCAGCCTATATACAGTGGTAGGAGGACCTTAGAGTGCTGATGTCATATGTAGTATAAAAAAGCTTGTACATTTGTTCTCAACCTTCGGTAACTGTAAATGTTAGACATGCAAATAGATATGTGGTCCATCTCACTTCATCATCATAGGCTACAGGCTTAGCACAGTTCAGAAAAAGCGATAGGAATGCCAGCAATAGTTAGAGGGCTAGGAGAATGTTTTGTTAAGGACTTTTTGGGGTAAGAGTTAAAATTTTTTCATTAAATACATACTGCTGTTTTAACAACAAAGCATTGATTTTGCAAGTGCAAATCTTAAAAAAATAACTCAGTTATATACAGTATATACAGTTTCTTGTGGTTCACCCAATAGGGAAGTATGGTGGCTCAGTGGTTAGCACTGCAGCCTTGCAGTACTTGAGTCCTGCAAGGAGTCCAGAGTATAATAATTGTTCATGGGTGGTCCACAATGGGACATATAATAGTGTGTGCAGGGGCCACTATGGGGCAAAATACTCAGTGCAGGGGCCACTATGGGGCATGATACTTTGTACAGGGGCCACTATGGGGCATGATACTGTGTGCAGGGGCCACTATGGTACATGATACTGTGTGCAGGGGTCACTATGGGACATGATACTGTGTGCAGGGACCACTATGGGGCATGATACTGTGTGCAGGGGCCACTATGGGGCATGATACTGTGTGCAGGGGCCACTATGGGGCATTATACTGTGTGCAGGGGCCACTATGGGGCATGATACTGTGTGCAGGGGCCACTATGGCACATAATAGTGTGCGCAGGAATGCATTTTTTTGGGGGGGGGTTGGAGGGGGGCGGTCCAGGGGGGCGATTGGGGTCAGCGGTTCAGGGGGGGGGGCCCATGTCAAATGTTCGCCTTGGGGCCCAGCCATTCCTAGTTACGTCACTGGGCTTACCACTACTGAAACCACTCAGCCAGACATGTCCTATGGCCTGGTCCTTCGTATTATGCCCTGTTGCACTACCAAACCTATTCTATGAACAAGTCGTCAGTATGAAAAATGCATTGGAGGCCAGAAAGCCCCTTTAAGCAAATGAGTTTGGAAGACCTGATCTACTTTGGGATGGCTATTGAGCAATAATGGTGACATTTTGCACAGAGCAATTTTTTTTAAATTTCCCCCAATTGGGCAGCTTAGTTGGTGGTAGTATTTTTCATCGGAATTATCCCATCAATAAACCACACTGCAGCCAATCATTATTTGACATGTACAGCTATCTGTCTATAGATGAATGGACACTGTCTATGACAGCGAATTAGAAGAGAGTTCTTAGGTTCACAGTCCCTGATGAAAGGAAACAAATATCCATCCAGTAAAAGAAGTTCATATGACTTGTATGGTATGTTTTTACATCAGCATCTTTTTTTTTTTTTTTATTTTTTTTTTTTTATTATGCTTACTTGTATAGTTCCATCATATTCTGCAGCACTTTGCAGACTTTGTCAGTCACTGTCCCATGTAGGGCTCACAATCTACATTCCCTATCAGTATGTCTTTGGAGTGTGGGAGGAAACCCACGCAAACACGGGGAGAACATACAAACGCCTTACAGATGTTGTCCTTGGCAGGAGTTGAACCCAGGACTCCAGCGCTGCAAGGCTAACCACTGAGCCACCGTGCTGCCCCACCTTTGTGATATGAGCTCCCATAACCTTCTGCTATCACACTGAGCTCCCAGCCTGTTCTAATTATTTATGCATCTGATCTTTTATCTTCTCAGTAAAGTTGATTCTAATTCTATAAGTTACACCCCAAAAATATTTTTTTCATTCATTATTTCCTTTTTCACACTAACTTTCATATCACTCTGACCATACAGAAATACTGTATTCCTTTCCTATTTGGCCTTTCTTTATGAAAGAGTATGACACCCGCAAGATTAACAGTCTAATCATTGAAAAAGGCTTCCCATGTTTCCGCAACACAATTACAACAACAGAGCAGATTTACTAACCCTGTCTAGATAGTATAAACTTAAACCAAGCTTTCTGAAAATGCAATAGATTTATAACAGATTTATTACTGTTCTGGGTGATACATTTGGTGTATTGTTAGCCTGTCTAGGTTATACCAAAAATAAGTTGCTTTACTTTGCTCTAGAATTCTGTGCAAAAATTTTGGTACAATTTTGAAGCACATTGTTGTCTTTTAAATCATACCCCTTTTCTGTTAAACCATGTCCCATTGTTGCACACAGTCAAATTGATTTATTAACATCAGTACAAATCAGGACTTCTCTATATATGCCCTACATGGTCCTGGGACTGTTTGTGAGTAGAGATGAGTGAACCAATTAGGATTCAACCCAAGTTTTCCAAAAGTTCGTCAACCACAAATCACTATTATATTCTAGGGTCTTTTCAGACCCCTGAGTGTAATAGGTGAAAGCACAGGGGAGGTGCAACAACCTCTCCTGGGCTCCCACGTGACAATTGGCGGCCCCTTGCATTCCCTTTCAGCCTTTATCAGGCCTGGGGGACACTAAGGCCCATAATTCTGCTAAGAGGTCACGTGGGGTGCTCTGGTGACATGGCACTTTAATGTGTTAATAATAACACTTTCAGTTCATGCCAAACAAGTTTGACCAAAAACAAAGCTGGTGGGCAAATCCACAAATATTGCAAGCTTGGAGGTTCTTTCCTTTACCTTGAAGCCATGTGCTTTGATTTAAAAAAAATCTGGTCTATAGGCAGTGTTGGACTGGGATGTCTAGGGCCCACCTGTGGAATTGTTTCTAGAGTCCACCGCCAGGACCCCTGTATATCAGCTGTACCGAGACAGGGCGGCTACTGGTAATAACAATGCCATGCTGCTCACCCGCCATACACAACACTGCACTACCTAAACCTACCGCTGCAACCTGTAAGCGTGGCTTCTGGAATTGTTATCATGACCTGTAGCTGCACTGTCCTGGAAAAGCTGATCTGCAGGGTTCCTGGCTGTTGTACCCCTGCAGATGTAATATTGATGGCCTATCCTAAGGACAGGACATCAATATTAGAAAGATGGATAAACCCATTAAAGAGGTTGTCCAGGAAATGTAGTAACACATGTGGTGGTCAGGAGGTGTAAAAAAAAAAAAAAAAAAAAAAGTAAATACTCTCCTGTCCCCGGGTCTCTGTTGTCTGTTGCCAGTGTCCATTCTATTTTGTGCCGGTGCCTCAGGTGACTGCTGAGACCAAACAGGTACAGGAGGTACAGGATTTCCAGAAATGAGACGCCGCCATGAGACCGAACAGACACTATCATGGGACAACTGGGTGCTGGGGAGTATTTTTTTAGCCTGGACAACCTGTTTAAGGCTAGGTTCACACTTGCGCCCGGTCTCCACTCAGGGTTTCCATCCCCGAATCCACTTAAAAAATGCGGAGAGAAAAGACCTGCAAGCACGACTTTTCTCTTTGCATTTTTCCGCCTTTTTCGGGCAGAAACCAGGCGGAAACCCAGCGTACCCCATTATAGTCTATGGCAGGGGTGCCACATGAGAAATTGGAATGGTTTTAGAGGGCCATCATCATGCACAGCGGGCAGGTCCGAAAATGAAAGTACGCGCATGCGGTATATGACCCCCTTTTTATGGCCAATCACACGGTATATGATCCCCTTTTCCTGGCCCATCACATGGTATATGACCCCCTTTTTCTGGCCATTCAAACTGTAAATAACCCCCTTTTTTTAGCCCCCCACTCAGCATATGATCCCCCTATTTATGGCCCTCACACAGTTTATGGCACATTTTATACCGCCCCACACAGCATATGATCCCCCTATTTATGGCCACCAAACAGTTTATGGCACATTTTATACCGCCCCACACAGTTTATGACCCTTTTTTTTAAAGCCCACCCACAGTATATGAACCCCTGTTATCCCCCCACCCCCAGAGTAGTGGCCAATACTTTTTACTCACCTGTCCAGGCTCCAGTCCTGGACGCCCTCTGCTGCCACCTCCAGGGTGTGCTGTTGCCGACGCTGAAGAAGGTTGGGACGCTGTACGTAACGTCACGGCGTTTTTCAGCATTGTGACGTCAGTGTTGCGCTGTCTAGAGGAGACAGCGGAGGGAGGCCAGTACTGGAGCGTGGACAGGTGAGTAAAAAAGTATCTGCAGCTGCTTATTGCAATAGCACAATACGTAGCTGCCGATGCGTGTCATCTGTCACCACGCGGGCTAGTCAGATGTGGCCTGAGGGCCGTACAATGCCCAGGTCTGGTCTATGGGGTCTGCAGATTTTTTAAGCGGATTAGATTTCCGTTTGTGGGGTCTCCAAGCAGTCCCAAAGAACGGAAACTCGAATGCAGGTGTGAACCTAGTGTAAGACTGATGACTGTCTTTTATTAACAACATATTAACAAACTTTTATTGCATTGGGTGTTGGTTAAAAAGGTTAAATCTGCCATATAAATAAATAAGCCGTGTTAAAAAGGACCTTTCATGTCCTCAGGCACATGTGGTTTTATATACCGCTAGAAAGCCCACAGTGCGCTCAATACTCCCAATATGTGCCTAGGGCTGGAGATATCGGTGCAGTTAATTTCGGCACCGATATCTCCCCACTGTCAGAAGGGCGTTCCTGACCATCTAGCATCATCACTGGACAGTAAGGAACGCCCCCTCTGACAGTAGATTGGGTACTATCAGGGAGGGGCATTCCTCACAGCCCAGCAATGACGCTGAGCTATGAGGAACGCCCTTCTGACAGTGGGGAGATATTAATGCTGAAAATAACGGCACCGATATCTCCAGCCCCACAGTGCTCCACAGTGGCCACCATACAGCATTATATGCTCCACAGTGGCCCCCACACACTTTATTATATGCTCCACAGTGGCCCCCACCCAGTATTATATGCTCTACATTGGCCCCCACCCATTATTATATGCTCCACAGTGGCCCCCACCCAGTATTAAATGTTCCACAGTGGCCCCCACCCAGTATTATATTCTACCAACAGGCCCCCTCCGCTCCAATGTTATTATTATATTCTGGGGTCTCCTCAGACCCCAGAGTATAATAATCGGAGGCCCAGGAAAGGTGAATAAAAATGACAAACACTGATACTCACCTTTCCTCACCTTTCCTGTACATCCTGGCTTGGTCTGGCTGTCTTTAGCCTCTTCAGACGTCCCTGCTGAGGCCTGTGATTGGTCCTCAGCGGTCACGTGAGGGCACACTGATGTAATTACGCCGCTGCATCCCATGAGACCGCTGGGGCCTAATCAGAGGCCTCAGTCACATGACCGAACGTCCCCGGAAAGGATGTAGAGCCCAGGAGAGGTGATTATTACTATTTATTATTTTAAGTCACCTCCCCTGGGCTGACATCTATTGGCAAAGGGCCTGGTGACATGCCGGAGCCCCTTTTCATTTACAATATGTATAGCCTGGATCCCTGACCGCTATCATAGTGGTCCGGAGCCCTGGCCATCTCCAGATGACCTTGCAGCCCCTGCGACCACGATCGCGGTAGTTGGGGCCCACCAGGGGATTCAACAGTTCCCAGTGGCCCAGTCTGTCTATATGGCATTTTTGAGTTTTGTTTCTTTTATTTTACATGCATTAATCTCTATTTGCCCACAGATCTGATGAGGGCATGACAACCAGGGACCAGATCTCAATCAGAGGATAATAAATTTGTCACACTCCTTATCTAGGAACTGCTCCAATATTTACTGCTGTAGTTGTTTACTCCTTTATATTGATAGCTGTTTTACATCACTTGTGGAAGAGTGAAGAAATCAGGAGATACCTGTTAGAGGCTAACTGAGTATATTTGATAGTAAGCTTTCCAGAGTGCTAGCTCTCTTCTCATGGTGTAATACTAGAAACTGAAAATTCACAATATTTATACACACACAAGACATGGCTCTTCAAAAGGATCTTGGAATAACAAAATGCAATATACAGTATGTAGAGAAGTTATTAACAACAGGTCAGGAAATAAAGTTTGGAAAATCTGTGGTGCGTGACAGAGGGATCTGTTATCTATCTGTAATAAGGTGGTGATTTGTGATGCTCACAGTTCATACATAGTTTGACATGAAACTGGCATGAATATTAAGTCCAAATTGCAGAGTTTGAAATTTTTGCATTAACTTGTATTCCCATTCCTTTCTCTCTCTGTGTGTCTTAAAATGTCCCATTAAAACCACAACCCACAAATCTTCAATAGAGTGGTCTTCTCTGGAGAAATGTGTGGCCACTGGGAGATCTATTCTGCTGTTATTAATGGTGGATCTGTGTGAGTTCATGCGATAAGTCTCTGGCCTGTTTCCCCCACATAGAGGCCTGTGAATGTTTTCCTGCAGGTCTTCCAATGTGGTGTATCTCATAATGTGTGTGCAATGTCCCACCACCCAAGTTCATGCAAAAATTTCAAACTCTGCAATTTGGACTTAATATTCATGCCAGTTTCATGTCACACTATGTATGAACTGTGAGGGTCACAAATCACCACCTGATTACAAACAGATAACAGATCCCTCTGTCACGCACCACAAATTTTCCAAACTGTTTATTTCCTGACCTGTTGTAAATAACTTCTCTACGTATATTGCATTTTGTTATTCCAAGATCCTTTTGAAGATCCATGTCTTGTGTGTGTATAAATAGTGTGAATTTTCAGTTTCTAGTATTACACCATGTGTGAAGAAGAGAGCTAGTACTCTCGAAAGCTTACTATCAAATATACTCAGTTAGCCTCTAAAAGGTATCGCCTGATTTCTTCACTCTTCCACTACTTTCTATGGCTAACACGGTACAACATTATACTACTTACATCACTTGTCTCATTTACCAAAGCATTACTATGTCCTGTTGTGTATAAATATATGAGTCTTCAGATATTGTGTTATGTCATGCCTGATGAGGAGACTCCAGTAGTTTAATCTTTCTAGTAAGTCATTGCAAGCTACCAGCTACTAAATATCTTTTAGATCTAGTTTCTGAACCTGCTTCACATGTTAAATGGTATGACTACCAGTCCAGAGATTGTTCAGTATAGACAGAATGTCAATCTCTTCTCTGCGATTAACTTCCTCTAAATTTACAACATATTTCAAATTCTTCCAGACAGTTCTGATGCTGATCTCCTCCCCACCAAGCCCCACCTTCTTTGTGCCTCTCTATGTCCCTCCAGTGCTGATGAAAATTTAAATAGAAAAATTGGTGTAAGAGACTAAGACAGCATTGTTAATATAGGTGAGTCCCTAAAATGAGTAGCTGCAAAGTTATAATAAAAAAATCCCTAACTCACACTATATACAGTGGGGAAAAAATGTATCTAGTCAGCCACCAATTGTGCAAGTTCTCCCACTTAAAAAGATGAGGCCGGCCTGTAACTGGCATCATAGATAGACCTCAACTATGAGAGACAAAATGAGAAAACATATCTAGAAAATCACATTGTCTGATTTTTTAAGAATTTATTTGCAAATTATGGTGGAAAATAAATATTTGGTCAATAACAAAAGTTCATCTCAATACTTTGTTATATATCCTTTGTTGGCAATGACAGAGGTCAAACATTTTCTGTAAGTCTTCACAAGGTTGGCACACACTGTTGCTGGTATGTTGGCCCATTCCTCCATGCAGATCTCCTCTAGAGCAGTGATGTTTTGGGGCTGTCACTGGGCAACATGGACTTTCAACTCCCTCCAAAGGTTTTCTATGGGGTTGAGATCTGGAGACTGGCTAGGCCACTCCGGGACCTTGAAATGCTTCTTACGAAGCCACTCCTTCGTTGCCCTGGCGGTGTGCTTGGGATCATTGTCATGTTGAAAGTCCCAGCCATGTTTCATCTTCAATGCCCTTGCTAATGGAAGGAGGTTTGCACTCAAAATCTCACGATACATGGCCCCATTCATTCTTTCATGTACACGGATCAGTCGCCTGGTCTCTTTGCAGAGAAACAGCCCCAAAGCATGATGTTGCCACCCCCATTCTTCACAGTAGGTATGGTGTTCTTTGGATGCAACTCAGCATTCACTCTCCTCCAAACACAACGAGTTCTGTTTCTACCAAACAGTTCTACTTTGATTTCATCTGACCATATGACATTCTCCCAATACTCTTCTGGAACATCCAAATGCTCTCTAGCAAACTTCAGATGGGCCCAGATATGTATTGGCTTAAGCAGGGGGACACGTCTGGCACTGCAGGATCTGAATCCCTGGCGGCCTAGTGTGTTACTGACGGCAGCCTTTGTTACGTTAGTCCCAGCTTTCTGTAGGTCATTCAATAGGTCCTCCCGTGTGGTTCTGGGATTTTTGCTCACCGTTCTTGTGATCATTTTGACCCCACGGGGTGAGATTTTGCGTGGAGCCCCTGATCGAGGGAGATTATCAGTGGTCTTGTATGTCTTCCATTTTCTAATTATTGCTCCCACAGTTGATTTCTTCACACCAAGCTGCTTGCCTATTGCAGATTCAGTCTTCCCAGCCTGGTGCAGGTCTACAATTTTGTTTCTGGTGTCCTTCCACAGTTCTTTGGTCTTCACCATAGTGGAGTTTGGAGTGTGACTGTTTGAGGTTGTGGACAGGTGTCTTTTATACTGATAACAATTTCAAACAGGTGCCATTACTACAGGTAATGAGTGGAAGACAGAGGAGCCTCTTAAAGAAGAAGTTACAGGTCTGTGAGAGCCAGAAATCTTGCTTGTTTGTAGGTGACCAAATACTTATTTTCCACCATAATTTGCAAATAAATTCTTAAAAAAATCAGACAATGTGATTTTCTGGATTTGTTTTCTCATTTTGTCTCTCATAGTTGAGGTCTACCTATGATGTCAATTACAAGCCTCTCTCATCTTTTTAAGTGGGAGAACTTGCACAATTGGTGGCTGACTACATACTTTTTTTCCCCACTGTATGATATGTGCAGAAATTCAGATGCACCCTGACCCTTCCTCTTCCATATAAGAGCTTAAAGGGAGAAACCTATCACAAGAATGAGGAGAGAAGAAATGTGTATCCCAGAGGCGTAGCTAGGAGTTCAGCACAGGAGGGGCGAACATGTCTAAGTGGGCCCCCAACTTAGGTATACCGATATTATCACTATACGGTGACCGTATAGTGGTATATATCGGATCTACACAGGGCTCTGCAGACGATTTAGGCAAATACAGTGCAGTAACATTTAGTGACACACCGGTGACGTCTCTGACTAATCGTTCACATTCCCCATCTCTTTCATCTGAACCGCCATGACCATTTCTTCCAGTCTCTGTAAAGTTTGCAGCACAGACATTTTTGGCTCCTTACTTTTCCAGGCACCTGATCCACATTATCATCACCTACACAAAGCCCCCATCCTGCCGCTATCCCCAATTATAAAATATATAATATACCCCACCATAATAATACCCACAAGTGCATCTTTAAATTAATAACTTCCCTGTGTACCCACTTTAAATAGTGCCCCTTATTAATAATGCCCCAGGTGTTTCCTAATTAAAAAGTAAACAAAAGGTAAAAATAATTAATGGGGTTCCAATAATCGGGACCCCCAGGATCAGCCGTTTGAATGAACCATGGTACCTGTGTAAGTGCCTTGACCACTTCTCTGTTTACATAGTGTCATTCATCTCATAGCGGCCATGTAATGTAACTACAGCCTCGTCCTATACACGTCTATGTGACAAGGCTGGAATTACATCACACGGTCACTATAAACAGACAGCGTGTGATATAAACAGGTGCCATAGCCCCTTCATACAGCTGATCTGGCGGTTTTCCTATAGTTATAATGGAAGCAGAAAGTCTGCAGAGGAAAAATCTGTAGCCCCTCTCTGAAAAGCGCTGCGGGAAAAACCACAATGTTACTGCTGCGGTTTTTCCTACAGCGCTTTTTTGCTGCAGCCAGCTACGTGGGGCTTTAGTCTTAATAAAGCCCAAGTGTCACTTTTATTAAATTCATTGCCCCCTCATATTATACCCCTAATTCCCTCTGACATAAATACTGCACCCCTAATGACCTCTTATATCGATGACCACCCCCTTATGTTCATAATGCCTCCTAATATAAATAACCTCCCCCCTTGTACCCTATAATAACCCTTATATAAATGACCCCCCCTTATGTTCCTAATGCCCCCTCCCTTATAGTTATAATTCCCCCTCCTAACAACCCCTTATACTATTAAAATACCCACAACTAAGCTAAAGCAAAACAAATACTGTATAAGTTATACTCACTTACCAGCGACCATGACGAACTGAGTCATCGCTTTCTCTTCTTGCCCCGCGCTCTGTGCACAGGGTCCATGCACAGGAAGTCAGCGTCTCAGCATAGGAGGCGCGATGTTGTGACCTCATCGCGCCGCCTGTGCTGATGACTGTGTTTTCGTTTTCATGTAAACCGCAGGTCTGAAGTGGCTTGCGGCTTACAAGACAGCAAGTGACAGGAAGCGTTTTAACTAGATCGGTGTCTGCAGACACCGATCTAGTTAAAAGTAAAAGATGTATTAATGGTGGCCCCAGGGTGGGCCCTACAATGTCAGTGGGCCCGGGGCAGCCACTCTCTCTGCGCCCCCGCTAGCTACACCTCTGGTGTATCCCATAAGAATATAATGAGACTGTTGTTTGATTTAGGTGACAAAAGTTCTGTGTGATTAATCTAATACTTACTGCCCTTTGATACAACTCAGAGCAGAGGAAGTGTAAAGAGACTCAGTTCCTTCTGTCACTGCAATTCTTGAGGCATCATGGAAAATGTAGTTACCATTAGGGGAACAAAGAGAAGAATAAATTATGATGGCAGACAATGCATATTAGCAAATCAAAAAATATGCTGTATGAACCATCCATACACAAGACTTTATTTTTTAATAGCAGTCTATACTATTAAATTATATACACAGTGATAATCAGGGAGATGTATTTGTGTTTTTGCTGCAATTTTTCTGAGAAGCTGGTGCAACCCTGAACTGTACTAACACATGAGGCCAATGATATGTTATACTTGTTTTGCATTCTGTGAAAGAAATACATTTAGAAATTTTATAAAAAGGAGGGATCACTAGGCTTTTGACATGTAAAGTACTAACAATTTTCATTGTATAATTTTATGAATAATGTCTAGTTTAAGTACAAAACTTTTTTGTGCAATAAATATGCAAAGCATGTTGCTTGACAGACCACTCTTTGCATTGAGCTTTGTTATTCAGAGCATATATTACATGTAAGGACATAGTTGTGAATAAACATGAAAACTTATCAGCATTTTCATACTTCCTACTATACAGTGAGTAAATGAAAAATGGTATTTCAATCTACAATTTAAATGAAGTAATTCAGCAATGTGGTAATAGATGAAAAAAGATCCCTACTGAGTCACTGAAGTATTTTAGCTTCTATACAAAGGGCTGACTTTGAGCTGAACAAGTATCACAGGGAGCTAGCTGGGAACATATCAAGTATCTGTAATGCTAATGATACATTTAGCATACCATCTGTTTAAATTATATTGCATTGCAATGAAAACAATGCTCTATTGCAGACTTAGAAACACCTAATACACTGCTCTAGCAGAATGTATATTGTGCTACTTAGAAGTACTGATTACGGCCATCATTAAACAGATTACTCCTATGTATGTGTTTTTTCACAGATTATCAGTCCTGGATAGTGAAAAACAGTATGCAAGAGACTGATAAAATAAGGCCCAGGACATCAGGATGATTGCTGCTTCACTAAAGCTTTATAGCTTTTTTGGCTGTTGAAGCAAGTAACACAGCAGGCAAAGACAAAAAAAAGTTTAAACAAACAGTTGGAGTGAGCATTTGCTTTTCAGATTGAAACCACATGATATTTCTGCCTTTGTACATAAAAAGGTTTCATTTGTTGGTAAAAGACCAGGACTTTTTTCACATTACATAATGAATGAAGTACAAGCAAAGAGTCTCCAAAGCTGTCATCTAAATTCATTAAGGTTTGTCTGCTCCCATCAAACATCAAATTTCCTAAGGTAAAGTTGTTAATGCTGCAACAAAATCTAAATTTTTTGATTGTCATTTACAGTACAATTACTGATAAAGTGTGCTGAGCTGGTCAATTACCTGATGCAAAAATATACTGTTTTGAATGAGTTTATTCATTATTTTACCACTGCCTTCTAGTATACATAATTGTAAATACCTTTATACTAGGGTATACTACTTTGAGGCTAAGGATCCACGTAGCGAGCCACAGTGAAAAAGGGCTGTGGAAAAGACTGTGGCGGAAACACATCACACTTTTTTCCACAGTGCTTTTCAGGGAAAGTCCGCAGAGTTTTCCTCTACAGGTTTTCTGTTCCTATTATACCTATACGGAAACCACCAGCATTTCCACAGTTATAAATGCTGCGATTTACAAAAATGGCAGCGTTTTTGAAATTGTATCATTTCCGCTGCAAATACTTTTCTGCAATGTGTGGATGGGATTAGCTAGAATCCCATCCACTTTGCAGGTACTGTAAAACGCCGCAGTTTTTGCCGTAACGTTTCCATCACGGACAAATCACAGCTTTTACACTATGTGGGTCCCCAGCTAAATAAGTATTCTGGTTTCTATTCTTTCAAATTTATTTGTCTATTGAATGG
The DNA here is from genome assembly GCA_947044405.1 of Leptodactylus fallax. Lineage (NCBI taxonomy): Eukaryota > Metazoa > Chordata > Amphibia > Anura > Leptodactylidae > Leptodactylus > Leptodactylus fallax. The sequence continues at coordinate 6,710,461 of CAMRHE010000024.1, forward strand.
GATCTCAGGAGTGGTGGGTGGAGAGGTTACAGTGCTGATGTCATATCAGCATGTAGGATATTGCACAGGAAGAAGTAGAGACATTTTGTGACAAGCATCCTAAAGAGAACAGGTCATACAGTGCAACTAATGCAACTACAGCCCAATGATGAGTGAAAAAACACCATCATAGCAATAGTACTACTGAAATATAGGAGAGCAGGACTTTGAATCATAATTTAATTAGATTTCATTGATATTAGAAAGCTAGAGAAGCAGAAAATTCATAGGAGTGGGGGAGGGGAAAAGCTCTGCACTATACTGACTGTAGTGTCCACTCTGTTATACATACACTGACCAGGTCAACTGTATAGTGTCACATCTCTTTTTTTGCAATAGAATTATTTAGAGAAAAAAAAAAACGCAGTGTCAGATCTACCATTAGTGTTGCACTGTGATCTATGGCCTCAGAGTGTCTTACATTATTTTGACAGGTAAAGTCACTCATTGAGTGCTAAATCTAATTTCATTAAGGTTTCTTTTGCAATTGATACAGAAAAACTACCACTGTCACACCAAAAATCCAAGCTGACTGTCACATAGTGTGTTCTATTGTATTATTCACTGGCCAGTTCACTCTTTCTGTGTCATCTTCTTGTTTTTGCAATCATATTTTTGTTAAAAATAATACAGAAAAACCACCATTGTCACTCCAAAAATCAAATGTAATTTTCACGCAGTGATCTACTGTATTATTCACTGGCCTGGTCACCCTGCTAAATCAAGTGCTAAATCTTATTTTCACTTTTTAAGTATTTTTTGCAATAGTGTTTTTGTTACAAAAGATACAGCGAAACCGTCATTGACACTCCAAAAATCCAATGTGACTGTTATACAGTGTGTTCTGCAATATTCACTGGCCAGGACATCCTGCCAGTGCTACATCTCATCTTCTTGTTAAGTATTTTTTGCAATAGTGTTTTTTGTTAAAAGTACAGAAAAACTGCTAAGTTACTGTTTCAATGTTACATATCATCTTCTGCTAAAGTATTTTTGCAATAGTGTTTTTTGTTAAAAATACTCAAAAACTGTCCCTCGAAAATTCAATCTGACTGTGACACAGTAGGCTCTAGTCTATTATTCCCTAGCCACGTAATTTATTCAGTGCCAAATCTCATTTCTTTACTAATTTTCTTGAAATTGAGTTTAAAAATACACAGTCTCAGAATGGTCATCAATTACTATTATATAAGCATTGCAGTAAAATGACTGGTTAAAAGCAATGCAAGGGACAAGGTAAAAGAGGAGGAGAAAACACATGCTACTGTCATGCCTTTCATAACTGAAAGTACACAAATGTGGGTGGCAACAGCAACACTACTTCTGTTCTTGGCTTCACCAGCAGTAGCCACAGGAATTTGTTATTTCCTGAGAATTAATATGAAGTTTTTGATTACTTGACTAGCTTTTCTCAGTCACAGAAGGAGTCACAGTAGTAATATTTCTGTATTTTCCTCTTCCACTGTTGTAATTTACCACTTAATTTTTCTGCTCTGTCAACCATGTCTTCTTCATCTTCACTGACACTGATCTCTAGTGGTAATGTCACACCTGCTAAGTCTTCCTCTTCTTACTTCTTTTGATGAGTTGGATGAGAACAATCAGTATTCTTTAAAAGTAGGGGAGGCATAGGTGGGAGAGGAAGACATGACTGTTAGTGGTAGAGGTAATAGTAGAAAGGGGTGCAGTACTGGTAGTCATGCTGGCAGAAGCACTAGAGGGAAATCTTGTGAATTATGAGGGTGCACAAAAATCCCATGAGTTATAAAAAGGGGGAAAATGCTGACATTTCTGGGTCAGCGTAACAAGTAACAAGGCATCAGCCTGATGTGTCAAAATCCCCACAGATCCATGTCTGATTCACTTTAACAAACTTAATTTTTTTCCACCCTAGCGGGGGACAGTTTTGTCCTGTAAGGTGTTACAATGCCTACGGCAGAATTGAACACCCTCTCGGCCGTTACGCTTGAGACCAGACAATATAAAACTCACATGCACTGGGCCAGCTCCTTCCACTGCTTTAATCATTTTGGTACAGAATTCCATGGGGTCACAGTTATCTAAAGGAGTATAGATGCTGTATAGGTACAACTGTACTTGCTGGTGCAGCCAGTGGGTGTCAGCTGCTTGTTGTGGCTGTGGTTGACGCTGTGAGCTGAATTTTTTGGTTCATCATGATCCAGATACTGTACTGGGCCTGGCTGCTGATTCTGCTGCTTTTATTTCTCTGACACTTGGGGCTGTGGCGCTGGAAGAAAAGGTGAAATGCTAGCTTAGTGAGGTGGATTGGCAGCAGGCAGAGGACACCTCAGCACACAGTGGTCTCCCTAAGTGCTGTAATGAGCTGGAGATACAGCCTATTCTGATAATGTTCCAATTTTTCTTCCCTTTGGGAAGCAGGGAAGAATTCTCTCATTTTGGCTTTACACCGCGTTCCAAATTATTATACAAATTATATTTTTCTCTTATTTTCCTAAATGGTGGGTGCAAATGAAAGTCAGTATAATTTTCAAATATTCAACCGTTAAAGTATAAATCAAATTTTATTAGATAAAGCTCCCAACGACAACATTTTTTCCAAAAATTTTAAAAATATTAAAATCCACTGTTCCAAATTATTACGCACAACAGAGTATCAAAACATTTTATAGGTGGTAAAGAACTGAAGATGGTCTATTGATTTTGCAGCATTAAGAGGTCACACAAATCAAAACCTATTTCAATCAAAAACATCTTAACAGACCAAGATAAATGATAATGTAGGACCCTGTCTTTCTCACCTTCACAATTCTTATATCCATTGAACTTGTGAGTTTTTGGTTTCTGCTTGAATTTCTTTGCAGGCTGTCAGAATACCCTCCCAGAGCTGCTGTTTTGAAATGAACTGCCTCCCACCCTCATAGATCTTTTACTTGAGCATACTCCAAAGGTTCTCATTAGGGTTGAGGTCAGGGGAGGATGATGGCCACAGCATGACTTTCTCTCCTTTTATGCCCATAGCAGCCATTGATTCAGAGGTATTCTTTGCTGCATGTGATGGTGCATTATCATGTATGAAGATTTTGCTACGGAAGGCACAGTTCGGTTTGTACCATGGAAGAAAGTGGTCAGTCAAAAATTATATACTTTGCAGTGGTCATTTCCTACAGTGTACTGAAGGAAAACATGCCCAACTAGTAGCACCCACTTTCCAGGAGGAATGGCTCAGTGCAATGTTCTAACAACTGTTGCATCACAATTGTTATTTCATGAAAAATACAAGTATTTATTAAAACAAACACATCAGGACTTGCAACAGATCATCTTTAAAGCATAACTGAAATTATAAAACAAGAAACTTTGTAATTAATCTTACTAACAAAAAATGTTTCCTTCTCCATTCATAAAGCTGCTGTTCTCCTCCTTTCATTTCAGTCAAGCTCTTTTCTCTATAGCTCTTATCTCTATAGCATCTTAAGACTCAAAAGTCTATTGAGAAGGGAAGGGAAAGAGAAGACTGCTGCTGGCTAGTTATTTGATTTGTTGACTCATTGTGTGCAATGGTAAAACCTTATTTTGAGAGATATCAGTGTCAAAAAGCTCTTTCACAGGGTAGCAAAGTTTAGCAGCTGCAGTTATTTGTGTATCTTTTCCAACAACCTCCTCCTTCCCTCTCCATACACTTTTATGTAAAAAGTAGGTCAACCTAATAAATGAAGAAGGAAACATGTTTCTGTAAATGGAGTCTACCACCTCCCAAAATCACTTCTAAACCACTTATATGCTGTTGTTTTCCTATAAAATAAAAGTTTAATTTCTCAGCAGCAAGACTGCACTTTGACACGAGAAAGATATGATGGCACAGCCAGTAACAAGTTGCAGGAAATCAATATATTGTGAGGGCACAGTGTCCGCACCCTAAAAGGGTAACAATAATCTTTATTTATGGATCACAAAAGAAATCTGAATTTATGTAGATAGATAGATAAAACATAGATAGAGTAATCTATCTCCCTGATCTCAGCTGTTCTACAAATAGCTGAGCATGAAGTGGTAATGGGGAAGTAGGCAGACATGCCAGACAGGCTGAGGAGAGGGAGACTGGCACTTCACCCAATGAAGTTTGTCACTATCTAACAAACTTCATTATGATCACTGTAACTGGATGTCAAAGCAATCACTTGCTTGGAAACCCCACAGACTGGTCTGTAGACAGTGGGACCTCCACGCTCACTGCAGCAGGGAGTAATCTCATGTGTGGAAATCTCACCTTCCTGGTGCTGTAAAATGCAACATTATTTTTCAACTGCATTTCTGCAGTTCCCCAACGTGGGGCCTTAACCTTAGTTAAGTAACTCCAGTACCTTCACTTTGACTTGCTTGAAAAAATGCCAAGTTTGGCAGGTTTAGCACAGGTGGTCCAATTTGCTGAAATTTCCTTTATACATTATTTACTATGATTTATAGCAATGCATATAAAAATGTCCAGTGGTCTTAATGTGTTAGTTTATTTACAAGAAATTAAATGTATTTGTTTTAAACCTTTACAGATTATAGATTGCGGGAATTATAGATCATATGAATAATCATTTTGGAGCAGATGAGAATTCTCTTTTCAATGCTTTCTAATCTTATACTGACATGATATAAAAGTTTGAAGTTAAATATTCAGTGCTCTGTGACTGTTATAGGTGTTATCTATAAAAATGATTAAAATATCATATAAATAAGAATGACATAACCTTTAAAAAGAATAAGAAAAAGATTTGGAAGAAAATGACCCTTGCTTCCTGATTCTGATGAATTATTATTATAATCATTAGGTCTTACTTTTTACTAACAACTGCTAAAATTGTTCAGTTGATAACATTTTCAAATCATTAAAATGTTCTTAAAATGTTATTGATTACAAAAGGGGAAGATTTGGGTTTGATAAAATATCCTTTTGTTCCAGTATATCATTAAAAGGAATTTAACCATTTCAGGGTTGGGCCACTTTTCCTGGTTCAGGATTGAACACATTTTCTGTACATGTGGCTTTGTGGGGCTAAACCATTCTTTTCCTTTAGGTTATTCATATAATTTTTTGTCTTTTGTTGGTGATAAAAATGGCTTGATTTTTATGTTTTTATTTTTCCATCTTTTTATTTATTTTAATATCCAAGAAAATGCGAACAAAAAATGAAGGGAAATGCCTCAGTTTTTCACATTTTTTTTTTTAGTAACACAAAGCTTACAACTATTGTGTTACCAGCGGAGTGGCTAAAACCTGTGAAATGGGCATGGTAGTGGCTTTTTTCCCCTCACTTTATTTATTTTTTTGTTTTTTTTATTTTTTTTTTTATATTGTGTCCACCCCTAAATTCATAATAGTTTTAAGTTATTTTTTTGCTGATTTCTCCTGTAATCAGGGCTGATGCTGATAATCAGTTCAGATCCCATTCACTCTGTTATTAGGATGATGCAAATGAGCACCAATCAACATGTTTCTCATTGATTGGCACCCATCCTGGCTGAGATCAGCCAGTGAAATATGACTAATGCTGTATTTACATCACCGAGATGCAAATGTCCTGCTCTACTGCTCACAGGCTTGTAGGCCACGGGCCCCATTGAGCCTGTGGCTTACAAGCTAAGCTTCAATACTTACCTAACTGTTCTCCGGCGCCTACTGCTTCTTCCAGATCCAGGCGCACATGACGTTATATCAGTGTGCCTGGAGCAAGAAGGAGCGGGACCGGGGAGCAGACAGGTAAGTAATCACCCAAAACTGCTATAGGGGGGACCAGTAAAGGAGCTACTGTATGGGCCATACAGTGGCCCCTTCACTATCCCCCCATATAGTGGCCCCTGGAGTATTCTCACCCCCTATAGTGGCCTCTGCAGTAATCTCCCCTCCTATAGTGGCCCCTGCACTATTCTCCCCCCTATAGTGGCCCCTGCACTATTCCCCCTATAGTGGCCCCTGCACTATTTCCCCCCTATAGTGGCCCCTGCACTATTCTCCCCCCTCCCTATAGTGGCCCCTGCACTATTCTCCCCCCTATAGTGGCCCCTGCACTATTCTCCCCCCCCATAGTGGACCCTGCACTATTCTCCCCCTATAGTGGCCCCTGCACTATTCTCCCCCTATAGTGGCCCCTGCAGTATTCTACCCCTCATAATGGCCCCTGCACTATTCTCCCCCCTCCATACAGTGGCCCCCTCACTCCCCCCCATACAGTGGCCCCTTCACTGGTCGCCTATACTGTATGGGGACTATATATGGGGCCATTATATTGGGGGGGGGGGCAGTGATGGGGGCTAATATCCTGAGGGAAAAAAAAACCCAAAACTTACTATTCTGTGTCCATTGTCTCCCAGCATGGTTCAGTCCTGCAGCTCTGTTGTTTTTTTCCCACTGAACATAACTACCTGTGCCAGTGAGGACTTCCAACATAAGAAAGCAGCGGAGCTGCAGGACTGGACCCTGCTGGGAAGACATCGGAGCACAGGGGACAGGTGAGCAGGTTTTTTTTGGGGGGGGGTGTTTTTTCACTTTCCCCAGACTAATAATAAAATAAATAAATAAAAAAATTATGCTGGACAACCTCTTTAAAGTGTGGTGCATTAGGGGGGTATATTAATCCCTTCACGCATTCTCATGTACCTGTACGTGGGAGAATGTGGTTAGTTACCGCATCCCCATGTACAGGTACGTGACGGTGATCGAGCAGAGCCCGTGTGATCACCACGGGAGCCCGGCTGTATTTGACAGCCAGGCTCCCGCTGCAACACCGGGGACCAGTGATAATACCGATTCCCGCTGTTTAACCCTTAAGATGCCGCGGTCAATAGCGACCGCGGCATTTTAAGTGTTTGCTAGCGGCACTGAGTGCCGCGGGTGGCATCGGGAGAGGGTGTTGGCTGTAACTGACAGCTAACACCTGCTCCTTAACCTCGAATCGGCGCTGAGCACCGATCGTGGATTTTAACCCCTTGGATGCCGCGATCAAACATGACCGCGGCATCCAAGGGGTTCCGCCATGTTGCCGCCCCCGGCACCCCCCCGCGGCGAGATCGGGGGTGCCGATATCTATAATATGCATCCTGGGGTCTGGCCAGTGACCCCAGGCTGCCTGAAGCCCCCACTACCTGGTTGATCCTGCCGGGACCTCTGGAAATCAGCCTATGTCTACATAGGTTGAATTCCTGTATAGACTTCAATACACGTGTATTGCAGTCTATAGTGCTGAATCAGCTATTAGAGTATCGTTGGTTCAGGTGTCCTAGTGGGACATATAAAAAAAGATAATATGTATTAACTTATTTGGTTGCTATGACTATCTCTTTGAAAAGCAGATCATTTCACATTTTGAAAATTGCGATTTTTTTACAAATTTCCATCAAATTTCCTATTTTTTTTATAAATAAATACAAAAATATTGATCAATGTTTACCACTAACATGAAGTACAATGTCTCACGAAAAAACATTCTCAAAATCACTTGTGCAAGTTAAAGCGTCTTAAAGTTATTGCCATATAAAGTGACATATGTCAGTTTTGAAAAATGAGGCCTGGTCTTTAACGCACTTTTGGGCTCAGACCTGAAGGGGTTAAAGGGGTTGTCCAGGCAGAATTTTATATGATTTATCCTCAGGATAGGCCATAAATACTTGATCTGTAGGGGGCCAACCCTGGATGGATCAGCTGTACAGAGCCACTTCTGGCGCCTGTCCTTTACACGGTACAGGGCCGGAAGCAGAAAGCTCTGCCCACTATATATTAGCTAGGCACCATCACTGTATCTCAGCACTTATTGAAGTCAGTGGGAGCTGAGCTGCAGTGAAGGCACCGGGCTGCTATACAGTGAATGGAGCTTTCTGCTTCTGACCCTGTGTACAGAACAGGCACCGGAAGTGGCTCCATACAGCTGATGGGGCTGTGTGTCAGCCCCCTACTGATCAGGTGTTTATGGCCTATCCTGAGGATAGGCCATAAAAAAAAGTTAACCCTGGACAACCCCATTAATATATGCCCCACACATTTTAATGTCCCCTCCACTGGATGTCAGCCCCCATCACTGCTCCCACACAGTATAATGGCCCCTTCACTGTTCCCCATACAGTATGGGGGACCAGTGCAGAGACCACTGTATTGGGAGCCATTAAAAAAATTTGGCCCAGACAACCCCTTTAAAGAGGTTGTGCATAAATTGGAGAGACCACTGTGGCGGCCGCCATGGAGGTGTAAAAATTAAAAACAAAAAAACAAACATACTCACCTGTGCCCAGTACCCCGTTGTCCCCCACCTGTGTCTGTTCGGTCTCATGGTGGTGCCTCATTTCTAGAAATCCTTACCTAATTGGCCTTAGCGGTCACATGAGGTGCAGGACTCCCAGCAAGATGGCGCCGGCACGAGACTGAATGGACACTGGCAGCGGACAACAGAGTATGCTTTTTTTTATTTTTGTATTTTACACCTCCTGCTCGCCACATGGGTTGCTCCAATTCCTGGACAACCCCTTTAAAGGATTTATACATCTTTCTAATATTGATTGTCCTTAGGATAGGCCATCTATATTACATCTGCGGGGGTACAACAACCAGGACCTCTGCAGATCAGCTATTCCAGGACAATATGGCTACAGATAATGGTAACAATTCTAGGAGCCACGCTGTTCGCTTGCAATACAGATTGTAGCTTAGTTTAGTTTAGTTGTAGGTTAGGTAGTGTAGTGGTGCACATTGTATGGCGGGTGAGCAGCATGGCTCCCGACATGTTATTTCCTTTAGCTGCCCTGTCTCGGTACTGCTGATATGCAGGGGTCCTGGCAGTGGTCCCCTAGAATCAATTCCACTGGTGGGCCCTAGACATCCCAGTCTGACACTGCTTATACACGTGGACAAAATTGTTGGTACCCCTCGTTTAATGAAAGAAAAACCCACAATGGTCACAGAAATAACTTGAATCTGACAAAACTGGAATTTGCCAAACTACATGTTGACAAGCCACAAAGCTTCTGGGAGAATGTACTATGGACAGATGAGACATAAATCAAAATTTTTGGCAAGACACATCAGCTCTATGTTCACAGATGGAAAAATTAAGCATATCTTAAAAAGAACACTGTCCCTACTGTGAAACATGGAGGAGGCTCTGTTCTGTTCTGGGGCTGCTTTGCTGCATCTGGCACAGGGTGTCTTGAATCTGTAGAGGGTACAATGAAATCTCAAGATAATCAAGGGATTCTAGAGAGAAATGTGCTGCCCAGTGTCAGAAAGCTTGGTCTCAGTTGCAGGTCATGGGTCTTGCAACAGGATAATGACCCAAAACACACAGCTATAAACACCCAAGAATGGCTAAGAGGAAAACATTGGACTATTCTAAAGTGGCCTTCTATGAGCCCTGATCTAAATCCTATTGAGCATCTTTGGAAGGAGCTGAAACATGCCGTCTGGAAAAGGCACCCTTCAAACCCGAGACAACTGGAGCAGTTTGCCCATGAGGAGTGGGCCAAAATACCTGTTGAGAGGTGCAGAAGTCTCATTGACAGTTACAGGAATCGTTTGATTGCAGTGATCGCCTCAAAAGGTTGTGCAACAAAATATTAAGTTAAGGGTACCATCATTTCTGTCCAGGCCTGTTTCTTTTTTAAAAATTTCTGTCGAAGCATGGTTGAAAAGCAATGTCTGACTTTCATTTGTTCATTTTCATAGAATTTTTATATATTATTACTTTTGTCAGATTCAAGTTATTTCTGTGTCCATTGTGGGTTTTTCTTTCATTAAACGAGGGGTACCAACAATTTTGTCCACGTATGTATATCCCTTTCTCCTTCCCTCCTCTGTATTTTCCACATTTCTTCCCTTTCTTCATCCCTCCCACTTTACTTATAGTGTAATATGCATATATTGTATGTCTTTTACCTACAGTGGGAAAAAAAGTATTTAGTCAACCACCAATTGTGCAAGTTCTCCCACTTAAAAAGATGAGAGAGGCTTTTAATTGACATCATAGGTAGACCTCAACTACAAGAGACAAAATGAGAAAACATATCTAGAAATCACATTATCTGATTTTTTAAGAATTTATTTGCAAATTATGGTGGAAAATAAGTATTTGGTCACCTACAAACAAGCAAGATTTCTGGCTCTCACAGACCTGTAACTTCTTCTTTAAGAGGCTCCTCTGTCCTCCACTCATTAACTGTAGTAATGGCACCTGTTTGAAATTGTTATCAGTATAAAAGACACCTGTCCACAACCTGAAACAGTCACACTCCAAACTCCACTATGGTGAAGACCAAAGAGCTGTGGAAGGACACCAGAAACAAAATTGTAGACCTGCACCAGGGTGGGAAGACTAAATCTGCAATAGGCAAGCAGCTTGGTGTGAAGAAATCAACTGTGGGAGCAATGATTAGAAAATGGAAGACATACAAGACCACTGATAATCTCCCTCGATCAGGGGCTCCACGCAAGATCTCACCCCGTGGGGTCAAAATGATCACAAGAACGGTGAGCAAAAATCCCAGAACCACAAAGGGGGAACTAGTGAATGACCTGCAGAAAGCTGGGACTAATGTAACAAAGGCTACCGTCAGTAACACACTACGCCACCAGGGACTCAGATCCTGCAGTACCAGGCATGTCCCCCTGCTTAAGCCAGTACATATCCGGGCCCGTCTGAAGTTTGCTAGAGAGCATTTGGATGTTCCAGAAGAGTATTGGGAGAATGTCATATGGTCAGATGAAACCAAAGTAGAACTGTTTGGTAGAAACACAACTCGTCGTGTTTGGAGGAGAGTGAATGCTGAGTTGCATCCAAAGAACACCATACCTACTGTGAAGCATGGGGATAACAACATCATGCTTTGGGGGCTGTTTCTCTGTAAAGGGACCAGGACAACTGATCCGTGTACATGAAAGAATGAATGGGGCCGTTTATTGTGAGATTTTGAGTGCAAACCTCCTTCCATTAGCAAGGGCATTGAAGATGAAAAGTGGCTGGGTCTTTCAGCATGACAATGATCCCAAGCACACCACCAGGGCAACGAAAGAGTGGCTTTATAAGAAGCATTTTAAGGTCCTGGAGTGGCCTAGCCAGTCTCCAGATCTCAACTCCATAGAAAACCTTTGGAGGGAGTTGAAAGTCCGTGTTGCCCAGCGACAGCCTCAAAACATCACTGCTCTAGAGGAGATCTGCATGGAGGAATGGGCCAACATACCAGCAACAGTGTGTGCCAACCTTGTGAAGACTTACAGAAAACATTTCACCTCTGTCATTGTCAACAAAGGATATATAACAAAGTATTGAATTTAACTTTTGTTCACCAAATACTTATTTTTCACCATAATTTGCAAATAAATTCTTTAAAAATCAGACAATATGATTTTCTGGATTTGTTTTCTCATTTTGTCTCTCATAGTTGAGGTCTACCTATGATGCCAATTACAGGCCTCTCTCATCTTTTTAAGTGGGAAAACTTGCACAATTGGTGGCTGACTAAATACTTTTTTTCCTCACTGTATGTACTATGTATGCTTTGAAAATTAATAAAATTGAAGTTATTAAAAAAAAAGAACTTGTACAATTGTGATTTGTCTTTAGTTGCTGTAATGGTGGACATGCAAATATATCTATGATCCATCTCACTACATCATAGGCTAGCAGAGTGCTGAAAAAGCCATACAAATTCTACCAATAGTTAGAGTACTAGGAGAACTTAGAGAATCAATCAATTACACAGGCAGATTAGTGTCAGAATTCAATAGCGATACAATAAAATCATAGACATAGTGACTGGGGGAATCTGTTCTGCTGCTGCTTACACAGTTAACCCTTTCATTTTCAATAATCTAAGTTTGTATGACTGTTGTCCAATAGAGCAGTTTACACATTTACACAATCCTGTTAGTGAAAAATGTTTTGTTAAGGACTTTTTTGGGTTTACATTTTTTCATTAAATACATACTGCTGTTCTAACAGCAAAATGCTGATTTTGTCCGTGCAAATCAGAAAAAAAAACAAAACTTTGTTATATACAAGCAGTTTCTTGTTGTTCAATATACAGTCCAGCCTGTGCTAATCTTAGAATTTTGCAATTTCATGAGTTGGTTTTTTTCCGCTCTAGTGACCAAATACATAGTGCTATTTTGTTTGTAATCTGAAAAAGTATTCATTGCTAAAGCATTTATTTGTATGCATTTCTCTAATCTGAAAAAATAATCTCTGTTATTTTATTTTTTTTGTGTGTTCACCCAATATGCAGTTAGCCTGTACTAATCTGGAAAACAGTATTATTTCAAACTGACTTTTCTTGAAAGAACAGTAACCCCCCCCCCCCAAAAAAAAAAAGACATACACCATACACACAGTTCCAGATTTGTTGCCAAATTGTCAATCAAGCACTATGCACAAAAAAAAATGACCCAAGAAAAAATACTGAAGGGCACAGACAAAAGGAGGGGGAGGAGGAAACACTCATGCAAATATTAACAATAGGAATGTGGGTGGCAAGAACAAACTGCTTCTGGTTTTGGAAGCACCGCCAGTAGCCGCAAGATGGTTGTACTTCCTGAGAATGAAAGTTGATAAAGTTTTCATTAGTTTGCTGGCTGATCTCAGTCACAGAGTCAGGCTTCTATGTATTCTTTCTCCTCCTACATAATAAGTAATTTATCGCAGGGGCCTTTCTGGACTGTAAACTATGTCTCCCTCACATTCTTCACTGACACAGATCGCTGGTAGTGATGTGGCATCTGCTGAGTAATCTACTACTCCTAGTCAGAGCAGTCTTCCTCCTCTTTTTGATGAACTGGATGAGAACAGGCAGCATTGTGTGCAAGAGGAAGAGAAAGACAATGATGGCTGTTGTTGGTGGTGGAGGTAGTAGTGCTAGGGGATTATGTACTATTACTGGTACTCATTTTGGTAGGATAACTAGGGGGATATCTGGAGGTGGAATTTCTGAGGGTCTGTATGGCCATTGTGTGTCAGAAACAAGCAAGGAAGATGATGATGACATTGCTGATGATGATTCTTTTGTGGATAGGACCTGGCAACTGGGTCAGGGTGACAAGGTGACATAGGATAAATAGGGTGATGGCAGTGGTGATAGTAATGATTGCAGCCATTGTGCAGGCCCAACATCCAAAAAGCCTGCCCAGGGCAAACCTAGGGGAATCTCGCAGGGTGGTGGTGGCACTGATAGTGGTAATGGCACACATGTTTCCACTGGTACTGATGCTGGTTGAAGCATCTAAACGCAGCCATCACACATGTACATTGCTAAATGATAAATCCTCTACATACTCTAGATATGTACATACATACTACAAACTCTACCTACTCACATGAAAAGGTATCACTCTCTTATTTGAAAAATAGACTTGACAGTGACACTGGCAATGGCAGGGATAGTGAGCAAGGCTGTTCTACTACTCCTCACCATGATCTTCCTTGTAGGGAGGCCACATCTAGACCAAGCACATGGTCATCGTTATGATAATCATCACCAACTGTTCCTCCAACTCCTGCTCCTCCTCTCCCACGCCAACATCAGTCATCCATAAGTGAATGTGTGGCCAGGAGACATCAGTATGAGCCCAGTCATCCAACAGTTGTACAACTTAACTGGCCCCTGGCCAAACTGCTGTTAGTGCAGTCGATGCTGTACCACTTAGTGGGTTCCACTGCGTTTCATGAACTGATGGGAAGCGCTAAACCTCCGCCATTATTTCTCTAGGAAAGCTGTCCCTGCTTTATATCATTATGTGTAGGAGAACATCAGCCTTTTCTTGTATAAGTCAGTCTGTGGAAATATACATGCCACCTTCGACATGTGGAACAGCAATTATGGCTTTCACAGCCCACTGAGTCAGTGTTTTGAGCAGCACTGTCCACAGTCCAGAAACGCAGCAAGGTCAGATGCTATTTGTTCCCCCAAATGTGCAGGCCCAGTTCCAACACCATGCAACACCCATTCACGTCCTCTGGATCCTCCTGTCTGGACTGTTTCTGGCCACCATATTAACCAGGGAAAGCCATTGCTTCCACTCTTCTTTCTCCTGCCCTCCCCCTTCGTTTCTCCTCTGCCCTCATTTCTTGTGTATAAAACAAAGCGCTAACATGCAGTTTTGCAAATTAGCCCCATAAGGACACATCCAAAAAAAGACCTTAAGAACACAGCCCCATTTTTCAAACCTGACACATGTCATTTTATATGGTAATAACATTGAGACAGTTTTTTTTTTTTTTTTTTGGCACATTGTACTTCATATTATTTGTAAAAATGTATCGATATTTTTTGCATTTATTTATGAAAAAAATAGGAAATTTAGTGGATATTTGGAAAAATTTGCAATTTTCAAAATGTAAATACTCTGCTTTTCAGACATATACAGATATATATATATATATATATACAGTCATATGAAAAAGTTTGGGCACCCCTATTAATCTTAATCATTTTTAGTTCTAAATATTTGGGTGTTTGCAACAGCCATTTCAATTTGATATATCTAATAACTGATGGACACAGTAATATTTCAGGATTGAAATGAGGTTTATTGTACTAACAGAAAATGTGCAATATGCATTAAACCAAAATTTGACCGGTGTAAAAATTTGGGTACCCTTATCATTTTATTGATTTGAATACTCCTAACTACTTTTACTGACTTACTGAAGCACAAAATTGGTTTTGTAACCTCACTGAGCTTTGAACTTCATAGCCAGGTGTATCCAATCATGAGAAAAGATATTTAAGGTGGCCAATTGCAAGTTGTTCTCCTATTTGAATCTCCTCTGAAGAGTGGCATCATGGGCTCCTCAAAACAACTCTCAAATGATCTGAAAACAAAGATTGTTCAACATAGTTGTTCAGGGGAAGGATACAAAAAGTTGTCTCAGAGATTTAACCTGTCAGTTTCCACTGTGAGGAACAAGATAAGGGAATGGAAGACCACAGGGACAGTTCTTGTTAAGCCCAGAAGTGGCAGGCCAAGAAAAATATCAGAAAGGCAGAGAAGAAGAATGGTGAGAACAGTCAAGGACAATCCACAGACCACCTCCAAAGAGCTGCAGCATCACTTGCTGCAGATGGTGTCACTGTGCATCGGTCAACAATACAGCACACTTTGCACAAGGAGAAGCTGTATGGGAGAGTGATGCGAAAGAAGCCGTTTCTGAAAGCACGCCACAAACAGAGTCGCCTGAGGTATGCAAAAGCACATTTGGACAAGCCAGCTTCATTTTGGAAGAAGGTCCTGTGGACTGATGAAACAAAGATTGAGTTGTTTGGTCATACAAAAAGGCGTTATGCATGGCGTCAAAAAACCACAGCATTCCAAGAAAAACACTTGCTACCCACTGTAAAATTTGGTGGAGTTTCCATCATGCTTTGGGGCTGTGTGGCCAATGCCAGCACCGGGAATCTTGTTAAAGTTGAGGGTCGCATGGATTCAACTCAGTATCAGCAGATTCTTGAGAATAATGTACAAGAATCAGTGACGAATTTGAAGTTACACCGGGGATGGATATTTCAGCAAGACAATGATCCAAAACACAGCTCCAAATCTACTCAGGCATTCATGCAGAGGAACAATTACAATGTTCTGGAATGGCCATCCCAGTCCCCAGACCTGAATATCATTGAACATCTGTGGGATAATTTGAAGCGGGCTGTCCATGCTCGCCAACCATCAAACTTAACTGAACTGGAATTGTTTTGTAAAGAGGAATGGTCAAAAATACCTTCATCCAGGATCCAGGAACTGATTAAAAGCTACAGGAAGCGACTAGAGGCTGTTATTTTTGCAAAAGGAGGATCTACTAAATATTAATGTCACTTTTCTGTTGAGGTGCCCATACTTTTGCATCGGTCAAATTTTGGTTTAATGCATATTGCACATTTTCTGTTAGTACAATAAACCTCATTTCAATCCTGAAATATTACTGTGTCCATCAGTTATTAGATATATCAAATTGAAATGGCTGTTGCAAACACCCAAATATTTAGAACTAAAAATGATTAAGATTAATAGGGGTGCCCAAACTTTTTCATATGACTGTATATATATACAGTACAGACCAAAAGTTTGGACACACCTTCTCATTCCAAGAGTTTTCAGTATTTTCATGACTATAAAAATTGTAGATTCACACTGAAGGCATCAAAACTATGAATTAACACATGTGGAATTATATACTTAACAAAAAAGTGTGAAACAACTGAAAATATGTCTTATATTCTAGGTTCTTCAAAGTAGCCACCTTTTGCTTTGATTACTGCTTTGCACACTCTTGGCATTCTCTTGATGAGCTTCAAGAGGTAGACCTGAAATGGTCTTCCAACAGTCTTGAAGGAGTTCCCAGAGATGCTTAGCACTTGTTGGCCCTTTTGCCTTCACTCTGCGGTCCAGCTCACACCAAACCATCTCGATTGGGTTCAGGTCTGGTGACTGTGGAGGCCAGGTCATCTGGCGTAGCACCCCATCACTCTCCTTCTTGGTCAAATAGCCCTTACACAGTCTGGAGGTGTGTTTGGGGTGATTGTCCTGTTGAAAAATAAATGATGGTCCAACTAAACGCAAACCGGATGGAATAGCATGCTGCTGCAAGATGCTGTGGTAACCATGCTGGTTCAGTATTCCTTCAATTTTGAATAAATCCCCAACAGTGTCACCAGCAAAGCACCCCCACACCATCACACCTCCTCCTCCATGCTTCACGGTGGAAACCAGGCATGTAGAGTCCATTCGTTCACCTTTTCTGCGTCGCACAAAGACACGGTGGTTGGAACCAAAGATCTCAAATTTGGACTCCTCAGACCAAAGCACAGATTTCCACAGGTCTAATGTCCATTCCTTGTGTTCTTTAGCCCAAACAAGTCTCTTCTGCTTGTTGCCTGTCCTTAGCAGTGGTTTCCTAGCAGCTATTTTACCATAAAGGCCTGCTGCACAGTCTCCTCTTAACAGTTGTTGTAGAGATGTGTCTGCTGCTAGAACTCTGTGTGGCATTGACCTGGTCTCTAATATGAGCTGCTGTTAACCTGCAATTTCTGAGGCTGGTGACTCGGATGAACTTATCCTCCGCAGCAGAGGTGAAACTTGGTCTTCCTTTCCTGGGGCGGTCCTCATGTGAGCCAGTTTCTTTGTAGAGCTTGATGGTTTTGGCCACTGCACTTGGGGACACTTTCAAAGTTTTCCCAATTTTTCGGACTGACTGACCTTCATTTCTTAAAGTAATGATGGCCACTCGTTTTTCTTTACTTAGCTGCTTTTTCTTGCCATAATACAAATTCTAACACTCCATTCAGTAGGACTATCAGCTGTGTATCCACCTGACTTCTGAACAACACAACTGATGGTCCCAACCCCATTTATAAGGCAAGAAATCCCACTTATTAAACCTGACAGGGCACACCTGTGAAGTGAAAACCATTTCAGGTGACTACCTCTTGAAGCTCATCAAGAGAATGCCAAGAGTGTGCAAAGCAGTAATCAATGCAAAAGGTGGCTACTTTGAAGAACCTAGAATATAAGACATATTTTCAGTTGTTTCACACTTTTTTGTTAAGTATTTATTCATGTGTTAATTCATAGCTTTGATGCCTTCAGTGTGAATCTACAATTTTTATAGTCATGAAAATACAGAAAACTCTTGGAATGAGAAGGTGTGTCCAAACTTTTGGTCTGTACTATATATATATATATATATATATATATATATATATATATATACAATATGGGGGTGGAATTTAGACATTTTATTTTTTTTTTTCAATAATATATTAATTTAGCCCTAAATTTTACACATTAACATAGGTTTAAAGGAGAAAATGCACCTCACAGTTTGTTAGGCCATTTCTCCTGAGCAGAGAAATACCTCATGTGTGGATGTAAACTGCTGTTTTGGCACACAGCAGCACGCCAAACGGAAGAAGCGCTGCTGGGCATTTGAAAAGCATATTTTGCTGAAATAGATTTCAGGTGTCATGTCTTATTTGCAGAGCCCCTAAAGTACAACTACAGTGGAAACCCCCAAAGTGACACCATTTTGGAAACTACACCACTCGAGGAATTTATCAAGGGGTATAGCTACTTCACAGATTTTAGTAATATTGGGACATGAAAATGAAAAATTACTAAAACATCACTTTATTCCCAAATGTTTCATTTTCACAAGGAGAAAAAGTACCCACAGTTTGTTAAACAATGGCAGGGTTCAGAATGGAAAGAGTGCTATAGGACTTTTCAAGGGCAGATTTTGCTGGAATAGTTTTTGGGCGCCATGTCACATTTGCAGAGCCCCTAGAGTACTGATACAATAGAGATCCCCCAAAAATGACCCCATTTTTGAAACTATACCCTTCACAGAACATATCAAGGGGTATAGTGAGCATTTTGACCCCACAGCTGTTTCACGGATTTTATTAACATTGGAGCATGAAAATGAAAAATTACTTTTTTTTCCAAGAAACCATCAATTTATCCCCAAACCTTTCAAAGGTTCAAAGGCAGATTTTGCTGGAATAGTTTGCAAGTGCCATGTCGCATTTGCAGAGCCCCTACAGTATCAGCACAATGGAAACCCCCTCCAAAAAGTTACCCCATTTTGGATACTACACCCCTCACAGAATTTATCAAGGGGTATAGTGAGCATTTGGAGCCAAGAGATTCCAAAAGGAAATGTGCAGTGGATGATGCAAAATGACATTTCAAATGTTTCCAGATATCTGCTATTTCAGTGCCCAATAGGTCCAGCCCTAATGTTTTGCCTGGAAATACAACAGGGCTCAGAAGTGAAAGAGTACCATGTGCATTTGAAGCAAAATGATGGCAAAAAACTTGTTACTTCTGACATTTTTCTTCCATTTTATTTTACAACATTCACTGTGTGGGTTAACTATTAGTTTAATTTAATTGTACAGCTCATTATGGAAGCTTCAATACCAAATGTGTGGTGTTTTATACTGTGAATTGTGTTTTGACATCATATATGGGAAAATGGGCATTTTATAGGGACCTCATTATATTTTATTTTTTTTTATCACTTTTTTTTGTCCCAATAGGGGACATGAACCAGCGATTTTCTGATTATTGGAATGTATAATCTCCAGACAGGCCTGGCTAATATATCCTAATCAGGATCAAGGTCAAAGAAGCCGGTCGCAGACATGGGGCCATTGAACAGGCCCAGGCTGCTGAATAAGGAGCACAACCCCCATCAGCGGGGACACAAAGGTACTGGGTTGCTAGGGCAACCCCTTATATGCCACAGTCATGATTGATCATGGTATCTAAGGGGTTAACACCCCCTTAATCGGAGCTCAGCTCTGGCTGTGGGTGTTACAGGAGGGTGTCAGCTGTTTATTACAGCTGACATTCGCTCTCAGTGTTACCCATTCAGCTTCTGCTTCTCCATGACGTACTGTTAAGTCATAGTATGGAAGGGCTCCTTGCCAACTCCAACTGGGCAACATTGCCAGAAACAAGCCCTATAAAAAACCTCAGCCATTTTAGGTACAGTCATTTCACATCGTACTTAGTGCAGGGAGAGATGTCAGCAGGCGCTAGGGAAAGTGGTAGAAAACAATTCAAAACTGAGAAAAGAGCCTTAGAACTGTAGGGAAAGGATAGTTAGGAATTTACAGAAGAGTATTGAAGCAGAACAGGATTCATTTGGGGTGGTTGCAGCGTCAGTATTAGCAACAATCGTACTACACATTGCAGCACTCACTGCCATTATACGGCTGCTCATTGCAGGTTTGCAATACATCATACCTGTGTGTTCAAGGTAGAACATTACAAGCCTTTTGCAGTACAGTAGTGGCAAAAAAACTGAATTCTTATACAGTAAACTGTGCATTAATCTGTTATAATGTCTTTTTAAAGGTGTTTAGTAGTGGGGAAAATAATAAAGGGGCTTATTCGCCATTGTGTTGAAGGTAGAAAATTATAGGCCTTTTGCCGTGAACTAGTGACAAAAAACATAATTCTTATACAGTAATCTGTGCATTAATCTGTTATAACGCCTTTTTAAAGGCGTTTATTCTTGGGGGAAATACTAAAGGGGTTTATTTGCCATTGTCTTAAAGGTAGAAAATTAGAGGTCTTTTTCGGTGAAATACTGACAAAAAAACATAATTCTTATATAGTAATCTGTGCATTAATCTGTTATAACGTCTTTTCAAGGTGTTTATTATTGGGGAAAATAATAAGGGGCTTATTCGCCGTTGTGTGTTGTAGATAGAAAATTACAGGCCTTTTTGCCCTGTATTATTTTCTTTTTCATTTACTTATTTGATATAATAGTATGTCAGACAGAGAAGCGACAGGCCCAGAAGAGGGGCACAGGCCTAAATGTTTCTGGTGCAGGCACAGGTCGCAGCAGAATAAGGGTGCGTGGCAGCAGGGGTCACTTACAGAGGCCTGAGCTACCAGTGTCAGCTAGCGGTCGTGTCTGGACCAGCAACCAAATGGTGGTAGAATGGTTGACTCGGTCACCCACTTCATCCCAAGTCACATCAGACATCCCCAGCCAAGAGTCGTTGGGTTCGTCAGACATAACCCTTAGTTGGCATGGTATTCCCTATGCCCTCATGTGTCCTCAACCTGCCTCTGTTCTTTTTGTTCCCTCAGCCAGAGAAATACTCTATGCTGTGGGCTCAGATCCACTATACAGTGAGGAGGAGCTACTAGAGGACAGGCAGCAGCTAGGGCCCAGCCAAGATGTGGAGGAGACATCTGCCGCTTCCTGCGGTAGGCAGGCAAGTAGTGATGAGGAGAGTGGCATGGGAGCTGGTGTTGCGAGCAGTCAGTCTCCTGGCTCAGAGACCGTTGAGGAGGACATCGGTGACCTGCAGACAGTTGTGGATGATGATGTAGCCGATTGAAATTGGGAACCGGATGACGAAGGGGCTTCATCGTCATCTGGAGAAGAGGATGGCAGCTTGTGCACAAGGCAGCGGCGGAGTCAGCAGGGTGGCAGCAGTGGGAGGTCGGGTGCCAAACGTGCCTGGGGTAGACCACTGCTTTGCAGGAGCCTACCTGCCCGGAAAGCATTGGTATAGGGGTTCACGGAGGCAGTGGCGGCAGCAGTCAGTTAGTGCAAAATGTTGGGGGTAAAATCACCTACTTGGCAGTGTGGCAGTTTTTTGTTAAGCCGCTGGGGGAGGTGAACATGGCCATATGTGTAATCTGTGGGCAGAAGGTGAAGCATGGCTAGGGTGCCATGTTGGTATCACAGCCCTGCATCAACATATTCAGCGTCACCATAAAGTGGCCTGGGAGAACCGTGGCTCCAATGTGGTGGCCTAGCCTGCCGCAGCAACCGCTGCATCACTCAGTGCATCACCCATTTCAGCTAGTCAAGGCTCCACCACCTCAGCTGAAGGAAGCTGTGTGTACTTTCTATCATCTGCTGGTCGTGATGCTCCTGCTCCTCCTCCTCCTCCTAGTCAGTCACTACGTCAGCAATCCATCACTGAATCGATTTTGAAGAGACAACAGTATGCGTGCACTCATCCAATGGTGCAGAAGCTGAAAGTGCTCCTGTCCAAGTTGCTGGTTATGCAGTCCCTCCCTTTTCATCTGGTGGACTCTGCACCTTTCAGAGAACTGATGGTAGTACCAGCCCTTCACAAATATGTAGAACAGAAGGCGGGCCCGTATCTTGAGCCTGTCGGTGTCTGCCAAAGTGCACGGCAGCGCCGACTTGTGGAGCTGTAACTACGGTCAAGGAAAATATATGTCCTTTACGGGCCACTGGGTTAATGTGGTTCCTGCTTAGACACACCAGCAACTTGGACAGGTGACACAGCTTCCGCCTCCACGTTCTAACGCCATTGGTCCTGCAACAGTGACTGCCTCATCCTCCACTGTGTCCTCAGTTCTCCACTGCAGGGACAATTCACAGTGCTCCTCCAGCATATCACATGTACGGGGCACAGCGGTGTCACGCTGTTCTACACCTCGTTTGCCTGGGCGAACTAAGTCATACAGGGAAGGAACTGCTCCATGTCCTCAATCAAGAAATCGAAACCTGGCTGTCGCCAAGACAAATTAAAAACGAAACCATGGTGACCGACAATGGAAAGAACATGTTGTCGGCGCTGCATCAAGGAGGGTTGAGCCATGTGCCCTGCTTGGCGTACGTGTTCAGTCTGGTTGTCAAGCGTTTCCTTAAGTGTTCCACCCATTTGCAATACATCTTAAAAATGTCAAGGAAACTTTGCATGCACTTCAGCCACTCATACACTGACAAGCACACCCTCCTTGAGCTGCAGCGGCAGAACAGCCTCCCAAAACATAGAGTGATATGCGATGTTTTCACCCGTTGGAATTCAACCCTCCATATGTTGGACCAACTGTATGAACAGAGAAAGGCCATAAACGATTTCTTGATGATCCAAGCAGACAGAGGTACTCCCCTGTGTAACTTCAATGTTAGCCAGTGGCAGCTCATGCATGACACCTGCCGTTTGCTCGTTCCCTTTGAGGAGGCCACTTTATTAGTCAGTCGCCAGGACTACGGGATGAACAACGTCATTCCACTGATTCATATCCTGGAAAAGATGCTTGTAAATCTTGCAGGTCAGGGGACTGGAGACGTAGTTCCTACATCTCACGGCCGCATGAGCCCTGTCGAGGCTGAACTGGAGGAGGAGGAGGAGGCAAACATTGGAGCACAAGCAATGTGTAGCGAAATGGGTGGTTTTTCCACACGGGTGACAGAAGAGGAGGAGAAGGAGCAGCCAGAAGAGCAAGAGGGAGATGAGGAAGATGAGGCAGATGACCCAGACACACCGTGGCAGTATGCAGTGGAGATGGATGCAGAGAGTCCCTCGGAGTCACTTGCGCAAACGGCCAGATGAATGCTCACTTGTTTGCGTAGTGACAGCCAAATTATCACCATTCGGCAGAGGGATGACTACTGGCTCTCCACCATGTTAGACCCTCACTACAGGTCAAAAATATGGGCCTTTTTTACACCCGCTGAGAGGGACGACAAACTGAACTACTATAGAGACATCCTATGTAGCAAGTTGGCCACTGCCTATCTGCGCCATCGTCCATCCTCTTGCAGGTCTGACCGGGGGGGGCCTGAGCACTCACCTTGCACTGTCATGGCAGCTGTGGGCGGGGGTGGGGGTGGCAGGAGCAGTATCAGCTCCATCAGCAGCAGCCTGAGCCTAGAGTCGCTGATGAGCAGCTTTCTTCACCCACATAGTGAAGAAACTGCTCATCAGCAGCTAGACACAGAGCAGAACCTGAATCAGCAGGTGGTGCCATACTTAGAGTGCACCCTGCCACCTGTCATGGAAGATCCGCTGGACTACTGGGCATCCAAACTGGATTTGTGGCTGCAACTGGTGGCCGAGTTTGCCCTGGAAAAGCTGTCCTGCCCAGCCAGTAGTGTGGCATCAGAGCGGGTGTTTAGTGTGCCGGGGGCCATAGTTACCCCAAGGAGAACTCGCCTGTCCACCCAAAATTTGGAGAGACTGACCATTGTCAAGATGAATCAGGCATGGATCAGCGAGAATTTCCAACCACCAATGTCTGATGACTGATGCCTGATGCCTCATGCTGCTGCCACCTCCACATTATATCGCCTTGTCACTCATTCTCCTGCCACTGGGTCACTCTATGGCCTCCTCATCCTGCTGCCACTGGGTCTCTCTATGGCCTCCTCATGCTGCTGCCAATGGGTTGCTCTATGGCCTACTCATGCTGCTGCCAACTCCACATCATGTCGCCTTGCCACTCTGTGGCCTACTTATTCTGTTGCCACTGGGTCACTCTGTGTTCTCCTCATGCTGCGGCCACCGGGTCACTGTATGGCCTCCTCATGCTGCTGCCAACTCCACATTATGTCACCTTGCTACTCTGTGTTCTTCTCATGCCGCTGCCCCCAGGTCACTGTATGGCCTCCTCATGCTGCTGCCACCAAGTCACTGTATGCCCTCTTCATGTTGCTGCCACTGCTGGGTCACTGTATGGCCTTCTCATGCTGCTGCCACCAGGTCACTGTATGTTCTCCTTATGCCGCTGCCACTGGGTCACTGTTTGCCCTCCCCATGCCGCTGCCACAGGGTCACTGTATGTCCTCCTCATGCTGCTGCCACCGGGTCACTGTATGGCCTCCTCATGCCGCTGCCACTGGGTCACTGTATGGCCACCTCATGCTGCTGCCAACTACACATTATGTTGTCTTGCCACTCTGTGGCCTCCTCATCCTGCTGCCACTGGGTCACTATATGCCCTCCTCATGCTGCTGCCACTGAGTCACTGTATGTCCTCATGCTGCTACAACTGGGTCACTGTATGGCCTCCTCATGCTGCTGCCACTGAGTCACTGTATGGCCTCCTCATGCTGCTGCCACTGGGTCACTGTATGCCCTCCTCATGCCGCTGCCCTTGGTTTACTGTATGGCTTCCTCATTCCGGTGCCAATGGTTGACTGTATGCCCTCCATATGCTACTGCCACTAGGTCACTGTATGGCCTCCTCATGCTGCTGCCAACTCCACATTATGTTGCCTTGCCACTCTGTGGCCTCCTCATCCTGCTGCCACCGGATCACTGTATGGCCTCCTCATGCCACTGCCATTGGGTCACTGTATGCCCTCCTCATGCTGCTTCCACTGGGTCACTGTATGTCCTCCTCATGCTGCTACAACTGGGTCACTGGATCGCTTCCTCATGCTGCTGCCACTGGGTCACTGTATGCCCTCCTCATGCCGCTGCCACCGGGTCACTGTATGCCCTACTCATGCTGCTGCCAATTCCACATTATGTCGCCTTGCCACTCTGTGTCCTCCTCGTGCTGTTGCCAACCCCACATTATGTCGCCTTGCCACTCTGTAGCCTACTCATGCTGCTGCAACCTCCACATTATGTTGTCTTGTCACTCTGTGGCCTCCTCATGCTGCTGCCAACTCCACATTATGTCGCCTTGCCACTCTGTAGACATCTTTGTGGAATCAGCAGATAATGGTGTAAAATGAGTGCGCTCTTTCACGCTACAGTAGGATGCTGGGACTCTGCACGGTTCTTTATACCTTGCAGTAACATGGACCTATAAGGCTGAGTTCACACTTGAGTGAGTTGGTCAGTTTTGGCCCCAAAACTGGCCAAATAAGTGAAGTGTGCAGTGGTTCTAAGAGCGACGCCTGTCATATGTGTGTCATACTGACTCACAGTATTGTTTCACTACCACAGCAGGCTCCCTATGCATGTTACTGCAAGGCACAGTGTTCTACACCACTATACAGGCTCTGTGAAGCCAGGAAATACCTGTTTGTTTAACGCAATTCGCCACAAATTAATTTGGATCGAAGTGAATCTTTTTGGAAACTTCGGAGAATCGGTCGATTCGAATTTTTGATAAATTCGCTCATCTCTACTGCTGATTAACAATATTGAGAGCACTGCAATATTTTGAAATTCTGATTGTCGACATTACATCTTACATTCCCTTAACTGTCAGTCCTCAGGTATAATTTATTTTGCTACATGCCCTTGCGGCCTCATTTATGTGGGACTAAAAACTCATCAGCTACGTTGTTGCATAAGGCTTGACAGAATTTTCAGTCCAGCTGCTTCACCTTTAAGGTTACAGTGTCAACCTTGGAAGCTTCTACAGTCATGGCCAAAAGTTTTGAGAATGACACAAATATTATATTTTCACATGTTCTGCTGCCCTCTGGTTTTTATGTGTGTTTGTCAGATGTTTTTATCACATACAGAAATATAATTGCATTCATATTATGAGTAACAGAAGCTTATATTGACAGTTAGAATGAGTTAATGCAGCAAGTCAATATTTGCAGTGTTGACCCTTCTTCTTCAGAACCTCTGCAATTCTCCCTGGCATGCTCTCAATCAACTTCTGGACCAAATCCTGACTGATAGCAGTCCATTCGTGCAGAATCAATGCTTTAATTTTGTCTGAATTTGTTGGTTTTTGTTTGTCCACCCGTCTCTTGATGATTGACCACAAGTTCTCAATGGGATTAAGATCTGGGGAGTTTCCAGGCCATGGACCCAAAATCTCTATGTTTTGTTCCCTGAGCCATTTAGTTATCACCTTTGCTTTATGGCAAGGTGCTCCATCATGCTGGAAAAGGCATTGTTGAGCGCCAAACTGCTCTTGGACGGTTGGGAGAAGTTGCTCTTGGAGGACATTCTGGTACCATTCTTTATTCATGGCTGTGTTTTTAGGCAAGACTGTGAGAGAGCCGATTCCCTTGGCTGAGAAGCAACCCCACACATGAATGGTTTCAGGATGCTTTACAGTTGGCATGAGACAAGACTGGTGGTAGCGCTCACCTCTTCTTCTCCGAATAAGCTGTTTTCCAGATGTTCCAAACAATCGAAAAGGGGATTCATCAGAGAAAATGACTTTACCCCAGTCCTCAGCAGTCCACTCCCTGTACCTTTTGCAGAATATCAGTCTGTCCCTGATGTTTTTTCTGGAGAGAAGTGGCTTCTTTGCTGCCCTCCTTGAGACCAGGCCTTGCTCCAAGAGTCTCCGCCTCACAGTGTGTGCAGATGCACTCACACCTGCCTGCTGCCATTCCTCAGCAAGCTCTGCACTGCTGGTAGCCCGATCCTGCAGCTGAAACACTTTTAAGAGACGGTCCTGCCGCTTGCTGGTCTTTCTTGGGCGCCCTGGAGCCTTTTTGGCACTAATGGAACCTCTCTCCTTGAAGCTCTTGATGATGCGATAGATTGTTGACTGAGGTGCAATCTTTCTAGCTGCAATACTCTTCCCAGTTAGGCCATTTTTGTGCAGTGCAATGATGACTGCACGTGTTTCTTTAGAGATAACCATGGTTAACAGAAGAAAAACAATGATGGCAAGCACCAGCCTCCTTTTAAAGTGTCCAGTGGTGTCATTCTTACTTAATCATGACAGATTGATCTACAGCCCTGTCCTCATCAACACCCACACCTGTGTTAATGGAGCAATCACTGAAACGATGTTAGGTGGTCCTTTTAAGGCAGGGCTGCAATGATGTTGAAATGTGTTTTGGGGGATAAAGTTCATTTTCTAGGCAAATATTGACTTTGCAAGTAATTGCTGTTAAGCTGATCACTCTTTATAACATTCTGGAGTATATGCAAATTGCCATTAGAAAAACTGAAGCAGTAGACTTTGTAAAAATTTATATTTGTATCATTCTCAAAACTTTTGGCCATGACTGTACAGTTTCAGAAGTTCCCTGGGTTGATGCAATTAGCAGCTGAGGAGGCCTATATCAGACCCCGCCCTCCTGACACAGGTGCCGACTAATTGTAGTTCACATCCTAGTTGGCTCTGTATCTGATTGTCTTGTTTGCTTCATACTGACCCCCTGGCTTGTTTTTGGATTCTCTTTTGTCTGCTCATTTTTGCCTATGATGTGCCCATTTGGATTTTTGACCCTTTGCCAGTTTTCCGGATTTCGTATTTGTCTTCTGATTTTGCCTCTGATTTCCTCTCCTGCTTTTGAATCATGCCTGTACGACTTGTCTCCTGCCTCCAATCTGCTGTGTAAGTTATCGTGAGTTTTGTTTTGGTTCCAGCCAGCAGTGTGTTTATTATTGGTACATCCTTCTGTTTGGTGACAATTCAGACTCCCAGATTCAGCAACAGTCCATCTGGCTTCGCGGCAGGCTCTGGTGAAGGCATTTGGGGGTCTGTCTTGGCTCACAGTAAGTAGTGTGCTGGTTTTAAATAGCTGTCTCTACTGCTTTCTGTTATCAGTCAACTCCTGCCATTGCGTTTGTGAGGCCTTGAATCAAAACCAGAACAGATAAGTCGGCTCCTGTGTCAGGAGGGTGGATCTAATATAGGCCTCCTCAGCTACTCTTAACCCAGGGAACTTCTAAAACTGTAGAAGCTTCCCAGGTAGACACGATAACCTTAAAGGTGAAGCCTTATTGCACTTAATGATTATTCTAACATCTCTTACAGCGATTGCACACTTGCTGCCTATCTCGTATCATCAAATTTTTCCATTATGCCTTTGTCACTTCCGGTGATGATGTCACTGCCCCTTTCGATTTTTATATTTATCGATTTCACCTGTTCTTCTGCATCATGTGTATGTCTGCTTGAGTGTTTATTGGACTATATATTATATATAATGTTACACTGTTCAACCACTTGGGCATTTCCCCAGACGAAGTTGTTCGGTGAAAGGCGCGTCAGGGCACATCCATTATTGATCTGAATCTCACTCTTTTTTCCATTAGATTTATATGTACTTCCTTATGACCCTCTTTGATGGCAGTTATTATGTGGTTTACAGTGGTTTGCAACTTATTCATACCCCTTGAACTTTTCCACATTTTGTCACCTTTCAATGACAAACATAAATGTATTTTATTGAAATTTTAAGAGGCAGACCTATGCAAAGTAGCACATAATTGTGAAGTGGAACGAAAATTATACTTGGTTTTCAAAATTGTAATCAAATAAAGATCTGAAAAGTGTGATGTGCAAAAGTATTCAGCCCCCCCTATATCAATACTTTGTAGAGCCACCTTTCACTGCAATTACAGCTGCAAGTCTTTTGGGGTATGTTTCTACCAGCTTTGCGCATCTAGAGACTGAGATTTGCCCATTCTTCTTTGCAAAATAGCTCAAGCTCAGACAGATTGGATGGAGAGTGTCTGTGAACAGCAATTTTCATATCTTGCCACAGATGCTCAATGGGATTTAGGTCTGGACTTTGAATGAGCCATTCTAACACATGAATATTCTTTGATCTAAACCATTCCACTGTAGCTCTGGCTGTATGTTTAGGGTCATTGTCTTGCTGGAAAATGAATCTCCTTCCCAGTCTCAAGTCTTTTGCAGCCTCCAAAAGGTTTTCTTCCAGGATTGCCCTGAATTTAGCTCCATCCATCTTCCCATCAACTCTGACCAGCTTCCCTGTCCCTGCTGAAGAAAAGCATCCCCATAGCATGATAATGCCACTACCATGTATCACAGTGGGGATGGTGTGTTCAGTGCAGTGTTACTTTTCCACCACACATAGCACTTTGCATTTAGTCCAAAAGGTTCAACTTTGGTCTTATCTGACCAGAGCACCTTCTTCCACATGTTTGCTGCATTGCTTATATGGCTTGTGGCAAACTGCAAATGGCACTTCTTATCTCTTTCTTTCAACAATGGTTTTCTTCTTGCCACTCTTCCATAAAGGCCAGATTTGTGGAGTGCACGATTTATAGTTGACCTGTGGACAGATTCTTCAACCTGAGCTGTGGATTTCTGCAGCTCCTCCAGCATGACCATGGGCCTCTTGGTTGCTTCTCTAACCAGTGCTATCCTTGCTCTATATGTTAGTTTAGGTATAGGGGGCTGAATACTTTTGCACATCACACTTTTCAGATTTTTATTTGATAAAGTTTTGAAAACCATGTATCATTTTTGTTCCACTTCACAATTATATGCTACTTTGTGTGGGTCTATCACTTAAAATCTCAATCTCAAGGTGACAAAAAAAGTTTAAGTATGAATACTTTTGCAAGCCACTGTATCCTCTGTATTCATCTTGACTCTATGTATGTTTTATTTTGCTAAATAAAGATATTTTTTACATATTTGGTTGTTACTGTGAGTTGTCAGTTGTATATTCAATTTCACTTGCAGTGTTTTTTGCGCTATTTGTGATCAGGGCTTTGGAAGACCTCCTGGCTGATTCCCGTACAGGAAAAGAAAGGGATCAGTAACTTGACCAACTTTCGCCCAATAGCGCTGATTTCACAGTTATTTGGATGCCTTGTCCTACCACAACTAAAATTGCGCATGGCGCTGCAACTTGACCACTTTCAATTCACCACTGTGCAACATGGGGTTGGATGATGCTCTCATCCACCTCCATTAAAGAGTATGCATGCACCTAGAGGGTTGGGGTTCCTTAGTTCAAATCAACATCTTTGACTTCAGTTGCACCTTCAACACCATTCGGCCAAGCCTACTTGAAGTGAAATTACAGTAAATGTCAGATCTCAGGCTACCCACAAACAGACCCCAGCACCACAAGGTAAGATTTTATCACCCTTCCTCTTCGCTATATTCACATCAGACTTTCAATATGACTTCGACCCCTGCTTCCTGTAGAAATTCTCAGATGACTGCAATGGTGAGCTGTATAAACCAGAGTTTCCAACTGACCTGCCCGTGGACTAGTACTGAGCCATGTTTCACTTGGTACCAGGTCGCACAGTCATTGGGGACCTCAGTAGGCTACTATGTGTCCGGTGATGCTCCTATGCTTCGTATAATCTGCGGCAAAGAAGCATAAGTCCGTCACCTGATAAGTGTCCACAGGAACTGTTTTTGAGAGTGATCTGCTGGTTTAGGCTACACCTGCAGATCATGTTTATCTTACCTGATTACTGATGCAGCTCCTGGGATCTCTTCTAACACACAGGATGTGTGCATCTTTTATTCTGCTCCTGGAAACATTGCTATGATGCCACTGGAGCCGGGGATAAGAATAGAAGATGCACACATCCTGTGTACTGAGCTTCGTTATTAAGCAAGTATAATGTAATTGTGAGGGGGAGGGGTTACTATTACCTGTGGGGGGCACTATTACAGTAATAGTGCCCCCCCCCCCACAGTTAATAACAGTCCACCACAGGTTATGTTATGAACTGGGGGGGAACTATAACTGTAATAGAGCCCTGTTAGTGCCCCCCATGGGTAATAGTCCCACCGACACACAGATAATATTACCCGTGGGGGTACTATTACAGCAGTAATAGTGCCCCCTGAGTGATGGTGCCACCCGCCCTACCCATACTTTTATTAAGGGAGCTGTCCATACCACCAATATGTTATGCAGGAGAGAAATCTCCCTTAATAAAGTATAGAGAAATGTATAAATGTAATCATTAAACAGACACTTTATTTTGTTTTCTTATGAGTCGTCCAATCTCCCCAACCCTGACCTGCCATTGAAAACTCGGCCCCAAGCCCCTCCTCCCACCGGGCCACAGGAAAATTGGCCTACAAGAAAGTAGTCCTTGGTATAAAAAAGGTTGAGGACCCCTGGTATAAACAACAGAGTTGACAGGGAGTACAGGGACATTGAGGATAAATTTGCAACCTGAGGTGGTAGAAATGGCCTTGTCCTACATAGTAGATGAGGTTGGATGAAGACATCAGTCCATCAAGTCCAACCTATAACCCTACAGTCCCCTACAGTGTTGATCCAGAGGAAGGCAAAAAAAAACCCATGAGGCTTATGCCAATTGCCCCATTTCATGGGAAAAAATTCCTTCCCGACTCCAACCTGGCAATCAGTATAAAACCCTGGATCAACGTGCCCTTAAAATCAAGAACCCGTAATGTTGTTCTGTTCAAGAAAGGCATCCAGGCCCTCTTTGACGTTGTTCAAAGAATCCATTATCACCACTTCCTGGGGCAGAGAGTTCAATAGCCTCGTTGTTCTTACTGTAAAGTATCCTCTTCAATGTTGCTGGTGAAACTTTCTCTCCTCCAGTCGTAGAGGATGTCCCCTTGTAACTGTCACTGGCCTAGGGGTAAAAAGATCATTAGAAAGTTCTTTGTGCTGTCCCTCCATGTATTTGTACATTGTTATTAGATCTCCCCGTAGACGTCTTTTCTCTAAACTGAATAACCCCAAGTTTGTTAATCTATCGTTGTACTCCAATCCACCCATTCCTCTAATAATTTTGGTTGCCATTCTTTCCACTCTTTCTAGTTCGATTATGTATTTCTTATATACTGGGGCCTAGAATTGTGCACAATAGTCTAAGTGTGGCCGTACCAGTGATTTGTATAGAGGCATAACTATGTTCTTGTCATGAGAATCTATATCTTTTTTTGATGCATCCCATAATTTTATTTGCCTTGGCAGCAGCTGCCTGGCACTGGTCACTAAAGGTAAGCTTATTGTCCACCAAAATCCCCAAGTCTTTTTCATTGGCAGTCTTAACCAGTACATCATCATACATTTTATTTCGTCGACCAAAATGCATAACCTTACATTTGTCAATATTAAACTTCATTTGCCATGTCTCGGCCCATGCTTCCAGCTTCCTTAGATTCCCTTGTAATCTATTATCCTCCTCATTTTTGATTACCTTGCAAAGTTTAGTATCATCTGCAAATATGGACACCCTGCTATGCAAACTGTCTACCAGGTCATTAATAAAGATATTAAACTAGAGAGGGCCTAATACTGACCTCTGTGGCACCCCACTAGTGACTGTGACCCAGTCTGAATATTTACCATTAATAAGCACCCTCTGTTTCCTATCAGTGAGCCAGTTGCAAACCCAAATGCATATGTTTTCCCCCAGTCCCAACATTCTTATTTTGCATACCAACCTTTTATGTGGTACAGTATCAAAAGCCTTTGAAAAGTCCAGATACACCACGTCCACTGCATTACTCATATCCAGTCTTGAACTGACCTCTTCATAGAAGCTGATCAGATTAGTCTAACAGGACCGATTCCTCATAAACCCATGCTGATTGTGTGTTATAAGATTATTTACATTGAGGTACTCCAGAATAGCATCTCTTAGAAAGCTCTCAAATATCTTACCCACCACAGAAGTCAAATTTACTGGCCTATAGTTTCCAGGCTCACTTTTAGACCCCTTTTTGAAAATTGGCACCACATTTGCTATGCGCCAATCAAGTGGAACAGACCCAGTCATTACTGAATCCTTAAATATTAGATATAAGTGTCTTTTTATCACCGTGAATAATTCCCTCAGAACTCGGGGGATGTATGCCATCTGGACCGGGCGATTTCTCTATTTTAGTGTTTTGAAGGCGGCACCGCACTTCCTCCTTGGTTAAACAGGTGACATTTAATGGAGAGTTAACATTACCCCTAATCATGTTGCTGGCCATTGGATTTTCTTGTGTAAACTCTGTAGAGAAGAAGGCATTTAATAGTTGTGCTTTTTCCTCATTCTCCTCCACCATTACACCCAGATTATTTTTGAGAGGGCCCACATTGTCAGTTTTTATTCTCTTGTTATTTATGTAATTGAAAAATAATTTTGGATTATTTTTAATTTCCTTAGCAATTTTTCTTTCAGCCTCGATCTTTGCCTCCTTTATTTGTCTTGTACACAATACATTTTTCTCTTTCTAGTTTTTTAATGCTGTGTCACTACTTTCTTTTTTTAGCACTTTAAATGCTTCCTTTTTATCCCTCATTGCACTCCTTACCGTTTA
The DNA here is from genome assembly GCA_947044405.1 of Leptodactylus fallax. Lineage (NCBI taxonomy): Eukaryota > Metazoa > Chordata > Amphibia > Anura > Leptodactylidae > Leptodactylus > Leptodactylus fallax. Next base: position 6,743,687 of record CAMRHE010000024.1, read on the forward strand.
AGTTAGCCATATTGGTTTTCTATGATTTCTGGCCCGCTTATTCCCATAAGGGATATGTTTTTTAGTGGTCCAATTTAGAAGGGTTTTGAAAATGTCCCATTTTGTTTGTGTTCCGGTCACTTTGAGGACATTGTCCCAGTTTATGCTGCTAAACTCTTCTCTCAGCTGGTTAAAATTGGCCTTCCTGAAGTTTAGTGTTTTTGTTCCCCCTCTACTGAACATTTTTTTAATATGTACAAGAAAGCTTATTATGTTGTGGTCACTATTACCAAGATGAATCAAACCACACTCTCCAGCTCACACACTCCCTTTATACTTAGCTTTTAAAGCTGTTCCAAATTGTATAAAAAGCTGCCACAGATTCCTTTGATTGCAAAGGAGGTTTTTTCCTAAACGTTGGAAAAACTAAGGAACTGATAATAAACTTTGGTAGGTCCAATACACATGTTCCTTTAAGAACTTTCAAGGATTAGGAGGTGAAGAAGGGCATGCCCTACAAATACTTAGGACTACACATCGACAACAAACTAGATTGGAGAGTGAATACTGACCAGGTTGTCAAGAAGTGAACCATCAGACTGTACTTCCTACTACATTTATAATTGTTTAAAGTTCATGTGCACCTGATATAAACCTTCTACCAATCAGTAATTGTTGGGGGCCTATTCAATGGAGCTGTTGCTTGGAGGGATAACGCTAGAACGAGGGACACCAACACGATTGAGAAACTAATCACTCCTCACTGATAAGTGTCTAAGCAGGGAGCACAGAGCAGCTGATCAGTGTATAAACATGAAGAGGCCATGAAGAGAGACCTGTCTCTCCCCTCCCATTTTCTGTTCCCATCTGGAGCTTGTTGGTTTCCAAAGACAGACTTGCACTAGTAACAGGGAGTGAACAGAAAATTAGGAAGGAGGGAGATACCTATTTCCAGAACCTTTTGAAATGTTTTTCTGGTAGAAAACAGGGACATTTTTAAAATAAAGTGCATTACATTATAGGCCAGAATCACATGCTGTATTAAATGAGACTAAGTTTTTTAAAACATTACCTGTTCTCTTGCTTTCTAATTTATACATGATGAAAGTCATTACAGGACAATAAAATATGTTCTGTTTATGTATACATCAAACTACAGTACAACTGAATCTTTTGGACGCCGATCTCCAGAGAGAAAGAAGCATTAGACAAACAGTACATTCTCTTCACAAACAAAGTAATCATTTATCCAAGTGTTACATTTATTATAAAACATGTCCACCAAAACATATTCACTTTCTATATCTTTAAGTTTCTACTGAATTTGTTCACCACATTATAGCTACTTCAAGATGACAAGGAAACAGTGCTTCTACTGAAACTGGCACTGGTCAATTTTCAGTAACAAAAACATAGCCTTGAATGTTAAAACATTCTTTTTTAACTCTACAAGCCTGTGCATTATATAGTAAGAACTTTCCAATGAGATATCCTATCTAAACCATTATTGAAGGGGTTGTCCCTTTCAGACAACCCCTGTCCCTATGCCTTTTTAGAGCTTCGGAATATCATAGAGAGGAATCCCCTGCTTAGACCCTATCTATTAGGCAGAGTTTAGAGTCACTGCAAAGAGCTACTCATTTTCTGGAGGACAGGAGAAAGGTGTGACATTGGCTTACTTGGTTGTACATTTATTTTAATTGTTGTTCCCTGATGATATCAGTTGATATCATGAGGCTTGAGCTGTAGGAATCACTGTGATTGGCTGATACTGGTGAGTCTTCATTTAGAGAAAAAGGTTTTCCAAATGGGACAACTCCTTTAAGAAAGTGAATAATAATAACAATATCAATATCAAGATTCCCATGGTAGCACTAAATAAAATATGAATGCTGCATATTTTTTATCTTGGAAAAATATATTGCTCAATCCAGTAATAGCCTATCTTCTTTGTTTATGCATTTCTCTCAGCTTTTTGGCATTATGTAATGCTGATTTTAATAATGGCACTTCTCAATTTACCTACACTAAATAGTTAAGACTGTTTTAAAATAACTGTCATGAATGCAGCTTATTCTTGCTTGTCTTTTAGCAACATCTAGTGGTCTGTTTGTCTGTGATGATATGCTTATTAGCAAAGAAGACTAATACAAGTGCATCTCGATAAATTAGTATATCATCAAAAAGTTATTTTTTTTAGTAATTCAATTGAAAAAGTGAAACACATATTATATTGAGTCATTACAAACAGACTGAACTTTTTCAAATGTGTTATTTATATTAATGTTGATGATTATGGCCAAGGAAAACCCAAAAATCTCAGAAAATTTGAATAATTAACCCAAAACAGATGCAAAGGCTTCCTAAGCGTTTAAAAATGTCTCTTAGTCTGGTTCAGTAGGCGACACAATCATGGGAAACACTGTTGTCTTGACAAATGTCCAGAAGGCAGTTATTGACACACTCCAAAAGGAGGGTAAACCACAAAAGTTCATTACTAAAGAAGCTGGCTGTTCCCAGAGTGCTGTATCAAAGCATATTAATGGAAAGTTGAGTGGAAGGAAAAAGTGTGGTAGAAAAAGGTGCACAAGCAACCAGGATAACCGCAGCCTTGATAGGATTGTTAAGAAAAAGGCCATTCAAAAATTTGGGGTAGATTCACAAGGAGTGGACTGCTGCTGGAGTCAGTGCTTCACGAGCCACCACACACAGACTTTTCCAGGACATGGGCTACAAGTGTCGCATTCCATGTTTCAAGCCACTCATGACCAATAGACAACGCCCGAAGCGTCTTACCTGGGCCAAGGAGAGAAAGAACTGGACTGTTGCTCAGTGGTCAAAGGTGTTGTTTTCAGATTAAAGTAAATTTTGCATTGCATTTGGAAATCAAGTTCCCAGAGTCTGGAGGAAGAGTGGAGAGGCACACAATCCAAGATGCTTGAGGTCTAGTGTGAAGTTTCCACAACCAGTGATGGTTTGGAGAGCCATGCCATCTGCTGTGTAGGTCCATTGTGTTTAATCAAGACCAAAGTCAATGCAGCTGTCTACCAGGAAATTCTAGAGCACTTCATGCTTCCCTCTGCCGACAAGATTTTTGGAGATGGAATTTTCATTTTCCAACAGGACTTGACACCTGTCCACACTGCCAAAAGTACCAAAATCAAAGCAACCTGGCTTCCATAACACCTCTGCAGTCCCACAGGCTGATCGCCTCCTTGCCACGCCGCAGTCATTTATGCAAAAGGAGCCTCAACCAAGTACTGAGTGCATTTACTGTACATACTTTTCATTTGGCCAACATTTCTGTGTTAAATAATTTTTTTTACTGTTGGTCTTATATAATATTCTAATTTTCTGAGATAATAACTTTGGGTTTTCCTTGGCTGTAAGCCATAATCATCAACATTAACATAAAGAAACACTTGAAAAAGTTCACTCTGTTTGTAAGGACTCAATATAATATATGTGTTTCACTTTTTCAATTGAATTACTAAAAAAAACAACTTTTTGATGATATTCTAATTTATTGAAATGCACTTGTAGAACTGATCTCTGTTCTTGTAGCAATCTTGAAATTTAAAGGATCATATAATGTTTTACAGCATATCCACTTTTTTTTCACTTGACCAACATTATTAATTTATTATGCTCTTCTTCCTAAATATTGCCAATTGAAAGGTGTTAATAACAACATTAAACTTAACTTTTAAACAATAATCTAATTGAAAATCTGTATTTTTTGCTGTAGGGTTTTACCTAAAACCTGGTAAAAAAGGTCTGGCTGCTGGAGTAGGTTTTATTCCTTGCAGTCCTGAGATGTGTATATAAGTGCAGACCGCACTCAGGTAGATGGCTTTCTTCTCCTGGGATAACTACTTGTGAGGAAAATAGCTGCTGTTTGTTGTGTTTGGGATGCTGAGCAGTAGGCCCAGCTCTCTGTAGTAAGGGACTTGTGTTGTAGGTAGGGCCAGACGGCTAGGTTTTATTTTGTCTGATTGCCTGAAAAAGCAGCAGAACAGCATAAAACATGCTCTAAAGTTCTAGGAAAATCTGTCCCCTATATACAAGAACTCACTAGTTAAAAACAAGGAATGTGATTTTTATCTGCTGCTTAACTCGTTTTTTCTGTTTCTGTTACAGCTAGAAGTGCAATTATAGCATATGAAAGCTTAGACTCTCAGCTTTCAAACAACATCAGAAGCACATATGTAGGTGGTAAAAAACCGGAGATACAAATCTGGCCCTAATGGAATAGTGCCAAGAGGAAAACCATTGTTGAAAGAAAGACATAAGAAGTGCTGTTTATGATGTGCCACAAGCCATATAGGGGACACAGCAAACATGTGGAAGAAAGTGCTCTGGTCAGATGAGAACAAAGTTGAACTTTTTGGCCTAAATGAAAAGCGCTTTGTGTGGCAGAAAAGTAACACTGCTCATCACCCTAAACACACCATCCCTACTGTGAAACATGGTGGTGGCAGAATCATGCTGTGGGGATGCTTTTCTTCAGCAGGGACAGGGAAGCTGGTCAGAGTTGATGGGAAGATGGATGGAGCTAAATACAGGGCAATCCTGGAAGAAAACCTGTTGGAGACTGCAAAAGACTTGAGATTGGGAAGTAGATTCAACTTCCAGCAAGACAATGATCCTAAACATACAGCCAGAGCTACAGTGGAATGGTTTAGATCAAAGAATATTCATGTGTTAGAATGGCCCAGTCACAGTCCAGACCTAAATCCCATTGTGGCTAGACATGAAAATTGCTGTTCACAGACGCTCTCCATCCAATCTGGCTGAGCTTGAGCTATTTTGCAAAGAAGAATGGGCATAAATCTCAGTCTCTAGATGCGCAAAGCTGGTAGAGACATAACCCAAAAGATTTGCAACGAAAGGTGGCTCTACAAAGTATTGATATAGGGGGGCTGAATACTTTTGCACTTCACACTTTTTTTTAGATTTTTATTTGATTAACATTTTGAAAACCATGTATCATTTTCATTCCACTTCACAATTATGTGCTACTTTCTGTTGGTCTATCAATTAAAATCTCAATAAAATACATTTAAGTTTATGGTTGTAAGGTGACAAAATGTGAAAAAGTTCAAGGGGTATGAATAATTTTTTAAAGCACTGTATATATATTTGGCTCCACAATTTGAACAAACATGCTAATAAACAGTGATTAAGATCAATTAATTAACCATGGACTGTCTATATAAGGTTAGAGAGGCCAAACTACACTTGAAGCTGCGCCCAAATCTTGCACCAGTACATTAAAAGCAGAGGAGTCATGGAAGAAGTTTAAATAAGCTACCTTATATCCAGACTTACCTAATGCACACATGCTTAAAATTAACTGTTGTTTTCACGGGGTTAGCCTACATTTACATAGCAATTTTGCACCCAAGGGGTATCTGTTTTCACGGATCCCTCATACATTACAGTGTATGGAAGGATCTGTGAAAATGGACAAAAATAGAGCATGACCTATATTTTGTCGACCTTTTACAACATTTGTGTGAATGTAGGCTGACTTTCTGCCTACGCTCCCAAATTTTGCACCAGTACATGTAATACAGAGGAGTCATGGCACTTCTACCAGGCAGCAGATCATCTGCCCAATGATCCATATCATCATCCATATTTGCCTTCTGCAGGCTTTGAATACTCTGCTCTTTCTCAGCTAAACTATTTTTGGCTACTTTGCTCTCAGATGTTAGGTGTTATTGAACATAGCCTGTGTGGTCATTTATTATGTCCTATATATTGCAGGTGATATCATCTGTAATTTATCTGGTTACCTCTAGTCTTAGGTATTATAGAGCACCTAACCTTCACTATCATGCAGGGTGTCATGCTCTGCTGGTTTGGATGCTGTGCACTCTTGTTACCTACAGTGGGGAAAAATAGTATTTAGTCAGCCACCAATTGTGCAAGTTCTCCCACTTAAAAAGATGAGAGAGGCCTGTAATTGACATCATAGGTAGACCTCAACTATGAGAGACAAAATGAGAAAACATATCTAGAAAATCACATTGTCTGATTTTTAAACAATTTATTTGCAAATTATGGTGGAAAATAAGTATTTGGTCAATAACAAAAGGTCATCTCAATACTTTGTTATATATCCTTTGTTGGCAATGACAGAGGTCAAACATTTTCTGTAAGTCTTCACAAGGTTGGCACACACTGTTGCTGGTATGTTGGCCCATTCCTTCATGCAGATCTCCTCTAGAGCAGTGATGTTTTGGGGCTGTCGCTGGGCAACACGGACTTTCAACTCCCTCCAAAGGTTTTCTATGGGGATGAGATCTGGAGACTGGCTAGGCCACTCCAGGACCTTGAAATGCTTCTTATGAACCCACTCCTTCGTTGCCCTGGCGGTGTGCTTGGGATCATTGTCATGCTGAAAGACCCAGCTAGGTTTCATCTTCAATGTCCTTGCTGATGGAAGGAGGTTTGCACTCAAAATCTCATGATACATGGGGCCCCATTCATTCTTTCATGTACACGAATCAGTTGTCCTGGTCCCTTTGCAGAGAAGCAGCCCCAAAGCATGATGTTTCCACCCCCATGCTTCACAGTACTATGGTGTTCTTTGGATGCAACTCAGCATTCACTCTCCTCCAAACACGATGAGTTGTGTTTCTACCAAACAGTTCTACTTTGGTTTCATCTGACCATATGACATTCTCCCAGTACTCTTCTGGAACATCCAAATGCTCTCTAGCAAACTTCAGACGGGCCTGGATATGTACTGGTTTAAGCAGGGGGACACGTCTGGCACTGCAGGATCTGAGTCCCTGGCGGCGTAGTGTATTAGTGACAGTAGCCTTTGTTACGTTAGTCCCAGCTTTCTGCAGGTCATTCATTAGGTCCCCCCGTGTGGTTCTGGGATTTTTGCTCACCGTTCTTGTGATCATTTTGACCCCACGGAGTGAGATTTTGCATGGAGCCCTTGATCGAGGGAGATTATTAGTGGTCTTGTATGTCTTCCATTTTCTAATTATTGCACCCACAGTTGATTTCTTTACACCAAGCTGCTTACCTATTGTAGATTCAGTCTTCCCAGCCTGGTGCAGGTCTACAATTTTGTTTCAGGTGTCCTTTCACAGCTCTTTGGTCTTCGCCATAGTGGAGTTTGGAGTGTGACTGTTTGAGGTTGTGGACAGGTATCTTTTATACTGATAACAATGTCAAACAGGTGCCATTTCTACAGTAATGAGTGGAGGACAGAAGAGCCTCTTAAAGAAGAAGTTACAGGTCTGTGAGAGCCAGAAATCTTGCTTGTTTGTAGGTGACCAAATACTTATTTTCCCTCATAATTTGCAAATAAATTCTTAAAAAATCAGACAATGTGATTTTCTGGATTTGTTTTCTCATTTTGTCTCTCATAGTTGAGGTCTACCTATAATGTCAATTACAGGCGCCTCTCATCTTTTTAAGTGGGAGAACTTGCACAATTGGTGGCTGACTAAATACTTTTTTTCCCCACTGTATGTTATTAAGACATATAACCTGTGTGCTCATATATATCCTATATTTTGTAGGTGATATCTGTTGTTTTTCTGAGTACCTCAGATGGAGCTTTCAGGTGATACCTGCTGTGATCAAATTATCTCTGTTGAGGTATTATAAAGCACATAACCCGGGCTATTATGTTGTTTCTGCTGTTCACTGGTAGCTTGTTACCTCTCGTGATATCTGCTGTGATTTAATTATCTCTGATCAAATATTCTACAGCATATAATCTGTATGTTCATGCATATTGCTCTATATATTTTAGTTTAGGTATTTATTGAATTATAACAAGACATCAGCAAGGCAAAATAACAGTATATAAGACATTCCTGAGAATAAAGGATACATACATAACATAATACAACTATACAATGACTATTCCACAATGATAAGTCTTACAGGACAATAGCGATGAAAAGGTAAATAACCAAGAACAGACAAAGTGGAAGGGAAAAAAAGGATGAGTGACGCTATAATGAATGGGTCGAGGGGGAGGGGGAGGGGGGTGTCCCCTGGCAGGGGGGAAAGAATGCAACACTTGGCCACATCTACAAATTAGAGCTGGAGGTAATATGACAGACCTGGGATATTGGACCTATTAACCCAGGCAGACCATAACCTGTCAAAATGTGGACAGGTGGCATTGATCGTTTCATGAAGCATGATCGTATCAACATGTCTAAAGACATCTGAAAATGAAAAATTCAGTTTCTTCCAATTGTTAGTGGGGTTGACTTCCCCAAGATTTATTGTACTATTCTATGGATGGACATCCAGAAGCGACGGACCAGAGGGCATGTCCACCAGATATGAAGGGTATCACTTTGAAAACAAGTGGGTGAGACCGCAGGGTAAAAACTGTGTAGTCTAGAGGGAACCAAATAGGTTCCATCAAGGATTTTTAAGGAGGGCTCCATAAGGGTGACTTGCCAACTGCTAATGAAGGTATAACAATCGGTCCTTTGGGCTGGAGTTAGGGTGGTCTTAAAATCCTGTTCCCATGCTGTCATATAGTCCAGTTTGAGTTCAGGGGGTGGGGCGTTCAGCATATTGTATATAACAGAAAGGTAACCTCTATCAGTTGCCCTATAGAGGCACATTTTTTTCAAAACCAGTAGGGGGTAATCTCAAGGTTATGTGGAGCAAGTGAGCATAAGAAGGGGAAGACCTGATTATACATAAGGGCCTCTAAGGGGGGTGGGGAATGTGTGTGAATGAAGTAGCCCTTGATGGAGACCTGCTGGTCACAGAGGAAGTCATTGAGAAGCCTGAACCTAGCATGTCTCCACCAAGTGAACACCTTAGGGAATAGGCCAGGAGGGAAGACAGGATTATTAAGCAGGGGGAGTAGGCAGAGCCTGTAATGAACCTGGAGTGACCAAGGAGGACTCCAAGGCCAACTATTGAGGGCAGTCTCAATATAGATAGCACAGATTTGTGAGAGCAAGGCAGCCACATTAGATTTATAAGGTTGGGAACCGACAGGCCACTAAGTTTTTTATGATAACGCATAGTATGTCTCTGGATCTGTGGTTGTTTATATGCCCATATAAAGTTGAAGAGTTCCTTCTGTAGGCTGGCCAAGAAGGAGGAGGTTACCGGGTTTGGCAGGGTATGGAAGTAATAGAGAATGCGTGCAAAGTAACCATTTTAACCGTATGGTTCCTACCAGCACAGGAGAGGGTGAGAAAATGCCAGTCAAAAAGATCCTTTAGCAGCTTAGGGATCAGTGTGGCATAATTCCTTTTGAAATGGGGACTGCATAGATTTATTCCTAGGTAGGGCAAATACTTTTCCCGCGTCTGAAGGCCAAAATTTAAGGCTATTAACTTTTTGGTAGCCTGGTGGATATTACAATGTTAGATTTCTGATTTGGAAGTGTTCAGTTTAAGAACAAAGATTTGCATGAAGCATGAGAGGGTATTGATCAGGTTCAGGAGTGTGATTAAGGGTTTTGTGATAGTGAGTAACATGTCATCAGCAAAACAGGTTAGTTTTATATTTTTGAATCCCGATCCGCACACCAACTACGTCAGGGTGGGAGCGAATAGCAATCGCTAGTGTTTCTATGTCAAAGGGAAAATAGTGCAGGAGATAAGGGACAGCCTTGTCAGGGCCACGACCGATTCTGATATTGCCCTATATATTTTTTGGTGATATTGGAGTATATATAGCGTATAACGTGTAATTGGTTGCACAGAATTACACAGTAATCAGAAGTCTTCTAGAAAATTAAGTATTTCTCCCAGGAAATTATTGCAAAATGTTTTGGTATTATTTGGTTGCACACCTTCTGGAAAAAAATAACTGAAAACAGTCACTTCCTATAACCATCAACTAGCTTCTTATGCCTCTCAACTGGAATTTTGGACCCTTCTTCTTTTGCAAACTGCTCCAGGTCTTTCATATTTGAAGGTTGCCTTCTCCCAACTGCAATTTTCAGATCTCTCTACAGATGTTCAAAGGGATTTAGATCCAGACTCCTTGCTGGCCACTTCAGAACTCTCCAACACTTTGTTTCCATCCATTTCTGGGTGCTTTTTGAAGTATGTTTGGGGTCATTGTCTTGCTGGAGGACACATGACCTAGGACACAAACCCAGCTTTCTGTCACTGGGACCTACATTAATCTAAGCAAAAAGGCTCATACAATGAAAATGAATGATAAAATACATATTTATTTATTCATTTATTACAAAAGAAAAAAAAATGCGAAAGAGATGCGAAAAAAAAGGAGAAATGCCACATACCCGTATCACATAAAGCATAATCTTATATGGAAAGTACGTATACAAAATTGTACAAATATCACATTAAATATATGTAGATAGCCATATAGTAAGTAAAGAATGCTATATAAAGGATACAAGGATAATTAGCCACATAAAATCGTGAACTATGATATATACTAAAAATAAGCAGTGTATTTCTGAGTGTCAGCGTGAGTGGAACCCACGCATGCGCAGAAAAAGAAAGCTACCGATAGTAGCTAGCTATGAGATAAACAGCCAGAAAAATGGAAGAGCACGGTGCCTGTGTGAGCAAAGAACCTCCACGCATGTGCAATAGATGTTAATGACAAACCAATACCCAGCAATGGACTAGAGTGCAATGAGTGAATCATCATCCCCTACAGAACCAGAAGGGGGCAGAATACATACAAATAAAAAGCACAATACAGTATGTGATACATAAGTGAATCTAACTATCAAATTATGCAATCCAGTGGATGATATCCAATCAACTGCAAAGGCCATATACAAAATGTAAATAAATAAATGAATAAATCAATTACAAATACCCTATATATAAATAAATATAAATCTAAAAAAATGAAATGAAAAAAAAAATAAAATGAAAAAAAAAGAATCAATAGTCCAAAATAAATGAATCAATAGTACCTATTCATGTCCACCCAAGCATACACACATGGACAAATTACAGTGGGTACGGAAAGTATTCAGACCCCTTTAAATTTTTCACTCTTTGTTTCATTGCAGCCATTTGCTAAAAGCAAAAAAGTTCATTTTATTTCTCATTAATGTACACTCAGCACCCCATCTTGACAGAAAAAAAAACAGAAATGTAGATATTTTTGCAAATTTATTAAAAAAGAAAAACTGAAATATCACATGTTCATAAGTATTTAGACCCTTTGCTGTGACACTCATATTTAACTCACATGCTGTCCATTTCCTTCTGATCCTCCTTAAGATGGTTCTACACCTTCAGTGGAGTCCAGCTGTGTTTAATTAAACTGATTGGACTTGATTAGGAAAGGCACACACCTGTCTATATAAGACCTCACAGCTCACAGTGCATGTCAGAGCAAATGAGAATCATAAGGTCAAAGGAACTGCCCAAGGAGCTCAGAGACAGAATTGTGGCAAGGTACAGATCTGGCCAAGATTAAAAAAAAATATATGCCTCACTCAAGGTTTCTAAGTGCACAGTGGCCTCCATAATCCTTAAATGGAAGAAGTTTGGGACGACCAGAGCTCTTCCTAGACCTGGCCCTCCAGCCAAACTGAGCAATCGTGGGAGAAGAGCCTTGGTGAGAGAGGTAAAGAAGAACCCAAAGACCACTGTAGGTGAGCTCCAGAGATGTAGTAGGGAGATGGGAGAAAGTTCCACAAAGTCAACCATCACTGCAGCCCTCCACCAGTTGGGTCTTTATGACAGAGAGGCCCGAAGGAAGCCTCTCCTCAGTGCAAGACATATGAAAGTCCGCATAGAGTTTGCCAAAAAACGCATGAAGGATTCCCAGACTATGAGAAATAAGATTCTCTGGTCTGATGAGACGATTGAACTTTTTGGCGTTAATTCTAAGAGGTATGTGTGGAGAAAACCAGGCACTGCTCATCACCTGCCCAATACAATCCCAACAGTGAAACACGGTGGTGGCAGCATCATGCTATGGGGGAGTTTTTCAGCTGCAGGGACAGGACGACTGGTTGCAATTGAAGGAAAAATGAATGCGGCCAAGTACAGAGATATCCTGGAAGAAAACATCTTCCAGAGTGCTCTGGACCTCTGAATGGACCGAAGGTTCACCTTCCAACAAGACAATGATCCTAAGCACACAGCTAAAATAACAAAGGAGTGGCTTGGGAACAACTCTGTGACCATTCTTGACTGGCCCAGCCACAGCCCTGACCTCAACCCAATTGAGCATCTCTGGAGAGACCTGAAAATGGCTGTCCACCAACGGTCACCATCCAACCTAATGGAACTGGAGAGGATCTGCAAGGAAGAATGGCAGAGGATCCCCAAATCCAGATGTGAAAAACTTGTTGCATCATTCCCAAGAAGACTCATGGCTGTACTAGCTCAAAAGGGTGCTTCTACTCAATACTGAGCAAAGGGTCTGAATACTTATGAACATGTGATATTTTAGTTTTTCTTTTTTAATAAATTTGCAAAAATATCTACATTTCTGTTTTTTTTCTGTCAAGATGGCGTGCTGAATGTACATTAATGAGAAATAAAATGCGCACCATGAACAAAGGTACATCAAGATCTTGTACTTGTAACCTGGTGTGAATCTAGCCTCTCTGCTGCCTTAGGCGAACTATAGAGAGGTGCTCTACCCCCCGAAAAAAAGAAGATACACACATGGTACATGACCCCCTTTTGGCTTCCACATGGTACACAACCACTTTTTATTGCCCCCCCTTTTTGGCCCCTACACAGTATATAACTCCCTTTTGTTGGCCCCTCACCAGTATATGACCCCTTTTTTGGCCCCCTTCACAATAAATAACCCTATTTTTAGGCCCCCTTCCACAGTATATGGCCCCATTTTTTGCCCCCCTCCACAGTATATGACACCCTTTATTTGCACCGACAATATATGGTATCTTTTTTTGCCCCCCTTCGGAATATTACCCCCTTTTTGCCCCCACAGTATATGACCACCTAATTTTGGCCCCCACAGAGTATATGGCCTTCTTTTTTAGCCCCCACAGAGTATATGACCCACCTTTTTTATGCCCCCACAGTATATGATCCCCCTTTTTATGGCCCCCAACAGTATATGAACACTTTTTAATACTGCCCTGCTAAATATATGACTTTTAATCGGCTGCTACTTATTGTATTATTGCAATAAAGTAGCGGCCAATAATTTCTACTCACTTATCCACGCTCCTGTGCAGGCCGGTTCCACTGCCTGGCTCCAAGGTGTGCTCTAGCTGACGTTGTAGAATGCCAGGATGCTGTACATAGTGTCCCGATGTCCTTCAGCATTGTGACATAAGTGCAGTACCACCTAGATGGGGCAGCGGTGCCAGCCTGCACAGGAGCGTGGATGGGTGAGTAAAAAGTATTGGCCGATTAATTATTAGCGGCTGATTAAAAGAAGAAATGACGCCCCCTCAGTTTATTCCATGAAGGACCGCCTGAGACCATCGTTTCAGGTCGCCCCATGGAAGGTGTGCCCCTGCTTGTAGCCTTGAGATTGTTGAAATTTTTACACAATTTTGATTCTCAAGTCCTCAGACAATTCTCTTCTCCTTTTTCTGTTCTCCATGATTAGTGTGGCACACCCAGGCACACAATGCAAAGATTGAGTCATCTCCCTCCTTTTTATCTGGTTTCAGGTGTGATTTTTATATTGTCCAGACCTGTTACTTGCCACAGGTGAGTTTGAATGAGCATCACCTGCTTGAAACAAAATTATTTGCCAACAATTTTGTCCAGCCCATTTTTCGATTTTTGTGTGAAATTATGTCCAATTTGCCTTTTTTTTCTCTTTTTGTGTTGTTCCAATACACACAAAGGAAATAAACATGTATAACAAAACATGTAATTGCTATAATTTTCTGGGAGAAATACTTCATTTTCTGGAAAAATTTCAGGGTTGCCAACACTTACGGCCATGACTGTATTATGCCATATACACAGCAGATAATATCTGCTGTTCTCTGATTACTTTTGGTCATAGGCATTAAAAATATATTCTGCATGCTCATATATTATGTTATATATTTTGCAGGTGATATCTGCTATAGCTGGTTAACCCCAATTTCAGGTTATATCTTTTTTTTTTTTTTTAATTTTCAGTTTATTTCGGTTTTTCATTTTACATATTCACAAAATTACAAGATAATTTACTAGTGCATATTACACAATACATGATACCAGATATAACTTAGGGGCGGAGCCTGACCACACTTAGTGATGGCTGCTTTCTTGTAACGCTCCGTCACACTGAGCCCGAGGACAGCCGTTATAACCTTTTCTAGCGAGCTGCCATGGTCAGAAGCAACATGCAAAGACCAGGAGACATACCGAACACACAGAGGAATGGTCAACAGCGCAAGGACATGCAGAAATTTCTTAAAAAGAAGTCGGCACACTCACCATACCGCTCCCTCAAGATGGCACCTGAAGAGAAGCAGGATCAGGAGACTGGGGAGGAATCGGAGGTAGACAGTGTGACAGAGGGAGACCACTCTGACAGGGGCATAACACAAATCTCACGGTCCTTCCTGCAAAAAAGCATTGTCAAAAGTGGTAGGTCCCGACTTATCTGAATTGGCAGAAATAAAGTCCGAAATCAAGTCAGCGGGTTATAGAGTGCAGGCTTTGGAAGATACGTATTCCTCCGTATAGACAGGTCCCTTGCATTAATTGAGGACCAGGAGAATAGAAATAGACGGCGTAATATCAGGATCAAAGGTCTTCCAGAATCGCACGGCGCTGAGGACTTGCCCAAGATGGCGGCTGATCTATTTGTGGATTTGGTAGGCCCAGGACCAGTGTTGGACTGGGATGTCTAGGGCCCACCAGTGGAATTGTTTCTAGGGGCCCACCATCAGGACCCCTGCAGATCAGCGGTACCGAGACAGGGCGGCTAAAGGTAATAATATGTCGGGAGCCATGCTGCTCACCCACTAAACCATGTGCACCACTGCACTACCTAAACCTACTGCTACACCTTGTATGGCAAGTGAACAGCGTGGCTCCAAGAATTGTTACCTTTACCTGTAGCCGCACTGTCCTGGAAAAGCTGATCTGCAGAGGTCCGCCACAGTGGTCGCTCCAGTTTATGAACAACCTGTTTTAAGGGGTTGTCTGGGCCAAATTTTTCTATGGTCACTTCACTAGTCCCTCCACATAGTGGCCTCTTCACTGGTCCCCCATACTGTATGGGGAACAGTGATGGGGCTATTATATTGTGTGGGTGCAGTGATGGGATCTAACATCCTGTGGGGAAGACATTAAACTGTGTGGGGCATATTAAAGGGGTTGTCCAGGGTTAATCTTTTTTATGGCCTATGCTCAGGATAGGCCATAAATACCTGATCGGCAGGGGGCTGACACATGGCCCCATCAGCTGTTCGGAGCCACTTCCAGAGCCCGTTCTGTACACAACACAGGGCCGGAAGCAGAAAGCTCTATCCGCTGTACAGCAGCCCGGCGCCTTCACTGCAGCTCAGCTCCCACTGACTTCAATAAGTTCTGAGATACAGTGAAGGTGATCGGCCCCTATACAGTGGACAGAGCTTTCTGCTTCTGGTCCTGTGTTGTGTACAGGATGGGCGCCAGAAGTGGCTCCATACAGCTGAACGGTCCGGGGTCAGCCCCCTACAGATCAGGTATCTATGGCCTATCCTAAGGATAAACCATAACAAATTATGCCTGTACAACCCCTTTAATATACCCCCCAGGGCCCCCCAAATACGCCACACTTTAAAGAGGTTGTCCAGTATATTTTATATACCCCCGAAGTAATTACACGTGTCGCGTATTGTGACCACACATTACTGACTACTGAGGTCTTTGAATGTATACTTACACACATTCTCTTTTTTCTGTTAATGCATATTGAAATCAGTGTTCTGTGCTGTTTACTCTACCTAAATGTCTTGGAACTGTCTGATTTCTCATACCTTGTCAGGGATGTTACATCTGTTGTTGCTGCTTTAAAGTTGCCAGGTCTACATAAATAAAGGTTGGTGGTTGCTGCTTTAAGGTTGCCATGACAACATAGTGAAGCTTCCTGAGCAAGCCTTTTTAAACCACTCCTTATCATTCAGCTGTGCTGGCTAATCATTTCACTAACTCCTGCTAAGCGCCTGACTGTGATTTGACTTCTCCTATACCTGACCTGTGGCTGTGTACCTGGATTCCTCTTTTGTCTTGCGATTTTGTTCTGGCATTCTTGATCGGTTCTGACTATTGGCTTTGTTTCCCGGATTTGTCTTCGTTTCGTGATTTGGATCTGTGTTGCCCTCCTCAGCTGCTGACCCGTGATTGTCGACCATTCTGTTTTCTCTGTCCCTGTGAGTAGTGTGCAGATTTGGTGTAGGCTCCTGCTGCAGTGCATTTATTTGTAATACACTTTCTGTACTGGTGACAATTAAGGTCTTCAGATTCAGCGAAAGGCCACCTCTTCTTGCGAGGAGCTCTGGTGAAGGCGTCTGAGGCCGGTCTTGTCTCGCAGTAGTGTTTTACCTTTAAGTAGCATTTTCTACTGCTCGCAGTTGTCAGCCCTTTTCTGCTGCTGCTCTCCTATAGACTCATACATTTCTTGCCTTGCATCTGAATCCTAACATACCTTTTGTTATGTGAATCGTAGGGGGTGCGACCGCGACCGGACCCGGCGGTGTACGGGGCCCACAGCCAGATGGAGATGGCCGGGCCCTGGACCACAATGATAGCAGTTGGGGAAAGCCTGGTTCCCCAACTGCTATACATACTGTTATTGGAAAGGGACCCTGGCATATTACAGGCCCCTTTCCAATAGATGGCAGGGCAGGGCACCCAAGGGAGGTGACTTAAAATAATAAAATACATATTCTCACCTCTTCTGGGCACAGCGTTCTCTCCGGCGCTCCTCCGTCATGTAACTGAGGCCTGTGATTAGGCCCCAGCAGTCACATGGGGCACGGCCGCGTAATGACGTCAGTGTGCCCCCATGTGACCGCTGAGGCCCAATCACAGGCCTCAGCAGCGAGGTCGGAAGAGGGCCTGAAGACGCTGAAGATGGCAGGATGGAGCGAGGATGCCAAGGAAAGGTAAGGCAAGGTGAGTATGAATGTTTGTTATTTTTAATCACCTTCTCTGGGCCTCCGATTATTATACTCTGGGGTCTGAGGAGACCACAAAGTATAATAATAGCACCGAAGCAGAGGGGCTGTTGGCAGCTTATAATAATTATTTTCTTTTTTATAATTAGTCCAGGGGAGGTGAATCCCCCCTACCCCTTCCCAAAAAAAAACAAAAAAAACATACTAAACATACTCACCTATCCCCAGTGCTCCGGTGTCCTCCCAGCACAGTCCGGTCCTGCAGCTCTGCTGTCTTCTTTTTGCCGGAAGTCCTCACTGGCTGCGACGTCCCAGGTCCCTTCCCTTAGGCTGCTGATTGGCCTCAGGGGTCACGTGACATCACAGGTAGTCATGTGCAGAGGGAACTTCAGCTGGAAGAAAACAACAGAACTGCAGGACCGAACCGCGCTGGGAGACACTGGGGACAGAAAAGAAAGTTTGGGGGGTTTTTTTGTTTTGTTTTTTTCACCTGCCCCAACGTAATTAAAAAAATGTTATCCTGCACACCCCATTTAATGTCCCCCAGGCTATTGGCCTCCATCACTGCCCCCCCCCCAACAATATAATGGTCCTATCAATGGTCCCCATACAGTATAGGGGACCGGTAAAGGAGCCACTGTATGGAGTATATGCTCCACAGTGGCCCCCATCCGGTCAGGGCAATGAAGGAGTGGAAGCATTTCAAGGTCCTGGAGTGGCCTAGCCAGTCTCCAGATCTCAACCCCATAGAATACCTTTGGAGGGAGTTGAAAGTCCATGTTGCCCAGCGACAGCCCCAAAACATCGCTGCTCTAGAGGAGATCTGCATGGAGGAATGGGCCAACATACCAGCAACAGTGTGTGCCAACCTTGTGAAGACTTACAGAAAACGTTTCACCTCTGTTATTGCCAACAAAGGATATATAACAAAGTATTGAGATGAACTTTTGTTATTGACCAAATACTTATTTTATATTACCATAATTTGCAAATAAATTCTTTAAAAATCAGACAATGTGATTTTCTAGACATGTTTTCTCATTTTGTCTCTTGTAGTTGAGGTCTACCTATGATGACAATTACAGGTCGGCCTCATCTTTTTAAGTGGGAGAACTTGCACAATTGGTGGCTGACTAAATACTTTTTTTTCCTCACTGTACTACTAGTAGAATACCTGCGGCTTCGCTTGCGGAAAATATGTTGAATTGTTGGTTATGCTAGCTAAAGTAAAATTTTCAGTGTCACACTGAAATTGACATTTTCAGAGTGCTACAGTAAATCTTTTTTTCCACTTGAAATTTTTCTTATTATTTTCGCATTTTACTTATTTGTCGTAACATTGATGTGAACAACTTTTTTTTTTATTTCAACATTTTTATTGATTTTACATATTCAATACATATTATGTAGTATAAACTATTACAACTATTTTTTTAACTATTTTTTATCAAAAATTAAAATTTATGCACTGTACGCAAACATATAAAACATTTATACCCAATTAACAACAGAGTGCAACCCTTCCCCCCTCCCTCCAGTGTAATCTGTAAGTAGTTCACAGGCAAAATAGTAAAATTGGTTTACAGTTAAACAACTATCTATTGTAGTGCTTTTTGGTAAACAATGTTTCTAATTTTACCTTCAGGTGCATATATGAAAAGATTTTTGGGGTTACCCACTCTAGAGCAAGGAACGTACAACTGTCCATGTGAGAAACACGGGCTCTCTAAATTAATGCCGGCTACTTTAAGTGATTGACCTTGTGCTTTGTTTATAGTCATAGCAAATGCAAGTCAGATTGGAAACTGCAGACGCTTAAAATTGAAGGGCATGTCGCTTGGTAGCAAAGGAATACACGGAATGAAAACATTTGCTCCCTTAGAGTTTCCCATAAGAATAGTGGCTTCAATAACATTGGGCAAGAGACTTTTAATGCCGTTACACATTTTTGGTGGGTCAAGGTTCCGAAGCAAAATTATTGTGGCTCCTATTTTTAAAGTGAGCTTATGCGGTGGCATTCCAGGAGGCTGCAAAGAATTCAGGAACTCCAATGGATACGTTAAGGCTTGTTCACTCTCCATGACTGAATCAATGGACATGTATTTGGTCGCTAGACCAGGAAACCTTCCCTGAATTAGTAGATTTATGGAGCTGACACTATCATTTTTAGGCGCTAGGATTGCATGTTCACAAAGCCACTGATGGTTGTTAAAATTGTTACAAATATCAGGGAAAACTTGGTCAATAAGTTCCATTACCAAAGATGTCATTTCACAAAAATCTTCCGGAAAGGAAATGAGACCAGTAGTGGAATCAGTAGGGAACCTGTCATTTCCAAGGCATAGTAGCTGGTGTGTAAATTTGTCCGCAGTTGTATTTCCCATCCAATGAACCCACATATTAGTAGTAAGAGTTTGCTTCTGAACATGTATCCACAGATAAGAAGGTTTTAGGCATTCAGCTCATCCGCTGGTGTTGCTCCCTTAAGAACAGGTAACGTCTGGCAGAAGTCGCCTGCAAAAATTACAACAATTCTCCCCATTAAACAATCTGTTCCCCGCTGATCTTTCAAGGTGCGATCAAGGGCCTCGACCACTTTCTTGAGCGCCATGGTACATTCATCCCAAACTATTACTTTGCAAGTTTGTAATACCTTAGCTTACCCAGAGCCCTTAGTGATATTACAGAGAGGAGTTTCTGACAGCACTATATTAAAGGGCAATCCTAGTGCTGAATGAGCCATGCGCCCTCCATCTAAAAGAGTGGCCGCAATCCCAGATGATGCAACAGCCAAGGCAATGTCACTGTTTGAGCGAATTTCTGCAAGCAGCAAATTAATTAAAAATGTTTTACCAGTACCTCCTGGTGCATCTATGAAAAATAGTCCCCCATTTCCAATGGAAATATGACCCATAATTGCCATACAGGCCGATCTTTGGTTATCAACCAAAAGAGGCTTATTTAATATGACAAATTCTTTACATTTTTCCAAATCGTAGCTTTTTTCTTGTAGAATATCTCTGTTCATAATATCAAAGTCTGGTTGATTTGGTGCTGGTAAACCTAATTCTATTAGAGTTTTACTATTGATAGATATGCACCTTTCTTCTAACATCAAGAGGGCTTTGTTGAATATGTCAGCAGTGAAATTTAAGTCTAAGTCTGGATTAACTCTCCTTTGCACGCTAAGAATATCTTCACTAAGATATTCTTTGTATTTGTCCCAAAGCGCGCAGGGATTGGAAGGTGCACAGGTTGTAATTATTATAGCGAACAGGTCTCTTAGTTGAGGTGGAAAGCGAGTCACAGATGCTTCCTGCAATGTCATGTCCCAGTGTTGATCGTCTTCGATCAGACCACGCTTTTGGCATGCTTCCCTGTAAGTTTGACACAGCTCTCCATCAACTATTTTCAAATCTATGAAAGAAGTTGGCCCACGGACATTGTGAAGTAGTAATCGGAGGTAGTAACACTCTGCGTTGTTTGGATGCACTGTATACACACATCCAAGAGCATCACTGGAACGTCCGACCCATCCTGGGACCCTTGCACCTTGTTTCCTCTTGCAAAATACTTTTCTCGATTTATTCCATGTATAATATTTTGGAACATCTGAATATAATAAAGTCCTTGCAAATGGATCTGCTTGACATAGGAGAAAGAAAGCTGTCAATATTGTATTGGGTGGTTGAGCAGCTCTTTCCTCTGCATTCTTGGGAGTAAAATAAACCCGTTGTCCATTTTCAAGATGGACACTGAGATGAACTACAGTCGGATGTCTTTCATGGATGGGAAAATTAGTAATTGCCAAACGGCTTCATTACTACTTATATACCTTCCTATCTGATACAGCATAATCTCATCAGATGTACATTTTGGATTCTCTAGCTGGAAAACTGCCATATCACAGCTCTTGTTAACATATTTGCAAATACATTTAATTGACTTAACAGAGTTACAATATTCTACGTTAATGTGCGCATCAAACATTTTTGAAAGCAGTGGAGAGTAAGGTACCACCCATCGATTATCTATTTCAAGATCTGTGTTTTGTTTAACCCATTTTAATCTGATTATTGCAGTATATCCTCCCTGTTCGGGTTTCCATCTTCTGCAAAGAGGATAACCATTATCTCCTGTTTGTGTTTCTACAATCAAGTTGCGAGGATACTTTTTAGTACATTTTCCTTCCTTCATGCATGGCGATCTTGGGTTAAGTGGCCCACATGGCCCATTGGTCATATTTTTAGAAATAGTTTCAAAAAGTACCGGATCCGCTTCTGGATATGGAAGCTCAGCAGAAATAACACTGTCAATTTGATCAGGGCGTATCTTATCCTTTAGCCATATCAGTAAATGAGCATGTGGAAGACCTCTTTTTTGCCATTCAATTGAATACATCCAACACTGACTTTCACCAAAAATGTAACACTTTGTTTCTTAATTAACTTTTTATTAGATTTTCAAATATCACCAATGAATATAGACAGAAACATATAATGTGCATGGCACAGCAATCAATAAGTAAACAATCGGATAAGCTGGCGTATTACATATCACGATTGACAAATAACACAATAATGAATGGAACGTTAGCATTGAAAAAATACAAAAAAATACTTAGGGTGGAAGGCCAAGGGTCTCAGTAAATTATTTGGTTAAACAGGAGGTTCCCACAAATGTGTCTTAGTAGTGTCTTTAGAGAACTCATACCAAAGCGCCCAAATATCGCAAAACTTCTGGTGGGTACGAAGTTCTAAATGGGAAAGTTCCTCCATCTGTGCAACTTGAGATACTTTCCGCAGAAAGTGGGATACTGGAGGAGGGGAATCGGATGCCCAGTATAAAGGGATCATAGATTTGGCGATAGTTACCAGTTGAAGCCAAAGACGCTTATGGGACCTAGGCGGGGAAGTGGGCCATAAATTCAAGAAAATTCCTACAGGAGACAGATGTTCAGTGAATCCACAAACCTGGTTCAGTATCTGCTGAACTAGTGACCAGTAAGGGGCAATTTTTTCGCATTCCCACCAAATATGCAGGTAGGAACCTGCGGACTTATGGCCAGCACAAAGGGGATACCTCCAGAGAGAATTTGTGGACTACAGTAGGCGTTCTATACCATCTGGTGACCAGTTTGTAGCTTGACTCCTGCAAGCGCACACATCTGGAAGGCCCTGTGGATCGCTTGAGCATAGATGATATTTCTCCAGGAGTAAAGGACATTTGAAGGTCTACCTCCTATTTTCGCACATATGAGGGGAGTTCTATCCCTAGTTCGCTCAGGAGGTTGGAGTAGAAAGTAGATAAAGGTCTTGGTGTATTTTGCTTCCGAAGTAGAAGCTGTTCTAGCCATGTAGTTGTGCGATTGTCAGGTTTCTGCTTCAGGGCTCTCAGATACAGTATTTTAATCGATTGGTACGTTAGAAAATTGGTATGGGTAGGGAGGAAGTGTTGGGTAAACTCAAAGTAAGAAGGGAAGGCCCCATCAATCAGTATAGAGTCGTAGGGTAATCGCCCGACATGTTTTGGCACTCTTGGGGCCGATTCTATAAACTTGGATTCCGATAGAATTAAATCTTGGACGGACATGAGAGGGGAAGGACCTGTTGCCATAGGAAGCAGTCTCCGTACCCATTGCCATGAGTCATAGACCGCTGACGTTAAAGGTGAGGATCTGCTTAGCCGTTTGGCAGGGAAGCCATAGTATCACAGTAAGGGGGAAATCTATAGTGGCTTCCTCCACTGACACACGTAATCTCGCATTATCGCTCTGAAACCAATCAATGGTCCTTGCCAGTTGTGCTGCATGATAATATGTTTTTATATCTGGTAGACCCATACCACCCAACTTCCTAGGTCTAGTAAGAGTGCAGAACGCCACTCTAGGGCGAGAGTTATGCCAGACATATTTTGAAAACATTCTGCGGAGGGAGGAGAAGAATGTTAGTGGAAGAGGGATAGGGAGGGTTTGAAATAAGTATAAAATCTTAGGTAGAATCGTCATTTTCAATAGATTAGTTCTACCCATCCATGAGATATATGGGGCCTGCCAAGATTCTAATAGAGATTTGATGTTGGAGAGCAAAGGGCCGTAGTTAGAATCGTACCAGCGTCTGGGTGAAGGTGTTAAATTAATCCTAAATACTTAATATAGTCATATTGCAGTGGGAATGGGGAGGTAGCCTGTAAGTCAGATTTAACCGAAGGGGGGCAATAGACACATAGGGCTTCAGATTTTGTGGTATTAATTTTAAAATTCGATAAGGTACCAAAGGCCGTAAAGATCGTATCTATATGGGGTAATGCAACAGTTGGGTTGGTAAGAATTATTAAATTCACTTTGTAATTACATCCATGAGCTTGATCAGTTTTTGTTTAAAAACCCTTGCTATTAAATCATGTCAATCAGAGGGGCCCTGACCATTCAGAAGCTCTTCTTTTATCTCTGAACAAGTTGGATTACATGTAATAAACAAATCAGGACGACCATATATTCGAACATATGTCATGGCGTCCTGAGCATACTCATGCATATGTCTGGGACTTCCAGTAAATGTAGCCGGTAAAATAAACATAAGCCCAATGTCACCCACGCTGCCATCATTAGCAATAGCATCCCTTAAATGAATGTATTCATCCACTCTAAGTTTTTGTTGGTTCAATCGTATGTACAAAAGACGCTCACTTTCCACCTTGGCATACATATCAACTATAAATTCATGATAAAGTTGCCTACATTGTAAAATGTGGTTAGAAGACCCATGTCTGATCATTGTTTGGTAGGCATAAAAGTCCATAGCTGATATTTTTTAATTGGTTGGCCTAGCAGTCTTGGGACCAGTATGTGTTAGATTAAAGTGATAGCCATAGACATTCTATGGAGCCTGCAAAATTCACATCTTTGTGCACAAAGAAGTCTATGGAACCACCAAATGCATGTCCCGGAGGCCCGTGAAAAATTCTGTAGTGTGCAAGCAGCCAGTAAGGATACCAGACTTGTTTTGTCAGTGCGTGCGTGTATGCGTTTGTGTGTGCACGCGTGTGATCCATCTGTATGTATGCATGTGTGCATGCACGTGTGTGGTCCGTGTATATGTATGCGTGTGTGTGCACATGTGATCCATGTGTTTGTGCGTGCGCAGTGCAAGTGTCCATGCGTGTGGTAGGTGTGTGTGAGTACGCATGTGCTCTGTTCGTCCATGTGCATAGGGTGCATCCATCTCAGTGTGTTTGCGTGCGTGTCTGGTCCTTGCGTTCGTGTGTGTGTGTGTGTGTGTGGTGTGCATGTGCTATTTATGGAGTGGTGTTGTGGTATTTGTGGGGTGGTGTTTGTGTTGTGTGTGTCTAGCGTGGTCTGGTGTTTGTGTTGTGGCATTTGTGTGGTGTTGTGCTTGTGGGTTGGTGTATGTGTGCTGTCTGTGTGATGTTTGTATGGTGTTTGTGAAATGTTTATGTGTTGTGTGTGATGGTGTGACTCCTTTAGCAGCGACTCTTTGGCGCCGTTGCTATAATCCGTCCCTGTCAGTCACAACTGTTGTTTTCCCCTCAGCACTGTCACTTTTACCTTCACATTTCCCCATTATATGTATAGGACCTAAATTCGGGGGCCTCAATTTGATGACTGGGGGGCCGCTAGCAAGATTTAACGTGCACAGTATTCTGCTCCTGTGGGTAGAGAGGGGGCGTGCCAAATTTCACCCAAATCGGGCAAGAACTGTGGATTTGTATAGAGCAGGCTACTACAGATTTCACATTTCCCCATTATATGAATAGGGTCTAACTTCGGGGGCCCCAGTCTCGTAACAGGGGGACGCTAGCAAGATTTATCGTGCGCAGTATTCTGCTCCTGTGAGTGGAGAGAGGGCGTGCCAAATTTCACCTAAATCGGGCGAGAACTGTGGAGTTGTATAGAGCGGGCTACTACAGATTTTGAGTTTTATATATATAGATACTGTACATTTTAAATGAGATTTAAGAAAATGTTATCCATGCCCGAGAGTTTTTGCTGAGTTAACCATGGATTAAGTTAAGGCCTCTCTCTTCATGCATACTTTATTTGGGGTTCGTATAAAATGCCATTACTCATTAATACCTTTTTAATGTTTTGTTGTAAAGATAATGACAGTAACAAGCCTTCAAGACTGCTTAGGTTTCTTCATCATCCATGGAATAACTTACTATATCTGAAGAGCCTATATTCATAGACAAAAGGACATAGAAATAGTATGGTACATAAGATTAATGATATGAAAAAAAACTATCAACTTGAGTAAGTCCTCCTGTTTTGTACTGTGTAAAGGCAAGGACTACTAGCACTAGAGATGACTATCAGGCTTTGAGTCTGTGTATCCAGAGTAGGTTTGGTCTCAGAAAGCTAGCTGATATATGGACTGGATTTTCTCAACTATAATCCGCCAAGTGCAAAAGGCCAAAAACAGTAAACAATTGTATTTGTAAATATTACAGCAGTTCATAGATAAGGAGTGTGCACAGATTTCAGCCTTTTTTTTTTTCCAATTTTAATAATAATAATAATAATAATAATAGTCCTTTAATAGTCCCACAATGGGGAAATTCAGTGTGTTACAGCAGCAAAGATAAGCAGATACAAATTTTGCACCATTCACTGTGTAGCATGCATAAAATATTAGCTTAATTCTAGATATCAGAATGTAATGGTACAGAGATGCAATCTAGCAGGCATAGAAGCAGTACCTGTTAAATTGTTGCCAGCTTGCACTCTCGTCCAGAGTGAAAGAGAACTCTGATTCTGGAAAGTTAACCTCTTACATGCCACGATCAGTAGTGACTATGACATCTAAGTGGATACAGAGGGTAAGCCCCTTCTTCCACCCCTCAGCTCCCCTAGGAGCTGCAATGGCAGTATGAAGGTACAGTATATCAATCGCCTCCTAGCTGTCAGTTTATTAGGCTCTGTTAGAATCAAGACCTAACATACATCTGCATTAAAGGGGATATACAGCTTCCAAAAATGATCTGCAAATACATCCATAGCAGTTCTAAATACTCACTGTTTGTTTGTGCACCCTTTGCTTGGCTTTATTTTACTAGCCACTCTACTGTTATTTACATGCAGTGAATCTGTGGACAAACTGCATTTCCCATGATCCATCTAAATGCTCTGACTCAGTGTACCATTCGCTTCTCCACTCCCCCCCTGCAAGGAAATCACAGGTAATAAATCACTCCCACATTTGAGGTAACATGCTGCTGTGATGTTTCGTTTGCAAGCTCACTAATCCCTCCCGCGAGCAGCAAACTCAGAGTGAGAGCAGGCAGATAAATCATGGCAAATGTAGTTTGTCCACAGATTCACTGCAGTGATACAAAGAGCTGCAAGTGAAATAAAGCAAAGCAAAGGGTGCACAAGGGAACAGTGAGTATTTAGCACTGCTGTGGATGTTGCCTTGTAGAAGCTAAAACTTTTTTATTTATGTTTTTTTAATTTCCCATTACAAATCAAAATAATATAAACCAAACATAATAATTATTGCTGAACTATCCAAATTTATAATGCTATTTATCCCATAACGTAAAAGCTGTAAAAATAATTTTTTGAATATGCAGGTTGTTTTTGGTCACCTTGCCTCCTACAAGGAAAGGAATAAAAACTGATCAAAAAGTTGTACGTAACCAGAAAATGGTACCACTAGAAAAACTACAACTCATCCTGCAAAACCCCAACATAGCTCTGTCAACAAAAACTCATATTGTAACAGCTGTTACAATATGGGTTTGCCATGCAAATTCTTTATTTGTTAAAAGCCAGTTTATTTAGTAAAAGTGGTAAAACATAACAAAAACTATACAAATCTACTATCACCCTAATTGTAATGACCCATATTTAATGACAGTCAACATTATAAAAAATAAACAAAAAAGGGAGAAAACTACTTTTTTAATATAATCCCCAATAAAAGATAAATAAAATATTATATGTAATCCAAAATGGTTCCATCCCAAAAAAAATAACTTGTCGTGCAAAGAATAATGTCAACAGTAAAATCATTTTTGAATGCAGAAATGGAAAAAAATTAAAAGTCACAAAGCTTTAATGCTTTAAGGGTTGAAAATGCATCAATTTTTAGAAGTCATTATGCATGCAGGAATCCCAAATATGCAAGTTGTTCAGCTCTCGCCATCCTTCTTCCTGAGAAAAAAACAAGCATACAAGATATTAAGGGGCTGAAATGACAGTCTGTAGAGATCATTATTACATCCATAAGACCGCGTGTATAAGGTTTATAGCATATAGATAAGTTATGAAGAGATTAAAACAAACATATAGCTCTTTCTCTTATATATATAAAAATGAGTGTCTGTCTGTTCTTTATGCGCGACCAAACGACTGGACCGATCTTCACCAAATTTGGCACACAGGTACATCAGGTGTCCGGGAAGGTTTTAGATCTCAGCTCTCTAGGACATACTATTCCTGAGATACAGTATTCCCAAAAAGTGACCTGCATTAGCCAATAGAAGCCTGCAAGTCTTTCACTCATATTCCAACTGCCATACACATGGTCACATGTCCCTTATCAGCCAATAGAAGCTCGCAGGCGCTTAGTCTCCACATGAACACAGCTTTACTTCAGGTTTCCATAACAACCCAGCCATTTGTCTTCACTGCTGTAAGTCAGTTTTAAAGGCACAGGGCGCTATGGATGACACTGTTACACGAGGTCACATACACACAGCTTTACGCCAGGTTTCCAAAACAACCCAGCCATTTTTCTTCACTGCTGTAGGTCAACTTTAAAGGGGCAGGGTGCTGTGGATGACACTGTTACACAAGTGTCATTTCTTCACTCTTCCACTGTTACACAAGGTCACATACACACAGCTTTACTCCAGGTTTCCATAACAACCAATCACAGGTTTTTCACTGATATCAAACTGAGATACACATGATCACATGACGCTTATGGACCAATGGAAACTCCTAGGTTCTTCAGTCTTGACATACACAGCTTTACACCAGGTTTCCATAGCAAGCAAGCTATTTATGACATGTATTAGTCACTAGCAGATCGCAGATCCTTAAATATTCAGTCGTATGACGTGTATCACCCAATATAACTTGCCATCTAATTTACCAGGTTTCCATAACAACACAGCCATAAATACACTGTACCTATACTGGACTGCCATACTGGATGTCAGCATTCTTATAAATTGAAACATATTTAAACTACACACAAAGGCAGTGGCGAAACTAGGAATGGCTGGGCCCCAAGGCGAACATTTGACATGCCCCCCCGAACTACCGCCCCTTCCAAACCCCCCGCATAAACCGCATTTCTGCACACAGTATTATGCCCCATAGTGGCCCCTGCACATAATATTATGCCCCATAGTTGCCCCTGCACACAGTATTATGCCCCAAAGTGGCCCCTACACACAATATTATGCCCCATAGTGGTCCCTGCACACAGTATTATGCCCCATAGTGGCCCTTGCACACAGTATTATGCCCCATAGTGGCCCCTGCACACAGTATTATGCAGCATAGTGGCCCCTGCACACAGTATTATGCAGCATTGTGGCCCCTGAACACAGTATTATGTCCCATAGTGGCCCCTGCACACAGTATTATGCCCCATAGTGGTCCCTGCACACAGTATTATGCCCCATAGTGGACCCTGCACACAGTATTATGCCCCAAAGTGGACCACCCATGAATGATTATTATACTCTGGGGTCTTTTCAGACCCCAGAGTATAATGATTGGAAACCCAGGGGAGGATACAAACATAAAAAACAATGCTACTTACCTCTTCCTGGCTCTGATGCACTCCAGTGCGCTACTTCAGCCATCTTCAATGTTGGACCAGATCTCGACACATAATGACGTCAGCTGACGTCTGGGACATCACCAAACAGGCCCGAAGCCTGGGAAGCGCAGGAGAGGTAAGTTACAGTGTTTTTTGTGTTCCCTCACCTCCCCTGGGCCCCCGATCTTTATACTCCGGGGTCTGGAAAGACCCCCGAGTAATTTGATAGCAGTGTTTGTGGGGTTCGCGGTAGCGGCTGCCACAGGGCTCGGGGCCCCATAATGTCTCGGGCCCTGTGGCAGCCGCTACTGCTGCTACCCCGGTATTTATGCCCCTGCACAAATGACATACAAAATAGACCAGTGCCAATTCTTATGGGGCCACTACAGAAACAAAATATGAAATATACCCGTGAAAAGCTTCTGCTAGTTACATTACAATAGAGAATTAATATGCAAATAAATATAACTTATAGACATATATATACAGGAATAAATATGCAAATAAATAAAACATATGGATAAATATAAAAAAAAATTAAGTTTAAACGGATATTCTCTATTTGTGCTCATATACAGTTGTGATAAAAAGTTTACATACCTCAGCAGGTTTTTTGTTTTTTTGACCTTTTTTCAGAGAATATGAATGATAACACAAAAACTTTTTCTCCACTCATGGTTAGTGGTTGGTTGAAGCCATTTATTGTCAAACTTCTGTGTTTTCTCTTTTTAAATTATGATGACAACCAAAAACATCAAAATGACCCTGTTCAAAAGTTCACATACCCTGGTGATTTTGGCCTGATAACATGCCCAGAAACCAAACCACGGTCAGGTAGACCAACCAAAATTTCGGCCACAACTGCCCGGAAAATTGTTCGGGATGCAAAGAAAATCCCACACATAACATCAGTTGAAATAGAGAACTCTCTGAAAACTATTGGTGTGGCTGTTTCAAGATGTACAATAAGGAGGCACTTGAAGAAAAATCTGCTGCACGGTCGAGTTGCCAAAAGAAAGCCATTACTGCACAAATGCCACAAAGAATCTCGCCTTCAATACGCCAAACAGCACAGAGACAAGCCTCAAAACTTCTGGAACAAGGTAACTTGGAGTGATGAGACCAAAATCGAACTTTTTGGCCACAACTATAAATGTTACATTTGGAGAGGTGTCATCAAGGCCTAAGATGAAAGGAACACCATTTCTACTGTAAAGCACGGAGGTGGATCACTGATGATGTGGGGATGTGTGACCTTCAAAGGCACAGGAAACTTGGTCAAAGTTGAAGGAAAGATGAATGCAGCACATTATCAGCAAATACTGGAGGCAAATTTGCTCTCATCAGCCAGGAAGCTGCGCATGGGACATACTTGGACGTTCCAACATGCCAATGATCCAAAACACAAGGCCAAGTCGACCTATCATTGGCTACAGCAGAAGAAAGTGAAGGTTCTGGAGTGGCCATCTCAGTCTCCTGACCTCAATATTATTGAGCCACTCTGGGTAGTTCTCAAGCATGCAGTACATGCAAGACAGCCCTGGAATTTACAGGAACTGGAGACTTTTTGCCAAGAACAATGGGCAGTTTTACCATCTGAGAAAATAAAGAGCCTCATCCACAACTGCCACAAAAGACTTCAAGCTGTCATTGATGTTAGAGGGGGCAATACACGGTATTAAGAACTGGGATATGTGAACTTTTGAACAGGGTCATTTTGATGTTTTTGGTTGTCATCATTATGATTTAAAATGAGAAAACTCAGAAGTTTGACAATAAATGGCTTCAACCAACCACTAACCATGAGTGGAGAAAAAGTTTTTCATTCATATTCTCTGAAAAAAGGCAAAAAAACTAAGAATCTCCCGGGGTATGTAAGCTTTTTAGCACAACTGTACATCTACCCAGGATAAAACAATGCATGTATAAAACTATATGTAAGAATAATAAAATTGTAGAATAGTCACTCAATATATGAAGGCTAATTGAGACAGAGACCCAACTGTTGTCAAAAGGGTTATCTTTTTGTCCGCACCAGAAAACAGACAACCTGGATCTATTTATCGACTTACACTCATTCATTCGAAACTAACCATCACTCATCACTTTGAAATTGTAAATAAATCACAGGGCACAACTGTGACTTTGGATACCAATACATTAAATGCAGCCACAGGGGAGAACACTTTGACATCTGACCCGGAACCCATCTCAAACAGAAATCAACTTTATACTCCCTTCATCATAAAGGAAATAGTATTGAAACATTCTTTTTCTTAGTTGTAGTGGAATTTAGAAATATCCACTGTTTAACCCCCTCTACCAGGAGTAATTTAAATAATAGTGAAAAACTAGCCCTTACATCATTGATAAGAAACGAACATATGGTCATTCAAAATGCAGATGACCACACATTCTGGCCATGCATTCCCTTATGGATGACTGCTGGTGTGGAAGAGGAGTAGGAGAAACAGTTGGTGATGATGTGGATAAAGATTGCGACCATGTGCTAGGTGCAGATGTGGCTTACCTACAAGGAAAATCACAGGAAAATACTATTTATTCTATATTTTCAGATAAGAGAGTGATGCCTTTTCATGTGAGTACGTAGAGCTGTTGTTCTTATATTTTTGTACTGCACGGCCACAGCTAAATTTCTGCTTTCAGAGCATGCACATTGCCATGGATTTATTATTTTTGGCAATGTAGAAATAAATTCCCACATGTGATCATCTCACAGCATCAACAGCAGCGGAAACATGTCTGCCTCTACCACCACCAGTGCTACTAGCCGCACCCTGCGAGGTTCCTCTATGTCTGCTTCAGGCAGGCTTTTTGGATGTTGGGCCTGTGCAATAGTTGGAATTGTTAGTATCACCACTGCCACCACCCTTGTTAATCTGATGTCAACTTGTCACCATGATCTAATTGTCAGGTCCTATCCTCAAAAGAATTATCATTGGCAATGTCATCATCATCTTTCCCCTTTTTTTTTTTTAACACATCATCATGGCCATGTACATCCTCAGAATTCCCACCTCCAGATATCCCCTTAGCTCCTCTAGCAGAATGACTACCAGTAGTAGTACCACAACCCCTGCCACTACTACCTTCACCACCAACAGTTATCATGTCTTCCTCCTCTTCTTGCACAAAATGCTCACTGTTCTCATTCACCTCACCAAAAAGAGGAGGAAGACTGCTCTGACCAGGAGAAATAGATTGCTCAGCAGGTGCTACATCACTTCCAGGGATCTGTGTCAGTAAAGAATTTGAAGGAGACACTGTTGACAGTCCAAAAAGGTCTTGAGGTAAAGTACATGTTATGTAGGAGGAGCTAAAATCCTCCTGTGACTGAGATGAGCCAGGTAAATAATCAAAAACTTCACCTTCATTCTCAGGAAGTACAACAATCCTGCGGCTATTAGCTATGCCACCTAAACCCTAAGCAGTGTTGCTCTTGCCACCCACATTCTTATTGTTAGTACTTGCAGGAGTGTTTCCTTCTTCCCCTTCTTTATTTTTCTTTTTCAGATTAACAACAATGCTCCACCACAATGTGTATTTGATCACCAGAGCAGAAAAAAAACATGAAATTACAAAATGTTTTTAGAAGATTAGTGCAAGCTAGACTGCATATTGGGTGAACAAGAAGAAACTGCTTGTATATAACAGAGTTATTTTTTTTTAAGATTTGCACAGGTAAATCACCATTTTTGTTGTTAAAACAGCAGTATGTATTTGATAAAAAATGTTAACTCTTGCCCAAAAAAGTCCTTAACAAAACACTTTTACTAACAGGTAACTGTTTTATTTAAATAATGTGCAATAGAGCAGTTTCATCTAGAGATGATACATAACAGTCAGACAAAATTAGATTA
The DNA here is from genome assembly GCA_947044405.1 of Leptodactylus fallax. Taxonomy (NCBI): domain Eukaryota; kingdom Metazoa; phylum Chordata; class Amphibia; order Anura; family Leptodactylidae; genus Leptodactylus; species Leptodactylus fallax. The sequence goes on from CAMRHE010000024.1 coordinate 6,776,401, forward strand.
TTAGCAATGAAATGGTTAACTGTCTTTGTAAGCAGCAGCAAAAGAAGAAGCTCAGATTTCTCCAGTCACTGTCTATGAACCTGTCATATTTCTATTGAACTCTAACACTAATCTGCCTGTGTAATGGCTTGATTCTCTAACTTCTCCTGGTCCTCTAATTATTGCTGGAATACCTGTTGCTTTTTCTGATCTGTGCTAACCTATGTTACAGTGAGATCGATCACAGGTCTATTTGCATGTCCACCATTACAGCAACTAAAGGCTGATCACAAGTGTTCAAGCTTTTATATTCCATATGACATCAGAACTGTAAGGTCCACTTGCTACTCTCTATTGGCTGAGTGACTGTCAGGTGTTTCTACATCATCACAGCGACTCACAGACAGTGCCTGAGTCACTGCATATGTGTCTGCTATTTATTTCCTGATCAAACACAGGATGGTGGCCATTTTCTTGTAACACAACATTTTTTTTTAACAAATCGCCTTTTGTTCGGTTTGTTAAAAACATAATAATTTGGAATATTCAGGTTAAATCTGGTTCTTTACTAATTTAAAATACAGTTTGTATTGTGTGTACAGTAAGTCTATAGTTGTACACCAATGCTGTAAGGAAATTGCCAGATGAGCAATTCCCCATTGCTGCTGCAGAACCCTGGGAGAGGGGCACAACAAGACAGTGAGCCCTAAAGCTAAACCCCCCAGCTGTCCCTGGCTAACTTGCCCGATCTGTCCTAGGCGACAGCCAGCAACCGGTCGATCAGTCCCTTCCTAATATAAGTGACACACAGAACAGGACAAGAAAAAACAACACAGAAGCAGAGTGAGCAAGCCAAGGGGTCGGTACCAGTCGAGCAATGCAGTAAAATATTACAATCCAAGAGAATAGTCAAAAACAGAGCCAGAGGTCAGAAATAGGAATACAAGGAATAGCAGAAAAGCAGCTAGCAGGGACAAGTCACAAGACAGAATCAATAGCCAGCGAGCATGTGAGGGCTGACAACCTGTTTATAGAAAGTCAGGACCCGCCCCAGATTGGATTGGCAGACAGGCATTCAATCACACAGGCAAGGCTGAGATTAACTATTAGTGGAGCAGAGGAAAACCAAGGTGCTGAGACGGGTGTGGTAGAAAATAAATTACATAGTCTAGGACAGTGTTCAGACTGAGCAACAACAATCTTAAACAAGGAATCAAACTGAGCACGCCTCCTGCGCCACGGAGGGTGGTGCAGAGACCTGAACAGGCAGAGATGTAACAAATGCCCTTATAAAGCAGGGGCATCAGATTCGGTATATACATTATGATTCAACTGCAGCTTGTGTATTCAATTGGTGCAGCAGAAAACTGATGCACTATATAAAGACTAAACTAGCATTTGCCTCTCCCCCTCCCATCCCGACATGCTTAGAAATAAACTGAGGTCTTTAATTAATGGGGCATTAATATACTATGAAACTCTTATTAACTTCATCTCATCTTTTAACATGACTGACAGCATCTACATATGTAGCCAAGACTAACATGACTTTTAACATGCTAAAGGGGTTTTCGAGTTTCCAGGATCATATTTAAACTTGTATATTCAATAAGCCACCTAACATCACAACCAATAACGATCCAATGAGAAGGCCAGTGCCGGCTGTGGCATCTTCTGTCAGTCTGCATGCCCATTGTTTCTCTCTCTTCTTGCAACTAAGTCCAGGAGCACAGCAACAGCGCATGCGTCAGTACTTCTCATACTGCTACACATGCTGCAAGTGATATGAATAGACAAACACAATTTATAAATCACCTACAAAAACACACAATACAGCCACAAATAAATCAACAAAATCATATGTATTATCTATAATCCATTAAAAACATATAATGTACAATATACCCACAGTGATATAAAGTACTGTATCCCAGATCCCATTCAATTAATATAGAATAAATCTGTGCATCTGGAACTGAATGAATCAATGTATATGCCATAGTAAATCATTAAATCACAAAGCCCATATACAAAAAAATAACACATAAATGGGGAGATGCAGACCAATGGATAGACACAGTCCCAACACATTTTCCTATTCATTTCTCAAGGGCCCCTTGCTATAGTCCCTACAGACAGCAGCCCAAAATCCTAAAATAATATTCTTTCAAAAACTGGGTCCAAGTGTATCTAAAAGAATTAATGCTGCTTTGAAGGCAAAGGATATTCACGTCAAAGATTGATTTGATTTATGTTTCTTTACTGATCATTTACATAATTTGACAAAAAAGAAATTATTAACACTTAAAAGCTTTCTTACCTTACAGCACTTTTTAAACTTCAAAACATTTGTATAGTACTGTACCATGGCCTATCCTAAAGATAAGCAAATGGTAAACCACAGCACACACTGCAAGGTTTTGAGCATAGCAAAGTTTATTGATATTAATAAATCATATCAGTTAATGCAGGGTGATCATCCACCAATGTATACAGTGAGGGAAAAAAAAAGTATTTAGTGAGCTACCAATTGTGCAAGAGAGGCCTGTAATTGACATCATAGGTAGACCTCAACTATGAGAGACAAAGTGAGAAAACAAATCCAGAAAATCACATTGTCTGATTTTTAAAGAATTTATTTGCAAATTATGGTGAAAAATAAGTATTTGGTCACCTACAAACAAGCAAGATTTCTGGCTCTCAGAGACCTGTAACTTCTTCTTTAAGAGGCTCCTCTGTCCTCCACTCATTACCTGTAGTAATGGCACCTGTTTGAAATTGTTATCAGTATAAAAGACACCTGTCCACAACCTCAAACAGTCACACTCCAAACTCCAATATGGTGAAGACCAAAGAGCTGTGGAAGGACACCAGAAACAAAATTGTAGACCTGCACCAGGCTGGGAAGACTGAATCTACAATAGGTAAGCAGCTTGGTGTGAAGAAATCAACTGTGGGAGCAATAATTAGAAAATAGAAGACATACAAGACCACTGATAATCTCCCTCAATCAGGGGCTCCACCCAAGATCTCACCCCATGGGGTCAAAATGATCACAAGAACGTTGAGCAAAAATCCCAGAACCACACGGGGGGACCTAGTGAATGACCTGCAGAAAGCTGGGACTAACGTAACAAAGGCTACCGTCAGTAACACAATATGCCGCCAGGGACTCAGATCCTGCAGTGCCAGACGTGTCCCCCTGCTTAAGCCAGTACATATCAGGGCCCATCTGAAGTTTGCTATAGAGCATTTGGATTTTCCAGAAGAGTACTGGGAGAATGTCCTATGGTCAGATGAAACCAAAGTAGAACTGTTTGGTAGAAACAAAACTCGTCGTGTTTGGAGGAGAGTGAATGCTGAGTTGCATCCAAAGAACACCATACCTACTGTGAAGCATGGGGGTGGCAACATCATGCTTTGGAGCTGTTTCTCTGCAAAGGGACCAGGATGACTGATCCATGTACACGAAAGAATGAATGGGGCCATGTATCGTGAGATTTTGAGTGCAAAGCTCCTTCCATCAGCAAGGGCATTAAAGATGAAACATGGCTGGGTCTTTCAGCATGACAAAGATCCCAAGCACACCGCCAGGGCAACGAAGGAGTGGCTTCGTAAGAAGTATTTCAAGGTCCTGGAGTGGCCTAGCCAGTCTCCAGATCTCAACCCCATTGAAAACCTTTGGAGGAAGTTGAAAGTCCGTATTGCCCAGCGACAGCTCCAAAACATCACTACTCTAGAGGAGATCTGCATGGAGGAATGGGCCAACATACCAGCAACAGTGTGTGCCAACCTTGTGAAGACTTACAGAAAACGTTTGAGATGAACATTGAGATGAACTTTTGCTATTGACCAAATACTTATTTTCCACCATAATTTGCAAATAAATTCTTTAAAAATCAGACAATGTGATTTTTTGGATTGGTTTTCTCATTTTGTCTCTCATAGTTGAGGTCTACCTATTGTGACAATTTGGGGAATTAAACTCAAAATGGCGTCTGACTCCTGGTCCGGACAGCGGTGGTTCATGGTATTGGGCGCAGGAAAGATAGCTTTCAGTCGGTCCAAGCATAAAATAAAAGTGGCTTTATTCAGCTTAACTGCTACATAACAAAACAACAAAAAACCTATGCCACAGTTAGGGCCTAACTCACTCCTTGAGCCCCTAACTGTCCTGACTGTTACTCAGCTCCAGCAACAGTCCTCTGTGGACGCCAGCCCTCTTGGACAGAGCCCCTGCGCGCCCGGGCGCCGCCCCGGGACAGAGCCCCTGCCTGCCGGGGGGCCGCCCTCTGGGACAGAGCCTCTCTCTCTGTCCTAGCTGGTCCACTCCTGTGGACGCCAGCCCTCTGGGACAGAGCCTCTCTCTCTGTCCTAGCTGGTCCACTCCTGTGGACGCCAGCCCTCTGGGACAGAGCCTCTCTCTCTGTCCTAGCTGGTCCACTCCTTCCTGCTTCCTGCAGGATACTCCAGCCCTCCTGGAGTTACGTGCCACACCCCAAAGGCATGGCTGAGAGCCTTTTCTGGCCTGGCCTGGGTCGCTCAACAGCGCCCTCTGGCTCACATACTTACATACCCTCCCCCTCAGCTCACTACCCATGGGGTGAGCTACAATGGGACGAGATATCCTATGATGAAGTCCCTCTTTAACCATGTATGCCTGTCCATTGTCTCTCCAGAAGTCCCAATCTGGCGATCTTTTCTTCCAAATTCCGCTCCATATAGTTTTCCGTCTTCTCATCACTTTCCAAATTCTGGCTACTCGACATTTCCGGTTTCTCCTCACTTTAACTGCTACGCCAAGCTCCTGGCCCTTCTGTGCAAAGGCAAGTTTTCCTTCATCATCTTCACAATTCGCCATACAGGGGATCACATCATTTTCATCACATTTCTCGCCATAGTCTTCAGCCATCCCATTGCATGACTGATCCCTTTAGTGAATAGCCGTAAAAATCTTCATCTTCACCTATCATGAATTCACAGGAGCTCAGAGACCAACTAACACGTATTTCATGCACATCAATGTCTTTAGAGTATAACTGTATCATGGGAACTTTTTCCGTAACCTTCATCTCAAAGCAAACTTTGCCATCACCATCAAGGCTTAGAAGTTTAGGAGACATAGGCTGCTTGCTCTCCTCTTTGTTTGAGATACACAATCTCTGTACTGCAATATCTTGTCCTTCTGCACGAGGGCCATACCGTACACCCTCACAAAATAGCTCACGCTGAACTACATTTTCTGACATGTCTTTAACAACTGTCACATCATTGGTGACATGTAACCATCTCTTACTTCCTGACTCCCCCTTCAAAGACAACATGGAGTCATTATTCACCGTTTGTCCACCAGACATTTGGCTAGAGACAGGCACAGCAACACCTTTATCCACAATGGCTTTAGACACTTTAGCTGTTGGGACAACATATGCGTGGTCAGTCTTCTTACGGACACTTGTTCCACACTTTTGACGACCCTTCACCTTATTTATCATCTCACAGCCCTCTAGGCTTTGGACCTCATTGGTTTGAGGCAGGACCCACTCTGTCACAGGCAGTGTGTGACCAATCACAGTTTCTTCTTCTGTTGGACCTTCTTTGGCCTCCTCACATTTTGCAGGAAGTCCACCTTTAGCAGCATCTTCCTGGGGAACTATACCCTCTACTTGACGTTTTACCGAGTCACGTGGTTTCATCATAATCTGATCATTGGTATCAACATCAGTGGACAGGTCACTCAGGTCTGTCTGACTCAATGATTCTCCTTTCTCTGCCTCTATGCTGGCAGCTTTTTCCAATTCTAACGCCTTCTGTAGCACACAAATCTCTGATTCCAGCTCCAGAACTTTCTTCACTGCGACATTTTTCTGTGCTGCTTCCATCTCAGTCTTTATTTCTGACTCACGCTTCACTTGATCCATCTGAAACTCCAGCTGTTTCTTGATGCGTGCAATTCCCTCCTGCTTGTTCACTTGCACCTTTAGTTTAGCAACAAGCATTTTTAGATCTACAATCTCAGTAGATAAATTAGACAGGTTTCCCTCAAACTGAATCTTCATGTCTTCTATCTGGAGGTCCAATTCTCTCTTGGCCTTTTCCAGCATCTCATAAGCATTAGCTTTGTTCTCATACAATATCTGCACAGATTCCAGGTTTTTCTCAACTTCATCCTTGGAGCTAACCAAATCCTCCATTTCAGTGCACCGTTGCTTGTTGAGCCTTTTTAACTCGGCCTTCAATTCAAGGGCCTCTGCTTCAGCACTGTCACGTTCTTCTGCATATCTAGCAGAAAGAGTCTTCTCTTCACCAAGCAGCTGATCAAACTTTTTCTGCTTCCTTTCCAAATTTGACACCATCCGACTTTGATGATCAAGATCTACACCTACATCTTCTAGTTCCTGCTGCAGTCTAATTTTCATTTTCTCAAGTTTGTCATAAGCAGCAACCTTCTCCTCAAACCGTTGATTTGTAGCTTCTAGCTCCTTTTGCAACTTTTCCTTTAGTTCTTCAACAGAGTCCAAGGACCCAATACTATCCTCCATTTTTTTCTTCATATCAGTCGCCTGAGCCTGTAGTCTGTTTGCCTTGTGTAGCAGCTCTGCTTGAAACCTGTCCCCTTCTGTGACTTTTAGTTGCATCACTTGAAGTTGAGTCTCTACCTTTTTGTGACTCTCCTGTAAGGTTTGCACTTTCTGAGCATGGACAGACGACATCTCCATCAATTCTTTGTCTTTATTTTGCACCAAAACAGACAACTTCTCATTATCTTCACAAGATCCTGACAGCGCCCTCTCCAGGCTACATATTCTAGCTTTGAGTTCACTTTCTCTTTGTTCCAGAACTCCAGCTTTACTTCGCCATTCGTGGATTTCACCATTTAGGCGAACCTGATGCAAGTTTTGCTCTGACTGCAATGTCTGCACCACAGATTCTAAATCACTCTCTCGGTCAGACACATACTTCCTCAGCTCTGCAATTTCATTTTCTTTGTCAGTTAAGGCAGCCGAAAGGTTTACACATATCCTAACTTGGTCATCCAGACATTCTGACTGACTCTGCAAAAATTCACTTCTCTCATGTTTAGCAGTTTCAAGGTCATCTCTTAATTTTTCAATGACACTCTCTTTGGCAATGGAGTCTTGAACATGCTGCTCCTTTAAATCCTGCAATTGCTTCTCAAGCACTTGCTTTTGCTCTACACTCTGTAGAACTTTATTAGATAGAGCACATTTCATTTCTGCAAACTCATTCTTAGTGACACAGTCCATTCCAGGCAAACCCAGTACCACATTTTCACAATGACTAGGATATAACCTCTTCATAGAGTTAAGCTCTGCCTTCAACTTAAGGTTCTCTCTTTCTGATACCAAAAGTTGCCATTTCCAATCAGATATTTCATTCTCATACATGAACCTGATGGTTTTATTCTCATCTTGAAGCTGCTGCACCCTAACATTTTCATCTTTGGCGCGTTCATGCACTCCATTATGAGACACACACCCAGCAGGGACATATTCCATCATAGAACAGAGGTGCTTTAGAAAAATTGAGTCACCATCATGCAACCCTTTATCTTTACTTGCACTCCACATGATCTGTTCCATGTTTTGTCTCTCTCTCTGCATTCAGACTGCTGCACTAATAAACCTGTGCATAACTTCTCTGCTTTTTTACAAGCTGAAATTCTCTTTTTCTTGCCCATGGTTTACTAACAAAATTACACAATATTCCACAGCAACCTTGGGTTCAACCGACAGCAACTTCTTGCTATCTTCTGCAGTCACCTGTATTCACACAGTTAACTTATGTGGCACTACAACCACCAGCATTTTCTTCTGTCTTCCACAGAAAACACCAACATGGCACCATAGCCTTTCACATACACTTGTTTATGTGGCACTACAACAACCAGCATTTTCTTCTGTCTTCCACAGAAAACACCAACATGGCACCATAGCCTTTCACATAGACTGTTTATGTGGCACTACAACAACCAGCATTTTCTTCTGTCTTCCACAGAAAACGCCAACATGGCACCATAGCCTTTCACATAGACTGTTTGCAATATCCATCTTCTATACACATTGCATACTTTCTTGCCATCAGAAAACACTTCACAGACTTCTGTACCACAGTATACACAAAGTCCATTCCCTGGATTCCTCTTCCAGAGTTTTACTTTCACCAGGTTTTACAAACACCTTGCTATGTTGCAATTCACTCACCCCTTTCTGAGCTTCTCAGTTGAAATCACCGATTTCTTCCAGCTGTAGGCCACAATGCACACTTAGCAGTACTGCAGTCACCAATCACTTGTCTTCCAGGACTTGCGTGGATCTCTTTATGCGAGCGTTCTCCACCATATGTGACAATTTGGGGAATTAAACTCAAAATGGCGGCTGACTCCTGGTCCGGACAGCGGTGGTTCATGGTACTGGGCGCCGGAAAGATAGCTTTCAGACGGTCCAAGCGTAAAATAAAAGTGGATTTATTCAGCTTAACTGCAACATAACAAAAAAACAAAAAACCTATGCCACAGTTAGGGCCTAACTCACTCCTTGAGCCCCTAACTGTCCTGACTGTTACTCAGCTCCAGCAACATTCCTCTGTGGATGCCAGCCCTCTGGGACAGAGCCTATCTCTCTTTCCTAGCTGGTCCACTTCTGTGGACGCCAGCCCTCTGGGACAGAGCCTCTCTCTCTGTCCTAGCTGGTCCACTCCTGTGGACGCCAGCCCTCTGGGACAGAGCCTCTCTCTCTGTCCTAGCTGGTCCACTCCTGTGGACGCCAGCCCTCTGGGACAGAGCCTCTCTCTCTGTCCTAGCTGGTCCACTCCTTCCTGCTTCCTGCAGGACACTCCAGCCCTCCTGGAGTTACGTGCCACACCCCAAAGGCGTGGCTGAGAGCCTTTTCTGGCCTGGCCTGGGTCGCTCAACAGCGCCCTCTGGCTCACATACTTACACTATGATGTCGTTTACAGGCCTCTCTCATCTTTTTAAGTGGGAGAACATGCACAATTGGTGGCTGACTAAATACTTTTTTCCCCACTGTAAGTAACGCAAAATAAATTACATCCATTGATAACAGTAGATAGTTGATAATAAAAGTCCAGATTTTTGTGAGGTGACGTTTCAGTCTACAGTCATGGCCAAAGGTTTTGAGAATGATACAAATATTAATTTTTACAAAGTCTACTGCTTCAGTTTTTCTAATGGCAATTTGCATATACTCCAGAATGTTATAAAGAGTGATCAGCTTAACAGCAATTACTTGCAAAGTCAATATTTGCCTAGAAAATGAACTTTATCCCCCAAAACACATGTCAACATCATTGCAGCCCTGCCTTAAAAGGACCACCTAACATCGTTTCAGTGATTGCTCCATTAACACAGGTGTGGGTGTTGATGAGGACAGGGCTGGAGATCAATCTGTCATGATTACGTAAGAATGACACCACTGGACACTTTAAAAGGAGGCTGGTGCTTGCCATCATTGTTTCTCTTCTGTTAACCATGGTTATCTCTAAAGAAACACGTGCAGTCATCATTGCACTGCACAAAAATGGCCTAACTGGGAAGAGTATTGCAGCTAGAAAGATTGCACCTCAGTCAACAATCTATCGCATCATCAAGAACTTCAAGGAGAGAGGTTCCATTGGTGCCAAAAAGGCTCCAGGGCGCCCAAGAAAGACCAGCAAGCGGCAGGACCGTCTCTTAAAAGTGTTTCAGCTGCGGGATCGGGCTACCAGCAGTGCAGAGCTTGCTGAGGAATGGCAGCAGGCAGGTGTGAGTGCATCTGCACGCACTGTGAGGCGGAGACTCTTGGAGCAAGGCCTGGTCTCAAGGAGGGCAGCAAAGAAGCCACTTCTCTCCAGAAAAAACATCAGGGACAGACTGATATTCTGCAAAAGGTACAGGGAGTGGACTGCTGAGGACTGGGGTAAAGTCATTTTCTCTGATGAATCCCCTTTTCGATTGTTTGGAACATCTGGAAAACAGCTTATTCGGAGAAGAAGAGGTGAGCGCTACCACCAGTCTTGTCTCATGCCAACTGTAAAGCATCCTGAAACCATTCATGTGTGGGGTTGCTTCTCAGCCAAGGGAATCGGCTCTCTCACAGTCTTGCCTAAAAACACAGCCATGAATAAAGAATGGTACCAGAATGTCCTCCAAGAGCAACTTCTCCCAACCGTCCAAGAGCAGTTTGGCGCTCAACAATGCCTTTTCCAGCATGATGGAGCACCTTGCCATAAAGCAAAGGTGATAACTAAATGGCTCAGGGAACAAAACATAGAGATTTTGGGTCCATGGCCTGGAAACTCCCCAGATCTTAATCCCATTGAGAACTTGTGGTCAATCATCAAGAGACGGGTGGACAAACAAAAAACAACAAATTCAGACAAAATTAAAGCATTGATTCTGCAAGAATGGACTGCTATCAGTCAGGATTTGGTCCAGAAGTTGTTTGAGAGCATGCCAGGGAGAATTGCAGAGGTCCTGAAGAAGAAGGGTCAACACTGCAAATATTGACTTGCTGCATTAACTCATTCTAACTGTCAATATAAGCTTCTGTTACTCATAATATGAATGCAATTATATTTCTGTATGTGATAAAAACATCTGACAAACACACATAAAAACCAAAGGGCAGCAGATCATGTGAAAATATAATATTTGTGTCATTCTCAAAACTTTTGGCCATGACTGTAGAACAGACCTTTTTCTAGCCAAATCTGTAAATGCTGGGAGTAGTATGCGAAGAAGGAGACCGCCACATAGGGGTAATACATACTCTCTCGTAAGAAGCCTGGATAAGAACGCTGAACCTGGCATCCTATATAAGGCACATGAAGTGTATGAGGCGTCATAACCTTAGTGTGTGCCGTGGTTTGCCATTTGCAGTTACCTGGATGGAGAACCCTACCACTTGGCACCACACAAATTTCTCGTGATGACCAATCCCATCAACACCTTTTGGATGAACAAGAATGGAGATTGTAAGCCAGGCTCTCTCATCAAACATCAGTGTCTGACCTGACAAATGCTCTTCTGGATGAATGGGTGAAAATTCCAACAGACACATTTCAGAATCTTGTAGAAAGCCTTCCCAAAAGAGTGGAGTTTTAGCTGGAAAGGGGGCCAAGTCAATATTAACAACCAAGAGAGTGAACTGTCACAACTCCATACACTATAAGACTGAGGCCCCACGTTGCGGAAACACAGCTTTTTTTTATTGCAGATTTTGCTGCGTTTTTTTGAACCAATGCCAAGAATGGCTACAAAAGATATAGGAAATATATAGGAAGCTTCTTATACTTCTACCTTCTGCTCAATCCACTTTACCCACATTACAAAAGAAAAGATAAATAGGCTCCAGTGCCTCTATTTTGTGAAGTATTTTTCATAAAACTTCTGCTGCTAACTTCCTCTATACAAGGCTATAAGTGACATGTCACCTTGTTAAAAAAAAAAAAAGGCTGTCTGTTCACGTTAAAAAGCTAAAAAAGCCTTTTGTGTTCTGCATTTATAGCATCCCTGCTAAAATGGTGTAAAATTGAACAGGTCTGAAAGCTATTCGTTCAATTTATACTCTCAGGGCAAAGCTTTATAAAATATAGAATTTCATCATACGTCCCCGAAGTGAAAAAAAGATTGATTTGCTTGTCATATTGAATATACTCCAAAAACTAGTTTAAAAAAAAATGACCCGGAGCTCTGTGTCAACAGAAATTTTGGGTATCTAGTTTATGTATCTAGTTTTTCATGCAACAAAAATACTTTAGTACGCAAAAAAGTAATTTTGTCTAATTAAACAAGAGAGAATTGCAAAGTTCTGCTCTTTTTTCCACCATTTTCATAGGACGCAAAGACTATATTTTATTATACAGTATAACATGTATAAATTATAATTGTTTCTATATATTGTTTTTTTATTTTTGATATTTCCTATTCCCTGGTCATTATAATAAAAAAAATAAGACCTTATTTATAAATTTTCTAAATTGTACAAATAGTACAAGTTTATGTACTATTTATTACTATTATTATTACTATTATGTGGGGAAAAAAGTATTTAGTCAAACCTCCAACGCCACTACAATAGGGAAGAGCTCCAGCAAACACAGATTCCTAACTAGCCCTTGCTCCACCCACTCCGACGGCCAACGTCCCACGCACCACTGACCCTGACAAAAGGCCACAAAACCCACCGCCCCCAAGGCATCAGTGTACTGTCAAAAACATCAACAACAGGTGACATTACCAAGGAGCGGCCGTTATAATCACACAAAAATCTGGCCCACACCTCTAAGTCGTCCCTGAGGTCCCTGGTCAGCCGGATAAAATGCCTGAGCGACGCTATCCCAGCCGTAGCACCCACCAAGCGCCTGCAAAAAACATGCCCCATGGGCATGATCCTACAGGCGAAGTTGAGTTTCCCTAGCAGGGACTGCAAGTCCCGGAGCAGTCCTCCTGCCGAAGCCCTACCAATTTATAATCCGGCAGACGACACTCCATTCTCTCGGTATCAATAGTGATACCCTTAAAACTCAAACACGAGGACAGCCCTCTGTCTTCCCCAGAGCCAAGGGAACCCCAAAACACGCCATCACCCATTCCAGAGTCCATAGCAAGGAAAGGCAGACTGAGGAGCCAGCCAGGCTGAGGCACAAGAAATCGTCCAAATAGTGGATGACAGACCTGACATCCGCCAGGTCCCTCACCACCCACTCCAAGAATGAGCTAAAGGCCTCAAAATATGCACAAGAGATCGAGCAACCAATAAGGAGACAACAATCCACAAACTATGCCCCGTCCCAGTAACACCCCAAGAGCCAGAGGCTATCCGGATGGACCGGGAGGAGAAGAAGGGCCGATTCCACATCTGTCTTAGTCAACAACGCCCCAGACCCATGCTGCCGCACCCAATGAACCACCGCATCGAATGATGTGTAAACAAAGGAACTCAACTCAAAGTCAATGCCATCATTGACCGAACCCCCTTTGGGGTGCGATAAATGACGGATCATTCTAAACTTGTTAGGCTCTTTATTGGGAACAACCCCGAGCGGGGAAACTACCAGATCCGCAAATGGCGGCAAGCTAAAGGGGCCCGCCATGCGCCCCAAGTAGACCTCCTTGGCCAACTTCTCCCCCACCACCCTGGGATGCTGATATGCAGAAACAAGATTTTTTGTGGACAAGGAGGTCCCCCGGAGGGCAGACGGGATCCGAAAACCGTAACCGAAGCCATCGAGCAACAACTGAGCCTTAAGACGGTCTGGATACCGATTTAGATAAGGCTCCATCTTGCGCAGTTTCACCGGAGTCAGCCCCATGGCCAGTTGCCCTGCCAGACTGATGCCCTTTTCCCCTCGTAAAGCAGCGGGCCGAGCCATGGGAGGATCCCCCGCACACAGAACAGGCGTGCCTGAACTTGCAGGATGCCCCAAACTTACACTGGCCTTCATTAAATTGCCAACAGAATCCTGACTTCCCCCCAGTCCCCTGACCCGACGTGGACTGACTGGCGAGGCCGGAAGATCCGGCCCCTCCCTGAAAGGGCTGCCCAAATCAGGAAGGGGCCATGACCCTCAACCACAACCTGATGTCCTTCTGGTCCCACCTTATGGATGGGCATACCACCCTTTGCTGACAGAACTGCTCATCATAGCGCAGCCACGTCTGACCCCCACAAACCCAATAGGCCTCCCCAATAGCATCTAAATAACAAAAAAGGCCCGAACAATTTTCGGGAGCTTTTTCCCCAATGACACTAGCAAGGATGGTGAACACTTGCAGCCAATTGGTAAAAGTCTGCAGGATCAATTGCCATCGTCTCTTCTCCTCCTCCTCCTTCTTACTCTCATACCGCTTCCCCTTGTCTAAGTTGAACTTCTCCAGCTGAAGCAGAGAAAAAATTTCGATGTACTCATCACGCCAAATCTTATCCTTCACCTCCTTCTTCAAATGAGCACCAAGGGGGCCCTCAAAGCAGACGCATACCATCTAAACAAATGCTGTACCCCTCCTTGTCCATCTGAAATGACACTGCTACCCCTGCCAATTTACAAACCAAACTATCCGACAGCAACACTATCACTGGAGAAGGCAGAGAGCCCCCAACCCACGCAGAAACAGGGGACCCGGAAGTTCCCCCGCCACCACCCGAACACGCCAATATGTCACAGAGCCCACCCAACAGAGTCCGCAGATCCCCCCTAAATCCCCCGCCGACACTGCGGCCGCCTGACCATCCCCAACCGCCGCGTCCAGTCCCTCCCCACACCTATGAGATCTAAACAACGCCGACAGGGAACAAGACAACGACAAACACTCACCATGCTGTGCAGAACCTGTGATCCCGTCAGCCACCTGTCCCCAATCCACCCGCAGGGAAGAATCAAAGAAGTCGTCGTCATCCGAGTCCCAGCCTACGCCACTAACCGCCATGGAAGTAGAACAGTCAGCACAGGAAGTACACTCTCGCCTGGAGGAAGATGGCAAACCAGATGAGGACCGGCCCAGAGACCGTCCGCCGGAAGCAGCCCGCCGACCCACGGGCGCAAAAACTCCGCCCAGCCACTCCAGGAGGCCGGCGTGAAGATCCAGGGGGCACCGTATCCAAGGCCGCAGATGGTGGAGGAGTCATGGAGGAAAGGGGGAGGGGCCGCATGGGCAGCGAGCTCCGCCCCCTCACCTCCGCCGGTCCCTGCCGCTGTTGTGAATGCCTCCCAGGCCGCGGGCCACTGCCCTTGGCTGCAGGGTGTGCCCGCCGGCCTGGAGGGTCCTTAGAAGGGCTCAAGAGCCGACGCCGGGACCTAGGCGCTGTTTCCGGGCTGAGCCACTCCGGAGGCCTCGCCTGACGCTGCTGACGGGACTGGAGCCCGAGAAGGAGAGGGTGCAGCCGAAGCAGGACCAGGCCGCGGGGAGCCGGGTGCCATCCCTCCAGGGACCGCGTCGACGATCCCCAGCACCTGCTGCCTTAGCCACGCAGCATCAACGGAGCCGGCGGCAGCGTGGAGCTGCCCCAGGAGAGCTTCCACATCGGCCATCTGGAACAGGTAGGGAGCATCCAGCCTATCAATGGCTCCTTCCCAGCAGTGAATGACCGCGGGAAGCAGAGTCGGTTCCCTATATCCACTACCCCTAGTTACTCCCGCCACAGACGTGGCTCGTCCCCCTAGTAACCCTAGCCCTCACCATCAGGCCCTGTCATGCCGGCCTCCCTTCAGTCTGCGCCCTGGTCCAGCCTTCCTAGATGATACATTTGGTGCATCATAGTCTGTCAGTTACTTTGCTTACTTTGCACGAGAATTTGTAGCATAATTTTGATGTGGAATGTTGCATAAGCCACATCCCATTTTTGATAAGTCCCTCTCCTTGGGCAGACAAAGTGAAAAAACATCTAAAACATTTAATTAATGTGGAGCAAGGCATGTACACCAGCATCTTGCCACATTTTGATAAGTAAATTTCTCCCAATATCTTTCATAGCTTTTCTAAACTTATAATGTTAGTTTGATGGGGTTTTTTGGAAACTAAAAAGTTTTACTAGTAAAAATCAACAACAATAAATATTTCTGCAAATACTGTATGTAACAGCATTGTACTTGACTCTGCCTTTTGGCATTAAAATAGAATACTTAATAAAGCAGCTTTTGGGGTTGAAAAAACAGGAGACCATAGAAGTCAGAAATCTCAAACTGAGCTGTTCCGATACTATATGGAGCCGCAAATGTGTGTATGCTCAACTACTGCTTACCATGGATATTCTAGTGACCAGTGAATATTCCAACAGTCATACATAACTGATAAAACAGTGTCAGTGATCCCATGAGTGGATAATATAGTTTAATGGTAGGAATATCCCTTTAACTAACAACTCCTTGTGTAATAAAGTAACACCTTAAAAAGTACAAAAAGAAGCTCACCTTAAATTTTCTGGGTCCCAGTGCTAAATCTGTAGCAGGTCATTTATAATATTGCTGTCCTTTATATGGCAAATGATCCTTTAGACTGCTGCCTCTGCAGCCTCTAGTATTTTAGCCAGTATTTGCTTCAGTGTGCCAAAATCAGTGGGTCCAAAACATGAGAAGGCATAAACCTATCCATTATACTTTTTCTCTATGTTTACATTCTTGGTTTTGACTGGACAAATACAGAAGCAAAATAACCTACTAGTCTACTTTATTTATCACTAGTCTACAGGATAGACCAGAGTAAAATACAAAACACAGTCCTGAGGAAATGTCTGACTTTTACTTCATAAGCATATGACAAAAATCTGGGGAAAAAGTTATGCTAGAAGTTTATTTAATATACAGTGGGGACTTTTATTATCAACTATCTACTATTATCAATGGATGTAACTTATCTCATCTCTGCATACAGTGGGGAAAAAAGTATTTAGTCAGCCACTAATTGTGCAAGTTCTCACACTTAAAAAGATGAGAGAGGCCTGTAATTGACATCATAGGTAGACCTCAACTATGAGAGACAAAATGAGAAAACAAATCCAGAAAATCACATTGTCTGATTTTTAAACAATTTATTTGCAAATTATGGTGGAAAATAAGTATTTGGTCAATAACAAAAGTTCATCTCAATACTTTGTTATATATCCTTTGTTGGCAATGACAGAGGTCAAACGTTTTGTTCACAAGGTTGGCACACACTGTTGCTGGTATGTTGGCCCATTCCTCCATGCAGATCTCTAGAGTAGTGATGTTTTGAAGTTGTCGCTGGGCAATACGGACTTTCAACTTCCTCCAAAGGTTTTCGATGGGGTTGAGATCTGGAGACTGGCTAGGCCACTCCAGGACCTTGAAATGCTTCTTACGAAGCCACTCCTTCATTGCCCTGGTGGTGTGCTTGGGATCATTGTCATGCTGAAAGACCCAGCAACGTTTCATCTTCAATACTCTTGCTGATGGAAGGAGGTTTGCACTCAAAATCTCACGATACATGGCCCCATTCATTCTTTCATGTACACGGATCAGTCGTCCTGTTTGCTCACTGTTCTTGTTATCAATTTGACCCCACGGGGTGAGATCTTGCGTGGAGCCCCTGATCGAGGGAGATTATCAGTGGTCTTGTATGTCTTCTATTTTCTAATTATTGCTCCCACAGTTGATTTCTTCACACCAAGCTGCTTGCCTATTGCAGATTCAGTCTTCCCAGCCTGGTGCAGGTCTACAATTTTGTTTCTGGTGTCCTTCCACAACTCTTTGGTCTTCACCATAGTGGAGTTTGGAGTGTGACTGTTTGAGGTTGTGGACAGGTGTCATTACTACAGGTAATGAGTGGAGGACAGAGGAGCCTCTTAAAGAAGTTACAGGTCTGTGAGAGCCAGAAATCCTGCTTGTTTGTAGGTGTCCAAATACTTATTTTCCACGATAATTTGCAAATAAATTCTTAAAAATGTTTTCTCATTTTGTCTCTCATAGTTGAGGTCTACCTATGATGTCAATTACAGGCCTCTCTCATCTTTTTAAGTGTGAGAACTTGCACAATTAGTGGCTGACTAAATACTTTTTTCCCCACTGTATGCAGAGATGAGCGAATTTTTTCTAAAATTCGATTCGGCCGATTTGCCAAATTTTCCGTAACGATTCAATTTGATCTGAATTAATTTGCGGCGAATCGCGTTAACCCCTTCCCGACATCCGCCCTAATAGTGCTGCCGGGAAGTACTTCCCGCAAACCACGGCGGAAGCATGTCCTCTAACACCCCTGGTCAGAGCTGAACTCCGATCGCAGGTGTTAACCCCTGAGATGCCGTGGTCATGTTTGGCATCTCAGGGGTTTTATTATATATTGGGGTTTTGATTGCCCCCCCCCACAATGTTTTCGTGGGTTGCCACTGCTCCTATTCGGCAGCCCAGGGTCTGACCAGTGACCTCGGGTCTGCCCCATCGCTGTCCCTCTGCATATCTGGTTGATCCTGCCTTGAATGGAGACTGTCAGCCTATGCGTCTGCACGGGCTGACAGCCTCCTATACACTGCAATACACGTGTATTGCAGTATATACCTATTGAAGCAGCGATCAGAATATCGCTGCTTCAATCCCCTATGGGGACAAAATGAGAAAATGTAAAAAAAGTAAAAAACAAAAGTGTTTAAACTCCCCCCCCCAGACCTGGTGCTATTATTATACTCTGGGATCTCCTCAGACTCTAAAATATAATAATCAGAGGCCCAGGGAAAGTGATTAAAAATAACAAACACTTATACTCACCTTACCTCACCTCTTTTAGGTATCCGGCAGTCTGGGACGGAGATTTATCTTCCAACAAGACAATGATACCAAACATAAAGCAAAATCTACAATGGAATTGTTCACAAATTAACGTATCCAGGTGTTAGAATGGCCAAGTCAAAGTCCAGACCTGAATCCAATCGAGAATCTGTGGAAAGAGCTGAAAACTGCTGTTCACAAATGCTCTCCATCCAACCTCACTGAGCTCGAGCTGTTTTCCAAGGAAGAATAGGCAAGAATTTCAGTCTCTCGATGTGCAAAACTGATTGAGACATACCCCAAGCGACTTGCAGCTGTAATCGCAGCAAAAGGTGGCACTGCAAGGTATTAACTTAAGGGGGCCGAATAATATTGCACGCCTCACTTTTCAGTTTTTTATTTTTTACAAAAGTTTAAAATAACCAATAAATTTCATTCAAACATAAAGATATAAAATTAAAATTTTATATCTTTATGTTTGAAGCCTGAAAAATACCAAAAGGTTGAAAAATTCAAGGGGGCTGAATACTTTCGCAAGGCACTGTAGATGTGGCCTGTCTACTAGGAAGATCATTGGGAGTCATCTTGCAACTCTGACCCAGTTGCCAGGTCCTATCCTCAATAGAATTATCATCTGCAATGTCATCATCATCATCATTCCCACTGTTTTCTAACACACCATCATGGCCATGCACACCCTCAGAATTTCCACCACCAGATATCCCTCTAGCTCTCCTACCAGAATGACTTCCACTAGTAGTAGTACCACACCCCCTGCCACTACTACTTCCACCACCACAAACAGTCATCTTTTCTTAATACTCTGTTTTCATACAATTCTGACTGTTCTCATGCAGCTCATCAAAAAGAGGAGGAAGACTGCTCTGACTTGAGATATAGATTGCTCAGCAGGTGCCACATCACTACCAGGGATCTGTGTCAGTGAAGAATGTGAAGGAAACACAGTTGACATTCCAGAAAAACCCTGCTGTAAATTACGTGGTATGTAGGAGGAGGAAGAAAACACAGAAGCCTGACTCAAGATCATATCACTCTTGGATGCAATATCCTCCTGTGATGGAGCCAGCTAATTAAGCAAAAACTTCATTAACATTCATTCTCAGGAAGTACAACAATCCTGCGGCTATTGGCGATGCCACCAAAATACAGTGTTGATCTTGACACCCACATTCTTATAGTTAGTAGTAGTACTTGTACGAGTGTTTTCTCCCCCTCCTCCTTTTGTCGTCTACCCTTTTTTTTTCCACTCATTTTTTAATGCCCACAGTGCTTAATTATTAACAATAAAACACTGAAATAACGGAGATTCTTTTTTTTACATTAGCGAAGGGTGCACTACTAGCACCGTGGCCACCTGTACTATCACACAGTACTATTGTGTGTGACGTATATCTAAAACTATACATGGCTTTTGAGCATACGGAGAAACTCTTAAAATATTTTGTTCAAATTAACAACAATGCCCCTTCACGTTTATGGTATTATGCTTTGTGTGGAGCATTAATGGGTAATTATACTGTCTGGAGCAATAATGAGCATTATATTGTGTGGGGGGCATAAAGGAGCATTATACTGTGTAGGAGGCACTAATTTAGCATCATAATGTGTGGGGACACTAAGGAGCGTTACATTGTGTGGGGGTCACTAGTGTCTCTGCTCAGTATAATTTTTCATTAGTGCCTAATTACAGTATAATAGTAGTGAGGGTCCTCCACAAAGTGTCCCTGACAAAAACCCTGACAATGGTCAGGAGAAGTACTGACCTCCAAACCACTGCCCATTTAGCACTAATAAATTCTAATATGGGCAGCAGGGATTGTCGGTGCTACCTGCATTGTAACGTAGCCACGATAATCATGTGCAGGCAGCAGGGACAATTACAAATCCCTGCTGCTGCTATTGTACTGTATTAATACTGAAAAGGCAGCAGTTGGGAGTTTAATATTTCTCCCGCCTGGTCAGTCAGTTGCACTACCCTCTGTGCACATATGCGGCTTGAAAGATAGGTCAGAGTCTAGGGTTATCCCAAGGCAGCGGGCCTGTGGGACTGGGGTGATAGATGGGTCAGGTAAGGGGGTTGTGCATGGAAGGGTGAAGATTATGAAATCCGTTTTCTCCATGTTGAGTTTGAGAAAGCAGGAGGAGAGAAAGGAGGCTACGGCTGCTAGACATTCTGGGACTCTGGACAACAGGGAGGTAATGTCTGGTCTAGAGAGATATATTTGGGTGTTGTCAGCATAGCAATGGTAATGGAAACCATGGGATTCTATGAGTTGGCCAAGGCCTAGGGTGTAGATGGAGAACAGGAGGGGTCCTAGGACAGAGCCTTGAGGGACACCTACAGCAAGAGGGTGTGGCGGGGAGGTGGTGTGCAAGTGGGAGACGCTGAATGTGCGGTTGGTGAGGTATGAGGAGATCCAGGAAAGGGCCAGGTCAGAGATGCCAAGGGATGAAAGCGTTTCTAACAGGAGCGAATGGTCGACTGTGTCAAAGGCAGAGGAGAGGTCGAGGAGGAGGAGGACAAAATAGTGACGTTTGGCTTTGGCAGTTAGAAGGTCGTTAGTGACCTTGGTTAGGGCAGTTTCTGTGGAGTGATGGGGTCTGAAACCTGACTGTAGTCTGTCAAAGAGCACATTGGACGAGAGATAGGAGGACAGTTCAGAGTGGACATGTTGCTCCAGCAGTTTAGAGGTGTACAGGAGCAGTGAGATGGGGTGATAGTTGGCTGGAGAGGATGGGTCAAGGAAGGGTTTCTTAAGTATAGGGGTGACGGTAGCATATTTGAAGGCAGAAGGGAAGGATCCATTGGTTAGGGATAGGTTGAAGAGATGGGTTAGGGCAGGAGTAATGACTTCAGAAGTTTGGGGATGAGGTGTGACAGGAAGGGGTCAAGCGCGCAGGAGGTGAGGTGGGATTTAGATATTAGAGTGGAGAGCTTTTCATCAGTGACAGCGGAGAAACAGGTTAAAGATGAAGAGCACAGGACAGTTGGGTAGAGTGGTTGTTGGGGGTGTAGAGTGAGACTGTCTCTGATGGTGTCGATTTTGCTTTTAAAATAAGAGGCAAAGTCATCAGCTGTGATAAGTGATGTCGGAGGGGGCGCAGGAGGACGGAGAAGGGAGTTAAAGGTAGTGAATAGCTGTTTGGGGTTGCGGGATAGAGCAGATATTAGTGTGGAGAGGCAGACCTGCTTTGCAGAGGTGAGTGCGTTCTTGAATGTGAGTACTGCCTCTTTGTACCTAAGGAAGTCCTCCTGGGAGTGGCTTTTCTTCCAGAGGCGTTCTGCAACCCGTGAGGCACGTCTCAGTTTTTTAGTCAGGTCAGTGTGCCAGGGCTGCCTATTGATCGGTCGGGCTCTGGTGTTAGTGAAGGGGGCTACAGAGTCAAGAGCTGACATAAGGTATCATTAAGCAAGCAATTGAGACTTATAGCTCTGTTGGAATTTCCTGTATTCATACTATAAGAAGCATGGACTTTTATCAAGGTTTTCCTATAGTCTGAAAAATACAGTACATTTCAGAGCTGCTATGATGCAAACGATGTACAATGTAAACAGTAAAGGGGTCACATCGCTCTCACATACACTGTAACCCCTTCAACCAGGTGTCCAACCAGGCCTGGTTGCAGGATTCCCACTGATTTCTTATTGAAGACCTATACTGAGAATAGATTATTAATAAAAAAAAGAACTGGATAACACCTTTAATAAAAAAAATAGAGAACAATTATCATCATTTATAGTTCAAAGACTACAATCACATGAAACTTTTTTCAAGTATCATCTGAACATTTTTTAATCCTCCACCTCCAAAAAAATAAGGAAGATTAGAAACCAGGCTATAAAGCACGCAGTTTGAGTTTATCTTTTTATCATGTCTCTGACAGGAATATATATTATAATATACTAATATAAGAATTACGTTTCAACACTTAAAGGGGTATTTCCATCTCAAGGATCCTATCCTGCTAGCTTATGTAAATTGAAGAGTTTTCCTATATACATTGCTTTAGCAATGCTGCTTTGTTTGTCTCTTATGTCTAATTATTCCCCCCCATTGTTTACACATTATTTCCATGGAGCTTTCCCACCCATGTCTGTGGTATGCAATCCTCTGGCTGCTTACACATAGAAATCAACCTGTCCAATGATCAGCTCCCATTCTGGCCCAACATCAACATGAATGGGGACTATACAGTATTTGCATGTACCATATTGTTAAACAGTCACACTAACTCAGCTATGTAATTTTCCTACCATGTCTATAGTGCCATGTTCCAAATGGTGTGATAAGGTTTGTTGTATTTTTCTTGCTATAGAGAATACTGGATTATGTGGTAGGACTTTGTAAACCGTGGTGTCCTGTAGTTGATTATATATCTCATCTCCATAGTCTGACTTGTCCATTATAACCAATGCACCACCCGATACCATCCCATTTTGTGAGACATAACCATACAGTTGCACAATTGAGGTTCCAAATACTGGCACAAGTCTAAGCACCATGCAGAGGAGGAGACAGGATCCTGATGCTTAAATGAAGGGAAGTGTTTTGGATCCACAGATTACAGACAATGGAACCATTAGGTCTTAATCGCAAATACGAGATCTCGTCATTTATTTAAATTAATAACTGTATAATCTTCTGCCTCTTTCACTATTGCTTCCTAACATTTATCCATTATGATCTAAAGATGTGGTAGCACGGGGACTATCATCTTCTGATTTGGCTCATCCCTAAATTTGATATCCTTGTGATCATTGGCCCTCTCCTTCTATCTATCTTTATTTTTGAACTGGTTCTATGACTATAGACTATTTACTATTTTCTCACTATCTACTATGATCCTACTATTTCCTTTCTAGCCCTTTAAATTCTTCCAAAACTCCCATGTCCTTTACTCCTTTGGAATATATCTCTTAATCTCCTCAAGATTTCACAACTTCATCCCTATATTTAAGTTCCTTTCACTCCTGGTAGTATCTACCATTTATCCCTTTATTTATTTATTTCATTTCTTTTCTTCCGCCCCCCCCCCTCCTTTTTTAGCTATAGTGCTCTTATAATCCACCACCATGTCCTCCATTCTGCTTTCTTTCTTTTCTTTCTGTTATAGTCCATTCCATTCTACATTTATCGCTACAGCTCAAGCCTCTTTACTGTACAGGAGGATGAATACTTTTGAATGTCACAATTTTCAGATTTTTATTTGAATAAAATTTTGAAAACCATGTATCATTTTCATTCCACTTCACAATTATGTGCTACTTTGTGTTGGTCTATCACTTAAAATCTCAAGAAAATGCATTTAAGTTTGTGGTTGTAAGGTGAAAAAATGTGAAAAAGTTCAAGGGGTATGAATACTTTTGCAAGGCACTGTATGCACAAGCCAGTTACCACTACAGAGGGTGATCCCAGTACCTGTATATCACTGGGGTTGCTTTAATTGGGGTCCTCTGTCAATAGGCATGTTACACAACAGCAAGGCATAATTACCTGTAAGAAACACTGTCCACATGTCATCGTATATATGTATGTATTACATTATTGTATGAGCGAATGTACAGATAACATGGGTTTTTCTATATATTCAGTACTCAAGGCTAACTATATGGTCATATACTATGAACTTTACCTGAACCTTCTTCTGTTATTAGTTTCACAACAAGATTGTCATTTATGCACCACTTATTTTAATTCCTGCATGGCATTCTTCCTAAACTGTTTGGCTAATACGATTGTTTCCTTAATATGTACCATCAAAGACATTACATACCAAGATTCCTCAGGGGAAGCTGACCCGGACCACACAGTCATTTCTGCCTAACAATCTTTATTTTTATTTTATTATGCTTACTTGTATAGCGCCATCATATTCCGCAGCGCTTTACAGACATTGACAGTCACTGTCCCATATAGGGCTCACAATCTACATTCCCTATCAGTATGTCTTTGGAGTGTGGGAGGAAACCGGAGTACCCGGAGGAAACCCACACAAACACGGGGAGAACATACAAACTCCTTGCAGATGTTGTCCTTGGCAGGATTCTTCCAAGCTATCGTGTTTTTATGTGTGACTATATTATTTATATATATTTGTATATACGTATTTATTAATTTTGACAACATGTATTTATACCTATTATAGAATCTGAGGAAGGTCACTGTGTTGACTGAAAATTCACTCTGTATAAGCACTCTCACGTGTGATGAATAAAACGCATAATTATGCCACCTGAACTCTTGAATGCTGGTTATATCCAGTATGGGGAAACATTGAGATCATCTCAGGACCATCAATGACTCTTCAGCTCTCGGCATTGGGTACGCTTCTCGAGAGGTGCAATTGGTCAGCCGATGGTATTACAGTGGGTATGGAAAGTATTCAGACCCCTTTAAATTTTTCATTCTTTCTTTCATTGCAGCCATTTGCTAAAAGCAAAAAAAGTTCACTTTATTTCTCATTAATGTACACTCAGCACCCCATCTTGACAGAAAAAAAAACTAAATGTAGATATTTTTGCAAATTTATTAAAAAAGAAAAATTGAAATATCACATGGTCAAAAGTATTCAGACCCTTTGCTGTGACACTCATATTTAACTCACATACTGTCCATTTCCTTCTGATCCTCCTTAAGATGGTTCTACTCCTTCATTGGAGTTCAGCTGTGTTTAATTAAACTGTTTGGACTTGATTAGGAAAGGCACACACATGTCTATATAAGACCTCACAGCTCACAGTGCATGTCAGAGCAAATGAGAATCATAAGGTTAAAGGAACTGCCCAAGGAGCTCAGAGACAGAATTGTGGCAAGGCACAGATCTGGCCAAGGATACAAAAGAATTTCTGCAGCACTCAAGGTTCCTAAGAGCACAGTGACCTCCATAATCCTTAAATGGAAAAAGTTTGGGACGATCAGAACTCTTCCTAGACCTGGCTGTCTAGCCAAACTGAGCAATTGTGGGAGAAGAGCCTTGGTGAGAGAGGTAAAGAAGTACCCAAAGATCACTGCGGCTGAGCTCCAGAGATGCAGTAGGGAGATGGGAGAAAGTTCCACAAAGTCAACTATCACTGCAGCCCTCCACCAGTCGGGGCTTTATGGCAGAGTGGCCTGAAGGAAGCCTCTCCTCAGTGCAAGACATGAAAGCCCGCATAGAGTTTGCCAAAAAACACATGAAGGACTCCCAGACTATGAGAAATAAGATTCTCTGGTCTGATGAGACGAAGATTGAACTTTTTGGTGTTAATTCTAAGCGGTATGTGTAGAGAAAACCAGGCACTGCTCATCACCTGCCCAATACAATCCCAACAGTGAAACATAGAAGTGGCAGCATCATGCTATGGGGTGTTTTTCAGCTGCAGGGACAGGACGACTGGTTGCAATTGAAGGAAAGATGAATGCGGCCAAGTACAGAGATATCCTGGAAGAAACCCTCTTCCAGAGGGCTCTAGACCTCAGACTGGGCCGAAGGTTCACCTTCCAACAAGACAATGACCTTAAGCACACAGTTAAAATAACAAAGAAGTGGCTTCGGAACAACTCTGTGACCATTCTTGACTGGCCCAGCCACAGCCCTGACCTCAACCCAATTGAGCATCTCTGGAGAGACCTGAAAATGGCTGTCCACCAACGGTCACCATCCAACCTCACGGAACTGGAGAGGATCTGCAAGGAAAAATGGCAGAGGATCCCCAAATCCAGATGTGAAAAACTTGTTGCATCATTCCCAAGAAGACTCATGGCTGTACTAGCTCAAAAGGGTGCTTCTACTCAATACTGGGCAAAGGGTCTGAATACTTATGACCATGTGATATTTCAGTTTTTCTTTTTTAATAAATTTGCAAAAATATCTACATTTCAGTTTTTTTTTCTGTCAAGATGGGGTGCTGAGTGTACATTAATGAGAAATAAAATGAACTTTTTGCTTTTAGCAAATGGCTGCAATGAAACAAAGAGTGAAAAATTTTAAGGGGTCTGAATACTTTCCGTACCCACTGTATATTTCATCTCTAGTTATGATTGCAGGATTGACTGCTAAACTCTGAGCATTTAGCTGAAAATTTGTAGACACAGATTGAGTAGACAATGGTTTCTGTTTCTGTGCAGTGCCATAGCAGGCTGGAGACCGGTGTCAAGCACTTGCATGACATCACAGGAAGTTTGGGGGGGTATGCTTACATTCAGACTAATGCTGTAATGGAGTGCCATTGAGTGTAATGGAAACAGTGCAGCTCCAGGGCATGGGGAGAGGAAGATTACATGTTTGTGGATTTCATCTATTTGTGCAAATCCACCAGCTTTCCCAGATTCCTGAAAGGCAAAACTAGCTAGCTATGTCATAACTTAGAAAGAGGTTTGTGTAGGTCTATATTGCAGCTATGACTGGAATCTTACCCAGCATTCTTGGGACCATGAAGGATACATCTGTCAAGATAAGGGACAATTACAGAGCTGGAGGTTTACTTAGGTATATTCAATTGACCGATGAATACTAATGAGCGAACATCCGTGCTGAACATTGTGGGTTCAAGTACCCGAACCCGAATTTCAGCACTAAAGTTCGGGTTTGGGTTTGGTGCATCGCTGAACCTGGTTGATTCACTGCTGAGCAGCCAATCAGGCAGCTTTAAGCCCACAGACATGCCCAGTATGGGCATGGCTGTGATTGGCCAAGCATGTGACATGTGACTCCTCTGTATAAGAGGCAGGGTCACAGGTCCCGTTGCCATTCTAGTTAGTTAGGCTAGGTAGGGAGAGACTGCTGCTCGACATAGGGACAGTCAGGGCCTTAGCTAAATTTAACAATTGTCCTTTTCAGGGCAGTGCAGCTAGGTAGGGAGAGGAGCCTGATACTGTGAGGGACAGTTAGCCTAGAAACAAGAATTGCCCTTTTCAGGGCAATGACAGTAAACTGTGTGTGTATACCCATACTGTCTCCTAGCACAGTAACAATAACTGTGTGTGACCCATACTGTCTCCTAGCGCAGTAACAAAACTGTGTGTACCCATACCATCTCCTAGCGCAGTAACAATAACTGCGTGTGTACCCATACTGTCTCCTAGCGCAGTAACAATAACTGTGTGTACCCATACCATCTCCTAGCGCAGTAACAATAACTGTGTGTGTACCCATACTGTCTCCTAGCGCAGTAACAATAACTGTGTGTGTACCCATACTGTCTCCTAGCGCAGTAACAATAACTGTGTGTACCCATACCATCTCCTAGCGCAGTAACAATAACTGCGTGTGTACTCATACTGTCTCCTAGCGCAGTAATAATAACTGCGTGTGAACCCATACTGTCTCCTAGCGCAGTAATAATAACTATGTGTGTACCCATATTGTCTCCTAGCGCAGTAATAATAACTGTGTGTGTACCCATACTGTCTCCTAGCGCAGTAACAATAATTGCGTGTGTACCCATACTGTCTCCTAGTGCAGAGAAAATAACTGCATGTGTACCAATACTGTCTCCTAGCGCAGTAACATTAACTGCATGTGTACCCATACCATCTCCTAGCGCAGTAACAATAACTGTGTGTGTATCCACACTGTCTCCTAGTGCAGTAACAATAACTGTGTGTGTACCTATACCATCTCCTAGCGCAGTAAAAATAACTGTGTGTATACATACCATCTCCTAGCGCAGTAACAATAACTGTGTGTGTACCCATACTGTCTCCTAGTGCAGTAACAATAACTGTATGTGTACCCATACTGTCTCCTAGCACAGTAACAATAACTGTGTGTGTACCCATACTGTCTCCTAGTGCAGTAACAATAACTGTATTTGTACAGGCCATACCGTCTAGGCCATACCGTCTCCTAGCGCAGTAAAATTAACTGCATGTGTACCCATACTGTCTCCAAGTGCAGTAACAATAACTGCGTTTGTATACGCATACGGTCTTCTAGCCAGGGCCGCTTTAACCATAGGGCAAACGGTGCACTTGCACCAGGTCCTATGGTAGCAGGGGCCCCCTTTGGACAGCAGGACAGTCCTACATTTGTTGTCCTGCTGTCCAGGGCTGCGGGTCTGGGCTACTGCAACTGAGGAGGACACCAGAGGACACCAATTAGTTGCAGACAGTGATGAAGCAGGGAAGCGGACAGCACCCTACCTCATCACCTGGCTGTTTTCTTTGCTCCTGGTGTCCTGGGAGCAGGAGGCGCGATGTATCAATGTCACTTACATCACGCCTGTTACTCCTTGAAGACTCTGGGACCAGAGAAAGGAATGAACGGGGGAATAGTGAGTATTAAGGATTGTTTTTTTATGTGATATACTGTATACTGTACAGTGGGGGACACAAGACTATGAAGGCACCCTGCGGGGGGGACATGATACTGTGGGGGCAACCTGAGGGAGCCATGTCAGTGTGGGGGGACATGATACTGTGGGGTCAACCTGAGGGGGACATGTCAGTGTGGCGGGACATGAACGTGGGGGGGCAACATGGAGGGGGACATGAATCTGTGGGGGGGGCATGATACTGTGGGGGCAACCTGGAGTGAGGACATGCTGTGGGGGAAATCTGAGGGGGCCATGTCAGTGTGGGGGGACATGATACTGTGGGGGCAACCTGGAGGGGGACATGAATCTGTGGGGGGAAACCTGGAGGGGGACATGATACTGTAGGGGCAACCTGGGGTGAGGACATGATACTGTGGGGGGAAACCTGGGGTGAGGACATGAATATGTGGGGGGCACCCTGGAGGGGCATATGAATATGTTGAGGGCAACCTGGAGGGGGACATGAATCTGTGGGGGGACATGATACTGTGGGGGCAACCTGAGGGGGCCATGTCAGTGTGGGGGGACATAATACTGTGGGGGCAATCTGGCATGAGGACATGATACTGTGGGGGCAACTTGGACAGGGACATGAATCTGTGAGTGGCAACCTGGAAGGGGAAATTATAAGGGGCCACATGGAAGGGGACATTATAAGGGGCATATTGTATGGGGCCACTAGGGAGCCATTATACTGTGTGAGAGCCAGTAAGGGGCGTTATACTATGAGGGAGCATTATAATTCATACAGATGAGGTATTTCTAGATGGTGGTGATGGGGGGGCCTACTTATGAAATCTTTCCACAGGGCCCATCAATGTTTTAAAACGGCCCTGCTTCTAGCGCAGTGAAAATAACTGCATGTGTACCCATACTGTCTCCTAGCGCAGACTTTGACTCACATGGTGGATGAATATCTGTCAACACATCTCCTGGGTTGGTAAATTGGACATGTGGCCAGAGCTTGCCCTCTATGCCTTGGAGATGTTGGCCTATCCTGTGGTAAGTGCCCTATCAGAACGTGTGTTCAGCACCGCAGGGGGTGTCATCAGTGACAAGAGAATCTGTCTATCCACAGCCAACATGGACATACTTACGTTCATTAAGATGAACCAGGCATAGATCCCACAAGACTTGGCTATGCCAGGGCCTAACTAAGTGGTTAAAGTGTTGGCTACCTCCTCCTCCATTTAGACCGCCACATCCACCTCCACCTTCTCCTCCTCCCCTGGACCTCTACTACCTGTTTCAAAATTATTATTTTATTTTATTTGTTTTTAATTTTTTTAAATGTATTTATTTCTTTATTTTATTTTTTATGTTTTATTTTAAGTACTTTCCAAACCCCATTTTTTGCAGGGCACTTGCCCTGTTATTATCCCCATTTTGCAGCCCTCTAATCCTTACTATCCCCATTTTACAGCCAAGTTTGGGTCCCCATTGATTTTAATGGAGTTCGACGGGTTTGCGCTACACTGCTAATGAACTTTAGAAACCCAATTTTAGCATGTGGTGCTCAGAAATGTACCACAATGTAGCCCAACTCAAGGACAGCAAGGACTCAGTGCATGGATTTCTGCTAATGAAAGAATCCCTGCACTGGAGGTTACTCTGGGTAGTCATGACCTTGTGTAACCCTTGACACATACTTCAAAGAGCATTTCCATCTGTTTATACATACCACTCACTCCCCGAGCATGAAAGGGTCATGGGGGAGAGCAAGTTGGGAGAAGGACACAAGGGCCATTAAGATTATTATAGGGTGGAAAGGGTTTTCAGGATGCTTGAAATATAAGCCCTACTCGAAAAAATAAGCCTTAGTTACAGTTCATTAAAAAAGGGTCTAGCAGCTATACATGTAAAAAAGTAAATGGAATATAGCAGGACAGTTATAGTAGACCCTTCATCAAGGAAAGCAGATAACCCCAAAAGAATTTCACCCCCAAAAGCAAGGAGACACCCCCAAAAGAACCCCCCCCCAAAAAAAAAAGAATCCGACATTGACTTTAAGCAAGTTATCTGTACAAGACAGCACTAGTGAGATAGTTCTCCACAACAATAAGGGTTGACTATTGGTAGTGCTGGTTTCTTACACACAGATCAGGTAGTCCTGATGGCATCACTCTATTGTGGCTGCTTACGGTCACCAGGGGGAGCCAACTGCTACACTTGGCTGCAGTGGAACGCTGCTGCAATGGCAAGGGATCTGACAGTCACACACCTTTGACAGGAGTGACGCAGATCTGTATGTGAGAGCGCATTCATATTGGCACTTGCATACTCTTATTGTTTTGGATCTAAGGGGGTCTGGTGATTGGATTGTTGTTCATGAAAAAAAATAAGACATCCTCTGAAAATAAGCCCTAACCCATCTATCAGAGCAAAAGAAAAAAAAAAAATACCCTGTCTTATTTTCAGAGAAACACGGTAGGGGCAAATACTGTAGTGGTGATTGACCACTAGTAACCAGGTCCTTGTAGTTTAAATCCTGTGGTCCTAGTTTGTTATTACTACTATATATAGAAAACAATACTGCTAGCCCTCTTCTTCTGCATTCTCATTGTCTGTGCTGCTGCAAAAAGTACCCGGACCTGTAGATGAGGAATGGGGGAATTGCACTGCACTGCACGCGCTCTATTCCATACAAAATAACTCTCCTGCAGATAAGGTAGTGAGGGCTACATCTGTACCTGAAGAATCTTAGCTTCACCATTGTACTAAAATCCATCTACATCTAGAGCAGGGGTAGGCAACCTTCTGCACTCCAGCTGTTGTAAACAGTGAAACCTCTAGGGCTGAATGACACTATTTCTTATACTTCATTCATTTAGTGTCATGTGTTTACACTGTTCATTATGCCGGGCTTTCAATTGCCTTGGCAGCCTCCTGTTGTCTAGTGGCCACAGATGCAGTTTTTATTATTTCTTGGGTTAAGTCTACATGTGGTAGCCTTTTTTGAACTTCGGTATCATTCTGCTTCTTCCTATATGCCCTATGTATTTGTACTTCATTCCATTTTGTATATTGTGTCCTGTTTATATAGTTTTTGTACTTGCGATCGGTATCCCTGTGCTAAAATGCAGCAATAGCATGTTGCTATTGTTTACAAATTGCTGATGGGGGGGGGCTCCTATGATGTCATTAGTGGGCGAAGCCGCGCGATTGGTGGTTGACTGCGCATGCGCGAATGGGCGCATCGCATGACACCTGTGGTCTCTTTGGTGATAGGCGGATCGATGTGGCTCCCTCTGATTCGTTGTTGTCGACTGTAGGGGATGTGTCTTTTACTTTAAGAGGCCGATACCTGTGCTCCCATTCTACGGCCATATATCATGGCCGGGGGGAACTATAGCTCTTCAAAAAAACGCTGCTACATAGCTTACTATTTCGAAAAAAATGATGCTATATTAGTTTAGTGAATTCTACACCTCTGATGACAGGATAGAAATTATTTTTATTCTAGAAACGCGTCAGGTGTCATATGATAGATGTAAAGTGTCCTATGATAGACGCAGGCTACCTGCTGAGTGCCATATAGATAATATTGAGGCACTTTGTCGGTTCCTTTAGCGCCGTCTATTTTACAGTCAGGTGTCTTATGATAGATGAAAAGCATCCTATGTTAGAGGTAGGCTATCTGCTGAGTGCCATATAGACATTATAGTCAGGTGTCTCATGATAGATGACAGGTTCCCTATGACAGACGCACATTACCTGCTGAATGTTATATGGATAATGCATGGGAACTGTGTTGTTTTTGTAGCGCCATTTATTGACCAGTTTCAGGTTGTCATACTGCTGGTTAATATTATGGACTAGTGCTATATTTAGCTCTCCTATATGACATTTGAGGGTATGTTTAGGGAGAAGAACTGATTGTGTTATAAATTGAGTGTCTCTCCTATCCTTTATATTATTTTTAAGCTATAATACTTTTGAAGTGACCGGCTCATTATTTTAACTTTGATTCAATAAAGATTTATATATTTTAATGTACCCTACTAGGGTAGTGACACATCCCATATTTTCTATATTTGATTTTGGGTATTTACAACTTATTTTTGCTATTTAGTATTGTTGGTTCGACAGTTATAGTAGACCCTCATCAAGGAAAGGAGATAACCCCAAAAGAATTGCACCCCCAAAAGCAAGGAGACACCACCAAAAGAATCTCCCCCCCCCCCAAAAAAAAAAAGAATCCGACATTGACTTTAAGCAAGCTATCTGTACAAGACAGCACTAGTGAGATAGTTCTCCAGAACAATAAGGGTTGACTATTGGTTTCTCACACACAGGTCAGGTAGTCCTGCTGGCATCACTCTGTTGTGGCTGCTTATGGTCACCAGGGGGAGCCAACTGCTACACTTGGCTGCAGTGGAACGCTGCTGCAATGGCAAGGGATCTGACAGTCACACACCTTTGACAGGAGTGACGCAGATCTGTATGTGAGAGCCCATCCATATTGGCACTTGCATACTCTTATTGTTTTGGATCTAAGGGGGTCTGGTGAATGGATTGATGTTCATGGAAAAAATAAGACATCCTCTGAAAATAAGCCCTAACCCATCTATCAGAGCAAAAAAAAAAGAAAAAAAAATACCCTGTCTTATTTTCAGAGAAACACAGTAGGGGCAAATAGTGGTGATTCACCTCTAGTAACTAGGCCCTTGTAGTTTAAATCCCGTGGTCCTAGTTTGTTATTACTACTATATATAGAAAACAATACTGCTAGCCAGTGGCGTAACTAGGAATGGCTGGGCCCCAAGGCGAACATTTGACATGGCCCCCCCCCCCCCAAAAAAAAAAGCATTCCTGCGCACACTATTATGTGCCATATTGGCTCCTGCACACAGTATCATGCCCCATAGTGGCCCCTGAACACAGTATCATGCCCCATAGTGGCCCCTGCACACAGTATCATGCCCCATAGTGGCCCCTGCACACAGTATCATGACCCATAGTGGCCCCTGCACACAGTATCATGACCCATAGTGGCCCCTGCACACAGTATCATGCCCCATAGTGGCCCCTGCACACAGTATCATGCCCCATAGTGACCCCTGCACACAGTATCATGCCCCATAGTGGCCCCTGCACACAGTATCATGCCCCATAGTGGCCCCTGTACACAGTATCATGCCCCATAGTGGCCCCTGCACACAGTATCATTCCCCATAGTGGCCCCTGCACACAGTATTATATCCCATAGTGGCCCCTGCACACACTATTATTCCCCATAGTGGCCCCTGCACTGAGTATTTTGCCCCATAGTGGCCCATGCACACACTATTATATGTCCCATTGTGGACCACCCATGAACAATTATTATACTCTGGGGTCTTTTCAGACCCCAGAGTATAATGATCGGAGACCCAGGGGAGGAGAGAAACATAAAAAAACAACGTTGCTTACCTGTTCCTCGCTCCGGTCCACTCCCTGCTACTTCGGCCTTCAATATTGGACCAGTCCGGCATCACATGATGCGGGCCGGCGACGCGACGCAAAATGACGTCCGCTGACGTCTGCGACGTCACCAAAGAGGCCCGAAGCCTGGAGAAGCGTAGGAGAGGTAAGTACATTGTTTTTTATGTTCCCTCACCAACTCTGGGCCTCCGATTATTATACTCTGGGGTCTTTTCAAAGACCCCGGAGTATAATGATAGCAGTGATTGTGGTGTTCGGCCCGCGGCCTCACATACTGATCCCCGCTCCTGCTCACAGCCGCCTCCGCAGAATCAGAAGCGCAGGCGACCGTGAGCAGGACCCCCGGCGAACGGTAAGTATATAGGGCCCATTACCTGCTGGGGTTACTGCAGCAAGTAACGACCTATTAAAAAAAAAAAAAAAAAAAAATCCCCGGGCCCTGTGGCAGCTGCTACCGCTGCTACCCCGGTAGTTACGCCCCTGCTGCTAGCCCTCTTCCTGTGCATTCTCATTGTCTGTGCTGCTGCAAAAAGTACCAGGACCTGTAGATGGGGAATGGGGGGATTGCACTGCACTGCACGCGCTCTATTCCATACAAAATAACTCCCTTGCAGATAAGGTAGTGAGGGCTACATCTGTACCTGAAGGATCTTAGCTTCACCATTTTACTAAAATCCATCTAAATCTAGAGCAGGGGTAGGCAACCTTCGGCACTCCAGCTGTTGTAAAACTACTTGCTCTGCTGTTCTTGGAACTCCCATGGATGTGAATGGAGCATTTTGGGAGTTGTAGTTTAACAGCAGCTGCAGTGCCCAAGGTTTCTGACCCCTGACCTAGAGGATGCAGATCGAGCTGATTCTGGGATAGACTACCTGCTGCCCAGGATAAAAGGACAGCACCTGAAATTTCAGGCTAAAGCCCCACGTTGAGGAAACGCAGCTTTTTTTGTTGTAGATTTTGTTGTGGTTTTTTGAGTCAAAGCCAAGAATGGCTACAAAAGGAATGGGAAATATATAGGAAGCTTCTTATACTTCTACCTTCTGCTCAATCCACTCCAGGATTTGGCTCAAAAAACCGTAACAAAATCTGCAACAAAAAAAGCTGTGTTTCCGCAACATGGGGCCTCAGGCTCAGACTGTTTTGCTGAATCCAGCACTATTGGGTGGTATTAAGCAGGACAGTACATGAACCCAAGTATGGCTGAGAGCCATGCGCCAACACACTGATTTCATTAATTGTGGAAAATTCATGTCCAACCTGTGGTAAGGGTTGTTTCAAGATATTATGTAGGCTGCAAAGCAAGAAAAAATAGTTAATACAATTTATTGTATTAGAAATTAGGCCTGAAGAACACTACTTTGAAGAATGACTGTGTGATGGCTGTTTTTGTAGATTATACAGCTGTTTCTAAAACACATTACAGCAGTTTCTATAATAAGGTGCGCCACTATTTTGGTGTTAAAAAAAAAATCACACACCTGTTGTTTGTGCAGTTAATGTTGAAATAGGGTAAGTTCACACTTTAATGGCAGATTCAGTTACAGAATTTTCAAATTCTAGTCAAATTATGCACTGAAATGCCCCCAGGCAGCTTTTTTTTTGCCTCGCATTTATTTCAATGGAAGTTCTGAGGTGGAATCCACCTGAAGACGCTTACTTTTTTCGCTACGATGAAAAAAATCAGGCTCCCACTGACAGAATCTACCTCATTACCAGCACCAAATTCCACCATGTGAAAGTACCCTAAAAGTTGAAAACACAATTTAAAAAGGCAACCATTTTGTGATATTTTATACTGTGTTTTTTTGCAGAGCTTTTTTTCTGCTGCATTTTTTCTGTTTTAGCCCTGTGTGCCTTAGACATTATTCACATATCTGCATTTTGCAGATGTGTGATGTCCATGATAATCACATCACACCACCCTATTTATTTTATGGTTGTGTGCTGCCCATAGTTGATACTTTTTTCATGTCTTTGAAAAACAGATGAACTTGTTTTTGCATTTCCGATGCTTTTAAATGTTTCTGAGTCCATTAAAACAGTTGACACATGGATGCCATTCTTTTCTTTTTTCACTAATAGACTTGTATGGATGTGATTCATACATGATGCATCCACATCAATGAAAAAAAACAACAAGCTTCCCTTTTTTATGTATTCATGGTCCATGAAAAAATAGATGTCTGAATAAATACATTGATATGAATGGATACATATGCTGTCTGTGAAAAATGAGGACAGCATAAATGCATAAATTGCAAACATGTGAATAAGGCCTTACATTCTATTTATCTTACATGGTCAGAAAAAGAGAAAGAAAATGCAAGAAACAACTACAGATGAGGAAATCAAATGATATAAACCTCTCCAAAAATATTGCATTAGTAAATATATCTACATTTTTCATGACAGTATTACACTTAGTAATATTAGCAGAAAGAAATATTGCAGTAGATAGCAATTAAATATTCAACTAATATTACAGTGGCTTGCAAAAGTATTCATACCCCTTGAACTTTTTCACAATTTGTCACCGTACAACCACGAACTTAAAATGTATTTTTATTGAGATTTTAAGTGATAGACCAACACAAAGTAGCACATAATTGCCCTCTGCCCAATATTCAGCCCTCTGTACTCTGATACCCCTAAATAAAATCCAGTGCAATAAATTGCCTTCAGAAGTCACTTAATTAGTTAATAGAGTCCAGCTGTGTATAATTTAGTCTCAGTATAAATACACCTGTTCTGTGAAGGCCTCAGTGGTTTGTTAGAGAACACTAGTGCACAAACAGCATCATGAAGACTAAGGAACTCACCAGACAGGTCAGAGATAAAGTTGTGGAGAAGTTTAAAGCAGGATTAGGTTATAAAAACATAATCTAAGCTTTGAGCATCCCAAGGAGCACTGTTTAACCCATCATCCAAAAATGGAAAAAGCATTCTACAACTGAAAACCTACCAAGACATGGCCGTCCACCTAAACTAACATATCGAGCAAGGAGAGCACTGGTCAGAGAAGCAGCCAAGAGGCCCATGGTCACTCTGGAGGAGCTGCAAAAATCCACAGCTCAGGTGGGAGAATATATCTTCAGGACAACTATAAGTCATGCACTCCACAAATCTGGCCTTTATGGAAAAGTGGCAAGAAGAAACCCATTGTTGAAAGTAATACATAAGAATTGCAGTTTGCCACAAGCCATATCAGGGACACAGCAAACATGTGGAAGAAGGTGCTCTGTCAGATGAGACCAAAGTTGAACTTTTTGGCCTAAATGCAAAGCTCTGTGTGTGGCGGAAAAGTAACATTGCTCATCACCCTGAACACACCATCCCCACTGTGAAACATGGTGGTGACAGCATCATGCTGTGGGGATGTTTTTCTTCAGCAGGGACAGGGAAGCTGGTCAGAGTTGGTAGGATGATGGATGGAGCTAATCCTGGAAGAAAACCAGTTGGAGGCTGCAAAAGACTTGAGACTGGGAAGGAGAGTCAACTTTCAGCAAGACAATGACCCTAAACATACAGCCAGAGCTACAGTGGACAGGTGTTATGAACCTAATGCAGTACAAGACAGATAGCACCAGAAAACCAGACACCCCTGCACACTATGGTAAACAGCACGGAATGTCCGGCACCCCCCGAGTGTGCCAAAACCAGCCTCGAGAGGTTTTCACCAGAGCTCCTGATGATGGAGATGGACTTGGCTGCTTCTTTCGGCTAGAATCATAGCCCCTCTGGGGTCGCGGGACGCATGGTGCACCACAAGTCACAGCAGGCCCAGAAATCTGAAAACCACTCACCTGAGCAAGTGTAGAGGCTGATGGAAATGTAGAAGCAGAGGAAGATGCAATAGTAGGTAGTTTCCAGGAGTTGGAAGAGGCCCAATATAACGTAGTCGTACAGTCCAAGTCAGCAACAGGAGATAGAGCAGTAGAAAGGAGTCAGATGAGAGAGTAGTCAGCAAGCTGGGTCGGTATCAGGAGGTCACACAGTAGCAAAATCGGAGATCAAGGAGAGGAAGTCTAGGAGGCAACAGCTGGTCACAACAGGAGGGAACAAAGGTACAGAATCGGCAGGTAGAGAATGTAGGTCAGGAAGCAGGAGCAGGAGGTCAGAACAGCCAAATGGTAACAGAACGCAGAGTATGGAGCTAACACCCAGAAACAATGAATAGCCAGGGGCACAGGAGCAACGGAAGTAACAATAAATATGCTCAGAAGTGAGGATTGTTAACCCCTTGAGGAACGAGCACACAGCCGGCAAGTGTGAGGGCAGGAGCAGCACATTACTGCTCAACTGCCGAGGTGTCGGCTCCTGTCCTAACAACTGATTTAGATCAAAGAATAATCATGTGTTAGAATGGCCCAGTCAAAGTCCAGACCTAAATCCCATTGAGCATCTGTGGCAAGACATGAAAATTGCTGTTCACAGACACTCTCCATTAAATCTGGCAGAGCTTGAGCTATTGTCTCTAAATGCGCAAAGCTGGTAGAGACATAACCGAAAAGACTTGCAGCTGAAATTGCATCGAAAGGTGGCTCTACAAAGTATTGATATAGGGGAGCTGAATACTTTTGCACGTCACTCTTTTCAGATTTTTATTTGATTAAAATTTTGAAAACAATGTATCATTTTCATTCCACTTCACAATTATCTGCTACTTTGTGTTGGTCTATCATTTAAAATCTCAATAAAATACATTTAAGTTTGTAGTTGTAAGGTGACAAAATGTGAAAAAGATATGCATGTCATAATGAAAATATAAATATTTAACTTGTGAAAGTAATAATTTTGACCTGGGGGAAAAAAGCCCAAATCTGGATTTATTTGAAAGTATATTCAACAGCATGTGCAGGGCACAGCGGTGTCATGCTGTTCTACACCTCGTTTGCCTGGACGAACGAAGTCACACAGGGGAGGAATTGCTCAATCAAGAAATCGAATCCTGGCTTTCTCCAAGAGAACTTAAAATCGGAACAATGGTGACTGACAACATGGTGTCGGCGCTGCGCCAAGGAGGGCTGAGCCATGCGCCCTGCATGGAGCATGTGTTCATTCTGAGCATGTGTTCCTCCCATCTGCAAGACATCCTAAAAATGTCAAGGAACCTTTGCATGCACTTCAGCCACTCGTACACCGCCAAGCACACCCTCCTTGAGTTGCAGCGGCAGAACGGCCTCCCGCAGCATAGGCTGATATGTGATGTTTCCACCCGTTGGAATTCAACCCTCCATATGTTGGATCGACTATATAAACAGAGAAAAGCCCTTTGCAATCAGAGGATTCAGCGGCAGCTTTTTTTGCAACTTGGAGCAGCTTTAAAAGCTAGATATAAAGCGAGTGTGGGAACTGACGAGTGTGGTTTGATTTCAGGTGTGTTTGAACTAAGTGTGACTTAAGATTAAGTGACTTTAGATTCAGGGACTTTACAAAAAAAAAAAAAATCCCAATCAGGTAAGTTGTGCTACATACTTACCAATGCGGTCCAGTGTACATCTTGCAGCATGTATTCTCTTCTTGAGCAGCCGCTTGTGGAGGCATACTGCTGTTCAAGATGTAAGCACGTTACATGTATCTAAATGAGCAAATTGCAAGACTGAGATCCATTGATAACTTGGAAAGGAGTTTGTTGCTCACAAAGCAAGAACTCGCTGGGGTAAGTGCAGAGGGGGATGGTAGCTTGGAAGTGCAGGAACATGAGGCAGCTAGCTGGGTGACAGTTAGAAAGCAGCGGGTTAGAGGGAAGAGTGCCAGGGAGGTTAGTTCTGAACTGGCACACCCCAACAAGTTTGCTAAATTGGCAGATGAGGAGGATGTTAGTACAGGGGTAACACTGCTGCAGCAAGACACTTCCTCTGACCACCAGGGGAATGTCTGCTCCAATAAGAAGGGGGATAGGGGTGCAGAGAAGCCTAGACAGGTGCTGGTAGTGGGGGATTCAATTATTAGGGGAACAGACTGGGCAATCTGTCACAAAGACCGGGATGGTCGTACAGTGTGTTGCCTTCCTGGCACTCAACTTCAACACATCGCGGATCGGGTTAATAGATTACTGGGTGGGGCTGGTGTGGATCCAGCGGTCATGGTGTACGTTGGCACAAATGACAAAGCTAGCGGTAGGTGGAAGGTCCTTAAAAATTATTTCAGGGATCTAGGGAGAAAGCTGAAGGCAAGGACCTCCAAGGTAGTATTTTCAGAAATACTACCTGTACCACAAACCACACAGGAAAGGCAGCAGGAGATTAGGGAGGTAAACAAGTGGCTCAAGAGCTGGTGTAGGAAGGAGGGGTTTGGGTTCCTGATGAACTGGGCTGACTTTGCTGTAGGCTACAGGTTCTATGGTAGGGATGGGCTGCATCTCAATGGGGATGGTGCAGCTGTGCTGGGGGAGAAGATGGCTAGACGGTTGGAGGAGTGTTTAAACTAGGGACTGGGGGGGAGGGTAACAGATGTAGAGGGCAAGATAGCGTAGAAATGGAAAGAGGGCTAAATAATGTAACTGGGGGTGGAGCGGGGGGTGGGGTTAGAACAGTCAGTAGGCAGTGGAAGTGTAGGGATAATGATAAATCCTTGAAAAGTATGTATACTAACGCCAGAAGTCTCACTAACACAATGGAGGAACTGGAAGTGATAATGTTAGAAGATAAATATGACATGGTAGGGATAAGTGAGACATGGCTGGACTCCAGCTATGACTGGGCTGTAAATATACAGGGGTACAATATGTTTAGAAAGGAGCATACCAATAGGAAAGGGGGAGGGGTTTGATTATATGTAAAATCCTGCCTTAAGCCAGTTCTGCGTGAGGACATGAATATGTGGAGTCCTTCTGGGTGGAAATTAAGGGAGGAACAAAGAATAATAAAATATTGATAGGAGTTTGTTATAAATCTCCAAATATAATGGAAGAAGCTGAAAATGTACTAATAAAACAAATAGATGAGGCCACAAAGCACAATAAAGTCATTATTTTGGGGGATTTCAACTACCCAGATATCAACTGGGAGGCAGAAACTTGCAGGTCCAACAAAGGGTTTTTGTCAGTAATAAAAGACAATTACCTATCGCAACTAGTGCAGGACCCAACAAGAGGTGAGGCACTTTTAGACCTAATTTTAACAAATGAACCTGACACATTGTCAAAAGTGGAGGTTTGGGGGTCATCTTGGTAATAGTGACCACAACATAATAAGTTTTCTTGTACACACTAAAAAAATGTTCAGTAGAGGGGGAACAAAAACACTAAACTTCAGGAAGGCCAATTTTAACCAACTGAGAGAGGAGATTAGCAGCATAAACTGGGACAATGTCCTCAAAGTGACCGGAACACAAACAAAATGTGACATTTTCAAACGCATTCTAAATAGGACCACTAAAAAACATATCCCTTATGGGAATAAGCGGGCCAGAAATCATAGAAAACCAATACGGCTAACTAAAAGGAGTGCAATGAGGGATAAAAAGGAAGCATTTAAAGTGCTAAAAAAAAGAAAGTAGTGACACAGCATTAAAAAACAATAAAGAGAAAAATAAATTGTGTAAAAGACAAATAAAGGAGGCAAAGATTGAGGCTGAGGGAAAAATTGCCGAGGAAAGTAAAAATAATTCAAAATTATTCTTCAATTACATAAATAACAAGAGAATAAAAACTGTCAATGTGGACCCTTTCAAAAATAATCTGGGTGTAATGGTGGAGGAGGATGAGGAAAAAGCACAACTATTAAATGCCTTCTACTCTACGGAGTTTACACAAGGATATCCAATGGCCAGCAACATGATTAGTGGTAATGTTAACTCTCCATTAACCCCTTCAAGACCGAGCCCAAAAATGCGTTAAGGACCAGGCCTCGTTTTTCAAAAATGACATGTGTCACTTTATATGGCAATAACTTTGAGACGACACAAGTAATTTTGAGATAGTTTTTTCGTGACACATTGTACTTCATGTTAGTGGTAGACACTAATGAATATTTTTGTATTTATTTATAAAAAAAATAGAAAATTTGATGGAAATTTGGAAAAAAAAAATCGCAATTTTCAAAATGTGAAATGCTCTGCTTTTCAGACAGATAATCATACCACCCAAATACATGAATACATATTATCTACCATATCTCTGCTATATATCGGCATCATCTTTTAATCGTCCTGTAATTTATTTTGGATGTTATAAAGCTTACAAGTGTAACAGCGATTTTCCAGATTTACAAGAAAATTTCCCAAACTAATTTTTTAGGGACCACTTCAGTTCTGAAGAGGATTATAATGGCCTATATATTAGAAACCCCCATAAATGACCCCATTTTCAAAACTGCACCCCTCAAATAATTCAAAGTAACATTTGGGAAGTTTGTTAACCCTTTAAGCATTTCACTGGAATTAAAACAATATGGAGGTGAAATTTAGACATTTAATTGTTTCCCACTAATTCCTTAATTTAGCCCTAAAATTAACACATTCATAAAGGGTTAAAGGAGAAAATGCATCTCACAGTTTGTTATGCAATTTCTCCCGAGCACGGAAATACCCCACAAGTGGGTGTAAACTGATGTTTGGGCGAATGGCAGCGCACGGAAGGGAAGGAGTGACACTGGGCGTCTGAAAAGCAGATTTTGCTGGAATAGTTTTCAGGTGCCATGTCTCATTTGCAAAGCCCCTAGAGTACCAATACAAAGGAAAACCCCAAAAAGAGACCCCATTTTGGAAACTACACCCCTCACAGAATTCATCAAGGGGTATAGTGATATTTTGACCTTACAGCCGTTTCACAGATTTTGCTAACACTGGGATGTATAAATGAAACATTACTAAAATGTTACTTTATCCCCAAAGTTTTCATTTTCACAAGGGGTTAAAGGAGAAAAAGCACCTCACAGTTTGCAAAACAATTGCTCCTGAACACGGCAATACCCCATATGTGGTCGTAATCTGCTGTATGGGTACA
The DNA here is from genome assembly GCA_947044405.1 of Leptodactylus fallax. NCBI lineage: Eukaryota > Metazoa > Chordata > Amphibia > Anura > Leptodactylidae > Leptodactylus > Leptodactylus fallax. The sequence goes on from CAMRHE010000024.1 coordinate 6,819,306, forward strand.
TGGCAGGGATCAGAATGGAAAGAGCGCTATTTGGCTTTTGGAGGGCAGATTTTGCTGGAATAGTTTTCAGGTACCATGTCGCATTTGCAGAGCCCCCAAAGTACCAATACAGTGGAAGCCCCCTAAAAGTGACCCCATTTTGGAAACTACACCCCTCACAGAACATATCAAGGGGTATAGTGAGCATTTTGACCCTACAGCTGTTTCACAAATTTTATTAACATTGGGACATTAAAATGAAAAATTACTTTTTTTCCAATAAACCGCCAATTTAGCCCCAAAGTTTTCATTTTCACAAGAGGACAAAGGAGAAAAAGCTCCCCAAAGTTCATTACACAATTTCTCCTGAACACAGAAATGCCCCATATGTGGTTGTAATCTGCTGTTTGGGTACATGGCAGGGCTCAAAATGGAAAGAGCGCTATTTAGCTTTTGGAGGGCAGATTTTGCTGGAATAGTTTTCGGGTGCCATGTCGCATTTGCAGAGCCCCTAAAGTACCAATACAATACAAACCCCCAAAAATTGACCCCATTTTGAAAACTACACCCCTCATAGAATTTATCTTGGGGTATAGTGAGCATTTTGACCTCACAGCTGTTTCACAGATTTTATCATCATTTGGACGTAAAAATGTAAAATTAAGTTTTTCCAATAAACCGTCCATTTAGTGACATATTTTTAATTTTTGCAAGTGGTTAAAGAAGAAAAAACACCCCACAGTTTGTTACACAATTTCTTCTGAAAACAGAAATGCCCCATATGTGGTTGTAATCTGCTGTATGGGTACATGGTGGGGCACAGAATGGAAAGAGCGCTGTTTGGCTTTGGGAGGGCAGATGTGGCTGGAATAGTTTTCAGGTGCCATGTCGCATTTGCAGAGCCCCTAAAGTACCAGTACAATGGAAACCCCCTAAAAGTGACCCCATTTCAGAAACTACACCCCTCAAGGAATGTATCAAGGGATATTATGATTTTGAGCCTAAAAATGCTTCCCAAAAATTAATGTACAAAGTGAAAATTAAAGTTTTTAAAGAAATATCCAATTTCAGTGCCTAATACGTTGCGGCCACTTTGTGGCATCAGAGGCATGCACTCCTAAAACTATTAAGTGGGCTATCCCGGGGACAAAACAATTAAATATGTGGGTATAAACTGCTGCTTGGGCACACAGCAGGGCTCAGAAGGGAAGGAGCACTGTGTTTTTTTAGCTTTTGGAGTACTTTCTCGTCGCCATGTTGTTTTTGCAGAGCCCTGGAGGTGCCAGTAAATTGGAATTCCCCAAGAAGTGACCCCCATTTTGTAGGGGCAATTTTAGGGTCTCTGCAAATGTGACATGGCGTCCAAAAAAACAACAATCTAAATATGCGCTCCAAAAGCACATAGCACTCCTTCACATTTGCGCCCTGCTGTGTGCCCAAATGACAGTTTATGCCCACATCTATGACACTGGTGTGCCCAGGATAACGTACTTAACAATGCCATATGTGGGTATAAACTGCTGTTTGGGCACAGCCGGGCACAGAAGGGAAGGAGCGCTATTTTGGTTTTTGGAGCACAGTTTGCTTTTTGGACACCATGCCACTTTTGCAGAGCCCATGAATTGCCAGTAAAGTGGAATCCGCAGACATGTCACCCCATTTTGGTAACTATACCCTTCAAGGGATTTATCAAGTGGGGTAGCGAGCATTATTAACCCTTAAGTGTTGCATTCTTTTAATTTCCAGAAATGAATGTGCAGCTGATAATGAAAAGTTAAAAATGAAATTTTTTCTAGATACGCCATTTCAGTACCCAATATGTTGTGCCCAGTTTATGTCTGCACAGACACACACTCCAAAAACTGGTGAGCGGGGATCCCGGGTACAACAGTTTTTGGAGCGTTCATCTCTGATACAAGCCGGGCACAACATATTACGCACTGAAATGTCGTATTCCTGGATAAATTGTCATTTTCACCTTTCACCATCAGCTGCGTATTCATTTATGGATAATAAATTATAGCAACACTTGGGGGTTAAAAATGTTCACTGTACCCCAGGATAAATTCCTTCAGGGGTGTAGTTTCCAAAATGGGGTGACATGTCAGGGGATTCCACTGTACTGGCATTTCAGCTCTGCAAAAGTGCAATGGCGTCCAAAAACCAAATAGCGCTCCTTCCCTTCTGTGCTTGGCTGTGCCTAAACAGCAGTTTATACCCATATATGACATTAAGTACGTTATTCTGGGTACAACAAGTGTAATACATGTGGGTATAAACTGCAGTTTGTGCACACAGTAGGGCGCAGAAGGGAAGGAGCGCTATGTGGCTTTTGGAGCGCAGATTCAGATGTTTGGGATCTGGATGCCATGTCATGTTTGCAGAGCCTCTAAAGTACCAGTAAAGTGGAATCCCCTAGGGAATGACCCCATTTTGAAAAGTGCACCCCTCAAAGAATTTATCAAGGGGTGTAACGAGCATTAGTATCCCAGACGTGACTGCACAGCGGATGGGGAAAAGTGAATATGTAAGCTGTGCGGAGTACATTGGGTACACTAAATTCCCTACTATTTCCCCAGTAGTTCCTATTATTGGGGAGGTCACTCTGGGGGGTCACTTCTGGCTTATTATCCCTCATAAGCTCTAAATCTGCTTTGTACCCTCATATACACTCGCACAGTTTATACATTCTCTTCCTGCCGCAGCCAGTTATGTTCTAATGATTTGGCGATTTTGGGGGGTTTTTGTCTTCACATTGTACGAGCTATATTTTCTTTATTTCTCTGGTGATGTAGCCATATGAGGGCTTGTTGTTTGCAGTATGAGATGTATTTTTTTATGACATCATTTTTAGGTGCTTACAACTTATTAAATAAATTTTATTAACTCTTTCTTGGTGGATTAAAAAACAACCCCATCAATTCTGGCACTGCGTTTTACCGTTTAAATTTTTCACCATGCAGCGCAGAGCGTAAGTAACATGTTATCTTTATTCTGCGGGTCGGTACGATTACGGCGATACCTTATTTATACTGTTTTTTTATGCAATACCAATTTTGCAGAACAAAAACCCATTTGGGGACATAAATCAATTTTTTTTTGCATCGCCATCTTCTAAGATGCGTAACATTTTTTATTTTTCAGTTTAGAGAGTTGGTTTAGGGCGTATTTTTTGCGGGACAACCTGTGCTTTTTATTGGTACTGTTTTGGGGTACATATGACTTTTTAATCACTTTTTATGGCATATTTTGTAACGTGAGATGGCGAAAAATCATTACTTTTGGCGTTTTTTTTCCCCGACATTCACTGTGTACATTAAATATGATTTCAGTTTTATTGTACAGGTTGTTATGGACGCGGCGATACCAAATATGTATTGTTTTTATTAATTTTTAGGTTTATTTTTTATATAATTCATTTTATATAGGAAAAGGGAGTTTTTGGAGCTTTATTCTTTTATTAATTTTTTTCACATACTTTATTTATTTTTTTCACTTTTTTTTACTTTTTCATGTGTCCCATTAGGACACCTGAGCCAGAGATGCTTTGATCTCTGGCTCAGTACTATAGACTGCAAGACACGAGCATGCACGTGTCTTGCAGCCTATACAGGAAGTCAGCGCTATGGAAACACAGCGCTGACTTCCTGAAGTCTTGGCAGGATCAACCAGGTACTGGGGGCTCCAGGCAGCCTGGGGTCACTGGGCAGACCCCGGGCTGCAGATTAGAGATATCGGCACCCCCCGATCTCGCCGCGGGGGGTGCCAGGGGGGGGCGGCAAGATGGCGGAACCCCTTGGATGCCGCGGTCGCTATTGACCACGGCATCTTAAGGGTTAAACAGCGGGGATCGGTGTTGCAGCGGGAGCCTGGCTGTCAAATACAGCCGGGCTCCCGCGGTGATCACACGGGCTCTGCTTCTGAGCCCGCTCGATCACTGTCACGTACCTGTACGTGGGGATGCGGTAACTAACCACATTCTCCCACGTGCATGTACGTGAGAATGCGTGAAGGAGTTAAATGTCACCTGTTTAACCCAGGAGGAAGTGCGGTGCCGCCTTCAAAACACTAAAATAGAGAAATCGCCAGGTCCAGATGGCATACACCCCCGAGTTCTGAGGGAATTATGCACAGTGATAGAAAGACCCTTATATCTAATATTTAAGGATTCAGTAATGACTGGGTCTGTTCCACTTGATTGGCACATAGCAAATGTGGTGCCAATTTTCAAAAAGGGGTCTAAAAGTGAGCCTGGAAACTATAGGCCAGTAAGTTTGACTTCTGTGGTGGGTACGATATTTGAGGGCTTTCTAAGAAATGCTATTCTGGAGTACCTCAATGTAAATAATCTTATAACACCCAATCAGCATGGATTTATGAGGAATCAGTCTTGTCAGACTAATCTGAAGAGGTCAGTTCAAGACTGGACATGGATAATGCAGTGGACGTGGTGTATCTGGACTTTTCAAAGGCTTTTGATACTGTCCCAGATAAAAGGTTGGTATGCAAAATGAGACTGTTAGGACTGGGGGAAAACATGTTGTTGTTCTTCAAAAGTAACTCACTGATAGGAAACAGAGGGTGCTTATTAATGGTAAATATTCAGACTAGGTAACAGTCACCAGTGGGGTGCCACAGGGGTCAGTATTGGGCCCTCTTCTATTTAATATCTTTATTAATGTCCTGGTATACGGTTTGCAAAGCAGGGTGTCCATATTTGCAGATGATACTAAACTTTGTAAGGTAATCAAAAATGAGGAAGATAATAGATTATTACAAGGGGATCTAAGAAAGCTGGAAGCATGGGCCAAGACTTGGCAAATGAAGTTTAATATTGACAAATGTAAGGTTATGCATTTTGGTCGACGAAATAAAATGTATGATTATGTACGTAATAGTAATAGTGCCAGACAGCTGCTGCCAAGGAAAATAAAATTATGGGATGCATCAAAAGAGGTATAGATTCTCATGACAAGAACATAGTTATGCCTCTATACAAATCACTGGTACGGCCACACTTAGACTATTGTGCACAATTCTGGGCCCCAGCATACAAGAAAGACATAATTGAACTAGAAAGAGTGCAAAGAAGGGCAACCAAAATTATTAGGGGAATGCATGGATTGGAGTACAACTATAGATTAACAAACTTGGGGTTATTCAGTTTAGAGAAAAGACGTCTACGGGGAGATCTGATAACAATGTACAAATACATGAAGGGACAGCACAAAGAACTTTCTAATGATCTTTTTACCCCTAGGCCAGTGACAGTGATAAGGGGACATCCTCTACAACTGGAGGAGAGAAAGTTTCACCAGCAACATAGAAGAGGATTCTTTACAGTAAGAACAACAAGGCTATGGACTGCCCCAGGAAGTGGTGATGGTGGATTCATTGAACAAGTTCAAAGAGGGCCTGGATGCCTTTCTCAAACAGAACAACATTACGGGTTATGGGTTTTAAATTTTAATGGCACGTTGATTCAGGGTTTAATACTGATTGCCAGATTGGAGTCGGGAAGGAATTTTTTCCCATGAAATGGGGCAATTGGCATAAGCCTCATGGGGTTTTTTGCCTTCCTCTGGATCAACACTGTAGGGGACTGTAGGGTTTTAGGTTGGACTTGATGGACTGATGTCTTCATCCAACCTCATCTACTATGTAACTATGTATAAACGATTTCTTGATGATCCAAGCGGACAGAGCTACTTCCCTTTGTAACTTTAACGTTAGCCAGTGGCAGTTCATGCGTGACACCTGCCATTTGCTCGTTCACTTTGAGGAGGGCACTTTGTTAGTCAGTCGCCAGGACTACAGGATGAACAATGTCATTCCACTGATTCACATCCTGGAAAAGATGCTTTTCAATCTGGCTGGTCAGGGAACTGGAGATGTGGCATCTAAATCTCAAGGCCACATGATCCCTGTGGGGGCTGAACTGGAGGAGGAGGACATTGGAGCACAAACAATGTGTAGCCAAATGGGTGGAGAGGAGGAGCAGGAGCAACCAGAACAGCCAGAAGGAGATGAAGAGGATGAGGCAGATGACCCAGACACACCATGGCAGTATGCAGTGGAGATCGATGCAGGGAGTCCCTCGGAGTCACTTGCGCAAATGGCCCCATGCATGCTGACTTCCTTGCACAGTGATAACCGAATTGTCACCATTCGGCAGAGGGATGACTACTGGCTCTCCACCATGTTAGACCCTTGCTACCAGGGAAAAATGGGGGCCTTTTTTACACCCGCTGAGAGGGAGGACAAACTGAATTACTATAGAGACATGCTATGTAGCAAGTTGGCCGTTGCCTATCTGCGCCATTATCCATCCTCTTGCATGTCCAACCGGAGGGGCCCTGAGCACTCAACTTGCACTGTCATGGCAGCTGGGGAGGGGGTAGGGGTGGTTTGAGCAGTATCGGCTCCATTAGCAGCAATCTGAGCCTAGAGTCACTGATGAGCAGCTTTCTTCAGCCTCATAGTGAATAAGCTGCTCATTAGCAGCTAGACACAGAGCAGAACTTGAACCAGCAGGTGATGGTGTACATAGAGTGCACCATGCCACCCATCATCGAAGATCCGCTGGACTACTGGGCAGCCAAACTGGATTTGTGGCTGCAACTGGCCGAGTTTGCCCTGGAAAAGCTGTCCTGCCCGGCCAGTAGTGTGGCATCAGAGCGGGTGTTTAGTGCAGCGGGGGCCATAGTTACCACAAGGAGAAGTCGCCTGTCCACCCAAAATTTGGAGAGTCTGACCTTTGTGAAGCTGAATCAGGCATGGTCCAATGCCTGATGCAGCAGATTAAATGATCCATGCTGCCTCACCACACTCTGCCTTTGGTTCACTGTATGGCCTCCTAAGGCTGTTGCTACCTACACATCATATCACCTTACCACTCTGTGGCCTGCTTATGCTGCTGCCAACTCCACATTATATTGCCTTGCCACTCTGTGTCCTCCTCATGCTGCTGACAACTCCACATTATGTCGCCTTGCCACTCTGTGACCTACTCATGCTGCTGCCACCTCCACATTATGTCACATTGCCACTCTGTAGAAATCTATGTGGAATCAGCAGATGACGGTGTAAAAGGAGTGCACTCTTTCATGCTACAGTAGGATCTTGGGCCTCTGCATGGTTCTTTATACCTGGCACTAACATGGACCTGTAAGGCTGAGTTCACACTTGAGTTAGTTGGTTAGTTTTGGCCCCGTAACTGGCCAAAAAAGTGAAGTGTGCAGTGGTTCTAAGAACAACGCCTGTCGTGTGTGTCATACTCACTCACAGTATTCTTTCACTACTACAGTAGGCTCCCTATGCATGTTACTGCAAGGCACAGTGTTCTAGACCACTATACAGGCTCTCTGAAGCCAGGAAATAGGTGTTTTTTAGCAATATTCGCCGCAAATTAATTCGGAAAAAATCGAAGCAAATTTTTTGGGAAATTCGAATCGAACTGCAGAATCGAACTTTTGAGAAATTCATCTCTATCTATAATGCAAAATCTCCTTTTGTTAAGATGTTTTTTTTTTGGCAATAGTCTTTTTTATTATTAACAATACAAAAAAAGAGTCATTATCATGGCAAAAAAGAACAAGCTGACACACGCCACAGTGTGTTGTAAAGTCTATAGACTTTTGTTAAGGGGATTCTTTTAGTGTTTTTGTTAACCAAAACAGAAAAACTTCCATAATCACACAGTGTGTTCTAGTGTTCTAATATTTATTTACCAGGTAACCCTTTCAATACTTTTAGTGCTTTGCTAGTTTTCTTGAAATAGAGTTTTTGCTAAAAAAAAAAAAAAAAAAAAAAAAAAAGAAAAGAAATAAAGACATACACACATTAATAGAATTGTGGTCAATCACTACACTGTGTTCCAAATTATTATGCAAATAATATTTTCTCATATTTTCCAAAATTACCTATATGAATTGCAGTCATTGTAATTTTCCAGTCATTAACTATTCGAGTATAATTGAAAGGTTTTTGAACAAACTGCCTATGATAACAGTATATTTAAAAAAAAAAATAAACACTCAAAATGCATGTTTTAAATTATTATGCACAGCAGAATTTGCAACCTTTTCATTTTTATTAAGAACAAAAAAATGGTCATTGTGAAATTATAAGCATTAGCAGGTTATTACAAACTGAAATCAAACAGTTTTCAAGCCAAAACTTTATTCGAGGTGATGTTACATTTGCACATAGGATCCCTTGTTCGAAAGAAGCTTCTGAACTCTCTCGTCCATTGAATTTGTCAGTTTTTGGATGGTTTCTGCTTCAATTGTTTTGCATGAGGACAGAATACCCTCCCAGAGCTGTTGCTTAGATGTGAACTGCCTCCCGCCATCATAGACACTCCTTTTGATGATGCGCCAGAGGTTCTCAATGTGGTTGAGGTCAGGGGAGCATGGGGGCCACACCATAAGTTTGTCCCCTTTTATGCCCATAGCAGCCAGAGATGCAGATGTGTTATTTGCAGCATGAGACGGTGCATTATCATGCATGAAAATGATCTTTCTGCGGAATGCATGGTTCTTCTTCTTGAACCATGGCAGGAAGTGCTGTTTGAGAAACTCCACATACATTATGGAGTTCATCTTTATCCCTTCAGGGATCCTAAAGGGGCCGACAATCTCTCTCCCCATGATTCCAGCCCAAAACATTACTCCACCTCCTCCTTGTTGGCGCCGTAGCCGTGTTTGCATGGGGTATCCATCAGCAAGCCATCCTCTACTCCATCCATCTGGACCATCGAGCGTTGCACGGCACTCATCGCTGAACAAAACAGTTTTGAAGTCAGTCTTCATGTATTGTTTGGCCCACTGGAGCCGTTTCTGCTTGTGTGCAGTGGATAGAGGAGGTCGACAGGATGGCTTACGCACAGCTGCAAACCTCTGAAGGACCCTGCATCTTGTTGTTCGGGGGACGTTGGAGGCACCAGCAGCTTCAAAAACTTGTCTTCTGCTATGACAAGGCATTTTTAGTTTCAATAATTTTTATTCAAGTTTTTAGAATATAAAAATAAAGAACAGTCTCGATATACAATGTGATATACATTGACATGCACTGCGGTACACTTTTCTAGATACAATCTTTGAATTGCATATCTCCAAAAACAAATGAGAAATATTACTTATACAGTAAACATTAATGATAACATATAACTGTTAGGCACACGTCATAGGGCTGTAGTGATCTATGCCCAGGGTAGATGCTCCATGAACAGTTTTCCCTTCTCCCCTGGGTTTGCGTTCATTCAAATGACATTTGACACATAACTGCGGCGCTAGCTGTTCCCTCCCGACTCCTCGGTCAATTGGTTTGGCGAATCTGACACCCATCCCCATATCTATTACAACCACCTCGAGTGAATTCTTGTAGCACTTTGATGTCTTCTACATAATGAATCTAGAGTAAATCCACGCATCCCAGACTTTCTCAAATCTAGAAAAAGAATTGTTTCCCATTGCGATTATCCTCTCATAGGAATATGTGTTATTAATGGCTAGTACCAGAGCTGACATGGATGGAGAGGCCGCTGATTTCCATCTCTGTACTAACATCAATTTAGCTATAGTTAAAATTTTACAAATGAGTTGCTTATATTTATTCCACTCTTCAGGGATTCCAATTAGCAGAATAGCTATATGTACCGCATGGGGGAGCTGGAGGCCAAACAGCTCTGAAAGCATGTCAAAGACACTATCCCAGTACCCACGAATTACAGGGCAAGTCCCCAGAATATGAAGGAGGGTTCCTCTGCCTCCACAACCCCCCCAACAATTCCCAGACACCGAGGGATACGCCAACTGTAGAGTGGACGGGGTCCTGTACCACCGTAAAATGATTTTTGTGGCCGTGAGTGCTACATTTTAAAGACAAATGGATCAATCTAATCGCTTGCTGCCATTCCTCTGGAGTAATAACCATCCCCAGGTCCCTCTCCCAGCAGCGGAACGGGGTAGACTTAGTAAAAGTCAACACTCCATCCATTTTGTCATATAGAAAGCGCAGTCCTTTCATATTAGTCGATAGCCAGGTGAAGAGTGAGCTACTATGTGGTAGGGTCGTCACAGGATTTTTAGATATGAAGTGCCATATTTGAAAGTATTTAAGGAAATCTCCTATAGGAATTCCGTATTGTTGTCTTAGATCTACAAACGATATAGGTTTTTTAGCATCAGAGTATAGTTGAGAAATCTGCGTGATCCCCCTCGATTCCCAGCCTGAGACCCCCACGTCATCAACCACCCAGGCCATCAATGACAAAGGCATCTCTTCAATATAAAAATGCTTCATTGAATTTGCTTTCCCATGAAGTAGCTTCCATGCCGTTATCGAGGCACACATAATCGGGGAGAAGGACCTCGGAGCAGGGACAACCCAAAAGGGCAACCATAGCGCATCCTCCAGTTTTAAGGGAGATATAAATGCCTGCTCTATGTGCAACCATGGGACCAAGGCATCCGTTGACTTCCACCTCGCGCACTGAGTGACCAATGAAGCTATATAATAGTTCCTCACTATTGATACCCCCAGCCCCCCTACCTCCCGTTGCTTAAATAGAAAGCTTTTATTGATTCTAGGTCTCCTTCCATTCCATACGTACTTTGAAATCACCCTTTGTGCTGTTTCAAAAAAGGAATTAGGGATGGGTATCGGGAGTGTGCGAAACAGGTATAAGAGTCTCAGCAATAGCAACATCTTAAAAGCCGCTACCCGTCCTATCCAGGAAACATCTGTTTTGGATAGTCGCTCAGTCTCCTCCTGCAGTGTCTTTAACATTGGTGTATAGTTACTTTTGTAAAGAGTCCCCAAGGATGCCGTCACCTGCACTCCCAAATACTGGACGCTGTCCTCCTTCCAATCAAAATCATAAGTCGATTTTAGGTGCTGCAGTAAGGGTGGGGGAACATTTAAAGGCAATGCCTGCGATTTAGCCATGTTTAATTTGTAATACGATAATTGCCCAAATTTATTAATAATTCCCATAAGGCGAGAAATAGATGTGTGCGGTTTGGACAAAGTGAGAATAATATCATCTGCATATAGCGAGATAACATGAGATTTATCTCCTATGTCAATGCCTCTTACTCCCGGATCTAGTCTAAGTACCTGGGCTAAGGGTTCTATAGAAAGAACAAATATTAGGGGTGACAGGGGGCACCCCTGTCTGGTCCCATTTGTTATTAGGAAAGGATCTGATACTACTCCATTAGTGAACACCCTTGCAGAAGGTGCCGAATACAGCGCCTCAATTGCTCTTAAAATGGCTCCAGAAAACCCCATGTGTCTGAGTACCAGGAAGACATACGACCAGCAAATGCGATCGAACGCCTTTTCTGCGTCTAATGCAAGGACCACTGCCTCAACCCTCCTAGATTCAACATGATGTATTATGTTTAAAATACGTCTAGTGTTATCGTATGATTGTCTTCCCTTAACAAACCCCACCTGGTCATGTCTTATCAAGCTTGGAAGGCAAACTGCCAATCTGCTTTCAATTAGTTTAGCATAAATTTTTAAATCTGTGTTCAATAGCGATATAGGTCTAAAGTTTTGGGGATTGTCGGCGGGTTTGCCAGGCTTAGGCAGTGTAACTACCAAGGCTTCTTGGTTTTCTTTGGGGATGTTACCAGAATCCACCACCGCTGTCAAAAACGACAGTAGTGGGCTCATCAGGACTGAAGTGAAATATTTGTAGTATTCAATAGTAAGGCCGTCAGGGCCCGAAGACTTGTGGGACGGCAATGATTTAATTATGGTTAACAGCTCTGCGGAGGTAATAGGTGCATTTAGGGAGTCCAGCTGTGACTCAGTGAGTGCAGGCAGCTGAGCATCCCTAAGGAATTGCTCAATATCGTAATTGGTTGGGAGGATCGTGGAAGAGTCCACTGCTAGATTATAGAGTCCTTCATAAAAAACCTTAAAGGCGTTGGCGATACAGTTTGGGTCGTAAATTTTATGAGTACCATCTTTACTATGCATAAATGGGATCCTGGATTTTGCATGCTTTTGTTTAAGTCTAGATGCTAAGAGTTTGCCCGCTTTATTAGATTCAGAGTAATACGTAGCTCTAACCCTTTTTAGGTTCTTCTCATATTTGTGCAACAGACAAGCGGTCAGCTGCTGTCGCAATGCCATCAATTTCGTTGCATTTAAAGGAGAAGGAGACTGTTTGTTGCTAGTATTGATAGTTCTAATTTGACGGAGCAGTCGATCCATTTCTACCATTCTATTTTTCTTTTCTATATGCCCAAGGCGAATAAACGTACCTCTAATAAAGGCCTTGTGAGAGTTCCATAATATTTCAGGGCTAGGAGCAGAGGGGGCATTAATCTGAAAGAATTCCCTCAGATCATTCTCTAATGTCGCTTTTAGCTTTGGCTGTGACATTACAAATTCATTACACCTCCATACATATGCTCTAGTGGATTCATATTTTTCTGCTATAGACATGGTTATCGCTGCATGGTCTGACCAGGTTATTTGAGATATCTCAGACTGCTTAACAAGGGGAATGCTAGATTGCTCGATTAGGAACAAATCTATTCGTGAGTAGCTATTATGGACGATAGAATGATACTTATAGTCTTTTTCGGTGTTATGTAAGATACGCCAGACGTCAAATTGTTCATTGCGCCATAAAGCCTGCGAGAAAGAGGGGTGACGCGTCAATATGCCAGAAGTAGTATCTACTAACGGGTCCGGAGCCATATTAAAGTCACCCATTAATATTAGACACCCTTGCTTCTTTTTTTCTACCGCTCTCACAAGTCTCCCTAGAAATGCTACCTGCTTCTTGTTTGGAGCATAGGCTGATACCAGCGTATAAGTGGCGTTATTAATAACACAGACCAATATTACAAATCGCCCTCCCGGGTCAGCGTAGTGAGACAACAATTGAAACGCTACTGAATCTCTAATCCCAATTAGAGTCCCTCTGCGCTTTGAGGAGTAGTGAGCGTGAAACACATGTGGATAGGCAGGGTTATTAATGCGAAAGGCATCCGCCTCCAAAAGGTGCGTCTCTTGTAGAGCAAAAATGTCACAGTTATGAGCTCGGACCTCACGCCATAAATTGGCTCGTTTTTGAGGGGAGTTCAAACCCCTGACTTTCATGAACACAATTTTAAGCACCATGATATATAGTTAGAAATGCTTTAAGAATCTTACCGCAACTACTTATACCAGCAGGTGTCACTGTCATTGCGAGGTGAGGCCATCTCCACCTTCTGTATTCACTTCGCCCAATGTGCCAAAACCAAAAATGAAACAAACCATGCAAATTACATAACCAATGAGTAAACCCTTGTAGCAGAGTCAAATAACAGAAAAAAAAGAACGTGGTACAGCGGTCTTAATCTTGGGGGGATAAGTTCAACAACAGTGGACATGTGAAATCCCACAGAAAGTGAGTCTTTAGCTTTGTAGCCCTTTGCGTGGATGTCCTCGGGCCTTCACTTGATGCCAACCTTCCGACACGGGACCGGGTGATTGTTTGGGTGGTATCTCGGCAATCGGAATGTTCCATCTTTTGAGTAGGCTTCTTCCTTCCTCCAGACTTTTGATAACATGCACCAAATTATCTCGGGAAACGATCACACGGACCGGAAATCCCCATTTGTATAAGATGTGATGCTGGCGTAAGGCCGTGGTAATAGGGAGGAATTGTCGCCTTTTTTGTAAGGTTATTGCCGATAAATCCGAGTAAATGGATATTTTGTGACATGGTTCAGGTAGGCGGTCTACTTTTCGGGATGTCATCAAAACCAGTTCCTTAGTGCGATAGAAATGAATTTTAGCTAAAACATCTCTAGGTATAGCTTCATCCAAATGGGATGGTCTGGGAACCCTGTGAGCTCTATCAATGGTTAGATCTACCGCTGTGAGGTTCGGTATCAGCGATCAGATCAGATCCTGGAGGAATGTCGTTAAATTATTCGTAGATACGAACTCCGGAATCCCTCTAAATTTTAGATTGTTTCGTCGTGAACGATCTTCTAAGTCAGCTATTTTAGCTTTTAAAAACAACACATCTGTCTCCACTATAAGCGCATTATGTGAAGTCGCAAATTCCGCCATTTTAGATTCGACATGGACAGTACGGCTTTTTAATTCCTGAAGATCTTTTTCTAGCAGTTTTACCATGAGAGACATGTCCGTCTTTAGTGATTTACAGAAGGCCATAAGCATATTTTTCATGGAGGCCTCAGTTAGTGGATTCTCTGTCTCTGGTATATCTGCAAAAAAATCGATGGGTGGAGGAGTAGGCTGTGCACTGACACTCACCTCTTCATCCTGGGAGTCGCTATTCTGGAGCCTGGGTCTTTGCTTAACCGGGCTAGCGGTAGGTGACTGAGTCCTCTCCAGGTCAGCGGTGCGTGTGAGTGTGGAGGCGCCATGTTGCAGAGGCCCATTATTAGTATAGGCCCCGGCCTGCCGGGGAAAAGGCCCAGGTGACTCCGTGCCCGCACCGTCCAGCAGCTGCGGCAAGGAGGGGGCCGAGAGCGCTCTCCTGTGTGCGGAGAGCGTGACGATCTCCTCCGGAGGGTCGCGAGAGGGAGTTGAGGCTCTGGATTCCGCACTTGAGCGCGGGCCGACTCCATTTTTGCTTTCCCCTCCCCCCGTGCGGGAGGTAAAAGTCGGATATCTTTTGCGGATTCACCGCCGACTTCCTTTTTCTGGGTATCTCCGTAGGTAAGATACCGTTACTGTTGAAAGCTATGCCCGAAGGCCAAGGGCTTGTCGCTGGAAAGGTCGCTAAATAGGACTCAGACCGGGAGCTCTCAGACTACGCGACCATCGCTATCCACGGCTAGGCTCCGCCCCCCGACAAGGCATTTTTGAAGCTGCTCTTTTAACCTGACGTAATTGTCTGTTGGAAAGAGTCCTCAATTTTCCCTTATCAGCACGCACACGTGTGTGCTGTGAATCAGCTACATACTTCTTGATTGTGCGATGATCACGATGAAGTGTCTTGGCAATGTTGATTGTAGTCATGCCTTGACCTAAACACTCCACAATTTGTTGCTTCTCAGCAGCCGACACATCCTTTTTCTTTCCCATTTTGGCTGAAAATGTAGGCTGCTTAATAATGTGGGACAGCCTTCTTAAGTAGTCTTGCCTTTAATTGGACACACCTGCCAAACTAATTAGCACAGGTGTCTGCAATTGCTTTCAGTGATATAAAGAGCCCTGGCACACATCACCATCAATGAGTTTAACTGACAAACAAAAAAAATTCTTACCTTATCACTCCTAAACACTTTTTGCATAATAATTTGGAACACAGTGTATTATATAAGCAGTGAAGTTAAATGACAGGAAAAAACAGGACAGGGGGTAGGCTAAAGGAGGTAGAGAAGGAAACATTCTACAGTCAAGTCATTTCCAACTACAAGTACTAACAGTAAGAATGTGGGTGACAAGAGCAACAGTACTTCTGGTTTTAGTGGTGCTGCCAGTAGCCACAGGGTTGTTGTACTTCCTGAGAATGAAGATGAAGTTTTTGATTCCTTAGTTCGCTCACCTCAGTCACAGGAGGAGATTGCATCCGAGAGTAATGTAATCTTAAATCAGGCTTCTGTGTGCTCCTCCTCCTTGTCTAATGTTCAGCTGCAACTACACGGAGTCATTTCCAATGTGGGAATTTTTTGCACATTGCCAAACAACAAATCAATGATAATGTGCACGATCTCCCAGCAGAAAATTGTCCATGACTATGCAGGTACAAAAGTAGGATCTACATCTCTCTGTACTCACATGAAAAGGCATCACCAGCTTGTTTGGAAAAATAGACTTGGCAGTGGCACTGGCAGGAGAAGTGAGCAAGTGGGCAATTCCATCTCCCTGTGATCTTCCTTGTAGGCAGGCCACATCCACACCAAGCTCATGGTTGTCATTATCATCATCATTAACTCTTTCTTCAATTCCTCTGCTTTCATTTTTCTCCCTCATTTCATGGGTGTAAGGTGAAGCACTGCCATGCAGTCTTGCAGCTAATGAGCCTGGATTAGAGAAGCATGGAGGGGCTGCTCCACTGTATCCTACAACAATTATCCTGTTAAATGACTCCTCACCAACTGGAACTGGAAAGTGTTGTCAGCAACAATCTCATCAATATTGTTGTTGTATTGAAGTTGGGTAGAATAAAACATTGTCCCTGCATGGTGGTAAATCTGGTGGTGTACTGCTTTATTAATATATAGTATCAGCCAGAGGTGTTTCAAAATCCTCACAGATACATGCCTGATACATTTTGATAAGGTCAATTTTTCCACACTACCTCTGGACAGTTTCGTCCTTTTAGGTGCTACATCACTGCCAGCAGCACTGAACACCCTTTTAGTCATAACATTTGAGGCCGGATAAGATAAAACTCCCATGGCAAATTTGGCCAGCTCCTTCCACTGCTCTAACCCATTGGCCCAGAATTCCATGGGGTCAGAGTAATCTGCTGGACTGTAGGTGCACTTTAAGTATGCCTGTACCTGCTGGTACAGTTGGCAGGTTCTACTGTACCTGCTGGTGCAGCCATGGGTATCAGTTGTGGCTCAGTTTTGTGCT
This sequence comes from Leptodactylus fallax, assembly GCA_947044405.1. Lineage (NCBI taxonomy): Eukaryota > Metazoa > Chordata > Amphibia > Anura > Leptodactylidae > Leptodactylus > Leptodactylus fallax. The sequence goes on from CAMRHE010000024.1 coordinate 6,835,860, forward strand.
GCAAGCTGAAAAATTTTTGGGTAATCAACTTCCAAATACTGTACTGGGCCTGGCTGCTGCAACTGCTTTTACTCCTCCTGACACTTCTGGCACTGGCAGAAGAGGTGACGTACTAGAAGTGTCCTGGGTACGCATGCAACTGGCAGCTGCAGACTGCAGTGCTCTCCCTAAATGCGGCAGCAAGCTGTGTATACAGCCTATCCTGATAATATTCAAATTGTTCTTACCTTTGGTAAACAGGGAAGGATTCCCCCATTTTGTCTTTATAGTGATGGTCTAAGAGCACTGCCATCCAATATTCATACCTCTGAATGATGCCAATAATATGCTTGTCGCTGTGTAAGCAGCAGAGCATACAGCCTGCCATGCCTTCCAGCGTGTGCATGGACCCAGGGGCCTACCATGGTGGTGTTCTTGACCAGAGTGGTCATCATCATCATCTTCTTCTTCTTGAAAAAGATAAGGGTCAGCCTCCTCCCCTGGCTGTGCTTGTGACATATCAAGGGCCCCCTCTGCATCCAAGGGAGAGTTTTCCTCCTCTTCCAGTTTAGGAATCGCAGTTCCTCTACCATAATGACACAGACCCGTATTCTCATCCACCTAATCAACACGATGACGTTGACTAAGAGCTGGAAACTGTTCCTCCTGTTTCATCCCTGACTGCATGAGTGTAAGTCGTCCCTGCTGACAATTTTTTTGGCTTCATCAAAGGGCTTGAAAAACCAGCACAATTCCCTCATGAGCTTATAATGACGTATCTCAAAGTAACACATTGTCCCCAGGGCCGGTTTTAGACAAAGTGGGGCCCTGGGCAAAATTAAAAGCGGGGCCCCAAATGCTGATATGACAACCCCTATAATAACGCCTCCTTTCTGCCAACACAAAGTAATAACAAGCCCCATTTTACCACACACAATTCAAATGAGCACCTCTGTACAGCCTAATAGATTTTTGCACCCAGTCATCAGTTATTATAGCGCCTCCTTATAAATAATATTACACCTTTATCAGTAATAGCGCCCTTATAAATGATAAATAGTGCCCTGTATCAGTAATATTCCCCCTTATCAGTAACAGACACCCCGTAAAAATAATACTGCTCCATTATAAATAATAGCCCCCTCATAAATAATAGTTACCCTTATAAATAATAGTCCCCATTATCACTAATAGCCCCCTTTATAAATAAGCAGACTTAATTATACCACCATTATAAAAGGTTCCCCTCTTATAAATAATAGCTGCCTCTTATAATGGATGCCTTATATATAATAGTTCCCCCTTAAAAATAATAGCCCATCTTATAAATAATAGTTCCCCCTTATAATAGCCCCCTCATACTTAAGTTTCCCAATTATATATAGTAAACCACCATTATATATAATAGTTCTTCGTTATACAGTGTCGGACTGAAGGGCCTTAGGCCCACCAGAGGAACTTGTTCTGGGGCCCCACCCAACAGCTTCCTGCTAATAGCCTACACCACGGCTCCTTCACTGAAGTCTTACATATGTGCTGACTATCTTGGTGTTACTGAGTATGTTCCCAGTATAGTCAGCCCCTATAGTACTGTGCAGGCCCCAATAACTCCACGGCCGGTTCATGCACAATACTGTATGGGGAATGACATGGCCATGGAGCACTACACGTATATGCAAGATTATAGTGAGGGAGCTGTGATGCAGACATAACACACAGGGCTGCCAGCAGGAATTGTGAGCCCCCCCCCCCCACAGTATAATGCTCCACATGGTATATAATGCTCCACAGTATAAAATGCTCTCCTGAGCCCTCCAGTTTCCCCACATAGTATATAATGCTCCACAGTGACCCCACATAGTATAAAATGCTCCCCTGATCCCCCCATGGTGGCCCCACATGGTATGTAAGGCTCCACACAGTATAATACTCCACAGTGGCCCACACAGTATACTACCCCTTAGTGGCCCCAGACAGTGCAATATGCTCCCAAGCAGCCCCACACAATATAATATGCTCCACACAGTATAATATACTCCCCAGAGGGGTTCCCCCAGTATAATACTCCACAGTGGTCCCCCACAGTATAATATGTTCCCCACAGTCCCCCCCAGTATAATGCTCTACAATGGCCCCACAGAGTATCATATGCTCTCGAAAAGCCCCACACAATATAATACACTCCACAGTGGCCCCACAAAGTATAACAGGCTCCCCACACTGTCCCTTCCTTCCCCCAGTATAAAGCTCCACAGTGGCCCATAGTATAATATGCTCCCCAGAGGGCCCCCGCTAGTATAATGCTCCACAGTGCCCCCTCCAGTATTTTGCTCCACAGTGGCCCCACGCAATATATTATGCTCCCCAGAGCGTCCCCCCAGTATAATGTTCTACAGTAGGCCCCACGCAGTATAATATGCTCCCCAGAGGGCCCCCTAGTATAATGCTCATTAGTCCCCCCCGAATAATGCCCCACAGTGGCGCCACGCAATATAATATGCTCTGCTGATGGCCCCCCCAGAATAATGCTCTACAGTGAACCCACTCAGTATAACATGCTCCAGAAATGGCCTCCACACAGTATAATATACTGCCCAGAGAGGTTTCCCCAGTATAATACTCCACAGCGGCCCAAAACAGTATAATATGCTCTCCAGAGCCCCCCCCAGTATAATGCTCCACAGTGGCCCAAAACAGTATAACATGCTCTCCAGAGCCCCCCCCAGTATAATGCTCCACAGTGGCCCCGCACAGTATAATATACTGGGGGGCCCCTCTGGAGAGCATATTATACTGTGTGGGGAAACCGTGGAGCATTATACTGGGGGGGGGCTCTGGAGGACATATTATACTGTGTGGGGCCACTGGGGAGCATTATACTGGGGAGGGGGCCCTCTGGAGAACATGTTATATTCTGTGGGGCCTCTATGGAGTATTATAAAGTGGGGGGCTCTGGAGAGCATGTTATATTCTGTGGGGCCACTTTGGAGCATTATACTGGGAGGCCACTGTGGAGCATTATACTGGGGGGCTCCTCTGGAGAGCATGTTATATTCTGTGGGGCCACTGTGGAGCATTATACTGGGGGGGCCCCTCAGGAGATGATAATGCTCCAAAGTGGGTCCACATAATATAACATTATCTCCAGAGCCCCCCTCCACATTATAATTTTCCACAGAGGCCCCACAGAATATAACATGCTATCCAGAGGGCCCCTTCCCCAGTATAATACTCCACAGTGGCCCCACACAGTATAATATGCTATCCAGAGGGGCCCCCAGTATAATGCTCCACAGGGGCCCTACAGTGCTATTATTATATTATATTCTGGGGTCTCTTCAGACCCCAGAGTATAATAATCGAAGGCCCGAGGGAGGTGAGGGAAAATAACAAACAGTTATACTAACCTTGTCTTACCTCTCCTGGGCCTCCTCACGCTGCTCCGTTATCCCTGCCGGCGCTGGCTTCTTCTTCTCTGCGGCTGACGTCACGCGTTGTGGACGTCATCGCTGAGGCCTGTGATTGAGCCTCAGGGGTTACGGGGGGGGGGGGGGCGAGCCCCCCACGTGCTCGCTAAGGCTGAGGCCTGGCCTCAGCAGTGATGTCCGGGACGCCAGAAGATGACGTCGGACACCTCAGGTTCCGGATCCCGGGGGCCTTTGGGGACGGGGCCCTGGGCAATTGCCCAGTTTGCCCCCCCCTAACGCCGGCCCTGATTGTCCCTGTGGTCTGCTGCATACAATAATCAGTTACCAGCAACGAATTCTCACACAGACACTCCAGCATGTTTAAGGTGGAGTTCCACTGAGTTAGAACGTCTCAGATAAAGCGGTGTAAAAGCCATTTTGTCACAGCAAGTTAAGCAGGGTGTTTTTTGTGACGTAAAAACAGCTAAAATGTGCAGAGATTGTTCTGGCCACGAGGAGCACCTCTTTTAAGCTGCTACACATGGTGGAAAGGGGGCTCCTCGTCATGAATGAAGTCAAGAAAAAGGAGTTTCCCCTATGCAACCTTATTAGGAAGGAGAAGTATTAGTTCTTTAAGTGGACGGAGGAAGACTCGAGCCGAACCACCTTTAGTCACTCTGATCTCCACTTTCCGAATCTTACCATCATCGCTGGGCAAGACTTTAGTGATAAGTCCCATAGGCCATTCGTTGCTATGGGCTTCTTTATCCTTGAGAAGGACAAGGTCACCTGGCTGTAGAGTCTCTTGTTGCACACTTTGGATGATGACTTCTTTGGCATGCTCGATGTCCGTTGCTGACCAGCACTTTGATGATCATCCATTTTGAAGCAGCTTGCGATGAGGTGGACAACATCTCGTATAATAGACATCCAGGTAGAGAAGCGCTCAAAGCGGTGAGAATCTAGTCCTGACCTGAGGATGATGGAACTACAGAGAGCAGAGATCGTGAGTCTACTCGTGGTATGTGAGGTTTCTTTTTTACTTATACATTTAGGGACATTGCCTTGGTCTGTTCATTACTTGTCATAGGTGGTGACTGTATGCCTATTGTTCTATTCGTTATTATTCCATTTTGGTCCTTTTTGGGAATACCTTTTTGTTTCTGCATTAATCTTTTTTGCATTGAAACAATTTTTTGTTTATTTGTTTACAATAGATATGTGGCTTCCAGTCTCCATTTTATTTCAATATACAGTGCCTTGAGAAAGTATTCGGCCCCCTTGAACTTTTCAACCTTTTGCCACGTTTCAGGCTTCAAACATAAAGATATAAAATTTTAATTTTTTGGTGAAGAATCAACAACAAGTGGGACACAATTGTGAAGTGGAACAAAATTTATTGGTTATTTTAAACTTTCGTAAAAAATAAAAAACTGAAAAGTGGGGCGTGTAATATTATTCGGCCCCTTTACTTTCAGTGCAGCAAACTCACTTCAGAAGTTCAGTGAGGATCTCTGAATGATCAAATGTTGTCCTAAATGACTGATGATGATAAATATAATCCACCTGTGTGTAATCAAGTCTCCGTATAAATGCACCTGCTCTGTGATAGTCTCAGGGTTCTGTTTAAAGCGCAGAGAGCATTATGAAGACCAAGGAACACACCAGACAGGTCCGTGATACTGTTGTGGAGAAGTTTAAAGCCAGATTTGGATACAAAAAGATTTCCCAAACTTTAAACATCCCAAGGAGCACTGTGCAAGCGATCATATTGAAATGGAAGGAGTATCAGACCACTGCAAATCTACCAAGACCCGGCCATCCCTCTAAACTTTCATCTCAAACAAGGAGAAGACTGATTAGATATGCAGCCAAGAGGCCCATGATCACTCTGGATGAACTGCAGAGATCTACAGCTGAGGTGGGAGAGTCTGTCCATAGGACAACAATCAGTCATACACTGCACAAATCTGGCCTTTATGGAAGAGTGGCAAGAAGAAAGCCATTTCTCAAAGATATCCATAAAAAGTCTCGTTTAAAGTTTGCCACAAGCCACCTGGGAGACACACCAAACATGTGGAAGAAGGTGCTCTGGTCAGATGAAACCAAAATCGAACTTTTTGGCCACAATGCAAAACGATATGTTTGGCGTAAAAGCAACACAGCTCATCACCCTGAACACACCATCCCCACTGTCAAACATGGTGGTGGCAGCATCATGGTTTGGGCCTGCTTTTCTTCAGCAGGGACAGGGAAGATGGTTAAAATTGATGGGAAGATGGATGGAGCCAAATACAGGACCATTCTGGAAGAAAACCTGTTGGAGTCTGCAAAAGACCTGAGACTGGGACGGAGATTTATCTTCCAACAAGACAATGATCCCAAACATAAAGCAAAATCGACAATGGAATTGTTCACAAATAAACGTATCCAGGTGTTAGAATGGCCAAGTCAAAGTCCAGACCTGAATCCAATCGAGAATCTGTGGAAAGAGCTGAAAACTGCTGTTCACAAATGCTCTCCATCCAACCTCACTGAGCTCGAGCTGTTTTCCAAGGAAGAATGGGCAAGAATTTCAGTCTCTCGATGTGCAAAACTGATAGAGACATACCCCAAGCGACTTGCAGCTGTAATCGCAGCAAAAGGTGGCGCTACAAAGTATTAACTTAAGGGGGCCGAATAATATTGCACGCCCCACTTTTCAATTTTTTATTTTTTACAAAAGTTTAAAATATCCAATAAATTTTGTTCCACTTCACGATTGTGTCCCACTTGTTGATTCTTCACCAAAAAATGTAAATTTTATATCCTTATGTTTGAAGCCTGAAATGTGGCAAAACGTTGAAAAGTTCAAGGGGGCCGAATACTTTCGCAAGGCACTCTGACCGGCCCACGTGAGATCGTTGGAAAATTTGAAGTCAAAAGCAAATGTGTAACTACGACACCTATTACGCTGTGATAGGTGCACGAAATCAAGGACTTTGATGAAATACAACAGTGATGGTGAACCTATGACATGTGTGTCATGGGTGGCACGCCAAGACATTTTGGGTGACACGCATCGGCAGTTACGTATTGTGTTATTGCAATAAGTAGCTGTCGATACTTTTACTCAACTGTCCACTCTCCTGTCCTGGCCGCCTTCCACTGCCTCCTCTAGGCGGCACTACACTGACGTCATGACGCTGAAAAACACCTGGATGCTATGTACAGCGTCTCGGCCTTCTTCAGCATCGGCAACAGCGCACCATGGAGGCAGCGGTGGAGGGTGTCCAGGTCTGGAACGTGGACAGGTGAGTAAACATTATCGGCCACTACTCTGTGGGGGTGGAGAGATAACAGGGGGACAAATACTGTGGGTGGGCTAAAAAAAAGGGGTCATATACTGTATGGGGGGTATAAAAGGTGTCATAAACTGTGTGAGGGCCATAAATAGGGGGATGATATGCTGTGTGTGGGGGTAAATAAGGAGGCATGCTCAGAGGATGTTAGTTCTCTTTGGATCTACCTACCAACAGTGGGGAAAAAAAGTATTTAGTCAGCCACCAATTGTGCAAGTTCTCCCACTTCAAAAGATGAGAGAGGCCTGTAATTGACATCATAGGTAGACCTCAACTATGAGAGACAAAATGAGAAAACAAATCCAGAAAATCACATTGTCTGATTTTTAAAGAATTTATTTGCAAATTATGGTGGAAAATAAGTATTTGGTCAATAACAAAAGTTTATCTCAATAGTTTGTTATATATCCTTTGTTGGTAATGACAGAGGTCAAACGTTTTCTGTAAGTCTTCACTGTTTCTGGTATGTTGGCCCATTCCTCCATGCAGATCTCCTCTAGAGCAGTGATGTTTTGGGCTGTCGCTGGGCAATACGGACTTTCAACTCCCTCCAAAGGTTTTCTATGGGGTTGAGATCTGGAGACTGGCTAGGCCACTCCAGGACCTTAAAATGCTTCTTATGAAGCCTCTCCTTCATTGCCCTGGCAGTGTGCTTGGGATCATTGTCATACTGAAAGACCCAGCCACGTTTCATCTTCAATACCCTTGCTAATGGAAGGAGGTTTGCACTCAAAATCTCACGATACATGGCCCCATTCATTCTTTCATGTACACGGATGAGTCATCCTGGTCCCTTTGCAGAGAAACAGCCCCAAAGCATGATGTTGCCACCCCCATGCTTCACAATCGGTATGGTGTTCTTTCGATGCAACAAAGCATTCACTCTCCTCCAAACACGACGAGTTGTGTTTCTACCAAACAGTTCTACTTCGGTTTCATCGGACCATATGACATTCTCCCAATAATTTTCTGGAACATCCAAATGCTCTCTCGCAAACTTTAGATGGGCCCGGATATGTACTGGCTTAAGCAGGGGGACACGTCTGGCACTGCAGGATCTGAATCCCTGGCGGTGTAGTGTGTTACTGATGGTAGCCTTTGTTACGTTAGTCCCAGCTTTCTGCAGGTCATTCACTAGGTCCCCCCGTGTGGTTCTGGGATTTTTGCTCACCGTTCTTGCGATCATTTTGACACCACGGGGTGAGATCTTGCATGGAGCCCCTGATCAAGGGAGATTATCAGTGGTCTTGTATGTCCTCCATTTTCTAATTATTGCTCCCACAGTTGATTTCTTCACACTAAGCTGCTTGCCTATTGAAGATTCAGTCCTCCCAGCCTGGTGCAGGTCTACAATTTTGTTTCTGGTGTCCTTCCACAGCTCTTTGGTCTTCACCATAGTGGAGTTTGGAGTGTGACTGTTTGAGGTTGTGGACAGGTGTCTTTTATACTGATAACAATGTCAAACAGATGCCATTACTACAGGTAATGAGTGGAGGACAAAGGAGCCTCTTAAAGAAGAAGTTACAGGTCTGTGAGAGCCAGAAATCTTGCTTGTTTGTAGGTGACCAAATACTTATTTTCCACCATAATTTGCAAATAAATTCTTATAAAATCAGACAATGTGATATGTTTTCTCATTTTGTCTCTCATAGTTGAGGTCTACCTATGATGTCAATTACAGGAATCTCTCATCTTTTTAAGTGGGAGGACTTGCACAATTGGTGGTTGACTAAATACTTTTTTTTCCCCACTGTATATCAGAAGTTGATACAGGATCTCATGTGGTTTGGCAACTACTATGGCCTGGCCCTTAAATGGGGGTCAATTTAATCAGGATTATTGGTCATCTATATTTGACCCTTTCCTGGAATTTAAGCAATGGTGGGATGCATTAGATCCTTTAGGTCTTTAGAACTGCCAAATCAGGGTGGATGTTCCTGCATTTGTCTGGGGGCACCTAAAAATTATATAATGCAGTCTTGTGCATGTAATAGATCATTAATATGCCGACATCAGCAGCTTCCAGGACGATGGGGCTCTAATGTATTGTATACTCCCCTGGATAGATGTTACAGGCCTGAATAGGGATAGGTACAGATCAGCTGCTACTATTATGTATCAGTAGTAATAGGCCAATAGATCAGTTTTATCCATGACTGCGGGAAGCGATGTGTTATAGTTTTCCCTGATCAACGTTTTATGTCTCAATAGAAGACACTCACTATACCGCTGCTAAAATTACACTGCTAATATCTCCATGTAGTATTGCCTTATGATCCAGACCTGCCCTTTTATACGTAATCCATTTCGCAGCTCCAGGAATCAGTAGATGCTTATATTATCTCCTTCCAAACACTAGTGAGATTTTTAGACCACTATCAGTATACAAACTTGCGGGGACTCTGCTGGTTTATTTTTCTTAGAGAGCTGCGCTCTACCACCAGCAAAGCAAGTTATGCAAGTGAGCTTACTGGCTTTATACACTAGGTGGTCATTACTGTACACGCCGTTGATCAGCGAAGGTAAACCAGTGTATGTAATTGGTCAGGTGGCCTCTTGTTTCTGTTGGTAAATTGGGGGTCCTTCCTATCTAGATACACAGTCCTCGCAATTGCTGATGTGTCCATTTTAGACATTAATGTCCAAAATAAATTAAAGGACAATTAAAGGATGATGCCAATATAAAGCAGATATGGTAAATAATATTTATTAATGTATTTGTTTGGTATGACTATCTGTCTGAAAAGCAGAGCATTTCACATTTTGAAAATTGCGATTTTTTTTTCCACATTTCCATTAAATTTACTATTTTTTTTATAAATACATACAAAAATTTTCATGAAGTACACTGTGTCATGAAAAAACAATATCAAAATCACTTATGTGAGTTAAAGCATCTAAAGTAAAGTGACACATGTCAGATTTAAAAAATGATTAATATAAAAAAAACTTTTAATGTCTCTGGATAACCCCTTTAAGTTATGCTACTGTGGTTTCTTCAGACCTATGTGAAGAAACTCTACCCATGCACACTACTGAGTGTGCATCTGATGTGAGGCCAAATTTGCAGCAGAATGCACTCAGATGAGACTTGGAGTGACATTATTCTGTTGTGCATTCACATCTATGGGGCTTCCAATCCATTCCGTTCCGATGATGCAGGATAGGACCTACTCTATATTTCTGCATTTCCATTACATATTTTTATCCAAAGAAATAGAACAATAAAACTATGAAAATTTAAAAAGAACAATGTAAAGCTAATGGCAAGTCCATAACCTTAGGTCAAATTAGTCACATTGTGAATTCCTTTCCATCAACGTGAATGCAGTATAATTTTTGAATTTATTTTGCCCGTAAAATATGTTTTCATTATATGCATCATTACTTTTACGACCATTGCAATCAATCTCAGTTGTTTGAAGCACGAAAAAACAAATCAGACTGAGAGAAAACATTTCTCTTTGTGAGATTATACACTATGATAGAAGTTGTTTCATGGAACATAAATGATACGTTACTTTGTGTCATACAATCTTTGGTTTTTGTCTAACATTACCCTAAATTTTATTTTCTTCCATTACATAAAGTATTAGTCTATCTTAACACTGGAATGAGGTCTTCAGGTGTTTTTAATTTAAGCTCGTTGTTGCCAATAACTTATTTTTAAATTATTCTTAAGCAATTTTGATATTTCTAACGTGCCCATTATATAAAAAATCAGTAAAATATAAAAATATGTGTTTAAAACAGATAGACAAAAAAATATAAGGACAATTTTTACAGTACACTTTTTAAGTATGCCAGTAAAAGTCTATATTTCTTTAAAAGTACATTTTTGTAAAAAGTGTAGTACATGTTTTTATCTATATCACTAAAAATAAAACGCAAGAGCAAGCTTTCCAGGACCTGAAATTTCTAAATATATATTTTTTTGTTTTAATAAAGATTATTATGCCTACTCTTCTATTTTTTATAATTCTTTTTTTTTCCAAAAATGCAAATAGCATAGTTATAGATACATAGGTGGGTATTATGATACTTGGGCAATTAAAATACAAGTATGGACAAGAGTAAAATATTAGACAAAGTCACAATAACAATAAACAATGAATATTGAACAAACGTAGCCATAATGTATAGTTGGACGATGGACATGGAGACATATTTAATTATTGGGGTAGGCTGAAATAGTAAAGTAAGGGATCATTTCTGGGACAGCTGGTGTGAGTGTATCTGTTGAGGTAAACTTCCTAAAAAATGTTTTCAGAGGAGTAGAGAGGCTTAAGGAGGCTGAAGTGGGAAAAAGATTAGGCTAGATTGGACAGAAATTGAATCTTACATTAATACCATTTATAATTCACAGATCCAATTGATCTCATCTACAGTGCATTTATGGCTAAACTATGGCTGAACTATAATAGCCAAATGGAGCAAGTGGCTAAAAATTGAAAAAAGCAATGACTACATTAAGCAGGATCACCTGTCTAAAATGCAAAGTGATTTGGCTATCATGCAATTCCACTTAAAATTTGAGCTTTGAAATGTTTTTTATTACCTGCCATTTGCTAACTTTATACCGTCAGTAAGCAGAACAGTATTGCATGCATTGAAAATATTTTAATACTGAACACTATGGGTCAAAACTTACATGCACAGACAATTTTTTGTTAATTTTTCACATTAACAAGATTCTATCATGGACACTAATTATATGAACAGTTCAAAAATAAGATTGTTAGTGTACTAAGCTTTAGATTAGCACTTTCACATTCTCAGGATACTTTTATCAGCACCTCATTAGTCATTATGCCTTGGAAAGAATTCTCTCTCTTATTATACATATGCAAAGTTTTGGATTTTTAAATCATTAACGTATCATATTAAAGTCCAATGCAATACTCATGACTACATTCAGGATCATTCATTTTAATTGCCTTTACCAAGAGGAGATAACTCTATTTGCCCTGTTGACTTCAGAGAGATGCTTTTATAGCTATTGGAGAAAAATGGAAGCTTACTTTTAACTTTGATCTCAGGATTCTTTCTGAAGTTAGCAGATGTCAAATATACTGACACTGTAGCGAACATATTTTCAGGTACAATGCACATTTTGACAGAAATTGCTACTGATGCAAATGAAGCTTATATGGATATATTTTTCACATTTAATCCTTTATCACATGTATCTTGAAGGCACATATCTAATTTATAGCCTGAAATACATCAACCTCAATATTTATAGGCAGGACACGTTCAACAAGTTGAGCCTTAAGCATTTCTGTCTGTGCAGCAGTGTTTCACTAACAATTTGAAGAAACAAGAAAAACATTTTAAAACCACATGTGCAAAATAAGAAACTAACAATACTTTAGAAACAGCTAGACAGAAGAAATGCCTCAGGCTTCTTTGTCCATGGTAAAGTTCAAAAAAGCCTAAAGCATATATTTTCACAAAAGCATAAAAGCCCATTTGACTTGTTTGTAATGTCCGTTTTATGTAGAAATATAGCATCCTAGATAGGTTTCTGAACACAAAGTTATAGTTTTATCAGACAAGATGTGACAATGCCGTTAATTTACTTTTTTGTATTCTTAAAATCAATACACCTAATGGAATAGCCCTTCTTAAATACATAAGAAAATGTTCCTCATATCCTTATGGCTCTCTAGTGAAGCATGAAAAAATATGCAACCTCTTATTTTGAGCTGCATGTATATCTCCGCAGTGAACAGGTGAACTGCCTCTTTACATTCAATTTCAGCAACAAACAGGGCCCTGCTCTTGAGTTAGATGCAGTACCTACTGCTATTAGATATTTATGAAATATCATATGATATGGATATAGCCATAAATACCGATCTGGTAAAAGCAATTTAAAAGCTTTTATAAACACGTTTTTTTGACAAATTATCACAAAGTGATATTCTAGTTCTCCTATTCTATGTGTGACCACCCAGTGGGGATGGGGAGGTAAACTGCAGCCTTTCAAGGCTTTTGCTACCATGTTTTTATATTGTTTTAAAATCAACCCGACAGGCTCTCCTCAAGCATATTTACAAATTTTTGCAGAGGGAAATTTGGAATCCTTTACCAAATTAGAGATCAGTTAAGGGTGGATACACCCATTCAACATGCTTAAGTGTGATAAAAGACTCTACAATCATAATTGTCCACAGTCTGACTGCCAAGAATTACAACACAGCTAGAGATGAGTGAATTTCTCAAAAGTTCAATTCTGCAGTTCAATTCGAATTTCCAAAAAAATTTGCTTCGACCCGAATTAATTTGTGGGGAATATCGTTAAAAAACACCTATTTCCTGGCTTCAGAGAGCCTGCATAGTGGTGTAGAACACTGTGCCTTACAGTAACACGCATAAGGAGCCTACTGTGGTAGTGAAACAATACTGTGAGTGAGTATGACATGCACATGACTGGCGTTGCTCTTAGAACCACTGCACACTTGACTTATTTGGCCAGTTACGGGGCCAAAACTAACCAATTAACTCAAGTGTGAACTCAGCCTTACAGGTCCATGTTAGTGCCAGGTATAAAGAACCTTGCAGAGGCCCAAGATCCTACTGTAGCGTGAAAGAGTGCACTCCTTTTACACCGCCGTCTTCTGATTCCACATAGATGTCTACAGAGTGGCAAGGTGACATAATGTGGAGGTGGCAGCAGCATGAGGAGGACACAGAGTGGCAAGGTGATATAATGTAGAGTTGGCAGCAGCATGAGGAGGCCACAGAGTGGCAAGGTGGCATAATGTGGAGTTGGCAGCGGCATGAGGAGGGCATACAGTGGCCCAGTGGGTGCGGCATGAGGAGGTCATACAGTGACCTGGTGGCAGCAGCATGAGGAGGCCATTGAGTGACCCAGTGGCAGCGGCATGAGGAGGGCATACAGTGACCTGGTGGCAGCAGTATGAGGATCCCATACAGTGACCTAGTGGCAGTGGCTTGAGGAGGCCATACAGTGATCCAGTGGCCGCAGCATGAGGAGGACACAGAGTGACCCAGTGGAAGCGGCATGAGGAGGCCATACAGTGACCCAGTGACAGTAGCATGAGCAGGACATACAGTGAGGGTGGGTTCACACCTGCGCTTGAGGCCGTCCGCTGCCAATCCGAGTGAAAATCTCGGGGAACGGGATAGGCATCGGATACTGACAGGTTAACGAAGCATTGGTTAAAAACCCATTCATTTGATGGGTGCGCTTACACCCTCTGTGCTGCAAAGCCGTTTTTTTTTTGTCGCACACGAAGTCCTGCATGTCCGACTTTGTTTCTGATGAAAAAAAAAGGATTTGCAGCGCAGAGGGTGTAAGAGCACACCCGCACATTGCTTTAAAAACCCATTCAAATGAATGGGTTTTTAACCAATGCATCGCTAACCTGTCGGTATCCGATGCCTATCTTGTTTCCCGAGATTTTCACTCGGATTCGCAGCGGACGGACTCAAGCGCAGGTGTGAACCCACCCTGACCCAGTGACATTGTGGAGGTGTCAGCAGCCTTAGGAGGCCATACATTGACCCGGTAACAGAGCGTGGACGTGTCAGCAGCCTTAGAAGGCCATACAGTGACCCAGTGTCAGAGTGACCCAGTGGAAGCAGCATGAGGAGGACTTACAGTGACTCAGTTCCTCTCCTGTGTGACTTTGCTTGCCCATGCAAACAAGGTGTAGAACAGCGTCACACAGCTGTGCCCTGTACATGTGGTATGCTGGAGGAGCACTGTGAATTCTCACTGCAGTGGAGGCTGAGGAGACAGTGGAGGATGAGGCGGACATTGTTGCAGGCCCAACGGCATGAGAAAGTGGAGGCAGAAGCAGCGTCACCTGGCCAAGTTGCTGGTGAAAAGGCGACAATGTGGAGTTGGCAGCAGCATGAGGAAGACACAGAGTGGCAAGGCGACATAATGTGAAGTTGGCAGCAGCATGAGTAGGCCATACAGTGACCCTTTTGGCAGTGGCATGAGGAGTACACAGAGTGACCCAGTGGAAGCGGCATGAGTAGGACATACAGTGACCCAGTGACATTGTGGAGGTGTCAGCAGCCTTAGGAGGCCATACAGCAACCCTGTGTCAGAGTGACCCAGTGGAGGCGGCATGAGGAGGCCATACAGTGACCCAGTGGCAGCGGCATGAGGAGTACACAGAGTAACCCAGTGGAAGCGGCATGAGGAGGCCATACAGTGACCCGGTGGCAGCGGCATGAGGAGACCATACAGTGACATGGTGACATGTGGAAGTAGCAACAGCCTTAGGAGGCCATGCAGTGTCCCAGTAACAGAGTGAAGAGGTGTCAGCAGCATTAGGAGGTCATACAGTGACCCTGTGTCAGTGTAACCCAGTGGAAGCGGCATGAGGAGGCCATACAGTTACCCAGTGGCAGCAGCATGAGGAGGACATACAGTGACCCAGTGACATTGTGGAGGTGTTAGCAGCCTTAGGAGGCCATACAGTAACCCGGTAACAGAGTGTGGAGGTGTTAGCAGCCTTAGGAGGCCATACAGTGACCCGGTAACAGAGTGTGGAGGTGTCAGCAGCCTCAGGAGGCCATACAGTGACCCAGTGTCAGAGTGACCCAGTGGAAGCAGCATGAGGAGGACAAACAGTGACTCAGTTTCTCCCCTGTGTGACTTGGTTCACCCAGGCAAACGAGGTGTTGAACAGCGTCACACTGCTGTGCACTGCACATATGGTATGCTGGAGGAGCACTGTGAATTGTCCCTGTAGTGGAGGCTGAGGAAACAGTGGAGAATGAGATGGACATTGTTGCAGGACCAACGGCATGAGAACGTGGAGGTGGAAACGGCATCACCTGGCCAAGTTACTGGTGACAAGGCCATACAGTGACCCGGTAACAGAGTGTGGAGGTTTCAGCAGCCTTAGGAGGCCATACAGTGACCCAGTGTCAGAGTAACCCAGTGGCAGCAGAATGAGGAGGCCATACCGTGATCCGGTGGCAGCGACATGAGGAGGCCATACAGTGATCCGGTTACAGAGTGTGGAGGTAGCAACAGCCTTAGGAGGCCATACAGTGACCCGGTAACAGAGTGTGGAGGTGTAAGAAGCCTTAGGAGGCCATACAATGACTCTGTGTCAGAGTGACCCAGTGGAAGCGGCATGAGGAGGCCATACAGTAACCCAGTGACAGCGGCATAAGGAGTACACAGAGTGACCCAGTGGAAGCGGCATGAGGAGGCTATACAGTGACCCAGTGGCAGCGGCATGAGAAGGCCATACAGTGACTCGGTAACAGAGTGAAGAGGTTTCAGCAGCATTAGGAGGCCATAAAGTGACCCTGTGTCAGTGTGACCCAGTGGAAGCGGCATGAGGAGGCCATACAGTGACCCAGTGGCAGCAATATAAGGAGGCTATACAGTGATCCAGTGGCAGCAGCATGAGGAGGCCATACAGTGACCCGGTAACAGATTGAAGAGGTGTCAGCAGCATTAGGAGGCCATAAAGTGACTCTGTGTCAATGTGACCCAGTGGAAGCGGCATGAGGAGGCCATACAGTGACCCAGTGGCAGCGGCATGAGGAGGACATACAGTGACCCAGTGACATTGTGGAGGTGTTAGCAGCCTTAGGAGGCCATACAGTGACCCAGTGTCAGAGTGACGCAGTGGAAGCAGCATGAGGAGGACATACAGTGACTCAGTTTCTTCTCTTTGTGACTTGGTTCACCCAGGCAAACGAGGTATTGAACAGCGCCACACCTCTGTGCCCTGCACATATAGTATGCTGGAGGAGCACTGTGAATTGTCCTTGTAGTGGAGGCTGAGGAAACAGTGGAGAATGAGGTGGACATTGTTGCAGGACCAACGGCATGAGAACATGGAGGTGGAAACGGCATCACCTGACCAAGTTGCTGGTGACAGGGCCATATAGTGACTCGGTAACAGAGTGTGGAGGTTTCAGCAGCATTAGGAGGCCATGCAGTGTCCCGGTAACAGAGTGAAGAGGTGTCAGCAGCATTAGGAGGACATAAAGTGACCAAGTGTCAGTGTGACCCAGTGGAAGCGGCATGAGGAGTATACAGAGTGACCCAGTGGCAGCGGCATGAGGAGGACATACAGTGACCCAGTGACATTGTGGAGGTGTCAGTAGCCTTAGGAAGCCATACCCGATAACAGAGTGTGGAGTTGTCAGCAGCCTTAGGAGGCCATACAGTGACCCTGTGTCAGACTGACCCACTGAAAGCAGCATGAGGAGGGCATACAGTGACCCAGTGACAGCGGAATGAGGAGTACACAGAGTGACCCAGTGGAAGCAGCATGAGGAGGCCATACAGTGACCCAGTGGCAGCGGCACGAGGAGGACACAGAGTGACCCAGTGGAAACAATATGAGGAGGCCATACAGTGACCCAGTGGCAGTGGAGAAGTATACAGAGTGACCCAGTGGAAACAGCATGAGTAGGACATACAGAGACCTGGTGACAGAGTGTGGAGGTAGAAACAGCCTTAGGAGGCCATACAGTGACCCAGTGGCAGAGTGAGGAGGTGGCAAAGGCATGAGGAGGCCATACAGTCACCCAGTGGCAGAGTGCCGAGGTGGCAGCAGCATGAGTAGGCCACAGAGTGGCAAGGTGATATAATGTGTAGGTAGAAACAGCCTTAGGAGGCCATACAGTCACCCAGTGGCAGAGTGAGGTAGTGACAGCAGCGAGAGGAGGCCATACAGTCACCCAGTGGCAGACTGCCGAGGTGGCAGCAGCGTGAGTAGGCCACAGAGTAGCAAAGTGATATGTGTAGGTAGCAACAGCTTTAGGAGGCCATACAGTCACCCAGTGGCAGAATGAGGAGGTGGCAGCAGCGTGAGGAGACCATACAGTCACCCAGTGGCAGAGTGCGGAGGTGGCAGCAGAGTGAGTAGGCCACAGATTGGCAAGGTGATATAATGTGTAGGTAGCAACAGCCTTAGGAGGCCATACAGTGACCCAGTGGCAGTGAGGAGGTGGCAGCATGGATCATTTAATCTGCTGCTTCAGGCATTGGTGGGTGGAAATCCTGGCTGATCCACGCCTGATTCATCTTCACAAAGGTCAGTCTCTCCAAATTTTGGGTGGACAGGCGAGTTCTCCTTGGGGCGCCGCACTAAACACCCACTCTGATGCCACACTACTGGCGGGCAGGACAGCTTTTCCAGGGCAAACTCGGCCAGTTGCGGCCACAAATCAAGTTTGGCTGCCCAGTAGTCTAGCGGATCTTTAATGACGGGTGGCAGTATGCCACCACCTGCTGGTTCAAGTTCTGCTCTGTGTCTAGCTGCTGATGAGCAGCTTCTTCACTATGTGGGTGAAGAAAGGTGCTCATCAGCGACTCTAGGCTCAGGCTGCTGCTGATGGAGCCGATACTGCTCCTGCCACCCCAAACCTGCTCCCACAGCTGCCATGCCAGTGCAAGTTGAGCGCTCAGGGCACCCCCAGTCGGACATGCGATAGAATGGACAATGGCGCAGAAAGGCAGCGGACAACTGGCTACATAGCATGTCTCTATAGTAGTTCAGTTTGTCCTTCCTCTCAGTGGGTGTAAAAAAGGCCCCCATTTTTCCCCAGTAGCGAGGGTCTAACATGGTGGAGAGCCAGTAGTCATTCCTCTGCTGAATGGTGACAATTCAGCTGTCACTCCACAAGGAAGTCAGAATGCATCGGGCCATTTGTGCAAGTGACTCCGAGGGACTCCCTGCATCCATCTTCACTGCATACTGCCACAGTGTGTCTGGGTCATCTGCCGCATCCTCCTTATCTCCCTTTGGCTGTTCTGGTTGCTCCTTCTCCTCCTCTCCACCCATTTAGCTACACATTGTTTGTGCTCCAATGTCCTCCTCATCCTCCTCCTCCTCCATTTCAGCCCCCACAGGGCTCATGTGGCCTTGAGATGTAGACGCCACATCTCCAGTCCCCTGACCAGTCAGATTGAAAAGCATCTTTTCTAGGATGTGAATCAGTGGAATGACGTTGTTCATCCTGTAGTCCTGGCAACTGACTAACAAAGTGGACTCCTGAAAGGGAACTAGCAAACGGCAGGTGTCATGCATGAGCTGCCACTGGCTAAAGTTAAAGTTACACAGGGGAGTACCTCTGTCCACTTGGATCATCAAGAAATTGTTTATGGCTTTTCTCTGTTCATATAGTTGATCCAACATATGGAGGGTTGAATTCCAACGAGTGGAAACATCGCATATCAGCCTATGTTGTAGGAGGCCGTGGAGGAGGGTGTGCTTGGTGGTGTACGAGAGGCTGAAGTGCATGCAAAGTGTTCTTGACATTTTTAGGATGTCTTGCAGATGGGTGGAACACTTAAGTAATCGCTTGACAACCAGATTGAACACATGCGCCATGCAGGGCGCATGGCTCAGCTCTCCTTGACGCAGCGCCGACACCATGTTCTTCCCGTTGTCGGTCACCATTGTTCCGATTTTAAGTTCTCTTGGAGAAAGCCAGGATTCAATTTCTTGATTGAGGACACAGAACAGTTCCTCCCCTGTGTGACTTCATTCGCCCAGGCAAACAAGATGTAGAACAGCGTGACAATGCTGTG
This sequence comes from Leptodactylus fallax, assembly GCA_947044405.1. Lineage (NCBI taxonomy): Eukaryota > Metazoa > Chordata > Amphibia > Anura > Leptodactylidae > Leptodactylus > Leptodactylus fallax. The sequence continues at coordinate 6,855,137 of CAMRHE010000024.1, forward strand.
CCCTGCACATATGGTATGCTAGAGGAGCACTGTGATTTGTCCCTGCAGTGGAGGCTGAGGAGACAGTGGAGGATGAGGCGGACATTGTTGCAGGACCAACGGCTTGAGAATGTGAAGGCAGAAGCTACGTTATCTGGCCAAGTTGCTGGTGAAAAGGCGACAATGTGGAGTTAGCAGCAGCATGAGGAGGACACAGAGTGGCAAGGCGACATAATGTGAAGTTGGCAGCAGCATGAGTAGGCCATACAGTGAATCTGTGGCAGCGGCATGAGGAGTATACCACATTAACCCAGTGAGCCGTAAATGACATATATTGTCCTTGGCCTCCACATGTCGGCGCTGCCATGTACTTTGGCAGACACCGACAGGCTCAAAGACTGGCCCACCTTCTCTCTACATATTTGTGCAGGTCTGGTACTGACTTCTTGGCAAAGAAATGACGGCTTGGGGCTCTCCACCTCGGCTCGGTACAAGCTATCAGTTTTCTGAAAGGTGCAGAGTCCATCGAGCGGAAAGGGAGTGTATGCAGTTCCAGCAACTTGGACAGGAGCATGTTCAGCTTCTGCACTGTTGGATGATTGCACGCATACTGTTGTCTCTTATATATAGATACTGTGATCAATTTCTGATGCAATAACTAAGAGGAGGAGGAGGAACATGAGCATCACGGCCAGCAGATGATGGGAAGGACACACAGCTTCCTTCGGCTGAGGTGGTGGAGCCTTGACTGCCTGAAATAGGGTGCGTGCCACTGGATGCTGCAGCAGTTGCTGCGGCAGGCTGGACCACCACATTGGAGCCATGACCCTCCCAAGACACTTTATGGTGACGCTGCATATGTTGACTGTGGTGCCAACATTGGCACACTGACCACGCTTAACCTTCTGCCCACAGATTGAACATATGGCTATGTTCACCTCCCCGGCGGCTTAACAAAAAACTACCACACCGCCGAGTAAGTGATCTTACCCACAAAACTCCACAGTAACTGACTGCTACCACCACTGCCTCTGTGAACCCCTGCACCACTGCTTTCCGGGCAGGTAGGCTTCTGCAAAGTCGGTGGTCTACCCCAGGCACATTTAGCTCCTGACCTCACACTGCTGCCACCCTGCTGACTCCCCTGCTGCGTCATGCGCAAGATGCAACCCTCTTCTCCTGATGACGATGAAGCCCCTTCATCATCCGGCTCCCAATTACAATCGGCTACATCATCATCCACTACTGTCTGCAAGTCATTGATGTCTTCCTCAACACCAGCTCCCACACCACTCTCCTCATCACTACTTGCCTGCCTACCGGAGGAAGCGGCAGATGTCTCCACCAGATCTTGGCTGAGCAGTAGCTGCTGACTATCCTCTAGTACCTTCTCCTCACTGTATAGTGGATCTGAGCCCACAGCATAGAGTACTTCTCTAGCTGAGGGAACAGAAAAGGACTGAGGTAGGTTGAGGACAGGTGAGGGCACAGGGCCTGCTGCCAAGCTATGCCAACTAAGGGTTGTGTCTGACGAACCCACCGACTCTTGGCTGGGGGTTTCTGATGTGATTTAGGATGAAGTGGATGACCGAGTCAACCAGTCTACAACCATTGGGTTGCTGGTCAAGACACGACCGCTACTTGACACTAGGCACTCAGGCCTCTGAATGTGACCCCTGCTGCCACGCCCCCTCACTCTGCTGTGACCTATGCCTGCACCAGAAACATTTAGGCCTGTGGCCCTCCTCTGTGTATGGCCTCTCGCTTCTCTGTCTAACATACTGTTCGATGAAAAAAACGTAATTGCAAATGAAATAAATACAGGGCAAAAAGGCCTGTAATTTTCTACTTTGAAGAGAACAGCAAATATGCCCCTTATTTCTTTCCCCACTAATGAACGCCTATAAAAAAAAGCCTAATAATGGCAAAGATTTGTGGCTAAGAATTATTGATTTTTGACAATACTATATTGAGAAATGGCCAGCAATTTTATATAGCGAATATGGTCCTTATGGGTTTCCACACTAATAAACACCTTTAAATAAGTGATAACCACAAGAATTATTGAATTATTGATTTTTGAAAATACTGTATTGATAAATGGCCAGCAACTTTATACTGGGAACAAAATGGCGAATGTGGTCCTTATGGCTTACCCCACTAATAAACACCTTTAAATAAGTGTTAGGATAACAGTTAACTGCACAGATCAGTGACTATTATTGAATTTTGCCATTACTGTATAGAGAAATGGCCTGTAATTTTATACTCTGAACAAAATGGTGTATATGCCCTTTATTTGTTTCCACACTAAAAAAAGTTTTGAAAAAGGCGTTAGAACAAATAACTGCAGATATTAGTGGATGATAATTCAGTTTTCTTTGGCACAGTAGTACAGACAAATGGCCTGTAATGTTATGCTTTGGAAGAACAGTGAATAAGCCAACAGTGAATAAGCCATTTAGTATAGATAAGTGCAGATATTAGTAGATGATAATTCACTGTTTTTTGCTGTACTGCACTGCAAAAGGCTTGTTGTGTTCCACCTTGAAGACACAGGTATGAGTAAAGAGCAACAGTATAATAGCTGTGAGTGCTACAATGTATATTAAAATTCTTGCTATAAATGATGCTGCTGTAAGATGGGGAAACATCCCTCATGTTGTGAATGTAACTGTTTCTGTAAATAAGTTTTGTTTTTTTTTTAAATGACATTTGGTTGTTTGACCACAAGAGGCCACTGTTACCTCAGAAATGGGAAAAGACTGTAATTCTGTAATTCCCTGGAGTAGTGACGTGGAGACCATGTTCTGCAGAGGTGGAACTAGAAGGAGGAGCAGAGTGTGTGTGGCAGCCATCTTGGGAGTGTGCTTTGAGCTGTAGAAGAAGGAGGACTGGTGTGAGAAGGAGGATTCCTAAGGGATCAGAAATATAGCAAGGTGGAGCTTAAGCAGAGACTGTTCCAGGGTTTGTTCAGACAGCATCCTATGGAGAAGATTGCTATCAAGGACCCGGCTGAGAAGTGGCCCTGTTGGTGAGACCGCAGGTTTTCTGGATGAGCCCCGCTTTCAGCTGTTCCAGACAAAGGCTAAAGGTACCCAACAGATCCGGGTCAGTAAGAGAAGTAATCGTGCGCGCACCGCATTACATTTTTGGCGCAAAGTTGAGTAAGTATTTTTTTCTGATAACTTAGTTTATATGTTGTTCTATTGTAAATAGTGTTGGTGCCAAAAAAAACAACACAACTGTGACCTTGGAAAAACATATTGACACCTCCTTGTCCCAGGACTTTGGAGGTATAAATAAGTTTAATGAATTTGGACTTTTGGGATGTGGTTTATACTATACTATATCTTTCATTTTGCTGGAGTCCAGTAATTAGATATGTCCAGCTAGCCACCCCCCCCCCCCATCCTGCTCAGTAGGAGTCTAAATATTGTATTAGGACATATTTTTTATGGACTCCTTCTCAGCTCAATCTGTATGCAATTATAAGAACCATTTTGAATACATTTTAAACTCTCTACATCATTGACTCAGGAGTATATCTCTTACGTGCGTTAAACCATTGAATGGCAATGTGCTAGCATTTAACCTGTTTTATGTCTGTCCTTTTAAATGTATGACTGGGGGATACTTATACAGCACCAGAAGTAGGCATTGTGTAAGCCGCAACAACAGGTGGTGGAAACGTTTATGTAGATGTGTGGCATAGAGTTGAAGTGGAGTTACCCTTTACAGTCACATGCAAAGCTACATGTGTAGTGGGAGATGGAGTCTGAGTGACCCTGGATTCAGTATCCTTGGCCCACACTTTAAACTCCATTTCTTCAGTGGTGCTCTAGGTGTGTTAAACATCTATGGATAAAATCACATGCCAGCAGATTTCCTCTATTGCCAGTTCAAACTCTAAACGTATACGTCTCTCATGCCAAATATACTTATTTCACCTGTCTTATCTTCATACTTTCTAATAGTCCAAAATAACTATTTGATGCTTTTCACTCCCTCCTTAGTGCAGGTGTCCATCACAGACCTTACTTCTGTAAACCTGCCCACTTATTTTAAAGTTATAACTGATAACAAGGCAGGTGTGAACTTATGTCCTAGTCCATAAGTAGCAATGATCCCCTATCCTCCTGAAATTCCACAGGTTCACTCTGAGTATTTGACTCAATAACAGATGATGACTCTAAGCTCATTTTTCTTGCCATACTACCTAAATTAGAGATTCTGTTCACTCACATTATGTTATAAATACATACAGCTATAAAAAAAAAATCTTTCTCATCCTGTTCTGTGAACAACCAAACTGTCTCCTTACCTTACCTTTATTTGTCAATTCCTGAAACACTTACTCTGCTCTGACACCTTATAATGTGGTCTTTCACTCATTACTCTATAAAAAATGTCCTTACTAAATCTTCAAATTACTTCTGTTTGACTTAATTCAACAGCAACTACAGTCATATGAAAAAGTTTGGGCACCCCTATTAATCTTAATCATTTTTAGTTCTAAATATTTGGGTGTTTGCAACAGCCATTTCAATTTGATATATCTAATAACTGATGGACACAGTAATATTTCAGGATTGAAATGAGGTTTATTGTACTAACAGAAAATGTGCAATATGCATTAAACCAAAATTTGACCGGTGCAAAAGTATGGGCTCCTCAACAGAAAAGTGACATTAATATTTAGTAGATCCTCCTTTTGCAAAAATAACAGCCTCTAGTCGCTTCCTGTAGCTTTTAATCAGTTCCTGGATCCTGGATGAAGGTATTTTTGACCATTCCTCTTTACAAAACAATTCCAGTTCAGTTAAGTTTGATGGTCGCCGAGCATGGACAGCCCGCTTCAAATTATCCCACAGATGTTCAATGATATTCAGGTCTGGGGACTGGGATGGCCATTCAAGAACATTGTAATTGTTCCTCTGCATGAATGCCTGAGTAGATTTGGAGCTGTGTTTTGGATCATTGTCTTGCTGAAATATCCATCCCCGGCGTAACTTCAAATTCGTCACTGATTCTTGTACATTATTCTCAAGAATCTGCTGATACTGAGTTGAATCCATGCGACCCTCAACTTTAACAAGATTCCCGGTGCCGGCATTGGCCACACAGCCCCAAAGCATGATGGAACCTCCACCAAATTTTACAGTGGGTAGCAAGTGTTTTTCTTGGAATGCTGTGTTTTTTGGACGCCATGCATAACGCCTTTTTGTATGACCAAACAACTCAATCTTTGTTTCATCAGTCCACAGGACCTTCTTCCAAAATGAAGCTGGCTTGTCCAAATGTGCATTTGCATACCTCAGGCGACTGTTTGTGGCGTGCTTTCAGAAACGGCTTCTTTTGCATCACTCTCCCATACAGCTTCTCCTTGTGCAAAGTGTGCTGTATTGTTGACCGATGCATAGTGACACCATCTGCAGCAAGATGATGCTGCAGCTCTTTGGAGGTGGTCTGTGGATTGTCCTTGACTGTTCTCACCATTCTTCTTCTCTGCCTTTCTGATATTTTTCTTGGCCTGCCCCTTCTGGGCTTAACAAGAACTGTCCCTGTGGTCTTCCATTTCCTTACTATGTTCCTCACAGTGGAAACTTACAGGTTAAATCTCTGAGACAACTTTTTGTATCCTTCCCCTGAACAACTATGTTGAACAATCTTTGTTTTCAGATCATTTGAGAGTTGTTTTGAGGAGCCCATGATGCCACTCTTCAGAGGAGATTCAAATAGGAGAACAACTTGCAATTGGCCACCTTAAATACCTTTTCTCAAGATTGGATACACCTAGCTATGAAGTTCAAAGCTCAGTGAGGTTACAAAACCAATTTTGTGCTTCAGTAAGTCAGTAAAAAGTAGTTAGGAGTATTCAAATCAATAAAATGATAAGGGTACCCAAATTTTTGCACCGGTCAAATTTTGGTTTAATGCATATTGCACATTTTCTGCTAGTACAATAAACCTCATTTCAATCCTGAAATATTACTGTGTCCATCAGTTATTAGATATATCAAATTGAAACTAAAACTAGAACTAAAAATGATTAAGATTAATAGGGGTGCCCAAACTTTTTCATATGACTGTATAGTATTCTCTATTCATTTTTCTGGATCTCTGCAACATTTAACCCGCTGCAGCCATATTTAGATTTTTCATTTTTTTTAAACACTAGCTTCCAAAAAATATAATTTTTTATTGTCCCATTCACAGAGCCGTATTAGGGTTTGAGTTTTGTAGGACAATTTGTACTTCTTATTGGTACTATTGAAAATTCTGTACAATGTACTGGAAGGCTGGAAAAAAAATTCAGAATGATGTGGAAGTAGAGAAAAACTGTTTTTGCATGACTTTCTTACGGTCTCCATTTTTATGGTGTTCACTGTGCAGCCAAAATGACATGTTACATGAATTCTGCTGGTTGACACGATTGTGGAGATACCACAAACAAATTTAGATTGTTTTTGTTACCTTTTAACACCTTAAAAAAAAAAAAAAAACTTTGAAAGAAAAAGGTTTCTTGGAGTCGCCATATTTTGACACCGCCGGTAAAATGGTTCCTCGGTCAGCATTGACCAATGGCAGATGTCTGGAAAGGGTTAACCTTGTAAACCACCAACCCCTACTCAGTATGCTTTACTCTTTTGGTCTTAAGGATATCGCTCTCTAACAGTTTTTTTTCCTAAACCTCTGACATTCTTTTACCTTTTTGTTTTCTATTGGGGTTTTCTCAAGTTTCAGTCCTTGGTGCTGTCATCATCCCTGAAGTACTACAAAACAGCAATTGTCTGTCAGCTATCTCTAACATCATGCCCTCTCTTTATCTGAATCTGAATGTTTAAAAATTGAGTTTCTTGTGTTTCCTTCATTTACTAATTTATGTAATTTTGATGTTTCCATTTCAGTGTGTGTTACTACCATAATTTTCTGTGTAGCAGGTCTACTTTCCTGCGGTTATGTTCAACACAGATCTTTTCTTCACTCCTTATATTGAATTACTTGTATGCTCAAGTCACCTGCACCTAAAATATACTACCAGAATCCACCCTGTTTTAACTGTGGAAATAGTCAAAACATAATGTATATTGTCATTTCAATTTATTTTCGTTTTGATTACTGTAATCAGTTGTGCATTGCTAATTGATCTTCAATCCCCCAAAATCCCCCATATCCAATGTATCCTGAATTCAGGATCCTGGCTTATCTTTCTGTCCAAACACTGCCACTTTGAATATACCATGAAAATGAAGTCTCTAAAAATATTTGGTATTGAGTTAGTTTAGAATAGTTGATATTTATTTCTATATTTTATGAAACTAGTAATACTGCAGTGAATTCATTGATGATATTACATTCATCTTACTGTAGTGGGAAGGAGAAATTGACAATGTCCCTGCAAATATTACTATTAAAGAAAACCATTTCTTACTGTCTCCCAGCTGGAGGTTTCCTTTGAGAAATAGTATTCTATACTCATTGGGACTGATGTTTACCAAACACACAGACAAATATTCTTTGTATAAACAGAAATCTACCGCTTTGCCTTATTTGATCAAGCCTTTACATTCAGAGCATGCCAACTGACCATCCATACTGTACTAATAATAGTTTAAAGACATGGGTGAGTAGGGCTGAATCTAATCCATGGATTATAATAATCAATTCCAGATGGCTTCTGCTATAGTATGATTGATCAGTTTTCATATTATCTCATAAATTCAATAAATGTTAGAAAGGACATCCTTGGGATGATAAATATTTGTGTCTAAGCTTATTCATGCCTATTTTAGTTTATGTTGTTATCAGTGACAAACACACATGCACTTTTTACATTCTGATTCTTATGAAAATCTTATGAGAGTATATGTTAATACATTTTAGTTTTGTGTATATTTGGTTGTTATTTTTTGCACGTTCAATAAAGTAAACTAGTGTTGCAGCAGAGGCAATGATAAATAGCTACTATTATACATTTTTGAAAAGATAGATTTCTGTTGCAATTTATTTTAGAGTATCTAATATTTCACATTTTGTATACATTATGTTTATGTCTTTATGATTTATTTTAAAGATTTTTTTTCTTTTCACGTTTTCTAAATATATACAAAATGAGACTCAGCAAACATAATATTCTTTATTGAATATTAGCACTGGATCTAGAAGTTGCACATAAATAATTATTTTAGAATAATTTTCTTTTGCACAGCATTAGTCATGAAAATGTTTAGTAAAAACACATTTCTCCTTATAATTCAATGATCAAATATATAACATGCAAGATTTTATAAAAAAAAACAAAAAAACTGCTATAATAACATTTTGGCAAAATTTGGTCATTACTTCCATGCAGTTCCCTCCTGAAGTTGACTGTTTTGTGTAACACAATATACTTTGTTGGTGGTAAATGTTAAGGCTTATGTTTATTTATTTAAGGTTTATGTTTATTTATGTTTATTTATTTAATGCAATATTGAATACAATTAGAAAAATTTTGAATCTTCAGAATTTCAATTATTCTGCTTGTAAAACAGTCATACTCCTTAAGTTAGTTAACCCCTTATTAACACATGATGTACCGGTAGGTCATGGTGTTGCTAAGGTAGTATGGAAACAAAAATTTACATAAACATAAATTAGGCAAATGCCTGAACTATAAAAATATAATAATATTTATCTCATATAGTGAACAGTGTAGCAGGAAGAAAAATAAAAACACAGAAATTACAATTTTTTCATCATTTCTGAACCAAGAAAAAAATTGAAGAAGTAGGGATCAAAACATCATATAATCCCAAAATGTTATTTATAAAAACTAAAACTTGACACACCAAAAAGAGCGCTTACGCAGAATCGTACATGGAAATATAAAAAATGTAGGTGTTACAATATCATTACAAAAAGAAACTTAAATTTTTCAAAGCTTTGAATTAACCCCTTCCCGTCAAAGGAATTTTTCATTTTTTGTTTTTGACTCCCCCCCCTTCCAAACCCCATAACTCTTTTATTTTTCCATTCTCAGAGCCATTTGAGATATTAGCGTTTGTAGGACAAATTTTTCTTCATGATGCTACCATTTATTATTCTGTACAATGTACTGGGAAACTGTAAAAAAAATACAGAATGGGGTGGATTTGAAGAAAAAGTGCATTTGTGCCATTTTCTTACGTGCTTTGTTTTTACGACATTCATTCTGCAGCCAAAATGACATGTCATCTGTATGCTATGTTTCAGTATAATTCCGGGGACACCAAATCTATATGGTTTTATTTACATTGTAACCCCTTAGCAAAAATCTTAAACTGCAAAAAGAAAAATTTTTCTAAAACTCGCCATATTCTGACACCGGTAACTTTTTTATACTTCCATATACGGGGATGCATTGGTCGTCTTTTATTGTGGGGCCAGGTGTACTTTTTAGTTATACCATTTTGGAGACTTGCTATTGGTTTGATCACTTTTTATTAGAATTTTTATCAGAGGCGAAACAGGGAAAAAAACGGCAGTTTGGCACTTTCGATTTCTTTTTTTCCACAACAGTGTTTACCGTACGGGAAAAATATTTTTATAGATTTGTAGACCAGACATTTTCAGACACAGGGATTCCTAATGTGTATGTGTTTCACAGTATTTAAGTACTTTTATATGTGTTCTAAGGAAAGGGGGGGGTAATTTGCATTTTTAATTTTTTTTTTATTTATTTTTTTTACATTTTTTTATTTATTGATTTTTTTTGCATTTATTAGACCCCCTAGGGGTCTTGAACCCCAGGGGTTCTGATCATTAATGCAATACCTTGCAATGCCAAGGCATTGCAATGCATTGCAAAATAACAGTACTTCTATTGTAGGCTGCATAGAGCAGCCTGCAATAGAAGATAATAAGAGGCAGGCCTGGGAGCCTTTAAAAGGCTCCCGGCTGTCATAGTAATGGGACACCAGCCCCGGAGCTTGCTCCAGGTGCTGGCAATCTTCGGCAAAATTACGGTGCACAGGCGTCGCTAGCAAAATAGCGCCTTGGTCAGCTTTGAACGAGGTGCCCCGGGGGGGGGGGGGTTAATGCCCGCAATCAGTGCAGGCACTGATTGTGGGCATTAGCGCCAGGTGTCTACTGTATAATACAGCAGACATCCGGCGGCTATGATAGCCGCTCAGCTCCTGATTGGCCGCCATATTTAAATACCCGACATCCACCGTACTATTACAGCGGATGTCGGGAAGGGGTTGAAGGTATTAAAACATACAAAAAGTATATAATTTTGGTATTGCCGTAATCATACTGTCCCACAAAATATAGGTAACGTCATTTTACCAGGGCCGGTTTTAGACAAAGTGTGAAAGTGTGGCCCTGGGCAAAAATTAAAAAGCGGGGCCCCAAATGCTGATATACAAACAATGCCATCAGTTCCAGTGGCAACCCCTTTAATAATGTCTGCTTTCTGCCCCCAAAAAAGTAATAACAAACCCCATTTTTCCAAACACAATTCAAATGACCACCTTTATATCGCCTAATAGATTTTTGCACCCACTTATCATTTATTATAGCGCCTCCTTATAAATAATAGTCCCTACTTATAAATAATATTTCCCCCTCATCAGTAATACAGGTGCATCTCAATAAATTAGAATATTTTTGAAACATTCATTCATTTCAGTGATTCAGTAATACAATTCATAATCAGCATCTTCCATGATTGTGTGTCCTACTGAACCAGACTGAGGGACCATTTAAAGGCTTAGGAAACCTTGGCAGGTGACACACTGAATTTATAATACTGAACTTTTTTACAATATTGAAATTTTCTTAGATTTTGGTTTTCATTATCTGTAATCCATAATCAACATTTACTGAAATAAAACACTTGAAATAGAACACTCTGTGTGTAAAAAATCTAGAAAATATAGGAGGTCACTTTTTAAATTTAATTACTGAAAGAAAGAAATGTTTCAAAGATATTCTAATTTATTGAGATGCAACTGTAACTCCCTTATAAATGATTTACTACTTATAAATAGTGTCATGTATCAGTAAAATTCCGCCTTATCTGTAATAGTTCCCCCTTATCAGTAACTGTCACCCCTTAGTAATAATACGCTCTCTTATAAATAGTTCCCTCTTATTAATAATAGCCCTCTTATAAATAATAGTTGCCATTATCATTAATAACCCCCTTATAAATAATAGTCCCCCCCGTATAAATAATAGCTCCCTTTATAAATAATAATCCACTTAACAATTATACCCCCTTATAAATAGTTCCCCTCTTATAAATAATAGCTCTACCTTATAACAGATGCCTTGTATGTAATAGTTTCACCCATATATAACTTCCCTTTATAATAGCCTCCTTATATATAATTATTCCCACCTATACAGTGTTGGATTGAAGGCCCTGGGGCCCACCAGAGGAACTTGTTCTGGGGGTCCACACAGGGTTGGATTGTACCACCAGGGAACCGGTGAATCGGTGGGACCCGAGCCCTGACTATTAGTCCTCATTTTGCCAATGCAAAGGTCAGGGGCCCGATTGGGGCAATCTCGAGGGCCCCAGGCTGCAGGCAACATTGTAATGATTAAAGATGGCTGGCTGCCAGCGCAGCGCAGTGGCGGGAGCAGGGCCGCTTTAACCATAGGGCCAACAGTGCATTTGCACCGGGCCCTATGGTAGCGGGGTCCTCCTTTGGACAGCAGAACAGTCCTACATTTGCTTTCCAGGGCAGTGGGTCCGGGCTACTGCAACTCATCGGAGTGTTGCAGACAGTGATGAAGCAGGGAATGGCTGCCACCCTACATCACCTGGCTGCTTTCTTTGCTCCCGGTGTCCTGGGAGCAGGAGGTGCGATGTAGCGGCATCACTTACATTGCGCATGTTACTCCTTGAAGACTCCGGGACCAGAGAAAGGAGTGAATGGGGGGAACGGGGAAAGGTGACTATTATGGTTTGTTTTTTTATTTGATATATACAGTGGGAGAAACAAAACTATGGAGGCAACCTAAGGGGGACATGATACTGTGGGGGGCATCCTGAGGGGGCCATGTCAGTGTGGAGGGACATGAATTTGGGGCGGCAACCTAGAGGGGGAAATGAATCTGTGGGAGGTAACCTGGAGGGGAACATGAATCTGTGGGGGGGATATGATACTGTGGGGGAAACCTGGAGTGAGGACATAATGTGGGGGCAACCTGAGGGGGCCATGTCAGTGTTGGGGGACATGATACTGTGGGGGCAACCTGGGGTGAGGACATGATACTGTGGAGGAAACTTGGATGGGGACATGAATGTGTGGGGAGCAACCTGGGGTGAGGCCATGATACTGTGGGGGCAACCTAGAAGGGGACATGAATCTGTGGGGGACAACCTGGAGGGGGACATTATACTGTAGGGGCAACCTGAGGTGAGGACTTGATACTGTGGGGAGCAACCTGGGGTGAGGACATGAATCTGTGGGGGGCAACCTGGAGGGGGACATGAATCTGTGGGGGCAACCTGGAGGGGGACATGAATCTGTGAGGGGACATGATACTGTGGGGGCAACCTGGAGTGAGGACATACTGTGGGGGCAACCTGAGGGGGCCATGTCAGTGTGGGGGGTCATGATGCTGTGGGGGCAACCTGGGGTGAGGACATGATACTGTGGAGGCAACTTGGACGGGGACATGAATCTGTGGGGGGCAACCAGGGGTGAGGACATGATACTGTGGGGGCAACCTGAGATGAGGACATGAATCTGGGGGGGGGCAACCTGGAGGGGGACATTATAAAGGGCATATTGTATGGGGCCATTAGGGAGCCATTATACTGTGTGAGAGCCACTAAGGGGCGTTATACTATGAGGGAGCAATATAATTCGTGCAGGTCAGGTATTTCTAGGTGATGGTGTTGGGGGGGCCCACTTATGAAATCTTTGTACAGGGCCCACCAATGTGTTAAAATGGCCCTGGACGGAGGACTGCCCCTACCTTCTTGTGGATCCTCCCCCAAGCTTGTTGCTGCCAGCATCACAGACATACTGACACTGTGCACGGCGGCGGGTTTCTGCATAGGAGCCCAGACCAGCAGTGTGCAAGGTAAGTACAACTTACAACAACAAAAAAACAACTTTTCCCCCTATTTTGTCCCCAAATCTTTCAACTTCACTGACCACTCTACTACTCTACTCTACTATGCTCTGGGTCTGTTGAGAGTTGTAATCCACATACAGTGGCCCCTTCAATATTCCCCCTCATACAGTGGCCCAGCACTATTCTCCCCCATACAGTGGCCTCCTTGGGGGGGAAGGCAGTGATGGAGGCCAAGCTTTCTGTTTCCGGCCCTGTGTACATAACGGGCATCGGAAGTGGCTCCATACATCTGATGGGGCCATGTGTCAGTCCCCTACTGATCAAGTATTTATGGTCTATCCTGAGCATAAGCCATAAAAAAGATTAACCATGGACAACGCCTTTAATATGCATCACACATTTTAATGTCCCCCCCACAAAATGTCAGCCCCCCTTCACTGCTCCCACAGAATATAATGGCCCCATTACTGTTCCCTATACAGTATGGGGGACCAGTGAGGAGGCCACTGTATGGGGGGGACCAGTGAATTGGCCATAAAAAAATTTGGCCCAGACAACCCCTTGGGGGGGGGGGGGGCCCCCCCCCCCCCAAAAGAGGTTGTTCATAAATTTTAGCTACCACTGCGGTCGCAAGGGAGGTGTAAAAATGAAAAACTTTTTTAAAAAAAGCATACTCACCTGTCCCCAGAACCCCATTGTTCCCTGTCTGTGTCTGTTCAGTCTCATCGCGGTGCCACATTTCTGGAAATCCTGTACCCAATTGGTCTTAGCAGTCACATGAGGTGCAGGACTCCCAGAAAGAAGGCGCCGGCATGAGACTGAAAGGACACTGGCAGCGGACAACGGAGTGTTGGGGACAGGTGAGTATGCTTTTTTATTTATTTATTTATTTACTTATTTATTTTACACCTCCTGCCCGGCACATGGGTTGCCCCAGTTCCTGGACAACCTCTTTAAAGGATTTATCCATATTTCTAATTATGATGGCCTGTCCCTAGGATAGGCCATCAATATGCCATCTGCGGGGATACAACAGCCAGGACCTCTGCAGATCAGCTTTTCCAGGACAGTGCGGCTAAAGGTTATGGTAACAATTCCAGGAGCCATGCTTTTTACTTGCCATACAGGGTGTAGCAGTAGGTTTAGGTAGTGCAGCAGTGCACATGGTATGGCGGGTGAGCAGCATGGCTCCCGACATGACATTACCTTTAGCCGCCCTGTCTCGGTACCGCTGATCTGCAGGGGTCCTGATGGTGCGTCCCTAGAAACAGTTCCACTGGTGGGCCCTAGACATTCCAGTCTGACACTGGGTCCACCCAACAGCTTCCTGTTAATAGCCTACACCACAGCTCCTTCACTGACATCTTACATATGTGCTGAATATCCTGCATTGCTGAGTATGTTCCCAGTATAGTTATCCCCTATAGTACTGTGCATGCCCCAATTGAAGCATTGTCGGTTCATTCACAGGACTGTATGGGGAATGACAATGGCCATTGAGCCCTACATGTGTGTGCAAGAATATAGTGAGGGAGCTGTGATGCAGACATAGCACACAGGGCTGCCAGCAGGAATTTTAAGCCACCCCACCCCCCCAAGAAAAAAGCTCCACGTGGTATATAATGTTCCACAGTGCCCTCCACAATATAAAATGCTTGCCTGAGCCCCCCACAGTGGCCCCACATGGTATAAAATGGTCCCCTAAGCACCCCATAGTGGCCCCACAAGGTATATAACACTCCACATTGTATAATATGCTCCCAAGAGCCCCAAAAGAGTATAATGCACCACAGTGGCCTCACACAATATAATAACCCTTAGTGGCTTCACACGGTATAATATGCTCCCCAGCAGCCCCATAAAATATAATATGCCCCACACAGTATAAAGGGCTCCCAAAGTGTCCACCAGTATAATGTTCCACAGAGGCCCCACAGAGTATAATATGCTCCCCACAGTGACCCCACATAGTATACTATGCTCCCCAGAGCCCCCCACCACAGTATAATACAACACAGTGGCCCCACAGAGTTTAATATGCTCCCAAGAAGCCCCACACAATATAATATGCTCCACACTGGCCCCACACAGTATAATAGGCTACCCATAGAGCAGAAGAATAGATTTCACAGTATAATAGGCTCCCTACACTGCCCCCCAATATAAAGCTCTATAGTGTCCCCACACAGTATAATGATCCAGAGTGGACCCCACATAGTATAATGCTTCACAGTGGCTCCACACAGTATAATATACTGCCCAGAGGATCCCCCAGTATAATATGCTCCCCACAGTGGCCCCTCACAGTATAATATGCTCCCCTTAGTATAATGCTCCACAGTATCCCCCAGTATATTTTACTCCCCAGAGCCTCGAGCCACTTCTGACGATCCCCTCAAAACTAGTTTTGATGAATATTTGTGAGGTTTTCCCATTCGTTTCAGTGCTATGATTATATTCATATAATAATCAAAGGCTCAGGGAAGGTAAGGGAAAATAACAAACAGTTATACTTACCTTGCCTTACCTCTCCTGGGCAACCTTGTGTTGTTCCGCTGGCCCCGCTGGCTTTTTTAGGTCTGTGACTGATGTCACACATTCCAGACATCACAGCTGAGGCCTGTGATTGGGCCTCAGTGTTCACGTGGGGTATGCTCATGTCATGACGCCAACGTGCCCCACATAACCGCTGAGGCCCATGCTGTCCAGAACACGTGATGTTAGCTACAGGCCAGAAATGGCCAAAAGATGATGCCAGATCACCGGATGCCCAGGAGAGGTGAGTA
Source organism: Leptodactylus fallax (assembly GCA_947044405.1). Taxonomy (NCBI): domain Eukaryota; kingdom Metazoa; phylum Chordata; class Amphibia; order Anura; family Leptodactylidae; genus Leptodactylus; species Leptodactylus fallax. Next base: position 6,870,967 of record CAMRHE010000024.1, read on the forward strand.
ATTTTTACAGACCTCCCCTGGGCAGGCTTCTATTGGAAAGGGGCCCTGCGGTACATGACGCCGCATGTGGCCGGGCCTGACTCTGCGATTCAGAGTCATCAGTCTCCAGATCCCGACGGACCCCTTTGGGGTCAGGGGCCCTGGGCAATTGCCCAGTCTGCTCCTCCCTGCTTCATAGTACATCACATGGAAAATTAAATGGTACCTCTATGAAGTAAAAAAATAAGTCCCCACATGACTATGCGAACTGAAAAATAAAAAAGTTTTGCTTTTGGAAAATGGGAAATCGATGTGGCTTAAGGGGTTTATAATTAAATAAATTTTGAAAATTTTCGAATTTTTAGAATTTCAATTATTCTACAGTCAGAAAGGGCCAAATTAGTTAAAGGGGTTGTCCAATTTTTTTTATTCTTAGGATAAGCTATAAATATCTAACCAGAGGGGAATTTGGTACTAGTGGAAAAATTATGGTGATTGATTACTGTTTATGAAGCCTATATTTGTGTATAACAATTAAAAAAGCAATGATTCAAATAGCCATTTCGTATACTGTAATAGTAATGTTACAGATAGTCATTTTGTATCTTTTAAGCCATGTAGCTACAGTATTTAACTTTAAAGTTGCTCAGTAGTTCTGGGTGTATTGGCTATAACTTTGGGATAAACAGGACATAGTGTACTGGTGGTCATAACTCTGATAGCCTTGGGCATTTGTCCAGTGTTCACAGGTAATTGACATTCTGGCCTCATGACAACTGTTTGTCCACACTTATCGAATATCACATATGCTTATGTAAAATAGATACAAAAGTCCTTTGTTAAGAAAATGTATAAATATTAAACACCTAAGCAGTCATCTTGAATTCTCAATCCTGAGGGGAGACGTCTCAATGAGAAAAAGCTCTCGGTTAGATGAGACTCCAAGTCTTGGCTGGTTTGGGGATTACAAACTTTCTTTTCTTGCCATGATAACCAGTGAAGTAACTTTTCTTTCTTAGTCTGTGATAAGACCCCTACAATGATGAAAGTTATGCAGTGCCAATAATTGATTGATTGTATTTATACTACTAGCATTTATTATAAATAAATAATTAAACAATTGTTGTGATCATTTTCTGTGTATTCACCAAGTGGTATTGCAAGGTGCACAGTATATGGTGCACACAGCAAGAATCAGAGAGATCCAGACCCAGGACACCATTACTGCATCTCTGATCCCATTGTTATAGTTCAATAGTTCATATGTTTATAGATATGGGAATACTAATTATGTATTTTTTTTATTTACTTTTTATGACAAAAGGAAAAAGGGGAGGTTGTCATTTTTATTTTATTTTTTAAACTGTTCTGACACTTTTATACTATTTTTTTCAGTCCCCAAAACAGGAATTATTATTGGCATGCCTCTACGACACACTCAAAGACATTTTGCCCAGTTGACAGATTTTGAGAAAGGGCACATGATTGGACTAAGAGAAGTAGGATCAGTGGCATAATGATCGCAGTCACAGGGGGTGCAGCTATACATATTTCTAATGGAAAGGTGCCCAGCATGTCGCCGAGCCCCTTTCCAATAGATGCCAGCCCAGGTGAGGTGACTAAAATAAGAAATACTTATACTCACCTCTCCTGGGCTTCTGATAGTTTACAGCATCCTATATGGGGCTATTCTGGCCTGTGACTGAGGTGATGTGTAGTAATAACATCAGCACACACCACGTGATTGCTGAAGCCCAATCACAGACCCCAGCAGTAACATCTTGGGCACATTACCTCATTCGCAGGCAGAAGAGGACCAAAGAAGATGCTAAAGAAAGCCAGATGAAGCGAGGATGCCCAGGAGAGGTGAGGCAAGGCGGGTATAAGTGTTTTTTATTTTTAATCACTTGCCCTGGGCCGCTACTTATTATACTCTGGGGTCCGAGGAGATGGAGGAATACCTTACCACAACTCCCATCAGGAGGCTGCATGTATTATCAGTTACCTCAGTAAAGTTGACTTTGGTTCAGCTGCACTACTGCCTCATGAATGGTTCCTGCACTTACCATATGGTCCCTTCCAAATGTCATCTCTAGGCTGGGGAAAAGAGAGGACCCCTCTCTGTCTAGAAGTGCCCCAGGGAAAACTAGCACCACCATCAGGGACCTTGCAGGCCCCCCTCAAATGGTGATTGGCCTGGGAAGCAGGCTGGAGGAGTTGGTCGATTGTCCTTGGCCTACTTGTGACATCACCACCACAACTACAACTCCCATCCTCTTCCTCCATTGGGTTACTGCACTAGGATTCCAGCTTCCGCAACCTAACAGTTTGCAGGATATACTGGCCCAGCTGAAACATCTGTGAGCTAATGTGAAAAAGTGTACCATATCTCATCTTGTATTCAGGCTAGAGGCAGCCCAACAGGGTACTAATAGGCATCAATACATGGTAGCCTGGAGGCCATTATTAGGTCTCTTTTCATTCCCTCTTTCATTGCCTTTTAATCACCTCATGTGAACTCAGGGCCCTTGGAGTACTCTTGAATTATAGCAACTGATATAACTCTGTGTGAACACTTATGCTGAACCTTTTACTACACAAGCCAATGTAACCTTTGATCTTACAATACCTCTCTCTTATAAATGTCATTCACTGTGTTCTTACCTTTCTGCAAATGTTTATGCCAAGTTACCCTCATACCAGACTCTCCAGTCATCACAAAAGCTCTGTTGGCCACTTCTCCCACTCTTCACTTCTGATTCAAACTCAAAATCCCAATACCCAAAACCTACATGCATTCACTTACTCCTGACCATCTGAGCCTCACTTGGTCATAGGATGGTCTAGCAGAAGAACTACTGTATACCTGACTTGTGGACGGGGATGGTCACCCATAACTTCTTCAAAGATCAATTTGTAATCTAAGATAAATGCTATCTAAAATAAAGGTGAGGGTAATGTATTTCTTGACGCTACAACACAAACACTCCCTTGTCTCAGCCACTCTCCGTACACATACATTTCTCTCAATAAGCTTAGTTCTCACTTCCTCTATACTTCAGCAAGCTAGTGGGAGGTGGCTTTGACTGTTTGATGAAAAGGACAGTATGAAGTATCACATTATAGACTTTGCCTTTACCATTAGAGATTATTATGATTCCTAGAAATCTAATAAAAATGCAGATCAAATAATATGCACAGTAAATGTAGATTACATTACACAGGTTTGTAAACACTTACCATGTTTCTTCAGTGAACAGACTCAATGTTATATTTGTGTCTTTATCAACAAACTACAATTAGCTGAACTGATTGTCCTGCTGAAAGAGCTGTACATAACAGTCAGAAACCCCCATAGAGCAGTGACTCATGTCATCCGTCCTGCTTGTCATATACAGGCTGTGCTCTATGGAAACGTTAAACAATGGGAGGAATAGCTGAACATAGCAAGCAAACAAAGCAGCATTGCTAAAGCAATTTATTGAAAAAAAAAACTCTTGATTTACATAAACTAGCAGTATAGATATGACTCTTGAGATGGGAATACCCCTTTAAGGACTTTTTTGGGCAACATTTTTTCATTAAGGAGCATTGTTGTTAATCTGAACAGTTACGTGTTTCTCTGTATGCGCACAATAGTACAGTAGTATTGGTGACCATGGAACTAGTAGGTCATCCTTTGCTAACGTAAAAAAAGAATCTCCATTATTTTGCGTTGGTTTTTTGGGGGTTTTTTTTTGGTGTGTTCGCCCAATACAGTCTAACCTGCTCTATTCTTAAATAAAAAAAAAATAGTTAGAAATAGGAATTTCATGTTTTTTTTCCCACTCTGGTCTGGTGTCTGACCCATACACAGTGTGAAGGAGCATTGTTGTTAATTTGAACAAAATATTTTAAGCATTTCTCTTTATACGCAAGTCTATTGCCTGTGCTTATGTAATTCTACAGTCATGGCCAAAAGTTTTGAGAATGACACAAATATTATATTTTCACATGATTTGCTGCCCTCTGGTTTTTATGTGTGTTTGTCAGATGTTTTTATCACATACAGAAATATAATTGCATTCATATTATGAGTAACAGAAGCTTATATTGACAGTTAGAATGAGTTAATGCAGCAAGTCAATATTTGCAGTGTTGACCCTTCTTCTTCAGGACCTCTGCAATTCTCCCTGGCATGCTCTCAATCAACTTCTGGACCAAATCCTGACTGATAGCAGTCCATTCTTGCAGAATCAATGCTTTAATTTTGTCTGAATTTGTTGGTTTTTGTTTGTCCACCCGTCTCTTGATGATTGATCACAAGTTCTCAATGGGATTAAGATCTGGGGAGTTTCCAGGCCATGGACCCAAAATCTCTATGTTTTGTTCCCTGAGCCATTTAGTTATCACCTTTGCTTTATGGCAAGGTGCTCCATCATGCTGGAAAAGGCATTGTTGAGCGCCAAACTGCTCTTGGACGGTTGGGAGAAGTTGCTCTTGGAGGACATTCTGGTACCATTCTTTATTCATGGCTGTGTTTTTAGGCAAGACTGTGAGAGAGCCGATTCCCTTGGCTGAGAAGCAACCCCACACATGAATGGTTTCAGGATGCTTTACAGTTGGCATGAGACAAGACTGGTGGTAGCGCTCACCTCTTCTTCTCCGAATAAGCTGTTTTCCAGATGTTCCAAACAATCGAAAAGGGGATTCATCAGAGAAAATGACTTTACCCCAGTCCTCAGCAGTCCACTCCCTGTACCTTTTGCAGAATATCAGTCTGTCCCTGATGTTTTTTCTGGAGAGAAGTGGCTTCTTTGCTGCCCTCCTTGAGACCAGGCCTTGCTCCAAGAGTCTCCGCCTCACAGTGCGTGCAGATGCACTCACACCTGCCTGCTGCCATTCCTCAGCAAGCTCTGCACTGCTGGTAGCCCGATCCCGCAGCTGAAACACTTTTAAGAGACGGTCCTGCCGCTTGCTGGTCTTTCTTGGGCGCCCTGGAGCCTTTTTGGCACCAATGGAACCTCTCTCTTTGAAGTTCTTGATGATGCGATAGATTGTTGACTGAGGTGCAATCTTTCTAGCTGCAATACTCTTCCCAGTTAGGCCATTTTTGTGCAGTGCAATGATGACTGCACGTGTTTCTTTAGAGATAACCATGGTTAACAGAAGAGAAACAATGATGGCAAGCACCAGCCTCCTTTTAAAGTGTCCAGTGGTGTCATTCTTACTTAATCATGGCAGATTGATCTCCAGCCCTGTCCTCATCAACACCCACACCTGTGTTAATGGAACAATCACTGAAACGATGTTAGGTGGTCCTTTTAAGGCAGGGCTACAATGATGTTGAAATGTGTTTTGGGGGATAAAGTTCATTTTCTAGGCAAATATTGACTTTGCAAGTAATTGCTGTTAAGCTGATCACTCTTTATAACATTCTGGAGTATATGCAAATTGCCATTAGAAAAACTGAAGCAGTAGACTTTGTAAAAATTAATATTTGTATCATTCTCAAAACTTTTGGCAATGACTGTAGATATACATCACACATAATAGTAAAGTAGTAGTAGTAGTCCTGCAGCCTGGTCCATCATATTAGTCCCTGCCACAGCTATCACCACTCAGGCACACTTGTCCTGCAGCCTGGTCCACCATCACATTCCACTATAGCACAATGTTTGTGACATTACCACAGTGATTGTATTTTAAAAAAAAAAATGATTTCACATCTGCTCCCATCATGGGATAGTTTTGGTGGCTTTTTAAAAAAAAACAATTCTTCATCACTTTTCAATTGGCTCACAGTCACAAATTTGTCTCCCAAATAACCTATAAGCCTAATAAATTCCATCATCTAATAGATCTGTCCCTGATCTCTCCATTGCAGTCACCGGCCTTACCATAACTTCTAGGCAGCATGCCCACTACTTCGGCATTATGTTTGACCCAGATCTTTCGTTCACCTCCCATATCCAATCACTCGCATGCTCATGTCATCTCCACCTCAAAAACATCTCCAGAATATGCCCTTTCCTTACCAGAGATACACTAAAGACACTTATTGTCGCCCTGATTCACTCTCGCCTTGACTACTGTAACTCCTTACTAATCGGTCTTCCCCTTACTAAACTCTCCCCTCTACAATCTATTCTGAATGCAGCGGCCAGGCTCATCTATCATTCTAGACGCTACAGCGATGCCTCCGGTATGTGCCAGTCACTACATTGGCTGCCTATTCAATATAGAATACAATATAAACTTGTCACCCTCATCCACAAGGCTCTCCATAGTGCTGCACATTTCCTCCCTCATCTCTGTCTATCGCCCAACTTGTGCTCTCCATTCACTCAAAGACCTCCCACTCCCGTATACAAGACGTCTCCCGAGTTGCACCACTTCTCTGGAATGCTCTATCCCGGACAATCAGATTAACTCCCAATTTCTATAGGTTCAAGCGCAAACTAAAGACACATCTTTTCAGACAGGCCTATTGTCAGTATCTTAATTTAATGAACTCTTTGTTTTTCCAGTACCAGTCCCTTAGCAAGATAGCGTTTTGTGTGTTTCCTGTCTGTGGCCATCTTGGTTCCTGCCTGTTGATTATTTGAACTCCTGCACCTGATCACTCAGTGCCTGAGTATTGTGTTTGAACTCTGCTTCTGACAATCCTTGAGCTGGGGCCTACTGATCTCAGTTGGTTCTATATTACACATGTGGACAAAATTGTTGGTACCCCTCGTTTAATGAAAGAAAAACCCACAATGATCACAGAAATAACTTGAATCTGACAAAACTAATAATATATAAAAATTCTATGAAAATGAACAAATGAAAAGCAGACATTGCTTTTCAACCATGCTTCAACGGAATTTTTAAAACAAGAAAACTCATGAAACAGGCCTGGACAGAAATGATGGTACCCTTAACTTAATATTTTGTTGTACAACCTTTTGAGGCAATCACTGCAATCAAATAATTCTAGTAACTGTCAATGAGAATTCTGCACCTCTCAACAGGTATTTTGGCCCACTCCTCATGAGCAAACTGCTCCAGTTGTCTCGGATTTGAAGGGTGCCTTTTCCAGACGGCATGTTTCAGCTCATTCCAAAGATGCTCAATAGGATTTAAGTCAGGGCTCATAGAAGGCCACTTCAGAATAGTCCAATGTTTTCCTCTTAGCCATTTTGGGTGTTTTTAGCTGTGTGTTTTGGGTCATTTTCCTTTTGCAAGACCCATGACCTGCGACTGAGACCAAGCTTTCTGACACTGGGCAGCACATTTCTCTCTAGAATCCCTTGATAGTCTTGAGATTTCATTGTACCCTGCACAGATTCAAGACACCCTGTGTCAGATGAAGAAAAGCAGCGCCAGAACATAAGAGAGCCTCCTCCATGTTTCACAGTAGGGACAGTGTTCTTTTCAAGATATGCTTCATTTTTTCCATCTGTGAACATAGAGCTGATGTGCCTTGCCGAAAATTTGATTTTTGTCTCATCTGTCCATAGGACATTCTCCCAGAAGCTTTGTGGCTTGTCAACATGTAGTTTTATATTTTATTACTTTTGTCAGATTCAAGTTATTTCTGTGGGTTTTTCTTTCATTAAACAAGGGGTACCAAAAATTTTGTCCACGTGTGTACCTGCTACTGCCCACTGCACTGTGGATACCTGCTATTGCCAGTGCACTACAAGTTCCAGCATACTGCCTGCTGCATTGTGGATACCTGCTACTGCTGCTGCATTGTGGATACCAGCTACTACCAGTGCATTATAAGTTCCAGCATACTGCCTGCTGCATTGTGGATACCTGCTACTGCTGCTGCATTGTGGATACCAGCTACTACCAGTGCATTATACGTTCCAGCATACTGCCTGCTGCATTGTGGATACCTGCTGCTGCCTGCTGCATTGTGGATACCTGCTACTGCCTGCTGCGCTGTGGATACCAGCTACTACCAGTGCACTACAAGTTCCAGCATACTAACAGTTGCATTACAGATCCCAGCCATTGGTCTCTGGAAGCCCGATAAGAGAGTCTTGACACTTATCACAATTCCTAATGTAAACCCTTCCATAGTTAGAATCCCTAAAACTTACCTGCCTCTGTTAATGTTCCCACAATGCCTCACAGGATATGATGCCGTTTCAGACTAACTTTATATGTCCAGGCACCATCTGCACGTTAAAGGACATGACTGGTATATATGTGTAATGACAGTAACCTCTATTACAAAATTGTCTGACCATTGTATAAGCAATGCTACCTCCGATGCCGCCCCTGCTACCTCTTGTGTCAGCCCCTCTACCTCAGAGTGTAAGCTCTTGCGAGCAGGGCCCTTAGTCCCATTGCGTGAATTGACTATTTCTTTGCAATGTATTTTTTTGTATGTACTTGAACCCTACAAATTGTACAGTGCTGCGGAATATGCTGGCGCTATATAAATAAATATTATTATAAGTAGTAGTAAATGGGTAATTTTTGGAGTGTTTTAAATGTTCAATGAGTAAAAGTGAGTGTCAACGCAGTGTATGGTTTAACTCTGAGTTTATATCCGCTGCGTACCATTAGTTTTTCCATAGACCTACATGTTGCGTTCACTTTGACAAAACTAGAGAGCTAGAAATTGGATAGATAGGTTCCTAGGAGCCCTAAGGGTATTCCACACTATGTTTTAAACTATGTTTCATGGTGATCATCGTTTAAAAAAAAAAAAAGCCATAAAATTTATTTTTTGCCATCTTGCTTCACAAAATATGTAATATTTATATATTTATATATATTTATCTTGTGGCACTGTGAAGTATATATATATATATATATATATATATATATATATATATATGTGTTCAAAAAGTCATAGGAACCCCAAAATAGTACCAATCAAAAGCACAGCTTGTACCACAAAAAATAAGCCCTCAACCAGCTCTTTCAACAGAAAAATATAAAGAAGATGGCGATGCAAAAATAATTGATCTTTTTCCTTAAATGGAATTTTATTCTGCAAAATTAGTAATGCATAGAAAAACATAAATAGATATTGCTGTAATTGTACCAACCTATATAATAAATGTAACATTTTACATATGATATACAGTGAATGGCAAAAAACTTAAATGTTAAAAAACTTAAATAGAGTGTAACCAGGATAACCCACTTCACAGTTATTGGAGCGTGTGTCTCTGGTGATACAATGTGGACACAACAAATTGGGCACTGAAATATCATATGTTTGGAAAAATTGCAGCTGCATATTAATTTCTGGAAATTAAAATAATGCAACACTTGGGGGGTAAAAATGCTTGCTACACCCCTTTATATATTCCTTAATATGTAAATTCTAGAGTTAAATGAATACATTAGTAAAAAAATTAAAATGTGCAAGTTTGACCTCCATTTTAATTCCTGTGAAATGCTTAAAGGGTTAACAAACTTCCTACATGCTGTTTTGACTTGTTTAAGGGGTGCAGTTTTGAAAATGAGGTGATTTATGGGGATCTTTAATACAGAGGCCTTTCAAAGCCACTTCAGAATTAAATTAGTCCCTTGAAAAATACTTTTGGAAATGTTCTTAAAAATTTGAAAATTGCTGTTTGACTTGTAAGCCTTATAATGTCCAAAAAAAGTTAAAGGATGTTCAAAATTTGATGGCAACATAAAGTAGAGATATTGTAAACTAGATTTATGAACAAATTTGGGTGGTATGAATATCTGCATGGAAATCAAATAATTTCAAACTTTTTCAATTGCATATTTTACAATATTTTCACCAAATTTCTTATTTTTTCATAATTAAACACAAAACATATCGACCAATATTTACCTCTAACACAAAGTACAATGTGTCACAAAAAAACAGTCTCAAAAACTCACTTGGTGAGTTAAACTGACATGTCAGATTTGAAAAATTAAGCCCTGTCAGAAAGTCAAAAACTGGCTGCAGCAGAAAGGGGTTATACATTAACTATATGTACTTATACGTTTAATTTTTACTATGACTACAGTACAGAGATTGCTCAGTGATCCGGTTCCACATGGTTTTAATTGCATTAAATAAACCCTCTTCTTTAATTGGATCAAAGTTGTGCTGAACTTTCCTCCTCCTATTGCTGTTCTCTATGCTGGTGGTATTTCCTTGCACCCAGCTGATCCTGTTTAGGTAATACAGATCAGCTGGGAAGAGTGGAGATGCACTATGTACTGTTTAAAATTTCAGAAAGATGTGCATTTTTGTTGTTTAATATTGTTTGGTGGACCCCAGACACGAGGTGACATAAGGCAATGCAATGTATTTTTGCTCTATTTTGTTTTGTATTTTTGCTCCAAATTTGTCATGTCATGTTTATCTTGTCTAGGCTAAGGCCCCACATAGCAGGCCGCAGCGAAAAAACGATGCAGGAAAAACCACGGCAGAAACACATCATGGTTTTTCCCACAGAACTTTTCACAGAAAGCCCATAGAGCTTTCCTCTGCTGACTTTCTGCTTTAATTATACCTATAAGCAAACCGCCAGCATTTTCGTAGGTATTAATTGACATGCTGAGATTTCCAAAAATACAAGGGTTTTGGAAATCACAGCATTTCTGCTTCGTGTATTTCTCTGCAATGTGTGGATGGGATTTGCGGTTTTTGCCGCGGCATTTACGCCACACATGGCCCCGACCTAAGAAATTTGCTGCAGTTTGTTGGTGGAACAAATTTGTTGTGCTCAGTATCTCACGACATAATCAAAGCACCAGGTAAGATACAGAATGAGCAAATGATTGAATAAATGAATGAATTAACTGCTAAAAATTTTTCTGTTCAAAGAATAATTCTACTACATTGGTAACATACTGATTTGTCCACCCTTACCTTGGGTCTAATTTGGTTAAGGACTCTAGTTTGTCTTGAAGCCAATTCAAAACAACAGTGTGACATGGAAGCAAATCCCTTCATACGCTACCCTTGATGACAACTCAGCTACTAGATGGCCACACATTAACAAATACTGTATATAATAGACTTTTTATCACAAAGTATCACAAAATCCACTTTTTCTAAAAGTTGGTAATCTCATCACAGGATATGTTGAGCCAAGAGAAAAGGTGAGAAAGTATACATCTGTACATATAATACTGTATATTTCCTGTTTATATTATGTTTACTGCACTAAGTCAAACTCTGTGCATTGTCACATGTTCCTCACTGTCAAACATCAGCCTGATACCCTACCTAACTGCTGGCCTCTTGTTGTAAATTAGTGCAATGACTGTGCGACTAGATGAAGCTATTCCCTGACCCGTGACTAGTTAAGGTAAATTTGCATATGCCGATCTAAGGTATTAAAAAGCTTATAACTTGACTTTTTAGCAACAGAAATCTTAGTGAGGGGCACCATAGGAAAGGTCATTACTTGATGTTACACATTCTGGGGTCAGTTAAGGGTAGAAAAAAAAACACTTGATAGGTCGTCTTTAAAGCTTTAAATAAATAATTAATAAAACTTCACGTGACATGCATCATTTCATGTGCATGATACATTTATATTTAACTTATTATCCTAAACAAAGAACAGAAACATGCAAAATTGAGATATTGAGATATAAATTATTGAGCTACCTTTGTTATGTTCTGCCACAGCATAAATCAAATCCTAAGCAACTCAAGAGACATTTATTTCTTCTCGTTAATTTCTTACATCTGTCACATTCATTAAATGTAAAAGACAAAGAGGGCGTTCAGTTTTATTCTAGAACATGAAACAAATATGCTGCTACTTACAACTTTATAAATGTGAGAAAACTTAGCAACCAGCTAATTGACTTAATCTTTTCATGTTTACTTCTGTATCTAGTAGTAAGTATCCTGTTGTACTTTGTACATTGCTGCAAGACAGTTATCCAAGACTTACATCTCAATAAATTTGAATATCTTTGAAACGTTCATTCATTTCAGTAATTCAGTAATTCAATTCATAATCAGCATCTTCCATGATTGTGTGTCCTACTGAACCAGACTGAGGGACCATTTAAAGGCTTAGGAAACCTTGGCAGGTGACACACTGAATTTACAATACTAAACTTTTTTACAATATTCTAATTTTCTTAGATTTGGGTTTTCATTACCTGTAATCCTTAATCAACATTTACAGATATAAAACACTTGAAACAGAACACTGTGTGTAAAGAATCTAGAAAATATAGGAGGTCACTTTTTTTATTTAGTTACTGAAAGAATTTAACGTTTCAAAGATATTCTAATTTATTGAGATGCACCTGTATAAAAGTAGAAAATTACTGTGGAACATATACACATTAGGTATCCCTGTGTCTGAAAACTTATAAAAATAGTGGGAAAAAGTATCAAAAGTGCCGAACTGCCGTTTATTTCACTGTTTCGCCTCTGATTTGAATAAAAAGTGATGAAAGCAATATTCCCCAAAATGGTATAACTAAAAAGTACATCTGGCCCGCAAAAAAAGACGCCCTATGCTTCCCCGTAGAGCTGCAGGGCCACCTGTCAATGTGGCCTTGCAGCTGATGCAAAACTACAACTACAATATTTTATCACATTTTTGACTCAAAATTTTTTTCCACTACAGGGTGGGCCATAAGTATGGATACACCCAGATAAAATGGAAGTGGTTGCTGATATCACCTTTTGGATTCAACTTTACTTTTTTCAATGGGAAGGGGGTCATGTGACACATCAAACACATGGAGAATTGCACAATAAAAACAATGGTGTCTGAGTGTATCCATACTTTTGGCCCACCCGAGTGTATCCATACTTATGGCCCACCCTGTATTTTCCTCCTCTAAAACCTTAGGTGCTTCTTATGGTCCGGTGTGTCTTATAGTCCAAAAAATACGGTACCTAATCATAAGGGTTATATGTAAGGAGTATTGATGAGAAGGAGGAGAAAACTAAAATAGAAGATTGAACATGACCCTCTGAAATACATTAAATATAAAAGGAAGATCCAATAAACCCCAATGAGTCTTAGGGACAAGATTAATCTAACACAACAAGATTTTATGCAGGTGTAGGGTCCCTATATCCAGCACTGTACTGTGTTTATATTGAATACAGATAGGGCCGTTTTAACACATTGGTTGGCCCAGTGCAAAGGTTTCATAAGTGCCCCCCCATCACCAACACTTAGAAATACCTGACTTCCACAAATTATAATGCCCCCTTAGTGGCCCTCACATAGTATAATGCCTCCCTAGTGGCCCCATACAATATAATGTCCACCTCAAGCTATCCCCACAGTTTAATGTCTCCGTCCATCTGCCCCCACAGCATAATGTCCCATTCCAAGGGCAGCCACAGTTTAATGTTGCCCCCAGTTTAATGTCCCCCTCAGTATAATTTCCCCCTCCAGTTGCCTCCAGTTTAATGTCCTCCTCCCTCTGCCCCCACAATATTATGTCCCTCTTTTACCAAACAAAAATAAAAAAAACAAAACACCAATACTCACCTTTCCTCGCTCCCCTGCTGTTCTAGTCCAGAGTCTTCAGGGAGCAGACAGCCCCCTGCTTCATCATGGTCTTCAGGTTGAGACAAACCCATAGCTAAGGGTTCAGCATAGGGGGGCAAATACAACCAAGTGAGCTCCCAACTCTGGTCTACCAATATTATCAATATACAGTGACCGTATAGTGGTAACTACAGACTCTGCACAAGACTTGGCAGACAATTTAGGTAAATACAGCACAGGAAACATTTCTTGACTTACAGGTGACGTCTCAGACTGTAATCATTCACATTCTGTCTCTATCTGGACTGGACCTCCATGACTACTTTTATTTCCAGTTGTGAATTGTCTCTGTAAAGTTTGCAACACTAACATCTTTGGCTCCTTTTTCAATAATAAAAAAGTTCTGAAGTTCTGACACCTGGGAACCCCACTAATCAGCTGTTTGAAGGAGACCACAGCACTTGTACAAGCACCATGAGCCCTTCTCTGTTTACATTGTATCATTCGTTGCATAGTGGCCAAGCAATGTAACTATAGCCTCATCCTATACATCACACGGTCACTATAAAACAGTACAGCGTGCAATATAAACAGAGAAGGAGTCACCGTGCCTGCACGTGCGTCATGGCCTTTTCAAACAGCTGATCAGTGGGGTCCCAAGTGTCATAACCCAGATCTCTTATTGATGATCTATCCTGAGGACTGATCATCAATAAAAATGAGCTGTAAGAGCCCTGTCGTAAAGCCCAAGTACTCCTTAATTTAATACTACCCAATTGCCCCCTTATATTATGCCCCCTGACAAATACTGCTCCCTATTGCCTCCTTATATTAATGATCCCAGTTATGTTCATAAAGTCCTCAAATGACCCTTTATATTCACAATGTCCCCAATGACCCCTTTTATAAAAAATGTCCCTATAAGGGGTCATTAGGGGCATTATTAATGGGGGCAGATCATTTACATAAGGGGGCTGAAAGAATATAAGGGGCCTCTATTAAATATATATATATATATATATACTGTATATATATTGTGAGAGTAGAACCTAGAGGGCGCTAGGGAGCGACCCAAGGCCAGGCCTGAAAAGGCCCTCAGCCACACCTATGGGTGGGGCGTAACTCCAAAGGGAGTGGATACAGCGGCAGAGCTGCTGTCGAGTCCTGTAGGAAGCAGGGACTGTGGAACCAGCCAAGGACAGACAGGCGGTCTGTCCCAGGAGGGCTGGGGTCCAAAAGAGGACTTTTGGCTCAAGCGGAGCATAAGTCAGGCTGCTTGTTGCCCCCTAGGATAGATAAGGGTCAAGCAGTGAGTTAGTGCCCTAACTGTGGCCCAGGGTGTTTTTGTTTTGTTATGTTCCACCTTTTTCCTAAGCTGAAATAAAGCCATTTTACGTTACACTAGCACCGTCTGCACGCTGCTTCTCCGGCGCCCAGTACCACGAACACCATTGTCGGGTCCAGGAGTCTGCCGCCATTGAGATTAATCCCCCCAAATTGTCACTATATATATATATATATATATATATATATATATATATATATTTATACATATATATATATATATATATATATATATATATATATATATATATATATATATATCTTATATATATAAAAATGAGTTCCTGTCTGTCTGTCTGTCTGTTCTTTATGCGCGACCAAACGACTGGACCGATCCTCACCAAATTTGGCACATATGTACATCAGGTGTCCGGGAATATTATAGACTGGGTCTCAGCTCTCTTCGACGTACCGTTCCTGAGGTACAGTATTCCCAAAAAATGACAAAGCATTAGTCTATACAAGCCTGCAAGTCTTTCACTCATATTCCAACTGTCATACACACGGTCACATGTCCCTTATCAGCCAATAACAGCTCGCAGGCGCTTACTCTCCTCAGGCACACAGGTTTCCATAGCAACCAAGCTATGTAT
This sequence comes from Leptodactylus fallax, assembly GCA_947044405.1. Taxonomy (NCBI): domain Eukaryota; kingdom Metazoa; phylum Chordata; class Amphibia; order Anura; family Leptodactylidae; genus Leptodactylus; species Leptodactylus fallax. The sequence continues at coordinate 6,886,325 of CAMRHE010000024.1, forward strand.
GACCTGTATTAGTGAATAGCAGTTCACAGGACCTTAAATATTCAGTCATATCACGTGTATCAGCCAATATAAGTTCACATTTAATTTACCAGGTTTCCATAACAACACAGCCATAAATAGACTGTACCTATACTGGACTCAGTGGCGTAACTAGCAATGGCAGGGCCCCAAGGTGAACATTTGACATGGAACCCCCCCCCCCCCCGCACAAACTGCATTCCTGCACACACTGTTATGCCCCATACTCTCCTCAGGCACACAGGTTTCCATAGCAACCAAGCTATGTATGACCTGTATTAGGGTGGGTTCACACCTGCGCTTCAGTCTGTCCGTTGCCAATCCGAGAGAAAATCTCGGCGAACGGGATTGGCATCGGATACAGACAGGTCAGCGACGCATTGGTTAAAAACCCATTCATTTGAATGGGTTTTTAAAGCAATGCGAGGGTGTCCGATTGCACTCTCTGCGCTGCGAAACCGTTTTTTTTTCCTCGAACACGAAGTCCTGCATGTCCGACTTTGTTTCCGACAAAAAAAAAGGATTCGCAGCGCAGAGGGTGCAATCGGACACCCTCGCATTGCTTTAAAAACCCATTCAAATGAATGGGTTTTTAACCAATGCGTCGCTGACCTGTCTGTATCCGATGCCAATCCCGTTCGCCGAGATTTTCACTCAGATTGGCAACGGACGGACTGAAGCACAGGTGTGAACCCACCCTTAGTGAATAGCATAAATAGACTGTACCTATACTGGACTCAGTGGCGAAACTAGCAATGGCAGGGCCCCAAGGCGAACATTTGACATGGGACCCCCCCCCCCGGCAACCCCCCCACGCACACAAACTGCATTTCTGCACACACTATTATGCCCCATAGTGGCCACTGCATACACTATTAGGCCCCATAGTGGCCCTTGCACACAGTATTCTGCCCCATAGTGGCCCCTGCACACAGTATCATAGTGGCTCCTTCATATAGTATTATGCGCACTTCCCGCTACTTCTTCAATGTTGGACCAGATGTCACGTGAGCCAGGCATGTATCGCAACGCATAATGACGTCGGACTGGCCCACTGACATCTGGGACGCCACCAAGGAGGCCCGAAGTCTGCTGAAAAGACCCCAGAGTATAATGATAGCAGTGTTTGTGGGGTTCACGGCCCACTTACCTTACTTACCAATCCCTGTCTGTCTGTCTGTCTGTCTGTTCTTTATGCGCGACCAAACGACTGGACCGATCCTCACCAAATTTGGCACACATGTACATCAGGTGTCCGGGAATATTATAGACTGGGTCTCATCTCTCTTGGAGGTACCGTTCCTGAGGTACAGTATTCCCAAAAAATGACCAGCATTAGTCTATACAAGCCTGCAAGTCTTTCACTCATATTCCAACTGTCATACACACGGTCACATGTCCCTTATCAGCCAATAACAGCTCGCAGGCGCTTACTCTCCTCAGGCACACAGGTTTCCATAGCAACCAAGCTATGTATGACCTGTATTAGTGAATAGCAGTTCACAGGACCTTAAATATTCAGTCATATCACGTGTATCAGCCAATATAAGTTCACATTTAATTTACCAGGTTTCCATAACAACACAGCCATAAATAGACTGTACCTATACTGGACTCAGTGGCTTAACTAGCAATGGCAGGGCCCCAAGGCGAACATTTGACATGGGACCCCCCCCCGGCAACCCACCCACACACACAAACTGCATTTCTGCACACACTATTATGCCCCATAGTGGCCCCTGCATACACTATTAGGCCCCATAGTGGCCCTTGCACACAGTATTCTGCCCCATAGTGGCCCCTGCAAACAGTATCATAGTGGCTCCTTCATATAGCATTATGCGCACTTCCCGCTACTTCTTCAATGTTGGACCAGATGTCACGTGAGCCAGGCATGTATCGCAACGCATAATGACGTTGGACTGGCCCACTGACATCTGGGATGCCACCAAGGAGGCCCGAAGTCTGCTGAAAAGACCCCAGAGTATAATGATAGCAGTGTTTGTGGGGTTCATGGCCCACAGGCCTTACTTACCAATCCCCGCTCCTGCTCACAGCCTCCTCTGCAGAAGGTGAAGTGCAGGCGGCCGTGAGCAGGAGTGGGGATCGGTAAGTAAATAGGGCCCGTTACCTGCTGGTGTTAAAAAAAAAAAAAAAACATCAGAGGCCCGCCGGGTCCCCTAATGTCCCGGGCCCTGTGGCAGCTGCTACCACTGCTAAACCGGTATTTACGCCACTGACTGGACTGCCATACTGGATTTCAGCATTCTTATAAATTGAAATGTTTTTTAAACTACTCATGTCCCCTGCAGCAAATCGCATGGCTGCTGCTCAAGCTAATGAAAACTATCAGCAGACCCAAGCCTGTCTCCAATCTGATAAGGTATGTTACAGACAACAGCGAGCTGCTGAAACTCCCCAGCAGACCCAAGCCCGTCTCCAATCTGACAAAGCATTGTCAGCCACATGCACACAGCTGCACTCCAGGTTTCAATAACAACCCAGCCATTTTTCTTCACTGCTGTAGGTCAGCTTTAAAGGGGCAGGGCGCTGTTGATGACACTGTTACACAAGGTCACATACACACAGCTTTACTCCAGGTTTTCCATAACAACCAATCGCAGGTTTTTCACTGATATCCAAACTGAGATGCACATGATCACATGACACTTATGGACCAATGGAAAATTGCAGGTTCAGTCTTGACATACACACAGCTTTACACCAGGTTTCCATAGCAACCAAGCTATTTATGTCCTGTATGAGTCAATAGCAGTCCTTAAATATTCAGTCATATGACGTGTATTAGCCAATGTAAGTTCACATTTCATTTACCAGGTTTCCATAGCAACACAGCCATAAATAGACTATACCTATACTGGACTGCCATACTGGATGTCAAGTGCAAAACTGGCCAATTCTTATGGGGTCACTACACAAACAAAAAATGAAATATACCCGTGCGAAGCCGAGTCCTTCCTCTAGTATATATATATAATAGGGAACAGCTCACACAGTGGGGGTCGGCAATGATCAAGTTCACGCAGGCAGAGGGTTTTAACACTCCAATGGTCCTTTATTTAGGCGCTTCAGCACAGAACGACATTATATAAACAGAACAAAAGCCTAAGCCTGTCCGGCTCTAAATAAACAGCAGCATGCCCCTCACTAGCCTAGCGCAGGCAAATACATATCAGCAAGTGTATAAACCTCCATTCCAGAGGTGCTCTCTCTTCCAGCCAGCAACTTGTCAGCCCTCCTTTTGCCAGGCTTCCTTCCTCAGTAGTCACTCACAGGAAGCCTCAGCTGAGAGCACCAGGGAGTAGGGGAAAACCCAGTAGTGGACCAGGGGTGTGGACTGGAAGACTCCCACTGCCAACCTATCCTCCAGTCCAGAAAATCCAGCCCATGTAACTTAAAGAAAATCCCTAGCAGACTATGCTCTGCGAAGGCAAAATGTATCTTCCTGGATTTCTGTTACCTCGTCTGGCTGAGGAAACCATGCGAGATATACACCCCGTCCAGCACTTTACCATACACTTTACTACAAATCCCCCCTCTTCTCCAGACGAGAGGTCTGGGCACGTTTACTGAACATACAGTACACCCTGGACAACGCATCCGCATTTCCCTGTAATTTCCCTGTTCTGTGTTCCACCTTAAAACATAAATTTTGTAAGGAGAGAAACCATCTGGTCACTCTTGCATTTCTCTCCTTTTTTTGTTTCATCCAGGTTAGAGGAGCATGGTCTGTCACTAACACAAACTCTCTACCCAGCAGATAATATTTCAGGGATTCCATCGCCCACTTGATAGCCAGACACTCTCTTTCCACTATGGCATAATTTTTCTCTGCTGGGGTCAGTTTCCTACTCAGGTACATTACTGGGTGTTCTTCCCCATATACCACCTGTGACAGGACTGCTCCCAAACCTGTATCAGACGCATCCGTCTGGACTAGAAACTGTTTTCTGAAATCCGGGGAAACGAGCACTGATTGTTCACACAGGGCAGATTTTAGGCTCTGAAAAGCCTTTTCTGCCTCTGGGGTCCACTTCACCATTACTGACTTACTGCCTTTTGTTAAGTCCGTCAATGGTGATGCAACAGAGGCAAAATTGGGCACGAACCGACTGTAGTACCCAGTTATGTCAAGGAAGGCTTTGACCTGTTTTTTTGTTAATGGCCTAGGCCAGTTCTGTATCGCCTCAATTTTATTGATCTGGGGTTTAACCAGGCCTTTACTAATGATGTAACCCAGGTATTTTGCTTCCTCTAGTCCCACTGCACACTTCTCAGGGTTTATGGTTAGGCCCGCATCACTGATAGAGTCTAATACCGCTTGTACCTTACAGAGGTGACTTCTCCAGTCAGATGAAAAAATGACCACATCGTCCAGGTAAGCGGTGGCATAATCACGATGTGGTCTCAAGATCAGATCCATCAGCCTCTGAAATGTAGCAGGGGCCCCATGTAATCCGAATGGCATCACTACATACTGGAACAGATCTGGAGTGGAGAATGCAGTCTTCTATTTAGCCTCATCAGATAACGCTATCTGCCAATAACCCTTTGTAAGGTCAAAAGTTGTGAAATACCTTGCCCTCCCAAGCCTCTCAATCGGTTCATCTACTCTGAGCATGGGGTATGCATCAAATTTTGACACTTCATTTAGTTTTCTGAAGTCATTACAGAACCTCCATGTCCCATTGGGTTTTGGGATTAGTACAATGGGGCTTGACCATGCACTGACAGACTCCTCAATGACACCTAATTCATTGACCTCAGAGGATACCGCCTTTCTATGGGCTTCTGGTATCCTGTAAGGCTTCATGTTCACTTTATTGTTAGGTTCAGTTTTAATATGGTGTTTTATCAGATGAGTACGGCCTGGTAAGTCAGAAAACTTGCGTAGGAACTCCCTTACCTCCTGCTTCTGGTGCACTGACAGTGCCTCATCTATCCCTACTGGGGGAATTGGCTGTATCCCCTCCTTAACCACAGCCTGGGTGGCTACCAAAGACTCCCGATCTTTCCACGGTTTGATCAGGTTTATGTGGTAAACCTGGAAGGGTTTTCTCCTGTCTGGTTGATGCACCCTGTAGTTCACCTCACTCACTCTTTCTACAATCTCATAGGGACCCTGCCACTTTGCCAGAAACTTACTTTCAACAGTGGGTACTAGAACCAGGACCCTGTCCCCAGGATTAAAGGCCCTTACCCTGGCAGACCTGTTATAAATTCTGCTCTGGGCCTCCTGAGCTCTTTGCAGATGCTCTTTGACAATAGGCATCACTGTCGCTATTTGGTCCTGCATCTGGGCCACGTGTTCAATAACACTTTTATATGGGGTGGCCTTGGTCTCCAAGGTTTCTTTGGCAATATCTAACAAACCCCTTGGATGCCGGCCATAGACTAACTGAAAGGGTGAAAACCCTGTGGATGCCTGAGGTACCTCTCTGATAGAGAACATGAGATAGGGTAACAGACAGTCCCAGTCCCTGCCATCCCTTTCCACAACCTTTTTTAGCATATGCTTCAAGGTTTTGTTAAATCTCTCCACTAATCCATCCATTTTAGTGTGGTACACTGATGTACGGTGGTGCCTGATTTTAAACAATTTGCAAAGCTCTTTCATGACCTTTAACATAAAGGGTGTACCCTGGTCAGTAAGGATTTCTTTAGGGATCCCTATACGAGAGAACATGTAAAACAACTCCCGAGCAATATTCTTGGATGCCATGTTTCTTAATGGTATTGCCTCTGGGTAGCGGGTGGCATAGTCCAATACAACCAGAATGTATTGATGTCCCCTAGTAGACTTGACAATGGGCCCCACCAGGTCCATTGCAATTCTCTCAAATGGCACCTCAATAATGGGAAGTGGCACCGAAGGGCTACAGAAGTGAGATATTTGGGCACTTATCTGGCATGTGGGACATGACTCACAGTACCTTCTCACTTCTTCATATACTCCACGCCAAAAAAAACCTTTGGAGGACCCTCTCTTGTGTTTTGCTAGTCCGCAAATGACCCCCAAAAACATGGTTATGAGCTATGTCCAGCACCATGCGTCAGTATGGTTTTGGCACCAGAAGCTGTTCTACAATTTCACTGTTAACCTTGGTGACCCGGTACACTAGATCCCCATTCATGGCAAAATGTGGAAATTTCTGGTCAGCTTCTGGTTCCTGTGGTACACCATTTATTACCGTAACATTGGCCCGTGCAGTACTCAGAGTGGAGTCTCTCACTTGCTCGGTCCCAAAGTTACCCCGAGACATTTCTAAATATAACACCTGTTGTCCAGGTAGGGAAGTTTCTTCTTCTTCCCCTGCTAACACCTCAAGGGGAAAAAGTCATCATCATGCAGTTCAGGTAAACTCACATTTCCCCTTTGCCCCTCATTGGTACCACTGTTTTCAATGGTACTCTCACATGACCCATTATTTACAGGGGAAGGTACAGATTCTGCCGGAGTTTCTACACTGGCAGCAGAAGTGTTATCCCTTTTCCACAACTCCCAGTACAACGGAAAATCACGACCTAATATTACTTCATACATAAGTCTTTTTACAACCCTGACTTCATAGGTTACAGTTCCAGATGGCGTTACCAATTTAACAGAGGCCACAGGGTAAGCTACGATATCCCCATGGATGCACAGTACTCTTATGTGTTTGTCCGGCACATAGTCCCTAGCCACAAGGCTGGCCCGAACCAAAGTCACCAGGCTACCAGAGTCCAGAAGGGCCTTCATGGAGTGGTCATTTACCTTCACCATACAAACATGTGGCTCAGTCCCTGGCCCCGGAATGGGTGCACAAACAGATTCCGCAAATAGCGTCTGTCGCCAACTAGCATCACACTCCATGGGCTCTGAGGTAAGAGGGCAATAGGCGGCCACATGTCCCCATTCATGGCACCTCCAGCACTGGGGAGTCCCGGGCCTCCTTAGCAGGGAGTCCTTTCTAGGACCAGAGGGCCCCTGGGTTTCAAGTTCAGTCTTTTGCCATCGCCCAAATTCCAGAGCCCTGCTCCCTTTCACACTTTTCCACACACCTCCAGCTGGAACTCTCTTACCCTCAGATGTCACGGGTCTGGCCATCCTGGGAGGTGTTGGTGCTGCATGGACATCACGGAGGTAGTCCTCGGTTGCTAGGTACCTTTCCACCAGGTTGACGAGCTGCTCAGCAGTCTTGGGGTCTCCATGTCCAACCCACCATTGTAGCTCTCCCGGGAGGGTCCTGAAGTAATGGTTGACCACCACCTTTTCCACGATCTGGGCTGGTGTAGAAGACTCTGGTTCCAGCCACTTTCGCACCAGATGAATTAGGTCATACATCTGGGACTGCGCAGGTTTGTCCATGGTGTAGCTCCAACTGTGGACTCTCCTGGCACGAACAGCTGGCGTAACACCCAAGCGAGCAAGGATCTCCATTTTCAGTTTAGTATAGTCCCGGACATCCTGCTCCCTGAGGTCTTAGTAAGCCTTTTGCGGTTCACCTGACAGAAAGGGCGCAATCACTTCTGCCCACTCTGCAACTGGCAGTCTCTCTCTCTCCGCCACTCTCTCAAACACATCACAAGGCATTATGGGAAAGGAGCTGGGAGCTCATGCGCCCTCTGTTGGATGTAACAGATCCTCAATTTGCTTTTGACTCACCGAGTCTTGAGACAGCAAAAGGGATTTTAGCCAAGCCAATTTCATTTATCTGCATACAGCGCTGTTTCCAGATTTTTGTCCCTCATCAGTACAGAGCAAAATGAACTGGCTGGCTTTGTGGGAGGCAATGAGTGGGTTATGGACAGAGACATCTCTCCTTGAGGAGAGCACCAGTGAAGGTGTGTAGAGTTTTAAATTGCCTTTCGCCCTCTACTAAGCATCTACATATCACAAGGCATTATGGGAAAGGAACTGGGAGCTCATGCGCCCTCTGTCGGATGTAACAGATCCTCAATTTGCTTTTGACTCACCGAGTCTTGAGACAGCAAAAGGGATTTTAGCCAAGCCAATTTCATTTATCTGCATACTGCGCGGTTTCGGGATTTTTGTCCCTCATCAGTATAGAGCAAAATGAACTGGCTGGCTTTGTGGGAGGCAATGAGTGGGTTATGGACAGAGACAGCTCTCCTTGAGGAGAGCACCAGTGAAGGTGTAATGCCTTGTGACATGTAGATGCTTAGTAGAGGGCGAAAGGCAATTTAAAACTCTACACACCTTCACTGGTGCTCTCCTCAAGGAGAGATGTCTCTGTCCATAACCCACTCATTGCCTCCCAGAAAGCCAGCTAGTTCATTTTGCTCTGTACTGATGAGAGACAAAAATCCCAAAACAGCGCTGTATGCAGATAAATGAAATTGGCTTGGCTAAAATCCCTTTTGCTGTCTCAAGACTCGGTGAGTCAAAAGCAAATTGAAGATCTGTTACATCCAACAGAGGGCGCATGAGCTCCCAGCTCCTTTCCCATGATGCCTTGTGATATGTAGATGCTTAGTAGAGGGCGAAAGGCAATTTAAAACTCTACACTCTCTCAAACACAGTGAGGTAGGCCTCAATGTTGTCATCGGGTGTCATCTTTTGCAAGATCCGCTGAACAGCCCTCCTGACATTAATAGTCACAGGAGGACTTACCTCCACTCGTTGGGGCTGAGCCACGACAGTCTCTCTGAGCGCAGCAATCTGCTCCATTAACAGGCAATTAGTTTCTTGTTGCTGTGCCATGGCCTGTTGTTGCTGCACATTGATCTGCTGCTGCGCTTGTTGCTGGGCTTGTAAAGCTTCTGCATGAAACTTTTGTTGCTGTTCCATAGACTGCTCATGTCTCAGATTAGCTTGAACCAGCTGCTTTATTACCTCCTACATTGTGCTGGATGGGCCTTGCAATGCAGTAGCAGCTTTCACCCAAGACAAATGCAAGCCTAGCAACATCTGCCCGCATCCTCAACCAATTGTAGGGAACAGCTCACACGGTGGGGGTCGGCAATGACCAAGTTCACACAGGCAGCGGGCTTTAAAACTGCAATGGTCCTTTATTTAGCTGTCTCAGCACAAAATGACATTATATAAACAGAACAAAAGCCTAAGCCTGTCCAGCTCTAAATAAACAGCAGCATGCCCCTCACTAGCCTAGTGCAGGCAAATACATATCAGCAAGACACAATAAAAAGTGTATAAACCTCCATTTCAGGGGTGCTATCTCTTCCAGCCTGCAACTTGTCAGCCCTCCTTTTGCCAGGCTTCCTTCCTCAGCAATCAATGACAGGAAGCCTCAGATGAGAGTACCTGGAAGTAGGGGAAAACCCAGTAGTGGACCAGGGGCGTGGAATGGAAGACTCTCACTGCCAACCTGTCCTCCAGTCCAGAAATTCCAGCCCATATAACTTAAAGAAAATCCCTAGCAGACTATGCTCTGCGAAGGCAAAATGTATCTTCCTGGATTTCCGTTACCTCGTCTGGCTGAGGAAACCAGGTGAGATATATACCCCATCCAGCACAGTATATATATATTGAATCCCCTTTTATTCTTTAAGCCCCTTATGTAAATGATCTTCCCCCTATAGTAATAATACTCCCAATGACCCCTTAAATTCTCTATGTCCCTTATATAAATTATCTCCCCCTTACAGTAATAATGTCCCCTAATGTGCCCTTTACGCCATATATAAGAACTGCCCAAAAAAATAAAAAATAAAACTTTTACTTACCTGCCTGCAATCCCTTGCTGCTCCACTTCCATCGTCTCTTTTCTCTGTGAGGTGTGTGAGCACAGACAAAACGTCTCACCACAGGAAAATGCTATGACGTCATTGCGCTGTCCTATTTGCAGATGGCTTGCAGAATGGCAACACATGCATGGCCCCACATCTCCCCCCCACAGTACACCCTGCACCCCACATCTCTCCCCCCACAGTACACCCTGCACCCCACATCTCTCCCCCCACAGTACACCCTGCACCCCACATCTCTCCCCCCCACAGTACACCCTGCACCCAACATCTCTCCCCCCCACAGTGCACCCTGCACCCCACATCTCTCCCCCCCCCACAGTGCACCCTGCACCCCACAACTCTCCCCCCTACAGTACACCCTGTATACCACATCTCTCCCCCCCCACAGTACACCCTGCACCCTACATCTCTCCCCCCACAGTATACTATGCACCCCACATCTCTCCCCCCAGTACACCCTGCTCCCTGCATCTCTCCCCCCACAGTACACCCTGCACCCCACATCTCTCCCCCCACATTATACTGTGCAACCCACTTCCCCCTAGTACACCCTGCACCCCACATATCCCCCACTGCAGTATATTGTGCACCCCACATCCCCCCAGTACACCCTGCACACCCTGCACCTCACATCTCTCCCCCCACAGCACTCCCTGCACCCCACATCTCTCCTACCACAGTACACCCTGCACCCCACATCTCTCCCCCCACAGTACACCCTGCACCCCACTTCCCTCCCCCCACAGTACACCCTGCACCCCATATTTCTCCCCACCACAGTACACCCTGCTCCCTATATCTCTTCCCCCACAGTACACCCTGCACCTTACATCTCTCCCCCCACAGTATACTGTGCACCCCAAATCTCCCCCCCACAGTATACTGTGCACCCCACACTCTCCCCCCCCCCACAGTACACCCTGCTCCCTACATCTCTCCCCCCCACAGTACACCCTGCACCCCACATCTCTCCCCCTCCCACAGTACACCCTGCATTGGACATTCTTCCATCTCCTAATTAATCTCTGTTTCTACTGATAGTAAATTCAAGAAGAACAAAGTAGGGGGAAATCTATATGGCATTCCAGCTGTGAATGGAGCTGCATTTCACAGCGGCTTCAGTACCAAAGGTTGCTGACTGCTGCTATAGTAGTCCTAACTAAGCATGTGAATGTAATTCATTGTCATATAAATTACTGGTATACTGATTCCTGATAAAAATTAACCAGAAATACATTAAGCCCATATGTTAGTATCAACTATTGTTTCCTTCCCCTTTAGTGGTTAGGGTCAGTTATCTACAACTCTGTTCTTGCATTCATCAGTAGAAACAGAGATTTAACGTTGCTCTATACCAGGGGTCGGCAACCCCCGGCACGCGTGCCAAGAGTGGCACGCGAGGCTTATTTCCCTGGCACGGCAGCGGAGTCCTCACCCAGCAGTTTCGATCGGACCAAACACGGCCGAAACAAAACTGCTATTATTATACTGTGGGGTCTCTTCAGACCCCCGAGTATAATAAGCGGAGCCCCAGGGGAGGTGATCAAACATAAAAAACAATGTTAACTCACCTTCCCTGGATCCGCAGCCACCCTGTGCTCTTAGGGCGCTTCTGCCTGACGTAAGAGACAGCAGACAGGGCCTCAGTGGTCACGTCGACGTCATTACGCATAATAATACGACATAACCCCTGAGACCCAATCAGCAGTCGCTGATGTCAGGGAGAAGCACCCACACAGTGGCTGCGGAGCACAGGAAAAAGTGAGTAAGGGTGCGTTCACATATGTCCGGCGCAGCTATCTGTTTCCCTCCGGCATGATGCACACAAGCTGGAGGGAAACTGATGCCAGGACGGATCCCATAGTTTTTTATGGGATCGGTTCTGGCACAAGAGGCATCAGTTCTGGCGCCGTATTTGTGCCTCAGCCGGATGGAAAAACGTTACCTGCAGCATTTTTCCATCCGGCTTTCTTAAAATTTCATTAGCGCCGGGTGCTGCCTTTAGATGGATGCGGTATCACCCGGCGTCTGCACAGTCTATGTACAGTAGTGAAGCCGGTAATTGCCGGCTTCACTACTGTACCTGAGTGAATTGCTCAGGACTGGTTCAAGCTATAAAGAAACACTTGGGTTCATTTTAAAGATGAGAATCTCCTCTTTAAAATGATACCAAGATCACCATGATCGTCCTTAAACATCCTGAGCGATTTTCTGGTGAAAATGATGTTCGGCATTGAAATCCCAATGCAGATCTCAATTCCCGACATCGTTTTAACAGTGAATCGCTCTGAATGTGTAAGGTCAATCATGGAGATCTTGGTATCGTTTTAAAGAGGAGATTCTCAACTTTAAAATGAATTGGTAGGATAATCTCCCAAAAAATGAGGTGTGGGGACCGCGCTTCACCAAAGATGCTTTATTATACTCAAATAACACAACGCGTTTCAGGGAAATCAGATCCCCTTTATCAAGTGACTAAGAGACTAAACATAAAAACAATAAAAGAATACACATGTAAAGAGTCAGTAATTGGAATTTAGAACCAGTGAAATTAATACCATTCTATGGGATAAAAGAAAAGTATCCCACCAGATAATATTGTCATGGATAGATAAATAATTAAATGAATAAATAGTGGTAATGAATGTACTCAAAAAAATAAATAATAAATAAGTAAAGCTAAAAGGCTAATAAATGCAATATAAAATCAAAATGCACATAAGAGTAAAAAAATATACATAAAAAAGGTTTAAACCAATGTTTTTTGGTACTTACCAGCCTGAGGAGGTAGGCTGTGAGATCTGAAGTGAATGTGGAGACCACTTTCAGAAAGGCTTATAAAGGTATGGTGAAATGGGACCACCCCTAGGGGGAGGGGTTCAAACTTGTGGGTAAAGATTCGATTGAGAGATAGTTTTAATTGAGAATGGAAAAAAAAAAAAAAAGAGAATTTGATTGAAAGATAAAGTTTTAATTGAGAAGAGGAGAAAAAAAAAAGGGAAAAAAAAAAAAAAAAAAAAGGAGAAAATTATGAATTGGTAGCGCTAAAGGTTTCATTCGTGTCCGGAGATCGCTACTGTGCATGCGTGTAGCGATCTCCCGCTCTGAGTGATATGTTTCTGTGTAGGGCGCAGGACTGATCTGAACTATGATTGTTATGAAATATAGCACTAAAAAGAGGAAATGATATTAATGAGTAATGAGAGGGCGGACATCATGCTCATATGACTGGGGCTAGAGAATGTATCACAATACATGGATAAATGAAAATGAAAATGGGTAATAAACATATGATTATGGCTAAGAAATATATTTCACTATATACAAATATATACATAATAATTATAAGTGATAGGCATAGAACACAAATGATGACAATACATATGCATATGGGTTGAAACGAATGTACTGGAGGGGAGAAGATAATGCCGAACTCAATGGTAGCCTTGAGGGCATCAGTACAAAAACTTTCTTCAAAAAGGTAGACTGCAACAGTCTACTTGATTACCGTAGCTCCCATTACAGAAAATGGAAGGATAATGTACCATTCGGGCAATTCAAACGTATCCGGCGAAACTGTACGAAGGACTCAGACTTTAAAATCCAGAGCAAAATTCTAACCCAATGTTTCCAGGAAAAAAACTATCCTAAACGGATTATTCAAGCAGCAGAATCTAAAGCACAGTTTCTCACTCAATCTGAATGCCTTGTCCCCTTTTGGAAAAATACTAGTAAAGAATTCGGACATAATTTCATAACCACTTACAGTAATGCACATAGCAGGATCAGGATGATCCTGGACAAACACTGGACGATACTCCTGAATGATCCTCTACTTAATAAGAATATCCCCCATAAGCCATCAATCACTTTTAGAAGAGCAAAAACCCTGAAAAATCTATTGGCTCCTAGCAAACTGAGGTCTCTTACTAAACCTGTAGACCAGAATATGTCATATCCACAACCAAATGGTGTTTATAAATGTGAACACAAAAAATGTAAATGTTGTCACACAATTAACCATTCAGCCAAAACCATTACGAGCTTTTCAACAGGCGATATTTTTCAGATCAATCATTTCCTGAACTGCTCATCTTCCTTTGTCATCTATGTCCTGGAGTGCCCTTGTGGCCTCCAGTATGTAGGAAGGACCATCAGACCATTAAGGGAGAGGCTAAATAAGCACAGATCTAATGTAACTAATGGCTACCTCAAACACAGTGTATCAAAACATGCCTTGGTGTCGCATAAATCTTGTTTCGATGCATTTAAAATCACACCAATAGACCACATTCCTGCCCATACCAACAACAGATTTGAAAAGCTCAAGAGAAAGGAAATGTATTGGATTTTTAAATTTAACTCTCTAACACCAGCTGGGCTTAATGAAGCACTTGAGTCTGTATATGACTAGGTATTCTAAGGCGTGTGTACAGTACAGACCAAAAGTTTGGACACACCTTCTCATTCCAAAAGTTTTCTGTATTTTCATGACTATAAAAATTGTAGATTCACACTGAAGGCATCAAAACTATGAATTAACACATGTGGAATTATATACTTAACAAAAAAGCGTGAAACAACTGAAAATATGTCTTATATTCTAGGTTCTTTAAAGTAGCCACCTTTTCCTTTGATTACTGCTTTGCACACTCTTGGCATTCTCTTGATGAGCTTCAAGAGGTAGTCACCTGAAATGGTCTTCCAACAGTCTTGAAGGAGTTCCCAGAGATGCTTAGCACTTGTTGGCCCTTTTGCCTTCACTCTGCGGTCCAGCTCACCCCAAACCATCTCGATTGGGTTCAGGTCTGGTGACTGTGGAGGCCAGGTCATCTGGCGTAGCCCCCCATCACTCTCCTTCTTGGTCAAATAGCCCTTACACAGTCTGGAGGTGTGTTTGGGGTCATTGTCCTGTTGAAAAATAAATGATGGTCCAACTAAACGCAAACCGGATGGAATAGCATGCCGCTGCAAGATGCTGTGGTAACCATGCTGGTTCAGTGTTCCTTCAATTTTGAATAAATCCCCAACAGTGTCACCAGCAAAGCACCCCCACACCATCACACCTCCTCCTCCATGCTTCACGGTGGGAACCAGGCATGTAGAGTCCATTCGTTCACCTTTTCTGCGTCGCACAAAGACACGGTGGTTGGAACCAAAGATCTCAAATTTGGACTCATCAGACCAAAGCACAGATTTTCACAGGTCTAATGTCCATTCCTTGTGTTCTTTAGCCCAAACAAGTCTCTTCTGCTTGTTGCCTGTCCTTAGCAGTGTTTTCCTAGCAGCTATTTTACCATGAAGGCCTGCTGCACACAGTCTCCTCTTAACAGTTGTTGTAGAGATGTGTCTGCTGCTAGAACTCTGTGTGGCATTGACCTGGTCTCTAATCTGAGCTGCTGTTAACCTGCGATTTCTGAGGCTGGTGACTGGGATGAACTTATCCTCCGCAGCAGAGGTGACTCTTGGTCTTCCTTTCCTGGGGCGGTCCTCATGTGAGCCAGTTTCTTTGTAGCGCTTGATGGTTTGGGCACTGCACTTGGGGACACTTTCAAAGTTTTCCCAATTTTTTGGACTGACTGACCTTCATTTCTTAAAGTAATGATGGCCACTCGTTTTTCTTTACTTAGCTGTTTTTTTCTTGCCATAATACAAATTCTAACACTCCATTCAGTAGGACTATCAGCTGTGTATCCACCTGACTTCTGAACAACACAACTGATGGTCCCAACCCCATTTATAAGGCAAGAAATCCCACTTATTAAACCTGACAGGGCACACCTGTGAAGTGAAAACCATTTCAGGTGACTACCTCTTGAAGCTCTTCAAGAGAATGCCAAGAGTGTGCAAAGCAGTAATCAAAGCAAAAGGTGGCTACTTTGAAGAACCTAGAATATAAGACATATTTTCAGTTGTTTCACACTTTTTTGTTAAGTATATAATTCCACATGTGTTAATTCATAGTTTTGATGCCTTCAGTGTGAATCTACAATTTTTATAGTCATGAAAATACAGAAAACTCTTGGAATGAGAAAGTGTGTCCAAACTTTTGGTCTGTACTGTATATATTTGCATATGCACACATCGCTGGCATTATCTTCTCCCCTCCACTACATTCGTTTCAACCCATATGCATATGTATTGTCATCATTTTTATTCTATGCCTATCACTTATAATTATTATGTATATATTTGTATATAGTGAAATATATTTCTTAGCCATAATCATATGTTTATTACCCATTTTATTTTTCATTTATCCATGTATTGTGATACATTCTCTAGCCCCAGTCATATGAGCATGATGTCCGCCCTCTCATTACTCATTAATATCATTTCCTCTTTTTAGTGCTATATTTCATAACAATCATAGTTCAGATCAGTCCTGCACCCTACACAGAAACATATCACTCAGAGCGGGAGATCGCTACACGCATGCACAGTAGCGATCTCCAGACGCGAATGAAACCTTTAGCGCTACCAATTCATAATTTTCTCCTTTTTTTTTTTTCTTTTTTTCTTTTTTTTTTTTTTTCTCCTCTTCTCAATTAAAACTTTATCTTTCAATCAAATTCTCTTTTTTTTTTTTCCATTCTCAATTAAAACTATCTCTCAATCGAATCTTTACCCACAAGTTTGAACCCCTCCCCCTAGGGGTGGTCCCATTTCACCATACCTTTATAAGCCTTTCTGAAAGTGGTCTCCACATTCACTTCAGATCTCACAGCCTACCTCCTCAGGCTGGTAAGTACCAAAAAACATTGGTTTAAACCTTTTTTATGTATATTTTTTACTCTTATGTGCATTTTGATTTTATATTGCATTTATTAGCCTTTTAGCTTTACTTATTTATTATTTATTTTTTTGAGTACATTCATTACCACTATTTATTCATTTAATTATTTATCTATCCATGACAATATTATCTGGTGGGATACTTTTCTTTTATCCCATAGAATGGTATCATTAATTTCATTGGTTCTAAATTCCAATTACTGACTCTTTACATGTGTATTCTTTTATTGTTTTTATGTTTAGTCTCTTGTACACTTGATAAAGGGGATCTGATTTCCCTGAAACGCGTTGTGTTATTTGAGTATAATACAGCATCTTTGGTGAAGCGCGGTCCCCACACCTCATTTTTTGGGAGATTCTCCTACCAATCCATTACCTGTATACTGTCTGGATCCAGGAGATTCTGACGCCTAGAGGTTACGCAGTTCACATATACCAAAACATACTCTGGATCCATCCACTGTGTTAGTTGTGGGCCAGCACAACTTGAAAAAGTGAGAACCCACCTATACAAACATCCATAATATCTAACTATCCTGGTTGTGAGATCACCAATTGAAGGGGTACTGTTTACCATCAGACCCAGCCAGTTGAACACTCACTATAATATAGACCAGTGCTTTTGTGTTACTTAGTGGCATTCCACCATACTTTCAGTGGATGATCCTTGTTGTTTCTCCAATCATTTGACTACCTCCTGTTCTCAACACAATTATCTATGTACAACCTATTTTTTAAGCAACATTACGCTATGTGCCGCTCGGCGTTGTTTTTATTTTTGTTTTGAAGTACATCTTTAAAATGAATCCAGTTGCATCTTTGTGGCCCTAACAGATCCTTAGAAATGGGGCTCTAAAAGTGTCCGCCCCCCTCAGGCAGCATCTTAGAGCTAAGGAAGGAGGGGGGAGGAGGAGCCGCAGAGACAATGATAACTCATCATTGTCTGTGCATAAGCTGCAGATGACGGGGGTGGGTAGCAGAGACTTCCATCCATGTTATCCCCTCTCCTATCCTATCAATCAGAGAGTGTACTGTGCTTTTGCTCTCTGATAGTCACATAGAGGGACTATGTAACACCCCTCTGAGCCTAATCACATAACTAGGAAGTTATGGGCACTTTGACCCAGACATTTACCATCGTCCAGGTCGGAGCGCCAGAAGTGTCGCACCAAACACTTACACAACGCATGCACAAAGTCACCAATAAAGTTTACATTTTTTCACTGTCCCTGTCCTGTCCATACCTGATCTTTATAGAGTATAATACGCCGCCGGCCTCTCTAGTGATATCTGTTACACGCTAAAATAATAGTAATAGCAATTATCACTAGTATTATCACCATAATACCGTGTGCAGGGGCCGCTATGTAACATAATACCGTGTGCAGGGGTCGTCAAACTTACAATTATTGACCGGCACTCCGAGTACCTCAACTTTGATTTTTTTAATCGAAATCGGCACGCCGAACAAAAAAGGTTGCCTACCCCTGCTCTATACAGTAAAGGGCAGGTAAAAAAAAAAAAAAAAAAAAAACAGCACCCACCAAAACTAAAATTTTATATAGCATAAACAAGTCTTGTTACTCCTCCTCCTTTTTTGGGATATACATCAACACAGCACCACCTGGAAAGGTCAGTCCATCTTCTACAAAGATACATACAAAGACATGATCATTGATGAGTGCAGGACAGGCAAAAAGTTGGTGTTTCTATGTAAACCAAGTGATGATGGCTCCAAAATCTATAATAAACCGGTTAAAGTCCAAACTAGATACAGTCCTCTCATCTCTTCAAGAATTACAGCAGCCTGATAATCCTATATAAGAGAGGTAGATGCTAAATTCTTCAACAGTAAAGAGTTGTAGACTTTATTATTCCAAACAAGCTTGATTCTACAGAGAATCCATCAAAGAGCATAGTAAATAAAACCACAGTTACATGTTGTACAGTGGCGTAACTAGGAATGGCTGGGCCCCAAGGCGAACATTTGACATGGGGCCTCCCCCTGAACCGCCGCCCCTGACTCCCTCCCCCCGGACCGCCCCCTCCAACCCCCCCCCCCCCCCCAAAAAAAAAACGCATTCCTGCGCACACTATTACAGTATGTGCCATAGTGGCCCCTGTACACAGTATCAAGTCCCATAGTGGCCCCTACACACAGTATCATGTCCCATAGTGGCCTCTGCACACAGTATCATGTCCCATAGTGGCCCCTGCACACAGTATCATGCCCCATAGTGGCCCCTGCACACAGTATCATGTCCCATAGTGGCCCCTGCACACAGTATCATGTCCCATAGTGGCCCCTGCACATAGTGTCATGCCCCATAGTGGCCCCTGCACACAGTATCATGTCCCATAGTGGCCCCTGCACACAGTATCATGTCCCATAGTGGCCCCTGCACACAGTATCATGTCCCATAGTGGCCCCTGCACACCCCCCCCCAGTATTTTGCCCCATAGTGGCCCCTGCACACACTATTATATGCCCCATTGTGGACCACCCATGAACAATTATTATACATTAGGGTCTTTTCAGACCCCAGTATATAATGATTGGAGACCCAGGGGAGGATAGAAACATAAAAAAACAACGTTGCTTACCTGTTCCTCGCTCCGGTGCATGCCCGTGCGCTACTCCGGCCTTCTTCAATGTTGGACCAGGCCAGCGTCACGTGATGCGGGCCGGCGTCGCGACGCAAAATGACGTCGGCTGACATCTGGGACGTCACCAAACAGGCCCGAAGCCTGGAGAAGCGCAGGAGAGGTAAGTACAGTGTTTTTTATGTTCCCTCACCTCCCCTGGGCCTCCGATTATTATACTCCGGGGTCTGAAAAGACCCCGAAGTATAATGATAGCAGAGATTGTAGTGTTCGGGCCGCGGCCTCACATACCGATCCCCGCTCCTGCTCACAGCCGCCTCCGCAGAATCGGAAGCGCAGGCGGCCCTGAGAGGGACCCCGGGGATCGGTAAGTATATAGGGCCCGTTACCTGCTGGGGTTACTCCAGCAGGTAACGGACTATTAAAAAAAACAACAAAAAAAAACGCATCGGGGGCCCGCGGGGCCCCGTAATGTCCCGGGCCCTGTGGCAGCTGCTACCGCTGCTACCCCGGTAGTTACGCCCCTGATGTTGTATCTTCTTACCTACCTTGAGTTTTGCTTGCAGCAGCTTCTTTCAGGTCATTTTTCTTACACACTCCTCCCCTTTCTTGTCTATATATCAATGCTATATAGAGGAAGGACACTAAAATACATGCAAAAGACGTGTATGTTGCCTATAGAAGATGTGAGGATAAAGTTCATTCCCAAGACCAAAACCGCAGTAATTTGTGGTAAAATCATGTGCAGTTTTGCCACATGTCACACTGCAATTGCATCAACAGGAAGCTAGGATCGGTTGTCACTTTATGCATTGTTGTACAATATATTTGATGTGCAATTTCATTTAATAAATACCTTTAAATCTAAAATATTTTCTTTAAAGGAAGTCTGTCATCAGTATCTAGCATATCAACCCAGCCCCACAGAAAGATATGTTAGGGTGACCTGAATTAAACAGAGTTGATATTGCTATTTTTGTAGGGGTGGACATAGACAGCTAAGGGCCCCTATACATGAAAAGTTATGAGCTCCTTGTTTTTCAATAGTTTAGCATAGAGAACTCCTGTATGTCTCTCTAACAATCTATCCATAATGGACAATAGAAAGTTGTTGGTGCAACTAAACTTTCGGACAACTTTTGATTTCTGTCAGTATTTGTGTCAAATAAATTTTGTTATATACTTTGTTGGTCCTTTCTGTGAAATCCTGCATTTTTCTCTCTTTTCTGCCTCTCACTGAATGTAACTGTGTACAGGAGTACGGGGCTGTGTAATATGTAGAGAAAATGAGGGTTGGGGAGGGTCACTTCAAACAGTTATATCTCGAACATTATAAAACTTGCTTTTGGTGTCATATGAAAGAGGAGATTCTCACTAATGCTGCAGTGCTATCTAAATTATTTCCAGACATATCACTGATTGAAAACACAGTCAGGATTAGTATATTTATATACTGCTGTATAATATACAGTATATGATATAAAAATCCCAATCCCTTTGTGTTTTCAACCAGTGATATCTCTAGAAATAATTCAGGATTTTCACAGAAATGATGCAATAATTTGTCAATAAAGTATATGACAAAATTTATTTATATGACAAAATTTATTGATGTCACAAATACTGCCAGAATGTCAAAAGTTGTCCGAAAGTTTAGTTACGCTTTAAGTTGATGGGGCTTCCTGACCTCCTGCACATAGTACTTGCCTAATTTTAGCTCCTGGCATGAGGGAGAATTTTTTTCATTATTCACTCTGAATCATTATTGTGGTTCCTTGCAGCGGTCAATGCCCCTCACACATTCTCTGGAACCTCACAGGCTCTGTTACTAGATATGGCCAAACTACTCTGATATCATTTCACAGAAGTAAATTAGAGCAGAGTATCCTGATTGTAGCCCTCTCTTCTGGATTGTATTATTGATATGATACGCATCTTGAAGCTGAGTTCAAACATTGTAGGTCATGATAGAGCAAGAAACCATGTGGACATGTAGTATTTATATTCATGGTTAATGGCTGCAGGATTTTCCTGGTAAACATGGTGTTTTAACTTTATTTCTACGCAGACATTAACATGATTTTAGTGCTGGTTCGCTGGTAAGATCTCTGTTTACATGAAAAATATATGAAAATACTGCACTGGCAGCATATCTGCACAGTTTTATACCATAACATGCAAATACAGCCTTAGACCAGACCCCAAAATCAAAACAGACCTCAGACCACACTCCCAAATAAATAGAATTACAGATCTCAGACCTCCAAACAAGGTACAGACCCACCCCATACCCCAAAAAAAAACAACTTGAGTAATAACTGAGAATTATATCGAGTTTACCGGGCAATAGAAGTGGTACTATGTGCTTTCTATAAATACAGAATAAGAGGAGAAACTGAGAATTGCCTCCAGGATATAGAAAAAGAGAAGTAGTACTGTGCAGTGTCTACGTGTATATATATATATATATATATATATATTTAAGTATATATATATATATATATAGAATAAGGGCTGAGAATTATACCAGGCATACAAGACAAGAAAAGTAGTACTGTGCACCATCCATATACAGTGGGTATATGGATGGTGATATTTCAGTTTTTCTTTTTTAATAAATTTGCAAAAATATCTACATTTCTGTTTTTTTTTTCTGTCAAGATGGGGTGCTGAGTGTACATTAATGAGAAATAAAATGAACTTTTTTACTTTTAGCAAATGGCTGCAATGAAACAAAGAGTGAAAAATTTAAAGGGGTCTGAATACTTTCCGTACCCACTGTATAACTATGGTAAATCCTGTTTAACCCCTTAACGACATTGGACGTACTATTACGTCCTGCGCACTTGGTACTTAGCGCAACAGGGCGTAATAATACGCCCTGGGGCGGCCGCCTGCTCACTATCTGAGTGGGCGGCATCGGAACCGGGTGTTAGCTGTAACTGACAGCTAACACCCTACTCCTTATCCCCCGGTCGGAACAGAGTTCCGATCGGAGGTTTTAACCCCTTGGATACCGCGGTCAAACATGACCGGGGCATCCAAGGGGTTCCGCCATGTTGCCGCTCCGATCGGCACCCCCCCGCGGCGAGATCGGGGGGTGCCGATAGCTATAATCTGCAGCCCGGGGTCTGCCCAGTGACCCCAGGCTGCCTGGAGACCCCACTACCTGGTTGATCCTGCCGAGAACTGCGGAAGTGAGCGCTATGTGTCTGCATAGCCTCACTTCCTGTATAGACTGCAAGACACTTGTGTGCTCGTGTCTTGCAGTCTATAATGCTGAGCCAGCAATCAAAGCATTGCTGGCTCAGGTGTCCTAATGGGACACATGAAAAAATAAAAAAAAGGTGAAAAAAAATAAAATAAAGTGAAAAAAAATTAATAAAAGAATAAAGCCCCAAAAATTCCCTTTTCCTATATAAAATGAATTATATAAAAAAAAAAAAACTAAAAATTTATAAAAACAATGCATATTTGGTATCGCCGCGTCCGTAACAACCTGTACAATAAAACTGAAACAATATTTAATGTACACAGTGAACGTCGGGAAAAAAAAAAACGGAAAAAACTCGCCAAAAGTAATGATTTTTTGCAATCTCACCTTACAAAATATGCCATAAAAAGTGATTAAAAAGTCATATGTACCCCAAAATAGTACCAATAAAAAGCACAGGTTGTCCTGCAAAAAATAAGCCCTAAACCAACTCTGTAAACCATAAAATAAAAATGTTACGCATCTCAGAAAATGGCGATGCAAAAACAATTAATTTATGTCCCCAAATGGGTTTTTGTTCTGCAAAATTAGTATGGCATAAAAAAAACTTTATAAATGAGGTATCGCCGTAATCGTACCGACCCGTAGAATAAAGGTAACATGTTACTTATGCTTTATGCTGCATGGTGAAAAATTTCAAAAGTAAAACACAGTGCCAGAATTTATGTTTTTTCTTTTAATCCAACAAGAAAGAGTTAATAAAATTTATTCAATAAGTTATAGGCTCCCAAAGATGATGTCATTACAAAATACATCTCACCCCGCAAACAACAAGCCCTCATATGGCTACATCACCAGAGAAATAAATAAAATATAGCTCGTACAATGTGAAGACAAAAACTCCCAAAAATCGCCAAATCATTAGAACACAACTGGCTGCGTCAGGAAGGGAATGTATAAGCTGTGTGAGCGTATATTAGGGGACAAACCAGATTTAGAGCTTATGAGGGAAAATAAATCAGAATTGACCTCCAGAGTGACCTCCGCAATAATAGGAACTACTGGGGAAATAGTAGGGAATTTGGTGTTCCCAATGTACTCCGCACAGCTTACCTATTCACTTTTCCCCATCCGCTGTGTATTCACGTCTGGGATACTAATGCTTACTACACCCCTTGATAAATTCTTTGAGGGGTGCAGTTTTCAAAATGGGGTCACTCCTTTGGGGAATCCACTGTTATGGTACCTTACAGGCTCTGCAAACATGACATGGCGTCCAGATACCAAACATCTGAATCTGCACTCCATAAGCCACATAGCGCTCCTTCTCTTCTGCGCCCTGCTGTGTGCCCAAACTGCAGTTTATGCCCACATGTATGACACTGGTGTACCCAGGGTAACGTACTTAATGTCATATGTGGGTATAAACTGCTGTTTGGGGACTGCCGGGCACAGAGTGGAAGGAGCGCTATTTTGGTTTTTGGAGCACAGGCTTGGACGGTTTGGTTTTTGGACGCCATTGCACTTTTGCAGAGCTGAAACGCCAGTAAAGTGGAATCTCCTCACATGTTACCCCATTTTGGAAACTACACCACTGAAGGAATTTATCCAGGGGTACAGTGAGCATTTTTAACCCCCAAGTGTTGCTATAATTTATTATCCATAAATGAATACGCAGCTGATTGTGAAAGGTGAAAATGACAATTTTTCCAGGAATACATAATTTCAGTGCGTAATATGTTGTACCCGGCTTGTATCAGAGATGCCCGGGATCACCGCTTACCAGTTTTTGGATGGGCCGAGAGGGGGCAACTGTGTGTCTCTGCAGACATAAGCTAGGCACAACATATCGGGCACTGAAATGGTGTATCTCTGGAAAAATGTTATTTTTAACTTTTCATTATCATCTGCGCATTCATTTCTGGAAATTAAAAGAATGCAACACTTAAGGGTTAATAATGCTCGCTACACCACTTGATAAATCCCTTGAAGGGTGTAGTTTCCAAAATGGGGTCACAAGTCTGTGGATTCCATTTTACTGGCAATTCTTGGGCTCTGCAAAAGTGACATGGTGTCCATAAACCAAACTGTGCTCTAAAAACCAAAATAGCGCTCCTTCCCTTCTGTGCCCGGCTGTTCCCAAACAGCAGTTTATACCCACATATGGCATTAAGTACGTTATCCTGGGTACACCAGTGTCATACATGTGGGCATAAACTGTCATTAGGGCACACAGCAGGGTGCAGATGTGAAGGAGCACTATGTACTTTTGGACCGCAGATTTATTGTTGGTTTTTGGGTGCCATGTCACATTTGCAGAGACCCTAAAATCGCCCCTGCAAAATGGGGGTCACTTCTTGGGGAATTCCAGTTTACTGGCACCTCCAAGGCTCTTCAAAAATAACATGGCGACCAGAAAGAAAAAACACAGTGCTCCTTCCTTTCTGAGCCCTGCTGTGTTCCCAAGCAGCAGTTTACACCCACATATATAATTTTTTTCCCCCCTGGGATAGCCCACTTAATAGTTTTAGGAGTTCATGTCTCTGATGCCACAAAGTGGCCGCAACATATTCTGAAATTGGATATTTCTTCAAAAACTTCAATTTTCACTTTGTACATTAATTTTTGGGAAGCATTTTTAGGCTCAAAATGATAATACCCCTTGATACATTCCTTGGGGGGTGTAGTTTCTAAAATGGGGTCCCTTTTGAGGGGTTTCCATTGTATTGGTACTTTAGGGGCTCTGCAAATGCGACATGGCACCTGAAAACTATTCCAGCCACTTCTGCCCTCCAAAAGCCAAATAGCGCTCTTTCCATTCTGAGCCCCACCATGTACCCATACAGCAGATTATAATCACATATGGGGCATTTCTGTGTTCAGAAGAAATTGTGTAACAAACTGTGGGGAGCTTTTTCTTCTTTAACCACTTGCAAAAATTAAAAATATGTCGCTAAATGGACGGTTTATTGGAAAAAAAGTAATTTTTCATGTTTACATCCCAATGATGATAAAATCTGTGAAACAGCTGTGAGGTCAAAATGCTCACTATACCCCTAGATAAATTCTATGAGGGGTGTAATTTCCAAAATAGGGTCACTTTTGAGGGGTTTCCATTGTATTGGTACTTTAGGGGCTCTGCAAATGCGACATGGCACCCGAAAACTATTCCAGCAAAATCTGCCCTCCAAAAGCTAAATAGCGCTCTTTCCATTCTGAGCCCCACCATGTACCCAAGCATCAGATTACAACCACATATGGGGCATTTCTGTGTTCAGGAGAAATTGTGTAACAAACTTTGGGGAGCTTTTTCTCCTTTGTCCTCTTGTAAAAATGAAACATTTGGGGCTAAATTGACAGTTTATTGGAAAAAAAAGAAATTTTTCATTTTCATGTCCCAATGTTAATAAAATCTGTGAAACAGCTGTGGGTTCAAAATGCTCACTATACCCCTTGACATGTTCTGTGAGGGGTGTAATTTCCAAAATAGGGTCACTTTTGAGGGGTTTCCATTGTATTGGTACTTTAGGGGCTCTGCAAATGCGACATGGCACCCGAAAACTATTCCAGCAAAATCTGCCCTCCAAAAGCTAAATAGCGCTCTTTCCATTCTGAGCCCCACCATGTACCCAAGCAGCAGATTACAACCACATATGGGGCATTTCTGTGTTCAGGAGAAATTGTGTAACAAACTTTGGGGAGCTTTTTCTCCTTTGTCCTCTTGTAAAAATGAAACATTTGGGGCTAAATTGACAGTTTATTGGAAAAAAAAGAAATTTTTCATTTTCATGTCCCAATGTTAATAAAATCTGTGAAACAGCTGTGGGTTCAAAATGCTCACTATACCCCTTGTCATGTTCTGTGAGGGGTGTGGTTTCCAAAATGGGGTCACTTTTAGGGGGTTTCCACTGTTTTGGTACTTTGGGGTCTCTGCAAATGCAACATGGCACCTGAAAACTATTCCAGCAAAATCTGCCCTACAAAAGCAAAATAGCGCTCTTTCCATTCTGAGCCCCACCATGTACCCATTCAGCAGTTTACGACCACATATGGGGCATTGCTGTGTTCAGGAGAAATTGTTTAACAAACTATGGGGTCCTTTTTCTCCTTTAACCCCTTGTGAAAATGAAAACTTTGGGGATAAAGTGACGTTTTAGTAATTTTTCATTTATACATCCCAATGTTAGTAAAATCTGTGAAACAGCTGTGGGGTCAAAATGCTCACTATACTCCTTGATGAATTCTGTGAGGGGTGTAGTTTCCAAAATGGGGTCACTTTTAGGGGGTTTCCATTGTTTTCGTACTTTGGGGGCTCTGCAAATGCAACATGGCACCTGAAAACTATTCCAGCAAAATCTGCTTTTCAAACGTCCAGTGTCGCTCCTTCCCTTCTGTGCACTGCCGAATGCCCAAACATCAGTTTACACCCACATGTGGGGTATTTCTATGCTCAGGAGAAATTGTATAATAAATTGGGAGATGCATTTTCTCCTTTAACCCTTTGTGAATGTGTTAAATTTAGGGCTAAATTAAGGGATTAGTGGAAAAAAATGAAATGTCTAAATTTCACCTCGATATCGTTTTAATTTTTGTGAAATGCTTAAAGGGTTAACAAACTTCCCAAATGCTGTTTTGAATTATTTCAGGGGTGCAGTTTTGAAAATGGGGTGATTTATGGGGGTTTCTAATATATAGGCCTTTATAATCCCTTTCAGAACTGAAGTGGTCCCTAAAAAATTAGTTTGGGAAATTTTCTTATAAATCTGGAAAATCGCTGTTACATTTGTAAGCCTTCTAACATCCAAAAGAAATTAAAGGACGATTAACAGATGATGTCAATATAAAGCAGAGATATGGTAGATAATATTTATTAATGTATTTTGGTGGTATGACTATCTGTCTGAAAAGCAGAGAATTTCACATTTTGAAAATTGCGATTTTTTTTTCCAAATTTCCATCAAATATCCTATTTTTTTTATAAATAAATACAAAAATATTGATTAGTATTTACCACTAACATGAAGTACAATGTGTCACGAGAAAACAAACTCAAAATCACTTGTGTAAGTTAAAGCGTCTCAAAGTTCTTGCCACATAAAGTGACACGTGTCAGTTTTGAAAAACAAGGCCTGGTCCTTAACGCACTTTTGGGCTGTGTCCTTAAGGGGTTAAAACACTGTGAATACCATCTATAAGGGTAAATGTATATTATAAAAACCCTTGACACCATAAACACCACATGACATTACAGGGCACATGACATCATAGACACCATGTGACATTACAATTGATGTAGAATGTGTAAAGTTCCTAAACTGAGCCATCTTGTGTCACTTGAGCTTGACAGCTTGAAGAGGACAGATGTGCTGGTGTGTAGCTCTTCACTTAGTACTGAAGACTCCTTCATACCCCGTGTAGTTGGGGGGTAGAGGTGAGGTTCAGGACTGTACCATCAAGATTTCTAAAATCTTAGCTAGACCCCCTGTACAATGTGTTTCTTGCTGTGATTGTCAGAACGATTCTTTACAGGAAAGGCATTTCTAAGAAATTTTCTTCAACCTGATCCTATACAAATGTGCACACCTGGGGAATGTGTTTTTGTCCCTCCATAATGTAGAAAATATATGTCCATATGGCCTAACAGGATATTTGGACAGGGAGGTGGTCCAGTTAGGATAATCTCTTTAAGGCTAACGCCCCACGTAGCAGACCGCAGCAAAAAAATCACTGTGGTAAAAAACGCGGTAGCAATGCATTGCAGTTTTTCCCGCAGAGGTTTTCACATAAAGTCCAAAGAGGTTTCCTCTGTGGACTTTCTGCTTCCATTATACCTATAGGGAAACTAGTGGCATTTCTGTAGATATAATTGACATGCTGTGATTTCCAAAACGGCAATGGTTTTGGAAATCGCAGCGTTTCAACTGTGCAGATTTTTCCACAGTGTGTGGATGGGATTCGCTAGAAACACTGTGGGTTTTTTTGCGCTGCGTTTACGCCATGTGGGTCCACGGTCTATATTAGGTTCTTTTCCCATATAAATGGCCTTAACTTGACACATTTTTGGCACATTGTGGCTCATCTTAGCCTGCTTGCCACTTTTTTAGACAGTGGGCAGAGTGGGTCAGGAATCTTGATGGATTGGGGGCCAGATTTACTATAATTCACACCAGAAACCTGGCGTATGTTATACCACAAATCTACGCCAGTCCCTGACTGGCATAGATCTGCGACCAGGTACACCTACATGCACTAGAATTACTAAGAGGCTGGAGCCTCTCAGTAATTCTAGTGAGTTGGGCGCCTGGAGGGGAATGAATAAAGACTGATGTAAGAATCGCCAGTCTTAATAATTTACCCCTAATGTGAGAATAAAGCATTCTGTAACATAGGCCTGTGTACAAAATGCTTTAGTAATCAGCTACTTTTGGTCATGTTGGATCAGGGTGTGATGAGTCTGGAATTCTGTGTTTTCCTTTAGTACATAGAGCAGTAGGTGATATGTATTAAAGCAAAATGGTCCCTTTAAATGTGTCATGACTAAGACATGTATCACAATATATCATGTTGTGCTGAGATGCAGTTTTATATTGGTGCAGTCACTGTTACATATCTATTATATGATCATGTACATGTTTTATGGTGCGCATCTCTGCTGCATTATAGATACCACATGACAATACAGACATTCCATGATGTCACAATGAGTGTAGAATGTGAACAGGTCTTAACCTGAGCCATCATGTGTCACTTGAGCTTGACAGCTGAAGAGGGTGATAAGTTCAGGTATGTAGCTCTACACTCAGTGCTGAGGCCTTGTACACACATTGTGTTGCTTGGGGAAGGCTACATCAGATTTCATGTGTTTTTGCCTTGATGGCTTGTAGTAATTCTGCAGTGTATATGTACATGGCATGTAGCCCTGGCCTAAAGGTCTCCATACACATGAAACGTAAGTCAGTCAAATCCTCTGATTTTGGCTAAATGGTTGTTCGTAGCACAATGAAAAATAGTTTACAAATTGCTTCATCTGTAAGTTGGTACAAGTCTCCAGTATTCAAAATACATGTATGATTGGTTACGTGTACATGTGTATGGGCGAGTTGGAAGGAATAGCTGTCAGCCAAAATGAGTGTTCAGCAGCAGCTATTAATACTTAATACTATAATATTACAGTGTAATGTATGGAAAAAATATAGCTGTATTTCTCGCCAACATATCTGAAGGTATACTATTACATGAGTAACAGCATGCCCATAGCACGATTTTGCCCCTCACACACAAGTCTCTGAATATTAGACCATTTTCTGGTGCAAGGTTAAATAATTGTGTTGTGTCTTTGGTTAATCTATGCGCCAGAAAACGGTCTTGGACAGGTTATTAACTCGCAGTCACTAATATACTTTTGAAAGTAGGCCAATGACTGGAAGTAACCCACACATGTACTGCTAAACTGAGCCAAGTGTGCATGTGTTTTGTAAAGTTTGTCTGTTGTTTAGACATCAGCTATCTCGTGTATGGCCAGCTTTATTTATTTTCTATATGTTTCGGTTATTTTAGGGTAGTTCAGATTCGCTGGATTACTTCAGTTTATCCAATTATATTTAATAAAATGACCAAAGAGGGATGTGTGGGAGAGTCCTTATTTCAATAAAGTATTTATTGTGTGAGCTCTTTTGTTATATATACAGCATACATATATACATACAGCAGAAGATAGCAGGCAAGATATGATCCAGGGAGATATCCAATCACCATAACTAGGGTCAGGAAGGAATTTTTTGTCCCCTAAGGTATAACTCTCCGAGGCGTTGTTTCACCTGCCTCTGGATCATTAGGTCGGGTGGCCTGACCTGAGGATCACAGTGACTTTTTTTAATTTAAAGGGTCAGTAATATTTTCATTACAGTGTTCCCTATTCAATAAAAAAACTACTAGAGATGAGCGAATCGAAACTGCAGAAGTGGAATTCGATCCGAATTTCAGGAAATCTTCAATTCGCCTCGATTCCAGATTTCCTCACGCTTCAATGCATTGAATCCCATTTTTTTAATAAAAGGGTAATTTACAGCAAGAATTTGCAGCATAATTCACATTGCAGCGCTCACTGCCGTTATACTGCTGCTCATTACTTATATCTGTGTCTTCAAAGTGGAACACAAGCCTTTTGCAGTGCAGTACAGCAAAAAACAGTGAATTATCATACACTAATATCTGCACGTATCTGTAAAAAAAAGACTTTTTAACCCCTTAAGGACCCAGCCCAAAAGTGCGTTAAGGACCAGCCCTCGTTTTTCAAAACTGACATGTGTCACTTTATATAACCCCATAAATAACCCCATATTCAAAACTTCACCCCTCAAATTATTCAAAATAGCATTTGGGAAGTTTGTTAACCCTTTAAGCATTTCACTTGAATTAAAACAATATGGAGGTGAAATTTAGACATTTCATTTTTTTCCACTAATACATTCATTTAGCCCTAAAATGAACACATTCACAAAGGGTTTAAGGAGAAAATGCATCTCACAGTTTGTTATACAATTTCTCCTGAGCACAGAAATACCCCACATGTGGATGTAAACTGATGTTTGGACATACGGCAAGCGCTCGGAAGGGAAGGAGCGACACTGGATGTTTGAAAAGCAAATTTTGCTGGAAAAGTTTTCAAGTGCCATGTCTCATTTGAAAGCCCCTAGAGTACCAATACAAAGGAAACCCCCAAAAAGTGACCCCATTTTGTAAACTACATCCCTCACACAATTAATCAAGGGGTATAGTGAGCATTTTGACCCTACAGCCGTTTCACAGATTTTACTAACACTGGGATGTATAAATGAAAAATTACTAAAACTTCACTTTATCACCAAAGTTTTCATTTTCACACGGGGTTAAAGGAGAAAAAGCACCCCACAGTTTGATAAACAATTGCACCTGAACACGGAAATACCCAATATGTGGTTGTAAACTGCTGTATGTGTACATGGTGGGGCTCGGAATGGAACGAGCGCTTTTTTGCTTTTGCAGGGCAGATTTTGCTGGAATAGTTTTCAGGTGCCATGTCACATTTGCAGAGCCCCCAAAGTACCAATACAATGGGAACCCCCAAAAGTGACCCCATTTTAGAAACTATACCCCTCACAGAACATATCAAGGAGTATAGTGAGCATTTTGACACTACAGTCATGGCCAAAAGTTTTGAGAATGATACAAATATTAATTTTTACAAAGTCTACTGCTTCAGTTTTTCTAATGGCAATTTGCATATACTCCAGAATGTTATAAAGAGTGATCAGCTTAACAGCAATTACTTGCAAAGTCAATATTTGCCTAGAAAATGAACTTTATCCCCCAAAACACATTTCAACATCATTGCAGCCCTGTCTTAAAAGGACCACCTAACATCGTTTCAGTGATTGCTCCATTAACACAGGTGTGGGTGTTGATGAAGACAGGGCTGGAGATCAATCTGTCATGATTAAGTAAGAATGACACCACTGGACACTTTAAAAGGA
The DNA here is from genome assembly GCA_947044405.1 of Leptodactylus fallax. NCBI lineage: Eukaryota > Metazoa > Chordata > Amphibia > Anura > Leptodactylidae > Leptodactylus > Leptodactylus fallax. The sequence goes on from CAMRHE010000024.1 coordinate 6,918,200, forward strand.
GGCTGGTGCTTGCCATCATTGTTTCTCTTCTCTTAACCATGGTTATCTCTAAAGAAACACGTGCAGTCATCATTGCACTGCACAAAAATGGCCTAACTGGGAAGAGTATTGCAGCTAGAAAGATTGCACCTCAGTCAACAATCTATCGCATCATCAAGAACTTCAAGGAGAGAGGTTCCATTGGTGCCAAAAAGGCTCCAGGGCGCCCAAGAAAGACCAGCAAGCGGCAGGACCATCTCTTAAAAGTGTTTCAGCTGCGGGATGGGGCTACCAGCAGTGCAGAGCTTGCTGAGGAATGGCAGCAGGCAGGTGTGAGTGCATCTGCACGCACTGTGAGGCGGAGACTCTTGGAGCAAAGCCTGGTCTCAAGGAGGGCAGCAAAGAAGCCACTTCTCTCCAGAAAAAACATCAGGGACAGACTGATATTCTGAAAAAGGTACAGGGAGTGGACTGCTGAGGACTGGGGGAAAGTCATTTTCTCTGATGAATCCCCTTTTCGATTGTTTGGAACATCTGGAAAACAGCTTATTCGGAGAAGAAGAGGTGAGCGCTACCACCAGTCTTGTCTCATGCCAACTGTAAAGCATCCTGAAACCATTCATGTGTGGGGTTGCTTCTCAGCCAAGGGAATCGGCTCTCTCACAGTCTTGCCTAAAAACACAGCCATGAATAAAGAATGGTACCAGAATGTCCTCCAAGAGCAACTTCTCCCAACCGTCCAAGAGCAGTTTGGCGCTCAACAATGCCTTTTCCAGCATGATGGAGCACCTTGCCATAAAGCAAAGGTGATAACTAAATGGCTCAGGGAACAAAACGTAGAGATTTTGGGTCCATGGCCTGGAAACTCCCCAGATCTTAATCCCATTGAGAACTTGTGGTCAATCATCAAGAGACGGGTGGACAAACAAAAACCAACAAATTCAGACAAAATGAAAGCATTGATTCTGCAAGAATGGACTGCTATCAGTCAGGATTTGGTCCAGAAGTTGATTGAGAGCATGCCAGGGAGAATTGCAGAGGTCCTGAAGAAGAAGGGTCAACACTGCAAATATTGACTTGCTGCATTAACTCATTCTAACTGTCAATATAAGCTTCTGTTACTCATAATATGAATGCAATTCTATTTCTGTATGTGATAAAAACATCTGACAAACACACATAAAAACCAGAGGGCAGCAGATCATGTGAAAATAGAATATTTGTGTCATTCTCAAAACTTTTGGCCATGACTGTACAGCTGTTTCACAGATTTTATTAACATTGGGACATTAAAATGAAAAATTACTTTTTTTCCAATAAACCGTCAATTTAGCCCCAAATTTTTCATTTTCACAAGAGGACAAAGGAGAAAAAGAATCCCAAAGTTCGTTACACAATCTCTCCTGAACATAGAAATGCCCCATATGTGGTTGTAATCTGCTGTTTGGGTACATGGCAGGGCTCAAAATGGAAAGAGCGCTATTTAGCTTTTGGAGGGCAGATTTTGCTGGAATAGTTTTCAGGTGCCATGTCGCATTTGCAGAGCCCCTAAAGTACCAATACAATGGAAACTCCCAAAAAGTGACCCCATTTTGGAAACTACACCCCTCATAGAATTTATCTAGGTGTATAGGGAGCATTTTGACCTCACAGCTGTTTCACAGATTTTATTGACTTTGGGACGTAAAAATGAAAAATTACTTTTTTTCCAATAAACCGTCCATTTAGCGACATATTTTTAATTTTTGCAAGTGGTTAAAAAAGAAAAATCACCCCACAGTTTGTTACACAGTTTCTTCTGAACACAGAAATGCCCCATATGTGGTTTTAATCTACTGTACGGGAAGATGGTGGGGCTCAGAATGGAAAGAGCGCTATTTGGCTTTTGGAGGGCAGAAGTGGCTGGAATAGTTTTCAGGTGCCATGTCGCATTTGCAGAGCCCCTAAAGTATCAATATAATGGAAACCTCTCAAAAGTGACCCCATTTTAGAAACTACACCCCTAAAAGAATATATCAAGGGGTATTATCATTTTGAGCCTAAAAATGCTTCCCAAAAATTAATGTACAAAGTGAAAATTTAAGTTTTTAAAGAAATATTCAATTTCAGTGCCTAATACGGTGCGGCAACTTTGTGGCATCAGAGACATGCACTTCTAAAACTATTAAGTGGGCTATCCCGGGGACAAAAAAAAATTATATATGTGGGTATAAACTACTGCTTGGGAACACAGCAGGGCTCAGAAGGGAAGGCGCACTGTCTTTTTTTAGCTTTTGGAGTATAGATTTAGAGGGACTTTCTCGTCGCCATGTTGTTTTTGCAGAGTCCTAGAGGTGCCAGTAAACTGGATTTCTCCAAGAAGTGACCCCATTTTGTAGGGGCAATTTTAGGGTCTCTGCAAATGTGACATGGCGTCCAAAAACCAACAATCTAAATGTGCTCCAAAAGCACATAACGCTCCTTCACATCTGCTCCCTGCTCTGTGCCCAAATGACAGTTTATACCCACATGTATGACACTAGTGTACCCAGGATAACATACTTAATGCCATGTGTGGGTATAAACTACTGTTTGGGCACAGCCAGGCACAAAAGGGAAGGAGTGCTATTTTGGTTTTTGGAGCACAGTTTGGTTTTTGGACACCATGCCACTTTTGCAGAGCCCCTGAATTGCCAGTAAAGTGGAATCTGCAGACATGTCACCCCATTTTGGAAACTACACCCTTTAAGGGATTTATCAAGTGGTGTAGCGAGCATTATTAACGCTTAAGTGTTGCATTAATTTAATTTCCAGAAATAAATGTGCAGCTGGTAATGAAAAGTTAAAAATGAAATTTTTCTATAGATACACCATTTCAGTGCCCGATATGTTGTGCCCAGCTTATGTCTGCTTAGACACACACTACAAAAACTGTTAAGCGGGATCCCGGGCACAACAGCTTTTGGAGCATTCCTCTGTGATACAAGCCGGGCACAACATATTACTTGGGGGTTAAAAATGCTCACTGTACCCCTGAATAAAGTCCTTCAGGGGTGTAGTTTCCAAAATGGGGTGGCATGTCAAGGAATTCCACTTTAATGGCTTTTCAGCTCTGCAAAAGTGCAATGGCGTCCAAAAACCAAACCGTCCAAGTCTGTGCTCCAAAAACCAAATAGCGCTACTTCCTTTCTGTGCCCGGCTGTGCCCAAATAACAGTTTATACCACATATGACATTAAGTACATTATCCTGGGCACACCAGTGTCATACATGTGGGCATAAACTGCAGTTTGGGCACTCAACAGGGCAGAGAAGGGAAGGAACGCTGTGTGGCTTTTGGAGCACAGATTCAGATGTTTGGGATCTGGACGACATGTCATGTTTGCAGAGCCTCTAAAGTACCAGTAAAGTGGAATCCCCTAGGGAATGACCACATTTTGAAAATTGCACCCCTCAAAGAATTTATGAAGGGGTGTAGTGAGCATTAGTATCCCAGATGTGACTGCACAGTGGATGGTGAACAGTGAATATGTAAGCTGTGCAATGGGTACACTAAATTCCCTACTATTTCCCCAGTAGTTCCTCTTATTGGAGGCTTATTTTTTGCGGGACAATCTGTGCTTTTTATTGGTACTGTTTCGGGGTAGATATGTCTTTTTGATCACTTTTTATGGCATATTTTGTAAGGCAAGATGGCGAAAAATCATTACTTCTGGCGTTTTTTTTTTCCATTTTTTTCTCCAACGTTCACCGTGTACATTAAATATTGTTTCAGTTTTATTGTACAGATTGTTACGGACAAGGCGATACCAAATATGTATTGTTTTTATTCATTTTTACCGTTTTTTTTATATAATTCATTTTATATAGAAAAAGGGAATGATTGGGGCTTTATTATTTTATTAATTTTTTTCACATACTTTATTTATTTATTTTGCACTTTTTTTTTACTTTTTCATGTGTCCCATTAGGAAACCTGAACCAGCCATGCTTTGATTGCTGGCTCAGTACTATAGGCTGCAAAACATGAGCATACAAATGTCTTGCAGTCTATACAGGAAGTCAGCGCTATGCAAACGCATAGCCTGACTTCCGGAGGTCCCAGCAGGATCAACCAGGCAGCCTGGAGTCACTGGGCAGATTATAGATATCGGTACCCCCCGATCTGGCCGTGGGGAGTGCTGGGGGGGGGGGGTGGCAACATGGCAGAACCCCTTGGATGCGTGGTCATGTTTGACCGTGGCATCCAAGGGGTTAAAACTTCCAATCGGAAATAACTTCCGACCGGGGGTTATGGAGCAGGGTGTTAGCTGTCAGTTACATCTAACACCAAGTTCCGACATTGCCCTCCCAGATAGCAAGCGGGCGGCCAGCCTCGGGCGTAGTACTACACCCTGGTGTGCGAAGTACCTAGCGCTCAGGATGTAATAGTACATCCAAGTCGTTAAGGGGTTGAAGGCGTTTATTTTAAGGGGCTTATTCACTGTTCTTGCAAAGCATAACATTATTCAGTACTATTGTGTCAAAGAAAACTGAATTATCATCCAATAATATCTGCACTTATCTGTAATAAATGCCTTTAATGTGGGGAAAGACATAACGACCATATTCGCCATTTTGTTACCAGTATAAAGTTGCAGGCCATTTATCAAAACAGCATTGTCAATAATAATTCAATAATTCTTAGTGGTTATCATTACTTATTTAAAGGTATTCATTAGTGTCTAAACCCATAAGGAGGACTATATTCGCCATTTTGTTACCAGTATAAAATTGCAGGCTATTTTTAAAAACAGTATTGTCAATAATAATTCAATAATTCAATAATTCTTAGCAGTTATCATCACTTATTTAAAGGTGTTTATTAGTGTCAAAACCCATAAAAAGGACCATATTCGCCATTTTGTTACCAGTATAAAGTTGCTGGCCATTTATCAATAGTATTGTCAATAATTCAATAATTCTGAGCCACAAATCTCTGCCTTTATCACGCTTTTTTTATTGGTGTTCATTAGTGGGTGAAGAAATAAGGGGAATATTTGCCTTTCTCTTCAAAGTAGAAAATAACAGACCTTTTTGCCCTTTGCAATTAAGTTTTTTCATCGAACAGTATGTCAGACAGAGAAGCGAGAGGCCATGTACAGGGGAGGGCCGCAGGCCTAAATGTTTCTGGCGCAGGCACAGGTCACAGCAGAGTAAGGGGGCGTGGCAGCAGGGGTCAGTTACAGAGGCCTGAGCTCCCAGTGTCAAGCAGCGGTCGTGTCTTGACCAGCAACCCAACGGTTGTAGACTGGTTGACTCGGTCATCCAATTCATCCTAAGTCACATAAGACACCCCCAGCCAAGAGTCGGTGGGTTCGTCAGACACAACCCTTAGTTGGCATGGCCTGGCAGTAGGCCCTATGCCCTCACCTGTCCTCAACCTGCCTCTGTCCTTCTCTGTTCCCTCAGCTAGAGAAGTACTCTATGCTGTGGGCTCAGATCCACTGTACAGTGAGGAGGAGGTACTAGAGGACAGTCAGCAGCTACTGCTCAGCCAAGATGTGGAGGAGAGATCCGCCGCTTCCTGCGGTAGGTGAGCAAGTAGTGATGACGTGAGTGGCATGGGAGCTGGTGTTGAGGAGTACATCAGTGACCTGCAGACAGTAGTGGATGACGATGTAGCCGATCGTAATTGGGAGCCGGGTGATGAAGGGGCCTCATTGTCATCAGGAGAAGAAGGTTGCAGCTTGTGCATGAGGCAGCAGGGGAGTCAGCAGGGTGGCAGCAGTTTGAGGTCAGGAGCTAAACGTGCCCGGGGTATACCAATGACTTTGCAGCAGCCTACCTGCCCGGAAAGCAGTGGTGCAGGAGTTCACAGAGGCAGTGGCAGTAGCAGACAGTTATTGTGGAGTGTTGGGGGTAAAATCGCCTACTCGGCGGTTAGCAGTTTTTCGTAAAGCCACCGGGGGAGGTGAACATGGCCAGTGTGCCAATGTTGGCACCACAGCCCTGCGCCAACATATGCAGCATCACCATAAAGTGGCATGGGAGAGACATGGCTATAATGTGGTGGTCCAGCCTGCCGCAGCAACCGCTGCATCAACCAGTGGCACGCACCCCATTTCAAGTAGTCAAGGCTCCACCACCTCAGCTGAAGGAAGCTGTGTGTCCTTCCCATCATCTGCTGGTCGTGATGCTCCTGCTCTTCCTCCTCCTAGTCAGTTATTGCGTCAGCAATCGATCACAGAAGCTATATCTAAAAGACAAGAGTATGCGTGCACTCATTCAACAGTGCAGAAGCTGAACGTGCTCCTGTCCAAGTTGCTGGTGCTGCATACACTCCCTTTCCACTTGGTGGACTCTGCACCTTTCAGAGAACTGATGGCTTGTGCCGAGCCGAGGTGGAGAGTCCCAAGCCGTCATTTCTTTGCCAAGAAGTCAGTACCAGCCCTGCACAAATATGTAGAAGAGAAGGTGGGCCAGTCCTTGAGCCTGTCAGTATCTGCAAAAGTGCACGGCAGCGCCGACGTGTGGAGCTGTAACTACGGTTAAGGACAATATATGTCATTTACGGCCCACTGGGTTAATGTGGTGCCTGCACAGACACACCAGCAACTTGGACAGGTGACGCAGCTTCTGCCTCCACGTTCTCATGCCATTGGTCCTGCAACAATGTGCGCCTCATCCACCACTGTCTGCTCAGCCTCCACTGCAGGGACAATTCACAGTGCTCCTCCAGCATACCACATGTGCAGGTCACAGCAGTGTCACGCTGTTCTACACCTCGTTTGCCTGGGCGAATGAAGTCACACAGGGAAGGAACTGCTCCGTGTCCTCGATCAAGAAATCGAATCCTGGCTTTCTCCAAGAGAACTTAAAATCGGAACAATGGTGACCGACAACGGGAAGAACATGGTGTCGGCGCTGCGTCAAGGAGGGCAGAGCCATGCGCAGTGCATGGCGCACGTGTTCAATCTGGTTGTCAAGCGTTTCCTTAAGTGTTCCACCCATCTGCAAGACATCCTAAAAATGTCAAGGAAACTTTGCATGCACTTCAGCCACTCGTACACCGCCAAGCACTCCCTCCTTGAGCTGCAGTGGCAGAATGGCCTCCCACAACATAGGCTGATAGACGATATTTCCACCCGTTGGAATTCATATGTTGGATCGACTACAGTATATGAACAGAGAAAAGCCATAAACAATTTATTGATGATCCAAGTGGACAGAGGTACTCCCCTGTGTAACTTTAACGTTAGCCAGTGGCAGCTCATGCGTGACACCTGCTCTTTGCTAGTTCCCTTTGAGGAGTCCACTTTGTTAGTTGCCAGGACTACAGGATGAACAACGTCATTCCACTGATTCACATCCTAGAAAAGATGCTTTTCAATCTGGCTGGTCAGGGGACTGGAGATGTGGCGTCTACATCTCACGGCCACATGAGCCCTGTGGGGGCTGAACTGGAGGAGGAGGAGGAGGAGGAGGACATTGGAGCACAAACAATGTGTAGCCAAATGGGTGGAGAGGAGGAGCAGGAGCAACCAGAACAGCCAGAGGGAGATGAGGAGGATGAGGCAGAAGACCCAGACACACTGTGGCAGTATGCAGTGGAGATGGATGCAGGGAGTCCCTCGAAGTCACTTGCGCAAATGGCCCGATGCATTCTGACTTCCTTGCGCAGTGTCAGCCGAATTTCACCATTCGGCAGAGGGATGACTACTGGCTCTCCACCATGTTAGACCCTCGCTACCGGGGAAAAATGGGAGCCTTTTTTTACACCCGCTGAGAGAGAGGACAAACTGAACTATTATAGAGACATGCTATCTGTGCCATCGTCCATTCTCTCACATGTCTGACCGCTGGGCCCTGAGCGCTCAACTTGCACTAGCATGGCAGCTGAGGGAGGGGGTGGGGGTGTCAGGAGCAGTATCAGCTCCATCTGCAGCAGCCTGAGCCTAGAGTCACTGATGAGCAGCTTTCTTCACCTGCATAGTGAAGAAGCTGCTCATCAGCAGCTAGACACAGAGCAGAAGTTGAACCAGCAGGTGGTGGCTTACTTAGAGTGCACCCTGCAACCCGTCATCGAAGATCCGCTGGACTGCTGAGCAGCCAAACTGACTTTGTGGCCGCAACTGGCCGAGTTTGCCATGGAAAAGCTGTCCTGCCCGGCCAGTAGTGTGGCATCAGAGCGGGTGTTTAGGGCAACAGGGGCCATAGTTACCCCAAGGATAACTCACCTGTCCACCCAAAATTTGGAGAGACTGACCTTTGTGAAGATGAATCCAGGTGTAGATCAGCCAGGATTTCCACCCACCAATTCCTGATGCAGCAGATTAAATGATCCATGCTGCCTCACCATACTCTGCCACTGGGTCACTGTATGGCCTCCTAAGGCTGTTGCTACCTACACATTATATCACCTTGCCACTCTGTGGACTACTAACGCTGCTGCCACCTCCGCACTCTGCTACTGGGTGACTGTATGGCCTCCTCAAGTTGCTGCCACCTCCTCACTCTGCCACTGGTTCACTGTATGGCCTCTTAAGGCTGTTGCTACCTACACATTATATCACCATGCCACTCTGTGGCCTACTCACGCTGCTGCCATCTCCGCACTGTGCCACTGGGTGACTGTATGGCCTCCTCTCGCTGCTGCCACTACCTCACTCTGCCAGTGGTTCACTGTATGGCCTCCTAAGGCTGTTGCTACCTACACAGTATATCACCTTGCCACTCTGTGGCCTACTCACGCTGCTGCCACCTCCGCACTCTGCCACTGGGTGACTGTATGGCCTCCTCATGCCACAACCACTGGGTCACTGTATGCCCTGCTCATGTTGCTGCCACTTGGTCACTGTATGGCCTCCTCATGTTGCTGCCACTTGGTCACTGTATGGCCTCCTCATATTGCTGCCACTAGGTCACTCTTTGGCCTCCTCATGTTGCTGCCACTGGGTCACTGTATGGCCTCCTCTTACCGGTGCCACTGGGTCACTGTATGGCCTCCACATGTTGCTGCCACTGAGTCACTGTATGGACTCCTCATGTTGCTGCCACTTGGTCACTGTATGGCTTCCTCATACCACTGCCACTGGGTCACTGTATGGCCTCCTCATGTTGCTGCCACTGGGTCATTGTATGGCTTCCTCATGCTGCTTCCACTGGGTCACTCTATGGACTGCTCATACCGCTGCATCTGGGTCACTGTATGGACTCCTCATACCGCTGCCACTGGGTCACTGTATGGCCTTCTCATGTTGCTGCCACTGGGTCACTGTATGCCCTCCTCATGTTGCTGTCGCTGGGTAACTGTATGCCCTCCTCAAGTCGTTTCCACTAGGTCACTATATGCTCTCCTCATGCTGCTGCCACTGGGTGACTGTATGGCCTCCTCATGCCACAACCACTGGGTCATTGTATGCCATCCTCATGTTGCTGCCACTGGTTCACTGTATGGCCTCCTAAGGCTGTTGCTACCTACACATTATATCACCTTGCCACTCTGTGGCCTACTCACGCTGCTGCCACCTCCGCACTCTGCCATTGGGTGACTGTATGGCCTCCTCATGCCACAACCACTGGGTCACTGTATGCCCTGCTCATATTGCTGTCACTTGGTCACTGTATGGCCTGCTCATGTTGCTGCCACTTGGTCACTGTATGGCCTCCTCATATTGCTGCCACTAGGTCACTGTTTGGCCTCCTCATGTTGCTGCCACTGGGTCACTGTATGGCCTCCTCTTACCGGTGCCACTGGGTCACTGTATGGCCTCCACATGTTGCTGCCACTGAGTCACTGTATGGACTCCTCATGTTGCTGCCACTTGGTCACTGTATGGCCTCCTCATACCACTGCCACTGGGTCACTGTATGGCCTCCTCATGTTGCTGCCACTGGGTCATTGTATGGCTTCCTCATGCTGCTTCCACTGGGTCACTGTATGGACTGCTCATACCGCTGCATCTGGGTCACTGTATGGACTCCTCATACCGCTGCCACTGGGTCACTGTATGGCCTTCTCATGTTGCTGCCACTGGGTCACTGTATGCCCTCCTCATGTTGCTGTCACTGGGTAACTGTATGCCCTCCTCAAGCCGTTTCCACTAGGTCACTATATGCTCTCCTCATGCTGCTGCCACTGGGTGACTGTATGGCCTCCTCATGCCACAACCACTGGGTCATTGTATGCCATCCTCATGTTGCTGCCACTGGGTCACTGTATGGCCTCCTAAGGCTGTTGCTACCTACACATTATATCACCTTGCCACTCTGTGGCCTACTCACGCTGCTGCCACCTCCGCACTCTGCCATTGGGTGACTGTATGGCCTCCTCATGCCACAACCACTGGGTCACTGTATGCCCTGCTCATATTGCTGTCACTTGGTCACTGTATGGCCTCTTCATGTTGCTGCCACTTGGTCACTGTATGGCCTCCTCATATTGCTGCCACTAGGTCACTGTTTGGCCTCCTCATGTTGCTGCCACTGGGTCACTGTATGGCCTCCTCTTACCGGTGCCACTGGGTCACTGTATGGCCTCCACATGTTGCTGCCACTGGGTCACTGTATGGCCTCCTCATGTTGCTGCCTCTTGGTCACTGTATGGCCTCCTCATACCACTGCCACTGGGTCACTGTATGGCCTCCTCATGTTGCTGCCACTGGGTCACTGTATGGCCTCCTCATGTTGCTGCCACTGGGTCACTGTATGGCCTCCTCATGTTGCTGCCACTTGGTCACTGTATGGACTGCTCATACCGCTGCATCTGGGTCACTGTATGGACTCCTCATACTGCTGCCACTGGGTCACTGTATGGACTCCTCATACCGCTGCATCTGGGTCACTGTATGGACTCCTCATACCGCTGCCACTGGGTCACTGTATGGCCTCCTCATGTTGCTGCCACTGAGTCACTGTATGCCCTCCTCATGTTGCTGTCACTGGGTCACTGTATGCCCTCCTCATGCCGCTGCCACTGGGTCACTGTATGCTCTCCTCAAGCCGTTTCCACTAGGTCACTGTATGCTCTCCTCATGCTGCTGCCACTGGGTCACTGAATGTCCTCCTCAAGCTGCAACCACTGTGTCACTGTATGCCCTCCTCATGTTGCTGCCACTGGGTCACTGTATGGCCTCATGCCGCTGCCACTGTGTCACTGAATGCCCTCCTCATGCCGCAGCCACTGGGTCACTGCATGCCCTCCTAGGGCTGCTACTACCTTCACTTCTGCCACTGGGTCACTGAATGCCCTCCTCATTCCACAACCACTGGGTCACTGTATGCCCTCCTAAGGCTGCTACTATCTCCACTACTACCATTGGGTCACTGTATGTCCTCCTCTTGCCGCAGCCACTCAGTCACTGTATGGCCTCATGTTGCTACCATTTTGTCACTGTATGGCCTCCTCATGCCGCAGCCACTGGGTCACTATATGCCCTCCTCATGCCGTTGCCACTGCGTCACTCTGCATCCTCCTCATGATGCAGCCACTGGGTCACTGTATGCCCTCCTCATCCCGCAATCACTGGGTCACTGTATGCCTTCCTCATCCCGCAGACACTAGGTCACTGTATGCCCTCCTCATGCTTTTGCCACTGGGTCACTGTATGCTGCTACTATCTCCACTTCTACCATTGGGTCACTGTATGTCCTCCTCTTGCCGCAGCCACTGGGTCACAGTATGGCCTCATGTTGCTACCATTTTGTCACTGTATGGCCTCCTCATTCCGCAGCCACTGGGTCACTATATGCCCTCCTCATGCCACTGCGTCACTCTGCATCCTCCTCATGCCGCTGCCACTGGTTCACTGAATGCCCTCTTCATTCCGCACCCACTGGGTCACTGTATGCCCTCCTCATGCCGCAGCCACTGGGTCACTGTATGCTCTCCTAAGGCTGCTATTATTTCCACTTCTGCCACTGGGTCACTGTATGCCCTCCTAATGACGCTGCCACTGGTTCACTGAATGCCCTCCTCATGCCGCAACCACTGGGTCACTGTATGCCCTCCTCATACCGCAGCCACTGCGTCACTGTATGCCCGTCTAAGGCTGCTACTATCTCCACTTCTTCCACTGTGTCACTGTATGCCCTCCTCATGTTGCTGCCACCAGGTCACTGTATGGCCTCCTCGTGCCACTGTCACTGGGTCACTATATGGCCTCCTCATGCCGCTGCCACTGGGTCACTGAATGCCCTCCTCATGCCGCAACTACTGGGTCACTGTATGCCTTTCTCATGCTGCAGCCACGGGGTCACCGTATGCCCTCAAAGGGCTGCTACTACCTCCACTTCTGCCACTGGGTCACTGAATGTCCTCCTCATGTCGCAACCACTGGGTCACTGTATGCCCTCCTCATGCTGCAGCCACTGGGTCACTGTATGCCCTCCTAAGGCTGCTACTACCTCCACTTCTACCACTGGGTCACTGTATGTCCTCCTCATGCCGCAGCCACTGGGTCACTGTATGGCCTCATTTTGCTACCACTTTTTCACTGTATGGCCTCCTCATGTTGCTGCCACTCGGTCACTGTATGGCCTCTTCATGATGTTTCCACTGGGTTACTGCGTCCTCCTCATGCTGCTGCCACTGGGTCACTGTATGCCCTCCTCATGCCGCAGCCACTGGATCACTGTATGCCCTCCTCATGCCGCTGCCATCGGGTCATTGTATGGCCTCCTCATGCCACTGACACTGGGTCACTGTATGCCCTCCTCATACCGCTGCCACCGGGTCACTGTATAGCCTCCTCATGCCGCTGACATTGGGTTACTGTATGCCCTCCTCATGCTGCTGCTAATTTCACATTGTCACCTTGTCACCAGCAACTTGGCCAGGTGGCACCACTTCTGCCTCCACATTCTCACGTCGTTGGTCCTGCAACAATGTCCACCTCATCCTCCACTGTTTCCTCAGCCTCCACTGCAGGGACAATTCACAGTGCTCCTCCAGCATACCACATGTGCAGGGCACAGCGGTGTCACACTGTTCTACACCTCGTTTGCCTGGGCGAACAAAGTCACACAGGGGAGGAACTGGGTCACTGTATGTCCTCCTCATGCCGCAGCCACTGGGTCACTATATGCCCTCCTCATGCCGCTGCCACTGCGTCACTCTGCATCCTCCTCATGATGCAGCCACTGGGTCACTGAATGCCTTCCTCATCCCGCAACCACTAGGTCACTGTATGCCCTCCTCATGCCTTTGCCACTGGGTCACTGTATGCCCTCCTCATGCCGCAACCACTGGGTCACTGTATGCCCTCCTCATGCCACAGCCACTGGGTCACTGTATGCTCTCCTAAGGCTGCTACTATCTCCACTTCTGCCACTGGGTCACTGTATGCTCTCCTCATGACGCTGCCACTGGGTCACTGAATGCCCTCCTCATGCCGCAACCACTGGGTCACTGTATGCCCTCCTCATGCCGCAGCCACTGGGTCACTGTATGCTCTCCTAAGGCTGCTATTATCCCCACTTCTGCTACTGGGTCACTGTATGCCCTCCTCATGCCGCTGCCACTGGGTCACTGAATGCCCTCCTCATGCCGCAACCACTGGGTCACTGTATGCCCTCCTAATGCTGCTGCCACTGGGTCACTGAATGCCCTCCTCATGCTCAAACCACTGGGTCACAGTATGCCCTCCTCATGTTGTTGCCACTGGGTCACTGTATGGCCTCCTCATGCCGCTGCCACTGGGTTACTGAATGCCCTCCTCATGCCGCAACCACTGGGTCACTGTATGCTCTTCTAAGGTTGCTACTATCTCCACTTCTGCCACTTGGTCACTGTATGCCCTCCTCATGCTGCAGCCACTGGGTCACTGTATGCCCTCCTAAGGCTGCTACTACCTCCACTTCTGCCACTGGGTCACTGTATGCCCTCCTCATGCCGCAGCCATTGCTGGGGCAATGTAGGTCCTCCTCATGCCGCTCCAACTGGGTCACTGTATGGCCTCTTTATGCCACTGCCACTGGGTCACTGTATGGCCTTCTCATGCTTCACATTATGTCGCCTTGCCACTCTGTAGACATATATGTGCAATCAACAGACGACGGTGTAAAAGGAGTGCGCTCTTTCACTCTACAGTAGGATGTTGGGCCTCTGCACGGTTCTTTCTACCTGGCACTAATATGGACCTGTAAGGCTGGGTTCACACTTGAGTTAGTTGGTCAGTTTTGGCCCTGTAACTGTCCAAATTAGTGAAGTGTGCAGTGGTTCTAAGAGCGGCGCCTGTCATGTGCGTGTCATTCGGACTCACAGTATTGTTTGACTACCACAGTAGGCTCCCTATGTGTTACTGCAAGGCACAGTGTTCTACATCACTGTACAGGCTCTCTGAAGCTAGGAAATAAGTGTTTTTAAGCGATATTCACCTCAAAGTAATTTGGATCGAAGCAAATTTTTTTGGAACTTCAAATCGAACTGCAGAAACAAACTTTTGAGAAATTCGCTCATCTCTAGTTCTTACATCTATTCACAACATACTACCTGAAAGAAGACTGAAGAGTCCACAAGAGCAACTGAACACGGGAGAGACAGGGGTGTCATATAAAAATAGGAAAAAGAACGTAGAAGCGACATATACGCAGGGCCCCTTAACAAAACTTGGAAAGAGGTCCCGCTCAGCAAAGACCACTATACCAGACAGTGGTCCACACTTACTAAGACCGGAATTATAGTTGGAGTCATTTATGCCAAATGTATTAACAAGTGCAGTTGTAATATTAAATGTGGCATATATAAAACCGTCACAGAATCAGATGCATGTCTGCTATCTGCAAGTGAGTGGCACCGATCTTGCAGTACTTTACCAGTCACCATACAGATGTGCTAATTTCTGCCGGAGCACATGTGATCAGTGGGAATAGATGAGAATATCCCATTAAACCCTTCCAGTCAGAGGCATTTTCAGATTTTCCTTTTTGACTCTGCACCTTCCAAACCTCATAACTTCTTTAATTTTCCATTCACAGAGCCATATGAGGGCTTAATGTTTGCAGAACAAATTGTTCTTCATAATGGTATCATGTATTATTCTGTACAAAGGTACATGTAAGCTAGAAAAAAATTCAGAATGGGGTGGAATTGGAGAAAAAGTACATTTGTGCGACTTTCATACGGGCTTTGCCTTTATGGTGTTCACTTTGCAGCCAAACTGACATGTCATCTGTATTCTATGTTTCGGTACGATTCCAGGGATATCAAATTTATATAGTTTTAATTACATTTTAACCCCTTAACAAAAATCCAAAACTTTCCAAATTTACAGCTTTGTGCAGAGTCAGAATCTGACAGTAAAGGAATCATAGCCGGACACACCTCCTGTGCCATAGCATGTGGCCGGATGGCGCTGAAGCCTGAAAGGGCATGGATGTTACATACTTAACCCCTTAAGGACCGGGTCATTTTTCGTTTTTGCATTTTCGTTTTTCCCTCCCCACATTCCAAGAGCCATAACTTTTTCATTTTTCAGTTCACAGACTCACATGATTGCTTATTGTTTGTGAAGCAAATTGTACTTTGCAATGGCACCATTCAATATGCTGTGCAATGTACTAGGAAGCTGGAAAAAAATTCAGAATGAGGTGGAATTGGAGAAAAAATGTATTTGTGCCAGTTTCATATGGGTTTAATTTTTATGGCGTTCACTGTGTGGTAAAAATGACATGTTACCTGTATTCTGCAGGTCAGTAAGAACACGGCGATACCAAATTTATATAGTATTTGCAATGTTTTGATACCTTTTAAAAAATGAAAAACTTTGTAAAATTGAAAAAAAATGTTTGCGTCGCCATATTGTGTAGGCCTATGGCCTACAAGTTGGGGAGTGGTAGATCAGGAAGCCTGTGGCTTCCTCCTCTACCAGTAGCAGAACTGGGTCGGCGGTGCCACTTCTCCCCGATTCTGCGATCAGGTTTTAACAACTGGATTGGCAGAACTGGTGAAAACCTGCTGCAGAGGGAAGAGAAGGCTGCTAGCAGGAGCGGTAAATATTCATTTACCGCTCCTGCTTGCGGCCTTCTCTTCCCTCTTCAGTAGAGGCGTAGCTAGGGGTTCAGCACAAGTTGGCCCCCTGCTCAAGTATACCGATATTATCACTATGTGGTGAACATATAGTGGTATATAGTGGCTGTCTCTGAAGACCATTTAAGTAAATACAGTACAAGAACAATGTTGTGACTTACAGGTGACAAAGGCTGGAACAAAATGCAAAACAAAATGCAAAACAGGAAGCAGTGTAGCACCATTTTGCAAGACTAGCCAGGGCCACTGGCCCAGAAAACAGAACAGTCAGGAAGGTGCATTTCAGGCTCTTGCAATAACACGATAAACAAAAGAGAGAAAGGGCTGGAGCCTAGAAAGAGGGCTTCCTGGGAACTATTGCTCCGATGGGAACAGATATGAGTAGAACCAGGGAACAGGAAGACACAAAGACGAGGGGGACAACAGAGGAGAGAACCGGAGGGAGAAAATGAAAGACTACAGACCTAAATGTATTAGCAGAAACGCATCCCAAGTTATCAGGAGGTCAAGAGAAAGAGTTAGAAAAATCAGTCGACTCCTGAAACACCACCCACTGCCGCCAGAGTGCATCAGACCTGGAGGAGTCAGCGGAATCCGCTGCTACTATCACCTCCATACGCCGTATGTGGAGGAACTCCTGGAGCCACTCCTGTAAAGAGGAAGTGGTGGCACTGCGCCACTGCCTAGGGATGACTGCCCTGGAAGCCGCGAGGAAGTGTCGCAGGAGGTCACCCTTAAATGCTTTGTATTTACCCGGTATAAGGGAAAGGAGGGCCAACTGAGGGGAGGGCGCGAGGGCACGACCACTGATCTTAAATTAGAGGTCAAAAACAGACCTCCAGAATGACCAGATCCCCACGCACTCCCACCAGATGTAGAGGAGAGAGCCCCTTTCTGCACCACAGCGCCAACATTAATCAGACACGCAAGGGTACATCTTATGTAGGAAATCTGGACAGCGATACCACCGGGTCAGGATTTTAAAATTTTTCTCCTGCACATTGCACGGCAAAGGCAACTTATGAGCGAACAAAAAGATTGTAGACCAGTCAGTGGGGGAAATTGAAGTCTGCAGGTCCCTAGCCCACGTCACAGTACATGGGAGAACTCCCGTTGTGGCGTCACTCAGGAGGATATTATAAAGGAAGGAGACTACACGTGTAGGAGTGCCAGACTGAAGCAAAGCCTTTTCCAGTGGAGTGGGATCAGAGGAGGAAAGCGGCAGCAGAGAGAACTTACAGATGAAGCAAAGCAGCTGGTGATGTTCCAACCAGGACATGGTGAGGCCCAGACTGGAAGCACACAGCTGGTCAAAGGAGGGGAGAGAGTCCGAACCTAGGACACTACCCAGTCAGACATTGTCGTGGTCAGACCAACACAGGAAGCGCCGTGAGGAGCAGCCCGATGGGAACATGGGGTTGTGGAACAAAGGGCTCAAGGAATGTGTGGCGGACATGTCACAGCCGATAGCGAGCAGGAATCCAAGGCAGGGAGGAAAGGGTTGTCACGAGTCGCTCTTTCTTGATAGCCACCCACTGCTTGTCAGAATCCCGGTAGCGCCAATTGAAGAGGCGGAACAGGACCGCGGCCTTGAAGTGCAAAAAAGGGTCAGGCTCCCCCATCGCATTTATGGCGTGACAATGTGATGAACCGCAAACAACTATGGGCCAACCCCCATATAAATCGGCCAAAGATGGACTGGAGTCTAAAGAAAAAGGAGCGCGGGGCCTGAATCGGCAAGGCTTGGAACAGATACAGGAAGCGGGGAACAATATCCATTTTTAAGGCATTGATACGCCCAAACCAAGAGAGGCCCAGCGTTCCATATTTCCGTAAGTCTGCCTCGGTCTTCACCAAGAGGGGGGAGGTAATTGCTTGCAAACAAGCCAGTAGGGTCAGAGACAATCTGAATCCCCAAGTACTTAATGGAGTGGGGCTGCCACCTAAAGGGGAACTGCGTAGCCAAATGGGCAACCTCTGCTGATGGTAAAGTAATGTTCAAAACCTCACTTTTAGATAGGTTGACTCTGAAGTTACTAAACAGGCCAAATCTGTGAAACTCTTGAAGTATCGAGGGGAATGACACTCTCGGCTGAGAAACATAGAGAAGTAGGTCATCGGCATACAGAGCTGCCTTAACCTGTCTGGTCCCCATCTGTATACCATGTACACTGAACCTGGCTCGCAGGGCAACCGCCAAGTGTTCCATGACCAGGGTGTACAACATGGGAGACAAAGGGCACCCCTGTCTCGTTCCATTCCGTGCTGGGAATGAGGCAGAGAGGATCCCATTGGTCCGACCCTGGGGGAGGCATCCCCGTAGAGAGAAAAAAAATATTTCCTAAGAAAGTTGGGCCTATGCCCACCTGCTCGAGGGTAGCCCGTAGAAAGCTCCAGTGGACACGGTAGAACGCCTTTTCAGCGTCAACAGAGAGGAGACACAACGGCGATGACCCGCTTCGGGCCACATCGATCACCCGGAGTGTTTTGCCTAAGTTATCCCAAGCCTCCCTGCCCGTGATAAAGCCAACCTGGTCGGTATGGAGCAAGCCTGGCATAAGAGGGGACAAGCGATTAGCCAGCATTTTGGAGTATAATTTGACGTCGACGTTGATTAGGGAAATTGGACAGTAACTAGCACGGGTTTCGGAATGACAGTGATTAGGGCCGACAATGAGTGCGAGGGGAACGGGGTATCACTATTGAGACTGTTAAAGACATGCAGGAGGGATGGGGCAAGGAGGTCAGTAAAGCATTTATAGAAGTGCGGGATAAAACCATCGGGTCCCGGGGATTTACCAGAAGGGGATGCTCGAATAACCTAAAGGAGCTCCTCCAGGGAAGCCTTGTCGAAATCTGAGAGAGTGGGGAGGGCTGTGTCATTGACATAGTCCCGCAACTTATCACATAGGGATTCCGGATCCATGTCCATGTATTGGCCTCGTATATTATAAAGGTCGTGGTAATATGTTCGAAAGGCCTCTGCAATAGCGACAGGGTTATGGACATCCCCCCGGCTACGGATTCGGGGGGATGTACAACAGAGCTGAACGAGAGTGTAAGCGATGGGCTAGGGAGCAACCACATTTATCCGCGAACTCATAGTAATGCTTACGGATTTTGTCCCTGTAGTGGATATGCATATTATCGAGGTACGTATGGAGTTCCTCCCTGGCATTAAGGAGCTCTGTGTAAGTTGCACGGTTCAAGATCCGCTTATGAGTCACCTCTAAAGAGTGGATAGTTGCTAATTGAGCGACCACCCAGGCCGATCTCTCCTTCTTTAACCTTGAGCCATGTTTAATAAACATTCCACGAAGCACACATTTCAGGGCTTCCCACCGCACTGGAAGGGGGGTCAGATCATGAGCATGATTTAACTCAAAGTCTCGAATCGTGGTGGTGATGTCATCCATACATGCCATATCCTTAAGGAGACTGTCATTTAGGAGCCACATATAGGGGCGTGAGGAAAGGCCCGGGACTGCCAGGGACAAACAGACCGATGACGGCACCTGTGCCGCCTGCGCAGTTTAGACGCCGTGGTCCTGTTTGACCGCAGCGTCTAAAGGGTTAACAGCTGTGATTGCTGAAGGCACTGATCACTGCTGTTAGCGGCGGGACCTGGCTGTATTATATATATTGGCTGTATTATGGAGAGAGCGCAGAGGTACGTCATTGGTCGTTAAGTGCTTAATATAACCACTTTTAAAATTCTGCTGTTTTCCTATGAAATAGAGTGCACTTTAACTGTGGTTTTCTGATAGACATGTGAGCTAACAAGCTTACTGTAATTTAAAGTATTCAAAATGTTTCTAATGCACTACTGTGACAACCATAATTCTCAATTTAGTTTTATACAAAGAGTATAAGAAAGAATGTAACTCAAAATCAGGTTCCATATAAGCAGCCCAGTGATTTATTATAATATTTTGTCTTCAAAGCACTATGTACAGTCATGGCCGTAAGTGTTGGCACCCCTGAAATTTTTCCAGAAAATGGAGTATTTCTCCCAGAAAATTATTACAATTACACATATTTTGTTATACACATTTTTTCCTTTGTGTATATGGGAACAACACAAAAAACACAGAGAATAAAAAAGCCAAAAATGATATGATTTCATGCAAAACTCCAAAAGTGGGCCGGACAAAATTACTGGCACCCTCAACTTAATAATTGGTTGCACCTGTCCACAAGACGTTTTCCTAGAAGGATTTTGGCTTACTCACGTACAATTAGGCAAGCTGCAGTCTAGCTTTTTTGTATCTCTTTGTCAGCAATGTGGTCCTCCTGGTTCTCCTGCCATAGCATTTCACACACAAACACAGAATTCAGAGATTGAGTCAACTTCTCTCCTTTTTATCTGGTTTCAGGTATAATTTTTGTATTGTCCACACCTGTTACTTGCCACACCTGGTACTTGCCACAGGTGAGTTTGAACAAGTATCACATGCTTGAAACAAAGTAATTTATCCACAATTTTGAAAAGGTGCCAACAATTTTGTCCATCCCATTTTGGATTTTTATGTGAAATTGTGTCCAATTTGCCTTTTCTTCTCTGTTTTTTTGTGTTGTTACAATACCAACAAAAGATAATAAACATGTGTATACAAAACATGTGTAATTGCAATAATTTTCTATGAGAAATACATAATTTTCTGGAAGAATTTCAGGGGTGCCAATACTTACAGCCATGACTGTATTTGTTGAATTTTCTCTCTATTTATAGAAAAGTAATGTTAGGCCTGGTTCACATCTGCGTTCATGTTTCCATTCGGGGAGTCCGCTTGGGGACCCCCCCGAACGGAAACCTATATGCATAAAAAAATCGGTTTACCTGGGAAATCCGGGGACCCCATAGACTATAATGGGATCCGTGTTGTTTCCGCTTGGTTGCCGCACCAAACATGTGGAAACATGCAGAGAGGAAAGTGCTGCTTGCAGATGTGAACCGGGCCTTACACCTAAGCACTTCAAAGTTGTTTATTACATAGCAGGATTAATTCCCATGGGTTTAAATATACAGCTCTAGGTTTAGAAAGAAATAAAGCTCATTGTGCTTCATAATTGAAATATCAACTTTGTAATCAAATAGATGCAACTGAAGGCATACAAGCATAAGAAAAGGAATTAACATCTGGTTTATTAGGCTGTCACATTACTTACACTTCAATATAGAGTGTAGATATAAGTGTTTCATTGTGTGGCAGTTCCAACAATAAATCAATAGTTTTTTCATTTCAGTTTAGTCAAGCAGACAACAGGTTATTACTGGGGAATCATCTTAATGAGTATTTTAATTTCAAATTACACAACTGTGTTTCCTAAAAAGGAGCTCACACATAGCAAACTGTTTTAACCATTATGGTTTTCACAATTTAGGTTCCAGTAATTCAATTCAAGTTATCAATATTCACTTAATTTAAATATACATCTTAAAATAGCTGTAGCACTAAAATGTAATTGCCTACTATGATTAGATTAAAATGTAACTACTAATTTAGATTTTTCAAAGAATAAAGACAAATTAAAATTACTCAGAGAGAGAGATCCAAGCACAATAGTTCATTCTAGAACTAAACAGCAAGTTATTTCTAAAGTATCTTATGAATATTTTCATTTCCAATCCTGCAACTCTTTTCCTTAAAGGTAGCTCATTCATTCAAACTATTTTTAACTATCTAAGTTTTTACATTTTAGTTATTCATTTGATGTAAGTGATATTTCTTTATTTCAAAATTATTTTATTCATTTATATATAAACATCGGACAGATTTATGAAGACTGGGGCTTAACGCCAGTCTTCATAACCCCTGAGTCAGCGAAGGTGCGCCTCATTTATAAAACATTATTATTATTATTGTTTATTTATATAGCACCATTAATTCCATGGTGCTTTACATTTGAGGATTTACATACAGTACACAAGATATACAAAACAGATAATACTAACAGTGACCAACTGGCACAGTGGGATAGAGGGCCCTGCCCGCAAGGGCTTACTATCTATGAGGGAAGAGGGATAGAGACAGAAGGTGGGGGTAGAGGCTGTTCAGGTGGTGGTGTGGTGACAGTAGTGTTATTGGAGGCTGTAAGCCTTCCTGAATAGGTGAGTCTTAAGGGTCTTCTTGAAGCTTGTGATTGTGGGGGACAGTCTTATGTGTCTTGGTAATGAGTTCCAGAGTATGGGGGATGCACGGGAGAAGTCTTGGAGACGATTGTGTGAAGAGCGGATAAGAGCAGAGCGGAGTAGGAGGTCATTGGTGGATCGGAGGTTACGTGCAGGCAGGTAGCGGGATATTAGGTCGGAGATATATGGAGGGGACAGGTTCTGGATGGCTTTGTATGTCAGTGTTAGTAGTTTGAACTCTATTCGCTGGGCAATGGGAGGCCAGGGAAGGGATTGGCAGAAGGGAGCAGCCGAAGAAGAACAGGGGAAGAGGTGTATTAGGTGAGCAGCACAGTTTAAGGTGGACTGGAGGGGGGCGAGAGTGTTAGCTGGGAGGCCATGGAGAAGGGTGTTACAGTAGTCAAGGCGGAAGATTATGAGGGCGTGGACTAGCATCTTTGTAGTTTCAGGGGTGAGGAAGGAGCGGATTCGATGGATGTTCTTGAGTTGGAGGCGGCAGGAGGTGTTGAGGGTTTGAATATGCGGCTTGAAGGATAGGTCAGAGTCTAAGGTTATCCCAAGGCAGTGGGCCTGTGGGACTGGGGTGAGAGTGGCTCCATTAATTCTGATAGATGGGTCAGGTAGGGGGGTCGCGCGTGGAGGGGTGAAGATTATGAACTCCGTTTTCTCCATGTGAAATTGAGAAAGCGGGAGGAGAGAAAGGAGGCTATGGCTGCTATACATTCTGGGACATTGGAACCCGTGAGGCATGTCTCAGTTTTTTTGTCAGGTCAGTGTGCCAGGGTTGCCTATTGATATGTCGGGCTCTGGTGTTAGTGAGGGGGGCCACAGAGTCAAGGGCTGCAGTGATGGTGGTATTATAGAAGTCAGTGGCGGTATCTGCATCCTGGAGTAAGGATATGTCAGCGAGTTGGAGAGAGTCTGAGAGCATGTGGATGTCGAGGCAATTAAGGTTCCTGCGGGGGCGTGTTGTTTTAGGGGTTGGGGGGTCTATTACAGAGGAGAGGGCAGAGAATGTCAGCAGGTTGTGGTCAGAGAACGTGGACAGAGAGTTAGAGAGGTTGACTAGAGAGCAGAGGCGGGTGAAAATGAGGTCAAGAGTGTGCCCCTTTGTGTGGGTGGCATAGGAGGACCATTGAGAAAGACCAAAGGAGGTAGTTAGGGACAGGAGACTGGAAGCAGGGGGGGTGGTTTGTATTAATAGGGAAGTTGAAATCACCCATGATGATGGTGGGGGTGTCAGTGGATAGGAAGTGTATTAGCCAAGTGGTGAAGTGGTTGATAAAGGCAGCAGTAGGTCCGGGCAGTCGATATATAATGGCCAGTTGGAGGTTAGAGGGTGAGTAAATGCGAACAGAGTGCATTTCAAAGGAGGGGAGGGTGAGAGCAGGTATCGGTTGGATTGGGGCAAAGGAGCAATTGTCAGACAGGAGTACACCTACGCCTACACCAGGTTTATTGTTGGGGCAGGGAGTGTGCGAGAACTGCAGACCTCCATAGGAGAGGGCAGCAGGGGAGGTGGTGTCTGAGGGTGTTATCCACATTTCTGTGATACCAAGAAATGATAATTTATGAGAAATGAAGAGGTCGTGGATGTAGTCAAGTTTGTTGCATACGGAGAAAGCATTCCATAGTGCACTGGGGAGGGCGTGGGGAGGGGCAGGAGTGGTTAAGATAGGTGTAAGATTTAGGGGGTTCCGTGTGCTGATGCCGGTTGTCGCCAGAAGTGAGGAGTAGCAGGGAGAGGTATAGCAGGTGTAAATAGGAGAGAGTGTGGGGAGGTTGTGTGTGTCTGGGGCAGAAAGCTTGCAGGTTTGTGAGTAGCTGTGCAGAGAAGGTCAGATGGTGCGGTAGAAAAGATGGAGAGATAAAGATATTCTTAGTGACATGGCTGGTTTGGGGTGGAAAAGTGTTTTTTACAAGTATGGGAAGAACAACAGTGATTAAAGTAAGAAGCATTTCTATGGTTAATAACTAAATTTCCTTTTAGTGGCTAGTTGTTACCTTTAGTTCCCTTCTGGTCCAATTCTGGCCTAATTCTGGTCTGTATACTTAGGAACTGCACTTGGAAAACATGGTGTATGGTTCCTCATAAATGTGGAGCTGATTTATATTTTCTGTATCATTTATGCTAGATTACAGGTTTAAATTATGATAAATCTAGTAGGGCCAATGGCCCAATCCCTCATATGTGGTACACTACCTTTTCGGGAAAGTGTCGAGGGTGGCTCAGAAATAAAAAAAAAGATGTTTTTTTTTAACAAAAAACATGATTTGTACAAAAAAGGCGACTTTTTATGCCTTGTATGCCAGCAAACTTGCAGACAAGGCATAAAAAAATCTGCTCCAAAGTCTACATAAAAATTTGAGTACTTTAGCTCTGTAAATATACTAATCATACGTGACATATATATGTGGTCACACATGGCGGAAGAGGAGTGCCCTACATGTGGAGAAAAGTATTACTTAAAAACCAAGTACTCCCATCCATGACATCTTTTATATTTATTGAACCAC
Organism: Leptodactylus fallax; assembly: GCA_947044405.1. Taxonomy (NCBI): domain Eukaryota; kingdom Metazoa; phylum Chordata; class Amphibia; order Anura; family Leptodactylidae; genus Leptodactylus; species Leptodactylus fallax. The sequence goes on from CAMRHE010000024.1 coordinate 6,942,816, forward strand.
TGGAATTCTTAGCAGCAGTATGTGATATTAATTAGTATTAACATACACCTAGTTAAACCTGGCTTTATTTATCGACTCCGACTTGTCTTCTGATTCTATTCTGAAGCGACCTCCTAGTATACCGACTCCCTGGCTTCTGTTTCTGGATACGGCTTCTCTTCTGATTTTGTCCTGACTTGATCTCTTGGAATATGACTTTTGGCTGGTTATTGGATTCTCGCTTTCTCCTGGCTCAGAGATGTCTTCTGACAGGCTACTTCCTGGAGCCTACCATCCACATCGTCTTCCTGCTCAGATATTTTCAGTAAGTAAATAGTAGTTTCTGGTTCACTTTCAGTAAGTGGAGCACTTATGTCCTGTACAGTTTCTAGTGGTGACAATTTGGACGCCCAAATTCAGCAAAGCCCATATGGCCTTGTGGCTAGCACTGATGAAGGCATTTGGAGGCCTGTCTCTGTCTCGCAGTGCTGTACTGGTCTTAAATAGCTTGTTTTTCTACTTGCTGTTATCAACTTTTTGCTGAAATTTGCTCTTGGAACTCAACCATAACGCAAGGAAGGTGAGTAAACATAAAAAAGAGTGTCACTCACCTCTCCTAGGTTCTGTTGCAATGTTCAGTGGTTTCTTGGCATCCTCTTCTCATCTATTCTGGTCTCCAGAATGATGTCAATAGCCCTGGAGGATCACTGAGGCCTGTGACAGGGGCTTGCCGACATTATGACTCTTGTATCTAAGCACCACAATGTCAGCGTGCCCCACATGGCCGTTGAGGTCCAATCACAGGCCTCAGAGGTCCCCCATGGCCACTGATGTCATATCAGAGGTCTGATAAGGAAACCAAGTGACATCCAAATGCCCAAAGAGGATGTGACAGTAGCTCCACCTCCCCACCTTTAAATATCTGGTTATATCCACCTGCTTATTTCTTCTTAAGGAAACTGACCACAAAATGCTTGTCAGGGTTTTGAGATGGTGGTTTTGTTTATATTGTTCCCTTTGCATGCATCAAGGCATCTGACTTTATTATACCCACTTGGGTTTATATACATGAGGTGCTTCTGTCTATTTAGCTGTGCTCACTAAGTTGGGGGATATATTTGTATCTTGTTTGACTATACAGAACTTTATTATTGCTATAAGTACCTATATGTGACCACCACCATGGATTTTGTTTTTAAAATGTTGTGTATTTTAGGTTTCGTGCTTTAGGTCTTAACAGCTTGTGTATTTATTATGTACTAATAAAGCTATACTATTTTTTAAATGAATTTTGATTGTTGGCTTATGGTATCACTGCGTACTTTGAATAGGTGTTCTGTATTTCACAGCATGCATTGACGATTACAACATAAAAGTTTAAACATAAATCAACAAAAGATAGAAATAGCCAGCACAACTGTATTATGTATGTAGAAAATTACTTGGCACTCCACAGGTTAAGCGTTTCAATATCACAAGTGTTTTATTGTAGAAAACAATCCAAAAATCTGTAAAGTTTTGGTTAACTCTATGCAACTTTCATCATAGGGATTGTAAGGGTAAGAGATGTGATGCAGGTTCAGGGGTATAGTCATAGGAGAAGCGCTGATGGGTTGGGAGAGGCTGTACAGATCAGCATCACTGGTTCAGATCCCCTAGAGGGACGTAAAAAAAAAAAAAAATTAATGAATAAAGCCCCAAAAATTCCCCATTCCTATATAAAATTAATTATATAAAAAAATTACATATTTGGTATTGCTGCATCCGTAACAACCTGTACAATAAAACTGAAACTGTTACGCATCTCACAAAATGGCGATAGAAATAAATATCAAGCAACTACATTTGTGTGCCACAAGTGATTCTATCCCATAAATTATATTATAAAGCAGCAAATAATACATTAAAACTTATCTTTTACTATTATTATTAATAATAAAATATGTTAGTGGCCCTAAAGAAAAACAAAAAAAAAATAAATATAAATAAACCTTAGCACCAAAAAGAAAATGTTCTGCAATTTACTATGTAATTGATGAACCAGAACATTCTCACCAGTGATTCTTGTGTAAAGGTAAATATTTGCTCTCAATTTCCAGCATAAAGCAAACATAAGGCAAATAGCTAGATATATAGCCTTGTTCACATATAGCCTGTTAGTATTTCCCACACTTACTTCATTTCCAGCCAAAAATTTTAAAGTTTAAATCTGCTTGGGGCAGTGAAAAGATAAAAAAAAAAAATGTATACTCACCTGTCCCTGTTGTTCTGGTGTCGTCCCTCGCCTCGTGCTTCGTCTGCCTTCCCAGGTCGTGCCAATCAGCAGCCTCAGCAGGCCTCAAGAAGAGGACTCGTGATGTCACAGGTAGTGACATTCAGGCCCTTCGCTGATTGGCCTCAGTGGTCACGTGACCGCTGAGGTCAATCAGCGGCTTCAGCACAACGCTGGAAGACACCACTGGAGCAGCAGATTTAAACTTTAAAAGGTTTTCCATTTTTGCCTGGACAACCCCTTTAATGCTGTTCTAAGGAAATTATAACCCCCCCCCCCCTTTGTGAATAGTGAATAAGCTGAATAATAGGGAAAGTTTGGGACTGTCCTTGTTAGGAGGGGAACTACTAGTCGGGCATTAGGGAACATAGAGGGTCAGACCACAACACTTACCACTAACCCAAGTGGTGGACCGTGGACTCTTCCTCATCTTCCCTTTACGCAAGAATCACCAGAATGCAGAATATTTTCTTTTTTTTGTGCTAAGGTTTATTTATATGTATTTTTTGGTTTTTGTTGATTTTATTATTAACAATAATAGTAAAAGTTAAGTTTTAATGTACTGATTCTTTGTTGCTTTATAATATCAGAAGATGGTGATGCAACAGAAATTTATTTAGGACCCAAATGTATTCAATAAGTTATAGGAGCCCAAAAATGTTGTCATTACATAATGCATCTCATTCTGCAAAAAAAACAACACTCATATGGCTACATCACCAGGAAAATAAAAAAAATATATAGTGGGGAAAAAAGTATTTAGTCAGCCACCAATTGTGCAAGTTCTCCCACTTAAAAAGATGAGAGAGGCCTGTAATTGACATCATAGGTAGACCTCAACTATGAGAGACAAAATGAGAAAACAAATCCAGAAAATCACATTGTCTGATTTTTTAAGAATTTATTTGCAAATTATGGTGGAAAATAAGTATTTGGTCAATAACAAAAGTTCATCTCAATACTTTGTTATATATCCTTTGTTGGCAATGACAGAGGTCAAACGTTTTCTGTAAGTCTTCACAAGGTTGGCACACACTGTTGCTGGTATGTTGGCCCATTCCTCCATGCAGATCTCCTCTAGAGCAGTGATGTTTTGGGGCTGTCGCTGGGCAACATGGACTTTCAACTCCCTCCAAAGGTTTTCTATGGGTTTGAGATCTGGAGACTGGCTAGGCCACTCCAGGACCTTGAAATGCTTCTTACGAAGCCTCTCCTTCATTGCCCTGGCAGTGTGCTTTGGATCATTGTCATGCTGAAAGACCCAGCCAAGACCCAGTTTCATCTTCAATGCCATTGGTGATGGAAGGAGGTTTGCACTCAAAATCTCACGATACATGGCCCCATTCATTCTTTCATGTACACGGATCAATCGTCCTGGCTTCCTTTGCAGAGAAACAGCCCCAAAGCATGATGTTGCCACCCCCATGCTTCACAGTAGGTATGGTGTTCTTTGGATGCAACTCAGCATTCACTCTCCTCCAAACACGATAAGTTGTGTTTCTACTAAATAGTTCTACTTTGGTTTCATCTGACCATATGACATTCTCCCAATACTTTTCTGGAACATCCAAATGCTCTCTAGCAAACTTCAGATGGGCCCGGATATGTACTGGCTTAAGCAGGAGGACACGTCTGGCACTGCAGGATCTGAGTCCCTGGTGGCGTAGTGTGTTACTGATGGTAGCCTTTGTTAAGTTAGTCCTAGCTTTCTGCAGGTCATTCACTAGGTCCCCCCGTGTAGTTCTCGGATATTTGCTCACTGTTCTTGTGATCATTTCGACTCCACGGGGTGAGATCTTGCATGGAGCTCCTGATCGAGGGATATTATCAGTGGTCTTGTATGTCTTCCATTTTCTAATTATTGTTCCCACAGTTGATTTCTTCATACCAAGCTGCTTGCAGATTCAGTCTTCCCTGCCTGGTGCAGGTCTACAATTTTGTTTCTGGCGTCCTTCCACAGCTCTTTGGTCTTCACCATAGTGAAGTTTGGAGTGTGACTGTTTGAGGTTGTGGACAGGTGTCTTTTATACTGATAACAATTTCAAACAGGTGCCATTACTACAAGTAATGAGTGGAGGACAGAGGAGCCTCTTAAAGAAGAAGTTATAGGTCTGTGAGAGCCAGAAATCTTGCTTGTTTGTAGGTGACCAAATACTTATTTTCCACCATAATTTGCAAATAAATTCTTAAAAAAATCAGACAATGTGATTTTCTGGATTTGTTTTCTCGTTTTGTCTCTCATAGTTGAGGTCTACCTATGATGTCAGTTACAGGCCTCTCTCATCTTTTTAAGTGGGATAACTTGCACAATTGGTGGCTGACTAAATACTTTTTTTCCCCACTGTAGCTTGTACAATGTGAAGATAAAAACCCCAAAAATCGCCAAACCATTAGAACACAACTGGCTGTGGTAGGAAGGGAATGTATAAGCTGTGAAAGCATATATCATAGTACACCCCAGATTTAGAGCTTACAATGGAAAAGACACCAGAATTGACCCCCCCCCCCATCTTAGGAGCTAAATAGTAAATAGTAGAGAATTTAGTGTTCTCAATGTACTCTGCACAGCTTACATATTCACTTTTCACCATCCACTGTGCATTCATGTCTGCTCACTAATGCTCACTACTCCCCTTGATAAATTCTTTGAGGGGTGCAGTTTTCAAAATGGGGTCACTCCCGAAGGGATTCCACTTTACTGGTAGAGGCTCTGGAAAAATGACATGGCGTTCAGATACCAAACATTTAAATCTGCACTCTAGAAGCCACATAGTGCTCCTTCCCTTCTGCGTCCTGCTGTGTGCCCAAACTGCAGTTTATGCCCAGGATAACATACTTAATATCTTATGTGCGTTGTCAGGATCTGGGGTGCTAGGTGGGCTGACATGAACACAGACTCCAAGGTATTAGTCCAAGTATTGAGTTTTATTCACTCAAAACACTCCTTGGTACATGCAACATAACAGAAACCGAAAAAATAAATACCTGCCCATCTGGGCTCTAACTAAATAGAAATAGGTTACCTCACCTAAAATAGGAACAAGTTCAAACAGTCAGATTGTCTTCCAGCAGTAGCCACTTTCTTTGTGGCTTTACAACCAAACTCTGCCACAGTCTGCTTTCCTAGCAGACTTCTTATATCCCCTTAACTAGGACATCCCAGTCAGCTGGGTTTCTTCCAGGAGTGTCCACAAGGTGTGGACTGGAGGGGATGGGAATGGCAGATCCCACTAGAAGCCTACCCGCCATTCCATAAAAAATCCAGCCCAGTGCACAGCACTTAAATAATGCTCAGCAAACATAATTGTCTGCTGAGAAACAAACTTCCTGGATTTCCGTCATCTCACCCATCTGAGCAACCTGGGTGAGATGTACATCCCTTCCAATATCTTACCAGTAATCGGCTTACAGCGTATAAACTGTTGTTTGGCCACAGCTGGGCACAGAAGAGGAGCACCATGTGGGTTTTGGAGCATGGACGATTTGGTTTTTCGGATGATATGACACTTTTGCAGAGCCCTGAAATGCCAGTTAAGTGAAATCCCCTGACATGTGATCCCATTTTGGAAACTACACCCCTGAAGGAATTCAGGGGTACAGTGAGTATTTTACTTTCTAATTTTCAAGTGTTGCATTAATTTATTTTCCAGAAATAAATACGCAGTTGATGGTGAAAGGTGAAAATGCAATTTTTCCAGGAATACGTCATTTCAGTGTGCAATATGTTGTGCCCAGGTTGTATCAGAGATGAACACTCTAAAAACTGTTGTGCTCAGGATACCTGCTTAACAGTTTTTGGAGTGTGTGTCTCTGCTGACACAAGCTGGGTGCAACATATCAAGCACTAAAATGGCGTATCTCTGGAAAAAAATTCAATTTTGCTGCGCATTCATTTCTGGAAATAAAATTTATGCAACGCCCAAAGGTTAAAAATGCTGCACTTGATAAATCCCTCCAGTGGTGTAGTTTACAAAATTGAGTCACGTGTCTACAGATTCCACTTTACTGGCAACTCAGTGGCTCTGCAAAAGTGCAATGATGTCCAAAAACAAAACTGTGCTCCAAAAACCAAAATATTGCTCCTTCCCTTCTGTGCCAGACTCTGCCCAAACAGCAGTTTATACCCATATTGACATTGTTAAGTACGTTATTGTTGGCAGCGGATTAATCTTTGACTGTCCAGGCGTTCAACAGTAAACAGATATTTATTGAGGAACAAGAATAATACACTGTATTCTGTAACTTATGATCTCAGTTACTTGTCTGTGAGCTCCATGTGCTCTGCTCTGTGCTGCAGCTACAAAGAGAAAAACAGAGAGGAACTTCCTGGTTTTATTACTCTAGCCCCCACCTTTTTAAAAGAGCTTTATTAACAACTTAACACTATGCCTAGAGACAGAAGCTTATGCAGTTATAAACATATAAACAGTAGTTGTTGCAATACAGGCAATAATAAACATTATTCCATCACCCCCATTCAACAACTACTTATCTAGTTAGTCCCATTGAGGTTCTGAACTCTTCGAACTTGGTTCTTGGCAATGGCTTTGTCATAATATCAGCCACCATCTTGTCAGTTTCGCAATAAACAAATTCGATGATACCACGTTCTATTAAATCACGCAGGTGGTGATGTTTAACGTCGATGTGCTTGGTTCTTGCATTGATCTTTTCATTGCTTGCAGTGTTATCTTCATACATCGTCGTTGGCTGAGTTGACGGCTTGCCAAGATCCTTTAACAACTGGTTTAGCCAAATGATCTCTTGACTTGCGTAGGCCGCAGACACATATTCTGCTTCTGTAGATGATAAGGCAACAGATACCTGTTGTCTGCTGGACCAAGAGATAGAACTCTCTCCAAGCTTGAACAAGTACCTACTTGTTGACTTACGATCACTTGAATCATTAGCCCAGTCTGCATCCACATAGCCTGTGAGTTTTAGATCTCCTGTTGAAGACATTCTTAAACTTATGTCTTGAGTTTCTTTCAAATATCGGAGAATTCTCTTAACAGCATTCCAGTCTCTTTGGCGCGTTTTTTCCACATGTCTGCAGAGAACACCCACTGCTGCTGCGATATCTGGTCGAGTCATAGTTGTTATGTATAGAAGTGCCCCCCTACCTGTCTGTATTTCTCATTGTTTGGTAACAGATCATCTTCTCCTTCCAATCTTAGGTAGGATGACTCCATTGGGGTTGATATACCTTTTGCTTCTGACATTCCAAACTGGTTGAGGATTGAGTTGATTTTTGCACTTTGGTTTAGAAGAAAACTTCCATCTTCTTATCTCTGGATCTGGATGCCTAAATAATATGTAACAATTCCAAGGTCTTTTGTTTCAAAATGCTGATTCAGAATTTCAGTCATTTTTGCAATTTGGGTTTCTTCTTCATGTACGACAATCACATCGTCTACATATAAGAGAATATACATCCACTTTCCATCTGTATACTTTGTGTATAGGCATGGGTCTGCTTGATCTCTCTTAAATCCTTCTTCCAATAAGACTTTGTTTATTTTGGTATTCCATGCTCTTGCTGATTGCCTAAGACCATAGAGAGATTTTTGTAGTTTACAAACAAGGTTTTCTTCACCTTTTCTGATATAACCCTCAGGTTGAGTCATGTATAAATCCTCCTCAATGTCACCATTTAGAAAGGCAGTTTTGATATCCAAATGTCTGACAGACATCCTTTGTATAGCACATACAGCTAATAGAGTCCTAAACGTGGTCTGCTTAGCAACTGGAGAAAATGTAGCATCATAATCTTCACCATATTTCTGAGAATATCCTTTTGCAACTAATCTTGCTTTAAATCTGTGAACTTTGCCTTCAGAGTCATATTTGGTCTTAAACACCCACTTACACTTTATTGCTTTCTTGCCTTGTGGTAGTTTGGTGAGTTTCCAGGTTTGAAGTTGATGAAGCGATTTCATTTCCTCATTAGCAGCATTAATCCACTTCATTTTTTCATGGACAGGTAGTCGTTGCATCTCATCCCATGACTGTGGCTCTAGTTCGGGTAGTGTTTTAGAAATGTAGGATAGACGCTTAGCTGGTATACCCTTGTTGGATCTTGACAATCTTCTTATTTCAGGTTCACTTGATGTTTCCGTTGCTTCTTCAACGGTTGAAGAATCTAACCAAACTTCTATATCTTTCTCTTTGTCATTTTGTAACTGTGACTTAGGTTGTTGTTGCTTCATCTGGACTACTGGTATGATGTCATAAAACTTGAGCGAGACGAAGTTCTCATCAATCATTACATCTCTGCTTATTGTTACCTTGTTCGTTTCTGGGTGCAGGATTCTATATCCTTTCTGGGTTTCACTGTAGCCCACAAGGATACCTTCTTTGGCATGGGATTACCACTTGGTACGTTTTTCCTTAGGGACATGCACAAATACTTTACTTCCAAATACTTTTATGTGTTGTAGATTAGGCTTTTTGCTGTTCCATATCTCAAATGGAGTTTTCTCTGTAGCTTTACCTGGTAACCTGTTTTGAAGATAGCATGCTGTCATGATTGCTTCACCCCAATATGTTGTAGGCAAATCTGCGTCAAATAGCATACTTCTTCCACTGTTACAAAGTGTCCGGTTTCTTCTTTCCGCTACACCATTTTGTTCAGGATTGTATGGTACACTGGTCTGAAACACGATTCCATTTTTCTTTAAAATGCTTTCTGTCTCACTGCTTGTATATTCAGTTCCATTATCTGCACGCATGATTTTTGGCATTCTCCCAAATTTGTTATATACTTCAGCTAGATATGTTTCAAGTTTCCCTGGGACTTCATCTTTGCTCTGAAGTAGATTGACAACCATATATCTTGAATAGTCATCAATAAATGTGAGAAAATATCTCTTCTTTCCAGGAGTTAGAGTATTCATTGGACCACAAACATCAGTATGTATTAAATCCAGTGGCTGTTCTGATTTTGTAATACTATTCTTAGGAAAAGATTTTCGGGACATTTTTCCTTTAAGACAGCTTGTACGCTTCATTGTCTAATTACACTGATCAATTGTAATGCCTTCAGCAAGTTGTTTTTGAACTAACTTTCTTATTGCTTCTGGTTCTCTATGTGCAAGACACCTGTGTCATAGATGGATACAATTTGTGTGCTGTTCTTGTTTAGCAGTATATGCGTTTTCTTTGCAATTTAACTAATATAGCTCATCTTTGATCTTTCCTTCTGCTAGTATACAGCCCCTTTTTGAGATGATGCAGCTGTTATCTTTAAATGTAACTTCATTTCTTTGTCTTGTGAGTTTCTTCACAGATAACAGATTGCTTTCAAGGCTAGGTACATACAGCACATCTTTTACTGGCATCTTTCTGCTTTGTGTTGGGGAGACTTGACAATCAATGTAACCATCCCCTATTCCCTCTGTATTCATATACTGACCATTAGCCAAAATCACTTTCTCTGACTTACTTTGGTTAAGGTTAGAAAAGAAGTTTATGTCATTGGTCATATGACTAGTTGCTCCAGAGTCTATACACCATGCATGCTTGGATGTACTTGCATTAATGGTAAAACCAGTTTGAGTACTTGAATTGTGTTTTTCTTCAGTGATGGCACTTTTAACCCTTTGATGATTTTGCTTTTTCAAATGATTCATCCTAGCTTTCCAGACTCTGCAGTCAGCTTTTAGGTGCCCTGTTTTCTTGCATACAAAACACTCACGTGTTTCTTTCAAATTACTTTTATATTCGGGTAGAGCTTCGACTTTTAAAATGGATTCTGCTTTAGATACCCCAGCGCTGCATACACTCTCTGTCTTCTGCTTGTATTCATCTATAATCTTTCCTCTGACATACTCCAGTGTGAGCTTATTATCTGGGCGCGCATCTAGTGCGGTTACAAGCGTGTCATAGCTTTCTGGAAGACCGCTTAATAGTAGTGCAGCAATATGTAAATCTTTGAGATCTTCTCCAATGCCACGTAAGTGCTCCACAATTTCTAAAGTGTTTCTTATATAGTCATGTATATCACTGTTCCTATTTAGCTTAGACTGGTAGAGCTTTCTCATTAGATATAGCTTATTGCTGAGATTTATCCTTTCATGCACTTTCTGCAGCTGCTCCCACATTTCTTTTGCAGTGTCACATTTGCATACATGTACAATCTGATCATCATCTATGCTGAGGGATATAGTGCTTTGTGCTTTCTGATCCTTCTCTATCCAGTCATCTGTTACTGGGTCAGGTTTAGACTCCTGTGTGTATTTCCACGTACCTTCTCTTATCAGCATCATCTTTTTCTTGAATTTCCAGGATTGATAGTTCTGATTATTCAGGTTTGGTACTGTGAACTTCATAGAGTTGCTGCTGGTGGCCATCTTGGATCACTGTTGTTTTCCTTTTTCTTTCTGTGTTTCTGGGTATATGGGGGTTTCTGGGCCCATAACCTGTTGGCAGCGGATTAATCTTTGACTGTCCAGGCATTCAACAGAAAACAGATATTTATTGAGGAACAAGAATAATACACTGTATTCTGTAACTTATGATCTCATCTACTTGTCTGTGAGCTCCATGTGCTCTGCTCTGTGCTGTAGCTGCAAAAAGAGAAACAACAGAGAGGAACTTCCAGGTTTTGTTACTCTAGCCCCCACCTTTTTAACAGAGCTTTATTAACAACTTAACACTATGCCTAGAGACAGAAGCTTATGCAGTTATAAATGTATAAACATTAGTTGTTGCAATACAGGCAATAATAAACATTATTTCAACAGTTATCCTAGGTATAACATCATCATACATGTGGGCATAAACCGCCGTTTGGGCACACAGCAGGGTGCATATGTAAAAGAACACTATGTGCTTTTGAAGCACAGATTTAGATTATTGGTTTTTGGACACCATGTGACATTTGCAGAGACCCTAAAATTTCTCTTACATAATTGGGTCACTTCTTGAATTCCAATTTACTGGTACCCCCAGGGCTCTGCAAAAACAACATGGCGTTCAGAAAGCTCCTGTACTCCAAATCTAAAAAGCGCAGTGCTCCTTCCCCTCTGAGCCCTGCTGTGTGTCCAAGCAGCCATTTACACCCACATATACAATGTTTTTGTACCTGGCATAGCCCACTTAATAGTTTTAGGATTGCATGTCTCTGATGACACAATGTGGGCACAACATATTGGGCACTGAATTGGCATATTTCTATAAAAATTTCAATTTTCACTTTGTACATTAATTTTTGAGAAGCACTCTCGGACTCAAAATGATAATACCTCGAGAAATTCCATGAGGGTTGTATTTTCTAAAATGGGGTCACTTTTGGGGGTTTCCATTGTACTGGTATTTTAGGGGTGCTGCAAATGTGACATGGAACCTGAAAACTATTCTAGCAAAATCTGCCCTCCAAAAGCCAAATAGCACTCTTTCCATTATGAGCCCCACCATGTACCCATTAAGCAGTTTACGACCACATATGGGGTCATTTCTCCTTGTAAAAATGAAAAAATTGGGGCTAAATGATCATTTTATTGGAAAAAAAGTAATTTTCATTTTCACACCCAGTGGTGAACCTAGCCTCTTTGCTGTCTGAGGCGGACTATAGAAAGACGCCCCCCCCCCAAAAAAAAAAAAAAAAAGAGTTTCCATGCTACTAGCTTCACACGCTGTTATCGTTGTACAATATACACAATACACAAAGTTCTAAAACAGTTTCTAAGAATTCTTCTCACTGCATTACTTCAGTATCAGATCAACAACACGGTATTAACAATGAAAGTAACTTCACACATCTGCTGCTTGGTGGATGGACGAGCCCACGTGACCCCCATTCTCTATAATAGGAGCGCCACAGATAGCTGAGTACTGGACTTCGGCTATCTTTGGCACTCCCATTGAAGTGAATGAGAGCCACGCGGGTTCGTCCATCCACCAAGTGACACATCTATATTCAGCCTGGCTTCGGTCAGGCTGAAATCCCACCCAGTGAGGGGGAAAAAACCCAATTCTCAGGCTCAGTGGGGGTCTCAGCAGACAGACCCCCATCAATCAGGTATTTATCCTCATTTAGGTGAATACAGTGCAGTAACATTTTGTGACTTACAGGTGACGTCTCTGACTAATCCTTCACATTTCCCTTTTCTTCCCTTTGGACAGCCATGACCACTTCTTCCATCTGTGACTTGTCTCTGTAAAGTTTGCAACACAGACATCTTTGGCTCCTCACTTTTCCATGCACCCAACCCACATTGTCCTCACCTGCACACCCATCCTGCTGCTACCCCAATTATAAAATATAGAGGTATGATATAACTCCCCATAATGAATAATACTCCCAAGAGCATCTTTATATTAATAATGTCCGTGTGTACCCTGTATAAATAGTGCCCCTTATTAATAATGCCCCAGGTGTTAACTAATTAAAAGGTTTTCCAGGTCATTAATAAACTAATCAGTGGGGCTCAAAAACCCAGGACCCCTACTGATCAGCTGTTTGAATGGTACCAGTGAAAGCGTCGTGACTGCTTCTCTGTTTACATAGTGTCATTCATCTCATAGCGGCCATGTAATGTAACTACAGCCTCGTCCTATACATGTCTATGTGACAAGGCTGAAATTACATCACACGGTCACTATAAACAGGCAGCATATGGTATAAACAGGTGCCATAGTCCCTGTTTATAACGCCCCATTTACACACACTATAATGTTCCACAGCAGCCCCTGCACACAGTACTACGGCCCGCAGTGGCCCCTGCACGCTGTATTATGCCTGGCAGCGGCCCCTGCTCACGATGTTATGCTCCATAGTGGCCCCTGCACATTGTATTATGCCTCGCAGCGGCCCCTGCTCATGGTATTATGCTCCATAGTGGCCCATGCACACTGTATTATGCCTCGCAGCGGACCCTGCTCATGGTATTATTCTCCATAGTGGCCCCTGCACACTGTATTATGCCTCGCAGTGGCCCCTGCTCATGATGTTATGCTCCATAGTGGTAACCTTCACAGGGTATTATGCTCCATAGTGGCCCCTGCACAAGGTATTATGCCCCGCAGTGGACACTGCACACAGTATTATGTTCCACAGCAACCCCTGCACACAGTATTATGCTCCCTAGTGGCCCCTGCACACGGTATTATGCCCCATAGTGGCCCCTGCACTGGTATTATACTCCATATTGGCCCCTGCACACGGTATTATGCTCCATAGTGGCCCCTGCACATGGTATTATGCTTCATAGTGGCCCCTGCACACGGTATTATGCTCCATAGTGGCCCCTGCACAGGGTATTATGCTCTACAGTGGCCCCTGAACATGGTATTATGCTCCATAGTGGCCCCTGCACACTGTACAGTATTATGCCTTGCAGCAACACCTGCATATGATATTATGCTCCATAGTGGCCCCTGCACACGGTATTATGCTCCATAGTGGCCCCTGCATATGGTATTATGCCCCACAGTGGCCACTGCACACGGTATTATGTTCCACAGCAACCCCTGCACACAGTATTATGCTCCATAGTGGCCCCTGAACACGGTATTATGCCCCATAGTGGCCCCTGCACAGGGTATTATGCTCCATATTGGCCCCTGCACACGGTATTATGCTCCATAGTGGCCCCTGCACACAGTATTATGCTCCATAGTGGCCCCTGCACTGGTATTATGCTCCACAGTGGCCCCTGCACAGGGTATTATGCTCCACAGTGGCCCCTGCACACAGTATTATGCACCATAGTGGCCCCTGCACTGGTATTGTGCTCCATAGTGGCCCCTGCACAGGGTATTATGCGCCACAGTGGCCCCTACAAACGGTATTATGCCCCATAGTGGCCCACCCATGAACTATTATTATATTCTGGGGTCTTTTCAGACCCCAAAGTATAATGATCGGAGACCCAGGGGGAGGTGACAAACATAAAAACCAGTGCTACTTACCTTCCTGGACACCGATGCACTCCCTGCAGCTTTTGGCCCTGTTTAAGTGCGCACACTCGTCACGTGATCAGGCCAGCGACGCAACCTGATGACGTCACCAGAGGGCCCAAGCCTGCTCGGAGTAACATCGGATCGCAGAAGAGGTAAGTAGTATTGGTTTTTATGTTCCCTCTCCTCCCCTCTGAAAAGACCCCTGAGTATAATAATAGTAGTATTTGAGGCCCGCAGCTGCTCACAGCGGCATCCTATGGGATGCAGAAGGGGGAAGCGGAGGCGGCCACAAGCAGGCGCGGGGTAGGTAAATAAATAGACCATTACCTTCTGGGGATACTACAGCAGGACGGCCTATTTATACAGTACAGACCAAAAGTTTGGACACACCTTCTCATTCCAAGAGTTTTTTGTATTTTCATGACTATAAAAATTGTAGATTCACACTGAAGGCATCAAAACTATGAATTAACACATGTGGAATTATATACTTAACAAAAAGTTTGAAACAACTGAAAATATGTCTTATATTCTAGGTTCTTCAAAGTAGCCACCTTTTGCTTTGATTACTGCTTTGCACACTCTTGGCATTCTCTTGATGAGCTTCAAGAGGTAGTCACCTGAAATGGTTTTCACTTCACAGGTGTGCCCTGTCAGGTTTAATAAGTGGGATTTCTTGCCTTATAAATGGTGTTGGGACCATTAGTTGTGTTGTTCAGAAGTCAGGTGGATACACAGCTGATAGTCCTACTGAATAGAGTGTTAGAATTTGTATTATGGCAAGAAAAAAGCAGCTAAGTAAAGAAAAACGAGTGGCCATCATTACTTTAAGAAATGAAGGTCAATCAGTCCGAAAAATTGGGAAAACTTTGAAAGTGTCCCCAAGTGCAGTGGCCAAAACCATCAAGCACTACAAAGAAACTGGCTCACATGAGGACCGCCCCAGGAAAGGAAGACCAAGAGTCACCTCTGCTGTGGAGGATAAGTTCATCCGAGTCACCAGCCTCAGAAATCGCAGGTTAACAGCAGCTCAGATTAGAGACCAGGTCAATGCCACACAGAGTTCTAGCAGCAGACACATCTCTACAACAACTGTTAAGAGGAGACTGTGTGCAGCAGGCCTTCATGGTAAAATAGCTGCTAGGAAACCACTGCTAAGGACAGGCAACAAGCAGAAGAGGCTTGTTTGGGCTAAAGAACACAAGGAATGGACATTAGACCTGTGGAAATCTGTGCTTTGGTCTGATGAGTCCAAATTTGAGATCTTTGGTTCCAACCACCGTGTCTTTGTGCAATGCAGAAAAGGTGAACGAATGGACTCTACATGCCTGGTTCCCACTGTGAAGCATGGAGGAGAAGGTGTGCTGGTGTGATGGTGTGGGGGTGCTTTGCTCATGACACTGTTGGGGATTTATTCAAAATTGAAGGAATACTGAACCAGCATGGTTACCACAGCATCTTGCAGCGGCATGCTATTCCATCCGGTTTGCGTTTAGTTGGACCATCATTTATTTTTCAACAGGACAATGACCCCAAACACACCTCCAGACTGTGTAAGGGCTATTTGACCAAGAAGGAGAGTGATGGGGTGCTACGCCAGATGACCTGGCCTCCACAGTCACCAGACCTGAACCCAATCAAGATGGTTTGGGGTGAGCTGTACCGCAGAGTGAAGGCAAAAGGGCCAACAAGTGCTAAGCATCTCTGGGAACTCCTTCAAGACTATTGGAAGACCATTTCAGGTGACTACCTCTTGAAGCTCATCAAGAGAATGCCAAGATTGTGCAAAGCAGTAATCAAAGCAAAAGGTAGCTACTTTGAAAAACCTAGAATATAAGACATATTTTCAGTTGTTTCACACTTTTTTGTTAAGTATATAATTCCACATGTGTTAATTCATAGTTTTGATGCCTTCAGTGTGAATCTACAATTTTTATAGTCATGAAAATACAGAAAACTCTTGGAATGAGAAGGTGTGTCCAAACTTTTGGTCTGTACTGTATATATATAAAAAAAAAAGTTATCCTCATCTACCTGCGATCCCTTGATGGAGCCACCGCCTCCTCTTCTTATCCGCGACGTATGTGTCTCAGCATAGGAGGCACGATGACATCACAGTATCGCCGCTTGCGCTGACATGCAGAGGTCTCGTAAACCAGCCCAGGACGGGCCCCACTCAGCTTTGTTTTTTTTAAAGCGGCCTGTCGTGGGCTGGTTTACATTACATAAATAGTAAAAATTCTGCCCCGCAGACAGTGACGGACAGTGCCGCCTGAGGCGGCCGCCTCACTTCGCCTCATTAGCGGTGCGCCCCTGTTCACACCCCATTGTTCATAAAATCTGTAAAACAGCTGTGGGGTAAAAATGCTCCCCTTGATAAATTCTATGAGGTGTGCAGTTTCCAAAATGGGGGGTTTTTTTGGGGTTTCCATTGTACTGGTACTTTAGGAGCTCTGCAATGAGACATGGCACCTGAAATCTATTCCTGCAAAATCTGCTTTTCAAACACCCAGTGGAGCTCCTTCACTTTTGCGCGCTGCCAAGTGCCCAAACATCAGTATACATCCATGTACAATATTTGCATGCTCAGGAGAAATTGCATAACAAATTTACAGGGGAATTTTCTCCTTTAACCCCTTGTGAATGCATACATTTTAGGGCAAAATGAACATATTATTCGAAAAAAATGAAATGCCTAAATTTCATTTCCATATTGTTTTAATTCCCATTAAATGCTTAAAGGGTTAATTAACTTCCCAAATGTGGTTTTGAATTATTTAAGGGGTGCAGTTTTGAAAATGGGATTATTTATGAGTGCTGTAATTCTTGTAAATTTGGAAAATTGCTGTTAGGGTGGGTTCACACTTGCGCTTGAGTCCGTCCGCTGCCAATCCGAGTGAAACTTTTGGGAAACTGGATAGGCACCGGATATCGACAGGTTAGCGACGCATTGGATTGCACCCTCTGCGCTTTCGAATCCAGTTTTTTCGTTGGAAACAAAGTCAGACATGCAGGACTTTGTGTCCGACGAAAAAAAATGGTTTTGCAGCGCAATGCGTCGCTAACCTGTCACTATCCGGTGCCTATCCAGTTTCCCGAGATTTTCACTCAGATTGGCAGCGGACAGACTCAAGCGCAAGTGTGAACCCACCCTTAGAATTGTAAGCTCTATAATGTCCTAAATAAATTAAAGGACAACTAGAAGTGGATGCCAATATAAAGCAAAGATATGGTAAATAATATTTATTAATGTATTTGGGTGGTATGACTATATGATGAAAAGCAGAGCATTTCACATTTTGAAAATGACAATTTTTTCCAAATTTCAATCAAATTTCTTTTTTTTTTTTTTTATAAATAAATGCAAAAAGTATTGACCAATGTTTACCACTAACATGAAGTACAATGTGTCATGTAATTAAGGGGTAATGTAAATATGTTTCCTTCTCTCTTTATTCAGCAGCTATTCTTCAAATCTTCAATCAGGCTGTCTAGTCACCTCACTCACAGAAGCCAATGGAGAGAGGATGGGGGAGTAGGAGGCTGTTAATTGATTTATTGCCTCATTCTGTGCAGTCATAGCAGTGTAAAAAAAACCCATGTGGCGCAAACGCCACAGATAAAAACACGCTGTTTTACAGTCACAGCAAAGTCAATGGGATTCTAATGAATCCCATCCCCACTTTGCGTTAAAATATGCGCTGCGAACACGCCTTGATTTCCAAAACCTATAGATTTAATAAGGGAAGAAAATCCACAGTGAAAAACTCAGCAAAAATGCCATAAAAAACATTTGCTTTTGCTGTGTTTTTTTTTTTTTCTGCAGCGCTTTTTAGCTGTGTTTTGCTACATGGTGCCTTAGCTTAACTCACTGTGTAGCAGAGTTTAGCAGCAGCAGCTATTTGTGTCTTTTGCAGCAGCCTCCTTCTCCCCTTATCCTTTCTATGCAAAAAATAGATCAGTCTGATAAGTAAAGAAGGAAACATGTTCCATTAATAAGATATATTACAAAGTTTCTTATATTCTATGTACTATTCATTTATGAAAAGTTGTTTTATAATTGGAGGTAGGCTTTATATATACCCAATTAACTGGTCACTAGTGAATGCCTATTCACCCAGACAGAGATTTCCCCTGCAATCTCAAAATCTAACCATTGCTGTTATTATAATAAAGGCATCTTCTTCCATCTCTACTATAGTCTGACAATATTCTCTTTGATATTCATATTCGGTATGCTATCTAACGGGCAGTTAAAGATGGGCGAACCTCTGAAGATTTGTTTCGTCCAGTGTTTGGATGAAGCGATCCTCTGGTTCATTTCGGTTTTAACTTGTTCGGATAGAGACAGTAGTGAAATTATTATACTCTGGGGTCTCTTTGGACTCCAGAGTATAATAGGTGGAGGCTCAGGGGAGGTGACAAAAATAAAAAATATTTATACTCACCTTCCATTACCTCTTTTGGGCTTCCTTGTGCCGTCCGCATTCTGTCTCTGCCTCCACATGGTATCCGGTGCTCTCCTGTGACATCATACCCCTGGGGTCAACGCTCAGGCATGTGATTGGACCCAAGTGGATACATGGGCACGCCGAGTGTCATGATGTATTATACTCAGAATATAATAATTTACCTCAATATATATATATATATATATATATATATATATATATATATACAGTCATATGAAAAAGTTTGGGCACCCCTATTAATCTTAATCATTTTTAGTTCTAAATATTTGGGTGTTTGCAACAGCCATTTCAATTTGATATATCTAATAACTGATGGACACAGTAATATTTCAGGATTGAAATGAGGTTTATTGTACTAACAGAAAATGTGCAATATGCATTAAACCAAAATTTGACCGCTGCAAAAGTATGGGCACCTCAACAGAAAAGTGACATTAATATTTAGTAGATCCTCCTTTTGCAAAAATAACAGCCTCTATTCGCTTCCTGTAGCTTTTAATCAGTTCCTGGATCCTGGATGAAGGTATTTTTGACCATTCCTCTTTACAAAACAATTCCAGTTCAGTTAAGTTTGATGGTCGCCGAGCATGGACAGCCCGCTTCAAATTATCCCACAGATGTTCAATGATATTCAGGTCTGGGGACTGGGATGGCCATTCCAGAACATTGTAATTGTTCCTCTGCATGAATGCCTGAGTAGATTTGGATCATTGTCTTGCTGAAATATCCATCCCCGGCGTAACTTCAAATTCGTCACTGATTCTTGTACATTATTCTCAAGAATCTGCTGATACTGAGTTGAATCCATGCGACCCTCAACTTTAACAAGATTCCCGGTGCCGGCATTGGCCACACAGCCCCAAAGCATGATGGAACATCCACCAAATTTTACAGTGGGTAGCAAGTGTTTTTCTTGGAATGCTGTGTTTTTTGGACACCATGCATAACGCCTTTTTGTATGACCAAACAACTCAATCTTTGTTTCATCAGTCCACAGGACCTTCTTCCAAAATGAAGCTGGCTTGTCCAAATGTGCTTTTGCATACCTCAGGCGACTCTGTTTGTGGCGTGCTTTCAGAAACGGCTTCTTTCGCATCACTCTCCCATACAGCTTCTCCTTGTGCAAAGTGTGCTGTATTGTTGACCGATGCACAGTGACACCATCTGCAGCAAGATGATGCTGCAGCTCTTTGGAGGTGGTCTGTGGATTGTCCTTGACTGTTCTCACCATTCTTCTTCTCTGCCTTTCTGATATTTTTCTTGGCCTGCTACTTCTGGGCTTAACAAGAACTGTCCCTGGGGTCTTCCATTTCCTTACTATGTTCCTCACAGTGGAAACTGACAGGTTAAATCTCTGAGACAACTTTTTGTATCCTTCCCCTGAACAACTATGTTGAACAATCTTTGTTTTCAGATCATTTGAGAGTTGTTTTGAGGAGCCCATGATGCCACTCTTCAGAGGAGATTCAAATAGGAGAACAACTTGCAATTGACCACCGTAAATACCTTTTCTCATGATTGGATACACCTGGCTATGAAGTTCAAAGCTCAGTGAGGTTACAAAACCAATTTTGTGCTTCAGTAAGTCAGTAAAAAGTAGTTAGGAGTATTCAAATCAATAAAATGATAAGGGTACCCAAATTTTTGCACCCGTCAAATTTTGGTTTAATGCATATTGCACATTTTCTGTTAGTACAATAAACCTCATTTCAATCCTGAAATATTACTGTGTCCATCAGTTATTAGATATATCAAATTGAAATGGCTGTTGCAAACACCCAAATATTTAGAACTAAAAATGATTGATATTAATAGGGGTGCCCAAACTTTTTCATATGACTGTATATATATTATTTATAACCTGTAGTATGTTGCGGCAGTCACTTTAGTTTGTCTGAGATGAATCCAGTTAGTTGTGAACCGATTCACCCATCTCTATGGACAGTATGATCATTCTATTATTAATCAGAAAATGATCTCATTGTTTTGGTATTTAACTGAATAATGTCTCTGTTATATACCGTTGCAGATGCAGTGCCATGCCTCCTTGTTTCCTGTTGAAGATATCACTTTAGATATGTGCACTAGAATCTGTAAACTCCAGGGACTGTTTTTTTTTCTCCTGATGTTATTGTAAATATTTCTTTTTATTATTGTTTGACAGATTGTTTGAGGTAGGTCCTATAACTGGACTGATATGTCACTTATCTGTGGATTTCTAGAAAAAAAAGTCATAATTCAGCATTAAAACTGGCAAGTTCCAAGTTCTTTATGGCATAGGAATCCTACTCTGGCACTGCAAAGAGTTGGAGACAATTCTGCAATACCTTGCACTTTCACTACTATAGTATAGTGAGTGCCACAGCCCCTTTGCACAGCTGATCTGCAGGATAGTGAGAGGTGGACTCATTGATTTAACATTGCTAACTATGTTAAGCATGGGCCACCATTTTTTATGACTAAATAACCCCCTTTAATGAAACATGCTGACTCTTTCACTATGGAATTTTGAGAGTGCTAAGTAGTTGATATTTACTCCCATTTCTATTTAATGCTTAATACAGTACATATATCAGTTATTTTAGGAACTTTACATTTTTGTTAAATACATTTTTGTTTCCCATATCTCTACACTTGATAAATCTGACAATTACTTTTTATAATAGTGTCAAAGAATATAATGAAGGCATTCAAAAAGCAGACACAAAAAAGAAAGAAATCATAGGAAATAAAATATGGATTCAATAAAAGAGAGCTGTAACACATTATTCATTTTCATTATAAATTATAGTACATAACAGTAACATGTTTTACACATAAAATTCTTACCAGTTCTTCTTTAGATATTTTTAACCCCTTAACCCTATTTCACGTACATGTACGTGATTGGGTGTAAAGAGGTGTATGGAGAGAGCTCAGGTGCTGAGCTCTCTCCATACACGGTGGGTGCCGGCTGTGTAATACATCCAACACCTGCCACTAACAACAGTGATCGGTGCCTGCATCGATCGCGGCTGTTAACCCTTTAGAAGCCGTGATCAAACAGGATTGCGGCGTCTAAACTGCGTAGGCGCCACCGGCGGCGCCATTTTTCACCGATCGCCACCCTCCTGAACATCATTGGAAGGCGGTGATTGGTTGCCATGACAGCCGGGAGTCATTGCTTGTCATTGCCAGAGGCAGCGTCTAATAGAAGTGAAGGTATTTTACTATTCACTGCAATACTGTAGTGAATAGTATGAGCGATCAGACCCCCTAGGTTTCAAGGTCCCTAGGGGATCTGATCATAAAAGTAAAAGAAGAAAAAAAAAAGTTTTTAAAAGTATAAAAAAAATAAAAAACCATAAACGTTCAAATCACCCCCCTTTCCCTAGATCAGATATAAAAGTAAATAAACAAAAGTAAACATAAACACATTAGGTGTCCCCGTGCTCCAAAAACTATTAAAATATTAAAATACTTATCCCATACGATGAACTGTGTAGCGGCGAAAATAGTGTTTTTTTCAACACTTTGCCTCCTATAAAAAATTGAATAAAAAGTGATCAAACCATCAGATCTTTCCCCAAATAGTATCAGTAAAAACATAATCGAGTCCCGCATAAAAAGACGTCATACCCAGCTCCATACATGTAAATATGAAAAAGTTACAGGTGTCACAATATGGTGATACAAATTTTTTTTTCAATTTTGCAAAGTTTTTTGCAAAACATTGCAAATACTATATATATTTGGTATCACCGTGTTCGTACTGACCCGCAGAATACAGGTAACATGTCATTTTTACCACACAGTGAACGCCGTAATAATTAAATCCATATGAAATTGGCGCAGATGCATTTTTTTCTCCAATTGCACCGCATTCTGAATTTTTTTACAGCTTCCCAGTACATTGAATGGTGCCATTGCAAAGTACAATTTGTTTCGCAAACAATAAGCCATCATGTGAGTCTGTGAACTGAAAAATTAAAAAGTTATGGCTCTTGGAATGTGGGGAGGGAAAAACGAAAAATGGCTGTGTCCTTAAGGGGTTAAACACAGATTTTTTTTTATATATTTGTTAATGTTTTATTGCAAATTGCTAATTTGTTACTGCTCTATGTGTTTAATTATCATCAATTTATAGCAATAACATTTGATCTTGTCACTGTGTTTCTCAATCTTTGTTTTTCTATATTTATCTTTTTACTACGCTTTTCCTTGCACAGGAACTTTGAACTATATGCCTGATTCAAACAAAGGTGAAGTATGTGGGTTATAGGCACAGTTATGGGTATTATGGAAGTAGGTATGTGCACTGCTTTTGCTGGCACTATTATATGGCTGCTACCAAATTTGGAATTTATGCATTGGTTGTGCTGTTGTTGGCCTGTATTCTTTTTATCTAAATCTTTATAATAAGATGTGCTTATTCCTTTTATAACTTGCGTGCAATTCATATAATCACATAAAAAGTTTAGAATTTTATTGGGAGCAGAACATGTTTTATATAGATGTCAAAATTATATGAGATTTGTTTCATTTGGGGTGAACTACCAATAAAATGGAAAGTACAAATAAAGCCACAGCAGAAAGACATTTATAATCATTGTAAGACCGAATCTAAAGCTAAATAAAGACAGGTTGCCATGAATT
The DNA here is from genome assembly GCA_947044405.1 of Leptodactylus fallax. Taxonomy (NCBI): domain Eukaryota; kingdom Metazoa; phylum Chordata; class Amphibia; order Anura; family Leptodactylidae; genus Leptodactylus; species Leptodactylus fallax. Next base: position 6,966,078 of record CAMRHE010000024.1, read on the forward strand.
ATATATTTCAGCCTTTTAGCAAACTCATTTTGACTCATTGTATCACAGTTTTTCAGTGCTGAATTTGCCGATATACTGAATATTTGATATTAGTGTGTTAAGTAAAGATATTGTAAAAGCAATTATATACTCCCCATGTTAAGTAGAAATAACAAGATCATGTACAAATGTGAACCTGCATGGATTATGCTTGCTAATAATGATTGTTATATGACTGATGGAGTTTATCAACAAAAACAGATGGGAACCTTGATCTGTTCAGGGAACTATGTTAATTGAAAGAGTCATTGGCTCTGTGATTTAAGAAAATTCCATCATTTGAGAAAGAGACTGATTGTCCTGTATCACTATAGTGGCTAACCACCACTGTGCCAGCTCTCTTTGCATATTATTGGTGCCAGCCGAATGAGGCAGAAAATTGCATCGTGTCATTTAATTTCCCAATCTTTGTTTTCATTGTATTAATCTTTTGGCTTTGCTTCTTTTTCTAATTTGAAGGCTCAGCAAGAAGCAAACCAAATGGAAACACAGCTTATATGTATGTCTACTTAAATATATGAGATACATTTTTCAGAAGATTTAATCCTAGGTAATCCCGCCCATGAATAATAATCAACTTCAATTCAAAGCAGCCACATTGGATTTCTAAACACCACTGGGAAGAAAAGCAAAATGTTGGCCACAGAAAAATAAGCGTAGTTTGTCAGTAAACAGTACAAACCTGGAAAACTTTAGAATCCAAAATTTATTGAAATAACAGAAACTGAAATTACAATTTATATTTTGACAGGAAAAGGAAACATAAAAACAAGCTACAGACTGATTTCTAATAAACATTGTCTTTTCTGATAAGTTTATATTTATCTATTTTCTATCCTCTTTCTGGACAAAAGTATTTGCCTTTATGATATAAAAAGCGTTAAGTTACCAATAACTTCTACATTTTCTACCATCAGACAAAGCCGATTACATGCATGAGACAAAAGGTAAGACTAAGGATAAAGGTAAGGTAGGCAGAAACTGCAAATTGTGTCCAGGGGACAGGACAACTGCATGTACTGTATAAACAGGAATATAAATCTGGTGCTGGTACCTGCCCTCTTCAGAACTCTCCCAGCATAATGAATGAAATCAGGAACCACTGAGGCCCATGGGTCACACTGGCATCATGATGCTTGTGTTTATGCATAATGACTTTGAATGGTTGACTTTGGAGTCTCTTTGTGGGTGGTAAACCCCAAAAACAAGAAGCGGTTAAGTCTTTCCTATGTATGTGGGTTTTTTTTAGTTTATAATTGTAGTGGCCACTTTGGGACATTATATTGTGTGGAGGGGCCACTATGGGACATTTTGCTGTGTGGAGGGGCTACTATAGCAAATTATATTATATGAAACCCACTATGGCACTTTTTAACGCATAGAGGGCCGCTATGGGACATTATTCTGTCACAGGGATCTTTGACATAAACTGAAGGTGCACTTTCTGAGCTACCCAGGGCCCATGGTACCCTTAATCTGCCCCTGCTTACACTTAAGTGTTTTTTCTCTATAGTAATAGAGCTGTCTGATTGACAATCTATTACAAAGCTTGCTAGTAAAAAGGCAAACAATCACCCCCTTACTATTACCTTGGTACCTAATGCCACCACAGATACCAAATAGAGCCAGGTATCAACAGGTATCAGCAGTACCCAACCATCTATAGACAATGGGAAGGCACCTAAGGCAACCACAGGCTGGTATTTTAGGCTGGGAAGTGCAAACAATCATGGACCTTCCATTTTCCATAAATTTTTCTAAGCAAATAAATAATTACAAAAACAATCAGTCCCTGCATTATCTGTAGGATCAGGATCAGGATTGCTATCAGTAATTTAAAGAAGGTCAGAAACTAGAGATGGGCAAATTGGTTCATACTGAGCCAAGTTTGACCCAAATATTCCAAATTGTTTGGGTTTTTGTAAGGAAACTGCAAGGGGACGGGAGCAGGAGGGAATGGGAGTATTCATTCATATGAATTTCTGGATGGGTCCTGCATTCACAGCACGCACCATTCAGCAAATGATTTCAATTGACAGGCAGCTCCTGTATTTGTAGAAGGCACAATGCTGGCACAAAATATGGTGTCAGCATTGTGACTTCTTTGAATGTTACCCCCTACTCCATCTGTACATTTTGAACTCTTTCATTATGGGCAACTGGACAGTGTGATTACCAGTCAAACCATCAGTGCAGTAATTGCTGTCATATTTAGAAAGGAAATCAGTTCCCCTGTGTAGTGGGCTTGATCATCAACGTTCAAATCCCTCCTTTGTATTTAACTCTCAGCATTTCCCCTCCTCAACCAGCTTTGCTCACCTTGTTCCTCTGTAGGTCCCTCCATTGCTGTTGATCATATAATTAATGCCTTATCTCAGGGACCAAGATTGCAATATATACTATATATATTATATACTATATATACTATATTGATATAGTAGAGTCCCAGTGAAGATTATCTACATTTTAAAAACTTCACTGACACCCTACCTGTTTATGCTGTGTGTGCTGTATGCAGAATGTTCAGTGTATCCTATAGGATGAAGATTTATACTGTCCACATTACCACATGCTTGCAAGGGCTGACAGTGATAAAACTATCACAAACAGCAAGCAGAAGAGACAGGCTGAATTTGCATAACATAGGTGTAACGTCTCTGCCTGTTTGGGTCTCTGCACCACCCTCCGCTCGCACGCTGCAGCGAAGGAGGCGTGTTCAGTTTGATTCCTAGGTTTCTTGGTGCTCAATCTGAACACTGTCCTAGACTATGTAATTGATTTTCTGCCACACCCGTCTCTTTCACCTTGGTTTACCTCTGCTCCACTAATAGTTAATCTCAGCCTTGCCTGTGTGATTGACAGCCTGTCTACCAATCCTGTCTGGGGCAGGTCCTGACTTTCTATAAACAGGTTGTCAGCCCTCACATGGTCGCTGGCTATTGATTCTGTCTTGTGACTTGTAGCTCGTATTCTGCTATTGTTGTATTTCTGACTTCTGACCTTTGGCTCCCCCTGTGACTACTCTCTAGGATTCGTTTTGGTACTGCATTGCTCGACTGTTACCGACCCCTTGGCTTGCTGACTCTGCTTCTGTGTTGTTTTGTCTTGTCCTGTTCTGTGTGTCACTTATATTAGGAAGGGACTGATTGACCGGTTGCTGGCTGTCGCCTGTCGCCTAGGACAGATCGGGCAATTTAGCCAGGGACAGCGGGGGGGGGGGGATTCAGCTTTAGGGCTCGCTGTCTTGCTGTGCCCCTCCCCCCAGGGTTCTGCAGCAACACTAGGGAATTGCTCAACTGGCAATTCCCTTACAGAATAGCCAGCCAGCAACCGGTTGATCAGTCCCTTCCTAATATAAGTGACACACAGAACAGGACAAGTCAAAACAAAATCAATTACATAGTCTAAGACAGTGTTCAGACTGAGCAACAAGAAACCTACGCAAGAAATCAAACTGAACACGCCTCCTTCGCCGCAGGAGGGTGGTGCAGAGATCCGAACAGGCAGAGACGTTACAATAGGGCTTATTCTGCAGTGTAAGTAAGGGAGCAGACGTTTTGTATGATAGATCTATCACTTGCTGCCATTTGACTAGATACTGAGCAGAGCAAGTAGAGTGTAATGAGACTCTTCCCCCTCTGTCTCTACAAAGCAGCACGTGGAACAGTGGTAAGCACTCTTGCCTTCCAATCCAGCAAAGGACAACATTTGCACAGAGGTTCTGAATGTTTTCCTCATGTTTGCATGGGTTTCTTCAATCTACTGATAAGTTATTTAGAGCCCTACTTAGAACAGTGAGAGATGACAATATCTGTATAGTGCTGTTAAATATATTGGCACTGTATAAGTAAAAAAAAAAAAAAACATCTTGGGAAATGCAGGCTTCATTAGGGGAATCATATGAGAGGGCATTGAAGACAATCTATAAATGGCAAATCAACTAAAACAGATAAACACAAGGCATACAAATGGGCCTCTACATTATTCTTGTCATTACTGGGGTCTTCATTAGGTGAAATTAAATGATGTAACATATGTGCATTATTGAAAACATCAGTACAATTATACTAATTGCTTTCTAGTATTAAAGGGCAATGATTAGCTGCAGGGCAACCCAGAAGAAGTCCAAGAGTTGAAAGTGAAAGTATTTTATGCAGGAGAATGCTAGTCATAAGATTATGACTAAATGAAGAGCATAGATTGGTAGACTCATTGGTAGACAGGTTGGTAGACTCATGTAAGATGGTGCAGCATGGGGTAGAGCTTTCTGACTAGTTAAAGGGTTTTAAGATCTAACCTGTGTAATGACTGGCATATATGGTTTATTGCCGTTAGATACAGAAAATTAGGCTGGCTAGTTGATACATGATCGGCTGCAGCGGAGCCAGTATGTTCTACTAAATACTGATTAGTAAAGAATCACAGTTAAGGTAACAAATGATCAGGACCTAGATCAATATTCTAGCATTACAAGTAGTAAGGTGAATACAAAATTATTTTGCTAAATGTGATATGAATTGGTATTAATTATGGTTTAGATTGAGTATGAAGAAAAGGGCAGATTACATTGAAATGCCTCATTCTAAAATATTGAAACTAGAGTGTAGGCAGGAACATTAGAGAAAAATATTGAAACATCAGTCTTAGGTGAAAATAATGGTGCAAAAAAGAAAGATTAAGTGCACTATCAGACATGTCAGTATGACAAATTTGATTCTAAACAGAATTCTGCAGCTGGCTGTGTACTATAATACTAGCTGCTAAAGCAAGAAAAAGAATACAGCTCAACAGTGAACCCTGAACCTAGTTAGCAGTCTGAGAGGAAGTAGCAAGGAAGGTAAAGCAACAGTTGGATAATTAAATTAGAACTGTGTCCTCAACAGGGTTTACTGGTGGCAAGTCACATTTTCATAAACCTTCTAATCACTTTGTTCAGTTCCCTAATGTGTCCAAGTAGCTTTTCACCAGGTTTTATCCTTCTGGTGACTCTGGAGACAGCCTTATGCATTGTTTATATCCTGCATTACTGTCCACAGCAGGGCTGTGGAGTCAGTACGCCAAAGCCCCGACACCGACTCCGACTCCTCAATTTCCCCTGACTCCGACTCCGACATACATGGCGCATGTTTAAGAGATAACTTAATTTAAGCTTTTTATCATCCTTATGATACAATAATCAAGCTATTTAGGTAGAACATAAAATATATTTATTGGATACAACTTTAGAACACAAAAAACTTTAATAAATTGCAAATATGCAAAACGCTGCAGTAAGTGGTAAAAAAACAGTTTTCAACAAAAACATCCTGAATAACATTTGTGGAGTCTATGAATTTGTTCTGAGAAAAAGTATCGCCTCCATCAGATCCTCCTTCAAACATGACCTCGAATCGGATCGAATTATTTTAAGGCTAGAGAACAGCCTCTCTACACTAACTTTGGTTGGTGGCAAAGCGGTGACGACATGGGCAAGATCTCTAACAATCTCGGGGTATAAAGGAATTGCCTCCTGCACAGTCAGTTTTGATGATCGGTTGAACTCTTCTACTTCTTTGAGAGCAAGTGAAAAATTTTGCTGAAATACAGTCAGTTTGTTTGCTATGGGAATGGAATCTTTTTCTCTGCAGCAACGCTTTGCCTGATCCATGTCATCCAAATACTTTTCAAAGTTAAACTCTTCATCTGATGAGGCTGAAGATATGGTGGCAGTAGCACTGGCAAGACCCAATTCCTCTTGCTCTTGGCAGTCCTGTAGCCCACTCATCCTAATTGCTACCTCAGTCAGAGCTTCTTTTCCTTTAGTAATCTGTTGATCATTCAGCAATATACGATGACTTGGGTCCACATAAACAGCTGCCAGAAGAATTTTGTTATCTAATAACAGTGTCTCTCTCCTTTTCATTGAAGCAGCAATGCCCTCTGCGATTAAGCCTTGTCTTTGGGACATGCAAAACAGCAAGTTCTTCCACTCCTTTAAGAAAGTTCCAGGAGTTAAATCCTCAGCTTGTAATTTTTTTGTTACTGTGAATGGGTGATGAAGCAGTTCCATTAATTCAGCCACCTGTGTCCATTGACCTTCTGTTAATGTTACCTGAGGGTTGGCCATGTCCACAAGAAAGGGCTTCAGCTCAACTAATCCCTCAATCATTAAATAGGTGCTGCCCCACCGAGTGGCTTGATCTACAATTGCTCCTTTCCCAGCACGTCTCTTCAAGATGGAATCAATTTTAGGGGTTCGGGCAGCAATAGCCAATTTCCTCACCTTGCCAATCAGAGTTCCAGCATGTCCCTCTTGCAGACTGTCTCTTATTGCCAGCTGCAGTGTGTGCACAGTACAGCACATGTGATAAATATGAGAGAATTTTGAAGCAGCTTCAGCAAGATCTAATTCTAAAGTATCATTTTGCTGTTGTTCTGTAGTAATATCTGTTTGTTCCTCAGTTACAGGAACAGGACTGTGGGCTTCCATCTCAGACATACTGAATCCAAAGTTTTCTTCTAACTGTTCTTCACCTTCCTTATTCTCATTCATCAGTTTAATTGTACTTATCATGTTTGAAGCATTGTCTGTTACAATAGCAAGAACCTGTTCTTTTTTGAGTTCATAATCTTCCAGAACATTTTCCACTAAGGCCTGGAGAAACTGACTGGTGTGTTGAGCTTTAGTATCCTTTACTGCCAGTGTCTTGGTAACAAATTTTTTGTTGTCACAAACAAATCTTACATTTATAGCAAAATAGTTCACTCTGTGACGCGTGCAGGCATCCATTTTAAGATATATTAAGCGTCTCTTGAGAATCTTTTTAAGATGTTCTTTTTGGTTAAGGGCTTCTTCAATCACTAATTTTCTAATACTTTGTCTTTCCAGAGAAACACCAAGTTTGCGGGCCATTTCTCCATTAAGAGCTTTAAAACTTGGTCGAGCAAATAATGATAATGGTACACCGTCCTTCACAACAAGCTCTATGAGCTGTCTTTTAAACACATCTGCTGTCATTGTTACAGTAATTTTGTCACTTAGAAAATATCTTGCTACTGATGTTTGAGACAATCTTTCATCCTCCGTTGCCTGGCGGGAAGTGCTGGGCACTGGTTTCTTGGTGTCACTCTGATCCTTCTCAGTCACAGATTTGAAAACTTCTGGGTGGAAGCGGCTTAAATGTCTTTTTAGATTGGAAGCTCTCGTAGGAGCGTTTTTCTCGCTTCCGGAGTATGCACTGATTTTGACATCACAGCATTTGTTCTCATCTGGGTCACTTATCTTACACTGACACACAAAATATTTTTTATCTTCAGTTAGTGTGAAATGCTCAAATACAGCTGACTTCATAGGAAGCTTCTTAAACATTTTATAATGATATAAATTTGTTTTCAAAATAATTTTGTCCTATAAAAAAAAGGTATATTATAATATCTGAAAGAATAGCGAGTATAACTTTGGATAGAAATAAAACAAACTATGCATAAATCAATAGTACAGCTATCGATATGTCATGATAAATAAAAAGTTTGCAATGTATGTTTTATTAGGTCTCTTTACTCTGAACTTTCAGTATCACACTTTTCTCTGGATACAGCTCACTAAGGGCCTGATGTGTGAAAACTGTCTTGGTCTAAGACTTTCTTTGTTACCCATAGCAACCAGTCAGAGCTCACAGCAACCAATCAGACCTCTGCTTTCATTTCTCCAGAGCACTACATGAAAGGGGAGCTCTGATTGGTTGCTATGGGCAACAAAGAAACTTCTACACCTAGACAGTTTCATACATCAGGCCCTGGGTGTTTTACATCATACTGCTTCACAATCTACAAAGTGAAACTACTAGCAGTGCTAGATAACAAAGCCTTGGCAAGTGGCAACAGCTTCTACACCTATAGTACTTTCTCACATGTATGTTTCTGTATTTCTAAGTTTGAGATGTTAGAAAACAGTTTCCCCCCTTATATTCTATGTATAGCATATATAAGCCATCTGAGCAGAGCAGCTAACCTCTCCAAACATGCGCTCAGAGGAGAAGTAAACTAACACAAAGCATACAGAGAGAACATACACTGGACAATTGATTTATGCAGTTTATTGAAAGTTTAGATATACTAAGAAGAAGTACTTGCCTTAAAGGAGTTCTCAGTCTCAGCACAATGATTCACTTGCTGACAAGCAGTCACTCTGTGTCCTCGGGCTGTGGGTGGGTCTCCAGCACAATTACAGATAAAGTCAAGCTTTTCAGTCCTCACAATCACAACACTTGTATCTTTTGCTTACTCCAGATAATGGTGCTAAACCTTATAGGTTCACTCAGAACTCAGTCCCATCATTATATGAGGAATAGAACAGACCTTTACAGGACATTTCATCATTTTCCCAAATTCTTATGAAAATATATTCAGCACATACTGCATTGTACTACTAACTGTACCAATTTATTATATATTTTGGGAGTTGGAGTCGGTCCATTTTATACCGACTCCGACTCCGACTCCACCAAAATAGGCACCGACTCCGACTCCACGACTCCGACTCCGACTCCACAGCCCTGGTCCACAGATAGTATAATTCCCTGCTCTATCAGCTCTGCATGGAGAAGCTCCTCCCCACACACTCACTGACAAGCTGCTTTAGCTCTGCTTACTCCATCTCTGAATTTCTCCTGTCCCCATCCCCAACTATAATCCTAGCTCTATATGCCTACTGTGTCACTATGTCAGTTCTCTGTCCCTAAATACCAATCCCTTAAAGGGAATCTGTTAGTTTATAACTTTTAGCAACAGAAAGCTTAGTGAGGGGCACCATAGGAAAGGTATATATTTGAGACTGCACATGTTAGGACTAGTTTAGGGTGGAAAAAACACCTGAAAGGTTCCCTTTGAGGGGGACACACAGCCTAACAGCTAAACTATTTACATAGTGGCACAGTGCAGTATATAAGCATCACAAAAAATTTAGCAGTGTCCACTGGGATTCTGCACATATACATGAGACTTACAAGACCATCCCCCACCAGCCTGAGCTGCAACATCACTCATGATATAGTCATCCATAAGGAGGCAGTGAATGTAATGTGAACACAAGAACTGAAAGTAGATCATGTGACCAGCACAGCAAACCAGAGGAAACTAAAATAGTTACATTAGAAAGTAGGTTGTTTAGAAGAAATATGTTATTAGAATTGCAGATGTTTTGGACCTGAAAACCCCTTCAAAGGCTGAGTGTGCATAGAAGAGGCGGTCTAGAATTTTTACCTTTATCTTGGTCTTACAAGAGATCATTACTGTTTCAGTGAAACATAAACAAAGGGAGCAAAAGGGGTCCATCAGAGAGATAGAAAAGAGAATAAGACAAATATAGTTCACCAATGTAGATGTGTACTGTACAGTGCCTTGCAAAAGTATTCGGCCCCCTTGAACTTTTCAACCTTTTGCCACATTTCAGGCTTCAAACATAAAGATATAAAATTTTAATTTTTTGGTGAAGAATCAACAACAAGTGGGACACAATTGTGAAGTGGAACAAAATTTATTGGTTATTTTAAACTTTTGTAAAAAATAAAAAACTGAAAAGTGGGGCGTGCAATATTATTCAGCCACTTTACTTTCAGTGCAGCAAACTCACTCCAGAAGTTCAGTGAGGATCTCTGAATGATCCAATGTTGTCCTAAATGACTGATGATGATAAATATAATCCACTTGTGTGTAATCAAGTCTCCGTATAAATGCACCTGCTCTGTGATAGTCTCAGGGTTCTGTTTAAAGCGCAGAGAGCATCATGAAGACCAAGGAACACACCAGGCAGGTCCGTGATACTGTTGTGGAGAAGTTTAAAGCCTGATTTGGATACAAAAATATTTCCCAAACTTTAAACATCCCAAGGAGCACTGTGCAAGCGATCATATTGAAATGGAAGGAGTATCAGACCACTGCAAATCTACCAAGACCCGGCCGTACCTCTAAACTTTCATCTCAAACAAGGAGAAGACTGATCAGAGATGCAGCCAAGAGGCCCATGATCACTCTGGATGAACTGCAGAGATCTACAGCTGAGGTGGAAGAGTCTGTCCATAGGACAACAATCAGTCGTACACTGCACAAATCTGGCCTTTATGGAAGAGTAGCAAGAAGAAAGCCATTTCTCAAAGATATCCATAAAAAGTCTCGTTTAAAGTTTGCCACAAGCCACCTGGGAGACACACCAAACATGTGGAAGAAGGTGCTCTGGTCAGATGAAACCAAAATCGAACTTTTTGGCCACAATGCAAAACGATATGTTTGGCTTAAAAGCAACACAGCTCATCGCCCTGAACACCCCATCCCAACTGTCAAACATGGTGGTGGCAGCATCATGGTTTGGGCCTGCTTTTCTTCAGCAGGGACATGGAAGATGGTTAAAATTGATGGGAATTTGGATGGAGCCAAATACAGGACCATTCTGGAAGAAAACCTGTTGGAGTCTGCAAAAGACCTGAGACTGGGATGGAGATTTATCTTCAAACAAGACAATGATCCCAAACATAAAGCAAAATCTACAATGGAATGGTTCACAAATAAACGTATCCAGGTGTTAGAATGGCCAAGTCAAAGTCCAGACCTGAATCCAATCGAGAATCTGTAGAAAGAGCTGAAAACTGCTGTTCACAAACACTCTCCATCCAACCTCACTGAGCTCGAGCTGTTTTCCAAGGAAGAATGGGCAAGAATTTCAGTCTCTCGATGTGCAAAACTGATAGAGACATACCCCAAGTGACTTGCAGCTGTAATCGCAGCAAAAGGTGGCGCTACAAAGTATTAACTTAAGTTATATAATATTATATAAGGGGCTGATATAATATTGCACGCCCCACTTTTCAGTTTTTTATTTTTTACAAAAGTTTAAAATATCCAATAAATTTCGTTCCACTTCACGATTGTGTCCCACTTGTTGTTGATTCTTCACCAAAAAATTAAAATTTTATATCCTTATGTTTGAAGCCTGAAATGTGGCAAAAGGTTGAAAAGTTCAAGGGGGCCGAATACTTTTGCAAGGCACTGTATATGTCAAACATTCTAGTACAGGAGTTGGCAACCCCCTGCACATGTGCAAAGAGTGGAACACGAGGCTTATTTCCCTGGCACGGCAGCTGACATCCTCACCCAGCAGCTTCAATCGGACCAAACACGGCCGAAACGAAACTGCTATTATTATACTGTGGGGGTCTCTTCAGACCCCAGAGTATAGTAAGCGGAGGACCCGGGGAGGTGATCAAACATAAAAAAAAATGTTAACTCACCCTTCCTGCACTCCACAGTGGCTCTGTGCTCTGCAGGCGCTTCTGTCTGACATAAGAGACCGCTGACAGGGCTTCAGGAGTCACATCCGGCGTCATTACGCATAATGACGCAACGTGACCCATGAGACCCAATCAGCGGTCGCTGACTACAGGCAGAAGCGCTCGAAGAGCACAGAGCCGCCGCGGAGTGCAGGGAAGGTGAGTTAACATTGTTTTTTATGTTTGTCACCTCTCTTGGCCCTCCACTTATTATACTCTGGGGTCTGAAGAGACACTACAGTATAATAATAGCTAGTGAGTGGCGAAAATTGGAATGTTATAAACGTTAGAATATTATACTGTGTGCAGTGGCCACTATGGGGCATAATATGGTGTGCAGGGGCCGCTATGGGACATAATACCTTGTGCAGGGGCCGCTATGGGACATAATACGGTGTGCAGGGGCTGCAATGGGACATTATTCTGTATAACGGTCTGTTTTCTGTATTAAGGATGTGTTTCTGCACAGAAAATGAAGGCATTTTTTTTGTGTAAAAATGCACCATGTGAACGCAGTTTTACATCAAAGTAAAAGTTCCAGTGGCCTAAGAATATAGCTGAATCCAGATACATAGTATGTTTCCACCATAAGGATGCTGCCATACGGTTCTCCTGGACACATACATTTACCACTAATTGTGGGATGCACATGCACTTTCATTGCTTCTAAAAGTACAGGTGTGTCCCAGGAAATAGCAGTAAATGCATGTGTCCTGAAGCATCCGGTGGCAGCACTTCTGTGTTATGGTTATATGACTTTAGTTTAGGGGGTCGTCAGACTTACAATTATTGATCGGCACTCCAAGTATCTCTTCTTTGATTTTTTAATTAAAATCAGCATGCTGAACAAAAAAGGTTGCCTACCCCTGTTCTTGTAGTTTAGAAGCAAAATATATCTAATCACCATGTTGACTGTGTGCCAAGGGAGATGCTTCTTAAGAATTGGGATAACCAGAACATGCGTGAAAGATGTAAGGACCATATCAGATAAAAGAAAACGGTTTAAGTTAAATAAATTACAGCTAGTGACATAGCATTATGGAAATGTTAAAGAAAAGGAATAAAAAGATCAAGGGGTTAGAAGGTTAGAGAAGAATAGAACTGTCATTTGATATTACAAGGTCATACATAGCCTGGTTATAAAAAGTTACATGTGGGTGGTTTGATAGAATCAGCTCTCAGGTGTTGACAATCTAGCCCTTTAAACATAGAGAGTAAGCATGTGGGCATTGAGATCAGGATCTTTGTTCTAAATAAATAGAAAAAAATAGAGAAATGTTCTGTTCTGCATGGATAAAGGCATTATTGTAAGATTCTCAGAATGGATTTGTGGTGAAAACATTTGTGATGGAGTCCTAGGTTTGAATCCAGCCAAGGACAAAATGTACATGGAGTTTGTATGTTCTCCCCGTGTTTGCGTGGGTTTCCTCCAGGTACTCTGGTTTCTCCCACACTCCAAAGACATACTGATAGGGAAGGTGTTTGTAAAAACATTCCTAGTCAATAACAATTTTTGTGCATATCATGGGAGTCAAATGTAAAAAGCATAGTAAAAAAGGGAGAGGAAGTTCAAAGTGTGGAGGCTTGATAAACTGAGAAAGAGAAAATAGATGAGTGAAGACCAGACTAACTTACTACTTCATGATAAGGAGTAGGGGAAGTAATAAGGAGGAGTTTAAAGTTGTAACTAAACTTTCAAACAACTTTTGATTTTCTAGCAGCATTTGTGATATTAATAAAATACTTTACTAACAAAGTTTCACTCTTTTTCTATGAAATCTTGCACTGAAATCCACTTTGTTTCCATGTTGCTAGATTAAATTTGAATATTTCTTGTAACTGGAGTATGGTGGGTGGGATCATATATAGTGCAGAAAAGTTGAGGCTAGGGGTCACTTCAGTTATACCTAAGGCTCAGTGGTCAGCATTGTTGACTTGCACTGCTGGAGTCCTTGTTTTGATTTCAGCCAAGGACAAAATCTGCATGGAGTTTGTGTGTTCTCCCTGTGTTTGTGTGGGTTTCCTCTGGGTTCTCCGGTTTCCTCTCAGACTCCAAACACAAACTGATAGGGAATTTAGATTGTGAGCCCTACGATTTCAGTACCTGTATTATTTCCAGAAATATCACCAGTTAAAAACACAGTCAAAAGTGAGAGTATCTATCTATCTATCTATCTATCTATCTATCTATCTATATATATATGTCAAAACCAACTGTGTTTTCAACTGATATGTCTGGAAATACTACAGTTAGAATGAGAATCTCATCTTTCAGGTGAGATAAATTTGTTTGAAGTGACAGCTACCCAGCCTCAGCTTATCTGCCCTATACATGAGCCCATATACCTATACTTCAGTTACAAGCAATGTACAGAAATAAAGTAGATTGTGGTGGATAATTTCACAGAAAGGAATCAAAATTTGTTAATAAAGTATATTGCAATATTTGTTAATGTGACAAATGCTGCCAGAAAAGTTGTTCAAACGTTTAGTTATGGTTTAATTGCTAAAGAGGATGGTGGTCTATGTTAAAATCAAGTCAAGTCATGATGAATATAGGTATTTTACTATAAAGGATGAATGGGAACTAAGCTAAAAAGGATCAGGGAAAAATTTTCTGAATCTAGAGAACAGGCATTAACTGCAACTTATTGGGGTGCATAAACATGGATGCAAAATGATTCGAAAGTAAAGGAAGGGACCAGAAACATAAATTTACATGTAAATTGTAGAAAAAAATACACCCACGCCACCCTGGTGAGTGCGAGGATATGGTTTCAACCAAAGTGCACAATTTATTTCTGTTTTAGAGGCTACTAGGATATGATGGTCATGTAGGATAAGTGCAGATGCACACTCATCTAGTCTTTTCTTTTGTTAAGAAGTCCAATTTTTAGTAAAACTTAATGCAACACAATATCACATGTTTTAAAAGCATGAAAAGACTGCAGTTCACACCACACTACTTCCCTCTGCTGGCTAAAAATAGACACAAGAAGGATAGTTAGCTTATCATGCTATCATAATTTACATCGCCATCGACAGCACTGAACACCCTCTAGGCCATAACACTTAAGACTGGACAAGATAAAACTCCCATGGCAAACTGGGCCAGCTCATTTCACTGCTCTAACCTATTGGCCCAGAATTCCATGGGGTCAGAGTTATCTGCTGGTCTATAGGTGCACTCTAGGTATGACTGTAAAGATGTCTGTTGTGGTTCCGATTGGTGCTGGCTGAGTGAGGTGAACTGGGAGCAGGCAGAGGCCCCCTGGGTACAAGTGCGACTGGCAGTTGCTGTGCTCTCCCTAAATGTTGCAGCAAGCTGGGTATATAGCCTATACTTATAATATTCTAATTTTTCTTCCCTTTAGGAAACAATGAAGAATTCCCCCATTTTGTATTTATAGCAAGGGTCTAAGAGCACTGCCATCCATTTGTCGCTGTGTAAACAGTGAAGCATACAGCCTGCCATGCTTGCTTGAGTATGTGTGGACCCAGGGCCTGCCACGGTTGGTGTTCTTGGCCAGCATTGTCGCTGTCATCATCATGAACTTCTTTTTGAAACAGATAAGGGTCAGCCTCTTCCCCTGGCTGTGCCTGTGACATATCAGGGCTGCCTCTGCATCCAATGCAGAATCTTCCTCCTCCCAGTTCCTCTACCATAATGACCCTGACCTGGATTTTCATCCTCCATCGTCACAGAGTGATGACGTTGACTAAGAGGTGGAAACTGTTTCTGCTCTTCTATCCCTCATTGCATAAATGTAAGGGTTTTCTGTTGGATATACAATAAAGGGATCACATAGCTGATGCTGATATCATCCCTGCTGACAAATTTGGTGGCTTCCTCAAAAAGCTGATGCTGTATGCAACAATCATTTGCCACCTTCTGCTGCTCACACAGATACTTCAGCATGTTTAAGGTGGAGTTCCATCAAGTTGGAACTTCTCAGATAAAACAGTCTGCCTGTGCACTGCCTTATTGCTGTGATCAGGTTATTTTTTGCGACGTAAGAATGGCTGAAATGTGCAGAGATTGTTTTGGCCATGAGGAGCACCTCTTTTAAGCCATTATACAGGTTAATAAAGCGAAAAACCACCAGATTAAGGACATGCACCCTATAGGGACAATATGTTAATCATCCTAACTGTAGCGCAGCAACAAAATTGCTGCCTTTATTGTTAGCAACACTGCCCAGTTAGAGCTGGCAAGGAGCTATCCAAACAATAACTTCTGTAGGATACAGCCTAGCTCTGATCCAGGCTCATTAATTGCAAAACCACATGGCTGCGCTTTGCCTTACACCCATGAAACGAGGGTGGAGGAGGAAGAATAGGAGTGGAAGCAATGGCTTGCCCTTGTGAAGATTGTGGTAGGAAAAAGTCCAGAGAGGAGGATCCAGAGGTGGTGGCTGGGCTTTGTATGGTATTTGAACTGGGCCTGCGCTAGTCGGGGTTGAGCTAGCACCTGACCTTGCTGCGTTTCTGTACTGTGGCAGCTGCCACTCAAAACATTGACCCAGTGAGCCGTGAAAGCTATGTTTTCTCTTTGTCCATAATTGTTGATTCACATGTCGACTGTGGCGTGCACCTTTACCAAAACTGACGTATCCAAGGAAAGGCCCACGTTCTCTTACGCATATTTCTTAGAGAAATAATCCCAGCTAGGAATCCTCTCTCGAGGTTGAACGCATGCCATCAGTTGTCGAAACACAGTGAAATCCACTAAGTGGTACAGCGGCGACTGCACCACCAGCAGCATGGCCATTGCACAACTGCCAGATGTCTGGAGCTGATCCATCAGTGTAATTGTAGGGAGAGCAGCTAATTAACAGCTGTGTAATCCTGCAATGTCTATCGTTAGCTCAGGCATAGTCAAAGTATTTCTGAGGAATCGGGATATCTCCATCAGCTCTGCTCCATCCACTTCAGTAATAAAAGCTACTCCTGTCTCTTATGTCCCCCATGACATCCGTCTGTCTTTACTCTTATTTCTAATAAATTTTCAATGATGGATACCAGGATGTGGTGCCTCCTCTCCATGCTATCTTCTTCTCATTGCTTCCCAACTCAGTTCAATAATTTGTTCTCTAGTCTGCATACTGTATAACTCCGTGATTAACTTTTACTTTTTCTGTACAGATATTGCATGCTTCCTCTGTGTTATTTATTCTGTATAGGAGAGGTAAGAGTTAGTTCCCTAAAAGTTTATTCTGTGCTCCATTTCACATGTGCCTCATCCTCTATTACTGCTCTCCATGCCCTGCAATAAATATAATTCCAGTCCCCTTGACCTCTTCCATCTTCCATCAGATTTTAATGACACTTAACTCCCTAGATGCTACAGTAAATCCTGACCATATCATGTAAGTTGTTTAACAGTCAAAAGTCAAAAAGAATCTTTAGAAAAAAACAAAAAAATAAAGTAAAAAAGTACTATAAAATTAACACATTATTTGTTCCATGTAAACGGCAAGCAAAATTAAAATATGTTATCATAGTTGGTCTTAAAAAATGGTGAAAAAAAAGAACAAAATTAAAGGTTCTTAAGTTTTTATTGAATAAAAGAAATAAAACATAATAAAAACTACATAAATTTGGAATTGCTGTAAATGTAATGACCCACAGAATAAAGGTAATATTATTTATACAAGGTAAACATCATAAAAATGAATTTTAAAGTCGGTGTTGCTATTGCCCCCCCCCCCCCATCCGCGTAGCGAGGCGGCCCCGCCGCCAGACCCCTCTGGCCGTTTCGTAGCTGAATTGCTATTGCCCCCCCCCCCCAAAAAAAAAATATATAAAAGTTGCTCAATACAATATATGTAGTCCAAAATATTTGACATAGCCCCCCCCACCACACAAACCCCGCGCGCCCGCGGCCCCCCCCCCCCCCCCCCCCCACCCCAAAACCAACCACACACCCCCACACAAAACCCATACAGTTCCTGCATACACTATTATGCCCCATAGTGGCCACACGGGCTGTACACACAATTGCCGTGCCCCCAGTGTCCATAGTGGCCCCTGCACACACTATTATGGGGCCCGCCCATTATGCCAAGGGCCCGCCCTATTATGAGGCCCCCCGCCGGCCCGGGCCCCGCGGGCGCCCCCCCCCCATAGTGGCCCCTGCACACACTTATAAGCACAAGGCCCCGCACCCGGGATGGGCCCCAAGCGGCCCCCCTGCACACGGTATTAGGTCCCATAGCGGCCCCCCACCCGGATTAGGTCCCATAGTGAAAAGACCCCAGAGTATAAGGTCATAGCGGCCCCGCCACAGTGTTTGTGGCCCCCACACGGTATTAGTCCAATAGCAGTGTTTGTGGGGATCGCGGGCCTGCTGCCTTACTTGCTGATCCCCGCTCCTGCTCACTGCCACCTCCGCTTCCACAGAATAGGGTGGAATTGAAGAAAAAGTGCATTTGTGCGACTTTCTTATGGGCTTTGTTTTTACGGCGTTCACTCTGCAGCCAAAAAGACATGTCAACTGTATTCTATGTTTCGATACAATTCTGGGGATACCAAATTTATATAGTTTTATTTACATTTTAATCCTTTATCAAAGATCTAAAACTTTGCAAAAAAAATAAATTTTCTTAAAGTCGCCATATTCTGACACTCGTAACTTTTTTATATTTCTGTGTATGCGGATGCATAGGGCGTCTTTTTTAGCAGAGTTAGGTATACTTCTTAGTTATACCATTTTGGGACATGTCTATTACTTTGATCACTTTTTATTCAAATTTTTATCAGAGGCAAAACAGCGGGAAAAAAAAGGCAGCTCGGCACTTTTGATTTTTTTTTTCCCGCTACAGCGTTCACCATACGGGAAAAATATCTTTATAAGTTTGTAGACTGGGAGTCTGCTGAGACTCCCACTGAGCCTGGGAATTGGGTCTTTTTTCCCCCACTGGGAATTCAGCCTGAGGCCATGCTGAATATAGGCATGTCGCTTGGCGGATGAACACACACTCCCATTCTCTTTAAAAGGAGCACCGCAGATGGCCTATATTCAGCCTGACTGTGGCCAGGCTGAATTCTATGTGGGGATCTCAGTGGGGGTCTCAGCAGACAGCCCTCCAGCTCCCCCCCCCCCCCCCCACCTACCTACCTAGATCATCAATTAGGTATTTATCCTCTATCCTATGGATAGGGGATAAATATTTTTAAGAGCAATATTTCATTAACATAAAAACACTTACTTCAGCTACTTCAGCCAGGCAGCACAGACAGAATCCGGATCCAGGAACAAGCAGTAGCTAGGTCAGCAGTAGTGCTAATATCCTTCCTGAGAGCAGGGACAAGGAGACCGCGCATGAGCCACACTGCGTATCATAGGAGTGGTTTGATCACATCAAATCAATATACTAGTGACGTGACCTGACGTGATGCATGCAGCCCAGCTGGGTCGTGGGTGGGAGTGGAGAGTAGTGTAATTGATGATCCAGGAGCAGGCCAAGTGAACGTCTTGTTGCAGAGTGCGATTGCTGGATGTGGCAGAGTCAAAACCAGATAGACATTTGTATATAACAGGAACAGGCTTTAGTGAAACATGAATGCAGTAAGAGAAGGTTCACCTCACATGGTGAATAACAGATCTAGTACAGCACACACACTAAAAATAATACAGGAAGTGTATAGCAATAGCATCAAAACAAACAAAGTACAGAGTGTCTACAGATAAACATTTAGTAACAGCTACATCTAGTGTCATAAATGTGAACTGCAGTCAAACCAGCAAATATAGCGACAAAGCTGGCTGTTGCATATCTCCAACACCCCTTCTCAATAGCTAAGGCTTAGTCTGTTAGGCCCATCTTCTTTGTAAGCCTCGAGTGTGTTTTAGCGGTCAGGGGCTTGGTAAGGATATCTGCTGTCATATCCTCAGTTGGGCAATAAAGTAACTCAAGAAATCCCTGCTCTTGAAGATCCCTCAGAAAGTGGAACTTCACATCAATATGCTTAGTTCTCGAGCTAACGCTTTCCATCTGCGCAAGTGCAAGACATCCTTGATTGTCCTCAAAGATTCTCGTTGGTTTCATCTGTGGTTGACCCAAGTCTTTTAATCGTCTCAACCAGATGACTTCTTGACTTGCCTGTGCTGCTGCAACATACTCTGCTTCAGTAGATGATAGTGTAACAGAAAGTTGCTTTCTACTAGTCCAACAAATAGCACCTCCTGGTAGAA
This sequence comes from Leptodactylus fallax, assembly GCA_947044405.1. Lineage (NCBI taxonomy): Eukaryota > Metazoa > Chordata > Amphibia > Anura > Leptodactylidae > Leptodactylus > Leptodactylus fallax. The sequence goes on from CAMRHE010000024.1 coordinate 6,985,614, forward strand.
GAAACAGGTACCCACTTGTAGATTTTCTGTCACTGGTATCTCCGGCCCAATCGGCATCCACATATCCTGTCAGGGTGCTTTCATCACTTGCTGGTAACTTTAGCTTGTAGTTTAAAGTCCCTTTAAGATAGCGAATGACTCGCTTCACAGCATTCCAGTCCATCTGACTTGGTGTTGAAGTCTTTCTGCATAGGACTCTCTCAATCTGAATGCCAAGATTATTTACGTTGCCTAGATTTTTGGTCTCAAAGCGCTGATTTAGGGTTTGGAGTATTTCTCCTTCATCCCCTTCTTGTTTGAAACAAATCAGAATATCGTCCACATAAATGAGTACATAGATCCACCTGTCTGCCAATTTCTTTGTGTATAAACAGGGGTCTGCTTTACTCTTCTGAAAGTCCTCCTGTGTAAGTACTTCATTTATTCTCGTATTCCATGCTCTGGCGGCTTGCTTTAGACCATATATACTCTTACTTGCATTTTCCTTATTGCGGCTACTGTCAGTAAAGTTCTTATTGTAGCATGTTTGACTACTGGCAGAAATGTCTCATCATAGTCCTCTCCATATTTTTGAGAATATCCCTTGGCTATGAGTCTTGCTTTGTATCGCTCCACTGTACCATCTGCATTGTATTTTACTACCAGGTGGTAGTTCTGTAAGTGTCCATGTTTTAGTGTCATGCATGGATTTTATCTCTTCCTTTGCAGCCTTTATCCATTTATTGGCTTCCCCTTCTGAAAGCTGAGATATGTCTTCCCAAGTTGCAGGTTCATTAGAACTGGCAGTGCTTGCCTTGTATGAGAGACGTACAGGTGGTTTACCTTTATTCTCTCTCATCGAGCGTCTTGGTTCTGTGTGTGAGCTTGGTTGTGTCTGTTCTTCATTACTGATGGATTCTGCGCTCACTTCAACTGTTTGTTCAGAAGTTACAGATGTTGGCTGATCAGTGTCAGTTTTCTCTTCTGTTCTTATTTCCTCTGTTGTCATTACATTGTCTCTCAGATCTTCAACAAAAGTTATGCTGTTGCTAATGGTAACCTTTTCAGTTTTGGGAGTTAGGATTCTGTAACCCTTAACATTGTCACTGTATCCAACAAAGACACCTTCAAATGCTCTGTTTTGAAGTTTGGTGCGTTTTTCTCCTGGAATGTAGATGAACGCCTTGCATCCAAAAACTCTTAGATGTTTTACACTCGGCTTCTCATTGTCCCACAGTTCATATGGAGTTTTCTCCATTTTTCTAGAAAAGAGTCTGTTTTGTAAATAAGTGGCTGTCATTGCTGCTTCACCCCAATATTTTTGTGGTAATCCTGAGTCTGTCAGCATACATCTGATCATTTCAGTCGGAGTTTTGTTCTTTCTTTCAGCTACTCCGTTTTGCTCTGGTGTGTAGGGGACTGTCTTTTGATGCTCTATTCCATTCTGATTTAAGTACTCTTGTATTTTATGTCCTGTGAATTCACCTCCATTGTCACTCCAAAGTATGAGAGGTTTTCTCTGAAACTTGTTACTTGTCCTTACTACATAGTCCTGTAATTTGTCAAAAACTTCACTCTTGTGTTGCATTAAGTAAGTGACTGTGTATCTTGAATAGTCATCTATGAAAGTCACTATGTACCTGTTGCCTCCAGGTGTAGGTGGGTTTAGGGGACCACATACATCACTGTGAACTAGATCAAGAGGTCTTGAAGCTCTATTGTGACTTACTTTAGGAAGTGTTGCTCTTGTAGCTTTGGATTTGATGCAACATTCACATTTAACAATAACTGAGCAAGGGGATACTGTTAGATCCTTTGTCAGATTCCTCTTTTGTAGTTCCTGTATGCATTCTGGTTGTCTGTGACCTAAACGCCTGTGCCACACGTGTATACAGTCATTGTGCTTATGTGTGCATAGTCTCACCTGCTCCTTCACTGTGTTGAGGTGATATAGATGATCATCCAACTATCATCTGCTTGCCCTCTAGGATAGAACACTTGTCACCTTGGAATTTTACAGTGAGTCCTTTGCTTGTCAGACACTTCACAGATAAGAGTCCTCCTTCTAGATCAGGAACATAAAGTACATCTTTTACTGGTATTGCTAAATTGTGTCCTGCATCATTGGGGCATACAAGGGTTCCATGCACATATCCTTCTGCACATATTTTACTCCCATCTGTGAGGTAAATAGTCTCTTTGTTATTCAGATCAAGTTCTGTGAAAAAACTTCTATCACTTGTCATGTGACTGGTTGCTCCAGAGTCAATGCACCAGCCTTGCAATTTATGGTTGCCTGTCACTTTAAATTTGGCATTTCACTTCCCTTCACTTGAATCAGAAATTGTGGCTTTGACTTTCTGCTTAGTATAAGAGGGATGCTGTCTCATCTGCTCTGCTTTCCATATAGTGCAGTCTTTATTTATGTGTCCTTGTCTGTGGCATCTAAAGCACACTCTGGTTTCCTTCCTGTGTGACCTTGTGTCTGTAGCCTTAAGAGCAGTCTTGCAGTGAGTTTCTGTATAATCATGTGCAAACTCCTTTCTTCGCTAATACTCATCTATGAGCCTGGTCTTTACGAATGTTAGTGTCAGATCTGTCTCAGGCCGTGTCTCCAGCACATTGATCAATGCAGTGTATGTGACAGGTAAACTGCATAATAAAATGGCTGCTGCATGACTGTCTGTTATATTCTCACTGACTGATCTGAGTTGTGTGATCACTTCCAGCATGGCATTTATGTGCTCTTGCATGTCCTGCTCTCTGCTAAGCGTTATTTTGTAGAGTTTCCTCAGCAGAAACAACTTGCTGTTTAAACTGGATCTCTCATTCAGTCTTTTCAGTAAATCCCACATGCCTTTCGCTGTATTTTTACTGTGTCCTGTGAATAAGCTGATCATCTTCTACTAGTAAGCTTATAATGGCCCGTGCCTGTCTGTTTTTCCTGTCTCAGTCCATAATCATCCTGTGGTCTCTCTGTAGTGATAACTTCCCACAAGTCATCCCTGGATAATAGCATTTCCACTTTAAATTTCCATAGCTGTTAATTGTCATTGTTCAACTTGGCCATAAATAGTTTGGGTTCTGAACTACAGGTCATTCTCCCTACTTTATACATAGGAACAGTCTTACTTGTGTACAGGAGATGTCTCTGTGGAAGCTTCCTTATATCAATCTCTGCATCTGCCACACTGTCTTCTGTTCTGGACTTCGCCCTGCCTTGGCCGCTTCTGGTTACTGGGGTTTATCCGGTTACTGGGGTTTCATTTGATCACTGGAGCTTCATTTGATCACTGTGCCCATAACCTGTTGCAGAGTGTGATTGCTGGATGTGGCAGAGTCAAAACCAGATAGACATTTGTATATAACAGGAACAGACTTTAGTGAAACATGAATGCAGTAAGAGAAGGTCACCTCACATGGTGAATAACAGATTTAGTACAGCACACACACACTAAAAATAATATAGGAAGTGTATATCAATAGCATTAAAACAAACAAAGTACAGAGTGTCTACAAATAAACATTTAGTAACAGCTATATCTAGTGTCATATATATGAACTGCAGTCAAACCAGCAAATATAGAGACGAAGCTGGCTGAGGGTGGACCACTGGAGCAGCGCTGCTGCAAATAGGTGAGTGCTGACACAGTGGTGTCTCCGCACGGCCACCCCGAGCTACCTCTCTCCTCCCCTGCCTACATCTCTAAGCCAGCCCAGGACAGGTCCCGTTCGGCATGTTTTTTAAAGCGGCCTGTCTTTGGCTGGTTTAGGTCAGTCAAAATGCTGCCCCCTAACTGGCAAGGATAGCGCCACCTGAGGCGGCCGCCTCACTCCGCCTCATTAGAGGTGCACCCCTGCAAATGACCGTGTATTACACAGATTCGTGTGTGGGCCCACAGTCCGGGCTGCAAAACTCAGGACAGGTCCTATTCCTGTCCTGAGTTTTACTATATATAACGGGGACCAGGTTTAGGGACTGCGCGGGACCAGTATAATTTGGACAAATCTTTTTATTCCCTAGAAATACACGACGTGTTTCGGGGTCTTTCGTACCCCTTTTTCTAGTGTATACTACAAAAACAACAGTAACAACAAAAACGATACCTATAAAACACGAATTATATATGATATAATCTATTAAAAATCATTGTTTGATGATAAGAAAGGAAAGTTGAACAAAATAAATAAATAAATAATGTCTATACATACGAAATGAAAAGAGAGGGATAAGAATGATGTGTGTAATGATAATTCTGTGTATATTGTCGATAGAAACGTAGAAATATGGACAACGTCAATGATATTGAATAAAGTGCTAGAATACACAACTGATCACATCGTGGATAAACCTTGCACTGAAATCCACATGAATAAATCCATAAGAGTGAATAAAAGCTCAAAAGGTTCATACACAAATGTTTGAGGATGTAATTTAAATCACAAAAGGAAAAAAAAAAAAGGACATATGTATACAGTACGTATGTTTGAAATAATAAACCTTAAGGTCCCACAATAAACACCAAAGTCTTTCTTGTAAAACATACAAAAAATAAAAGGGATTAAACAGTTCTCAAAAAAATCACCAATAGATGGAAAAACTGTAGTGAAAACTATAGTAAAGGGAACTAAATACTGTGATAATGATAGAAGGGGTTAAACCAGAATAGATAGCCACCTAAAAGTTGTATAGTATCAGCAATATTGTAAAGGGAATGGTTTTACCTTAATTGGAGATCCACCAGGGATGGGAGAGGTATCTAGGAAGTGTCAGTGATAATTTAATTAGCATGTGATAGCGCTACTGCGCATGCGCGAAAGCGCTATTTCGCGCATTTAAAAAAAAAAATAAAAATGTTTTCTCTTCCTCTTCTTTATGAACATAATGAGGAACATTTCAGGTGTGGAAAATGGAGTGATAAGATGATAAAATAACGTATATATGGATCAATACATACTTAAATAAATGCATATAAAATTATAATTATAAAATTACAAAGTTACAATTATAACAAAGTAGTAAATATATGATGTGTGATTATTACAAATTAAAATGAAATACACAAATATGATAAAAACAAAAAGTAGAAATGAATACATGAAGGTTTGAGTGAATTGTGAATAGATTATAAATAAACTCAGATATTAAAGTGTATGGTTAAAAAATGATATACATAATAAATAGATTGTTCCATATCGAAGAATACAGACTACATTATAAAAAATAAATATAAAAAAAAAAAAAAAAAATTAAAATAAAAAAATAAAAAATAAAAATGAATCCATATACAGCCCTTGCTGAATAAAAAGGAGAGAAGGTTTTAACATTAGGTTATATCTTCTAAAGCCTCATTCAATCCTTCTGGAACTAGTGTGTTTAATTTATAAATCCAATACATTTCTCTCCGTTTTAAAATATTGAACTGATCAGGTCTGTCAACAGGTATATGATCAATGGGTGTCACTGAAAAACCCTCAAAGTTGTTATTATGTTTGAACGTGGCATGTCGGGAGACACTGTGTTTCAAGAAGCCATTATGTACGTTTGACCGATGTTTATTTAGTCTTTCTCTCAGGCACATAATTGTACGTCTTACGTACTGGAGGCCACAAGGGCACTCCAATACATATATGATATAGGATGTTGAACAGTCAAGTCTTATTTTCATATGGAAAGTTTCTCCAGTTGAATGGCTGGTTACAGAGGTAACATCATGTCTGATGCTAAAACAGCACTTACATTTTCTATGCCCACATTTAAAACTCCCAATTTTAAGTGGGAGGGAGCTAACATGGGGAATAGACATGGTGGGTCCTTTGTGTAAACGACTTGGGGCTAACATATTCTTCAGGGTTTTTGCCCGTCTGTATGTCACGTTCGGTTTATTGGGCAAACTCATTTTTAGGTACTGGTCATTTTTTAAAATGTGCCATTGTTTTTGTAAAATATTGCGGATCAAGCTGTGCGCACCATTGTAGGTTGTAATGAAATTTGTTATAAATTTATTATTGTCTTTATTTATTGGATTTTGGACAAGACATTGAGCCTGGGTAAAATTGCCAGCTTTGATCTTAGCTGCTTTGATAATATTAGGTGGATAGTTCTTTTCTTTAAATCTTTCCATGAGTGTATCACTCTGTGTGAAGTAGTACTCATTGGTTGTACAATTTCGTGTAATACGTTTAAATTGCCCGAAGGGCACGTTACTCTTCCATTTCCGGTAATGTTCACTACGGAAATCAAGGAGACTATTGCAATCTACTTTTTTGAAGTGAGTGCATGTGGAGATCTTGTAGTCTGATCCAACCAGAACTAGATCCAAAAAGTCGATCTCATTGGTCTCTGTTTTCCTAAGGAATTTGAGACCCCAATCATTGATGTTCAAATGCTGGGAAAAACTATCAAAATCCTCGGGGGACCCATCCCAAATAAATATCAGGTCATCTATATACCTCTTGAAATAAACTATATTACGTGATCAAACTGTGTTATCATAAATGAAAATTTTTTCAAAGCATCCCATAAATAGGTTGGCATAGCTTGGTGCGAATTTTGTGCCCATTGCTGTACCTTTGTTTTGTAGGTATAGCTTGTCTTCAAATTGAAAGACGTAATGTTTAAGTATAAATTCAATGCTAGACAGAAGAAATTCTTTTTCTTGAGTAAGCATGGTCAGGTCGTTAGAGAGTATCGTGGAGATTGCTGAGATCCCTTTAGCATGGGGAATATTGCTATATAAAGAAGCTACATCTAGTGTAGCCCAGATATAACTGGGTTTCCACTTGACATTTGTCAAATCTTTTATGACCGTGGCCGAATCTTTTAGGTATGAAGGTAACTTCTGAACGTACCTTTGGAAATGGACATCAATGAATGCAGAGAGGTTTTTAGTGAGAGATTGAACCCCTGAGATTATGGGGCGTCCTGGAGGATTGGTAGGGTTTTTATGTATCTTGGGAAGATGGAAAATGATAAAAAAAATGCCATAGAAGGGTGAGTGACAGTGAGGAATTCTTTTTCTTTTTTATTAATGATGTCCTCAGAGTGGGCCTTAGTTATCAAAAGGGAATACTCCATTACAAATGCCCCTGTAGGGTCTGAGGGGAGACGTTTATAATAGTCCTTGTCAGATAAAATATTGTATGCCTACTGAACGTAGGCTGTTTTGTTCTGAATGACTATTCCCCCTCCTTTATCCGCATTTCTTATTACTATATCAGTGTTGTTTATAAGTGAGTGTATGCTCTGAGATTCTTTCAAGGATAATTTGTGTTTGTTCCCTTTTTTAGAGACTCTAGGTAGGTGTCTAAAGTCATTGGCTACCAAGGAAAAAAAAAGTCTCAATGTGACTACCTCAGTTCTGTATAGGGTAGAAAGAAGATTTAGCCTTAAGATCTGTGGATATTGGTTGAAAATCTAGGTCCATGGTATAGTTGCTTGTTGGGGAGATTGCAGTTATTGGATTTGTACATGTTGTCTCATTCTTATTACATGTAGAGATACAGAAATGTCTATTAAGGGTAAGTTTTCTAATGTATTGATTAAGATCAATAAATAGTTGTAAATCGTTATGATTTTGGTTGGGACAAAAAAATAATCCTTTGTTAAGGAGACTTATCTCGGAATCACTCAGGGTGTGATCCGAAAGGTTAAAAATGCATGTTGTCACATCTTGTTTCTCTTTGGGGAAGGACTCAGAGATTCTTTTTCTACGTTTAGATCTTGTACCACCTCTACAACCCCTTTTTATTTTCCTTTTGGAGACTTGGGGCATGGTTCTAAGGGTCAGTCTTTGTTTTTTCTCTTTAGACTCAAAGGACTGTAATAGTCCTAAATTTTGTTGTATAGCGGGGCCTCTTTTGTATGTAAGGTGGTGACAGGTAAAGGAGTGTGGGGAATGAGAATCTTTGGATGGAACGTGGAGGTTGGTGTCAAACAGGGGGGAAGGCCTAAAAAGACTCCTTATTGAGGATCTCTGCGGTGATCGAGGATTCTAAAGCCTTGTGGATTTGGGATGTAGAGAGGGGAGTGTTGTAAATTGAGTCGTCCAGAACACCAGTATCAGAATCTACACTGTGAGTGGAAATGTCAAAGAGATTGTTATTATCAGTTGAATGAATTTGATCCATGAAAGAGTTTGATGTGGTGATGCCGTCACAATGATTTATAGGAACAGACATCTTAGAAGACAAATGGGGTGTGGTTCCAAATTTTGTGGGAGGTAGGCTTAATGAACCCGTGCCTGATGGATCGGGTACGATCTCAGGTGATGACTGTACTGATGAAGTACAATTCTTGTTACCTAGATCTAGTGGAACCTTAACACTAGAACAGGGATTGATGGTAGAGGATACTCCAGAACAAGTGGCCAAAGATGGAATATTTCTGGCATTAGGGGATGTTAGAATAAGGGGTTTTGTGGGACTACGATTTGTACCCCAATTGGTTTGTTTTTTCATCAACTGTTTTCTTAAGGAATGGGAGCCCATGAGTCTCCGTGTGTTGGGAGGTACAGATATATGCTCTTTATGACTTATATGAGATGTTCTAGGGGGAATGGAATGTCGTAGCCTAGGTTTGACCCAAAACTTTACATTTTTTTCAGCGAAATCTGTTCGATCCCTATTTAATTTTTTACTTTTCATTTCCAAATTATTTCTTTCATTATCCATGGTACACATTTGTAGTAGTTTACTCATTCTTAAAAAATCGGGATGATTAGAATGAGTGTAAAGATCATTATTCATAGAATTGATCTTATCGCTTAAAGAGGTGGCTAGATCCAACCTCTTTTGAGCGATTCTTTCCATAAAACCTTTAGTACATTGGTGTAAAAAGTCATCCCAATTTTCTGTGAAAATAGGATCATTAGGGAAAGGAGACATTAATTTCAGTCTAAGACCTCTAGCGGTCACGTCTTCTTTTAGATAGATGGATAAAAATTTAAAGTCCAATAAATGTTTGGTTTCTTCCATCAAATCCTTCTCAAGATCCCAGAAAAATTTACTCAGAGTTTCTTGATCAATCATAGGGTTAGAGGTAGATCTATTGGTGTCCATAGAGACATTGATGGTTTCAGAAGCAGTTGGTAGAGGTCGAGTATAATGTTCGAATACATTATTGAGTTTATCATCTCTCTTGCGAATAAATTCCATCTCCGAGGAGAGGTACTGCTCACAAAGGCCTCAAACGTATTCCAATGCACAGATGGTGTGGGTGGAAGTAAGATAATTGGTACTGCTCCAAGGTGCTCTAATGATCCCAATCTGGGCTCTGCTAGATCTGGGTTCAACACTCCACCGGTCAGGGGTCCAAAGAAGTCCAGGGAGGATAATCATGCAAACGACAAAGATAGAGATACTGAGCAATATATAGTATAGTAACTTTTAAAGACACAATGATCCAAATGATAACAAATGGTTCCCCACCTTTAGTGGTTGTATGACCACAAGTAATATGAGGAACCAAACCGGGAGGAACTGGAAGCCGCAGCTGTCACACTGTGACACCATGGAAGGTGTGAATGGAGTATATAACGGGGACCAGGATTTCAGGGACTGCGCGGGATCAGTATAATTTGGACAAATCTTTTTATTTCATAGAAATACACAACGCGTTTCAGGGTCTTTCGTACCCCTTTTTCTAGTGTGTACTACAAAAACAACAGTAACAACAAAAACGATACCTATAAAACACGAATTATATATGATATAATCTATTAAAATCATTGTTTGATGATAAGAAAGGAAAGTTGAACAAAATAAATAAATAAATAATGTCTATACATACGCAATGAAAAGAGAGGGATAAGAATGATGTGTGTAATGATAATTCTGTGGATATTGTCGATAGAAACGTAGAAATATGGACAATGTCAATGATATTGAATAAAGTGCTAGAATACACAACTGATCACATTGTGGATAAACTTGCACTGAAATCCACATGAATAAATCCATAAGAGTGAATAAAAGAGTTTCCATAAGAGTTTTGCTATATCCTAGGTTTGGTACCTACTGCCTAGCTTACCACTACAAGCTGAAAAAGCTGAACTATCTTCCAAAAGTGATCTTTATGTGTGTGGTTTGCAGCTGCTATGGGTGCTATGGGTGCCCATGCAGCACCAACAACTAGTATAGTGAAAGAGTGACAATTGACATCATTTCAAGAAAAATTTGGGGCACACTATTAATGTACCTACTGTCTAGCTTGCCGGCTGAAAAAGCTGTACTAGCCTCCAAATTGATCATTCTGTGAGTAGTTTGCTGAATGCAGTGATCATATACTGCTGCTGAACTGATGCTCCAGCATATGCAAACGTACCACACAATGTGCACTTCACCTTACAACCATTAAACGAGGGAGGGGGAGTGTAACCAATGGCTTGCCCTGGTGAAGTTGGGGGTCCAATGTATGGGAACTGGAAGAGGCGGATGAGTCCCGCCTGGTGTTGAAACTGTGCCTGCTCTGCACCCATGAAGTGATGTCTGTACTAGAAAGTATCGAACCTTGCTGCATTTCCAAACACTCAAAACATTGAACCAGTGGGCCATGACAACTAATGTATTGTTCCCTGCCCATAATTAATGGTTAATTTATTGACGGTGGCATGCACCTTTTTCCAAGTGAACATTTACAAGTAGAGGCCCACATGGCCATCAAGCGGAGACAACTTTCCTCGAAAAATAATGGCGACTAGGTATTCTCCATGGAGACTGTGGACTACCATCAGTTGGTGAAACACAGTGGACTCCACTAAGTGGCACGGCAGCGACTGCACAGTCAGAAACTTGGCTAAATGGGAGAAAAATTTGCAAACAAGCAAGATGACTGGGTGCATATTACATGGAGGAGGAGAAGCAGATGGAGATGATAATAATTAATGATAGTGTGACAATGACAATGTGGTAGGTGTGGAATGGATGTGGCCTTCCTACAAAGATGATTATAGAGAGAAGGAATATAATGGTCTTGCTAACTTGGTGTCACTGATAATTCCATTTTGCCATATATGCTGATGACGCCATTTCTTATGAGAGACCTAGTTCCTGCACATATGCCTGGCTAATTATCTTTTTACAGATCTTGTACCTTGTTATTGATTTGTCATGGTAATGTGCAAAAAAATTCCCATACAGGAGATGACTGCACATTGCTGCTGTCACAAAAAAACCATGAATGTATCTGCCACTGCCACCACAACCCAAACTTGTCTTAGATCTACCCCAGACAGGTATTTGGATGCTAGAACTGCATGTTGGGTGAATGTCTTACTATTGTAGCTACCACCACCCTCTCCCTGTGATGTCACCTTGACCTTGTTGGCAGGACTTAATAATCATCTTCCCCACTTTTTTTGGAATCATAATGGCAATGGGATATGAGTAATATCCCATTGCCATGTAACACAGGAACACAGTAAATTACAAGTTACAATAGAGGAGGAACACAAAGAACACTGACTCAAAGTCAACATTTGTGGTTCACTTCTTTCAAAAATGTTTTTATTCTCAAGAAGTACGACAACACTGCATCTGTGAAAGACCAGAAGTAGATTTGCTGTTGTCACCCACATTTTTATTGCTTGTAGCCCAACTTGCACAAGTGTTTCCTCCTCCCCCTCCATTTGCCTGTCTCCACCCTGTTTTTTTCCAGTCATTTTACTGCACACTGTAGTGATTTGTCACCAATTCTGATACTGTGTGTTTGTTTTTTTTTTGTTTGGTTTTTTTAACAAAAATATTTCAATAAAAATAGCAAGGGACTAAAAGCAGGGCCAGTTATAGGTCTGATTGGGGCCTTGGAAAATAGAGCTACAGTAGGCCCCTTTGCAGCACAAATCATGCGGCATCAGTGTTTTTCTTGCCATGGCGACCTGCTGGAATGCTATAGGTCTTCCATAACTTTCAACCTTTGCAATATGCAGCTATAATTGATGTGCCCTCACACGTAAAATGGCCCCTCATGCCCCCATAACGTATAATAGCCTCCTTATACCCCCACAGTATAATGTCCTACTTATTTCCCCTAACAGTTCACTGGTTTCTTGTAACTCCATTCCATAAAATAGCTTCCTTATACCCCCATATAATTCCACTATACAGTACAATGGCCCTTATGTCCCCATACAGTACAATGACTCCTAATTCCCCATATAATAGTCCCTCATGCCCCCATACAATAAAGTGCCATCTCTCCATAAGTGATCCCTCATATAATGCTCCTTTATACCTATATAGTAAAGCGCCCCTTTATTCCCCTATATAACGCCCCTTATGTTTCCATACAGCACAGTGGCTTCTTATGTCCTCATATAATGGCCTCTAATCCCCCATACAGTAAAGTGGCTCCTTTTGCCAGCCCCCCTCCAGAGGCATAGCTAGGGGTTCAGGAAGTCCAAGTTGTCCCCCAACTCAGGTATGCCTATATTATCACTATATGGTGACTGTATAGTGGTATATATTGGCTCTACACAGGGCTATACAGACCATTTAAATGAATCCAGTGAAGTTACATTTAGTGACTTACTGATGACATCTCTAACTGTAATTGCTCCCATTTCCCATCTCTTTCATCTGGACTACCATGCTTCTACCTGCTATGACTTGTCTCTGTAAATTTCACAACACAGACATCTTTTCCAGGCACCTGACTCACATTGTCCTCACCTAAACAAAGTCCCCATTCTGCCACTACCCCTAATTATAAATTATATGATATAACTCCCCAAGAATGAATAATACTCCCAGGTGCATCTTTAAATTAATAATGTCCCTGTGTGCCAACTTAAATAGAGCCCATTATTAATAATTCCCCATGTGTTTCCCAATTAAATTAATTCCTCTGATCTCTTATTGATGATCTATCCTGAGGTTAGATCATCATTAAAAATTAGATGGAAAGTCCCTTTAATAAAGCCCAAGTGCCACCTTAATTAAATTAATTGCTTCCTTGTATTATGCCCCCTAAAATAAATACAGCCCTTATGACTAGTGTTGAGCGAACCTGAACTGCAGCAGCCAATCAACCAGCTTTAACTCCGTGTGATCACCGTGGGAGCCAAGCTGTATCTGACAGCCAGGCTTCTGCTGCAACGGTGATAACACTGATGGTGATAATACTGATCCCCACTGTTTAACCCTTAAGATGCCGTCAATAGCGACCGTAGCATCTTAGGTGTTTGTCAGGGAACTGAATGCCGCAGGCAGCATCGTGAGTGGGTGTTAGCTGTAACTGTCAGCTAAGACCCTGCTCCCTGACCTCCTATCAGGGGTTTTAACCCCTTGGATGTCAAACATGACTGCGGCATCCAAGAGATTCCGCCATGCCAAGCGTCCCCTTCAGCACCCCCTGATCTCGCCCATATGTATATTCTGCAGTCTGAGGTCTGGCCAGTGACCCCAGGCTGCTAGGAGCCCCCAGTACCTGGTTGATCCTGCCAAGAAGAGAGGAAGTTAGCCTATGCATCTGCACGTGTATTGCAGTCTATAGTGCTGAACCAGTGATTAGTGTATTGCTGGTTCAGGTCCCATAGTTGGACATCACTAAAAAGTAAAAAAAAAAAAAAGTTTTACGGCCATTTTTGGGTCACAAAGTTCAGTTCCCCATTGATTTCAATGGGGTTCGGTTTTGGGTCAAGTTCGGGTACCCAAACTGAACTTTTGGGCAAAGTTCGACAGAACACATCGAACCCAAACTTTGACGGGTTCGCTAAACACTACTTATGACCCCATATATAAATGATACCCCTTCTATCCACAATGACCCTTTATATAAATGATGCCCCTTCTATTCATAAAGCTCCCTAAAGGCTACCTTATATAAATGACCCCCTTATGTTTATAGTGCCCCCTAATGAATCCACTCTTATAGTCATAATGACCCCTTATACTATTAAAATGTCCATAACTGCGCTAAAAAATAAAAAAAATAAAAGTTATACTCATCTGTCTGCGATCCCTTGATGGACGGGGACAGAGCAGCTCCTCTTCTTCTGTGTACCATGCATAGGACTTCTGCATCTCAGCGCAGGAGTCGCAATGCTGTGATATCATCATGCCCATCTGCGCCGAGAAGTAGACATCTTGTCTGTGGTGGTATGAGCATCTTGTAAACCGCAAGCCTGATGTGGAGATAAGAGAGCTGCAGGATGCCTTTTAAGTAGATAGATGTTCTGGAGACACCAGAATTACATGTATTAATGGCAGCCCTGGGATGGGCCCCAAAGAATCAGTGGGCCCAGGGCCGCCACCCCCTTTGCTTCCCTGCTAACTATGACTCTGTTCCCTTCTTTACCGGGAGAAAGCGGTAAGTGCATATTTCACACTCACTTACTGCTTGTAGCTCCTTGGACCCTCACCCCTTTCCTGCTCCACCACATTTAACGCTGTCAGAACCAAAGCAGGGAAGGGACAGGGGTCCGAGAAGCTATGAGCAGTAAGTAAGAGGGAAATATGCACTTACCGCTCAGCTCTGTTAGTGTGATGAGTGATTCCATTGGTACTGATGGAAGCGTTCATTGCAGAAACAGAGTGAGCACCTCCTCGAGTTTGCTGTGTGCTGGTTCTAGCCCTGACTAAAAGTACTAAAAGGATCACCTGGTCAGTGAGTATTAGACTAGAACTGTGTCAGTCAGCTTCTATTAAATAATTAAGAGTTTTGTTTAGATTAACACAGGCTATTGTACATTGAGAAAAAAAAAAAATGCTTAAATCATGGAGATTCTTTTTTTTAGATTAGCGGAGGCTGCACTACTGTGTATATATGTGCACTTGCGCATTAAAAAAAAAAAACGCTTAAGCAATGAATATATTTTTCAGATTAAAAATACTCAATCACATTGTGTATCTGGTGACCAGAGCATATAAAAATCCATGAGATTACAAGAGTTTTTTTTCAGATTAGTGCAGGTGAAATCAGCACTTTGCTGTTAGAACAGCAGTATGTATTAAAAAAAAAAAATGTAAACTCTTGCCCAACAAAAATCCTTAACAAAATATTTTTCACTAACAGGATTGTCTTGTCAGTAAAAAGTATATTTAAAAACTGTGTATATATATAAAACTGCTCTATTGCGCAACAGACAAAATTAGATTATTGGCAATCTAGGGTTAACTGTTCTGTCTGTGTGTCTGTGTAATTCTATATTTAAAACAGGAATGTAGCAGCAGCAGCACACCTATGCCCTCACTCCTAGTCCTATTGATTTCTATCAGTAATCTGTCTGTGTAATTGCTTGATTCCCCTAGTCCTCAAACTATAGCTTGAATTCCTAATGCTTTTTCAGAACTCTGCTCTGTATCATGCAGTGAGATGGATCATAGATGCATTTGTAGGTCCACCATTACAGCAACTAAAGATAGATCACAAGTGTAAAATTTTATAATATCTATATGACATCAGCACTGTAAGGTCCACCTACCACTGTCTATTGGCTGAGAGGCTGTCAGGTGGTGCTACAAAGTCACCTACAGTATTTGAGCCATACACATGTGTCTCCTCTGTATTTCCTGGTCAAACACATGGCAGCGGCCTTTTTTATGTAGCGATAGCCATTTTTGTTCATTCAAGATTAATCGCCATTTGTTTTCCCTTCTCTAATCTTGGCTTGATACTGGATATGTTTACTTTTTTGATTCTGCCCTCCTGGTTTGACCTGCTTAGTGAGTATTGCTGGGTCCTGGTTTTATTTCAGATTGCAGAGAATCTATTTCTTACAATACACTTGTAACCTGTTTGCCTGTTCGGGTCTCTGCGCCACCCTCCGCTCGCACGCTGCAGCACAGGAGGCGCTTTCAGTTTGATTCTTTGCTTAAGGTTCTTGTTGCTCAGTCTGAACACTGTCCTAGTACTACTACTATGTAATTGAATTTCAGCCACACCCGTCTCCTGCACCTTGTTTCTTTCTGCTCCTCAAATAGTTCATCTTAGCCTTGCCTTTGTGATTGACAGCCTGTCTACCAATCAAGTCTAGGGTAGCTCCTGGATTTCCTATATACAGGTCATCAGCTCACACATGGTCGCTGGCTATTGTGACTCTGCCCTATGACCTTGGCCTTGCTAGCTGTTCCTTGCTATTGTATTGTATTACTCTCCTCTGACCTTTGGTTTCCCTTGTGACTACTCCTTGGATTTCGATTTGGTACTGCTTTGTCTCTCTGGTTTTGACCTTTGGCTTGCTGACTCCTCTTCTGTGTTTTTAGTCTTGTCTTGTTCTGTGTTACACTTATTTCTAGGAAGGATTTTGCCGCCCAGTTGCTCCTGTCATTAGAACAGTTGAGGCAAGTAGGCAGGGACAGGGCCTGGGTCAAGTTTAGGGTACACTGTCTCTGTCATTCCCTTCCTCCCAGGTTTCTGCAGCAGCACTGGGCAATTTCTCTACTGGTGATTCCCTTACAACCTTACTAGGGTGATAACCTGGGTCCAAATTCAGCATAAATTCAATTGGCTTTATGGCGGGCTCTGGTGAAGACTTTTTGGGTAGCTTTAGTTCTATCTCCCAGCGCAGTGTGAGATTTAGGTAGCCTGTTCTATTGCTCTCTGGTATCTGCCAGTTTATGCACTTTCTGGAAATTGCTCCTCAGGCAATATTCATAATATTTGGCTAACTTTAGAAATTGAAATTCATTTTTAAAATTACATTTTTTTGTGCCACTATCTTCTTCAAGTCAAAACTTTTTTTTTGCAATTTTTCACTGATGGAAATAGTTGAGCACTTATCTTTTTTATGGAAAGAGCAATAATTTTTATGGGTGTCATTATGTGGTACATGCGACTATGTAATCACTTGGTTTTACCATTTGTTGGTTAAAGCATTTCTTGTACGGGTTGTTACTGACGTTCCAAAATTTCACATAAGGTTAAATCAACTTTAATACCATCCAATTGTTTCAGAATTGGATAACATAAGCCAAAATGTAGACATATATAGAACAGATATTGAAACCATTTAAACTTGCATTATCCTCATATACACATGACACTACAGATTTACTTAATAAACTTGATGGTGTTGTCCTAGACCTGGGGATGTGACAGGCCATTATAGACATGATGCCTTATATTTTTTAATCCCCCATTAATATGGGTTGTGGCCTATGGGTTATGTACTCATGCAAGCTTTATGGCCAGCCACAGCCACTTTGTACTAGAACTACTGTATTTTGTTTTGGCCCACAACTATTGTTTTTGACGAGAGGTTCTTCTTCCAGCTCAGGGGTACTGTGATGGGAATTCCCTGTGCCTCCAGCTATGCAATCTTGCTCTTGTGCTGGTGGGAGGACCTGCTAGTTTTTGTGGAGTACAAAATAAACTGGACCAAACATATTATATTGTGCTGTCATTACATTGATGATATTTTGTTGATCTGGCACTAAGGATCAATTTATAGGCCTTTTGAATGATTTAACCCATTCCCGCCAGAGGCATTTTTGGATTTTTGTTTTTTACTCCCCGTCTTCCAAAGGTCACAGAGCTATATAAGCACTTAATGTTTACAAGACAAAGTGCACATTATAGTGGTAACATTTAATATTCAGTACAATGTACTGGATAGCTGGAAAAAAAAATTCAGTGGGGTGGAATTGGAGAAAAACTGCGTTTGTGCAACTTTCTTACAGGTGTTGTTTTTACAGCACTCACTGTGCAGCCAATATTACATTCCACCTGTAATCTATGGGTTGGTACGTTTCTGTAGTCACCAAATTTATATAGTTCATTTCCCATTTTAACCCCATTAAAAAAATTTGGCTCTTTTAATTTTTTTTCCCTGCTATGGCGTTTACTGTGTGGGAAAAATATTTTTATAAGTTTGTAGACAGGGTGTTTTAGGACACAGAGATAGCTAATTTGTATGTATTTTACTTTATTCATGTACTTTTATATGTGTTCTAGGGAATGAGGGTGATTTGAATTTGTAATACTTTTGTGGGTTTTTATATATTTCTTTTTCAGTTTTTTTCAAACTGTAACTTTTAGACCCCCTAGGGGTCTTGAACCCCAGTGGGTCTGATCATTACTGCAATGCATTAAAATGCTAATGCTTTGTAAAATACTGGCACTTCTCTTATGAGCAGCATAAAGTAGCCTGTAATAGAAATCTATGGGAGACAAGTCTGGAAGCCTTCAATAGGCTCCCAGCTGTCATGCACATGGATCGCCACACCCGGATCTCATTCCAAAGATCCATCCCAAAATGGCGGCGTCTGTGTGCCAACGGAAAAAATTGTAGCCTTGACTGAGGTGCCAGAGGGGTTAATGTCCAATGATAGCGGGCATTGCCGCCGGCTCTCTGCTGAATAACAAAGTATAGACCAGGCATTTTGGGGTGGATCTTCTAAATGAGATCTGGGCGCGGCAATCCATGTGCATGACAACCGGGAGCCTATTGAAGGTTCCCAGGCTTATCTCCCATTGACTTCTATTACAGCCTGCTCTGTGCATCAACATCTGCCATACTGTCCATTAATTTGTGTCTCCAGTTTAAATCACTAAGAACTCTATTCCTTTCCTTGACGTTGAATTTATTTATTGGCTTATTCATCAAAAAAAATAAAAAATCAGATAACAATCAGGCTTATAGGCACATATGATATTATGTCACATGATGTCAAGAAAATCATCTCCAAATACTGGGTCTTATTGTACACTGAAACTGATTTGAGAGACTCCCTACCTGATCATGCCTCCATAGTATACAGGCAGGGTAAAAAATTTTAAGGACTTAATAGTATACAGCCACTTTATTTGTATATGTATTTGTGTATATGTGTATTTATTTCCTGAACCCCACTCCTGCCCATGGCCACCTCCACTTCGCTATCAGCCCTACAGGGGTCCCCATGAGTCCCATGACATTGAAAAGTGTCAGGACATTGCTGACAGCAACGTGATATGGGAAGCATGGGGCCCCCAGGAGAGCTAAAGGGGAAACTGAGGCTGCCGTGGACAGGAGTGGAGATCAGTAAAAAGGGCCGCGGCAAGAGTATTTGTTGAGCGAACCTTGCAAGATTAGTAATTAGTGTTCTTTAGTTGCATAGTATTTGTATTACATCTTGGTGCCATTTTCATGCCCTCTATGTTCAGCTTATATATATATATATATATATATATATATATATATATACAGTTTATATTCTAGGTTCTTCAACGTAGCCACCTTTTGCTTTGATTACTGCTTTGCACACTCTTGGCATTCTCTTGATGAGCTTCAAGAGGTAGTCACCTGAAATGGTCTTCCAACAGTCTTGAAGGAGTTCCCAGAGATGCTTAGCACTTGTTGGCCCTTTTGCCTTCACTCTGCGGTCCAGCTCACCCCAAAACATCTCGATTGGGTTCAGGTCTGGTGACTGTGGAGGCCAGGTCATCTGGTGTAGCACCCCATCACTCTCCTTCTTGGTCAAATAGCCCTTACACAGTCTGGAGGTGTGTTTGGGGTCATTGTCCTGTTGAAAAATAAATGATGGTCCAACTAAACGCAAACCGGATGGAATAGCATGCCGCTGCAAGATGCTGTGGTAACCATGCTGGTTCAGTATTCCTTCAATTTTGAATAAATCCCCAACAGTGTCACCAGCAAAGCACCCCCACACCATCACACCTCCTCCTACAAGCTTCACAGTGGGAACCAGGCATGTAGAGTCCATTTGTTCACCTTTTCTGCGTCGCACAAAGACACGGTGGTTGGAACCAAAGATCTCAAATTTGGACTCATCAGACCAAAGCACAGATTTCCACAGGTCTAATGTCCATTCCTTGTGTTCTTTAGCCCAATCAAGTCACTTCTGCTTGTTGCCTGTCCTTAGCAGTGGTTTCCTAGCAGCTATTTTACCATGAAGGCCTGCTGCACACAGTCTCCTCTTAACAGTTGTTGTAGAGATGTGTCTTCTGCTAGAACTCTGTGTGGCATTGACCTGGTCTCTAATCTGAGCTGCTGTTAAAGTGTGATTTCTGAGGCTGGTGACTCGGATGAACTTATCCTCCACAGCAGAGGTGACTCTTGGTCTTCCTTTCCTGGGGCGGTCCTCATGTCAGCCAGTTTCTTTGTAGTGCTTGATGGTTTTGGCCACTGCACTTGGGGACACTTTCAAAGTTTTCCCAATTTTTCGGAGTAACTGATCTTCATTTCTTAAAGTAATGATGGCCACTCGTTTTTCTTTACTTAGCTGCTTTTTTCTTGCCATAATACAAATTCTAATACTCCATTCAGTAGGACTATCAGCTGTGTATCCACCTGACTTCTGAACAAAACAACTGATGGTCCCAACCCCATTTAGAAAGCAAGAAATCCCACTTATTAAACCTGACAGGGCACACCTGTGAAGTGAAAACCATTTCAGGTGACTACCTCTTGAAGCTCATCAAGAGAATGCCAAGAGTGTGCAAAGCAGTAATCAAAGCAAAAGGTGGCTACTTTGAAGAACCTAGAATATAAGACATATTTTCAGTTGTTTCACACTTTTTTGTTAAGTATATAATTCCACATGTGTTAATTCATAGTTTTGATGCCTTCAGTGTGAATCTACAATTTTTATAGTCATGAAAATACAGAAAACTCTTGGAATGAGAAGGTGTGTCCAAACTTTTGGTCTGTACTGTATATATATATATATGTTATCCTATGATTAAGACAGCTATTGAAAAAGATCTGTGGATTTTGGTGGACAATAAGCTTACCTTTAGTGACCAATGCCAGGCAGCTGTTGCCAAGACAAATAAATTTATGGGATGCGTCAAAGGAGGCATAGATGCCCATGACAAGAATATAGCTATGCCTCTATGCAAATCACTAGTACAGTCACACATAGACTTTTGTGCACAATTTTGTGCCCCAGTGTATAAGAAGGACATAATTGACCTAGAGAGGGTGCAGAGAAGGGTGACCAAGATTATTAGGAGAATGGATGGATTGGAGTACAACAGATTAACAAACTTGGGGTTATTCAATTTAGAAAAAAAATCTATGGGGAGACCAGAGGCGTAGCTAGGGATTCAGCACAAGGGGGGCAAACATGTCCAAGTGGGCCCCCAACTTGGACATGTTCGTATACCGATACTATGAGTATACGGTGAGCGTATAGTGGTATATAGCAGCTCTACACAGGGCTCTGCAGACAATTTAGGTGAATACAGGGCCGTAACATTTTGTGACTTACCGGTGACGTCTCTGACTAATCGTTCACATTTCCCTTCTCTTCCATCTGGATGGCCATGACCACTTCTTCCAGTCTCTGTAAAGTTTGCAACACAGACATCTTTGGCTCCTCACTTTTCCAGGCACCTGACCCACATTGTCCTCACCTGCACAAAGCCCCCATCCTGCTGCTACCCCCAATTATAAAATATATAATATAACCCCCCATAATGAATAATACCCCTAAGTGCATCTTTAAATTAATAACTTCCCTGTGCACCCCCTTTAAATAGTGCCTCTTATTAATAATGTCCCAGGTATTTCCCAATTGAAAAGGGAAAAAAAAAACAAGGGAAAAAAATTATTGGGGTTCCAATACCCAGGACCCCCAGGATCAGCTGTTTGAATGAACCGTGGTACCTGTGTAAGTGCCGTGACCCCTTCTCTGTTTACATAGTGTCATTCTTTTCATAGCGGCCATGTAATGTAACTACAGCCTCGTCCTATCTACGTCTATGTGACAAGACTGGAATGACATCACACGGTCACTATAAACAGACAGCGTATGATATAAACAGGCGCCATAGCCCCTTCATACAGCTGATCAGCGGAGAATCACTTATCTCTTATTGATGATTTATTCTGAGGATAGACCATCAATAAAAATGAGCTGGAAAACTCCTTAAGGCTAAGGCCCCATGTAGCATCCCACAGCAAAAAACAGCTGTGGGAAAAACCGCGGCGGCGACGCATCACGGTTTTTCCTGCAGCACTTTGCACAGACAGTTCACAGACATTTCCTCTGCGGACTTTCTGCTTCAATTATATCTATAGGGAAACCGCCGGCGTTTCCGTAGGTATAATTGACATGCTGCGATTTCCAAAACTGCGACTGTTTTGGAAATCGCAACGTTTCCGCTGCACATATTTTACTGCAAAGTGGGGATGGGATGTGGCCCCTTGTGGCGAAAACCCACAGAAAAAAACCGTGGCATTCTAGCAAATCCCATCCACACATTACAGAAAAATATATGCAGCAGACTCACTGCGATTTCCAAAACCGTTGCGGTTTTGGAAATCGCAGCATGTCAATTATACCTATGGAAACACCGGCGGTTTCCATATAGCTGTATTGAAAACAGAAAGTCCACAGGGGAAACCTCTGCAGACCTTCTGTGAAAAGCGCTGCGGTCAAAACGACAATGTTACCGCCATGGTTTTTCCTGCAGCCCGCTACGTGGGGCCTTAGTCTTAATAAAGCCCAAGTGCCACTTTCATTAAATTAATTGCTCCCTCATATTATGCCCCTGATTCCCCCTGATATAAATACTGCACCTCTAATGACCCCTTATATCAATGACCACCTCCTTATGTTCATAAAGCATCCTAATATAAATGATGCCCCCTAATGGCTCCTTATATAAATAACCTCCCCCTTGTATTAATAATACCCCCTAATAACCCTTATATAAAGGATCCCCCAATAACCCTTATATAAATGACCCCTCCATCGTCATAATGCCCCCTAATGAATCCTCCCTTTATAGTTATATTTCCCCCCTCCTATCTACCCCTTATACTATTAATATACCCACAAAAAAAAAGTCATACTCACCTGCGATGATGATGAACGGAGCCGCCGGAGCTTCCTCCCTGTCCATGCGCAGGACGTCTGTGTCTGAGCGCGGGCGGCGCGATGTTATGACGTCATCACGCCGCCCGTGCTGAGAAGCAGACATCGGTCTGTGGTCTCGGCGTCTTGTAAACCGCAGGCCTGTATTGGCTTGCGGTTTACAAGACAGTTAAGCACCAGGACGCATTGTAACTAGATCGGTGTCTGAAGACACCGATCTAGTTAGAAATAAAGGCTGTATTAATGGCGGCCCCCGGGGTGGGCCCCCAAAAATTCAGTGGGCCCGGGGCAGCCCCCCCCCCTGCCCCCCCCCGCTAGCTACGCCTCTGGGGGAGACCTAATAACAATGTACAAATACGAGAAGGTACAGCACATGGAACTTTCTAATGATCTTTTTATTCATAGGCCAGTGACAGTAACATGGGGCCATCATTGTTCTTGTGTTTAGTTTTTTTATTAAAAGCACTTCTTTCCTGAACTTTATTTATATCTTTAACATAGGTTTCAATCATGTCCCTCCATTCTCTTCTTTCCTGAAGAAAAGACGCAATAATATGTCATGTTGGCTAAACCCATTACTTGCCTTTATGTACAGTGGGGAAAAAAAGTATTTAGTCAGCCGCCAATTGTGCAAGTTCTCCCACTTAAAAAGTTGAGAGAGGCCTGTAATTGACATCACAGCTCAACTATGAGAGACAAAATGAGAAAACAAATCCAGAAAATGACGTTGTCTGATTTTTAAAGAATTTATCTGCAAATTATGGTGGAAAATAAGTATTTGGTCAATAACAAAAGTTCATCTCAATACTTTGTTATATATCCTTTGTTGGCAATGACAGAGGTCAAACGTTTTCTGTAAGTCTTCACAAGGTTGGCACACACTGTTGCTGGTATGTTGGCGAATTCCTCCATGCAGATCTCCTCTAGAGCAGTGATGTTTTGGGGCTGTTGCTGGGCAACACGGACTTTCGACTCCCTCCAAAGGTTTTCTATGGGGTTGAGATCTGGAGACTGGCTAGGCCACTGCAGCACCTTGAAATGCTTCTTACGAAGCCACTCCTTCGTTGCCCTGGCAGTGTGCTTGGGATCATTGTCATGCTGAAAGACCCAGCCACGTTTCATCTTCAATGCCCTTGCTGATGGAAGGAGGTTTGCACTCAAAATCTCATGATACATGGCCCCATTCATTCTTTCATGTACACGGATCAGTCGTCCTGGTCCCTTTGCAGAGAAACAATCCTAAAGCATGATGTTGCCACCTCCATGCTTCACAGTAGGTATGGTGTTCTTTGGATGCAACTCAGCATTCATTCTCCTCCAAACACGATGAGTTGTGTTTCTACCAAATAGTTCTACTTTGGTTTCATCTGACCATATGACATTCTCCCAATACTCTTCTGGAACATCCAAATGCTCTCTAGCAAACTTCAGACGGGTCCGGATATGTACTGGCTTAAGCAGGGGAACACGTCTGACACTGCAGAATCTGAGTACCTGGCGGCTTAGTGTGTTACTGACGGTAGCCTTTGTTATGTTAGTCCCAGCTTTCTGCAGGTCATTCACTAGGTCCCCCCGTGTGGTTCTGGGATTTTTGCTCACCGTTCTTGTGATCATATTGACCCCACGGGGTGAGATCTTACGTGAAGTCCCTGATTGAGGGAGATTATCAGTGGTCTTGTATGTCTTCCATTTTCTAATTATTGCTCCCACAGTTGATTTCTTCACACCAAGCTGCTTGCCTATTGCAGATTCAGTCTTCCCAGCCTGGTACAGGTCTACAATTTTGTTTCTGGTGTCCTTCCACAGCTCTTTGGTCTTCACCATAGTGGAGTTTGGAGTGTGACTGTTTGAGGTTGTGGACAGGTGTCTTTTATACTGATAACAATGTCAAACAGGAGCCATTACTACAGGTAATGAGTGGAGGACAGAGGAGCCTCTTAAAGAAGAAGTTACGGGTCTGTGAGAGCCAGAAATCTTGCTTGTTTGTAGGTGACCAAATACTTATTTTCCACCATAATTTGCAAATAAATTCTCAAAAAAATCAGACAATGTGATTTTCTAGATATGTTTTCTCATTTTGTCTCTCATAGTTGAGGTCTACGTATGATGTCAATTACAGGCCGGCCTCATCTTTTTAAGTAGGAGAACTTGCACAATTGGTGGCTGACTAAATACTTTTTTTCCCCCACTGTATGTACGTACTACTACATCACGGTGCAGGAAGGGCTTAATATACCATTATCTGGGCTTTGTCTGCTTTTGGCAATTTCTGTTTTGTAACTGCCTATGTTAAACTCCAGTGATAAAAGTGACTCAGTCTAGAAAATGTCTGCTTCTATGATTGTTGTTGTATCAAGCACATATTCAGTTATGACAACAAATTCACATCAGCTCTTTTTCACTATTTTGGAGTGCTGCCTATTTTTGATTATTACTGGAGGGATTAACTGCTGGACCCTATGGATTTGCACCCACATCTGAACTTTTACATGGTGCTACTCTAAATACTATGTGTTTTTCAGTTTTAACAACAGCTAGAAACATTTGCTACCATATGTGTAAATGATAAAAGCAGCTTTTTTAATATTAGCTGCTGACATTAAAATTTTATTCCCACTCAGAATATCTATGGACATGTTTGTGGGGCAATACAAATATGCATTTAGTCATCTTGATTTTCATTGTTTCCAGAATTATATTATGTTAAACTCAGAGTTAAGGATATTAGAGAATGAGATTGCCTGCAACAAAAGTCAATACTGTGCTTCGAAATATCAGCATGCTTAAGAAATACAAATAAATTTTCCTCAAAACTGCCCAAAAATGTTGTATTGTCAAAAATGCTTTCCTATTTTGCATTCCAAGTGTCTTTCAGCAATCCACAAAGCCTTTGCTTCCTTGTATAATGTGGTGTTTCGAATATTACATCTAACCAGAGCAACATAAATTCTCATCAGGATTCTATCAGCTGAAAAAGAAGCCTATTCTGTAGTAATCTCATGTACACAGTGTCTCACTATCTTTCATTTATGGAATAGCACAGGAGAAAGTTATTATTTAAAACAATATTTGAAAGAATGGAATGCCCTTGGACTGATTTTGCAGGCCAGTAATTCATATTGTGTGTCACTCAGATTTTCTTGCTGTTTTACATTTTCTTTAGAAAATACTCAAGTCACACAGTCATTTGCTGGTACTGTATTCTTCTGCACATTTTAATTGATTTTAAACCATACAAGTACAGTACAGTAAGACACAGTAAGACCACTTTAATAGCAATTCAGCTTGACACAGGGCAAGCGATTTAACAAAGTGTGCCTCAGGTATGATACATTAAGGATGAATCTATTAGAAAAGAATGTATGAAGAAAACTACAATTATATACAAAATGATCCGCATGAAGTGATAGTATTAATTAAAAGAAAATATCAAAAAAGACTTGAGGGCAGCAGGGTTTAACTGCAGCATATTATGAATAGAGTCAAAGGCAAATCTTAAATCATTCTCCATAAGAAAATGAAAGTAATGAGCTGCCTTACAATGTGAGGTATAGATTGTAACATTCAAGCATTATCAAAGCACAATCCTTTCCAAAAGGTTACACAAACATTTAAAGAAAGGAGTTATACAATAAAATACTTGTGGAAACTCTATTGATAACATGTACAGAATAAATCCTTAAAAAAGTCGTCATTCTAAACTCAAGACATACGGTAGACAGCAGATTTTCACAGAAGGTGTGTATAAAAGGTACAGCAAGAATAGTTTTAATTATCTAACCTATCATATAAAATAAATCTATAGATAATCATATGGATGATCCAATTCTTGTGAATTCAACACAAAGATTCAATATTATGATATTGCATAAAATTGTTTAAATTATACAAGACAATAAATGCAGAGTGTATGGGCCAGCTTCAGGTATATGCATCAAAGAGATAAAGACATTACTTACATTTTAGTGCTAAATTGGGAAGAAATTTGTATTACTTTATCAAACAGCTTTTAAGCTGTTTGTGCACTTTTTTTCACCTTGCTTTATTTATGACTCATTTGTACCTTTTTTTCCAGATATTTAGCTGGCTTCGCTACTTTTGATGTTTGCCAGTGAAAATGGGAGTGGCTTAAATTAAGTGAGGTTTCTTGTCGTATTTGTTACTTGCGCCTTTGTAAAAAGGCACAAAAAGGGTAAAAAGGGTAAAAATGAACTCCAGTACTTGGGCAGCATAAAATAATCATGTCATGCCAGACAGCACTGGAATCACAATTCCATGTGGTGAATTTTGCACAAGCTTTTGGATCAATTAGGTCCACAGTGCACATGGCCAAAAAAGGCACACCAAAATTAGCTAACACATGTGCGTAACATTTAACAATTAAGTGCATCTACATGTAAAAAAACCCCACTTGCAAAAAATAAAGGAAAAAAGGGATAGGTTGGTCAAGTCTTGAATCTGTCCTACCTTTCTACACACAGCCAATAATAACATATAGGCTATAATTAATCAGAGTTTCACTTGGTCAAGTGAAAATATCTCCATCCCTAGTATTGAATGAGGCTGTGGTCGAACTCAGGACACCATGTGTGAACACTCTAAGCATTCCCATGACAGATTACAGACAGATTACTTTGTAATATTTTGTATGGGGCCACTAAGGAGGCATTTTACTATGTGTGGGTCACTGAAGGGGCATTATAGTTTGTGTGGGTCAGGTAAGTCTAAATGGTGGTGATTGGGGCCACCAATGTGTTAAATCAGCTCTGTGTATAACTCACATATATATGATTTTGGTATTTTTTATTGATTTTGTATCATACACGTGTATTATGCATGTCAACAATTATTTATTATATTTATATATTGTTCCAGATATCTGATGAAGGTCTAAAAGACCACAACATTGTCTTTTGCTGGATTGCTAATAAATACATTCATAATCAATGGGGGAAAAAAGTATTTAGTCAGCCACCAATTGTTCAAGTTCTCCCACTTAAAAAGATGAGAGAGGCCTGTAATTGACATCATAGGTAGACCTCAACTATGAGAGACAAAATGAGAAAACATATCTAGAAAATCACGTTGTCTGATTTTTTTTAAGAATTTATTTGCAAATTATGGTGGAAAATAAGTATTTGGTCACCTACAAACAAGCAAGATTTCTGGCTCTCACAGACCTGTAACTTCTTCTTTAAGAGGCTGCTCTGTCCTCCACTCATTACCTGTAGTAATGGCACCTGTTTGAAATTACTATCAGTATAGGTGGCCTATGATCCTCAGGGAGCAGACATACTTTTTCAAAGCTCTGGTCGTCTGGAACTAAAATCAAGTCTATTGGAGGCTCACCGACCATATTCGCCTCCACAACAGGTTCACTGTGCCTCCGATCCCACCCGGAATACACTTGGCCCATCGGAACCTCCGAATCACCTTTTTTACATTTGTGGCCTAGCCGCCACAGTGAAGCCAGGGACTAAATTTACGGCTGCTGGCAGATCACCGGTACCGAGCGCCCGCAGGTAGGCTCGTTGCAGAAGCGGCGCCCGTGGATACTGGCGGCGCCTGAGGAGGTGGAGCTAAACACGGGGACACTACTGCTGCCCTCCGTAGGGTCCTGAGACCCGTGGCCTGAGACAGGAAGGCGGTGATCCGGAGGCACGTTCCTGGACTCCCCTGGGGACAGAAACCCTCTCTACTGTAGAGGGGGCCGCCATCTTGGGGCCTACCTTGAGTGTGCAGGAGACACCTAGACGGACAACACACTGGGCCTGCGCTGCCTGCTGCCCTGGGAGGTCCCTCCATCTGGGCGCCCGGGCATCCTTTTTCCGGTCGGCGCCTACTGCGGAGTAGAGGGAGAGGTGGAGCCCTGCCTCACCATCGAAGGACACCCCTCGCCATCCCCCCTCTATATGGACACTCTTGTATTATACTCAGACCTTGTGGAGGCCTTCATCTGCCTGTGTATTCTCCAACAACATTAGAGAGCTGCCTTTCTTGAGAACGGGCTCCAACAATAAATCCTAGCCCTACGGAGATCTTCACCTGGATAACTATCTGCCTAACTTCCAGTCTTCTGTCTGACTCTCAACAACAACAAAGAGTGGCTCTTCCGTGAGTAAACATTCTACATATTCTCCCGTTTTGGTGAGTTGGCGGGTAAATACTAGCGTTGCTGTACTTTGCTGTTCTGATCGCATGTATGTGGCTCCTCATCATGATTAAATAAATCAGCAAGAAGTTCGCATACAGCGGCCCACCGCTTTCCTGTATACTACCTTGGACTCCTGTAACGCCCTGAGTGGATCCCAATGTCTCTTGGGAGCGACAGATTTATCTCTGGTATACGTATCCTGTTACAGCTGTGTTCAGTCTCTACATTGTCTTTTTCTATCTGCTCACCTAAATGTCCAGAGACATTGCGGAGATGACCAGAAAGAAGGCCTCCTCCTCTGGGGCGGCCAGGAAACTCACTGAATTCTTCGCACACCAAGCCTCAGACCGCCAGCCCTCACCTGAAATGGACTCTCATGCACGACTTCCCTCCCCACTCAAATCAACGGTTATGCCACAGGATCTGATGGGCACGGAAAATGCAATCATGTCCTCTCTTGCTGCCTCACAATCTGTCCAGGAGGGCAACAAAAGAGGCCCAAGTGTCTCCAACACCTCATCCCCAGCCAAGGAAGGTCCTGCACGTAAAAAGAATAGCCGGGCCCAGGCCCCTACACCCGATGATACCTCTCTGATTGGTCACACTGACATCTCTGATTTTCCGGCGTCCTCTGACCCAGTTACTTGTGACACATTGAAGGGCATGCTGGTGATATTGCAATTGGGCATTAACAAAAGTGTGGCCTCGTTGGTTGGGAAACTACAACATAATATTGACGCACTTGGAGAGAGAACTGATCACCTTGAGCGGAAGATGGTGGAATTCTCCACTGCTCACAACGGTGGATGGTGGATGGTGGATGCTCACAATACACTGGAGGCAGAAGTGCGCTGGCTAAAGATCAAAGCAACAGACTCTGAGGACCGCTCCAGACGCAACAATATTAAGATCCGGGGAATCCCAGAGGACATTGTATCCATTGATCTCCCGGCCTATGTCAAGCGAATGTTTAAAAAGATCCTTCCAAATCTCTCAGAACTTGATCTTGCCCTGGACAGGGCTCACCGTATACCTAAGGCAAGTTCAGCCCCTGTGGATGCCCCTAGAGACACCCTTGTTAGGGTCCACTTCTACCATATCAAAGACTCTATCCTTGCTGAGGCTCGTAAATGCAACACTCTCCGCGCACCGTTTTCAGCAATTTCTCTGTACCCGGATTTATCCGCTGCCACTATGCAAGCGAGATGCAACTTAACACCTGTTAAGGGGTTGGGGGCTCCTCAATGCGCTACAAGAATTTTTTGAACTCAATGCGCCTACGGCCTCAGACCCCTATATCCTGTGGAACGCCCATAAGGCATTTATGCGCGGGGTGATTATCCAAGCTTGTTCCAGGGCCAAGAAGCAACGCTCTAAGGATATTGATGCTTTGCTTCAAAAGATAGCTGGGCTGTCGGCAGCGAATAAGCTTTGCTCTACCCCATTTCTTTCAAATGAGATTAGACAATACCAATTACAATTGCAAGGACTGACGGCTCATCAACAGGACCTTGCCTTTAAGAGATTTCAGTGCCAGGCCTATATCCATAACAACAGAGCTAGTGCTTTCCTGGCAAAGAAAATCAAACAAGCCCAACCATTAACATCCCCGGGTCCTGATGGTTTTTCTGGTATTTATTATAAAAAATACAGGGATATTTTGTCGCCCCATTTATTGGGAGTGTTTATGAGAGCTGCGGAGGATCAGAGATTCCCAGAGGAGATGTTAGCCGCTACTGTGGTTACCCTCCCCAAGCCAGGCAAGCCCCCTAGTAGTCCAGCAAATTTTAGGCCTATTTCTTTACTGAATGTGGATGTCAAGTTGTATGCGAAGGTGCTGGCGGAGCGCTTGGTACGTATCCTACCCCCGGCTAATCGGGCCAGACCAGGTGGGATTTGTTATGGGTAGGCAGGCCCCGGATGGCACCCGCAGGTTTATTAGCTTAATTCAGAGCGCAGAACGTAATAAAGGACCATCCCTTTTATTAGCTCTCGATGCAGAAAAGGCCTTTGACAGGGTCCACTGGGGCTACCTAGATCGAATACTGGATAAGTTTGGCATGGGATCTTTCTTTAAAAAGGCCACCCTGGCTCTTTACTCCTGCCCGTCCGTTCGGATTCTATCCTCGGGGTTTCTGTCCGACCCCTTTTAGATCAGCAATGGGACCCGCCAAGGCTGCCCTCTCTCTCCTATCATATTTGCATTAGTGATGGAGCCGTTGGCTGAGGCCATTAGACTTAACGTTAATATCACAGGTATTTCAGTTGGGCAACATCAGCACAAAATTGGCCTATACGCTGATGATGTGATCCTCTCCTTGGCCAACCCTATGTCATCCTTGCGAGCTACTACAGATACCTTGGAGACTTTTAGTAAAGTCTCTTATTATAAGATAAACCCGGCCAAGTCCCAGTTGCTCCCAATTGGTATTTCCCCGTCTCTAAAAAGGGAGCTGAGTGCCCAATTCCCGTTCAGGTGGGGGGAGATAGCATTACGTATCTGGGAATCTCCTTGACGACCCCAAGCTCTAATCTCTTCTCCTTAAACTATGTACCATTGCTGTCCAGGGTGTCCTCCCTCCTGGCCGGTTACTCTAAACCCATGTTGTCCTGGGCTAGTAGGATTGCCATAGTGAAGATGATGGTGCTCCCCATCATACTTTATTTGTTCCGCACTGTGGTTATCCCCCTCCCCAACTCCTACCTGACAAAACTACAAAAGCTAATTTCGGATTTCATTTAGGAGGGGAAGAGATCAAGGATACGCATGCGTGTTATGACTAGACCCTGGACTAGAGGAGGAGCAGGTGTCCCAGATGTTAAGAGATACTATGCTGCAACTGTTTTGGAGCAGTTGAGGGTCTGGTGGGGGGGAGCCACCAGATACCGTTGGTTGGAGGTTGAGGAGTCCTCTATGAGTCTCCCATTGATTTCCCTCTTACGTCCCAAATCATTCTGCCCTTCCAACACTCTAATTCCCCTACTAAGTATAAAGGCATCTGTCTGGGCATGGCGCTTTCTGACCTCACTCACCCCGGTGGCAAAATTAATCCCTTTGACGGACCTGCCATTACGTTACCTGGCCTCATTCCTGCCCGGTCTGAGCTTGAAGCGCTGGTCAGACGCTGGCCTCCAGAGGGTCGAGCAGTTATTTGGGGGGGCCCAATTGAAATCGTTCACTGCATTGATGGAGGAATTTCAAATCCCACAGCGGGATTTCTATAAATATCTGCAGATAAGACATCTCCTTCAACCCCACAATGTCTCAGACCCCGTGTTTCCTAGACTGGCCCTCCGGTTGTGGCAGACATCGGCCCCTATTAAGGGTGGTTCCTCAGCTTTCTATAAACTCCTCTCCACCCCCTCAGAGCAGGTTAAACCTCTCTGTCTGATACGCTGGGAGATTGAGCTTGCTAGAAGCATCTCTTTCCAGGAGTGGTATGAAGCGCTCGGGTTTGTTAAGCGCGTATCGAGGGGTGCAGCCCACTGGGAGACGGCGTGCAAGATATCTCTCCGATGGCACAGGACCCCCACTCAGCTAGCACACATAGACCCTTTGTGCTCAGATTTGTGTTGGAGAGGTTGTGGTGCAAGAGGTACACTTATACATATGTGGTGGGACTGTCCCCCTGTGCTCGCTTTCTGGAGTGCCGTCTTCCAGTTGATGTCCGGTCTGGCAGGCATGAATGTCCCATTATCTCCAGGCCTGGCGCTCTGCTTCCTGGATACTGAGTCTTTTCCAGGCGATATGGCAGTAGTTCTGGGCCAGATTATATTAGCGGCCAGAGCTATGATAGCACACCAGTGGAAGAATGCACCCTGTTTGACGTTGTCGGAACTAATACAGCACGTCAACTTGGTCTATACACTAGAGAAGATGTTGGCATGTAGAAGCCATAGGTATTCTGCCTTTCGCCTGAAGTGGGCCCTTTGGTCTGATTGTGTCAGCTGCGGGGGAGACCCTCTTTGCAGAAGGCCGGACCCCTCTTTCCATACATGATATTCTATTGCTTCACGGCTCTAGTAGTATGGTGATGTGTACATTATAAACCCTTTTTCTAGATAACTTACTGAGCGGTATGATGTTGTTTTCTGTTTCCCTTTTTTCCCTTGTTCCCTCCAAATTGTGTTATCACTACAACAATATGTATATGGATACTGTTGATGCCTTATTATCCCTATGCACTATTTCTTTCCCTGCTATGTATTACAAAAAAATTTCTCTCAATAAAAATCTAAATTTAAAAAAAAAAGAAATTGCTATCAGTATAAAAGACACCTGTCCACAACCTCAAACAGTCACACTCCAAACTCCACTATGGTGAAGACCAAAGAGCTGTGGAAGGACACCAGAAATAAAATTCTAGACCTGCACCAGGCTGGGAAGACTGAATCTGCAATAGGCAAGCAGCTTGGTGTGAAGAAATCAACTGTGGGAGCAATAATTAGAAAATGGAAGACATACAAGACCACTGATAATCTCCCTCGATCAGGGGCTCCACGCAAGATCTCACCCTGTGGGGTCAAAATGATCACAAGAACGATGAGCAAAAATCCCAGAACCACACGGGGGGACCTAGTGAATGACCTGCAGAAAGCTGGGACTAACATAACAAAGGCTACCGTCAGTAATACACTAAGCCGCCAGGGACTCCTGCAGTGCCAGACGTGTCCCCCTACTTTAGCCAGTACATATCCGGGCCTGTCTGAAGTTTGCTAGAGAGCATTTGTATGTTCCAGAAGAGTATTGGGAGAATGTCATATGGTCAGATGAAACCAAAGTAGAACTGTTTGGTAGAAACAGTCTTTTCAGACCCCGGAGTATAATGATCGGAGGCCTAGAGGAGGTGAGGTAACATAAAAACAATGTTACTTACCTCTCCTACGCTTCGACAGGCTTCAGGCCTGTTTGGTGACGTCCCAGACGTCATCAGGTGGGCCGGGCCTGTGTCATTATGCCTGGCTCACGCGAGATCTGGTTCAACATTGAAGATGGCCGAAGTAGCGAGTAGTGCACCAGAGCCAGGAAGAGGTAGGTAACATTGTTTTTTTTTTTGTTTGTATCCTACCCTGGGGCTCCGATCATTATACTCTGGGGTCTGAAAAGACCCCAGAGTATAATAATTGTTCATTAGTGGTCCACAATACTGTGTGCAGGGGCCACTGTGGGGCATAATACCCTGTGCAGGGGCCACTATGGGTCATAATACCTTGTGCAGGGGTCACTATGGGGCATAATACCGTGTGCAGGGGCCACTATGGGGTATAATACTGTGTGCAGGGGCCACTATGGTGCATAATAGTATGTGTAGGGGCCACTATGGCGCATAATAGTGTGCGCAGGAATGCGGTTTGTGCGGGGCGGGGGGGGGTTGGGGGAGCAGTCCGGAGGGGTTGGGGGTGGTGGTTCGAGGGGGCCCCCATGTAAAATGTTCACCTTGGGGCCCAGCCATTCCTAGTTACGTCACTGCCTGAGATAATATATCCGACCTGCCATATTAAAGGACAATAAGGATTATTGTGCTCTGTATTAGCAGATACTTAATAAATGCTCATTTGACCTTATGACATTGATAGTTGACTTCCTCCAAAAAGCAATTGAAACAACCAAGGAAAAGATTAGATATTGAGGTCCAACTTCAATCCACTCTTTCCACAGATAACTTCTCTCCCCTGAAAGTAAGATTATCCACCTGCCTCAGCTTCTATTGTCAGGAATAAGAGAGAGAGAATTCTTATGAGACACAGACAACTACAATAATAATCAGGTCTATAGATGGCAAGAACTTTATTCCTTGCATCAACCTTTCCTATTCGGAAAGTGATTTCTCGGGCCAACCAACAGGTTATTATTTAGGCAATTGGAGCAGACTCACCCAAAAGAGGAGGATGAGGAGGACTGAGCAGTGCAGGAGGAGATGACCAAGGATGATAACTCATTCATAGGTACGGACACATCATTAGCGGTTAATATTTCATCTAAGAACTTGAGTCCTGCACAATTGTCCAGGGACTCTCTTTCTTCCCCTCCTACAGGATTATAACAACCAGACCATATGAGTATTCTCTATTTTTCTAGTTGTCACCAAGAGGCCACAAAGAATCCTTGCCAATCTCCCATTTCCAGGAGGTACGGAGAATTGTATTCAATGACACCAGAAATGCTTGATAAATTTAAACATCAAGGTTTTTCTGACGCCTAGAACATCAGTATAGAGAGCATGACAATAACGGTTGGATTCCCTTTGTCCACACTTTTCATCCGTTTGCCTACCGAGTACACAGAATTATTTGGAGACATAGATCATTTTCCTAAAGGATCACCCAAAGGTAGAATTGTTCTCAAAATCATTTCTCTCTGTTTCTGGAGGGCCGATAGTCTCAAAAAAAAAAAAGAAAGCTTGTTTGAACCAATGAGGGCTTTTCCTAGAAACTACCTATACAATTTTTTCTAAGTATGTTTATACAAAGGACTTTTTCATGTCTACACTGTCCACAATGTAACAGCCTTCAGAAGGGGGGATGATAGTCCTCTCCCGTACTGGCAAAGGTTTCCCGGTGAAAGACTATTTTACATGTGACTCCTCGTTTGACTCCAAGGTTAAATGCCCCATGCGGCCTATCCTATATAGGGGAACCAACTCAGGCCATTATAAAACTAAACACAAGTCCACGATATGTACACAAAATTTATTATTACCCATCCTGTACCATTTCTGCCAAGCCAAACATTCTGTTACCCAACTTAAATTTCATGTCAAAGAGCAGGTGACCACACCTAGGTGAGGTGTCAATCATATACAAAAGCATAAACAGAGCAGGGTCTTTATGGATCCACACGTTTCAAACACTTGAACCTAAGAGTTTAAGAGTTTATGACATTCGCAGTTTCAGCTGATATAGTATGTTAGGCCACTTTAATGGTTCTATCTCTCATATGTTTATTAATTCTATGTTTCCCTTTTTTTCATAGAACCAATAATTTCTTAAGAGGTCCCTGGTGCCCAGTTGATCATTAACCAAATTTCTTCTCTTCCCTTTCTTCCCTACCCTAGTCCAACTCCTTTTTTTCTCCTTTTTTCTCTCTTTTTAATTTTTTTATTTTGTTATTTCCAGCTCATGCTTCCTAAGTTTATCCTTTTTCCCTTTCTTTTTCCTGCTTGGTCTGTATATTTCTCCCTATTTTTCTCTCTCCTTTTTAGTTTTTTTCCTTTTGCCCCAGTTTTTCTGTGGCGTTTGGTGTCCACTTACTGCACACCAGAAGTCAAGTTCTACACTGACTTCTGCTCACCCCGGAGCGGACCGTGACCGGAAGTCAGTTCATGCAATGGCTTCTGGTACTCCACATGGAGCAACTAGATATTTACATTCTCCAGGATACTGCTGGCTGGACACACATCACGTCCGGCAGTCCGCCTCGTCTATTTGCCAGCGATGATATCATCACATCTGGTCCATGATTCCCGTGTCCGGAAGTGACATTGCACAGACTTCCAGTTTTCGAACAATCACCACAGGAGGTCTGGAGGTCCCACATTCTACATATTATGTACTGGGCAATACTTTTATCATGTCAGATCTCACTGACCACATGGTATGTTTTACAATGGACTACTGATTTTCTCCATCACTTTCAGTCCAGAACCGAAAGTGACAGTGCTCTAATTTCCTGGGATCTGTTCCTGATAACAGAAGGCCAAGCTCTTGGAGTATTTTTCATATACAGTCATGGCCGTAAGTGTTGACAACCCTGAAATGTATCCAGAAATTGAAATATTTCTCCCAGAAAATTATTGCAATACCAAAAATGATATAATTTCACACAAAACTCCAAAAATGGTCTGGACAAAATTACTAGCACCCTCAACTTAATATTTGGTTGCACACCCTTTGGGAAAAAAAAAACCTGAAATCAATTGCTTCCTATAACCATCCACAAACTTATTACACCTCTCAACTGGAATTTTGGACAACTCTTCCTTTGCAAACTGCTCCAGGTCTCTCATATTTGAAGGTGCCTTTTCCCAACAGCAATTTTAAGATCTCTCAACAGGTGTTCAATGGGATTTAGATATGGACTTATTGCTGTTCACTTCAGAACTCTCCAGTTCTTTGTTTCCATTCATTTCTGGGTGCTTTTTGAAGTATGTTTGGGGTCATTGTCTTGCTGGAAGACCCATGACCTAGGACGCAAATCCAGCTTTCTGACACTGGGCCCTACATTGAGGCCTAAAATCCTTTGGTAATCTTAAGATTTTATGATGCCTTGCACACAGTCAAGTGCCAGAAGTAGCAAAGCAACCCCAAAACATCTTTGAACCTCTACCATATTTGACTGTTGGTACTGTGTTATTTTCTTTGTAAGCCTCATTCCATTTTCAGTACACAGTAGAATCATATACTTTACCAAAAAGCTCTATCTTGGTATAATTATGTCTCTGTGTCAGCAGTGGGGTCCTCCTCACTCTCCTGCCATAGCGACAGATAGTTCACTCTGACACTGATGCACCCTGAGCCTGCAGGACAGCTTGAATTTCTCTCAAACTTGATTGGGGCTGCTTATCCACCATCCAGATTATCCTGCTTCTGCAACCTTTCCTCAATTTTTCTCTTCCGTTCACATCCCCTTCTGTAGTTAGAATCCCTAAAATGTACCCCCCTCTGTTTATGCTTCAACATTACCTCACAGGATATGATGCCGTCTCAGACTAACTTTATATGTCCAGGCACCATCTGCACGTTAAAAAACACAACTGGTGACGGCTCATACAGCTTTATACATGTGTAACGACAGTAACCTCTATTACAAAATTGTACAGCAATGCTACGTCTGTTGCCTCCCCTGCTACCTCTTGTGTCACCCCCTCTACCTCATAGATTGTAAGCTCTTGCGAGCAGGGCCCAACCCAGTGTGTGAATTGACTATTTCTTTGTAAAGTATCTTTTTTGTCAGTACTTGAACCCTACAAGTTGTACAGTGCTGCGGAATATGTTGGCGCTATATAAATAAAAATTATTATTTATTATTATTCTCTGGAGATGGACTTCTAGCCTTGAGTTTGTTGATATTTTTCCACAATTTTGGTTCTCAAGTCCTCAGACTGCTCTCTTCTCTCTTTTTCTGTTCTCCATGCTTAGTGTGGCACACACAGATATCTCCTTTTTATCTGGTTTCAGGTGTGATTTTTATATTGCCCACACCTGTTACTTGCCACAGGTGAGTTTGAACGAGCATCACATAGTTGAAACAAAGTTATTTATCCACAGTTTTAAAAAAGTGCCAACAATTTTGTCCAGACCATTTTTGGAGTTTTGTGTGAAATTATGTCCAATTTGCCTTTTTTTTTCTTTGTTTTTATGTTGTTCCAATACACACAAAGGAAATTAACATGTGTATAACAAAACGTGTAATTGCAACAATTTTCTGGGAGAAATATTTCATTTTCTGGAAAAATTTCAGGGGTTCCAACTCTTACAGTCATGACTATATTTATACCTCCTGTCTGGCTATTAGCTATAGCACCTCTTTCTATTGCGGCACAGCCACCTTTCGGTTTGTACTCTTCTACAAGGTATCTTCCTCCAATAATCTGGTAAGATTAGATCGGTCCCCCACTTTTTTTGTTTTCCCCTTACTCTCTTGTTTTCTTGTGTAGTGATTTGAACTGAAAGCTGGGCACCATATCTTCAGTCTCTTATTTTGCTACTTATTCATATCTACCTGGACATTGCTGAAACTGCAGTTTCATAACTATGATGTGTTTTGTGATTTTCCACTATTGATAACTCACCACTTGAATATTCTTTACATTTTTGGATATATTTGGCGTGATGGTACCTTTTTGTGCAATTGGCTATTTATTATTATATTCGGTTTCCGTGTATAATATATTAATTTACTATTTTTGATTGAATTTTGTATCATACACTTGTATTTTACATGTCAACGATTATTTATTATATTTATATATTGTTCCAGATATCTGATGAAGGTCTAAAAGACCCGAAACTTTACTTGTTGCAGAATTGCTAATAAAATTGGAGTGTTTACTTTCACATGATCAGTGTGTCAAAATTTCTGATATATATTTTTTTTGTTTTAGCCTACATGTCTCAGGCATCCATATTGCTCTTGCTCATGGCTGAATCATAATATTATTAAAACAATTTTAATATCAATCAATGCACAAAATAACACAAATAACATGATAAAAATCAACTTATTTGAATGACACTATCCTATCATCTTTGACATTCTATGTGCTGTTCTGAGACATAAGACAAACTGAAATAGTCTTTACAAACTACACGTTAACCATCTCAAAAACAAACATCATATTAGGGAAAATGCCTCTTAATTAATATATGAAAAATTATTTAATTAATCAGTATAGATTATCACAGCCAATCCCACAAAAATGGCTTGAAAAGATCAAAGCTCAAAGCTGATTAGGGTATGGAATGTTATCCTCCCAGCATTAGCTCTGTATGTGTTCTTCTTAATCAAAGGTAAAA
Organism: Leptodactylus fallax; assembly: GCA_947044405.1. Lineage (NCBI taxonomy): Eukaryota > Metazoa > Chordata > Amphibia > Anura > Leptodactylidae > Leptodactylus > Leptodactylus fallax. The sequence goes on from CAMRHE010000024.1 coordinate 7,025,026, forward strand.
TGCAAAAATCATAATAAATAAAAAATAAAAATAGCATTGCAAATGTGTACCACCTGGTCTTAGATCTTAAGCTTGATCTTAAGCTTTTAATAATGTGAACTAAAGATATAGGATTTTAACTTTAATAGTACCGGAACAATTAAAATCACTTTAGCATTTTTAGACTTGTAATACTGTACAAATTAACGTGGTAATGATGTACAAACTACAAGGTGGTATTAAAGTTCTTTCCTCAACATTGAGTAATTCCAAAATTGTTCTTTCAACTGATATAAAACAATATATGCCATTATTTACAATAATTCATGTTCATTTGTTTGTGGTAAGTTTTACAAAAGCCAAAACGTACAGTTATTGAACATTGTTTTATACCCTATCTTGATCTTTGTGTTTGTTACAAGGTAAAAAAGATAGGTAAACTTCTAAATGCAGTGATTCCATTTTTTGCCAGGATTGGGGGATTGCAATTTAAATCAGTTCCTTGTGCCAAATAATTAAGTCAGTACTGATTTATCTATTTATTTAAAAAGATGGCATTCAGGACAAGAGATAAGGAGGGGTTGAGGGAAGTACAAAAGGAGCTGAGGCATCAAATCAGGCAAGGAAAAGCCAGTTATAAGGAAAAAATGGAAAAGCAAATGGAAAGAAAAGACATAAGGGGGGGTTGGGAGGGACTTAAGTCAATTTCGGGTCATAAACAGTCTGTCTGCCAGATTGAGGCAGATGTTAATTGGCTTAATGAACTAAACCTATTCATCAACAGATTTGATCACACACCAGCTCCTCCCACCCCAGCATGTCCTTCAGCTCCCCTCACCACAATGACTTCACCCCATGTGGCTACTTCCCAACAGACCACTAAATCCAGAAATCTGTCTTTATCTGACCACAGTCTGACCTTCACACGGGCCCAGGTGAGGAAGGAGATGAAAAAGATCAATGCGAGGAAAGCCGCAGGGCCAGATGACATCAGTGCAAGGCTAATTAAGACTTGTGGGGACCATCTGTGTGGTATAATTACATATATGTATAATATGAGCCTGAGGCAGGAAATAGTCCCTGAATTATGGAAATCTTCTTGTGTGGTACCAGTTCCAAAGAAACCTCACCCTATGGACCTCAACGACTACAGACCTGTAGCACTGACATCCCACCTGATGAAGATCTTAGAGAGATTGGTTTTCACACATCTTCGCCCTCTAGTGAGCCCCGCTATGGACCCTCTCCAGTTTGCTTATCGACCGGGCATTGGGGTAGATGATGCCATCATCCACCTTCTGCACAGGGCTCTGTCTCATCTGGAAAAACCAGGGAACACGGTGAGAATAATGTTCTTTGATTTCTCCAGTGCTTTTAACACCATACAGCCCAGGTTACTGAGAGACAAGCTGGGCCTTGATGGAGTGGACCACCACCTCTCCAACTGGATCCTAGACTACCTCACAAATCGACCTCAATACGTGAGAGCCCAAGACTGTGTGTCAGGTACCGTGATCTGTAATACGGGGGCACCTCAGGGTACGGTTCTCGCCCCTTTCCTCTTCACACTGTACACTGCTGATTTTAGGTGCAACTCATCTAGCTGCTACCTACAGAAGTATTCTGACGACTCTGCAATAGTAGGTCTCATCACAGACGATGATGACAGGGAGTACAGAGAACTGAACCGTTTTTTTGTGTACTGGTGCCACCAGAACCACCTGAAGATTAACACGGGGAAGACCAAGGAGATGGTGGTGGACTTCCGTAAAGGCAGATGCCCTCCAAAACCAGTGGACATCCTGGGGATGGGCATCGAGATTGTGAACACCTATAAGTACCTGGGTTTGCTCCTTAATAATAAGCTGGACTGGGCAGATCATATGGAGGCCCTGTACAGGAAGGGCCACAGCAGGCTCTACCTGCTTAGGAAGCTCAGAGCCTTTGGAATCCGGGGGGCACTTCTTAGGACTTTCTTCAATATCTTCTTTGGAGTGGCCTGCTGGGGGAGCAGCATATCAACCAGGGACAGAAATAAACTTGACAAGCTGATTAGAAGGATCAGCTCTGTCCTGGGGAGCCCACTGGACCCAGTGCAGGTGGTGGGTGACAGAAGGATACTGTCCGTGGTGAGCTCCATGCAGAAGAAGAAGTCCCATCCCATGCACTAGACTGTGATTGCGCTGGGCAGTACTGTCAGTGACCGACTGCTCCACCCTAGGTGTGAGAAGGAGCGCTATCAGAAGTCTTTCCTCTCCACCGCGGTTAGGCTGTACAACCAACACCGACCTAAGCGGAGATCATTATATACAGAGAACTGAAATATCTCTCTGCCTGTTAAATCCCCCCCCCCCCTCCTCTGCTACGTCCTATCTGTCTGTCTGCTATTAATGTAATGCCTCTCACCTTGGAACATTCCTGTACATGTTGTATTTGTATTTGTATCTGCTTATCTTATCTTTGCTGCTGTAACACACTGAATTTCCCCATTGTGGGACTATTAAAGGACTATATTATTATTATTATTATTATTATATCTACACACAATTACATATCCACAATTAAGTGTTAAGTTAAATGATTGTTGCTTAATTTGTTCATGAATTGCCAGTTAGTGTACTAAATCTAGAAAAGATTAACACAAGCTATGTCCTTGTTTGTTGTATATTAGTCTGTACAAGTGGTGCTTAGATTTCTACTAAAACTATAAATATGCATGCATTTATGAGTTACTGAACTTTTACCTTGCCAGTTTTGCTCTGAGAAATTGTTTTTGCTGGCATACTGGCAGAATCAATTTCTTCCCTAATAGGTAAAAGTTTCTCTAGAGTCTGTTGTTGTTTATTTGGAATAGCTATTTGCCATCGGACCTCTAATCATTTATTCTTCAGTGGTCCCTAAAACAGCAAACAGCAAACTGCAATAAGTTTCTCCAGTAGAAACATATTAAGCAGTAAAGCCATCATTTCTACAGCATGATGGCAGAATACATGCTTCTTGTCTGTGGAATATGCTTTAGGCACAATAAATTTTCTTAACCTAGATCAAGTAGCCTAAGAGTTATACTTCTGAAGCAGCCCTATATAAAATAATTTCCCTCTCTGAGAATCCTTGTCCAATTTTGTTTAAAAGGGCTGAGCCACACTTTGGGTAGTTAATTGAAATAAAAGGCAAAATTACTAGCAGCTGTTGTTTCTGTCTGTTTTTTTCTGTATGCATTTAATAAGCTGATTAACCAGAGGCCATCTAGGAGATACACACCTGAGAGGATGTACATGCGACCCCTCCTCTCCTTTCACTGTTCCTGCTCTGAAGGTTATGTGAGTTGATGAGTCTGACTCAGCACCTGGCTTTGGTGCCTTGTTCTGTTGCCTTTGTCTGCTTTTTGCTTTACTGGTTGCCCCCTCTATCAAAAGACCGCTCGGAATAGTGAGGGCCGTTGGATTAATTCCTCTTTTGTCTTGGAAGATGATGGTCTGCTGCCTTTGTCATAGTTCCATTCTATTGTTATGCTGCTGACTTGGGAACTCTGGTACATGCAGCTAGTAATACAAGGCAATACAAGGTGGGAGATGTTTTTTGGTTGTTTCAGGTACTGGGCTATAAGAGAATTAGTTGCCACTGTAAAGATTCCACTTCTTGAGAGTGTGTATATAATCTGCTTCTACATCAGTGAACTGGATGTTATAATTAGAGATGAGCGAAGTTTTCAAAAATTCAATTCGGCAACTTTGCCGAATTTCGAGATACAATTCTATTCGATCTGAATGAAGTCGCGGTGAATCACATAACAAAAACAGCTATTTATTGGCTGCAGAGAGTCGAGGTGGGCGTCAAAATGGCGGAACCCCTTGGATGCCGCGGTCATGTTTGTTACAGCTAACACCCTGCTCCATAACCGATCGAGGGTTTCAACACCTTGGATGCAGTGGTCAAACAAGCCGTGTGCACTCATGAAGGGGTTAAAGGAATGTGACATCACAGGGCTGACTGCTGATTGGCTGCACACATGGCATTGTGGGTGATCCCGTGTTCCCATAGTTTCTTGCCCCATGTCCTAATATGTGCAGCAGCCATTTTGAAATAAATGCAAATCGTTACCATGAATCGTGAGGAAATTCGGATTCGATGCGAATCGAATATTTCCTGAAATTTGGATCAAATTCCACTTCTGCAGCTTCAATTCACTCATCTCTAGTTATAATAGCTTGTTTCTAATTCACAGTTATAATAACAATATCATGTATTTCTACCTCAAAGTCAAAATAAGTTCATAATTTGGATCTACATCAGTGAATTGGATGTTAGGGTATGTTCACAGGGCTGCATATGGAGATGAATTTGAGGTGGATTCTGCCTCAAAATCAGAACCAAATTCTGCCTGAAATCTACCTCCAATTCATTTTATTTCAATGGAAACAGACATTGATTTTTTTTTTCTGCTAGCTCATTTATTCTTCAATCAGATTCCACCTGAAAACGCCCATTAAAGGGATTCTATAATTAAAAAACAAGTTTCAAACTAAGAACACGATATAAAGGCGATTCATCTCTTACCTTTATCTTGAAGGTCTGCGTTGCTGTTTTTGAAATTTTTATTCATTCTTCATTGTGCTGAGAATGCACAGGGGGCATTCCCCCTGTGCTCAAAATGCTTGTGTTTTGTGGTGGTCTCCTGTAAGAAGAGGAGGAGAATGGCTGGAGCAGAAGAAAGGTATAGGATGATAACATTCTGCTCAGAGCACAGGGATAACACCCCCTTTGCATTTTGAGCACAGGGGGAATGCTCCCTGTGCATTCTCAGCACAATGAAGAATGAATAAAAATTCAAAAACGGCAGCGCGGACCTTCAAGATAAAGGTAAGAGATGAATCGCCTTTATAAAGGCTATTCCTACGTGCTCTTAGTTTAAAAAGTGTTTTTTTAATGATAGAATCCCTTTAAATGGGAGTTTTCAGGTGGAATCTGTTTGAAGAATAAATGAGCTAGCAGAAAAAAAAAATCAATGTCTGTTTCCATTGAAATAAAATGAATTGGAGGTAGATTTCAGGCAGAATTTGGTTCTGATTTTGAGGCAGAATCCACCTCAAATTCATCTAGTAAAAATTTTGATGTACAGTATGAACATACCTTTAGGCTAAGGCACCATGTAGCGAGCTGCAGCCGTAAAGTGCTATGCAAAAAATTGCAGCAGAAAAGCGGTGTGGTTTTTCCTACAGGACTTTTCACAGAAAGTCCGCAAAGTTTTCTTCCGAGGACTTTCTGCTTCTATTATACCTATTTGGAAAACACCAGCGTTTCTGTAGGTATAATTGACATGCGGCGCAAGCATTTTTGAAATCACAGCATTTCCACTGTGGATTTTTTTCTGCAGTGTGTGGATGGGATTAACCAGAATATTATCCACTTTGTAGGTACTGTAAAATTTGGCAGTTTTTGCCGCAATGTTTCTGCCACGGCCAAAATGATGCGTTTTCGCAACGTGGGGCCCTAGCCTTATAGTGGATTGAAGTCTGTGTGTGAGCTATTGGCTATTAATCAATATATTTGTACCAGTTTAGCGGAGCTGTTTTTCATGCTAGATTGCTGGACTGTTCTATTGCTTTAATATAAATGCAGGGGGAAAGCAAACAGAAAATAATTTGCCATCTGCTAAAACTGGTAAATGTATCAGAAGTCTACAAACTGATCTGGTTAAAGGAAAAAGTAATTCAAAAAATGAATAAGCTCTGGAAATTTCCAGTCCTGGAAAAGAGTATAACAGCAAAAGCCTCCAATAATGCTCTTAATCATTCAAATTTTGATATATATATTCTGAGTCTGATGATTAAAATACTGAGGAGAATGGCTTCCCTAAGAGAGCTATTGTTTCCCAGAATAATGCATCTATTTTAGTGACAATTTTGAATTCTGTACAAAAGATGAAAGAGGGTTTGATAAACCTAACTACACAAATAGGCAAAACGACTGCTAAAATTTCCCTAATACGTAATGATATGGGGAAGATAGAACACTTATCACTGATTGAAGAGAGAATAGGAGAAATGGAGGATAATATTGTCCTTTGAATGAAGAGGTTTCAGAGCTTAAAATCTGCAACAAATATAATAATGCATATAATTAATAGACCTTGAGGATAGATCAAGACGGGCTAATTTAAAAGGTGTAAGAATTGAAGGTTCTGATTGTACAATTTTTGCATCTTCCTGGTTTAAGGAACATCTTGGCCAGGATTCCAACCCATTGATATACCCAGTGGAGAATGCTCAGGGTGCAACCAAGACCAGGATCTGCTCCATATTCTATTTTGCTAAAATTTCTCTCGGCCTAAGATAAAAGATAATATATGGTTCAAAAATATATACAGTGCCTTGCGAAAGTATTCGGCCCCCTTGAACTTTTCAACCTTTTGCCACATTTCAGGCTTCAAACATAAGGATATAAAATTTTAATTTTTTGGTCAAGAATCAACAAGTGGGACACAATCGTGAAGTGCAACGAAATTTTTTGGATATTTTAAACTTTTATAAAAAATAAAAAACTGAAAAGTGGGGCGTGCCAAATTATTCGGCCCCCTTAAGTTAATACTTTGTAGCGCCACCTTTTGCTGCGATTACAGCTGCAAGTCGCTTGGGGTATGTCTCTATCAGTTTTGCACATTGAGAGACTGAAATTCTTGCCCATTCTTCCTTGGAAAACAGCTCGAGCTCAGTGAGGTTGGATGGAAAGCGTTTGTGAACAGCAGTTTTCAGCTCTTTCCACAGATTCTCGATTAGATTCAGGTCTGGACTTTGACTTGGCCATTCTAACACCTGGATACGTTTATTTGTGAGCCATTTCATTGTAGATTTTGCTTTATGTTTGGGATCATTGTCTTGTTGGAAGATAAATCTCCGTCCCAGTCTCAGGTCTTTTGCAGACTCCAACAGGTTTTCTTCCAGAATGGTCCTGTATTTGGCTCCATCCATCTTACCATCAATTTTAACTATCTTCCCTGACCCTGCTGAAGAAAACAGGCCCAAACCATGATGCTGCCACCACCATGTTTGACAGTGGGGATGGTATGTTCAGGGTAATGAGCTGTGTTGCTTTTACGCCAAACATATCGTTTTGCATTGTGGCCAAAAAGTTCTATTTTGGTTTCATCTGACCAGAGCACCTTCTTCCACATGTTTGGTGTGTCTCCCAGGTGGCATGTGGCAAACTTTAAATGAGACTTTTTATGGATATCTTTGAGAAATGGCTTTCTTCTTGCCACTCTTCCATATAGGCCAGATTTGTGCAGTGTACGACTGATTGTTGTCCTATGGACAGACTCTCCCACCTCAGCTGTACATCTCTGCAGTTCATCCAGAGTGATCATGGGCCTCTTGGCTGCATCTCTGATCAGTCTTCTCCTTGTTTGAGATGAAAGTTTAGAGGGACGGCCGGGTCTTGGTAGATTTGCAGTGGTCTGATACTCCTTCCATTTCAATATGATCGCTTGCACAGTGCTCCTTGGGATGTTTAAAGTTTGGGAAATCTTTTTGTATCCAAATCCGGCTTTAAACTTCTCCACAACAGTATCACGGTCCTGCCTGGTGTGTTCCTTGGTCTTCATGATGCTCTCTGCGCTTTAAACAGAACCCTGAGACTATCACAGAGCAGGTGCATTTATACGGAGACTTTATTACACCAAGGTGGATTATATTTATCATCATCAGTCATTTAGGACAACATTGGATCATTCAGAGATCCTCACTGAACTTCTGGAGTGAGTTTGCTGCACTGAAAGTAAAGGGGCCGAATAATATTGCACGCCCCACTTTTCAGTTTTTTATTTTTTACAAAAGTTTAAAATAACCAATAAATTTCGTTGCACTTCACAATTGTGTCCCACTTGTTGTTGATTCTTCACCAAAAAATTAAAATTTTATATCCTTATGTTTGAAGTCTGAAATGTGGCAATAGGTTGAAAAGTTCAAGGGGGCCGAATACTTTCGCAAGGCACTGTACTTGACTATATACTTGACTATATACTTGACTATTTGACAGAGACAAGTAAAAAAAGACAATTGGTCACTTGATTGTTAATGGAAAGATTAAACCTTTTAAAGAATTACTGTAGTAAGACAGAATGTTGTATGCCAAGTTTCTTAATTTTGCACAAGTCTTTTCTGCACTGGCTAATATGGGAGATAAATCTATTTGATCATATCACTTTAAGGTTTGCTGTTTGTTGAGTGGTCAACATACATAAGAAAGATCTTATTTCTAGGATTTATAAAATTTTGTTAGGACTTAAAGAAAATAAGTATTTTTTTTCAAATACATTTTTATTGAAGTTTTACAAAGGAAAAACATACATGAAAGTGTAATGAATCACACACAATATACCAGTAAAACAGTAAATCGTGTAATGGGACATGTATTATATAAGGTACAGATTAAGGCGTTACGCAGAACGACGCGATGACATGGTAAAAATAACATAATAACAAAATAACAGCACCAGAAAAGGGGAAAGGGGGAACAAAGGGGAGGGGGGAGGGACCAACCCACTGGAGCAAGTGAAATTAGTGACAGACATAATGTGTATGACAGCATTTAATAAATAAGTGGCTTCATGGCTTAAGACTAGAGAGACTGAGCCACCAAATTATGTGTAAGGGAGAGGACGGTGAGACAGCCATGAGGACCACCGTGAGTAGAAGTCCCTAAGCTTACCCTTCTGACAAGCATATGTTCCTGCATACAATTAGAGGGGATAATAGACAGAAGTTCAGTGAGGGACAGGATGCAAAATGATTTCCAATGACGGGCAATTAATAACCGGGCTGCATGGAAAAAGTGACAAACTAGAGACCGAAAAAGGGTGCACGATGTTGTGAATCCCAAGTAAGAGGAGAGCCAAAGGAGCAGACGGTGTAATCTTGTAGTGTATGTAACCACTGAGTACTTTGAGAGTGGCGTGCCAGAATGAAACAATATGCGGGCAGCTCCAAAAAACATGAAAAAGTGAGCCAATTTGTCCACAACCTCTCCAACAAAAGGGTGAAGACATTGGGTAAATTTTTGAGAGTCTCAATGGGGTATAATACCAACGTAAGAGAAGTTTATGGTATTGTTCCCAATGAGAAGCACAAGCAGTCGACCTATGAGCCCAAGTCAAGGCACCGTTCCACTCCGCCAAGCCAAAACTGCTACCGAAATCAGACTCCCACTTCAAGAAAGGAGGAAATTTAACAAGGTTTAGATCATTGGCTATTAGTAGGTATAAATGTTTTACACCTTTAGATTTTGAGGCCAAAAGGCTTTGTAGGAAATCCCCTAGGACAGCAGGGATGGAGGAAGTGGTAGAGGGTGTGGATGTTAATAAGAAATCCCTAATTTAAATGTATCTGAACAACTCCCGGGAAGACAGTTAGAATTTGGCCTGAAGTTGTGGAAATGATAGGATGGATTGGTTGTGGAACAGGTCTGAAATGTGACTGATTCCGCAAGTGATCCATGATGATAAGAAAATGTGGGGTAAGTGGAGCATCAGAGCCTGAATGGGGATTGTAATATTTACCTTGAGAAGTGAGGAATGTTGTGCGGAGGAGCACCCTACACTTCAAGCCTCAAGAGAGACCCGAACCGAAGGGGGGGACTATGGTTGAGGACAAAATCGATGCAGGAGGACACAACAAGAGTGCTTTCATATCGGGGATATGAGCCACCCGAGCCTCCAGTGCCGGCCGGAGTTTATCGTGGGAGTCATTCCACCAGTATTTTAAGTAGCTGAGAATAAAAGCTAAGTGATAGTGATAGAGGTTGGGAAGGCCCATACCCCCATGACTGGAAAGGTTCATCATTGTAGAAAAGAAAATACGTGGTCTCATTCGTTGTCAAATGAACGCGTTAATTTGCCTGTGTAGGGCTGAAAAGGTGCTTGCAGGAATGGGGATCGACAATGTTCTTAGAAAATATAAAATGCTTGGGAAAATAAGCATCTTGTAAAGAACTATTCTGCCCATCCAAGAGTGCTCAAATTTAGACAATCTGTTTAGTTCAATTTGAATAGGGAAAATTGGCTGCAACCAGAGATTTTACCGATGGCGTTAATACCCAAGTAGGGGATGGAGGTGGTACTCCATTGAAAGGGAAATTGACTACTTAAAGATTGATGGGATTGAGGAGAAATGTGGATACCTAATAGTTGGCATTGAATCTACATTTAATTTATAGTAAGAAATTCGACCAAAAATGTTCAGAACATCCATCATTACCGGAAGGGATTCAAGGGGACAGGTCAGTGTAAGAATCACATCGTCTGCAAATAGATTCAATTTGTGAGAGTGTTGTCCATCATAGAGCCCATGGATCCCCTATTTTGCTATAATGCTTTCAGCCAGAGGTTCCATGACTATGGAAAAGATAAGGGGGGAAAGGGGGCACCCCTGACGAGTACCATTTGTTATTTTAAACAGTTCAGAAAAGACACCATTAACTAAAACAGAAGCTGAGGGGACCATGTACAGGGCAGAATTGCTGAGAAAATGGGCACAGAGAAGCCAAGCCTCCGGAGGGCCTCAAAGGCATAATCCCAATGCACCCTGTCAAATTCCTTCTCCGCATCCAAAGATAGGAGCAGAGAAGGCATCCGCTGGGAATCAGCAAAAGCGATCAAGTCAATCAACCGTTTCATGCTGTCAGGGGCCTGGAGACCTTTAGTGAAGCCTACCTGATCTCTATACCGATAATACTAGGGAGAATTGAGAGTAGTCTATTAGCCAACGTTTTTGCATATAGTTTTACATCAGAATTAAGAAGATAGGTTGATGGGGAGATGGGGCGAAAGTTACCAGGACAAGTGGGATCTTTCCCTGGTTTAGGTAATGTTATTATAGTTGCTTTGAGCATTTCGGGAGTGAATTGACCATAGCACATAGCTAAATTACACATGTTAACAAGGTGTGGGAGCAGTTGGGATTCAAATAAACGGAAATATTTGTTTGAATAACTGTCAGGGCCTGGGGATTTTCCTAATTTAAGACAAGAGATCATTTTCTCTAGTTCTGGGGCTGTGAATGGCTAGTTCAATGCCAGTAATTGATCAGGGGAGAGGGAAGTTGCAAAGAGTGTAGGAAATTTTTGATATGTTCAGTAGTAGGTTGGGAAATAGTGGTGTCCATTTTTAAGTTGTATAATTTTTGATAGTAATGGCTAAATTCATCCGTGATGGCTTGGGGAGATCGAATTTTTGTGCCAGAAGGATGGGATATGAGAAATGGAAGCCTCGACCTAGCTTGCAGAGTCTTAACTCTACTGGTCATAAGTTTGCTGCCTTTGTTATCAGATTTATAGTAGGAGAGACGCATTCGCTTGGTCTGTCGTTCAAAGTCAAGAGTGAGGAGGCGTCAAAGGTCGTTTCTGGCATCACGGAGTCCAGTCTGAAGGGACTGAGTGGGATTGCATTTGTGTTGCCATTCTAATGAAGCAATTTTTTCCATAGCTAGCTGAGTGGAGCGAAGTTTTTGTTTCCTGAATCTAGCTGCATGTTGTATGAGAAGGCCTCGTGTATAGGCCTTATGGGAATTCCATAAGGAGAAAGCATCTCTCGCTGATGGGGCATTAATAGAGAAGAACTCCACAAAGCAAGAGGAAATAGATTCATTAACTGAGCTCAGAGACATGACATAGACATTGTTATGCCAGCAATACGTGTTATGGGGATAAGCAGGAGTTTGTACAGTTTGTACATGGTAATAGGGGCGTGGTCTGACCAATTAATGTTCCCTATGGTACACTGCGAAATGTCAGGGAGGAGCCATTTAGTAGTCAAAAACATGTCGATCCCAGTGTATGTTTGGTGGCTGGAGGAATAGAATATACAGTACCTTGCGAAAGTATTCGGCCCCCTTGAACTTTTCAACCTTTTGCCACATTTCAGGCTTCAAACATAAGGATATAAAATTTTAATTTTTTGGTGAAGAATCAACAACAAGTGGGACACAATTGTGAAGTGCAACGAAATTTATTGGTTATTTTAAACTTTTGTAATAAATAAAAAACTGAAAAGTGGGGCGTGCAATATTACTCGGCCCCTTTACTTTCAGTGCAGCAAACTCACTCCAGAAGTTCAGTGAGGATCTCTGAATGATCCAATGTTGTCGTAAATGACTGATGATGATAAATATAATCCACCTGTATGTAATCAAGTCTCCGTATAAATGCACCTTCTCTGTGATAGTCTCAGGGTTCTGTTTAAAGCCCAGAGAGCATCATGAAGACCAAGGAACACACCAGGCAGGTCCGTGATACTGTTGTTGAGAAGTTTAAAGCTGGATTTGGATACAAAAAGATTTCTCAAACTTTAAACATCCCAAGGAGCACTGTGCAAGCGATCATATTGAAATGGAAGGAGTATCAGACCACTGCAAATCTACCAAGACCCGGCCGTCCCTCTAAACTTTCATCTCAAACAAGAAGAAGACTGATCAGAGATGCAGCCAAGAGGCCCATGATCACTCTGGATGAAATGCAGAGATCTACAGCTGAGGTGGGAGAGTCTGTCCATAGGACAACATTCAGTCGTACACTGCACAAATCTGGCCTTTATGGAAGAGTGGCAAGAAGAAAGCCATTTCACAAAGATATCCATAAAAAGTCTCGTTTAAAGTTTGCTACAAGCCACGTGGGAGACACACCAAACATGTGGAAGAAGGTGCTCTGGTCAGATGAAACCAAAATCGAACTTTTTGGCCACAATGCAAAACGATATGTTTGGCGTAAAAGCAACACAGCTCATCACCCTGAACACACCATCCCCACTGTCAAACATGGTGGTGGCAGCATCATGGTTTGAGCCTGCTTTTCTTCAGCAGGGACAGGGAAGATGGTTAAAATTGATGGTAAGATGGATGGAGCCAAATACAGGACCATTCTTGAAGAAAACCTGTTGAAGTCTGCAAAAGACCTGAGACTGGGACGGAGATTTATCTTCCAACAAGACAATGATCCCAAACATAAAGCAAAATCTACAAAGGAATGGTTCACAAATAAGCGTATCCAGGTGTTAGAATGGCCAAGTCAAAGTCCAGACCTGAATCCAATCGAGAATCTGTGGAAAGAGCTGAAAACTGCTGTTCACAAACGCTCTCCATCCAACCTCACTGAGCTCGAGCTGTTTTCCAAGGAAGAATGGGCAAGAATTTCAGTCTCTCGATGTGCAAAACTGATAGAGACATACCCCAAGCGACTTGCAGCTGTAATCGCAGCAAAAGGTGGCGCTACAAAGTATTAACTTAAGGGGGCCGAATAATTTGGCACGCCCCACTTTTCAGTTTTTTATTTTTTACAAAAGTTTAAAATATCCAATAAATTTCGTTCCACTTCACAATTGTGTCCCACTTGTTGATTCTTGACCAAAAAATTAAAATTTTATATCCTTATGTTTGAAGCCTGAAATGTGGCAAAAGGTTGAAAAGTTCAAGGGGACCGAAAACTTTCGCAAGGCACTGTATAGTCCTTTTCGGATGCATGCAAGCATCGCCAGACATCGTGAAGGTCTTCCTGGACAAGCCAGGCATCTAGTTGTGTGTGGGGGGGGTCTGTTACCTTTATAAGTGGTATCAACAGAGGTGTCATGAATTATATTGAAATCACTACACATAATGCATTTACCTTGTATTTTGTTTCTAAGTTTTTTACACAAGGTGTTCAAAAAGGCCACCTAAGAGGAGTTTGGGCAATAAACATTAACTATGGTAAAAGTAACATTGTTAAGAGTGCAGATTAGAGCAATAAATCTCCCTTTATGATCTATAATAGAATCAACGAGGTGAAATCAGACAGTATTTCTAATAGCAATAATGACACTTGCTTTCTTTTTGTCAGCATTAGAAAAGTAAATTTGAGGGTAGGCTTTATGGGAGAATTTAGGAGTAGACTGTTTCTTAAAATGTGATTCCTGTAAGCATAAAACATCAGCATTTTAATTAGCCGCTTCTTTCCATATCAGAGATCTTTTATAGGGACTGTTAAGACCCTTAACATTCATGGAAAAAAGTTAACGGCCATGTAGAAGCTAAGAGAAATGATTCTGAGATGTGACAGGCATACAAGAATTGAGAGAGTCACACAAGACTAAAGAACAAATTACATACCAAGTGAAGTTGGTCCAAAGGAGGAGCAATGATTGAGTAACCGGTGTAGAAATTGGGAACATAAAATCAACAGAGGATAAACAGCGAAACAACATATTGAGTAGTAAAGGATACTGCGCAAACTCAGGGTGCAGTTTGCAAAAGGAAAGACATGAAAGCGTTTGCTATGTCGTAGCTTTGTAATGTCCTCAGGTAACCTTGGAGACCTGGTTCCATATAGGCTTCATCTTAGATGGGGAGTTGATTCTGTGGGACTGAGCTTGAGGAGGGGGGGGGAGTGCAAACCCCATTGCTTAAGAAGTTTCGCCCCCTGATCTAGGGAAGAGAAAATATGAGATGCTCCATTCCGAAATACGATCACTTTTACTGGAAAGCCCCATTTGTAAGGTATGGAATGATGACGTAGTGTTTGAGTGATGGAAGCTAACTTCTTCCTTGCTGCTATGGTCGCCTGAGACAGGTCAGTGAATAATTTGATATTCTGAAAAGGAGCAGGAAAAGTAGGAATTCTTCTGGAAACAGACAGGAAGTTGAGAAGATGAGGTGGAACTGGAGGAGGAGCCTTCTAGCCGGATTGAGTGGCGAGGTCCGGCATAGAAGGAGGAGTAACACCAGAGGGGTTCAACAGTTGGGTTACTGCAATTGAAGAACGGGACTCGTCGTCTTCTTGTATGGTGGGTGGGGTAGTGAAAAAAATCTGTAAGTTTCTTGGGTGGGCCTTTCTTTCCCCTGCGAGCCATAGTCCCAAAAGTTATAGGAGACAAGTATCAGAAGGAACCAGATCCGAAGCTGAGTATTGCAGGGTGCCGCTTATAGCAGGACTTGTGCACAATTACATGGTGGGCATCAGGACCGAAAACCCGGCATCACCCGGCTCAGGGGATTAAGTCGCACACTGTAGAGAGAGTCAAGCGAGGAACCATTCCCTGCAGCTAATACTGTGGAAGCTATTACTTCCAGGAGGAGGCTTGGAAACTCCATAGATGTGTAGTGAAACAGGCTTATGGGAGTAGCTTGTAGAAAGTCAAGGGGAAGGTGAGGAGCCCCCCTGATGGATGTGTAGGGGCTCAGCACTCCCCTCCCCAAGACAGCATCCAGGAGGTGCACAGACCAGAGGAGTGTAAGATGGCAGGACAGGTGTAGCGTTAACTGCGTTACCGCCAACAGAGTAGTGGCCAAGGGTGATGGAAGTGTTAAGGCTCAGCACTCCCTCCCCCAAGGCTTGCAGTGCAAAAGTCAAAGTCCTGAGGAACAATGGAGGACCAAGAGCAAGGAGGTCGGGGGGATGGCCAGACTCACCACCCCATGAAAGCGCTGATGTCGTGGAGGGTCTTTGAGAGCGCTGGTCCAGCAGAGGAGAAAGGCAGGCCGCTATGCAGAGAGATTCAGTCAGGAGGTTACAGGAGAAGGTAGGGCCCAAGATGGCGACTGCTGTTGTAGAGAGGCCCGTAGGTCGCAGGCTTCAGACGTCACGCTGTGTTGGCCGGAGCAGGTTGGAACAGCCACCAGCCACCCATCCGCTCAGTGGTTGAAGCAGGCAGAGCAGTAGCAGGCATCCCCCTTACCACCAGCGGTGAGTGAGGTAGGCCCCAAGATGGCGGAGTGTACTGTGAGGAAGCAGGTAGGCCTCAGAAATTGTTCTGCGTTGGCTGTAGCGGTTTGGGACACCTGCGGGTTCGGTTGTATGGGCCGCAGGAACAGGTAGTGCAGTGGCCAACTATGGCTACGGGCCCGATGTTATTTACTATGTCGGTCTTGTCTATGATGTGAAGCGCCAGATCCAAGAAGGTGCACCACAGGAAGTGGAGAGATACAGGCCTCAAGCCGGGCCAGCCGGCAAGAGGCTTCAGAATGAGCAAATAACACCCTGGATGAGTAGACTGGCGCTTGGGAGAGAGCCCCTGGCTGTTAGGTGGAGTGTAGAGAATGAGATGGCTGGAGTAAACAATAGATGCTGCGAGACTCTCAAGAGAGCAGCTACAAAGCATGTCTAGTCACTGTGCTGGCTAGCCATGCACCCCGAAAATAAGTATTTTATTATGAATATGGTCTTCTGGTAAAGGGACCTAGGATAGAGGAATCATGGAAAAGAATATATAAAGCTGTCAACTTTATGTGTTTTAGTCATGTCCATCGATTTTATGATAAATCATAAGCTTCATCTCTCTCCCAAGTTCCTTTATAAATGTCTAGTAAGACATACCTCAAATTGTTGGAAGTGTGATATGCTAAATGCAGGCTCTAATCATCTGCTGAGTATTGGCCAAAACTTTAAAGATATTGGTCTGAGATACCGTATTGTATTGGTGTCACATTTGCAATTTCAATTTCTTATAATCCTGTGTTGAAAGACATATATTAGCCTAATCAACTTAAATTTATATTCCAATTGTTTTTTTTTTGTCTCGGTTAGTTAACATGTTTAAAAAAAAAAGAAAAAAAAATACATTGTCTTGTCTACAGCTCCACTTTAAGAATAAGGTCACACACATGTTAAAAATGTAAATTGTTCCAGGTTAGCTGCTGGCAAATTCAGGGACACCAGGATAGGTGAAGTAGCACCGAAATTTTTTTTTCTCACAGAATAATAGAGGCACTAATGACTTGTTTTGGCATGAAATTATATCAAGGAACAGCAGAAGCCCATTTATAGTATAGGTGGCATACTGTAGCACTGTACAACTTGCACAAAGTTATACTACAATTGTGTGCATGAAGTCTAACTATGTGTTTAACCCATTCACATACCATTGCATAGCAGTTAATCATGACAAGTAGTAGATTAGATGAAGAAAAAAGGACCACAAACAAAAACTGAAAATGGTTACAACACATACAGTAGTGCTTAGCTGAAATGAATCCATGCTATCCCAGACTCGATGATGAATAAAAATACCACTTTTATTGTTCCATAAAAAAACAGACATAAAACACACAACGGTTTTCGGAGTCCTATGCCCCTTCCTCAAATGTATAGTAGTCTACCTAAGGACAACTCCACTCCAGAGATCATTAAGCAAACTCCTCTGAGATCTGGAGTATAACCTAACAGATGAAACGAGACATAGCCTTGGCAACAAGTTCCTGTTAATTTATCTTAAAGAGGATATTGTCCCCAGGGGCTTGAGATTTCATACCATGTCTCCTTTTCCTAATGATATTGATTTGACTAAAGATTGGGAGGGACCAGTATTCACATCATTGTGCATTGGGTTTAATGGAGAGACTTTTTCATAAATGCCAATATTTGGCCACCTCTCTAAGTGAGAAAATTAATTCTATGACTGAAAATCTGGACAACAGTGATTCTGATGTGCTACAGGCTATCCCTGCAGGTACTCAATCTGCTTCTGAGTCCTTTTTAAAAGATATAATATTAGCATTGCATAGATCTCTCCAGAAAGATATCACCAAGGCGATTACGTCCGTCTCCTCCACGGTTGACACTCTGGGTGACAGAATTAACTATGTCTAGAATAAAATGGGCAAATTTGCTTCAGTGCATAATACCATAGTGGACGCCCATAATGATCTTGAGGAGGAATTGACAGCAGTTAAACTTAAGCTTGTTGATATGGAAGAGAGAAATAGACGGAACAATGTTAAGTTCTGCGGCGTACTGGAATCAGTCACCGCCAGGGACTTAATTCCTTTCTTGCAACAGTTAATGAGAGTGACCCTGCCGCACAGTTCTATGGCGGACCTGATAATAGATAGGGCTCACCGTCTTCCCAAACCAAAAGGTATGCCTGATCACATCCCTAGGGATACTCTCGCCCGCATACATTTCTACCATGTCAAGGATCGCCTCATGTTTGAATCCAGGAAAAGATCCTCTCTGCCTGAGCCGTTCAAGGCAATTCATCTGTTTGCCGACCTTTCCCAGGCTACCATCGCCGCCAGAAGGAAGTTTGCTCCTATAACGGCGGTCCTACGACAGCACAATATTCCCTATAGATGGGGATTTCCTACTAAAGTCATTATCATCAAAAATGGAGTGACTTATACGTTTCATTCCTTCGATACTGGGTAAAGCCTATTGCTACAATGGAACCTGCCACTGCCTGCACCTGATGTTCAGAAATCATCAAAACCTGAGTCCCACAAACTGGATCCTCTGTGGAAATATACTGTCTCAGATGAGTTAAAAGCCCACAATGGACACACTGTGAGTCTTTCGTAGTGCGTTATGTGTTTCTACCCTATTGCAAACTTTCCCCCAAGTTTGCACAGTGTTATACTGCCCGGTCTCGTCCGACTATTTTTCTTACTGCTGAAAAGTTGTATGTTCCATATTGTTCTTAACCAGTTTTTCCCCTTTAGGCCTAACAGGTGTATTCTTGGAGATTCTCTACTACTTAAGTTCTTATGCTGCCAGAGTGATTTCTTAATTTTTGACTGTACTAATGGGTATTAAAATTTTGTCACTTAATGCAAGGGGCCTAAAAGTCCCTTTAAGCGTTCACTATTGTGGAGGGAGGCTCTAAGATATGCGGCGGATATACTGTGTATACAGGAAATGCATTTCTGTGACCCTCGTTCACCGAAGCTTTCTCATAAACTATTTCCTCACATTTACTTTTCAAATGCTACTAAGAAGGTTGCGGGTGTCGTCATAGCAGTTAAAAATATGGTTTCCTTTCAGTTGACACACGTACTTACGAACCCTAAAGGCCGTTATGTAGCTCTTATATGCTTGATTGACAATTGTCCTTTTACTATTTTGAACTTGTACTGTCCTAACTCATCTCAAATATCCTTCCTAAATTCGGTACTGAGGAGGGTAAAGAAGCAAATTCAGGGCCAAGTTATTTTATTATTTTATTTTAATATTGTACATGATGCTGCTGCTGATTCTACTTACCGCAGCAAGCATACACCCCAACAATTAGGTCCCTGGCTCCGGCAAGAAGAGTTTCATGATGCCTGGAGGTGTTTTCACGCCTCCAAGAAAGACTTTACTTATTATTCTGCTAGTCACCACTCTTATTCCAGATTAGACATGTTTCTGGTTCAGACTGACTTGCTCCTTAAAGTGCAATTTTGTGAAATAGGTAACATCACGTTGTCTGACCACGCACCCATTACACTTACCATTCGCTCTGGTGCCACAGCAGTCCTTCCTATGTCTTGGCACAATAATACCTATGTTATGTCCCTGAATTCGGTAACTGAGATATTGACTGCTGACATTTACGAATTTTTCACTATTAATTCCCCCTCGGTAGATGATAAATTTTGCCTTTAGAACTCCCACAAGGCCTTTGTCAGGGGCTTATTGATACAACACACCTTGCACTTTAAGCGCAAGAGATTGCAAACTATGAAGGAGCTGTTTACTTCTATTGCGACTTTAGTACAGCGGCATAAGATTGCCCCTAGCACCACCCTCTTGGCTAGAGATGACCTAAGGGCCCACTTACTGGTGGACTTTGAAAAACTCTCCAAACGACTGAAATCCTCTTATTATTGGTCATATAACAAATCGACCAAATTAATGGCACAACGAGTTAAAGCGGCAAGAGTTAAATCCAGAATACCCTCTTTCTAAATCGACCAAGGACAAACTTTACCATCCTCAGTGTCATGATATTAGGTGCAGGTATGGTCTTATGATATCAATATTGGTCTATATTACCGCACAGTGGGGGTTGGTGCCTGAAATCAAGCAGGTAAATTTCCCCTAGAGATGTTGTCTGCTACGATTGTAACGTTACCTAAACCAGGCAAGGATTCCTCTCTTCCTTCTAACTATCGGCCAATTTCACTATTAAATGTAGATGTCAAGTTATTTGCCAAGGTACTTGCAAACCGACTCCTCGACGTCATGCCTACATTGATAGGCTGTGACCAGGTGGGATTCACTAAAGGGAGACAGGCCCCGGATGGGACGAGACGTGTGATTGCGCTGATTGCGGTGGCTCGAGTCCGGCGGACGCCTTCTCTGCTCCTGTCCTTGGATGCGGAGAAGGCGTTCGACAGGGTTCATTGGGGATACCTTTTTGAGGTTTTACATAAATTTGGTCTCTCGGGTCCCATAGCTATGTCTGCACTCTTCTCTAGTCCATCCGCACGAGTTCTGGCGAATGGGGTTCTGTCTCGCCCCTTCCCTATCTCAAATGGCACGAGACAGGGATGCCCGCTGTCGACCTTAATATTTTCTTTAATGATGGAGCCCTTAGCTGAAACAATTTGGTCACACCTTACTGGTGTCAAGCTGTGTCAGACTGACCACAGAATTAATTTACTTGCAGATGATGTGATTCTGTCCCTGTCTTATTCTGATAACACACTAAGTACTGTTTCCCAGACTTTGTCGGATTTTGCAGCATTGTCATATTACATATTGGTTAAGGCTAACTTTCTGGGTCTGCTGGCTTCCCTCCAGAAAGAGCTTGATGTTCTGACTAGATTTGAGCATGGTTGGATGGGGAGAATAGTATTATATAAAATGTTGATCCTACCTAGAATACTTTACTATTTAAGGACTTTGGTGATTCCGATACCTAAGTCTGTTTTCCAGGGTTTCCAAAAACAGATGATGGCCTTTATCTGGAATGGCTGTAAACCCAGAGTGGCTTTGCAAACACTCTTTAAGGTGAGAGACAACGGAGGTATGGGAGTGCCAAATCTGTACAACTACCATTTAGCCATAACTTTGGGTCAGCTTAAGTTTTGGCTCACATCGAACCACGAGAAACTGTGGCCAGCTATGGAGGCCCAAATGGCTTAGATTACTGATTGGGAGGGTGTAACGTCCTTGCCTGTCCGGGCTTTGGCGCCCTCCTCCGGGCGCACACTGCGGCGCAGGAGGCGTGCTCGGTTGTGATTCTTTCCTTTGGGTTTTTCTTGTATTGTCTGAACACTGTCCTATTCCCTCACCTCCTTAATTGATTTTCCACCACGCCCTTCTCCTTCACCTTGCTCTTCCCCTGCTCCACTAAGAGTTAACTTTAGTCCTGCCTTTGTGATTGACAGCCTATCCTCCTATCAAGTCTGGGGCGGGTTCTTTCTCCCTATTTATTGTTTGCTCACTTTCCCATTGGCGCCTGCTATTGCATTTCGCTTACTGGCTATACTTCTTGTTCCTTGTTTCCTGCTCTTCTGATTTTCTGACCACTGGCTTACCTTTGACTATTCTCTTGGATTTTGATTCTGTACTGCATTGCCCGACCTCTTGGCTAGCTGACCTCCCTTTGTTGTTGTGCGTCTTGTCTGCGTTCTGTGTTATCACTTATTATAAGGAGGTACTGTCGACTGGTTGCTGGCTGTCACCTAGGACAGATCGGGCAAGTTAGCCAGGGACAGTGGGGGGATTCAGCTTAGGGTCCACTGTCTTGTTGTGCCCCTCCCCCCCAAGTTCTCCAGCAGCTACTGGGGAATCATTCCTCTAGTGATTCCCTGACAGAATAGCAGGCCGTAAAAAAACCTTAACCCTTCTACTCATTACTGGCATGGCTTCTATTCAGGACCTTTTGGCTCGAATGGAGGGTTTGGCAGGTTTGGTGTCTGAGCTGGCAAACCAGGTACACACTCTCACCCAGAATCAAGCTGAGGCCACTGCTACACCACCTGCTGTCATTTCCCTTCCCAGGGTTAAAATGTTACTCCCAGATAGGTTTTCAGGGGACCGAGGTAAATTTGAGACGTTCAGGGAATCATGTCTATTGTATTTTCGGGTCAACCCTCATGCGTCGCAGTCTCAGATGGTGGGGGTAGTTATTTCCCTCTTACAGGGGAATCCACAGACTTGGGCCCTTAAACTCCCCCCTGAGGCAGAGGAGTGGACAGATCTGGAAAAAAAATTTTAAGTCTTTGGGGGCCATTATGCTGAGCCTGATCAAATTGGACTCGCCGAGTCCCAACTTCTTACCCTCCGGCAAGGTAAACTATCCGCTGAAACTTATTGCTCTGAGTTTCGGAAGTTGAGTATAACAGCAGGTTGGTGTGACTCCGCTTTGAAAGCTCTTTTTAAACAGGGCCTGAATGATTCAGTGAAGGATGTCTGGGTAGGTCACCCTGATCCCCCTACCTTAGAAAAGGCCATGACCTTAGCCGTCCGCATTGACAGGAGACTCCAGGACAAACGTAAAGAGAGGGTGGGGATTGGTCCCACTAAGTCTTCTGTTTATCCCTCTCTTTCTGTTAAAAAATCTGTTTCTCCTTCTGTCACCCCTGGAGATGAGCCTATGCAGTTGGGAGCACTGGATACCAAGGCTAGACGAGAATATCGTCTCCGGAATCATCTCTTCCTGTATTGCGGCAAACCGGGTCATCTAATCCGAGACTGTTCCATCAAACCACGTACACCAGCCGAAAACTTCAGGGCCTGAGTGGTATTCAGAAAAACCACTCAGGCAGTCAGGTATCTTCTGAAAAATCTCACAAATTGATGTTACCTGTGTCTCTGTCCTTTGGGGGCAGATCTGTTTCTGGGCAGGCCCTAGTAGATTCTGGGGCTGCCACTAACTTTGTTAAATTTTCGTTTGTTTCTGCTTTACGTATTGAACTTGTATCATTAGATACTCCTCTGTTGGTTACTGGGGCGGATTTTACTCCACTGGCCAGGGGTAAAATCCGTTTTAAAACCCCCTTACTCTCTTTGCAAGTGAGCTCAATACATACGGAGCTCCTCCCATTGTATTGCTTTGCATGTCTCCGATTGTCTCAGTGAGGAGACGCTTCTTCCTGAATTTCTGTCTGATTTTCATGATGTTTTTGAGGCTAAAGCTGCTGAAGTTTTACCGCCGCATAGACCTTACGATTGTGCGATTGAACTCCTTCCCGACTTCAAATACCCTAAGGGAAGGATCTTCAATCTTTCTGCTCCAGAACATGAGGCTATGCAGGATTACACTCAGGATAGTCTTCTTAAAGGTCACATCCGTCCATCTCAGTCTCCCATGGGAGCTGGGTTCTTTTTTGTTAAAAAGAAAGATGGCGGACTGCGACCATGCATTGACTACCGAGAATTAAATAAAATTATGGTTAAAAATCAGTACCCTCTTCCCCTGATCCCTGATCTTTTCAATCAGATTGTGGGTGCCCGCTGGTTTTCTAAAATTGACCTCCGTGGGGCATACAATCTGATCCCGATTAGAGAAGGAGATGAATGGAAAACTGCGTTCAACACCCCGGAAGGTCACTTTGAATATTTGGTAATGCCTTTTGGGTTATGTAATGCACCCGCAGTATTTCAACACTTTGTTAACGATATCTTTAGAGACTTGCTCGGTCGTTATGTGGTTGTCTACCTGGATGATATTCTAGTGTTCTCTCCTGATTGGGCCACACATATTGAGCATGTTAGGAGTGTTTTGCTACTGTTGCGTCAAAACTCTCTCTTTGCCATACTGTCCAAATGCCTGTTCGGAGTCCAAAGGGTCACCTTCCTCTGTTACGTTATTACTCCCGATTCTTTTTATATGGATCTACTAAAAGTAACGGCTATTAATAACTGGGAACGCCCCTCCAACCTTAAAGCCCTACAACATTTCTTGGGTTTCTCCAACTATTATCGAAAATTTATTAAGAATTTCTCTTCTATAGTGAAGCCATTAACGGATCTCATAAAGAAAGTTGCCGATGTGACCAAATGGACTCCGGAAGCTGAACAGGCTTTTGTATATCTCAAGAAATGTTTTGTTGAGGCTCCTGTATTAGTACCACCAGACTATGATCGCCCATTTATTATTGAGGTTGATGCCTCTGAAGTGGGGGTTGGTGCCGTGTTGTCTCAGGGCTCTGAAAATTTTACGTGTTTGCAACCTGTAGCCTTCTTCTCGAGGAAATTCTCTCCTACACAGCGCAACTATGACGTTGGTAATCGAGAACTCCTAGCCATTAAATGGGCATTCGAGGAGTGGAGACATTTCCTCGAGGGGGCCAAACACCAGATCACAGTATTCACCGATCATAAGAACCTACTATATCTGGATAACGTTAAGCAACTGTCTCCTAGGCAGGCCCGCTGGGCGCTATTCTTCACATGTTTTAATTTTGTGGTGACTTATCGTCCAGGCTCTAAAAATGTACGGGCTGATGCCCTATCTCGCAGTTTTGGTCCCAGCGGTGCCCCTAAGGATGTCCCAGATAAAATCTTGTCTCCCGGAGTGGTTCTCGCCATTATTACTCCTGATCTTGCTACTTTAGTGGTTAATTCACAAGATCTTGCTCCCAGTAATACTCCCACTGGGAAACTATTTGTACCTCCAAATCTTCGTCTTCGTGTTTTGGAGGAAATTCATTGTTCTACCTTAACGGGACATCCCGGCTTCGCTGGGACTAAATGCCTTCTCTCCTGCTCTTACTGGTGGCAGTTCTGGTCTCGAGACGTATGTGAATTTGTTGCTGCCTGTGAGACGTGCTAAGATGAAGACTCCTAGGAGATTACCCGAGGGCCTTCTTCATCCCCTTCCTATACCTAAGAGACCATGGTCCCATTTGTCAATGGACTTTATTACTGATTTGCCTTGTTCCCAAGGGAAGACTGTGATTTGGGTTGTTGTGGATAGATTCTCCAAAATGTGTCATTTTGTACCCCTAAAGAAAATTCCTAGTGCTCCACGTCTAGCCTCGTTCTTTATTAATCACATACTCCGCTTGCATGGTGTACCGGAAAATATTGTATCTGATCGTGGTGTACAATTTGTCTCTAGATTCTGGAAGGAATTTTGTGGTCGTCTGGGGGTCTCTCTGTCTTTCTCTTCTGCGTTCCACCCTGAGACCAATGGCCAGACAGAGAGATTCAACCAAACTTTGCAACAGTACTTAAGGTGTTTTGTGTCTGATGCTCAAGAAAAATGGAGAACCTTTCTTCCTCTAGCAGAGTTTGCAATAAACAACAGGGTTAACGTCACCACTAAAATGTCTCCGTTTTATTGCAACTATGGTTTTAACCCCAGGTACTCCTCTCTCCGTAGCACCGAGTCTGTTAATCCCACCGCCGAACATACTTATCAGCGACTGTGCACAGTCTTCGACCAGGCTTGTCTGAGCCTGGTTAAAGCCCAAGAATATCAAAAACGGCAGGAAAATAAAAGACGCTTACCTGGCCCTGAATACAGAGTGGGAGATCGAGTCTGGCTGTCCACTAGGAATCTGCATCTTAGAGTTCCTTCGGGGAAATTTGCACCACATTACATTGGGCCCTATGTCATTTCTGAACTCATAAACCCAGTATCTTTTAAATTACAACTTCCAAGTTCTTTTCGTATCCACAACGTCTTCCACAAGTCGCTTACTTCTTCCAGTCCACCTGCGCCGATGGTGGTCCAAGGGGAACTAGAATATGAAGTAGAAAAAATTCTGGATTCCCGTCGGGTGCAGAATGCTGTTCAGTACCTCGTGCACTGGAAGGGTTATGGCCCGGAAGAGCAAACGTGGGTTTCTGGTAGGGACCTGCATGCGCCACGTTTAATTAATCTCTTTCATCGCCAGAACCCTTCGAAACCTGGTCCATCTGGCGAGGGTCCAGAGGCCCCTCGTAAAAGGGGGGGGGTACTGTAACGTCCTTGCCTCTCCGGGCTTTGGCGCTGTCCTCCGGGCGCACGCTGCGGCGCAGGAGGCGTGCCCGGTTGTGATTCTTTCCTTTGGGTTTTTCTTGTATTGTCTGAACACTGTCCTGTTCCCTCACCTCCTTAATTGATTTTCCACCACGCCCTTCTCCTTCACCTTGCTCTCCCCCTGCTCCACTAAGAGTTAACTTTAGTCCTGCCTTTGTGATTGACAGCTTATCCTCCTATCAAGTCTGGGGCGGGTTCTTTCTCCCTATTTATTGTTTGCTCACTTTCCCATTGGCACCTGCTATTGCATTTCGCTTACTGGCTATACTTCTTGTTCCTTGTTTCCTGCTCTTCTGATTTTCTGACCACTGGCTTACCTTTGACTATTCTCTTGGATTTTGATTCTGTACTGCATTGCTCAATTGTTACCGACCCCTTGGCTAGCTGACCTCCCTTTGTTGTTGTGCGTCTTGTCTGCGTTCTGTGTTATCACTTATTATAAGGAGGGACTGTCAACTGGTTGCTGGCTGTCACCTAGAACAGATCAGGCAAGTTAGCCAGGGACAGTGGGGGGGATTCAGCTTAGGGTCCACTGTTTTGTTGTGCCCTCCCCCCTAAGTTCTCCAGCAGCTACTGGGGAATCACTCCTCTAGTGATTCCCTGACAGAGAGTTTTTTGTTAGCGTTAGGGCTCGGCAAGCGAATACCTCTCATTGCTCCGCCAGCTATACAGGCCACGGTTGGGGCATGGTGAGCCCTTTGTGCTATTTCAGAAAGCGACATTCCTTGGGGTCACCTTGAATTTGCTACTTACTACACTCCCACACGAGATCCCACATTTGTCTCTAGATACGTGGCGCAGCTGTGGGATAATGTATATTTCTGACCTCTACAGGGGTGATGCCATTGTACCCTTCTGCACGTTACAGAAGAAGCATAGTCTACCTGAAAGGGAGAAATTTACCTATACTAGACTTGTTTCCTATCTTTCAGACACTCCCCTGGCTCAAATACGCTTGCTGCAGCGGCTGCTGACCTCCTACATCCACAGACTTATCCAGCTGCTTATAACACGAAAAACTCTGCGCCGCACTGTGAACATGGACTGCACCTTTCGAAAGTCCAAACACATGCACCTGTGAGAGGAGGATTTCGGCCGCAGATTTGAGACCGGTTGCTGGCGGGAGGCAATTAGATGGGCTAAGCAATCCACAGTATGTGCCTCACACTGGGAGCAGTATAGCAAATTGCTCTTACGCTGGTATTACCCTCCCCTTCGTCTAGTTAAGTTCTATCCTACTTGTCCTTCTTGCTGTTGGAGAGGTTGCGGAGGGGTTGGCTCCCTGTTCCATGTGTTCTGGCACTGCCCGATCATCCAGCCCTTTTGGGTATCTCTTTTTTCATTAATTAATAAACTGTGTGGTGGTGGGGTAGGATCTACACCCGAGATGGCGCTGCTCCTGTTGGGTGTCCATACAACTCCAAGTAGGTATAGGACCGTCATGTGCCAAGTACTTGGGTCAGCTCGCCTGCTTATTGCCCGTAGATGGAAGTCTTCCTCCTGTCCGACCTTGACAGAGCTGATTTCTGTGGTATCGTTGAACTACCAATATGAACGAATTTATGCACATAACAGTTGAACCGTGGAGAAATTCCGGAAGAATTGGGAGATATGGGCGACCTTGTTCCCCCCACCAAATGCCCATTGACAGCCTATATTTCCTGGCCATTTCTAGTGCTCTTGGTACACCCCTTTTTAATACCCGCTTAACTATTTCTCTCTCTAATGTTCATGACTGGTAGTAGGTGGGTCTGAAAACGTGTCTATGTGGCAGACTCTTATCATTTGTCCTTTAGGCCTGTTCACTTGTTCGTCTGTTCATTTGTTCTGATCTATCCCTTTCCCTCTCATGGCTACGACTTGCATAAAGCCTCTTTTCACTATACTAAGTACTACTCCTAAGTATGACTGGTTTTTAATTTTAATATTTTTCAGTGTGTATCTCATTATGTATCTTTGTTCATGCTGTATTCTTGCGTATTTTGTATTCCTCCTGATATATGCAGATTGTGTAGCCATGAATGTATCCTATGTTTCTTGTCCTGCTTTTTAATTTGTTGTATTGTATTTATGTGAAATATTCAATAAAAAAACCATTGCTTAAAAGAAAACAATAGAATTGTCATTAGAAGTGCTGATAAGGGGGGAGGTGTTGTAGTCCAAAATAAGGATGCTTACCTACAGGAAGAATATAAAATTCTTTCTGATACAGAGTATTATAGATCTCTGGACAAGGATCCCACCAATATACATTTGGTAGATTATATGGACCATATCACTGAAGCTTTTTATAATGGTATCCTAACTAAAAAAAAAAAGGGAATTTCTTCACATTAAAAAACCTTCTGTGGCACTATTGTACCATCTCCTCAAAATACATAAAGACCCAATAAACCCCCCAGGTAGAACTATCATTACCGGCATACATTCAATCACATAAAATCTCTCCCAATATGTTGATACTCATCTCCAGGGCTATGTCACATCACTGCCATCTTATCTGAAAGACTCCGCATGTGTAATAAAAGAACTGTTATGCATCCAATGGAAACCCACTTATATTTGGGCAACCTTGGATGTAATGCCCCTATATAGTAATATCCCTCACAAAAAATTAGTGCCATATTGGCAGTTCTTGATGAGAATCCTTTAATGCCTTTCCAACAGAAACTCTTTCTTCTAAAAAGCATTGAATTTATATAAAAACATAATGTTTTTCAATTTGAAAATAAGTACTTCATCCAGACAAGGGGGACCGCTATGGGGACAAAATTTGCACCTAGTTATGCTAATCTCTACATAGGCAAGTTTGAAGAGTCCTTCATATACGGTCCCCACGAATGGCCCCACTGTATTATTTTCTTTAAGAGATATATAGATGACCTCCTTTTTATTTGGGAAGGTACAAAAAAAACATTTTGACACTTTTACTGCTTATCTGAATGAAAATTCCTGGGGTTTAAAATTTTCTGGGAAATGTAATAAAAATGAAATTGAGTTCCTGGACTTATGTCTTATGGAAAAAGATGATACTATATCTACGAAAATGTTCTGCAAGAACGTAGATTGCAATAGCTTCTGACACTATCACAGTTTACACCATCATAAATGGAAAAAGAACATTCCTTTTGGACAGTTCAAAAGGATCAGAAGTAATTGCACCCTAGATACGGATTATTGTGATATCCTAACAAGGAGATTCAGAGAAAGAAATTATCCACCATAGATTATCAAAGAGGCAAAAGATAGAGCAAAAAACTCACTCAAACCCAATTTCAAATATGAAACTAACAGATAATGAGAATTTTAAATTTTATTTTATTATCGCATATAATGGTCTGCATAATACAATTCATAAAATTCTTCAAAAAAATAGGCATATTTTGAGGAACGATCAGTTTTTAAAAACGGTTATACCTGTACGTGAAGCAATTACATATAGGAGAGCCAAGACTCTCAAAAATATATTAGCACCTAGTCGCCTAAGGGAGCTTAGAATTATAACTAATATATCAAGTACTGAAAGCACTTGATGTAAGATAGGGAGCTATAAATGTGGACACAGCAAGTGTAAATGCTGTGATAGTATAAAACATGGAGCCACTCAGCTGATAAGAGATTCCACATGGAAATGTTTTTCTATTAAGGATTGCTTAGATTCTTTGACATCTTTTGTAATTTATGTACTGGAGTGCCCTTGTGGCCTCCAGTACATTGATAGAACAGTTATGAGTATTAGAGATAGACTCAATAAACATTGCTCAAATGTGGTTAACGGATATTTAAAACATAGTGTTTCACGCCACGCTTTTAATAAACATAATAACAGCTTTGTGGGTTTTACAGTAACACCTTTAGATCAAATTCCAACAAATAAACCAAACAGATTTAATGCTCTTAAAAGATGAGAGATGCTTTGGATCTACAAGGTGAATACTTTAGTTCCTCCAGGCTTGATTTAAGCCTTGGAGGATGTTATTAATTTTTAAAATTTTACACAATCAATATTATCTTTACTATTTCTTTACCATTAAAAATTAATTTTTAATTCTTTATATATATATATATATATATATATATATATATATATTTATTTATTTTTTTTTTAAGGGGAAAAATAAAAGATTGTTTTGAGAAATTTATTTATTTTTTATGTATTATTCTTTTTATCATTTATGATCACCCTGGAATATTAGAATCCTTCTATCTTATCCTTAAATTTGGCTAACTGCTTATGTTGAATTGTATTAGGCACTATAATGTGTTTAAATTGTAATACTGTTTTAATCCTTTTGGGTCACAGAGTATATGATTTATGTTTGATGTCTTTAATGTGTTAAGCCTACATATATACATTCAACAATGGGTTTATATTTATATTCATTACACATGGTTATATTTCTTATACTGTAGAGTATCTTTATGACACCCACTAAATAACATAATAAACATAGTTCCTTAGCATTTTGGTACTGTGACAACGCATCCCTGCTCTTTCCCAGTTCATTTGGATTTAGATTTCACTATCTCACTTTACTTACCTTGTACCGAGCATGCGCAGGTTCTCCCTCTCACGCATGCCAAGTTTACTTTCCTAGACGCTAGGACTGAACAGCGTGATTCACGTTAGGATGGAGTTTTGTTATCAACCTCCTTTAAACATACGATCTACAATATATTACTACACTACAGATTATTTCAGGTAAAATTCTGTTTTAATTCAATCACTTGCTTTTATGGTATTTTATTTGGATCTATCTAATTTGGATCTAATATTTTATATGTTTTTTTGATGTTTTATACTACCGCTGATATTACTCTTATAATGGATTACCAAACTGAGATGTTTTATTGTCTCACATTTGAAACATTTTTATGAGGAGTTTTTTGTTTCACAACATGTTGTAGATTGTGTTGATTATTGTTAGACCTCCCATGGGGCGGTTCTTTTGTATGTTTGTTGAATGTAACCGTGTTTAAATTGCCAGTGTCTATTCAGACTTGGAGGTTCCAACTACTATACATTTGAGGAAGGGGCATAGGACCTCGAAACGTATCGTGTGTTTTATGTCTGTTTTTTTATGTAACAATAAAAGTGGAATTTTTATTCATCATCAAGTCTGGGATAGCGCGGATTAATTTGCATCCTGCTGCTAAAAGAGCAACTCAGCAACCCAGGAGTTTATATGTCTTTATTAATGGTTGTGCCTATACACAACCTGCTCAGGTGAGAAGATTACCAATTCTTTATTTTCTCTCTGTACAAATTAAAAATAATACACTATGTACTGCTCGGCACATATTTTTTCTTTTTTTTCCCCAAGTAGTAGTGTAACGTCTCTGCCTGTTCAGGTTTCTGCACCACCCTCCGCCTGCACACGGCGGCGCAAGAGGTGTGCTCAGTTTGATTCCTTGTTTAAGATTCTTGTTGCTCAGTCTGAACACTGTCCTAGACTATGTAATTGATTTTCTACCACACCCATCTCAGCCCCTTGATTTTCCTCTGCTCCACTAATAGTTAATCTCAGCCTTGCCTGTGTGATTGACAGCCTGTCTACCAATCCAGTCTGGGGCGGGTCCTGACTTTCTATAAACAGGTTGTCAGCCCTCACATGCTCTCTGGCTATTGATTCTGTTTTGTGACTTGTCCCTGCTAGCTGCTTTTCTGCTATTCCCTGAATTCCTGTTTCTGACCTCTGGCTCTGTTTTTGACTATTCTCTTGAATGGTGATTTTGTACTGCATTGCTCGACTGGTACCGACCCCTTGGCTTGCTCACTCTGCTTCTGTGTTGTTTTGTCTTGTCCTGTTCTGTGTGTCACTTATATTAGGAAGGGACTGATTGACCGGTTGCTGGCTGTTGCCTAGGACAGATCGGGCAAGTTAGCCAGGGACAGCGGGGGGGTTCAGCTTTAGGGCTCACTGTCTTGTTGTGCCCTTCCCCCCAGGGTTCTGCAGCGGCACTGGGGAATTGCACAACTGACAATTCCCTTACAAGTAGATTAGCACACCATGCCATACTATTAATTCATGGACATAGCGCTTGTTCAGGAGCTGAACTGCCACCATTAGCAATGGGTAGCAGCTAAAACATACAGTTGGCATCTTGCTGCAGCGCACATCATTGCATAACTATAGACATGTAAACTCATCTGGGTTTTAGAGTTACTAGTGATTTTCACCTGGCTGTTGGCTCCTTAGCATTCACTGCACTGTGACATTAGACAATATTTACTCCTTCCTGCCACATCCATTTTGCGATTTGCGTTTTTCAACTCCCCTCCTTCCAAAAGCCATAACTTTTTTATTTCTTTGTTCGTTGTTTGTATAGGCATATGAGGGCTTAATTCTTGTGGCACAAATTGTACTTCACAAAGGTAACATTTAATTCCCTATACAATATTCTATTGATCAGTTGATCAGTACAATTATGGAGTTACCACATTTACAGTGGGTAGGGAAAGTATTCAGACCTCTTTAAATTTTTCACTCTTTGTTTCATTGCAGCCATTTGCAGTTCTCATTAATGTACACTCAGTACCCCATCTTGACAGAAAAAGAACAGAAATGTGATATTTTTGCAAATTTATTAAAAAAGAAAAATTGAAATATCATATGTTCATAAGTATTTAGACCCTTTGCTGTGACACTCATATTTAACTCACATGCTGTCCATTTCCTTCTGATCCTCCTTAAGATGGTTCTACTCCTTCATTGGAGTCCAGCTGTGTTTAATTAAACTGATTGGACTTGATTAGGAAAGACACACAACTGTCTATATAAGAGCTCACAGTGCATGTCAGAGCAAATGAAAATCATGTGGTCAAAGGAACTGCCCAAGGAGCTCAGAGACAGAATTGTGGCAAGGCACAGATCTGGCCAAGGTTACAAAAGAATGTCTGCAGCACTCAAGGTTCCTAAGAGCACAGTGGCCTCCATAATCCTTAAATGGAAGAAGTTTGGGACGACCAGAAATCTTCCTAGACCTGGCCGTCCAGCCAAACTGAGCAATCATGGGAGAAGAGCCTTGGTGAGAGAGGTAAAGAACAACCCAAAGATCACTATGACTGAGCTCCAGAGATGCAGTAGGGAGATGGGAGAAAGTTCCACAAAGTCAACTATCACTGCAGCCCTCCACCAGTCGGGGCTTTATGGCAGAGTGGCCCAAAGGAAGTCTTTCCTCAGTGCAAGACATATGAAAGCCCGCATAGAGTTTGTGAAAAAACACATGAAGGACTCCCAGACTATGAGAAATAAGATTCTCTGGTTTGATGAGATGAAGATTGAACTTTTTGGCGTTAATTCTAAGCGGTATGTGTGGAGAAAACCAGGCACTGCTCATCACCTGCCCAATACAATCCCAACAGTGAAACATGGTGGTGGCAGCATCATGCTATGGTGGTGTTTTTCAACTGCAGGGACAGGATGACTGGCTGCAATTGAAGGAAAGATGAGTGCAGCCAAGTACAGAGATACCCTGGAAAAAAACCTCTTCCAGAGTGCTCTGGACCTCAGACTGGGCTGAATGTCCACCTTCCAACAAGACAATGACACTAAGCACACAGCTAAAATAACAAAGGAGTGGCTTCGGAACAACTCTGTGACCATTCTTGACTGGCCCAGCCAGAGCCCTGACCTCAACCCAATTGAGCATCTCTGGAGAGACCTGAAAATGGCTGTCCACCAACGTTCACCATCCAACCTGACGAAACTGGAGAGGATCTGCAAGGAAGAATGGCAGAGGATCTCCAAATCCAGATGTGAAAAACTTGTTGCATCATTCCCAAGAAGACTCATGGCTGTACTAGCTCAAAATGGGGCTTCTACTCAATACTGAGCAAAGGGTCTGAATACTTATGACTATGTGATATTTCAGTTTTTCTTTTTTAAAAATTTGCAAAAATATCTACATTTCTGGTTTTTTTCTGTCAAGATGGGTTGCTGAGTGTACATTAATGAGAAATAAAATGAACTTTTTTACTTTTACCAAATGGCTGCAATGAAACGAAGAGTGAAAAATGTCAAGGGGTCTGAATACTTTCCGTACCCACTGTACAGTCATGGCCAAAAGTTTTGAGAATGACACAAATATTATATTTTCACATGATCTGCTGCCCTCTGGTTTTTATGTGTTTGTCAGATGTTTCTATCACATACAGAAATATAATTGCATTCATATTATGAGTAACAGAAGCTTATATTGACAGTTAGAATGAGTTAATGCAGCAAGTCAATATTTGCAGTGTTGACCCTTCTTCTTCAGGACCTCTGCAATTCTCCCTGGCATGCTCTCAATCAACTTCTGGACCAAATCCTGACTGATAGCAGTCCATTCTTGCAGAATCAATGCTTTAATTTTGTCTGAATTTGTTGGTTTTTGTTTGTCCACCCGTCTCTTGATGATTGACCACAAGTTCTCAATGGGATTAAGATCTGGGGAGTTTCCAGGCCATGGACCCAAAATCTCTATGTTTTGTTCCCTGAGCCATTTAGTTATCACCTTTGCTTTATGGCAAGGTGCTCCATCATGCTGGAAAAGGCATTGTTGAGCGCCAAACTGCTCTTGGACGGTTGGGAGAAGTTGCTCTTGGAGGACATTCTGGTACCATTCTTTATTCATGGCTGTGTTTTTAGGCAAGACTGTGAGAGAGCCGATTCCCTTGGCTGAGAAGCAACCCCACACATGAATGGTTTCAGGATGCTTTACAGTTGGCATGAGACAAGACTGGTGGTAGCGCTCACCTCTTCTTCTCCCAATAAGCTGTTTTCCAGATGTTCCAAACAATCGAAAAGGGGATTCATCAGAGAAAATGACTTTACCCCAGTCCTCAGCAGTCCACTCCCTGTACCTTTTGCAGAATATCAGTCTGTCCCTGATGTTTTTTCTGGAGAGAAGTAGCTTCTTTGCTGCCCTCCTTGAGACCAGGCCTTGCTCCAAGAGTCTCCGCCTCACAGTGCGTTCAGATGCACTCACACCTGCCTGCTGCCATTCCTCAGCAAGCTCTGCACTGCTGGTAGCCCAATCCCGCAGCTGAAACACTTTTAAGAGACGGTCCTGCCGCTTGCTGGTCTTTCTTGGGCGCCCTGGAGCCTTTTTGGCACCAATGGAACCTCTCTCCTTGAAGTTCTTGATGATGCGATAGATTGTTGACTGAGGTGCAATCTTTCTAGCTGCAATACTCTTCCCAGTTAGGCCATTTTTGTGCAGTGCAATGATGACTGCACGTGTTTCTTTAGAGATAACCATGGTTAACAGAAGAGAAACAATGATGGCAAACACCAGCCTCCTTTTAAAGTGTCCAGTGGTGTAATTCTTACTTAATCATGACAGATTGATCTCCAGCCCTGTCCTCATCAACACCCACACCTGTGTTAATGGAGCAATCACTGAAACGATGTTAGGTGGTCCTTTTAAGGCAGGGCTGCAATGATGTTGAAATGTGTTTTGGGGGATAAAGTTCATTTTCTAAGCAAATATTCACTTTGCAAGTAATTGCTGTTAAGCTGATCACTCTTTATAACATTCTGGAGTATATGCAAATTGCCATTAGAAAAACTGAAGCAGTAGACTTTGTAAAAATTAATATTTGTATCATTCTCAAAACTTTTGGCTATGACTGTATATAGTTTCTTTTGTGTTAACTCCTGACAAAAATCCCAACACTTTAAAAAAAACAAAACATTTATTGGAGTCGCCAGATTCTGACACCAGCAACTTATTTCCTTGTACAGGGTTGCATAAGACATCTTTATTTTTCTGCAGGGCCCAACATATTTTTTATTCATACAGTAACATTTTGGGGAATGTCTGATGTTTGATGGTTTTTAATTCAAATATTATTGGAGGCTAAACAACAAAAAAAACAGCTGTTCAGCTCATTTGATTTTTCTTCCCACTACGATGTTCACCGTGTAGGAAAAATATTTTTAGAACTTTGTAGAGCGGGAATTTTAGGACAAAGGATTCCTAATGTGTGTGCATTATACCTTATTTGTTTATGATCTAAGGAAAGGGATATTTTAATTTTTTTTATATTTTTTAATTTGTATTTATTTATGTATTTTTTATTATTTATTTATTTATTTATTTATGTAGTCTTTTACTCTTATTTTTACACCTCATAGGGATCTTGAACCTCAGGGGTTCTGACCTGTAATACAATATACTACAATGCTAGCCTTTGTAATAAAAGTTTACTGATGACAAGTCTGGGAGTCTTAAATAGGCTTTGGACTATCATAGTAATGCATCCCCATCCTTGGATGTCATTGCAGGGGCCAGTAAAATCCAAGGCAAAATGGCAGCAACTATGCGCTCCTGGGAAAATGGTACCTTGGTTAGCTTTTACCGAGGCATTTGGATAGTTAATGTCCACAATCAGTGCAACTCCTCCTTTATAGAAAACTCCCCTAAAAGTTTTGAACCGCTATTTTTACCTGACACCGGATGTTTTGTTTCCTTTACCGGACTGGATCTCTGACTAACTGGAACAAGCACAGGTGTCTTTTTGCAATAGAGATGTATACAGTGACTGTTATTCCGGTATTACTCCTAGTGGCTAACTATCAATTCAGCAATTATGGTGTGTACTAACAGATGACACACATTATTAGCTACTTGTCTATTTGTTATAGCACCCCAATAGGACCTGAGCACAAGTAAATATAATATATACATTGACAAGCCAAAGAGTAACAATGTTTTGAACTTTTGACTTTCAGGATCCATGTCTCACCATACACTACAGCTTTGAATGTGAAACTACCATCATTTTATAAAAACCATCCTGGCAATTTCATACATAAATTTGACTTGCAAATATTTAGCATATGATTAGTTATGTAGATTCTTGTCATGTACACTAACTGCATTGTTATAGTTTTGCTCCTGGTGGTGGAAAAATCTTTTTCTTGTATACTGCAAATTACATCCTGTTCTTACGTTCCCTAATAGCTTAGTGTGTTATTAGTTTGATCCCCCCAGCAAAAGGTCAACGGTTCAAATCGAGGATCAGCCATGAAGAAAATTTCCCAAGAAAAGACAAACAGTATCATCCAGCTCATACATAGTGGTCTCTCGGCCAAGAAAATTGCCAAACTGCATCATGTGAGTGCCATGACAGTTGGAAGAATATGAAATTAAGTTCGTCCATCCATTCAAATGCCAAGAGGTGGACGTCCATGCAAAAAATAATGAAGTCACGAAGTTGGCTCTTCACTAGGTGTATCAGTTCTGGCACGACAAATATGGCAGTGGAGGTGGCTCGCATGCTTCATAATAGTGACATCACAGACATCCATGCAAGCGCTATGCAAAGTGCATTACACAAGAGTGGTTGCCCGAAAAAAGGTGAAGAAACCTCAACTTCAATATCATCATAAGAAGCCTCATCTTGAATTTGCAAAAAAGTACGAAAAGTAGTCACTAGGAGATTGGAAATGGGTGTTTTGGAGTGATGAGACAAAAGTCAATAGACTGAATTACAAATCAGTCTGGAAGAAACAAAGGAAAAGGGGGCTAACAGATTGAGAAATTGAAGGAACTTTCAAGTTTGGTGGAGGAAGCCTGATGATATGGGGTTGTTTCACAGCCAACGGTGTTGGATACTTGGCCATGATCAATGGTGGTCTCAATGGTGAGCTATATGTGAGGATCCTACCAAACGAGTTACTGCGTACACTCGAGTGCTATGCGTATGAAAGGACAACGACCCAAAACATTTGTGAAAATTTGTGAAGAAATGGTTCAATGACAATGAAGTAGAGCTGGATAGGCCTCCACAGTCCCCAGACCTCAACCCAATCGAAGAGTTGTGGATAGAGATGAAGAAAAAGCTGTGTTTGTACCCAAGTGAGTCAATCAGTTTGCACCAACACTGTGACATGCTTAAATCTGATTGAGAAAATACCCAGAAGGATTCAGGCAGTATTGAAAATCAAAGTTGGATGTACAACTATACTAACAAAATAATAAAAATTTAAATTTAGATTTTTAGGAGCAAAACAGTAACAATGCAGCTACATGAACAACAAGAATTACAAGAATCTACATAACTGATTATATGCTAAATAGTTGCAAGTCAGATTTATGTATGAGATAGCCAAGATGATTGTCTATAAAATAATGGTAGTCTCATGTTGGAAGCTATAGTGAATGATGAGATATGGAGCCTGAAAGTCAAAAGTTCAAAACTGTTGGTATATACTATATACATATATATGCAACAGATAGACTTATTTGTGTGCAGGAGGAGTTTACATCTATCTGACAGTAGATGGCGATGTTATTAGTGTTATATGCTGAATAGAGTGTAATGGTATGCTATGTGAGACTTGTTGTACCTTGCTTTTTATCTCTCTATATTAAAAGGTCCTATTTACTTTCAAGTTTTGCTGTGTTAACGTTTTGATGCTGTTTACCTCATGTTCTAAGAAGTAAATGCTGATTATCCCATATAATCTACTCTCAAGCTTCTTCTGTGACACAACTATGCAACAGGTTATGGGCCCAGGCATAGAAGACAAAAAGACCCAGTGAATGCAAAAGGATTCTTCAGAACAATTCTCTCCAAACAAGTAAGACAAGTTAAAATGACCAGCAATTCAGAACTCAGACGTACAGTAGCTAAGCTGAACAATGAGAACTATCAGTTATGGAAGTTCAAAGTGGAGATGTTATTGTCTAAAGATGATTTATGGGATGTAATCACTACAGATAGACCCAATGATAATAATGAGACATGGGATAAGAAAAACAGACAAGCAAGAGCTACTATCAACTTATTAGTGGAAGATGATCAGTTAATCCACATAAGGAATGAGAATACAGCAAAGGGAATGTGGGAAGCATTGAGAAAGTTACATGAAAGATCCAGCTTAAATCACAAATTGTTTCTGCTAAGGAAACTTTACAAGGTGAGATTAAGTGCACAGGAAGACATGCAGGAGCACATAAACTCCATGATGGAAGTGATAACACAGCTGAGATCAGTTGGTGAAGATATTAAAGAAAGTCATGTAGCAGCAATATTATTGTGTAGCTTGCCGGATTCATACACTGCTTTGATAAATGCACTAGAAACAAGACCTGAAGCAGACATTACACTAGAGTTTGTAAAAACACGACTCATAGATGAATACCAGAGAAGGAAAGAACAAACAAATGATTCCACAGAAAAGGACAGTGTAAATGCTCTTAAAATTACAGATAAGAGGACCTATAAAACAGAAACAAGAGTGTGTTTCAGATGCAAGAAAAAGGGACATTTAAAGAAAGATTGTACTATATGGAAAGCAGAACAGAAGTTATACCATAAAGAAAGTAAACAGAAGGTGAAAAGCACAATATCTAACCCACATGCAGATCACTGGATTGGTACATTTAAAGTAACCGATAAAAGGTTATCAATGAGTTGGTATATTGACTCAGGAGCAACAAGTCACATGACAAGTAATAAGAGCTTCTTTACTGAACTTGATCTAAATAAGAAGGAAGCTATTTACCTTGCAGATGGGAGCAAAATAACCGAGGAAGGTACTGGACAAGGAATGCTAATCTATTCTGATAAATTTGGGCATAATTCAAAGATACTAGTAAAGGATGTGTTATATGTTCCAGGACTAGATGGAGGACTATTATCTGTAAAACGTCTAACAGCTAAAGGACTTACTGTAAAATTCAAAGATGATGAATGTACAATCCTAGCAGGAGACAAGATAATAATAAATGTAAAAGCAGGTGAACAATTATATCATCTAGACACATTAAAGGAACAGATGAAGTTATGTACACATGATCACAAGAATTGTATTCACATGTGGCATAGACGCTTAGGACACAGACATCCTGAGAGTATCATGGCATTACAGAACAAAAATTTGACAAAAGATCTGTTGATATC
The DNA here is from genome assembly GCA_947044405.1 of Leptodactylus fallax. Classification (NCBI taxonomy): domain Eukaryota; kingdom Metazoa; phylum Chordata; class Amphibia; order Anura; family Leptodactylidae; genus Leptodactylus; species Leptodactylus fallax. The sequence continues at coordinate 7,064,598 of CAMRHE010000024.1, forward strand.
TGATTGCTCAATTATTGTAAGTTGTGAATGTTGTATAAAATCTAAAGCTACAAGAGTGTGTATACCTAAAGAGAGTGAAACAAAAGGCACAAAACCACTTGACTTGGTGCATACTGATGTATGTGGACCCATGAAAGTAACCACATCAGGAGGTAATAGATATATGGTGACTTTTATAGATGACTACTCAAGATACACAGTCACGTACTTAATAAAGAACAAAAGTGAAGTTTTCAGTAAATTAGAAGAATACGTGTCAAAGTCGTATAATAAGTTTCAGAGGAAGCCAAACATCATTAGAAGTGATAATGGAGGTGAATTCACAGGACACCAAATAGAGAACTATTTAAGACAGATGAAATAGAGCATCACAAAACTGTTCCATACACACTTGAACAAAATGGCGTAGCAGAAAGGAAAAACAGAACTCTGACTGAAATGATAAGATGCATGCTAACAGATTCCAAACTACCAGAGAAATACTGGGGTGAAGAAGCAATGACAGCTACTTATCTGCAAAATAGACTTTTTTCAAGAAAACTGAAAAAAACCCCATATGAACTGTGGCATGATAAGAAACCAAGTGTGAATCATTTAAGAGTTTTTGGTTGCAAAGCTTTTGTTTTTGTTCCAGAAGAAAAACGCTCCAAACTTCAAAACAGAGCCATAGAAGGAATATTTGTTGGATATAGTGACAACTGCAAAGGATACAGAATCCTAGATCCTAAAAAAGACAGAGTTACGGTGAGTAACAGTGTAACATTCATTGAAGATCTAAATGATAACATTATGACATCACTGGAAATGAGAAATGAGAGAGACAACAGTGATATAAGTGCAGGAACATCTGATGAAAAAGAAGTTGAAATTGATAAAGTTCAAAATACTGAAAGTGAAGAGATAGAACTACTGACAGACACAGAACCAAGACGTTCAATGAGAGAAAACAAAGGAAAACTACTTGTACGTCTTTCATACAAGGCAAGTACAAATAAAGTATATGAACCTACATCTTGGGAGGATATATCTCAACTTTCAGAAGAAGAGGCCAATAAGTGGATAAAGGCTACAGAAACAGAAATGAAATCCATGCATGATTCAAAGACATGGACACTGACAGAATTACCAAAAGGGAGAAAAGCTATAGGATGTAAATGGGTTTTTAAAGTTAAATACCAAACAGATGGCACCGCTGAACAATACCGAGCAAGACTCGTAGCTAAAGGTTATTCTCAAAAATACGGAGAAGACTATGATGAAACATTTGCTCCGGTTGTCAAGCATACTACAATCAGAACTTTGCTTGCGGTTGCAGCTACTAAAGAAATGGAATTGAAACATCTGGATGTAAAGACAGCATTTCTGAATGGAGATTTAACAGAAGAAATTTACTTGGAACAACCTCCAGGATTCAAAGATAAAGAGAAACCAAACATGGTTTGTAAGCTACAGAAAAGTATATACGGTTTAAAACAATCCGCTAAACCGTGGAATGATAAAATCACTGAAGTGCTCATAAATGAACATTTTCTAAGAAGCAAAGCGGATCCCTGTCTATATACAAAGAAACTAGATGACAGATGGATCTATGTACTGATATATGTTGATGATATTTTAGTTTGTTTTGAAAGAGAAAGGGATGAAGCCGAAATACGGAAAATTTTGGATCAACACTTTGAGATCAAAGATCTGGGAAATGTGAAGCATTACCTAGGGATACAGATAGAAAGAGCAGAAGATGGGAGTTTCCAACTTAACCAAAATCACATGATCAAAGATATAATAGAAACATTTGGACTGAAAGATGCAAAACCAGTAAAGTCTCCAATGGAAACTAATTATCTGAAGGAAATTAAAAGTGAACAAAATATGTTACCAGATAATGAGCTATACAGAAAAGCAATGGGAAAATTACTATATTTAGCGACTGTTACAAGGCCAGACATTGCAGCAGCAGTAGGAATTTTGAGCAGAAAAGTGTCAAACCCCAATGAAATGGATTGGAAAGCTGTAAAGAGAGTAATACGTTATCTGAAAGGAACTAGCAACGTTAAACTGAAACTACCTGCAAGTGATGAATGCGTTTTAACTGGATATGTTGATGCAGACTGGGCTGGAGATCCAATTGATAGAAAATCTACCAGTGGCTATCTTTTCTTACTCTCGGGCGGACCAATTAGTTGGACTAGTAAAAAACAATCTATAGTAACACTATCGTCTACAGAAGCAGAATATGTAGCCGCCGCTCATGCGAGTCAAGAAGTTCTTTGGTTAAGACAACTACTAACAGACTTAGAACAACAACAGTTGGGACCAACAACATTACATGTAGACAATCAAGGATGTCTTGTTCTTGCTCAGATGGAAAGAGTTAATCCCAGAACTAAACACATTGATGTGAAGTTTCATTTCTTACGGGATCATCAGGAACAAGGAATTCTGAATTTAGAATACTGCCCAACTGAAGATATGACAGCAGATATTTTCACAAAGGCGTTGAGTGCTGAAAGACACCAGAGACTGATGAAGAGATTATATTTAACTGAATAAGTTCTTACTGTTGAGAAAGGGTGTTGGTATATACTATATACATATACATGCAACAGATAGACTTATTTGTGTGCAGGAGGAGTTTACATCTATCTGACAGTAGATAGCGATGTTATTAGTGTTATATGCTGAATAGAATGTAATGGTATGCTATGTGAGACTTGTTGTACCTTGCTTTTTATCTCTCTATTGTAAAAGGTCTTATTTACTTTCAAGTTTTGCTGTGTTAACGTTTTGATGCTGTTTGCCTCATGTTCTAAGAAGTAAATGCTGATTATCCCATATAATCTACTCTCAAGCTTCTTCTGTGACACAACTATGCAACAAAAACATTGTTACCCTTTTTCTCGTCAATGTATGTTACACTTTATTAAATGACAGTCACAAAAAAAATATTTATCATTACTAAATTGTGTGAATAAAAAAATGGTAAAATTATGCATTTTATTTAACCAGTAACAATCTGGGGTCTAATATAATTATATTGGGTCTGAATATGTGTTGCTGCGCCCCTTTATAAAAGCCACAAACTGCCAGGTTGACTTCTCTGTATCTCAGTGGTGTTTAACTTAGATTCCATGGTCAGTAGTGAATGTGGATTCTAAGAGTTTGCCAAAAGTTAAATTCCCTGGGTAAAGCCTCCAACACTGCCATCACTGACCCTCAATTAGGTCTTGGCAGAGACAGGGACTGATATCTTGACTTTTAGGATTTAGGCTGACAGCCATTATACACTGCAATATTAGCACTGCAGTGTATTATATTTGCGATCAGAAGATCACACAGTTTAGTCCCCTCCTGGAGCAAGAAAAGGTTAATAAAAATAAAATATTCAAAAACGTTTTAAAAAAAAAATCTAAATCAAAAATCTCCTTTTCCCATTTAAAATGCTTATTTTTGTAAAAATGTGACAAATGTGTGTGAGAGTCACTGTAATGTTCAAGGTCACCTGACATCACCTAATAGCCTCTCAGCCAATAGTAAGTGTTAGGTGGACGCTTTTACAGTATATTAGGTGCTATGGGCTAGAACATGAGGCATTTCAGTGAATGTGAAAATAGGGGATGGATGTGTTATTCATTACTGCATGATACAAAGCAATTACTCCATTTTTTTAAACAATACAAAGCACTTAGTGCAGCTAAACTTGCAAGACAACTAGAAAATCCCAAAAAACAGTGTGATGCAACCTGCTAATCTAATCCCATAGAAAGGGCCTACTAAACTGCCAATGCCCCAAACAGATATAAATTATTTCCAACAAAACAATAGATCCAAATCATAATCTCAGAATAAATATAATGTGGTCATCAGACCTAAAATATAACTTTTAATCAGGTCAGTTAAAAAATATCAAAGATATAAAGTTCAGATATGTGCAATAAACTGTATCCACATAGTCCTATCATGCATCCATATTCTTAAACGCTTACAAGACACGGCGGACAAAAATTATATAATAACAGCCAGATCTTACCGTGATTCAGAAGTTGCAGAATGGATGATAGATGATAGTTCACTGGGATATCATGGGTGAGACAACCATACAGTCTTGTATAAGCTCATAAGGAATATAGAGGAGCCCCGTTAAAAGATACCTGCTAGGTATCTCATGGCACTCCAGGACTCATTTTGGTGGAGATTTAGTGTTTCAGTTAGGCTTTTAGGGCAATCTAGATTACCACTTCATGAGAGGGCCATATTTGTTTAGGAGTTTTTTTTGGTTTTTTTTGCTCATCCAATAAACAGTCTCACAGTCTTTGTTAATCTGAAAAATCTTCATTTAAGGGGGAATTTTTTTTGCTAATCTAAAATAAATCTCCATTTGTTAAAGAGGTTGTCCGGGGAAAGTAGGCCAGGGAAGGTGAAAAAAATTAATAAAATCATGCTCACCTGTCCCCAGTGCTCTGGTGTCCTCCCAGTGTGGTCCGTCCTTCTGCTCGGCTGTCTTCTCAATGTAAAACTGCTTGCTGGCTATGATGTCCCGAATCCCTTCTGCTGAAGCCGCTGATTGGCCTCAGGAAGAGACCCTGGGATGTCACAGGTAGTGATGACGTGTGCCCTCACGTGTGGCAGGGACTTCCGAAAAAAGATAACAATAGATCGGCAGGACTGGACCACTTTGGGAGGCACTGGAGCTCCGGGAAAGGGGAGTATGTTTTGTTTTTTTCACCTCCCTGGCCTATTAAAAATATAAAGATTTAGCCTGGACAACACTTTTAAGGGTTTGTTTGTTTTTTTGTCTTGCAGCCTTCACTAATCTGAAAAATCTCCATTTCATAGTGGGGTAGATTTTGAACAACCAATAGGCAGTGTGACACAGCCTGCAAATCTGAAAAAATTTCCGTTTGTTAAGGAAGGATTTTTTTACTCACCCAACAGTCTCATAGCGTACAAATCTGAAAAATTTCTGTTTGATAAGGGGGATGTTTTTGGTTACTCAATATAGATACAAACTGCTTGGCAAAAAAAAAAAAAAACAAGCTGACTGACGCAGTTCTAGAGTAATTGACCTTGGTCACCCTTTTAGTGTTTTGCTATTTTTCCTAAAATAATTTTTTGTGAAAAAAAAAAAAAATAAAAATAAAAGAAGACACAGAGTGTCAAAACTGTTGGCAATCACTATAATAATTAAGCACTGTATGGTATAATGACTAGAAAAAAAACAGGGAAGGGGACAAACTAAAGGGGGGAGGAGGAAACACTCTTGCATGTACTAACAATAAGAATCTGGGTGGCACCAGCAAAACTAATTCTAATTTTGGTGGCACTACCAGTAGCCTCAATATTGTTGTATTTCCTGAGAATGAAAATGAAGTTTTTGATTGCTTAGCTCGCTCATCTCAGTCTCAGAAGGTTGTTGCATTAGAAAGTGATGTGATCTTGAGTCAGGCTTCTGTGTGTTGTTCCTCCTCCTCCTCTAATGTTGTAACACATAATTTACTGCAGGACCTTTCTGGACCATCATCCATGTCTCCTTAATCTTCTTCACTGACACAGATCCCTGGTAGTCATGTGGTACCTGCTGAGAAAGCTATTACTTCTAATTAGAGCTGTCTTGCTCCTTTTTTTTGCAAGTAGAGGAGGAAGACATGACTGTTGGTGGTAGAGGTAGTAGTGGCAGGGGGTATGGTACTAGTACTGGTAGTCGTTCTTATAGGGGAACTAGGCGGTAATCTGGATGTGAAAATTATGAGGTTGTTCAGGAATCCCATGGTCATGAGGAGTCAGAAAAAAGCATGGAAGATGATGACATTGCTGATGATGATTATTTTGCGACTAGGGCCTAGCAACCGGGTCAGGGTGACAAGGGACATCAGATCAAGAGGGTGGTGGTAGTAGTGATAGTAACAATTCCAGCCAATGCACAGCACCAACATCCAAAAAACCTGCTACTGGTGATGGTAGTGGCATACACATTTGCACTGCTGCTGGTGTTGGCAGCAGCAAATACATGCAGTCATCTCCTATGTGGGAATTTTTTTATACATTGCTAAAGAATAAATCCATGGCAATGTGCACAATCTGCAAGTAGAAACTTAGCCATGGTCATGCAGGAATAAATGTAGGAACATCATCTCTACGTACTCACATGAAAAGGCATCACCCTCTTATTTGGCAAAATAGATTTGGCAGTGGCACTGGCAGAGGAAGTGAGCAAGACCATCCTACGCCTTCTTTCCATGATCTTCCTTGTAGGCAGGCCACATTTACACCTAGCACATGGTCAATGTTATCATCTTCATCACGTGTTTCTCCTACTCCTCCTATTCCTCATTTTAAATACTAAGGTCAGTCATCCATAAGGGAATGTGTGTCCAGGAAACAGAAATATGCACCCAGTCAACCGGCAGTTCTGCAACTTAACTCTCACCTGGTCAAATCGCTGGTGGTGCAGTCGCTGCCATATCACTTAATGGATTCCACTGCGTTTCCCCAACAAATGGCATGCGCTGAACCTTGGTGGAGGATGCCTAGCCACCATTATCTTTCTAGGAAAGCTGTCCCTGCTTTATTTTGCCACATGTCGGTGAATGTGGGCCCTTATTTGGATATATCAGTCTGGGTAAATGTCCACACCATTGTCAACACATGGAGCAGCAATTTATGGACAAGGACAATACATTGCTTTCACAGTTGGGATAACATTTAGAGCATCAGCAGCCACAGTCCAGAAATTCAACAAGGTCAGGTGCTAGTGCCACCCTGTTTCTGTGGGTCAAGTTCCAACACCATGAGGACCCATCCAGCTCCTCTAGATCCTTCCTTCTGCCCCCTTCTTCAACAGGGCAAGGTATTTCTTCCACTCCTTCTCTTCCCCCCTTTCACCCCTTTCATGGGTATAGCCCTGCCATGTGATTTTACAGTTAGTCATCCTGGATCTGAGGAGCCACACAGTGGAGGAACTGCTTCGTTGTATTATGCAACAAGTATCCCGCTGGATGGCTACTCATCAAGTACAACTGTGCAATGTGCAAATACACATTGTCCCTGTATGGTGAATGTGCTAAATTCGGTGGTGCACTGCTTTGTTAACATGTATAGTGGCTTAAAGTGGCTCCATTTATTGTATATCTTACAGCAAACACATTCCTGCATCAAGGGACCGAAGGGATAGAACAGCTTCCATCTCTTAGGCAATGTCATTGTCCTGGGTTGATGCAAGGGGAACTGGAAGAGGATGAAGATCTGGGTCAGAGTCAATATGGTGGAGGAACTTGGACTCCTAGACTGGAGGAGGAGGAAGAAGAAGAAAAATAAGACTTTCCTTTGGATGTTTAACGGGCCCTTGATATTTCACAGGTACAGCCAGTGCAGGAGTCCAACCCTTATTTCAAGATAGTGATGATGACCACACTGGTCAAGAACACCGACCATAGCAGGCCCCTGGGTCCATGCACATGCAGGCAAGCATGGCAGGCTGTATGCTTCGCTGCCTACACTGCAACAAGCGTATTATTTGCGTCAAGCAGGGGAATGAACTGTACTTGATGGTAGCGTGCTTAGACCCTCACTACAAAGCCAAAATTGGTGAATTCTTCCCTGTTTCCTAAAGGAAGGCAAAATTGGCACATTTTCAGGACAGGCTGTATACCTAGCTGGTTGCAACATTTAGGGAGACCACTTCAAGTGCTAGTCACACGTACTCAGGTGACTACTGCCCACTCCCAGTCTACTTTACTCACACAGCACTCCACCTCATCTGTTAGTGGACACTGCTAAACTGTTTTTTGTTTTATTTTATTGTGATTATGCCACTGAGTATATAGTTTGTGTATATTCTTATGTTTTATATGTGTTTGCTCCTTGTATTGTATATTTTGTCAGCTTCTCTTATGTTTAATGTACCCCCTTATAGGACCTTTGCACTGTGTTTGGCTAACCCTCTGCCTTAGAGGACTTGGTGCATCCCTGGCCAATCATGAGGGTCTAAGCGTGCTGCCATCAAGTCCAGTTCATTCTTCTGCTTGATGCAAATAATATGCTTGTTGTGGTGAAGGTGGCGAAGCATGCAGCCTGCCATGCTTGCCTGCATGTGCATGGACTAGGGGCCTGCTATGGTCGGTGTTCTTGGCCAGTGTGGTCATCATCACTAACATCCCCACTGACAACCTTGTCTCCCCAGCTGCCTCACAGTTTCTCTCAATAACCACTTCTTTTGGTCTTTCACAACTTTCCTCTTCCGCCACACATGTAGATGGCAACACCATTGATCTTGTATTCCATAAACTCCTCACAGTTTCTAAATTTGCTAACTCTTCTCTGCCACTCTCTGACCATAACCTTCTGTCTCTCACCATCAATACTTTCTCTCCTTCACAGGACACACCTACTTATCATACATATAGAAATTTACATGCTATTAACACCCAGCACCTCTCAGATACTCTACAGTCCTCTCTGTCCCCCATCTCTTCACTCTCTTTTCCCAATCTGCACATCAGTCACTATAATGAAACCCTTAAGAGTACATTGGATGAGGCGGCTCCCCCCTCCACTTGAAAAATTAGATGCAGGAGGCAGCAACCCTGGCACACGCCGCAGACACATTTTCTTCAACAGTGCTCTAGGTGTGCTGAACATCTGTGGAGAAAATCACGTACACCTGCAGACTTCCTCCACTTTAAATTTATGCTTAAAAGCTATAGCTCTGCCCTTCACCTCGCCAAACAAGCCTATTTCTCATCTCTTCTCTCTCTTGTAATCCTAAAAGGCTCTTTGAAACTTTTCACTCCTTACTCACCCCTAAGGTGCAGTTACCATTCATAGACCTTAGTGCAGATGACCTTGCCACTTATTTCCATGGCAAAATTGATAAGATCCATCAGGAAATAACTGCCCAATCCCCTCACCAACTGCACTTCAGACTGTTCATTCTCATCTTTTGAACCTGTTACAGAAGAGGAAGTATCTCAGCTACTTTCTTCTTCTCGCCCTACAACCTGCAGTAGTGACCCTTTACCCTCACACCTTCTCCAGTCTCTGTCTCCTGCTGTCACGACTTACCTTATTAAAATATTTAACCTCTCTCTCTCTTCTGGAATTTTCCCATCCTATTTCAAACATGCTGTCACAACCCCGCTACTGAAGAAATCCTCCCTTGACCCGTGTTGTGCTGCTAACTATCGACTTGTCTCTAACCTCCCCTTCATCTCCAAAATCTTGGAACGCTTGGTCTATTTTCATTTAATCCGCTATTTTTCTGCTAACTCTCTTCTTGACCCCTTACAATCTGGCTTCCTCACTCTGCACTCTACAGAAACGGCCCTCACAAAAGTCTCCAATGATCTTCTGATGGCTAAATCCAAAGGTGACTTCTCTCTTCTTATTCTTCTAGATCTCTCAGCAGCATTTGACCCTGTTGACCATCAACTCCTCCTCACTATGCTCCGCTCTGTTGGCCTCATGGACAGAGGAATGTGACAATTAAAAAAGTGGAAAAAGTTGCCATGTTCTTAAGGCCAAAACTGACTGTGTCCTTAAGGGGTTAAATCGTATGCAAAATGATTCAATAACCCATTTTAAAACAGAGGGGCTTTTATATATTAAAGACCTGAAACTTTACAGAAAATTTCCTGTAACCATGGAAAATGGCAATAGAAGGTGTATCTACAAGATTATGTTTTTTTTCACCAGCTGTCTGTTCCTGTGAACAGAAATTAGTTACACCTGGCAATCTCTGGTTGCTCTAAGCATAAAACGACACAGATGTCTGCATAGCTGAAAGAATCATTTAGAATGTTGAACAGGAAAATGGAAAGTCACGACAGGGAATCGAAATGTGTGCTGAGACAAATAAAGAAAATTACATGAATGTGTTTATGTAAACCTAAATGATCCTCTTTTATATATGTAAAAAATACAATAAGTGTTTGCTTCTTGTCATGCCTCATGCATGTATCCATTATCTATTTTTACCAAATAACTATAAAAAGTCACCTGACTTGTTGACAAACTGAAAAAAAAATTTAAGTTGCAATCTTTAACTGTATAAAAGATTTCTTCTGCAGAAACAGTTAGTAAAATAATAGTTACATAGTTACATAGTAGATGAGGTTGGATGAAGACATCAGTCCATCAAGTCCAACCTATAACCCTACAGTCCCCTACAGTGTTGATCCAGAGGAAAGCAAAAAAAACCCATGAGGCTTATGCCAATTGCCCCATTTCATGGGAAAAAAATTCCTTCCCGACTCCAATCTGGCAATCAGTATAAAACCCTGGATCAACGTGCCCTTAAAATCTAAAACCCATAACCCATAATGTTTTCTGTTCGAGAAAGGCATCCAAGCCCTCTTTGAACTTGTTCAATGAATCCACCATCACCACTTCCTGGGGCAGAGAGTTCCATAGCCTTGTTGTTCTTACTGTAAAGAATCCTCTTCTATGTTGCTGGTGAAACTTTCTCTCCTCCAGTCGTAGAGGATGTCCCCTTGTAACTGTCACTGGCCTAGGGGTAAAAAGATCATTAGAAAGTTCTTTGTGCTGTCCCTCCATGTATTTGTACATTGTTATTAGATCTCCCCGTAGACATCTTTTCTCTAAACTGAATAACCCCAAGTTTGTTAATCTATCTTTGTACTCCAATCCACCTATTCCCCTAATAATTTTGGTTGCCCTTCTTTGCACTCTTTCTAGTTCGATTTTGTCTTTCTTGTATACTGGAGCCCAGAATTGTGCACAATAGTCTAAGTGTGGCCGTATCAGTGATTTGTATAGAGGCACAACTATGTTCTTGTCATGAGAATCTATACCTCTTTTGATACATCCCATAATTTTATTAGCCTTGGCAGCAGCTGCCTGGCACTGGTCACTAAAGGTAAGCTTATTGTCCACCACAATCCCCAAGTCTTTTTCATTGGCAGTTTTACCCAGTAATTTACTATTAAGTACATAATCATACATTTTATTTCGTCGTCCAAAATGCATAACCTTACATTTGTCAATATTAAACTTAATTTGCCAAGTCTCCGCCCATGCTTCCAGCTTCCTTAGATCCCCTTGTAATATTCTACTATCCTCCTCATTTTTGATTACCTTACAAAGTTTTGTATCATCTCCAAATATGGACACCCTGCTTTGCAAACCGTCTACCAGGTCATTAATAAAGATATTAAACAGGAGAGGGCCCAATACTGACACCCCACTGGTAATTGTTACCCAGTCTGAATATTTACCATTAATAAGCACCCTCTGTTTCCTATCAGTGAGCCAGTTGCGAACCCAAATGCATATGTTTTCCCCCAGTCCCAACATTCTCATTTTGCATACCAACCTTTTATGTGGTACAGTATCAAAAGCCTTTGAAAAGTCCAGATACACCACGTCCACTGCATTACCCATGTCTAGTCTTGAACTTATCTCTTCATAGAAGCTGATCAGATTAGTCTGACAGGACCGATTCCTCATAAAACCATGCTGATTGGGTGTGATAAGATTATTTACATTGAGGTACTCCAGGATAGCATCTCTTAGAAAGCTCTCAAATATCTTACCAACCACAGAAGTCAAACTTACTGGCCTATAGTTTCCAGGCTCACTTTTAGACCCCTTTTTGAAAATTGGCACCATATTTGCTATGCGCCAATCAAGTGGAACAGACCCAGTCATTACTGAATCCTTAAATATTAGATATAAGGGTCTGTCTATCACCGTGCATAATTCCCTCAGAACTCGGGGGTGTATGCCATCTGGACCTGGTGATTTCTCTATTTTAGTGTTTTGAAGGCGGCACCGCACTTCCTCCTGGGTTAAACAGGTGACATTTAATAGAGAGTTAACATAACCCCTAATCATGTTGCTGGCCATTGAATTTTCTTGTGTAAACACCGTAAAGAAGAAGGCATTTAATAGTTGTGCTTTTTCCACATCCTTCTCCACCATTACACCCAGATTATTTTTGAGAGGGCCCACATTGTCAGTTTTTATTCTCTTGTTATTTATGTAATTGAAGAATACTTTTGGATTATTTTTACTGTCCTTGGCAATTTTTCTCTCAGCCTCAATCTTTGCCTCCTTTATTTGTCTTTTACACAATTTATTTTTCTCTTTATAGTTGTTTAATGCTGTGTCACTACTTTTCTTTTTTAGCACTTTAAATGCTTCCTTTTTATCCCTCATTGCACTACTTACCGTTTTAGTTAGCCATATTGGTTTTCTATGATTTCTGGCCCGCTTATTCCCATAAGGGATATGTTTTTTAGTGGTCCTATTTAGAATGCTTTTGAAAATGTCCCATTTTGTTTGTGTTACGGTCACTTTGAGGACATTGTCCCAGTTTATGCTGCTAATCTCCTCTCTCAGCGGGTTGAAATTGGCCTTCCTGAAGTTTAGTGTTTTTGTTCCCCCTCTACGGAACATTTTTTTAGTGTGTACAAGAAAACTTATTATGTTATGGTCACTATTACCAATATGACCCCCATCCTCCACTTTTGACAATGTATCAGGTTCATTTGTTAAAAATAGGTCTAAAAGTGCCTCGCCTCTTGTTGGGCCCTGCACTAGTTGCGATAGGTAATTGTCTTTTATTACTGACAATAACCTGTTCCCTTTGTTGGACCTGCAGGTTTCTGCCTCCCAGTTGATATCTGGGTAGTTGAAATCCCCCATAATAATGACTTTATTGTGCTTTGTGGCCTCATCTATTTGTTTTATTATTACATTTTCATATTCTTCCATTATATTTGGAGATTTATAACAAACCCCTATCAGTATTTTATTATTCTTTGTTCCTCCCTTAATTTCCACCCATAACGACTCCACATATTCATTTTCCTCCCAGATGTCCTCACGCAGAACTGGCTTAAGGCAGGATTTTATGTATAAGCAAGCCCCTCCCCCTTTCCTATTGGTACGCTTCTTTCTAAACATACTGTATCCCTGTATATTTACAGCCCAGTCATAGCTGGAGTCCAGCCATGTCTCACTTATCCCCACCATGTCATATTTCTCTTCCAACATTATCACTTCCAGTTCCTCCATCTTGTTAGTGAGACTTCTGGCGTTAGTATACATACATTTCAAGGATTTATCATTATCCCTACTCTTCCACTGCCTACTGACTGTTCTAACCCCACCCCCTGCTCCACCCCCAGTTAAATTATTTAGCCCTCTTTCCATTTCTACACAATCATTCCCTCTACATTTGTTACCCTCCCCCCCAGTTCCTAGTTTAAACACTCCTCCAACCGTCTAGCCATCTTCTCCCCCAGCACAGCTGCACCCTCCCCATTTAGATGCAGCCCATCCCTACCATAGAACCTGTAGCCCACAGCAAAGTCGGCCCAGTTCTCCAGGTACCCAAACCCCTCCTTCCTACACCAGCTCTTGAGCCACTTGTTTACCTCCCTAATCTCCTGCTGCCTTTCCTGTGTGGTTTGTGGTACAGGTAGTATTTCTGAAAATACTACCTTGGAGGTCCTTGCCTTCAGCTTTCTCCCTAGATCCCTGAAATCATTTTTAAGGACCTTCCACCTACCACTAGCTTCGTCATTTGTGCCAACGTGCACCATGACCACTGGATCCACACCAGCCCCACCCAGTAATCTATCAACCAGATCCGCGATGTGTCGAACTCGAGCGCCAGGAAGGCAACACACTGTACGACGATCCCGGTCTTTGTGATAGATTGCCCTGTCTGTTCCCCTAATAATTGAATCCCCTACTACCAGCACCTGTCTAGGCTTCTCTGCACTCCTATCCCCCTTCTTACTGGAGCAGACATTCCAAAAGACCAAAAAAACAAAAAATCTGCCAGGGTATGTAAGCTTTTTAGCACAACTGTATGCAAACTTATTTTTGGCATTCTTGGAACAATTTTTTTGTGTGTCACATGAATAATCCCTTTATTACTAAAATTAAGACATATCTACATTTTGTCGATGATATATTTATAGTTTGGGAAGGATCATCAGAAAAATTCAACAGAATTTGATGATTTTGTGAGATACTTGAATGACAGAAATGGTTTAAATATGTTCTTCACCAGTAAAGTTAGTTATGAGAAGTTAGAGTTTTTGGATGTTCTGGTGGAAGTTCAAGGAGATAGCTTAAAAACTTCATCATTTAGGAAATCAACTGCAACTAATGTATATTTATATTATGATAGCTATCACCCAGAACATACGAAGACTTCTATTCCATATAGTCAGTTTTTACGATTGGATAGAATTAATAATGATGGAGATATTTTAAAACAACAGGCTTCTGAGATGAAGGTGCGTTTTTTAGAAAGAGATTATCCTTCTAGATTATTGGATCAGGGATGGGATAAAGCAATAATAGAGTAAGGTGAAAAGAAAAGACAGATTAGAGATTAAAAAAAGAAAGAGAGAAACGGTTCATTTTTTTCTTTTAAGTTTAATTCTATGGCAGAGAAAATTAGAGAGATTATTAAAAGTAATTGGTATATGATAGAAAGAGATCCGGTGTTGAAAGAAATAGCAATACGTAAACCAGTAATTTCTTTTAGACGTAGTAAGTCATTAAAAGATATACTAGTTCAGACTCAATTTGTGGACAATAGGGAGGACAATTGGCTTCATAAAAATACTCCAAATGGAAATTTCAAATGTGGCAACTGTAATTTCTGTTTTGCCAATTTACAAAATCGTTGATTGTAATGTCAATCTGTATTCCCTTAGTCCAGACAGCAGCACAATATGGGGTATCTCTGCCCCTGTGTGTTGTTTAGGACAGGTGGAACCTTTAATTAGCACCAAAAAGGTGCCTCCTACTAGCCCTATAAGAGGGCACAAGAGACCTCCCTCCACTGTGTAAATTATAAAGTAACAGGAAACAAGCTTCTAGGGAGGGAAGCCTTGTGCTGCTGTCTGGACTAAGGGAATACAGATTGACATTACAATCAACGATTCCCCTTACGTCCGACAGCAGCACAATATGGGGAGATAGCAAGTAATTCCCCTAGGGAGGGTTTCCTCGCCTTACAACATCAAGGACTGACTGACCAAAGGCAGTTGTCTGGAAACTGCAGATGTCCAATGATAATGTTTAACAAAAGGTCAACTGAGATGACTATGATGCAGCCACACAAATCTGGTCCAATGGTAAGGACCGATACTCAGCCAAAGAAGTCGACAACCCAGGTCGAGTGGCTGTAGAAAGACTGGAGGGAATAACTCCTGAATAAGAAAGGAAGACTTAATTGTCTCCTTGATCCATGTGGATAGAGTAGGCTTGGAAGCCTCGAGGCCTGTTTTTAAACTGCATATCAATTAGTAGGCTTTCGGCCTTCTTAAGCGGTTGAGTGTGGAATAGGTAAATCCACAGACACCTTACAACATCTAAGGTGTTGAGCTTTTATTCCTCCTCAGAGGTTGGAGAGGGGAAAAACACAGGTAACGAAAATAGCTGATTGCTATTATAGTATGAGGGGACCTTAGGGATAAACCCAGGCAAACCTAAGGTGCACCCTATCTGCAAAAACAAAATGTACGGTTCTCTAGAAGAGAGGGCCTGGAGTACCCCTACTCTTTGGCAGATATAATAGCCAACAAAAAAGTGGTTTGTAGGCTAAATATTTTATCCCCGTAGTCTCCAAGGGTCCAACTGGAGGACCGCATAGGCCTGTAATGACTACCGCAAGGTCCCACTGGGGATGATACTGAGGGCTTTAGCCTCATTGCCCCTTTAAGGAACCTTGCAACCAGAGGATCCTGAGACAGACGTCTGTTCAAATGAGCGGAGAGGGCCGCAATCTGCACTTTCAAAGTGGCAGGGGCAAGGCCCTTATCCAAACCGTCCTGAAGAAAATATCAGCCGTTGAAGGTTCTAGATTATTAATACCCTTCTTGGAGCACCACTCCATGAAAATCTTGGCTGTCCTCTGGTAATTCTTATTGGTAGATTCTGCTCTTGCAGAATAAAGGGTCTTCAGGACGGCCTCTGACAGTCCTCTATCCTGCTGTAGGGACTGCTCAACCTCCAGGCTGTCAGGTTGAATCTCCAGAGATCCTGGCACTTTAGAGATCCTTGGGAAACCAGGTTCTGGATGGGGGGGAAGCCTCCAATATATCCCTCGACTCATCTCCATGAGTTGGGAAAAACCAAGCTCTTTTTGGCCAGAATGGAATGATGGCTATCACAGAGACTTGGTCCTGTCTGATTTTCATTAATACCTTTGGTATTATTGGAATTGGAGGGAAGATGTATGCCAGCCTGGACCTCCAAGGGATGGACAGGGCATCCACTGCCAAGGGATTGTCCTCCTGGTAAAGGGAACAGAACTTCTCCACCTTGGCGTTGAGTCGGGTTGCCATGAGGTCTATTTCTGGAAGACCCCTGTTCAGGGTAATCTGATGAAAGACTTCTGGATTGAGTGACCATTCTCCTGATACGGCATAACCCCGACTCAACCGATCCGCTACTATGTTCAGGGAGCCATTGATGTGAACTGCGGATAAATGGGTTAGATTTTTCTCTGCCCATGTAAATATCAGATCTGCCTCCCTAAGGAGGGTTGGTGATCTGGTGCCTCCCTGTCTGTTCACGTACAGCACTGTGGTCATGTTGTCTGACCGGATTTTGACTGCTCTTCCCTGGGAAGAGGCAAGCAATAGAGTAAGGCACGATATACGGCTCTGAGCTCCTTCCAGTTGGACGAGGTCCTTTTTTCAGGAGCGCTCCAGACTCCCTTTATGGAGTTTTCGTCCAATGGGCTCCCCATCCCGAGAGGGATGCATCTGTAGTCAACAGGGTCCAAGAAGGTTGGACCGTGGACCTTCCGTCTTTCAGGTGCAACCACCACTTGAGGGAAAAAGACGGGTCCTGGGGGAGAGTCGAATCTTCTTGCTGAATGTAAGAAGGGAGTGATCCCAAGCCTCTAGTAACTCCTTCTGGAGGGGACGTAAGTGCCACAAGGCCCATGGGACTGCCTCCACTGCGGAAGACATCAAGCCCAGGATCTTCATCAATGTTCTGATGGAGGCTATCGGCTTTTTGAAGAGGTGCCGGACTGCCGCAACCAGCTTCTCCTTCCTTGCTGGTGTCAAGGAGATTTGCAGGTGGACTCAATCTAGGAAGTAGTTTTCTCAGAGGAACTTCCTTCGAGTTGAAGGGATCGTTTTTGACTTCTCCCAATTTATAAGCCATCACAGACTCTGAAGGCTGTCTGTAGGTACTGGAGCAGAACAGACTCTGACTGGGCCTTTATCAACCAGTCATCTAGATAAGGCACCAAGAATATCCCCTGAAGCCTGAGGGCTTGTAAAGGTGTGGGAAGCAGAGGAGATCCCGAAGGGTAGTGCTGTGAATTGAAAGTGCTTCCTGTGGCCGGAAACTACTACGGCAATCCTTAGAAAAAAAACCTTCTGTGTGGAGGTAAATAGAAATATGCAAATAGGCGTCTTTTATATCCAAAGTCACAAAAAACATCGCCTTAGAGGAGAAAGGTGGTGACAGACTTTATGGTTTTCCTATGGAAGCGCTTCTTTTTGATGAAGCGGTTGAGGTACCTTAAGTCTATGATCATTCTCCACTTGTCTGCCGGTTTTGGCATCAGGAAGACGGGAGAATAGACACTGGATCCTTCTTCTAGAGAAGGGACTTCCACCAGGGCTCCCTTGTGAATGTACTCTCGGATGAAGCATTCCAGGGAGGCTGCGAGTTAACACACACCGATCCTGAGGAGGACGGAGGAACTTCATTGCATAACCTCTTTGGATTACCTACCGGACCCATTGGTCTCGAATTTTTCCCTGCCCGCAGTTGAGAAAGTGGGAGACATGACCTCCGACAGGAATCTCGGCCACAGGAAAACTGCTTCTGATGTCAAAAGCTAGGCTTGACTTTTTTTATCATCAGACTTCGGAATCTCCGGCCGACACCTCTAGAGGAATAACTAGAGCCTCTCTGGACTGCCTTCCACGACGAGGCGGATAGCCTCTACCACGGCCAGAGCCAGACCTACCTCTGAAGGCCTGGGGTAAAGGTTTACCCTTCTTGTCGGCCAAGCCCTCTAGGATCTCGTCTAGGGCACAGCCAAAGACTCTACCCGGCTCAAAGGGTAATGCGCACAAATTATACTTTGAGGGGAACACAGCTCTCCAAGGTTTTAACCATAGAGGTCTTCCTGCTGCAGTGTTCTTGGTAAGTGCCAGGGATTTGGCCGCCAGCCTTAATTGATGGTGGGAGGCTTCCGTTAAATATTCAGCTGCCAGGGAAACTGAGCCTAGAAACCCTAGCAGCTCGTCTCTGGAGACTCCAGAGTCGGTCACTTTTGAGGTGGACCAGGTCAGTACATAATTTGGCTGACACTTCACAGGACGCAACCGCACAGCGGTCTTGGGCGAGGCAGTTGAATAAGCCTTCTTGAAGGTATTGTCGAAGCGCCTGCCATGGCGTCGTGCAGATTTGCTCCATCATCTGATGGTACCTTAGTGCGGCAGGACAGTTTAGCCACCGCCATATCCACCTTGGGAGGAGGACCCCATTGATCCCATTGAGCAACTGGGAATAAAGTGCTGAACCTCCTAGGAACCACAAGAGGTTTTTCAGGACTTCTCCACTCTGAGGACATTAATTTTTGTAATGTCTGGTCCACTTGGAAGACCCTAGGCCCTCTATAGGTGGACGCGGAGGCTTCCCCGTCAACATCACGATCCTTAGACCGGATGGACTTCAGCAGCCGGCTTAATTTTTCGAGTGGAAGCACGGCCTGCTGGGATCTTCAGTGGAATCGTCAGATGAGAGTGTCTCGTCCACTATCTGATAATCTTCATCAGAGATCCGTAAGGAAGATTGTGTCTCAATCTGCGGTCTCTTGGCAATCTGGGCGATGGAAGAACGAATCTCCTTTAAGAGACTCCTCATAAAGTCCTTTACCCAAGTAACAACCTCTTATAGAGGGTACTTCCGGCAGGGTCCGCGACACTGGTGACAGCGGGTAAAATCATAGCCGTCAGGTAAAGGGGTATTGCAATCCAAACACATTAGGTGTTTCAAGTTTAGAGGAATTTTTCCTCCTAAGCGCATCGCCATTACGTGCTGAAGAAGATGACATCTGAAACATCAAACAGCCACGTGACACTGAAACAGGGAAGATCGCCAAGCATCGCATAAAAACCCAAGGGGTACCTCTTTTTTTTTTTTTTTTTTTTTTTTTTTGAATCGTTCACTTGAAGAGAGAAAAAAACCGTCAGAAAAAAACCAGCCACTGCAACCCGCAGCAGAGGAGCTAATAACCACTCACTCAACAAATAAAGGACTGCATTCAGACCTTTTAAATGTAATCCAGCAGCGAGGGGAGGAAGCCAACAAGAAACATTTATACAGCACCAAAACAAGTCAAACGCCATAATGGAACATAAGGGAGCATAAGCCTAAGCCAGAGGCTCAAAATACAAGCAGCAAAAATCAATTCTATATTTTGCCTTTAAATTTTAAATTTCCAAACTTATTGCACTTTTTCCGAGAAAACCGGAAGTAGGGCACGGTGGTGCGCAAAGGCTTCCTTCCCCTGGGAACACGGAACCGGAGAAAAGTTCCGGCCGAGGAGGTTCCCCGCTTACTTCCGGGATCGCGCTGCCTGCAGATGGATGCCGGATAACGCTGCGCTGCGGTGCGAAGGCCCGAAGGACCGGAGGTTTTTTCTTTGGGACCGAGGTACCCCAAGAAGGTAAGCCAGGAGTAACTAAAACCCCTAGTAACGGGAGGTCACAAGAGACCTCCGTCCACCTGTTCCACACAGGACAGAAAAAAACACAGTGGAGGGAGGTCTCTTGTGCCCTCTTATAGGGCTAGTAGGAGGCACCTTTTTGGTGCTAATTAAAGGTTCCACCTGTCCTAAACAACACACAGGGGCAGAGATACCCCATATTGTGCTGGTTTCGGACATAAGGGGAATAAATATTGTGATATTGGGGGTATCTCAAGACCAATTAATCGGTTTATAAACTGCAAAACGCAATTTGTGGTTTATGCTCTTATTTGTCCTTGTAAAAAACTTTATATAGGAAAGACTATTCGATGCCTATATATAAGAATAAAAGAGCATTTTAGATCTATCTCTACTGGGATTGGTTGTCCGAGATTGATTGAACATATTCGTGAAGTCCATGGAGGAGATTGTAATGTCATTAGATTTTTTAGATTGGAACCAACCAATAGACCAACCAAAATATGGAGTAGATTGGAATAAAATTTTATTAAAGAAAGAAGCTAGGTGGATAATGTTGACTAATGCTATGGGACCTCTGGGTCTCAACAACTGAAATTATCTGAGTGTTTTCCTTTAATTTAAGAGAGGAATTTTATATTCTTTATTTTGTAATAAAAAAACTTTTTGTTATTTGTGTATAAGAATGGTCAGATGAGCACACCGTCTCCTGTTTGGATGTTGTTGGGTTAGGAAGACGTTGTTTTCATCCGACGGAATGCAATGTGTAGTATGCACATGCGCAGCCCTTTCCTAACGATGTAGTTTACGTCATCACGTTTATCTCAGAGGAGAGTAAAAGGAAGATGGCTGCGGTATGTGTTATACGACTGAGGGCCGGAAGAAGCATGGCAGCGTGAAACGGCTGTTGCCCAAACAGTTTGTGTCTATGGCATGCTGCTGTATATCGTTTATCCTGTGATGAGCTACTAAAAAGAAAGAGAAGGTTTTAGAGAATTGTGAGTGCCGCTTCGCTTTTTTCTATTTTGTATACTGTATATACATGTATTGCAGTGTAAAGTACTGAACCGATCAGAGCATCGCTGGTTCAGGTCTCCTAGTGGGGCATCAAAAATAAGTTAAAAAAAAGTGCAAAAAATAAAGTGTGTGAAAAAAATTAATAAATGAATAAAGCCCAAAAAATGTCCTTTTCCTATTCAATGAATAATACATACATATACTATATATATATATATATATATATATATATATATATATAGTGGGGGAAAAAAAGTATTTAGTCAGCCACCAATTGTGCAAGTTCTCCCACTTAAAAAGATGAGAGAGGCCTGTAATTGACATCATAGGTACACCTCAACTATGAGAGACAAAATGAGAAAACATATCCAGAAAATCACACTGTCTGATTTTTAAAGAATTTATTTGCAAATTATGGTGGAAAATAAGTATTTGGTCAATAACAAAAGTTCATCTCAATACTTTGTTATATATCCTTTGTTGACAATGACAGAGGTCAAACGTTTTCTGTAAGTCTTCACAAGGTTGGCACACACTGTTGCTGGTATGTTGGCCCATTCCTCCATGCAGATGTCCTCTAGAGCAGTGATGTTTCGGGGCTGTCGCTGGGCAACACGGACTTTCAACTCCAGGACCTTGAAATGCTTCTTACGAAGCCACTCCTTCGTTGCCCTGGTGGTGTGCTTGGGATCATTGTCTTGCTGAAAGACCCAGCCACGTTTCCTCTTCAATTCCCTTGCTGATGGAAGGAGGTTTGCACTCAAAATCTCATGATACATAGCCCCATTCATTCTTTCATGTACATGGATCAGTCGTCCTAGTCCCTTTGCAGAGAAACAGCCCCAAAGCATGACTTTGGATGCAACTCAGCATTCACTCTCCTCCAAACACCTCTAAATGCTCTCTAGCAAAATTCAGACGGGCCTGGATATGTATTGGCTTAAGCAGGGGGACACGTCTAGCACTGCAGGATCTGAGTCCCTGGCGGCGTAGTGTGTTACTGACAATAGCCTTTGTTGTGTTAGTCCCAGCTTTCTGCAGGTCATTCACTAGGTCCCCCCATGTGGTTCTGGGATTTTTGCTCAATGTTCTTGTGATCATTTTGACCCCACGGGATGAGATGTTGTGTGGAGCCCCTGATCGAGGGAGATTATCAGTGGTCTTGTATGTCTTCCATTTTCTAATTATTGCTCCCACAGTTGATTTCTTCACACCAAGCTGCTTGCAGATTCAGTCTTTCCAGCCTGGTGCAGGTCTACAATTTTGTTTCTGGTGTCCTTCCACAGCTCTTTGGTCTTCACCATAGTGGAGTTTGGAGTGTGACTGTTTGAGGTTGTGGACAGGTGTCTTTTATACTGATAACAATTTCAAACAGGTGCCATTACTATAGGTAATGAGTGGAGGACAGAGGAGCCTCTTAAAGAAGAAGTTACAGGTCTGTGAGAGCCAGAAATCTTGCTTGTTTGTAGGTGACCAAATACTTATTTTCCACCATAATTTGCAAATAAATTCTTAAAAAATCAGACAATGTGATTTTCTGGATTTGTTTTCTCATTTTGTCTCTCATAGTTGAAGTCTACCTATGATGTCAATTACAGGCCTCTCTCATCTTTTTAAGTGGGAGAACTTGCACAATTGGTGACTGACTAAATACTTTTTTCGCCACTGTGTGTTATATATATATATATATATATATATATATATATATATATAAAACCCTAAAAATTAATAAAAACAATACATATTTGGTATTGCTGTGTCCGCAACAATCTGTAAAATAAAACTGAAACATTATTTAATCTGCACAGTTTTCAATAATACATTCACTTACCCTAAAATTAACACATTCACAAGGGGTTAAAGGAGAAAATGCATCTCCAAATTTGTTATGCAATTTTTCCCGAGCAGAGAAATACCCTATATTAGGGTGTAAACTGTAGTATGGGCACATAGAAGCACATGGAACGGAAAGAGTGCCATTGAGCGTTTGAAAAGCAGATTTTGCTGGAATAGTTTTCAGGTTCCATGTCACATTTGCAGAGCCCCTAGAGTACCAATACAATGGAAACCCTCCAAAAGTGACACCATTTTGGAAACTACACTGCTGACTGAATTTATCAAGGGGTATAGTGAGCATTTTGACCCCATAGCCGTTTCACAGATTTTATTAACATTGGGATGTGTAAATGAAAAATTACTAAAATGTCACTTTATCCCCAAAGTTTTCATTTTCAGAAGGGGTTAAAGAGGACAAAGCATCCCACAGTTTGTTAAAAAATTGCTCCTGAACACGGCAATACCCCATATGTGGTCGTAATCTGCTGTACGGGTATATGGTGGGCTCAGAATGGAAAGAGCGCTATTTGGCTATTGGAGGGCAGATTTTGCTGGAATAGTTTTCAGGTGTCATGTCGCATTTGCAGGGCCTCTAAAATACCAGTACAATGGAATCCCCCCAAAAGTGACCACATTTTAGAAACTACACCCCACAAGGAATTTCTCTAAGGGTTTTATCATTCTGAGCCCAAGAGTGCTTCCCAAATAATAATGTACTAAGTGAAAATTGAAATTTTTAAAGAAATATGCCATTTCAGTGCCCAATACTTTGCGCCCACTTTGTGTCATCAGACACATGCACTCCTATAACTATTGTGGGCTAAGTGGGCTATCCCGGTGTATCTAGATTATACCTGGGGTTAAAGTGGCCTAGGCTAGATTATACCAATGCCTATGCCAATTCATACACCTCAGGCCATATTATACCCCCATCAGTAGCATTGAGTAATATACACAAAAATTACTTAATTTTTCAACATTTTACTGGAGATTCAGCTTTGTCTGGTAACTTAAAGGGGTATTCCCATGAACATAACCATTTTTATATTTGTAGATAATTAAAAGTTGAACATTTTTGCAAATATAAGTAATTTAACATTTTACAGAGTTTTACAGATTTTCTCTAAATATCTTGTGGCCACAAGTTGTTGTCTTGATCGGTTGCCAGTGGTTACGACTAGAGATGAGCGAATTTCTCAAAAGCTCGATTTGGCAGTTCGATTTGAAGTTCCAAAAAAATTTGCTTCGATCCGAATTACTTCGCGGCGAATAAACAGCTATTTCCAGGCTACAGAGAGCCGGGGTGGGCGGAAAAATGCCGGAAGCCCTTGGATGCCGCGGTCATGTTTCTCTCTCTCTCTCTCTTCAGCACGAACAACTTTTATTCATGTGGAAGGATCTGCTAACAAGCAAAGACACGCCTACCCAATCACATCACTAGAGATTATCTTGTGACCGTCTGATGTCACAAAGGTCCTTACTAAATATTCATTACCACGAAGCATCAGGAAATCTGGAATCGTGGAGAATCGAAGATTCCCTGAAATTCGATTTGAATTCCACTTCTGCAGAATCGATTCGCTCATCTGTAGATATGACCATCAATGCAGGACCTTTCTAAGGTCAGAAAATCAGCCATGATTTCCTTATTGTTGGCTGTGATATCTTATGATACATGTAGTGCGTCTGCCTAATAACCTAGCTACAATAAGAAAATCATAGCTGGGTTCCTGACAAGTCCCAGACCGTAGAACGTTTCTGCATTTGTGGTCATATCCATTGGCAACCAACCAAGACAACAGACTGTCACCACTATGATGGTTAGAGAAAATCTTTAAAACGCTGCAGAATTTTTTACCACTTATATTTGCAAACATGTTTAACTTTTAATTATCTACAAATATAGATATGATTATGGTCATGGGATTACCCCTGTAAGTGAGAAAACTAATTTAATTCTTAAAACTCTAAACAAATAGACTTTTATTATATATAGTATAACTTGACTGTTCATAATATAATAAAAGTCATAACGTCTTGAAACGTCAACTTATAAAGGTGGCTTTACATGGGGTGATTATTGGCTGAATGTTTATGGGTCACCTGATCAGCACATGGCATGTCATACACTGATCAGATGACCCGGAGGACCCACGGGGATAGGAGACAGCACGAAATTCAAAAGCTGCAGTCAGAGAAGCAAGAAATGGCGGCTGGTGGAGACATGGAGAAGACATGATGGAGGGCCAGGACATGCTGGGCAGTGAGTATGTAAATTTATTTATTTTTTCTCAACGATTTCTCATTAGTGATAAGTCACTTATTGCTCAATGCAAGGGACAACTATCCATGACAACAAATCTCCCAATACTCGTCCCATGTATTGGGACATTTACATTAGAAACTCCTTGCTACAATAAAAACATCTAAAGGTAAACACTGATAACAACATTAAAATGATCATGCTTAAAGTACATGTTCTGTTGTTGACTGCAGATTGAAGCTTTCAGGATATGTCAACCAATCCATGGAGTCACTAACATTCGTGTAGATGATGATGTCGCAACTCAGCAGATGGTTGAGTCCTGTAGTATTTTTGTCAAGACAGTATTTATGTGGTAGATGACTTTATCTCTGAGAAGGGAGTGGTTGTCGTCTGTTCCTGTCAGCATTAGCTGATGGTCCAGAAGTAGCAGTTCCCATCACCTCTGGTTCTGTGTACGCCGTGGTTGTCCATGGTTCCTTGTGCAGCCGTAGTGTACAAAGTGGATGTTGGTACTGATGGTTTTGTGGAGCTTTTTAAGAATGATAGTTAGTGTATTTTGCACATCAGGGTTGGCATCATCTGAAATGGGCATTGGGTCCACATGGTCATTTTCTGAGGGATTGAGATTAGAGATGAACGAATTTTTCATATGTAGACGCAGGGCTGTGGTGCCAACATTGGCACCCTGGCCATACTTCACCTTCTGCCCACAGATTTGACATATGGCCATGTTCAACTTCTCCAGCGGCTTTACAAAAAACTGCCACTCTGCCGCACTGACTGACTGCTACCGCCACTGCCTCCATGAACCCCTGCACCACTGCTCCGGGCAGGTAGGCTCCTGCGAAGTGGGTGGTCTGCCCAGGAAGTCAAGAGCAGGAGTAGCAGGAGGGAAAGCTCACTAACACTGAAGGGAGTACCTATTGTGGCCAATACAGGACCTCTGATGATGCAGGTATGTGACATCACAAAGGGGGCAGAGCTCCCAACCCAGGATAGCCCATTTAAACCTGCTGATGACTGACGGCACGCTGTGCCTGGCAAGTGGACCCCTCAGAGATTTAAGGTAAAAATGCCCTACTGGGGCTTTTCCTGCACTATGTTTTCTCTTGTCTATATACTAAAGAGACAACTGTTCTATGTGTTGCAGGTATCCAGTGGTAAAAAAAAACTCTAAGAGGAGACATACGAGTTGTGTTGAATGTCAGCAGTTGTTACCTGATGACCATGTGCCTGATGTATGTATAATTTGTACTCAGAGTCAAGTCTCTCCTACCAGTTCTCATGCATCTCCTAAAACCAAGCAGAAGATTAAATCTGAATGCTGCATTAGTTGTCTCTAACATCTTCCTGAGGATTACACATCTAATATATGTAGCGTTTGCACACGTTTCTGAAAATGAGCAGATGACTGATAAGGAGGCTAAAAAATTATTTTCATATTTTAAATAGTATATGTCTAGCAAGAAAAAAATCTAAAAAATTCAAGCAGGAATTTGCTGAGTTGTTTGAGTCCTCTAATTCCTCTGAGAGGGATCTTCAGACATTAGAATCAGATTCAGACATGCGACTTCTGAGGACAATTATTTATTTAAAAAAGAAAATTCTGTTAAGTTAATTAAAAATGTTTAAAAAATCATGGAAAAAGGACAGGCTGTCCCATCTTCTCTGGGGCATCCAGTCTTAAAATCCATTATTGAGGTGGAATGGAAATTTCTGACTAGAAGATGCGAGCTGTTGCAGAGTGCGATTGCTGGATGTGGCAGAGTCAAAACCAGATAGACATTTGTATATAACAGGAACAGACTTTAGTGAAACATGAATGCAGTAAGAGAAAATCCACCTCACATGGTGAATAACAGATCTAGTTCAGCACACACACTAAAAATACAGGATGTGTATATACTCAGCATCAAAACAACAAAGTACAGAGTGTCTACAGATAAACATTTAGTAACAGCTACATCTAGTGTCATAAATGTGAACTGCAGTCAATCCAGCAAATATAGAGACGAAGTTGGCTGTTGCATATCTCCAACACCCCTTCTCAACAGCTAAGGCTTAGTCTGTTAGGCCCATCTTCTTTGTAAGCCTCGAGTGTCTTTCAGCGGTCAGGGGCTTGGTAAGGATATCTGCTGTCATATCCTCAGTCGGGCAATAAAGTAACTCAAGAAGTCCCTGCTCTTGAAGATCCCTCAGAAAGTGGAACTTCACATCAATATGCTTGGTTCTTGAGCTAACTCTTTCCATCTGTGCAAGTGCAAGACATCCTTGATTGTCCTCAAAGATTCTCGTTGCTTTCATCTGTGGTTGACCAAGTCTTTTAATAGTTGTCTCAATCATATGACTTCTTGACTTGCCTGTGCTGCTGCAACATACTCTGCTTCAGTAGATGATAGTGTAACAGAAAGTTGCTTTCTACTAGTCCAACAGATAGCTCCTCCTGATAGAAGAAATAGGTACCCACTTGTAGATTTTCTGTCACTGGTATCTCCGGCCCAATCGGCATTCACATATCCTGTCAGGGTGCTTTCGTCACTTGCTGGTAACTTTAGCTTGTAGTGTAAAGTCACTTTAAGATAGCGAATGACTCACTTCACAGCATTCCAGTCCATCTGACTTGGTGTTGAAGTCTTCCTACATAGGATTCCAACTGCTGCTGCAATGTCAGGCCTTAAAGCAGTGCTAATGTACAGCAATTTCCCTATTGCTTTCCTGTACTATGTGTTAGTTGGTAGTAGCGAATCTTGGCTGTCTATCTTCTTCAGGTAGTTGGTTTCCATAGGAGATTTTACTGGTTTTGTGTCTTCCATTCCAAATGTCTCAATTATCTCTTGTATTTTGTGCTTTTGGTTCAGAAAGAAGCTGCCATCTTCCTCTCTCTCAATCTGAATGCTAAGATAATTATTTACATTGATGAGATCTTTGGTCTCAAAGTGCTGATTTAGGGTTTGGAGTATTTCTCTTTCATCCCCTTCTTGCTTGAAACAAATCAGAATATCGTCCACATTAATGAGTAAATAGATCCACCTGTCTGCCAATTTCTTTGTGTATAAACAGGGGTCTGCTTTACTCCTCTGAAAGTCCTCATTTGTAAGCACTTCATCTATTCTCATATTCCATGCTCTGGCGGCTTGCTTTAGACCATATATACTCCTCTGTAGTTTGCATACTAGGTCTGGCGTTTACTCATCTTTGAATTCTGGTGGTTGTTCCATGTAGATATCTTCTGCTAACTCACCATGTAGAAACGTTGTTTTTACATCAAAGTATCTTACTTGCATTTTCCTTATTGCGGCTACTGTCAGGAAAGTTCTTATTGTAGCATGTTTGACTACTGGCGCAAATGTCTCATCATAGTCCTCTCCATATTTTTGAGAATATCCCTTGGCTATGAGTCTTGCTTTGTATCGCTCCACTGTACCATCTGCATTTGTATTTACAACCTATGGATTTCCTTCCAGGTGGTACTTCTGTAAGTGTCCATGTTTTAGTGTCATGCATGGATTTTATCTCTTCCTTTGCAACCTTTTTCCATTTACTGGCTTCCCCTTCTGAAAGCTGAGATATGTGTTCCCAAGTTGCAAGTTCATTACAACTGGCAGTGCTTGCCTTGATTGAGAGACGTACAGGTGGTTTACCTTTATTCTCTCTCATCGAGCGTCTTGGTTCTGTATGTGAGCTTGGTTGTGTCTGTTCTTCATTACTGATGGATTCTGCGCTCACTTCAACTGTTTGTTCAGAAGTTACAGATCTTGGCTGATTAGTGTCAGTTTTCTCTTCTGTTCTTACTTCCTCTGTTGTCATTACATTGTCTCTCAGATCTTCACCAAAAGTTATGCTGTTGCTGGGCTTTATCCAGTTACTGGGGCTTCATTTGATCACTGGAGATTCATTTGATCACTGGGCCCATTGCCGCAACCCAGATGGAGGAGACCGGAGGATGGGAGTAGTAGTGGTGGATGCTGTGCCACCTAGCAGGCCGAGCATGCTCCCCAGCCGCTCCAGTCCCACTCCTAGGCCGGACAAAGTCGAGGGGGGTCCTGCAGCACTACCGGATGGTGGTGGTAGTAGTTCTTTCTCCCTGGGCACTTCCAGTTGAAGAGGGGACCTCTCCTACCTGAGCCAGTGTGGTGTTGTACGGAACGTCCCTGATGGTAATGCAGGCACGACTCAGGATTCAGCGATGGAGGTAAACCAAACAGCCGTTCATTAGGCAACTGGAACAGTAAGTCAACAGCAGCTTCCAGATGGGGGTAGTAGTCCTACAGTGTCCAACCCCCAGCCTTGGTTCTAGGAGGCCTGACAAGGAACTGGTTACCTGAAGACTAGGCCCGAAGTAATCCTCTGAAGGGTGTGATAGCTAACCGTTGGCCTCAGTGCAGCTTGTGGGGGTAGGAAACCTCTGCACACCCTTACTGTTCCACTGCTCACACTAGAGTGACTGAAATGCTCTCAGACCAGGGGTTACTGTGGAGACGGAGTCTCCCACAACCCTGCCCAGCGGCCTGTGATAGGCTAAACCAAGGTTAAGTTTGCACACTGCAGGGGGAAATACAGAGGTAAGCTGCACAATGATGACATTTAACATGTAACAGAACATACAAACATAAAACCCAGAGGCACAATGACAAACACATAAAAGCAGTAGCATTCTGGGATGCTGCACCATAACCTGTTGCAGAGTGCGATTGCTGGATGTGGCAGAGTCAAAACCTGATACACATTTGTATATAACAGGAACAGACTTTAGTGAAACATGAATGCAGTAAGAGAAAATCCACCTCACATGGTGAATAACAGATCTAGTTCAGCACACACACTAAAAATACAGGATGTGTATATACACAGCATCAAAACAACAAAGTACAGAGTGTCTACAGATAAACATTTAATAACAGGTACATCTAGTGTCATAAATGTGAACTGCAGTCAATCCAGCAAATATAGAGACGAAGCTGGTTGTTGCATATCTCCAACATGAGTTTGGTTCTAGGTTTAAAACCATGTACAAATTAGATCCTGGAGAATGTGAAGTTTGGGAAGAGCTTGCCAAAGCTGATCCAGTAGCTGCAAACCTCTCTAAAAAATCCTTTTTCCGGCAGATGATTCATATCTTCTCAAAGATTCAATGGATCGCAGAGCTGACATTGATCACAGAACTGGATCTTATAGAAAAAGGATCATTTTCTTCTGAATGAACAAGAAATTCCACATGTTTTTCCTCTGATACAAGAATGTTTGGCAAAAAATGCCATAGAAGAAGTGCCAGAAGAGGAACAATGTTCTGGAATTTATTCAAGAATTTATCCGGTTCCAAATGTCGCTGGATCTTGGAGACTGATCATAGACCTCAGGTCTCTAAATCGCTATGTGAAGAAAATTCACTTCAAGATGGAAACAATAAGGACAGTTACAACAGCCTTACAGAAAGGCCAAGTCTTAGCATCTTTAGACCTAAAAGATGGATATCTACGTTACCATCCTATTTCAAGAAAATTCCTGAGGATAGCAGTCAATCATTTACGATCAATCAGTCACTACCAATTCAAATCACTCCCTTTTGGTCTAACTTTCTTCACCAAAGTGGCAATAGTAGTAGTAACAGCTCTGAGATTGAGAGCAATTCAAGTTTTTCCCTATCTAGACAATTGGTTGATAGCTGCTCCATCATCATCTCTTCTGCAAGTTCACCTCAATGTGGTCATCATGACGCTCAAAGAACTTGGTTTCCAAATAAATTGAGAGAAATCCCATTTGTTCCAGAAACTTCAAAATTTTTTCTAGGTTTCGTAATAAACACAGAACTGCAAGCCCTTTTTCTTCCTCAGAAAAGAATCCAAAGCTGCGGTAAAAATGTTAATCAAATCTCCTCTGTCTACAATTCATCAAATTTTGAAGACTTTTGGATTATTTGTAGCCTCAATAGATGCAGTACCTTGGGCTATGGTTCACAGTCGAAGCCTTCAGCACAATGTGCTTCAGCATTGGAATAGGTATGTGAAGAGGATGCGTACAAAAATAGTGTTAGCCACGAAACAAGATCTGAAATGGTGGCTCAATTCTGACAACTTGAAGAAGAGAAAGAGTTTCCAGTTCAAGGAGTCACTTATTGTAACCACAGATGCCTCCCAGAAAGGTTTGGGTACTCATCTACAAACATTATGGGCGCAAGGCTTTTGGAACAAATTAATGAGATGAAA
Organism: Leptodactylus fallax; assembly: GCA_947044405.1. Classification (NCBI taxonomy): domain Eukaryota; kingdom Metazoa; phylum Chordata; class Amphibia; order Anura; family Leptodactylidae; genus Leptodactylus; species Leptodactylus fallax. The sequence continues at coordinate 7,095,604 of CAMRHE010000024.1, forward strand.
GCTGTCAGGTTGGCACTGCTACACTTCAAACCGTTGATCCAGAACAAATCCGTCTTAATTCAAACAGTCAACCAGGTAGTGGCCTATTATTTGAACAAGCAAGGTGGAACCCAAAGCAAGCTATTGATGATAGCAATACTTTAGTGACATGTTTAGCGACATCATGATGATATGTCAATATAATGATATAATGATATCATGAAATCGTGAATCGTAATCATGAAATCATGTCACTAAACATCTAGTGACAATATCATAATAATAATAATAATGATGGAATGCAATAAGATTTTTAAATTGACAGAATATGCCCTGCTGGACTTAAGAGCTCTGCATATAAAAGGATCTCTATATACCATAGTGGATCTTCTGAGCTGGAAGACTCTCAGACCTTCAGAGTGGGAAATAAATCCCAAATACTTTCATCTTCTAACAGACAGATGGGGTGTACCACAAATAGATTTGATGGCAACCAGAAAGAATGCGAAACTTCCAGTATTCTGTTCCCTAAATACTCAAGATCACCCGTATGCAGTGGACGCATTCTACATGAATTGGAGACACTAATTGCTTTACGTCTTTCCTTCAGTCCAGATCATTCAGAAGCTTCTGCAGAAAATATTGATGGAGAGACAGAGGCATAGCTAGGGGTTCAGCACAGGGGGGGTGAATATGTCCAAGTGGGCCCTCTACTTGGACATGTTCGTATACCGATACTATCAGTATACGGTGAGCGTATAGTGGTATATAGCGGATCTACACAAGGCTCTGCAAACGATTTAGGTGAATACAGGACAGTAACATTTAGTGACTTACAGCTGTTGTCTCTGACTAATCGTTCACATTCCCCATCTCTTTCATCTGGATGGCCATGACCACTTCTTCCAGTCTCTGTAAAGTTTGCAGCACAGACCTCTTTGGCTCCTCACTTCTCCAGGCACCTGACCCATATTGTCCTCACCTGACACCCATCCTGCTGCTACCCCCAATTATAAAATATATAATATAACCCCCCATAATCAATAATACCCCCAAGTGCATTTTTAAACTAATAACTTCCCTGTGCACCCCTTTAAATAATGTGCCCCTTATTAATAATGCCCCAGGTGTTTCCTAATTAAAAAGGAAAAAAAGGGGAAAAAAAATTATTGGGGTTCCAATACCCGGGACCCCCAGGAACAACTGTTTGAATGAACAGTGGTACCTGGGTAAGCGCCGTGACACCTTCTCTGTTTACATAGTGTCATTCTTTTCATAGCGGCCATGTAATGTAACTACAGCCTCGTCTTATACATGTCTATGTGACAAGGCTGTAATTACATAACACGGTCACTATAAACAGACAGCGTGTGATATAAACAGGTGCCATAGCCCCTTCATACAGCTGATCAGTGGGGAATCACTTATCTCTTATTGATGTTTTATTCGGAGGACAGATCATCAATAAAAATGAGCTGGAAAACGCCTTAAGGCTAAAGCCCTATGTGGCGTACCGCAGCAAAAAAGAGCTGCGGGAAAAACCGCGGCGGTGATGCATCGTTGTTCTTCCTGCAGCACTTTGCACAGAAAGTTCAAAGAGGTTTCCTCTGCAGACTTTCTACTTCAATTATATCTATAGGGAAACCGCTGGCGTTTCCGTACGTATGATTGACATTCTGCGATTTCCAAAACTGCGACTGTTTTGGAAATCGCAATGTATCCACTGCGCATATTTTACTGCAAAGTGGGGATGGGATGTGGCCCCATGTGGCACAGAAAAAAAAATGCGGCATTCTAGCAAAATCCCATCCACACATTGCGGAAAAATACGTGCAGCAGACGCACTGCGATTTCCAAAACCGTTGCGGTTTTGGAAATTGCAGCATGTCAATTATACCTATGGTAACACTGGCGGTTTCCATATAGGTGTATTAAAAGAGGACCTTTCACGTCCTCATGTATATGCGGTTTTACATACTGCTAGAAAGCCAACAGCGTGCTGAATTCAGCGCGCTGTCGGCTTTCCCATTATGTGCCCCGGGGCTGAAGATATCGGCAGTCTTAGTTCCACCGTTCACCGTCAGAAGGGCGCTCCTGACAGTCTAACTGGGCTGTGACAGTACAGGGCTATGGGACGAGTATAGTCAGGGAGGGCGTTCCTTACTGCCTATATGAATTGTGGGGAGCCATACTTATTCTTACACTGTAGCCATCTTTTCCATTTAGAAGCCAGGGTTGGGACTTATGGGGGTTAACTGCCCCTAGATTTATTAGCAGTCCCACCAATGCTATGGTCATTGTATGGTCAATTTATTATGGATGTGCCGTTTCTTTGGGATTATTACATTTCCATTCAGTTCCCCTGTATTGGTCTTTGTTAGAGTTTTTTCCCCATTCTAGGGACATTATGGAGGTTAGGTTATTATCGAGCCCATGTGTGCATTATGGGTTTGCCTCTTTTCCCCCTACTATTACTCGCTATATGGGGGATTGTAGCTGGATCCTCTGTATTTAGGCCTTGTATTTCTTTTCTGTGTGGTATTGAAGTTGTTATACAGTATTATAGCTCACCGCTCCTCCCTATATACAGTACAGACCAAAAGTTTGGACACACCTTCTCATTCCAAGAGTTTTCTGTATTTTCATGACTATAAAAATTGTAGATTCACACTGAAGGCATCAAAACTATGAATTAACACATGTGGAATTATATACTTAACAAAAAAGTGTGAAACAACTGAAAATATGTTTTATATTCTAGGTTCTTCAAAGTAGCCACCTTTTGCTTTGATTAATGCTTTGCAAACTCTTGCCATTCTCTTGATGAGCTTCAAGAGGTAGTCACCTGAAATGGTCTTCCAACAGTCTTGAAGGTGTTCCCAGAGATGCTTAGCACTTGTTGGCCCTATTGCCTTCACTCTGCGGTCCAGCTCACCCCAAACTATCTCTATTGGGTTCAGGTCTGGTGACTGTGGAGGCCAGGTCATCTGGCGTAGCACCCCATCACTCTCCTTCTTGGTCAAATAGCCCTTACACAGTCTGGAGGTGTGTTTGGGGTCATTGTCCTGTTGAAAAATAAATGATGGTCCAACTAAACGCAAACTGGATGGAATAGCATGCCGCTGCAAGATGCTGTGGTAACCATGCTGGTTCAGTATTCCTTCAATTTTGAATAAATCCCCAACAGTGTCACCAGCAAAGCACCCCCACACCATCACACCTCCTCCTCCATGCTTCACGGTGGGAACCAGGCATGTAGAGTTCATTCGTTCACCTTTTCTGCGTCGCACAAAGACACGGTGGTTGGAACCAATGATCTCAAATTTGGACTCATCAGACCAAAGCACAGATTTCCACAGGTCTAATGTCCATTCCTTGTGTTCTTTAGCCCAAACAAGTCTCTTCTGCTTGTTGCCTGTCCTTAGCAGTGGTTTCCTAGCAGCTATTTTACCATGAAGGCCTGCTGCACACAGTCTCCTCTTAACAGTTGTTGTAGAGATGTGTCTGCTGCTAGAACTCTGTGTGGCATTGACCTGGTCTCTAATCTGAGCTGCTGTTAACCTGCGATTTCTGAGGCTGGTGACTCGGATGAACTTATCCTCCGCAGCAGAGGTGACTCTTGGTCTTCCTTTCCTGGGGGCGGTCCTCATGTCAGCCAGTTTCTTTGTAGCGCGTGATGGTTTTGGCCACTGCACTTGGGGACACTTTCAAAGTTTTCCCAATTTTTCGGACTGACTGACCTTCATTTCTTAAAGTAATGATGGGCACTTGTTTTTCTTTACTTAGCTGCTTTTTTCTTGCCATAATACGAATTCTAACACTCCATTCAGTAGGACTATCAGCTGTGTATCCACCTGACTTCTGAACAACACAACTGATGGTCCCAACCCCATTTATAAGGCAAGAAATCCCACTTATTAAACCTGACAGGGCACACCTGTGAAGTGAAAACCATTTCAGGTGACTACCTCTTGAAGCTCATCAAGAGAATGCCAAGAGTATGCAAAGCAGTAATCAAAGCAAAAGGTGGCTACTTTGAAGAACCTAGAATATAAGACATATTTTCAGTTGTTTCACACTTTTTTGTTAAGTATATAAATCCACATGTGTTAATTCATAGTTTTGATGCCTTCAGTGTGAATCTACAATTTTTATAGTCATGAAAATACAGAAAACTCTTGGAATGAGAAGGTGTGTCCAAACTTTTGGTCTGTACTGTATATTTATATATTTTTCATTATTGCCTTATTCTCTATTGTTGCCCTTAGTTTATCGGGAATATAGGCTTGTTTTTCCATCTGTTTTTTATTCCTTCGATGAGCTTCATCTTCCAATGAGGCTTCTTTGTGTGTCATTCGGCCCAGAACTTCATACTTACCTTTCCCTGACTGGCTGCGATGTGCAGGCATTCTGTTACTAAGGACGCTGGGTTGCGTCATCTATGGGCGGCTCCAGATTTCCTGGGGGCAGCGCTCTACATATGTCAACAGAGGAGGGAGTGTTCTCCTGATTGTACGTGCCCCCTAGTGATGTTCTAGTGCTGGACGATATGTCATACTGAGACGCCTATCCCGCTGCCATATATCACAGCCAAGGGGGGACAATGTCAGTGTGTCTATGCATACTGGGGTAGCAGCGGGAGCGGCTGCCACAGGGTCCAGGACATTAGGGAGCCCGGCGGACCCCTGATGTTTTTTTTTTTTCAATAGGCCAATAGGGCCCTATTTACTTACCGATCCCCGCTCCTGCTCACGGCCGCCTCTGCTTCCGATCCTGCGGAAGTGGAGGTGGCTATGAGCAGGAGTGCGGATAGGTGAGTAAGACCGCAGGCTACGAACCCCACAAACACTGCTATCATTATACACTGAGATCTTTTCAGACCCCAAATTATAATGATCAGAGTCCCAGGGGAGGTGAGTAAACATAAAAAAAAACACTGTTACTTATTTCTCCTGTGCTCCAGCAGGCTTCGGGTCTCCTTGGTGACGTCATTGTGCGTCGCAATGCCGGACTAGCTCACGTAACGTCTGGTCCAACATGTCTGGCCGAAATTAGCGGGGAGTACGCCGGAGCCAGGGAGAGGTAAGTAACATTGTTTTTTATGTTTGTATCCTCCCCTGGGTCTCTGATCATTGTACTCTGGGGTCAGAAAAGACCCCAGAGTATAATAATTGTTCAGGGGTGGTCCACAATGGAGCTTAATACTATGTGAAGGGGCCACTATGGGGCATAATACTGTGTGCAGGGGTCACTATGGGGCATAATACTGTGCGTAGGGGCCACTATGGGGCGTAATAGTGTGTGCAGGAATGCAGTTTGTGTGGGGGGCGCGGTTGCTGGGGGGTGGTTGCCAGGGCGGGGCCTCATGTCAAAAGTTCACCTTCGGGCCCAACCATTCCTAGTTACGGCACTGTGTCTATGTACCTCAACTAATTGAGATACAGCTAGTAATGTCATAGCTCATACCTTTGATGAGCTAGGTATAATAGCCTAGCAGAAACGATTCAGCTGTTCTATTATTACTTACGCAGTCCCTGCGGGGGTGATAGGGCTTATTGCTACTTTGCTCCAGCTGCAATCCTTTTAAATATCATTTGGCAGCCTAGTGTGTGTAAAGTGCTTCATTGAAAATCAAAGTGGGACACTTACTGATATACACTAATATATACCTCTAATGGGGCTGGGTTATATAGTGGTTTATTCAGTTAATGAGTGATATCCCTGATGGTTGATGGCAACTAATGACCCACTATGGTTGCATTATCACCAGGGGATGTCTCATTGAATCACAATAGCTGAGTGTTATCTTGTTTTACAGATGGTACAGCCTTATTAGATGGCAGATGATATATACAGCTATTTTATTTATATGTAGTAAGGTGTATGGCTCAATCCAGTGCATTTTAGAACTCATATACTCCAGTCAGCACAGTGAATATATGAGATTAAATACAGTGGGGAAAAAAAAGTATTTAGTCAGCCACCAATTGTGCAAGTTCTCCCACTTAAAAAGATGAGAGAGGCCTGTAATTGACATCATAGGTAGATCTCAACCATGAGAGACAAAATGAGAAAACAAATCCAGAAAATCCCATTGTCTGATTTTTAAAGAATTTATTTACAAATTATGGTGGAAAATAAGTATTTGGTCACCTACAAACTCCCCTGATCGAGGGAGATTATCAGTGGTCTTGTATGTCTTCCATTTTCTAATTATAGCTCCCACAGTTGATTTCTTCACACCAAGCTGCTTGCCTATTGCAGATTCAGTCTTCCCAGCCTGGTGCAGGTCTACAATTTTGTTTCTGGTGAAGTTACATGTCTGTGAGAGCCAGAAATCTTGCTTGTTTGTAGGTGACCAAATACTTATTTTCCACCATAATTTGTAAATAAATTCTTTAAAAATCAGACAATTTGATTTTCTGGATTTGTTTTCTGATTTTGTCTCTCATAGTTGAGGTCTACCTATTATGTCAATTACAGGCCTCTCTCATCTTTTTAAGTGGGAGAACTTGCACAATTGGTGGTTGACTAAATACTTTTTTTCCCCACTGTATGCATTATATTTGTGCAGTTGCTGTTTTGCCCTAGGAGGGGGTCCCTCATTTTTCTAGCATTCTTGGTACTTTAATGCCGACACAATTTTATCCATATTCGACACTGAAATTTTTATCTATTAATAAAAGTTATATTTTAGTGTATTTTTTTTATTTATGATTTTGTTTTTTGCTCTCTATTAGTACACCTAATATCTATCTGCAGTTTGGGATTTTTTTTCATCACCCAGGAAGTGCTATTATACTCTGGGGTCTCCAGAGGTGAGGGTTCTGAAGTGAGGAAAAATAACAAACACTTATACTCACCATGCCTCACCTCTCCTGGGCATCTTCATGGCAGCACCCGATGTTAATTTTAGTGAGGCTAACCAGCAGGGGCAGACACTGACAACAAAGCTACTCAGATATACAATATATGCCGTATTGGACACATGATGCATACATGCCACTGACACATTAGAAGCATGATGTATACACACAGCATTGGAGGACTGGTAGGTCCTCCGGTGGTCCGTGACCCACATCGCTCTCCCAGCGTCATGTGTCATGTCCCTTTTCAATAGAAGCCTGCCCAGGGGAGGTGAATAAAAATACTCACCTCTCCTGGGCATCCAACAGTCCCCAGCATTATCTTCTGGCCATTTCTGGCCTGTGGCTCACATCAAGCGTTCCTGGGGTCACCACTCAAGCCTGTGATTGGGCCTTATCGGTTACATGGGGCACGCTGGTGTCATAAAGTCAGCATACCCCACGTGACCACTGAAGCCCAATCACAGGCCTCAGCGATCAGGGACACATGATGTCAGCCACAGACCTGAAGAGGAAGCCGGAGACAGTGGAACAACACAAAGATGCCCAGGAGAGGTGAGGCAATAACTGTTTCTTATTTTCCATCACCTCGACTGGGCCTCTACTTTTTTTAATAGCACTAAATCGAACCAGTGGGTCGAAATTTGAAACGTTGAAACGAATATCCTGGTATTCCCTGAAGAGGCTCGAGGGGAACTCTTGGGAGCATATTATATTGTGTGGAGCCACTGTGGAACAATATACTGGGGGGGACCTCTAGGGAGCATATTATATTGTGTGGGGCCGTTGTGGAGCATTATACTGGAGGGCACTGTGGGGAGCCCATTATAATGTGTGGGCTGCTTGGGAGCTTATTATACTGTGTGGGGCCACTGTGGAGCATTATACTGTGGGCGCATTGTGGGGAGCCTATTATACTGTGTGGGGCCACTGTGAAGCATTATACTGTGGAGGGCACTGTGGCACATTATATACCATGTGGAGCATTATACTATCAAGGAAGGGGCTCAAAATTCCTAATGGCAGCCCTGTGTCCTATACCTGCATCACAGCTCCCTCACTAAAAACTTGCACATGCATGGGGTGCTCCATGGCCATGTCATTCCCAATACAGTACCGTGCAGGGGCAGTCACAGTACTATAGGGGATGACAATAGTGGGTAAATACTCTGTAACGCCAGATTTCAGATATGCAAGATTTCAGTGAAGAAGCCATGATTTAGGCTATTAGCAGGAAGCTGTTGGGTGGGCTCCCAGAACAAGCTTCTCTGGTGGGCCATAGACCCTTCAGTCTGACACTTTATACACAATACTTGCATATAAGACACACCCGACATACAGGCCACTCATATGTTTGACACATGATGCATACTGTGCAATGTGGGGGTAATTGACTATACAATGCAGTGTATTCAGGGCCGAATCTCGCCTCAGGTGGCAGATTGCCAGGTCCCTGAGTGGACGCCACTGACAGTATTTGTTGGGCAACTGAAGATTTGTCTCGCAAGGTTTGCCTAGCTGTTTCATTCAGACCAAACACGTCCAACATGAAACTGCTATTATTATACTCTGGGGTCTCTTCAAACCCCATAGTATAATGAGTGGAGGCCCAGAGGAGGTGATTAAACACAACAAACAGTGTTACTCACCTCCCCTGGGCTCCGGCATGGCTCCCTGTTCTCTTCAGCGCTGCCTGATATGGGGAACCACTGAGGTCTGTGATTGGACCTAGTGGTCATGTGGGTCACATCAGCGTCATTATGCATCATTACGCCAACGTAACTGCTGAGACCCAATCGCAGGTCTCAACGGTCTGTGATGCTGGAGCACAAAAGGAAGTGAGTAACACAGTTTATTATGTTTATATATATTTTATTTATGTATGTATATATACTATGTTTATAAATGTTTATCTAAAGTGACCTGAAATTTTGGGTAATTTGTAGGGGTTACTGTGGGATGTTATACTGTGTGGAGGGGCCACTATGGGATGCTATACTTGTGGAGGGGCCAATATGGGACATTATGCTATGTGAAGGGACTACTGTGGATCATTATACTGTGTGGAGGAACCGCTATGAGGCATTATACTGTGTGGATGGGTCACTATGGGACATTATACTGTATGGAGGCCACTATGGGACATTATACTGTGCCGAGGGGCCGCTATGGGACATTATACTGTGTTGAATGACCACTATGGGATACAATAGTGTGCAGAGGGCCAGTATGGAACATTATACTGTGTGAAGGGGTCACTATGGGACATTATATTGTGTGCTCAATGGGACATTATTCTTCAATAGGTTTTCTAGGAACTGGATAAACTCTGAGTGAGCTGGGGCAGAAGTAACATTATATAATAATAATAATAATAATAATAATAATAAAAAACATACTCACCTGTCCTTGAAACTCTGATGTCTGCCACCATAGCTCATTTGGTTTTGCACCTTGCCTTCATTACCCAGAAGCCTTGTACCTCACATGACTGCTGGGGCCAATCAACAGGCTCAGCGGTTGCTGAAGAGGGACAGGTGATATCACTCACATATGTCACCAGTCCCTCTCCAGCAACTGCTGAAGTAATTGGCCTCAGTGGTAGGGTGGGGCTCATGGCTTTTGAAGATCGAGGCATTGTGCGTGACCAAACAAGCTTTAGTGGCAGACACTGGAGTGCTGAGGACAGGTGAGCATGGTTTTTTTATGTTATACCTTCCCCTTGTGTGCTATGTTTTTTGTTTTTTTTTGGCCCCTTCCCCCAGAGTCCGTCCAATTCATGGATAATCCCTTTAAAATGAGCTCTGAGGATGCATGTATGTCCCTGGCTTCTTCCAATCACTGTGCATGCTCCAAGGGCTCAGTGACTTATCTCATTCAGGCAGCTTCAGTGCTGAGTGGTGTGCATGCACAGTGTTAGTCAAGCCTAATTTTCTAACTTAGGTGGGGTCCCATTTCAATTTCTGTGTCAGGCAGCAGAAAAGCCAGAATCTACCCTGCCTCAATTACCTTGGCATGACCCTAGCTATACACATGCTTCCCTGTCTGATCCATTGGTTGCTTAATACTCTGCAGACATAACTAGAGATGAGCGAATTTCTCATAAGTTCGATTCGGCAGTTCGATGCGAAGTTCCAAAAAAAATTCGCTTCTATCTGAATTACTTCACGGCGAATAAAGAGCTATTTCCGGGCTACAGAGAGCCGGGATGGGCGGGAGGGCAGCAAAATGCCGGAAGCCCTTGGATGCCGTGGTCATGTTTCTCTCTCCAGCATGGACAACTTTTATTCATGTGGAAGGATCTGCTAACAAGCAAAGACACGCCTACCCAATCACATCACTAGAGATTATCTTGTGACCATCTGATGTCACAAAGGTCCTTACTAAATATTTGTTACCACGAAGCATCAGGAAATCCGGAATCGTGGAGAATTGAAGATTCCCTGAAATTCTAATCGAATTCCACTTCTGCAGAATCGATTCGCTCATCTCTAGGCATAACCTACAGATTCACATAACGGTTAAATGTGACCTATGTTTCCTTAGACTCAACTTAGGCCAACCAGAGTGGCCAATGCTGTGGCTAGTAACTGAATCAACAAGATATTATAACTTTAAGGTTGTAAACATGATGGGGTCTTTCACAATCAAGTGAAGCTTACACAGGTTGTCTTTCATATAATTGCCAGCTGACCCCATTAACATCAATGGGATCCACCTGACCCATTTGAATAATTTGTAAAAATTGATCTTTCACTTTGGTTATGGAGAGTTTGCCATAACTATACATTTTATAAGAGAACGATAACTCCCTTCAAAAGTGTATCATTGCAATTGAAATAAGAAGTACTCTTGGAACATAAAGAAGACTTGAGCAATGATAGAAGATTCTTTGCAAAAATGCTGGTAATACATCAACCTATACACTAAACTGGATAAACATTGGTCCAAGCCAATCTGAACAAATTAAATGTGAGCAAGGTTCTGAGTCCAGATGTTTTACACCTGAGTACTTAACCCCTTAACCCCACTGTGTGAGCAGGTAACTTCCATATCGGGCGTTAGCTGTGTTAGCTGTAATTGACAGCTAACACCTTACTCCATTATCCCCGGTCGAAGCTGACCGTGAGCATGAACATGACTGCAGCATCAAAGGGGTTCCGCTGCTCTAATGTCCCCTATCGCCACCAACTGTGGTGATTTTGGGGGGTGCCGACACCTAATTTTGGCAGCCCGGGGTCTGACCAGTGACCCCAGGATGCCAGGAGCCCACATACCTGGTTGATCCTGCCGAATTGAACAGAAGTCAGCCGATACATCTGCATGTATACGTGTATTGCAGTATATACTATTGAACCACTAGGATTCCAGTTCCCTAGTGGGACAATAAAAGAAAGTAAAAAAAGTGTTAAAAAAAAATGTAATAAATGAATAAAGCCCCAAAATTGCCCCTTTCCTATATAAAATTAATTGTATAAAAAAAAAAATCTAAAAATGAATAAAAACAATGCATATTTGATATCATTGCATCTGTAACAATCCATACAATAAAAAATTAATATTGGAAGTAATGTTTCATTATCTTGCCTCACAAAAAATGCTATAAAAAGTGATCAAAAAGTCATATGTACCACAAGACAGTATCAATAAAAAGTACAGCTTGCCCTGCAAAAAATAAACCCTCAACCGATTCTGTCAACCACACAATAAAAATATTACGTATTATGGTGATACAAAAACAATAGATTTATGTCCTCAAATGGGTTTTTGTTCTGCAAAATTAATAATGTATAAATAAACAATAGAAATTAGAATGAAGGTAACATGTTACTTATGCTGTATGCTGCACGGCAAAAAAATTAAACAGTAAAAAGCAATGCCAGAATTTTTTTAATCCACCGAGAAAGAGTTAATAAAATGTAGTCAATAAGCTATAGGCAACCCAAAAAGGTGTCATTGCAAAATGTATCTCATTCCACAAAAAACAGCCCTAATATATCTACACCAGAAAAAAAAAATAGCTCCTATAATGTGAAGACAAAACCCTCCAAAATTACCAAATCATTAGTACAAAACTGTCTGCTGCAAGATGGGAATAAGATGTGTGCGCACATATCATGGTACACGTACACCCCAGATTTAGAGCTTACGAGGGAAACAACACCAGAAGTGTCCCCCAGAGTGACCCCCCCAATCATAGGAGCTACTGGGAAAATAGTAGGGAATTTGGTGTTCCCAACGTACTCTGCACAGCTTACGTATTCACTTTTCACCATTCGCTGTGCATTCACATCTGGGAAAATAATGTTCACTGTACCCTATGATAAATTCTTTCAAACTGGGGTCATTCCCCAAGATATCCCCCCTGACACGTGAACCATTTCGGAAACTACACCCCTGAAAGAATTTATCCAGGGGTACAGTGAACATTTTTAACCCCCAATTGTTGCATTAACTTACTTTAAAGACATGAATGTGCAGCTGATGGTGAAAGGAGAAAATGGCAATTTTTCCAGGAATACTTCATTTTAATGTGCAATATGTTGTGCCTAGCTTGTATCAGAGACAAATGCTCCAAAAGCTGTTGTGCCCAGGATCAGGACCGGCGTCAGCACCCGGCATACCCAGCCAAGTGCTGGGGCCCCTTGCTCCTGAAGGGGTACACTCAGCTACCGGGTACTGACAGTTACTGCGTATCGATCGTGGTCGCAGGGGGTGCGATCGCAACCAAACCCGGCAGGGTATGGGGCCCGTGGACAGCTGGAGATGGCCGGGGCCCCGGACCACTATGATAGTGATCGGGAAAGCCTGGTTCCCCAACCGCTATACATACTGTTATTGGAAAGGGGCCCTGGCCATCTATTGGAAAGGCCCCTTTCCAATAGATGGCAGCCCAGGGGAGGTGACTGAAAATAATAAACACATATGCTCACCTCTCCTGGGAACAGCGTTCTCTCTGGCGCTCTTCCATCATGAGACTGTGATGACCACTAAGGACGAATCACAGGCCTCAGCAGCGACGTCTGAAGAGGGCCTGAAGACGCTAAAGATGGCAGGATGGAGCAAGGATGCCAAGGAAAGGTAAGGCAAGGTGAGTATGAGGAGACCCCAGAGTACAATAATAGCACCGAAGTGGAGGGGGGTTGTTGGGGGCCACTGTGGAGCATATACTACTGTGTGGGGGCCACTGTGGAGCATATAATACTGGGTGGGGGCCACTGTGGGGAGCATATAATACTGGGTGGGGCCCACTGTGGGGAGCATATAATACTGGATGGGGGCCACTGTGGGAAGCATATAACACTGTGTGGGGGCCACTGTGAGAAGCATATAACACAATGTGGGGGCCACTGTGGGAAGCATATTATACTGTGTGGGGCCACTGTGGGGGGAATATTATACTGTGTGTGTGGGGTGAGCAATGTGGAGCATATAATGCTGTGTGGGGGCCACTGTCGAGCATATAATACTATCTGGGGCCACTGTTGAGCATATTATACTGTTTGGGGCCCCGTAACCATCACTATCAAGAATTTGCTGTAAGGAGGGGGTAGGGGGCCACAGACAAAACTTTGCGTCTGGGCCCTCAAGACTTTAGTTACACCACTGATACATACTGTTCCCTTACGTCCCACAGCAGCACAATATGGGGTATTTCTGCCCCTATGTGTTGATAGGACAGGCTGAATTTTTAATTAGCATAATTTATGCATTACTATGTTACCCTATAAAAGGGCCAAAGAGACCTTCCCCCTTGTGTTTTTTTCTGTCCTGTGTGGTGGGACAGGTGGGGGAGGTCTTTTTTGTCCTCCCATATATTGTTTCCCCTAAAGTTTATCTTACCTTTGGGGAGTCAGTTTATACCTCTTTTTCCACTGGATGCTTCTGTGGAAAAGAAGGGGGTTTTACTTAGGCAGTACGTGCCTAGCCAAACTTTCAACCTTTACCCTGTGAAGGTTGATTTCAGTGGAACATGCAGCTGTGGTTGCATGCTGCATGTTCAGAAACCTGTACTGCAGCGCACTTGTGCGGCCTTGATATGGAGCATTGCTGTTTCACTTACCTTTTTTGTGCTTAGCCAAGCTTTCAACCTTCATTCTGTGAAGTAGTACTTGTAGCTGTTGTTGTATGCCGTATGTGGTGCAGGCCACTTGTGCGGCTTTGATGTGGTACAAGCTCCGCGGTCGCCAGTAGTAATGTCGGTCACTTTGCTTCGGAATTTTTCTTGTGTATCGGTTTTCCGGGGACTGAATTCACGGATGGACAAGTTTATATTTGCTGTGCCTTTTCTGGCATCGGTCTGTATATTTTTAGCTTAATTCTGTGTAAGCAAGGAATTAAGGTTCGCAAAGTTGCAGGGGAGAGGGGTTTTTGTGGTGCACTACTTGCTCATTCCTCCTCCCCTCCTATAGAAGCCATCTCAGTGCAGGAGATGGCTTGTCTCTTAATGATGAAGGCCTCTTACTCCACTTGGATTGCTGCTGCTACTGCTGTTATGGTGGCTCAGTGGGTAGCACTGTGGCCTTGCAATGTTGGAGTTATGAGTTCAAATCCTGTAAGGATTAGTAAGAAAAAAAACAAGTGACCTAATTTGGGTGGCTTGTACACACTGTGAGCATGGAATGAGTCATACTCTTTCACTAATCTCCAAGAAGACTTCCATGTGATTGATGAGATGCTCATCAGATGAAGATACCTTGGAGAATTCCAGCAGACCTCTTTCCTCGATAGAAGATAGAGGAAAGTCCATCTGAGATGTTGATGGGAAAGCCCTCCACTTCCACCAATTGGGGGCCTAGGGCCTTACAAGTAGTTGTAACACTGATAAACTCATGCTATTGGAGTGCAAACATCCTGAAAGAGCCACTATTTTATCCAGGAGGTTAAAGCCTTATTTCCTATTGTGGAATCCCAGTTGGACCAATGGGTCCCCTCCTAAAGTCGATATGGCAGTAGCCAAATTGTCCCGGCGGATGATGGCTCCATCCTCCAGGACCCTATGCATAGGCGCATGGAGTGCACCTTCAGAAGGGCTTATTCTGGGTCCTCTGCTCAGACCTCGGTGGCCATTGCCTCTAATGAGGTATCAAACAAGTTGCACTCTGATCTAGCCCAACTAGAGAGGGACTTTTACTCTGGAGTCCAGAGATTACCTCTTATAATTTTTGAGCTCAGTCTCTATCCGAGGCCTCTCAACCTCAGATTAAGCTGGCTGAAAAATCTATGGCCCTCTCCACTGCAGCCAGAAGACCGTTATGGGTAAAACCCTGGAGAGTTGATATATTATTATTATTGTTTATTTATATAGCACCATTAATTCCATGGTGCTTTACATTTGCAGATTTACATAGGGTACACAGGATGTACAAAACAGATAATGCTAACAGAGACCAACTGGCACAGTGGGATAGAGGGCCCTGCCCACAAGGGCTTACAATCTATGAGGGAAGAGGGATAGAGACAGAAGGTGAGGGGAGAGGCTGTACAGATGGTGGTGTGGTGACAGTAGCGTTATTGGAGGTTGTAGGCCTTCCTGAATAGGTGAGTCTTCAGGGCCTTCTTGAAGCTTGTGATTGTGGGGGTCAGTCTTATGTGTCTTGGTAATGACTTCCAGAGTATGGGGGATGCATGGGAGAAGTCTTAGAGACGTTTGTGTGAACAGCGGATAAGAGCAGAGGGGAGTAGGAGGTCTTTGGAGGATCGGAAGTTACGTGCGGGCAGGTAGTGGGAGATTAGGTCTGAGATATATGGAGGGGATAGGTTGTGGATGGCTTTGTATGTCAGCATTAGTAATTTGAACTCTATTCGCTGGGCAACGGGTAGCCAGTGAAGGGATTGGCAGAGGGGGGCAGCCAATGAAGAAAGGGGGAAGAGGTGTATTAGGCGAGAAGCACAGTTTAAGGTGGATTGGAGGGGGGCGAGGGTGTTAGCTGGGAGGCCATGGAGAAGGGTGTTACAGTAGTCTAGGTGGAAGATGAGGGTGTGGACTAGCATCTTTGTAGTTTCAGGGGTGAGGAAGGAGCGGATTTGATGGATGTTCTTGAGTTGGAGGCGGCAGGAGGTGTTGAGGGTTTGAATATGTGGCTTAAAGGATAGGTCAGAGTCTAAGGTTATCCCATGGCAGCGGGCTTGTGGGACTGGGGTGAGAGTGATTCCATTAATTTTGATAGATGGGTCAGGTAGGGGGGGTCGTGCGTTGAGGGGTGAAGATTATGAACTCCGTTTTCTCCATGTTGAGTTTGAGAAAGCAGGAGGAGAGAAAGGAGGCTATGGCTGCTAGACATTCTGGGACTCTGGACAACAGAGAGGTAATGTCTGGTCCAGAGAGATATATTTGGGTGTCGTCAGCATAGCAATGGTAATGGAAACCATGGGATTCTATGAGTTGGCCAAGGGCTAGGGTGTAAATGGAGAACAGGAGGGGTCCTAGGATGGAGCCTTGGGGGGCACCTACAGAAAGAGGAAGTGGCGGGGAGGTGGTGTGCGAGTGGGAGACGCTGAATGTGCGGTTGGTGAGGTATGAGGAGATACAGGAAAGGGCCAGGTCTGAGATGCCAAGGGATGAGAGAGTTTCTAGCAGGAGGGAATGGTCGACTGTGTCAAAGGCAGAGGAGAGGTCGAGGAGGAGGAGGACAGAATAGTGACGTTTGGCTTTGGCAGTTAGAAGGTCGTTAGTGACCTTTGTTAGGGCAGTTTCTGTAGAGTGATGGGGTCTGAAGCCTGACTGTAGTCTGTCAAAGAGCATATTGGACGAGAGATAGGAGGACAGTTCGGAGTGGACGTGTTGCTCCAGTAATTTTGAGGCATATGGGAGCAGTAAGATGAGGTGATAGTTGGCTCGAGAGGATGGGTCCAGGGAGGGTTTCTTAAGTATAGGTGTGACAATGGCATGTTTGAAGGCGGAAGGGAAGGATCCATTGGTTAGGGATAGGTTGAAGAGATGAGTTAGGGCAGGAGTCATGTCTTCCGAGAGTTTTGGGATGAGATGTGACTGGATTGGGCCGAGTGCACAGGAGGTGAGGTGGGATTTAGAGATTAGGGTGGAGAGCTTTTCATCAGTGATGGTGGAGAAGCAGGTTAAAGATGAAGAGCACCGAGCAGTTGGATAGAGTGGTTGTTGGGGGTGTAGGTTGAGACTGTCTCTGATGGTGTCAATTTTGCTTTTGAAATAAGAGGCAAAGTTGTCAGCTGTGATAAGTGATGTCGGACGGGGCACAGGAGGACGGAGAAGGGAGTTGAAGGTAGTGAATAGCTGTTTGGGGTTGTGGGATAGGGCAGATATTAGTGCGGTGAAGTAGACCTGCTTATATAGCCTCCAAGTATAACTTGTATTCCCTGCTTTGAGCTGCATAAACCTTTCAGCAGAGGCCTGGATGAGATCATGGAGCTTCTAGCCGACAAGATGGGTAAGAGACTACCTCAATCATTTAGAGGCAGATCAAGACCACCTGGCAGAGTCAGAGGTTATCAGCCTCAGTCTAGACCTCAGTTCCAGAGGCATCCTAGATACCAGTCTAAGGGTTTTGGATGGAAATTCCCCAAAGAAGGGGACAAGAGAAGCCTAACTTTTGACGCTAGCTATTTTCTTCCTGTGGCAGAGACTCCTTGGGAGACGACTCTGCAAATTTTTCACCTTCTGCAGGAGAAGAGTCAAGACCCTATGGTCTTGCAAATAGTACAGCGGGGATGTGCGATTGATTTTCTTCATCCGCTCAAGACCGATTCATTATGACCCGCTCCCTTCCTGCGGCTCAGCAAGTTATACTGGAAAGTTCCATTCACAATTACATCTACAATGGGGTCTTGAAAGACGTCCCCCCCTCTGATGTAGGATTCGGTGTTTACTCCCCAGTTTTTCTGGTGCTAAAATCTACAGGCGACTGGAAGATGATTATAGATCTAAGATATCCGAATCTCTTCATAAGGAATGAAGAGATTCGGATGGAAATTCGTTACATCTTTTCTACTGCAGGGCAAGTTCCTTGACACCCTAGACCTAAAGGATGCCTATCTACTCATTCTAGTTTATCCTCTGCACAGAAGGTATCTCAGAATTGCTGTCTCAGCTCTCAGACACAGGAAGCATATTTAGTTGCGGCATCCTGTTGGCTTCCCACACCTTTACCAAGATGGTGGCGCCAGTAGCAGCCGCACTCAGACTTCAAGGTCTATTCATAGTGCCATACTTGAACGACTGGCTAAATAAGAGCTCAGTCAAAATCCATCCTGCTCCAGCATTTGCAGATAGCCATGTTCTTCAACTCCTAGGTTGGCTAATAAATTGGGGAAAGACAGAGGTGATTCCTGGGGTTTGTCCTGGTCTTAGACCGCATGAAAATTTCCTAAACTCCTTCAAGGAATGAAAGGTTAACCACAGCGGTCTGGTATCTTTTCAGAACATGCCTGATATTTATCAGGACAGCTATGAGAGTCCTAGGCCTAAAGTCATCCTCAGCCATGGCAGTCCTTTGGGCGTTATGGCATATGCATCCTCTTCAGATGGAAGCTCTAAAGGCCTGGAATTGTACTCCTCTGTCTCGACAAGAAGATCAGACTTTCCTCCAGTACCCGTCTTTCCCTCAGATGGTGGATACACCTGAAAGACGGATGTCCACAGTCCAACCTCGTTGGACCCTGTTGACTACCGATGCATCCCTCTCAGGGCACAAAGGTGGGCATTGTTAGTGTGTAGTGGGCAGGGAGGGGCATTATTACTTTGCAGGGGCATGACAGTGGGAATTATTACTATGGGCATCAGTACTGTGTAGGGGCACAGAGGTGATCGTGAATACCATGGGAGGCATTAGTAAATCATTTTAATTATATAATCAAATTTGATTATGATAAAAGTGTGTGGTCACCATTATTCTATTGAATACAAAAGTTGGCACTCTTACTGTGGTGCATTTCTACCGTCTGCAGCACAACTAATGTCTTGGGCAAAATATTAGGCACTATCTGGCATTATATGTTATTAGGGGCAACAGAGCATCTGTGTAGAAGAGGTATCTGTCACTGTATTGTGGTAATATTGATTTTTGTATAGTGGCAGTAAGAGTATAGTGGTATTATTAAGGTTATGTTCACACTAACGCTCATTCTCCGTTAAGGGTTTCCATACCCAAATCCGCTTAAAAAATGCGAAGAGAAAAATCCTCCAAGCAGGACTCTTTTCTCCGTATTTTTCGGGCGGAAACCTGGCATTGCATAGAGGTATCATTGGTAACATTAGTGCATCGGGTGCTTGCTTCCAAAACAGTATGGACATAATATGTACAGTTGGTTTTTGTATAGCATTATTATTCAATAAAGACATATGTCTTATAAGATCCTAGAAAATACTCTAATGCTAGAAATCAATTCAGCAGCACTCTACACAGTGTGTACCAACTGAATGCGTTTGGAACAATATGTGAGAATTTGGGGCCCCACTTTTAATTTTTCCCAGGGCCACATTTTGTCTAAAACCAGCCCCGGCAGTAGGTATCTATTTTAGAACCATTTTATTAATTAATTACTTATTTATTAGATTTATATTTATGTATATACTTTTGGATGAAATACTTTTTATTATATCATTTTTTTCCTTTTAATATAGATGACCTTATATACATTTGTAATCTTGTAATATGTGGATGCTATTTTATTATATTATGATGTATGAATTTATTTGTGGGTTATAGTATACATTATGATACATTATACATATGTTATATGCTAATTAGTCTGAAACCTGACCCCACCAGTATGCAGAAGCAACAGTACCCTTTCATTATACTATTCCCACTGAATATTGCAGTGTGTTCTGGGTATTACTATGTACTTACGAATGTTTAGGGTACTGTTCACGCCGTGCTACCCATGTGGGAGTATTTTTTGAATAATTGTTCCCACATGTTTGCTAGAACAAGTGGTTTTGCTTTTCTAGAAACACTTAGCTATTGGGGTAGTAGATAACCATCTACTAACATGAGAAGTATCTGACTCCAGGTGCAGTGGCACCGGTTCATTTTATTGTGTCTCCTAGTTTGCCATTTTTTGAAACCCTGAATATTTTGAATGAAGGGTATTTGAGCTCCCAGGCTCTTCTAGTTTGTGGCAGACTGGAACACCTTATCTAGGTTGTATAGGTCCCTGCTGTTTGTGGCTAGGAGCATTTAATGATTTTACTCTATTTCCTTTTCAGACAAGTTTCAGTAAAGGTTTTTAGATATCACCTTTGGTCTGTAAATTTTGATCCTTTGGACAAACACTTTATACACATGCAGCGCAGAGGTACTTTATCTAGTTTATTTAAAAGGACAACACTATGGGCATCATCCAGTGGTTTAGACCATGTTTGGAATAATGTCCAATACAGTGTTTTTAAAAAATGCAAATATACAGCAGTGGGAAAAAATGGGTAAAGTTCTCATTTGTTCATATTGTTTTGGTATTTAAAATGTGTGCCATTAATTTCCTAATATCTAATATAAGTCTACAAAGATGGGTATATCTTTTAAAAAAAATAAGGACACTGGTAAATTTTATTACTAACAATTCATTGTTAAGATTTCCAAAAAAAAGAAAAAAAGAAAAAAAGAAACATCACATTCGGATTGAGAAAAAGTTTCCTGAAGTCTTAGACAAGTGACTTAGTTACAGAGCTAATAAATGCAAATTAGGAAATGCAGATAAGGAAAGAATAATAAGCTTCTAGCAAATACAAAAAGCCATATCTGCTTAATGGAAAAGTGAAGCTTTGAACTGACTGAAAATAATATCTGAGAACATGTTGCTTGGGAAAAAAAAGAGTTCATGACAGTTTCAGTCATTTGCAATCTACAGGAACCACAGGACTGAAGTCCAACCTATTTTCAATGCTGTGTGAAAATCACTAAAGCAAAGGAACCTGTATTCTTGTTCTTAATGTTTTATATGTTTCCTATGATGTGCATTGAAGTCTTGTAGTTTGGAAAGTTACTTTACAATTTTTTTTTTTATTTTGTAGATAGAATTATTTGTTATGTGGCTTATTTAGCAAGACACAGCAAACACTATAGTAAAAAAAAAATCAAGCCAAGGTTGTTGCCCATTGCACAGTAAACTGTGGAAAATGGAATCCCTGCTTATTATTTACCATGTACCAGGAACAATTACACTGCTTATCATATGCACATAAGGAATTATGTTTAACTGAGGACCCACATTGTGGAAGAGTGAAGAAATCAGGCGATAGCTCTTAGAGGCTAACTGAGTATATTTAGTATAGTATATAGTATATATACTATAGTAAGCTTTCGGAAGTACTAGCTTCCTTCATCAGACATGGTGTTATATACTATACTAAATATACTCAGTTAGCCTCTAAAAGGTATCACCTGATTTCTTTACTCTTCCACTACTTTCAATGGCTAACACGGTACAACATTATACTGCCCCACATTGTTAATACTGATTTATTTTATTTTTGTTGCAGATTTTGCTGCAGTTTTTTGAGCCAAAGTCAGGAGTGGATTGAGCAAAAGAAAGAAGTAGAAGTGCTTCCTATGTATTTCCCATTCCTTCTGTATCCATACCTGGGTTTGGCTCAAAAAACTAGCAGCAAAATCTGAATTCAGCGCGCTGTCTGCTTTCCCGTTATGTGGCCCGGGGCTGGAGCTATCGGTGCCTGTAGTTCTCAGCCCCATCGTCAGAAGGGCGTTTCTGACAGTCTAGCTTGGCTGTCATCACTGGACTGTAAGGAATGCCCCCTCTGACAGTACAGGCTATGGATGAGTACTGTCAGAGGGGGCATTCTTTACCACCCTGTGATGATGCTGAGCTGTGAGGAATGCCCCCTCAGTACAGCGCTATGGAGGAATACTGTCAGGGAGGGCGTTCCTCACAGCCAAACTAGACTGTCAGAAACACCCTTCTGATGATGGGGCACAGAACTACTGGCACCGATATCTCCAGCCCCGGGCCCCATAACGTGAAAGCAGACAGTGCGCTGAATTCAGCGGTATGTAAAGCCGCATATACATGAGGACGTGAAAGGTCCTCTTTAAATTGGAAAGAGTAAGCACTAAGACTTTCTAGACTACTTCAGAAACCGACCTCAGTATGTAAGAGCCCGAGACTGTGTGTCAGATACCATGATCTGTAATATGGGGGCACCTCAGGGTAAAGTTCTTGCCCCTTTCTTCTTCACACTGTACACTGCAGATTTTAGGTGCAACTCATCTAGCTGCTACCTACAGAAGTATTCTGCAATAGTAGGTTTCATCACAGATGATGATGACAGGGAGTACAGAGAACTGAACCTGAATTTTTGGGACTAGTGCCAGTGGAACCACCTAAGGATTAATGCCAGGAAGACCAAGGAGATGGTGGTGGACTTCCGTAAATGCGGATGCCCTCTTAAACCAGTGGACATCAAGGGGACGGGCATAGAGATTGTCAACACCTATAAGTACCTGGGTGTGCTCCTTAATAATAAGCTGGACTGGGCAGATCACATGGAGGTCCTGTACAGGAAGGGCCACAGCAGGCTCTACCTACTTAGGAGGTTGAGAGCCTTTGGAGTCCAGGGGGCACTTCTTAGGATTTTTTTCAACTCAGTAGTGGCATAAGCCATCTTCTTCGGAGTGGCCTGCTGGGGGAGCAGTATATCATACAAGGATAGAAATACACTCGACAAGCTGATTAGGAGGGACAGCTCTGTCCTGGGGAGCCCACTGGACCCGATGCAGGCAGTGGGTGATAGAAAAATACTGTCTGTGGTGTGCTCCATGCGGGAGAATAAGTCCCATCCCATGCATGAGACCGTGATAGCGATGGGCAGTACTGTCAGTGACTGACTACTTCACCCTAAGAGTGAGAAGGAGTGCTACCAGAAGTCTTTCCTCCCTGCGGCGGTCAGGCTATACAACCAACTCTGACCTAAGTGGAGATCAATCCATACAGAAAACTGAAATAACTTTCTGTCTGGGATATCCCCCCCACTTGTTATCTGTCTGTCTATCTATCTACTATCAATGAAATGCCTCTACCTTAGAACATTCTTGTATATGTTTGTATTGTTTATCTTTGCTGCTGTAACACACTGAATTTCCCCATGGTGCGACTATTAAAGCATGATGATTATTATTAAAAGCACACCCTCTGTGGAACCTATTAGGTTTCAATGTTATGGCCAAAAATCCTTACTCCCTTCAGGTTTGAGACTCATCTCATGTCATGTGGCATTGAACAGACAACCACTACATGTGTATCTCTATTGATTGAGTTTGCTTACTTGTATAGCACCATCACATTCTGCAATGCTTTACAGACATTGTCAGTCACTGTCCAATATAGGGCTCACAATCTACATTCCCTATCACTATGTCTTTGGAGTGTGGGAAGAAACCCACACAAACACAGGCAGAACATACAAACTCCTTGCAGATGTTGTCCTTGGCAGGATTTGAACCCAGGACTCCAGTGCTGCAAGACTGTAGTGCTAACCACTGAGCCACCGTGCTTCCCCCTGGTACCTCCTTGGGAATTTTCTAGACTTTAAATGTAGAAAATGAGAAAAGGCTTCCAGGACATCAAGTACATGGAACTGCAGTGGAACCAGGTTAAGCACTACTCACTGATGACCATTTTGTCAGTGTACTAACAAAGACACAAAAAACAGTACCGCACAATATCTAGTGTAGTACCTTTGACTTCAACATATAAAAAGAGAAGTGGGCAACGAAAAGCCGCTCACCTTTTGGGGTTGTGAAAAGGTCACATCTCACTGAAGTGCAGAATCAATTGATGAAATTTGTTGTCAAGAAAGCTGCTGGATCACCGTCACAAGGGCGTTTTTACATCAAGTATTCCAAGAAGGACCAAAGACCACAACCACAACCAAATGAATGGAATGAGGAATGTAGAAAAAGGAACTGTGCTTACCAGGATGTCTTAGAGGATTCCTTTATTCATACCATAAAACGTAACGCTCTTCGGAGTTCTAGAATGCTCCTTTTTCAAATGTATAATTTGGTAGATATGACACATAGCAAGACAAGACAGTTTTAAATAGCAAAGACAAAATGGTGCATACCCATTGGGGTGTGTCCTAGAAAAACATCAATAAACACATTTAGAAATAAAACAATAAATGTTCAACCATCTTACCTTATAAAATATAATCGTTATGGTGTATTCATCTAAATTCACATAAAAAGATCCATATAATCAGATAGAAAGACATACTGACTCAGTTGGAGACGTGTATGGCATCCACGTGGTAAATAATGTGCATGTCTGCTTATATTCCTGCACAGCAGGATCGTATCAGATCCAAGGAAACATAAAAAAGCGGTGTAGGGAACTTCACGCATGCGCACTACCGTGATGTTTATGTAAGGTAAAGCCAGGTCTGCGCAAGGAACTGCTTACGTGGGACCTGAAAAAGAAACTATGGGCATCATCATTATACAAGGATTACCAGTGAAGAGAAACCCACGCATGTGCATATTGCACTGTATAGGTATTAAAGCGCTACTGCTGGCATTCTAAGTAGTGGTAATTGTACTATACGGACAATGAGAACTCATGTGGTTGTGAACAGTCAACCACTAGATGTGTGTCTCTGTTAATTGATGGTAATTCTACAAATTTGACAGAAGGTAAACTGAAATTAGTAGATAAACAGAAAGAGAGGTTGCAAATAGTGTCACATGTAAATCTTATTAAGAAAGTCAGCTATATTAAATTCTGAATAGACAGTCAGGCAAATATATTGTAGATACAGAAGTAGAAACTCACTCTTAGATGTGGACGTCATTACGGCCGTCTTCATGGAGATGCGCGTATGCGCACTCAATGCTCTCAGATCGCTATTGCATAGACTGCATGTGTGCATGCATATTTTATGCTCCCACATGGCTTCTGAAAAGAAGCCGGAATGGGGGTTAGCAGCTACTTACAGTGGGGAAAAAAAAAGTATTTAGTCAGCCACCAATTGTGCAAGTTCTCCCACTTAAAAAGATGAGAGAGGCCTGTAATTGACATCATAGGTAGACCTCAACTATGAGAGACAAAATGAGAAAACAAATCGAGAAAATCACATGGTCTGATTTTTTAAGAATTTATTTGCAAATTATGGTGGAAAATAAGTATTTGGTCACCGACAAACAAACAAGATTTCCGGCTCTCATAGACCTGTAACCTCTTCTTTTAGAGGCTCCTCTGTCCTCCACTCATTGCCTGTAGTAATGGCACCAGTTTGAAATTGTTATCAGTATAAAAGACACCTGTCCACAACCTCAAAAAGTCACACTCCAAACTCTACTATAGTGAAGACCAAAGAGCTGTGGAAGGACACCAGAAACAAAATTGTAGACCTGCACCAGGCTGGGAAGACAGAATCTGCAATAAGCAAGCAGCTTGGTGTGCAGAAATCAACTGTGGGAGCAATAATTAGAAAATGGAAGACATACAAGACCACTGATAATCTCCCTCGATCAGGGGCTCCACGCAAGATCTCACCCCGTGGGGTCAAAATGATCACAAGAACGGTGAGCAAAAATCCCAGAACCTCATGGGGGGACCTAATGAATTACCTGCAGAAAGCTGGGACTAACGTAACAAAGGCTACTGTCAGTAACACACTACGTTGCCAGTGCCAGACGTGTCCCCCTGCTTAAGCCTGTCTGAAGTTTGCTAGGGAGCATTTGGATGTTCCAGAAGAGTATTGGGAGAATGTCATATGGTCAGATGAAAGCAAAGTAGAACTGTTTGGTAGAAACACAACTCGTCGTGTTTGGAAGAGAGTGAATGCTGAGTTGCATCCAAAGAACACTATACCGACTGTGAAGCATGGGGATGGCAACATCATGCTTTGGTGCTCTTTCTCTGCAAAGGGAACAGGACGATTGATCCTTGTACATGAAAGAATGAATGGGGCCATGTATCGTGATATTTTGAGTGCAAACCTCCTTCCATCAGCAAGGGCATTGAAGATGAAAAGTGGCTGGGTCTTTCAGCATGACAATGATCCCAAGCACACCGTTAAGGCAATGAAGGAGTGGCTTCGTAAGAAGCATTTCAAGGTCCTGGAGTGGCCTAGCCAGTCTTCAGATCTCAACCCCATAGAAAACCTTTGGAGGGAGTTGAAAGTCTGTGTTGCCCAGTGACAACCCCAAAACATCACTGCTCTAGAGGAGATCTGCATGGAGGAATGGGCCAACATATCAGCAACAGTGTGTGCCAACCTTGTGAAGACTTACAGAAAATGTTTGACCTCTGTCATTGCCAACAAAGGATGTATAGCAAAGTATTGAGATGAACTTTTGTTATTGACCAAATACTTATTTTCCACCATAATTTGCAAATAAAGTCTTTAAAAATCAGACAATGTGGTTTTCTGGATTTGTTTTCTCATTTTGTCTCTCATAGTTGAGGTCCACCTATGATGTCAGTTACAGGCCTCTCATCTTTTTAAGTGGGAGAACTTGCACAATTGGTGGCTGACTAAATACTTTTTTTCCCCACTGTATAATCCTATATGGTATGCAAAAAAAAAAAAGCTAGTGGAGTTTAAGTGGGGTCTTGTGTTTCTATATGGACTGCACAGCTTGTATAATTAAAAGTTGTAGTGGTAGTAGATCATACTCATTTATCATATTGTGTTAAGGCTTTTCTTATATATATATATATATATATATATATATATATTGTGGTAAAGTGTATGATAAAGTGCTGGACGGGGTTTATATCTTGTCTGGTTTCCTCAGCCAGGCAAGGTAACGGAAACCCAGGTAGGTACATGTTGCCTTAGCAAAACATAGTCTTCTAGGGATTTTCTTTAAATTACATGGCCTGGATTTTCTGGACTGGAGGACAGGTTAGTAGTGGGAGTCTTCCCGTTCACACCACTGGTCCACTACTGGGTTTTCCCTTACTCTCAGGTGCTCTCAGCTGAGGCTTCCTGTCATTGATTGCTGAGGAAGGAAGCCTGGCAAAAGGAGGGCTGACAAGTGGCAGGCTGGGAGAGAGAGCACCCCTAGAGTGGAGGTTTGCACACTTTGACACTGTGTCTGATGTTATGTATTTTCCTGCACTAGGCTAGTGAGGGGCACGGTGCTGTTTAGCTAGAGCCGGACAGGCTTAGGCTTTTGTTTTGTTTATGTAATGATGCTTTGTGCTGAAGTGCCTAAATAAAGCACCTTTAGACATTTTAAACCCGCTCCCTGCGTGAACTTGGTCATTGCCGCCCCCACCGTGTGAGCTGTTCCCTACAATATATATATTTTTTTTTTTAGTTCCAGGCTATTTGTTTCCATCGAGCCTCTACTAACCCCAACACATGCTCATGGTATCCATTCCGTGTCAGTTTGGGTATTTATCTATATCTATACCATCTATATAACTGAATCTGCATGTACATTTGATTTGAGAAAGAGGTTTATACCTCAAAACGCGTCATCCTGGTACTTTATTTATGCAATTTTTATTTAATAAACCAATCTTTTGAATCCGGTTGGTTCAGCATCAGTTTTTTTCTGACACACTGACAAATGGTCGTCAGTGAGGGGAGCTAAACATGGTTCCATCACTCTTCCATGTTCTTGATATTCTGGAAACCTTTTACCATTATATGAAAACACAGTCGAGAACTGGGATTTTTATATCACATATTATACAGCTGCATATAAATATCCTAATCCCGACTGTGTTTCCAACCAGTGGTATCTCTGGAAATATTTTAGATAGCACTGCAAAAGCAAGTTTTTATGTTTTATAATGTCCGATATAACTGTTTGAAGTGACCCACCTCTATTGTCATTTTCACTACATGTTGCACAGCCCAATACTCCTAGCCCCTTACTCCCATACACAGTAACATTCAGTGAGAGGCAGAAACAACTCTCAATACAGAAGCCAGGAAATTAACAAAATTTGTTAATGACAAAAATACGGGCAGAAAATCAAATGTTGTTGAAAAGTTTAGTTACACCTTAAGACATATAAAATATTTGTACAAAGAATACATAAATACATAGTTGAATGAATTGACTATCTGCACATCTTATAAATTCTGCAGCCATTTCTACACACACACACAGATATAGCTTGCAAAATGCATTTGTACAGCCAATTCTCTCATTGGCATGTCCAGGTATATATATATTGAGGAGCTGAAAGTATACAGTTTTATTATAGCAGGATGTTACCATCATGTTTCTCAGTGTAAGTGTCAATGTTTGTAAGTATTTATACATTATTACTAAAGGAGCATCTCATCATCATTTTTGTAAATATTTATACAGTATTACTACAGTAGCAGCTCATAATCATGTCTCTTAGTGTATATATAGTGTTACTTTAATAGCATCTCAACATCATGTTAGTGTATATAAAGTATTTCTATAGTACCATCTCATCATCATGTCTGTAAGTGTATATACAGTATTACTACAGCAGCATCTCATCATCATATCTCTAAGTGTATATACAATATTACTACAGCAGTATATTATGACAAAGTCTGTCAGAATATATACAGTATTAGTGCAGCATTATCTCATCATCATGGATATTAGTGTATATACACTTTTACTATATTAGCAAGTCAACATCATATCTGCCATTGTATATACAGTATTACTTTAGCATCATCTCATCATGTCTGTCAGTGTGTGTGTACAGTATTACCAAAGCATCAACTCTTCTTCATATATGTCAGAATATATAAAGTATTACTACAATATCCTGTTTTCATCATATCTGTCAGATATATACAGTGGCTTGCAAAAGTATTTATATCCATTGAACTTTTTCACATTTTTCCATCTTAAGCATTCAACCCCTGTATTCTGATACCCCTAAATAAAATCCAGTGCAATCAATTGCCTTCTGAAGTCACTTAATTAATAGAGTAAAGCTGTGTGTAATTTAGTCTCAGTATAAATACACCTGTTCCGTGAAGGCCTCAGTGGTTTGTTAGAGCACACTAGTGAACAAACAGCATCATGAAGACCAAGGAACTCACCAGACAGGTCAGAGATAAAGTTGTGGAGAAGTTTAAAGCAGGGTTAGGTTATGAAAACATATACCAAGATTTGAGCATCCCAAGGAGTACTGTTCAACCCATCATTCAAAAATGAAAAAATTTTTCCAAAATTGCAAACCTACCAAAACATGGCTGTCCACCTAAACTAACAGATCGAGAAAAGAGAGCACTGGTCAGAGAAACAGCCAAGAGGCCCATGGTCACTCTGGAGGAGATATAGAAATCCACAGCTCAGGTGGGAGAGTCTATCCACAGGACAGCTACAAACAACAAATCTAGCCTTAATGGAAGAGTGGCAAGAGGAAAACCATTGTTGAAAGAAAGACATAAGAAGTGTTGTTTTCAATTTGCCACAAGCCATATAGGGGAAACAGCAAACATATGGAAGAAGGTGCTCTGTTCAGATGAGACCAAAGTTGAACTTTTTGGCCTAAATGCAAAGCGCTATGTGTGGCGGAAAAGTAACACTGCTCATCACCCTGAACACACCATCCCCACTGTGAAACATGGTGGTGGCAATATCAT
This sequence comes from Leptodactylus fallax, assembly GCA_947044405.1. Classification (NCBI taxonomy): domain Eukaryota; kingdom Metazoa; phylum Chordata; class Amphibia; order Anura; family Leptodactylidae; genus Leptodactylus; species Leptodactylus fallax. The sequence goes on from CAMRHE010000024.1 coordinate 7,124,989, forward strand.
GCTGTGGGGATGCTTTTCTACAGCAGGGACAGAGAAGCTGGTCAGAGTTGATGGGAAGATGGATGGATCTAAATACAGAGCAATCCTGGAAGAAAACGTGTTGGAGGCTGCAAAGACTTGAGACTGGGAAGACAATGACCCTAAACATACAACCAAAGCTACAGTGGAATGGTTTAGATCAAAGAATATTCATGTGTTAGAATGGCCCCGTCAAAGTCCAGACCTAAATCCCATTGAGTATCTGTGGCAAGACATGTAAATTGCTGTTCACAAACACTTTCCATCCAATCTGGCTGAGCTTGAGCTATTTTGCAAAGAAGAATGGGCAAAAATCTCAGTCTCTAGATGCGCAAAGCTGGTAGAGACATACCCCAAAAGACTTGCAGCTGTAATTGCAGCGAAAGGTGGCTCTACAAATTATTGTTATAGGGGGGTTGAATATGCACGTCACACTTTTCAGATTTTTATTTGATTAAAATTTTGAAAACCATGTATCATTTTCGTTCCACGTCACAATTATGTGCTACTTTGTGTTTTGGTATATCACTTAAAATCTCAATAAAATACATTTAAGTTTGTGGTTGTAAGGTAACAAAATGTGAAAAAGTTCAATGGGTATGAATACTATTGTAAGGCATTGTAAGCAATTATATTCCTCTCCCTATGTACCTCATTATCATGTTTGTAAGTATTTATACAATATTACTACAGCAGCATCTCATCGTCTCTCAGTGTATATACAGTATTACTACAGTAGCATCTCATGAGAACAAAGTACCTTTGTTTTGTGAATTTTTTTACAGTTAAATTTATCAACAACATGACATCATCACCTAGAGATAGACAGCCATATTACAAATCACCAATACAGCCATGTAAACACACACAGTGAACTAATTATAATAAAGATATGCTTCAGCCATTATTCCTATCTACTTATTCCATGGATGTGTCTTTCAGGCCAACCAAGCACATCAATGTAATCCAGTTGCTGATTCAACGCTATGATCTATTATACCCTTTCTGATATTATAGCTATGTTCAGCTTTTGTTTTATTTTTCCATTGATCCTCCCTGCATACATAGTGTTAAAGACTGGTTGGTAGACAGTTATATAAGGTGTAAGAGAGATTATAATTCTGCTTCTTTTTTTTTTACGTGTGGGAAATGTAAGGCATGTAGTGAAATGAGGCTCACATTTACAGTTAAGGGTATTTCAGCCCAGTGGGGTGGAATATGAATTCCAAAATAGCAATTATGACAGTAGTGGAGATATTTACTTGTTGACTTTTCCATGTGGTAGAAGGAATATAGGGAGGACCTGTAGAAAAATTTAAAAATGAATTGCAGAACATTTCTATAATGTCAGAAAGGGCAAAATGGATCATACTGTTTCTATATAGCACCGTAATAAAATTCTACAATGCACTATTTTTTTGTTTTCGAGGTGGCACAGAAAAATTGTCATGGTGATGATTTAATTTAAAATAATTGGGCAGGAAGGGTATTGGTGAGACACTATTAGTCTCAGAGATCTTAATATTGACTTTGAATTAGTGTTTTCTTTGAGGCTAAGGCCCCACATAGTGAGCCGCAGCCAAAAAGTGCTGTGGGAAAAAACGGAGCAGAAACGCATTGCAGTTTTTCCTGCTGCACTTTTCACAGAAAATCTACATAGTTTTTCCATATAGGTATAATTGATATGCTGCGATTTGCAAAAACGCTTCGGTTTTTGAAATTGCAGCATGTCCGCTGCAGATATCTTTCTGCAATGTGTGGAAAAGATTAGCCAGAATCCCATCCACTTTGAAGGTACTGTAAAACGCTGCATTTTTTGCCACGGCATAATCGCAGTGTTTACACTACATGGGAGTGCCATACTATAACTTATTTTTTGGCTTTTTTTTTACCTGTGACCTGAGAAGATTTAAATTCCTTTTGTATGAATGAGTGATATTGGTGCAAAATGACCATGTGACCTTCTGTAGTAGTGGTGACATACAGTGCTGGCCAAAAGTATTGGCACCCCTGCAATCCTGTCAGATAATACTCAATTTCTTCCAGAAAATGATTGCAATCACAAGTGCTTTGGTAATAATATCTTCATTTATTTTGCTTGCAATGAAAAAACACAAAAGAGAATGAAAAAAAAAGTCAAATCATTGATCATTTTACACAAAACTCCAAAAATGGGCCGGACAAAAGTATTGGCACCCTCAGCCTAATACTTGGTAGCACAACCTTTAGACAAAATAACTGCGAACAACCGCTTCCGGTAACCATCAATGAGTTTCTTACAATGCTCTGCTGGAATTTTAGACCATTCTTCTTTGGCAAATTTCTCCAGGTCCCTGAGATTTGAAGGGTGCCTTCTCCAAACTGCCATTTTGAGATCTCTCCACAGGTGTTCTATGGGATTCAGGTCTGGACTCATTGCTGGCCACTTTAGAAGTCTCCAGTGCTTTCTCGCAAACCATTTTCTAGTGCTTTTTGAAGTGTGTTTTGGGTCATTGTCCTGCTGGAAGACCCATGACCTCTGAGGGAGACCCAGCTTTCTCACACTGGGCCCTACATTATGCTGCAAAATTTGTTGGTAGTCTTCAGACTTCATAATGCCATGCACACGGTCAAGCAGTCCAGTGCCAGAGGCAGCAAAGCAACCCCAAAACATCAGGGAACCTCCGCCATGTTTGACTGTAGGGACCGTGTTCTTTTCTTTGAAGGCCTCTTTTTTTTCCCTGTAAACTCTATGTTGATGCCTTTTCCCAAAAAGCTCTACTTTTGTCTCATCTGACCAGAGAACATTCTTCCAAAAAGTTTTTGGCTTTCTCAGGTAAGTTTTGGCAAACTCCAGCCTGGCTTTTTTATGTCTCTGGGTCAGAAGTGGGGTCTTCCTGGGTATCCTACCATAGAGTCCCTTTTCATTCAGACGCCGACGGATAGTACGGGTTGACACTGTTGTACCCTCGGACTGCAGGGCAGCTAGAACTTGTTTGGATGTTAGTCGAGGTTCTTTAGCCACCATCCGCACAATCTTTCGTTGAAATCTCTCGTCAATTTTTCTTTTCCGTCCACATCTAGGGAGGTTAGCCACAGTGCCATGGGCTTTAAACTTCTTGATGACACTGCGCACGGTAGACACAGGAACATTCAGGTCTTTGGAGATGGACTTGTAGCCTTGAGATTGCTCATGCGTCCTCACAATTTTGCTTCTCAAGTCCTCAGACAGTTCTTTGGTCTTCTTTCTTTTCTCCATGCTCAATGTGGTACACACAAGGACACAGGACAGAGGTTGAGTCAACTTTAATCCATTTCAACTGGCTGCAAGTGTGATTTAGTTATTGCCACCACCTGTTATGTGCCACAGGTAAGTAACAGGTGCTGTTAATTACACAAATTAGAGAAGCATCACCTGATTTTTCAAAGGGTGCCAATACTTTTGTCCACCCCCTTTTTTATGTTTGGTGTGGAATTATATCCAATTTGGCTTTTTGACAATTCTTTTTGTGGTTTTCCATTGAAGAAAAATTAAATGAAGATATTATTACCAAAGCATTTGTGATTGCAATCATTTTCTGGAAGAAATTGAGTATTATCTGACAGAATTTCAGGGGTGCCAATACTTTTGGCCAGCACTGTATATGTATATGTATAATACAGTGGAGACCCAGTGGCAATGCCTGCAATCAGACCCTGCTGGGTATTTACCCTTAAGATGCCTCAGTCAAATGTGACTGAGACACATACTGACCAGCGTTGCATGTCTTCCACGCTGTGTCTCACAATCTCAGCCCCCTCAAGTTCAGGGGGTGGCGATCCATTGCTATCACAGCAGGGAGCCTATTGAAGTTAAAAACAATAATAATATTCAATTCCTTAGAACAGTTGTTTTGCCTTCCAAAAACATTTGAATAAAAAGTGATCAAAACATCAGGCATTTCCCAAAATGGTAAAAAGAAAATTACATTTGGCCCCTTTAAAAAAGATACCCAAGGCTGAAGCCCCATGTTGCGAAAATGCCACATCTTACAGTACCTGCAAAGTGAATGGGATTCTGGCTAATCAAGTTTTTCACTTTGTTTTGGGCAACCATTCCAGACTTGTGTAAAGCGCATCGTATGGTGATCTCACTATTGCGAAGAATACGAGTCATATCTACTGCCGGGTTTATCACCAGAACTGATAGACCTTGTGATGAGCCAACTTGTTGACCCCAATATTTTGCCTGGATGTCCACCACTTGGCTTTTGAATGAATAGACGGACTTATTTTCGTATTCTTCCAACTGTCATGGCACTCACAGAATGCAGTTTGGCAATTTTCTTGGTTGAGACTGCTATCGATGAGCTGGATGATGTTGCTTCTCTTTTCTTGTAAAGTCTTCTTCATGGCTGATCCTTGATTTGAACCAGTAACTTTTCGCTTGGGAATCAACCTGATAACACACTGAGTTATTAGGGAATGTAAGAACAGGTTGAAATTTTTAGTATACCAGAAGAAAAAGATTTTTCCACCACCAGGAGCAAAACAGTAACAATGCAGATACATGACAAGAATCTTAATAACTAATCATATGCTAAATAGTTGCAAGTCAAAATTATTTATGAGATAGCCAAGTTGATTGTCTATATAAGAATGGTCGCCTCACATTCGAAGCTGTAGTTAATGGTGAGATATGGGGCCTGAAAGTCAAAAGTTTAAAATATTGTAACCCTTTCAGTCTATGAAAAGTACTGCCACAAGTATCAGCAGTAACAGTGCCAGCAGTAGTGCACACACAATGATATCAGCTGGCTGTACCTCACTAACTCACAGTAACAATAACATAACACGATACAGCTACCCAGAAAAAGTCACCCAACTTTCACGAACTGCTGAATGGCAAATATGTGTAGTTATGCTTTGATCATTCCCTTCTTTCCTATATCCCTGCAATATTAAGCATGTTTACTTTTCAGGATCTTTGGAAAAGTAATAACCAGGGACACTTTAACCATAGGGCAAATGGTGCACCAGGCCGTATGGTAACCGGAGGGCCCCTTGGGACATAGGGACAGTCCCAGGGAAACATCTACCATGAGGCCTCAGACGACAGATTGTCAAGTGCCTGAGTGGGCAAACCTCACAAGATTCATCTCGTAAGGTTTGCCCAATGGTTTCATTTGGACCATACACGTTTGAAACAGCACTGCTTTTATTATACTGAGGAGTCTCTTCAGAGACCTCCCGTGAGCTCCAGTGCCAGTCTTCGGGCCTTTTCTTGTCTTAGAGATGTCACGAACGTCTCAAGGTGCTGCAATTTGCAGGGATTGAAAGAGTTAAAGTGCCATATATAGGCAAAGATTGCCATAAGATTCTTTTGCAGTGTGAGGCCAGTTGGATTATTAGGACCAATGCCTTAGGTCATCTGAGTTTAAATGATTGGAATAAACTGCACGCTTTTGTGTAATATCTGTATTTTACTGTGCATTATTTTTACCTAATTTGTGTTGTATATGATAGTCATGGTGGCACCGCTGATGTACCTTTACCTTCCGCTCTTATGCCACAACGTGACATAGACTTGAGGAAGCACTTGTACGTAAAACAGTCTGTCATCTGATAGTACTGGCTTTCCAAATGTTGTCCAACTGAGCTGCATGTGAATATTGTATATTATACAATCTCCTTTCTTCCCCTGCTTATTCATTCATGTGCTGTTCACATGTATTGTATTAGACAAATATGGGAGAAAATTAGTGCATGCGGTATAACTGGGGCATGAGTGGGTGGGACCATCACCTGGGTCATTCATTATTTATGCCACTTTTTTGGTGCAAATGACAACAGACATGAATGTCAGTTATGATCTGGTATAGATTTCTCCAGTAGCACAGGCCTCATCATGAATAAGTTGAATCCTCCATTGAGGCTGAGAAATTCCCCCATAATGCTAAACCACCAGCGATATACTAGCAATTTAACTTGTTTAAAGAGGACCTTTCATGTCCTCAGAGACTGGCGCTGTTATATACCCCTAGAAAGTTAACAGTGTGCTGAATTCAGCACACTGTCAGTTTTTCCGGTATGCACCCCAGTGCTAGAGATACCAAGCCATTAATTTCAGCACTGATATCCCTCTACTGTCAGAAGGGACAGGTTCTACAGCCTAGCGTCATCACTGGGCTATGAGGAAAGCCCCCCTGACAGTACAAGGCTATGGAAGAGTACTGTAAGGGGGGCATTGCTTACAGCATAGCAATGACACTAAGCTGTAAGGCCCGTCCATCTGACAGTGGAGGAATATCGGTACCCAAACTAACAGCACTGATATCTCTGGCACTGGGGAGCATGCTGAATTCAGTGCACTCTAGCAGTATATAATACCACTGATCTCCAAGGACATGAAAGGTCCTCTTTAAGTCAAGCTTACCTGCATCAAAATGTTTTGAACCCTTTCATTATAGGCTATTGTCTCATATTACCTCCAAGCTTCACCTACTTTGCTCCTTTGTACAGTATGTCCTCATACATGGGTCAATTAACAAAAATATCTCAATGAAAAACTATGTTTGTTGCCCATAGCAAAAAAGTTACATATAAGCTGTTAATTTTAAAGAGTAAAAAAAAAAAAAAAAGAAAGATGGTCTGCAAATAGTTGCTTAGGGCAATAAAGACAGTTTTTATTTTAGGCTGAGGCCCCACGTTCCGTAAATGCAGCTTTTTTGTTACAGTTTTGTTGCGTTTTTTAGCCAAAGCCAAGAACGGCTACAGAAGGAATGGGAAATATATTGGAAGCTCTTATACTTTTACCTTCTGTTCAATCCACTCCTGGCTTTGGCTCAAAAAACTGCAACAAAATCTGCAAAAAAAAAAGTTGTGATTCTGCAATGTGGGGCCTCAGCCTTAGACAGTTTTCATAAATCCGCCAGAAGTGTTGCTGAAGATATCATTTTTTTCCCTTTATAGGGGCCAGGATTGCAGTGAGATAGTAGTCCATCCAATGATTACCAAAGAGTTATAAAACTCTTGACTCTTGACTCCTAATATTTGTCTATATTTTAAACACTGTTTGGCAGATTGTCAGTATATTGCTATGCGATATTTCTTCACAACACCTACACTGTCTCCTGCTTATAAGAGCTGACAGGGATAAATCACAAGCAGAGAGCAACAACCCATAGGAATACACTGATGCTTTGCAGTGTGAGTTAGGGAGACAGAAACAGAAGGTGAATATAAGTCTATTTGCTGCACTTAGATAGGGCTCAGATAGGATCAGGTGTGTTAAGATTTCCTGCAACAGCTCCCTCTCATCACTGAAGAGCCAGAGGCATAATTGGAAATGTAGGCAATATTGAGGCAACCATATCAGAATGGAAGAAAGAACCAAGTTGACATTGAACCCAAAATGGCACATCAACTAACCAATTGTACAAAAGGCATACATGAGGCTCTGCATTCTTTAATAGTAACACATCCCATACTATATAGGCAAAAATAAATAAATAAATACATTCAAATGAAAAATATGTACAATTGTATCTGTTACTGAATGTTCTTTTGCATTGGTTCATCTTTAAAGTTTACTTATCTTTAATAAACTGTAGACAACTCTATCAAAGATATACAGTAGTTCAGGAAAACTCTGAGCCAATTACAAGTTATACTGTGAAATCAAAGTTTCTTTTCATAGCATCCCTATAAAGAATACAATAAATAAAATATTGTGCCAAATAAAAACTGTAGCAGTATGATATTATTCTCTGTTCACTAGTTTTAGCTTTCTTTTCAAACTGACAGCCTCAACATGATCACTTTTATTTCTGCCTGAAACATCCAATATATTCACGTGAAATATAAGACATATTTGAACTAAAACCATTGACCTTTAAGCTAGTAATGTTACTATGACTTGTTGAGATTGTCAAATATAAAGCAAATTTCTCTTTGTCTCTTTTATTATCCTTTTTTTATTAAAGTTTACCCCCAACAATCATGTTGATCACATAAAACACACAGTTGCAGCCAATAAAACACTGAAACAAGGTAAAAGTACATACAGTGGGGAAAAAAGTATTTAGTCAGCCACCAATTGTGCAAATTCTCCCACTTAAAAAGATGAGAGAGGCCTGTAATTGACATCATAGGTAGACCTCAACTATGAGAGACAAAATGAGAAATCATATCTAGAAAATCACATTGTCTGATTTTTAAAGAATTTATTTGCAAATTATGGTGGAAAATAAGTATTTGGTCAATAACAAAAGTTTATCTCAATACTTTGTTATATATCCTTTGTTGGCAATGACAGAGGTCAAACGTTTTCTGTAAGTCTTCACAAGGTTGGCACACACTGCTGCTGGAATGTTGGCCCATTCCTCATGCAGATCTCCTCTAGAGCAGTGATGTTTTGGGGCTGTCGCTGGGCAACACGGACTTTCAATTCCCTCCAAAGGTTTTCTATGGGGTTAGAGATCTGGAGACTAGTTAGGCCACTCCAGGACCTTGAAATGCTTCTTAAGAAGCCACTCTTTCGTTGCCCTGGTGGTGTGCTTGGGATCATTGTCATGCTGAAAGACCCAGCCATGTTTCATCTTCAATGCCCTTGCTGATGGAAGGAGGTTTGCACTCAAAATCTCACGATACATGGCCCCATTCATTCTTTCATGTACATGGATCAGTTGTCCTGGTCCCTTTGCATAAAAACAGCCCCAAAGCATGATGTTGCCACCCCCATGCTTCACAGTAGGTATGGTGTTCTTTGGATGCAACTCAGCATTCACTCTCCTACAAACACAACGAGTTGTGTTTCTACCAAACAGTTCTACTTTGGTTTCATCTGACCATATGACATTCTCCCAATACTCTTCTGGAACATCCAAATGCTCTCAAGAAAACTTCAGACAGGCCCGGATATGTACTGGCTTAAGCAGGGGGACACGTCTGGCACTGTAGAATCTGAGTGCCTGGCAGCGTAGTGTGTTACTAACGGTAGCCTTTGTTATGTTAGTCCCAGCTTTCTGTAGGTCATTCACTAGGTCCCTCCGTGTGGTTCTGGGATTTTTGCTCACCGTTCTTGTGATCATTTTGACCCCATGGCGTGGAGCCCCTGATCGAGGGAGATTATCAGTGGTCTTGTATGTCTTCCTTTTTCTAATTATTGCTCCCACAGTTGATTTCTGCACACCAAGCTGCTTGCCTATTGCAGATTCAGTCTTCCCAGCCTGGGGCAGGTCTACAATTTTGTTTCTGGTGTCCTTCCACAGCTCTTTGGTCTTCACCATAGTGGAGTTTGGAGTGTGACTGTTTGAGGTTGTGGACAGGTGTCTTTTATACTGATAACAATGTCAAACAAGTGCCATTACTACAGGTAATGAGTGGAGGACAGAGGAGCCTCTTAAAGAAGAAGTTACAGGTTTGTGAGAGCCAGAAATCTTGCTTGTTTGTAGGTGACCAAATACTTATTTTCCACCATAATTTGCAAATAAATTCTTAAAAAATCAGACCATGTGATTTTCTCGATTTGTTTTCTCATTTTGTCTCTCATAGTTGAGGTCTACCTATGATGTCAATTACAGGCCTCTCTCATCTTTTTAAGTGGGAGAACTTGCACAATTGGTGGCTGACTAAATACTTTTTTTCCCCACTGTATGCATGCAAGTATGTAATAAATATAATTATCACTTATACAATGTCACAAAACTTACAGAAAGTAACAGAATGCAGTATGCATATCCCTAAAGCAATAAAAGACTATTAGCCTATGTCTGAACACTAAGTTAAAGGGGTTTTCCCATGAACATAACTGAATTTAGATTTTTAGAAAGTCTGGTGACAGTCTTTTGTCTTGATCATTTGCCGTTAGATGCGACCATGAATGCAGGAACTTTCTATGGTCTGACTCTTGTCAGAAACCCAGCACTGCTGGAAAAAGCATGGTGGCAAGACATAGCGGTTTCTGCCACAGCGCTTTCTGTTTCCATTATACCTATAGGGAAACCGCTGGCATTTCCGTAGGTATAATTGACATGCTGCGATTTCCAAAACCGCAACAGTTTTGGAAATCGCAGCATGTACGTTGCGCGTATTTTCCTGCAATATTTGGATAGGATTTGCAGTAATCCCATCCGCTTTGCAGGAACTGTAAAATGCCGTGGTCTTCTCTGCGGCGTTTCCGTCGTGAGGAAACCGCGGCGTTTACGCCATGTGGGGCCCCGGCCTTATAAGGGGTTGTCTAGGGTTCCACTGCTGATGACCTAGCTTTAGCATAATTAATTTAATACTGAATAAAAATTATTTGCTAAAAAAAAAGGGTTCAGTACTGAGCCCTGTGTTCCCTTACTGGTAACTGTGACACAGTCTGAGTATATTCGACTAATAACCATTCTGCATTCAATCTCCATTCCAGATATTAAAGCAATTACACATATTTTCTGTCAGTCCAAACATTTTCATTTTCTGTGCCAAGCCATATAGACATTAACGCTTGAACAGTCCTTATGTCAGAGGCCATACAATTATTCTTGGAACATCTTCCTTCAGCCTGCCACATGTTTCTCTCCAGTTAGTTGAGCAGTCACTTTTTGCTTTACCCACTCATATGTGAATTGAGTGTAGGTTCACAGTCAAAAAGTTACAGACATAAAGTTTCCAGCTGTAGGATTGATACTAACATTGAGCAAGCACTCCAAATAACAATTCAAGTTTACAGTATATATTTACAAGAGTTAAAAATCAGTAGCCACATCAACAACATATTAACACAGGTGGCAGGGCAAGTAATCTGACTGCCCCTGGATTTCACTGTTTCAGTTTCCTCTTGGACATATTAGATTCGCCTTTCAGTTGCACATTTAAATAGCCATTAAATCAATAGGAATTATGTTCCAGTTTCACTACATATATTTCACAATTAATACATTGTGCTTAGTTCATCTGATTCCCATTCTCGAATTACAAGTGCATCTCAATAAATTAGAATATCTTTGAAACGTTCATTCATTTCAGTAATTCAATTAATAATCAGCAGTCTTCCATGATTGTGTGTCCTGCTGAGCCAGACTGAGGGACCATTTAAAGGCTTAGGAAACCTTGGCAGATGACACACTGAATTTACAATACTGAACTTTTTTACAATATTCAAATTTTCTTAGATTTGGGTTTTCATTACCTGTAATCCATAATCAACATTTATAGAAATAAAAGACTTGAAATAGAACACTCTGTGTGTAAAGAATCTAGAAAATATAGGAGGTCACTTTTTTAATTTAATTACTGAAAGAAATAAACGTTTCAAAGATATTCTAATTTATTGAGATGCACCTGTATTTCTGTAAAATGGCCACCAAGGTATTAGACTACTCTATGCATACAAGGGCACATTTCAAACTAGGTGTAGTCTGTGATAAAAAGGTACAAATTCTAGAGCATGTCATTCTTGCACTAACAACTGCACACTTTCTGCCCCTCACGGCACTTTGTAAAAATGTGGGTGGAAACTGGTGTAGATTTCAGATTCGGATGCACAAACATCCTAAATTGCACTACAATTTTAGAGTTGCAAATGTTTCCTAATAATTTTGGTGTATGTATCGCAGTTCAGCCGGTGATTAATACTGGACTATTTTATATCAGTCTTAATATATCAGCCACATTGCGCTTTGGTACTCCTTCAAGAGCAAAAGTTTGAGTCTGAGACTACCAAAAGAAACTGTGCATATGGTATACTGAGACAACTCTCTATGTTCTTGAGTGGACCAGTTGGTAGCAAGAGGGAATGTCTTAGAGTTCTGAAGTACAATGTACATAAAGAAGTCTGAGAAGCTGGTGGCCAATTTAGAAAAATGAAAACGAGACTGGGAATTCAAAGAACAACACCAAAAAATTAAAAAGAAGGGCAGGTTTTAATGGTATTTTAATTATTATGCATTTATTGTAATTTTTTATTGAAACAGAGTATTGCTTTATGATAATTTAAAGTCAATTTTCAAGACTGTTTACAGAAATATTGAAGAATTAAAAACTTTTACTTATAGAACTTACAGAATTCCAAAACTCCCACAGAAGTGATTGGGAGTTATGGAAGCAGTGTAAGGGTGGGTTTACACCTGCGTTTGAGTCCGTCCGCTGCCAATCCGAGTGAAAATCTCGGGTAACGGGATAGGCATCAGATACCGACAGGTTAGCGATGCATTGGTTAAAAACCCATTTATTTTAATGGGTTTTTAAAGCAATGCACGGGTGTGCGCTTACACTCTCTGCGCTGCGAAGCCGTTTTTTTTTCCGTCGGACACGAAGTCCTGCATGTCCGACTTTGTTTCCGACGAAAAAAAAAGGATTCGCAGCGCAGAGGGTGCAATCGGACACCCACGTATTGCTTTAAAAACCCATTCAAATGAATGGGTTTTTAACCAATGCGTCTCTAACCTGTCGGTATCCGATGCCTATCCCGTTCCCCGAGATTTTCACTCGGATTGGCAGTGGACGGACTCAAGCGCAGGTGTGAACCCACCCTAAAACAGTGAGCTACACTGTTTCCATAAAGCAGAACCATTGAGGACAGGCTTGCCAGTGAGGCCATAGTGATGTAAAAGCTGAGGACCAAAGTCTGGAGGAGTCTGGGGGGTTCATTGTGAGATAGGTGGGAACTGCATCTATCAGACATTTATGGCATATCCTGTCTTTAGTAGTAAAACCCTTTTAACTTGCTGTAGTGTAATAGCTCAAATTAAACTGGAAAAATGAAGTTAAAGTTTGCTAAACTGTTTATTGAACTTGATCAATTCCAAGTTAAACTTTGCTACATACGTAAACATGTCTTGGTGAGAATGATTTCATGGCTGGACAACCCTTTTGATGGCATAAAATAATATAAATAAATGAAATAAAATGTATTTTCATTAAATAAAAGACAGTCTCCCAAATATAATTATTTTACACACTCTGCCAGATGGGACTATATGTACATATCCTGAAGAGAAGATCTATATGATTTACATTATTACTGGTTGTGAACTTTAGAATTTGTCAGGGGGTAATTAAGCCTGCAATAGAGAAAATACAAATAGCAGCATACATATTTTACCAATCATCTGGTGTGCTAGGAAGTTTTGTGGAAAAGGTTATGTTTTTACTGATCTAAAGAAACAACAAAATCAACTTCAACTCAGTGGTCAAGTGAAGAATGAAAGAGAGAACAGGGGGATAGTCTGAATACATAATTATCATGTTGGGGAAAAGAAGCTATAGTGCTTCTTTTTTGATCCATCATCGAAAAACTACAGGAGTGTTATTGGAATATATGGACTGCTGAGAATGACACAAAGGACCTAACAGAAAAAGGTATATATTGAGATTTTGAGAATAGGATTGGAGCCTGTATTTTGTACTATGAAATTTAGGAATCACAAAAAACGATGTCTAGCTTAGAGAAAGAGAGTCTACTTAAACCAACATTGATCCATATGCTTTACTGTTTACTAGTATTTTGCAATGTTTTATAGTAAAGTGAACTGTACCTTTAAAGGAAGATTACCCCATTCAGGCTGATTTAATATCTGTACAGAGGACTGACATCCCCTCTACAGTCTTTCTCAAAGGTATGTAGAGCTAAATGTATAACTAATTGGTCCCTTCCCTTTAGAGAGAGAGTGAAAGAGAGTATTTCAGTGATAGCTGGAATTAAGATCAGCCAAGCAAGAGTTAGAGGCAGAAGTTCATGAAGCAGGCTGTCCTCTACTACTAGACCACCATCAGTTAATAGAGAATTTACTATTACAGTGGGGAAAAAAAGTATTTAGTCAGCCACCAATTGTGCAAGTTCTCCCACTTAAAAAGATGAGAGAGGCCTGTAATTGACATCATAGGTAGACCTCAACTATGAGAGACAAAATGAGAAAACAAATCCAGAAAATCACATTGTCTGATTTTTAAAGAATTTATTTGCAAATTATGGTGGAAAATAAGTATTTGGTCAATAACAAAAGTTTTCTTTAAGTCTTCACAAAGTTGGCACACACTGTTGCTGGTATGTTGGCCCATTCCTCCATGCAGATCTCCTCTAGAGCAGTGATGTTTTGAGGCTGTCACTGGACAACAAGGATTTTCAACTCCCTCCAAAGGTTTTCTATGGGGTTGAGATCTGGAGACTGGCTAGGCCACTCCAGGACCTTGAAATGCTTCTTAGGAAGCCACTCCTTCGTTGCCCTGGTGGTGTGCTTGGGATCATTGTCATGCTGAAAGACCCAGCCATGTTTCATCTTCAATGCCCTTGCTGATGGAAGGAGGTTTGCATTCAAAATCTCACGATACATGGCCCCATTCATTCTTTCATGTACACGGATCAGTCGTCCTGGTCCCTTTGCAGAGAAAGAGCCCCAAAGCATGATGTTGCCACCCCGATGTAAGTAGACCTTGACTGCTATGCAGTGAACACCTATATCATGCAGAACACCCACTAGTAGGCTGGAGTGCCAAGGTAGCTGCTGTACCCAGGAAGACACTGAGAGTATATAGGCCAATAGAGCTACCCAGAAAGGGAGACACCCCAGAATAGCCACAGAAAGGATCAGGGGAGAGTGAAGAATAATTGCCACTCTGGTACCCTGAACTGCAGTTTTTACGGCATGTATGACCTGTATCTTAACTGTGATTTGAGCTTTAAAGAGTGCTATCATTGCTATTTCCTGCTTGTACTGTACATCATGAAACATTTGTTTATTTAGGTTTTAATACAAATCTTAAAACTGAAGTTTTATATATAGGAGATTCAAGTCATCATAGTCATTTTTTTCTGACATTTTGAATAGTTTACTCAATGTTTGATTGACCTTATTGGAACTTGGTATTGCAGTGTATAACTTTAAACCAGATGATCACTGGTCTAAGTCCCTAGTAGGCCAAAAAAAGTAAAAGTAATAAAAGCAGAAACAACAACACATAGCTGGTAGATATGGGTGAAATGATTCTTAACCCGTTCCCGCCGGTGACATTTTTCGCTTTTCGTTTTTGACTCCTGCCCTCCAAACCCCATAACTTTTTAATTTTTCTGTTCACAGAGCCATATGAAGGCTTAATGTTTGCATGACAAATTGTTCTTCATAATGGTATAATTTATTATGTATAATGTACTGGGAAGCTGTAAAAAAATTCAGAATTGGGTGGAATTGGAGAAAAATGTGCGACTTTCTTAAGGGCTTCGTTTTTGAGACATACGCTGTGCAGCCAAAATGACATGTCACCTATATTCTATGTTTCAGTACGATTCCGGGGATACCAAATTTATATAATTTTATTTACATTTTAACCCCTTAACAAAAATCTAGCACTTTACAAAAAAACATTTTTCTAAAAGTGTAATTTCTGTGTGCAAGGATGCATAGGGTGTCTTTTTTTGCGGGGCCAGGTGTACTTTTTAGGCATATTAAGCCAATTTAAGTTATGGTCCATATCAAACTTTTTCAAAGTGAAACTAATCTGGGACTCAAACCACCTGAAACCGAAATGGAATGAATCTTGAGAGGTTTGCTCATGTCTAATAACTGGTGTTGCTGAGTTAGTAATAACTTCTTTCCTGACAAAATAGGTAATGAAAAGTGATCCAAAAGTCATATGTATCCAAAATTGGTATCAATAGAAAGCAGAGTTCATCCCGCAGAACATAAGCCCTAAAGTAGTTCCATAAATAGAACAACAAAAATGTTATGCCTCTCATATGTGGCAATGCAAGCACAATTGATTTTTTTTCCCCAAAAATGGGTTTTTATTCTGCAAAATTAGTAAAGCATTAACAGTTTTAATTAGGTTTTCGTACTAACCCACAGAATAAACATGTTACTTATGCTGCACAGTGACTAGCAAAACATTTCTAATATTTTAAATCAATGCCATAAATGATGGGGGCTTTTTATTGCCCAAGAAAGATTTCATAAAAAGTAGTCAATACGTTATAGGCGCCCCAAAATAGTGTCATTATAAATGCATCTCATCCCGCAAAAAAACAAGCCCTCTGTAGGAAGCCAACATGGTAGCACTCATAATAATATACATTGATTCAAGGACTATTATTCGTATGGATAGCTGCCTTGTGGTGAGCAGTATCCATCAACAATATGATTTGGCTTGTCTGTAATGTGTGCCTTGTAAGAGTCATAAAATAAACAACTACATTAAACGACTACGGACATCTTTATCAGTGAGACAATGCAGATCATCTCTGTGCTTGGAATGGACAAGACTGCACAGAGATGATAAATCATCACCATCATCTGTGCATAACCTGCATGTGACCCTGGGGGGGTAGCAGGGTCTTCTGTCCATGTTATCCCCTCTCCTATTTATCAGAGAGCATACTGTACTTTTGCTCTCTGATTGTCACATAGAGGGATAATGTAATACCCCTCTGAGCCTCATTAGAAGGGTATTCTTATATAATACCCCTCTGAATAGAACCAGGAAGTTTATTGGCACTGTGACCCAGACGTTTACCATTGTCCAGGTAGCAGCGCCAAAGTAGTTTCACCAAACACTTACACAACACGTACACAAAGCCATCAATAAAGTTTACATTTCACCCTCTCCATACCTCATCTTTCTAGAGTAAAATACGCCTCTCTAGCGATATTCGTTACACGCTAAAAAAATAGCAATAACGATTATTACAAGAGATAAACGTATAAATTGCTACAATTTTTATAGGGGATAGAAAATTATATTTTTATGTAAACTCCTATTTAATTTGCATGCACAAAATTGGTTGGCGCATTTCTGCGATTTTGGCGTTTCTGTAACACCTGCACCTGTAAATATATATACAGGTGCACCTCAATAAATTAGAATATCTTTGAAATGTTTATTTCTATTAGGTTTTTCCTTAGTTTTGGCTCCTGTTCCTGCTTCCTGTTTTGTTACTTACTACTGACTTTGGACATTTGGCTTATTTCCTGGACCTCCAGCTTGGATTGTGATTCTGCTACCCTTCTCCCATTCGGCTTCTGACCTCTGGCTACGTTCCCTGGATTCATCTCTGTCTCTCGTTATTGTACCTTGCTGCCCGCTCCGTTACTGACCTGCTTGTCGACTATTCTTCCTGGTGAGTCGTGTGTAGATCTGGTGTCTGACTTCTGCTAGTGGTGTGCCAATTTGCAGTACATTTCTCTGTGGTGTAAATTCCAGTCAAAGGATTCTGAAAAGTCCAACTCCACCACTAGGAGCTCTGGTGAAGGCGTCTGGAGGCTGGTTTTGACTTGCTCTGGGTGTGGTGTGTTTTGGTTGCTGTTTTTATCACTGATAGTTGTCTGGCCTGGTCCTGCTATCTCTTTCTTGCATACTCACTATTCTGTTACCTGCACTGCATCTGAACCATAACAGCACCAGCAGGTACAGTCAAACCTAGAGTGCACCTATATTTCAGCAAATAACTCGAACTCCGCTCCTTCCTCACCCCTGAAACTACAAAGATGTTAGTCCATGCCCTCATAATATAGATTACTGTAACACCCTTATCCATGGCCACACAGCAAACACTCTCACCCCCCTCCAGTCTACCCTAAACTATGCTGCTCGCTTAATACACCTCTTCTCCCGTTCTTCATCAGCCACTCTCCTCTGCCAATCCCTTCACTGGCTACCCGTTGCCCAGCGCATAGAGTTCAAAATGCTAACGCTGACAAACAAAGCCATCCAGAACCTCTCCCCCTCCATATATCTCCAACCTAATCTTCCGCTACCTATCCCCACGCAACCTCCGATCCTCCAAAGACCTTTTACTCCTCTCTGCTCTTATCCGCTCCTCACACAACCATTCACAAGATTTCTCCCCGTCCATCCCCCATAGTCTGGAACTCATTACCAAGACACATAAGACTATCCCCCACAGTCACAAGCTTCAAGAAGGCCCTGAAGACTCACCTATTCAGGAAGGCCTACAACCTCCAATAACGCTACTGTCACCACACCACCATCTGTACAGCCTCTCCCCTCACCTTCTGTCTCTATCCCTCTTCCCTCATAGATTTTAAGCCCTTGCGGGCAGGGCCCTCTATCCCACTGTGCCAGTTGGTCACTGTTAGCATTGTGTTTGTTTTGTATATTTTGTGTACTGTATGTAAACTCTCAAATGTAAAGCACCATGGAATTAATGGTGCTTATAAATAAATAAATAAATAAATAAATAAATAAATAAATAAATAAATAAATAATAATAATAATAAATAACTCTGACCCCATGGAATTCTAGGTCAATATGTTAGAGCAGTGCAAGGAGCTTGCCCAGTTTGCCATAGGAGTTTTATCATGTCCGGCCTCAAGTGTTAAGGCCGAGAAGGTGTTCAGTGCTGTCAGTGGCATTGTAACACCTAAAAGGACAAAACTGTCCAGGTAGCATGGAAAAAATTACTTTTATCAAAATGAATCAGACATGGATCCATGAGGATTTTCAAACACCTCCAGCTGATGCCTCTGAATAGTGGGGTCACTGTCTCTCATCATCTTCCATTTACTTTACTGCTGCTGATGCTGGCTGCTACTACTCCTACATAGCTACCACCACTGCCACTCAGTCAGGCATGTCCTGTGGCCTGGTCCATCATATTATGCCCTGCCAAACATGTTATTGAAAAAAAAATTAAATGTCTACATTTTACTTTCAATTTGTTTTAGTTCCTGTGAAACATTTAAATGGTTAACAAGTTTTTCCAGATGCTGGTTTTGAATTATTTGAAGAATTCAGTTTGGAAAACAGCAATTTATGGGGGTTTTCTTATTTATAGGCTTTTACTATCCCCTTCAGAAATGAAGCTGTCCTTAGAAAACAGCTTTGGGGAAATTTTGTCTGAAAGGCAGAGTATTTTCCATTTTGAAAATTGCAATTTTTTCCAAATTTTCACCAAATTTCCTATATTTTCATAAATAAATGCAAAAGATATCAGCCAAAGTTTACCACTAACATTAAGTCTAATTTATCATGAAAAAATAATCTCAAAATCATTAGAATAAGTTAAAGCATCCAAAGTTATTGCCACATATAGTTACACAAACCAGATATGAAAGATGTCATTAAAGTGTTTTTAGGCCGGATCCTTGAAGGGGTTGACCATGAAGTGAAGACTGCAGAGCGCAGCCAGGCTTAATGTGGGTGGAACTGGTGGTGATTGATGCCTAGTACAGCACTTGGCTATCTCCGGCGCTCCCACTGACCTGAATAGGAGCACCGACCCTCACCTGGCTGCTCTTAGGTTGACTGTGGAGTGGGAGAGAGGCCCTGCAGTCTTCACTTCATGAGACAACCCCACTAAGTGGTTAAAGAGGTTTCCTGATATGCAGCTATTGATGACCTATCCTTAGGATAGGTCCTCAATATCAGTTCAGTTGGGGTACAACACCCCAGCAATCAGATAATATCAGGAGCGACCATGCCCGGGTTACTGAAACTCAGCTCCCATTCATGTGGCTCACATTCTCAGATGATCTGATGGGGTGCTGGGTGTTGGACCCCCACAATCTGAGATTGATGCTAAAAGATAGTTAATCAATACCTAAATTCTGGGAAACACCTTAAAACCTGAAGATTGGTTTTGTTGTCCAAAGGCAGAAACTGCTTATGAACAACATAGTTAGTAATATCCATACTTTTATTTTTAGTTGTATCACCTAGTTTTTTATGTATATTTTAAACTTATTAATTTATTCTAAATGCTGTGGCCATGTTGATTAAAATATGAAATAGATAGATAGATAGATAGATAGATAGATAGATAGATAGATAGGTAGAAGTATATTTTAGCGTCCATATTGCGGCTGCAGTACTGGAACTCCCGTAGTTACAGAACTTACAGTTAGCAGGGCTAAGTCTGAAAAGTGATGAGTATGGAATTTTCCATTGAAACAGCACCTTGCTGTGAAAGCCAGTTCACTGCTGCTCTGAGTCTACATAAAACTCTCTACTGTGCTTCTACCTGTAGAGATCAAGAGCCGTAATTGCTTTTAATGTCGTAGCTGACATACAAGATATTATTGATCTTAGCAAAAACAAAATAACAAAAAAACAACCAACAGATTTAGTTTGGATTTGCTGGTCTTCCAATACTTTCTGTCTCGTTTCTTTTCCTGCTGTTAATTATTCGTGTACTCTGGGTTTTAGATACTTTGGCTTAAATATACATTTTCAGCAGTTTAAAATATTTATTTTCCTATTTAATTAAACTCAATTTTTTGTCAATAATTTAGGTTGCAATAGTTATGCAATTCTTTACCACAAGTCAGTATTGTTAATGTTACTTCCACAATAATCATTAATAAAAAAAATATATTTTAAACATTTACATTCCTCGTATGATGACATCTATTTAATTTACTGTTGAAACAATCTGATCAAATATTTAAATTTTTACTTTATATCTTAATTTCTAAATGATTTTGCTTCTTACAAGTCAATAAATTGGTAACTTTATGAGGACTACTGTTCAGTTTGAGAAATAACTGTTTTTATTAATGTATACTAAATGTATTTGCATTGTTTGGAATAGACATAGAAAAACCCATATTTTGGCAAAATTGTTATTCCTCTCTTATGTACGTATTGACTGTAGTTGTTTAATGCCTACAGTGCCTTGCGAAAGTATTCGGCCCCTTTGAATTTTTCAACCTTTTTCCACATTTCAGGCTTCAAACATAAAGATATAAAATTTTAATTTTTTGGTGAAGAATCAACAACAAGTGGGACACAATTGTGAAGTGGAACGAAATTTATTGGTTATTTTAAACTTTTGTAAAAAATAAAATACTGAAAAGTGGAATGTGCAATATTATTCGGTCCCTTTACTTTCAGTGCAGCAAACTCCCTCCAGAAGTTCAGTGAGGATCTCTGAATGATCCAATGTTGTCCTAAATGACTGATGATGATAAATATAATCCACCTGTGTGTAATCAAGTCTCCGTATAAATGCACCTGCTCTGTGATAGTCTCAGGGTTCTGTTTAAAGCGCAGAGAGCATCATGAAGACCAAGGAACACACCAGGCAGGTCCGTGATGTTGTTGTGGAGAAGTTTAAAGCCGGATTTGGATACAAAAAGATTTCCCAAACTTTAAACATCCCAAGGAGCACTGTGCAAGCGATCATATTGAAATGGAAGGAGTATCAGACCACTGCAAATCTACCAAGACCCGGCCGTCCCTCTAAACTTTCATCTCAAACAAGGAGAAGACTGATCAGAGATGCAGCCAAGAGGCCCATGATCACTCTGGATGAACTGCAGAGATCTACAGCTGAGGTGGGAGAGTCTGTCCATAGGACAACAATCAGTCGTACACTGCACAAATCTGGCCTTTATGGAAGAGTGGCAAGAAGAAAGCCATTTCTCAAAGATATCCATAAAAAGTGTTGTTTAAAGTTTGCCACAAGCCACCTGGGAGACACACCAAACATGTGGAAGAAGGTGCACTGGTCAGATGAAACCAAAATCGAACTTTGTGGCCACAATGCAAAACGATATGTTTGGCGTAAAAGCAACACAGCTCATCACCCTGAACACACCATCCCCACTGTCAAACATGGTGGTGGCAGCATCATGGTTTGGGCTGCTTTTCTTCAGCAGGGACAGGGAAGATTGTTAAAATTGATGGGAAGATGGATGGAGCCAAATACAGGACCATTCTGGAAGAAAACCTGTTGGAGTTTGCAAAAGACCTGAGACTGGGACGGAGATTTATCTTCCAACAAGACAATGATCCCAAACATAAAGCAAAATCTACAATGGAATGGTTCACAAATAAACGTATCCAGGTGTTAGAATGGCCAAGTCAAAGTCCAGACCTGAATCCAATCGAGAATCTGTGGAAAGAGCTGAAAACTGCTGTTCACAAACGCTCTCCATCCAACCTCACTGAGCTCGAGCTGTTTTCCAAGGAAGAATGGGCAAGAATTTCAGTCTCTTGATGTGCAAAACTGATAGAGACATACCCCAAGTGACTTGCAGCTGTAATCGCAGCAAAAGGTGGCGCTACAAAGTATTAACTTAAGGGGGCCGAAATAATTTGGCACACCCCACTTTTCAGTTTTTTAATTTTTACAAAAGTTTAAAATATCCAATAAATTTTGTTCCACTTCACGATTGTGTCCCATTTGTTGTTGATTCTTCATCAAAAAATTTAAATTTTATATCCTTATGTTTGAAGCCTGAAATGTGGCAAAAGGTTGAAAAGTTCAAGGGGGCCGAATACTTTCGTAAGGCACTGTAATTATATCTCTGATGAATCATACAATATTAATGTGAGCAGCACTCTCCTTAGCTTGCAGATACTGTAGGTGCACTTATTCCACCGGTGGCTGACCAGAACCCACCAATTTTATTAGAAGCTTGTTTTAAAGGATGGACAGGAGTGATGTCCATCCTTTAAAACAAGCTTCTATATCTCTGATGAAGTTACAAACGGCTCATAGGACAAGGTAACCATTATTTATATCTTATTTATTTTACCTTCCTTCTTTGCTTGAAAGTTTTCTACTTAAGTCTTATTGGCTGCAATTGTGATGTCAGAACACTCTGATTTTAGGGGATTTGAATCAGTAAGAAAGCTAAAGACAAGCAGCTGAATACTGATTTGGATCAATTTTTACATTATATTGTATTGCTCCTTATTAATTTCACTCTCTTTTTTTAGGCTAGATTCACATGAAAGAGGTGCAAAACAGCAGTGAAAAACATCCATTTTTCACAGCTGTCTTGCAGCTGTGGAAACAGTATTCATGGACCCCCATACATTTCAGTGTATGGAGGGATCCATGAAAGTGGCCCAAAATAGGACATAACCAATATTTTGACGGTCCATGATAACAGACCGTCAAAATAACGGTTATGTGAATATCCCCCATTCACTGACATTGAAATTAATGCTGCCGTGTGACAGCACATGGCCATTATTCACTGTTGTGTGAATGTACCCTAACTCTTTACAATAAATGGTTATACCAGTTTATCACACATATGCACTGCTGTTTGATTTCTTTCTTTCTTTCTTTCTTTCTTTCTTTCTTTCTTTCTTTCTTTCTTTCTTTCTTTCTTTCTTTCTTTCTTTCTTTCTTTCTTTGATCTACTTTTGTAAATATCCATTCACATTTATACATTGCCTAATTTCACATATGCAGTTTTGACTTCAAATCAGTCCGTTTCAAAGATTTTACACAATTAGCTGCAATTTTTCTACAGAGCTGGTACATTCTTGATCTATGAAATTGTGTGTATGATTTTATTTTGAACAGAGAAACCTGTAAAATGGATTTGCATTAAGTATCTCTAACTAGAACCCAAAAACAAGTAGGTAAACTAATACTACATCTGGTATGAGTTAAAATAAAATAAATTGAAAATTAGTAATAAAGTGCATAAAAAAGAAACAGTGTCCATTTTCCTTGAATAAATCCTTCCTGCTCTATTTAAAATGGCCTCCAAATCACTATTCGTTTTCTGTGCATAGCTGTATTAGCGCATGTGTTGAATTTAATTGATTAATCTCCAAGACTTTTTTTTCACTACAGAAAATTACCAAGCTCCTGGGACAAGGACTTTTAAGCACTGAACCCTTTGGGTATTAAATTTTTAATTTTAAGGTTACTGTAACGTCCTTGCCTGTCCGGGCTTTGGCGTCGTCCTCCGAGTGCACGCTGCAGCGCAGGAGGCGTGCCCGGTTGTAATTCTTTCCTTGGGTTTTTCTTGTATTGTCTGAACACTGTCCTATTCCCTCACCTCCTTAATTGATTTTCCACCACGCCCTTCTCCTTCACCTTGCTCTCCCCCTGCTCCACTAAGAGTTAACTTTAGTCCTGCCTTTGTGATTGACAGCCTGTCCTCCTATCAAGTCTGGAGCGGGTTCTTTCTCCCTATTTATTGTTTGCTCACTTTCCCATTGGCGCCTGCTATTGCATTTCGCTTACTGGCTATACTCCTTGTTACCTGCTCTTCTGATTTTCTGACCACTGGCTTTCCTTTGACTATTCTCTTGGATTTTGATTCTGTACTGC
Source organism: Leptodactylus fallax (assembly GCA_947044405.1). Taxonomy (NCBI): domain Eukaryota; kingdom Metazoa; phylum Chordata; class Amphibia; order Anura; family Leptodactylidae; genus Leptodactylus; species Leptodactylus fallax. The sequence goes on from CAMRHE010000024.1 coordinate 7,148,985, forward strand.
ATTGCTCGATTGTTACCGACCCCTTGGCTAGCTGACCTCCCTTTGTTGTTTGTGCGTCCTGTCTGCGTTCTGTGTTGTCACTTATTCAGAGTAGGGACCGGCTCCAAGTTGTTCCTGTCATTAGGACAGTGAGACAAGTAGGTAGGGACAGGGTCTGGGTTAACTTTAGGGCTCACTGTCTCTGTATTCCCTTCCTCTCAGGTTTTTGCAGCAGCACTGGAGAATTGCTCAACTGGCAATTCCCTTACAAAATAGCAGGCCTTAAAAAAAAACAAAAAACTTTAACCCTTCTACTCATTACTGGCATGGCTTCTATTCAGGACCTTGTGACTTGAATGGAGGGTTTGGCAGGTTTGGTGTCTGAGCTGGCCAATCAGGTACACACTCTCACTCAGAATCAAGCTGAGGCCGCTGCTACACCACCTGCTGTCATTTCCCTTCCCAGGGTTAAAATGTTACTCCCGGATAGGTTTTCAGAGGACCGAGGTAAATTTGAGACGTTCAGGGAATCATGTATTTTCGCGTCAGCCCTCATGCGTTGCAGTCTCAGATGGTGGGGGTGGTCATTTCCCTCTTACAGGGGGATCCACAGACTTGGGCCCTTAAACTCCCCCCCTGAGGCAGAGGAGTGGACAGATCTGGAAAAAATTTTTAAGTCTTTGGGGGCCATTTATGCTGAGCCTGATAAAATTGGACTTGCCGAGTCCCAACTTCTTACCCTCCGGCAAGGTAACCTATCCGCTGAAACTTATTGCTCTGAGTTTCGGAAGTTGAGTATAACAGCAGGTTGGTGTGATTCCGCTTTGAAAGCTCTTTTTAAACAGGGCCTGAATGATTCAGTGAAGTATGTCTGGGTAGGTCACCCTGATCCCCCTACCTTAGAAAAGGCCATGACCTTAGCTGTCCGCATTGACAGGAGACTCCAGGACAGACGTAAAGAGAAGGTGGGGATTGGTCCCACTAAGTCTTCTGTCTATCCCTCTCTTTCTGTTGAAAAATCTGTTTCTCCTTCTGTCACCCCTGGAGATGAGCCTATGCAGTTGGGAGCACTGGATACCAAGGCTAGATGAGAATATCGTCTCTGGAATCATCTCTGCCTGTATTGCGGCAAACCTGGTCATCTAATCCGAGACTGTTCCATCAAACCACGTACACCAGCGGAAAACTTCAGGGCCTGAGTGGTATTCAGAAGAACCACTCAGGCAGTCAGGTATCTTCTGAAAAATCTCACAAATTGATGTTACCTGTGTCTCTGTCCTTTGGGGGCAGGTCTGTTTCTGGGCAGGCCCTAGTAGATTCTGGGGCTGCCACTAACTTTGTTAAATTTTCATTTGTTTCTGCTTTACGTATTGAACTTGTATCATTAGATACTCCTCTGTTGGTTACTGGGGCGGATTTTACTCCACTGGCCAGGGGTAAAATCCGTTTTAAAACCCCCTTACTCTCTTTGCAAGTGGGCTCAATACATACGGAGCTCATGAGTTTTTTTGTTATGGAGGATCTCTCGATTGATATCATTTTAGGGCTTCCCTGGCTAGACCTCCATAACCCTACCTTTGATTGGCCCAAAAAAGAGTTAGTGAAATGGGGGAATCAGTGCTCCTCCCATTGTATTTCTTTGCATGCCTCCGATTGTCTCAGTGAGGAGACGCTTCTTCCTGAATTTCTGTCTGATTTTCATGATGTTTTTGATCCTAAAGCTGCTGAAGTTTTATCGCCGCATAGACCTTACGATTGTGCGATTGAACTCCTTCCCGACTCCAAATACCCTAAGGGAAGGATCTTCAATCTTTCTGCTCCAGAACGTGAGGCTATGCGGGATTACACTAAGGATAGTCTTCTTAAAGGTCACATCCGTCTGTCTCAGTCTCCCATGGGAGCTGGGTTCTTTTTTGTTAAAAAGAAAGATGGCGGACTGCGACCATGCATTGACTACCGAGAATTAAATAAAATTACGGTTAAAAATCAGTACCCTCTTCCCCTGATCCCTGATCTTTTCAATCAGATTATGGGTGCCCGCTGGTTTTCTAAAATTGACCTCCGTGGGGCATACAATCTGATCCGGATTAGAGAAGGAGAAGAATGGAAAACTGCGTTCAACACCCCGGAAGGTCACTTTGAATATTTGGTAATGCCTTTTGGGCTATGTAATGCACCCGCAGTATTTCAACACTTTGTTAACGATATCTTTAGAGACTTGCTCGGTCGTTATGTGGTTGTCTACCTGGATGATATTCTAGTGTTCTCTCCTGATTGGGCCACACATATTGAGCATGTTAGGAGTGTTTTGCTACTGTTGCGTCAAAACTCTCTCTTTGCCAAACTGTCCAAATGCCTGTTCGGAGTCCAAAGGGTCACCTTCCTCAGTTACGTTATTACTCCCGATTCTTTTTGTATGGATCCACTAAAAGTCATGGCTATTAAAAACTGGGAACGCTCCTCCAACCTTAAAGCCCTGCAACGTTTCTTGGGGTTCTCCAACTATTATCGAAAATTTATTAAGAATTTCTCTTGTATAGTGAAGCCATTGACGGATCTCACAAAGAAAGGTGCCGATGTGACCAAATGGACTCCGGAAGCGGAAGAGGCTTTTGTACATCTCAAGAAATGTTTTGTTGAGGCTCCTGTATTAGTACCACCAGACTATGAGCACCCATTTATTATTGAGGTTGATGTCTCTGAAGTGGGGGTTGGTGCCGTGTTGTCTCAGGGCTCTGAAAATTTTACGTGTTTGCAACCTGTAGCCTTCTTCTCGAGGAAATTCTCTCCTACGCAGCGCAACTATGACGTTGGTAATCGAGAACTCCTAGCCATTATATGGGCATTCGAGGAGTGGAGACATTTCCTCGAGGGGGCCAAACACCAGATCACAGTATTCACCGATCATAAGAACCTACTATATCTGGATAGCGCTAAGCGACTGTCTCCTAGGCATGCCCGCTGGGCGCTATTCTTCACACATTTTAATTTTGTGGTGACTTATCGTCCAGGCTCTAAAAATGTACGGGCTGATGCCCTATCTCGCAGTTTTGGTCCCAGCGGTGCCCCTAAGGATGTCCCAGATAAAATCTTGTCTCCCGGAGTGGTTCTCGCCATTATTACTCCTGATCTTGCTACTTTAGTCGTTAATTCACAAGATCTTGCTCCCAGTAATACTCCCACTGGGAAACTATTTATACCTCCAAATCTTCGTCTTCGTGTTTTGGAGAAAATTCATTGTTCTACCTTAACGGGACATCCCGGCTTTGCTGGGACTAAATACCTTCTCTCCCGCTCTTACTGGTGGCCGTCCTGGTCTCGAGACATATGTGAATTTGTTGCTGCCTGTGAGACATGTGCTAAGATGAAGACTCCTAGGAGATTACTCGAGGGCCTTCTTCATCCCCTTCCTATACCTAAGAGACCATGGTCCCATTTGTCAATGGACTTCATTACTGATTTACCTTGTTCCCAAGGGAAGACTGTGATTTGGGTTGTTGTGGATAGATTCTCCAAAATGTGTCATTTTGTACCCCTAAAGAAAATTTCTAGTGCTCCACGTCTAGCCTCGTTCTTTATTAATCATATACTCCGCTTGCATGGTGTACCGGAAAATATTGTATCTGATCGTGGTGTACAATTTGTCTCTAGATTCTGGAAGGAATTTTGTGGTCGTCTGGGGGTCTCTCTGTCTTTCTCTTCCGCATTCCACCCTGAGACCAATGGCCAGACAGAGAGATTCAACCAAACTTTGGAACAGTACTTAAGGTGTTTTATGTCTGATGCTCAAGAAAAACGGAGAACCTTTCTTCCTCTAGCAGAGTTTGCAATAAACAACAGGGTTAACGTCACCACTAAAATGTCTCCGTTTTATTGCAACTATGGTTTTAACCCCAGGTACTCCTCTCTCTGTAGCACCGAGTCTGTTAATCCCACTGCCGAACAGACTTATCAGCGACTGTGCACAGTCTGGGCCCAGGCTCGTCTGAGCCTGGTTAAAGCCCAAGAATATCAAAAACGGCAGGCAAATAAAAGACGCTTACCTGGCCCTGAATACAGAGTGGGAGATCGAGTCTGGCTGTCCACTAGGAATCTGCGTCTTAGAGTTCCTTCGGGGAAATTTGCACCACGTTACATTGGGCCCTATGTCATTTCTGAACTCATAAACCCAGTATCTTTTAAATTACAACTTCCAAGTTCTTTTCGTATCCACAACGTCTTCCACAAGTCGCTTTTGAAGAAGTATATCTCCCCTGTCCTTACTTCTTCCAGTCCACCAGCGCCGGTGGTGGTCCAAGGGGAACTAGAATATGAAGTAGAAAAAAATTCTGGATTCCCGTCGGGTGCAGAATGCTGTTCAGTACCTCGTGCACTGGAAGGGTTATGGCCTGGAAGAGCGAATGTGGGTTTCTGGTAGGGACCTACATGCGCCACGTTTAATTAATCTCTTTCATTGCCAGAACCCTTTGAAACCTGGTCCATCTGGCGAGGGTCCAGAGGCCCCTCATAAAAGGGGGGGTACTGTAACGTCCTTGCCTGTTCGTGCTTTGGCGTCGTCCTCCGGGCACACGCTGCAGCGCAGGAGGTGTGCCCGGTTGTAATTCTTTCCTTGGTTTTTTCTTGTATTGTCTGAACACTGTCCTATTCCCTCACCTCCTTAATTGATTTTCCTCCACGCCCTTCTCCTTCACCTTGCTCTCCCCCTGCTCCACTAAGAGTTAACTTTAGTCCTGCCTTTGTGATTGACGGCCTGTCCTCCTATCAAGTCTGGGGCGGGTTTTTTCTCCCTATTTATTGTTTGCTCACTTTCCCATTGGCGCCTGCTATTGCATTTCGCTTACTGGCTATACTCCTTGTTCCTTGTTACCTGCTCTTCTGATTTTCTGACCACTGGCTTTCCTTTGACTATTCTCTTGGATTTTGATTCTGTACTGCATTGCTCGATTGTTACCGACCCCTTGGCTAGCTGACCTCCCTTTGTTGTTTGTGCGTCCTGTCTGCGTTCTGTGTTGTCACTTATTCAGAGTAGGGACCGGCTCCAAGTTGTTCCTGTCATTAGGACAGTGAGACAAGTAGGTAGGGACAGGGTCTGGGTCAACTTTAGGGCTCACTGTCTCTGTATTCCCTTCCTCTCAGATTTTTGCAGCAGCACTGGAGAATTGCTCAACTGGCAATTCCCTTACAGTTACTTTTTGTTGCTCTGTGAATCTATTACCTTTTTGAGGTTTTTTTGTGTCTGACTGCGAGTGAGGTTTCTGTTAAGTGCAAGATTGAGTGAGTGGAGTGAGTTGAACCCTGACAGCCGCACCCGTGTCACATGCTTGGACATCCCTTACATGACACTGACACCTCCATCTAGAAGTTACTTAGTACATTACATTAGATGCACTCAGTATCTGTATATTCACAGATACAGGCTGGAGACAGTTATATGACCTTATTTATTAAAAGATGGCTGGATCATTGTACCAAACAAGCAATCTTACCTCTTGTGTCTCCCTATTTCCTCATAGATTGAAAGCTCTCACAGACAGGGCCCTCACTCCTATTGTTTGATATGTAATGTCAAATACTGTCTGTTCATGTACCCCCTGATTTGTAAAGTGCTTCAGAATATGTTGGCGCTATATAAATAAAGTTATTATAATTATTATTATCTGCTTATGTTTTATTGAGTAATAACTGCAAGTACAGGAAACCAACAAAATATTACACCAGATGTCTATCGTATGTAGACTTTTGAGAACTGGGAGATTTATTTGTTATTAAATAAATGGTAACTTTTGTTAAAGGGGTTGTCCAGGCAAAAATCGATGAAAAGTTTATTTTATAAATCAGCCGGGCAGTGAAAAAGATAAAATAAAATCATACTCACCTTTCCATGGTGCCGGTGCCTCCCAGCGCAGTACGTTCCTCTTGGTCCGTTGTTATCTTACAGTAGAAATCCCCGCCACAAATTACTGCTGAGGCCAATCAGCTGCCTCAGCGAAGGGCATGTGATATCACTACTTGTGACATCCCAGGTCTCTTCCTGATTGGCCTCTGTGACCACTGAGGCAAATCAGCAGCTTCAGCGGAAGGGAGTTTTACTTTGAGAAGCCACCGGAGCAGAAGGACTGGACCGCGCTGGGAGGACTCTGGAGCCCCAGGGACAGGTGAGTATGATTTTTTTTTCACCTCCCCCAGCATATTTAAAACATAAAAAATGTGCCTGGACAACCTCTTTAATGTATTCATAGTTATCCTACCCCACACTTTACAGGTTAATACTGGGGGACCAGTAGAAGGACCCCTACCCCCAAAATCTGCTTTTTGTCAGAGGACCCTTGTCATGAAAATGTTTGTACCACCCAATCAAAGAGAGTAAACAGGGATTTTCCCCCCCCCCCCCCCCCCCCCCCCCCCCCCCCCCCCCCCCCCCCCCCCCCCCCCCCCCCCCCCCCCCCCCCCCCCCCCCCCCCCCCCCCCCCCCCCCCCCCCCCCCCCCCCCCCCCCCCCCCCCCCCCCCCCCCCCCCCCCCCCCCCCCCCCCCCCCCCCCCCCCCCCCCCCCCCCCCCCCCCCCCCCCCCCCCCCATATAGGCACCATATAATCTGATAAAAGCAAGAGAACAGCTTTGCTAAAATGACCCAATGTGGCTATTCTTGGCAATAATCTTCTGTGAATCTGCTGTGAAACCTTGGGTGCTGATTAGCAAAGAGCAAACCAGTTTGTAAGCCAGGTTCATTACAAAATGTCCAAACATTTTAGGTTTGGTAAAATCCAAAATTTTTGGGATTTGCCACCCACAAACCACTACCAAATATTGGGATCTTTTGCAGTGTCTAGGGTTGGTCCTATATGGACCTATATGGACAGTGACTAACAATGTCTGTAAAAGCACTGCGGAATATGATGGCGCTATATAAGTAAGCAAAAATAATAATAATAATAATATTAATAATAATAATAATAGCAGTTTGGACTGAACAGGCTCAGCCCAAAACTAAACTGCTGGATGACCCTCACGAAAAGTTCACCCAACGCTAGTGCTGATGTACATGTGAATGTTATTTTGACACATACTACCTACCTAAACATTGTTGCAGATGAAGTATACCATTTCAAGGCAACATTATTTTCTAATGGCAGTGAATTCTTTCAGCAGGATAATATACAGTGCCGCACTGCAAAAATGATTAAGGAATGGTTTGAGGAACATGAGTTCAGCTTGTGGACTTAGCCCCTATATTCCCCAGATTTCCATCTAGTTAAGCATATGTGTCAGACATGACAGGACATGTGGAAGAGTGAAGGAATCAGGTGATACCTTTTAGAGGCTAACTAACAGGACATGTTCAGACATCTTGGAGAGACCATGACATGTCAGAGTTTTTTTGGCACCATAAGAGGATCAAAACAAAATTACATAGATGGTTTTTATGTTATAGCTGATCGGTGTATGTGTTGTAATTATATTACATACAGTACAGACCAAAAGTTTGGACACACCTTCTCATTCCAAGAGTTTTCTGTATTTTCATGACTATAAAAATTGTAGATTCACACTGAAGGCATCAAAACTATGAATTAACACATGTGGAATTATATACTTAACAAAAAAGTGTGAAACAACTGAAAATATGTCTTATATTCTAGGTTCTTCAAAGTAGCCACCTTTTGCTTTGATTACTGCTTTGCACACTCTTGGCATTCTCTTGATGAGCTTCAAGAGGTAGTCACCTGAAATGGTCTTCCAACAGTCTTGAAGGAGTTCCCAGAGATGCTTAGCACTTGTTGGCCCTATTGCCTTCACTCTGCGGTCCAGTTCACCCCAAAACATCTTGATTGGGTTCAGGTCTGGTGACTGTGGAGGCCAGGTCATCTGGCGTAGCACCCCATCACTCTCCTTCTTGGTCAAATAGCCCTTACACAGTTTGGAGGTGTGTTTGGGGTCATTGTCCTGTTGAAAAATAAACGATGGTCCAACTAAACGCAAACCGGATGGAATAGCATACCGATGCAAGATGCTGTGGTAACCATGCTGGTTCAGTATTCCTTCAATTTTGAATAAATCCCCAACAGTGTCACCAGCAAAGCACCCCCACACCATCACACCTCCTCCTCCATGCTTCACGGTGGGAACCAGGCATGTAGAGTCCATTCGTTCACCTTTTCTGCGTCGCACAAAGACACGGTGGTTGGAACCAAAGATATCAAATTTGGACTCCTCAGACCAAAGCACAGATTTCCACAGGTCTAATGTCCATTCCTTGTGTTCTTTAGCCCAAACAAGTCTCTTCTGCCTGTTGCCTGTTCTTAGCAGTGGTTTCCTAGCAGCTATTTTACCATGAAGGCCTGCTGCACACAGTCTCCTCTTAACAGTTGTTGTAGAGATGTGTCTGCTGCTAGAACTCTGTGTGGCATTGACCTGGTCTCTAATCTGAGCTGCTGTTAACCTGCGATTTCTGAGGCTGGTGACTCGGATGAATTTATCCTCCACAGCAGAGGTGACTCTTGGTCTTCCTTTCCTGGGGTGGTCCTCATGTGAGCCAGTTTCTTTGTAGCGCTTGATGGTTTTGGCCACTGCACTTGGGGACACTTTCAAAGTTTTCCCAATTTTTCGGACTGACTGACCTTCATTTCTTAAAGTAATGATGGCCACTCGTTTTTCTTTACTTAGCTGCTTTTTTCTTGCCATAATACAAATTCTAACACTCCATTCAGTAGGACTATCAGCTGTGTATCCACCTGACTTCTGAACAACACAACTGATGGTCCCAACCCCATTTATAAGGCAATAAATCCCACTTATTAAACCTGACAGGGCACACCTGTGAAGTGAAAACCATTTCAGGTGACTACCTCTTGAAGCTCATCAAGAGAATGCCAAGAGTGTGCAAAGCAGTAATCAAAGCAAAAGGTGGCTACTTTGAAGAACCTAGAATATAAGACATATTTTCAGTTGTTTCACACTTTTTTGTTAAGTATATAATTCCACATGTGTTAATTCATAGTTTTGATGCCTTCAGTGCGAATCTACAATTTTTATAGACATGACAATACAAAAAACTCTTGGAATGAGAAGGTGTGTCCAAACTTTTGGTCTGTACTGTATATATACTGTATTTTGGCAGCACGGTGGCTCAGTGGTTAGCACTGTTAACTTGCAGCATAACATCTGCATGGAGTTTGTATGTTCTCCCCGAGTTTGTAGGGAGATATTATCTTCCCAGCGACGGTTGGAGTTCAGTTCAGTGCATGCAGGAGACTAGACAAGGTGTGCAGAGCTGACCTGCCACCAGCCTCTGGACTGAGGGCCAACCGCCGCTTTCGCAGCCTCAGGAGGGATATCACCAGCCCCAGGCTCATCTGAAGACAGCCCAGAGCAAGGGAGAAGTTCTGTCAGCATTCTTGGACTTATTTGGTGCCGTGCCAGGAGGAGCAGGAGAAGACCCTAACAGGAGAAACTCCTTGGGGCCTAGCATACAGGTAACCAGATTCCTGTCAGGACTCCCTGTAACTCCATCCCCAGTGTACCTGGCTGGGAGAGGCAGAGAGGAGGAGTAGTGGAGAACTATACTGCAGAGCCTGTATCATCCCTGGGCACCCTCCTAGATCCAAGGCTGGGGGTTGGACACTGTAGGACTACTACCCCCATTTGAAAGCTGCTGTTGCCTTGCTGTTCCTGTTGCAAAATAAAAGGCTGTTTGGTTTACCTGCACTGCTGAATCCTGAGTCGTGCCTGCTCCACCATCAGGGCCCTTCCGAACAACACCACACCGGCTCAGAGAGAAGAGGTCCCCTCTTCAACTGGAATGCCCCGGGGGAAAGAACTACTACCACCACCACCATCCGGTAGTGCTGCAGGACCCCCCTCGACTTTGTCTGGCCTAGGAGTAGGACTGGAGTGGTTGGTGAGTGTGCTTGGCCTGCTAGGTGGCACAGCATCCGCCACTACTACTCCCATCCTCCGATCTCCTTCATCTGGGTTGCGGCACATATGCTATTAACCCCTTATCACTGCAGTGAGTTTTGGCCTTTATGACTTTTTGGCTTATATTTCTAATCTGACATGAGTCATTTTATGTGGTACTAATGGTAATGCATTTACCTTGTGATTCTGAGAATGTTTCTTTCATGGCACATTGGACTTTGTGTTTTTAGGTAAAGTCAGGTTGTTACACAATTTTCAAAAGCTCAATGATTCTGCTTGTAATACACACAGTCATAACAAGCAAAACTAATACTACTATCACTTTATGTTGGCCTGATATTTTCAGATACTTTTATTTTGTAGGATGTTATAAGGCGTATATGTGTAGTTGCAAATTTTTAAATGTTAAGTAAAATTTCCACATTTTAGGGACCTATTCATTTCTGAGGGCCTATATAATAGAAACCTCCATAAACTACCCAATTATTGAATCTGTGCCTGCCAAGTTAGAGTATTCAATACAACATTTAGGAACTTTGTTAACCCTTTAGGTGTTGCACAAGAATTAAACCAAAATGGAGGGAAAATATTAAATATTATGCAGATTTTCATTTTAACCCCCTAACAGTCACAGTAAAATTGCAAAAACCCTCCTGAAATTGTCACTTTTATTCATTGAAGATTTAGAATTTATGGCTCAAATAAATATTGCTGGCACATAATTCCGATGCCTTATGTGCATTTTAACCTTTTAGTGATTTAACACATTTTAGCCTTAAACCAGTAACATTTTATCCCTCTCTGTATTCCATCTTTCATAAGTTTTTATATTTTATTTCAATGTAGCTGTACAAGACCTTATATTTTGTGGGTACTTATGACTTTTTGATCAGCTTTATTACTTTTTGTTTTTTAAAGGAGAGATGATCAGAAAATATCAATTCTGGCATCTGAATTTTAAAGGTTATGACATTTATAATGTAGAATAATAACATACTAATGTGTTTAGAGGTTGTTATAGATGTGGTGATACCAATTGTGTTTTGTTTGCAGCATATAAGAGGTTAAATGGCAAGTATGCTTCTGATTGATAATGAGGGGGTGATATCATGAGCAAAAGTCCATGGTACCCCCTACCTGGGGTTATCTGAAGGGTCTGGAGAAAAATAAAAATAATTTTCTCTTTTCTCAGCACTGACAGCTACATGTGTTCTTGTGCACACTGGTTAAAGTGAAAGTGCGAGTATATGCACCTCCATTTTAACCAATGATGTCTCTAAATCTTTGTGGGCTACAGATGATCTTGGTCTTATTTTAAAGCCCTCCTGTTTAAAGTGACAGTGTCCCTAGACATGTCCTTTTCGGAGTGAACTGTAATGCACTTCGCTCAAAGCCAGATCAGGTCTCATCCAGAACTGCACAGGATTAATCCCTTTTTCCCATATCACAGTAAGGCAATGTACACACAGTAGAATTTGGAGATGATCTTGAGGAAAATTCCGCCTCACAATCAGTTCTCAATTCTGCCTGAAATCAGCCTGACATTCATTTGGAAGGGAAGCAGATGCCGATTTTTTTTCTCTAGCTGATTCTTTTCAGATATCAGAAAAAATAAGAGTTATGCTTGATCTTCAGGGGGAATCTGCCTGGGAACTTCCCCTAAAATTAATGTTAGGTGGAAAAATACTGCCTATCCGACACAGAATTTCTAAAGTGAAAAGATTCTGCTTCTGAATTCCTGAAGCAGAGTTTTCAGCTTCTACAAATTCTGTGAGAACTTATCCTAAGGTTTAACAGCAAAACAAACCTTAATATTTATTACCCCAATTTTTCAGGTTGTAGAAATATGCAATATATGGCCCTGGTGTAATATTTAACTCAAACACAATCCTTAAAAATTAAGAAGCACATTTACGGATTGTAGTGCCTCGATTTTATTAGGATGTTTTTAAGCACTATATCAGGTATGCAGAGGCCTTTGGGTACCAAAACACCTAATTCATCAAAGGGTGTCGTGATAATTTTGACTCCAGAGGTGTTTCATGGAATGTATTAACACTTGGCCATGAAAATTAAATGTTGCATTAGCCTCACATTTTTCATTTTCACTAGAGGTAATAAAAGAAAATACACCCCACAATGTATGTGTTTTCTTCTGCATTTGGCAATAGAATATACAGTCATGAGAGAACCGAAGGACACCAACTTTGAAGTCTATAGTTTTATGTAAAAAGCATCTGGTCCATAGGAAGTCTTCATTAGGTAAATACAACCTGAGATGACCAACACATGACAAATTACATTGTGTCATTATTTATTTAACAAACAAATTAGGCCAGAATCTAAGAGCAGTATGTGAAAAGTTAAGTACAACCTTAATGCTTTTATAGGAATCCAGACAGTAGGTAGCACCAAGCCGCTGCTAATCAAATGACCGTCTATATAAAAGCAAATGTTTTTGGTGGTTTGCTGGTCTGCAGCATTCAGGCGTCACCTACACCAATCAGCTGTAGGGGGTTTATACCAGTGCCAGCACTGGTGGTGCAGCTCAGCTCCCATTCAAGTCAACTTTTTTATTTATCAACAATGTGTGAGGGCTTATACTTTGTAAAATGAGTTGTCATTTTAATTGGTATTGTTTTGGATTATATGTTTTAGGCAGGAAAAATACTGCTAAGAATGATTAAAAAAAATAGAAGTTTTAATAGTTTATTTTTTGTCAATTTACAAAACTATGTAAATGCACAAAAGAGAAATCTAAATCAAATCAAAAATTGTAATATGTCTTATTAAGGAGATCTGTTTACTTCTCTACTTATTAAGCTGTTCTCTTGCTCGCTATCTTCAATCTCACTGCTTGCTTACATTATTTTCATCTCCGTATTCAGCCTCACACATACAACTCTATGGAGCAGGGAGGGAGGGGCTGTGAGTTTGAGTAGGATTCTCCTTCCAGCTGGTTAATTGATTTGTTGCTTCATTCTGTGTACTCCTAGCCTTTTATCCACAACCTAGCAGTATTAAAGCCATGAATAACAGAGTGTAACAGAAGCAATTATTTGAATGTCTTTTCTATACCCCTTCCTTCTCTCTTCATAGACTAATATGGAGAAAGTAACTGCCAAAAAAGTAGAGAAGAAAATATATTTCTTTAATATGATATACTAGTAAAATACCAGCGGCTTCGTTCGCGGAAAATATGTTAAATTGTTGGTTATGCTAGCTAAAGTAAAATTTTCAGTGTCACACTGAAATTGACATTTTCAGAGTACTACAGTAAATCTTTTTTTTCCACTTGAAATTTTTCTTATTATTTTCGCATTTTACTTATTTGTCATAACATTGATGTGAACAACAACTTTTTTTTTTATTTCAACATTTTTATTGATTTTACATATTCAATACATATTATGTAGCATAAACTATTACAACTATTTTTTGAACTATTTTTTATCAAAAATTAAAATTTATGCACCGTACACAAACATATAAAACATTTCCAACCAATTAACAACATAATGCATCCCTTCCCCCCTCTCTCCAGTGTAATCTATAAGTAGTTCACGAACAAAAGAGTAAAATTGGTTTACAGTTAAACAACTATCTATTGTAGTGCTTTTTGGTAAACAATTTTTCTGGTTTTACCTTCAGGTGCATATATGAAAAGATTTTTGGGGTTACCGACTCTAGAGCAAGGAACGTACAACTGTCCATGTGAAAAACACGGGCTCTCCAAATTAGTGCCGGCTACTTTAAGTGATTGACCTTGTGCTTTGTTTATAGTCATAGCAAATGCAAGTTGGATAGGGAACTGCAGACGCTTAAAATTGAAGGTCATGTCGCTTGGCAGCAAAGGAATACACAGAATGAAAACATTTGCTCCTTTAGAGTTTCCCATAAGAATAATGGCTTCAATAACATTGGGCATGATACTTTTAATGCACAATCTTGTGCCGTTACATATTTTTGGTGGGTCAAGGTCAGGGCTGTGGAGTCGGAGTCGGAGTCGTGGAGTCGGAGTCGGAGTCGGTGCCTATTTTGGTGGAGTCGGAGTCGGAGTCGGTATAAAATGGACCGACTCCCAAAATATATAATAAATTGGTACAGTTAGTAGTACAATGCAGTATGTGCTGAATATATTTTCATAAGAATTTGGGAAAATGATGAAATGTTGAAAATGATGAAATGTCCTGTAAAGGTCTGTTCTATTCCTCATATAATGATGGGACTGAGTTCTGAGTGAACCTATAAGGTTTAGCACCATTATCTGGAGTAAGCAAAAGATACTAGTGTTGTGATTGTGAGGACTGAAAAGCTAGACTTTATCTGTAATTGTGCTGGAGACCCACCCACAGCCCGTGGACACAGAGTGACTGCTTGTCAGCAAGTGAATCATTGTGCTGAGACTGAGAACTCCTTTAAGGCAAGTACTTCTTCTTAGTATATCTAAACTTTCAATAAACTGCATAAATCAATTGTCCAGTGTATGTTCTCTCTGTATGCTTTGTGTTAGTTTGCTTCTCCTCTGAGCTCATGTTTGGAGAGGTTAGCTGCTCTGCTCAGATGGCTTATATATGCTATACATAGAATATAAGGGGGGAAACTGTTTTCTAACATCTCAAACTTAGAAATACAGAAACACACATGTGAGAAAGTACTATAGGTGTAGAAGCTGTTGCCACTTGCCAAGGCTTTGTTATCTAGCACTGCTAGTAGTTTCACTTTGTAGATTGTGAAGCAGTATGATGTAAAACACCCAGGGCCTGATGTTTGAAACTGTCTAGGTGTAGAAGTTTCTTTGTTGCCCATAGCAACCAATCAGAGCTCCCCTTTCATGTAGTGCTCTGGAGAAATGAAAGCAGAGCTCTGATTGGTTGCTGTGAGCTCTGACTGGTTGCTATGGGTAACAAAGAAAGTCTTAGACCAAGACAGTTTTCACACATCAGGCCGTTAGTGAGCTGTATCCAGAGATAAGTGTGATACTGAAAGTTCAGAGTAAAGAGACCTAATAAAACATATATTACAAACTTTTTATTTATCATGACATATCGATAGCTGTACTATTGATTTATGCATAGTTTGTTTCATTTCTATCCAAAGTTATACTCGCTATTCTTTCAGATATTACAATATACCTTTTTTTTTATAGGACAAAATTATTTTGAAAACAAATTTATATCATTATAAAATATCTAAGAAGCTTCCTATGAAGTCAGCTGTATTTGAGCATTTCACACTAACTGAAGATAAAAAATATTTTGTGTGTCAGTGTAAGATAAGTGACCCAGATGAGAACAAATGCTGTGATGTCAAAATCAGTGCATACTCTGGAAGCGAGAAAACGCTCCTACGAGAGCTTCCAATCTAAAAAGACATTTAAGCCGCTTCCACCCAGAAGTTTTCAAATCTGTGACTGAGAAGGATCAGAGTGACACCAAGAAACTAGTGCCCAGCACTTCCCGCCAGGCAACGGAGGATGAAAGATTGTCTCAAACATCAGTAACAAGATATTTTCTAAGTGACAAAATTACTGTAACAATGACAGCAGATGTGTTTAAAAGACAGCTCATAGAGCTTGTTGTGAAGAACGGTGTACCATTATCATTATTTGCTCAACCAAGTTTTAAAGCTCTTAATGGAGAAATGGCCCGCAAACTTGGTGTTTCTCTGGAAAGACAAAGTATTAGAAAATTAGTGATTGAAGAAGCCCTTAACCAAAAAGAACATCTTAAAAAGATTCTCAAGAGACGCTTAATATATCTTAAAATGGATGCCTGCACGCGTCACAGAGTGAACTATTTTGCTATAAATGTAAGATTTGTTTGTGACAACAAAAAATTTGTTACCAAGACACTGGCAGTAAAGGATAATAAAGCTCAACACACCAGTCAGTTTCTCCAGGCCTTAGTGGAAAATGTTCTGGAAGATTATGAACTCAAAAAAGAACAGGTTCTTGCTATTGTAACGGACAATGCTTCAAACATGATAAGTACAATTAAACTGATGAATGAGAATAAGGAAGGTGAAGAACAGTTAGAAGAAAACTTTGGATTCAGTATGTCTGAGATGGAAGCCCACAGTCCTGTTCCTGTAACTGAGGAACAAACAGATATTACTACAGAACAACAGCAAAATGATACTTTAGAATTAGATCTTGCTGAAGCTGCTTCAAAATTCTCTCATATTTATCACATGCGCTATGCTGTGCACACACTGCAGCTGGCAATAAGAGACAGTCTGCAAGAGGGACATGCTGGAACTCTGATTGGCAAGGTGAGGAAATTGGCTATTGCTGCCCGAACCCCTAAAATTGATTCCATCTTGAAGAGACGTGCTGGGAAAGGAGCAATTTTAGATCAAGCCACTCGGTGGGGCAGCACCTATTTAATGATTGAGCGATTAGTTGAGCTGAAGCCCTTTCTTGTGGACATGGCCAACCCTCAGGTAACATTAACAGAAGGTCAATGGACACAGGTGGCTGAATTAATGGAACTGCTTCATCACCCATTCACAGTAACAAAAAAATTACAAGCTGAGGATTTAACTCCTGGAACTTTCTTAAAGGAGTGGAAGAACTTGCTGTTTTGCATGTCCCAAAGACAAGGCTTAATCGCAGAGGGCATTGCTGCTTCAATGAAAAGGAGAGAGACACTGTTATTAGATAACAAAATTCTTCTGGCAGCTGTTTATGTGGACCCAAGTCATCGTATATTGCTGAATGATCAACAGATTACTAAAGGAAAAGAAGCTCTGACTGAGGTAGCAATTAGGATGAGTGGGCTACAGGACTGGCAAGAGCAAGAGGAATTGGGTCTTGCCAGTGCTACTGCCACCATATCTTCAGCCTCATCAGATGAAGAGTTTAACTTTGAAAAGTATTTGGATGACATGGATCAGGCAAAGTGTTGCCGCAGAGAAAAAGATTCCATTCCCATAGCAAACAAACTGACTGTATTTCAGCAAAATTTTTCACTTGCTCTCAAAGAAGTAGAAGAGTTCAACCGATCATCAAAACTGACTGTGCAGGAGGCAATTCCTTTATACCCCGAGATTGTTAGAGATCTTGCCCATGTGGTCACCGCTTTGCCACCAACCCAAGTTAGTGTAGAGAGGCTGTTCTCTAGCCTTAAAATAATTTGATCCGATTTGAGGTCATCTTTGAAGGAGGATCTGATGGAGGCGATACTTTTTCTCAGAACAAATTCATAGACTCCACAAATGTTATTCAGGACGTTTTTGTTGAAAACTGTTTTTTTACCACTTACTGCAGCGTTTTGCATATTTGCAATTTATTAAAGTTTTTTGTGTTCTAAAGTTGTATCCAATAAATATATTTTATGTTCTACCTAAATAGCTTGATTATTGTATCATAAGGATGATAAAAAGCTTAAATTAAGTTATCTCTTAAACATGCGCCATGTATGTCGGAGTCAGGGGAAATTGAGGAGTCGGAGTCGGGGCTTTGGCGTACCGACTCCACAGCCCTGGTCAAGGTTCCGAAGCAAAATTATTGTGGCTCCAATTTTTAAAGTGAGCTTTCCAGGAGGCTCCAAAGAATTCAGGAACTCCAATGGATACATTATGGCTTGTTCACTCTCCATGACTGAATCAATGGACATGTATGTGGTCGCTAGACCAGGCAGCCTTCCCTGAATTATTATATTTATGGAGCTGACACTATCATTTTTAGGCGCTAGGATTGCACGTTCACAAAGCCACTGATGGTTGTTAAAATTGATACAAATATCAGGGAAAACTTGGTCAATAAGTTCCATTACCGAAGATGTCATTTCACAAAAATCTTCCAAAAAGGAAATAAGACCAGTAGTGGAATCAGTAGGGAAGCTGTCATTTCCAAGGCATAGTAGATGGTGTGTAAAATTGTCCGCAGTTGTATTTCCCATCAAATGATCCCTCATATTAGTAGTAAGAGTTTGCTTCTGAACATGTATCCACAGATAAGAAGATTTTAGACAGGCATTCAGCTCATCCGCTAGTGTTGCTCCGTTAAGAACAGGTAACGTCTGGCAGAATTACAACAATTCTCCCCATTAATCAATCGGTTCCCCGCAGATCTTTCAAGGTGCGATCAACGGCCTCGACCGCTTTCTTGTGCACCATGGTACATTCATCCCAAACAATTACTTTGCAAGTTTGTAATACCTTAGCTTTCCCAGAGCCCTTAGTGATATTACAGACAGGAGTTTCTGACAGCGCTATATTAAAGGGCAATCCTAGTGCTGAATGAGCCGTGCGCCCTCCATCTAAAAGAGTGGCCGCAATCCCAGATGATGCAACAGCCAAGGCAATGTCATTGTTTGAGCGAATTTCTGCAAGCAGCAAATTAATTAAAAATGTTTTACCAGTACCTCCTGGTGCATCTAGATAAAATAGTCCCCATTTCCACTGGAAATCTGACCCATAATTGCCATATAGGCCGATCTTTGGTCATCAACCAAAAGAGGTTTATTTAATATGACAAATTCTTCACATTTTTCCAAATCATAGCTTTTTTCTTGCAGAATATCTCTGTTCATAATATCAAAGTCTGGTCGATTTGGTGCTGGTAAACCTAATTCTATTAGAGTTTTACTATTGATAGATATGCACCTTTCTTCTAACATCAAGAGGACTTTGTTGAATATGTCAGCAGTGAAATTTAAGTCTAAATCCGGATTAACTCTCCTTTGCACTCTAAGAATATCTTCACTAAGATATTCTTTGTATTTGTCCAAAGCGCGCAGGGATTGGAAGGTGCGCAGGTTGTAATTATTATAGCGAATAGGTCTCTTAGTTGAGGTGGAAAGCAAGTGACAAATGCTTCCTGCAATGTCATGTCCCAGTGTTGATCGTCTTTGATCAGACCACGCTTTTGGCATGCTTTCCTGTAAGTTTGACACAGCTCTCCATCAACTATTTTCAAATTTGTGAAAGAAGTTGGCCCCACGGACAGTGTGAAGCAGTAATCGGAGGTAGTAACACTCTGCGTTGTTTGGATGCACTGTATACACACGTCCAAGAGCATCACTGGAACGTCTGTCCCATCCTGGGACCCTTGCACCTTGTTTCCTCTTGCAAAATACTTTTCTCGATTTATTCCATGTATAATATTTTGGAACGTCTGAATATAATAAAGTCCTTGCAAATGGATCTGCTTGGCATAGGAGAAAGAAAGCTGTTAATGTTGTATTGGGTGGTCGAGCAGCTCTTTCCTCTGCATTCTTGGGAGTAAAATAAACTCATTGTCCATTTTCAAGATGGACACTGAGATGAACTACAGTCGGATGTCTTTCATGGATGGGAAATTGAGTAATCGCTACACGGCTTCATTACTACTTATATACCTTCCCATCTGATACAGCATAATCTCATCAGATGTACATTTTGGATTCTCTAGCTGGAAAACTGCCATATCACTGTCCTTGTTAACATATTTGCAAATGTATTTAATTGACTTAACAGAGTTACAATATTCTACGTTAATGTGCGCATCAAACATTTTTGAAAGCAGTGGAGCGTAAGGTACAAACCATATCTATTTCAAGATCTGTGTTTTGTTTAACCCGTTTTAATCTGATTGTTGCAGTATATCCTCCCTGTTCAGGTTTCCGTCTTCTGTAAAGAGGATAACCATCATCTCCTGTTTGTGTTTCTACAATCAAGTACATTTTCCTTCCTTCATGCATGGCGATCTTGGGTTAAGTGGCCCACATGGCCCATGGATCATATTTTTAGCAATAGTTTCAAAAAGTACCGGATCCTCTTCTGGATTTGGAAGCTCAGCAGAAATAACACTGTCAATTTCATCAGGGCGTATCTTATCCTTCAGCCATATCAGTAAATGAGCATGTGGAAGACCTCTTTTTTACCACTCAATTGAATACATCCAACACTGACTTTCACCAAAAATGTAACACTTTGTCATTACGTCCATTGAGCTTGATCAGTTTTTGTTTAAAAACCCTTGCTATTAAATCATGTTGATCAGAGGGGCCCTGACTATTCAGAAGCTCTTCCTTTATCGCTGGCCAAGTTGGATTACATGTAACTGTAATAAACAAATCAGGACGACCATATATCCGAACATATGTCATGGTGTCCTGAGCATACTCATGCATATGTCTGGGATTTCCAGTAAATGTAGCCGGTAAAATAAACATACGCCCAATGTCAGCCACGTTGCCATCATTAGCAACAGCATCCCTTAAATGAATGTATTCATCCACTCTAAGTTTTTGTTGGTCTAATCGTATGTACAAATGATGCTCACTTTCCACCTTGGTATACATATCAACTATAAATTGATGAAAAAGTTGCCTACATTGTAAAATGTGGTTAGAAGATCCATGTCTGATCATTATTTGGTAGGCATAAAAGTCCATAGCTGATATTTTTTTATTGGTTGGCCTAGCAGTCTTGGGATCAGTATGTGTTAGATTAAAGTGATAGCCATCTTGGCTATTCCAAAATATTATCGGATATTGCAGAGCATCATATGGTCTATGTGTTTCTGCAATACATTGAACATTGTCGCTTCATCGCTGAATAATTATATCTCGGCTTTGAAAGTCCTGTCCAACCAGTACAATAGCTACTTCGTTAACAGTGGGAGAATGAAATCACCTTTCATGCTCACCAAACGGTGTCTTGTCTGCTCTTATTACAACTTGATATTCATCACGTGGCATTCTTTCTGAGGCTGTTTTGAAAAGGTTTACTGACTGATTGTGCTGATGTAAAAATCTTTGCAAATTCAACACAATCTCTTTTTTTGTCTCAAGTATAGCTTCACAACGTCTATCAGCTTGCATTTATTCGTCTCCCAAAAAATAAATTTGTAAAAACTTTGGATCTTCATTTGCTATAGGAAGCATTGAACCGATTTTGTGATATATTTGGCCCTGAACTTTAAAAGCTGGCATAAATCCTGCTTCCTGGAGTCCAGCTGTTGTACCAAAGGATGTCATCTGGAAAGATGAATTGTATCTCCTAATATTTTGCAGAAAATGCTTTAACTCGGGAGTTGTTCCTAACCTGTATAAAAGAAGTGGTTCAGTAGATCTAATGATGGCAAACCGATTTTGCCATTTGAGCAGCACATACCAGGCGATTCCAAGTTAAACTTCTTTGCTTGACAATGTTTGCATATTATGTCCATTTTGCCTATTATGACTTTATGATGTGACCTATAGTCTTGAATTGGGTTGTAGTGAAATGCTTCCAAACACAAGTCAGCCTGTCTACATCTTTGCACCAGGGCTGTGGAGTCGGTACGCCAAAGCCCCGACTCCGACTCCGACTCCGACTCCTCAATTTCCCCTGACTCCGACTCCGACATACATGGCGCATGTTTAAGAGATAACTTAATTTAAGCTTTTTATCATCCTTATGATACAATAATCAAGCTATTTAGGTAGAACATAAAATATATTTATTGGATACAACTTTAGAACACAAAAAACTTTAATAAATTGCAAATATGCAAAACGCTGCAGTAAGTGGTAAAAAAAACAGTTTTCAACAAAAACGTCCTGAATAACATTTGTGGAGTCTATGAATTTGTTCTGAGAAAAAGTATCGCCTCCATCAGATCCTCCTTCAAAGATGACCTCAAATCGGATCAAATTATTTTAAGGCTAGAGAACAGCCTCTCTACACTAACTTGGGTTGGTGGCAAAGCGGTGACCACATGGGCAAGATCTCTAACAATCTCGGGGTATAAAGGAATTGCCTCCTGCACAGTCAGTTTTGATGATCGGTTGAACTCTTCTACTTCTTTGAGAGCAAGTGAAAAATTTTGCTGAAATACAGTCAGTTAGTTTGCTATGGGAATGGAATCTTTTTCTCTGCGGCAATGCTTTGCCTGATCCATGTCATCCAAATACTTTTCAAAGTTAAACTCTTCATCTGATGAGGCTGAAGATATGGTGGCTGTAGCACTGGCAAGACCCAATTCCTCTTGCTCTTGGCAGTCCTGTAGCCCACTCATCCTAATTGCTACCTCAGTCAGAGCTTCTTTTCCTTTAGTAATCTGTTGATCATTCAGCAATATACGATGACTTGGGTCCACATAAACAGCTGCCAGAAGAATTTTGTTATCTAATAACAGTGTCTCTCTCCTTTTCATTGAAGCAGCAATGCCCTCTGCGATTAAGCCTTGTCTTTGGGACATGCAAAACAGCAAGTTCTTCCACTCCTTTAAGAAAGTTCCAGGAGTTAAATCCTCAGCTTGTAATTTTTTTGTTACTGTGAATGGGTGATGAAGCAGTTCCATTAATTCAGCCACCTGTGTCCATTGACCTTCTGTTAATGTTACCTGAGGGTTGGCCATGTCCACAAGAAAGGGCTTCAGCTCAACTAATCGCTCAATCATTAAATAGGTGCTGCCCCACCGAGTGGCTTGATCTAAAATTGCTCCTTTCCCAGCACGTCTCTTCAAGATGGAATCAATTTTAGGGGTTCGGGCAGTAATAGCCAATTTCCTCACCTTGCCAATCAGAGTTCCAGCATGTCCCTCTTGCAGACTGTCTCTTATTGCCAGCTACAGTGTGTGCACAGCATAGCGCATGTGATAAATATGAGAGAATTTTGAAGCAGCTTCAGCAAGATCTAATTCTAAAGTATCATTTTGCTGTTGTTCTGTAGTAATATCTGTTTGTTCCTCAGTTACAGGAACAGGACTGTGGGCTTCCATCTCAGACATACTGAATCCAAAGTTTTCTTCTAACTGTTCTTCACCTTCCTTATTCTCATTCATCAGTTTAATTGTACTTATCATGTTTGAAGCATTGTCCGTTACAATAGCAAGAACCTGTTCTTTTTTGAGTTCATAATCTTCCAGAACATTTTCCACTAAGGCCTGGAGAAACTGACTGGTGTGTTGAGCTTTATTATCCTTTACTGCCAGTGTCTTGGTAACAAATTTTTTGTTGTCACAAACAAATCTTACATTTATAGCAAAATAGTTCACTCTGTGACGCGTGCAGGCATCCATTTTAAGATATATTAAGCGTCTCTTGAGAATCTTTTTAAGATGTTCTTTTTGGTTAAGGGCTTCTTCAATCACTAATTTTCTAATACTTTGTCTTTCCAGAGAAACACCAAGTTTGCGGGCCATTTCTCCATTAAGAGCTTTAAAACTTGGTCGAGTAAATAATGATAATGGTACACCGTCCTTCACAACAAGCTCTATGAGCTGTCTTTTAAACACATCTGCTATCATTGTTACAGTAATTTTGTCACTTAGAAAATATCTTGTTACTGATGTTTGAGACAATCTTTCATCCTCCGTTGCCTGGCGGGAAGTGCTGGGCACTGGTTTCTTGGTGTCACTCTGATCCTTCTCAGTCACAGATTTGAAAACTTCTGGGTGGAAGCGGCTTAAATGTCTTTTTAGATTGGAAGCTCTCGTAGGAGCGTTTTTCTCGCTTCCGGAGTATGCACTGATTTTGACATCACAGCATTTGTTCTCATCTGGGTCACTTATCTTACACTGACACACAAAATATTTTTTATCTTCAGTTAGTGTGAAATGCTCAAATACAGCTGACTTCATAGGAAGCTTCTTAGACATTTTATAATGATATAAATTTGTTTTCAAAATAATTTTGTCCTATAAAAAAAAGGTATATTGTAATATCTGAAAGAATAGCGAGTATAACTTTGGATAGAAATAAAACAAACTATGCATAAATCAATAGTACAGCTATCGATATGTCATGATAAATAAAAAGTTTGTAATATATGTTTTATTAGGTCTCTTTACTCTGAACTTTCAGTATCACACTTTTCTCTTGATTCAGCTCACTAAGGGCCTGATGTGTGAAAACTGTCTTGGTCTAAGACTTTCTTTGTTACCCATAGCAACCAGTCAGAGCTCACAGCAACCAATCAGAGCTCTGCTTTCATTTCTCCAGAGCACTACATGAAAAGGGAGCTCTGATTGGTTGCTATGGGCAACAAAGAAACTTCTACACCTAGACAGTTTCATACATCAGGCCCTGGGTGTTTTACATCATACTGCTTCACAATCTACAAAGTGAAACTACTAGCAGTGCTAGATAACAAAGCCTTGGCAAGTGGCAACAGCTTCTACACCTATAGTACTTTCTCACATGTGTGTTTCTATATTTCTAAGTTTGAGATGTTAGAAAACAGTTTCCCCCCTTATATTCTATGTATAGCATATATAAGCCATCTGAGCAGAGCAGCTAACCTCTCCAAACATGAGCTCAGAGGAGAAGCAAACTAACACAAAGCATACAGAGAGAACATACACTGGACAATTGATTTATGCAGTTTATTGAAAGTTTAGATATACTAAGAAGAAGTACTTGCCTTAAAGGAGTTCTCAGTCTCAGCACAATGATTCACTTGCTGACAAGCAGTCACTCTGTGTCCTCGGGCTGTCGGTGGGTCTCCAGCATAATTACAGATAAAGTCAAGCTTTTCAGTCCTCACAATCACAACACTTGTATCTTTTGCTTACTCCAGATAATGGTGCTAAACCTTATAGGTTCACTCAGAACTCAGTCCCATCATTATATGAGGAATAGAACAGACCTTTACAGGACATTTCATCATTTTCAACGTTTCATAATTTTCCCAAATTCTTATGAAAATATATTCAGCACATACTGCATTGTACTACTAACTGTACCAATTTATTATATATTTTGGGAGTCGGTCCATTTTATACCGACTCCGACTCCACCAAAATAGGCACTGACTCCGAATCCACGACTCCGACTCCGACTCCACAGCCCTGGTAATTATATCATATTTTTATCCCCTTTAATATTTAAATAATGTGCATATATTAGTTGAGGTTCTAATGGATGTGACAATAGCCAATATGTAAGGATTTGGTTTTTTTTTTCCAATAATAAAGGAATTGATAGCAGGAAATTGTGAATTATGTTTTTTATTTTTTTTTTGTTTGTTTTTTTAATTTAAAATAAAAACTACTTTAGTTTCAACCTTTCTTTTTTTTAAATCCCACTATGGTACTTCTCTGTGCAGTCATTTAATCACTTGTATAATACACTGCCATACATTTGTACGGCAGTGTTATAACTGTAATTTCTTTTGTCAGGGCAAGCAACAGCTAGCACAGTTCATGTAGTATCAGATTGTGTCAATTCAGATAAGTTGACATCCATGAAATACAAGGATAGTTCATGTCTCCATTCTGGCTAATAGAGTTAGGAGAACCCTACCTAGAGATCCCCGTGCCCTAATATGCTGCATGGCAGGGATTGGCTTCAAGAGAGAGTCAATCCCTTTACATAAGACTCATTAAGAAAATTTGTTGCTGAGAATAAAGGTAATTTATGCTAAACATGGGAAAATGAATGATTTGTACACTGAGCAAACCGCTGCCTTTGGTGTGGGGCGGGGGGGGGGGGGGGGGGGTGGGGCCCGGGGCCGGGAAGGAACGCGCGCGGGGGGGGTGGAGAAAAAAAAAAAATAATAAATAAAAGGGGGGGAAGAAGGGGGGGAAAAAAAAAAAAAATTTCCCTTCCCCGCCCCCGCCGGGGGAGGGAAACACCCCCCCCCCCCCCCCCCCCCCCCCCCCCGCACCAGGGAGGGGACGACAGCGAGAAGGCGGGGGGGCAGTGGTCCTTCCTTTTATAGTGAAGGTCCTCTCTTCCCGGGTTTTAGGGTTTTGGGAGAAAAGGAGGCTTTTTTAAAGGGGAAACACTAATGAAAGTAAACCACAGCGGATCCCTCAGCCCACTGAGGGCGTGCCGGAACCCTCAAAGGGGGGGGGGGGAAGGGGGTGGGGGGGGGAGACCACAGGAGGGGGTTTTGGGGTTCATTACAAAACAAGAGTTCCCTGGTAGGCCCTGGGGCCCGTTTTTTTTTCGGGGGCTCTCGGGTCTGTTTTTTTTTTGTTTTTTGTTGGAGAAAAGAAAACCCCCCACCAAAACAAGTTTTTCCTTTTTCCTCCTTTTTTTTCTGTCCCCCCCTGTGGCGGGGGGAAGGAGGGGGAAAAAGGGGGGGCCCAAAAAAAAAAATTAGTCTTTAGATTACATAGCAATTTATTTAAGTTTATTCATTTGCACAGTGAAAAGTTCAGTTCACAGTAGTCACAGCAAGTAGTAGCAAAAAAGCTTTTAGAATTAGCAGCAAAAGAAAAAAAAAGCTTTCAGTGGTAATATTTCCACTTCATCAGAATGTTATTTTCAACAACATTATTTCAGTGCACAATGTTCCTTCGAAATCGTAAAGTTATTTGTGTAATCTTAACCTCTGATATTTATCAAATAAACATATTCACAACTGTCTGTCAATAAATATGTCACCGTCTCAGTTCTACAGCTACTATTACATCTCAGTGTGTTTCAATTTATTTTCACAGCCAGTGTCCCATTTTGATAAAAGGGCAAATGTTATGTGAACCACAAGGAAAGCTTTCATTATATTTACAAGGGTTTTGATTGCCCTGTGAACCGTAATAATACTTTGGACAAAACTCTGTATGAGAATTTAACCTTTCTAAATATAATTTAAGGTTTTGGCTCAATAAACGTTATAAAGGTTTGCTCTAAGGATGAAAGATACCAATATTCTTCCACATGATGAGATTGCATAAAAATCATTTAACGTATGAAAGGTTTACTTAACATTCTGCTATCACTTAGGTTACAACCTTTTAATAAAATAGAAGTTCCAGTAGAAAAAAAAAAGAGTTCTGAATTATATTTTGCACATATACAGTAGTTACATAGTTACAAAGTAGATGAGGTTAGATGAAGACATCAGTCCATCAAGTCCAACCTATAACCCTACAGTACCTTACAGTGTTGATCCAGAGGAAGGCAAAAACCCCATGAGGCTTATGCCAATTGCCCCATTTCAGGGGAAAAAATACCTTCCCGACTCCAATCTGGCAATCAGTATAAAACACTGGATCAACTTGTCCTTAACAAAATCTAAAACCCATAACCCGTAATATTGTTCTGTTCGAGAAAAACATCCAAGCGCTTTTTTGAACTTGTCCAATGACGCCACCATCACCACTTCCTGGGGCAGTGAGTTCCATAGCCTTGCTGTTCTTACTGTAAAGAATCCAAAGCCTTTGAATGATTGTTAGCATTAAGCATAGTTATCCCCATAATTTGCTGTCTTAAAGAAATATTGTGCAATTTACTAATAACATCTAACATACAATAGATAATTATGAGTCCAGTATATTCATGAAGGGAGTGCCCCTGGCACTACTCCCACCTCCCTTACCAGTGACAGTATCTGCATAGGGCAACATATTGTTGTGAGAGATCCACTTTAGACCATGGCCCAACGTGGTGTAAACATCGCAGTTTGGCCACGGTTGAAACACCACAGCAAAAACTCCATTGTTTTATAGTCACAGCAAATCTAGCAAATCCCAACCACACATTGCAGAAAAATACAAGAGACACCCTAGAGATCTTCATCTGATCCCAAATGTCTCCATACTGATGCCAGCCTTAGCCACCATATCAGGCTTGATCACAGCACCGAGAAGATAAACTGCTAGGATCTGAATCTTGTTTGATCCCACCAGTAGTAGTAGGTGTATGGTTGGGTGTTAAAGCCACTTTCCTGCTGGCGGTCTTGTGGATACTTTGCCATGACTGTGTTATCATCTTCAGGAAATAGTATGTTGAGATACTCCAACTACCTGAGGCCCTTGACATACAAGTATGCTATAATATGGGTAGGATTTATATAACCTGTGCAATATTAACTAAATATTGGTTTCATTGTTTATGGTCTGTTGGGGGGTTCCATGAGGACAGGCATTAGAAAAGCTGTCTGAGAAAAGAGTTCTGTGTAAGAGTCTGACTTTAGCAACATCTGTTCAAACTTAGTCTCATTTGATAGAGCTTGTGATTCTGAACCAGAATATAATGCACTTTATTTAAAAGTGTGGCTGCTTTGGGTCTGAAAAACCTCCCTAAAATTCCTGCCACTGTCTCTCTTCTAGCTAATTTGCAGTTCATCTCTTTGTTATCAGGGAAGTACATCCATAGATACTGTGATTTTGTCTTGCTTATCTAATGTGAGACGAGGGGGCGGTTCTTTTCTGTCTTTCCACAGTGAATGGCATATTATTCACAGACATCATGCAGCTTTCTTGACTTTGCTCATAGATTGTTTTCTTCCTGTGTATTTGCAGTCCATTGTTCCTGGATCTCCTATATTATAGTCACTTGGACTTTTCTCAGCTTTTTGTTTGCTATTGTACAGTTACTCCTGGCAGAGTGACAGAACAGTATTAGTAATGGTTAGGGGAGGAGGCAGACTGCTCCTTATTGCACATGCCCACAAACTCAGAAACAAATATAAAATGTGCTGCAGCCATAATGGGGATATTAGCCACAGAAAAGCTGATATGAAACAACAGCAACCAACACAAAAATAGCATTGTCTTACTGTACCTTAAACCACCATTTCTGCAACTGATGCTAGGTTCACACTAGTGTTCGGGTTTCCATTTTTCGGGTCCGTTTGGGGACCCAAAAAACTGAAACCCTATCCGCTTAAAAAGAGGTTAACCGCAGAATCCTGCGTACCCCATAGCCTATAAAGGGGTCCGCCCAGGTTACTCCTATTTTAGGCTAAAGCCCCACGTGGCATCCCACAGCAAAAAATCTCTGCGTGAAAAGCCGCGGACTTCCTGCTTCAATTATATCTATAGGGAAACCGCCGACATTTCCGTAGATATAAATTACATGCTGCGTATCCGTACCGTGTATTTTCCCACAAAGTGGGGATGGGATTTGCGTTTTTTTCCGCAGTGTTTCAGCCACAGGCGAACCTGTGGTTTACACCACGTGGGGCCCTGGCTTAAAGCGGAATGGCGGACAGAGTCCCCGAACACTAGTGTGAACCAACTCTGAGTGGTTCTACTCAATCTCTGAGTCCTATAGATGCTACAGCAGTGTTTACTTCAATGTAATTTTAAATACCATTGATATCACTATGTCATATTATCATACATACTTCTGTATGCACAAGCTGAATTTGCACAAGACTAATATATAGTAAAGGATTATCAGTCTTCAGTGCAAGAAAAACACACATTGTGTTATCTATGACAGAGAAGAGAATATTTAGGTTAGCAATTAGCATCTGTTTTTTTGTGAAGAAGATGAACTTTAGAAATACACGTGCTTTGCCGTTGAACCTTTGTCAATGTCAGTCCTGTTTAATATTCTACTCCGGGAAAGAAATACAGGATTTACACAGATGAACAATTAAGCAATAGCTTAGGAACATACACAGTCTCTGCATAAATTATCTGCCATATCCGCTACCAATTTGATCATTCTAGTCTCCTGGTTCTTCACAATAGGAAATCCAAAACTGGTTAGGTTTGATTGTTTTGAACAGTGGAAGGTTATTAATTGATTATAATTGACCAGTCACTTTATGTCAAGGACTTCCACCTTTTCTGATGGAATTCAACTACAATAATTACATTTCAATTCTGTTGAAGTTGTCAATATTCTTGTAAATGTCAGTAATTTTTTTTTTTTAATTGAAAGCACAATGCTGAGAATGAAAAAAATAACTCTGTGGGAGATTTAAGTACCTTTATTCCATGTTAGTTCTGCAATTCTGTATTTTTAACCTTTTCATGAACCCTAAAAAGGTAGACTTATAAGAGCTTCCTATATATTTCTTATTCTCTTTGTAGTCATTCTTTGCTTGGCTCAAAAAAAACACAACAAAATCTCCAACAAAAAAAGCTGTGTTTCCTTACCCATAGGCTGTGGCCACATGTTGAGGAAAAGCTGCTTTTTTGCTGTAGATATCACTTTAAGGCCCCACGTAACCTAAACACTGCAATTTTGCCGCAGCGGAAATGCTCCCGCAAAAACCGCACCTGTGGATGGGATTCTGGTTAATCCCATCCACACATTGCAGAAAAGTATCCACAGGGAAATGCTGTGATTTCAAAAACCATTGCATTTTAGAAATAGCAGCATGTCAATTATACCTACAGAAACGCTGGAGGTATAAGTATAATTGAAGCAGAAAGTCAGCAGAGGAAAACTCTGCAGACTTTCTGTGAAATGCGCTGTGGGAAAAACCATAATGCGTTTCCTCCACGAATTTTCCCAGAGCGCTTTTTGGCTGCTGCGCGCTACGTGGAGCCTTAGCCTTAAAGAGTGCCATGAATATTGTTGCCATTCTTGTCTCACCAGAAGTTTAATGCAGGGCCCCACATGGCATAAATGCCGCAGTTTGGCCATGGCGTTTTACAGTCCCATCCATACATTGCGGAAAAATACCCGCAGCGGAAATGCTGTGATTTTCAAGACCATCGTGTCTGGTGGTTTTCCCATATGCATAATTGAAGTAGAAAGTCCACAGTGAAAAACTCTGCGGACTTTCAGTGAAAAGCACTGCAGGAAAAACTGCAATGTGTTTCCACTGTGGTTTTTCCCGCAGCGCTTTTTGGCTGTGGTCTGCTACGTGGGGCCTTAGCCTAAATCTGATAATGGGAGACATAGCTGACAGATCAGGTGGTACTTTTGTCAAGGCAGCTTGTATTGTACAAGAAAAGCTATATGCACATTTGACGGCAAACATAAACATACAACATATGTGTCAGTTAGAGATGAGCAAAGCTGCAGAAGTGGAATTCGATCCGAATTTCAGGAAATCTTCAATTTGCCAGGATTCCGGATTTCCTCACGCTTCAATGCACTGAATTGCATTTTTTTATAAAATGGCCACCTCACATGTTAGGGGAAGGGGGATCTGGGAGCACGGGATCACCCACAATGCCAAGCGTGCAGCTAATCAGCAGCCAGCCGAACCTATGATGTTACAGCCCTATAAACACTGGCGGCCATTTTAGGTTCAGGCATTCCACATCACTCTTACTGTAGGGACAGACATCGGCAGGAGCTAGGGAAAGACTTAGAAAACATATAGAAGTTCAGGGAAAGAAGCTGAGCCTTAGAACTGTAGGGAAAGGATAGGGAAGAATTGAGAGAAGAATTTTGGGTGGTTGCAGGGTCATTTACAGCAAGAAATTGCAGCATAATTCATTATTTATATATATATATATATATATATATATATATATATATTATATAAGGGGCTTATTCACTGTTCTTGCAAAGCATAACATTATTCAGTACTATTGTGCCAAAGAAAACTGAATTATCATCCAATAATATCTGCAAGTATCTGTACAAAAAGCCTTTTCAAAGGCGTTTATTATAAGGGGCTTATTCACTGTTTTTCCAAGGCAAAACATTAGTCAGTACTATTGTGCCAAAGAAAACTGAATTATCATCCAATAATATCTGCACTTATCTGTAATAAACACCTTTAACGTGGGGAAAGACATAATGACCATATTTGCTGCCAGTATAAAGTTGCAGGCCATTTTTAAAAACAGTATTGTCAATAATAATTCAATAATTCAATAATTCTTAGAGGTTATCATCACTTATTTAAAGGTGTTCATTACTGTGTAAACCCATAAGGAGGACCATATTCACCATTTTGTTACCAGTATAAAGTTAGTGGCCATTTATCAATCAGCCACAAATCTCTGCCTTTATCACGCATTTTTATTGGTGTTCATTAGTGGGTGAAGAAATAAGGGGCATATTTGCTGTTCTCTTCAAAGTAGAAAATAACAGGCCTTTTTGCCCTTTGCAATTAAGTTTTTTCATCAAACAGTATGTCAGACAGAGAAGCGAGAGGCCATGCACAGGGGAGGGCCACAGGCCTAAATGTTTCTGGCACAGGCACAGGTCGCAGCAGAGTAAGGGGGCGTGGCAGCAGGGGTCAGTTACAGAGGCCTGGGCTCCCACTGTCAAGTAGCAGTCGTGTCTTGACCAGCAACCCAACGGTTGTAGACTGGTTGACTCGGTCATACAATTCATCCCAAGTCACATCAGACACCCCCAGCCAAGATTCGGTGGGTTTGTCAGACACAACCTTTAGTTGGCATGGCCTGGTAGCAGACCCTGTGCCCTCACCTGTCGTCAACCTGTCTCAGTCCTTTTCTGTTCCCTCAGCTAGAGAAGTATTCTATGCCTTGGGCTCAGATCCACTGTACATTGAGGAGGAGGTACTAGAGGACAGTCAGCAGCTACTGCTCAGCCAAGATGTGGAGGAGACATCCACCGCTTCCTGCGGTAGGCAGGCAAGTAGTGATGAGGAAAGTGGCGTGGGAGCTGGTGTTGAGGAGGACATCAATTACCTGCAGACAGTAGTGGATGACAATATAGCCAATCGTAATTGGGATTCGGGTGACGAAGGGGCCTCACCACATCCCTGCGCCAACATATGCAGCGTCACCATAAAGTGGCCTGGGAGAACTGTGGCTCCAATGTGGTGGTCTAGTCTGCAGCAGCAACTGCTGCAGCACCCAGTTGGACGCACCCCATTTCAGGCAGTCAAGGCACCACCACCTCAGCTGCAGAAAGCTGTGTGTCCTTCCCATCATCTGCTAGTCATGATGCTCCTGCTCCTCCTAGTCAGTTATTGCGTCAGCAATCGATCACAGAATCTATATCTAAGAGACAACAGTATGCATGCACTCATCCAACAGTGCAGAAGCTGAACGTGCTCCTATCCAAGTTGCTGGTGGACTCTGCACCTTTCAGAGAACTGATGGCTTGTGCCGAGCCGAGGTGGAGAATCCCAAGCCATCATTTCTTTGCCAAGAAGCAGGGGCGTAACTATCGGGGTAGCAGTGGTAGCGGCTGCCACAGGGCCTGGAATATTACGGGGCCCGGAGCCATGTGGCAGTCGCTACCGCGAACGCCGCAAACACTGCTATCGTTATACTCCGGGGTCTTTTGAGACCCCAGAGTATGACAATCGGGGGCCCAGGGAAGGTGAGCGAACATAAAAAACACTGTAACTCACCTCTCCGCCGCTCCGCAGGCTTTGGGCCTGTTTGGTGATGTCCCAGACGTCAGCCGACGTCATTATGCGTTGCGACGCCGGCCTGGATCGCGCGAAATCCGGTCCAACATTGAAGATGGCCGAAGTAGCGCACGGGAGTGCACCGGAGCAAGGAAGAGGTAAGTTGCAGTGTTTTCTATGTTTGTATCCTCCCCTGGGTCTCCGATCATTATTCTCTGGGGTCTGAAAAGACCCCAGAGTATAATAATCGTTCATGGGTGGTCCACAATAGGGCATAATACTGTGTGCAGGGGCCGCTATGGGGCAAACTACTGTGAGCAGGGGCCACTATGGGGCAAACTACTGTGTGCAGGCGCCACTATGGGGCAAACTACTGTGTGCAGGAGCCACTATGGAGCAAACTATTGTGTGCAGGGGCCACTATGGGGCAAACTACTGTGTGTCGGGGCCACTATGGGACAAACTACTGTGTGCAGGGGCCACTATGGGGCAAACTACTGTGTGCAGGGGCCACTATGGGGCAAGCTACTGTGTGCAGGGGCCACTATGGGGCAAACTACTGTGTGTCGGGGCCACTATGGGGCAAACTACTGTGTGCTGGGGTCACTATGGGGAAAACTACTGTGTGTCGGGGCCACTATGGGGCAAACTACTGTGTGCTGGGGCCACTATGGGGCAAACTACTGTGTGCAGGGGCCACTATGGGGCATAATATTGTGTGCAGGGGCCACTATGCTGCATAATACCGTGTCCAGGGGCCACTATGGGACATAATACCGTGTGCAGGGGCCACTATGGGGCATAATACCGTGTGCAGGGGCCACTATGGGACATAATACCGTGTGCAGAGGTCACTATGGGACATAATACCGTGTGCAGGGGCCACTATGGGGCATAATAGTGTGTGCAGGAATGTGGTTTGTGTGTGGGGGGGTTGGGGGCGGCGGTTTGGGGGGGCCCCATGTCAAATGTTCGCCTTGGGGCCAGGCTATTCCTAGTTACGCCACTGCCAAGAAGGCAGTACCAGCCCTGCACAAATATGTAGAAGAGAAGGTGGGCCAGTCCTTGAGCCTGTATGTGTCTGCCAAAGTGCACAGCAGCACCAACGTGTGAAGCTGTAACTACGGTCAAGTACAATATATGTCATTTACGGCCCACTGGGTTAATGTGGTGCCTGCCCATACACACCAGCAACTTGGACAGGTGACGCAGCTTCTGCCTCCACGTTCTCATGCCGTTGGTCCTGCAACAATGTCCGCCTCATCCTCCACTGTCTCCTCAGCCTCCACTGCAGGGACAATTCACAGTGCTCCTCCAGCAAACCACATGTGCAGGGCACAGCGGTGTCACGCTTTTCTACACCTTGTTTGCCTTGGCAAACAAAGTCACACAGGGGAGGAATTGGGTCACTGTATGTCCTCCTCATGCCGCAGCCACTGGGTCACTGTATGCCCTCCTCATGCCGCAGCCACTGGGTCACTGTATGGCCTCCTCATGTTGCTGCCACTTGGTCACTGCATGACCGCCTCATGATGCAGCCACTGGGTCACTGAATGCCTTCCTCATCCTGCAACCACTGGGTCACTGTATGCCCTCCTTATGCCGCTGCCACCAGGTCACTGTATGGCCTCCTCCTGCCGCTGTGACTGGGTCACTGTATGGCCTCCTCATGCCTCTGCCACTGGGTCACTGAATGCTCTCCTCATGCCGCAACCACGGGGTCACTGTATGGCCTCCTCATACCGCTGCCACCGGGTCACTGTATGGCCTCCTCATGACGCTGCCACTGGGTCACTGTATGGCCTCCTCATGCTGCAGCCACTGGGTCACTGAATGTCCTCCTCATGCCGCAACCACTGGGTCACTGTATGCCCTCCTCATGCCGCAACCGCTGGGTCACCGTATGCTCTCCTCATGTTGCTGCCACCGGGTCACTGAATGGCCTCCTCATGCCTCTGCCACTGAGTCACCGTAGGGCCTCCTCATGCTGCAGCCACTGGATCACTGTATGCCCTCCTCATACCGTTTCCACTGGGTCACTGTATGGCCTCCTCATGCCGCTGCCATCTCCACATTATGTTGCCTTCCCACTGTGTGGTTTCCTCATTCTGCTGCCAACTCCAAATTATGTTGCCTTGCCACTCTGTAGACATATATGTGGAATCGACAGACAATGGTGTAAAAGGATGGTGCGCTATTTCACTCTACAGTAGGGTGTTGGGCCTCTGCATGGTTCTTTCTACCTAGCACTAACATGGACCTGAAAGGCTGGGTTCACACTTGAGTTAGTTGGTCAGTTTTGGCCCCGTAACTATCCAAATAAGTGAAGTGTGCAGTGGTTCTAAGAGCAACGCCTGTTATGTGCGTGTCATACCGACTCACAGTAGGCTCCCTATGCATGTTACTGCAAGGCACGGTGTTCTACACCACTATACAGGCTCTCTGAAGCTAGGAAATAGGTGTTTTTGAGCAATATTTGGATCGAAGCAAATTTTTTTGTAACTTCGAATCGAACTGCAGAATCGAACTTTTGAGAAATTCGCTCATCTCTAGTGTCAGTCCTAAAAGAACATAAGCATGATATGAATATAGTCTAATACAGATGATGGTAAATTCATATCAAAATAGCTTAATAAGCAGATCTTTAAAATCTCTATCAATCTGTGAAATTTGAACATAATGGCAAGCTTTTGAGACAGCTCTGGTCTCTTCATCAAGTATGATACAGTGGGGAAAAAAAGTATTTAGTTGGCCACCAATTGTGCAAGTTCTCCCACTTAAAAAGATGAGAGAGGCCTGTAATTGACATCATAGGTAGACCTCAACTATGAGAGACAAAATGAGAAAACATATCTAGAAAATCACATATCTAGACCTGTAACTTCTTTAAGAGGCTCCTCTGTCCTCCACTCATTACCTGTAGTAATGTCATCTGTTTGAAATTGTTATCAGTATAAAAGACACCTGTCCACAACCTCAAACAGTCACACTCCAAACTCCACTATGGTGAAGACCAAAGAGCTGTGGAAGGACACCAGAAACAAAATTGTAGACCTGCACCACACTGGGAAGACTGAATCTGCAATAGGCAAGCAGCTTGGTGTGAAGAAGTCAACTGTGGGAGCAATAATTAGAAAATGGAAGACATACAAGACCACTGATAATCTCCCTCGATCAGGGGCTCCACGCAAGATCTCATCCCGTGGGGTCAAAATAATCACAAGAACGGTGAGCAAAAATCCCAGAACCACACGGGGGGACCTAGTAAATGACCTGCAGAAAGCTGGGACTAACGTAACAAAGGCTACCGTCAGTAACACACTACGCCGCCAGGGACTCAGATCCTGTAGTGCCAGTCGTGTCCCGCTACTTAAGCCAGTACATATCCGGGATCATCTGAAGTTTGCTAGAGGAGAGTGAATGCTGAGTTGCATACAAAGAACACCATACCTACTGTGAAGTATGGGGGTGGCAACATCATCCTTTGTGGCTGTTTTTCTGCAAAGGGACCAGGACGACTGATCCGTGAACATGAAAGAATTAATGGGGCCATGTATCGTGAGATTTTGAGTGCAAACCTCCTTCCATCAGCAAGGGCATTGAAGATGAAACATGGCTGGGTCTTTCAGCATGACAATGATCCCAAGCACACCGCCAGGGCAACGAAGGAGTTCCTTCGTAAGAAGCATTTCAAGGTCCTGGAGTGGCCTAGCCAGTCTCCAGATCTCAACCCCATAGAAAACCTTTGGAGGGAGTTGAAAGTTCGTGTTGCCCAGCGACAGCCCCAAACCATCACTGTTCTAGAGGAGATCTGCATGGAGGAATGGGCCAACATACCAGCAACAGTGTGTGCCAACCTTGTGAAGACTTACAGAAAACGTTTGACAACTGTCATTGCCAGCAAAGGATATATAGCAAAGTATTGAGATGAACTTTTGTTATTGACCAAATACTTAATTTGCACCATAATTTGCAAATAAATTCTAAAAAATTAGACAATGTGATTTTCTAGATATGTTTTCTCATTTTGTCTCTCATAGTTGAGGTCTACCTATGATGTCAATTACAGGCCTCTCTCATCTTTTTAAGTGGGAGAACTTGCACAATTGGTGGCTGACTAAATACTTTTTTTTCCCCACTGTATATCCTGCCTGATGAAGAAACCCAAGTTGTCTCAAAGGCTTGCCTTGTAACATCTTTTATTTCAGTTAGCCATAAAAAAGTATAACTGCAGGACTGCTATTTTGTTTCTCTTATTGAGTGCAATACTAAATTTTTTAACTGGATAACAGGGTACCAATTTTTTTTTCTTTTCAGTATATTGAGGGGATGCATAAGAGTGCATCCATGTGATTGGGAAATATGTGCGTTAATGCAACCATGCAAGGGTGCATTCAAACAGTACAGTTGGATGCAGTTAAAAATATTTTTCGTCTAAAATTAAGAAACTATACTGCATTTAGATTTTTTTTGTAGTTTTAAAGGGATTATATCATTAAAAAAACGTATTTAAAGTAAAAGCACATAGGAATAGCCTTTAGAAAGGCTATTCATCTCTTACCTTTATTTTTCAGGTCTGCGCCGCCGTCTAAAATTTTTCGTTGCTTCTTCTTTATGCTAATTGTGCTCAGAAAGCACAGGTGGCGTTTCCCCTGTGCTCAAACCACAGCCTGGTCACAGCTTCCGGCGCCGCCTCTTTCTTCTCGTTCTGATGCGTCTCTGCAACGTCTGCACCCGCCAAGCTAATCTTTGGGATCCAAATCCCGCGCATGCTCAGTCGGCTCAGTATGCTTGTGTAAATATACTGAGCATGCACGGGATTTGGATCACGAAGACGCAGGTGCTGACGTTATGGAGACGCGTCAGCACGAGAAGAGAGAGGCGGCGCTGGAAGCTGTGACCAGTCTGTGCTTTGAGCACAATGAAAAATTCAAAAACGGCAGCGCGGACCTGCAAAATTAAGGTAAGAGATGAATAGCCTTTCTAAAGGCTATTCCTACATGCTGTAAGTTTAAATAAGTTTTTTTAATGATAGAATCCCTTTAAATTTGCAAAACTGCACTGTGTGAATGCACCCTAGCAGGTGAGTGTCTGTATTAGTGTATCCATATAAGTTCTGAACATGTGTATGAGTGCTTCAATTTAAACAGCAACGGCACATTTGTAATCAGCTATTTTAAGGCTAAGGCCCCACGTAGCGAGCTGAAGCCAAAAAACGCTGCTGAAAAGACTGCGGTGGAAACGGATCGCTTTTTTTTTCCACATCATCTTTCACAGAAAGTTCGCAGAGTTTTCCTCTGCAGACTTTCTGCCCCTATTATACCCATGCGGAAAACGGCAGCGTTTCCATAGGTATAATTGACATAGGTATAATTGACATGTTGCGATTTTCAAAAACGTAATTGTTTTTGAAATTGCAGCTTTTCTGCTGCAGATTTTTTTTATGCAGTGTGTGGATGGGATTAACCAGAATCCACTTTGGATCCACTTTGCAGGTAATGTAAAACAGTGTTTTTTGCCGTGGCAGCAAAACGCTGCATTTTCGCAACGTGGGGCCCTAGCCTTAGAGACCACAGTTTTTGGACAAGTGGTGCAGTCTCTTCACTCCTTGCCACAGCACAGTACTTTGTATAGAGACTGTGTTTGATATTACAGTTCATTGAATAGGACTGAGCTGTAAGCAGGCTAAGGCTGCGGTCAAACCAGCGGTGGGTGACCGTTTGGGGATTCCGTCCCCCAATTCACTTAAGATTTCAGGCAGAAACCTTGTGGACCCCATTATATTCTATGGGGTCCACGGGTTTCCACGGGTAACCGCTTTTTAATCGGATAGTGAACCTAGCGTAAGTGATCAATAAATGTGACTTCATTGGTCACAAAGGTAGCACTCATCAAAGTTTTAAAAAATTATAAAGCACCCCTTTCCCTAGAATACAAATAAAAATAAACTTCAACAAAGCAACTTCTTTCAATGTTTCACGCTGCAAAAGTACTTGCGTAAAAAGTAATTTCAATGTCACATACTCCCCAAAATAGTATCAATAAAAACTACAACTTGCCCCATTAAAAAGATCCCTTACATAGCTCTGTACACAGAATTAAAAAAAAAAATTCCACAAACAAAACAAAAATTCCAAGACATTTCGCAGAATATTAAATGGTGTCATTGGTCTCATAGTCTTGCAAAAATAAGCCTTCATACAGCTCACACAGTATTTGGAAATAAAATGTGCAACTTTCTGTCATGTTTGCCACTTTCTGTAAAGTGGGCAAGCACAGGCTTAGAAGAAGAATGTGGGGACTCCATTGGCCTGCCAAGGCCATTTCATTGCACTGTAGATTTGACTTTCTGGCACACAGAAGGCCAGAGATGTACCTAATACATTGTGAGGCGTGTTTCTATTAATAAATTACTCATTGCTAGGATCTCAGATGCAGGTACAGGTAGTCAGAATAGAGAGAAGCAGCAGAACTGAACCTAATGACCGGTAGCGGAAAAACCGTAACCAAAGTGCAACACACCCAGTATGAGCCAAAATCAATCTCAGGATGTTTTCACCAGAGCTCCTAGTGGTGGAGATGGACTTGGCAATCCCAGACCGGAGTTGACAACACAGAGGAATGTGCAACAAATTATTTAGTAGTATAATGTTGTACTGTGTTAGCCATTGAAAGTAGTGGAAGAGTGAAGTAATCAGGCAATACCTTTTAAAGGCTAACTGAGTATATTTGATGCAGATCCACCATTAATAACAGCAGAACAGATCTCCCAGTGGCCGCACATTTCTCCAGAGAAGACCACTCTATTGAAGATTTGCGGGTTGTGGTTTTAATGGGACATTTTAAGATACAGAGGGAGAGGAAAGAATGGCAATACAAGTTAATGCAAAAATTTCAAACTGCAATTTGGACTTAATATTCATGCCAGTTTCATGTCACACTATGTATGAACTGTGAGGGTCACAAATCACCAAGTGACAACAAACAAATAGTAAGAATTAGGGATCCCTCCGTCATGCACAACTTTCCAGATTGTTTATTTTTTGACCGGTTGTAAATAACTTCTCTACTTAGATTGCATTTTGTTTTTTTTAAGGACTCTAAGATCCTTTTAAGGTCCATGTCTTTAGGGTATAAAAAATTTGTGAATTCTCAGTTTCTTGTATAACACCATGTCTGATGAAGGGAGCTAGTACTCCTGAAAGCTTACTATCAAATATACCCAGTTAGCCTCTAAAAGGTATCGCCTGATTACTTCACTCTTCCAACAAATTAATTAACCGCAAGCAGAAGCCAGAGAGCAGAGTCACAAGCAACTCACCAGACAAAGAGTAAAATACAGAGTAGGGTCGGCAGCGGAGATAGCAGCGAAGTACAGGAGCAAGTGACAGAAGGAGAGATTGAGGTACGTAGCCAGAGTCAAAATGCCAGAGAGGGTAAGTTCAGCAGAGTCGCAATCCAAAGAGTCCAGGTACACAGTCCAAAGGTCAGAGCCAGAGGTCAGTATAGGAGTATCAATACAAAGTTAGGAGCAAACTAGCAGATAGCAAACAGCGCTAATAGTCCACACATGAGACAGGAGAGCATGGCCTTATATAGGCCTCCTTTGCTACTAACTGGACCAAGCCAGGAGGCCTCTGGAACTGCAAAAGCTTCCCAAGTTGTCCAGGTAACGTTAAAGGTGCAGCAGCCAGATAGAGAATCCTGACACTCATCTTACTCAAGCACACAGTAATTCAAGACAGGCAAATGAAATATCAGTTTTGACAAACTTCTGCCATAATGGGCATATTCTGACAGGAAACCACAACAGCCCCAGGGGGTTCCAAAACAAGGATATAACAGCAAGATCTAGACAGAGAGGCATTTAAAGATGTTCTAATAAAAAAAAAAAATGGTTTCTGATTTGCGTCACCTAACAGAGAAATTTTATATTTAACCCAGTTATTGCTTCATGTTTGGCTACTACATTTTGATTTTATTTTCTTACTAACCTTAACAAAAACTATTTGGAAAGCTGCTCCCAAGTCCGAAACACCGTGTATTTGTGTGTACGTGTTACATATGTAAATCTATGAACTGTGTGTATGTATAAGTATATTGTTTATGTGTGTATCTTTGCATATGTGTACTTGTGTATTTGTACTTGTGCACTTGTGTATCAGTGCTGGTGTATGTTGGCTAGTTTCATGCTACTGTTATATGTCAATTGTTCTGATCTGTCAAAAGATCAGTGTACAATCACAGTCAATGTAAAGTTAGAGAGTGCAGAGCAAAGTGTCCTGGTTCTTGAGACATCTAAATAGGCGATAAAACTGCAGAATTCCATTTGTCAGAAACATGCAACATTTCTACCTCCAATGAAGGTTGGTAAGAACCTTTCAGAGATTGAATTGTGCAACATTTTCAGCTTTATACCCCCAAAAAAGACATATATACCCATATAGTATTAAAATATGCCAACTTTAATAATAATCCACTTAAAAAGCAAAGCATAATACAAAAAAGGAGGTAATTGAAAGGTAAGAAAGCTATTGTTTGAGCATCCATACCATAAAGAGTATAATAGGGCTTTGGCCTACATTATGAATTCAGCTTTAAAAATCAAATTAAATTTGCTTTGGAAAAATGTTACGTAGCATAAATGAAATATTGAATAGATGATATCACATAAGCAATTTTATATTCACTCTTAGCCACTGACCCTTGCAAAAAAATCTGCATAGTTCAGGTTCACTTTGACAGACAATATTAATCGAAATTTACTGGGCCATTACAGAGATAAAATGTTTGAAAAATACTGACCATTTGTATTACATTGAGTAATCTGTGAGCCTTTCAACAAATGATATATATTGCAGTTTATGAAGAAATTAGTAATATTTTTGGTCATAATGGTAACTAAAAAGAAGAGTTAGGTAATGGCCCCATGCAGCAAACCACAGCTAAGAAACACTGCAGAAAAAAATGCAACACATTGTATTTTTTCCACAGCGTTCATTGCATTTTTGCTGTGTTATTTTCTGTGATTTTTCTCCCCTTATTTCATATATATAGGGGAAAACTCTTGCATTTCCACAGCTAAAACTGACATGCTATATTTTTTTAAAAAGTTTTCTCACAGAGTTTTTTTCTGCAATGTGTGGATGGGTTTAGCCAGAATGTAATTCACTTTGTTGGTACTGTAAAACATCGGGCCTTAGTCTTAAAGGCACACTGCAATAAAAGGTTATCATGTGAGTGGCTGCTCAGGGGAATGCTCCTAAGGCTAAGGCTGCATGTTGTGGAAAAGCTGTTTTTTTCAGATTTTTCTGCAGTTCTTTGAGCCAAAGGCAATAGTGGTTTGAAAAGAAATGTGAAATATAAAGGAAGCATCACTTTTCACTTCTGTTAAATCTGGCTTTGGCTTAAAATATTGCCGTTAAATCTATAACAATAAAATGCAGCTTTCCACAACATGGAGCCTTAGCGTAAAAGGATTATTTCTATCTTGGAAAATCGCTGCTGAGAAAAATTGCTCCCAAGTCCTGACCCCTACAGCAGGACTTACAGGAACAGCTGAGCAGTGGTGCTGTTCCTATAACTCCTAGAGAGGACAATGGGAACTACGCAAACAGGGTGTATGACATGTGTTTGTATTGCATATGTAAATAAACTGTGTGTATGTTTATGAATAAACACATTTTTATGTGTGTATCTTTGTATATGTGTGCATTTGTACTTGCATATGTGCACTTGTCTATCAGTGCTGGTGTGTGTAGGCTAGATTTATGTTACTGTTATATGTCAATTGTAATGTATTGTATTACCCTATTTTACTTCATATCAGTAAACAATAGGCTCTAAAGTTCTCCCTGGCAGTACAGTAACTAAGATCTGTCCCTTATTCACTGTGTATTGCTAGTACATACAGATATAACAGTTGCCAAAGGGGAGTGGATTCACCTCAAATAGCTGTATTTCTGGTTTTAATCCACCAAGAAAAGTGTCATATAAAAGATTCCAGTTCTAAATGCAGTAAGGATTCAACGTTTTATATATTTAGCAGTAAATGCTGCATATAAAATCACATTCCAGACTGTTTTTAACTGATGATTTATCAGTTTTTTTAAATAGCTGCGATCTTGGAAGTGCATGAAAACAATTAAACTTTAATTTTACACCAGAATCTCTTTTTTAGGTGGTATAAAATGGAGATACAGATATATGAACTGATCCCCCCTTTGGCAACTTCTATATATGTACATTCTAGGAATACACCGTATATATGGGACAGATCTCC
This sequence comes from Leptodactylus fallax, assembly GCA_947044405.1. Taxonomy (NCBI): domain Eukaryota; kingdom Metazoa; phylum Chordata; class Amphibia; order Anura; family Leptodactylidae; genus Leptodactylus; species Leptodactylus fallax. The sequence goes on from CAMRHE010000024.1 coordinate 7,192,054, forward strand.
CTATCAACACTTAGCTAGAGCATTGCTAATGAGGACTTAGAGCCTGTTTTCTATTAACAGGAAGTTAAATAGGTTAATAAAGTATATTATAACAGTAAAAATAAGTAAAATGACAGTTACACTTTAAGGTTTGCCAGAATTACTAATACAGAACTCTTTGCATTTGTATATATCTTCATTGAGTGTAGTTTTCAAATATAAATGGAACGTCCCTTCCTTTGGCTTTCTTTTTTTTAGACAGAAAGAAAAAAGTAAAACCGAGATAAAGATCCTTTCATATGCTTGCTTATATATGTGTATATCTGTTGCAACACAGTGAGAACTAGGCAAAATTTTGCTATGGGACCTCATTACTTAAGCCCCTGCTTAGATTCTCAAAAAAGCCCCCTGAATTCAGCTAGGAACTAGTTTAAGTGAAATTCTTCACTACATAGGTGCCTATGTGCAATGTTTGCTTTTTTAATTAATGTCACTGTATGGGATATTGCAGGTTGCTGAACTATTACTTGCAACAAAATAGCATGAAACTAAAGAATACCATCAAAATGGAGACATTGCTAGTCTCTCTCGTGAGAATGGAGGTCCATGAGTCCTTTTAACTTATGTTCAGGGAGCTAAGTTAAAAATACAAATAAGACTCGGTGTGAAAGTAGCTTTACAGTGCCAGTCACAATGGCCACATAAAAGTACATGCCACAAAGCCATAATAGCAATAATTGTCTGTCACCCATAAAAATGGTAGTAAAAGTGCTCTAATATGGTGCCAGCCACAATGTTTGCCTAACATAATAGTATTAATCTTACCTGCCAGCAAGACTAAGGCTTAGATCTGTTATGGTTTAGTTCCAGGAACAAATGTCAGCAACAGCAGGATCTGGTTAATAACAGAGTGCAGTAAACAAGATATTTAAATCCAGTACAGTGCTGCAAGACAGTCCCAGACCCCCAAACACCCTCACTAGTGCCAGTCACAAGGTAAGATGGACTTTGCTGAATTTGGAGGTCCAGGTTATTATCATCAGAAACCATACCAGAAATAAACTTTCCACTAACTGAAACCAAAACCAGAGCCACCATTTGCTTACAGGGAAGATGTGAAACAAGAGAATAAATATTCAGGCAAATGGTCAATACCAGGAGATATCACCAGAGGCAGGATCAGGAGACAAAACATATATCCAATACAAAGCCAAGGAGACAAACTAGAGTACTAAATTAGCAGGCACCTGGTTCAGGAGGAAAGGATTTTTTATATGTCTCCTCAGCTGCTAAGTGGACAAGCCCAGGGAACTTCTGAAACTGCAGAAGCTTCTCAGGTTGACATGGTAACCTGAAAGCAATTGCAGCTGAATTGAGAATCCTGACAGGAGCATGATGAATGGACTTTATTCCTAGCTGGCATAGATTTCTGTTCTGATGCACATGTGGCCTAAGATGTGAGACAATTATTAAGAGGTACACACCTCCTGTTGATAATCTAACTTAGGATACTTCATCAATATCAAACCAGTGGGGGAACATGTAAAATATGATATACTTGGGTGATGATGTAGTTCATGTAATTCTTACTCACACATGTCCCATAGAGTAATATGGGAGGACTCGAGTTCTCATAAATACATGGAAATTTATTTAAGTCTTCATGGAAAATGGATACACGAAAGACTTACAGAATTTTAGATATATCAATCAATGTCTATTAGGGTTACTAACAGTCCACAGTTAGCTTTCTTTTGTAGCATGGAGTTTATCAGCTTGGAACTTAATTTGGCATTGGATGTTCATTGGTGTGGTGATGGTCATCTGTGACTCTTCACATGACATGTCTCAAGTAAGACGGAGAGAGAGACCCAATTGATATCAATAGGAGGGGTGTATCCTTAGCATTTACAAACTGATAGCCACTGTGTAAGGTAGAAGTTTTTTATCCGCAGAATATAGAGTTAACCCTTACATGTCGTGAATATTGTAATCCTATAATATTTAACAGAACAACACCCAGGAACCCTACACATCAGCTGATATGGGGTGCATCCAGTGCCAAAAATATACAGTGGACAGAGTCAGAATTAGATGGATCTGTTCACTGTGTAGTGTCTGTTTCCAATTACTACAGCTCAGCTTGAATGGGAGCTGACATGCAGTAACTCAGCAGTGCCACTACACAGTGGACTGAGATGTCCTAAGAAAAGGTCATCACTAAATAAAGACCAGAAATCTCCTTTAACTCATTTGTAGTAACTTCTTGGTAAAGTTTTAGTGAACTTGAGGTTATACATAGCATTCTTTCTGAAGAAGTAAAGTCGCAGTATAAAGCATGAGAACATGATAAAGCAGCAGCCAGAACTTCTAATGAGATAGGAGGTGGATTTTAGACCTATAAATGAGATAAGATATAGTTTCTAATCGCAGTTGTGTCCTAAAAGGGCAGAGCTAAAATAAGCCTAGTAGACATGGCTGATAAAACAAAATGACATGTAAGGTTTGTAACATGCATATAAATTTTAAGCCAAGAACTGCACATCCACTTTTATGTTCAGCATACATATAATATTTATTTTACTTTTTATTTGAGGAGTTTTATGGATTTAATATACTCATGTTGTAAATGTGATACATAAATGTATAAGACTTGTGTCATGTCGAATACTGTCACAGTCACTCAACAAACCAGAGTTGAAGATTTCCCTCCGTTCCATTTTTACATATCATTACCTCAATCCTAACACATTTCTTATAGTCATGAAGTATTTATAAGTTAGACGGAGAACAGTTTGATGGCTGTTTCCAAACTGCATCTTTTCAGCAATCGCTTGTGACGCTAAGAAATCAATTGAGCCAATGCTAATAAAATACTTATTTATGTTTAAATCTATATTTCTGTTCTCCAGGATGAAGTGACTTAATTTTACCACTTCTGGTGATCCAATCATAGCTTAATGGAATCTGGATATATCATACGATTTTGTCAATGAGATGCTTTTCTAAAAAACAAATGTACTTTTTGTACATTTATTGTAAAAAAGGATGACATTAATAACAAAAGACAAGTGAAAACATCTTCCTCCTGTCCCAGAGTTATCATACAGATGAGTATTCACTCTCTAAAACAAATTGAAATCTATTGTCTGATGCCATGAATAATGGTTTCTTCTCTCCTTCCAGGAAGAAAAATATATCATTTTCAATAATCTGTAGATAGAACTGTCATGTTTAACCAATAGGATGTTTTAAACGGCTCTGTGAAGTGTCTGTAGCTGGTACAGTGTCTTACTGATAGCATCCTGCTTTTTAATAAGCACTGGAGTAATAATAACTTAAACATTTATGTGTTTGATACTATTTTCTGACAAGGTTGTCTTAGCTCATAAATGGAAATTCGAAAGAATCCCAATTGCTAAAAAGTTTGCTTACTGATTTTTTTGCACTTTGCAACAGCTTTTGCCCAAAAAAAATAATAAATTAATTATTTTTTGTCATTTCCAATAGAGAACACACTTATTGATCTGCAGTTGATACAAAATTGCAGTGGAAGACCAAAATTCACCGATGGACTGTTACCCAATGAGGAAATATTCACAGAGAGGAGTATTTTAATAACTAAAGAATAAAACATAACTTTTATTCTAATATATAAAATAGTAATCAAATAGTAGACAGATAATTATATAATAATAATAATAATAATAATAATAATAATAATGATCCTTTAATAATTCCACCATGGGGAAATTCAGTGTCTTATATATACTTATTGTGAGAGTGTGAACCTAGAGGGTGCTAGAGAGCAACCCAAAAACAGGATTGAAAAGGTCCTCGACCACACCCATACCTGGGGGCTACACTCCAGAGGGAGTGCACACAGCAGAAGAGTGCTGCTGATGACCTGCAGAGAGAAGGTAGACGGTGGACCGGTTGGAGACAGACAGGTGGTCTGTCCCAAATGGACTGGATTCCACAACGGACTCGGTTAAGCTCAGTGTGAGCCAGACTGCTGTGGAGAAACCTCAGCAAAGCATCTTGCCCTCAGAAATTAGTCAGGGTTCAAGAAGTGAGGTATTGCTCTGTGTGTGGGCTAAGCTGTTTTGTTATTTTTGTTCCTGTTATCGCTTACTAGCTGAATAAAGAAATTTCTTTTGGATTGTCATTACCTGATATGCTGTTTATTTGGCACCCAGCGCCACAAACACCTTTGTGAAGTCCAGGAAGCTGCTACCTTTGAAGCTAAACTACCCCCAATTGTCACATTATATATACTTGGGAATGATCTGTCGCCAGACTTGGGCAGGGTAGATATATTTATCCCTATTTTGTTTAATCAATCTTTCATTACCCTTCTCAAAGCTAATATTTCCACATCAGTTATGTTTAAAACTATGACGAGTAATAATTCCCAGAGTCAGTGAAATATAGTGTCAGCCCAGTAACTAAACATTCCTCTGGGTAAGAAATGATATTGAACACACGTGTATTGGAAAACCCTGCCAGAGACGCTGGTTGGAGGAAAGACTCCCTAAATATACATCCCCATTCACCTCAGCGTGCTTTGCCTCTTAATATTATCCAACTCACATCAGGAGATAAGTATATAAAAACTGCATTTCCCGGTGCCCTGAAGTGAGTTGCACAATACTGAGCTCAGCCAAATATAAAAAGGGAAAATTCCACACCCTCCAGTGACCGGAGGGGCAGGACAACCAATATAGCCAGCTATTGGTGTGGTTTAATAAAATGCATTTGATGAACTCTTATCATTAGGTATTTTTAATTATTTTTACATTTTTCTTACTGACCTTGCTGTGTAAAAATTAGATGGAGCATGATAAAAAGTTACAAAACTGGTCCAGACTGGTGGCAGAAAATGTAAACTTTCAGTGGCTCAATGGATAGCCTTTCAGTGCTATGAACCTGGGTTCAAATGTGACCCAGGCAACATCTGCCTCTGGTTGATCCGTTTTTCATGTCTGTGAAGATTGGATCAACTATTTTTATTGTGTATACTTTTCTCTGTCTCTGGGTCCATGAAAAATGGATAGTACACTAATGGCATTGTTGTGCTGTATGTGATATTCATGGACTCATACACTAGAATGGTGTTCTATGGTCCACAAAATGGAACGAAACAGAATGTCTCCATTCTTTTGCCATGCACCATTGACCCCTGGAAAAAGAATGGATGTGTGCATTCACCCAGTAAAATTAATGAGTGCCCATGCAGCCTGTGTATAACACAGATATCACATCCAATCAAAGTCCCAAGAGTCCCAACACACACTGTAGTGTCCAACCTACATAATTGAAGAACTCTTACCAGATTACTTAATAACGAAGTCTTACTGGATGTCACTGAAAATCACAGGATTCAGTATCCATAGTCCAGAGGAATTTCTCAGGACCACCAAGTGTCCATAACGGAAGATGCCTGCCTCACCCTCACCAGACTGCACTAGCAATGTGACCCCAAATAAGTCTTGTCCTAACAAGGACAAGCTGGATAACCACCCAATTACAACCCAATGCATAATACCTATGGGGAGGGGGCTCTAGGTATTAATCCAGGGAATCTACAAGAAAGGACAGACATGACTCTAGATGACAAAGATAACTTTAGCTTGTCATATTAGAATAGAAGGTTTGATACCAGGGGATAACAAAGGGATACCTTAAACCAGGGGTCCCCAAACTTTTTACACAGGGGGCCAGTTCACTGTCCCTCAGACCGTTGGAGGGCCGGACTATAAGAAAAACTATGAAAATCCCTATGCACACTACACGTATCTCATTTTAAGGTAAAACAAAAAGGGATCAAATACAACATTCAAAATAAAGAAATAGTAAATTTAAGTCAACAAACTCACCATTATTTTAATGTGAAGTATGGGCCTGCTTTTGGCTAATGAGATGGTCAATGTCCGGTTCCATATTTGTCACTGCTAGCCGTACTCCCCAAATACAGCACAGTGCACCTCTGAAATGTGCTTCTCTCTTCCCGCAAATAGGTCCAGCACTCTGCCCCCATATAAGTCCAGCTCTCTCCCCCATATAGGTCCCATGCAGTCTCCCCCATATAGGTCCCATGCAGTCTCCCCCATATAGGTCCCATGCAGTCTCCCTCATATAGGGCCAGCTCTTTCCCCCATATAGGTCCCATGCCCCCCCATATAGGTCCCATGCTCTTTCCCCCATATAGGCCCCATGCAGTCTCCCCCATATAGGTCCCATGCAGTCTCCCCCATATAGGTCCCATGCAGTCTCCCCCATATAGGTCCCATGCAGTCTCCCCCATATAGGTCCCATGCAGTCTCCCTCATATTGGGCCAGCTCTTTCCCCCATATAGGTCCCATGCCCCCCCCATATAGGTCCCATGCTCTCCCCCATATAGATCCAGCTCTCTGATCCCCCTCCATGCCCAGTAAAAAAAAAAAGTGAAAGTATACTTTACCTAGCACTGCAGCCGCTCCCGCGCTGTGGTCCCAGCTCCTTTGTCTTCGGCTGTAAGGCCTAGATGAGCACGTCGTGCGTCGTGACTTGATCATTCTAGGTCCGGACGACGAGCGTCTACACAAGAACGAGACTTCCCGTGTAGAGCTCGGCGGGTTATTCCAATTGTAAGCTCCTGTGCGCTTGCAGTGATCTTTTCAGGATTAGGTTGGACACCTTGTGCGCTCACGACATGCCCAAGGTAGTGAACTTGGGGTTTCAACAGGTAGCACTTGGAGGGCTTCACCTTTAGGCCGTGCTGTATAAGTACCTTGAATACCTCGGACAGGTGACGAAGGTGTTCTTGGTATGTCCGGGAGAATACAATAACATCGTCCAGGTACAGTAGCACACTCTGGAAATTCTCATGGCCGAGGCACCTCTCCATAAGCCGTTGGAATGTGGCTGGGGCATTACATAGCCCAAATGGCATACTATTGAATTCAAAGAGTCCCATCGGGGTTGTAAACGCAGTCTTTTCACGATCTTCAGGCGCCATAGGGACTTGCCAGTATCCACTGGTTAAGTCCAGGGTCGAGAAACAGGTAGCTGATCCCAAAGCCGTTAGAGATTCCTCAATCCGTGGCAATGGGTATGCGTCTTTGTGCGTGACGTTGTTGAGTTTACGATAGTCCACACAAAATCGTAGGGTTCCGTCTTTCTTCTTGACAAGGACTAGCGGGGCTGCCCAGGGGCTGTTACTCTCCCGGATGACATCAGCATCTCGCATCTCTTGGATCAACTTTTTCACCGGTTGGTACATCGCGGGTGGTATTGGACGGTGACGCTCCTTGATTGGATGGTGGTCGCCAGTCAGAATGCGATGTTGTATGGTCGTGGTCTTACCAAAGTCCAATGGGTGTTTGCTGAATGCCTGTTGGTAACGCTTGGCCACATTGCGAACCCCATTGATGTGCTCTATAGGGGTATTGGCGTCTCCCACGTTCAATTCATCCCACCAGGACTTCGTGGCTCCATTTTGAATGTTCTCAGCAGCTTGGGTGGAACGCTGTGTGGCAGTAGAATCACCAGAGAGAATGTCTTCTGGTGCTAACCGGTGTAGCAGGGCCACAGAGTGGAACTTGTGGAGGTTCACGGGAGCATCGCCCAAGTTGACTAAGCGGACAGGAACACGTCCATTGGAAACTGTGACAAGGCTGCGGGCAGCCATGACAAGTGGTTGGCCATCTACCTGTATGGGTTGTAGTAAGGCCTCGTAGTCCTGATTTTCGATGCCCGGACGGGCACGGCACCACACCATAGTTTCTGTTCCAGGCTGTAGGGTTACTGGACGGGTATCTTGGATCCGGACTCGACCAATTTCACCTTGTTTGTTGGCGAACTTGTGCTGGGCATTGAGTACACGAATGGCCCGCTGAATGGTCTGCTGGTCACTGGGAGAAGCTGTAAGGAGAGAGGCATGCAAGGCATCCAACACTTCTGCAAAGCAATGGCGTAAAACATTCATGCCTAATATTACAACTGCAAACCTATCATCCTCTACATCAGTGACAATTACACCCTGTCTAGGCAGTTTCAAGTCCCCAATCTGGATAGTGGGTTCCCAATAACCCTGCTGTGGTATGGGCTGTCCATTGCTGCCACACAGATTTATCCATGTGTCAGGTGTTCTATTCAACACACCTAAGTCCCAATGTTCAAGGAACACCTGCTTGCGCAGGGTTGTTACCTGAGATCCAGTGTCCACCAACGCTGTCAGAGGGACGCCATTCACCCGGATTGTGATGTGTGGGCAGGCTGAGACGAAGCGTGACAATGGCACTGAAGATTCACCTGGGCCCTTCTTCTTTCCTCCCGAGGGGCGGCCCGCTGCCTCGGGGGTGGCCCGTTTAACTGAAAACACTGAGGCCTGGTGTGTCCATATCTATGGCAATAGGTACAGTATGGCCTCTCACTCTGCGGAGGTTTCACTGAAGACGGACGTCTGGGCGGCGACTCAGGTGAGATGTTGAGACTTCGCAAAGGATCACTGGACGATGAAGACGGCTGGGTCAGACGATCTAGACGGACGGTGATCTGTTCCATGGCATGGGTCAGATGATCCACTCGGGCCAGAAGGTCATCTCTGGAGTCTGCTGGTGTAGTCTGCGCAGTTTGGGCAGCAGGTGAGGTACCCAGAGGTAGTGACAGGACAACTGGAGCGATGCTTGTTGAGGGTCCAGGTGAGGGAGCACAGATGACTGGGCTCGGCTGGGGCTGCTCCTGTCCCAAGACCTGGATGGCAAGGGCCTTGAAGTCAGCAAACGTGATGCTGGGATGTTGTGCAGCAAGCATTCGCAACTGACTCTGGAGCAATGTGGTACCCGCCCCTTCTATGAAGCGGTCAAGCAAGATTTTATCAGAGTCCACATTTTCACGTGGATCCACTTGCACCACAGCTCTGTACGCCTCTTGGAGGGATAAAGCATAGTCCCGCAGGGTCTCACCAGGTAGTTGTCGTCTGGAAAAGAAGCGCATCTTTACCTCGGAGACAGATCGCACGTCAAAGTTCACCTGGAGTTTGTCCAGAATTTGCCCAGGGGTTCTTTTGTCAGAGGCAGGCCAGGATTTGACCTCCCTAGCTGCAGCACCCTGAAGCTGGCCCAGCAGGATCTGTATCTGCCGTTCTGTATTCAGAGGATAGAACTGGAAGAGAGACAGCATCTTCTCACGAAAGTCCCTGAGGGTATGCGCCTCCCCTTTGTAGTGCGGCAGCCATGGTGCGCCAGGGTAAAATGGCATTGAGAATGGTAGGCTGCTCGCCATGGGCACTGCTGGATCACTAGAAACAGATGGCACAATGTCACTTTGCTCAGTCATGTTGTTTGCAGGTATGACTGAAATTAGGTCGCCGTCTCTTTAAGAAACTCAATTGCTTGCTGGCAGGGAATGGAGACTACAACTTGGAATGCTGTCCCTTTGAGAATGCTGTAGCTATTAACAGAGTCACTGTGATGCAGGCTGACGGTGTGCTCCCCCTCTTTAATGGTGGCACTCCCCACGGACACTGTACACGGAAAACACTCGCTGGGGCCGTGGGAGGACTGAAGACAAGGACAGGGAGGCACAGTACTCACTGACAGCAACTGCAGCGTGGACCAGAGATCAGCGGTGCACAGCAGGGATGGTGATGTGGCACCGGAGAGTCAGAAATGGCGCTGACACGTTCGCCTTTCACTTTCTTGTATGGGTGCGCTGGAGCATTGCGCTCAGCATTCTGGGCTCTCCTAAGATGGCGGCAGATGGGTCTCCTGGCCTCATGGGCAGTGCTAAAAATCTCCCGCACTTTTGCAAGATACAGTTAACCCTTTGTGGGCGTTCTTACACAGCGATGTGGCGCAGCAAACAAGTCCTGGGCGTTTTAACTCTTCCAGGGCTGTAACACACTGAGAGGACAGTCTTTAGGGCTTACTTCAGGGGTTTAGGGCTCCCCCTCTTTGTGGCAAGCACTCTCAGGGAATAAACTTGATCTTAGCAAAGTCCACAATAAAGACCGATGCTCTGGAGACAATTTGGCGCACTTTTCGTGGCGACTTTCTCAAAATGGCACACACCCGTATCCTGTTCGTGACGCCAGTTTTTCTTGCGGTGACCAGATGGAAGGTAACGCTGCAGTTGGGATTGCGGGGTGCAAACAGCGCAGACTTGTCACGGTCTCTGGGCACGAGGGCGCAGCGCTGGTGCTGTCCCACGTTACCACCACTGGTACCGGTGATGAGGGGGCTGCACAAATGTTGGTGGTGATTGTTCCCCCGAGGCGCTTCCCCTATACTGTGCCGACTGGTGGTGTTTGGGGCGCCCTGATGTTGTCGGTGCAGAGTCAGACACAGAAACGGTTGTAAAGTTGAACTTTTACTTCCATGGGTGTGGAGGCACAAATGCTTAAACAGTTTCTTCAATACAAAACAACGGGGTACGCCTGGTGACACAGCAAAGTCCTGGGGTGCAGGGTAGACTTGATGAAAGGTGTTCCTAGCCCCTTATACTTCAGTGTTACAGCCCTAAGGTGCATCTGGGCTCCTATTTGGCTCATAGGAGGATGCCCACCATGATACTAGTACATAATATTCCCCACTCACGTTATGTGGCCCTGATAGCTCAGAGTTTCGGGGTGCAATAGTCAGGGTGGCAGGATATTCCACAGGTCTGGCCTTGGCCCCTGGATCCTGTGATACTTGCTATGGAGCACGTGTTCCAGAATGTTCTCTCCACAGTCTCATGCTGACAAGATAATGATGCTTGACTTCCTTCAGGGCGATGGCTAGGCAGACAGGGGACAGGATCTTCTGAATAGCTGGAGTATGTCAGCTCTCCAACCTTCCTGGGCCTGTCTAGGACTTGAGATTCCTGCACTAAACTCACTGCTTTCTTCACAGGACATCACACTTATCTCCTCACCTCCTCCTCCTAACACTCCACACTTCTAACTCCTCACACGCAGGACCTTCCTGCAGGGGTGTTACCATGGGGACCCAGTGATCAGCTGACTCCTCCCCTTTTCCCAGGCGATGTCCTCCCATTGGACATTTGGTTACTATTCAATCCCATGGGAGGTGTAATGCATGTGTGAGGCTCACTAGGTGGCGCTGTGTTGTGTGAGACTCAGGACCCCCTGCTATGTCACACAGGCTATGAAGCAACAGGAAATAATACAATGCACAGAGATCACCCTCAGCCCAGCCATAGCCAGCTCTGGGATGCCACACGCTCACAATTTAAATAATACAAGGAAATTGCGACGCAGGCCGGGTAAATGGCCTCTGGGGGCTGGATGCGGCCCGCGGGCCGTAGTTTGGGGACCCCTGCCTTAAACCATCAAGTCAGTGTCAGAGATATATTAACAGGGAAAATTTAGGTTCCGGGGGGAGACACATATCATATACATCAATCTTTTGGGACACCGAAAAGAGACAGATATAAAAGACACTAGATAAAATGAAAACATGTTAAGATAAACCCACTACAGTTAGACGAACAAGGGGGATGGTCTGACTAAATAAAGCATGCATAATGTAATTGTTCATTAAAACCCTTAGGACTAACTGTGCCTAATCAAAAAATCCAATCTGCCTCTCTATGTAATATTCTATTATCTCAATCACCACCCCAGATCCCAAAATGTAACCTAAAGACATGGTCCTATGGCATCCATCAGATACTCGTACAAAAATAACACATTCCCATATTTCAGTTTTACTTCCTCTATCCCATTGTCATAGGTTGCCACAAGGCAAATCTCCTTAGTGCTCGCCATGCCACCAGTATCAGTGTCATGGTCTGTACCCAAGAGATCCCTTCTTTCCAGACCCTATACCTACTGATAGGTTGTAGTCATCAAGGCGTCGGGATAACCTCGGTTCTGAAATCTGATGCATAAATCATGTACTTGGATCAAAATCTTAGATTTTGCTTAAAATCTTGGCACTCTCTGGCTGATATCAATTTTGACCTTACAGCGTGTGTGTGTATCTGTCATTACTCTTCTCCCGTCATGACGTCATTCATCTAGGAAGCACATGATCCTATTGCAAGAAGAGTATTAGACTCTGCTGTGACAATACATACACAGAAGCAAGGGCTGAGATGCTGTTATGCACATGACTTGGTTAGGGCTGGTTCTTTTCCTCTCACAGCTTGTTGATTGGGAATGGAGTTATCTATAATTTATTTTATTTATTACTACGGGTGTGGCAGAAAAAATGGGTATTTATTCTAGATGCTGGAGGCACAAAAGGGGTATTACTGCTGTGTAAGATGAAAGGGAGAACTGTTACTGTACAAATCCTAAAGGAAGGCAGTATTATCATGTGGGACCTAAAGAGGGTATTGCTACTTTTCTGGGGCCTAAAAGGGGCACTATTAAATATGTAAAGAAAGCTATATTACTGTGTGGACCTCAAGAAGGGGTACTTATAAAATGTGGAGCACTATTAGTGCTCAGCCGCAATTACTATTTGGTGCCCTATGTATCTAGCACTTTTCTTTCAAAGTCACCAAAGCTATGGCTGAAAAAAAAAGTCATTATGAAAGTTTAGACCAGACAGAGAAAGAAAGGAAGAGTTAATGATATCTTAACGTTTACAAACAATGGGGAAATTTTATCTACGTTAGTTTGTTGCAAGGCTCTTTCTTGAGTCAAAGATGCGTATCATTACCTGTACTGTAATGTGATCTTCACTTTCCATGAATATAGTTGGAGAGTGGTCCAACCTGGGGAGGGGATGCCCCCATATAACATATTTATTATAAACCACTCCAATTTTCTAACTTGAGTTATACAGGAACCAGTTCATTACTGATGTAGGCTTCCATTCTGATGAATGGGTGTGCACCAGATTTATTAAGAGGTCAGAGCATAATTCAGACACGCCTTATGTCAATCGGGGCATTTACTAAGACTTGTGTAGGAAACTAAATGAGTGCTGCTTTGAGTGATGTCAGTCTCTGTACCTAACTACAGAATATGATGATGCTATATAAATAAATATGTCACATACAGTGCCTTGCGAAAGTATTCGGCTCCCTTGAACTTTTCAACCTTTTGCCACATTTCAGGCTTCAAACATAAGGATATAAAATTTTTATTTTTTGGTGAAGAATCAACAACAAGTGGGACACGATTGTGAAGTGGAAAGAAATTTATTGGATATTTTAAACTTTTGTAAAAAATAAAAAACTGAAAAGTGGGGTGTGCCAAATTATTCAGCCCCTTTAAGTTAATACTTTGTAGCGCCACCTTTTGCTGCGATTACAGCTGAAAGTCGCTTGGGGTATGTCTCTATCAGTTTTGCACATCGAGAGACTGAAATTCTTGCCCATTCTTCCTTGGAAAACAGCTCGAGCTCAGTGAGGTTGGATGGAGAACGTTTGTGAACAGCAGTTTTCAGCTCTTTCCACAGATTCTCGATTGGATTCAGGTCTGGACTTTGACTTGGCCACACCTGGATACCTTTATTTGTGAACCATTCCATTGTAGATTTTGCTTTATGTTTGGGATCATTGTCTTGTTGGAAGATAAATCTCCATCCCAGTCTCAGGTCTTTTGCAGACTCCAACAGGTTTTCTTCTAGAATGGTCCTGTATTTGGCTCCATCCATCTTCCCATCAATTTTAACCATCTTCCCTGTCCCTGCTGAAGAAAAGCAGGCCCAAACCATGATGCTGCCACCACCATGTTTGACAGTGGGGATGGTGTGTTCAGGGTAATGAGCTTTGTTGCTTTTATGCCAAACATATCGTTTTGCATTGTGGCCAAAAAAGTTCGATTTTGGTTTCATCTGACCAGAGAACCTTCTTCCACATGCTTGGTGTGTCTCCCAGGTGGCTTGTGGCAAACTTTAAACAAGACTTTTTATGGATATCTTTGAGAAATGGCTTTCTTCTTGCCACTCTTCCATAAAGGCCAGATTTGTGCAGTGTACGACTGATTGTTGTCCTATGGACAGACTCTCCCACCTCAGCTGTAGATCTCTGCAGTTCATCCAGAGTGATCATGGGCCTCTTGGCTGCATCTCTTATCAGTCTTCTCCTTGTTTGAGATGAAAGTTTAGAGGAACGGCCGGGTCTTGGTAGATTTGCAGTGGTCTGATACTCCTTCCATTTCAATATGATTGCTTGCACAGTGCTCCTTGGGATGTTTAAAGTTTGAGAAATCTTTTTGTATCCAAATCCTGCTTTAAACTTCTCCACAACAGTATCATGGACCTACCTGGTGTGTTCCTTGGTCTTCATGATGCTCTCTGGGCTTTAAACAGAACCCTGAGACTATCACAGAGCAGGTGCATTTATACGGAGACTTGATTACACACAGGTGGATTATATTTATCATCATCAGTCATTTAGGACAACATTGGATCATTCAGAGATCCTCACTGAACTTCTGGAGTGAGTTTGCTGCACTGAAAGTAAAGGGGCCGAATAATATTGCACGCCCCACTTTTCAGTTTTTTATTTTTTACAAAAGTTTAAAATATCCAATAAATTTCGTTCCACTTCACAATTGTGTCCCACTTGTTGATTCTTCACCAAAAAATTAAAATTTTATATCCTTATGTTTGAAGCCTGAAATGTGGCAAAAGGTTGAAAAGTTCAAGGGGGGCGAATACTTTCACAAGGCACTGTACATGCCCTTTCTTGCACATTGTCATTTTGAAAAATATGGTATATATAAAGAAGCATGTATGTAACAAATGTAAAGGAAAACTATTAATATCACCATTAATACATTTTTTAAATTGTAATAATTCACATAAGTCATCGGTTCCTTATTAGCAACTACTTAGACCACTGATTAATCTCAGTGGTCACGTGGGGTGCAAGGACTTCTGGCAACAAGAACACAGCATGAGGACCGAGTGGACATAGGCGGCAGACAGGTGAGTCTGCTGTAGACAGGGGAGTATGGATTTGTTTTTTTATGTCACAACTCCTCCAGCCTCCACAGGGGTTTATCCAATTCCTAGACACCCCCTTTAATCACACGTACTTTATAAATTAGAGTAGAAACACTAAGAGATTCTACAAAACACACAAAATAAATATCTAATATTTAGTACTTTGATATTGTACATACGTATGCCTCTTAGTATGTATGCTTTGCATACCTGACGTTAATCTGTGTGCCCCAGTATACATTAGTAACATGCATGCTAGTTTGCACAGTATGTTATTATGATTATGGTGTTGTGTGCTTAAAGTGTAATCCCTACCGTACACAGCCAGTGTAAAGAACTAGTCCTGTGTATTCATGCCATGCAGGGTTCCCATGCTCCCACCCCTAAATGCACAGTAATGTACAATAATAGGGAGAAAGCTTTCAATCAGTAACTGCAGGGTGGGAGAAGTCTAAAAACCAAGAATACATTGCCTAGTGCTAGCATCACACTACAAGAACTAAACTGTGAAGATACCACACCGTGATCATAAATAACAAGGACACTGTTCAACAGCATTCCTGTCAATACATGCTGCTCTCACAGTGGGTTCTCTTTAATATTTCTTCTGAGGTATTAATATTGATGACATAATCTTAGTAAATCAGAGCAAATATACTACCAAAGAAAATTAATAAATACCAGTATGACATACAGTCATGGCCAAAAGTTTTGAGAATGACACAAATATTATATTTTCACATGATCTGCTGCCCTCTGGTTTTTATGTGTGTTTGTCAGATGTTTTTATCACATACAGAAATATAATTGCATTCATATTATGAGTAACAGAAGCTTATATTGACAGTTAGAATGAGTTAATGCAGCAAGTCAATATTTGCAGTGTTGACCCTTCTTCTTCAGGACCTCTGCAATTCTCCCTGGCATGCTCTCAATCAACTTTTGGACCAAATCCTGACTAATAGCAGTCCATTCTTGCAGAATCAATGCTTTAATTTTGTCTGAATTTGTTGGTTTTTGTTTGTCCACCCGTCTCTTGATGATTGACCACAAGTTCTCAATGGGATTAAGATCTGGGGAGTTTCCAGGCCATGGACCTGAAATCTCTATGTTTTGTTCCCTGAGCCATTTAGTTATCACCTTTGCTTTATGGCAAGGTGCTCCATCATGCTGGAAAAGGCATTGTTGAGCGCCAAACTGCTCTTGGACGGTTGGGAGAAGTTGCTCTTGGAGGACATTCTGGTACCATTCTTTATTCATGGCTGTGTTTTTAGGCAAGACTGTGAGAGAGCCGATTCCCTTGGCTGAGAAGCAACCCCACACATGAATGGTTTCAGGATGCTTTACAGTTGGCATGAGACAAGACTGGTGGTAGCGCTCACCTCTTCTTCTCCGAATAAGCTGTTTTCCAGATGTTCCAAACAATCGAAAAGGGGATTCATCAGAGAAAATGACTTTACCCCAGTCCTCAGCAGTCCACTCCCTGTACCTTTTGCAGAATATCAGTCTGTCCCTGATGTTTTTTGTGGAGAGAAGTGGCTTCTTTGCTGCCCTCCTTGAGACCAGGCCTTGCTCCAAGAGTCTCCGCCTCACAGTGCGTGCAGATGCACTCACACCTGCCTGCTGCCATTCCTCAGCAAGATCTGCACTGCTGGTAGCCCAATCCCGCAGCTGAAACACTTTTAAGAGATGGTCCTGCCGCTTGCTAGTCTTTCTTGGGCGCCCTGGAGCCTTTTTGGCACCAATGGAACCTCTCTCCTTGAAGTTCTTGATGATGCGATAGATTGTTGACTGAGGTGCAATCTTTCTAGCTGCAATACTCTTCCCAGTTAGGCCATTTTTGTGCAGTGCAATGATGACTGCACGTGTTTCTTTAGAGATAACCATGGTTAACAGAAGAGAAACAATGATGGCAAGCACCAGCTTCCTTTTAAAGTGTCCAGTGGTGTCATTCTTACTTAATCATGACAGATTGATCTCCAGCCCTGTCCTCATCAACACCCACACCTGTGTTAATGGAGCAATCACTGAAACAATGTTAGGTGGTCCTTTTAAGGCAGGGCTGCAATGATGTTGAAATGTGTTTTGGGGGATAAAGTTCATTTTCTAGGCAAATATTGACTTTGCAAGTAATTGCTGTTAAGCTGATCACTCTTTATAACATTCTGGAGTATATGCAAATTGCCATTAGAAAAACTGAAGCAGTAGACTTTGTAAAAATTAATATTTGTATCATTCTCAAAACTTTTGGCCATGACTGTACACATACTATTTTGCTATAGTTTGGGTTGCTAAAGCTCTATTCACATCACTTTTGAAATAAACATTTAGTCCATCAGGAAATGCTCCTGACATACTGTATACCGTGATGAAAAACAAAAAGTACACACAAAGTACACCCTCTTTGAAATCTTTCAATTTATGTATCAGGACGTAATAACAAAAATATCTGGTTCTTAGAATATAAGATCAGGTAAATACAACACCAGCTGAACAACACATGCCAAATTACATAAAAAGGGCCAAGATACAGAAGCAGTGTGTGAAAAGTTTAGTATGTCCTTACTTCTTCCATAGGAAATAAGAAGGTAAGTACTAGGTAGGTGTTGCTAATCAAAAGTCTTTGATTAATTAATCATCAACAAGTGCACCAGCTAAATAAAAGTAGATGTTTACAGGTGTGAAGCAGTTACAGTGGGGAAAAAAAGTATTTAGTCAGCCACCAATTGTGCAAGTTCTCCCACTTAAAAAGATGAGAGAGGCCTGTAATTGTCATCATAGGTAGACCTCAACTATGAGAGACAAAATGAGAAAACATAGCTAGAAAATCACATTGTCTGATTTTTAAAGAATTAATTTGCAAATTATGGTGGAAAATAAGTATTTGGTCACCTACAAACAAGCAAGATTTCTGGCTCTCAGAGATCTGTAACTTCTTCTTTAAGATGCTCCTCTGTCCTACACTCATTACCTGTAGTAATGGCACCTGTTTGACATTGTTATCAGTATAAAAGACACCTGTCCACAACCTCAAACAGTCACACTCCAAACTCCACTATGGTGTAGACCAAAGAGCTGTGGAAGGACACCAGAAACAAAATTGTAGACCTGCACCCAGTGGTGAACCTAGCCTCTTTGCTGCCTAAGGCGGACTATAGAAAGACGCCCCCCCCCCCCCAAAAAAAAACAAACAAAAAAAAAAAAAAAAAGAGTTTCCATGCTACTAGTTTAACACACTGTTATCGTCGCACAATATACACAATACACAAAGTTATAAAACAGTCTTTAAGAATTCTTCCTGTATTACTTCAGTATCAGATCAACAACACGGCATTAACAATGAAAGTAACTTCACACATCTTCTGCTTGGTGGATGGACGAGCCCACGTGGCCCCCATTCTCTATAATAGGAGCCCCGCAGATAGCTGAGTACTGGACTTCGGGTATCTTTGGTACTCCCATTGAAGTGAATGAGAGCCACGCGGGTTCGTCCATCCACCAAGTGACACACCTATATATATGGCTGCAGCCAGGCTGGATTCCCACCTATTGGGGGGAAAAAACCCAATTCTCAGGCTCAGTGGGGGTCTCAGCAGACAGACCCCCATCAATCAGGTATTTATCCTCTATCATTTAGGTGTATACAGTGCAGTAACATTCTGTGACTTACAGGTGACGTCTCTGACTAATCCTTCACTTTTCCCTTCTCTTCCCTCTGGACCGCCATGACCACTTCTTCCAGCTGTGACTTGTCTCTGTAAAGTTTGCAACACAGACATCTTTGGCTCCTCACTTTTCCAGGCATCCAACCCACATTGTCCTCACCTACACAAAGCCCCCATTCTGCTGCTACCCCCAATTATATAATATATGATACAACCCCCCATAATGAAAAATACCCCCAAGTGCATCTTTATATTAATAATGTCCGTGTGTACCCTGTATAAATAGTGCCCCTTATTAATAATGCCCCAGGTGTTAACTAATTAAAAGGTTTTCCAGGTCATTAATAAACTAATCAGTGGGATTCAAAAACCCAGGACCCCCACTGACCAGCTGTTTGAATGGTACCTGTGGCCCCTGCACACGGTATTATGCTCCATATTGGCCCCTGCACACGGTATTATGCTCCACAGTGGCCCCAGCACACGGTATTATGCTCCATAGTGGCCCTTGCACTGGTATTATGCTCCATAGTGGCCCCTGCACTGGTATTATCCTCCATAGTGGCCCTTGCACTGGTATTATGCTCCATAGTGGCCCCTGCACTTGTATTATGCTCCATAGTGACCCCTGCACCCGGTATTATCCTCCATAGTGGCCCTTGCACTGGTATTATGCTCCAGAGTGGCCCCTGCACAGGGTATTATGCTCCAGAGTGGCCCCTGCACAGGGTATTATGCTCCATAGTGACCCCTGCACCCGGTATTATGCTCTATAGTGGCCCCTGCACTGGTATTATGCTCCAGAGTGGCCCCTGCACAGGGTATTATGATCTACAGTGGTCCCTGCACAGGGTATTATGCCCCATAGTGGCCGACCCATGAACTATTATTATACTCTGGGGTCTTTTCAGACCCCAGAGTATAATGATTGGAGACCCAGGGGAGAATACAAACATAAAAACCAGAGTTACTTACCTATCCTGGACACCAGTACACTCCTTGCAGCTTTCGGCCCTGTTTAATTGCGCACACACGTCACGTGAACAGGCTGGCGACGCGACCTGATGACGTTACCAGAGGCCCCAAGCCTGCTCGG
This sequence comes from Leptodactylus fallax, assembly GCA_947044405.1. Taxonomy (NCBI): domain Eukaryota; kingdom Metazoa; phylum Chordata; class Amphibia; order Anura; family Leptodactylidae; genus Leptodactylus; species Leptodactylus fallax. The sequence goes on from CAMRHE010000024.1 coordinate 7,211,689, forward strand.
AGTTACATCGGATCGCAGGAGGTGAGTAACACTGGTTTTTATGTTCCCTCACCAACCCTAGGCCTCCGATTATTATACTCCGGGGTCTGGATAGACCCCGGAGTATAATAATAGTAGTATTTGCGGCCCGTGGCCTAACTTACCGATCCCCGCGGCTGCTCACAGCGGCATCCACTTCCCTTTCTGCGGCCCATAGCAGAAGGGGAAGCGGGGGCGGCCACGAGCAGACGCGGGGTAGGTAAATAAATAGGCCCTGACCTGCCGGGGATACTCCAACAGGTTACGGCCTATTTATATATATAAAAAAAAAGCTATACTCACCTGCGATGCCTTGATGCAGCCGCCGCCGCCTCCTCTTCTTGTCCCCGACGTCTGTGTCTCAGCGTAGGCGGCGTGATGACGTCATTGTGTCGCTGCCTGCGCTGAGATGCGACGTCATGTAAACCAGCCCAGGACAGGCCCCGCTCAGCTGTTTTTTTTTTTTTTTTTTTAAAGCGGCCTGTCCTGGGCTGGTTTACATTAAATAGTAAAAATGCCGCCCCCTGGACAGTGCCGCCCGAGGAGGCCGCCTCACTTCGCCTCATTAGCGGTGCGCCCCTGCTTCAAGTCACAAAAGGGTTGAGCAATGCTTGGCTTGAAGTTGCGGTTGTGGCACCCTCAGGATCTCAATGTAACTTCATTCACTAACATTAGTGAAGGAATCGCAGGGAGACCCAGCGATCTTTGGTCATGCAATAGGCAGCCAAGATCGCAATGCAGTGCTAGCCTTATTAAAGAGAACCTTTCATTGTCCTCATGAATATGAGGTTTTATATACCGCTAGAAAGCCGACATAGGTTTTTTTTAAAATTTGTAACATATTTGTAATGGGTCTGTCAGGTGCATTTTACTGGGTAGGGAAAAACAGCAGAATACATTCAGGATTATCACAATGACAAACCATGACATGACCTGAGACATGAATGGAGCCTAAGCTTTATTTACATAAAAATACTTTGCATTTGTTTTTGTGATTTTTCAAACAATGTCTCAACATATAGCCTTTTAACCCTTCATGCTACAGAGATTAGCTGATAAAACTATAACTGTAATGTGCTGGTTTGAGCAGCAGTGTACTAAGGTTATATGGGCCTGGCATGAGCTACCCTTACAGTGCTGGGCACATAATCCCTGCTCCGTATCACAGAGGATATTCTTTGCTGGGAGGCTTTTTCTGCCAACGCCCCTCCCCTCCCCCTGCGACACCCATCATCCACCACACCCCAAACCTTGCCTCACCCGCCCCCCCTGCAACACCCAACATCCACCGCACCCCAAACCTTGCCTCACTCTCCCCCCCAGCGACACCCAACATCCACCGCACCCCAAACCTTGCCTTACCCGCCCCCCCTGCGACACCCAACATCCACCACACCCCAAACCTTGCCTCACTCGCCCCCCCAGCGACACCCAACATCCACCGCACCCCAAACCTTGCCTCACTCGACCCCCCAGTGACACCCAACATCCACCGCACCCCAAACCTTGCCTCACTCGCCCCCCCTGCGACACCCAACATCCACCGCACCCCAAACCTTGCCTCACCTGCCCCCCCTGCGACACCCAACATCCACCGCACCCCAAACCTTGCCTCACTCGCCCCCCCAGCGACACCCAACATCCACCGCACCCCAAACCTTGCCTTACCCGCCCCCCCCTGCGACACCCAACATCCACCACACCCCAAACCTTGCCTCACTCGCCCCCCCAGCGACACCCAACATCCACCGCACCCCAAACCTTGCCTCACTCGACCCCCCCGCCCCCGCGTGACCCAACCTGCCATCATCATCAATCTGGTATTTATCCCCTATCCTATGGATAGGGGATAAATACTTAGAAAAGCAATATTTATCTAATATGAAACTTACCTCAGTAGCACTTGTGAGAGCAGGGACACCTTAGGAGACCGCGCAGGAGCCACTGCGTGTCCTATCACGTCAGGTCTTGTCACGTGATGCACGCAGCCAAGCGTGGGTGCGGGCGGGGGCGGAGAGCAAGGAGCAGGCTAAGTGAACGGGGGCGGAGGCGGAGGGCAAGGGCCGCTGGAGCAGTGCTGCTGCCAATAGGTGAGTCTTGAAGCAGCGCTGTCTCTGCACAGCCGCCCCGAGCTACCGCTCTCCTCCCCTGCCTAAAACGCTAAACCAGCCCAGGACAGGTCCCGCTCAGCATGTTTTTTAAAGCGGCCTGTCTTGGGCTGATTTAGGTCAATCAAAATGCCGCCCCCCGATACTGACAAGTTAGCGCCGCCTGAGGCGGCCGCCTCACCTCGCCTCATTAGCGGTGCGCCCCTGCCTGCACCAGGCTGGGAAGACTGAATCTGCAATAGGCAAGCAGCTTGGTGTGAAAAAATCAACTGTGGGAGCAATAATTAGAAAATGGAAGTGTAACGTATCTGCCTGTTCAGGTCTCTGCGTCACCCTCCGCTCGCACGCTGCGGCGAAGGAGGCGTGTTCAGTTTGGTTCCTTGCGTAGGTTTCTTGTTGCTCAGTCTGAACACTGTCCTAGATAATGTAATGGATTTCCAGCCACACCCATGTTCTTAGCATTTCTCTCATATAGTTAATCTCAGCCTTGCCTGTGTGATTGACAGCCTGTCTGCCAATCCAGTCTGGGGCTGGCCCAGACTTTCTATAAACAGGTTGTCAGCCCTCACATGGTCGCTGGTTATTGCTTTGTGCGTTCTGGCTATTATTTCTTGCTGTTTTGTTGCTTGTATTCTTATTTCTGACCACTGGCCTTGACTTTTGACTATTCTCTTGGATTTTGATTCTGTACTGCATTGCTCGTCTGTTACCGAACCCTTGGCTTTCTGACCTCCCTTTTTGTCGTTTGTTCTGTCTGTGTTCTGTGTTGTCACTTTACTCAGTATAGGGCTCGTCTTCAGGTTGTCCTTTTACCGTTTAGGGTAAACTGAGGCAATAGGAAGGAACAGTGGCTGGGGTGAGATTAGGGCTCACTTGTCTCTGTCCTTCCTCCCAGTCCCCTGCAGTAGTGTGAGGGTATTGCTACGTCTGGCAAGACCCTAACAGGAAGACATACAAGACCACTGATAATCTCCCTCGATCAGGGACTCCACGCAAGATCTCACCCTGTGGGGTCAAAATGATCACAAGAATGGTGAGCAAAAATCCCAGAACCACACGGAGGGACCTTTTGAATGACCTGCAGAAAGCTGGGACTAACGTAACAAAGGTTACCGTCAGTGACACACTACGCCGCCAGGTACTCAGATCCTGCAGTGCCAGACGTGTCCCCCTGCTTAAGCCAGTACATATCTGGGCCCGTCTGAAGTTTGCTAGAGAGCATTTGGATGTTCCAGAAGAGTATTGGGAGAATGGTCAGATGAAACCAAAGTAGAACTGTTTGGTAGAAACAGAACTCGTCATGTTTGGAAGAGAGTGAATGCTGAGTTGCATGCAAAGAACACCATACCTACTGTGAAGCTTGGGGGTGGCAACATCATGCTTGGGGGCTTTTTCTCTGCAAAGGGAGCAGAATGACTGATCCATGTACATGAAAGCATGAATGGGGCCATGTATTCTGAGATTTTGAGTGCAAGACTTACAGAAAACGTTTGACCTCTGTCATTGCCAACAAAGGATATATAACAAAGTATTGAGATGAACTTTTGTTATTGACCAAATACTTATTTTCCACAAAAATTTGCAAATAAATTCTTAAAAATTCAGACAATGTGATTTTCTAGATATGTTTTCTCATTTAGTCTCTCATAGTTGAGGTCTACCTTTGATGTCAATTACAGGACTCTCTCAACTTTTTAAGTGGGAGAACTTGCACAATTGGTGGCTGACTAAATACTTTTTTTCCCCACTGGTAGGTATATGTTAAAACAAAGCCAAGGCGAAAAGTAGAGATGGGTGAACATCTCAAACCAGGTTTGACAGTATTTCAAATTGTTCAGTTTTTAATGAAACCGAATAAATTGGCGATTCATCTCGGTCGAACTACCATATGTACTAGTAAAAATACAGAAGAGACAGGTGTTTTGTGAGTCACTGTGACGTTCACCTGATAGCCTCTCAGCCAATAGTCAGTGGTAGATGGATAACATTATTTGCAAGTGGAAAACATTCAAGACATATGTCAGTCTTTCCAGGAGTGGAGGTGGCAAGCAAATTCCAAGCAAGCATGTCTATCTTTCCCATATTTGTTTTGGCCAGTTGCATGATAAAAATGTGTTTCTCCCATATGTTTAACCAGCCATATCATAAAGCATAGTCAACTACATTTTTCAGTTCAGACACATTTAATCTAATGGCAGACATATACAACAGCACAATGTTTCCTCAAGATACAATATTTTGACTTATAATTGTCTTTTCTGGACAATTGTAACTTGAAACCAGATTCAAGATACAATTAATATTGTAACTTGAAAGGGAACTGTATAGGCATAAGGCCTTTATTGGTACTGTTCCAACATGTATATTTAACATGATGTGAACATAAAATATTATTGGTACACACTGTATGCATACAAATCCAGATCACATGTGTACACCACAAGATCTACATAGTATCCTACATAACATTGTATTGATGACTGCTTAAGCTATGCTGGTATAATTTTCAGAAACAAGATCCTAGTAACTAAATGAATACTGATTCACATGATGTCATATTATCAATAGAAAATTTACAATTCGTGTAATATGAAAATCACAATCATATAGTTCAATTGATGCCTTACCTGTAATCTAGAAGATTATTGTATTAATATAAAGAACACATGCATACACAAAAGAACAGGACAATTTCCTATATGTAATTTAGTTCACATCTGTGGAAACCTGTACAATATATTATTTGTCAACAATTAATCTCCTTATTAAAAAGATATCCTTACATGTCTCGATTGCAATCTGTCAGCAAATATATTGTTGTGCCATTACAATGACTTTAATTAGGATTTTGTTGACACATATGGAATCACAATCTCTAGCTAATAAGATATGATTACTGATAATACAATTGGGTTTTAAACATCTGTTCTTAGTTGGAGTGAGTTGCATTCGCTGAAAAAACTGGAATCCAAAGGGAAAGATTTCACTGACTTGACTTCATAATTCCTCATCTAGCAGGAAAGTTTGAGCTTGGTATTTCACTGGACACATGCCATCACAATAACACTTTTTCCAGCCTTATAAGTTTGTGTATTTAAATTGGTCTGGTAAAAATGCTGCAAAGGTAAACAATTCATTTACATGCAGTGATGCAGCTACAGAATGGTCCACAGAAAAGAAAAATATAGCACCAATATCATAGCAGCACTTCATACAAGAGCCAGTATAAGGTTACTGTATTGTATTACAATTCGAAAATTCTGGCAGATAATAATTATATAGTACACTGATCTATAGCACTAAATTAATCTGGTTATTTATCATTGCTATTAATTGGACACAGAGCCTGTACAACACCATATGGAATCTCTATGGTAGCACATGGACTCCAAACTACATAGCCGTATGCTCTCTGAGTCCTATTTTATCCATGGCTACCAGAAGGCTGTGGGTTACTGGTATTGAAATGTACAGTAAACTGTTGATCCATAGATCTGACAACTAGGTCATAAGATAGCCAATGTGAGGTGAATTTTTTTGAGATCTTGTCACATGTTGCCGTACTGCATGATGTCTTCCACTACTGTCATGATGTGCCTGTGGAGTGGTGTGACCCAGAGCCTGGGGGCTTAGTCTGGCAGCAGGGGTGTTGCAGGGCTGCTGGGTTTCTCCCCCTGTGGATCGTGCATTGCAGTGGTGGTGGTCACTGTGCAGGGCAGTACCCAGTAGAGTAGGGACCCACTATACAGGGGTCACTGTTAAGTGGCTAGTGGGCTTATACACTTTAATCAATATGTATGCTAAGAAATGTGTCTATTTTGTAGATTTTACTGAGAAGTACAAGATCAATGTATAATATTGGGATGTGTCCATGTCTGTTTCTCTTCTACAAAATGTTGCACTCTTTTTACCTAAAATTATGGTTTTGTGCAGAAAAAATGTTCTTAAGTTCTTGTCAGGATCTTGATTTGATGAACTCTTTGTTTTGCCAGTACTGGTCCCTTAGTAAGATGGTGTTTTGTGTGTTTCCTGTTTGTGGCCATCTTGGTTCCTGCCTGTTGATTATATGAACTCCTGCACCTGATCACTCAGTGCTGCACTGCATACCCCAGTTACTACTGCTGCACTGCAAGTCCCAACTACTACCGCTGCACCACAAGGTTCCAGCTACTACCGCTGCACTGCAAGCCCCAGTTACTACCGCTGCACTGCAAGTCCAAGCTACTACCGCTGCACTGCAAGTCCCAACTACTACCGCAGCACCGCAAGGTTCCAGCTACTACCGCTGCACTGCAAGCCCCAGTTTACAGTGTCCATATTAGGACATCCTCAGATATCAGAGTCAAACATCAGATTAATAGCAGTTTACAACAGTGATACCTTACTTTGATACCTTTCTCTGATACCTGACTTTGATACCTGACTTTGATTCTAACACCTGACTTTGATACCTGACTTTGTTACCTGACTTTGATTCTGACACCTGACTTTGATACCTGACTTTGATTCTGACACCTGACTTTGATACCTGACTTTGATTCTGACACCTGACTTTGATACCTGACTTTGATTCTGACACCTGACTTTGATACTTGACTTTGATTCCGACACCTGACTTTGATTCTGACACCTGACTTTCATTCCGACACCTGACTTTCATTCCGACACCTGACTTTGATACCGACACCTGACTTTGATACCGACACCTGTCTTTGATTCTGACACCTGACTTTGATTCTGACACCTGACTTTGATCAAAGTCAGGTGTCAGAATCAAAGTCAGGTATCAAAGTCAGGTGTCAGAATCAAAGTCAGGTATCAAAGTCAGGTATCAGAATCAAAGTCAGGTGTTAGAATCAAAGTCAGGTATCAGAGTAAGGAATCAAAGTAAGGTATCACTGTTGTAAACTGCTATTAATCTGATGTTTGACTCTGATATCTGAGGATGTCCTAATATGGACACTGTACCAGTTGCTACCGCTGCACTGCAAGTCCAAGCTACTACCGCTGCACTGCAAGTCCCAACTACTACCGCAGCACCGCAAGGTTCCAGCTACTAACTGTTGCACTAAGACCCCAGCCATTGGTCTCCGGAAGCCCGATAAGAGAGTCGTGACAGTTCTGCCCACTAGATGTCTTCCTCTAACTTGCTGTTCACTGTCTATTGTCATATGAAATCTGTCTCTAACAGCAGAGATGAAGATGAATCACTCTCCTCTTCTGTGTGAGCTCTCCCTCTTCAAAATGCATAGTATTGCCTCTAATATTAATCCTTCTACCTTCTATTAAAAACTACTAGATACAGTATGCTGCAGCCACAACTATCCTGTGTGTCCTTGACATGCAAGGCACAATGGTATAATGGCATTACTATTACTACTGTCTATAGCACGTGCGGTGACTGTGAGACAATGCACCAAAGTTAAGTACATAGCATTGCTTTATTGTCCCATAGTCCCCATACTTTTGAGACTAGTAGTATTAGTAATGTCAGTACAATGTAAAGACACAGACTAGCACTAGAGATGGACAAAACGATTCATTACAAGCCAAATATTCCAAATGAAACTGAATACATTACGATTTGTCTTTGACAAACTAAAATGGTGTCAGGACATGCATTGTGCAGTGAAAATACAGAAGAAACACATGTGTCTGTGACGTCCTGCTATCACATAACAGCCTTTCAGCCAATGGTCAGGCGGACACTTTACAGTGCTGATGTCACATACAGGATCATAATTATGTGATGTCACATAAACGATCCTGTGGGCAGTGTGGGGAAGGTAGCTCGGTAGCAGCAATGGTACGGACCCAACCAGTCAGAGACAGGGACACAATGTCTGGTGCAAACAGGTTTATTTGAAAAAATGGCAAAAATAAATAATCCTTACGTCAGGTATAAAATAAGTAAAGTAAATACAGCCTTGACTTCAGGCAAAACAAACAAAAAACCTGCTCGTCCAAGCACTAACTAGTACAGAGCAACACCTACCTATACTTGTGGCTTGCTACCAGCCACACGATAACAAAACGGCACCTGAACAGTTTTACCAGACTCAGAGTAGGAGACAGCCCCAGCCACCTTCTCTCACTCCCAGGGATTGCCCTGAAGTGCAGCCTCTGAGACCTTTTATGGCCCTTTAACGAGCCTTAAGACACCTGGGGCTGAGGCCTATGCAAGACCCGCCCTGGACCATACATAGGTCAGAAACCTGGGGCTAACATAGTGTGCATCCAGTACTTGTCCTGTCACCTTCTCACAGCAGGAATATGAGGCGTTTCAGTGATGATGAAACTATAGATGGATTTGTTATTCATCACTACATGATCCAAAAGAGACGTAGAACAAAGTTTAGTCAGATTTAATCAATTACAGGCAAGTAGTAAGTCTATAAGGCTGTAAACCAGACTATCGTAGTAATGCAGACAATGTACAGTTAACCCTTTCAATACCAATAATCTAATTTTATCTAAGTCTGTTTTGCAACATAGCAATTTAATCTGTGACTATCCACAGAGTGTGGATGTATGATATACTGTACATATTGAACCTTATAGAAAATATACTTCAAAAACACATCTAAGCATAGGCACACACATATACAGTCATATGAAAATGTTTGGGCACCCCTATTAATCTTAATCATTTTTAGTTCTAAATATTTGGGTGTTTGCAACAGCCATTTCAATTTGATATATTTAATAACTGATGGACACAGTAATATTTCAGGATTGAAATGAGGTTTATTGTACTAACAGAAAATGTGCAATATGCATTAAACCAAAATTTGACCGGTGCAAAAGTATGGGCACCTCAACAGAAAAGTGACATTAATATTTAGTAGATCCTCCTTTTGCAAAAATAACAGCCTCTAGTCGCTTCCTGTAGCTTTTAATCAGTTCCTGGATCCTGGATGAAGGTATTTTTGACCATTCCTCTTTACAAAACAATTACAGTTCAGTTAAGTTTGATGGTCGCCGATCATGGACAGCCCGCTTCAAATTATCCCACAGATGTTCAATGATATTCAGGTCTGGGGACTGGGATGGCCATTCCAGAACATTGTAATTGTTCCTCTGCATGAATGCCTGAGTAGATTTGGAGCTGTGTTTTGGATCATTGTCTTGCTGAAATATCCATCCCCGGCGTAACTTCAAATTCGTCACTGATTCTTGTACATTATTCTCAAGAATCTGCTGATACTGAGTTGAATCCATGCGACCCTCAACTTTAACAAGATTTCCGGTGCCGGCATTGGCCACACAGCCCCAAAGCATGATGGAACCTCCACCAAATTTTACAGTGGGTAGCAAGTGTTTTTCTTGGAATGCTGTGTTTTTTTGACGCCATGCATAACGCCTTTTTGTATGACCAAACAACTCAATCTTTGTTTCATCAGTCCACAGGACCTTCTTCCAAAATGAAGCTGGCTTGTCCAAATGTGCTTTTGCATACCTCAGGAGACTCTGTTTGTGGCGTGCTTTCAGAAACGGCTTCTTTCGCATCACTCTCCCATACAGCTTCTCCTTGTGCAAAGTGTGCTGTATTGTTGACCGATGCACAGTGACACCATCTGCAGCAAGATGATGCTGCAGCTCTTTGGAGGTGGTCTGTGGATTGTCCTTGACTGTTCTCACCATTCTTCTTCTCTGCCTTTCTGATATTTTTCTTGGCCTGCCACTTCTGGGCTTAACAAGAACTGTCCCTGTGGTCTTCCATTTCCTTACTATGTTCCTCACAGTGGAAACTGACAGGTTAAATCTCTGAGACAACTTTTTGTATCCTTCCCCTGAACAACTATGTTGAACAATCTTTGTTTTCAGATCATTTGAGAGTTGTTTTGAGGAGCCCATCATGCCACTCTTCAGAGGAGATTCAAATAGGAGAACAACTTGCAATTGGCCACCTTAAATACCTTTTCTCATGCTTGGATACACCTGGTTATGAAGTTCAAAGCTCAGTGAGGTTACAAAACCAACTTTGTGCTTCAGTAAGTCAGTAAAAAGTAGTTAGGAGTATTCAAATCAATAAAATGATAAGGGTACCCAAATTTTTGCACCGGTCAAATTTTGGTTTAATGCATATTGCACATTTTCTGTTAGTACAATAAACCTCATTTCAATCCTGAAATATTACTGTGTCCATCAGTTATTAGATATATCAAATTGAAATGGCTGTTGCAAACACCCAAATATTTAGAACTAAAAATGATTAAGATTAATAGGGGTGCCCAAACTTTTTCATATGACTGTATATATATATATATATATATATATATATATATATGGTGCGTGAGTCCTGGCCATTTTTGGAGCTTACGCAGTTTTGTATACACATTCTATTGCATACGGCTTTGGTATATCCAATTAGTCGTCACCAGTTGAGTGCTGCCCCCTGTTAAATATTATTAGATTGCAATATTCATGACCTGTAAGGGTTAAGTCTATTCTGCTGACAACACTCTTCTATCTTATGGTGCATGGGTGTGGTTACGATACACTATTTTAGTGTTGTCCAAATACAGATGTAAAATGTATAAGGATGCTGGGGAACACCCCCTCTCATGAATATAAATGATTGACAGACACACATGTCGGGGTCTTTCTGTCTGTCTCACTTTCTCTGACACCTTGAGAAGATGACAGAACTGTCCTACAGAGGCCAACGCATGGATGAATAAGCATGAACCAAGATGTCTGCAAGAGAACCAGCTTGAAGAAACCCAACTATGAACTTCTCCTATGATGTAAGCTGATAAGACTTATAGACTGATATTTCTATTATGCTGAAAGTTTTTCCTGTATCTGTTTTTCCATGAAGACTTCAATAAATTTCCATGTTTTTATAAGAAGCTGAATCCTCCAATACTGTTACCTTATGGGTCAACACGTGAATAAGAATTTCATTCAAGCATGAGACAGTATTTTACACCCCTTACCTCACTTACTAACTTTATAAGTCCAGCTCTCTTGTCACCTATTACAACAGGAAAAGGTGAGCCACCAAAACTTGAGAGGAAGTTTTGTGCTCCCGTAATACAAAGAACATATGGTTTGATTGGTTCCCCAAGAAAAAGGAGCGCGTCTTGTCTGTTTTTCACCTCTCCTGTTCATTGTCCACAGAGTGTCTTTCACAGCTTTTACTGACAGTCAGTCCTATTAGTGAAAAATCTTTTCTAATCGATTTTCTTTTGGGCAAAAGTTTAATTAAATTTAAATACATACAAACTGATGTTCTACTAGCCAAACACTGATTCCACCTGTACTAATCTGAAATATCCCTGTTTTTTTTTTTTTGCTCATCCAATAAACAGTGACACACCCTTCTAATCTGAAACATCTCTGTTTAAGTTTTTTTTGTTTTGTTTTTTTGCTCACCCAATAAATAGTGACGTACCCTACCAATCTGAAAAATCTGTTTGTTAAAGGGTTAAATGGTGACTGATGCAGTTCTAGTCTAATAGTCACTGATCAAGTCACCCTTCTTCTTCATCTTATTCATGAGCTGGATTAGAACAGTGTGTTCTGGATGTAGAGGAAGTAGTGGTTGAAGACAGTTGGTGGAGGTAGTAGTGGCATAGAGGAATACCATTGACAAGATGAGTTAGAAAACAGTGGGAAAGATGATGAAATTACTGAATCTAATTATGATTCTATTGCAGATAAGACCTGTCAACCTGGTCAGGGAGACATCACAGGAAGAGGGTGATGTGCAGCCCCAACATCCAAAACACCTGTTTGGGTTATGTCTAAGGCAGCTCAGGTGGTGGTAGCACTGGTAGACATATTTGCACTCCTGCTGGTTTTGGTGACAGCAGCTACATGCGGTCTTCTCACGTATGGGAATTTTTTTGTACCTTACCAAATAACAAATCGATGGCAAGGTGCAAGATCTGCAAGCAGAAAATTACCCATGGGCATGTAAGCACGTGTGTAGGAACTATGTCTCTCCATATTCACGTGAAATGGCAGAATTGGCAGTGGCACCAAGTGAACAAGATTGTATTATTTCTTCTCCCAATGATCCTTCTTTGTAGGCAGGCCACATCCACACCTAGCACATGTTCATTGTCATTATCATCTCTGTCTGCCTACTCTACTCCAATGTCAGTCATTATCCATAAAGGAATGTGTATCCAGTAAACAGCAACCTACGCCTAGGCATCGAGTTACTGGCAGTGCAGTCGCAGCTGTGCCACTTAGTGAAATCCATTGTGTTTCACCTACTGATGGAATGTGCACAGTCTCAAGATTACCTTGGAGATTACCTAGCCATCATTTCTCTAGGAAAGCTGTCCCTGCTTGATATCACCATGTGGGCCTCTCCTTATAAATGTACATGTAGGGAAAGATGCTTCAATTATGGGCAGGGACAATACATAGTCTTCATGGCCCACTAGGTCAATGCTTTGAGCGTCAATCGCCACATTCTAGAAACTGACATGACCTTATGCAGTCAGTACTAGAAAGGCAGGACCCATTTGCCTCCTCCAGTTCCTCCACTCTGGACTATTTCCTATCCACAACTTCACAAGGTCAAGCAATTGCTTACATTTCTTCTCCCTCATTTCATGGCTGTAAGGTAAAGCGCACATTGAGTGGCCCTGTTGCACATGCTGGAGCGTCAATTTGAGTAGCAGTATACAATGAACGATTACTGCATGTAGAAAACCACCATAACATTGGAGTAGATAACTGTGAGAGGAAGAGCAACAACAACAAGATCTGTACATGACAATTTCACTTTGACAGTACTTTGGCTGTGTTTGCCTTAGACAGCTAGAAATTAGATAGAAATGTTCCTAGGGGCCCTGGCAGCGCCATACACTAAAGTTGTTTTTAAACTGTGGTTTATAACAAACTTGAAAAACAAATCTTGGGACCGAACCACACAAAGCCAGAAATAAAACTAATATTGATGGGTTCATCTCTAACTAGCACATGTATCTCCAGTTTCCAAGTCTATGAAAAGGTCAAAACTGGAGGCAATTCGGTGATTCCTATTTACTAATTCATGCTTAATGTATGATGGGAATTTAGGGACATTAATTCCTAACACTTACATTGATCTCAGACTTCTCACACTGTGGGTATGCCCCTAGAAATGGGGAGTATGGCTAGTAGAAAGGCAACCAATCAGGACTCTGTTAGGAAAGAAAAGCGATGAGCCAAAAAAGAACCCACTTAGCAGCATGTTAACATCAAACTTATGCAATTTTTTTTGTTAAATAAGAGCATAATTCTAAGTACACTTTATGGAATAAATTGCTTTTTTCCCCAGAAAGTAACTATGTAACTAATTTTCTAATCTGCGGTGGAAAACTCAGAGTATGGGCACTTGTATAGCACGTGTTTTTTTCTATAACTGCATGGCGTAGCAACATGCATGCTCAACCACCACTTCATATTGACTCCTTCTCACTAGAATTGTAGTACAGTTGGGATGATGATGACTGGAGTTCCTTGTTCTAGCAATCTGTCTTAGTGGATGGAACCCAACCAATCTATTTTTTATCACTTATCTAGTGAATCTGTTACAAATACTAGCTAGATTACCCATTTAGGCTCTGGCCCAAAACTGAAATATAGAGCTTATCAATGAGTTTTTAGTAACTTTTTAAGATATTTGATTTCATAAATTAAAAGCAATAAGATTTTTTTCTAGGGTAAAATACATCACCTATACAGTGTCTTAGAGGTTATAAGAGAAGTTCCAAAGTAATGATTCTATGATAATTCTATGATTCATCTACTGGTATATTCACAAGATTGATGTGTTGTTGAAAGCTCATAATTGCTCACAGAGTATAAAAATATTTAAAGATTAAATATTCCTAAATTATTCCTTTCTTATGTCTTTTGTTTTATCTGTCCTCCACCCCTATAAGATGTGCAGAAACCTTGTGTTTCCATATGGAGCCTGTATCCAGTCCTAGTGAAATCTGCATATGGTCTCCTAGTAATAGCAGAGGTGGTGCTCTGAAGGTATGTTGAGGGAGATGCATCGGACGTAATGGCGTTATCACCCAGTAACTGAGTGAGCTGTGAAGGAGGCACCTGAGTAATTGGAAGGCAGTTGTTTCTTATGCACCTCACACTATCTGTCCTTCTTAGGATAAATACATTTGTCCAGCTTTCCTCCCTGAACACTTCTGTTTGACCCCTACAGTGGGGAAAAAAGTATTTAGTCAGCCACCAATTGTGCAAGTTCTCCCACTTAAAAAGATGAGAGAGGCCTGTAATTGACATTATAGGTAGACCTCAACTATGAGAGACAAAATGAGAAAACATATCTAGAAAATCACATTGTCTGATTTTTTAAGAATTTATTTGCAAATTGTGGTGGAAAATAAGTATTTGGTCACCTACAAACAAGCAAGATTTCTGGCTCTTGCAGACCTATAACTTCTTCTTTAAGAGGCTCCTCTGTCCTCCACTCATTACCTGTAGTAATGGCTCCTGTTTGAAATTGTTATCAGTATAAAAGACCTGTCCACAATCTCAAACAGTCACACCCCAAACTCCACTATGGTGAAGACCAAAGAGCTGTGGAAGGACACCAGAAACAAAATTGTAGACCTGCACCAGGCAGGGAAGACTGAATCTGCAAGCAGCTTGGTGTGAAGAAATCAACTGTGGGAGCAATAATTAGAAAATGGAAGACATACAAGACCACTGATAATCTCCCTCGATCAGGGGCTCCACGCAAGATCTCACCCCGTGAGGTCAAAATGATCACAAGATCGGTGAGCAAAAATCCCAGAACCACATGGGGGGACCTAGTGAATGACCTGCAGAAAGCTGGTACTAACGTAACAAAGGCTACCGTCAGTAACACACTACGCCGCCAGGGACTCAGATCCTGCAGTGCCAGACGTGTCCCCCTGCATAAGCCAGTACATATCCGGGTCCATCTGAAGTTTGCTAGAGAGCATTTGGATGTTCCAGAAGAGTATTGGGAGAGTGTCATATGGTCAGATGGAACCAAAGTAGAACTGTTTGGGTAGAAACATAACTCATCGTGTTTGGAGGAGAGAGAATGCTGAGTTGCATCCAAAGAACAACATACCTACTGTGAAGCTTGGGGGTGGGAAAATCATGCTTTGGGGCTGTTTGTCTGCAAAAGGACCAGGACGACTGATCCATGTACATGAAAGAATGAATGGGGCCATGTATCGTGAGATTTTGAGTGCAAACCTCCTTCCATCAGCAAGGGCATTGAAGATAAAACGTGGCTGGGTCTTTCAGCATGACAATAATCCCAAGCACACCGCCAGGGCAACGAAGGAGTGGCTTTGTAAGAAGCATTTCAAGGTCCTGGAGTGGCCTAGCCAGTCTCCAGATCTCAACCCCATAGAAAACCTTTGGAGGGAGTTGAAAGTCCGTGTTGCCCAGCGACAGCCCCAAAACATCACTGCTCTAGAGGAGATCTGCATGGAGGAATGGGCCAACATACCAGCAACAGTGTGTGCCAACCTTGTGAAGACTAAAGCAGGGTTCACACTACCGTTGGAGTCCGCTATGAAGGTGTCCGTTAAAAAAAAATAAACGGACACCTATCATAACGGACCCTAACTGATGAGCATCAGGTAGTGTCCGTTTTTTAATGTCACATACCGCTAGAAAGCCGACAGCGCACTGAATTCAGCGCACTGCCAGCTTTCCCGGTATGTGCCCCGGGGCTGGAGATATCGGCGGTGTGGAGTTACATGTTTTACTTTACTTACTGTTTGAAGGGCGCTGTGAGGAACTCCCTCCCTGCCACTTCTCGTTGGTCCATAGCGCTGTACTGAGGAGGCGTTCCTCACAGATCAGCGTCATCGCCGGGCAGTAAGGAACGCCCCCTCTGACAGTACAGGGCTATAGACCAGTACAGAGAGAGGGGGCGTTCCTTACAGGCCAGGGATGACGCTCAGCTGTGAGGAACGCCCCCTCATACAGCGCTATGAATGAACAGAACTATCAGGGAGGGCATTCCTCTGACAGTACCCGGCTATAGATTAGAACAGAGAGAGGGGGCGTTCCTCACAGCCCAGCGATGACGCTCAAGCTGTGAGGAACGCCCCCTCAGTACAAGTCTCTGAACAAAGAGAAGTGTGAGGGAGGGAGATCCTCGCAGCGCCCTTCTAACAGTAAAACATTACACCGCCGATATCTCCAGCCCTGGGGCACATACCGGGAAAGCCGGCAGTGCGCTGAATTCAGCGCGCTGTCGGCTTTCTAGCGGTATGTAAAACCGCATGTGCCTGAGGACACGAAATGTCCTCTAACACTGCTAGTTTTTTTTTTTTTTGTTTGTTTCTCCTTTCTGAGCATGCGCAGGGAAAGTAAACGGACATAAAATAACGGGCAGTAACTGATAGCTTTCAGTTACTGTCCGTTATATGTCCGTTACCCATAGACTTCAATGTTAAAAAAGTAACGGACACTTGCTGTCCGTCAAGAATCCGTTTTTTTCAAACGGACAAAAAGTCCTGCATGTAGGATTTTTTGTCCGTGAAAAAATAACGGACTTCTGACGGATTTGGTGTAAACGGACACTAACGGACACTAACGGACACAATATAAAAACCCATTGAAATGAATGGAAATTTTAACGGATTTCTGACGGTTCAACTAGTGTCCGTAGCTAAAATCTTGTAACGGACAATAGCCACAGACACTACTGACGGACACCAACGGTAGTGTGAACGCTCCCTTACAGAAAACGTTTGACCTCTGTCATTGCCAACAAAGGATATATAACAAAGTATTGAGATGAACTTTTGTTATTGACCAAATACTTATTTTCCACCATAATTTGCAAATAAATTCTTTAAAAATCAGACAATATGATTTTCTGGATTTGTTTTCTCATTTTGTCTCTCATAGTTGAGGTCTACCTATGATGACAATTACAGGTCTCTCTCATCTTTTTAAGTGGGAGAACTTGCACAATTGGTGGCTGACTAAATACTTTTTTTTCCCCACTGTATTATAGAAAGTAGTTGATATTTGAGCTTAGCCATAGGTCATCTCAGAGAGGGAATGAGTCGGTCAGAAAAACTGCTGATAAGAAGGACCATGCTTTGTACAGGGCACCAACACTCTGCAAAGACACATAGATGAGCTGTGTGTGTGTGTGTGTGTGTGTGTGTGTGTGTGTGTGTGTGTATGGGGAGGCAGCAGAGCTGTGTGTTATGTAGAGAGACATCAGTGGTATGTATGTATGTAGTGAGTGTGTGTGCATAAAACACAATTCTGTATGTGTATATTGTGTATTGTGGTGAGCTATGTGTAATGCAGTGGTATGCATGCCTGTAGTGTGTTTGTGTGATAAAGTATAGCAGTTCTGTATGTGTATATAGTGTAGTCAGAGTTTTTTATGTGTGTACTGTAGAAGTACTGTATAAACATCTATATACATGGACCTCTGCTGTCTACAAGTAATCCACAAATCATCAGTATATGCACATTACATGTGGGGGCACAGGGGCAGTATGCTCAAAAGAAGGGGGCACAGAGACATTTAGAGCAAGATTTATTAAGAGTGGCATGTGCCTCATCATAAATCAGGCACATCTTCGGCCAGACTGTGCACCTGGGATAAATTTCAGGACAGTGGTCCTGCGCATGCCACACCCCACTTTGATGAAAGTGGCAAGGGCAGTGTAAAAGAGAACAGAATCGCAATTTTTTAGCACAAAAACACAGCTTGTGCAAAACATTTGTGACTTTTCATGTCCTGGATGCCAGAAAACTAGTACACACAGTATAACATATCATATTGGCCCATCCGCACAGTATACAGTCATGGCCAAAGGTTTTGAGAATGACACAAATATAATATTTTCACATGATCTGCTGCCCTCTGGTTTTTATGTGTGTTTGTCAGATGTTTTTATCACATACAGAAATATAATTGCATTCATATTATGAGTAACAGAAGCTTATATTGACAGTTAGAATGAGTTAATGCAGCAAGTCAATATTTGCAGTGTTGACCCTTCTTCTTCAGGACCTCTGCAATTCTCCCTGGCATGCTCTCAATCAACTTCTGGACCAAATCCTGACTGATAGCAGTCCATTCTTGCAGAATCAATGCTTTAATTTTGTCTGAATTTGTTGGTTTTTGTTTGTCCACCCGTCTCTTGATGATTGACCACAAGTTCTCAATGGGATTAAGATCTGGGGAGTTTCCAGGCCATGGACCCAAAATCTCTATGTTTTGTTCCCTGAGCCATTTAGTTATCACCTTTGCTTTATGGCAAGGTGCTCCATCATGCTGGAAAAGGCATTGTTGAGCGCCAAACTGCTCTTGGACGGTTGGGAGAAGTTGCTCTTGGAGGACATTCTGGTACCATTCTTTATTCATGGCTGTGTTTTTAGGCAAGACTGTGAGAGAGCCGATTCCCTTGGCTGAGAAGCAACCCCACACATGAATGGTTTCAGGATGCTTTACAGTTGGCATGAGACAAGACTGGTGGTAGCGCTCACCTCTTCTTCTCCCAATAAGCTGTTTTCCAGATGTTCCAAACAATCGAAAAGGGGATTCATCAGAGAAAATGACTTTACCCCAGTCCTCAGCAGTCCACTCCCTGTACCTTTTTCAGAATATCAGTCTGTCCCTGATGTTTTTTCTGGAGAGAAGTGGCTTCTTTGCTGCCCTCCTTGAGACCAGGCCTTGCTCCAAGATTCTCCGCCTCACAGTGCGTGCAGATGCACTCACACCTGCCTGCTGCCATTCCTCAGCAAGCTCTGCACTGCTGGTAGCCCGATCCTGCAGCTGAAACACTTTTAAGAGACGGTCCTGCCGCTTGCTGGTCTTTCTTGGGCGCCCTGGAGCCTTTTTGGCACCAATGGAACCTCTCTCCTTGAAGTTCTTGATGATGTGATAGATTGTTGACTGAGGTGCAATCTTTCTAGCTGCAATACTCTTCCCAGTTAGGCCATTTTTGTGCAGTGCAATGATGACTGCACGTGTTTCTTTAGAGATAACCATGGTTAACAGAAGAGAAACAATGATGGCAAGCACCAGCCTCCTTTTAAAGTGTCCAGTGGTGTCATTCTTACTTAATCAAGACAGATTGATCTCCAGCCCTGTCCTCATCAACACCCACACCTGTGTTAATGGAGCAATCACTGAAACGATGTTAGGTGGTCCTTTTAAGGCAGGGCTGCAATGATGTTGAAATGTGTTTTGGGGGATAAAGTTCATTTTCTAGGCAAATATTGACTTTGCAAGTAATTGCTGTTAAGCTGATCACTCTTTATAACATTCTGGAGTATATGCAAATTGCCATTAGAAAAACTGAAGCAGTAGACTTTGTAAAAATTAATATTTGTATCATTCTCAAAACTTTTGGCCATGACTGTAGTATCCCACAGTGGCCCCAACAAATTTTCCAAAAAACGCGAAATTTTTTGGGTTCGCCAAAGTTTGATCACCTCTCATGGGCCTCCACTTATTATACTCTGGGGTCTGAAGAGACCCTGACGTGATGACGATGATGTTGCCGCCACGCCCCCGCCGGCTGATTTCTACCCAGCCATTACCACAGGCAGACATACTAGCTGCCTCATTGTGCTGAACAGCACCTTATTCTTTACTCTGCCCTGGTATTCTTATATGGTACGTGTGTTTTACTTCCTTAAGCCATTTTGTTCTCTGGCCCGTAATGGTTTTATCTTGTATCAGCATGCGTATGAGTATTTATTTGCTCACCACTGATATTTCTTCTATGTCTCTGTATGTATACAGGTATATGACTCTCTCCATTTCTCTCTGTGTATTTAAGCCTTCCTCCATGCTTCCCTTTATATTTTTGGCTTTCCACTGAGAATGAATTTCCTTTAGTTATTATTTCCCCATGCATATATATAGCGGTTTATTGTACCATAGCTTCTCCTCTGTGCCTTGTGTGTTAGCTTATCAATTATCGGAGGTCCGTACCCTGTGTGCCACACTAACTTGTACTTTTTAAGTATTTTCCCACCAGCTTCTACTAATTATCTATTTCCTAACTGCAGATTTGACTAAATTATGTACTAATGGGTATATTATATTCATACTGCTAGAGCATTGTGGTATGTGAGTGCATACAGTATCTCACAAATGTAAGTACACCCCTCACATTTTTGTCATTATTGAATTATATATTTTCATGGGACAAAACTGAAGATATGACACTTTGATACAATCTAAAGTAGTCAGTGTACAGCTTATATAACAGTGTAAATTTGGTGTGCCATCAAAATCACTAAACACACAGTCATTAAAGTCTAAGGAGAAACACACATGAGCCTGACTCAATATCCCATCACTCTCAGATATAGTATCCTCCTGTGACTGAGATGAGCAAACTAAGAAATAAAAAACTTCATCTTCATTCTCAGGAAGTACAATAATAATGTGGCTAATGGTGATTCCATGAAGACCTAAAGTAGTGTTGCTATCCATATTCTTATTGTTAGTACTACTTGCACGCATGTTTCCTTGTCCCCCTCCTTTTTCCTGTCCCCTGTCCTGTTTTTTTTCCAGTCATTTTTTTTACTGTTCACGCTGCTTAATTATAGTGATTGGCAACAATTTTGGCACTTTGTGTCTTTTTTTTTGTGCTTATTTTACAAACAAGTATTTTAAGAAAAGATTAGATTAGATTAGCACAGGCTGCAATACTGTACTATATATATATATATATATATATATATATATATATATATATATATACAGCAAAAATGCTTTAGAAATGATGAGCACAGTAGAAAATAAAAAAAAATTAAATAACAAGAGTTTTTATTCAGATTAGCTCAGGCTAGAGTTCATATTGGGTGATCTAAACATAGCAAAAAATGCTTAAATAACAGATTTTTTTTAGATTAGCAAAGGCTGCAATACTGTATATATGTGCAGCAAAAAAAGCTTAAGAAATTATTTGAATATTGTTTTTTTTTTTCAAATTAACAACACTCTGTCACACTGTGTATTTGGAGAGCAGAGTAGAAAATAAAAGACCCATTAAAAAGCTAGAGTTTTTTTTCAGTTTAGCGCAAGCTAGACTGTACGCTGTGTTCCAAATTATTATGCAAATATTTTCTGCACAGAAGAGTTTCTAAACATTTGTGGGGAAGGTAGCTTGGTAGCAGCAATGGTGCGGACCCAACCAGTCAGAGACAGGGACACGAAGTCTGGTGCAAAACAGGTTTATTTCAAAAATAGCAAAAATAAATAAACCTTACGTCAGGCACAGAATAATGAAAATAAAATACAGCCTTAACTTCAGACAAAACGTAAAACAAAACCCTGCTTGTCCGAGCACTAACTAAAAAGTAAATACTAACTGTACGTGGGACTTGCTACCAGCCCAGGGTCGGACTGGCCCACCGGGGAACCGGTGAATCCCCCGGTGGGCCCCGAGCCCCGACTGTTAGTACTCATTTTGCCAATGCAAAGGTCAAGGGTCTGATCGGGACGGTCAGGGGCCTGACCGGCTCCTGACCATTCCGATCGGGCCCCTGACCAATGGACAGTGGCGTAATGATCGTGGCCAGAGGGGTGCGGGGCTCGCGGCAAGCTGGAAATGGCCGGGGCCCCGGACTATCATGATAGTGGTCGGGGAAGGCCTGGTTCCCCGACCGCTATACCTATTGTTAATGGAAAGGGGCCGGCCCCTTTCCATTAAATGCCAGCCCAGGGGAAGTGACAAAAAAAAAAAAATACTCACCTGACTGTCCTGGGCTCAGCATCGTCTCCGGCACTTTTCCAGCCTCACTGCAGGGGCCTGTGATTAGGCCCCAGCGGTGACATGGGGCGCGCCAGCGTAATGACGTCATCGCGTCCCACGTGACTGCTGAGGTGCAATCACAGGCCCCAGCGGTGACGTCTGGGACACAGGACGTGGAGACCAGAGGACCAAGGAAGATGGTAAAGACAGCAGGACGGAGCGAGGATGCCCCGAAGAGGTAAGACAAGGTGAGTATAAGTGTTTGTTATTTTTAAACACTTCTCCTGGACCTGTACTTATTATATTCTGGTGTCTGAGGCGACCCCAGAGTATAATAATAGCACCGGCTCTGGGGGTGGGGGGGCCACTGTGGAGCACCTAATAGTGTGTGTGGGTCACTTTGGGCATATAATACAGTGTGGGGGCCACTCAGGGCATATAATACTGTGTGGGAGCCACTGTGGGCATATAATACTGTGTGGGGGCCACTGATGGCATATAATACTGTATGGGAGCCACTGTGAAGCATATAATGCTGTGTTGGGGTCACTGCGGAGCATATAATGCTGTGTTGGGGCCACTGCGGAGCATATAATGCTGTGTTGGGGCCACTGCGGAGCATATAATGCTGTGTTGGGGCCACGGCGGAGCATATAATGCTGTGTTGGGGCCACTGCGGAGCATATAATACTGTGTGGGGGCCACTCAGGGCATATAATACTGTGTGGGGGCCACTGTGGGCATATAATACTGTGTTGGGGCCACTGTGGGCATATAATACTGTGTGGGGGCCACTGTGGGCATATAATACTGTGTGGGGGCCACTGTGGGCATATAATACTGTGTGGGGGCCACTGTGGGCATATAATACAGTGTGGGGGCCACTGAGGGCATATAATACTGTGTGGGGGCCACTGAGGGCATATAATACTGTGTGGGAGCCACTGCGGAGCATATAATGTTGTGTTGGGGCCACTGAGGGCATATAATGCTGTGTTGGGGCCACTGAGGGCATATAATGCTGCTTGTTGCAGTAAGCGTCACTGACGTACTGACGCTGTGCGTGGCGGCGGGTTTCTGCATAAGAGCCCAGACCAACAGTGTGAAAGGTAAGTACAACTTAACCACGCAAACAAAAAAACAACTTTTCCCCCTATTTTGCCCCCAAATCTTTCAACTTCACTGACAACTCTGATAACTACAACCCCTAACAACTCCAGATGCTCTGGGTCTGTTGAGAGTTGTAATTCCACCCTCCCATCCCAGCTATTGCTCTAGGGCTCCAGCATAACAATACCTAAGTCGCAGAAACTCCAATACTGCTATAGGGGAGACCAGTGAAGGAGCCACTGTATGGGCATATAAACATCAATATTCCTCCCTGTACAGTGGCCCCTTCATTGGTCCCCTATACTGTATGGGGACCATTGATGGGGTCATTGGAGGGGCAGTGATGGAGGCCAATAGCCTGGGTGACATTAAAGGAGTTGTGCAGGATAACATTTTTTTTTTAATTACACTGGGGCAGGTAAAAAAAACAACAAACTTTCTCTCCTGTCCCCAGTGTCTCCCAGCGCGGTTCAGCCTGCAGCTCTGTTTTCTTCCAGCACAAGTTCCCCCTGCACGTGACTACCTGTGACGTCACATGACCCCTGAAGCCAATCAGTGGCCTAAAGGAAGGGACCTGGGACGTCACAGCCAGTGAGGACTTCCGGCAAAAGAAGACAGCGGAGCAGCAGGACCGGACCGTGCTGGGACCTGCTGACACTGGAGCACCGGGGACAGGTGAGTATGTTTAGTATGTTTTTTTTTTTTTTTTGGGGGGGGGGATTAACTTCTCCTGGACTAATTATAAAAAAGACAAAAATTATACTGGACAACCTCTTTAAATTGTGGCTCATTAGGGGGGTATATTAAAGGGGTTGTCCAGGCATAATTTGTTATGGTTTATCCTCAGGAGAGGCCATAGATATCTTATCTGTACGGGGCTGACCCCGGACTGATCAGCTGTACGGAGTCACTTCTGGCGCCCGTCCTGTACACAATACGGGGCCAGAAGCAGAAAGCTCTGTCCACTATGTATTAGCCAGGCACCTTCACTGCATCTCAGCACTTATTGAAGTCAGTAGGAACTGAGCTGCAGTGAAGGCGCCGGGCAACTAAACAGCGGATGGAGCTTTCTGCTTCCGGCCCTGTGTTGTGTACAGAACGGGTTCCGGAAGTGGCTCCGAACAGCTGATGGTGCCGTGTGTCAGCCCCCTACCGATCAGGTATTTATGGCCTATCCTGACCTTAGGCCATAAAAAAGGTAACTCTGGACAACCCCTTTAATATGCCCCACACAGTTTAATGTCCCCTCCACAGGATGTTATCCCCCATCACTGCTCCCACACAATATAATGGCTCCATCACTGTTCCCCATACAGTATGGGGGACCAGTGAAGAGGCCACTGTATGGGGGGACCAGTGAAGTGGCCATAAAAAAATTTGGCCCAGACAACCCCTTAAAAGAGGTTGTCCATAAACTAGAGCGACCACTGTGGCGGCCACCAGGGAGGTGTAAAAATAAAAAAAAAATTTCAAAAAAAGCATACTCGCCTGTCCCCAGCACCCCATTGTTCCCTGCCTCTATCTGTTCGGTCTCATGGTGGCCCCTCATTTCTGGAAATCCTGTACCTAATTGGTCTTAGCGGTCACATGAGGTGCAGGACTCCCAGCAAGGAGTCGCCAGCACGAGACTGAAAGGACACTGGCAGTGGACAACGGAACGCCAGGGACAGGTGAGTATGATTTTTTATTTTTTTATTTTTTTATTTTACACCTCCCGCAAGCGACATGAGTTGCGCCAATTCCTGGACAACCTCTTCAAAGGATTTATCCATATTTCTAATATTGATGGCCTGTCCTTAGGATAGGCCAGCAATATTACATCTGCGATGATACAACAGCCAGGACCTCTGTAGATCAGCTTTTACAGGACAGTGCGGCTACAGGTAACAATTCTAAGAGCCATGCTGTTCACTTGCCATACAGGGTGTAGCAGTGGGTTTAGGTAGTGCAGTGGTGAACATGGTATGGTGGGTGAGCAACATGGCTCCCAACATGTTATTACCTTTTGCCGCCCTGTCTCGGTACCGCTGATCTGCAGGGGTCCTGATGGCGGGCCCCTAGAAGCAATTCCACTGGTGGGCCCTAGACATCCCAGTCCGACACTGTACCAGCCACACAAACAAGCAACTTTAGCACAATACCGTCTCAGCAGACTCAGTGTCAGGACAGACCCAGACGCCTCCTCTCACTCCCAGGATATGCCCTGAAGTGCAGGCTCTGAGGTCTTTTATGGCCCAGTAACGAGCCTTAGGACGTATACCTGGGGCTGGGGCCTACTCAAGACCCACCCTGGACCATACATATGTCAGAAATCTGAGGGAGATATACCGTGATTCCAGCACTCTGCCTGTCACCTTCTCACACATTTTATAGGTTGTAAAGAACTGAAAATGGTCATTTGTTGAATTTGCAGCATTAAGAGGTCACATTTACTGAAATCAAAAGCTATTTCAATCAAAAACATTTTAACAGACCTAGATACATGTTAACACAGGGTCCCTTCTTTAAAGGGATTCTATCATTTTAAAAAAATGTTTTTAAACTAAAAGCATGTAGAAATTGCTATTCATCTCTTAGCTTTATTTTGCAGGTCCGCGCCACCATTTTCAAATTTTTCTTCTTTTCTTCATTATGCTAATTGTGCTCAAAGAGCACAGGGGACATTCCCCCTGTGCTCACAGCACAGCTTCGTCATCATTTCCAGCGCCACCTCTGTTCTGTCTTCTGTTCCTGAAGCATCCTCTTCGCAGCGTTAGCAGCTGCTATGCACCTCTTCAGGATCGAAATCCCATGCATGCGCAGGCGGCTCTGCCCCCTGTGCTCTCTGAGCACAATTAGCATAATGAAGAAAAATTCAAAAACGGCGACGCAGACCTGCAAAATAAAGGTAAGAGATGAATAGCCTTTCTAAAGGTTATTCCTACTTGCTTTTAGTTTAAAAAAACGTTTTTTTAATGATAGAATCCCTTTAATATCACCTTCAGAATTCTTACATCCAGTTTTTGGGCAGTCTCTGCTTGAATTTCCTAGAGCTGCTGTATTGATGTGAACTGCCTCTAACCCTCATAGATCTTTGCTTGAGGATAATCCAAAGGTTCTCAATAGGGTTGAAGTCAGGGGATGATTATGGCCATACCATGAGTTTCTCTCTGCCCATAGCAGCCAATGACTCTGAGTTATTCTTTGCTGCTTTGTCATTCATGAAAATGATTTTGCTATGGAAGGCACGGTTCTTATTTTTGTACCATGGAAAAAAGTGGTCAGACAGAAACATTTATATACTTTGCTGAGGTTAGTTTCACACTTCAGGGACCCTAAAGTAGACTACTAGCTCTCTCCCCATGATTCCGGCCCAAAACATGACTTTGTCACCTCCTTGCTGACATCACAGCTTTTTTGGGACATGGTGGCTATCTATGGACCATGCACTACTCCATCCATCTGGACCATCCAGGGTTGCACAGCACTCATCAGTAAACAAGAATGTTTCGAAATTAGTCTTCATGAATGTCTGGACCCACTGCAGCCGTGTCTGCTTGTGAGCACTGTTTAGGGGTGGCCTAATAGTATATTTATGCACAAATGCAAGCTTCTGGAGGAACCTGCACCTTGATGTTCGTGGGACTGCTTCTGCTTTGTAATGGTATTTTAGCAGCTGCTCTCTTGATCTGATGAATTTGTCTGGCAGAAACCTTCCCCATTATGCCTTTATCTGCACAAACCCGTCTGTGCTCTGACTCAGTCACAAATCTCTTCACAGTACGAAGATCACGCTTAAGTTTCCACCCAATACGGGTGTAGCAGAGAATTTAGCCAGAGTGAATAGTTTAGGAGGAAGGGAGGGAAAGGAGGAAGGAAAGGGAAGTTTCCTAAATTGCTTTGTGCTATTATTCATGAAAAAAATACAATTTAGTTACACTTGTATGTTTCAGAATAATTGAAAAATGGTTACACATTCCCCAAAAATGAGAAACAACATTTTTTTTGCTAAGTTAATGAAAAATATAGAACCACAAAAATGGGAAATAATCAGCAAACCCCTGTGGGAGCATGTTCAACTGTATCTCTGTAAAGAAACCTAATAAAAAGCAATAAACACTAAGTAAGCTAATACACAAGCTGTTACATGTCTTTTTAAGTGTTTCATTCATCTGCCACATATATACCAAATGGCATATTAAGCCAGTAACAAAAAATACATTATTTACCATAATTAGCTATCCCACAGTGGTTAGCGAATGCTGCAAAATGATACATTCTTTTACATAATTTAACCTATTTTTTAATTAAATGTTCTTGAAGTATTTACAGACCAAACAAATCAAATATGTACTTTACACTGAATTGTAAATCAAATTTGCTTACAGTTCACAAAATAAAGTATCTTATATATATATATATATATATATATATATATATATTATTTAATATAATAGTTTAATTATTTGGTATTTTAATGTTTAATAACTTCATAAGCTCCTATTATTTGTATAGATAGTTCAGCTAGCGCTTGCATCAGTGTTGTTCTTGTGTTGTTTTCAATGGCAAGTGTGATGTAAAATACACTTAACTTCACTGGAGTTTAATGGAAACATTCATAGCAGTAACCATCCTAACAGGATATATGGGGGCACTTCAGCACATCTAGTGCTTAGAGATGGGCAAACCTCTGATGATTTGTTTTGTATCAGAAGATTCAGTGTCCCTGGTTGAAAAGTGAAGAAAAAAGAACACCAAAAAGAATCCCTTTAAGGCTGTGTTCACACTGCGGAAAATGAATTCATTTTCCCCCGCCGGAATTTTCGCCGTGGTCTAGCCGCGACAGGATGCCGATGCAGTGCATCAGCATTCTGTTGCGGCATCCCGCTCCTGATTAGGCTCGGAGGAATGGGCCTAATCAGGAGGGAGTCTCGAGCCGCGGACACTGGCAATCCGTGGCAAGATCGAGCAGGACGCTTCTTTTTTCCGCATCCTGCTGAGATCTCTGCCTCCCATTGAAAACAATGGGAGACGGATTCGGGAGGAATCTGCTCCGGATTCATGGGCGGATTCCGCCCCCAAATCCACGGCGAATTCCTCCATGTGAACACACCCTAAGGAAGCAGAAAGCTGCACTATGGCATGGTGTTGGAAGAAGGAATGTGATTTTTTTTTTTTTTTGTTGTTGTTATTATGCCAATAGTGTAATGGTGACAAGTGTCAACTACAGAATTTGAACAACTCAAATGACTGTCAGTTTGCATAGCTGAAAAGGGAAGAAGTGGCTTTGAAAAAAAAAAAATATCGATTTATGGGAGCAGATACTGCACCTGGTGGTGAAAGGTACAGAATTTGAAGAAAAAAATAATTTGTGGTACACTAGCAGACTGTCTGTGACAATATCAGTGGCAGTACAGTATAGAATAGAATGAGATGAAACAGGCTGCAGAAGGTGCCTGGCTGTGTGGTGGTGGTGACAGAAGCTGTGGCAACATCAGTGGCACTACAATATGGAATAGAATGTGATGAACTGGGAAGCAGGAGATTATCTATGGCTGTGTAGGTGTGTGAAAATCCCCATGGATCCATGTCTGATTCATTTTTCAAAGTAATTATTCCCACAATTGGTGGACAATTTGGGCTACCTAGGTTTTATAACAATAGCAGCACTGAACACCTTCTTGGACATTACTCTTGATGCTGAACAAGTTAAAACACTGACCCAGTGGGCAATGAAAATCTTGTATTTTCCATGTCCATCATTGCTGCTCCACATGTTGATGTAGAGTGCACTGTTGCCCACAGTAACATATCCAAGGAGGGCTCACACTCTCTAACACATGGTGGTATAACGCAAGGACAGCTTTCCTAGAGATATAATGGCAGCTAGGTATCTGCAGCGACTGCACCACCAGTAACTTGGCCAGGTGTGAGTTAATTTGCTGAACTATCAGATGACTGGGCACATTCTGCTGTTTCCTGGAAGCACATTCACTTATGGATGCCTGACGTTGGGATGGAGATAGGGCCGGCGTTAGGGAGGAACAAACTGGGCAATTGCCCAGGGTCCCCGTCTCCAAATGGGCCCCCGGGATCTGGAGCATCAGGCTTTTAGCCTGATATTCCAGATCCCGGGAGCTCCACAGCTGTATCGGCGTGCACTGTTTAATTCTATGACAGAGCAGGGAGCTCAAAAATCCTTGCTCTGCCAAAGAGGACCTACGGAAACGCACGAGACGTTGTGGCGCAGGTGGCATGATGACATCACTGCATTGCGCCACCTGTGCCACTACTACAGGGGGAACTTTTGGCAGCTCTGCTCATCGTGGGAGCGCGGTAAGGTGAGTAAAAGATTTATTGTTATCTGGTAAGGGAAAGGGATCTGATAAGGGAGCAAACTATTATTTATAGGGGGGCTAATAAATATAAGTGGGCAAACTATTATTTATAGGGGGTAATATTTATAGTGGGGTAACTAGTAAATATAAGGGGGGCTATTGTAAGGGTGAAGTATTATTTATAAGGGGAAACTGTTATATATAACGGGGCTACTATATAAGAGGAAACTGTTATATACAAGGGGGTTATTATGAGAGATGACATATTATATATAAGTGGGAGCTTTTGTATGTAATTATTCCACTCTTATATTAGCCCCCTTATATATTATAGTTCCTCCCTTATAACAGCACCTTTATAAATAATAGTTCCCCCTTATAATAGCCTCCATTATAAATAATAGTATAATTGTACCCCCCTTATAATAGCCCCCCCTTAAAAGGGGAGAACTATTACAAATAAATGAGGCTATTATAAGGTTGAAACTATTGTAAATAAGGGGAAACTATTATTTATAAGGGGGCTATTATAATGGGGATATTGTTATATATAAGGGGGTTATTATAAGACATGACATATTATATATAGGGGGGGCTATTTCATATAAGGGGGGACGTAGCTAGGGGTTCAGCACAGGGGGGGCAAACATATCCAAGTGGGCCTCTACCTGAGTATACCGATGTTATCACTATACAGTGACCGTATACTGTAGTTATAGATACTGGCAGTACACAGGGCTCTGATTACAGTTTAAGTAAATACAATACAGGAAAATGTTGTTACTTACAGGTGACGTCTCTAACTGTAATCTTTCACATTTCTCGTCTTTTCCATCTGAACCGCCATGACCACTTCTTCCATTCGCAACTTGTAAAGTTTGCAACACAGACATTTTTGGCTCCTCACTTTTCCAGACATGTGACCCACATTTCCCTTGCCTATACAAAGTCTCCATCCTGCTGCTTCCCCCAATTATAAAATACATTATATAAAAATCCCCTGTAAACGAATGATACCCCCATATGTATCTTAAATTAACAATGCCCCTTAATTAATTCCTCCTGTGTGCCCCCTTAAAGGGATTGTTCGGGAGGAAGGTGATGCAGCACTGATGTCAAGTTGACGGGACCGCTGCAGCCAATCATCACTCTCTACAGTACAGCAGTATATAGTGTTGGGCTGTTGGGGTTCCCCTGTTGTGACATCTTGCTGCTGCCTCTCTGTATACAAACAAAGGTGACAGACAGCCCAGTGCTGGTAAAGGAGGGAAAGTAAATTATAATGCTCGCCTGCTGCCTGCTTTAAAATGTATGATAGTACAACCCTTTTAATTAATAGTGCCCCTCAATTAATAATGCCCCTGTGCTCCCCCCAATTAATAATACTCCTGTATGCCCCTTAAATCAATAATGCCCCCTGTGCCCCCCCCCCCCACAAAAAAAAAATACTCCTGTATGCCTGCTAATGCCTCAGCTAATAATGTCCCTTAATTAATAGTTCTCCTGTATATTCCCTTAAAGGGGTTGTCCAGGAAATGCAGAACTGGTGCAGGAGGCCAGGGAAGGTGAAATATAAAAAACAAACAAAAATACTCTCCTGTCCCAGGCACTTCTGTGTCCCCCATTGTTGTCAGGTCCAGTGTCGCCCAGGGGCTTGTTTTGGCGGAAGTCCTTGCTGCACGTGGCCTCAGCGGTCACAGGAAAGGACTAGGGATGTCACTCTCATACGTCACTGGTAACCTCCTGGGTCCTTTTCTGTGACCACTGAGGCCACTAGTTGGCCTTAGCAGTCACATGTGGTGAGGACTTCTGCCACAACAAGCCCCTGGGCAGCTTTCGACCAGACAACGGTGGGGGACATCGGAGCGCTGGAGACTGTTGAATTTGTTGTTTTTTTTTATGTTTCACCATCCCCGGCCTCCTGCCCAATTACTGTAATTCCTGGACAACCCCTTTAAATCAAAAATGCCCATCTTAAATTAGTATAGCCCAATATCCACTTAGACCATTACATAAATACTGCCTCCCAATAGCCCCCTTATATTAATAATGCCCCTGCTTGCCCTAATGACCCCTTATGGTTATTGGCCCTTAATATTTTTAAGGCTTCCCACCTCCCACCAAAAAAAAAAAAAAAAAAAAAAATAATTCTCACCTGCCTCAAATTCCCCTGCTTGGACTTTCCACCGCCGACTCTCCTTGCTGTATCCTGCAGCCTACAAGATGCCATTACCACAGGACGTCTATGTCCCAGAACACGCGGCGTTATGTACTGATGTCATTGTGCCCGCCTGTGCTAGGACACTGACGTCTTAATTGTCGGTAGGAAACCTGTAAGCCGCAATCCACTATAAGCCTGTAGCCTGTGGCCCCCAACCTTTTTTGCACCAAGGACCAGTTTTCTGCAGCTCGGTGGGGGGGGGGGGTGTTGCTAGTTGGGGGCGGGATTTGGGTTGCAGGGCCACCCCACATCTAATAGTGCCCCCCTACATGGGTAATAGCCTCCTCACATAAGTAATGCTATTACCTGTGGGGGGCACTATTACTATAATAGTGCTCTAATAGCACCCCCGCAAAGGTAAAAGATCCCTCCCCCACATAAGTAATGCTGTTACCTGTGGGGGGCACTATTACTGTAATAGTGAGCTAAGAGTAACCCCCTCCCCCCCACCCACACAGGTTATAGTCCCCCTCCCCCACATACCATTCCACATACTGTTGCTCCGTATAGTTTTAATGTACTTACAGAGCAGTGATGTGGTGGGCGTGGCCTCCTCTTGCACACAGCCTGTGCGCATCTAGTATTTGCTTCCCACTGGAAACATAGAATAGCGGTCAAGGTTCTGGGCGGGACTTCCTCGTGCACACAGCCTGTGCGCATCTTCTACTTTCCTCCAGGAACCTTGACCCCCCATTCTATGGTACCACTAGAAAGAAAATAGTAGATGCACACAGGCTGTGTGCAGGAGGAGGTACTGCTCACCCCATCACTGCTACATGTACAGGTTATAGAATGGCAGAACAGAAAGCTAATAGCTTCCTGCTCTGTCATGTATTTCAACTGCATCGGTGTCCTGTGCCGATGCAGTTGAAATTTTTGTGTGCACTTGCGGCGGCCCCGGAGTGGGCCCCACAAAGTCATTGGGCCACCTCACCATCTGTCCTCCATTCCCCGCTAACTACGCCTCTGGGGGAACTAATATATATAAGGGGGGCTATTATAAGGGGGGACTGTTTTATATATATGTTACCGTTAAAGTGCAAAATCAGGGAATGTGCACATTTCCTAGGTAATGTGCACATTCACTGATTTGATCCGTTAAAGTGTGGAATAAGGAGTTTTCCGCACTTTACCTAGGTAATGTGCACATTCTCGGCTTGCGAATTGTTAAAGTTTGGAAGTTTGTTTCTTTCATAGTCCTGCTGTCCCTACTCTGTACCCCCCTCTTCTCCCTCCACTGTTAGTCTTCTTTCACCAGCAGCGTCTCGTCGTCACCGGTTGTTTTTATGTATCACAATCGCCGTTGGCGTAGCATAGCTAAGATGATTTGCTTTCAAAACCCATTCAAAGTGAATGGGTTTTGAAAGCAAACGGGCGGGTGTGTGTGTGCGCTTACACAATCTGCGCCTCGAAGCAGCCGGATTTTTTTTTTTTTTCGGACATGAAGGAATTTGTTTCCGACGGGAAAAAAAAAAAAAGGATTTCGCTGCGCAGAGCATGTAAGCGTGCACACACACATCCGCCCGTTTGCTTTCAAAACCCATTCAAGTTGAATGGATTTTGAAAGCAAACCGTCTTCAACCTTTCCCTATACTGTTCCCAATCCTTTTTTTTTTTTTTTTTTTATTGACATTACGTTCGCTGTAAGCCTACACAGCGATGTTGCTGCTGTTGTTCCGGCAAAACATGTCGTTATATCTGCACTTTAACGAGTGCCTAGTAGGTAATGTGCACATTAGCTAGATAATGCGCAGATTACCTAGGTAATGTCAGAAATGAAAGCAGTTTTCCGCACTTTAACGGATCGCCCTAGTGAATATGCACATTACCTAGTTAATCTGCAGATTAACTGATTTCTGCACTTTAACGGTAACATATATATATATATGGGAGCTATTATAAGGGGGGACTGTTATAGAGAAGTATTATATATAAGGTTGGCTGTTATAAGGGGGCTATTATGTATAAGGGAGGAAGTATTTTACATAAGTTGGCTATTATAGGAGAGGAACTAGTATATATAAGGTGGATTTTTATAAGGGGAGACTGTTATATATAAGGGAACTATTATGTACTGTATAAGGGAAGTAACTATTAAATATAAGGGGAAGATTATTATACATAAGGGGGGCTTTTATAAGGGGGAATCATATAAGGTGGGCTATTATTTATAAGGGAAGAACTATTTATAAAAGGCCTATGGCCTATAATAAGGGGGGACATTATATATATTATATCTGTATATACAGTATACAGAGGTGGCTATTATAATGTGGTCGCTTTTATTTATAAGAGGGAAACTTTATAAGGAGGGTATTGTTAAAGAGGCTATTATTTATAAGGTGAACTATTATTTATGAGAGGGCTATTATTAATAAGGTGGACTATTTATAAGGGAGCACTATTATTTATTTATTACTGATAAGGGGGAACTATTACTGATATGGGGAACTGTTTATAAGCAAGGAAAAATCTATTAGGCGGTACAAAGGTGGTTATTTGAATTGTGTGTGGGCATAAGGGGGGTGGTTGTTACTGTTTTGGGGGAAGAAAGGGGGCGTTATTAAAGGGGCTGCCACTGAAAATATGATGGCGTTGTTGGTATATCAGCATTTGGGGCCCCGCTTTTAATTTTGCCCAGGGCCACAGTTTGTCTAAAACCGGCCCTGAATGGAGGAGGTGTAGGTGTGCTAGGTGGGGATGTGGCTGGCTACAGGGAAGATCACAGGGAGAAGGAGTAGGGTAGTTTTGCTAACTTTGCTGGCCAATGTTAATTCTATTTTGTCAAAAGAGCTGGCGATGCATTTTTCTGTGAGTATGGATATATGTAGTTCCTACATTTGTTCCTGCATGGCCAAAGCTAAATTTCTACTTGCAGATCTTGCATATTGCCTTAGATTTTCTGTTTGGTACTGTACTAACAATTCCTACATGGGAGATGACCACACATAGCTACTGCTGCTACCAGTAGTACTAGAAATGTGTCTGCCATTGCCACCAACACTTGAGCTTGCCTTAGGTCTAACCTGAGCTGTTTTGTTGTTTTTTTAATGTTGTGGTTGTGCTTCAGCCCAAATAGTTACTCTCACCATTGTCAGAACCCTCTTCCTCTAATGTTACATAGTCACCTAGACCTGGATGCCATATCCTATCCACAGCAGAATCATCATTAGCAATGTCATATTCTGTGCCACCTTTTTCACACTCATCATGGTCTTGGGATTCTTGTTCCCCCTCATAATTCCACTTCTAGACTTCCTATGAGTGTTCCTACCAGCATGACTACCAGTACCCCACCGCATGCCACTACTACCTTCACCACCAATAGCCTCTGCCTCCTCCAAAAAAACACTGACAGTTTTCACCCAACTCATCAAGAAGTGAAAGACTAGAAGGAATATCTTTCTAACCAGGAGTTATATGAATACTAGTAATCAGTGTCAGTGAAGATGACATGGTTGACAGCGCAGAAAGCCTGTGTGGTAAATTAAGTGTTAAAACAGCAGAGGAGGTGGAGCAACACTCAGAAGCCTCACTCAAGGGAATTGTATCACTGCTGTCAGATGTAATATCCTGCTGTGACTGAGTTGAAAAATCAAATTAATCAAAAATTCTATCTTTATTTATAGGACCCACATCAATTCTGCAGCTACTAGAGGCGCTGCCAAGACCAGAAGTAGTGTTCCTTTTGCCAGCGCCAACCACATGCTTATTGTTATTTGCAGTGGGGGATGGCATGATTGTCACAGATGTTTCTTCCTCGTCCTTTACATTGTTCCCTGCTCTGTCTTTTTCAAATGTGCTAGAAGGGAGATAAAATAGGGGGACACACTGTCATGGGATAGTATGTGGATAATTTTGAGATGTACTGAGCCCCTAAACCTGGGTGTAGGGGCTCACCAGATCAAGTTGGCCACAAGTATAGGCACAACTCTATAGAAGATTTTAATCAAATTTCCTTGGCTGCAGGCTCATACAGCATTCCCCAGATGAGTAAAACTTCACGTGTATTAAAGTAAATCCAAACTCCAATCCTAATCCTTCAGACTGGCAATAACACTACTGAACCAGATGCCACACCAAAAAATAGCTTTCAGAAAGGGTCTAGCAATTGTGGTGATTCAAGTAAAGAAACTGCAAAATTCCACTCCAGTAGCGATAAATAAACTGGTAACCTTTATTTTGGATGACAACCCCCTTCATCTTATCACTGTATAACCATGCCAACACCACAATTAAATAGCTAAAGTGCCAGGAGGTCATAAAGAGGAAAGAGGTCTCCGGGATCTCACCTCCCACCTGTTTCACTATGCCCTATGCAATGGATATTTTACTAGAAAAATTTAAAAGAATCATCTATCAATGAAACAGCAACTTTCATCCTTGACTCAGATTACCTTTGAGGGCAGACTTTACAACCAAAGATGGAGAACGGTTATGGGTTATGTCTTTTGCCCCAAATGACACCAACTTTTATATGGGGCAATTCGAGTCCCCTTACATTCAACCCAATGACCTCTTTCGGGAGAATATCACTTTTTATAAAAGGTATATAGACAATCTTTTTATTATTTGGGATGGTCTAATGGAAAAATTCTGTGTAATTTCTGAACAATAATCAATGGGGCCTAAACTTCACCTATAATATGTTTCAAGTATCGAAGGAGTTTCTTCAACTTATTGCTTTTCATGAAGACAAAATATTGACTAAAACCTACTTCAAAAAATAAATAATACAGTACATTCATTGAGTGTTGGCATGCTTATGTAAAGATCTGTAATGGAGTTGTTCACCCCAGAATCACATCATCCAAAATGATAGGATAACCCTCAGAACCTATCTGAGGGTTATCCTGTGTCGCAGAATCTGGTCCAGTACTGTTATTGCCAATCAGAGGGGTGATTTACCTGTCTTTACCCAGACATTTTACAGTGCTGCTTATAGATATGTAGTATACAGTGGGGAAAAAAAGTATTTAGTCAGGAAACAATTGTGCAAGTTCGACCACTTAAAAAGATGAGAGAGGCTGTAATTGACATCATAGGTAGACCTCAACTATGAGAAACAAAATGAGAAAACATGTCTACAAAATCACATTGTGTGATTTTTTAAAGAATTTATTTGCAAATTATGGTGGAAAATAAGTATTTGGTCACCTACAAACAAGCAAGATTTCTGGCTCTCACAGACCTGTAACTTCTTCTTTAAGAGGCTACTCTGTCCTCCACTTATTACCTGTAGTAATGGCACCTGTTTGACATTGTTATCAGTATAAAAGACACCTGTCCACAACCTCAAACAGTCACACTCTAAACTCCACTGCGGTGAAGACCAAAGAGCTGTGGAAGGACACCAGAAACAAAATTGTAGACCTGCACCAGGCTGGGAAGACTGAATCTGCAATAGGCAAGCAGCTTGGTGTGAAGAAATCAACTTTAGGAGCAATAATTAGAAAATGGAAGACATACAAGACCACTGATAATCTCCCTCAATCAGGGGCTCCACGCAAGATCTCACCCCGTGGGGTCAAAATGATCACAAGAACGGTGAGCAAAAATCCCAGAACCACATGGGGGGACCTAGTGAATGACCTGCAGAAAGCTGGGACTAACGTAACAAAGGCTACCGTCAGTAACACACTACGCCGCCAGGGACTCAGATCCTGCAGTGCCAGGCATATCCCCCTGCTTAAGCCATTACACATCCGGACCCATCTGAAGATTGCTAGAGAGCATTTGGATGTTCCAGAAGAGTATTGGGAGAATGTCATATGGTCAGATGAAACCAAAGTAGAACTGTTTGGTAGAAACACAACTTGTCGTGGTTGGAGGAGAGTGAATGCTGAGTTGCATCCAAAGAACACCATACCTACTGTGAAGCATGGGGTGGCAACATCATGCTTTGGGGCTGTTTCTCTGCAAAGGGACCAGGACAACTGATCTGTGTACATGAAAGAATGAATGGGGCCATGTATCATGAGATTTTGAGTGCAAACCTCCTTCCATCAGCAAGGGCACTGAAGATGAAACGAGGCTGGGCCTTTCAGCATGACAATGATCCCAAGCACCCTGCCAGGGCAACAAAGGAGTGGATTCATAAGAAGCATTTCAAGGTCCTGGAGTGGCCTAGCCAGTCCACAGATCTCAACCCCATAGAAAACCTTTGGAGGCAGTTGAAAGTCCGTGTTGCCCAGCGACAGCCCCAAAACATCACTGCTCTAGAGGAGATCTGCATGGAGGAATGGACCAACATACCAGCAACAGTGTGTGCCAACCTTGTGAAGACTTACAGAAAACGTTTGACCTCTGTCATTGCCAACAAAGGATATATAACAAAGTATTGAGATGAACGTTTGTTATTGACCAAATACTTATTTTCCACCATAATTTGCAAATAAATTATTTAAAAATCAGACAATGTGATTTTCTGAATTTGTTTTCTCATTTTGTCTATCATAGTTGAGGTCTACCTATGATGTCAATTACAGGCATCTCACATCTTTTTAAGTGGGAGAACTTGCACAATTGGTGGCTGACTAAATACTTTTTTTTTCCCTACTGTATGTACTATGAATGAATTGGATGCAAAATTTTGGGGTAAATACATCCTGGCACTTCAGTGCAGAAATATAAAAACTACTGTGCGGAAGGACACTATCATAAATTTTCTTGTAAATGTCCCATAACTGCATGTAAGTAACTGGCACCGCAATAAAATTTAAAAATACTGTGTACATTTTTTTTTTCAAAAGAAATGCTTAAAGGGTACCTGAGTTTTCATGAAAAGTTGAAATATCTGCAGAGGTTTTCTGGGAAGTCTATTCAGTGACTGTATAAACCTAGATGGTTTCCTCCCCCTTCACTCATTGCATATCTAACATATTTATGGCTTGGCTAAAATCCCTTTTGCTGTCTCAAGGCTCGGTGAGTCAAAAGCAAATTGAGGATCTGTTACATCCAACAGAGGGCGCATGAGCTCCCCAGCTCCTTTCCCATAATGCCTTGTGATATGTAGATGCTAAGTAGAGGGCAAAAGGCAGTTAAATCTCTACACACCTTCACTGGTGCTCTCCTCAATGTGAGAGATTCTTGTCCCTAACCCCCTCATTGCCTCCCACTAAGCCAGCCAATTCACTTTGCTCTGTACTGATGAAGGACCACAATCCGGAAACAGCACTGTATGCAGATAAGTGAAATTGGCTTGGCTAAATTCCCTTTTGCTGTCTCAAGGCTCGGTGAGTCAAAAGCAAATTGAGGATCTGTTACATCCAACAGAGGGTGCATGAGCTCCCCAGCTCCTTTCCCATAATGCCTTGTGATATGTAGATGCTAAGTAGAGGGCAAAAGGCAATTCAATCTCTACACACCTTCACTGGTGCTCTTCTCAATGTGAGAGATTCTTGTCCCTAACCCCCTCATTGCCTCCCACTAAGCCAGCCAATTCACTTTGCTCTGTACTGATGAAGGACAACAATCCGGAAACAGCGCTGTATGCAGATAAGTGAAATTGGCTTGGCTAAAATCCCTTTTGCTGTCTCAAGGCTCGGTGAGTCAAAAGCAAATTGAGGATCTGTTACATCCAACAGAGGGTGCATGAGCTCCCCAGCTCCTTTCCCATAATGCCTTGTGATATGTAGATGCTAAGTAGAGGGCAAAAGGCAATTCAATCTCTACACACCTTCACTGGTGCTCTCCTCAATGTGAGAGATTCTTGTCCCTAACATATTTATGGACATACTTCCCTGGTAACAGAAGAGCAAACTGCAAATTAGCTAGAAGGGAGACACCTAGTGTCCGGAACTTTAGAAGTTTTTCATACAGAAAGCAGCCAAATTTATAATAAACTACATTACATTTTGATCCAGAATTACATGATCTATGAAATGGAACTAAGTTGTCTGAAAAGCTAATGTAAGACCCTAAATGGTCAGTCACAGGTTACAACTGAACAGTGATGACATT
This sequence comes from Leptodactylus fallax, assembly GCA_947044405.1. Classification (NCBI taxonomy): domain Eukaryota; kingdom Metazoa; phylum Chordata; class Amphibia; order Anura; family Leptodactylidae; genus Leptodactylus; species Leptodactylus fallax. The sequence continues at coordinate 7,251,131 of CAMRHE010000024.1, forward strand.
TATGATACTGTGTGTATTTTTTTAAGCAAACTTAAGAAAAAGCTTAAAAAAAATGCTTAATAAAAATTAGATTTGGTACTCTAAGGGTGACATGGTCAAAGACTATAGTTGTAACATCCTTGCCTGTTCAGGCTTTGGCACCATCCTCCGGGCGCACGCTGCGGTACAGGAGGCGTGCCCGGTTGTGATTCCTTCCTTTGGGTTTTTCTTGTATTGTCTGAACACTGTCCTATTCCCTCACCTCCTTAATTGATTTTCCACCACGCCCTTCCCTTCTCCTTCACCTTGCTTTCCCCCTGCTCTACTAAGAGTTAACTTTAGTCCTACCTTTGTGATTGACAGCCTATCCTCCTATCAAGTCTGGGGCGGGTTCTTTCTCCCTATTTATTGTTTGCTCACTTTCCCATTGGCACCTGCTATTACATTTCGCTTACTGGCTATACTCTTTGTTCCTTGTTACCTGCTCTTCTGATTTTCTGACCACTGGCTTACCTTTGACTTCTCTTGGATTGTGATTTTGTACTGCATTGCTCGTTTGTTACCGACCCCTTGGCTAGCTGACCTCCCTTTGTTGTTGTGCGTCTTGTCTGCGTTCTCTGTTATCACTTATTATAAGGAGGGACTGTCGACTGGTTGCTGGCTGTCACTTAGGACAGATCGGGCAAGTTAGCCAGGGACAGTGGGAGGGATTCAGCTTAGGGTCCACTGTCTTGTTGTGCCCCCTCCCCCCTAAGTTCTCCAGCAGCTACTGGGGAATCGCTCCTCTAGTGATTCCCTTACAATAGTAGAACAATAATGGTAGTTCTGACACTGCATTTTTTTAACTCTATGGCAAAACATTCTTACCAAAATGAAATTTGAAACTCAATGAGTAACCTGGCCAGTCTACTGTATGTAATGCAATGGACAGTCACAGTACAATGCAAAGCTTCTCCCTCTACTTCTATGATCTCTCTGACCCTCTACCTGTCTAAAATTAAATAAATCTAACTAAACTGCTCGTCTCCTTTAAGTGTGTTGTACTACAGGAAAGTTGGTGGGTTTTCAATATCAATGTGCTGGCACTGCTAGCTTCAGTAACTGTATTGTCTTCTCTCTTTGCATTATCTTTTATACTGCATATGAATATGACATCATCACTGTGACCTCACCACCCACCACTCAGGATTGGCTGCCATATGATGAAGCTGTAAGCCCCTCAAGGTGACACAGGCCATGAGATCTTCCTCTTCTATGCTGTTCTACCTAACATTACATGCGACAGCAGCCATTTTACAGGTTCATCCGAGACAAATTGTAAAAGTTTTGGTTTCATTAGAAACTAAAACTTTGGAAAATTTTGGTTGAATCCAGTTCACTCCTACCTGGTTTGCTTATCTCTAAAAGTACAGTGTTATCAGAGCATAAACCCTATATTTTGATATGAGACTCCAAAAATAAAGTCTTGTAATTTTACTATGCTCTTTCAGAGAATCATATGATGCAAAGTCAACAGCCTCAACTAAACACTGGAAGTGTGGAGCATCTAGTATGCAGACCGAGGGCAATGGTGCTTCACAATTGCTACCTAAGCTCCAAAACAGAAAAATGGTCCCAAGGCATTGTCAGGTTATGCTGCTATAAGACTACAGCCTATAGCTTTCATAGCTTGCCCTGAAAAAAATTTTGATGGTCTTACATAAATACTATATTTATATGAGATATAAATCATTAAAGGGCAATCTGGTTTAAAAACCAATTTCAAATATTGAATTACAACGAGGCCGTCTTGTTTCAAGTGTAAAGGAATTGTTGGCTAAGGCTGGATTCACATCTGTGTTGGAGTTCCTGTATGAGGACTTTTCTCTGTACCAGTTTTAGTATAAAACCAATGGAAACCGGGCAAAGTCTATGGGGTTCGCAGGTTTCTGCTGGTAACCACTTTTTAAGTGGACAGGGTCTCCGTCTTTTGGAGTGCGCTATGCACCTCCAACACCACCCCTCTTGTGTGTGGCTATAATATGAGTTAGATGGTGAGTGGGTCCCCGAGTTGTGAATGGGAATCTCTATCAAACTTTAGGCTCAGAGGCCTTCAGAAACCTTAATCTGGTTTACAATTTTTTGTCCGTATGCATGGTAATGTAGGATGAACAACACCACCATATTCACAAACAGGCATGTACAATGTTGAGGAACACAATGCACACTTCATTAATGTGTCATGTATTCAATGAAGATCTAATTGATGATATTAAGATCTAATTTTTAGCATTTTGCTCAATGAGTTGGACAACAACATTTCCTGGTTTCCACAAAATTATTTTATGGTAATGGTTTTAAGGGCAACAAGTGTTAGAGAGAAGAAAGTTAGTACTGTATCAGTGCTCCCCTCTTCATGCTCTGAGAAATCTGTTACTCACTTTTTGTCCATAGAAAAAGAAAGCATACTGCACTACTGATGAGAGAATAAATCTTTTTTTCAGCTGTTTATACTGTTATTGAATATAAATAGTTTGTAAGAACCATATACAAGGTGGTACTTTTACATGGAGCCTTAAGTTAACTGGGCATTTATAGCTGTGATATTAATAGCAGATATGATGTGGCGGATAACACAATAATAGGAAATGTAATTCCTTCCCAAAATATAAGTAGATTTTATTTATTGTCAACAAACATTCAATGTAAAACTAAGTCTGAATGGAAATTATTCTACATCTACCAAGACAATATTCATCAGATAGAGTACTAGATTAAATATAACATTTATTAAATACTGTATAAAATTGCCTTACAAATGAAAAAGAAGTCTACTCAGGGACTACAAAGTCAGAGATGGTGTATTTGATATCTTCAATGTATGACCATCCACTCACCGCCATCCCTCTCATTCAATTAATTGGCAGGATTAATCCACCACCTCCTGTCTGTTATCAAACACATGACATAGGCTCACTTTAATTCACATCTGAGCGACCAACTGTCTTCAATTCAGCCAAAATTACCAATCAAGGCAAAAAAAACTCCACTTAAAAAAAATTTGGAACAACTAAAACATAACTTTTTCTCTAGCTCAAGAAAAAATATATGAAATATTTAAAAGTCCCCATATCCATGGGCAACCAGATAAATATAAATCATAGTGCATCAACGCAAATTGAGACAGTAAAGTATATGTGAATTACAACCCACCAACATGAATGGCGATAACTACATATCTAATAGTGACATAATCTGTCTCACAGTTACATAGTATACACATATGACTGATGTAAGGAACAGTTCCTATATAGTAAGCCTCAATAAACACAAAAAAATAATAAAGAAAATGGAAAGATCTCACCACATCACCAGTCATATAGGATTACATCCGTGGTGCACCATTTTCTAAGTGGATGTTCTATATGCCCCCATTGTGAAGTCTTACCTATGTCATATCAGGCGCGTTCAGTCATTGGTCGTCTCTCATAACTTGGTGGGTATTATACAAGCCCATACTGTGATACTCCAGAGCAGGAACTGTCCCATTGGTTAAGCAGACACTAGTTCTGCCTCCAAAACCATGGAAACAGAACGCTTTTACTTCTATCATCAGATCACATCTTGCTCTCACATATATCTAGTTTAGTTTGCCATTTGCTGTGCAAGATCATGTTGGAACCATGCATACAAGGGCAGGTTCACATCTACATCTGCGTTCGGGTTTCTGTTCGGGGAGTTCGCTTGGGGACCTGCAAGCAGCACTTTCCTCTCCGCATGTTTCGTGCGGAAACCGAGAGGAAACCACACGGACCCCATTATAGTCTATGGGGTCCGTGTTGTTTCCCAGGTAAACCGCTTTTTATGCGTATAGGTTTCCATTCGGGGGGGGTCCCCAAGTGGACTCCCCCGAACGGAAACCCCAATGCAATGCAGATGTGAACCGGCCCTAACTGTGCCTGGAAAAATCTCTGACTTTGAGGTCCCCGAGTAGACTTTTTAACTTGGATGCCAATTTTATATAGCATTTAATAAAATTTATATTTTAATTTAGTACGCTATGTTTCTGTGATATATAAAATATTGTAGAGCTTTGACCCTCTGATTTGATACCAAGACTCCCAGGCTCAAACATGACAGAAGCCACTACAGGGGCCAGCAGTCTCAGGGGCTTAACAAGTGTATAGCTATCTAATGTGTATGCCAAACTGGTATCTTACATTATCGATATGAAAATAATGGAAGAATCTTCATTGTTAAGGTGTGTTTATAGCCTGTCTCTCGTCATGATTTAAAGAAAAAATAGAATGAAAATGAAAAATAACAAATAGCATAACAGCAAACAATGTAACAATAAATACAACAATAACAATAAATAACTAATCAGTAGGTAATACACTCTGGAGGAAAATGTCTGCTTTCTACTCTTATAGCAGCTATTTGTAAATATAACTTAAGGGTACAGATCAAAGGTACCTCTGAGAAATCAAATTAAATCTAAACTTGCGGAAAGATAGTTGAGGTTACTTTAAATGCATTAAATGGGATCTTAGCAAAGTGCTTTAACTTTCATATTTCTTTTAAGCTGACATCTAATCACTTCTGGGTTCTCTTGATGCTGGAAAATTGCTAGACAGAACAGCCATTACCACCTTTTTATAGTGGCATTGTCTCAGTCAAGCAGGATATACACTGCTTGCTGTTCACACTATATAGTTCTTATGGGTTCATGGCATAAGACGTTTAACATATTCCTCCCACTGAAAATGATGCTTTACTGCACAGCATTTTATACAAGATTGTAAAACTTAATGAGCACTCATGATCTATGGTTTGACAGGGCATCTGTTCTCAGACTATAATAACATAATATCCACCCAAGATTGTTGTGCAAAAATAAAAATACAAAAAAAAATCATTGTACATTTCATGATTATGCGAAAATGATATATTTTAAGAATGTTACAAAGTGTTATCATATAATATACAGCTGGTGAAATAAGTACTGAACATGTCACCAATTTTCTAAGTAAATATATTTCTAAAGGTGCGATTTACATGAAATTCTCACCAGATGTCGGAAACAACCCATCTAATCCACACTAAGAAATCAAACCATAGATGTCCATAAATTAAGTTATGTGTAATAATAGGAAATGATACATAGAACCTTTATAAATATATTTACTTACTTACTACAGCAAATACAAGCTTAAAAGAGATAAGGTTATCCAGAAATATAAACATATCCATACCGTGATTACATACAATAAAAAATTCTAGGTCGGTCCCATTGTGAAGACACAGATTCCCTGTGGTTTTGTACTGTAGAGTTGTATTCAATACATGTTCAACATATGGTGTTATAAATATATTACAGAGTTATATTCTTCTAGAAGAAATTCCACAATTACGTAAGATGAACAGCAATGAGCAATGAAGTACACTCATAAGGAAAGTCAGAAAAACAGTTGAAACCAGAGGTTTACATACACTATATAAAAAGACACATATACATGTTTTTCTCATTATCTGACATGAAATTAGAATAAACATTTCCTGTTTTAGGTCAATTAGGATTACTAAAATTAATTATATTTGCCAAATGCCAGAATAATGAGAGAGAAATAATTTTTAAGGCATTTCTATGACTTTCTGCAAAGTCAAAAGTTTACATACATTTCATTAGTATTTGGTACCATTGCCCTTAAACTGTATGACTTGGGTCAAACGTTTTGGATATCCTTCCACAAGCTTCTCACAACAGTTGGTAGTAATTTGGGCCATTCCTCCAGACAGAACTGGGGTAACTGAGCCATGTTTGTAGGCCGCCTTGCTCGCACCTGCCTTTTCAGCTTTGCCCATAAATTTCCAATAGGATTGAGATCAGGGTTTTGTGATGGCCACTCCAAAACATTGACTTTGTTATCCTTAAGCCACTTTGTAACCAGTTTGGCAGTATGCTTCGGGTCATTGTCCATTTGGAAAAACGGGAAATATTTATTCTGATTTCATGTCAGATAGTGAGAAAAACATGCATATGTGTCTTTTTATATAGTGCATGTAAACTTCTGGTTTCAACTGTAGGTGCAAGTAAATAAGATGTATACACAAATGTGTATGAACAGTGAGGGACGGATGGATGGCTGCTTATACTTGCATGATCGGTAAGAGACAGGCATACACTTGCAAACGGAAAAGGACAGGCGTAAGGTCAGTGATAGGGTTTTCCTGCTGTACAACATTGATGACCTACCCTTTGGATAGATCATTAATGGAAGATTGGTGGGGTCCAACACCATTCGGATGAGTAATGTGCTCTCTTAAGGAAAACCAAGCACCATGCTGTACATTGTATGGTGGCTGTGCTTGTTTTTGCAGCTCAGCTCAGCTCAGCTCAGCATTTACATGATCCAGGTGACTGGTGAACTTGATGTAACATGACCTGTCAAAATGATATCACTGAAAAGGCCACATTTACCTGATGCCAGATGAAACAATGGTTCTGTGCAGGATCTATGTAATGAATGATCCAAACAGCACAAGTGCATAATGCTGATGGAGCAACCAGTCACACACCTACAAAACATAAGGTGGGAGGGGGTTAAAGGATTTCAAATGCACACAGATAAAGCTTGCATAAGGTGTCAGTCATATGATAATGTAAGATGCACAGCTAATTAGTGACACCCATACCACTACATTAGGCTACGTTGTCCAGTGCCTCTCTAGGTGCACCCCACTAGTAGCAGCACCCTCCACACATAACATGGTGGATTTACTGTGCAAGTTCAAGAAGGGTCTGAATGCCTATTTTGAAAGGAGAAGTATTACAGGTTGCATTTTTTTTTTATTTAGTAAAGACACGTTGATCATGATTGCCACTCAGGAGGCAGGAGGTACCAGAAGCATACAATTGGGCAATGAAACAAATAATTCCGCCTTGCAACAGGGTCCACCAATCATAATTGGCCAAGTCGGTCATCCTAACTGACTGAAGTTTTCTTTAAACCTGTTATGAAACCAGGCCTCACTCTTCCACATCCTAAAAAACATTCCTGTTTTTTCGTTTTCTTGAATACAGTTTTATAACATAATGTGTTCTTTATTTTAAAAAATTGGTGTTTATTGAAAGAAGAATCACTTTTACTACATTTGTATCAAGGGTGTAGTGAAGAAATCACAGGCTACTGCCCGCAAACATTTGAGGGCATTTTTTCAATCCTTATATGAAGAGACTCCAAAATGAACACAACATATTCTGATAGAAGGAAATCTGCTCTTTCTAATGGTGCTAAAAGAAAGAAGATTGAAGCTGTCCCACTGGAGATATAGGGCATCAAAGATAGTTTTTTATACCAACTTTGAACGCTTATATTTTTTCAACCACTTGAAGGAAAGTGCTGCAAATTGGAAGGCCTCATTACAGCCGTGTATTTAGTAGAGCTACCAAAAATCAACCTGAGAGGCCAACTAGTTTTGACACTACAGCAGCCTCAACATCGCTGTAAATTAATTTTTGCAGTTTTTTGAGCCTAAACCATGCAAAAAGTAAGAGGACTAGGAACATGGGGTTTTGCCAGTTCATTAAGCCCTAAAAGTTGTGCAGGTTCTCCAAATATCCCCCTTATACTACGAAAACTTCCATGTTTACAGCTTCTGGAAGTTGGTCCAAAATGTCATTTTTGCTCAGGTGCTGTTATGCAACCCTTTACTTGAGGTCCCCTAGAACCTCCAATTTTTAGTCTTTTAAACTAAAATTTTGCACAGCTTAGTTTTATATAATAGAGAAACTATGTACCAAATTTCATCAAAATCTGAGATGGTGAGGTGGGGACCCCTGGTCCACTTGATATGGAATGACTCCTAGGCTGAGACACTATCCTTGCTGATTATGTACACATTGGCTGCTCAAAGTCCCAAGAAATACTAGTCACCATACTAGTCACTTTTCTTTACTCCAAAACATGCAACATTTTGGCTACAATAAGTCTTCCTCAATCATTGTAGCCAAAACGCTGCTTGTTTTTGAGTAAAGACAAGTTTACTATTGCTTTGGCTTCTGCGTGCTGTCACTGCCCTTTCCTGGAACTTTGTACAAGAGTGTGCGTGAGATGAGCCAAGCCCAACAGAAGATGAGCACTGGTTACTCCACCACGCTAGACTACATGGGAAAGTAGAATCAGCACTTACCATTAAACACGTGGAAAATAGACATTATGCCCCCACCACCCTAGACCACCAGGGAAGCAGCCACTAGCTACAGTATATGGTCAGGGATGCAGCCATTAAGCAGTCACCTATCTTATACCACCAGTGCAACATCCATTAACTACTCCGCTACAAAAGATCATCATAATAGCAGACAGTAACACCTCCACTACCCTAGACCACTAAGAAAGCAGGTATTAACTTTTTTTAATATTCTACTCCACCAGAAGAATAGGTATTAACCTATACAAAGCGGTCATAAAAGTAGATTATAAATATGCTTTTGCTGATGTTGTCATCCAGATCTAGAACTAATGCCCATGTTTAGTTCCTGTTTTTGCCAAACACTGCAGAGGTAATACTAAAATAGATCTTCTTGGACCTTAGCATGTGAGAATGATGTCACCACATGTCCTAGAAGCTGCACCAATTTGCTGTAGAAGGTAGTAGGGACATTGTAATCTGACTGTACAAAAGGGGGGCAGTATGTCAGAGACTGGAGCTATAGGAAGCAGACTGTGTCAGAGGCAACTGAGGCATTTTCATAGAAAAGGTAATGCAGAAGAACAGCAACCCATGCTAGAAATAAAGTGGTCACACTGTGATCATGTGACTTATTTGAGAAGGAGAAAGCAGGATACGGAAAGACACTGTGAGTACACCACTATTAGTACTGAGAAGGTGATCTTTTAGACAATATGGGTCAAAAAAAAAATCACTGGAGCGTCATTTTAAATACTAAATTGTGGGACTTTTCAGCCCAGTCATGCTCTGTTCAGTAACATCCTAAAAACTCACTGACTAATCCCCAGACATTTCACTGAACAGACCCACCAAAAAGAAAAAAATAGCAAGTATGAATAGCTTTATTAATACCATAGACTATCATAGATTACCCAGAAAGCTGGAATTAACCACTTTACAACTTTAGCACAAAAAATGGTCTACTGTAAGCCACCAATCAGTAGATAAATGTTTGACAAAATGAATGACAAAAGATGCAGCAAATTTATCATCCAGCATGAGTCACTGTTGCTTATATAGTTGCATAGTTAGCATGGTTGAAAAAAGACGTACATCCATCAAGTTCAACCAAAGGATGGGCAAAGGACATGGTTAAAGGGAAGAGCTTACGAAAGCAAGAATTCTATGCAGTAACGTAAATGTCAATGTTATTTTTTTCAGTAAGAAGGCATCTAAGCCTTGAGGCTGTGAGATGTAGACTATTCCACAAATTCACAATTCTTATGGTGAAATATTTTCTCTCGATGGAGGGAGTGTCTTCATGTATTTTGAGAGGATTTGATGTGGATCAGCTTTATATTTTTATAAATATTTATCATGTTCCGCTTTAAACTCTTCTTCTCAAGGCTGAACAAATCCAATTCTTTAAATCTCTCTTTTTATGGTTCTCCTTTGAACCTTTCACAACTCTAGGGCAGCCTTTTTATGAACTGGGGCGCAGAACAGAACAGCATATTCCAGAGGAGGCCATACACATGCTTTGTAAAGTGGTAATATTATTTCCCTGTCCCACAAGTCCATACCTTTCTTTCACACGACAATATCCTCCTGGCCTTAGGAGCAGCTGATTGACATTGCATGCGGTTACTTAATATGAAAAATCTGTACATCTAACCCTTTCTCTACCAAAAATGTAACTCATACATCCTGACAGAAAACTACTTCAGTACCCTCTAGGGAGTATGATGTATGTTCTTGCTGCTAATGGCTGTATCTCCTTATGTATAGCAGATAGAGATATGAGCTACAGAAAGCTTTAAAGATAAGAATCATCTTTAAAAGAGTAATGACTTGCTGACATAGGCTTGCTATGGTTTACTGAGGATGTGTTTGGCATTAGTACTCTAGGACCATCCACCCTGCTGATTGTATGCCCGACACATGTGTGGTATGCCTGGAAAGAGATACAGTAGCAATGCCAGACCTCCCTGCTGTATACCTGTATACATCATAGTTTGCAGTGATATATGTCCATGGTGGCTCCATCAGTCATATATAGCTGCCTCTTTTTCATGGGACCAAAGATAATTGGACAATTATCTCAAAAGCTATTTAATGGGCTGTAGGGGCTGTTCCCTCCTTAATCCATCATCAATTAAGCAGGTGAAAGTTCTGGAGTTGATTACAGGTGTGGCATTGGGCTCTCTCATTAGAAGTGAAACAGACCTTTATTAGGCTGAAAAAAAGAGGATAACCATCAGAGAGATAGCGGTAATGTTAGAGTGGGAAATCAACAGTTTGGTACATTCTGTTAAAAAAAAAAAAAAAAAAAAAACCTGGTGAGCTTGTGAACTGAAAAAGGCCAGAACATCCACAGAAGAAAACAGTGGTGGATGGTTCTTTCCACGGTGAAGAAAAAGTCTACCATAAAGCAAAGACTTCATAAGAGCAACTACAGAAGGTTCACCACAAGGTGCAAACAATTAATCAGCCTCAAAAAGGCCAGATTAGACTTTGCCAAAAAACATCTAAAGAAGCCAGCCCATTTCTGGAACAGCATTCTTTGAACAGAAGAAACCCAGAATGATGGGAAGAAGAAAGTATGGAGAAGCCTTGGAACGGCTCATGATCCAAAGCACACCACATCCTCGGTAAAGCAAGATGGAGTCTGTGTGATGGCATGGCCATGCATAGCTTCCAGTGGCACTGGGTCACTAGTGTTTATTGATGATGTAACAAAAGACAGAAGCAGGTGGATGAATTCTGAAGTGTACTGGGATATAGTTTCTGCTCAAATTCAACCAAATGCAGAAAGGTTGATTGGATGCCGCTTCACAGCACAGATGGACAATGATCCAAAACATAGTACAAAAACAACCCAGTAGTTTTTTAAGGCAAAAAAAGTGGAATATACTGCAATGGCCAATCAATCACCAGATCTCAACCCGATCAAGCATGCCTTTCGTTTGCTTAAGACAAAACTTAAGGCAGAAAGACCCACACACAAGCAGCAACTAAAGTCAGCTGCAGTAAAGGCATAACAAAGTAGGAAACCCAGCGTTTGGTGAAGTCCATGGGTTCCAGATTTCAGGCAGTCATTGCCTGCAAAGGGTTCTCTATAAAGTATTTTATTTATGGTAATGTTAATTTGTCTAATTACTTTTGATCAACTGAAATGAAAAAATGGTTGTAATTCCTAAACATATCACTGGATATTTTTGTTCAACCCTTTGCATTAATACTGAAAGTGTACACATCAATTGTATCTCAGATGTTTTATTTCAAATCCAATGTGGTGGCATGCAGAATCCAAATTATGAAGATTGTGTCACTGTGTGAATATTTCTGGACCTGACTGTAGATATTATTTGAGTTACTAATAGAATCATACTTCGAAAGCAATAGTACCTAGAGCACTGCTTTGATTGATGTGGTAATTTAATATTAGTATAAAACTGTGCTCTTACCAGGATGAAAGCCCTTAAGTAGCCTATAGCCCACGCCCACACTGTTATTCAGACATATGTATGCATTTACTCTGTGTTCTTCCTTTTTGTTGGGTTTAACATAAATGATGCAACTTTTGTCACCCTGCCCATTGAATATGGGAAGGAGTGATGAGGACACTACTGCTTCTTGGGTGGCCTCTAGCTCTCCTCCCTCTCTGATTCTCTCTTACAGGTTATCCCTGGGGATTAATCTGGGATTTTGCCTCTAAGCATAGAGCACTTCACACATGGACAAGATTTTACTGTGGGAGCTGTGATGCAGGCATACTGGCAAAATTTGTGAGCTCCCTCCTTCTCAATGTATCATAGTTTTCTGTCCTTTGGCCCCCTCCCAATATATGTAATGGTCCCCAGACAGTATAATGCTCCCCTGTCCTCCACAACATAATGCGCCAGTGGCCCCATAACACTTACCAGATCCTCCACACAGTATAAAATGATCCCACAAACCTTTTCCCACAGTATAATGCTCCACAGCAGCCCCAATTAGTTCCATTGAGCCCCCCCCCCCAAAACAGTGTAATTCTCCACAGTGGCCGCACAAAGTACAATATGCTCCCCAGAATACCCCATAGTATAATGCTCCACATTGGCCCCACACAATATAATATGCACCCAAGAGCCCTTCCACAATATAAGTGCCCCCCAAACAGTGTAATACTCCCAGTGACTGGAAGCCTCAAGCTGCATCAGGCAAACACCACAAGGTTAGGTTCCCTAGTTTATAATGGTGTTTCATAGGTGACGAACCCCAAAAGATTCAGGCTCTGGCCAAACCCAAAACGGGCCGGGAAATTTGGATAGATTTCAGCAGTGACGTCAGTGAATAATAATGAAACAGCTTGGCTAGGCGCAACCGTTCTGCTGTACTGCAGCAAGCAGGCTTCTATTGGAAAGGGGCCCAGCAGCATATATATATATATATACAGTACAGACCAAAAGTTTGGACACACCTTCTCATTCCAAGAGTTTTCTGTATTTTCATGACTATAAAAATTGTAGATTCACACTGAAGGCATCAAAACTATGAATTAACACATGTGGAATTATATACTTAACAAAAAAGTGTGAAACAACTGAAAATATGTCTTATATTCTAGGTTCTTCAAAGTAGCCACCTTTTGCTTTGATTACTGCTTTGCACACTCTTGGCATTCTCTTGATGAGCTTCAAAGAGATAGTCACCTGAAATGGTTTTCACTTCACAGGTGTGCCCTGTCAGGTTTAATAAGTGGTATTTCTTGCCTTATAAATGGGGTTGGGACCATCAGCTGTGTTGTTCAGAAGTCAGGTGGATACACATCTGATAGTCCTACTGAATGGAGTGTTAGAATTTGTACTGTTTATATATATATATATATATATATATATATATATATATATATATATACAGTCATATGAAAAAGTTCGGGCACCCCTATTAATCTTAATCATTTTTAGTTCTAAATATTTGGGTGTTTGCAACAGCCATTTCAATTTGATATATCTAATAACTGATGGACACAGTAATATTTCAGGATTGAAATGAGGTTTATTGTACTAACAGAAAATGTGCAATATGCATTAAACCAAAATTTGACCGGTGCAAAAGTATGGGCACCTCAACAGAAAAGTGACATTAATATTTAGTAGATCCTCCTTTTGCAAAAATAACAGCCTCTAGTCGCTTCCTGTAGCTTTTAATCAGTTCCTGGATCCTGGATGAAGGTATTTTTGACCATTCCTCTTTACAAAACAATTCCAGTTCAGTTAAGTTTGATGGTCGCCGAGCATGGACAGCCCGCTTCAAATTATCCCACAGATGTTCAATGATATTCAGGTCTGGGGACTGGGATGGCCATTCCAGAACATTGTAATTGTTCCTCTGCATGAATGCCTGAGTAGATTTGGAGCTGTGTTTTGGATCATTGTCTTGCTGAAATATCCATCCCCGGCGTAACTTCAAATTCGTCACTGATTCTTGTACATTATTCTCAAGAATCTGCTGATACTGAGTTGAATCCATGCGACCCTCAACTTTAACAAGATTCCCGGTGCCGGCATTGGCCACAAAACCCCAAAGCATGATGGAACCTCCACCAAATTTTCTTGTGTTTTTCTTGGAATGCTGTGTTTTTTTGACGCCATGCATAACGCCTTTTTGTATGACCAAACAACTCAATCTTTGTTTCATCAGTCCACAGGACCTTCTTCCAAAATGAAGCTGGCTTGTCCAAATGTGCTTTTGCATACCTCAGGCGACTCTGTTTGTGGCGTGCTTTCAGAAACGGCTTCTTTCGCATCACTCTCCCATACAGCTTCTCCTTGTGCAAAGTGTGCTGTATTGTTGACCGATGCACAGTGACACCATCTGCAGCAAGATGATGCTGCAGCTCTTTGGAGGTGGTCTGTGGATTGTCCTTGACTGTTCTCACCATTCTTCTTCTCTGCCTTTCTGATATTTTTCTTGGCCTGCCACTTCTGGGCTTGACAAGAACTGTCCCTGTGGTCTTCCATTTCCTTACTATGTTCCTCACAGTGGAAACTGACAGGTTAAATCTCTGAGACAACTTTTTGTATCCTTCCCCTGAACAACTATGTTGAACAATCTTTGTTTTCAGATCATTTGAGAGTTGTTTTGAGGAGCCCATGATGCCACTCTTCAGAGGAGATTCAAATAGGAGAACAACTTGCAATTGGCCACCTTAAATACCTTTTCTCATGATTGGATACACCTGGCTATGAAGTTCAAAGCTCAGTGAGGTTACAAAACCAATGTTGTGCTTCAGTAAGTCAGTAAAAAGTAGTTAGGAGTATTCAAATCAATAAAATGATAAGGGTACCCAAATTTTTGCACCGGTCAAATTTTGGTTTAATGCATATTGCACATTTTCTGTTAGTACAATAAACCTCATTTCAATCCTGAAATATTACTGTGTCCATCAGTTATTAGATATATCAAATTGAAATGGCTGTTGCAAACACCCAAATATTTAGAACTAAAAATGATTAAGATTAATAGGGGTGCCCAAACTTTTTCATATGACTGTATATCATATGATGCCCCAGTCCTGCCTAGGCACACTGGAGGATCACAACCAGTTGACAATGGTCATCAGTATGGAAAATTTGGGGGCCATAAAACCCCTTCAATAATACTTACTTTGTTATCGGTCTATGCCCTTTCCAAATTCCCCCAGATCTGCCCCCTGTCAGATACTTGCTTAAATGGGAGTCCCATTTAAGATTTTCTCTCACCATACTTATGACTAATTTTGGTTAATCAATTTTGCATTAGTACTCACTATCAAGAAGCTTTCTATAAATTATTGGTATACAGTGTCATCCCAGTTGAATTTACCTGTTGGAAATGTGGAAGAGAATAAGGTACTTTCCTTCATATATATTGGTCATATCCAGTTTTTACACAATACTGGAAAACGGTTATGCAGGTTATACAGGGTGTAACAGGAACCCCCACAGGGATGACTCCTGCACTATTCCTTCCCCATCACTGCAATATTCCTATTAAAATCGACAAGCATTTATTGATGACATTTCTAGAAATGGCAGTTAAGCAATGCATGCCACTCTTGTGGAAACAACCTATTTCTCCATTACTATCCCACTGGAAATCTAAGGTTAATGATGTAATTATGTATATGGAAAAACCTAACCACGATTTTTCTTGATCTTTTTGACAAATATCATACCTGGTAAAGGTTCTTCGATTTTAATTAATCTGAAATGTAGAGAAATCTTTGTTTGTTACTCTGAATATTATTGTTATTATAAAGCCTGCAACCTAGGAAGGCCTCCCCCTACTTGTCTTTTCTTGATTCTTTTGTTAGGTATCTGTGTTTCGTTGTGTGTATATTTCTATGGTAATCATTTCTAGTGGACTTTGTTTTTGCAATCTGCAATTTTGTAATTTGCTAAATCTTTTTTTCGCAAATGATTTTCTATCAAGTGTACAATGAACTGGCTTTGGTTTCTGTTCTTTGGCTGTTGTGATAAATCAATAAAAGAAATTCAAAAGAATCATCTTTAAAAGTCGGGATCACGATTCTAGCTGTGACACAGCTAGCTGAAATGGGAGCTGCATAATCCTGCAGATCTCACTCATGGGTAACATGATATTTTTGTGCATGTTATCACTTTCTCATCAATTGGAGAGCATCATCTGATTGTCAGATATAGGGGTCTTTTTTTCGAAAAAGCAGTGAGAAGAGGAACAATTGCTCACCTTAATATGCTGTCCACTGATGAGACAATCCATACATTTACAAACATCCAGATTGTAGAGCATAAAACTTGCACCAAACACTCACACCACATACTGTGTAAAAACACAAGCATAAATAAAGTTTACATTTTACACTATCTGTACCAGGTCTTTAGCATAAAATATGCCAACCGTATTTCTACTGATACATGCTACAGTAATAGCAATAATGTTTATCAGTAGAGATAAATGTCTAGGACATTGCTGATGTCTGGACTGACTGACTCCAAACAGTTTCACAACAAAATATTTGGTCCTAACACGGGCGGTACGCTAAAATTAGAATTTTGTCTCTCTAGCTCCAGTTGTGATGAACTATAGAAGGTTCAGGTATTACAACCATAATATGGGAGCAATACAGTAGACATGTTATGCCATCCGAAAGCAGACGTGGTTGACCCATTAGGTTACATTTAGGGATTTACAATGCTCAATTTATGGACTGTACAGGGTAATGGAGACGTATATACTTAAATCTTCCTCAATTTAATTTGCATGCAAAAATTAGTTGACTCATCTGTTTACTTCCAGAACATATATGAGTGCATATGGGTTAGTATAATGTTGTAACAGTTTTAATGTTGTAATAGTTTTATTTTACATATCAAAACATGTAAATTGTTCTGGCAACAAGAGCTGCAAAACTCCTGGCAGCTAAAGGATTAATACAACATAAGATGATTATATTACACTATAAGTAGCCCTATTATAAAATATAGTACAAATCTCTTCTGCTAAATATAAAAACATGAAAAAAAACCTCTCAGAATTCATTATATAAGCATTTGGCGTGTGGTCTGTGGCCTTCAGGTCAAGACAATCAATCTGACAGGTTTACCATGTGCCATAAGGGCTGGTGTGTCTGAGAGTTATAGTAGGCTAATCTAGTTCCATTATGTTTAACCCTGCTGTACTGTTTGCATTTACTATACACTTGTACTGTTTCGGGTCAATATGGCCCGACCTATTTAAATGTTGATTTTAGCTACTGTAAGTGGTTTTTTTTTAATACCTATTTCATTATTAAACTGTATGTGAATATGTTTGATCATAAACAAATGAAAAATGAAATTAAAATTTTTTTTTTTTTTTTTTCAGAAAAAGGTTACATGGGCTGTTTGCAATTATGTTTGCTTTATAGCATTCTGCACACAAATAACAAACATGCTTATTTTAATTTACTATAACTTTAAATCTAACTAAATATAACTTTGTCTTAACATATTTTATAAAGCAACAAATGAAAAATAACGAAAATGTCAGTTTTTCTTTATCTATAAAAAGTTTGAACAGGTTCATTCATTTTTACATTGAGCACAATAATAAAACACATGTCCTTTACAAAGATATTTTGCACACCCAGCACATGTCAGATTTGTTTTATTGTCACAAGAAGATGGACAGAAGATACATCTATTCTTTTATGGCCAGTAGCTGTGCTGGTGGAGGCCGCGGACACTCTTCACAATGGCGGCTGCTCCTTCACTTCTGGGGTTTACTTTTCTGGCTTCGATATACGGCCTAACTAGGGATTTTCCTAATTCTTCAATAAACATTCTTCTTTTATGCAGCTTATTTCTGTTCCAATTGGGGTCGATTTCTCTCCATAAAACAAATGCGTTGTATGCCGAAACATCCAGAATGTTGTAAAACATTATCATTGGCCAACGATTAGTTTTGCGTTTGCATGTGTATGTTAATATTGCTTGATCTAGTGTATCAACTGCCCCTTTTGTGGCATTATAATCTAATATCATGTCCGGCTTTTTGTTTTCTCGATTACTTATTGCATTGTCATGGTGCATTGTGCTCATTAGAATTACCTGTTTATTTTTTTTGGGAACATAAGACACAACTGTTGTATCTCCAGTAAAGTAAAAAGTAGAACTATACACTTCTCTTTTACTAAGGATACCTTGCGGCAGTTCTGGCTTGTTTTTCCTTATATAGTACCCAGCATGGTAAGTTGTCTTTTTCGCAACATATGGCCCAGTTGGTAGGATGTGAAAAAGTTGTCACATGTGACATTTTGTCCTTTTAGTCCATGAGTCAAATCGAGAACAACTCGCATACCCTGATTTTTTTCAGCTCTTTCTCCAGGGTTTCTTCCTGTATACACTTGAGCATTTTGAATGTATGAACTTTTTCTGTCACAGTGTCCATACCTTGATGCCGTACTTTGCTGGATTACTCAGTTTGTATTGTCTGAACGTAATCAAAAATGACTTTACAATATGCACACTTTTGAATAATGAGATGAAGTACACAGGAAAACAAATAGATTTTGCAGGCAGAAATAATTAGTGACCTGTAAAACTGTTCGGGTCATATTGACCCGAACAGTACAAGTGTAGCAATCAGCGTGTAGCAAAAAGTAAACCAAAAAAAAACCCCACTCATAGGAAGAACCCCTCAAATGAGGAAAAGTCAATTAATCACAAGTTTCAGATCCGAATGAAAAATAATCTACAGGATCTCAAATTTCATTTCGGGTCAAATAGACCAGAACAGCAGGGTTAAATAGATTCTAGGCCAGATTAAACCTCCAAGATCTGGTCAGAAACATGCTGGTGAAGTTTCAAGCCATCTGCTACATCTACAGGTAATTGTTGAATGATTAAGTCCTTTGTGATAACAATAACCAAAGCAAAACTTAAAGGAACTAAATTTGAACTTAGTTTTCCAGAGCAGCTATTTGTCATTAGTCCCATTAGCAACATATTACATCACTTCTATTATTTTCCATTATCTCTTAAGCATAAACAATAATATCATAATATGGTTTGGTGGAGGTTTTGATTAACGTTTGCCACTTTTTCTCGGAAATGTCCATCAGGGGTCCCATGGGTATTTTATAAGGCCCATGAATGCATCAGTGTACTTCCAACCTCCCACACTTAGGAGGTGCAGCTGCAGAGATAACTGTATGATCAATGCGCCTCATGCATGTGTACTACCAATTAAAAGAGAATCCAATGTGCTATTCAGGCCTGATGTGTGAGCAGGAGGTCAAAAGTACACAGGGCAGAGCCAAAACGCTTTAGGATCTTACTGGTTGCACAGGATTAACCACTATATGTGAAACCCCAACTTGTATGACACGTTTAAACAAGAGGAATTTGGCTACGGGAAGGAGAAGGGAATATATATATATATACACTATTAAACAATTTGGGGGAAGGGGGGCTGAAGAGTTTTGATCTACTGCAATAAGGTTTCCACCTTTCTTTTCTATCAATATCTGCAGTTTAGGCATGTCTTTAACATCCAATTTAGAGCATAAAGTTTAATCCAGAGTGTAGTTACAGTATTAATACAGTAGACTTCTAGTGTGACACAGGCCGTAATTTCCCTGTTTGTATAAGTGACTGCAAGCTTTACTCTTAATAAAATTTCCAGTCCATGCTAAATGAAAACGGGATGGGATTAGATTAGCAATGATATGATAGCTCTTTGTGAGTCTGAGATTATCCCAGCCATTTCTTATCCATAGGAGGATCTACTGTGCAGAGTACAGTATATCAAGCAGAATTGGGGCCCTAGGGGATTCACACTGTTTGGCATGCGCAACTAATATACATATTGTGGGAATGCTCCGTTATAGGGTTCTATTGAAAGAATGGTACGGAATATATCTTTCCCTGCAAAAACAAGTGTATGTGTTCTCGGTGACTCAAAATATGAGGGTCCTGTTAAATCCCCCCCCCCCCTGCTACGCCCTATCTGTCTGTCTGCTATCAATGTAATGCTTCTCACCTTGGAATATTCCTGTACATGTTGTATTTGTATTTGTATCTGCTTATCTTTGCTGCTGTAACACACTGAATTTCCCCATTGTGGGACTATTAAAGGACTATTATTATTATTATTATTATAAAGTTGGTATTCTCCACATAATAGAAAAAATATCTTTCAAAGGTTATCATTCTTGACAGTGTATTTGACTGATTGATTTTTGGATATATTTGTTATGTATAAAATGCTAAAAACTGAAAGTGACTGTGTAGTCATAAGTAAAACTAGGAGTTAATATCAATTTGAGATGCCTTAAAAAACATTATCTATAGTAGACCATTTCAATGTTAAGCTATGTCTCTTGTAACAATAGACTACAGTGCAGATGTACCTGGGCAATTTTCCTATTTGACATTCAGAAAGATTAATGGGTTTTCTATTCTATTGCTCATGTTCCTTTGGCAGTTTTCAATGTGCTATTCATACTGTAAAATTTCAAGAGTTAATAAAGAATAATAAAAGGAGTATTTGAGGTCTGGATGCAGTTTTGTAACCTGAGTAAAAAGGCTCTGGTTATAGCCTTGACATTTTATAGTCACAGAAATCCCTTCTGTTTGCAGTTCTCATATTTTCAACAGGCAGTACATTATTCTCATTCAGTGTTATCTTCTCTAAGCAATTAGCTTTAAAGAGCTGTTCTACCTGGAACTGAAAATCTTACTGCACACTTGGAATCACAACTTGTGTGCGCAGTGATTGTCAATTAAGGTGGCCGCACACCTCCCTACCAGGAAAGGCGGCCATTCTGAGACACTCAAGAATGCTTGTCCCTTCCTTTCACCCTCAGATTACAGCACCATTGTCCTCTCCTTGTCTATCTAGAGAGAAAATGCTATATCCAATTTGCTCTGACTGGCGCGTGGCATGCCATCCTCTGTCCATCACTAGAAGGAGACTTACTGGAGCATGGAGCAAGGGTTTAAGTGTTTAATTGTATTTGAGGTCTGTATCACACGGATCCTGCATACAATTGTGACACTTCAATGGAGACATACATTTTATACATAATCAGCTTACCACGCTCCCTTAGATGACCCAGACAGCACTATCTTCAGAGATGCAGTATCCAATATATTTCTGTATTACATGCTATATTTTGGGCCAACATGCATTTAGACTAGTCCCTACTACAAAGCCATCAGGCACATTATGGTTAACAGTATTATATTAGTACTTATGCACTGTCCTACCAATGAGTGCATTAAGCCAATATTGAACTATTTTATAGCCACTATGGATGATGATACAATTTATTACTATGAATGATATCAGAACTGTGGCTAGACATGTCCAGCTAAGTTTCAAAAGATGAGCAGTTTTTCATATATAATATGATATATCACAAAGTGATATGTTAACCAATTCTATATTTGTGGCCATCCAATGGCTGTGTTATGAGCTGTAGAATTTTGCTAACAAGTTCCAATATCATATCAAATTGGCTTCATAAGAAATGCGTCCTTACCAAAATAGTCAAGTTATGGGTGCACACATCTGTATCTACACCAAAACAAAATACTGGCTTTTGTGGCTATGCTGGAGGACTAGTTACAAATATCACCAGATTTCAACATTGTAGGTTTTTATTTAATAGCTGTGTATGGGGTGTTCAGGAGGTACATCTTTAAGGCAAATGAGAGTTTGGCTGACCGCTTTTTAAGACATATGGGCACCTTTAGGAAAGAATCATATTGACTAGTTAGTTAATATAGTATGAAAGAATAGTTAATATAGTCCATCTTACATTTTTGGGGTCCATACTGGTATTTGGCTTACCAGCAGAAATTAACAACATTAAAATAAAACCTAAACCACTGCTATAGAGCAGAATGTAATAGAGATGACAATTAGCAAGCTTCCTCTTCTATGATCTTATAATAGCAATATGTAAATGCCTCATTGTTTGAAAAACCACAAATTATTCCAGTTCTCATTTAAGCCTGCCTGGCATTGAAAAGCAGCTACCGCATTAAGCTATCCTAAATGAAATAATGAAATCCTAAGCAATAATATTCATCTTTTATCTACTCTTCTATTCCTATTTATCTAATTGGGTTCTTGCTGCATGAAATTTCCCCTCAACGCAATGTTTATCAGCTTGACAATCTACAATTGCTGTCTGGACATGTTATCTCAGTTTAGAGTCTGTATTTAGCAAAGAGAGAGGCAGAAAGTCACTCCTGGGAGTTTCAGGAAGATATTAAACCGCATGCATTTATAAATCAGATCTTCTTTTTCCAGAAGCAATCCAAATTATATGTCAAATCAAAATTAACAATTTCTCATCTGACCTGACTTTTCTAATTTTATGTATGAAAATGACTTGCCAGGATCTCCTCATATTTTAGCAGTAGCAATAAATGTTTGTATCAGACATAAATCTAGATTCTTCCTAAAATGAATGAGCAGGCTTTTGAACAATGCAGAAAAAACTTTTTAGAAACCAATGCAGTAAGTAGTTTGCTTGAGGGCAACCATTAAAATGTTCTAACAAACACAATATTCTATTATTACCACCACTGAACACTTTGAAAACTAAAGAACAGTATGACCGGTGTTTATTTATTAGCATGGCCATAAAATGACCACTCCAATCTATTGTGTTCACACAATTATCCTCTCCAGTTAATAGGACTGAAGCTTAGTGCTACAGCTCTTATCTTTTCAATTAAACAGTCTTTGTGGCTGCATGGCCATTTCCAGTCATTTGTGATTTTTAGTAGAACATTAATGATCTGCTGTGGGAGTTATGACACAAAGAAGATGCATTTAAATATTGTGACAATGTATCAAAAGCAATTTATAAAATATTTTATTTTGTGAGCTTGTTTGTACAAAAATACATTTCAGATACTTTGCACAACAAATATATAAATTAAACAGACCAAAAGGTGTAATAGTAAAGGACAGACAGGAGGAAAACAGAAGTGGCCATTTACTGGTCAGCTATAAAATGATAAACAGAAGAACTGCTTATTAACTTGTGTGGAAACTGACCTGGCATGAAGCAACTAAAAGGATTATAAAAAAAAAATTGAAGGTAGAACTTTGGAAATGACAAGGTAGGATTACAAAACAATTCACTTTTACAGCATATGTATACTAAAATAATAATAAAAGTGCAGAGCAATGACAATTACGGCTACAGACTATACAACATATGGCGCGCACACATACAAACTTCCTCAATAAATGAACCTTAATAAAAATAATAAAACAGATTAAAAGCAAACTGATACAGTATTTAACCACACCACACAACCTGAACATATAAAACACAAATGTTTTTTCCCTCGTAAATTGCAGCTCGTTTCGCCAGCTGTAATCAGAAAATCGTGATGCAGCTAAGACGCAGCTTTTTTTTTTCCTTCTTTTCAAATCACACATCCACACAAACAACACTTAATCTAGGAGAAAATAGGTACTTTACAAATCTTTGAAAGTCAGCCCTGCCCGTGGGCTGTATCTAGCCTGTTTTCCTCCTGACAGATTCTGAAATTGGTTCTGCCACTCCAAATTGCGCATCAGTAGTCTGATGAGTTTTTCTTTCTTCATTATGCCATTGTGTAACCATAGCTTCCGCAGTGCAGCGCCACAAGAAGCCTGTCCTTAAGGATTTCCTTAGTTGGGTATTCAGGCAATTTAAGCATATTGATGCTGAAAGACACAAACCAGCCAAGTCAGCATTACATATAAGACTAAAATGGTACTTCACAATTTTGAAATATATATAATTATACGGAAGAAAAAAAAAAGTTTAAAAGTTGCTTAAAGTGTACAATCGTACTGAGGTGGAGAAGCTCTGGCTGGCTATTTTTCCTCCCAGCACCCTCCTCTGGGGACCAGGGTCTGAGGCTTTGTTCACTGTCTATGGCAATCATAGACAGGAATATGGTTTAAGTATTGGCTAAAATGCCAGCTAGCCATTCCCTCTGAACTCCCTTTCTCTTTACTCCTTTTCTCCCCAGACATTGCAACCACAGATATGACATGCGCCCATGGTTTAGAGCGGGCCTTTATTGATTAGGCGATTTGGTGGATCCTGATGCATCAACTCCTCTCCTTTTCTAGTCTTCAAGACAGACATTCCCTCAACCATCAGCAGTTTATGAATATTTCCAAATTACCCACTTTTTTACTTCAGTGATGAGAACAAGATCCACACCCAGACTTTCCTTGTTTGAACAGTTGTATGCCCAAGGACCCTTACTTATCTCCAGGCCTTATCTCAACTATTTATAGATTGCTACTAGATTACTCTACATCCATTCTTCAAAACACACTTGTATAACGTGAAGGGAGCGCTAGCTGGAGAGGGTGTTGTATATGGAACTGAGGGCAATCAATTGGGCTAAGTCTTACAAAAATTCCACTTTCATCCTGTATAAAGAAAAACAATTAAAAATATTAATGACATGGTGCCCCCACTCCTCAGCTGCTCCATGGGTTCAATCCATCCTATTCCCATAGTTGCTGAATGTTTTCTCAAATCATTTAACAAAAGATGTGCCAGACTACTCCTTCATGCACTCACTACTGTGTTTTTCCAGAAAAGAGTGAACATAGTAAAACATAAAAGTGAAAGTGGGACTTGCACTACATTTAATACCACTCATGACAGTTTACTGGTGTAAATTAACAGTGAAATGTATGCAAGATTCAAGCTAACATAGATTTCAGCACAGGCGCAAAGCCTGGTGAAGGAGCCACCTCATTTATCAAGAAGCGTGTGCCTTGTCATAAATGAGACCACTCTTGTGCTGGCGCAGGGATTGAGATGACTCTTGTTGAATAAGCCAGTCTTCATAAATACCCCCCAACATGTTTTGAAAACGGACATGTTAAGAGCAGATCATTTAAAACTGCGCCTAATTTATCAGATTGTCTAATGTTGAATGATAAATCTTCTACACCTTAAGACCGGCCCTTTTGCAGTAAGCCATGCCCCCTTACAGAGCAAGGCACAAAAAGTGTCATAACGTGTCTAAGGCTAAAGCCCCACATAGTGAGCTGCAGCAAAAAAGCGCTGTGGCAAAAACCAAAGTGGAAACGCATGACTGTTTTTCCCGCAGCACTTTTCACAGAAAGTCCGCAGAGTTTTCCTCTGTGGACTTTCTGCTTCTATTATACCTATCGGAAAACCGCTGGCGTTTCCGTAGGTGCAATTGATATGCTGCAATATCCAAAAACGCTACTGTTTTGGAAATTGCAGCATTTCCGCTGTGCATATTCTTCTTCAATGTGTGGATGTGATTTGCCAGACCAGCTTTGCAGGGATTGTAAAACGCCACAGTTTTTGCCGCGGCTTTTACGCCATGTGGGGCCCCGGCCTAAAACTTGATAAATGTTATGCTTTCCAGTTTTTGGTGCAAATTAACCTAGAATTCTGACACACTTTAAATAATAAATCTGCCCCAATGTCCTATCTGCAGGTAGTATGTGATAGAGCAAGGCAGAGCTGAACAGACTGGTATATAGGGTTATGGAAAAAGCAATAAAATGCATTTATTTATTTAAAGGTAAAATTGATTAAGAATTATCTTCTGTGGCCATAGATACATATCAGCAGATCAGTACAAGAATCATATTGGTAAAACTGTTGAGAAAACACTGTAAGTGAAGGTCCATGTAAATTTTTCACATGTTACATATTAGAGGTGTCTGAATAGTAACCAATGTGATGGTGGTCTGAATCTATGCAGCATCTGTCTGGTTAAATCAAGCTTTGTAGCCAGACTTGGCTAGCAGTAAGAGTAAGCAAATCAATTTACTGATCCATAGATAGAATACAGCAAAAAACAATTCACCCATTTTATTTGGCAACTCCAAAAAAAAAAAAAACTAAACAGGTGAATCTGGCTCCATACATGAAGAACCTGAAGGAGTAACATAGGTATAAGCTGGAGCGGGAGATAAAACAGTGACAGCATTCCTTATCTCTCTGCTCCATAATATACAGATAAACATTTTATATTGCTGAATTTTGCAAGAACCTTTAATAATATATATACCGTATATTATTCTTTTGGTCTGCTATTACTCTTTAGACCCCTTGTGAGACTATGTATCCATTAGGCGTTCTGATACAATGACTGACAACCTTCCCTGTGTGAAGGTGCATGTAACAACTATCAGTCATTCTGAGAAACTGCCCTCTAGACTCATAAGCCTACAATGAGCAAGTGCAGATGTTATAATTTACAAGATACGCTGAATCTTTTACCATAAAACGATGCATCAAGCTATTCTTGGCAAGAACACACAATTAGCATCCACACTTAAAAGGCAATTTGAAACACACCCAGACACAAGCCTACATAAGCTGGATCATTTTTTGGCAGTATTTTGTCTGTCCTCAATTATGCCAAGCATGTCTGAATAAAACTATACTAGGACTGCTTTACAGATGTAATATAAAAGTAGGTAGATGTTCATGTCAATGTGATAAGACAGACAAATAAGAAAAGCAGTACTAATGTAATGTCATTGAAAACTTTTAAATGTCAAGAATGAATGTTTCTGAAAATATTGTGAACATACCATGTACTAGATGTTGGTAGCAGATTTGATGTGTATGGCACAGCTGCAATGGTGAAATTTTGTAGTCCACTTCCTCCCATGATATATGCAAAACCGCCATGAGGCACTCTGGAACTAAACAAAAATGACAAACAAACCATGACTTATTACATATGTAGATGTCGGATTCAGGGTAATAATGGTAGCACATGAATTGTTGACATTAATGCATACTATTGTTGCTGCAACCCATGTGTAACATGAAACCACATGAAAGAATTATAGAAAAAGTCGTAAACAAGAAGGAAATAAATTGAAACCCAGTCAACTAAGAAATGAAGCAACTGACAAATCAAATGCTGAGCTATTCTGATTGCAAATGTTTACTTGGAAAAATCTACAGAAGTTTTTTTTTGTTTTAAATTGCAGCTATTACTTCAGCTAGCAAATGGTCCATGTTGTCTCTGATGACAGTAATGAAAAGTAGTGTTTGCCGCATACAGCGCAGAAGTAGTAACAGTGACCCAAACTGTCCATACACGGGGAGATATCTTATAAACACCTATGATCATCGAGATCTCTCTGTGAGCAGTAAAGATGACATCCAGGAGGTCTTTATTTCAACAGTTTCCAACATTCAAAAAAAACATACGATATTGAGTGCTTGTGTTTGTGAGAAGAATCGCATTTATGGTCAGCTTAATATTAAGTGTGTCAAGAGAAAAACGTAACAGCAGTTTTAAGCCATAATCTACTCATCAACAGTATGAGGCTTTAAAAGGACCGGACATTCTTCCCTGAGGTGTCTATTTTTTTATTTTATTTATAGCATTTTTGAAATATAAAACATCCTCATACAAATGTCGACCCTCACAGGTAAAAACCTGGAGAAATTAACAGGTTGCAAAATAACAAAAAAAATTATTGAATAATTGGAGCATTAGAGAGCAATGGGGCACAAAAACCATGGAGAAAGGTGAAGATAATTGAAATATGGAGAAGGGAAAACCAGAAGAGAGAGGGAGAAATAATGAAAAAATAAATTAAGAAGTGGAGAGGAAAGGGGAGGTGTCCGAGGCCAATTACCACTTATCTTTCTATGAGAGATCGCACAATATAAAGTTATAAGAAAGGATGTTCCATAATTGTTATATTATGGGGAATTCAAGTATCTATTAAAAAAATGACAGTAGAGGTGAAAGGTCCTCTTCAATACTTGAGACTCTTTGTATCACTGTTATTTACATGCAATGAATCTGTGAAGAAACTACAGTTCCCATGAGGCATCTGCCTGCTCACCCTCTATGTGTTTGCTGTTCACAGGGGCGAGGGGGGAGTGAGCGTCCAAACAAAACATCACAGCATCATGTGACCTCAGATGTGGGAGTGATTTATTACCTGTGATTTCATTGGAGGGGAGAGCAAGCAGATGCATCATGGGAAACCTAGTTTGTTCACAGATTCACTGCATGTAAATAACAGTGATAGAAAGAGTCACAAGTAAAATAAAGCCAAGAAAAGGCTGCACAAGGGAACAGTAAGTATTTAGCACTGCTGTGGATGTATTTGCAGATCATTTTTGGAATAACCCCTTTAATACATTCTTTGACCTATAAATTGTATATAGCAAACTTATTAGATATGTCCTCTTTTATTCACTTGTATTATTTGGTCCATTTCACTTCAGCTTTTCTCTTACATTTTTTTTACTTTTCTTATTTGTCTTTGTCTTGTCCTTATTTCTCTTTATTGTCTTTCATCTTGTTACTCCCGCTTTGCCAAGCATCATTGATCTTCTATTATACATGTGTACAATACCAGTATTCTAACCTATTATCCAGGGCTTGCCCTGGTCCAATATGGCTGACACTACATTATTCTTCTTTGCACATGTTCGCGATGATGGCATCGATGATTTGAACATCCCGTGATACTATTGTATCATCTTCCATCTTTGCTTGCAGTGGCACCACTCCCAGGGGAAACTATCTACACCTGTGAGGAAGCAGGGGCGAAACACGCGTTGGCACTGGAGATCACGGCCAATCCTTTGGATGCACTGCTTCATTATTGATATTTCTTTCTTATCCATATGTATTTGTTTGGACTTAGGTGTATCTTTTCTGTGTATTTGACATGACTGACTGTTACTCTGCATTAATATGTATCATATTGGCATATCTGTCTACTGATCCTAGTGTAGTTGCTAAGCTTGCCACCACATGCTTTATGTACTCATGTTCTAATAATCAAAACTGCACGGGCACCTTCCCTGGAGACTTCTTATATTTATTAAATGCATATATTATATATTTACTTACTTATTTAACTATTACTTATTTATTTATGAATAGTTATTTGTAATTTATTATATACCACACCACCTTGTTATGTATTAAACATTATGCTTCATTATGAATTTGGATCTAATTTTCGATTAGCGTGACATTGACGCGACCTCCGCCTCCTTTTTGTATTTCTTGTGTTTTTATTCAATTTTTGGATTGCAACAATAAAGTTATTAGTTTTGGTATTTTTCTTGTGTTATCATTTGTGAGATATTCAGTATAGGTTATTATCACAGAATACTTGGCTTCCAAGGCAAACTGTTCTCTATTCAGTGAGCAAAGAATAAAAAAAAAAAAATAAAAAAATTGTGCAACTAACCCCTTTCTCAAGAAACAAAACAATCTGCTTGTTAGGTAACTCCCTCTAATTAGAGAGCTATTTCAGATTTTAATCAAAAAGGCAGTATACATATATACAGAACACCTCTCAACAGCATCAGTAGTGTCTGTAAGCTTGGAAATATGCCCCCTAATGCCAAGTGGTTGTAAGGGAGTTATGTTTTCTATTGTTAGAGAGGACCTTTCATGTCCACATGCACCTGAGGTTTTACATACCGCTAGAAAGCCGACAGCGCGCTGAATTCAGCGCACTGCCGGCTTTCCCAGTATGTGCCCCGGGGCTGGAGAGATCGGCGGTGTAAGTTTCACGGTTTACTGTCAAAAAGACGTTCCTGACAGTCTAGCTGCTCTGTGAGGAACGCCCTCCCTGACAGTTCTCGTTCGTAGACTTGTACTGGGTGGCGTTCCTCACAGCTGAGTGTCATCGCTGGGCTGTAAGAAACGCCCCCTCTCTCTGTACTCGTCTACAGCGCTGTACTGTCAGAAGGGGCGTTCCTTACAGCGCAGCTAGACTGTCAGGAACGCCTTTCTGACAGTAAACCATGAAACTTACACCGCAGATATCTCCAGCCCCGGGGCACATACTGGGAAAGCCAGCAGGGCGCTGAATTCAGCGCGATGTCGGCTTTCTAGCGGTATGTAAAACTGCATGTGCCTGAGGCCATGAAAGGTCCTCTTTAAAGATAGGGAGAAAGTCTTAGTTTAGTGACCCCTACAATACTTCTGTAACAATCACTATGATCTATCAGGAGGACACGTTCAGAAAAGTTACCTGATTAAAAAGATTTTTAGATAGCATATTGCAAGAACATTCATTATATTACATTAAATGTCATGCTGTTAAACCAAAATGTATACTACATGTAAAAGAAGAGAAAAACTTCAGATCTACATGTTTGTTTTTTCATTTTTTAAGTTGAAAACACAATGAAAGACTTTACTATATGAACAAACACAAATCAAGATCTTTTAACAAGACGTTTCATCCGCAAAAGGCTAAGGTGTGATCTTAGACGTGAACACTAAATACACAGCTTGATTTACACTTTCTGCTGCTGTCGCCTTTTGGCTACTTTTCACTTTTATAGACACAACTATAATCTATGTTTAAAATGAAATGGCATATTGCTGTACAACAGCCGAGGGAAGGTTAAGAGGTAATGCAAACCTACACATTTCAGTGATCCACCAGTGCAATACTGAACACACATTTTTTTTCTAAATATTGATTTAAACAGTATTTGGACATTCAGCAACACGACTACTTACTATATCAAATTAAAGGAACGCTATATCTAGAAATAAATGATAAATGTAAATGGGGGATAATTTTGCCACAACTGTTTGTCAGTCTAGAATATTTTCTGCATATTTATGACACAAGCAGTCATGTAAAAACCCTGCAGAGAATCCTGGGGTCGGTCTTCTGATATGTTCTAATTCTGGTTGGGGATCTACTGAGGGGGGAAGTGCTTAGCCAAGGGAACATGGCTTTATTTTCTGTACAGGGCACAGGATGGAGTCTCCTATTGAAGTCAATTATCTTACAGTCTGGTAGGGGATTATGAGGATGGAGTGGGAAATGGTTATGCTCTGGAAAAAAAAATAGTAAACAATTCCTTATTTATTTCACTATTTCAATTGTAATATAAAATTATATATATAGAGTCAAAGGAACAGAAGACATAAAAGGAATGAATTGCTGGAATATGCCTAATGCATTTCTAGACTTCGTGTTCCTTTAACCATCAGCATATTCTGTGCAAACAATAAGAGTTATTGCAGGTAAGTAACCATGTTAAGCAGTTGGTAAAAGGTTAGAAGTAGTGAGACTTCTTTGTCTGAGATTCCTGTGAAGCCTTTTATTTATCTATATGCGTACCACAGTACTGCTTCATAAACAATACAACTATCAGAATTCAAGCCATTCCATTATCACTGTAAGGCAGATATACAGCAGGAGACAAAAGGCATCTCAGTTATTCTTAAAGACATTCAGGAATCTTAAAAGCTGCAATCATAAATGCATTTGTTTTACCAGATCCATTGAATTAATTTTATGGTGTGCAGCCAGGGGAAGGAATGTTTGATTTTTTTCACTGAAGTGGTACTAAAGCTATGCTTAGAAAGAGATGAGATCGTAATGGAGAAACGCGCAAAAATAGACTGTGAGCCAGAGGAAGGAGGCAGATTTATTTGTTAATAGAAAGATAAAGATAAAAAAAAAATTTTTAACGATTAGACAGCTGAAACCACAGTTTTATTTTACTCAAATGTCTGATATGCTTGGTAGATATGAATCTCATAGAGAAAAAAAAACACAAAAAAAAACACACACACACACACATAAAAGGTAGCAGCACAATTTGAATAGCAGTTTGGTGCTATCCCCAGGATACGGACCTGAATATTCCAAATGTAAAATTAAAAAAAAACTGACAACACTCCAAAATTCAATGAAAAGCACAACAAAATGTGGCTTTGGGTGAAAGCAGTAGTAAATAAAGCATTTTTAATATAATTATTTTATAACATGCTTTACCATTACTGAAAGTTTAAGATTTATTATTACTGTCTTAAAATTAGAGAGTTAAAACTAACACTTCCCAATTGGTGCTTGACCCACTGAATTACAGCAAGTTTTTTTTTTTCTGTGCAATTTTGTGAATTGGTGCAATCAGAGCAACAGTGATGGCCTTGTTGCACTAAACAGCTTATTAGCATATAACGAAAAAAAGGCAATATCTCCACAACGGAGCTACCGATCAGGAAGCAAAAAACAAGCTTACAGTTCAATATGGACTGTTCTGGTGACAAAATACTTTTAGGCAGATACACAATGTAAAAGGTCCTGAAAGTAAGGTCTCACATACCTGCCTGTTACAAATTGCAAAAGCAACACTCTCTCTTCTTGTGTTAGTTCTTGCACAACCTCCCAGAACCACTACAAAAAAAAAAAAAAGTGTTAAATTTAAAGAAAAAAGCACTTGGGAACCTTTAAAGGAGCATTTATAGTTTTAAATTGTATGGGTTCATATATAAGAAGTAAGAATATTGGAATATATTTATTATGTCTTGTACGCCAGTTTTCTGGTGTACAAGGTATAAAAAGTCAAACATTTTTTGTGCAAACTGCCGATTTGACCAGCGGAGGATGTGCATCTTTTATGAAGAGACGTGGGCTTCGTCATAAAGGAAGCGGCCATCCCGCAGCAATGGACTTAAATATGTCTCATTGCCCATGTATTTTAAAGAACAATTTGGATTTAATAGAATTGTAAATGGTGGGAAAAGAACAAAATACTGCCATATAGTACAGTAGGGACCAAAAGAATGTGCAAATTAACAGAAAGGTATTCAATCCTTTTAAGTGATAATCACTTTGCATTTACTGGTACTTTACAATCATTTTCAATGTCAGGGGATTAGCATATTCTGGTTATTTGCTGCCTTCTACACTCTATAGCATAGTGTGTCTCTGTGTATCTGCATATGCCGTATATAAGGATCATCCAAACTTCACCAATTTAGTGACTGTTCTATTGGGATCTCTAAAGAGATCTTTATGAGGTTACGGTACCAACATCATTTTGGTGATAAAGGAGTATAATCTCTACCCAGTGCAACAAATTTCATAAAAAATGTTTATAAAATAATGGTGGCAGGGATGAATAATATCCTTAAAATTATGGCAGTGCCCAATATGTCGTATATTGTGGAACATGTGGACACCAAAGTCCCTAAGAGATTCTTTTCATTAGTGGATTCTTTGGTCCCCCCATTTGTGTGGGGGAGTGGATGAGCAAAGCTTAAGCTTGCAACACTGTGGCGACCTAAAGATGAAGC
The DNA here is from genome assembly GCA_947044405.1 of Leptodactylus fallax. NCBI lineage: Eukaryota > Metazoa > Chordata > Amphibia > Anura > Leptodactylidae > Leptodactylus > Leptodactylus fallax. The sequence continues at coordinate 7,283,884 of CAMRHE010000024.1, forward strand.
TGGTATTGCCTTAACAGATCTTTTTCTATACTATCTTGCTGCCAGCTTCAATACCTTTATTTTTGGGTCTCCCCCTCTCACCTGCCGTATGTGGATTGCCACCTGGCTTATTTTCTGTAACTGTGATCCTCTGGCCTGTCCTTGAGCACCTTAGCTTCCACCCATGTGGGGTCTTACCTCTCCACCAATTGGCAGACGGGCGTGGGCACAGATCAAGTCAACTGCTTGGTTCTCAGTTGTAGCAACAGAGATACTGCTATGGGATGATCAGGGTCTGGCCAATTCACTGCAGTACAGGACTCTGACTTCTGGGTAGAATGGGAAGTTCTCACTATGGGCCAGCTGGTTGGATGAGATGAATCTGTTTTCTCACCACACAAAATACAGGAGACTAAAGGCCATCAATTTGAGAATGTGGATTACCTCTTTAAGGCTCTATAGAAGTCTGGCTGTCTGTTTCAGCCCAGGACACCCCACCTAAGAAAGCCTAATTAGCATATTGGGTGCTGAAGCTAACAGAACCAACTGCTCATGAACAGTGGAGGCTAGAGAAAAAAATTCCAACTGCGCCAGAATTAGTGGAGCAGTGCCTATTAAAGGATGGAATCAGTGAAAGGTTCTCTAAGTGAGTGAAGCCTTAATTTCTCTCAATTTGCAACAATATCTAGATTCACACAAACACAGACCTGTTCACTTGATAACTGAAATGCCTACCTTTATAACTTGATCATCTTTATCATAGCCACTGGTATATTCTGTATTCTTCATCCAATCATTGACGTCTATTTCTGGCATGCCAGACAAAAGAAGCTCCTTAAATGACAAAATCATCAATGTGCCATTTTCCAATTAATACAATGTTTACAGAGTAATAGAAATCCAAACAATGAAAGCAGTATGGGACTTTATCATCAAGGAACTAGGGCAGACAAGTGAAAGCTGCTGTTCCTGCATGCCACAAGGATGACAATACATCCAATGATTCCTGTTACATTGCAAATAATTAAAAGCAGAACATGTGTGCATACTGTACAATGCACCTATTTCATTTATTACGTTAAAAAGTGAGTTATTTCTATTTATTGTACTGGAGGAAAATACTGATGTGATTACAAAGAATTATCACGTTTTTTGGCTTAGCAACCACATCTTGGCTGAATGTAGAACATCACTAGTGACCCAAAAAAAAGAGCTTACTGGTGCACAACCCAACATAGCAAGCCTATTTAATAATTCAAACAAACGTGTTATTCCGAAAATAAAATACATGGCATAGCTCTGGAGGCTTCCTAGCTCAATTTCAACACCTCTGCAATGTAATTCAAAATTGCAATAACAGCACTGACATGCATGTTACTGAAATATCAAAGACTAAAAAAAATTATACATGTGTAGCAGATTTTAAAAGCTCCAAGCCTCAGCTTTAAAATATACATATTCAGATGTTTAATTGTACAGTGCACCTCTAGCCTTTCAATTGCAAACCAATTTCCAAATAACATGTGGGCTATAATCCAGATAATAAATGTAAACAATTAATAAGTGTCTTATTTGTCCCCTTGTGAGTGCCATGATGTGCTCCAGAATGGTATCAGGAAATTAAGAGAACTGACTGTGCATATTTATCTTTTGCTAGTTAATAATGTGTATCTTTGCGATGTGCAATGTGCAGTAATACTGGCTTCCTATCTTGCAATTACAGAAAAGCTTATTTGCATTGGAGCTCTTCACAGCACATTGGATTTATTTACTCTGTAGATTACAATTCAAAATATGCACAGAAAGATAATTGCAGATAATACATTATTAGTAGTATTGTATATATGACTGCTAGATGCCAGAGGAAAAATAGCAGCACTGTGCTAGTCAACATAAAGCTTACAAAGGAAAATACAGGTTTTGTAACAAAACACGAGGCTTGGGCGATTTATGGGCTGATTACAGCAATTTAGAAAAAAAAGGAAAGAAAAGAAATAACCTACATTTATTCTTTCAAAGCACTGTTGTTTATTTCCTAACATACTATATGGTATCTTCAATGACAGCATCAAACAATTTAACAGAAAGGATCTTTCAATCACAGTCAAATTTTTAGGTAAAGTGGGAGGTGGATCAATGAATTCATATATATTATATATATATTTTTGGTACAGATTTAGTGCTTTATTGCGGCTGATTTAACAAGGCACTGCAACTGGTAAAATCTGCAGTGAACATCTGCAGTATGTTAAATTTACTGTAGGTCAATTTATATTGCCAAGTTTTTCCGCAGCACGTGGATGAAAAATGTTTAACTCTCCACACCCATGTGGATGTACCAAAAAACAGCAACTTCCCCTAAAAATTATTTCACACACAATTTTCTTTTTTAAAAATGCCATGGTAGTTTTTTATGCCACTTTTTGAGACAAAGTCAGAAGTGGAGCCAGCAGACAGGAGAAGGATAACTCTTTCCTTAATTTTCTATTCTCGCTGAATTCACTTTTTCTGTGTGAAATCATTCTAAAATGTAAAAATCATCTGTAAAGATTACATATTTTGTTGAACATCTGTTTACATCCAATATCACATCTTCAGAACGTCACGTGCTCTAAATGCCTTCTATCTTGCAGCACAATTATTATGTCATAAGGCTGTGGTTGGTTGCAACTATAGTTTTTCCAGGGTTTTAGATTCTGAGAAGACGTAGCCCTGTGTATTCCACTGTTAGGCTAAGGCCCACGTAGCATGCCAAGGCAAAAAAGCGGTTCTTCCCACAATGCTCTGCACAGAAAGTTCACAGAGGTTTCCTCTGTGGACTTTCTGCTTCAATTATACCTATAGGGAAACCGCTGGCATTTCCGTAAGTATAAATGACATGCTGTGATTTCCAAAACCGTGACGATTTTGGAAATCACAGCGTGTCCGCTGCGCATATTTTATCGCAAAGTGGGGATGGGATTTGCTAGAGTCCGATCCACTTTGCTGTGACTGTGAAACATATTTCCACAGTCATTTTGCAGGGTTCATTTAGACAGATTTCCACTTGACCCAACAGGGGAATTGTTAAAGGTGTTTTTTTTATGTGCATCTCTTCCATTTCACGAGTCATGTGACGCCATGTTCATCGGTAACATGGCCTAACTGCAGCACAGTCCGATTCAAATTAATGCACTGGGCTGCAATGCCAAGCACAGCCGCTGGACAAACATACAGCAGGGTGCTTGGTGAGTACTGAAGAGTGTGCAGCCCCTTCAAACAGCTGGTTAGCAGAGGCCCAGGTATGGGCCCCAAGCCAGCCTTTAAATGAAGACCTATCCCTTTTATTGCTGTGTATTTACAGCTTGCTTTACTGCTTTGGAGGATAATTTTATATTTTTGTATTATGCAATATACATTTTATGTGTATCTATTTCAAAAGTTTTATTATTAGTGATACATTTTCAGTGCTTTATAGCATAGGCATTACCCAACTTTCAAAATTACTCCTAAATGTAATATATTCTATGTGCCTAGTTATGATGCAATTAATTGGTTCACTGAAGTCCAGTCAGCAGATAGGTTACATGCAGCACCCAACTGTGTTTTTGTATATTTGTAATTGAGGAAACCCCTTTTTATTTTACACACCAAAAATGTGACAGTGATTTATACTCCTTTGTTCCAAAGGGAAGCTGAACATTAAATAAACAGTGGAAGTGCTTTATAAAGTTAAGGGGGTTTCGCCTCAATCATTACATCTTACTAAAGTAATACCCTGTAACTTGTTAACAACCTGCATGATATTAGCATAACAGCTGTTAGTTTTGGTGCCTTTTATTTAGGCTACGTACTGTCGGGAGGGCGGTGTCAGGCAGGAGCAGACAAGGGGTGTGATTCTGAGCTCTGACACTGGCTGCCTCTGATCTGAGCTCTGAATCACACCAGTCTGACACTGCCCTTCTGACATTACAGAGCCTAAATAGCACATCAGGCATCAAAACTAAATGCACTTTTTGCTCGGGAATGGTAGAGGATAGAGAGAAAATTCCAAATGTGCTGGAATCAGTGGAGCGGTTACTATTAACAAAGGCTAAAAACTTGAATTGGTGGAGGTGGTGAAAGGTCCTCTTAAGACATTTTGATCTCTTGGGAACTGTTACCATGCCCGAACGATCAACAGCTCTAACATACAGTCAGGTTTCTGCTACAACTACTAGAATAGAAGAAGATTGTAGCTCTGTTAAGCCTTCGGCACCCTGATTGTGGGGTAAGGATGGGATAGCATGACAGCCAGGGGTCTAACAAATATCCTTTGCAAAAACCAAGGTAAAACCCGTGTCACCCTTCCCCCCAAAATTTATAACAGCTAATTAAGTACCTCAAAATGGTACCAATTACAACTCATCCTGGAAAATAAAGGCCCTTATACAGATACATCAACAAAAAATATGAAAAATTACAGCTCTCAGAATGACATGACACATATTTGACCATGCCATAATTATAATGTGCCAAATAATAAAGATAACATATAGGCCATTCATACAAAACTAGATTTTTTTTAAACCTGCTGGACAGTGCAAATATTTTATAACATGAAAATATATAAAGTGAGGGGGAGAAAGATCACTGACTGGGATTGTGCAATATATTTATCACTAAAAACCACAACACTGTCTACTTAAAAGAAATGTATAATAAACATCAAGAATAACATGGCATCTTAATGTATTAAAGCAAAAGTAAAGTGTACAAAGCTTACCAACTCAAATTCATCAAAAAGCTGTATTAAAGAAGGTGGTATGAACATGTGGAACCCCTGCAAAAATCCATTGATTTGTGGCTGAATGGCTCTTGTCATTCGAAGTTCAGTAACAAGCTGGACATATTCTGCCTGTGATGGAAAATAATAATGATTAAAAAAAAAGAGAAAGAGAGAGAAAAACAGCCATCCAAATTCAATGTGGCTGCTGTGTGTTTCATTACTAAAGCAACCCTTCATCTAACATCAAGTACAGCTTTGTAATTTTTTTTTTTTTTCAGAAAAAAAAAAAACTATCAAACTACATTCCAAGACACAAGATATTCTTCAATAAAACGGCTCCTCCATCTAGCATCATTTTCTAGTTGCCAGTAACAAGGCTTCAAGGCTGCTGCATATTAGGTACTGCATTAATGCGTACAACAAATTATTTTTTTAATCATTTTTTTAAACACCATTGCAAATTACTGAACATACACATAAATGCATCCTAAATATTGTATAATATGATTAGTTTTGTAAAATTGGTAGATATTAAAAAAAAACAAAAAAACACAAATGCAGAGATACAGTGACATCTAGTGGAAGACTAGAATCCTTATTAAACAAAAAATGAAAGGACATGAGGAACACTGCGCACTATAAAATGGTACAATATGTTCTGAATATAATACAATGATCTATTGTGAATGGCAAGGTGTTGTATTAAAGCATGCACATACAGTATAATGACTTCACAAAACTGTAATTATAGGAGATGGATTATTCTAAAAAATAAGCATTACAGATTCTGTGGCTCAAACACTGCCATTAAGACAGACAGAGAACAAGAATGCTGCATTATAGTTGACTGTCATGTAGAATATGATCCATTGCTATGGTTTTGCACAGCTTATGTTAGAATGTTCCAATAAATATATCATGCACTATAAAGAGGCTATTGGCTTTGCAGTGAACAGGGAGGAGGCCACATGTGTGAGTCTCTTTCCATTCACATTTATAAAAGTTCACAGAACAGTAGAGTAAGTTGGTTTTACTGTTCTTAAAACTCCATTTTCTGCAACAGCAGCGCCAGTAGGAACAGGAGATAGGTATCTGTGATAAGAATATCAATTTAAGACAAAGAAACCAATTAGAAAAATCTCTGTAACAATGTATCACTGGGAGACTAAAAAAAAAAGTAGATTTTTTAAAATTTCCATTGATATCTATTACAAAATAACATGGATTACAACTGAAAACATGGCGACAAATGCTACTTGAGCAATATAACATTTGAAAAAAGGTGGTAGTGTTACATTTGTAAGATGTACATTATAAATGCGTGCTGATACTTCTACATCTCCATATTTACGGTATTTATTATTTTTTTATCAGCTTTTTATCATTTCTCCTCCCGACAGTCCGATTGATGGTTTACTGAACTGTCAAAAAATTTACTGATAATAAGACATGTAGAATAATGCTCTATTAGGTCAAACAATATTCACTGAAAGGTATAGACACGAAAACCAATAGCAAGCAAAGCTAAAACCTAATTTTTAATCTAGTCTCATTAAAACAAAAGGTAATTATGTCCCTCAATCATTTGTATGTTAAAGACTTGTACAAAGCCATCGAGGACCGGTGTTCTATTCCAGATGGTTCTGCAATAATTCCTTAGGGGAGGGGAATACACTCCCTACCTATTTTGGTCTGGGATTAAATTGCTCCAAAGCCTGATTGTCAGGGTCACTAGTAACAAACACTAGTCCCAATCTAATTGATCATAATAATACTAAACCTTCCACTAAAGCACCTCAGAAAGACCCTACATGTTTCTAAATGAAAATGCATCCTCAGGGGTCAGATTATGATAATATAGTATAGCCATATGTATATAGCCATTACTGGCTCACAAAACAAATGGACATGATGTCTGCATTAATGGCAGCAGAACCTGCTGAATGGTCCATCAGTTTTTGCTGTATGATGTCCAATAATTCTGACACTACTTTTCTAACTTTTTAGTCAGTTGTATCAGTAATATAAGCCCATTTGCTAGAATATTTTCATGAGCAAAACCAACCCCCTTTTTGATCAGGATAAACTGCCATGTGTGCATATATAAGGAGTAACACTATTTTAGGCCATTATATGACTTCTATTCTGGACTTTCAGCAGTTTTGCTTTCCCTGATAAAGTGGGTGGAGATTAGCTGCTATAATGTCTGCCATATGTTGCACATGGAGAAAACGGGACACCTCTCCCGATTTCTCACATGCTTATCATCATCATCATCATAATCATCATCAAGGACCTTAGAGTGGACTTGTAGTGAAATAGAAACTTGCTATTTAGCCACCCTAGAGCAGTGGTTTCCAAACGGAGGGTCGTGTGAATACTATCAGGGGGTCGTAAGCCATTAGTAGTAATTAGGTTGTGCAGTGCTGTGCTACAGTCCTGACATGGCAACTGATAAAGATCAGCCGCCATATCTGTAGAAGAGCACGAACAGCCTTCAGTAGTAAGACCAGGTGAGGTGAGTAAAAATAAACAGCTATACTCACCTCTCCTGGACTTCCAGCAAAGTCCCGGCATCTTCCAGCCATTTGAGATGTCACGCGCCCCCAGGGGTCACCACTGAGGCATGTGATTGGGCCTCAGCAGTCACATAGGACGTGCCAATGTCATAACGCTAGGTCAGTGCATCATGACATCAATGCGCCACATCGGGCACCTGACGTCACAAGAGGCCTGAAGAGGATTCAAGGTGACGGCAGGACGCTGTGAGAATGACCAGGAGAGGTGAAGTAAAGTGAGTATATGTTTGTTATTTTTCCTCCCCTGGGCCTCAACTGACCCAGCATTATGATTTCAGTGTGCCCCATGTGACTGCTGAGGACCAATTACGGTGATCATTATCAGCCACCATACTGGGACTGTAGCGCAGCGCTGAACAGCCTAATGGTTGATGGTTCACATCACCCCCCAGAGGGACATGACCCACAGTTTGGGAACCACTGCTCTTGACCACCAGCTGAAACCAACCGTATTTACTTACTGTATTGCATGTATTTTTCCTTGTGTGTTAGGTCAGTTAAGTTAAAGCAAAATGAAAATGTTCACTAGATGAAAAAAAAAAAAAAAAAATGTTACAGTGCAGTAGGAGATGCTTTTTAAATATATCAGGTGTCTGTTAAATTCCGTGGAAACAGCCCTGCTGCAATGACAAACCTGACAAAATATAAATTTTAGTACCCTAAAAAAAAGTTTGCCAGAGAAAAAAAAAAAAAAAAAAAAAAAAAGAAGTGTAGCGTCCTGACAGAGAAACGGGACATGTTGAAAAGCAGACAGAAAAAGAATGCTTATTTCATACAACATTCTGAAGAGGGTCAGGAATGGATTGACCTACCAGAGAAATCTCTAGCAGGCTCAGCTTCTGACACTGTAATACAGGGGTAGACAACCTTTTTTGTTTGGCGTGACGATTTTAATTTAAAAAAATCAAAGATGAGGTACTCGGAGTGCCAGTAAATAATTGTAAGGCTGACGACCCCTAAACTAAAGTCATATACCACAAACCATAACACAGAAGTGCTGCCACCAGATGCTTTAGGACACATGCGCTTACTGCTATTTCTTGGGACGCACCTGTACCTTCCGATTAGAAGCAATGAAAGTACATGTGCATCCCCCAATTAGTGGTAAATGTATGTGTCCAGGAGCCACGTATGGCAGCATCCTTATGGTGGAAACACACTATGTATGTGAATGCAGCTATATTCTTAGTCCACTGGAACTTTTACTTCGATCTAAAACTGTGTTCACATTGTGCATTTTTGCACAAAAAAAAAAAAATGCCTGTGTTTTCTTTGCAAAAACACACCATTATACAGAATGATGTCCCATAGCGGCTCCTGCATATGGTATTATGTCTCATAGCCTCTGCACACGGTATTATGTTCCATATTGGCCCCTGCACAAGGTATTATGTCCCATAGTGGCCCCTGCACACGGTATTATGTCCCATAGTGGCCCCTGCATATGGTATTATGTCTCATAGTGGCCCCTGCACACGGTATTACGTCTCATAGTGGCCCCTGCACATAGTATTACGTGTCATAGCAGCCTCTGCACATGGTATTATATCCCCTAGCGACCTCTGCACACAGTATTATATCCCATAGCGGCCTCTGCACACAGTATTATGTCCCATAGTGGCCCCTGCACACGGTATTATATCCCATAGCGGCCTCTGCACATGGTATTATGTTCAATAGTGGCCCCTGCACACGTTATTATATCCCATAGCTGCCCCTGCACACGGTATAACATTCCAAATTTTATAATATTGCAATTTTCGCCACTCACTAGCTATTATTACACTGTTGGGTCTCTTGAGACCCCAGAGTATAATAAGCAGAGGGCCAAGAGAGGTGACAAGCACAAAAAACAATGTTATTCACCTTCCCTGTGCTCTGGAGCGGCTTTGTTCTCTCCGGCACTTCTGACTGGGTCTCAGGGGTCACGTTGGCGTCATTATGTGTAATGACGCCGGACGAGAACTCTGAGGCCCTATCAACGGTCGATGACTTCAGGCAGAAGCACCTTCAGAGCACAGAGCTGCCGCGAAGCGCAGGGAAGGTGAGTAACATTGTTTTTTTACGTTTCATCACTTCTCCTGAGCCTCCACTTATTATACTCTGGTTCTGAAGAGACCCCACAGTATAATAATAGTAGTTTAGTTTCGGCTGTGTTTGGTCCAATCGAAACAGCTGGGCGAGGACTCGGGCTGCCCGTGCCAGGGAAATAAGCCTCGCGTGCCACTCTTGGAACGCGTGCCGGGGTTGCTGACCCCTGTCCTAGACTAATAAAGTGATGGCAAAACATCATGATGCCAATGGTGCATTGAAATGGAGTGAGACCAAGGTGATCACTGTAATGGTATGGTATAAAAATGGACAAATCCAATAAGAGGACTATAACCCCCTTAAAGTGCAAGTAAACAATGAAATAAACACATAAATCGAATCTGTCCCTGATGCACCATTCAGTACTCAGTAAAGAAACATTAAAGGGAATCTGTCAGGGCAATTTGGGACACTAAACCACCCACACGTCCATATGGACCTGGGGGTTTAGAGTCCCAAATCACCCTGTTATAATGCAATCCATTGCCGCATTAAAAATAAAAAAGCTTTATACTCACCCTGCCGCCGTACTCCCCGTGCCTGCGCAATTCTTCAATGAAGCCAGAGGAGTACACCTCGGCTTCAGTGCACACGCCCCGCAAATACGCAGTGAAACTGGGGTGTCCATCTTTGGCTTCACGGAAGAATAGCACAAGCGTCGGGAGGCGTGCCAATGAAGATGCTCATGAATAACCTGGACTGGACTGTTCTCACCGAACAGCGTCAATTGGACCCTTCTCTAGGTAGGTATAAAGGTTTTTTATTTTTAATGCGCCTGCGGATTGCATTACAAAAGGGCGATTTGGGAGACTAAACCCCAGGTCTATGAGGACCTGTGGGTGGTTTAGTGTCCCAGATTGACCTGACAGATTCCCTTTAAGTGTGGGACTTGGTGTATACTCAACAGATTTCAGAAAGAGCATCTGCAGAATGCCAAGTCTATCATACGTAAGTAAATTATCCAGGTCCAGAACTGGCAGCAATCATGGTCTTCTGCTCGAAAAGGTGATCTTACAGGGAAGACTTGAGAGCATATTGGACCATTCCTGTAAAACCTTTAAATAAGCAAACAATGGATTGGCTTAAACAAAACCAACAAATAACAGCTGCTCAACCCCTCTCTAGGTCTCAATACGACTGCTTTGTCCTAGGGTCTGTGATGCAGTGTGTACACTCAATCCAATAGCTGCTGCTAGATAGCAGGTGCTAACAGAGCATCCATAATGGGAGAAAGGATCAAATGTTTTCTCTCCGAATGAAATTCACTAATAAATGTGTATGGAGATGTTCTCACTTGGGCAGATGGACAAGATTACAAGGAGTACAAAAGCAGCAACTGACCAGGGGCCTCCACAATCCAGTTCCCTCCAGCCTCTCTCATGCATTTACAGCTGCTAAACATGGGAGCCTAGAAAGATTCAAGGCATACTTACAACAATAAGATTTAATGTATGGTAGAAGAGGTGTGTATGCAGCTTTGGAATATATCTACAGCCAGATCATTATTTTCCTTGCACTCAGCTTCAATGCTCCATTTCTCTGCACTGAATCTAGAATACTGGAATACAGTGGTCTAACATGCAGTTCAACTGCACATCTGCCAACACCTATCACCCAAAAGGAAAAAAAAGACAAGATAAACCTTTATTTTCCTGACGGCAGGGTTCATATGTATTTGATTGTCAATAGGTTATTAAATGGATTGTTCAGAACCTGGCAAAGTTGGATACTGATGACTTATCCACCGAATAGGTCATCAGTATCAGTTTGTGCGGGGTCCAACACCTTGGCCCCTGCGCCGATCAGTTGTTTAGACCACCAGACACTGTATACTAGGCATACAGCTCTGCTCCTATTCAAGGTATATAGAAACCACAGCACACACCCTTGGTATTTTCAGAAAACAGTGAAATGTGCTTTTAGTTATAATCACCCAGCCCTAAATGATAAGTGCTAACAATATTTATGTAACATTATTTTTCCACAATTCTAAGATAGTACAAGAATGTACGGTAATAGATAGTCCTTATCCATGAAACACAATTCATTGCAATTATCTATGCTGCATAAGATCTTAAATCCTGCTAAATAAAACTTGAAGCTAAACATCCTTCTACAATAGCCTATAAGTCCCAGAATTCAGAATTCCTTACCCAAACAAAGAGCTGTTCTATTTTGCTGTGCTTTTCTCTACCATGTCTGTGTCTTGCAGATGTATGCATTTCACAAGGTAAAAAGAAATTGCTGGAGCTACCCTCCAGCAATTGTTAAGAGGTCAGCACTCGGCAGACTAAAGAAAAACACGCAGCAAAGATGTTTACAGTGTGGATACAAGCCGGTACGAAACACCAACTCATTCCAGCAGCATTTGTTATTATCAATTGTTTTATCAGAAACGCGATAAACTAGAAAATTAGTGCAAAAGGATACAAAGAGCTTTTCCACATTCATGGTTAATTGAACGGCTGTCTAAACCAGAAGAAGCACAGCAATTAAAACTGAAGACTCATCTCAAAATGATATCCTTGGAATAAAGCGTGCACTTATGGGTTGCATAATCTCATTTTCTTCAGACTTACTTTACCCTTTACTGTAATATAGATCTCATATTTCAAAGTAATCCCAATAATTTTAGTTATATAGACAGACAAAGATATACATACAATATAAACATAATGTAGATGTACACACTATATATCTCCACATATACATATAAACACAATATAGAATATATTTTAACTGCAGACTGTGTGACAATATTTCTTGTGCTTTATGCGGTAGTCTTCTCATGTGCACTCTGTCTTGAAAGACACTAGCAGCTAATGAAATGTATTTTACTGTGATCCTCGGTGTGAAAAAAAGGAATGTGCCAAACAGCCCAGAAAACCAACCTAAGTGTCTGCCTGCTATAGCAATAGTTTTTCCCTAAGACTTGCAGAGGGAGAAAGTGTGGGTGGTGATCTTGAAAGTGCACAGTGAATGTCAAGGCTAATAGCATAAATGAAGCCGAGAAGCCAATGCAGACTAGTAAAGTAGAAATGTTTTAAGAGCAAATATTATTATGGAATATTATTCATAAAGATGATATGAGCTGTAAAAAAAAAAAAAGGAAAAAATACAGCACATGAACAAGATTAACATAAAATGAAATAAATAATATGAAAAATGCAAACAGTAGATTTAACTTTGCAACTAGAAAAAAAAAAAAAAAAGAAACGTAAAGAACATTTCTTGGTTCCCCTAGAAACTGAACTAGATATAAATCTATCAACACACACACATTTCCATCCATTTGTTGTCTGGGTTAATAGTTTCCATGAAGAACATTTCAAGTCATTACTCTAATGTTCTTCCTTTATAAGCCATTAAAACAGGATTACAGGACAGACTGAAGTGACCTCCTAGTGTTAGTTGTAGGGAGAAAAATAAGATTAATAAGGAAAGTGTGATTAAAAATAAAGACACAAAAAGATGTGAGTGAGCACTACCCAACCTCTTGAAAATATATAATTAAATATCTAGACATCATATATTCATGGTAAAATATTCATGACATTCTTTTCCCAGAACAAGCCCGGCCTGACCTGTATCTGGCACAATTTCTTTAGCCTGTGTCATGCAATGCAATTATCACTTTGTCTTAGAGCAAGGTGATCTCCATTTTCCTTAACACAACCAATGCTTTCTATACGACACGTAATTTATAGCAGTGAATTTCCCAGCACTTGTACACATGTAAGAAAAATAGCATACACACCATTACCTAGCCTTCAGCCCTAAATCACCCAAGTCTTCAATCATGTATCATTGTTCTGCTTTTTTTTTTTTAATTCTCCCCAGACAAAAAGCAAAGACATTTACTGAAACATAAGGCTGGGTTCTCCCTCGAAGTCAATCTGTGTATTTGTCATAGGAAAATGGATGTTCATAATTAAAATTGTGGCAGAGACCAGAATCTAAACATTTTTCTGTGCTGACACTTTGTGACAAATGATGGATATAAGCACCATGACACAGAATGTAGATTATTTCTGCTAAACGCAGCTAATAAATGGAAGGCTGTCATAATTTTCCGTCTGTGCTTTGCTGTTGGGATAACACGCTGCTGATTAAATAGAAATATTAATAAAGGGAAACGCAGTACCCAAAATAACATCAGAGATTCCAGTAATATTGAGTGCCACCTCTCAACACCATGCAAAGCATTCATGTATAATTTATTGGAACAGAGGAACTCATCTAGATGGGCTCTTGTCTGCTGAAACTTCTCCGCCAGTTACTTTTCAGCTAAGCCAAAAGCACACAAACTTCGAGCTCATGTTTAGGGAATTCCAAAGAAAGAAACAGTTTAGCACTGTTAATAATATGATGGATTAGTAATGTCACTTACTAATGGCAGCAGAGAGACTCCTAAAGGTTTTGAATTTTCCATACAGATATCATACCCCAGTGGAATAGATACAGTAGTTTTGGAACGATATCAGAGCATGAAGTGTATCTTTCCAGAGACAGTTTACAAGCAGATCTTGACACTGATCTCATCACTCACCTTGTTCTCCTGTGTAACAACTATGCTTGCCCCTCCTGGTTTTAAGGGCACTTCTTCCATAGCTCCAAATACATCAGTCTCCACAGAGAATGTAAGTTCCAGTCCCAGGTCACTAATATCATTATCTAAAATCCACTGCAAGTTCTTTGCGTATTCTGGGTCAATGGAGGCCACGTCCTGATAATTTACTGGGATACCTGCAGTATTAAAGCATGCAGATATTTAGGATGAGATTTCTTCCATCCAATTTACTAGTTTATGCATTTATAGCACAAGGCTGCCCTCTTCAGCAGAATGAATGTACTGCAGTTAACTAAAGACTGTCAGCTATTTACCACGTTTTACGTATCTTTAAGAAGAGATACATGTATACTCTGCTTTACCATACAACTAGTGGCTGTTTGTGATTAGTTGTGTATTAGCCTGCTGTGTAATTTATTTCTACCAAGCACCTTCCTATAAATGGTAAAGTCTACAGGAAACAGCAATATATGGTAAACCCATTTTGAGTGTGTGAGTGTGTGATGTGTGTGTGTGTGGGAGGGAGGGGGACTCTGAGATTCAGAACACAATTCTTATCACAGATTTCCAATTTAAAGGCGTTCTGCCATCCTGCAAAGTGATGTCATACCACTAACATATGCAATCACCTTGTGATAGGTGGAACTGATTCGAATTATCAAGAGTAATGAAGGGGTTGCAGTTTGGCACCTGATACTCTACACAGCTCCAGGCAATTGCAGCATGGCCCAATTCAATTGAGTAGGACTGCATACAGTTCCCTGTCCAGCTGAGCGACCAGCAGAGGTGCTGTGTGAGGAATCCTTATAGAAGGTGGTGCAGTGCTACACCAGATTTGCAGCCATTTCATTATCAAGATTGGTGGGGGTTACTGAATCCATCATAAAGTAATCCTAATAATGTGCCATTACCTGCATAAGATAAGAATACCAGCTCTACTGAATTACTTACTACACTACAACATTTTATGACAGAATAAAGGGACAAAAGCTTTAACCCTATTCCCTAAAGGCTGAGGATCACTAAATCAAGATAATATATGTATGAGTGTCTGAGGTAGTAGGTCTGGTGCACCGAGACACCATCTGGCCATTGGTCTACATTTCTGTACCTATTCTATCCCTAGTAGTATCACCCCAATGCAGCCAATTGGAAGTCACTGAATTGTTGGCTACATTAAAATGAACCCAAACGGAAAGAATAGGTCGCCACATGTAGACCACTGACTGGATGGTCTCTGGGTTGAATAGACCTATAACCTCAGACTCTCAAAGATATAAGTTGCACCCAAGGCAGCTATAGGTTTGGTGCTTTCAAAGTCGTCGTTTGTTCACTATTATTTTTAAAAATATTATTAGAGAGTTACATTATAAAGGTCCTTTTCCTTTCAGTGAATTATCTAGCATAGTATTAAATACAACTTATTATAGCATTTTAATGGAGCCAAGCTTCAATAACATAACATATGGAAAGGGATGACTCAGTTTCATGAATAAAGCAACCATGTTTTACTAAGCCCTTTAAAGCTTTAAAGTTATAAACAACTTTACATAAAGAAATAGTACAGGTTAATATAAGAAACTTTGCAATACATCTTAGTAAAGAAATATGATTTCTCCTCCAATTTTCAAGCTGAGTTACTTTCTACATATTAGTCTAGAAAGAGAGGAGGGGGTTTTAGGAGGCTGCTAGAAAAGACACTCAAATAATTTCTGCTGCGGCACTCTGCTACTCTATGCTCTTTTAAGACTGCTAGGTTGTAGATTAGAGACTACCACTGCACAAAATTAGGCAATAAATCAATTAACTGCCAGTAGCAGCAGCAGCCTTCTACTCCACCCTCCATTCTCTATATTTATTTTTTATGTGTGAAGCTAGATACAGAGAGGAATCTTATGTAAAAGACAGTCAGACTGAAGTAGAAGGAGAATAGCTTAATTAGTGGTGAAGGAAACAAAACTCATTAATAAGTTTCTTATATTCATATGTACTATTCATAAATTGAAATTTGTTTATAACTGGAGGTACGCTTTAAGAATGCCAAATTGTTGCAGTCAGCAAGTACATACAGGTAGCCCACTTCACATTAATCCACCATCAACGATAGTAGAATTGTTTGCATTCATACCAAGGATGTGCTTGTAAAATGACCTGGTGAAGTAAATGTTGACCAGCTGTCTGTGATAAAGTGCAAGTCCCAGGATCTCGCCAGCAAATCGGAAGTAGTTTAAGTGGTCTGGATTTACTGAAGAGTTGCTATTTGGCTGGAATGTTGTTCCTATTCAATGGCAAAAACAAAAGAAAATAGAAGCACATATAAAAAAATTTTCTGTGTATGTTAATGTAGCTGCACAGTTATCTCTAAACACCTACCATCTGCAGATTGTGTGAAAAGTGCATAGTCAGGATTGATGATTTCAGAAGAAAGAATATCAAACCACTCCCGTACAACTCCTTGACCCTATAACACAGATTTATATCCAAAAATAATTAGAATTTTGACTATTAAAATTTGATTAGTGTTTATGACAAAATGGCAGCCTTAAAATCAAACAGTCTTGGAGGCTAAAGTCTGTAAGTCATATTGGTTTCTGATAAAGCTATATAACATTGACTGCCATTACAGTATTTACATGGCTAAAATTCACTAAAAGTTTCAATTTGATTTTTTTTTAAACTTGAACAACCATGCAGATAAACCATCTGCCCTGTACCTGTGACATCACCCACCTCCTATGTGCCTTTTCTTTCATGACCTGCACCCCAATAGCACCATTACATTTTCAGCTTGCAATGGCCATAGTGGGCAGTCATGTGACTGTTTGCTTACTAGTAAAAATTACATTTCCCAGGTATACCTTGCTTTCTAACTGCCGCACTCGCTATTACTCCTAGTAGAAATCATTCATGCATTGCGTATGCTCTGTTAGGATGGGACATACATGGTTATATAGATAACTGATCTATTAAGCAGGTATAGGAAGGGGAAAGCAACAAACGGGGCAGGATTGTCCTGAATGAAGATGGACTACAGGTTGTATCCATTGAAAACAGTGCTCATACAGTGGTAGGGATAGGGGCATTTCATTAGGCTTTTCCTAGTGTATATATATATATATATATATATATATATATATATATTTATGCTAATTGCTTTCAATAGGTGACAGTGATATTTTGTAACTTCATTTTATATGAAATATGATTGTTATTGTGGGACTACCCCTTTAATGTTACAGCATTATCATTATGTTCTTTGAAGATCTCGAAAAGCCACAGTAACTTAAAGCATACCTCCAGTTATGAACAACGCTTCCTAAGAGAATAGTTCAGGTGAAGATAAGAAACTTTTTAATATATTTTATTAAAGAAATAGGTTTTCTTCTCCACTTTTCAGGCAGTTACTTACTACATATTAGTCTATAAAGAGGGGAGGGGGAAAAGGAGAATGCTACAAAAGACACTCTTGCTGCTTCTACACTCTGCTACCACTGCTAGGTTTCTAAACAGAGAGTACCAGTGCACAGAAGAAGGCAAAAAAATCAACTAACCAACTAGCAGGGGCATCCTACTCTGCAAAGACAAATCTAAGGTAAACAAGCAGTCAAAATTAAAATAAGGAGCAGGAAAGCAGGAAACAGAAATCCTTAAGATATATGACAACGTTTCTTACATTGAAATGCACCTATTCATCTATGAAAGGTTGTTTATAACTGGAGGTACACTTTAAGTCTATTTAAGCATTATTTATTATTATTATTATTATACAGGCAAATTAGGCTCTGTTCACATCTACATAGTTATTTCCATTGTTCTACTCTGTTACAGGAAAATTAAAAAAAAACAAATTAAATAACAAAAGCTCCACACATGTTGCATGAAAGACACCAATGGCTCCATCTACTTATGATAGGATCCACTGGGTTTCTCTTATGCTGTCCACCATTTTACTGAAGAGGTTATTTCCTCAGGCATTTTAACTAAACTTGCATTGTAGGATCCTAAACAGAGCCTCCAACTTTTCATAGTATCCAAAGTTATTCCACTTGAAAGAAACCAAGGTTTCTCTAAAAATGAAAAAATAATATTTGTTGACCTTCAACATTCAAGGAAGCTTTTTTATACATTTACATGAAGTGATCAGTGGTGTCTGGTAAAACTAAGTCCTGAGGTAGACCATTCCAAATAGAGAAGATCCCCTCTTGTCAATGAGGTAACCATGAAGTGAACAGCAGATCACAGTATTTTTGTATGGGCAATTTATATATTTGTACCAACTGATCATGCTCATCATTACCTGCTCTTTTTCTATTTCTATAGCGACTTTTCATAAAATGGTGAGCTGAATATTGCAGATGAGACTGCGATTTTCTGTACAAAACACACTAAATATTACTCTGCATAATAAAGCAATCTTCATAAAAAGGTTGGGTAACTTTGTAAAAACATTCCATCATTCACCTTGTACAGACCCTAGGTTACAGCCCTCATAATGTCCGCAGAGTTCCATTCACAATTTACATTTAAATGTGTTTGTCATCAGACGGATGTTCCTTAATATCATAACCGAGATTCTATAATGCAGGGGTCCATCAGTTCTTCTTTTATCAGATTATCATACAGTGCCTCGTATAACTACTCCAACTCTGGATGCAAATCTCTAGCACAAGCTCTGTGAAGACACTGAGCAAGCAAGAAATCTGGGAGATATTAGACTGAAAGCCTGAAGAAACTGTGAATGGCTCTCTGGATTATAGTGCAGGCTGTAACTCAGGATAAGTACAAGTAAATTACGTACGCTAATTATATATGGCAGGCATGAAGCATGTCATAATGAATATCTAGTATGAGATGTAATTCCTGGTTTATTGGAATTCAATAACTGTAAAAAAAAAAAACATTCATCATTAAAACAGTTTCATCAGATCCTTATGCTACCATATCAGAGGGCACCATGAGATATAGGGCAACACTCTGGGCTTGGGAACTGATCCGGTAGTTTTGAAGATTTGATTAAGTATTTTCATGAAATAAGCTGTGTATTATATCCTGCCAGGAACTGTGATCCTGCTTTCCCCACACACAGTGATTGACAGCTTTTCTTGTGTGAATTTGTATATTGGAAGATCTGTCAATTACACTCTGAGGGGCAAGAAAAAGCAGGCTCATAGGCTCTCTCTAGAATTCCTTGTCGCATATCAACAACTTAATCAAATCATAAAAAATCTTATGTCCCAGGGGTCAGCATACAAAGATTTTTTTCCTGTGAACATGACCATATTTAAATCTGTAGACAACTGAAAGTTAAACATTTTAGCAAATATGTGTACAAGTCCATGAAAAATGGCATGGACAGCACATGGATGGAATCCCTTAAAAAAATTAGCCTGGGCCGCAAAATGTACAAGAAAAAGACCGGCACTGAGTTTTGTGGCCCAGGTTCTCAGCCTCCACATAGACCTGTCATCTGACCTTTATCAATCCCCCCACTCCTTTTCATCCTTGGTAGGGGATCTGGAGACCTTCACTTGGCTTGTCTGCTGCTCTATTTTCAAGATTAACATCCTTCCCTGAATCCTGCATCTCCTGCAGGTCCTGCCGATTCAGATCCCCAGGGTCTTCTCTATTTATTTGGGCAATAAACCAGTGTGAATTGCTAAGTCTATTTTGTATTTCCTCAAACCCTTGGGGGTGTTGCCTAATATTTACGCCTATTTCCAAACAGTCAACCTCTCGAGGATGGTGGACTGGCATCACCAAGTTATGGGTATCAAAGAAGTCTTCCTTCAGCTCCACCCTCCTCACAGGGGCTGCATGGCTTGACACGGTTCCACAGTTGATAGCTGCACTCTAAGATCACCCCACTTTAACTGCTATGACCAAACTCCCACTCCAACCTATATTTTCCTATATTTGTCATCCCCAATTTCCCTCCTGGCATGGACGACCCTCTGTTTAGGAGATGGTACAGAGCAGGATTTTCAAGGGCTGCACACTTCCTCAGAGGGGCAACATGGACAGTGCAGGAAGTTCTGGGCTCCTCACCTGAACCCTGCACCCTGGGGACTTGGAGAGTGACCGAGTTGACACATTATTTGAGATCCTTACCACCACCAGCCATTTTCTCCCAACCAGTCACTGCCTTCGAGACACTCTGTTTGGGTTCTACTACCCTGGTTAAACACATACTCTCCCTGGCATTATTGGCCGCACCTAGTCTCTCAATTAATACATTACTAATACATTATACAGTGGGGAAAAAAAGTATTTAGTCAGTCACCAATTGTGCAAGTTCTCCCACTTAAAAAGATGAGAGAGGCCTGTAATTGACATCATAGGTAGACCTCAACTATGAGAGACAAAATGAGAAAACAAATCCAGAAAATCACATTGTCTGATTTTTAAAGAATTTATTTGCAAATTATGGTGGAAAATAAGTATTTGGTCAATAACAAAAATTCATCTCAACCTTGTGAAGACTTACGCTTTCTGTAAGTCTTCACAAGGTTGGCACACACTGTTGCTGGTATGTTGGCCCATTCCTCCATGCAGATCTCCTCTAGAGCAGTGATGATTTGGGGCTGTCGCTGGGCAACACGGACTTTCAATTCCCTCCAAAGGTTTTCTATGGGGTTGAGATCTGGAGACTGGCTAGGCCACTCCAGGACCTTGAAATGCTTCTTACAAAGCCACTCCTTCGTTGCCCTGGCGGTGTGCTTGGGATCATTGTCATGCTGAAAGACCCAGCCACGTTTCATCTTCAATGCCCTTGCTAATGGAAAGAGGTTTGCACTCAAAATCTCACGATACATGGCCCCATTCATTCTTTCATGTACAAGGATTAGTTGTCTAAGTCCCTTTGCAGAGAAACAGCCCCAAAGCATGATGTTGCCACCCCCATGCTTCACAGTAGGTATGGTGTTCTTTGGATGTAACTCAGCATTCACTCTCCTCCAAACACGACGAGTTGTGTTTCTACCAAACAGTTCTACTTTGGTTTCATCTGACCATATGACATTCTCCCAATACTCTTCTGGTACATCCAAATGCTCTCTAGCAAACTTCAGACGGGCCCGGATATGTACTGGCTTAAGCAGGGGGATACGCCTGGCACTGCAGGATCTGAGTCCCTGGCGGCGTAGTGTGTTACTGACGGTAGCCTTTATTACGTTAGTCCCAGCTTTCTGCAGGTCATTCACTAGGTCCCCCCGTGTGGTTCTGGGATTTTTGCTCAACGTTCTTGTGATCATTTTGACCCCACAGGGTGAGATCTTGCGTGGAGCCCCTGATCGAGGGAGATTATCAGTGGTCTTGTATGTCTTCCATTTTCTAATTATTGCTCCCACAGTTGATTTCTTCACACCAAGCTGCTTGCCTATTGCAGATTCAGTCATCCCAGCCTGGTGCAGGTCTACAATTTTGTTTCTGGTGTCCTTCCACAGCTCTTTGATCTTCACCATAGTGGAGTTTGGCGTGTGACTGTTTGAGGTTGTGGACAGGTGTCTTTTATACTGATAACAATGTCAAACAGATGTCATTACTACAGGTAATGAGTGGAGGACAGATGAGCCTCTTAAAGAAGAAGTTACAGGTCTGTGAGAACCAGAACTCTTGCTTGTTTGTAAGTGACCAAACTTATTTTCCACCATAATTTTGTGTCTCATAGTTGAGGTCTACCTATGATGTCAATTACAGGCCTCTCTCATCTTTTTAAGTGGGTGAGCTTGCACAATTGGTGGCTGACTAAATACTTTTTTCCCCACTGTACATTATCAAGCATGTAACCTATCGACCATGCCTCAAATCAAAGTCACTCAGATGACTTGGTTTTTTTCATTCTAATGTAGATTCACCATGAAACCAATCCACCGAAATTTGACACTCATTTTTATGCTGCTCTCCCAGGTCACACGTCTAATTTACAGATAGGAAAGCTCCAATTATGAAAGCACAGGTATCTACTATGGCCATTTAGTGTATACTATGATAGAGTAACATGAAAGACTGGACAGATGTACATAGTAGTAACATACAGTCATGGCCAAAAGTTTTGAGAATGATACAAATATTAATTTTTACAAAGTCTACTGCTTCAGTTTTTCTAATGGCAATTTGCATATACTCCAGAATGTTATAAAGAGTGATCAGCTTAACAGCAATTACTTGCAAAGTCAATATTTGCCTAGAAAATGAACTTTATCCCCCAAAACACATTTCAACATCATTACAGCCCTGCCTTAAAAGGACCACCTAACATCGTTTCAGTGATTGCTCCATTAACACAGGTGTGGGTGTTGATGAGGACAGGGCTGGAGATCAATCTGTCATGATTAAGTAAGAATGACACCACTGGACACTTTAAAAGGAGGCTGGTGCTTGCCATCATTGTTTCTCTTCTGTTAACCATGGTTATCTCTAAAGAAACACGTGCAGTCATCATTGCACTGCACAAAAATGGCCTAACTGGGAAGAGTATTGCAGCTAGAAAGATTGCACCTCAGTCAACAATCTATCGCATCATCAAGAACTTCAAGGAGAGAGGTTCCATTGGTGCCAAAAAGGCTCCAGGGCGCCCAAGAAAGACCAGCAAGCGGCAGGACCGTCTCTTAAAAGTGTTTCAGCTGCGGGATCGGGCTACCAGCAGTGCAGAGCTTGCTGAGGAATGGCAGCAGGCAGGTGTGAGTGCATCTGCACGCACTGTGAGGCGGAGACTCTTGGAGCAAGGCCTGGTCTCAAGGAGGGCAGCAAAGAAGCCACTTCTCTCCAGAAAAAACATCAGGGACAGACTGATATTCTGCAAAAGGTACAGGGAGTGGACTGCTGAGGACTGGGGTAAAGTCATTTTCTCTGATGAATCCCCTTTTCGATTGTTTGGAACATCTGGAAAACAGCTTATTCGGAGAAGAAGAGGTGAGCGCTACCACCAGTCTTGTCTCATGCCAACTGTAAAGCATCCTGAAACCATTCATGTGTGGGGTTGCTTCTCAGCCAAGGGAATCGGCTCTCTCACAGTCTTGCCTAAAAACACAGCCATGAATAAAGAATGGTACCAGAATGTCCTCCAAGAGCAACTTCTCCCAACCGTCCAAGAGCAGTTTGGCGCTCAACAATGCCTTTTCCAGCATGATGGAGCACCTTGCCATAAAGCAAAGGTGATAACTAAATGGCTCAGGGAACAAAACATAGAGATTTTGGGTCCATGGCCTGGAAACTCCCCAGATCTTAATCCCATTGAGAACTTGTGGTCAATCATCAAGAGACGGGTGGACAAACAAAAACCAACAAATTCAGACAAAATTAAAGCATTGATTCTGCAAGAATGGACTGCTATCAGTCAGGATTTGGTCCAGAAGTTGATTGAGAGCATGCCAGGGAGAATTGCAGAGGTCCTGAAGAAGAAGGGTCAACACTGCAAATATTGACTTGCTGCATTAACTCATTCTAACTGTCAATATAAGCTTCTGTTACTCATAATATGAATGCAATTATATTTCTGTATGTGATAAAAACATCTGACAAACACACATAAAAACCAGAGGGCAGCAGATCATGTGAAAATATAATATTTGTGTCATTCTCAAAACTTTTGGCCATGACTGTACTTTGAAAAACTATAACCTACCATGCCTTCTTCCCCATGGAACCGCACTGCAATCCCTTGCTTGAGTTTTTCACTATTGGATTTAAACACCACTTCACAGCTACTCCTAAAAATAGAATCTAAAGATGTAAAAGGATTAATCACACTTTCTGGAAAACAAAAATTTTACAATTTCATTCTGTTGATATTGATTAGAAAATCATACCTCTATGGACCAGTAATATGTCATTCTCGCTGACAGGTCTGTGCACCATATCAGTATCAGGCTGCCCAGCCAGCAAGTGTTCGTAGAACCATTCGCAACGCTCCTTAAAAGACTAAAGCATAAAACAACATTATTAGATTTACTAATAAATTTACACAACTTATAACTAGAAATTATTCACTAAACCTACCACAGTGGTGCATGCTGGATTATAAATTTGACTCATCTTTAGGCACTTTACACCAATTCTTTGATCGTTTACCTTAGAGCAAAATTTTTGCGGCAAAATTTTGAAGCACTTTAACTCACAGCCCCCCTTGAGATCATTTGTCAAGTGCAGCACAAAAAGTGCTTAAAACAATTTATACATATGGCACAAGGCATGTACACCAGAATTCTGGCTCCTTTTGATTAGTAACTATGTCCTATAGTTAGTTATAGAAAATGCTTCCAGAATAGTTTGTATTCAAAAGTGCATGTGCAGTACCACATATAAAAAACGCACATTGCTTTTGTCCTTGTTATATATTTTTACATGTGTACATATTACGTTATGTTATCCACAATTGAATATGAACAGGATAAATTGCTATTGGCTGTAAACCCATAAAAGTGTGATTTCTCTTTTTGTAAGACATGAACATTATTTAATTTAGGGGAACTGAAATAATATTTAAAGACTTAGGGTAGATTCACATAAGCAGAATTCGCAAAAGCTAAAGACAGATTCATCCAGTGATGGACACCAACTGAGCCCAGGGGCTATTAATAGAATTTGCGCCAGAGGTTTCAATGAACAGAGCCTTAAAGAGGTGTTATTATATTAGGCGCCATAAGTGTTAGGCTCTAATCTAGGGCTGGGCAATTCATCAAAAAATAACTGAAACCGAAAGTCAGCTCAATTAATGGATGTCTCCCACTGCCTACTATCATATCCTATTCCTACTCCCACTATCCTATCAGGACTGCTGATATGTGAATAACTGGCACCAAAATTATAACTGGATTTTGTTTAGTACTGAATAGTGTAGGCTACTAAATTTGCACAACCAAATAAACATACATGGACCAAACAGTTCCAAACGTTTGCACAGCATACTTTTAGATCAATCTAAAACACATACATAAAGAAAAATGGAAAATGGTTACTAGATATATGCAAAAGGAAATCTTATCTTGACATATCATTCACTACAATTTAAAGGGGGTTTTCCAGACCCATATCAGGTTTTTATACACAGGATCGGTCATCAGTATGTGATCTGACTGGGTCTGACACCCGGACTCCACACAGATCAGTTGCTATAGCTGCTTCCAGGTGCCAGAAGCTGCTGTTGGACAGGCAGCACATACAGCACCACTCCAGATGACAAACTAATGACCCATCCTGTGGATAGGAAAACTCAATTTGGGTGTGGAAAACCCCTTTAATAGTTGCTAAAAACCTGCAGCTTTTAATATACTAAAATGGGGTATAGACCTAGCCTAACATGGATACATTGTACACCGAAGTATATTTTATACTATGTGCGCAATAATATATAATTAATAACATTAATTGTGAGAGTGCTGTGATCAATTTATAGGTAAAATTCACATGAAAAAAGGGCCAAACAATTTTTTGGATGCCTCTTCCTTTATGTGTTTAGTGGGGCATCTTGTAGTTATGACTGTTTAGGTGCAGTGTTCCCTGTGTTTGGAGATATTCAAAATAAAACTTTGCTGCTTTCTTCGATGAACTGACAAGGGTGGTGCAATAAAGCAGCTGGAAAATCGCTTGTGTGAACGAGGCCTCAAAGTTATTGGGCTTCATTTACCTAAACTAACAGGAAACACACAGATTTCAGTCCAAAAATATTTAAAGCTTTCACTCTAATTATTTATCACCATGATGGGAAAAATTTATCATGAGGGGAATTTTTAACGTCAGTTTGGCTAATTTCTGCATTGGCAGAATTTGTGCCAAATTTATGTTTATGTTGCATAATGTTTACTAAATTTGACACGTCTAACACTTCTGTCCTAAGATGTTACTCCATTTTCTATGTGGCCCCCTTACTTAAGTTAGAATTTAGCAACTTTTAACAAGTCACATTTGAAAAACCTGGTGTACAGACAACTAGAAAGGCCAACCACCACAACTTTCTCCTTACCCACATTTTTAAAGTGAATTGAGTAGGGTAAAAATGTTAACCTTTTTCCATATATAACCTGGAACAAAAAAAAACCCTTAGGCCAAGGCCCCACGTGGCATAAACGCTGTGGTTTGGCCGCAGCATGTCAATTATACCTACAGAAACATTGCAGACTTTCCGTGAAAAGCGCTGCATTTCCACCACGGTTTTTCCCGCAGTGCTTTTTTGCTTTGGCCATTACGTGGGGCCTTAAGTCTTATATTTCTTTCACACCTAACTGCAGGGCTTGATAAGCTCTCCCCCAATAAATTTAATGTTCAGCTAAGACTACTAAAAAACTATTTTAACGATACTGTAGTTCCTTGCAATTCATTTATCCCAAGCATGCAGCCACATATATTGCGCTTTCAACTCCGAAAAAATAAAATACAAATTTTCTAATGACTGTGAATAACTTGGTGATATAATATCCAAGAAAATATTCCAGACCTTTTCCTTCATAGCCTACAGAAAAGAATGTCACTTTTACAAACAGAAGATCTACTGAAAAGAGAATCTAGAGAGTCATTTCCATTTTAGCATAAATAAAGCTGAGGAAAACAGATAAAAAGGACCCCAGAAGCAGCAGCACAAAGCCTCACTGAGGTGTTCTTTTCTTAAATTGCTCAAATGTGATATCTGGATATCCACTGCATATTCACAGATTTACAGCACTCTGACATTACGCTTACTGTGTTATACGTCAAAGCCAGGAAGAGTTCACAACTTTAGTTACATTTATTTTTCAATTCTCATTAGCTAGCAGTTGTAATAAAAAGTGATGAACACCGTGCAAGTCAAAGTACTGCAGATAGAATATATCAATGTACTAATGGCCAAAACCAAAGACTAGTGAAATGTACCGCACACAATACAGAGTTACAAGCTGTAAGACAAACAATAAACACAAAACAATAAAAAAAAAAACAAAAAAAAAAACAGAAATTCCTCTCATGGCCTCCCACTTTTGTGTCATATACTGCAATGAAAACTAAGAAATACATAGAGGATTTGACAGAGTTGAAAATCACCATTTGAAGCTCCTATTTCTTCTTCTTACAAACCCTTGTCTGGCTGGCAGCAGCATGAGACTCCCCCTAGTGTTATGTCTCTATAAGCGCAGAAACAATGTTAAAGCCCATCGCTTTAACTGCCAGGAGAAAATAGGAAGGGAAATTAACTCCTTTGTTCTCTGCAGGACTTTTTGTTACAAAGTTTTTTTTATAACAACACTGTCTTTTTATTCAAGTAAAAGAGTTGTTTCAACTTTCTTTATAGTGTTTAAGGCAGATTTGTCCTTAGATATAAAGTCTTCAATCTTTTATCAATAAAAAGGTAACTAAAATAAGCAAACCATACATGGCTAGCCATTATAGGAACAAATCCAATTGAGATAACACAGTAAATCACAAAAATGCTAGAAAATTCTAACTTAAAAAGGACTTCTGGGATCAGAATATTGATGGCTTACCCTTAGAATAGGCCATCAAATATCACTGGTTGACTCTATGTACCATTGTCAATAAGCTGCTAAATGGGGTTGACTCTATCTCAGTCCATCTACTTGAACATCTAGCTAGTAGCAGCAGTGCAGGTTACTGCAGCTTCATCCTGCTCATATGAATAGGACAACACTGCAGTTTGAATGCGTGAATCTGCAAATATTTGCTTCACTAGTTTTTCAGAGGATACAAGTTTCCCATTTCAAAACCAAATCCCTTCTATAAAATAATGAAAACGGTAACAGGGTTCAACTATGAGCAAACATGTCAAAAGCTTAGCGCTCAGCACCTTTTCGGATGCAATATGGTATGACTTTTATACTAGGGTTAATTACTTGTGCGTACTCTGATTATTTTATACATTACAATTTACCAATACAATTTGGGAAGTCAGAAGTAGTCATAACTTCACAATTTATATTTTTTTAAAAATGAGCTACCGGAATTAAATTTAGCATATGGTAGATATTGTTTCATAGTAGCAGAACAGAAAAATACTCATTGTTCACAAATTATCTAGTCATCCACATATTAGCAATGAAACAGTATACACTATTGTTTATTATTATTTAGCTTACTTGTATAGCGCCATCATATTCCACAGCACTTTACAGACATTGTCCCATATAGGGCTCACAATCTAAATTCCCTATTAGTATGTTTTTTGAAGTGTACTATACTATAATATGATACATACATAACATGCATGCAACTATATTTTTCCAAAGTAAAGCACATGGGTTAAAAAAGCAATACACCAAACTGAACTTCACCATAGGTATAGAGTCTAGAAATGTACACAGTAATCTTTTAATTATAACTTTGTGACAGAAGTCTGTCTAATCATCATCAGTAACTGTAATAGGTGTTCTCCCTGTGAAGAGGTTGTGTGGTACAATCCATGCAATTTTTTCAGACTTGAAATTGTAACCTTGCCCCTTGAAAGGACAGAAAGTCAGAAATCTACAGTCCCTGACAGAAGTTCTGTCGCTTATCCATGTTGTGGAATCAAAAGCTTATAACCTGACTTTAAATTCATCCATTGGTTTTAGAAATGACTCCCAAATGATTTTTTGGTTAAGAAAATAAATTGGCTTCACTGCTGACATATTGATCATTTAATGAACACAGAAAGGTCAGATTTTGGCAAGACAAAAGTTTTGTCGCACACATAAAGTAATGTGAAAATCAAACCAATAATTCTGTTCAAAAACAAAGATATGTTTCATAACATTGGTGAATGAAGTTGTGGTGCTATTAGAACCATATTTAATATTTTGTGTGACTTCCATGAGCTTGAAGGACTGCATCCATGCGTTTCAACAATGATTCATACAATTTATTGATGAAGTCATCAGGAATAGCAAAGAATGCAGTCTTACATGCCTCCCAGAGTTCATCAAGATTCTTTGGTTTTGTCTGCCAAGCATCCTCTTTCATCCTACCCCAAACATGCTCAATGATGTTCATGTCTGGTGACTGGGCTGGCCAGTCCTGGAGCACCTTGATCTTCTTTGCCTTGAGGAACTTTAATGTAGAGATGGATGTATGAGATGGAGCACCATCCTGCTGCAAAATTTGACCCCTTTTATGATTGGGAATGTAAGAGGAAGCTAATACTTCTTGATATTTTAGGCTATTGATATTGCCTTCCACCTTGCAAATGTTTCGCACACCCCCATACTGAATGTAACCCCAGACCATGATCTTTCCACAACCAAACTTAACTGTTTTCTGGGTGTATCTTGGATCCATACGGGCTCCAGTAGGTCTCCTGCAGTATTTGCGGCGGCTGTGGTGTAATTCAACTGAAGATTCATCTAAGAAATCCACCTTCTCCCACTTTTCCAGCGTCCAGCCATTTAGCAGGCTGTGGGCCTTGGCAAATGCCACACGTTTTTTTAATTGCCTTTTGTTTAGTGCTGGCTTCTGGGCACTGATTCGACCATGGAGGCCATTTCGAGACAGAATCCTACAAACTGTTCTAGTTGACACAGGGACTTGAGGTGACCAGGCCTGTTGGAGCTCTGCTGCAGTGAAAGAGGGGCTGGCTTTTGATTTTCTAACCAACAAACGTTCCTCCTGAGCAGTTGTCTTGCAGGGTCTGCCGGACCTGGGCTTGTCAAAAACATCTCCAGTCTGTTCAGATCTTTTTTTAATTCTTTGTACTTGACGCAGAGACACATTAAAGGTGCCAGCCACCTCTGCAGTGGAACTGGTCTTCAGCCTCTTGATAATCAAGGCTTTGGTCGCAGGGTTGATTTTTGGCATGTTGTCAGAGGTGAAGTTGCGGTTCAAGTGAAGGTCTGGGGTGCTGGAGTTCTTTTTATACATACCCACTAATTAACCGATCAATTAGTGAGTACAGGTGAGGCTTTAAACTAGGATTGGGTGCATTATATGGCAAGGCGGCAAAACTTTTGTCTTGCCAAAATCTGACCTTTCTGTTTTCATTAAATGATTAATAATTCAGCAGTGAAGCCAATTTATTTTCTTAACCAAAAAATCATTTGGGAGGGTTTCAGCTTTCAATGAGTCATTTCTAAAACCAATGGATGAATTTAAAGTCAGGTTATAAGCTTTTGATTCCACAACATGGATAAGCGACAGAACTTCTGTCAGGGACTGTATATAAAAACAGTGTGCTTTAGCTTATTTAGTTAGTGTGATTTAGTTAAAAAATAATTCCCTTAACAGACATTTTAATTAAAAATATAGTGTAACCAGTGAACATATATTGTACTAACCTGAGCTTTTATGATGTGCATAAACCTTGACATTAGTTCAGGACACTCCAACAAAAAATGAAAGTGATCAAATATGATTTTAGGGTTTCTGAGTAAAGAAAACAATAGTTAGAATTTCCTTAAGGTAACTCTCCAGCCTGTTATAGAAGTACATGGTGACAATCGTAGCGAAGTGAATCCTCTAACAGATAACTGTATTTGTCCATTGTGCACTCCTTGCTAGTTCTCAGCTGTGTCATGTAACTAGCAATAAGACCCTCCAAAATAACACAGTGTTTCATATGTGGACAGGAAGTTTATTTCTTTATTCATTTTATGAGAGCATCTGTGTGACTCTCAAAGGAATGAAAAGAGAAACGGATTTCCTGTCCACA
This sequence comes from Leptodactylus fallax, assembly GCA_947044405.1. Taxonomy (NCBI): domain Eukaryota; kingdom Metazoa; phylum Chordata; class Amphibia; order Anura; family Leptodactylidae; genus Leptodactylus; species Leptodactylus fallax. The sequence continues at coordinate 7,314,453 of CAMRHE010000024.1, forward strand.
CGAGACATTGTCTTGGAGAATCAGTGTCAGTACATGACACAACTGTGGACCGAAAGAGAGTGAATAACTCACAAATCTAGCCACCTGCAAGATTACTTTCACTAAAATTTTCATCATATACCTCTCTAGCTGGACAGAGAATGAACATTTTTGTGAGGGTACTTATTTATTACATACAGGGTCATTTTTCACTCCTAAATCTTGACCATTATAATACACTGAAAGTGTATTTGGTGTAATAAAAAGCAACGGCCTTTAGAACATAAAAAAGTGGCTTATAATGTTGCTTTCTTTAGATCTAAGTTATGGATAACATACCATGATACAAATTGTGAGGAGAAGCCTGAGGATCTGATTGTGGCACACCGTAATTGGGACAAATTCTATCAGGAAATAATAGAGAGAGTCTATCCTCACACTTGTGCTGCAATCAGGGCTGTGGAGTCTGAGTAGGGACTTGGCTTGTGTGGAGTTAAAAAAAAAAAAAAAAAAAAGTTTCCGGCTCAGGCTTCAAAATAAAATGATTAATTATATAATAAAAATTATATAATATCATTACAAAATAATCAGATGCATAGTTTCATACATATTAACTTTCATAGGAACTTTTAATGTATTAGAGGACCTTTACTGCTTCTGACTGACCATGGCTGTCAGACATTTATTAAGGGATCAAAGTCAGAGCAGAAGTCAATGTCAGAGTTGCAGCAGGAGTCGGGCTGTGGAAAAATAGAGGAGTTGGAATCAGTGATTTGGCGTACAGACTCCACCAGCCCTGGCCGTAATCTATTCTTCTAGTGCTCCTCTGTAAATTTTGTTTCCGCATGAATTCTTTGAATTGAAAAGTGGACTGACCTATGTGGGTCCTAAAGATTATCATCATTTGTTTTTACTGTAGAATAACTGCATGCAATCATGATCTAACTGTGGTCTTAAAACTTCTAAGAGGCATGCTACATATGTATTAGATAAAGAACAAAGCATACTAAATATATTACCACTAGACTGAGTAAGTAAAATAATTTCATGTCGCTTTCCTTCTCAATTACTATTAAAACTTACCTTGTAACAAAACATTTTAGAACTTCATCATGTTTGCAGACAAATTCTATAAATCTTGGAGAAGTCATCCTATGAAAAACAAGAAATAATTATAACTTGCTACACAAGAATAGCTTTTCCATTCTTACCTCATTGGTGGGAGCCCTCCTATCTTAAATTGAACTAAAAATAAAAGCTTAAAGGGGCTATGCAGCGAGAAATAAAGCTTGCCAATGCATTCCCTTCACTGTATAAACTTTATTTCTAATGTATAAAGAAGGTCACTCGAAGGGGTGACTGAGGTCTGTGAATTCTGCCTTCCCTGCTGCTGCTCCAGCTCCCTGTTCCATCACCAACTCTGCTCTACTCTGGCTGCTGGTCCATAGAGTAGAGGGGAGTCAGTCACGAAACAAACAGATTCTCACAGCATCAGCAGGGGGCGCAGATCAATGAGACTTCAACTCTCCCCTGCTGCACTCTGCAAAGGTAATAATTGGGGCTCTAGGGAACTTGTAATAAAGCTTATCCAGTACAGTTAATGTCCTCTTTTTTACCAACAGATCATTTTTTAGGCCCAGAATTCTGTACTGATGAATATAACTTAATAAACTAGTCAGACCTTCGTCTTTCTGATACAAAGATACAAATTCCCTGCATAGACAAAAATTTAAAGGGAATGTCCCAGCTAGAAAAAAAATGTTTAGAGTACAGCTAACCAAGTTGTAAAATGACAGAAGAAAATCAGACTCAACTCACCAAACTTCTATGAATGCAGTGTTTACTTCATGCTACAGAGTTAATGTCCCAAAACAGACATGTCTGCTGCAGCAACTGGCTACAATGTTCACATTTCTGTATTTAGAGACTGAAGGGTACCCAAAAAGTATCGGAACTGCATCAGCAGTAGGATCTAAGAGTATGCAAAACATTTTATACTATGTGCATTTTAGATTCACCAACCGGTACAAAGAGTTGAGAGTGCTGGTGTAATCCGATCATTTGGGAAAACATTAGTTAAAAGTAGTAAAGTATCAACCGCTCAAAGACTCCTTGGAGAATTTTTCTTATAAAAGTGAATAAAGGAAGCACTTAAAAGGGGTATTCCCATCTCCATGTTGGAGAGCCTAACAAGTAAAGTATATTTGTAAATACATTTCATTATTAAACTTGCCTGGCTTTCCTGATACGGCCCCTTATCTCTCCACATTTTTTTTTTTTGTGTAAATCAAATTTTATTGAGTTTTCAAAGTTTTTGCAAATCACAAATACAAGGACAAAAGTAGAAGTGATACAAGAATAGGAAGTGTAAGGACGCTCTTGACATACTAATGTAATACCCCAATACTGAGTCCTATATTCCTTTAAGGCTGTGTCAGGGATGTGTTCATGTTGTAGCACAGGGTACTGTTACACTTATATGTAATGTGTATATAATATGTTATGTCTTTAAGAAGTATTGCATCAGCCATTGCATCTGTGCCTGCACTGGTAAGGTTAATGCACAGCACCTCACACCACATGTACCCAACACTTAGCCCTCATTGGACAAAGGGGGTGGGGACACTTTGGTGTAGTTTAGGCAGACTGGGGAACTCTAGTTAGTTCTGCCTGTGAGGTAGTGAGCTGGAGTGTAGTCTGAGGAGGAAGATGGTTGCCACACTTTTGGACACTGCTGGACCAACAGGACCCTAACACAGAGTTCAGAGAGGAGTACCACAAGTCTCAGGAGTCCAGGTACAGTCTGTAATAAGAGCAGCAGGATTTAGACTGCTACAAAGCACAGGGCCGCATTCAGGCCTACATAAGGAGGGATACCTACTGTTACTCCAAGGTACATCATACTCATATATATGAGAGGAACTCTTCTATCCTTCACTACCTTGCTGTGCACCTCCATATTGAGAGTTATCTGCTTGTACTGTGAACCTGATGTTGGCTGTCTGGAAGCTTTTTGCACTGAGTAAAGACTGGCACTACTTTCACCATCCATCTTGCCTCCATGTGTGTGTCTGAAGCTAACTTGCAACAACCACCATCTTGGGTACATCCCGGGCCAGGCCACAGTACTACACCCATCATTCACCAGAGGGAGTAACCCGGGGAACCTGTCCAGTACAACGACCACCTAAGTGCGTACCCCCACCACTGTGCTGTACCCGAGGGAGAGAGCCTGGGGATGCCTGCACCGTGACTACCACTCCCAACATCCACCACTCAGGCACAGTCTCCCCCTTGGGGCACCACACTAATATGATCCTAATAACAAAGGAGACCGGCCCATACTACTTCTGGGAAAGGAGGGGAGGGAGGAGGAGGGCGAGGAAGATAAGGAAAAAGAAAAAAAAGAGAGAGAAATAAGGGGAAAAGAGAGAAGTTAGGCCAAAATGAGAGTGAGGTGATGAAGCAAGGGGAATGTGGGGGGGATGTGCAAGAGTAGGGAGGTTGAGAACGTCGAGGGGAGGAGTGAGGTCAGTAGAAGCGGTAGTGTAGAGGGAAAAAGGTGGGGAGAAAGAAAGAAGAGGATGAGAACAGAGGAGTAGAGAAAGAGAGAGTTCAGGAGTAAGGCGAGAGAATGACAAGAAGTCTAGAAAAGTTCAGAGGAGATCAGAGCCATCCAGAATTCAGAGTTCAGATCTGGCAGCCAGGTCCTGGGGTGGTTCATTCACAACAAGTCCGGAATTTAAGATGCCCTCTCAGAGATGATCAAGAGACAAGGTGTAGTTACGGTATTGCAGCCAAGGTGACCACATCCTGAGGAATTTGTTATGGGTACCTCTAGACCAGCTAAGGAGTTCCTCAAACCTGGCAATTTGGTCTACTTTGTCTAGGAACTGCGGTACTGATGGAGCAGTAGTCTGCAACCAATGGAGCGGGATGAGAGACTTTGCCATCTCAATGAGGTGTGTCTTCAGGTCCGTTTTCGACGGGGATAGGCCTGGTTGAGGGATGGAGAGGTATGCCATAGCAGGAGTCATTTGAATAGAAGAGTTGGTGACCTGTCGAATGACTGACTGCACTTCAGACCAGTAGGGCAGGATGAGATCGCATTTCCACCATATGTGGGTAGGTGAGCCAGCGCCCATGCCACACCTCCAACGCACTTTTGATGGAGACAAATTGTGGGCATGGAGCCATTCTGGGGTTCTATACCATCTTGACAATCGCTTGTAATGCATTTCTTCCAATCTGACAAGTTGAGAAGCCATGGGAATGTTTCAAAGCAAAGGAGATATCTTTATCCGTTAGTTTAATGTTAAGTTTCTTGTCCCAGGAGCTAATGAAAGATGGGACCAGTGGTGTGGAGACCATTGCCAGAAAAGACCTGCAACTGGAGAGTTTACGCGTGGAGGAAAGTCTGGAGAGTAGTGCCTTTTCAAATTGAGTAGTCTCTGGTCAGCATGGAGACATTTGGGATCGAGGTAGCGCACCATCTGTAGTGTGTGTAGTGAAGGTGGGAGATTTGTTTCCCTGGAACGAGCTGCTGCAGTGAGTCTAGAGGAAGGGGGAGCCCTGGGAGAAGAGGTCACCCAGCCTCTTGCGTTTGAAACTGGACCAAAAGTCTCTATAAGCCAGGTCGCTGTTAGAAACTAGATGTGGAAGGAGCTCAGCTGGGAGAACCTTAGAGGGGTATGGTATAAGAGTCTTACGCAGTTCGGCCCAAATGGTGCAGGGGCCCCATAACAGCAGATCAAAAGTTTTGGCCTTGACATCTCTGCACATTTTTGTCAAGTTGTTGCCTAAGTTGCCGGCTTGTAGTACCCATGGAATGACTGGTGACGTCACTCTCCTCTCTCTGTTGAGCACAACAGGACTGGGTGGCTAGGGAGCATCTGCGGAGATTAACACTCCTTTCTGAAGATTTTTCTTGATCATCTACCAGCTCAGAGAATTTTTTTACCCTCTGAAGCATCCAGAGTTTCTTGCTTAGGGAAGATTGTGTCTTTTCCCATTTTGCAAGAAGGAAGGATTGTAGTGGGCTTGAGCCCAACGTACTGCTGGAATATAGGATGTTAGAGTCCCCAAAAGTCTCATTATCTCTCTGATGTTGACTGAAGATGAGAAAAGGAGTTCACCAGAGCGACCAGCGATTCTTGTTTCTCTAGAAGTAGAAAGGATGTCATCACCATGGAATCTAGCAGGATACCCAAAAAGATTCTTTACTGGCTTGGTACTAGACTCAATTTTTCTAAGTTGATTAACCAGCCCAGACTGGAGAAAGTCTGGTGCACCACTTGAAGATAGGAGAGGAGTGGACTTTTTGAAGAGACAAATATTAAAAAATCGTTCAAATAGGGTACAATGTGAATACTCTGCAGATAAAAGAAGGCCACCACGCCTGACATCACCTTGGTAAAAACCCTTGGATCTGCACAAAGCCTGAATGGTAGAGCCTGAAACAAAGTGCTGGATGTGATGATCCATGAATATGACGATCCTCAAATTTCTGTGAAACTTGGTGGATAATAACATGGTAATAAGTATTGTTTAAGTCAATTGACACCATGAAGGAATCATTGCACAAGACAAGTTTATTATGACCTGAAAGTTGCCATTTAGTTTCTTTATCAAGAAGATGGGAGAATAGAACTTAGATTAGAACTTCCTTCTTTAGTAGGAGACGGATCACCTCTTCCAGAGGAAGCAAGTTCCTTATTATCATAAATCTTGAAGGGAAGGCTCCCGAAACTTCAGTCTGTAACCCACGGTAACCGCGAACCCAAAAAGAGGAAGAAACTACTTCCAAGGCTTAGGAGAAGTACCTGAGCCTGCCTCCTACCAGTTTTCTGGCATCATTGTTTGGTTCTGTCAGAAGAGGAAGGATTGAACAAGAAACCTTTCCCTATACCTTTGCCCTGCTGGATGTTTTTTTTAGCCTCCCCCGTTCTTGGGATTAAAATGTTTTTCCTCTAGAATATCATCCAGATCTGAAAAGAACAGGTGGCCTACTTCGTAGGTGCAAAGCTTATTTTCAGAACCAGCATCGCTATTATAAAGTCTTAACCATACAATTCTTCTGGCTGCATTGGATAGAGTAGCTGATCTACCTGCCAATTTCACCAGGTCCGATGAAGCATCTGCTAAGAAATTGGTTGCTTGCTTGAGGATGGGAAGAAATGCGATCAGGTCTTCCCTAGAGATATCTGCAGAAAGAGGACCTTCCAATTGATTAAGCCAGACACTGAGGGATCTAGTGGTACACATGCCTGCAATACTTGGTCTGAGCCTGGCCGTGGATGTTTCCCAAGATCTCTTCAGGAAGCCTTCTGCCCTTTTATGCATAGGGTCACTCAAGAGGCTCAGATCCTTAAAAGGGGTTTTCCAGGCAAAAAATCATTTTTCAAGAAAGGTCCGTTAGTACTATTAATAGGTTAAAAAATGGCCCAAATACCTTTAGCAGTGTTTTGAGTGATTTCTGAGTTTCTCTGTGAGCTCCTGGCATCTTCTGCATTTGTTTACATGGGCATCTTACTGTTCTGTGCTTTCCTACAACTACCATGATGCCTTGGGTTTCACTCAGAGCTGAATCACACTACCTCCCTCTCTCACTCTCTCCCCCTCCCTTTCTCAGTCACACCCCCCCCCTGTCCCTCCCTAGCTAGCCCACCCACTACTAGCCTTTCCTAACTAACTCAACCCCCGACAGCCCCAACCCATCATACTTACCTGTCTTCCGGGTCAGCCCTTCTGGGCACGGAGCGTCACTTCTTCTGGGCCGCATACTGCGCATGCCGCCACTCCAGCTATATTGCACAGGCGTGGGTGGCCAACCCCCCAGAAGAAGTGACATCCTGTGCCCAGAAGGTCCAGACCAAAAGACAGATAAGTATGATGGGGGAAAGGGTGGATTAGTATAGGTGACATTCCGCTTCCCATCCGGAACGTCACTGGAAAATTGAAAAATGTGTTTGGGGCAGTGTTTAGCTTAGGTTATAAAGATCAATTTAACCCGAACAACCCCTTTAAGTGCAGAGAAGATTTCTTCAAAATCTTTGCAATGGGGGCATTCACCTTTGGGCTACTATCCTAATTTCTAGCTTTGCCTTCTGTACACAGTTATTTCCTTTTAAAGGATTTAGAAACAGAGGACCTCTTCTCTGGCTCTTTCTATTCTCTCTCAATCAGTTTCTTTAAACATTCCGATGGATAGGAAAAACCCAAATCTTTTTTCCCTTGAACCACGGAACATCTGGTCTTGTATGGTAAGGGGTTCTTTAGATTTTTCCACTCCCAACTTAGTAAGGATTGCTTTAAGGAGCGATTCAGTTCTTGCACAAAAGAGCATGGTCTGCCTGAGGTGTTATCTGAAGAACTGTCCGAGTCAAGAGGATAGGACACTGGCTTCTCCACCGATGTAGAAGGAAGCGAGATCTGAAGAGGATCCACCGTGGGAATACACTTCTCAATAGCCACAATCCTTCCTGGCTTAGGAGGGACCTAAGGTTTTCTAGAAGCCTTTTTATGCGAGGTAGGCAGCAACTTTCTGCATATGGCACATTTTTTAGAAGACTTCTCAGTAGATAGGGCTTTGCCCTCAAAGACCAATAAAGCTTCAAAAGGTTAAAAAGTCCCACACCACCGGAAAAAATAAAGCAAACATGGGACCAATGGAGGGACCTACCAAGAATGGGGCTTTGCAGGATCTATGATTTTCTTAGATTCCACAGGCTCTGTAGGGGAGGACATCGTGGCTAAATCAATATACAGCTGTCCAGGGGAGCAGAAGCTCTCGATAGCCGAAAAGAGCACATTAAATTTTGAATTTTTTGCCAAAAACAATACAGCTCCATCCACTCCCTGCCAAGGCTTTCTGATTTGAGGAACGTCCCTATGTCATGCTGCAGGAAAGCCCCTTCCGCTAAGTGTGATTGGCCAAAGTTAAACAGAGGATAACAGCCCCCAAAATCCCCCATGCCACGTTCAGCCAGATCTTGCTCCTGTGTCCCTAATCAAGGGAGACCAGGAAGAAGCCTGGGGATGCCTCACTTGAAGAGGATTTACTCTAAAAGCAGGGAAGGCTACTGCAAGCAGCCCAATCAGGGACCAGGCTGTCACAGCAGTTTACACCAGCACCTACACAGCACTGTCAGCATCTTCCTCGGCATCCCAAAAACAGAAAACAACTGAAAAAGGTAAGAGGAAGGGCCTTTTTATCTTTTGTCTCCTCATTGTTTACTGTCCCTGGGGGCGGGGAACCCTCTGGTCAGAGCTGCAGTGCTGGTGTAGAGGAAAAAAGTTACATTTTTTTTTAAAAGTTAAATAAAATATAAAAAATAATAAAAAGTAGAATAATAAAAAGTAAAAAATAACTAAACATTTAAGTCACCCCTTTTCCCTAAATCATATAGAAAACAAAACACAATACAACAAACACATTAGGTATCTCAGAGTCTAAAAATGTCTGTACTACAAACTTATAAAAATATTTTTCCCATAGGTTGAACATCTTGGCAGGGGGAAAAAAAAATCTAAATAGCTGAACCACCTTTTTTCCACCATTTCACCTGCAAAAAAATGTTTAAGAAAAAAGCGATCAAAACATCACACATTCCCCAAAATCGTAAAAATAAAAAGTACATCTGGCCCAGCAAAAGGAAGGTGGGAGGCAGCAGGAAGGGGTTAATCCAAATATATGCAAATGGGTTACTCAAAATTCATAATAAAAATACAATCTGATCCACATGACGACACAAAACATCCAGTTCAAAATTCACAACCTAACTCATACCAGTTAATGCCAGATATATAATGTATAAAATTAAATATAGGAAATTAAATATGGTAGAAGTCGTGAAAAATTTAGTGTGTGTATAAATAACCATGGGGCTCTTTTGGAACTACAAATCTCCTCTTTCCCCCATATAATGCTACTGATATGTGAATATTCAGATTTAAATTTATTACCGTATATACAAGAATTAGACATAAAGAAGTTACTGCAGCTATCCATCTGGCAAAGCAGGGAAATGGGGCACCTAGTCAAGTTAATTTTTTGATGGAAGGGGTTAAGTTCATAATGGCACATAATTATTTGCTTCAAATTATCAGCAGTTACCCTGAAGTGAGAAATAGCGGAAGAGCTTCTGCATGGCTTCAGGTAGTCTTTTGGTGGGCTTCCCATATCGGTTTGTCTCGAAGTCCCACCCACTCATTGAGATAGATAAATCTATAAAGGTGATGGTTGCATCTCTCTTGCATCTCAGCGGTAAAGAACAGCCTAATGTAATCACTGAGGCCTCCCACAAAATCCAAACATTTCTGGTTTGGGTCCTTCTAAATGACTGACATTATTATAAACCTTAGCCACATCAATACAGATGATGTCCACAGCAACATTAGGTCATAATTGCCCAGCTCTACCGTGAGCTCATCATTTTTAATAAATATTAATACAATGGATTTTTGTACTCTCCTTTTGTACTCTTTCCTTCTTCTACATTCAGTCAACCTATATCTTTTTTAGATATATGTATGTCTATGCAGCGGTTTTATAGTGCTTTGTATCAGAAAACCAAAGCCTAAATTTGATTGTAATAAGCATATGACCCTATTTGTAAAGAGACCTATATCACTCACTACTCCTGTTTGGCATCCTTTCCACAAAACAGATTCACTGTACTGAATTAGCTCAGAATACAATAATTTTCAAACACTTTTAGAATGACAACAGTTACATACGCTATTTTTATGAAACTGATTTTATAAAGTTAATGTTGCTAAAAAATAACTAAAAACAAAAGCTGACATGAGTCAGCAAGAAACAGAAAAGTCTAAAGACGCCAAACACTGCCAACCTTCTAATCTGTATTAAGATTTTATGGACCACACAACATTTATCACCCAAATAAAAATAAAAGACACAAACCCTTGAGGCATCTGGCAAGAGCAGCACATATAGAAGGCTTGAATGACAGCGCTGAGCCTATTTGCGGTCATTGAGATAACATCCTGACCATCTGCAACAGCTTCCTGCTTCCCAGCATTTTCACAGTTTTCAAAGTCTGCAGTGCTTGGTGATACTGAAAGATGTTCTGTGCTTCCATTCTCTCCAAGAGTTGATTGATGATCCAGAGAAATATCTTGTTGATCCAATGGCTTTTGCTTTAGTAAAATGTAAGTGATGTTGGTAGAGTCTCTCTTGTTTTTCATCAGTTCAGTGGCGATGAGCACAAGCCATTCATCTAAAGAATGCCAAAGTAGTTCTAAAGGCTGCAACATAGACAGTAATCTTAAAGTAAACCATATAAAAGGCTTTCAATATTGTTATCATCTTATCTGGAAAAGAATTGAAATATAAAGTCATATAGTAAGATTAAATTAGATCAGGAAGATAATACATAGAGTATGGCCACGTGTACTGCAATTCAGCCATTCTTGAACTTCAAAACAGAAGTTACCTAGTTACCACTATTGATAGCAGAAGCTTAAGTCCTAATACGCATCATCGTATATTTTGGTCTGTATACTATTTGTTTTCTTTTTTTTTAATAGATAGCTCATGACTTTTTCAATTGCATGGCCCCAAGCACACAACGGTGATGTTAACAGATCCATGTAAGGATCTACTTACTGCAGCACTGTGGCATGGAATTTGTGTGTTTGCATGGGTTTCCTCTCACATGGAAAAAATATATTGATAGGTAAATTGACTTCCTATACAGCAACTGACCTTTGTGGGTGTTGGGGATGAGCGCCTGGATGGCAGCCACTAACTCTCCTACTCCACAAGGTTCCCTGTGCTTGAGTTCCCATGAGAAAAGCGCATTACAAATGTTTGTCATGTCATGTCATACTGTCCATTTTGAGGTCTGGGCTTATTCATGAAGTGCTGGAGTTTGTAGAAAGTACGGATAGTACATGGATGCCATCCGTTCCATTTTTTCATGGACCTGTACATGCATATGGTTAATCTTTGAACAAGGGGGAAAAACAGCTGTGTCTCAGTCTGCAAGCAAATAAACCTGGCTGAGTAACAGGGTCCATCACCTCCTGGTCTCCTCCAAATGTGGTAAGAGAAGTGGGATCAAAAAAGTGATTATTTTGCACTGCATACAAAACAGCAGAGACTGTTTCTGCTGTCTCTTAGACAGACATGAAACAGCCGTCACCAAGGAAGATACTTTAAGTAATCCTTTTTTGCTTTATTCTTATCTAATTGTAGACAGGGTCTAATTGAAAAATGAATGTATTCCATACAAAATTCATTAAACAGGTTGTCAAAGCATACTCTTCCATCTGATCTGACAAATGGAGATGGAGAGACAAATGCATGCTAGGTGAGAAAGACGCTAAAAGTTTGATCGCTGAGGGCCCCACAGCTGGGGATCATACCAATCACTAGAACAGGTCTCCTGAACCACCAGTTCAGAAAAAGGAACTTGAACGGAGTGAAGTTTAGGTATTTGTCCTGTCACTCCAATCAACTTCTATGGGGCTGAAGAGAAAAACAAATAAATAATCAATCTCAATATTCAGTTTTCACCAGCCCCATAGAGACTTAGAAAAGCGCCACAATGCAAGCTTTAACAGAGCTGCATTCAAACCCCTCCTTATTGTGATCTTGCAAAGAGGGGGAAAATGAAAACTTGGGTTCCATGTACTAGTGACTAGTGAGTGTTCTAGGAATCAGACCTTTATTACCTATCCTGTCACACAACCCCTGTAAGCTTGAATTCTGTAAAAATTGCAAGTGAAAGTTGATATAACACTTTTTAAATATGCATCGGAGACTCCGTCATATTAGAGAGACCTTCAACATTAGATCGGGGTGTCCAACTCTTAGTACCCCCACGATCAGCTGTTTGAAAAAGCCATAGCGTTCATGCAAATCCTGCAGACTCTACAATTTTTACAATGGATAAAAGGTTAGTTTGGACTAGCAAACTCCATACTTTGTGTGGTGGAGATTCAAGAATTACAGAGGTGTCCTATTCAAGTAAAGGGGACTTTCAAAGTGGCATTGCAAGGTATTGCAGGTTGTCACCTTTACATGAATAGGACAACTCTGTAAAAACTTACATCGCCACTACAAAAAGTATGACACGTGCAAGTATAAACCAGCCTGCAACCCACTGTAAACATTGATGAGGTTGCAGCACTCACACGAGTGCCATGGCTTCCTTCAAGCAGCTGACTGGTAAGGGTTCAAAGTGTCAGACCCACACTGGTCAGATAACAATGGCCTATCCTAACTGTAATCCATAAGGTTTAATCCCTTATCGACAAATAACATAGTATTATGTCATGGTGACACTAAGGGGGTATGATGATGGCTCGGGAGCTGAGCCTATAACATACATGGCAGGTACCAGCTGTACCAGCATGACTGCAACTGTTAACCATTTAAATGCCTCAGTCAATTGAGACTGCAGCCGCCAGCCAGACTGCGATCCACTGCTACGACACCCAGGAACCTATAGATGCCTCTCAGTCCTATCAATAGTACACTTCTCTCCCACATTACCATGTGAATCAGGTGACTTTTCTGGATAATCTGTGTGTACATGAGGAGGAACACTATTTTTGGCCAATATATGATTTGTAGTTTGCTTTTTCTGCAGTATCTGTAGTTTGAAATTCTTCCTAAACTATTGTGTGGAGATCAGCTGTCAAAACACTACACATAGGGAGCAGATTAACCTCTACTTTCTAACTTTCTCTTTCTTACTAAGAAAAAGCCCCAGGATTATGCAGTGCATATATAGAGAAATACAGATTTGAATAGAGAATGCGCACTGTGATGGAAATTTAGCTCCAGCATCTGTAGTCTTTCTCAAGACTATATACCAGAGATTTCAGTTTAGCAGAGAGGAGGGGCAGAAAGGAAAGAGTCCGAGGAGGAGAAAGAAGCATTTTATTCTTAACCAATCCTCTTGTTCATTTTAAGACACATAAAACTTTTTTTCAAGACCTTGTAATCATTATGAAGGAACAACTAGACAACTTATGCATCATTAATTCATTAAAAAAAAAAAAAAATTATAAATATCTAATGAAACCATACATTTAAGAAAGACATTAAATTATTATTTTTTTAAATCAATCAAAATCAGAAAAATATTAATGTTGAAAACAGAGAAAAATATGCAATCCCACTTGGGAATTAACAGAATATTTAGTGTATGTATTATTAACACAGGTTATTCATGTTTTACATGACTTTGATCCACCCATTTAAATTCACTGTACTGAATATTTTCTTAAACTTAACAGCAATTCTGGTCATATACTATTACTAGAGTAAAAGCTACTTTTTCTGAATGCAGAAAATAATTTTCTCTAATGAAAATAAATGAGCATTAACCATAACTGCCTGGTAGGATCATAGAAACGGAAATCATTATCTGTAAGAAAAAATAAACTAACATATTTAAAGGTGTTGTCCTGCCAGGAAAAAATATTTAGAAATCACCTCAACATGTTATAAAATAACAGAAACACATTATACTAACCTCTTCAATCCCAGTTAGTCCGGTTCCAAAGCTTCCTAGGTAACCTGGCGGTCTTTTCTTCCTTCTTCCTCTTGACAAGGCTGTGTAACAGCTGCATCCAAACACTGGCTGCAGTGCCTGACTGCTGCAATAAGTGATTGGTTGAAAAGGTAGTAAGTAAGCAGGAAGTAAAGACCAGCGAGGAACCCAACAAACATCTGAGCTGAAGCAGATAGAATTAGGGAAGAGAGTACAATGTCTTTTTTTTTAGAACATGTTCAGTTTTTTTAAAATATTTTTTCAGGCTGTACAACACCCTAAAAAAACACACTATGATCTTAACTTTCAGTTCAATTTCTTTATACATATTTTAGAAAAGACATGAATAAATAAAATCAAACATACTCTAAGCATTGCAAACACTGTAATATTGGAGTTATCAATATGGCTGACTAAATAGGGTAAAAGATTTATTAAAAGGGGTTGTCCAGGATAAAACATTTTTTCTTAATTGGAAAAAACACACACTCCAGTGCTCTGGAGCCTCCCAACACGGTCTAGGTCTGCTGCTCTGATGTTTTCTTCCATCGGAAGTCCTCGCCGCACATTACCGCTGAGGCCATTCAGCAGCCCAAGGAAAGAGACCCGGGACGTCACAGCAGGCGAGGATTTCCACAGGACCAGACCGCACTGGTAGGCACCAGAGCACCAGGGACAGGAAAGCATTTTTTTTGTTTGTTTGTTTTTCACCTTCCCCAGGCTAATATATAAAAAAAAAAAAAATATCCTGGACAACCTCTTTTATGTCCAAAGGATCTGATCTTAATAGACATTTAAGTGTAGTCAAGAAAGTATGAAACATATTCAGGATTAAAATTAGAAATTCAAAAATGTTTTGGCACGAAACAGAACAACACCCTCTTAAAAAATGAAAATGTGAAAAGCTGTTAGTTTATATTGTTGACTGAAAAGTTAACTATATGATAAAACTATAATAACTATACTATGAAACTATGGTATGTGAATAAACCAGTCATGTTAAACCAAGTGGATTGCAAATCTAAAGAGAAGCTCCATCCTGTTAAAATAATTCCCTTAAGTCGATACTTAAATGGGTTGCCTGCTACATATATTTTTTATTTATTTATTTAGAGAACAGGAAGACATGCAATTTGACCCCTGGTATTCAGTTAACAATGTCTAGGTATCTCACAGGTAGAACAGTAGGTTATTGAGGGGCAGAATATACAGTATTACTATAGCATTCATCATGTCTATCATCACAGTACAAAATAAATCCTCAAATGGCTACTAACTAATGCATTCAGTTTCCCTCACTATGAGACCCTGGGCCTACTACCTATCGTGTTTCTTCGAAAATAAGCCCAAGCATGATTTTTCAGGATTTTTGGAGAATGTTTGAAATATAAGTCCTACTCCGAAAATAATCCCTAGCTACAGTTCATTAAAAAAAAAAAAAAAAGGATCCAGACAGCTATACATGTAAAAAAGTAAATAGAATACAGCAGAACAGATACATTAGACCCTTCATCATGGAAAGCAGACTCCCCCAAAAGGCAGCAGACACCGCCAAGAGAATTGCACACTGACTTTAAGGGAGCTATCTGCACAAGATGGCACTAGTGAGATAGTTCTCCACAACAATAAGGATTGACTACCGGTAGTGCTGATTTCTCACACAGACGGGGTAGTCCTGTTAGCATGACTACATTGTGGCTGCCTCCGGTCACCAGGGGGAGCCAACTGCTACACTTGGCTGCAGTGGAATGCTGCTACAATGACAAGTGGCCTGACACAGGAGCGACATAGATCTGTGTGTGAGAGCCCATCCACCATTAGCACTTGCCAACTCTAAATTGTTTTGGGTGTAAGGGGCTCTGGTGAGTATTTTGTTGTTCATGGAAAAAAAATAAGACATCCCCTGAAAATAAGCCCTAACCCATCTTTCGGAGCAAAAAATAATATAAGACCCTGTCTTATTTTCGGAGAAACACGGTAGTATTGCCACAAACACAGCGGTTCTCACTAACTCACATGGTTCTGGCTTCCACAGGCCCTGTCACAGCCTGTCTTCCCCAGACAGGGAGCATTATTGGAAGACCTGACACCATACTTGTAGAGCTTCCACCTGGCTGCTAATTAACCTCATTAACAACCCACTTGTCTGCAGATCAAATGAAACACCCAACTTTCCAGAGACTCTTCAACTCTGCTTTCCCAGGGTGAAATACACATTTTCCTGTACCTCCAGTACCTCAAACATGCTACTCCAGAAGTCTAGCAGTTACACTGCGACATA
This sequence comes from Leptodactylus fallax, assembly GCA_947044405.1. Lineage (NCBI taxonomy): Eukaryota > Metazoa > Chordata > Amphibia > Anura > Leptodactylidae > Leptodactylus > Leptodactylus fallax. Next base: position 7,330,242 of record CAMRHE010000024.1, read on the forward strand.
TCTATCTAATCTACACACACATTGTACAGTTACATATATCTATATACAGCATATATATGTACAGTATATAAATATATCATATATACGTGTGTGTATCTCTGTATATGTATTTACCTATAATATAGGCAAATGTATGTGTAGAAATAGTATATAAGAATATGAAAAGGTATCTCTATATATTGACTGAGAATGTCTGTAAAGCACAATCACACAACACTTCCCAGTAAGGCTGTGTTTTTAGTCAAAAAATGCATGTGTTTTTATCATAAATCCACATGTTTGTTTTTTTTTGTTTTTTTTTAAATGCACACGGTTTTTGAAACCCCCACATGTGTTTTTAGGCAAAAACACACCATGTGAACACAGCCTAAGAAGGACCCTGCATGATGCTGATGATCAAGCATTCATATCAATTGCACATCTATGCATCTACCATGCTGCCAGCCTGTTAGTGTCCACAAAACCCTCCCCACCACCTCAAGGAAGAATGCCTGTCCAATGGAGGCACGGGATAGGCTTCAACAGTTTTTAAAAGCAAAACAAAAGAAAAAAAAAAACCAGAAATATAAAATGTGTTTTTATACATGTCCTTGCTGCTGCCTCTACTCACTGCTGTGATCATACAGATGTGTATATGACATTAAGTGGGGTATCCTGGGTACAACAATGTCATATGTGGGAAAAAATGCTATTTGGGCACACAGCTGGGCATAGAAGGGAAGCAGCGCTATTTGGAGCACAGATTTAGATGGTTTGGTTTTTGGACGCTGTACCACTTTTGAAGAGTTGCTGAAATTCCAAATCCCCTGACATGTGACCCCATTTTGGAAACTACATCCCTCATGGAATTTATCCAGGATTGCAGTGAGCATTTTTACCCCCTAATTAACTTATTTTCCAAAAATGAATTCACCATCAGCTACGAAAATCAAAAACTGCAATTTTTCCAGAAACACATTATTTTAGTGCACAATGTCTTATGTCACAGACAAACATTCATTTCAGGAAATTAAAATAATGCAACACTCGAGGGATACAAATATATTTATAAATTCCATAAGGGGTTTAGTTTACAAAATGGGGTTAGCTCTTGGCAATTCCATTTTACTGGCACTTCTGGGGCTCTACAAAAGCAGCATGAAGTCCAAAAACCAGTCCCTCTAAATCTACACTCCAAAAGCCAAATATGCAGCTCCTTCCCTTTTGAGCCCTGCCGTGTGCCCAAACAGCAGTTTACGCTCACATATACAACTTTTTTGTACCCAGGTATACCTGCTTAAAAGTTTTAAGAGTGCATCTCTCTGCTGGCACAACATATTTAAATTTTCACATTAAATTTGGGAAAGAACTCTTGTGCTCAAAATGATCACTATTTGCCTTGATAAACTCTTTGTGGGGTGTAGTTTCTAAAATAGGGTCATATTTTGGTACTCTACAATTGTTTATTGTACCTCAGAGCCTTTACAATTTCCAGCAATTCAGTGTAAATAATAAAATTAGGCCTCAAATGCGCATGGTACTCTTTTTCTTCTGAGCTCTTTCGTATTTCCAGGCAAAAGATTAGGGCCTCATGTAAATTGTTTAAAAAAATCAGGAAACAGAGCTGGAGAGCAGATTTTTCACAGTGCCACACTGCATATTCCTTTTTGAAAACCATCTCTGGGGTCAAAGTGATCACTACACATTTTGAGGGATTCAGCTTCCAAAATGAAGACACTTCTTTGTACTCTTCTCCACATTAGCACTTTAGAGGCAAATGTGCCATGATACCTGAAAATGATTCTGCGCTCCAAAAGCCTAATGACACTTCCCGCCTTCTGTGCCCTGCCGTGCGCCAAAACAGCTGTTTTCATCCACATATGGGGTATTTCTGTAGTCGGGAGAAATTGCTTAAATTTTTTTTAATCCCTTGAAATGATGAAAAATCTGGGGCTAAAGCAACGTTTTATTGGAAAAAACTTAATTTTTTATTTTCACATCCGAATGTTAATAAATTCTGAACAAATTTGGGTGGTATGACTAACTGTAGAAAAAGCTGATAATTTAAAAACTTTTAAATTGAATATTTTTAAAAATTTTCACCAAATTTCCAATTTTTTTTTTATAACTAAACACAAAACATCAACCAAAATTTACCACTAATACAAAGTACAATGTGTCATTAAAAAACAACTCAAAATAACTTTGGTGAGCTAAAGTGTTCCAAAGTTATTACTGCATAAAGCGACACGTCAGATTTGAAAAATGGAGCTCTGTCCAGAAGTCTAAAACTGGCTGCAGCGGAAAGGAGTTAAAAAAAAATCACTTAGAAATAAAACAGCAGTATTATGTTATGGATGTAAACTCATCCCACCCACAGTTAAAAAATGTCAGGTAACACTGCTTCTTATTGAATGCCATATGAGGAAGGTGAGAGCATGTATGGGTCACATGATAGATGCCATGTTTAGTCATTCAAATTCATCCAGACTAGTCATGGGTTGTACCATTCTACAGCATAGAGACAGGGATTACTAACTGGTATAAGACAGTTATATGACCAGAATTTTTAATACATATATTAGAAAACTGCATGATTTCCTATTATATAAACAAATTTAAAAATAACAAAGGGATTTTCCACTTTTTAAATCTTGAGTTGATTTCTAGCATATTTTGGATTGCAAAACGAAGCTTCTCTTTAAATGACAGGATGGAAAATATAGTGACAAAAAGAAGTATAAAAAGAGGACCACAAAGTATAAAATGGAATGTTGATTGCTTGACAGATAAAAGGGGAGTCATTGAACTAAAGTGAAAATGGTCATGCATGGTGTTAACCAAACTTACGTCCTGTTCAGTAGGGGTGTGATAAATGAGTGCATGCTTTGTCACATTCATCTGTTTTACGTCTATCTTCCTAAAAACGTCATATACTTTTCTGACCTTGAACACCTGGTTTCTTGGTGTTTTGTTGCCATTGTAGCCCATGTCATTTCCATTACTGGGTGAAGAAGGCCCAAGTCGAAAAACATGGCAGAATATCCGCACAATCCGCAGCAGACTCTTCATTTGAGCTTCATAACTACTGGAGAGACTATTGATGGAGAGTTCCATGTGAATTTCTACTTCGATACTATAGTTACTAGTACAGCAAAGATAAAGAAAATCGCTAAATTGCCAACAGAGTATTTAGAAAAATACAGTGTGCTGATAAAATATGGTTTACTATTTTCACAACATAATCAACCACATGAAACCAAAATCAAATACAAATAAATATTAACATAATTATAAACATAATTTTAAATAATTAATAATTTTATTTTAAAAGCCAAAGTTAGAGTCAGTAACTGGCCCAGACTTTGACACAACAGACCTGCTGGATATAATAGGGAGCAGCTAAATAGTGTCACTTGTATGACATTTTTGCTAAAATACCTTATCTAAAATATATTTATGTTTGGAATGAATATTTAAAGAGTGCCATTCATAACAGCTCTACAGATGACAATAAAAGCAAATTTTACACTTTGAAAAAAGCCTCATGCATATTACTATGGATAAGACTTTTCCTTGCAGTTGCTCACATCTGCTATAAATGTACAACATTCCATTTAAAAATGATGCCCATTCAGGAGCTGAGCATTCAGGAGCTGAGCATTCAGGAGCTGAGCATTCAGGAGCTGAGCATTCAGGAGCTGAGCATTCAGGAGCTGAGCATTCAGGAGCTGAGCATTCAGGAGCTGAGCATTCAGGAGCTGAGCATTCAGGAGCTGAGCATTCAGGAGCTGAGCAGGCACCATAGCTGCAGGGTCTCTTCTGTTTTGCCATTTAACCTCCCAAAAAAATTTAAACAACAAAAGTGATCTAAAACGTTACACATTCCCCAAACCAGCATTAATAAAACCTACATCATGCCCTGCAAAAGAGAGACACCTTAGAAAAGGTCCGTACACTGAAATATAAATGTTACAGGTGTCACATTATGGTGATATAAACAAATATTTGTTTCGTTCAAAGTTTTTTTTTTTTTTTTTTTTTTAAATATATTAAAACTATGCAAATTTGATATTATCATGACCATACTGATGAGCACAATACAGGGAATATGTCATTTAGGTATTGCCACGCCTGAAAATGCCCAGACTATTAAAATCTAAAATATTTCTACCACATGGTTACTGCTGTAGCAGTAAATAAATAAAATATATTTTAGAATTCCCTTAATTAATTTACTATTTATACATGGAAGACAGTTAAAGTAAGGGTTTCCCTTCATAAATAGCAACATGTTAAACATTATGCATGCCAAAATGTTATTTATTTGGATTACTGCTAATCTTTTACTCCTGCTATAATTTTTGGGGAATATTTTTATCCATGGAGAAGTCCCTTTATTTCAGGAGAAACAATGTAGTGTGACCTCTGTTTCTAGATTTACATTTATTAGAAATTATTTATTTGTTGCCTTAATTTTACCTTAAGAGTTTGTGACCATTTGTAGTGGCAACTTCAGCAAGGCTTGTAAGTATCTTGAGGAATTGGCTTTCACTTTGTTGTGACAAATGCTCAAGGACCTGCCGCAGCTATGAATAAGAATATTAGTTTCAGAGACACAATTAAATACTTCAATACCATAAATTATTTCACTTTTAAAAATTTAAGAAAAAAAACTGCAATAATAAAAGCTACCATAGGCAATGTATTTAAAGAGGACTTGACACCAAGTATACAGTAAGATGCTAAATGGTTTGCCTCATTTGACTGTTGGTAACCATTTTATTTTCTCAGAGAACAACAGTAAATTTACGTACCACCTACCAGGGGCCATACGTTTAGAACAGGTGAACAGATTTATGTTGTTTAGCATGTTGTACTTGGTGACAGGTCTTCTTTAAGTGCTTCAAGGTATAATCAGTACAAAGAATTCTCATCTTTTCACAAGTAAAATATAGATAAGACAATGCAATGAACAGCCATCATAGTACAAGTGACTACACAGGTAATTTAGCAGTTCTATTTGCCTTCTTGAAGCTAAGCGGACATGTTGTGGAAACACAAATGCTTTGGCCATTATGAGAACACAGCAGAATAAAACACTGTGATTTACAGTTCCAGTTTACATGCAGAAATGCTGCATTTTTTTTCTCTCATTGACATTTATGGGGTGAAGAAAATAAACACAGCCTGTCTGTCATTTCACTGCAGAACCACCACCGAAAACAGCAAAATACAATGAAAAAAAGCATGTAAAAAAGCATGTCTTTCTTTCCACACTGTTTTCTGCTGTGGTTTTTAGTTGCGTTTCCAAAATGTGTGGCCGTCCTAAGACACTTTCAGTTCTATTTATAAATCTTCCTCCCAATCATCCTGCACTGCTATATAGAGTCACTGAGACGTTCAGTCTACTATTATGCAGTTACCCCCTTGCAGAAATATATCTGAACCAATGGCACCAATATCACTGTAATGACAAAGGGGCACTCAGTGGGAATTAACTTGGCACTACAGTAATATCAGTAGCCAAACTAACCAATATCTCAAATGGATCAGCTATATAAACAATAGACAGAGTAGAGCAGCAGCTTTGTAACAATATGTATCAGTACAGGGGCTAGAGGATGTAAAAGTTCCTCTTTATCCCCTTAACGAAAAGGGAACAAACGGACTTCATCACTTCATCATTCTTGCATAGAGGGTTAGCTCTGACTTGGAACAGAGAAATGGTGTGAAGGGATGTGGAGAAATAATGGAGCTTCTGGAGAGAGGTAAGTGGCCAGAACATTTGTTTTCTTTTTGTTGTTTTGAAATATAGTTTTACCTGGAAAAACCTTTAGCTGCAATTCAAGCAACAACAATCCCCCGTCAGCAATATCAACTAATCTGGCCATTCAAGAGGGCAGTTTAGGTATTAAAAAAAACATTAAAAAAAAAAAAAAACAGTGCACATACTCACTAAACTTCCTACCTCTTTTACGCACTATCCAATCTGACCTCTCTAAATGGGACTCCAAGGGGCTTTCATGGTTGAGACCCATCAACCTTCAGAAAATGAATGTGATCCCCAGACTGCTGTATCTCTTTCAGGTGGTCCTCCCAAAAGAGTTTTTCTCATCTATCCAAAAAGCCTTCACTAGATTTATCTGGGCTACAAAGCTGCCCAGGATTTCCAGACAGGTCCTTACCAAACCCAAACCCCTCGGGGGTCTGGCAGTCCCTGACTGCTCTCTTTACTATCTGGCTGCTGTTGCAGCACGTATTCTAGACTGGCATCACTCTCCTGCTACCAAGCTCTGGGTTGCCCTGGAGGACTAGCTAAGCCCATTGCCTCTCACCTTCCTTCCATGGCTCCATAGACGCTATTGGTCGGGAAGATCTGTACTAGAACTTCCGTTTATAGCTCAACAAGTAGTTGGCATATGTCACTCATACCGTGCTAAGACTACACTCTTCACCAATGATGGCCCGATGACTCCCATCTCGGGCAACCCAGACTTCCCAACGGCCCTGCACTCCACCTTTCTGACACGCAATGTCTCCCAATCCTCTCTTACATTCCTCAAAGTGCTGTCCCCTTCCGCTCTGCTTCCTTATTCGGAGCTTGTGCCCACAGAGCATAGGTCCCAGGCCTCGCACTGGCAGTATCTTCAACTTCACGATCTCTACTCCTCTCTAAAGACAATAAATAATCTGCACCTGCCCCTCTATCCGTTTGAGAGCCTATGTGTTGGCCCCACAATGCCTCCACACCCAATCTCCATTATCTATAGCTCGTGGATGATGAAGACTCTCCCCTACCCACCTATGTTGCAGGCTGGGAGAGAGAGATTGGGACTTCCTTTCCACCCGACGTGTGGCGCGCTGCCTTCAGCTCCTGCCATAAATTTTCTATGTTGTGTAAGGCACAGAAAACCAACTTCAAAATCCTCTCCAAGTGGTATATAGTCCCCTCTGTCCTCCACAACATGTTTCCATTGACCCCTGACTTCTGCTGGCATTGTTCCTCAGGACAGGGTACGATGCTGCATGTCTGGTGGAACTGTCCCACTCTCCTCCCGTTTTTGGCATGGAGTTCGTAGAATCGTAAGGGAAATCACTGGAGTGATAACAGAGAATGACCCAGCCCCCCACCCCCCCCTCTTAATTTTCTCTTGCAAGATTCAGAAACATTCGAAAATTGGTCGGTTTTATGTTGATAGCGGCCATGTCGGTTATCCCCTGTCAATGGAAGACCAGCACTTCCCCGACCATGTCGGACTGGCTCCAGGAGATCCTGCACATTCGGGGGATGGAAAATCTGGTGGTGGCTTTTAGATAGGATGACTGTGCTCACCAGAAAGTGTGGCAACTTTGGAATGTCTTCTATTACTCCCCCTCTTTTCAGACCTCTTTTTATACCCCTTCTGCTGGTTATACAGTTTTACTGTTATTGTTGTTTATGTTACATATCATGCCCTGCTAAGTCAGGAGCGCCTCCACGCCCCTTCCTCACCTGTTTTTACCCTCTTTTTTCCTAGACTCTCCTACTATTGTCTCCCCAGCCATTTCTAAAATCTACCCCCCCCCCGCCTTATTTTTTCAGACCGGATATACCGGCAACAGTTTTGGTTTATGATGTACTGCCTTTTCTTTAAAAAACTTAATAAAAATTTTCTAATGTAAAAAAAGCAAAAAAAACAAACCTGTGAGTCTGCACAATTTAGCTGAAGATAGTCCAAAAGCACAGTTTTTATGGCACCATGTAAATGACACTCTCAGTATATGGATCACCATATTCTGACGCCTATAACTTTTTTACTGTACTGCTGACGGAGATATCTCAGGGCTCTTTATTTGCGAGACAAGTTTTACTTTTTTTGGTACCAATGTTAGGTATGTATGACTTTCTGATCACTTTTTATTATTATTTTTTTGGGAAAGCAAAGTGACCAAAATATGTTAATTTGCACATTGCGGGATTATTTTTTTCTTACTGCGTTCACTGTACAAGATAATTAATTTTATTTTTGGATAGTGGGGGCTTATACACATGTGGGGATACCTAACATGTTTGTTTATTTTTGTTTACATTGCATATTTTTTAAATATAAAAAGGTGGGTTTTTTTTTTTACATTTGTTTATTTATTTGTGTGTGTTTTTTCACTTTTTACATGTCCCAAAAGGGGACTTAAAGCTGGGATCTCAGATCCCCTGTGCAATGTATTGCAATACATAGTATTGCAGAACATTGCACTGTGGTTCCTATTGGAACTATGAATTGGCAGTCAGGAGACCATGGGCCAACCTCCTGGCTGCCATGACAACCCCTAAGAACCCGTAATCTTATTGCGAGGGACCCGGGGGGCAACAGGCGGGGGGCGATCTTGCCTCCAGACTCCCTGGATGCTGTGATTGCTATTGAGAGTATCTTGCGACTCTGGGGACTAATCGCTCAGTGCCACATAATAGTATGCAGAGAGTTAAGGGGTTACAAAGAAAAACACCAACTCGTTCAAAGGCACATCAAGAATCAAATGCTGTATGGTATTTAGCATTTTGTACTTGGTGACAGATCCTTTTTAACACAATCTATACATAATAAAGGAATGTCAGACAAAGCTCACAGACAACGCCTCCCCAAGGAAGGACCACAGGCTTAGGGGAGCATAGGGGAGTCGTTCCGGGTGACGTTGACATGGAGGGATGGTTCCTTCTTGCTGGTGACAACTTTGAACTCCACCCCTGTGGGCGCTGTCTTAGTCTGATGGTGTGATTGGCCTCAGTCCCACTAATTGGACGCTCGGCTCTTGACATGGGAGGAGCCTGATATATAAAAAGGTGGATTAGCCGCACTGAAGTTATTGCTGTTATCAAGGGAGATCATGCTACACCACCACGCACTATAGTGTTCTGTGTACATAAGTTATTACTGACAACACTCAAATATGTGTTGTGTTACATTATTGTGACCCCTGAGGAATTTTTGATACAAAAGGGAAAACGCGTAGGGTCGTTGTTTATGACAGCTTAGGAGTGTGGCTCTCTGCCTTTGCACTGTCTGGGCTGCCCGGAGATCCAAAGCACTGTTGGCGTGGCGTTAGGCCAGTAACCTCAGTGCTTGTTTCTCCTTTTGTATTGTGTGCAGCATACCAGTTTGTTCATGTGCATTGGTGATTTGAGTATCTCTCATGTATTTGGAATAGAGAGATCAGTTTGCAGATAGGGTCAGTTTATGCCCTGCTGTCCATTAGTGCAGCATACATTGCTATGGCTGTTGTCTGCTGGTACCTTTGCATTGGTGCTCCCTTTGTTAGATTATCTAAAAACATTTTTAAATCAGGAACACAGTATTTTTATATTTTTTTGCTTTATTAAAAGTTACGTTTTACTTTTACAAAAATGTTTCCTTCATTGATTGAGCCTATTGGCTAGATTTGTCTGAGCTACTTGTGAAATGATAGGCGAAATAATTTTAGCCATCTATTAATGAATGTCAAACTCACTGATTTCAGTTGCTGACATTCTCCAATATCTGTCCAACCCTTTTGTTTTCAAGACGATGTGGCAGATTTCTGCCATAAAATAATAATAAAATTAAATATATTATTATAAATTATGCCTTTGCCATACCACTTTCCTGAAAAATACCCATATGCACGTACATGAGGTGGTTGGGAACTATATGTGTCTGCCAAAGGAGCATCTAGCTACCAAATATCTAAAGTGTACTAGTCATCTTTACTGATCAAACACAAAACTTCTTTTTGGGTTTCTGAATTCTAGGCTATTTAGTGACTGAAGCATAGAATATCTTGTAAGTTAAGCCACACAAATGTTATTGAAACAAATTACTGGTATAATAATTTGAGGTAGTGTAATTATGAAAGCATTAAAAATATCCTGATATTGTACCATATTTTCCCGAAGATCTTCATTCTGAGTCATCTGAATTAAAGTCTGAAAAAAGTCTGGGATGATGCTGTATGAGAACGTCACAGGTTTCTCCATAACCACCCTACCAGAAAAACATACCATAATGTATTAAATGTTGGCAAAACAACTATTCATACTGTATGAAAAATGGCAAGTAATGTTTTCAAGGTATCTGCAATTGTATTAAAACTCAATCTGGAAGACATTAAACAAACATTAAAACTAAGGCTAAGTCCACACAGTGGAAAATGAAGAGGAATTCCTCTTCATTTTCCGCTGCCGTTTTCCGACCACTGGGTACCCAACACAGGATGCTGATGTATAGCATCAGCATTCAGTCGCTGCTTTCTGCTGCCGATTACTCCCAGATAAATGGGCCTAATCAGCAGAGAGTCTCGAGCTTTGGAGCTGCAAGATCGAGCAGGACGCTTATTTTTTCAGCATCCTGCTGCCATCTCTGTTTAACCTTATAAACAATGAGAGGCGGAATCTGGGCAAAATCTGCTGCTGATTCAGGGGCGGCAAATGCAAAAAACAAAACAAACATAATTGATATCCTCACAATTTAAGCAACCTACATTATAAAATTAACAGACCGCTCACATTTGCTAATACTTAGAGTAAACTTAGAAAGGCAGTGTGAAAATGTGTCATATTTATTACAGTGGCTACAGTTGTATGTAAAATAAAAAAAATTATGGCAAATTTTATGCACAATTTGACAAAAAAATTACACTCAATGTAATTATATTGCAATAGTGACCACTCTTTTGCATCTTATATTACTTATTAATGTGCTAACTGGCATTCTGTCATTTGCATAATTACATACTATAGATTTGGAAGTGTAGCTATATTTTGGTACTTTCTTCTCTATTGTTTTGAATACTAGTACATGCTAATACAGCCTTGAGACAATTATCAATTTAGCAATTGTTCACTCGCATACAATGTACTGAAAGCTTTTTGACATTACATGGTGCTCTACGACACAGAATTCTTGGCACAGCTGCCTAGGTAACCTTATCCCTTGTATCTATAACAGACAGTGTAAGCTATTCATTCTTCATGCTTTTGTGATCTATTTATTCTTTTTCAGTGTTTACGCTATACTGTAGTTCATGCAAGAACATTGAAGTAGCTCCATCCTTCATCCTTTCTTTAAATCGGTTAAGGTGTACCACGTGACTCTCACAAGAGATGTTTTAATAGAGGGGTTTCCCCTGGTGCACTAGGTTTTGACAAAAGAGTTCTACCAAAACACAAAGCCACTAAGGCTGTATATTCTGCAGATGGTCTTTTTAATATGTTAAATTGATGGAAAAATAAAAATGTTATTGGTCCTGCAATCCGATGTGAATTTTTATTTTTTGTAAAAGTCCCCCTAAAGCCTCCTAGCGAATGGAGTGCAAGTGCTCTGATCACTGAGGGACCCAGCGGTTGGGCCACTATCAATTGGATTCTTATCCTCTGTCTTGTGGATAGGGGATAAATGTCCATAACAGCAGAAGCCATTTAACTCCTTCCTGCCAGTGACATTTTTCGCTTTTCGTTTTTGACTCCCCGCCTCCCAAACCTCATAACTTTATTTTTCCGTTCACAGAGTCATATGAGCTTAATGTTTGCAGGACAAATTGTTCTTCATAATGTACCATTTATTATTCTGTACAATGTACTGGGAAGCTGGAAAAAAATTTGTTTATACGGCGTTCACTGTGCAGCCAAAATGACACTTACCTGTATTTTAAGGTTTTGGTACGATTCCAGGGACACCAAATTTATATAGTTTATTTACATTTTAACCCCTTAACAAAAATACAAAAAAATTTTTTTCGCTATATTTTGACATCCGTAACTTTTTATATTTCCATGTACAGGAATGCATAGGGCATCTTTATTTGTGGGGCCAGATGTACATTTTGGGGAATGTCTATTGCTTTGATTACTTTTTATTAAAATTTTTATCAGAGGTGAAACAGAGAAAAAAACGTTACGGCACTTTTGATTTTTTTTTTTTTTTTTTTTTTACCGCTACAGTGTTCACCGTACGAAAAAAATATTTTTATAGGTTTGTAGACAGGCATTTTCGGACAAAGATACCTAATGTGCATGTGTTTCACAGTAATTTGTACTTTTATATGTATTTTAGGGAAAGGGAGGTGATTTGAATTTTTAATCCTTTTTAGTTTGTTTTTTTAATACTGTAATTACTAGACCCCCTAGGGGTCTTGAACCCCATGGGTCTGATCACTAATGCAATGCATTGCAAAATATCGGCACCTCTATTACAGGCTGCATAGATCAGCCTGCAATAGAAGTAAATGCCAGACAAGCCTGGGAGCCACGATCTCGTTCCAAGCCCTGATGATCCTCGCCAAAATGGTGGCGCCCATGCCCCGCTGGGAAAAAGCCACCTCAGTCAAAGGTCGGGGCTATGGTGAGCACTCAGCTCCTGAGCGGCCACCATATTTAAATACCGCAATGCACAAATTAACATATTTTGGTCACCTCGCTTTCCCCAAAAAATAACTATGAAAAGCAATCAAAAAGTCATACATACCAAACATTGGTAGCAATCAAAACTACAATTTGTCAATAAAACAGTAAAAAAAAAAAAAAAAGGGTATAGATGTCAGAATATGGTGACCACAGGAAAATCTTTCATTTTTAAAAAGTGACATTTTATTTGTAAAAGCGGTAAAACATGATAAAAGCAATAGAAATATGGTGTAGCCATAATAGTAATGACTTGCTGGACAAAGCCGACATAGCATTTTTAATGCAGTGAGAACACCGTAAAATCACCAAAATGGTGGCAAATGAAAGTACAACTTGTAAGCAAAGAATAAGCTCTTACACAGCTATGTCGACAGAAATATAAAAAAATGTTATGAATTTTGGAAGACCGGGAAAGAAAATCTGAAAAAGGTTGCAGAGCATTAACATACAAACTATCCTGTGTCCTTAAAAAGTTAAGAAAAACACAATACACTAAATTTGGGGCTTTACACTATACTCAATTAGATTTTGGTGCTTTCGTTGTTCTTTCCCCATTTAAAAATATTGCTTCGCCCCAGAAGTTTGCCTGTTTGGTATCCTGGACGAGGAGCTATGGATACATCATACTCGTATTATGCTACGAGAATCTTTATTCTTAGCTAGAAAGGCCATAGCTCTGAGATGGATGGCTCCTCGCCCACCCTCTCTTTCACAGTGGAGAAAGTTGGTGAACTTAGTTTTACCATATAACCAGCTGGTATACAAGGGTAGAGGACGGCCCACTAAATTTGAAAAGGTTTGGGGTCAACGTTGTAACTCACCGCTAACCTTATACACAACCCCATCTTTTCGTACAGCCCTTGAAGCACTTATGACTTAATTTGGTGCTCCTACGGTGCATTCCCCTAAGGGTTTTTCCTGTCTCCTGACCCCTGTGGTATCCTGGAATTCGCTTTGGCCGCATAGGTTGGATTGAGTTGCTATACTTTCTGCCCGTTTCCTTTGTTCTCCTACAGGTTGGTTCGACTGGTCCTTCTGCCCACCCACTTCATGATTTTGGGACTACTCGTGCTTTTTAGTTTCAGGTTTCACATGTTATGGACTCTGCAGCAACTGTTTTATTTGTTTCCTTTGTTACTTTTGTTCAATTTCTGTTATCTTTTATACAGAATTTTATTGTACTTATCCTGCTACTTCCTTTGTACCTTTTCCTTGTGTTGTATGCCTTGTTGTACAAACTTCAATAAAACGAGTTTAAAAAAATAAATATTGCTGTTGCCACTACTGGGGTGTTCTGTTTTTATTCTTTTGTATATGGCTATAATTAAAATAAATAAAATAGCAGCGTATTATTCAAACCAATTAGTAGTAACAGGAGTCCATCTTGGGTTGGGGTTATTCAGTTTAGAAAAAAAAACACATCTATGGGGAGACCTAATAACAATGTACAAACACATGGCGGGACAGCAGAAAACTTTCTAATGATCTTTTTACTACTAGGCCAGTGACAGTGACAAGGGGACATCCTCTACATCCAGAGGAGAGAATATTTCGCCAGCAACATAGAAGGGGATTCTTTACTATAACAACAGCGAGGCTATGAAACTCTCTGCCCCAGGAAGTGGTGATGGTGGATTCATTGTGCAAGTTCAAAGAGGGCCTGGATGCCTTTCTCGAACAGAACAACATTATGGGTTCTAGATTTTTGTAAGTGGACAAATTTTTATACTGATTGCCAGTTTGGAGTCGGGAAGGAATTTTTTCCCTTGACATGGGGCAATTAGCATAAGCCTCGGGGGGGGGGGGGGTTGCCTTCCTCTGGATCAAGACTGTTGGGTTATAGTTTGGACTTTATTTTTGTAAATTAACAATGGGGAAAGGGGAACCAATGCAATAATGGTGGCAGTAACAAAGTGAAAACACATGGATAAAGCAAACTGGAAGGAAGCCAGGAATAAAATCTTCCTACTCCAATATAATGAAGTACCTTTCATTTTGCAAGCTTTTATAAATAAAGAACAGACAGTAAAACCTCTCCTAAAGACCACCTCTTTGAGAAGACTGAACCTTTGTCCAGACCAGATTTCCTGTGACAAATTTTACACCCTCCACAACCACCACTGCTTTTCAATGCAATTTTTGGTGTTCGCCTCAAAGACATTTTACTGTACTTACTAAAGGGGGAGTCCCTCACTTGTAAGTGAATAAGAATTGAACATACAAGTCCTAGTGAAATTACACACCTGTACACAAAGATCCAGTGGAGTAACGCCATTCTTATCTGGAAGGTACTTTGCGCCACGTAGTAATAATATCTGTGCTGTATCTCTTTGTCCATGGCTGCAGGAAACAAAGAAATCATTTGTGCTACAAGCTGTATACTTGATGGAATGTTAATTATAACCTAACCAGAAGCCATGTGGACATAAAATCTCTATCCATCTCTGATTAGTTTTCTCCTTTACAAAGTACTGCTGGAGGAGAAATTAATTTCATCTTATCTTCCACAAGAAAAGCATTTACTGTAATTTCCTTTTAGTGACCTGCAAAAACCATATTGTAAAATAAAATACAGACAATATACTGTACTAATCTAACAATGCACTACTAGCATACTAAATTGGATTGAAAGAAGGAAAATGTATTCTTAAAGAAAACCTGCCACATTTTACATGTAGTCCTATTTGTGAGCAGCATAGAAAAGAGAAGGGAGAGTGTAATAGAATGATATATAGTTTGGTGGAAAATGATTCTGTATAACTTTTGTTACATTACTTAAACGGGTTGTCCAGGATTTCAATTCATGTAACATAACTTTGTTCTCTCTGAAATATTGCATGGCAATTTTCTCCCCTCATTTTTTTCTTGTTTTGCCTTGGTGCTAGCACTATTCCCATTCGGCCCAGGTATTTTTAGTTAGCAGGAGACTGCTTAAGGGATCTATCTACTAGCTCTCAGACTCAACTGAGGTCATATGGTAAGGTGAACTTTTTGAGATTTGTTCCAGTGGCGTAGCTAGAAGGGGGGGCAGAGGGTTAGCTGACATCACAGCATCACACCTCCTGCGCCGAGACACAGATGTCCTATGCGTAGACAGGGACGATCGAAGGTAGGCGAGAATAACTTTTTTTTTTAGCGCAGTTGTGAATATTTTAGTGTTAGGAGGGGAATTATAACTATAAGTGAGGATTCATTGTGGGCATTTATATAAGAGGGCATTATGAACATAAGGGGGTCATTTATATAAGGGCTATTAGGCGTCATTATGAATATAAGGGGGGAGGCTTTCTGCTTCCATTATACCTATAGGGAAACCACTGGCATTTCCACAAGTATAATTGTCAAGCTGCGATTTCCAAAACCGCAACGGTTTTGAAAATCACAGCATGTCCGCTGCGCATATTTTTCCACAATGTATGGATGGAATTCGCTAGAATGCCATCCAATTTGCAGGAACTGTAAAACACCACGTTTTTTCCATGGCATTTACGCCACATGTGGCCACAGCCTTAAGGAGCTTTCCACCTCATTTTTATTATGATCTATCCTCAGAATAAATCATCAATAAGAGATAAGTGAATCCCCACTGATCAGCTGTATGAAGGGGCCATGGCAACTGTTTATATCACACGGTGTGTGTTTATAGTGACTGTGTCTTGTAATTACAGCCTTGTCACATAGGATGAGGCTGTAGTTACATGACATGGCTGCTATGAAATGAATAACACTGTGTAAACAGAGAAGGGGTCACAGCACTTACACAAGTACCATGGTTCATTCAAACAGGTGATCCTGGGGGTCCCAGGTATTGGAACCCCACAAATTTATTTTTACCTTTTAATTAGGGGCACTATTTAAAGGGGGTGCACAGGGAAATTATTAATTTAAAGATGCACTTGGCAGTATTATTCATTATGGGGGTTATATTATATATTTTATAATTGGGGGTAGCAGAAGGAGGGGTGTGCAGGTAAGGACAATGTGGATCAGGTGCCTGGAAAAGTGAGGAGCCAAAGATGTCTGTGCTACAAACTTTACAGAGACTGGAAGAAGTGGTCATGGCCGTCCAGATAGAAGAGACTGGAAATGTGAACGATTAGTCAGAGATGTCAACTGTAAGTCGCTAAAGGTTACTGCACTGTATTCACCTAAAACATCTGTAGAGCCCTGTGTAGAGCCGCTATATACCACTATACGGTCACCGTATAGTGATAAATCGGTATATCTAAGTTGGGGTCCCACTTGGACATGTTTGCCCCCCTGTGTTGAACCCCTAGCTACGCCTCTGATCAGTTCACATGGTGCAGTGCTACACAGTGCCATTGCTGTGGTGCTGTGCCTCTGGGGTGGGGGTGGTGTGGTGTAACTTATACTAAATCATCTCCAACTATATATGAATCTGCTCGATTCTTCCTGATATGTAGCATGTTGCCTGCTGATCAGACTACAAATGCAATGTGGTAGGTTCTCTTTTAACCCTAGTATGCATATGCATAACCCAGGCCTTTTAGGCCCAGTTTGCTATTACTTTGTATGTGTAGGTTTATAACATCATGCATACTAGGGTTAAGGGGTTGTTCCAGATCAAAAATTTTAATGCAGGCAGCAGGGGAGGTGTACAGTCATGGCCAAAAGTTTTGAGAATGACACAAATATAATATTTTCACATGATCTGCTGCCCTCTGGTTTTTATGTGTGTTTGTCAGATGTTTTTATCACATACAGAAATATAATTGCATTCATATTATGAGTAACAGAAGCTTATATTGACAGTTAGAATGAGTTAATGCAGCAAGTCAATATTTGCAGTGTTGACCCTTCTTCTTCAGGACCTCTGCAATTCTCCCTGGCATGCTCTCAATCAACTTCTGGACCAAATCCTGACTGATAGCAGTCCATTCTTGCAGAATCAATGCTTTAATTTTGTCTGAATTTGTTGGTTTTTGTTTGTCCACCCGTCTCTTGATGATTGACCACAAGTTCTCAATGGGATTAAGATCTGGGGAGTTTCCAGGCCATGGACCCAAAATCTCTATGTTTTGTTCCCTGAGCCATTTAGTTATCACCTTTGCTTTATGGCAAGGTGCTCCATCATGCTGGAAAAGGCATTGTTGAGCGCCAAACTGCTCTTGGACGGTTGGGAGAAGTTGCTCTTGGAGGACATTCTGGTACCATTCTTTATTCATGGCTGTGTTTTTAGGCAAGACTGTGAGAGAGCCGATTCCCTTGGCTGAGAAGCAACCCCACACATGAATGGTTTCAGGATGCTTTACAGTTGGCATGAGACAAGACTGGTGGTAGCGCTCACCTCTTCTTCTCCGAATAAGCTGTTTTCCAGATGTTCCAAACAATCGAAAAGGGGATTCATCAGAGAAAATGACTTTACCCCAGTCCTCAGCAGTCCACTCCCTGTACCTTTTGCAGAATATCAGTCTGTCCCTGATGTTTTTTCTGGAGAGAAGTGGCTTCTTTGCTGCCCTCCTTGAGACCAGGCCTTGCTCCAAGAGTCTCCGCCTCACAGTGCGTGCAGATGCACTCACATCTGCCTGCTGCCATTCCTCAGCAAGCTCTGCACTGCTGGTAGCCCAATCCCGCAGCTGAAACACTTTTAAGAGACGGTCCTGCCGCTTGCTGGTCTTTCTTGGGCGCCCTGGAGCCTTTTTGGCACCAATGGAACCTCTCTCCTTGAAGTTCTTGATGATGCGATAGATTGTTGACTGAGGTGCAATCTTTCTAGCTGCAATACTCTTCCCAGTTAGGCCATTTTTGTGCAGTGCAATGATGACTGCACGTGTTTCTTTAGAGATAACCATGGTTAACAGAAGAGAAACAATGATGGCAAGCACCAGCCTCCTTTTAAAGTGTCCAGTGGTGTCATTCTTACTTAATCATGACAGATTGATCTCCAGCCCTGTCCTCATCAACACCCACACCTGTGTTAATGGAGCAATCACTGAAACGATGTTAGGTGGTCCTTTTAAGGCAGGGCTGCAATGATGTTGAAATGTGTTTTGGGGGATAAAGTTCATTTTCTAGGCAAATATTGACTTTGCAAGTAATTGCTGTTAAGCTGATCACTCTTTATAACATTCTGGAGTATATGCAAATTGCCATTAGAAAAACTGAAGCAGTAGACTTTGTAAAAATTAATATTTGTATCATTCTCAAAACTTTTGGCCATGACTGTAGAAAATTTTAAAAAAATGCATTTATACGTATCTGCATCCTCCCCTCTGTTCTTGTACCAGAGTGGCTGCCGCACTGACGTCACGTGGACCAGACTACTGCAGTTAAACACCACTCTCGGCTTTATACTGTTGATAGCTGTGACTGACTGCAGCGGTCCTGTCCACATGAAGTCACTGCTACAGCTGATCAGTATACAAATAGAGCAGCGGGGGTGATGGGTGGCCCAGCGCAGTAATGACGGTAAGCACCAGCGCTTTTTTTTTTTTTTTTTCTACACCTCCCCTGCTACTTGCATTTAAATGTGTGATATGAACAACCCTTTTAAAAACACCATTAATTTTTATCATCATCTGTTATAAAGCAAAAACAAGTCAAAAACACACTTGTAAAAGACTACATAAATGGATGTATGGTCACTATGACTTACATTTCAACAGTTCTTTCTCATCTGTTCAAGCACTTTATTTGTAGCATAGTGTTCTTGCAGATATTATGAGGTGACAATGTTAGGAATGATAGATGTCAAACTATAGGAGGCATTTGGACCACCAGCTTCAAATGGGGGTAAGCAAAGGTAAGCAGGTATGGACCATAGCACATCTACCTTGGTGTTTCACCAGCATGGGATTGCCAAGTTAATGACGCTAGGTTCACACCTGCGTTCGGGTTTCCCCAAGCAGACCCCCCCCGAACGGAAACCTAATCTGCTTAAAAAAAGCGGTTACCCATGGACTCCATAGACTTTAATGGGGTCCGCCGGGTTTCCTCTCCGCATTTTTCAAGCGGAATGGGGAAGGGAATCCACCAACGGAGTTCAGGCGCAGGTGTGAACCTAGCCTTAATGGGAGTCTTTCAGGACTAAAAGCCTCCCAAACCAAATAATAGAACCATGTAGAAACCTTTAATAGGAATAAAAAAACTTTTGTGGCCACAAACCGATGAAGCAATACAGAGATAATCAACTTTTTATGGATATGCAAATCAGCCTCAAGAGCATGGGGAGGGTCCGATTCACCTACAAGTAGCCACAAGTACTCAATGTCTTCTAAAATTGCTGCCCAATGTTGCAATGTTTTGGGGGTTTTTTTGTTTCAGTTTTTTTGTTTCAGTTTTCTTGTGCAGATTTTAAACTTATGGCTCAGGTAAATATTGCTGGCACATAACTCCAGTACCTTACGTACATTTTAACCCTTTGACTCTAACACAAGCCTTAAACCAGTTGCATTTCATTCCTTTCTGCATTCCTGCTTTCATAACTTTTTATATTTTATTTCAATGTAGTTTTACGAGACATTGCATTTTGTGGGTGCATAAGAATTTTTTATCAATTTGTTTATGAGAGGTGAGATGAACATCAATTCTGACATCTGAATTTTAAGCTTTATGGTGCTTATCATGTGGAATAAATAAACTAATTTTTTAGGGGTTGTTACGGATGTAGTGATAGCAATTTTGTGTTTTTGTTTTATTTTTACTTTTTTTTTTCTGTAAAACAACTTAGGTGCTCTGGTGACCACAGCATATAAGGGGTTAAATGGCAAGTATGTTTTCTGATTGATAATAGGGGGGTGATATATCATGAACCTTTGCTGTGAAGTGACAGGGACATGAGAATAATAAAATAATTTTCTCCTCTCCCTGCACTGCCAACTGAACAAGTTCTTCTGCACACTGGTTAAAGGGTAACTAAATTTTCAGACAACTTTTGATTTTCTGGCAGTATTGGTATCACTTTACGTTTATAACATCCGAGATTAGTTTGAAGTTACCCTCCCCTACTCTCATTTATTCTACATTTTACACAGCCCGTATTCCAAGCCTGTACTCCATACACAGTTTTTTCGTTTTGTTTTTTTAAACTTGCTTTATTAAAGAAAATCAGATAACACAAATAAATAATAATGCTTGAATGACATGTACACATTGTCGTGCCTGATATGAGCAAGTACAAAGAACAAAATACAGTGGGGAAAAAAAGTATTTAGTCAGCCACCAATTGTGCAAGTTCTCCCACTTAAAAAGATGAGGCCGGCCTGTAATTGACATCATAGGTAGACCTCAACTATGAGAGACAAAATGAGAAAACAAATCCAGAAAATCACATTGTCTGATTTTTAAAGAATTTATTTGCAAATTACGGTGGAAAATAAGTATTTGGTCAATAACAAAAGTTCATTTCAATACTTTGTTATATATCCTTTTTTTGGCAATGACAGAGGTCAAACGTTTTCTGTAAGTCTTCACAAGGTTGGCACACACTGTTGCTGGTATGTTGGCCCATTCCTCCATGCAGATCTCCTCTAGAGCAGTGATGTTTTGGGGCTGTCACTGGGCAACATGGACTTTCAACTCCCTCCAAAGGTTTTCTATGGGGTTGAGATCTGGAGACTGGCTAGGCCACTCCAGGACCTTGAAATGCTTCTTACGAAGCCACTTCTTCGTTGCCCTGGCGGTGTGCTTAGGATCATTGTCATGCTGAAAGACCCAGCCACGTTTTATCTTTAATGCCATTGCTGATGGAAGGAGGTTTGCACTCAAAATCTCACAATACATGGCCCCATTCATTCTTTCATGACATGGATCAGTCGTCCTGGTCCCTTTGCAGAGAAACAGCCCCAAAGCATGATGTTGCCAACCTCATGCTTCACAGTAGGTATGGTGTTCTTTGGATGCAACTCAGCATTCACTCTCCTCCAAACATGACTTTGGTTTCATCTGACCATATGTCATTCTCCCAATACTCTTCTGGAACATCCAAATGCTCTCTAACAAACTTCAGACGGGACCAGATATGTACTGGCTTAAGCAGGGGGACACATCTGGCACTGCAGGATCTGAGTCCCTGGCGGCGTAGTGTGTTACTGACTGTAGCCTTTGTTACGTTAGTCCCAGCTTTCTGCAGGTCATTCACTAGGTCCCCCCATGTGGTTCTGGGATTTTTGCTCACCGTTCTTGTGATCATTTTGACCCCACGGGGTGAGATCTTGCGTGAAGCCCCTGATCGAGGGAGATTATCAGTGGTCTTGTATGTCTTCCATTTTCTAATTATTGCTCCCACAGTTGATTTCTTCACACCAAGCTGCTTCTCTATTGCAGATTCAGTCTTCCCAGCCTGGTGCAGGTCTACAATTTTGTTTCTGGTGTCCTTCCACAGCTCTTTTGTCTTCACTATAGTGGAGTTTGGAGTGTGACTGTGAGGTTGTGGACAGGTGTCTTTTATACTGATAACAATTTCAAACAGGTGTCATTGCTACAAGTAATGAGTGGAGGACAGAGGAGCCTCTTAAAGAAGAAGTTACAGGTCTGTGAGAGCCAGAAATCTTGCTTGTTTGTAGGTGACCAAATACTTATTTTCCACTATAATTTGCAAATAAATTCTTAAAAAAATCAAACAATATGATTTTCTAGATATGTTTTCTCATTTTGTCTCTCATAGTTGAGGTCTACCTATGATGTCAATTACAGGCCTCTCTGATCTTTTTAAGAGGGAGAACTTGCACAATTGGTGGCTGACTAAATACTTTTTTCCTCACTGTATGTATACAGCAGTACAGGGTGCAATAAACCGACATAAGTACAGTGAAAATAAGAGGACATCAGTACAAGACTGAAAAGGGATAAACAGATAAAAAGGACTGTTACCAACACTTCAACTATGGAAATGCAATGTGAGTTTAATAGGCAAGATAATGCGATCAGTGATATACTTCAAGTTCACTAGACCAGTCAGGAATACATGTAGGGGGCACAGGGGCAGCCAAGGCATCACAAGAAAGACACAGCCAAGCACTTCAAAAGGTGTTGAGTAATCACGATAACACTGTAAGGAGTTCTGTAAATAATTTCAGTTCTGAGGAGCAGTAGTGTGGGAAGAGAACCAGGAATCCCAGACCTTGCCAAACCTCGTTGGACATCTGTGGTGGGTGTATAGCATCATCTTATAAAAGGTATAATAGTGTGGACCAGTGATTACCAAGTAGAGCACTGGGGAGGGCAAGGATCCATCCACCAAAGGGCGATTACCTTCCTTGTCATAAGCAGGGTCTCAAGTAGCATTATTCTAGTATGGTGGGACCACTGTTTCTCATCCATAAGGCCCAGCAAACATAGTTCAATGGTATTGGTCTATCCAGGACTTCGGACAGGATCCGGATCACTTACATCCAATATCTTGAAGCACTGGGCAGGACCAAGCCATATACTGAAAATCTGACTGCGAGTGGACATATGGCCCATTTTGAACAATCATAATGGAGCAAGATAACATTGATGTGTAATATACAGTTGAGTGAGTTTATTGATAATCGCTGGTGAGACATATTAATGGGATTCCAGAAGATCAGAAATGTAGTCGTCGTCGTCGTCTAAGGTAGGAATCAAGGACTTCCATTTATCCAGTACTGGAAGAGGTCCAGCAGCCAACTTGCAAATAAGAAGGTGGTAATATAAAGTAGAAATCAGACCCCTGTTTTGCCATAGTGGGGTTTCCAGGGGAATATTGAAATAGTGACTAATGTGCTTCACTGCTGCCCACACTTTTTGTACCACTTGTATCATGGGAAGCGTGCGCAGTTTCAAAGAGGAAGGCCTTTCCAGTGCTGGCCACAATTTCGGCAGTCCCATCCAGTCAGTAGATCAAAACATAGTCATGAGGCGAGATATTTCAACTGACTCACCATAGTATGATAGTATGAATAAAAAAGTTCAGAAATTACATCTCCGCCATCACTTTTGGACATTGAAGCTTTCTCAGGTGGAGTTTAGATCTTCCAGTACCCCACATAAACACAATTAGAATGAATTCCAAGGTTTGGAAAAACAAAAGGGGGATAGGAGAGAAAATGTGCTGAAGGATATAGAGGCACTTCGGCTGAATTACCATCTTCATGAGGTTAATGTGTACAACTACACACAATAAGAGTTTCGCTCACGTCTTACTCTTGGATTGAACTTATGGTATCATTGGGTATACATTAGCTGTTAACATATTCGATGGATTCTTTGTGATAATAATCCCAAAATATTTAAATTGTGTAACAGCAGTGAGGCCCTAGATAGTGGTTCCCTCTGGCAACTGTCAATCATGAGAGAGGTACATTAGGCAGGATTTGTTCCAATTGATTTTCAGACCGGAGGGGGATCCAAAGACCTCTATTAACTCAATGGCACGAGGTAGCGTATGATCAGGATCTTGCATATACAGCATCATGTCATTTGCTTGTAGTCCTTTAGGTCTTCATCAGTAGAATGGGTACACCACTATATATTGTATCTGCTCAAAAACGCACAGCCAGTGGTTCCACGGCAATAGTAAACCAAAGTGGTGAAAGTGGGCAACCTTGGCGGGTGCCATGAGCCAGGGGAAACAAAGCTGACTGGAGACCATTCAGGAATACAGAGGCCCATTTCGGACCAAATCCAAAGCTTTGCCGAGTTTCAATGAGATGGTCATTAAACAGAAACTTTTTCAGCGTCTAAGGATGCTAGGGCCCAATCTTCTTGTCGAGCTGTGCCAATCTGAGCTTTTACTTGAGTATGCCTCAGGTTATCGGAGGTGCTACGCCCAGGTATAAATCCGGAGTGATAAGAATGCATAATATCAGTCAACCACATTCAGTCGAACAGCAAGTACTTTCATCAAGATTTTATAGTCTACGTTTAATAAGGAGTTAGGCCTAGGATTCACATTCCAAGGGGTCTTTGCCCTGCTTCAAGAGTACAATAATCGGAGTGTCATAAAAGGAATTTAAAAGATACCCTTGCATAAATGAGGCCTGGAAGGTCTGTAGAAGGGACAGCAAAAGCTGGTCTTGATATTGCATAATCACTTCCAATGGGAGTCCGTCTGGACCAGAAGCCTTGACTTTAGTCATGGAGAATAGAGCTTCAGAATTACAAGTTAGCAAAGAAGGCCAGAGAGTCCTCCTGAGTGGCTCGTATGTGAAAATCATACAAGGAGATGTAATAGTTGGTGAAGGCTGGAAATATGTCGTCATTGGAGAAAGTTATACTAGAAGTATGAGCCTGGATCTTGAGAATGGAAGGCGAAGCAGTAGACTGATGGATAAGATGTGCCAGCAGACTAATGGACTGGTTCCTTTGTTCGATGTATTTCTGTGAATTAAAGAAGGTAAGTGGTTTCTCCTTTTCTTTTAGATGGGAGAGATATCTGGTAGTCTGTATCCAAATTCGTTTATGATCTTCAGGGGGGTCTCTTATATAGTTTGCTTCAGAAACTGAGCAGGCAGTCGCCAGTTCGTATTCCTCATGAGCGGATTGCTTCTTTAGGTGAGTTATAGAAGATTGCAAGTAGCCCCTGAGGTAAGCTTTAAGGGCATCCCATTAAGATGAGTGAGAAGAATGTTGTCTATTATGAGTGATACAGATGTCAAGTTGTTCAGGTATAGTATCCCATTGAGCAATTAAAGGCAAGGGATGAACTTCCCTGATAAGCAAGTTGTGGGAACGCTCAGCAGCCTTCAATTGTAGTAGGATGGGCCTTTAGGAAAGTGTACTACCAATTAAACTGCAGAGCAGAGTTTAGCATTACCACAAATATAGTCGATTCTCGAAAGGGAAACTTGTCCTGGTGAGTAGCAATTATATTCCAGTAGCATGGGATGGAGGAATCTCCAGATGTCATACCACCCCAGTTCCTCCAAAAATTGCTGTAATGTAGAGGGATGCTGTTGAGAAGGAGCAGGTGACTGTAGCGAATTAAAGCGGTCCACTGCAGATGTGTGTACTCTATTAAAGTCACCCATGCAGATCACATAAACTTGAGGATATCGAAGAGCAAAGCTGGCTGCCCCAATAGAGTAGCAAGATGGAGGCTGATCGGGGAATATAAACATTCAGTATAACGTATAAGTGGCCCACAATCCAAGCCTGGATGAACACGTATTGTCCATTCCAAATCTTTACAAACGGCTCCCACCTTCCTATGTAGTGATTTATAGATCAAAAACATGATATAGCTCTGGAATGGATAAGGTAGAGCGTGTGCTGTCTAACATGGGCCTACAATTACATAGTCCCAGAGCAACCAACAAAGCAATACTCATCCATCTAGGTCGAGCAGGTGTCAGCAATGGGAAAGTCTCTCAGAGCCTGAAGTCAAAGATGAGCAGCGATAACAACCAGGCCTAGTGGTGAGGACGGGGAGAGCTGCAGCCCAGGTTGTTGAGCCAAGTATCTGCTTCAGCTGGAGTTGCAAAGAAATGTGTGTGTGGTCATCATGGATAACTCCTAGACATGCTGGAAACGTCATAAAATAGGTGATCTGGAGATCCCGGAGTCTTTTCTTGATTCCAACAAAGTTCTCACTTTCTGCAGGGTAGCTGAGAAGCCAGGAAACATGGTAATTGTGGAATTCTGAAATGTAATAGTCTCCAAAATGCAGGCTGCTCGAAGTCTTTACTGTTCAGGAGTCTCGCAAAAAATGGCCGCGGAGGTGCCCTAGGAGGTGGTGGTTTAGCCGGGAGTCTATGCGCCCTTTCAACTGCAAAGGAATTCGATAGAGACACTGCAGCAAAGGTATTTTTGAGCTAATGTTCACTAAACGAGCATGGGTCTGCACCTTCAGATCTTTCTGGTAGGCCCAAGATCCTGAGATTATTTTGGCGTAACCGATTTTCTAAGTTGTCTGAGAGCTGTGCCCATAACAAAGCTGCTTTTTCCAGGTCAGATAGTTGAGCAGGGAACAGAGCAGTGTCATCCTCCAACTGGGAAAGATGAAATTCTGTGTCGGACACTAAGTCATGTAGATTTTGCATGTCTTGCTGTAGTAAGCTCACATCTACCCGTATCTCATCAATTTTGGAGGTAAGTGAAGAAGTAGTATACAGTAGTGAATGGCGATAAGTCATTTGTCGGAGACTTCATCCACAATGACATCACCACAACTGCAAGCTCTAACTGTCTCACAGAAGTCAATAGTAAGCAAAAGTGGTCTAATAAAAGGACAGCCCAAGAAGCACGTTGACACAAGCATGGAAATGAGAACTGAGCGCCGATCGTGGTTTTTAACCCCTTGGATGCCGCGGTCAAAAATGACCGCGGAATCCAAGGGGTTCCGCCATGTTGCCGCCCCCGGCGAGATCGGGGGGTGCCGATATCTATAATATGCAGCCCGGGGTCTGGCCAGTGACCCCAGGCTGCCTGAAGCCCCCACTACGTGCATGATCCTGCCGGGACCTCTGGAAATCAGCCTTTGTCTACATAGGCTGATTTCCTGTATAGACTGCAATATACGTGTATTGCAGTCTATAGTGCTGAATCAGCGATTCAGGTGTCCTAGTGGGACATATAAAAAAAAAGATAATATTTATTAACTTATTTGGGTGGTATGACTATCTGTTTGAAAAGCAGAGCATTTCACATTTTGAAAATTGCGATTTTTTTTCCAAATTTCCATCAAATTTCCTATTTTTTTATAAATAAATACAAAAATATTGATCAATGTTTACCACTAACATGAAGTACAATGTCTCACGAAAAAACAAACAGTTTCAAAATCACTTGTGCAAGTTAAAGCGTCTTAAAGTTATTGCCATATAAAGTGACATATGTCAGTTTTGAAAAATGAGGCCTGGTCTTTAACGCACTTTTGGGCTCAGACCTGAAGGGGTTAAAGGGCACATTCACACGACCGAGTTTCAGCCGTGAAACTCAGTTTGTGTGTTGGCCGAGATTACCGGCCTATACCTTATGTCGGGAGAGGGATTCCTAGCAGTACATTATTTATGCTGCTAGGAGTACAGGCTGGTAAATCTGGACAACACACAGACAGAGTTTCACGGCTAAAACATGGCCATGTGACTGTGCCCTAACAAAAATTCACTTGTTATTTTCCCATCTAGAAATATATAAATAAAAAAATTGCAACAAACATATCTTACCTGCATGCAAAATACAACGGAGTAGCCCCAGATACATTAGGTCTGTTTATATCTGCACCGCTGTCCAATAAACATAACACTGTCTGTTGAAAAGGAGAATAAAGTAATACTGGAGTAAAAAAATTATAATAGTTAAGTGCAAGGAAGAAATTCAGTGTACAAAGTTACAGTAAGATCTAATGAAGAAATAGCTAAAACACCTGAGAACTCTAGAAAAGAGGTTACATTATTTAATAAGATTAGAAAAGTTACAGTATTAATTGGTTCTGGGACGACCACTGTAAGCTGAAACCACTGTAATTTGGAGACCATAAGTATAGAAAAATAGTAATTGGTTCTGAAGACACCAAAATCTCTCCAAATATATGAAAAAACTAATAATTAAGAAAAATTATTAGATAACATATAGATACAGCAAGTTTTTACACAAAAAGTCAGAAAGAACTTCAGGCAGCTGAAAACCATTTTATACTGTATGATGGTGACAGATTTTTTAGGGTCCTAAAAAGTATGCATAATACACCCATTACATGCCAACTCCCTTGCGTTTCTTGTTAACATCATGTACTGCTATTTGGGGCTCAGCATCTCATGGCGTTGTGAGGCATAGACGCAAGCGTCACAATGCCATATTACATCAGCCAGTCCCTGACATCAGCCAGAAAAGCCGAAAACAGCAGGAGTCCGGCCAGAGAGGTGAGTAACGCTTGGTTCACACTAGCGTTTGTATTTCCATTCTTCGGGTCTGCTTGGGGACCCGAAAACGGAAACCCTATCCAGTTACTCGTGGAAACCCGCAGACCCCATAGACCCGGGCTTATCTACGTGGCACAGTGCTCTCTGCTGTCTTAACACATGGCAGTGCTGCTCCAGGTTGCAATCTCTCTCAGTCGAAGGAGAGGATGCACTGGGATGGAGAGCATCAGGCATGATGTACTAGTGTCTGGGCCACGGGGTAGCCTAGTCAGAGGACAGCAACTGCATGTGCTAAATATAATATGGCAGCTAAAATTGCCTTTGTTCATTTCATTTCAACAAGGCTGGAAAGATTGGTTTGGACTACTTCAATAAAAATACTGGGCTGTGTGAGGGGCATCCTCTGCCCCACACAAACCAGGTTTACTGCAGACTACTCTTAGCTCCATGTTTAGCCCAGTCTTATCCACCAGATAAGGATCATCTTTATGAAAAAAAAAAGAAAGAAAGTCAGGGATCCCACTGAAATGTAAGTTTAATTGACTACCAAATCAGTTGCTGTCCTGCTTGCATATTTTAAGCAGAATGGGGACAGAATCACCGAACAGTCACACAACGCTAGTGTGACCGTAGCCTTCCCTGGCCCTCCGATTATTATAATCTGGTGTATGAACAGTCCCCACAGTATAATAATAGCAGTTTCAGTTTGGCTGTCTTCAGGCCAAATGAAATGCAAATATTGTAATAACCTAACCAAAATAACCGAAGTAAACAAAATCACGTTGGTTATCCTGGCTGATGTTCGGTTTCGGTTATTTTTCGATTAATAGACCAGTCCTAGTAAGCAGCACATGTGATTTTACACATCTGCTGGATCCTATCTTTTTTTTCCCCATTAAATCAGAACCACTGGAAGTTGCAATCCCAGGTAGGTTCCAAATTGTAGTCCACAATTGTTCCAACATTTATACAATCAGTTATACAAGATTTGCAAATAAAATTCAGCCCCTAACCTGCTTTGAACAGGCACACCTAGATTTTTCCAGCCATTTGCCCCACATGTCCTTGTATCATTTAAGTGTACCTCTCTTTAGATAGACTGACTTTTCTATAGCTATAAGCCAGTTCACGTTGTCTATAAAGTCTTTAGGGGTCGGAGGAGAATCCAGAAGCCATTTCAGGGCAACCAATTTTCTGGCCAGATAAGATAGTTATAGCGCAAGATCTAAGACTAGCAGATCTTTGACATAACTCTGCAAACATACCTAGGGTGTCAAATTAAACACATCACTGATAATGTCTACTACTCATTTCCAAAATCTACCCAAATTTGGATGAGACCACATCAGATGTATCTTAGATCTATTACAAAGGGCAGATTTACATAGCACCACTGTATATAGGAACTCCAGTGTTCAGTACCCTGTATATTAAATATATGTGTGATCTATGGGCCTTGCTAAGTGATAATTTTGGAGTATAGGCCGCATGGAATATGGTAGGTCCACTGAGAGCAACTCAGAGCATGACCTTCTCTAACTTTTTGTACCCCTCTGCCGGTGGACCATCTGGGTCACCGCCTCTTGCACTTCCCATAGCATAAACATCAGGTTCTTATCATCTCTGAATTGCCTGTATATCTTGGGGTGTCAGCAGACATGACATATGGAGTCTCCCGATTGACAGCAAGTGTCGCTTTTTGTTTATTATCTTTTATTAGCTTGATTGTCTTGCTTTTGTTGATTATCTTTTCTTTTATTAAACATCAATTAAATTAGTGGTTTGTGGCATTCTGTAGAACCAAACGTGACCTATTTGATGTTAGGAAAATAGTGGGATAGCATGATCAGCAATGTTGATATACATGGTAAAACTAGGAAAGGGGAAGATAATAGGGACATTGATACCTCCAGTTTCAGTAAATGGGCTCTCGTAATAAGGGAATTCTGGGCCAGCAATTACACATAGACCCAGGCAACTCCAGTCCACTTTGGGTTCTAGAAATATCATTTACTGAAGAAAACACTTAATTACATTACATATAGAACATAATATATTACATATATAATGTAATAAGAAAAAAAAGAGTAAAATCAGCTTTTATAGAATATGGGGAAAATTAATAAGAAAAAAAAACAAAACAAAAAAAAAACAAAAACACAAACAGCCTAGAATGCTGTAAATAGCAAATGGTAGTCGCTTCATTGTCACCCAGAGAGGTCTCTTCTTACTTGTCCAATTACTTGTCCAAACCCTTTAAAATACAGTATATACTGTACGATCAAAATGTATCTATGAATAATCATAATTTGCCACTAGAACTACGCATCACAAACTATTATTAGTCTGTTACTGTCTTTATCAATCTTGACATTATTGCATCTTGGAAACTGCGATTTTTGATTTCATTGGACAAAAAAAAAAAAAAAACGGTCGCCAGGTCACTATGACTACTAAAAAGGTTACTCAGACTCCTACCATCTCTTGCTTCCATTACTCTATGCAGGCCAAGTTGATCTTCCCACTACTATAACATCACCTATTCTACTTCAGCAACAACAGCAGTGCTCCCAGAGCAGAACACCTGCCCCCAGTGCACCAACTGCCTCGTTTGCATAATACTTCAAAGTAGTTTTTCTCCAAATCTACAAAAGTCACATACATTACAG
Source organism: Leptodactylus fallax (assembly GCA_947044405.1). Taxonomy (NCBI): domain Eukaryota; kingdom Metazoa; phylum Chordata; class Amphibia; order Anura; family Leptodactylidae; genus Leptodactylus; species Leptodactylus fallax. The sequence goes on from CAMRHE010000024.1 coordinate 7,361,090, forward strand.
GTGTATGATGTTCTCTTTACTTACTGAAATTAAACAACTGCAGATGACAGTCAGCAGATGCCCCCAACATTAATTCTACACATCAAAAGAATAATATTTTAGCTGAGGTTCAATAAATTGCATAAGTTGACCAGCAGATGTCCCTAGCAACACGTAAACCTCATTAGAACATTTGTCTCATTTACTGTAGCATGATTCATCCAGTCTTAAATCACATGACAGCAAAAAACAATTCTGTATTCTGTAATTCATATATTATGGATATGTATCGTAAAAGGTAAAAACATAAAACATTTAGAGATATTATTAAAGATGCACATGCAGACATACTGTCTTGTGTCCATTCTGACAGGCCACATGCAATGCTGTTTGTCCCATTGAATCTTCCACATCCACGTTACTAACATGTTGTACAAGGTCATGCAGGAGCTCTGTCCGTCCATTTACAGCCAGCCAGTGGATCTAAGAAGGGACACGAAGGGAAAAACAAGTTACATACGCCACCAAAGAAGTCCAACACCAGCAATAGGAAGGAAATTTAATGTTACCAGTTATGACAATGGCATTGTAATTAAAATAAATTGGGGGGGGGAGGAATATCACAAATATATTTCAGTAAAGTGCTTTAATAGCAATTCCTGTGGTTATCAGAATCACTCATCAGAGACAAGGCACACATTGCAGATGAGCTATCTGAGCATACAGATTTGAAATAGGCTTTTTGAGGACAAAACGCTGTCTATTGCAGCTTTTATGACTGGTGAAAATATAAGCTGTGTTTTAAAACACATCTGAGGCCTTGGAAATTTTGTCTTTTATGGACCTATAGTTAGGTAATGGTTTAATAGGTCTGCACAGTGGAAGTGCCACACACGTGCAGTCTGTGGTACCTGTACCTGTAAGTCTTCTTAGGTTGGGATGATACTAACGTTGTTAATGTCCGTTGCTGTTTCTGTCATAGGATAATAGCAACGAATATTGAACTGTTGCAGAGAACGGACACAGACTGATTCTGTGTCCGTTCCCATTGAAATTAATGTAAACAACATGACAGAAGCTATCTTCTGTCATGTTTGTCTACTTTTGTAAGGAAGATAAAGTCCGGCATGCCTGACTTTATTTCCCATTACAAAGGTAACTCCATTTCTAAATACATATATAATATATATAAATATATAATTTACCTGGTTATACAGACCTTAAAGAAAGTGAATACTATTACAAAGCTTTATGTTGTAACAAATGCAGGCACACCCAGTCTGTCAAGTTTCTGATATACGTCATTGGAACCATACCTGGTTTCACGTAACTTGTAACTGGTCTAAGTTCATAATATATGTGAATAAAAAACACATGAAACTCCATCATTTGCACCCACACTCAGCTTTGTAACCATAAAGGTCTATACCAATATACCTAAAATTGGTTCACTTTATATTATGGCATGTGATAACCAGTGAACTGAGTTTTCTGGCCTACATAAAACAAATTTGAATGAAGGCAAGTTTTTTTTTTTTGCCTATTTTCACTGAGAGGATGGAATTTGCAATATGGGTGGAGTGTGAAAAAGTTCATCTTACAGCAGTGAGGCCTTCATTGTTGCAAATGTTGACATCCGCATTATATTCCAGGAGTTTGCTCATGCATTTCTTTTGCCTGCAGGAATTGTAACAGTAAGTTTGTAAGCAAACAATTTCAGTTACGTTATTTACACATTCATTTGTATATTTGCAGGTAGAAATTTGACTAGCATTCTGCCATAAATTGTGAGACTTAAAGGGGCTGTCCCATGAACATAATATATTTAAATTGGTAAACAATTAAAAGTTAAACATTCTTACAAACAATTTAAAATTTTGCAGAGCTTTAGGCTAAAGCCCCACGTAGCCAGCAGCAGCAGCCAAAAAACGCTGCGGTATAGATCACGGCGGAAATGTATCGCATTTTTTTCCGCAGCATTTTTCACAGAAAGTCCGCAGAATTTTCTTCTGCGGACTTTCTGCCCCATTATACCTATACAGAAAACGCCAGCGTTTCCCTAGGTATAATTGACATGCTGCGATTTTCAAAAACGCAAGTGTTTTTGAAATCGCAGCTTTTCCGCTATTGATTTTTTTCTGCAATGTGTGGATGGGATTAGCTGGAATCCCATCCACTTTGCAGGTACTGCTAAACACAGCGTTTTTTGCAACATGGGGTCCCAGCCTTAAAGATTTTCTCTAAACATCTTAGCGGTGACAGTCTGTTTTCTTGATCAGTTGACAATGTATAAGACCATGAATGTAGGAACTTTCTATGGTCTGGCACTTGTCAGAAACCCAGCCACAATTACCTTTTTGTGGACAAGTTATCAGGCAGGGACACTACATACATGAGAATATAACTTGCTCTCAATAAGGAAATCATGGCTGGGTTTCTGACAAGTCCCATAGCATAGAAGGTCACTGCAATCATGGTCGTATCCATTGGCAACTGATCAAGACAAACAACTGTCACCACTAAGATAGTTAGAGAAAGTCTTTAAAACTCAGCAAAAGTTTTAATTATTTATATTTGCAAAAATGTTTAACTCTTAATTGTCGACAAATATAAATATGGTTATTTTCATGAGAGGACACTTTTAAAGATACAGACAAACAGTGCAGCCATAGAGGGATCTATGAAACCAGAGTAGCACATTTAGCTACACTGTTTTTGTAACTATGGAGCAATGGACACAGTGTAGCTCAGGTGTCTATATCTCCCATTCTCCTCCATGGAGTTACGGAAACTGTGTAGAACAGCACCACTCGCCCTAGTAGTCGGCATTTGTGGACAGTTAAAGAGGATCTGTTGGCTATTCTGAATTATCTGTTTTAGTACAAACTACAAAAATCATCTTTGGATCATCTTTTTCTGTGCCTTTCCTCTGCTATCCCTTCTAGAAATTTATAACTAAATAAACAATTGGATGTTACCATTCCCCTTGTCTCTATAGGTGACACTTATTGGACACACCCCCAACTGGTAACCATTTATTCATATATTTCTAGAAAGATTAACACTGAATCCTGAGAAAAGATGCTCCAGAATTGTTATACTATGTGGAATGTCTAAAACAGACACATCAGGAGAGGCAACAAGTCCTCTTTAATCCTTAGCTTTAGACAAGTTTAGGCCAATAGATATAACAAATATACCACTTGTATTTGCTGCTGGTACTGACCTTAAAGCGTACATAAACTTCTGGACAACTTTTGATTTTCTGGCAGTATTTGTGTCATTAATAAATTTTGTAATATACTTTATTAACAAACTTTGGCTCCAGTCTGTGAAACCCTTTCCCTTGCTTCTTTATTGAGAGCCGTTTCTGTCTCTCACCGAATGTTACTGTGATTCTAGTACAAGCTTGCAATGCTATCTATATTATTTCCAGAGATATTACTAGTTGAAAACACAGTCAGGATTAGGGTATTTAGATGATATATACTAAGCAGCTGCATATAAATATCCTAATCCTGACTGTGTTTTCAACCAGTGATATCTCTGGAAATAAAATAGATAGCACTGCAACATTAGTATCACATTTTATAATGTCTGAGATATAAATGTCTTAAGAGACCATCCCCTCCCCTACTCTATAGAACGTAACATTCAGTGAGAGGCAGAAACAGCTCTCAATATAGAAGCAAGAGAAAGTGAAAAAATGCAGGATTTCACAGAAAGGATCCAAAATTTGTTTATAAATTATAATACAAAATTTATTAAATACTGACAGAAAATCAACTGTTGTCCAAAAGTTTAATTACACTTTAATGTGTAGACTTCAACAACAGTCTTCTCTATGGTAAGGTGTAGTAGTAGGAATAAGTAGTAAAAGGCCCTTAAAGAGGACATTTCACCAACTCCACCAAGTCAAGCTCTTAGCGTCTGTTAATAGATGCGGCTCTGCTGATTCCAGCGCAGTTTTTTCTCTAGCCTCAACTATTTCGAGCAACAGACATAGTTAATTGTGGTGCCTGATGTGCTATTGAAGCTCTGTAATGTCAGAAAGGCAGTGTCAGATGGAGGACATGATTCAAAGCTCCAATAAGCAGACAGTGTCAGAGATTAGAATAACACCCCTTGCCTACTACTGCCTTACACCTCGCTTCTGACAATACAGAGCCTAAATAGCATATCAGGCCCCAAAAGTAACTGCCTTGATTGCTCAGGAATGGTGGAGGGTACAGAAAAAATTCCAACTGTCTCAGAATAAGTGAAGCAGCACCTATTAATTGTTGTAAACAGTGGGACTAGATAGACTGGTGAAAGGTCCTCTAAGACTCCTCAGCATACAGACTGTCCTCCCTAGCAACTGATTCTGCAACTTCATCTCTTAGAAGTCAAATATCAGGCTGCAGTGACTAAGACCCATCTCAACAGCAGTAGGAAAAAAGGGACAACTAAAGAGATATTACAACCTAGAATAGTAAGACAGGGTAGGAAAAAGGGGGCTATCAGTGTAGGATAGAACAAAATATAAAATAATTAGATTTTTTTTAAAGGCTCATGTACTCTAACACTGAACACTTGCTTCATATAATCCTTCCTATGAATCTTGAAAGCATACCCATTTCGAGCTGCCAAATGAAGAGGTGTGCATCCCGAAATATCTTGATAGTTTGGATTGGCTCCTCTCTTCAGAAGCAAAACTAAGCACTCCACAGATCCACAACTGAGGAAAAAGAACAACCACCAATTATTAAAGACCAAAAAAAGTATAGTAAAATGCAGGGTAGGGACAGGAAGATGAAATAAACCAGAGTATTAGGCTGCTTTCACAGAAAGTATCCATTTTGAGGGCTATAAATAAAACAAGGTTGTACATCCTACTTTATTTCTGTTTTTCATCTGTGTCCAATTCGTGTGTCAGCAGTTTTGTTTTTTTTTTTTTAAATTACAAAATTTTCTAGCATCACCTAGCAATGAATTTGTGAACAACGGATGAAACACACAGATGAGGTCTGTGTACAGGAATTTTTTTTGTTTTTACGGTCTCAAATACTTGAATGGCTGAGAAAAAAAAAAATGCATTCTTAGTGAACCTAGGTCCGTAAAAAAGCTTTGATTACTTACCGGTAATCTTTTTTCCCTTGAGTCAACCGACAGCACCCCTGGAGAGACCACCTCTAGGACAGGAAGCAGGAAAGGGGAGTTCTTTAAAAACAAGGTGGTCACCCCTCTTCTCCAGTTCTTTAGCAATATCCAAATATAATCTCTTTTTTTTTTTTTTTTTTTTTTTTTTTACACAGTGTGTGTTAAGTAAAAAAAGATTACTGGAAAGTGATCAAAGCATAAATGGAAGGGGGGGGGGGAGAAATCACAACCTGAAATAACTTCCTTCCAAAGGACAACCCATCATTGGATGGCCGCTTGCTGCAGCTGTAAGATGGTGAAACAGCCCTCATGTTGTGAATGTACCTGTTTCTGTAAATAAGTTTATTTTATAAACTGACATTTTGTTGTTTGACCACAAGAGGCCACTGTTGCCTAAGAAATGGGAAAAGACTGTACTTCCCTGGAGTAGTGACATGGAAACCATGTTCTGCAGAGGTGGAGCTACAAGGAGGAGCAGAGTGTGTGTGGCAGCCATCTTAAGAGGGTGTTTTGAGAACTATAAGAAGGAGGACTGGAGTGTGATCCATGTGTAGGAGCATCCCTAAGGGACCAGAGCTACAGCAAAGTGGAGCTGAATCAAAGACTGTTCCAGACAGCATCCTGAAGGAGAAGATTGCTATCAAGGACTCGGCTGAGAAGTGGCACTGTAAGTGAGACCGCATGGTTTCTGGATGAGCCCCTCTTCCAGTTGTTCCAAACAAAGGCTAAAGGTACCCAACAGACCCGGGTCGGTAAGAGAAGTACCGCATTACATTTTTGGCGCAGACTGAGTAAGGGCCTGTAGTTAGATTAGTTAGGCATACTCATCGTCACAGGCCACACTACTGGTGAATTATCTACCTATTCGGTAGTAAGGACTAGGACTTAGAGAATTCTATTGAGTTGTAACTCTGAGAGGTGCTTCTAAGGAAGTCTAGAAGTGACATTTTATTAATCTTCACATTTCTTTGGCTTGCAAGCTGACCTATTATATTTACTTGATTGTACTTTGTTTGGGGGTGTGGAGGATGACTCAGCTATTGTATCCTCCATTTTAGATTTCAGGGCCATGTGGACCATGCCTGTAGCCATTTTACATTCCTCTTTGTCCTGAGAGCTCATCCCCCCACCACATGGCTTAAGGGGATGAGCCTCTCTTTTGTCTCTTATCCAATAGCCATGTGCCAGAACTATTTTACAACTTTGCCACCAATCATGTTATGCTAATTACAGTAACCCGACCTGTTCTTTGTCTACACTGTATATATATACCTTTTTCCCTCCATTAAAGCAGAACCCACTATATATACACAACAGCTGTGCATATGTGTGTATCTCTCTCTCTGAGTTAGCTCATACATCAATTTTATGAATTTGGACTTCAATACGGCGATACTTAGAGCGGATTGCGCTCACGGGGGGGGGGGGGGGGGGGGTAGTTTTATAAGTTTGTAAGCTTTTGTGTTATACCGCCGGTGCCCCATTACACTCACTGAATTGTTCCTGTGACTAGGGTGATAAAAGGTAACAAGCGGCTGGTTAGGCGCAGCCTGCAGATAGGTAAAAGCTTGGAGTATATTGGAGTCGCAAATAAGAGGGAACCGCACTGTACAACACCAGGGCCTCAGCTTCCTGGCTGAGTGTATTTAAATATCTGGGAGTGTTCTTTTTGGTAAAGGTTACTAAACTAAGTAAAATCTTGTTTTTACTAAAGTGAATTGGAGTCACTTCCTTTGTTCGTGACTTTGCTGTATCCTGGGGAGCCCATCCCGGTACATGGCTTACACAGCCAGGAACCTCTTAAGAAGGTATACACGTGGACAAAATTGTTGGTACCCCTCGTTTAATGAAAGAAAAACCCACAATGGTCACAGAAATAATTTGAATCTGACAAAAGTAATAATATATAAAAATTCTATGAAAATGAACAAATGAAAGTCAGACATTGCTTTTCAACCATGCCAGAATTTTTTAAAAAGAAAACTCATGAAACAGGGCTAGACAGAAATGATGGTACCCTTAACTTAATATTTTGTTGCACAACCTTTTGAGGCAATCACTGCAATCAAATGATTCCTGTAACTGTCAATGAGACTTCTGCACCTCTCAACAGGTATTTTGCCCACTCCTCATGAGCAAACTGCTCCAGTTGTCTCGGGTTTGAAGCGTGCTTTTTTTTCAGCTCCTTCCAAACATGCTCAATAGGATTTAGGTCAGGGCTCATAGAAGGCCACTACAGAATAGTCCAATGTTTTCTTCTTAGCCATTCTTGGGTGTTTTTAGCTCTGTGTTTTGGGTCATTATCCTGTTGCAAGACCCATGACCTGCGACTGAGACCAAGCTTTCTGACAATGGGCAGCACATTTCTCTCTAGAATCCCTTGATAGTCTTGAGATTTCATTGTACCCTGCACAGATTCAAGACACCTTGTGGCAGATGCAGCAAAGCAGCCCCAGAACATAACAGAGCCTCCTCCATGTTTCACAGAAGGGACAGTCTTCTTTTCAAGATATGCTTCATTTTTTCCGTCTGTGAACTGATGTTCCTTGCCAAAAATTTCGATTTTTGTCTCATCTGTGCATAGGACATTCTCCCAGAAGCTTTGTGGCTTGTCAACATGTAGTTTGGCAAATTCCAGTTTTGTCAGATTCAAGTTATTTCTGTGACCTTTGTGGGTTTTTCTTTCATTAAACGAGAGGTACCAACAATTTTGTCCACGTCTGTATGAGGTGAAGACCAAGTCGCCACCTTGAAAATTTGCAGTAATAATGCTCTAGCCCTCTTTGTCCAGGAAACAGCATAGATCTAGTCAACTGGGCACCAAAACTAGCTCTCTTAATCCACCTGGATATTGTCGGGGAAAAGGCAGTCTTCCCTTTATTAGGGCCACTAAACTTCCTCCAAGGTTTTGAAACTTCCAGGTAATTAAACAAGCAGCTCCTAACACCCAGTGAATGAGAGTTTTATTTACTCTCTGAACTAGGATTGGAGAAAAAAAAAAGGGCATACTACTTTTCTAGGAACGAGGAAACTTGAATATTACCTTCGACAGGAATGCAGTATCAGGAGTAATAATCCCCCTATCATCCATGATAACAATGAAGGGATGAATAGTTGAAAAAACTGAAACCTCTGCCATTCACCTATTTAAAGTAATGACCAAAAAGAATGCCAACTTCAAGGAGAGGAGAAAAGGAGAGAGTTGATCCAGAGGTTCATAGGGGTCTGCTACCAAGGTATTAAGAACTAAAATTTAGAACCCGGAAGATCTAGAGATCCAATAGAAGGAGACAGTCTACCTGCAGCTTTCAGCATAAAGAAGGATAACACCACAGGAGCTATGAAACCCCTCTTACTCAACAAGGTACTGGGGTGATGTTGCTGGCCCTTGTGCACTCCTAGCTTCCATCCTGAGGAGCTATACATGGTTTGCACCTGTCTCCCACAGCCTCTTCTGACAAGGGAGTAGGTGTGGTCTTCTGAAGTGGCTGGCCCCTCACCCTTGTGTGCACCATGAAAACATCCCCCTTCTGGCCCACATGCGGGCGACCACCGTTGCCACCCTCAACCTTCTATTGCTTTAAATGTGAAAGTTAAAATGCATATAGCACATGTATCCGAAAAACGTTGTCTGCTCCCTTTTCAAAATCCGCCATACATATATAGTGGATGATGGGACTTTACATGGTACCCACTCAGGAGCTGAGCGGGTGGCATAGTTGCTGGGTCACCTCTGTTTTACACAGCAGAGACCCAGCAGCATTGCCCACCATCCCATCAGTGTCCTCTTTGATTGCATGCATTAATACTTCAAATGCCTTGGTCAAGCACAACAAAAGCATCTGAGGAGCGGCAGCGCAAAAGGGCTGCCACGTTTACTTAGATCACAGTCCTCTGCAGCGAGATCTGGAGGCAACAATCTGCTACCATAACAGCCGGAAGCCTGTTGAAGACTCCGAGGCAGGTCATTACAGTGTTGCTATTACAGCCTGTAATAAAAATGAATGGATTTTATATATAAATATATATAAAAACAAACAAAAAAAAACACACGCACACTAGGTATCTCAGCATCCCAAAATGCCCAAACATATAAAAACTTGTCCCACAAAAAAGGACACCTTACACAGTTGTAAGCATCTGCATATGAACCAAAGACTTTTTGATTTATTTTTCAATATTTTGGATTTCTGAAAAGGTATTAACATATTTAAAAAAAAATTATTTAATACTGTTGTGATCATACTGACCCACAGTATATAGGTAACATGTCATTTTTGCTGCACAGTGAACGCCATAAAAGCTAAACCCATAAGGTTATGATGCAAATTTATTTTTTTTCTAGTTTCCCAGTACATTGTACAGAATATTTAATTTGTCTTGGTACCATTTTAATTTGTCCCACAAAAAAAAAGTCCTCATACCGCTCTGTGAACAGAGAAAATAAAAGAGTTACGGCTTTTGGAAGGTGAGGAGTAAAAAATAAATGCAAAAACAAAAAATGGCTACAATAGGATGAAGTTCTCATAAGCAGAATCAACTTACTATTCAGCCTATAACCGGCCAGTGTAAAGTGTCAAGTTACACTTTGCTATATCTGTAACTCCTATCTTGAATCACATTTTAATATTACCAACTTTAAAGAGGACATGTCACCATTTCTGACATGTCTGTTTTAGTGAACACATGTATTTCCCATGAAATAACAGTTCTCAAGCATTTTTTCCTATAATTTTACATTTAAGTGTTAGAATTCCCTTTATTTGGCACTTTTGCACACTTAGTTTTCTTATCTGGTCTGAATGAAGTTTTTGCTAAAATTCTAAAATGCAAAAAATAAAGACATAAATAATAAATATCTTACTTAGCAGCAATGTGAAGTAAACTTCGTTTAACTCTTCCAAAGGCATAGTTGACATCAAACTTAGAATTTGAAAGCAACTCCAGGACAGACCTTAATGAATCGAAAAAATAGTAAAATGTTTTTAGATTAGAGAGTCCAATAATACATATATATATACAGTGCTGGCCAAAAGTATTGGCACCCCTGCAATTCTGTCAGATAATACTCAATTTCTTCCAGAAAATGATTGCAATCACAAATGCTTTGGTAATAATATCTTCATTTAATTTGTCGTCAATGGAAAACCACAAAAAGAATGGTCAAAAAGCCAAATTGGATATAATTCCACACCAAACATAAAAAAGGGGGTGGACAAAAGTATTGGCACCCTTTGAAAAATCATGTGATGCTTCTCTAATTTGTGTAATTAACAGCACCTGTTACTTACCTGTGGCACATAACAGGTGGTGGCAATAACTAAATCACACTTGCAGCCAGTTGAAATGGATTAAAGTTGACTCAACCTCTGTCCTGTGTCCTTGTGTGTACCACATTGAACATGGAGAAAAGAAAGAAGACCAAAGAACTGTCTGAGGACTTGAGGAGCAAAATTGTGAGGAAGCATGAGCAATCTCAAGGCTACAAGTCCATCTCCAAAGACCTGAATGTTCCTGTGTCTACCGTGCGCAGTGTCATCAAGAAGTTTAAAGCCCATGGCACTGTGGCTAACCTCCCTAGATGTGGACGGAAAAGAAAAATTGACGAGAGATTTCAACGAAAGATTGTGCGGATGGTGGCTAAAGAACCTCGACTAACATCCAAACAAGTTCTAGCTGCCCTGCAGTTCGAGGGTACAACAGTGTCAACCCGCACTATCCGTCGGCGTCTGAATGAAAAGGGACTCTATGGTAGGATACACTGGAAGACCCCACTTCTGACCCAGAGACATAAAAAAGCCAGGCTGGAGTTTGCCAAAACCTACCTGAGAAAGCCAAAAACTTTTTGGAAGAATGTTCTCTGGTCAGATGAGACAAAAGTAGAGCTTTTTGGGAAAAGGCATCAACATAGAGTTTACAGGAAAAAAAAAAGAGGCCTTCAAAGAAAAGAACACGTTCCCTACAGTCAAACATGGCGGAGGTTCCCTGATGTTTTGGGGTTGCTTTGCTGCCTCTGGCACTGGACTGCTTGACCGTGTGCATGGCATTATGAAGTCTGAAGACTACCAACAAATTTTGCAGCATAATGTAGGGCCCAGTGTGAGAAAGCTGGGTCTCCCTCAGAGGTCATGGGTCTTCCAGCAGGACAATGATCCAAAACACACTTCAAAAAGCACTAGAAAATGGTTTGAGAGAAAGCACTGGAGACTTCTAAAGTGGCCAGCAATGAGTCCAGACCTGAATCCCATAGAACACCTGTGGAGAGATCTCAAAATGGCAGTTTGGAGAAGGCACCCTTCAAATCTCAGGGACCTGGAGAAATTTGCCAAAGAAGAATGGTCTAAAATTCCAGCAGAGCATTGTAAGAAACTCATTGATGGTTACCGTAAGCAGTTGTTCACAGTTATTTTGTCTAAAGGTTGTGCTACCAAGTATTAGGCTGAGGGTGCCAATACTTTTGTCCGGCCCATTTTTGGAGTTTTGTGTAAAATGATCAATGATTTGACTGTTTTTTCATTCTCTTTTGTGTTTTTTCATTGCAAGCAAAATAAATGAAGATATTATTACCAAAGCATTTGTGATTGCAATCATTTTCTGGAAGAAATTGAGTATTATCTGACAGAATTGCAGGGGTGCCAATACTTTTGGCCAGCACTGTATACACATATATATATAATATATATATATAATAAATATATAATAAATATATAATAAATATATATATTTACAGTATTAGGCCTTTTTCAGATGGCTGTAATGTGTCCATGTTACGGCCCCAAATCCAAACTGTAGTTCTAATGACATATCAGCATCATAGGGGTCTGGTCATTATATCTGAGGTTAAGAGGGAATTTGCGACTGTAATATGGACACTGAAGTGCAGTTGCATTATGGATGTCTGAAAAAGGCCTTGAAAACATATTTGATTCACTGGTAAATCACAAACTTCACTTACGAAGTAATGCAACATAATATAAAATCACCATGACATCTCATGGTACCACCTCTGCTGATTGACCGTGTCATTGTCTATATTCTCCTAAATAACCTAAGAGAACATACATATATACTTAGGGAGGCTGAACCGTCATCTTCTTCATTATAACTGTGTGACAGAAGCCTGTTTAAACAGGACCTTTCATGTCATGAATGTGCGGTTTTATACACCGCTAGAAAGCAGACAGTGCGCTAAATTCAGCACACTGTCGACTTTCCCGGTATGCGCCCTGGTGGAGGAGACATTGGTGCCGTTAGTTTTGGCACCAATCTCTCCCCACTGTCAGAAGGACGTTCCTCATAGCTCAGCGTCATCGATGGGCTGTGAGGAACGCCCTTCCCCCGACAATACTCGTCCATAGACTTGTACTGGGGGGTGCATTCCTCACAGCTCAGTGTCAACGTAGGGCGGTAAGGAAGGCCCCCTCTGACAGTACAAGGCTATGTTACAGTACTGTCAAGTACTGTCAGGGGGGCGTTCCTTACAGCCCAGCGATGACGCTGAGCTATGAGGAACACCCTTCTGACAATGGGGAGAGATTGGTGCTGAAATCAACGGCACCAGTATCTCCTCCACCGGGGCGCACACCGGGAAAGCACTGTAGGCTTTATAGCAGTATATAAAACAGCACTTAATCAGTACCAGCTAAGGACTTACTTACAGTCCTTATTTTTATTATCCAGGGAGCCTCTGCAAATCAGAGGACCAGGAAATAAAAAGAAGTACAGATCCATGTGTTTAGAAAATCTTGAACACCTCAGCACATCTGATTTATTATACCATACACCAAAAAACTGCCGTGAGCTTTAGTTGAAATCTATGCCAGCCTCTTGCTGACCTATATTTTAATTCCTGCACAAGGGACCACCTAAGTTGAAGCCTCTTACTAATTCTGGTACATCTCACTCCAGTAGGGGGAGTGATTAAGACTAGTATAGGAAATACCAGTCTAAACCCCTTAACACTCACGCTGTGCTATTACGTCGCACTGAGTGCATAGTTAAAGGGGTTGTCCGGGATAAATGGAAATCCCTACACTAATCTAAACACCCTCCCCCCTCTAAATAACATAATTAATCAAAAATGTATATTTACCCATACAGTGGGTACGGAAAGTATTCAGACCCCTTTAAATTTTTCACTCTTTGTTTCATTGCAGCCATTTGCTAAAAGCAAAAAAGTTCATTTTATTTCTCATTAATGTACACTCAGCACCCCATCTTGACAGAAAAAAAAACAGAAATGTAGAAATTTTTGCAAATTTATTAAAAAAGAGAAACTGAAATATCACATGGTCATAAGTATTCAGACCCTTTACTCAGTATTCAGTAGAAGCCCCTTTTGAGCTAGTACAGCCATGAGTCTTCTTGGGAATGATGCAACAAGTTTTTCACATCTGGATTTGGGGATCCTCTGCCATTCTTCCTTGCAGATCCTCTCCAGTTCCATCAGGTTGGATGGTGAAAGTTGGTGGACAGCCATTTTCAGGTCTCTCCAGAGATGCTCAATTGGGTGGAGGTCAGGGCTCTGGCTGGGCCAGTCAAGAATGGTCACAGAGTTGTTCTGAAGCCACTCCTTTGTTATTTTAGCTGTGTACTTAGGGTCATTGTCTTGTTGGAAGGTGAACCTTCGGCCCAGAGCACTCTGGAAGAGGTTTTCTTCCAGGATCTCTCTGTACTTGGCCGCATTCATCTTTCCTTCAATTGAAACCAGTCGTCCTGACCCTGAAAATGAAAAACACCCCCATAGCATGATGCTGCCACCACCATGTTTCACTGTTGGGATTGTATTGGGCAGGTGATGAGCAGTGCCTGGTTTTCTCCACACATACCACTTAGAATTAACGCCCAAAAGTTCAATCTTCGTCTCATCAGATCAGAGAATCTTATTTCTCATAGTTTGGGAGTCCTTCATGTGTTTTTTGGCAAACTATGCGGGCTTTCATATGTCTTGCACTGAGGAGAGGGCTCCTTTCGGGCCACTCTGCCATAGAGCCCCGACTAGTGGAGGGCTGCAGTGATAGTTGACTTTGTGAAACTTTCTCCCATCTCCCTACTGCATCTCAGCCACAGTGATCTTTGGGTTCTTCTTTACCTCTCTCACCAAGGCTCTTCTCCCACGATTGCTCAGTTTGGCTGGATGGCCAGGTCTAGCAAGAGTTCTGATTGTCCCAAACTTCTTCCATTTAAGGATTATGAAGGCCACTGTGCTCTTAGGAACCTTGAGTGCTGCAGGAATTCTTTTGTAACCTTGGCCAGATCTGTGCCTTGCCACAATTCTATCTCTGAGCTCCTTGGGCAGTTCCTTTGACCTCATGATTCTCATTTGCTCTGACATGCACTGTGAGCTGTGAGATCTTATATAGACAGGTGTGTGACTTTCCTAATCAAGTCCAATAAGTTTAATTAAACACAGCTGGACTCCAATGAAGGAGTAGAACCATCTTAAGGAGGATCAGAAGGAAATGGACAGCATGTGAGTTAAATATGAGTGTCACAGCCAAGGGTCTGAATACTTATGACCATGTGATATTTCAGTTTTTCTTTTTTAATAAATTTGCAAAAATATCTACATTTCTGTTTTTTTTCTGTCAAGATGGGTTGCTGAGTGTACATTAATCAGAAATAAAATGAACTTTTTTGCTTTTAGCAAATGGCTGCAATGAAAGAAAGAGTGAAAAATTTAAAGAGGTCTGAATACTTTTCGTACCCACTGTATCTCACATGACCGCCCCAGGGACATTTGCTTGTTATCCGATGATGGTTCGTTTCCCCATTTCCGGAAATGGAATGTCACTACTACTCCCCACTCCAATCCACTCCATCATACTTACCTTCCAGGCTTCTTCCTACGGGATGGCTCCTCCCTCTTTTATGACTGCTCTGCGTTCCGCTGCTGATAATCCACCTCCAGCTCAGACACCTGCGCAGTAGAGGTGGATCGTCGCTGCAGAGCAGCGCTGGGACTGTAGCGCGTGCTGGCAGGCAGAAAAGAAGGATGTGCCGCCCTGCAGGAAGAAGCCTGTAAGGAAGAGAGGCAAGTATATAATGGGGTCAGAGGTTAGGCTGAGTAGGTTGGGAAGAGCTAGTAGTCGGCGGGACAGCTAGAGAGAAAGTGAGGGGGTGTATTGAAGGGAGGGACAGAGGAAGGTGGTGGGGAAGTGAGGTGAGAGGGAGTTAGTGTGAAAGTTATATAGCAGGAAGCTTAACCATGTGAACAAATGCAGAAAATACCAGGAGCTCCCAGAGACGCCCAGAAATCACTCAAAATACTTCTAAAAGGTAAATGGGTGCATTTATTAACCCATTAATAGCAATAACAAACCTTAAAAAAAAACAAAAAACATTTTTTGCCCGGAAAACCCCTTTAACACTCAGCGCTGTAATGCCACGGTCACAGAAGCTGTGCCTGCGGCATTACCATCGGCAATTGACTGTGTTACACAGCCGAGGGATGGGACCAGCTGCCAGAGTTGGAAGATACTCCGACTCCAGCAGATTATGCAATCATGGCATCCAGGGGCAAAATCGCCCCCCCCCCCCCCCCCTCTCAGAACCCCCGTGATAAGATTGCGAGTTCCAAAGGGGTTGCCATGGCACCCAGGAGGCCGGCAGATTTTTTTGTTTTTTTGGCCTTTTTTTCAGAAAATATGAATGATAAAAACTTTTTCTCCACTCATGGTTAGTGGTTGGTTGAAGCAATTAATTGTCAAACTTCTGTGTTTTCTCTTTTTAAATCATAATGACAACCAAAAACATCAAACTGTATTATTGTGCGCAGTAATTTTTTTTAAAATACATTACATAGCAGCTAGCTCATATTTATGCAGTGTCCTGCCCTGTCTCCTATGTCCCCATATACAGTATGATGTAATGTAGCTAGGGCTGAGCAATTTCTTCACTATAGTCAATAGTTGGATGTTAGGAAATCGAGTCCCAAAAACTGAAGTACAAAATATAACCTTCTCACAGTGCAGGCTTACTGAAGCTTTTTTTTTTAGTTTCTTTGAACAAAAATAAGAAAAATCTAGACTAAAATTAAAAAAAAAAAAAAAAAAAAAAAAAATAAAGATTTATTGGCAATTAATTTATTGTACAGAGTTCCCCAAGAAGGGTGGTTAGACCAGCTATTTTAGACAATATTTCAATATTTTCGAAGTTGTGTAATATATAATGATATACCTGTGTTGATCAGCCATTACCATTGGCATCAAGGTGTAAACGGCAGTTTCATTATCTACAAGACAGGACAAAGCACTTCATGACAATGAAATAGAATTATCACAGGGTATAACTGAAATTACACATCTTAGGCTATTGTTCGCATGGCTGAATTTGAAGCAGAATTTAAACAGGACCTTTCAAGTCCTCAGGTACATGCGGTTTTCTATATCGGCTTTCCCGTTATGTGCCCAGGGCTAAAGATATCGGTGCCGTTAGTTTTCTGCCCATCGTCAGAAGGGCGTTCCTTACAGTCTAGCTGGGCTGTGAGGAACGCCCCTCCTGACAGTACTCGTCCATAGACTTGTACTGGGATGGCGTTCCCTGCAGCTCAGCGTCATTGCTGGGCAGTAAGGAACGCCCCCTTTGACAGTACAGGTATATGTTAGAGTACAGTCAGGGGGGCGTTCCTCCCAGCCCAGCTAGACTGTCAGGAACGCCCTTCTGACGATGGGCAGAAAACTAACGGCACCGATATCTTCAGCCCCGGGGCATATAACGGGAATTCAGTGCACTGTAGGCTTTCTAGCAGTATATAAAACAGCATGTGCCTAACGACATGAAAGGTCCTCTTTAAAGCAGATTCCAGCTCAAACCTGCCTCCCATTCATTTCAATAGAAAGCAGGAGCTAATTTTTTTCATCTAACTGATTTATTTCAGCTAGCAGAAAAAAATAAGCGTCATACTCAATCTTTAAGTGAATTCCACCTAACAATTCGCATTAAAGTGAATAGAAGGCAGATTCTGCAGCGGAATTTGGTAAAGCATAAAAATTCAGCTTCAAATACCTGAAGTCAAATTTTTCAGGTTGTACAAATTCCACTGTGTGAGAATACCCTTATTCAATTTTAGGAGTTACCTATGATGTGCACAGCATACACTGTACAGTCAAGCTCGAAAACCTATTGTGTTATGTTCCATATGCACTTTCCCATAAGAAAAGAGGATATAGAGCAGTGTTGGCGAACCTATGGCACGCGTAACAGAGGGGGCACTCAGAGCCCTTTCTGTCGGCACACGTGTCGTCACCCCATCCAGACTCCCTGATTGCTCACTAACCGCGAATCCAGTACAGGATTCCCAGTTAGTGAGCGAGTGCTCTTTCAGCTGTATGTGCAAATGCACATACAGCTGAAAACTGTCAGTGTAGGCCGTGGGTCCACGGCTTACACTAACAGCAGTGTGAGACCTCTGCCCCGATGCAGGTGCGATGACATAATTCGTCAGCAGAGATAGAAGGAAGACGCCCAGCTGCTCTTCGTGGCAGGTAAGGTGTGTAGCGTATTATACTGTGTGGGGGCCCAATATGGAGTATATAATACTGTGTGGGGGCCCACTGTGGAGCATATAATACTGTGTGGGGGGGCCCACTGTGGAGCATATAATACTGTGTGGGGGGCCACTGTGGAGCATATAATACTGTGTGGGGGCCCACTGTGGAGCGTATAATACTATGTGGGGGGCCCACTGTGGAGCGTATAATACTGCGTGGGGGCCCACTGTGGAGCGTATAACACTATGTGGGGGGCCCACTGTGGAGCGTACAATATTGTTTGGGGGAGCCCACTGTGGAGCGTAGAATACTGTGTGGAGGCCCACTGTGGAGCGCAGAATACTGTGTGGGGGCCCACTGTGGAGCATAGAATACTGTGTGGGGGCCCACTGTGGAGCATAGAATACTGTGTGGGGGCCCACTGTGGGAGCGTATAATACTGTGTGGGGGTCCCCTGGGGGGGGTAAAAACTGTGGGGGGGGCCCCCGGGGGGGAAAAAAAACTGGGGGGGGGGCCCCGGGGAAACCTAAAAAATGGGGGGGGGGGGCCCGGGGGGGGGGGGGAGGGGGGGGGGGGGGGGGGGGGGGGGGGTAGGGGGGGGGGGGGGGGGGGGGGGGGGGGCGGTGGGGGGGGGGGGGGGGGGGGGGGGGGGGGGGGTTGGGGGGGGGGGCGCTTTTTTTTTTTTGGCCGCATTGTTTTTTTGTTATAGAGGATGTGTGAACCGAGAGCAAGGCAGGTGGTTTGGACTCCGCAACCAGAAATGAACGCACACGCGGTAGTTCAAGAAAAAAAAAATATATTTACTATAAGTTAATAAAGGCTAGTTAAAGGTAAAATGACAGGAATAAAGACAAGCAAAATACACAATATAGTATGAACAATTTCAAGGCAAATTCTGCAATGGTTTCTACTTTTACTCTGTCCACTTCTGCAGTATGGACACTGAATGAACAATATACTCAAAACTATCCCTAACTGACCCTGACTTCACATTTGGGTGCACCCCCTTTTCCCCAGTGGTCCAGGTGGACCGCTTACAGTCCGTAGAAGCGTGCGGTGGGGCCCAAAGTCGGTCCTTTCTTTTATAGTGAAGCGTCCTCTCCTCACGGTTATCAGGATCTTGTGAGAAATGAAATCCTCTTTAACAGACAGGAAAACCAACTGAATGCAATGTAATCCAACAGCAGATTCCACTCAGCACACTGACAGTCCTGCCGAATCCATACACTGAGCTGGGATGTAAAGCGGGATTTAGCAGTTACTGTCCAGTACGTCAACAGCACTGCGAGTCTCTATCTGTGGTATCCAAATACACAGTCACAATGTCAGTCTCACTGATCAGCCACTGAGCACAGTTCCTTTCACGTGGACTCACTAGTCCTGTTGTCTCTTTACACTCTGTTTGTCTCTGGACCAAGATACAGCTTAGCTGTACAGAAAAATCTCCACACCAGTTCAATACAACACTTGCCAAGATGGCTGCTGCTCTCTGTCTCGTCACTTCCTGCTTCTCTGCTCACACTCTGTCTGCAGAACAGGCAAGCTGACATAAAGGGGGGGGGGGTCTCACTCCAGCATCATGTCACAATTACAATGGCTGCTGTCTTAAAGGAACAGAATCACAGAAATACATTCAACATTAACAGTTTATACAGACAAATGAAGCTTAGGACAACATTGGCTGTCTCTTACATATTCCCCCCCACTTTAAGATTGGCAGTCCCTGCCTATGACTGTATATCCAGAGGGTTGTACTTTTATGCACAGAGTGGTAGTATACCGATGTATGGCAGGACAAACAAACTCATCCTGCGCATACCGAACAGGGGGAATACCAGCATTTGGCCTAGTGGTCCGTCTGAGGACCGGTGGTATATTATGGGGTGCTGCAGCTATGGGCTGAGAAGGACCAGCGGATTCCGCACCAGAGGGGGCACAGGCCGGAGATACAGTAGTCACAGGTGGAACATCCCCAGGAGCAGGGATCGGCCAACAATCATCCTCCTCGTCGGAGGCCCATTCCGCACCTCCATTCTCTGACTGTGGGAGCTCATTCACATTGGCAGGCCCATCGTGATTTGTCCCTTCAGAATGACACAGGCGCAACATATTTCGGTGAAGTACTCGAACACAATCAGTTCCTTCTTTCTGGACCTGGTACACTGGCCCATTCGCATACTTGCGGCCAACAACACGATACGGCAAAGCCTCCCATCTGCTTTCCAATTTCCCTTGGGGTTTCTTGACACGAACTAGCACCAGGTCGCCTGGTTGCAATGGTGCTTCTTGCACTGGGGTCTTATCAGGATGGGGATGTTCTTGCAGGCGCTGCCGCACCAATCGATGGATTGTCTCAAGTCTCTACCGATGCGCCCGCACCCAAGAGGTTGGATCCCTCGGAGGGAACCCATCCACATCATTCAACTGTAATTCTCCTATACTTCGCCCAGACCGCCCAAAGAGAAGTGTATAAGGAGAGTACCCCGTTGTAGAATGGACCTGATTTTTATAGGCCCACACCATTTCAGACAAGAACTGAGGCCACTGTAACTTCTTGTCTTCCTCCAGAGTCTGCAGCATCTGTAGCAGAGTTCTGTTGAATCTTTCACAGGCCCCATTTCCCTGAGGGTGGTATGGAGTCGTGTGCGACTTCTTTATCCCGTAGATACGTTGAACTTCTTTCATTACGTGTCCCTCAAAGCAGGCGCCCTGGTCGGAGTGGATGCGTTGGGGGCACCCATATACTCGAATGAAATCTTGGCACAGAGCACGAGCTGCTGACTCAGCTGTCTGGTCCTTGGTGGCGGTTACCACCGCAAATTTGGTGAAGTGATCCACCATTACGAGGCAATACTGGTGTCCGCTATTGGATGGGCCCACCATTAGATAGTCTATCATGACGATTTCTAAAGGTTCCTGGGTCACGATGGTTTGCAGGGGAGCTCTCTGTTCTATTGCCTTATGGATCTCACAAGTTCGACAGCTGCGGCATACTTCTTCGACCATTTGACGAAGACCAGAGCAGTAAATCAGTCGCTGTAACCAACGAAAGGTCTTCTCATGACCAAAATGTCCATTCTTATTATGAGCCTCAACTGCCAACGAGCGAGCCAGTTCACTAGGCACCACAATTTGGTATCGAATGTCGATCTCAGAAGGTAAATAGACCTTTCGGCATAGCACTCCATTTTTCATCTCCAACTTTTCCCACTGACTCAAAACAGATAATATCTCACGTGTCAGTCGTTCTCTTTCCTCTCTACAGGGCTTCTGGCCTTTCTCAACACACTTGATCATCTGCGCCAGCCCCTCATGGGTCTGTTGTATCTGTGCCCATTCCTGTCGTGAGGGACCAAAGAAAGGAGCCATTTCAGTCCCCTCCATCTCAAACTGATTAGTGGCGGTCAAGGCCTGTGAAAATCTGCTGAAGTCGGGCACCTCCACATGCTCCAACTCATGATCCACGTCTTCTGTGGGGGTCTGGGCAGTTACCCTAGAAAGTCCGTCAGCATTCTGGTTCTCTGTCTTGGACCGATACTTAATGCGGCAATTGAACGTAGACATTCGGGCTATCCACCTCTGCTCTAACACCCCGAGCTTGGCATTTTCTAGGTGAGCTAGTGGGTTGTTGTCAGTCAGTACTAAAACTTCAGCACCGGTCAAATATTCAGAGAATTTCTCGGTCATGGCCCATACCAGTGCTAACAGCTCCAATTTAAATGAACTATAATTCTCGGGGTTTCTTTCAGAATCTCTCAAAGACCGGCTGCCATACGCTATGACCCTCTCCTGACCATCCTGAAGCTGGGAAAGCACTGCTCCAAGACCATACAGGCTTGCATCTGTATATAGCTGGAACGGCAAGTGGTAATCAGCATATGCCAAGATTGGGGCTGTTGTCAGTGCATCCTTCAATGCCTGGAAGGCTTGTTCCTGTTCAGGTCCCCACTTCACGGACCGGTTCTTTGGACCACCGGATGTGCCTCGTAGAAGAGCATTAAGTGGTGCTGCTACCTTGGCGAAATCCTTAATAAACCGTCGATAGTAACCGGCTACTCCAAGGAACGCCCTCACTTCTCGCAGGGTAGTCGGTATCGGCCAATCTTGAACAGCCGCTATCTTGTCTCTTGATGGTCTCACCCCTTCTCCTGATACGCGGTGACCCAAGTAATCAATTTCAGATTGGAACAACCGACATTTACTGGGTTTCAATTTGAGCCCATGTTCCCGCAATCTTCGAAATACTTGTCCCAACTGGTGGAGATGGTCTTCAAAGGTCCCAGAATACACTATAATGTCATCCAAGTAGATGAGAGTGAACTCAAAGCTGAAGTCACCGAGACATTTCTCCATCAACCGCTGAAACGTTCCGGGTGCATTTGTCAACCCGAAGGGCATCCGGTTAAATTCGTATAGTCCCATGGGCAAGATGAATGCCGTCTTCTCCTTGTCTTTTGTGGCCATCGGCACCTGCCAATACCCACTAGCCAGATCTAGTGAGGAGAAGTACCGGGCTCTCCCTAGCGCTGAGAGGGACTCCTCAATCCGTGGCAAGGGGTAGGAATCTCGTACGGTGCAAGCGTTTAACTTCCGATAGTCTACGCAAAATCGGATGGACCCATCTTTTTTTCTTACTAACACCACAGGAGCCGCCCAGGGACTCTGGCTTTCTTGGATGATCCCACCCTGTAGCATCTTAGCTAACAGTTCTTTCACTTCCTGATACAACTGTGGAGGAATTTGTCGGTAGCGCTCTCTAATTGGAGGGGTGTCTCCTGTGGGAATCTCATGGTAGATCCCTGTGGTACATCCAAAATCTTCAGCATACCGTGCAAAGGTGGCTCGGTTCTCCCACAACAGCTCATCTACCTTCTGCACCCATTCCAGAGAACATGAACTTACATCCATCTTCATCTGTTCTCGAATTGCACAGCCATTCCATTCAGAGGTGGGTTCCTCATCTTCTCCCATGGACACAGTTACGGTCCACTCATCCCTTTCAGTCGGCTTCAGCTGCATTGGAGTTACTTTCCTTACTTCCTCCGGAGTCACATAGATGTTAGCCAGCAGCCTCCCTGGGGTCAGGTCCACACTCTGGTCCTGAGTGTTTACACATCGAAGTGGTACTCTTCCATTGCGAACTATTGCCAAGGAACGGGCCACTAGCGGATCAACACCTCCTTCGGCTGCCTGCAGTGGTTCTACCAACACAGCTATGCCCTCTAGTTTCCGACAGGTGCCTATGGGCATGGACACTATTGTCTCCCGACTGGGTGGCAGTGTAACTTTTGTATGCAAAGGAACTGAAATTCGAGCCAGAGGACGCTGTGCATCTGAACTTTTCTGTAAGCCACATGTCCGGATCAGCCGCTGGAAAGCTGTTTGAGTAGGCCGATGGGTGGTGGTTTCTTTCCAATAACCATGACCTTTCTTTTCAAAGAGGATCTGATCTAATTCTTTTAACACATTCATCCCCAAAACGACAGGGACCTTTACTTCATGTGACTCCTGTACCACCACAATGCCTTTCCTACCTAGATCTTGGCCACATACCCGGACATTCATCCAGGCCACTCCCACGACCGGAACTGGTAACTGGTTAGCTGCGACCACTCGTACGAATGTATGGGGATCATATTTCACATGTTGCCGGAAGTACCGTTCATAACAGTCTCTACTCAAGGTCGTTACTTGGGAACCCGTGTCAATCATCCCGGTAACCGGAATACCCTCCATTTCCACCTGTATGACAGGACTTGCAGCGATCAGGTCATCATCAGGGCATTCTCCCCACATAGTCTCCTTGTCAGTTTCCCCTACTACACGCCCTACAGCAGCAGGGGACTTCAGTTTAACGGCGGTCTCTCATAAGTTTGTCGCTGCTCTGGACATCTAGCAGCAACGTGGCCCATCCGTCCACACTCCCAGCAGCGTATCTCCCGTCGTTCTGGCCATCTGTTTGGGCCCCTTCGGTAAGCCCCTTCGATTTCTCCTGAGCACTGCACTAAATGATTTGGACCCCTTCGGTAGGTCCTATCCTCACCCCTCCAGCGGGGTGGTGGGTGATTCTGACTTGCTGGGTGTGAATGGCTCACCCTTTCATCTCCAGTCTTCTGGAAGTCTGCAATTTTCATAGACTGCTCATCACAACGAGTGTGCAAGTGTTCCATTTGTTCTTGCAGTTTCTGCATTACTGTGAGAATTTCTTTAACCGTCCCTTTTTCTACTGTCTCCGAGCCAGAACTAGCCCCCTGTGACAAAGTAACTCCAACTGCGGTCTGGGGCCTCGGGACCATACTATTGGCACGGGAGATGGCCTCTACCTGTACATCATGGAATTTAGCATCAGTCTCTCGTCGTATAAAATCCTGCATAGTCACAGTTAAACTGCCGTCACGTATCCCCAGGACAAACTGGTCACGGAGAGTCCGATCAGGGTTACAGAAGGCTGGCGAGCCCCCTCTTTCCTTCCTTTGAATATCTCGGAGCAGTTCTTGTAGGGCATTTGCATATTGGGGAAGGCTTTCATTCTCCTGTTGTACCCTCTGGAAGAACCGAGCCTGCAGAGACCCCAGCAATGCAGTTTCTCCATAGATGGTTTCTAGAATCTGGACTACTTGCTCAAATGTCTGCCTTTGTTCAAATGGCCTCAGTATCACCGTGGTCTTAGCATCCCCTTGTAATGTCAATATTGCTAGCTCTACTAGTACTTCTGGTGTGGTCTGGTACATTCGCTGTATCATTCGTATCTGTTCCACCCACATACTCACTGACATATTATTGCCATCGAATTTAGCTAACTGACTCATTATAGCCCCTGCTGGCATTCTTCCTCTAGCACCATTCTCTCTAATGGGTGTGTCACCGTCCATTCTGGTAAGCGGATCCTGCCGACTACGCCAATTTGTGAACCGAGAGCAAGGCAGGTGGTTTGGACTCCGCAACCAGAAATGAATGCACACGCGGTAGTTCAAGAAAAAAATATATATTTACTATAAGTTAATAAAGGCTAGTTAAAGGTAAAATGACAGGGATAAAGACAAGCAAAATATACAATATAGCATGAACAATTTCAAGGCAAATTCTGCAATGGTTTCTACTTTTACTCTGTCCACTTCTGCAGTATGGACACTGAATGAACAATATACTCAAAACTATCCCTAACTGACCCTGACTTCACATTTGGGTGCACCCCCTTTTCCCCAGTGGTCCAGGTGGACCGCTTACAGTCCGTAGAAGCGCGCGGTGGGGCTCAAAGTCGGTCCTTTCTTTTATAGTGAAGCGTCCTCTCCTCACGGTTATCAGGATCTTGGGAGAAATGAAGTCCTCTTTAACAGACAGGAAAACCAACTGAATGCAATGTAATCCAACAGCAGATTCCACTCAGCACACTGACAGTCCTGCCGAATCCATACACTGAGCTGGGATGTAAAGCGGGATTTAGCAGTTACTGTCCAGTACGTCAACAGCACTGCGAGTCTCTATCTGTGGTATCCAAATACACAGTCACAATGTCAGTCTCACTGATCAGCCACTGAGCACAGTTCCTTTCACGTGGACTCACTAGTCCTGTTGTCTCTTTACACTCTGTTTGTCTCTGGACCAAGATACAGCTTAGCTGTACAGAAAAATCTCCACACCAGTTCAATACAACACTTGCCAAGATGGCTGCTGCTCTCTGTCTCGTCACTTCCTGCTTCTCTGCTCACACTCTGTCTGCAGAACAGGCAAGCTGACATAAAAGGGGGGGGGTCTCACTCCAGCATCATGTCACAATTACAATGGCTGCTGTCTTAAAGGAACAGAATCACAGAAATACATTCAACATTAACAGTTTATACAGACAAATGAAGCTTAGGACAACATTGGCTGTCTCTTACACATGTGATATTATTTCAGGCTATAACAACATTGCACGGTCACTATAAAACAGAACCGGTGTTGATGTAAAATTGTACATTAATTTTTCAAAAGTATACCAAATGCAAACTTTTCCTTTCAGTACAAAGTTGTTTTGTATCATTGAAAGCTCTGTAAAGCCCCATTCACACGACCGTATTTTGCGGTCTGCAACTGTGGATGCGCACAGTATTAAGGTTAAATTGCCGTGTTGGCACTTTACGATAAATTAGTGGGTTTTGGGTTGCAGTTTGGGCAATTGGTCTCTAAAAGGTTCACCATTACTGATATAGAGGAAACTATTATATCTCTGTTATTGACAAGCAAAGCAGACAGCAAACATATACAAGGATTATGAACTTATTTCCTGAAAAAAGCATATCTTCCAATCCTAATGAAGTAGTAGAAGAATCTGTATTCCTCCTTCTTTTTCCCCAGAAAAAGTAGCAGCAAGCCTCTCTACTGAGGTGTATGTGATGACAGAAGATATGTAGCATGGTGTATCTATTATTGTGTATTTGTTATTCTGTATGTATTATTATATAATCCATATATATATATATATACACAATACAGACCAAAAGTTTGGACACACCTTCTCATTCCAAGAGTTTTCTGTATTTTCATGACTATAAAAATTGTAGATTCAAACTGAAGGCATCAAGACTATGAATTAACACATGTGGAATTATATACTTAACAAAAATGTGTGAAACAACTGAAAATATGTCTTATATTCTAGGTTCTTCAATGTAGCCACCTTTTGCTTTGATTACTGCTTTGCACACTCTTGGCATTCTCTTGATGAGCTTCAAGAGGTAGTCACCTGAAACGGTCTTCCAACAGTCTTGAAGGAGTTCCCAGAGATGCTTAGCACTTGTTGGCCCTTTTGCCTTCACTCTGCGGTCCAGCTCACCCCAAACCATCTCGTTTGGGTTCAGGTCTGGTGACTGTGGAGGACAGGTCATCTGGCGTAGCACCCCATCACTCTCTTTCTTGGTCAAATAGCCCTTACACAGTCTGGAGGTGTGTTTGGGGTCATTATCCTGTTGAAAAATAAATGATGGTCCAACTAAACGCAAACCGGATGGAATAGCATGCTGCTGCAAGATGCTGTGGTAACCATGCTGGTTCAGTATTCCTTCAATTTTGAATAAATCCCCAACAGTGTCACCAGCAAAGCACCCCCACACCATCACACCTCCTCCTCCATGCTTCACGGTGGGAACCAGGCATGTAGAGTCCATTTGTGCACCTTTTCTGCGTCGCACAAAGACACGGTGGTTGGAACCAAAGATCTCAAATTTGGACTCATCAGACCAAAGCACAGATTTCCACAGGTCTAATGAGCATTCCTTGTGTTCTTTAGCCCAAACAAGTCTCTTCTGCTTGTTGCCTGTCCTTAGCAGTGGTTTCCTAGCAGCTATTTTACCATGAAGGCCTGCTGCACACAGTCTCCTCTTAACAGTTGTTGTAGAGATGTGTCTGCTGCTAGACACATCTCTGTGTGGCATTGACCTGATCTCTAATCTGAGCTGCTGTTAACCTGCGATTTCTGAGGCGGGTGACTCGGATGAACTTATCCTCCGCAGCAGAGGTGACTCTTGGTCCTCCTTTCCTGGGGCGGTCCTCATGTGAGCCAGTTTCTTTGTAGCGCTTGATGGTTTTGGCCACTGCACTTGGGGACACTTTCAAAGTTTTCCCAATTTTTCGGACTGACTGACCTTCATTTCTTAAAGTAATGATGGCCACTCATTTTTCTTTACTTAGCTGCTTTTTTTCTTGCCATAATACAAATTCTAACACTCCATTCAGTAGGACTATCAGATGTGTATCCACCTGACTTCTGAACAACACAACTGATGGTCCCAACCCCATTTATAAGGCAAGAAATACCACTTATTAAACCTGACTGGGCACACCTGTGAAGTGAAAACCATTTCAGGTGACTACCTCTTGAAGATCATCAAGGGAATGCCAAGAGTGTGCAAAGCAGTAATCAAAGCAAAAGGTGGTGGCTACTTTGAAGAACCTAGAATATAAGACATATTTTCAGTTGTTTCACACTTTTTTGTTAAGTATATAATTCCACATGTGTTAATTCATACTTGTGATGCCTTCAGTGTGAATCTACAATTTTTATAGTCATGAAAATACAGAAAACTCTTGGAATGAGAAGGTGTGTCCAAACTTTTGGTCTGTACTGTATGTCAATTATACCTATGGAAACGCTGCCGTTTTCTGCATGGGTATAATAGGGGCAGAAAGGAAGAAGGGAAGAAGCAGGCAGCTGGTATTCTATCTGTAATGGAGTGGCCAGCGCAGTCACCAGATCTCAACCCCATTGAGCTGCTTGACCGCATGATACGCAAAAAGTGCCCATCAAGCCAATCCAACTTGTGGGAGGGGCTTCTGGAAGCATGGGGTGAAATTTCTCCAGATTACCTCAGCAAATTAACAGCTAGACTGCCAAAGGTCTGCAATGCTGTAATTGCTGCAAATGGAGTATTCTTTGACGAAAGCAAAGTTTGAAGGAGAAAATTATTATTTCAAATAAAAATCATTATTTCTAGCCTTGTCAATGTCTTGACTATATTTTCTTTTCATTTTGCAACTCATTTGATAAATAAAAGTGTGAGTTTTCATGGAAAACACAAAATTGTCTGAGTGACCCCAAACTTTTGAACAGTAGTGTATAATATATATATACACATACACACACACACGTGGACAAAATTGTTGGTACCCCTTGTTTAATGAAAGAAAAACCCACAATGGTCACAGAAATAACTTGAATATGACAAAAGTAATTTGCCAAACTACATGTTGACAAGCCACAAAGCTTCTGGGAGAATGGCATATGGACAGATGAGACAAAAATGGAAATTTTTGGCAAGGCACATCAGCTCTATGTTCACAGACGGAAAAATGAAGCATATCTTGAAAAGAACACTGTCCCTACTGTGAAACATGGAGGAGACTCTTATGTTCTGGGGCTGCTTTGCTGCATCTGGCACAGGGTGTCTTGAATCTGTGCAGGGTACAATGAAATCTCAAGACTATCAAGGGATTCTAGAGAGAAATGTGCTGCTCAGTGTCAGAAAGCTTGGTCTCAGTCGCAGGTCATGGGTCTTGCAACAGGATAATGACCCAAAACACACAGCTAAAAACACCCAAGAATGGCTAAGAGGAAAACATTGGAACTATTCTAAAGTGGCCTTCTATGAGCCCTGACCTAAGTCCTATTGAGCATCTTTGGAAGGAGCTGAAACATGCCGTCTGGAAAAGGCACCCTTCAAACCCAAGACAACTGAAGCAGTTTGCTCATGAGGAGTGGGCCAAAATAACTGCTGAGTGGTATAGAAGTCTCATTGACAGTTACAGGAATCGTTTGATTGCAGTGATTGCCTCAAAAGGTCGTGCAACAAAATATTAAGTTAAGGGTACCATCATTTCTGACCAGGCCTGTTTCATGAGTTTTTTTTTTTTTTTTAAATTCTGTTGAACCATGGTTTAAAAGCAATGTCTGACTTTCATTTGTTCTTTTTCATAGAATTTTTTATATATTATTATTTTTGTCAGATTCAAGTTATTTTTGTGACCACTGTGGGTTTTCTTTCATTAAACGAGGGGTACCAACAATTTTGCCCACGTGTGTATATATATCCTATTATATATATGGTTAATATTTTGTTTATTTTATCAATCCACCTCAGTGGTTTGTGTGTATCCAAAGGAAGGGGTGGGGGTCAGAAGGGAAATTGCTCTTCTTGGCGTGCACAATCAGATGTTTTATTACGTCACGACCAAGCAGGTACAGAAAGAAGGGGGACGTAGTGACCCAGAGAGGGGAAGTGGGGTAGTGACCCTGGGACAACCTACAGACCCCAGTGGGGACACAGCTTCCAAGGTAAGGAAAGGGATTCCTTTTTCCCAGATAAAGATGAGTTGTTAATCCCCCTCCTCAGGGAGTAAGAGGAGGGGTCACCCTGAAAGGGAGTTGTGGCAAAATGCTAGCCTTAAGAGACTATGAGACCTTAGAACTAGTGTCACATCTATGGAAGCCAGCTGAGAGAGTTGGGTGTGTTCATCTCCAGTAGAAGATTTCCAAGCTCCTGGAACCCAAAGGCTTTAAAGTATTTTTCTGCTATTCTCCTATTTATTTTAAGGTGGTTTGTAATTTTGTGTTAGGGCCGGTTCACATTTGTGTTCAGTTTCCATTCGGGAGTCCGCTTGGGGACCCCTCCGAACAGAAACCTATACGCATAAAAAGCAGTTTACCTGCGAAACCACACGGACCCCATAGACTATAATGTGGTCCATGTGGTTTCCGCACGAAGCAAGCGAAGAGAAAAGTGCTGCAAGCATTATAGTCTATGGGGTCCGTGGGGTTTCGCAGGTAAACCACTTTTTATGCATATAGGTTTCCGTTCGGAGGGGTTCCCAAGCGGACTCCCCGAACGGAAACCGAATGCAGATGTGAACCGGCTCTTATTTTGTCATCTTTTCTTGTATATATAGCACTGAACCTTTTGGGTATTAGATTGTTAAATTTAAGGTTACTTTGTGTTGCTCTATGAACCCATTAACTTTTTGAGGTGTGTTTGTGTCTGACTGTGAGAGAGACGCCTGTATATGTTAGCGCAGTTTCCACTGAGCCGGAGAATCAGTGGTGATGGGGGCGTGTATTTGGGGTTGGTGAACTGTGTTGGCGTGAGATTTAAGCTCAATTTGCAGGCTAAGTGAAGGGTGAGTACAAGATTGAGTGAGGGGAGTGAGTTGACCCATGATAGCTGCACCCGAGCACGTGCTCGGACAGCGCGTAAGTAACAGTTTTGAAGACTCTTAGGATACGTACATGTCACCAGTGATGTGTACAAGTCTCTTATGATACATACATGTCACAAATGATGTGTGCAGGGATCCACCTCTAATGAGGCAGTCAGGCAGGAGTATCCACGGCAGCTAGGAGGGGCAGCATGGAAGGGCGCTGGGCTGCGTGCGTCCTGTCAGGTCATATCGCTCTGCAAGTAAATTTACCTGACATGACGCATGCAGCCTAGGCTGCCCTTCTACTCCTAGGCCACCCCAGGCTCACTGCCTCTGTGTGGCTCACCCGGGGACCGCCATTAATATATGCTTTACCGTTAACTAGATTGGCGTCTGCAAGTCACCGATCTAGTTAAAACTCAAGCTGTGGCTTTGTCTTGTACACCGCAAGCCACTTCAGGCCTGTGGTTTACAAGACACCAAGAAGACAGACACAAGACGTCTGCTTCTCGGCACAGGCAGGAGCGATGACATCATAGTATTGCACATCCTGCGTAGAGACGCAGACGTCCTGTGCGCGGGTGAAGAAGGAGGCGGCTCCATCAAGGGAGTATAACTTTTAATTATTTTTTTTTTAGCACAGTTGTGGGTATTTTAAGGTGTCTTTAGAAGGGGGTGGGTATTTTATAAAAGGGGGCTTTATGAATTTAAGAGATGTTATTTATATAAGGACTATTAGGGGCATTATATATATATATATATATATATATATATATATATATATAAGGGGGTGGTTATTTAAATAAGGGAGCATTAGGGGACATTATGAATAGAAGGGGGCATCATTTAGATAAAGGGTCATTAGGGGACCAGTATTTATGACAGGGGCATAATATAAGGGGGCAATTAATTAAAGGGGTTGTCCTGGATAACAACTTTTTTCATATGAGAGATATGTCTCCCACCGCAGTCTGGTTCTGCTGCACCAGTGTTTTCTTCTAACGGAAGTCCTCGCCGCACATGACTGCTGGACATAGTTATTTTTTTTTTTCTCACATTCTGCATCATAACTCTCCACTGTCCCTTAGCTGCTTATGTTCACTCCCCTCCACCTCTTCGCCAGAACTTCTGCCTTTCGCAGGCATCAGACTGCGCATGTCCGGGCAGCCATTTTCCGGTGGTCTGCTACACGAGCCTACTGCGCCGCAGTACCCTCGTGTAGCAGGCCACTGGAAAATGGCCACCCGGACATGCTTATGTACTGCACTGCAGTACGCTTGTGTAGCAGACCACCTGGACATCTGCAGTCCGATGCCTGCGAAAGGCAGAAGTTCCGGCGAAGAGGAGTGAACATAAGCAGCTAAGGGGCGGTGGAGAGTTATGATGCAGAGGGTGCTCGGAGCACAGGGGGAATTTGCATACCAGAAGAAACCAATTTTATCAGAAACGGCGGGAAGAAGCTTAGAATGGAAGGTAGGAGTAGAATAGCCTTTTTAAAGGCTATTCCAACATGCCATTAGTTAAAAATGTGTTTTTCTAATGATAAACTCCCTTTAAGGCGATACTTGGACTTTATTAAAGGGGCTTTCCAACTCATTTTTATTGTTGATCTATCCTTAGGACAGATTATCAATAAGAGATCAGTGGACCCCTCCTCTGATCAGCTGTATGAAGGGGCCATGGCGCTTGTTTATATCACACGCTGTCTGTTTATAGTGACCATGTGATGTAATTACAGCCTTGTCACATAGACATGTATAGGACGAGGCTGTAGTTACATTACATGGCCACTATGAGATGAATGACACTATGTAAACAGAGAAGCAGTCACGGCGCTTACACAGGTACCACGGTTTATTCACGCAGCTGATCAGTGGGGGCCCTGGGTTTTTGACCCCCCCTCTGATTTTTTTTTTTTTTTATTGATATCCTGGAAAACCTTTTAATTAGGAAACACCTGGGGCAATATTAAAAAGGCACTATTTATACAAGGTACACATGGACATTATTCATTTAAAGATGCACTTGGGAGTATTATTCATTATGGTGGGTTATATCATATATTTTATAACTGGGGTAGCAGCAGGATGGGTGTGCAGGTGAGGACAATGTGGGTGCCTGGAAAAGTGAGGAGCCAAAGATGTCTGTGTTGCAAACTTTACAGAGACAAGCCACAGCTGGAAGAAGTGGTCATGGCGGTCCAAAGGGAAATGTGAAGGATTAGCCAGAGACGTCACCTGTAAGTCACAAAATATAACTGCCCTGTATTCGCCTAAATGATAGAGGATAAATACCTGAGTGATGGGGGTCTGTCTGCTGAGACCCCCACTGGGCCTGAAAATTGTTTTTTTTTTCCCCCTCTAGGAATTCAGCCTGACCGCAGCCAGGATGAATATAGGCGTGTCGCTTGGTGGATGGACAAACCCGCATGGCTCCCATTCACCTCGATAGGAGTGCCAAAGGTAGCCGAAGTACAGTACTCAGCTATCTGCAGCACTCCTATTTTAGAGAATGGGGGCCATGCGGGCTCATCCATCCACCAAGCAGAAGATGTGTGAAGTTATTGCCATTGTTAATGCCGTGTTGTTGATTTGTGATACCGAAGTAGTACAGTAAGAATAATTCTTAAAAACTGTTTTATAACTTTGTGTATTGTGTATGTTTATTGTGTGACTACAGCAGCGTGTAAGCTAATTTTTTTTTTTTTTTTTTTTGGGGGGGGGGGTGTCTTTCTATAGTCCGCCTCAGGCAGCAAAGAGGTAGATTCACCCCTGGATGTATACAAGTCTCTTAGGATGCGTACGTGTCACCAGTGATGTATACAAGTATCTTACTGTATATATCACCAGTGATGTTTACAGGTCTCTTATGATATGTACATGTCACCAGAAATGCATAAATGTCCCTTATAATATGTACATGTAATAAGTAATGTGTATTACATACATGCTACCAATGATGGGTGCACATCCCTCACATGACCATGCATGCCTAATGAGTGCTTTCCATACAGTATGTATGTTACCGTTAAAGTGCGAAATCAGTGAATGTGCACATTACCTAGGTAATGTGCATATTAACTGATTTGCTCCATTAAAGTGTGGAATCAGGAGTTTTCCGCACTTTACTTTGGAAATTTGCACATTCACGGATTGCGGATGGTTAGAGTTCGGAAGTTTTTTTTTCTCTTGTAGTCCTGCTGTCCCTACTCCGTCCCCCCTCTTCTCCCTCCACTGTTAAAACAGTCTTATTTCACCCGCAGAAAGCAAACGGGCAGGTGTGTGTGTGTGCGCTTACAACCTCTGCACCGCGAAGCAGCCGGCTTTTTTTTTTTTTTTTCGGACACGAAGGACTTTGTTTCCGACGAAAAAATAAAAAAAACGGCTTTTCGCGGCGCAGAGGGTGTAAGCGTGCACACACATACACGCCCGTTTGCTTTCAAAACCCATTCAAGTTAAATGGGTTTTGAAAGAAAACCGTCTTCAACCTTTCCCTATACTGTCCCCAATCCTTTTTTTTTTTTTTTTTTTGCCAACAATACATTTGCTGTAAGCCTACAGTGACGTTGCTTACTGTTGTTCCGGCAAAACATGTCGTTATATCTGCACTTAACGAGTGCCTAGTAGGTAATGTGCGCATTAGCTAGGTAATGTGCAAATTACCTAGGTAATGTCAGAAATGAAAGCAGTTTTCCGCACTTTAACGGATCGCCCTAGTGAATCTGCACATTACCTAGGTAATGTGCAGATTAACCAATTTCTGCACTTTAACGGTAACATGTATACACATCCCCTATGACATGCCCCTGTACTATAGATATCCCTAGTACGAGCCATTACCTTCTGGCAGCTCCACGGTGCGGGCTCGGCGCAGGGATCGGGTCAGGCGGTTGAGCTGCTCCATAGCTCTCTCCATGCTAGGGGAGCGTAACCCCCACTAGAACAATTCGCCTCCAGCGCCCCCACCACCAGAAGACAGGTGACCAGGGAGAAGAGAACCGCAGAGCTCTAAGGTATGACAAGGAAGTGGTGTGACAAGTCAGTTGTCACGCCCGGGTCACGGCTGCGCTGTTAGGGACGGGACAGTAGAGGGAGCCTCTACTACTGATGCTCCTCACTTCCATCCTGTCACCACTCGCTAACCTAAGCCGGTTACTGCTCCTGTGCGACTAACAACACTGAACCCTGCAGCTTCCGACCTGCGCTCTTCTCAGGAGCCGAGAAACTCATGGGAAATGTAGTTCTCAGCGCAAACACAGGTTGGAAAGTAGCACTGCCTCCCGTTTGACAGGACTACGTCACCCACAAGCCATTGCGAGCCGTAACTGTGAAGGGTGTTACTGGAATGTTTTCATGATGATGTCTTCTATGCTTAGCCAATTACTAGAGGGTGCGCCATGTGAGGAGTAGCTGTGTGGCCGATCCTTCTGCTGACTGTGTCCATTCTAAGCCTCTACCAGGGTGACAGTTGTCTGGACGGGGTGAGAACATAGAACCCATTACAGCAGCTAACTATGGTCACTGGCAATGGGTGAGATGTGCCCATCCTCAGAGGGTACAATCCCTATAATCTTAATGGAAAAGGCTGAGACCTGCAAACTGTAGCAAAAATGGGAGTGGCCCTTTTCAAGGGGAACGGCCTTTCTAAAAGGGCACTGCTAAATATTTACAGACCCCATATAACGATATTACACCCAAATTGTTGCTGGTTAAATAAAATAAACTATTGCTCCATTTTTATTTACACCATTTGGCGTTCACTATAAATATTGTGTTCATTTTATTGCATGGGTTGTAACGATTAGAATACCAAATATGTCTATGTTACTAAGGCTAGGTGCACAACTGCGTTCGGTCACCATTTGGAGATTTCGTCCCCTATTCCACTTGAAAAAGTGGAGAGAAAAGTCATTTTTCGGGCAGAAACCTGGCAGACTCCATTATAGTCTTCAGGTCCCCAAGCGGACCCGAAGAACGGAGACCCCAGCGCATGTGTGACCCTAGTGTTACTATGGTTTGTGCCAGTCATTTAACTTACACTTACACTTTGTATTACCATGTTTAGTCATTTCCAATATATGTAAATATATATATATATGTATACTGTCTATAAATACAAGTGTACATGTATGTATTTTAGGAATTACTGAAGTGTAAAGTAAATTACAGCAGGAACACCAAGTTTTCTTTTACCTAACTTTCTATTAAGTAAAAGTCCTGAACCCACAGTCTTGTATATGGAATGTAGGACCATAGTACACTCGTACATTGAGATATATCTCTATATGCCTGTGTATTGTATGCTTTAAAAACCCACAAAAATAATATATTATTATTATTATTATTTTAGCTTTATTAAGCATATGATATACTAGCATATATAGATAGATATCTCTTATATATATAAAAATGAGTTTCTGTCTGTCTGTTCTTTATGCGCGACCAAACGACTGGACCGATATTCACCAAATTTGGCACACATGTACATCAGGTATCCGGGAATATTATAGACTGGGTCTCAGCTCTCTTGGACGTACCGTTCCTGAGATAAAGTATTCCCAAAAAATGACCAACATTAGCTAATACAAGCCTGCAAGTCTTTCACTCATATTCCAATTGCCATACACACGGTTACATGTCCCTTATCAGCCAATAAGAGCTCGCAGGCGCTTAGTCTCCTCAGGCACACAGGTTTCCGTAGCAACCAAGCTATTTAATACCTGTATTAGTCAATAGCAATTTGCAGGTCCTTAAATATTCAGTCATATCACGTGTATCAGCCAATATAAATTCACATTTAATTTTCGAGGTTTCCATAACAACACAGCCATAAACAGACTGTACCTGTACTGGACTCAGTGGCGTAACTAGGAATGGCTGGGCCCGAAGGCGAACATTTGACATGGGACCACCCTCGGCAATCTCCCCTCCCCGCACAAACTGCATTCCTGCACAGTATTCTGCCCCATAGTGGCCCCTGCACACAGTATCATAGTGGCCCCTTCATATAGTATTATGCGCACTCCCCGCTACCTCTTCAATGTTGGACCAGATATCACGTGAGCCAGGCATGCATCGCAACGCATAATGACGTCGGACTGGCCCACCGACGTCTGGGACATCACCAAAGAGGCCCAAAGCCTGATGAAAAGACCCCAGAGTATAATGATAGCAGTGTTTGTAGGGTTCACGGCCCACAGGCCTTACTTACTGATCCCCGCTCCTGCTCAAAGCTGCCTCTGTAGAAGGTGAAGCGCAGGCGGCCATCAGCAGGAGCGGGGATCGGTAAGTAAATAGGGCCCATTACCTGCTGGTGTTACACCAGCAGGTAACGGCCTATTAAAAAAAAAAAAAAAACATCAAGGGCCCGCTGGGACCCCTAATGTCCCGGGCCCTGTGGCAGCCGCTACCACTGCTACCCCAGTAATTTACGCCAGTGACTGGACTGCCATACTGGATTTCAGCATTTTTATAAATTGAAACGTTTTTAAACTACTCATGCCCCCTGCAGCAAAACGCATGGCTGCTGCTTGAGCTAATGAAAACTCTCAGCAGACCCAAGCCTGTCTCTAATCTGACAAGATATGTCACAGACAACAGCGAGCTGCTGAAACAACCCAGCAGACCCAAGCCCATCTCCAATCTGACAAGGCATTGTCAGCCACATGCACACAGCTGCACTCCATGCTTCCATAACAACCCAGCCATTTTTCTTCACTGCTGTAGGTCAGCTTTAAAGGGGCAGGGCGCTGTGGATGACACTGTTACACAAGGTCATATACACACAGCTTTACTCCAGGTTTTCCATAACAACCGATCGCAGGTCTTTCACTGATATCCAAACTAAGATACACATGATCACATGACGCTTATGGACCAATGGAAAATCGCAGGTTCTTCAGTCTTGACATACACACAGCTTTACACCAGGTTTCCATAGCAACCAAGCTATTTATGACCTATATGAGTCAATAGCAGTTCGCAGGTCCTTAAACATTCAGTCATATGACGTGTATCAGCCAATATAAGTTCACATTTCATTTACCAGGTTTCCATAACAACACAGCCATAAATAGAATGTACCTATACTGGACTACCATACTGGATGTCAAGTGCAAAACTAGCCAATTCTTATGGGGTCACTACACAAACAAAAAATTAAATATACCCGTGCGAAGCCGGGTCCTTCTGCTAGTATATATATATATATTTCTCTATGCACCAGTATATTATGCAGGGAAACAAAATTACTATTGAAGCCTTGGGTCAGAAAAATGTTTCTGTTGAGAATGACTGGAGCTGTGGCTCAGCCATTAAGGTCCTGCTTTCCATATATAAAAATGTGGGTTCAAGAGCAGATGAACATTTACATAGTATAAAACTTATAGAATACTAAAGTATAACATGATGGGATTACTCAGAAACTTCCTCGTTAATATTCACTGCACTGAGTTGACATCACAGTGCAGTGAATACTAATGAGCCGACAGCCGGTGAAAGTGTGTGTTGCCCGGGTAAGGGGGCCTGAAAATCAGGAAAATCGGGTGAGTTGACATGTCTGGAAAGGAAGCATTGGCCAATTACTTAGTATTTTACCACTACACATCTCATGGCATGATGGAGTAGCATCTAGGTGCAGGGTTCCCATCAAGGGTAATGTCTAAGGTTGCCAGCATCAATTTAATTTTGACATTGCCCATAAATTATGGACAAACCTTTATACAGACAAAACCTTGGAAGAACTGATACTTCAGCAGAAGAGGTGTCCCAGAATCATAGTTGCTGACTTTCAGAAATTGATTTCAGTGAGAAAGGGGCAGTGGAGCAAATAGCATGCTAAGTCGCGAGCAACACAGCTATTTCATCCACCCTCGCCAGGTCGTCCTACAACTTTGTCACTATATTAGTGATTGGAGTTGTACTGCAACATTGTTCAGAGACTGTGATTTCAAATTAAACATTTCTCAACTTTTTTTTTGACTTGAAGTCAACGTCGCAACTCCCTCGGGGTCACAGTGCGCCTCCATTCACTAACTTGAGTGAAGGAGTTGCAAGGCGACTCAGCATGCTTTAGTCACGTGACAGGAGTAACAGGCAAAATCGCTCTGTAGTCCTAGCCTAAAGTTTTTCAGGTGACACCCTACAGGTCACATTCCACACCCATGTTTACATTCCAAAGTAGTGTAGCCTCCTGTTCTATTTTCTCTGGTAAAATTTCCCTATTCTGCATCCCTGCAAATTTTACACAGGACTGATGAATACACCCGCCATACTATATTCTTGGGCCCCTAACCCTAACCCTGACCTGTCTGTCTCCACAGAGGCCCTTTATGCACCCATACATATATAGTGTCCTTTCTTGTGTACCACACAGTATAATGTCTCCTTAGTTTCTCCCAAACACAATAATTTACTGTTAGTGGCCCCACACAGTATAATGCCGTTTAGTGGTGCCAACACATTATAATGCCCCCTTGGTGGCTACCACATAATATAATGCCCCCTTGGTTCTTTGGTTTTTATTTTTATGTAAATAAACTTTTCTGTGCACCAGGTGTATGCCAATGGCCTGCTGGTGCACTTGTTTTCTTCCTGCTACACAACCCAATGCTGCCTCTGATGTCTCCCACAGCCAACACATATAGGAGATTTTGATCCATAACTTTCTTTCAATCACTCAACTCACTCAGAAATATCATAGAGGGCATTAGAGAGAAGTACTGAGCCGTATTGATATGAATAAAGCACTTGAGGTGAGATAGAAAAAAAAAACATATTAGCTGCAGCAGCCTCTTTTGCATACATCTGCTTTTCTCACTAGGGACCATCCCCCTCTATAGATTTATATGAGCATATGTTACGCTTGGGAACCCGAAAAACGGAAACCTAATTCGCTTAAAAAGCGGTTACCAGCGGAAACTATAGACTATAATGGGGTTCACTGCAGGACTTTTCTCTCCGCATTTTTCAAGTGGAATGGGGGACGAAATCCTCAAACGGGCAACAGATGTGAACCCAGCCTTATCTGATCATTCTGTGAGCTGACAGCCTGTCTTTGGAGACCAAGACAGATTCAGGAGAGATGTCAGACTGAATGTCAGTTTAGGAAGAAGGATGGTGGGGGAAAAGTGTGATACATGGAGAACGAGGAATTCTCTGATAAGAGCTATTACAAAGTTTATTATATTTACTTGTACTATTGATTCATGCGACATAAAAAGTTAGTGACCATTTACAGAATACCCTTCACCATTTCCACCATCTCCAGTTCTTTAATAGACTCTGCTCTGGTATAGTTTTCACTTTTTCTCTGATATGCTTATAAGGATCTCTACTATCAGGTGGACAGTACTAGATTGTCTGTAATAGTCCAGGACCGCAGAGACATGATATTACAGTAGAGAGACAAATTAGCATATTGGATGCTTGAATTAACAGCATTGTTTGCGTAGGAACCGCGGCAGAAACACATCACATTTTTTTCCGCAGCTTTTTTCATAGAAAGTCTGCAGAGGAAAACTGTCTGCCCCTAATACATCTATACGGAAGACGCCAGTGTTTCCAGAGGTATAACTGACATGCTACGCAAACGAAAGCGTTTTTGAAATCGCAGCTTTTACAATGCAGATTTTTTTTCTGCAATGTGTGAATGGGATTAGCCAGAATCCCTTCCACTTTGCAGGTAATGTAAGACACAGCGTTTTTCGCCGCATTTTCACAACATGGGGCCCGGCCTAATACCACTTTCACATGTATATTTCCCATTCCTCTTGAATTCACTACTCGATCCAAAACTTGTATGTGTTATTCCAGCCTAATGGAAAGACTTCCTTATATTCCTCATTTTGGACCCACTCCTTGTTTTGGCTTCCAAACACAGATACAAAATACTCACCAAAAATAAAATTGTGAAAATGGCCTAGTACTATATTTATGTTTAAAAGTTGACAACAGTATAAGGCCTCATGCCACAGACCTGTAAGGTCCATGCTATTTATGGACAGAAACTCACCCTGCTCATTTTGGGTGTGCTGTTCATGCTTGATTTGTTGTAGATCTCTGGGTCTGTGAGAAATGGACCCATAGACTTTCATTGATGTGATGCATCCGAGATGCATAAGCATCAGTCAAAAATGCATGCGCCACATGTACTGTATATCAATTAAAGAGAGTCCTTAGAATAGAAACCCCCAACAAGATTGGTGGTCCTGTTCGCATACTATGAATGAAGCAGCAGGTTTCACATGGTCTTTACCGTTCCATTCATCTAAACTATCATCCACTAGGGCGGTGCAATTAACTGAATTAATTTGCCGAATTTGCTGTTTCAAAAAGTCATGATCCTGAGTTTTATCAGAACTGTGAATTCACTGTTAGTTCTGCCACAGAGACTGATGTATTCCTTGCCAGCTTTATCTTTCCTGCTGCAAACCATTAACATTTTCTTCACTGTAGTCAGTAGTTGGGTGGTAGGAGAAGGAAGCCTGTATCAAATAGATCTGATGATTTTTAACTATACACTTGAAAAAAATTGAGATTTTATTTTTAGGCAAAAATCGCTCAGCCCTATCTTTAGCAGTCTTACAGAGATGACGGGAGTGGCAGCACGCTTGCGCAACCTCCTGCTACATTGATGCTGGGAAACAGGACCCCCATTCTCGAGACTGCTTGGTTACAGCAGCCAGAACCCAATGATCAGACTAACCCATGGACTGCAAATGGGTTAGTCCTATGGCCTACAAGAAAAGTAAAAAAAAAAAAAAGAGCTTATATTCAGATCATCGATCCCTTTTCGCCATTCAGACAGTGCCAGGGTACTTGTTGTACTCCACTTTATGCTTCTGTCCCAGTGGAGAAGATAATAGCCGACATTCCAGCTGTTTATTTCCATGTCAGGATGGATGCAGTAAGTGCAGAGCAGCTGGTATAGTCACAACTGTGAGGAATCGGTAAGGTGAGCATAAGCTTTTTAATTTTAGGTTTTTTTTTTAAAAATGTTTTACCCATTCCCAACCCACTGAGATCGATATTAATATAACTGCCAAATCCCTTTAACAAAAATGCCATCACATTCACAGCTAAACAGCAGCAAATACAAACATGCAGTTTTCTTTGCATGGTAGTGGTGTGGCTTTTGTACACCACAAAGCAGAGTCTGGACTCAGCCTTAGGATGAGAGGCCAATTCATGTCTTCCTCTATTAGTGTACATGTGTAACGTAAACTCCCACAACTGTATTTTTGATTGTTTGATTTAAAAAAAATAAATAAATAAAACAATAATCTGGAATTGCTTCTATTCTAATCAATTCCAGAAGATGGCAGCATTTGTTCATTCTCATGTGTAGCCTAACATTTATTGCACATGTTCTCCCCATTGTATTTTTGGTGTCATTTTTGATGTATCCTTTTTAGTCAAATCAGTGAGTTGACCCAAAAGAAAAGGGTGATTAATAAGTCGTATTTCATATTTATTACCTGTAGAATCCAATTTTGGTTTTAACTGGCCCACTGTGAACATAAGGGCCACCCATTTGACGGTACACTTGTTCTGTATTGTATTGTCAAGACAGCGGTATCCAACTATCAGCGGAATTGCAGTGGAGAACTGTCCACTTATACAGTTACATAGTTAATAAGGTTAAAAAAAGATACATGTCCATTAAGTTCAATCTACACTCAACATTGAAATTGCAACACCAAGAAGAAAAAGTCTTGGAATTATGGAAATCAGAGGATCAATAGGCATGTTGATGACATGCAAATTATAAGAAAAGTAAATAAAATATTGAAAACATCTTGATTTATTCAGTATCGATTATGAGCACCATGCACACTCCTTGGCATGCCAACAATGAGGTTATTCATGGTCAGCTGAGGAATTTAATGCTATGCTAATTGCACTTGGACACACAAATAATCAAGATTGACTGCTGGCAGCTCCCTTCGCAATTGCCAACCAATGATATCCCAAATGTGTTTGATGGGAGACAAGGCT
This sequence comes from Leptodactylus fallax, assembly GCA_947044405.1. Lineage (NCBI taxonomy): Eukaryota > Metazoa > Chordata > Amphibia > Anura > Leptodactylidae > Leptodactylus > Leptodactylus fallax. Next base: position 7,403,364 of record CAMRHE010000024.1, read on the forward strand.
GGAGACGCTGCAATATATGGTAGCACATTTATACTATACAGGCTGCTCAAAGTAGCACAAACAACAAGCGGCCTGATATAATAAATAATAATATCACTGCGATATCGCTGGTTCTATGTAACGCTGAGCTGCTAGTGTACTTGAAATGATGACTAGACGGGTCTCCCATACATTATGCCAGTAGGATGGTGGGATGTTATCTTATGAAGACCTTTTCATGGCGTTGCTCATGTGCTCTCTAGACCAATCTCCAGCAGTGTGTCCGAGACAAAAGCAGGACTTGCTGTGCACCATGATTGCCTTTGAGAGAGGTGGCATGAGGTCAACGAAATACCTGTAGCTGGTTGTCTAGCTTGTAGTCCTACTTCAATGCCTTTTGATGGTTTGTCGACATTATTTGCCATCTAAGGCTTGGGATGTAACGTCTAATTTCACTAGCATTACAGAATAGATCACTATTTGCCAGTCTTCCAATCAGACAATCTGTAGAGGTTTGAACTACCAGAGTGATAAACCAAGGTTTCTTAGATCAAGGATTCTGTCCCTTTCAAATGCGACAAGTGACAAACTGGTGATAACTGGCATGTTGATGAAACGAAGGCATCAAACAGTCATTCCACATAACTTGATCTAATATTTGAGGTTTCATGTGGCTAAACAAACTTTGCTTTCAATTTGGCCCCTCCCACATGCCACAGAATAGAGCTAGGTCCTTGAAAATTTTCATTTGCGGATTACCAATACCTGCTTTTTCCATGATTTACATGTCAATTTACATGAGTTGCAATTTCAATGTCGAGGAGCATATAACCTTAAAGCATTGATCCAGAGGAAGCAAAAAATTCTTATGAGGCAGACACCATTAACTCCATAATAGGGAAAAAAAAGTTCCTCCCCGAATCCAGAAATGGCAGTCAGATACTATATAAATCCCTGGATCAATCTCTCATCTCCATAAATCTAGTACATAATTTGTAAATAGATTAAGTAGAATTTTTTTTTTTTTTTTTTTTTTTTAAATTTTTTTTTAAAAAAAAAAAAAAAAACCCTCCCCACCCCCCCCCCCCCCCCCCGCAATATAATTTCTAATGAAATAAACATCTAGCACATCAATCAGCAACTTTCAGCACTCAAGCTGTTGTGAAACTACAACTCCCGGCATGGTTCAGTCACATCTGTGGGACTTCTGAACTCACGAGAAAGTGTAGTTTCATAACAGCTGAAATGCTGAAGGTTGCTGATCTCTGATCTAACCCTTTCTAAAATTCTAATATGGTGTATGCCATTGCTGCTCTTTGGATAGGACAGTTCATAGTTTGATACTCTGTAAAAAAAAAAACCCTTTCCTATAAAGATGCGTAAACCGCCTATTCTTCGCCCATAAAGAATGTCCTCTGATCCTTTGTTTAACTTTTGGACAGAATAAATTACGTGAGCTCACTACTGTACATATATTTATACAAGTAAATTAGATCACCTCTAGGGTGTCTTTTATGCGCAGGCTGAACAAACCTAATTTTGTATCCTCTCATTATAAGTTAGCCCTTCCATTTAGTAATCTAGTTGCCTCCTTTAGCTCTCTTATGTTTAAACTCCGTGATTTTGCCATGGCAAATACACTGCAGCAAAAACCACTTATGTTTTAGGCCGGGGCCCCACGTGGCATGTATGCCACGGTTTGGCTTGTGGCGGAAACCCTGCGGAAAGTACCGCAGCGTTTTACAGTCACTGATGGGCGGATGGGATTCTAGCGAATCCCAACCCCACCTTGCAGAAAAATACACACAGTGGACATCCTGTGATTTCCAAAACCATTGCGGTTTTGTAAATCGCAGCATGTCAATCATACCTGCGGAAACACCGGTGGTTTCCCTATAGGTATAATTGAGGCAGAAAGTCTGCAGAGGAAATCTCTGTGGCCTTTCTGTGAAAAGCTCTGCAGGAAATACCGCTATGCATTGCCGTCATGGTATTTCTCGCAGTGCTTTTTGCTGCGGGGAGCTAGGTGGGGCCTTAGCCTTACAGTGCCTGCAATGTGAATGGGATTCTGGCTAATCCCATCCACACATTGCAGAAAAATATTCACGGCGATCATGCTGTGATTTCAAAAACAATTGCATTTTTGTAAATCGCAGCATGCCAATTATACCTACAGAAATGCTGGTGTTTTTCGTATAGGTATAATTGAAGCAGAAAGTCCATAGAGGAAAGCTTTATTTCATTTTCAGGAAATATTTGGAAAACATTTTCATTATTTTCACTTCTATATTTGGTAGAAGAAGGAATCGGAAACCAAAAGAGAAGATAAAAATTCTGTATTCTGTGGAGAATTTATTTCTTGTGGGTGAAGCAAGGTTTTATTTCAGCTAGATAATACGCAGTATGTTCAGCAGTCATTCTGCATACATGTGAACTATATATAATAAGGCCATGAATGTCAGATTCTTGAATGGAACCTTTGGTTTAGATACTGAAATAACTGATTTGTAAACTGTAAAATAGATGCATGTTCTTGAACAACTGAAGAAAGCACCAATTTTAGGGCTATACAGCTACCATGGCAACGTGTTGCTATTGATTGAGCTTTTCCCAGCCTATGTGCATAAGCAGGCGTAGCTCATGAACTGTGATTCTACAGTTTTTGTTTTTATATGATATATGTAGGGTTAGCTGTTTATTAAATAAAACCAGCACACGGCGCTGTATAGTTGACATTAATATCTGTCAAATAAATCAGACACAGCACATTGCTACAATATCTTCATATTATGTGAATAAAAGCTTGCAGGCATGGGTTTCCAAGACTTTTCCCAGTCATTGAATGGCAAAGGATTTACTATTGTTACATCTAGCAATGAGTGAAGGGAGGGTACAGAGAGGGGGAACAAATTTATATATAATATACACACAGGCTGGCATACACATGGCAAGTTATTGATTATAGATAGGGAAGGCCTTATACTCTAGGGTAATTCTGCCCACTAATATAGTCTGCTCGCCTGTCTCTACAATATCGATACTTTCTTACCCAGGTACCTTATAGGAATATCTGATACATCATACACAAATTGACCAATTGTGACCATGTAACAGAATAACACTGATCCCTATCATTGTTCTATCTGGTTTGTGGTCTAGTTAGAGGGAACACAATGCCACAAATTTCACATACCCTGTCACTTATTTTATAAATATTTATACGCACGTGGACAAAATTGTTGGTACCCCTCGTTTAATGAAAGAAAAACCCACAATGGTCACAGAAATAACTTGAATCTAACAATAGTAATAATATATAAACTTCATATTGACAAGCCACAAAGCTTCTGGGAGAATGTCCTATGGACAGATGAGACAAAAATCGAAATTTTTGGCAAGGCACATCAGCTCTATGTTCACAGACGGAAAAATGAAGCATATCTTGAAAAGAACACTGTCCCTACTGTGAGACATGGAGGAGGCTTTGTTATTTTCTGGGGCTGCTTTGCTGCATGTGGCACAGGGTGTCTTGAATCTGTGCAGGGTACAATGAACCCTCAAGACTATCAAGGGATTCTAGAGAGAAATGTGCTGCCCAGTGTCAGAAAGCTTGGTCTCAGTCGCAGGTCATGGGTTTTGCAACAGGATAATGACCCAAAACACACAGTTAAAACACCCAAGAATGGCTAAGACGAAAACATTGGACTATTCTGAAATGGCCTTCTATGAGCCCTGACCTAAATCCTATTGAGCATCTTTGGAAGGAGCTGAAACATGCCGTCTGGAAAAGGCACCCTTCAAACCCGAGCCAACTGGAGCAGTTTGCTCATGAGGAATGGGCCAAAATACCTGTTGAGAGGTGCAGAAGTCTCATTGACAGTTACAGGAATCGTTTGCAGTGATTGCCTCAAAAGGTTGTGCAACAAAATATTAAGTTAAGGGTACCAACATTTCTGTCCAGGCCTGAAGCATGGTTGAAAAGCAAAGTCTGACTTTCATTTGTTCATTTTCATAGAATTTTTATATATTATTACTTTTTTCAGATTCAAGTTATTTCTGTGACCATTGTGGGTTTTTCTTTCATTAAACGAGAAGTACCAACAATTTTATCCATGTGTGTATGTATTTTACCATTTTAATATTTAAATAGAAGTTACATTTTATTAATTTTCTCCTCAGCCCACTGTGTTCCCCCACTCTCTAGCCTCCTTTCTTTTATTGCTGCATATCTCTAATGATAGTGTGCATCTGCAGGAAAATCTGAAAAGAGCAGCTTTTCAGCAACGTAGGGCCTTAGCCTTAAGCATATAGTTAGGGCTGTGCCACACCCCATTTTTGGCTGTTGCAGAATTGTAGCAGGAAAAAAAATGCTTAATTTTACAGTCTCTGAAAAGTCAATGAGATTTTGTTTAATCTCATTCATACATTGCTGAAAAAAAAACACTGCAGAAAAGCTGCGTTTTCAAAAACACAATATGATAATTTTACCTGCCGATTTATATGGGATAGATTTATATGGGAGAGGGAGGCAAAAATGAAAACTGCAGTGAACAGCACAAGCATTTTTGCTGAATTTTTTTTTCACTGAGATTTTTTCTGCAGTGTTTTTTTTAAGCTATATTTTGCTACTTAGCATGGCCTTAGCATTAAAGCATGTTCCAGTTATTTTTTTTTACCTCCTAGGGAGGCTTAAATTAATAAACAATGCATACTCACCTGTCTGTTTGGACAGGGGATCCAGCAGGGAATATCCATTTGCGGCCCTGGTTTTCCTGACCTTTGTCCTGACCACAAGTGCATAAGCCTTTCAGTGGCTGAGCAGTGATGCTGTGTTCGATGCTCATACATAGGCGAAAGTAAACAAAGAACAAGACCTGAGTGGAGACTTTCAATTTTTTGTTAGTGAAAGCACCTGTGACTACAGAATTAAATACAGTCAGGCCTTATTCACAAGTCTGCATAACAAAAATGTGTGACATCTGCATTTTCGCAACATCCATACGTGTCCAATTTCAATGTGTTTATTCAGACATCCGTGTACTCGGAAAAAAAAACAACAAAACAGATCCATTTTTTTTTACTGATACTGTTGCATCACAGAACATCTGTGTGTTATTCATTTTTCACAGACCCAGGAATATACAAAGTATATACAGTGCTGGCCAAAAGTATTGGCACCCCTGCAATTCTGTCAGATAATACTCAATTTCTTCCAGAAAATGATTGCAATCAGAAATGCTTTGGTAATAATATCTTCATTTATTTTGCTTGCAATGAAAAAACACAAAAGAGAATGAAAAAAAAGTCAAATCATTGATCATTTTACACAAAACTCCAAAAATGGGCCAGACAAAAGTATTGGCACCCTCAGCCTAATACTTGGTAGCACAACCTTTAGACAAAATAACTGTGAACAACCGCTTCCGGTAACCATCAATGAGTTTCTTACAATGCTCTGCTGAAATTTTAGACCATCCTTCTTTGGCAAATTTCTCCAGGTCCCTGAGATTTGAAGGGTGCCTTCTCCAAACTGCCATTTTGAGATCTCTCCACAGGTGTTCTATGGGATTCAGGTCTGGACTCATTGCTGGCCACTTTAGAAGTGTCCAGTGCTTTCTCTCAAACCATTTTCTAGTGCTTTTTGAAGTGTGTTTTGGGTCATTGTCCTGCTGGAAGACCCATGACCTCTGAGGGAGACCCAGCTTTCTCACACTGGGCCCTACATTATGCTGCAAAATTTGTTGGTAGTCTTCAGACTTCATAATGCCACGCACACAGTCAAGCAGTCCAGTGCCAGAGGCAGCAAAGCAACCCCAAAACATCAGGGAACCTCCGCCATGTTTGACTGTAGGGACCGTGTTCTTTTCTTTGAAGGCCTCTTTTTTTTTTCCTGTAAACTCTATGTTGATGCCTTTTCCCAAAAAGCTCTACTTTTGTCTCATCTGACCAGAGAACATTCTTCCAAAAAGTTTTTGGCTTTCTCAGGTAAGTTTTGGCAAACTCCAGCCTGGCTTTTTTATGTCTCTGGGTCAGAAGTGGGGTCTTCCTGGGTATCCTACCATAGAGTCCCTTTTCATTCAGACGCCGACAGATAGTACGGGTTGACACTGTTGTACCCTCGGACTGCAGGGCAGCTAGAACTTGTTTGGATGTTAGTCGAGGTTCTTTAGCCACCATCCGCACAATCTTTTGTTGAAATCTCTTGTCAATTTTTCTTTTCCGTCCACATCTAGGGAGGTTAGCCACAGTGCCATGGGCTTTAAACTTCTTGATGACACTGCGCACGGTAGACACAGGAACATTCAGGTCTTTGGAGATGGACTTGTAGCCTTGAGATTGCTCATGCTTCCTCACAATTTTGCTTCTCAAGTCCTCAGACAGTTCTTTGATCTTCTTTCTTTTCTCCATGCTCAATGTGGTATACACAAGGACACAGGACAGAGGTTGAGTCAACTTTAATCCATTTCAACTGGCTGCAAGTGTGATTTAGTTATTGCCACCACCTGTTATGTGCCACAGGTAAGTAACACACTAATTACACAAATTAGAGAAGCATCACATGATTTTTCAAAGGGTGCCAATACTTTTGTCCACCCCCTTTTTATGTTTGGTGTGGAATTATATCCAATTTGGCTTTTTGACAATTCTTTTTGTGGTTTTCCATTGAAGACAAATTAAGTGAAGATATTATTACCAAAGCATTTGTGATTGCAATCATTTTCTGGAAGAAATTGAGTATTATTTGAAAGAATTGCAGGGGTGCCAATACTTTTGGCCAGAACTGTAAAATGAAGAAAAATAAATAGTTCATCTGCTTTTCACAGACATGAAAAGTGGATAATCCATGGACACCACATCACCCACAAATGACCAGGGTGCTGTCTGTGAATGAGGCCTTATAGTTGCATTCAGATCACTGTGTGGTACCACCCTTAGGAGTATGATGCACTATGTACCTGGATGTAGTTATAACTACAATATGTTCTGGGGCCACAGGTGATGTTACTAATAAGTAAGTAACACACTGATTAATTCCAGACTATTTCTCATTACTGAGGGGTTGACACACTATGTACCTGGATGTAGTTATAACTGCACTCAGTTCTGGGGCCACAGGTGCCGTCACCAAAAAGTAAGTGACAGACTGATTAATTCCAAGATATTTCTCATTACTGAAGGGTTGACACACTATGTACCTGGATATAGTTATATCTGCACTCAGTTCTGGGGCTACAGATGCTGTCACTAATAAGTAAGTAACACAGTGATTAATTCCAAGATATTCCTCATTACTGAGGGGGTGACACAATGTGTACTTGGATATAGTTATATCTGCACTCAGTTCTGGGGCTACAGATGCTGTTACTAATAAGTAAGTAACACACTGATTAATTCCAAGATATTTCTCATTACTGAGGTGGTGACACAATGTGTACTTGGATATAGTTATTCCAGCAGTTAGTTCTGGGGTCACAGATGCTATCACTAATAAGTAATAACACACTGATTAATTCCAGGCTATTTCTCATAAATTGAGGATGTTGACACATTATGTATCTGGATGTAGTTATAACTGCACTCAGTTCTGGGCTACAGATGCTGTCACTACTAAGTAAGTGACACATTGATTAATTCCAAGATATTTCTCAATACTGAGGGGTATACACAATGTGTACTTGGATATAGTTATACCTGCAGTCAGTTCTGGGGTCACAGGTGATGTCACTAATAAGTAAGTGACACACTGACTAATTCCAGGCTATTTCTTGTTGGCAGGAAAATTTCACAGTCAGTAATGAGAATGAGAGTCTGGAGTTAATCATGAGTAGTGGCATCTGTGACCCCAGAACTGAGTGCAGTTATAACTACATCCAGGTACATAGTGCGTCACCTCCTCAGTAATGAGAAATAGTCTGGAATTAATAAATGTGTCACTTACTTATAAGGAAAATCACCTGTGATCGCAGAACTGACTGCAGTTATAACTTTATCCAGCAGTGGTGGAACTACCGTTGTAGCGGCTTCTCCGGGACCCGTGACCTTAGAGGGCCTGATGGGCCCTTGTTGCTATTTTTAATTTTTTAAATAGGCTGTTACCTGCGGGAGTTACGGTAACGACCCCTGTTTAGTGATCCCAGCTCCTGTCCATGGCCGCCTCCACTTCCCCTTCAGCGTCAGGACCTCACTGATAGCAATGTGATATGGGAGGCATTGGAGGGCTTAAGGAGAAGCGGAGGCGGCCTTGGGAAGGAGTGGGGATCATTAGGCAGGGCCACAGCAAGAGCATTTGTTGGGGTAAACTTTGCGAGCAAACGAACACGTCCAAAACAAAACTGATATTATGCTCTGGGAATTCTTCAGACCCAAGAGTATAACGAGCGGAAGCCCTGGAGAGGTAAGTAAACATAAGTACCAGTGTTATTCACCTCTCCTAAGGCTCTGGCGCCTCAGTAATGGGAAATAGCCTGGAATTAATGAGTGTGTAACTTCTTTATTATTGACAGCAAACTGACTACAGTTATAACTACATCCAGCCATTTATCTTTTGAATGCCCCCCCCCCAAAACTTTGAGGAGACGCTTCTATATCACTTATCGCGCTGTTTTGGAATCGCTCATTCCCCCCCTTCACAGGCCAATCTGTACTCTAGAATGCAGGACCTTTGGGCAATTGAATATCTCACTGTCTTGCTTCACAATATCAGAGACAAATTTGAGGATATCTGGTCCCTCTTGGACATATACCATTCTCGCATTGGACACTGATCCTGTAAATACCCTGATACGCTTTCTCTTACCTCCTTTTTTTCTGCAGCTTCTATGCCTCTATGTCTAGGCGTGACCTGCTTAGGCTCCAGATCACGTTTTTCACATTTGTTTAGCACAAACATTTAGCACAAATGGATGCAAAAAACAGTTCATCCGTTTAAAAAGACATCAAAGGTTAAAAAAAAAAAAAAAAAGATCCGTTTCTATCCGTTTATTTTTTTGAAGAACACAAAAACATAGTATTCAATACTTTTGTGTCCATCCAATAAAAATTAACAGAAACATTTTAAACATTGATGTCTATGTAAACGGATGGCCATTTTTGCTCTCTATATGTTTTATTCTGATTGTATTTCTCCCCTTGTTTTTTCATTTGTATGTTGTCGTTTTTAGTTTTTTTTTCTCATTGTAAATTATTATAAAATAAATAAATACAAAGTTAAAAAACAATATATCAGAGTGCTGAGGATAGTTCAGAGATGGGCAACTAAATAAATACGTGTTATGAAAAATCTTGCATATGAAGATTAGGTCAAAAATACATTTATTTAGTCTAGAGAAGAGAAGGCTAAGGGGGCAATTTAATATCTATAAATAAATATGGAAATGGTCATGATAAAAGTCAATGCGATAAATTATTTATTCCCAAACTGAACAAAGAACAAGGGGTCACTACTTATAGTAAAAAGAAGTGTAATTTCCTCACATAGTTTGAGAACATTACTGTTTGAGCTGTAAAATTATGGAACGTGTTCCTGTAGTATTTGGTAATAGTGAAAAGTGTGACAAGCTTTACAAAAGGGCAGGATATGAACCTTGAAAACCACAATATAGAGGGTTACTGGTATTTAGGTAATCTGTTCGTTTGCTAGCAGGAATCAGGATGGCAAATTGGTACTGTGCCAGTAGCAAAGTAGTTTTTGCCTTACTCAACTTGGGTTTATAAGTATTAAAAGGTTGAACCCAATGGGCCTAGTTCTTTATTCAACCCACTAACTATGTAACTATATGCTTGATTGTGAATGTGTATAGGGAAGTCAAACATATTAATTTAAAATTTAAGGCCAGCCTTAGGCTGGGGCCCCACGTTGCAAAAATGCAGTATTTTGGATGCAGCAAAAAACACTGCATTTTACATTACCTGCAAAGTGGATGGGATTCTGCACTAATAGCTACATTCAAGGAGATTTTTCATAGATTTTATGTCAGTTTCTGGCATAATAAAGTCACAATTTTTGGTACAAGACTTTTTCTTACTTCAGAAAAGAAAATAAACATGACAGAAGAAAGCTTCCATCATGTTTTTTACACTGGAGGGAATGCTGATGGAGGGGGCTCCTTTTGCATCAGTCACTCAGGCCCAATTTAAACGGGTTATCCAGATTTAGACAAGTATTGAGAGACAAATGTTATAGTTTTCCAGTATACTGTACCTTCTGTATCAATTCCTCATGGTTCTCTAGATCTCTGCTTGCTGTCATTTATTCTGGCCCAACCACTGCTTGGATTATTGTGATAAATGTATTGTACCAGCCCTGGTCTCACTGTCACCTACAGCGGGACTGCCCCTAAAGGTAGCAACATTGTGGTTCCCTGCAGCAAAGATCAGATCCTTTGCTAAAGGGTAAAAACCAGGGGATCACTTAGACAGTGCCCTTAGGAGTAGCCCAAAGCCAATCCATTTAGATGACGCCATGGCTCAACAGTGCCACACAATGCAGAACCTGACAGAAAACTGTCACAGAGCTGTAATGAGCGTACATGCCCTTATACTCATACTCCAAACCTGATACACTCTCACCCACACCTGTACCACCTCAGTATTTATGGCTATATTAATACAGTAGGATTCCTCTTTTAGGCATTTATGGCATATCCTGGCATAGAGAAGTGTGATTCATTATTCCACAGAACACGTTTCCACTGCTCCAGAGTCCAGTGGCAGTGTGCTTTATACCACTCCATTCAATGATAAGTGATACTTGGCTTGCATGCAACTACTTAACCATGGAAACCCAACTATTTATACCATAATGCTCCCAGTGCAGCGTTTTTGTGCTGATTTTAGTGTTAGAGGAGAATTGGAACTCTGCAGTTGTTTAGTCAGTGGAGCATTTGTGACCTTTCTGCATTATGTGTCTCTGCATTCAGGAATCGGATGGTAGCCCACTGACCACCCTTAAAGGGGTTGTCCAGGCTAAAATTTAATTTTTTAATTAGACCGGTGCAGCTCGATCCTGCAGTTCCATTGTTTTCTTCCAGCGGAAGTTCCCGGCGCACATGACCGCTGAGGCCAATCAGTGGCTTCACTCGTCTAAGGAAGGGACCCGTGGATGTCACAGCTGTCAAGAACTTCTGCAGAAAAAAACAACCGAGCAGGAGGACCAGACTGCGCTGGGAGGACCCCCGGAACACCGGGGAGAAGTGAGTATGTTTTTTGGGGGGGTTTTTCTCCACCTCCCCCAGCCTAATTAAAAAAATAATATTTTAGCCTGGACAACCTCTTTAACTTAAGAAAAACCACAGACAAGTAACATTTAAATAAAGGATGCAGCGTTCATTAAGGGGAGTTATATATATATATATATATATATATATATATATACAGTGCCTTGTGAAAGTATTTGGCCCCCTTGAACTTTTCAACCTTTTGCCACATTTCAGGCTTAAAACATAAGGATATAAAATTTTAATTTTTTGGTGAAGAATCAACAACAAGTGGGACACAATTGTGAAGTGGAACGAAATTTATTGGTTATTTTAAACTTTTGTAAAAAATAAAAAACTGAAAAGTGGGGCGTGCAATATTATTCGGCCCCTTTACTTTCAGTGCAGCAAACTCACTCCAGAAGTTCAGTGAGGATCTCTGAATGATCCAATGTTGTCCTAAATGACTGATGATGATAAATATAATCCACCTGTGTGTAATCAAGTCTCCGAATAAATGCACCTGCTCTGTGATAGTCTCAGGGTTCTGTTTAAAGCGCAGAGAGCATCATGAAGACCAAGGAACACACCAGGCAGGTCCATGATACTGTTGTGGAGAGGTTTAAAGCTGGATTTGGATACAAAAAGATTTCCCAAACTTTAAACATCCCAAGGAGCACTGTGCAAGCAATCATATTGAAATGGAAGGAGTATCAGACCACTGCAAATCTACCAAGCCATCCCTCTAAACTTTCATCTCAAACAAGGAGAAGACTGATCAGAGATGCAGCCAAGAGGCCCATGATCACTCTGGATGAACTGCAGAGATCTACAGCTGAGGTGGGAGAGTCTGTCCATAGGACAACAATCAGTCGTACACTGCACAAATCTGGCCTTTATGGAAGAGTGGCAAGAAGATAGCCATTTCTCAAAGATAGCCATAAAAATTCTCGTTTAAAGTTTGCCACAAGCCACCTGGCAGACACACCAAACATGTGGAAGAAGGTGCCCTGGTCAGATGAAACAAAAATCGAACTTTTTGGTCACAATGCAAAACGATATGTTTGGCGTAAAAGCAACACAGCTCATCACCCTGAACACACCATCCCCACTGTCAAACATGGTGGTGGCAGCATCATGGTTTGGGCCTGCTTTTCTTCAGCAGGGACAAGGAAGATAGTTAAAATTGATGGGAAGATGGATGGAGCCAAATACAGGACCATTCTGGAAGAAAACCTGTTGGAGTCTGCAAAAGACCTGAGACTGGCACGGAGATTTATCTTCCAACAAGACAATGATCCCAAACATAAAGCAAAATCTACAATGGAATGGTTCACAAATAAACGTATCCAGGTGTTAGAATGGCCAAGTCAAAGTCCAGACCTGAATCCAATCGAGGATCTGTGGAAAGAGCTGAAAACTGCTGTTCACAAACGCTCTCCATCCAACCTCACTGAGCTCAAGCTGTTTTCCAAGGAAGAATGGGCAAGAATTTCAGTCTCTCGATGTGCAAAACTGATAGAGACATACCCCAAGCGACTTGCAGCTGTAATCACAGAAAAAGGTGGCGCTACAAAGTATTAACTTAAGGGGGCCGAATAATTTGGCACGCCCCACTTTTCAATTTTTTATTTTTTACAAAAGTTTAAAATATCCAATAAATTTCGTTCCACTTCACGATTGTGTCCCACTTGTTGTTGATTCTTCACCAAAAAATTTTAATTTTATATCCCTATGTTTGAAGCCTGAAATGTGGCAAAAGGTTGAAAAGTTCAAGGGGGCCAAATACTTTCGCAAGGCACTGTATATATATAAAACTCAAAATCTGTAGTAGCCCGCTCTATACAATTCCACAGTTCTCGCCCGATTTGGGTCAAATTTGGCACGCCCCCTCTCCACCCACAGGAGCAGAATAGTGCATACGTTACATCTCGCTAGTGTCCCCCCGTCATGAGATTGGGTCCCCCGAAGTTATGCCCTATACATATAATGGAGAAATGTGAAATCTGCAGTAGCCCGCTCTATACAAATCCACAGTTGTCGCCCGATTTGGGTGAAATTTGGTACGCCCCCTCTCCACCCACAGGAGCAGAGTACTGCGCATGTTAAATCTTGCTAGCGTTCCCCAGTCATTAGATTGGGGCCTCCGAAGTTAGGACATATACATATAATGGGGAAATGTGAAGGTGAAAGTGACAGTGCTGAGGGGAAAACAACAGTTGTGACTGACAGGGACGGATTATAGCGATGGCACCAAAGAGTCGCTGCTAAAGGAGCAGCACCACAACACACAACACATAAACATTTCACAAACACCATACAAACATCACACATACACCAACCCACAAGCACAACACCACACAAATGCCACAACACACAACACAAACATCAGACCACGCTAGACACACACAACACAAACACCACCCCACAAATACCACAACACCACTCCATAAATACCACATGCACACCACACACACACACGAACGCAAGGACCAGACACGCACACAAACACACTGAGATGGATGCACCCTATGCACACGGATGAACACAGCACATGCGTACTCACACACACCTACCACACACGCATACATACACATGGATCACATGCGCACACACACGCATACATATACACGGACCACACACGTGCATGCACACACGCATACATACACATGGATCACACGCGTGCACACACACGCACTGACAAAACACGTGTGGTATCCTTACTGGCTGCTTGCACACTACAGTATTTTTCACGGGCCTCCGGGCCATGGATTTGGCGGTTCCATAGACTTCTTTGTGCACAAAGCTGTGAATTTTGCAGGCTCCATAGAATGTCTATGGAGCTGTAGAATCCACGGCCCGGAGACCCGTGAAAAATACTGTAGTGTGCAAGCAGCCCTACTGAGCAGCAATATTGGTCAGGCGAAAACTGCCTGATAGTAAGATTGTCATTATTGCTTACTATACAGGGAGCTTTCATCACTGAAGCTGCTGAGGTAAAGTGAAAGCTGAGTTCTGATTGGTTGCTATGGGCAACTACACAAGTCTGCCTGTGAGGCGGTTTTCATTACTGAGATGTGAGCGCCTTCAGGTCATAGTAATACTGTGTGAGGGCTGCTCTGTATTTACTATTCATCCTATTACATCTCTTATCAGTGTCAGGTGAAGACTAAAGGGTCATAATACTAAGGACTGTTTTTTAAAATGCTGCCCAAAAAACGACCATCTATTGAACAAGTTCATCCAAAAGCTAAGAATGCAAAATTGTGTCAAAGAGCTCAGACAAGTGAACAACGTGACTCGCGGCTTGAAAAGAAATGGATGAGACAGGCTAAATGTAAGGCAGCTGAGATCTCAGAGCAATGGCAATGTCGTCTTCACAAGAATCGGATAAGGCAGGCTGAAGCAAGGAATATGGAAACATCTGAACAAAAGGATGAACGTTCTGAAAATGACCGCATACGACATATGCAACGTGTGAAAAGATGTAGGCAGGCTGATTTGTGCTTGGAAGCATTTCACTACAACCCAATTCAAGACTATAGGTCACATCAGAAAGTCATAATTGGCAAAATGGACATAATATGCAAACATTGTCAAGCAAAGAAGTTTAACTTGGAATCGCCTGGCATGTGCTGCTCAAATGGCAAAGTCAGTTTGCCACCTTTAGATCTACCTCCTGAACCACTTCTTTCATACATGTCAGGAGCAATTCCCGAGTCAAAGCATTTTCTGCAAAATATTAGAAGATACAATTCATCTTTCCAGATGACATCCTTTGATACGACAGCTGGACTCCAGGAAGCAGGATTTATGCCAACTTTTAAAGTCCAGGGCCAAATATATCACAAAATCAGTTCAATGTTTCCTGTAGCAAATGAAGATCCAAAGTTTTTACAAATTTATTTTTTGGGAGACGAACAAATGCAAGCTGATAGACGTTGTGAAGCTATACTTGAGACAAAAAAAAGAGATTGTGTTGAATTTGCCAAAATTTTTCCATCAGCACAATCAGTTAGTAAACCTTTTCAAAACAGCCTTAGAAAGAATGCCACATGATGAATATCAAGTTGTAATAAGAGCAGACAAGACACCGTTTGGTAAGGATGAAAGGCGATTTAATTCTCCCACTGTTAACGAAGTAGCTATTGTACTGGTTGGACAGCCGAGATATAATTATTCAGCGACGAAGCGACAATCTTCAACGTATTGCAGAAACACATAGATCACATAGATCATATGATGCTCTGCAATATCCGATAATATTTTGGAATGGCCAACCAATAAAAAAATATCAGCTATGGACTTTTATGCCTACCAAATAATGATCAGACATGGGTCTTCTAACCACATTTTACAATGTAGGCAACTTTTTCATCAATTTATAGTTGATATGTATGCCAAGGTGGAAAGTGAGCGTCTTTTGTACATACGATTGGACCAACAAAAACTTAGAGTTGATGAATACATTCATTTAAGGGATACTGTTGCTAATGATGGCAACGTGGCTGACATTGGGCGTATGTTTATTTTACAGGCTACATTTACTGGAAGTCCCAGACATATGCATAAGTATCCTCGGGACGCCATGACATATGTTCGGTTATATGGTCGTCCTGATTTGTTTATTACAGTTACATGTAATCCAACTTGGCCAGAGATACAGGAAGAGCTTCTGAATGGTCAGGGCCCCTCTGATCGACATGATTTAATAGCAAGCTTATGGACGTAATTACAAAGTGTTACATTTTTGGTGAAAGTCAGTGTTCGATGTATTCAATTGAGTGGCAAAAAAGAGGTCTTCCACATGCTCATTTACTGATATGGCTAAAGGATAACATACGCTCTGATCAAATTGACAGTGTTATTTCTGCTGAGCTTCCAAATCCAGAAGAGGATCCGGTACTTTTTGAAACTATTTCTAAAAATATGTTCCATGGGCCATGTGGGCCACTTAACCCAAGATTGCCATGTATGAAGGAAGGAATATGTACTAAAAAGTATCCTCGCAACTTGATTGTAGAAACACAAACAGGAGATGATGGTTATCCTCTTTATAGAAGACGGAAACCTGAACAGGGAGGATATACTGCAACAATCAGATTAAAACAGGTTAAACAAAACACAGATCTTGAAATAGATAATCGATGGGTTGTACCTTACTCTCCACTGCTTTCAAAAATGTTTGATGCGCACATTAATGTTGAATATTGTAACTCTGTTAAGTCAATTAAATACATTTGCAAATATGTTAACAAGGGCAGTGATATGGCAGTTTTCCAGCTAAAGAATCCAAAATGTACATCTGATGAGATTATGCTATATCACATGGGAAGGTATATAAGTAGTAATGAAGCCGTGTGGCGATTACTAAATTTTCCCATCCATGAAAGACATCCGACTGTAGTTCATCTCAGTGTCCATCTTGAAAATGGACAACAAGTTTATTTTACTCCCAAGAATGCAGAGGAAATAGCTGCTCGACCACCCAATACAACAATGACAGCTTTCTTTCTCCTATGTCAAGCAGATCCATTTGCAAGGACTTTATTATATTTAGATGTTCCAAAATATTATACATGGAATAAATCGAGAAAAGTATTTTGCAAGAGGAAACAAAGTGCAAGGATCCCAGGATGGGATGGACGTTCCAGTGATGCTCTTGGACGTGTGTATACAGTGCATCCAAACAACGCAGAGTGTTATTACCTCCAATTACAGCATCACACTGTCCGTGGGCCAACTTTTTTCACAGATTTGAAAATAGTTGATGGAAAGCTGTGTCAAACTTACAGGGAAGCATGCCAAAAGCGTTGTCTGATCGAAGACGATCAAGACTGGGACATGACATTGCAGGAGGCATCTGTCACTCGCTTTCCACCTCAACTAAGAGACCTGTTCGCTATAATAATTACAACCTGCGCACTTTCCAATCCCTGCGCGCTTTGGGACAAATACAAAGAATATCTTAGTGAAGATATTCTTAGAGTGCAAAGAGAGTTAATACAGACTTAGACTTAAATTTCACTGCTGAAATATTCAACAAAGCCCTCTTGATGTTAGAAGAGAGGTGCATATCTATCAATAGTAAAACTCTAATAGAATTAGGTTTACCAGCACCAAATCGATCAAGAAAAAAGCTATGATTTGGAAAAATGTAAAGAATTTGTCATATTAAATAAGCCTCTTTTGCTTGATGACCAAAGATCGGCCTATATGGCAATTATGGGTCAAATTTCCAGTGGAAATGGGAACTATTTTTCCTAGATGCATCAGGAGGTACTGGTAAAACATTTTTAATTAATTTTCTGCTTGCAGAAATGCACTCAAACAATGACAATGCCTTGGCTGTTGCATTATCTGGGATTGCGGCCACTCTTTTAGATGGAGGGCACACGGCTCATTCAGCACTAGGATTGCCCTTTAATATAGCGCTGTCAGAAACTCCTGTCTGTAATATCACTAAGGGCTCTGGGAAAGCTAAGGTATTACAAAACAAACAAATTGTTTGGGATGAATGTCCCATGGCGCACAAGAAAGCGGTCGAGGCCCTTGATCGCACCTTGAAAGATCTGCGGAGAACCGATTGTTTAATGGGGGAAATTGTTGTAATTTTTGCAGGTGACTTCTGCCAGACGTTACCTGTTCTTATGGGAGCAACACCAGTGGATGAGCTGAATGCCTGTCTAAAATCTTCTTATCTGTGGATACATGTTCAGAAGCAAACTCTTACTACTAATATGCGGGTTCATTTCATGACTTGGAAATGACAGGTTCCCTACTGATTCCACTACTGGTCTCATTTGCTTTCCGGAAGATTTTTGTGAAATTACATCTTCGGTAATGGAACTTATTGACCAAGTTTTCCCTGATATTTGTAACAATTTTAACAACCATCAGTGGCTTTGTGAATGTGCAATCCTAGCGCCGAAAAATGATAGTGTCAGCTCCATAAATCTACTAATTCAGGGAAGGCTGTCTGGTCTAGCACCACATACATGTCCATTGATTCAGTCATGGAGAGTGAACAAGCCGTAATGTATCCATTGGAGTTCCTGAATTCTTTGGAGCCTCCTGGAATGCCACCGCATAAGCTCACTTTAAAAATAGGAGCCACAATAATTTTGCTTCGGAACCTTGACCCACCAAAAATGTGTAACGGCACAAGATTTTGCATTAAAAGTCTCATGCCCAATGTTATTGAAGCCACTATTCTTATGGGAAACTCTAAGGGAGCAAATGTTTTCATTCCGCGTATTCCTTCGCTCCCAAGCGACATGACCTTCAATTTTAAGCGTCTGCAGTTCCCAATCCGACTTGCATTTGCTATGACTATAAACAAAGCACAAGGTCAATCACTTAAAGTAGCCGGCATTAATTTGGAGAGCCCGTGTTTTTCACATGGACAGTTGTACGTTCCTTGCTCTAGAGTGGGTAACCCCAAAAATCTTTTCATATATGCAACTGAAGGTAAAACCACAAACATTGTTTACCAAAAAGCACTACAATAGATAGTTGTTTAACTGTAAATCAATTTTACTCTTTTGTCCGTGAACTACTTATAGATTACACTGAAGGGAGGGGGGAAGGGTTGCACTATGCTGTTAATTGGGTGTAAATGTTTTATATGTTTGTGTACGGTGCATAAATTTTAATTTTTGATAAAAAATAGTTCAAAAAATAGTTTATACTACATACTATGTATTGAATATGTAAAATCAATAAAAATGTTGAAATAAAAAAAAAAGTTGTTTACATCAATGTTACGACAAATAAGTAAAATGCGAAAATAATAAGAAAAATTTCAAGTGGAAAAAAAGATTTACTGTAGCATTCTGAAAATGTTAATTTCAGTGTGACAATGAAAATTTTACTTTAGCTAGCATAACCAACATTTTAACATATTGTGGTTATTCTAATAGTGATTAAATAAAATTAAATTAAAGGGGTTTTCCAGTTTCAGACCATACTCAACACCACATTAAGAGACAAATATAATTATTTCTATAATGAAAACTTATACCAATTTTCCCCCAAACAATACTCTTTCATAGATTTGTACTGTCAGTGGGGGTGTTCCTCATAGCCCAACGATGATGCTAGGCTGTAAGGCCCCCCTTCTCACAGTGGGGAGATATTGGTGCCGTAATCCAGTACAGGATTCCCCGTAAGTGAGCGATCGCTTCTTTCAGCTGTATGTGCAAATGCACAGTGTAGGATCGCTGCTTACACTGACTGTAGAGTGTAACTTCTGCCCCGACACAGGCTCGATGACGTACAGTGGGGAAAAAAAGGATTTAATCAGCCACCAAATGTGCAAGTTCTCCCATTTAAAAAGATGAGAGAGGCCTGTAATTGACATCATAGATAGACCTCAACTATGAGAGACAAAATGAGAAAACATATCTAGAAAATCACATTGTCTGATTTTTTAAGAATTTATTTGCAAATTATGGTGTAAAATAAGTATTTGGTCACCTACAAACAAGATTTCTGGCTCTCACAGACCTGCAACTTCTTCTTTAAGAGGCTCCTCTGTCCTCCACTCATTACCTGTAGTAATGGTACCTGTTTGAAATTGTTATCAGTATAAAAGAAACCTGTCCATAACCTCAAACAGTCACACTCCAAACTCCACTATGGTGAAGACCAAAGAGCTGTGGAAGGACACCAGAAACAAAACTGTAGACCTGCACCAGGCTGGGAAGACTGAATAATAATAATAATAATTCAGTGTGTTACAGCAGCAAAGATAAGCAGATTCAAATACAAATACAACATGTACAGGAATGTTCCAAGGTGAGAGGCATTACATTGATAGTAGACAGACAGATAGGCCGTAGCGGGGGGGGGGGGGGGGAATTTAACAGGCAGAGAGATATTTCAGTTCTCTGTGTGTATTGATCTCCACTTAGGTCGGTGTTGGTTGTACAGCCTAACCGCGGTGGGGAGGAAAGACTTCCGATAGCGCTCCTTCTCACACTTAGGGTGGAGCAGTCGGTCACTGACAGTACTGCCCAGCGCGATCACAGTCTCATGTATGGGATGGGACTTCTTATTCTGCATGGAGCTCACCATGGACTGTATCCTATTGTCACCCACCACCTGCACTGGGTCCAGTGGGCTCCCCAGGACAGAGCTGGCCCTTCTAATCAGCTTGTCAAGTTTATTTCTGTCCCTGTTGATATACTGCTCCCCCAGCAGGCCACTCCAAAGAAGATGGATGATGCCACTACCGAGTTGAAGAAAGTCCTAAGAAGTGCCCCCAGATTCCAAAGGCTCTCAGCTTCCTAAGCAGGTAGAGCCTGCTGTGGCCTTTCCTGTACAGGACCTCCATATGATCTGCCCAGCCCAGCTTATTATTAAGGAGCAAACCCAGGTACTTATAGGTGTTCACAATCTCGATGCCCATCCCCAGAATGTCCACTGGTTTAGGAGGGCATCTGCCTTTACGGAAGTCCACCACCATCTCCTTGGTCTTCCCCGCGTTGATCTTCAGGTGGTTCCGCTGGCACCAGTCCACAAAATCCCGGTTCAGTTCTCTGTACTCCCTGTCATCATCGTCTGTGATGAGACCTACTATTGCAAAGTCATCAGAATACTTCTGTAGGTAGCAGCTAGATGAATTGCACCTAAAATCTACAGTGCGTTGAATCTGCAATAGGCAAGCAGCTTGGTGTGAAGAAATCAACTGTGGGAGCAATAATTAGAAAATGGAAGACATACAAGACCACTGATAATCTCCCTCGATCAGCGGCTCCACGCAAGATCTCACTCTGTGGGGTCAAAGTGATCACAAGAATGGTAAGCAAAAATCCCAGAACCACATGGGGAGACCTAGTGAATGACCTGCAGAAAGCTGGGACTAACGTAACAAAGGCTACCGTCAGTAACACACTACGCTGCCAGGGACTCAGATCCTGCAGTGCCAGACGTGTCCCCCTGCTTAAGCCAGTACATATCTGGGCCCGTCTGAAGTTTGCTAGAGAACATTTGGATGTTCCAGAAGAGTAATGGGAGAATGACATATGGTCAGAGGAAACCAAAGTAGAACTGTTTGGTAGAAACACAACTCGTCGTATTTGGAGGAATGTGAATGCTGAGTTGCATCCAAAGAACACCATACCTACTGTGAAGCATGGGGGTGGCAACATCATGCTTTGGGGCTGTTTCTCTGCAAAGGGACTAGGACGACTGATCCGTGTACATGAAAGAATGAATGGGGCCATGTATTGTGAGATTTTGAGTGCAAACCTCCTTCCATCAGCAAGGGCATTGAAGATGAAACGTGGCTGAGTCTTTCAGCATGATAATGATCCCAAGCACACCGCCAGGGCAACGAAGGAGTGGCTTCGTAAGAAGCATTTCAAGGTCCTGGAGTGGCCTAGCCAGTCTCCAGTTCTCAACCCCATAGAAAACCTTTGGAGGGAGTTGAAAGTCCGTGTTGCCCATCGCCAGCCCCAAAACATCACTGCTCTAGAGGAGATCTGCATGGAGGAATGGGCCAAAATACCAGCAGCAGTGTGTGCCAACCTTGTGAAGACTTACAGAAAACGTTTGACCTCTGTCATTGCCAACAAAGGATATATAACAAAGTATTGAGATGAACTTTTGTTATTGACCAAATACTTATTTTCCACCATAATTTGCAAATAAATTCTTTAAAAATCAGACAATGTGATTTTCTGGATTTGTTTTCTCATTTTGTCTCTCATAGTTGAGGTCTACCTATGATGTCAATTACAGGCCTCTCTCATCTTTTTAAGTGGAAGAACTTGCACAATTGGTGGCTGACTAAATACTTTTTTCCACACTGTAAGTCATCAGAGCTGCGATCAGAAGAAGGAGGAGGACGCTCTTTGTGGGACTGCAGCTATACTGGGTAAGTAGCATAAACTACTGTGTGGGGGCCACTGTGGAGCATATACTACTGTGTGGGAGTCCACTGTGAAGCATATAATACTGTGTGGGGGCCTACTATGGGGCATATACTACAGTCATGGCCAAAAGTTTTGAGAATGATACAAATATTAATTTTTACAAAGTCTACTGCTTCAGTTTTTCTAATGGCAATTTGCATATACTCCAGAATGTTATAAAGAGTGATCAGCTTAACAGCAATTACTTGCAAAGTCAATATTTGCCTAGAAAATGAACTTTATCCCCCAAAACACATTTCAACATCATTGCAGCCCTGCCTTAAAAGGACCACCTAACATCGTTTCAGTGATTGCTCCATTAACACAGGTGTGGGTGTTGATGAGGACAGGGCTGGAGATCAATCTGTCATGATTAAGTAAGAATGACACCACTGGACACTTTAAAAGGAGGCTGGTGCTTGCCATCATTGTTTCTCTTCTGTTAACCATGGTTATCTCTAAAGAAACACGTGCAGTCATCATTGCACTGCACAAAAATGGCCTAACTGGGAAGAGTATTGCAGCTAGAAAGATTGCACCTCAGTCAACAATCTATCGCATCATCAAGAACTTCAAGGAGAGAGGTTCCATTGGTGCCAAAAAGGCTCCAGGGCGCCCAAGAAAGACCAGCAAGCGGCAAGACCGTCTCTTAAAAGTGTTTCAGCTGCGGGATCGGGCTACCAGCAGTGCAGAGCTTGCTGAGGAATGGCAGCAGGCAGGTGTGAGTGCATCTGCACGCACTGTGAGGCGGAGACTCTTGGAGCAAGGCCTGGTCTCAAGGAGGGCAGCAAATAAGCCACTTCTCTCCAGAAAAAACATCAGGGACAGACTGATATTCTGCAAAAGGTACAGGGAGTGGACTGCTGAGGACTGGGGTAAAGTCATTTTCTCTGGTGAATCCCCTTTTCGATTGTTTGGAACATCTGGAAAACAGCTTATTCGGAGAAGAAGAGGTGAGCGCTACCACCAGTCTTGTCTCATGCCAACTGTAAAGCATCCTGAAACCATTCATGTGTGGGGTTGCTTCTCAGCCAAGGGAATCGGCTCTCTCACAGTCTTGCCTAAAAACACAGCCATGAATAAAGAATGGTACCAGAATGTCCTCCAAGAGCAACTTCTCCCAACCGTCCAAGAGCAGTTTGGCGCTCAACAATGCCTTTTCCAGCATGATGGAGCACCTTGCCATAAAGCAAAGGTGATAACTAAATGGCTCAGGGAACAAAACATAGAGATTTTGGGTCCATGGCCTGGAAACTCCCCAGATCTTAATCCCATTGAGAACTTGTGGTCAATCATCAAGAGACGGGTGGACAAACAAAAACCAACAAATTCAGACAAAATTAAAGCATTGATTCTGCAAGAATGGACTGCTATCAGTCAGGATTTGGTCCAGAAGTTGATTGAGAGCATGCCAGGGAGAATTGCAGAGGTCCTGAAGAAGAAGGGTCAACACTGCAAATATTGACTTGCTGCATTAACTCATTCTAACTGTCAATATAAGCTTCTGTTACTCATAATATGAATGCAATTATATTTCTGTATGTGATAAAAACATCTGACAAACACACATAAAAACCAGAGGGCAGCAGATCATGTGAAAATATAATATTTGTGTCATTCTCAAAACTTTTGGCCATGACTGTACTGTGTGGAGGCCTGCTGTGAAGCATATAATACTGTGGGAGGGCCAAAGTGGAGCATATAATACAGTGTGCGGGCCCACTGTGGAGAATATAATACTGTGCAGGGGCCACTGTGGAGCATATAATACTGTGTGGGAGCCACTGTGGGCATATAATACTGTATGGGGGCCACTCTGCAGCATATAATACTGAGTGGGGGCCACTGTGGAGCATATAATACTGTGTGGGGCTCACTCTGGAGCATATAATACTGTCTGAGGGCCACTTTGGCGAGAATTGTACTGTCTGGGGGCCACTGTGGAGCGCATTGTACTGTGTGGGGGCCCTTCACTACTTATATCACACAGTATCTGTTTTATATCAGACATGTAATAACATTGCATGGTCACTATAAAACAGATCCTGGTTAATTTAAGGTTAAATTGCCGTGTTGGCACTTTGCGATAATTTAGTGGGTTTTGGGTTGCAGTTTGGGCACTCGGTCTCAAAAGGTTCGCCATCACTGCCTTAGACCATTAGAATAAACTGCTTGCTTATAAAGGTCCAATTTCCTGCCACTGCACATGGGCCACCATTCAGATTTTGCCTAGGGAGATTTATACCTGGAGACAGAAGATTCTGCAATTTGCTCATCCTAATGCATAGCTCACTCCAAAAAACAATAAGTAACAAAGATATAAAAATGTGGGGAAGAAACACAAAAGAGGACCCAAACAACACAGAAAAACAATAATCTAAATAAACCAAACATTAAACAAGGTGATGAAGGGGGAGGGGGGGGCAGTGCCACTATGTGTTTTCCAAACTGGACACTCTGAGTGTCCCCTATCATTCTGTACCACACTGAAATTCAGTGAGCGCTTTAGGATGAGTCATTCATCTTTCACAGATCTAAGTGCATAGTGCATGGCTAGATCTAGCTGGATTTTATACATCTGTGGCAATGAGTGATACACCTGAGTTCAGTCATTCAGAGCCGTGTCCCAATACTTTGGTAGCTCTGTCCCCATATACACCTCATCCATGAATTTTGGGGAAAGAGCACCTTTTCACTTTTCACCTCAAGCAAAAGGCTAGAAACACCCCTGTGTGAAATTCCACATTATCCTGCTTGTCTGTGCTGTAAACAGCATTTTACTTGTTAGACCGATGCCAAAATAAAGGATTTTTATTGTTACTAGTAGCACAACCATATCATATTGTAAAATCCATTTTTGGGGATGTTATCAGATACATTACGGGAAATTTCACAACATTAACATATAAAATAAATCTAA
The DNA here is from genome assembly GCA_947044405.1 of Leptodactylus fallax. Taxonomy (NCBI): domain Eukaryota; kingdom Metazoa; phylum Chordata; class Amphibia; order Anura; family Leptodactylidae; genus Leptodactylus; species Leptodactylus fallax. Next base: position 7,428,377 of record CAMRHE010000024.1, read on the forward strand.
ATCTCAAAGACAGTGACTGAATAAGGGTCACTTTATAGTATTGCACATTGGTGGGTTTGTTTTCAAGTAAAAAATGGGTTAAGATGAAGCAACGTGAATGTTCCCATGGCAACACTAAGAGGCCACCTCTTGCCTTGTGTTCAGCATAGCTGTCAGTGCTCATATATTGACTGCAATGAACTAAGGTAAACGGAAATAGAAGGAAACAGACATAACATAAAAGATAATCTGGCCTTGAATGTCATGAATTGATGCGATACCTAGTACGGCACTAAATATCATTTTGGTCATTTATCCTGTTACTCATGTATAGACCTGTCCGCATGATGTGCGGCGATTTATTGATTTTAACACACAATAACATTAAGGGCAGAGCTGTGTGCCTGGAGCTTTGTATGGTAGCACACCACGTCCATATGAAGCCATATGTCTAGGGATGAATACTTCTATAATAAATTGTACAGTGCAGCATGCCCCTTTATATCTATCCAATTGGGGGCATAAGGTAGTAAAAATGGCCCCATACACTTGAATGTTTTATTACAACTCTGTAGAAATTGCACTGTCATAATATGGCCATGTGTAAGAGGCCTAAGCAGAACCTGTCAGCTGTGTTACTCTATTTTGTTTGTTTAGAATACATGTATTATGTCCTGTAAATGCTGGATCTAGGTAGCCATTTCCTAAAGGACAAGATGCTGGGTGAAAAGGAGAGAGCAATAGACTCTGGCTGTAATACATAATACCCTGTGGAAACACTGAAAGAGCCCCTGTGCAGGATGTGTATCTGCCTGCCCCCCTTCCATCATGGCCTTCCTCCATACTCACATTGTACACATATTTATACACATTAGACTTTGTTTACATCTAAATGAAACAAGCATAAACAAGCATAAATCATAAATACATACATCATAAATCCTAGAAAAAATTGTCTGGCATGCTTTTCTATTTTTTTAAATAAAATTACGCAACATAACAATGGGGTCCTTTGGATTTCCATTTAAGGCAGAAGAGGAGAGGGGTCTGAGCAGCTATGAGGAACTGCCTCATTTGAATATAACTTAAAAGTTTTTTTTTCCTCCAAGTTTACAATAGTAACATATATAACAAAGATATTTTGTGTATCACTGTATTGGTCCCCTTAACATGGTGGTGGCAGTAGAATATACTTGGGGGAGGTGGTAGACTCCATTTGGAAACACTCACACACATACATTTACACATTTATGCACATATTACACACACATATACACATTACACATACATATTACACACATTAGGCATACACACATTAAACAAGTATATACAGTCATATGAAAAAGTTTGGGCACCCCTATTAATCTTAATCATTTTTAGTTCTAAATATTTGGGTGTTTGCAACAGCCATTTCAATTTGATATATCTAATAACTGATGGACACAGTAATATTTCAGGATTGAAATGAGGTTTATTGTACTAACAGAAAATGTGCAATATGCATTAAACCAAAATTTGACCGCTGCAAAAATTTGGGTACCCTTATCATTTTATTGATTTGAATACTCCTAACTACTTTTTACTGACTTACTGAAGCACAAAATTGGTTTTGTAACCTCACTGAGCTTTGAACTTCATAGCCAGGTGTATCCAATCATGAGAAAAGGTATTTAAGGTGGCCAATTGCAAGTTGTTCTCCTATTTGAATCTCCTCTGAAGAGTGGCATCATGGGCTCCTCAAAACAACTCTCAAATGATCTGAAAACAAAGATTGTTCAACATAGTTGTTCAGGGGAAGGATACAAAAAGTTGTCTCAGAGATTTAACCTGTCAGTTTCCACTGTGAGGAACATAGTAAGGAAATGGAAGACCACAGGGACAGTTCATGTTAAGCCCAGAAGTGGCAGGCCAAGAAAAATATCAGAAAGGCAGAGAAGAAGAATGGTGAGAACAGTCAAGGACAATCCACAGAACACCTCCAAAGAGCTGCAGCATCATCTTGCTGCAGAGGGTGTCACTGTGCATCGGTCAACAATACAGCACACTTTGCACAAGGAGAAGCTGTATGGGAGAGTGATGCGAAAGAAGCCGTTTCTGAAAGCACGCCACAAACAGAGTCGCCTGAGGTATGCAAAAGCACATTTGGACAAGCCAGCTTCATTTTGGAAGAAGGTCCTGTGGACTGATGAAACAAAGATTGAGTTGTTTGGTCATACAAAAAGGCGTTATGCATGGCATCAAAAAAACACAGCATTCCAAGAAAAACACTTGCTACCCACTGTAAAATTTGGTGGAGGTTCCATCATGCTTTGGGGCTGTGTGGCCAATGCCGGCACCGGGAATCTTGTTAAAGTTGAGGGTCGCATGGATTCAACTCAGTATCAGCAGATTCTTGAGAATAATGTACAAGAATCAGTGACGAATTTGAAGTTACGCTGGGGATGGATATTTCAGCAAGACAATGATCCAAATCTACTCAGGCATTCATGCAGAGGAACAATTACAATGTTCTGGAATGGCCATCCCAGTCCCCAGACCTGAATATCATTGAACACCTGTGGGATCATTTGAAGCGGGCTGTCCATGCTCGGCGACCATCAAACTTATCTGAACTGGAATTGTTTTGTAAAGAGGAATGGTCAAAAAGACCTTCATCCAGGATCCAGGAACTGATTAAAAGCTACAGGAAGCGACTAGAGGCTGTTATTTTTGCAAAAGGAGGATCTACTAAATATTAATGTCACTTTTCTGTTGAGGTGCCCATACTTTTGCACCGGTCAAATTTTGGTTTAATGCATATTGCACATTTTCTGTTAGTACAATAAACCTCAATTCAATCCTGAAATATTACTGTGTCCATCAGTTATTAGATATATCAAATTGAAATGGCTGTTGCAAACACCCAAATATTTAGAACTAAAAATGATTAAGATTAATAGGGGTGCCCAAACTTTTTCATATGACTGTATACTCATATACACATGCATATATAAAATAGGCACATACAGTACATGCATCTACCCAAATATAGTAGCCCATATATTGTATACACATTTGGGGAGATTTATTAATCTCCTATTTTCTTGTTAAAAAAAAAAAAGTTTTCTTGCTTAAAAAAAGGTGTAAACCTTTGACTTTTTAAACATCAGTTGCGACAAACATTGTCGCTTCTGGCAGTTTTACACTGTCCTTGCCACTTTCTGAAAAAAGGGTGTGACAAGGACATGCTGGAGATGAGACCATCGTCACCTGCCAGATTTATTATCATTTATGGCAGAAAACTGATGTCTGAAATCTCCACCAGCTATAAGCTGCCATTACAGTGCATATTCAAGGCACTGCAAACATAGAACATATATACACTTACCTTGTGGACCCGAACAACAGAGAGCCAAACACTAGTGTGAACCTAGTGTAAATATTGTGGTCCACTTCCCCTATGGCAGTATGTCCACCCTGCCCTGTATAAAATGATATAAAACATGGTTGGGGCATGCCTATACGTTACCATTTATGATTCATAGGTTGTCAGACTATGGTGAAATAAGTACTAATGTAATGGTGAACTATACTGTATATTTGTATCTTTTAATGAGATGGCACATTTTGTTTAAATAAGCAGCCTCTTCCTGAAAGCAAGAACAATAAGGGAACATTTTGCCAATTTTGCACTAATGATTTTGGCAACCCACTTTAGGTTTCCTTCACATACTATCTAAAAATACATCATGAATTTCATAGCATAGTATGTAAAAACATGTTTTTCCAACTGTCTTTTTATTGGATTTTCATATTTTTCATAAGGAAGGTACATAAGGAAGAAAAGAGTAGAACTAGTAATACAATGAGATTAGAATCATATCAATAAATATACATACATCTATATCTTAAAAAAGCAGGATAAAGAGGAAAAAATAACAGGAACAACATTACTGAAGAATAAACAATGGCTGGTTAAAGTCTACATAAGCAATTGCAAGGAAATTATACTGCCCAATGAATTCCACGGGGCCCAAATCTCCTGGAATTTATCAGATGAATTATGTAGGAGGGCTGTAAAGTATTCCATATTCTGCACATCTTTAATTAGGGCACATCGGTCCATCCTAAAGAGTAATGCTCTACGTCTCCAAACAAGGGTAATAAGATATTTTACAGCAGTGAGCACATGGAGGGGCAGCATGGTCAATTTGGTGTCCAACAGCTTATTAATCAAAGTGCATACTTCTGTACAATAAGAAACAATAATCGGACAAGTCCATGTTATATGGTGTATTATTATTATTTATTTAGCTTACTTGTATAGCGCCATCATATTCCACAGCACTTTACAGACATTGTCAGTCACTGTCTCATATAGGGCTCACAATCTAAATTCCCTAGCAGTATGTTTTTTGGAGTGTACTATACTATAATATGATACATACAGTACATAACATGCATGCAACTATATTTTTCCAAAGTAAAGCACATGGGTTAAAAAAGCAATACACCAAACTGAACTTCACCATAGGTATAGAGTCTAGGAATGTACACAGTAATATTTTAATTATAACTTTGTGACAGAAGTCTGTCTAATCATCATCAGTAACTGTAATAGGTGTTCTCCCTGTGAAGAGGTTGTGTGGTACAATCCATGCAATTTTTTCATACTTGAAATTGTAACCTTGCCCCTTGAAATAACAGAAAGTCAGAAATCTAATATATATAAAAACAATGTGCTTTAGCTTATTTAGTTAGTGTGATTTAGTTAAAAAATAATTCGCTTAACAGACATTTTAATTAAAAATATAGTGTAACCCATGAACATACTGTATATTGTACTAACCTGAGCTTTTATGATGTGCATAAACCTTGACATTAGTTCAGGACACTATAACAAAAAATGAAAGTGATCAAATATGATTTTAGGGTTTCTGAGTAAAGAAAACAATAGTTAGAATTTCCTTAAGGTAACTCTCCGGCCTGTTAGAGAAGTACATGGTGACAATCGTAGCGAAGTGAATCCTCTAACAGGTAACTGTATTTGTCCATTGTGCACTCCTTTCTAGTTCTCAGCTGTGTCATGTAACTAGCAATAAGACCCTCCAAAATAACACAGTGTTTCATATGTGGACAGGAAGTTCATTTCTTTATTCATTTTATGAGAGCATCAATGTGACTCTCAAAGGAATGAATAGAGAAACGGATTTCCTGTCCAAACAAGAGCTAGTGTCAGTACATTACACAACTGGAGACCAAATGAGAGTGAATAACAAATCTAGCCACCTGCAAGAAGATTACTTTCATAAAATTTCCATCATGTACCTCTCTAGCGTGGTGTAAAGAATCATCTGTTGGCCCACACCAACAGATAGAGATAGTGGGGTTCAATTTATGGAGCAGCGAAGTAATGTGATACCATGTCATAAACTTAATCTGATTTTCTTTATATTATGTGTATGTGGAGCCTTTTGGTGTTCTGGGCCAGATCACCTTCTATGCTTTGTACAAAAGTTCTTTCCCTAACCATCTATTTAGAAGAAGCCCCAGGCCCCAGCAAGCAAATGCGTACATACAGTGTAATGAAGGGAGCAGTGAGGAACACCAATGTGGTCAAATAGTAGTATATTATTTGGGAATACAGTAGATGTAGGATGCACATGGAAAGATGGGAAATTTTGAGGACAGCTTGTCCAATGGAAAAGATCTGAGGGGAGCACGGGTCAACCAGATCCTAAGAACAAAAGTGGCCTGCTTGATAACAGGGTCAAGACATGCTGTCAGGTTCTTGATTTGATGAACTCTTTGTTTTTCCAGTACTGGTCCCTTAGTAAGAATGTTTCCTGTCCATGGCCATCTTGGTTCCTGTCTGTTGATTATTTGAACTCCTGCACGTGATCACTCCGTACCTAAGTATTGTGTTTGAAGCCTGCTTCTCTCAGTCCTTGAGCCTGGGCCAACTGATTACAATTGGTTCTTTACTACCTATAGCACTACAGTTTCCAGCATACTACTTGTTGCACAGCAAGTTCCAGCATACTACCCGCTGCACTGCGGATACCTGCTACTACCGCTGCACTACAAGTTCCAGCATACTACTGTTGCATAGTTGTGTCACAGAAGAAGCTTGAGAGTAGATTATATGGGATAATCAGCATTTACTTCTTAGAACATGAGGTAAACAGCATCAAAACGTTAACACAGCAAAACTTGAAAGTAAGAAGGACCTTTTACAATAGAGAGATAAAAAGCAAGGTACAGCAAGTCTCACATAGCATACCATTACACTCTATTCAGCATATAACACTAATAACATCGCCATCTACTGTCAGATAGATGTAAACTTCTGCACACAAATAAGTCTATCTGTTGCATATATATGTATATAGTATATACCAACACCCTTTCTCAACAGTAAGAACTTATTCAGTTAAATATAATCTCTTCATCAGTCTCTGGTGTCTTTCAGCACTCAACGCCTTTGTGAAAATATCTGCTGTCATATCTTCAGTTGGGCAGTATTCTAAATTCAGAATTCCTTGTTCCTGATGATCCCGTAAGAAATGAAACTTCACATCAATGTGTTTAGTTCTGGGATTAACTCTTTCCATCTGAGCAAGAACAAGACATCCTTGATTGTCTTCATGTAACGTTGTTGGTCCTAACTGTTGTTGTCCTAAGTCTCTTAGTAGTTGTCTTAACCAAAGAACTTCTTGACTCGCATGAGCGGCGGCTACATATTCTGCTTCTGTAGACGATAGTGTTACTATAGATTGTTTTTTACTAGTCCAACTAATTGGTCCGCCCGAGAGTAAGAAAAGATAGCCACTGGTAGATTTTCTATCAATTGGATCTCCAGCCCAGTCTGCATCAACATATCCAGTTAAAACGCATTCATCACTTGCAGGTAGTTTCAGTTTAACGTTGCTAGTTCCTTTCAGATAACGTATTACTCTCTTTACAGCTTTCCAATCCATTTCATTGGGGTTTGACACTTTTCTGCTCAAAATTCCTACTGCTGCTGCAATGTCTGGCCTTGTAACAGTCGCTAAATATAGTAATTTTCCCATTGCTTTTCTGTATAGCTCATTATCTGGTAACATATTTTGTTCACTTTTAATTTCCTTCAGATAATTAGTTTCCATTGGAGACTTTACTGGTTTCGCATCTTTCAGTCCAAATGTTTCTATTATATCTTTGATCATGTGATTTTGGTTAAGTTGGAAACTCCCATCTTCTTCTCTTTCTATCTGTATCCCTAGGTAATGCTTCACATTTCCCAGATCTTTGATCTCAAAGTGTTGATCCAAAATTTTCCGTATTTCGGCTTCATCCCTTTCTCTTTCAAAACAAACTAAAATATCATCAACATATATCAGTACATAGATCCATCTGTCATCTAGTTTCTTTGTGTATAGACAGGGATCCGCTTTGCTTCTTAGAAAATGTTCATTTATGAGCACTTCAGTGATTTTATCATTCCACGCTTTAGCGGCTTGTTTTAAACCGTATATACTTTTCTGTAGCTTACAAACCATGTTTGGTTTCTCTTTATCTTTGAATCCTGGAGGTTGTTCCATGTAAATTTCTTCTGTTAAATCTCCATTCAGAAATGCTGTCTTTACATCCAGATGTTTCAATTCCATTCCTTTAGTAGCTGCAACCGCAAGCAAAGTTCTGATTGTAGTATGCTTGACAACCGGAGCAAATGTTTCATCATAGTCTTCTCCGTATTTTTGAGAATAACCTTTAGCTACGAGTCTTGCTCGGTATTGTTCAGCGGTGCCATCTGTTTTGTATTTAACTTTAAAAACCCATTTGCATCCTATAGCTTTTCTCCCTTTTGGTAATTCTGTCAGTGTCCATGTCTTTGAATCATGCATGGATTTCATTTCTGTTTCTGTAGCCTTTATCCACTTATTGGCCTCTTCTTCTGAAAGTTGAGATATATCCTCCCAAGATTTAGGTTCATATACTTTATTTGTACTTGCCTTGTATGAAAGACGTACAGGTGGTTTTCCTTTGTTTTCTCTCATTGAACGTCTTGGTTCTGTGTCTGTCTGTAGTTCTATCTCTTCACTTTCAGTATTTTGAACTTTATCAATTTCAACTTCTTTTTCATCAGATGTTCCTGGACTTATATCACTGTTGTCTCTCTCATTTCTCATTTCCAGTGATGTCATAATGTTATCATTTAGATCTTCAATGAATGTTACACTGTTACTCACCGTAACTCTGTCTTTTTTAGGATCTAGGATTCTGTATCCTTTGCAGTTGTCACTATATCCAACAAATATTCCTTCTATGGCTCTGTTTTGAAGTTTGGAGCGTTTCTCTTCTGGAACAAAAACAAAAGCTTTGCAACCAAAAACTCTTAAATGATTCACACTTGGTTTCTTACCATGCCACAGTTCATATGGGGTTTTTTCCAGTTTTCTTGAAAAAAGTCTATTTTGCAGATAAGTAGCTGTCATTGCTGCTTCACCCCAGTATTTCTCTGGTAGTTTGGAATCTGTTAGCATGCATCTTATCATTTCAGTCAGAGTTCTGTTTTTCCTTTCTGCTACGCCATTTTGTTCAGGTGTGTATGGAACAGTTTTGTGATGCTCTATTCCATTCTGTCTTAAATAGTTCTCTATTTGGTGTCCTGTGAATTCACCTCCATTATCACTTCTAATGATGATTGGCTTCCTCTGAAACTTATTATACGACTTTGACACGTATTCTTCTAATTTGCTGAAAAATTCACTTTTGTTCTTTATTAAGTACGTGACTGTGTATCTTGAGTAGTCATCTATAAAAGTCACCATATATCTATTACCTCCTGATGTGGTTACTTTCATGGGTCCACATACATCAGTATGCACCAAGTCAAGTGGTTTTGTGCCTTTTGTTTCACTCTCTTTAGGTATACACACTCTTGTAGCTTTAGATTTTATACAACATTCACATCTTACAATAATTGAGCAATCAGATATCAACAGATCTTTTGTCAAATTTTTGTTCTGTAATGCCATGATACTCTCAGGATGTCTGTGTCTTAAGCGTCTATGCCACATGTGAATACAATTCTTGTGATCATGTGTACATAACTTAATCTGTTCCTTTAATGTGTCTAGATGATATAATTGTTCACCTGCTTTTACATTTATTATTATCTTGTCTCCTGCTAGGATTGTACATTCATCATCTTTCAATTTTACAGTAAGTCCTTTAGCTGTTAGACGTTTTACAGATAATAGTCCTCCATCTAGTCCTGGAACATATAACACATCCTTTACTAGTATCTTTGAATTATGCCCAAATTTATCAGAATAGATTAGCATTCCTTGTCCAGTACCTTCCGCGGTTATTTTGCTCCCATCTGCAAGGTAAATAGCTTCCTTCTTATTTAGATCAAGTTCAGTAAAGAAGCTCTTATTACTTGTCATGTGACTTGTTGCTCCTGAGTCAATATACCAACTCATTGATAACCTTTTATCGGTTACTTTAAATGTACCATTCCAGTGATCTGCATGTGGGTTAGATATTGTGCTTTTCACCTTCTGTTTACTTTCTTTATGGTATAACTTCTGTTCTGCTTTCCATATAGTACAGTCTTTCTTTAAATGTCCCTTTTTCTTGCATCTGAAACATACTCTTGTTTCTGTTTTATAGGTCCTCTTTTCTGTAATTTTAAGAGCATTTACACTGTCCTTTTCTGTGGAATCATTTGTTTGTTCTTTCCTTCTCTGGTATTCATCTATGAGTCGTATTTTTACAAACTCTAGTGTAATGTCTGCTTCAGGTCTTGTTTCTAGTGCATTTATCAAAGCAGTGTATGAATCCGGCAAGCTACACAATACTATTGCTGCTACATGACTTTCTTTAATATCTTCACCAACTGATCTCAGCTGTGTTATCACTTCCATCATGGAGTTTATGTGCTCCTGCATGTCTTCCTGTGCACTTAATCTCATCTTGTAAAGTTTCCTTAGCAGAAACAATTTGTGATTTAAGCTGGATCTTTCATGTAACTTTCTCAATGCTTCCCACATTCCCTTTGCTGTATTCTCATTCCTTATGTGGATTAACTGATCATCTTCCACTAATAAGCTGATAGTAGCTCTTGCTTGTCTGTTTTTCTTATCCCATGTCTCATTATTATCATTGGGTCTATCTGTAGTGATTACATCCCATAAATCATCTTTAGACAATAACATCTCCACTTTGAACTTCCATAACTGATAGTTCTCATTGTTCAGCTTAGCTACTGTAAGTCTGAGTTCTGAATTGCTGGTCATTTTAACTTGTCTTACTTGTTTGGAGAGAATTGTTCTGAAGAATCCTTTTGCATTCACTGGGTCTTTTTGTCTTCTATGCCTGGGCCCATAACCTGTTGCATAGTTGTGTCACAGAAGAAGCTTGAGAGTAGATTATATGGGATAATCAGCATTTACTTCTTAGAACATGAGGTAAACAGCATCAAAACGTTAACACAGCAAAACTTGAAAGTAAGAAGGACCTTTTACAATAGAGAGATAAAAAGCAAGGTACAGCAAGTCTCACATAGCATACCATTACACTCTATTCAGCATATAACACTAATAACATCGCCATCTACTGTCAGATAGATGTAAACTTCTGCACACAAATAAGTCTATCTGTTGCATATATATGTATATAGTATATACCAACAACTACTACTGCACTACAAGTTTCAGCATACTACCTGCTGCACTGCGGATACCTGCTACTAGTACTGCATTACAGATTCCAGCCACGAGTCTCCAGAAGCCCAGTACAAGAGTCGTGACATATGCCTGCTGAGGTGCTATTTGGGAAACTAGTTGTAAAGAGAAAAGGTGTGAGACTGCAGAATCATAGACTGTGTTTCAGCCTATGGCCCTTAAACAAGAGTACTAGGGTAGTAAGATGGAATCCACAGCTTCTTTATCTTGGTCCATCTATCATATCCATAATCCAAGAGGATGCGTGTCGTAGGTGGGTCACTGTCTTAAAAAACCTATGTCTCTTAGTTTAAATGCATTTTTGATGTATTTTGTTACATTTGTAAGATGCATTTTCTTCAAGTACGATTTAAAACCCTATAGGAAAAATGCTGCATGTTTTTAAAAGAATGCCACATACCCCAAAACACCTCCAAATGTCCTTAAGAGTAGCTAAACTTTCACACAAAATGTTTTATGGAACTGGTTATAACAGTGCAAATGCTTATTTAAAGAAGACCTGTCACCAAGTAGAAAATGATAAATAAAATACATCATTTAATTCTTACTCATACTCTAATCAATTTGGCGTTTGTATTTTTAAAATCCATCCACCCACTCAAAAGATATGGCCCCTGGAAGATTATATGTATACTAGCTCTAATTCTCCATGTGCATATAAACCCCCACTATCCAAAAAAAATTATTATTTATCCTGTACGGTGAATGCCTAAAAAAAAGAAAAACTATACTGCAATGTCCAAATTAACGTATTTTGGTCTTCTCTTTCCCCAAATAATAGCAATAAAAACTGATCAAAAAGTCATACATACCTAACATTGGTACCAATAAAAAGTAAAACTTGCCCCTCAAATAAAAACAGTAAAAAAGTTATAGGTGTCAGAATACGGTGACCCCAGGAAATAGTTAATTTTCAAAAAGTGACATTTTATTTGTAAATAAAATTGGTAAAACTAATATAAATATGGTATCGCCGGACATAATGATCCGCCGGACAAAGCTGCCATGAAGTAACGCCATAAAAACAAAATGCAAAAAATTATGATAGAACTGTGTTTTTTTCACATGAACACCTGAAAAACGTTAATAAAAGCTAATCAAAACATTGTACCCCAAAATGGTGCCAAATGAAAGTACAACTTGTCATGCAACAAATAAGCCCTCACATAGCTATGTTGACAGAGAAATAAAAAAGTTATGAATTTTTGAAGGTAGGGAAGGAAAATATGAAAAACGTTGCTGAGCATTAAAGAGGTTGTACGGGATAAAATAAAAATTTAACCCTACACTAAACCCCCTCCCCCCGCCTAACTTCTAATTTACTTACTTTAAAAAAAAATCTATGTGACTGCCCCAGGAACACTTTCTGATATTCCGATGATGTTCTGTTTTCCCCGTTTGCGGAAACGTAACGTAACCAATACCCCCCCCCCCCCCCATCATACTTACCTGTCTTCATTCTTCTGGGCATGAAGTGTCACTTCCTTCTTTTATGGCGGCACCTGCGCTATAGAGCCTATTGCACAATCTCCGGCAGACGTGAAGAGAAGCCTGTCTCCCACGCATGCGCAATAAAGTTCTGTAGGCTCTATTCCACAGGCGCCGCAGAAGTCCACAGAAGAAGGAGCTGGAGGGACAGAAGAAACCGATTTCCAGGACACAGAAGACAGGTAAGTATAATGGGATGGGGTGGGGGGTGGGCTGACTTAGGTAGGTAGGTAGGTAGGGCTAGTAGTCCGTGGGCTAGCTAGGGAAACAGAGAGGGGGTGTGAGAGAGGGAGGGGGATGGAGTGAGAGGGGGATCTGAGTGAACAGCAATGCATCATGGTAATTGTAGGATAAGACAGCTGGAAGTTACTCATGTAAACAAATGCAGAGGATGCCAGAAGCTCCCAGAGAAACTCAGAAATACTCAAAACAATGCTAAAGGTATTTTGGTGCACTTATTAACCCATTAATAGCACTAAAATACCTTTTATAAAAAAAGTTTTTTTTTCCTGGAAATCCCCTTTAACGTACAAACTACCCTGCATCCTTAAAGGGTTAATGTCTATTTAGCATCAACTGTCAGGGGAAAATGGTTTTCATTGGTCTTTTATTTTTTGACCCAACACACTCATCAAAAAACAAATATTAAAAACTGACTCCATAGACTTGTACTGGTTCCATCAGAACAGAAAAATGGACAAAAATTGGGACATGTTCTATTCTTTATCAGACATTATTCACTGTCAATTAATAAAACTGACATGTGTATGTACATTCACTCCCATTGTTCTGTAAACAAAAAAAACACCCATTATTTTCAGTGCAGTATACATGGGATATTACTGTGTGATTCATCCCAGATATTCTGGAAGTGGCAAGACAATGAGAGTTTCTTTGTATTCTCCTGTTTCTTATTTTTCTTAAAATTGTTGCTTATGTACCTTTGTTACTACAAAGATTCCAGTAAGTCCGGATGAGGAGCACAGCGCTCAGGGGACGCTGCCATGGCAGGGCCCGCCGAGCTCTCTGGTTGCTAGGGGGCAGAGTATCCCTTCGGCGGGAGTTTCCAGGGGAGGGTTTAAAAGGGGGAGGTTCCGCTTTCCATGGCATTCGTGGTTCGGAAGCAGAGAAGTCGCGGCGCATCCTCCATCTCCCCCTCTGCAGCGATGGCCGAATTAGAGTCCCTCCTGGGACAGCTCCAGGCTGCCACAGGCACCTCCCCGTGGGTCCTTGAGCAGGTGCGGGGGTTGATCAGCATCGGGCCAGGGACGCTTTGTGCACTGTCCCCGGCTGTGTCTGGGCCTGATGCGCAGGCAGGCTCCTCTGCCAATCCGCATCCCCTCGCTCAGGAGCGCCCAGTTCTGGCTCGCAGGCAACGTCGGGCCAGGCCACCTGAGCATTTGAGCCCTGAGATTGCACCGTGGTCCCGGCATCGGCGTAGGAGCCTCTTCGGGCTGGAGGTCGTGCCCTGTTGCCAGGGGCGACGGCTCTTGGCCTGGGGAGGAATCCACCACAGCTGCAGGGACCAGCGGAGGCCAGGGGGCGTAGCCTGTGGCCTGCAAGGCCCCGCCTGTCAGCCTCCAGTTCAGCTTCTGCATCAGCGTCATCTTCCCTGGTTGCGGGGACCCTCTCTGACAATGCTCCAGTTGGGGGGGTCTCGGGTCAACATGATATCCTGCCTCCTTCTTTTCCTAGTTCTTCTCGCCGGCTCTCTGTGGCGGTTAGGAGGTCAACGGTTTCTGCTGATCGACATGGGGCCTACAGCGGGAGGTCTGGTGGCCGGTCCACTTCAGTGCAGCGTTCATCATCCAGGCGTGGATGTCCCTCATTTTACGGTTGCTCCAGGCTGGCAGTGGTGGATAGCGACTTACGGGAGTCTGCCGGCGAGGAATTTGTGGATTCTATGCAGTGTGTGGATCCACGGGACCTGCGGCTGGCGGGATCACAGCTTCTGCGCAGCCTGGTGAGTTCCTGGATGCTGTTCCGGTGATATTTCAGTCTCCGGGGTCGTGCGCGGGTCCGGGCGATATCATCATTTTTCACAATTTGTTTTGGCATATGTGTCTGGGGGGTTATATAAGCTCTATAATTAATTCTGGCATGGTATTACATGATTTTTGAATTGATTAGAACCATTTTATAAGCTTTTTTATTATATGTGCAGGTCAGCATTATCATATCTGGTCTGCTGTACCACATTATGTGTGTATATATTGTATCCTGTTTTTCAGGTTTTATATCACTTTCATTCTATGCATTTATTTATTGTGCTTTGTTGATGTTTCATTGGCCACTAAATAGATATATTTGAAAGCGCTACAATATAGGTGTCATTGGCACTTTGTTTTAGCTTTCTTATTGGTTCAGACCGCTATTACAATCCTTTCAGTGAGTTTGCGTCTTATCGTGATATTTCCTTGGTCTCGCGCATGCGCAGATACGTCATTGAGGTTTAACATCGCGTTATTTGCAGAAAAACCTCGCACATGCGCGTTAACACCCATATGGCGCTTTCCACCGCTAATAGAGCTGTCTAACTAATTATTTAGGGGATTAAACCTGCGATATTTGTTTTTATTGGCGTTTTGATACTTAAATAGCTCTGTATATCAAACTCTTTTGTCCCTGGACGAAACCTTGTGTATAGGCGAAACGCGCGTCGGGCATCTGCATGGTCTGGATAAGTAATCTTTTACATTTGCATATTATCTTGTCAGCTTGAGCCCCTGTTGGTTTTGGGCTTTGTTTATCACTCTTAGATCCTCTCTTTATGATTAAGGCAATTTTTTAGGTAGAACTAGTTTCACCTTGTCATGTATTTATACCTTTAAGCGTTTCATATTTGTGACTCCAGGTTTTATATGCATATTTGTATATTGTTATTTCCATTCTTACCATGCTATATGTTTGATTACTGGTATCAACATTGGACTCTACAAGTCTTTCCCCATTTTGTACTTGTACCTGTATATGATTGTTAATTATGTGTCCTGATTCATGTTTTTTATTGGATACTAATAAATATTTTTATGTTTTATATTGGTGAGGTTATTTTTTCTTTATTGTTTACTTTGGTATATTATCTCACTGTTTATGTTACAATTACCTCTTTTTAGTTTTTTGATTTATTTCTGGTTCTGTTCCGGCGATATTTCGGTCTCTGGGGTCGTGCACGGGTCCAGGCGATGTGGGTTCGGTGGTGGTTGACTTGGCGAGTGGCGTGGGTGGCAACTTTCAGGCTTTGTTGGATGGCTTGAGGGAGGTTTTAGCGCGGTCAGGTGGGGGTGTGGGTGCGGCAGGGTCCCCGGTTCCAGCTTTGGTAGGGGGCTCTGGGGTGTCACCGGTTATAGTGTTGCCGTCGGAGAGCTTAGGGCGTAAGGGCACTGGGGTGGCTGTGTCGGTGCAGACAGAGAAGGAGGGTGACGGCATTCGTTTATATGATAGGGCTAGAGGGGAGGTTTATGTTTGCTTTGAAGGCCCTTTGGGAGCGCATCTTAAGAAGGAGGTTAAGGACAAAATCTGGCGGGATGAATATGTGGAGATTTTTTCTTTGCTACCGTTGGAGAAGTTTAACTTGAATAAGGGGAAGAGGGATGAGTCTAAGAGGGAAGAGGAGGAGAAGCGGTGGTGGCGGTTAATCCCACAGATGTTCAGCAACTGGTTGCAGGCGTTTGCTATCCTGGCCAGTGTCATTGGCGAAAAGGCCCCTTTTGCTACATGGACGCGATTGGGGAGGCGCATTGGGTATATGGGGGGCAAACGTGGCTGTGTTACGATGAGCAGTTTCGGCAGCATAAGGCAGTCCGCCCATCCATTAGGTGGGACCAGAAGGACATTGGTTTGTGGTTGAGGGTTATGGCTCCATCATGGTTTGGGCAGCCCTTTCATGGGGTAGCCGGTTCATCCAGCAAGCCTGAAGCGTCTGCCACCGGACAGGCGGAGGGGGGGCAAACGGGATTGTGCTGGCAATTTAATACGGGGCATTGCAAGTTTGGTACTACCTGTAAGTTCAAATATGCATGCTCGGTGTGCGGGGGAGCTTCCCACGGGTCGGCAAGGTTTTTCCAAAAGGGTAAGGGAAGACAGCAGGGGGTTCAGTCTGGTCATGGGGCGGACTCCAGTGAGACTGGTCGAGATGGTGCCGTATCTCGACCGGTATCCTAATAGGGCTATGACTGAATTGTTGCGTAATGGTTTTGAGTTTGGTTTTCACATCCCGTCAGCGGTCCGGGGCTCCTCTTGGTCCAACAAGAATTTAGTTTCGGCACTTCAGCACCCATGGGTGGTGTCCGACAAGTTGGAAAAGGAGGTTTCCTTGGGCCGCATGGCGGGACCGTTCTCCGTTCCCCCTTGTCCGGATTTGGTGGTTTCTCTTTTGGGCATGGTCCCGAAAAAGGAACCCAATAAGTTTCGGTTAATTCATCATTTATCATATCCTAAAGGGGGTTCGGTTAATGATGGTATTGCCGCTGAGTTGAGTTCGGTTGTCTACACCTCTTTTGATGCGGTGGTGGCGTGGATGCGGGAATATGGGCGTGGGGGCGCTGCTAGCTAAAACAGATGTGGAGTCCACTTTTCGTCTCCTTCCGGTACATCCTGACAGCCTTCGGCTCTTGGGGTGTTACTGGAATGGGGCTTACTACGTGGATAGGTTCCCTCCTATGGGGTACTCTATCTCGTGCTCCTATTTTGAGGCGTTCAGCTTGTTCTTGGAGTGGGTGGTACGGGACTTGACTGGCATCGGGTCCATCATCCATTACTTGGACGATTTTTTATGTGTTGGTTCCGCGGGCTCTTTAATCTGTTTGTCTTTACTTCGTACATTGGAGTGGGTTGTCGCTCGTTTTGGGGTCCCCTTAGTGCCCGGTAAGACGGAGGGTCCATCATCCTGCTTGAGTTTCTTGGGCATAACGATTGACACTGTCCGAATGGAATGTAGGTTGCCTGAGGACAAGTTGGTGGCTCTACGGCGGGAGGTTGCCAGGGCTTGTGGGCTTCAGAAGATCATGCTCAGGGACCTGCAGTCATTGTTGGGGAAACTCAACTTCGCTTGCAGGATCATACCCACGGGGAGGGTTTTTTGCTGGTGGTTGGCTGGAGCGCTGTGGGGGTTACCTCACCCCGGCATTTTGTTGGTTTGACTAGAGAGCACCGGGCTGACTTGGAGGTGTAGGCCAGTTCCTTGGTTATTTACTATGGCCCCTCCTTGATGATGTTTCCTGTGATCGACGTTTTTGATTGGGACCTGTATACAGATGCGTCAGGGGTGGTGGGTTTTGGGGCTTTCTGTGGGGGACAATGGTGTGCGGAGAGGTGGCTGGCGGAGTGGGTGTCGCAGGGTTTCGTGCGCAATCTGTGTCTGCTAGAATTGTTCCCAATAGTGGTGGTGGCGGAAGGTGTGGGGGGAGCATTTTTGGGATAAAAAAGTTCAATTCCACTGTGACAATCAGGCAGTGGTTTCGGCCATTAATTCTCTTTCTGCTTCCTCTCCGCCAGTTGTGTGTTTGTTACGTTGGCTGGTCTTGCGTTGTCTGGCTTTAAACGCTTGGGTGATGGCTGTCCACGTTCCGGGGGTATCAAATGTTATCACTGATTCTCTTTCTCAGTTTCAGTGGGAGCGGTTTCGGCAGCTGTCCCCGGACGCGGACTTCCACAGGATCCCTTGCCCGGAATATCTGTGGGACGTGGTCTTAGAACAGCAGGCGAGTTGATCCGGTCCTCCTTGTCCGATGGCACGCTGTTAGCATACAAGGCAGCCTGGCGGGAGTTCCAGGCGGTTGCAGCGGAGGTTGATGGGGTGTCGTCGGATATGGATCGTAGGTTGGTAGGTTTTTGCCGTGGTCGGGCGAGTAAGGATAGTCGCCGCCCGGTTTTGTTTCAGTTGTTGGAAAGTTTGGGTCGTTCCTTGGGCATGGTCTGTGTCTCGGAATTTGAGGAACGGGTTTTTCGGTTAGCTTTTTCCTGGGCTTTTTTTGGGGGGCTTTACGGATTGGGGAACTGGTCTCTCCCGATAAAGTTGAGGTGGGAGGTCTACTAGTGGGCTATGTGGCTAGTTCGGATTCTGGTGTGGAATTTGTTATTTGCAGGTCTAAAACGGGTCACGTTGGGTCGGGTTTTGGGGTCTCCCATGTGTCCAGTTCAGTGCCTCGGGGAATTCATGACAGTACGTCCACGGGTGCTTGGCCCGCTGTTGTGCCATCAGGACGGTACTTTTGTTTCTAGGTACCAGTTTACTCGGGTTTTCCGCCGTTGTTTGGACATTCTTGGGTTGGCCCCTTTGGAGTATGCTCCTCATTCTTTTAGGATTGGGGCGGCCACGGAAGCTTCAGTATGGGGTTTGGGGCCTGAAGTTGTCCATAGGATTGGGAGGTGGAAGTCGCGGCGGTTCGTGTCTTATGTGAGACCTCAGATGTTGTGAGGGGGGAGGGGATTAGTTTGATTGTGGGGGTGGACGTGGGGTTACTGCTGGATGGTTTTTCTAGTTGCTTCTACTGTTTTTTCTCCCCAGATTCCTCTAGCTGGTTGGTCTGGATATTCGGGCACTCGTATGTGTACTGGGGGAATGCGAGAGCTAACGTGCGACCTGATTCCAGACAACTCGGCTTCCACAGGAGTGAGGTGGTAGTGCGTTGGTTGGGTTTTCGGGGGGATGCTGTGGAGCCATATGCTTCTAGAGTTTCATAGGCACCTGCGTTTGGATAGGCCCCCTGAAGTCCTGGTCTTGCATCTTGGGGGTAACGATTTGGGGGTTCGCCCCTTCAGGGAACTTGTGCGTGATATCAAGCATGACTTGTTGCGTTTATGGGTGGTGTATCCGTCGGTGGTTGTAGTTTGGTCGGACATCGTCCCGCGGCGTTCCTGGCGGGCGGCAAGGTCTGTTGATAGGCTCAATAGGGCTCGTTCAAAGGTTAACAGGGTTGTCGGCGCATTTGTTGTGCGTAATGGGGGAGTTTGTGTGCGACACCATGATCTCGAGGATGTTGGGGGTGGTTTCTGGTTGGCGGATGGGGTCCACCTTAATGTGGTGGGGATTGACATTTGGGCCCTTAGGCTACAGGGCGGTATTGAATGAGCCCTTGGTTTGGTGGGGGGCGCGCATACTTGAGGGGATCAAGGTATGCTTGCTGTGGTGGGGTGGGGGTCCTTGGAGTTGGTTTTGAAATTCTGGGGGGGGGGAGAAATGGTGGTTCGTTTCCCCCTTAAATTTAACGGTGTTTTTTGTCTGGCTTGTTGTTGGGCTCCTGCTGGGTGGTGTCCCGGGGAGTGGTTTTGGTTTTATAGCTATCTGTATTTTGTGGTGCCCTTGAGCCTGTGGTTTTGCGGCTGGGGGTAATTTGGTATTGGTGGACAGATTGGCGACCAGATCTTTTAGCTCCAAGGACTTCCCCCTTCTTACAATTATTCTCAAGTTTTTATTTGTGGGGATATGTTGGTATATGTTATATATGTTTATATATTTATGGTTATTTATTTCGGTTATTTATGTTGTTTTGTATTTATATAATAAAATGGCTGTGGTGTCCAATTAATCCAACTCACGGTGTGATGTCATTTTTAATTTGGTGAATGTTAAGGAGTTGGAAGGTAAGGGGAATGTTCTGGCAAGGCAGCAGCAATGGTAAGTATGAGGGTTAAGGGCATATTAAGACAGCGTCATAGGTGCCAATGTCAAGTAAGGCCGGACGAGGAGCAGAGCACTCAGGGGAGGCCATCATGAAAGGGCCCGCTGAGCTGTCTGGTTGCTAGGGGGTGGAGTATCCCTTTGGCGGGAGTTTCCAGGGGAGGGCTTAAAAGGGGGAGGTTCCGCTTTCCCGGGCATTCGTGGCTCGGAAGCAGAGAAGTCCCACCCGCCCGCCCCTTTTTTGGTTAGTTCTGTATCATGAGGAAGTTGTTTTCATTGGTGTTTTTTTTTCTTGTCACAGCAGGGTGTTGCAGGGTGGGGGTCCTTGGAGTTGGTTTTGAAATTCTGGGGGGGGGAACATGATGGTTCGTTTCCCCCTTAAATTTAACGGTGTTTTTTGTCTGGCTTGTTGTTGGGCTCCTGCTGGGTGGTGTCCCAGGGAGTGGTTTTGGTTTTATAGCTATCTGTATTTTGTGGTGCCTTTGAGCCTGTGGTTTTGCGGCTGGGCGTAATTTGGTATTGGTGGACAGATTGGCGACCAGATCTTTTAGCTCCAAGGACTTCCCCCTTCTTACAATTATTCTCAGGTTTTTATTTGTGGGGATATGTTGTTATATGTTATATATGGTTATATATTTATGGTTATTTATTTTGGTTATTTATGTTGTTTTGTATTTATATAATAAAACGGCTGCTGTGGCCAATTAATCCAACTCACGGTGTGATGTCATTATTAATTTGGTGAATGTTAAGGGGTTGGAAGGTAAGGGGATGGTTCTGGCAAGGCAGCAGCGATGGTAAGTATGGGAGGTAAGGGCATATTACGACAGCATCATAGGTGCCAATGCCATGGCTATGTTTGTGAATTAACCCAAGAAGACAAATGTGGACATGATGAAACTATACTTTTCAATGTAATTTAGTCATATATGTGACATGTAATGCATAAGGACACTATTTTTTTTCCTGTGTACACTCCTCTTGATTGTACATTCTGACATCTTGTAACCAGAATGCTGCTTTAAGTGGCAACCATTGATAAAAGTGGTGCCCATTTCCCATCTATACCCATCCTGTCTTAAAATTGTGTGCAGCATAGATTTAACTATATGAAATATTGGGGCTCATATATCTGTTAGTAAAAAATAATCATTATCAAATAAACTTCATTGTTAACAATTATCTTGCATTGGTATAAGACTGATGGTTTTGCTATAATATATGTTTGCTGTATAAACACACACTTGCCAAAATGTAGTGGGCCTGTGGAAGGGGAAGATCCTGGTGCTGTATTTCATTCAAGAGCAACAACACACATGCAAAGCAACTGCATGACAAACAGGCAAACAAATCCAAAACAGGACACAGGAGGGCAAGAGGATAGAAGCAGAAACAATTGTGAAATCTCAATGGGCAGTGACAGGAAGCAATCTGAATAATTCACAGTGAGAGAACTAATTATGTGCGGCTCAATCGAGCAGCCGGATAACAGTATGATTACAGCAGCTGCATAACACCCAGCTCCAAGCATAGCAGGTGCAGGTCCAATGTTTAGTAAGTGGCCTCCATACAATTACCTACAGCTGCAATATGCATAGTGCCGTCCCTCCTACCCTTCTAGATGTCTTACCTTATGTATATATGCATTTGTTCTTGGATTATGCACACGTGGTTTTTACCCTGATGGCAGTTTTTTTCTTAAACAGAATACCCCATGCTTTTCTTCTAACATTTCCCTCCCATAGACTCTCATTTTCAAGCTGCATTGTGGTAATTAAGGGTAAAATGCGTTAAAGAGAAGCTGTCAGCAGAGTTGTGGTTATTAAACTACCGGCATACTGCTGTGGGGCTTATAAATTCCATTCTAGATGTCAAGTCTTTTCAGTATGCAGGGGAAAGATGATATAACACCACCACACACAGCTCACCACCTGGGTCATCTGGGTGGTGCTTCAAATAAAAAATCCACACAATCTCTCAGTCCCAATAAATGGGCCAGCAATCTATTTTGGTGTGCTTGTTTTTACCGCTACTCTGTGGGTATAAAAAAAACAAACAAACAAAAAAAACACTTGTCTTACATCACATCTTGTAGTATGGTGTTACACTATGTTGGGATGTATTTTCAGTTCTTAAGGATTGGTGCCCAGGAACACCATCATTAACAGATCATTAACTGAAGATTGTGTTCCAGTCTCAATTGTTTGAAGAGAAGGATCTGTGTGGTCAACAGTACTGGATTTTTGATGCTGAGCAGTGGATTTTTACAAACTGTGGAATATATGTGGGTGGTGCTAGCATGGTGACCAGTCATAATTTTATTGCCTGTAATCATGTCCTCTCCAGAAAAAAAATTTAATTAAAATTATTATTTAGTGATATGCTGTGTTCTCTCTTTCAAGGATTTGTACATTTAGATCAGGAATTTGTACTTTTCTCAGCACAACACATATAAACAAGAATAATAGGTGTAAATAGGGTATCACATACCTCTAAAAACATAGCTATAGGGGTTGCAGACGTAGCAGTCGCACCCTGCCCTGGTGTCTAGGAGGGTTTAAAGGACTCTTCGCCATATAGGAGTATAATCAATGGCACATGGTAGGCGGGGGAACCCAGCGACAGAGTTTACATTAGAACCCACAATCTTCAAATTAGGCTAATGCATACCTCTGTAACTTTTCTTGACAGCTACAGTGGCTAGAAAAAGTAAGTAAATCTTTTGTCATTATCAGGATTTCTTTATTAACTACTGATAAAATGGGGTCTGATAGTTCTCTAAGTCAGTTATAGACAATTAGTTATATCTCTTTATAAATAAATAGTTGTACTATTCATGTCTTTTATTGAGTGCAGTGCAGGGAATGTAATTACATATAGACTACGCTTTAGAAGAAATCACTTCCACCAGCAAACAACCCAAACTATGATAGCGATTCCACCATGCTTTACAATTGGGATTAGCTTTTGGAGTAGGTATGCAGTGTTCACTTGCTCTAAACGTGGCACTGTGCATTTGTGTCTCATTTTTTCATAGAACATTTTCCCAGAGGTATTGTGTAACATCAAGGTGGTTCTGGGCAAAGTTAAGATGTGCTACATTGTCTTTGTTCTTTTTTTTGGGGTGGCGGGGGCAGAAGCAGTTTCTCTTGTGGTGTCCTTCCACGAACACCTTTCCAGTTCAATGTTTTTGTAATGCCAAAATGCCCTGTCTGTCAGCATCTTGCTGTTCCTGGTGGTTATGACCCCCAGGCAAAGCAAGCATCAGCATGCTGAGGCTCTGCCACTGATGCTTGCATCTTCCTTCCCCCACCTCTCTGTGCTTGTAGAGCATGTGCATCCACCCTTGCTCATATATTGCACATTGTGTGAAAAAAAATATGTCACTTAAAATGGTGCCAAAATGTAAAAACTATTCCACAAAAAAACAAGCCTCCATCTTGCTGCTTTCAAGTAAAATTTTTTAAAAAAAGCTTTGTGTTTAGTAATATGGCAATAACTTTTTTTTTCCCTTAAAACATTTATTAAGCAAAAGTACTAACATAAACATAAAAAGCTGTATAAATTTTGTATCACCACAATCATACCAATCCGTAGAACAAAGAAAGCAGGCATGTTGTCTAATTCTTGAAAAACCTTTAATGATCAGTAACTGTTCAGACAACTTAGTCTTATTTAATACAGCATGTGATTCTGGACCAAAATGTAAAGCGCTTGTTAGGGTCTTGCCAGACATAGCAATACCCTCACACTACTGCAGGGGTCTGGAAGGAAGAACAGAGACAAGTGAGCCCTAATCTCACCCCAGCCACTGTCCCTTCCTATTGCCTCAGTTTACCCTAAACGGTAAAAGGACAACTTGAAGACGAGCCCTATACTGACTAAAGTGACACACAGAACAAGACAAACAACAGAGAAGAATGGTAAACAAGCCAGGGGTCACAACCAGAGAAGCAAAAGTGGTACCAAATCGAAATCCAAGAGAGTAGTCACAAGGCAAGCCAAAGGTCAGAGATAATAGCAAGGTAAGAATCAAAGGTACAAAGAAAGCAGGCAAAGTCAGTGCAATAACCAGCAACTTGCTGTGAAAGTGACATCCCATATATAGAAAGTCTGGGTCCAGCCCCAGACCTGATAGGTACACAGGCTGTCAATCACACAGGCAAGGAAAAGATTAACTCTATGCGGTCCAGAGAGAAACAATGTTCAGAACACGGGTGTGGCTGGAAATCCATTACACAGCAAGGCAACTAGGACCGCGTTCAGACTAAGCATCCAGAATCCTAAGCAAAGAATCAAACTGAGGACGCCTTCTACGCTGCAGCGTGTGAGCAGAGGGTGGCGCAGAGACCCGAACAGGCAGAGACATAACAGTACACCCCCTTTTATGAGGGGCCACCGGACCCTCACCAGACAAACTGATTTTAGAGGGCTTCAATATTTTCTCTGCCTTAAATTCAGGATCTTTTTGCACAACCACAGACACTGGTGGACCAGGCAGACATTTTTTATTCACCTGGTGTTTCCCACTTTTAGCAGCCGAGACAGTCTCCTCAGTAACACAATTTAAAGTGTGCAGAGCAATCATATCATATATCATATATATATCATATATGATTGCTCTGCACACTTTAATACCTGGTTGCCTGAGTGGTTCTTCTGATTACCACTCAGGCACTGAAGCTTTTCTGCTGGTCTGCGAGGTCTGATCGAGCAGTCACAGATGAAATGACCGGAAGCACCACAGTACAGGCAGAGGTTGTTCCTGAGACGATGCTCTCGTCATGTCTTGGCGTCCATAACTCCCAGTTGCATGGGTTCCTTACCAGGAGTCATGGGAGAAATAACAGGTTTTTCAGGAGAGAGAGAGAGGGAGAGACAGAAAATTTGGAAGAAGCATACCCTATTCTCTCTTTAACATTTTCCCGGATCCTGCGGTCAATACGGACAGCCAAAGTCATGGCCTGCTCAAGAGTAGGAGGATCTGGGTGACCAACCCAGACCTCCTTAACACGGTCACACAGGCCTTGTTTAAAGTGAGCCTTAAGAGCTGACTCACACCAACCTGCAGTCACACTGCACTTGGGGAATTCTGCGCAATATTCCTCGGCAGAGCGTTTGCCTTGCTGCATCGAGAGGAGTTGCGATTCCACAAGCCCAATGTGGTCTGGCTCAGCATAGATAGACCCCAGGGACAAAAAAAAATTTTCAAAGTCACTCCACTCCTCAGCCCCAGGAGTGAGTTTAAGGGCCCAAGCTTGTGGATCCCCCCTGTAGGAGGGATATAACTACTCCCACCATTTGGGCCTGGGATGCGTAGGGATTAATCTGGAAATACAGGCGACAAGACTCCCGGAAAGTCTTAAATTTTTCTCGGTCCCCTGAGAAACAGACGGGGAGTAGCATCTTAACCCTAAAAGGGGCAGAAACAACTGGGGATGCTGCAGCAGCATCAGTAAGGGTCTGCACCTGTTTAGCAAGCTCAGCTACCATGCCTGCCAAACCTTCCAACTTGGCCACAAGGCCCTGAATAGGATCCATGCTGACCCTGGGGGAAGCAATGGCAGAAGGTTATGGGCCGGTTATTCTGTTAGACGTAGCAATACCCTCACACTACTGCAGGGGTCAGGTAGGAAGGACAGAGACAAGTGAGCCCTAATCTCACCCCAGCCACTGTCCCTTCCTATTGCCTCAGTTTACCCTAAACGGTAAAAGGACAACTCGAAGACGAGCCCTATACTGACTAAAGTGACACACAGAACAAGACAAACAACAGAGAAGAATGGTAAACAAGCCAGGGGTCACAACCAGAGAAGCAAAAGTGGTACCAAATCGAAATCCAAGAGAGTAGTCACAAGGCAAGCCAAAGGTCAGAGATAATAGCAAGGTGAGTATCAAAAGTACAAAGAAAGCAGGCAAAGTCAGTGCAATAACCGGCAACTTGCTGTGAAAGTGACATCCCTTATATAGAAAGTCTGGGCCCAGCCCCAGACCTGATAGGTACACAGGCTGTCAATCACACAGGCAAGGTAAAAGATTAACTCTATGCGGTCCAGAGAGAAACAATGCTCAGAACATGGGTGTGGCTGGCAATCATTTACACAACAAGGAAACTAGGACCGTGTTCAGACTAAGCATCCAGAATCCTAAGCAAAGAATCAAACTGAGGACGCCTTCTACGCCGCAGCGTGCGAGCAGAGGGTGGCGCAGAGACCCGAACAGGCAGAGACATAACAGCTCTTAAAAATATGTTGTTTTTCTGCCTGAAAATCCCCTTCCTGCCACTAGATGTCTCCCTCCTTCCTACTTTGCTGTTCACTAAATGTTACTAGGAAACGTCTGTCTTTAGAAGCCAACAGGCTCAAGATGGAACACAAAAAGTGGAGGAGGAAGGTCAGTCTGTTTACTCACAGCTTTGTTGCTCTGTGCTCCCTTCCTGTACATTGCTCAGAGAGGAGTCTGCATCTTCTGACAGATCACAGTGAATGTAAGGAGATTCTATCTACAACCCCAATTCAAAAAAGTTGGGGATTGTGCAAAATGTAAAGAAAACAAGAATTCAATGACTTGGAAATCTCATATACCCGTATTTTATTTACAATAGAACATGGAACACATATAATAAAATGAAAGTTAGAAACTGATGGCAGCAAAACATTCCAAAAAAGTTGGGGCAGGGTTAACAAAAGACTGGAAAACTAAGTGATACTAATGAAAAATAGCTGGAAAGTTAGTTTTGAACTAAGTACAGTAGTATGTGTTTAAAAAGAACATCCTAGAGAGTCAAAGTCTGCATCTGCATCTAAAAATTGTGGAACAATTTTAGAAAAATGTTCCTAAACATAAAATTGCACAGACTTTGAGTTTCCCACTATCAACAGTACATAATATCATAAAAATACACAAGGCTCACAGTCAATATTGGATGCATGTAATCAGTGGTGAACCAAGCCTCTTTGCTGCCTGAGGCGGACTATAGAAAGACACCCCCCCTCCAAAAAAAAAAAAAAATTGTGTTTACATGCTACTAGCTTCACACACTGCTATCATTGCACAATAAACATACACAAAGTTATAAAACAGTTTTTAAGAATTCTTCTTCCTGTATTACTTCAGTATCAGAGATCAACAACACGGCATTAACAATGAAATTAACTTCAAACATCTTCTGCTTGGTAGATGGATGAGCCCACGTGGCCCCCATTCTCTAAAATAGGAGTGCCGCAGATAGCTGAGTACTGTACTTTGGCACTCACATAGAAGTGAATGAGAGTGCGGGTTCGTCCATCCTCCAAGCAACACGCCTATATTCAGCCTGAAGCTCATTTAAAATTGACTGAGGCAAAATGGAAAACAGTTTTGAGGTCAGATGAATCAAAATTTGAAATTCTTTATGGAAACCACCTACAGTTTGTCCTGTGGACACAAGAGGAGAGAGTCGGCCCAGCACACAGTTCTAAAGCCTGCATCTGTTATGGTATGGGGTTACATTAGTTCCTTTGGTATGGGCAGCTTACACATCTTCAGGAAAGGCTTTGCCCATTTCAGCAAGAGAATGTTGAACCACATAGTGTATCAATCACAATATCATGGCTTCACAGAAGAGTCAGAGTCCTGCCTGCAGTCAAGAACTTTCATCAATAGGAAACATTTAGCGCATTATGAAATGAAAGATCTGGCAATGGCAAACATTTGTAATGCGCTTTTCTCACAGAGACTCAAAGCGCATAGAGCATTGCAGAATAGGGGACTTAGTGGCTGTCATACTAAGGGTCAGTTATTTTTATAGGAAGCCAATTTACCTATCAGTATAGTTTTGACATGTGGGAGGAAACCGATGCAAACATGAGAAGAATATGCAAACTCACAGGGAGCGTTGTAGATTAGTGGTTACCATACAGGCGCTGATCCCCAACATCCAGTTGTTTTTACAAGAAGCCAATTTACCTATATTTGGCTTGTGGGAGTGAACCAATACAATTAACTCATTTAGAAATTGATGACAGCAACACAAAAAAACATTAGGGAGAACATACAAACTCAGATGTTGCCCTCGGTCAGATTTGAACTCAGGCACCAGTCCAAACGATGGTAACCAATGAGACATCATGTTGCCCAATGTGTCTAGTCCTGTACCAACTTTTTTGAGATGTGTTGCTCTCATCAGTTTCTAAATTAGTTAATTTTTTTTCAAATGAAATGGAAAAAATGTCTAACATTCTCCTTCTGATATGTGCTCTATTCTGAATAATATATGGTTATTTGACATTTCCAAATCATTACATTCTTGTTTTCATTACATTTTACACAATGTCCCAACTTTTTTGAAACGGGGGTTGTTCTTTTGGATAGCTGCTTGTGTTATTGCTCATGTATAGATGGCAAGCACTTATCTTTATTGTCAGGGATTGCTGCATCATAACTCGGATTTAGAGTCCAGTGTCACTGGAACTCCTATAGTATGTTCACTTGGGCTTTTATACAGCGAGAGAACAGATTGTCCAGCAAGACCCTGCATATCTTTCAACTTTTGATGAAAACTCAGATGCCTTT
Organism: Leptodactylus fallax; assembly: GCA_947044405.1. Classification (NCBI taxonomy): domain Eukaryota; kingdom Metazoa; phylum Chordata; class Amphibia; order Anura; family Leptodactylidae; genus Leptodactylus; species Leptodactylus fallax. The sequence continues at coordinate 7,456,730 of CAMRHE010000024.1, forward strand.
TAAATCCGGGGCCCCACGTAGCGCAGCAATGCATAGCCGCGTTTTTTCCCGCAGTGCTTTTTTGCTGCGGGCGGCTATGTGGGGCCTTAGCTTAATGCTGCATCACAGCATGGTAATAAGTAAGACAGATGCAAACAATGCACTTTTCAGCTTACCACACTATCTACAGTATACAGTCCTACAATAAATATGAGGTGTAGCAAATGTTATCAGTCTCAGACTGGTGTGCCTAGAGCTCACCAGTAAAATTAATTCCGGGGACCCACTAGATCGCTACATGCAAATATTATCTGACACTCATTCACAAATTCCTAAAATGCTGACAACATAAATGTATTTTTCAGTAGTGGCTTGCTGCATAGTCCTTGCCTCTAATTGTTAATATTCTGGGCTCCTATCTGTAGTCTGCTGCTGCCTGCCTCTTACCTTGGACTAAGGCCCTCTTAGCTCTGTCAGCCAAGGATATGTGCTCACACGCCAGCAGACCTCAGGCAGTAGCAAGATACTGCAGGATGTGTGGTTATTTGGGTCCCTGCAGTGTGATTCAGAAGATGTGGCCCATTGAGAAAGGGTAGTTAATGGCTTATTCTGGCACATAACCTGGGTGTGATGCTGTACGATGAGTGTCTGTATGAAGTAATCAAGTAAAATGTGCCATGCCAGGACGAGGTGGGTGAGCTGTGGCCCATCTGGGTCAGGAGTCCACAGGGGAATTCACCTGTGGGCCAGTCTAAGCCCGCATGTTATAATATACTGTGTGGGCACTCACTGTACATATGGCAGCTTCCACTTATACTATTCAAAAACTTGTAGAGGACAGCAGTGCCTTAAAGAGGTTTTCCTTAAGCAACATTTATTACCAATCCATTTGACTGCTATGAATACAGCCACTGGGACCCCCATCACAGGAACAGAGTTCTCCAAGGCCAATTTAATTGGATTGGGTGGTATGAACAGTTTCCCCAGGGATGATGGGTGCTGCTCTCATACTTAACTGCTAGCTTACCAATGGTGCTTCGTGATGATTGATAATTTAGCACATCTCTCCTGCCTGTGTCATCGGTGTGGTCTGACCTTACATGATGAAGAGACATGAAGACATACATTTTTGTACATTTCACAATGTCCTGTAAGTCCCCTGCAGTTTTCATGTACTTTCATGTTCTTTTGAGATACAGCACAAAACTCACACCACTTATTGGTGGATCCTCAGCTTCTTTAGTCACTATATAGTGGTAGTCTTAACAAGATATTTCTTTGACCGCAGGTAATAAATGTCTATAAAACACCATGCACAGCATCCCACTGGGACTACTAGAAAATATAAATAGTTAATCTGTGTTAGCAGTGTCGGACTGGGATGTCTAGGGCCCACCAGTGGAATTGTTTCTAGGGGCCCACCATCAGGTCCCCTGCAGATCAGCGGTACCGAGACAGGGCGGCTAAAGGTAATAACATGTTGGGAGCCATGCTGCTCACCCACTATACCATGTGCACCACTGAACTACCTAAACCCACTGCTAAACCCTGTATGGCAAGTGATCAGCGTGGCTCCTAGAATTGTTACCATTACCTGTAGCCGCACTGTCCTGGAAAAGTTGATCTGCAGAGGTCCTGGCTGTTGTATCATCGCAGATGTAATATTGATTGCCTATCCTAAGGACAGGCCATCAATATTAGAAAGATGGATAAATCCTTTAAAGAGGTTTTCCAGGAATTGGAGCAACCCATGTGGCTGATGGGAGGTGTAAAGTAAAAAATAAATAAATTAAAAAGCATTCTCATCTGTCCCCGGCGCTCCGTTGTCTGCTGCCAATGTCCATTCAGTCTCATGCCGGAGACTGCTTGCTGGGAGTCCTGCATCTCATGTGATCACTAAGACCAATTAGGTACAGGATTTCCAGAAAGGAGGCGCCGTCATGAGACCGAACAGACACAGGCAAGGGACAACAGGGTGCTGGGGACTGGTGAGTATGCTTTTTTTTTTTACATTTTCTTATTTTTACAACTGCCTAGCGGTTGCCACAGTGGTCGCTCCAGTTTATGGACAACCTCTTTTAAGGGGTTGTCTGGGCCAAATTTTTCTATGGTCACTTCACTGGTCCCCCCATACAGTGGCCTCTTCACTGATCCCCCATACTGTATGGGGAACAGTGATGAGGCCATTACATTGTGTGGGAGCAGTGATGGGGGCTAACATCCTGTGGGGGAAGGGACATTAAACTGTGTGATGCATATTAAAGGGGTTGTCCAGGGTTAATCTTTTTTATGGCCTATGCTCAGGATAGGCCATAAATACTTGATCGGTATGGGGCTGACACACGGCCCCATCAACTGTACGGAGCCACTTTCGGCGCCTGTTCTGTACGCAACAGGGCTGGAAGCAGAAAGCTCTATCCGCTGTAAAGCACCCCGGCGCCTTCACTGCAGCTCAGCTCCTACTGACTTCAATAAGTGCTGAGATGCAGTGAAAGTTCCCGGGTAATATACAGTGTACAGAGCTTTCTGCTTCTGGCCCAGTATTGTGTACAGGACGGGCACCAGAAGTGGCTCCGTACAGCTGATTGGTCTGGGGTCAGCCCCCAACAGCCCCCAATCTATGGCCTATTCTGAGGATAAACCATAACAAATTATGGACAACCTTTAATATACCCCCTAATGTGCCACACTTTAAAGAGGTTGTACAGTATAATTTTTTTCTTTTTTATAATTAGTCCGGGGGAGGTGAATCCCTCCTAACCCCCCCCCCCCCCAAAAAAAAAACATACTAAACATACTCACCTGTACCCGGTGTCCTCCCAGCACGGTCCGGTCCCGCAGCTCCGCTGCCTTCTTTTTGCCGGAAGTCCGCACTGACTGTGACGTCCCAGGTCCCTTCCCTTAGGCCGCTGATTGGTTTCAGGGGTCACGTGACATCACAGGTAGTCACATGCAGAGGGAACTTCAGCTGGAAGAAAACAACAGGGCTGCAGGCCGAACCACGCTGGAGACACTGGAGACAAGAGAGAAAGTTTGGGGGTTTTTTTGTTTTGTTTTTTTCGCCTGCCCCAGCGTAATTAAAAAAAAAAAAAAAAATGTTATCCTGCACACCCTCTTTAATGTACCCCAGGCTATTGGCCTCCATCACTGCCTCCCCCAACAATATAATGGCCCCATCATTGGTCCCCATACAGTATAGGGGACCAGTGAAGGAGCCACTGTATGGAGCCTCCCACCCAGTTTTATATGCTCCACAGTGGCCCCCACCCAGTATTATATGCTCTACAGTGGCCCCCACATAGTATTATAAGCTTCCAACAGCCCCCCTCCGCTTCGGTACTATTATTATACACTGAGGTCTCCTCAGACCCCAGAGTATAATAATCGGAGGCCCAGGGAAGGTGATTAAAAATAACAAACATTCATACTCACCTTGCCTTACCTTTCCTTGGCATCCTTGCTCCATCCTGCCGTCTTCAGCGTCTTCAGGCCCTCTTCCGACGTCGCTGCTGAGGCCTGTGATTGGTCATCAGCAGTCACGTGGGGGCACACTGACATATTTATGCGGCCGCGCCCCATGTGACCGCCGGGGCCTAATCACAGTCCTCAGTCACATGACGGAAGAGTGTGCGCCGGAGAGAACGCAGTGCCCTGGAGAGGTGAGAATATGTATTTATTATTTTCAGTTACCTCCCCTGGGCTGCCATCTATGCCAGGGCCCCTTTCCAATAACAGTATGTATAGCAGTCGGGGAACCAGGCTTTCTCCGACCAATATCATAGTGGTCCGGGGCCCCGGCCATCTCCAGCTGGCCACGGGCACCATAACCCGTCGAGCTTGGTCGCAGTTGCACCCCCTGCGACCCCCATCGTTGGGCCCCTGATCAATGCATCTGCATTAACAACATGAGGACTAATAGTCGGGGCTCAGGGCCCACCGGTGGATTCATCGGTTCCCCGGTGGGCCAGTCCGACCCTGTGTGTTAGTGTGTGTCGAACTATTATTTGAGGATAAGTGCTACATGACCTCATAGATACGACCCTGTCCACGGCACAGGACAGACAGGGCACCCTGCCAATCTGCACCCCGCAGAGGGAACTAGTAGAGACCAAATGAGCCTTTCTGTGCTAGAGAGAAGGTAGCGTAGTGAGTAGTAAAACCATCCTTAGTGCAGACTGCCAAGTATTTGTACCAACTGTACCATTTTAGTCTCCTATCTAATTCCGGTACAAACATTATGGGAACTCCAACACCCATCAGGGTCATGAGAGCTGACATCTAGGACATGTCCCAGTGGAGAGACAACCACCATTATCAGGTACATTACAGGCCTCCTCAGCACTGTACCAACCCAGGAGAGATGGAAAATATTGGTAGAGATTTATAGCCATCTTGACAAGTTCAAGTTTAAAAGTTTAAATACTACAACTCTCAAACTCTGGGCTTCCTTCAATGGGTTGCTGCCCCAACAACCAGGAGAATGGGGAACCGAAAGTCCCCCTGCATTCTCCCTGTGAATCAAGCACCAGTGGCCCTGTGTGACCATGCTCCGTTCACTGCTATAGGGCTGCTCCATTTTCTGACCTGCTCACTACTTTTTAGAAAAGTGGGCAGAGCAGACATGAGTTAAATCTGGACTCTATGCCAGCACGGTGGTTCTGAGTTTGCATTGGTGCTTTACAGTGTTAGGGCCTTGAGCTATTTTTGAATAGTATGGCATGTTAATCCCTTCACGACATCCGCCATAATAGTATGGCGGATGTTGGGTATTTAAATATTGAGGCTGCTCAGGAGTTGAGCGGCCACCATAGCAGCCGGGTCTCTGCTGTATTATACCGAAAGCAGACTGAGGCGCCATTTTGCCATCGACAAAAGTACACCTGGCCCCACAAAAAAAAGACGCCTATGCATCCTCGTACAGGGAAATATAAAAAAGTTACGGGTGTCAGAATATGGCGACTTTTAGAAAAAAAAATTTTTTTGCAAAGTTTTAGATTTTTTATAAGGGGTTAAAATGTAAATAAAACTATATAAATGTGGTATCCCTGGAATCTTACCAAAACATAGAATAGAGGTGACATGTCATTTTTGCTGCAGAGTGAACGCAGTAAAAACGAAGCACGTAAGAAAGTCACTCAAATGCACTATTTCTCTAATTCCACCCCATTCTGAATTTTTTTTCCAGTTTCCCAGTACATTGTACAGAATAATAAATGGTACCATTATGAAGAACAATTTGTCCCACAAACATTAAGCCCTCATATGGCTCTGTGAACAGAAAAATAACAAAGTTATGGGGTTTGGAAGTCAAAAACTCTCTCTACGGATTTTCTTCTTTTATTACACCTATAGGGAAAACGCGAGCGTTTCTGTAGACATAGTTGACATGCTGCAATTTTCAAAAACATGGGCGTTTTTGAAAACACAGCTTTTCAACAGTGTTTTTATTTTTCTGCAATGTGTAGATGGGATTAGCAGCGTTTTTTTTCGGGAGCAGCAAAAACTCTGCATTTCTGCAACGTGGGGCTTTAGCCTAAACCTGTGTTTCCCTTAGTTTTTACTCAGCATTTTTTAGTTGCATCTCCGTAGCATGTGGCCTTCATTCAGAATGCGGTACAAAACCACTGTAAAAAGTGTACATTTTTTAGTCATTTTGCAACTCGGGGGCGCCCATTTTTATGAGTCCCTAATACATTTGAGTATATTGAGGAATTTGTGAAAACTGACAATAATGGGACATGGCCTATTTTTCAACGATCCATTAAAATGGACTGTCAAAAAAAATTGGTCATGTGAATAGCCCCCATTCACATACAGCAAATTTAATGTAGCCATGTGGCGGCCATTAAAAAAAGGCGCCACATGTTGTGTGACTATAGGGTAATGCTTTTCACCTGTTGTTCTTTCAGGATATGTATGACTAAATCAACAGCTGGGCATTACCAATTACTTTTTTTTTAACAGAATGGGGCAGATTTACTTATCCTGTGTAATATTTAGACAGTGTAAATTTAGACAGGCAGTCTTAAAATCCACCAGATTTATCAAAGTGACTGATGCTGATGAAGTATAAGTGTTTAATTTATATTTCCCATTCTTTTTGTATCTATTTCTGAGTTTGGCTAAAAAAAAAACAGCTAAGGCTACGGCCCCACGTTGCGGAAACGCAGCTTTTTTTGTTGCAGATTTTGCTGTGGTTTTTTGAGCCAAAGCCAGGAGTGGATTTAGCAGCAGGTAGAAGTATAAGAACTTCCTATATATTTACCATTCTTTTTGTAGCCACTCTAGGCTTGGCAACAAAAAAGCAGATTTTCACAGCATGAGGCTTTTAGCCTATCTTTATACTTTTGAGTCTGAATTTTATGTCAAAATTTCAGCACATTTTGTCATATCTTAAACCGTGTCTCTTTATTCTAAACCAATCCCACTTGTCTAGCAAATTGGAAATACTTTATCTCAAACTAGATGTGACAAAATATAACACAATTTGATACATTTTATGCCAAAATCTAGTCCAAACTACTACTAAATCTATTCCAAAGTGTCTCCACACAGTCCGACACTATCAACTCTGTTTGAATAAGTGTAATGGCAAGAACCAGCTGTCAATATACTTAGATAAGATATGCAACTTTCCAAAAAACCAGGGGGGCACTAAGCAAAAAGACTGTGATTATAGGCACAATCTTAAAGGGGTTTTCCAGGCAAAAAAATTATTTTTACAAAAGGTCTGTTAGTGCTATCAATAAGTGCACCCAAATACCTTTAGCAGTGTTTTGAGTGATTTCTGGCTTTCCATGGGAGCTCCTGGTATCCTCTGCATTTGTTTACATGGGTAGTTTCCTGCTGTCCCCCCTCTCACTTCTTCCCTCTCAACCCCCCCGTTTCCCTAGCTAGACCGCAGACTACTAGTCCTACCTACCTAGCTAACTAACTCCGTCCCCCAATCCCCTCTCCACCCCATCATACTTACCTGTCTTCTCGTCCTGGAGATGACTGTTGTCGGTGCCACTGTCCCCTCTTCTGCCCGCAACTGGGAGCCGGAGCTGGCGCTTGCACAATAGAACACTGGCATTAGCAAAGAGAAGCAGTGGGCCTACCATACATGTGCAATAGAACGCTGCTTCTCTTTGCTTCTGCCGGCGTTCTATTGCACAGGTGCCGACTCCGGATCCCTTTTGAAGGAAGCGATGCCAAGCAGAAGAAGAGGACGTGGGACTGCCCCAGGCATATGGGCAAATATACATTTTTTTTAAAGGGAGTAAATTAGAAGTTAGGCGGGCGGAGGGGTTTTAGCTTAGTGTTAAAGTTTTAGTTTATGCCAGACAACCCCTTTAAGTGCGACATTGAGGTTTGTGACATTTTTATACCAGAAACCTGGCATAGATTAATAATAAATTTGCCCCAGTGTGCTTAAAATGTTGAAGGAAATTTATTAAGACTGGCACTTCCTGCACAAGCCTCAATTAATTCCTCCACTGGCTTACGATGCACCAGAATTAAGCCCCTTGCACACGACCGTGTGCTAGGTCAGTGTGCTATCCGGGTTTTTCCTGGATAGCCCACTAACCCATTCATTTCAGTGGGCCCATGCACATGACCGTGAATTACAGTCCCGTGTGCAGGCTGACAGTCTGTGCAGCAAAACTGTACAGTGCTTCTGCGACTCCTATTCATTGAATGAATGGGGCCGCGGAAGCATGGCCAGTGCACGGGCAGTACACGAACGTCATCCTATGACGTCCATTCACGGCCGGCTGCTAGCACACGGTCATGTGCAACCTGCCATATTAAGAGATTCCAGCCTCTTAAAGCTAAGGCCCCACGTTTCAGATTTTGCTGTGGTTTTTTGAGCCCATGTGAGTCAGTTTATGTGTGCGCATCATGCTTCTGCCATGGTTTGCGGGAAGTCCTTCCCAGCAGCGCTGTACTATTAGGGCAGATATCGGAAAGGGGTAACGCAATTCACTGCAAATTAATTCGGATCGAAAATTCGGTGAATCGGCCGAATCGAATTTTTGAAAAATTCGCTCATCTCTATTAGAAGTACAAGAGCTTCCTATATATTCCCAATTCCTTTTGTAGCCATTCTTAGATTTGGCTCAAAAAAACACAGCAAATTCTGCAACAAAAAAAGCTGCGTTTTCCCAACGTGGGGCCTCAACCTTAGGCTAAGGCCCCACGTTGCGGGCCACAGCAAAAAAGCACTTCAGGAAAAACCACGGCAGGAACATATCGCTGTTTTTTTCTGCTTCAATTATACCTACAGGGAAACTGCCAGTATTTCTGTAGGTATAATTGACATGCTGTGATTTCCAAAAACACAATAGTTTTGGAAATTGCAGCATTTCCGCTGCGGATATTTTTCTGAAATGTTGCAGGTACTGTAAAACGTTCAGTTTTTTGGCTCAACATTTCCGCCATGGCCAAACCACAGCTTTTACGCCACATGGGCCCCCGGGCGAAAGGGGTTTTCCAATACTTATATACTCATGACCTATCCTTAAGATTCGTCAACAGTATGTGATTGGTGGGGGACCTCTTCACTGAATACCAAGCACAGCCCCATACATTGTGTAGGGGCTGTACTTGGTGTTGCAGTGGAGCCCAATTCACTTGCTGCTGCTGTGCCATGTCACTAATGAATGAGAAAAACAGATCAACTTTTTTTTTATTTCTATACTTTTCAATGACTCTGAGTCTGTGAGAAATGGCATCTGTGTGCCGTTTGTGATTTTTTTTTCAGACTCACTGAATAGAATGGGTGTCTGTGGTCCACAAAATGGACCAAAATAGGACATGTCTCCTTTGTTTTTTCAATGGACCATTGTATAGCGAAGTTGCTTGAAGATAGCATGCACTAGGCATGCTACATGGAAACTGCCTACCACATCTAGGACAAATAGAAACTATTTTTATTATAAATATTGCTGGAACTAACATAATATTACATTTCTACATTTGAAAAAGTCTGCTCTATAGTCCTTTAATAAAGGAAAAGAATAATAATACTTTACACATAAAAAGAGCCTGCAATCTATACAAACGACTCTGGTGTATTTTATACACAGATAAGAGGTGTCTGGAGGGCTGTATGCTAACAGAAGAAATGTAATGTAGATTTTCTATACTCTGTATCCCAGCCAAGGGCAGAGGTCATCAACATTAATGAATGTGCACACTACCTCTCATTTACATATGGATGTGACTAGCATAAGGAAAGCCTTGGGTGCTGAGTGCTAGACTGCAATACATACATACACTGGAGCAGACAATTCTATACAATGTATTGTCATTTTCCCTATTGAGCATAAAGTGTGATTTCAGTTTCCTTGCGCTCTACAGATCCTCCTCCAGTTTTGGATGTAGCCCCTTTTTATTAGATATATAGACAGATAGATCGATCAATCGATATAGCTAACATAACTCTGCCAATGGTGTTACATCCCTAGGATCACTTTTAGGGAATCAATAGATTAGATTCCAGCCACTTGACCACTGTAATGCCGCCTACAACCCCCATCAGGGTCTTACAGAGCAGCTCTCCTCCCCCCGGGTGCTGATTGGCAGCGACCCCCTCTAAGGACAATGTTTTCTTCCCGGGACTCTTTGTTGTTGTTGTTTTCTTTCTTATGGCTCGGCCGCCACCATCCCCCATGAAGCTGCTGCAGCACATTGTGATAACACATGCCCCGCTCTCGCGCTGCCCTGTCCATTCCGTGCGCTGGCAGGGGCACGGGCAAAGAAGATGTGGCTGAGACACATGCGCACGGTGGCAGCGCAGCCCCCTCCTCTCCCTGAGACGTGGTACAGCTCGCAGCGCTCGTCCCCAGGGCAGTAAGTAAGTGCTTTCTAGTTGCTCGCAGATGTGTGCGGTGCTCGGTGTGCTCTCGGCTCCAGTCGCCTGCGGTTTCTCTCTGCTTCTGCACCTATTGAGACTCCGGGCTTGTGCGCCTCTTTCCCCTCCCACCATGCAGTGATCAGGTTAGGACAGATCGCCGCACACCTCGTTGCTTGACAATCTGAATCGATCGCTGAATACTGCTGGCTTTATGTTGGGGGCAGGGCTATAAAATACAGGAGAGTATTTGACAAGCTGTGTTCATTCTGTGCCAATAAACTTCCAGAATTTAGACACCATTGCTATAAGTACTACATGGACGACGGGAACACGACGGGGGCGCCACTAACGTACAGTTGTATATGCGGAGTGTAGGTCTGCCTCCTTCTTACCAATGGCCCCAGGGAGCTGAGTATTAGAAAGCAGGCCTGTAATTGATAAACTACTGCTAAACCACATCACCAGGATCATCAAATTAGAAGGTCAGAGGTGACTAGCCAGCCTACAGCTCATGGATCTCATTTTCAGTCCATCATTTCAGTTTTTTCATGAATAGACAAAGGGCTTAATTCTAAGGAACAGTACAACCCCCATTATGTAATAAACATGCTAAAATATAGGTAAAGAACAAAAACAGGACTGAGTCTTTCACATCCGACAACACACGATGGTTACATATACATGCCTGTGGTGACTTGTATGTAATAACTCTGTATACCTTATCTTCTTATATTTCATAGTGACAAGTGTAGGTCTGAAATTCTGATAGCCAATGTAAGCAGACTTGGTAGACCTGCTTCTAGATATCAGTCAGGTTTGCTCATAGCTGGCAATGCTTTATATTTTGTCAGGTATTTGGAATTCTGAACGTATAGATACCCCAGTTACAATTCACCAACTGGCAAATCTTTTATGCAAATTCTGTCAGGTTGTTGAATCTGATCCTACAGAATGGTCCTTATTGACATTTTGTTGGTAAATGTACAAGGAATTATAGAAAATACCACTTGTCCAGAGCTCAGCTATAGAGAGAGAATCACTCATAGAGGAGAAAGTAAATGAAGAAAACTAAATGTACAAAAAAAAAACCTTGAAATAAGTAAATTAAAAATATATATATATATGAAGACAACTGATAGCTATTTATCATAAATATATTCTAAATACTGTATTGCTTTTTATCAGGCATATGCTGTCTGTTAGTGGTTCTTCCTTTCTTTAAAGATTCCTTTAAATGTTTCTTAGCATTTTTTATCATCACCAGCCTTATACTAAACATTTGAATTGTATGGCAAAAAATGATTTAGTTTCAGTGTGTAGCATGCTACTGACTCATAGCTCTTATGTAGGCTGGTGATGAAACAACTAATACTGACAACTAGTTGAAATCATTGTTATTATTTATTGGAATAAAAACAATGAACCCATATGAACCATTGAATGGTAATGTTACTTCTTGGGAACCCCGGGGGTGTAAGGAATGGTGAAAGCAATGTTCTGTGATGGGTTGGACACTGGCTTAAATGATAGCTACCTATAGGTGGCATTAGTGAAACAGTTTTCTTTTTGGAGGTGAGCTATTTTGCAAAAAGTGAAATGTGTTCTTATTTAATTATAAACAGTACGTAAAAATAATTTATTTCCTTGCTGAGCATTCATATTAATGGTTAAATATTAAAAGTAACATCATTATTAGAATATATTTTGGTATAAATTAAATGTTTAGCCTCAAGTGAGTTGTTTAATTCATAGCTTCATTGCTTTTTTAACTTGTTTTCAGTTACTGTATCTAATTATTAATAACTTGCTTAGGTAATTATACAATGGCAGTTACATAAATATAGAATACATGTACACAAACTAATACATAGTATTACAAATGCATAGAGATGATGTGCAATATGAAATATGTGTAACTAAATGTTTAAACCTAAGGTTCATATAAGTTCATGAATTGTTCTAATCATTTTAATAACTTGGTTAATCTTAGCAACAGTATATTGTATGGAGTTAACTAATAATCCCCAGTAGCTAAACTTTACTTGTAATATAATATATCCAATAATATAAATTCCTTTAACTAAAATAACACATTTTATTTTATGGTTGTGTATTGCGACTTGCTTATGAGAGTTCCTCTACAACATTTAATATAAATTGGATGTTCACAATGAATATTTGCCTACTGGAAAATGGAAACTGATGTAAAAGTCAAACAAGTTTACTTATTATATAGTGTTTCCTATGTCTAAGGTACATGGCCATGTAAAAGAAATCTAATAGGATGAGTAATTTTAGTAAATTTCGTGCAGATTTATGTGACATTTAATCTCTTGCAAACAAAGATGTCTGCTGCCCTTTACTGAAAATTGTCAGGATTACATCTGTTTTGTTGTCCTTTTTGTTGTATTTTATGTTTGTGCAGTAGCTGTCCATTCAGTGCAAGTTTTCAGGATATTTTTTGTTTATTTTTTTCATTTATTTCTAGATTTAGTGTTCTTTTAAATGATCACAGCTACAACTAGGAATGCATGAATTTTAAAAGTCTACAGCTGTCTAAGATTAAACAAAAATCTGTGCATATGAGGTTAGATTCACACTTTCTCTTTAAGATATATATATACTTTGTAATTATTGTATGCAATTATTTTAATAAAGAAACTTGTCTTGCTTAGTAATTTCAATTAAAATTGCAAACATGCAATCACTACATTACATTGTCTGTTACATATTTAATTATTTTCTATTATTACATTAAAATATACTTTCAAGCACAGATAGTCTGCAAATTTAAATGCACTGAAATGTGTTCTTAGCTAGGAAAGGAAAAGTTACAAGCAGATATGAGAGAGAATAAAGTACTGACAAATAAAGTACAAAAAATGTATATAAAATCAATTCACAAATTCTGTTTGTATTGTTCATGCATATTTTGTCTTACTGTTTGTCAATGTGACAGTGACATAACATGAGCAATGTAATGCTGCATATTCTCAGACAAATAGCTGTTTATATCACCTGCTCTGTCATGTATAATTTGATTAATCTAAAAACAAGTTTAAATATTTAATTACAAGAAAACCAATATTCATTTTAGAAAATTAGTATTTACACAAAAAAGTAAAATTATGCAGTGTTGTATCTATTTTTGGAATAAATATAGCAGAATAAAAAGCATGTGTATAATGTAAATTAACACAAATCTACTAATATGTATTTTAAAATACTACTGAGTAATATATTTGTAATTATAGTTTGCTACAAATATTTGTAATACGTATTATAAAATGAGCTTAGAAGTCAGTGTGATGCCCTTATAACATACATGCTGTTTAAATTGATATTTAAAAATAACAAATTGTATTGTAGAACCACATCAGAGATCAGTGTTTAAGGTGGAAGTCCATGTTACAACTAAAGCAATCGAAATGAGTTAACTGCATAACTGAATTAATACAAATGCTCTGTAAGTGTGCTTTTACACAAACAGATATCTGCCCAATCAAACCAATATGAAACTAATTTAGGATCATTTTACAAAGGCAGAGTCTTTGCCCAGGACAAGAACTGATCCCCAATAAGTAAGTCGATTGGCACTCATTAAGGCTGGGCAATTTTGCATAACAATAAAATCTAGATTTTTTTTCAAGTTTATGGGCAATTCTTAATTTTAATCTCGATTTTCTTATTTTTGCTTAAAGAAACTAAAATAAGCTAGGTGTGCTGGTAAACTGAAAAAGAGTCAGATATATTTGGTGCAGGCATCTTCCTCCTACCACCCAACTATTGACAGTGAAGCAACTGTCGATCATAGTTTGTGGAGGGTGCAGAAACCCACATGGAATATATCAGTATCCTAGGAGGGCTAACATTGATTTCAAAATTCTGATAAAGATCAGACTCATCCTTTTTTGAAATGGTGAATTAGTCAAAGTAAGGGTCTATTGACCTCACTTTTTTATATCTCTTTAGCAGATCCATTTAAAGGGGTATTCCCACGAACATAACCATTTTTAAATTTGTAGATAATTAAAAGTTAAACATTTTTGCAAATTATAAGTAATTAAACATTTTGCAGAGGTTTAAAGATTTTCTGTAAATATCTCATGGTCACAAGTTGTTGTCTTGATCAGTTGCCAGTGGATACGACCATGAATGCAGGACCTTTCTAGGGTAAAAAAACAAGCCATGATTTCCATATTGTGACCGGAATATATTCTGATACATGCCTGATAACCCAGGTACAATAAGAAAATCATGGCTGGGTTCCTGACAAGTCCCAGACCATAGAAAGTTTCTGCATTCATGGTTGTATCCATTGGCAACTGATGAAGACAACAGGCTGTCACCACTAAGATAGTTAGAGAAAACCTTTAAAACTCTGCAGAATTTTTAACTACTTATATTTGTAAAAATGTTTAACTTTTAATTATCTATAAATAGAGATATGATTATATTCATGGGAATACCCCTTTAAGGGATGCAAAAAACAGATGCAAATGGATGACCATCCATTTACGTAGAGATCAATGTAAAAAAAAATAATACATTTTTTTACGTTGTTTCTATGTGAATGGATGACCATCTGCTTACATCCATTTTTTGCATCCATTAAACGGATGGAGAAAAACAGGATCTGAATGGAGCCTAATTCGATTAATTGCCAAGCCCTTGCACTCATTATTAGTTTCATTTTCACTCTTCAATGACCATGAGAGGGATGAACTGGCAATTGTTAATGCAGTTGCTTGTGTCTCTTTTTCTTATACACTTTACATAATTTTGGCAGATCACAGAACAGGATTCCCTCAAAAAATACAGATAAAAATAAAACATAACCTTTATTATTAGAACATAAAAGGGGACAAAAGGCGTGAATACAAAGATGAAGGGGTGTAATCATGAGAGGATCTATGTATCAGTCTATCTCAGTGATGGTATGAGTTGAAAAGCTGGTATATTGATCAAACGATAGAACATATGGATGTAAAAGCCACCGAAGTAGCTCATAGCCAGCCAATCAATCTACAAGGACCAATGACTACAGTGATGCAAAATAGTCAGGTCCAGTTTACTGATATGAACACCCCAGTATATAAAATACAAGTATGGGACAACAGAAGCAGGTGCTTCTTACATTCTGCTCATCTAGAAACATATAGACTCATGAAATCCTTTTGTTATTGGGCAATCCACTAGATATTCGTCAGCCTTAGCAGACTATAAATAAGTGTGCATGTGGTGTTGCCCTCCTTATATCTCCATTTACATTATTTTGACATCATTCCCTCTTTACATGAGGAGATGTGCTGGCAACAATCACTTTTGCAAATTAATGATAAATTCAACAACTGACAAACAAGCATTTATGATTTGTTGTTCAGTTGCTGACCACCTTTAGGCTAAGATATTGTGGAAAGCTGCTTTTTTTGTTGCAGATTTTTCTGCGGTTTCTTGAGCCAAAGTTAGGAGTGGATTCAACAGAAGTGAAAAGCATATTTTCCATTTCATTTCAAACCACTCTTGTCTTTGGCTCAAAAAACCAGGGCAAAATCTGCAACCAAAAAAGCCGCATTTCCACAGCGTGGAGTCTTAGCTTTACACTGGGCAGTGATCAAGAAGGAGCATTTGCAGTTGTGATTGTTTGCCAGATCACTGCCTGTATAAGACTGTGTTTACATAGTGCTTTTTTGTTGCAGCTTCAAAAGGAAAACAGATCTGAAAACAAATGCAAGTAAACAATGAAGAAGCAAGCAGAAATCTAGATAACTATGAAGAACTGATACAGGAAGTATATAGGAAAATTCTACAATGTTTCAGTGTAGAAAACATAACATTTATTTGCTGAAACTGCTCATCCTCTTTAAGGGGCTAATCTGTCAATTGTCACAGTTGACCTGCCCATATTTAGATGATGAGCAGTTGTTTGTAGCAACACATAGACCATAAAAGACTATGATAAAATAAGCAGCATTTATAGTCAGTTTGGCTTAGGTAGCAGAAATCAAGTAGGAGAGCAGTGACTACATCATTTCACCATGGAGCAAAATATAGTTACACAGTTGGGCAATACTTAAGACATAGCTCTTCATAATAATATTAAACTTTTCTTTCAGGAGTAGGTGTATAAATGGACCCAGTCCATTGTGCTTGTGGCTTTAGTCCAGAAAGTACTTAGTTCATGTTTTGATACATCCAAGCTGTTCCACTTTTCCTTTGAATGTTTGTAAGGGTGAAACAAATGTGATTGAAAGTGCTAATGCCCATCTGTCCCAGATCTTATTAAATAGGTTGTCCCACAAGTACATTTCTCTGTTATATCATGCAAAACATCATTTTTAAAATCATTTTATAAAGCTCTCCTGTGTTTAGATATTGCAGTTACATTCTTTGCATGGTACTCCCTGGTGTTCTTTTGAATTCCTCTTAAAACATTCATTGGATGTGTCCATTGTTAATGGACATGTAATGTAATATATGAAATAATAAGTAGAAAATTTGCCAAAATTGAGGTAAGCGAATTTAACCAAATGACCACAAATAGCAAGCTTCTTCAGCTGGAATGTGAACCCCATGCCAGCGTATAAAGTTAGGTGTAAAGCTATTCTGAATCCAATACAAAGTGTACACAGTGACCTTAAAACACAACTTATCTATTTTATTTTTTAAAAATGATGTATGCACAAAAAATAGGTACAAAAATGAAATTAGTTCAGGCTTTTATCTTTTTACTATAACAAGAAACACAAAGCCTGTACCACCGTGTAGTGGAAGGAAAGCTGATTTGGTCTTACAAATCTTGCCCCCTAATAATACACTATTACTGTATTCTTTTGTAAGTTGCAGTTAGATGACTTCTTTAGACTACAACAGATTGAACATGTCTGGTCTGCTAGTTTTATCTGCCTCGGAGGACAGACTTGACCCCCAAACAAGTTAGATTTTGCTGTGAGCTTTAGACTACAGTAAGTAGTTTAACACCAAGAACTTGAAAAATAGTTTGCTATCCTTCTACAGAAGAGTTTTTAACTTGTACAACATTCCAAGGAGAATTTAAAGGTTTTTGTCCAGTTTTATATAAGTAAGGATTAATCATTGTAGAATGAAAAGTTATTTTAATTTCTATGTGAACATAGCCTAGTATACACTAGTACTGTGATCATATGTGCCTACAACTGATACATAGTAAACCCTTAGAACAGAAAAGAGGTTTGCTTTACTGCTGTTGTATTGAGTTCACATGAAATTGCATAGACTAGATATTATACATTTTAGTAGGCCCTAAGTTGTAAAGCTGGCCAGACACATTAAAGGGATTCTATCATTGGGAAAGGCAATTTTCAATAACACCACGTCGTAATAGCCTTTAGAAAGACTATTCTTCTACCTTTATTTTTCTGATCAGCGCCACCATTTCTGAGAATTTTCTTTTTTCTTCTGTATGCAAATGAGTCTTCAAAAAGCACAGTGGGCGTTCCCCTCTGCGCATGTCCAGCCAGCCATTTTCATGTGGATTTGGATGCCGAACAGAGACTCGGCAGCTGATGACGCCTCGGAGAGGCGTCAGCAAAAGAAGAGAGGCACCGCTGGATCTTTGGAAGAACGTCTTCTTTGAGCACAGGGGATGCCCCCTATGCTTTCGGAGCAAAGGCGGAACGCCCCCTGTGCTTTTTGAAGACTCATTTGCATACAGAAGAAAAAAGAAAATTCTCAGAAATGGCGGCGCGGATCAGAAAAATAAAGGTAGGAGAAGAATAGCCTTTCCAAAGGCTATTACAACGTGACAGAATCCCTTTAAATGTGAATAGGCACCTTAAGAGGCTTTCAGTCATTTAAAAAAGTAAGGAATGGAAACGCGTAGAGGACTATTGATTTATCATAAGAATATTTTTTATTGCACTTTTCTGAGGCTAGGTTCACATCTGCATCATTGGAGACTCCGCCGCAGAAACACGGAGAACTTTTCTTTCCGCAGTTTTCATTATGGTCTATGGGGTATGCAGTTGTTGCAGGTAACTGCTGTTTTAGCAGTCTGGCTCTCAGTCATTTGGGTCCCCTGGCGGACCCGAATGAGGGAGAGCCCAGCGCAGGTGTGAAGCTAGCCTGACTTGCCTTATTGTTTTAATAGTGTAGTTTTTGCAACAGATTTATCAAATGTGAATATATAGAGTTGTAACAGCACTGCTAGCAAAATCTCACGATGGTTCATAAATTTGTTGTAATTCTGGAGGGTAAGGCAGCCAGAGTTCTAAATAACTTTTTAAAAAGTTGCATATAGTGTATTAGGCATACAACTGTGAGCCATTTAAACCATGCCCATACAACAGGTCCCTAAAAAAGGAGTATGCACCAGAATTTAGATAGTTCATACATAGGGTAACCACTAATATTACATTTAGATTTGGCTTCTATAAGCAGTACCCTCTTCTATTTATTGTTGCTTTAAGTTTTCATTGAAAGAGTTGTTACACTCATTTACCAATTATATAGATATATGAAAAAAGGTTTTATAGTATCAGGTCACTTATTAGAAGTAGTATGTACTGGTGACTCACAGTCATATACAGACCCATTTCTACATATGCCTTTAATAAAAGCTGATTAGTTTATTCTATTAACCTGGCATTTGAAGATTTTGACATTGTATCAAGCAGGCTACATAGTATGTGAGGAAACTGTTTCATTTGACAGCCTTGCTCTTAAATGCCTAAAAAATGTCATGTTATTATGTTATTCTCACAGCATTGCAAGCTTGGACAGTGCTGCTAGAGCTCTAATATACAGCACTAGCTTAACATAGCTTTAGGTACAGTAAACAGCTATACTTAAAACATATAATTTTATCACAGAATTTTGTGTAACAATAATAACTTCTACACTGTCATATTGTGTATAATTTTTGGTAGTTTAATACCTATACTTTAAGGATGAAAACAAAGATGTGGCTAAATATTACTATTCTTAGTTAACTACTATGGAAATAGTGAATTGAATATTTCTTTTGTAGATCGGGTTCATTAAAGCCAAGTATAGCTCCCACATATTCCTTCAAATAAGTCTTCTGCACAGAATGTCAACATAATGATTATGTTGTTGGCACTTTATTGATGATAGATTGCAGCAGAGACAATTGATCATAATGAATCAATAATTCACCATATCGGCATCATTCTGACACTGAGTTTGCCGAGAATAATTGATTGAAAATTTGAGCAGTGACCAATCAATGACAAGACATGAATGTCCCTTAAGCAAAAAATCTAATTAACCTGATGATCAAGGGTCCATGTTTACACAGAGTCTCTCTCCTATTGACCTCTTTGAGTATAAGCACTGTAGGGGAATAATAACGTGTCCTCTGGTTACTTTTTGCCATCAAATATTAATAAATGGAAAGAACACATTCTATTGTGCAGGGAATTTGATGTATCTTTATCTGATACCATGCATTGTGTTCATTAGAATGACAGGGTTTACACTGCCCTATCTGTAAAAGGGGCTCCTACCAACTAATGGGGATCACCTCATAGCTTTGGCATTTGTGTTTGGAAGGAAGATAAGTTACACAATTCATAGGTCATCAGTTCACAAGCCACAGTTTGTTAGGACTTGTGATGAACAGAAAACTATCATGGAACTGACAAAAACTTTGACTTCTAGGTGCTGTAGAAGATGATCAAACCTTCCCAGAAGTCACCTAAGGATCCAGGTCAGTTCAATTAAATGTTTTGTTTTATTAATTGCTTATAAATATTTAATATTTCTGACTAAATTTTAATAGCAGACTTTCTGTGTCTCTTTTCTCCCTGGGTTCTTCAGCATCAATTGTATTACATACTTTTATGTGCTGACAATAAATGATCTTCTGTATATAATAGTTCTAGTTGTTTTTTTTATTTAAGGCATAAATGTATAAAGCTAAATATCTCTCCAGATTGTGGAAGTATTTTAAAAGTGTATATAAAGATCAAATGGAGAAGACTTGGACAGCATAGCTTCTATGATAAGAACTAAATTGTATCATATGCTCACAGTGTAATACAATCGGTGAAACTTTTGTCCTGGTAACAGCTATGTTGCCCAACATCCCCACACATATGCACACTTTGTTTAGCTGAGCAGTGCATGAGTGCTGAACAGGAAGAGGGGAGAAAGGTGCGCCTGACTCATCTGTTAGTGGCTTATTTCTCTCAGAACAAAAGATTGGGCAGTTCAAATGCAACAGCCCCAGACCTCGGACATCAGGAGGTCCCATATACATTAGATGGTCAGCAGAGCCCGTCAAAATACTTGAGTTTGGCCGATACACAGCCAATGTGTATGACCAGCTTAACAGTTGTTTAAATTATGGTTTTAAAATGTGTAATACCTCAATTCCCTGTATGTTCCCAATGCACACTGGAAAAGAAGAGGGAAAGCAGAGCTGTCATCAATGAGTGCTGGCAGTAGGTGAAAGGTACATGGACAGTGGCAGAAGGATTTGCTTTTAAGTAAAGAGTTACATATATAGAATCACAATGTATGGAGGCAAGGAGACGAGAGGCAGGCGGAGAAGCTGGGAATTCAATGCACTGTGCACTCTAAAGATGGATTTCCTTAGCAACACTCCATTAGAAAGTTTCTAAGGGGGCACTTCAGACTGTTTTTTTTTTTTTTTAATAAAAGTTGTCCAATAATAAAGCATCCCTAATAAACTATATTTCAAAAATCCTTAAAGAGGACCTTTCAACACCTCCACAAACTTAATATCTTTATATCTTTGGTGATTCCAGTGCAGATGCATTTTTTTTCTTTAGCCCCCACCATTCCTAAGCAATCCATCCTGTTAGTTTCATTATCCAATATTATATTATATAATAATATATATTATATAATTAGGTCTTTATTGTCAGTTGGGAAGTCCCCAGCTCTCTGCTCCAGCCCTGGACCACAAATCTGACAGTATAGAACGTAATCAACATATTGGGTGCTGAAAATAACACATAATGACTGCTCAGGAATGGTGGAGGCTAAAGAAAAAAATTCCAACTGCATTGGAATCAGTAGATCTGCACATATTGAAGAATGCAAAGAACTGAAGTTAGTGGAGGTGGTGAAAGGTCCTCTTTAAAATCACTACATATTAAAGAAATCATTGACTGTGACACTTAATGCAAAATGATTTCTATTAGGGTATGAGCTTAGTATTTGCAGGCTTTCTGTGGGCCTCTCTGCTAGGAGACTTTCTCCCTTTAGTACTATTTACACTTTTTCTCATTTGTTCTAATCCCATGTTGTCTCCCTCTATTCTTATATGTCCATATAAAATGTATCTATATCTATGTTAGGCTTAGGCCCCACGTTGCAGAAAGGCTGCTTTTTTTTGTTGCAGATTTTGCTGTATATTTTTCTGAGCCAATGCCAGTAGTGGCTACAAAGGAAATGGGAAATATAAAGGAAGCACATATACTTCTCCCTTCTGCTTAACCCACTCCTGGCTTTGGCTGAAAACAAATGCAGCAAAATCTGCAACAAAAAAGCAGCTTTTACGCAAAGTGGGGCCTTAGCAATAGGTTACAGGATTCCTTGTTATGTGTGGATTGCTTTGGTTAAGCTTTCCATTACCTACAGATAACCTGTATGTGTACATGTGAAACTTTTTTTTTTGTTTAATAGAGACTATAAGAAAAGTATCTTTATGTGATACATGGCTTAAAGTCAAGTTACAGACCATTTATATTACAGATATATTATAAATAAAGTCCAGTTCCCCATATTGTAGCCTGTCTCCTGATTTGCACTAATTGTAGTGTTTGCAGGAACCTGTTATATATGGATCAGTCATTTTTTAGATCTTGGTTTATCTTCTCTGATTAGTCCAATTTAAAGATCAGTATTTTCTAAACCAGTTCTCAAGCAACCCCAAAGGACCATATCTTAAAGATTTCCATAATGTTGCACAGGTGATTTAGTTTTAGTCATTAAATAATTATCACATGTGTTTTCACTATGGGAAATCCTCAAGACATGGCCTGTGGGAAACACTTTTATAGGTAAGTTTAGGTTTGCATTACGATTGTATGGCATCCTCTACAAATGCCTCCTCATTAACTGTAGATCAAATCTTCAAATTTGTACTTTTTATTGTATGTCTTTTAACTCCTTTGAATGTGATTTTTATGAAACAGTTAAATTATTATAATTTAATATATAAAAACACTGTCTGTCTGATGTATATCTATGTCATAAGAAGTTGTTGTGTAGTAATCACACATTTTGGATATCATATGAGTGGATGAGTTTGAAAGTCATATTCCCACATATATTGCTGAGATTGGAGGAACCTTTCCAGTTTATTCCCTAAACATTATGATCGGTGTTAATTGCAGTATTTGTTAATTTAGTGCCAGAAATGTCCACACTATTAAAATAAATAAAGTGATCAAAATGTATGTACCCCAAAATGGTCCCAATCAAAACTAAAACTCACCAATAAAAAAAAAACAAGCCCTAACGCTACTCCATAGATGGATATGTAAAAAAGTTTTGGGTGTGAAAATGTACAAAAATTGAAACACATAACAAAAACAATCTAAATTTGGTACATGCGTAGTTGCACTGACTTACATCTAAAGTTAACATGTTATTTTTTCCACGCAGTTAAAACTGAAACCCAAAAAAGAATGACTTGCATTTGCATTACATTTTTTCCCCACAATAATTTTTTTTTATAGTTTTGCAATACATTATATAAAACAGTAAACGGTCCCATGAAAAAGTACAACTTGTCCCAAAAAATCATGTCTTTATACAACTATGTCAACCGAAATGTTATGGTTTTTGGAAGAGAAAAAAAAAATGAAGAAAAATTGATTGCCCCTTTATTATGATAACAGTACCCCTTGTAAGCAATTAATTACTATAAGTCTAACTACTGAAACTCCTAGGGAGCACAAAGTTTGTACTATACTGTTTTGCATTACACAGTGATCACATTCTCTAGATTGGGATCTGCTCTGTCTAGTGGTTGTGCACTATGGCTACCTGTGCCCAGGGCCCCATCCCCAAAGGGGCCATTGGGATTCGATGCATCAGGTTCTCAGCCTGATGACGTGAATCCCGGGAGCTCCACAGCTGTATCGGCCGATACTGCGACAGAGTAGGGAGCTGAAAAGTCCCTGCTCTGCCATTAACTGACAGTAACGCACAGGACGTCGCAGTGCAGGTGGCGTGATGATGTCACTGCATCGTGACACCTGTGACAGTCCTGGAGGGAGAGACTTTGGCTGCTCCAATCATTGTGGCAGTGCGGTAAGGTGAGTAAAAGATTCTCATAAGGGGGTAAACTATTATTTATAGGGGGGCTATTATTTACAGTGGGGGGAACTAATAAATATAAGAGGGGGCTATTGTGTATAAGGGGAAACTATTGTTTATAAGGGGGTTATTATAAGAAATGAAATATTATATATAAGGAAGGGCTATTGTATATAATTGCTCCCCCTTATAATAGTCCTCTTATAAGGGGAGAAATGTTATAAGTAAGGGTGACATTATAAGGTTGAAACTATTATAAATAAGGGGTGAATTATTATTTATAAGGGAAGGTCTAATATATAAGGGAGGAACTACTGTTTGTAAGGGGGAAATTACAGTGGGGAGACTGTTATATATAATGGGGTTATTATATATAAAGGAGCTATAATAATAATAATCCTTTAATAGTCCCACCATGGGGAAATTCGGTGTGTTACAGCAGCAAGGATATGCAATGCAAATACACATACAATATATACAAAAACGTTCCAAGGTAGAGGCATCCCATTGATAGTAGACAGACAGATAGAAGGGTACAGGTAAAGAAGTAGCCGGGGGGGGGGGGGGGGGTGAGCGGAATATCACAACAGAAAGAAATTTCAGTTCTCTGTGTGGAATGATCTCCGCTTAGGTCGGTGTTGGTTGTACAGTCTGACCATAGCGGGGAGGAAAGACTTCCGATAGCGCTACTTCTCAGACTTAGGGTGAAGTAGTCAGTCACTGACAGTACTGCCCAGCGCTATCACTGTCTCATGCATGGGATGGGGAGTTATTCTCCTGCATGGAGCTCACCACGGACTGTATCCTTCTGTCACCCACCAGCTTCACTGGGTACAGTGGGCTCCCCAGGACAGAGCTGGCCCTTCTAATCAGCTTAGTTTACTTCTATCCCTGGTCGATATACTGCTCCCCCAGCAGGCCACTCCGAAGAAGATGGCTGATGCCACTACCGAGTAGAAAAAAGTCCTAAGAAGTGCCCCCTGGACTCCATAGGCTCTCAGCCTCCTAAGCAGGTAGAGCCTGCTCTGGCCCTTCCTGTACAGGACCTCCATGTGATCTGCCCAGTCCAGCTTATTATTAAAGACCACACCCAGGTACTTATAGGTGTTGACAATCTCGATGCTTGTCCCCTGGATGTCCACTGGTTTAGGAGGGCATCTGAATTTACGAAAGTCCACCACAATCTCCTTGGTCTTCCCAGCGTTAATCCTCAGATGGTTCCGCTGGCACCAGTCCACAAAATCCCGGTTCAGTTCTCTGTACTCCCTGTCATCTTCTTCTGTGATGAGACCTACTATTGCAGAGTCATCAGAATACTTGATTACTGCTTCGCACACTCTTGGCATTCTCTGGATGAGCTTCAAGAGGTAGTCACCTGAAATGGTCTTCCAACAGGTTCAGTATTCCTTCAATTTTGAATAAATCCCCAACAGTGTCACCAGCAAAACACCCCCACACCATCACACCTCCTCCTCCATGCTTCACGGTGGGAACCAGGCATGTAGAGTCCATTTGGTCACCTTTTCTGCGTCGCACAAAGACATGGTGGTTGGAACCAAAGATCTCAAATTTGTACTCATCAGACCAAAGCACAGGTTTCCACAGGTCTAATGTCCATTCCTTGTGTTCTTTAGTCCAAACAAGTCTCTTCTGCTTGTTGCCTGTCCTTAGCAGTGGTTTCCTAGCAGCTATTTTACCATGAAGGCCTGCTGCACACAGTCTCCTCTTAACAGTTGTTGTAGAGATGTGTCTGCTGCTAGAACTCTGTGTGGCATTGACCTGGTCTCTAATCTGAGCTGCTGATAACCTGCGATTTCTGAGGCTGGTGACTCGGATGAACTTATCCTCCGCAGCAGAGGTGACTCTTGGTCTTCCTTTCCTGGGGCGGTCCTCATGTGAGCCAGTTTCTTTGTAGCGCTTGATGGTTTTGGCCACTGCACTTGGGGACACTTTCAAAGTTTTCCCAATTTTTCGGACTGACTGACCTTCATTTCTTAAAGTAATGATGGCCACTCGTTTTTCTTTACTGCTTTTTTCTTGCCATAATACAAATTCTATCACTCCATTCAGTAGGACTATCAGCTGTGTATCCACCTGACTTCTGAACAACACAACTGATGGTCCCAACCCCATTTATAAGGCAAGAAATCCTACTTATTAAACCTGACAGGGCACACCTGTGAAGTGAAAACCATTTCAGGTGACTACCTCTTGAAGCTCATCAAGAGAATGCCAAGAGTGTGCGAAGCAGTAATCAAAGCAAAAGGTGGCTACTTTGAAGAACCTAGAATATAAGACATATTTTCAGTTGTTTCACACTTTTTTGTTAAGTATATAATTCCACATGTGTTAATTCATAGTTTTGATGCCTTCAGTGTGAATCTACAATTTTTATAGTTATGAAAATACAGAAAACTCTTGGAATGAGAAGGTGTGTCCAAACTTTTGGTCTGTACTGTATATATGTATATTTGTTCAGAAACTGTAATGAGCAGCGTTCAGGATAAAGCTAAGTATGTACCCCATGGAAGTTATATCCCTTGTCAAAAGGACAGTGTTCCCAGGAGCATTAAACAGGGGTTTTCCCAGAACACAGTAGCAAAACCTGTCTCTTTTACAATAAGGAAGGTAAACTGATTTCAGCCTGATCAAAGATGCTTTGCAAAACAGTAAACATATCTGATCCAAATGATAGCACTGGTCAAGAATTGTAAAATACTTTCCCCATAATTACACCAAGCTTCTCAAGCTTCTTCAAGGCAGGAATGCCATTAGGGGTTCACTAGGAGTAAATACATTTTTCAAGGGGACCCCTGCAGTAATATGGTTGGCAGTCACTGCTTTAGAAGATAGTCACACTGTTGTAATATTGTGCAGCAAAGTACATCATATTAGCCTTGGAGGGTATTTTTGATGTATGTGAATAGGGATATTTGATTTAGGAACATTGAGAAACACTATTTTACATATCTAGAGATAACTGGAGTATAGTCTATAATTTCTGCTAATCAAACATCATAAAAATAATCCTGTGCTTATAATATATAAAACACAGGTACATAGCTCAGCAGTACAGTAGTATATGAGCTAAATGAGTACTGCAATACGGTCTGTTTTATTTGTGCATTTGTTAGAAATGAATGACCTTCAGACTGTGTTAGACTGGATTCATACAGTTTTTGATCAGATTTACTTAGGCAAAGCCAAATTATAAAATAGTTTTGTAACCATTCTTGTGTCCACTAACAAAATGGCATCAACATTGCATGTGTAAATCCAGCTTTCTAAAGGAATTGACAACCAACTGAATAAATGCTAAGCATAAAGTACTTTTATACACATATAATGATAAGAATTGAATCAAAAGTTCGATCTTCACAAACTGAATCTCGTAAATCCACCTTTATTTTCTATAGTGACTTCTATGCATACATTTGAATTGCTAAAGGATTTGGTTTGACTGACATTTTTGGGGAAGATAGTGCCCTACAGTCATGTGCTACTAGTTTGCCAATGCTACTGTCTTTACTTTATTACTTTTATTAGTATCCTAGGTGTCAAGCTAAATATTTTTATATCTATTGTTCATTTCAATTGATGTTTATATGTGTTCTACTGAATTATAACTAATTCGATGTGAACTTTTTAAGAAAGTTTACTTTAAGCTCTGCAAGTACTCCCCCCCCCCCCCTTGCTGTATGTTACTTTTTAACGAGTTAATCTTTTCGGCAAGTTATATCATAAAACAAAGAACAGTATCTTTCAAACATAAGTGTATTTTATATGTGCAGCATGAAGTGTTTTGTATAGTTGGGTCTTTTGATTCTTCAAATAAATGTTTCTGACTGTTGCTAGTGATTTTTTTTTCTACTAAAGGAAAGCTAAGAGTTTAAAGTTGGATATAATATCCTGTAATGTATGCAAATTACACTGAGCTAGATATATTTTATTTTACTAGATTTTTTAAGCCTCTGCGTTACCAAGGATAATAAAAAATGAATCCCTGAAATGTGAAAATCTATTTTCCTATCTGTCTTTTTATATTTTATTTTAAAACAAAACATATGAATTACCGATAATTTTTATTATAATAACAGACACGAGTGACAATACTATATTTTATATATATAACATTTTCAAAACATTTGAGCATGTCTAAATTTCACTATAATAGACAATCACTATTGCTGATTATATTTTTATTTTTGCAATGAACGTTGTAAATCTAATAAGTTACTTTCAATTGTACTTAGTA
Organism: Leptodactylus fallax; assembly: GCA_947044405.1. NCBI lineage: Eukaryota > Metazoa > Chordata > Amphibia > Anura > Leptodactylidae > Leptodactylus > Leptodactylus fallax. The sequence goes on from CAMRHE010000024.1 coordinate 7,484,101, forward strand.
GTCACATCACATTAGAGGTCTGCAAACATTTTATTGATCACTGCTATCTCAAACAGGTAAAACAATGACATTCCATATATTGTCAAGAATCTCCATTGCCTTGAACACATTGTTTATAAGATGCAAGCAACAACATAAATTATCTTTCAGAAAAAAAAAACCTTTTACAGAATTGTGGGTCACAAAAGCAAACATTAAAGAAATATATGGCACTTAGTTTACATATTCTGTTAACATAGGATCTTCCACATCATACAAACACATAGAGCAACATGAACACATACTGTATACAATAGCTAACATTAAATATAAATATAAGAAGGTAATTTCTAGTCGGATGGAGGTTATAAAATCTATTTGTTATGACTGCACTGGACTGAATCAAACAAGTCTTCTATAGGTGTGGTATACTATTCTCTGTTTGTTAGGCTGTGTTTCCACCCTCAGATTTTTAATGTAGTTTTTGAAGTCAAATCCAGCTGTGGAGTATAAAGGGCTTCTCCTCTTTTTTTCCCACTCCTGGTTTTGGCTTTAAAAACTGCATGAAAACCCCTAGCCTTAGTAGTAAATATGATATTTAAAGATTTACACAAGTCATCATCTGTTCATATTGCCTCATCCATTCCTGACATCCAAACAGGTACAGCACCTACTTAAAGACATACCTGTAAACTTTTTATGTTTGGTTGTTTTGTCAACCTACATTCATGCACTTTTTAGGCTGCATTGACAGTCATCTGAGCAGTTGCTTCTTTCCTCTTTGTTGTTCTTTAAAGCACTAATTACACCTTATATATAGATAAAATATAAATGAAAAGATGACCAACTTTATAAAAATATTGCCGCCTCAATGATCCTGAGTCATGCCCTGTATTGTAGACCACAGCTTTATTCACAAATCTGATGGAAATAGTTGACAAGCTGTGTCAAGATATGAATTGAATTATACTATTTGTAAATATTACAGCACCACTCAATGCATACATTTGTTTCCCCCATCTAATATAAAACTGTAAATCCCAAACAATCCCTTAAACATCTTAGTTGAATTAATATAATGCAGTGGGACAGTTAATTTGAATTATATCAATTTAATAGGGTTGTTTTTCGTCATTGTACCAGAATTCTGGTGAGGTTTTTTCCCTGTTTTGTGCTTTTTTTTTTCTTGTATGTTTTGCACCTAATGCACTTTCTTTTTTTCAAATGTGTCTTGAAATGTGGGTATGCTTTAGATGGTACATACAGGTGCATCTCAATAAATTAGAATATCATTGAAACGTTTCTTTCTTTCAGTAATTAAATTAAAAAAGTGACCTCCTATATTTTCTAGATTCTTTACACACAGAGTGTTCTATTTCAAGTGTTTTATTTCTGTAAATGTTGATTATGGATTACAGGTAATGAAAACCCAAATCTAAGAAAATTTGAATATTTTAAAAAAGTTCAGTATTGTAAATTCAGTGTGTCACCTGCCAAGGTTTCCTAAGCCTTTATATGGTCCCTCAGTCTGGTTCAGTAGGACACACAATCATGGAAGATGCTGATTATGAATTGTATTACTGAATTACTGAAATGAATGAATGTTTCAAAAATATTCTAATTTATTGAGATGTACCTGTAGTTGCATAGCTAATTCACTATATGCGACTTTTTTAAAAGTTGCACATTTTTTTGTACAAGCATACTCAACTTCTAACTTGACTAATAAAAAAAATACACCAAAAAGTCTGGACAACAAATTGTGATGAATTTGTGAACCAGAATTAATCAGACATTTTGATAAATTTGTTAAAAAAGCAACACTAGAAAAAAAAACATCCCCAATGCCTCATGTGAAGTTAACACTTACTAGATTGGAAATCAAGCCAGCAGAGAAGGCTGAGAGATTTCAGGCTGTAATTTATGAACATGGCAAATTAATGTATTAAATAACCTTGCACACAGTCAGGCATAACATTAAAACCACTTTCCTAATATTGAGTAGGTCCAACTTTGGCCACCAAAACAGCTCTGACCTTTTGGAAAATGGACTCCATAACACATTAAAAGGTGTCCTGTGCTATCCGGTATCAATTTGTTAGCAGTGAGTCTTATTAGTATCAAGGTGGGGCCTCTGTGGATCAGACTTGTTTTTCCTCCACGTCTCACAGATGCTTAATCAGATTGAGGATGGGGCCCCATGTGCCATAAACGCCACTGAAATCTGAAAAATTTGAATGCAAAGTTAACACATTGAACCTTTGTCGTGTTCCTTAAAACATTCTTGAACAATTTTTATAGTGCAGCTGGGTACAGTGTTTTGCTGCAAGAGGTTACTGTCATTAAATAATAATGTTGCTATGAAGGTATGTACTTGGTCTCCAACATTGTTTAGGTAGATGTTACATGATGCATAAAACTGCAAGAATGCCAGGATCCAAGATTACCCAACAAAACTTTGCCAAGAGCACACTGCCTCTGCTGGCTTCCCTTCTTCTCATAGTGTATCCTAGTGCCATTTCTTGCTCTGGTAAGTAATGCAAACACAGCAGGCCACCCAAATGCTGTAAAAAAATGGTATCCATCAGACCAAGACATCTTACATTGCTCTATGATCCAATTCTAATGCTCACTTGTCCACTGTTGTAGTTTTCAGGGGTAGGCAGGTGTTAACATGAGCACTCTGACTGATATGTGGCTACACAGTGAGTTTTGATATAGTTGTCTGTATACCTTTCTGTCATCGCCAACTTTAACCCCTTCTCAACATCCACCGTACTATTACAGTGGATGTCAGGTCTTTAAATATGGCACCTGCTCAGAAGCAATGCTTTAACTAAGCATTGTCATGGAGAGTCTGTCCCCTACACCTGTACTCAGTGCATGTATGTAGAAATGTAGCATTTGCCAAAGGGGAATGATCACTTGAAATGGCTGTATCTTTGGTTTTATACAATCTATACCTATACCTGGTGTTGGTATCAAATAAAAGCTGAGATTCACAGCTTTCATACAATGCCAAGATTGCAGTAAAGTAAATCAAAAAATGGAGATATCACCAGTTAAACACACAGTCGGGAAAGTGATTTTTATATGCATCATGTAAAGCTCAAATTCTTGTCTTTGTTTTTAACTAGTGATATCTCAGGTTATTTTATAGATAGTACTGCAATACTGACAGCTCATGATAGCTGAGAAACTCTGACCACCCCCTCCCTCTTCATTGGCAAATGGTACAGGGATATGCCATTATCTTATGATCGCTGGAGGTCCGATCTTCACTAATCCTAAAAATAAAGGGACCACTCTATTTCTTAGTTTTCCCTATACTGTGGTGTATACCACTAGACCTGGCTGTATCCTGCAGTGAACTAATGTTCCACCTTGTATTAGGTAAATATGGCTTGTCCCTATTGGACAACACCTTTAAAGGGGTATTCCCATGAGCCTAACCATATCTATATTTATAGATAATTAAAAGTTAAACATTTTTGCAAATATAAGTAGTTAAAAATTCTGCAGAGTTTTAAAGATTTTCTCTAACCATCTTAGTGCCGACAGTCTTGTTGTCTTGATTGGTTGCCAATGGATACGACCACAAGTGCAGAAACTTTCTATGGTCTGGGACTTGTCGAAAACCCACACATGATGTCCTTATTGTAGGTGCGTTATCAGGAAGGGACGCTACATGTATGAGAAGATATCCCGGCCACAATAAGGACATCATGACTGATTTTCTGACCTTAGAAAGGTCCAGCATCCATGGTCATATCCACTGGCAACCGATTAAGACAACAGACTGTCACCACAAGATATTTTGAGAAAATCTTTAAAACTCTGCAAAATTTTTAAATACTTACATTTGCAAAAATGTTTAACTTTTAATTATCTACCAATTTAAAAATGGTTATGTTCATGGGAATACCCCTTTAAGTGAATAGGTTTGGTTGTGGTTTCTTGTACAGCAAAGTCACCAGAAGCACTGCCGTGCAGAGAAAACTAGGAGAAGCAGCATTAAACCAGTGCTACAACTCTTTTATTCTTATGATTGATGAGGGTTCATTGATCATAAATTAATGGCATATTCTAAGGATATGATATCACTATACAAAGGGAATACCTCTTTAGTCGTTTAGATAATGAAAAGTTATAAAACATTCTAACATACTTTGTATCCAAATGCCTCACCAGATTTCAGATTTACTGTTTGTGAACAGAAACTTTCTTGTTTATGTCTAGTGGCTGAATACCAATGAAGACTACTTACAGTAATTAATTCTTATACAATCTGGGCAATTCTTAACCTGTTTAAGAACAGGCCATTTACCTTACTCATAACCATTTTACGTGTTTTAGTAACATGCAGTTTTGAAAGTGATATTTGATTAAAAACATATTTTTGTGCTGATACATAGAGCTTTATTTTTATGTTAATTTTTATTATTTTTTGTTAAAAATGGAAAAAGTATACCTTTTTATGTTATCAAAGGTGGAACTAGAATCTGTGGTGTCAGCTTTTTTTAAAAATTTTATGTTATTTCTTTTTTTGCTTTTTTTTTATTCTTTATTTTTATTGTGTTGATTGTCTCTGTAATTGGGGCTCACCGTAACAATACAGCTTCCTGAGACTTATTTGCCTAGCTGCTCTTGCAGTTACTGAACAATTGTAATCTTTGGGGCAATGTCAGGCTTTCCTTGTAGAGTTGTATCCTGAGATTCCAGATATTTTAAGTCATCCAGCAGTCTACAATTATTTAATAAACTAAATACATCAGTATCACAAAGTTGCTATGTGTCAGAGGTAAAATGTATCAAGCTGATGTTCAGGCTGTTAAATTCTAAGGATAACACAGTGAAGCTCCTGCAGCACTCTGGGTTGCCAATATTTTCACTGAACATAGCAAAACATTTATTGGAAAAAACTAAAGTATAAATGGACCAGTACAGTAAATCCAGAACCAGGTGCAAAAGCCTCAGAAGGAGCGACCTCTCAATTGGTCTCCAGGGGTTATTACTGACTATCATTATCTTAGTACACAGAGTATATTTTTAGATATATGTCTTCTTACTGCTTCTGTTCAAAGATCTGTATAATCTTTATTTATGTGCTATAGACATATACATGATCACCGCAAATTTCTTTACACATATACATAACTTTCTGGCTTTCCTTTAAGATGGTGCAAAAGATATTATCCCATACACTCTGTGCATGCACACTAATATCTTGGTAAATCCTTAACCAAGATGGTGCAGATCATACTCATGTGGTGCCCATTGCACATGAGCATTTGCTGTTCCTCAGACTCTGATGTACTTGATTTTTTAATTTTTTTGGCCGAATTGAGAACTAGTGTCTTGAACATGCATGGTAGGAAGGTTGTGATTCAGCTATGACAAGTACTTTTTCCCTCTGGTAATAAACAAAAATGTTCTTATTTACTAACTGCAAGCACTTTTTTTTTTTTTTTTTTTTTAAACAGTGAGAAACTAAAATACCAAGTATGCAATATTTAGTTATGTATTTACATAAAGCTGGAAATCTCATTTACAAGTAAGTCCAGGCTATAAAAATGGTTAAAAACTTAACCCCCTATATCATATAACATTGGTTAGCGCTCTGATCATGCAAACAGCTGTATTGAAGCTATTATAATCTGTGTGCACTGCTAGCAACATATCATGCTGACAGATCTATATAAAAAAAAACCCTACTGAAAAAGCTGAAACACTGTGCTATGTCTATTGCTGAGAAAGGCTATGGCTACGTCAGCATTCCCATAGACAGTGAATGTAGCAGCAATGCACATGCTCAGCCTGGATCCAAAATTCTCATGACAAGTGGGTACATGCTGGCCGTTTCTTCATCTATATAGTGTGCCGAGTTATTGCTATCAACTCTTCCAAAATCTTCCCCTTTATTTTCTCATGTATGTTTCGTTCATGATAGCAAGAATACGGATGTTTAAATTTGTTTTTTTTTCCAGAACTTACACAGAGGTATGTAACCAACTCCTGTTCTTTGCATCCTTTAATAGGTGCCAGTCCACAAATTCTGGCACCTGTTAGAATTTTTTTCTCTAGCCCCTCTTAATTTTGGTGCCTGATATGCCAGTTACATTCTGTATTGTCAGGTGGGTGGAGCAGGCAAGGAGGTTTACAGTATCAGAGAGCTGTGAATCAAAACCCCTTGCCTGCTTCTCTTTGAGAGCACCTACTTGACAGTATAGAGCCTAATTAGCATATCAGACACCAAAACTAAGTGCATTGATTGCTCTGGAACGACAAGGGCTATAGAAAAAGTTCCAATGGAGCGGTGCCTATTCAAGGATGTAAAGAACTGGAGCTGGTGGAGGTGGCGAAAAAGGAAAAAAAAAAATCACTCCTTAGTGTACATGTCCAGTCACGATGCAAAAGTCCGATTCGGCACATAAAGGGGTTGGCCAATTTCAGACTAATATTGAGAAACAAATATTATTGTTTGTATAATAAAAAGTTGTACAATTTTCTAATATACTTTCTATCAATTCCTCACGGTTTTCTAGATCTCTGCTTGCTATCATTCATTCTGCTTACCTCTAGTGGATGAAATTCTGACCACAGTCATGTGATGATACACACAGGAGCAAGCTGTACACCTGTGAGTTCATCACATGACCATGGACCCTAAATCACATGACCATGGTCAGAATTTCATCCACTAGAGGTAAGCAGAATGAATGACAGCAAGCAGAGATCTAAAAACTGTGAAGAATTGATGTAAAAAGTATATTGGAAAATTGCACAACTTTTTATTATACAAACAATAACATTTGTCTCTCAGTATTGGTCTGAAAGTGGCCAACCCCTTTTAACACCATTTCATGCGAGTCTGCAAAGGACAAACCTGTTAGCTATATGCTACACGGCATATACTTTTCCTGTGGGGAGCAAAATTCCCAGGTCGCTGTGGGATATGTTTATGGTCATGTTTAAACTAACTCTACTTTGTGGAAAACTGTACGAGAAAGAGAGTGAGTAGGTGCGGTGTGTTGTAGTGGGTATATAATGGGGTCTGGTCACAGAAGCAGCTAACTGTTCTGATTCAATTCCTGTTTAGGCATCATGTGAAGTAGAACCTAAAAAACAATTAGCAAAAGCATGTTATGCTTAACTAGCATGGGAAAAAGAGTCAGTAAACTAGACCAGTTGTGGATGGAGGGGTAAACTACTGATTTTAGTGCTTGTGCCCGTTTCATGTCTTAGGTTAAGTTAAACACTGTCAAAAAGCAAAAGCAATTATGAGACATGATGCAGTATGGAAGGATATATGTCTCTGGAGCAACGCTCCAATCGCTAATCGGACAGGAAAATGCTGCAGTATGAAGGAATGCAGGCAAATTGCATCTCATGCTCGATGGGTTTAGCTGCAGTGCAACTTGCATTTCCTGCTGCTGAGCACTTCACCAATATCCTATGCCTACTGTACTTACCATACCATCAGTATGTCTTTGGGAGGAGATCCACACAATCACAGGGAGAACATAAAAACTCCATGCAGAGGTTGTCCTTGGCTTGTTTTGAACCTAGGACTAGTGCTAACAACTGAGCCACCACGTTCCTTCATATTGACTGTCATACAATGTGGCATTGCGTCAAAACCTAACAATTTTCATATGATTTGCACTTTACTTGCAGTGGTTCATAGTTGTTTATAAATGGTTCCTATATATATTTGCAAGCTGGCGTCAACCACAGGACTCACAGTACTCCATCCCTTTGCACTTGTGAATACCTTCTATACTTACATTACGATGATGTGTGGTGTCTGCATTCCATACAGTAAATGACTGAGCCCATAACATGTGACACTTTGCCCGTTCTGTTCACTCTTAACCTAACTCCACCATATTAGACATTTGGGGGAACCTAATGGTTCATATATATATATAATTTTTATATATATATATATATATATATATATATATATATATATATATATATATATATATATATATATATATATATATATATATATATATATATATATATATATATATATATATATATATATATATATATATATATATATATATATATATATATATATATATATATATATATATATATAGGGTAAACAGCACTGATAAGATAATATAGTCTGTGCAAGGATATGGACGTGTGAGACAACAAAAATTCTGTTGCCCACTCATTGTCTGCTATATCACATGGACAGTAATTGTACAACTTTCTATTATACAAACAATAACATTTGTCTTTCAATATTGATCTTAAAGTGGACAACCCCTTTAATGGCACATAATATACCTTGTGCAGCAAGATTCTATATGTTTTACACTGGGGATAGCTGATATGGGGTGCACAGTGCTGTGCCCACTTTTATTCTGTTTGTCGATATTTTATTTTCTATTGTTAGATTTGCTTATTTGTAAACAGTGATCTTGACAGCACAACATTGTGTAAAACTGATGAGGCAGTTTTAAGGAAATGTGGAATAACTGTCCAGATTAAGTCACCGTTTATTCTCAGGGTGTTCTGTGGTGAATATGTGACTATTATAGGACTGAGTCATTGCCATGCATTGCTGTTTATACTACTGCTGGTAAATGGTGCTATTAGCAGAGCCACCGCCTGTGCCAGTCCAGTGCCACATCATCAAGGATGACATTCTCCATATACTTCGTTAGTAAACTGTCAATAATTTAGGGCCAGCTCCAGTTTCATCTTTGTACAGATGGTTAGAGATCACTGTGTAGTGAGTCCTGGTCCACACAAGGGGCTAGAGATGCGCATCCTACTTATGTACTACTGACTATCCCCACATAACTCCACACATTCCCGCGCTCCGCCTACATCACCGCCACCACCACAGGGGTCAGCGCCATATAGCACGCCTATGGCGAACACAACCTTGTGTAAATTTACGGTTCAAGACTGCAACGGAATTTCAGGATTAGGCTTCTGCTTCACTTGCCTGATCGCTGGAATTCTGTCCTCTAACATTCTGTGTGGTACTATGATGTATATGGCAAGTGACGTGCGGATTGCTGCACTTTATGTAGCGTACAAGTATCACGTGATTAGCGAATTTTGGCCAATAAAATAAGTTCGGGAGCGCTACCTGTCCTGAGGAGCGCGGCTAGTCACTGCGCGTTATGTACTATTGTAAGTCAGGTCACTGTCTCAACTCTTCGTGTACTGGATCCCCTGACTGTTCTTGTCTGGCCGCTGCTTCTCATACAGTGTCCCGTCATGACAGCAGCCCCCGGTATAGTAAGAAGGTGGCGGGTGGCACTGCTGTCCCTCATAGCATTGTACCATTGGGATTCTTCAGGTTCTCCTCAGCACAGTCTGTGATGACTGAGGTCCTCTCTTTCTTGCGCCCTTTCCAAGCCTAGGCTAGTATTTAGGAAGTCATTAATCACATCCCCTCCCCCGGAAAGAGATGGCGGAGCAAACCTGTGAAGTTGGATCCAGCAGCCGCCTTCACCCCACCCCACCCCACTCGTCTAAGAAGGAAAAAAAAACACACACACACTGAAAGTTCCACGTTTTAACCCAATATCTCACTTCCTTATCTTCTGGCAAAGCAGAGGTTAAAAGTTCAGAAGCAGGGTCTGTGCCTAGAGCTGGCTGCAGAGTAGAGCCACTTGTCACACACAGCTCGGCAGTGTCACGCTTCTGTAGTATTATCTATAACAAACAAGGTGGCGGGGCTGTAGCGCAGAGCGCGCCGCTGTGCCGGCCAGTCAGCCAGCCACCAGTCTATGTGTGTATGACTCGCAGGCGTGTTTAGGGCTTCATTCATAAATGATTTCCGTGCTGGTGCGGAATGAGGCGTCTATTGGCTGAGTGCAGCCGCTGCCAGCCCCTCCAGGCTCCGTGGTGAGATTAGTAACAAGGAGGCATGTAATTGACAGAGTCACGTGTGCTGGATGAGGGGGCCGGGGAGCGAGCGCAGCGCAGGGAGCAGCACAAGAGGGAGAGCACGCTAGACCATGCGAGCTAAATTTGGGATCGCTCCAAATCAGGATGTCACATTGATGCAGCAGATCACCCCCATCACCGAGGAAACTTCTCATCTGTCGTGTGTGAAGAAGGCGGCGTCATGGCCGAAGGTTCATAGCCTTGTATTTTTCTTCTAGTGTAATGTTTATCTGCTAGACAATCGCTGCTTTTCAGTCGGCCGAGACAGGAGCATAAGCAGGGGGAGGGGAGCTGCTGCAACCTACTTCTACCAGAACGCGTGGCTAGTGCTGCCAGGAGTCCGGAACCAGGCACAGGAGACGGGCTATTGTCTGCACTGCCCTGGCGGCTACTGTGGCTTTCTGCTTCCTACACGTAACCTTGAGAGTAGATGCTCCACCTGTCCCGCTCTCTCCAAGTAAACATAGGAGCGGGGTATACACAACGTGCAATAACAAGTTGTTGAGCAATCATGCCCACCCCTCACACTCCGTGTATGATCACCTACATATGTCTGTAGCGCACGGGGCACGTTCAGGTCACGATAGGTAGGTGCCTAGGGATGGAACCAGTGCCATGTTCACTATGCATCATTGTTTCTCTGTGCTCTCTTACCCAGGAGGGGCTGGTAAAGGTGGCAGAGAAGAGCAAGGGAAACTGCCTGAGCAGGAGGAAGATGAGGAGGACATCCAGGTCCTGCGTGGTGCAGGCCACTGCAAATGGTTCAATGTGCGGATGGGATTCGGTTTCATCTCTATGACAAGCCGGGGAGGGAAGTCCCTTGGAGAGCCCGGTTGATGTTTTTGTACACCAAGTAAGTGGACCCTTTTCCTCCCCCTCCTTGCTAGCCACCCACTATGAGATGCATAAACCACCCACTTTGACTCTAGTCAGGCATCCGTTGTGCCTTGCTTGCTGTCTTTTTCAGTACTTTAACTCTGTTCTGTGGATGGGTTGATAGAAGTAAACTTCAGTGGATGCTGGGGACTATTCTCCTGGTGCTTGTGAGCCCTTGTTCAGCATGGGTGTGCAGTACTTGCGGAAGCATAGCCAGGAGTGTGTTACTCTATACGTGCCTATAATAATGGCACACATACATTCAGCCCTATATAATGGCCTGAGTTGCCCCAGTTGAGTACAAGGCTTAATGTTAAACGTGTTCTTTAACGGAGCTAGGAATCTGCTGCTTGATTCTTTTAGCCTTCATAGCGTTGCCCAAAGAAAGGCCTAACCACCACCAAAAGACAGGGAGTCCATAATAAACTTAATGGCTGTGCTGTAAAAGGGCCATGTTGCATTTACTCTGGTTGTGAACAGCAGGAACTCTCATGTGTACCAGCTCTGTCTCTTTAAGGGCATTGAAGTCAAGCAAGCATGTGGCCAGAGGCAGTTCATGTTTATACTTTATGTGTGGACTGTGTACATGTATTTTACTTTTTCTCAGGCCCACATATATATAGTCTTCAACACACAGATATTTTTAGTGGATGGTTTATAAACCACAGTGGCTTCTCAGAGTAAACATAAGGGACTTAGTGAATTGTTTATCCACTTCTGTGTGTGGCATATATGGAACACTAATACTTGTATAGTACAGGGTAAGTCTATTCAGATTAGGACCCTTTACAAGAAACCTAGAGCTCAACAAACAGCAGGATTATATTTTGGCAGGTTGGTGTAATAAAAAAAAAGCCATTCTGGTATAGAATGACCTGACTTCTCAGTAAGTAGTTTTAGAAAGAGAATTTCCATAAGTAACACTGCACACGATTCCTTTAAGGACTGAGTCTCTTTGATTAATAGTCCTCCTTGTCCCACCCATACTGTTCCAATATCCTCTTGTGATTGCTTTGATTGGGGCCATGATACAGCCCCAAAGAAACAAAGCTCTGGTGACATGGAGCTTGATGGGTCACATGGGGACATCTCTGCTCTTTGCTGGATAGCTTATGCTAAGGCCCGGCGCTCAGTGCTTTGTCTTTTTCAACAAATAGGTGTCGAGTGTGAAATCAAACGCGTGGGAGATTATTTTTTTTGTAATGTCTGAGAGTTTTGGTTTTTTTTTGTTTTTGTTTTTTTTTGTTTTTATTTAACCTTCCTATTTTCTCCTTCTTGCACTTTGTGATATCAGCCAGTCCATAGTATGTTTTTGTATGCATTTTTTTTTTCTTTAGATCTTGTTACCTAAATCTTTGTTAGATTAGATAGCTATCAGTCCTTAGCTCCTTTTTTCATTTGAACCTTTTCAAGGTTGTTAAATTGTTTTTTACGATCTCATAAATTTGCTTTATAGATGAATAAACTAAAAGAGAAAAAAACAAAACTTCCTCTTTCTGTAACTGTGTATCTTTTATCTTTAGATTTTTCATCTTTGGTAAATAACAGTTCATTGCATGCTTCTGATCAGAGAACTATAAAACTTTGGTGATGCATAATATTTTGTAATATTAATGCGCTCCTTACAGACATGCTTGGTTAGGTGCACATATTTGTCACCAAGTACAGGCATTAATATAGACATTAATTTAGACAGGAACCATCCTCCAGACTAATGACAGCTGAAATAATGATCTAAGTACTAAATGACCTAATTTACATATTGTAGATTGGTGGTTCAGCTGTTGACTGAATTTGTCACCTTATGAATGTTTGTTTATAAACAATCTTGTACATTTTCTGTATGGTGTTTTTTCTTTGTATGCATTATTCTGTATCAAGGCTGATGTGTTATTTATTCTTGTAACTTGGCATGTAGAAATATCTATATAGTGTGTATGTGTGTGTATATGTGTGTGTATATATATATATATATATTAGTGTGTGTGTGTGTGTGTGTGTTCATACAGGTATAATCCATTATGAAGAGCTTAATCCATAAGAGAGCATTTTGGATTTATTTAGCAATATTGTTTATGAAACTGACTGTTAATTATCATATCAGTACATGCATATACCTATAGGCTTTTATTTAAATATATATTAGTACAGGAAGATCGTGACTTGATTGGCTGCTGTAGTGGACACAAGGAACAAGAAGTTATCTATAACTGGTAAAGGGCCATTATAGTTAAGTTCTAACAGTGTGAACAGGCACTTGACAGGAAGTTTTGGTTATTGGTCACATTTTTGTTAAGTTAATGACAACTGAATGCAGTGATGTGTATATTGTCCAGTATATCAAGTTCTGTTTTGTGTGGTAGTAAATATTATAATGCTGTCAATTTATAACTTAAGGTGATATAGACAGTGTAATTTCTTTATTATAAAATGTAGTGCTTATGCAATGTATTTTTTATATTGCTTAATAAGAGATCCACTTATAGTATTTATAATTTGTGACTATGCAGTTTGTGCAGTAATGTTTTTTGACATATATCAGTAGTTTCTGTGACATGGTGTAATGTTTTCCTTCTGTGATTTTTAACCACTAAAAGCTGATTTGTCTTCTGGAGATATTACTCATTAAAACGTTTTATTAGCACTTATTAATGAGTGAAATAAGGTTATAAAATCGCTATTTGTTCTCGTTTCTGTTTTGTTTTTCTTTATGGTTTTCAGGATGACCTTTTTTTTATTTGTAACTCTAAACAGTGTAATAGAATTCAAGAGGGATGAGGTTTAAAATATATTCACTTTATTCTGTGGCTTGTTTTGCTTTGGCATTACTATGACTTACAATATTACAATTGATTTGAGTGCTATATATGTATTACCTGGCAAAATGTAAGCTTATATTCTAATGGGATATATCCAATTCCTCATGAATTATGTTATAGATCCAATTGCTTCACGTTTTTAACACTTTATTTAATTTTGGTAAGGTAAATAGTAAAATCTACTTACAGTGCCATGGTTTGTTGCTCAAATTCATTTTTTTAAGTAAAAAGAACTTATTAGACTGTAATAAAGTTTCTGCTAGATAAAATGATTAAGAATAGTGGCCTTTAATTACAAGTGTATTCACTTTTGTAAACCAATGTTAGAAGCTTTGTTAATGTTTTATAGAAATTCTAGAAACTAGTAATCACAAATATTTATTTGTTGAATTAACTCACATTTATTTTTGTTTATTTTATAAGATACTGCCAAGTGTGTGTATGTGTTTGTGTGATACACTGACCAAGTTCTCTGTACGTAAAGCCATATACTCTTGGTGGTTTGTATATTTTTGACTGTTTTTGGTGCTCTGTTATCACATGGCCCTTTCCATTTTTACAGATTTGTTTTTAATGTCCTTGTTTTGCCTATTTTATATAGCCTCTGAACTTTTATTTCATTGTTTTGTTTGTTTTAAAAATAATTTCTTTAGTATCACGTAAATATCCTGGTGCATATAAATGCTTTAATATAGATATTAGCTGGTGGCTACTTCAAATGGTTATTGTGCTGATTGTGATGTCCATTTAATTGGTGACTAAAAACAATTTTCTGTCAGTGAGAACAATATGTCAGTGTAGATGTTTGATCTCTAAAATGTTTATTATGTTTTATTCTTAATATTCATACAAATCTGGTGTTTACTAGACCATATATCCAAAGATATTTCACTGTGTCTTAGCAAAACTTAAAAAAGTACTTTCTTTACTGTTTATTGCTAATAGATCCATTCAAATATATAGCAGGGTTATCTGATGCTGAAAGTGACACAAATTTGCCATGTTTCTAAACAGGAGTTGAACAATATTCCCATTGACATGTTGTGTCTTGCAATCCTTATTGGTGCAAATGGTAGGCACCAGATGCTCTCCCCTTCATCTATTTATCTTTATGTTGAAGAATATGCCACATTTATTCTGCAGTTCTTTGCAATTTTTTTTAAATTATTCTTATCAGTAGCCAAAATAGTGATATCACAGTAATAACGTTCCTCTACTAATCTGCCTAGACAGACAATTCATTTTAGTTTTAATTGGGGGTATAAGCTGTTCTGTGTATGGAAGAAAGGTTTCCATTGATTGGACAGTCATAGTACATACTTGAAGTGGGGGTGCTTTAGTTAAAGCACAACTAAACTTTCAAACATCTCCTGTCTATCTGGCAGCATTTCTGTCATTAATAAGTTTTGTAATATATTTGCTTAAAATGTCTTGTTTGTTTCGGTGAAATCCTGCACTTTATTTTTCACTTGCTTCTCTATTGAGAGTTTACCCTGCTTCTCACTGTGCAGGGATTTGTGTAATAGAAGGAAAAGAAGGCTATGGTGGAATCACTTCTAACAGTTATATCTCAGGCATTGTAAAATTTCTAGATGTGCTTTCTGGTGTTGAATGAAGGAGGAGATTCTCATCTTTCATATGGTGCTAAGGTTTCAATTCTACCTGTATTTTTTTCCCAGAGATTCCATCAGTTGAAAGCAGTTAGTATTGGGAGCAGCTGCAGCTGGATATAAATATCCCAGTCCCGACTGTTTTTTCAACTGATTACTTTGGAAGTAATAGAGGGTGCACTGAAATCTTAGTGTCATATGAAAGATAGATATCTCCTCTTTCATACGACACCAGAAGTACATCCCTTTGTTTTATAATGCCCGAGATATAACCATTTGAACTGACCCTCCACACCCTTATTTTCCTTGCATTGAACACAAGCCTGGTCATAGTGAGATACAGGGTTCTCAATAAAGATGCGAGGGAAGGAATAAGAAACACAGCATTTCATAAAGGAGTCAAAATGTGTTAATAAAGTATAGCACAAAATTAATGACATACAAGCTGCCAGAAAATCAAAAAACTTAGAAAATTTGGTTACACTTTAACTGCTCATATCTAAAGAAAATGACTTGCTGAGTTATATTAAGTTCTATTGATATTTCAATGGTGGTAGAATTATAGAAAATTGTACAGATTTGCTTTAGTAAAGCAATACAGCCATGTGTTCTGTCATATAAACCAATTTGTTGTTAGTTTGTGCTCAGCAGCACAAGGGTTAACATTCCTTCCCCCCACTCCATTGAAGATCTTTTGAATGGGAGGAATTTGCACCCTTTGGCTCAGGTTGCAGACTCTCTTGATCAAACTAGGGAAGTTGAGGGTCATAGCTGTTCATTGCTTACTACTTCCTTGGGCACTTTAATGTGTTCTTTAACCTTTATTTTATGTTTTAGGTGCAGAGATGCAAAGAGATTATATATCTGATTTGTGGAATTTGTCCCAAACTACATATTTTCTAATTTTGCTAGTCCTTAAATGAAATACATATATGTTTATCTACATAGGCATGCATTTCTTTGATGAATTACTGTAAGTTGTGCCTTTTGTGTTTTGTTTTTTTATACACTGATCAAACCTATTTCTGGATTGAAAAACACTACGCTTATTGATATTTAGGTCTCTTCAACCATTTTATTCTATTGCAAATTCTTTGATCTTCTTTTAACATATAGGTGATGTTCAAGCTTTTTTTTCTTTTTTGAGGGTCGAAAGACTGAGCTTTTGTAAAATGGAAATTTACTGATTCCAGATGTTTCATATGAGAATTAGAAATTTTTTTTTAAACTGCACCATGCACTGTCTTTCCCCTTTTGATAGTTCTTCAGCTTGCATTAGTAAACAGTATTTTTTTCTTTTTCTTTTTGTCAGTTGCATGGAAAACAGATACAGCAGAAACTTGGAGCATATGGACCACCCATCATCCTAGTCTTTCAAAGCTCCATAGCTACAGTATAGCTTCTAAATTGTAAAATATTAATTCTATATATCTGCATATGCTGTAGAAAGTATAAAATGACTGTATTCTGACTACTATTACTGGTTCATCATTGGGAACACTAATGTGGCAGGAAACCTGTTGGGGGAGGTGGATGAAGTATTCACATTTTTGATGCATTCAGAAGGTTAAAGTGGGGCCCTATTAAGCTTAACCTCAACCTATCACAGCTTTTTTGACATGCAAGCCCCACCCATGTATGTCCCTGGACAGCTAATACCGAGCTTTTGTTTCTCTGGCAGAAAGGGTTTTTTTTTTTTTTCTTGTTTTTTTTCCCTTCTCCCCAGCCTGCAGTGAAAGGAAAGAAAACAGTTCTTTCTCAATGTTCTGATCAAGTGACTTCCCTCCATGAGTCAGAGATAGGGTTGAAGGTGAATCACAGGATGAATCAGACACAAAAAAATCCATTTTTTTGTCTGAAAAGAAATATGGCTGTGATGGCTTATTTCATTGTAATGACTGTCAACTATGTTTAGAATGTATACATAAAGTGTAATAGTTCCTTTTAACTACATAACATTAAATATACTAAAAGTCATGCATGTAAAATTGAAATCAGAATACAAAAGTGCATGAACTGTATGACTGTCTTTACTTGATTTTTTTTTTTTTTTTTTTTTTTTTTAAATATCCATTTTTAGTAAAATTTCATTAGCTTCGATGGCAGAATAGAATTTTTTTTTGTACTTCAGCAGTGGCTGCTACTATGTAAAATGATGTTGCCCTAGTTTAATATCATGTTTTGCTAGCTTTGTTTTTGAAGATAGTGAACGTTACCATATTTTCTCTGTACTCACATGGCAACTACAGTGGGGGAAGGGTCCCACCCACCAAGCTTCTGGTGGGGGCTGGGATTCTTGCCTGAGAATTGTGGTGATAAACACTCCAATCTTCAACAAAGCAACATAATATAAAGCCTACATCATGTAACCTTTTAAAAACAAGATTACTTGAGCCTTAGTTATCAAGGCCAGGTAACAGTTAATTATCAAGTGAACACCATATTTTTTTTTTTTTTGAGGCATATTTCTTTAAGTTGCTGAATATGTAAAATGATAAATTTTCTTAACCCTATTGTAATTGTTTACTTAATATGTGGAGCTTGAATAGGTACCACTTTGTAGTCTGCACAATATATATGCCTGTATGGATCTAGAATTATTATACACTGCGTATGATTTATGTTTGCTTACCTAGGAGTCTATAGTATGCTAGAGAACGAACATGATTTGCTAGTCACATTTTGATTGACTGACAATAGATATCTAAATATAATGAGAAGCAACACTCACATTGTACAGTCATAACAATACTCTTTATTTCTATAGTACCCTCATAGTCATCAGGAATTAACAGCACATAAAATGGTGAATACAGTTTAAGGCTAAGGCCCCACGTAGCTGGCTGCAGCTAAAAAGCACTATGGGAAAAACCACATTGGCAATGCATTGCAACGCTTTCATTATACCTATAGGGAAACCTCTGGCGTCTCCGTAGGTATAATTGATATGCTGTGATTTCCTAAACCACAACGATTTTGGAAATCGCAGCATGTCCGCTGCACGTATTTGTTTCGCAATGTGTGGATGGGATTCGCTAGGGTCCCATCCACTTTGCAGTGACTGTAAAACACCTTTTTTTTTTTTTTTTTTTTTTTTCCTGCAGTGTTTTTGCCGAGGTTTGCCATGTTTATGCTATGTGGGGCCCCAGCCTAAACTGGATTTTCAAAAACACTGTTGACATGCAGCATAAAAAGAAAAAAGGTCATGCTGTGAATTTTACATCATTAGTTGATGAAACGCTGTCCATTAAAATAACTGCATATCTAAGGTTAATACATGCATCATATGCTTGTTTCTGCTGCATATTATTTTCATAGTGTTTTGTGTATGTGTGAACTGAAGCCATTTTTCCATGCCAAGCATTACAATATTACATTTTACCTCTTTTCATATATATACTAGTGATTTCCATTTTTTTGCTGTCATAGTTGCAAAACAATCAAAATTATGAAAGTGCTGGATATGGTACATGAAGGACGTCAAGTGAATTCAGTAGTCTCTATTGTTTATAATGGGGGTCTTCAGGTTCTATCCTGGGGGGGGGGGGGCTGCAGCATTTTGCTGGATGAAATGGCATAGCCATTTGATTATTACAAATTTTAGGAATTGCTGCATTGAATTTTAAAGTGTTTATTCACTGTTTTTCCTGTTTTGGCAACAGACATAGAGTTTTTTCAGCTGCACGCTATACAATGCCTTGGGGGGGTATTGTGCACACTTCTTATTTTCATTATAGAACACGTGCACAATACTCCCTGGCCATCATGTGGTTGCCTCGGAAACTATACTGCCCAGTGTTTAGTCTCAGTTGCCGATGTTAAATGTGGTGGAGTTGCACTTTAAAGAGGACCTTTCACCACCTCCTCCAACTCCTTGGATCCTTTAATAGGTGCCGCTCCACTGATTCTAGCACAGTTTGCATTTTCTGTACTTGAGTGATCAGTATTTTTTAGCTTCGGGACCTGATATGCTAATTTGACTCTCTGTTGGACTGGAGAAGATAGACTCTCTACAGATAGACTCTCTTTCAAGTGCGCTGTCCCAGGCTGTTTGGAAAATTGGATGCTGAAATTAACTGCCCTGATGGGTCTGCATTGGTGGTGGGGGCTAGAGAAAAAAAATTCCATCTGTGCTGTATTCATTGGAGTAGTGCCTATTGAAGGATGAAGAGGAGGAGGTGATGAAAGGCCCTCTAACTGCTGAGTAATAGCAGCAGTCCAGAGGGCTGCACAGACTAGTCTGCTACTCATAGTATTTCTCTGGACTACAGCTGTAGCTTAACTAAATAAGGCAGAGTTCATGATTTGTTATTCTGATCAGAAAAACACAAGGAGGGGGGGATTCCTCATTAATGCTATACCACAACAGTGGTGTTAAAATAGTTGCAAACTGAAGATTTGCGATTATTTAATGCCACTTGTGACTTTAAAAAGGGAGACTGGCCCCCACTTGCACCCTGTTTCTTATCATTTACACCACAAAAGTGGTGTAAATGACAGCAAAATTTACAGCAAACACAGGACTGCCATACATTTGTGCCAGGTAGGTGCACCTAATTCACAATGATGTAGGGGTGTCAAGACCGGTGTACAATATGCTGGGTCTTAATAAATCCTCCCAGTATGTCCTTTAAAAATTGACTTTTTAAAATCATCATTGTATTTCTACTAGGCACCAATCTGTCAGGTTTCCTTGCTCTGATTGAAAGAAACACAGTGGTCCTGCCCCCTGGGATGTGAGCTTTATCTTGTTTGATCTGGGTTCATACATGCTTCTGTTCAGTGCATTTGCAGACAAGCCCTCTCTGCCATGGCTGCATAAAGAAAGCCCAGTACATGTGCATTCTGCATAAGGGTCCGAATGCTGGAAGCTGCTAGTGGACGGGCAGCAAATGAAGTGCCACTCCTATTCAAGTAATTGAAGTGATGCTACAGCTCCTCAGAACCCCCAGTATGCAGTGGACGGGGTTGGTGCGCCACTCCTGAGACTTGAATAGCGGTGCTGCACTCACTCCCCGTCCACCAGCAGCCTCCGGCACCCAGGGGCTGCTGGAACAGCTGATCTGTGTCTGATTCGGGTGTCAGAGCCCACAGATCACACTAATGACCTATCCTCTGAATATATAAGCAATTGAAGGCTAGAAAAACCCTTTAAATTAAGTGAAGAACTCTTGCTATTTAAAGGGAACCTGTCAGTAAATTTGAGCACACCAGCATCGGTCCTGTGTAGTCAAGTTTAATTATACCACAAGGGAAAACTCTCACACCACATTCAGATGAGCAGCAAAGTAACCACTGGGCGCTCCTTAGTTGCAGCCATTCCACTCTTCTGTTGGTTGACATGGCTAGATGTGTGCAGTTGGGGAGGTGAGACACCTAGCAATTAATTTTTGGAAGCTAAAAGAGGCAGCACTATTACAGTGTTCATCTGACTGATGAGGGCACAGGATGTTGGCAGCTCACTGAAGGTGACACCATCCAGTGATGCCATTGTATTTCCGCTGCTGTCTTGTATTCTCATTTTGACACAAAAGGAATGCTGATTCCACTTCATTGTGCCACCTAGGCAGCCCTGATGTCTGTGGGTCCCTGTTACACAATTGTTCTCAACTGTCTTGAGTGAGACTCTTAAGGGTAAGTTCACACAGAGTTTTTTTGCAGGAGGATTTTAAAGGCAGAATAAGCCTCAAAAAAAGTCTCCCATTAATTTTAATGGGAGTCAGTAGCAGATTTTTTTGCTAGAGGAAAAAAAATGCAACATGATCTATCTTCAGGTGGATTCCACCTTGAATAACCCTTTGAAATCAATGGAAGGCAGAAAAAACAGTTTCCAGGTTCATATAGTGTGCTGTGGCATAAAAAAAAAAAACTTAAACGTATCATGTTACAAGAATAAAAAAAAAAAAACTCTTATTCCTGAAGCAGTTTTTTTTTTGTTTTTTTTTTGTTTTTTTTTCAGCCTGCAAAAAACTGTGAACATACCCTAAGGGTGTATTCACTAGCGACAAATTTATTTCAGAAATTTCTGTGACTGAAATATCTATTTCAAATTTCTGAATAGGGTTGTTTTGCAACAGGTGAGTGGCTTTTTGCAAATCTCATATTCCTGGCTTTGATTCAAAGAGTTGTATTTAAAAATGTCACAAAAACTGCATGTGTGAATCAGCAAAGAAGTGTTTGTTTTTTTTTCTTTTTGTCAAACCTCATATAGGTTAAGGCTGCATGTACTAGGTCGCTGTGGCAAAACCCATGGCGTAAAAGCATTCCGCTTTTTCCCTCAGTGCTTTTCACAGAAGGTCCGCAGAGGAAAATTTAGCTTCAATTATACTTATAGGAAAGCCCGCCGGCGTTTCCTTGGGTATAACTGACATCCTGCTACTTCCAAAAATGCGATGGTTTTGGAAATCGCAGCATTTCTGCTGTGCATTTTTTCTTTTTCTGCGATGTGTGGATGGGATTCGCTAGGGATTTGTAGCCACTGTAAAACGCTGTGCTGTTTGAGCCACGTGGCGGGAAGAAAGAATGCAGCGTTTTACAGTCACTGCAAAGTGGGTGGAATGCTAGTGAATCCCATCCACACTTTGCGGAAAAATATGCACAGCAGACACGCTGTGATTTCCAAAACGGAAATGCCAGCGGTTTCCCTATAAGTAAAATTAAAACAAAGTGCTGCGGGTAAAACCACGATGCATTGCCGCCGCAGTTTTTCCCGCACAGGTTTTTTACTGCGACCTGCTGTATGGGGCCTTAGCCTAAAGGAGTTTACTGAACTTAAAATATTTACATATCCTAAAATCAGGTCACTAATAACAGATCTGTGGAGATCTGACACCAGCTGCCCCATCAATCAGCTGTTCTCAGCAGCTGATACACTGATAATGCAGCAGGAAACAGACTGCTCTTTTCTCTGTGTAGTGGCTTAGAGGGGTTGTCCAGGAATCTCAGTATTTGGGCAGAAGGCCAGGGAAGGTAAAAAAAAAAATTAAATAAATATAACACCCCTTTGGGCCTATCTCTGTAGGCAGGGAGTGTTGTTCTCACCTCAATATGGCGCAGTGTCTCCACCTGAATCTTGCTAGGAGCTCTATAGGAATTCAGGAGGGTCTTCCTCTTCTGCTAGGGGTTGACTCGGGAAACCCCCACCTAAGCTCAGTACACACTCACAAATGTTGAGGGTGAAACTACTTAACCATTTTATTATGGGAAGGATAAACAAGGGCAAACTTAATAAAATGTGAACAGAGAAATGTTTCAGTAATTCACATGACAATGCACAGGTATATCCTATAGCCGTGATGGTGAACCTATGGCACGCGTGCCAGAGAAGGCACGCAGAGCCCTTTCAGTTGGCACGCGCACCGTCGCCATGATCGCTCACTAACGGGGAATCCGGTATAGGAATCCCCGTTAGTGAGCGATCGTTTCTTTCAGCTGTATGTGCAAATGTACATACAGCTGAATGCTGTCACTGTAGACCGTGGTCCGCGGAACCGCGGCTTACACTGACTGCAGAGTGTGACCTCTGCCCCGACGCAGGCGCAATGACGTCATTCATCAGCGCCTGCGAACAGAAGAAGGAGGACTCTCTTCGTGGGACTGGGTGAGTAACAAACTACTGTGTGGGGGCCTACTGTGAAGCATCTAATACTGTGTGGGGGATACAGATGCTTCAGTGTCCCCCATACAGTATTAGATGCTTCAGTGTCCCCTATACAGTATTAGATGCTTGTGTCCCCCACACAGTATTAGTTGCTTCAGTGTCCCCCACACAGTATTAGATGCTTTACAGTGTCCCCCACACAGTATTAGATGCTTCACAGTGTCCCCCACACAGTATTAGATGCTTTAGTGTCCCCCAGTTGATAGTAGTAGTAGTAGTTGATAGTAGTAGTAGTAGTAGTGCCCCCCATACAGTATTAGATGCTTCACAGTGGCCCCCACACAGTATTAGATGCTTCAGTGTCCCCCATACAGTATTAGATGCTTCAAATACTGTATGGGGGACACTGAAACATCTAATACTGTGTGGGGGCCCACTGTGAAGCATATAATACTGAGTGGGGCCCCTCTGGAGCATATAATACTGAGTGGGGGCCACTGTGGAACATAATACTGAGTGGGGGCAATTCTGGAGCATATAATACTGTCTGGGGGCCACTGTGGAGCGCATTGTACTGTCTGGGGGCCACTTCGGAGCGCATTGTACTGTATGGGGGCCCTTCACTATTTATATCACACAGTAAGTATCTGTTTTATAGCAGACATGTGATATTATTACAGGCTGTAATAACATTGCATGGTCAATATAAATCAGATCCTGGTTAATTTAAGGTTAAATTGCTGTTTTGGCACTTTGCGATAATTTAGTGGGTTTTGGGTTGCAGTTTGGGCACTCGGTCTCTAAAAGGTTCGTCATCACTGTCCTATAGTATTAACCCTCTAGTGGTAGGAATGTACTATGTGCCAGGCCTGGTGGGTATAATAAACTATAGGGAATAGCACAGGGTGAAGATAGTGACCCACATATGATAGTCATCACACACATGCAATCATACTGCAGGTAACAGTTTGCACTCCTAAATAACATCACCCAATGCAGAATTACTAATGGCTGCAGCAATAAACAGAACAGTCCATCTGTTGGGGCCCAGTTGCCGCGGACGATGGCGCGCATTCAGGAAACGTTGGTGCACTATAGACACAGCAGGTCCTTTCTACCATAATTCTCATAAACGTTCTAACAGTACAGCGAATTCCAGCAAAGTCTACTCACTAACTCTTGCACGGAATCTGGTGCCAGCCTGGAGTCTCACAGGGTGCTGCAGCTTTCAGATGACAGGATACTAATGGAGTATGAGGCAGGAGTCTTCTTGGATGCAGCCTTGGGTACCTTTTGGGAGTCTGGTCACTCTGGACAGGTGGCACTGCTGCTGCAGGGAGGCTGCTTCTTCCCTCAGAGTGAGCTGGTGGGCTGGCAGGACTGTCTCTATGTCCTGGGTTACCCAATGCCAAGCTATGTGCTCCCTGGCAGTGGCTGGAAAAAGCCTTTTCTGACACCCATGTGGCTGCCTGTCTTCTCTCTTCTGCAGACCTTTCCCATAATTCCCTGCTCAGCCAATCAGTCCCTTTCTCTGATACTCCTCCCGCTGGAGTAAGGGGTGTAGGGAAATGTAATCCACTGTCCCTCAGCATAAAATGGCTGATGTCTGCTGTAGTGGGTCCTGGCTTGGCATTAACTGCAGCACCTGCTGTATGCAAAGAGCTCTTTGCAGGGGTTACATAAATAGTCACCTGTCCCCAGAAGCCTGCGCCGCGCTTGACTGATGAGGCCAATCAGCGGCCTAAGGAAGGGAACTGGTGACGTATGTTTCCTGTGACTGTTGAGGCCGCTGATTGGCCTCAGGCTAGGTTCACACCTGTGTCTGATCTCTGCTTGGGGATTCCGTTCCCCATTCTAGTTTAAAAATACGGAGAGAAAAGTCCTGCTTGCAGGACTTTTCTCTCCACATTTTTAAACTCCTGCAAGCAGGACTTTTCTCTCTGCATTTTCTGCCCTTTTTGGGCGGAAACCCGGCGGACCTCATTATAATCTAGGGCAGTGATGGTGAACCTTTTAGAGACCAAGTGCCCAAACTGCAACCCAAAACCCACTAAATTATCGTAAAGTGCCAACACAGCAATTTAACCTTAAATTAACCAGAATCTGTTTTATAGTGACCGTGCAATGTTATTACAGCCTGCAATAATATCACATGTCTGCTATAAAACAGATACTGTGTGATATAAATAGTGAAAGGCCCCCCACGCCGCACAATGCGCTCCACAGTGGCCCCCGCACAGTCCTCCTTCTTCTGATTGCAGGCACTGATGACTTACGTCATCATGCCTTTGTCAGGGCAGAGGTTACACTCTGCAGTCAGTGTAAGCCGCGGTCCGCTGGCAGCTTTTAGCTGTATGTGCAAATGCGATCGTTCACTAACGAGGAACTAACGTGTGCCATAGGTTCGCCAACACTGGTCTAGGAGGTCTGTGGTTTTCCACAGTTAACCGCTTTTTTAAGCGAATTAGGTTTCCGTTCGTGGGGTCACCGTGCAGACACCATGAACGGAAACCTGAACACAGGTGTGAACCTAGCATCAGCGGTTACATGCAGTCAGGACTTCCGTTGGCACAAGCCTTGGCGCACAGGGTATCAACAGTCAAAGGAAAGTAGCTGATGATGTCGCGTACATCGCCTATTCCTTTCCTTAGGCCGCGGATTGGTCACGTAGGGTGTGCACTTCTAACGAAAGGTGAGTGTAATTTTAATTTTTTTTTTTTTTTTTTTTTTTTTTTGATGTTTCACCTTCCCTGGCTTTCTGCCCAAATGTGGAGATTCCTGGACAACTCCTTTAATTGTTCACCTTGGCCGAGACTGTCTGGGAGGCTATTTGAGACAACAATCATCCAGTCTGTGTTGGCCATAGCATGGACTATGCTTTGTTTTTCCATGGTCCATATGGAAAAATTGTTGTGTACATTTCAGCCTGTTAGGGGATGTTCACATTACCATTGTGAATGTCCATTGCTCTCATCCAACAGCGATAGTGACGGACACTGTGTCAGTTTCTATTGACTAATGTAAACCAGGACTCTTTCTTCCATCCGAAAAGTAAAAAAAACCATAATGGATGAAATCTTCCATCATGGTTTTCTAACATGAGTGAATGCAGACGGACACAAGATGGATGGGTCTTCAGTCTGCATTCTACAGTTTATCCTTTCTCCAGAAGAGTTGTGTGTGTGTGACTGGAAGCAGCAAGGAATATAATGTGAACAAGCAGTCAAATTGAAGATAAGGAGAAGGAGAACAGCTTAATAAGTGATGAAGGAAACAGATCTCCTTAATAAGATATATTTACAAAGTTACTAATATTCACCTTTTCATTTAGCCCGTATTGGAGAAGGCCACTGTTGTGTATGATACTGGTAATCACCCCAGTCTTCAGGCCACGTGCAAGGTCACGTGAGTTAGGATTGGGTACAAATCAATCATGTCTCCGGTATGTAGTGTATGACAGGCAATCACACTTGCGTCACTTGGCATTTTAGGTATATAAGATATAATAAAGTTTGATAGTATGCAATATAACACTTTGCTGCTCAAGATATTACGACAACCATCATTTTGAGTTGTTGTGGTTCATAATACAAAAAAAAGCCCAAAAACTTAACTTCAAAAAGATAAATCATAGTCTGTGACTTAAAAAAAAATTGCGGTCTTAACTCATTAGTGACCACTATATAGACGTCACTAATGGGCCTTATTCCACTGCTATTGACTTTCTACATCAGTTGCAGCGGGAATAATGCAGGGTCTCCCGCATGTTCTGGTGCGGTTGCATGGCTGTGTACTGTAATATTATTTTACCCGCATGCTGATAAAATAGATGCCAGGATTGGCTTTTTTTTTTTTTTTTTTTCTGTCAGCCACCGAAAAAGCATTATAAAAAGCGATATGTTTGCCATAATGGCATCAATAAAAACATCAGGTCTACCTGCAAAAATAAGCCGCTGCACAATTCTGTTAACAAAAAATAACTGTTATTGGAAAGTGGCAATGAAAAAAAATTATTACAAACGGGGTTTTTACTATGCCAAAGTAGTCAAACTTATAAAAGCTATACAAATGTGTTATCTATGTAATCATATCGACCCAGTGAATAATTTTATCAGATTATTTAAGCCGCACAGTGAATGGTTCAAAATTTATAGCATAAAAAGACAATGGCAAATATATATATTTTTTTTTTTTCTATTCCTTCCCAGAAGTGTTAATAAAAGTTAATCAATGAGTCATTAAACACTACCACTTCTACCGCAAAAAAACATACTCTCATACAGTTACATTGATAGTAAAATAAAAAAGCCATCAAAGCCTAAAACAGGACTGTCACTAAAGGGTTAAACTGAAGCTCATTGGGATAAAATGTAGCAAATTTATTAATGGGGTTTTTCAAGAGTTAAATATTGATGATCTCTTTTTAGGATAGAGCATTCTACCATTTGCTGTTAAAAACTCCTAAAGAATAATCTTAGTCATGAATTCTAGCCACTGCTCAAAAGTGGTGACAAAAGAGAAAAGTCGCAAACATTGTGGTTGCCATAATTAGCATTCTATATAAAAAAAAAAAGATGGAAATTACTTTACTGCATTGTCAAAAAGGGTGGTAGTTAAAACACCAAAGACCATTGAAAAAAAAAAAAAAAAGGTCCATCTAATCTTATATTTCATTTTTGGGGTAGACACATGTTTATCCCAGGCATGCTTGAATTCACTTATTGTAGATTTCCCAACCACATCTGCTGGAAGTTTGTCCCAAGCCTCAGCTACTCTTTCAGTGGAATAATATTTCCTGTCATTGCTTCTGATCTTGCCCCAATTAACTTCTGATTGTGTCCACTTGTTCTTATATTTATGTTTTTTTGTTGTTGTTTTTTTTTAGTAAAAATACTTCCTTCCTGAACCTTATTTTTACTTTTTTTTTTTTTTGTATGTAAAGGGATCCTATCATTTAGAAAGGCCAATTTTAGTAAGCCCATGTCATATTAGCCTTTATAAAGGCTATTCTTCTCCTACCTTTGTTTCGCTCCTCGCCGCCTTTTAGAAGAAATGTTAATTTTTATCTTTATGCTAATGCATCTTCAGAATGCACAAGTGGTGTTCCCCCAGTGCTGAAACTGCACAGGGGACGTCCCCTGTGCTCTCCTCAGACGCATTTTTGAACGTTCCGCGCCGCCTCTCTTCTTCTTTAACAGACGCCTCTTCTTGATGACATCCTTGTACAAGTCTTCATTCCTGTGGCCTATTACATACAGTGCATGCACTACGCTCGTGTAATAGGCCACAGGAAAATGGCCGAATGGACATGCGCAGTCGTCGGATGACGTCAAGAAGAAGCATCTGCTAAAGAAGGAGAGGTGGCGTGGTAAGTTTAAAAATGTGTCTGAGGAGAGCACATGGGACGCCCCCTGTGCAGTTTCAGCACTGATGGAACGCCCCTGTGCATTCTGAAGACACATTAGAATAAAGATAAAAATCAACATTTAGCGGAGAGGAGCGAAACAACAAAGGTAGGAGAAGAATAGCCTTTATAACAGCTAGTACGACGTGGTCTTACTAAAATTGGCCTTTCTGAATGATAGGATTCTTTTAAAGGTTTCAGTCATATCCTTTATTTCCTCAAGGCTATACAGATTAAGTTATTTAAAGAGGACCTTCTACCACCTCCGCAAACTCCAGCTCTTTGTATCTCTTAACCACTTACGCTCTACTTATTCCAAGATGGTTGGAATTTATTTTTCTCTAGCTCAAACCTTTCCTGGACAATAAGTGCTGTTAGTGCATCAGTTACCAAAACTATTTAGTCTCTGTACTGTTTGATTCAAAGCTCCTATCAGAGGCAATCAATACCACAGCTTAAAATCACACCCCTTAGGCCCGTTGCAGATGACCGTGGGCGAGATCCATGTGCTATTGTTGTTTTTCATGGATTGCACACTGACCCATTCATTTCTATGGGTACATGCAAACGACCATATTTTTCACTGATCAGTGTGCGAGCCGTGATTCCGCACCGTGTCAGATAGAACATGTCCTATTCTGTTCAGTTTTTGCGGAACAGACTTCGCCCATAGAAGCCTGTGGGAGACTAAAAACCTAGGATTGCACACTGATGTACTCAGTATGACATCAGTGTGCTATCCGTTTTCACAGACAAGCTAGGAATATAATTTGATGTCACCTGTGTCCTTTTTTTTTTTTTTTTTTTTTTTTTTTTTTATGGTGGATCTGCAAACTAGGATCACACACTGAAGACACTGTCAGTTTTTGCGAACATACTTCCCTGATGCTGAAGACACTCTGTCTGCAAAAGCTGAAGACTAATTACTGGTTTGCGGACCACAAAATACCCATAGTCGTCTGGAACTAGCCTTAATAGCATATCAGACACCAAATGGACTTCACCCATTGCTTGGGAATAGTGAGGGGTTAGAGAAAAAATTGCATCTGTGCTGGAATAAGTTGAGTCTATTAATCTTTTCATGCCTCAGCCAATCTTCGTTTTTGCATTTACGTTTTTCCTTCTCCCCTTTCCAAGAGCCATAATTTTTTTCAGTTCACAGTCACATGATGACTTAATGTTTGCGAAACAAATTGTACTTCTGCAATGTACTGGGAAGCTGAAGAAAAATTCTGAATGAGGTGGAATTGGGGGAAAAAAAAAAAAACGCATTTGTGCCAATTTCTTATGGGTTTAATTGAGAGTCAGTACGATCACGGTGATACCAAATTTATATAGTATTTGTAATGTTTTCGTACCAGAAATGATGTTTCCCTTAACTTAATATTTAGTTGCAAAACCTTTTGAGGCAATCACTGCAATCAAACGATTCCTGTAACTGTCAATGAGACTTCTGCACCTCTCAACAGGTATTTTGGCCCACTCCTCATGAGCAAACTGCTCCAGTTGTCTCGGGTTTGAAGGGTGCCTTTTCCAGACGGCATGTTTCAGCTCCTTCTAAAGATGCTCAATAGGATTTAGGTCAGGGCTCATAGAAGGCCACTTCAGAATAGTCCAATGTTTTCCTCTTAGCCATTCTTGGGTGTTTTTAGCTGTGTCTTTTGGGTCATTATCCAGTTGCAAGACTCTTGACCTGCGACTGAGACCAAGCTTTCTGACACTGGGCAGCACATTTCTCTCTATAATCCCTTAATAGTCTTGAGATTTCATTGTACCCTGCACAGATTCAATAGAGCAAATTTCCACAAACTGTAAGTAGAACCGGTATGGAGAGGTAGCAGTAACAGGCAATAGCGCACCTCACCAATTGTCGGTTGATTGGTATAAATGACCTTTAGAGTAACTGAACCAACTTTCTAAAACATAGTTGGTTTATTCCAAATATATAAAATGCAATTAATGGCTGTACAAAGATAACGCGTTTCGAGGTTTGAGACCTCTTTCTTAAATCAAGCGTACATGCAAGTTAAGATACTAATGGGGTTTAAGTAGCCACCCCTGAGAGAAGAAAGGGGAGGGAACCTAAACCACATGACAAAATTAATGATGTTTATCATCACAAAAATAGTGTATAAAATCACATTATAAAAGACACATTACAATCATATATAGAAAAGTAACATGAGTCTGAAATATACCCAAACAATGATTGGTGAAATTAAGAAATAAGACATATTTAAAATAAAACAATTAACAACTGAGTGATGATCATATGATAGAGGTAAACTAAGGGTTTAAGGTAACATGAAATGAATGAATAGCAAATACCTTGGTCTAGTAAAATCAGAGCTCATTCACAGTGGTAAGTGTATTGTTGCTGGATATGAGAGCAGACTGCGGCTGCGGCGCATGAGGATGCCGGGACTTGCGAACAAACCCTTAGAGAGGATGATAATGAAAGCGAGGGGTGGATAAGGCGATACAGCGTCCAGTTCGTACTGGGGAGCATGCGCACTGGGTGAAAAAGCCAGCAAGTGATGAGCTGTGTACTCCGGATCAATATCTCTGCTTGTAAACTAAACACCTGTTAGTGGAAGACTAAAAATATGGTTAATACTTGAATATGAGGTCGTAAAGTTGATGAAATGGAAAGAGTGAATATATGATGAAAAGTAATGAAATAAAATACAATAAAAAGATAATATGAAAGCCATTGGATGAAATAAGGGGAGTATGCATATATATATATTGAATTCGCAATTAATTAAACATTTTACTTTGATTATGATTAATGGATGATTATTGTAGAACATGCCCCCTATTTATATACCACACCTTGCCACTGAATTTTGGTTATTGACATTACTAATCCTCATTTGAACAGTGTACAATTAGTGATATGTCTGTCAGCCAATTATAGTTTGAGATTGGATGACATGGATTTAAAATAATCAAAGTAAATTCATATCTATTAAAGGGAGTCTATCACCTCCCCTAAGCATATTCAACTATCACCCCCATGTTACAGAACACATTACAGTGATAAACATGCTTCTGCTGTGTGTGTTGTTTTTGGAGCAAACCAATCTAGAAGTCTTATACTTCAAAGTTGTTTTTCTCCAAATATGACACTTAATATGTTGTGCATAGCACGGGGATGTATGGATAGCTGCTCTCTCTCCATACAGGACGGATCTCGGCTGTTAACCCTTTAGACGCCATGGTCAAACGGGACCGCGGCATGTAAACTGCACAGGTGCCACCGGCGGCGCCTATTAAAGGCTCCCAGGCTTGTCATTGCATTAGAGAGGCAGCATGTAATAGAGAGGTAGGCATTTTGCTATTCACTGCAATGCAGTAGTATTGCAGTGAATAGTATGAGCGATCAGACCCCCTAGGTTTCAAGGTCCCTAGGGGTTCTGATCATAAAAGTAAAAGAAGAAGAAAAAAATGTTTTTAAAAGTATAAAAAAAAGTTCAAATCACCCCTCTTTTTCTAGATCAGATATGAAAGTAACTAAACAAAAGTAAACATAAACACATTAGGTATCCCCGTGCTCCAAAATGCCAGAACTATTAAAATATTTATCCTACAGGGTGAACGGCGTAGCGGCGAAAAAAAATCGAAATAGCCAAATAGCGTTTTTTTTTTTTCAACACTTTGCCTCCTATAAAAAAAAAAAAAATGAATAAAAAATGATCAAACCATCAGATCTTTCCCCAAATGGTATCAGTAAAAACGTCATCTTGTCCCACATAAAAACATGGCTTACCCAGCTCCATACAGATAATTATGAAAAAGTTACAGGTGTCACAATGTGGCGACACAAATTTTTTTTCTATTTTGCAGAGTTTTTCATTTTTTTAAAAGGTATCAAAACATTACAAATACTATATAAATTTGGTATCGCCGTGTTCGTACTGACCTGTAGAATACAGGTACCATGTAATTTTTACCACACAGTGAATGCCGGAAAAATTAAACCCATAAGAAATTGGCGCAAATGCATTTTTTTCTCCAATTGCACCTCATTCTGAATTTTTTTTCCAGCTTCCCAGTACATGGCACAGCATATTGAATGGCGCCATACAAAGTACAATTTGTTTCGCAAACAATAAGACATCACGTGACTCTGTAAACTAATAAAATGAAAAAGTTATGGCTCTTGGAATGTGAGGAGGCAAAAATTAAAATGGCTTGGTCCTTGAGGGGTTAAACTTCCTTTAATTGAGCTGACTTACAGTTTGGGTTATTTTGCAACTAATTGCTCAGCCCTAGAATAGCCAAAACCAGTGGCGTATGTACTGTATATATGGAGGGCGGAACATGTAAAAAAAAAAGGGGAGTGTTGTAAATGAATTGTTCATGAATTGTGTTTAAGGGTAAATGTTTGTTTAATTGTGATTTTGAGTTGGGTCATAATCGCCCACCCTAGTATGCACCTTAAAAAAATTCCTGTGTTGGATGACAATTTTTGGGGGGCCATTTATGAAAGCCATTGTACATTGAGCGACTCTAACGTTACAGCCTTTCCCACTGTCTTATTGTTTTCACAAATGTGGTGGAAGCAGGAGTACTGCGTTTCCCCGAAAATAAGCCCTAACTTCAGTTCATAAAAAAAAAAAAAAAAAAAAGTGTTCAGAACCTTCATCATGGAAAGCAGACACCCCAAAAAGAATTGCACCCCCAAGAGAATCACACACTGACTTTAAGGGAGATATCTGCACAAGATGGCAGTAGTGGAAGAGTTCTCCACAACAATAAGGATTGACTACCGGTAGTGCTGGTTTCTCACACACAGATCGGGTAGTCCCGCTGGCATGACTACATTGTGGCTGCCTCCGGTCACCAGGGGGAGCCAACTGCTACACTTGGCTGCAGTAGAATGCTGCTGCAATGGCAAAGGGCCTGAGATAGGAGTGACACAGATCTGTGTGTGAGAGCCCATCCACCATTAGCACTTACCAACTCTATATTGTTTTGGATCTAAGGGGGTCTGGTGAGTGGATTGTTGTTCATGGGGGAAAAAAAAATAAGACATCCACTGAAAATAAGCCCTAACCCATCTTTTGGAGCAAAATATAATATAAGACCCTGTCTTATTTTCGGAGAAACATGGTATAAGCTCTTACTACATTGCTCAATAATGCACATCGCTGATTTAACGAATATAGTAATTTAATTTTTAATTACTATGGCCCCAACTTCAGTGCTCTTCTTTATGGCCCATATTAACTCTGTGTTTTGTTAGGATTTTTGTTGGGTTTTGAACACTTTAAAGCTGGGGCCACACATGGCAGTGTCCTAGTCTCAGCGGAATTGCAGTTGGCTACCCTGCTGCAACATAGATTACCAATTTAGTGGATGGGATTTAATCACATCCCATGCACACAGTGCTGAAACGACCTTTATCAGTTCAAGTTCTTGCAGTGCAAAGGTTAAAAAAACGACCAAGCTGTTGTGCTAAAATTTGCAGCAAAATCCAGCTGATGTTGACTGCTTTCTGCCGCAGGTAGGTTTGCTGTGTGGTGATGCCTGCAGCTGAACCAGTATGTGTGGCCTTAGCCTGGGGTAGGTTTACCTCTGCATTTGGCAACTGGATACCAGTAGTTTTTGGTAGTTTGTGCTTTTTTGCATTATAGAAAATTTTAAGTGATAAAAAACATAAACCACTGTGATAAAACAGTCTCTCTAAAGGATCAACCGGAAGCAAAAAGACAGACCAAGAGTTACCTGAGCTGCACACTTTTACCTGTCAGACTCAGTCAGATGTTCATAGGAAACTGTGAATAGGCTATAAAATGCACTACTAGTCACTTTTCTTGGATCTATGTATTTAGTTTTGTTAGGTAGTGCTGGCAAACTTTATTTTTGTAAATATTATCTCCCATTTTTAAATGATTAGCTTGAGCTAAAATAATAATTTTCTTGTATCTATCCTATAATGGATATTGATAACGTCACCAAGTAAATACCTTTTAATGTATACAAATGCACTCCATTTTTGTAGGTACCATGTAGAACTGATTATTGCACGGTCATATAGAAAGGTTTATAGCAGGCCACTTTTCCGCCCTCTCTTAAGGGACAGGAAGCTAAATACTATCAGATGGGCACAGACTGAAGGAGTTTGGCTTCCTCTTTCTGCCCTGATCTCTGTATATGGTGGTACAGTAAATACAAAAGCATAGTTTGCATATCCCTATATAACTTGCTTTTTTGTGACCTTGCAAAGGTACTCTGGGCTGTACACGAGTGCTTCTGTTACTCATATGTCTTGGGCATCAACAATAATTTGTCCTCCTAGTTAACCAGCTCTTTTAAAGAAAGACGCACTAACTTAAAAGAAATTTTGAAGCCTTGCCATTTAATAGAAAACCTGCATCTATTTTCTGTAAATGTGAGACAACAGGCGGAAATCACAACTGTTCTCTAAGATTTTTGCACCCATGTCAGTCTTCAGGACTTAATAATGCATGCTTATGAAACAAAATTTTTTATCGTTCATTTTTAGGCGTGTAATTGCCTATTGCTTCAGTGTATTTCTAATGATAAAGATGATAGCACTTATTCCAACTGAGAAACCATTTTTCAAAAGGAAGCCACCCCCAATTCTTAGCAAGCAGGACTTCTTTCTCTGCATTTTTCCGCCCTTTCAGGTGGAAATCCAACAGACCCCATTATAGTCTAGGGGGAGGCCGTGGGTTTCCGAGGGTAACAGCTTTTTTTTTTTAAGCGGACCCCCCCAAACGGAAACCCGAATGCAGGTGTGAATTTGAGACAGAACTGAAAGTTGCTGCAAACTCTTACTTGTGGGTTAAGTGTTGTCTGAAACCAGATATCAAAGTGAATGGGGGCTTAGCTACTATTCAGATACACAATATAGACAAAAGTATTGGGACATCTACATAAATTCATACAGAAGCTTTTATAACATCTCATTTTCAATGCATACACATTAGTATTGAGCTGTTCCAATGAAACCTCTGAACGCACACACGCGCAACTAAAGTTTTTCTTAGGCAAGTCGTAAATGTTTGAGCATGCAATCTCTGTTATAGTTCATTCCACAGAGGTGAGGGCTCTGTCCAGGCCATTCAAGTTCTTCCACATTAACTCCTTAAGGACACAGCCCAAAAGTGCATTAAGGACCAGGCCTCGTTTTTCAAAACTGACATGTCACTTTATATGGCAAGAACTTTGAGACGCTTTAACTTACACAAGTGATTTTGAGATTTTTCTCGTGACACATTGTACTTCATGTTAGTGGTAAACGCTAATAAATATTTTTGTATTTATTTCTTAAAAAAAAAAAAAAAAAATAGGATATTTGATGGAAATTTGTAAAAAAAAAAAAAAAAAAAAAAATTGCAATTTTCAAAATGTGAAATTCTCTGCTTTTCGGACAGTCATACCACCCAAATACATTAATAAATATTATCTACTATATCTCTGCTTTATATCGGCATCCTCTTTTAATCGTCCTTTTAATTTATTTTGGACTTTAGAAGGCTTACAAGTGTAACAGCGATTTTCCAGCTTTTACAAGAAAATTTCCCAAACTAATTTTTTAGGGACCACTTCAGTTCTGAAGGGGATTATAAAGGCCTATATATTAGAAACCTCCATGAATCTCCCCCATTTTCAAAACTGCACCCTTGAAATAATTCAAAACAGCATTTGGGAAGTTTGTTAACCCTTTAAGCATTTCACAGAAATTAAAATATCGAGGTGAAATTTAGACATTTCATTTTTTTTTTTTTTTCCCACTAATCCCTTCATTTAGCCCTAAAATTAACACACTCACAAAGGGTTAAAGGAGAAAATACATCTCACAGTTTGTTATGCAATTTCTCCAGAGCACAGAAATACCCCACATGTGGATGTAAACTGATGTTTGGGCACACAGCAGCGCACAGAAGGGAAGAAGCGACACTGGACGTTTGAAAAGCAGATTTTTCTGGAATAGTTTTCAGGTGCCATGTCTCATTTGCAAAGCCCCTAAAGTACCAATACAATAGAAACCCCAAAAAGTGACTCCATTTTGGAAACTACACCCTTCGCAGAATTCATCAAGGGGTATAGTGAGCATTTTGACCCCAACAGCGGTTTCACAGATTTTACTAACATTGGGATGTATAAATGAAAAAT
Source organism: Leptodactylus fallax (assembly GCA_947044405.1). Lineage (NCBI taxonomy): Eukaryota > Metazoa > Chordata > Amphibia > Anura > Leptodactylidae > Leptodactylus > Leptodactylus fallax. The sequence goes on from CAMRHE010000024.1 coordinate 7,520,467, forward strand.
TACTAAAACGTCACTTTATCCCCAAAGTTTTCATTTTCACAAGGGGTTAAAGAAGAAAAAGCACCCTACAGTTTGTTAAACAATTTCTCCTGAACAGGGCAATACCCCATATGTGGTCGTAATCTGCTGTTTGGGTACATGGTGGGGCTCGGAATGGAAAGAGCGCTATTTGGCTTTTGGAGGGCAGATTTTGCTGAATAGTTTTCAGGTGCCATGTTGCATTTTCAGAGCCCCCAAAGTACCAATACAATGGAAACCCCCATAAAAGTGACACCATTTTGGAAACTACACCCCTCACAGAACATGTCAAGGGGTATAGTGAGCATTTTGACCCTACAGCTGTTTCACAGATTTTATGAACATTGGAACATGAAAATGAAAAATTACTTTTTTTCCAATAAAACATCAATTTAGCCCCAAATGTTTCACTTTCACAAGAGGACAAAGGAGGAAAAGCTCCCCAAAGTTTTTTACACAATTTCTCCTGAACACAGCAATGCCCCACATGTGGTTGTAATCAGCTATTTGGGTACATGGTGGAGCTCAGAATGGAAAGAGTGCTATTGAGCTTTTGGAGGGCAGATTTTGCTGGAATAGTTTTTGGGTGCCATGTCGCATTTGCAGAGCCCCTAAAGTACCAATACAATGGAAACCCCCAAAAGTGACCCCATTTTAGAAATTAGACCCCTCAAGGAATGTATCAAGGGGTATTATCATTTTGAGCCTTAAAGTGCTTCCCAAAAATTGATGTACAAAGTGAAAATTGAAGTTTTTGAAGAAATATCCAATTTCAGTGCCTAATACATTGCGGCCACTTTGTGGCATCAGTGACACGCACTCCTAAAACTATTAAGTGGGCTATCCCGGAGACAAAAAATAATTATATATGTGGGTATAAATTGCTGCTTGAGCACACAGCAGGGCTCAGAAGGGAAGGAGCACTGTGATTTTTTGTTTGTTTTTTTTGGGGGGTTTTTTTTAAGCTTTTGAAGTACAGATTTAGAGGGACTTTTTGGATGACATGTTGTTTTTTCAGAGCCCTGGAGGTGCCAGTAAACTAGAATTCCCCAAGAAGTGACCCCATTTTGTAGGGGGGAATTTTAGGGTGTCCAAAAACCAACAGTCTAAATCTGCACTCCAAAAGTACAAAGCGCTCCTTCACATCTGCACCCTGCTGTGTGCCCAAATGGCATTTATGCCCACATGTATGACACTGGTGTACCCAGGATAACATACTTAATAATGTCATATGTGGTTATAAACTGCTGTTTGGGCACAGAAGGGAAGGAGCGCTATTTTGGTTTTTGGAGCACAGTTTGGTTTTTGAATACCATGCCACTTTTGCAGAGCCCATGAATTGCCAGTAAAGTGTAATCCGCAGACATGTCACCCCATTTTGGAAACTACACCACTGAAAGGATTTATCAAGTGGGGTAGCGAGCATTATTAACCCTTAAGTGTTGCATTCTTTTAATTTCCAGAAATGAATGCACAGCTGATAATGTAAAGTTAAAAATAACATTTTTCCAGAGATTCGCCATTTCAGTGCCCAATATGTTGTGCCCAGCTTATGTCTGCACAGACACACACTCCAAAAACTGTTAAGCAGGTATCCTGGACACAATTTTTGGAGCTTTTGCCTGTGATACAAGCTGGGGCACAACATATTACGCACTGAAATGACGTATTCCTGGAAAAATTGTCATTTTCACCTTTCACCATCCGCTGCGTATTCATTTATGGATAATAAATTATAGCAACACTTGGGGGTTAAAAATGTTCACTGTATCCTTAGATAAATTCCTTCAGGGTGTAGTTTCCAAAATGGGGTCACAAGTCAGGGGATTCCACTTTACTGGCATTTCAGCTCTGCAAAAGTACAATGGCGTCCAAAAACCAAACAGCGCTACTTCCTTTCTGTGCCCGGCTGTGCCCAAACAGCAGTTTATACCCGCATATGACATTAAGTACGTTACCCTGGGTACAACAGTGTAATACATGTGGGTATAATCTGCAGTTTGGGACAAAGCACGGCACAGAAGGGAAAGAGGGCTATGTGGCTTTTGGAGTGCAGATTCAGATGTTTGCTATCTGGACACCATATCATGTTTGCAGAGCCTGCAAGGTGCCATAAGTGGATTCCCCAAAGGAGTGACCCCATTTTGAAAACTGAACCCCTCAAAGAATTTATCAAGAGGTGCAGTGAACATTACTATCCCAGGCATGAATACACAGCGGATGGGGAAAAGTGAATAGGTAAGCTGTGCGGAGTACATTGGGAACACCAAATTCCCTACTATTTCCCCAGTAGTTCCTATTATTGGGGAAGTCACTTCTGGTTTATTATCCCTCGTAAGCTCTAAATCTGGGGTGTACCCTGATATACGCTCGCACAGCTTATACATTCCCTTCCTGCTGCAGCCAGTTGTGTTCTAGTGATTTGGCGATTTGGGGTTTTTGTCTTCATATTGTACAAGCTGTATTTTCTTTATTTCTCTGGTGATGTAGCCAATTGAGGGCTTGTTGTTTGTGGGGTGAGATGTATTTTGTATATCATCTTTGGGCGCCTATAACTTATTGAATACATTTTATTAACTCTTTCTTGGTGGATTTAAAAAAAAAAAAACCCCATCAATTCTGGCATTGCGTTTAACCTTTTAAATTTTTCACCATGCAGCATAAAGCATAAGTAACATGTTACCTTTATTCTGCGGGTCGGTACGATTACGGCGATACCTCATTTTATATTGTTTTTTTATGTGATACTAATTTTGCAGAACAAAAACCCATTTGGGGATATACAGTGCCTTGCGAAAGTATTCGGCCCCCTTGAACTTTTCAACATTTTGCCACATTTCAGGCTTCAAACATAAAGATATAAAATTTTAATTTTTTTGGTGAAGAATCAACAAGTGGGACACAAAATGTATTGGTTATTTTAAACTTTTGTAAAAAATAAAAAACTAAAAAGTGGGGCGTGCAATATTATTCGGCCCCCTTAAGTTAATACTTAGTAGCGCCACCTTTTGCTGCGATTACAGCTGCAAGTCGCTTGGGGTATGTCTCTATCAGTTTTGCACATCGAGAGACTGAAATTCTTGCCCATTCTTCCTTGGAAAACAGCTCGAGCTCAGTGAGGTTGGATGGAGAGCGTTTGTGAACAGCAGTTTTCAGCTCTTTCCACAGATTCTCGATTGGATTCAAGTCTGGACTTTGACTTGGCCATTCTAACACCTGGATATGTTTATTTGTGAACCATTCCATTGTAGATTTTGCTTTATATTTGGGATCATTGTCTTGTTGGAAGATAAATCTCCGCCCCAGTCTCAGGTCTTTTGGAGACTCCAACAGGTTTTCTTCCAGAATGGTCCTGTATTTGGCTCTATCCATCTTCCCATCAATTTTAACCATCTTCCCTGTCCCTGCTGAAGAAAAACAGGCCCAAACCATGATGCTGCCACCACCATGTTTGACAGTGGGGATGGTGTGCTCAGGGTGATGAGCTGTGTTGCTTTTACGCCAAACATATCGTTTTGCATTGTGGCCAGAAAGTTCGATTTTTGGTTTCATCTGACCAGAGCACCTTCTTCCACATGTTTGGTGTGTCTCCCAGGTGGCTTGTGGCAAACTTTAAACCATACTTTTTATGGATATCTTTGAGAAATGGCTTTCTTCTTGCCACTCTTCCATAAAGGCCAGATTTGTGCAGTGTACGGCTAATTGTTGTCCTATGGACAGACTCTCCCCACCTCAGCTGTAGATCTCTGCAGTTCATCCAGAGTGATCATGGGCCTCTTGGCTGCATCTCTGATCAGTCTTCTCCTTGCATTGCCATCTTTCATAGATTGTAAGCCCTTGCGGGCAGGGCCCACTATCCCCACAGTTTTGTCACTGTTAATATTATCTGTTTTGTATATCTTGTGTACCGTATGTAAACCCTCAAATGTAAAGCACCATGGAATTAATGGTGCTATATAAATAAACAATAATAATGTGTAACATTTTTATTTTGCGGTTTACAGAGTTAGTTGAGGGCTTATTTTTTGCGGGACAACCTGTGCTTTTTATTGGTACTGTTTTGGGGTACATACTTTTTGATCACTTTTTATGGCTTATTTTGTAAGGTGAGATGGCGAAAAATCATTACTTCCGGCGGGTTTTTTAAATTTTTTATTTTTTTTTCCCCTGACGTTCACCGTGTACGTTAAATATTATTTTAGTTTTATTGTACAGGTTGTTATGGAAGCAGCGATACCAAACATGCATTGTTTTTATTTTTAGTTTTGTATTTTATTTTTTTCTGTGTGTGTGTGTGTGTGTGTGTGTAATTTTTGGGGCTTTATTCTTTTTAATTTTTTTTTTTCACACACTTTTTTTTAAAATTTTTTTATTTCACTTTTTTTTAAATTTCTTTGTGTCCCATTAGGACACCTGAGCCAGCGATGCTTTGATTGCTGGCTCAGTACTATAGACTGCAATATGCAAGATACAAGCATACATGTGTCTTGCAGCCTATACAGAAAGTCGGGGCTATGCAGACGCACAGCCTGACTTCCGGAGGTCCCGGCAGGAACCACCAGGTAACGGGACCTCCAGGCAAGACCCCGGGCTGCAGATTATAGATATCAGCACCCCCCGATCTCACCGCGGGGGGTGCCGAGGGGGCGGCAACATGGCGGAACCCCTTGGATGTTGCTTTCATGTTTGACCGCGGCATCCAAGGGGTTAAAACCTCTGATCGGAACTCAGTTCCGACCGGAGGTAATAGAGCAGGGTGTTAGCTGTCAGTTACAGCTAACACCCGGTTTGGATGCCGCCCAGATAGTGAGCGGGTGGCCTATTACGCCTTGTTTCGTGAAGTACCAAGCGCGCAGGACGTAATAGTACGTCCAATGTCGTTAAGGGGTTAAACTCTCTCAACCATACCTTTTTATGAACCTTGCATTGTACACTGAGACACAGTCATGCTGAAACAGAAAAGGGCCTTCCCCCAAACTGTCCTGCAAAGTTGGAAGCATGCAATAGTCCAAAATGTTTTGGTATCGTCAGACTGCCAGGTAGAGAATTGTGATTCATTGCTCCACTGCACATGTTTCCACTGCTCCAAACTCCATTTGTGGCATGCTTTAAACATGTGATGCTTGGTAATGTAAGGCTTACATGCTATGAAGCTCTTGGGAAACGCAATTTTTGAGCTGGTGTTAATTCCAGAGGAAATTTGAAACTCTACAGTTATTTAAATCAGCAGAGCATTGGTAACCCTCATGCACTGGGTGCCTCAGCGCTTGGTGACCCTGTTCTGTAACTGTACAAAAATCTGACATGTACTGACATGTTGGAATGGTAGCATCCTATAACAAATGTTAGAAAAAGCAGACCTTATAGCTAGCTGCTTGATTGTATATACCTTGGGACTGAAAGGAATACCTGAATTCTTTGTTTTAGAGGTGCATCCCAATACTTATGTTCATTTAGTGTATCAGCTCATTTATCCACTGGTTGTAAACAGAGATCTAGAGACCCGTGAGGAATTGATAGTGGAAAACTTTATAACTTTTCGTTATGCAAATATCAATATTTTGTCTCTCAATATTTTAACACAAATAAAAATGGTGGTAGGTGTGGTAGTAGTAGCATTATTGTGCAGGAGCTGGGATTAAGCAGAATAGTCATCTGTGTAACTCCCTGGTGGCATTTTATCTCCTGACTGCTAAAAGCTGGATAGACTGGTCTCTCCCTCTACAAGAATTGAGTAGGTCTAGGGTAGCAGTAGTAGTTTCAGGTAGAAATTAGACTGAAGTCTATGAGGGGACCGTGAAAATGAATGACCCAAAGGTGCACAATGGTCATGACAATTCTTGTAGAGGCCAAAATAGGTCATGTCCTAGCTAATAGCCTGTACTATTGTACTATCCATAAATTGTCACATTGCATTAACAATAAAGTAATCACACAGCGTTACTCAAACTAGTTAAGACTAAAGCAGTGGCTTTAAAATGGTCTGGCACAATGTCCCTACTATTGTAGCTCAAACATCTCATCTGTGGTCCTTTTTTCTGCTCCATATATGGCCATTTGTCTAGCCAATCGACGATTCTGTCTGCCAGTAAGCAAACATTGCCATCTTACTGAATCCTGGACAAGTTGTGTGCAAGTAGATTCAGTACAGTATTAAGGTAGATTTTAGCGATTTCAACACAAGGACTATAGCCTCAACCTAAAGCTATTTAAAAGGTTTGAATTATTTAATAATAATAATAATAATAGTCCTTTAATAGTCCCACAGTGGGGAAATTCAGTGTGTTACAGCAGCAAAGATAAGATAAGATAAGCAGATACAAATACAAATACAACATGTACAGGAATGTTCCAAGGTGAGAGGCATTACATTAATAGCAGACAGACAGATAGGACGTAGCAGAGGGGGGGGGGGGGATTTAACAGGCAGAGAGATATTTCAGTTCTCTGTATGTAATGATCTCCGCTTAGGTCGGTGTTGGTTGTACAGCCTAACCGCGGTGGGGAGGAAAGACTTCCGATAGCGCTCCTTCTCACACCTAGGGTGGAGCAGTCGGTCACTGACAGTACTGCCCAGCGCAATCACAGTCTCATGCATGGGATGGGACTTCTTCTTCTGCATGGAGCTCACCACGGACAGTATCCTTCTGTCACCCACCACCTGCACTGGGTCCAGTGGGCTCCCCAGGACAGAGCTGGCCCTTCTAATCAGCTTGTCAAGTTTATTTCTGTCCCTGGTTGACATACTGCTCCCCCAGCAGGCCACTCCAAAGAAGATGGCTGATGCCACTACCGAGTTGAAGAAAGTCCTAAGAAGTGCCCCCCGGATTCCAAAGGCTCTCAGCTTCCTAAGCAGGTAGAGCCTGCTGTGGCCCTTCCTGTACAGGGCCTCCATATGATCTGCCCAGTCCAGCTTATTATTAAGGAGCAGACCCAGGTACTTATAGGTGTTCACAATCTCGATGCCCGTCCCCAGGATGTCCACTGGTTTTGTAGGGCATCTTCCTTTACGGAAGTCCACCACCATCTCCTTGGTCTTCCCCGCGTTAATCTTCAGGTGGTTCTGTTGGCACCAGTCCACAAAAAACCGGTTCAGTTCTCTGTACTCCCTGTCATCATCGTCTGTGATGAGGCCTACTATTGCAGAGTCGTCAGAATACTTCTGTAGGTAGCAGCTAGATGAGTTGCACCTAAAATCTGCAGTGTACAGTGTGAAGAGGAAAGGGGCGAGAACCGTACCCTGAGGTGCCCCCGTATTACAGATCACGGTACCTGACACACAGTCTTGGGCTCTCACGTATTGAGGTCGATTTGTGAGGTAGTCTAGGATCCAGTTGGAGAGGTGGTGGTCCACTCCAGCAAGGCCCAGCTTGTCTCTCAGTAACCTGGGCTGTATGGTGTTAAAAGCACTGGAGAAATCAAAGAACATTATTCTCACCGTGTTCCCTGGTTTTTCCAGGTGAGACAGAGCCCTGTGCAGAAGGTGGATGATGGCATCATCTACCCCAATGCCCGGTCGATAAGCAAACCGGAGAAGGTCCATAGCGGGGCTCACTAGAGGGCGAAGATGTGTGAGAACCAATCTCTCTAAGATCTTCATCAAGTGGGATGTCAGTGCTACAGGTCTGTAGTCGTTGAGGTCCATAGGGTGAGGTTTCTTTGGAACTGGTACCACACAAGAAGATTTCCATAATTCAGGGACTATTTCCTGCCTCAGGCTCATATTATACATATATGTAATTATACCACACAGCTGGTCCCCACAAGTCTTAATTAGCCTTGCACTGATGTCATCTGGCCCTGCGGCTTTCCTCGCCTTGATCTTTTTCATCTCCTTCCTCACCTGGGCCCGTGTGAAGGTCAGACTGTGGTCAGATAAAGACAGATTTCTGGATTTACTGGTCTGTTGGGAAGTAGCCGCATGGGGTGAATGGGGTGAAGTCATTGTGGTGAGGGGAGCTGAAGGACATTCTGGGGTGGGAGGAGCTGGTGTGTGATCAAATCTGTTGAAGAATAGGTTTAGTTCATTAAGCCAGTTAACATCTGCCTCAATCTGGCAGACCAACTGTTTATGACCCGAAATTGACTTAAGCCCCTCCCAGACCCCCCTTATGTCTTTTCTTTCCATTTGCTTTTCCATTTTTTCCTTATAACTGGATTTTCCTTGCCTGATTAGATGCCTCAGCTCCTTTTGTACTTTCCTCAACCCCTCCTTATCTCTTGTCCTGAATGCCATCTTTTTCTCCTTAAGTAGTGTTTTTAAGTAGTAATTATATGTATACTCTCCTCCCCCTCCCCCACCCATACTCTAGGTCAGGGGTCGGCAACCCCCGGCACGCGTGCCAAGAGTGGCATGCAAGGCTTATCTCCCTGGCACGGCAGCCCGAGTCCTCGCCCAGAAGCTTCGATCGGCCCAAACGTGGCCGAAACGAAACTGCTATTATTATACTGTGGGGTCTCTTCAGACCCCCGAGTATAATAAGCGGAGACTTAGGAGAAGTGATGAAACATAAAAAACAATGATACTCACCTTGCTCCCTGCGCTACGCGGCGGCTGTGCGATCTGCCGGCGCTTCTGACAGCTGACAGGGCCTTGGGTCACGTCTGGCGTCATTACACATAATGACGCGACGTGACCCCAGAGACCCAATCAGTGGTCGCTGACGTCAGGCAGAAGCGCCGAAGAGAACAGAGTGGCAGCGGAGCGCAGAAAAAGTTGAGTAGCATTGTTTTTTTATGTTTGTCACTTCTCTTGGTCTTGCACTTATTATATTCGGGGGTCTGAAGAGAACTATGGAACATAATACTGTGTGCACGGACCGCTATGGGACCTAATACCGTGTGCAGGGACCGCTATGTGACATAATACGGTGTGCAGGGGCCACTATAGGACATAATACCATGTGCAGGGGCCACTATGGTACCTAATGCCAGGTACGGGGACCGCTATGGGACCTAATGCCGTGTGCGGGGACCGCTATGGGACCTAATACCGTGTGCAGGGACCACTATGGGACCTAATACCGTGTGCTGGGGTCACTGACATAATACGGTGTGCAGGGGCCACTATATGACATAATACCGTGTGAAGGGGCCACTATGACATAATACGGTGTGCAGAGGCTGTTATCGGATATAATACCTTGTGCAGGGACCATTATGGGACATATACCGTGTGCAGGGGCCGCTATGGGACATTATTCTATATAACAGTGTGTTTTCTGCATTAAGGATGTGTTTTTGCACAGAAAACACAGGCATTTTTTTTGTGCAAAAATCGCCATAAGGATACTTACATTTACCACTAATTGGGGGCTGCACATGGACTTTCATTGCTTCTAATCATAAAGTACAGGAGCATCCCAGGAAATAGTAGTAAACGCATGTATCCTAAAGCATCTTGTGGCAGCACTTCTGTGTTATGGTTTGTGGTATATGACTTTACTATAGGGGCCGTCAGCCTTACAATTATTGACCGACACTCCGAGTACCTCATCTTTGATTTTCTAATTAAAATCGGCACGCCGAACTAAAAAGGTTGCCTACCCCTGCTCTAGATAGTACATTGTACTTTATTGTGGGTAAATAGAGAAGAGACAGGTTAACTAGACAATAAAGAGGAAGCTTCTCCTAATTTTGTTACGTGATTTGGCTGTGGTATATTAACTGCGTCAATGAACAATTGTAGCCTAAGTTCATTTTGGCTTCTTTTAAGTCCATTGTTTTGATCCATCATAGGAGAGTGAAATACTAATAAAATTCTGCATTAAGATGGAGCATAGAATAGCTGGAATTTTTTCCATATTTTCTCTGTTAAAATACTACTTTTGGCATAAAAATACTGAGCATGGTATTGCAGTGTAACATACCACAAGTTTTGTAGAAAAGATTTGAACTAAGTTCACACAATCTATTATTTTTATTTATTTTTTTTATTTCCAGTGTGAAATCGCTTGATCAGACTCGAAATTAGGGTGTGGTGTGGTGTGTTTTTTGTTTTTTTCTCTTCATCTGCACACCTCACACCTACAATGTTTTCTTAAGGTTGAAATTTGCAGGTAAACCCTGCACGAATAATTAAGATGCTGCAGGTTTTGATTTAGAAATTTCCTTTTAATATGGAGATACTATGTTTTCTCTCTCGCTATATATATTATAGATATATAATCTCTGACACACAAACACTATATATGTTTTACCATGTTGCTAGCATGTTGATTCAAGTTACTCTTAGTGGGTAAACTTGAGACTAGTGAAATAAAATATTCCTTTTGGTCTTGCTTAAATAATTTAATGCCACTTGATATCACTGTACACTTTTGTGATGGATCTTACTGGATATGAACTGTAGTGAAACAAGATATGGATATTGTTTTAAGGTAGTTTCACATTTTATAGCTGCATATTTGAGAGGCTCTTAGTCAGGTTTTTTTTTTTTTTGCATAAAGTGTAAAGGGGCTGATGTGTTTTAGTATCTGCTTGTTATCTGTGTGTATTAACTATCCCATCTTTCCTTGTGTTGGGCAGGTTTTGCATGACACAGAGGCCATGAGTGGATTCTCACTTGATAAACATTGATAGCTACACATGCCACCCAATTCATAAGCTATTATACTATATATATGTAATATATGATTATACCTTTATTAAATATATATCATTTTTTTAAACAAACTATACAAATGACCAGTTTATGATTTAAATATTCGTACTATTGAATTACCATTCTTACATGACGGGAGTTTTATCCACAATGCTTTTAAAGGAAAGTGTTAGCATAAAATCTTTGGGGGTAAAAAAAAACAAAAGTTCTTTCTATGCGGAGTACACACATTCTATAGTAGTAGAGGGGGAGTTGGAATCAGTTTTAGTTGGTGTCCATAAAAATATACAGTCTCCTCCTGTGGCTTCAAATAAAAATATAAATATGTAATTTGAAATAATAAATATATACATAATAGAACGTTCTTACTAATTATTATATATGAGCCATTTTGTGGTGGTTGGATTATAAAAGCAAAAGTCGAAGTCTGGTTTATGGACTCCACAGGTAGGACGCATAGCAACTATATGTTGATCATAATTTATCATGTGTAGTTTATATAGCACCATCATGTTCTGCTGGTCTCGGTTTACAATCTAAATTTACTTTGTCAATAAAAGGAGCAAACTAGAATTTCTGTCATAAGAGGAAGATGACATGCTAGCATGTTTTAGAAGTGTGGGAAGAAATGGGAACACCTAGCGGAAATCCTCACAAACCCTGTGAGAGATTATAAATTTCATACAGATGTTGCTTATAGTTGCATGGGTAATAGTGTTGACCAATGAGGTACTAGGAGTACAAGAATCAACATCATGATTAATTGAACATTTGCCTCGATTATGATTAATGAATTTTTTTTTTTTTTTTTTCTTAAATATTCCACGCCATGATGCTGAATTTTGGTTTCACATATCAGCAGTCTGATCAGATAGTTTACAGTTAGTGACATATCGTTTACCCAATGGCAGTGTGAGACAGGATGACATGGGTACAAAATTGAAATAATGGATGAGAGCAAATTTACATCAATTAACTTAGCTGGCTTTCGCTTTTGGTTATTTTGTCAATTAATTGCCCAGCCTTAGAGTATATCCACTGAAACATTGCCACAACTGTAACGACTGCAAAGATTGGTTTTTAAACTTGCTACTATTCTTAAAGGGCTTTTCCAGGCTTATAAAATGATGCCCAGTCATCAGTTGAGGACCGATGGGAGTCCAATACCCGAACTGCTATTCAGTAAGCTGTTTGAAGAGGCCGCAGTGTTTGGGTTAGTGTCACAGCCCCTTTAACACTTACCAAACACAGTGGCATACATTTGTACAGCTGTTGTGTTTGGTATCGCAGCTCAGACCATCATCATTAAATCAATATGAAATAGTTGCCATGCCGTTTTTAATGCAGAAGGAACGCCATAAAATTCTGTGCCGTAATTCTGGTGTAGATGGGAATAATTGTGGTACATCTTTTGCACACAGCACTTTTTTGCACCAAAGATGTGTCATTTCACCCGCTAGCTGCTTTTTATGAAAGTGGGCGGAGCAGGGGAGAGTTCAAAGCAGGTCGCGGTGGGGATGCCTCATCACGACAGATTTACTATAACTCATGCCAGAAAACAACTGGTGTGAGTTATAAAGGAAATCTGTCAGTTGCTTACTGATGTAGATTTTCTTTATGGCACCCAGGAGTTCGCTTGAATTATTATGAAGCCAGAGGTTCTTAATTCAGGAATAGTTAATGCCAGCACGGGAATGGATTAAGACTGGTGTACAGAGCGCCAGTTCTAATAAAAACATTTCATTATATGTATCCCAAAATAGTGCCAACTAAAAATACAGCTCTTCTTATACAGACTAGGCTCTCATATGGCTATGTCGACAGAATCTTAACTTGCAACTAAACTTTCATACAGCTTTTGATTTTCTGGCAGCATTTGTGTCATTACTTTGTAATATACTTATTAATAAATTTTATTAATCCTTTGTGTCTTTATTCTTTCCATTGTTTTTTTCGATTGAGAGCTGTACACTGCGATTCACTGGAGTATTGATCATGGGTCTGCTACGCCGAGCAGGTCGTCAAATTATCATTGCATGTTTAGGGGAGTCAGATCGAAGCTCTAATAAACTTTCTTGTATTGTAAGTCGGACCTCCTGTTCATATGGTGAACACTTTGTGCTTCAGAGTAGCAGAGAGAATCACATAACTTGTTATGTAATAACATTACACTATACATATTACTCACTTACAAACTGCGGGAAGGGGGTTATTTTTGTCTCGTTACTGGAGTGCTTATTTAGTGCAGTGCCAAAGCAAAATCTGTGCAAACCACACATCTTTTATTTTTACAATTGTTGTGATTTTTGTCTCTACAACTGCATTGTCGGTAAGATTTCAACTTAAAACCTCTGCATATGTAATATTATTGTAATGATGTAAGTGTTCATCTTTTTGGGTAAAAACTTCTGAAACCAATGACAAGATATATAATCTTGTAGAAAATAATTCACCTATTTAAATCTGTTCCGCTATTACTGCTCTACAATATGCTTACCTGGATATTGCCTTGCATCTTCAGTGTGACAGGTTCCCTTTAAAGGAGATATCCAGCCTCTTGCAATCACATGAAATAACGCAAGTGATATCTACCTTACCAATTTCTCATTGCTTCTGAGGTCCCCCTCCAGTCTTTGTTTCATAACCTTCAGTGATGTTATTTTCACACTGACTTGGTGACCTGCTGTAGCGAGTGATTGTCTAAGCATCATTGCTGGAGGGCGGGATATAGAAACAGGTGGCATTGAAGCAGTTAGGGATGGGTAAAGTGAGTAGTGAGTCATTATCATATTTGAGCTTTTGCTAAATTTCACAGTACTAGACAAAATAATCACTGGTAGTTGAGAAATTATTGTATATTTGATTTGTAATTATTTTTTTTTGCAGAGCAAGCTTTATATGGAAGGTTTTAGAAGTCTTAAAGAAGGAGAGCTGGTTGAATTTACATTTAAAAAATCTTCTAAAGGCCTTGAGTCATTACGGGTAACTGGCCCAGGAGGGAATCCCTGCATAGGAAGTGAAAGAAGACCCAAGGGAAAGATAATTCAGAAACGAAAACCAAAAGGTGATAGGTATGTGGACTTCATTTATAACAACGTCTTGTTTAACAACATGTGAATGAAAGCATGTCAGCTTGTTGTCTTCACATTTATTTATAATGGTCGTCGCCTTTCCATGCATGTGATTATTAATGTGGTTTTTTTTTTTTTGGTTTTTTTATGGGGGTTATACAGCCAGAAGAATTTCTTTTAAAGGTTCAGAATGCTTTAAAAATATTAAAAAGTAATGGTTACCCCACTGATCCTCTTCTGCTTGCATTTTATTGCATCCCAGGTCTCACACTATTCATTGTACTTTGTGGTCTTTTTTTAACATGGTAATAGTCCGTGTGTTGGCCGGACTTGCCAGCCTGCACCTTATTTTGAGAGAAGGACTCCAAGCAATAGAGTTATTTATGCTGCTAGGAGTCCCTGCCTCCCAGTGACCTACTGTCCTGTAACGATAATAGTATGGGGGCAGCATAGATAACTCTATTGCTTGGAGTCCCTTCCCCGGCATATGGTGCAGGCTGTTAAATTTGGCCAACATATGGACCAAGTTTCACGGCTGAAATGCTGCCGTGTGAATGCGCTGTTAAAGGGTTGTACAGCTTCAGACAAATATTATTGTTTGTATAATGAAAGTACAATTTTCCATTATATTTTCGGTATCAATTCCTCACTGTTTTCTAGATCTCTTCTTACTTCATTCATCACATGACCATGGACTGATTTTTGCCCACAGTAAGTAAGCAAAATGAATGACAGTAAACAGAGGTTTAGACAACTGTGAGGAAATGACACAAAGTATATTAGAAAATTGTATAACTTTTTCATTTATACAAACAATATTTCGTGCATCTACTGGAACTGGGAGCCGGCTGTAACTTACCTTCCCTGCCTTCCCGATCGCTGTGTATACAGAGCTTAATGAGCGTTGTATACAGCGCTATGGGCGCCGCCATCTTGCGGCCGCTCTCTGATTCGGCGGTCACGTGATCCACCGGGTGCAGCATCTGCAAGAGCTGCTGGGTCCCAGGACCCAGATCAGCTCTATATTATTGTTGAAGTAACGTACAGGAGGCTGTATTCCTCCTGCAACTGGGGCTAAACGTAGCAGCCACAGTTACATGGGAAATCAGCCTCCCCAACAAACAAAAAAAAAAAAAAGTAATCAGATGTCCCCAAAGGTCTATTATGACCTTATGGGGACACAATGTAAAAAAAAAAATTAATAGAAAAGTAAAAAAAAAAAAATGTAAATAAAATAATACGCCAATAAAATGCCCTTATTACAGGTTATAGCCCCATCCCCGACGACACCATAAAAGTGAACGTAACAGAGGAAAAACTATTTTATAAAGTTTTTTTTTAGTAGCACTTTGTTATTAAATTAAAAAAAAAAAATAAAGTGAAAAACAGACGCGTTTTCCCTCCTCTCTTGTTTATATTTTCCCGGATTTAAAAAAAACAAAAAAAAAAAAACACACATGCAGAAATAAAAACATAAAAATAAAGCCCTATGTGTCACCGGAATTAGTTGAATAACACATATGATAAAAATGTTACAGCACTCAAAACCGCACATACTAAAAAACCCGAAAATGTGTCTGGTTCTGGACCAGAAATTGGCCCGATACTGAAGTGGTTAATGGAAAACTTCAGCAGAAAAATATGCTAAGTAAAAAGGGCTCAGAAAGCAAGGTGCCATATTCCTGTGCTGGTACATTTCTTTTAAAGGAAACTTGTGACCATAAAAATGCAGTGTAATATGCAGGCAGTATGTAATAGAGCAGGAGGAGCTGAGCAGATTGATTATATAGATTTGTGGGAAAAGATTCAGTATAACTAGTCATTTATCCATTGATTTCTCTGTTCTTTCTATGCTTACAGTGAGTGAGTCCAGTGGGTGGTCCTAACAGTGACTGACAGCCTGCCCTCTATATATACTGATGTACCTGTCATTCACTGATGGGACCACCCACTGAACTCAATTACGCCTTCTAAGCATAGAAATAAAGTTGCACTGGATCTGTTCCCACAAAAATATGCAATATGGTGTTACAAGGCCTACATGCACAATTAAAGTATAACCTGAAATCAAAACAAAACACCAGTTTCTTTGGAATAAAATGACCGCGATGTCTTTATTAAGGGGTTACCATTAATAGTTAATTTAATAAATAAAAATAAATTAATAATCATGAAATATAATTAAAATTAAATAACTAATAACCACCAACATAAATTATATCATTGTTAAAACAGTCCTGGGGGACTAAAATCCCGACTAACAAAGCATCGCGACCACGGAAAATATTACTTGTTAGGGTGTGTTCACACGGCGGAAAATGAAGAGGAAATCTCTTAATTTTCTGCCGTTGGAATTTTCACCTGGGTCTAACCGTGACGGGATGCCGATGCACTCGGCATTTCGTCGCGGCATCCCACTCCTGATTAGGCCCGGATGAATGGGTCTAATCGGGGGGCATCTCAAGCCGTGGGCGGAATCCGCAACAATATCGAGCAGGACACTTCTTTTTTTTCGCGCCCTGCTGCGATCTCTGCCTCCCATTGAAAACAATGGGAGGCGGATTCCGGAATCCGCGGAAAATTCCTCTGTGTGAACACACTCTAATAGGGTGGGAGGGTGTGTGCTGCTCCACACGTTTCTTGAACCTGTTTGTGCTGGTGCACAGCTAACCAAAGTTGAATCTTCCCGCCACAGCAGCCAACTGACCAATCATCTGATGAATCCTGCTGCTGGGTAGACTTGATGAAACTTCCAGAACCTGCTTGTGCCTGGGCACAGCTGACCCAACAGTGAACTCCTTTAAGTAAGAACCACTATGAATAAAAATAGGGGAGGGAAGAAGAGGAAACCAACCATACCACCATATAATACAGTGGGGAAAAAAAAGTATTTAGTCAGCCACCAATTGTGCAAGTTCTCCCACTTAAAAAGATGAGAGAGGCCTGTAATTGACATCATAGGTAGACCTCAACTATGAGGGACAAAATGAGAAAACAAATCCAGAAAATCACATTGTCTCATTTTTAAAGAATTTATTTGCAAATTATGGTGGAAAATAAGTATTTGGTTAATAACAAAAGTTCATCTCAATACTATATATCCTTTGTTGGCAATGACAGAGCTCAAACGTTTTCTGTAAGGCTTCACAAGGTTGGCACACACTGTTGCTGGTATGTTGGCCCATTCCTCCATGCAGATCTCCTCTAGAGCAGTGATGTTTTGGGACTGTTGCTGGGCAACACGGACTTTCAACTCCCTCCAAAGGTTTTCTATGGGGTTGAGATCTGGAGACTGGATAGGCTACTTCAGGACCTTGAAATGCTTCTTACGAAGCCACTCCTTCGTTGCCCTGGTGGTGTACTTGGGATCATTGTCATGCTGAAAGACCCAGTCACGTTTCATCTTCAATGCCTTTGCTGATGGAAGGAGGTTTGCACTCAAAATCTCACGACACATGGCCCCATTCATTCTTTCATGTACAGAGATCAATCGTCCTGGTCCCTTTGCAGAGAAACAGCCCCAAAGCATGATGTTGCCACCCCCATGCTTCACAGTAGGTATGGTGTTCTTTGGATGCAACTCAGCATTCACTCTCCTCCAAACACGACAAGTTGTGTTTCTACCAAACAGTTCTACTTTGGTTTCAGCTGACCATATGACATTCTCCCAGCACTCTTCTGGAACATCCAAATGCTCTCTGGCAAACTTCAGATGGGCCCGGATATGTACTGGCTTAAGCAGGGGGACACGTCTGGCACTGCAGGATCTGAGTCCCTGGCGGCGTAGTTTGTTACTGACAGTAGCCTTTGTTACGTTAGTCCCATCTTTGTGCAGGTCATTCACTAGGTCCCCCCGTGTGGTTCTGGGATTTTTGCTCACCGTTCTTGTGATCATTTTGACCCCACGGGGTAAGAGCTTGCATGGAGCCCCTGATCGAGGGAGATTCACTATGTAACACAAATTTTGTTCCCAGCTTTTAAATGTTATATTCCAATTGCTTATGTCTAAAACAAATTAAAAATTGCTTACATTCATCATAAACTTCGCTTTTGTGACCATGGCAACGAAAATTATGCATTTTTACTATAGAAACAGACGATTTTGCATTTTCTCAGTTATACAGTCAGAATAATATTTGGATTGAGAATTTGATTTAGGCCTATTTCACACTGACTAGTGATATTTACAATATTAACACAGTTAATCTGCTATTTAAGAGAGTAGCATTTATCCACTTACCTTCAAGAGTTTTCTTGCAGTGCTCACATGTGAAATGAGGAGCCCATGGTTTGTCTTGGTCACCAACAGCCATGCCAAAGTATGCTTTGTAGGCCTCACACATCTTAGCAGATGCTTCCACAGAGTACTTTTTCGCTCTTGTCTTTATAAACTGGATACATACGTAGCAAAATGCGTCTGCTGGATGTATGCAACCTCTTGATGCCATCTAAATTGACTAAGTTGCTGTGAACTGTAAGGAAAAAGGATGTCTCTCCAAACTTGATAAAAATGGTCTTTATTCCATGCAGTATTAAAGTTCAAGACTGTACTGAGGATTCAGCAGAGCAAGATTGATCACCCGGTACCAGAGTAACACACAATATATACATTTACATTCCTAAGCTCCTCCTGTAATGGGTGTGGGGTGAAGTGTGAATACTGTCGTTATCAGAATCTGAATAGATATTGAATTCACACCTGTCTGTCTAGGTCAATTCCCCTTTGTCTGTGATGGCCATTGCCCACTTACTATGCAATCAATCCCAATCAATTAGATCCTGTCTCTCAGGAAGGGCTATAGTGGCCCTATATAACTGTAGTTATACAGCTACCTACAATTCTGTACAGTCCCAGAAAGTTCTAGATAATTCTGGGCAGTTCTAGAAACTTCTTGATAGTTCTCACAATTCCAGAAGCTTCTTTAAGTATCTTGAAATATTGCGAATATCCTTAAAAATAGATCAATTTCAGAATATCATTGTGCTGACCACAAAAGCAAAGTTTACAGGGAATAATAACTTTTTTCTATTCATTTAAGGTACAAACAATCAGGAAAACACACTTAACTGGGAACAAATATTTTTTTTTAAATTGTTACATGGTGAATTATCAGTGGTCTTGTATGTCTTCCATTTTCTAATTATTGCTCCCACAGTTGATTTCTTCACACCAAACTGCTTGCCTATTGCAGATTCAGTCTTCCCAGCCTGGTGCAGGTCTACAATTTTGTTTCTGATGTCCTTCCACAGCTCTTTGGTCTTCACCATAGTGGAGTTTGGAGTGTGACTATTTGAGGTTATGGACAGGTGTCTTTTATACTGATAACAATGTCAAACAGGTGCCATTACTACAGGTAATGAGTGGAGGACAGAGGAGCCTCTTAAAGAAGAAGTTACAGGTCTGTGAGAGCCAGAAATCTTGCTTGTTTGTAGGTGACCAAATACTTATTTTCCACCATAATTTGCAAATAAATTCTTAAAAAATCAGACAATGTGATTTTCTGGATATGTTTTCTCATTTTGTCTCTCATAGTTGAGGTCTACCTATGATGTCAATTACAGACCTCTCTCATCTTTTTAAGTGGGAGAACTTGCACAATTGGTGGCTGATTAAATACTTTTTTTCCCCCACTGTATATAACCAACAATAATAAAACACCGTGCAGAGGCCTGTAATACCATGGGGCCCATTCTCTAAAGCTCCTGGGCCCTTACAATGTGCTCAGCTCCTCCTGCTCTGTAACATGCTGCCTGCAGATTAACCACATTTTCACATTGACAGGTTTCCTTTCATCAGTATTTTCAGGTTAGGGGGCGACTCAGTCAATATTAAAACAGATCAATTTCTATAGGACAGAAAAGTAAGACTCCTTGTATCACTGTTATTTACATGCAGTGAATATGTGAACAAACTACATTTCCCATGATGCATCTGCCTGCTCTCTCCTCTAATGAAATTACAGGTAATAAATCACTCCCACATCTGAGGTCACATGATGCTGTGATGTTTAATTCAAACTCATACCCCAGACACATGGAGTGAGAGCAGGGTGATGAATCATGGGAAATGTAGTTTCTTCACAGGTTCACTGCATGTAAATAACCGTGATACAAGGAGTCTCAAGTGAAATAAATGCAAGAAAGGCTGCACAAGGGAACAGTGAGGATTTAGCACTGCAGTAGATGTATTTGCAGATAATTTTGGAAGCTGGATAACCTCTTTAAGAATCGCCCTGCTCAGTTATTAAATTGTGGCAATTGTAAAAATCTAAAAACTTTTGTGTACATTTTGCGCTGTCACAGTGTTTACAGCCACAGTATTCCTGGTAGAGGAACCTTTTCTCTTTAGAGCAGTGAATACAGCCCTTTCATGCCATTTTCATGCACCAATATTTACTCCTCTCAATATTTGGGCAGATAATGAAAACTAAAGTTCTTGCTTTAAAACGTTGAAATTCATTCTGGATATTTCCATTTTTGATACACACAGCTATGTGAATGCTTAAAAGATGCAAGATTGTTGGATTTTACAACCTGCAAATTCAGATGACTTATTTAGATTTCTAAATAGATTGCTTAAAACTATAAAACCATGGTAAGCACAGGTTGAAAAAATATAATGCCCCATTGAGGCATTTTCTTTTCTTCCAGTTAGACATATTATCCACTGAAATTTTTAGTGCAGCATCTCCAAAAGATAGTATAATGTAGATGTTGCTTGGCAACCAGAAAATGCGGGTCCTGCATGATCTGCAGTGTCAGGTAGAGCTTTTCAGTTCTCAGTGCTTGTGTTGCTAAGTAACGTGAAGTAATCACAAGTGCCTCAGATGAAATGGTTGCTATTGAAAATAAACAAGATGTTGAACACCACGGCCACCAACCTACCTCCAGATGTTATGACACTGACTTTTCTGTGTATTTTAATTGTCACAATTACAAATATTACAATGTTGTTCAGACAATAACAACAAAGTTGTGTTAGTTGTCATTTATTGCTATGCCTTTCATGTATTCATGTATAGCGTTGTGCATCTCCATTACAATTCATGGGGTTAATGCTTTTCTTCCATACCTTGACTTTCTGTAATGCTCTATCATTATTGATTTCTGTAAAGCTTTTATTATTGATTTAATGTCTGTCATTATTGATTTCAGGTAGTGTAGTTTTCGTTTTGGGTAAAATGCACATACTTCTATACCAAATGTCAGTAGAAAGCCATGGATACAACCATGATTGCAGGAACTTTCTTTATGCTCTGCCACTTGTAAGAAACCCAGCTATCATCTTGTGAATGTAGCATCCCTGTCTGTTTCTATATAAGAAATAAGTAAAACATGGTTGAGTTTCTATAACCTCGAAAGTTCCTGTATTCATGGTCCTATCCATTGGGAACTGATAAAGCTGTCACTATTAAGATGGTTAGAGAAAACCTTTTAAAACTGGGCAACATTTTTAATTATGTTTGCAAAAATACTTATTGTCTACCAATTTAATTATGGTCATGTTCATGGGGAAATCCCTTTAGCTCAAACCAGGAAGTCACAGCTTATATTGTGCCTACAAGAAACACTGAGCAACACACTAAGCAACATTAACTGAGAAAGGTGTAGTGAGATACTGCTCTCTAGTTATCAGACTAACCTACAGGGCCTAGGCAAGCACTGCATGACAGAGATTATATATTCTATGGATCCTTCTACTAAATATGTAAAGATAAGCTTACCTGTATTTTCTGAAAAGAATAAAGACCTCCAATGCACAGACAGGCAGGGCTTGCTTCCTGGTGAATACTTCATAAAAGTTCCAAGTCCAACACTCCATGAAAGGTATGCTTTATTATAAGCATGGACAGAACAGGTTAAAAACCATATGGCAATCACTTTCTAGCTAACAATTAGCTCCTAGTGATAGCAACAAAATCTGCATTTTGACAACAAACACGTAAGCAATTGCCATATGTGTTTTTGTGGGTTTTTTTTTTTTTCTTTTTGATATATATGTCCTTCTAATGAAGTAAAACCTCTTTTACGGAGTTCTAGACTTGAAACTGGCAAACCAGTATCCCGCTCCTACGCAAAGTGTCCCAACATTCATCAGCCCGATGCACATTCTGTAAAGGGGTTTTCCAGTATCGGAAAAATGATGCCCTGCTATGATGGATCATCATCACTTATTAGACTAGTTGGTCAAATAGCTGATGAATGGGGATGCCAAGAGTCAGACCCCCACTGATATGATATTTATGGCATATTTAAACAATGGACTATCAAATTTCTGATCCCAGGGGAAACTACTTAATGCTTACATCAGTGCCATCTTTGATCTGGCATGATTTATCACCACTTTAACATTTAACCCTGAAACCAATACAAGCTTTTCAACACTGTAGTGTTGAACAAAGCTTGGTAAGTGCTTCATAAATATGGCATTGGGCTTGAACATTGTAGTTCTTAATTACTTATAAATACAGTGATACATCTTCCCCAATGTGTTCAGTGGTGATTTGCTCTGTTTTTCGGACAATATAGTGATTTTAATAATATTAGTATCCTCCAAATTAACAATTTTGTGGTTCTAAGAAATTGAAAACGTTACCATTTCCTGTCCCACCTTCCATTCTATTACTTTAGAGGCTGGTGACGATTAATGCATTCTCAAATACTATTACAGCACGATGATAGCACTGGCTCAGGAACTGAGTGGTGAATGTCAGAGATAAGGGGTTAGTTAGTATTCGTGCCCCCATCAGCACTGCCAGAATGCCCTCAGTTTGTGCCAACATGGTGGTGTTAGATTCTGTTTAAAGGCTATGGACAGGCTATGGCGTTTTTTTGTCAACTTTTAGTTTTTGCCCATTGCATATATGTTTTAATAAACATCACTTTTTAGATTGGCTTGTTAAACTTTTCTTACAGTTTATTTTCTGCAGCTTGAATGTGTTGTTATACTGCAAGCTGCACTTTCCTAATCTTAGTAAAGTCCGCCAGCAAAGACCTCATAGTGGACATTTCCCCTTCCCGTTTGGAAACCAGCCTGCGCTAGGCATGCTGTGCCTTGTACAGCTCCGGATGCCATCACTGTGCAAAGCATGTACAATTTATCTTGCCAGAGATCCAGTCCTGTAATGGGAAATCCACATGAAAGCATCCTATACAGACTAGACAAAGGAAAAGTTTTAGAAATACCAGTGAGTGTGTTCAGAGAAACTTCCCCTCTCTACTCTGTTAGGCTGTGTTCATACGGAGGAATTTGCCGTGGAATTGGGGGCGGATTTCGCAGGACGCAGAAAAAAGACGCGTCCTGCTTGATCTTGCCGCGGCTCGAGGCTCATCTGGGCCTAATCAGCAGCGGGATGACGCGACGGAATTACCGATGCACTGCATTAGCATCCCGTCGCGGCTAGACTGTGGCGGAAAATGAAGAGGAATTCCTCTTCATTTTCCGGCGTGTGAACATACCCTTAATGTGCTTTAGTTTTCCACTGCCTACTTACTATTATTATTTATGTATTTATTATGCCTACTTACATAGCGCCATCATATTCCGCAGCACTTTACAGACGTTGACAGTCACTGTCCCATATAGGGCTCACAATCTATATACTATTAAGTGCTCCTGGACACTGTCTCTATCACAAGTAATAATGGAGCTGGGTGCACATGGTTAGCAAAGACAGGGAAAAAGTGAAAAAGACGGGAGGGGGGAGCTGAGCTGAAGCTGTGCAGGTGAAGTGAAAGATTTGAGGAGCACTAGGGAACCACCCTGAACAAAAATTCAGAACAAAGAAAGTTGCTGAATGCATGAGAAGGCATTCTCAATCCAAAAACACATATGTGCAACTTTTTTTTTTTTTTTTTACTTGTTTACTCCGGGAACGTAGTAAGACCTGAGGTTGTGTTGTGTGGTTTTTTGTTTTTTTTTTTGTTTGTTTGTTTTCCCCATTCACAGATGTGTCCATAGCCTTTAAGTAACAACCCAAGCCACTTTTGTAAGATGTAAATTTTGAATTTCTTCTTTAGTTCTGAACAATTATTTGCCTTTGTTTCTCCATTTTAGTTACTTTACTATGGCCTGCAGAGATTGGACAACATGGTCAGATGACAATGCATCATTGTGGACCCAGATGTCATAAAAGCCTATTAAGTACATGTGGCAGAGAGGCACACTATTACCTCATGGTTTCATATACATGAAGGTTTTTCCTATGGTTTTATTGTGCTTAAGGCTCAACTAAAAACAAACCATGGCAAAACAGATTGAAATTATATATGGTTTTGCAAGGTGTGGTTATAGTGCTACTCTTCATTACATAAACTTTCAGCTGAAAAGAAATTGGCAAAAAAAAATTCACCCAAATAGAAATGTTAGATTTCTGTAAAACTCGGCATGCAGATATGTAAATGATTACAGGTGTGGTCTTACCAGACACTGGGTTTTGCTACAAGAGAGCTTAAAAAAGAGTTTCCCCTGCTCCCCTTTAAAAAGGCTCTCAAAGGCTACTTTGATTTAGTGTACCTCTAGGAGAGACATAGTTGACTACTAGACATGCCTCAATATCACACTTGAAAACCTTTTGCTCACTTGACAGACTCTGAGAAGGGGGGACATCATTGGACTGAAAGAAGCTGGATGGTTTATTTGATAAATCGCCTACCATCTAGGCTGGCCTAACTGTTAGGAGATGTTGAGAGCATGCACACATGATGAACAGGCTCTGGGCGGCCCAGACAAAACAGCAGTAGAAAGGATCGTTTGATCTGCCAACCAGCACAAGTAGCTCTCACAGTTTCCTTGTTCACCATCCAGACTTAAGTGTCCCCTTCACTACACACCCCTATATCTGCCCAGACCATGGCTAACACGTTACAACATTATACTACTATCAGACCATTTCATGACTCTAAGCAAAAGGAAATTTGGTGTCACAGAACCCATTGTGTCCTGCCATTGACAGCCAGTCATAGTTGCCTTTGTTTCTAGTGGTATTGTGAATGAGAAACTTGAACTGCTATGGACTGGCGCCGTATTATCTTAACAACAAACCCAGGTTCTGTTTGGGATCTGATGAATCAGTTCGAGTATGGAGGTCTCGTGATAGGCACTTCAATTCTGCCTTTGTTGTGGAGCAACACCCTGCCCCAACTGCTGGTGTAATGATCTGGGGGTCATCACATATTACAGTTGGTCACATCTAACAGCGATACAAGGGACATTGACAGCTCAGCATTATGTGTAAGACTATTTGTGGCCACAAATGTTGCGCCTCAGGGCTTTCAGCTGCCATTTTTCAGAAGAATAATGCTTGCCCACACACAGCAAGGGTTTCCCTGGAATGTTTCCGCCATATTGCAACATTTCCTTAACTAGGCTTATTGTCAATTGAGAATTTATGGGAGCAGCTGGGGTGCCAGCTTCTGTATCCTGAATGTGTGCAGAATCTACAGGCCCAGTTGCAGGTTCAATGAGTATATTTGGTATAGGATACCATCTGAAATCTGCCTCCGTGCCCAACTGTATCGTATCATGTTTTCAGGATAGAGGCAGCAGGCAACAGGGTACTAGAGCCTCCTTTCAATTGTACAGTTTTTCCCAATAAACTTGTCATTTCTCTCTAATATTGTATTTGCCTACATATTATCATTACATTAACACACAAAGTTTCATTTGATTCCAACAACTTCTCATTCGTTTGTTTTTTTGTTTTGTTTTTGTCAATAAGTGTATCTATGATCACATCTTCTGCCGACAGTTAAGTAATTTATGAAACAGCAATAAAAATCCACTGAGTATAAGGGTTAGTTATGTACATAAGGCACATTTCCACTTAAACTATAAGGATTGGGCTGAAAAACCATAATAAACACATTTACCCTTTATAGAATAGGGCATTTGGTTACACACCTTGTATAATTAAATATTCTGTTTCCCATTCCGTATAAGATATGCTGTTTTTCCAGCATTTTGTGCTAGTGTCGACTTAACGACATTTCTCTTTCAGAAAATGAAAGCACTGGCATTTAAAGAATGTCCTGTCATTTTTTGAATGTTTGATATATGATCCCTCCTTGCTTTCAGATTCTGTTTTGAAGAAAAAAAAAATACATAATCTGTATTTAGTTAAATTTCAAAATCTAAATATCTATAAATTCCATAACAAATGAAAAATAATTTGTATATAACAGATTATTTTATTATTGGGATTATCTTCAGTTAGTTTAGAAAGGTGCAAGTATCCACACATCTAAAGATTTATGCAAAAACGCCATAAATACCTACAAAATAAAAATATTCAATCCAGGCCTCCCCTGTTATGGCTGTGATCAGAGAAATTGTTGACCCCAGCTGTTTAACCGCTTAGCGGTATCGGACTGACAGTAGCTTGTAGAGCAGCTTCTACACTTTCCTAAGATGACTTTCTTAGTCTGCATTGCTGCTCCATTTTCATAAAATGTTGATTATTTTGTTTATATTTTTAATTGACACATAAGCGTCATTGGGTACCATGTGATTACCGTGACCCACCCCTTGTGGGCGTCACCACTTATGCTACTTCTTTTATTTACCTCCTTTTGGTAATGACTAGCTAGCATGCTATCTCCTGTAAACACTTGAAAAAGGGGATTTCTTCCCCGAAATACGTAGTGTGTGGATTTAATAAATTGCTATTCTGAATTATTTACGTCTGGACGAGCGTGGCTTTTCTACTACCTATATCTACCCTGGATTTGGGTTTTTGGTCCTTCTCTCCATTTTCCTGAAAATCAGTGGTTTATTCCTATGCAAATTAGCTGAAAAGGGCTTTAGGGGCATTTCTTCTCCTGCTGGGACTTCACTCTCTGCTCTACATAACCAGCCCTGGCAGGAGAAGAAACGCCTCCAAATGCCTTTTCAGCAAATTTGCTTAAGAATAAAACTCTGATTTTCAAGAAAATGAAGCTGCAGTGCAGAATAAGAAAAGCATAATTGGAAAGTGTAGAAACCGTTATGCAGGGTCATTTGATTTTTCTGCTGACAAGTCTCCATTTAAACCTACAAAATGAAATGTATTCATCCCTGGCCTCCTCTGTTATGGCTGGTATCAGAGAAACCCTTGATCCCTGTTGTTTAAAGGGATTCTATCATTAGATTTAGGCAAATTTGCCTAACGACATGTCAGAATAGCCTTTAGAAAGGCTATACTATCCCTACCATTCTTTAGCTTTTCTCCAACGCCGTTAGCATATAAGAATAAAGTATTTATTTAAAAAATTTGCCAAAATCTAATGATGGAATCCCTTTAACTGTTTAGATGCTGCGGTCAACAGGTGTAAAACATTGAGCAGCAAAATGAGTATTTCTAAATATACAAGCCCCCTGTTTCATTTACAGAAAAATTGAAAGGTTATGGCTTTCAGATTGTAGAGAGAGAAAAATTACTTTCCATTTTCTTAAAACATATTTTTTATTGTTCAAATGTGTTAAACTATTTGAAATATATACATGTATATTTTATGCTGAGCTTCTGAGCCTGCCCCATATTCCCCTTGCACTCACCTGCATGTAAGAACTGTAATCTGTAATGGACTTGTTTGCAGCTATTAACCTTTTAGGTGCTGTGGTTGATTGCAGCCCCTGGCACCTAAATGCTTGTATACCAGTCATATGACTTGGTTCTCTTACCAATCTCTACCTCCTGCGCAGTTCATCTGTTGTGACAGCCAGGAGCCTATTGAAGGCTCTCAGACCTGGCATTGCATTAGATTTATTACAGGCTGCCTTAGCCAGATTGTAATAGAACACCAATAATAGTACAATATAATGTAATACAGAAGTTTTGCATTATATTTTGAGCAATCAAATCATCACAATTTCAAGTCACCTGGGGAAACTGAAAATATAAGTAAAACAATTTTTAAAATGAGCATTCAAATCACATCTACTTTCGCCATTTAAAAAAAAAAATAGATGTATTTTGTATTGCACACATTTAACATTGCGCATTTTTATAATATATAAAAGTATACATATATATAGTATACTCCTGGCTATTTTTTGGTCGCCTTACCTCCTGAATAAAATGCAATGAAAATTTGTGGCTCTTAGAATATGAGAGAGAAGAAAATTGGTCCACAGTTTTTATAATTTTGTATAGATGGTGCCGCTGGAGTGGCTGCTTATCACAGTAGCTCTGAGACTCTATATCTTATTTTTCTTTCTATGTCTCGTTTTTTACCTCTCTACTTAAGGACTTTGCACTATGAAGAAACACACACAAAGACTTGGACCCTTGTGATACTTTTTTTTTTGTTTTTTATCTGTCTTTTTGTTCTGCTTGAAAATGGGATCTTTTGTGTATGCAGACAATTCCTTTGTCTATACAAGAGAGGAAATTCTGAAGCTCAGAGACACAGCAGGACGGCATACCATCTGGTCACACATCCCCCGCGAGCTTTGGAGAAAGAAAAAGCGGGTGAGGGGATGCAGAGCTGGTACTCTTCCGAGGATTAAAAAGAGGCGTTACCGACCAGCTGTTCCCTCCATCATTATGGGCAATGTGAGATCTCTTGCAAACAAGATGGATGAACTAACAGCGCTCACCAGGCATCATTAGGAGTTTCGGGCGTGCAGCATGATGCTACTTACAGAGACTTGGCTCACTGATGTTATTCCTGACCCTCTGGTCTCCTTGGATGGTTTTAAACTCCTTCGGGCAGACAGGACAAGGGAGAGCAGTAAGAGGAAAGGAGGAGGGCTGGCAATGTTTGTGAATAATAGATGTTGTAATCCTAGGCACATTGTGATTAAGGAGCAAACTTGCTCTGAGGACATTGAACTATTAGCTGTGAGCATGAGACCTTTCTATCTACCAAGGGAACTATCACATGTCATCGTGATAGCTGCATATGTCCCCCCCTCTGCGAAAGCTGACACTGCCTGCGAGGTCCTACAAGCCACGCTGAGCCTTTTACAGTTAAAACATCCCCAGGCCCTCTTTCTTCTGTCGGGTGATTTCAACCACGCCTCTCCATCATCCACACTGCCCAGTTTCACACAGTATGTAACCTGCCACACAAGAGACAACAAAACACTGGACTTGTTCTTTGCCAACGTGAGGGAGGCATATAACTCAGCAGCCCTACCGCCCCTGGGAAGATCGGATCACAACCTAGTACATCTCCGACCTGTGTACAAGCCACTTGTACGTAGAGAACCAGCTGTCACCCGCACAGTGAGGATATGGTCCGAGGAGAGTGATGAGGCTCTGAGGGATTGTTTTGACACAACCGCATGGGAAGTTCTGCAGGATTCTTATGGGGAAGATATAGAAGGACTCACACACTGCAAAACGGACTACATTAATTTTTGTGTGGACAACACAGTACCCACAAAAGTGGTGAGGTGCTTCTCCAACAACAAACCATGGATTAACTCTGATATAAAAACACTACTTAAGGAGAAAAAGATGGCATTCAGGACAAGAGATAAGGAGGGGTTGAGGGAAGTACAAAAGGAGCTGAGGCATCAAATCAGGCAGGGAAAAGCCAGTTATAAAGAAAAAAATGGAAAAGCAAATGGAAAGAAAAGACATAAGGGGGGGTCTGGGAGGGGCTTAAGTCAATTTCGGGTCATAAACAGTCTGTCTGCCAGATTGAGGCAGATGTTAATTGGCTTAATGAACTAAACCTATTCTTCAACAGATTTGATCACACACCAGCTGCTCCCACCCCAGTATGTCCTTCAGCTCCCCCCACCACAATGACTTCACCCCATGCGGCTACTTCCCAACAGACCAGTAAATCCAGAAATCTGTCTTTATCTGACCACAGTCTGACCTTCACACGGGCCCAGGTGAGGAAGGAGATGAAAAAGATCAAGGCGAGGAAAGCCGCAGGGCCAGATGACATCAGTGCAAGGCTAATTAAGACTTGCGGGGACCAGCTGTGTGGTATAATTACATATATGTATAATATGAGCCTGAGGCAGGAAATAGTCCCTGAATTATGGAAATCTTCTTGTGTGGTACCAGTTCCAAAGAAACCCCACCCTATGGACCTCAACGACTACAGACCTGTAGCACTGACATCCCACCTGATGAAGATCTTGGAGAGATTGGTTCTCACACATCTCCGCCCTCTAGTGAGCCCCGCTATGGACCCCCTCCAGTTTGCTTATCGGCCGGGCATTGGGGTAGATGATGCCATCATCCATCTTCTGCACAGGGCTCTGTCTCACCTGGAGAAACCAGGGAACACAGTGAGAATAATGTTCTTTGACTTCTCCAGTGCTTTTAACACCATACAGCCCAGGTTATTGAGGGACAAGCTGGGCCTTGCTGGAGTGGACCACCACCTCTCCAACTGGATCCTAGACTACCTCACAAATCGACCTCAATACGTGAGAGCCCAAGACTGTGTGTCAGGTACCGTGATCTGTAATACGGGGGCACCTCAGGGTACGGTTCTCGCCCCTTTCCTCTTCACACTGTACACTGCAGATTTTAGGTGCAACTCATCCAGCTACTACCTACAGAAGTATTCTGACGACTCTGCAATAGTGGGTCTCATCACAGATGATGATGACAGGGAGTACAGAGAACTGAACCAGGATTTTGTGGACTGGTGCCACCGGAACCACCTGAAGATTAACGCGGGGAAGACCAAGGAGATGGTGGTGGACTTCCGCAAAGGCAGAAGCCCTCCTAAACCAGTGGACATCCTGGGGATGGGCATCGAGATTGTAAACACCTATAAGTACCTGGGTTTGCTCCTTAATAATAAGCTGGACTGGGCAGATCATATGGAGGCCCTGTACAGGAAGGGCCACAGCAGGCTCTACCTGCTTAGGAAACTGAGAGCCTTTGGAATCCGGGGGGCACTTCTTAGGACTTTCTTCAACTCGGTAGTGGCATCAGCCATCTTCTTTGGAGTGGCCTGCTGGGGGAGCAGTATATCAACCAGGGACAGAAATAAACTTGACAAGCTGATTAGAAGGGCCAGCTCTGTCCTGGGGAGCCCCCTGGACCCAGTGCAGGTAGTGGGTGACAGAAGGATACTGTCCGTGGTGAGCTCCATGCAGAAGAAGAAGTCCCATCCCATGCATGAGACTGTGATCGCGCTGAGCAGTACTGTCAGTGACCGACTGCTCCACCCTAGGTGTGAGAAGGAGCGCTATAGGAAGCCTTTCCTCCCCACCAGGGTTAGGCTGTACAACCAACACCGACCTAAGCGGAGATCATTACACACAGAGAACTGAAATATCTCTCCCTGTTAAATCCCCCCCCCCCCCCCGCTACTTCCTATCTGTCTGTCGGCTATCAAAGTAATGCCTCTTACCTTGGAACATTCCTGTACATTTTGTATTTGTATCTGCTTATCTTTGCTGCTGTAACACACTGAATTTCCCCATTGTGGGACTATTAAAGGACTATTATTATTATTATTACAAGGGGGTTTAAAAATGTACTTAAAAGAAAAAAGCTTCCACACACATATCTGATAAAAATTAGTGGTAACACATGGAGTCCAACAGACCCCGTTGACTATAATGTGGTCCATTGGGTGTCTGTCATTTTAAAACAAAAAGTGATGGAGGAAAAAGTCCTCCAAGGAGACTCTGGCACAGATGTTAAACCATTGTATGGTTGCTATTATTTCTAAGACTTTGAAATATTGCTAGTATGTGGCTCTCTTATGTTGTTTGATATTTTAGAAGTGCATATTAAAATTATATTTATTTTTTTATAAAGTAAAGTATAGTCATTCAGCAAGTATAGTCATTCATTTCAGTGACTGTGCTTTTTGCATTTACATTGCGCATAACATGTGCATTATAGTGTTAGAAAGGTCATTTTTATATTCTTAGTGGCAGACTGATCTCTTGAGCACGGCCATGCTAACATTGGTGACTTAATGGCAGCAGTACTTATAATGGACTCTTTCGCTTTACAAGAAGGAATCTACAGTGGGGAAAAAAAGTATTTAGTCAGCCACCAATTGTGCAAGTTCTCCCACTTAAAAAGATGAGGCCTGTAGTTGACATCATAGGTAGACCACAACTATGAGAGACAAAATGAGAAAACAAATCCAGAAAATCACATTGTCTGATTTTTAAAGAATTTATTTGCAAATTATGGTGGAAAATAAGTATTTGGTCAATAACAAAAGTTCATCTCAATACTTTGTTATATATCCTTTGTTGGCAATGACAGAGCTCAAACGTTTTCTGTACGTCTTCACAAGGTTGGCGCACACTGTTTCTGGTGTTGGCCCATTCCTCCATGCAGATCTCCTCTAGAGCAGTGATGTTTTGGGGCTGTCGCTGGGCAACACGGACTTTCAACTCCCTCCAAAGGTTTTCTATGGGGTTGAGAGCTGGAGACTGGCTAGGCCACTCCAGGACCTTGAAATGCTTCTTACGAAGCCACTCCTTGGTTGCTCTGGCGGTGTGCTTGGGATCATTGTCATGCTGAAAAGACCCAGCCACGTTTCATCTTCAATGCCCTTGCTGATGGAAGGAGGTTTGCACTCAAAATCTCACGACACATGGCCCCATTCATTCTTTCATGTACACAGATCAGTTGTCCTAGTCCCTTTGCAGAGAAACAGCCCCAAAGCATGATGTTGCCACCCCCATGCTTCACAGTAGGTATGGTGTTCTTTGGATGCAACTCAGCATTCACTCTCCTCCAAACACAACGAGTTGTGTTTCTACCAAACAGTTCTACTTTGGTTTCATCTGACATATGACATTCTCCCAATACTCTTCTGGAACATCCAAATGCTCTCTAGCAAACTTCAGACGGGCCCGGATATGTACTGGCTTAAGCAGGGGAACACGTCTGGCACTGCAGGATCTGAGTCCCTGGCGGCGTAGTGTGTTACTGACGGTAGCCTTTGTTACATTAGTCCCAGCTTTCTGCAGGTCATTCACTAGGTCCCCCCATGTGTTTCTGGGATTTTTGCTCACCGTTCTTGTGATCATTATGACCCCACAGGGTGAGATCTTGCGTGGAGCCCCTGATCAAGGGAGATTATCAGTGGTCTTGTATGTCTTCCATTTTCTAATCATTGCTCCAAAAGTTGATTTCTTCACACCAAGCTGCTTGCCTATTGCAGATTCAGTCTTCCCAGCCTGGTGCAGGTCTACAGTTTTGTTTCTGGTGTCCTTCCACAGCTCTTTGGTCTTCACCATAGTTGGAGTTTGGAGTGTGACTGTTTGAGGTTGTGGACAGGTGTCTTTTATACTGATAACAATGTCAAACAGGTGCCATTACTACAGGTAATGAGTGGAGGACAGAGCAGCCTCTTAAAGAAGAAGTTACAGGTCTGTGAGAGCCAGAAATCTTGCTTGTTTGTAGGTGACCAAATACTTATTTTCAACCATAATTTGCAAATAAATTCTTTAAAAATCAGACAATGTGATTTTCTGGATTTGTTTTCTAATTTTGTCTCTCATAGTTGAGGTCTACCTATGATGTCAATTACAGGCCTCTCTCATCTTTTTAAGGGGGAGAACTTGTACAATTGGTGGCTGACTAAATACTTTTTTTTTCCCCACTGTAGATTCATGTTGCATTGGAACCTCCTGATGGGAAGAATAGGTCAATGTTTGCCACCATCTGATTCCCTAGCAAAGCACATTCCTGTGTGAATCACAATTGACGTGTGTGTGTATGTGTATATATGTGTGTATATAATATAATGTGCAGTAGTTCTGAGCAATCCCTCCAAATCGCTTTATTGCCGTCCTCTGGACATATAGTACCTGCTATATTGTCAATAAACAGATATGCATGATTACTGAAAATAAATGTCCATGAACAATACAAGCATTGTATAGTGGATTCCAGAGTGCAAAAGCAGCCTACCCATGCCCCATGCTGGACATGAAGTCCAAGAAGAAAGTGTCTGCGGCAATTTCTCTTTTTGCTTGTACGCGGTTACAGCGTTATCGCTTATTTTATCAAGAGTTAAGCATTGTGTTTTGCTCAGTTTGATGGAAAACTAAAATGAAACTATAAATATATGAAGGGGGTGACCTTTGAATAATTTTCTCTATGGTGTCCCAGTCCAACATTGAATATACTTTAGTTGTGAACTTTTGGTGCAGATTCTGCACGGATAAAAATAGAATATGTAAATATGAAATTTATCCTTGACTACATCTATATCCCAACAGTTATTCTCTTTTCTTGTAACAGTGAGTCAAATGTAGACCTTTATACCGTCCTCCTTTATATTTTAAGGCACCTTTTAGTTTGTATCTAGTAAAGCATTGTGGTTATCATAGCCTTATTTTTATTTATTTTATTTTTTTTTTTGCTTAGGGTCATACATTAATTCAGGTCTGTCCACTTGTTTGCCTTCAGTGAGTATTTGAGCTCGGAATCTAATGTTGTGACAAGGCTTTTTCAAACCATTTGTTTTTAAGCACTGACAGTTTCAGTTGATGAAAACAGCATCTGCTGTGCTTCTTGAAGATGCTACTCATGCATTGTTTGCAGATGCAAATGATTCATTGGACAAAATGGCTAGAGCTCCATATTTCACTGAATAGCATTAAATTCATGACTGCTGTGACAGATGCACTGCCTTTTAGGAGTTAAATACATACAATGAATGTGGATTCATGTATACTGCACTAAGGTACAAAAAAGAAATACGATATATACAATGCAAGTTCAAAACTGTGAGACCCATGTACTGGAGAAGGGGAAAAAATATAAATAATTATATGCGTGTATGTATTTCACTCACCTAGACTTTGCAGTGAAAAAAAGTGTATTCCTGCATTCAAGTCATCTGTTACTTTTGTCTTTGAACACTTGTATATCTGTTACACAGTAGTTGCTTTGACAACAGCATACAAGTTTAATAGGCAATCTGCCAGACTATTGTAGCCAGCACAGACAGCAAAGACAAGAAATCTTCACTAGTGTTTTGATGCCAGAATATCCATATATCGTTGTATATGTCATCTTATATACCCTTGAACCAATTTAAATGTTTCCAATGAAAGGTTGCATAATATATGTTATTTCCAAATTATATTTTGGAAAAGTTTATCTAAATATTTTTCTGGAGATTTTAAGATTTGGTCTTTCATGTATATTCATAGTTTAGTACAGATATTGGAGGGTGAATAGATGCAGTGCATAAATACTGACTATTATATTGTTTGCTGGCTCTATTGTTATCATTGGAAAATCGTTTTGTTTTTTTTTTTTGGGGGGGGGGGGGAGTCAGCTTTTTTTTTTCTTTTCTTTTCTTTGTGCTAGATCAGTTTTAGGGTAATGACTCCAGTTTGCTCCATGTTTTACAGTTTGCATACTTTTATTATATAATGTAAAAAAAAAAAAACGTTCTTGTAAATATAATGAAGACACATTTTCATGTATTTTAAAGAAATTCAAATATTCTGAATGTTTGATCACACAACTTGTAGTTTAAATTTTTTTTTTTATCATGATGAAGAATCCTTTCAGGCAGAAGTTGATGGTCTCAGTCTTTTGAGGCCTGTCTCTTCATAACCCCTGACCTTCGTTCTTATAAAGTCAACATCCGAGGGCAGGAGATTAAGGCAGTTTAAAGACTAGAGTGGGAAGTGAAACGGAAAAAATTAGCTTGCATATTTAGGGTGCAAACATCAAAGTCCAAAAATGTGCTTGTTGTGAATCTTATGTTGGAGCTTAATAAAGTTTATTTTCTGTTAACTTCAAGGTGAATAACTCTTTTAAAAAGCGAGATATGTCAATGCAAGAAAATTGCTATCTGCAGCCCTTTAGTATATGAGCAATAATGAGTGTTTTTTGAGTAGCTGAGATTGTTTATACAGTTTTTCTGTTTTTTTGTTTATAATTCTCACCAGTTTTAACGTGTTTGTGTGTATGTATTGGTACCTCTTGTTTAATGAAAGAAAAAAACACAACGGTCACAGAAATAACTTGAATCTGACAAAAGTAATAATATATATACATTCTATGAAAATGAACAAATGAAAGTCAGACATTGCTTTTCAGCCATGCTTCAACAGAATTTTTTTCAAAATAAAACTTATGAAACAGGCCTGGACAGAAATGATGATACCCCTGAAAATAATGTGACCAATGGGACATGTTAAATCAAGGTGTGTCCACTAATTAGCATCACAGGTGTCTACAATCTTGTAATCAGTCAGTGGGCCTGTATATAGGGCGACGGATACTCACTGTGCTGTTTGGTGACATGGTGAGTACCACACTCAACATGGACCAGAGGAAGCGAAGGAAAGAGTTGTCTCCGGAGCTTAGAAAGAAAATTATAGACAAGCATGTTAAAGGTAAAGGTTATAAGACCATCTCCAAGCAGCTTGATGTTCCAGTGACTACTGTTGCACATATTATTCAGAAATTTAAGATCCATGGGACTGTAGCCAACCTCCCTGGACGTGGCCGCAGGAGGAAAATTGATGACAAATCAAAGAGAAGGATAATACGAAAGGTAGCAAGAGCCCAGAAAAACTTCTAAAGAGATTAAAGGTGGACTTCAAGCTCAAGGAACATCAGTGTCAGATCACACCATCCGTCGTTGTTTGAGCCAAAGTGGATTTCATGGGAGACTACCAGGGAGGACACCATTGCTGAAAACAAATCATAAAAAAGCCAGACTGGAGTTTGCCAATCTACATGTTGACAAGCCACAATACTTCTGGGAGAATGTCCTATGGACTTGTCGGGGGTTAATCTCCCCCGGGATGGATGTCACCGTAAGCCTAATTAAATAGATAACCAGTTTTCAGCGCTCGGGAAACAAGACGTACACAGGTACCGTGTATGAACAGTTTCTACTTTATTGCGTAGTTCAATACAGTTTTAAAAGCAAGCTCAGTTACATAACAGTCATGTGATCAATATACATATATGGGCTTTCCAGTTCCGTTATCAGACAAATTTGTTCAGTTACCCATCACCCCAGATGTTTTCCTTTTCACCTTATCTGAATGTCCTCCTTATCTTCCCGAGGATACCAGTTCTGCTGAGATCAGCAGAACTGTTGATATCTCCCCCAGACTCCAAGTCTGTCCTTATCAACTATGCAGTCTTGTTTGCAGAACATTCCACCCTCTTGTGCTTTCTGTATATAGAATATAGTGCAAGTTATGTTTTAACCCTTACAGACTGATGAGACAAAAATTGCAATTTTTGGCAAGGCACATCAGCTGTATGTACAGATGGAAAAATTAACTGTATCTTGAAAAGAACACTGTCCCTACTGTGAAACATGGAGGAGGCTCTGTTATGTTCTGGGGCTGCTTTGCTGCGTCTGGCACAGGGTGTCTTGAATCTGTGCAGGGTACAATGAAATCTCAAGACTACCAAGGGATTCTAGAGAGAAATGTGCTGCCCAGTGTCAGAAAGCTTGGTCTCAGTCGCAGGTCATGGGTCTTGCAACAGGATAATGACCCAAAACACACAGCTAAAACATCCAAGAATGGCTAAGAGGAAAATATTGGACTATTCTGAAGTGGCCTTTTATGAGCCCTGACCTAAATCCTATTGAGCATCTTTGGAAGGAGCTGAAATATGCCGTCTGGAAAAGGCACCCTTCAAACCGGAGACAACTGGAGCAGTTTGGTCATGAGGAGTGGGCCAAAATACCTGTTGAGAGGTGCAGAAGTCTCATTGACAGTTACAGGAATCGTTTGATATCGTTTGACAAAATATTAAGTTAAGGGTACCATCATTTCTGTCCAGGCCTGTTTCATGAGATTTCTTTTTTTAAAAAATTCTGTTGAAGCATGGTTGAAAAGCAATGTCTGACTTTAATTTGTTCATTTTTATATATCATTACTTTTGTCAGATTCAAGTTATTTCTGTGACCATTGTGGGTTTTTCTTTCATTAAACAAGGGGTACCAACAATTTTGTCTGTGTGTGTGTGTGTGTGTGTGTGTGTTATATATATATATATATATATATATATATATATATATATATATATATATACAGTCATATGAAAAAGTTTGGGCACCCCTATTAATCTTAATCATTTTTAGTTCTAAATATTTGGGTGTTTGCAACAGCCATTTCAATTTGATATCTAATAACTGATGGACACAGTAATATTTCAGGATTGAAATGAGGTTTATTGTACTAACAGAAAATGTGCAATATGCATTAAAACAAAATTTGACCGGTGCAAAAATTTGGGTACCCTTATCATTTTATTGATTTGAATACTCCTAACTACTTTTTACTGACTTACTGAAGCACAAAATTGGTTTTGTAACCTCACTGAGCTTTGAACTTCATAGCCAGGTGTATCCAATCATGAGAAAAGGTATTTAAGGTGGCCAATTGCAAGTTGTTCTCCTATTTGAATCTCCTCTGAAGAGTGGCATCATGGGCTCCTCAAAACAACTCTCAAAAGATCTGAAAACAAAGATTGTTCAACATAGTTGTTCAGGGGAAGGATACAAAAAGTTGTCTCAGAGATTTAACCTGTCAGTTTCCACTGTGAGGAACATAGTAAGGAAATGGAAGACCACAGGGACAGTTCTTGTTAAGCCCAGAAGTGGCAGGCCAAGAAAAATATCAGAAAGGCAGAGAAGAAGAATGGTGAGAACAGTCAAGGACAATCCACAGACCACCTCCAAAGAGCTGCAGCATCATCTTGCTGCAGATGGTGTCACTGTGCATCGGTCAACAATACAGCACACTTTGCACAAGGAGAAGCTTTATGGGAGAGTGATGCGAAAGAAGCCGTTTCTGAAAGCACGCCACAAACAGAGTCGCCTGAGGTATGCAAAAGCACATTTGGACAAGCCAGCTTCATTTTGGAAGAAGGTCCTGTGGACAGATGAAACAAAGATTGAGTTGTTTGGTCATACAAAAAGGCGTTATGCATGGCGTCAAAAAAACACAGCATTCCAAGAAAAACACTTGCTACCCACTGTAAAATTTGGTGGAGGTTCCATCATGCTTTGGGGCTGTGTGGCCAATGCCGGCACCAGGAATCTTGTTAAAGTTGAGGGTCGCATGGATTTAACTCAGTATCAGCAGATTCTTGAGAATAATGTACAAGAATCAGTGACGAATTTGAAGTTACGCCAGGGATGGATATTTCAGCAAGACAATGATCCAAAACACAGCTCCAAATCTACTCAGGCATTCATGCAGAGGAACAATTACAATGTTCTGGAATGGCCATCCCAGTCCCCAGACCTGAATATCATTGAACATCTGTGGGATAATTTGAAGCGGGCTGTCCATGCTCGGCGACCATCAAACTTAACTGAACTGGAATTGTTTTGTAAAGAGGAATGGTCAAAAATACCTTCATCCAGGATCCAGGAACTGATTAAAAGCTACAGGAAGCGACTAGAGGCTGTTATTTTTGCAAAAGGAGGATCTACTAAATATTAATGTCACTTTTCTGTTGAGGTGCCCATACTTTTGCACCGGTCAAATTTTGTTTTAATGCATATTGCACATTTTCTGTTAGTACAATAAACCTCATTTCAATCCTGAAATATTACTGTGTCCATCAGTTATTAGATATATCAAATTGAAATGGCTGTTGCAAACACCCAAATATTTAGAACTAAAAATGATTAAGATTAATAGGGGTGCCCAAACTTTTTCATATGACTGTGTGTGTGTTATATATATATATATATATATATATATATATATATATATGTGTATATAAAATCAGAGGCGTAGCTAGGGGTTCAGC
This sequence comes from Leptodactylus fallax, assembly GCA_947044405.1. NCBI lineage: Eukaryota > Metazoa > Chordata > Amphibia > Anura > Leptodactylidae > Leptodactylus > Leptodactylus fallax. The sequence goes on from CAMRHE010000024.1 coordinate 7,559,853, forward strand.
ACAGGGGAGGGCGAACATGTCCAAGTGGGCCCCCAACTTGGACATGTTTGTATACCGATACTATCAGTATACGGTGAGCGTATAGTGGTATATAGCAGCTCTACACAGGGCTCTGCAGACAATTTAGGTGAATACAGGACAGTAACATTTAGTGACTTACCGGTGACGTCTCTGACTAATCGTTCACATTCCCCATCTCTTTCATCTGAACGGCCATGACCACTTCTTCCAGTCTCTGTAAAGTTTGCAACACAGACATCTTTGGCTCCTCACTTTTCCAGGCACCTGACCCACATTATCCTCACCTACACAAAGCCCCCATCCTGCTGCTACCCCAATTATAAAATATATATAATATAACCCCCTATAATGAATAATACCCCCAAGTGCATCTTTAAATTAATAACTTCCCTGTGCACCCCCTTTAAATAGTGCCCCTTATTAATAATGTCCCAGGTATTTCCTAATTGAAAAGGAGAAAAAAAAAAAACAAGGGGGAAAAAAAAATTATTGGGTTTCCAATACCCGGGACCCCGAGGATCAGGTGTTTGAATGACCCGTGGTACCTGTGTAAGTGCCGTGACCCCTTCTCTGTTTACATAGTGTCATTCATCTCATAGCGGCCATGTAATGTAACTACAGCCTCGTCCTATACACGTCTGTGTGATAAGGCTGGAATTACATAACACGGTCACTATAAACAGACAGCGTGTGATATAAACAGGCGCCATAGCCCCTTCATACAGCTGATCAGTGGGGAATCACTTATCTCTTATTGATGATTTATTCTGAGGATAGATCATCAATAAAAATGAGCTTGAAAACTCCTTAAGGCAAAAAACAGCTGTGGGAAAAAGCGCGGCAGCGACGCATCGCGGTTTTTCCTGCAGCACTTTGCACAGAAAGTTCACAGAAGTTTCCTCTGTGGACTTTCTGCTTCAATTATATCTATAGGGAAACCGCCGGCGTTTCCGTAGGTATAATTGACATGCTGCGATTTCCAAAACTGCGACTGCTTTGGAAATCGCAGCGTTTCCGCTGCGCATATTTTACTGCAAAGTGGGGATGGGATGTGGCCCCTTGTGGCAAAAACACACAGAAAAAAACCGTGGTATTCTAGCAAATCCCATCCACGCATTACGGAAAAATATGTGCAGCAGACACACTGCGATTTCCAAAACCGTTGCGGTCTTGGAAATCGCAGCATGTCAATTATACCTATGGAAACACTGGCGGTTTCCATATAGGTGTATTGAAAACAAAGTCCACAGAGGAAACCTCTGCGGTCCTTCTGTGAAAAGTGCTGCAGGAAAAACCACCATGTTACCACCATGGTTTTTCCTGCAGCCCGCTACGTGGGGCCTTAGTCTCAAAAAAGCCCAAGTCCACTTTCATTAAATTAATTGACCCTCATCTTATGTCCCTGATTCCCCCTGACATAAATATTGCACCTCTAATGACCCCTTATATTAATGACCCCTTATATTAATGACCACCCCTTTATGTTCATAATGCCTTGTAATATAAATGATGCCCCCTAATGGCTCCTTATATAAATAACCTCCCCCTTGTATTAATAATACCCCCCAATAACCCTTATATAAATGACCCCCCCATCGTCATAATGCCCCCTAATGAATCCTCCCTTTATAGTTATAGTTCCCCCCTCCTAACCACCCCTTATACTATTAATATACCCACAAAAAAAAAGTCATACTCACCTGCGATGATGATGAATGGAGTGCTTCCTCCCTGTCCACGCACAGGACGTATGTGTCTGAGCACGGGCGGTGCGTTGTTGTGACGTCATCGCGCCACCCGTGCTGAGAAGCAGACATCTGTCTGTGGTCTCGGCGTCTTGTAAACCGCAGGCCTGTATTGGCTTGCGGTTTACAAGACAGTTAAGCACCAGGAAGCATTGTAACTAGATCGGTGTCTGCAGACACCGATCTAGTTAGAAATAAAGGATGTATTAATGGAGGCCCCGGGGTGGGCCCCCAAAGACTCAGTGGGCCCGGGGCAGCTGCCCCCTCTGCCCCCCTGCTAGATATATATATACATTCATGTGGTCTAGGCAAAAATTAAACAGTTTTGGTTTTATGATCTAAAATAAAAAATCACATGAAGCCATTTTTGTTTAGAACCCTGGTGACTTGCTTTCGATTTAAGAGCAACTTTTATATATATCTTTTTAACAGCATTCATAAAGTCAAAGACCTCCACCTTATACTTTGGCCTTCACAGGATGTTCTTGCAGTAAATTTAAGGTACCATTGGTGGCTAATATGCTGCAATGCAAAATAGCAACCAAGTGGATGAAAGTTAAAATGGATCTCTCATTAATTATTTATTTATTTATTTTGCTATTGTGTCGGAAAAGGGGGTGGGGTGAACATTTTTGTAATATACTTTATTAATCTATCTTTTTATTTATTTTATTTTTTTAATAGAAAACAGGCTGTAAAAGTGCCCATTATCAACGCTCTAAGCATTTCCTGGAGACTGTCCGTTCACATGTAGTTTATTTAGCTAAAGCATTTACCAGACAGAGATGGTCACTTCAAACAGCTGTATCTCCAGTTTTATGCTTCTTAGAAAAATGGTTCTGGTATCATAAGAAAGATGAGATTCTCAGCTTTAAGCTGAGATGCCAAGCGTTAAGAACTATAATCAGAGATATCACTAGTTAAAATCAGTGATTTTTCTAGGTGGTATAAAACTGGAGATACAGCCATTTGAAGTGACTATCCCCACCTTTGGGAAATGCTTCAGCTCTGCATATTTACAATATAACTGTGTACGTACTCTCCCGAGCAACAGCTCAGAGGGTTGCTAAAGAGAATATTACATCCTGTTTTATACTAAAAAGGAATTTTAGATATTTAGAGTAATAAAGTATATTACAAATATGGTTACAAACCCTCCCCCCCCCAACACAATAGCGAAAAAAACAAGTATTGTCCACACACCGTTCAAAAAATGCAGTGCAAAGTTGACCTGTTATGCAGATATTTAAGCCACAACATGTAAATTGATGCTATTGTTTTTTATCGCAGCAATGCAATGCAAAGCGTGAAGCAGGCACACTGCAGTTGCCTTTTTAATTTCATCACAAAAAACACCCCATTTGGAATATTTGTTCGATCTCTGGCATGCAAGAATCTCCACTGCTGATTTTCCCTCAAAAGGAAAACTGTGCTGGACATGTCAAGTGCGGTTCCAGCCTTAAGAACTTTCAAGCTCTTCTGACTTGCATTTCCCATGAATCAACAATTCTGGATCATGTTTTCTTATAACCATGTGTAGTTTGGTTCCCCTGTTAATCCTTCTAGGTGTTTATTAATAAATTGACAATTGGATGCTAGTAGTTGAGGGTGTCTTCCTATACCCTGACTGTATCCAACCAGTGCCAGACTACGCACACCCACACCCCTTTGATTTGACTTATAGTAACACCCAGCTGTCAATTTATTCATATATGTGTAAAAGGATTATTCTTTCATGAGGAATACTTTTAAGTATTTACTAAATAATATATGTTAGAATGGTTGACAGGTCCTCTTGAAGTATTTGAAGAGCCATATCTATAGACTGGTCTAGAGTTATACATGGCTTGCCTATTTAGCAGATATGTTTCAATATGAAAATCAAGATCTTGGATCCATTTGGTGTTGATGATAATCTTTTGTTTTTGTTGAAAACTACTTCTGAATAGTGTTTTTCATTACAAATGACAACTAGTATTTTAATTTTGAAATATTTTTAAAGTTTTTTTTTTTTCCTGCAAATTTTTTTTTTAACAAACCTAGAATGAAAAGTGTTTTTATTACATTAGCCAACTAATATGCTGTCAAATGTTGAAGGGTGAAATATCTTGATTTTCTGAAAGCGCGAACAGCACTCCATTGGTCCCATTCTTAGATTTTTTTTTTTTTTTTTTCTGTTTTTGGGTAGTGTATGTATGCTGAGATTAAACAAATTGTATTGAACTACTTAAATGTAACCTAGTGCTCTTGAAATTTAAAGGGATTGTCTGAGACTTGATATAGATGGCCTGTCCTTACACTCTCACAAGCCAGCTGCTGCCACCAAATCTCCACAGTATATGGAGTAGGAAGCAGACTGCTTCATGCACAGTTGTAAGATAGTGTTATCTGTTCCCTAGCATTTTACAACCTTTTTAAAATTAATTGGTGTATTTAATTTTTTTTTCTGTTTTAAATGGTTCTTTGGCAGCAAGGTATACCATTGAAGTATTTTCTAGTCCATGCTTTTAACACAATAAACACGATTGCATATTCGGTTTTATTTTTTAATAAGATAAATCTGAAAATACGCATCTGTTAGATCACTACTAATGTCACGAACTGTGGGAAGGTGGAGTGCATCTTGTATTCAAAATATTAAACCAATCAAAAAGTGTTATAATGTTAGGCTATGCCACCATTTGGTCGTGGCCTATGATCCTGAGAATGAAGGGACTACAGCGCTGGTTTCTGTTTTTTTGGTGTGTGTGTGTGTGTGTGTGTTTTTTTGTTTTTTGTTTTTTTCTGAACAGTAGCACTGTCAGACACTAAGCTGTGCAGCAAGCTATGCTACAGTTTCCTCCAAATTTGGTGGGCAGGCTGCCAAATTTTAAAAATAGCCAATTGAAAGTAATGCAGTGAAATATCATCATATTAAATATAGCATACCCGAGTAATGAGGAAAATCACACAAATGTGAGTTATTTCAAGAAATTGTCTCATGAAGTTGAACCACCTCTGTGAGCTGGAACAGACACTCTTTAAGGGACACGAGCTGTCCATGCATCATATTTGAATGACTGCCATTTAACATTACATTTCTCCCTGCAGCAGGTGTTTGAGCAAACAATGCTTCACTGTTAAAAATCTGCTGTTTACCAGGAGCTAGATCCCTAAGGGATCAATAGTTTGCCGCTTCCGTTGCCTTCGGAAATGGATTGTCTTTGATAAGACTTTTTTTTTTAATTTCACTCAGATCTTGAGCTTCTTTAGAGGAATCGCACGACGTGTTTGAGAAGAGGTGTAGTTAGGGTCCCCTAACACTGGTATACCAATATTATCACTTTTGCAGTGACTGTATAGTGGCGGATATTGACTCTACGTAGGACTCTACAGACAATTTAGGAGAATACAGCACAGAAAACTAGATTCATAGATGTCACCTGAAACCGTTCACGTTTTCATTCTCGTCCTGGACCACCATAACAACTTCTTTCAGCAGTGACTTGTCTCTGTAGACACCGTTGGCTTCTCTCTTTTCCAGGCACCCAGTCCACATTTAATCACTTCGGGAAAGTTGCTATTCTACTGCTGCAACCCAATTATGCTTCCCCTGAGGAATGAATAATATCCCGAAGATCAGCTTTATATTAATAATGTCCCTGTGTGCTCCCTTAATTAGTGGTGTGTATTAATAATGCCCCCCTGTGTGCTTCCTATTTAAGGCTATTTTTCTGCTTTTCACAGAAAGTCCGCTAGAATCCCATCCACCTTGCTGTGACTGTGAAACCGGTTGTTTTTTTTTTTTTTTTTTTTTTTAGCCCCAGCCTAAAGGGGTTTTCCAGGTCATCAATATAAAAAAAAAAAAATGGAGATGCAACACCTGTTTGAAGAGACTGATGTAACTAGATCCCTCGTCTTTTACACTTTTATGGGATGAGGCTGTAATTGCGCTGCATGGTGACTATAAAAATGGAGACCACTTGAAGTAAACTGAAGAGGTCATCCTGCTTGCACTTGCAACATCCCCGGTTGCACCTTGTATATATGGCCCCCAACTGTTCTAAAAAAGAAAAAAAATAAGTTATTCTGAAATGCTTCTGATCCCTTGATGCACAGAGCCACTGCCTCTTGTTGCTTACAAGACATTGGCCACATATGTCTGCTTCTCAATGCAGGAGGCGCAATGCTGTGATGTGATTGCGCCCGCCTGTGCAGGGAAGTAGACATGTTATCTGTGGTCATGGCATCTTGTAAGCCACAGACCTGAAGTGGCTTGCAGTTCACAAGGTACAGAGAGTCAGAGCAGGAAGCCAACTGCTTCCTGCTCCACCATGCATTTCAACTACCTGGTATGGAGAGTCATAATAGATACATAAATACATATTTTCTCATATTTTCCAAAATTACCTATATGAATTGCAGTCATTGTAATTTTCCAGTCATCAACTATTCGAGTATAATTGAAAGGTTTTTGAACAAACTGCCTATGATAACAGTATATTTAAAAAAAAATAAACACTCAAAATGCATGTTTTAAATTATTATGCACAGCAGAATTTGCAACCTTTTCATTTTCATTAAGAACAAAAAAATGGTCATTGTGAAATTATAAGCATTAGCAGGTTATTACAAACTGAAATCAAACAGTTTTCAAGCCAAAACTTTATTTGAAGCTTCTGAACTCTCTCGTCCATTGAATTTGTCAGTTTTTGGATGGTTTCTGCTTCAATTGTTTTGCATAAGGACAGAATACCCTCCCAGAGCTGTTGCTTAGATGTGAACTGCCTCCCGCCATCATAGACACTCCTTTTGATGATGCTCCAGAGGTTCTCAATGGGGTTGAGATCAGGGGAGCATGGGGGCCACACCATAAGTTTGTCCCCTTTTATGCCCATAGCAGCCAGAGATGCAGATGTGTTATTTGCAGCATGAGACGGTGCATTATCATGCATGAAAATGATCTTTCTGCGGAATGCATGGTTCTTCTTGAAACATGGCAGGAAGTGCTGTTTGAGAAACTCCACATACATTATGGAGTTCATCTTTACCCCTTCAGGGATCCTAAAGGGGCCGACAGTCTATCTCCCCATGATTCCAGCCCAAAACATTACTCCACCTCCTCCTTGTTGGCGGCGTAGACGTGTTTGCATGGGGTGTCCATCAACAAGCCATCCTCCACTCCATCCATCTGGACCATCGAGCGTTGCACGGCACTCATCGGTGAACAAAACAGTTTTGAAGTCAGTCTTCATGTATTGTTTGGCCCACTGGAGCCGTTTCTGCTTGTGTGCAGTGGATAGAGGAGGTCGACAGGATAGCTTACGCACAGCTGCAAACCTCTGAAGGACCCTGCATCTTGTTGTTCGGGGGGACGTTGGAGGCACCAGCAGCTTCAAAAACTTGTCTGCTGCTATAACGAGGCATTTTTGAAGCTGCTCTTTTAACTTGACGTAATTGCCTGTTGGAAAGAGTCCTCAATTTTCCCTTATCAGCACGCACACGTGTGTGCTGTGAATCAGCTACATACTTCTTGATTGTGCGATGATCACGATGAAGTGTCTTGGCAATGTTGATTGTAGTCATGCCTTGACCTAAACACTCCACAATTTGTTGCTTCTCAGCAGCCGACTCATCCTTTTTCTTTCCCATTTTGGCTGAAAATGTAGGCTGCTTAGTAATGTGGGACAGCCTTCTTAAGTAGTCTTGCCTTTAATTGGACACATCTGCCAAACTAATTAGCACAGGTGTCTGCAATTGCTTTCAGTGATATAAAGAGCCCTGACTCACATCACCATCAATGAGTTTAACTGACAAACAAAAAAAATTCTTACCTTATCAGTCCTAAACACTTTTTGCATAATAATTTGGAACACAGTGTACATAAACTCTTTTTAGAATACAATTTTTGAAATGTAACTTTTAATTTAAAAAAAAAAAAACCTGATTGGGGTTTTAGGGAGTACAGAGAAATAAACCTCCTTTGCTGAATGCTTTCAGATTCAGAATGAGGAATTGCCACTTGGAAGAACAAGATTTAAGAAGCATGTCATGTTAAACACTTCATAAGCATGGGACCACCATAAAAAATTGGCATATATGTTTTTTGGATTCTTCCTCAATTATAGAGTGGTGATGACAGATGGCTTTAAATTGACACACTTAGAACCATTCTGAAAGCACATAGTAAACCTAAGCCAGCAACATGCTTTAATACTATGCGTTTCACTTATAGACTATCTTTACTGCTGTGCTGTGACTGGTTGGTATGGACAAAAAAAAAAAAGACAGATTTTGTTTTAGACCATTTCATAAATCTCCCCAATGTTTCTCCAGCAGTGTGCAGTTAGACATACTTGCAGTGACATGTCTCTCTAACAGTGCATAAACTATTATACAATCAGTTTGTGAGATCAGTTGGTCATAATACTATGTGGTGGTGGTGTTGTTATTGAGATCCCACAGAATGGTGCACACAAATTTGAAATAAGGGTCTGAAATTAAAAATTTAAAGTAATTTATCAAAATTTATATTATACGCATTTGTATTATTTTTAATATCACTAATGTTAGGAGGGAAACAAAGGTTTGCCTGGCTGAAAGAAATTAGTTAGTAGAGGCGGCTAAAATTAACTCATTCTTTTGCCCTTCCCTCTCTTGCTTCAGTTTAAGGTGCCAACAAGCATGACCTTACACAGCCTTTTTAGTTTTCATTCAGGTTTGTTCTTTAAAAGTTTGACTAACCAGCCTTTATCATAAAGTAAGAGATATAGGCAAACATATATAGTACCATTCAAATAAAATTTCTACGTAGTTAGTAATAGTAAAGCTTAATATTGAAGAAAGGAAGGAAAGAAAGAGAGACATGTCACATTAATTATCTTCTATAGTCATGTATGACCCCGACATTGTAATTTCAGAAGTGAATGTCAAAAATGTTTAAAAATCAGTTACAATCTCATAATAAATTATAAATATAAAATAAATTAAATGCATTTTTAAAGCTAAACCAAAAATTCTCACTCAATCATGTATTCACAAAATCTAAATGGCTTTTTTTTTTTTTTTTCCTCTCTCCCAGTTTGAGCATTGTACTAATAATGGTCTGTAAAGCTCTATCATGTGCATCATAATTCCCACTGCCCTTCACCTGGTAGATTGGTCATGCTCTACCACCTTGTGCCCTATGAATGGTAAATAATCCTCCCAACTCCCTTGCTATTTGTTACCTTTTAGCCAGTCATATTGCAGTGTGAGTGAATTATCTTTTACAAGTCAGCCATGTTTTAAATGCTGCTTCCACAGAGCTTCATTTATCTGTTAGAGATATTAAATATTTTTGTTTATTGCATCTTTTAAGTTGCTCCATAGATCTTAACTGAAAGTCAGAATAACCCAGTGATTAAAGTGTCACGGTGCACCATCTTATTTTTGACATGAAGACTGCCAATTTAACCTCTTTAAGAAATAGACATATCATTGTGTCCTAAATGTGGGGTGATTTTGTGTTCTAGTCGATGACACCATGAAGGGTATCAAGATTGCAATTTCTAGCCCCTTAGTGAAACAAAAAAATTAAAATAAAGTAAAATTAAGTCCAATAAACTTTAATGAAATAATCCTCCCTCTACAAAAAACAAAAGCCATTTTTCCTTAATCTTTTAAAATATTGTAAGAAATTATAGAAATGATTCTGCCATAATTTTATCGTCAAAAGAGTAATACAATTATAATTAAACCGTACTGTGTATATAGAATTTATAAAAATTTTAAACTACGTCAGAATAGATATTTTATCCAATTATCACCCTAATGCCATAAAGTATTAATGAAAATCAAATAAAATTTATATGTACCCAAGAATGGTGAGTAAAAGTCCCCATATGCTTATGAATGTGATAGCAAAAAATTCAAATGGTACATGGGGTAGAAACAAAGTTAATAAATTATATGTATATTAAAATGTTTATAAAACTAAAACTCTTCTTTAAAAAAAAAAAAAAAAACTCTTATAGCTTTGTTGATAGGGGGAAACACATTTTTAGCTTTTACAATGCATCAGTAAAAAGATGAAGAAAAAAATTGTAGTTCCAAAGTAGACTGGCCTTAGAGGGTTAAAGAAACAGTTGAGAAATGAATAACGCAGGTAAACAGAATTGAAGCTTATACATATTATTTGTCATGTTATCTGCATACTCCTTGGAATGCTGTTGATGAAGTCTTGTTTGTCCAACTGCTATTCCTTCTGACATCCCCAAATTTATGCATCCTCAGTTTGACTGAACATCCATGTATTTTTAATAGGTAAAGACAGGGCTGTGCAATTGATAGGCCAAACCACCGACCCCTCTATTTTTCCATAGCCCATCTTCTTTATAAATGGCTGACAGCATTGGTCAGTCAAAAGTAGTAAAGATCTCTCAGACGTTAAAAATGTTGTGATTGACTTAATATGAAAGTAAATTTGCAGAAAACTATGTAATTATATTAAGAAAATATTGGTATTTTATAATTAGATGCAAATAATCCATTTATTTTGAAACCGAAGTTGAAACACTTTTTTTTTTACTTTAACATTCCCCAAAATTGGTCCCGATTCGGACTCCACAGTCCAGCGGAAAGGCTCATCTCCTGCAGGAACAGGGTAGGACATGTTGAAATCCAGCATGCTTTATTTTTATTTCCTCTACATATGCTGGAACGTATACATATGCTGGAACATGCATCTAATGTGTATGGGCACCTGAACAGACTAGTAGAAATCTTAGTTTGTTTAATTGCTGATAACTAGAAAGGATAGGACGTTTACTGATCCTGATCTATTTTTTTTCAGTTGCCTTTACTGAATGATCTGGTATAAGCCTAGTGGGGAGAAAATGGCTGAAATTCTGAACACACACAGATTATATAATTGCTATTTTGATTGCTGTATGAGTTAAGTTAAAGGACAGGAAATTGTAAAGAGAACTTTTGTTTTTTGTCACCACTAGGGGTAGCTTACTGCCTGTAGATTTAGAGAGCTCTCGGCGTTCCCATTAACCTTCATAGAAGAAACCATTGGTCTATCAAACACTTGTATTAGCTCTTCTGTGCTTCAATAATTAAAAAGGAACTTTTATCTTAAAATTAATACAAGTGAAGCCGGTTACGTAAAAAGTAATTTGTGTTTCTGTATAGGAAGTGTACAAATAGAATGACATTTTGTCCCCACCTGAACCCCCCTCTTCTGATCTGGAAAAATAATTTGGGCATATCCTTAACAGATTCACTGAAGAACCACGTACAATGGGTACGGAAAGTATTCAGACCCCTTTTAAATTTTTCACTTTGTTTCATTGCAGCCATTTGCTAAAATCAAAAAAGCTCATTTTATTTCTCATTAATGTACACTCAGCACCCAATCATGACAGAAAAAAAAAAACAGTAATGTAGATATTTTTGCAAATTTATTAAAAAAGAAAATCTGAAATATCACATGGTCATAAGTATTCAGACCCTTTGCTGTGACACTCATATTTAACTCACATGCTGTCCGTTTCCTTCTGATCCTCCTTGAGATGGTTCTACTCCTTCATTGGAGTCCAGCTGTGTTTAATTAAAACTGATTGGACTTGATTAGGCAAGGCACACACCTGTCTATAGAAAACCTCACAGCTCACAGTGCATGTCAGAGCAAATGAGAATCATGAGGTCAAAGGAACTGCCCAAGGAGCTCAGAGACAGAATTGTTGCAAGGCACAGATCTGGCCAAGGTTACAAAAGAATTCCTGCAGCACTCAAGGTTCCTAAGAGCACAGTGGCCTACATAATCCTTAAATGGAAGACGTTTGGGATGACCAGAACTCTTCCTAGACCTGGCCGTCCAGCCAAACTGAGCAATCGTGGGAGAAGAGCCTTGGTGAGAGAGGTAAAGAAGAACCCAAAGATCACTGTGGCTGAGCTCCAGAGATGCAGTAGGGAGATGGGAGAAAGTTCCACAAAGTCAACTATCACTGCAGCCCTCCACCAGTCAGGGCTTTATGGCAGAGTGGCCTGAAGGAAGCCTCTCCTCAGTGCAAGACATATGAAAGCCCGCATAGAGTTTGCCACAAAACACATGAAGGACTCCCAGACTATGAGAAATAAGATTCTCTGGTCTGATGAGACGAAGATTGAACTTTTTGGTGTTAATTCTAAGTGGTATGTGTGGAGAAAAACAGGTACTGCTCATCACCTGCCCAATACAATCCCAACAGTGAAACATGGTGGTGACAGCATCATGCTATGGGGGTGTTTTTCAGCTGCAGGGACAGGACGACTGGTTGCAATTGAAGGAAAGATGAATGCGTCCAAGTACAGAGAGATCCTGGAAGAAAACCTCTTCCAGAGTGCTCTGAACCTCAGACTGGGCCGAAGGTTCACCTTCCAACAAGACAATGACCCTAAGCACACAGCTAAAATAACAAAGGAGTGGCTTCGGAACAACTCTGTGACCATTCTTGAATGGCCCAGCCAGAGCCCTGACCTCAACCCAATTGAGCATCTCTGGGGAGACCTGAAAATGGCTGTTCACTATCCAACCTGACGGAACTGGAGAGGATCTGAAAGGAAGAATGGCAGAGGATCCCCAAATCCAGATGTGAAAAACTTGTTGCATCATTCCCAAGAAGACTCATGTAGTAGCTCAAAAGGGTGCTTCTACTCAATACTGAGCAAAGGTTCTCAATACTTATGACCATGTGATATTTGTTTTTCTTTTTTAATAAATTTGCAAAAATATCTACATTTCTGGGGGTTTTTTCCTGTCAAGATGGGGTGCTGAGTGTACATTAATGAGAAATAAAATGAACTTTTTTGCTTTTAGCAAATGGCTGCAATGAAACAAAGAGTGAAACATTTAAAAGGGTCTGAATACTTTACGCCCCCACTATATACACCATGGCACACAAGTCCTCAATCTCCAGCAAATTTGTCTTCCCAAAATCTGTTATATTTCACTATGTATGTACAGGAGCTTTGTGGTCTGCCACCTAGTCAATGTGACACAGGCCTTATTTATGCCCTATGTTATATACAGTGCCTTGGTAGATTTGCAGTGGTCTGATACTCCTTCCATTTCAATATGATCACTTGCACAGTGCTCCTTGGGATGTTTAAAGTTTGGGAAATCTTTTTGTATCCAAATCCAGCTTTAAACTTCTCCACAACAGTATCACGGACCTGCCTGGTGTGTTCCTTGGTCTTCATGATGCTCTCTGCGCTTTAAACAGAACCCTGAGACTATCACAGAGCAGGTGCATTTATACGGAGACTTGATTACACACAGGTGGATTATATTTATCATCATCAGTCATTTAGGACAACATTGGATCATTTAGAGATCCTCACTGAACTTCTGGAGTGAGTTTGCTGCACTGAAAGTAAAGGGGCCGAATAATATTGCACTCCCCTCTTTTTAGTTTTTACAAAAGTTTAAAATGTCCAATAAATTTCGTTCCACTTCACAATTGTGTCCCACTTGTTGATTCTTCACCAAAAAATTAAAATTTTATATCCTTATATTTTAAGCCTGAAATGTGGCAAAAGGTTGAAAAGTTCAAGGGGGCCGAATACTTTCGCAAGGCACTGTAGCTATGTCAGACAGTTATGCTTGTTGATTACTTGTAGCTGGCCTTTTTGCTGCTCGCTCATGCTGCACATACAGGTAGATCACGCCTTATTTACATATTACTATAGACAGGATTTTATTCCTGTGTTGACTATTTTGACTTACATACCTTTGTATGGTTTGTTTTGTTCTGTTAAAAATGCAAATTCAAATAATTAAAAATGTCATTTAAATTCTGGTTAATAGTTATATATAAAAACCTGTGTGTATATAATTTTTTTTTTTTAAATGCATTTTAATTTTTTTATTGTGATTATCCAAAAGGTCTTGAAATATTAGTAAAACTATTAATGATTTTTTTTTTTTTATCTGTGTTTACTATTTTCTCTTAATTATGTCATTTTTTTTTAGAGCTAAACAATAATGATTGCCATAGAAATAGAGTGTGCTTACAACTGTAGTTTGAAGGCATGGATCAAAATAAAAAAATTACAAAGCAAATTTACTCATATTCCTTAGTAGTAAATTAACAATGATACTGGAAAGACTTTTTTTTTTTCTTTTTTTTTTTTTCCTCTTCCCTCCCCCTCAGGAATGTTAGTTCTTAGAGCTCCTCTTTGCTTCCTGCTACTTTCACTTAATGTACAGTTTTGGTTCAATCATGTTATTGCATGTTCTCTTTACACAAATGTTTGGGATTTAGTGTAAGGGTTCCACCTAATACTTAACTGATCTAATAATGCAAATAATTAAGTGTTGGATTCCATCTGCGGAAAAACCTCAAACATATTGTTTATATTTGCTGATTATGAATATTCCTTGCATTCAGGACGTTATATGTCCAATTGACTCTTCCTTTGTATTTTGAAATGTTATTTCCCACGGATATAATTGTTCTAAATTATTCTCAAAGTTTCTAAGCTTTTAATATTGATAGAACCTTCTTCAAAAAGTGTATGGACCAGTCATTTGATTGACTATATAAGGTTCTGTTGACAATGGAGCAAATTTAGAATAGAATACATTATTGATCCAAGAGGGAATAATAATAATAACTTTATATAGCGCCGACACATTCCATAGCACTTTACAAATAAGAGGACACATGAACAGACAATGAGACATTACAATGTGACACAGAAACAAATCAAACAATAGGAGTGAGGGCCCTGCTCGCAGGATCTTACATTCTATGAGGAGATAGGGGGACGCAAGAGGTCAGAGGGCTTGTTTGCTACAATGGTCCAGCCATCTTTTAATAGAAAAGGTTATGTAACTGAAGCTGTATGAGCCTGTCACTAGCCAGTGTCTGTGAATAAACATATACTAAGTGCAAGGAGTGCAGTGTAACTTCTAGGTTTAGAAGACAGGATCTGAGGAATAGAGGAGGAAGGTTAAAAGGTGGTGGTGTTATACACCTCCACACACTACACTGTGATCAGGTCACGTAACAAGCCTGACCAAAGAGATGTGATTTTAGGGCGTGTCTGAAACTGCTGTAGTTGGGGATTAATCGGATTGTCTTGGGTAAAGCATTCCAGAGCACGGGTGCAGCTTGAGAAAAGTCTGGATACAGGAGTGGGATGTTCGGATAACAGGGGATGCAAGTCTAAGGTCTTTGGCAGAACAGAGAGGACAGTTAGGGCGGTAGACAGTGACGAGAGAGGAGATATAGGGGGTGCAGCGCTATGGATGGATTTGTGGGCGAGTGTGATAATTTTATTCTGTGATGGATGGGCAACCAATACATCGACTGACACAAGGTAGATATGTCTGTGTACTACATACAGGTGCACCTCAATAAATTAGAATATCTTTGAAACGTTTCTTTCTGTAATTAAATTAAAAAAGTGACCTATATTTTCTAGATTCTTTACACACAGAGTGTTCTATTTCAAGTGCTTTATTTCTGTAAATGTTGATTATGGATTACAGGAAATGAAAAGCAAGATCTAAGAAAATTAGAATATTGTAAAAAGGTTCAGTATTGTAAATTCAGTGTGTCACCTGCCAAGGTTTCCTAAGTTTTTAAAATGGTCCCTCAGTCTGGTTCAGTAGGACACACAATCATGGAGGACTGCTGATGAATTGTATTACTGAATTTATTGCGATGGACCTGTATATAATATAATCACAGTTGCAATATAGTAATACAGTCAGTGTATACAGTACATTTGAAGGTGGGCACTAGGCCAGGACATATAGTTAATTGTTGTGCCACCCCTCATGAACCCTAAGCATTTGAGTTGTGGAAGAGTGAGATCACTGACTTGATAAATGATTTCCTAAACCTTTCCCTACCACACCACAGCACAGCTGAATGAGGGTTCCACTGAAGTAAGGAAGTTGACCCAGGGGGAATTGTTTAAGGGAGTGTAGAGGATTACCTATGATGAATTTTGAGTTTTCCTAAGGACCTCTGCCCCAGTATAATCTTCCAGCTGCTGAGTTTATGCCCCACCACTAATTTTTGCCCTTTTGATTAATTTTTCAATCCTAGATACATCTACCTTTCTGCGTTAACCGCCCTCCCCCCGCGTAGAATAGAGTTCCAGCAATCACTGTTTGTTAGAAAATACCTAGTATCTTTCTACACACCTCAAAAGACCACAGCTGCCGTAGAAACCGTATCCTACTAGCCCTTTTTTTTGTATACCATTTCCACGTTTATACTCCAGTCAAGTTTGTTGTATATCTAGATGCTCGAATACCTATATGACTAGACCCTTTCAACCTCAATTCAGACTGTAATTACGTCTGCATGAGTCCTACTAAAGTCTATTGTCTTCTCCTTGGTTTTGCCTTTCACACCACAACGCAAATTGCCTCGCCACCTTTAAGACCTTATTAGGGATATTTTACAGACCATTATCAAGAACAATTTCAGTTACATAGAAACAGAACAGCCTTACTCTGCCACTGCTATACAACTGATGGCACTTTCTGCTGTATATGGACCAGTGCTGGACACTGGCCCCTACAGCTGATCAGTGTGGATAGGCCACAAAAGCTTGACAGCTCCTGGACAACCTCTCCTGATCCCAACTGTTATTCACACATCAGTGTCTTGCATCACTGTTTGCAAGCCAAAACTAGAAGTGGAGACTACACAGAGATGGAAAGATTTGCACCTGTCCTGTATTTTTGACTGCTCCCAGTTTTGACTTGCAATCACTGGTCGCTCATGATATACTGACACAGCATTGGATCCTTCAGGCAAGGCTGTTCATGAGACATATGTATTTCAATGTGCTTTATAGCTTATTTCAAATATTTGTATTTCATTTTGCTTTTAAAAATGAAATGTCTTGATATTTGTAGAGTTTTCACTTCCTTTTTTTTTTTTTTCTCTTGGATTCTCTCCTTGCTTTGGCTAATTAATTAAAGGGAGTATGTCAGCAGGAAATCCGTATCAATCTAATACCAGTATCTTGTACCTTCTACACTTCCCAAAGATACCTTTTTTTATTCTGCATAACAGCTCCGTTTTCATGAAAATCAGGATTTGACTCTTATGCAAATTAATTGAAAAGGGCTTTAGGGGCATTTCTTCACCTAATAGGGCTTCACTCTCCACTCTAAATAATCTCCCCTAACTGCCACCCATCTCCGCGCCTCATTGCTTGAGTGACATCACACTTTGTAAGCAGTTAGTGTCGATTATCCAGAGCAGAGTGTGAAGCCCCAGCAGGAGAAGAAACGCCCTAAAGCCCTTTTCTGCTAATTTACATAAGAATAAAATCCTGATTTTCATGAAAATGGAGCAGCAATGCAGAATTAAAAAAAAGCTAATTTGGAAGGTGTAGAAGAAGCCCTGGAAGGTACAGTCATTAGTTTGATACCATTTCCTTGCTGTCTGTCTCCCTTTAAACTCTTATCAAAGACAGCTCTATTCCAGCCATAAACTTAAGCTACACACTTAAGTGAACACATTGCTGGATTACCGCGGGAAAATTATCCGGAAAGCTTCTGGGGCAAAAAAACTACCTGAAATCGTGTGTGGGGTTTTTTGTTTTCTTTTCCCTTCAGCTTACATGCAGGTTTCTTTACAAGCCTCCTGTGGCTCTTAACCTTTGCATTTCACATGTTAAAAATGTTTCACCAGTTAGAGATTTTCGAGCTCTAAATCAGATTTTCATACTGATGGCCTATCCCCGTACAGATCATCTGTTCTAGCAGCCTCTGGGTGCCAGAAGCTGCTAGCGAATGGGAGGTGTGTGCAGCAGCACCCCTATTCCAGTAATAGGAGCAGCGCTGCAGCTCACCAGAACCACTGCTATGCAGTGGAGGGGGTTGCTGCACTCTTGCTTGAATAGGAGCTGCGCTGCATGTGCCACCTGTCCTCTAGCAGCTTCCACCACTCAGGGGCTGCTAGAACAGATGATTTGTGTAGGGTCTGGTGGTCCTGTGAATAGGTCACCAGTATGAAAACCAAAACATTTTTTCACAACACAAAGTTGAGTGGCAATTCTAGGTAAGGTTTCATGCACACAACCGTAGTTCTGGTTCATATTCTCTCCTTCCTTATGGATCATTATAAACGTAGGCTTCACAGTGTATGAAATAAGATACAGTATTCATGTTTTCCATTCTCTACTATTGCTAGTTAATTTCAGAGGCTGGCACTTTTATTATAAATACATTTTGGCAGCATAGCACTCCCTTCAAAAAAAAAGCCATACAAATCTTTTTATCATGTTGGTCTTCCCATTTGTTGTTTACCCCTAATCTCCGATCATATTTTATGAAATTGGTTTTGTGCAGTTTCAATAATAATAATAATAATAATAATAGTCCTTT
The DNA here is from genome assembly GCA_947044405.1 of Leptodactylus fallax. NCBI lineage: Eukaryota > Metazoa > Chordata > Amphibia > Anura > Leptodactylidae > Leptodactylus > Leptodactylus fallax. The sequence goes on from CAMRHE010000024.1 coordinate 7,577,985, forward strand.
AATAGTCCCACAGTGGGGAAATTCAGTGTGTTACAGCAGCAAAGATAAGATAAGCAGATACAAATACAAAATGTACAGGAATGTTCCAAGGTGAGAGGCATTACATTAATAGCAGACAGACAGATAGGACGTAGCAGAGGGGGGGGGGATTTAACAGGCAGAGAGATATTTCAGTTCTCTGTATGTAATGATCTCCGCTTAGGTCGGTGTTGGTTGTACAGCCTAACCGCGGTGGGGAGGAAAGACTTCCGATAGCGCTCCTTCTCACACCTAGGGTGGAGCAGTCGGTCACTGACAGTACTGCCCAGCGCAATCACAGTCTCATGCATGGGATGGGAGTTATTCTCCCGCATGGAGCTAACCACGGACAGTATCCTTCTGTCACCCACCACCTGCACTGGGTCCAGTGGGCTCCCCAGGACAGAGCTGGCCCTTCTAATCAGCTTGTCAAGTTTATTTCTGTCCTTGGTTGATATACTGCTCCCCCAGCAGGCCACTCCAAAGAAGATGGCTGATGCCACTACCGAGTTGAAGAAAGTCCTAAGAAGTGCCCCCCGGATTCCAAAGGCTCTCAGCTTCCTAAGCAGGTAGAGCCTGCTGTGGCCCTTCCTGTACAGGGCCTCCATATGATCTGCCCAGTCCAGCTTATTATTAAGGAGCAGACCCAGGTACTTATAGGTGTTCACAATCTCGATGCCCGTCCCCAGGATGTCCACTGGTTTTGGAGGGCATCTGCCTTTACGGAAGTCCACCACCATCTCCTTGGTCTTCCCCGCGTTAATCTTCAGGTGGTTCTGTTGGCACCAGTCCACAAAAAACCGGTTCAGTTCTCTGTACTCCCTGTCATCATCGTCTGTGATGAGGCCTACTATTGCAGAGTCGTCAGAATACTTCTGTAGGTAGCAGCTAGATGAGTTGCACCTAAAATCTGCAGTGTACAGTCATGGCCAAAAGTTTTGAGAATGATACAAATATTAATTTTTACAAAGTCTACTGCTTCAGTTTTTCTAATGGCAATTTGCATATACTCCAGAATGTTATAAAGAGTGATCAGCTTAACAGCAATTACTTGCAAAGTCAATATTTGCCTAGAAAATGAACTTTATCCCCCAAAACACATTTCAACATCATTGTAGCCCTGCCTTAAAAGGACAACCTAACATCGTTTCAGTGATTGCTCCATTAACACAGGTGTGGGTGTTGATGAGGACAGGGCTGGAGATCAATCTGTCATGATTAAGTAAGAATGACACCACTGGACACTTTAAAAGGAGGCTGGTGCTTGCCATCATTGTTTCTCTTCTGTACACCATGGTTATCTCTAAAGAAACACGTGCAGTCATCATTGCACTGCACAAAAATGGCCTAACTGGGAAGAGTATTGCAGCTAGAAAGATTGCACCTCAGTCAACAATCTATCGCATCATCAAGAACTTCAAGGAGAGAGGTTCCATTGGTGCCAAAAAGGCTCCAGGGTGCCCAAGAAAGACCAGCAAGCGGCAGGACCGTCTCTTAAAAGTGTTTCAGCTGCGGGATCGGGCTACCAGCAGTGCAGAGCTTGCTGAGGAATGGCAGCAGGCAGGTGTGAGTGCATCTGCACGCACTGTGAGGCGGAGACTCTTGGAGCAAGGCCTGGTCTCAAGGAGGGCAGCAAAGAAGCCACTTCTCTCCAGAAAAAACATCAGGGACAGACTGATATTCTGCAAAAGGTACAGGGAGTGGACTGCTGAGGACTGGGGTAAAGTCATTTTCTCTGATGAATCCCCTTTTCGATTGTTTGGAACATCTGGAAAACAGCTTATTGGGAGAAGAAGAGGTGAGCGCTACCACCAGTCTTGTCTCATGCCAACTGTAAAGCATCCTGAAACCATTCATGTGTGGGGTTGCTTCTCAGCCAAGGGAATCGGCTCTCTCACAGTCTTGCCTAAAAACACAGCCATGAATAAAGAATGGTACCAGAATGTCCTCCAAGAGCAACTTCTCCCAACCGTCCAAGAGCAGTTTGGCGCTCAACAATGCCTTTTCCAGCATGATGGAGCACCTTGCCATAAAGCAAAGGTGATAACTAAATGGCTCAGGGAACAAAACATAGAGATTTTGGGTCCATGGCCTGGAAACTCCCCAGATCTTAATCCCATTGAGAACTTGTGGTCAATCATCAAGAGACGGGTGGACAAACAAAAACCAACAAATTCAGACAAAATTAAAGCATTGATTCTGCAAGAATGGACTGCTATCAGTCAGGATTTGGTCCAGAAGTTGATTGAGAGCATGCCAGGGAGAATTGCAGAGGTCCTGAAGAAGAAGGGTCAACACTGCAAATATTGACTTGCTGCATTAACTCACTCTAACTGTCAATATAAGCTTCTGTTACTCATAATATGAATGCAATTATATTTCTGTATGTGATTAAAAACATCTGACAAACACACATAAAAACCAGAGGGCAGAAGATCATGTGAAAATATAATATTTGTGTCATTCTCAAAACTTTTGGCCATGACTGTACAGTGTGAAGAGGAAAGGGGCGAGAACCGTACCCTGAGGTGCCCCCGTATTACAGATCACGGTACCTGACACACAGTCTTGGGCTCTCACGTATTGAGGTCGATTTGTGAGGTAGTCTAGGATCCAGTTGGAGAGGTGGTGGTCCACTCCAGCAAGGCCCAGCTTGTCTCTCAGTAACCTGGGCTGTATGGTGTTAAAAGCACTGGAGAAATCAAAGAACATTATTCTCACCGTGTTCCCTGGTTTTTCCAGGTGAGACAGAGCCCTGTGCAGAAGGTAGATGATGGCATCATCTACCCCAATGCCCGGTCGATAAGCAAACTGGAGAGGGTCCATAGCGGGGCTCACTAGAGGGCGAAGATGTGTGAGAACCAATCTCTCTAAGATCTTCATCAAGTGGGATGTCAGTGCTACAGGTCTGTAGTCGTTGAGGTCCATAGGGTGAGGTTTCTTTGGAACTGGTACCACTGATGACTATCCAGTGTGAAAGATGTTCATGAATTTAACACTTTAACATGGTAAAAACGTTAAGTGCTGCTCCTTGTGCTTTATAATTAACTGTTGGCCTTCATGGTTTTTGGTGGCCTTATCTTATGGCTTTATTTAGTCGACCACTCTTCGTTTTGTATGTCTTGCCTTCATTTAACTACAGTACGTTTGGCGTTTGTGCCCTGGGGTTTAATATAAATATATCTTTGCTGTTTTATCAGATCTTCACATGCTTTGGGAAAAAAAAAAAAAAAAAAAAAGATTGATTGATTGCCATGACCAATTATATTTTTCAACTGGCAGCTGTGCTACTTGAAGACCCTAGAAGCAGCTGAAGAGAAGTTTCTCTGTATGTGTGCTACATGAACTATCGTGCAGTGTCACTTGACAGCATTATGTCAATGGCTGATTTTAGTTTTTGTTTTTTTTGGGGGTTTTTTATTGTATACTGTACACTAAACCAAAGAATTGGGTAAAAGTCAACTGTTTAATTTTGTGGAGAATAATACTAAGTTATATTATTCCTTTTTATAAAGGGTTTCCACATTTTGCTGGAAATCCTTAATGGAAGTAGGAAAACAAAACTGGGGACTGATGTGATTTGTGCTGCTGGTAAGATGGACACAAAATGAATACATACTCAAAAGGATGGAATAAATGCCTCCCATCCCCCCTTTGGCCAGCACTCTTAAACAGGAGCAGATAGCATCTAAGGCATTGCCTCAGCAGGGAAGCGAATGTGATGGGGGTTAGGAATCCGAAAGAGAGCATTGTGGAGCAATTAGAATTTTTGTGAGCAATTTTTGTGAGCAACAATTATGACATGCTAGGAGATCTTTATGCACCAATTGTAATATCCCTTAGTTAAAATGCACCTGCAACAATAAATCTTGCAAAGGTGTGTTCTTTGATTGAAAGGGGGCTAGCTTGACAGCAGGCTTTTGGCCAGTTGGTGACAGTGAAATGGTTCACTGAATCGGATAACACAGTGCATGCCATAGTGACTGATTAAATTGATTTGTCCATGACTGCAGTCGGCACCACTTCTGAAGTCCTTTAACCCTTTTTTTCTTGGAGGGTGAGATGTATGTAAATACCTTCTAGCATAAATTTCCAGGTTTATTTAAAAAAAAAAAAAAAAATCTAAAAAACAATGTAAACCAGCTTCAGTAATAACCCATATAAGAGAATATGACTAAATCCACATATTTGCTTCATGTTGTAAAACATGACAATCTCTAGATTTCTGTACATAGTTTTGGTATTTTTGTTTGTCTACCTCAAGCAGTAAATTTTTTTTTTTTCTCAAGGTTTTAACACAATTCCGTTTATTTTTTTGAAAACGACCCCAATGAAATGGCATGTGATACTGTGAAAAGTTCATTTCCCTATTAAGGAGCTGTGTGATTCGAATGTTTTCAGTGTCATTTACTGTTCTTGTTTGAATAAGTGATTCTCATCTTACTCTGCATTGTGTGTAACATTCCCCATGTACAGTGTCATGAAGCAGGAACCAGCTTTGCTACTTTTTAGACTAGTAAGCAATGCGTGTCTTGAATGCGGCGCTCAGACATAGTATTATAAATACTACATTACTATATATTTACTGACTACTATATTTAAATGAGTATGTCGCCACCTTGTGGAGTTCGTGTTATTTCGGTTTCTTTCCTCAAACAGCAAAGATGCCAGGCAAGTGAGGCACAGTTTTGCCTGTGTTAATGGTTTAGTTATTTATTTGTGGCTTTGCAAAATGTAATTTTACTGTTGAAACTAAATTCAAAGAGCAATATATCCTGTTGGTGAAAGAAAAATAGATTGTATCTATTTCTGCAAATGTAATTACTTTGCAAAATGATATTCTGTAATATGAGCTTTTGGAAAGGGACGTTGCAGTGTTTTACAGTCCATGTCAACTGTGTGTTGTTTTAACATTTGCTAACATTATAATTTTAGTTGCAGTCCAACATTGCTGTAGTTTAATTGGTGATGTATATACGCACTATGGGTAAATTTGTTTCTTGCTATCTGAATCTTTTTAAAATATAAAATATAATGGTCAGTTTATTCTTTTTAGAATATTTTTTCACTGGGAAAAGTGAAAAAAAGTGGTTGTCAGTACCAGGAAGGAAAATAATGCCAGTCAGTCCTTAGTAGCTCAACAGTGTTTGGTGATGCTGCCCATATAAATGGCAGGACTGGTTATATTCATGATTTAGAATTGGACTGTATTTGTCAATAAAATATATTCTTGCATGTTGATGAAAAAACAGAGGTTGAGTACTGTTCTAATGGTTTAGGTTGATTTACTATGTCTTTTCTGTTTTACAGATGCTACAACTGTGGTGGCCTTGACCATCATGCTAAAGAATGTAATCTACCTCCTCAGCCAAAAAAGTGCCATTACTGTCAAAGCATAATGCACATGGTAGCTAACTGCCCCCACAAGATGGTTCCACAACATCCAGCAGCCTCTCAGGGAAGATATGAAGCAGAACAGCAGCCTTCCACTTCTGCTTTTCAACGAGAAGGAGGAGGGGCCTTTGGCTATTCATCTCCATCATATTCTCAGGAGGGAAGATCAGAGTACTCAGAACATTCAAGCAGGTCACCGCAAGAAGCTTCCTTAAGTAAGATATCTACATCGCCTGAAGAACAAAGCAGAAAGGGGCCTTCTGTTCAAAAAAGAAAAAAAACTTAGCCTTGTCTCTGTCTCCCTTAAACTTGCCTTTTCTGGGAAGTTCTACCTCATATAAGTACAGGGGAAGTCATTTCATTATTCGCAACTGACCTGGAATTTTAACTACTGTTGAGGAACTGTGAATTTAAAAGCCGAAAATATCTGCTAATGGACAAATCACTCCAAGCAAACTGAACATGCAGGGTGTTATGTGTTATACCTCATTTTGTGTGTGTGTGTGTATGAGTGTGTGTGTGTACATCATGCCCTTTAGTACACATGCCTATAGTTTCAAAACTGAATATATATGGACATGAGTATATTTTATATTCTTGGCAATTGCATTCCCAGGTTTCATCAAAGTATGAAGCAATATTCATTGTTCCTATTCTAGCCATTTTCTTTCCAGAACACCTGATATTTATTTTTTTTTCTGCTCAATCGCGTTTGTGCAGAGCATTTTAGTGTGTGTTATGGTGTAGATGGACCAGGATCTGACACCTGTAGTATTAATACATCCCAGAAAAGGTTTCTGCTTTGATTTATTTTGTCCTCATCTATTGGAGAGTGTGACTTCATCAAAGCAATATTGTCAGCTATGTACGATGAAAGCATACTGACATGATGTGTTCAGTCATGAGAAATGCCAAAACATACACACAGATTTAATGTGCTGCGCTTAAAGCAGTTATCCAGGGAGCCAAACTTCTGGCAGTGTATTCACTGCGGAAGTAGCTTTGGCTTTCTAGATAACCCTTTTTCATATAATGAATGATGTGTGTGTGAAATGAAATAATGCAGTATCAAATGGAAGAGTCTCTCTGGATTGGTTGTGGTTGTCCATAAACCAGTAGCACTGTATACTGCTGTTGTGCCAGCAATTATTATTTGTGAAATCATCCCAGCACATAAATCTTTTATGACATGCGTAATGTTTAATGATTGTAGACTCCATTTAATCAGCTGTTTAATGTGTTAACATAAGCATATCATGATGAAGCCCTTACATGAAAACTGCCTTATACAAAAGATCATTTAATAAAATGAGGTTTTACTGGTATGGCCATTTACGATACGTTGTGTTACCACATTCCAACTGATTATCAAGGGGCTGATACACTATAGGGACTTACTTTTGCTGCATGTGATTCCCTTAAGCTTTCATTAAGATTCCTTACAGCTCTCCAACATTAGCTATGTCAAGTGTACAGTCATGGCCAAAAGTTTTGAGAATGATACAAATATAAATTTTTACAAAATCTACTGCTTCAGTTTTTCTAATGGCAATTTGCATATACTCCAGAATGTTATAAAGAGTGATCAGCTTAACAGCAATTACTTGCAAAGTCAATATTTGCCTAGAAAATGAACTTTATCCCCCAAAACACATTTCAACATCATTGCAGCCCTGCCTTTAAAAGGACCACCTAACATCGTTTCAGTGATTGCTCCATTAACACAGGTGTGGGTGTTGATGAGGACAGGGCTGGAGATCAATCTGTCATGATTAAGTAAGAATGACACCACTGGACACTTTAAAAGGAGGCTGGTGCTTGCCATCATTGTTTCTCTTCTGTACACCATGGTTATCTCTAAAGAAACACGTGCAGTCATCATTGCACTGCACAAAAATGGCCTAACTGGGAAGAGTATTGCAGCTAGAAAGATTGCACCTCAGTCAACAATCTATCGCATCATCAAGAACTTCAAGGAGAGAGGTTCCATTGGTGCCAAAAAGGCTCCAGGGCGCCCAAGAAAGACCAGCAAGCGGCAGGACCGTCTCTTAAAAGTGTTTCAGCTGCGGGATCGGGCTACCAGCAGTGCAGAGCTTGCTGAGGAATGGCAGCAGGCAGGTGTGAGTGCATCTGCACGCACTGTGAGGCGGAGACTCTTGGAGCAAGGCCTGGTCTCAAGGAGGGCAGCAAAGAAGCCACTTTTCTCCAGAAAAAACATCAGGGACAGACTGATATTCTGCAAAAGGTACAGGGAGTGGACTGCTGAGGACTGGGGTAAAGTCATTTTCTCTGATGAATCCCCTTTTCGATTGTTTGGAATATCTGGAAAACAGCTTATTCGGAGAAGAAGAGGTGAGCGCTACCACCAGTCTTGTCTCATGCCAACTGTAAAGCATCCTGAAACCATTCATGTGTGGGGTTGCTTCTCAGCCAAGGGAATCGGCTCTCTCACAGTCTTGCCTAAAAACACAGCCATGAATAAAGAATGGTACCAGAATGTCCTCCAAGAGCAACTTCTCCCAACCGTCCAAGAGCAGTTTGGCGCTCAACAATGCCTTTTCCAGCATGATGGAGCACCTTGCCATAAAGCAAAGGTGATAACTAAATGGCTCAGGGAACAAAACATAGAGATTTTGGGTCCATGGCCTGGAAACTCCCCAGATCTTAATCCCATTGAGAACTTGTGGTCAATCATCAAGAGACGGGTGGACAAACAAAAACCAACAAATTCAGACAAAATTAAAGCATTGATTCTGCAAGAATGGACTGCTATCAGTCAGGATTTGGTCCAGAAGTTGATTGAGAGCATGCCAGGGAGAATTGCAGAGGTCCTGAAGAAGAAGGGTCAACACTGCAAATATTGACTTGCATTAACTCATTCTAACTGTCAATATAAGCTTCTGTTACTCATAATATGAATGCAATTATATTTCTGTATGTGATAAAAACATCTGACAAACACACATAAAAACCAGAGGGCAGCAGATCATGTGAAAATATAATATTTGTGTCATTCTCAAAACTTTTGGCCATGACTGTACATGCCTTCTGTATGGGTAGAAGGGAGAAAGCCAGTGCCAAACACTTTTGGTGACTACCCCTCTGTCTTCAGAACGTGTTAAAATCCATCAGCTTATCCCCTGACAATCTCCTACCAGTGGAGTGTTGGAAAACTACCATAAACATTCCATGGTTGGGTCGCTCCTGCAAAAATCTCCCGATTCATCCAGCATGTTTCTAATGTGTATGGCCAGCATAAGTACCACTCCTTAAAGGGAATCTACTACAGATTTTTCAGTATGCAACCATTAGCAGTGGTATGTACAGCAATCTTAAGCGCTTTAAACGTTCTGTTTCTGGATTTCAGTGATACATCAATATGCAGAAATAAAGCTTTATTTAAGCAAATGAGGTAAGTGGTGCCCCAAGGGCATACACTGGAAAGGTATGTTTAAAAGACTTAGGAATTGTGGTACAGGCCACTGCTTATAGCTGATGGCAGACTCCCTGTAACTGCAGCTTGTGATTTTAGAACCAAATCAACTTCGTTTTGTTTCAGTCCTTATACAGGTTAGTAAAGTAGGTCACACTTTTTTTTTTTTTTTTTTTTTTTTTCATTAATCTCTAACAGAACAATCATTTGCCTATGCTTATAGATTGAGATATTTACTGTCTTTATGGAACAAGCTAAAATTGGCTACCACTTGTTGCAAAAGAATATTACGGGGTTTTACAGCAAGAGTGATATAACAGTAGATACTGATAGACACAGTTTATGGCCTTTAATGTGCGTCTATCTGGACAAAGCAAGACCCCTGTCCTGAATGTATTTCTTATAATTAGACACCACACAATGTTCTTTTAGTGTGTTGTTTGTTTGTTTTTTTTTTCCGTTTCTTTGTATGAACTATTTTTATACCTTTCCATTTGCATATCAAACCTACAGAACAGACTATCCATTTTGATTTATATAGTGGTGCTGATTTGGATGTTCTCCCATTTGGTGGAGTAACTTATCAGAACAGTGGGCAAATAATGACATCTGAAAAGCCAGCCATTCCACTATAAAACATACCATGATGTGTATAAGACTGGTTGATTTTGCAGTATTACAATAATATTGCTGCTGCTCATCATGACTATTATATCCAGTGGCACATATCAGTCACTACACTTGAATCTCATGACTGTGCTGTTTTTATTTTTTGTTATATAGTACTGGTAATTGTATATTATTTCTCATTGTGGTCAAATGCAAAGTTTTAACTTTTGACGATATTGAATGTGATAAATTCATGAAATGCTTCCTTGCCTTATGTAAGGAAAAAAAATTTATTTAAGTTATGTAGATGAATCAAAGAGAAGTTGCATAACCTAAGACCATGCGCTGTTAAGAGCACCTGGAATTGTCCTGATGCTTCTGTACTGTGGGTTCTACAACAAGTGCGTGAAAGAAAATCATAATGTCATTGTCTATGAAACCAAAGTTTCCTCACTTTCTCCCAATAGAAAGTTTGTGGAATTTGAAAAGTGGGCATTCCCTGTTTACATAGAGTTCAGAACTGCAATTTAGTGGTCAATGAGGCTGTCACTGCGATACCTTTTCACCCTATGCCTGTGCGCCCCCCTCAGTCTGAACTACATGGAGCACAATCCAAGCCTATGTTAACACTAGGTTTTATTTTTGTATATGAGACTTCTATCACTATTTCAAAACTTACTCAGGACTAAGAACTTTGCTCAGGGAATATACCATGTGATATCTTACTTCCCATCACTGAATCGTCTACAGACCTGTTGTATTGGAACAAACCAAATAGATGTAGAATGTATATCTAATATATTAAGTGTTATATTCTGGTATTAGTAACTACCTCTCATATTTCATATCAACCCATAAATCTGGTAATCGCATAGATATGTTTTGTATTTTTATTTCATGTGTTAACTATAAAACTGTGTTCATATTCTATTTACTGTATGTGAATATTTGTGATTTTTGAGTTGTATTTTTGGTTGTATTCACAATGCTCACATTTCGGAGTTTTTTGTTTTTTTTTAATTTTTATTCTGTTTACAGCAAAAGGCTACCTCATTCAACCATATAGCATATTACATGCTGCTTCCAACTTAATAGGTAATTATCATATCAATGGTACATTTTACCTGTTAGAAGTTAATCCATTAAAATGAATGCAATTTTAGTAGGGCTGCAATAGATGACTTTTTTTTTTTTTTTTCTTTTAATTTAAAAATTCCTATTTGAGTGTTTTTGTGATTTTTGTTTGGAAAGAGGCCTTTAGCTTTGCAAATGTTGTTTTGTGAATGTTGATTGAGACATTTCACTAAGACATAATAAGGCTGGACTGTTGTTCGAGCCCATGTTATTCATTTGTTAAAATAATGATCAAGAATCTACCTCTTACACACTACTTCTTATTGTGGTAAATGTTATTCATTATAGCTGTGCCATTTAAAATATTGTAGTTTGTTTCACATAAGCACATTATTACAGATCTTTGCATTTTTGTGCCCATATCACAACAGTGTTCCAACCCATATGCAGATCTATTAACCTAAACTCACAGTATCATGAATCATAACATGATGCTGTCCACTCAGGTCAGTAGACCCACATTTGGGCCAGGACAGTCACTTGTAATATAGGCACCCATAATAAGTTTGTGTGCAACTGACCTTGAGAAAATCTCACAATTTTACAAAAATTGCTTTGAAAAGGTGCCACTATTACAGATTTTGTGCAAGGGCCGGTACAATCTTTCTATTAAATGTTGAAGGTACTAAGATAAGGTCCTTTGTTAGTCTTGTACAGCAGATTGTGCTTTGCATAAATCCAAAGGAGCCTGTGTGTTTAACATTTTACATTTCCACCCTTTCAAAGTGCCTCCATATTTTATAGGTTTATGAGTGCACATAATTGTTTTATTAATTTTTGTCCAAGAGAATCTACACTTGGTACCTCATGTCAACTGAAACAGTCTTTTTCAGAGGTAAAGTAGTTATTTTGTCAGTTTTTGGCAATGGGAGTTTCCAGATGTTTTGAGTGTCAACGGTTTCTTCCTTTTAGAAATCAATCCTTGCTGATGGGTAAGGGCACATCAAGGCATAATATAACATTTTGTGAAAATATAGTGGAATTAATCATGTGGCCATTTTTTAGTTTTTATTTCCATAGGTTTACTATTTGCTTATTGAGACTTCTGTTATCCGAGTTATACATCCAATAACCCCATTATGAATTTATTTAGAAAGTATACTATGTTTTATGCAGCAGATAACATTATTAAGACAAGTAATGAACTGAGGAATCCTCAGTAAGTCTTGAAAGTAATTTAAGTTAATTTATCTCCTGTAAAAATGTTTATCATTAAAGTTATATATGTCAATATGACCCATTTATAGACCAGGGTTGGGGAATGTGTGCATATGCACTGAAATCTTTATGTAGATTTGTTTCATTAACCAGGCAAGTTTTAGAAAGTAATCCAACCTTTTCTGTTTGACTTTGTAGTAATTATTATTCTGTACTAACCCAAACTTTGTGCTGAATAATACCAAGGGGTTTTCATATGAAATATTAAAACTGCTTGTTCATTCAACAAGCAGCAGAAACAATAATGTATTGTTTCTTTTTTGGACCATATCAACTTCAAACTGTTAGTGAAGCCATTGGTAGACCTTGAAGAGAACTGGTCACATGGAAAATGCAGTTCAATCTGCAGGCAGTAGAATGATATATAGGTTTGTGGGAGAAAAATTCTGTATAACTTGTCATTTATCCATGAAATCTCTGTTATTTCTGTGCTGAGAAGTCAAGGAGGCGGTCCTATCAGAGATTGAGAGCCAACCCACTATGATAGCTGTCAGTTATTGACTGGTCCGCCCATTTCACTTCTTCGCATAGATGGCAGGTTATACTGAATGTTTTTTCACAAAACCATATATCAATCTGCTCAGCTTCGCCTGCTTTATAAAATGCTGCCTGCATTTTCCATGTGATGGGTTTGTTTTCAGAGGGTTGCTGAAATTCAGCCTTGTATGCTAGCATTAATCTAACAATAGTAACTACCTCTTAAACTGGCAGTTTTAACTACATATATTTTACAGATCTGAAATGTTTTCAGTCTTTAAGCATTCATTGCATGAAAATAATTGTAATAACCACAGTGAAAATAAACACTGCATTTGCTCCCTGGTGTTCTAAATAACATAACATATCTATTTTAGGTTACCCTCTGTAGAATAGTGTACTTTAGCTTTTCATTTTTGTATTAAAACACGTTTACAAGAACACAAATATTGCTTGAATATGTACTATTTCTTTAAAAGGAAACCAGAAACACAGTGAATTGAAGTTAAGGGTCATAATGTCTGTTTACTGTCTTATCAATGGACTAAAGCACTGATTGCCTTTCTGCATATCATGTATTTTATTTTTTCATTTCATGTGTTTTTATAACTGTCAATCATAAAAATTGTGAGGTTTAATATGAATTACTTGATTTAAAAAATAAAATTGTATAACTTTGGCATCATTTGTAGCTGTCTGTTTTTGTGATATATAATGTGTATGTATGTTTACAGTATATGGGGAGGGGGTTAATTGTCCATGATTGGAGCCATCTCTGATCCCAAACACACACAGTCATGAAATTCTATGATTTTATGTTAAGACAATTTTTTATAAAAAGAAAACAAGCTGGTCTTTAGAAGGTCTTAAAATTGGGTAATACAAACTAAGGTAACACACAACGGATTCTACTGTTTCATTATTTAACAAAAGTGAAGCCAAAATGGAGAAATCCGTATGTGAAAAAAATGAATCAATGGCTTGAGACACTGTCACAGCATTATCTTGAAGCGCTCATCTTCTGTATGACTTTACCAATCTCTCATATCATTCTGAATGAATGTTGGTCCACTCTTATTGTTTCAGTTCGTTGATGTTTGGGAGCATTCATTTACAGTGGGGAAAAAAAAAGTATTTAGGCAGCCACCAATTGTACAAGTTCTCCCACTTAAATAGATGAGAGGCCTGTAATTGACATGATAGGTAGACCTCAACTACAAGAGACAAAATGTGAAAACAAATCCAGAAAATCACATTGTCTGATTTTTAAAGAATTTATTGGCAAATTATGGTGGAAAATAAGTATTTGGTCACCTACAAACAAGCAAGATTTCTGGCTCTCACAGACCTGTAACTTCTTCTTTAAGAGGCTCCTCTGTCCTCCACTCATTACCTGTAGTAATGGCTCCTGTCTGAAATTATCAGTATAAAAGACACCTGTCCATAACCTCAAACAGTCACACTCCAAACTCCACTATGGTGAAGACCAAAGAGCTGTAGAAGGACACCAGAAACAAAATTGTAGACCTGCACCAGGCTGGGAAGACTGAATCTGCAATAGGCAAGCAGCTTGGTGTGAAGAAATCAACTGTGTGAGAAATAATTAGAAAATGGAAGACATACAAGACCACTGATAATTTCCCTCGATCAGGGGCTCCATGCAAGATCTCACCTGGTGGGTTCAAAATGATCACAAGTATAGTGAGTAAAAATCCCAAAACCACACGGGGGCACCTAGTAAATGACCTGCAGAAAGCTGGGACTAACGTAACAAAGGCTACCGTCAGTAACACACTAAGCCGCCAGGGACTCAGATCCTGCAGTGCCAGACATGTCCCCCTGCTTAAGTCAGTATATATCCGATCCCATCTGAAGTTTGCTAGAGAGCATTTGGATGTTCCAGAAGAGTATTGGGAGAATGTCATATGGTCAGATGAAACCAAAGTAGAACTGTTTGGTAGAAACACAACTCGTTGTGTTTGGAGGAGAGTGAATGCTGAGTTGCATCCAAAGAACACCATACCTACTGTGAATCGTGGGGGTGGCAACATCATGCTTTGGGGCTGTTTCTCTGCAAAGGGACCAGGACGACTGACCTGTGTACATGAAAGAATGAATGGGGCCATGTATCGTGAGATTTTGAGTGCAAACCTCCTTCCATCAGCAAGGGCATTGAAGATAAAACATGGCTGGGTCTTTCAGCATGACAATGATCCCAAGCACACCGCCAGGGCAACGAAGGAGTGGCTTCGTAAGAACCATTTCAAGATCCTGGAGTGGCCTAGCCAGTCTTCAGATCTCAACCCCATAGAAAACCTTTGGAGGGAGTTGAAAGTCCGTGTTGCCCAGTGACAGCCCCAAAACATCACTAGTCTAGAGGAGATCTGCATGGAGGAATGGGCCAACATACCAGCAACAGTGTGTGCCAACCTTGTGAAGACTTAAAACGTTTGACCTCTGTCATTTACAACAAAGGATATATAACAAAGTATTGAGATGAAATTTTGTTATTGATCAAATACTTTATTTTCCACCATAATTTGCAAATAAATTCTTAAAAAATCAGACAATGTGATCTTCTGGATTTGTTTTCTCATTTTGTCTCATAGTTGAGGTCTACCTATGATGTCAATTACAGGCCTCTCTCATCTTTTTAAGTGGGAGAACTTGCACAATTGGTGGCTGAATAAATACTTTTTTTTCCCCACTGTATGCACAGTTCTCTTATTCCTTTCAGGACCAAGGGCCATTGATGCCCCAATGCTCAGGCCAAATTTAGCACTTTTGGAGTGCTTTGCTTAACACAGCAATATCTTTTTAATGGCTTTGCATATCTCAACTATTTCTACCATGTTTTTTTTCAGGACACATAAGGCTTGAAATAAGTAGCCTTATTTGTTAAGTTGAATTTTTTTTTTGCTAGAAGTAGAAAAATTGTATAAAATGTGAAAAAAGTAAATTGTTTTATGTAAAAACTTTTTTTTTTTTTTTTTTTTTTTTAAAGCTGTAGTTTTTGCTGAAGAAGTTTTATATATACAAAACAAGAGAATAAACAAATGCAAATAAACAGGGCAAGGCTACCTCCCAAAACCCCAAACATAATGAAAATAAACAGTAAGCTATTAACGATAATACATAGGAGTGGTTAAGACAAACATTAAACAAGGAAGAAGATGGGGTGGGGGACGTGGTCAGAAGCCATGAAGTATACAATGGGTCCCAAGGGGCCCAAATAGACTGGAAAGCATCCACAGCGTTAAGACTCGCAGCCAAGTACTCAAGGTTATGAACATCATTCGGGCCAACAACTCGGAACCCGAGGGAGGAGCTGCATTCCCCCACTTCTTAGCAATGAGGGTCTTCGCTGCCATGCAAAAATACAGGGAAGGGAATCTCTCTCCTTGTGGAGAGCACCAGTGAAGGTGTGTAGAGTTTTGAATTGCCTTTTTGCCCTCTACTAAGCATCTACATATCACAAGGCATTATGGGAAAAGGTGCTGGGAAGCTCAAGCGCCCTTTGTTGGATGTAACAAATCCTCAATTTGCTTTTGACCCACTGAGTCTTGAGAAAGCAAGAGGGATTTTAGCCAAGCCAATATCACTCATATTGCTTAGCTAAAATCCCTCTTGCTTTCTCAAGACTCAGTTGGTCAAAAGCAAATTGAGGATTTGATACATCCAACAGAGGGCGCTTGAGCTTCCCAGCACCTTTTCCCATAATGCCTTGTGATGTGCAAAAATACAGGAAGAGCCTGGATGTCTTTTTTCCCAGGTGTCTAGGAGGGAGATTCAGGATGTTGTAAGTGGGCCCAAGGGGACTCCTTGAAGGAATAGTGCATCTGTTATCACCCTAACCTCCCTCCAGTAAACCCAGGATCAAAGGGCACTCCCAAAAAATATGGTACAAGGTGCCCGTTGTGCTATGACAGCGCCGAGGGAATGCTCGGGTTCAGAGTATGCAGGAGAGCCAGAGTGTGATACCAGTGCATTATCAACTTATGTTGAAATTTCTTAACCCCCTCCCGACATCCGCTGTAATAGTACAGCGGATGCCAGGTCTTTAAAGATGGCGGCCGCGCTGCATAGCAAACGGAGCTAATGCCTGTGATCAGAGTTTACTCTGATCGCAGGCATTGTTGTAGGGCAGGATCCCCCCCCCCCCCCCCCAAAGTGTAAAAAAAAAAAAAAACACCAGCCCCGTACCTTTAGTGTTGCAGGCCGGCTCCCGCGCGGCGAGGTCACGGGAGCCAACCTGTTCTTCTGACAGCCCAGAAGCCTTCTGAAGGCTCCCAGGCTTGTCATTGCAATATAACTATTGCGGCTGGTCTATGACCAGCCTCAATAGTAACATTGCGAATCTCCCATAGACTGCAATACAGTTGTATTTCAGTCTATGGGACTTGCAATCAAATGACTGCAGGTTCAAGCCCCCTATGGGGGGCACTAAAATTTCAGATCACCTCCCTTTCCCTAGAATACATATAAAGATAAAATATTACTGTGAAACACATACACATTAGGTATCCCTGTGTCTGAAAGAGCCCTGTCTTCAAACTTTTCTAAAAATTATTTTTATCTTCACCACCATGACAGCACCAAAACCAAAGAGATTGACCTTTGACCTTAACAGGGACACAGAGAGATTAAAAGCACCTTCACCGCCTCAGAGTTTTCCTGTCCCTGTTAGGATCGGGTCGCAGAGAGTCCTTCTCTGATGAAGGTGTTATTCTGGTGAAAAGGCAGCAGGGGATCTCTACTTTCCAGGTAGCATTCCTGTATGAAGTCAGCTACTTCCAGGCTGGGGCTCCTTCTTGCTGGTGAACTGTGCTCCAGGGGAGTTTAAGTTCCCGTCATCAACATGCCCTGCCCAGGTTCCCCTTTAGTGGGTTCTTCCTGGAGCCTCCGCTGCTCTTTTCCTTTCTGTTCCTGCTGTGGTGTTAAGGCAGCGCAGGTCCCGGCATTGGCACATATGTGACACGGACGTCACTGGCCAGGAAATTTGAAAAGGGCTGGTTGGATACTGGAGGCTGGACAATAAGATAAATCAATAAATGACCCCCTTATGTTCATAATACCCCCTCTCTTATAGTTATAATTCCATCTCCTAACAACCCCTTACACTATTAAAATACCCACAACTAAGGTAAAGCAAAACAAATATGTGATACTAACCTACCTGCGATCGTGACGAATAGAGCCACCGCTTTCTCTTCTTGACCCGTGCGCTGTGTGCAGGGTCCACGCACAGGAAGTCAGCGCAGGAGGCGCGATTTTGTGATGTCATCTCGCCGCCTGTGCCGAGAACCAGACGTCTGATTGTGTTCTCGTTGTCATGTAAACCGCAGGCCTGAAGAGGCTTGCGGTTTACAAGACAGTCAAGTTGTAGGAAGCGTTTTAATTAATCAGTGTCTGCAGACACCGATCTAGTTAAAAGTAAAAGATGTATTAATGGCAGCTTCGTGGTGGGCCCTACAACGTCAGTGGGCCCGGGGCATCCGTCCCCTCCCCCCCCCCCCCCTGCTAGCTACGCCTCTGTCTTGAATGTTTTCCACTTGTGAACAGTTTTTCTCACTGTAGAATATGGTACTTCAGTTTGTAAATGGCCTTAACGGGGTTATCCAATTTCTAGCATTGATGGTCTATCTTAAGGATAGGCCATCAATATAAGATCACCGGCCTAAGGATAGGCCATCAATATAAGATCACCGGTGTAAGGATAGGCCATCTATATTAGTTCATAAGCCTAAGGATAGGCCATCAATATCAAATCATCGTTACCCAGAAAGCACAGTTCTCTGTATTGTTTACATACAGTGAGCTGCACTGCTCACTCGCCGTACAAACTGTAGCAACGAGTTGAAGGTATTGCAACACTGTCCCATTGAAATTTGCTGGGACCCCCACAGATTTAATATTGATAGTCTATCCTAAGGATAGGCCATCCATGTTAGAAATCATATAACCCCTTTAATTAGAGCTGTTTTAATAGATTAGGGGGCCCTGTTCAAACTTTTCATAAGTGGGCCCACACACACACACACACACACACACACACAATTTAATTTTCCTGTAACTATTCCCCACAGTCACCAATATTGCATAAATAAAAAAAAAAAAAAAAGACAAATACCTAATCCTGTTGCCTCGAACTTGCCTGCAGGCTCCAGCTGTAATAATGTCTGTTGCTTGGCACTTATCTCGCCATCATGCCACAGACATCAGCCAAAGGACACAAATAGAGTTGAAATCACTACCTGCCACTCGTAACAGCGGGACAGCACCCAAATGAAGGACTCTCCCTGTTGTCAAATTGTTTCTCTAGGATTATTGCTGATGTATTTCCTCCTTGGCATTGTGTTGACACATACACAGAAGAGCAAACTGACAAAACTTCTGCTGTTAGCGAGATCGTAGCTTTTTTTCCAAACGACTTAATTCCTATGGAAGCAGTAAGAATGTACTTAATTATTCACAAACTGCTTCTGCATGTTGGCCTAGTTTTTGTTTAAACAAAAAAAACCAAAAGACACGGTGCAATTTCTTTTTTTTCTTGGAGGTTATTGTAGCTTAGTCCTTTATCTATTGGTAAAACTTACAAGGAGAAGAATATGAAGATAACATCCCTGTCTGAGCGCATTTTCATAATCTCTTTGTATAGCATATGATGTGAACTTGCTATAAGGCATAGACTACACAGAGATTTTGGCAAGGCACCTGACACATGAGCGAAGATTGCTGGGTCATCCTGTGACTCTTTCACTTATGTCTGTTAGCACCTTAACGACCAAGGAAGTAATAGTATGTCATTGGTCGTATAGGGATGTATAGAGAGAGCTCAGGAGACGAGCTCTCTCCATACATGGCGGATGCTGGCTCTATAACAAAGCCAGAACCCACCGCTAACAGCTGCGATCGGTGTCCATGACAACCAGGAGCCTCACAGGCATGTCATTGCCATAATTCTATTGCACACTGCCATAGCGTGTAATATAAGTGAATGGATTTTACTATTCACTGCAGTACATTAGTATTACAGTGAATAGTATGAGCGATTAGACCCCCTAGGGAGTCTGAACATAAAAGAAAAAAGAAAATTTTTTAAAAGTATTCAAAAAGTTTAAATCACCTCCCTTTCCCTAGATCATATATAAAAAAAATAAACAAAAGTGAACATAAACACTTTAGGTATCCCCATGCTCAAAAATGCACAAAAAACTAAATATTTTTTTCAACAGTTTGCATCCTAAAAAAAAATATTTTTTTTTTCCAATTCCACCTCATTCTGAATTTTTTCCAGCTTCCCAGTACATTGTACAGGATATTGAATAGTGCCATTGTAAATTACAATTTGTCTCGCAAACAATAAACCATCATATGACTATGTGGACCTAAAAAAAAAAAAAATTATGTCTCTTGGAAGGTGGGGAGGAAAACACAGATACACAAAATTAAAATTGGCTCGGTCTTCAAAGGCTTAATGGAGTCACAGTATGACCATGAGGATGCTACAGCTTGTAGGCACAAATAGATTGGACAATGCTCTCTTCCTGTCTCTTTTTTTGCCACTAGAATTTGCAGCACCCACAGGGTTGCAATGTAATAATAATAATAACAACAATAACTTTATTTATATAGCACCAACATATTCTGCAGCATTTTATAAATCAGAGGACACATGAACAGACAATATGAGACATTACAATGTGACAAGGAAATAAACATATAAAACAATAGGAGTGAGGGCCCTGCTCGCAAGAGCTTACATTCTATGAGGAGATAGGGGGACACAAGAGGTCAGAGGGCTTCTTTGCTACAATGGTCCAGCCATCTTTTAATAGAAAGGTTGTGTAACTGAAGCTGTATGAGCCCGTCACCAGCCAGGATCTGTGAATAAACAGATACTAAGTGCAAGGAGTGCACTATAACTTCTAGATGGAGGGGACAGGATCTGAGGAACAGAGGAGGAAGGATAAAAGGTGTTAGTTATTGTTCTCCACCTCCGCACACTACACTGTGACCAGGTCACGTGATAAGCCTGACCAAGCAGATGTGATTTTAGGGCAGTTTTGAAGCTGCTGTAGTTGGGGATTAATCGGATTGTCAGTGGTAAAGTTTTCCAGAGCACTGGTACAGCTCGAGAAAAGTTTTGAAGATATGAGTTGGATGTTCGGATAACAGGATGCAAGTCTAAGGTCATTGGCGGAACGGAGAGGACAGTTAGGGAGGTAGATAACACAATCCACTAACATGAGTGAAAGAGTTGTAAGGCGACCCGGGTTTCGCAGCCAAAATCGGTGCAGGACAGTGTAAGATAATTAACCTGAGTGCCTCTTTCTTCCACTCACAGTGAAGCTGCCTTGCTTTTTAATGGGATCTATGGATAGTTCTTGCCTTGCAACGGACTGAACTGCAAATTAGCTAAAAGGGAGACACCTAGTGGCAGGATCTTTAGGAAAAGGCCCCATGTTGCATAAAGCTGCTTTTTAGTTGCAGATTTTACTGCAGTTTTTTGAGCTAAAGTCAGGAATGGATTTAACAGATGGGATAAATATTAAGTGCTTTCTTTATCATTCCCATTCCTCTCCAAGCCACTCTTGACTTTGGTTCAAAAAACTGCAGCAAAATCTGCAACAATAAAAGAAGCTTTTGGTGGGACCTTAGCAACATTTTTATTTAAAGTACATTATATTTTGGTCCAGAATCTTATGCTCTATTAGATAAGACTAAGTTATCTGAAAAGTTTGCGACGACTTAAAAATAATTTTTTTTATTTTATTTTTTAGTCCTAGAGGATTTTACCTTGCAATACTTACACAATAGTATAATCAATAGTTTAGTATAGTTTAGTCATAGATTATTACAGCCCTCTCTCTCAGAATCAGATGTATGCAGAGCCTTATGTATATGTATAGGGCTGCAATCCTGTCTTATATTGGCTTCCAGCAGTACAACATTTGCTGTCATTAAAGCAGAAGTCAGCTTAATCCCTTAATAATGGCCTGTTTTTGTCCCATAATGACCAAGCCATTTTTGCAGTTTTCTATTACCTCATACCAAGAGCCATAATGCTTTTTCTCTCTAAGTGTAACTACAAGGGTTTGTTTTTGGAAGTTGTAGTGTATAATAGCATCATTTTGAGGTGTATATATCTATGTATGAATGAATGAAAAAAAAAAAAAATATATATATATATATATATATATATATATATATATCTCATTGATCTAACATTTATTAACTCTTTCTGGTAGGGAATAGGAAAAAACATGAATTCTACCAATGTCTTGCTACCCTTTAAATTTTGCATTGTATATTTTAGTGGTGGGGGTGGGGTTATAAGGCATTTGCCATGTGGGTTATTATTTATTTATTTTTTTTTACACAATTTTTTTTAGTGCCCTAGCAGACTTGAACTTGCAGTCTATTAATTTCTTACAGAATATATTGCCCTACTTATGTACCATTTAAATGTCATGGTCCCCATTCACCACAGCATTTAAAGGGCTAAATACTCAGAATTTGGATTATGCGCTGTAAAAATGCTTAGGTATCGGAATAAAGCCCCTTTGTAGAGGCTGTTAAAAGGCACATTGGTGGTTAATTTGCTACCCTATGTAAGAGTATTCATGAGATGATCACACTCCACTCTACTTTCACGTTATTTACAGGTCGATATTTATGTGTTTGTACATATGTGTATACAGTGGCCTGCAAAAGTATTCATACCCCTTGAACTTTTTCACATTTTGTCACCTTACAATCACAAACTTAAATGTATTTTATTGAAATTTTAAGTGATAGACCAACACAAAGTAGTACATAATTGTTTAATTGTGAACGTCACACATTTCAGGTTTTTATTTGATTAAAATTTTGAAAACCATGCATCATTTTCATTCCACTTCTCAATTATCTGCTAGTTTGTGTTGGTATATCACTTAAAATCTCCATAAAATACATTTAAGTTTGTGGTTGTAAGGTGACAAAATGTGAAATGATATGAATACTTTTTCAAGGCACTGTATATATCAAAATTAGAGAATAATTTTTGAACAGTTGATTTTTTTTTTTTTTTTTTTATTGCTGGGTTGAAGGAATTTTTGTTGTGGCTGTACAATTCTATTAGAACATTGTTTTACACAATAATCAATGCACTTCAACAACAAAACTTTATTTTGCAGAAAACACAATGAACATTTGAGAAAATCATTATGGGAGGGTTAGTAGGAAGTGTCCAGGCCAGAGGCGTAGCTAGGGGTTCAGCACAGGGGGGGCGAACACATCCAAGTGGGCCCCCAACTCAGGTATACCAATACTATCACTATACGGTGACTGTATAGTGGTACATAGTGGTTCTACACAGGGCTGTGAAGACCAGTTACGTAAATACAGTACAGGAACAATGTTGTGACTTACAGGTGACATCTCTGACGGTTTACATTTGTCGTCTCTTCCATCTGGACCGCCATGACCACTTCTTCCAGCTGTGACTGTAAAGTTTGTAACACAGACATCTTTGGCTCCTCACTTTTCCAAGCACCTGACCGACATTGTCCTCAACTACATAAACTCTCCATCCTGCTGCTACCCCTATTATAAAATATATGATATAAAATCCCCTGGAAATGAATAATAACCCCATGTGCCTTTTTAATTTGATAATGCTCCTATGTGCCCCATTTATTTAATACTGCCCCTCAATTAATAATTCCCCCTAATTAATAATGCCCTGTGTACCCCCTTAAATCAATTTAATGCCCGAGTGCCACCTAAAATTAATATTGCCCAATTCCCCTATTATTAATTACACCCTCTTATGTCTCCTTGTATAAATTATGCCCTCTTACATAAATGCCCCTCTGTATTAATAATGCCCATTAATAACCCCTTTGTATTAAAGACAACCTTTCATGTTCTCATGCATATGCAGTTTATATACCACTAGAAAGCTGACAGTGCACTGAATTCAGCGCACTGTCGGCTTTCCCATTATGTGCCCCGGTGGAGGAGATATCGGTGCCGTTAGTTTCGGCACTGATCTCTCCCCACCGTTAGAAGGGCGTTCCTGACAGTCTAGCGTCATCGCTGGGCTGTGAGGAACGCCCTTCCCCCCAAGACTTGTACTGGGGGGGGCCTTCCTCATAGCTCCGCGTCATCACAGGGCGGTAAGGAACACCCCCTCTTACAGTACAAGGCTATGTTAGAGTACTGTCAGGGGGGCCTGCCTCACAACCCAGCAATGACGTTAGACTATCAGGAATGCCCTTCTTACAGTGGCGACAGATATGTGCCGAAACTAACGGCACCAATATCTCCTCCATCAGGGCACATAACGGGAAAGCCGACTGTCGGCTTTCTAGTGGTATATAAAATCACAGGTTCATGAGGACATGAAAGGTCCTCTTTAAAGGGGTTGTCCAGGAAGTGGACAAATCACAGTGGAGGTGGGGTAGGTGATAAAAAAAAATCATACTCAGGCTGGGTTCACACCAACACTTGAACCCCATTGAGGGATTCTGTTCCCCATTCCTTTTCAAAAATGCGGAAAGAAAAGTCCTGCAAGCAGGCCTTTTTTCTCCGCATTTTTCAGGCAGAAACCAGACAGAAACCCAGCAGACCCCATTATAGTCCGCAGGTAACCGCTTTACAAGCGAATTGGGTTTCCGTTTTTCAGGTCCCCAAGTGGACCAGAAAAACGGAAACCGAGCGCTAGTGAGAACCCAGCCTTACCTGTCCCCAGTGGTTTGGTGTCTGCCGCCACTGTCTGTTCAGACATGTGCCATACGTGACTGCTGAGGCCATCAGTGGCCTCAATATTGGCGGGAAAGGACCCAGTCATGTATATGAGTGACATCACCGAGTCTTTTCCAGCCACTGCTGAGGCCAATCTCATGCAGTGCAGGACTTGCGGCAGGGAAGCGCGTGCCTGGACAGACAGCAGCAGAGGGCTGCGGACATCGGTAGCCCGTGGACAAGTGAGTATTTTTTTTATGTTTCACCTTCCCCGCCTCCTCTCCAATTTGCCCAATACAATCCTTACCAGTAAACTTTATTATTCCCTAGAAAACCCTTTTAATACTGTCCCAATGCCCCCTAATATTATCTCCCCTTACATTCATACAGCCCCCACTAACCTTTCACTATAATTTATATCCTCTTTTATTAAAGCCCCCTAATACCCCTTATATTAGTTATGGCCTCTTATCTAAATTCCCAATGCTCCCAATTGACCTCCTATGTGTTTTACCCCCATCTCCCCACCCCCAATTACAATGCCCATAGTGAGTTAAAAAAAAAAAAAAGTCGATGCTACTCACCTACCTCCAATCCCCCGAGGAGGAGTCTCCACCGCCTGCACTGCTGGCGCTTACTGAAGAAGCAGGACCTGCGTCCTGGCGCGGACGGTGCAGGACAATGACGTCATCGTGCAGACGTCTTAGGGCTGCTCGTAGGCCACAGGCCTGAAGTGGCTTGTGGTTAATGAGCTATGTACGTGTAGATAATGTATTTAAACTGTATCGGTGTCACGCAGACGCCGATGCAGTTAATATGTGAGGGTAACCTGTGTTGCGGCGGCCCCGAAGTGGGCCTCCGAGAATCAATGGGCCCGGGGCCACCGCCCCCCTGCCCCCCACTAGCTACGCCTCTGGTCCAAGCCTTTGAATGACTTCACATCTGTGGCAACAGGACATCACTATTCTTTCACTTTGCTCTGGTGTGACTTTGGTCCACTCTTCTTCTAGTCTCTTCCACAGTTCTGTGACTGTTGTGGGTTTCTTGGTTATGACTTTGTCACCAATGATTTTCCAGAGGTTTTCTATTGGGTTTAGATCAAGAGTCTGGGCTGGCCATTTCATTATTTCAATGTTTTCAATTTCTAGGAAATGCTTTAGCCTTTTTGCTGTGTGACGGTGACTTGTCCTGCATGAAAATTGCTGGCTGAGTAATAAATGTAAGGAAAGAACCATTTGTTGTCGATGAAGGTGTTGACAAACATTTCCAGTCATTCTGTCATGTAGCTGTATAAGAGGCCTAACTCCTGCTGCGGAAACATTCCCCAATCCATGACTCTTCCTCCTCCACCTTTCACTGACTTTACACACTTTGGGTTCAGTCTTTCCTCATTTTGAAGATGGACATAATGTTTCCCATCAGACCCAAATAAATTAAACTTGCTTTCATTACAAGTTAACTTTAAAGCACTATTCCTCTGTCCACACAACATGATCTTCAGCAAAGATTAGTCTAGCCTTTTGATTTTTTTCTTTTTTTGTAAATTATCTTTTTATTTATTTCAACAGTATAGAAATTACAGTGCAGGTAAAGAAAAACAGTAGACATCAGGTTCCACAGAAGGTACATTAGAAAAGTACAGCAGACCAGCTGAGGAAGGGGGACACCATAGATTAAACTGAAGGGGAGTTGTGAGGAAGCAGTCAAAAATTTCATGTGCTAGGGGGAGCCTTTTGATTCTTCTAATGAGAGGTTTGGTCACTGCAGAGTGGGCTGTCAGTCCAAAAAGATTTTAAACATTGAGACACTGCATGACGAGACAGACCCTGTTCTGTGCTGAACTAGCGAGCAGTGCCAACTGCAGTGTTGAACCGACAACCCATTGAGATTCTCTGCATTACCCTGTCCTCTCTTGCATTTGTCTTTTGTGACCAGCCTTCTTGGGGATTTGAATGAGTTTGTGACATTGTAAAGATACAGTATTCTAGAAATCACAGATTTGGAGCAACCACGTTCTCTTGCTGTGGCTGATAGGGTCATCCCTTTGCCTTCATCTGGACAACCTGCTGCCGGTAGGATTCAGTCACTTTAGAATGGCTCACACCCTCTTTCAAAGTCAGTGAAAACTGGAAAGTTAGGCTGCCAGTGTAATAGGGTTTGTCAGATAATGAAGGAAATTAGTAACAGGTGCCAGATTAACACCAATAACTGGGAGGAATCTGAATT
The DNA here is from genome assembly GCA_947044405.1 of Leptodactylus fallax. Classification (NCBI taxonomy): domain Eukaryota; kingdom Metazoa; phylum Chordata; class Amphibia; order Anura; family Leptodactylidae; genus Leptodactylus; species Leptodactylus fallax. Next base: position 7,604,227 of record CAMRHE010000024.1, read on the forward strand.
TAATTAGTGCTCTTTTACAAATATATCATTGCCTGTATATATGACTGTATATCATATACCGTGCTTCAAAATATATGTAACTCATGAACTAAGCTTAAAATAATGCTAAAGCAGCTCACGTTTTCCAGTAAACTGAAGCTCGCAGCTGCATGCCCCCTAAGGCATTTAAAATGCTGTAAAATTTATGGTTGATAATTTGTAAGTGTAGGAAGTGGAATAGATTTACTGTAAAAGATAAACTGTATACCTTCTTTTAGATTTGTTATCACGACTGTAGTGTTTTGCCACACAAATGATTCAAACATGATTATTCCTACCTGTAAAGCTATGATGTCAGTATCATATACAGTATACAAAAATGTTCTGTTAGGTTTTATAAATAATATGTGCAAAATTTCTCATCTATTTGAAAAAATATCCCCAATATAAAACTATATTTTTCATCATGAATACTATTCCAAAGCTAATTCCAAAGCTAATTCCTTGGGCCCACTGGCATGCATACATTATTCTTCCCTATCCCTGGGCCTACAGCATCACAAATGTTACTAGCAGTAGCTTTCTTATGATTGATGTAGTAACTGATGTACTTGAGTGCTTACTGATAAGGGATTACAGGTATCATTATGTAGGCCACTAAATATTTGGCTTATTTTGTTGCTAAATTGTTTTGCCAAAAATTGTCTAAAAAGCTTAAATGCATTTCATGATGTAAAACTTGCTAGTGCAAATTAGACCAGAAGTCTGGTGCATTTAGATTGATGAAGTTCCCCAAGTTTATATGTATGTTAAAGTGAAGACTTTCCTTCATTTTGTGGAAGTCTGAAAACATTGTGGAGGTATTAAAACATTTAGTGAATAAATTGTCAGGAAACAGATTATGAGTTAACATTGTAGAATGGATTTTCCGTATCCCAGTGTTCATATATGAATATGGCATATTGGTTAAAGTGCTGCTTTGATTACATGTGTATTAGGATGTCACTGAAGGCTTGTTCTCATTAGAGGTTGTGTAAAGTGCTTCTCTTCCTAATTAAAATCTTTCTAGAAGTTCATGTCAAGGTCAATATGAACAAAACCAAATGTGCAATATGACTTTCGTCTGTTTTAAAGGGACCCTTTCAGCAGACTATTCAGAAGGACTACAACTTTTACTTGGGACAAACCAAATAAATACTTAGCAGCACACTTCACAAGGATTAATAAATTGGAGTTCAGTCCTGGACCCACATATGTGCATATGTAATACAAATAACATTTATTAAAAATACGATAAAAGTGACAAAAACTGAACAGTCAATAGTAGGAAACAGATACCAACATGAGTATTTACAATTTTTTTAGAAAATGATATCCTGGTCGCTCAGTACAAAGGTTTTGTATGGATTATTCAGTAGTACAAAGGAATAGAACATACTATATCCAAAATCTGATTAATGCATATTAAATAATAGATTTTTTTTAACCCTATCATTTCTTTTAGCATGGAAGACTTCAATGACTCCCCATTACTGCTACAACAGAGAACCTGATGAAGCAAACCATTGCTGATACTTAATACTTCTTATAAATAATGAAGTAACTGCATTCTTGTAAGAAAATGGTATTCAACTTCTTATTGTTAGCTTCTGACAACTAGCATCAACCCAAGCCATCATATAATGACCAAAAATAATATTGCTACTTATGTTCACACACATAACAGCTTATCTTGAAAAGTCACCTGAAACGACATGTATGCTTTAATATAGGACTTTCAGACACAACAATTGTGTCTTAAGAATTATAGTGCTCAGGCTTGTCCTCCAAAAGATGCATCTTATTGAATGTAATAATGAAATAAGAATAGGTACAAAAAATTAAATACAAATACACTGTAAAATATCCTATATCAAGCCAATACCCTCAACCAACTCTGACTTGATATATATGCTATGGAGTAGCATGTCCAATTAGCCCCCATTTTAATGATACATTTCAAAGTGTAACTTTCAATCTCAAAAATGTTCTATGAGATACAGAGGACGAGTCACCTACGACTGTCTTAACGTACAACCCAATGTTCTTCTATATCATGGAAGCGATAAAGTTAAGCTGACATGAAATGTACACGTTGTTCAGTCTTTCATTCCATCTTGTTATTTCATGTATGTATGCAATCAATCTGCCTGTGAAATGTGACTCATTTCTTACTTTCTTTTTTTTGATTGATCATGATTGTTAAGACCTTTAAAGCAGTAGAATGTCACATTTAGTCCAACACAAATCACTCTTTCATTTGCATGATTATGTGATTCTTTATTTAGCAGGCCTGATTGAAGTGCACTTGTTTTACTTTAATACATGTTTTGTTACATCTTGATATTTTACAGTTTTGGGCTAAGTCAGTTGGCAATAAAATACAAAACCCCAGATTCCCTGTACTTTAGAAAGAACTTCTATAGACCAACCCTTCAAATAATTCAGAGATTTTGTACTATTTTTTGACATTCTGAATGTCACATTTAGTGCTGGCTTATTCTGTATCACCCTGGTTCTTATGTTAACCACCTAAAGACCCAGCCAATTTTCGTTTTTGCATATCTGTTTTTTCCTCCCTACCTTCTAACAGCTATGATTTTTTTTTTTCAGTCCACATGATGGCTTATTGTTTGTGGGACAAATTGTACTTTGTAATGGCACCATTCAATATTGTGTACAATGTTCTGGGAAGCTGGAAAAAATTCAGAATGAGGTGAAATTGGAAAAAAAAAACGCATTTGTGCCAATTTCATATGGATTTAATTTTTACGGCGTTCACTGTGTGGTAAAACTACATGTTACCTATATTCTGTGGGACAGTATGAACACGGCAATACAAAATGTATATAGTATTTGTAATGTTTTGCAAAATAGAAAAAAAAAAATTGTGTCGCCATGTTCTGAGACTGGTAACTTTTTCAGATTTACAGGTATGGAGGTGGATAAGGTGTCTTTTTATGCGGGACAAGATGACATTTTTATTGATACCATTTGGGGAAAGATCTGATGGTTTAATCACTTTTTATTCAATTTTTTTTTGGGTGGCAAAGTGTTGCCCGCTATCCCATTCATCATATGGGATAAATATTTTAATAGTTCAGATATTTTTGAGCACGGAGATACCTAAAGTGTTTATGTTTACTTATGTTTATTTACTTTTATATGTGATCTAAGGAAAGGGGGGTGATTTGAACTTTTGTGTGTGTTTTTTTTTTTTTTTAATACTTTTAAAAACTTTTTTTTTTCTTCTTTTACTTTTATGATCAGACCCCTAGGTACCTGATGTAATGACAAGCCTGGGAGCCTTCAATAGGCTCCTGGCTGTCATGGAATTTCATTGGAGGGCGGCGATCGGTAAAAGATGGAAGTGCCTGTGGCGCCTGCACACTTTAGATGCTGCAGGCCGCATTTAATCATGGCATCTAAAGTGTTAACAGCTGCGATCGGTGTTGGCACCGATCACATCTGTTAGCAGTGGGTGCTAGCTTAATTATACAGCTGGCATCCACCATGTATGGAGAGAGCTCAGCTCCTGAGCCCTCTCCATACAGCCCCATACGACCTATAATGTACTATTACGTCCTTGGTTGTTAACAGGTTAAGCCATATTTTGTATTGTGTTTTCTTTATTGTATTGTTTAGTTAATTTTTCAATTATTCTTAATGTCAATTGATCAATTGATTTTTTTTTTTACATTGTTTACTTTACATTGTTTAGATTACATTATTTTTCTAATTTCAATTTTATTAATTTGTTGGATAGGATAGTTCCACAGAATTATTGAGACAGCACAATGTTGTTTGAAATAATTCAGATGGCCTGTCAGGATGGTACACCATGTCATATGTTGCTGCAGAATTTAAGACAAGTCCCACAATCTTGGGGACTTCACCTCCTTGTCTGTGGGATTCAAATTATGGTTAGCAAATTTCTCTCAGCCTCTGGCCTAGGGTCAGTCACCGGTATGGTCAATGAAGATGCTGTCTCAGGGTGCAACTGTTTGACATGTTTATTCATAGTAAATTCCTGAGACCTAGCCCCATACAGGCTATAGCTTTTGATTAACCAATCACATTCATACTGAAATGGAAATTCCATATATGGTAAAGCGATGTTTTTCATATTAGTGCATATGACTATTAAGTTATTTATTTCCATTTATCTTGCTTATTCACTGAGTTCCTTATTTGTATTTCTGCAGATAAGAATCATGAGTTCAATAGGTCATCCTTTTTGAGGAACTTACATCCGACTATTTCATTAGTTTAGAATTAAAGTCTATATAAGGCCGGGGTCCCGCCTTGCGAAAACGCTGAGGTTTACATTACCTGCAAAGTGGATGGGATTCTTGCTAATCCCATCCACACATTGCAGAAAAAAAGTTCAGCAGAAAAGCTGCGTTTTGTAAATCGCAGCATGTCAATTATACCTACGGAAATGCTGGAGTTTTCCATATAGGTATAATAGGGGCAGAAAGTCCACAGAGGAGAACTGTAGACTTTCAGTGAAAAACGCTGCGGGAAAAATGCAATGCATTTCCACCATGTTTTTTTCCGCAGCTTTTTTTTTTTGCTGCATCTCACTACCTAGGGCCTTACCCTAAAAATATATTTTTATATCAAAGCCTATGAAATGGAAATACCAAAATATCAGAGCATAAGAGATATAGGATATAGCAAAATTATGTTCGTTCAATATTCCATTCAATCAACCCCAAAACATAATTTCTTCCAAATGACACTCATTGGCATACAGTCAAATAGAGGGGTGTCTTGCATTTGCTTTCCTATTTCTTATTAAAATCAAGCCATTTTCCAGATATGAATTCCCCCAGGAGGTACTCCCACCTGATAGACATGTATGGCCAATATCTGTGATGAAAATGGCCCTTTAAGCCTTCATATAATTTTAATGATAAACTAAAGAAATTGCCATGACAACAAAGTACAGCAGGGATTCTATTATGCCTATACGGAAAACTCCAGCGTTTCCGTAGGTATAACTGACATGCTGCAATTTACAAAAATGCAACAGTTTTTGAAATCGCAGCATTTCTGCTGCAGATATCTTTCTGAAATGTGTGGATTGGATTAGCCAGAATCCCATCCACTTTGCATGTACTATAAAACGCTACGATTTTTGCTGCAGTGTTTCTGCCCTGGCCAAATTGTGGCATTTCCTACATCACTCTTAATAAAGCCCTGACCAGTGTGAGACACGCCTGAAATATTACGAAGCTCTGGCAAGAGTTACAGTCATATGAAAAAGTTTGGGCACCCCTATTAATCTTAATCATTTTTAGTTCTAAATATTTGGGTGTTTGCAACAGCCATTTCAATTTGATATATCTAATAACTGATGGACACAGTAATATTTCAGGATTGAAATGAGGTTTATTGTACTAACAGAAAATGTGCAATATGCATTAAACCAAAATTTGACCGGTGCAAAAGTATGGGCACCTCAACAGAAAAGTGACATTAATATTTAGTAGATCCTCCTTTTGCAAAAATAACAGCCTCTAGTCGCTTCCTGTAGCTTTTAATCAGTTCCTGGATCCTGGATGAAGGTATTTTTGACCATTCCTCTTTACAAAACAATTCCAGTTCAGTTAAGTTTGATGGTCGCCGAGCATGGACAGCCCGCTTCAAATTATCCCACAGATGTTCAATGATATTCAGGTCTGGGGACTGGGATGGCCATTCCAGAACATTGTAATTGTTCCTCTGCATGAATGCCTGAGTAGATTTGGAGCTGTGTTTTGGATCATTGTCTTGCTGAAATATCCATCCCCGGCGTAACTTCAAATTCGTCACTCATTCTTGTACATTATTCTCAAGAATCTGCTGATACTGAGTTGAATCCATGCGACCCTCAACTTTAACAAGATTCCCGGTGCCGGCATTGGCCACACAGCCCCAAAGCATGTTGGAACCTCCACCAAATTTTATAGTGGGTAGCAAGTGTTTTTCTTGGAATGCTGTGTTTTTTTGACGCCATGCATAACGCCTTTTTGTATGACCAAACAACTCAATCTTTGTTTCATCAGTCCACAGGACCTTCTTCCAAAATGAAGCTGGCTTGTCCAAATGTGCTTTTGCATACCTCAGGCGACTCTGTTTGTGGCATGCTTTCAGAAACGGCTTCTTTCGCATCACTCTCCCATACAGCTTCTCCTTGTGCAAAGTGTGATGTATTGTTGACCGATGCACAGTGACACCATCTGCAGCAAGATGATGCTGCAGCTCTTTGGAGGTGGTCTATGGATTGTCCTTGACTGTTCTCACCATTCTTCTTCTCTGCCTTTCTGATATTTTTCTTGGCCTGCCACTTCTGGGCTTAACAAGAACTGTCCTTGTGGTCTTCCATTTCCTTACTATGTTTCTCACAGTGGAAACTGACAGGTTAAATCTCTGAGACAACTTTTTGTATCCTTCCCCTGAACAACTATGTTGAACAATCTTTGTTTTCAGATCATTTGAGAGTTGTTTTGTTTTGAGGAGCCCATGATGCCACTCTTCAGAGGAGATTCAAATAGGAGAACAACTTGCAATTGGCCACCTTAAATACCTTTTCTCATGATTGGATACACCTGGCTATGAACTTCAAAGCTCAGTGAGGTTACAAAACCAATTTTGTGCTTCAGTAAGTCAGTAAAAAGTAGTTAGGAGTATTCAAATCAATAAAATGATAAGGGTACCCAAATTTTTGCACCGGTCAAATTTTGGTTTAATGTATATTGCACATTTTCTGTTAGTACAATAAACCTCATTTCAATCCTGAAATATTACTGTGTCCATCAGTCATTAGATATATCAAATTGAAATGGCTGTTGCAAACACCCAAATATTTAGAACTAAAAATGATTAAGATTAATAGGGGTGCCCAAACATTTTCATATGACTGTATAATTATTATGTGTTATGTTGGGCTGAGAAATCCCCATCCTACTCCACCCAGGTGTAGATGGGTTGATAAATCTCCTTGTTTGTGAGCAGTAAAGTGATACATTTTGCTGTTAAAACTAAAATGTTAAATTATCTAGAAATACTGTATGTGTGCAACTTCAGGTATATTTATCTATTATGTTTGTAATGGAGCTGGCCGCTATTGTTTAACAAACTTATCAATATATTCTATTTTATTTTTGTACGTAGTATATGAAAATAAAAATGAATGCTAAAGGTAGTTGAATTTTCCAGTGTTCTGAGCCTGTTGCAATGGCACAAGCCTTTATTTAATGCACACATACTGCATACTTTCCTTACAGAGAACAGGTCATAGTGGTCTACCACTAACTTCAGCTCTGACTTATGATCCTTCACTTAACTCATGCAGGATGTTTCTGTGTTATTACCCTGAGTTCAACAGTCATGAGCAATTACCGGAGCAACTTCCTCATCCAATGCCTCACACAGACACTCAACCATTCATTAAAAAAAGAACTTTATTTCCTGAAATATAAAATCTGCCAAATTCTAACAGCAAAAATGACTAAGAAGACAAATTAAAGTGGCATGTCTGGGGGAAGGGCTGTTGAACACTTTAAACAAATATTAGTTTCATTAATTTTTTTCATGGGTTTTATTTATTTATTTATTTTAGCTTTTTGCTTTATTTCCACACATCTATTTATTGTAAAATAAATAAAAACTGCACTGCATTGTGAGTTTGTGACACTCTCGAAATCTTGGCTTTATAAAACCCAGCAGCACTGATACAGCACTAACATTCCATTGATGATTGATAGACATTGTGTGATTATTGATTTTTATACAATAGAGACCCCTCATAACAATACTGCATCTAGAATCCAATTTGAGAACATTTTTTTTATTTTCCAATAAAGTTTTTGGCTGAGGCCACATGTTGCAGAAATGTAGCATTTTTGGCTGTTTCAGAAACAGTTGAAAAAAAAAACTGCATTTTACAGTCTTATCAAAGTGAATGAGTTTTGATTTAATCCTATCCAGACATTGTGTTTTTTTTATAAAGTGCAGCATGGTAATTTTACCTGCATAAATGAAGTGTTTTCCCTATAGACTTATATGGGGTGGGTGTGGGGGCATTAGCAAAAATGAAATGCAGTGGAAAATGCAAGTATCATTGTGCTACGTTTTTTTCTGCATTTTGCTAAGTGTGGTTTTGCCTTATTGTGGTTTCTGTTAGGCAAAAGTGAATATATAACTAGTTTTCTGGTGCCTGAAGATTTCACACCAAAATATTAACCCTGAACACATAGAAATCACACTTGGTCTAAAAATGTTTCACTTCAATACAGCTAATGAAGATGGTGATTAGAGATGAGCGAATCGAAGCTGACAAAGTGGAGTTCGATCCAAATTTCAGGAAATCTTCGATTTGCATCGAATCTGGATTTCCTCACGCTTCGTGGTATCGGATCACATTTTAAACTAAGCCTATTCTACTCCTACCTTTGCCATTGCATCACACTCCCTGCGATGTCCACTCATGAAAAGATGACCACCGGGCATGCGCATCTTTTTTCTATTTCTACACGAGCGACTCTGCGCATGTCCAGTGGCCATCTTTTTTCTATTCCTACCCGAGCGACACTGCCCATGTCCGGCGGCCATCTTTTTTCAAATCCTACATGACCGGACATCGCAGGGGGCGTGATGCAACGGCAAAGGTAGGAGTAGAATAGCCTTTCTATAGGCTATTCTGACGTGTCATTAGTTTAAAATATCCCCAGTCTCTCTGCAGCCAGGAAAATAGCTGTTTTTTAACGCGATTCGCCGTAAATTAATTCAGATCGATTCGTTTTGAGAAATTCGGCGAAGCTGCTGAATCGAATTTTTGAGAAATTCGCTCATCTCTAATAGTGATGAATGAAAGATTTTCCTATATTAACTCGGAATACACTAAGGCATGTGCATTTGGCCCCACGTTGCGGAAGGACAGCTTTTTTTGTTGCAGATTTTGTTGCATTTTTTTGAGCCAAAGCTCTTTTGGCTACAAAAGAAATGGGGAATATATAGAAAGCTCTTACACTTCTACCTCCTGCTCAAACCACTCCTGGCTTTGGCTTAAAAAATCGCAGCAAAATCTGCAACAAAAAAAAGCTGCATTTCCGCATCGTGGGGCCTCATGCTAAAAGGGTCGTTTAAAAAACATACTCTCCATTAGATGTCCCATTTAATGTACAAATCTTTAAAGGGATCCTATCATTCAGAAGGCCAATTTTAGTAAGACCACATCGTTATAGCCTTTATAAAGGCTATTCTCCTACCTTTGTTGTTTTGCTCCTCGCCGCCGTTTGAAAGAAATGTTGATTTTTATCTTTATGCTAATGCATCTACAGAATGCACAGGGGGTGCTCCCCCAGTGCTGAAACTGCACAGGGGATGTCCCCTGTGCTCTCCTCAGATGCATTTTTGAACTTACCGCGCCGCCTCTCATTTTCTTTAGCAGACGCCTCTTCTTGTCATCATCCTTGTACGAGTCTTCGTTCGGGAGACATGCACATGTCCATTCGGCCATTTTCCTGTGGCCTTTTACATACAGCGCATGCAGTACTCTCGTGTAATAGTCCACAGGAAAATGGCCGAATGGACATGCGAAGTCGGCGCATGTCTCCCAAACGAAGGATGACGTCAAGAAGAGGCGTCTGCTAAAGAAGGAGAAGAATAGCATTTATAAAGGCTATTTGTAAGGGAATTGCCTGTTGAGCGATTCCACAGTGCTGCTGCAGAACCCTGCAGGGAGGGGCACAACAAAACAGTGAGTCCTAAAGCTGAATTTCCCCCCCCCCCCGTCCCTGGCTAACTTGCCCAATCTGTCCTATGCGACAGCCAGCAACAGGTCGATCAGTCCCTTCCTAATATAAGTGACACACAGAACAGAACAAGACAAAACACAGAAGCAGAGTCAGCAAGCCAAAGGGTCGGTAACAGTCAAGCAATGCAGTACCAAAACAAATCCAAGAGAGTAGTCACAGGTCGAGCCAAAGGTCAGAAGTCAGAAATACAACAATAGCAGAATAGGAGCTAGCAGGGACAAAGTCACAAGACAGAATCAATAGCCAGCGAGCATGTGAGGGCTGACAACCTGTTTATAGAAAGTCAGGATCTGCCCCAGATTGGATTTGTAGACAGACTGTCAATCACACAGGCAAGGCTGAGATTAACTATTAGAGGAGCATAAAGAAAGAAAGATGCAGGAGACGGGTGTGGCAGAAATTCAATTACAGACAGGAGGTATTAGGACAGTGTTCAGACTGAGCAAAAAGAAACCTACACAAGGAATGAAACTGAACACACCTCCTTCGCAACAGCGTGCGAGCAGAGGGTGGGACAGAGACCCGAACAGGCAGAGATGTTGCACTATTATGACGTGGTCTTACTAAAATTGGCCTTTCTGAATGATAGTATCCCTTTAAGCAAGTTGATAAGTTTCTATTTTCTTAGTATTTTCATTCATCCTCCTCCTTATTGAATGTTCAAAATAAATAAAATCAATATTTGGTATAACTACCGTTTGAAGGAGAAATCCTGGAATTGATGAAACAGCTTCCCTAACAAGTTATTTCCAATACAGTATACAAGTGTACCTAGAATTGATGCTGTTTTGAAGTCAAAGGATGGTCATGCCAAATATTATTTTGTTCATTCACTTAATTTTTTTAAACTTTGCACTGTACTGTAGATTGTACATTTTTTTCATTTTGAAATAAATGCCACTAGTACATAGCAAGTGACATCAACATTTCAGATTATTCTTCATTCTGTCTTCAATGAGAAGGGCCAGAAGGGCTGCATTAAGTAAGGAATATCTTTCTTGGTAGTCTTTTTAAGGGGGATATGCCAGGAGCAATATTTATCCTCCACTGCTTTGTATTAGTAGACCGAGATCAGCCTAGCAGTATCTCAGGAGGCTGTATTCTCCCTGTAACTGGGACTGATTTATCAGCCCCAGCTACACATTTAAATCAGCTATAAAAATATATTGTAAAGTTCAACTGTCAAATTAAGACAAAAGACAAAAAAACAACAAAATAAATTAAAATTTAATTTAATAAATTAAAAAAGAATGACAGCCAGACCACAGCTTGTAGTCCTGCCCCTAATAACCCAAAACTATATACCTCATGTATAAAAACAACTGTAATGGAAAGGCAAACATAGCATTTTAGTGGAAACTTGTGCAATAAAAAAAATGGAAAAGACACTTTTCCCACATTCTTTAACAAAAGAAAAAACATACTAAACTAAAAATAAGTTTTTTCATTAACTGCGGAAAAGAGGCTGGTTTTGAACTGGTTAAGTATGCGCTTCAGAACCTGAAATAGTAGAATACACACTAGCTTGGTGTTGCAGGTTATAATGTCTTCACTCTGGTTCCTCAGGTTGTTGCGGGGATCCTGCTGTATGTCTCATGGAATGGGGGTGCAGAACAACTGTGGGGTTTTTTTGGCTTTTTTTTTGGTGCAGGTGATTGCTGCAGCATCTGCCTGTCATGCAAATTGCCTCCCGTCAACTGTTTTATTAAACTGGCACAGGCGCTCTGCATGTAGCAGTAAAGTCTGCAGCTAATGCCCCTGGCCACCTGCCTCTCCACATCACTAAGGTTTGACTTGGTGACATCATATCATAGGGATGACCCACGAGATTCATTGTGTAGGAAGTGGGCTAGGAAGCTCAGCACCAGTGCACCTGATAGAAACGCTCACTCTTGAAGCCCTGGTGTAGAATGTACAAGATTTATATAGGGTCAGCAACAATTGTTTCTCTAAGATCAGTGCCAAAACTTCTCCTATTATGGAGGTTTCTAACTTCTCCTTTCTTGATAAGTTAATCAAAGGCATCTCAATGTCAGTCTCAGGCTACACCTTACCTCACACACTGCTTCTACATTTTGGTCTAGTTTTTGTTAAAGAAATACAAGCAGATTTCTACATAGCAACACCTGACATAATTGCCAAACTGAATATCCTAAAAAACAAACTAAGGAAAAATTTCGAAAAACTAAAAGAGGTTCCGTTGGAAATGATATTGCCAATATGATCAAGCTATTTGAAACCAGCTATGAGTATATAGTTTCTAATATTGGGACCCCTGCAAATCAGTTGTACCAGGGCAGCTCACTTGCTGTACAAAGTGTATCTAAACCCAGCTCTACACATTGTGCAGCGAGTGAGCAGCGTGGCTCCCGGCATGTAAACATTGCCAGGAAACACACTGCCCTGGTATATCCAGGACCCCCACAGATTTAATATTGATGGCCTAGGAATGGCTGGGCCCCAAGGCGAACATTTGACATGGCCCCCCCTCGCACAAACCACATTCCCCATTACCACAACCCCCCCTGCACAAACCGCATTCCCCATAACCCCATAGCAGCCCCTCCAAACAGTATAATGTCCCATAGTGGCCCCTCCACACAGTATAATGTCCCACCGTAGCCCCTGCATACACACTATTATGCCCCACCGTGGCCCCTGCACACACACTATTATGCCCCGCTGTGGCCCCTACCCACACACTATTATGCCCCATAGTGGCCCCTGCGCGCGCGCGCGCGTGCGCACACACACACACACACACACACACACACACACACACACACACGCACACACACACACTATTATGTGTGTTCTTTTCAGAACCCAGAGTATAATGATCGGAGACCCATGGGAGGATACAAACATTAAAAACAATGTTATTTACCTCTAACTGGCTCCAGAGCACTCCCCTCTACTTTCAGCCCTCTTCAATGTTGGAAAAGACGTCACCAAAGAGGCCCGAAAACTGCCTGAGCGCAGGAGAGGTAAGTAACGTTGTTTTTTTATGTTCCCTCCTGGGCCTCCAATCAATATACTCTGGGGTCTGAAAAGACCACTAAAAGCAGAAAGGAGCAGAGGTGTAAATACTATGTCATTTGGCAAAGCAATACACCAATTGCAACAGATTAATAATCATAAATGGAAAGCACTGATGCAAACAATAATAAAACTTAACATTTAATATGAAATTTAAAATACAGAGGTCCCTAAATCTAAATCAATCATCATAAATTTGTCACTTAATAGACTATCATGTTATAGCAAATACCTGTAGAATCACCACCATAAAAGGTTGTATATCATAGCAGCTATATAAATAAACAATGAAACGATCTTACCAATATCTGAAGACGGGAGTAAACCAACAGGTGAGGGCGCATCACAGGAGGAAGAACCACAATCCCTATTCCTCCCCCTAAAACACTTACCCTTACACCCAAAATGACTCCCGCCCTAACAAGGGCAGTACCAAGCTGACCCTAAACTTGACCCTAGTTATCCCAAATTTATGATGATTGATTTAGATTTAGGGACCTCTGTATTTTAAATTTAATATTAAATGTTAAGTTTTATTATTGTTTGCATCAGGTCTGAAAAGACCCCAGAGTATAATGATAGCAGTGTTTGTGGGGTTAGCGGGCCCACGGCCTCACTTGCCAATCCTTGCTCCTGTTCACAGCCACCTCCACTTCGGCAGCAGGGGAAGCACAGGTGGCCGTGAGCAGGAGCAGCGATCGGTAAGTAAATAGGGCCCGTTACCTGCTGGGGTTACTTCAGCAGGTAACGGCCTATTAAACTGCTGCTACCCCAGTATTTACCCCACTGGTTTTTACCTAAATTATTTAAGACAACCCTAGTCAGCTTTCATATCCTATGCCTATTTTATATCCCTATATCTTCCATCCTTCCAAGTAGTAAAAGATTAAAGGGCTATCTGAGTCTTTATATAAAAATATACAGTCATATGAAAAAGTTTGGGCACCCCTATTAATCTTAATCATTTTTAGTTCTAAATATTTGGGTGTTTGCAACAGCCATTTCAATTTGCTATATCTAATAACTGATGGACACAGTAATATTTCAGGATTGAAATGAGGTTTATTGTACTAACAGAAAATGTGCAATATGCATTAAACCAAAATTTGACCGGAGCAAAAATTTGGGTACCCTTATCATTTTATTGATTTGAATACTCCTACTTTTTACTGACTTACTGAAGCACAAAATTGGTTTTGTAACCTCACTGAGCTTTGAACTTCATAGCCAGGTGTATCCAATCATGAGAAAAGGTATTTAAGGTGGCCAATTGCAAGTTGTTCTCCTATTTGAATCTCCTCTGAAGAGTGGCATCATGGGCTCCTCAAAACAACTCTCAAATGATCTGAAAACAAAGATTGTTCAACATAGTTGTTCAGGGGAAGGATACAAAAAGTTGTCTCAGAGATTTAACCTGTCAGTTTCCACTGTGAGGAACATAGTAAGGAAATGGAAGACCACAGGGACAGTTCTTGTTAAGCCCAGAAGTGGCAGGCCAAGAAAAATATCAGAAAGGCAGAGAAGAAGAATGGTGAGAACAGTCAAGGACAATCCACAGACCACCTCCAAAGAGCTGCAGCATCATCTTGCTGCACATGGTGTCACTGTGCATCGGTCAACAATACAGCACACTTTGCACAAGGAGAAGCTGTATGGGAGAGTGATGCGAAAGAAGCCGTTTCTGAAAGCATGCCACAAACAGAGTCGCCTGAGGTATGCAAAAGCACATTTGGACAAGCCAGCTTCATTTTGGAAGAAGGTCCTGTGGACTGATGAAACAAAGATTGAGTTGTTTGGTCATACAAAAAGGCGTTATGCATGGCGTCAAAAAAACACAGCATTCCAAGAAAAACACTTGCTACCCACTGTAAAATTTGGTGGAGGTTCCATCATGCTTTGGGGCTGTGAGGCCAATGCCGGCACCGGGAATCTTGTTAAAGTTGAGGGTCGCATGGATTCAACTCAGTATCAGCAGATTCTTGAGAATAATGTACAAGAATCAGTGACGAATTTGAAGTTACGCCGGGGATGGATATTTCAGCAAGACAATGATCCAAAACACAGCTCCAAATCTACTCAGGCATTCATGCAGAGGAACAATTACAATGTTCTGGAATGGCCATCCCAGTCCCCAGACCTGAATATCATTGAACATCTGTGGGATAATTTGAAGCGGACTGTCCATGCTCGGCGACCATCAAACTTAACTGAACTGGAATTGTTTTGTAAAGAGGAATGGTCAAAAATACCTTCATCCAGGAGCCAGGAACTGATTAAAAGCTACAGGAAGCAACTAGAGGCTGTTATTTTTGCAAAAGGAGGATCTACTAAATATTAATGTCACTTTTCTGTTGAGGTGCCCATACTTTTGCACCGGTCAAATTTTGGTTTAATGCATATTGCACATTTTCTGTTAGTACAATAAACCTCATTTCAATCCTGAAATATTACTGTGTCCATCAGTTATTAGATATATCAAATTGAAATGGCTGTTGCAAACACCCAAATATTTAGAACTAAAAATGATTAAGATTAATAGGGGTGCCCAAACTTTTTCATATGACTGTATATGTGCAGCAAATGGGGCAATAAAATAAAGAAAAAAATCTACTAATTTCTAGGTGCTCCATTTCCCGCAGCAGCTTCTGTTTGCAGGTCTCAGCTGAAATCCTGTTTGTGACAGGGTCAGCAGTCCTCAGTGGTGACCTCATCACAAATGGCATATGACTGAGCCTCAGCAGTGACATGTCATTTGTGAAGAGGTCACCACTGAGGCCTGTGACTGGTTGCAGTGATCACCTGACACAAACAGGACACTATCTACTGATATCAGCAGGGACCTCCAAATGGAAACCATTGCTGAAAACAAAGAACCTGGTAGAGGTGAGTACATTTTGTTTACCTTATTTCTCCATTTGCTCCACACATACAGATTTAAAAAGAAAACAGACAACCCCCTTTAAATGATAACAAAAAAGTCCAAAATGCCTGCATCCTTTAGTGGACTGGGTACAGGAAAGCCTAGCTACACCCCTTGGTCAGTTGATTCCATGTTTTATGCTTGATAAAAGATGTAGATTATCTGCAGCCTATACCTCTGCGTACACAAATATTTGCTGCCGATAACCAATGCAGCTGAATGGTGGCGGAGCAATCACTGTAGTGACCATTCCCCTAGTCACTATGCATCACCCTGTGCAAATGAGCACCAATCAACATGCCATCAATCAGTGCTCGATCCATGCATGCATCTACATGTATAAAAGTAGCTTAAAACTCTTGATGTGTAGTGAAGACATCCCTCTCTCCAAACTATTGGTTCATGCAAAGCAGATGCTTACCTGTAGGAGGTGCAGAGAATGCAATTGCACCCGAACCCTGGTACCTGGTGGTGGTTGTGATGGTAAAGTGATAGGTGCTGAGGCCTTATTATGAATGTTACATCAGGCCCAGCAGTTTTGAATTACACCAAATTATGGTATACCACACAAAAAATACTTCTTTTACATTCGTCTAGGGTTTCCTAACACAAGGCAGTGGAAATATACAAATGCTGGCCACCGATCTTGTTATTTTTTTGACATCTCAGATAACTTACATCTAAATCACATCTAACATATTATATAACTTAATGATTTCTGCTTTCGGATTTGTGCCGTCTTTTACTGTACAGCCACTGCCTTTACCATCTTATACTGACCTCTGGTGTTGGATCCTTGCCATGAACTAGCTTATGCTTCCTTATATTACTGTATAAAGATGTGTCTTTATTACAATTAGGCATGAAAGTATGTCTATATATGCAAAGCAAATTTTGTGAGTCATGGTCCACAGTCAGAGCTTTCAGAACTGCGAAAAATGTATTTTTGCATTCCTATTGACACCACCAGGACCATAATTGGTGACTGTGACCTCCACCCCCAAACTCCTTCTCCAGAACACCTAATAGCATTCTGTGCTACACAGATCAAAAAAAGTTTTTCTAAGCAAAATGTACCAGAACTTTTATGAAAAAGGGCTGTATAGTTAGGCTGTTATAGTTGAAAAAAAGACTTATGTCCATCAAGATCAACCAGGGGATGAGAAAGGGAATTACATTCTATGAATGTCCATATATTTTTCTCTAAAAAGGCATCTAATCCTTTTTTGAAGCTGTCTATTTTTAACTGTCTATTTAACGTAAACCAGCCCAGGACAGGGTTTAAAAAAACCCAAAGCTGAGCGGTACCTGTCCTGGGCTGGCTTACGAGATGTCTGCATTTCAGCACAGGCGGCGATATAATGACATAATCGCACCTCCTGTGCTGAGACGCAGACGTCCTATTCGCGGACAAGAAGAGGAGGTGGCGGCTCCATCAAGGGTTCGCAGGTAGGTGAGGATAAGTTTTTTTCATATATATAAATAGGCCGTTACCTGCTGGTAATGGCCGCCTCCGCTTCCCTTTCTGCTATTGGATGCCGAAGGGGAAGCGGAGGTGGCTGTGAGCAGGAGAGGGGATGGGTAAGTGAGGCCGCGGGCCTGCGAACCCCTTCAAATACTACTATTATTATACTCCAGGGTCTTCTCAGACCCCAGAGTATAATAATCGGAGACCCAGGGGACATAAAAACCAATGTTACTCTCCTGCGATCTGATATTACTCCAAGCAGGCTTCGGCCTTCTTTGGTGACATCCCAAGCGTCACGTGAGCCAGGCCGACGTCATTATGTTGCGACGCCTGTCTGTGCAACATTGAAGACGGACAAACGCAGGGATTGCACCGGAGCCCAGGTAAGCAACAGTGGTTTTTATGTTTGTCACCACCTGGGTCTCCGATCATTATACTCTGGGGTCTGAAAAGTCCCCAGAGTATAATAATAGTTCATGGGTGGTTCACTATGGGGCATAATACCGTGTGCAGGGGCCACTATGGGGCATAATACCGTGTGCAGGGGCCACTGCGGGGCATAATAATGTGTGCAGGGGCTGCTGTGGGGAATAATACCATGTGCAGGGGCCGCTGCGGGGCATAATACAGTGTGCAGGGGCCGCTGCGGGGCATATTAGCGTTTGCAGGGGCCGCTGCGGGGCATAATACCGTGTGCAGGGGCTGCTGCGGGGCATAATACCGTGTGCAGGGGCCGCTGCGGGGCATAATACCGTATGTAGAGGCTGCTGCGGGGCATATTAGTGTGTGCAGGGGCCGCTGCGGGGCATAATACCGTGTGCAGGGGCCGCTGCGGGGCATAATACCGTGTGCAGGGGCCGCTGCGGGGCATAATGCCGTGTGCAGGGGCCACTATGGGGCATAATACCGTGTGCAGGGGCCGCTGCGAGGCATAATACCATGTTCAGGGGCCACTGTGGAGCATAATACCGTGTACTTGGGCCGCTGCAGGGCATAATACCGTGTGCAGGAACCACTATGGGGCATAATACCGTGTGCAGGGGCCACTATGAGGCATAATACTGTGTGTAGGGACCACTATGGGGCATAATACTGTGTGCAGGGGCCGCTGTGGGGCATAATACCGTGTGCAGGGGCCACTGCGGGGCATAATACCGTGTACAGGGGGCACTGCGGGGCATAATACCGTGTGCAGGGGCCACTATGAGGCATAATACTGTGTGTAGGGACCACTATGGGGCATAATACTGTGTGCAGGGGCCGCTGTGGGGCATAATACCGTGTGCAGGGGCCGCTGTGGGGCATAATACCGTGTGCAGGGGCCACTGCGGGGCATAATACCGTGTACAGGGGGCGCTGCGGGGCATAATACCGTGTGCAGGGGCTGCTGTGGGGCATAATACCATGTAATACTGTGTGCAGGGGCTGCTGTGGGCCATAATACCATGCAATACTGAATAAAAAAAAACAAAAAAAAAAAAAAACACCTACTCACCTGTCTCTTGTGCTCCGATGTCTACTACCATGGTCTGGTTCTGCTGCTCTGGTGTTTTCTTCTGGCGGAAGTACCCGCCGCACATGACCGCTGAGGTCGCTGACACAGGATGTCACAGTGCTGTGGGGAAGAAAACACGGGAGCAGCAGAACTGGAACGCGTTGGGAGACACCGGAGCACCTTCCCCAGCCTCATATTAAAAAAGTAGTTATCCTGGACAACCCCTTTAAGATGGCACTTGGGCTTTATTAAAGGGGCTTTCCAGCTCATTTTTCTTGATGAGCTATCCTTAGGACAGATTATCAATAAGAGATCAGTGGACCCCTCCTCTGATCAGCTGTATGAAGGGGCTATGGCGCCTCTATATATATCACTCACTGCCTGTTTATAGTGACCATGTGATGTAATTACAGTCTTGTCACATAGACATGTATAGGATGAGGCTGTAGCGCTCCTATTATAGAGAATGGGGGCCATGTGGCCTCGTCCATCCACCAAGCAGAAGATGTGTGAAGTTATTGTCATTGTTAATGCCGTGATACTGAAGTAATGCAGGAAGAAGAATTCTTAAAAAATGTTTCATAAGTTTGTGTATGTTTATTGTGCAATGATAACAGCGTGTGAAGCTAACAGCATGTAAACTCAATTTTATATTATTTTTTTGGGGGGGGCGTCTTTCTATAGTCCGCCTCAGGCAGCAAAGAGCCTAGGTTCACCACTGGTCATGGGATAGGCTATTCCACAGATTCACAGTCCTTATAGTGAAAAAGCCTTGTCAGCTCTTGAGGTTAAACCTTTTTTTCTCGAAATAGAGGGAGTGTCCTTTGTCTTTTGAGGGAATTTTGCACAGTTTTTCCCCATACACACGTGGACAAAATTGTTGGTACCCCTCATTTAATGAAAGAAAAATGGTCACAGAAATAACTTGAATCTGACAAAAGTAATAATATATAAAAATTCTATGAAAATGAACAAATGAAAGTCAGACATTGCTTTTCAACCATGCATTAACAGAATTTTTAAAAAAAGAAAACTCATGAAACAGGCCTGGACAGAAATGATGGTACCCTTAACTTAATATTTTGTTGCACAACCTTTTGAGGCAATCACTGCAATCAAACGATTCCTGTAACTGTCAATGAGACTTCTGCACCCCATAACAAGTATTTTGGCCACTCCTCATGAGCAAACTGCTCCAGTTGTCTCAGGTTTGAAGGGTGTCTTTTCCAGACGGCATGTTTCAGCTCCTTCAAAAGATGCTCAATAGGATTTAGGTCAGGGCTCATAGAAGGCCACTTCAGAATAATGTTTTCCTCTTAGCCATTCTTGGGTGTTTTTAGCTGTGTGTTTTGGGTCATTATCCTGTTGCAAGACCCATGACCTGTGACTGAGACCAAGCTTTCTGACACTGGGCAGCACATTTCTCTCTATAATCCCTTGATAGTCTTGAGATTTCATTGTACCCTGCACAGATTCAAGACACACTGTGCCAGATGCAGCAAAGCAGCCCCAGAACATAACAGAGTCTCCTCCATGTTTCACAGTGGGGACAGTAGATAAGTAAAACTGGAACAACCTGTTCCTACAAGATCCCAGGATTTGTGCTCCTCAAAACCAAAACCAATTATCACAGGGTGAGAATAGTTCAGGCTTTATTAGGATAACGCGTTTCGGGGTTTACAGCGTTCAGGAGAGCGCACCCCTTCATCAGATCTACATAAATAGTATAAAAGATAGAACAAAAAAAATGGTAAAAATATATAATACAAAAAAGGTAATAGAAAATCTTAATGTTGCTAAATAGGTTTCATCATCAGAAGGCTTGCTATTCCATAGTTCACAACATTATAGTGGAGATTATTTTTGTATGTGTATATATATATATATATATATATATATATATATATATATACATATATATACACATACTTATATCTATGTCTATATACACACGTACACATACTCACATCTATGTCTCATACAGTATATAACTACTGTAAAGTATACCTTCGCATATTAAAACTTCTTGATTTGTGCTAAAGAAAGGTTATATACATTATATGCAGGATATGTCTTCAACAATACACTCATATGAAGCAACAAAAAGCAATGTAAATGGATCGATATAAATAAAGCAATACAAATGGATCAATATAAATAGTGTATAATAGTCAGAAGAGCCATATAGCCAATATAGACAATGTATAAAGTCAGTGGGAAAGAGATTCCTTCTAACATGCTATATATATATACAGTGGGGAAAAAAAGTATTTAGTCAGCCCCCAATTGTGCAAGTTCTCCCACTTAAAAAGATGAGAGAGGCCTGTAATTGACATCATAGGTAGACCTCAGCTATGAGAGACAAAATGAGAAAACAAATCCAGAAAATCATATTGTCTGATTTTTAAAGAATTTATTTGCAAATTATGGTGGAAAATAAGTATTTGGTCAATAACAAAAGTTCATCTCAATACTTTGTTATATATCCTTTGTTGGCAATGACAGAGGTCAAACGTTTTCTGTAAGTCTTCACAAGGTTGGCACACACTGTTGCTGGTATGTTGGCCCATTCCTCCATGCAGATCTCCTCTACAGCAGTGCTGTTTTGGGGTTGTCGCTGGGCAACATGGACTTTCAACTCCCTCCAAAGGTTTTCTATGGGGTTGAGATCTGGAGACTGACCAGGCCACTCCAGGACCTTGAAATGCTTCTTACGAAGCTACTCCTTCATTGCCCTGGTGGTGTGCTTGGGATCATTGTCATGCTGAAAGACCCAGCCATGTTTCATCTTCAATGCCCTTGCTGATTGAAAATCTCACGATACATAGCCCCATTCATTCTTTCATGTACACGGTCAGTCGTCCTGGTCCATTTGCAGAGAAACATCCCCAAAGCATGATGTTGCCACCCCCATGCTTTACAGTATATATGGTGTTCTTTGGATGCAACTCAGCATTCACTCTACTCCAAACATGATGAGTTGTGTTTCTAACAAACAGTTCTACTTTGGTTTCATCTGACCATATGACATTCTCCCAATACTCTTCTGGAACATCCAAATGCTCTCTAGCAAACTTCAGATGGGACCGGATATGTACTGACTTAAGCAGGGGGACATGTCTGGAACTTCAGGATCTGAGTCCCTGGCGGCGTAGTGTGTTACTGACGGTAGCCTTTGTTACGTTAGTCCCAGCTTTCTGCAGATCATTCATTAGGTCCCCCCATGTGGTTCTGGGGTTTTTGCTCACCGTTCTTGTGATCATTTTGACCCCACGGGGTGAGATCTTGCGTGGAGCCCCGGATCGAGGGAGATTATCATTGGTCTTGTAGGTCTTCCATTTTCTAATTATTGCTCCCACAATTTCTTCACATCAAGCTGCTTGCCTATTGCAGATTCAGTCTTCCCAGCCTGGTGCAGGTCTACAATGTTGTTTCTGGTGTCCTTCCACAGCTCTTTGGTCTTCACCATAGTGGAGTTTGGCGTGTGACTGTTTGAGGTTGTGGACAGGTGTCTTTTATACTGATAACAATGTCAAACAGGTGCCATTACTACAGGTAATGAGTGGAGGACAGAGGAGGCTCTTAAAGAAGAAGTTACAGGTCTGTGAGAGCCAGAAATCTTGCTTGTTTGTAGGTGACCAAATGCTTATTTTCCACCATAATTTGCAAATAAATTCTTTAAAAATCAGACAATGTGATTTTCTAGATATGTTTTCTCATTTTGTCTCTCATAGTTGAGGTCTACCTATGATGTCAATTACAGGCCTCTCATCTTTTTATGTGGGAGAACTTGCACAATT
This sequence comes from Leptodactylus fallax, assembly GCA_947044405.1. Classification (NCBI taxonomy): domain Eukaryota; kingdom Metazoa; phylum Chordata; class Amphibia; order Anura; family Leptodactylidae; genus Leptodactylus; species Leptodactylus fallax. The sequence goes on from CAMRHE010000024.1 coordinate 7,626,773, forward strand.
GGTGGCTGACTAAATACGTTTTTGCCCACTGTATATAACACACACACACATTATATATATATATATGGGACTTATAAATTCTATACATACATACATTCTATGTAGATCTGTCCTTGCAGCTGATACAAGGAGTCTAAAGATGGCAGCTGAGGGTGTAGTGGGTAGGCTAGCTAGGTAAAAAGGGAGGGGAACAATGAGTGTGAGAGGGGGAGAACTTTTTAAGTGGGAGAACTTTTTTTCCCCACTGTATATATATATATATATATATATATATATATATATATAAAGTGCTAGATAGTTAAAATAAATACATAAATAAATGCAATTTCAGCAGATGCAATAGATAGTTAAAAGATATATATATACCTCTTGCATAAAAAAATGCAATTTCAGCAAATGCAATAGTGTATATAATAATAATGGCGGCATAGCTAAAAAGAAGAGGCTTACCTCTGTAGTGTTGGATATACAATGAACCAATGGTGAGCGCGGGGAGTAGGGGGTGTTTTATAATCCTCTACATGTGGGATGCCAGCGCAGGCGTCTTGAAACTCTAAGTAAAGATCGTTGGTGAAAAATGAAAGAGCGCGCATGCGCAGTATGAAAAAAAAGAAACAAGATCAGGCTGTGAAATGAAAGTACGCGCATGCGCAAAGATGAAAAAGGTCCGATGTAGCGGAGGACAGTGCTCTATATATGGTAAGGTAAGTATAATGGACTGTATTAACTAAAAAACGTTTGGTATAAGCTAACAAAATGTACATATGTATGCAGTGATTAAGAAGAACATAATGAATAGCAATCTAAGTTGAATAAACTAGATCAAAATTGATATTGGCTGAAAATATAGTAAATGAACAGGGTTACATATATTGATGGGATAAAAGTATAATGAAATAGCTAAATGTATGGGAATAGAAAACTGTATGGAAGAGTATGGAAATGGTATTGTTGAGGAGAGGAACAGATATGAGTTGAAAATGAAAGTAAGGTGATAGAGAAGAGGCAAAAAAAAAAAAAAGATTTTTTATTGTGTTGCTAGCATGATGAATAAATTAGTACTAACAATAGAAAAATATTTGCTTTGAAAATGAAAACAAAACAACTTGGAGGTGTACCTATGAATTGAAATAATAAATGATAACTCAAAAAGGGGAGACAAATTAAATAAAATCTGCGGATATGAATTATTTAGGTGATTATTTCAGTGACTTCATTTAGGCCATAAGGATTTAAAGTATTGAGCTTGAAGATCCAATACATTTCACGTTTTTTTTAAATTTCAAATCTGTTGTCTTTTGTGATTGGAATTTGTTCCATTATAACAACTTTGAATGATGAAAAATCGCTGTTATAAACATATTTTGCATGTTTTGAAACACCATGTTTAATATAACCTCTACATGAATTAGATCTATGGTTATTAAGTCTAAGATGAAAAGGAAGTGTGGTGCGACCTACATATTGAAGACCGCATCCACATTCAATTAAATATATTACAAATTCAGATTCACAGTTTAAAAATTAATTGATTTTAAATATTTCCCCGGTTGTATTGCTTTTGAATTGCAGCAGGTTGTTACTTAAGGATGAACAGCATTTGCATCTTCCTTTCCCACATTTAAAATTTCCATTTTTTCTTAATGTATTTTTTGCAATAATAGAGGACTGTTTTTGGCGAAGCTTGCTAGGAGCTAAAATATTTTTGATAGTTTTAGCTCTACGTAAGGTGAGAGCTGGATTGTCAGGTAGTGATTCGCCAATGATTGGATCTTTTTTTAAAAAGTACCAATGTTTATTTAAAATATTACGAATTATTTTATGCTGAAAGCTGTATGTGGTAAGAAAATTGAATTGCCATTTTTCATTATTATCTATTGGCAAAGTTTTTGATCTTAAACAATCAGCTTGAGTGAGCTTACTAGCTCTAGACTTGGCTGCTAAAATTACAGGTTTGGGGTATTTTTTCTCTAAAAATCTATTAACCATAGTCTTGCTTTGTTTCAGATAATCATTAGTGCGGGAACAGTTCCTCCTAAGCAGTTTAAACTGGCTAAAAGGAACGTTAATTTTCCACTTTTTATAGTGGTCACTATCAAAACTTAAAAGGCTATTGCCATCTACCTTCTTAAAAAAAGTTCTTGTGTGAATCTAAGTATTTTCTTGACTGAGCACTAGGTCAAGATATTCTATCTCAGTATAAGAAAAGGAGCTAGTAAATTATAGACTCCAATCATTTGTGTTTAAATATTTAGTAAAATTTTCTAGATCATTAGTGGATCCTTTCCAAAGAAATAAAAGATCATCAATATAACGGGTATAGAAGACTATATTACTTGACCAATTGTGTTTTTATAGATAAAACGATCCTCAAAATTGCCCATATAAAGATTTGCGAAGCTGGGCGCAGATTTTGTACCCATAGCAGTACCTTTATGCTGTTGATACAAAGATCCCTCAAATGTAAAAATATTGTGTTGTAAAATAAAATAAATGCTGTCTAAAAGAAATTTCTTTTGCACTAAAGGTAGTGAGATATCTAGGTCTAAATAGTGGGCAACAGCTTTAAGACCTTTTAGGTGTGGAATGTTGGAATATAAAGAACTCACATCAAGTGTGACCCAAATATAATTCTCCGCCCATGTGATATTTTTTAACCGAGAAATTAATGTGGATGAATCTTTCAGATATGATGGTAGTTTGAGTACATATTGTTGCAGATGATTGTCTATATATTCCGATAGATTGCAGGTAAGAGAATTAATACCAGATATAATGGGTCGTCCCGGTGGATTGGTTATATTTTTATGTATTTTAGGTAGATGATAGTAGAGAGCTGTTGTAAGGGAATTGCCAGTTGAGCAATTCTCCAGTGCTGCAGCAAAAACCTGAGAGGAAGGGAATACAGAGACAGTGAGCCCTAAAGTTGACCCAGACCCTGTCCCTACCTACTTGTCTCACTGTCCTAATGACAGGAACAACTTGGAGCCGGTCCCTACTCTGAATAAGTGACAACACAGAACGCAGACAGGACGCACAAACAACAAAGGGAGGTCAGCTAGCCAAGGGGTCGGGAACAATCGAGCAATGCAGTACAGAATCAAAATCCAAGAGAATAGTCAAAGTCAAAGCCAGTGGTCAGAAAATAAGAAGAGCAGGTAACAAGGAACAAGGAGTATAGCCAGTAAGCGAAATGCAATAGCAGGCACCAATGGGAAAGTGAGCAAACAATAAATAGGGAGAAAGAACCCACCCCAGACTTGATAGGAGGACAGGCTGTCAATCACAAAGGCAGGACTAAAGTTAACTCTTAGTGGAGCAGGGGGAAAGCAAGGTGAAGGAGAAGGGCGTGGTGGAAAATCAATTAAGGAGGTGAGGGAATAGGACAGTGTTCAGACAATACAAGAAAAACCCAAGGAAAGAATTACAACCGGGCACGCCTCCTGCGCCGCAGCGTGCGCCCGGAGGACAGCGCCAAAGTCCGGACAGGCAAGGACGTTACAGCTGTTTTAGGAAATTTAATAGTCAAAAACTCCACTTTCTTTTTTTATTTAAAATACCGTTATCAACACCGGTTTGGATCAAATTTGTATATTCTATGTAGAAAGTATTAGATGGATCAAAAGAAAGTTTCTCATAATAATCTGTGTCGGAGAGTATCCTATTTGTTTCTGCAAGATAATCTGCTCTATTTCGCAGAACTATACCTCCACCTTTGTCAGCACTTCTAATAACAATATCAGTATTTTTTGATAGGTTTGTAGGGGCTTTTTGTTCAGATCGTGTTAAATTATTTTTAGAATAGATGGATTTTGAGTGATTATGAATATTGATGTGTCTAAAAACATCAGAAACTAAGGCAAAAAATGTTTCTATAAAGTTCCCTCTATGGTGTATTGGATAAAATTGTGATTTTGGTTTTAAGTTTGTTTCTCTAGGTGGGGGTGAATTAGGATATAAATTGTGAAATTTAATCAAATGCGTTTCTGATGAATCTGTTACAGAGGACTTATTCTGTAAATTGGATGTTTTTTTCAACAACTCAAAATGACGTTTGAGTGTAAGTTTACGGGTGAAGTTATTCAAGTCTATTTTTCTAGTGGGACAGAAAGAAAACCCTTTAACTAAGAGTTTATTTTCAGAAGGGGTTAAATTTTGGGAAGGTAAATTGAATATCTTTATTGTGGATGTATTTTGTTCCTTTTGGATTTCGGACTTTTTTTCGGATGGGCGTTTTCTATATCTGTTTCTATTTCTTCCTCCTCTACAACCTCTTCTGGTTTTCTTTTTAGAGGTCGTTTTGAGAGGGAATGTATCAGATGAAAAAAACAGGTGATTTTCATATGTGTTTTTTGGGGGGGGGGAGTTGAAGTACAGATGTAGTGTGTATTGGATTGTGAATAAGCTCGTGAGTATCGAACGTTATTTTTGGTGATAGATTTTTGGGTAACTCTAAAAAAAAATCCTTAATGTGCAATTGAAGAGGACTAGTTAAAACAGAAGTGAGAGACTTAGATGCAGGTAAAGTGGAAACTGGAGTATTGTAAACTGTGATTAATGAGTCATCAAGAATAGTGGAAGAGCTACGTACACTGAGATCAAGTAATTGATTGATATTGTCTGAATTCCCAAAGGATGTGGGTGGAAGAGATAATGATGAAACAGTGTGAATATTGAGCCCTTCTAAAGAGTTCATGATATTGGCAACTACTGGATTGGAGATAGTAGTATCTAGTGGGGTAATGGGTGATATAAAAGAACACTGAGCTGAAATGGTATTGGAGTGGACTCCTGGGTTGATAGGATGCTTAGACAATACAGAAGTGGCTATAGGATGTGTGTTAGATGGAACCGACGGTGTGTCGAGGCTCCCATCGATAGACCTATTAATAGAAGATGTATTGGAAAATGTGGAAGAACTGATATGAGCTGGATTATCACTGTCAGTAGGTGGTGCCAAGGATAGTAAGGATAATGGTGAAGGACCAGTAGTGTTCCTGTATGGTGTTTTGTCTTTGTTGGACAATGTTTTGTGGTGTATGGAGTGATACTGGCCCTTTCTAGTTGCATGTTTGAAACTAGGGTTGGGACTATTATTGTTATAGCCCTTGTGTGTAACACCTCTAACAGAGGGTTTTGATTTATGGGTAATAGGTGTATTGGACACAGAAAGTGGGTGTTTCTCCAAGGTGCGATTATTATTATTTTCAGACCAACAATCAAAGTTGCCTGAAGTAAAATCTCTTCTATCTCTCATGAGTTTTTTGAATTTTCTATTGCAAATTTCTTTTTCAAAACATAGAATCCTAGATGTAAGTAATTTTTTTCGAATTTGGTAAAAGAACTGTGATCTTGAAATTGTAGAAGTGTAACATGTAAGTCATCAATTTTACTTCTCAAATCTTGTATCAGTTTTTGTCTCTTATCCTTTAATAAAGATAGTACAGTGCCTTGCAAAAGTATTCGGCCCCCTTGAACTTTTCAACCTTTTGCCACATTTCAGGCTTTAAACATAAGGATATAAAATTTTAATTTTTTGGTGAAGAATCAACAACAAGTGGGACACAATCGTGAAGTGGAATGAAATTTATTGGATATTTTAAACTTTTGTAAAAAATAAAAAACTGAAAAGTGGGGTGTGCCAAATTATTCGGCCCCTTTAAGTTAATACTTTGTAGCGCCACCTTTTGCTGCGATTATAGCTGAAAGTCGCTTGGGGTATGTCTCTATCAGTTTTGCACATCGAGAGACTTTCCCATTCTTACCCATTCTTCCTTGGAAAACAGCTCGAGCTCAGTGAGGTTGGATGGAGAGCGTTTGTGAACAGCAGTTTTCAGCTCTTTCCACAGATTCTCGATTGGATTCAGGTCTGGACTTTGACTTGGCCATTCTAACACCTGGATACGTTTATTTGTGAACCATTCCATTGTAGATTTTGCTTTATGTTTGGGATCATTGTCTTGTTGGAAGATAAATCTCCGTCCCAGTCTCAGGTCTTTTGCAGACTCCAACAGGTTTTCTTCCAGAATGGTCCTGTATTTGGCTCCATCCATCTTCCCATCAATTTTAACCATCTTCCCTGTCCCTGCTGAAGAAAAGCAGGCCCAAACCATGATGCTGCCACCACCATGTTTGACAGTGGGGATGGTGTGTTCAGGGTGATGAGCTGTGTTGCTTTTACGCCAAACATATCATTTTGCATTGTGGCCAAAAAGTTCGATTTTGGTTTCATCTGACCAGAGCACCTTCTTCCACATGTTTGGTGTGTCTCCCAGGTGGCTTGTGGCAAACTTTAAACGAGACTTTTTATGGATATCTTTGAGAAATGGCTTTCTTCTTGCCACTCTTCCATAAAGGCCAGATTTGTGCAGTGTACGACTGATTGTTGTCCTATGGACAGACTCTCCCACCTCAGCTGTAGATCTCTGCAGTTCATCCAGAGTGATCATGGGCCGCCTGGCTGTATCTCTGATCAGTCTTCTCCTTGTTTGAGATGAAAGTTTAGAGGGATGGCTTGGTAGATTTGCAGTGGTCTGATACTCCTTACATTTCAATATGATTGCTTGCACAGTGCTCCTTGGGATGTTTAAAGTTTGGGAAATCTTTTTGTATCCAAATCCGGCTTTAAACTTCTCCACAACAGTATCACGGACCTGCCTGGTGTGTTCCTTGGTCTTCATGATGCTCCCTGCGCTTTAAACAGAACCCTGAGACTATCACAGAGCAGGTGCATTTATACGGAGACTTGATTACACACAGGTGGATTATATTTATCATCATCAGTCATTTAGGACAACATTGGATCATTCAGAGATCCTCACTGAACTTCTGGAGTGAGTTTGCTGCACTGAAAGTAAAGGGGCCGAATAATATTGCACGCCCCTCTTTTTAGTTTTTAGTTTTTACAAACGTTTAAAATAACCAATAAATTTCATTCCACTTCACAATTGTGTCCCACTTGTTGATTCTTCACCAAAAAATTAAAATTTTATATCCTTATGTTTGAAGCCTGAAATGTGGCAAAAGGTTGAAAAGTTCAAGGGGGCCGAATACTTTCACAAGGCACTGTATATTGGTTGAACAATCATGTAGGATCTGTTTCCATTGGGATGTAAACAGTGGATCATTCTTAAAAGGAGGATCAAGTTTGATTCTTAGAAGCTGGGGCTCTGAAGCTGTATAAAAACTATAGAATTACCTCTACAATGTACTGTGATTAGATTTATAACCAATTTACTTCTGGGAGACTCCCTCTGTCAGTAAGACTTACTGCTAAAATTAGTCAAGTTAGATAATACACACAGTGATGTCACAGTACAGATATAATGTACACAGTAATGTTATACAATACAGAGATGCACACAGTGATGTCACAGTCCCGGGAGAGAAATAAAACAGTGATGTTGCAATCTAGGGAGAAAAATACACAGTGATGTCACAGTCCTTGGAGAATAAAAACAGTGATGTCACAGTACAGGGCTAATAAACACAGTGGTGTCACATTACAGGGCTAATAAACACAATGGAATCACAGTACAAGGATAATGCACACTGTGATGTCACAGTACAGGGATAACGTACAAACAGTGATGTCACAGAACAGGGATAATTTACACACAGTGATCATACCTCCCAACCGCCCCTCCAGACACAGATAAGTTTAAAGGGGTTGTCCAGGATAAATTAATATTTAACTATAAGCCCCCCCCTTCAACTTTCCAAAGAACATGTATTACTAATTATTTTTAGTTTTACTGTAATATATGTAAATCATGTGATCTACATACTGTATACAGTTGTGCTGAAAAGTTTACATACTCCGGCAGATTTTTTAGTTTTTTTGGTCTTTTTTCGGAGAATATGAATGATAACACAAAAACTTTTTCTGCATTCATGGTTAGTGTTTGGTTGAAGCCATTTATTGTCAAACTTCTGTGTTTTCTCTTTTTAAATCTTAATGACAACCAAAAACATCAAAATGACCCTGTTCAAAAGTTCACATACCCTTGTGATTTTGGCCTGATAACATGCCCAGAAGTTGACACAAAGGGGTTTGAATGGCTACTAAAGGTAACATCCTCACCTGTGACCTGTTTGCTTGTAATCAGTGTCTGTGCATAAAAGCTGAGTGATTTTCTGGGATCCAGACAGACTGTTGCATCTTTCCTCCAACCACTGACGTTTCTGGATTGTGAGTCATGGGGAAAGCAAAAGAATTGTCCACAGATCTACGGGAAAAGGTAGTTGAACTGTATAAAACAGGAAAGGGATACAAAAAGATATACAAGAAATTGATAATGCCCGTCAGCAGTGTTCAAACTGTGATTAACAAATGGAAACTCAGGGGCTCTGTAAAAACCAAACCACGGTCAGGTAGACCAACCAAAATTTCAGCCACAATTGCCCGGAAAATTGTTCGGGATGCAAAGAAAAACCCACACATAACATCAGCTGAAATACAGGACTCTCTGAAAATTATTGGTGTGGCTGTTTCAAGATGCACAATAAGGAGGCACTTGAAAAAAATGGGCTGCATGGTCGAGTTGCCAGAACAAAGCCATTACTGTACAATTGCCACAAAGAATCTCGCCTTCAATATGCCAAACAGCACAGAGACAAGCCTCAAAACTTCTAGAACAAGGTAATTTGGAGTGATGAGCCAAAAATCAAAACTTTTTGGCCACAACCATAAACGTTACATTTGGAGAGGTGTCAACAATGCCTATGATGAAAGGAACACCATTCCTACTGTAAAATCCGGAGATGGATGACTGATGATGTGGGGATGTGTCAGCTTCAAAGTCACAGGAATCTTGGTCAAAGTTGAAGGAAAGATGAATGCAGCATGTTATCAGCAAATACTGGAGGCAAATTTGCACTCATCAGCCAGGAAGCTGCACATTGGACGTACTTGGATGTTCCAACATGACAACGATCCAAAACACAAGGCCAAGTCGACCTGTCATTGGCTACAGCAGAAGAAAGTGAAGGTACTGGAGTGGCCATCTCAGTCTCCTGAGCTCAATATCATTGAGCCACTCTGGGGAGATCTCAAGCGCACAGTACATGGAAGACAGCCCAGAAATTTACAGGAACTGGAGACTTTTTACTAAGAACAATGGGCAGTTTTACCATCTGAGAATATAAAGAGCCTCATCCACAACTACCACAAAAGACTTCAAGCTGTCATTGATGTTAGAGGGGGCAATACACGGTATTAAGAACTGGGGTATGTGAACTTTTGAACAGGGTCATTTTGATGTTATTGGTTGTCATGATGATTTAAAAAGAGAAAACACAGAAGTTTTACAATAAATGGCTTTATCCAACCACTAACCATGAGTGGAGAAAACGTTTTTGTGTTATCATTCATATTTTCTGAAAAAAGGCCAAAAAACAAAAAAATCTGCAGGGGTATGTAAACTTTTTAGCACAACTGTATTACATTTTTTGACTTTCCACTGACTTTCCGGGTTGTCGGTCTAAGGGATATCCACACCTCAGGACATCACTGGAAAGAAGTCTGTCACCCCCACAAGCCCCATTATACTTACCTGATCCTCCTGTGGCTATCCGGATCCCGGGACGTCATCACTGGAAGGCCGTCTCTTCATTGCTTGTGCTGGCCGTCCACAAATGTGCAATACAATGCAGGGCAGCCAGCACACATCACATAGATGAGGTGTCAACTTCTGATGACGTCCCGGGTCTGGACCTGAAAGGAAGGTAAGTGTAATGGGGCTGGGGATCGGGTCAAAGAGGAGGTGCGGGCCGGCATCTCCATAGAGTAGTGTAGCGCTGTATAATATGGACTGTGAATGCACAATCCATATTATACTGTTCTTGGGCCATCGTGGAGCATATGATACTGTGAGGGGGCCACTATGGAGCATTATACCGTTCAGAGGCTACTATGAAGCATAATACCGTGTGCAGGGGCCGCTGCGGGGCATAATACCATGTGCAGAGGCCACTGTGGTGCATAATACCATGCGGGGGCCACTGTGGAACATTATACCGTGCAGGGGCCACTGTGGAGCATTATACAATGCAGAGGTCACTGTGGAGAAATATACCGTGCAGGGGTCACTGTGGAGTATTATACCATGCGGGGGCCACTGTGGAGCATATTATTCTGTGCTTGGGCCACTGTGGAGCATTATCCTGTGCAGTGGCCAATGTGGGGCATATTATACTGTGCGAGGGCCACTGCGGAGAATATTATACTGTGTGAGGGCCACTGTGGGGAATATTATACTCTGCGAGGGCCACTGTGGAGCATATTATACTGTGCGGGGGCCACTATGTAGCGTATTATACTGTTTATGTGTGTGTGCATATTTTTATATACAGTATACATATACACATATATATATAATATATACATATATATATATATATATATATATATATATATACAGTACAGACCAAAAGTTTGGACACACCTTCTCATTCCAAGAGTTTTCTGTATTTTCATGACTATAAAAATTGTAGATTCACACTGAAGGCATCAAAACTATGAATTAACACATGTGGAATTATATACTTAACAAAAAAGTGTGAAACAACTGAAAATATGTCTTATATTCTAGGTTCTTCAAAGTAGCCACCTTTTGCTTTGATTACTGCTTTGCACACTCTTGGCATTCTGTGGTTTTTGCTCACCATTCTTGTGATCATTTTGACCCCACGGGGTGAGATCTTACGTGGAGCCCCTGATCGAGGGAGATTTTCAGTGGTCTTATATGTCTTCCATTTTCAAATTATTGCTCCCACAGTTGATTTCTTCACACCAAGCTGCTTGCCTATTGCAGATTCAGTCTTCCCAGCCTGGTGCAGGTCTACAATTTTGTTTCTGATGTCCTTCTACAGCTCTTTGGTCTTCACCATAGTGGAGTTTGGCGTGTGACTGTTTGAGGTTGTGGACAGGTGTCTTTTATGCTGATAACAATTTCAAACAGGTGCCAGGTAATGAGTGGAGGACAGAGAAGCCTCTTAAAGAAGAGGTTACAGGTCTGTGAGAGCCAGAAATCTTGCTTGTTTGTAGGTGACCAAATACTTATTTTCCACCATAATTTGCAAATAAATTCTTTAAAAAAAAATCAGACAATGTGATTTTCTAGATATGTTTTCTCATTTTGTCTCTCATTGTTGAGGTCTACATATGATGTAAATTACAGGCCTCTCATCTTTTTATGTGGGAGAACTTGCACAATTGGTGGCTGACTAAATACTTTTTTGCCCACTGTATATAACACACACACACACACACACACACACACACATTATATATACATATGGGACTTATAAATTCTATACATACATACATTCTATGTAGATCTGTCCTTGCAGCTGATACAAGGAGTCTAAAGATGGCAGCTGAGGGTGTAGTGGGTAGGCTAGCTAGGGAAAAAGGGAGGGGAACAATGAGTGTGAGAGGGAGGTGTGATGATTGAGATCTAGGATTCTAATGCTGTTTGTGAATAATACCATCTGTAATCACACAAGTAGTCAAAAGTAGATACAATTACATAAGTAGACTTTTTTTACATTGCAAGCTGTGAGATATACCAAATGTTTAGTCCAGTGCACAAATAAAGCTGTTTGATGTGAGTAAAACCAACCCTTACCCTCTCCATTCACTGTGTGAAGACATAACAGTCCCTCCTCCTTCCACCCACTGTGAAGCTTTCATCATTTTGATGTATCTATGGACTGGACTTCCCTATTAACTGGAAGTGAACAGCAAATTAGCTAGAAGGGAATAACCTGGTAGCAGTGGCATAACTAGGAATGGCTGGCTCCAAGGCAAACATTTGACATGGGCACCCCCCAGAACCGGCGCCTCCAACCCCCCCCGGCCCATTCCCTCCCCCACACAAACCTCATTCCTGCGCACACTATTATGTGCCATAGTGGTCCCTACACACACTATTATGCCCTGTAGTGGCCCCTGCACACAGTATTATGTCCCATAGTGGCCCCTGCACACAGTATTATGCACCATAGTGGCCCCTGCACATACAGTATTATGACCTATAGTGACCCCTACACACACTATTATGCCCCATAGTGGCCCCTGCACACAGTATTATGCCCCATAGTGGCCCTTGCACACTGTATTATGCCCCATAGTGGCCCTTGCACACAGTATTATGCCCCATAGTGGCCCCTGCACACAGTATTATGCCCCACTGTGGACCACCCATGAACAAGTATTATACTCTGGGGTCTTTTCAGACCCCAGAGTATAATGCTCGGAGACCAGGGCCGACGTTAGGGGGGGGGCAAACTGGGCAATTGCCAAGGGCCCGGTCCCCAAAGGGGCCCCAGGGATCCGGAACCTGAGGTGAGTAAAAATAACAAACATTTTTACTCACCTGTCCTGGCATCCGACGTCATCTTCTGGCGTCCCGGACATCACCGCTGAGGCCAGGCCTCAGCCTTAGCCATCACATGGGGCGTGCTGACAGCGTGCCTCACGTAATCGCTGAGGCCCAATCACAGGCCTCAGCGATGACGTCCACAACGCGTGACGTCAGCCGCAGAGAAGAAGAAGACAGTGCCGGCGGGGATAACGGAGCAGCGCGAGGAGGCCCAGGAGAGGTAAGACAAGGTGAGTATAACTGTTTGTTATTTTCCCTCACCTCCCCCGGGCCTTCGATTATTATACTCTGGGGTCTGAAGAGACCCCAGAATATAATATAATAATAGCACTGTAGGGCCCCTGTGGAGCATTATACTGGGGGCCCCTCTGGATAGCATATTATACTGTTTGGGGCCACTGTGAGCATTATACTGGGAAAGGGGCCCTCTGGATAGCATGTTATATTCTGTGGGGCCTCTGTGGAAAATTATAATGTGGGGGGGGGGGCTCTGGAGATAATATTATATTATGTGGACCCACTTTGGAGCATTATCCTCTCCAGAGGGGCCCCCCAGTATAATGCTCCACAGTGGCCCCACACAGTTTAATATGCTCTCCAGAGGGGTTCCCCAGTATAATGCTCCAAAGTGGCCCCACAGAATATAACATGCTCTCCAGAGCCCCCCACTTTATAATACTCCATAGAGGCCCCACAGAATATAACATGTTCTCCAGAGGGCCCCCTCCCCAGTATAATGCTCCACAGTGGCCCCACACAGTATAATATGCTCTCCAGAGCCCCCCCCAGTATAATGCTCCACGGTTTCCCCACACAGTATAATATGCTCTCCAGAGGGGCCCCCCAGTATATTATACTGTGCGGGGCCACTGTGGAGCATTATACTGGGGGGGGGGCTCTGGAGAGCATGTTATACTGTGCGGGGCCACTGTGGAGCATTATACTGGGGGGGGGCTCTGGAGAGCATATTATACTGTTTTGGGCCGCTGTGGAGTATTATACTGGGGAAACCTCTCTGGTCAGTATATTATATTGTGTGGAGGCCATTTCTGGAGCATATTATATTGTGTGGCGCCACTGTGGGGCATTATTCGGGGGGGACTAATGAGCATTATACTAGGGGGCCCTCTGGGGAGCATATTATACTGCGTGGGGCCTACTGTAGAACATTATACTGGGGGGACGCTCTGGGGAGCATAATATATTGCGTGGGGCCACTGTGGAGCAAAATACTGGAGGGGGCACTGTGGAGCATTATACTAGTGGGGGCCCTCTGGGGAGCATATTATACTATGGGCCACTGTGGAGCTTTATACTGGGGGAAGGAAGGGACAGTGTGGGGAGCCTGTTATACTGTGTGGGGCCACTGTGGAGTGTATTATATTCTGTGGGGCTTTTCGAGAGCATATGATACTCTGTGGGGCCATTGTAGAGCATTATACTGGGGGGGACTGTGGGGAACATATTATACTGTGGGGGACCACTGTGGAGCATTATACTGGGGAACCCCTCTGGGGAGTATATTATACTGTGTGGAGGTCATTATGGAGCATGTTATACTGTTAGGCCACTGGCGCATTATAATGGGGGGGGCATTGTGGGGTGCATATTATACTGTATGGAGCATATTATATTGTGTGGGGCTGCTTGGGAGCATATTGCACTGTCTGGGGCCACTAAGGGGTAGTATACTGTGTGGGCCACTGTGGAGTATTATACTGTGTGGAGCCTTACATACCATGTGGGGCCACTATGGGGGGCTCAGGGGAACATTTTATACTATGTGGGGTCACTGTGGAGCATTATATACCATGTGGGGAAACTGGAGGGCTCAGGAGAGCATTTTATACTGTGGAGCATTATATACTATGTGGAGCATTATACTGTGGGGGGGGCTCACAATTCCTGCTGGCAGCCCTGTGTGTTATGTCTGCATCACAGCTCCCTCACTATAATCTTGCACATACGTGTAGTGCTCCATGGCCATGTTAGTCTCCATACAGTACTGTGCATGAACTGGCCATGGAATTATTGGGGCCTGCACAGTACTATAGGGGCTGACTATACTGGGAACATACTCAGTAACACCGGATAGTCAGCACATATGTAAGACTTCAGTGAAGGAGCCGGGGTGTAGGCTATTAGCAGGAAGCTGTTGGGTGGGGCCCCAGAACAAGATCCTCTGGTGGGCCTAAGGCCCTTCAGTCCGACACTGTATAACGGAGAACTATTATATATAATGGTGGTTTACTATATATAATTGGGAAACTTAAGTATGAAGGGGCTATTATAAGGGGGAACTATTATTTATAAGATGGGCTATTATTTATAAGGCGGGAACTATTATATATAAGGCATCCATTATAAGAGGCAGCTATTATTTATAAGAGGGGAACTTTTTATAATGGTGGTATAATTGTTAAGTCTGCTTATTTATAAAGGGGGCTATTAGTGATAATGGGGACTATTATTTATAAGGGTAACTATTATTTATGAGGGGGCTATTATTTATAAGGGAGCAGTATTATTTTTACGGGGTGTCTGTTACTGATAAGGGGGAATATTACTGATACAGGGGACTATTTATCATTTATAAGGGAGCTATTACTGATAAAGGTGTAATATTATTTATAAGGAGGCGCTATAACAACTGATGACTGGGTGCAAAAATCTATTAGGTGGTACAAAGGTGCTCATTTGAATTGTGTGTGGTAAAATGGGGCTTGTTATTACTTTGTGTTGGCAGAAAGGAGGCGTTATAATATGTGTTGTCACTGGAAGACGATGGTGTTGTTTGCATATCAGCATTTGGGGCCCCGCTTTTAATTTTGCCCAGGGCCCCACTTTGTCTAAAACCGGCCCTGTCGGAGACCCAGGGGAGGATACAAAAAAAAACAATGTTACCTACCTCTCCCCGATTCCGGCGCACTCCCCGCTACCAGGGCCGGCATCACGACGCATAATGACACAGGCCCGGCCCACTTGACGTCACCAAAAAGGCCCGAAGCCTGCAGAGCATAGGAGAGGTAAGTAATAGTGTTTTTTATTTTTCCTCACCTCCCCTGGGCCTCCGAACATTATACTCGGGGGTCTGAATGATAGCAGTGTTTGTGGGTTTCGCGGCCCGCGGCCTCACTTACCGATCCCCGCTCCGGCTCACAGTCACCTCTGCCTCCGCAGGCGGCCATGGGCAGGAGCGGGGATTGTTAAGTTAATAGGGCCTGTTACCTGCTGGGGTTACTCCAGCAGGTAACGGCCTATTAGAAAAAAAAAAAGAAGCATCGGGCTCCCGAATGTCCCCGGGCCCTGTGGCAGCCGCTACTGCTGCTACCCCGGGAGTTACGCACCTGCCTCGTAGCAGGAACTTTAAGAGATTTTACAGAAAACAATAATATTTTAAAGAAAAAGTGCATTACATTTTGCTCCAGAATCACATTGAGTGAAGTTACAATACATGGATAATGCACACAGTGATGTCACATTATTGGAATAGTCTACTTAGTGAAGTTACAGCACAGGGATAATGCACACATAAAAAAATTATTTTGTACACTATGACAAATGATCTGTTCCTACAATGCATTCGGAAAGTCTTCAAACCCTTTCATTTTTTGCTATGCTTTGCTAGGTTGTGACCTTATGCTAAAAAATAAAAAAATAAAGTTTTCCCTCATTCTGATCTCAATACTGACAAAGTGATAACAGAATGTTCAAAATATTTGTTAACTTATCGAAAAGGAAAAACTGAAATATTGCATAGAAATAAGTAAGACATTGCACTTCTCTTTCTTCATGAGTTCAATACTTTTTCTTTGTGTCATTTCTGATTATTTACACCTTAATTTATGGACATCTATGGTTTGATTTCTTTGCCTGGGTGGATCAGTTGTTACCGACATCTAGTGAGAAATTCATGTCAATAGCACCTTTAGAAATATATTTACTTAGAAAATTGGTAACGTGTTCAGTTCTTAGGTGGATTTTTATTTATATATATATATATATATATATATACAGTCATATGAAAAAGTTTGGGCACCCCCTATTAATCTTAATCATTTTTAGTTCTAAATATTTGGGTGTTTGCAACAGCCATTTCAATTTGATATATCTAATAACTGATGGACACAGTAATATTTCAGGATTGAAATGAGGTTTATTGTACAATAATAAACAGAATAAACAGAAAATGTGCAATATGCATTAAACCAAAATTTGACCGGTGCAAAAATGTGGGTACCCTTATCATTTTATTGATTTGAATACTCCTAACTACTTTTTACTGACTTACTGAAGCACAAAATTGGTTTTGTAACCTCACTGAGCTTTGAACTTCATAGCCAGGTGTATCCAATCATGAGAAAAGGTATTTAAGGTGGCCAATTGCAAGTTGTTCTCTTATTTGAATCTCCTCTGAAGAGTGGCATCATGGGCTCCTCAAAACAACTCTCAAATGATCTGAAAACAAAGATTGTTCAACAGGGGAAGGATACAAAAAGTTGTCTCAGAGATTTAACCTGTCAGTTTCCACTGTGAGGAACATAGTAAGGAAATAGAAGACCACAGGGACAGTTCTTGTTAAGCCCAGAAGTGGCAGGCCAAGAAAAATATCAGAAAGGCAGAGAAGAAGAATGGTGAGAACAGTCAAGGACAATCCACAGACCACCTCCAAAGAGCTGCAGCATCATCTTGCTGCAGATGGTGTCACTGTGCATCGGTCAACAATACAGCACACTTTGCACAAGGAGAAGCTGTATGGGAGAGTGATGCGAAAGAAGCCGTTTCTGAAAGCACGCCACAAACAGAGTCGCCTGAGGTATGCAAAAGCACATTTGGACAAGCCAGCTTCATTTTGGAAGAAGGTCCTGTGGACTGATGAAACAAAGATTGAGTTGTTTGGTCATACAAAAAGGCGTTATGCATGGCGTCAAAAAAACACAGCATTCCAAGAAAAACACTTGCTACCCACTGTAAAATTTGGTGGAGGTTCCATCATGCTTTGGGGCTGTGTGGCCAATGCCGGCATCGGGAATCTTGTTAAAGTTGAGGGTCGCATGGATTCAACTCAGTATCAGCAGATTCTTGAGAATAATGTACAAGAATCAGTGACGAATTTGAAGTTACGCCGGGGATGGATATTTCAGCAAGACAATGATCCAAAACACAGCTCCAAATCTACTCAGGCATTCATGCAGAGGAACAATTACAATGTTCTGGAATGGCCATCCCAGTCCCCAGACCTGAATATCATTGAACATCTGTGGGATAATTTGAAGCGGGCTGTCCATGCTCGGCAACCATCAAACTTAACTGAACTGGAATTGTTTTGTAAAGAGGAATGGTCAAAAATACCTTCATCCAGGATCCAGGAACTGATTAAAAGCTACAGGAAGCGACTAGAGGCTGTTATTTTTGCAAAAGGAGGATCTACTAAATATTAATGTCACTTTTCTGTTGAGGTGCCCATACTTTTGCATCGGTCAAATTTTGGTTTAATGCATATTGCACATTTTCTGTTAGTACAATAAACCTCATTTCAATCCTGAAATATTACTGTGTCCATCAGTTATTAGATATAGCAAATTGAAATGGCTGTTGCAAACACCCAAATATTTAGAACTAAAAATGATTAAGATTAATAGGGGTGCCCAAACTTTTTCATATGACTGTATATATATATATATATATATATATATGGACTCCTTTTTATATTTTACACATGACATAATTGTCTATATTTTGGGCTTTGGAGTGGCATGCTGATGTATTGTGGGGGGTGCAATTTGGATACCAAGAAAAGAGATTAGTGCAGTGAAAACTGCAGTTCTTGGCGCCATGATGGTGGATGCCGATACTTAGTTTGGTAAGTATCGGCGTCCACCATCAGGGCGTAGAGAACTGCAGTTTTCACTGCACTAATCTCTTCTCTTGGTTAGCTGTTTCTCTTCTTTCTGGTACTCCCCTGATGAACCTGGCAATGTGTTTATCAGCCAGGGAAAACGCGTAGGAATATTAGGAGACCAACATATGGGAGTGTATTGAGGTTTAGACAATTTTATTCAGCTATCCTACTCATGTGCTCCCGATGTTTTTAAGTGGTCTATGAATAGATTTGTAATATGACTGGAGGGTCATGATTATAGCTTCCCAGCCACTTTTTACTAACCAGCACTTTGTATATGCCTATGCGCTTATTTACCTCTCCTTCAGTTATAATTTTTTGTTGGAGAAGTTTTTTTTGTCTCGAATTCGATATTGCAAAAGTGGACATTATTTCACTATATATAGTATGCCCTTAAACTTGCTATTTTTTGCCATATCGATTTGATATTGAATATTATCCAATTTAATACTACCTAGTTATATATCAGGCTTTTAATATACCTATTAAAAGTTGAGTTTTATATTGATTTATTTTTTGGCCATTGTAGTGGTAGTAATTAGGGTATATTTGCACTTTGTGCATCATAATTGATCACGTTTTACATCGCTTTTCACTTTCATTATTTTATTTAATTTTATTTTTCTTACATATTTTTCATTATGTTTTTTTCATCTACATATTTTACACGTATATTTTTTATTCACTCCATTTTCAGTTATTTATATGTTTTGTGTATATTTTTGTGTTTATATTTCTCTATATATTTTTATTTTAGTTTTTACATTATATGCATATTTTCTATATATATTTTTTCAATTGTATTTTTTCTACACTTCATAGGTCTTGTATGTATATCTTGTTTTGTATTGTTTTCTATGGTTGTCATTCACTTTTCACTGTTCACATATTTAAATTTCTCATATATACTTGTCTCATTTTGGTGTTTCACATTTCATTCTATTAGCAATTGTACTTACCATATTTTTACTTTATCTTCATTTTTTCATTTTCATGGCATCACTCACTTGTCTTCACTGTATATTGTCACCAGTGTTTGTTTTAATTTATGTTTGTGTTTTTGTGGTATTGTCCTATATTGACTGGAAGCTCATATGATGTCACGCCATGTAACTTCCGATCTTTGATATGTGTATATCGGCGCTAATTCCTTCATTCAGGTCAGCTGGCTGGATCACATATAAAACTGCCTGCCACCTCCTTCCTTCAGCCCCCAGAAGAAGCCATGGGGCTGAAAGTTAGAGGTTGTGGCTGCTGGTATCTGCATACATTTTGGATGTGGGTTTTATATGATATTTATTTGTGTATGGGTTGTATTAATTTGTCTCACTTCTGTATACTTTCTTAATTTAATTATATATGGTGGGGGTGGGGAGGGGTGATTTGTGATTCAGAGCGCTAATCAGAGTCAGCCAGTGTCAGAGCTCAGAATCACACCCCCTGTCTACTCTTGCCTGACACTGCTCTCCTGACAGTACAGAGCGTAAATATCATATTGCGCACCCAAACTAACAGCACTGATTGCTTGGGAATGGTGGGGGCTAGAGAAAAAATTCCAACTGTGCCAGAATCAGTGGAGCAGCATCTATTAATTGTTAATTAATGTAAAGAGCTGGATTTGTTGGAGGTGGTGAAAGGTCCTCTTTACAGTCACATTAAAATTGCAAAAAGCTTCCTGAAAATGTAACTTTTTTTGCAGATTTTGAATTTATGGCTCAGGTTAGGGGTTGTTATGGATGTGGTGATACCAATTTTGCTTGTTTTTTTTTTTTTGTTAACAAGGGAAAACAAAGTCTTTACTTTTTTTCTGTAAAACGATTAAGGTGCTGCGGTCAGCATTGACCACAGCATATTAGGGGTCAAATGTCAAATATGTACGAGTTCTGCGAACTGGTTAAAGTGAAAGTTGCACGTATATGCAATCCTGCTTTAACCAGTGATATCTCAAAATTTAGGTGGGCTACAGACATGATCTTGGTCTTGTGTTAAAGCCAAGATTATCTGGAGTTAGATCTGTATATTGTGGCTACCATCTCTGCATTCTACCTGAATGTATCCTGCTCAGGGTGAACTGCAATGCACTTTGCTCAAACCATGAGAAGTGTTCATCCAGAACTGTGGGGAATGGTTAATATGCTTAATAAGTTTGAAGGCCAAGCCAACACCTTAAACTCTTTGTCAAGGTCTTTGTTTTTAAAACCATTCCTGAACAGTTATACATCCAGCATTATATTGTCTGAGATGCCATGAGGGACAGCTTGATATGTGATAGGCCACTGGGGGGACAGTTTAATGTGTGATGTATCACTAGTTAAACAGCTTAATTTGTGAAGGGCCACTGGGGGAAAATTTAAAGTGTTATGGGCCAATGAGGGGGCATTATATTTGTTAAATAATATTTGACATGCGATATTCAAGACCTTTAAGGGTTAATTGTATTTTGCTGACAAAGCTCTTGTAACTTATGGTGCATGGGTGTGGATAGACTATGACTATTTTGGTATTGGCCAAATACAGTAGTAGAAAGTGGAAGGATGTTGGGAAACACCCCCTTTCATGAATATAAATGACTGACAGACACACATGTCGTGGGCTCACTCTCGGTGGGGGTCTCCCTCTCCCTGTGGGGATCTGTCTCTGTCTCTCACTTTGGGTGTCTCCCTCTTCCGACCTGTGTCTACTTCCTCTAAGACCCTGGAAGAATGGCAGAATCGTCCTTCAGAAGACTAACACACATTGATGAATAAGCTTGAGCCAAGATGATGCAAGAGAACCACCTTGAAGAAACCTACCACCACACTTCTGCTAAAGAAATGTAAGACATTGATATTTCTGTTATGCTGGAAGATTTCCATGTATCTGTTTTTCCTATGAAGACTTCAATAAATCTCCATGTTTTATATGAAGCCGAGTCCTCCAATAATGTACCTTATGGGTCAACACGTGAGTAAGGATTTCATTCAATTGTAGACTATTTTATAGTTTACGGACAGATATTATTTTACATTGGTGAGCCAGCCCAGTCGATTTTTGCCTGTTTTTTTTTTTCTCAATTCCTTCTACTTGCAAGAGGGGGAAGAGAGAGTATTTTGCGCATTTTATGCAAGCTTCAGGAAATTTCAAAAATTACCTAGATGAATGAAATCTCCTATGATCAGAAATTTGCACGTGTTCTAGTAAGCCTTTACAGATAGAAGTCTGTGGGAGGAGAGCTTGTGAGGAACAGAAGAATGTTTGTTCTGACACTACAAGCAATAAAGGAGGACAACAGATGCCAGACGTACTGAGATGTGCTGATGAAAGGAACCAGTTGTTCCAAGGAGAAGCTACAAGTTACAAGGTGACGGTTTCCTACGGTTGTAAGTAAACATTTTACATTTAATTATGGAAATTATACAGTCATTGTCTAAAAGGTGTAGCTTACAGTTTAAGTATGTGCCTAGTGATAGGTTACAGAATATATGGAAGAATTTGTATGTGCAGTGTTTGAGAAATCGTTGTGTGT
Organism: Leptodactylus fallax; assembly: GCA_947044405.1. NCBI lineage: Eukaryota > Metazoa > Chordata > Amphibia > Anura > Leptodactylidae > Leptodactylus > Leptodactylus fallax. The sequence continues at coordinate 7,648,566 of CAMRHE010000024.1, forward strand.
TATGAAAGAAAAAGAGAAAATGAGGAATATTATGTATATGGTCAATGTATTCAATAGCATTATAACAGAAAAGTTACCAGATCTACAAGTCTGTAATGTAATTTCTGTTAACACACAAGAAACAGCGGTTCAAACAGATTCACAGGAATCTGACAAAAAGTGTGACGTGGCTGTGATGACTATAAATAGCTCATCACAGACACAGACTAGTGAACAGATGAAGCCTGAAATCACTCAAGATAATAATAGCACAGACGCAGATATGTCAGTATATAAGGAATTACAAATTAAAGAAACTAAGCAGAAAATAAAGTTGCAGAAACATTTGACCAATCTGAGTAAAGACATTCCCACATATGATTTAAATATCCATGTGTGTAGAAACTCAGACATTTTTGAAAGCTATGCAGATAAGCTTGATCTATCTACAAAAGAGAAGAATCTTTTATTTAGAACATGGCTTCCTGCAAACTTTGCAAGATGTCTATCAGCAAAGATGTCTTATGACAATGAGTCAAATGAATGGTTACAGGACAGTGATGTAGACCGATTAAAGAAATTTATTTGGTGTACTACAGGTGACAGCATGCCAACATCTGAAATTCTGAATGAAATAAAGATTGGCAGAACTGAATCTACATATTCAGTTATGTCTAGATTTGAGAGGACTTATAAGGCTGTGGTCAGCAAAGTCAATTCTCAATCGATGGTGAGAACTTTTGTTAAGAAATTCAGATTTTTGGATCCAATAACTTTGGCTGTTGCATCAGATAAAAAGTCTTTATTTGAAGCTGCTAGTTTACTGGACATGGCCAGAAGACATCAGAGACAGATGACAAATGTGAGACAAACAGGGACAAATCAAAGAATAAAACCACCTAAAAGAGATCTGTCAAATCAGATTAAAGTGTCACCTATTCATAGAAAGAAAAGTGAGGAAATCTATGAAAAACGTAGAAAATTGCATGTGGCATATAAGCCATATCTCATGAAAGAAGTTCCATTCATAAAAACCCCATTATCAGTTGTAAGCTTAGTGTCAACCTCTAAGCCAGCCAAAGCTATAGATAGAATCAGCAACGTAGGAAAGAAAGTACAAAATAGCAATCCTGACAGAGTAACAGCTGTTCCCAAAATGTTAGACTGTCATGGCAACCCAACCTTGACATCTGATCTATTCCTGATCAGAAGAATGTCAGAAGGCTTGGAATATATAAATGGCAGAACATTAGTCAATCTATTGGTGGATGCAATTGACAGAAGGGTTATGGGTCGAATTTAAAAATATCTCCATGTTAATTGACTGTCTATTGGCATCATTTTACTAGTCAGACTGTAGAAAGAATCTTTGACATGAGGAGAAATTAAAATGATCAGGTATAATTCAGATAGTTATGTGATGTTTATAAATTAGTCCTGATTATGATATTGATAATAATACTATATGTATACATCATATTATAATATACAAATATACATGAGAGTCAAGTAAAAGTAACTTGATCTTCCTCTGTTAAGTGGTGATATATATATTTTGCTCACATCCCACTCTGGATACAGAGAATGTGCAAACCAAATATATATATAATATGATCATATAGTATTAGAAGTCAAGAAAGTAAACTTTCCATTGGTTAAAAATTGTTAGCATATCAATTTGATTTTTCTGCTAAAATTTTTATCTATCTTTCTCCTTAGATATTACATATGTGAAAAAGCAACAGTTGAATCACTCATCAATTTTTCATTATAGGCCAATATATGCATGAATTATCTGACAATTAATTTGATAAACAGATTAATATGTGTGACTAATGAAATTCATATTTTAAAGGAATATAAGATATAACTTACAATTTTGCATGTGGTGGTCTTTCCATGTATAATCCACTGTGTGTAAGTGCATGCCATGCAGCTCTGAGAGCATCAGTGTTACTTAGTGGTGTTGTCAGCTGATTGACAAGGAACAAATGGTGACGTGATTCTGTTGGTCCATTGTAAGTTTAAGTGTTGATGTCATGTATTTATATATGTGCAGTTCTGTGATGTTAAAAATAGGCCTAAGAAAAGCCAGGATGCATCCCAGAAGAAAAAGTATAACATCTAAAGACGTCTATATTTATTTTTTGTTCTATGTGATCCATTATTGAATGTTCATTGGGAAATAGCAGAATTATTTAAGATACATCAAAAGGAAGCTCATATGATGTAAAACAGAAAATCTAAACTCATATGTTCTTAAAGCTACCGAAGCACACACAAGGTTTGAGTGTAAGTGACAGCTGCTAAGAATTGTAGGGAGAGTGAACAAGTACATCTAGTTCATGAATAGTTATAATACAGATAGCTTTCCAGTATATTTGGTTAAAAGGTTTATTGGGGTAATTTTATCAAGGAATGATAAATATATTATTCATAATGTGTAAAGCTGGATATGATCTATAACAAGGATTGTCTTATGGTATCATTCATTATCTAATCTTACAAAGGTACACACATACTTATATATATATATTAATTAACATCTACAAACATTGGGAAAATATAATTGTCTTATATGTAGATGAGATAAGCTAATCATCTTCATGAAGGACAATTAATATTAAGATCAAAGAGAAGGTATATCAAGTGAATCTTTGTTTATTTAGCAAACTTCTGATTATAGAATGTGACATATTTTGGAATATTTATGTTTTATAATACTTATTTCATATGTTATTTAATGCGTTTACATATATACAATTATTACACAAAAATATACACATTTAATTAGGTAAAGGATGTATATTTTAAGTGATTCTGAGCAGAGTCAAAAGCTGGTCACTTTTTGTAAAGTGTCAGGTTATACTATTCTCGGAGTGATGGTATTTAAAAGGTTAAAGGTCACAGTTTTCTGAGAAGAGCCAGTTGTTAAGCACAAAGCAACTGTAAGATGTGGTATTCATATGTCTTTTGACTAAAAGAATAAAGTTGAATATCGTGTTTTAAATAAAGAACACAATAATATTTAGTAAGTAATGCTGAATATAAAGGTATTTCTTTATTAAAAAGGATAGTAAAGTGATTGTATTTTAAAAATTATGATTAAGTATAACACATTCATATTGAAACATATTGATGTTTAGTATATTTATGCTAAGTTATAATCAAATAATAAATATTGTGATTCTCTATAAAATGATAATTAATAATGAAATCACATTATGTTTCAAGATTATGTTGCAATTTGTCATCACAAGTGGAATAAAGTATATATATATGTTAATATACATATATAATGTAAATATATATATATATATATATATATATATATATACTGTATATATGTATTATTGTATCCAAAGCAGTATTGTGTGATCATTTGATAAAATATGAATATCAATAATTGTTATTATCATATTAATATTTGGCATATAAAAATGATAATTGTTATTATGAAATTATATGGTACACTGTGATATTATTATGGTAGTAAATCACCAACTTTTGGGTGAATAGTAGATATAGGGAAATTTATCTTCAATCAAGTCCAAGATTATGATAAAGTTTTATATCAAATATTAATAAAAGACTTTGACAGTTACAAGAAGAAAAAGATGTGCAGAAAGAAACAACTTAAAAAGTATTCACGTAAGTTTATGCCAAGGACTGTGTTCATAATTTAACAGTTACTGATGAAAATTATTACTGGAGTTTGAAACATTGATAATTGGACTGAGTTATAAAGATTGTTCTTCATCAACATTCTTATGGAGTCCAGTCAACTACAAAACTTCAAAGAAAAGTTGCTTGCTAAGGGTAATTGATAATGAACCCCACCACACATATATTCTTTATTTAAGACTGTTAAATGAGCTGAAGTGAATAAACAGCAGAGATGAGTGTCAAAATTAACACTTTACAGTGCTGCCTCAGAAGTCACATCTGTTCCACAACAGACAAGTGGTCAAGGTAAAGAATTCCACTACAGTCTATGTCTCATGACAAGTTATCATAAGGAATACATACTTAATATATGGACTGTGTTGCTATATCAATATCTTCATAATATGAACTTTATTGGACAATGTTATAATATCTGCACAACATGATTGAAATCTATAAACTAAAGGACTTTACGTTAACAAGTCAAAACCTTCAACAACAACATTTGTGCCAAACCTTCTATTATGACAGAAGAAGATAACCAGTAGAAGACGATGAAAGAAGCTTAGAAATCTAGTTTAGTTAGTATATCAAATAATTTTCATATTTGATCACGGTTTACCATAACATTTAGTAATGTCAAAATTTATTGCAATTTGATAAAATTATTGTCATATGAACAATTAATTTATTTATGAAAATTAAGTTCTAGTATCCAAAAAGAGGAAAGAAGATGTAGTCTAATGAATATTGTCTAATGATATGTATCTTGAGGGTTCAAACAGATGTATATCACCCTCAAGAGGGGGAAATGTTAAATAATATTTGACATGCAATATTCAAGACCTTTAACCCCTTAAGGACACAGCCCAAAAGTGCGTTAAGGACCAGGCCTTGTTTTTCAAAACTGACATGTGTCTCTTTATGTGGCAAGAACTTTGAGATGCTTTAACTTACTCAAGTGATTTTGAGATTGTTTTCTCGTGACACATTGTACTTCATGTTAGTGGTAAACACTAATCAATATTTTTGTATTTATTTATAAAAAAATAGGATATTTGATGGAAATTTGGAAAAAAATCGCAATTTTCAAAATGTGAAAGTCTCTGCTTTTCAGACAGATAGTCATACCACCCAAATACATTAATAAATATTATCTACCATATCTCTGCTTTATATTGACATCATCTTTTAATTGTCCTTTAATTTATTTTGGATGTTAGGAGGCTTACAAGTGTAACAGCGATTTTCCAGATTTACAAGAAAATTTCCCAAACTAATTTTTTAGGGACCACTTCAGTTCTGAAGGGGATTATAAAGGCCTATATATTCGAAACCCCCCATAAATCACCCCATTTTCAAAACTGCACCCCTCAAATAATTCAAAACAGCATTTGGGAAGTTTGTTAACCCTTTAAGCATTTCACAAGAATTAAAACGATATCGAGGTGAAATTTAGACATTTCATTTTTTTCCACTAATCCCTTCATTTAGCCCTAAATTTAACACCTTCACAAAGGGTTAAAGGAGAAAATGCATCTCCAAGTTTATTATACAATTTCTCCCGAGCACAGAAATACCCCACATGTGGGTGTAAATTGATGTTTGGGCATTCGGCAGTGCACAGAAGGGAAGGAGCGACACTGGACGTTTGAAAAGCAGATTTTGCTGGAATAGTTTTCAGGTGCCATGTTGCATTTGAAGAGCCCCCAAAGTACCAAAACAATGGAAACCCCCTAAAAGTGACCCCATTTTGGAAACTACACCCCTCACAGAACTCATCAAGGGGTATACTGAGCATTTTGACCCCACAGCTGTTTCACAGATTTTACTAACACTGGGATGTATAAATGAAAAATTACTAAAACGTCACTTTATCCCCAAAGTTTTCATTTTCACAAGGGGTTAAAGGAGAAAAAGGACCCATAGTTTGTTAAACAATTTCTCCTGAACACAGCAATGCCCCATATGTGGTCATAAACTGCTGAATGGGTACATGGTGGGGCTCAGAATGGAAAGAGCGCTATTTTGCTTTTGTAGGGCAGATTTTGCTGGAATAGTTTTCAGGTGCCATGTTGCATTTGAAGAGCCCCCAAAGTACCAAAACAATGGAAACCCCCTAAAAGTGACCCCATTTTGGAAACTACACCCCTCACAGAACTCATCAAGGGGTATACTGAGCATTTTGACCCCACAGCTGTTTCACAGATTTTACTAACACTGGGATGTATAAATGAAAAATTACTAAAACGTCAATTTAGCCCCAAATTTTTCATTTTCACAAGAGGACAAAGGAGAAAAAGCTCCCCAAAGTTTGTTACACAATTTCTCCTGAACACAGAAATGCCCCATATGTGGTTGTAATCTGCTGTATGGGTACATGGTGGGGCTCAGAATGGAAAGAGCGCTATTTAGCTTTTGGAGGGCAGAATTTGCTGGAATAGTTTTCGGGTGCCATGTCGCATTTGCAGAGCCCCTAAAGTACCAATATAATGGAAACCCCTCAAAAGGGACCCCATTTTGGAAATTACACCCCTCATAGAATTTATCTAGGGGTATAGTGAGCATTTTGACCTCACAGCTGTTTCACAGATTTTATCATCATTGGGACGTAAACATGAAAAATTACTTTTTTTCCAATAAACCGTCCATTTAGCGGCATATTTTTAATTTTTGCAAGTGGTTAAAGAAGAAAAAACACCCAACAGTTTGTTACACAATTTCTTCTGAACACAGAAATGCCCCATATGTGGTTGTAATCTGCTGTATGGGTACATGGTGGGGCTCAGAATGGAAAGAGCGCTATTTGGCTTTAGGAGGGCAGATGTGGCTGGAATAGTTTTCAGGTGCCATGTCGCATTTGCAGAGCCCCTAAAGTACCAATACAATGGAAACCCCTCAAAAGGGACCCCATTTTAGAAACTACACCCCCCAAGGAATGTATCAAGGGGTATTATCATTTTGAGCCTAAAAATGCTTCCCAAAAATTAATGTACAAAGTGAAAATTGAAGTTTTTGAAGAAATATCCAATTTCAGAATATATTGCGGCCACTTTGTGGCATCAGAGACATGCACTCCTAAAACTATTAAGTGGGCTATCCCGGGGGAAAAAAATTATATATGTGGGTGTAACCTGCTGCTTGGGAACACAGCAGGGCTCAGAAGGAAAGGAGCACTGTGTTTTTTTAGCTTTTGGAGTACAGATTTAGAGGGACTTTCTGGTCGCCGTGTTGTTTTTGCAGAGCCCTGGAGGTGCCAGTAAACTGGAATTCCCCAAGAAGTGACCCCCATTTTGTAGGGGCGATTTTAGGGTCTCTGCAAATGTGACATGGCGTCCAAAAACCAACAATCTAAATCTGCGCTCCAAAAGCACATAGCACTCCTTCACATTTGCACCCTGCTGTGTGCCCAAATGACAGTTTATGCCCACATGTATGACACTGGTGTGCCCAGGATAACATACTTAATGCCATATGTGGGTATAAATTGCTGTTTGGGCACAGCCGAGCACAGAAGGGAAGGAGCGCTATTTTGGTTTTTAGAGCACAGTTTGGTTTATGGACACCATGTCACTTTTGCAGAGCCCATGAATTGCCAGTAAAGTGGAATCCACAGACTTGTGACCCCATTTTGGAAACTACACCCTTCAAGGGATTTATCAAGTGGTGTAGCGAGCATTATTAACCCTTAAGTGTTGCATTCTTTTAATTTCCAGAAATGAATGCGCAGATGATAATGAAAAGTTAAAAATAACATTTTTCCATAGATACGCCATTTCAGTGCCCGATATGTTGTGCCCAGCTTATGTCTGCAGAGACACACACTCCAAAAACTGTTAAGCGGGTATCCCGGGCACAACAGCTTTTGGAGTGTTCATCTCTGATACAAGTCAGGCACAACATATTACGCACTGAAATGACGTATTCCTGGAAAAATTGTCATTTTCACCTTTCACAATCAGCTGCGTATTCATTTATGGATAGTAAATTATAGTAACACTTGGGGGTTAAAAATGTTCACTGTACCCCTGGATAAATTCCTTCAGGGGTGTAGTTTCCAAAATGGGGTAACATGTCAGGGGATTCCACTTTACTGGCGTTTCAGCTCTGCAAAAGTGCAATGGTGTCCAAAAACCAAACCGTCCAAGCCTGTGCTCCAAAAACCAAATAGCGCTCCTTCCACTCTGTGCCCGGCTGTGCCCATACAGCAGTTTATACCCACATATGACATTAAGTACGTTATTCTGGGTACGACAAGTGTAATACATGTGGGCATAAACTACAGTTTGGGCACACAGCCGGGCGCAGAAGAGAAGGAGCGCTATGTGGCTTTTGGAGTGCAGATTCAGATGTTTGGGATCTGGACGCCATGTCATGTTTGCAGAGCCTGTAAGGTACCAGAAAAGTGGATTCCCCAAAGGAGTGACCCTATTTTGAAAACTGCACCCCTCAAAGAATTTATCAAGGGGTGTAGTAAGCATTAGTATCCCAGACGTGAATACACAGCGGATGGGGAAAAGTGAATATGTAAGCTGTGTGAAGTGCATTGGGAACACCAAATTCCCTACTATTTCCCCAGTAGTTCCTATTATTGGGGGAGGTCACTCTGGGGGTCACTTCTGGTTTATTTTCCCTCATAAGCTCTAAATCTGGGGTGTCCCCTGATATCTGCTCACACAGCTTATACTTTCCCTTCCTGACGCAGCCAGTTATGTTCTAAAGATTTGGTGATTTTTGGGGTTTTTGTCTTCACATTGTATGAGCTATATTTTCTTTATTTCTCTGGTGATGTAGCCATATGAGGGCTTGTTGTTTGCGGGGTGAGATGTATTTTGTAATGACATCATCTTTGGGCGCCTATAACCTATTGAATAAATTTTATTAACTCTTTCTTGTTGGATTAAAAAATACCCCATCAATTCTGACACTGCGTTTTACCTTTGAAATTTTTCACCATGCAGCATAAAGCATAAGTAACATGTTACCTTTTTTCTACGGGTCGGTACGATTACGGAGATACCTCATTTATACGTTTTTTTTTATGCGATACTAATTTTGCAGAACAAAAACCCATTTGGGGACATAAATTAATTGTTTTTGCATCGCCATCTTCTGAGATGCGTAACATTTTTATTTTACGGTTTACAGAGTTGGTTTAGGGCTTATTTTTTGCGGGACAACCTGTGCTTTTTATTGGTACTGTTTTGGGGTACATATGACTTTTTGATCACTTTTTATGGCATATTTTGTAAGGTGAGATGGCAAAAAATCATTACTTTTGGCGAGTTTTTTCCGTTTTTTTTCTCCGACGTTCACCGTGTACATTAAATATTGTTTCAGTTTTATTGTACAGGTTGTTACGGACGCGGTGATACCAAATATGCATTTTTTTATTAATTTTTAGTTTTTTTTTTTTATATAATTCATTTTATATAGCAAAAGGGAATTTTTGGGGCTTTATTCTTTTATAAATTTTTTTAAAGCACTTTATTTTATTTTTTTCACTTTTTTTTTACTTTTTCATGTGTCCCATTAGGACACCTGAGCCAGCAATGCTTTGATTGCTGGCTCAGCACTGTAGACTGCAAGACACGAGCTTACAAGTGTCTTGCAGTCTATACAGGAAGTGAGCCTATGCAGACGCATAGCCTCACTTCCGCAGGTCTCGGCAGGATCAACCAGGTAGTGGGGTCTCCAGGCAGCCTGGGGTCACTGAGCAGACCCCAGGCTGAAGGTTATAGGTATCGGCACCCCCCGATCTCGCCGCGGGGGGTGCCGATTGGAGCGGCAACATAGCGGAACCCCTTGGATGCCACGGTCATGTTTGACCGCGGCATCCAAGGGGTTAAAACCTCGGATCGGAACTCAGTTCCGACCGGGGGATATGGAGCAGGGTGTTAGCTGTCAGTTACAGCTAACACCCGGTTCCGATGCCGCCCGCTCAGATAGTGAGCGGGCGGCCGCCCCAGGGAGTACTAATACGCCCTGTTGCGCTAAGTACCAAGCGCACAGGACGTAATAGTACGTCCAATGTCGTTAAGGGGTTAAGGGTTAATTGTATTTTGCTGACAAAGCTCTTGTAACTTATGGTGCATGGGTGTGGATAGACTATGACTATTTTGGTATTGGCCAAATACAGTAGTAGAAAGTGGAAGGATGTTGGGAAACACCCCCTTTCATGAATATAAATGACTGACAGACACACATGTCGTGGGCTCACTCTCGGTGGGGGTCTCCCTCTCCCTGTGGGGATCTGTCTCTGTCTCTCACTTTGGTTAATATGCTTAATAAGTTTGAAGGCCAAGCCAACACCTTAAACTCTTTGTCAAGGTCTTTGTTTTTAAAACCATTCCTGAACAGTTATACATCCAGCATTATATTGTCTGAGATGCCATGAGGGACAGCTTGATATGTGATAGGCCACTGGGGGGACAGTTTAATGTGTGATGTATCACTAGTTAAACAGCTTAATTTGTGAAGGGCCACTGGGGGAAAATTTAAAGTGTTATGGGCCAATGAGGGGGCATTATATTTGTTAAATAATATTTGACATGCGATATTCAAGACCTTTAAGGGTTAATTGTATTTTGCTGACAAAGCTCTTGTAACTTATGGTGCATGGGTGTGGATAGACTATGACTATTTTGGTATTGGCCAAATACAGTAGTAGAAAGTGGAAGGATGTTGGGAAACACCCCCTTTCATGAATATAAATGACTGACAGACACACATGTCGTGGGCTCACTCTCGGTGGGGGTCTCCCTCTCCCTGTGGGGATCTGTCTCTGTCTCTCACTTTGGGTGTCTCCCTCTTCCGACCTGTGTCTACTTCCTCTAAGACCCTGGAAGAATGGCAGAATCGTCCTTCAGAAGACTAACACACATTGATGAATAAGCTTGAGCCAAGATGATGCAAGAGAACCACCTTGAAGAAACCTACCACCACACTTCTGCTAAAGAAATGTAAGACATTGATATTTCTGTTATGCTGGAAGATTTCCATGTATCTGTTTTTCCTATGAAGACTTCAATAAATCTCCATGTTTTATATGAAGCCGAGTCCTCCAATAATGTACCTTATGGGTCAACACGTGAGTAAGGATTTCATTCAATTGTAGACTATTTTATAGTTTACAGAAAGATATTATTTTACAATATTATATTGGGCCACTTCAGGGGCATTTGACTTTTGAGGGCTACTAAGAGACTTAATACTATGTGTAGGCCACTGATGGGCTATTCTATTATATGGGGCCACTGCAGGGGCTTTTGATTGCATGATGGGTAACTGAAGGGCATTATATTGTATGAAGCCACTAAGGAAGCATTATATTTTGTGTGGGCCACTTAGAGGTCTTTATACGATGTATTGGTGGCATAATCACTGTATGCTTTAAATTGAAAGGCACTATTACTGTGTTAGGGCAGAAAGGGTCATGATAAGTATCGCCAGGGTCACAGGGGACGTGTGATTTTGGTGGTATTCGATCCTGTACTTGAATGTATAAAGTCACAAACCATTTGGCCTGGCTAGACTGGGATGTGGAGTATCCCCAGGTTGCAGCCCCCAGAGCAGTCACTAATTGGGACCTTTGGCACTAATGCACTAGTATCATTGAACCATGGGTCATCACCAGTTTACCACTTAGGATGCAACAGGCTAGAGGGTGAGATGGGAACGTAATCAGAAATATAGCGAAGTTCCAGAAGTAGAGCAACAGTTCCCATATCTCTTATATATATATATAAGAATGAGTTTCTGTCTGTCTGTCTGTTCTTTATATGCAACCAAACGATTGGACCGATCCTCACCAAATTTGGCACACATGCACTTCAGGTGTCCGGAAATATTTTAGACTGGGTCTCAGCTGTAAAGGATGTACCGTTCCTGAGATACAGTATTCCCAAAAAATGACCAGCATTAGCTAATACAAGCCTGCAAGTCTTTCACTCATATTCCAACTGCCATACACACGGTCACATGTCCCTTATCAGCCAGTAGAAGCTTGCAGGCGCTTAATCTCCTCAGGCACACAGGTTTCCATAGCAACCAATCTATTTATGACCTGTATTAGTCAATAGTAGTTTGCAGGTCCTTAAATATTCGGTCATATCACATGTATCAGCCAATATAAGTTCACATTTAATTTACCAGGTTTCCATAACAACACAGCCATAAATAGACTGTACCTATACTGGACTCAGTGGTGTAACTAGCAATGGCTGGACCCGAAGGCGAACATTTGACATGGGACCCCCCCCTGGCAACCGCCCCCCCCGCACAAACTGCATTCCTACACAGACTATTATGCCCCATAGTGGCCCCTGCACACACTATTATGCCCCATAGTGGCCCTTGCACACAGTATTCTGCCCCATAGTGGCCCCTGCACAAAGTATTATGCCCCATAGTGGCCCCTTCATATAGTATTATGTGCACTTCCCGCTACCTCTTAAATGTTGGACCAGATGTCACGTGAGCCAGGCATGCATCGCGAAGCATAATGATGTTAGACTGGCCCACTGACGTCTGGGACATCACCAAGGAGGCCCGAAGCCTGCTGGAGCGCAGGAGAGGTAAGTAACAGTGTTTTTTATGTTCCCTTAACTCCTCGGGGCCTCCAATCATTATACTCTGGGGTCTGAAAAGACCCCAGAGTATAATGATAGCAGTTTTTGTGTGGTTCACGGCCTGCAGGCCTTACTTACCGATCCCCGCTCCTGCTCACAGTCACCTCCGCAGAAGGTGAAGCGCAGGTGGCCGTGAGCAGGAGCGGGGATCGGTAAGTAAATAGGGACCCCTAATGTCCCGGCCGCTACCACTGCTACCCCAGTATTTACACCACTGACTGGACTGCCATACTGGATTTCAGCATCCTTATAAATTGAAACGTTTTTAAACTACTTATGTCCCCTGCAGCAAAATGAATGGCTGCTGCTGGAGCTAATAACAACTCTCAGCAGACCCAAGCCCGTCTCCAATCTGAAAAGGTATGTCACAGACAACAGTGAGCTGCTGAAACAACCCAACAGAACCACGCCGTCTCCAATCTGACAAGGCATTGTCAGCCACATGCACACAGCTGCACTCCATGTTTCCATAACAATCCAGCCATTTTTCTTTACTGCTGTAGGTCAGCTTTAAGGGGACAGGGCGCTGTGGATGACACTGTTACACAAGGTCACATACACACAGCTTTACTCCAGGTTTTCCATAACAACCGATCGCAGGTCTTTCACTGATATCCAAACTGAGATACACATGATCACATGATGCTTATGGACCAATGAAAAATCGCAAGTTCTTCAGTCTTGACATACACACAACTTTACACCAGGTTTCCATAGCAACCAAGCTATTGATGACCTCTATGAGTCAATAGCAGTTTGCAGGTCCTTAAATATTCAGTCATATGACATGCATCAGCCAATATAAGTTCACATTTCATTTACCAGGTTTCCATAGCAACACAGCCATAAATAGACTATACCTATATTGGACTGCCATACTGGATGTCAAGTGCAAAACTGGCCAATTCTTATGGGGCCACTACTCAAACAAAAAATGAAATGTACCCGTGCGAAGCCGGGTCCTTCTGCTGGTATAGTATATAATCGAGCACTTTATTTAATTTTCTTGGATAATCTGCATACTGCTGAGCTGGCAGACACTCTGTGCTCTGGAGCAATGGAACCAGGGGTACAGTAAAATAGATTACAGAGTGGTAAGCACCCATGAACTTTTACCAGACATAGTAACATAGTTGATAAGGTTGGATAAAGACACAAGTCCATGAAGTCCAAACCATAAGGAAGGCAAAAAAGAAACCACAAGGAGAATGACAATTGTCCATACTGGGGGAAATATTTCCAATCTCTAAATATGGCTATTAGACTAAAACTCTGGAGGAACATCCTATCTCAATCTGTGATATTTTTATTTTCAATAAAGGCACTCAGGCCCCTTTTGAACTTGTACTTAAGGTATATATCTTTTCCGTGTTCTAGTTATGTTGTTCAGACATGACTGCCGTTTTTTTTCCCAAACTGAAAGATCAGACTTATCCCTCATAAACCCATGCTGATGCTTTAGAATAAATTTATCATTGGTATACTCCAGAATAGCATCTCTTAGAAACCCTACACATATTTATCCTATAATAAGAGGTTAAACCTAGCTTCCAGATTTTTTGATGCCTTTATAAATACTGGAATCATATTTGCCATGTGCCCATCCTATGAAACAGACTCGGGCATTATTGAATCTTTAAGTATTAGAAATAAGGATCTTTCTATCCCTGTATATAATTCCTTCAGAGCTTATATGTATGCCATCCAGACCCAGGGATTTGTCTATTTTAGAATTTTGGATGTGGCGTTGCAATTCAGGCTAGGTAAAAAGGTGACATATAACCCTTTAAGGATGCAGGGTAGTTTGGCTCTGTGACTTTTTCATATTTCCCATCTCCGCATTTCACATTTTATAGCTTCTTTATTTTTCTATCAAAATAGTGATATGAAGGCTTATTCTTTACTTTTAGTTGTCACCAGTTTGAGGTACAGAAATTGTTTGATCAGTTTATAGTAACATTTCTCTGTGTCCCATGCGAAAAAAAAAATGTACAGTTATACATTATTTTTAGAGATGAGCGAATCAAAGCTGACGAAGTGGAATTCGTTACAAATTTCAGGAAATATTCGATTCGCGTCGAATCCGGATTTCCTCACACTTCGCGGTAACAAATTGCATTTTTTCCTAAAATGGCTGCTGCAGGAGGCGGGCAAGTAGTGATGAGGAGAGTGGCGTGGGAGCTGGTGTTGCGAGTGGTCAGGCTCCTGGCTCAGAGACCGTTGAGGAGGACATCAGTGATGTGCAGACAGTACTCGATGATGTTGTAGCCAATCGCAATTGGAAGCCGGTGTCGAAAGGGCTATATTATCATCGGGAGAAGAGGGTGGCAGCTTGCGCATAAGGCAATGGCAGAGCCAGCAAGTAGCGTGGCCGGGAGTAAGCAGGGTGGCAGCAGTGGGAGGTCGGGAGCCAAATGTGCTGGGGTAGACCACCTGCTTTGCAGGAGCCTACCTGCCTGGAAAGCAGTGGTGCAGGGGTTCACAGAGGCAGTGGTGGAAGCAGTCAGTCAGTGCGGAGCGTTGGGGGTAAAATCACCTACTCAACGGTGAGGCAGTTTTTTGTTAAGCCGCTGGGGGACTTGAACATGGCCATATGTCGAATCTGTGGGCAGAAGGTGAAGCGTGGCCAGGGTGCAAATATTGGCACCACAGCCCTGCGTCAACATATGCAGCATCACCATAAAGTGGCCTGGGAGAACCGTGGCTCCAATGTGGTGGTCCAGCCTGCAACAGCAAACACTGCATCGCCCAGTGGCACACACCCCATTTCAGGCAGTCAAGGTTCCGGCACCTCAGTCGAAGGAAACTATGTGTCCTTACCATCATCTGCAGGACCTGATGTTCCTGCTCCTCCTCCTCCTAGTCAGTCATTGCAATCGATCACCGAAGAGATTTCGAAGAGACAACAGTATGCGTACTCTCATCCAACGGTGCAAAATCTGAATGTGCTCCTATCCAAGTTGCTGGTGCTGCAGTCCCTCCCTTTCCAAGTGGTGGACTCTGCACCTTTCAGAGAACTAATGGCTTGTGCCGAGCCGAGGTGGAGATTCCCAAGCCATCATTTCTTTGCCAAAAAGGCAGTACCAGCCCTGCACAAATATGTAGAACAGAAGGTGGGCCAGTCCTTGAGCCTATCGGTGTCTGCCAAAGTGCATAGCAGCGCCGATGTGTGGAGCTGTAACTACGGTCAAGGAAAATATATATTCTTTATGACCCACTGGGTGAATGTGGTTCCTGCCCAGACACACCAGCAACTTGGATAGGTGATGCCACTTCCACCTCCACGTTCTCACGCCGTTGGTCCTGCAATAATGTTCGTCTCATCCTCCACTGTGTCCTCAGCCTCCACTGCAGGGACTATTCACAGTGCAGGACACAGTGCACTGCAGCATACTACATGTGCAGGGGACTGTGGTGTCACGCTGTTCTACACCTCACTAGCCTGGGCAAGCGGAGTCACACAGATGAGGAACTGCTCTGTGTACTTCACCAAGAAATCGAATCCTGGCTTTCTCCGCGACAACTCAAAATCAGAACCATGGTGACTGACAATGGGAAGAACATGGTGTCTGTGCTGAGTCAAGGAGGGCTGATCCATGCGCCCTGCATGGCGCAAGTGTTCAATCTGGTTGTCAAGTGTTTCCTTAAGTCTTCCACCCATCTGTAAGACATCCTAAAAATGGCCAGGAAACTTTGCATGCACTTCAGCCATTCATACACCGCCAAGCACACCCTCCTTGAGCTGCAGCAGCAGAACAGCGTCCCCCAACATAGGCTGATATGTGACGTTTCCATCTGTTGGAATTCCACCCTCCATATGTTGGACCGACTGTACGAACAGAGAAAGACCATAAACGGTTTCTTGATGATCCAAGCAGACAGAGGTACTCCCCTGTGTAACTTCAATGTTAGCCAGTGGCAGCTCGTGCGTGACACCTGCCGTTTGCTCATGCCCTTTGAGGAGGACACTTTATTTGTCAGTCGTCAAGACTACGGGATGAACAATGACATTCCACTGATTCATATCCTAGAAAAGATGCTGGTAAATCTGGCTGGTCTGGAGACGTGGCACCTACATCTCACGGCCACATGAGCCCTGTGGGGGCTGAACTGGAGAAGGAGGACATTGGAGCACAAGCAATGTGTAGCAAAATGGGTGGTTATTCTACACAGCTGACAGGAGAGGAGGAGCAGGAGCAGCTGGAAGAGCAAGAGGGAGATGAGGAAGATGAAGCAGATGACCCAGAAACAACGTGGCAGTATGCAGTGGAGATGGATGCAGGGAGTCACTTGCGCAAATGGCCCGATGCATCCTCAATTGCTTGTGTAGTGCAGCCGAATTATCACCATACAGCAGAGAGATGACTTCTGGCTCTTCACCATGGTAGACCCTCGCTACCGATCAAAAATGGGGGCCTTTTTTACACCCGCTGAGGACAAACTGAACTACTATAGAGTCAGTTGGCCGCTGCCTATCTGCACCATCGTCCATCCTTTCGCAGGTCTGACCGGTGGTGCCCTGGGCACTCACCTTGCACTGCCATGGCTGCTGCGGAGGGGGTGGGGGGCAGGAGCAGTATCAGCTCCATCAGCAGCAGCCTGAGCCTAGAGTTGCTGATGAGCAGCTTTCTACACCTGCATAGTGAAGAAACTACTCACCAGAAGATAGACATAGAGCAGAACCTGAGCCAGGAGCTGGTGGCATACTTGGAGTGCACCCTGCCACCTGCCACCGTAGATCCGCTGGACTGCTGGGCAGCCAAACTGGATTTGTGGCCACAACTGGCCAAGTTTACCCTGGAAAAGCTGTCCTTCCCGGCCAGTAGTGTGGCATCAGAGCAGGTGTTTAGTGCAGCAGGGGCCATAGTTACCCCAGGAGAACTTGCCTGTCCACCCATAATGTGGAGAGACTGAATCAGGCATGGGTCAGCCAGGATTTCCACCCACCAATGCCTGATGCATGAGATTAAATCATCCATGCTGCCTCACACAAACCTTGACAAAAAAAGACCAGTTTCTTCTGGCTACCTGCCTCAGCTACTATTCTGATGCTGCCACCCGCCTGATGCCACACATCTGATGCTAAGTGCTCCTTCTTACAGCCACCAGTGTCAGCAGGTACTGTTTCTGCCACCTACCTCCCCACTCTGTCACCGGGTCACTCTATGGCCTCCTCATGCTGCTGCCACCTCCACATTCTGTCACCTTGCCACTCTTTGGCCTCCTCATGCTGTTGCCACCTCCAAATTATGTCACCTTGCCACTCTGTGGCCACCTAAGGCTGCTGCCACCTCCACATTATATCACCTTGCCACTCTGTGGCCTCATCATGCTGCTGCCACCTCCATATTATGTCTCCTTGCCACTCTGTGGCCTCCTCATGCT
The DNA here is from genome assembly GCA_947044405.1 of Leptodactylus fallax. Taxonomy (NCBI): domain Eukaryota; kingdom Metazoa; phylum Chordata; class Amphibia; order Anura; family Leptodactylidae; genus Leptodactylus; species Leptodactylus fallax. The sequence continues at coordinate 7,666,226 of CAMRHE010000024.1, forward strand.
GCTGCCACCTCACATTATATCACCTTGTCACCCTATGGCCTCCTCATGCTGCTGCTACCTCAACACTATGTCACTTCTCATGCTGTTCCCACCCTCCCTACTCCATGACCGGGCCACTATTTTGCCTTTTTGGCCTGGTTGACATCATCATTTATTTGACCCTTCTTCTGATCTGTCAGAAGGAAGGAAAAATGAAACGCACAACGGATCCTGTCTGTGTAGCAGCTGTAAGGCCTGTATGGTCCCATCAGAATTGGCTTATGATCTGGTAGCCAAAAGCAGGAGTGGGTACAAAATACAGAAGACATGCAAATATTCCATTCACGTGTCATCTCTGTTTTGGATCCACTCCTGTTTTGTTTTTTTTTGTATCAGCAATAATGATGGATTACTGACCAAATCCTGGCCGAGTGAAGGAGGATGCTCAACAGACAGGATCCTTTTTTTGGGGTGTTATTGTTCTGACGGATCAGAGAAAGGGCAAACTAATCAACACAAACTTACTGCTGACACCCTCTCCACTCTGTCAGGGGGGCTCTACTTGTCTAAGCATATAATAGAACAGGTAGATGTAGACATCTGTGTGGAATCAGCAGACGACGGTGTAAAAGGAGTGCGCTCTTTCACTCTACAGTAGGATCTTGGGCCTCTGCACGGTTCTTTGTACCTGGCACTAACATGGACCTGTAAGGCTGAGTTCACACTTGAGTTAGTTGATCAGTTTTGGTAACTGTCCAAATAAGTGAAGTGTGCAGTGGTTCTAAGAGCGATGCCTTTCATGTGCGTGTCATACTGACTCACAGTATTGTTTCACTACCACGGCAGACTCCCTATGCGTGTTACTGCAAGGCACAGTGTTCTACACCACTATACAGGCTCTCTGCAGCCAGGAAATAGCTGTTTTATAACGTGATTTGCTACAAATTAATTTGGATCAATTCGAATCGTTTTGGAAAATTCGGCGAATTGGCCAAATCAAATTTTTTAAAAATTCGCTCGTCTCTAATTATTTTTTGTGTTTTGTTTTTATGGCGTTCTCTCTGCAGCAAAAATGACAAGGCAAATTCTTCCATTGGGTCATTACAACGAGCAGCTCATCTTACACACACACACATACAAATGCAATATATATATATATATATATATATATATATATATATATATATATATATCTCTTATATATATAAAACGAGTTTCTGTCTGTCTGTCTGTTCTTTATGCGTGACCAAACGACGGGACGTATACTCACCAAATTTGGGACACAGGTACATGAGGTGTCTGGGAAGATTTTAGAACAGGTCTCAGTTCTCTAGGATGTACCGTTCTTGAGATACAGTATTCCCTAAAAATGACTTGCATCAGCCAATACAAGCCTGCAAGTCTTTCACGCTTATTCCAACTGACATACACATGGTCACATGTCCCTTATCAACCAGTAGAAGCTCGCAGACACTTAGTCTCCACAGGCACACAGGTTTCCATAGCAACCAAGCTATTTATGACCTGTATTAGTCAATAGCAGTTTGCAGGTCCTTAAATATTCAGTCATATCACGTGTATCAGCTAATATAAGTTCACATTTAATTTACCAAGTTTCCATAACAACACAGCCATAAATAGACTGTACCTATACTGGACTTAGTGGCGTAACTAGGAATGGCTGGGCCCCAAGGCGAACATTTGACATGGGCCCCTCCCTGCACAAACCGCATTCCTTCACACACTATTATGCCCCATAGTGGCCCCTGCACACAGTATTATGCCCCATAGTGGCCCCTGCACACAGTATTATGCGCCATAGTGGCCCCATCCACACAGTATTATGCCTCATTGTGGACCACCCATGAACAATTATTATACCCTTGGGTCTTTTCAGACCAGAGTATAATGATTAGAGACCCAGGGGAGAATACAAACATAAAAAACAATGTTACTTAGCTCTCTCTGGCTCCAGCGCACTCCCCGATGCCTCTTCAATGTTGAACCAGACGTCACACGAGCCAGGCATGCGACACGATGCATAATGACGTTAGACTGGCCCACCTCACAGCCGTCTTCGCAGAAGGTGAAGCACAGGCGGCCGTGAGCAGGAGCAGGTATCGGTAAGTAAATAGGGCCCGTTACCTGCTGGTGTTTCCATAACAACCCAGCCATTTTTTTTCACTGCTGTAGGTCAGCTTTAAAGGGGCAGGGTGCTGTGGATGACACTGTTACACAAGGTCACAGACACACAGTTTTACTCGAGGTTTTCCATAACAACCGATCGTAGGTTTTCAGATACACATGATCACATGACGCTTATGGACCAATGGAAAATCGTAGGTTCTTCAGTCTTGACATACACACATCTTTACACCAGGTTTCCATAGCAACCAAGCTATTTATGACCTCTATGAGTCAATAGCAGTTCGCAGGTCCTTAAATATTCAGTCATATGACGTGTATCAGCCAATATAATTTCACATTTAATTTACCAAGTTTCCATAACAACACAGCCATAAATAGACTGTACCTATACTGGGCTGCCATACTGGATGTCAAGTGCAAAACTGGCCAATTCTTATGGGGCCACTACACAAACAAAAAATGAAATATACCCGTTTGAAGCCGGGGCCTTCTGCTAGTATATATATATATATATATATATATATATATATATATATATAGCATTTGAAAGTGTCCATAGACTTCTTCATCTGTGGGTACGGCAATATAAACTGAACTTGCACTGAAACAATCTTAGCATCTTGAACACTATAATGACTTATCCTTAGAATTGTGACAATTTTGTGCCATTGTAGGCGGATAGCCTAGACACTGCTATGTCGCATCCCAACCAAGCCAGTACAGTATATACAGTGGGGGAAAAAAGTATTTAGTCAGCCACCAATTGTGCAAGTTCTCCCACTTAAAAAGATGAGAGAGGCCTATAATTGACATCATAGGTAGACCTCAACTATGAGAGACAAAATGAGAAAACAAATCCAGAAAATCACATTGTCTGATTTTTTAAGAATTTATTTGCAATTTATGGTGGAAAATAAGTATTTGGTCAATAACAAAAGTTCATCTCAATACTTTGTTATATATCCTTTGTTGACAATGACAGAGCTCAAACTTTTTTTGTAAGTCTTCACAAGGTTGGCACACACTGTTGCTGGTGTGTCAGTCCATTCCTCCATGCAGATCTCCTCTAGAGCAATGATGGGGCTGTCGCTGGGCAACACGGACTTTCAACTCCCTCCAAAGGTTTTCTATGGGGTTGAGATCTGGAGACTGGCTAGGCCACTCCAGGACCTTGTAATGCTTCTTACGAAGCCACTCCTTCGTTGCCCTGGCAGTGTGCTTGGGATCATTGTCATGCTGAAAGACCCAGCCACGTTTCATATTCAATGCCCTTGCTGATGGAAGGAGGTTTGTACTCAAAATCTCACGATACATGGCCCCATTCATTCTTTCATGTACACGGATCAGTCGTCCTGGTCCCTTTGCAAAGAAACAGCCCCAAAGCATGATGTTGCCACCCCCATGCTTCACAGTAGGTATGGTGTTCTTTGGATGCAACTCAGCATTCACTCTCCTCCAAACACGACGAGTTGTGTTTCTACCAAACAGTTCTACTTTGGTTTCATCTGACCATTTGACATTATCTCAATACTCTTCTGGAACATCCAAATGCTCTCTAGCAAACTTCAGACGGGCCTGGATATGTACTGGCTTAAGCAGGGGGACATGTCTGGCACTGCAGGATCTGAGTCCCTGGCGGCGTAGTGTGTTACTGACTGTAGCCTTTGTTACGTTAGTCCCAGCTTTCTGCAGGTCATTCACTAGGTCCCACCGTGTGGTTCTGGGATTTTTGCTCACCATTCTTGTGATCATTTTGACTCCATGGGGTGAGATCTTGCGTGGAGCCCCTGATCGAGGGAGATTATCAGTGGTCTTGTATGTCTTCCATTTTCTAATTATTGCTCCCACAGTTGATTTCTTCACACCAAGCTGCTTGCCTATTGCAGATTCAAGCTTCCCAGCCTGGTGCAAGTCTACAATTTTGTTTCTGGTGTCCTTCCACAGCTCTTTGGTCTTCACCATAGTGGAGTTTGGAGTGTGACTGTTTGAGGTTGTGGACAGGTGTCTTTTATACTGATAACAATTTCAAACAGGTGCCATTACTACAGGTAATGAGTGGAGGACAGAGGAGCCTCTTAAAGAAGAAGTTACAGGTCTGTGAGAGCCAGAAATCTTGCTTGTTTCTAGGTGACCAAATACTTTTTTTTCCACCATAATTGCCAAATAAAGTCTTAAAAAAATCAGACAATGTGATTATCTAGATATGTTTTCTCATTTTGTCTCTCATAGTTGAGGTCTACCTATTATGTCAATTACAGGCCTCTCTCATCTTTTTAAGTGGGAGAACTTGCACAATTGGTAGCTGACTAAATACTTTTTTCCCCCACTGTGTGTTATATATATATATATATATATATATATATATATATTGTGATATTTCGAATAACCCAGAGCAGAACTTCAGGATTCTGATAATCCTGGGCATGGGATCTGTAATTGACATATAAGTGATAGCACTATGCATATAATAATATAATATATAATTAATGAGTGGCCCCACTAATACACAAACACAATTTGAGCATATACAGTACCATTAATGTTATTCATTTACTTACCTCCCTATAAGTATTCTGCCCAGTAGATATATTTGGTCATTTTTTAGCTTGTTAATTTGCAACTACGAATTGGTATTTTTTATGAATTAATGTAGTTTTATTGTTTATTATTGTTTATGGAATGCAAGATTTTAAGTACATTTAAAAAAAAAAAATAATCGTCATATAATAATTAAACATGAGTGCCTGTGGTAATTTTTTTGATTGAATAGTAAAATGGTTCTAAGATTTCAAAGTAAGTTAAAATATAAAAGCAATATTAATTTATAACTTCAAACACAACAATAGTCTAAGTTTTTTTCAGAGAAGACATTAAAGGTTTTTTTTTTTTTTTAAAAAAGGTGTGTTAGTGCTATTAATGGGTTAATAAGTGTAACCAAATACCTTTAGCAGTGTTTTGAGTGATTTATGGGTTTCTCTGGCATCTTCTACATTTGTTTACATGTGTAGCTTCCTGTTCTTCTATCCTACAACTACTATGATACATTCCTCTTAACTCAGAGCCAGAGGCGTAGCTAGCGGGGGGGCAGGGGGGACGGTGGCCCCGGGCCCACTGTCTCTCGGGGGCCACCTCGGGCCCGCCGCAGCACAGGTTACCCTCACACATCAACTGCATCGGCATCTGCATGACACCGATACATTTGAAATACATAGAGAACGAAGCCTCTCTACTCGTACGTCGCTCTCAAGCCACTTAAGTCCTGTGGCCTACGAGCTTCTCTAAGATGTCTGCGTCCTGGCACGGACGGCGCAGAACAGTGACGTCATTGCGCAGAAGTCTGTGCCAGGAAGCAGAAGTCCTGCTGCTTTAGTAAGTTGCAGCAGTGCCGGCGGCGGAGGTTCCTCCTCCTTCAGTAAGTGTCATAAAATTTTTTTTTTTTTTTAACTCACTTTGGGCATTTTAATTGGGGGTGGGGGGATGGGGGTAATACATTTGAGGTCATTTGGGAATTTAGCAAGATAAGAGGCCATAACTAATATAAGGGTTATTAGGGACTTTAATAAAAGAGGATATAAATTATAGTGAAAGGTCAGTGGGATCTGTATGAATGTAAAGGAAGATAATATTAGGGGGCATTGGGGCAGTAATAAAGGGGTTTTTCTAGGGAATAATAAAGTTTACTGATAAGAATTGTATTGGGCAAATTGGAGAGGAGGCGGGGAAGGTGAAACAAACAAAAAAAAAAAAACTCACTTGTCCCCGGGCTACCGATGTCTGCAGCCCTCTGCTACTGTCTGTCCAGGCACATGCACGCTGCTTCCCTGCTGCAAGTCCTGCACTGCACGTGATTGGCCTCAGCAGTGGCTGGAGACGACTCGGTGATGTCACTTATATACTGTTAGAGTAATCCTATAGGTAATCTTATATATCCTACATTGTAACCTCATATAGCCATACATATATACTCATTTATTATGAACCAATGTTTCAAAAGACTTTGTATTTCATATCACATGACCTTTCCTTGTTTTTACCATTTTTGTACATATCTCATTTTTATACACAGTAAACAATTTGTACTGCCAACTTTTTGTGTAGACAGTCTGACCAGATATGGTCACAGATATGGTTGAAGGATACGAGGGAGTCAAGAATACTTCATCCATCATTGTTAGGTAACATAAGAACTATTGTGTAACATGGGTTAAATATAATTTGAGATGAATTCCAAGAAATTGTGTAAAATCCCATATTTATATGCCAATAACCCATCCCCAATTTACGTAATAGGATTGATTGTTACTCTTGGATTATACTCTATAAAATAAACGACCAGTGGTCCTCCCACAGGATATCTCTGGCAGTTACTGACAAATCTGTGTCGTCTCTGTCTTATTACCGGTACCGGGTTGGGTTACACCTGACTTATTTACCTAATCTACCTAGGGTTATTTTTAACTCTGACATACATAACTGGGTCCTTTCCTGCCAACGCTGAGGCCACTGATGGCCTCAGCAATCACGTATGGCACGTGTCTGAACAGACAGTGGCAGCAGACAGAGCACTGGGGACAGGTAAGGCTAGGTTCACACTAGCGCTCGGTTTCCGTTTTTCGGGTCCACTTGGGGACCCGAAAAACGGAAACCCAATCCACTTGTAAAGCGATTACTATAGACTATAATGGGGTCTGCTGGGTTTCTGCCCAGTTTCTGCCTGAAACATGCGGAGAAAAAAGTCTTTCTGCATTTTTCAAACTGAATGGGGGACAGAATCCCTCAACGGGTTTCATGTGTTGGTGTGGACCCAGCCTTAGAATGATTTTTTAATCACCTACCTCACCTCCACTGTGATTTGTCCACTTCCTGGACAACCCCTTTAAAGCAGACCTTTCATGTCCTCATGAACCTGTGATTTTATATATCGGTAGAAAGCCGACAGTTGGCTTTCCCATTATGTGCCCCAGTGAAGGAGATATCAGTGCCGTTAGTTCCGTACATATCTGTCCCCACTGTCAGAAGGGCGTTCCTGATAGTCTAGTGTCATTGCTGGGCTGTGAAGAAGGCCCCCCTGACAGTACTCTAACATAACCTTGTACTGTCAGAGGGGGCATTCCTTATCGCCCTGCGATGACGCTGAGCTATGAGGAAGGCCCCCCTCCCCCAGTACATGTCTTGGGGGCCTTCTAACGGTGGGGAGACATTGGTGCCGAAACTAATGGCACTGTTATCTCCTCCTCCACCAGGGCACATAACAGGAAAGCCGACAGTTCGCTGAATTCTGTTTTAAATTATTTTAGGGGGTGCAGTTTTGAAAGTGTTGTTATTTATGGAGAGTTTCTAAAATTTCCTTTATAATCCCCTTCAGAACTGAAGTGGTCCCTAAATAATTAGTTTGGGGAATTTTTTTGTAAATCTGGAAAATTGCTGTTACACTTGTAAGCTTTCTAACGTCCAAAATAAATTAAAGGACGATTAAAAGATGATGCCAATATAAAGCAGAGATATGGTAGATAATATTTATAAATGTATTTGGGTGGTATGACTATCTGTCTGAAAAGCAGATCATTTCACATTTTGAAAATTGCAATTTTTTTCAAATTTCCATAAAATTTCCTATTTTTTTAATAAATAAATACAAAAATATTGATCAATGTTTATTACTACTACTAACATGAACAATGTGTCACGAAAAAACAATCTCAAAATCATTTCTGTAAATGAAAACGTCTCAAAGTTATTGCCATATAAAGTGACACACGTCAGTTTCGAAAAATGAGGCCTGGTCCTTAAGGTACTTTTAGGGTGTGTCTCCAAGGGGTTAAATAGGAAAACAACTGAAACCGATAGATATGAACTAGCTCACATTGATTAATTAATTTTTTTTTTTGCAACTATGCCATCCTGTCGTGCACTGCTATTGGCTAAGGGATATGAATAACTAAAACTAAAATTCAGTAGCGCATAAAAAGGGGAGTGTCCTAAAATAATTGTTCCTTAATTGTAATTGAGGTAAATGTTCAATTAATCATGATTTTGAATTAGGTTATAATCGCCCAGCCCTATCCTCTGGTGTACACCTAGTTTGTCAGGGGTTCATATTACAGCAAGATAATGATCCAAAACATACTTCTAAGTTATGTCAGAACTACTTAAGAAGACAAGAAAAAGCTGGTAGACTTCAAAGAATGGAATGGCCTGCTCAGTCTCTAGACTTAAACTCCATTGAGCTTGTTTGGAATGAACTGAACAGAAGAGTGAAAGCAAAGCAAGCAACAAGTAAAGCACATTGGTGGGAACCTCTGCAACAATGTTAGGAAGAAATTTCTCAACAATATCTGAATGCTACGGTAGAAAGAATGCCTCAATTGTGTAAAGCTGTTATATAAGCTAGAGGTAGCTATTTTGAAGAGTGAAAAATCTAGATTTAATCAGAAACAGAGTTGATCCATTATATTTATTCATTTTAAGGCTAGATACACACAAAAGTGGTGCAAAACGGATGTGAAAAACTTCTACGTTTCTTGGCCGTCTTGCACCCGCAGGGCATCCATTTTCACAGATCCCTCATACACAGTGATGAACCTAGCCTCTTTGCTGCCTGAGGCGAACTATCAAAAGACGACCCCCCCCCCCCCAAAAAAAAAAAAAAAAATATAAAATTGCGTTTTTAGCGTGTTAGCGTCACATACTGTTATTATCGTACAATAAACATACACAGACTTATGATACAGTTTTTAAGAATTCGTTTTTAAGCCACGTGGGTTCGTCCATCCACCAAGTGATACACCTATATATGGCTGCAGCCAGGCTGGATTCCCACCCAGTGGGGGAAAAAATCCATTTCTCAGGCTCAGTGGGGGACTCAGCAGACAGAGCCCCATCACTCAGGTATTTATCCTCTATCATTTAGGTGAATACAGTGCAGTAACATTTTGTGACTTACAGGTGACGTCTCTGACTAATCCTTCACATTTCCCTTCTCTTCCCTTTGGACCGCCATGACCACTTCTTCCAGATATGACTTGTCTCTGTAAAGTTTACAACACAGACATCTTTGGCTCCTCACTTTTCCAGGCATCCAACCCACATTGTCCTCACCTGCACTCCCATCCTGCTGCTACCTCCAATTATAAAATATATGATATAACCCCCCATAATGAATAACTCCCAAGTGCATCTTTATATTAATAATGTCTGTGTGTACCCTGTATAAATAGTGCCCCTTATTAATAATGCCCCAGGTGTTAACTAATTAAAAGGTTTTCCAGGTCATTAATAAACTAATCAGTGGGGCTCAAAAACCCAGGACCCCTACTGATCACCTGTTTGAATGAACTGTGGTACCTGTGTAAGCACCGTGACCGCTTCTCTGTTTACATAGTGTCATTCATCTCATAGTGGCCATGTAATGTAACCACAGCCTCATCCTATACATCGTATACACGTAATTACATCACACGGTCACTATAAACAGACAGCGTGTGATATAAAAAGGCGCCATAGCCCCTTCATACAGCTGATCGGGGGGGGGGGGGGGTCCACATCTCTTATTGATAATCTGTCCTAAGGATAGAACATCAATAAAAATGAGTTGGAAAGACCCTGTAATAAAGCCCAAGTGCCACCTTAAAGGGGTTGTCCAGGAAAACCACTTTTTTAATATGAGGCTGGGGAAGGTGCTCCGGTGTCTTCCAGCGTGTTCCAGTCCTGCTGCTCCGATGTTTTCTTCCCCTCAGAGGTCATGTCTGATGGCCAATTCCGTCAGAAGAGAACACCAGAGCAGCAGAACCAGACTGCGGTGGGAGACATCGGAGCACAAGGGACAGGTGAGTAGGTGTTTTTTTTTTAATACAGTATTACACGATATTATGGCCCACAGCGGCCCCTGCACACAGTATTACATGGTATTATGCCCTGCAGTGGCCCCTGCACATGGTATTATGCTCCATAGTGGCCCCTGCACACGGTATTATGCCTCATAGTGGCCCCTGCACACCTGCACACGGTATTATGCCCCGCAGCGACCCCTGCACTCGGTATTATGCTCCATAGTGGCCCCTAGACACAATATTATGCCCCGCAGTGGCCCCTGCACATGGTGTTATGTTCCATAGTGGCCCCTGCACACGGTATTATGCCTCACAGTGGTCCCTGATCTCGGTATCATGCTCCGTAATAGACTCCAGAGTATAATGATCGGAGACCCAGGTGGTGACAAACATAAAAACCAGTGTTACTTACCTGGGCTACGGTGCGCTCCCTGCTTTCGGCCCTCTTCAATGTCGCACAGACCAGCGTCGCAACATAATGAAGGCCGAAGCCTGCTGGGAGTAACATCGGATCACCGGAGAGGTGAGTAACAATGCTTTTTATGTTTATCACCTCCCCTGGGTCTCCGATTATTATACTCCGGGGTCTGAAAAGACTAGTAGTATTTGGCCTCACTTACCGATCCCTGCTGCCAATCACAGCCGCTTCTGATTCCCCCTTCTGCGTCCGATAACAGAAGGGGAAGCGGAGGCGGCCACAGCAGGCGTGGGGATCGATAAGTAAATAGGCCGTTACCTACTGGGGATACTCCAGCAGGTTACGGCCTATTTATATATAAAAAAAAAGTTATTGTCACCTACCTGCAATCCCATGATGGAGCCGCCGCCGCCGCCTCCTCTTCTTGTCCATGACTTCTGCGTCTCGGCGTAGGAGGCGGGATGACGTCGTTGTATCGCCGCCTGTTCTGACATGCAGAGGTCTCGTAAAGCAGCCCAGGACAGGTATTGCGCAGCTTTGTTTTTTTTAAAGCGGCCTGTCCTGGGCTGGTTTACATTGAATAAATAGTAAAAATGCCGCCCCCCAGACAGTGATGGACAGTGCCGCCTGAGGTGGCCGCCTCACTTCGCCTCATTAGCGGTGCATCCCTGCTCATACATTTCAGTGTATGGAGGCATCTGTGAAAATGGGCAATAATTAGAACATGACCTATATTTTGTCAAAATAATGGCCATGTGAATAGCCCCCATTCACTGACAGTGAAATTAATGATGCCGCGTGATGTCCACTAAAAAAAAAAAAAGGGAATGTCAGGTGAATGTAGCCTAATTTGTTTGCTTCTTCTATGCTTTCATTTTAACCACTTCCGTACCACTCATAGAGTATATATGACCAAGTGGTGGTTGTCTATTTCTGCAAGGACATACCGGTATGTCCAAGAAGAAATCAGCAGCTGCACGAGATCGTGCAGCTACTGAAACTGGGAGCCGGCAGTAACTTCAGCCGGAGCTCCCAGAGAGAAGACAGGGAAGGTTTATTACCTTCCCTGCCTTCCCGATCGCTGTGTATACAGCGCTCAATGAGTCGCCATCTTGTGGCTGCCCTCTGACCCACCGGTCATGTGATCCAAAAGTGTGTTCAAGAGCTGTTGGGTCCTACAGGACCCAGATCAGCTCTGTAGCAAGGTGCAAGTAACGTGCAGGAGGTTGTTTTCTTCCTAAATGTAACAGCCCCAGTTACAGGGGAAATCAGCCTCCTCCCCCCCAAAAAAGTGATCAGATGTCCCCAAAAGTCTATTATGACCTTATGGGGACACAATGTCCCCTTGCCGTTGGGGTTCCTCAGGGTTCGGTCCTAGGTCCCCTGCTCTTCTCCCTCTACACTGCACCCATTGGACAAACCATCACTAGATTTGGCTTTCGGTACCATCTTTATGCTGATGGCAGCCAATTATACACGTCATCCCGTGACATCACCCCTGCACTAATACAGAACACCAGTGACTGTCTCTCTGCCGTCTCTAATATCATGTCTTTGCTCTACCTGAGACTGAATCTCTCAAAGACTGAATTACTGCTGTTTCCGCCATCTAATAGATCTGTCCCTGATCCATTGCAGTCTCCGGCCTTACCATAACTCCTAGGCAGTATGCCCGCTGCCTTGGGGTTTTGTTTGACTCAGACCTTTCCTTCACCCCCCCATATCCAATCACTCGCACGCTCTTGTCATCTCCACCTCAAAAACATCTCCAGAATCCGCCCTTTCCTTACCACAGATACACTAAAGACACTTATTGTTGCCCTGATTCACTCTCGCCTTGACTACTGTAACTCCTTACTAATCGGTCTTCCCCTTACTAAACTCTCCCCTCTACAATCTATTCTGAATGCGGCGGCCAGGCTCATATATCAGTCTAGACGCTACCGCGATGCCTCCGGTCTGTGCCGATCACTACATTGGCTGCCTATTCAATACAGAATACAATATAAACTTATCACCCTCATTCACAAGGCTCTCCATAATGCTGCACCTCCCTACATTTCCTCCCTCATCTCTGTCTATCGCCCAACCCATACTCTCCGTTCACTCAATGACCTAAGACTAGCATCCTCTATTATCAGAACCTCCCACGCTCGTAAACAAGACTTCTCCCGAGTTGCACCACTTCTCTGGAATGCTCTATCCCAGACTATCAGATTAATCCCCAATTTCCACAGCTTCAAGCGTAAACTAAAAACATATCTTTTCAGACAGGCCTATCACAACTCCTAATGTAATCCCTTCCGTAGTTAGAATCCCTAAAGTGTACCCTCCTCTGTTTATGCTTCATCATTACCTCACAGGATATGATGCCGTATCAGACTAGCTTTATATGTGCAGGCACCATCTGCACGTTAAAGGACACGACTGGTGATGGCTCATACAGCTTTATATATAACCTCTATTACAAAATTGTCTGACCATTGCATAAGCAATGCTACGTCTATTGCCGCCCCCGCTACCTCTTGTGTCACCCCCTCTACCTCATAGATTGTAAGCTCTTGCGAGCAGGACCCTCAGTCCCAGTGTGTGAATTGACTATTTCTTTGTAATGTATCTTTTTTTGTCAGTACTTGAACCCTAAAAGTTGTACAGTGCTGCGGAATATGTTGGCGCTATATAAATAAAATGTATTATTATTAATATTATTAAAAAAAAAAAAAAAGTAAATAAAATAATTAAAAAAATAAATAAAATAATATGCCAATAACAATAAGACGCCCTTATTAAAGGTTATAGCCCCACCCCGGACAACACCATACAAAATAAAAATTACCGTAACGGAGAGGAAAAACTATTTTACAAGGTTTTTTAAGTAGCACTTTGTGTTATTAAATATGAAAAGTGAAAAACAAACACGTTTTTCCTCCTCTTTTGTTTATATTTTCCCGGACATAAAAAAAAAATTAAAACACATGCAAAAATAAAAACAACATAAAAATAAAGCCCTATGTGTCACCGAAAAAAAATGCAGAAATTAGTTGAATAACGCAAATGATAAAAATGTTATAGCCCTCAAAACCACACATACAAAAAATGTTCCTGGTCTGGAAGGGGGGTTAAAGCATCTGGTATGGAAGTGGTTAAAGAACACTTGAGACATTAAACTGTAAATATGTAAATAACTGTTTCAATAAAAACTGCAGAAATTGAGGTGTTTTAAAATTTTTGACCAGTAGCGTAAGTCATAATTTTAGTGAAACACAATCTGGTTTCACATGGCAATAATTTGACAATATTTTATGGACTGTATTTCAGCTTTAAATCTCATTCTGACTAAGGATCTAATGACCTGAATTTACGGCGACATAAATCCCTATGATTCTGTATGTATGTAGTATGCTGTAGTTCATGGTTGGAACAGAACTTTACATATTATAGCCATATGAATTAGCCTAATAGCACATAAGCAGTTGAATTTATCAACCTTCGGATTCCTCTTTAGTATCATCCATCAAGCTTCTCCAGTAACTGCAGATAAATTTTGCACAACGTTGAGGAGGAGTTTTGAGCCATTCCTCCTGTGTTTCAGTTCATAAATATTCTGGGATACTTTACATGTCTACAGTATGTGACAAGGCTACAATTACATCACATGGTCACTATAAACAGACAGCGTATAATATAAACAGGTGCCATAGCCCATGTTTATAGCACCCCATTTACACACACGATAATGTTCCACAGCAGCCCCTGCACACAGTGTTATGGCCCGCAGCGGCCCCTGCACACTGTATTATGCCTCGCAGCAGCCCCTGCACACAGTATTATGCTCCATAGTGGCCCCTGCACAGGGTATTATGCCCCACATTGGCCACTGCACACGGTATTATGTTCCACAGCAACTCCTGCACACAGTTTTATGCCCCATATTGGCCCCTGCACACGGTATTATGCTCCATATTGGCCCCTGCACACGGTATTATGCTCCACAGTGGCCCCAGCACACGGTATTATGCTCCATAGTGGCCCCTGTACTGGTATTATGCTCTATAGTGGCCCTTGCACTGGTATTATGCTCCATAGTGGCCCCTGCACTGGTATTATCCTCCATAGTGGCCCTTGCACTGGTATTATGCTCCATAGTGGCCCCTGCACTTGTATTATGCTCCATAGTGACCCCTGCACCCGGTATTATGCTCTATAGTGGCCCCTGCACTCGGTATTATGCTCTATAGTGGCCACTGCACTTGTATTATGCTCCAGAGTGGCCCCTGCACAGGGTATTATGCTCTATAGTGGCCCCTGCACTCGGTATTATGCTCCATAGTGGCCCCTGTACAGGGTATTATGCTCTACAGTGGTCCCTGCACAGGGTATTATGCGACATAGTGGACCACCCATGAACTATTATTATACTCTGGGGTCTTTTCAGACCCCAGAGTATAATGATTGGAGACCCAGTGGAGAATACAAACATAAAAACCAGAGTTACTTACCTATCCTGGACACCGGTGCACTCCTTGCAGCTTTCGGCCCTGTTTAATTGCGCACACACGTCACGTGATCAGGCCGGCGACGCGACCTGATGACGTCACCAGAGGCCTCAAGCCTGCTCGGAGTTACATCGGATCGCAGGAGGTGAGTAACACTGGTTTTTATGTTCCCTCACCAACCCTAGGCCTCCGATTATTATACTCCGGGGTCTGAATAGACCCCAGAGTATAATAATAGTAGTATTTGCGGCTCGCGGCCTCACTTACCGATACCCGCGGCCGCTCACAGCGGCATCCACTTCCCTTTCTGCGTCCCATAGCAGAAGGGGAAGCGGGGGCGGCCACGAGCAGACGCGGGGTAGGTAAATAAATAGGCCGTTACCTGCCGGGGATGCTCCAACAGGTTACGGCCTATTTATATATATAAAAAAAAAGTTATACTCACCTGCGATGCCTTGATGCAGCCGCCGCCGCCTCCTCTTCTTGTCCGCGACGTCTGTGTCTCAGCATAGGCGGCGTGATGACGTCATTGTATCGCCGCCTGCGCTGAGATGCGACGTCTTGTAAACCAGCCCAGGACAGGCCCCACACAGCTCTGTTTTTTTTTTTTTTTTTAAAGCGGCCTGTCCTGGGCTGGTTTACATGAAATAGTAAAAATGCCACCCCCCGGACAGTGCCGCCTGAGGCGGCCACCTCAATTCGCCTCATTAGCGGTGCGCCCCTGAACATAACATAAACAGGTAGTGCAAGCAAAGAAAATGCCCAATAGATCCCCAAACAATAATGAAATATGAACCCATCTGGATGGTGCAAACCCTGCTTTTGGGGTCTAAGAGCATGAATTGTGAGATTTAAAACATAATTTTTAATTTCCTTTTTGTTCCACCATCAGCACAATGAACCTTGCGACTCTGTAAGCCTTGTATAGCTTGTTTTTTTTGTTGTTTTTTTTTTTTTTTACGATGCTTGGCATTTCCTGCTCGTTCTCTCCGGCTCCCCTGTGGGGGACACTGGAGTCGAGTGTACGCTGGCTTGCGTACGTGATGACATCATTGTTAGTCCAGCAGGTCTCCTTCACTCCCCCTCCCTGTACTGACAATGGGAGGGGTTGAGCTGAATAGGAAGCCTTTTTCTTCCCTGAAAAAAAAAAAAAAAAAAAAAAAAAAAGGAGAATAAGGTGAAGAGAAAGAAAGGGCGTTTATTCTCTGTCACAGGAAGACATCTGCGCCTTCATTTCCTCTGCCTCATTGTTATTTGGCAGAGAGCATGCACACTGCGCATTTACAGGTTCATTTAAACAGACATCTGTTGTGCTTTTCTTGCTTTGTTATTTTTCCCCTTATACTTGATTTAAGGTAAATATTAATTTCCTTTTTTATGTTGTTTTTCGCCTAAGGTTTTCGGCTAACCTTTTCTTGTGTTTTTTCTGTCTTCTGCGTCTGGCGGTGACGAATACAATACGTGCCACCAGTGTCGACCAAGGGAACCCTCTGAGGAACCAACTACCAGAGATGTGGTTTGGGTTAAAGAATATGTCCAGGACACCAGGAAGGACTTGAAAGAGTCCTTAACTCATTTGTCCAAGCGGCCCACACACAGTGAGACATCCACTTCTGTCATACGATCTAATGAGGAGTTCAGGATCATAGAGGAAGCTAATTCTTCATCTGAGGATTCAGGTACCAATATAGCGAAATCGCTTTTTCCTTTGGAGAAAATATGGAGATTATTGAAGTCCATTGGGTCAGAGGACCATGATGTTGACAGTGGGGAAGCCCCTAATTCCACCCTAGGGCCTTCAAAGTAGATGACATGCTTAAATGAGCTATGTCCACCTAGTGGAAACACCCAGAGAAGTCCTGTGTGTTATCTGAGAGGTTCAAGATAATCTTCCTGATATCTGAGGACCAGTTGGCACTTAGGGTCCTCCTCCTAAGGTTGACATGGCAGTCGCCAAATTGTCCAGGCGAACACTTGCACCCTCTGAGTACAGATCTAACCTTTAGGATCCCATGGACTGCCGGGCAGATTGCTCCCTAAGGAAAGCGTATACAGCTTCCTCTGCACAGTGTTCAATTGGTATCGCTACTAGGAGGTAGCCAGAGGTAGCTAGAAAGCTGTACTCCGATCTCTCTTCAATAAAAAGAGATATTGATTCTGGGGTCCCAGAAGGAATTATTCTCCTCTTTGAAGGGTATAGCCCTTGAGCTGGTTAACTCAATAAAGCCTCTCTTCACCAGGTGAAGTTATCTGCCAAAGCTATGGCCTTGACTATGGCTACCGGCCGCCCCCTATGGTCGGGCAGGAACTCGATAAAATTATGAAAGGACTAGTGGACAAGAAAGGAAAGTCCCTTCTGCAGTCCTTCCGTGGACAGGGCATACAGCGTTGCAAAGGACAGTTTCCTCAAAGACCGCGACCTGCAAGAGGTCAGACGCATGGACGTTCCAGGTTCCAAAGAGGGAACCCCAACTGTCGTTTCTCCCATGACAACCGGAAAGTTAGAAAGCCAGATGTCCGACTATTACCTTCTCCCTACTCCAAGACTCGATGTTCCTGTGGGGGATGTCTTCCTTTTTTTCTAGATTTCTAAGAAAAAAAATCAAAACAGATTCATGGGTCTTGGAGATGGTTCGGTTCAGTTATCGCATCGATTTTTCTGTGCCTCCCCAGGACAGATTTATACGGACCACTCGCCTCCCTGCTGTCCTCAATACTGGACTATGTAAGAAAGCACGTCTTAGAAGAGATTCCACTGCAACATCTAGGGTCTGGAATTTATTCTCCAGTCTTCCTGGTTCCAAAAGGAGGATAGCCTTAGCAGAGGCATCATAAAGAGAAAATTCCGCTTAGAAACGGTGAAGTCTCTGATATCCATTTTCCAGCAAGGAGATTTCATGACCACTCTGGGCCTCCACATCCCTATTCTTCCTGCTCTCATGAAATATCTAAGAATTGCTGTGGTCATAGAGGGTCGTCTGAGACACCTCCAATTTATCGCACTTCCATGTCGGGATAACGTCAGCACCCTACATATTCACCAAGGTGATATCTGTGGTATCCATCTCTGAGAATCCAGGGGATCACAATTGTTCCTTATCTGGATGACTGGCTGTTAAAAGCCTCTTCAAAAGAGGACCTACTACAGCATCCATCCACCACGGCAAAATTTCTTCCACAGTTCGGTTGGGTTATAAGTTGGGAAAGTCCCAAATATCGCCAGCAACCCAGAAGACATTTCTAGGGTTTATTATTCATATGGGTTTATGATTCAGGCCTAATGAGAATTTTCTCTTCCTCCCTCCAGAAAGGAAGGAATAATCAAGGCCGTAAAAGTCCTACTGGTTCCTCGGCCAATGACCATCAGGACAGACATGAAGGCATTGGGACTGATGCCATCGGCTGCAGAGGCAGTTACAGTTATGGCATCTTCACCCCCTGCAGAGAGAAGTCCTGTGGGCCTGAGATCACAAAAACAGCGGTCTAGACAGAAGTTTTTTCCTTTCTCAGGAAGCCTGCTCATCCCTCAAGTGGTGGATTCTGCTAAGAGATGGAAAGTCCGCGGTCCAGCCTCGCTGGACCCTTTTGACTACAGATGCATCACTCACAGGTTGGGGATCTCCTAAGCAACATTCCAACCCAAGGGTCTTGGAATTTCCTCGAAAAAAATTATGTCATGCAATTGGAGAGGACTCCGAGCGGTGCGTTTGACACTACTTCAATTTGCAGTCCAGTTTAGAGACAAGGCAGTCCGAATGAGATCGGAGAATATGACAACTGTCCTTTACTTGAACAAGCAGGAAGGAACTTGGTCACAACCCCTTCTAAGTGAAGTGGGGAAAATCTTGAGTTGGACAGAGAAGAACCTAAACCCATCTTGCTGCTGTACATATCCAAGGTTCACTGAATATAGTGGCGGATCAATTAAGTCATTTCATCACTGTTCCAAGGGAATAGTCTCTACATCCAGAGGTCCTTTAAGCAATCACTCTGAAATGGGGTCATCTACAGGTAGACCTGATGACAACCAGATTCAATGCCAATGTAGAGAAGTTCTGCTCTTTATACAAGGAGGACAATTCCTTGGCTGTGGATGCCCTGTCCATCCCTTAAAGGTTCAGGCTGGCATACATATTCCCTCCAACCTCCATGATACCAAGGGTATTGATTATGATCAGACAGGACCAAGTCTCTGTAATCACTATCATTCCATTCTGGCCAGAGAGAGCTTGGTTTTCCCAGCTCATAAAGATGAGTCATGGGATATATTTGAGGCTTCCCTGATTCAGAACCTGGTGTCTCAGGGGCTCAGGCTCTGCCAGGATATGAAATCCTTCAATCTGACAGCCTGGAGGTTGACCAGTCCCTATTACGATCTAAGGGATTCTCAGAGCCATCCTAAGTACTCTTACTAAAACAGAGTCTATGAATAAGAACTATGCCCAGGTTCGAAACATCTCCTGGGCATCAAGCAAAGGAATTGAGAGCTCTAATCCTTCCATTCCAGAGATCCTGGAATTCCTTCAGGACAGCTTGGACAAAAGCCTTAGTCCTTCCACTTTGAAGATTCAGGTTGCAACCTTGTCAGCCTGCTTAGGTAAGCAGCTTTTCATAGATCCGCTGGTTAAAAGGTTTTTTAAAAGTGCATCCAGGCTCAGACTGCCTGTTACCCACCCAATTCCCCAATGGGATTTATCTACAGTTTTGAAGGGATTTTGGGATCCCCCTTTTTGATATTAAATTTCTTATACTAAAAACAGTGTTTCTATTGCCCGTAACCTCAGCTAAGAGAGTTGGGGAACTTCAGGCTTTATCTTCAGTAGAACCTCACATATCCTTTCATCCAGATAGAGTGCAATTAAGGTTTATGCCAGGGTTCCTGCCTAAGGTACCCTCATATTCTAACTTGAACCAAGTTATTTCTTTACCAGTTTTTCTATCCCAGTCCGTCAACCCCAGAGGAAGTTAAAATTTACTCCCTGGTTGTTGCCAGATGTCTCAGAATTTATATTCAGAGATCTCTGCCCTCTTACTGGGAAGAATAAAGGGCTCAAGGCTTCTAAGACCTCCTTGGCCTGCTGGATTAAGGAAGCCATACACTTGGCTTTTACTTCACTGGGGTTAGACCCCCCTGAGTTGGTTCAGGCTCATTCTACGAGAGCCGTTTCCGCCTCCTGGGCGGAAAGGAACTCCATTCCTTTGGAACAAATCTGTTCTGCAGCTTCTTGGAGCTTTCTCCATACCTTTGTAAATCATTAAAGATTTACAACCTGGGGTACGGAGGCCACTTCCTTTAGCCATTCAGTTTTAAGTTCTATTCTTCAACCCTCCCTATGGTTTCTTCTTGCTAGATCCCCAGTATTGTGCTGCTGGTGGGATGAAAGGGAAGCATACAGTCATGGCCAAAAGTTTTGAGAATGACACAAATATATTTTCACATGATCTGCTGCCCTCTGGTTTTTATGTGTGTTTGTCAGATGTTTTTATCACATACAGAAATATAATTGCATTCATATTATGAGTAACAGAAGCTTATATTGACAGAATGAGTTAATGCAGCAAGTCAATATTTGCAGTGTTGACCCTTCTTTTTCAGGACCTCTGCAATTCTCCCTGGCATGCTCTCAATCAACTTCTGGACCAAATCCTGACTGATAGCAGTCCATTCTTGCAGAATCAATGCTTTAATTTTGTCTGAATTTGTTGGTTTTTGTTTGTCCACCCGTCTCTTGATGATTGACCACAAGTTCTCAATGGGATTAAGATCTGGGGAGTTTCCAGGCCATGGACCCAAAATCTCTATGTTTTGTTCCCTGAGCCATTTAGTTATCGCCTTTGCTTTATGGCAAGGTGCTCCATCATGCTGGAAAAGGCATTGTTGAGCGCCAAACTGCTCTTGGACGGTTGGGAGAAGTTGCTCTTGGAGGACTTTCTGGTACCATTCTTTATTCATGGCTGTGTTTTTAGGCAAGACTGTGAGAGAGCCGATTCCCTTGGCTGAGAAGCAACCCCACACATGAATGGTTTCAGGATGCTTTACAGTTGGCATGAGACAAGACTGGTGGTAGCGCTCACCTCTTCTTCTCCGAATAAGCTGTTTTCCAGATGTTCCAAACAATCGAGAAGGGGATTCATCAGAGAAAATGACTTTACCCCAGTCCTCAGCAGTCCACTCCCTGTACCTTTTGCAGAATATCAGTCTGTCCCTGATGTTTTTTCTGGAGAGAAGTGGCTTCTTTGCTGCCCTCCTTGAGACCAGGCCTTGCTCCAAG
Source organism: Leptodactylus fallax (assembly GCA_947044405.1). NCBI lineage: Eukaryota > Metazoa > Chordata > Amphibia > Anura > Leptodactylidae > Leptodactylus > Leptodactylus fallax. Next base: position 7,687,368 of record CAMRHE010000024.1, read on the forward strand.
AGTCTCCGCCTCACAGTGCGTGCAGATGCACTCACACCTGCCTGCTGCCATTCCTCAGCAAGCTCTGCACTGCTGGTAGCCCGATCCCGCAGCTGAAACACTTTTAAGAGACGGTCCTGCCGCTTGCTGGTCTTTCTTGGGCACCCTGGAGCCTTTTTGGCACCAATGGAACCTCTCTCCTTGAAGTTCTTGATGATGCGATAGATTGTTGACTGAGGTGCAATCTTTCTAGCTGCAATACTCTTCCCAGTTAGGCCATTTTTGTGCAGTGCAATGATGACTGCACGTGTTTCTTTAGAGATAACCATGGTTAACAGAAGAGAAACAATGATGGCAAGCACCAGCCTCCTTTTAAAGTGTCCAGTGGTGTCATTCTTACTTAATCATGACAGATTGATCTCCAGCCCTGTCCTCATCAACACCCACACCTGTGTTAATGGAGCAATCACTGAAACGATGTTAGGTGGTCCTTTTAAGGCAGGGCTGCAATGATGTTGAAATGTGTTTTGGGGGATAAAGTTCATTTTCTAGGCAAATATTGACTTTGCAAGTAATTGCTGTTAAGCTGATCACTCTTTATAACATTCTGGAGTATATGCAAATTGCCATTAGAAAAACTGAAGCAGTAGACTTTGTAAAAATTAATATTTGTATCATTCTCAAAACTTTTGGCCATGACTGTAGATTATGATGTTAATCTGTTTTCCCTTAGTCCCAACAGCAGCACAAGGCTCCCTCCCTATGTGTTATGGAGGGGGTTAATGTTTAACCATTTATTTGCTCATTAAAAATTGCATTCTGCCTACCAGCACACAGGGGCAGAAATACCCCAGTATTGTGCTGCTGTTGGGACTAAGGGAAAAAAGATTAACGTCATAATCTACGAATGTCTACTAAAAAAATGCTTATACATAAATGACACACATGACAACACATCATAATCCAAAAAGCATACATGATTATTCCCCAGCCCAAACAGCTTCATTAACCACTGAATCAACCACAATCTTGAAACATAGGTAAAGCGAGCCCACTGCTAAAAGGGCTGTGGCTGGGTTTCCTTATTTTACCCTTAAAGGGGTATTCCCATTTCAAAGATCCTATCTAAACTGCTATCTTATGTTAATTCACACTACTCTGTTCTCCTCCTCCAAAAGACCTTAACTCCACCTTTCTTTGGTTGTCCACTACTTCTTGCTGCAAACTCTTTCACCCCTTTGCAGCACAGACTTGGCCATCACCTGGTTTTCTGCATACCTCACTAACCGCACATTCTGCGCCTTCCAATCGCACACCACCTCCTCACTGAAACCACTTTCTGTATGTGTCCCTCAAGGCTCTGTGCTGCGAGTCCCCCCTCTTCTCCATTTACACCTTCAGCCTTGGCCAATTCGCAGAATCACATGATTTTCAATACCACTGCTATGCCAGTGACACTCAGCTATATCTCTCTGGCCCTGACATTATAGCTTTGCTGTCCAGAGCTCCAGAGTGTCTAGCAGACATAACCTCATAACCCACTTTCTCAAACTCAACATAGAAAAAACAGAGTTAATCATATTCCTCCTACCTCACACAGTTCCCCTACCTGACCCAGCTATCAAAGTTGATGGTGCCACACTTACGTCACAAGTTAACTGCCTGGGGTAACCTTTGATCCTACCTTATCCTTGAAGCCTCACATCCAAGCCATCAACATCTTCTGCCACCTCCAACTCTAAGAACATCCATCAAATCCACTTCCTCACTCCTGAAACTACAAAAATGCTAGTCCACGCCCTTATAATCTCCCACTTAGACTACTGTAACACCCTTCTCCACGTCATGCCACCAAATGCACTTGCCCCATTCCAGTCCACCCTAAAATCTGCCGCTCACTTAATCCACCTCTACCCCCGTTTTCATCAGCCTCTAACCTCCACTACCCATTGTTCAATGAATAGAGTTTGAAATGCTAATGCTGACATACAAATCCATCTACAACCTGTTCCCTTCAAACATCTCTCATCTAATCTCCCACTACCTACCCATACATACATACATCCTCCCAATTGTTTACACAAGGTTGATTAAATCCCTGGCCTGGTCAGTTCTTAGCTAACATCTCAGGATGGGTGACGTGCCTCACTGGAGGAGAGTGGGGAAGAGTTCTCCAGGATTGCATTTACTCTCAGAGCTGTTATCTCCTTCTCTTAGGTACTGGGTTGAGATGGACACACTGCTTCATAATGAACCGAGTTTGTCCTGAATATTCCAAGTTGTTCCCTTTTTAGTTTCAATAATTTTTATTTGGTTTTCACAGTAAGTGTAAGAAACAATATTGACATACATTGCACTATACATTTTGTTTTGGATTCGTCCATGGTATATTCTTTGAATTGTACATCAATGAGACAAAGATAAAGACTGTATAAATGTTAAACAATAACAATAACATGTAGGCACTTTGTTAAGGTTAGCGTGAGATACCTCAGAGACCTTCTTCCATGTTTTCTACCCCTTCTCCATTCCCTCCATCTCCACACCCACTGCGATGTACAAGAGCGGATTCCGTATAACTCCGTGGTTCCCGCTATGCGACAAATCGAGAATTAATCCACGCATCCCACACCCTTTCAAAGCTATGATATGAGTCATTTCCCAGTACAATTACCCTCTCGTAGGTATATGTATTGTTAATGGCTAGCAACAATGCGGAGTCAGACGGAGGGGTCACTGATCTCCAATTTTGTACCAACATTAATTTGGCTATAGTCAAGATTTTACATAGGAGTTTTTTATAGTTATTCCATTCCTCGGGAATTCCAATTAATAGGATGGCCAGAGGTGAGGTGTAGGGGAGGTGAAAATTGAATATTTCTGATAGCATGTCAAAGACTCTATTCCAGTATCCACGAATTATGGGGCATTGTCCCAAAATATGGAGAAGGGTTCCTCTCCCTCCACATCCTCTCCAGCAACTCCCAGAGACGGAAGGGTATATCATTTGTAAAGTGGATGGGGTTCGGTACCACCGTAAAGTAATTTTCATCGCTGTTTCTATGTGGGTGCTACATTTTAAGGATGAGTGACTTAGTTTGATTGCTTGTTCCCACTCAGTTAAAGTAATGACTCTTCCCAAATCCCTCTCCCAACAACGGAATGGTATAGATCTAGTAAAAGTCGCTACTCCATCCATCTTGTCATATAGAAACCGTAGTCCCCTCATCTTAGTCGACAACCAGGTGAATATCGTACTGTGGGGTAATTTCGATACCGGGTTCTTAGATATAAAGTGACATATTTGAGAGTATTTGAGGAAGTCACCACCATGAATTCCAAATTTCTGTGTTATATCTTTAAATGGTAAAAATTGTGTGGTATCAGACTGTAAATGGGAGACCTGTGTAATTCCCTTCGCCTCCCATCCCGAAGTTACCAGGTCCTCTATCGCCCAGGCCAGAAGTGACAAAGGCATCTCTGAGGCACAAAACTGACTTGTAGAGTTTGCTTTCTCGTGAAGCAGCTTCCATGCGGTCACTGCTGCTTGCATGACTGGGGATAAGGACTCAGGCATAGGAATGCTCCAAAAGGGTGCCCACAGGGCATCCGCCAATTTTAAGGGATATATAAACGATTGCTCTATGTGTATCCATGGAACCGAGGTGTCTGCTAATCTCCATCTAGCACATTGCGTAACCAAGGATGCTATATAGTAATTCTTTACCACTGGTACTCCTAGTCCTCCCGCCTCTTTTTGTTTAAATAGGAAACTTTTATTGATTCTAGGTCTCTTTCCACTCCATATGTATTTTGAAATCATCCTTTTCATGGTTTCGAAAAACGCAACCGGGATGGATATCGGGAGTGTGCGAAACAGGTACAGGAGTCTAGGCAATAATAACATTTTGAAAGCTGCGACCCGTCCCATCCAAGACACGTCTATTTTGGACATTCGCTCCATCTCATCCTGCATTATTTTCAACATGGGTGTATAGTTATTTCTATATAGGGCCCCTGTGGAAGGTGTCACCTGTATTCCCAGATATTGAACGCCCTCTTTCCTCCAGTCAAAATCATATTGCGATTGTAGGGGTTGAAGCAACGGGGGAGGAATATGTAAAGGTAGGGCTTGTGACTTGGCCATGTTTAGTTTATAAAATGATAAACGTCCGAAATTGGCAATAATCTCCATAAGTCGGGGAATAGATTTTTGTGGTTTGGACAAAGTAAGAATAATATCATCTGCATAAAGTGATATAAGATGAGTTTTGTCCCGTATAGCAATGCCACCTACTTCTGGGTCCAGTCTAAGTATCTGGGCCATCGAGAGAACAAATATCAACGGCGAGAGGGGGCACCCCTGTCTAGTCCCGTTCGTTATTAAAAAGGGATCCGATACTACCCCATTAGTGAATACTCTAGCAGGTGGTGCAGAGTACAGCGCCTCAATTGCTCTTAAAATAGCTCCAGCGAACCCCATGCTCCTGAGCACCAAGAAGGCATACGACCAGCAAATGCGGTCAAACGGCTTCTCGGTGTCCAATGCGAGAATCACCGCCTTCATTTTTCTAGAATTGGTGTGGTGTATAATATTCAAAATGCGTCTAGTATTGTCGTATGATTGCCTCCCCTTCACGAATCCCACTTGATCGTGGTTTATTAGGCTCGGAAGACAAGCAGCTACTCTATTCGCTATAATTTTGGTGTAAATTTTTAAATATGAGTTTAATAGGGATATTGGTCGAAAATTTTGGGGGCTGATGGCAGGCTTGCCCGGTTTAGGCAGCGTCACCACCAGGGCCTCCTGATTCTCCCTCGGAATAGTTCCAGAGTCCACCGCAGCTGTTAAAAAGGACAGCAGCGGTTTTAGCAGGATTGGAGAAAACTTTTTGTAATATTCGTTAGTAAGGCCATCTGGGCCCGGGGATTTTCGAGGTGGCAGCGACTTGACTACTGACATCAATTCTGATGGCGAGATGGGCTCATTCAAAGAGTTCAATTGTATTTCTGTGAGTGTTGGTAATTGAGTGCTTGCGAGAAACTTGGCAATTTCTTGTTTCGTTGGATGTGTTACAGAGGAGTCCTCTCTAATGTTGTATAAGCCTTCATAGAAAGCTTTAAAGGCATTGGCGATGCCACTAGGGTCATAGATTTTGTGGTTGCCATCTTTACTCTGGAGAAACGGGATTTTAGACTTTGCATGTTTTTGCTTAAGTTTGGACGCTAGAAGCTTGCCTGCCTTGTTAGATTGAGAGTAATAAGTCGCTTTCGCCCTTTTCAAGTTTTTCTCATAGTTATGCAGTAGACAGGCTGTCAGTTGATGGCGTAGTGTCACCAACTTTGCTGCATTGGAGGGGGAAGGAGACTTTTTGTTACTATTATCTATAGATTTTATTTGGTGCAGTAGTCGATCAATTTCTGCTAACCTAGTTTTCTTTTCAATGTGTCCTAGGTGAATAAATGTTCCTCTGATAAAAGCTTTGTGCGAATTCCACAATATGTCAGGGCTAGGGGCAGAGGGAGCGTTGGTCCGAAAGAATTCCTTCAGATCATTTTCCAAAATTGCTTTATATTTTGGCTGTGACATTAAGAATTCATTGCACCTCCATACGTATGCTCTGGGGCATTCATATTTTTCTCTGAGAGTCAAGGTTATTGCCGCATGGTCTGACCATGTTATTTGTGAAATATCCGATTTCACGACAAGGGGAATACTAGCTTGTTCTATTAAGAATAGGTCTATTCGTGAATAGCTATTATGTACAGTAGAATAGTAGGTATAATCTTTTTCAGTATTATGAAGGATGTGCCATATATCAAATAAGTCATGGCGCCATACAGCCTGCGAAAATGAAGGATGACGTGTCGTTATGCCAGAAGTAGTGTCTACCACTGGGTCCGGAGCCATGTTAAAGTCTCCCATTAATACTAGGCATCCTTGCTTTCTTTTCTCCACTACTTTCATAAGTCTCCCCAAGAAAGACACCTGCCTTCTGTTTGGGGCGTAAACCGAAACCAATGTGTATGTGACGTTGTTAAGGATACAGACTAATATGACAAATCGTCCTCCAGGGTCAGCATGATGGGACACCAACTGAAATGCCACTGAATCTCTGATCCCAATTAGTGTTCCCCTGCGCTTGGAGGAGCAATGAGCGTGAAATAAATGTGGGTATGAGGAATGTCTAATACGAGTGGCATCTATCTCTAAAAGATTTGTTTCTTGAACTACAAGAATGTCACAGCCTCGAGCTCGGGCCACTCGCCATAAATTGGCTCTCTTTTGAGGGGAGTTCAAACGTCTGACATTCATTGACATGATATTAAGTACCATACTTTACAGTTAGTAATGCTGCAATGGTCTTACCACAACCACCCACATCAGAAGTTGTCAGTAGCAATAGGAAGCAGGTTCGTCCTTGTGTACTCACGTCGTCCCAAGTGCCAAAACCGAGGAGAGAACAAACTATGGAAACATTGAAACCCGTGGTTAAGCCACCTAAATAAAACAAAAAGAAGAAATGTGGTACAGCAGACCAGCGGCTGTTGTAATCCTGGGGGGATGAGTTCAGCAGTAGTGGACATGCGAATTCCCTTGTAAGGTGAGTCTCTAGCTGTGCAGCCCTTTTGGTGGACTAGGGGTTTTCGTTCGATGCCATCCGTCAGACACTGGGCCAGGTGGTGGTTTGAGCGTCGGGTCAAGGATCGGAATGTCCCATTTATTTAGCAGCTTCTTGCCGTCTTCCGGAGATTTGATAACATGAGTAAGGTTGTCCCGGGATATGATCACTCGGACCGGGAATCCCCATTTATATAGGATGCTATGGTGGCGTAGTGCTGTAGTAATAGGGATGAATTGCCTTCTCAATTGTAGCGTTGCGGCCGAAAGATCGGAGTAGATGGAAATTTTATGATATAGGTCAGGTAGACGGCCAATTTTCCGTGAGGTCAGCAGCACCAGTTCTTTAGTGCGGTAAAAATGGATCTTTGCTAAGACATCTCTGGGTACGGATTTGTCCAGGTGTGAAGGCCTTGGGACTCTATGCGCTCTATCAATGGTTAAATCCATTATCGTGAGATTTGGTAGTAGCGTGCGTATCAGGTCTTGAAGGAAAACTGTCAGATTACTCGCAGATACTGACTCTGGAATCCCTCTAAACTTCAAGTTGTTGCGCCGCGAGCGATCCTCCAGGTCTGCTATTTTAGCTTTTAGAAACGACACGCCTTTTTCCACCTCACAGTGAGCATCTATAAGAACATTGTGGGATTCAGCAAATTCCGCCATTTTAGATCCACATGAACAGAGCGTTTTTGCAATTCTTGGAGGTCTCTATCTAGCAGTTTAACCATTAAGGACATATCAGTTGTCAGTGATTTACAAAAGGCCATTAGCATATTTTTCATGGAGGCTTCAGTAAGTAAACTTTCTGTAGCTGGAATATTTGCAAAAAAGTCGGTAGATGGCACATACTGTGTGGTATTGCTCACCTCAGACTCGGTATGCTGGAGCCTGGGCTTCTGTTTGACCGGGCTAGCGGTGGGCGAGTGGGGTGTCTCCACATTGTTCAGGCCTGTAGGCCTCGGTGTGTCGGCAGGAGAAGGCCCTGGAACCGCGCTTGCCCCGGCCCGCCTGGGAGACGGCCCCGATGCCTCCGGACCCCCGCACTCCAACAGCTGCGGTATCGACGGCGCTGAAAACGTTCTCCGCTGAGCGGAGAGGGTGAGCGGCTCCTCCGGAGGGTCCCGAGATGGAGTAGAGGCCCCGGAGACAGCGCTGGTTCCCGGACCATCGCCATTTTGATCTTCCCCTCCTCCGTGGGGGAAGTAAAAATCTGAGATTTTCTGCGGTTTTACCGCAGATTTTCTCTTTCTCGGCATCCCCGAAGGTAGGAAGCGTTCCCGATGTCGTTTGGGTAAGAGCAGTCCACGGGCACGACGCTATGTCTGTCGCTGTACGAGACTCAAGCCTGGAGCTGTACAATTATGCGGCCATTTCACTCCACGGTAGGCTACGCCCCCAAGTTGTTCCCTTTTTAATGAAACTGAACAAATGGCAATTTGTCCCAGATGAATAAAAATGACCGCTGCCATGAGAAAATGACTGCTGCCACGTGTTTGACCAGGAAATGCAGAAAAGTCGCGTGTCCATGATTTAGACACTGTATATGATGTTGCACCACCACCTGACAGCCTCTTAGCCAATAGACAGTGGTAGGTGGACCTTACAGTGCTGATGTAATATTAACTATAAAAGGTTGTGCACTCGTGATGAGCCTTTTGTTGCTGTAATGGTGGAAATGCAAATACAGCTATGATCCATCTCATTGCATCATAGAACTAGAAGAACTTAGTCAGAGAATCAAGCAATTACACAGGCAGGCAGAATAGTGCTAGAAACAAATAGAGATAGGATAGGACACACAGACATGACAGTTAACTCTTTAATTGGCAATAATCTGTGAGCAACTTCAAGGTCAATCTTTCTTAGAGTGAAGCTTTGAATGTTACCTTGCCCCCCGCTGAGGTTGCCCACCTGGCTGCACAGTTTCCTTTTAAGTGGCAGCCCCGCTCCATTAAATACTTGAGGATTCAGATTACATCTGATCCTACTAGCCTTTTCAAACATAACTATCTTTGCCTCCTAGAGGGAACTGAGGAAATACAGTGAGCTTGGCCTCTCTTGTTTTCGTCGTATTAACGTGTTGAAGATATACATTGTCCCCTGTTTCTTGCACTTGTTCCAGGCTCTATCAGCTCGGGCCCTTCGTTCCTTCTTCTCAAGGCTACAGTCGGTCTTCGGCTGTTTTGTCTGGGGTTCTGCTTGCAGTCAACTCTGCTTCCAAACGCTGACGCGTCGCAAATGTGATGGAGGTTCGGGACTTCCTGACACCATCTGTATTATAAATCAGCGATCCTGCTATGCCTCTTTGATTGGTGTTACCAGGGCTCCAATAAACAGTGGTTGGCCATCGGAAAGGATTTACTTTTGGTTTCCCTCCCTTCCTTGTGATCCCCGCCCACTTCTGCCCACGGCATGTGCAACACACGTTCCTCTCTGTGTATTTCCTTTCGGTGTGGGATTCGGTATGTCATGGTGTGAGTATTGCAAGGGTCCCTTGAACCCATTGTTCCATAACCCAGTGTTCCAACCTGGCTGCTCCTGCCATCGGTTCTTGTGGTGGTCTGACCGGGACTACATGAGAATGCGCAGTTTTCTAGAGTTGGGATCTCTTCCCTCCCTTGACCAGCTGTGAGCTTTCAATTCAGACCTCTCTTTGTCTTGGCTTGAATGCCACCAGCTTCTTTGCTTTCTCCGCAATTTCTCCTTGGCGTCCTTCCTCTGATGCCACTGCACTGGAAAAAGCCCTTCTGCAATCTGATACTCCGACGCGCGTCGTATCCCTTCTCTATGGCATTCTCCTGGGTGAAGCCACCTCAGGTGTCCCTCTGTACACCGTGCTTTGGAAGCAGGACTTGCAGACAAATGCCAGTTTCTCCTGCTGACTGGTCTAGATCTTTCTTGTTTACCCGCAAACTACTCCTGCCATGCAGTGCTCAGGAGAAGAACTTTAAAATTTTAACCCGGAGGTATCTGTGTCCAGACTTCCTCCACAGAATATACCCTGATGTCTCTGACTGGTGTTGGTGCTGTTGCTCCCTCCTTCACATTTGGTTGCACTGCGCGGGGATACGACCATTTTGGAAGTCTGTATTTAACCTTTATATTTGCAGTCGTGACCTCCCCCTCCCCCGAATTGGCCCTTTTTTCCTTAATCCCTCGCAAATTCTCTAAGGTGAAGGGCGACCTCCTGCGTCACTTCCTTGCGGCAGCCAGAGCAGTCATCCCCCGACACTTGTGCAGTGCAGCCTCTCACTGTGAAAAAAATATTTATAATATAATATTCATTACTTAAGTGTTTTTTTAAACTGCGCATATATACACAGTAGTGAAGCCTTCACTTATCTAAAAAAATAATGTACTTTATTTAAATGGGATTTTGTTTGTGTGTTCACCCAATATACAGTCTAGCATGCACTAATCTGAAAAAAAAAAAACTCGTAATTAAATTAGGGTTTTTTTATATGCTTTTATATGTTCATTTGTGACGGAATGTTGTCATTGTTAATCTGAATTAACCTGAGTTAACCTAAAACTAATCTTGATCCCAAGCCATCTTAACCCGAAATGAAACAAATCTTGACAGGTTCGCCCATTTCTAGTCCAGGACAATCAGGTCAGGGAGAAGTGTTGAGATTAGTGCAAGCCCACTGTTTGTCCTGGCAGCATGTTATTTTTCTCTTCAAACCTGTAATCATAATAAATTATCTCTCATGGTAAAGGCAATGTCTATATCTTCTGAGGTACTTCATAGTGTCCTGTCCATCAAACAGTCAAAACCTGCAGAGAAATGAGAGAAAGAAGGAGCAGGCACAATGGTGAAAAAGGAAGATGGTAAACCCCTTTAAATTCGAGTATTTGTTGGTTTATGTTTTACTTTGAGAACTGTCCACACTAACCAATCTTCTACAATCTACACTTTCCAAAGATGTCTTTCTTACTCTGTATTGCAGCTCTCTAGAGTAGAAAGTGAAGACCCAGCAGGACAGGAAATGCCCCTAAAGCTATTTTCAGCTGACTTGTATAAGAATAAAATCCTGATTTTCATGAAAATGGAGCTGCCATTCAGAGCAAGAAAGACATATTTGGACTGTAGAAACCACCCTACAAAGTACTGTCATTAGTTTGTTACCAATTTTCCTACTGACAGACTGCCTTTAAATGAAGTGCCTTTTGCCAATTAGCACTTGGATAAGTCATTAGAACATAGGTTCCCTGTACTGTGGATTGTACAAAAATCAATGTAGAAATACAAGTAATTCCAAAGGGTTTACTTATTCTTTTTTGTAGCTGTATAAATGTGTTGTGTATAACTCAACTATTGGCATTCATCATTGTTAGTAAAGGAAAAAATAAAACTAATAAGCTAGTTTCCAGTAATTGTACATGCATCCACTAGAGGGCACTTTCACCCTTTTTCTGAATTATTGTTTTGTCCTTGTTAATTGAATTTTGCATCCTGTGTTCAGTTCTTATGAAACTTGAAATACACTGAACACTAAATGATTATTTAAATATTTACAGAATAATATATAAGATTAGGAAATTTAAAATTATCTCTCATAAAAAAATAGATATTGGAAAACAATATACAGTGCATACGGAAAGTATTCAGACCCCTTTAAATTTTTCACTCTTTGTTTCATTGCAGCCATTTGCTAAAAGCAAAAAAGTTCATTTTATTTGTCATTAATGTACACTCAGCACCCCATCTTGATAGAAAAAAACAGAAATGTAGATATTTTTGCAAATTTATTAAAAAAGAAAAACTGAAATATCACATGGTCATAAGTATTCAGACCCTTTGCTCAGTATTGAGTAGAAGCACCCTTTTGAGCTAGTACAGCTATGAGTCTTCTTGGGAATGATGTAACAAGTTTTTCACATCTGGATTTGGGGATCCTCTGCCATTCTTCCTTGCAGATCCTCTCCATTTATGTCAGGTTGGATGGTGAATGTTGGTGGACAGCCATTTTCAGGTCTCTCCAGAGATGCTCAATTGGGTGGAGGTCAGGGCACTGGCTGGGCCAGTCAAGAATGGTCACAGAGTTGTTCCGAAGCCACTCCTTTGTTATTTTAGCTGTGTGCTTAGGGTTATTGTCTTGCTGGAAGGTGAACCTTCGGCCCAGTCTGAGGTCCAGAGCACTCTGGAAGAAGTTGTCTTCCAGGATATCTCTGTACTTGGCCGCTTTCATCTTTCCTTCAATTGCAACCAGTCGTCCTGTCCCTGCAGCTAAAAAACACCCCCATAGCATGATGCTGCCACCACCATGTTTCACTGTTGGGATTGTATTGGGCAGGTGATGAGCAGTGCCTGATTTTCTCCACACATACCGCTTAGAATTACGGCCAAAAAGTTCAATCTTCATCAAAATCACACCAGAGAATCTTATTTCTCATAGTCTGGGAGTCCTTCATGTGTTTTTTGGTAAACTCTATGCGGGCTTTCATATGTCTTGCACTGAGGAGAGGTTTCCTTTGGGCCACTCTGCCATAAAACTCTGACTGGTGGAGGGCTGCAGTGATAGTTGACTTTGTGGAACTTTCTCCCATCTCCCTACTGCATCTCTGGAGCTCAGCCACAGTGATCTTTGGGTTCTTCTTTACCTCTCTCACCAAGGCTCTTCTCCCACGATTGCTCAGTTTGGCTGGACGGCCAGATCTAGGAAGAGTTCTGGTCGTCCCAAACTTCTTCCATTTAAGGATTATGGAGGCCACTGTGCTCTTAGGAACCTGGAGTGCTGCAGAAATTCTTTTGTAACCTTGACCAGATCTTTGCCTCGCCACAATTCTTTCTCTGAGCTCCTTGAGCAGTTCCTTTGACTTCATGATTTTCCTTTGCTCTGACATGCACTGTGAGCTGTGAGGTCTTATATAGACAGGTGTGTGCCGTTCCTAATCAAGTCCAATCAGTTTAATTAAACACAGCTGGACTCTAATGAAGGAGTATAACCATCTCAAGGAGGATCAGAAGGAAATGGACAGCATGTGAGTTAAATATGAGTGTCACAGCAAAGGGTCTGAATACTTATGACCATGTGATATTTCAGTTTTAAAATATAAAAATGAAATAAAATGAACTTTTTTTGCTTTTAGCGAATGGCTACAATGAAACAAAGAGTGAAAAATTTAAAGGGGTCTGAATACTTTCAGTCCCCACTGTATGTCCATTTCTAAATTGCAATCCAGAAAAAATCTGTATGTATTTACATTTTTCAGATAACACTGAAAAAGTAATGTGGAGCTGGTTACTGATGTAAAGTCAGCAGCAATTTCTTTGTTGGTTAAATGTTTTACATTTCATATTGCACAGTGCTGCGGAATATGTTGGCACTATATAAATAAAATTTATTATTATTATTATTATTGTCTCTTTAACCCCTTAAAGCGTGCATCCAGTTCTAAACAACTTTTTATATATGAATAGTACAGGTGAAAATAAGAAACTTTGTAATATATCTGATGCTAGGTTCACACCTGCACCTGGGTTTCCATTCTTTGGGTCCGACCCGAAGAACAGAATCCTAATCCACTTAAAATGCAGTTACCTGCAGTAAGCCGCAGTCCCCATAGACTATAATGGGGTCCGCCAGGCAGGACTTTTCTCTCCGCATTTTTAAGCGGATTCGGGGACAGAAAACCCTGAATGGAATCCTGGCGCAGGTGTGAACCTAGCCTTATTAAGGAGATCTGTTTCCTTTTCCATCTATTAATCTGTTCTCTTGCTCCTTATCTTCAATCTGACTGCTTGTTTACATTATATTCCTCTCTGTCTTCAGCCTCACACATAGAGCTCTATGGAGCAGAGAGGGGTTAAGTAGAATTCTCCTATGAGCTGGTTAATTGATTGGAATAGCAGAGTTGAGGAGCAGAAATTATAAGTGTCTCTTCTATAACCCACCCCCCACCCTCACCCTCACCCTCACCCTCACCCTCACCCTCTTCATAGACTAAAATGGAGAAAGTGGCTGCATGGAAAGTTGAAGAAGAAAACATATTATATATATATTATAACGTTTTTATTTATTTATTCTTACGTATATAGCATCATCATATTCCGCAGCACTTTACAGACATTGACAGTCACTGTCCCATATAGGGCTCACAATCTACGTTCCCTATCAGTATGTCTTTGAAGTGTGGGAGGAAACCCACGCAAACACAGGGAGAACCTACAAACTCCTTACAGATGTTGTGCTTGGCAGGATTCGAACCCAGGACTCCAGAGCTGCAAGGCTGCACTGCTAACCACTGAGCCACCGTGCTGCCCGTGTCATATATTAACCTGCACTATTTATTTATGAAAAGTTGTTTTATAAATGGAGGTACAGTTTAAGGACATGGCCAAAAACCACCTTAAGGAAACAGTTCCAGTTTTCAAAAATGACATGTGTTACTTTATGTGGTAATAAGTTTGGGATGCTTACCAAGATTTTTTTTTTTTGTGACACATTACACTGTTGGTGGTGAGCATTGGTTGATATATTTTGCACTTATTTGTGAAAAAATAGGAAATTTGGAAAAATTCGCAATTGTCAAAATGTAAAATGCTCTGCTTTTCAGACAAATAGTCATAACACCCAAATATGTTAATAAATATTATCTACCATATCTCTTCTTTATGTTGGCATCATCTTTTAATCACCCTTGTATGTATGTATGTCTGGATGTTAGAAGACATGCCTAACAGCCATTTTCCAAATTTACAAGAAAATTTCCCAAACCCATTTTTTAGGAACCACTTCAGTTCTGAAGGGTATTTTAATGGCCTATATCAGTGATGGCGAACCTTTTAGAGACCGAGTGCCCAAACTGCAACCCAAAACCCACTAAATTATCGCAAAGTGCCAGCACAACAATTTAACCTTAAATTAACGAGGATCTGTTTTATAGTGACCGTGCAATGTTATTACAGCCTGTAATAATATCACATGTCTGCTATAAAACAGATATTGTGTGATATAAATAGTGAAGGGCCCCCACACAGTACAATACGCTCCACAGTGGCCCCCAGACAGTACAATTCGCTTTGAAGTGGCCCGCAGACAATATTATATGCTCCAGAGTGGCCCCCACACTGTATTATATGCTCCAGAGTGGCCCCCACTCAGTATTATATGCTCCACAATGGCCCCCCATACAGTATTATATGCTCCACCGTGGCCCCCACACAGTATCATATGCTCCACAGTGGCCCCCGCACAGTATTATATGCTCCACAGTGGCCCCCACACAGCATTATATGCTCCACAGTGGCCCTCACACAGTATTATATGCTCCACAGAGGGCCCTCACACAGCATTATATGCTCCACAGTGGCCCCCACACAGTATTATATGTTCCACAGTGGGCCCTCACACAGTATTATATGCTCCACAGTGGGCCCTCACACAGTATTATTTGCTCCACAGTGGGCTCCCACACACAGTATTATATGCTCCACAGTGGCCCCCCCACAGTATTATATGCTTCACAGTGGGCCCCCACACAGTAGTTTATGTTACTTGCCCAGTATGGCTGCAGTCCCATGAAGAGCATCCTCCTTCTTCTGATCGCAGGTGCCTGCGTCGGGGCAGAGGTTACACTCTGCGGTCAGTGTAAGCCGCGGTCCTGTGGACCTACACTGACAGCTTTCAGCTGTATGTGCATTTGCACATACAGCTGAAAGAAGCCATCGCTCACAAACGGGGAATCCTGTACCATGCTTATGTCATGCTTAGCTTATAGCACTGTGAAAAGTCAGCTCTCTAGTTATTATGCTCCGTTTCCTGATTTTTGAAACATGTCTCCCTAAGTTTTTGCCTGGAAATATGACAGGGCTCAGAAGTGAAAGAGCACTATGCACATTTGAGGCCTAATTTGGACATTCACACTGCATTGGCGGACATTTGCAGAGGCCCTGAGATAAAATAAACAATTAAGTATCAAAATATGACTCCATTTTAGAAACTACACCCCTCAAGGAATTTCTCATGGGGTATTATTATGATTTTGAGCCCAAGAGTGCTTCCCAAAAATTAATGTGCAGAGTGAAATTTTTAATTTTTAAAGAAATATGTCATTTCAGTGCCCTAAAACATTTAAATTGGTTATTCTGGGTACAAAAAGTTGTATATGTGGGCATAAACTACTGTTTGGGCACACAGCAGTGCTCAAAAGGGAAAGAGCAGTGTGCATTTTAGCTTTTGGAGTATAGATTTAGAGGAACTGGTTTTTGGACATCATGTTTATTTTGCAGAGTCCCTATTTTTAGGGACCATTTTAGGGGCTCTGCAAATGTGACATGATGTACAAATCCAAACAATCTAAATCTGTGCTCCAAAAGCCACATATCTCTCCTTCACATCTGTGCCCTGCTGTGTGCCCAAACATCAATTTATGCCCGCACATATGACATTGTTGTAGGCAGATGGTAACTTTCATTATTTTGCAGAATGAGTTGTAGTTCATATTGGTACCATTATGGGGTACATATGGCTTTTGGATTTTTTTTTTTCTTCCTTTTTTTGGGGGGGGCTGAGCAAAGAAGAGTAATATGGGTGTTCCAGTTGTATTTTGAAATTTATGGCACTCACTATATAAATATTTTTAGATTTACACTGCATTCCACATTATTATGCAAACTGGATTTATAGGTAATGGAGAATTTTTTGTTTTTCAATAAAACTCATGGATAGTTTTGTGTCTCAGGGCTCTTTGGATCACTGAAATCAACACCTGTTATAATTAGTTTGCCAGATGAGACTGATTAAAGGAAACCTACTTAAGGCTAAGGTCCCATGTAGCGGGCTGCAGCAAAAAAGAACAGCGGGAAAAACCACGGCAGCAAAGCATCGCATTTTTTCCCACAGCACTTTTCACAGAAAGTCTGCAGAGTTTTCCTCTGCTGACTTTCTGCTTCCATTATACCTATAGGGAAACCGCTGGCATTTCCGTAGGTATAATTGACATGCTGCAATTTCCAAAACCGCGTGTCTGCTGCGTGTCTTTTTCCACAGTGTGTGGATGGGATTCCATAGAATCCCATCCACTATGCAGGGACTGTAAAACGCCGCTTTTTTTCAGTGGCGTTTCTGCCGCAACCAAAACGCAGCATTTACACCATGTGGGGCCCCAGCCTAAGAAGAACATTTCACATTATTAAGCAGGCCACAGGTTTCAAGCAGTATGGGAAACACAAAGGATCTCTCTGCTGCCGAAAAGCGTCAAATAGTGAAATGCTTTGGACAAGGTATGAAAACATGAGATATTTCAAGAAAAGGTAAGTGTAATCATTGTACTGTGAAGAGATTTGTGGCAGATTCAGAGCACAGAGTGGTTTGTGCAGATAAAGGCATAACGAGGAAGGTTTCTGCCAGACATATTCATCGGATTGAAAGAGCAAACAGATATTTGAAGTTGCAGGTGTTAAAATTACCTCTGTAAAGTATATAGAGTTTCTGACTAACCACTTTCTTCCATGGTAGAAAGCAGAACCATGCCTTCTGTAGCAAAATCATCTTCATGCAAAACAATGCACCATAGAATACCTCATTTGTTTCTATGGGCATAAAAGGAGAGAAACTCATGGTGAGGCCCCCATCCTCTCCTGATCTCAACCCTATGGAGAACCTTTGGAGTATCCTCAAGCAGAAGATATATTAGGGTTGGAGGCAGTTAACATCAAAACAACGGCTCTGGGAGGCTATTCTGATATCCTGCAAAGAAATTCAAGCAAAAACAATACAAAAACTGCCAATTTCAATGGATGTAAGAATTGTGAAGGTGATATCAAAGAAGGGGTCTTATGTTAACATGTAATTTGGCCTGTTAAGATGTTTTGATTGAAATAGCTTTTGATTTCATTAAATGAGACCTCTTAATGCTGCAAATTCAACAAATTACCATTTCCAGTTCTTTACAACCTATAAAATGTTTAGAAACTTTGTTTTCATAATAATTTGGAACAGATTTAGATTTCCTAATTTGTGAAAAAAAAATGTTATCATTAGGAGGTTTGTCCAATAAAATTTGATTCATACTCCAGAGGTTGAAGATTTGAACATTATCATCATTATATGACATTTGCATCGACAATTTAGGAAAACCAAAGAAAAATATAATTTGCATAATAATTTGAAAGGCGGTGTACCAAGAAAAATACTTTAAAATTTTAATAGTTTGGATATTTTTGAACACAGTGATGCCTAATATTTTGAACTTTATTCATCTTGTCTTATTATTCATCTTGTCTTTATAGTTTAAAAAACAACTTTTTAACACCTTTTTTCTTTACAACCCCCCACCCCACCGCCCTGTTTGAATCCTTAGACAATACACTTTAGTAACTAAACTACTTTAACATAGTACTTTACAATAACAAGCTTGGGAGTCCTCAATGTCCCCTGAGGCATAGCAACCAAATGGTTCTGCATCTCATTGAGGGTGGAAGGGGGATGTATCTGGTGGTTATCTGCCTCTGACTAACCTTTCACATGCTATGGTTGTAATTCACCACAGTCTCATGGAGAATAAATGTCAATGACCATTACTATCTCTGTATACAGACAGATACCTGCTGTGTAATACAGCCGGAACTTGCTGACTATGGTCAGGGCCGCTTTAACCATAGGGCCAATGGTGCACTTGCATCGGGCACTATAGTAGCGAGGGCCCCATTGCATGTGAACCATTGCTGTCTCACTGGGCTTCCCCAGTTGCATACAATGATGAAGCAGGGAGCCGTCCACTCCCTGCTTCACCATTCATCCTCTCTTTCCCTGGAGATGCAGGCGCGATTCGATGACGTCACTTACGTCATGCCTGCAGCTCCCTGAAGATCTCGGACCCGAGATAGCAGGGAAGTGAGGAGGGCTGAGTATTAGTGTTTTGTTTTTTTTGTGTGTGGTAGGAGAGTCACATTAAACTGTGGGGACAACTGCAGGGGTCTTTAACCTTTTCCCTGCCATCAGGCCAGGGTGGCACTTTAGTTGCAGAGGACGTATGTTATACGTCCTTGCTACTAATGCAGATTTCTCAGGATTGACTAGCGCTATGAAGATGATCTTCATTTTGAAGATGAGAATCTCATCATCATGATAGTCTTTACAGAGTAATTCGCTTGTAAAAATTATATTGGGCATTGAGATTCCAATGCAGATCTCAATTCCCGACAGTATTTTTGACAGCAAATTGCTCTGAATCTGTAAGGGCTATCATGATGATCTTGATATCATTTTAAAGATGAGATTTTCATAGATCATCATAGCCCTAACAGATACTGAGATATGGGGTTCTAAAGTGTGTCCCCCCCTCTCCAGCCTCAGGCACCATCTTAAGAGCTGCATGAAGAAGGGAGGAGGGGGAAGGAGCAGAGCTGAAGACTGCAGAGACAATAAGAAATCCTCATTGTCTGTGCATAACCTGTATGTGACCCCAGGGGGAATAACATGGACTTCTTTCCATGTTATCCCCTCTCCTATCAATCAGACAGCATACTATACCTTTGCTCTCTGATTGTCACATAGAGGGATAATGTAATATCCCTCTGAGCCTAATCACAGGGGTATTCTTATGTAATACCCCTCTGAACATAACCAGGAAGTTTATTGGCGCTGTGACACAGATGTTTAGCATCGTCCAGGTGGCAGCAACAAAAGAGTTGCACAAAAAAAAGTTTACATTTTTTAAACTGTCCCTGTCCTGTCCATACCTGATCTTTATAGAGGAAAATACACTGATCGCCTCTCTAACGATATCTGTTACACACTAAAATAATAGTAATAACGATTATCACTAGAGATGAATGTATAAGGCCCAGGTGAGGAAGGAGATGAAAAAGATCAAGGCGAGGAAAGCCGCAGGGCCAGATGACATCAGTGCAAGGCTAATTAAGACTTGTGGGGACCAGCTGTGTGGTATAATTACATATATGTATAATATGAGCCTGAGGCAGGAAATAGTCCCTGAATTATGGAAATCTTCTTGTGTGGTACCAGTTCCAAAGAAACCTCACCCTATGGACCTCAACGACTACAGACCTGTAGCACTGACATCCCACTTGATGAAGATATTAAGAGAGATTGGTTCTCACACATCTCCGCCCTCTAGTGAGCCCCGCTATGGACCCTCTCCAGTTTGGTTATCGGCCAGGCATTGGGGTAGATGATGCCATCATCCACCTTCTGCACAGGGCTCTGTCTCACCTGGAGAAACCAGGGAACACGGTGAGAATAATGTTCTTTGATTTCTCCAGTGCTTTTAACACCATACAGCCCAGGTTACTGAGAGACAAGCTGGGCCTTGCTGGAGTGGACCACCACCTCTCCAACTGGATCCTAGACTACCTCACAAATCGACCTCAACACGTGAGAGCCCAAGACAGTGTGTCAGATACCGTGATCTGTAATATGGGGGAACCTCAGGGTACGGTTCTCGCTCCTTTCCTCTTCACACTGTACACTGCAGATTTTAGGTGCAACTCATCTAGCTGCTACCTACAGAAGTATTCTGACGACTCTGCAATAGTAGGTCTCATCACAGATGATGATGACAGGGAGTACAGAGAACTGAACCGGGATTTTGTGGACTGGTGCCAGCGGAACCACCTGAAGAGTAACGCGGGAAGACCAAGGAGATGGTGGTGGACTTCCGTAAATGCAGATGCCCTCCTAAACCAGTGGACATCCTGGGGACGGGCATCGAGATTGTGAACACCTATAAGTACCTGGGTTTGCTCCTTAATAATAAGCTGGACTGGGCAGATCATATGGAGGTCCTGTACAGGAAGGGCCACAGCAGGTTCTACCTGCTAGAAAGCTGAGAGCCTTTGGAATCCGGGGGGCACTTCTTAGGACTTTCTTCAACTCAGTAGTGGCATCAGCCATCTTCTTTGGAGTGGCCTGCTGGGGGAACAGTATATCAACCAGGGACAGAAATAAACTTGACAAGCTGATTAGAAGGGCCAGCTCTGTCCTGGGGAGCACACTGGACCCAGTGCAGGTGGTGGGTGACAAAAGGATACTGTCCGTGGTGAGCTCCTTGCAGAAGAAGAAGTCCCATCCCATGCATGAGACTGTGATAGCACTGGGCAGTACTGTCAGTGACCGACTGCTCCACCCTAAGTGTGAGAAGGAGCGCTATCGGAAGTCTTTCCTCCCCACCGCGGTTAGGCTGTACAACCAATAACTAAATCACACTTGCAGCCAGTTGAAATGGATTAAAGTTGACTCAACCTCTGTCCTGTGTCCTGTGTCCTGTGTACCACATTGAGCATGGAGAAAAGAAAGAAGACCAAAGAACTGTCTGAGGACTTGAGGAGCAAAATTGTGAGGAAGCATGAGCAATCTCAAGGCTACAAGTCCATCTCCAAAGACCTGAATGTTCCTGTGTCTACCGTGCGCAGTGTCATCAAGAAGTTTAAAGCCCATGGCACTGTGGCTAACCTCCCTAGATGTGGACGGAAAAGAAAAATTGACGAGAGATTTCAACGAAAGATTGTGCGGATGGTGGCTAAAGAACCTCGACTAACATCCAAACAAGTTCTAGCTGCCCTGCAGTCCGAGGGTACAAAAGTGTCAACCCGTACTATCCATCGGTGTCTGAATGAAAAGGAACTCTATGGTAGAATACCCAGGAAGACCCCACTTCTGACCCAGAGACATAAAAATGCCAGGCTGGAGTTTGCCAAAACTTACCTGAGAAAGCCAAAAACTTTTTGGAAGAATGTTCTCTGGTCAGATGAGACAAAAGTAGAGCTTTTTGGGAAAAGGCATCAACATAGAGTTTACAGGACAAAAAAAGAGGCCTTCAAAGAAAAGAACACGGTCCCTACAGTCAAACATGGCGGAGGTTCCCTGATGTTTTGGGGTTGCTTTGCTGCCTCTGGCACTGGACTGCTTGACCGTGTGCATGGCATTATGAAGTCTGAAGACTACCAACAAATTTTGCAGCATAATGTAGGGCCCAGTGTGAGAAAGCTGGGTCTCCCTCAGAGGTCACGGGTCTTCCAGCAGGACAATGACCCAAAACACACTTCAAAAAGCACTAGAAAATGGTTTGAGAGAAAGCACTGGAGACTTCTAAAGTGGCCAGCAATGAGTCCAGACCTGAATCCCATAGAACACCTGTGGAGAGATCTCAAAATGGCAGTTTGGAGAAGGCACCCTTCAAATCTCAGGGACCTGGAGAAATTTGCCAAAGAAGAATGGTGTAAAATTCCAGCAGAGCATTGTAAGAAACTCATTGATGGTTACCGGAAGAGGTTGTTCGCAGTTATTTTGTCTAAAGGTTGTGCTACCAAGTATTAGGCTGAGGGTGCCAATACTTTTGTCCAACCAATTTTTGGAGTTTTGTGTAAAATGATCAATGATTTGACTTTTTTTTCATTCTCTTTTGTGTTTTTTCATTGCAAGCAAAATAAATAAAGATATTATTACCAAAGCATTTGTGATTGCAATCATTTTCTGGAAGAAATTGAGTATTATCTGACAGAATTGCAGGGGTGCCAATACTTTTGGCCAGCACTGTATATAGTACGATAACGAATACCTCGTCGGCTTACATAGATAGGATAAAATAAAATAAATAAATAAATCAGGCACATGCACTAGCTGAGATATGGAAAAGCGAATTATAAAATTACGCTGAGCAGCATTATCATACCATAAGAAAATAATGAGTGTTAGTGTTTAGATTAAAACATACATAAAAAATATACCCCTAAAAAAGACCCTAATTATATGTATGTGAAACCATGGTAGATGTGATTTAGTTGTAAAGATAAAGCCGAGCTCTAACATAACAAAGGAAACAATGCAAAAAGGAATTAGTTATGAATGTGTGGATCCCATGTACATAGAAAAAACCATTGAGCGCCATGCGCAAATAGATAAGGCGTGTGAATTACAGAAGAATAAAAAAGGATAGGCCCTATTATCTATTTGGGCTTATTCCCTTGAGATCTAGCTGTTTATACGAACAGGATTAGTAAAGTGTATACGCTAGTCCTGCTTTGGACACTGGTAGTTCATTATTACAGGGGGGAGTGCTAAACAGTGTTAAACCATCCTTTACCCACATATCGGCTCTTCTTCATATGAGACGGGTTGGGGGGTTGCTGATTTTGAGGTTTTTTTTTTTTTTTTTTTTGAGTTCTGGTATGACAGATTATCAAATATCAAAACCTAACCCCTTCAGATGTTGCACCATTGAATTCAATATAGCAGCACTGTAGTAACGAAAACTGCTGCTACAGTTTGTATGAAGAGTGAGCAGCATGGCTTCTACTCTTCCACAGCATGGCTTCTGGCATGTAAATATTACCAGGAGTCGTAATGCCCCACTGCAGCTCTGTCAGATCTTCTCAGATCTAATAAGTAATAACAGTTTACCCTAATAAGTAAAGAGACTTTACCCTCAACTCCACATCTTTCGGTTCCTGTAATGGAAAGGATGTTACCCACACCAGTACCAGCTTGGTCCACATTAGGTTTCTTATGAACTGTGATTGTAAATGTCACATATGCCACTAGTATGGCATTAGAAATTGAACAGAAAGGTACAAAAACCCCATCACAATGACCTGAGTATAAGTTATTAGAGATATATTTATTTATATATTCTGTTTTCTTTCTTCCAAAAAAAAGTGGAGGGAACTTCAAGCAATATGTTGCTTAGGGTCCTTCATCCAGTTCTTTGCTGAAGTCGTATTTAGTTCTACAAATCTGCTTTTGGCAAAGGAATTATATATTTATTACTTTTTCAGACAAATTAAAATCAAAGCTTGAAATGAACCCCTCCCACAGTGCTCAATGGCCTAAAGTTGTTTTTACATTAGAAATATTATAAACAGTACTTACTGTACAAATTTTAATTCAATATCCACAAAGTGAACCTCTATAAGCAGCAGAGGGCTACACAAAGATTTAGCACTAACACTATAATGGTGCTCTTAACTATAGAAATGGACCACAACCCCTCAAGTATCATGATAGGAAATATAAAAAGAAATTCTAACAGGATGTAGACTTTTTAAAATTATGTTAGAAAGTATTACACCCACCTGATCTGTGCAAAAATGTACAGTACATTGTCCCTTATGTTCCTGAACAAGGGGAATCTATCCAGCTCTGATTTCCCTGTAGTACAGCACAAGCAATATGTCCTGGGGATGCAGTTAGAAGAGGCTACAAATTCATGAAGTATTATTGGAGGATATATTCTTATTTTCACAGTTTCACGATATCAAGAATATCTCCCAGTGGGGAAGCTTTGGAGGTTGTACTTTCTATGAAAATTGTCCTTAGTTCCGAGCTGAGAATTGCTAATTTACACTACTTTTATGAATACAGCAATGTCAGCTGTCTTACAGATTTACCTCTACCACTTGCTATAAATAGCTAAGGAACACAGGTTTAGCAGCAAGCATGGATACTTTCCAGCACTTTTGTGCACAACAGTACATCATATATGCTTAACTACCATCTTCTATGACACTGGTTCTTGGTTTTTAAGAAGAATGATTGGACCCTAGTGTAGGGAACTGCCATTTCTACTAGTATATAATGTATCTGGCTTCTTTGCCCCTGCAGTTTGGCTTCAGAGACCCCAGGCATTTAGTGCAAGTTTTGTTTTGTAAATACAGTGAGTCAGACACATGTGAGGCAGAGCTGCTGGGGGGAGAGATGTGAGCAGAGCTGCTGAGACAGACATGTTATGTCTGGGGGAGTCTAAGAGCCACTTGTTCCTCTTTACTTCACAGTATATAGTTAGGTATGTGTTACCCCCTATATACTCACAGGACCTAGCTAGTAACTGTAGTTAGGGATCAATATATATATAGTTCAGGGCAGTGATAGGTTAGGCTTCCGAAGGCCAACTAGCTAGTTAGAGGCCCGGTGGCACTAGTAGTTTAGCTGGCAGGTTAAGGACTCAGTGTTAGGGTAGTCAGGCCTGCATCTACTGCCGTCACCGTTGCCCTGTTTGCTGCCTGTGAAGAATCTCACCATCATCATCATCATCTCCTGATCGGCTGTCTGTCATCTCCTGGAAGAATCCGAGGATCCACAGTCATCCACAGGGGCCCCTGCATCTCTTCTGTTGCCTGGAGGTATTGTGCACTGGACTCTTGCTATATATCTATATATATACCCGGGTATATAACCTAAGACGGTTGAGGACTTGCTGGTTGTTGTAGTATTGCTGTGTTCTGAGTATATTGTATGTATGTATTATTACCCTGTTGATTCTTATAAAGCTACTGTTATAACCTTATGTGGTATCTGTATGTATTCTTCAGACTGTGAGATTAGTACAGTGATCCTTGTTAAGGCTACTAACTGTACTTCATGGGTAAGTCCCAGGAAGAGATCCTCCCTGTAATACAGAGGCTCTATCCTGGGTGGAGGCACTGATATATTTCATATATGTTCCCACTCTTCCCTTCAGCGAAGGCTTCAGGTCCCATTATACACACAGGTCAGCGCCAGAGTCTGTTGCGGGAGGGATAATACTCATACCCCCCCCCCCAAATAGGGCTACACTAGCCAAAACTACTATTAGCAGAGAACTCACCCAACCAATCAATAAGCTTGCTAGAATAAAAATAATACTTTGTTTTCTGGTATCAGAGCATGTAAAATAATACCGTTAACCTAGTACACAAATACTTAAAGAGGAAAATGGTGTACTTCTTTGTAACAAAAAAACATATTTCTCCTAAACACATTTAGGTTGTGTATATTGAAGCAGTTTACTTACATCCATGAAATTAATCTGCCTATTTACTAAAAAGCTGTATATCAAGAATAAAGTGCTACTGGTGGCTAAAATCAGGTATGTTGCAAGTGATGTGTACTGGCTAAAGAAATAAATTATCATAAAACCTCTGAATGTGGGCGTTTCACAACTTTAGATGTCAGGGCCAATAGTGACACAGGCATTTAAATGGCTCCAGAGGGAGGAGACTCGTTCTATTAGGCATTGGCACCCCTGCAAACGTGATTGCAGGGTTCTAATGCATTTACATGAATGCTGGGATCCTAATGAGGGTTCCCCAGTCTGCATTAAGAACACTGTATTCCAAATTAGTATGCAAATGATATTTCTTTCTGATTTTCCTAAATAGTCGATGCAAATGACAGTCAGTATACTGTTCAAATCTTCAAACGCTAGAGTATAAACCAAAACCCTCACCAACCGCACTTCAGACTGTCCATTCTCATCTTTTGAACCTGTTGCAGAAGAGGAAGTCTCTCAGCTACTTTCTTCTTCTCGCCCTATGACCTGTAGTAGTGACCCTTTCCCCTCACACCTTCTCCAATCTCTGTCGCCTGCTGTCACGACTTACCTTACTAAAATATTTAATCTCTCTCTCTCTTCTGGAATTTTCCCATCCTCTTTCAAACATGCTGTCATAACCCCACTATTGAAGAAATCCTCCCTTGACCCGTCCTGTGCTGCTAATTATCGACCTGTCTCTAACCTCCCCTTCCTCTCCAAAATCTTGGAACGCTTGGTCTATTCTCATTTAATCCGCTATCTTTCTGCTAATTCTCTTCTTGACCCCTTACAATCTGGCTTCCGCACTCTACTGAAACAGCCCTCACAAAAGTCTCCAATGATCTCCTGACAGCTAAATCTAATGGTGACTTATCTCTTATTCTTCTGGATCTCTCAGTAGCATTTGACACTGTTGACCATCAACTCCTCCTCACTGTGCTTTGCTCATGGACACTGCGTTCTCCTGGTTCTCCTCTTATCTCTCAGACTGCATTTTCAGTGTATCATTTGCGGGCTCTGTTTCTTCCCCTTGCCGTTGGGGCTCAGGGATCGGTCCTAGGCATCCTGTTCTTCTCTCTCTTCACAGCTTCCATTGGACAACCATCACCAGATTTGGCTTCCGGTACCATCTTTATGCTGATGACACCCAATTATATATGTCATCCCGTGCCATCACTCCTGCACTAATGCAGAACACCAGTGACTATCTCTCTGCTGTCTCAAATATCATGTCTTCGCTCTATCTGAAACTGAATCTCTCAAAGACTGAACTACTGTTGTTTCCACCACCTAATAGATCTGTCCCTGATATCTCCATTGCAGTCTCCAGCCTTACTTTAAGTCCTAGGCAGCGCGCCCGCTGCCTTAGGGTTATGTTTGACTCAGACCTTTTCTTCACCCCCCATACCCAATCACTTGCATGCTCATGTCATCTCCACCTCAAAAACATCTCCAGAATCCGCCCTTTCCTTACCACAGATACACTAAAGACACTTATTGTTGCCCTGACTCACTCTCACCTTGACTACTGTAACTGCTTACTAATTGGTCTTCCCCTTACAAAACTCTCCCCTCTACAATCTATTCTGAATGCAACGGCCAGGCTCATCTATCAGTCTAGATGCTACAGCGATGCCTCCGATCTGTGCCGGTCACTACATTGGCTGTCTATTCAAAACAGAATACGATATAAACTTATCATACTCATCCACAAGGCTCTCCATAATGCTGCACCTCAATACATTTTCTCCCTCATCTCTGTCTATTGCCCAACCCGTGCTCTCCATTCCCTCAAAGACCTAAGACTAACATCCTCTATTATTAGAACCCCACGCTCATATACAAGACTTCTCCCGAGTTGCACCACTTCTCTGGAATGCTCTATCCCGGACAATCAGATCAACTCCCAATTTCTACAGCTTCAAGCGCAAACTAAAGACATATCTTTTCAGACAGGCCTATTACAATTCCTAATGTAAACTCTTCCGTAGTTAGAATCCCTAAAACGAACCCTCCTCTGTTCACGCTCCCGCATTACCCCACAGGATATGATGCCATTTCAGACTAACTTTATATGTCCAGGCACCATCTGCATGTTAAAGGACACGACTGGTGATGGCTCATACAGCTTTATATATGTGTAATGACAGTAACCTCTATTACAAAATTGTGTGACCATTGTATAAGCAATGCTACCTTCGATGCCGCCCCTGCTACCTCTTGCATCACCCCCTCTACCTCACAGATTGTAAGCTCTTGCAGCGTTTACGTAGGTTTCCTTTAATCAGGATCACCTGGCATACTAATTATCACAGGTGTGATCCAAAGAGCCCTGAGACACAAAACTATCCATGAGTTTAATTGAAAAAGAAAAAAATATATTTTTATGACACTTAAATCGTATTTGCATAATAATTTGGAAAGTGGTGTATATCTGTAGCAAGGTCTAACACACTGACTGTCACTTTCTGACAGACAGGATAATACATTGCCCCACATTTAAGCGATCACAAGTTCGTAACTTCAAGTCCCCTAGTGGGACTAAAGAGAGAGTTTTCTTAAAAAAAAAAATATAACTATATTTGTAGATAATTAAAAGTTAAACATTTTGCAAATGTAATAGTTTAAAATTCTGCAGCGTTTTAAAGATTTTCTCTAACTATCTTAATGGTGACAGTCTGTTGTTAAATGATATGATCACAAATGCAGAAACTTTATATGGTCTGGGACTTGTCAATATTTATTTATTATGCTTACTTATATAGTACCATCATATTCCACAGTGCTTTACAGACATTGACAGTCACTATCCCATATAGGGCTCACAAGATATATTCCCTATCTCTATGTCTTTGGAGTGTGGGAGGAAACCCACGCAAACACGGGGAGAACATACAAACTCCTTGCAGATGTTGTGCTTGGCAGGATTCAAATCCAGGACTCCAGCGCTGCAAGGCTGCAGTGCTAACCACTGAGCCACTGTGCTGTCCAATAACCCAGCCATGATCTTATTGTAACTGGGTTATCAGGCACAGACACTACATGTATGAGAAGTTATCCACAATAAGGTATGAGATGTTTTCCACAATAAGGAAATCATTGCTGATTTTCTGACCTTAGATAGGTCCTGCATTCATGGTCGTATCCATTGGCAACCATACAAGACTGTGACCACGGGGGCGTGGCCTACGCGTGCATGGAGTAGGACGTGTGCTGATCCTGCTCCGCTCCAGCACTGCTTTCTGTGGACCATGGCTCCCGTTAATATGCCCATGCCTAGGAAGACAACGAAGAGGGGGGTCCCCAGCACCACCGGACACCATGGAACTGGGGGGACCTGAAACGGGCCCCAGCACACACTCGGCCTCTCCTGATCCACCGGGTGTGAGTACAGGGCACTCAGGTGCTCCCCCTGGCAGGCCCTCCACAACCCCTCCTTCTCCAGATCCTGCCTCTCCCTTGGGCCCCCCACAGCTGTCCCCTGCCTCTCCTCAGCCTCAGCACCTCACGCTGGCCCGTGGGGCTGAGGACTCAGACTCAGGGATCCCAGAGGCCCTGCTTCCTCTAGCTGCACAGGACGGCAACAGCATGCATCCTACCCCATCCCTGCTAGCATCTCAGGCCTCAGCTTTGGATTTCTCACAAGCTCCTCCGCAGTGGCAGTCTTTCCTCTCTCAGATTCCCAATAAGCAAGATTTCAAATCGTTGATTGCTGAAGTGACTGAGACTTTCCACTCTGAAATATCTGTTCTGCGTACCGACCTCCACTCTATTGCTACTAAAGTTGAGACCATAGAGGAGGATCATGACACTACTAGGGTATATGTTGGGCAGCTTCATGATGCTACTTCTGCACAGGCTGCAACGCTGCGTGAGGTGCAACGCCACTTGGAGGACATTGATAATAGAGGCAGGCGCAATAATATTAGGATTAAGGGCCTACCCGAGGTTACCCACGATGAGGATCTCCACGCTACACTTGAGACAATATTTAACAACGTCCTTAAGGAGCCTCCTCTCCCACAAGATTAAGCAGGATAGAGCGCACCGTGCCCTCCGACCTAAGAACCTCTCCTCTACCCCACGAGATGTGATCTGCTCTGTACATGAGTTTGCTACCAAGGAGGCTATCATGGCAAGGGCCCGCTCCATGACGGATATAGACTTTGGAGGCGCCAAGATACAGCTTTTTCAAGACCTCTCTTTCCTTACACTCCAGAAGCGGCGTCAGCTACGCCCCCTCCTACAGATTTTGAGAGATCACCAGATTCTGTATCGGTGGGGCTTTCCATTTGCTCTCATAGCCCGTAAAGATGGCTGCTCAGCTATGTTACGCTTCCACTCGGATTTGCCCTCCTTCTGCAACCTGTTGGAGATCTCTGTACCGGAGCTGCCTGACTGGGAACTGGCGGAGCCCCCACCACAACCCCCACCTGTGTGGCAACACCAGCTCCCTAGCAGACGTGCCCTCCGCTCTCCTCGATCACGTGCCCAGAGGCGCCTTCTAGGAGGTCCTGCTGACTGACTTTCATCACCTCAATGGACTTGCCCACCCTCTTGAGTTATGCTCTTTATGTTAATATTGTGTTTTTGCAGTCTTTATTCTTTTTTCCTCCCTTTAGGTCCACGGATAAAATTTGTTCCTAGTCCATTTGCGGTGTGTGCGGTGGGGAGTGGAGCTCATTGGACTCCCCGTGCTTTCTGCGAAAAGCCATGACCCTCCATATTTTGGGGCTGTGAACGCTGCCCCTTGTTTTTCTCCTTTTGTTCTGGCGGCCTCCGACAGCCCCTTGGCAGGAGTTTAGTTCTGCCCATGTCTTATTTGTTGATTAAGTATTTTGTGATTGTTTTTCTTCTCTTATCCCCCCTTTTCCTCTCCCTCTTCCCCCCCCCCCCTGCCTCCACGACCTGACGACCTCCTTGAAGAATTCTCCCTACGGACCTTGGTGTTGGTTTGGACTGCGGGTGGGTGCCTCCCGGATTGGTACGACTGTGGGTGAGCCCGACTGTCATCTGCAATTATGTATTTTTGTTTTTTTTTCAATGGTTAGATGTGTATCCATTAATGTGAAGGGCCTGGGCTCCAACATCAAGCGGCAAACGGTCCTGCGAGAGTTGCGCTCCCTTCGCTCTGATGTTGCCTTTCTTCAGGAGACCCACTTTGATCATACTGGATCGTTTAACTTTGCTAGACACCACTACCAGGTGGCATACTCTGCTACCAGTGATCGGCGCAGAGCTGGAGTGGCTATTCTCCTTTCCCGGTCATGCCCGATTACAGTCGCGGCGTCTCATATCAACCCGCAGGGTCGCTATATTATACTTGAGGGCTCCCTCCATGGTACTCCTATTGTCCTTTGTAATCTTTACGCCCCTAACTTTCTGAGACAGATGCTGTCTCGCCTCCGCTCCTGACCCTCGGCTACATGGTTGGTGGGGGGGGAATTTCAATATGATGTTTTCAGAACATGCCGATAGACTTGCAGTCCCCCCAAAGCCCCCCGTCCCGTGCTCAGGCTCAGTTGTCAAGGGAATTCCATCGCCTATTGCTCTCGTATGCTCTCTATGACTTGTGGCGGGTCGATAACCCTACGGCATGCTCTTATACCTTCTTTTCCCACCCTCATAACACCCATACGCGCATTGATAATTTTTTTGGGAGAGCCCCCTCCCTTAGGTTGCTGGTGGACACTAACATTGGGAGCTTCTCCTGGTCTGACCATGCCCCAGTCATTGTAACGTTGTCTCCTGCTCCAGTCCCCACTAGAAAATGCCACTGGCGCCTTAACGAATCCCTACTTAGAATCCTGCCACGCTCTTTACCCTGCGGCTACATCTAGTGATATATTTCCAGAATAACGTGGGTTCGGTGTCCTTGTATGCGGTGTTGTGGGAGGCCCACAAGGTGGTTATGCGTGGTCATTGCATTGCCTTGGCTTCGCATTTAAAAAATGATAGACAGGCTCAGAGATGGCGCCTCTTGGCCCGGATTTGCTTGTTATCGGATACTCTATCTGCTCGCCCTTCCCTCAGGGTCCTTCGTCAACTAGTAGTGGCACGTGCTGATCTCCGGTCTCTGGAGACACACCAGGTCCAACGCCTCCTCTTGTACACTCGTCAGAGGTACTATGAACAAGGAAACAAGGCGCATTCCCTCTTGGCGAAGACTCTCAGGGACCATCGGACTTCCTCGACCCCTCATGCTGTTATCGCCTCTACCTTTAGATCACATTATATGAAGTTGTATAACCTTCCTAAACCTTCCTGGCACACAGTCATCTGCTGATCCCCTCCCCCCTTTAGCCACGTACCTAGGCGATTGCCACCTCCCTACCCTCTCCCAGGAGGCCGTCTCCTCGCTCAATGCCCCTGTTACTGCAGATGAGTTGGAGGGGGTTTTGAAAAATTTACCTAACGGTAAGGCCCCTGGCCCTGACGGCTTTACATACTTCTATTATAAATCATTTCAGGGGGAACTCTTGGGTTACCTAGTTGATTTATTTAATTCCTTCCTTTCGGGCTCCCCTATTCCTACCACTATGCTTCACTCCCATATCACCCTAGTCCCCAAAGCAGGCAAGGACCTGCAGGATTGCTCCAATTATCGTCCGATTGCTTTGCTAAATACTGACCTGAAGCTGTTTACCAAAATTTTGGCCAACCGCCTTAATGCTTGCCTTCCTTCCCTTGTTCATAAGGATCAGGTGGGTTTCGTCCCCTGCAGGCAGGACTGTGACAATACCAGAGGAGCTTGCTGGAGGGCGCCAATCATTATTCCACTCCGACTCTGTTACTGGGCTTGGATGCTGAGAAGGCCTTTGACCGCTTAGACTGGTCATTTATGTTGGCCACTCTCCAGACTTTTGGCCTCTCGGGGCTGTTCCTAACAGCGATTGGGTCTTTGTATTCTAAGCCCACAGCGGAGATAAAACTCCCCCATTCAAACTCCACTCCCTTCCCTATTAGCAACGGGACATGACAGGGTTGCCCCCTCTCCCCTCTTATTTTTGCTCTTTGCATTGAGCCATTAGCAGCCATGATTTGCCAAGATCCTAACATAAGGGGAGTTGCAGTTCGGGATAGGGAGTTTAAAATATCGCTTTTCGCAGATGATGTCCTTCTTACTCTGACTTCCCTCCACACTACACTGCCTAACCTTCTGCGTGTTCTGAAGTTATATGGGAACCTCTCGGAATACAAAGTTAACTCCTCCAAGACTGAGGCCCTTCCCCTTAATGTCCCGAGTGATCTTTTAGCTCTACTCTGCAGTAACTATAACTTCCAGTGGAGCTTGGACTCTATTAACTATCTAGATGTCCGTATTACTCCATCCTATGCGACACTCTACACAGCAAATTACCCGCACCTTTTTCAGGAACTTCGATCTCTGCTGGATTCCTGGAAGTCTCTTCCAGTTTCCCTCCTCGGACGCATTACAGTAGTCAAGATGACCCTGCTCCCTAAATTGTTGTATTTTTTCCAGACATTATCGGTGACGGTCCCTAGGAGTGAGCTCAGAAACCTACAGAAAGCCGTATTCCAGTTCATCTGGAATGCTAGACGCCACCGTATACCCCGCTATGTCATGTTGGTGGGGAGGGGGTGTGGGGGTCTGGCCTTCCCCCATCTGCTCCATTACTACTGGGCGACTATACAATACATCTGCGTTGTATTCCCTTTTGGGCGACTATCCCAGCTTACACGAAGTGGATGGAAATAGAAAAGTTGTGCATGGCACCTGTGCATCCTAATTCCCTTTTATGGGTCGGCTCTCCCCCCGCCCCCACCCCCTGACTTATTGGGTCCTATTAGGTTTACAAGAGAGATATGGCTAGAGAGTTCCTGTCGTTTCCCTCTGACCTATGAGAGGTCCTCTATGGTCACTATTCTGTACAGCCCCCTGCTCCCAAAAGGCATGACCTCTAGCATGGTCCGGGTGTGGTCGGAGGCGGGTCCCTATCGTATTGCGGACATGGTTGACCCGTCTACATTGGAGCTCAGGCCCTTTGCTTTTCTCACCTCTACCCTTGATCTCCCGTCGACGGAGTGGCTTCACTATCACCAGGTTTTTCATCTAGTCCGTTCATTATTTGGCTCACTCACAGTCTCCCGACCCTCTCCATTTGAGAAGCTTTGCCGAACTGACGTATCTACAAGGGGTTTTATCTCATACGTATGCCAACTCCTCTCTACCCCGGGGGATAGCACACCGGTGGTTCATCGATACATGACCAAATGGGAGAAGGCTCTGGGTCATACGATTACTATAGGTCAATGGCAGGTGATTTGGTCCCAAGTGGTGAAGTCTTCAATGTCCATAACTCATAGGGAGACCCAATACAAACTACTTATGCACTGATACCATACCCCCCCTCTTCTCCACTCCCTCAACCCTACTATACCACCGGTGTGCTGGCAGTGCCTTTCAGGTCATGGCTCTTTGTATCATATATTTTGGACTTGCCCACTCATATTGGGTTTTTGGAGGGAGGTCAGGGCAGTGACAGAGGCTCTCTTTTTCCAGAGGGTCCCGTTAGACCTGCTGATTTATCTCCTTGGCCTCCCTCCTAGACACTTTGGCAAGGCACCGTCCCGCCTTTTCCTCCATCTCTGTGCGGCTGCGAAGACTCTTATAGCACGTAATTGGAAGTTGGTGTCCCCGCCTTCAGGGCCGTATTTACTTGGCAGAATGAAGGACATTCGCACCCTTGAACACCTGACGGCGATCATTAATAACACTGTGGAGGCGTTCCAGTCTGGTCGCAATGGGATATATATTGCACTCTTCGGGGTCTTTAGGTTGCTGACAGGTCATCTACTCCTCTCCCTTTCGGTATTATTCCCTCTTGTTTTTCCCTACTTGTCTGTCTCCCCCGTTTCTTCCTTTTTTTTTTTTTTTCTTTTCTCCTTGTTGCATTTTATTGCATTTGCCTGATTATTGTTCCTTGTTAATTGTAAAAGGTGGTGGTGGTGGTGGTGGTGGTGGTGGTGGTGGGTGGGGGGGGGGGTGTTTAGCAATTATCTCTCTCTTGTTTATCTTTCGACTGAAGTCTTGCTACCTCCTGTCCTTTTATCAAAATGTTAATAAAAATTACAGTTTATAAAGATATTTAGAGAAAATCTTTAAAACTCTGCAAAAATGTTTAATTACTTATACTTGCATCATAATAAATCTCATAAAAAGTGATCAAAAATGTTCCCTAAAATAGTACCAGCAAAAACATCATGTCTTCCCACATAAAATAAGCCTCACACAATTCAATTGACAGAAAAATAATAACGTTATATGTCTTGAAAAGCGGAAAGCCATGTGCAGATTGTGGGAAATACAAAGAGGAAACAATCTACAGTAGTCCAATTTTAAGACTAAGGCCCCACGTGGTGGGCCCTGCAAAAAAGCACTGCGGGATAAACCGTGGTGGCAACGCATCGTGGTTTTTCTCGCAGTGCTTTTCACAGAAAGTCCACAGAGGTTTCCTCTGCAGACTTTCTACTTATATTATACTTATAGAGAAGCCCCCAGCGTCTCCATAGGTATAATTGACATGCTGTGATTTCCAAAACTGCAATGGTTTTGGAAATCATATTGTGTCCACATTGCTTATTTTTTCACAAGGAGTGGATGGGATTCAGTAGAATTGCCTTGATTCAGTAAAACGCCATGGTGTTTACGCCACATGGGGCTCCAGCCTAATAATGTTTAATAAACAGTAGTTTTAATGTGTTCAGGCAGGTAGGTCTATGACCATTCATGAAATAGTCTCAGCGACCATCTTGCTCGAGCGGCCTCAGAGTTGCCACATACCACTGTGGGCTCCTTGTCTCTTGGCCCTGACCCTGGAGATTGGCGGTCCAGTCCATGCAAGCAAACTGTTGCCCTTAGTCTGGATGAGCTAAGCAGTGGGAGTGAGTACCTCTCTAAACCGCTGACCCTCGGCTCCCTAACAAGTGGGATTTACTTCTTGCCACCAAAACATGACTACCAGTGCTCCTGTCCTCTCTGGCCAGTAAGTGCAGACCATCCTCTACTTCCTACATATTACCTACCGCCAGCTACATGACCCTCTTCCCAAGCACCTTTATCTCCCCTGCATGAGTGACCTACGCTGAGGTGGCTGCCTCTGGAAGATTACATTGACAGCACTTCTGAAGGCTGGCCCTCTGGCAACACCTACTGGCACTGCTGGATGCACAACCTCATTTCTCTCCATTCTCTACAAGGTTGAAGAGGATACATCTGTTAACTGTACTACTGAGACAGTCCTTGAAAGACTGCATTGAGGATACTAGTGTGAAGCTGACCCTCTGGTAACACCTACTAGCGGCCTCAAACTCCTCTTTCTGGATTATTGACTTTTCTGTATATGTTGACTGAGTTGCTGTATCTGTCTGTGGGAGATTGCATTGGAGGCCCCAATATGTCATTGACATCTACTGACACTCTCTGGCTCCCCTCTCCTCGCAGCATTTCTCACAGATACCCCACAGACACTAGCAGACTATAGTCCCTCTGGCAACACCTCCTGGCGCCTTCTAGATTCTCCCTTCTGTTTATACTTATGTGGTGTGTGAAAGTCGGAGATATGGCCTTTCCATCATGAGCCTCCAACAGAAATTATCAGCTTCAGATAGTCTCAGCGACAACGGAGCCCACCAGGTCCCGATCCACCGCCTGCTGAGACAGGTTACTGAGCAACTGCTGGAGAGTATACAAGCAAGTACTTCGTCCCTTATGGGTGAAATTGAAGAAAGTCAAAATTGATATTGGCCTACTATGCTAGGACTTTCAGAACTTGAGGAGTAGAGTGAGGGAAGTGGAAGATCGTATCTCCCTCTTGTAAGACAACATGGCCCCAGTGCAAAAACAGCTGAACAACAAATTTATGGACACAGTGAGCGAATGACTTGGAGAACAGACTTCTCTGTAATAATCTGCGTATCCTGGGTCTGTTGGAGTGAGCAGAGGGATTCAAACCCTGTGTATTTATAGAACGGTGGCTGAAAGATCCTGCCAGATGCTTAGTTTTCTCCTATATTTGCTGTGGAAAGAGCTCATTGGGTTCCTACCAGACTGCCTCCTCAGTGACCACTGTTGGCCTATCTTAACAGCAAAGATCGAGACGCGGCCCTGAGAGATTACTTTGGGAAATCAAGTTAAAAATACTACTGTTTCCATTCCAAAGATAGAGAGGACTGGTTGAGTTTGCTACATAGGTCTCCCAGATGGTAGTCATATGTGTCTAGTTGGGTAAGTGGTCACAGAGACCCATTGCTCTGTGTTTTCTAACATGCTACAGATTGCTTTAATATATATTAGATGTCTGCTTTTCTATGGACACGGATTTTGTCCACATGTTATGGGTTCCTTGAGATTCACATCACTGTAATTGTCTTTGCCTTTTTGTTCTTGTTCTTTACTTTTTAGGAAGGTGCCGCATTGCCATATCACCTTGGGTGCACTACTTCCCCTGTTTACTATAGCCACGTATTTCTGAGGAGCAGATTTAAGCTCAAACTATTACAAATGAGTACTCCTTATGGGTACATAATATCTATCAAAATAAAGAAAAAAGGACCTTAAAACAATTTATTTACAAAAAACAATTGATGCAAAAAGATAAATGTCAATGCGTTACGGCAGAACTACTAACTTTCTCAAGCCTTGTCATACACAGTGTCAAACATGTAGGCATAAACTGCAGTTTGAGCAAACAGCAGGGTGCATTTGTGAAGGAGTGCTACAGTCATGGCTGTAAGTGTTGGCACCCCTGCAATTTTTCCAGAAAATTAAGTATTTCTCCCAGAAAATTATTTTATTTCTATTTTTTCTATTTCTATTTGAGTTGGAAGGGACCTCAAGGGCCATCGAGTCCAACCCCCTGCAAAAGCAGGTTTTCCTAGATCATCCCAGCTATATATTTATCCAGTTTCCACTTGAAGATTTCAATTGATGAAGAACTCACCACCTCCCGTGGCAGCCTATTCCACTCCCTCACTGTTAAAAAGTTTTTCCTAATGTCTAATCTATATCTCCTTCCCTTTAGTTTCATCCCATTACTTCTCGGACTTCCTTCCGCTAATGAGAAAAGGTTAGATCCCTCTGCACTGTGACTACCTTTCAGATATTTAAAAACCGCTATTAAGTCTCCCCTTAGCCTTCTCTTCTGCAAACTATACTATCCCAGTTCTTTTAGCCGTTCCTCGTAGAACATGGTTTGCAGACCTTCCACCATTTTGGTTGCTCTTCTCTGGACCTGCTCCAATAAATCGATGTCTTTCTTAAATTGAGGCGCCCAGAACTGTACACAATATTCCAGGTGGGGTCTGACCAGGGCAGAGTACAGCGGAATAATTACCTCTCTTGATCTAGATTCAATGCTCGTCTTGATACATCCCAGAATTTTGTTAGCCTTTTTGCCACAGCACCGCACTGTTGACTCATGTTAAATTTGTGATCTACTATTATGCCCAAATCCTTTTCCCCTGTACTATCACTTAGTTCTATTCCTCCCATACTATATATGCTTCTTGCATTTCTGTTACCTAGATGTAGGACCTTGCATTTGTCCCTGTTAAATACCATTTTGTTCACCTCAGCCTAT
Source organism: Leptodactylus fallax (assembly GCA_947044405.1). Lineage (NCBI taxonomy): Eukaryota > Metazoa > Chordata > Amphibia > Anura > Leptodactylidae > Leptodactylus > Leptodactylus fallax. Next base: position 7,725,330 of record CAMRHE010000024.1, read on the forward strand.
TGTTCCAGTGTGTCTAGGTCCTTTTGAATACACTCTCTCTCCTCTCTAGTGTTGGCTATTCCTCCTATCTTCGTATCATCTGCAAATTTTATGAGTTCCCCAATAATCCCATCGTCCAGATCATTTATAAAAATATTAAAAAGTACTGGGCCCAGGACAGAGCCCTGCGGCACCCCGCTTTTTACTTTCTTCCAGTTTGATGTATGGCCATTTAGTATTACTCGTTGTGCCCGATCTTTAAGCCAATTGTGAATCCACCTCACTGATTTTTTTATCAAAGCCATACTTTATCAATTTTTCAATAAGAATGTTATGTGATACTTTATCAAATGCCTTACTAAAGTCAAGATATACTATGTCCACTGCATTCCCCTGGTCCAACCATTCAGTGATTTTATTGTAGAATGAAATCAGGTTAGTCTGACAAGATTTATTGGTCATAAAGCCGTGCTGGCTCTGATTAATTAAAGCCTTCCCATCCAGGTACCTAATTAAATGTTCTTTAACAATTTGCTCAAAGATTTTTCCTACTATCGAGGTTAGACTTACTGGCCTATAATTTCCTGGGTCGTCCCTCTTCCCCTTTTTGTAGATGGCGACCACATTTGCCCTTTTCCAATCTAGAGGGACCACTCCGGTTTCCCATGACTTATTGAAGATTATAGCAAGGAGTTCTGTTATTTCCTCTGCTAACTCTTTCAAGACTCTACGGTGTAAATCATCCGGTCCTGGGGACTTGGTTTCCTTAATCTTAGCTAAGTGCTCTATTACCAAACCTTCACTTATAATCAGCTTGGAGTCCTCTTTCCCCTCATCACTATCACCATTAATGTTGATATTTCCATCAATTTCTTGGGAGAAAACGGATACAAAATATGAATTTAGTAACTCCACCTGCTGTTCCACCATGTTAACTTTTTCACCCTTATCATTCCTCAGGACTCCAAAGGTTTCCTTCACTTTTCTTTTGCTTTTAACATATCCCCAAAAACCTTTTACCTTACTCTTAACCTCTTTTGCAAGCTTCAATTTGTGTTCAGCCTTAGCTCCTTTAATGCTTATCTTGCAGAGTCTGCAAACTGCTGTATACTCTCCCTTAGATATAGTTCCCATCTTCCACTTGTTGTATGTTTCCTTTTTCTTTTTTAGCAGGTTATGTAATTTTTTAGTCATCCCATTTTTAGGTGCTTCCCATTTTTCTTCCTTCTAGGTATTGTTAGTTCCTGTGCATTAATGATTTCCCTACGGAAAATTTCCCACCCTTCATGTGCATTTTTGTGCTTAAGAATTTTTCGCCATGGAATTCTACTAACCCTTACCTTTAGGCCCCTAAAATCTGCCCTACTAAAATCAAGCCTTGTAGTTTTTGTCTTCTCAGGTCTTCTTCTTCTTACAACCCCAAACTTGAGTATAGCATGATCGCTGAATCCCAATGTCCCTGCTACCCTTAGTTCCTTAACCATATCCTCCTTGTTAGTTAAAACTAGGTCCAAAATGGATGTTCCTCTCGTGTTTTCTTCTACTAGCTGGGCAATGAAGTTGTCTGCTAGAGAGGATAAAAATTTGATAGAGCCTTTACTCGTAGCTGTGTGAGTTTCCCACTGAATGTCTGGGTAATTGAAGTCTCCCATGATAACTATTTCATATTTCTTCGAAAGCGTGGTCATTTGCTGTGAAAAAAATCTCATCCATGTCTTCCGTCTGTCCTGGTGGTCTATAATAAACACCTATTATGATGTCCTTATCATTGTTTTTCCCTTTTATTGCTACCCAAATATTTTCCAATAAATTATCATTCTGTAAAACTGTAATTTATGTGGAGATATGTTCTTTTCTAACATACAATGCAACTCCTCCAAATTGTATTGCAATTTGTATTGCAATTACACGTTTTGTTATACACGTTTCCTTTGTGTGTATTGGAATAACACAAAAAAAAAACAGAGAAAAAGGCAAATTGGACATAATTTAAACAAAAGTCCAATAATGGGCCTGACAAAATTGTTAGCACCTTTTCAAAATTGTGGATAAATAACTTTGTTTCAAGCATGTGATGCTCAAACTCACTTGTGGCAAGTAACAGGTGTGGGCAATATAAAAATCACACCTGAAACCAGATAAAAAGGAGAGTGTTAGGATTCAGATGCAAGGTAAGAAATGTACTGGTCTTCAGGAGAGCAGCAGCAGAAATGGGCTGACAACTGCAAGCAATAGAAAATGCTACTTAAAGGTAATACACGACCGGCCTCACATGCCTTCACCAGAGCTCCTCGCAAGAAGAGATGGATTTTTACTGAATTTGAAGACCGGAATTGTCACCAGAACAGAAAGTGTATCACAAATAAATGCACTGCAGCAGAAGCCAAACACCAAATCCACATACTACTCACAGGGACAGAGATAACAGAATGGTCAACAATCACGGGTCAGCAGCTGAAGAGGGCAACAGCGAACCAAATCACGAGACGAAGACAAATCCAGAAAACAAAGCCAATAGTCGAAAGTGATCAGGAACGCCAGAACAAAATCACAAGACAGAGAGGAATCCAAGAGCACAGCCAAAGGTCAGTATTAGAGCAGTCAAATCAATGTCAGGAGCAAAGCAGGAAGTTGCAAACTACTTAGTCAGCAAAGCTGGGTGATGAGGGAATGGTTTATAAAGGCCTACTCAGGAAGCTTCCCTATGTTGTCATGGCAACCTTAAAGCAGCAACAACAGATGTAACATTCCTGACAGAGAGAACTTGACTTAATATTTGCATTGTGTGTCTGCATGTGCCACACTAAGCATGGAGAACAGAAAGAGGAGAAGAGAACTGTCTGAGGACAGAGATCTTGATGTTCCTTTGTCCACAATGTGCAACATAACCAAGAAGTTTACAACCCGTGGCACTATAGCTAATCTCCCTTGATGTGGACAGAAGAGAAAAATTGATGAAAGAATGCAACGCAGCCCTAATCAAGTTCCAAAGAAATTCAAGCTGTCCTGCAGGCTCAGGGTGTATCAGTGTCAGCGCAAACTATCTGACGATATTTAAATTAAATGAAACGCTATTGCAGGAGACCCAGGAGGACCCCATTGCTGACACAAAGACATAAAAATCTAGACTGTAGACTGTGAAAGTCTTGTGGACTTACGAGACCAAGATAGAGCTTTTTGGTAAAGCACATCATTCTACTTTTTAAATAAAATTGAATGAGGCCTACAAAGAAAAGAACACAGTACCAACAGTCAAATATGGTGGAGGTTCAAAGATGTTTTGGGTTTATTTTGCTGCCTCTGGCACTGGATGCCTTGACTATGTGCAAGGCGTCATGAAATTTGAAGATTGCCAGAGGATTTGGGTTCTCAATGTAGGGCCCAGTTTCAGAAAGCTGGGTTTGCGTTCTAGGTCATGGGTCTTCCAGCAGGACAATGACCCCAAACATACTTCAAAAAGCACCCAGAAATGAATGCAAATAAAAACAAAGCACTGGAGAGTTCAGAAGTGGCCAGCAATGATGTAAATCCCATTGAACACTTGTGGAGAGATCTTAAAATTGCTGTTGGAAGAAGGCACCCTTCAAATATGACAGACCTGGAGCAGTTTGCAAAAGAAAAGTAGTCCAAAATCCCAGTTGAGAGGTGCAAGAAGCTTGTTGATGGTTAAAGGAAGCAATTGATTCGACATGGCACCTGAAAACCAGCAAAATCTGCGTTCCAAAAGCCAAATAGTGCTCTTTCCATTATGAGCCCCACCATATACCCATACAGCAGATTATAACCACATATGTGTGTGGCATTCCCGTGTTTAGGAGAAATTGTGTAACAAACTGGTGTATTTTTGCTTCTTTAACCCCTTGTAAAAATTAAAAATTTGGGGCTAAATGAACGATTTATTTAAAAAAAAAAAGTAATTTTTCATTTTTATGTTCCAATGTTAATAAAATCTGTGAAGCAGCTGTAGTGTCAAAATGCTCACTATACCCTTTGACATGTTCTGTGAGGGGTGTAGTTTCCAAAATGGGGTCACTTTTTGTGGGTTTTCATTGTACTGGTATTTTAGCATCTCTGCAAATGCAACATGGCACCCAGAAACTATTCCAGCAAAATCTGCACTACAAAAGCTAAATAGCACCCATTCCAAGCCTCCACATGTACCCATACAGCAGATTACGACCACTTGGGGTATTCCCGTGTGGGGTGCTTTTTCTCCTTTAATCCCTTGTGAAAATAAAAACTTTGGGTATAAAGTGACATTTTAGTAGCTTTTCAATTACACATCAGAATGTTAATAAAATCTATGAAATGGTTGTGTGGTCAAAATGCTCTATACCCATTGATGAATTCTGTGAGGGGTGTATTTTCCAAAATGTGGTCACTTTTGGAGGGTTTTCATTGTATTGGTACTGTAGGGGCTCTGCAAATGAGACATGGCACCTGAAAACTATTACTAGTTTAACAGCAAATCTGCTTTTCAAACGCCCAGTGTTGCTCCTTCCCTTCCACACGCTGCTGTGTGCTCAATCATCAGTTTACGTCCACATATAGGGTATTTCTGTGCTCGGGAGAAATTGTGTAACAAACTGTGAGATGTATTTAAACCATTTTGAATATGTTAATTTTTGGGATAAATGAATGTATTATTGAAAAAAAAAAATGAAATATCTAAATTTCACCTCCATATTGTTTTAATTACCATGAAATGCTTAAGAGTTAACAAACTTCCCAAATGCTGTTTTGAATTATTTGAGGGGTACAGTTTTGAAAATGGGGTGGTTTCTAATATATATAGGCATTTATAATCCCCTTCAGAACCGAAGTGGTCCCTAAAAAATTTGTTTGAAAAATTTTCTTGTAAATCTGCAAAGTCCCAGTTAGACTTGTAAGCCTTCTAACGTACAAAATAAATTAAAGGACGATGCCAATATAAAGCAGGGATCTGGAAGATAATATTTATTAATGTATCTGGGTGGTATGACTTTTTATTAAATTTCCATCAAATTTCCTATTTTTTTTTTTTATAATAAATACAAAAATATTGACCAATGTTTACCACTAACATGAAGTACAACGTGTCATGAAAAAAACAATTTCAAAATCACTTGTGTAAGTTTAAGATTCTCAAAGTTATTGCCATATAAAGTTACACATGTCAAGTTTGAAAAATGAGGCCTGGTCCTTCAGCTACTTTTAGGATGTGTCCAAGGGGTTAAACAAAAAAAAACAAAAAAACAAAAAGATGACTTGGCCTACCACTACAAGTTATATCTAAAATATTGTGCAAATTAAGGCAAATCCATCAAATAGTAACAAATACTTAATACATTTGGTTGACATTAGGCGGAAATTATTTGATAAATCTCCACCCCCACAGTCTTTTTGTAGCAGTTTTTACTACACCTCAGCATTGCTAGAACGAGCTCACATATATATTGACAAAAACAGCAATATTATGGCTAGAAAAACACTGATTCACAAGGGGGAAAACACTGTTTGATTCAGGTGACCCTAACCTATCTATCTCAGGGTTGCCATGCTGGGTTTTGGTGACAGACTTGCTTTAGGCTAAGGCCCCATATTGCAGAAACACAGTGTTTTTTTGTTTCAGATTTTGCTGAGGTTTTTTGAGCCAAAGTCAGGAGTGGATTTGACAAAAAAAGAATGTGTGGCTTGAAGAGGAATGGAAAATATAAAAGAAGCGCTTAGACATTTCTTTTCTGTCAAATCCACTCTTGACTTTGGCTCAAAAAAGTGCAGCAAAATCTGCAACAAAAAATTGCTGCGTTTCCACAACATAGGGCCTTAGCCTTAAAAGGAGTCTATCATTGGTATTTTACATTTTTAAATAATCACATCATTCTATAGCCGTTAGAAAGGGTATTCTAGACATACCTTGGCTGATGAAATCCATTTGTCCGTTTTGTCCAAAAATCGCTTTCAGATGGCGCACGGAGCATGCGCTGTATGCTTGACCTGAAGCTGAAGTGGCAAAGTGTACAGCGCATACACAAAATTTCATGTGCGCCGACAGGAAAGGCTGCTGATGAAAGCAGTGAAGAGAAAGAGATGTCTAGATTTGAAGAAGGGGGTGGTGAGCAATGCTCCAAGGTGATGACGTGGGTGTGCTCGGTGCAGAGGAGTAACACCCCCTGTGCTCCAAGTAGATTAATTAGCATATGAGAAAAAACAATTTTTGGACATATCGGACAAATGGACTTCATCAGCAAAGGTATGCCTAGAATAGCCTTTCTAAAATATAAAATACCAGTAACAGATTCCTTTAAACTTCTTCCTTCTGGATCCATTTTTGGCAGTCACAGCCTCTGTTATATAGTCCAGTGCTACTTTCACAATTTTGCATGCTTACTGGTTTAAAGGCTTCCAGGCTACTAGTGTATGACTTGTGAGATTCAAACTCACAGGACCCTTACTAATCTGAACAAAAAATATGTAACCAATGCCCTTGGAAAATGTTTTGAGTTATTTTTTCCACTCTATGACAATTTCAAAAGGTATCCTACGGTCAGATAATGCTGATACCTGTATATATTGCAGATACTCAGTGACTTGGGGTCCTTTTACAAATGGCTATTTACTGGCTCATGCAAAAAGGTCCCCCAATCATCCACTAAAATAGCAAATGCTCAATTATATTAAATATTGTTCGTTCCTATAGAGCCGTGCGTGCCAGAGGTGGCACTCAGAGCCCTCACTGTGGGCACACATCTGTGTAACAGATTATACTGTGTGGGCCACTGTAGAGCAAATTGTACTGTGTTGGGGCCACTTTGCAGCAAATTTTACTGTGTGGGGGCCACTGTGGAGCAGATTGTACTGTGTGGAGGCCACTGTGGAGGAGATTGTACTGTGTGGGGGCCACTGTGGAGCATACTGGACTGTGTGGGGGCCCTTCACTATTTATAATCACACAGAATCTGATTTATAGCAGACATGTGATATGATTACAGGCTGTAATAACATTGCACGGTCACTATAAAACAGATCTGTGTGATGTACATAACTGTTCAAAATTATGCCAAATGCAGTATAAAGTTGTTTGTATTATTGAAAGCTCTGTAAATCCCCATTCACACAACTGTATTTTGCAGATCCATAACTGTCCGCAATTGTGAATCCGAACAGTATTAAGGTTAAATTGCTGTGTTGGCACTTTGCGATAAATTAGTGGGTTTTGGGCTGCAGTTTGGGCACTCGGTCTCTAAAAGGTTCGCCATCACTACTATAGAGGTTTTTTCTGGCTGTGAAAAGGCCCTTTAAGAAAGTGCTGATCAACTTCTTTTATAGCTAACTGGTAAAAGGTCCTTTATATAAGTTTCCAAAAACAATGTATCTGTTCTCTCTAACTGAAAATATACTTCTACCAACAGAAGATAAAATAAAAATTTCTTACATCAACCTACTTGTATTTAATTAAAATTATGGTATTTCTCCAGAATATATCATTAATAGATGAAGGTTCGCAAATATAAATCTGAACATAAATATCTGTTGAAAGGATATACAGTAGATAAAAAGTAAATTGTGCATTATATATTTTTATTAACACTGAAACAAACTAAATGCTATGGACAATAAAAGCAAAAAGTGAACGGTGAACAAAAAGACAATTCTTGCATATATGACAAAATGAAGATACTATTCTTAATATATGAGAAAAGAACCACACTGATCTTTCTGGAGTTTCGTGGTTATTTATTATCCAAGCAACATTTCCCTCTTAAAGTACTTTGGTCACTTCTGTGTTTACGGCAGCCTTTGGATTTTAGTTGAAAGTGGATAAGCTGGCTCAAACACATCATCCTCAACGCCTTCTTCAATTGGCTTCATCTTGGTAGAACCTCTCATGCAGGGGGACTGACCTGTCAAGGAGGTCAAAGACAACAAATTATTTATTGACATATTTTGGCACAGCTATGTTATATTTCAGAGGAGTTTTCTCACCAGGAAAGTTGATGTCAAACCAGCCGCAGTGCATAATAGAAGCATCATCATACCTTAAGATATTTCCATGAAAAAACAGGTTTTTATAAATATGTAAAAGAGGCCTAAAGGCAATGGAGCCTCTGACACACCCCACTGCTCTTCAACCTCTTTAGGAATTCTAGTCTAGTCAAAACATTGCTCATCTTGGACACAACTTTGGGTGGGCCTCCTTCTGTTCATAACAGTACACAAACAAGGCATATTATCATACTTTGATGTTGTATTTCTAAAATTAATGTATTTTTTACATTTACTTAGCACATTTGAGAAAGAAAAAACAATTGTACATGTAATAATTGTTCAATGAGCCAATATAGTAATATAAGTAGAAAACATGGAAATCCTGTAGAACATGAAAAGTGAAGCAAATACAGTGTTTTTCAAATAAATAGCAAATAAAGTGTTTCAAGTAGTCTACATCAGCGGTTCTCAAGGCGCGATAGGCGTACCCCTGGAGGTACATCCAACTGTCCCCGGGGAAATAAGTGCAGCGGGTGAGAGTCCCCACTGCAATGGTAGTTTGTGGAGTTCTTCACCAACAAACTACAATTATACTTTGAGGGTCTCTTCGGACCCTCAGACTATAATTAGCGAAAGCCACGGGGAGGTAATCAAACATAAAAACAGTGTTGCTTACCTGTACGTAATGACGCATATGCTATGTGATCCATGTGACTGCCTTACATCATTTCTGTAGGCCAGAGTAGCATGGGGAGAAGCGCCAAAGCCCAGGACAGGAAAGTAATACTGTTTTTATGTTTTATTAACTCCCTGCGGCCTCCGCCAAATACACTATGAGGGTTGGAAGAGTCCCTCAGAGTATAATTGTAGTTCATAGGTGACAAACTCACCCAAAATATCGGGTTGGGCTAAAACCCAATAAAATGCGGGTTCAACCAAACCCGATATTGTAAGAAAATCCCTATGTATGTGGAATTTTATTAATGTAGGGGCCACTCAGGAACATTATACTGCATGTAGGGGCCACTCAAGGACATTATACTGCATGAGGGGCCATTCACGTACATTATAGCACATGAAGGGGCCACTCAGGTACATTATACCGCATGGAGGGGCCACTCAAAGACATTATACTGCATGGAGGGGCCCTTATGGGACATTATATGGCATGGAGGCTCCACTATGGGACATTATACTGGATGGAGGGGTCACTAAGGGACATTATGCTGCATGGAGGGGCCACTATGGGTAATTACAGTGGGTACGGAAAGTATTCAGACCCCTTTAATTTTTTCACTCTTCGTTTCATTGCAGCCATTTGCTAAAAGCAAAAAAGTTCATTTTATTTCTCATTAATGTACACTCAGCACCCCATCTTGACAGAAAAAAAACAGAAATGTAAATATTTTTGCAAATTTATTAAAAAAGAAAATCTGAATTATCACAGTCATAAGTATTCAGACCCTTTGCTGTGACACTCATTTAACTCACATTTAACGTCCATTTCCTTCTGATCCTCCTTGAGATGGTTCTACTCCTTCATTGGAGTCCAGCTGTGTTTAATTAAACTGAATGGACTTGATTAGGAAAGGCACACACCTGTCTATATAAAACCTAACAGCTCACAGTGCATGTCAGAGTAAATGAGAATCATGAGGTCAAAGGAACTGCCCAAGAATCTCAGAGAAAGAATTGTGGCAAGGCACAGATCTGACCAATGTTACAAAAGAATTTCTGCAGCACTCAAGGTTCCTAAGAGCACAGTGGCCTCCATAATCCTTAAATAGAAGAAGTTTGGGACGACCAGAACTCTTCCTAGACCTGGCCGTCCAGCCAAACTGAGCAATCGTGGGAGAAGAGCCTTGGTGAGAGAGGTAAAGAAGAACCCAAAGATCACTGTGGCTGAGCTCCAGAGATGCAGTAGGGAGATGGGAGAAAGTTCCACAAAGTCAACTATCACTGCAGCCCTCCACCAGTCGGAGCTTTATGGCAGAGTGGCCAGAAGGAAGCCTCTCCTCAGTGCAAGACGTATGAAAGCCCGCATAGAGTTTGCCAAAAAACACATGAAGGACTCCCAGACTATGAAAAATAAGAATCTCTGGTCTGATGAGACGAAGATTGAACTTTTGGGCGTTAATTCTAAGCGGTATGTGTGGAGAAAACCAGGCACTGCTCATCACCTGCCCAATACAATCCCAACAGTGAAACATGATGGTGGCAGCATGATGCTATGGGGTTTTTTTTTTGAGCTGCAGGGACAGGACGAATGGTTGCAATTGAAGGAAAAATTAATGCGGCCAAGTACAGAGATATCCTGGAAGAAAACCTCTTCCAGAGTGCTCTGGACCTCAGACTGGGTCGAAGGTTCACCTTCCAACAAGACATTGACCCTAAGCACACAGCTAAAATAACAAAGGAGTGGCTTTGGAACAACTCTGTGACCATTCTTGACTGGTCCAGCCAGAGCCATGACCTCAACCCAATTGAGCATCTCTGGAAAGACCTGAAAATGGCTGTCCACCAACGGTCACCATCCAACCTCACGGAACTGGAGAGGATCTGCAAGGAAGAATGGCAGAGGATCCCCAAATCCAGATGTGAAAAACTTGTTGCATTATTCCCAAGAAGACTCATGGCTATACTAGCTCAAAAAGGTGCTTCTACTCAACACTGAGCAAAGGGTCTGAATACTTATGACCATGTGATATTTCAGTTTTTCTTTTTTAATAAATTTGCAAAAAGATCTACATTTCTGTTTTTTTTTCTGTCAAGATGGGGTGCTGAGTGTACATTAATGAGAAATAAAATGAACTTTTTTGCTTTTAGCAAATGGCTGCAATGAAACAAAGAGTGAAACATTTAAAGGGGTCTGAATACTTTCCGTACCCACTGTATGTGGCTTTTGGAGTGCAGATTTAGATGTTTGGGATCTGGACGCCATGTCATGTTTGCAGAACCTCTAAGGTGCCAGAAAAGTGGAATCCCCTAAGGAGTGACCCCACTGTGAAAACTGCACCCCTCAAAGAGTTAATCAAGGCATGTAGTGAGCATTAGTATCCCAGACGTGAATGCACAGCGGATGGTGAACAGTGAATATGTAAGCTGTGCAAAGTGAATTGGAAACACCAAATTTCCTCCTATTTCCGCAATAGCTCCTATGATTGGGGGGGGGGCACTTCTGTTGTCTTTTCCCTCGTAAGCTCTAAATCTGGGATGTACCCTCATATATGTTAGCACAGTTTATACATTCCCCTCCTGCTGCAGCCAGTTTTGTTCTAATGATTTGGTGATTTTTGGATTTTTTTGTCTTCAAATTGTACAAGCTATATTTTCTTTATTTTTCTGGTGATTTAGCCATATGAGGGCTTGTTGTTTGCAGGATGAGATGCATTTTGTAATGACATGTTTTGGGTGCCTCTAACTTATTGAATAAATTTTATCAACTTTTTTTAGTGGATCATAAAAAAACATCAATTCTGGCATTGCGTTTTAACTTTTAAATTTCTTGCCATGCAGCATACAGCATAAGTAACATGTTACCTTTATTCTGTGGGTTGGTACGATTACGGCAATACCTCATTTATATTGATTTTTTTTTTTATGCGTTACTAGTTTTGCAGAACAAAATCCCATTTGGGGAAAGAAATCAATTATTTTTACATCGCCATCAGAGTTATTTGAGGGCTTATTTTTTGCGGGACAACCTGTGCTTTTTATTGGTACTGCTTTGGGGTACATATGACTTTTTGATCACTTTTTATAACATATTTTGTAAGGTAAGATGGCGAAAAATCACTAATTCCGGCGTTTTTTTCCGTTTCCGTTTTTTTTTCCCCGACGTTCACCGTGTAATATTTAGGTTTTTTTTTAATATAATTCATTTTATATAGGAAATGGGAATTTTTGGGGCTTAACTTTTTTTTTTTTTTTTTTACACACTTTATTTTTTTTTTACATTTTATACTTGTCCTATAAGGACACCTGAACCAACGATACACTGATCGCTGGTTCAGTACTATACACTGCAATACACTAGCATACACATGTGTTTCAGTCTATAGAGAAAGTCAGTCTATGCAGACGCATAGGCTGACTTTCTCCATCGCAGGCAGGATCAACCAGGAACTTGGGGGTCCTAGCAGCCTGGGGTGACTGGCCAGACTCCAGGCTGCCAAAACGGCATAACAGAACCCCCTGATCTCCCGCGGGGGGGTGGCTCGGGATCATTATAGCGCAACCCCCTTGGATGTGCGGTCATGTTTGACCGCAGCATCTAAGGGGTTAACACCTGCGATCGGAGCCCAACTCCGGCCGCGGGTGTCCGGGTATCAGCTTTGCGATCCTGAGCAATTCGCTCAGGTACAGTAGTGAAGCTGTCAATTGCCAGTTTCACTACTGTACAGAAGCCGGGTTCTGCCGCATCCATCTTCAGGCAGCACCCGGCGGCATCCAGCGCTAATGAAATTTTAAGGAAGCTGGATGGAAAAAAGCTGCAGGTAGCGTTTTTTCATCCGGCTGAGGCACAGATCCGATCAGAACTGATGCCTCTTGTGCCAGAACTGATCCCATAGAAAACTATGGGATCCGTCCTGGCATCAGTTTCCCTCCGGCTTGTGTGCACCACACCGGAGGGAAACTGACAGCTACACCGGATATATGTGAACGCACCCTAAGTCAGGTCGAAAATATGCAGAGTTTTTCTCTTTTACAACTCTAATTCCAAAAAAGTTGGGATGCTTTGTAAAATCTAAAGGAAACAAAGAATGCAATTATTTTGAAATCTCATATAGCCACATATTTTATTCACAACAAAATACAGAACACATATCAGAAGTTGAAAGCCATTTTTTCCACTTCATTTGAAAAAATTTCACATCTCAAAAATGTTGGGACAGAACCAAATCTAATATTGTGTAGCATGTAGCATCCTCTTCTTTTTACAACAGTCTGAAAAAGTCGGGGGTAGTGAGGAGACCAACAGCTGGAATTTTTGATGTAGGATTTTAGCTGTTCAACAGTCCCGGGTCTTCTTTGCTGAATATTTTGTTTCATAAAGCGCCAAATGTATTGTTGAAAGGATTGGACTGCAGGTAGGCCAGTTTAGCACCTGGACCTGCAAAGCCATTCTGTTGTGATAGATGCAATATGTGGTTTAGCTTTGGCTTGCTCAAATATGCAAGTAATTCCTTATAAAAGACAGTGGGAGAGAATGATATTGTGACCCTTTCTTGAGCCAAACGTAGCTTCAACCCCTGTTCTGAGCCTTGCTTACCACATTGTGTGAATGTGGGTGGAGTGGGGCATGGAGTTGGGTAGACTGGGAATGCCTTAGCCCGACATATTTATTATAACACTAAGTTTTCTTCTTGCATAGATTTCCATTCTGTGGAGGGACGTTCCCTTGATTTATGAAGAGGCTGAAGCCTTTTCATAAACCACTGATTCCATGTGTCAGTATTAATAAATCTGCCTCAGTGTCTGGATGGGAGCATATATTGTACTAGAGCCTCTATACACTGCTTAGGCTTTAGAACTGTGTGCTCATAAAAAGCTAGATGGCCCCTCTCCTCTTGAGTCTCCAGGACGGCGTCTGTAGTTTCCATAAAGAATTTCAAATTTTGATTCAACTGACCACAGAACAGTTTTTCATTTTGCCTCAGTTCCTTTTAAAAGAGCTTTGGCCCAGAGAAGACAGCAGCGTATCTGTATTGTATTCATATATGGCTTCTTCTTTGGATGATACAGCTTTAACTTGCATTTATGGATTGTACAGTGAACTGTGTTCACAGACAAAGATTTCTGGAAGTATTCCTGAGCCCATGGAGTGATTTGCATTACTGATTCATGCCTGTTTTTAATGGAGTGTTGCCTGAGAGCTCATAGATCATGAGAATCCAATATTGACAGCCATTTTTGTCAATTGTGCTCATCTATTTATCCAGACTCTGAACCTTTGAATGATATTATGCACTGTAGATGGCAGGATGTTCAAAGTCTATGCAATATTACATTGAGGAACATTTTTCTGAAATTATTCCAATTTTTGGAATCAGATTTTCATAGATTGGTGAGCTCTGAGAGACTGCCTCTCTAAACATGCTTAGTTTATACACAGCCATGTGACTTAGTTGAAAATTGGCCCTCCAGCTATTTTTCATTAGTACCACATACATTTCCAGCCTTTTGTTAACCATGTTCCAACTTTTTGTGTTGTGTTGCTGACATTCATTTCTTTTGACTTCTGATATGTGTTGTATGTTCTATTGTAAATAAAATATGGCTATTTGAGATTTCCAAATCATTGCACTCTTGTTTTCTTTATATTTTACACAGCATATCTATTGGGATATGGGGTTGTATATATTACAGTTTCACATAACAAAATACACTATTCTGGAAGGCTAAGTCATTAAACCATTAATTCTGTTTTATTCTGGTTATGTACACTTAAAGTCAATTATAGTAATTAAATAGTAATAGTAAATTGTAGTAGTGATACCAATAGTAAAATGCAGTAAATGTATAATCTGATGTTGAGTTTCATTCCTAGTCCCAAATATAAACCCTTTACAGTCTACCCTATATTTTCTATTTTATCAAATTACAGTGCTAGCCAAAAGTATTGGCACCCCTGCAATTCGGTCAGATAATACTCAATTTCTTCCAGAAAATGATTGCAATCACAAATGCTTTGGTAATAATATCTTCATTTATTTTGCTTGCAATGAAAAAACAAAAAAGAGAATGAAAAAAAAAGTCAAATCATTGATCATTTTACACAAAACTCCAAAAATGGGCCAGACAAAAGTATTGACACCCTCAGCCTAATACTTGGTAGCACAACCTTTAGACAAAATAACTGCGAACAACCGCTTCCGGTAACCATCAATGAGTTTCTTACAATGCTCTGCTGGAATTTTAGACCAATCTTCTTTGGCAAATTTCTCCAGGTCCCTGAGATTTGAAGGGTGCCTTCTCCAAACTGCCATTTTGAGATCTCTCCACAGGTGTTCTATGGGATTCAGGTCTGGACTCATTGCTGGCCACTTTAGAAGTCTTCAGTGCTTTCTCTCAAACCATTTTCTAGTGCTTTTTGAAGTGTGTTTTGGGTCATTGTCCTGCTGGAAGACCCATGACCTCTGAGGGAGACCCAGCTTTCTCACACTGGGCCCCACATTATGCTGCAAAATTTGTTGGTAGTCTTCAGACTTCATAATGCCATGCATACGGTCAAGCAGTCCAGTGCCAGAGGCAGCAAAGCAACCCCAAAACATCAGGGAACCTCCGCCATGTTTGACTGTAGGGACCGTGTTCTTTTCTTTGAAGGCCTCTTTTTTTGTCCTGTAAACTCTATGTTGATGCCTTTTCCCAAAAAGCTCTACTTTTGTCTCATCTGACCAGAGAACATTCTTCCAAAAAGTTTTTGGCTTTCTCAGGTAAGTTTTGGCAAACTCCAGCCTGGCTTTTTTATGTCTCTGGGTCAGAAGTGGGGTCTTCCTGGGTATCCTACCATAGAGTCCCTTTTCATTCAGACGCCGATGGATAGTACGGGTTGACACTGTTGTACCCTCGGACTGCAGGGCAGCTAGAACTTGTTTGGATGTTAGTCGAGGCTCTTTAGCCACCATCCGCACAATCTTTCGTGGAAATCTCTCGTCAATTTTTCTTTTCCGTCCACATCTAGGGAGGTTAGCCACAGTGCCGTGGGCTTTAAACTTCTTGATGACACTGCGCACGGTAGACACAGGAACATTCAGGTCTTTGGAGATGGACTTGTAGCCTTGAGATTGCTCATGCTTCCTCACAATTTTGCTTCTCAAGTCCTCAGACAGTTCTTTGGTCTTCTTTCTTTTCTCCATGCTCAATGTGGTACACACAAGGACACAGGACAGAGGTTGAGTCAACTTTAATCCATTTCAACTGGCTGCAAGTGTGATTTAGTTATTGCCACCACCTGTTATGTGCCACAGGTAAGTAACAGGTGCTGTTAATTACACAAATTAGAGAAGCATCACCTGATTTTTCAAAGGGTGCCAATACTTTTGTCCACCCCCTTTTTTATGTTTGGTGTGTAATTATATCCAATTTGGCTTTTTGACAATTCTTTTTGTGGTTTTCCATTGACGACAAATTAAATGAAGATATTATTACCAAAGCATTTGTGATTGCAATCATTTTCTGGAAGAAATTGAGTATTATCTGACAGAATTGCAGGGGTGCCAATACTTTTGGCCAGCACTGTATATGTTTGAATAACATTATACAGTATACTTCTCCCTTCTCAAACCACTCTAGGCTTTGGCTAAAAAAAATGCAACAAAATCTACAAGAAAAAAACTTCTTTTCCAAAACCTAGGGCCCTAGCCTTACATGGTTCCCATAAGATGGGAGAGAGCAGATTGGGAAAATGCTTTAATAAGTCACATAAAAAGAGGGAAATGAGATGCAATGATGCCATATCATCCATTGCCGTGTCTACTGATGAAATCCTAGCTATAAAATTTAGACATAGGTAAACTAGATTTAAAAGGGCATTTCAATCTAACAAAGATGAATTTGTTTACTAAATAAAATAAAATTAATTGTTTCCTTATTGTTGCATTATTCCAAAGTGTATTGAGCATTTGTCTTTCAAAAAAATATTGCAACAAATTTTCATTAGAAATGTAACAAATCTAGGACTGCATATCTTCATGTAGATAAAAGAAAAATAATAAACCATTAGATATTTATTATTAATCAAATTATGACAAGCCATTAATAACGTCAGCAGAAGGGGGTGTATAATTCCTGTGCATTAATAGTGCTGCCCCATGAAAATCCTGTCTAAACATACTTTTCCTTAAGGGTGATTACAAGCATTGCATGTATACGTGATGTAATAAAGAAAATAGAAAGCAGCAGGTTTACCTTTAGCAGCTGTTTAAGTGAAGGCATGTCAGCATATGTTAGTATATCTTGAGATTTAATTATCAATGAAAATAATAAGAAAGGAGACTTGGCATCAGTTTTTAGTGTGTTGTATTTTAAGGAGAAGATATTCTCGAAAACAGCTATAAAGAAAAATATTATACACACATGCAGGTCCAGTGAATTACCTACACACTAAAAATTTGTCTGCAAGGATTAAGATTTTCCATATTTATATGCAGATAATACTTATAGATAAATATTCTTAAAATATGTATACACTTTCATGCAATAGTTTAAAGGGGTTTTCCAGGACTATAATATTGATGATGCATCCATAGGTCATGCTGCAGCCTCGTCAAACATCTGATCGTTCATTTTATCAGATGTTGTGACAATACCAATCTCACATAGATGACCTATTCCAAGGATAGGTCATTAATATCATAGTGCTGAAAAATCTCTTTAAGAAAAAATTACTGGTGGTAGAGGAGTCTCTCTAGTTGAGCATTACATAATTTATGTCAGTTTTTTGAGCAATGTGGTGTCTGTGGATGTTGCGACACAGTACTTTGCTTTCTCTGGAATACAGTTGTATCAGTTATTTATCTCTTTTTTCTGTTTAGAGAGGTTCTGTCACCTGTCCTAATTGTCTGCTTTAGTAAATTCTGGCATTTCAAATTAAATAACAAATCTTGATCACCTTTCCTCATTACTCTGTATTGTGCTGTTACTCTGTGATATACCCAGGAAATTTATGAATAAAATGCTAACTAGGTGTTACCGTTCCCCTTGTCAAAGGTTTGTTTCACTACATAATCTGGAACTGTCAGCACTTACTGGACAAAGTGAGAATGTGAAGGGACCCCAACTAGTAGCAGTTGACAATATACTTATAAATTTCTAGTAGGAGTAACAGAGGAATGGCACAACACAGAGCTGCACTCAGACTATTATGATCAGATACTGCAGATGCCTAAACAGCCCTACTCCTATTCAAGCAATAATTCCCTGAAGCCATTGCTATAAAGGGGACAGGACTGCAGCTCTGCTCCTATTACTTAAATAGAAGCAGACTTCTTCCACTCTCCATCCACTGCTGTAGCTTCCAAGATAGTCAGATCCGATGATATGTGCAGGTTCCCTCATAAGATGTGGATAGGTCTTTAGTATGATAAATGCATTTGAGGTTGGAAAACCCCTTTAAGTAACTTGTGCATGTTCTTAAATCAAACATGCATATTAAAGGAAGAGTTGGGACTATTAACTGAGTATATAATGTCAATGGTTAACGTGGCAAACATTATATGCGCTGACATTTTTTGCACATTATATGTATATCTATTCAAATGCATATACAGTACATGCTGTAATGTAACAGGTCTATTCCTTTCACCCCGAAAGGCAGTGCAATGGAGACAGCTATGGATCAATAAGACAGAAAATGAGTGAAAGAAGAAAAATATTTAGCAATATATAGCACTCTGTTAAAACACATCTGTAAATGGCAAAAATCTGTAATAAACATTTTAAAGTGGAAGGTAATATACTGAGGCCCAGATTTACTAATAGTTACAGCATCAACTAATACAGGCAGTCTAAAAATATGCCAGATATGCCAATCAGTGACTGATGCTGGATGATAAATCTGGCGTATCTTTAGACTAGTTTGCATTTATACCACCTTGTAGGTGTCTTACTTTGTTCCAGAATTTGTCAACACTACAGAATTTTTTTGCTGCATTTTTTGGAGCATCATGGTGCATTTAACTCATTTTTTCTTAGATTCCACACCCACATATCTAGCATGTCAAAAATTTTTAGCCAAAACTACAAGCGCCAAGAGGCACCAAGTTTACGCCAGTGTCTAATCATAACCACAATAGTAAATAAGGGAGATTTAGTTACAATCAACCTATTTTGTTAATCAATACATGATGCTGAAAACAAGAAATAACTCTTTTGTAAGTAACATTCATTAGTTATCCTTAGAATAAATATAATAATCAATATTTCATTGGTGGGGGTTTGACTTCATGCGAGACTGGAACTGACCTGCAATGCCAGGCACAGCTGCTGCTAATAGTACCGAGCTGTGCCTGGTAAACCATGAAGAGGACATTGGCCCCTTCAAATAGTTGATTGACATTGGTGCCAAGAGTTGAACCCCCACCAATCTAGTCCCATGGAAATTAATGTGCAACCCTGTGCAATCAATGGGTACAAGGGTATCCTGTGGATAGTGGATAAGTTGGGTGACCACTACCTATGGTATGTTTGCATTACTGTCTCCATCACAGATACAGTGCTGTCAGCAGTATTCAGGTGTCAAAAACTGTTGGCACATTTCTTTAATTGGCTATCCTAAGGACAGTCCAATTGTAAAGGACAGGATAACCCCTTTAATTACTTTGTCTTAATACTTTTGATAGGACTTAGTAGAAAAGATTTGTACTCTTGCAATAATGGACTAGTATGGTAACTGCATTGCTTAAAGGTCTGCCAACAGCAAATTGGTTATAAACCAAATCACGGTACCTTGTAGAGGTGATATACATTTTCCAAATATGCTTTTCAGCCTTGGAGCCCCATTTTCATACAAATTTCTTCTTATTCATATGCAAAACAGCTAAAAGAGTTTTGCCAGGAAATCTAGAGCTGAGACCAAAGCCCAGGCAAACTAAGACATGCCCCCAAAGCACTTTCTGCTCATTTACATTCTAATAAAAGGGAAATTTAGATGAAAATGCAGTTCCAAAATCACCTCTACAAGATACTAGGATTAGGTTTCTAACACAGACTCCTTTTAAAAGCCTCACAGACAATATTCTAAATGCACCCATTAGTACCTTGTGAGTAGTCCTTGTATTTTTTAATGAAGTTATCAACAGAAAACACCATGCGACACACGACCCATTCCATAAGAAATATAGAACTCTTGGTGGTTATTTCCTTAATGTAAAAGCAGATGGTTAGTATTCTTTAGTCAGCAAACACTTGATACACATTAGTCTTGGCATTACAGTAGTTAAAAACAGCACACCTGTCGACAAAAAGAAAACAACTGATTTGATGATTTAAAATATAATAGCAAAGTAAATTATAAATGAGTGATTGATAAAGAAGAAGGCACTTTTAGAAACAACATGAAGTTATATATTTTTACCACAGTATAGTCACAAGTTTTGATTAGCTTTGTATACATTGGAGCACTCAAATGAAACCCTTGACTACACCAAAGGTCTAAACATCATATAGAGCCAGGGACAGGTGAATGGGCTGGTATGCAGACACGCAAACAAATTGGACATTAAGGCTAAGGCCCCACGTTATAGAAACACAGCTTTTTTTGTTGCAGATTTTGCTACGTTTTTTTTGAGTCAAAGCCAGGAATGGATTGAGAAGAAGGTAGAAGTATAAGAGCTTTTTATACATTTCCCATTCCTTTTCTAGCCAGTCTTGGCTTTGGCTCAAAAAAAAAAAGCAGCAAAATCTGCAACAAAAAGGGGAGAAGGAGCTTCAGCCTAAAAAAGGGAGAAGGGTAAATGCAAATTTATGCAGATAGTTTTGTAATCATTTTGGGTGGCCCAGAGAGGTGTTTAAATGTTTGTGATTCAAATGTACAGTCATGGCCAAAAGTTTTGAGAATGAAAAAAAAATTATTTTTTCCCAGGGTTGGGGGGCCCTGGGTTTTTTTTTTTTTTTTGGGTCAGATGTTTTTATCATATACAGAAATATAGTTGCATTCATATTATGAGTAACAGAAGCTTATATTGACAGTTAGAATGAGCTAATGCAGCAAGTCAATATTTGCAGTGTTGACCCTTTTTCTTCAGGACCTCTGCAATTCTCCCTGGCATGCTCTCAATCAACTTCTGGACCAAATCCTGACTGATAGCAGTTCATTCTTGCAGAATCAATGCTTTAATTTTGTCTGAATTTGTTGGTTTTAGTTTGTCCACCCATCTCTTGATGATTGACCACAACTTCTCAATGGGATTAAGATCTGGGGAGTTTCCAGGCCATGGACCCAAAATCTCTATGTTTTGTTCCCTGAGCCATTTAGTTATCACCTTTGCTTTATGGCAAGGTGCTCCATCATGCTGGAAAAGGCATTGTTGAGCGCCAAACTGCTCTTGGACGGTTGGGAGAAGTTGCTCTTGGAGGACATTCTGGTACCATTCTTTATTCATGGCTGTGTTTTTAGGCAAGACTGTGAGAGAGCCGATTCCCTTGGCTGAGAAGCAACCCCACACATGAATGGTTTCAGGATGCTTTACAGTTGGCATGAGACAAGACTGGTGGTAGCGCTCACCTCTTCTTCTCCGAATAAGCTGTTTTCCAGATGTTCCAAACAATTGAAAAGGGGATTCATCAGAGAAAATTACTTTACCCCAGTCCTCAGCAGTCCACTCCCTGTACCTTTTGCAGAATATCAGTCTGTCCCTGATGTTTTTTCTGGAGAGAAGTGGTTTCTTTGCTGCCCTCCTTGAGACCAGGCCTTGCTCCAGGGGTCCCCGCCCCCCGGGGGGGGCGGTGGACCCCAAACCGGCGGGGGGCCCTTCCCCGGGGGGGGCGGGGGGGGGGGGGGGCGGGCCCCGGGGGGGAAATTTTTTTGGGAGGGGGTCCTGCCGCTTGCTGGTCTTTCTTGGGTGCCCTGGAGCCTTTTTGGCACCAATGGAACCTCTCTCCTTGAAGTTCTTGATGATGCGATAGATTGTTGACTGAGGTGCAATCTTTCTAGCTGCAATACTCTTCCCAGTTAGGCCATTTTTGTGCAGTGCAATGATGACTGCACGTGTTTCTTTAGAGATAACCATGGTTAATAGAAGAGAAACAATGATGGCAAGCACCAGCCTCCTTTTAAAGTGTCCGGTGGTGTCATTTTTATTAAATTATGAGGGAGTGATCCCCGGCCCTGTCCTCTTCAACCCCCCCCCCTGTTTTAATGGGGCAAACCCTGAAAGGGGGTTGGGGGGTCTTTTTAAGGCGGGGGGGAAATGATGTTAAAATTTTTTTTTGGGAAAAAAAATATTTTTTTAGGAAAAAAAAATTTTTTAAAAAAATTTTTTTAAATGGATTACTTTTTTTTATTTTTTTTAAAAAAAAAAAAAATTTGGTAGGAAAAACTGAAGCAGTAGACTTTGTAAAAATTAATATTTGTATCATTCTCAAAACTTTTGGCCATGACTGTACATATATAACTTTTTTGTATTTGTGATTGGTATTTTTGCAAGTATTTTATTTAGCTTAAAACTGGTTGAACAATAAATCTCAAAATGCATTCTCCAACATTGAAACTGCAACATCAAGAAGGTCAAGCCCTAAGGTTATGCAAATCAAGGAAGTAGCAGGTGTTGCTAAGATCTGCAAAGGATCAATTTTTCAAGCACCGACTCCAATCTGTCTAATGTCAGACAAGCATAAAAGCCAGATTAAGGCTATGGCCTCACGTTGCAGAAACGTAGCTTTTTTGTTGCAGGAGTGGATTGAGCAGAAGGTAGAAGTGTAAGTCCTGCCTATATATTTCCCATTACTTTTGTAGCCATTCTTGGCTTTGGCTCAAAAAACCGCAGCAAAATCTGCAACAAAAAAACTGTGTTTCTGCAACGTAGGGCCTCAGCCTGAAAGCAAAGTTTTTTAAGCCACATGAAAAACCTGCCACATGTCACAAACTGAGAGGGACAAAATCCTTTAACTGAAAGACCTTGGTTTATCACTCTGGTAAATGACTATTTGCCTAGGCCGAGATGTCAGCGCTGTTCAATGTTGCAGTGGTTGTGAGAACAACAAAATGGATTGAGAACAAGAGGTGTGCAGAGGCGAAGTAGTGAACCAGGGGCTCAAGGTGGAGGTCGTGGTATTCATCCTGATATATTTCCATGTTGGTTGGTAGATAATTTTTGACTATACTTTCACCTGCTTATCTGGTATGTACAATAATTATTGCATACAGAGGATTTTGGGACATGTGATTTATGCTCTATATGGCGTTATGATTCACTACAGTGTGCTTACTTTGTAGTAACTATTAAATACTTCTGTGTCCCTTTATATCTGTGCAACACTCCGTGTGGTTACACTACAATTTTCCCCTTCCGCTAAACTATTTTTTGTAAATAATATATGCAGGTGGGGACTTTATTTGTATACAATATCTAAATAGTATGCAATGATACCACGACCTCCGCTTTTTTGTGTGTTTATGTGTTTTTAACATATCCTTTTCCTTGATTAATAAAATATATACATTTTTGCAAATTATTGTCATAGTATTATTGTCTTGAAACATGATGCAGAGATTTTATGTAGGTATTTAGTGAACCATTCCGACCTGCAAGTGAAACTGAATGCCACATACCAAGCCTAGGGTGGCAAACAGTGTTGACACAAGCCATCACGGCATTAATCTGCAAGCCAAAAGTCCAGCTACAGGTATTCCATTGACCTCACACCACTGCACTCAAAGGCTAAAGAGGCTGGAATGGAAGTCTATCCTCTTCAGCGATGAGTCCTGTTTTTGTCTTTTACACAATGATAGCCAGAGACTGTTCTGGAGATCATATGGGCAATATCATGCAGCAGTTAGGCAAGGGAATGTATACTAGTCCTTCTCTCAGGATTATGGTGTGGGGTGGCATAAATTACAGTAGTCACACCCCTCTAGTCTTCATTTTAGATAAATCAACAACTTGACGTTACAGTGATCTGGCTAAGGAACCAGTGGTACAACCGTTTCTCCAAAGTATCCTAGGATCCATTTTTCAACAGGACAAGACCAGGCCTACTTTGAGCAGCCTGCATGGCCTAAATGTGTAAGTGTAAAAGTGTGTATTTTTTACTCAATACTAAATAAATCAAGATGTTTTGAATATTTAGTTTCTATTTTCTTATAATTTGCATATCATTAACATGCCTCTTCATCCTATGATTTGCATAATTCCAAGACTTTTTCTTCTTGATGTTGCAATTTCAAAGTTGAGGAGTACATAATAATAGTCCTTAGAGTCAGACAAAGAAGAGGAGGAAACTGAACTACTGGAACACATCTCATTTTGACTGAAACTAATCCATTTGGTTAAGAATGAATTGGCCTATCCTTAGGACAGTTCATCAATATTAGATCTGCGAGGGTCCAACACCTGGGATCCCTGCAGATCTGCTGCTATTGGACAGCGCAGCTTCCAGTAGTGTTTACATGCCCCCTTGAAGTCTATGGGACAGTGCTGTACCTAAAGACGTTGCTACACACCGCATTGCAGGAGCTATGCTGTCCTGGAGCAGCTGATCTTCCGGGGTTCTCGGGTGTCAAACTCTTGCATATCTAATACTGATGACCTATTCTAAGGATAGGTCATCTTTATTAGAAACTGATCGTTATGTAGGGGCATTCCTCGAGGTCAGTACCTCAGAATTCGCCGAAAGTGCTCCCAGGAGGCAGATTTTAAAAGATCAGCGGATGAGCTGAGAATTCACTTTAGAGCCCGGGTGTACCCGGATCATGTCCTAAGAGATGCATATCACGTGGCTAGAACAAAAAACAGACAGGTGCTGTTGGTACCACGGACTTGTGAAAAATCGGCAGAGATGCGCATTATCGGGACTTATGATAGTGCTGCCTGTCAAGTCCGAGAGATACTTCAATCATTTTGGGGCATTTTAAAAATGGACCCAGATGTGGGTGACTTACTGGGAGTTACCCTAAGATTACATACAGGAGGGGACCAAATCTAAAAGATCAATTGGTACATAGCCACTTGTCACCATTAACATCAAACACAACATGGTTGAGTGTTACTAATCTACAAGGCACCTTTAGGTGTGGCAATTGTCGTTCCTGTGATCTGGTCAATACATCAAAATTTTACATCAATATGCACAATGGTAAACAGTACCCGCTGAAGGCAAAAGCAAATTGACGCACAAGAGGGGTAGTATACTGTATCTCATGTCTTGTGTATGTGGGGTACAATACATCGGGAAAACAATCAGGGAATTTCGAAGACGTGTACTTGAACATGTTGGAGATATAAATAGAGGAGTAAATAAACCCGTAGCTAATCATGTCACACAGACACATGATGGTGACATATCTACGATTAAATTTCAAGTGTTGGAAGTGGTGACACCACCTATCAGAGTTAATTTTGATAGAAAATTAATGCAGAGGGAATCAAGATGGATTTTTTTGGTTACAAACGATGAAACCATTTGGTCTTAATGACCAGTTGTCATTTCACTCCTTTCTGTAAGGGAATGTAGGCTTAGGGATAGGAGAATTAGACCTGTTTCAGGACCCAGGTGTGTGTATATATATATATATATATATATATATTCCCGTAAGATGTGTTTTACCCCTTATTATATTATGGTAATAGAGGGCCTTATCGGTGCTTCGGTAAAAGGACAAAGGCCACATGACTTCCAAAATGGGGGGAACAGGAGCAATATAGTGTGACTATAATTATGATGATGACTGTGAGGCATTTAATGTGTTCTGGTCACTTTAACAAATGTCCCTGGGGGTTTCATCAATCTTGAGCGAGAGGATGGATAATGCAGATAAACTGTGTCAGTATCCCAAATGCATATGTTTGCCTGAGACTTGTAGTCCCTCTGACTGTTGTGGGGTCATTAAGTAATGTATATTTTTACCATGGATGACCTTATTAAGATGTTATCTCCTCCTAGTAATTGCTGATTTATACCATAGCTGGATGGGTATCCCAATGTGTTAACCTCATTGATTCTGCTCTTTATTTATGCTTCTATTATCTGTTATCCTCTTTATTACGATATGCAATACTTCAGTGTATGAAGCCGCTGTAATCTCCGTGACAGGAGGGACGTCCGCAGGTCGTGTCGACTCTGCCCACTAAAGATATAACTGAATTCTGATTGGACGCACCTTAGCTCCGCCAACTGATGACACGACTGTGACTCGATTGGACGGCTGATTGGAGTAGGAGGCGTGTCAGCTTCACAGGGGGATGGTCAGCACTGTCCAATGAAGGCTCGCCACTGAGGTGGGCGTGTGTCCGCTGGGTGGTGCATTTAAACCACAGGAGATTCGGCCGCTCCTTGCGGTCATACTAGCACTGATGCACGTACAAGTCGGCTGGTGACACTAGCCGGTGGCCACCGACTGCCCGTTTTATGTAGCTCACATGCCGATATAACTCCTTATGGATAGATAGCAACTGAATACCCCTGATGAGCGGTTACAAACTGACCTGCGAAACATGTAGGATAGGAAATAGGCAGCTATCAGGAGGCAGTGCAGCTGGGCTTTAATTGGCAGGGAGACCATGAGGTTATTAGTGGATGCTCTCTCATTTGCAAAATGATGCTTTTATATTTGTCCAATTTATAGAGACTATTGTGAGTAAACTCTCATTTTCATGGTTGTTATTAATTATTCACAAGTATCAACTATGATCTGAACAGAGAGGTGACTTAGTTAATATAGTCATATGAAAAAGTTTGGGCACCCCTATTAATCTTAATCATTTTTAGTTCTAAATATTTGGGTGTTTGCAACAGCCATTTCAATTTGATATATCTAATAACTGATGGACACAGTAATATTTCAGGATTGAAATGAGGTTTATTGTACTAACAGAAAATGTGCAATATGCATTAAACCAAAATTTGACCGGTGCAAAAATGTGAGTACCCTTATCATTTTATTGATTTGAATACTCCTAACTACTTTTTACTGACTTACTGAAGCACAAAATTGGTTTTGTAACCTCACTGAGCTTTGAACTTCATAGCCAGGTGTATCCAATCATGAGAAAAGGTATTTAAGGTGGCCAATTGCAAGTTGTTCTCCTATTTGAATCTCTTCTGAAGAGTGGCATCATGGGCTCCTCAAAACAACTCTCAAATGATCTGAAAACAAAGATTGTTCAACATAGTTGTTCAGGGGAAGGATACAAAAAGTTGTCTCAGAGATTTAACCTGTCAGTTTCCACTGTGAGGAACATAGTAAGGAAATGGAAGACCACAGGGACAGTTCTTGTTAAGCCCAGAAGTGGCAGGCCAAGAAAAATATCAGAAAGGCAGAGAAGAAGAATGGTGAGAACAGTCAAGGACAATCCACAGACCACCTCCAAAAAGCTGCAGCATCATCTTGCTGCAGATGGTGTCACTGTGCATCGGTCAACAATACAGCACACTTTGCACAAGGAGAAGCTGTATGGGAGAGTGATGCGAAAGAAGCCGATAGATAGAAAAGAGCGCTACTAACTAATTCCAGCGCAATACATTATCAAAGGCTTGAGGACTTATGATAACTAGCTAATGAACTGTATATCTTGTGATTTTAATTGTGCATGCTGTTGAGGACTATGGGAAGGAGTCAGAGGCATGATGGGATTCTCCTAACCTAGAAAATATAATAATACCCCTTCAAATTCTTCAAGTGACTTCTTATTCTATATATGTTTGAATTACCACTGGACTTAGTCTGTGCTTGGAGGCTTTGCACACTTTTTTGGACAGTGCTACTGGAGTTTTCTCTCCTAGAAAGCCTCATACACAGAGCTTTATGGAGAAAGGAACAGGATTCTCCTACTGGTTGGATTCATTGCCTCATTCTGTGCTCAGGTAGCCTTTTATCTATAAACATTGCAGTTTTAAAAGTGTACAGAGTAGCAAAGTATTAGGACAGCATTTATATAGGATGTATTTTTTATCTCCTTCCCTTCTTCATAGACTAATATGTAGATAGTAACTCTGCCTGAAAAGTGGAAAAGAAAACATATTTCTTTAATAAGATACATTTATGCAAAATTGTTTAAAAATGGATGTACTCGAAGATGCATGAGATTTGAAAAAAGTCTGCATTTTTCCTCCAAAAACAATGCCATTGGTAATGTCTGTTACTGCAGATAAGTATTATGCAAGTGAACAGTACTTAACTAATGTGAACACCGTTTATGTATGGGATTTACTAATGATACATGTAAAATGCTGGTCTTATTCTACAATTGTGCCGAATTTATTAAGTTCATGCTTCTTAACAAATTTAGTGCATCTTTTTTTTTTGTATGTGTGCAATAAATTAAAATCTGGGACAAATTATAGTAAAATATAAAAATATGCTGGGCTTCAGGAGTTCATGCCACTCAGCTTATGCTCCTTGCAGACGACCGTGTGCAAGTTCTAGCACACTGACCCATTCATTTCTGTCGGCCCACGCATACAACCGTGTATTACACAGTTCCGTGTGCAGGCAACAGTCCGGGTCGCAAAACTCAGGACAGGTCCTATTCCTGTCTAGTTTTGCAGCCGTGCTTATGTTGCTCCTATTCATTGAATGAATGGGGCCGCGGAAACACAGCTGGTGCACGGGGGGCAGACAGATGACATCCGTGTTCCATCCATGCACTGTCTGTGCTGTTCAATCACGACTGGTGGCCCGCACACGGTAGTAGCGCTTGCTTAAAACGAGGCAAGCATGGCTTGAAATCACAAAAAGTTGTTTCAAAATGTGTGCCAAAATCTGCAACCTTTTGATGCCAGAAAATCTATTAAAAATTGACTCAGAAATCCCTTCTATAGTCTCAAATGGAAGTTTGTCAGAGCAACACAAACAGAATGTTATATAAGCTATTTATAAGACAGTATTTTGTATTTTTTGGTCATGGATCAGCAAGCAGTATTCATTGTGTTATCTATTCAGAACTTAATTTCCATCAGGCTGCTTAAAAAGCCATACAATGTGCTGGTGTTCATCACGTCTATCTGTTTGCAAACTTGAAGACATATGTAAGCATGGAGTTTTTTCTACTGGGGCACTTACGTAGGGAAGAAGCCGTTGATGTTCCTCGTAGAAAATTATGCAAACCATCCTCACTGTCACTTGTGCTGGCCATGCTGTTTCTCATTTGCATGACAGACAACTGGGAGCAGAGACTGGGTTGATGATCAATTTTCTTTGCCACCTAAAGGAAGACAAGAAATGTTTTCCGTTGCCTATATCTTGTGTATTTTCTATTTACACAAAAGTACATATGATAAATATTCTTTACAGTAAGTGTGCAGTAAAAATTAGGATGTGTGCTTCTAAATAAGTGAACCATATTATTTATGCCATGATTGAAATGTATAGAACTAAAACAGGAAAAACATGTTATACTGCAGTATTATTCAGCTACCCAGTATTATGAATACCACTGGTACAATACAAGGCTATGGAGTTGTAGAGTTACAGTGCTGGCCAAAAGTATTGGCACCCCTGCAATTCTGTCAGATAATACTCAATTTCTTCCAGATAATGATTGCAATCACAAATGCTTTGGTATTAATATCTTCATTTATTTTACTTGCAATGAAAAAACACAAAAGAGAATGAAAAAAAAAGTCAAAAAGAATGAAAAAAAAAGTCAAATCATTGATCATTTTACACAAAACTCCAAAAATGGGCCGGACAAAAGTATTGGCACCCTCAGCCTAATACTTGGTAGCACAACCTTTAGACAAAATAACTGCGAACAACCGCTTACGGTAACCATCAATGAGTTTCTTACAATGCTCTGCTGGAATTTTAGACCATTCTTCTTTGGCAAATTTCTCCAGGTCCCTGAGATTTGAAGGGTGCCTTCTCCAAACTGCCATTTTGAGATCTCTCCACAGGTGTTCTATGGGATTCAGGTCTGGACTCATTGCTGGCCACTTTAGAAGTCTCCAGTGCTTTCTCTCAAACCATTTTCTAGTGCTTTTTGAAGTGTGTTTTGGGTCATTGTCCTGCTGGAAGACCCATGACCTCTGAGGGAGACCCAGCTTTCTCACACTGGGCCCTACATTATGCTGCAAAATTTGTTGGTAGTCTTCAGACTTCATAATGCCATGCACACGGTCAAGCAGTCCAGTGCCAGAGGCAGCAAAGCAACCCCAAAACATCAGGGAACCTCCGCCATGTTTGACTATAGGGACCGTGTTCTTTTCTTTGAAGGCCTCTTTTTTTTTTCCTGTAAACTCTATGTTGACGCCTTTTCTCAAAAAACTCTACTTTTGTCTCATCTGACCAGAGAACATTCTTCCAAAAAGTTTTTGGCTTTCTCAGGTAAGTTTTGGCAAACTCCAGCCTGGCTTTTTTATGTCTCTGGGTCAGAAGTGGGGTCTTCCTGGGTATCCTACCATAGAGTCCTTTTTCATTCAGACGCCGACGGATAGTATGGGTTGACACTGTTGTACCCTCGGACTGCAGGGCAGCTAGAACTTGTTTGGATGTTAGTCGAGGCTCTTTAGCCACCATCCGCACAATCTTTCGTTGAAATCTCTCGTCAATTTTTCTTTTCCGTCCACATCTAGGGAGGTTAGCCACAGTGCCATGGGCTTTAAACTTCTTGATGACACTGCGCACGGTAGACACAGGAACATTCAGGTCTTTGGAGATGGACTTGTAGCCTTGAGATTGCTCATGCTTCCTCACAATTTTGCTTCTCAAGTCCTCAGACAGTTCTTTGGTCTTCTTTCTTTTCTCCATGCTCAATGTGGTACACACAAGGGCACAGGACAGAGGTTGAGTCAACTTTAATCCATTTCAACTGGCTGCAAGTGTGATTTAGTTATTGCCACCACCTGTTATGTGCCACAGGTAAGTAACAGGTGCTGTTAATTACACAAATTAGAGAAGCATCACCTGATTTTTCAAAGGGTGCCAATACTTTTGTCCACCCCCTTTTTTATGTTTGGTGTGGAATTATATCCAATTTGGCTTTTTGACAATTCTTTTTGTGGTTTTCCATTGACGACAAATTAAATGAAGATATTATTACCAAAGCATTTGTGATTGCAATCATTTTCTGGAAGAAATTGAGTATTATCTGACAGAATTGCAGGGGTGCCAATACTTTTGGCCAGCACTGTAGGAAAATGTACAGTTTGTTGCATATTTACTTTCATAGGAATTCAGTCACTGGCCATTCAACAAATTAGAGGATCTTTACTGATTCTCACTTATCATGTATGTCAGTCATTTATGAAGAAGTTGCAGCAAGAGTCTGGGTCGAGTTGTGGAAAAACAGAGGAGTTGGAGTCAGCTGTCTGGTGCACCAACTCCACAGCCCTGGTATAATATACAGATAAACCAAGTCACTGCATTAAAAATAGATTTCTCAATGAGCGGCCCTATGAAGGAAGATAAATAATGAAAAGAAAAAGGTTTTATTACCACACTGGCGCCTCTGGTGGTCCTGTGGGGACCTGGATAGTAATGCCTCGGGATTAAATATGGTAAAAAGAGAGAAAGAGTCTGGCAAGTTGCTGCTCCCCCTGGGACCACCTGTCTGTAAGACAGTGGTAGTGCAAATAGTAAAGTAGTAAAAAACAGAGTATGTATGAGCGCTACTTAATCAGCCAGACATGTGTTAAAATGAAACGTTTTTTATTGGATCACAATGTTACTCCACAAGGTGGCGATACAAAGTATGGCAACGCGTTTCGACGTCTTAACTGACGTCTTCATCAGGCCAACACGCTAGATCATGGAGCAGGCAGGGCCCTTTTATTTTTATTTTTTTTTGCATTTATTAGACAGAGGTGCCGGGGGGTTAATGCCCACAATTAGTGCGGGCATTGGCGCTGGAAGTCCGTACTATTACAGCAGATGTCGGGAAGGGGTTAAATTTTATCTAGTATTCTGGGGGAAAAAAAGGATCTTTCACCACCACAGCCCAATCCAGCTTTTTGCATCATAAGTGCTACTCCACTTGGAATTTTTTCTCTTGTTCTCACCATTCCAGAGCAATAAGTGCCTGACAGGCTATTTAGGCTTTCTACTGTCAGGGGAGCAATGTAAGGCAAGACCAGTAAAGGGGATTGATTCAGAGCTTCAATCAGAGAGGTTAGAGAGGTCAGATCACGCCCCCTTTCCTTGTCATGTGCGATACCGCCCACCTGACAGTAGAGACCCTAAATAGAATATCAGACACCAAAACTAACTGCACTTATTATTTACAAACGGTGAGGTCTAGAGAAGAAAATCCAACTGTTTTGGAATCAGTGGAGCAGCGCCTACTAACAGATTCTAAGAACTGGTTGGTGGAGGTGGTGAAAGGTCCTCTTTAACTCTGTAAACATCAAAGAAACTCAAACAAACAGAAAAACTCACAACTTGTACCTCACAAAAGTCCTTACAGAACTATAGAAAAGAACAGAAAAAAAAATTTAAAATATAGTTAAAAAACACAGAATTTTTAAAGTGTTTTATTGTGCAAAAATAGTAAATAAAACTATATAAATTAGTTTGGACTGTAATTATACTGACTTGCAGTCCCCACCGCACCGTGATTGCTGAGGCCAATCAGAAGTTCCGTGTCCATTCCTTAGGCTGCTGACTGGCCTCAGAATTCACGTGCTGCTGCGACTTCCGCTGGAAGAAAACACTGGAGCAGCAGGACCGGACTACGCTGGGAGGCATCAGCGTATCGGGGACAAGTGAGTAAGGTTTTGTTTTTTGTTTTTTTACCTTCCCTGGCCTGATAGAAAAAAACTGTTTATCCTGGACAACCCCTTTAACATGTCATTTATACACTGTAAAAACACCCCACTAAACCCCAAATTGCATTTCTAGCTCTTTCTATTCCACTTCTAAGAAAAAAATAAAAGTTTTGCAGCCTCCAAACTGGTACCATCCTGCAAAAATCAGGCCCTCAAATGGCTATGTGGAAGGAAAAATGAAAAAGTTGTAGCTCTCGGTAGATGGGGGATGAAAAGAAGGCTACAACCTTAGGAGTTAAAAAAGTTGTGCAATACTAGAAAAATACGTCTGTTTCATTTCAGAAACAGCACCTCATCTGTTCATGTATTGTATTCAGACTGTTCATGTGTCTGGTATTGTAGCTAAGTCTTATCAAAGTGAAAGGGTGTGAGATTCAACACAACAAAATCCATGGACATATGTGGTGCTGTGCCTGGAAGAAGCCATGTTTTTTTTAAATCCTGGACATTATTAACATCTGAGCTTTTTATTTATGGAAACTGGGTATTGTTGCTATGAAATGTCAGAGAAAACCAGAGACCTGAAGGAGAAGATCGAAACAGTTTACAACTTCGAGTGCTATGCAGTAAATACAGGAAGCGTCAGAGCTGCCATTACTATTGGACTCGGCGATCACCTGATTGCAGGGCAACTCCAGGTACTGCAGAGCTTCTGGGTCTTAGGAGACCCAGGTCAGCTTTGCCAGTGACTAATATCTACTAACAGGACTGTTTTCTCGAATTCGTGAGTTACTGTTCCTCAGAAGTCTTTTATGACCCCATGGGCGACACAATGTTACAAAATATATAAATACACAAGCAAAAAGCATGTTTTTTTTATAAAAAAAAAAAAAAAAAAGACTATGGAAAGGTAACAAGCTTACACACCTTGCCTGAATATGATTAAAGGGGTTGTCTTGCCCCAAAATGATTTTAGGTCATCAGTATGTGATCTGTGGTCGTCTGACACCCGGACCCCACACAGATCAGCTGTTATGGCAGCCCATCCCCCAAATATCATATACTGAAGAGCTATCCTGTGGATAGGTCATCAGTATGAAAAATCATTTTGAGGCGAGATAATCCCTTTAAGTACATTATGGAGTATATATACAGTGAGAGAAAATGCATTTGTTACATATACAATATTATTGGCAAAGCAGTTTGCAATTGCAATACATTGGGGACCATGTAATAGATTTTGGCAGCAAATTTTACATTATAATTATTATATGCATTTGCTCATACAGTCATATGAAAAAGTTTGGGCACCCCTATTAATCTTAATCATTTTTAGTTCTAAATATTTGGGTGTTTGCAACAGCCATTTCAATTTGATATATCTAATAACTGATGGACACAGTAATATTTCAGGATTTAAATGAAGTTTATTGTACTAACAGAAAATGTGCAATATGCATTAAACCAAAATTTGACCGGTGCAAAAGTATGGGCACCTCAACAGAAAAGTGACATAAATATTTAGTAGATCCTCCTTTTGCAAAAATAACAGCCTCTAGTCGCTTCCTGTAGCTTTTAATCAGTTCCTGGATCCTGGATGAAGGTATTTTTGACCATTCCTCTTTACAAAACAATTCCAGTTCAGTTAAGTTTGATGGTCGCCGAGCATGGACAGCCCGCTTCAAATTATCCCACAGATGTTCAATGATATTCAGGTCTGGGGACTGGGATGGCCATTCCAGAACATTGTAATTGTTCCTCTGCATGAATGCCTGAGTAGATTTGGAGCTGTGTTTTGGATCATTGTCTTGCTGAAATATCCATCCCCGGCGTAACTTCAAATTCGTCACTGATTCTTGTACATTATTCTCAAGAATCTGCTGATACTGAGTTGAATCCATGCGACCCTCAACTTTAACAAGATTCCCGGTGCCGGCATTGGCCACACAGCCCCAAAGCATGATGGAACCTCCACCAAATTTTACAGTGGGTAGCAAGTGTTTTTCTTGGAATGCTGTGTTTTTTTGACGCCATGCATAACGCCTTTTTGTATGACCAAACAACTCAATCTTTGTTTCATCAGTCCACAGGACCTTCTTCCAAAATGAAGCTGGCTTGTCCAAATGTGCTTTTGCATTCCTCAGGCGACTCTGTTTGTGGCGTGCTTTCAGAAACGGCTTCTTTCGCATCACTCTCCCATACAGCTTCTCCTTGTGCAAAGTGTGCTGTATTGTTGACCGATGCACAGTGACACCATCTGCAGCAAGATGATGCTGCAGCTCTTTGGAGGTGGTCTGTGGATTGTCCTTGACTGTTCTCACCATTCTTCTTCTCTGCCTTTCTGATATTTTTCTTGGCCTGCCACTTCTGGGCTTAACAAGAACTGTCCCTGTGGTCTTCCATTTCCTTACTATGTTCCTCACAGTGGAAACTGACAGGTTAAATCTCTGAGACAACATTTTGTATCCTTCCCCTGAACAACTATGTTGAACAATCTTTGTTTTCAGATCATTTGAGAGTTGTTTTGAGGAGCCCATAATGCCACTCTTCAGAGGAGATTCAAATAGGAGAACAACTTGCAATTGGCCACCTTAAATACCTTTTCTCATGATTGGATACACCTGGCTATGAAGTTCAA
The DNA here is from genome assembly GCA_947044405.1 of Leptodactylus fallax. NCBI lineage: Eukaryota > Metazoa > Chordata > Amphibia > Anura > Leptodactylidae > Leptodactylus > Leptodactylus fallax. The sequence continues at coordinate 7,760,275 of CAMRHE010000024.1, forward strand.
AGCTCAGTGAGGTTACAAAACCAATTTTGTGCTTCAGTAAGTCAGTAAAAAGTAGTTAGGAGTATTCAAATCAATAAAATGATAAGGGTACCCACATTTTTGCACCGGTCAAATTTTGGTTTAATGCATATTGCACATTTTCTGTTAGTACAATAAACCTCATTTCAATCCTGAAATATTACTGTGTCCATCAGTTATTAGATATATCAAATTGAAATGGCTGTTGCAAACACCCAAATATTTAGAACTAAAAATGATTAAGATTAATAGGAGTGCCCAAACTTTTTCATATGACTGTACAACAGTAGCTACTAGCTCAGACTACATCAGTCTCATTGCTCTATATAACGCTTACAGTAAGTGTTGATGATCCCATGAGTAAAGACCATTATTACTATGCAGGCAGAATTCAGTTTGCGCAGGAAGCTAATTTAACCCATAAAATGAAGTCTAAATGCTCCTTTTGCTTCATCCCCACTTGTTTATTTTATGCAGATATAATATACTGGGCTTAACACCAAGAAACATTCCCAAGCTAGGAGACTAGTGCAGATAAAACTGCCATAGACAGAATCAGGTAGCTTGTAAACTTATTGTTGTGTTAAATATATCTTATAATTCAGTGAAAGTTAGATAGTAAAGGTTAGTATTACTTTATCAACATCAGAGAGTAAGTTGTAAAATTAATTTGTGTACAGTATACCGTGCAGCTCCTGATAGATACTGGAAAATTGATTTTCACATCTGTTCCATCAAAAATGCATGTTTATGGAGGAATCTTGACTGATCAGCTAACAGATTTTAGACATCTAAGGCCAAAAAACATGACATAGATACATGACAGCATGATAGATTTACTTAGGCCTTATTCAAATAACACTAATTTAGGTCCGCTGCTTTACTTGTTTGGGGATTTTTCATACTAATCACTGCTAATGAAAAATCATTCATTTGTTGTGAATACTGGGTAGGTGATAAATGTATGACCAAAGACCGATTGGATATGATCAAGGCCAATGTCAGCCCTCTACTAACGTTGGTCCAGAATAAAACCAGACTCTGGGTGTATCAACATAACTTAAAACGGTGGTGCAAGCAAAATGTCTCTTCTATATTACAGCATATTTCCCACCCTATATCTCCATCATTTTTTGGTCCATATTCTCATAATGTTTGTTTGTAGCTCCTCTAGATCTACAGGTGCATCTCAATAAATTAGAATATCTTTAAAACGTTCATTCGTCTCAGTAATTAAATTCATAATCAACGTCTTCCATGATTGTGTGTCCTATTGAACCAGACTGAGGGACCATTTAAAGGCTTAGAAAACCTTGGCAGGTGACACACTGAATTTACAATACTGAACTTTTTCACAATATTCTAATTTTCTTAGATTTTAAGTTTTCATTACCTGTAATCCATAATCTACATTTACAGAAATAAAATACTTGAAATAGAACACTCTTTGTGTAAAGAATCTACAAAATATAGGAGGTCACTTTTTAAATTTAATTACTGAAATAAATAAACGTTTCAAAGATATTCTAATTTATTGAGATGCACCTGCAAATTCCTGCTTCAGAAATGACCTGAAAAGGCCTAAACTGATAGCAGGTAATGACTTTCCCAGACATCTATCTTTAATACCTGGCAAGAAAATTTAAATATCTGGGGCACTGGCTGGACTCTGCATCACCCAAACTATGTATCACAGATTATGTGCATCTTACCTGTCTGTGGCCAATGCTGGAACACCCAAAAAAAAAGCCAAACTCTTATTCCGCCAATTTCTTATGGGTTTAATTTTTACGGCATACACTCTGTGGTAAAAATGACAGGGTACCTGTATTCTGCGGGTCAGTATAATCACAGCGATACCAAATTTATATACAGGGTGGGTCATAAGTATGGATACACCCAGATAAAATGGAAGTGGTTGCTGATATCACCTTACTGTTTGTGGCATATTAGTACATGGGAGGCCGGGTGACGCCCATGGTGGCCATCTGCAAAGGCGCCATTTTGGATTCAACTTTACTTTTTTCAATGGGAAGGGGGTCATGTGACACATCAAACACATGGAGAATTGCACAAAAAAAACAATGGTGTGCTCATTTTTGACGTAGCTTTATTCATTATCGAGTTATTGACACGTTTCTTATTGTTACAGCCATTGATATGTCGCAGAGGTTAACCGACGAGGAGTGGACAGACATTGTGTTGATGTCTGGTGAACACAGTACCCAGGTCATTGCAGCAGACTTCAATGCAAGAAAGCCTACGAGACCACCCATCTCCCATGCCACAGTTAGCAAACTGCTCGCCAAATTTTTTATATTTATATGTATGGAGCTGGGTAAGGCGTCTTTTTATGCGGGACAAGTTGGGGAAGTTCTGATGGTTTGATCTCTTTTTATTCCAAAGTGTTGAAAAAAAAATAAAAATCGACATTTGGCCATTTTGATTTTTTTTCCCTGCTATGCCATTCACCATATGGGATAAATATTTTTCTATTTTAATAGTTCGGACATTTTTGGGCGCGGGGATCCCTAAAGTATTTATGTTTATTATTGTTTATTTTTATGTGTTATCTTGGGAAAGGGGGGTGATTTGAACTTATATTTTTTGTGTTTTTTTTATACTGCCTCTGGCAGCGTGTAATAGAAGTGATATAATAACAAGCCTGGGAGCCTTCAATAGGCCCCCGGATGTCATGACAACTGATCTCAGCCCTCCGATGACGAACCTGAGGGCAGCATTAGTTCAAAGATGGCGGCGCCTATGGCGGCTGCACACTTTAGATGACGTGGTCGCGTTTCACCATGGGATCTAAAGTGTTAACAGCTGCGATTGGTGTCAGAACCGATCGCAGCTGTTAGCGGTGGGTGCTGGCTGTATTATACAGCCGTCAGCCGCCGGGTATGGAAAGAACTCAGTTCCTGAGCTCTCACAATACACCTCTTTGTGCATAATGATGTAAATTAACGTGATTATGCACGAAAGGGTTAAACAGAGTTGCACAAAAATTATGAACTGAAGTCAGGCATATCACTTCCTATATGGACATCCCTAAAGAAACAATGGCTTGAACATCTCCTCTGTCTTATGGGCTTGACGTATTGGACGCAGAGAGGAAGCCACACCCTGAAAGACGTCTGATCCAATGGCACCCTCTCTTCTTTTACCGAGCTCCAGGAGACCTATCAGCTGCGTTGCCAAGCTTATTACAGGGTCCTACAACTAAAACATGCCATACAGTCACAATTTCCCCATTCCAACACTCTGATATCTTCCTATCCATTGATCAGGATTATCTTTTTTCAAGATCCACAGGGACTGATCTTCCCACCTGATCCAACCCAAAATCCATCGTTATTACTGACTACCAATATGTCTCACAGGCAATTAACAACAAACTCATTCAATTAAATATTATTCACTAACGTTATCTCACACCCTTACATCTTCACAAACAAGGTAAAATACAGACACCTCAATGCCACCACTGTTCATATTCCTCAGCAGACTTCTATCACATTACTTATGCCCGTATGTTCAGGGCTTCTGGAATTATGCCATCAACAGGCTCACTGAGGTGGTGAAACATTCAAGTCTCAGCACTGGACCAATCACACCAGAATCCTTTTAAGAAAGACATTATTCGTGCCTCAGAAAACTATTACCCTGCAATGAATGGACGATCGACCTCTGAAATATACCACATGGAAGAGACTAAAAATAATGTTATACTTTGCTATGAGAAACTGCTATATAATCACAGAAACTGTCCCATGAAATTCAGTAAAATATGGGATCTGTGGCGATTCTCTGAAAGTACAACCCCCGCAGAGCACCCTTCATTTCATAATGCTCCCAACATTGCTTTGCTTGGTGTTTGGCCTTTTTCCATGCCCCTCACAACAAAACTGTTTGTTCAATGAATGTCGTATGCCATGTAATGCTAAAGATGGCAGATGTGTGCTATATTTTGCACATTTGCCTGCCAAAGCTGAGCTGGTTTTCTTGACTCAAACATTGGCTGTTACACACGTGGACAAAATTGTTGGTACCCCTCATTTTAATGAAAGAAAAACCCACAATGGTCACAGAAATAACCTGAATCTGACAAAAGTAATAATATATAAAAATTCTATGAAAATGAACAAATGAATGTCAGACTGTAAGGGAATTGCCAGTTGAGAAATTCCCCAGTGCCGCTGCAGAACCCTGGGGGGAGGGGCACAACAAGACAGTGAGCCCTAAGCTGAACCCCCCACTGTCCCTGGCTAATTTGCCTATCTGTCCTAGGCGACAGCAGCAACTGGTCAACAGGCCCTACCTAATATAGGTGACAACACAGAACGCAGACAGGACAAACAACGGACAAAGGGAGGTCGGCTAGCCAAGGGGTCGGTAACAGTCGAGCAATGCAGTACAAAATCACAATCGAAAAGAATAGTCACAGACAAAGCCAGAGATCAGAAGTAGGTACAGGTAACAAAACAGCACGGAGTAAAGGAAGGTACACAGAAGCAATAACCAGCACCACTGAGAATGTGAGCAAAGAATAAATAGGAAGAAAGAACCCGGCCCAGACTTGATAGGAGGATAGGCTGTCAATCACACAGGCAAGGCCAAAATTAACTATTAATAGAGCAGAGGAAAACCATGGTGAAGGAGATGGGTGTGGTCAAAAATCAATTACATAGTCAGTCTAGGACAGTGTTCAGACTGAGCAACAAGAATCTTAAACAAGGAATCAAACTGAGTACGCTTCCTGCGCTGCCACGTGCTGGCTGAGGGTGGTGCAGAGACCTGAACAGGCAGAGACGTTACAGTACCCCCTCTTTTATGAGGGGCCACCGGACCCTCACCAGACAAACCGGTTTTAAAAGGACCCAGTATTTTCTCTGTGTTGAATTCAAGATCTCTCTGAACAACAACAACAGGCGCTGGTGGACCAGGAAAACTTTTTTTTTATTTGCCTGGCGTTTCCAACCTTTACAGCCGAGACCGTCTCCTCACTAACATAATCTAAGGTGTGCAAAACAATACAGTGGGATGAGCACTGATCTCCCCATTTTACCAACTCCCTTTTACCCCAATCAAAAATAGGGTTATGGAGGTTCAACCAGGGGAGTCCCAAAATAATATCGGAAGACAGATGCTCCATAACAAAAAAGCTCATGACCTCTGAATGAGCAGAACCCACTTGCAACGTGATTAAGGGGGTCTTGAATCGGACCTTACCCCTGGCCAGTGGGGCAAAATCCGCTCCAGTAACCGCCAGAGGAGTGTCAAGTGGCAAAAGCTTAATGCCTAAAGCTGAGACAAACGAGAAAGTGACAAAGTTTGCTGCAGACCCAGAGTCAACTAGGGCTTGGTCAGAAACAGATCTGTCCCCAAAGGACAGAGACATCGATAACATCATCTTATTGTTATTTTCAGCAAATACCTGGTTGCCTGAGTGGTTCTTCTGACTACCACTCAGGCACTGAAGTTTTTCCGCTGGTGTGCGGGGTCTGATGGAGCAGTCTCGTATGATATGCCCAGAAGTACCACAGTACAGGCAAAGGTTATTCCGGAGACGATGCTCTCGTCGAGTCTTGGCGTCCATAGCTCCCAGTTGCATGGGTTCCTCACCAGGAGTGATGGGAGAAAAGGTGGGTTTATCAGGAGAGAGAGGGGAAGAGACAGAAAATTTGGAGGAAACAGACCCTACTCTCTCTTTAACATTTTCCCGGATCCTACGGTCAATACGGACAGCCAATGTCATAGCCTGCTCAAGAGTAGGGGGATCTGGGTGACCAACCCAGACCTCCTTAACATGGTCACACAGGCCTTGTTTAAAGTGGGCCTTTAGAGCTGACTCACATCAACCTGCAGTTACACTGCACTTACAGAATTCTGAGCAATACTCCTCAGCAGAGCGTTTGCCCTGCCACATGGTGAGGAGTTGCGATTCCGCAAGTCCAATGTGGTCTGGCTCAGCATAGATAGACCCCAAAGACAAAAATTTTTTTTTCAAAATCTGACCACTGCTCAGCCCCAGGAGGGAGTTTAAGGGCCCAAGCTTGTGGATCCCCCTGTAGAAGGGATATAACTACTCCCCCCATTTGGGCCTGGGATGCATGTGGATTAATCCGGAAATACAGGCGACAAGACTCCCGGAAAGTCTCAAATTTTTCTCGGTCCCCCCGAGAAACAATCCAGGAGTAGCAGCTTAACCCTGAAAGGGGCACAAACAACTGGGGATGCTGCAGCAGAAACAGTAAGGGTCTGAACCTGTTTAGCTAGCTCAGCTACCAGGCCTGCCAAACCCTCCATCTTGGCTGCAAGGCCCTGGATAGGATCCATGCTGATCTGAAGGGAAGCAAATGGCAGAAGGTAATTTTGGGCTGGTTATTCTGTAAGGGAATTGCCAGTTGAGAAATTCCCCAGTGCCGCTGCAGAACCCTGGGGGGAGGGGCACAACAAAACAGTGAGCCCTAAGCTGAACCCCCCACTGTCCCTGGCTAATTTGTCACAGACAAAGCCAGAGATCAGAAATAGGAATACAGGTAACAAAACAGCACGGAGTAAAGGCAGGTACGCAGAAGCAATAACCAGCACCACTGAGAATGTGAGCAAAGAATAAATAGGAAGAAAGAACCTGGCCCAGACTTGATAGGAGGATAGGCTGTCAATCACACAGGCAAGGCCAAAATTAACTATTAGTGGAGCAGAGGAAAACCAAGGTGAAGGAGATGGGTGTGGTCAAAAATCAATTACATAGTCTAGGACAGTGTTCAGACTGAGCAACAAGAATCTTAAACAAGGAATCAAACTGAGTACGCTTCCTGCGCTGCTGCGTGCGGGCGGAGGGTGGTGCAGAGACGTTACACAGACATTGCTTTTCAACCATGCTTCAACAGAATTTTTAAAAAAAGAAAACTCATGAAACAGGCCTGGACAGAAATGATGGTATCCTTAACATAATATTTTGTTGCACAACCTCTTGAGGCAATCACTGCAATCAAATGATTCCTGTAACTGTCAATGAGACTTCTGCACCTCTCAACAGGTATTTTGGCCCACTCCTCATGAGCCAACTGACTCGGGTTTGAAGGGTGCCTTTTCCAGACGGCATGTTTCAGCTCCTTCCAAAGATGCTCAATAGGATTTAGGTCAGGGCTCATAGAAGGCCACTTCAGAATAGTCCAATGTTTTCCTCTTAGCCATTCTTGGTTGTTTTTAGCTGTGTGTTTTGGGTCATTATCCTGTTGTAAGACCCATGACCTGTGACTGAGACCAAGCTTTCTGACACAGGGCAGCACATCTCTCTCTAGAATCCCTTGATAGTCTTGAGATTTCATTGTACCCTGCACAGATTCAAGACACGCTGTGCCAGATGCAGAAAAGCAGTCTCAGAACATAACAGCCTCCTCTATGTTTCACAGTAGGGACAGTGTTCTTTTCAAGATATGCTTCATTTTTCCATCTGTGAACATAGAGCTGATGTGCCTTGCCAAACAATTTGATTTTTGTCTCATCTGTCCATAGGACATTCTCTCAGAAGCTTTGTGGCTTGTCAACATGTAGTTTGGCAAATTACTTTTGTCAGATTCAAGTTATTTCTCTGACCATTGTGTGTTTTTCTTTCATTAAACAAGGGGTACCAACAATTTTGTCCACGTGTGTATATATTGCATGATATCTGCATGGAAGAACCACCCTCTGACATCTTCCAGGACTTTTGCTCTTCAACCACGTTATTTTTACAATATAGTGAACAAACATATGGTAGAATTGGTAATTCTCCACCACCCCTTCCCTCATGGTTACATGATACACCCCAAACTCCCCACAGTTATATTTGTAACAATGCACAATTTGTTAATTTATGCTTGTATTATGCAGACACATCTCTCACCAGGCTGAATATCGTAGATATACGCATGTGTGCTGTTTTTTACACCTTCAATAAACTTAGTTAGAAAATGTATGATCGACTGAGCCCCCACTGCAGGGACCCCCAATGATCACTACAACAGGATCCTTGAGTTCTTGCGCACTACTTCAGTCAAAGTATGCAGGATTTGTACATAAATAGGCTGTCCCTGTCCATAATACATTTTGCACCTATATTGAAAATAGGTGATAAACGTCTTTTCTTGAAAAATAATTTTAACATGCTATAAACGGCATTATAAACAAATGCAAATATTGTAATGTCAATTGTGTGTACACAAAAACATTAATAGAGATCATACCTTGTCACTTAATGTTGGGTCATTTAAGGAATACAACTTATTTGTAATGTCTTTACCAATTAAATATTTAAATATTTCATACAAGAAAGGTTCAGACTCCAAGAAATATGTTAGCCTTTCCCGAGACCAGCATAGGAACACACAATTATCGTCTGCAGTTATTGTAACCTAGGAATAAATAAAACAGTTAAAAAAAGTGGTTAAAGAAAACATTTTTCTGACATGGATTTATGATTTTTCAAAAAAGTAAATAAAGAAAATCTTCCAAAATGTTCTAGGTTTCCTTCAGTGGGACTTGCTCCTATTTTTGATACATATTGAAATAATTTGGTACTAACTGGGGTGCTCCATCATCACATGGCACATTTTGGATGCTATATAAATTTAAGAACACACCTGTGAATGTGACTGTATTAACTGCCAAATATATGCACATTTTAATTCCTGAAATTCCCAAGAAGAAATTTCATAAGATGCTACTTTTGCTGTGTAATCAGAGTTTCATTATTCAAACCCATTTATAATAAATATTAAACATATCTACAAATGTTTTTTTTTTTTTCATATACATGCAAAACAAAACAAAAGTGCTCAGCATATTATCCTAATAACCCTAACATATTATGAGATGTGAATTAGAAAAAAAAATACTCAATATATTTCCTATAAATTCTAGGCACAACAGCATAAATGATTTGGAGCATTTTCCTAATACTTGGCTATAATTTTCTCTTATTTCAGGGATCAGGTCATATCTATATATATAGGTTTGTGTTTCATTCATTGATCTAAATCTCTGCTCATTCTGGGCTTAGAAGCCCAGTGAGTAGCTCTTCTAGTGACTAACCGCCTTTCCATAAGTGTGCATACAGAGATAGTTGTCTGTCACTAAGAAGAACCAGTCACTGGACTGTTAAGGACATTTGAATGACTACAAGTAATACAGAATCTTTTCCAATAAAACTATAAATCAATCTACTTGGTGTCTTCTGCTATAATACATGCAAAAAAATAAAACGTTACAGCCCACTTGGAGAACAAGAGCTAATTTATATATAACCTGTTGGGGGGGGGGGGTCACATCTTTTGAATGAAAAACTGATTAGGGAGCAGCAGCAATGAAATGAGGTATGTCATTTAGAATTCTTGGTGACAGGTCCTCTTTCAATACCTGTGAAGATCTCATAAGACTGTTGTCACCACTGATCCAAATGAGGTGTGTGCATGTGATATGTAATAGAATATCATTGCTCTGTATGAAACCTATCTACATAGCTTTATCATACAGTACAGACCAAAAGTTTGGACACACCTTCTCATTCCAAGAGTTTTCTGTATTTTCATGACTATAAAAATTGTAGATTCACACTGAAGGCATCAAAACTATGAATTAACACACGTGGAATTATATACTTAACAAAAAAGTGTGAAACAACTGAAAATATGTCTTATATTCTAGGTTCTTCAAAGTAGCCATCTTTTGCTTTGATTACTGCTTTGCACACTCTTGGCATTCTCTTGATGAGCTTCAAGAGGTAGTCACCTGAAATGGTCTTCCAACAGTCTTGAAGGAGTTCCCAGAGATGCTTAGCACTTGTTGGCCCTCTGCGGTCCAGCTCACCCCAAACCATCTCCATTGCGTTCAGGTCTGGTGACTGGAGGCCAGGTCATCTAGCGTAGCACCCCATCACTCTCCTTTTTGGTCAAATAGTCCTTACACAGTCTGGACGTGTGTTTGGGATCATTGTCCTGTTGAGATATAAATGATGGTCCAACTAAACGCAAACCGGATGGAATAGCATGCCGCTGCAAGATGCTGTGGTAACCATGCTGGTTCAGTATTCCTTCAATTTTGAATAAATCCCCAACAGTGTCACCAGCAAAGCACCCCCACACCATCACACCTCCTCCTCCATGCTTCACGGTGGGAACCAGGCATGTAGAGTCCATTCGTTCACCTTTTCTGCGTCGCACAAAGACACGGTGGTTGGAACCAAAGATCTCAAATTTGGACTCATCAGACCAAAGCACAGATTTCCACAGGTCTGATGTCCATTCCTTGTGTTCTTTAGCCCAAACAAGTCTCTTCTGCTTGTTGCCTGTCTTTAGCAGTGGTTTCCTAGCAGCTATTTTACCATGAAGGCCTGCTGCACACAGTCTCCTCTTAACAGTTGTTGTAGAGATGTGTCTGCTGCTAGAACTCTGTGTGGTATTGACCTGGTCTCTAATCTGAGCTGCTGTTAACCTGCGATTTCTGAGGCTGGTGACTCGGATGAACTTATCCTCCGCAGCAGAGGTGACTCTTGGTCTTCCTTTCCTGGGGCTGTCCTCATGTGAGCCAGTTTCTTTGTAGCACTTGATGGTTTTGGCCACTGCACTTGGGGACACTTTCAAAGTTTTCCCAATTTTTTGGACTGACTGACCTTCATTTCTTAAAGTAATGATGGCCACTCGTTTTTCTTTACTTAGCTGCTTTTTTCTTGCCATTATACAAATTCTAACACTCCATTCAGTAGGACTATCAGCTGTGTATCCACCTGACTTCTGAACAACACAACTGATGGTCCCAACCCCATTTATAAGGCAAGAAATCCCACTTATTAAACCTGACAGGGCACACCTGTGAAGTGTAAACCATTTCAGGTGACTACCTCTTGAAGCTCATCAAGAGAATGCCAAGAGTGTGCAAAGCAGTAATCAAAGCAAAAGGTGGCTACTTTGAAGAACCTAAAATATAAGACATATTTTCAGATGTTTCACACTTTTTTGTTAAGTATATAATTCCACATGTGTTAATTCATAGTTTTGATGCCTTCAGCGTTAATCTACAATTTTTATAGTCATGAAAATACAGAAAACTCTTGGAATGAGAAGGTGTGTCAAAAGTTTTGGTCTGTACTGTATACGTTAGGAGAAAAAATGCCATGTAACTTACACTGCTGTTCTGTTAGAGGGCATTCACACTACCGTTGGATATCCGTTATGATAGTATCCGTTAAAAAAAAAAAATCAGAAACCTATCATAACAGACAATAACGGGCACTAAAAAAGCAACAGTAATAACGGACAGTATACTGTCCGTTACCTATAGACTTTAATGTTAAAAATTAACAGACGCTTGAGGTCCATTATGAAATCGTTTTTTTAACAGACACAAAAGTCCTGCATGTAGGACTTTTTGTCTGCGAAAAAAACCCCCGAAATGTAACGGTCACTAACGGACAAAAGATAAAATCCCATTGAAATGAATGGAAATTTTAACGGATTTCTGACGGTTCAGCTATTGTCCGTTGCTAAAACCTTGTAACGGAAAATAGCAACGGACACTACTGACGTTCACCAACGATAGTGTGAATGTCCCCTTAGAACAATAAACGTAGCAGTGGAGTATACATATGTAGAAGAGATAATATAGTCAGAAACCAGATAGAGAGAAAATATAAACATAAACGTGTATACCTGAAATTTTTCACCCCTGTCCATCTCTGTTGATCTGAATTCAGGAGAATCAATATAAGCATTGGGATAAATATTATGGAGAAAATGGCCTCTATAGGAAACTTTCATCCTGATAATACATTAATAAAAACAAAACAGAATTTAGAGTTCATTCTGAATTTCTAGGGTATTCACTCACAAAAAGCGAGTTCAGTATGGCATAGAAACTTGACACCAAACTCACTGGACGCCTTTGGAATTAATAGGAACGCTAATTGCAAGCCAGACCTTCTTCTCCAACATCATACATGTTCTTTTGGCTGAATAGGCACATTCCCACAAACATTCTCCCTAAGCTTTTGGAAGGCAATCCCAGAAGTGTGGTGGTTGTTATAGTCACAAAAGGGGGCACAACTCTACATTAAATTTACTTTCTGGGCCACTCAGCAGTTTTGATATTGGAGAAGAGCCGCTTTTGACTCCATACCCTATAGCAGGGGTAGGCAACCTTTTTTGTTCGGCGTGCCAATTTTAATTAAAAAATCAAAGATGAGGTACTCGGTGTGCTGATCAATAATTGTAAGTCTGACGACCCCTAAACTAAAGTCATATACCACAAACCATAACACAGAAGTGCTGCCACCAGAGGCTTTAGGACACATGCGCTTACTGCTATTTCCTGGGACGCACCTGTACTTTCCGATTAGAAGCAATGAAAGTCCATGTGCAGCCCCCAATTAGTGGTAAATGTAAGTGTACAGGAGCACCGTATGGCAGCATCCTTATGGTGGAAACACACTATGTATCTGGATGCAGCTATATTCTTAGGCCACTGAAACTTTTACTTCGATATAAAACTGAGTTCACATGGTGCATTTTTGCACAAAAAAAAAAAAAAAATGCCTGAGTTTTCTGTGCAAAAACACATCCTTAATACAGAAAACACACCATTATACAGAATAATGTCCCATAGTGGCCCCGGCACACAGTATTATGTCCCATAGCGGCTCCTGCATATGGTATTATGTCTCATAGCGGCCTCTGCACACGGTATTATGTCCCATAGTGGACTCTACACACGGTATTATGTCCCATAGCGGCCCCTGTACACAGTAGTATGTCTCATAGCGTCCCCTGTACACAGTATAACATTCTAACTTTTATAATATTCCAATTTTCGCCGCTCACTAGCTATTATTATACTGTGGGGTCTCTTCAGACCCCAAAGTATAATAAGTGGTGGCCCAAGAGAGGAGACAAACATAAAAAACAATGTCACTCACCTTCCCTGTGCTCCGCGGCGGCTCTGTTCTCTTTGGATGCTTCTGCCTGTAGACAGCGACTGCTGATTGGGTCTCAGGGGGTCATGTCGTGTCATTATGCATAATGATGCCAGACGTGACCCCTGAGGCCCTGTCAGCGGTCTCTTACGTCAGGCAGAAGCGCCTGCAGCGCACAGAGCCGCTGCAGAGTGCAGGGAAGGTGAGTAACATTTTTTTTTATGTCTGATCATCTCCCCGGAGGCTCCGCTTATTATACTCTGGGGTCTGAAGAGACTCCATAGTATAATAATAGCAGTTTCGTTTCAGCCCAGTTAGGTCCGATCAAAACTTCTGGGTGAGGACTCGGGCTGTCCGTGCTAGGTAAATAAGCCTCGCGTGCCACTCTTGGCACGCGTGCCAGGGGTTGCCGACCCCTGCTCTATAGCTTGAGGCTACCAGACACAGCCAGAGCAGCTGACCAGTGCAAGGTCCAGATGTTGGACCCCCACTAATCAGATTCTGATGGCCTATAATGCGGATTGGTCATAAAGTATGTGACAATTTGGGGGGATTAGTCTCAATGGCGGCAGACTCCTGGTCCCGACATTGGTGTTTGTGGTACTGGGCGTCGGAGAGACAGCGTTCAGACGGTGCCAATTCAAAACAAGATGGCTTTTATTCAGCTTAGGAAACATATACAAAATAATAAATGACCTAGGCCACGCATAGGCCCTAACTCACGGCTTGCTCCCTGACTGATCTCTGGGGCAACAAGCAGCTTGGCTCTGTAAGTCCTCTCAGGACCCCAGCCCTCTGGGAACAGACCGCCTTGTCTGTCTTTGGCTGGGTCCACGACTTCCTGCTTTCTGCAGGACACAACAGCAGCTCTGCCGCTGTATCCACTCCCTTTGGAGTTACGCCCCACCCATAGGTGTGGCTGAGGGCCTTTTGTAAGAGGGATCTTTCTTACTTTTTGGAGGATTTTTAAGGTTTATGGTACGTTTTGTTTGGAAGGCTATAACTTTTTTTTTTTTGGGGGGGGGGGTTTCAAATAATTTTGCATAATTTTCAGTGACACATAGGACTTTATATTTTATTTTTGCATTTTTCAGAAAATAAGGAGAGGAAAAAGAGCCTGTTTTCACATTTTTTTCAGTGTTTTTTTTAATAGCATAAAGTACTGGTAACATTTTTATAAACAGTTTTCTCTCCCGATTATGAAGATTTTTATATAGGTGACAGATTTTGTAACATGGAGGCGGGGCAAAAATCTGTGATGAGGGCATTGTAGTGGTGCTGATACGTTTGCCCTAGTTACGGAGAAATACAGACTCCAGGTATATACTGCAGGGCTGACCTGGATCCTCTAGAATACAGCAGCTCCTGCAGTTCCTGACCCCTGGCGGATCACATGAAGGCCGGATTGGACAGAAACTGTATTATGGTGGCTTCAATAGCTGTATACACAGTACTCATTGAGCATTATATATACAGCGATCAGGAGGGCAGAGACAGTAATAAACTATCCCTGACTCCTCTATGGGATGTCCGTTGTTAATAAAAGCTGCTTCCCTGCTCCTGCAGCTGTATTAGGACTGTTTATATGTTTATGTAGCCCAATTGATTATATTTACATCAAGGAACAAATCTATGAGATATAATCTTGAAGTTTGAAGTGCTTGAACTTTGAATGCATAAAAATGTATGTCATCCATCAGAGACTACAAACGTTCTCAAAATAAAATGGTTTAGAAAAGAAAAACTTTGACTATGATTTGTCAGACTGGCGGGGGTTCGAACCTCAGCACCTAATCCGATAAACTGACCGTGGTGGAGTGTTCCCTACATTGTTTACTGGGCACAGTTCTCAACATTTTTTGATGTCTGCGCCTTCCTGTCTCACTCAGTGAATGGGACTGAGCTGCAGTATGAGGCACAACCAAATGTAAAGTGCTGTGCCTGGTAAAGAATGAAAAGGGAAACAGTGCTCCAGTTGACTGGCGGAGGTGCTGGGAGTCACACTCCCTCTTATCTGATATTGATGGCTTATCCTGAGTACAGGCCAACAATATTATAGTCAAGGAAATAAGCACAACCATCTACTCAAATGTCAAGCAACAAATTAAACTTCACTCCTATAAATCACTTACTTCCCTCTTAGAAGTAAACTTAAACGGTCATCAACAGAAGTCTTGTCTTCTACTGCATATGTCTGTTCTTTTTGTAATGTCTGAATATTACAAAATTGTCCAGTAAGTCTCTTAAATAGCTCCGGAGGCACATGAAGAGGTTCAAACATTTTATGGTAGATTCCTTTGAGCTCTTTTTCT
Organism: Leptodactylus fallax; assembly: GCA_947044405.1. NCBI lineage: Eukaryota > Metazoa > Chordata > Amphibia > Anura > Leptodactylidae > Leptodactylus > Leptodactylus fallax. The sequence goes on from CAMRHE010000024.1 coordinate 7,775,557, forward strand.
ATTTTTATCTAGGATGCAAAGAAAAAACATATTTGTATGACAGAAAATCAAAATATCCATTATTAAGTTCCTGAGGCAATAGTACTAAAAGCAATAAGGAATGTTTACTGATACAAGGGCTGCGTCAAAGTTTTGAGCAGGATGTAGACAAACCACAATATAACTTAAAGGGGTTGTCCAAGCAAAAATGGACAACCCTTTTAAAGTTTAAATAAGCTGGGGGCAGTGAAAAAAAATTTAAAAAATGTATACTCACCTGTCCCCGTTGCTCCGTTGTCCTCCCGCGCCTCCCTGTTCATCTGCTTCGGTGACGTCTTCTAACGCCGGGAAGAGACCTGCCGGAGCAGAAGAGGCTGGGGAGGACAACAGAGCAACGGGGACAGATGAGTATACTTCACAGCTAACACCCTGCTCCATAACCAATCGGGAGATTTAACACCTTGGATGCAGTGGTCAAACGTGCCGTGTGCACTCGCGAAGGGGTTAAAGGGATGTGACATCACATGGCTGGCTGCTGATTGGCTGTACGCATGGCATTGTGGGTGATCCCGCGTTCCCAGAGATCCTTGCCCCATGTCCTAATATGTACAGCAGCTATTTTGAACTAAATGCGACTCATTACCACGAAGCATGAGGAAATTTGGATTCGATGCGAATCGAATATTTCATGAAATTCAGATCGAATTTCACTTCTGCAGCTTCGATTCGCTCATCTCTACTTATCACAGTTCTCTGGAGAAATGCTGGACTTGGTAGATTGTATAAAACAAAAGGCATTAAATATAAACTACATATCTGCACCAATTTTTTGTGCCTTTTAATAATTTGTGAAAATCAGTAGTTTTATGCAAGTAAATAAAGGAACACATATGGTATGAAACACAAACTCATACAGTTAGATCCCTACATGATACACAGAGTGATTTTGAAGTTAAATAATTTATATTAAAGGGATTGTCTCAGGACAGCGCTAACATTTCTGGATGTCATTTCTTAGGCGTATAACAAAAGCTGCAAATGTAGTGAGGAAGAAAGATCAGGCACGCTGGATTTAAGCATGCCTAAACCTTTGTTCCTACAGGAAATAAGGAGTCTGTCAAACGAATGTACAGTAGCTTGCAAAAATATTCATACCCCTTGAACTTTCACATTTTGTCACCTTACAACCACAAACTTAAATGTATTTTGAGATTTTAAGTGATACATAATTGTGAAGTGGAATGAAAATAATACATGGTTTTCAAATTTTTAATCAAATAAATGTCTGAAAAGTGTGACGTGTAAAAGTATCCAGCCCCCCCCCCCCCCCCCTATATCAATACTCTGTAGAGCCACCTTTCACTGAAATTACAGATGCAAGTCTTTTGGGGTATGTCGCTACCAGCTTTGCGCATCTACTGTAGAGACTGAGATTTTTTTCCCTTTCTTCTTTGCAAAATAGCTCAACCTCAGCCAGATTGGACAGAGAGCGTCTGTGAACACCAACTTTCATGTCTTGCCATAGATGCTCAATGGGATTTAGGTCTTGACTTTGTCTGGGCCATGCTAACACATGAATATTCTTTGATCTAAATAATTCCACTGTATCTCTGGCTTTATGTTTAGGGTCATTGTCTTTCTGGAAGGTAAATCTCCTTCCCACTCTCAAGTCTTTTGTAGCCTCTAACAGGTGTGATGAACCGACCCTCAGTTGTATATCTTTCTTAGAAATGTATTTTTACTTGCTCATATCAGTCCTCTCCCTACTTGTAGGAATGTTGGGCTTAAGTGCTGGACGATACGCTTTAGTGGTTTTATGTGTGTACCATGGGAGATGGCCTGCTATAGCCAGGCAGTTTTATTATCCCTGGACAGATGTCCATGGGGAAGAGAAGGCCAGTGACCTTAAAATCACCCAGAGACACACATCTCTCCCAGCACCAGGAAGGCATCCACCTCTCCGAGGGCTCTGCAGAGGAGGGAGATGGGGGGCTGCCTGGGGGGAAGGTGTGGCTGGACACTAGGTATATGCTACAAGGAGAGTGAGCTTTCTTGGTCACTCAGCAAAGAGGCAGCAAGGAGCTCTGATCTGGGAGAAGATGAGAGAGCTTGTCCTACTGTGGAATGCAGCATGGGGCTAGCATTGAGGCCTGAAACCTTTCCCTTTGTTCTGGACATCATGTAGAGGACAAGTTTCTGTAACTCACTGAAGGAAGTGCCCTAGGCCCAAGAAACTGCTGTGGCCTAGAGAAACAGACTACAAGCCTGTGCCGGTAATTTTTCTATCTTTTATTTCCCTTTTTATTTTGTGTGCTGTATTTTACTTTAACCGTAATCCGCTTGTTTAGTCATTGATATATATTTCTGTATATGTAAATGCTTAGTACCGACCCACTTGGGTTAATAAATATATAAAATTTAAAAAGCTCGTCTTTGTATTATCCTAGCGGCCCAGAACACTCACTGGAGGTGGGTGTGAGGTAATTGAAGCAATCTCAGGTGTGCTGAATGCGGATTCGGCAGGACGAGATCCTTCACAAGGTGTTCTTCCAGGATTGCCCTGTATTTAGCTCTAACCATCTTCCCATCAACTCTGACCAGCTTCCCTGTCCCTGCTGAAGAAAAGCATCCCCACAGCATCATGCTGCCACCACAATGTTTCACAGTGGGGATGGTGTGTTCAGGGTGATGAGCAGTGTTACTTTTCTGCCACACATAGTGCTTTGCATTTAGGCCAAAAAGTTCAACTTTAGTCTCATCTGACCAGAGCACCTTCTTCTTCCCCTATATGGCTCAAAGCAAACTGCAAACGGCACTTCTTATGTCTTTCTTTCGACAATGGTTTTCTTCTTGCCACTCTTCCATAAAGGCCAGATTTTTGGAGTGCACAACTAATAGTTGTCATGTGGACAGATTCTCCCACCTGAGCTCTGGATTTCTGCCATAGACCATGGGCCTCTTGGCTGCTTCTCTGACCAATGCTCTACTTGCTCCATCTGTTAGTTTAGGTAGATGGCCATGTCTTGGTAGATTTGCAGTTGTAGAATACTTTTTCCATTTTTGGATGATGGATTGAACAGTGCTCATTGGGATGCTCAAAGTTTGGGATATGTCTTTATAACCTAACCCTGCTTTAAACATCTCCACAACTTTATCTCTGACCTGTCCGATGAGTTCCTCGATCTTCATGATGCTGTTTGTTCACTAGTGTTCTCTAACAAACCACTGAGGCCTTCACAGAACAGATGTATTTATACTGAGACTAAATTAAACACAGCTGGAGTCTATTAACTAATTAAGTGATCTCTGAAGGCAATTGATTGCACTGGATTTTATTTAGGGGTATCAGGGTACAAGGGGCTGAATACTTTTGCATGTCACACTTTTCAGATTTTTATTTGATTAACATTTTGAAAACCATGTATCATTTTCGTTCCACTTCACAATTATGTGCTACTTTGTGTTGGTCTATCATTTAAAATCTCAAGAAAATACATTTAAGTTTGTGGTTGAAAGTGTCCAAATGTGAAAAAATTTAAGGGGTATGAATACTTTTGCAAGCCACTGTATGTTTATTGCAATTACTTATTTTGCTTTGTATTGTTTTCATACACAATTTGTTTCCCAGAAATCACCAGATGATTCAGCTTCAATGTCCATAAATAATAGATTTTATTCAACTTAGGCCAATTTACCAAGGCTAGTATTTGGAGAGTATTTTCAATTATTATTGTAAACTAAAATTAGAAATGGGTCCAAAACACAGAAGAACTGTGAATCTCCCTATTGTATTTTTTGTCTGTGTAGGTTCTACTACTGGTTTTACTTTAGACATACTGAAGTAAAACAGTGACTAAAAAATGTCATGTGAACATGACATTTACGTGGACCTACCAGCAATTCTGAGAAGTCAGTTTAAGGCTGAGGCCTCACAGTGTGGAAATTCTGTGTTTTACAGTACCAGCAAAGTGAACAAGAATTTGGCTAATTCCATCCACGTATTGTGGACAAAAAAAAACGCTGCTGAAAATGCAGCATGTCATTTTTACCTGCGGAAACGCTTGCATTAATAAGGGATGAAAAACCGCAGAGAGAAATGCAGCAAAAACACAATGAAAAATGCTGCTGAAAAAAACATAATGTTTTTCTGCTGCTTTTTTTAGCTGCACTCTGCAATCTGGGGCCTTAGCCTAAATTGCACCCTCACACAACTCTATGAAGGTGAAATGTCAACTGATCTATTGCCTCATTCTGTGCAATGGTAGCCTGTTATCTTGAAGTATAGCAGTGTTGGGTTTATACAGGTATGTCACTTTTGTACTGAAGAACTGCATGCATAAGTGCAGTCATGCCTAGTACATGTTACTGTGTTTTTCACCTTCACACTAATAGCCATTAAATTGAAACACTCTAGTTTAGTGGTCATTGGCATACAAGTAAAATACATAGTAACATGCAAGCAGTTTTTCAGGAACAAAAGGTGCTGTGCAGATCTAATCTTAAAAGAGCTCCCTGAGGGTGGGTTCACACTTGCATTGGAGTCCGTCCGCCGCCAATCCGACTGAAAATCTCGGGAAACTGGATAGGCACTGGATAGCGACAGGTTAGCGACGCATTGCTTAAAAATCCATTGATTTGAATGGGTTTTTAAAGCAATGCGCGGGTGTACGCTTGCACCCTCTGCGCCGCGAATCCAGTTTTTTTCGCTGGAAACAAAGTCGGACATGCAGGACTTTGTTTCCAGCGAAAGAAACTGGATTTGCGGCGCAGAGGGTGCAAGCGCACACCTGCGCATTGCTTTAAAAACGCATTCAAATCAATGGGTTTTTAAGCAATGTACCAGACGCCTCCTTCCCCCTTGCCTCTCCATAGACTAATATGTAAAAAGTAACTCAGCTTATTAAATGGAGAAGGAAACTATTTCTTAATTAGGATATATTACAAAATTTTTTTGTGCACTATTAATTTATAAAAAAAAAAATTATAATTGGAGGCATGTTTTAAGTAAATACTTGTACTCCCCATTGCAGACAACAATTCTGAAGCATTTTTCTCAATATAGTGCCCTTGAACAGTTAGGTAGTGTCAGCAATGTTCGAATAGTATGAGACTATGTAAAGGAACACCACAACTGGTAACAGTTAACAGTTGATGATAAATGTCTAGGAGGAATAACTGAGTTATAAGAAATACAATTATTTACTAACACATAAAAACATACATATCAGGACATCTGACGGATCCTCTTCAAATAGACATTAAAAGTAGAGTGCAGATAGAAATGTTCATTACCCACCACTGGGACCTTCAGTAATTCTATTTTGACATAAGGAGTTGACAGCAAGGACACTGAAGTGAAACTACATGTTACTTGCCTTTGAAAAAAATGCAGAATTAAATATTTATGTAATCTGCTGCTTTTTTAGAGGACAAATCTCAAAGTAATAAAGAACAGTACATAGTGTGAAATGTCGGTATCATGGATCATCGGGTATCCATGTGACAGAAGAGCAACTCTGGAATGGGAGTTGTTCATTCTGACTTACAGTTGGGAGGTACTTTAAGGCTAAGGTCCCACATAGCGAAAATGCAGCAAAAAAAAAAAAAAAAAACACTGTGGAAGTAGACGCGGTGGAAACGCATAAGGTTTTTTTCCGCAGCATTTTTCCTCTGCAGACTTTCTACCCCTATTGTACCTATACGGAAAATGCCAGCGTCTTCAAAAAACGCAGCTTTTTCGCTGCTTATATTTTCCTGCAATGTGTGGATGGGATTAGCCAGGATCCCATCCACTTTGCAGGTACTGTAAGACACAGCGTTTTTTGCCGCAGCATATCCGCTGCAGCGAAAAAGGCTTTGTTTTCGCAACATGGGTCCCTGTCTATATTATATTTCTGTCAGCTTTAATGAACGGGTTACAGCAGTGCGTCCACTTTATCAGGTTATAAAAATATAATTCACAGAAGTCATTTTCTCTAGAGATTTTTTCCCAAATGCTGTTGGATATGTAGTTTTTGGTAGGGCAAGAGCAACTGACCCTCTTATGCCCCCTTTATTGTAGTTTCGCAATTGTTTGTTGTTTTACATTAAATCCAATGAAAAAGATTACATTAACAATATTTGTTTTATTAATTTAGCATGACATACCATGATTAAATGACAAAAACTGCATCTTAATAGTACTCACAGGTCTTTTCTTATATACGAGGTAAACAAAATGCATAAAATTGATACCCAGAAAAGTGGCATTCCATATCATAATATCCAAAGCACATCGATAAAGAGTTGCCCAGATGATAAAGAAAGAACAACCTATAGAAACAAAACATATGCTTAAAGTTCAACTTCATCTAGTAATAACAATTTACAATTAAATTTTTTTTTGCCTATTTCTGGGATAATGTAATAACTGAAACAAGTCTATTGGGTTTTATTGAGTTCAGGAGACAAATAAAAGGTAAATGTGGCAGTATTTTGCATTTTCACTTTGGCTTTGAACATTAGAGGTGGAATCCAGTCTTTACAATGTTTTATACCTATCTATTCTTAACCCCTTCCTGCTACAGGCATTTTTTACATTTTTTGCGTTTCTGACTCTCCGCCCTCCAAGCCCCATAACTTTTTTATTTTTTCGTTCACAGAGCCATATGAGAGCTTAATGTTTGAGTGACATATTTTTCTTCATACTGGAACCATTCATTTTCCGTACAATGTACTGGGAAGTTGAAAAAAAATTTAGAATAGGGTGGAATAGGAGAAAAAGTGCATTTGTGCAAATTTTTTACGAGCTTCGTTTTTATGGCTTTCACTGTGCAGCCAAAATGACATGTCACCTATATTCTATGGGTCAGTACGATTCCGTGGACATCAAATTTATATAGGTTTATTTATGATTTAACCTCTTGAAAAAAAATCTTTGCAAAAAATTTTTTTCTTAAGAGTCGCAATATTCTGACACCCATAACTTTTTTATATTTCTGTGTAAGGGGAGGCATAGGGCATCATTTTTTGCAGGGGCCAGATGTAATTTTACCATTTTACCATAATCACTTTTTATTCAAATTTTTATCAGAGGTGAAACAGTGAAAAACGGCAGTTTAGCTCTTTTGATTTTTTTTTTTCCGCTAAGGCATTCACCATACGGGATATCTAACGTGTATGTGTTTCACATTATTTTTTTTACTTTTATATGTGTTTTAGGGAAAGGGGGGGTGAATAAAATGCTAATGTATTGCAAAATTCCACTACATCAATTACAGGCTGCATAGAGCAGCCTAAAATAGAAGAAATGCCAAGACAAGCGTGGGAGACTTCAATGGGCTGCTGGCTGTCATAGCAACGGATGGCTGGTCCCAAATCGCGTTCTGGTGACCGGTGAACATCCCTAAAACCGTGGCAGTCAGCCTTGACAAAGGCGTCGGGAGCCCTAATGCAGACGATCATTAGTGCCAGGTCATTAGAGCATTAGTGCCAGGTCTTTGCTGTAGATTACAGCAGAGACCTAACAGCTATGGCGGCTGCCATATTTAAATACCCGACATCCGCCATAATTTTACAGTGGATGTCGGGAAGGGTAATTAATCAAATTAAATTGATTAAAGTGGTTATACATTTTCTAGTATTAATGGCCTGTTTCTGAGCAGCGTGGGTCCAGGTAATGTTTACATAGCGGGAGGTGGGTGGCTTTAGGTACTGCAGCACTGTCCCGAAACAGATCTATTATTGATGACCTATCCTAAGGATAGGCCATCAATATTAGAAAGTGGATAACCCTTCAATTCACCATTTCAAAGAACCATGATTCTGATTTTCATCAGTATTATGAAATGTTGTTAGCCCCGCCCCAGAATCTGTTCTACCAGTGTGGAAAAATGCTACAAAGTAAGAATACTTTCAAAAATAGAAGTGTTAAAAGTTTATTTTTGTCAATGAACAAAAGAAAAATCTAAATCAAATCAATACTTGGTGTAACCATCCTTTGGAAGAGGAGTCCTGGAAGTGATGATATGGCCCCCACAGAGCCCTGATCTTAACATATTTAAGTCTATCTGGGGTTACATGAACAAACATATTCACAGAAGATCTGTGGTTAGTTCTCCAAAATGTTTGAAACAACCTCCCTGCTGAGTTCCTTCAAAAACTACAGTGGGGAAAAAAAGTATTTAGTCAGCCTCCAATTGTGCAAGTTATCCCACTTAAAAAGATGAGCGAGGCCTGCAATTGACATCATAGGTAGACCTCAACTATGAGAGACAAAATGAGAGAACATATCTAGAAAATCACATTGTCTGATTTTTTAAGATTATTATTATTATTATTTGCAAATTATGGTGGAAAATAAGTATTTGGTCACCTACAAACAAGCAAGATTTCTGGCAATCACAGACCTATAACTTCTTCTTTAAGAGGCTCCTCTGTCCTCCACTCATTACCTGTAGTAATGGCTCCTCTTTGAAATTGTTATCAGTATAAAAGACACCTGTCCACAACCTCAAACAGTCACACTCCAAACTCCACTATGGTGAAGACCAAAGAGCTGTGGAAGGACACCAGAAACATAATTGTAGACCTGCACCAGGCTGGGAAGACTGAATCTGCAATAGGCAAGCAGCTTGGTGTGAAGAAATCAACTGTGGGAGTAATAATTAGAAAATGGAAGACATACAAGACCACTGATAATCTCCCTCGATCAGGGGCTCCACGCAAGATCTCACCCCGTGGGGTCAAAATGATCACAAGAACAGTGAGAAAAAAATCCCAGAACCACACGGGGGGACCCTGCAGAAAGCTGGGACTAACGTAACAAAGGCTACCGTCAGTAACACACTACGCCACCAGGAGTGTCCCCATGCTTAAGCCAGTACATATCTGGGCCGGTTTGAAGTTTGCTAGAGAGCATTTGGATGTTCCAGAAGAGTATTGGGAGAATGTCATATGGTCAGATGAAACCAAAGCAGAACTGTTTGGTGGAAACACAACTTGTCGTGTTTGGAGTAGAGTGGATGCTGAGTTGCATCCAAAGAACACCATACCTACTGTGAAGCATGGGGGTGGCAACATCATGCTTTGGGACTGTTTCTCTGCATAGGGACCAGGACAACTGATCCGTGTACATGAAAGAATGAATGGGGCCCATGTATTGTGAGATTTTGAGTGTAAACCTCCTTCCATAAACAAGGGCATTGAGGATGAAACGTGGCTGGGTCTTTCAGCATGACAATGATCCCAAGCACACCGCCAGGGCAACGAAGGAGTGGCTTCGTAAGAAGCATTTCAAGGTCCTGGAGTGGCCTAGCCAGTCCCAGATCTCAACCCCATAGAAAACCTTTGGAGGGAGTTGAAAGTCCTTGTTGCCCAGCGACAGCCCCAAAACATCACTGCTCTAGAGGAGATCTGCATGGAGGAATGGGCCAACATACCAGCAACAGTGTGTGCCAACCTTGAGAAGACTTACAGAAAACGTTTGACCTCTGTCATTGTCTATAAAGGATATATAAGAAAGTATTGAGATGAACTTTTGTTATTGACCAAATACTTATTTTTCACCATAATTTGCAAATAAATTCTTAAAAAATCAGACAATGTGATTTTCTGGATATGTTTTCTCATTTTGTCTCTCATAGTTGAGGTCTACCTATGATGTCAATTACAGGCCTCTCTCATCTTTTTAAGTGGAAGAACTTGCACAATTGGTGGCTGACTAAATACTTTTTTTCTCCACTGTTACTCAGGTAACCCCATGGCTTATAGTAGGGCTAAATTATGCAAAAACAATTATGCAAGAGAATTCATGAACCAAATTTCACAATAAAAACCAGCAGTATAAAAAAGAAATAGTAATTAACCAATAGATGAACTGAATGGTCACAGGCTTACTCAGTAGTTAAGTGAGAGAACAAATGAATGATGGTAGTGGTACTGGTAAACAGTAAGTTATATCAAATAAATACACACTAAGGCTAGGTTCACACGGCGGAAAATAAAGAGAAATGCCTCTTCATTTTGCGGGATTGCTGCAACAGAAAGTCAATGTAGGGCATTGGCATTCTGTTGCAGATTTCCTCTGCTGATCAGGCCCAGATAAATGGGCTTAATCGGCAGGGACTTCCAAGCCGCAGAATCAACGGCTAATCAGCTGTGGAATCAATGGCAAGATCGATCAGGAGATTTTTTTCTGAGTCCGGGTATGATCTCTGCCTCCCATTGAAATCAGCAGGAGGTAGATTCGGGACAAAATCTGAAACAGATTTGGGGGCGTAATCTGCTCCCAAATCTGTGCCAGATTCCTACATGTGAACCTAGCATCACACTACCCATGTTTTCATGTGTACTGGAACACAGTGACTGGATGCACAAAGAGAATCAGAGAACAGATACACCTACCACACACTATAACCTGCAACTAACTGCTTAAATCTGGAGTACTTAGGGAAGAGCTAAGGGGCCATTCACATCACGTTTTGATCAATTTTATGGATGCAAAAAACCGACGTCAAAAACGGATGAAAACATATGGAAACTGATCACCATTCAGTTACATAGAGTAAATGTAAAGGTTAAAACAGATCAGTTAAGCCTTTGGAGTGCACATGTTGCTGGAATAGATTTCAAGTGCCATTTACAGAGCTCCAAAAGTACCAATACAAAGGAATCACCCAAAAAGTGACCCCATTTTGGAAACTACAACGCTCACAGATTCTAGTATAGTGAGCATTTTGACCCCACAGCTGATTCACACATTTTATTAACATTAGGAGATGAAAATGAATTTTTTTCAGTAAACTGTCAATTTAGTAGCAAATTTTTAATTTTCACAAGGTGTTAAAGGAGAATAAGTACCCCACAGTTCATTACACAATTTCTCCTTAACATGGCAATACCCCATATGTGGTCATAAACTGCTATATGGGTACACCGCAGGGCTCAGAACAGAAAGAGCGCTATTTGGATTTTGGAGGGTAGTTTTTGCTGAAATAGTTTTTGGGTGCCATGTCGCAACTGAGCCCTAATAGTACCAAAACAATGGAAACCCAAAAAAGTGACCCCATTTTGGAAACTACACCCCTCACAGAATATATCATGGTGTATAATGAGCAGTTTTGACTCAAAATATGGTTTCCAAAAAGAAATGTGCAGTGAATGATACAAAATGAAAATTGAAATGTTCCCAGATATCTGCTATTTCAGTGCCGGATATGTCATGCTTGTGGCACTGTGAAATGTCAGCTCTCCAGTTATTATGCTCTGTTTCCTGATTTTGGAAACGGCCTACATACAGCCTGGAAATACAACAGTTCTCAGTAGTGAAAGAGCATCATGCGCATTTGAGGATTAACTGGACATTTACACTGAATTGGCAGACAGTTGCAGAGATAATAAAATAAATAATTCACTCCCAAAATATGACCATATTAGAAACTACACCCCTCAACGAATTTCTCAAGGAGTATTATTATTATTTTGAGCCAAAGAGTGCTTCCCAAAAATTCAAGGCAGCCTATCACTGCTCCCAGATCCTTTAAACCACTCCCATAGTGCTGCAGATTCTGTTAGCAGAATAAAAACCATACCTTTCTTAAGTTTCAGAGCCCCAGGGATGCAGAGAAAAAGAACTTTTATTATTTATTCAAATGAGGATTTTGGAGCACAGGGGAAGTTTTCTATTATTACTGAGCACTGCGGCATCATCATCACTAAACACACACATACTGTATTCAGCTCGTCCCGCTGGGCAGTGTGAGGATCAACTCATACTGCCCAGGGGAGGAACAGAATACATAATGGGCTGCGCATTCATTTCTGGAAAATAAATTAATACAACACTTGTGGGTTAAAAATGTTCACTGTACACCTGGATAAGTTCCTTCAGGTATAAAGTTTCCAAAATGAGGTCACGTGTCAGGGGATTCCACTTTATTGGCATTTCAGGAACTCTGCAAAAGTGACAAGAGGTCCAAAAACCAAACCATCTAAACCTGTGCTCCAAAAACTAAATAGCGCTTCTTCCCTTCTGTATCTGGCTGTGTGCCCAATAGGCAGTTTGTACCTCATATAATAATAATACTGTAAGTATTATTCTGGCTACAACTGTGTCATACATGTGGGCATAACCTGCTGTTTGGGCACACAGGAGGGTGCAGATGTCTCGTTTGCAGAGCCCCTGAGGTGCTAATAAAGTTGAATCCCCTAGGGAGTGGCCACATTTTGAAACTGCACCCAAGGGGCATGGAGAGCATTAGTTTTCCAGATGTGAATACACAGGGGATGGTGAAAAGTGAAATATTTAAGATGCAGAGTGCAGAGTACATTGGGTACACCAAATTCACTATTATTTTTCCAGAAGCTACTATAATTGCGGAATCCCTTCTGGTGTCTTTTGCCTCGTAAACTGCAAATCTGAGGTGTACCCTGATATACACACAGCTTATACTTTCCCTTCCTGCACAGCTTGTCCTATAGATTCAGATATTTTTGGGTTTCCTGTTGACCTAATGTACAGGCTATATATTTTTTTTATTTTTCTAGTGAGGTAGCCATATGAGAGCTTGTTTTTTTGCGGTATGACATGCATTTTATAATCAAACCATTGTGGGATTTCTATAAATTATTGACAAAATTTATTAACTCTCTTGGGGGGGGGAATGAAAAAGAGCATAAATTCTGCCATTGCTTTTTAACATTTTAAATTTTTTCACCATACCATTGGGTCATTCGATCAGTGACGTAATACATACCATAAAATATGCCCACATTACACCTATCCGGAAAAGGCCTAAAGAGTGTATTTAACATCTTCCTAAATTGATAGTTTTATAAAAAGTAGTCAGCTGAGAATCCTCTTTTGGAAAACATTTACAAATCAACATTTTCAATCAAATTATTGCCTGGGCTATAAGAAACTTGGCAGTAATATCATTATACGGACCTTGGGCATAATTTGTATACTATTTATTACAATTTAACCTATTTGAAACTTTTTTGATTTATTTAATATAAATTTTGCCTGAAAAGTACAGAATATATCACATACTGAAAAAAAAAAACACATTAAGTATTGCAAAATTGCTTTCATTTAAATAAGAAGCATTACCAATCACTCATAGCTGTCAAATGTCCTAAATATCAACAAAGGAACATGTCACTTCTGAAGGGCCCTCTGATCTATGGCTTATAATTTTAAGGATTTCTACCATACCACAAATCTTGTGTCAAGCCCTGGCATTTAATCCAGCCAATATAAGTCCCTGACCTATTTATATTTTCTCACTGCAATCTGAAAGTTTGGAATTAAAAATCACTAAACTTGAATGGCATATTTAATTAAAAGCAAAAGAATAATCTTTATTTATATTTAATAGAGGCTGCGTAATGTCACTGTTGTGGAGCACAATATCATTTTCAACACACAAACTTTGGGAATTATCACACAAAGTATATTTAACAGCTTCAATGCTTTATCAATAGAAATACAGATAGCAATATATGCATAACATGAGCTATAGGAACTGTATTACCACGTTTTATTTCCATACTGAATTTAATTGAGAGTTTAGATAGCTCATTGGCAGCATGGTGACTAAGTAGTTAGAACCACTGCTTTGCAGTACCAGGACCCTGGGCTTGAATGCAACTAGGGACAAAATGGTCATGTAGTTTAAATGCTTTCTCCATGTTTGCATTATTATTATTATTATTATTATTATTATTATTATTATTATTATAATACAGTGGAGACATGGTGGCCATGATTAAAGACCTGTAATTGTGCAACGAATGTCAGAAAAGGGTTAAAACCAGTGACAGGTAAGTAAATAACAGTATTGTTAAAATAACATTTGTAGGGATATGTTAGCAGAAAGTTAACTGTCAGCACTTCATGTTGAATAGTCAAGCAACTGTCTATGGGGCAGTGCTGCAGGACCTAAAGATGCAACTACACTCTCTACAGTGACAGAGAAGCACAGCTCCTGGCATGTAAACATTACTAGGAGCGGGGTCCGATTGTTCAACCCTTGCAGATCTAATATTGATGAGCTATCCATCTGAAAAGGTCACCTTGTCAAAGCAGTTGGGCTCAGACAATTTGATCATAATGTACACTAAGTACCTCAAATTTCCAAATACAGTTAATATATGTTAGAAGCAATGTAAATTAACCCTTGTTGACATCTACAGTCATGGCCAAAAGTTTTGAGAATGACACAAATATTATATTTTCACATGATCTGCTGCCCTCTGGTTTTTATGTGTGTTTGTCAGATGTTTTTATCACATACAGAAATATAATTGCATTCATATTATGAGTAACAGAAGATTATATTGACAGTTAGAATGAGTTAATGCAGCAAGTCAATATTTGCAGTGTTGACCCCTCTTCTTCAGGACCTCTGCAATTCTCCCTGGCATGCTCTCAATCAACTTCTGGACCAAATCCTGACTGATAGCAGTCCATTCTTGCAGAATCAATGCTTTAATTTTGTCTGAATTTGTTGGTTTTTGTTTGTCCACCCGTCTCTTGATGATTGACCACAAGTTATCAATGGGATTAAGATCTGGAGAGTTTCCAGGCCATGGACCCAAAATCTCTATGTTTTGCTCTCTGAGCCATTTAGTTATCACCTTTGCTTTATGGCAAGGTGCTCCATCATGCTGGAAAAGGCATTGTTGAGCGCCAAACTGCTCTTGGACGGTTGGGAGAAGTTGCTCTTGGAGGACATTCTGGTACCATTCTTTATTCATGGCTGTGTTTTTAGGCAAGACTGTGAGAGAGCCGATTCCCTTGGCTGAGAAGCAACCCCACGCATGAATGGTTTCAGGATGCTTTACAGTTGGCATGAGACAAGACTGGTGGTAGCGCTCACCTCTTCTTCTCCGAATAAGCTGTTTTCCAGATGTTCCAAACAATCGAAAAGGGGATTCATCAGAGAAAATTACTTTACCCCAGTCCTCAGCAGTCCACTCCCTGTACCTTTTGCAGAATATCAGTCTGTCCCTGATGTTTTTTCTGGAGAGAAGTGGCTTCTTTGCTGCCCTCCTTGAGACCAGGCCTTGCTCCAAGAGTCTCCGCCTCACAGTGCGTGCAGATGCACTCACACCTGCCTGCTGCCATTCCTCAGCAAGCTCTGCACTGCTGGTAGCCCGATCCCGCAGCTGAAACACTTTTAAGAGACGGTCCTGCTGCTTGCTGGTCTTTCTTGGGCGCCCTGGAGCCTTTTTGGCACCAATGGAACCTCTCTCCTTGAAGTTCTTGATGATGCGATAGATTGTTGACTGAGGTGCAATCTTTCTAGCTGCAATACTCTTCCCAGTTAGGCCATTTTTGTGCAGTGCAATGATGACTGCTCGTGTTTCTTTAGAGATAACCATGGTTAACAGAAGAGAAACAATGATGGCAAGCACCAGCCTCCTTTTAAAGTGTCCAGTGGTGTCATTCTTACTTAATCATGACAGATTGATCTCCAGCCCTGTCCTCATCAACACCCACACCTGTGTTAATGGAGCAATCACTGAAACGATGTTAGGTGGTCCTTTTAAGGCAGGGCTGCAATGATGTTGAAATGTGTTTTGGGGGATAAAGTTCATTTTCTAGGCAAATATTGACTTTGCAAGTAATTGCTGTTAAGCTGATCACTCTTTATAACATTCTGGAGTATATGCAAATTGCCATTAGAAAAACTGAAGCAGTAGACTTTGTAAAAATTAATATTTGTATCATTCTCAAAACTTTTGGCCATGACTGTAGTACGGTGGATGTAGGCACTCTAAATATGGTATTGTCTTTAAATATGGAGCTGAGCGGGTGCCACAGCCACTGGGGCACCACTGTATTACACAGCAGAAACCCAGTGGCAATGCCGCTATGATTGCACTGTCCTCTGTGATTGCGAGTATTTACCCTTTACACACCTTGGTCAAAAGTGACTTAGGCTACTGATCACCAGCAGCGCGTGGGTTCCGCCAAGTTCTTTCAAAGCGCTATCTCCTAGAACAGGGGTCTGCAACCCCCGGCACGCGTGCCACTCTTGGCACACGAGGCTTATTTCCCTGGCACGGCAGTGGATTCCTCACCCAGCAGCTTCGATTGGACCAAACATTATACTGTGGGGTCTCTTCAGACCCCCGAGTATAATAAGCGGAGACTCAGGAGAAGTGATGAAACATAAAAAACAATGATACTCACCTTGCTCCCTGCGCTACGCGGCGGCTGTGCGATCTGCCGGCACTTCTGACAGCTGACAGGGCCTCAGGGGTCACGTCCAGCGTCATTACGCATAATGACGCAATGTGACCCCAGAGACCCAATCAGCGGTCGCTGACTACAGGCAGAAGCGCCGAAGAGAACAGAGAGGCTGTGGAGAGTGGAATGGTGAGTACATTGTTTTTTTATGTTTGTCACCTCTCTTGGTCCTGTACTTATTATATTCGGGGGTCTGAAGAGAGCTATGGAACATAATACCGTGTGCAGGGAACGCTATGGGACCTAATACCGTGTGCAGGGACCGCTATGGGACATTATTCTGTATAACGGTGTATTCTCTGCATTACGGATGTGTTTTTGCACAGAAAACACAGGCATTTTTTTTTTGTGCAAAAATGCACCATGTGAACGCAGTTTTACATTGAAGTAAAAGTTCCAGTGGCCTAAGACTATATCTGCAACCAGATACATAGTGTGTATTCACCATAAGGATGCCGCCATACGATGCTCCTGGACACTTACATTTACCACTAATTGGGGGATGCACATGTACTTTCATTGCCTCTAATCGAAAAGTACAGGAGAGTCCCAGGAAATAGCAGTAAACGCATGTGTCCTAAAGCCTCTGGTGGCAGAACTTCTGTGTTATGGTTTGTGGTATATGACTTTAGTTTAGGGGTCATCAGACTTACAATTATTGACCGGCACTCCGAGTACCTCATCTTTGATTTCTTAATTAAAATCGGCACGCCGAACAAAAAAGGTTGCCCACCCCTGTCCTAGAACAACAGCTGGGAACCTACTGAAGGTGCCAGGCCTGTCTTTGCTATACTTACTAATACATTAGTAGAGAAGTATATTGTACTGGTTCAAGTCCCCTAGGGGGTATAAAAAATATTTTTTTAAAAATTAAAAAGATATATCATGATTTACCCTCAGATATAGTTTTAAAATGTTATTGTTCTACTGTTTTAATGTTTTACAGTGTTGTTTTACAGTGCTGGCCAAAAGTATTGGCACCCCTGCAATTCTGTCAGATAATACTCAATTTCTTCCAGAAAATGATTGCAATCACAAATGCTTTGGTAATAATATCTTCATTTAATTTGTCGTCAATGGAAAAAAGCCAAATTGGATATAATTACACACCAAACATAAAAAAGGGGATGGACAAAAGTATTGGCACCCTTTGAAAAATCATGTGATGCTTCTCTAATTTGTGTAATTAACAGCACCTGTTACTTACCTGTGGCACATAACAGGTGGTGGCAATAACTAAATCATACTTACAGCCAGTTGAAATGGATTAAAGTTGACTCAACCTCTGTCCTGTGTCCTTGTGTGTACCACATTGAGCATGGAGAAAAGAAAGAAGACCAAAGAACTGTCTGAGGACTTGAGAAGCAAAATTGTGAGGAAGCATGAGCAATCTCAAGGCTACAAGTCCATCTCCAAAGACCTGAATGTTTCTGTGTCTACCGTGCGCAGTGTCATCAAGAAGTTTAAAGCCCATGGGACTGTGGCTAACCTCCCTAGATGTGGACGGAAAAGAAAAATTGACGAGAGATTTCCACGAAAGATTGTGCGGATGGTGGCTAAAGAACCTCGACTAACATCCAAACAAGTTCTAGCTGCCCTGCAGTCCGAGGGTACAACAGTGTCAACCCGTACTATCCGTCGGCGTCTGAATGAAAAGGGACTCTATGGTAGGATACGCAGGAAGACCCCACTTCTGATCCAGAGACATAAAAAAGCCAGGCTGGAGTTTGCCAAAACTTACCTGAGAAAGCCAAAAACTTTTTGGAAGAATGTTCTCTGGTCAGATGAGACAAAAGTAGAGCTTTTTGGGAAAAGGCATCAACATAGAGTTTACAGGACAAAAAAAGAGGCCTTCAAAGAAAAGAACACGGTCCCTACAGTCAAACATGGCAGAGGTTCCCTGATGTTTTGGGGTTGCTTTGCTGCCTCTGGCACTGGACTGCTTGACCGTGTGCATGGCATTATGAAGTCTGAAGACTACCAACAAATTTTGCAGCATAATGTAGGGCCCGGTGTGAGAAAACTGGGTCTCCCTCAGAGGTCATAGGTCTTCCAGCAGGACAATGACCCAAAACACACTTCAAAAACCACTAGAAAATGGTTTGAGATAAAGCACTGGAGACTTCTAAAGTGGCCAGCAATGAGTCCAGACCTGAATCCCATAGAACACCTGTGGAGAGATCTCAAAATGGCAGTTTGGAGAAGGCACCCTTCATATTATCTGACAGAATTTCAGGGGTGCCAATAATTTTGGCCAGCACTGTATGTAGTCTAATTGTTCATTAATGGATACTCTGTAACGTTCTCTTTCCATTATGTGATTGATTAATCAATTGTCAATATTGCATAATGCATTTCAACCTTCCCCCCTCTCCCGTCCACTCCTACCCCCCTTTTTTCCCTCTGCCTCTCTCCCTATACTGTATTACTATGAAGCGATGTACCCTGCTTCACCAGATGCGCTGTATTTTCACGTCACGGTTCCATATAAAACCAAATAAACAGATAAATACAAAATATTTATAAAATGCATTGGGCATCCCCACATCTGAAATGCCCAAACTATAAACATATAAAAATATTTATCCCATACTGTGAAAATGATAGCTGGAAAATAAATGGCTGAACCACCATTTTTCCGCTGTTTTGCCTTCCCATGACTTACAGTGGGAATAAGCCATGCCAGTAGAGGCATCATGATGCTCTGGGCAATGTTCTGCTAGGAGGCCTTGGGTCCTGGAATTTATGTGGATGTTACTTTGACATGCCCTTTATCCTTAAACATGGTTGCAGAACAGGTACACATGGCATTCCCTAATGGCCTATTTTAGCAGGTATAATACATCCTGCCACAGAAATTGTTTAGGAATTGTTTTTTGTTTTGTATTAGATAATGTCTAGCATACCTTCTGTGCTGGCATTGTACCTGCACATTTATTTTTCTTTGTTCGTAGATGCTAACTAACTTTGTTTTTCTGCATTGAATGGTTGAACCAGAAACAGTCATGGGTGCTCTAGGGTCACTGATCCAGATGCAGATCCCACAGATGAGTACATCAGGATTTTTCAATCTTTATGTTACTAGGGAGCAATAAAAGAAGAAAACATGTGCTCTGGCAGATACAGCCTCACCTTGGGTTCACCAAACAACTTATCTGCATATGGACTGGAAGCTAATTTTCTTGGCAACAAGACTGCAGTTTGAAACTTCTGTGCTGGCATCAACAACATTATTGCAGGGATTGATTCAAAATCCTAATCTATGTTTAACTCTACTAGTGTTGATTTATTTTGCCTTGTTCTGCCAGTTGTCTTCTTCCTGCTTCAGTAAATTGTGACTGACGAGACCATGGGCAACTCTTGAATGTTTTACTTGATAAAACATTAACATATTTCACTAAATACACTACAGTTTCAGAACAGTGGCAAATAGTTTTATAGTACGTATTCAACCTCCAAATTCCCCTTAATGCTGGATAAACAAGTCTGATCTATGAAGACCCCACCTTGCAATTTAGAAGACTAAGGCATCCTACACACGAGCACATTTAGTTCTGCATGCACGGTCAGCATGAGGGCCATATTTCCCAAAGAGAATGCGGCTGTATACATAGAACTGCACTGAGACTAGACTGACAGTTTTGGTTTTGTAACCCTGCATAATACACCTTAACCCCCCACCACCTTCCCTACTGAATGCCACAAATAGGATTCATTCAGATAAAAAACAGTTTTGTCCATCAGTTTAATTGCAGGGAAAGTTGCTAACAGATGTGTCTCCCAGCAGCCTCTTCTGTCTGGGAACTGGTCTGTGCCTTCTTACCTTCTGTAAGGCCTCATGCACACAATCGTACTTTTGTGGTATTTGCAGCTATGTGCCCAGGACGAATTGAAGAACAAAATATGGAGTAGGTCCCATATCTGTTCATACTTGTGGCTCTGTCAATTTATTTTCAATGTATGGGTCAGTGAAAACCATGACATACGAATACCAATCCATGTGTCAACCATGCCATTTTTACTGTCCCAAAGAATGCACATGTTGCGTGACTGCAGCCTAAAGGAATTAACCTTTCTTCTCCCTATATGCATGGAAACTGAGTATTTCTCACTGTGTTGTCTAATTTTTGCTGTACAGTAGAGGTAAGGGTTAATTCTCCTACACATGCTCTCAGTAGCTGCTCACCACACCTCCACGTTATGCTCTCCATAACCTGCAATACATATTTATGTCTTTGTCTGTCTTTAACCATTAAGGGTTTAACCAGTTGACGACCACCGTAAATTTACGGCCAGCGGTCCTGGTCTCTGAAGTCCGGCCAATAGTAAATTTACGGCCGGCACTTCAGAGACACTGTGAGCGGGATCGGGAGCGGGTGTTAGCTATAACTGACAGCTAACACCCTGGTCCATAATCCCCGGTTGGAATTTAGTTCCAATCTTGAGGTTTTAACCCCTTCGATGTTGCGGTCAAACATGACCGCGGCATCCAAGGGGTTCCGTCATATTGCCGCCCCCCCGGGGGGCAATACAGTGGGGAAAAAAAAGTATTTAGTCAGCCACCAATTGTGCAAGTTCTCCCACTTAAAAAGATGAGAGAGGCTTGTAATTGTCATCATAGGTAGACCTCAACTATGAGAGACAAAATGAGAAAACATAGCTAGAAAATCACATTGTCTGATTTTTAAAGAATTAATTTGCAAATTATGGTGGAAAATAAGTATTTGGTCACCTACAAACAAGCAAGATTTCTGGCTCTCACAGACCTGTAACTTCTTCTTTAAGAGGCTCCTCTGTCCTCCACTCATTACCTGTAGTAATGGCACCTGTTTGAAATTGTTATCAGTATAAAAGACACCTGTCCACAACCTCAAACAGTCACACTCCAAACTCCACTATGGTGAAGACCAAAGAGCTGTGGAAGGACACCAGAAACAAAATTGTAGACCTGTACCAGGCTGGGAAGATTGAATCTGCAACAGGCAAGCAGCTGGGTGTGAAGAAATTAACTGTGGGAGCAATAATTAGAAAATGGAAGACATACAAGACCACTGATAATCTCCCTCGATCAGGGGCTCCACGCAAGATCTCACCCCGTGGGGTCAAAATGATCACAAGAACAGTGAGAAAAAAATCCCAGAACCACACGGGGGGACCCTGCAGAAAGCTGGGACTAACGTAACAAAGGCTACTGTCAGTAACACACTACGCCGCCAGGGACTCAGATCCTGCAGTGCCAGGCGTGTCCCCCCTGCTCAAGCCTGTACATATCCGGGCCCGTCTGAAGTTTGCTAGAGAGCATTTGGATGTTCCAGAAGAGTATTGGGATAATCTCATATGGTCAGATGAAACCAAAGTAGAACTGTTTGGTAGAAACACAACTCGTTGTGTTTGGAGGAGAGTGCATACTGAGTTGCATCCAAAGAACACCATACCTACTGTGAAGCATGGGGGTGGCAACATCATGCTTTGGGGCTGTTTCTCTTGAAAGAGACCAGGACGACTGATCCGTGTACATGAAAGAATGAATGGGGCCATGTATCGTAAGATTTTGAGTGCAAATCTCCTTCCGTCAGCAAGGGCATTGAAAATGAAACGTGGCTTGGTCTTTCAGCATGACAATGATCCCAAGCACACCGCCAGAACAACGAAGGAGTGGCTTCATAAGAATCATTTCAAGGTCCTGGAGTGGCCTAGCCAGTCTCAAGATCTCAACCCCATAGAAAACCTTTGGAGGGAGTTGAAAGTCCATGTTGCCCAGCGACAGCCCCAAAACATCACTGCTCTAGAGGAGATCTGCATGGAGGAATGGGCCAACATACCAGCAACAGTGTGTGCCAACCTTGTGAATACTTACAGAAAACATTTGACTTCTGTCATTGCTAACAAAAGATATATAACAAAGTATTGAGATGAACTTTTGTTATTGACCAAATACTTATTTTCCACCATAATTTGTAAATAAATTCTTTAAAAATCAGACAATGTGATTTTCTAGATATATTTTCTCATTTTGTCTCCCATAGTTGAGGCCAACCTATGATGACAATTACAGGCCTCTCTCATCTTTTTAAGTGGGAGAACTTGCACAACTGGTGGCTGACTAAATACTTTTTTTCCCCACTGTATCTATTTTCTGTAGCCCGGGGTCTGCCCATTGACACCAGGCTGCCTGAAGCCCCCACTACCTGGTTGATCCTGCCGGGATGTCATAAGTCAGCCAATGCGTCTACATCGGCTGACTTCATGTATCGACTGCAATACACGTGTATACTCGTGTATTGCAGTCTATAATACTGAGCCAGGATCAGAGCATCGCTGGCTCAGGTGTCCTTATAGGACAAGTAAAAAATGTAAAAAAAATAAAGTGTGTAAAAAAAAAAATTAATAAAGTTATAAAGCCCCCAAAAATCCCTTTTCCTATATAAAAAGAATTATATAAAAAAAAAACCTAAAAATTAATAAAAACAACACATATTTGGTATCGCCACGTCCGAACAACCTGTACAATAAAACTGAAACAATATTTAACATACACGGTGAACATCGAAAAAAAAAAATGGAAAAAAAAACGCTGGAAGTAATGATTTTTGACTATCTCGCTTACAAAAAAAATGCTATAAAAAGTGATCAAAAACGCATATGTACCTCAAAACAATACCAATAAAAAGCGCATGTCCTCCCACAAAAAATAAGCCCCAAACCAAGTCTGTCAACCGAAAAATAAAAATGTTACGCATCTCAGAAGATGGCGATGCAAAAACAATTGATTTATGTCCACAAATGGGTTTTTGTTCTGTAGAATTAGTAACGCATAAAAAAACAATATAAATGAGGTATCGCGTAAAGGTAACATGTTACTTATGCTGTACGCCACACGGCAAAAAAATTAAAAGGTAAAAACCAATTCCAGAATTGAAGTTTTTTTTTTAATCCACCCAGAAAGAGTTAATATAATTTATTCAATAAGTTATAGACACCCAAAAAACATGGTGTCATTAAAAAATGCATATCATACCGCAAAAAATCAGCCCTCATATGGCTACATCATCAGAAAAATAAAGAAAATATAGCTTGTACAATGTGAAGACAAAAACCCCAAAAATCACCAAATCATTAGAACATAACTGGCTGCGGCAGGAAGGGAATGTATAAGCTGTGCGAGCGTATATCAGGGGACAAGCCAGAATTAGAGCTTACGAGGGATAATAAACCAGAAGTGACCCCCAGAGTGACCTCCCCAATCATAGGAGCTACTGGGGATATAGTAGGGAATTTCGTGTTCCCCATGTACTCCGCACAGCTTACCTATTCATTCTTCACCATGAGCTGTGCAGTCACATCTGGTATACTAATGCTTATTACACCCCTTGATAAATTCTTTGAGGGGTGCAGTTTACAAAATGGGGTCACTCCCTAGGGGATTCCACTTTTCTGGTACATTAGAGGCTCTGCAAACATGACATGGCGTCCAGATACCAAACATCTGAATCTGCACTCCAAAAGCCACATAGCGCTCCTTCCCTTTTGTGCCCTGCTGTGTGCCTAAACTGCAGTTTATGCCCACATGTATGACACTGGTGTACCCGGGATAACGTACTTAATGGCATATGTGGGTATAAACTGCTGTTTGGGCAAAGCCGGGCACAGAAAGGAAGGAGCGCTATTTGGTTTTTGGCGCACAGATTTAGACAGTTTAGATTTTGGACGTCATGACACTTTTGCAGAGCTCCTGAAATGCCAGTAAAGTGGAATCCCCTGACACTTGACCCAATTTTGGAAACTGCACCCCTGAAGGAATTTATCCAGGGGTACGCTGAGCATTTTTAACCTCCATGTGTTGTTATAATTTATTTTCCAGAAATGAATACGCAGCTGATTGTGAAAGGTGAAAATGGCAATTTTTTCCAGGAATATGTCATTTCAATGCATAATACGTTGTGCCCGGCTTGTATCAGATATGAACGCTCCAAAAGATATTGTGCCTGGGATACCCACTTAACAGTTTTTAGAGTGTTTGTGCCTGCTGACATAAGCTGGGCACAAAATATTGGGCACTGAAATGACGAATCTCTGGAAAAATTGCAAGTTTCCCTTCATTATCAGCTGCGCATTCGTTTATTGAAATTAAATTAATGCAACACTTAAGGGTGAAGAATGCTCGCTACCCCACTTGATAAATCCCTTCAGGGGTGTAGTTCCCAAAATGGGGTCACAAGTCTGTGGATTTCACTTTACTGGCAATTCAGGGGCTCTGCAAAAGTGGCATGGTGTCCAAAAACCAAACTGTGCTTCAAAAACCAAAATAGCGCTCCGTCCCTTCTGTGCCCAAGCAGCAGTTTATACCCACATATGACATTAAGTACGTTATCCTGGGTACACCAGTGTCATACATGTGGGCGTAAACTGCAGTTTGGGTACACAGCAGGGGGCAGAGGTGAAGGAACGCTATGTGGCTTTTGGATCATAAATTTAGATTGTTGGATTTTGGACACCATGTCAAATTGGCAAAGACCCTAAAATTGCCCCTACAAAATGGGGTCACTTCTTGGGGAATTCCAATTTACTGGCACCTCTGCAAAAACAACATGGCGTCCAGAAAGTCCCTCTAGATCTGTACTCCAAAAGCTAAAAAGCGCAGTGCTCCTTCCCTTCTGAGCCCTGCTGTGTGCCCAAGCAGCAGTTTACACCCACATATATCATTTTTTTTTGTACCCGGGATAGCCCACTTAATAGTTTTAGGAGTGCATGTCTCTGTTGCCACAAAGTGGATACAACGTATTGGGCACCAAAATGGCATATTTATTTAAAATTGTCAATTTTCACTTTGTACATTAATTTTTGGGAAGCATTTTTAGGCTCAAAATGATAATACCACTTGATACATTCCTTGAAGGGTGTAGTTTCTAAAATGGGGTCACTTTTGAGGGGTTTACATTGTATTGGTACTTTAGGGGCTCTGCAAATGGGACATGGCACCTGAAAACTATTCCAGCAAAATCTGCCCTCCAAAAGCCAAATAGCGCTCTTTCCATTCTGAGCCCCACCATATACCCATACAGCAGTTTACGACCACATATGGGGCATTTCTGTGTTCAGGAGAAATTGTGTAACAAACTGTGGGGTTTTTTCTTCTTTATCCCCTTGTAAAAATTAAAACTATGTCGCTAAATGGACAAAAAAATGAAAAATGAAAAATGAAAAAATGAAAATGAAAAATGAAAAATGAAAAAAAAAGTAATTTTTCATTTTTACATTCCAAAGTTAATAGAATCTGTGAAACAACTGTAGGGTCAAATTGCTCACCATACCCCTTGAGAAATTCCTTGAGGGTGTAGTTTCCAAAATGGGGTCACTTTTTGAGGGTTTCCATTGTACTGGTACTTTAGGGGCTCTGCAAATGCGACATGGCACCTGAAAACTATTCCAGCAAAATCTGCCCTCCAAAAGCCAAATAGCGCACTTTCCATTCTGAGCCCCACCATGTACCCAAACAGCAGATTACAACCACATGGGGAGTATTCCTGTATTCAGGAGAAATTGAGTAACAAACTTTGGGGCACTTTTTCTCCTTTATCCTCTTGTGAAAATGAAAAATTTGGGGCTAAATTGATGGTTTATTGGAAAGAAAGTAATTCTTCATTTTCATGTCCCAATGTTAATAATATCTGTGAAACGGCTGTGGGGTCAAAATGCTCACTATACCCCTTGATATGTTCTGTGAGGGGTGTAGTTTCCAAAATGGGGTCACTTTTGGGGGTTTCCATTGTACTGGTACTTTAGGGGCTCTGCAAATGGGACATGGCACCTGAAAAATATTCCAGCAAAATCTGCCCTTCAAAAGCCAAATAGCGCTCTTTCCATTCCGAGCCCCGCCATGTACCAATACAGCAAATTACAATTGCATATTGGGTATTGCTGTGTTCAGGAGCAATTGTGTAACAAACTGTGGGCGTCTTTTTCTCCTTTAACCCCTTGTGAAAATGAAAACTTTGGGGATAAAGTGATGTTTATTTGTAAATCATTCCATTGTAGATTTTGCTTTATGTTTGGGATCATTGGGATCAGACAAATCTTCGTCCCAGTCTCAGGTCTTTTGCAGACTCCAACAGGTTTTCTTCAAGAATGGTCCTGTATTTGGCTCCATACATCTTCCCATCAATTTTAACCATCTTCCCTGTCCCTGCTGAAGAAAAGCTGCCACCACCATGTTTGACAGTGGGGATGGTGTGTTCAGGGTGATAAGCTGTGTTGCTTTTACGCCAAACATATCGTTTTGCATTGTGGCCAAAAAGTTCGATTTTGGTTTCATCTGACCAGAGCACCTTCTTCCACATGTTTGGTGTGTCTCCCAGGTGGCTTGTGGCAAACATTAAACGAGACTTTTTATGGATATCTTTGAGAAATGGCTTTCTTCTTGCCACTCTTCTTAAAGGCCAGATTTGTGCAGTGTACGACTGATTGTTGTCCTATGGACAGACTCTCCCACCTCAGCTGTAGATCTCTGCAGTTCATCCAGAGTGATCATGGGCCTCTTGGCTGCATCTCTGATCAGTCTTCTCCTTGTTTGAGATGAAAGTTTAGAGGGACGGCCGGGTCTTGGTAGATTTGCAGTGGTCTGATACTCCTTCCATTTCAATATGATCGCTTGCACAGTGCTCCTTGGGATGTTTAAAGTTTGGGAAATCTTTTTGTATCCAAATTCGGCTTTAAACTTCTCCACAACAGTATCACAGACCTGCCTGGTGTGTTCCTTGGTCTTCATGATGCTCTCTGGGCTTTAAACAGAACCCTGAGACTATCACAGAGCATTTATACGGAGACTTGATTACACACAGGTGGATTATATTTATCATCATCAGTCATTTAGGACAACATTGGATCATTCAGAGATCCTCATTGAACTTCTGGAGTGAGTTTGCTGCACTGAAAGTAAAGGGGCCGAATAATATTGCACGCTACACTTTTCAGTTTTTTATTTTTTACAAAAGTTTAAAATAACCAACAAATTTCGTTCCACTTGTTGTTTATTCTTCACCAAAAAAATAAAATTTTATATCTTTATGTTTGAAGCCTGAAATGTGGCAAAAGGTTGAAAAGTTCAAGGGGGCCAAATACTTTTGCAAGGCACTGTAGCATCTCAAAGCCATATAAAGTGACACATGTCAGTTTTGAAAAATGAGGCCTGGTCCATAAGGCACTTTTAGGCCCGGTCCTTAACCGGTTAAATGTACTTAAGGAACCTGAGTTACATGCCAAGTACATTTACTTGATGCATAAATTAAAAATCTATAATAAAAAAGTGACATTTTTTGGGGGGGTTGTTATTATTTTAGGCTATGGCCCCACGTTGTAGATATGCTGCCTTTTTTGCAGATTTTGCCAAATCTAGTAGTGACCACAAAAGGAATGGGAAATATCTAGGAAACGTTTATACTTCTCTCTTTTGCTCAATCCACTTCTGGCTTTGGCTCAAAAAAACGCATCAAAATCTGCAACAACAAAAAAGCTGCTTTTCCACAACATGGGGCCTTAGCCTTAATGTGACGTTTAGGGGGTTAATAATGTGTTTTGAAAATGATATTGTTTTTTCACAACCTGTTTGTAGAATAGCTATGCATTTATAATAGTATTGCAGTGTCCCAGAACGAGATGTTAACGTTCTGTTCAAATCGTCATTATGCCGCCATAATATCTTGTATTTTGTCAGGTGGTAATTTCTCATGCCAGTTTTTTTTGTGTGCTGTATATTGTATTCTACTGCATTACTTAGCATACACTGAGGATTGTCTGCAACAGTGTAAGGGTTAACTAGCTTTGCACCTTGTCTTAGCTCTGCAAACTCACATGTCTAGTCTCGTGCTGCTTCAGTCACATGTTTTGCTCTCGGCCTATAGAAGCACACGCTGCTTCTGGGGCAAACGGAGACAAGTCCCTAGTCCAGCCCCTGCCTGCACAGGGAGAGGTGGTTGCAAACAGAGTCTCAGCCTGGCCTCCAGCCAGTGCACGTCTGCCAGCATTACTCCAAGCTGGTAAGACCCTCACATGGGCTATATACAGCTACTAGTCCATCCCAACTACTGAACTCCTGCCGGTCCACACCTGGGAGATCATCTAAAAACTAACCCTGTTCTATCGGCCTAAGCCAGAGGAATAACCTGTTGGATAAAGAAGTCCTCTGCCTTAAACTACGCTTTTCATGTGTTCCCCAGCTGGATCTAACCTAAGCGGCTTCCACGTCGTTGAATCAGCGCTTTAGCATCCTGCGATAGGGCATTGCTCTAGCACCTACCCTGTAAGTACTCTCTTACACCACATTGCACAGTATAGCCGAGCTGTGTTATATCTCCCAAGGTAGATCTAAAGCTGCACAGGATCATGTACACAGTAACTATTACGTACTCAGAATCTGCATACCTGCTATTACAGAGGATATATGGGACTGTGACTGAAGTACTGCACTACTTGTAAGAAGTGTAAAAGCTGTACTGTCATTTACTACCAAAGAGACTGTGATATATGTACAGTGCCTTGCGAAAGTATTCGGCCCCCTTGAACTTTTCAACCTTTTGCCACATTTCAGGCTTCAAACATAAAGATATAAAATTTTAATTTTTTGGTGAAGAATCAACAACAAGTGGGACACAATTGTGAAGTGGAACAAATTTTATTGGTTATTTTAAACTTTTGTAAAAAATACAAAACTGAAAAGTGGAGCGTGCAATATTATTCGGTCCCTTTACTTTCAGTGCAGCAAACTCACTCCAGAAGTTCAGTGAGGATCTCTGAATGATCCAATGTTGTCCTAAATGACTGATGATGATAAATATAATCCACCTGTGTGTAATCAAGTCTCCGTATAAATGCACCTGCTCTGTGATAGTCTCAGGGTTCTGTTTAAAGCGCAGAGAGCATCATGAAGACCAAGGGACACACCAGGCAGGTCCGTGATACTGTTGTGGAGAAGTTTAAAGCCGGATTTGGATACAAAAAGATTTCCCAAACTTTAAACATCCCAAGGAGCAATGTACAAGCGATCATATTGAAATGGTAGGAGTATCAGACCACTGCAAATCTACCAAGACCCGGCTGTCCCTCTAAACTTTCATCTCAAACAAGGAGAAAACTGATCAGAGATGCAGACAAGAGGCCCATGATCACTCTGGATGAACTGCAGAGATCTACAGCTGAGGTGGGAGAGTCTGTCCATAGGACAACAATCAGTCGTACACTGCACTAATCTGGCCTTTATAGAAGAGTGGCAAGAAGAAAGCCATTTCTCAAAGATATCCATAAAAAGTCTCGTTTAAAGTTTGCCACAAGCCGCCTTGGAGACACACCAAACATGTGGAAGAAGGTGCTCTGGTCAGATGAAACCAAAATCGAACTTTTTGGTCACAATGCAAAACGATATGTTTGGCGTAAAAACAACACAGCTCATAACCCTGAACACACCATCCCCACTGTCAAACATGGTGGTGGCAGCATCATGGTTTGGGCCTGCTTTTCTTCAGCAGGGACAGGGAAGATGGTTAAAATTGATGGGAAGATGGATGGAGCCAAATACAGGACCATTCTGGAAGAAAACCTGTTGGGAGTCTGCAAAGGACCTGAGACTGGGACGGAGATTTATCTTCCAACAAGACAATGATCCCAAACATAAAGCAAAATCTACAATGGAATGGTTCACAAATAAACATATCCAGGTGTTAGAATGGCCAAGTCAAAGTCCAGACCTGAATCCAATTGAGAATCTGTGGAAAGAGCTGAAAACTGCTGTTCACAAACGCTCTCCATCCAACCTCACTGAGCTCGAGCTGTTTTCCAAGGAAGAATGGGCAAGAATTTCAGTCTCTCGATGTGCAAAACTGATAGAGACATACCCCAAGCGACTTGCAGCTGTAATCGCAGCAAAAGGTGGCGCTACAAAGTATTAACTTAAGGGGGCCAAATAATTTGGCACACCCCACTTTTCAGTTTTTTATTTTTTACAAAAGTTTAAAATATACAATAAATTTCGCTCCACTTCACGATTGTGTCCCACTGGTTGATTCTTCACCAAAAAATTTAAATTTTAAATCTTTATGTTTGAAGCCTGAAATGTGGCAAAAGGTTGAAAAGTTCAAGGGGCCGAATACTTTCGCAAGGCACTGTACTTTGCCTTACGAGAGGTATTCCTAGTAAAGTTCTTTAAAACCATTGTTAGTGGATTCTTTGTCACAGAAGTCATTCCAGCCTGTGCTCTGCAGAAAGGTAACAGCTGAATTGAAAGAGGTCCATATGTGTGACAGGGGAACAGGGTTGTAGACCACTCAGGCCAGTGACACAACTGTGACTACTACCCCCATCAGCCCTGCACTACCACCACCATCATTCATCCTCTTGCTCACCGCAGTATGAACTATTTTCCTTGTAGTGTCCCACACAACTGA
Organism: Leptodactylus fallax; assembly: GCA_947044405.1. Lineage (NCBI taxonomy): Eukaryota > Metazoa > Chordata > Amphibia > Anura > Leptodactylidae > Leptodactylus > Leptodactylus fallax. The sequence continues at coordinate 7,806,205 of CAMRHE010000024.1, forward strand.
GTATCAGTGAATGTAAAAATTTAGCAATACACAGTCCTTATTTAGCCTCCCCCTCCGGAAACCCATACAGAGAAGCAGCTTTCTTTTCATTGCAGTCATACCATATACTGACACATCTGCAGCAAGGAAATTTGACATAAAGAATTTACCCCTTTAAAAAAATGAAATTGCCTTGTTAGCAAACATTTCAAGCATACCTTTGATTCCCCAAATGTCAGCCCATTATGGGCAAAATTTGTAAATAAGTAATATGAAAATGAGGCTGTAACTGCAATTGCAATTCTCTGGGCTCTAATCCCAGGTTTTAGATTCCCCCCCTCATCCTATGTCATGTGAGAGGCCACTTCTGGGACAAGAGTGAAGGAATTTAAACTGCAGGCTCATTTATTAGAAATATCAAATGCAAGCATTAATATAATCTCATTCTATTTGCATGAAAGGAGCCATGAGGCACCATATTCTCCCCAAGAAGCAAGACTGCAAGGAAAAAAAAATGCTTCCATAGGCATATCATTTTTTGTGACGTGCATTCCAAATACTAAAGGTAGTGTGAATGTGGCCAAAGATTGAGCAGCAGGAAAACTTGATGTACGTTCAACAATGAGTATACATTTATTAAGGTCTGATGGACACCAAATCAAATCTAGCAAACTAGCAAAATCAAAATATAGCTAAAATATAAGAGTATTCAGACTCTCATAACTTACCTAGACATAGTAAAGCACGAAGAAAAATCATATGAAGGTTCAGTGTCGTAGGAATAACTAGTCCTAGGGCAAAACACACGTTTGCCAAATGAAAAACTAAGTGGTGAATTTCTCTCCAGTTTTCACACACCTCATCCTCTGTAATGTTCTGGATGCCAGCTGTAGAGTTCATTGGTAACATGATGGTTATTATGCTTTCAGTAGTCATCTTTAAAATCCTGGTGTATAAACAGAAAGAACAAATATTGTTTGTGGTAATACCATCTGCACTCTATGGGTAAATTGCATAATGTCAAAAGAGGAACACTTAGAATGCACACCTGTACTCTGACTATATAAGGCACTTTTTTAATTGTTCTATTTGAATTGCCTTTCTCTAAACATATTTCTATATATAAATTCAACCAAAAAAATTAAAATAGGTAATACTTTATGCAACTGAATGTCTTAAAGGGATTCTATCATTGGGAAAACTTGTTTTTTTTTAACTGAAGCAATGTTGGAATAGCCTTTATAAAGGCTATTATTCTTCTACCTTTACTTTTCTTCTTCTCGTCGCCGTTTGTCCAAAAAAACATTTTATTCTCATATGTAAATTATGCTAAGGGAGCACCAGGGGTGTTTCCCCTGTGCTCCGAGCACTCCCCGCGTCATCGCCACAACCCGTCTCCAGCGCTGCTTTTTCATGCCCCCTGCTTCTTCTTCTGTTCATCTTGCATCTGCTTTCTCCGTCGGCCATTTTTCTGAAGTACACTGGTGTAAGAAAGTAAACAAAAATGGAACACGGAGCATGCTCAGTCACCTCTGCCTGAACTCAAAGTGGCTCTGTCGGCCATTTTTGTTTAGTTTCTTACACCAGTGTACTCCAGAAAAATGGCCAATGGAGCAAGAAGCAGATGCAAGATGAACAGAAAAAGTTGCAGGGGGCGTGAAAAAGCAGTGCTGGAGGCAGTCAAATTGGAGAGGAAGTGAGAGGGATGTGTACACTGTACTGCTGGGCTGGTGGAAGTCCTGCTATGTACTTAAGGTCGGGGCCCCACGTGGGAAGAAACCATGGCGTTTTACAGTCACAGCAAAGTGGATGGGATTCTAGTGATTCCCATCCCCACTTTACAATAAAATATGCGCAGCGGACACGCTGCGTTTTCTAAATCCGTTTCAGTTTTGGAAATCACAGCATGTCAATTATACCTACGGAAATGCCGGCGGTTTCCCTATACGTATAATTGAAGCAGAAAGACCGCAGAGGAAACCTCTGTGAACTTTCTGTGCAAAGAGCTGTGGGAAGAACCGCAATGCGTTGCCACCACATGGGGCCTTAGCCTTACTCTTCTATCTGTTGTCTCCCAGAACTGCTTGACCAATATTCATTTACCTGCAGATAAGGCAAGTGAATGTGTGGTATAGTATGAATGTTTAAATGTATGTTAGTGTAATGTGTGTGTATCTTTATACATATGTATGTCTAATATTTCTGATATAATGTGTGTATAGATTTTTAAGGGCAACAATTAACAAAATTAACAGAATGAACAAAAGAGAAATTTAAATAAAATTAACATTTGGTGTCCACTCTTTGCCTTAAAAACAGTCCAAGATCCCACGTAGTGAAGAACAGCAAAAAACACTGCGGAAAAAACACAGCGGAAACGCATCACGTTTTCTTCCACAGTGTTTTTCACAGAATGTCTGCAGAGTTTTCCTCTGCGGACATTCTGCCACAATTATACCTTTACGGAAAAACGCAAGCGATTCCGCAGCTATAATTGACATGCTGCGATTCTTCTTAGTACACTTGCACGTACAGTAGTTTTGGAAGGAACTAGGAAGTTAAGTATTTCCAAACATCTTTGAGAACTAACTACAGCTCTACAGTGGATGTAGACTTGCTCAAATCCTTCCACTCTCTTTATGTAATCCCAGACAAACTCGATGATGTTGAGATCAGGGCTTTGTGGGGACCAAATCAGGGTGCCTCCTCCAAAAGGTGGTCCCACCAAATATTGATTTTTACTTGGTAACATTATCATAAATAGCCTTAATTAGCAAAAGAAATGCTTTATCAAGGGAGTAAAGACTTAAAATGTATACATTATCTTCACATGATCTTGTTACAAATGCAATAGTATGGGATGTGTATGGAAGAACCACTCAAAGTTGGCAGGGACAATGCTTTAAGAGGACCTTTTATCACCTCCAACAAGTCTTTACATCAATTAATAGCTGCTGTTTCACTAATTCTGGCACAGTTGGAATTTTTTTCTCTAGCCCCCACCGTTCCTGAGCAATCAATGTTGTTAGATTTGGTGCCTGATATGGTTTTTTGTCAGACCGGAGCAGGCAAGGAGTGTGATTCTGAGCTCTGAAACTGGCAGCCCTGATTGGAGGATTGGAGCTCTGAATCATGCTCCTCTGTCTGTCACTTCCGTTCATTACAGAGCTTAGGGCATTCTTACATGTCAGCCGCCCCCCCCCCCAAGTAAAAACACATCTTCCTAGGGCCGGTCCCCACCCAACCTTCTTGCAGACTAATCATGGGATCCATCCTATTTCTATGACAGCTGGGCGTCTAATGAAGACTTCCAGGCCTGTTATTGCAATACAGCTATTGAGCCTAATAAAATAGTTACAATTTTCACAGTTTTGAGATGGACAAATAAAACCTAAATTGCAATGTTAAAAAAATTATACTAACCCCCCAAACCTATATATTTTCTGAAAGTAGACACCTGCAGCATTGTCAAAATGCCACTTGGTACTGTATACGAACAGGCACCTTCATGCAATTTTAATTTAAAATGTATGTTTTATAAAATAAAAATGCAAATAAATTTATATTAGTTGCTAAAAAGTTATATGCACCACACCTCCTAAAAATAAGAGTTAAACATGTGCAAAGTTCATTCGTATCACTAAGGCCTACACCTGCATGTACATATCTTCATAAAATCACCAGAACTGGAAGGAACAAAAGTAATAAAATCTGGCAGGTAGGAAGAATCCTTGTATACACACAATCCACTGAGGTGGATTGATAACACAAACAATCACAACATTCACACATGTGGAATTATATACTTAACAAAAAAGTGTGAGACAACTGAAAATATGTCTTATATTCTAGGTTCTTCAAAGTAGCCACTTTTTGCTTTGATTACTGCTTTGCACACTCTTAGCATTCTCTTGATGAGCTTCAAGAGGTAGTCACCTGAAATGGTTTTCACTTCACAGGTGTGCCCTGTCAAGTTTAATAAGTGGGATTTCTTGCCTTATAAATGGGGTTGGGACCATCAGTTGTGTTGTTCAGAAGTCAGGTGGATACACAGCTGATAGTCCTACTGCATGGAGTGTTAGAATTTGTATTATGGCAAGAAAAAGCAGCTAAGTAAAGAAAAACGAGTGGCCATCATTACTTTAAGAAATGAAGGTCAGTCAGTCCAAAAAATTGGGAAAACTTTGAAAGTGTCCCCAAGTGCAGTGGCCAAAACCATCAAGCGCTACAAAGAAACTGACTCACATGAGGACCGCCCCAGGAAAGGAAGACCAAGAATCACCTCTGCTGCGGAGGATAAGTTCATCCGAGTCACCAGCCTCAGAAATCGCAGGTTAACAGCAGCTCAGATTAGAGACCAGGTCAATGCCACACAGAGTTCTAGCAGCAGACACATCTCTACAACAACTGTTAAGAGGAGATTGTGTGCAGCAGGCCTTCATGGTAAAATAGCTGCTAGGAAACCACTGCTAAAGACAGGCAACAAGCAGAAGAGACTTGTTTCGGCTAAAGAACACAAGGAATGGACATTAGACCTGTGGAAATCTGTGCTTTGGTCTGATGAGTCCAAATTTGAGATCTTTGGTTCCAACCACCGTGTCTTTGTGCGACTCAGAAAAGGTGAACGAATGGACTCTACATGCCTGGTTCCCACCGTGAAACATGGAGAAGGAGGTGTGATGGTGTTGGGGTGCTTTGCTGGTGACACTGTTGGGGATTTATTCAAAACTGAAGGAATACTGAACCAGCATGAGTACCACAGCATCTTGCAGCAGCATGCTATTCCATCCGGTTTGCGTTTAGTTGGACCATCATTTATTTTTCAACAGGGCAATGACCCCAAACACACCTCCAGACTGTGTAAGGGCTATTTGACCAAGAAGGAGAGTGATGGGGTGCTACACCAGATGACCTGGCCTCCACAGTCTCCAGACCTGAACCCAATCGAGATGGTTTGGGGTGAGTTGGACCGCAGAGTGAAGGCAAAAGGGCCAACAAGTGCTAAGTATCTCTGGGAACTCCTTCAAAACTGTTGGAAGACCATTTCAGGTGACTACCTCTTGAAGCTCATCAAGAGAATGCTAAGAGTGTGCAAAGCAGTAATCAAAGCAAAAGGTGGCTACTTTGAAGAACCTAGAATATAAGACATATTTTCAGTTGTTTCACACTTTTTTGTTAAGTATATAATTCCACATGTGTTAATTCATAGTTTTGATGCCTTCAGTGTGAATCTACAATTTTTATAGTCATGAAAATACAGAAAACTCTTGGAATGAGAAGGTGTGTCCAAACTTTTGGTCTGTACTGTATACTGTATATATATATAGATATATATACAGTGCCTTGCGAAAGTATTCGGCCCCCTTGAACTTTTAAACCTTTTGCATTTCAGGCTTCAAACATAAAGATATAAAATTTTAATTTTTTGGTGAAGAATCAACAACAAGTGGGACACAATTGTGGAAAAGTGGAACGAAATTTATTGGATATTTTAAACTTTTGTAAAAAATAAAAAACTGAAAAGTGGGGCGTGCCAAATTATTCGGCCCCCTTAAGTTAATACTTTGTAGCGCCACCTTTTGCTGCGATTACAGCTGCAAGTCGCTTGGGGTATGTCTCTATCAGTTTTGCACATCGAGAGACTGAAATTCTTGCCCATTCTTCCTTGGAAAAGAGCTCGAGCTCAGTGAGGTTGGATGGAGAGCGTTTGTGAACAGCAGTTTTCAGCTCTTTCCACAGATTCTCAATTGGATTCAGGTCTGGACTTTGACTTGGCCATTCTAACACCTGGATACGTTTATTTGTGAACCATTCCATTGTAGATTTTGCTTTATGTTTGGGATCATTGTCTTGTTGGAAGATAAATCTCCGTCCCAGTCTCAGGTCTTTTGCAGACTCCAACAGGTTTTCTTCCAGAATGGTCCTGTATTTGGCTCCATCCATCTTCCCATCAATTTTAACCATCTTCCCTGTCCCTGCTGAAGAAAAGCAGGCCCAAACCATGATGCTGCCACCACCATGTTTGACAGTGGGGATGGTGTGTTCAGGGTGATGAGCTGTGTTGTTTTTACGCCAAACATATCGTTTTGCATTGTGGCCAAAAAGTTCGATTTTGGTTTCATCTGACCAGAGCACCTTCTTCCACATGTTTGGTGTGTCATCCAGGTGGCTTGTGGCAAACTTTAAACGAGACTTTTTATGGATATCTTTGAGAAATGGCTTTCTTCTTGCCACTCTTCCATAAAGGCCAGATTTGTGCAGTGTACGACTGATTGTTGTCCTATGGACAGACTCTCCCACCTCAGCTGTAGATCTCTGCAGTTCATCCAGAGTGATCATGGGCCTCTTGGCTGCATCTCTGATCAGTCTTCTCCTTGTTTGAGATGAAAGTTTAGAGGGACGGCCGGGTCTTGGTAGATTTGCAGTGGTCTGATACTCCTTCCATTTTAATATGATCGCTTGCACAGTGCTCCTTGGGATGTTTAAAGTTTGGGAAATCTTTTTGTATCCAAATCCAGCTTTAAACTTCTCCACCACAGTATCACGGACCTGCCTGGTGTGTTCCTTGGTCTTCATGATGCTCTCTGCGCTTTAAACAGAACCCTGAGACTATCACAGAGCAGGTGCATTTATACGGAGACTTGATTACACACAGGTGGATTATATTTATCATCATCAGTCATTTAGGACAACATTGGATCATTCAGAGATCCTCACTGAACTTCTGGAGTGAGTTTGCTGCACTGAAAGTAAAGGGGCCAAATAATATTGCACGCCCCACTTTTCAGTTTTTTATTTTTTACAAACGTTTATAATAATATAGATTAAATATATATCTAATGTGATTAGGTAACAATACATAACTTCTGTCATCACAACCGCAAATATCAACTACAAGAGCTTGTACTCTCAAAAACACTGATACAGGAGAGAGGCGATATTTTGCTGTTATTCACTAATATGTTAAAAATCTATACTGCGCATAGCAAACTGTGACTGAGATATCAAAATCTATTATTTTGAGATTGTGCAGCATACTGCATCTAAAACATAACTTAATATTTCATATAGAGAACAGCAAAAATTACACAAAAATTCAAATTTGCCACTTAAGTGCATGCTCAAGCTATCCCTTTCTGCAAACAAAATGTACTTTCCAAAAAACTGCAAGACTGAGGAATTCATATATACCGCACATATATATATTTACAGGTGCAGGAATAGCAGAAATGCACCAACCAATTTTGTGCATGCAAATTAAATAGGGGCTTACATAAGACTATCATTTTCTATCCCCCTATTAAAATTGTAACTCTAATGAATAATTATAATCTCTATACTGAACTAGTGTGATAACTAGGGCCGGTTTTTCGATTTTCGTTTTTGACTCCCCCTCCCCCTTTCAAACCCCATAACTTTTTTAGTTTTCCGCTCTCAGAGCCATATGAGGTCTTAATATTTGCATGACAAATTTTTCTTCATGATGCTACCATTAATTATTCTGTACAATGTACTGGGAAGCTGGAAAAAAATTCAGAATGGGGTGGATTTGAAGAAAAAGTGCATTTGTGCGACATTCTTACGGGCTTCGTTTTTACAGCGTTCACTGTGCAGCTAAAATAACATGTCACCTGTATTCTATGTTTCGGCACTATTCCGGGGATACCAAATTTATATGGTTTTATTTACATTTTAACCCTTTAACAAAAATCCAAAACTGTGTAAAAACATTTTTTTCTAAAAGTCGCCATATTCTGACACTCGTAACTTTTTTATATTTCCGTTTACAGGGATGCATAGGGTGTCTTTTTTTTTCAGGGCCAGGTGTACTTTTTAGTTACACCATTTTGGGGATTGTCTATTGCGTTAATCAATTTTTATTCAAATTTTTATCAGAGGCGAAACTGTGAAAAAACAGCGGTTTGCCACTTTTGATTTTTTCCCCCGCTATGGTGTTTACCGTACGAGAAAAATATTTTTAGAGATTTGTAGACCAGGCGTTTTCAGACACATGGATACCTAATGTGTATGTGTTTCACAGTATTTAAGTACTTTTATATGTGTTCTAGGGAAAGGGGGGTGATTTGAACTTTTAATTTGTTTTATATATTGTAAGTATGTGAGCCAGAGGGCGCTGTTGAGCGACCCAGGCCAGGCCAGAAAAGGCCCTCAGCCACGCCTTTGGGGGTGGCACGTAACTCCAGGAGGGCTGGAGTGTCCTGCAGGAAGTAGTGGACCAGCAAGGACAGAGAGAGAAGCTCTGTCCCAAAAGGGCTGGCGTTCACAGGAGTGGACCAGCTAGGACGGAGAGATAGGCTCTGTCCCAGAGGGCTGGCGTCCACAGGAGTGAACCAGCTAGGACGGAGAGATAGGCTCTGTCCCAGAGGGCTGGCGTCCACAGGGGACTGTTGCTAGAGCTGAGCAACAGTCAGGACAGTTAGGGGCTCAAGGAGTGAGATAGGCCCTAACTGTGGCATAGGTTTTTGTTGTTTTGCTGTGTTGCAGTTAAGCTGAATAAAGCCACTTTTATTTTACACTTGGACCGTCTGAAAGCGATCTTTCCGGCGCCCAGTACCATGAACCACCGCTGTCCGGACCAGGAAAAGCCGCCATTTTGAGTTTAATTCCCCAAATTATCACATATGGTGGAGAATGCGGGCATAAAGAGATCCACGCAAGTCCTGGAAGACAAGTGAATGGTGACTGCAGTACTGATCAGTGTGCATTGTGGCCTACAGCTGGAAGAAATCGGTGATTTCAACTGAGAAGCCCAGGTGGGTGAGTGAATTGCAACATAGCAATGTGTGTGCAAAAAAAAAAACTGGTGAAAGTAAAAACTCTGGATGAGGAATCCAGGGAATGGACTTTGTGTATACTGTGGCACAGAAGTCTGTGAAATGTTTGCTGATGGCAAGAAAGTATGCAATGTGTATAGAAGATGGATATTGCAAACAGTCTATGTGAAAGGCTATGGTGCCATGTTGATGTTTTCTGTGGAAGACAGAAGAAAATGCTGGTTGTTGTAGTGCCACATAAGTTAACTGTGTGAATACAGGTGACTGTAGAAGATAGCAAGAAGTTGCTGCCGGTTGTATAGAAGCTGGATATTGTAAACAAGTATATGTGAAAGGCTATGGTGCCATGTTGATGTTTTCTGTGGAAGACAGAAGAAAATACTGGTTGTTGTAGTGCCACATAAGTTAACTGTTTGAATACAGGTGACTGCAGAAGATAGCAAAAAGTTGCTGCCGGTTGAACCCAAGGTTGCTGTGGAATATTGTGTAATTTTGTTAGTAAACCATGGGAAAGAAAAAGAGAATTACAGCTTGTAAAAAAGCTGAGAAGTTATGCACAGATTTATTAGTGTAGCAGTCTGAGTGCAGAGAGATACAAAACCCGGAACAGATCGTGTTGAGTGCAAGTAAAGATAAAGGGTTGCATGATGGTGACTCAATTTTTCTAAAGCACCCCTGTTCTATGATGGAATATGTCCCTGCTGAGTGTGTGTCTCATAATGGAGTGCATGAACGCGCCAAAGATGAAAATGTTAGGGTGCAGCAGCTTCAAGATGAGAATAAAACCATCAGGTTCATGTATGAGAATGAAATATCTGATTGGAAATGGCAACTTTTGGTATCAGAAAGAGAGAACCTTAAGTTGAAGGCAGAGCTTAACTCTATGAAGAGGTTATATCCTAGTCATTGTGAAAATGTGCTACTGGGTTTGCCTGGAATGGACTGTGTCACTAAGAAGGAGTTTGCAGAAATGAAATGTGCTCTATCTAATGAAGTTATACAGAGTGTAGAGCAAAAGCAAGCGCTTGAGAAGCAATTGCAGGATTTAAAGGAGCAGCATGTTCAAGACTCCATTGACAAAGAAAATGAAATTGCTGAGTTGAGGAAGCATGTGTCTGACCGAGAGAGTGATTTAGAATCTGTGGTGCAGACATTGCAGTCAGAGCAAAACTTGCATCAGGTTCGCCTAAATGGTGAAATCCACAAATGGCGAAGTAAAGCTGGAGTTCTGGAACAAAGAGAAAGTGAACTCAAAGCTAGAATATGTAGCCTGGAGAGGGCGCTGTCAGGATCTTGTGAAGATAATGAGAAGTTGTCTGTTTTGGTGCAAAATAAAGACAAAGATTTGATGGAAATGTCGTCTGTCCACGCTCAGAAAGTGCAAGCCTTACAGGAGAGTCATAAAAAAGTAGAGACTCAACTTCAAGTGATGCAACTAAAAGTCACAGAAGGGGACAGGTTTCAAGCAGAACTACAGGCTCAGGCGACTGATATGAAGAAAAAAAATGGAAGATAGTACTGGGTCCTTGGACTCTGTTGAAGAACTAAAGGAAATGTTGCAAAAGGAGCTAGAAGCTACAAATCAACGGTTTGAGGAGAAGGTTGCTGCTTATGACAAACTTGAGAAGATGAAAATTAGACTGCAGCAGGAACTAGAAGATGTAGGTGTAGACCTTGATCATCAACGTCGGATGGTGTCAAATTTGGAAAGGAAGCAGAAAAAGTTTGATCAACTGCTTGGTGAAGAGAAGACTCTTTCTGCTAGATATGCAGAAGAACGTGACCGTGCTGAAGCAGAGGCCCTTGAATTGAAGGCCGAGTTAGAGAGGCTCAACAAGCAACTGTGCACTGAAATGGAGAATTTGCTTAGCTCCAAGGATGAAGTTGAGAAAAACCTGGAATCTGTGCAGATATTGTATGAGAACAAAGCTAATGCTTATGACAAGCTGGAAAAGGCCAAGAGAGAATTGGACCTCCAGATAGAAGACATGAAGATTCAGTTTGAGGGAAACCTGTCTAATTTGTCTGCTGAGATTGTAGATCTAAAAATGCTTGTTGCTAAACTAAAGGTGTAAGTGAACCAGCAGGAGGAATTTGCACGCATCAAGAAACAGCTGGAGTTTCAGATGGATCAAGTGAAGCGTGAGTCAGAAATAAAGTTGGAAGAGCGCACTGTTCAGATTGAACAGTTAAAAACCGAAGTGGAATTTAAAAGAGAAGAATTGGATCGATTGCAGCAGTCTCTATCCAATACTGAACAATCGGCATCTGTCCTATCTTCAAAGCTGTCAGCACTAGAAGCTGAGAAGGATTCGCTGCAGAGCCTGTTAACCTCTAAAGAATCAGAGCTGCAAGGTGCACTAGTAAAGACTGAGATGGAAGCGCCACAGAAAAATGTCGCAGTGAAGAAAGTTCTGGAGCTGGAATCAGAGATTTGTGCCCTACAGAAGGCGCTAGAATTGGAAAAAGCTGCCAGCCTAGAGGGCTGTGAGATGGTAAATAAGGTGAAGGGTCACCAAAAGTGTGGAACAAGAGTCCGTGAGAAGACTGACCACGCATATGTTGTCCCAACAGCTAAAGTGTCTGAAGCCATTGTGGATAACGGTGTTGCTGTGCCTGTCTCTAGTCAAATGTCTGGTGGACAAACGGTGAATAATGACTCCATGTTGTCTGTGAAGGGGGAGTCAGGAAGTAAGAGATGGTTACATGTCACCAATGATGTGACAGTTGTTAAAGACATGCCAGAAAATGTAGTTCAGCGTGAGCTATTTTGTGAGGGTGTACGGTATGGCCCTCGTGCAGAAGGAGAAGATATTGCAGTACAGAGATTGTGTATCTCAAAGAAAGAGGAGAGCAAGCAGCCTATGTCTCCTAAACTTCTAAGCCTTGATGGTGATGGAAAAGTTTGCTTTGAGATGAAGGTTACGGAAAAAGTTCCCGTGATACAGTTATACTCTAAAGACATTGATGTGCATGAAGTACATGTTAGTTGGTCTCTGAGCTCTTGTGGATTCAGGATAGGAGAAGATGAAGATTCTTACGGCTATTCACTAAAGGAATTAAAGTCCTGCAATGGGATAGCTGAAGACTATGGCGAGAAATGTGATGAAAATGATGTGATCCCCTGTATGGCGAATTGTGAAGGTCATGAAGAAAAACTTGCCTTTGCACAGAATGGCCAGGATCTTGACGTAGCAGTTAAAGTGATGAGAAACCGGAAGTGTCGAGTAACCGGAATCTGGAAGAAGAGACCGCCAGATTGGGACTTCTGGAGAGACACTGGACAGGCATGCAGAGTTGAAGAGGGACTTCATCATAGGATGCCTCGTCCCATTGTAGCTCACCCCATGGGTAGTGAGCTGAGGGGGAGGGTATGTAAGTATGTGAGCCAGAGGGCGCTGTTGAGCGACCCAGGCCAGGCCAGAAAAGGCCCTCAGCCATGCCTTTGGGGGGTGGCACGTAACTCCAGGAGGGCTGGAGTGTCCTGCAGGAAGCAGGAAGTAGTGGACCAGCGAGGACAGAGAGAGAAGCTCTGTCCCAAAAGGGCTGGCGTCCACAGGAGTGGACCAGCTAGGACGGAGAGATAGGCTCTGTCCCAGAGGGCTGGCGTCCACAGGAGTGGACCAGCTAGGACGGAGAGATAGGCTCTGTCCCAGAGGGCTGGCGTCCACAGGGGACTGTTGCTAGAGCTAAGCAACAGTCAGGACAGTTAGGGGCTCAAGGAGTGAGTTAGGCCCTAACTGTGGCATAGGTTTTTGTTGTTTTGCTGTGTTGCAGTTAAGCTGAATAAAAGCCACTTTTATTTTACGCTTGGACCGTCTGAAAGCGATCTTTTCGGCGCCCAGTACCATGAACCACCGCTGTCCGGACCAGGAAAAGCCGCCATTTTGAGTTTAATTCCCCAAATTATCACAATATACAGTCCCTTGCGAACGTATTCGGCCCCCTTGAACTTTTCAACCTTTTGCCACATTTCAGGCTTCAAACATAAAGATATAAAATTTTAATTTTTTGGTGAAGAATCAACAACAAGTGGGACACAATTGTGAAGTGGAACGAAATTTATTGGTTATTTTAAACGTTTGTAAAAAATAAAAAACTGAAAAGTGGGGCGTGCAATATTATTTGGCCCCTTTACTTTCAGTGCAGCAAACTCACTCCAGAAGTTCAGTGAGGATCTCTGAATGATCCAATGTTGTCCTAAATGACTGATGATGATAAATATAATCCACCTGTGTGTAATCAAGTCTCCGTATAAATGCACCTGCTCTGTGATAGTCTCAGGGTTCTGTTTAAAGCGCAGAGAGCATCATGAAGACCAAGGAACACACCAGGCAGGTCCGTGATACTGTGGTGGAGAAGTTTAAAGCTGGATTTGGATACAAAAAGATTTCCCAAACTTTAAACATCCCAAGGAGCACTGTGCAAGCGATCATATTAAAATGGAAGGAGTATCAGACCACTGCAAATCTACCAAGACCCGGCCGTCCCTCTAAACTTTCATCTCAAACAAGGAGAAGACTGACCAGAGATGCAGCCAAGAGGCCCATGATCACTCTGGATGAACTGCAGAGATCTACAGCTGAGGTGGGAGAGTCTGTCCATAGGACAACAATCAGTCGTACACTGCACAAATCTGGCCTTTATGGAAGAGTGGCAAGAAGTAAGCCATTTCTCAAAGATATCCATAAAAAGTCTCGTTTAAAGTTTGCCACAAGCCACCTGGGAGACACACCAAACATGTGGAAGAAGGTGCTCTGGTCAGATGAAACCAAAATCGAACTTTTTGGCCACAATGCAAAACGATATGTTTGGCGTAAAAGCAACACAGCTCATCACCCTGAACACACCATCCCCACTGTCAAACATGGTGGTGGCAGCATCATGGTTTGGGCCTGTTTTTCTTCAGCAGGGACAGGGAAGATGGTTAAAATTGATGGGAAGATGGATGGAGCCAAATACAGGACCATTCTGGAAGAAAACCTGTTGGAGTCTGCAAAAGACCTGAGACTGGGACGGAGATTTATCTTCCAACAAGACAATGATCCCAAACATAAAGCAAAATCTACAATGGAATGGCTCACAAATAAACGTATCCAGGTGTTAGAATGGCCAAGTCAAAGTCCAGACCTGAATCCAATCGAGAATCTGTGGAAAGAGCTGAAAACTGCTGTTCACAAACGCTCTCCATCCAACCTCACTGAGCTCGAGTTGTTTTCCAAGGAAGAATGGGTAAGAATTTCAGTCTCTCAATGTGCAAAACTGATAGAGACATACTTCAAGCGACTTGCAGCTGTAATCGCAGCAAAAGGTGGCGCTACAAAGTATTAACTTAAGGGGGCCAAATAATATTGCATGCCCCACTTTTCAGTTTTTTATTTTTTACAAAAGTTTAAAATAACCAATAAATTTCGTTCCACTTCACAATTGTGTCCCACTTGTTGATTCTTCACCAAAAAATTAAAATGTTATATCTTTATGTTTGAAGCATGAAATGTGGCAAAAGGTTGAAAAGTTCAAGGGGGCCAAATACTTTCGCAAGGCACTGTATATATTTTTTTTTTATTTTTTTTTTTTTTGTAAATATTTTTTTTGCATTTATTAGACCCCCTAGGGGTCTTGAACTCCAGGGGGTCTGATCACTAATGCAATGCATTACAATGCAATAGAAACTAATGAAAGACAGGCCTGGAAGCTTTCAGAAGGCTCCCAGCTGTCATAGCAACGGGACACCGGCTCTGGAGCTTGCTCCGGGTGCTGGCGATCCCTGGCAAAATGGCCGCCACTAAAATGGCGCCTTGGTCAGTATGACCGAGGCGCTAGAGGGGTTAATGCCCGCGATCTGTGCGGGCACCGATCACAGGCATTAGCGCCAGGTCTCTGCTGTATAATACATATTTAAACACCCGACATCCGTACTATTACAGCAGATGTCGGGAAGGGGTTCACTTAATGTGTAATCGCTAGAGAGGTGGTCAGCGTATACAACTCTATAAAGATCAGGTATGGACAGGACTGGGACAGGGTCAAATATAAACTTTATTGATGACTTTGTTTATGTGTTGTGTAAGGGTTTGGTGCAACACTTTTGGCGCTGTGATCTCTACAATGGTAAACGCAGTGCCAATACACTTCCTGGATATGTTCAGAGGTTAGGCTGTGATTAGGCTCAGAGGGGTATTATATTATCCCTATATGTGACAATCAGAGAGCAAAAGTATAGTATGCTCTCTAACAGAAGTCCATGCTACTCCTCCCCCTAGAGTCACATACAGTCATGGCCAAAAGTTTTGAGAATGACACAAATATTATATTTTCACATGATCTGCTGCCCTCTGGTTTTTATGTGTGTTTGTCAGATGTTTTTATCACATACAGAAATATAATTGCATTCATATTATGAGTAACAGAAACTTATATTGACAGTTAGAATGAGTTAATGCAGCAAGTCAATATTTGCAGTGTTGACCCTTCTTCTTCAGGACCTCTGCAATTCTCCCTGGCATGCTCTCAATCAACTTCTGGACCAAATCCTGACTGATAGCAGTCCATTCTTGCAGAATCAATGCTTTAATTTTGTCTGAATTTGTTGGTTTTTGTTTGTCCACCCGTCTCTTGATGATTGACCACAAGTTCTCAATGGGATTAAGATCTGGGGAGTTTCCAGGCCATGGACCCAAAATCTCTATGTTTTGTTCCCTGAGCCATTTAGTTATCACCTTTGCTTTATGGCAAGGTGCTCCATCATGCTGGAAAAGGCATTGTTGAGCGCCAAACTGCTCTTGGACGGTTGGGAGAAGTTGCTCTTGGAGGACATTCTGGTACCATTCTTTATTCATGGCTGTGTTTTTAGGCAAGACTGTGAGAGAGCCGATTCCCTTGGCTGAGAAGCAACCCCACACATGAATGGTTTCAGGATGCTTTACAGTTGGCATGAGACAAGACTGGTGGTAGCGCTCACCTCTTCTTCTCCGAATAAGCTGTTTTCCAGATGTTCCAAACAATCGAAAAGGGCATTCATCAGAGAAAATGACTTTACCCCAGTCCTCAGCAGTCCACTCCCTGTACCTTTTGCAGAATATCAGTCTGTCCCTGATGTTTTTCCTGGAGAGAAGTGGCTTCTTTGCTGCCCTCCTTGAGACCAGGCCTTGCTCCAAGAGTCTCCGTCTCACAGTGCGTGCAGATGCACTCACACCTGCCTGCTGCCAAAGGGGCGTAGTGAACATTATTTTTTAAAATCTGAATGCACAGCGGATGATAAAAAGTTAATGTATAAGCTATGTGGTGTACATGGGGTAATCAAATACTCCACTATTTTTGCAGTAACTCCTATGTTTGGAGGAAATAAAAAAAACATAAATTCTGACATTGCTTTTTGACATTTTTTTTAAACTATTTATGCATTTTTGTAAAAGAACAAAAAGTAAACAAGAAACATAATGTACAAATCTCAGGGAGAGAACAAATATTAAATTAAAGGTATGAGGGTGTTTACCACACTGTACACTACAGGCATCTGCCCTGGTTCAATAGACATTTTTGCTTCTAGAAATCTGCTGCTGTCAGCATGGTCCCCTGCAACGGTCTGAGAGATTAGATTGGTAACAAGCTTGACTTGTTGGTCCAATGTCATTAAACTTTGAAGTCCCTCTCTATCAAGCCAATGAAGGCATCCTACAGGACTGAGAGGGCACATAAAGTTTTTTCACCTATTTGTTTCATAATGCTTAGCATTAACACAAAGTAGGACAGATATATTGAAGCATTTATAATGCGCAGAAAATTCAGAAAATTTCTGTAAATCAGACAAAGTGAAGTTTTGAATGTGTAAGAAGATATAGAGTTTGCAAGTAATGTATTCCTTGTGTGATACAGTATATGGTCAAGATGATAAAAAATACATCTTAAAGTGTAGAAGTGTGCAAGCTCTGTACATCTTTCTACTGCAGAGGAAGAGATAACTACTTAATAATCATTTCACAGGAGCTCTACTCTGCTACAGAACATGAAATGGAATATCTACCCTGAAGCAGATGCTAAAATTATGATTATCTTTTACAGCTGTACTTGCTATAAAATAAGTGAAATCTTGTATATGCATGAGACAAGTTCATCATGTTCCTTTTTAGGTTAGCATTTCTTATGCAAGTCACTGAAAAACAACACTAAATGTTAATGTAACAGACAGAATAGATGATGAAGCATATAAACTAGAGGCTCAAATTAGAAGACAAAAGAATCTACAGATACTCAACATAATCACTAACATTTATGAAAGAAAGTTGATGTAAGACTAGGTTCACACTGTTGCTATTCAAGTCTGTTGTTCTGATCCACCATAGAATAACAAACTGAAAAGCTGACAGAACGACTGATGCAAATGGAGCACCCTCCTTTCGCATCTGTCTCCATTCACTGTAATGTTAAAAATAAGATGGAGGCTTTCTTCTGTGTTGTTTGTTTATTGTTTGAGACAGAAGATAAGGTCCTAAGTGCAGGACTTCTTCTTCCGTTGAAAAAAATTTAAATGATGGCAGTGTGAACATACCCTAAAAAAATGAAAAGTACCATATATGAAAGGAATAGTAGATTTCATTAACATAAGTGACAATGTCCAAACTATTTAGATGCAACACAGCTGCATAAAGTGAATATGCTCCAATGTGAAGCGCAGGAATTCCTATTGCGACACAACTAATTTAAGGCTTACATGTTAAGGAAATGCAGAGTAGAAAAAAAAAGCTGAATTTTACAGATTTTATTTAATCTCATCAACACAATGCAAAAAAAAATGTTTAGAAAAATTTACCAGAAAAGCAGTTTAAAATCACAAGTTTTTGCTGTGTTTTTCCCACAGCTGTGTTTCCCTACATGTGGCCTTAGCCTTAGCCCCCTTGCAGACGACCGTGGGTGAGATCTGTGTGCTATCCTTGTTTTTCGCGGATAGCACACTGACCCATTCATTTTTATGGGCACATATACACGACCATGTTTTTCACTGATCAGTGTGCAAGCCGCGATTCCTCACCGCATCAGAACATGTCCTATTCTGTTCAGTTTTTGCGGAACAGACTCGCCCATAGAAGCCTATTGGAGACTAAAAACCTAGGACGGCACACTGATGTACTCCGTGTGTCATCAGTGTGCCATCCGTTTTCACAGACAAGCTAGGAATATAATTAGATGTCTCCTGTGTTTTTTATGGTGGATCCGCAAACTAGGATAACACACTGATGGCACACTGAAGACACTCTGTCTGCAAAAACTAAACACTAATTACTAGTTTGCGGACCGCAAAATACACACGGTAGTCTGCAACTAGCCTTAGGCTAAGGCAACATATCGAGCAGCAGCTGAAAAACGCTATGAAAAAATTGCGGTGGAAACGCGTTGTGTTTATTTCCACAGCGTTTTTCAAAGAAAGTCCCATAAGGAAACCTCCAGCGTTTACGTAGGTATAATTGACATGCTGCAATTTACAAAAAAGCAACGTTTTATGAAATTGCAGCATTTCCGCTGTTGATTTTTATTTTTGTGCGATGTATGGAAGGAATTAGCCAGAATCCCATCCACTTTGCAGGTACATGTTGTTTTTTGCTGCGGCCAAAATGCTGCGTAATTGTAACGTGAGGCCAAAGTCTTAAATCGATTTCTGGAAATTTCAATTTTGTGGAGATTCTGCACAGTATCTGTAACACCAGTCTGTTTATGCTAGGTTCACCCTAGCATTACCTAACTGTTGTTCTGGTCCATCAGAGGACCAGAACAACGGATAGGTGGACTGAAAAAAAAGTGGTTACACATGGATGGACACCAGTGACTATAATTGGGTCTGTTGGGTGTCTATCATTTTAAAACTGAAACTGGTGGTAGAAAAAGTACTCTGTGCAGGAGTTTTTCTTCTGACGATTTTCAGGCAGTCACTGTGAGGCCAGGGGCCCCACATGGTGGAAACGGCGCGGAAAAAAACTAATTCCATCCCCACTTTGCGGGAAAATACGCAGTGTGGACACATGGTGATTTCCAAAACCTTTGCAGTTTTGGAAATCGCAGCATATCAGTCATATCTACGGAAACACCAGCGGTTTCCCTATAGATATAATTTAAGCAGAAAGTCCGCAGAGAAAACCTCTTCAAACTTTCTGTGCAAAGCGCTGTGAGAAGTACCGCGATGAGTTGCTGCCACGGCTTTTCCCATGTTGCTTTTTTGCTGTGGGACTCCATGTGAGGCCTTAGCCTGAAAGAGTCTCCAACAGAGACTCTTGCGCAGATGTAAACATAGCTTTTGCCATCTTGAAAAGTCTGTAAAAAGAGCAGCAGATGACTGAGCAGACTAATAGCATAGGAACACATGCTAAATAGCTATTTAGACTGTATTTTTTAAAATATTTATTTATTTATTCAGTTTTTTTTAAGACTCTTGTTAGAGGCGACCTTCCTGTAAGTATTGACTGATAAGTGCATGTCCAGGACATTCTCCCAGGATTTTTCATCACCTGCCAACAAGATTAACAGGACAGTGATAAGGGCTCATTTCTTCACATTCTGTGAGAACATGGCACCCCTTTAGGATTTATTTTTAGCCTTTCTTTTTACATCATAAAAATTCATATGTAATACCAGGTCAGCGTATGACAGCTGCATCTTAGTTAAAGCACAGCTAATATTTATAATGTGTAAGAGACGACATTGAAAACAGTATTGTCTTTATCAGTTATGGACCATCACACATTTTAACACCAATGAACGACAAAATTAAAATGTCTCGTAATGGTTTTAGGCCTGTGCAGCACTGCAACTAGCATTATAGATTGATTTTAACTATTTAGCTACAGCTGCAGTCCAAAGAAATACATCCAGTCTTATAGATTGCAGTAGTTAAAATCAATCTGTAGTGCTACAAAGTCGCAGCGTAGTCCTGGCAATACTGAAATAACATTTGATGATTGAACAGCAGAGTATAACTGACAAATGCCAGAGGCAACAGACATAAATGCATTGAAGATCAAAGGAAAGGCATTTTATGGGTGCTTGCTAGAAATAAACATTAGGTGCAACTAAAAGGGAGCAGTTCATATGTACAGTTAGGTCCAGAAATATTTGGACAGTGACACAATGTTCATGGTTTGGATTCTACATGCCACCACACTGAATGTTGACATGAAACAACATTTTTCTACAAAGCCTTCTCATTTCAGCGTCTCAAAAGTAATTGGATAAATTAACATTACCATAAATAAAATATTCATTTTTAATGCTTTGTAAAGAATCCTTTGCAGACGATTGGGACCCATGGACATCACCAAACCCTGGGTTTCCTCCTTTGTAATGCTTTGTTAGGCCTTTACTGCAGCTGTTTTCAGTTGTTGCTTGTTTGTGGGTCTTTCTACCTTAAGATTTGTCTTAAAGGGGTTTTCCGGGCAAAAAAACTTTTTTAAAAAAAAGTCTGTTAGTGCGATTAATGGGTTAAAAAGTGCACACAAATACCTTTAGCAGTGTTTTGAGTGATTTCTGGGATTCTCTGGAAGCTCCTGGCATCCTCTGCATTTGTTTACATGGTGTAGCTTCCTGCTATGTAGCTTCCACACTGCCTCCATCTCACTCACCCCCCTTCCTTTCTCACTCCCTTACCCCCTTACCTGTCTCCCTAGCTATCCCGCCCAATACTAGCCCTTCCCAACTAACTAACTCAGCCCATCGCCCCACCACATCATACTTGCCTGTCTTCCTCTTTAGACTTCCCTTCTGGAACGGCTTCTCCTTTTCTTTCTGCTCTCCTGGCTGTGTGCAGGCTGGAGACGCCTGCGCAGTAGAGGTGGCACCTCTGACGGCGTGTTCACAGACCAGAAGTGCCTCTGATGCCTGCGCAGTAGAGATGGAGTGTCATCTCTACTGTGCATGTGTTAGAGCCACCTCCGGACTGCGCAAGTGCTTGCAGAGTGAAAGAAGGAGGAGGAGCCGTTCCCACAGAGGAAGACACGTAAGTATGATGGGGTGGAGGGGGGAGAGAATACTGTTGACGTTCCCGGAAACGGGGAAGCGAAACATCACATGACCACCCCAGGGATATGGGTAACTATACATTTTTTTTTTTTTTTTAAACAATGTAAATTAGAAGTTTGGTGGGAGGAGGGGGTTAAGTTTAGGGGTTCATTTTGATTTTATCCCGACAACCCCTTTCTCGGGTTGAGATCTGGTGAGTGACTCAGCAATTGTAGAATATTCCGCTACTTTGCCTTAAAAAAAACACCTGGGTTACATTCACAGTATGTTTTAATTTATAGTCCATCTGTACAGTAAAGTGCCGTGCAACCTTGCTACACTTTGGTAGAATCTGAGCAGAAAGTATATCCCTGTACACTTCAGAATTCATCCACCTACTTCTATCTTCTGTTACATCATCAATAAACACTAGTGACCCAGTGCCATTGGAAGTCATGCACGGCCATGTCATCACACTGACTCCACCATGTTTTACAGAGGATGTGATCATGACTCATTCCGAGCCATCTCCATACTTGCTTCTTGCCATCATTCTGGCACAGGTTGATCTTAGTTTCATCTGTCCAAAGAATGCTGTTCCAGAAATGGGCCAGCTTCTTTAGATGTTTTTTGGCAAAGTCTAATCTGGCCTTTCTATTTTTGAGGCTGATTAATTGTTTGCACCTTGTGATGAACCCTCTGTATTTGCTTTCATGTTAGACTTACACACGTGGACAAAATTGTTGGTACCCCTCGATTAATGAAAGAAAAACCCACAATGGTCACAGAAATAACTTGAATCTGACAAAAGCAATAATATACATTAATTCTATGTAAATGAACAAATGAAAGTCAGACATTGCTTTTCAACCATGCTTCAACACAATTTTTAAAAAAAGAAAACTCATGAAACAGGCCTGGACAGAAATGGCGGTACCCTTAACTTAATATTTTGTTGCAAAACCTTTTGAGGCAATCCCTGCAATCAAACTATTCCTGTAACTGTGAATGAAACTTCTGCACCCCATAACAGGTATTTTGGCCCACTCCTCATGAGCAAACTGCTCCAGTTGTCTCAGGTTTGAAGGGTGTCTTTTCCAGACGGCATGTTTCAGCTCCTTCCAAAGATGCTCAATAGGATTTAGGTCAGGACTCATAGAAGGCCACTTCAGAATAATGTTTTCCTCTTAGCCAATCTTGGGTGTTTTTAGTTGTGTGTTTTGGGTCATTATCATGTTGCAAGACCCATGACCTGCGACTGAGACCAAGCTTTCTGACACTGAGCAGCACATTTCTCTCTAGAATCCCTTGATAGTCTTGAGATTTCATTGTACGCTGCACAGATTCAAGACACCCTGTGCCAGATGCAGCAAAGCAGCCCCAGAACATAACAGAGCCTCCTCCAAGTTTCACAGTAGGGACAGTGTTCTTTTCAAGATATGCTTCATTTTTCCGTCTGTAAACATAGAGCTGATATGCCTTGCCAAAAATTTAGATTTTTGTCTCATCTGTCCATAGGACATTCTCCCAGAAACTTTGTGGCTTGTCAACATGTAGTTTGGCAAATTCCAGTCTGTAAGATTCAAGTTATTTCTGTGATCATTGTGGATTTTTCTTTCATTAAATGAGGGGTACCAACAATTTTGTCCACGTGTGTAGATACTGATTGATTACATACTGTTATCTTGAATATGTTTTGGTAAACCATTAAAGAGCCAAAACCTGTGTCACTGTCCAAATACTTCTGGACCTAACTGTATAAGTCAAGTTTATAAACAACATTTAAATCTTGCATTATTCTATGTCTTCTGTTTCCATTAGGCTTTGTTTACTACTAGAAATCCATCACCTTCTACAGTAAAAATAACGCTGAATGACTGCCTGGGTTTCCAGAACTTTTTAAGTGATGACCTATGCTTAGTATAGGATTAGGACCTGGGAACCCAATGGAACAAAGGCCATGTGATATAAAGTTTTGTTGGTCACATGGCCTGATAGCATCTCAGTCCCATTCAAGCGAATGGGCTCAGCTGCCATACCAAGGACAGCCACTGCAAAAATGTACAGCACTGTGCTTGGTAAGTACAGAAGATGCTGCAGAACTCACCCCGAAGCTGCAGCCTCTTCAAATATCTGATCGACCAGGGGCCTGTGTGTCAGACACCTGATGACTTTTAACCTTTTGACACTCTGCAGCGTACTATTACGTTGAACTGAGCAGTCAGTTAACAGTCAGCGTGCCTGTGGCATTACTTCCAGCTCCTGGCAGTGTTAGACAGCCGAGGAACGGGACCAGCCGCCGGAGTCGGAAGTTACTCTGACTCCAGCAGATTAACCCCCTGGATGCCATGATCAATAGTGATCACGGCATCCAGGGAGTCCAGGGGTAAGATTGAAGGGTTCCGAGGGGTTGCTAATGCTGCCAGGAGGCCGGGCCACGCCTATGACCATTCATCTGGGTCTAATCAGCAACGGGAAGCCGCTGGCGAAAATATCGGTGGCGGAAAATGAAGAGGAATTCCTCTTAATTTTTCGCCGTGTGAGCATACCCTTATATTTAAAAAAATATATAATGTAAACAAAAATGTTATGTCTCCCCACGTGCGTAAAAGTGCACAAAAATGTAGTATTATATAGTGTCGATTAAAAGGGTTTTTCTGGAACTAAACTATCTCTGGCCTATCATCAGAGGTCTGACACCCAGGACCTCCACAGATCAGTTGTTTGCAGTGGTACTTCCACTTCCACAGATGTTACATTCATCGGTCATGTTGCCTACAGTGCTGGCCAAAAGTATTGGCACCCCTGCAATTCTGTTAGATAATACTCAATTTCTTCCAGAAAATGATTGCAATCACAAATGCTTTGGTAATAATATCTTCATTTATTTTGCTTGCAATGAAAAAACACAAAAGAGAATGAAAAAAAAGTCAAATCTTTGATCATTTTACACAAAACTCCAAAAATGGGCCGGACAAAAGTATTGGCACCCTCAGCCTAATACTTGGTAGCACAACCTTTAGACAAAATAACTGCGAACAACCGCTTACGGTAACCATCAATGAGTTTCTTACAATGCTCTGCTGGAATTTTAGACCATTCTTCTTTGGCAAATTTCTCCAGGTCCCTGAGATTTGAAGGGTGCCTTCTCCAAACTGCCATTTTGAGATCTCTCCACAGGTGTTCTATGGGATTCAGGTCTGGACTCATTGCTGGCCACTTTAGAAGTCTCCAGTGCTTTCTCTCAAACCATTTTCTAGTGCTTTTTGAAGTGTGTTTTGGGTCATTGTCCTGCTGGAAGACCCATGACCTCTGAGGGAGACCCAGCTTTCTCACACTGGGCCCTACATTATGCTGCAAAATTTGTTGGTAGTCTTCAGACTTCATAATGCCATGCACACGGTCAAGCAGTCCAGTGCCAGAGGCAGCAAAGCAACCCCAAAACATCAGGGAACCTCCGCCATGTTTGACTGTAGGGACCGTGTTCTTTTCTTTGAAGGCCTCTTTTTTTGTCCTGTAAACTCTATGTTGATGCCTTTTCCCAAAAAGCTCTACTTTTGTCTCATCTGACCAGAGAACATTCTTCCAAAAAGTTTTTGGCTTTCTCAGGTAAGTTTTGGCAAACTCCAGCCTGGCTTTTTTATGTCTCTGGGTCAGAAGTGGGGTCTTCCTGAGTATCCTACCATAAAGTCCCTTTTCATTCAGACGCCGACGGATAGTACGGGTTGACACTGTTGTACCCTCGGACTGCAGGGCAGCTAGAACTTGTTTGGATGTTAGTCGAGGTTCTTTAGCCACCATCCGCACAATCTTTCGTTGAAATCTCTCGTCAATTTTTCTTTTCCGTCCACATCTAGGGAGGTTAGCCACAGTGCCATGGGCTTTAAACTTCTTGATGACACTGCGCACGGTAGACACAGAAACATTCAGGTCTTTGGAGATGGACTTGTAGCCTTGAGATTGCTCATGCTTCCTCACAATTTTGCTTCTCAAGTCCTCAGACAGTTCTTTGATTTTTTATGTTTGGTGTGGAATTATATCCAATTTGGCTTTTTGACAATTCTTTTTGTGGTTTTCCATTGACGACAAATTAAATGAAGATATTATTACCAAAGCATTTGTGATCACAATTATTTTCTGGAAGAAATTGAGAATTATCTGACAAAATTGCAGGAGTGCCAATACTTTTGGCCAGCACTGTATCTGCAGCTCAAAAAAATCACAGGAGGTGAAAGGGTCCAAACATTGGAGGAAGTCACAGAAAAATGATCCCCAGGGTCAAAAACAAAATATGAAAATAAAATATAACTTTTATTATTGCTGCTAAAAACAAACACACAATTTGAGGAGCAGGCCAAAAACGGGCACAAAGGGGGTGCAATATCTCAAGGGTCACACTTATCCTGGGTATCTCAAAAAACATATACCTCAGTGCCCAAGATATGATCATCCACATGAGGACATAGGATTGTGAAAATTTGGTATTTATGTATGCAAAGCCAAGACCAGGCATATAAAAGTGCGGTCCATGGGTAAATAAGCCACCAATCTGCTCCAAGTTGCCTGGAATAGTTGCCCACCATATGCTCCCCTAAATTAAAGAGCAGCTGTCCAAGTGGACATTATATACACATCCACACTTCGGGTAAACAGTATTGAAGTGGCTGGCTACTCATAAATGAAGTAAACCAGCTAGTGTGTATCACTTCAAAGCCACTGCTGCTAATTATGGATGAATGGTTCCGTCAAAGAGAAAATTATACAGTACGGGGGATGTGTATAACTATCCCACATATGTAATTAAACAGGGAAAAAGAACACCATGTAAAGATAATCAGGGAAAGGTCTATAATATACTGAGTATCTTGTTCTCCATACAGGAATAAGAGACTCTGTTTAGACCAAACCCTTGCATATAACACAGGAGTGCTGAGTTAACACTCATGATACCAGAATCAAGTGTAACATATCAGCAGCACTTCAAGTGGAATAACAAGAACAAACAGTGGAGTATACAAAGATCAGCTGTTATAAAAAGAGACTTGACGCGTTTCCCTTAGTATTAATTTAAGTTCATCAGGAGTCATAATGGTCAAAAAATAAGAGGGAGAACAATGCCCTAATGTCTGGATGTATGCAGTAAAAACTGCACTTCCCGGAGCCCTAATGGTGGGCTCCGGTACTTAAAGGAGTTGTCTAGGCAAAAAATGGACAATAAATTTATTTTTTAAATAGGCCGAGGGAGGTGAAAAAAAAAAAATCTTACTCACCTTTCCCCGATGCTCCAGTGCCTCCCAGGACCGTCCGGTCCTCTTGGCCCAGGTGTTGACTTGCGGCAGTCGTCCCAGTCACTACCTTGAACATCCTGGGTTTCTTCATGAGGCCGTTGATTGACCTCAACGGTCACGTAATCGCTGAGGCCAATCAGCAGCTTCAGCAGAAGTTATCCAGGATGTCACAGTCGGCGAGCAGTTTCACTTTGAGAAGACGCCGGTGCAGCAGGACTGGACCACGCTGTCAGGACATCGGAGTACCAGGGACAGGTGAGTATTAATTTTTTTCTCTTCCCCCCGACCTATATGAAATATAAAACATTTGCCTGGGCAACCTCTTTAATAGCCGATGCCGGACTCAGGTACAGCTTGGCATTATATAGGACAGAGTCACTCAAAGCCCCCCCCATCGCGTCATCAAGGGTGGACCAATCAGATGGCTTGGTCCCACCCATCGCTCTGACAAGTAAGGAAGGAGGCGTGGTACATGTAGGTAAGATTTAACAAACAGCTGTGACAGCTGTCAACAAAGAAAAGGCACGTGTAGCTAAAAAGAAACAAAAACAACAAAAGTAGCCAGCACGTCCAATACTATGGATTTTAAAGGGGTAAATACACACGGCTATGCAAATATATAGAGTAATGCAAATGACGACAGGAGATCTACATTAAGTGACCCAGTGAGATATATATAACTAGAGGCTCTGTAGCCCAATAATATATATGATAACTATATCTGCAGCTCAGTCCCATTCATATAAATGAGTCACAGCTGCAAAACCAAGCAGAGTCACTATACAATGAATGGTGCTGTACTTTTTAAGTATTGAAGAGGTCACAGCCTTCATATTAACACTGTGTGCTAGACCAGCAAAATATAGACCAAGTATAGGTCGTCATTATTTTAGCCCTGGAAAAGGCCTTTAGGTCAGTGTTTTGCATCAAGAGTAGAGGCTACCCAGAGATAAAGAAAGAATAAGAGAATGGAAAGATGTGCAGAAAATAAAAAAACAAATGTAAAATTATATATTTTGTATCGATGTGTGTATTTTTAATAATATGGATCATTTTGCTAATTTTCCCAAAAAAAAAAAAAAAAAAATTGCTCCTGCTTGGCCTGGATACACTGCTGTAAAACACATAAAGTTTGTGTTTCCGCTGCGGTTTTTCCCGCACTGCTTTTGGGCTGCGGCTTGCTACACGGGGCCTTAGCCTTAAAGGATTTTTCCAGGGTTAAAAGCTGACAAAAAATGAAAAAAGCAGTTTGACAACATGTATGTTTTTTTTACAAAAAATTCATAAAGACTTTT
This sequence comes from Leptodactylus fallax, assembly GCA_947044405.1. Taxonomy (NCBI): domain Eukaryota; kingdom Metazoa; phylum Chordata; class Amphibia; order Anura; family Leptodactylidae; genus Leptodactylus; species Leptodactylus fallax. Next base: position 7,833,544 of record CAMRHE010000024.1, read on the forward strand.
TGCACACTTTTTCCCATGTTTTTCACTGCATTTTTATATATTTTTTTTTTTTTAAAGCACTGTGTCCAGATGTTATAGGTTAATCTGCAGTAATTTACTGAAAGCCCTACACACATAAAGTTGACTTGGCATTTCATTCACATTTCAATGCATTTTTATTTTACTTCCAGACCACTTTTTAAAATGTAGCATGCTCTGGGACTGGCATTGGGACTCAGACTAGACATTTGTTTTCCAATGAACAGTTTATAGGAACAAAAAATGGCTAAAAAAAAGCAGTAAAACTAAATATGCACAATAAATACATGCTGAAAAAAAAGCAATATCAGCTGTGATTTTTATGCAAAAAAAAAATACCAGGAAAAAACTCAACCTAAAGTTAAGAATCTCTTTCACTTAGCAAATCATATCAACACATTGGTTATAAAAGAAAATATGATTCACAAGACAGGATTCTATTGTAAACAACGGTTATGTCCTGTAGTATTCAAAATGTTCAAAGCTCAGATAAAGGCTTTGTTATAATGTCAGAGTCTGAGTTCATTCTGTGATACATGCTGTTGTTTCCACAGCACTCCCTGTGCTCTCAGAGAAGCAAAACAATAAATCTTGACCGTCATTGGTGTCCATTGCTATTGTCTGTTACAAGATTTTAGCATCGGACACTAGCTGAACCGTCAGAAATCCGTTCAAATTTCCATTCATTTCAATGGGTTTTTATATTGTGTCCGTTAGTGTCCATCTGTGTCCGTTTACACCAAATCCGTCAGAAGTCGTTTTTTTTTCGCGGACAAAAAATCCTACATGCAGGACTTTTTGTCCATTTGAAAAAAACGGATTCTTGATGGACAGCAAATGTCCGCTATTTTTTTAACATTGAAGTCTATGGGTAACAGACTTATAACGGACAGTAACTGATAGCCATCAGTTACTGTCCGTTATTTTATGTCTGTTTTTTTTCCTGCACATGCTCAGAAAGGAGAAACAAACAAACAAAAAAAAACGGACAGTGTTAAAAAACAGACACTAGGGGGCGTGGCCTGAAGCCTGATGTGAGCGGTCGCACACTGCCTGAGCTCCTGCCCTGCCCGCATCTATAGCGACCAACCCAGCTTTCCCAGGCACCTATGGGGAGGAAATTGCCTCAGGCTGCATCCTCGGGGACCCCTGCTCCTCCTGTGAAATCTAAGCAGCCGACACTCACCTCCTATCTGCACGGGGTGCCGGCTCCCGCTCGGACATCCTCTCCAGGCTCTCCCCCTTGCTTGTTAGAGGGGGGTGCTCCACGACCTTCCCAGCAGCCTGTCTCTGGGGCCTGTCATCACTCTGCCTCCTCCCCTCCTGCTGAAGCAGTTTCTGACTTGCCTGTTGGGGGGCCCTCTGCTCCCAAAGGTCACCTGCTCCTACCTTCTCGCCCAGGGCCCAACAAAGCAGCGCCCCTCCAGCCTCTCCCACTCCATCGCAGTGGCACCAGTTGCTCACTAATCTCCCGTCAAAAGATGACTTCCACTCTCTAGTTGCTAAAGTCACAGAGGCATGTCGGGCAGAAATCCGTGCTGAAATCTCCACACTGAGAAAAGATCTCCAAAACATCACATCCAGGGTTGACACCTTGCAGGACGACCATGATCAGACTCGTGTCTACCTTTCCCAGCCCCAGGACTCCGTTTCCTCCGAGCGTCAAATTGTCACTGATATGCAAGGCCGCCTTGAGGACTTGGATAATAGAGGCAGACGTAACAACATTAGGGTCAAGGGCCTTCCTGAGGCTACCGAAGCAGAGGATCTACATACTACTTTGGAGACGCTCTTCAACTCCATATTGCAGGAACTTCCCTCCCACAAGATTAAGTTTGACCGGGCCCACCGAGCTCTGTGCCCAAGGGGCTCTGGCCCTACTCCTCGTGATATCATTTGCTGCGTGCATGACTTTGCTTTGAAGGAAACTATCTTAGCTAAAGTTAGACGTTTTAGGGACTTTGATTTTGACATGGCGAAAATTCAACTACATCAAGAGCTCTCCTGGATTACACTCCAGAAACGGAGACACCTCCGCCCCCTGCTCCAACTCCTGCGTGACCGTCAAATACTCTACCGCTGGGGCTTCCCATTCGCCCTCACGGCCCGGCGTAATGGCCACTCTGCCACCCTGCGCTCCCATGTGGACCTGGAACTGTTCTGTGATATCTTGGATATTCCTTCTCCAGAATTGCTGGATTGGGAAATAGTTGCTCCTTCACCACCATTCTCTGAGTGCAGTGCCTCGACGACAATGGGTGGACCCCCCCCACCCCCATGATCTCCTACGGGTGCTTCTCCCCTCACTATTCACTACCCCCCATCCCCCAAAGATGGTGCCGTTTAATGTCTTATGCTATTCCTGTTGGTCCAATAACCATTATTTTATTTCCCCTTCTTGTAGAGGAGGGGATGTTAATACCTGATTAGCGGGTGGGGCAGGCGGTTACCTCCCCTGTCCATAGTTGTAGTTCACCGTTGCTGCCCGATACTATTCCTGGTGGCTCTAGTTGACTGTCTACTGACGGTTCCTCCCCGCTCCCCTTCCTAGGGGGCGTTGTCCAGCTGTGAGACCCTAAGTTGGTCTTGCGTGGTGTACAGGTTTACACCTACTTGGACTTAATTTTCCTACCCCCGGTCAGGAGATATAGTCCTGTCCATAATGCTTTTGATTCATGTTTTGTTGCTCTGCCATTTGTTATCTGTTTCCCTGTTTGTTCTTCTCCCTTTTGTTCTCCCCTTCCCTCACTACCACTACAGGTTTGGAGTCCCGCGACTTTGGCAGCTGCCTGGCTGGCCTGTGTTCCTACGTCTCCTCCTCCCGGGTCCTGCCCCTGTTGACGTGCTTTGGGTGAGATCTGCTTATGTTACATGGTTTGTTTCATCAGCCGCTGTTTTTACCTCTCCCTCCTGGCTAAGTGTATTACATTGAATGTGAAGGGTCTGGGCTCTAACTTTAAACGGCGTATGGTATTACGCGAACTTAGGTCCCTCTGTCGCCTTCTTGCAGGAAACCCACTTTGACCACACTGGCACTTTTAATTTTGCTCGTCACTATTACCCCACCGCCTACTCGGCTTATAATAACCGTAGGAAGGGAGGTGTGGCCATTTTGCTGTCCCGCTCCTGCCCCATCTCTGTTACGTCCTCTCACCTTGACCCCCAGGGCTGTTACATTATATTGGAGGGACTCCTACACGGCCAGCCTATAGTCCTTTGTAACGTCTATGCTCCTAACTCCTCCCAAACTTCCTTTCTCCCGCGGATGTTGCGGAGGCTTCGGGCCTTCCCTGGCGTGGCCTTGCTATTGGGAGGAGACTTCAATATGATCTTCTCTGAGCGTATGGATAGGATGTCCCTTGCTGACACTCCTCTGGGTGCTTCCCAGGTGTGTCTTGCCGGGGAGTTCCGTCGCCTCATCAGATCTGCAGCTCTGTATGACCTATGGAGGGTTGACAACCCTTCTGCCCGCTCCTACATCTTCTACTCTCACCCCCATAACACACATTCTAGAATAGACTACTTCTTTGGTAACACCCTTGCCCTTCGTCTTCTGACTGGCGCAGACATAGGCCCCATCTCGTGGTCCGACCACGCCCCTGTTCAAGTCTCCGTCTCCTACCCCGCTCCCCATTAAACGTTGTCACTGGCGTCTTAATGAGTCCCTTTTGCACTCTCTTCCTTCCCGCGAAGCGCTTCGCGTACATCTCTCGGACTACTTTAACGCCAATGTAGGTTTGGTCCAATCCATTTCTACTCTTTGGGAGGCCCATAAGGCGGTAATGAGGGGGCACTGCATAGCTATGGCTACCCGGCTTAAAAAAGATAGATCGGCTAATGAGGTGGCCCTGACTACTCTCCTTGACAGAGCGTTTGGCAGCCCGGCCCTCTATGTCTCTCCTCCATCAACTAGTGCTAGCTCGAGCTGACCTACGTGATGTTACCACCCGGGCCACCCAGCGCCTGCTTCTTTATAGTAGACAACAATATTATGAGAGGGGTAATAAAGCCCACACCCTTCTCGCCCAATCCCTTCGGGAACACCGGACCTCCTATGTACCAGACGCAATCCGTGACCCACGAGGGACTCTTCACTACCACCCTGACACCATAGCGACCCGCTTCCAAGATTACTATGCTAAATTGTACAACCTCTCCCAATCTGTTCCTCCGGGCACTGCCGCAGAACAACCGGATTTGGGTACCTATTTAAACGCTTGCCGTCTTCCCATGCTCCCGCCCACAGCGCTGGACTCCCTGAACGCCCCCGTCACTAGCGAAGAACTTACTGACCTCATGAAGGGTCTCCCCCAGGGTAAAGCTTCAGGCCCGGATGGATTCACCTACTCCTACTATAAGACCATTCAGGCAGATCTGCTCCCCCATATGTGCAGTCTCTTTAATTCTTTCTTGGATGGCGACCCCATTCCCCAGACTATGCTCCACTCCCACTGCTCTAACTATCGCCCTATTGTCCTTCTGAACACTGACCTTAAGCTTTTTACTAAACTCCTAGCTACAAGACTCAGCGCTTGGCTCCCCCTCTTGTCCACAAGGACCAGGTGGGTTTTGTACCCTGTCGTCAGGGTGGAGACAACACCAGAAGGGTTGTGGACTTGATTGATGTTGCTAACCGTTTGGCCACCCCTGGCTGTCCCCTCTTTCCCCTCATATTCGCACTCTGTATTGAGCCACTGGCGTCTCAGATTAGGGCTAACCCGAACATCACTGGGGTTGCAGTCCGTGAAAGGGAGTTTAAAATCTGCCTCTTTGCGGACGATGTCCTTCTAACCATCACTAACCCCCATACTTCTCTCCCGAATCTTCTAGGAACTCTCAGGGATTATGGTAAACTGTCTGGTTATAAAGTTAACCCCACTAAGACTGAAGCCCTTCCCGTTAACATCCCAGACCCCGCGCTACAATCCCTCAAGGTCAACTACAATTTCCATTGGAGAGACTGCTCGCTTCGCTACCTGGGGTTCCAGCTTTCCTCGGCACACTCCTCCCTATACTCGGTCAACTACCCCCGTTATTTCCACGATCTCCGCTACCTCCTGGATAAATGGCGCCCCTCCATATTTCTCTAATGGGGTGGATCGCAGCAGTCAAGATGACTCTCCTTCCGAAACTCCTTTACTACTTCGAGACACTCCCAGTGGCGGTTCCCCGGGGTGAACTGCGATCCCTTCAAAAGGCAGTATTCCAGTTCATCTGGAATGCTAAACGTCACCGTATCCCTTGTTCTGTGATGTTGGCTGGCAAAGCCGAGGGGAGAATGGCGGTCCCACACATCCTATATTATTACTGGGCAGCCCACCTACGAGCCATTCCATTCTGGGCGTCATCTCAGGCATACACTAAATGGGTGGAAATAGAGAAGCTCTGGTTGGCTCCTGTGTACCCGAATGCTTTTCTGTGGTCCCGCTCCCCTCCTTCGGTTGCAACCCCTCTTTTGGGCCCCATCCGATTCACACGGGCGATTTGGACCACTTGCTCTAAGCTATTTCCTCTAGCTTCTCCTGCCTCCTCTATGATTTCATTCCTGTATAATCCGCTCCTACCGGGGGGGCTCACTTCGGCCATGGTGCGCCCTTGGAGCAGGCTTGGCCTGTTCCGTATTGCAGACCTGGTCGATCCCTTAAACCTAGAGCTCAAGCCCTTTGACTATTTCACTTCTGTCCTACACTTGTCGCCCACTGAATGGTTACATTACCAACAAATTTTTCACTTTGCCCATGCTCAGCTTGGGACCACCCGGAGTCTCGCTCCCCACGGCTTTCGAGAAACTGTGCCGTGCTGGTACCTCTACGAGAGGGCTCATATCCAGTATATACAGGCTTTTGTCCTGCCCAGAGGGGCGATCTCCCCCTTCCCACAAATATATGGCTAAGTGGGCTGAGGCTCTAGATAAGCAGATCTCGCCCGGACAGTGGCAGATTATATGGTTTCGTGCAGCCAAGTCCTCATCATGGTATCACATTTCGAGAAACCCAATATAAGATTCTTATGCATTGGTATCACACGCCAGCTTTGCTTCACACCCTTAATCCCTCTATCCCCTCCTCGTGCTGGCGATGTCAGGCCTCGCTTGGTACAGTGTGCCATGTTTTCTGGGACTGCCCTCCTCTCCGCCCTTTATGGATGGATGTGAAACTCCTCACTGATGCCCTCTTTATTCAGGGAGTTCCGTTGGATTCCATGACCCATTTACTCAATTTGCCTCCCAAATATCTAGGCAAGAAAGCGTCTCGGCTGTTCCTTTATTTGTGTACTGCAGCTAAGACCCTTATCGCCCTGCATTGGAAGCAGACTCTCCCTCCAACGGGGCCTGAGCTAGTAGCCCGTATGAAGGACGTTCATAGCCTAGAATTTTTAACTGCTACCCTTAACCACACCGTTGATGCTTTAATGCTGTCTGGTCGTACTGGGACTCCTATTGCATTGTACACGGTTTTTGATTCTGACCAACCCCCCCCCCCCCCCTTTTTTTTTCTACTTCCTCATCCCCCCTGTTTGGTCTGATGTCTGTTGTTGTCTGTCCTACCACTGTTTTTTTGTTTTCTTTGATTGTGCTCTGTTATGCCGCATGTTGCGGCTACTCCTTACCTCTTCTTGTTGATGTATATTTTATTATGTAAAACCTAACTGATGCTAATGTGTCCGTTTTTTTTTAATGAACCATTAATTGGATCAGTTAAAAAAACGGACACATTAACATCAGTTAGTGTCCGTTAATATCTGTTATGATAGGTGTCCGTTTTTTTGTTTTTTTTTTTAACGGACACCTTCATAACGAACTCCTACGGTAGTGTGAACCCTGCCTTAAGTATTTTATGGAAAAGTGTACTATACATGCTTAGCAACAAATTTCAGTGAATAACTTCAAAGGTAAACATTTTCAATGTATGTGTATACTCATTGACAACAAAAAAAATAATGTTGGAATCGAATAATACTTTCTTTTGTGTTAGCGTAACAATGATATATGTACAGTGAAGGAAATAAGTATTTGATCTCTTGCTGATTTTGTAAGTTTGCCCACTGACTAAGACATGAACAGTATATACAGTGCTGGCCAAAAGTATTGGCACCCCTGCAATTCTGTCAGATAATACTCAATTTCTTCCAGAAAATGATTGCAATCACAAATGCTTTGGTAATAATATCTTCATTTATTTTGCTTGCAATGAAAAAACACAACAGAGAATGAAAAAAAAAGTCAAATCATTGATCATTTTACACAAAACTCCAAAAATGGGCCGGACAAAAGTATTGGCACCCTCAGCCTAATACTTGGTAGCACAACCTTTAGACAAAATAACTGCGAACAACCGCTTACGGTAACCATCAATGAGTTTCTTACAATGCTCTGCTGGAATTTTAGACCATTCTTCTTTGGCAAATTTCTCCAGGTCCCTGAGATTTGAAGGGTGCCTTCTCCAAACTGCCATTTTGAGATCTCTCCACAGGTGTTCTATGGGATTCAGGTCTGGACTCATTGCTGGCCACTTTAGAAGTCTCCAGTGCTTTCTCTCAAACCATTTTCTAGTGCTTTTTGAAGTGTGTTTTGGGTCATTGTCCTGCTGGAAGACCCATGACCTCTGAGGGAGACCCAGCTTTCTCACACTGGGCCCTACATTATGCTGCAAAATTTGTTGGTAGTCTTCAGACTTCATAATGCCATGCACACGGTCAAGCAGTCCAGTGCCAGAGGCAGCAAAGCAACCCCAAAACATCAGGGAACCTCCGCCATGTTTGACTGTAGGGACCGTGTTCTTTTCTTTGAAGGCCTCTTTTTTTGTCCTGTAAACTCTATGTTGATGCCTTTTCCCAAAAAGCTCTACTTTTGTCTCATCTGACCAGAGAACATTCTTCCAAAAAGTTTTTGGCTTTCTCAGGTAAGTTTTGGCAAACTCCAGCCTGGCTTTTTTATGTCTCTGGGTCAGAAGTGGGGTCTTCCTGGGTAAACTACCATAGAGTCCCTTTTCATTCAGACGCCGACGGATAGTACGGGTTGACACTTTTGTACCCTCGAACTGCAGGGCAGCTAGAACTTGTTTGGATGTTAGTCGAGGTTCTTTAGCCACCATCCGCACAATCTTTCGTTGAAATCTCTCGTCAATTATTCTTTTCCGTCCACATCTAGGGAGGTTAGCCACAGTGCCATGGGCTTTAAACTTCTTGATGACACTGCGCACGGTAGACACAGGAACATTCAGGTCTTTGGAGATGGACTTGTAGCCTTGAGATTGCTCATGCTTCCTCACAATTTTGCTTCTCAAGTCCTCAGACAGTTCTTTGGTCTTCTTTCTTTTCTCCATGCTCAATGTGGTACACACAAGCACACAGGATAGAGGTTGAGTCAACTTTAATCCATTTCAACTGGCTGCAAGTGTGATTTAGTTATTGCCACCACCTGTTATGTGCCACAGGTAAGTAACAGGTGCTGTTTATTACACAAATTAGAGAAGCATCACCTGATTTTTCAAAGGGTGCCAATACTTTTGTCCACCCCCTTTTTTATGTTTGGTGTGGAATTATATCCAATTTGGCTTTTTGACAATTCTTTTTGTGGTTTTCCATTGACGACAAATTAAATGAAGATATTATTACCAAAGCATTTGTGATTGCAATCATTTTCTGGAAGAAATTGAGTATTATCTGACAGAATTGCAGGGGTGCCAATACTTTTGGCCAGCACTGTACATGTAAATATGAAAAAGTTACAGGTGTCACAATATGGTGACACAAACATTTTTTTCTGTTTTGCAAAGTTTTTAATTTTTTAAAAGGTATCAAAACATTACAAATACTATATAAATTAGGTATTGCTGTGTTCGTACTGACCTGCAGAATACATGTACCATGTCATTTTTACCACAAAATGTAAAGCCATCTAGGAGAATAAATCTTGAGTCAAATAATTTCACACAAGTAACCCCTAGAACCAATGCTTCTAGATCTTTGAGGAAACATATCCTAAAGAAAAAAAATTTACTTCAATATCAACAATAGCCATAATTATAGACCGTCACCTACGGTTTCATCACCAACCACAAGTTCACTCCCTACCATTACCACTACCACTTCCACCATATCTACTCAGCCCTCCGTTAATATCACCACTACAACTACTACTCACCAGCCCATCACTTCTTTCACTACGGATCTCAAAACATCAACTCCCGCCCGACCTATTTTTTCTTCATGTGAACTCAACACAATTAGCTCTGATTCACATACAACCAGTTCTCTGTCTTTACCACCTACTAAATTTGGGGTCCCTGCTGAACCCATCTCTATTCTTTCCGTTCATACACCACCCAAACAACCATCTCTACATTCTATTAAATCATTACCCTTGTTATCTTTCGAATCCTCCATAATTTGTGCTAGTTTAGATTCTACAGATACACCCCAATATACCCCTAGATTCCAACCTATTCCAATGTCCAACCATTCCATCAATAGTGCAGAGTCTGACCTTGGGATCCTTGATGACTCTTTGTACAACACTCCACTATCCATGTCTCAGATTCATAGAGCTTTAGAACTCTCTACTAACACAGGCATTTTGGAGAAAGAATCTTTTTTAGGACTTCCAACTGTACTTACACCTATGTCCACGTTACACAACAACAAGAACATCCCTATATCGACCACAATTCCCACTACACTAATACATACAAAAGAAGCACCACTTTACAACAAAATCTCAGATTACTACAGCCCACTAGGCCTCAAGAGAAAAACGAGAGACGCACTTCCAGCCGACCCAATAATCTGTATAAAAGACGTAGAGGCTGCAGAGGTAGTGTTAAATCACGACACAATATTAGATCCTTCAAGTCCCACACCAAAAAGGAACAAGATGTAAACAGATGTACCTTTAACTTATCTGATTACACTCTCAATAAATCAGAGGTTAGCCTCCTTAACAAAGGATTATCTTTTTGTCCAAACCAAGGTCATAATGACTTACAACTCTTTATTGACCTTAATAATTATATTAGGAAATTAACTTTAAACAGGCTTTTTGTGATCTCATCCCAAGCTGAGGATAATTTTAATACCATCTCAAACAAAATGACAACTTTTTCTTCATGTGATAATACAGTACTTTGGAGACTAGCACGTGTGAACCTGATCCCATTTCTATAGACCTTAAGGGCAGATCCTCTTTCAATCCCACTTATCACAGGGGGAGTCACATAGAAACATTTTTCTCCCTAGTTGCAAATGATTTCAGACAACTGTCTAAAACCCCCCATTTGAAAAATACAGTCATATGAAAAAGTTTGGGCACCCCTATTAATCTTAATCATTTTTAGTTCTAAATAATTGGGTGTTTGCAACAGCAATTTCAATTTGATATATCTAATAACTGATGGACACAGTAATATTTCAGGATTGAAATGAGGTTTATTGTACTAACAGAAAATGTGCAATATGCATTAAACCAAAATTTGACCGGTGCAAAAGTATGGGCACCTCAACAGAAAAGTGACATTAATATTTAGTAGATCCTCCTTTTGCAAAAATAACAGCCTCTAGTCGCTTCCTGTAGCTTTTAATCAGTTCCTGGATCCTGGATGAAGGTATTTTTGACCATTCCTCTTTACAAAACAATTCCAGTTCAGTTAAGTTTGATGGTCGCTGAGCATGGACAGCCCGCTTCAAATTATCCCACAGATGTTCAATGATATTCAGGTCTGGAGACTGGGATGGCCATTCCAGAACATTGTAATTGTTCCTCTGCATGAATGCCTGAGTAGATTTGGAGCTGTGTTTTGGATCATTGTCTTGCTGAAATATCCATCCCCGGCGTAACTTCAAATTCGTCACTGATTCTTGTACATTATTCTCAAGAATCTGCTGATACTGAGTTGAATCCATGCGACTCTCAACTTTAACAAGATTCCCGGTGCCGGCATTGGCCACACAGCCCCAAAGCATGATGGAACCTCCACCAAATTTTACAGTGGGTAGCAAGTGTTTTTCTTGGAATGCTGTGTTTTTTTGACGCCATGCATAACGCCTTTTTGTATGACCAAACAACTCAATCTTTGTTTCATCAGTCCACAGGACCTTCTTCCAAAATGAAGCTGGCTTGTCCAAATGTGCTTTTGCATACCTCAGGTGACTCTGTTTGTGGCGTGCTTTCAGAAACGGCTTCTTTCGCATCACTCTCCCATACAGCTTCTCCTTGTGCAAAGTGTGCTGTATTGTTGACCGATGCACAGTGACACCATCTGCAGCAAGATGATGCTGCAGCTCTTTGGAGGTGGTCTATGGATTGTCCTTGACTGTTCTCACCATTCTTCTTCTCTGCCTTCTGATATTTTTCTTGGCCTGCCACTTCTGGGCTTAACAAGAACTGTCCCTGTGGTCTTCCATTTCCTTACTATGTTCCTCACAGTGGAAACTGACAGGTTAAATCTCTGAGACAACTTTTTGTATCCTTCCCCTGAACAACTATGTTGAACAATCTTTGTTTTCAGATCATTTGAGAGTTGTTTTGAGGAGCCCATGATGCCACTCTTCAGAGGAGATTCAAATAGGAGAACAACTTGCAATTGGCCACCTTAAATACCTTTTCTCATGATTGGATACACCTGGCTATGAAGTTCAAAGCTCAGTGAGGTTACAAAACCAATTTTGTGCTTCAGTAAGTCAGTAAAAAGTAGTTAGGAGTATTCAAATCAATAAAATGATAAGGGTACCCAAATTTTTGCACCGGTCAAATTTTGGTTTAATGCATATTGCACATTTTCTGTTAGTACAATAAACCTCATTTCAATCCTGAAATATTACTGTGTCCATCAGTTATTAGATATATCAAATTGAAATGGCTGTTGCAAACACCCAAATATTTAGAACTAAAAATGATTAAGATTAATAGGGGTGCCCAAACTTTTTCATATGACTGTAAATCTAATTTGACCAAAGAAGAAACACTCAGTTTATGCTCCCTCATGAAAAATACAGATATCGTCATAAGGAGTGCAGATAAAGGAGGAGGTGTGGTAATTCAAAATAGAGTGACATATTCAAAAGAAGCATATAACATCCTATCAGACAATAATTCAGGGCTGTGGAGTCGGTACGCCAAAGCCCCGACTCCAACTCCTCAATTTCCCCTGACTCCAACTCCGACTCCGACTCCACCAAAATAGGCACCGACTCCGACTCCACAACTCCGACTCCACAGCCCTGGCACTGCTAAACCTTATAGGTTCACTCAGAACTCAGTCCCATCATTATATGAGGAATAGAACAGACCTTTACAGGACATTTCATCATTTTCAACATTTCATCATTTTCCCAAATTCTTATGAAAATATATTCAGCACATACTGCATTGTACTACTAACTGTACCAATTTATTATATATTTTGGGAGTCGGAGTCGGTCCATTTTATACCGACTCCGACTCCACCAAAATAGGCACCGACTCCGACTCCACGACTCAGACTCCACAGCCCTACAATAATTATTATAAACTATTATCTTATGATCCTACTCATGAGCATACCTTGGAATACATGACATTGATCTCTAAAGCTTTCACTGACAACATCATTAGCAAGAAAGAAAGAGACTTTCTGACCATCACTCATCCCTCCCTGGCTTTATTCTACCATTTGCCCAAAATTCATAAAAATGAAAAAAAAAAAAAAACCCGGTTGACCAATTATATCAGGGGTACAATCTCTTACTCGAAATCTCTCTGAGTTTATTGACACACATCTCCAGAGATATGTTGTGGAACTACCTTCCTATCTAAAAGACTCTACAAGTGTTATAAGAGACCTCATACACCATCCATGGAAACCAAGCTATATGTGGGTTACCCTTGATGTAGCATCACTCTATAGTAATATCCCTCATATCAATGGTCTTTCAGCAATTTCAACCATATTATATAGAGATCATACTATGCCGGTTAAACAAAAAGAATTTCTTCTTTCTAGTATTAAATTCATACTGACACATAATGTCTTCCAGTTTGAGGACAAAGTGTATTTACAAACCAAGGGAACAGCTATGGGGACCAAATTTGCCCCGAGTTATGCTAACCTATATATGGGCTCTTTTGAAGAAACTTTTATTTATGGACAACATGAGTGGTCAAAACATCTGATCTATTTCAAAAGATATATAGATGATCTTCTTTTTATTTGGGATGGGCCTGGTGATAGTTTTGAGAAATTCACACTTTTTTTTAAATAATAATGAATGGGGCCTTAAATTTATAGGCAAGACAGAAGCCTCTGAAATTGAATTTCTGGATCTTGTCTTGGTTGGATCTGACAATCACATTTTTACACGCACTCATTTTAAAAATGTCGATTGTAATAGTCTTCTAGATTTTCAGAGTGAACATTATCATAAGTGGAAAAATAATGTGCCATTTGGACAATTGGACATACCAAATGCAAATGTTGCCATAATATAAAACATAATATCTCGACAATCAGGATGAGGTGAGACATTCCAGATTAAATTTAGATTAGATTGCTCCTCACTCTATGTCATTTATCTGTTGGAATGCCTTTGCGGCCTACAATATGTGGGCCGCACTACAATGCGTTTAAGGCAGAGAATAAATAAACATCGCTCCAATGTTAACAGTGGTTTTTTAAAACATAGTGTTTCTCGGCATGCCCATTTACAACATAATAGTTTCAACAATTTTGTTGTTGTACCATTGGATCAGATTAATGTTGATACACCGAATAGATTCAATGCCAATAGATGTATTGGATCTATAAATTAAATACTTTATCTCCAGAAGGGCTTAATGAATCCTTAGAGGATGTGACGGGTTTTTGGTATCCCTTATAATAAATTAGTCATTTATTTATTTATTATCTGTATGGTACACATTATGATATTTATTTTGTTTTTATTATGTCTGTTATATATTGCAAGTTTTTTTTTTTTTATGATTACATAGCATATTTTATTTATTTATCTAAATATTTTATTTAGATTTCTAAGTCTAGTTTCATACATAACTTATTTTTATATAATCTGTTTTAACTGTAAATTTATGTTTATTTGTATGTTCTGTAATTCACCATATGTCCTATTCTTCTTTTTTATATATATATATATTTTTATATTTATTTATTGATTCCCCTCCTATTTATATCACTAATGTTAGTAAGCGCTAATTCTTTTATCTCTATACTAGTCCTGCCTTTCTATACATTTTCACGCATGTCCAATGCGTTAAGTTTTTTTAACCTTTTTTCTTTAAGTTCTTACTTGACATGTGCGAGATAATACTTTCGTGCATGCGCAGGAGAACCAGATGATTCTAAACCTGTTTATTCTATTTGACATGCGCGAACTAACGGTTTCGCGCATGCGCAATAGAGCCAATAGGCTCTAAACCTTTTTATCCTATTTGACATGCGCAAACTGGCAGTTTCGCGCATGTGCAAACGGATTTTAAAGACGTTATATATCTCCTCCACATGCAGCGGTGAGTTACGTGTACCTGCATAACTTTTCTGCTCCTAAGCAGTTTGTACAGCATTTTAAGGTAATAATTACTTGTGTTCTCTCTTCATAACTCTTTTTGGTTATATTTGGGCTTATCTCTTTTGATCATCTAACAAAGTTTGATGGTATATCTTGGTACCAATTCTGTGCACCTCTTCCAATTGTTTCAGTGCTATGTTATTGGGAAGTCACTCCAACTACAATAGGCTTTGTCAAACACTGGCACTCTATCTGTTTATTTCTTTCTGATATTTAAACCTTACCATGACTTGGAGCCATTATGGTATCAATAGATCTTTTTTTGGATATTTGGATATTTATTTGACCTATTTGATATCTATTTGACCTCCCTCACTACTTCTCATTTGGGGCTGTTTTGTTTTTTTTTGTCATATTTCAATGCAGGTACTTACATACGGTTTTATTTTATTGTCCAGTACTTCTATACACTTGATAAAGGGGATTGTTTACCCCAAAACGCGTCGTGTGCTGTGTGCTATCTGTTCATTTTGGAAATAAAGATTTTTATCAAGACTGTGGATTTGCGCGGCTATCTCCATTGGTCCTCCTACCACCATTCTACCTACACATTTCTAGGTGTTTGATCAGTTCCGCTGCAATCCTGATACTTGTTTACGGCTGTTTCTGTTGATGACAGTGAGTTGTGACTTACACAACCTTATAAGGTGAGAAGCTAGACTTCACCCTTACCTTACGGTTTATTTAAAGTGATAATGCACTAATGCACTATGTTTTGCTCGGTGCATATGTTTTGTGGTTTTACATTTTTACCATACAGTGAATGTAGTAAAAATTAAACCCATATGAAATTGGCGCAAATGCAGTTTTTCTCCAAATGCACCTCATTCTGAATTTTTTTCCAGCTCCCCAGTTCATTGCACAGC
This sequence comes from Leptodactylus fallax, assembly GCA_947044405.1. Lineage (NCBI taxonomy): Eukaryota > Metazoa > Chordata > Amphibia > Anura > Leptodactylidae > Leptodactylus > Leptodactylus fallax. Next base: position 7,848,984 of record CAMRHE010000024.1, read on the forward strand.
ATATTGAATGGTGTCATTACAAAGTAAAATTTGTTTCGCAAACAATAATACATCATGTGACTCTGTGAACTGAAAAATGAAAAAGTTATGGCTCTTGGAATGTGGGGAGGGAAAAACAAAAATGCAAAAACGAAAAATGGCCAGGTCCTTAAGGGGTTAAAAATGGGTCGTAGCTGGGTCTTCCAGCAGCACAATGACCCAAAACATACAGCCAAGGCAACAAAGGAGTGGCTCAAAAAGAAGCACATTAAGGTCATGAAGTGGCCTAGACAGTCTACAGACCTTAATCCCATAGAAAACTTATGGAGGTAGCTGAAGTTCCAAGTTACCAAGAAACAGCCTCAAAATCTTAATGATTTAGAGATGATCTGCAAAGAGGAGTCGACCAAAATTCCTCCTGACATGGGCGCCAGAGGGATCAAATACTTATTTCTCTCTGCAAAATGCAAATAAATTTATAAAATTTATACAATGTGATTTTCTGGATTTTATTTTTGATATTCTATCTTTCACTGTTAAAATTAACTACCCTTAAAATTAGAGACTGTTCATGTCTTTGTCAGTGGGCAAGCTTACAAAATCAGCAAGGGATCAAATACTTATTTCCTTCACTGTAAGTGATTACAATCATAGAGCGAAAGGAGACGTTTATTGGGGAAAACTGTACAACTGAAAGGAGGCTCTAGTACACTGTTGGGCTGCCTCTAGCCTGGGTAGAAGATGAGATGCGGTTGGGCATAGAAGTATACAGGTTCCATAAGGTTTCCTGCTGCATATTTGCTCACAGATGTTGCAGCTGGGCCTGTAGATCCTGCACACTAGGCTACCAAAGCGGGCATCCCAACTGGTCCTATAAATGCTTGACTGTGCATTGTAGAGTGTGGTGCTTACAATGATATGCGTACCCTGTATAACGTTGAACCACTTCTATACCACCCCTTTTATTTGACCTAACCCCTTCAGCTCCTGTGGACGTAATGTCCCTAACACAAACGACACTGAGACTCTTTTTCTTTTGGATAATTTGGCCACAGCAGCCAGTTTATTAGCAAACAGTTATGCAATATAAACAGGTTCATACCAATCTAAAAACCACTGTAAAACTCAAGCCTTGTCCTTAGAGCTACAAAAAATGGTGTGGCGCAGACCCATATATATATAGCCAAGCTCCAACATGTTTACCACCAGCTGTTACCCCCAGCTCGGTGGCACTGCACCTGGCTAACCAATTAAGGGGCCTCCACCTTGGGAGAGCCCCACCCTGCGCCATACCACACACCACCATGATCAATCCAATTTACGGGAGGAGCCTCACCGCAATGACTCCCCCACCACCAATTTCGAACCAACTCCAAGGACCCCCACCCACCACGGCTACTGTGACGCCTTAACGAAGTGACCCCCTCCCCAAACCACCATCACAAGGCAAAAGTAAGTGCACTGGATAAAACAAAAAGTTAAAGAGGACCTTTCACGTCCTCATGTATATGCGGTTTTACATACCGCTAGAAAGCTGACAGCGTGCTGAATTCAGCGCACTTTCGGCTTTCCCGGTTTATGCCCCGGGGCTGGAGATATCGGGGGTCTAAATTTCACCGTTCACTGTCAGAATGGCGTTCCTGACAGTCTAGCTGCGCTGTGAGGAACGCCCTCCCTGACTGTGCTCGTCCATAGCACTGTACTGGGGGGCGTTCCTCAAAGCACAGCGTCATCACTGGGCTGTAAGGAACTCTCCCTCTCTCTGCACTCGTCCTCAGCCGAGTACTATCAGAGGGGGCGGTCCTTAAAGCGCAGTGATGACGCTGAGCTGTGAGGAACGCCCCCTAGTACAAGTCTATGGACGAGCACAGTCAGGGAAGGCGTTCCTCACAGCGCAGCTAGACTGTCAGGAACGCCCTTCTGACAGTGAGCGGTGAAATCTAGACCCCCGATATCTCCAGCCCCGGGGCATAAACCGGGAAAGCCGAAAGTGCGCTGAATTCAGCGCGCTGTCAGCTTTCTAGCGGTATGTAAAACCGCATATACATGAGGACGTGAAAGGTCCTCTTTAAGGGAGGGAGGGTGGGACCGTTCAGCTAGCATTCCAACTGCCCAATTGGCAATAGATATGAAAATTGGGCAGGCCAAGGAATTGTTGTAATCTCGTGGAGACATCTCCAGGAAACCCTTGCTGTGGGTGAGCATTGCCCTGCAGAAAAATGTCAGTTGGAAGCCCTGCCATGAGATGCGCACATGGCCCCACAGGTTGTTGCGCATATTGCCGTGCTGTTACTGTCCAATCTATCACTACTACAGGTAACACATTTATACCTGGATTTACATAGAGAAGTAACAGAGACACTGATCAAGAAACTATTCTAGTCCTTGTCAGGGCACAACAGCTGTGAGTACTTTGCAGAGAGAGATAGACAGAGAAAGAAAAGATAATATAGGTGGCTCGGAACAGAGACTGAGTCAACAACCAGACCACTAGAGCTAGATAAAGAGGTGGTCAGCTCTACCATATGTATATCTACCATATGTAAAAATCTGGTACATATGAATGATACAGTACCTAAACACAAGCAAATTGGTATAAACATTAGTAAGGAATACTAAACATGTACATCAGAGAAAACAAACACTTCTAAATAATCATATTGGTCAGCAAAGGAGGGCAATTTAACACTACCATTGTTTGGCCATTGTTCTTATCTGTCAGAGCATCAGAAAAAAAGAACATTTATCTACACCAGCGGTTCTCAAGGCGCGGTACATGTACCCCTGGGGGCACGTCCAGCTACAGTACAGACCAAAAGTTTGGACACACCTTCTCATTCCAAGAGTTTTCTGTATTTTCATGACTATAAAAATTGTAGATTCACACTGAAGGCATCAAAACTATGAATTAACATATGTGGAATTATATACTTAACAAAAAAGTGTGAAACAACTGAAAATATGTCTTATATTCTAGGTTCTGCAAAGTAGACACCTTTTGCTTTGATTACTGCTTTGCTCTTGATGAGCTTCAAGAGGTAGTTACCTGAAATGGTCTTCCAACAGTCTTGAAGGAGTTCCCAGAGATGCTTAGCACTTGTTGGCCCTTTTGCCTTCACTCTGCGGTCCAGCTCACCCCAAACCATCTCGATTGGGTTCAGGTCTGGTGACTGTGGAGGCCAGGTCATCTGGTGTAGCACCCCATCACTCTCCTTCTTGGTCAAATAGCCCTTACACAGTCTGAAGGTATGTTTGGGGTCATTGTCCTGTTGAAAAATAAATGATGGTCCAACTAAACGCAAACCGGATGGAATAGCATGCCGCTGCAAGATGCTGTGGTAACCATGCTGGTTCAGTATTCCTTCAATTTTGAATAAATCCCCAACAGTGTCACCAGCAAAGCACCCCCACACCATCACACCTCCTCCTCCATACTTCACGGTAGGAACCAGGCATGTAGAGTCCATTCGTTCACCTTTTCTGCGTCGCACAAAGACACGGTGGTTGGAACCAAAGATCTCATATTTGGACTCATCAGACCAAAGCACAGATTTCCACAGGTCTAATGTCCATTCCTTGTGTTCTTTAGCCCAAACAAGTCTCTTCTGCTTGTTGCCTGTCCTTAGCAGTGGTTTCCTAGCAGCTATTTTACCATGAAGGCCTGCTGCACACAGTCTCCTCTTAACAGTTGTTGTAGAGATGTGTCTGCTGCTAGAACTCTGTGTGGCATTGATCTGGTCTCTAATCTGAGCTGCTGTTAACCTGCGATTTCTGAGGCTGGTGACTCGGATGAACTTATCCTCCGCAGCAGAGGTGACTCTTGGTCTTCCTTTCCTGGGGCGGTCCTCATGTGAGCCAGTTTCTTTGTAGTGCTTGATGATTTTGGCCACTGCACTTGGGGACACTTTCAAAGTTTTCCCAATTTTTCGGACTGACTGACCTTCATTTCTTAAAGTAATGATGGCCACTCATTTTTCTTTACTTAGCTGCTTTTTTCTTGCCATAATACACATTCTAACACTCCATTCAGTAGGACTATCAGCTGTGTATCCACCTGACTTCTGAACAACACAACTGATGGTCCCAACCCCATTTATAAGGCAAGAAATACCACTTATTAAACCTGACAGGGCACACCTGTGAAGTGAGAACCATTTCAGGTGACTACCTCTTGAAGCTCATCAAGAGAATGCCAAAAGTGTGCAAAGCAGTAATCAAAGCAAAACGTGGCTACTTTGAAGAACCTAGAATATAAGACATATTTTCAGTTGTTTCACACTTTTTTCTTAAGTATATAATTCCACATGTGTTAATTCATAGTTTTGATGCCTTCAGTGTGAATCTACAATTTTTATAGTCATGAAAATACAGAAAACTCTTGGAATGAGAAGGTGTGTCCAAACTTTTGGTCTGTACTGTATCTCCAGGGTTACGTGCCACGGTGAGAGACCAATATCCACCCCTAATGGTATTTTGTAGGGTTCACCACCCAGGAACTGCTATTATGCTTTTGGGTCTCTTGAGACCCTCAGAGTATATATATTAGCGGAGGCCCATAGGAGGCGAATAAACATAAACAATATTACTCACCTCCCCTGGGCTCTACTGGCCCCCGAAGAGAAGAAATCAAGACCAGGACTGTGACCGTCCGCTAATCATATTCTGAGGGTCTGAAGAGACCCCAGAGTATAATAGTAACTTATAGGTGGCGAACCAGCAATTTATTAGAAAATTCCTATTTATTTTTAATTTTATTAATGTAGGCACCACTTGGGGACATTATACTGTGGGGTGGGGTTACTATGGGACATTATACTGCATGGACAGCTGCTATGGGACATTATACTATGTGGAGGGCTGCTATTGAACATTATACAATGTGGAGGGGCCACTATGGGGAAATATACTGCATGGAGGGCCGTTATACTATGTGGAGGGGCCACTATGGAACATTATACTGCATGGAGGGCCACTATGGGACATTAAACTGCATGAAGAGCCGCCTTTGGACATTATACTATGTGGAGGGCCGCTATGGGACATTATACTGTGTGGAGGGTCGCTATGGGACATTATTCTGTAACAGGGATCTTTGGCATGAATGGGTAGGCACTCTTGCTTAAAAGGAGTCTATCACTGACTCCAGCTACTTTAAAGGGATTCTATCATTAGATTTAGGCAAATTTGCTTAACGACATGTTGGTATAGCCTTTAGAAAGGCTAATGGTAGGCTATCCCTACCTTTCTTTAGCTTTTCTCCAACACCTCCTGTGCACAGAATTAGCATATAAGAATAAAGTCTGTATTTCAAAAACGGTGTTGGAGAAAACATAAAGAAAGGTAGGTATAGAATAGCCTTTCTAAAGGCTATTCCCACATGTCGTTAGGCAAATTTGCCTAAATCTAATGATATAATCCCTTTAAACCACTGTCATAGTGCCCTAAATGCCGTTAGCAGAATAAAAACCATACTTTTCTTAAGTTTCAGAGCTCCAGGGATGCGTAGAAAAAGCATTTTATTCTTTATTGAAATGAGGATCTTGGAGCACAGGGGGAGTTTTCTTCAGGCACTGAGCACTCCTGCATCATCACTAAACACGCCCATCCTGCATTCAGGTTGTCCCTCTGGGCAGTGTGATTTGATCCTCCCAGTGTCCGTTGATCCTCACACTGCCCAGGAGGACAAGCTGAATGCAGGATGGGCGTGTTTAGTGATGATGCAGCAGTGCTCAGTAATAGAAGTAAACTCCCCCTGTGCGCCAAGATCCTCATTTGAATAAAGAATAAAAGTGCTTTTTCTACACATCCCTGGGGCTCTGAAACTCAAGAAAGGTATGGTTTTTATTCTGCTAACAGCATCTACAGCACTATGGGAGTGGTTTAAAGTAGCTGGGGGCAGAGACAGACTCCCTTTAACAGCCTGAGACCTATTGTACCCTTAATCCACCCTTGTGGTAAGTAATGAATGAAGCTTACCAGTCGCTCCTTAAACATCACGGAGTGTGAGGGCCATTATACATGTGGGGGTACTTACGGGGCCATTATACTACATTTGGGGGCACTCAGAGGGCCGTTATATAATTGTTGACAATGGCTCCCAATGAAGCCTTATTTTATTAACATTTATAAGTGATCGCTATTTTGGGGCTACTTGATTAGGACGTTTTCTCACTAGGGGGTGCTTCACTTGAAAAGGTTGAGAATCATTGATCTACACAGTGGCAGTGTTAAAAAAAAAAAAAAAAAGAAGGTCCTTTTTCGGCTTCTGCTTTTTTTCAAATACATGTTTTTCACTTACACCCTTCATTTTTCTCAACTCTCCAAAAATTTTATAAAACCGTACCATTAAACCCAACTTTTACTCATTTCATTGAAATCTTTAATATTACAAGCAAAATTCTGTTATAGAATCATACAATTTGAACATTGTTATGATAAAATGTCTCTTAGGTTCACTGAACATGTAGCAGACATCTGTTACTCAAGGTCACCAAAGGTGTCCTTGTCAAGTTGCAAATGTACCATGTCCTTTGAGGAAAGCAATGTCCATTAAGACATTTCACTTTCAGAAGAAATGTTCACAATATGGATTTATGTCACCAGTCTAATGTCAGGCTAGTAGCTCTCAATTCCAAAATATCTAACATTTGACAAAGAAAATAATGCATATGATGGAAACTTAAAGGGATGCTATCTATATCTATCTGTTGGTATGTGTCTTCCATCCGGACTTATATACTGAACCTCCCTGCACCATTCATAATATACATCTGCTGCTGATTTAATTATATCTATATCTATCTGCTGGTATGTTATGTTCAACTTTGCAATTGTATTAACTTTGAAACCACTGTCTCAATCCCCCTGCTGATTTCTCACCTATCCCTTCCTGATGTCTCTGATTCTATCTGCATGTTTCCACACCCCCTATTCACACCTGATACACATGAAACAAATGTATTCCTAGTTAGTATAAATTTGAGGGCAGTGGTCAGTGATGACCTAGATCAGTACATTTTCCAAGTGCAGTTTCTAAGTGTACAGACCAGAATTAGGCCAGAATTGGAACTGAAGGTAACAACTAGCCACTAAAAGAAAACTTAGTTATTAATTATAGAAATGCTTATTACTTTAATCACTGTTGTTCTTCCCACTTTTCCACCCCAAACCTGCCATGTCACTAAGAATATCTTTATCTCTCCATCTATTCTACCCCACCATCTGACCTTCTCTGCACAGCTACTCACATACGTACAAGCTTTCCGCCCCAGACACACACAACCTCCTCACACTCTCTCCTATTTACACCTGCTATCCCTCTCCCTGCTACTCCTTACTTCTAGCGACATATCTCCTAATCTTGGACCACCCCAGCATTCCCCTGCTGTCGGATCTTTCCGCACAACCGGCATCAGCGCACGGAACCCCCTAAATCTTACACCTATCTTACCCGCTCCTGCCCCTCCCCATACACTCCCCAGTGCACTATGGAATGCTCGCTCTGTATGCAACAAACTTGACTACATCCACGACCTCTTCTTTTCTCATAAATTATCATTTCTTGGTATCACAGAAACGTGGATAACACCCTCAGACACCACCTCCCCTGCTGCCCTCTCTTATGGAGGTCTGCAATTCTTGCACACTCCCCACCCCAACAATAAACCTGGCGGAGGCGGAGGCGTAATCTTGTCTGACAATTGCTTCTTTGCCCCAATCCAACCAATACCTGCTCTCACCCTCCCCTCCTTTGAAGTGCACTCTGTTCACATTTAGTCACCATCCAACCTCCAATCGGCCGTCATATATTGACTGACAGGAGCTACTGCTGCCTTTATCAACCACTTCACTACCTGGCTAATGCACTTCCTATCCACTGACACCTCCACCATCATCATGGGGGATTTCAACAAACCACCCCCCCCGCTTCCAGTCTCCTGTCCCTCACTGCCTCCTTTGGTCTCTCTCAATGGTCCTCCTCTGCCACCCACACAAAGGGGCACACGCTCGACCTCATATTCACCCGCCTCTGCTCTCTAGTTAACCTCTCTTACTCTCTGTCCATGCTCTCTGACCACAACCTGCTGACATCCTCTGCCCTCTCCTCTGTAATAGAACCTCCAACCCCTAAATCAACATGCCCCCGCAGGAACCTTAATCGCCTCGACATCCACACGCTCTCAGACTCTCTCCTACTGCTCGCTGACATATCCTCACTCCAGGAGGCAGATACTGCCACGGACTTCTACAATACCACCATCACTGCACCCCTTGACTCTGTGGCCCCCCTCACTAACACCAGAACCTGACTGATCAATAGGCAACCCTGGCACACTGACCTGACTAAAAAACTGACACGTGCCTCACGGGTTGCAGAATGCCTCTGGAAGAAAAGCCACTCCCAAGAGGACTTCCTTAGGTATAAAGAAGCAGTTCTCACATTCAAGAAAGCACTCACCTCTGCAAAGCACGTCTACTTCTCCACACTAATATCTGCCCTATCCCGCAACCCCAAACAGCTATTCACTACCTTCAACTCCCTTTTCCGTCCTCCTGCGCCCCCTCCAACATCACTTATCACAACATCCTGTTCTCCATCTACACCCTCGGCCAACTCATAGAATCCCATGGTTTCCATTACCATTGCTATACTGACGACACCCAAATATATCTCTCTGGACCAGAAATTACCTCTCTGTTGTCCAGAGTCCCAGAATGTCTAGCAACTGTTGCCTCCTTTCTCTCCTCCCGCTTTCTCAAACTCAACATGGAGAAAACGGAGTTCATAATCTTCACCCTTCCACGCACGACCCCCCTACCTGACCCACCTATTAGAATTAATAGAACCACTCTCACCCCAGTCCCACAGGCCTGCTGCCTTGGGATAACCTTAGACTTTGACCTATCCTTCAAGCCACATATTCAAACCCTCAACACCTCCTGCTGCCTCCAACTCAAGAACATCCATCGAATCTGCTCCTTCCTCACCCCTGAAACTACAAAGATGCTAGTCCACGCCCTCATAATCTCCCGCCTAGACTACTGTAACTCCCTTCTCCATGGCCTCCCAGCTAACACTCTCGCCCCCCTCCAGTCCACCTTAAACTGTCCTGCTCGCTTAATACACCTCTCCCCCCGCTCTCCTCTGCCAATCCCTTCACTCGCTACCCGTTGCCCAGCGAATAGAGTTCAAACTACTAACCCTGATATACAAAGCCATCCACAACCTGTTCCCTCCATATATCTCCGACCTAATCTCCCGCTACCTGCCCGCACGTAACCTCCAATCCACCAAAGACCTCCTACTCTGCTCTGCTCTTATCTGCTCTTCACACAATCGTCTCCAAGACTTCTCCTGTGCATCCCCCATACTCTGGAACTCATTACCAAGAAACATAAGACTGTCCCCCACAATCACAAGTTTCAAGAAGGCCCTGAAGACTAACCTATTCAAGAAGGCCTACAACCTCCAATAACATTATTGTCACCACACCACCACCTGAACAGCCTCTACCCCCAACTTGTCTCTATCCCTCTTCCCTCATAGATTGTAAGCCCTTGCGGGCAGAGCCCTCTATCCCACTGTGCCAGTTGGTCACTGTTAGTATTATCTGTTTTGTATATCTTGTGTACCGTATGCAAACCCTCAAATGTAAAGCACCATGTAATTAATGGTGCTATATAAATAAACAATAACAAAATAATAATAAAATGCACTAAAATGTTTTAAAATACCCCCTTTGAGCAATTCACTGGGTTATAAAGTTATAAAGTAAAAATTTCTAAGTTTAGGGAGGGAAGCTTGTGCTGCTGTTAGGACTAAGGGAAAACAGATTAACATCATAATCAACGATTCCCTTATGTCCTACAGCAGCACAATATGTATCAAGTAATTCCCCTAGGGAGAGTTTCCTCGCTATACAATACCTAGGACTGACTGTCCAAAGGCAGTCGCCTCTGAACTCCGGACATTTAGCCAGAAATGTTTTACAAAGGTCAGCTGAGATGACCAGGAAGAAGCTGCACAAATCTGATGAAGAGGTACCGCACAGCTCTCAGCCCAAGAGGCTGACACAGCCCTAGTGGGCTGTAAAGAATTCAGGTGGAGTTAACCCCTGAGCAGAAAAAGAAGTTTTAATCGCTTCCTTGATCCATCTAGATAAGGTAGGTTTGGAAGCTCTGAGACCTTTGTCTCTACCATATATATTAATAAGGAGATTCTCGGATTTCCTGACAGGTCGTGTACATAGAAAGTAGGTCTGAAGACACCTTACTACATCCAGTATGTGAAGTCCTTACTCTTCTTCAGAGGAAGGAGCTGAAAAAAAAAAAAAAAAAAAACACTGGTAAGGAAACCATCTGGTTGATATTGGCAGGAGAAGGCATCTTAGGGTTAAAGCCAGGGAGTAACCTGAGGTGGACCCTATCCTCAAGCACGAAGTATATGGTTCCTCGGAAGAAAAAGCCTGGAGCTCACCCACTCTCTTTGCTGAAGTGATGGCTAACAAAAAGGTGGTTTTAAAGGCTAAATACTTTAGATCCACATCCTCTAACGGCTCAAATGGAGGACCACAAAGACCCGAGAGAACTGTAGCAAGATCCCACTGGGGAACAGAAGTTGAAACCACCGGTCTAAGTCTCATAGCACCTTTAAGGAACCTAGAGATTAAGGGATTCTGAGACAATAGTCTGCCTAAACAGGCAGATAAGGCTGAAACCTGCACCTTAAGTGTAGCAGGGGAAAGGCCTGTATCCAAGCCGCCCTGAAGAAAATCCAGAATTTCTGCTGTAGTAGGATTTGAACTATCAGCTTCTCTTCTGGAGCACCACTGCTTGAAGATGTTACCTATCCTATGGTAGATCTTCTTGGTAGACTCTGCTCTTGCACAGGAAAGAGTCTTCATGACGGCTTCTCACAGTCCTCTAAATCTCCATAGCCACTGGTCAACCTCCAGGCTATCAGGTTGAATCTCCTCAGAACCTGGCACTTCTGAGTTCCTCGGGAAACCAGGTTCTGGGTGGGGGGAAGCCTCCAATATTTCCCTCGACTTATGTACATGAGCTGGGCAAACCAAGTCCTTTTTGGCCAAAATGGTATGATGGCTATCACAGAGACTTGGTCCTGTCTGACTTTTATCAATACCTTTGGTATCATGGAAAGTGGAGGGAAGATGTATGCCAACCTGAACCTCCAAGGGATAGACAGGGCATCCACTGCCAAGGGACAGTTCTCCTGATACAGTGAGCAGAACGTCTCCACCTTGGCGTTGAGTCTGGTCGTCATAAGGTCTACTTCTGGAAGTCCCCAATTCAGGGTAATCTGATGGAAAATCTCTGGATTGAGAAACCATTCTCCTGATACGGTGAGACGCCGACTCAACTGGTCCTCTACTATGTTCAAGGAGCCCCTGATGTGAACCGTGGATAAGTGGGTCAGCATTTCCTCTGCCCAGGTAAAAGTCAAACCTGTCTCCCTGAGGAGAGATAGCGATCTGGTGCCTCCCTGTTTGTTCAGGTACATTACTGTCGTCATACTGTCGGACTGGATCCTGAACGCTCTTCCTCTGAGGAGAGGCGAGAAATGAAGTAGTGCCAGGTAAACTGCTTTGAGCTCCTTCCAGTTGGACGATGTCCTCTTTTCTAGCCTGCTCCAGACTCCTTGTACGGTCTTCTCGTACAGGTGGGCTTCTCATCCCGAGAGGGATGCATCGGTAGTCCACAGGGTCCAACGAGGTTGGACCGTGGACATCCCGTCTTTCAGGTGTATCCACCATCTGAGGGAAAGATGGGTAGTGGGGAAAGTCTGATCCTCTTGTCGAGAGCGAGAGGAGTATGATTCCAGGCCTTTAGAGTTTCCATCTGAAGAGGACACACACGCAATAAAGCCCAAAGGACTGCCATGGCTGAGGATGACATTAGGCCAAGGACTCTCATAGTTGTCCTGATAGACACCAGGTGTGCTCTGAGAAGATACCGGAGCGCTGTGGTTAACCTTTCTTTCCTTGCAGGAGTTAAGAAAATTTTCATGCAGACTGAGTCCAGGAGAAACCCCGGGAACTTTCTCTGAGTAGAGGGAATCACCTCTGACTTTTCCCAATTTATTAGCCAACCTAGGTGTTGAAGAAAGGGCACGAATATCTGCAAATGCTGGAGCAGGATGGATTTTGACTGAGCTTTTATTAGCCAGTCATCCAAGTATGGCACTATGAATAGACCTTGAAGTCTGAGTGGGGTTGCTACTGGAGCCCCCACCTTAGTGAAGGTGTGGGGAGCTAAGGGGATGCTGAAAAGTAGAGCTGCAATCTGAAGATGCTTCCTGTGGCTGGAAACTGAGACAGCAATTCTGAGATACCTTCAGTGCGGAGGATAAACTGGAATGTTTAGATCCTTTAGGTCTAGGGTGACAAGGACCTTGCCCTGCTGTAAAAAGGATGTGACGGATTTCACGGTCTCCATTCCAAAATGATTTATGCTTATGAAGAGATTCAGATATCTTAGATTTATAACCATCCTCCAGTCGCCTGATGATTTTAGCACCATAAAAAACTGGGGAGTAAACACTGAATCCTTCTTTAGAGGGGAACCTCTTTCAAGCTTCCCTTGTAAATATAATCGCGAATGGAACTTACCAGTATAACCTGCCGAATTACAGGAAGGGAGCGGGTCATAATAAATCAGACTTGAGCGGCTGAAGAAAATCGATCGCATATCCCGCTGTACTACTTGCAAGACCCAAGGCTCTTGAATCTTCTCCTGCCAGAAGGTGAAAAATTGGGAGAGTCGTCCCCAACAGGAGTCTCTGCCACAGGTAGAAAACAGCTGGCATCAGAAGTTAGGCTTCCTCTTGTCCCCTTCTTTGGGGAACTTCCATCCAGAACACCTAGACTGGTATCTAGGATGCCTCTAGAACTGAGGTCTAGACTGAGGCTGATGTTGGGAGGCCTCGGATAGGTAATCTGCAGACAAGGAGACTGACCTCAAGAATGATAAGAGGTAATCTCTGGAGACTCCAGCGTTGATGTCCCTCTCTAGTTGGGCTAGATCAAGGCGCAACTTGTTCGATACCTCATTAGAGGCAATGGCCACCAAGGTCTGAGCAGAGGCCGCAGAATGAGCCTTTCTGAGGGTGCCCTCCATGCACCTATCCATAGGGTCCTGGAGGTTGAAGCCATCATCCGCGAGGACCACCGTGCGGCGGGACAATTTAGCTATTGCCATATTGACTTTAGGTGGGGGACCCCATTGGTCCAGCTGGGATTCCACAATAGGAAATAAGGCCTTAACCTCCTGATAAAATAGTGGCTCTTTCAGGATGTTTGCACTCCAATAGCATGAGCGTATCAGTGTTACGACCACTTGGAAGGCCCCAGGCCCCCTATTGGTGGAAGGGGAGGCTTTCTGGTCAACATCTCGGTTCCCCAGGGACTTCAGGAGCCTATTTATCTTCTCTAGAGGAAAGAGGGTCCTGTTGGAACTCTCCAAGGTATCTTCATCCGATGAGAGCATCTCATCAATCACCTGGAAGTCCTCTTAGCGACTAGTGAAAGGGTATGCTTCTCAGATCCAGACTTTTCTGAAATCTGAGAAACAGAGTCCCGGCTCTCCTTCATGTAATCCTTGACACATACAACAATGTCTCGTATAGACGCTACTTCAGAGGGCAGTCAACGCACTGACGGAAACAAGCAATTTCATGCCCACAGTGTGTCACAATGCACACAAACTAGACCCCTTTTTTTTTTTTTTTTTTTTACAAACTCCTTGCAGGATCTGATCCCAAGACTCTAGCACTGCAAGGCTGCAGTGCTAACCACTGAGCCACCGTGCTGCCCAGAGCTGCAGCACCAAGAACAGTAATCCAAGTGGAGTACTGAAGCCTTCCTCACTAAGAGACAAGCCATCTCCTGCATTGAGATGAAGGCTTCTATAGGAGGGGAGAAGGAATGAGCAACTAGTGCACACAAAAAACCCTTCCCCCCCCCCGCAAATTTTGCAAACCTTAATTCCTTGTACACAGAATTAAGCTAATAATATACAGACCGATACCAGAAAAGAGGCTCAGCAAATATAAACTTGCAAAATGAGGAAAAACAAAGCCGCAAAAAGTCCGTCCAAGAATTCAGTCCCCGGAAAACCGAAACACAAACAAAGGATCCGGAGGAACAAAGTGACTGACGTCACTTCTGGCGGCCGCGGAGCTTGTAAGGTAAGTGAAACGGTAATGCACCACATCAAGGCCGCACAAGTGGCCTGCACTACAGGTCTTTGAACATGCAGCATGCAACTACCGCTGAATGTACTACTGAAATAAACCTTTTCAGAGCAAAGGTTGTAAGCTTGGCTAGGCTCAAAAAAGGTAAGTGAAACGGCAATGCTCCACATCAAGGCTGCACAAGTGGCCTGCATTACAGGTCTTTGAACAAGCAGTATGCAACTATAGCTGCATGAACTACTGAAATCAATCTTTCCAGAGCGAAGGTTGAAAGCTTGGCAAGAACAAAAAAACTACCTAAATAAAAACCCCCTTTCTTTTCCACAGAAGCGTCCAGTGGAAGAAAGAAGAGAAGAGAGGTGTAAAGATGACTCCCCAAAGGAAGTTAACAAACTTTAGGGGAAAAAACAAAATATGGGAGGACAAAAGACATCCCTCCACCTGTCCCACCACACAGGACAGAAAAAAAACTATAGGGGGGAGGACCCTTTTGCCCTCTTATAGGTTACCATAGTCGTGCATAAATTATGCTAATTAAAAATTCCTAGTGTCCTATCAACACACAGGGGCAGAAATACCCCATATTGTGCTGCTGTAGGACGTAAGGGAATATTTGATGGTCAAATATACTCAGTTAGCCTCTAAAAGGCTCTTCCACTACTTTCTATGGCTAACACGGTACAACATTATACTATTATCTGTATTACTATTAGTAAATGCAATGCCTATGGAACAACAATTCTAGGACAATTAAAGAGTTTTCTCAAAACTCTGCATTGCAAAGGCTGTTATTACCATACCCCTTGTCAGCGTTGTATCTCTATGCAGTCTGTTACTGTCAGCTCTGACTGGACGACCTCTGAGTGTATGGGATATACCCCTCCCCAGCTGGTACAACCCAGATGTCAATTTATTCATACATGTCTAGGAATAATAAAAGAGGAATGTCAGAATGCAGAGTGCGCTTCTGGATCCGTCCACACTTCTGTTCACTATGTAGTTACTGTACCTGCTGTGAACAGCTGATCTGATCCTGAGGATAGGCTATCAATATCGAAAACTAATAGACCTGCGGATTAGCTCTCATTCAGGCTCTCTCCATAGTTCAAAGTAAATCACAGATCTAACTAAAAATTCTATTATTCTGGGATTCAGTAGTTTCCATTTTGCTGGGGATCAGTGGCCCCCGAAACAAGATGCAGGGTCGGCAATCCATTGCCATGACAGCCAGGAGCCTATTGAAAGACCCCAGGCTTGTCTGGCATTCATTTGTATGACAGGCTGCTCTATGCAGCCTATCATACAAATGACGTTATTTTGCAATGCATTGCAATACATTAGCATTGTACAGTGTATTAGTGATCAGACCCCCTGGGTTTTAAGACCTCTAGAGGGTCTAAAAATTACAGTATAAAAAAATAAATAAAAAATAATTAAAAATTAAAATCACTCCCTTTCCCTAGAATACATATAAAAGTAGAAAATTACAGTGAAACCCATACACATTGTGTATCCCTGTGTCCAAAAATTACATAATAAAAAAAATAGTACCAGTATGAAGAACAATTTGTCCCGCAAACATCATATGGCTCTGTGAATGGAAAAATAAAAAAGTTATAAGGTTTGGAAGGCGGGGAGTCAGAAACGAAAATCAAAAAATGCCTCTGGCAGGAAGTGGTTAAAAAGTAAAAAAAAAAAAAAATATATATATTTCTTGGAAGTTGCTATATTCTGACACCCGTAACTTTTTTATATTTCAGTGTACAGTGATGCATAAGGTGACTTTTTTAAGGGGCCAGATATACTTTTTATACCATTTTGGGGAATGTCTGATGTTTTGATGAATTGTATAATTTGTTTATTTTTATTTTTTTTATTTTTATTTCAAATCTAGGTAAAGGGGTGTGTTTTGAATTTTTAGCTTTTTTTTTTTTTTTGTATAAAAACTTTTTTTATTTTAACTACTTTATTAGCCACCATAGGGGACTTTAACCTGTAATCTTTTGATTGCAAGTCACAATTGTATTGTCATTTGTCATGTATTGCCATTGTCAAGTGTCATAGACCAATCTTCTATACTTATATTCCTATGACAGGCCTGGGAGCCTTCATTAAGATCCTGGCTGCCATAGAAACAGGATGGTTATCGCAATCTTGATGCGCAGGAGCTGTACTGCAACGTAAAAGGTTCCCACCAGCCGCGGGAGGGCTTCAACTTTGGAGAGCATTTAGCCCCTATGTATAAAAAATAAATACTTTATTGATGTACTCTATAAAAAAAACCAAAAAACTCAGAAATATACTAAAGAGCAATCTTGTATCCTAACAGAATAAAGAAGCTATGGCCTCTGGTCTACTTACCAACTGATAACCACATGGTCCCTGCATCCAACAAAACAGATTCCCCCCAAGTGTAAAGGTGTGGAATACCCACTTATTGCGGTGACTATCCCTGGTCTCACCCTATGATTTACAATAGAGGTTTGAAAGTTGATGTTCATCATATGTGTAAGTTACTGTACAGAGTCCCAATGTGTTTTGTTTGGCAATCTTCAGGGCCCACCAGAGAACAAAAGTAGGTGAAGCTATTTTATCAAGGTGTAAGGGACCCAACTGTGGAATGGTCAGGGCATAGTGATACATTATAGCCAAAATAATGAAAGGTCCTTTTAACTGCTTCTCCTGATAACCAAATCAGTCAAAGAATTCCTACACATCTTTCACTATGGGGGTCAATGCAAAGAATATTATATTATAGCTGCTGTATGAATTATGAGTTACCAATAGTGGTGGCCGCAGACAAGCAAAGTTCGACCATTTATACTATAAAAGAAAGCAGTATATGGCATGTTTGGCTGAACATAGTTTACCCAGCTCATTCACGCTAGAAACTGGCATGAGTTTTACAGCAATCTTTCATCAGCATAGATTTGTTTTTTTGCTGGGAATGGACTACCAAAATGCACCAAGTTTATTACGAAGCTTTTTGACTAGGACTGCCATATGAATCTGCCCCAATTTCTAAAACCCATGAGTCACTTTTACTGTCATTTCCAATTGTGTCACACAAAATGTTAACAATCTCTGTCATTATTAAAAAAGCAATAGAAAAAATTGCCAGGTCTAACCACATTACATGTGGGTGAGGGTCATGCTAAATTTTGCTAGGGGTCCTGCGATTTCTGTGAAAACCTATGCAGGGATTGCTAGCACATATAATAAATGTCTATTCCATTTACTTAGTGACACCTGATCCATAAAATGCTCATCAAATTCTAGAATAATTTTATATATAAAGCAGATAAATAAAAAAACATGCTATAAATTGCCCTACTGCAGCAATTTTCATAAACCAATATTTTTTAACTTTTAAAAATAAAAGACTATTTTACCATTCCTGAATTAATGTACATCTATTTACATAGTGCCTAAGGGCATGCATGTATTAAGCCATGACCATGTATGAGCTGCATATCTATGCAATAGAGTAAGGTATGGTGCTTCTGGCTTCTATCAAGCAGCTGTCAACACGTGCCTTCTCAGCTCTAGCTTACAAAGATACTACTATGTAATTCAACAATCTGTACAGTATTTTAACATACTAACATTAAGAAATCATAGACTACCATTCAAAAGTTTAGAAATTTCTTTATTTTTGAAAGAAAAGCAGTTTTTTTCAATGAAGATAAAATTAAATGAATCAGAAATACACTCTATACATTGTTAATGTGGTAAATGACTATTCTAGCTGCAAACGTCTGGTTTTTAATGCAATATCCACATAGGTGTATAGAGGCCCATTTCCAGCAACCATCACTCCAGTGTTCTAATGGTACATTGTGTTTGCTAACTGTAAGAAGGTTAATGGACGTTTAGAAAACCCTTGTGCAAGTATGTTAGCACAGCTGAAAACAGTTTTGCTGGTTAGAGAAGCTATAAAACTGACCTTCCTTTGAGCTAGTTGAGAATCTGGAGCATTACATTTGTTGGTTGGATCAAACTCTCAAAATGGCCAGAAAAAGAGAACTTTCATGTGAAACTCGACAGTCTATTCTTGTTCTTAGAAATGAAGGCTATTCCATGCGAGAAACTGCCAAGAAACTGAAGATTTCCTACAACGGTGTGTACTACTCCCTTCAGAGGACAGCACAAACAGGCTCTAACCAGAGTAGAAAGAGAAGTGGGAGGCCCCGCTGCACAACTGAGCAACAAGACAAGTACATTAGAGTCTCTAGTTTGAGAAATCGACGCCTCTCAAGTCCTCAACTGGCAGCTTCATTAAATAGTACCCGCAAAACGCCAGTGTTAACTTCTACAGTGAAGAGGCTACTCAGGGACGCTGGCCTTCAGGGCACAGTGGCCAAGAAAAAGCCATATCTGAGACTGGCTAATAAAAGGAAAAGATTAATATGGGCAAAAGAACACAGACATTGGACAGAGGAAGATTGGAAAAAAGTGTTATGGACAGACGAATCGAAGATTGAGGTGTTTGGATCACAAAGAAGAACATTTGTGAGATGCAGAACAACTGAAAAGATGCTGGAAGAGTGCCTGACGCCATCTGTCAAGCATGGTGGAGGTAATGTGATGGTCTGGGGTTGCTTTGGTGCTGGTAAAGTGGGAGATTTGTACAAGGTAAAAGGGATTTTGAATAAGGAAGGCTATCACTCCATTTTGCAACGCCATGCCATACCCTGTGGACAGCGCTTGATTGGAGCCAATTTCATCCTACAACAGGACAATGACCCAAAGCACACCTTTGCAAGAAGGGAAGAAGCAAGCAGCTGGTATTCTATCTGTAATGGAGTGGCCAGCGCAGTCACCAGATCTCAACCCCATTGAGCTGTTGTGGGAGCAGCTTGACGTATGGTATGCAAAAAGTACCCATCAAGCCAATCCAACTTGTGGGAGGGGCTTCTGGAAGCATGGGGTGAAATTTCTCCATATAACCTCAGCAAATTAATAGCTAGAATGCCAAAGGTCTGCAATGCTGTAATTGCTGCAAATGGAGCATTCTTTGATGAAAGCAAAGTTTGAAGGAGAAAATTATTATTTCAAATAAAAATCATTATTTCTAACCTTGTCAATGTCTTGACTATATTTTCTATTCATTTTGCAACTCATTTGATAAATAAAAGTGTGAGTTTTCATGGAAAACACAAAATTGTCTGGGTGACCCCAAACTTTTGAACGGTAGTGTATATTTGTATTTTATTATTATATTTTTACAGGGAGACTACCCAGGAAACTGAGGAACTGTATTTCTATTTTTCTATGGTGATTTATTTCTAAATCCTCCAAATTAGATCAGGCCACTCATTCTAAGGCTGTGTTCACACAGCATCAGCATTCCGTAATGGCATCCCGCTCGAGTTGTGGACACCGCAGGCAGTATCCACGGCAAGATTGAGCAGGATGCTTCTTTTTTCTGCATCCTGCTGCGATCTCTGCCTCCCATTGAACACAATGGGAGGCTGATTCGTGAGGAATCTTCTCCGGATTCGGGGGCGGATTCCGACCCCAAATCCGTAAAAAATTCCTCCATGTGAACATTTCCTTCATTGTACAGCTGAAGTTACAGAAGGTCAATTTATTACAGCTTGCTTCCACTAAGAAACAAAAGCCCGACCAAGGCTCTGTTCACGTTTCTGTTATTTTATTTTTTTTTTCTGTTAGAGGCTTGTAAAAATAGATAAAACATAGAGCCATATTCATCTAATGATGGACCTCTGCATCATGACAAGCTCATTGACTTTTAATGGGTCAGTCAGGTTTCCCTCCTGGCGTCCCGTTTCTTCACAGGAAGAATAGCACAGCAAGATGAGTTATTTACCCATCAAATAAGGCAGATCTTCCAACAAAATGAGAACAGAACATAACCTCTTGTTTCATTTTCTAGTTTAGATAAGAAGACAAAAGTATACAGGTCAACAATATTTTGGACAGACCTGTAAAAGGCACAGGCGTAAGAAATGCATAAGGGGAAGTATCTTGAATTTTTTAGGATATTCTTGGGTGGGGCTTAAAGGGAGTGCATCAGGTCCAAAATGTCTCCCAAACAAATAATACTGATGTGGTAACAAATCAGGGATATGTGATTATAATATATGAGCGGTTTTTGATATGTGTGGTGTTTCCCTCCTGGCTACTTCTATAGATTGTGTATCATCTTACAGGAGTGGATCTTTCTCATGGATATTTTGCATTTACTTCCTTGAATAGTCATGTGACTCATCACATGACCATGCCACATGATTGTTTTTGTTGTTTAGTTTCATTTTCTGTGTTTAACGGTCTTGGATTATGGCAAGATTTAGCTCTTTCAAGGACAATGGTAAAATTCTTTCTTGTGAATTTATTATACATGGGCACACGTTTATGCGCTATAGTCTTATGATCATGTTAATGTTGATGTGTCTTATTGTTCATTTAATTTAATTTTTTTTGAATATTTTGAATGACATTAACGCTATTTATGTTTATATTTGATGTTTTCTTTATAAGTGTTTATATCTACTCATTTGTGCTTATGTATATGGTTTTTTTTTTCTTATTTTATATGTGTGACATAATATGTATTTATGTGGATATATTCCTTTTGTACTCAGTAAGGGAAAGTGTGGGTTTGCAGACATATGCTATAGTGGGGATGTGTTAATTAGTTAAATGATGACATCTGATCCCCAGAGGTGTGAGTTTTTTTTCGTTTTTGCTTTTAAATATTGTGTGTTTGGTTTTGTGATCTATGCCATGAGTAAGGGACATCATTCCGAAACGCGTAGGCTGTTACTAACCACCGAACCTATGGAGTGATTTTTTTATTGGAAAAATAAAAGTTATTTTTTATATTAATATGCCTTGGATTTGGTGCTGAATACAATTTTTTACCTATGCAGTTTATTACCATTGGGTCCAGACGTCCAGGACCTTCTGTCTTCGTGCACCATTTCTATAATTAACATGGACTGCTGAATATATCTACGGGTAGTGAGCTGTATATTTTGTTTGACTATTAATGATATCAGTATGTTTTGCAACAATAAGGTTGCAAAGCTCTTGAGACAGCTCTCCGTTTTACCCATCAGAGATGTTTCTTGTGTGGCACAATTTCCAATTGCCCACAGGTTACCATTGCCATGCAGCACTCAGGAGAAAAATTTCAAGATACTGACTCGTTGGTATCGTTGTCTAGACCTCCTTCATAGTTTTTATCCTGGCATCTCTATTCGAACCTTCCCTTAGTCTACCCAGCGAGACTGTTGCTGAGAGTCACTCCCCCACTTATATTTTTGTGGAAGCTTCCCGTTACAGTTTCACTGTGGATTCTTGCATATTGTTCTGATATGACGCTAATGGTGTTCTATGATATACTGCTGTTCTGTCTCTCTGTTGTTCGGGTTCCCTGACGGATCTGAACAATAATGAGGCAACGCTAGTGTGAACCTAGCATTAGATAGATCAGGCTCACCTGAATGTAACGCTGTTTTTCCTGTTGAAAATGTGTGCCTCCATTTACCATTTCTGAGATATTAATTTATTTCACCATATGCAAATGAGCAGTCAGGAACACTAAGGCCCCACATACCGGGCTGCAGCAAAAAAGCGCTGCAGGAAAAACAGTGGTGGCAATGCATGGCAGTTTATCCAGCAGCACTTTTCATAGAAAGACTGCAGAGGTTTTTTAGCGAAACCCATCTACCTTGCAGTGACATGGGGCCCCGGCCTAAGAGTGGTTTCTTCGCTCCAAACTGCTCTAATACACATACCTTCCCGCATCCTTCTTTGAGTGACAGGGCCAGGGAGCTATGCTGAAATCTTGCCTAGCCCTGCACTCTCACATTTACTCCAGCATATTAAAAGTCTATGGGACAACAATGTAGTAGCTACACTTGCCATTTGCAGTTTGTACGGCATACAGGAGAAGGATAAACTGTGATCCTCCTCCCATCCTAGTATGGTTTTAGATCAATATTTCTGAACCTTTTCAAGAGAAGTATCCCAGTAAAAAAAAAAGTTCCAAATAAGTAACCCCAAAGCGGTGATCAGTTAAAAATGCTAACAAAATAAGGCTTTGTTTGGAGCCTCTGACAACAGTCATGTCAGGTTTGATGGGAAGATGCGCACATTTATCCTATCAAAGTGACAGAAACCACAATGTAATTTGGCTTACCCCATTATAAGACAATGGGTCTGTGGAGGAGGGTGATGTTGGGGGAAATGGGACCCATCATATAATGTCCATCATGTTATACTTGGATATTAAGACGGGAGTAAAACATTTTTGTGTGTCCATGTCCCCGTTTGACTAAGTAAAACCCCTTTTTGTATGCGTCATGCATCCTTTTGTGAGGCAGACACTCAATGTGCCAGACATGCCCATTTTCGAGACATGACTGGCATATAATGTAACGCAATGTTCCATATACAGTAAAATGACCAAGAGTCTAACAGCTGTGGGAGCATTCCACCAGGTCTGGGAGATTTGGTCACTGTTCTCGGACCCTCAGTGCCCCTACACACAGTACAATGCCCCCTCAGTGCCCCCCACATACTGTATTATGGCTCCTCAGTGCCTTCACACACAGTATAATGCCCCCCTATGACACACACTTTTTTATGGCCCCATCAACACAGTAATGTCCAGAGAGTGAGTGATGTGATGGATTGATTACTCACCACTCTGCTCACCGCTTCTTCTCTGCTCTGGAGTACAATGTGATGTCAGCACTCAGCGCCTAGAGCAAAGAGGGAACGGAGAACAATAAATCCACATCATCGCTTGCTCCCTAGCACTGACGGAAGTGCTTACAGTACTTCATAACTCCTGGGACACCCTGCTGAGGCAGGCAGGCTGTCCAAAGTTAAAGTAAAGATGGTCCCTAAGGCTGTTCATCCTTACTGAATGTGGAGGGGGGCAGTGTTGCTACGGCGTGTAGCCCCTGGGATTGCAGGGAGTAACCTCTGGGGTTCATGTCCTATTAATTGAGAACAACTGGTTTAGATGACTCCAGAGAGAGGAATGAGAAAGTTTACTTCATGTTATCACCATCATTTATGAATAAGTGCATATTTTCTGCCTGATTGCCACATATCTCTGAGATTAATAAATGTGGCTTATTGCCTCCATGACTCACTCACGCAACACACACAAACACTTCATATCGGTTTAGCCATTTTATACTGCCCCTATGGTGTCCATATCAGACATTTAGCATCCAATCCTGAAGAGAAGAATGTGTAATAAATTTATGATTGATGGAACAGGTTCCTATGACAATATAAATTTATACTAATCGAACACACCAGAAAAAAACAGGTCACTGTCTTTGAGACAACTTTACCTTTTAGTCCATTAGGGAAATTAACAGGAATACTATCACTAACCAGTAAAATACGTTTATTATCCCCTTCCTGCTCTGTGCCATACTATTACATCACGCTGAGCGTGTAGGTAACACTCAGTGCCACAATAGGACGGCACTATAATGCAGCCAGCACGGGAGCTGTGCCTGCGGAATTACCTCCGCCACTTGGCTGTATTATACAGCCGAGGCCTGGGACTAGCTGCCGGAGTCAGAAGATACTCAATAGCGATCATGGCATTCAGGGGGTCCAGGGGCAAGATCACCCCCCCCCCCCGCCAACCCTCAGATCCCCCATGATAAGATCCTCCTAAGCCTCTTAACTGCCATTCCCTGTCACAAATAGGGAACCTATCTATTTTCAATGTACTGCAAAACTATGCACTGGAGTACATTGCACTGGGGATCTGAGATCCCAAGTTCAAATCCCATTATGGGACAGGGAGAAACAAGCATTGGTACCCATAAAAAATACAACTTGCCCCGCAAATAAAGAGCCCTTACTTATTTCTGTCAACAAAACAGTAAAGAAGTTTTAGGTGTCAGAATTCGGTGACCCCAGGATAATCGTTCATTGTCAAAAAGTGACGTTTTACTTGTAAAACCATTAAAACACAATAAAATCATATTAATATGGTATCGCTGTAATCGTAATGACCTGACGAATAAAGTTACCATGTAATTTTTAATGCAGAGTGAACACCGTAAAAACAAAATACAAAAAATTAAGATAGAATTGTGATTTTTTTTTCACATAGACCCCAAAAAATGTTAATAAAAGCTAATCAAAACATTATATGTACCCTCAAAATAATGCAAAATGAAAGTACAACTCGTCACGCAAAGAATAAGCCCTCACTTAGCTATGTCGACAGAAAAATAAAAAAAAAGTTATAATTTTGGAATGTGGGGAAGGAAAATATGAATAAAGTCATTGAGCATTAACATACAAATTACTCTGCGTCCTTAAGGGGTTAAATGCTGTACACAGGGGTTAAATGGCTGCCACAGATTCAAAGGATGTGAGATCTATGAAGATAAAAGATTATAAAGCACAGGTGGGATACTTTTACAATAAGTAAAACACAGCTGGTTTTATGATATCACTGCTTGTGAAAAGGTACTCTACTGGACCTACTGTCCACAAGCACAGTTATCAGGGTCATTCTTCTCGCAATGTTTATATAAGGCACTTTGCAAGCAATATTACTTATGAGGACAGTTTGATGGCAGTGTAATTGGAGGCATTCTGGCTGTCCATATGACGTGTACATGTAGACAAGATTTACACAGATAAATAATTCTATCCCAGACCTCAGTTCTCTGTGAAAAAGAATCTGAAAAACAGAAAAGGTCGGTTACCATTGACCAAAAGACATTTTATGTTTATGGCCAGTTTATGTGTTACTGAAGATAATACTGACTCAAGCAAGTGTGCAGGCAGGGGGGCTTCTACAATTCTTTCCTAACAAGATTAATTATAAAAGTTTTATATATTCACTAATTATTGCAAGAAAAAAAATTATAATTATGCTTTTTTTTCTCTCTGGATACTGGCACTTTGGCATTTACATGCTGATACACAGTGTCCAGGCTTATGTTTAAAGGGGTTGTCATGGCAAAAATTGACAACAATTATTTTTTAAATCAGCCAGGGGCAGTGAAAATTTTTTTAAAAAATTCATACTCACCTTTCCATGGTGCTCCGGTGCCTCCCAGCGCAGTCCAATCCTCTCAGTCTGTTGCTATCTTCCAGTGGAAATCTCCGCCACACATGACTGCTGAGGCCAATCAGCGGCCTAAGCGAAGGGCATGCAATGTCACTACCTGTGACATCACGGGTCTCTTCCTGAGGCCGCTGTTTGTGCTTCAGCGGAAGGGATCCAGGACGTCACAGACAGCAAGCAGTTTCACTCTGAGAAGACACCAGAGCAGCAGGACCGGACCGCGTTGGGAGGACACTGGAGGACTGGGGACAAGTAAGTATGATTTTTTAATTTTTTTCGCCCCCCCCCCCCCAGCCTATATAAAATATAAACAATTTGGCTGGACAACCTCTTTAAGTTTCATTGGAAGCTGCATGTATCTGCATAGAATAAGGAAGAAGCAGTCACATACAGTGCCTTGCAAAAGTATTCGGCCCCCTTGAACTTTTCAACCTTTTGCCACATTTCAGGCTTCAAACATAAGGATATAAAATTTAAATTTTTTGGTGAAGAATCAACAAGTGGGACACAATTGTGAAGTGGAACAAAATTTATTGGTTATTTTAAACTTTTGTAAAAAATAAAAAACTGAAAAGTGGGGCGTGCAATATTATTCGGCCCCTTTACTTTCAGTGCAGCAAACTCCCTCCAGAAGTTCAGTGAGGATCTCTGAATGATCCAATGTTGTCCTAAATGACTGATGATGATAAATATAATCCACCTGTGTGTAATCAAGTCTCCGTATAAATGCACCTGCTCTGTGATAGTCTCAGGGTTCTGTTTAAAGCGTAGAGAGCATCATGAAGACCAAGGAACACACCAGGCAGGTCCGTGATACTGTTGTGGAGAAGTTTAAAGCCGGATTTGGATACAAAAAGATTTCTCAAACTTTAAATATCCCAAGGAGAACTGTGCAAGCAATCATATTGAAATGAAAGGAGTATCAGACCACTGCAAATCTACCAAGACCCGGCCGTCCCTCTAAACTTTCATCTCAAACAAGGAGAAGACTGATCAGAGATGCAGCCAAGAGGCCCATGATCACTCTGGATGAACGGCAGAGATCTACATCTGAGGTGGGAGACTGTCCATAGGACAACAATCAGTCGTACACTGCACAAATCTGGCCTTTATGGAAGAGTGGCAAGAAGAAAGCCATTTCTCAAAGATAGCCATAAAAAGTCTCATTTAAAGTTTGCCACAAGACACCTGGGAGACACACCAAACATGTGGAAGAAGGTGCTCTAGTCAGATGAAACCAAAATCGAACTTTTTGGCCACAGTGCAAAACGATATGTTTGGCGTAAAAGCAACACAGCTCATCACCCTGAACACACCATCCCCACTGTCAAACATTGTGGTGGCAGCATCATGGTTTGGGCCTGCTTTTCTTCAGTAGGGACAGGGAAGATGGTTAAAATTGATGGGAAGATGGATGGAGCCAAATACAGGACCATTCTGGAAGAAAACCTGTTGGAGTCTGCAAAAGACCTGAGACTGGGACGGAGATTTATCTTCCAACAAGACAATGATCCCAAACACAGCAAAATCTACAATGGAATGGTTCACAAATAAACATATACAGGTGTTAGAATGAGCAAGTCAAAGTCCAGACATGAATCCAATCGAGAATCTGTGGAAAGAGCTGAAAACTGCTGTTCACAAACGCTCTCCATCCAACCTCACTGAGCTCGAGCTGTTTTCCAAGGAAGAATGGGCAAGAATTTCAGTCTCTCGATGTGCAAAACTGATAGAGACATACCCCAAGCGACTTGCAGCTGTAATCAAAAAAGGTGGCGCTACAAAGTATTAACTTAAGGGACCGAATAATTTGGCACGCCCCACTTTTCAGTTTTTTATTTCTTACAAAAGTTTAAAATAACCAATAAATTTCGTTCCACTTCAGGATTGTGTCCCACTTGTTGATTTTTCACCAAAAAATTTTAATTTTATATCCTTATATTTGAAGCCTGAAATGTGGCAAAAGGTTTAAAAGTTAAAGGGGGCCAAATACTTTCGCAAGGCACTGTATATTTCTGTGATTTGCCATGTGCAAGGAAACTGCTAATCTGTATAGTTTACATACAGACAGGGGTGACTGCGGAAATAGAATGGATGACCTCACAAGACTGTTATTGGGTAAGTGAGTCAAATAACTGCTTATGTTTTTCCTTTTTAGCTAATTTCAGGGTGCTTTTACACAGTGACCATCAAATGTATATGGCAGGTCAGATTTCCTGATGTATACCTCTGATGGATGCCACTGTATGGGCATGTAATGGCATCTGTTGCCCATAGGATGCCTCTGTATGTACGGGAACAGCAGACTGTGCTATTCCACAAAGAAGAAAAGTATACAGAGATACTTTTGACGAAAAAAAAAAAGAAACGCACCCAGATCGAGTTAATAGAATGGAATGGAACGCCATATGTGTTAATGCAATGATGATATATGTAAGTTTGTAAAGGGTAAGTTTCTAGGGAAAAACTGTATAACTGAAAGGAGGCTCTAGTACCCTGCTGGGCCACTTCTTAGCCAGGGTACAAGATGAAATACGGTTGGGGTTGAGGGGCATACAGGTTCTGTGTAGTATCCTGCAGCACATTTACCCACATACAGTGCCTTGCAAACGTATTCATACATACCCCTTGAACTTTTTCACATTTTGTCACCTTACAACCACAAACAAATGTATTTTATTGAGATTTGAAATAGTGGAATGAAAATGATACATGATTTTCAAAATTTTAATCAAATAAAAATCTGAAAAGTGTGACATGCAAAAGTATTCAGCCCCCGTATATCAATAGAGCCACCTTTCGCTGCAATTACAGCTTCAGGTCTTTTGGGGTATGTCTCTACCAGCTTTGCGCATCTAGAGACTGAGATTTTTGCTCATTCTTCTTTGCAAAATATCTCAAACTCAGCCAGATTGGATGAAGAACATCTGTGAACAGCAATTTTCATATCTTGCCACAGATGCTCAATGGGATTTAGGTCTGGACTTTGACTGGACCATTCTAACACATGAATATTCTTTGATCTAAACCATTCCACTGTAGCTCTGGCTGTATGTTTAGGATAATTGTCTTGCTAGAAGATGAATCTCCTTCCCAGTCTCAAGTCTTTTGCAGCCTCCAACAGGTTTTCTTCCAGGATTGTCTTGTATTTAGCTCCATCCATCTTCCCATCAACTCTGTCCAGCTTCCCTGTCCCCACAGCATTATGCTGCCACCACCGTGTTTCACAGTGGGGATGGTGTGTTCAAGGTGATGCATAGTGGTTTGCATATAGGCCAAAAAGTTCAACTTTGGTCTCATCTGACCAGAGCATCTTCTTCCATGTTTGCTGTGTCCCCTATATGGCTTGTGGCAAACTGCAAACGGCACTTCTTATGTCTTTCTTTCAACAATGGTTTACTTCTTGCCAATCTTCCATAAAGGCCAGATTTGTGGTGTGCACAATTTATAGCTGTCCTGTGGATAGATTCTCCCACCTGAGCTGCTCCTCCACAGTGACCACGGGAATCTGCTTCCCTGACCAGTGTTCTCCTTGCTCGATCTGTTAGTACAGGTGGACAGCCATGTCTTGCTAGGTTTGCAGTTGTAGAATACTTTTTCCATTTTTGGATGATGGATTGAACAGTGCTCCTTGGGATGCTCAAACCTTGGGATATGTTTTTAAAACCCAACCCCGCTTTAAACTTCCCCCCGACTTTGGCTCCGGCCCGGCTGGGGGGGTCCGTGGGCCCCCTGGTGGTGTTTGTTCCCTTGTTTTCCCTAAAAAAAAACCCACCCCCCCAAAAAAAAGGGGTTTTTAAATTTAAAAAAAAAAAAAAAAAGTTTTAATTTAAAACTAATTAACACTAGAAGTCCCAGAAATTTCGAGCTCCCCCTTGAAGTCCTGAAAGAGGGTCAAATGACCCTTAGTCCAAACAGACAACTCTGATGGCTCCAATTAGCATCCTTTCATTTGTAAATGTGGTCATTGTCTGAGGAATCTGCAGGGGGCAATTGTGTTGATCCACCTCAGGTCTTGTAAGAGAGTGTAAACAAAAGAATGTAAGATGCTCTTGAGTGTGTCTGCCCATACCCCAGCTGCATTGTTGTGCTGGGAATATGCATAAGGTTGCTAACACCTTAGCAAATTTGCATGCAGCCTTTTGTGCTGTAGGGGATGTGAAGGGACTGCTTCACCTATTTTGTTCACAAGAAACAAAATGCAGAGAAGGCACACCATTCAACAGGCATTGGAACTGATCCTGAGCAACACCAACCCTTCTGACTCAGATGGAGAAGACATAGTCCTTCAACTGGATTCGGACTCTGAGCTGTCTTCAGGTTAGATTTTTTCAAATTACCGATTTTTATTTCCTGACTATCTTTTTTATTTAGAACCAAAACAAAATGTTAATTTGAAATTATTTATCTTGCAGATGAGGAGACTCCTCCTCTACCAAAAAAGAGAGCTCGGTTGGCGAGTGAGCCGACAGAGACCGCAAAAGATGGCACAGTGTGGCGTGAAGTAGAAGTGGGGAAACGTCTCCATTTCACCCCAATAGAACCGTACCCTACAGATGGAGAGCCAAGTGCTAAGGCCAGACGAAGTGTCCGGAGTTGCCTTCAGAGCTTCCTCTGTTTTATCACTCTTGACATGCTTCGTAGCATTCAAGAATGGACTACTCAACATGCACGTCACACGGAGCAGGTGGATTGGTTCATGGGTCTCCCGGAACTAATGGCATTTATTTCAGTCATTATCTTGCAGGGGGTGACCAAGGTTCCATCACTACATGACAGCTGGTCAGCAAACCTAGCAAACCCAAGGATCATTGCAACTATGACCCGAAACCGCTTCCAAGACATCATGCAACACCTACGCTTTGATGACATGTTCACACGCAGTGAGCGAGTGGAGACTGATAAGTTTGCTGCAATCTCCGATGTGTGGAGATCGTTTGTCACCAACTGCATCGCATCCTACAACCCTGGTCGACACATCACTATTGATGAACAGCTTTTCCCGTCAAAGACTCGCTGCTGTTTTCTGCAATACATTGCAACAAAACCAGACAAGTTTGGCATCAAGTTTTGGGTGGCTTGCGACTTGAAATCAAAGTACATCTGTAATGTCCTCCCATATCTTGGCAAGGACCCCAGTCGTCCCAGCAGGGAGAGACTGTCCGAAACTGTAGTGATGAGGCTGATGGAACCATTCATGGACAAGGGCAGAACTGTAACCACGGACAATTTCTTTACATCATTGTCACTTGCACAACGACTGCTTAGCCGGAAAACCACTATCCTCGGCACAGTCAACAAGAGTCGCCGGGAAATTCCTCAATCCGCTAGACAGATGGACCGCACTGAATTCACCACTCAGGTGTTTTCAACCACTGGTGCCACACTGACAGTGTATGCACCCAAACGTAAGAAGGCCGTCTACATTCTCAGCAGCATGCACAGCGTGGTTGAGACTGAGGATACCAACAAAAGGAAGCCAAACACGGTCACACAATACAACCACACAAAGTGCGGTGTGGATGTAATGGACCAAATGGTGCGGGAGTACAGCGTGCGTGCAGGAACACGGAGATGGCCATTCGCCGTGTTCTACAACATGATTGACATGGCAGCACTGAATGCTCATGTTCTTTATCAGGCATGCACTGGGGTGCAGGAGAGACGGGTGGACTTCCTGGTTGAGCTTGCAAAAGAGTTAGGTGGCTCTCATGTGACTGAAAAGAAGGCATGAAAGGAGAAACTCCTTCGGCAACAACCTTCCACACCCAGCCCTGGCAAAAGGGCGAAGTGTCAGGTCAACCATCGATGCACGAACAATTGTGCAACTGAGAGATGTGTTGACTGCTACAAATACACGTGTGGCAAATGTACCAGGGACATACCCAGGCAGTGCCAGGTATGTTCCGACAGTGCAGACAGACTGCTGAGTAAGTGCTGAAATGTTAGTCACACAAGAAGGACATGCCACTCACACACACACACGCAGCCCCCCACAGCAGCCTATTGTAAATATGTGTGGAATTGTTTTATTCCTTGTATTTTTTTTATTATTTTCATAACAAAAATAAAAAGCATGGAAACAAATAACAGTTGTTCTTTTGTATATTTACATTTTTGTATATTTAGATTCAAGTCAATGGGTGCAGAAAAAAAAAAAAAAATCGCAAAAAAATCGCAGTTACTGAGTGAGTCACACAAGAAGGACATGCCACACACACACACACACACACACACACACACACACACACACACACACACACACACACACACACGCAGCCCCCCACAGCAGCCTATTGTAAATCCTGTGGTGTGACAGTAATGGCCTTAATTACAGAACAAAAGCGGTGATTATAGGTTGTTTGCTTAAATCCTTCAGGTCATTCGACCCGTCTCTGGGTTCCAAAGGTAGAAATGTTAAATGACCCCTCTCTGGGACTTCTAGTGTTAAGTGACTTCTGAAGGCAATTGATAGCACTGGATTTTATTTAGGGGTATCAGAGTACAGGGGGCTGAATACTTTTGCACATCACACTTTTCAGATTTTTATTTGATGAAAATTTTGAAAACCATGAATCATTTTCATTCCACTTCACAATTATCTGCTACTTTGTGTTGGGCTATCACTTAAAATCTCAGTAAAAATGGGATTTGTGTACTCACTGTAAAATCCTTTTCTCATTGTATTCACTGGGGGACACAGCACCATGGGTATAGACCTGGTCACTAGGAGACAGACACTAGGGAAATGAAAGCTGTTGGCTCCGCCTCCAGGCTATACCATGACACAGCCACTGTGCATGAATCAGTTTGTACCGTAGCAGTAGGAGAGAGACACAAAGGAACATGGAAACAACAACCACCAACAATGCCTGAACCCGAAAAGGAACCAACACAGCTCGGGTAGGAACAACACTGAAAAACAAGGGTGGGATCTGTGTCCCCCAGTGAATACAACGAGAAAAGGATTTTACGGTGAGTACAAAAATCCTATTTCTCGCTTATTTCACTGGGGGACACAGCACCATGGGATGTCCTAAAGCAGTTTCAGCGGGTGGGAATTACACGGCCATGCAAACCCTTAACGCTCAACCGCTTCCAGAAACTTACAACCCAAACTGGCATCGGCAGAGGCCACAGAATGGATCTGGTGAAACTTAGAGAAAGAGGATGGAGGGTCAGTGGGATACTTACAGACCTGGGAAGCAGAAGCCAGATGCCGGAGGCCCAGGGAACTCCAACAGCTCTAGAGGAGAGAGCCGTCACATGGAAATGCAGAGCCCTACCCTTAACCTGATAGGTCTCCCTAATCTCAGACCAAAGCCATTGGAAGATTGGGAGCTCTGGAAGCAGGCAGGCCCTTGCAAGGGCACTCAGGGAGAACGAGCAAAGTGTCCGAACAACAGAAAGGATCCGTGAGGGACAATATAGACGCAAATCGCCTGGGCAACAACCGGGCAGGGAAGAGCAAGCATTCACATGGATGCCTGGGCACTGAGCAGAAAGAGGGCAAGACAAAGTCCTCGATGTGGAAGGAGGAAAACCACCCTAAGAAAAAAAGACTGTGGCACATAGTGGAATACCTTATCCTTGCGGAGGACCAGAAAGGGAGGCTGCCGAAAAAAGGGCAGCCAATTCGGGACCCCTGCAGATGGAGGTAATGGCCACCAGGAACTCGATCTACCAGGACAGAAGACAAAAAAAAAAAAAAGGGATATCAAAGGCTCGAAGGGGGGAAACTGAAGCACCTTAAAGACGAGGTTAAGATCCCACAGATCCAAGGGTTCCAAAGGAGCACAGAGTGGCACTCCTGTAGGAAAATCTTTAAAGGGAAAAAGACTAAGACCTTGATCCAAACCAGACTGGGAAAGATCCGATGAGAATCGTTACTCTCCCAACGGTGGATGTAAGCCTTCCACGTCTCATGACTGATCTAAGCTATCTGGAATTTCCAAGCCTTGAGTACGGTAGGATAAACTCCCAAAAAAACCACGACGCCTCAAACCTCGTAATCAACAGCCACGCCGTGAACACAGCTGAGTCAAGGTGGGGAGGAACAGCGGTACTTGAGACAGAAGGTCGACCAGCAGAGGAAGAGGCCAAGGAGCATCTGCCAACAAGAACATGAGATCCACGTACCAGGCCCGGCAGGGCCAATGTGGTGCCACCAGGATAGCTTGAACCCCCTTGGACTTGAGATTCTGGAGGACCCGAGGGAGAAGAGGAAGCGAAAAACCGAACTCACAAGAGCGTCAGCGGTGATGGC
Source organism: Leptodactylus fallax (assembly GCA_947044405.1). NCBI lineage: Eukaryota > Metazoa > Chordata > Amphibia > Anura > Leptodactylidae > Leptodactylus > Leptodactylus fallax. The sequence continues at coordinate 7,882,530 of CAMRHE010000024.1, forward strand.
TTGAGGATCCAGAGACCTGGTAATTTAGCCAGTGACCTTGTGGTTTCGGCGGAGGCGAAAAAGGTCGATGTCTGTCACGCCACAGAGGGAGCACAGTTGAAGGAAGATCTGCTGATAAAGCGACCCTCGCCCGGAGCAATATTTGCTCGACTCAAGTAGACTGCCATCCAGTGGTCCACGCCAGAAAAAAGGTTGACCACCAAAAGAGCTAGAACGAGGCGCTGCACCCAAGGAAGAGATTGTGCGGCTTCTACTAAGGCCGCACGGCTCCTGGTGCCCCGCTGAGGGTTCAAGTAGGCGACCATGGAGGAGAGGTCAGTCTGGACTGTGACCAGACGTCCTTGGAGAAGAGAGGTCCAAAGAGACAGGGCAAATAAGATAGCCCTGGGTTCCAGCAGGTTGAACCAGAGGGAGGAATCGGCCTTGGACCACAGGCCCTGAACAATCAAAGCATCGAGGACCACTCCCCAGCTGGGGAGACTGGTGTCGGTGGGAATCACCTACCAACAGAGGGGAAGAAGGACTTCCCTTGAGAAATTCCTAGGAAGGAAATACACTAAAGAATCTCTCGGCGAACCAAGGAGGAAAGAGAACCAGGCAGATGAGGCTGTCCGGAGAGTTGTCCCAGCAGGCTGGAATCGTCAAGTGGAGAGGACGACAGAGTAAGTGAATGAAAGGTACAGCCTAGAACCACGCGTGCCAGAGAGGGCACGCAGAGCCCTCTCAGTTGGCACATGCGCCGTCGTCATGATCACTCACTAACGGGGAATCCGGTACACGATTCCCTATTAGTGAGCGATCGCGTCTTTCGGCTGAGCTGTCAGTGTAGGCCGCGGTCCGGACCGCGGCCTACACTGACTGCAGAGTGTAACCTCTGCCCCGACGCAGGCGTGATGACGTCAGTCATCAGCGCACACAAGCAGAAGGAGGAGGAGGAGGATGTTCTTCGTGGGACTGCAGCTCTTCATGGGACTAGGTAAGTAATATAAACTACTGTGTAGGGGCCTACTGTGAAGCATATGCTACTGTGTGGAGGCCCACTGTGAAGCATATACTACTGTGTGGGGCCCCACTGTGAAGCATATACTACTGTGTGGGGCCCCACTGTGAAGTGTATACTACTGTGTGGGGCCCCACTGTGAAGCGTATACTACTATGTGGGGGCCCACTGTGAAGCATATACTACTGTGTGGGGCCCCACTGTGAAGCATATGCTACTGTGTGGGGGCCCACTGTGAAGCATATACTACTGTGTGGGGCCCCACTGTGAAGTGTATACTACTGTGTGGGGCCCCACTGTGAAGCATATACTACTATGTGGGGGCCCACTGTGAAGCATATACTACTGTGTGGGGGCCCACTGTGAAGCATATACTACTGTGTGGGGCCCCACTGTGAAGCATATGCTACTGTGTGGGGGCCCACTGTGAAGCATATGCTACTGTGTGGGGCCCCACTGTGAAGCATATAATACTGTCTGGGGGCCATTCTGGAGCATATAGTACTATCTGGGGGCCACTTCAGATCGAATTGTACTATGTGGGGGCCCTTCACTATTTATATCACACAGTATCTCTTTTATAGCAGACATGTGATATTATTACAGGCTGTAATAACATTGCACGGTCACTATAAAAGAGATCCTGGTTAATTTAAGGTTAAATTGCCATGTTGGCACTTTGCGATAAATTAGTGGGTTTTGGGTTGCAGTTTGGGCACTCGGTCTCTAAAAGGTTCACCATCACTGGCCTAAAAGGTCGAGGCCATCGTGCGCAAGACCCACATGCTGAAACGAAGAGAGCAAGGAGAGTACCTCCGAAGGTGGGACACATCGGATCTCAGGATCTTGACCTCCGGGAGGAGAATCACGCCCTGGAGCGAGTAGAGGATCATGTCCCGGATTCCATGTGCTTAGAGGGCATGAGACATCCTCATTGATGAGCCAGCAGAACCGGCGAAGAAGGACCAAGGTGAGCCACAAGCTGGTCAGATTGTCTGACCTGGAGGGGCTTCACCAGGAGGTCGTCCAAGTCTGGAAACACGGCAACACCTCTGGCACGGAGGATGGCCATGAGAGACGCCATCACTGAGGAAAAAAACCCAGAGGGCAGAGGCCAGCCCGAAGGGGAGAGCGACAACTGGAAAGTTCAAAGATCCACCGCAAAACGAAGAAACCACTGACGGCACAGCACAATGATGTAGATGGACGAAGAATTCGTCCATCTCCAGGGATGCCACCACAGACTGCATAGACTACAGCGGAACTTGCAGACATGGACGAACCTGTTGAGCCCTTTCAGGTCCATGATGGGATGAAGGAAGCCGTCCTTCTTGGGAATGGAGAACAGATAGGAATAGTAACCCAGGATACGCTCTGAAGCGGGAACGGGGACGCTGACTCCCTGCCGCTGGAGATTGGAGACAGCCTGGATTGTCCGACGTAGGAAAGGAAAAGAGACTCCAGCGAAAGTTGGAATAGCCAGACGACACCACCTCTCAGGCCCAGGACTCAGACGTCCCGCCACTTGAGCGGCCCAGATAGGGGAAAAAAACTTCATGTCGAGGAGGGCTAGGAAGAGGAAGGCCTGGACGACTTGGTGCAGAACCGCCAGGAAAGCCTGGACTTGAAAGAAGCTTTCTGGAATAGGAGTACGGCTGACACATAGGACACCTCTGAGGGAGGAAGAATCTATTCCCCCGTGGCCTCAGGGATAAGCTTCTCGACGCCTTTAACTAAAATTCGGCCCAGGTCGACCTGGAAAGGGAGAAGGGCTGCGTTCGCCTTCTTGGAGGTGGAATCAGTATTCCACAACGAATCCAAACGGTATGGCGGATGGCCACTGCGTTGGCGGCTGCCTTGGCAGATTTGGGAGACATCTCCAGGTATTTATTTGGAAGCGTTCAGGATCTGAAGATGAGCAGCTGGAGGTTCTGGAGGGAAGCTGCATCAGGAAGGTTTGACTGAAGCGGTTTGGCCCAGGAAAAGCAGGCCTTGCTGACCCAAGAGGCAGCGAAGGAAGGCCGCAGGGAGAAGCCAGTCACTACGAAGGCCACCCTGGCGAGGGAAGCCACATTCTTGCAGCAATACAATAGTCAGCATTTAGGACAATGCAATGTATCAGTTCTGTATTGCAAACAATACAACTGAAGTGATCCGATCTCACTCAGAGGGATCACTGAGGTAGTCAGAGTCCGCTGAAGGCAGAATAAAAGCCTTGGAGAGCCTAGCTATCATGGGATCCACAGCGAGAGGCTCTTAATGATAGGAAGAGACGCATGGGGCGGCTCGCTCACAAGATGTCAAGACAGGCCGACTTGCGCTCACTAGTTACTGATATATAAGTACCGTGCGCTATCTGATTGCACCACTGGAGCAACCTGCTTCCTTTACCTCGGATGTTCATCATTGCCAGCCAGGGAGAGCTAGAGACATGTGTCACAGCATAGCTTGGCAGAACTGCCCGAGCTCACCTTCCACTTGGAGACACACAGGTCAAGGGAAGGGATGTCCGACTTCCTAGTAGAAGACAGAGGATGGTCCAGGGAGAAGCCACTGTGCCCTCAAGATGTGATCAAACTCAGTGGCAGAAGGAGATGTCCACTTGAGAGGACGGGTCCTCAGAGATCTATAGGGTATCTCTACTGCATGGATGAGCTCCCGCGTAGCAGCAGATATAGATGAGTCTAGCTGAAGCTCCGAGTCGGAGTCAGAGGCGTCCCCAGGTAAGTAGACCGAGCAGGGGGAGGCAGGGATCCCCCTGTCGGAGTGGAAGCGTGAGCTGAGTGCCTATCTGGGGAGTGCCCAGAGGAAGGGGTGGCAGACTGTGAACTGTAGGAAGACTTCCTGGTCCTTTTGAGGGAATGGCTCCTGGAGCTGCGACGGGAACAATGAGGGTGTCCAGGGAGATCCCAAGAAGCCGCCAACTGAGAAGCGATCTGGGAAAGCAGCTATTCCAAGTTTCCAGCACTGACTAGTTAAGTCTGGTAAGGACACCATCGCCAAAGTGAGGGAGGCCACCCAATCCGGGGATGCATGACCGGAGAGGGGCCAGGAGGATCCTGACTGGCTGAGGCGGAAGGCAAAGAGAGCACATGGCCTCAGGCTGTCCGCAAGGCAACAGTTTTTGATACAGCGGGCGCACGTATAAAAACGTGACGGAACCAGAGGGGCCGGAGGGTGAGTGACAAAGCAGAGGGGGGCCCATGAAAATTAGGGGTAACCTAGGGGGTTAGCCTACCAGATCGCAAAAGATGGCCGCTCACCAACTGCTGCAGAGAGGGCAACACAGAGAGGGCTCTGCAGGTGCAATGTCTCCCAGGGAGCTGTGAGGAGAGTAAGAGGAATCCCCGCTGTCCTAGCAAGCCAAAAAGACAAGAAGCAAATAAAAAGTGATTCTGAGGAGGGCAAAGCCCTTCCCCTGGTAGTACAGGCTCAGTATCCACTGGGCAGGCTGGATGGCTTGCCAGGACAGCCCCCTGGCCAATGGAAGGCCCCAGGTGGAGTCTGGATGCCAGAAAAGCCCGGGAAAGGGGTGGACCTAGTTGCGGCCTAGTTCCCGGCCAGGCTTCCGACTTGCGTAGAAACACGGCCGGCCGTGGGGCACCGTCGGCGGCGAGGTGTGGCCGCAAACTCCGGAAAGTCCAACGGAGGCCTGGGAAAGGTACCAGGGGGCCAGGAAAGGGGGTTCCCACACGAAGGGCGGGAAACCGGGTGCCCCCCTCCCCCCCCCCGACGGGGGCCGCTTGGTAGGAGCGACTAGAAGGCCCAAAGACGCCGGCAGAAAAAAAGGGGCTTAAGGCCCAGCTCTGGGGGTCCCTGTGATGCCCCCCCTAAACAGGACCCATGCTATTTTTCCCCGGGAGAGGCACTGAGAGGACTGAGTGGGGCCTGAGGTGGAGGAGGAGAGGGGCTGAGGTAACTTTCATACTCACTTGTCTTCTACTCTTCTTATGCTCACCTGTCAGGCGTCTTCAGGCACCGCAGGGTCACCCCCTCGGTAGGATCTTGCACGTGGGAGTGAGGCAACCGTTACTCCGGCCGCCGATGCGGCGAGTGGTGACTGGGTGACCGACGAGGCGCTCTTTTGCAGAGCGCTGCGCCCGCAGGAGGGTACGACTTGTGTGGCGTACACGCTGACAACCCCCTGCACCTGAAAGAAAAGTAAAAATACATACGGCAGGGTATAGCCAGGAGGCGGAGCCAACAGCTTTCATTTCCCTAGTGTTTGTCTCCTAGTGACCCGGTCTATACCCATGGCGCTGTGTCCCCCAGTGAAATAAGCGAGAAATACATTTATGTGGTTCAAGGGGTATGAATACCTTTGCAAACCACTGTATGTTGAAGACAGGCTTGTAGATTCTGCCAGGGGTGGGGTCAGGAAAACACTGAGGTCAGGGCCCCTCACGTTATTATTATTATTATTGTTTATTTATATAGCATCATTAATTCCATGGTGCTTTACATTTGTGGTCATGCAACGTTTTGGCCATGGCGGAAACGCCGTGGTAAAAAACGCTGCATTTTACATTACCTGCAAAGTGGATGGGATTCTGGCTATTCCCATCCACACATTGCAGAAAAACATCAGCAGCAGAGAAGCTGCAATTTCCAAAAAGCACGCGTTTTGTAAATCTCAGCATGTCAATTAAACCTATGGAAATGCTGGTGTTTTCCATATAGGTATAATAGAGGCAGAAAGTCCGCAGAGGAAAACTCTGCAGACTTTCTGTGAAAAATGCTACAGAAAAAAAACGTGATGCATTTCCGATGCGGTCTTTTCTGCAGCATTTTTTGTCCTGTCAAGACGATTTGGGACACCAAACCACCCACATGTCCATATAGACCTGGGGTTTATTGTACCAAATCGGCCTGTTATAAAACCATCCGTGCCCACAATTAAAAAGAAAAATTATCCATTATACTTCCTAGAGATTAGTCCGATGAGAGTCATCGGACTCATCTCTGGTGCTCCCGACGCCTGCACAGTTCTTAAATGAAGCTGAGGACATACACCCTGGCTTCACTGCGCAAGCGCTGGATGTACATGCACACTGAAGCCAAGGAGTACTCCTCTGGCTTAAGTGAAGAACTGCGCCGGGGTGGGGAGTACAGCGGCAGGGTAAGTATAATGCTATTTTTATTTTTATTACAGGCCGATTTGGGACACTAAATCCCCGATCCATAAGGACCTGTGGATGGTTTAGTTTACCAAATCACCATGACAGATTCCTCATAACGAATCGAACTCCAGCTTCAAAATAAAAGGATTTGTTTTTTTAATTATAATATACAATTATTAGTGTTATATAATTAATTAATTGTATAGTTTTTGCATATTTTCTTTCATAAGAATTCAATCACTAGGTTTCTAATGGTGTAGAGGATTTGTTTTTGCTTCTGACTGACCATGGCTGTCGGTCATTTATGAAGTCGGAGATGGTGGTTTGTCCTACCAACTCAACAGCAACTTGTTTGTTGCTGAAGTTGACGACCCAGCTGGACCGGGCAAGCCAAGGTTGTGTTACAATCTGGCGAAGACATTTCCAGGAAACCCTTGCTGTGTGTGGGTGAGCATTATATTGGAAGCTCTGCCATGAAAAGCAACACACGTAGAGGCAAGGTGTCCTGCACATATTGCTGAGCTGTTACTTGTAGAGGGTGATCAACTGTTGTGTGCAATGGTTCCCCAGATCATCACACCAGCATCTGAAGTGTATTTCTCCACAGCAACCCGACTGTCATTAGATCCTAACAGAATCTGGACTCATCACTAAAGACAATACAGTCCTGGTACATAGCAGTCTACATAGTCCCGGTTTCTCATTCACAGCACCACGGCAAACGAAGGTGACATTGGCTGGCAGTCAATGGTAGGATACGTAATAGGCACCCTGACATCAAACACTTAAAAATGTAAACTACTCCAAAGTAGCCTCTGAGAGCCTTTTTTATAGGGAAGTGGGGGATTCACTTTTATACCCTCTTGTGGCATACCACACCTTTAATCATTTACATGTCTGCCTGAGACATAACTGCATGCCAAGTTTTACATCCATCCAACATTTCTATCTTGGTGCATTATTTTTTGTCAATGAGTATATTTGATGTTTTCGTATAACAAACACTACTATGCTCAGTGGGAATGAAGTAGCCAATATAATTTGAAAGAACATTCTATGTCAAAGCATCATCTATATTATACCATTCGAGAAATAGGTGTGGGCCCTAGAGATTCGACCAACATCTACCAGACATTGACAGTGTACCCTGTGAATAAACCATAAATGTCCGAGGTCCCTTCAAATCAGAATAGGCTCCTGTATTGTATTAAGACCAGTGTTATAACAGGGAGTTAGAGATCTAGCCAGATTTCAATGAGTAAAACATATACTTTGCGTGCCTGCAGGTTATGCTATTCAGTGCCTTAGAAAACAAATTGGATCCTGATATAAAACCTGCCTGGCTTATGGCAAACGTTTGCATGTTTGCATCAATTGCCACATAAAACCCTATAACAGCACAGAATAAGAAGCCTAAATGGCAATGCCTTGGGCTTCTCTGTGCACGGCTGGGCAGGCTCCTTCAGACTTCATGTGTACAGAGATATGCGCCAATAAAATCAGTGATTCTGAGAGAGAGCACTGAGTATACATGGGTTATGACATGGAGTATAATGGAGAATGCCATCATGTCTATATATGCACATTTTTTGCATATAAATGAATACTGCGAGCCTAACGGTAGGTTCACACTAGCGTTTGGGTTTCCTTCCTTTGGGTCCGCTTAGAGAATTAAACCCTATCCACTTAAGAAGCGGACCCCAAAGACTATAATGGGGTCCCGCCAGGTTTCCGCCCGAAATTGGCTGAGAGAAAAGTCCTGCTTGCAGTGACAATACAAGTGGATTTGCTCTCACGGGATAAAAAATATTTTTTTAAGTACAATATTCTTCTACTGAAGAATGGCAAGGTTTTCAGGCAGGATTTGGAAATATCATAAAGTATACATCTTATCACCACAGAAGTAACGCCCCATGTGAACTAAGCCTGTGCCTCCGACCATATCTCCTCAGCGTAGGCTCTTCATGGAAAGTTTACAGGAGCTACCCACAGCTCATGAAATATTCACCATATTGTCTCCTATTGCTGAGTGACAGTTAGGGGTGAGCTCTCCTCCCGGCCGTACACTTGTCACTGAACCCCAAAGTGGAGGAGCAGAAACGCCATAGCCAATGTCCGTAGCGCTGTCTACTAAAACAGCACACCCCGGGATGATAAACAACATGAAGGAGAAACCTCGGGGGATTCACACAACGTACAAGCCTCACGACAGTGGCTGCCTGCCGTCACTTACGCTAAGGTGTAAGGTGACACTTGCTTCCTGGGAGGTGACACCAGATGAGTGTGAGGGAAGTTCAGCGCCGACCCCGCCGTCCTCCCCGCTTCTTACCTGGCTCTGCAGAGCGGCCGTCCCGAGAAAGTTTGTCACTGAGGAGCTGACGAGTGGCCGGGAAGACGTGACTAAAATAGGCATGAAGAGGGGAGGCTGCAGCCTGAGCCACGCACACTCCCCTTCCTAGCAGTGCCGGCAGCTCCCTTACTACTGGGGGAGGAGGAGGAGGAGAGACGGACAGGGACAGCGGGAAGGAGGGAGGGGACGAGCAGCGGCCAAGAGATAAATGATGGAAGCCTGGGAGCGGCAGGCGCCGCTATTGCTAAAGTTAGCGCCATGATTATGAGGGCACACTGATAAGACGGGATACGCTGACGCGAGGTTAAAGCAGTCCTTATGGTCACTGGATTAGTAAATAAAAGAAACTGTTCTCATTTCTGTACATTTAGGAAATGCAGCGTATCCTTTTTTTTTATTTTGTGTTTTTTTTGTCCTTTCGGCTAGGTCACATTAAGACTAACGCCACACATTCAGTGTGAAATTCAGTGTTTTTGGCTACTGTGGAAACCCGAGTGTCAAAAACACATTTATAGTCCCAGCAAAGTGAATAAGCTTTAACTCCATCCTGCCACAGTCATTAATATTTGGCTTTATATTAGTGGGACAAATTGTACTTCATATTGTTAGCATTTAATCTGGAACAAAAAAAAAGCAGCATTTCCGCAACGTGGGGCCTTAGCCTCCTGTGTTTTCCACTGCGTTTCCACAACATGTGGCCTTACGCTGGGTTCACACCAGAGCCTGCACTACATTTAGGGATTCCGTTCTCCTATCTGCATTTTTCGCCCTTTTCAGGCGGATACCACATGGACCCCATTATGGGGTCCGCAGGTTTCCTTAGGTAAACCGCTTTTTTATGCAGAAAGTTTCTGTTCGGGGGGTCCCCAAGCGGACCCTCCCAAACAGAAACCTGAACGCAGATGTGAACCTAGCCTTAGCCTAAAGTATTTTTTTGATAGAAGGTTGTTTGGGACTCTTTTGGTCCCATATGGAAAAAAAATTAACCCCAACATGTTTGGCCAGCAGCACGGTGGCTTAGTGGTAAGCACTGCAGTCTTGCAGCACCAGAGTCCTGGGTTCAAATTCTGCCAAGGACAACATCTGCAAGGAGTTTGTATGTTCTCCCCGTGTTTGCGTGGGTTTCCTCCCACACTCCAAAGACATATTGATAGAGAATGTAGATTGTGAGCCCTATATGGGACAGTGACTGACAATGTCTGTAAAGGGCTGCAGTATATGATGGCGCTATACAAGTAAGCATAAAAAAAAAAAAAAAAATAGCTAGTATAGTAAATTCCCATTTGTGTTTATTGCACTATATGAATCAGAAAATCAAAAGCTGAACATTTATGTAATGAGACAAAACAGTGATTTAGACGGCTATCTTGGAATTCCCCCTATGAGCCAGATCCCCTCTGAAAGGTCACCCCCTCTTGCAGGTCCTGACACTTTATGCATTCAGTTATCTACCATTGATTATTATAAATTGAGCATACATAAAAAAGATCACTATTGGCAGTTTTACTAATAAATGTAAGTGACATTTACAATGTATATACCAGTCTAACTCATGGCTCTTGGGAGAGCCATCACTAGGCAATGGTGACGCTACAGGTCAGGGAGAGGAAACTCCTTCCTGATGGTTGCTCCGATGGAAGCAGCTGCACAGCTATATATTTTCCTACAAACCCCACCTGAATTTTAATTATTTTTCTCTTAAAGTTTTTTTTTTGTTGTTGTATGGATAGCTGATCATTCATTTGGTACAAATAAATGAAAATGGTAGATGAAAAGAATATACAGTGAAAAAAATATACAGTGAAAAACAGCTACATGCACATAATTTATTTGACATGTTCTACATGTAACACACAAGTTTTATTCAATCCCGTTTTTTTGACATGAGGACATGAGACTTGGTACATTGCCCATGATGATGATGTTGAAAAAGTAGCAGAAAAAAAATCTAAATAAGCCTTTTGTAGGTTAGTAAAGAGTCAGTGCACCTCAAATAATAATTCACAAATATTTTAACTTGAGAACGTAACTGGTTAGTGGTTCTAAAACCCCCAAAATGTGGACCCAAAATATAAAATAAATTAAGAGATACAAAGAAAAATGTCCTAAAAATGAAAGACAAAGGGTGGTTGGAGGCTGGTTATTACCTTCTGTGTTGAAAACAGAAGCTTTCTCAGTGTTCTGCTCAGGAAACATAATATACAGTTAAAATAAATGAAGCTATCCTCGCCTGGTGCTCAAGGGAGAACTTACCTTGGAATGGGTAAAAAGCCATACAGTACATCAAGTAATGGTAGAGAGCAGTACAGTACATGTAGTACAGGTCTGAAGGAGTACTGTACATGTAGCGCACATAGAAAGCAGAACAGTACATGTAACACAGGAAAAAGCAGTACAATATGTGAGGTAATTGGAAATATCATTATTGTGCATGTGGCACAGGCACACAGCAGTATGTTACATTTAGTACAGGTAGAGCTTAGTATTGCTGCAAATGTACAGGTAGAGAGTAGTATGGCGCATGTAAAATGTAGAGAATTATAGCACGTGTAGTACAGATAGAAATCAGTATGGCACATGTAGAACAGGTAGAGAACAGGCTGGTACATTTAATATAGGCTGACAGAAGTACTGCACTTGCAGTGCAGGTATAGAGTTGTATCGTGCATGTATAAAAAGTAGACATATGTATAGTGTATATAGCACAGGTAGAGAGCAGTACAGTATATGTAGTACGGGTAGTGAGAAGTACAGTATCAGCAGTACAATACATGTAATCTTAACATTATACTGTACTACAGAGACCTGCTAGTAGACAGATATTAAGTGCACGAACTTCTGTAAGACAGCACACACTCATTGCACCCAATGCAGCAATGCACCCATTATTTGTTTACTAGCACCATCACATGCACTTTACAAATGAAATATTTGTGTGATCAGCTAAATCATCCAGATAATTTCATGTGCCTTATGGCCCAGTGTATACTTTTTTATTATGAGCTCAATAGTTGATTGAGTTTGATAAATTACCATTACTTTTAGGAGCAAGACCAATGAGAGCAGTAGTCCCTTCTCTCCCCTCCTAACCTGATTTAAACTTATTAAGAAAACCACTGTATTTGCATTTGTTTGAACTTTTTAATATATGCTTTACAGCAGAGGTACTTAAATGCTAACTGCAGTCCAAACCAGCGGTCAAGAGATATCTTTCTCCCAACCACTGTCAGTGTCATTATGCAGGTGCAAGGAGCAAATTTATTGTGGGTCCCCTACACTACCACTGGGGCACTGTACTGTCTGAGGGAATGTGTTTGTGGGGTGCTAAAATGGCATTATCCTCTGTGTGGGGCAAAAATGTGGCATCATTCTATAATGGGGCACTGTGGGGGTATTATCTGGTGTGGTGGTTACAAAATGTGGCATCATACTATGTGAGAGCACAAAGGGGTAATTATACTGTGTTGAGTTCACTAAAGGGCATTATACTGTGTGTGGAGGTCAGTTTACTATGTGTGTAGAACTAAGTGGGTATTATACTGTGTGGGGGAATCAACTGGAAATGATGTGGAGGTCATTAAAGGCATTATATTGTGTTACTGGGTAATATGCTTTGTGCAAAGAACTAAAGGGGTATTATACTGTGTGAGGGCACCAATGAAGTATTATATTATTTTTGTTTGCTAGTGTGCTAGAGGTTCACTGTGTAGAGAGCACCAGTGAGAATGGTCTGAGTATATTGGTGTCTTGTATAACGTAAGTGGCTGACAGCAGCTACTCTATATGTGTGGATGTGGGGGTCCATTCACTTCGTTGTAGCTTAGTGGGATAAGCAAGAGTGGAAGGGAGTATAAAAGCAGATCCCTCTTTAATCCTTTGCCTACATCCGCCGTAATAGTATGGCAGGTGTTGGATATTTAAATATAGCGGGTATCTGCTGTATTATACAACAGACACCCAATACTAATGCCCGTGATCAGTGCCTGCATTGATCATGGGTATTATTCCCCCCAGCGCCATGGTCAAAGCTAACCGAGGCGCCATTTTGGCGGAGGTTTTCAGCACCCGGAGCAAGCTCCGGGGCTGGCGTCCCGTTATTAGAACAGCCAGGAGACTTTTGAAGGCTCCCAGGCCTGTCTCTCATTATGCTCTATGCAGCCTGCAATAGAAGTACTGTTATTTTGCAATGCATTAGCATTGTGATGCATTGCATTAATGATCAGACCCCCTGGTCTGATAAATGCGATAAAAAAAATTAAAAAAAAAGTAAACAAAAAAATTCAAATCACCCCCCCCCCCTTTCCCTAGAACACATATAAAAGTACTTCAATACTGTGAAACACATACACATTAGGTATCCCTGTGTCCGAAAATGCCCGATCTACAAATTTATAAAAATATTTTTTCCATGCGGTGAATGCCATAGCAGGAAAAAAAAATCAAAAGTGTCAAACCGCCGTTTTTTCACTGTTTTGCCACTGATTAAAAAAAAAAAAAAGTGATCAAAGCAATAGACATTCCCCAAAATGGTATTACTAAAAAGTACGCCTGGCCCCGCAAAAAAAGAAGCCCTGTGCATTCCCATACACGGAAATATAAAAAAATTATGGGTGTCAAAATATGGTGACTTTTAGAAATTTTTTATTTTTTTTTTGCAAAGTTTTACATTTTTGTTAAGTGGTTAAAATGTAAATAAAACTATATAAATTTGGTATCCCCAGAATCATACCGAAACATAGAATACAGGTGATTTTGGCTGCAGAGTGAGCATCAAACTGAGAGAGAGCAAGAGGCAGCTGAATGTTGAGCTGAGAGAAAGCATGAGGCAGCTGAACGCCAGGATGAGTGGGAGGATTCAGAGCATCAAACCTAGAGATAGTACCAGTTAGAGTAAGCCCGACTCCAATTGTGTGGTTCTACAGCAAAGAACCAGGAGTCCAGTGAGGCAACAATGTTTAAACTTTGTCCAGGACACTTTCCTGTTATGGAAAAAAAATGGGAAACCTGTACACTTTTTTAAGAGGATTTGAAAAGACTTGCAGACAGTACCAGCTACCCAGGGAACAATGGGCTCAGTTCTTGACACCAGGGTTAAGAGGAAAGACCCTGGAAGTGTTTGGGGCTCTTCCCCTAGAACAGGATGGGATTATAGTACCATCAAGCAAGCATTAATTCAGAAATATAACTTAAACCAGAATATATATCACAAAAGATTGCGGACTCTACAACAGGGTTCTACCGACATCTACTCAGACATGGTAGGTGGCCTGAGGACCATCACAGCAGTGAATTTGAGGATTATCTATTTCCACCTTTGAGGATCAGGTGGACCTGATGGTCAAGAATCAGATTTTGCATGGAAGCGCTGGACCAGGAGCCCAAGGATGTGGTCCAAGCAGCATGATTTATGGATGCCTATAAAGCTAACTGGGAACCAGCAGTTAGGAAGCTTGCTGTAGCCAGCTGGAAAAAAGCTAATACAACTAAAAACACAGTTTTACCTGCCAATTACTCTTCTGGGGGATCTTCTCCCACAATCTGATGCCAGTGTTGCAAAACCAGTATGTTTGGCAAAAGAACCCATGAACAAGTCTGATGAGGGGAGTGAACATTGGGTGAATAGGTAACCTGAACAAGGGAAAGATGGTACAAGTGCAAGGAGATTGTGCAGGCAACCTGTGCAGGATAACCCTCAGATGGATCATCTAACAGTCCTGACCCAAGAGACTGGATTGCTTAGCTATGATCCATATGACAAAAGATACCGCTGGATCTCAACAGGCTGGGGTAATTTTGTTAGACCTAATTTAGACCACAGGCCATAACCCACATGGTTAGTTTAGCAAAGACACAATAGACATTGGCAGATCCATGGGAGCCTGTCATCACAGCAGTAGGATGATATCACATCTCAGCACAGGAAAGCTATTGATCATGTCATAGGAAATGGTTTGGTATAAAGTATTGTTCAAGGAGATTTGTCTTGGTAATGACCTGTTATTCAATTCTCCATGTCACATCATAAAAAGGGAAACATGATGAGTTATGTATATATTGTACTGTGTCTAGTTATGGTTTTCTTTCATTGTTGTTGTTGGGAATTCTGTTGTTGAAATATGTCTGGCTGAGTTTGACTTCGGTTCCTGTATATTATAACTCAATCCAAAAAACACAGGCCAGGATGCAGGTCATTAATTAGGCCAGGGAGTTAATGGAATTGAGACTGTCCAGCTAATTCACAGGTCAATTTATATGCCAAGATGCCAAATGATTTTGTGTGGGGGTGAGACCTGGAAGCATGCTAGGCCAAAACTTTGATATTGAACAATATGAAAAAAAAAATAGGCATGTATGTCATAATTCATGTTTTATAACCGTCTGTGTACCAAAATATTGCTGGGGAATGCCAAACAGTCTGTGATGTCTAACATGTGGATCATTAGTCATCACAGCCACCCCAAATTACGTATCTGTAGAAGGGATGATGATTTTATTTCCACGTTTGATATGTCTGGACTTGTAAAAACATTTGGCATCGCTTGCCAGACATATAACCCTAGATGAAGTGCCCACCCATAGTTATGGCATATTCCGAAAATAGGTCATAGCCCTGTGGATTTGGGGCATGTAATTGTTCAGCACCAGTCACTGGTGGGCACTCCAAAATGGTGGATCACAGGTGAGGTAAGGAGTCCTACAAATTGGTCACAGACCGAACCCCCTCCCCTTTCAGATACCTGGAGTTGCAGTCATGCCTGTATTCTGTCCAACTTCCTGCCAAGCTCCATGGTCAGATTTGTAAGAGGTCTGTTCTTTATTTTATTCCATTTTTATTTAGTATACTGTATTCTTTTATTTTTGCCTTTTATTATATGTTTTTTATGTAAGCGCTGTGCTTTTTGTGTATATTAAATCATAAATTTTAATAAGATTGTCCTTGGCTCTAAATCATCCTCACAATTCCAAAGAAGGAAAATACCAGTTAGCTTTGTTACCTTTTTGCATGCCAGTATGCTAGAGGTTTACTGTGTAGTGCCAGAGGGTGCAGATGTGAGTCTAGATGTATTGGTGTCTCATCTACTGTAAGTGTAGGGTGATAGCATTTATATGTATGAATTTACAATTGTACATTTTTGTACAATTGATTGGGTTGTCAGATCCCCCCAGGAGTTAGCCTGCATACGAAACATCACAGTAGCATGTGACTTCGGATGTGGGAGTGATTTATTTCCTGGATACATTTCTTCCCCATACAGTACCAGAACTTACCTCTTCATGCTCCCATACTGTCCTCCTAAACTTGGGATAAGTTAAAGGGGTTATCCAGCTTCCAAAAATGAGCTGCAAATACTGTACATTTCTGGACAAATTACATTTCCCATGATTCATCTGTCTCCTCTCATTCTCTGTGTTTGCTGGGGAGTGAGCTTGCAAACAAAACATCACTGCAGCATGTGACCTCAGATATGGGAGTGATTTATTACCTCTGATTTCATTGCAGGGGATAGTGGAGAAGGAAGGGGTACACAGTGTGTGAGAGCAGGCAGATGAATCATGGGAAATATAGTTTATTCATAGATTTACTGCATCTAAATAAAAGTGATACAAGAAGCAGAAAGTAAAATAAAGTCAAACAAAGGCTGCACAAGGGAACAGTGAGTATTTTAGCACTGCTGTGGATGTATTTGCAGATAATTTTTGGAAGCTGGATAACCTCTTTAAAGTCTAAACACAGTCAAATCACATTATTATGACTACCTCCTACTTTCGACATTGGCAGCACATATCCCATGAAGGAACTGATGTGTTGTGGGTTAATATGGTGGGTATATAAGGTATGCAGTAGGCTGTTTGAATGCACATCACTCGTTGTCATGGGTAAAAGGAGTGATTCATCAGAGTGGAAAAAGAGATGACTATTGGCTTTTGGGCCAAGGGTGGCAGTATTTCTCAAAAACTACAGTTTGTGAACTGTTTGCATGCTGCTGCAGCAAAAGTGTATCATGAGTAGACAAACGGCACCATTGGTCATACCATTGATGTGAGAGGTGGCCTTAGGCTACAAAGTACATGAGGGCTGACAGACATGCTACAGTGTAGCAGCTCACCATGAAAATGAACCAGGGGACTACCAGACATGTGTCTAAAACAACAGTTCCACAAACCCTACTGTTTATGGGTCTCTGAAGCAGATGGATGGTCATTTTACCTATGTTAACAAATTTGCATCAGAGAAAAAGTCTTCATTTTGCATGGCCATACTGGCATTCGACCACCGCTGATTGGCAAAGGGTTGCCATCTATGCTGAGTTATGTTTTCTGCTTCATTGACTGGATTTACGTTGGCTTGTCAGGCAAGAAACAACAGAGAGCACCCTGCAACCATTCCTGGAAGAACACAAGCTTGTGGTGGACGTATTATGGTTTGTGGAATTTTTTCATGGCATTCTCTGGGACCACTCATCCATGTGGAAAGTACTCCGAACTGACTTGGGTATGAATACATCCTTGCAGATCACATATACCCATAAATGATGTTTGTCTTCCCTGGGTAAATTAAATATTTTAGCAAGACAATGTATGACAGTGGTTGGAAGAGTTTAACCAGAATTCCCAAGTACTTCCCTGCCCACCTAATTCCCCAGACTTGAACTCAATTGAGCATATGTGGGACCACCTAAATCATCATGTTCATTCTGTGGATACTCCCTTCAGCAAATGTAGGATGCACTGCAGTCACTATAGCTTCAAATGCCTGAGACAACCTACTAGCAACTTTTTGAGTCACTCCCAGCCCATCTAGCTGCTGTCCATGCTGCCCATGGCGGTTACACTGGATATTAGCTGGTGTCCATAATAATAGTACTAGATACAGAGCTCCAGCCACTACCATTACTACCCCCAATACATTCATTGCATACCACAATGTTCTCATTTCCAGCCACACTGCCATGTTGATAACCCAGATACAGCCTCAGTTACATATATGTCCGCAATCTAAACCAAACTAGGAGGAACTTTTATCTGAGTTGTCAGTCAAACTACTTACCTTTATATAACATACATAAAGAATGGTATTGTTCTGCACTGGAGAAACTAACACCCTATGAAGTGATCTAACAGGCAGCTTCTTCAAGGTCAAAACAGAGCATTTGATCCCTCAATATTATCGAAGGGGGACTTAACACCATATACCCCTTTTTAGTACATAATTTATTTCAGGTTTCTATATGTGGTGCAGAGCCTATGTTTCCGCGCACACACACACACACACACACACACACACATACATACACTTAAGCCAAGAATACAGCATATGATCTGTCTGTGTGTGAATTTTGTGTTCAGTATAAGCACTGGGGAAACCATACTGGGATGCATCTAAATCCTTGTATGTGTGACACTTAACATGTTGACATCATTATGTACATGACAGGCTGGGTAATTATGTTCTTATAACTAAGGCATCACTTTTCGCTATAGATTGATGCTACTGATAATAATGTTTGATGTTATTCTACTAGCATCTACAGTACATAAGTCAGTTTGTACAAATTGTCTTGAAAACTGCACACTACATCAGAATGTTAGTGATTTTATCTGAAATTGTTATTTTGTATGAGTAGCTAACATCAAATCATTCATGCTTCCTGGCATGATTGGAAAATTCAGGGGCTATGCTACTTTTCAGGATTTACTACTTTAAAATGTGAAGGCGCCCGAGCTAAGGCAAAGGTTTTAAGAACCTCATGATTCATGATGAAGTTAATGGCTGGAAAAGAATTCCATGCATGGAAAATATCAGCTGCACTTTTAAGCCTTGTCATTATAAAGCAAGTGTTATGTTAGATAACTGTGACACTAGTAACTCCTACAGTAACTAGAACAAGCCACTGCAATCCAATCAGAAGGCCAAGATACCAATAAACCTAAAAATAGCAAAGAACTATCAAAGTTGAAAAGGCCAACAGACAACTGAATAATATATATGAATATAAACAGCCATTCCACATACGGTAGTTACCTTAGTTGTTTTATTGTTTCTGCTGTTTTAGGGCCGGTTCACATCTGCATTCGGTTTACGGTTGGGGACCCCCCGAATGGAAACCTATACGCATAGAAAAGCGGTTTCCTTAAGGAAACCTGCGGACCCCATAGACTATAATGGGGTCCATGTGGTTTCCGCACAAAGCAAGTGGAGAGAAAAGTGCTGAAAGCAGCACTTTCCTCTCCACATGTTTCGTGCGGAAATCGAACAGAGATCACACGGATCCCATTATAGTCTTTGGGGTCCGCAAGTTTCCTTAGGTAAACCGCTTTTCTAATGCGTAAAGGAAACCGAACGCAGACGTGAACCGGCCTATGTATCGCCTTGTCCTAGAGCTGTTATACTTTAGTGTGAAAGTACTGTAGTAATCCAGTATCTAGTGGGACAGATGTAGCTAGTTTATAAGATAGTTAGTAGAGATAACGCTGGGTTCACACCAGCGCTTGCACTGTGTTCGGGGATTCCGTTCCCCTCTTCGCATGAAAAATGTGGAGAGAAGAGCGCTGCACGCAGGACTTTTCGCTCCACATTTTTCCACCCTTTTCGGGTGGAAACCGAGCGGAAACCACACGAACCCCATTATAGTCTATGGGGTCCGCGGGTTTCCTAAGTTAACCGCTTTTTTATGTGGATTAGGTTTCCGTTCGGGGGGTCCCCAAGGGGACGGAAACCCGAACACAGATGTGAACCTAGCCTAAGCGAATCGATTTGTTACCAATTGGGTTCAAAATTGTTCAGTTTTTAATGAAATCAAACAAATGGCAATTAGTTTCAGCCGTGAAACTCAGTCTGTGTTGTGGCCAGATTTACTGGCCTGAACAGTGTGCCGGGAGAGGGACTCCTAGCATAATAGTTATCTATGCTTCTAGGTGTCCCTGCCTCCCAGCAACATACTGTCCCATACTATAATAAATATGGGACAGTATGTCAGAGAATCTTAGGAATAGGACAGTTTAGTCACATTTAATCAATTACAGGCAGATTAGTGATTGAATTATAGATATTAGGGAGAATATCTGTGCTGCTGTTGTGACTGTGAGTCTGCCAGCATCATTGCTACACTAATGAACAAACAAAGGACAGTTAACTTTTTCATTGCCAAGTCTGTTATGCAATAGAGCAGTTTCATCTGTATACAGAGTGTTTAAACATAATTTTTACTGACAGTCAGTCATGATAGTGAAAAATCTAGTGAAGAAAAGAGGGTTCCCCGCTATGTGAAGCAGCGCTGCTTAACATAGCAGGGACCCACTTTTCTTCATTAGAGAGCAGAAAACTTCAATTGAGCCTATTCAGATTTTCACATCACCATCAGAGTCTGTTGAAGGTCTATCAGGACCGAAACATCACCTTACTCTACACACTGTTTACTCAAATGAATAAATCATGTTAATTTGCATCCATTTATGTGTCTATGGAGTCCATTAACCAATACTTCTTAAGGGTTGGGACCCTACTCTGTAAAAGACTGGTTGTGCTATCCACATCCTTACTCAAACTAATCTGAAATAATATTCTTTTCTTAACCCCCTTCCCGCCGGTGGCATTTTTCGTTTTTGACTCTCCCCCTTCCAAACCCAATAACTTTTTTATTTTTCCGTTCTCAGAGCCATATGATGCTACCATTTATTATTCTGTACAATGTACTGGAAAAAAATTCAGAATTGGATTGGGTTGGATTTGAAAAAAAAAGTGCATTTGTGTGACTTTCTTACGGGCTTCGTTTTTACGGCGTTCGCTCTACAGCCAAAATGACATGTCACCTGTATTTTATGTTTTGATACAATTCCAGGAATACCAAATTTGTATGGTTTTATTTACATTTTAACCCCTTAATAAAAATCCAAAACTGTGCAAAAATATTTTTTTTTAAAGACGCCATATTCTGACACCTGTAACTTTTTTATACTTCCGTGTACGGGGATGCATAGGGTGTCTTTTTTGTAGGGCTAGGTGTACTTTTTAGTTATACCATTTTGGGGAATGTCTATTGCTTTGATCACTTTTTATTCAAATTTTTACCAGAGGCAAAACAGTGAAAAAACAGCAGTTTGGCACTTTAGATTTTTTTTTTCCCGCTACGGTGTTTACCGTACGGGAAAAATATTTTTATAGATTTGTAGACCGGGCATTTTCGGACACAGGGATACCTAATGTGTATGTGTTTCACAGTATTTATCTACTTTTATATGTGTTCTAGGGAAAGGGGGGTGATTTGAACTTTTAATATATTTTTATTTTATATATTTTTTTGTACTTTTTTTATCTTTTATTTTGCATTTATTAGACCCCCTAGGGGTCTTGAACCCCAGGGGGTCTGATCACTAATGAAATGCATTACATACCGCGCGCCACCGGTAAAATGGCGCCTCGGTCAGCTTTGACAAGGCGCCAGAAGGGTTAATGCACTGATCGCAGGCATTAGCACCGGGTGTCTACTGTATAATACAGCAGAAACCCGGCAGCTATAGCGGCTGCTCGGGTCCAGAACGGCCGCCATATTTAAGCACCCGGCATTCGCCGTACCATTACGGCAGATGTCAAGAAAGGGTTAAGCATCTTTTTTTTCTTGTTGTTGTTGCTCATATACACATTCTCGCAGCCTGCACTAATAATGCACTGTTATATAAGGGTTTTTTTTTCGTGGTCTGCTCACCCAATACACAGTGTGACAGAGTATGCTAATCTTGACGGATGAGTATTTGGGTCAGGGTTACAGTAGAAGAACTATGACTCTTAGACTAGAAGAGGAGGAGGAAGTCTGTCCTTTGGATGTAGATGGGGCCCTTGATATGTCATATGCACAGCCAGGGCAGGAGGCTGACCCATAAATTTTATTCAAGATGATGATGATGACCACCATGCTGGCCAAGAACACCAACCATGCCAGGCCCCTGGGTCCATGCACACGTTGGAAAGCATGGCAAGCTGTGTGCTCTGCTGCTTACACAGTGACAAGCTTATTATTAGCATCAAGCAGAGGGATTAGTACTGGATGGCAGTGCTCTTAGACCCTCGGTATAAATCCAAAATGGGGGAAATCTCCCCTGCCTCCCATAGGAAAGAAAAAAATGCAATATTATTACAATAGGCTGTATACCCAGCTTACCACAGTGTTTAGGGAGATCACTGCAATTGCCAGTCGCAGCACACGTACCCAGGTGGCCTCTGTCCGATCCCAGTTTACCTCACTCAGCCAGCACTCCACCTCCTCTGCCAGTGTCACCATTACAAGAATCAAGAGTAAAAAGCAGTAGCAGCAACCAGTACAGCATCTGGAACATGAAACTAGCAGCACCAACCGGTGCTACAACAGACAAGTGAGCAGCAGTGTAGTGTATGATTAAAGGGGTTGGCCACTTTCAGACACATATTGAGACACAAATGCTATTGTTTGCATAAGAAGAAGTTGTACAATTTTCCAATATACTTTCTGTATCAATTCCTCACTGTTTTCTAGATCCATGCTTGCTGTCATTCATTCTGCTTACCTCTAGTGGATGAAATTCTGACCATTTATGATTTATGGTCCATGGTCATGTGATGAACACACAGGTGACACAGTGTCACAGTACAGTAATTAGACATCTTTCCTGGTAACAAGCTGTGCACCTGTGTGCTCATCACATGACCATGGACCATAAATCACATGATCATGGTCAGACTTTTCTTAAGCAGAATGAATGACAGCAAACAGAGATCTAGAAAACCGTGAGGAATTGATGCAGAAACTATATATAACATTTGTCTCTCATTATTGGTCTGAAAGTGGCCAACCCCTATAAATTCATCCACTGCTTACCATTCGGTTTTCCATAGACATACATGACACTTTCACATTGACATAACTTCAGCTGTGTTTGTCTTAGAGCGCTGGAAATTGGATAGATAGGTTCATAGGAGCTTATTTGCTGTATATGGGCATGCATTAACTCATTTTCTGTATTCACACCATACTCTGGTATAATTTATTGTTTGAGAACTATAGTTATATATTATTTATTATGTGTTTTCTTATATTTTCATTCAGACAAGCATTTTTTTTATTTTATTTTGTCTATACTAACAGTTATTTACTGTTTGCATATATTATGTATTCACAATAAATACCTTTATCCCCACAAAAAAACACCAATCATACAGGGATATCTTGCTATATGGTTTTACATGCTTATACATAATAAATATTTTTGGAATTTTTTAAGTATGTGGTCAGAGGTCTGGAGTTGGAGTTGGAGAGGCAAAGTTGGGTAAATTTTGGGTGAAGTCAGAGTCTGAGTTACACTGACTAAAATTATTAAATATGGAAAATCTCCTAAATGTGGAAAATCTCCTAAAACCCCTTGTCAGGGATATTCCAAGCTACATCCAGGACACCACTGACCTTCTTAACAAACTGAATGCCCTGGGCCCACTACCTGAGAGTACCATTTTGGCCACCATGGATGTGGAATCCCTGTATACCAACATTCCCCAAAAGAATGGAGTTGCAGCATGTCGGGTACACCTGGAGAAACAAAACCTCCCAACAGAACCAGTAACGCAGCTCATACAATTCATCCTTAGCCACAACTATCTTACTTTTGGAGAGGATCTATATGTATGCAAATCTCTTTATGGCAGAACTAGAAGGAGCATATTTATCAACATGCACCACCAAACCTATGATTTACCTTCGTTATATCGATGCTCACATATAAAGAGACCCAGAAAGAAGCCCGAGTGCTCCTAGTTGTCACCTACAACCCACAGCTGGAGATCCTACGAAGGATTGCCAAGGAGCTCCAAGCTGTGCTACATAGAGACAACAGACTCAAGGACATATTTCCAGTCCCCCCTCTCCTTTCCTTTCGACAACCACCAAACCTAAGGCGTATTATTGTCCGGAGTGCTCTGAAGGCCCCAACTGAAAATGGCACCTCACCTTGTCTGCAAAACAGGTGCATGACCTGCAAGCACATCCACACCGCTGACAGTGTACCTATCCCACAGTCACAACAGGTGCACAGAATTAGGGGGAAATTTTCCTGCAGGTCTTCCAATGTGGTGTATCTCATAATGTGTGTCCAATATCCCATCACAGGCCTCTATGTGGGGGAAACAGGGCAGAGACTTAGTCAGCGCATGAACTCACACAGATCCTTCATTAATAACAGCAGAACAGATCTGCCAGTGGCCACACATTTCTCTGGAGAAGACCACTTTATTAAAGATTTGGGTTGTGGTTTTAATGGGACATTTTAAGATGCAGAGAGAAAGAAAGGAATGGGAATTTAAGTTGATGCAAAAATTTCAAACTCTACAATTTGGACTTAATATTCATGCCAGTTTCATGTCACACTATGTATGAACTGTGAGGGTCACAAATCACCACCTGATTACAAACAGATAACACACAGTGTACGCAGCTGGAAGCAGATGGCTCTGTGCACTGTGCAGTGGCCAGGTCACACTATTACAGACCCAGCCACTGCATAGTGTACAGAGCCCTATGCTTCTGGCTGCATGCAGTGTTCGGAGAACAGTTGATCATTGAGGGGGCTGGGTGTCAAACCCTCAATGATCTTATATGAATGACCTATTAATGACTTAACATTAATATAAAGTCTTGTATAACCCCCACCACTAGCCACGGTTAAGTGAAACTGGTTAGTGAAACCGTAAATACATGGGTCTTACTGTACGTTATTAATTTTGTGCAATGAATTAATTAAATGCACAACTTATTGCATATTTAAAAGCAAACATGAAATGGACAAGCACAGACAAGGGTCAAAAATATAAAACTTAACTTTTTATCAATGCATTAAAATAAAAAATATCGGCCTCCATGGCATTTACACGTTTTGAGTAAAGCCCTTAGTCGAAGAGCTTCGCTCAAAACGCGTAAGTGCCATAACAAGTGCCATAACAGTATAATGTCCCATAGCGGCTCCTACTCACAGTATAATATGCCATAGCAGCTTCTTTACACAGTATAATGTCATATATTGTCCCTTTCATACAGTAAAATGTCACATAGTGGCTCCTTCACACAGTATTATGTGCCATAGTGGCCCCTCCACACAGTATAATGTTCCATAGCGGCCCCTTCACATAGTATAATGTCCCACAGTGGCCCCATCACACAGTATTATGTCCCATAGGTGCCCCTACGGTGTTTGTTACAGGCAAAACCTGAAAATGTTTGGTGTATACCACCTACAAACTATTATACTCTGGAGTCTTCTCAGATTCCAGAGTATAATGATCAGAGGTCCAGGAAAGGTGACAAACATAAAAACAAGTGTTACCCATTGTGCGCCGTGACGCTGGCATAACCCATGTCTCATCTGTGACGTCACTAAAGAGGCCCGAAGACGACAGGGAGTACCGCCAGAGCCCAGGAGAGGAAGGGAACAGGGATTTTTTAAGTTCACTTATCTCACCTGGGCATCTGATCATTATACTCAGGGGTCTGAAGAGACACCCTAAGGTCATGGGCCCCGTAAAAGATGCTATGTTTGCTACGGAAGTAGTTACGCCACTGGTGTGCATGTACATCTGTTTATATTTCTAAATAAAAGGAAACTTTTGTGCAAAAACATGCAAATATTTCTTCTCCCAGCTGAAGTGGCAAGCATATTCGTAATTATGTATTAGCATTATTAGAAATTAATAAAATCACTATCTGTTGTAGCTCTATTAAATAAAATGCGTGTCACAATATCACAATTTCTAGCAGAGCTGTGCCACACTTTATAACATTATATCAACAATTACTAGAGCAGCTGCTGATGTCAGAAGCTTCATAGAATCTTTTGTGTCTCAGTAATTCAATTTGTGTGACGAGCGGGACTCCTTAAGGAAATGAAAAAAAAGATGACACTGAGTATGGTAATCATGGTAATCTTACCTATTAATGTATTTGCTTAAAGGAGTAATCCAATGACATGTTACCTCCTACTCACAGGATGGGGGTAACTTGCTGATCAATGGTGGTAAACCCTTGTGGCAACGCACAGAGTATATACCTCTCTTTTCCTTCCGCATGAGGCCTAAAGGATGAACTGTAACCTAATGTTCATTGCAATAGTATGTCATGAATGATGGGAAGTTCTCACACTATTATGAATTATTATGGCACAGGTTTATATGTAGTGACCATGCCAAAAGTAATCAAAGGGTTGCGTGGTCAAATACCATAGAGGAGCTAAAATTTATAAAGCAAAAATAAGTCAGATAAAGTAGTTATAAAATGTTGTAAAAATTCTAAGTAAAAAAAAAATCTAATCTTCCTTTACACAATGCACAGGTGGGATCATGCCTATATACGGGAACATCCAGTCTGGCAGGGTCTCGCAGGGTCCATCACTGTCTGTCTGTATACTTTGCCTTACCAGTTTTTTTTTTACTTTTGCACACACAAGGGAGTTATATTTTTTTTTACCTTTTCACCACATATTGGACACCTCATAAAGGTGATACCACATACCTTTTGCAGATACCTATTGTATATTATATGCACTACCTCTCTAGCGGCTGAGCTGCCGCTTAGAGATCCATGTCTCCCCCTGCTTCCTTTTTGGCGCTATCAGGGAATGACTCGCCAACTAACAGTTGGGTTGTTCTCCCTTGATTTTCCTCATTTCACCCCTGGTACTCTGCATATGTTGGTTTATGTTTTATGGTTTACTCTCATTCAGTGGCGTAATTACTGCCGTATCTGCCACAGGGCCCATGACCTTAGGAGGCCCCTGCTGCTTTTTTTTTTTTTTTTTTTTTTTTAGTAGGCAGCTACCTGCTGGAGTAATCCCAGCAGGTAACGGGCTCTATTTACTTACCGATCCCTGTTCCTGCCGTCTTCACTTTCCCTTCTTCTCTCCAGGGTGTCCCGTGCTTCCCAAATCACGTCGCTGGGGCCCCTGGAGGGACGAAGGGGAAGCCAAAGCGGCCATGAGGAAGAGTGGGGATCGGTACGTAAGGTTGAGGGCGTGCGGCAAGAGTATTTGTTGGTCAGACCCCAGAGTATAATGATCCGTGGCCCAGGGGAGGTGAATGAACATAAAAATCAGTGTTACTCACCACTTCGGCGCGACTCCATGCTCTCTTCATAATGACGCAGATGTAACCCACGTATGTGATGTCATTGAAGAGGGCCTAAAACAGCAGAGAGTCACACTGGAGTGCAGGAGTGGTGAGTAACACTAGTTTTTATGTTTTTCACCTCCCCTGGGTCTCCGATCATTATATTCTGGGGTCTGAGAAGACCCCAAAGTATAATAATAGTTTGTTGGTGGTGTACCCCAAAATTTCCAGTTCTACCGAACCAGAAATTTTTGCAATATTTGCAATGAACACAGTAGGGGCCACAATAGGAAATAATACTGTGTGGCAAGGCTGCTATGGAACATTATATTGTGTGGAGGATCCGCTATATGACATTATACTGTGTGCAGGGGCTGCTATATGACATACTGTGTGGAGGGTCAGGGCCGGTTTTAGACAAAGTGGGGCCCTGGGCAAAATTAAAAGCGGGGCCCCAAATGCTGATATGCAAACAACACCATCGTCATGCAATGGCAACCCCTATAATAACACCTCCTTTCTGCCAACAAAAAAATAATAACAAGCCCCACACACAATTCTAATGAGCACCTTTGTACCACCTAATAGATTTTTGCACGCAGTCATCAGTTATTATAGCATCTCCTTATAAATAATAGTCCCTGCTTATAAATAATATTACACCTTTATCAGTAATAGCGCCCTTATAAATGATAAATAGTGCCCTGTATCAGTAATATTCCCCCTTATCAGTAACAGTCACCCCGTAAAAATAATACTGCTCCCTTATAAATAATAGCCCCCTCATAAATAATAGTTACCTTTATAAATAATAGTCCCCATTATCACTAATAGCCCCCTTTATAAATAAGCCCACTTAACAATTATACCACCCTTATAAATAGTTCCCCTCTTATAAATAATAGCTACACCTTATAATGGATGCCTTATATATAACAGTTCCCCCCTTATAAATAATAGCCCATCTTATAAATAATAGTTCCCCCTTATAATAGCCCCCTCATTTTTAAGTTTCCCAATTATATATAGTAACCCACCTTTATATATAATAGTTCTCCATTATACAGTGTCGGACTGAAGGGCCTTAGGCCCACCAGAGGAACTTGTTCTGGGGCCCCACCCAACAGCTTCCTGCTAACAGCCTACACTACGGCTCCTTCACTGAAGTCTTACATATGTGCTGACTATCTGGCGTTACTGAGTATGTTCCCAGTATAGTCAGCCCCTATAGTACTGTGCAGGCCCCAATAACTTCATGGCCAGTTCATGCACAGTACTGTATGGGGAATGACATGGCCATGGAGCCAGTGGCGTAACTAGGAATGGCTGGGCCCCAAGGCGAACATTTGACATGGGCCCCCCCCCAAGCCGCCGCCCCCAACCCCCCCCACACACACAAACCGCATTCCTGCGCACACTATTATGCCCCATAGTGGCCCCTGTACACGGTATTATGTCCCATAGTGGCCCCTGCACACGGTATTATGCCCCATAGTGGCCCCTGGACACGGTATTATGCAGCATAGTGGCCCCTGCACACAATATTATGCCCCATAGTGGCCCCTGCACACAGTAGTTTGCCCCATAGTGGCCCCAGCACACAGTAGTTTGCCCCATAGTGGCCCCGACACACAGTAGTTTGCCCCATAGTGGCCCCTGCACACAGTAGTTTGCCCCATAGTGGCCCCTGCACACAGTAGTTTGCCCCATAGTGGCCCCTGCACACAGTATTATGCCCCATAGTGGACCACCCATGAACGATTATTATACTCTGGGGTCTTTTCAGACCCCAGAGTATAATGATCGGAGACCCAGGGGAGGAGAGAAACATAGAAAACACTGCAACTTACCTCTTCCTCGCTCTGCTGCACTCCCGTGCGCTACTTCAGCCATCTTCAATGTCGGACCGTATCTTGCGCGATCCAGGCCGGCGTCGCGACGCATAATGACGTCGGCTGACGTCTGGGACGTCACCAAACAGGCCCGAAGCCTGCGGAGCGGCTGATAGGTGAGTTACAGTGTTTTTTTATGTTCGCTCACCTCCCCTGGGCCTTCGATCGTTATACTCCGGGGTCTCAAAAGACCCCAGAGTATAACGATAGCAGTGATTGTGGGGTTCGCGGTATCGACTGCCACAGGGCTCCGGGCCCCGTAATGTTCCGGGCCCTGTGGCAGTCGCTACCACTGCTACCCCGGTAGTTACGCCCTGCATGGAGCACTACACATATGTGCAAGATTATAGTGAGGGAGCTGTGATGCAGACATAGCACACAGGGCTGCCAGCAGGAATTTTGAGGCCCCCCCCCACAGTATAATGCTCCACATGGTATGTAATGCTCCACGGTATAAAATGCTTCTCTGAGCCCTCCACAGTTTCCCCACATGGTACATAATGCTACACAGTGGACCCACGCAGTATAAAATGCTCCCCTGAGCCCCCCATAGTAGCCCCACATGGTATATAAGGCTCCACACAGTATACTACCTCTTAATGGCCCCAGAAAGTACAATATGCTCCCCAGCAGGCCCACACAATATAATATGCTCCATACAGTATAATATGCATCCCACAGTGCCCCCCAGTATAATGCTCCACAGTGACCCCACACAATATAACATACTCCAGAATGGCCTCCACACAGTATAATATACTGCCCAGAGGAATTCCCCCAGCATAATGCTCCACAGTGGTCCCCCACAGTATAATATGCTCCCCACAGTCCCCCCCAGTATAATGCTTTACAATGGCCCCACAGAGTATAATATGCTCCTGAGAAGCCCCACACAATATAATAAACTCCACAGTGGCCCACACAGTATAACAGGCTCCCCACACTGCCCCTTTCCCCCAGTATAAAGCTCCACAGTGGCCCATAGTATAATATGGTCCCCAGAGGGCCCCCGCTAGTATAATGCTCCACAGTGCCCCCCACAGTATTTTGCTCCACAGTGGCCCCATGCAATATATTATGCTCCCCAGAGTGTCCCCCCAGTATAATTCTCCACAGTAGGCCCCGCACTGTATAATATACTCCCCAGAGGGCCCCCTAGTATAATGCTCCTTAGTTCCCCCCCCGAATAATGCCCCACAGTGGCGCCACGCAATATAACATGCTCCAGAATGGCCTCCACACAGTATAATATACTGCCCCAGTATAATGACCTCCCCCAGTATAATGCTCCACAGTGGCCCAAAACAGTATAATATGCTCTCCAGAGGGCCCCCCCCCCACAGTATAATGCTCCACGGTGGCCCCACACAGTATAATATGCTCTCCAGAGAGGCGCCCCAGTATAATGCTCCAAAGTGGCCCCAGAGAATATAACATGCTTTCCAGAGCCCCCCCCCCCCACATTATAATGCTCAACAGAGGCCCCATACTGTATAATATGCAATCCAGAGGGCCTCCCCGAGTAAAATGCTCCACAGTGGCCCCACACAGTATAATATGCTATCCAGAGAGACCCCCCCAGTATAATGCTCCACAGTGGCCCCACACAGTATAATATGCTATCCAGAGGGCCCCCTCCCCAGTATAATGCTCCAAAGGGGCTTCACACTGTATAATATGCTATCCAGAGGGCCCCCTCTCCAGTATAATGCTCCACAGGGGCCCCACACAGTATAATATGCTATCCATAGAGCCCCCTCTCCAGTATAATGCTCCACAGGGGCCCCACACAGTATAATATGCTATCCAGAGGGGCCCCCCAGTATAATGCTCCACAGTGGCCCTACACAGTATAATATGCTATCCAGAGGGCCCCCGCCCCAGTATAATGCTCCACAGTTGCCCTACAGACTCCCTTAGTGCTAGTATTATATTATACTCTGGGGTCTCTTTAGAGTATAATTATCAAAGGCCCGGGGAGGTAAGGGAAAATAGCAAAGTTATACTTACCTTGTCTTACCTCTCCTGGGCCTCCTCGCGCTGCTCCGCTATCCCCGCCAGGCTTCCTCTTCTCTGCGGCTGATGTCACGTGATTGGGCCTCAGCTCTTACGCGAGGCACGCCCCACGTGAACGTGGCCTCAGCGGTGATGTACGGAGCGCCAGAAGATGAAGTTGGATGCAAGGACAGGTGAGTAAAAATGTTTGTTATTTTTACTCACCTCGGAAAGGGGCCCTGTGGCATCAGGCTCCGGATCCCGGGGGCCCCTTTGGGGTCGGGGCCTTGGGCAATTGCCAAGTTTGCCCCCCCCCTAACGCCGGCCCTGTGGAGGAGCCACTATGTGACATTATACTGTGTGCAGGGGCTGCTTTATGACATTATACTGTGTGGAGGGGTCACTATCTGACATTATACTGTGTGCAGGATACTGTGTGGAGGGGCCACTATGTGACATTATACTGTGTGCAGGGGCTGCTATGGGACATTATACTTTGTGGAGGGGCCGCTATGGGACATTATACTGTGTGGAGGGGCCGCAATATAACATTATACTGTGAGGAGGGGCTGCTATGGGACATTAAACTGTCTGGATGCCACTTTGGGACATTATAGTGTGTGTAAATGGGATGTTATACTGTGTAGAGGCCAGGAAAGGGGGCACTATGCCATGGGGAGGGGGGACTCAAGTCAAAAGACTGCTATGTGTTCCAGTCTTTGTCAGTTACGCCCCTGCTCTCATTGTTATTGCTATATGGATGACATTTATTTTCTCACCTATATTAGACATTGCTCATATTGTGCTTTAATTGGGGTTTACTCGGGGACGCCCCCAAGATATCCCTGTATTTCCACTGTGTGTATGTGTATAGTACTATCCCATAACAATATATCCGTATAAACTGGGTTCTTACTAACACTGCCTCCCTCCCTCATATGTTATATGCATGCCACGTTCACTGTGCATGGTCTGACTATGATATGGTACTAACGGCATTTGATTTTGCCAAGAAGCATTCATTCACCTTTTAAATGGTGCCTTCATGAGTCACTCCTTACTAATCTGGTCCTGTCCCAGGAAATTACTGATCCCCTACTTTCAAGAAAACATGACTCCTGACTCTGACCTGGCATAGGTTTGGATGGCCTTTAAGGCATCTATGTGGGGCAAATTTTTCTTGGCAGAAGCCAAGCCCAACTAAGAATAAGCTGGATAGACTGACAATTGCTCATCAAAGGTCACCAAACCTAAGGCTATCTATGATACCAAATTGTAGTTAGATGTGGTCTTACTTGATCGCACTGAGAAAGCATCGAGGTGGACTCAAGCGACTTATTATAAATGAGCTATTAAGCCGGAACGTCTCTTGGCCAAAATACTTTGAGACAAAGAGCTAATCAGGTTCACTCCATCCAGCTTAAACCCAGCCACACTACCTCACATCCTGACCGAATTTATAGGAAATTTCATTAGTTTTACTTCAAACTACATTCTCAGACCTCGGGGTTTTCCCCAGCTTCGATTCCATACTTTTCTGTAGCTGAGAGAGACCGCATTAATGCCTCAATAACTAACAAGGAGGTCAAATATGCTCTTAAATGCTTTAAATTGGGTAAGGTGCCTGGTCTGGATGGCCTGTTGGCTCATTATTACAAGAAATATTTACCTATTCTTTCGCCTCACATTATTGGCTATTGTAACCACGTATTAAAGGGCAACAATATGCCGCCGGGTTTCCTTGACACACTAATTACTGTTATTCCCCTTCAAGTATTGCCCCATTTCTCTTATTAATCTGGACACTAAAATATTCATGTCAATCCTTGCCACTCGCTTAAACTCCCTGTTGCCCTCCCTGGTGCATCCAGACCAGGTTGGGTTCATACCAGGATGACAGGCCCTGGAGAACGTCCATAGGTTAGCTAATATAATTTATTGGACGCATACCTCCTCCACTCCAGTGACGATCCTTGGATTAGACATCGAAAAGGCCTTCGATAGTATCTCTTGGGATTACCTATTTGGGGTCTTACAGAGAATGGCATTCAGGGGTCCTTTTCTTCAGTCTCTAAGTTTTGATTTATTTTAACCCGCTTGCCCACTTGAAACTCCCTACCTCCTCACCCCAACCAATCCATATTTTCAGGGGTACTCGACAAGGTGCCCGATCTTGCCCAGCTTCTTTTCATTAGCCTTGGAGCCGCTAGCTGTACTCATCTGAACCAATGCGGATATCTCAGTAGTCACTGTTGGGTCTAACACCTATAAATACAACCTCTTTGCAGATTATCTAATTCTGATCCTTACCAAGCCCTTGACGTCCCTTCCCAACCTGATTAAAGTCTTGGACACTTTCTTGGGACTTTCAGGTCTTAAAATTAATACCCTTAAGTCAGAGGTCTTCTTTTGCAATACTCCATCTCATACTCAAAAACTCATTACCCTAAACTTTCAAAACACATTCCATCTCGTACTTGGGAGTGAACATTACCCCCTCCATTGAACCTATATAAAGAAAACTACCCTAAGTTATATAGATCTATTAGAGGTGACCTTACTAAATGAAACTTTTCTTATCTTTCCTGGCTAGGGCGTATCCATATGATAAAAATGGCAATCCTTCCACGCCAATTATATTTTTTTCAGAAAATAGAATCCGGCTATTAACAGAGATCAGTAGAACTAGTGGTTTAAATCCTATACAGTGCTGAGAGATAGGTCCCAGCACCCAAACACATTCACCAATGCCATCCGCGAAGCCAGATGGACTTTGCAGAATTTGCGGTCCAGGTTATCACCACAGAAACACGTATGAGAAACAAACACTCCACAATCAGAAATCAAACCAGAACCCACGATTAACTCACAAGGACAATCAGAATCAGAAGGACAAATCAGTAGAGTGAATGTCCAGGCCAGTAGTCAGGTCAGGAGGAAACATCTAAGCCAGAGTCAGGAGACACACTGCTTTCTGGTCTCAAGCCAAGGGTCAGTTCCTAGAGATCACATCAGGGTCAGAATCAGGAGACAAACTTTTTTTCGGTATCAAGTCAAAGGTCAATTATTAGCAATTACGTCAGGATCAGGAGGCAAATTTTCTGATATTAGGCCAAGGTTCAGTTCTAGAGCTCAGTATAAAGTTGTGCAGCACATATTACAAATTATATATCTATTTATGTTACTACTAATCCCACACAGAAAATGTCATAAAAAATCAAAGTGAGACCAAATATTTTTTGTTCATCCTACCTACCAAAACAGGAAAAAACATTATTTTAATAGCAATGTATACCAAAAAAGAAAATGTTATTGGTCTTAGAATGAACACATAAGCAAAAAGTTTTGGTTTTTTTTTTAACCGGTAAAACAACAAAATACATACAGTGTGATAATTGAAATGACTGTATGACGAACACCATAAAAAATGCTGAAATAGCTATAATGTTTTTTTCATCCCCTCCAAAACATTGATGAAAGTTACTCAAAACATAAAATGGTGCCATTCAAAAAAACAACTCATTCTGCAAAAAAAAACAACAAAAAACAATATGGCGCTGAGCAGCCACCAGAGTTGCCGGGTCTCTGCTGTGTTATACACCAGAGGCCCGGCGCTAATGCCTGCGATCAGTGCCTGCATTGATCGCGGGCATTAACCCCCCGTTGCTTCGGTCAAAGCTGACCTAGGCGTCATTTTGCCGGGCGACATCCAGGGCCAGCGTCCCATTAGCATGACAGTCGGGAGCCTATTGAAAGCTCCCAGGCTTGACTGCCATTTACTTCTATTGCAGGCTGCTCCATGCAGCCTAAATATAGAAGTGCCGATATTTTGCAATGCATTGCAATGCATTAGCATTGTAATGAATTGCATTAGTGTTCAGACCCCATGGGGATCGAGACTCCTTGGAGGTCTAATAAATGCAGAAATAAAATTTTTAAAAAAGTTAAAAAAAAAATGTTAAAAAATTCAAATCACCACCCCCTTTCCCTAGAACACACATAAAAGTACTTAAATACTGTGAAACACATACATATTAGGTATTCCAGTGTCCAAAAACACCCAGTCTACAAATCTCTAAAAATATTTTTCCTGTACGGTGAATGCTGTTGCGGGAAAAAAAAATCACAAGTGCCGAACTGCCACTTTTTTTTCGCTGTTTTGCCTCTGATAAAAATTTGAATAAAAAGTGATCAAAGCAATAGACATTCCCCAAAATGGTATAACTAAAATAGTAAAAAGTACACCTGACCCCGCAAAAAAAAGACGCCCTATGCATCCCGTACACAGAAATATAAAAAAAATTATGGGTGTCAGAATATGGTGAATTTAAGAAAAATAAATTTTTTTTCAAAGTTTTACATCTTTGTTAATGTAAATAAAAGTATATAAATACAGGTAACATATCATTTTGGCTGCAGAGTGAACACCGTAAAAACAAAGCCCGTAGGAAAGTTGCACAAATGCACCCTTTCTCCAATTCCACCCAATTCTGAATTTTTTTTCAGCTTCCCAGTACATTGTACAGAATAATAAATGGTACCATTATGAAGAACAATTTGTCCCGCAAACATTAAGCCCTCATATGGCTCTGTGAACATAAAAATAAAAAAAGTCATGGGGTTTGGGAAGCAGGGAGTCAAAAAACGAAAATAAAAAAATCACTGGCGGGAAGGGGTTAAAAAACAACAACAAACACAGTGTCCTTCAGGCCCTAACTAGGCCAGATCCTTAAGGGGTCACCAATGTAATAAATTCAGAATAATAAAAAACAGGTAGATGAAGTGGACAATTCAGTCAGCAAAAAACAAATTTACAATGCATTTATTTCTTAACCACTTCTGTACTGGGACAATTTCTGGTCCAGGACCAGACACATGTGCGGTTTTGAGGGCTGTAACATTTTTATCATATGCGTTATTCAGCTAATTTCTGCGTCTTTTTTCAGTGACACATAGGGCTTTATTTTTAAGCTGTTTTTATTTTTGCATGTGTTTTCATTTTTTTTTATATCCGGGAAAATATAAACAAAAGAGAAGGGAAAACGTGTCTGTTTTTCACTTTTCTTTTTTTTTTTAATTTAATAACACAAAGTGCTACTAAAAAACTTTATAAGGCTGAGGCCCCACGTTGCAGAAACACAGCTTTTTTTGTTGCAGATTTTGCTGTGGTTTTTTGAGCCAATACCAAGAATGGCTACAAAAGGAATGGAAAATATATAGTAAGCTCTTATACTTCTACCTTCTCCTAAATCCACTCCTGGCTTTGGCTAAAAAAAAAAACGCAGCAAAATCTGCAACAAATAAAGCTGAGTTTCTGCAACGTGGGGCCTCAGCCTAAAATAGTTTTTCCTCTCCATGATGGTAATTTTTATTTCTTATGGTTTTGTCAGGGGTGGGACTATAACCTGTAATAAGGTCATTTTATTGGTGTATTATTTTATTTATTTTTTTAATTATTTTATTTACATTTTTTTTTTAGGACCCAGCAGCTCTAACATACGCTGATACCGGCGGATCACGTGACCGCCTGGTCAGAGGGGAGCCACAAGATGGCGGTGCCAATAGCGGTGTATACAGTGCTCATTGAGCGCTGTATACACAGCGATTGGTAAGGAAGGAAAGGTAATAAACCGGTACGGCCTTGCAGAACAAAGCAACCACCCCTTGGATGTATATAGTCTATGGGCGGTATGGAAGTGGTTAAAAATATAAAAGCTACTGGAGTTTTAAAAAGGTATTGTGTTGTTCATTTTCTTCAGTTTAGAGTTTTCATGATTCTAACTATTTTTAACTATTTGCTGGTTTTTCTATCCAGCTAAAGAATAACTCTAAAATCTTTTTTTTGGGTCTCATTTTCATCAGAATATGTAGCAATTATGGTACTGTATGTTTTGGGAGATTCGAGCATTATTATCCTGATGCCATTCTGCTTTCGATGTTTGGATGTATAGTAGCAATCAAAATGACCATACTTCCTAAATTCATGTACCTTTTTGAAACATTACCAGGCAGGGAGCTTAAAGCGCTACAGGCATCAACCTTCTGATTTGTTTCGGCACCTAAAAGAAACAGGGTATCTAAAGATATTATGATGACTAGCAAACGGCATGGGAGTCTGACAATACCTGATATACAGAAATATCATTGGTGGCACCCTTGGGATGAATACCAGCATGGTCAAAACTCCAAGGTTATTATATCTATGGAATGGAATGGAAATTGTGGCTGACACCCATAAAACCTAATTCCCTTTTATGGTCAACGTCACATCTCCATCTAAAGGAACCTTTATTGGGGCCCATTGTGTTCACGAGAGATGTGTGGCGAATTTGCTCCAAAAAGTTCCCACTGTCCTCTGACCTCAAAGGGGACTATTTCAATGTCTCAGGACAATGACACTCATGCCATTTGACTCATTACAAACTACTTTTCAACTGCCCTCCTGTTTTAGTTACCACTACATTCAACAACAAACATTTGTAATGCGCTTTTCTCACAATAGACTCAAAGCGCAGGAGATTAAATATTGTAAGTTTCCTATTTGGTAGTTCTGAAGACTCTTTGCCCACTATTTGAAAAACTATGTAATCTGGGATCTTCTATTAGCAGGCTGATCTCTGTTATTTACAGATCCCTAACTGGAATGCCTACAAAGACATCCATATACTGTATGGACAGGTGGGAAACTTTCCAGGAGAGACCATTATCCCCTCCTTCCACAGTAAAAATATGCACCTTATGAATATTGCTTTGCATGTATGGTATAATATTGTATTTTTTTATTGTGCAGAAAAATTTTCAATAAAAAACACAACAGATAAAAAAAGAATATGTAGCAAATACCTAAATTATCCTCAGTGGCAATTTATCAGCTTATTTTTTTTTTATAAGCATTCTAATCTTGCATTTCTACACAATTTACTTTGGTGAACTTTAGTTGCGCTTTAGGCATTGCAGACAATGTGAGCAGGCAGATCTTAAGATGGGAACAGAAAAGTAGCCAGATTCCCTGATAAGATAAAAAGTGAATTTCAGAATAGATTTACATAAACAATTGAATCTAGAGTCCGTGATCCCAGCAATACACTAATCGAACACAGCTAAAAGTAGCCAACACTGTAAGAAATTGACCAATGATTGCAAATGGTAGTGATATACATGTGACTTTTAGGAACACAATTGCCGAAATCCTTGATTTCGCAAGCAACATGCAATTTTTCAACTTAATCCAGAGGATAAGAAAAAAATGACCAGCGCTCACTAAGGACGTCCGGATAAGTACTCTTTATTGAATTCCAAACACACTATGTGTTTCGTGGGAACAGGTACCCCTTTCTCAAGTGCAGACTATGGAGTATGAAACTATGAACATATGAGCTCCCTTATAAATGCTCAGCTGAAAAGGGTGCACTGTCTGAGCACCACACCTGCACACTAGAAGGAACCGGAGTCTCGGCGCACACATCGTCGGCTTGAAAAGGGGACTGGCCTGACCATATAAAATGAGGTGGGAGAGACATAAAAATGAATCATATGGCTAAAAACAATAAAATACATTCATACAATTCAAAGATGAGAAATTGATAGCTATGAGTATGGGACCAAAAACGTGTAAATCAATAAATACTATCTATATCTACCCATATCTATGAAAGCAAAAATGCGTAAATGAATAAATAAATATATAATGTGCAAGAAAACGTAAAAATTATAATCCGTATTAGTAAAATATATATATAAAAAAAAAAAGATCAAAAAATGTATAAATGTATATGAATAACTTAATAAACAAATTTGATGAATGTACAAACATAGAGCAGTGTAAATGATTGAACATACTTGACAAATAGTGGATTTCCATACCAAAAGAAATTTATGATCCAAGAACTGACCTGTTTCGTCAAAAAGTAGAGATTCAGGTCTCCAGAAAAGTTTGTTCAGAGCTTCCTGTGAGGTCTGAGGTAGTTCTGAATCTTTTAGGGTTACAGTACCTTGATCTGTATCAGCGAACATATGAAACCGTTGATTAGTATATCGGTCCACAAGATCCTTTATGGGTCCGAGATCTGATGAAATCCATTTCATCGGTGAAGGGTATGTAAAAGACGAGTGAAAGGGTAGCTTCTAGGCGTCGAGACTGTTGTTGGCAGATATCACAGTCCCAATCCAACGTCTCCGTAACACTCCGGATGGATGAGGCCAACGACCAGAGCATACAATGAGTGACAATCTAAAAAAAAAGCGTAATTCAGTTAATCAAATTGAGAGATAAGGAATACACAGACAGTGAGGAGGCCAAACGTGGATGAATAGACCAGTATAGATGAACTCTCACCTGGTAGAGTCCACTAATACCCCTTATCGAAAAACCACTACACTAAACACTTCACAGTCTTTTTAGGGCTCCCCCAGTACTAACTCCTATAGCCACTTACCATACATTTTTCTGTAATAGACACCTCACAATCAAAAATAGTACCAAATGTACTAAGAACTAAGGGCTGTAGAGGAGGACAGAAAAATAGAGGAAAAGGTGAGTCCAAACCCCAAAAGAAATAAAAATGACCCTCCAATATCTTTAACCTCTCCAAGTACACCTTAACCCAAGCAAAAACATTCTGCCCTGAACAAAAAATCAATGACCTAGATTTATTTATCAATCTGAATTCTTTCATCAGAAAGAATTCAGATTGATAAATCAATTGATAAGTAAAGATTGATAAACACATCATTTACAAATAATAGAGAGTACACAAAGCTTGGAAGCTGCACACTCCCAACTGTCTCTTCCACCTCAAACCTAGATCACCTTAATATCCCCTGCACTACAGGGGCAGTAACATTGAAGCTTTTTATTCCCCTGTGGCTGCAGATTTCCGAAACCTAAATAAAAGCCCTTTAGTGGAAGAGCAACTTCAATAACAAAGAAAAAGCAGCACTTAAATCCCTGATGTCTAATCAACAGATAGTTAACTGGAATGCAGATAAGGGTGGGAGGATAGTAATCAAAGACAGGGAAGTATATACTCACGGGAGTATATACACGCACAGGGAGACACATCTCTGGCTTAAACTCACTCACCCACAACCTCTCACAATATATAGATATACTGTTACAGAGATATGTGCTGAAACCTTCTTCCCTTAAAGATTCAGCTAGTCTAATAAGAGACTCTTCCCCATGGGATGGAAAACCACTTGTATATGGGTGACCTTGGATGTCACTGCACTTTATAGTGGAAGAGTGAAGAAATCAGGCGATACCTTTTAGAGTATATTTGATAGTAAGCTTTCAAGAGTGCTAGCTCTCTTCTTCAGACATGGTGTAATACTAGAAACTGAAAATTCACACTATTTATACACACAAAAGACATGGATCTTCAAAAGGATCTTGGAATAACAAAATGCAATATACTTAGAGAAATTATTTACAACAGGTCAGGAAATAAACAGTCTGGAAAATTTGTGGTGCGTGACAGAGGGATCTGTTATCTGTTTGCAATGAGGTGATTTGTGACCCTCACAGTTCATACATAGTGTGACATGAAGCTGGCATGAATATTAAGTCCAAATTGCAGAGTTTGAAATTTTTGCATTAACTTGTATTCCCATTCCTTTTTCTCTCTCTGCGTCTTAAAATGTCCCATTAAAACCACAACCCGCAAATCTTTAATAGAGTGGTCTTCTCCGGAGAAATGTGCGGCCATTGTTCTGCTGTTATTAATGGTGGTTCTGTGTGAGTTCATGCGCTGACTAAGTCTCTGGCCTGTTTCCCCCACATAGAGGCCTGTGGTGGGACATTGCACACACATTATGAGATACACCACATTGGAAGACCTGCAGGAAAATGTCCCCCTAATTCTGTGCGCCTGTTGTGAATGTGGGATACATACGCTGTCAGTGGTGTGGATGTGCTTGCAGGTCATGCACCTGTTTTGCAGGAAAAGTGAGGTGCCATTTTCAGTTGGGGCCTTCAGGGCACTCCGGACATAATACGCCTCAAGTTTGGTGGTTGTCGAAAGGAAAGGAGGGGGGGACTGGAAATATG
Organism: Leptodactylus fallax; assembly: GCA_947044405.1. Lineage (NCBI taxonomy): Eukaryota > Metazoa > Chordata > Amphibia > Anura > Leptodactylidae > Leptodactylus > Leptodactylus fallax. The sequence continues at coordinate 7,923,050 of CAMRHE010000024.1, forward strand.
TCCTTGAGTCTGTTGTCTCTATGTAGCACAGATTGGAGCTCCTTGGCAATCCTTCGTAGGATCTCCAGCTGTGGGATGTAGGTGACAACTAGGGGCACTCGGACTTCTTTCTGGGTCTCTTTATATGTGAGCAGACTGTCTCTGTTAATGGCTGCTGCTTTGTTTAATTGGTTGTCCGTCACTTTTGGTTTGTATCCCAGAGAAATTTCGTCCTCAGATCCTGGAGGTGCTTGTCCAGGTCTGCTTTGTCAGAGCAAATACGATTGTATCGTATAGCCTGGCTGTAGATAATATATTGTCTTGTGTGCTTGGGGTAAAATGTAAAAGGTATTGCCTGATTTCTTCACTCTTCCACTACTTTCTATGGCTAACATGGTGTAACATTATACTACTGCACTTTATAGTAACATCCCACATGAGAAAAGTCTAGGAGTAGTTACCAGAACACTTGAGTTGGATACATCAATACCACCTCTACAGAGAGAGTTTGTTCTGAAGGGTATTAGTTTCATCCTGGAACATATTGTGTTTCACTTCGAGCCTCAGATATATTATTATTATTGTTTATTTATATATAGCACCATTAATTCCATGGTGCTTTACAGTTAAGTGTTTACATACGGTACACAAAATATACAAAACAAATATGATACTAACAGTGACCAACTGGCACAGTGGGATAGAGGGCCCTGCCCGCAAGGGCTTACAATCTATGAGGGAAGAGGGATAGAGACAGAAGGTGGGGGGTAGAGGCTGTACAGATGGTGATGTGGTGACAGTAGCGTTATTGAAGGATGTAGGCCTTCCTGAATAGGTGAGTCTTCAGGGCCTTCTTGAAGATTGTGATTGTGGGGGACAGTCTTATGTGTCTGGGTAATGAGTTCCAGAGTACGGGGGATGCACGGGAGAAGTCTTGGAGACGATTGTGTGAAGAGCGTATAAGAGCAGAGCAGAGTAGGAGGTCTTTGGAGGATCGGAGGTTACGTGTGGGCAGATAGCAGGAGATTAGGTTGGAGATATATGAAGGGAACAGGTTGTGGAGGGCTTTGTATGTCATCGTTAGTAATTTGAACTCAATTCGCTGGGCAACGGGTAGCCAGTGAAGGGGTTGGCAGAGGGGAGCCACCAATGAAGAACGGGGAGAGAGGTGTATTAAGCGAGCAGCACAGTTTAAGGTGGACTGGAGGGGGGGCGGAGTGTTTGCTGGGAGGCCATGGAGAAAGGTGTTATAGTAGTCTAGGCGGGAGATTATGAGGGCATGGACTAGAATCTTTGTAGTTTCAAGGGTTAGGAAGGAGCGGATTCGATGGATGTTCTTGAGTTGGAGGCGGCAGGAGGTGTTGAGGGTTTGAATATGTGGCTTGAAGGATAGGTCAGAGTCTAAGGTTATCCCAAGGCAGCGGACCCATGGGACTGGGGTGAGTGTGGTTCCATTAACTATGATAGATGGGTCAGTTAGAGGGGCCGTGCAAGGAGGCGTGAAGATTTTGAACTCCGTTTTCTCCATGTTGAGTTTGAGAAAGCGGGAGAAGAGAAAGGAGGCTACGGCTGCTAGACATTCTGGGACTCTGCACAACAGAGAGGTAATTTCTGGTCCAGAGAGATACATTTGGGTGTCGTCAGCAGAGCAATGGTAATGGAAACCATGAGATTCTATGAGTTGGCCAAGGCCGAGGGTGTAGATGGAGAACAGGAGGGGTCCTAGGATGGAGCCTTGGGGGGCACCTACAGAAAGAGGTCGTGGTGGGGTGGTGGTGTGTGAGTGGCAGACACTGAACATGCAGTTGGTGAGGTATGAGGAGATCCTGGAAAGGGCCAGGTCTGAAATGCCAAGAGATGAAAGCGTTTCTAACAGGAGGGAATGGTTAACTGTATCAAAGGCAGAGGAGAGGTCGAGGAGGAGAAGGACAGAGTAGCGACGCTTGGCTTTAGCAGTTAGAAGGTCATTAGTGACCTTGGTTAGGGCAGTTTCTGTGGAATGATGGGGTCTGAAGCCTGACTGTAGTCTGTCAAAGAGCACGTTGGACGAGAGATAGGAGGATAGTTCGGAGTGAATGTGTTGCTCCAGCAATTTTGAGGCATATGGGAGCAGTGAGATGGGGTGACAGTTGGCTGGAGAGGACGGGTTAAGGGAGGGTTTCTTAAGTATAGGTGTGACGGTAGCATGTTTGAAGGTGGAAGGGAAAGATCCATTGGTTAGGGATAGGTTGAAGAGATGGGTTAGGGCAGGAGTAATGACTTCAGAGAGGATGATATGTGACTGGATCGGGTCAAGTGCGCAGGAGGTGAGGTGGGATTTAAAGATTAGGGTGGAGAGCTTTTCATCAGTAACGGTGGAGAAACAGGTTAAAGAAGAAGAGCACCAAGCAGTTTGGTAGAGTGGTTGTCAGGAGTGTAGGGTGAGACTGTCTATGATGGTGTCAATTTTGCTTTTGAAATAAGAGGCAAAGTCATCAGCTGTGATAAGTGATGTCAGAAGGGGCTCAGGAGGACAGAAAAGGGAGTTGTAGGTAGTGAATAGTTGTTTGGGGTTGCGGGATAGGACAGATATTAGTGTGGAGAAGTAGACGTGCTTTGCAGAGGTGAGTGCGTTCTTGAATGTGAGTACTGCCTCTTTGTACCTAAGGAAGTCCTTCTGGGAGTGGCTTTTCTTCCAGAGGCATTCTGCAACCCATGAGGCACGTCTCAGTTTTTTAGACAGGTCAGTGAGCCAGGGTTGCCTATTGATCAGTCGGGCTCTGGTGTTAGTGAAGGGGGCCACAGAGTCAAGGGCTGAATTGATGGTGGTATTATAGAAATCAGCGGCAGTATCTGCGTCCTGGAGTGAGGATATGTCAGCGAGCGGTAGGAGAGAGCATGCGGATGTCAAGACGATTAAGGTTCCTGTGGGGGTGTGTTGGTTTAGGGGTTGTAGGGTCTATTACAGAGGAGAGGGCAGAGAATGTCAGCAGGTTGTGGTCAGAGAGCATGGACAGAGAGTTAGAGAGGTTGACTAGAGAGCAAAGGCAGGTGCATATGAGGTCCAGCTTGTGCCCCTTTGTCTGGGTGGCAGAGGAGGACCATTGAGAGAGACCAAAAGGAGGCAGTGAGATGTACCTTCAAACCTGTGGAACGGCTATGGACACTAGGTTTGCCCCTAATTTTGCTAATGTCTTTATGGGTTATTTTGAGGAGTCATTCATATATAATCAACACCCATAGAGACAAAATCTCACCTACTACAAAAGGTATATCAATGAAATTCTCTTTATATGGGAAGGTACAAATAAATCCTTTATGAATTTTTTTCCACCTACCTCATTCAAAACCATTTGGGGATCACTCTATTGAGGAAATCCACAGATAGTGAGATTGAATTTTTGGACCTAGTACTGATGGGCAATTACAACATCTGTACTAAAATCTTTTTCAAAATGGTTGACTGTAACAGTCTTCTTGATTATTGGAGTCTCCATCACAAGAAGTGGATGGATAATGTACCCTATGGTCAACTACGTAGAATCAGAAGGAACTGTACAGATGATAGGGTCATCATTCAACATTTCCGAGAAAAACATTATCCAAAGAGACTTATAGAAGCAGTCCACATTAGAGCTGAGAAGCTCAAGCAAGTAGATTGCCTAGTGCATAAAAATTACCACCTATAACTCTGCACACACTTTAACTAGGTCTACTTTACAGAAATACTGGCTGGTACTATTAAATGACCTATATCTCTAAACCACGCTGCCAAATCAACCAGGAATTACCTTTAGGGTAGCCAAGACTCTCAAAAACTTTCTGGTACCTAGTAGATTGAGAGTTAAGAGACCTCCAATTGACACCTCTAGTAAATCAGTCATCCAAGGGAGTTTCCAGTGCAATCACACGAAATTCAAGTGCTGTCTTGCCATCAGCCATCGATCCAGCAGTTTCATTAATCTTAGTCACACCACTGGAGAGAGCTTTAATATAAAACAATTCTTGAGGCTAAGGCTCCACGTAGCGGGAAGCAGCAAAAAGCACTGCGGGGAAGACATCGCGGTTTTTCCCGCAGCGCTTTTCACAGAAAAACATCTGCGGACTTTCGGCAACAATTATACCTATATGGAAACCAACGGCATTTCTGTAGGTATAATCCATGTTATGATTTCCAAAACCGCAACGGTTTTGGAAATTTCAGCGTGTCCGCAGCGTGTATTTTCCCGCAGTGTGGGGATGGGATTCCAGTGAAAATCCCATCCACTATACAGTGACTGTAAAACACCACGTGGGGCCCTGGCCTAAATTATGCTTCATCTGTTGTTATCTATCTGTAAGAATGCCCCTGTGGCCTCCAGTATGTGGGGAGAACAACCATGTGCCTTAGAGCATGGGTTAACAAGCACTTCTCCAATGTAAATAATGGATACCCCAAACATAGTGTCTCCCATCACACTACAATCAGCCACAAGTGTAATATTAAAGGCTTCACAGTGATTCTGATTGGCCAAGTCTCTGAAGTTTCTGGGCACCAGAATGACCAGAGAGAGATGTTCTGGATCTACAGATTAAACACTTTGACTCTGGCCTTAACAAGTGCCTGGAAAATGTATTTTATTGATCCATTTGTTTATTGATTTATTCATATACATTTATCCATTTACTGATCTGTTTTTTATATATATTTTACTAATATGGATTATAATTTTTACATTTTTGTGCACATTATTGATATATTTATTTATTTACACGTTTTGCTTAGATATGGGTATTTATAGACAGTATTTATTGATTTACATGTTTTTGCTCCCATACTTATGGTTATCAATTCCTCTTCTTTGAATTGTACTAATGTATTTTATTGTTTTTAGCTATATGATTCATTTTTATATCTCTCCCTCCTTATTTTATATGGTCGGGCCAGTGCCCTTTTCAAGCTGACGCGTCCATCTATTAGTGATGTATGCGCTGGGACTCTGCCACTTTCTAGTCTTTTAGGCTTGGCGGCAACACCCGCAGGTGAGACTCCATTTACACTGGTCTATTCAACCACGTTTGGTCTCTTCACTCTCTGCGTGTTCCTTATCTCCCAAATTGGCGAATGGAATTACGCTATGTGCCGCTCAGCATGTGTTTATTTTTTTTAGATTGTCATTCGCAAGCAACATGGCATTCTTACACTTCCTGCTATTAATATGGCCAAATTGTATTGCTTGCTTACAATAGGAAGCCTTTGCAGCATATGAGAAATTCCCTCTATAATCATTATACTGTCCAATCACGAATCTTTCCACAGGAATTGAGTATTAATAATTCATAAGGTTTAGAAGCTGCACATTCTTAACCCTGATTGTACTATGCTCATGAACCACACATCTTAACATACCTCCTATGACACATTATATAAAAAAACAAGCTCCATATTCAAAGGGCATGTCCTGGATTTAAAAAAAAAGGCCTTAATCAGCAATGTGAGAAAAAAAACAGCTATTAGTCACTTCAAAGCCTTGACGCTCTGACGTCGACTCTCTGTTGGTCCAACTGGTCTTTTCTAGCTGTACTGCAGTGATGAAATAGTGACCATGCGCACAACATTATTGCATCCATTCGCTACCCTCAGTGGAATATTTTTTTTATCACCTTTACTGCTTGGAGACCATTGAAAAAAAAAAAAACTAGGCAAGAATAAGTTCACACCTGCGTTGGAGACTTCACCGTAGAAACTGCTAGAAATTGGCAAAGAGAAAAGTCCTGTATGGACTTAGACTAAGGGTTCTGTCGGGAACCATGGGACGGATTGGCAGATATGTGAACCTAACCTAATCCATTTGGTGCTCAGCAAGGCTGCCTGAAGCCAATCAAAAGAGTGCTGGTACCAATCATATTTGCTTTCTGGAACAGGAAAGCAAGTAAAAAGGTATGAATGGCTGCTATAAAGTCAAGTTTCCCTATGATTATTTTAAACGGTCAAGAGGGCACAGGTATAGAGGTTTTATTATCAGTGACACCAGTGACCTATAACATGACAAAAACAGAATGAGATGTTTAACCCGTTAGTGACTGGCCTGCTTTAGGCCTTGATTTACCAAACCCTATAACATTTTTATTTTTCAATCAATTTAACTGTATGAGGGCTTATTTTTTGCAAGACAAGTTGTAGTGTTAAATGGCACAATTTTGAGGTAGATATACCTCACTGATTCACCTTTATTAACTCTTTCTGAGAAGGAATAGAAAAAAATAAACAGCCATTTTGCCTTTTTGCATTGTCTATAAATTTAGAGACATTCATCATGCCGCTTAAATAACTTGATAAATTTATTCATTGGGTTGATACATTTAAATTGATACCAATTTTCTACAGTTTTGTTAAGTTTTACTGCGTTTGGAAAGTAAAAACCCTTTTTGTAATAACAATTTTCTTCCATCGCACTTTTCAAGACCCATAATTGTGTGATGGCTTATTTTTTTGTGGGAAGACCATAAATTGATGTTGATTCCATTTTGGGGAACATAATGCTTTTTGGATTGCTTGTTATAACATTATTTTCAGTGGTCGACAGCAATTCTAGCTTCATTTTTTTAGATTTTTTTTTTAATGCCATTCAGCCTGCAGGTGATATGGGTCATTAGGGACATGCAAATACCCTATACAGTGCTGGCCAAAAGTACTGGCACCCCTGCAATTCTGTCAGATAATACTCAATTTCTTCCAGAAAATGATTGCAATCACAAATGCTTTGGTAATAATATCTTCATTTAATTTGTCGTCAATGGAAAAAAGCCAAATTGGATATAATTACACACCAAACATAAAAAAGGGGATGGACAAAAGTATTGGCACCCTTTGAAAAATCATGTGATGCTTCTCTAATTTGTGTAATTAACAGCACCTGTTACTTACCTGTGGCACATAACAGGTGGTGGCAATAACTAAATCATACTTACAGCCAGTTGAAATGGATTAAAGTTGACTCAACCTCTGTCCTGTGTCCTTGTGTGTACCACATTGAGCATGGAGAAAAGAAAGAAGACCAAAGAACTGTCTGAGGACTTGAGAAGCAAAATTGTGAGGAAGCATGAGCAATCTCAAGGCTACAAGTCCATCTCCAAAGACCTGAATGTTCCTGTGTCTACCGTGCGCAGTGTCATCAAGAAGTTTAAAGCCAATGGCACTGTGGATAACCTCCCTAGATGTGGACGGAAAAGAAAAATTGACGAGAGATTTCAACGAAAGATTGTGCGGATGGTGGCTAAAGAACCTCGACTAACATCCAAACAAGTTCTAGCTGCCCTGCAGTCCGAGGGTACAACAGTGTCAACCCGTACTATCCATCGGAGTCTGAATGAAAAGGGACTCTATGGTAGGATACTCAGGAAGACCCCACTTCTGACCCAGAGACATAAAAAAGCCAAGCTGGAGTTTGCCAAAACTTACCTGAGAAAGCCAAAAACTTTTTGGAAGAATGTTCTCTGGTCAGATGAGACAAAAGTAGAGCTTTTTGGGAAAAGGCATCAACATAGAGTTTACAGGAAAAAAAAAGAGGCCTACAAAGAAAAGAACACGGTCCCTACAGTCAAACATGGCGGTCCCTACAGTCAAACATGGCTTTGCTGCCTCTGGCACTGGACTGCTTGACCGTGTGCATGGCATTATGAAGTCTGAAGACTACCAACAAATTTTGCAGCATAATGTAGGGCCCAGTGTGAGAAAGCTGGGTCTCCCTCAGAGGTCATGGGTCTTCCAGCAGGACAATGACCCAAAACACACTTCAAAAAGCACTAGAAAATGGTTTGAGAGAAAGCACTGGAGACTTCTAAAGTGGCCAGCAATGAGTCCAGACCTGAATCCCATAGAACACCTGTGGAGAGATCTCAAAATGGCAGTTTGGAGAAGGCACCCTTCAAATCTCAGGGACCTGGAGAAATTTGCCAAAGAAGAATGGTCTAAAATTCCAGCAGAGCATTGTAAGAAACTCATTGATGGATACCGGAAGCGGTTGTTCGCAGTTATTTTGTCTAAAGGTTGTGCTACCAAGTATTAGGCTGAGGGTGCCAATACTTTTGTCTGGTCCATTTTTGGAGTTTTGTGTAAAATGATCAATGATTTGACTTTTTTTTTCATTCTCTTTTGTGTTTTTTCATTGAAAGCAAAATAAATGAAGATATTATTACCAAAGCATTTGTGATTGCAATCATTTTCTGGAAGAAACTGAGTATTATCTGACAGAATTGCAGGGGTGCCAATACTTTTGGCCAGCATTGTATGTGTGTTAAGTTTTTTTTTTCTAGAGAGTACCGTCTGTCCAAAATACCTTAGATGCAGTGGCCGCTATTGACTGCGACATCTAAGGGTGGGCAGTCTGAGAATGTAGAGCCAACATTATTCCGCTGCAACTGAGTCAAATGTGGCGGAACAATTAGTGACCAATGTAGAAAGTCTATATGTCAGTCACAAATGGGTAAAATTAGCTTTACATTTAATGTTCCTGTACATGTAGTATTTTTTTTTTTTCAATCCCGAATTTTAAACTGCTTTTTTATGCTACAAAAATGTCAGATTTATGTAGCTCAATAGGGTATTATGAAATGCCTGCTAATACTGTGTTCTTTCAGTGTGGTTTATTCTGCAATTTCCTAGTGTTTTTTTTTCCTACAGAATTCTCTATAAAAAAAAAAGCCCAAAAAAAGCCAGGAAAAAAGGGTACAGTTTTTAAACCAAAACTCGTACCATCTACTCCTGATTTTGGCCTTTAAGGCTAAGGCCCCACGTGATGTCCCACAGCGCTTTAGACAGAAAGTTCGCAGAGGTTCCCTCTGCAGACTTTCTGTTTCAATTATACCTACGGGGAAACCTCTGGCGTTTCTGTAGGTATAATTGACATGCTGCGATTTCCAAAACCGTGCTGGTTTTGGAAATCGCTGCGTGTCCACAACGCGGTTTTTACCGCGAAGTGAGCATGTGATTTGCTCGAATCCCATCCACTTTGCTCTGACTGTAAAACGCCGCAATTTTTTTCCGGGCGGCGAATTGCAGCATTTACGCCACGTGGGGCCCCGGCCTTAAACAGCATCTAAACATGGAAACACACCCTGCATGCATTTCCTTAAGTACCAATTACAGTGGGGAAAAAAGTATTTAGTCAGCCACCAATTGTGCATGTTCTCCCACTTAAAAAGATGAGAGAGGCCTGTAATTGACATCATAAGTAGACCTCAACTATGAGAGACAAAATGAGAAAACAAATCCAGAAAATCACATTGTCTAATTTTTAAAGAATTTTCCACCATAATTTGCAAATAAATTCTTAAAAAATCAGACAATGTGATTTTCTAGATATGTTTTCTCATTTTGTCTCTCATAGTTGAGGTCTACCTATGATGTCAATTACAGGCCTCTCTCATCTTTTTAAGTGGGAGAACTTGCACAATTGGTGGCTGACTAAATACTTTTTTTCCCCACTGTATCTCTGTCTATTGCTACATTTGAAAGAAGAAACCTTTATATCTACCTAGAGATAAGTCCAATGACTCTCATTGGACTCATTTATGAATCTCCTGATTCTTCAGCAGCTCTTCCCTAAATCCGGGAACATACATTACTGTGCACGTTTTAGAAATCAGGCATTATGGGAAAGGAGCTGGGGAGCTCATGCGCCCTCTGTTGGATGTAACAGATCCTCAATTTGCTTTTGACTCACCGAGCCTTGAGACAGCAAAAGGGATTTTAGCCAAGCCAATTTCACTTATCTGCATACAGCGCTGTTTCCGGATTGTTGTCCTTCATCAGTACAGAGCAAAGTGAATTGGCTGGTTTAGTGGGAGGCAATGAGTGGGTTAGGGACAAGAATCTCTCACATTGAGGAGAGCACCAGTGAAGGTGTGTAGAGATTGAATTGCCTTTTGCCCTCTACAAATCAGGCACATGCACACTGAAGCCAAAGTGTAATACTCTGTCCTCACTTAAAAAATGTGTAGGGGCTGGGTTATTTTTTTAAAATCTTGGCAACAGACAACATTAGCTCAGGACAATTTGGGACACTGAACCAATGATCCACAAGGGCCTGTGGGGAGTTTAGTACCCCACATAGACCTGACCGGTTACTTTTAAAGGACTTAAATGAGAATACCTATCCATATGCCAGGATTATGGAAACAGCTGAGCTGGCTGTGTTTTCAACTCTCAATCATTTCTATGGGAGTTATGAAAACAAAGTAGCTTAGTCAGCTCGGCTGTGTGCATATTCAAGCCACCTCCGGTCCTATTTTAGCCATAAAAATCACACAAACATGATTTAACTGGTAATTGAGTATTCTGTGGAATTCCTAATCTGTGCATGTTCATGTCATATTTCCAAAGTTATATTAGAGGAAGAGCCATCTTGAGGTTTACAGTTGGTGATCAGGTAATATGTTGTGATTCAGGACCATTATTTCTCTAGCAGCATCCATTCATAAATATTCATTGATACCTATTAATATAAGTTACAAGATGCTCTGATGTCAGCAAACACATGTGTTCTATTAATAACATTTCTTCATTTTCCTTGGTTTTCTGTTTGCAATTGCAATGTCACTTTAATACAACATCAGAAATAAAAAGCATATCTCATTTGTCTCTGTCTGGCATGTACAAAGATGGAAAAGAGCAATCACCAAAAAAACATAAAGACATAAAAATTGAATGAAAAAATGTTTACTATGAATACATGTTCTCTTGACTTATGATTAACTAATATTAGAAATTTCTAGCAGAACTGTCGCTTACAAAACTTTTGATTATATTTACAATCTGGATGTTGGAGAAGTTCCCAGTAATCGTGGACTGTCAGAAATAAATAAGTCTCCTCTCTCTAGACTGTACTACTGAAAAAAATAAGATTTAAGGAAGTAGGATACAGGATGCATGGCAAGAACATTAACTGTCCTACATGTATTACATCTAAATGGCAGCTGTTGCATGGAAGATGCATTACATGTCTACTACATATTTATACTGAACACATGGATTATTTTACGGAATTCCTGATTTACCTTTAGGATAATACTATGGGTGTTTGCAACACCTTTAACATATTTTTATTAAAATGGCACGATTAAATAAATCAGTAGACAGTGAGCATTATAAAAACAGTGAATATGAACAGGCTACTGCCTATGATGAATGCAGTAAGTGGCACTTTGCTTTCCACAAGTGATAAGTCTTGACTATTATCAAGCTAATATTTCAAGTGAAAGTAAGAAAGTTGAATGTTTTTTTTTTTTTTTGTTTTTTTTTATGGTCTCTTTGCTGCTTTTCTCCTGGTGGAGAAGTCCTGAACACGAATAGTGGGGGCCCTCGAGTGTGACTGTTCTGGCAAGGACATGTGATAATAGTTTGGAAGCCGGATGTCAAATCGAAATCCACTGTCCACAAATACCTTTTCATTTAATGCATAGAGTTTGTCAGCAATATCTCCCCTTATCAACATTGAAAAAAGTCTTGAAATGAAGCGATGTTTCGCAAAGAGTAAATAGAGTTTTTTCCTCCTCCAAGTAATGTATTTGCACTTTGTTTCTGCAGTAAGTGTCACCTGAAAAAAACATAACATGCAGCATTACAAAAATATCAAGTAGATAGATAATAGTAGATGTGTAGACATTCAGCATGACCAGAAAATGTAAACCTGATTGATTATTGCTTATAGCTTTCCAGGCATTTTCTGCTATATCCCCCATAAAGAATAATTTAAAGGGTTATTCAGAATTTATGGCTGAGATGAGAATACCCATGTCTCTGAGGTGGTTGAGAGATACAGAAACACAGCTGTTCTATGCTGTTACTGTAAGTCACATAGTGGTAGATACTGTAGCAGTTATGCTTGCTGTGCTACACTGTTTCCGTAGCTCATACCGTATTTACTTGTATTTGAGTTATGGAAAAAATATAGAACTACTATATTTTTACTATAGCTGTTTAGAGCCCTATATTCCCATCCCAGCCATTACTAAGATAGGAATATCTTTTAAAATGGCATTGCAGTTTAACCTCGATTCACATATGACTTAAAGCGACACTGTGGTTCCAGCCATACGCATACCTGCAACAGGTACACTGTGCAGACATCCATGCTGTGACTCAAATGTTTGCTGTCTATAATTTCCTAGCAATAGGAAACATCAACTCCGGCACTCCAATATTCAGAATTTTTATAACCCAACTTTAGTATGACATCTTAAAACACTCATATAGCATACGGCAGCGTATCAGTAACGGTTAGATATTGTGCATCAACAGACCCCAAACTTGTCTGGATATATGAGTGTTTTAAGATGTCATAATAAAGTTGTTGTGATGACAAGAGCCCCAGATATGTATTTCTTGTACTACTACTCTCTCATATTGTGTTGTTCCTGTCTGTTATCAGCCATTTGGTAATAGGCTTGAGGAATGTGGTCTGTTGATTCTTTAATCAACAACTCTTTGATCACCAGAGAGTCACTGACACAGGCCTTTGTTTACATAACAGTACTACACTCGTTAACACGGCAGGGGGTCCTGCAAAAATGGTGTGCTGGGAGGGCTCTCTGCACACAGTCCCTAGACAAGATGGAGCCAGCTACAGAACAAAAGGATTATGATTTTTTGACAATATCTGCCCTGGGGAACCTCTTACAGTCACCCCGATAAATTCCTCAGGTGGGCCAGGGCAAGGTGCACGTTTAAAGCCCACACATGGTACGGTTCAAAACCCAGAAAAGGACCAGACACCGATCTCCTTACCCAAAGGGGATTAGGGTGTCATTCTTGGAGTCTACATGATGGGGATCTCACCAAGAAGCCCATCAGACCTTTTGCTTTACAATACAGATACCCAGCAAGGAGGTATGAAGAATCCTAGTTCTGAGATGCCACGCTGGGGGGCGGGACTTCTCCTTTTTGGTGACATCACTTAGGGAGGAGACCAGTTTACTAAAAGGTCTCAGACCACGAAAAGGGGGGTCTTGGTCTTTATTATCTTGTTCCTGGAGGAGATGTGAGGGCAGGTCATGGTGTGGACTTTAGCCATGCGGCCTAACCATGCAGCTTAAGAGGCAGGCCTGAGGCCTCTTTGTTCTGGACAGCATGTAGGAAGACACATGCTCCCCTGCTCTGTAACGTGCTTAAGGAAGAACTCTGAAGCCTACCACATGAGCTCAGAGAAACGGACTATCTACTTGTTCTGGTATTTTTCTATCTTTTATTTCCCTTTTTATTTTGTTGTGCTGTATTTTACTTTTACCCGTATTTGCTTGGTAATTGATATATATTTCTGTACATGTTAATGCTTAGTACCGACCCACTGGGGTTAATAAATATATAAAATTTAGAAAGCTCGTTTTGTATTATCCTATAAACCCGGTCCAATGACGGTGTGTGTGAGTGGGAGGTTAAGAAAGAAGGTTGGTCGCAGGTGTGCCAGGTAGCATGACAAGGAGAGATCCTTCACAGTTGGGTTATAAAAATACTGAATATTGGAGTGCCGGAGTTGATTTTTCCTATTATTGATGGGGCCTTCCCAGTACCCTTGGCACCCTGCCCAGTTGAGGCATTAATCACGAAAGGAGGTGTGCATATCTTATTGGAATTTAGACTATAATTTCCTAGTAAACAGAGATAGCCCCTGTGAGAGTGAATCCCTAATGCACATCTCCAAATCCTTCTACTTTATATCCATTCCTTTGTCAATATTCTTTACACATGTATATAATTCACTTATGTCTGATGACATAAGTACGATGAATAAATTCCCATTTATTTCAATAATACTATTAGTTCCTGTTTAATCTAGGTTGGAGTAAAAAAAAAAAAGCTACATATTTCCAAAAACAATAATACTTCATATTTATTTATCTATTTTTCCTTACTTATATAGAACTAGTGTACTAGTATAGTACTAATATAGTACCAGTGTAGAGTACTAGTGTAGTGTAGTGTATTCCGCAGTGCTTTACAGATATTGTCAATTACCTGAAAAACACCCTCTTCAGAAGGTCTCAGTGAGTCCCATTCTGGAGAATCCAAAAACTGAAGTGGAAAAATATAATGAAGAAACTCTCCATCAACTGTCACACGTATTCTGCAAAGATGGATAAGATATCAATTATATCACACTGAAATGCTGCATTCCATCTATAGTATCATGTAATGATTACACTCTCATGCTGCAAACCAGACACCCAACAGACACATTATAGTCTATGGCAGTGGTTCTCAACCTTACTAATGCCGCGACCCTTTAATACAGTTCCTCATGTAGTGGTGAACCCAACCATAAAATTATTTTCGTTGCTACTTCATAACTGTAATTTTGCTACTGTTATGAATCGTAATGTAAATATAAAATAAAATAAGATAATTCTTTAATAGTCCCACCATGGGGATATTCAGTGTGTTACGGCAGCATAGATAATACAAATACAAAAACTCCAAAGGTAGAGGCATTACAGTGACAGGTCGTACAGATAAAAAGGTAAAGGTAAAAAAGTAATATAAGGGATATCACAACTTAAAGTGATTCTATCATTAAAAAACACGTTTTAAACTAAGACCATGTAGGAATAGCCTTTATAAAGGCAATTCATCTCTTACCTTTATCTTGAAGGTCCACGCTGACGTTTTTGAATTTTTATTCATTCTTCATTGTGCTGAGAATGCACAGGGGGCGTTCCCCAGTGCTCAAAATGCACAGGGTGCATTACCCCTGTGCTCCGAGCAGAGCGTTGTCATCCTATCCAGCGCCGCCTTTCTTCTGCTCCGGCCATTCTCCTCCTCTTCTTACAGGAGACCACCACAAAATGGCCGATGGAACAGCCGAATGCACATGTCCGTCGGCCATTTTTGAGGTGGTCTCTTACAATCTCTTACATGAGACCCCTGTGCATTCTCAGCGCAAGGAAGAATGAATAAAAATTCAAAAAACGGCAGCGTGGACCTTCAAGATAAAGGTAAGAGATGAATTGCCTTTATGAAGGCTATTCCTACGTGCTCTTAGTTTTTTAATAATAGAATCCCTTTAAGATCTTTCAGTTCTCTGTATGGAATGATCTCCGCTTAGGTCAGTGTTGATTGTACAGCCTAACCACAGCGGGGAGGAAAGACTTCCGAAAGCTCTCCTTCTCACACTTAGGGTGAAGCAGTTGGTCACTGACAGTACTGAAATAAATATCTGATATGCAAAATGTATTTTCATTGTTACAAATTGAACATAATTAAAGCATAGTGATTAATCCATGGTACAGATATTTTTTTTTTTTGCAGTATTTGATGATTTTACAGTGCATGATTTTACATTTCCCTGTAATTATAATTAGCTCCACCCACTTCTATGTTGACTCCGTCCATTCTCATCCATTTTTCTTTGTGTGTTATATGCCCCCACATTATAATGTTCCCCTCCAATTACCCCACAGTATTAAGTCCCTGGTGCCCCAGTTTAAACTGGCAGAAACTATAGGGGGACATGAAACTGGGGAAGCTGGAGGGTGACATTAAACAGTGGGGGTAGTTGGAGGGGGACATTAAACCGTAGAGGTAGCTGGAGGGTGACATTAAACTGGGGGCAACTAGAGGCGGACATCTCCAGCTACTCCCACGGTTTAATGTCCTCCTCCAGTTGCCCCAAAGTTTAATGCCCCTTTCCAGTTGCCACCAGCTTAATGTCTGTGTCCAGTGACCCCCATTGTTTAATATCCCCCCCGTCATTTGCCACCAGTTTAATGCCTCCCTTCAACTGCTCTCAGTTTAATGTCCCCCCTTCATCTTCCCACAGTTTAATGTCACCCCTTCATCTGCCATTAGTTTCATGTCCCCCCTACATCTGCCCCCAATTTAATGTCCCCCCTTCATCTGCCCCTAGTTTCATGTTCCCCCTCAATTTGCACGCAAAGTTTAACATAAAAAACACTGATACTCACCTCTCCTTGCCCCCCTGCTGCTCTGTCTGCAGGCGCGATGTGAGTGACGTCATGACATCACGCCAATAGCTCCCGTGCCCGGAGAACACAGGGAGCATAGTGGTGAAGCAGGAGCTGTCTGCGGACGGCTCCTGCTTCATTCAACATTGTATTCAACTCATCTACGTCGAGTTGAAACTGGGACATACCTTCCACCGACCGGGACCGCGGGACAGGACCTACAATCCGGGACAGTTGGGAGGTATGATAGAGGAGTGGTGTCTCGGTTCCTAAGACCATCAGAAATATATTTGAGAACCGCTGGTCTATGGGGTCCGCCAAGCTCCATGTATAACCACTGTTTTAGCGGTCCACCTAGCATAACACTATTTAAAAAAAAAAATACTAAATTTAGTTTGGTGTACTATAACATGATTGTGGCAACTATTTGCTACCACTAACGAACACCAGCAAAGATTTGCCACATGGTTACGTTACACGATCACGTTAAGATTATAAAATTGGAATGACATGAAGGAGAGCAAAACTGCAGCAGAAAGTATCTAACAAAATGTGTATTTTTTCTTCATGAACTAGCATTTATTATGTTACCCTCTAACATCTGCACTATGTCAGCAGTGACATCACTGGAACAACACATAGCCACTGAGGCCAGTGCACTTCTGGCCTAAACAGTCTGAGAACTAGAGGAAATGGGGGCCGCGCTGCCCCAACCGAAGACCAGGCTAGGTATCATGGCCAAAAAAAATGCAGCAAAATCTGCAACAAAAAAAGCTGTTTCGGCAACGTGGGACCTTACCCTCAAAGTAAGGTCAATGATTACTTTATGCACTGAGCAATATTTTGTATAATTTTACTATTTTGTAAGTATGTATCCACACAACAAAAATAGATCATGTAGCTTATGTTGAGTCAATGTTGGTAATAGCAAGGATGAGTCTGGAACAAAGTTATTATAATAATCTTATTAATCATCCATCAATATTGGTAAAGCTACTGCTCCAAAACACTAAATGCAAAACTCATTGAGGGCAAATTAATATTATAAAAGCAAATACATGACGTACACCAATATATATGTATATCAATCACAAAATGGAAAAGTTTGCATTTCTGACAAGGTCTTCATTCAGCTCCAAAGCTTGTCATATAATCTATAACATTAGTCAAGAGCATGTGTAGGGTCAAAGTCACAATTTGTTTCCTAGGGTCCTGCGTATCTGCAGGTCATCTTTCTATTTCTGGCACACATTCAAGGGCTGTTAGAGATTGCATTATCCACTATCCTATTTGGGAATGTGCTCTTTGTAAAAAGAAACCCAGAGCAGAACAGCCTCTTGTTGTGACAAGTAACAAGTGTACGAAAAAATGATAAGGTTTAAGGGTTCGGTGACAAATATATGCTGCCTGTAAAAGTTTCTTCTATAGATTTAACTTCATATCTAAGGGATGAAGAAAGGACGTGTAAATGTCACAGAGCAGGGTGATAGCACTGGTTACCTTATAAGGTAAAATATGGTAACACCAGCTCATGTCTTATGATCAACAGTTAGTAAAGATCTGTATGCTATATTGTATATGGAACAAAATTAGCCCTGCTGGATCATAAAATAAATTCCTCTAGGACAGGGGTGTGCAATAAATTTTCTCATGGGACCACATGAGAAATTGGAATGGTTTTAGAGGGCCATCATCATGCACAGCGGGCGGGTCCGAAAATGAAAGTATGTGCATGCGGTATATGACCCCCTTCTTCTGGCCAATCACATGGTATATGATCCCCTTTTCCTGGCCCATCACACGGTATATGACCCCCTTTTTTTTAGCCCCCACATGGTGTATGACCCCCTTTTTTTTTACCCCCCCCCCACACAGCATATGATCCCCCTATTTATGGCCCCCACACAGTTGATGGCACATTTTATAACCCCCCCCACAATATATGATCCACAGTATCCCGTATATGACCCCTTATTTAAAGCCCACCCACAGTATATGAACCCCTGTTATCCCCTCTCCCCCACACAGAGTAGTGGTCGATACTTTTTACTCACCTGTCCACGCTCCAGTCCTGGACACTGTGTTGCCACTGCAAAAAAGGGCTGTAGGACGCTACATGGGGCCTTAGCCTAAAAAAACTCAGCAAAAAAAGTTGCATTGGGGGCGTCGCCTGACTAAGGAGGAGTGAGGACGTGCTTTGCCTCAGCTCCTTCCCTGGGCATCCTGAGCGCATGTACATAGCACTGACCGGCAACTCTCTCTCCTACCCTGACATGGGCAAGTCCCGTAGGATCCCCCTGCGGTCCTCTTTAACCCCTCCGGGGGGTCCCACAAGATGCCTCCATTGAGTGCTTCCTCCGGGGCCCAAGCTCTGCAGGTACCGACATGGTGGCCTCCAAGATGACGCCCGACGCTGCGCTCCCTCCACGCATCTTCCCGGCCTGCTCTCCACCTGCAGAAGCTCCTGCTGTGGCGCCTGGCTCCTCTGAGGACTCCGGAGTGGACTTCTACCGTGGGCCACCGGTGGATCTAGATACCGCGCGGCTCCCTCCTCTCCTCTGTCAACAGGGGCAGACGACACGGGCTGGCCTTCCTTACCGCCATCTCCTGCCTCATCACCAGCGCTCCCACAGCCACGGCCCATACTGGGAGCCTCACAGCTCTCTGCACAGGCCAGAAGTGGACCCCTCCAGGCTCTGCACAGCTCCTCCCTCCCCTGGACGGCTCCTGCTTCCACTCCATCTACCAGCTTGACTCCTCTGAGGGTGGATCCTCAGTCTGCTCCTCCTGGCACGGGGGGGACTCTCTTCTGCCACCATGCCTGGCGCTGCCTCTGCCTGTGGCCCTAGTGTGACCTTTGCTCCCTCACTGTTTGGCGCATCCCAATCGGATGGTCCTGCACTCCTGCTGCACTCCTGCCAGCCTTCGCACCTTCATGCCCCCCAGGTAACTCCTCCTGGTGCGGGTTTGGTGCATCCTGGAAGTGGCGTCTTGGAATCCTCTCATCTTGGCGGTCCCGGGGCTTCCCCCATTGGCACCCTCTCGTCCTCTGCATCTACTTCTGATGAGCTTTGTCGTTTGAGCGCCCATCTTGCTGCCATTCTAAGTCTGACATGGAAGCGTATGTGTCACGGCTGGAATAGTCTTTCAAGTCTGAACTCTCTGCTGTCTGTTCTACTGTGCAACATCTGGAGGTGAGGGTTGACAACCTCGAGTCTTCATCTGCCTCCTTTGCGACTCAACTCTCTGCCCATGATTCTGCCATTTCCTCTCACACTCACCAGCTACAGTATATAGTGGACCTTTTGGATGATCTTGAAAATAGAAACAGATCAACAACATCAGGGTCAGGGGTCTATTAAACCCCAGCAACTGGACGCTACTTTATGTCTAATTTTCAACTCACTGTTGGGCACTCCACAGGGCTCTCCGCTTGAACTCGACCGTGCACATCGCTCCTTGGGCCCGTGCCCTCCTGATTCTGCAAGAGTGCACAGGTATCAGTTGAAAGAGGCCATCATGCGCAAAGCCAGAGAGTTTCGTCAAGTTATGTTCCAGTTGATTGTGTTATTTGCTTGTTTATCCACCTTAGCTATGGCCTGAGGGCTGGGGGGGGGGGGGGAAGGCGGCTCCTTTGTTAGAAAGCCTGTTCACCACCGGGGTCTCCATGCTACTGTGTAGTACGTGTTTTGGCATTTCTATTCTGCCTTCTCCCCACCCTTCTTGAGAGGAGGTTGTTCCTCCACCCCATAATTTCGGTTAATTCCTTGTTACTTGCAGTCTTAGTTTGTCCTAGTTTCCCTGTACTTGCCTTTCCTCTCCTTCCTATTGTTTGTTCCTCCTGTGTCGCCCTCCCTCCCCTCCTCTTGACTAAGACCTCCCTCAATATCTGAACTCTCAACACTCGGGGGCTTAATGTCCCTCAAAAGCGTAACCAAATTCTGTATCAGCTTCATAAGAAACGCTCTCATGTTCTTATCTTGGAGGAAACTCACTTTAAGAAGGACCATGTTCTGGACATTCACAACCACCACTACCCGGTCTGGTTCCACAGCATCAACCCAGTCGCTAATTCCAAGGGAGTCTCCGTCGCTTTTCATCAATCTCTACAATACGAGGTACTAAACACCCTGATTGACCCCGAGGGCAGATTTGTGTTTCTTAAATTTCGCACTGCGGGCACCGTGTTCACTATAGCTGGCTGTTATCTCCTGAACCTGGGGCAGCTATTGTATTGCAAGACCTTAGATGGCAGGCTGGCAGACTTTAGTAATAGTAGTGATACTTGGGGGCAACTTTAATTTTGTTTTATATCCATCCCTTGACTCTTCCCCTCCCTGCCTCCCCCCACACCTAGTCGCACCTGTGACGGTTAGTGAATACTCTCCACAACTCTCAACTAATCGACGTATGGCGCATCCTGCACCCTCGAGACCGGGACTATACTTTCCATTCTCCAGTGCATAACTCCTATAGCCGTATAGACTTCTTTCTGGTCAGCCATCACGCCCTCACCTGGTCTCCTACCACCTGTATTGATTCGGCAACTTTGGTCTGACCACGCTCCTGTCTTTTTGTCCCTTGAGGTCCCAGGCTTAGCGCATTGCCCTTTCACGTGGAGAATGAATGATAGCCTTCTGAAGGACGCCACTTGTAAGGCAGACAACAGTGTGGCAATTAGGGACTTCGGCCTCAACCATGCTCACAACTCCACTCCTCTCCCACTACAGTGGGAGGCGCTGAAGTGTGTGATCCGTGGTGTATTGATCAAACACGGTGCGTGCCTTAAAAAAGAACGTGCCACTTGGGTCGTTATGCGCCTTGCACACATTCTTTCTCTTGAGTTGACTCACAAACAGTCCTGTTCCCAGGAGGCATTAACTGAACTTCTTAACGCTAGGGAGGAACTGCGTTCATATCTCGATGAAGTGTATCTGCACTGTAGAGACCGCATCAGGAAACATTACTATGAATTCGCGGATAAGTGCGGCCACTCCCTCGCTCGTCACCTTCACCCGCACAGTAATCTCACGTATATATCCCCTGGCTACGGGATGGGTCGGGTCGTACGGTCCCATAACCCCACTGATATGACAGCATGGGTTCCGCTCATTCTACAGTGACCTATATAACAATCGCGGGCAGCATGCCGATCTCACCCCAGACGCTCTCCGTGATAAGATCCAGGATTATGTAACTGACACGCCTCTTCCCCCCTTCGGCCACTGACAAGGTTCTCCTCGACGCACCTTTTTCCGAGGAGGAGGTCTTGCTCGTCATTCAGTCCTCCCCATCGGTTAAGTCCCCTGGCCCAGACGGGTTCACTGCCCGTTTTTACAAATGTTTTGGAGACCTCCTTTCCTCCACAATGACTCGTGTATTTAACAGTGTTGACGACTCTTCACCTTTCGCGGTGCAGTCCCTTTCAGCTCTGATCACGGTCCTCCCCAAGCCGGGCAAAGACCCGACTAGCTGCACCAGTTATCACCCGAACTCCCTCATTAATATTGACGTCAAATTGTTTTCCAAATTATTGGCCAATCGCTTGTCCCACCTAATGCCAGGCCTGATCCACACTGATCAGGTCAGCTTTATCTGCGGTCGCGAGGCCCTGGATAACATATGCAAAACCCTGCTGGCAATCTCACTGGCTCGTTCCAACAACTCTCCTATGTGCCTGCTCTCTGTAGACGCTGAAAAAGCGTTCAACTGGGGACACTGGGGCATTTTGCGTGCGATGCTTCAGCAGGTGGGCATGGTTCCTGTTTTTTTGAGTAAGGTGTTCTCTCTTTATGGCGATGCGACGGGGAGGGTTCGAGCCAACAGGATCCTCTTGGACTCTTTTCCGGTGCGGAACGGCACTCGGCCAGGCTGTCCTCTGTCGCCGATGCTGTATGCCCTGGTTATGGAGCATCTGGCGATGGCAATACGGCGGTGTCCGGACATTCATGGTCTTCAGATGGGCAGCCGCCAGGTTAAGGCGGCGCTCTATTCTGACAACCTCCTTCTTTACGTTTCCCACCCACGGGTGTTCTTTCCGTCTATTCTACGTGAGTTCAGATGCTTTGGTCACCTAAGCAACTTTAAGGTAAATCTTTCCAGAAGCGAGGCCCTCAACGTCATAATACCCCAAGCAAAGGTAGCCCACCTCGCAGACAATTTCCCGTTTAAGTGGCAAAACACTTCCCTCAAATACCTTAGGATTCATATCCCCCCTGACCCTTCCCACTTGTATTGCCTTAATTATTTCCCATTGCTTGAGACACTCGCGTCGGACCTGTGGAAATATGGCGCATATGCCCTTACCTGGTTTGGCCATATTCACATCCTCAAGATGGATGTGGTCCCTCAGCTCTTGTATCTGTTCCAGGTACTTCCTATTCCCCTCCTGCGTACCTTTTTCACTAGAGTTCAAACTCTGTTTGAGAGATTCGTATGGGGCTTGACGCTCTGTAGAATAAAATATCAGACAATGACCTGCCGCAAGGACAGGGGGGTTGCGGGCCTTCCGGATCCTAGACTTTATTACCGCTCTGCGCTTTTGCTCCGTCTTTTCGACTGGCGCTACAATGGCGTGGATAAGCAGTGGGTCTCTATTGAGACTGACCTGCTCTCGGTTTCCTTTCCCCTCATTGCCGTTGATTCCGGCTCATCTCCATCCAGGATCTCCCGGGCACGCATTCCTCTCTTCACATTTCCTTAAGACCTGGGATTCTGTGTGCTCCAGTGGGAGAGTGGCTAGAGTTCCTGGCCCCCTTAGTCCCTTTTCGTAATCCTATGTCCCCCCAGGTTGTTCCGTAGACAGATTCCTTTGTTGGCGAAGCGGTGACGACGTTAGACTAAGACAGGTCACTGGGGACTCACCCCTTTCTCCATTGGCCTAGTTGCGTGCTTCTCATCTGGACTCTCATTTGTCCTGGCTGGAGTATGGCCAACTTACGGCCGTCTTGTGGAAATTCTCTTTGTTCTTTCCTCAACTATGACTGACCTGGAGTCTGTCCTTTCCCATGCTGACGCTTCCTCGCATGCACTCTTGACTCTTTACAGCATTCTTCTCCAAAATGCTACTCCCGGGTCCCTCTCGTATACAGGTCCCTGGGAGTCAGACCTTCGTGCGGGGCTTCCCCCTGCCAACTGTGATAGGTCTTTTCTGTTCGCACATAAGCTTCCGTTGGCTTGCAGTGTGCAAGAAAAGAATTTCAAAATTCTGTCTCGGTGATATCGGTGTCCTGATTTTCTTCACAGAATTTACCTGCTGTGACTGACCGCCGTTGGCGCTGTGGCACTGAGAAAGGTACCCAATATCACATCTGGTGGGAGTGTGGCGTTCTTAGGCCCTTTTGGGAGGCTGTGTTCGCCCTGAATGCTAAGGTGTGTGGTCGCAATCGTCTCAGCAACTCCCCAAGTGGCCCTTCTTTCAGTTATCCCTGGCAGGATTTCTGTGATAAAGAAGGATCTCCAGCGACACTTTCTCACAGCTGCCAGAACTGTCATTCCCAGGCACTGGCGGAGCACTACTGTGCCCTCCCTGGTTGAATTCCTACAGGAGCTTCTCCTAATAAGGAGAATGGAGGCCCTGGTGGTGGAGGATTCCGCCGATCCTTCCAAATTTGACGCTCTCTGGCGGCCTTGGGTGGTGTTTCAGGAATCGACTCAAGTTCTCCTCTTGATCCGGAATTACTTTACTATTCTCTTTTCCCTTTCCTCTTAGGAGGTTACTGGTCATTTTACCCTCCCCCCTGATGTCTCCCCTCCCCCTCCTTCTCCCCCACAAGTGTCTTCCAGATTGCTGTTCCCACTGTGTGTTCCCCTTGTCTGTTTGTCTATCTTTCATTTTTCTGAAGACGTTTTTACGATTCCATGTACCTGGGCCTTCGTCCCTTTGTTAGCATATTGTGTCTCAAAACGGTGCGCGGGGTTCTCCCTTAGCCTCTTGTATATAGGCGAGGCCTGCGCGCCTCTTGTTCCTTTATATTGTTTTATCCCCTTTTATATTGTATTTGAAAATTCTTTAATAAACATTGATTAAACATAAAAAAGCTGCGTTTCCGCAATGTGGGTCCTCAGCCTTAAGTCGGTTACACACAACGTGTGCTAACTGGCTGCCGTGAATGAAAAGCATGGGCGGTGCACGGGGGTCATCAATGAATAGGGCCGCAAATTCAGACAGGAATAGGACCTATTCAATATTTTGTGGGCCAGACTGTCGGACCGCACACGTGACCATTTAATTCACAGTCACGTGTATGGGCCATTAGAAATGAATGGGTCAGTGTACTATCCGGGAAAAACCCGGATAGCACACTGACCATTCATACAGTTGTCTGCAAGGGTGCTTAAAGAGTAACTTTAGTTTCAAATGTTTTTTGTAAATGAACAGTTCAGGTGAATATAATATAATATAATTTTTTCTCTAGCCTCCACTGTTTTGGATCAACAAGCGCTATATAAGTGGTGTGCTATATAGTTCTGTATTGTCAGAATAGCAGTATCAGGCAGGGACATCATTCAGAGCTCCAATTAGAGACAGTCGGTGTCAGAATAACGCCCCTTTCCTGCTCCTGCTTGACACTGCCCTCCTGACAGTACAGAACCTAAATAGCATAT
This sequence comes from Leptodactylus fallax, assembly GCA_947044405.1. NCBI lineage: Eukaryota > Metazoa > Chordata > Amphibia > Anura > Leptodactylidae > Leptodactylus > Leptodactylus fallax. The sequence goes on from CAMRHE010000024.1 coordinate 7,947,554, forward strand.
CAGACAATAAAAATAACAGCATTGATTGCTCGGAAACGGTGGGAGCTAGAGAAAAAAAAAAATCCAACTGTACCAGAATCAGTGGAGCAGCAGCTATTAATTGATGTAAAGAGCTGGACTTGTTGGAGGTGATAAAAGGTGCTTTTTAAAACCGCATTCGGAACTCAGCTCTGACCACTGGATTTACAGGCGGATGGATGTCAGATGTTTCTTACACCTGGCACCCACTCTTGATGGCATCTGCTTAGCTTCTGAGCCATTACCATAACATAATAGTTAGAATATAAATTAGTAAGTTCAATTACATCATGGTGCAAGAATGTTTTAATATTTTTTTTACCTCTTAAGGGACTTGAATATCTAATAGTTCAATTTTCAATTAATCACACAATACACTGCAATAGTCCAGCAGCATCTTTCCCAAATGGCATGTAATTATTACCATGTTATAACTGTACATGCTGGTAAACTGCTCATACTAGCATTCTGGACTATTAAAGAGTTGTCCAGTTTAAGCAAATAGATGTTGTTTTTATAATGAAAAGTTATACAATTTTCCATGATACTTCCTTTATCAATTCATGCTATAACTAACACTCAGTCTTTTATGGAATATCCTATACAGTACCCTGATACATTTTTTTTTTTATTTTACGCATGACAAATGCCACCTCATGGTGCATATGTCCCAAAAGAGGAGTACATCATAAATACATTTAACCCCTCCCCATCTGTGACATTTTTCGATATTCATTTTTGACTCCCTGCCTCCCATACCCCATAACTTTTTTATTTTTCTGTTCACAGAGCCATATGAGGGCTTATCGATTGCGGAACAAATTGTTCTTCATAATGGTTACATCTAGTATTCTGTACAATATACTAGTAAGCTGTAAAAAAAAAATTTAGAATTGCGGGAATTGGAGAAAAAGTGCATTTGTGCGACTTTCTTGCGGGTTTAGTTTTTACGGCGTTCTCTCTGCAGCCAAAATGACATATCACCTATATTCTATGTTTTGGTACGATACCGGGGATACCAAATTTATATAGTTTTATTTACATTTTAAACCCTTTACAAATATCTAAAACTTTGCAAAAGAAATTTTTTTCTAAAAGTCGCCATATTCTGACACCCATAACTTTTTTATATTTCCGTGTACGGGGATACATAGGGCATCTTTTTTTGCGGGCCACGTGTACTTTTTAATTATACCATTTTGGGGAATGTCTATTGCTTTGATCCATTTTTTTTTTCAAATTTTTATGAAATGCAAAACAGCGAAAAAACGGCGGTTCAGCAAGATTTTTTTGCCTTCTATGGAGTTCACCGTACGGGAAAAATATTTTTATAGATTTGTAGACTGGGCAGAGTGTAGTTTAGTGCAATGACTGCATGACTAAATGAAAGTGCCCCCCCCCCCGCCCCCATAACTAATTCAGGTACTTGCATAAAGTTTAACCACTTCCCACTGGCTGAATTTTTTTTTTATTTTCGTTTTTTACTCCCCCCTGCCCCTTCCAAACCCCATAACTTTTTATTTTTCTGTTCTCAGAGCCATATGAGGTCTTAATGTTTGCAGGATAAATTTTTCTTCATGATGCTACTATTTATTATTCTGCACAATGTACTGGAAACCTGGAAAAAAATTCAGAATGGGGTGGATTTAAACAAAAACTGAATTTGTGCGACTTTCTTATGGGCTTCTTTTTTAAGGCGTTCACTCTGCAGCCAAAATGACATGTCATCTGTATTCTATGTTTCATTACAATTCCAGGGATGCCAAATTTATATGGTTTTATTTACATTTTAACCCCTTAACAAAAATCTAAATCTGTGCAAAAAAATTTTTCTTCTAAAAGTTGCCATATTCTGGAACCCATAACTTCTTTATACTTCCGTGTACTTGAACCCCAGGGGGTCTGATCATTAATACATTGCAAAATATACTTCTATTGCAGACTGCATAGAATAGCCTACAGTCATGGCCAAAAGTTTTGAGAATGGTACAAATATTAATTTTTACAAAGTCTACTGCTTCAGTTTTTCTAATGGCAATTTGCATATACTCCAGAATGTTATAAAGAGTGATCAGCTTAACAGCAATTACTTGCAAAGTCAATATTTGCCTAGAAAATGAACTTTATCCCCCAAAACACATTTCAACATCATTGCAGCCCTGCCTTAAAAGGACCACCTAACATCGTTTCAGTGATTGCTCCATTAACACAGGTGTGGGTGTTGATGAGGACAGGGCTGGAGATCAATCTGTCATGATTAAGTAAGAATGACACCACTGGACACTTTAAAAGGAGGCTGGTGCTTGCCATCATTGTTTCTCTTCTGTTAACCATGGTTATCTCTAAAGAAACACCTGCAGTCATCATTGCACTGCACAAAAATGGCCTAACTGGGAAGAGTATTGCAGCTAGAAAGATTGCACCTCAGTCAACAATCTATCGCATCATCAAGAACTTCAAGGAGAGAGGTTCCATTGGTGCCAAAAAGGCTCCAGGGCGCCCAAGTAAGACCAGCAAGCAGCAGGACCGTCTCTTAAAAGTGTTTCAGCTGTGGGATCAGGCTACCAGCAGTGCAGAGCTTGCTGAGGAATGGCAGCAGGCAGGTGTGAGTGCATCTGCACGCACTGTGAGGCGGAGACTCTTGGAGCAAGGCCTGGTCTCAAGGAGGGCAGCAAAGAAGCTACTTCTCTCCAGAAAAAACATCAGGGACAGACTGATATTCTGCAAAAGGTACAGGGAGTGGACTGCTGAGGACTGGGGTAAAGTCATTTTCTCTGATGAATCCCCTTCTCGATTGTTTGGAACATCTGGAAAACAGCTTATTCGGAGAAGAAGAGGTGAGCGCTACCACCAGTCTTGTCTCATGCCAACTGTAAAGCATCCTGAAACCATTCATGTGTGGGGTTGCTTCTCAGCCAAGGGAATCGGCTCTCTCACAGTCTTGCCTAAAAACACAGCCATGAATAAAGAATGGTACCAGAATGTGCTCCAAGAGCAACTTCTCCCAACCGTCGAAGAGCAGTTTGGCGCTCAACAATGCCTTTTCCAGCATGATGGAGCACCTTGCCATAAAGCAAAGGTGATAACTAAATGGCTCAGGGAACAAAACATAGAGATTTTGGGTCCATGGCCTGGAAACTCCCCAGATCTTAATCCCATTGAGAACTTGTGGTCAATCATCAAGAGACGGGTGGACAAACAAAAACCAACAAATTCAGACAAAATTAAAGCATTGATTCTGCAAGAATGGACTGCTATCAGTCAGGATTTGGTCCAGAAGTTGATTGAGAGCATGCCAGGGAGAATTGCAGAGGTCCTGAAGAAGAAGGGTCAACACTGCAAATATTGACTTGCTGCATTAACTCATTCTAACTGTCAATATAAGCTTCTGTTACTCATAATATGAATGCAATTATATTTCTGTATGTGATAAAAACATCTGACAAACACACATAAAAACCAGAGGGCAGCAGATCATGTGAAAATATAATATTTGTGTCATTCTCAAAACTTTTGGCCATGACTGTACAATGTAAAGTAATCACAGACAGGCCTGGGAGTCTTCAAAAGGCTCCCAGCTGTCATGGTAACGGGACGCCAGCCCCGGAGCTCACTTCGAGTCCTGGCGATCCCTGGCAAAATGGTGGCGCCCATGTGGCCCTTTGAACAAGGCGCCGGCAGGGTTAATGCACACAATCAATACGGGCACTGATCGTGGGCATTAGTGCTGGGTCTCTGCTGTATAATAAAGCAAAGACCAGGCAGCTATGACGGCTGCTCAGCTCCTAAGTGGCTACCATATTTAAAATACCCGACATCCGCCGTACTATTACGGCGTATGTCGGGAAAGGGATAAAGCGACAGACTGGCACTTTTTTTTTTCATTATGTACTTATTCCCCCAGTATTAATAAATCAGCTAGTATAATCTTATTTCTTTCTATCTACAGTAAAAATTCATTGGATTCTTCTTTTTAGTTCGACCATATGATCCCATAGTGTTCAGAATTACATGACTGTCTGCTATCTGAAAATGTCACACAATCTCACTTCCTGTATGGACTGTTCCACAAAGGCTCTCCTATCACTAGCTACTACTGATAAATAGATAGCTTGTTGTCTTAGATTTTTCTAAAGAGAATGATAACTGACCCCCAACAGCTGCCTATGTGATGCTGTGTGGAAGTAACATGGGACTGATAGCAGAATACAAAGAAAGATAAATGTAAAATGACTCCCAGAGGCGTGATCTGCTTTCAACTGGAGTACTAGGTGTGAATGATAACACAAACACTTTTTCTCCACTCATAGTTAGTGGTTGGTTGAAGCCATTTATTGTCAAACTTCTGTGTTTTCTCTTTTTAAATCATAATGACAACCAAAAACAAATCAAAATGGCCCTGTTCAAAAGTTCACATACCCCAGTTCTTAATACCGTGTATTGCCCCCTCTAACATCAATGACAGCTTGAAGTCTTTTGTGGTAGTTGTGGATGAGGCGCTTTATTTTCTCAGATGGTAAAACTATCCTTTCTTCTTGGCAAAAAGTCTCCAGTTCCTGTAAATTCCTGGGCTGTCTTGCATGTACTGCGCGCTTGAGATCTCCCCAGAGTGGCTGAATGATCTTGAGGTCAGGAGACTGAGATGGCCACTCCAGAACCTTCATTTTCTTCTGCTGTAGCCAATGACAGGTCGATTTGGCCTTATGTAATGTTGGAACGTCCAAGTACGTCCCATGTGCAGCTTCCTGGCTGAAGAGTGCAAATTTGCCTCCAGTATTTGCTGATAACGTGCTGCATTAATCTTTCCTTCAACTTTGACCAAGTTTTCTGTGCCTTTGAAGCTCACACATCCCCACATCATCAGTGATCCACCTCCGTGCTTTACAGTAGGAATGGTGTTCCTTTCATCATAGGCCTTGTTGACACCTCTCTAAATGTAATGTTTATGGTTGTGGACAAAAAGTTAGATTTTTGTCCCATCACTCCAAATTACCTTGTTCCAGAAGTTTTGAGGCTTGTCTCTGTGCTGTTTGGCGTATTGAAGGTGAGATTCTTTGTGGCATTTGCGCAGTAATGGCTTTCTTCTGGCAACTCAACCATCCAGCCCATTTTTCTTCAAGTGCCTCCTTATTGTGCATCTTGAAACAGCCACACCGATAGTTTTCAGAGAGTCCTGTATTTCAGCTGATGTTATGTGTGGGTTTTTCTTTGCATCCCGAACAATTTTCCGGGCAGTTGTAGCCGAAATTTTGGTCGGTCTAACTGACCGTGGTTTGGTTTTTACAGAGTCCCTGAGTTTCCATTTGTTAAATCACAGCTTGAATGCTGCTGACTAGCATTATCAATTCCTTGGATATCTTTTTGTGTCCCTTTTCTGTTTTATACAATTCAACTTACCTTTTCCCGTAGATCCATGGACAATTCTTTTGCTTTCCCCATGACTCACCATCCAGAAACATCAGTGGCTGGAGGAAAGATGCAACACTCTGTCTGGATCCCAGAAACTCACTCAGCTTTTATGCACACCCACTGATTACAAGCAAACAGGTCACAGGTGAGGATGTTACCTTTAGTAGCCATTCAAACCCCTGTGTGTCAACTTCTGGGCCAAAATCACCAGGGTAGGTGAACTTTTGAACAGGGTCATTTTGATATTTTTGGTTGTCATTATGATTTAAAAAGAGAAAAAACACAGAAGTTTGACAATAAATGGCTTCAACCAACCACTACCCATAAGTGGAGAAAAAGTTTTTGTGTTATCATTCATATTCTCCAAAAAAAAGGCCAAAAAACCAAAAAATCTGCCAGGGTATGTAAACTTTTTAGCACAACTGTACAAGACATATCTATGCAGTTTCCGTAACGCCCAACCATAGCTACAAGTCTTCACAGGGAGGTCACGGTTAGGTACGTAGCTGGGTAAGGAGGCTGGGAGGCTCATTTCAGAGATAGGTGCAGGAGCTGTAGATATGCCATAAATGTCTTTTGTAGGAAAACTCCTTTAGGTCAGGGCCCCACATTGCAAAAATACAACGTTTTACATTACCTGCAAAGTAGATGGGATTCTGACTAATCCCATCCACACATTGCAGAAAAAAACCTGCAGCAGAAATGCTTCGATTTCAAAAACACTCGTATTTTTGCAAATCGCAGCATGTTAATTATACCTACGAAAATGCTGGCGGTTTCCATATAGGTATAATAAAAGCAGAAAGTCAGAAACTATTTGTGAAAAACGCTGTGGAAAAACAATGCAATGCATTTCCCGACACGGTCTTTTCTGCTTCACTTTTTTGGAACGATTCTCTACATGGGGCATTATCCTTAAGGACCAGCCTCTTTTTGGCCTTGAGGAGTCAATGAGCCAAACCTTTTTTGATTTTCACTGATCATTTTTTTTTTTTTTTTTGTGAGTCCCAATTCTGGGATTCCCATCTATCTCTAGAACAGCTGTATCCTGGCCACAGTGAAGAAAGCAGTAACTGCACATTTGAGGGTCTCTTCATACACTTACCTAGGAGTTCCAAAAATAGCTGAGGGTCCGCTGATTGACAACACCATGGAATGATGGACAACACAAATTGAATAGTCAAAGAAAAAAATTGGCACATTAAAATTTAAAATGTATGCCTATCCTTTTGTTCTCAGGGGACATATACCACTGCCAGAAGTGTCTGGCAGCAGATTATTTCCCTCTTCCCATTCAAAACACATTCACACTTGGCAAAGCATGCAAGTGTATGGCAGCCAGAAATATGAATGCATATAATTCGAATCACACAATACAAAAATATATAAATTACACAAACACCAACCTTCCAGACACAAGTAACGAAAGTTTATCAATGGGTGTTTTTCCTTGAATTGCATAGCAGTGATCCCTTTCCAAAGTTATCACCTCTGCATTACAGTATGAGATGATCTTTCGAAAAACAGTTAATGAGATCCCCAGTGGTTGAAAGACTAAAGCATAGACTTCTTGGAATTCTTTATCAAAGGTGACACTCCTCAACTGATAGGCAAGGTGAATAATTTGCACAATACATATCACCAGGAGGATGAAGTTCCAAGAAAAGACATCAGCAGCACAGACATCCAGCCAGGCCCAAATACAAGTACAGAGAAAACTCAAAGCAAAGAAAATGTAGACATATAAAAGTCCAGAAAACCCACTTCCTCCCATGCAGCCCAATACAAAGAAAATACTGGCCAGGTGGTATATAGATCCCTCAGCCTCCTGCTTCCAGCTGGTACAAACAGGATGTCCCGTCACAAGGCTCTCCCAAAAACTCAAGTTTCCGACCATGCCTTCTGTTCTCATATTGGCTTCTACATCCAAGATACAGTGCTTCTTTCTTTCAAGTAGCCACTCATGTTGTTTTCCCATATCTTTTGTTTCCTGAAATATAACAATTTCACATCCACTCCAAAAATAACTTGATGGTCATGACAGTTCAGAATGAGGTTTTGGTTCATCCATATTAGATTATGTATTGAAAGTAACTCTGTTGTCATTAGGGAAGAAATGTATTTGGCAACAGAGCAGTATTTCAAAGCAGCATCCTCATCCTCAGTAGTATTCAAATTTGGGCAAACCTGCGAGATCCCTGTGTAGAACCTGAAAAGAAAACAAACAGTTAATTATGGGTATGCATAATGCTGTTAAGTTTAATATCAATCTCACTCTACCTTCTAGCTCTGAACATTTATGAAGATCAAAAGAGCACCATAAGCATGTATTACCCAATAAATTAAGCTGACTTTGCTGAGGATCCTCATGTTATGCAAAGGCATGTTAAGCTTTTATTTACTGCGGACACACTGACATTTCATTTCACACTTATTTGGTTTCCCATGAGTATGTTTTCTTGCAACACCTGATTCCCACTATCTTTCCACACATATCTTTATTATCATTATTTGTATAAGGTTATTTTTCATCATTCTGTTATAATAGCACATGTGTTGGGGTTGGGGGTAAAGCTACAGTACATCTTATTTTATATAGTATATTATATGTACTAGTCATCACAGACAGTAATGGTGGATTGCTTCCTGCTATACCTGAACATCCTATCACATGCTAGATTTCTGTACCTGCTGTGAGACATAAGTTATGGAAGGAGATGACTGCTTAAAGTGTTAAACTTTTATTATTTTCTCATAAATCCATAGTTTAAGTGAAGGTGACAAGGAAGCACCCAGGGTACTAACTCGATCTATGTCAAAGGACAAAACATAATAAAGCAACAAAGAAAAGGTTCAAATCGGGAATGCCCCCTACACCTCCATGTATTGTAAAGGGTGAAAAATGACTTCTTAATGATTCCCCCAGTTCATTCTAGCTCTCGGTTAGCGTTGTTTTAAGCTTTATAGAATATCTTGGTACTGTCTGATTAAAAGGTCAAATTCCAAACCAGTGACCAGCAGACATGATCTGGAAAGTTCTATTCATTAAGAATGGGGCTGGGTGAAACACTATAAAACACTGGATTATGCTATGTCAGTCAACCCATTGAATGCAGACGTCTGTTTGGGACTCATCTGTGATTTCCTGTATGCCTTGGGGTGTCAGCTAGCTGAAACTGGGAACACCCCAGGCTTGTGCAGTAGTTTGCTTATATTCTTGTTTAATGTTTTTTACTTTCTTAATAGTACTTTCTTATTTATTTTCTATTCTTTTATTAAAAGACTTACATCAGTGGTGTGTGACATCCTTGATTCTCACTATCCTTAGAACCCACAATAATACACTTCCCTATATAAGCTCCACCCTCTCCGGAATGACATGTAAAAAAATTTTTATGTCTATGCTTGGACACATAGTAATTCATGCAGCATTTATATTCATTTTTTTTTTTTTTGTGTGTGTTCCCCGGCACCTTCCTGGATACCCGCTGGCTATCGTGGCCAGGCTATTGCACCCATGACCATAAGGCTGATTTGCATAAACCATGGTTTGTGCAGCCTCAGTGGTCCCTCCAGCTGATCCCATTCTCCTCTTCGGTTGTGTGCATTTCAGGCACTTTGGCAGTGGATGGATGCGATTATCACATCAAATACTCAGTGCATTATGCTGGAGAATGCTGCACTGGTTTCAGGGGGTTTTCAGAAGTGAGGTCTCAAAGGGCTGCACTGTGTTGCCAGGAGCAAGGCTAATTTTGGCTCTTTTGGTTAATTGGTCCCAAGGTTTCGGCCTTGTCTGATGATGCTGCTGACCTGATCTGTTCCAATTGCCATCCTTCCAAGAGGAAAATTCACAAACAGAGGCAGAAAATATTATGGACTGGTTCAAGTTTAGCTTCAAGACACCATTTCAGAATTTACACCTAGCCTGAAAGTTCCTTAATAGTCTAGGGGAGCCCCCTCCAGTTCTTCTGATTCAGAGTTGAAATCCCAGCATTCTGTCTTATCTACCACTTCTGAATTGGAGTCTGAATGTGACGAAAATTATCTACGTGTTTAGGAAGAACTCGGCTTCTAAGTTGATTAAAGCCATTAACAGCGCTGCAGAGGTTGATGCTTCTAAAGCTAGAAGGTAGACAAGCTCTCTTCCCCTTCCCTAAAACCTCAAATTAAGTATTTCTTTCCCATCCGGTGGTTAAGAAAATAATGGCGAGAGAATGGAAGAAACCAGATAGAAGGGCAGACCCATGGTACTCAGTTTAAGTCTATCTTCTGTTTAAAAGAGAAAGTGATGAAAGCCTGGGAGACTTCTCCTCCGAACAAAAGACTGACTATTCCAGGAGACTATCCACTGCTTGGAAGCTCATGACTTTATAGTAAATCTGCAAAAATCTATCCTGATACTGTACATTCAGCTTACCTTTCTGGGTTTGTCATTAGACACCGACCGTTTCCATGTGTCCTTCAAGAACTCAGTTCAGCAGTTAATTCAGCAACCTCAAGCTTCAATAAGACACAACATGAGGATCCCAGGTTCATGACATCGGACAAGGGTCATCTCAGGCCCTTCCAATCATTCCTTCTCAGAGTTTGGGACAAGAATCTGGAGCATCTGAATTATAAGGTTATAGTTCTCCGTGAGCCACAGAAGCCATGGTGGATCTCAAAGAAGAACCTGGCTCTAGGGAAATGCTTTACTCACCAGAATATTCAAGTGCTAACCACAGATGCCTACATATGCTACAGAGCTCTGAAGACCAATGGTGTCAGGGAATCTGCTCCAGTCAAGAGAGGTCTGCTGTCCAACCTTTGTGAAATGAGAGCTATCAGACTGGTGCTGCTTCACTTCAAGCATCAGCACCAGTGTGTTTATGTCAAGATACAATGAGACAACCTTGCGTCTGTCTATTATGTGAACAAACAATGGGGGTCCAAAAGTTCTCAACTTTAGCAGGAGTGTGCCCTCACTATACAGGGAACAATGTATAGTAAGAACATCAGGGTCAGTCAGGGAGTGTGATTCAGAGCTCCAATCAAAGGCAGACAGTTTCAGAGATCAGAATCACACCCCTTGTCTGCTCCAGCCTGACACCTCCCTCCTGACAGTACAGTGCCTATCAGGCACCAAAACTAACAGCATTGATTGCTCAGGAAGGGTGGGGGCTAGAGAAAAAAATTCAACTGTGCCAGAATCATTGGAGCAATGCCTATTAAATGATGTAAAGAGCTGGACTTGGAGGTGGTGAAAGGTCCTCTTTAAAGGTACATTTTTCAGACATCAATACTTATTCAGACTTCAAATTCTCAGGCTCTCAGGTGGTTAAGCATTTTTTTCAAGGGCTTGAAGCTCCTGTGTGTGGTCACCCACGCCAGTGATGGATCTGGCGTTAGCATTGAGAAAACTCACTATGACCCGTTTGAACCACTGGATGACTGACACCTTGGACCTCTCCTAGAAGATTATTCTCTTGGTGTTTGTGGCCTCTGCTAAATGGGTCAGTGAGTTGTAAGCACTATCCTCCCAAGAGCCGTATCTCTTATTCTTTCCAGAGGGTTTAGATTTGAAAATTGTGCACACTGAAGCTAACATCAATAAAGAGATTTTGCCTCCGGAATATTTTTCTGAACCGCAAAATGAACCACAAAATGAAGGGCACACTATTTCAAGACAGTGTAGCCTATCGCCAGCAGACCTGAAAATTTTAGATCCATAGATAAAATCATCCAATTTTTCAGACCTAGAAAAGGTCAGTCTGCTAGTAAGGCTTCTATATCAAGATGGATCCAAAATGCTATGCCCACTCTACTAGATATACAGCAGCCTCCTGTACAGAAGTTCCACTGCATTATATTTGTCAGAATGCTTCAGGGGCTTCAGCAACTTCATAAACCATTATAGACTGGACATTACAGAGGGGTCTCTGGTCTTAAGTACTAGCGTCTTCAGTAAGTTGATCTCTCAACCGAACCCTTTCCTTGGCCTCTTAAAAGGAGTTGTGGGGGGGGGGGGAATTTATTCACTTACCTGGTCCCAGAGGTGCTTTACTATAGTCAACCAGCCCCCACAGCACAAGTAATTAATTACCTGGGAGATCAGGAAAGGAGGGGTGCGTAGCAACCTGGGGAGCTGAACGGTACCTCCGATCACATGACCCAAATGTCCTGCCATCGCCAAAACTCCCGGGTCCATCAAACGCAATCCCGCCGAACCAGGTAAGTGACTAGATACTCCCTGGACAACCCCTTTAAAATCCCTGGGTGCTTCTGAAGACAAAGAGGAAAGTAAATTTCAATCTCTCTTCACTTATTTGCCTCAGTCTGTCAAATCTGTACAATACAATTCTATGGAGAGTGAAGGAGAACAAAGAGGAAAACAATACACGAACTATAGAGAGACTATTGAGTTCTATTTCACAACACAGCTGGGCTTTTAGGAAGTACCCAGCCTTCTCTGTACAGAGTTGACTCATTTCATTCTGTAGACAGCCTGAAATGAGTCTCTCCTTCTGCTCTCTCCCTCACCTTTCCATATAGTTCATTGTAAACTAACACTACTTGTGTATGGAGTATGGTCTGAAATCACCCCCTTTCCCTAGAACACATATAAAAGTAGTTAAATACTGTGAAACACATACACATTAGGTATCCCTGTGTCTGAAAACGCCCGGTCTACAAAACTATAAAAATATTTTTCCCGTACGGTAAAAAAAAATCAAAAGTTCCAAACCGCTGTTTTTTCACTGTTTTGCCTCTGATAAAAATTTGAATAAACGCAGGAGGCGTGTTCAGTTTGATTCCTTGTTTAAGATTCTTGTTGCTCAGTCTGAACACTGTCCTAGATTATGTAATTGAATTTCAGCCACACCCGTCTCCTGCACCTTGTTTCTTTCGGCTCCTCAATAGTTAATCTTGGCCTTGCCTGTGTGATTGACAGCCTGTCTACCAATCTAGTCTGGGGCAGATCCTGACTCTCTATAAACAGGTCATCAGCCCTCACATGGTCGCTGGCTATTGATTTTGTCTTGTGACCTTGGCCCTGCTAGCTCCTTTTCTGCTATTACCTGTATTCCTATTCCTGACCTCTGGCTTTTACTTTGACTATTCTCTTGGATTGTGATTCTGTACTGCATTGATCACCTGTTACTGACCCCTTGGCTTGCTGACCTCCCTTTTGTTGTTGTTTGTCCTGTCTGCGTTCTGTGTTGTTACTTATTCAGAGTAGGGACTGGCTCCAAGTTGTCGGCTGTCACCTAGGACAGTCAGACAAGAGGTTGAGCCAGTGTGGGGGGGCGGGGGGGGTTCAGCTTTAGGTCTCACTGTCTTGTCGTGCCCCTCCCCACAGGGTTCTGCAGCAGAACTGGGAAATTGCTCAACTGGCAATTCCCTTACAGGAGACCTATGCAATGGAATCATAAGGGGTCACCAACTGCAAAGAAATTTTGTGTACAGAAGTCACCTGTAAAAGTCAAGGCAACAGTTTTTTGGGGTACAGGTGTTTTATTACTAGAATCCATGCCACACAAGACTGGAGACACCTATGCTTCAACAATGAAGTAACTACATGAGGCAATAAAAAAGAAACACAGTGAAAAGTTGTCGGCAGGTGTGTTGTCGCTTCACAACAATACACCAGCTCACAAGTCTCACAAATCACAAGCTACTATCACAGAATACAATTTGAAGGAGCTTAACCATCCACCTTACAGTCCAGACCTGGCTCCCAGTGATTACTTTCTCTATCGTAACCTGAAGAAATTTCTGCGTGGGCAACAATTTCCTGATGATAATACAATAACACAAGAGGCGGTAACAGGGGTCCTGCAGCAGAAAGTCTCCTTCTATTCTGAGGGCACCCAATCACTGGAGGCAAAGTGGAATAATTATATTGAAGTCAACAGGGATGACATTAAAAAGTAGAAAGTTCAATTTTCTCAGAAAATTCTGATTTCATTTTCAGGTAGATAACTTATTGAACACCCCTCATAGGATAAAGTACAGTATTTATGCGATCTAACAGCACATAATTTTTCTATTTTGTAACTGAAAGAAATAATACTTTTAATTTCTATGGATGGTGAAGAGGGAGCCTTCCAGCTGTCTGTTTCAGCAATTTGGGTTGCTAGGAGTATGTGCCTTATTATTGTTTAAATATGAGGGGGTAGCTGCTCTGAGTCTGGGGTGCCTAATGTTCCTCTCCTTTGACATTATATAGTGCCCGGTGGCTCAGGGGCTCCCTCCATGAAGCTAGGGAGATGTTTAAGATTGGCTATTTTAACTTGATCTGTGTTTCCAGTATTGTATGTTAACCCTTTAAGGATGCATGGTATTTTTAAGGATAATGATCGGCAACTTTTTTCATATTTTCCCTCACCGCTTTCCAAAATTCATAATTTTTTTATTTTTCTGTCAATATAGCTATGTGAGGGCTTATTCTTTGTGTGACAAGTTGTACTTTTATTTGCCACCATTTGGGGTACATCTAATGTTTTGATTAGCTTTTATTTACATGTTTTGGTGGTCCATGTGAAATAACACACAATTCTATTATAATTTTTTGCATTTTGTTTTTACGGTGTTCACTCTACAGTAAAAGTGAAGAATTAACGATTTTCCTGGAGTCACCATATTCTGATGCTTATAACTTTTTTACTGTATTGTTGACGGAGACATGTAAGGGCTCTTTATTTGTGGGGCAAGTTGTACTTTTTACTGGTACCAGTGTTTGGTATGTATGTATGACTTTTTGATAATCGCACATTAGTTCCTATTGGAACTGTGCTTAGGCAGTCAGGAGGCCGTTGCCCGGACTCCTGGCTGCCATGGCAACCTCTCAGAACTCGCGAGCTTATCACAAGGGGTCCGAGGGGTGACAGGGAGGGAATGATCTTGGAGTGTCTTCCAACTCCAGCGGCTAGTCCTGGCCCTGGGCTGTATAACATAAAAGAGTGCAGAAAGTAATGCTGCCGGCAAAGATGCCGGGTCAATTTCCCTGCCTGCATGCAGGATATCCCACCTACATGCAAACTTGAAAAAGTCCCTCTGACAAAGCACACTGGACTAAGTCCTGACTCACAGCATAACCGTGTTAGTACTTGTTTCTCTGTTCTTTTTATTAATGCTTGTGGTAAATGTTCTTTTGATGATGTCTGTCTATGCTTTGTTTATCCTAATTAAACCTTTAAGGACACAGCCCAAAAGTGCGTTAAGGACCAGGCCTCATTTTTCAAAACTGACACGTGTCACTTTATATGGCAAGAACTTTGAGACGCTTTAACTTACACAAGTGATTGAGATTTTTTTTTTCGTGACACATTCTACTTCATGTTAGTGGTAAACACTAATCAATAGTTTTGTATTTATTTATAAAAAAAATAAATAAATAATATCGCAATTTTCAAAATGTGAAATGCTCTGCTTTTCAGACAGATAGTCACACCACCCAAATACATTAATAAATATTATCTACTATATCTCTGCTTTATATTGGCATCATCTTTTGATCGTCCTTTAATTTATTTTGGATGTCAGAAGGCTTACAAGTGTAACTGTGATTTTCCAGATTTACAAGAAAATTTCCCAAACTAGTTTTTAGGGACCACTTCAGTTCTGAAGGGGATTATAAAGGCCTATATCTTAGAAACCTCCATGAATCACCCCATTTTCAAAACTGCACCCCTGAAATAATTCAAAACAGCATTTGGGAAGTTTGTTAACCCCTTAAGCATTTCACAAGAATTTTTCCACATTTCATTTTTTTCCACTAATCCCTTCATTTAGCCCTAAAATTAACACATTCACAAAGGGTTGAAGGAGAAAATACGGCAGTGCACGGAAGGAGCGACACTGGACGTTTGAAAAGCAGATTTTGCTGGAATAGTTTTCAGGTGCCATGTCTCATTTGCAAAGCCCTTAGAGTACCAAAACAATGGAAACCCCCTAAAAGTGATCCCATTTTGAAAGCTACACCCCTCACAGAATTCATCATTTTGACCCAACAGCGGTTTCACAGATTTTACTAACATTGGGATGTATAAATGAAAAATTACTAAAACGTCACTTTATCCCCAAAGTTTTCATTTTCACAAGGGGTTAAAAGAGAAAAAGCAACCCAGAGTTTGTTAAACAATTTCTCCTGAACACGGCAATACCCCATATGTGGTCGTAATCTGCTGTTTGGGTACATGGTGGGGTTCGGAATGGAAAGAGATATTTGGCTTTTGGAGGGCAGATTTTGCTGGAATAGTATTCAGGTGCCATGTTGCATTTGCAGAGCCCCCAAAGTACCAATACAGTGGAAACCCCCTAAAAGTGACCCCATTTTGGAAACTACACCCCTCACAGAACATGTCAAGGGGTATAATGAGCATTTTGACCAAACAGCTGTTTCACAGATTTTATTAACATTGGAACATGAAAATGAAAAATTACTTTTTTTCTAATAAAAATCAATTTAGCCACAAGAGGACAAAGGAGAAAAATCTCCCCAAAGTTCGTTAAATAATTTCCCCTGAACACAGAAATGCCCCATATGTAGTCATAATCTGCTGTTTGAGCTCAGAATGGAAAGAGCGCTATTTAGCTTTTGGAGGGCAGATTTTGCTGGAATAGTTTTCGGGTGCCATGTCGCATTTTCAGAGCCCCTAAAGTACCAATACAATGGAAACCCCCAAAAGTGACCCCATTTTGGAAACTACATCCCTCATAGAATCTAGGGATATCGGGAGCATTTTGACCTCACAGCTGTTTCACAGATTTTATTAACATTGGGACATAAAAATGAAAAATTACTTTTTTCCCAATAAACTGTCCATTTAGCGACATATTTTTCATTTTTGCAAGTGGTTAAAGAAGGAAAAATACCCCACAGTTTGTTACACATGAAAATGAAAAATTACTTTTTTTCCTAATAAAAATCAATTTAGCCACAAATTTTTCATTTTCACAAGAGGACAAAGGAGAAAAAGCTCCCCAAAGTTCATTAAATAATTTCCCCTGAACACAGAAATGCCCCATATGTGATTATAATGTGCTGTATGGGAACATGGTGGAGCTCAGAATGGAAAGAGCGTTATTTGGCTTTAGGAGGACAGATTTTGCTGGAATAGTTTTCAGGTGCCATGTCGCATTTGCAGAGCCCCTAAAGTATAAATACAATGGAAACCCCTCAAAAGTGACCCCATTTTAGAAACTACACCCCTCAAGGAATGTATCAAGGGGTAGGTATTATCATTTTGAGCCTAAAAATGCTTCCCAAAAATTAATGTACAAAGTGAAAATTGAAGTTTTTGAAGAAATATCCAATTTCAGTGCCTAATACGTTGCGGCCACTTTATGTACTCCTAAAACTATTAAGTGGGCTATCCTGGGGACAAAAAAAAAAATATATATATATATATATATATATATATATATATATACAG
Source organism: Leptodactylus fallax (assembly GCA_947044405.1). Taxonomy (NCBI): domain Eukaryota; kingdom Metazoa; phylum Chordata; class Amphibia; order Anura; family Leptodactylidae; genus Leptodactylus; species Leptodactylus fallax. The sequence continues at coordinate 7,964,398 of CAMRHE010000024.1, forward strand.
TACAAACCAAAAGTTTGTACACACCTTTTCATTCCAAGAGTTTTCTGTATTTTCATGACTATAAAAATTGTAGAATCACACTGAAGGCATCAAAACTATGAATTAACACATGTGGAATTATATACTTAACAAAAAAGTGTGAAACAACTAAAAATATGTCTTATACTCTAGGTTCTTCAAAGTAGCCACCTTTTGCTTTGATTACTGCTTTGCACACTCTTGGCATTCTCTTGATGAGCTTCAAGAGGTAGTCACCTGAAATGGTCTTCCAACAGTCTTGAAGGAGTTCCCAGAGATGCTTAGCACTTGTTGGCCCTTTTGCCTTCACTCTGAGGTCGTCTCACCCCAAACCATCTCGATTGGGTTCAGGTCATCTGGCGTAGCACCCCATCACTCTCCTTCTTGGTCAAATAGCCCTTACACAGTCTGGAGGTGTGTTTGGGGTCATTGTCCTGTTGAAAAATAAATGATGGTCCAACTAAACGCAAACCGGATGGAATAGCATGCCGCTGCAAGATGCTGTGGTAACCATGCTGGTTCAGTATTCCTTCAATTTTGAAAAAATCCCCAACAGTGTCACCAGCAAAGCACCCCCACACCATCACACCTCCTCCTCCATGCTTCACTGTGGGAACCAGGCATGTAGAGTCCATTTGTTCACCTTTTCTGCGTCGCACAAAGACACGGTGGTTGGAGCCAAAGATCTCAAATTTGGACTCATCAGACCAAAGCACAGATTTTCACAGGTCTAGTGTCCATTCCTTGTGTTCTTTAGCCCAAACAAGTCTCTTCTGCTTGTTGCCTGTCCAGAGCAGTGGTTTCCTAGCAGCTATTTTACCATGAAGGCCTGCTGCACACAGTCTCCTCTTAACAGTTGTTGTAGAGATGTGTCTGCTGCTAGAACTCTGTGTGGCATTGACCTGGTCTCTAATCTGAGCTGCTGTTAACCTGCGATTTCTGAGGCTGGTGACTCGGATGAACTTATCCTCCGCAGCAGAGGTGACTCTTGGTCTTCCTTTCCTGGGGCGGTCCTCATGTGAGCCAGTTTCTTTGTAGCGCTTGATGGTTTTGGCCACTGCACTTGGGGACACTTTCAAAGTTTTCCCAATTTTTCGGACTGACCTTCATTTCTTAAAGTAATGATGGCCACTCGTTTTTCTTTACTTAGCTGCTTTTTTCTTGCCATAATACAAATTCTAATACTCCATTCAGTAGGACTATCAGCTGTGTATCCACCTGACTTCTGAACAACACTACTGATGGTCCCAACCCCATTTATAAGGCAAGAAATCCCACTTATTAAACCTGACAGGGCACACCTGTGAAGTGAAAACCATTTCAGGTGACTACCTCTTGAAGCTCATCAAGAGAATGCCAAGAGTGTGCAAAGCCGTAATCAAAGCAAAAGGTGGCTACTTTGAAGAACCTAGAACAGGGGTCAGCAACCTTCAGCTGCTGTGAAACTACAACTCCCAACATGTTCCATTCACTTCCATGGAAATTCCAAGAACAGCAGGGCAAGTATGCATGCTGGGAGTTGTAGTTTTACAACAGCTGGAGTGCCGAAAGTTGCCTACCCCTGACCTAGAATATAAGACATATTTTCAGTTGTTTCACACTTTTTTGTTAAGTATATAATTCCACATGTGAATTCATAGTTTTGATGCCTTCAGTGTGAATCTACAATTTTTATAGTCATGAAAATACAGAAAACTCTTGGAATGAGAAGGTGTGTCCAAACTTTTGGTCTGTACTGTATGTGGGTGTAAACTGCTGCTTGGGCACACAGCAGGGCTCAGAAGGGAAGGAGCACATCCAAACGTTGTGCAATAAACGTGAACAATATTCAGCACAATATAACAAATAAGTAAGAGTTGCTGATGGTATATATAGTAAATACAAGTCAAAAGTATCATATAGACGTAATTTAAGACCATACAACCCATTACCTACTGGCAATGTAGTGGACACACACTGCTACCAGTGTGTCCACTACACTGCGGAGCCAAGGGTACTTTTTAGTTATATCATTTTGGGGAATTGCTATTGCTTTGAGCACATTTTATTCAAATTTTTATCAGAGGTGAAACAACGGCACTTTGGTACTTTTGATTTCTCCCCCCCCCCCACTACAGTTTTTACCGTACGGGAAAAATATTTTTATACATTTGTAGACTGCGCGTTTTCAGACACAGGGATATGTAATGTGTATGTGTTCAGGGTCGGAGTGGCCCACCGGGGAATCTGTGAATCCCGAGCCCCGACTATTAGTACTCATTTTGCCAATGCAAAGGTCAGGGGTCCGATCGGGATGGTCAAGTGCCTGATCTGGCCCCTGACCATCCCAATCGGGCCCCTGACCAATGGACAGTGGCGTAACGATCGTGGTCGCAGGGACTGCGACCAGAGGGGTACGGGGCCCGCTGGAAATGGCCGGGGCCCCGGACTACCATGATAGTGGTCAAGGAAAGCCTGGTTCCCTGACCGCTATACCTATTATTACGTTAGATGCCAACCCAGGGGAAGTGACAAAAAAAAAAAAAAAAAAAAAAAAAAACACACACACACACACACACACACACACACACACACACACACACACACACTACTCATCTGGCTGTCCTGAGTTCAGCATAGTCTCCGGCGCTTTTCCGGCCTCACTGCAGGGGCCTGTGATTAGGCCCCAGCGGTCACATGTGGCGTGACAGCGTAATGATGTCATCACGCCCCATGCATCCACTGAGGTCCCCAGCGGTGACATCTGGGGCATGGGACGTGGGGACCAAGGAAGATGGGAAAGACAGCAGGACAGAGTGAAGATGCCCCTGAGAGATTTGTTATTTTTAATCACTTCTCCTGGGCCTCTACTTATTATATTCTGGGGTCTGATGCTAGTTATCAGATCTGGAGTCCACTTGGTGTGGCAATGGCACAGTACTTAAACAGTAGTAAATGAGGAATTAAGTAGCAGGAATGGTACCTCAGGAGTAAGAAGCAACCGCAGTCAGACGTATGCAGGAGTCGGTATCCAGGAGCAGAAGAGTAGTGGTGAGGATCAGGGCTAACAGGAAGCAGACAGCCAGAATAATCAGGCACAGGATGGAGTAAACTGTGGGTTTATATAGGGATTGCTATCCTGTGATTGGCCACAGAGCAGGTGAGATCCATAAGCTAATAATTCCAATAGAAAAGTCCAGGCTAAGCAATGCAAAGAACAAACAGGCTTCTTTAATGGCATAATGGTCAAGGCTGCAGCACATGGCTGGGAAGTCAAGGGTTCAAGACCCAGTGAGCTCAGTTCCTGACATTACTCCCCCTTCTACAGGAGCGTCCTCTGGATGGTACTTGACTTGGCTTGCATGGGTAGCACTGATGGAACTCTTACCAGTTATGGAGCATGAATGTGGTTTACTGGTTCCCATGAGTTATCTTCAGGACCATATCCTTGCCACTTTATCAAGTACTGTAACTGATTTTGAAAAAAAAATCTAGAATCCAAAATATTTTCGACAACATATTCCTCTTCTCCTTCAACAATAACTATGTCAGGTGGAGGCAAGTTATGTCCCAGGAATGGATTTTCCACAAAAGGCTTTAGAAGGGAGGAATGAAAAACAGAGTGAATCCGCATAGAGTCTGGAAATCTTAAACGAAATGCTACAGGATTAATTTGAGCCACAATTTCAAATGGTCCAATAAATTTCTGACCTAGATTGGTTGAAGGTATCTTAAGCTTCAAGTTTTTTTGTGGAGAGCCATACCTTTTCTCCTATACCAAAAGAAGGGAAAGACTTGCAATGTCTATCAGCAGTTTTCTTATAGTGATCCTGAGCTTCATGCAGAGTGTTTGTCAATTTTTCTTGAACTTTCTACAAGGTAGACAGTCTGTCAGTGACAGCAGGAACTGGAGAAGAAATTGGGAGATTAGGAATGAATGCATGATGAAAACCCATATTGGCAAAAAATGGACTCTGAGACGTAGATGAATGCTGGGAGTTGTTATAAGCAAATTCCGCCGTAGGAAGAAAATTAACCCAATCATCTTGGAGATAACTTGTATAGCACTGCAAATACTGCTCAAGGGTTTGGTTAGTACACTCAGTTTGGCCATTAGACTGTGGATGATAAGCAGAAGATAAGTTCACTTCAATTCCTAGAGTGGCACAAAAACTCTTCCAAAACTTTGAGGTAAACTGTACCACACGGTCTGAAACTACATTGTCAGGTATACCATGTAGGCGGAAAACTTCTCGAATAACCAATTCTGCAGTCTCTTCTTCAGAGGGTACCCCCTTTGTGCGTATAAAATGAGCCATTTTGGTAAGACGATCTACCACTACTACATCAATAAAGTCCATAGAAACAGAACCCCTAGGACGAGATGGAATAGGCAGAGAAGTAATCCCACTGGTGAGGCACGAGGGGTCTTATTCCTAGCACAGGTTTGACAGGAAGAGATATACTTCTTGACATCCATCTGGTATTTAGGCCACCAAAATGAGCAGGACAAAAGTGGGGGGATGATTAAGGAAAGGATCTCCATTATAACGTTCTTTAATCCTCTGAAGTATACCTTTGGAAATTGTTGCCCCCACAAAATTCTTAGCAAGCAAGATGGTGGTTTCAGGTATGTCATCTTGCAGCATACTTACCTGTCCCCAGCACCCCGTTGTCCCCTGTCTGTGTGTTCGGTCTCATGGCGGCACCTTATTTCTGGAAATCCTGTACCTAATTGGTCTTTGCGGTCATATGAGGTGCAGGACTCCCAGCAAGGAGACACCGTTATGAGACTGAATGGACACTAGCAGCGGACAACGGAGTGCCGGGAACAAGTGAGTATGCTTTTTTATTTATTTTTTATTTTACACCTCCCGCACGGGACATGGGTTGCGCCAATTCCTGGACAACCTCTTTAAAGGATTTATCCATCTTTCTAATATTGATGGCCTGTCCTTAGGATAGTCCATCAATATTACATCTGCGGTGATACAACAGCCAGGACCTATGCAGATCAGCTTTTCCAGGACAGTAATATTTATTTATTACTTTTTTTTTTGCATTTATTAGACCCCCCCCCAGGGGTCTTGAACCCCAGGGGGTCTGATCACTAATGCAATGCAATTGCATAGAGCAGCCTGCAATAGAAGATAATGGCAAAAAAGGCTGGGAGCCTTTAATAGGCTCCCAGCTGTCATGGCAACAGGACACCGGTCCCGGATTTCGGGCACTGTTCGTGGGCATTAGCACCAGGTGTCTGCTGTATAAAACAGCAGAGACCCGGCGTCAATGGTGGCCGCTCAGCTCTCAAGCAGCCGCCATATTTAAATACACAACATCCACCTTACTATCTCTTATATATGCGCGACCAAACGACTGGACCGATCCTCACCAAATTTGGCACACATGTACATCAGGTGTCCGGGAATATTATAGACTGGGTCTCAGCTCTCTTGGACGTACCGTTCCTGAGGTACAGTATTCCCAAAAAATGAACAGCATTAGTCTATACATGCCTGCAAGTCTTTCACTCATATTCCAACTGCCATACACACGGTCACATGTCCCTTATCAGCCAATAACAGCTCGCAGGCGCTTACTCTCCTCAGGCACACAGGTTTCCATAGCAACCAAGCTATGTATGACCTGTATTAGTGAATAGCAGTTCACAGGACCTTAAATATTCAGTCATATCACGTGTATCAGCCAATATAAGTTCACATTTAATTTACCAGGTTTCCATAACAACACAGCCATAAATAGACTGTACCTATACTGGACTCAGTGGCATAACTAGTAATGGCAGGGCCCCAAGGCGAACATTTGACATGGGACCCCCCCCCCCCCGCACAAACTGCATTCCTGTACACACTATTATGCCCCATACTCTCCTCAGGCACACAGGTTTCCATAGCAACCAAGCTATGTATGACCTGTATTAGGGTGGGTTCACACCTGCGCTTCAGTCCGTCCGTTGCCAATCCGAGAGAAAATCTCGGCGAACGGGATTGGCATCGGATACAGACAGGTCAGCAACGCATTGGTTAAAAACCCATTCATTTGAATGCGTTTTTAAAGCAATGCGAGGGTGTCCGATTGCACCCTCTGCGCTGCGAAACCGTTTTTTTTCCTCGGACACGAAGTCCTGCATGTCTGACTTTGTTTCCGACGAAAAAAAAAGGATTTGCAGCGCAGAGGGTGCAATCGGACACCCTCGCATTGCTTTAAAAACCCATTCAAATGAATGGGTTTTTAACCAATGCGTCGCTGACCTGTCTGTATCCGATGCCAATCCCGTTCGCCGAGATTTTCACTCGGATTGGCAACGGACGGACTGAAGCGCAGGTGTGAACCCACCCTTAGTGAATAGCAGTTCACAGGACCTTAAATATTCAGTCATATCACGTGTATCAGCCAATATAAGTTCACATTTAATTTACCAGGTTTCCATAACAACACAGCCATAAATAGACTGTAGCTATACTGGACTCAGTGGCGTAACTAGCAATGGCAGGGCCCCAAGACGAACATTTGACATGGGACCCCTCCCCCCGGCAACCCCCCCACGCACACAAACTGCATTTCTGCACACACTATTATGCCCCATAGTGGCCCCTGCATACACTATTAGGCCCCATAGTGGCCCCTGCACACAGTATCATAGTGGCTCCTTCATATAGTATTATGCGCACTTCCCGCTTCTTCTTCAATGTTGGACCAGATGTCACGTGAGCCAGGCATGTATCGCAACGCATAATGACGTCGGACTGGCCCACCGACATCTGGGACGCCACCAAGGAGGCCCGAAGCCTGCTGAAAAGACCCCAGAGTATAATGATAGCAGTGTTTGTGGGGTTCACGGCCCACAGGCTTTACTTACCAATCCCTGCTCCTGCTCACAGCCGCCTCTGCAGAAGGTGAAGTGCAGGCGGCCGTGAGCAGGAGTGGGGATCGGTAAGTAAATAGGGCCCGTTACCTGCTGGTGTTAAAAAAAAAAAAAAAAACATCAGAGGCCCGCCGGGTCCCCTAATGACCCGGGCCCTGTGGCAGCTGCTACCACTGCTAAACCGGTATTTACGCCACTGACTGGACTGCCATACTGGATTTCAGCATTCTTATAAATTGAAACGTTTTTAAACTACTCATGTCCCCTGCAGCAAAACGCATGGCTGCTGCTCAAGCTAATGAAAACTCTCAGCAGACCCAAGCCTGTCTCCAATCTGATAAGGTATGTTACAGACAACAGCGAGCTGCTGAAACTCCCCAGCAGACCCAAGCCAGTCTCCAATCTGACAAAGCATTGTCAGCCACATGCACACAGCTGCACTCCAGGTTTCAATAACAACCCAGCCATTTTTCTTCACTGCTGTAGGTCAGCTTTAAAGGGGCAGGGCGCTGTGGATGACACTGTTACACAAGGTCACATACACACAGCTTTACTCCAGGTTTTCCATAACAACCGATCGCAGGTTTTTCACTGATATCCAAACTGAGATGCACATGATCACATGACACTTATGGACCAATGGAAAATCACAGGTTCAGTCTTGACATACACACAGCTTTACACCAGGTTTCCATAGCAACCAAGCTATTTATGTCCTGTATGAGTCAATAGCAGTTCGCAGGTCCTTAAATATTGTCATATGACGTGTATTAGCCAATGTAAGTTCACATTTCATTTACCAGGTTTCCATAGCAACACAGCCATAAATAGACTATACCTATACTGGACTGCCATACTGGATGTCAAGTGCAAAACTGGCCAATTCTTATGGGGTCACTACACAAACAAAAAATGAAATATACCCGTGCGAAGCCGGGTCCTTCCTCTAGTTACTTATAAAAACTAATAATTTGACTTTTTGGCCACAGAAAGCTTAGTGAGGAACACCAAAGAAAACATAATTTGATGCTGCATATGTTGGGACCAGTTTAGGGCAGAAAAAACACCTGGCAGGTTCCCCTTAAAAATGACAATGCCCTTATTCTCCCAATTGTGCAGATTTATTTCCGGAAAAGAACGAAAATCTGAACAGCAGGTTAAATGGGTTGTGAAAGACTTCAAAAACATGGCTGCTTTCTGCTTCTCAGGAAGTGATATCATATCCATTGGTCACATGGCCATGCTGCATGGTCCCTTTCATTTTAATGGGATGGAGACTGCCATGTGACCAATGAACATGGTGTCACTTCCTGAGTCCTGCACAACACATTTAATGAAACATCACATAAGTTAGGCTAGTAGGATAGAAAGTTTACACATAGTTTGCAGAAGGTTATCAGGCAGAGAAATCAATAGATATACTTCACTAATAGCAACAGCGAAATCTATTAGACTGATAACAGCTTTTTGGAATTCCGATGTTTCTACAGTGAACCAGAGGTCACCTGCATGGTTATAACACCAATATTTTATTTGTTTAAATACCACTGCATAATAATATTTTGTCAGATCAGGAAATCCCATTTTCCCACCGTTACCTTCTCAAGACAGTAGCTCTAACGCTAGGTTCACACTAGCCTATGGGGACCATGGGGTCTGCCGGGTTCCCGACAGACAAAAAATGCAGAGAGAAAAGTCCTGCTTGCAGGTTCGGGGACAAACCCCAAACGTACAGCGAGCACTAGTGTGACCCTAGCCTAAATCTGTTCTAAAAACAACAAAAAGTTATAAAGTAGTTCGAAAGGTATATGTATTAATTCTGGCTGGCGTAACTAGGAATGGCTGGGCCACAAGGCGAACATTTGACATGGCCCCCCCCCAACCCCCTCCTCCGCACAAACCGCATTGCTGCACACACTTATATGCCATAGTGGCCCCTGCACACACTATTATGCCCCACAGTGGCCCCTGCACATACTATTATGCCCCATAGTGGCCTTTGCACACACTATTATGCCCCATAGTGGCCCCTGTATATACTATTATGCCCCATAGTGGCCCCTGCACACACTATTATGCCCCATAGTGGCCCCTGCACACACTATTATGCCCCATTGTGGACCACCCTTGAACAATAATTAAAATTTTGAAAACCATGTATCATTTTCGTTCCATTTCACAATTATGTGATACTTTGTGTTGGTCTATCACTTAAAATCTCAATTAAAAAACATTTAAAGTTTATGGTTGTAATGTGACAAAATGTGAAAAAGTTCTAGGGGTATGAATACTTTTGCAAGGCACTGTACATATAGTTTCATAAGAGTCAAATACTCTCTCAGCAGGCAAACTAAAATTCAAGTAAAATTTAATTATTTGCCATGCACAAGTCCACTCTGTTGGTTTACAATTTTTAAAATGATTTCCTGATCTACCAGTTTAGTCTGATATGCTGATAGGTGGATAATTTCCACAAACAATCCGATGTACAACTGAAACTCTGCAATCAGACCAATACTTATCTTATATGTATGGCCAGCTCACTGTTAGAAGGGTATTCTGGTAAATGAAACTTATTTCATAACCCCAGTATAGGCGATAACTGTCAGTTTAGGGGGTCCAATCACAAAAAGCCCCATATGAACAGGTTTGCAACCTTTTCCATCAAAAATTACTATATAAATAAGAGCAATATAGGGGTGCAGTTTGGAGCTGTGTCCTTACAAGGAACAAGTGACATGAATCAATTTGTGAAAATTTAAGGGGAATAATCAGTGGAAGGATGTGTGTAAGGCTCTACAATTATCCCCTAGTGGATTATGCCACACACCTTGTATTCTCTGCTGCTTCAGGTATTTTCAATTTTCAACTGGTCTTTGCTGACTTCCTCCAATGTGTTGTACATTATTTGCATAACTAGTGGCGACAATTAATTCCTCGGCAGTGATGCCGGCATGTGACCATGGGGGCCAGCAACTTGCTGCAACAGTTATGTAAATGATGTACTCCACATGATTGCTGCAAGAACTAAGCAAAGACAACAGAATATGAGAAGTAAAGAGTTCTTCTTTAAAATAAATTTAACCCATTTTCTGCTCCTTGCAAATCTTTTATGAAACTCTGTAAAACCGTTTTAACGATTGCTAGGTAAAGTCAGAGCAGTGTGTATGAGCCTTCAATACACTCACATCACTCTGTGCCTTCCTCTGTTTCTTAACCTTCTCAATCAATGATAAGAGTTTTGTGAAACTTATTACCTGTTCACTGCTGGTAACCCATGTTCCCTATTCTTTCATATTGTGCATTCTCAATAAAGTTCTCAGTTAAACTAAGGCTTAAGCAGTGCACTGACAGTGAATGAAGATGTAGTGCACACAAGTGACCACCGCTCTATTCAAATGGGGACTTGGGGTCCCTGTGTTTTTGAGACACTTATCACCTAGTCTATGGATAGGAGAAAAATGTAATTTCTGGAAACTCACATACCATTAAATCATCTTTCCTTTCATAAATACAGAAAACTCTTATTTGCCAGCGACCGTAACAGGTCAAAATTATACTGCATAAATCTTATCTCCAGAGCTGACTATGATTTATAATGATGACCAGTGCTGAGATTACTAAAGCAGTGAGAGTATTTCATGTATAGCATGCTAACAAACAAGGAGAAGAGGGTAAGCTTACACACCCCTAGCACTTATCTCTACTCTGCTTGCTGTGTGAGTTCACTCTTCCTCTAGGCCAGGGGTGTCAAATTCATTTTCTCCGGGGGCCACTTCAGCCTCACGGGGTACCTTGAAGGGCCAAGATTATTTTACACATGTATAAAAGTAACTTCTCCTTAACAGATAAGCGAGCTATTAAGCAGTAGTTACATTTGTACATTACTACTGTTACAATCAGCCCTTTGAGGTCAACCAGGAAGAACATAATGTATTGTTAAAACCTAAGACATTGGCATGTTACATACTATCCTCATCCTTTTCTGAATATATAAAAAATTAAGCACTATACAAATACTGTTTAACCCTGCAAACGGTATTATGCTCTATAGTTGCCTCTGCACACGGTATTACGCCCCACAGCGGCCCCTGCACACAGTATTATGCTCCATAGTTGCCCCTGCACACGGTATTATGCTCAATAGTTGCCCCTGCACACGGTATTATGCTCCATAGTGGCCACTGCACACGTTATTATGCTCCATAGTGGCCCCTGCACACGTTATTATGCTCCATAGTGGCCCCTGCAATCGGTATTATGCTCCTTAGTGGCCCCTGCATTGGTATTATGCCCCATAGTGGCCCCTGCAAACGGTATTATAGTCCATAGTGGCCCCTGCACATGGTATTATGCCCCATAGTGACCCCCCCCACCCATGAACTATTATTATACTCTGGGGTCTTTTCAGACCCCAGAGTATAATGATCGGAGACCCAGGTGGTGACAAACATAAAAATCAGTGTTACTTACCTGGGCCCCGATGCGCATCCTGCGTTTGGCCTTTTTCAATGTCGCACAGACCGGCGTCGCGACATAATGACATTGGCCTGGCTCACGTGACGCCTGGGACGTCACCAAAGAAGGCTGAAGCCGGCTGGGAGCAGCATCGGATCGCCGGAGAGGTGAGTTTTTATGTTTATCACCTCCCCGGGGTCTCCGATTATTATACTCCGGGGTCTGAAAAGACCCCGGAGTATAATAATAGTAGTATTTGATGGGGATCGCCGGCCGCGGCCTCACATACCGATCCCCGCTCCTGCACACAGCCGCTTCTGCGTCCCATAGCAGAAGGGGAAGCGGGGGCGGCCACGACCAGCAGCGGGGATCGATAAGTAAATAGGCCATTACGTGCCGGGGATACTCCAGCAGGCAACGGCCTATTTATATATATAAAAAAAAACAACTTATCTTCACCTACCTGCGATGCCTTGATGCAGCCGCCGCCTCCTCTTCTTGTCTGCGTGTCAGCGTAGGAGGCGCGATGACGTCATTGTATCGCCGCCTGCGCTGACATGCAGAGGTCTTGTAAACCAGCCCAGGACAGGTATCGCGTAGCTTTGTTTTTTTTTTTTTTTTCAAGCGGCCTGTCCTGGGCTGGTTTACATTACATAATGTACATAGACAATAAAAAATGCCGCGGCCCTGCGGGCCAGATAAGTGCCGGGCCGGATAACAGAAGGCAGCGGGCCGGATACGGCCCGCGGGCCTTGTGTTTGACACCTGTGCTCTAGGCTCTAACAGTCTACTTCTGTCCCCACTGTGATTCACACCTACCTTCCTGTACTGGTCACCAAATCACTACTGTTCACTAACCTCCCCACTGCACCACTGCTATCAGCTAATTCTGTCTATGAGCTTAGTCCCTGCACATGCAAAATACCAGCAATTTCTACTGACAGTAAAAAAAAAAAAAAAATAAAAATCTTTCATCACCACCAGCATTCTGATTAAAATACCAGCCGGGTCAGTGAATTACCCAGCGCGTAGGTACCTCATGTATGAATGGAGTGAGAGGTCGCACATGTGCACTTCTCCCTTTAATTCTATGGGGCTGCTGTAGGGAAGCCCAGCAATATCTTCTGCAGTCACAAAGAATTAAATGGAGTGGAACTCAAACACGGGACCTGCTTTTATTACTGTAGTGTTATTGTATATCTATAACCTTTATAAAACCCTGAAGTCCAAAGCAGAAAGTTTACTTTCTTATTTCAAGTAATTACTTTATTTTTAATGTTTAAAGGCTAATTACTGTGTTTTGCAATATTTTTTTCCAGTACATCTGTGTGATTTATTAATTTTTTTTTTTGTTCAATCAAGTTACCATAACCCTTGTCACACAAAGTATTGATCATTGATAGTAAGATAAGCCTTGATATTTTTTTTTAGAACTTCTAAATCAAGATATTGGTATATAGTCAAAATTTGGCGTAAAAAAAGCATGGAGTTGTATCAAAATGTCTCTCTGAATATACATACTATGTGAACCAATTCATGCAATGATTGTTCAGTAAACCACACTTAGCAAGCAAGCACTTAAGGGACTGTTATGTTTGGAGTATCAACTTTTCAGAGGTTACGCCAACTGCTCTTTCTTCTCCTGGTTCTGAGCTTCTGCACTTCCAACAGGAGACATGCCAAAAGATATCAGCCAAGGTGGGGCGGGGGTTACAGGTATGAAAATCAGCTAGGACAGTGGTCCCCAACCTTTTTTGTACCAAGGACCACTTACATGTAGGCCAATTTTCCTGTGGCCCGGCAGGGTTTTCAGCAGCAAGGCAGGGTTGGGCGATTAGGCAGCTCATAAAAAAACAAAAAAAAACAAAAAAAAAACACACACACACACACACACACACACACACACACACACACCTATAAAGTGCATATATAATGACTACATTTATACAGTTCCCTATAACTTATTAAGGGAAATCTCTGCATATCAAGCATAATTTATTAGTGGTATGGACAGCTCCCTTAATAAAAACATGCAATACTGTAATAGTGCCTCTTTCCCAAGTTAATAACAGTCCCCCACACACAGGTAATGTTATGACCTGGGGGGCATTAAAACTGTAATAGTGCCCCCCACAGGTAATATTACCCCTGTGAGGGGCACTACTACACTATTAGGGTTACTATAACTATAAAACAGTGAATAACAGGCTCCCCACACACAGGTAATGTTATTAACTGGGGGGTACTATCACTGTAATAGTGCTCGCTCACAGATAATATTAATGGGGAGGGCTATTACCTGTGGTGGACACTATTACAGTAGTAGTGCCCCCCAGTTAATAACATTACCTATGTGGGGACTGTTATTATCTGTAGGGGGTGGGGTACTTTAACTGTAATAGTGCCCCCCCCCTCGCAGGTAACGTTATTAACTGGGGAGGGGGCACTACTAAGGTACTATTACAGTTATAATGCCCCCCCAGTTCATAACATTACATGTTTACATGTGGAGGGGGGGCTATTAACTGGGGGTGGCACTATAACAGTAATAGGGCAATATTACAGTTATAGTGCCCCTACACACACACGCAGTTAATAACACTACAATAGTCCTCCCACATACTGTAACTATCATTACATTATACTTACCTGCTTACTACTGCAGCTCTTCAGGGATCTGTTCTTGCACACAGGATGTGTGCATCTTCTATTCTGTTCTGCCCCAGCGGCAGCATAGTGAAGGTTCCGGGGAGCAGCATAGAATATGTACACATCTTGTGTGCAAGAACAGATCCCGGCAGCTGCATTAATAAATAGATAAGTGGAAAGTGATCTGCTGATGTAGGCTACACCAGCAGATCATTCTCAAAAACAGGCCCTGTACCAGGTGCCTGCCAATGCTCCTATGCTATGTAATACACGCAGCATAGGAGCTTCAGCCGACACCTACTAGCCAGACTGAGGTGCCCAATGACCAGGCCGGCCCGGTACTGGTCCGTACCCAGTCTTTGGGGACCTCTGGGCTAGGAGATCTAGTTTAGGGACCAACAGGAAGCTCTAAGAAAAGGAGCTACGTCAATTATCAAATTAGAGCAACAATTACAGAACTGCCTGATCTCGAACAGTTGAATATTGGTCAATAAATTAGACTCCATGTAGAAAACAGAAATGGTACATATGGTAATGTGGATTTTAATTAAATGCATTATACCAGGGGAATATATTGAAAGGTAAGAACATGTTCACCCATAATTAGGAAACTACTGGGATTGGAATTATAAGTGTGGACAAAGGACGTTAAAAAGTTAATTATTCTTATTTCTGATGTTTAAAGGGATTTTGTCGATAGAGTTAGAGGGATTGGAAAGCTGAATTGAAACACCCCTTTAAGCTCCAATGACATGAACATTTTGTTCATTGGTTTCATTACAAAGTAGCTGAACCTCCTGCTGTGGGCTAGCAGAGGATGACCATGAAATCAACTGTCACTTCAGCAAGGAAAGCAAGGAAAACCCACTTTTCATGAGAGCCAAGAGACATGTACAACTATCTGCTTGGTCCTAATCTTGATAAAGTACTGTTGTACTTCCTGGTGAGCTTTATATTAATTTATAATGTTTTATATACAGTTGTGCAAAAAAGTTTACATACCCGGCAGATTTCTTATTTTTTGGCCTTTTTTCAGAGAATATGAATGATATCACAAAAACTTTTTCTCCACTCATGGTTAGTGGTTGGTTAAAGCCATTTATTGTCAAACTTCTGTGTTTTCTCTTTTTAAATCATAATGACAACCAAAAACATCAAAATGACCCTGTTCAAAAGTTCACATACCCTGGTGATTTTGGCCCAGAAGTTGACACAAAGGGATTTGAATGGCTACTAAAGGTAACATCCTCACCTGTGACCTGTTTGCTTATACTCAGTGTGTGTGCATAAAAGCTGAGTGAGTTTCTGGGATCCAGACAGACTGTTGCATCTTTGGGGAAAGCAAAAGAATTGTCCATGGATCTACGGGAAAAGATAGTTGAACTGTATAAAACAGGAAAGAGATCCAAAAAGATATCCAAGGAATTGATAATGTCAGTCAGGAGTGTTCAAACTGTGATTAACAAATATAGACTCAGGGGCTCTGTAAAAACTAAACCACGGTCAGGTAGACCAACCAAAATTTCGGCCACAACTGCCCGGAAAATTGTTCGGGATGCAAAGAAAAAGTCACACAACATCAGCTGAAATACAGGATTCTCTGAAAACTATCGGTGTGGCTGTTTCAAGATGCATAATAAGGAGGCACTTGAAGAAAAATGGGCTGGACGGTTGAGTTGCCAGAAGAAAGCCATTACTGCGCAAATGCCACAAAGAATCTCGCCTTCAATACGCCAAACAGCACAGAGACAAGCCTCAAAACTTCTGGAACAAGGTAATTTGGAGTGATGAGACAAAAATTGAACTTTTTGGCCACAACCATAAACGTTACATTTGGAGGGGTGTCAACAAGGCCTATGATGAAAGGAACACCATTCCTACTGTAAAGCACGGAGGTGGATCACTGATGATGTGGGGACGTGTGAGCTTCAAAGGCACAGAAAACTTGGTCAAAGTTGAAGGAAAGATGAATGCAGCACGTTATCAGCAAATACTGGAGGCAAATTTGCACTCATCAGCCAGGAAGCTGCGCATGGGACGTACTTGGACGTTCCAACATGGCAACGATCCAAAACACAAGGCCAAGTCGACCTGTCATTGGCTACAGCAGGAGAAAGTGAAGGTTCTGGAGTGGCCATCTCAGTCTCCTGACCTCAATATCATTGAGCCACTCTGGGGAGATCTCAAGCGCGCAGTACATGCAAGACAGCCCAGGAATTTACAGGAACTGGAGACTTTTTGCCAAGAAGAATGGGCAGTTTTACCATCTGAGAAAATAAAGAGCCTCATCCATAACTACCACAAAAGACTTTAAGCTGTCATTGATGTTAGAGGGGGCAATACACGGTATTAAGAACTGGGGTATGTGAAATTTTGAACAGGGTCATTTTGATGTTTTTGGTTGTCATTATGATTTATAAGGAAAACACAGAAGTTTGACAATAAATGGCTTCAACCAACCACTAACCATGAGTGGAGAAAACATTTTTGTGTTATCATTCATATTCTCTGAAAAAAGGCCAAAAAAACAAAAAAAATCTGCCAGGGTATGTAAACTTTTTAGCACAACTGTATCAATAATGTTTTTCCCAACAGCACTGACATGTAGGTAGTAAAACAATCCAAATGCTAAGGTTATAGCTTAAAGAAACATTTTATAATGATCTATAATTACTATTTACAAGTTCTCAAAATAAACAGAGTATTATTCAGTCGCCAAAATAACCTGCTACAATATTGTATAACTTAAAGGGAACCGGAGTTTTTATGAGAAGTTAAAATATCTGCAGGGTCTTGCTGGTCAATCTGTTCTCTGGCCAAATAAGCCTTCATATGTGGTGTCCTATCAGTTTTTCTGCTGCTAATAACCCCATTATGAGTGCAAAACAATTTGTACTTCTCTGAGGCAGGGAACATGTGCAATACAGTCTGCTCTCTCCCATGCATATATCTTCTTTGCATGTAATTCTGCCAGAAATAACTGTAAAATAGCAAACAGCTGAGAAAAGCCCAAGTGAACAGAATATAGGAGATCCTGCAACACTATATCCAAGTTATGATACAACTAAAAAGATCCCTGATACAAAAAAAGTGAAATCTGAGCACAATCAGGTAGTCTGCTTGCTGTGTTATGACTAACATCGCATCAGCAATAACACAAGCAGCTAGACAGAAGTAGATAGGCCCTCCTTACACCCCCTGAGCAGCTGCAGACTCCATAAAATGGATCTTAAGTAGTAACAGGAAGTGATCAGTAAATTTGGAAGGAGGAAGACACCTAGTGGCAGAAACTTTACAGAGGTTCATAAAACAGCAACATTTTTAAATAAAGTGCATTACATTTACAGAATCATATGCTTTATTAAATGGGACTAAGTTGTTTGAAAAGTAAGTGATCGTTTAAGTAGTATATATTTAGTTAAAATAGTTATTAGGAAAAAGGCATAATTTAGACTGGAAAATGGTAAATTCCTGACAAAGATTTTCATAGGCAATATTAACATATGAACATTTAGCTTTATAATTGACTTCATAATATGATAGGGATTTCCCGAAACTGCAAATGATACAAGAAAAGTTTCTTCTTAAAAACAGATCTGCATTTGATTACATTACAGCTAGCTATCAAGAGGATTTGTATTGTGGTAGGTAAACACTAAAACAGAAAATATACTTTGTTTCTTTACATAAAGAAGGTAGAATAATTAAAGGTAGTCTACCATCATCCCAGTGGCGTAACTAGGAATGGCTGGGCCCCAAGGCGAACATTTGACATGGGGTCCCCCCCCAAACTGCCGCCCCCAACCCCCCCAGCACAAACTGCATTCCTGCGCACATTATTATGCCCCATAGTGGCCCCTGCACACAGTATTATGCCCCATAGTGGCCCCTGCACACAGTATTATGCCCCATTGTGGACCACCCATGAACAATTATTATACTCTGGGGTCTTTTCAGACCCCAGAGTATAATGATCGGAGACCCAGGGTAGGATACAAACATAAAAAACAATGCTACTTACCTCTCATTGGCTCCGGTGCACTCATGCGCTACTTCGGCCATCTTCAATGTTGGACCGGATCTCGCGTGAGTCAGGCCGGCGTTGCGATGCATAATGAGGTCGGCTGACATCTGGGACGTCACCAAACAGGCCTGAAGCCTCCGGGCCCCATAATGTTTCGGGCCCTGTGGCAGCCACTAATGCTGCTACTCCGGTATTTACGCCCCTGCATCATCCCCAAGTATAGTCAATTGCCTCCACCGTCTTGGGTTAAGGTCACATATAAACTGGGCTGTCCATTGTTCTGGTCCATTGAAGATCATGAACAACGGATAGGCGGACCATTAAAATAGCAGTTACATACAGAGCTTGACAAACCCACTGACTATAATGGGGTTTGTTGGGTGTCAGTTGTTTTTAAACTGTAAGCAGTAGATGAAAAAGTGTGTGCAGGCCGATTTTAGACGGACACTGTGATAGAGTGTCCTACGAAGACTCAGATGCAGAGGTGAACGTAGTCTCACAGAGTACATTACAGTGATAAACAACATACCTTTGTTATGTATGTCACTTTAGTAAATTTGGAGAAAACTTTGAAGTCTTATGCAAATGAGACAGTTAGTGCCCTAGGGGTAGGCTTTCATCTTCCTGGAGCAGTGGTCATGAGACTCAGGCACCTACCATCCCCTGCCTGTGCCAACCTAAGCAGTGGGAGTTTATCGTACCAATGATTCGGTAGCTATTTCCGGGAGTGATACATACTGACCACTGACCGAAGACACTCCACACATGGCCAGCTCTCCCCAGAAATGAGTGCATGATGCGCCTTTGCCCTGGTGTATCCCAAGTGTCACACTGCAGATAATTTGGCGTTAAACCATTGGCTGTCCTAAGGTACCACCTTCCATGGAGAAACATCTGCTCACAACCACTGTTCTGCATGATGCATCAGCAAGAAAACACAGCAGTCAACACCACAATACAGGGGTTAATAACATACACAACATTAAATATGCACCATAATACAGTTCTACAAAGGGGTTGCTAACCTGTCTTGGTTAGAAACACTGTATGTGGTCATCTACAGTCACCCATGTAAAATGAATAATCATATCATACAAATTGTGGGAAAAAACACAGGGTGGAAGTTTCAAATAAATATCCATGAAAGCTGAAAATACTGTGAAGTAAAGTTATTTTTTTTTTAGTGTTATAGTAACAATACCTGGCAGCCCTAGATGCACCCATGATATCTCATTGCAGTTGTGTTCAGTGCCTGATATAAAGATTCAATGAACCATATGTAACCTTTTGGAAACTGAACGGGCAAATGTTCAGTGAAGTAATGTAGTATGACATGTATAGACTGATAATCATCACAGACATCTGAAACGCAAAAGTATGTAAAATCCATCTAGCTAATATTCTGGAATAGTCTGTAAAATAAAAAACAAAACAGCAATTACAGTAGTTCAGTGGTGGACAACATATGACAATATTGGGTTTTCTAATACAACCACTACAAAGAACATCAACAGGTTGACCAACCTGTCTGATTGGACGCAGTCTAAGGTTTAATTGGAAGGAGACTGCTGTGAAATGGTGCCACTGCCAAAATACTGCATGTCAGTACACTTCTGTATTGCTCCCTGATAACCCAACATAGTGTCTGAGGAAATGAGAGCTTCTGCAGCTTTTTAGAGGGGTTTTCATGCTATTTCAAGTCTGGGATTTACCATGAGCTTGCTCATTTCAGTTTTCCTTCCTCAGCAGGTAATAGGTTCTTAGGGGTTACCAGACAGGTCCTGTGTTGCTGTGGGACTGCTTCTAGGGCAGCTCTTAGTAGGCAACCTGGACACTTAGGGAATCACTACTGCAGTTCGATCAGATATTTAGCACCTCAGAGGACGATTGGTACCTTGGGAAGCTCTATTTAACTGTTCAATAGTGGGCAGCAATAAACCGATCATTTACCTAGGATATCAAGACCATTTCTGCACTGATGTACCTAAACCTCTGACAGTTTCTTTATCTTGATTCTTGCTGATATTATCACAGTTGACCTGAATCAAAGGACCTATGTATAATAAATGTGTGAGATGCAGCTCTGGAATCCATGTTTCCATGAATATATATCAATATCACTACAAAATACATCCCTTCACTAGCTAAACTAGACTATCCTCCATCTTTTCTCTATAAGGGTCCTCATTTACCCATATATTTTATCTATTTATTCTTATTTTTGGTATGAAAAATTTTAACTCTTAAATTTGCAAATCCATTGTGGGAAGAAATGGTAAAGATCAACAACTGTTAATATAGAGCATAGATTTCATTTCTTTACTGTCGGGCTCTTTCTGGAGCACCTACTGAATATTATACCAAAGAGCTGTACAGGAAGATCTCTCAGCAATAACATTATAGTATTCAAATTTGCATATTCTGTAATGACGTTTCCTATAATCCTGTGTGACGTTGAGCAATTCTCTCTATTTCTATAAAGCTGTGTTTGCTAATTAATTCTTGATGACTATGTAGTGAACTGAATAGATCATAATGAATCATCCTGCCAATTTTTTAATGAAAACCAAAAAGACTAAAATTATGCACTAAAGCTAACTAAAGTTTTGATTTTCTGGCAACATTTGTGTCTTTAATAAATGCTGCAATATACTTTATTAACAAATTTTGGCCACCTTCTGTGAAATCCTGTGCTTCTTTCCCCTGTTTGTCTATTGACTTGAAATCTTGATAACTCATGCTGCTCATTGTTGTACAGTTAAAAATGCCCAACATTTAACTGTTTGAAGTATATTTTACATGAGCCATCCTCCACCCATACTGCTAGTGAACAGCAGTGTAAAGATTTCAGCGTGCAATAGACAAACATGAGAATATGCAGAGCAGTGGCTCAATGGCTAGCACTGTAGCCTTGCAGCGCTGGATCCTGGGTTCAAATCCAGCCAAGGACAACATCTGCAAGGAAACTACGTTCTCCACAAGTCTACATGGGTTTCCCATGGGTATTCCACTTTCCTCCTACACTGCAAAGACATACTGATAGGGAATTTAGATTGTGAAGACATATGGGACAGTGTTGACAAGATCTGTAAAGCGTGGTGGAATATGATGTCGCTATACACAGTCATGGCCGTAATTTCACCCCTGAAATTTTTCCAGAAAATTATTGCAATTACATATGTTTTGTTATACATGTGTTTATTTCCTTTGTGTGCATTGGACCAACACAAAAAAAGAAAAAAGAGAGAAAAAAAAATGGCAAATTGGACATAATTTCGCTCAAAACTTCAAAAATGGGCCAGACAAAATTGTTGGCGCCTTTTCAAAATTGTGGGTAAATGGGCGGAGCCTAACTGTGGAAGGGAATGGCTGCATAATCGCAGAGTTCCAGGCCTGAGTCTCAAATAGCAACTAAATAAGCGACGTGCCCGTGGATTATATTAACCTACAAGACACTGGGATAGCTTCCTTACCTCTAGAGATGCCGAGGAAAAGGAAATCTGCGTTGAAGCCGCAGAAAATATCGGATTTTTACTTCCCCCACGGCGGTGGGGAAGATCAAAATGGCGGCGGCTCACACTCCAGCGCTGTCTCCGGGCCCTCGACTCCAACACGGGACCCTCCGGAGGAGAAGATCACATTATCAGCACAGTGGAGAACGCTGTCAGTGCCGTCGCTCCAACAGCTGATGGAATGCGGGGGTCCGGAGGCACCGGAGCCCTCTCCCCGGCGGGCCAGGGGGAGCGCGGTTTCGGGGCCTTCCGACGCACCGAGGCCTATAGGCCTAAACAACGCGGAGACGCTAAACTTGCCTACCGCTAGCCCGGCCAAACAGAAGCCCAGGCTCCAGACCACGGAGGCACAAGAAGAGGAGGTGAGCAATACTACTCCATATATTCCACCATCCACCGATTTTTTTTGCAGATATTCCAGCAACAGAAAGTTTACTCACTGAGGCCTCCATGAAAAATATGCTTATGGCCTTCTGTAAATCATTGACAACAGACATGTCCTTAATGGTTAAACCACTAGAGACATTCAAGAATTGCAGAAACGCACTGTTCATGTGGAATCTAAAATGGCGGAATTTGCTGCTTCACATAATCTTCTCATAGATGCTCACTATGAGGTGGAGAAAGATGTGTCGTTTCTTAAATCTAAAATAGCAGACTTGGAGGATCGCTCGCGGCGCAATAATCTGAAATTTAGAGGGATCCCAGAGTCCGTATCTGCGACTAATCTAACAATTTTCCTCCAAGACCTGATACACACTCTAATACCAAATCTTACGAAAATGGACTTAACCATAGATAGAGCGCATAGAGTCCCAAAGCCTTCACATCTGGATGAAGCCGTACCCAGAGATGTCCTAGCAAAGATCCATTTTTACCGTACTAAAGAGCTGGTGCTGCTGACCTCACGGAAAATTGGCCGTTTACCTGATCCGTACCAGAAAATATCTATCTACTCTGATCTTTCGGCTGCAACACTACAACTAAGAAGGCAATTTATCCCTATTACTACAGCATTACGCCAACAAAAAATCCTATACAAATGGGGATTCCCGGTCCGAGTGATTGTATCCCGGGATAACCTTACTTATGTTATCAAATCCCCGGAAGACGGCAAAAAGCTGCTAGATAAATGGAACATTCCAATCAGTGACCTGACATCCAAACTACCACCTGGCCCTGTGTCGGATGGATGGAATCGACCGAAAACCCCGAGACATCCACCAAAAGGGCGGCACAGCTAGAGACTCACGGTCCAAGATATTTCGTATGTCCACAACTGCTGAACTTATCCCCCCAAGATTACAACAGCCGCTGATCCGCTGTACCGTATTTCCTTTCTTTGTTTTGTTTAGGTGGCTTGACCACTGGTTTCATTGTTTTTACAGTTTGTTTGCTCTTCGGTTCTGGCACATGGGGCGTTGTGACTACACAGGGCGAAGTCGATTCTGCTCCCTACCGCTACTGGTAACTTCTGATGTGGGTGGTTGTGGTAAGATCTTCGAAGCTTTACTAAGTGTGAATTATGGTACTTAAAATTATGTCTATGAATGTCAGAGGTTTGAATTCCCCTCATAAGAGAGCCAATTTGTGGCGAGAGGCCCGAGTTCAAGGCTGTGACATTCTTGCAGTTCAGGAAACACATCTTTTGAAGGTGGATGCCACCCGCATCAAACATGCCTCATATCCACACATATTTCACGCTCACTGCTCCTCCAAACGCAGAGTAACACTAATTGGGATCAGGGATTCAGTGGCATTTCAGCTGGTGTCCCAGTATGCTGACCCTGGAGGGAGATTTGTCATATTAGTTTGCATCTTTAATAATGTCACGTACACGTTAGTCTCGGTCTACGCCCTGAACAAAAGACAGGTATCATTCTTGGGAAAACTCATGAAAGCAGTGGAACGAAGAAAGCAAGGATGCTTAGTATTAATGGGAGACTTTAACATGGCTCCAGATCCAGGGGTAGACACTACCTCTAGCATAGCGACACGTCATCCTCCCTTTTCGCAGGCTATATGGCGCCACGACTTATTTGATATTTGGCGTATCCTTCATAATACCGAAAAAGATTACACTTACTATTCAACTGTACACAATAGCTATTCAAGAATAGATTTATTTTTGATAGAACAAGCTAGTATTCCCCTTGCTGTGCAGTTGGAAATTTCACAAATAACGGTCAGACCATGCAGCAATAACCCTGACTCTAATGGAAAAATATGATTGCCCTAGAGCGTATATATGGAGGTGCAACGAATTCTTAATGTCGCAGCCAAAATATAAAGCAATTTTGGAAAATGATCTAAAGGAATTCTTTCTGATCAATGCTCCCTCGGTATCTAGCCCTGATATATTGTGGAATTCACATAAAGCTTTTATCAGAGGAACATTTATTCGATTGGGACACATAGAGAAGAAAACTAGGTTAGCAGAAATTGATCGACTATTGCACCAGATAAAAGCTATAGATAATACTAACAAAAAATCTCCTTCCCCCTCCAACGCTGCAAAATTGGCGACACTACGTCATCAATTGACAGCCTGCCTACTGCATAAATATGAGAAGAACCTGAAAAAAGTGAAAGCTATTTATTACTCCCAATCTAACAAAGCAGGCAAACTTCTAGCGTCCAAGCTTAAACAAAAACATGCCAGGTCTAAAATCCCGTTTCTTCAGAGTAAGGACGGCGCACACAAAATCTATGATCCCATTGGCATAGCCAACGCCTTTAAAGCTTTCTATGAAGGCTTATATAATATTAGAGATGACTCCTCTGTGATACCTCCGGAGAAACAAGACATTGCAAATTTTCTCGCAGGCGCCCAACTGCCCAAACTCACAGAAGCACAATTAGACTCTGAATGAGCCCATCACACCATCCGAGTTGCTGTCAGTAATTAAGTCGCTCCCACCCCAAAAGTCCCCAGGCCCAGATGGCCTTACCAATGAATATTACAAAAAGTTTTCTCCAATTCTGCTAAACCCGCTGTTGTCCTTTTTAACAGCTGTGGTGGACTCTGGCGCTATTCCGAGGGAAAATCAGGAGGCCTTGGTGGTGACATTGCCTAAACCGGGCAAGCCCGCCACTAGCCCCCAAAACTTCTGACCAATATCCCTATTAAACTCAGATTTAAAAATTTACGCCAAAATTATAGCAAATAGAGTAGCAGCTTGCCTTCCGAGCCTAATAAATGACGACCAAGTGGGATTCGTGAAAGGGAGGCAATCATATGACAACACTAGACGCATTTTGAATATCCTGCATCACATTAACTCTAAAAAAATGGAGGCGGTGGTTCTTGCATTGGATGCCGAGAAGGCGTTTGACCGCATTTGCTGGTCGTATGCCTTCTTGGTGATTAGAAGCATGGGGTTCGCTCGAGCTACTTTAAGAGCAATTGAGGCGCTATATTCTGCACCATCTGCAAGAGTATTCATTAATGGGGTAGTGTCGGATCCCTTTTTAATAACGAACGGGACTAGGCAGGGGTGCCCCCCTCTCGCCGTTGATATTTGTTCTCTCGATGGAACCGTTGGCCCAAGCACTTAGACTAGACCCAGAAGTGGGTGGCATTGATATACGGGACAAAACTCATCTTATATCATTATATGCAGATGATATTATTCTTACTTTGTCCAAGCCACAAGAGTCTATTCCCCGACTTATGGAGATTATAGCTAATTTTGGTCTCTTATCATTTTATAAATTAAATATGGCCAAGTCACAAGCTTTACCTTTGCATATCCCTCCTTCTTTGCTTCATCCCTTACAATCAAAATATGACTTTGATTGGAGGAAGGAGGGGGTTCGATATCTGGGGATACAGGTGACTTCCAACTCGGGGGCCCTATATAGAAATAATTACACACCCATGTTGAAAATAATGCAGGAAGAGATGGAGAGAATGTCCCCAATGGACGTGTCTTGGATGGGATGTGTCACAGCCTTTAAGATGTTATTACTGCCCAGACTCCTATATCTGTTTTGCACACTCCCAATATCCGTCCCGGTTTCGTTTTTTGAAACTATGCAAAGGATGATCTCAAAATACATATGGAATGGTAGGAGACCCAGGGTCAACAAAAGCTTCCTTTTTAAACAAAAAGGAGCGGGAGGACTGGGAGTACCAGTGGTAAGGAATTACTACATAGCATCCCTAGTCATACAGTGCGCTAGATGGAAATTGGCTGATACCTCGGTACCATGGATCCAAATAGAGCAATCGTTCATATATCCATTAAAATTGACGGATATCTTGTGGGCGCCCTTCTGGAATATTCCTATGCCCGAGTCCCTGTCCCCAGTCATGCAAGCAGCAGTTACCGCATGGAAGCTGCTTCACGGGAAAGCAAATTCTACAAATTACTTTTATGCCTCAGAGATGCCTTTGTCACTTATGGCCTGGGCGATAGATGACTTAGTAATTGCAGAGTGGGAAACGAAGGGGATTACACAGGTTTCCCACTTGCAATCCGATACCAAGCAATTTTTATCATTTACAGATCTAACACAGAAATTTGGAATCTCTAGGGGTGACTTCCTTAAGCACTCTCAAATACGGCATATCTAAGAACCCGACATCGAAAGTACCCCACAGCAATGCGGTGTTCACCTGGCTGTCGACTAAGATGAAGGGTTTGAGGTTTCTATATGATAAAATGGATGGAGTAGCAACTTTTACTAAATCTACACCATTCCGCTGTTGGGAGAGGGATTTGGGAAGAACCATTACCTCAGATGAGTGGGAACAAGCTATCAAACTTAGTCATACATCCTTACAATGCAACACTCACATAGAAACAGCTATGAAAGTTACTTTAAGGTGGTACAGAACCCCATCCACTTTACATAAGGTATATCCTTCCGTCTCTGGAGATTGCTGGAGAGGATGTGGAGGGAGAGGAACCCTTTTCCATATTTTGGGACAATGCCCCATAATTTGTGGATACTGGAATAGGGTTTTTGACATGCTATCAGAAATATTTAACTTCCACCTCCCTTACTCCCCATCTCTAGCCATCCTATCAATTGGAATTCCCGAGGAATTGAACAAATATAAAAAACTCCTATGTAAAATCTTGACAATAGCCAAATTAATGTTGGTGCAAAGATGGAGATCAGTGACCCCTCCGTCTGACTCCGCATTGTTGTTGGCCATTAATAATACCTATACCTACGAGAGGGTTATTGCACTGGGAAATGACTCCTATCATAGATTTGCAAATGTATGGGACGCATGGGTTAACTCTCGATTTGTTACATAATGAGAGCCAAGAAACATGGAGGGTTGGGAAGCGGAAGCGGAGTGGAACACATGAGAAGGTCGTCTCTGTGAAGTGTCACGATAACCCTGAAAATGTGCCCAAATGTTAGAGTTATTGTTACTGTTTATCGATTAATTAATTTCTATTTTCTGTCTCATTGATGTACAATCCAAAAAATATGCCTCGAACAAAATTATGTTAGAATGTACAATGCAATGTATGTCAATATTGTTTCTCATACTTATTCTGAAAACCAATAAAAATTATTGAAACTAAAATTGTGGGTAAATAACTTTGTTTCAAGCATGTGTTGCTCGTTCAAACTCACCTCTGGCAAGAAACAGGTGTGGGCAATATAAAAATCACACCTGAAACCAGATAAAAAGGAGAGAAGTTGACTCAATCTTTGCATTGTGTGTATGTGAGTGCCTCGCTAAGCATGGAGAACGGAAAAAGAACTGAGGACTTGTAACCTTAAGATTGTTGATATTTTTCCACAATTTTGGTTATCAAGTCCAACTCCAAACATATTGATGTTCCTTTGCCCACAGTATACAACATAATCAAGAAGTTTACAACCCATAGCAATGCAGCTAATCTCCCTGGACATGGATGTTAGGGAAAAATTGATGAAAGGTTGCAATGCAGGATAATCTGGATAAGCATCCTCAATCAAGTTCCAAAGAAATTCAAGCTATCCGGAAGGCTCAGGGCATTATCAGTGTCAGTGCAAACTGTCCATCTACATTTGAATGAAATAAAACGCTACGGCAGAAGACCCAGGAGGATCTCACTGCTGATACAGAAATAAAATAGATAGACTGCAGCTTGGCAAAATATATTTCTATAAGCCAAAATCCTTTTGGGAAAACGTCTTGTGGACAAATAAGACCAAGGTAGAGCTTGGTAAAGCACATCATTCTACTGTTTACCGAAAATGGAATGAGGCCTACCAAGAAAGGAACACAGTACCAACAGTCAAATATGGTGGAGGTTCAAAGATGTTTTGGGGTTGTTTTGCTGCCTCTGACACTGGATGCCTTGACTGTGCGCAAGGCATCATGAAATCTGAAGAATATCAAATGATTTTGGGTCTCAATGTAGGGCCTAGTGTCAGAAAGCTGGGTTTGCACCCAGATCATGTGTCTTCCAGAAGGACAATGACTCCAAACATTCTTCAAAAAGCACCCAGAAATGGATGGAAACAAAGCACTAGAGAGTTCTGAAGTGGCCAGCAATGCGTCCGGATGTAAATCCCATTGAACACCTGTGGAGAGATCTTAAAAATACTGCTGGGAGAAGGCACCCAGAGACCTGGAGCAGTTTGCTAAAGAAGAGTGCTCCAAAATTCCAGTTGAGAGGTGTAAGTAGCTTGTTGATTGTTATAGGAGGTGACTGATTCCAGTTATTTTTCTCCAAAGGGTGTGCAACCAAATATTAAGTTAAGGGTGCCAGTAATTTTGTCTGGCCAATTTTTGGAGTTCTGCATGAAATTATATATTTTTTGGCTTTTTTTTTTTCGGTGGTTTTTTTGTTATAAACAGGTGTATAACAAAACATGTAACTGTAATAATTTTCTGAGTGAAATACTTCATTTTCTGTAAAAAAAATTAGGGGTGCCAACACTTATGGCCATGACTAAGTAAGCAAAATAAAAATAAATAAGAGTAAAGAGGGGACAAAAAGTGGATTTCAGCACATGATTTCACAGAAAAGAGCTACCATTTGTCAACAATGTTGTTTGAAAGTTTAGTTATACTTTAAGAAAGATTTTTTTTTTAAATAGGAGCTATAGTTTTTATAAAGTTATATCTTGGTGGAAGATACAAATCAGGTGGCTAAAACCATGAAAATTTCAGACACCACAGGAAGGAAGAAAGTGCCTTTTAGGCTAAGGCCCCACGTAGTGAAATGCAGCAAGAAAAAAAAAAAAACACACTGCAGAAAAAAAAAAAACACGGTGGAAACGTATTTTGTTTTCTCCGCAACGTTTTTCTTTGTGTTTTCACAGAGTTTTCCTCTGCAGACTTTCTGCCCTCATACCTATAGTGAAAATGCCAGCATTTTCACACGTATAATTGACATGCATTAAATACATGAAAATACACCTAAGAAAAGAGCCACACATAGTTAAATAGGGAAAAAAAAAAAAATACGTAAATAATAAATTTCCTCGATTAGGATGCCTTTACCAAGAGAAAAAGGTGCTTACGTGTTTCGGGGTAAGATAAATGGCCCCTTACTCATAGCTTTACATGCCGTGAGATGCGCTGGTCATTCATTGCACAAAGTGTTTTGGTGTCTTTAGGTACTGCAACACTATCCAGTGCTTCAGTACCTAAAGCCACAACTGTACAGCGAGATGAAACAGCTGATCCACGAGTGTTCCTGATTGTTGGACCCCCACAGATATAATATCAATAGCCTAAACTAAGGTTAGGTCATCAATATTAGAAAGTTGGATAACCCCTTTAAAGCATTTTGAGTTTTGATGAAAACACCACTAATCCCAAAAATGCCACAAAGCACAACATTGTATGTAGACATTTTTATATTTTGCTATAGGCCCCAAACAAACTTATAGCTGTAGCATTTATCCAAAGAAGGCAAAGAAAAAAATGCCATGAAAAAGAATACACTGGGGCAAATTTATTAGGACTAGTATATTGTACTACTATCAACTTGAAAGATACCACAATGTACCGCAAAAGAATGGAACTGAAAAACCGGCTTAAGAAACTTGCACAACTCAACAGCGACATCTTCTTCTTAACAAAATGCAAAAAGGAGAGACTCATCCCAAAAGGCTTCAATTTACGTAACCCAACCCGGAACACCTACAACAGCCGATATGCAGAACAACTATGTATTCGGACATCTGAAAGGCTGCGGAACAATAGGATAAAAATTTCCTGTAACAACAAAAAAAGAACACAGGAGGAGATACAGGCCCTGAAATCATCATTGGCTAATGACACAGAGGAAATGAAGGCCAAACTCCACACATACTACTGGAAACTTCAGGATATGCTTATTAACAACAAAAAGAAAAAGCTCCACAGACTGAGACAAAAAGGCCTCATTACTACAACCGCAAGTACTAGCCCAGCTCAGCAAAGCTGTGTTGTGAATCTTTCCTCTTATGAGCCAAACAAACACGAAATGCCAGTTCTCTCCAAAGGTCTGTCCTTCTGCCCCTCAGCACGCACTGACCATATCCAACTCTGCAATGATATGGAGGAGTTTTTCAGAAAAATGAGATTAAGGGAATATTTTTATGACAAAGACCTTCCATACAGCAGCGACTCTGAGATGGAACAGCCCATAAGGAATCCTACCAAAAAATCTACCTGGACCCCACGCCCTGGAGCTAATGCAGCACTGGATAAATATATTGACTGTTTCAGAAGCAAAGTAAAATCAGAAATCCTGGAGAAACAAAAGAAACAGGCGCATAACCTAACCCTGCAAGAACAGAAGGCTATTACTTCACTGAAAGAAAATCAGGATATAATAATAAAACCGGCTGACAAAGGGGGCGCAATAGTCATAATGAACACCTCAGACTATATCCAGGAAGCAAACAGGCAACTGTCAAATCCCATCCATTACTCCAAACTTGGAAGTGATCCCACAGAGGCCTATATGAAAGAACTAAAAAGTATGATCAAGTAGTTTCCAGTCCAGATCCAGAATCAGGTAAAAGGACTTATCCCACAAGATCCCAGGCCGGGCTGCTTCTATATGCTCCCAAAGATACACAAAGATGGCAACCCTGGGAGGCCTATCATTTCTGGCATTGGGACACTGACAGAAAACATCTCAGGTTGGGTGGAAAATCTCCTAAAACCCCTTGTCAGGGATACTCCAAGCTATATCCAGGACACCACTGACCTTCTTAACAAACTGAATGCCCTGGGCCCTCTACCTGAGGGGACCATTTTGGCCACCATGGACGTGGAATCCCTGTATACCAACATTCCCCACAAGCATGGAGTTGCAGCATGTCGGGTACACCTGGCAAAACAAAACCTCCCAACAGAACCAATAACGCAGCTCATACAATTCATCCTTAGCCACAACCATTTTACCTT
Source organism: Leptodactylus fallax (assembly GCA_947044405.1). Classification (NCBI taxonomy): domain Eukaryota; kingdom Metazoa; phylum Chordata; class Amphibia; order Anura; family Leptodactylidae; genus Leptodactylus; species Leptodactylus fallax. The sequence continues at coordinate 7,995,291 of CAMRHE010000024.1, forward strand.
TGGAGAGGATCTATATCTACAGCGAATGGGAACTTCAATGGGGACCAGATGTGCACCCCAATATGCAAATCTCTTTATGGCACAAATGGAAGGAACATATTTATCAACATGCGCCACCAAACCTATGATTTACCTTCGTTATATCGATGATATCCTTGTCATCTGGACTGCAGGTGAGGAGGCCCTACTTCAATTCCATAATGACTTCAATGACTTTCACCCGACCATCAACCTTAAACTTAGCTATTCAGGGAGTGAAATTCACTTTCTGGATACCACAATATACATTAAAGACCACCGGCTACTCACATCAATATACCACAAACCCACAGACAGAACGGCCTACCTGAGAAACGACAGCTTCCACCCCAAGCACACAAGACAATCTATAATCTACAGCCAGGCTATACGATACAATAGTATTTGCTCCGACAAAACAGACCTGGACAAGCACCTCCTGGATCTGAGGATGAAATTTCTCAGATTGGGATACAAACCAAAAGTGACAGACAACCAATTAAACAAAGCATCAGCCATTAACAGAGACAGTCTGCTCACATATAGAGAGTCCCAGAAAGATGCCCGAGTGCCCCTAATTGTCACCTACAACCCACAGCTGGAGATCCTACGAAGGATTGCCAAGGAGCTCCAACCTGTGCTACATAGGGACAACAGACTCAAGGACATATTTCCAGTCCCCCCTCTCCTCTCCTTTCGACAACCACCAAACCTGAGGCGCATTATCGTCCGGAGTGCCCTGAAGGCCCCAACTGAAAATGGCACCTCACCCTTGCCTACATAAAAGGTGCATGACCTGCAAGCACATCCACACCGCTGACAGTGTACCTATCCCACAGTCACAACAGGTGCACAGAATTAGGGGGACATTTTCCTGAAGGTCTTCCAATGTGGTGTATCTCATAATGTGTGTGCAATGTCCCACCACAGGCCTCTATGTGGGGGAAACGGGGCAGAGACTCAGTCAACGAATGAACTCACACAGATCCACCATTAATAACAGCAGAACAGATCTCCCAGTGGCCGCACATTTCTCCGGAGAAAACCACTCTATTGAAGATTTGCGGGTTGTGGTTTTAATGGGACATTTTAAGACACAGGAGAAAAGGAAAGAAATGGAGTACAAATTTATGCAAAAATTTCAAACTCTGCAATTTGGACTTAATATTCATGCCAGCTTCATGTCACACTATGTTTGAACCATGAACTGAACTCAATATTCATGCCAGCTTCAAATCACACTATGTATGAACTGTGAGGGACACAAATCACCTCCTGATAGCAAACAGATAACAGCAAGAATTACTGATCCCTCCGTCACGCACCACAAGTTTCCAGACAGTTTTTTTGACCTGTTGTAAATAACTTCTCTACTTAGATTGCAATTTTTTTTAAGGACTCTAAAATGCTTTGAAAACCATGTGTATAAAAATCTGTTAATTTTCAGTTCTTGTATCACACCATGTCTGATGAAGGGAGCGAGTGCTCCTGAAAGCTTACTTATAAATATACTCAGTTAGCCTCTAAAAGGTATCGCCTGATTTCTTCACTCTTCCACTACTTTCAATGGCTAACACGGTACAACATTATACTACTAGTATATTGTACGACAGTCAATGAAGACCGACTAGTGCAGGAAAAAGGAGATTTATGAAGAAACTGCGGTCTTCATAAATCTGTCCCTGCACCATTATGAAAATCTATGCCAGGTAGTAAGGCTAGGAAACTGGTGTGAGTTTATCACTTTATTACTATAGTGCCAACATATTCCACAGCACTTTACAAATTATAGGGATAAAATACAGACAAAATGAGACAATACAGAGTAATAAATCAATTCACACAATGGGAGTGAGGGCCCTGCTTGCAAGATCTTTCAATCTATGAGGAAGAAGGGGTGACACAAGAGGTACAGTGCTGGCCAAAAGTATTAGCACCCCTGCAATTCTGTCAGATAATACTCAATTTCTTCCAGAAAATGATTGCAATCACAAATGCTTTGGTAATAAGATCTTCATTTATTTTGCTTGCAATGAAAAAACACAAAAGAGAATGAAAAAAAAAAGTCAAATCATTGATCATTTTACACAAAACTCCAAAAATGGGCCGGACAAAAGTATTGGCACCCTCAGCCTAATACTTGGTAGCACAACCTTTAGACAAAATAACTGCGAACAACCGCTTCCGGTAACCATCAATGAGTTTCTTACAATGCTCTGCTGGAATTTTACACCATTCTTCTTTGGCAAATTTCTCCAGGTCCCTGAGATTTGAAGGGTGCCTTCTCCAAACTGCCATTTTGAGATCTCTCCACAGGTGTTCTATGGGATTCAGGTCTGGACTCATTGCTGGCCACTTTAGAAGTCTCCAGTGCTTTCTCTCAAACCATTTTCTAGTGCTTTTTGAAGTGTGTTTTGGGTCATTGTCCTGCTGGAAGACCCATGACCTCTGAGGGAGACCCAGCTTTCTCACACTGTGCCCTACATTATGCTGCAAAATTTGTTGGTAGTCTTCAGACTTCATAATGCCATGCACACGGTCAAGCAGTCCAGTGCCAGAGGCAGCAAAGCAACCCCAAAACATCAGGGAACCTCCGCCATGTTTGACTGTAGGGACCGTGTTCTTTTCTTTGAAGGCCTCTTTTTTTTTTTCTTGTAAACTCTATGTTGATGCCTTTTCCCAAAAAGCTCTACTTTTGTCTCATCTGACCAGAGAACATTCTTCCAAAAAGTTTTTGGCTTTCTCAGGTAAGTTTTGGCAAACTCCAGCCTGGCTTTTTTATGTCTCTGGGTCAGAAGTGGGGTCTTCCTGGGTATCCTACCATAGAGTCCCTTTTCATTCAGACGCCGACGGATAGTACGGGTTGACACTGTTGTACCCTCGGACTGCAGGGTAGCTAGAACTTGTTTGGATGTTAGTCGAGGTTCTTTAGCCACCATCCGCAGAGATTTCGTTGAAATCTCTCGTCAATTTTTCTTTTCCGTCCACATCTAGGGAGGTTATCCACAGTGCCATGGGCTTTAAACTTCTTGATGACACTGCGCACGGTAGACACAGGAACATTCAGGTCTTTGGAGATGGACTTGTAGCCTTGAGATTGCTCATGCTTCCTCACAATTTTGCTTCTCAAGTCCTCAGACAGTTCTTTGGTCTTCTTTCTTTTCTCCATGCTCAATGTGGTACACACAAGGACACAGGACAGAGGTTGAGTCAACTTTAATCCATTTCAACTGGCTGCAAGTGTGATTTAGTTATTGCCACCACCTGTTATGTGCCACAGGTAAGTAACAGGTGCTGTTAATTACACAAATTAGAGAAGCATCACCTGATTTTTCAAAGGGTGCCAATACTTTTGTCCACCCCCTTTTTTATGTTTGGTGTGGAATTATATCCAATTTGGCTTTTTGACAATTCTTTTTGTGGTTTTCCATTGAAGACAAATTAAATGAAGATATTATTACCAAAGCATTTGTGATTGCAATCATTTTTTGGAAGAAATTGAGTATCATCTGACAGAATTGCAGGGGTGCCAATACTTTTGGCCAGCACTGTAGCAGGGACAGCATTAGAGGTAGCATTTCTTATCCAGTGGCCCGGCTGTTTTTTGTGATAAAGGATTTGTTAATTACACATGCATCATGTCCTGTGGGATAATGCGGGAGAGTGAACAGAGATGGGTTAGTTTTAAAGAGCCTAACCACAGAATGATTTAGATTAGCAATTATGATAGGCCTGCCTGAATAGATGTGTCTTTAGTTTGCGCTTGAAGCTGTGTGTTAATCTGATTGTTCAAGGTAGAGCATTCCAGATAATTAGTGCAACTTGGGAGAAGTCTTTGATACGAGAGTGGGAGGTTTTGATAACAGAAGATGTTTCTCTTTGGTCATTGGCCAAACAGAGAGCACGGGTTGGGTCATAAACAGATGTGGGAGGAAAGACCGATTAATAGGGAGTTACAGTAGTCAAGTGGAGAGTGAATCAGGGAGACAGTAAGGGTCTTTAACCTTTTCCCGACATAATAGTACAGAGGATGTCGGGTATTTAAATATGGCGGCCACTCGGCTGAGCCGGGTCTCTGCTATTTTATACAGCAGAAACCCGACACTAATGCCCGCAATCAGTGCCCACACTGATTGCGGGCATTACCCCCCTGATACCCCCGGCAAAATGGGCACCGCCGGTGTCCTGTTGGCATGACAGCTGGGAGCCTATTGAAGGCTCAAAGGCTTGTCCTACATTTGTTCTAAGCAGCCTGCAATAGAAGTGGCGATATTTTGCAATGCATTATAAAAAAAAAAAGAAAATTAAAAAAAAAAAATTATATTAAAAATTCAAATCACCCGCCTTTCCCTAGAAGACATATAAAAGTACTTAAATAAAGTGAAACATACACACATTAGGTATCCCTGAGTCCGAAAAAGCCCGGTCTACAAATCTATAAAAATATTTTTCCCATATGGTAAACAACGTAGCAGGAAAAATAAAAATCAAAAGTGCTAAACCGCCGTTTTTCCCGCTGATAATGTGAATAAAAACTGATCAATTCCCCAAAATGGTATAACTAAAAAGTACACCTGGCCACGCAAAAAAATACGCCCTATGCATCCCCGTAAAGGAAGTATAAAAGAGTTACAGGTGTCAGAATATGGTAACTTCTAGAAAAAACATTTTTTTTGCAATTTTAGATTTTTGTTCAGGGGTTAAAATTTAAATAAAATCATATAAATGTGGTATCCCTGGAATCGTACCGAAACATAGAATACAAATGACATGTCATTTTGGCTGCAGAGTGTGAAAGATATGAAGAGAACCAAGAAAGATCAGAGTCTGTGAGGCTGACAGAACATACTAAGGAGGAGTTGGTGGTCTACAGAACTGTTTTTCAACCTTTTCAAACCAAGTACCACTTATGAAATAAATTCCAACTGAGTACCCCCAACAGAAATTGTACTGTATGTCATGTGACAGATCCTGAGCCAATCTCAAGTGGGAAACAACAGGCGTGCCAAGCAAATCCTTTTACTTGTGGGGACACCTGTGGCAAACACACTAAAAGATCTGAGGGTCTTTTGGCTTTCGACCAACTTTTCACTCATCAGATTATAAATCAGAAGATATTTGTCTATTCAGTACACACAACCCACTGCTGTTGAGGAGACCTGTCCCCTTAATCCTAACCTAATGACGCAGGATGCCTGCCTCTGCTTGGTAACCACTGTGCCTTTGTATTTAAACATGGTGGTGGGTTTAGGTGGCATTTGCACCCCAGGAACCTCAGTACTCACTATATCTGCCACTTCCAGAGCAGTGGTTTCCAGCAATGGCGCATACCCCTGAGACTGAACGACGTACCCCCAGACGGGTTAAGAACCACTGGACTACAGAGTCAAATGCTGCTGAGAGATCCTGAATAATAAGAAGAGAATAGTCACCATTAGATTTAGCTGTCATGAGATCGTTGGAGACATTTGTAAGGGCCCATTTCAGTAGAGTACAGAGAGCAGAAGCCAGACTGTAAGGGGTCATAAAGAGAGTTAGTGGAAAGATAGTGGATTAACTGCTAATAAACCAAGTGTTCCAAGATTGGAGATGAAGGGAAGAAAAGATGGGTTTTGGGTTGGTAGTTTGCAGGACAAAGCCCATCTACACACTGCAGAAAAATATCCTCAGCGAACATGCTGTGATTTCAAAAACCGTCGCATTTTTATAAATCGCAGCATGTCAACTATACCTACGGAAACGCTGACGTTTTCCATATGGGAAGAAAACTCTGCGGACTTTCTGTGAAAAGAACTGCAGGAAAAAACGTGATATGTTCCTGCCGCAGTCTTTTCTGCAGCACTTTATCGCTGCGGCTCGCTATGTGGAGCCTAGGCCTAAAGGAGTATTTGGGGCTAAAAATAAAGAGAAAACTTCAATACGTATTCCCTTAAAGGGAACCTGACACCAGAAAACTGCCTTGCGGGTTGCATGTAATAGAATGGGATGAGCTAAGCAGATTAATACACAGATTTGTGGGAAAAAATACTGAATGTACATTTATTCATTCAGATCTCAGTTCTTATTTTGCTATAAAGTCAAAGAGGTGGTCCTATCAGTGATTGATAGCCTTCCCCATACAACTGTGCATACAGAGATAGTTGTCAATCACTGACATAACCACCTTGTGAAAGATCCTCAGTGCGCCAACACCGCTTTGGCTCACACCTGAGTCTTCTTTCATAAAAAAACCACACTCACCGCCAGTGAGTGCCGGGTTCACAAGATAAATACAAGACAAGCTTTCTAAATTTTATATATTTATTAAGCCCTAAATGGGTCGGTATTAACATCTAACACATGCAGTGGAGGCAGCGGCATTAACTCCAGCATCTCAGCCTGCATGCTCTCATCACAGTCTCACAGTAATAGTCTCTTGTAGTCTGATCATAGTAAGCAGCAGCATTCCAACCTGCATGCTCTTCACAGCAGTCTCTCCTCATGGTCTGTCTGTAACAACTCTGTAGTCTGTGATGGTCTCAGCCCAATCTCCTCCCATTGCCTCTTACCTCATCTTTTATACCCTTTATGCCACCTCCCAGAATCAGGTCACCGGCGGAAGCAAGTCTGATTGAATAATGCACTCAAATCCAGATTTTTTGTATAGAGCTGAGACCAAGTGGAATGATACAATGTTATCAACCAGGTCTGATCTATCTGCACAATGCATGTTTCTTTGATCACTCAGGGCTGTATAGGAATACAATGGAGCCCTGCTGGGATGGATACAAAGCCCTATTGTTCCAGTGTTGCCACTACCGCCAATATACACCTAGGATTATAGCTGCGCACCTTATGAGTAAAGAGATACGCTACCCAGAGACCAAAATACAGCTTTGAGTTATAGCCATATTTAAGCAGAATCATCACACACCTCCTTTACATCAAAGAAAGAGCAGAAATATGAAAAGTTATACAGACTTGTGGGAAAAGATTTAGTATATCAATCTGCTCAGTTCCCCCTGCTCTATAACATGCTGACTGCACTGCAGTTTCCTGGTGTTAGTTTCCCTTTAAGGATGGGTATGATCCTGCACAGGGTCATACTGACACTGAAAATCAGCCCTAAAATTTTAAACAGCACAGGTTCTGTTTCCTGGACAACCAGGGTACAGCTCTGCGGGGAACACTGATGAATATGCAGTGCTAAATTAACACTTATTTTACTTCTTCCTTAAACCCCAAGGGAATTTTTTTTTCATATGCTATACTAGCCTAAGCATGCCATAACAGAAAATATGGCCAGACAGTCCTGGGATCCTTTAATTAAAAAAAAAATTAAAAATTAATAACTGTTTACTATAGTAGTCACTGACATTGTATCATACAGAACCCCTGTAACACAATCAGAAGGGAATTCCCTCCAGTCTCCTTATGCTGCTATTTGTGTTGACCACAACATTCAAAGGGTTAAATAGTGTGATTTCTGTAACCTCTAACCTGGAAATAACTTGGAAATTGTGATGTGTACTGCAATAATTGATCTGTGTTGTACAGCTGCGTAATACAGTTGTGCAAAGAACCTTCTGTGTCCATGGTGAGTCTCTGCTAGAATTCCCTAATATATGAAGTAGTCTCCCCTCACCAAGATACTATGGAGTGATAGAGTGCTTATGAGTCTTTAATACAGTGTGCCACAGTACAGGGCCTGTGTGTGCAAGGCTTGGCCATGCACATGAGCCCATATAGTAAGTCTGAGCATAGTTTAATGTAATTGTGCATAAATGAGGTATTTATTATAACTGAAAAGGAGAAGGTGACCTTTGTACACTACTTAAAGTGGGCCTTTCACCAGTTCTTTGCACATTGATTAGGCGCTGATCTGCTGATTTAAGCACAGTTGGAACTTTTTCTCTAGCCCTGACCAATGAGTGTAATCAGTTTGGTGTATCATATGTTATTTAGTCTCAGCAGCAGGCAAGGGGGTGGGACCCAGAGGTCCAACACTGTCCACCTGTAATTGAAGCACTGAGTGAAGCCCCCTTGTCTGCTCCTGACGCACACCACCCACCTGACACTACAGAGTCTAAGTAGAAGATCAAGAACCAAAACTAACTGCACTGATTGCTCAAAAATTCCAAATGTGCTGGAATTAATGGAGGAGCACCCATTAAATTATGTTAAAAGTTGATGAAGGTGGTGAAAGGTCTGCTTTAAGAAAATGTGTTTATTGTGATGTTTGGTGAGAATATTTTCTGTAATTCTGTTAATGAGTTAATAAATGAGAAAATGATGAAAAACAATTTCTCACAGTTGTCTCTATTTGAAACTTAACATTTTATGGGACTACAGTATTGAATTTCTATGACCACTGCCAACAGTGGCTGGTGGAAAAGGATTTAAGAAGCTCAGAATATACACTTCTGTAAATGAATAAAAGTATGTTCACATGAACAGATTTGTTATGTCACCTTATACATACAAATAGCGTTTGTAAATATGCCATGCATATACTGAACATACCAACCTATTCAAATAGCTAGTTCCCAAAAGCTGCCTTACATGACGATCAGTTTCTCTATATATTTCAATGTTAAAAATAATGTAGGGTAATTGATGCTGAGATTAACTGGGTCACCATCAGAAATGTCTCCATGGAACAGTAAAATGCCATACTCTATATACCTATACTTATTGGTTTCACTTTTTACTGTAGTACTTACTATCCACGCTGCAATTGGCAATGTATAACAACAAAAATTGGGTACCATCCCAGTACTATCTGCTTTGCCAGGAATGATAAAATCTGAGTGTACATTAAATAACAAATACTATACTTTCAGGAAATAAAGGTTCTTGAAAAGTTACACAATTTTCCAATACATGTTTTGTATTAAAGGTGTTGCTCAAGAAGAATTTGGCCAAAAGCAGAGAATAGGCTAAAATAGGGGGAAAAAAAATGCTCTCCTCTTTAGGTTTAATCAGATTTTATTAAATTTTCAAGTATAAAACATGAAAAAATAAAGGATGGAACAGAATGTAAAACAGAAAGCTGTGAAGTACCATAATACAAGGTAAACTATGGCCGCAGTCCCGGAAAACAGGACAGTCAGGAAGGTGCAGTGCAGGCTCTCACAATAAAACAATATATGAAAAAAAAAAAAAAAAAAGACTGGAGCCTAGAAGGAGGGCTTCCCGAGATCTATCGCTCCCTTGGGAGCAGATGTGAGTAGGACCAGGAAACTGGAAGACATAAAGACGAGGGAGACAACAGAACAAAAAAACGAAGGGAGAAAATGAGGGACAGCAGACCTGAATGTAATAACAGAAACGCATTCCAAGCTATCAGGAACTCAAGAAAAAAAAACTAGCAAAATCAGTCGACTCCTGAAACCCCACCCACGGCCGCTAGAGTGCATCAAACCTGGAGGAGTCAGCGGAATCCACTGCTACCAGCACCTCCATACGCCAAATGTGGAGGAGCACCTGCAAAGAGGGGGTGGCGGCACTGCGCCAGTACTGAGGGATGACTGCCCTGGCAGCCTCGAGGAAGTGTCGCAGGAGGTCACCCTTAACTGCCTTATAATTATCTGGTACAAGGGAAAGGAGGGCTAACTGGGGGGGGGGGAGAACGTGAGGGCACAGCCATTGACCTTAAAGTAGAGGTCGAAAACAGACTTCCAGAATGGCTGGATCCCCACGGACTCCCACCAGATATGGAGGAGAGAGCCCCTCTCCGCGCCACAGCGCCAACACCGATCAGACATACAAGGGTACATCCTATACAGGAAGAGATCTGGACAGTGATACCACCAGGTCAGGATTTTAAAATTTTTCTTCTGCGCATTGTACGGCAAGGGCAACTTATGCGCGAACACAAAGATTTTAGACTAGTCAATGGAGGAGATTGAAATCCGCAGGCCCTTAGCCCAGGTCTCAGTATATGGGGGCGGAACTCCCGTCGTAGCGTCACTCAGAAGGACATTGTAAAGGAAGGAGACTACACACATAGGGGTGTCAAACTGAAGCAAAGCCTTTTCCAGTGCGGTGGGATCAGAGGAGGAAACCGGCAGCAGAGAGAACTTAAGGATGAAACAAAGCAGCTGGTGATGCTCCAACCAGGACATAGTGAGGCCCGGACTGGAAGCACATAGCTGATCAAAGGAGGGGAGAGAGCTCAAACCTAGGACACTACACAATCTTGCATCTTCCTGGTCAGTCTAAACACAGAAAGCGCTGAGAGGAGCAGCCCGGCGGGAACATGGGGTTGTGGAACAATGGGCTCAAGGGGCCGGGGACCCTCGCCACACCCGATCCACGGCACATCGAATCCCAAACACTGAGGAAGTGGGCAGAAAGAAATGTATGGCGGACAGGTCGCGGCTGGTAGTTATCAGGAATCCAAGGCAGGATGCTCTCCTCTTTAATCCACTGCTCCTTCAGGTTGCACTCCTACTGTGAAATTCTTTTGATTTGTTACTTGACAATTTTACACTAGTTTCCATACAGAAAAGAAACAGACATTTCTCCTACAGTGGGGATATACATGACTATGTCCAGATGCTCTACATTTAAAAAAAAAATGTAGCTGTCATCACTACAGAACAGTACTTGTGGCTTTACTTTTATGTTTAGGCCAAAAGTTATGGGGTATTTGACCTTCCCCACAATGCAAAGTCTGAATGTAACCTAACTTCTTTATAAAACTATCCAGTAATTCACCATATTTAATACTCTGATTCCATCAGGTTCCATTAATCTAATTTTACTAAACTATATAATAGACTGACCTTGGTATGAATTTATACCAAGCAAACTGTTCTTAGACGATCTGTTCCTAGATTCACAGGACTAAGTTAAGAAATAATAGTAATAAAAAAAGAATGCCATAATAATGAAGTGAAGTAGGATTCAGAAGGCCTTGTTTACCACTACGTGCTGAAAATAGGCTTAGTGACCGATGTCATGCACTTAAAGTATCAAATACAGCAGAAGACTGTGATACGTAGTATTACTGGCTGCTCTTCTACCATTTCCTTCAATCTTCCTCATTTATTATTCATTCACACATACTAGAAGGTTCGCAGAAATATTCAAATCTGCATACATTTACTAGGTCTATGCTTTATACATGTCAGCCTTAGGATGAATTCAGGATACAATTACCATGCCTATGCTTTATACACGTTGGCCTTAGGTTGTATCCAGGCATGCAGGTTTTAATGCACTGTCTGCAGTGGAAAAAACAGAGGAAAGTATCAGTCTTTTCTTTTATAAATTTGCCCGTGAATAAAAATATCATTATACCAAATACATTTAGGCTACATGCACATGACTGTAGTGGTTTGCTGTCCATAAATACTGATCAGCAATCTGCAGAAAACATGTCAGTATGTCATCTGCAATCACGGATCTGCAAAATGGCTTGTATAGGTCCACTAAACTTATCTGTGCTGCAAATGTGGACAAATATAGGACATGCTTCATAATTTGCAGACCCCTTCTACAGTCCAGACACACATCCACAAAAATTAGGGCCTTATGTTGTGTACTACATCTCTACAACCTGCTGATGGACTAGCAGAATAACTGGAATAATGCAGCTGTAACTGTAATTAAAGGTATAGGTGACCATACACACCACAACTGCTGCAGAACTGGATTTTGATGAATATAAATAAATAAATTAATTTAAAAAAAAAGCATCAATTCTTGCGTGGCAGATTTGTTAGAGAGTTCTGCAAATTCTACTACTAGTGATAGGTTATCATTCCCAGATCTGTAGAGGTCTGAATGCCGGCATCCCCATTGATCAGCTACTCTCAGCAGCTGATACACAGAGGTGTGAAAGATCCTCAGTGCGCCAACACCGCTGTGGTCACACCTGAGTCTTCTTTCATATAAAACCCACTCACCGCCAGTGAGTGCCGGGTTCACAAGATAAATACAAGACAAGCTTTCTAAATTTTATATATTTATTAACCCCTAAATGGGTCGGTATTAACATCTAACACATGCAGTTCAGAACAGATATGCAGATATATACAAGCATTAACAGTTACTAGTTACAAGATACAGTGCAATGAAATAAAAGGGCATAAAACTGAAATAATTACTTTACCACGCATCTCCTTGATGTGGCTCTATAGTCCAACACTCACACATGCGCTGTCATGTGTGAAATAACCAGTGGAGGCTTCTCTGCATTAACTCCTAGCATGTGGCATCAATACAATAATCCAGCCTGCATGCTCTCATCACAGTCTCTCAGTCATAGACTCAGCACAATCTCCTCCCATTGCCTCTTACCTCATCTTTTATACCCTTTATGCCACCTCCCAGATTGAGGTCACCGGCGGCAGCAAGTCTGATGGAATAATGCACTCAAGTCCAGATCCTTTGTATAGAGCTGAGACCAAGTGGAATGATACAATGTTATCAGCCAGGTCTGATCTCCCTGCATAATGCATGTTTCTTTGATCACTCAGAGCTGTGTAGGAATACAATGGAGCCCTGCTGGGATGGATACAAAGCCCTACTGTTCCAGGTTGCTACTACTGCCAATATACACCTAGGCTTATAGCTGCGCACCTTATGAACAAATGCAGGTAAGAAGGGAGATAATATACCCAGAGATCAAAATACAGCTCTGAGTTATAGCCATATTTAAGCAGAATCATCACACCTCCCCCTTTAGATGGGGCTTGCAGGAAGTAGGGGCCTGTGTCCCTCTTCTGAAAGCACCTCCGCCTCCAGCTTCTCAGGCTCTGGCCCCAAGGCTCCCTCATCTTCCCCCGGGGTCCCAGCAGACTCGGGCCTTGTCAGACTCCGAGGGTGGTTGAGCGCCACGCGCCTTCAATATGTCCAGACTAGGGTCAGCTTGGACATCCTCTCTGAACTCTTGGCTGGAGTGAGACAAAAGAGAGGTGCATGTTACATAGCTGCTGGACCCTTCTGGCTCCCTAGTCTGACTAGGAACACTTCTAAGGCTCAGGCCCTGATCCACGTACACTTGGCTACCTCCTGCCTGTTCTGGGTCCGCTTTCTGAGTACTGGCATCCTGTGGAGCCACCCTCATGACCCCAGGTCTTTGGGATACCAGCTTAGAGACCCCATCCCGGCGGTCTCTCAGGGTCTCTCTCACCCTAGCCGCTAGTTGGGAGAGTTCTAGGGGGTTCTGCACCTCCCCCTTTACTTCCAAACCTACATCCTGTTCCTCCTGTACTTGGGGGGGTGATGGTGATACCTTGGGCAAATGACTGAGAACATGCTTCCCCAAACCATCCTCCCACAATACATTGACAGGTAATACATTTGACATACCCCCTTCTTGAATAATGCACTCAAGTCCAGATCCTTTGTATAGAGCTGAGACCAAGTGGAATGATACAATGTTATCAGCCAGGTCTGATCTCCCTGCACAATGCATGTTTCTTTGATCACTCAGAGCTGTGTAGGAATACAATGGAGCCCTGCTGGGATGGATACAAAGCCCTATTGTTCCAGGTTGCTACTACTGCCAATATACACCTAGGCTTATAGCTGCACACCTTATGAACAAATGCAGGTAAGAAGGGAGATAATATACCCAGAGATCAAAATACAGCTCTGAGTTATAGCCATATTTAAGCAGAATCATCACAAGAGGACAGAGCAGGAAACAGATAGCTCTGCTCTCTGTGTAGTGGCAAAATCAGCTGTGTACTGCAGATCAACTTCCATTTATTTGAAAGGAATTTATTTTGCCGTTACTACACTACTCAGACGGCTGGGATGGCTCCTCCTCTTCTTTGACTCCACTGGCTCGTGGGCAGGCCGAAGGTCCCTCCGACACCTGCGCAGTAGAGATGGAATGCCATCTCTGCACCGGCAGAGTCAAAGAAGAGGAGGAGCCGTCCCAGAAGGGAAGTCTGGAGAGGAAGACACGTAAGTATGATGGGTGGGGAGGGGATCATTGGTGATGTTCCATTTCTGGAAAGGGGGGAAACCAGTGGCGTAACTAGGAATGGCTGGGCCCAAAGGTGAACATTTGACATGGCCCCCCCCCCGAACCGGTTACGGGTCCCCAAACCATAAAATATGCTCAACAATGGCCCCCACACAGCATTATATGCTCGACAGTGGCCCCCACACAGCATTATATGCTCGACAGTGGCCCCTACACAGCATTATATGCTCTACAGTGGCCCCCATACAGCATTATATGCTCTACATTGCTCCCCTTACACACAGTATAATATGCTCCCCACAGTGGCCCCCACCCTGTATTATATTCTCCCCGCAGTGGTCCCCACCCAGTATTATATGCTTCCCACAGTGGCCCCCACACAGTATTATATGCTCCACAGTGGCCCCCATACAGCATTATATACTCTACATTGCTCCCCCCACACACAGTATAATATGCTCCCCACAGTGGCCCCCACCCTGTATTATATGCTCCCCATCCAGTATTATATGCTTCCCACAGTGAACCCCACCCAGTATTATATGCCCCCACAGTGGGCCCCACCTGGTATTTTATGCTCTACAGTAGCCCACACTCAGTATTATATGCTCTACAGTGGCCCCCACCCAGTATTATATGCTCCCAACAGCCCCCTCCACTTCGGTGACTCTGGGGTCTCGTCAGACCCCAGAGTATAATGATCAGAGGCCCACGGAAGGTGATTAAAAATAACAAACATTCATACTCACCTTGCCTTACCTTTCCTTGGCATCCTCGCTCTATCCTGCCGTCTTCAGGCCCACTTCCGACGTCGCTGCTGAGGCCTGTGTTTGGGCCTCAGTGGTCACGTGGGTGCGCACTGACGTCATTACGCCACGCGCCCTATGTGACCGCTGAGGCCTAATCACAGGCCTCAGTCACATGACGGAGGAGCGCCGGAGAGAACGCTGTGCCCAGGAGAGGTGAAAGTATGTGCTTATTGTTTTCAGTCACCTCCCCTGGGTGCCCTGCCCGGCCATCTACTGGAAAGGGGCCTGCAATCAGGGTCGGACTGGCCCACCGGGGAACCGGTGAATCCACCGGTGGGCCCCGAGCCCCGACTATTAGTCCTCATGTCCTGACCATCCCGATCAGGCCCCTGACCAGTGGCGTTACGATCGCGGTCGCAGGGGGCGCGACCGGACCCTGACCACTATGAAAGCCTGGTTCCCCGACTGCTATACATACTGTTATTGGAAAGGGGCCCTGGCATATTGCAGGCCCCTTTCCAATAGATGGCAGAGCAGGGGAGGTGACTGAAAATAATAAACACATATTCTCACCTCTCCTGGGCACAGCGTTCTCTCCGGCGCTTCTCTGTCATGTGACTGAGGCCTGTGATTAGGCCCCAGCGGTCACATGGGGCGCGGCCGCTTAATGACGTCAGTGCGCCCCCACGTGACCGCTGAGGCCCAATCACAGGCCTCAGCAGCGACATCGGAAAAGGGTCTGAAGACGCTGAAGACGACAGGATGGAGCGAGGATGCCAAGGAAAGGTAAGGCAAGGTGAGTATGAGTGTTTGTTATTTTTAATCACTTCCCCTGGGCCTCCGATTATTATACTCTGGGGTCTCCTCAGTAATAGCACTGAAGCGGAGGGGGGCTATTGAGCGCATATAATACTGTGTGGGGGCCCCTGTGGAGCTTATAATACGGGTGGGGGCCATTGTGGAGCTTAGAATACTGGGTGGGGGCCACTGTGGAGCTTATACTCCATACAGTGGCTCCTTCATTTTATTTTTTTTTTTAATTACGCCTGGGCAGGTGAAAAAAAAAAAACAAAACACCCCCCCCCCCAAAACTTTCTCTCCTGTCCCCAGTGTCTCCCAGCGCGGTTCGGTCCTGCAGTTCTGTTGTTTTCTTCCAGCTGAAGTTCCCTCTGCACATGACTACCTGTGACATCACGTGACCCCTAAGGCCAATCAGCAGCCTAAGGGAAGGTACCTGGGACGTCACAGCCAGTGAGGAATTCCAGTAAAAAGAAGACAGTGGAGCTGCAGGACCAGACCGTGCTGGGAGGACACCGGAGCACCGGAGACAGGTGAGTATGTTGGTTTTTTTTTTTGGGGGGGTAGGCGGGATTCATCTCCCCCGGACTAATTATAAAAAAGAAAAAAAATTATACTGGACAACCTCTTTAAAGTGTGGCGCATTAGGGGGGCCCTGGGGAGTATATTAAAGGGGTTGTCCAGGCATAATTTGTTATGGTTTATCCTCAGGATAGGCAATAGATACCTGATCTGTAGGGAGCTGACCCCGGACCGATCAGCTGTATGGAGCCACTTCTGATGCCCGTCCTCTACACAATACAGGGCCAGAAGCAGAAAGCTCTGTCCACTGTATATTAGCCGGGCACCTTCACTGTATCTCAGCACTTATTGAAGTCAGTAGTAGCTGAGCTGCAGTGACGGCGCTGGGCTGCTATACAGCGGATGGAGCTTTCTGCTTCCGGCCCTGTGTTGTGTACAGAACAGGCGCCGAGAGTGGCTCCATACAGCTTATGGGGTCATGTGTCAGCCCCCTACCAATCAGGTATTTATGGCCTATCCTAAGCTTAGGCCATAAAAAAGATTAACCCTGGAAAACCCCTTTAATATGCCCCACACAGTTTAATGTCCTCCTCACAGGATGTACTGCCCCCACACAATATATTGGCCCCATCACTGTTCCCCATACAGTATGGGGGACCAGTGAAGAGGCCACTAAGTGGGGGGATCAGTGAAGTGACCATAGAAAAATTTGGTCCTGACAACCCCTTAAAAGAGGTTGTCCATAATCTGGAACGACCACTGTGTTGGCCGCCAGGGTGGTGTAAAAATAATTAAAAAAAAAAAAAAAAAAGCATACTCACCTGTCCCCAGCACCCCGTTGTCCCCTGCCTGTGTCTGTTCGGTCTCATGGCGGTGCCTCATTTCTGGAAATCCTGTACCTAATTGGTCTTAGTGATCACATGAGGTGCAGGACTCCCAGCAAGGAGTCGCCGGCATGAGACACTGGCAGTGGACAACGGAGCGCCGGGGACAGGTGAGTATGCTTTTTAATTTACTTATTTTTTACTTTACACCTCCTGCCAGCTACATGGGTTGCTCCAATTCCTGGACAACCTCTTTAAAGGATTTATCCATCTTTCTAATATTGATGGCCTGTCCTTAGTATAGGCCATCAATATTACATCTGCGATGATACAACAGCCAGGCCCTCTGCAGCTACCAGTGCGGCTACAGGTAAAGGTAACAATTCTTGGAGCCACGATGTTCACTTGCCATACAAGGTGTAGCAGTAGGTTTAGGTAGTGCAGTGGTGCACATGGTATAGTGGGTGAGCAGCATGGCTCCCGGCATGTCTTTACCTTTAGCCGCCCTGTCTCGGTACCGCTGATCTGCAGGGGTCCTGATGGTGGGCCCCTAGAAACAATTCCACTGGTGGGCCCTAGACATCCCAGTCCGACACTGCCTGCAATATGCCAGGGTCCCTTTCCAATAACAGTATGTATAGCAGTCGGGGAATCAGGCTTTCCCTGATCGCTATCATAGTGGTCCGGGGCCCGGCTATCTCCAGCTGGCCGTGGGCCCCGTACCCTGTCGGGTCCGTTCACGGTTGCACCCCCTGAGAACGCGATCGTTACGCCACTGGTTTGTGGTGTTCGCGGTAGCGGCTGCTACAGGGCTCCGGGCCCCCTAATGTCCCGGGCCCTGTGGCAGTTGCTACCCCAGTATTTACGCCCCTGGGGGAAACGAAACGTCACCAGATAATCAGAAAATGTACCTGGGGACGGTCACATGACTGCCCCAGGGATATGGGTAACTATACATTTTTGCTAAAGTATGTCATTTAGAAAGTAGGCAGGGGAGGGTGCTAAGATTAGTGTAAGAATTCCATTTTATCCCAGACAGCCCCTTTAAATATTGTAAAGTCCTGTTCACATGGCAGGATATGTCACTGATTTTCAGATGGATTCTAACTCAAAATCAGTGGCAGATTCCACCATGGCTCTCCCTCCTACTGTACTCTGTCTCTGCCGGATACAGAAAAAATATAAGCATCCTGCTTGAACTTGCTGCAGAGTTCAAGGCTCAAGACTTCCCACTGATCAGGCCCATTTATCTGCCACAGAGAGTGGAAAATGAAGAGGCATATAAGGAAGATGTCCACCTCAAATTCTTCTCCATTTTTCGTAGTATGAACAAGCCCTTGCAGTAATACTAAACTATAATGTTTATTCTGAATAATACAATTCACAATGTTGCTGTAGATAAATAGATACCCAGTGCAAAATCAAAGCCAGAATTCTTACTTATTTCTGCTGAGTCTACCACCACCCTAAGCATATTCAACTTTCACCACATTACACATCACATTACAGTGACAAACAACATACAGTGGGGAAAAAAAAGTATTTAATCAGCCACCAATTGTGCAAGTTCTCCCACTTAAAAAGATGAGAGAGGCCTGTAATTGACATCATAGGTAGACCTCAACTATGAGAGACAAAATGAGAAAACAAATCCAGAAAATCACAATGTCTGATTTTTTAAGAATTTATTTGCAAATTATTGTGGAAAATAAGTATTTGGTCACCTACAAACAAGCAAGATTTCTGGCTCTCACAGACCTGTAACTTCTTCTTTAAGAGGCTCCTCTGTCCTCCACTCATTACCTGTAGTAATGGCATCTGTTTGAAATTGTTATCAGTATAAAAGACACCCGTCCACAACCTCAAACAGTCACACTCCAAACTCCACTATGGTGAAGACCAAAGAGCTGTGGAAGGACACCAGAAAAAAAATTGTAGACCTGCACCAGGCTGGGAAGACTGAATCTGCAATAGGCAAGCAGCTTGGTGTGAACAAATCAACTGTGGGAGCAATAATTAGAAAATGGAAGACATACAAGACCACTGATAATCTCCCTCGATCAGGGGCTCCACGCAAGATCTCACCTCGTGGAGTCAAAACGATCACAAGAACGATGAGCAAAAGTCCCAGAACCACACGGGGGGACCTAGTGAATGACCTGCAGAAAGCAGGGACTAACGTAACAAAGGCTACCGTCAGTAACACACTACGCCACCAGGGACTCAGATCTTGCAGTGCCAGACGTGTCCCTCTGCTTAAGCCAGTACATATCTAGGCCCGTCTTAAGTTTGCTAGAGAGCATTTGGATGTTCCAGAAGAGTATTGGGAGAATGTCATATGGTCAGGTGAAACCAAAGTAGAACTGTTTGGTAGAAACACAACTCGTCGTGCTTGGAGGAGAGTGAATGCTGAGTTGCATCAAAAGAACACCATACCTACTGTGAAGCATGGGGGTGGCAACATCATGCTTTGGGGCTGTTTCTCTGCAAAGGGACCAGGATGACTGATTTGTGTACATGAAAGAATGAATGGGGCCATGTATTGTGAGATTTTGAGTGCAAACCTCCTTCCATCAGCAAGGGCATTGAAGATGAAACGTGGCTGGGTCTTTTAGCATGACAATGATCCCAAGCACACCGCCAGGGCAACGAAGGAGTGGATTAATAAGAAGCATTTCAAGGTCCTAGAGTGGCCTAGCCAGTCTCCAGATCTCAACCCCATAGAAAACCTTTGGAGGGAGTTGAAAGTCCGTGTTGCCCAGCGACAGCCCCAAAGCATCACTGCTCTAGAGGAGATCTGCATGGAGGAATGGGCCAACATACCAGCAACAGTGTGTGCCAACCTTGTGAAGACTTACAGAAAACGTTTGACCTCTGTCATTGCCAACAAAGGATATATAACAAAGTATTGATATGAACTTTTGTTATTGACCAAATACTTATTTTCCACCATAATTTGCAAATAAATTCTTTAAAAATCAGACAATGGGATTTTCTGGATTTGTTTTCTCATTTTGTCTCTCATAGTTGAGGTCTACCTATGATGTCAATTACATGCCTTTAAGTGGGAGAACTTGCACAATTGGCGGCTAACTAAATACTTTTTTTCCCCACTGTATCCTTGCTATGTGTGTCACTTTTGTAGATTTGAAGAAAAACAACTATGAAGTCTTATACAAATGATGCAGTTGGTGCACTGGGGGCAGGTCTTCTGCTCTGGGAACACTGCCCTGCTGCTCAAGTACAGTAGGATGCATAACGCTGCGCCTGCTCTCCGCTGGAGGATTCCGTTCCACATTCCACTTGAAAAGTGCCTTTTCGGGCGGAAACCAGGCTGAAACCTGGCGAACCCCATTATAGTCTACGGGGTCAAAGTGGACCCCCGAATGGAAACCCGAGCACAGTTCTCCAAATCTATAAAAGTGAAATACTTAACAAAATATGTTGTTTATTACTGTAATGTCTTCTGTAACACAGTGGTGGCAGTTAAATATGCTTGGGAGAGCTGATAGACTCCCTTTAAAAAAAACAAAAAAAACTGTGCAATCACTGTAGATTGGCATGTCTGTACCCAGATCAATTTACACAGAGAAATGTGTGACACTGCCTGACAAGCTTTCTAAATACAGAACATCCATACAGCACTGAGCACAGAGGACTAAACTTATATAATATTACAAACACCTATGGGTAGGTTCACACCTGTGTCAAAGCTCTGTTAGAAGTCCATGTCACAAAGTCCATTAAAATTGCAGAGAAAAGTCCTGCATGAAGGACTTTTTCATCCAGCAAAATGATGCTAGCTTCACCCAGCAATTACACATGGAGCCCGGCAGACCCCATTGACTATATCCATGCAGGACCTTTTTCTCAGCGGATTTTCGGTGGTCTCTGTGATAGTCACCAATAGAGTCACCGAAACAGATGTGAACCCAGCCTGACAGGTACCATATTAGTAAATGAGATCCTTCAGAATCCACTGGGGTCTGTCATTTGATCTGTTCATGCAGGGATTGCCATTTTCCTGTTCCTATAACAAGAGCTCAGAAGTGAACTTATATATAATAATGCAGCATAGATGGTAATTGGTGTCACTTTTTTACATTCAGTAAACCCTTAAAGCCATCATGGACTGTTCATGATCCTGCGCACTTTTGGATCGCGTGCAAGCAGCACTTCTCTCCGCATGGCTCATGTGGAAACCACACAGACCCCATTATAGTCTATGGGGTCCGCAGGTTTCCTTAGGTAAACTGCTTTTCTATGCATATAGGTTTCCATTCGGGGGTCCCCAAGCGGACTCCCCGAACAGAATGCCCAACGCAGATGTGAACCGGCCCTTAATGTATGCTTGGTTTTGAGGGTAAATACTGTGTATAATATATATATTTTATATATATATAGCTACTGCAAAATCATAAAGTCATTAACATGCAATGCGAAAACCCTGCTGATCTGCAATAAAACTAAATGCAAGTGTGGTTTTTAGCTACATCCCAGCTACTACATGTGGCAGGTTGCAATCACCAATGCCTTCACTATTCCCTGTGCATTATTTTTATGGTATGTCTGATGCGGCATGGTTGACTTTGTTATTGGACACAATGGTTGACATTTTTTGCCATACAACTGTGTTAAACTCAGCTTCATATCATAATCCAGTAACCACAATAATAAAACATATTATCATAGTGAAATTGATAATGAGGACTAATACCATTCGCTGTTAGTTTCAACCCCATAAAAATTATCAATCTGCAAAAAATATAGGTATTATATTATATGCAATTATCAGTTTATCTGTGGGTCTGTCAAACGTGTTGTGTCCATTCGCTAACTCACTGATAAGCTGGGAAACCCATGACAAAATGTTTCTACTCTTGTGGAACCCCTAATGCCATTTTGCATCACGTCTTGGTGTAGTGGTGGGTAAAGCAGCTTTATAATTCTTATCCAGTGCGCTCATGAGATACACGTACCGCTTTACAAAGCATCTTTTTGCAGCGTGGTAACAGTTTACCTTCCTTGTTGTTCATGAGATCTGGGGAACCACATTCAGGGCTCAAGGAGCTCTGGATAGACTCCTCTAACCAGACAAGAGAGTTCAGCAAGGTACAGACAGGTAGACTGTCACAGCTATAGCTGACCATGCTGACTGTTGAACGGGTTGTCTCATCTCAAAGTTGCAGTTTTTAACTGAGGGACATTTCATACATTTCCTTTGGGCACTCTCTGCTTGGGTTTATAGAAGAGGGTCCCAAATTGGGGAAAGCCTTCTGTGATGGCCTTAAATCTAGGTATTATCTTAATGAGATTGTGCCATCTTTGTCACATCAGGAACATGGAAACAAGTATTTGATAACATTTACCTCCCAGAACAATGAATGTGCCAGTTTTAGGAGCCTTCTCTATCTGATAAAGCGTATAGTAATCCACTGTCAGAAGCAATCCCCCAAAACAATATGCCCAATATTTGATCAACCCTTTCTATTTAATCCGGATTACAACCCCTGCACAGTGCTCAGACCCTGAGTTACATAGAAAGCCACTCACCATCTCTCTGCAAAGTGGCTGCTGCTGCTGAGATGAGGAAGCACTGCTCCTCCAAGGTTAGCTGTCACCAGGGACTGGGGGATGACCTAAGGTAGCTATCCTGGAGTTTACCCAGGGGAGCCCCGTACATACACCTGTCACTGACTATACGCAGCAAGAGCTGTCATCTGGCCCATGACATCTCAGCTCCATATGTTATACACAGTGTCAGTGCATCTCCCAGCACTATGCATGGAGTGTTAGCGCTGCCTGGGAGGTGACACCAGGTGAGTATGAGGGAAGTTCAGCGCCGACCCCGCCGTCCTCCCCGCTTCTTACCTGGCTCTGCAGAGCGGCCGTCCCGAGAAAGTTTGTCACTGAGGAGCTGACGAGTGGCCGGGAAGACGTGACTAAAATAGGCATGAAGAGGGAAGGCTGCAGCCTGAGCCACGCACACTCCCCTTCCTAGCAGCGCCGGCAGCTCCCTTACTACTGGGGGAGGAGGAGGAGGAGAGACGGACAGGGACAGCGGGAAGGAGGGAGGAGGAGGAGGCGGAGGCGGACGGTGTGTGGAGAGAGCTGCTACACACTTCTATGGACAGTGACACCATGATGTGCGAGGACTCCTACATAATATAGCAGTGGCCGTGTGCGTCAGATCACATTACAGTCATGAGGAAGGTCTAGTTTCAGTACAGTCTAATAGGCCGGCTGCTAGTGTACAACCGGCAGGTGTAATATACTGCAATACTCCTTCATTATCCTTGCCTACGAAACAAAGAACTAAAAAGTCATCAAAAAGTTGTATGTACTCCGGAATGAATCCAATGTGTTCTGAAAACAGCCATGTGGCTGACGTTACAAAATGGCTTGTGAATAAGCCCTAATATTGAATCTTTGCATAACCTTTATATATTTGTAAATAAAAATGCATGAAATGCTTATATTGTACTTCAGTATACCATAGAAACATCTGACTAAAAGATGTAAAAACACTGAAGCAGCAAACTGTGAAAACTAACAACTTTTAGCCACAACTGTATTCTGGAGCAAGGGACCACCCAGATATGTCAGAATTATTAATATGTATTAATTATGGTGCATCTCCAGAACTCCTGCACCACAGTAGAAAACAGTCATTGGAGAAGAGAAAAGAAATGCTATAGGTGAGTATGAATTTGAAATATATATATATATATACAGTGTATATATATATATATTTATATATATACACAGTGTATATATATATATATATATTTATTTCAAAGTGCTGTCTTTCTTGTGTTTTTGTTCTTATCTTTCAAGTTCAAGCTAACACTAACACCCCATTATTACCTCAGCATCCATTGCCATGAGGGGTGCTAGGAAAAGTCAGGTATGATCAGATCACAGGCTAGTAGTATTGGACTGGAAATGGCCAAAGAAACATGGTACTTTCCATCTTGATAATGCTAGGTTATGGTTGCTTTATTGGTCGTGAAAAATAGGAAGACCGCCTTTTTATTTTAATTATTTTTTAAATTGTCGATAGAGATTACATTGGTTACACCCCCTCCCCTTTAGTTTTGGGCATTTCCAACTTAATACCAGTCTGCAGTTGCCCCAATACCTGCGCATCACTAGTTAGTTGGGTATCAGATCAGATCCAGCTATTACCAGCACCCCTGGTGCTGGAGGGTACCATGGTAATAATTGGAGAAATTAGTGTTAGCCTTTTTATCAGCTCAGACTAAATCAGACAATGGCCATTGCTAAGGTAGTACAGGGGTTTAAAAATAATGTAGAGACATAAGACATTTTTTATATAACTAAGCCCCAAAAACATATACCTTGTTAACCATTTTATTGATTAAAAAAAAAAATGCTGTTCATCAATGGAGTCCTCAAATACAAAGTTGTCCAACAACCGAATGTCCAGATAAAACACATAGTAAAGAAAAATAAATAAATAAAATCAAACAATTATTATTCTCGCATCTCCTAGCTCCAGTGTAAAATCACAGCTCACAGCCTATTAAATGTGGTGCAAGTTAGCTCATAACCCTTTAAGGACACAGCCCAAAAGTGCGTTAAGGACCAGGCCTCGTTTTTCAAAACTGACGTGTCACTTTATATGGCAATAACTTTGAGACGTTTTAACTTACACATGTGATTTTGAGACTGTTTTTTTGTGACACATTGTACTTCATGTTAGTGGGAAACACTAATCAATATTTTTGTATTTATTTATAAAAAAATACGAAATTTGATGGAAATTGAAAAAAAAAAACCCTGCAATTTTCAAAATGAAATGGTCTGCTTTTCAAACAGATAGTCATATCACACAAATACATTAATAAATATTATCTACCATATCTCTGCTTTATATTGGCATCATCTTTTAATCATCCTTTAATGTATTTTGAACATTATAAAGCTTAAAAGTGTAACAGCGATTTTCCAAATTTAAAAGAAAATTTCCCAAACTAATTTTTTTTAGGGACCACTTCAGTTCTGAAGGAGATTATAAAGGCCTATATATTAGAAACCTCCATGAATCACCCCATTTTCAAAACTGCACCCTTCAAATAATTCAAAACAGCATTTGGGAAGTTTGTTAACCCTTTAAGCATTTCACAGAAATTAAAACAATGTGGAGGTGAAATTTAAACATTTCATATTTTTCAGTACATTCATTTAACCCTAAAATTAACACACTCACAAAAGTTTAAAGGAGAAAATGCATCTCACAGTTTGTTATGCAATTTCTCCAGAGCACAGAAATACCCCACATGTGGGTGTAAACTGAATTTTGGGTACACGGCAGCGCACAGAAGGGAAGGAGAGACACTGTCTCATTTGCAGAGCCCCTAGCGTACCAATACAAAGGAAACCCCCAAAAAGTGACCCCATTTTGGAAACTACATCCCTCAGAATTTATCAAGGGGTATAGTGAGCATTTTGACCCAACAGCCTTTTCATAGATTTTATTAACATTGGGATGTGTAAATGAAAAATTAATAAAATGTCACTTTAACCCCAAAGTATTCATTTTCACAAGGGGTTAAAGGAGAAAAAGCACCCTACAGTTTTTATTAACAATTGCTCATGAACACAGCAACACCCCATATGTGGTCATAATCTGCTGTATGGGTACATGGTGGAGCTTGGAATGGAAAAAGCGGTATTTGGCATTTGGAAGGCAGATTTTGCTGGAATTTTCGGGTGCCATGTCACATTTGCAGAGCAACTAGAGTACCAATACAATGGAAACCTCCAAAAGTGACCCCATTTTGGAGACTACACTGTTATGATCTGGGGATCTCTGACCAGGGACTGGCCATTGACTGATAATTTCTCAGTCACGTGTATAAAGAAAAACACCAAAGAAAACAAACAAAAAAAAAGCATAATGAGCAGTTTGGAATTACTAATGTGTGATACTCCTAACTCCTGCCTTGCACACTAGAAGTAGCTATGGGCCCGACTAAGCAACCTGAGAGGGCACAAACACAGCCGGAGAAATAACTCACCTGCCAGAGAAACAAAACTTGACTTGTTTCACATTTTGAGAGGTTAGATACAGAGAAAGCTCCCCACAGGTGTCCGACTGGACTAACAGTGAATATGAGGAAACACAAAGTATAGAGCAGAAAATAAATGTGAAATACAGCAATACTGACACTATGCAAAGGGATAGGATAAACAGAACTTAGCATCACACAAAAAACCCTACAAAAGTTCAAACTTCCAAGCAGTAAAAGATTAGAGTTCATAGGTCACAACTATGCTTGGAACAGGGTGCTCAAATACTTATCAGATGTCCAAGTAGGATGAATACGCAGCAAGTCAAACTGAATGGACCAAGACTCAGATTCAGATGATAGCAGTAATTTCAGGCAGACAGATCACTCCGGAAAAGTGAGGCAACTGAAGTTTAAGACCAGCAACTGACAGAATGCAAAGCAGAGTTAAATAGCCAGGAGCCGGAGTAGTCAGGTAATTGAACTGCAAACCTCAGAGCTGCCCACAGCCTGCAATGAGTCCTAGCACTGCAGAGAGACATTCATAGAAGTGAATGGGTTTTTAAGCAAAGTGTCGCAAACCTTTCCCTATCCTGTTTGCGCAAGTGTGAACCCACCCTTAGTTTTTTGGGGTTTTTTTTGTCCAAACCTATTTAATGTAATATATATTGTAAGTGTGTGAACCCAGAGGGCGCTATTGAGCGACCCAGGGCCAGGCCTGAAAAGGCCCTCAGCCACACCTAGGGGCAGGGGCATAACTCCAGAAGGAGTAGAGACAGCAACAGAGCTGTTGTAGAGGCCTGCAGGTAGCAGGTGTACATTGTACCCAGTTGGAGACGGACAAAGCGGTCTGTCCCAAGAGGACTGGGGTAAAAGACTGAGTAGGAATCAGGCTGCTTGTTGCCCCAGAGATCAGTTAGGGAGCAAGCAGTGAGTTAGGGCCTGTGTGGCCTAGGTCGTTTATTATTTTGTGTAGGTTACAGTTTCCTAAGCTGAATAAAAGCCGTTTTGCTTTGAATTGGCACCGTCTGAACACTACTTCTCTGGCGCCCAGTACCACGAACACCACTGTCGGGTCCAGGAGTCTGCCGCAATTGAGATTAATCCCCCCCAAATTATCACAATATTTACTGTGTATATTATTTGCTCTGCATTATTTTAAATTTCTAGTAATCATAATAAAAATCTTTCATGGTAAATGCAATGTCCATATCTACTACAGTACTTTATAGTGCCCTGTCTATACTTCATGTTAGTGGTAAACTTTGGTTGATAATTTTTCCATTCGTGTATGAAAATGTAGGAAATTTCAAAATAAAAAATTTCAGTATTAAAAAAAATGTAGGAAATTTACGAATTAAAAAAAAATAAAAATCACAATTTTCAAAATGTAAATGCTCTATTTTTTTCAGACAGATAGCATTACCACCCAAATTAGTTAATTGCCATATCTCTTCTTTATGTTGGTATCATGTTTTAATCATCCTTAAATTCATTTTGGACCTTATGAGGCCTAAAAGTGTAACATCAATTTTCCAAATTTACAAGAATATTTCCCTCAATTTATCAAGGGGCGTAGCAAGCATTTATAACCCTTGAGTAAGCATTAATTTAGTTTCCAGAAATTAATGTGCAGCTGAAAAGTTAAAATTGAAATTTTTCCAAAGAGAAACCATTTTGGTGTCCTGCATGTCCAACTTTGTTTCCGACGAAAAAAAAACGGCTTTGCGGCTCATTGCTTTAAAAACCCATAGAAGTGAATGGGTTTTTAAGCAATGCATCTCAAACCTTTCCCAATCCTTTGCCCATCCTTTTTTCCGACATTTAGGTCGGCTTCGCGGCGGACGGACTCCGGACGCAAGTGTGAACCCACCCTTAGGTGAAAATAAGAAACTTTGCAATATATCTTATCAGAGGAAAATGCTCCTATCTGATGTTATCAGCTTCTCTCTTGTCTGCTAAACTTCACTGTTCAGTGAGAGAAATATGTCTTCACCAGTGGTGAACCTAACTTCTTTGCTGCCTGAGGTGGACTATCAAAAGACACCCCCCCCCCCCCCCAAAAAAAAAAATATAAAATTGCGTTTACATGCTGTTAGCGTCACACGCTGTTATTGTCGTACAATAAACATACACAAACTTATGAAACAGTTTTTAAGAATTCTTCTTCCTGTATTACTTCATTATCAGAAATCAACAACACGGCATTAACAATGACAATAACTTCACACATCTGCTTGGTGGATGGACGAGCCCACGTGGCCCCCATTCTCTATAATATGAGCACCGCAGAGAGCTGAGTACTGTACTTCAGGTATCTTCGGCACTCCCATCAAAGTGAATGAGAGCCACGCGAATTCGTCCATCCACCAAGCGACACACCTATATATATGGCTGCAGCCAGGCTGGATTCCCACCCAGTGGGGGGAAAAAATCCAATTCTCAGGCTCAGTGGGGGACTCAGCAGACAGAGCCCCATCAATCAGGTATTTATCCTCTATAATTTAGGTGTATACAAGGCAGTAACATTTTGTGACTTACAGGTGACGTCTCTGACTAATCGGTCACATTTCCCATCTCTTCCCTCTGGACCACCATGACCACTTCTTCCAGGTGTGACTTGTCTCTGTAAAGTTTACAACACAGACATCTTTGGCTCCTCACTTTTCCAGGCACCTGACCCACATTGTCCTCACCTGCACACCCATCCTGCTGCTACCCCAATTATAAAATATATGATATAACCCCCCATAATGAATAATACTCCCAAGTGCATCTTTATATTAATAATGTCCGTGTGTACCCTGTATAAATAGTGCCCCTTATTAATAATGCCCCAGGTGTTAACTAATTAAAAGGTTATCCAGGTCATTAATAAACTAATCAGTGGGACTCAAAAACCCAGGACCCCTACTGATCACCTGTTTGAATGAACCCTGGTACCTGTGTAAGCGCCATGACCGCTTCTCTGTTTACATAGTGTCATTCATCATCTCATAGCGGCCATGTCATGTTACTACAGCCTCGTCCTATACACATCTATGTGACAAGGATGTAGTTACATCACACGGTCACTATAAACAGACAGCGTGTGATATAAACAGGCGCCATAGCATCAATAAAAATGAGCTGGAAAGACCCTTTAATAAAGCCCAAGTGCCAACTTAAAGGGGTTGTCCAGGATAACCACTTTTTCAATATGAGGCTGGGGAAGGTGCTCCGGTGTCTACCAGCACGTTCCAGTCCTGCTGCTCCATGTGTAGTGGGGACTTCCGTCAGAAGAGAACACCAGAGAAGCAGAACCAGACTGCGGTGGGAGACATCGTAGCACAAGGGACAGGTGAGTAGGTGTTTTTTTTTTTTTTAATACAGTATTATACGGTATTATGCCCCGCAGAGGCCTCTGCACACAGTATTACATGGTATTATGCCCCGCAGCAGCCCCTGCACACGGTATTATGCTCCCAAGCGGCCCCTGCACACAGTATTATGCCCCACAGTGACCCCTGCACACGGTATTATGCCCCGCAGCAGCCCCTGCACACGGTATTATGCCCTGCAGCGGCCACTGCACACGGTATTATGCCCAGCAGCGGCCCCTGCACAGGGTATTATGCCCCGCAGAGGCCCCTGCACACGGTATTATGCCTCATAGTGGCCCCTGCACTCAATATTATGCTTCATAGTGTCCCCTGCACTCGGTATTATGCTCCATAGTGGCCCCTGCACACAATATTATGCCTTGCAGTGGCCCCTGAACATGATATTATGCTTCATAGTGGCCCCTGCACACGGTATTATGCCTCATAGTGGTCCCTGCACTCAGTATTATGCTCTGTAGTGGCCCCTGCACTCAATATTATGCACCATAGTGGCCCCTGCACATGGTATTATTTCCCATACTGACCCCTGCTCTCGGTATTATACTCCATAGTGACCCCTGCACACGTAATTATGCTCCATAGTGGCCCCTGCACACAGTATTCTGCTCCATAGTAACCCACCCATGAACTATTAGTATACTGATACTATATAATGATCAGAGACTCAGGTGGTGACAAACATAAAAACCAGTGTTACTTACCTGGGCTCCGGTGCACTCCCTGCTTTCGGCCCTCTTCAATGTTGCACAGACCGGTGTCGCAACAAAATGACGTCGGGCTGGCTCACGTGACGCCTGGGACGTCACCAAAGAAGGCCGAAGCCTGCTGGGAGTAACATCGGATCGCCGGAGAGGTGAGTAACACTGGTTTTTATGTTTATCACCTCCCCAGGGTCTCCGATTATTATATTCCGGGGTCTAGGGGTTATAATAATAGTAGTATTTGGCCTCACTTAGCGATCCCCGCTGGCGCTCACAGCTGCTTCTGATTCCCCCTTCTGCGTCCGATAGCAGAAGGGGAAGCGGGGGTGGCCACAGCAGGAACGGGGATCGATAAATAAATAGGCCGTTACCAGCCTATATATATATATATATATATATATATATATATATAAAAAAAAGTTATTGTCACCTACCTGCAATCCCATGATGGAGCCGCCGTCTCCTCTTCTTGTCCGTGACGTCTGCGTGTCAGCGTAGGAAGCGCAATGACGCAAATGTATCGCCACCTGCGCTGACATGCAGACGTCTCGTAAACCAGCCGAGGACAGGTACCGCTCAGCTTTGTTTTATTTTAAAGCGGCCTGTCCTGGGCTGGTTTACATTAAATAAATGGTAAAAATGCTGCCCCCCCAGACAGCGACGGACAGTGCCGCCTGAGGCAGCCGCCTCACTTCACCTCATTAGTGGTGCGCCCCTGGTCTTCACTAATAATAAGCTGAAGTTCATACAATCATACAAGGCAAACAGACATCCTGGAGCAGATTACAGAAAGATCTCCTCCTCACCAGAGCTTATTCACATACAGTGGGTACGGAAAGTATTCAGACCCCTTTAAATTTTTCACTCTTTGTTTCATTGCAGCCATTTGCTAAAAGCAAAAAAGTTCATTTTATTTCTCATTAATGTACACTCAGCACCCCATCTTGACAGAAAAAAAACTGAAATGTAGATATTTTTGCAAATTTATTAAAAAAAGAAAAACTGAGATATCACATGGTCATAAGTATTCAGACCCTTTGCGCAGTATTGAGTGGAAGCACCCTTTTGAGCTAGTACAGCCATGAGTCTTCTTGGGAATGATGCAACAAGTTTTTCACAACTGGATTATGGGGATCCTCTGCCATTCTTCCTGGCAGATCCTCTCCAGTTCCGTCAGGTTGGATGGTGAACATTGGTGGACAGCCATTTTCAGGTCTTTCCAGAGATGCTCAATTGGGTTGAGGTCAGGGCTCTGGCTGGGCCAGTCAAGAATGGTCACAGAGTTGTTCCGAAGCCACTCCTTTGTTATTTTAGCTGTGTGCTTAGGGTCATTGTCTTGTTGGAAGGTGAACCTTCAGCCCAGTCTGAGATCCAGAGCACTCTGGAAGAGGTTTTCTTCCAGGATATCTCTGTACTTGGCCGCACTCATCTTTCCTTCAATTGCAACCAGTCGTCCTGTCCCTGCAGCTGAAAAACACCCCCATAGCATGATGCTGCCACCACCATGTTTCACTGTTGGGATTGTATTGGGCAGTTGATGAACAGTGCCTGCTTTTCTCCACACATACCACTTAGAATTAACACCAAAAAGTTCAATCTTCATCTCATCGTCTCTATGCGGGCTTTCATATATCTTGCACTGAGGAGAGGCTTCCTTCGGGCCACCCTGCCATAAAGCCCCGACTGGTGGAGGGCTGCAGTGGTAGTTGACTTTGTGGAACTTTCTCCCATGTCCCTACTGCATCTCTGGAGCTCAGCCACAGTGATCTTTGGGTTCTTCTTTACCTCTTCTCCCAAGAATGCTCAGTTTGGCTGGACAGCCAGGTCTAGGAAGAGTTCTGGGCGTCCCAAACTTCTTCCATTTAAGGATTATGGAGGCCACTGTGCTCTTAGGAAACCTTGAGTGCTGCAGAAATTCTTTTGTAACCTTGGCCAGATCTGTGCCTTGCCACAATTCTGTCTCTGAGCTTCTTGGGCAGTTCCTTTGACCTCATGATTCTCATTTGCTTTAACATGCACTGCAAAAAAAACGGCACTTCTATTGAAGGCTACATAGAGGAGGAGAAAGCCTTGCTTAGTAAAACCACTCAGGAGTTAAAAGAACAAATTGAGGCAATAAAGAAATTCTCAAATAATGCCGAATTTGAAAGAAAAGAGTTGGCATTACAACAAACAGTAGAACGCTTTATAGTGTTTATGAAAGAACGGAAACACTATCAGTATAAAAGGGACATTGAGGATTTTAAAGCAGGACGAATATTTGATTTTTCAGCAAAAAATTCTATTAGATTAGGAGCTGAGACTGAGTTATCCTCATCTGAGTGTGAGGGATCTGAGGGGGAGCATTCTAGATCCCGGAGTCGCAAGGGTAGGAGTCAACAAAGAGGAAGACGATTTAATCAGGCCAATTTCTCTACTTATAGTCCTAGAAGAGGGAGAAGTCGAGGTAGGATTAATTCAGGTAGAGGGGTTTTTTATCCCAGGGTCCCCCATATCAGATTATCTGTTAAGGACACGAAAATGAGTAGTTGTAAGGCGATTGTAAGGGACGATATGCAGATTATCAACCTTTCTTCACGAAAATTATTGGATGAGGAGGTTGAATTGTTGAAAAAAGGTTTGTCATTTGTCCCCACCCCCCAATTTAATTTATTCACATGGGTAAAGGATTTAAATCTTTTTTGCAGAAAATTAAAATGGCGCAAATTCTTTAAGTTAAATGATAAAAGGACTTGTGATGAATTAGGGATAGATCAGGAAGATCTGCCATCTTTACAACTTTTGGGGGGTTTGTGGGAGGAAGGACAAAGAAATTTGGGAGAAGGCCCTTTTACGAGTCTGCACAGCCCCTCTACAAGATCTCCACCTTTATCGGAGGATACGGCCATTGATGCTTTTTTGAAAGTGGTAACAAACCGTTTGTCTTGCATTGATGGGAGACGTTTTAGACAGAGGTCAAATTTATCCAGCAATGAAAGAGAATTATTGAGGGGGCTTGAAAGGGATGAATCCATTGTTATTAAGCCTTCAGACAAAGGGGGGAACCTTGTGGTTATGGACCGCATAAATTATATTAGAATGTGTGGGAACATCCTTAATAATCCTGATTGTTATGAGATTCTGCCCCAGGATCCAACACAGGATTATTATTTTGAATTGAAGAAAATTGTGATTGAGGCCAGAGATAATCTTATTAGTGATGGGGAATTTACTTTCCTCTTACCACAATATCCAACATGGCCTACATTTTATGCGTTACCTAAAATCCATAAAGGTCTGACCCCCCTAAAAGGCAGGCTCATTGTCGCAGGGATTAATAGTATAACGCAGAATATTTTATTGTATGTGGATGCTATTTTAAGACCTTTTGTCTCTGCCTTACCATCTTTTGTGAGGGACACAACTGATGTCCTTAAGCGAATAGACGATTTGGTTGTGCCACCTGGAGGTTATTTGGCCAATCTTGATGTGGAGGCCCTTTACAGCTCCATACCCCATGATGCGGGGTGTGGAGCTGTGGGGGACTTCCTTAAGGCAAGGGGGAGTCATATGGGGATCCACAACAATTTGGTCCTGAGGCTGTTGAGATTTGTTTTGGAATGTAACACATTTTTACTTGACCGCCACTTCTTCCACCAGTTTAGGGGAGTGGCTATGGGGAGTCCATGTGCCCTGACTTTTGCCAACCTCTACCTGGGCTGGTGGGAGAAGGAGGTGGTCTTTGCGGACATAATGGAGGCTTGGTCCTCATTTATTTTGCTCTGGGTCCGTTATATCGATGATGTGATATTGATCTGGGGGGGAACAAAGGAGGATTTTGGAGAGTTTGTTGCGGCTCTGAATGTTAATACGATGGGCCTCTTTTTTACCTCTGAAATTCAGGAGAATTCTATCACTTTTTTGGACTTAACCATATTAAAATCAGAAACAGGACAATTAACTACGACCATCTATAGAAAAGAGACGGCTACCAACTGTCTCTTGAAATGGGACAGTTGGCATCCTAACCCCCTGAGAAAGGGTATCCCCAAAGGGCAGTTCCTGCGACTTCGCAGGAACTGTACCTCAATATCGGACTATCATGTAGCAGCACAGGACCTGCGTGATAGATTTCATAGAAGGGGATACCCTGATGGGGTTTTACAGGCAGCATACCAACATGCTTTGGCAGCGGAACGTAGCCATTTACTATAGCCGAAACAAAAAGATGATGGACAGGAATTAAGGATTATTGCAATTTATGATAATGCCTATTTAGAAGTTAAACAAATTTTACAGGAATCTTGGAACATCCTTTTGTCTGATCCTGATATTGGCCCATTGTTGGGGGGATTCCCCATCAGTAACATATAGACGTGGTACTAATTTCAAAGATAAGTTGGTTCATAGCCATTTGTTATCCAGTAATTCTGATACTTGGTTGAATAGGCAAGGAAGGAAACTTGTGGGTACCCATCCATGTGGGTCCTGCAGGGCCTGTTCTTTTATAAAAACCAGCAAAGATTTTGTTAGTACAACAACAGGTAAACGGTATAAAAACAATAAGTTTATCAACTGTAAAACAGCCGGTGTGGTGTACCTCATCACATGCTCCTGCAGGATTCAATACGTCGGTAAAACGATGAGGGAATTCCGCAGGAGAATGAGGGAACATGTAAACAACATAATCCGTCAGGATGACACCACGGTAGCGCGCCATATTTGGGCCTATCATGAAGGTGATCCCGTTCATATTAAATTTCAGGGCATTGAACAAATTATTCCTTCTCCTAGAGGGGGCAATCTTGATCAAAAGCTCCTTCAATGTGAGGCCCGTTGGACTTTTGTGCTGAAAACAGTCAAACCATGGGGCTTAAATGATGCAATTTCATATGCATCATTTATTTGAGATGATAGTTGCTATACCCTAAGACTGTATTGGTATTGTATTGGCAACTTCTGGTATAAGGCTGACATCAATAAGGCAGTGGTGCCATTGGCTCTAACGATTATATATATCTCTGAATGGAAACTTCTAGTATTCATTTTGACCATTATGTATTGGATCCAGGGTTTTCAGCCTGCTAAAATGATTCCCTGTGATTTTTATCTCCTATATCTAGTAAGGGGGGATGTGTTTATTCTCCGTTCAGTTGGGCGGGGCTGATGGAGGCGGGGTTTGTTTTGAAGGGCCTCCGTGATTGGTCTGTTGTTACGCATGTGCATTGGAGTTGGTCCCGGTCGGGGGGAGTTCCCCATAGATCAGCTGTGAGTAGAAATTATCCTCATTGGCTGGGTGAATGTAAATGGGCGTGACAAAATGTATTTGAGACCGCCAACTCCGCTGCTCCGTGCGGCCAAACATTAGTGCCGATGGGGGAGCGGGGTTGTATGTTGGAAAAGGGTGATATGCCTACAAAGTAATACTATAACATACTTACCTTAGTGGCTCTTTGGAATATAGATATGTACCTCTGATGAATATGTCGGTATCGGTGTATATTCTGACATAGGAAACGCCTTAGGAGGGTTGGCAGTATATCACGGTTAAAGCCAATTGCTGTGATATGGTTGTGTTAGTAAGATAGTGAAAAATAGTCTTGGGTGAGAAAGTATGCTGGTAGGACATTATAACATACGTCAATCACCTAATAGAGGATATTTTAGTAAGCACTAATCGTTTTGACAAATTAATTCTAGAGGTAGCATAAAAGTGTTGGCTATTATAACACTGTGGACGCTAGGCAGTGCTTTTTTAGGCTGAAGGAACCTTATGCTCTAGCAGTCCAATCTTTGCTCCTGTAATATATATGGGGTGGAAAGGGTTATCTAGATAGGTTTATATTGTGTTATCTACACCTATCAGGAGTGAGATATTATGAAGCTTTAATATGGACCCCTAACAATTAGGTTTGGTTTCATAGTGGAACAATTTCCTTTCCATCCTAGCCTTTTTTATTATTTATGTTGTAGTTCTCCCTAGTTTAGTATTTTAATGAATATTTAATAAAGGTAATATTTTAATGCGTCCAGATATTAGAGGGTGACTCTCCTAGTTCAAAAATAAGTTTTGATTGGCACGCAATATCTTGTTGTAATTTTCTAGTTTGAGCTACATAGAGTAGCCTGCAATAGAAGTTAATGAAAGACAGGCCTGGGAGCCTTCACAAGGCTCCCGGCTGTCATAGTAACGGTACGCCGGCCTTGGAGCTTTGACTGAGGTGCCAGAGGAGATAATGCCCACGATCTTTGTGGGCACTGATTGCGGGCATTAGCGCCAGGTGTCTTCTGTATAATACAGCAGAAACCCGGCAGCTATGGTGGCTGCTCGGGTCCCGAGCGGATGCCATATTTAAGCACCCGGCATCCACCATAGTATTATGGCGGATGTCGGGAAAGGGTTAATCTGATCCGTGAGTGAGCTAAACCATCTTCACAGTGAAATGTGTAGTTCACAAGGTGGGAGGGGAGCGGATAAGGGAAGGAGCATTTTTCTCTGATAAGATAGATCACAAAGTTTATTATATCCACGTTTTCTATTAATTTGCAAAAAAAAATTTTAAAGAACAGTTATTCTTTATATAAACTCCTGGCTTTGGCTCAAAAAAGCAGCAAAATCTGCAACAAAAAGCAACTTTTTCCAGTGTTGGACTGGGATGTCTAGGGCCCACCAGTGAAATTTATTCTAAGGGCAGACCCTACTGCTACTGGAATACAAGCCACAAAAAAGTCACAAAACTTTCCTGGCTCTGTCGGATTTCAATTACGCCAATTTTCAATGGCCAGCATGAGACTGAATGGCCATTGGCAGCAGGCAATTGTATGGAGGGTACCAGTGAAGACCCTGTATGGGCCATACAGTGGCCTCTTAACTGACCCCCATACTAGAATTAGCATATTACTTACCTGTATGCTACCCGATCCCTCTCTATCTTTCTTCTTCCTGCTCATGTCGTCACAACAGTGCACCCAGAGCACAAAGGAGCGGAACTGGGGAGCAGAAATGTAAGTACTAATACTGATCTCTTATGCCACGCAGCTTGTAGGCAACAGGCCTAATGTGAAGACTGGTAGTGCAGGAAGCTTGTGGCATCCTGCTCTACCGGTAGAATAATCGGGTCAGTGCAGCACATCTCCTCGGTCCTGCCAATCTGGTTGTCAAAAATACGAGATCGCAGAAGCAGGGAGAACCGGCTGCATTTACTTACTGATCCCTATTCCTGCCCACGGTCTCCTCCACTTCCTTTTCACCCTTCAGGGGTCCATGTGCTCCTAGCATCACTTTCCAATGCAATGGTGCTTGTGTATCGCAAGGGCCCCCTGGAGGTTGAAGAGGAAGTGGAGGAGGCTGTGGGCAGCAACGGGGTTTGATAAATTAATAGCAGGTGTTTCCTGCTGGACTGATCCAGCTAGTAACGGTTTATTAATAAAGCAGTGGGGGGGCCAGTCCAAACCTGGCTTTTCTGCAATGTGAGGCCTTAATCTTAATTGGGTTATCCCAGGTACAAAAGCTTATGGAGTGTTTGTCTCTGACGCAGTGGCGTAAATACCCAGCAGGTAACGGGGCCTATTTACTTACCAATCCCCGCTCCTACTCACAGCTGCCTCCGCATCTCCTTCTGCATCCCAACAGCCCATATCATGTCTCTAGGGCCCCCTAGAGGGCAGAAGGGGAAGAGGATATGGCTGTAAACAGGAGTGGGGATCGGCAAGTGAGGCCACGGGCTCGCAAACCCCACCAAATACTACTATTATTATACCCTGGGGTCTTTTCAGCCCCAGTGTATAATAATCGGCGGCCCAGGGGAGGTGAGAAACATAAAAAAAGTCTTACTCACCTCTTCTGCGCTCCGGAATTTTCAGGCAGTCTTCAAGCCTCTTTGGTGATGTCCCAGACGTCACGTGGGCCAGGCCGGCGTCATTATGTGTCGCGACGCTGGCCTGACCTGCGTGACTTCTGTACCAACATTGAAGAGGGCCGAAAACAGCAGGGAGTGCGCTGGAGCCCGGGAGAGGTAAGTAACATTGATTTTTATGTCTGTCACCTCTGCTGGGCCTCCGATCA
Organism: Leptodactylus fallax; assembly: GCA_947044405.1. NCBI lineage: Eukaryota > Metazoa > Chordata > Amphibia > Anura > Leptodactylidae > Leptodactylus > Leptodactylus fallax. Next base: position 8,033,292 of record CAMRHE010000024.1, read on the forward strand.
TTATGAAATTATTATGAAAAGACCCCAGAGTATAATAATTATTCATGGGTGGACCACTATGGGGCATAATACTGTGTGCAGGGGCCACTATAGGGCATAATATTGTGTGCAGGGGCAATAATGGGGCATAATATTGTGTGCAGGGGCCACTATGGAGCATAATACTACATGCAGGAGCCATTATGAGGCATAATACTGCGTGCAGGAGCCACAATGGTTCATAATACTGTGTGCAGGGGCCACAATGGTTCATAATACTGTGTGTAAGGGCCACAATGGGGCATAATACTACATGCAGGAGCCATTATGAGGCATAATACTGCGTGCAGGGGCCACAATGGTTCATAATACTGTGTGCAGGGGCCACAATGGTTCATAATACTGTGTGTAAGGGCCACAATGGGGCATAATACTTTGTGCAGGGGCCACTATGGGATATAATACTGTGTGCAGGGGCCACTATAGGGCATAATATTGTGTGCAGGGGCAACAATGGGGCATAATATTGTGTGCAGGGGCCACTATGGAGCATAATACTACGTGCAGGAGCCATTATGAGGCATAATACTGTGTGTGTAGGGGCCACAATGGGGCATAATACTTTGTGCAGGGGCCACTATGGGACATAATACTGTGTGCAGGGGCCACGGTGGGACATAATACTGTGTGCAGGAGCCACGGTGGGACATAATACTGTGTGCAGGAGCCACGGTGGGACATAATAATGTGTGCAGGGGCCAATATGAGCCATAATAGTATGTGTGCAGGGGCCACTATGGGGCATAATACTGTGTGCAGGAGCCACTATGGGGTATAATAGTGTGTGTGCAGGGGCCACTGTGGGGTATAGTAGTGTGTGTGCAGGGGCCACGGTGGGACATAATACTGTGTGCAGGGGCCACGGTGGGATATAATACTGTGTGCAGGGGCCACGGTGGGACATAATACTGTGTGCAGGGGCCACGGTGGGACATAATACTGTGTGCAGGGGCCACGGTGGGACATTATACTGTGTGGAGGGGCTGCTATGGGACATTACACAGTGTGGATGGGCCGCTATTGGACATTATACTGTCTGGAGGCCAATTTGGATCATTATAGTATGTGTAAATGGGGCATTATACTGTGTGGGGGCCAGGAAAGGGGGTGCTATGCCATGGGGGGCCCCAAATCAAATGTTTGCTGGGGGACCCATTCTTTGCTAGTTACGCCACTGTTCTGATGCACTGAAATGACTTATTAGTGTCGGGGTGTCGAATCCCCGCAGATCACTGGTACCCAGACGGTGTGGCTTTCTGTATTGTTTATATACTACAATCTGTGCTGCTCACTTGCCATACAAACTGTAGTGGCGAGTGTAGGTATTGCATAAACTCTAAGTCTAGGTGTTCCCTGAAGTACATTCACAGCTTATAAATTCCCTCCCTTCCTTCCTTTTGTTGTTACATTATAAAAGTATTGAATTTTATTTTTCTGGTGATGCACCCATATGAGGAATTGTTTTTTGCAGAATGATATGTACTTATTAGTTCCAAAGGTATTTATTGAATTACAGTAACAATAAGACAGTAGTGCTAAACAGTAACAAATTACACAGTCCCAAGTGAGAATGTAACATACATAGTATATTACATAAACAGGACAACGTATCAAAAATAAAGAATCCAGTAAGAGAATATGAAAAAAGGTAATTGACCAATAACAAATAGAGGGGAAAAAGAAGGGATGAACAGCACTATATTGTATGGGTCGGAGCAGGAAAGAGGGGGTGGTCCCTTTCAAGGGGGTAAAGACATAACACTCAACCACATCAGGGAGTTAAAGCTGAAGACAGTACAACAGGCCTGTGATCTTGGACCTATTAACCCAGGAAGACCATACCCTGTTAATATGCGGATGGGTATCTGAAATAGTGGTGTTAATCTTTTCATACAGCATAATCGTATCAACACGTCCAATAACATTTGACAGTGAAAGACTCGTTTTTCTTTTCCAGTTGGACGCGATATGAATTCTTGCTGCCTTTAGAATATATTGGAGTAATTTGTATTGCATGTATATTAAGATGGATGACTTTAGGCCGAGTAAGAAAACTGGGGCAGTTAGAGAGATCGACTGTGCCAAGAGTCATTGCACCATCCTATGGATGGATGTCCAGAAGTGACGGGCTAAAGGGCAAGTCCATCAAATATTAAGGGTGTTGTCTGAAGCGGCACAACCCCGAAAACAAGGGGATGAAACTGTAGGATAAAAACTATGTAGTCTAGAGGGAACCAAATAGGTTCTGTGAAGAATTTTTAAGGAAGGCTCCATGATGGTGACTTGCCAGCTGCCTTTGCTAATTAACATGCAATACTTGGTCCATTGAGCTAGGGTTAGGGTGGTCTCCAAGTCCTGTTCCTTGGCCATCATATAGTCCAGCTTGAGCTCACAGGGTGAGGCATTCAGCAAACTGTAAATAAAAGAAAGGGAACCTCTGTCAGTCACCCTATAGAGACACATTCTCTCAAAGCTAGTGGAAGTGATCACAGGATTATGTAGAGTGAGTGAATGTAAGAAGTGGAAGACCTAGTTAGCCCTAAATGTCTCTAAATGTGCATGAACTAAGCAGTCCTTTGTGAAAACCCACCGGTCACAGAAAGTCATTGAGAAGCCTGAAGCTAGCGTGCCTCCAAATGAACACCTTAGGGGATAGGCCTGGAGGGAAGAGAGGGTTATTAAGCAGAGGGAGTAGTGGTGGGGTTGGGCTTTGTAACTTAAAACTAAAATGGACCCTCCGCCACAGTTGCAACATAGTCAGTTACTCTAGTGGGTGCAGAATGGGTGGGACGTTGAATCTGGGGTTCATAGAAGAGCCTGTAGTGAGGCGGGAGCAACCAAAGATAACTTCAAGGCTATCCACAGCAAGCAATCTATCTCATCATATATGGCGCAAATTTATCAGAGCAGCTATGCAATATTCATAAAAGTTGGGAACTGACAGGCCACCCATTCGCTTATGATAGTACATAGTACTGTACGTCTCCAAATTTTAGGTCGTTTATATACCTAAAGTTGAAAGTTCCCTGTGAAGGCCAGCTAGGGAGGAGGAGCTTACTGTTGTTGGGAGGGTATGGAAGTAATAGAGGATACGTGGTAAAGTGACCATTTTAACCAACCCAAGAAAGGGTGGGGCAATGCTAGCTAGTTTTGGGATCAATGTAGCGTAATTCCACTTAAAATAGGCATATGAAGGACTGCAAAGATCTATTCCCAAGTAGGACAGACACTTGTCCCACGTCTGAAAACCAAAATTCAAGGTTATCAATTTTTTGGTAGCCTGGGGAACATTACAATGAAGAATTTCTGATTTGGAGGTGTTAAGTATGAGGCCCGAGAGGCGTGCAAATTGTGAGAGGGTACTGAGCAGGTTTGGTACTGTGATCAGGGGTTTCGTGATAGTGACATAACATTTTTATTTTTCTATTGACAGAGAAGGTTGAGGGTTTATATTTTGTGTGACAAGCTGTGCTTTTATTGGTACCATTTTGGGGTACATATGACTTTATGATAACTTTTTACTCCATAGCTTGTCAGGCGAAATGAAAAAAAAAATGATTACACTCACTGAGGCAGCACATCAGAAAACCACTTAGATGTTGTGATCATGATTGACTAAGGCGTCTAAGGGGTTAACAGCGGCAATTGGAGTTCAGCTAATTGAGTGTTACAGGTGGGAGTCAGCTGTATCTTACAGCTGACACCCGCTCCCGATGGAATTCGCTCAGCTCCTCAGTAGGTGCTATTGCCATGGCATAGCAATACATTATGGTGTGGGAAGTTACTTTGCTTCATTATGTACTATTATGTTATGGTGTGGTAAAGGTTGAATAGGCATCCAGGGTTTGATATCATTTTCAAGGTACCAGCTCCCTTGGGAGAAGGAAGGAGAGACACTGCATGAATCTAAAAAATAGAATAAAGTAATTTTCCACTAAAACAACCACAGGGAAAATGGGCAGATCTGGCCATGTCCTGGGTGCACTGAACAGTTAATTTGCATATGGATTAAAAATTATCATGGGTGCAAGATTGCACTTCAACACTGAAAAGTTAGGTCCACTATATCATTATTGGACGTTACAACAGCATATAAGTGGGTTAGAAAATGGTTTTGGTGGTGGTATTCTCCCTTTAATCAGTAAATTATAAATGGTGCCGTATGTACACACGGGACCTTCAGGGTAGGCTGGTTACCAGGTAAGTCAGGCACAGAGAGTCGTATGTACCAGTTCACACTTGCAGTTTTATTGGTAGCAGTTCATATAGTCCAAATCAAACAGCTTTCTTCAGCATGAAGGTACAAAATCAAGTAACATAAATCGTCCTTACTTCAGGATACAAAACAAAAAAAAAAAAAACACTTCCTCACCAATGCTATTGGTTTTGTTATAGGTATCTGTTCTACACGCACAGGGCAGTGTGTATTGCAGCCTAGCAGGTTCTCATCAAAGAGACAGCCACACCCCTTTCCCTTAGGTAGCCTCAGCTCAAATAGCTGAATACTTGAGTCACCCAACAAACACAGAGTATAGGTCTGTGTTTGCAACAACTCCTAAATCCTGGACCCATACTCTAGCCAGTCATCTTATAGATACCAGCCACCTCAGTAGCAGGTACTTGCCATCTACAATTTTGCCATCTGCCTGTCTACATATCCCCCCCCCCCCGCCCAAAGCCGACAGGCTGGGCAACCACAGAGGAGAGGCAGTGATAAGGCATCGGCATTTGAATGAGCCTTCCCTGGCCTATGCTTGACCATGAAATCAAAGTCCTGTTACCGTGTTACCCTTGCATTGTTGCCCTTGTTCTTACTCATCCATTTTAATGCGGAATGGTCCGAGACAAGCCTGAATTTCCTGCCCAGTAGATAATACCTCAGTGAGTCTAGAGCCCACTTTATTGCCAGACAATCTCTCTCCACAATCGAGTAGTTTCTCTCTGCAGTGTTCAACTTCCAAGTCAAGTACATGACAGGGTGTTCTTCTCCATTAATCTCCTGAGACATGACAACCCCTAACTCGACCCCTGATGCATCTGTTTGTATCACAAATTCCCTTGAAAAATCTGGGGCCATTAGTACTGGCTGTCTACACAATGCTTCTTTCAGGCTGTTAAATGCTGCCATACTGGCAAAGTTAGCTACAAACCGTCGGTAATAGCCAACAATTCCTAGAAAAGCCCTCACTTGTATCTTGGTGAGAGGACGTGGCCAGTTCTGTATTGCCTCTACCTTATTGGTCTGGGGCTTAATCATACCTCTTCCCACAACATAACCCAAATACCTGGCTTGTTCCATGCCTATGGCACATTTTTCTGGGTTGGCAGTAAATCGGGCTTTTCTAAGGGAATCCAAAAGAGCCTGAACTTTACTTAAATGGCTGTTCCAGTCTAGACTGAAGATGACAATGTCATCTAAATAAGCCGCTGCATATTCCCAATACGAAATGAGAATCTCATTCATCGCTCTTTGGAACGTGGCCGGGGCTCCTTTCAAACCAAATGGCATCCTAACATATTGGAAACAGCCCTCGGGAGTAGAAAAGGCAGTTTTCTCTCAGGCATCTTTTGCCAAAGATATTTGCCAGTACCCTTTTGTGAGTTCCAAAGTGGTTATATATCTGGCTGGACCCAACCTCTCAATAAGTTCATCGACCCGGGGCATAGGATAGCCATCCATTTTTGAAACTTCATTAAGTCTCCGGAAATCATTACAGAAGTGCCAAGTACCATTTGGTTTGGGAACTAGTACAAATGGGCTACACAATTCACTTTTTGATTTTTCAATCACTCCTAAGGACAACATTCTCTGAACCTCTTCTGAGAGCCTGTCTACAGGCCTCAGGAAACCTGTAAGGTTTCAGCTTCACTTTTACCTGTGGCTCAGTAATGATCTCATGCTCAATAACATTAGTACATCCTGGCAAGCTAGAAAACATCTCTTTGTTATGCTGCAAAAACTCTTTGGTCTCCTGTTTTTGCGAACAAGATAAAGTTTCAGCAATTGTCACTTTATAGCATTCTGGCTCAGTAGCTACAAGATCGGAGACTAGTGCCACCAATGATTCCCTTTCTCTCCAGGGCTTAATCAAATTTACATGATATAGTTGCACCGGCTTTCTTTTGCCCAGTTGGTGCACTTTATAATTTACCTCCCCAACTTTCTCCAGGATTTCAATGGGTCCCTGCCACATAGGCAAGAACTTACTCTCCACTGTGGGCACAAGTATTAAGACCCGATCACCTGGACTGAATTCCCTAATTCTAGCACAATGGTTGTAAACATTTTTTGAGCTTCTTGTGCCCTCTGTAAATGTTCCTTCACTATGGGCATCACCTTGGAGATTCTCTCCTGCATGTGTGCAATATGATCAATTACACTTTTATACGGGGTGGCTTCAGATTCACATGTCTCTTTAGCCACGTCAAGCAGACCACGAGGATGTCTACAATACAGCAGCTCAAATGGGGAAAACCCTGTAGAGGCCTGTGGTACTTCCCTAATTGAGAACAACAGATATGGTAACAAACAATCCCAATCTTTTCCATCCTTTTCAATGGCCTTTTTCAACATTGCCTTCAAGGTCTTATTAAACTATTCTACAAGCCCATCAGATTGTGGATGGTATACAGACATTCTCCGCTGCCTAATCTTCAATATTTTACATAATTCTTTCATTACTTTAGACATAAAAGACTTCTTTGGGAATTCCCACCCTAGTGCATATACGGAACAACTCTTTTGCAAAGCACTTAGCTGTGGGGTATCTCAAAGGGATTGCCTCTGGATATCTGGTAGCATAGTGTAGTACTACCAAAATGTACTGATGTCCTCTGGTGGACTTAACAAGGGTCTGACTATATCCATGGCAATCCGCTGAAATAGGACTTCAATGATGGGTAAGGGCACCAAAGTAATTTTCAATCTCTTTATAACATCCTGGTCAAAAAAACCTCTGAAAGACCCGTTCCCTGGTCTTATCTGAAGCTAGGTGTCCCCCTAACACATGAGAATGAGCCAAGTCTAATACCATCTTCCTGTAGGGCCTGGGAGCCAGTAACTGTTCCACAATTTCAGTATTAGTTTTGGTAACCCGATATAACAGATTGTTATGTACCTCAAAGAAAGGATACCGCTGATTGACCCCTGGCTCCTGGGGAACACCATTTAGCACAGTTACATTTTCTAGTGGAGTTCTTAAGGTGGGATCTTGCAACTGTGCAGTCCTAAAATTAACCCTCGACACCTCAAGGTCTGGCAAGGCCGATTTAGAGTCTGCAGACTCAGCCTCATCTCTTACCATAACTGCTAGAGGAAAATTGTCAGGTTCATGAGGGTTTTCCTCAACCAGTTTAGAGTGTAAACTGTTTTCCACAGGTTCACCCTCTGGTAACACACTTCCAACCTTGGTAGGCTTATTAATTTGGGAATATGTCACTCTATCCCACAGTTCCCAAAACAGAGAAAAGTCCTGTCCTATTATCATTTCATACAATAGGTTTTTTACAAGGCCCACTATGTGGGAGATATTACCACACATAGCCTCTATGTTCACTTGAGCAAGGGGATAGTCTTTAACGTCCCCATGTACACACATCACTCCCATACCTTTTCTAGGGACACATAACACATGGGAAAATTCATCTCTAATAAGAGTTACCAGGCTTCCAGAGTCCAGAAGTGCAGTCACCATGATGCCATTGACATACACCTGACACATCTGTGGTCTTCCAGGATGAGATGGCATGGCACTGCAAGCAGGGTGTGCAAACAAAGAGCACCGGCGAGCCACACTGCAGTCCATGGGCTCTGCCTTCATATAACAGTGTGCTGCTGTGTGTCCTGGAGTATGACACCTCCAGCAGACTATTTGGCGCAGCTGTACTTTGGAAGTAGCTTCCAGCTCCTCCATTTTCTTGTCAACAGGTATTTGTCTCCACTCTCTCCCTGGTTTATACCACCTTTTATTGGGTTCAGTGGGAACTTTGGGGTTAACCAGAGGAGATTTCTCCTTAGTTGGTCGCAAGACAAAATTCTCAGCTGTGGAATACCTCTCCACAAGGTCCACCAGATTTTCTGCATTTTGTGGGCTTCCCTAGACAACCCAGCGCTGCACTGGCAAAGGAAGAGTACGTATATAGCGATCCATCGCCACTCTTTCTACCATCTGCTCTGGAGTAAGAGACTCTGGTTACAACCATTTACGAATCAGGTGGAAGAGATCATACATCTGTGATCGTGGGGGTTTTTCTTGGAAGAAAATCCATTGATGTACTCGCTGGGCCTGGACTGCTAAACTGACTCCCAAGCGAGCTACCGTGTTTCTCCGAAAATAAGACAGGGTCTTATATTATTTTTTGCTCCGAAAAAAGGGCTAGGGTTTATTTTCGGGGTAGGTGTTAATTTTTTCCATAAACAACAATTACACATTTGATCGCTTTTTATTTCAACTTTTATCAGAGGTGAAACAGCGAAAAAACAGCAGTTCGGCACTTTAGATTTTTTTTTTTTCCGCTACGGCATTCACCATAGAGGTAAAACATTTTTATAAGTTTGTAGAGTGGGTGTTTTCGGACACAGGGATTCCTAATGTGTATGTGTTTCACAGTAATATTTTAGTTTTCTATGTATTCTAGTGAAAGTGGGGGGGGGGGGTGGGCTTGAACTTTTATTGTTTTGGGGTTTTTTTTTTTTTTATATTTTTTTTTTTTTTTTTCCTTTTACTATTAACCCCTCCTAGGGGGCTTGAACCTGCAATCATCCCATACACTGCAATACAACGTATTGCAGTCTATGGGAGATTATCTACATTACTATTGAGGCTGGACCTTAAGTGCAGAGGTCACACTTAGCAATGCCCACAGTCAGAGTCCACTCTGATTGCGGGCATTAACTCCGGGTTGTGCTACTTTGATGGGAAGGAGGGGGGGGGGTCACACTGAACAATACCCGTGATCAGGGTAGAAACTGATCGGGGGCATTATCTTCGGGTAGTACGGCAGCTATGGTAGCCACTCTGCAGCAGAGCGGCCGCCATCTTTAAGGACCCGGCATCTGCTGTAATCGCACGGCAGATGTCGGGAAGGGGTTAAATTAGCTAGGGCTTATTTTTGGAGTAGGGCTTATATTTCAAGCCTACTACAAAAAAACCTGGAAAATCTAGCTAGGGCTTATTTTCAGGGTAGGTCTAATTTTTGGAGAAACACAGTAGTATTTCAGCCTTTAGTTTGCTGTAATCCTTGGAATCCTGCAAAGTGAGATCATAATATGCTTTCTGTGGCTCACCTGTCAGGTATGGAGCCACCATTTCAGCCCACTGTTCCAAAGGAAACTTTTCTCTGTCTGCAATCCGGTCAAAGACAGTTAAATAAGCCTCTACATCATCCTCAGCAGTCATTTTCTGTAGAGTAGTCTGTATTTTCTTCCGGACATCACCCACAGAACTTGAAGCAGCTACAGGCACAACTCACTGCACAGCCACTACTTCTCTAAGTGCTGCTATTTGCTCCACTAGCAAGCAAGCGATTCGTCTTCTGCTGTCATCCCTCGGCCGCCTCCATGGCATGCTGTAGTTGCACATTGGCCTGCACCAACTGTTTGACCAACTCGTCCATGGTCCAGGTGTCTTTCGTTATTGCTGTTGCAGACTTCACCCAGGACATTCACAGCTTGGAAACTTTAAATTCAACACACGGTTGCCCCTAGCAACAGTTTATGCCTGCATCCTCCACACATATCGCACCATACGCACAGGACTTTCAGGGTAGGCTGGTTACCAGGTAAGTCAGACACAGAGAGTCGTATGTACCAGTTCACACTTGCAGTTTTATTGCTAGCAGTTCATATAGTCTAAATCAAAAAGCGTTCTTCAGCATGAAGGTACAAAATCAAGTAACATAAATCGTCCTTACTTCAGGATACAAAACAAAAATAAACTTCCTCACCAATGCAATTGGTTTTGTTATAGGTATCTGTTCTACACACACAGGGCAGTGTGTATTGCAGCCTAGCAGGTTCTTATCCAAGAGAAAGCCACACCCCCTTCCCTTAGGTAGCCTCAGCTCAAATAGCTGAATACTTGGGTCGCCCAGCAAAACCAGGACTGGAGTATAGGCCTGGGTTTGCAAAAACTCCCAAACCCCGGACCCATACTCCAGCCAGTCACCTTGTAGATACTAACCACCTCAGTGGCAAGTACCTGCCATCTACAATTTTTCTGTCTGTCTGTCTACACATTTAACAATGCAACTGACCACTCCAAAAAACAGGCTTCTGTACAATGACAGTGACAAGTATTGTCTATGACAAAATAAACAAAACAAATTGTTCTGTTCTTTAGGCTGAAGCCCCACGTTGCAGAAACGCAGATTTTTTTTGTTGCTGTGGTTTTTTGAGCCAATGTCACGATTGGATTGAGCAGAAGGGAGAATTATATATATATTTCCTATTTCCTTACGTCCTACAGCAGCACAATATGGGGTATTCCTGCCCCTGTGTGCTGGTAGGACAGGCGGAACTTTTAATTAAGTACATGCAGCGGTAGTTGCATGCTGCATGTTGAAAGACCTGTGGTGCAGGCCACTTGTTGGGCCTTGATGTGGGGCATTACCGTTTCACTTACCTTACAAGCTCTGCGGCCGCCAGAAGTGACGTCGGTCACTTTGTTCCTCCGGAACCTTTGTTTGTGTTCCGGTTTTCTGGGGACTGAATTCTCGGACGGACTTTTTGCGGCTTTGTTTTTCCTCCTTTTTGCAAGTTTATATTTGCTGAGCCTCTTTTCTGGCATCGGTCTGTATATTTTTAGATTAATTCTGTGTACAAGGAATTAAAGTTTGCAAAATTTGCGGGGGGGGGGGAGGGTTTTTTGTGTGCACTACTTGCTCATTCCTCCTCCCCTCCTATAGAAGCCTTCATCTCAATGCAGGAGATGGCTTGTCTCTTAGTGAGGAAGGTCTCAGTACTCCACTTGGATTACTGTTCTTGCTGCTGAAGCAGCTCTGGGTAGCACGGTGGCTCAGTGGTTAGCACTGCAGCCTTGCAGTGCTAGAGTCCTGGGTTCAAATTCTGGAAGTTTGTGAAAAAAAAAAAAAAAATTGGTCTGGTTTGTATGCATTGTGACACACTGTAAAGCTATTGAAGATTTCCAGGTAATTGACAAAACGCTTTCATCTGATGATACCTTGGATTCCAGCAGACCTCTCTTTCCTCTTGAGAAGATAAATAGGCTGCTAAAGTCCATCTGGTCAACGGACTGTGATGTTGATGGGGAAGCCTCCTGTTCCACCTCTCGGGGGCCTAGGGCCTTCCAAGTGGACAAGTCACTGGAAAGACTCATGCTTGTGAAATGGAAACATGCAGAAAGAGCTCCCATATAGTCCAGAAGATTTAGAACCTTGTTCCCTATTGTGGAGGCACAGCGTGATCAGTGGGGCCTCCCACCTAAAGTGGACACGGCAGTGGCCAAGTTGTCCTGGTGGATGTTGGTTCTAACCTCCAGGACCCCATGGATAGACGAATAGAGAGTACCCTCAGAAAGGTTTATTCTCTGGCCTCTGGTCAGACTTCCATGGCTATTGCCTCTAATGAAGTCTTAAGCAAATTACGTGATGACTTAGCCCAGCTTGCAAGAGACATCGACTCTGGAGTCTCCAGAGACGATCTCCTAGCTTTTTTGAGTTCGGTCTCCTTGTCGGCAGATTATTTAGCTGAAGCCTCCCAACATCATTTAAGGCTGGCGGCCAAATCTTTGGCCCTTTCTACGGCAGCTAGGAGACTGCTGTGGTTAAAACCCTGGTGAGCTGATTATGCCTCCAAGTTCAACCTTTGTTCTCTACCCTTTGAGCTGGGTAAACTTTTTGGCAGAGGTCTGGATGAGATTATGGAAGACCTTGCTGACAAAAAAAGGGTAAAACTCTGCCTCAGGCCTTTAGAGGCAGGTCAAGACCTTTTGGCTGGGGTAGAGGTTATCAGCCTCAACCCAGACCTCAGTTCCAGAGACATCCTAGATATCAGCCTAGGGGTTCTGGACGAAGGTTCCCCAAGGATGAGGACAAAAAGAAGACTAGCTTTGACATTGGCTGCCTTCTTCCTGTGACCGAGACTCCTGTCGGAGGTTGGCTTTCTCACTTTTACACTGTCTGGCAGGAAAAAATTCAAGATCCTTGGGTCTTGCGGGTTTTTCAGTGAGGTTATGCGATCGAGTTTCTTCAGCTGCCTCAAGATTGATTCGTCCTAACCTGCTCCCTTCCTGCGGCTCAGCAGGATATATTGGAGTGCTCCATTCACGATTACATCCGCAAGGGGGCCTTGGAAGAGATCCCCCTTGGAAGAAGGATTCAGGGTCTACTCCCCAGTTTTTCTGCTGCCAAAACCATCAGGCAGTTGGAGAATGATTATAGAACTTAAGATGTCAGAATCGCTGTTTCAGGTTCCGGCCACAGGAAGCATCTTCAGTTCGCAGCCCTGCCCTTTGGCATCACTTCAGCGCCTCATACCTTCACCAAAGTTGTAGCTCCTTTAGCAGCCTTTCTCAGGCTTCAGGGCCTTTTTGTAGTGCCATACCTGGACAACTGGCTAATAAAAGCCCAGTCAGAGTCTGTTCTGCTCCAGCAGTTGCTGATAGCCGTTTCCCTTCTCCAAAGCTTGGGTTGGCTGATAAATTGTGAGAAGTCAGAAGTAAATTCCCTCTACCCACAGGAAGTTCCTGGGATATCTCCTGGACTCAGACCGCATGGAGGTTTCCTTAACACTGGCATGGAAGGAAAGATTAATCAGAGCGGTCCGGTTTCTCTTCAGAACACGCCTGGTATCCATCAGAACATCCATGAGAGTCCTAGGCCTGATGTCATCCTCAGCCATCGCAGTCCCTTGGGCTTTATGGCATTTGCGTCCTCTCCAGATGAAAGTACTAAAAGTCTGGAGCTGTACTCCTCTCGGTCTCGACAAGAAGATCAAACTTTCTCCCAGTACCAGTCTTTCCATTAGATGGTGGATACACCTGAAAGACGGAATGTCCACAGTCCAACCTTATTGGACCCTGTTGACTACCGATGCATCCCTCTCGGGATGGGGAGCCCACCTGTACGAGAAGTCCATACAAGGAGTCTGTTGCTGTCTTGAAGTAAAGACATCCAATTGGAAGGAGCTCAGAGCCGTGTACCTGGCACTACTTCATTTTCTCCTCTCTCCTCAGAGGGAGACCAATCAAGGTTTGGTCAGACAGCATGACGACCGTAATGTACCTGAACAGACAGAGAGTCAGATCTGATTTTTACCTGGGCAGAAAAAAATCTGACCCATTTATCCGCAGTTCACATCAAAGGTTCCCTGAACATAGTAGCGGATCAGTTGAGTCGGGGTCATGTCGTATCAGGAGAATGGTCTCTCAATCCAGATGTATTCCATTAGATTACCCTGAAGTGGGGTCTCCCAGAAGTAGACCTCATGGCGACCAGACTCAACACCAAGGTAGAGATGTTGTGCTCACTGTATCAGGAGGACTATCCCTTAGTAGTGGATGCCCTGTCCATCCCTTGGAGGTTTAGGCTGGCATACATCTTCCCTCCACTTTCCATGATACCAAAGGTATTGATGAAATTCAGACAGGACCAAGTCTCTGTGATAGCCATCATTCCATTCTGGCCAAAAAGGACTTGGTTTGCCCAGTTCATGTACATGAATTGAGGGACATATTGGAGGCTTCCCCTCACCCAGAACCTGGTTTCCAAAGGAACTCAGAAGCACCAGGATCTGTGGAGATTCAACCTGACAGCCTGGAGGTTGACCAGTCCCTATGGAGATTTAGTGGACTGTCAGAAGTTGTCATGAAGACTCTTTCCTGTGTCAGAGAAGAGTCTACCAAGAAAAGCTACCATAGGATAGGTAACATTTTCAAGCAGTGGTGCTCCAGAAGAGGAGCTGATAGTTCAATCCCTACTATGGCAGAAATTTTGGATTTTCTTCAAAGCGGCTTGGATTCAGGCCTTTCTCCTGCTACACTGAGGGTATAGGTTTCAGCCTTATCCGCCTGTTTAGGCAGATGATTGTCCCAGGATTCCCTTATTGTTGGGTTCCTTAAGGGCGCTACCAGACTTAGACCGGTGGTCTCAGCTCAAGTTCCCCAGTGGGATCTCTCTACTGTTCTTTCAGGTCTTTGTGGTCCTCCTTTTAAGCCTTTGGAGGATGTAGATCTTAAATTTCTTGCCTTTAAAACCACCTTTCTATTAGCTATCACTTCAGCCAAAAGGGTAAGTAAGCTCCAGGCTTTTTCTTCCAAGGAACCTTATATATCATTTTTTGCGGATAGGTCCAACTTAGATTTCTTCCTGGGTTTAACCTTAAGGGGCCTTCCCGCGCCAATATTAACCAATTAGTCTCTTTACCCGTGTTTTTTCCAGCCCCTTCCTCTGAAGAGGAGAAAAAACTTCACATACTAGATGTTGTGAGATGTCTCTAGGTTTACCTCTTACGTACACGTTCCTTTAGGAGAGCCGAGAATCTCCTTGTCAACATGTATGGTAGAGACAAGGGTCTCAGGGCTTTCAAGCCTAGCTTGTCTAGGTGGATCAAGGAGGCAATCAAAGTCTCTTTTTTTGCTCAGGGGTTAGCTCCAACCGAATTTTGTACAGCCCATTCAACCAGAGCTGTATCAACCTCTTGGGCTGAGAAACGGGCCTTACCGCTGGATCAGATCTGTGCAGCTGCTTCTTGGTCGTCTCGCCTAACCTTTGTAAAACATTATCAACTAGATGTTCGGAGTTCTGTGGCGACTGCCTTTGGACAGTCAGTCCTAGGTGTTGTAGAACAGGGAAACCCTCCCTAAGGGAATTACTTGCTATATACCCAAATTGTGCTGCTGTAGGACGTAAGGGAATCGTTAATTATGATGTTAATCTGTTTTCCCTTAGTCCTAACAGCAGCACAAGCTTCCCTCCCTAAACTTAGAAATTTTTACTTTATAACTTACACGGGGGGGGGGGGGGTCTCTTTGCCCTCTTATAGGGTAGCATACGCATGCATATTTTATGTTAATTAAAAGTTCCGCCTGTCCTACCAGCACACAGGGGCAGGAATACCCCATATTGTGCTGCTGTTAGGACTAAGGGAAAACAGATTAACATCATAATCAACAATTCCTTTTGTAGCCATTCAAAAAAAGCTGCGTTTCCACAATGTGGGGTCTCACCCTAAAGGGGCTTTTTAGTAGTTTTCTGCATTCTCTTATAAACTCAGAAAACCCCTTGAGGCCGGGGCCCCACGTTGCAAAAATGCAGCATTTTGGCCGTGGCAGGAACACTGCAGCAAAATATGTTGTGTTTTACAGTGCCTGCAAAGTGGATGGGATTCTGGCTAATCCCATACACACATTGCAGAAAAAAATCTGCAGCGGAAAAGCTGTGATTTAAAAAAATGCTGGTGTTTTCCATATATTGGTATAATAGGGGCAGACAGTCTGCAGAGGAAAACTCTGGATTTTCTGTGAAAAACGCTGCGGAAAAAAACGTGATGCATTTCTGCTGCAGTTTTTGGCTGCAGCTCGCTACCTGGGGCATTAGTCTTAAGGTCCAAAATAGACATGTAATACTTTGGTAATGTCATAGTGTTTACGACAATTTAGATAAGTTGCATGTTCCCATAAAATCCTTTTTCATTTGAACCAGTTATATCATATGCACCACTTATCTTATAATAGGAAACTGTAGATAATAAATATCTGCAGGGTGTTTGCAAAGTGTTTCTTTTTAAAAGATTAACATTATAATATCTCAAACCCATCTTAGTATTATCATAAATAGTTCTGGTATTAAATGCATTGTTATTGAAACAGATTTCTGTTAAAATAAAATAAAATAAAGTGATGATTAAAAGAATAGTTTGCAATCCCATACACAATGAATAAAGCACTGCCAGAGTATAGTAAAACTGTCACGTATAAGTATATTAAACAGATTAACAGACTGTAAAGAGCTCATGTTGTGTAGAAATAGTGACATTTTATGTACTAAACCAATTTTCATATCATTAAACAGTCAGGAACTACTGACTTCACTGATGGATTTTTAGATTCGAAATTCATGGCGCATGGCCAATATTCACTAGCAAATTGCTCCTATAGAATTTTTAGGAATGTTGGATCTTGTCATAAAATTCAACCCCAATTTCAAAAAAGTTGGGATGCTGTGTAAAATGCAAAGAAACAAAAATGCAGTGATTTGGAAATCTCATATAATTATATTCTATTCAGAATATAACATAGAACACATATCAGAATTGAAAGTTAGACATTTTTCCATTTCATTTCAAAGAAATCAACTCATTTAGAAATTGATGGTGCCAACACATCTCAAAAAAGTTGAGACAGGGTTAGCAAAAGGCTGTAAAAGAAAGTGGTACGAATGAAAAACAGATGGTGGGTCAATTTTGAAGTTACATAACTGTGTATAAAAAGAGCATGAACATTCCATCACGGCTTTCCACTGGTAATAGTTCCCCCTACTTTATTACAGTCTCCCCATTATAATAGTCCCTATATATACAGGTATCCTCCTTATATTAGCCCTCTTATATTAGTTCCTCTCTTATAATAACCCCCTTATATACAGTACAGACCAAAAGTTTGGACACACCTTCTCATTCCAAGAGTTTTCTGTATTTTCATGACTATAAAAATTGTAGATTCACACTGAAGGCATCAAAACTATGAATTAACACATGTGGAATTATATACTTAACAAAAAAGTGTGAAACAACTGAAAATATGTCTTATATTCTAGGTTCTTCAAAGTAGCCACCTTTTGCTTTGATTACTGCTTTGCACACTCTTGGCATTCTCTTGATGAGCTTTAAGAGGTAGTCACCTGAAATGGTCTTCCAACAGTCTTGAAGGGGTTCCCAGAGATTCTTAGCACTTGTTGGCCCTTTTGCCTTCACTCTGCGGTCCAGCTCACCCCAAACCATCTCTATTGGGTTCAGGTCTGGTGACTGTGGAGACCAGGTCATCTGGCGTAGCACCCCATCACTCTCCTTCTTGGTCAAATAGCCCTTACACAGTCTGGAGGTGTGTTTGGGGTCATTGTCCTGTTGAAAAATAAATGATGGTCCAACTAAACGCAAACCGGATGGAATAGCATGCCACTGCAAGATACTGTGGTAACCATGCTGGTTCAGTATTCCTTCAATTTTGAATAAATCCCCAACAGTGTCACCAGCAAAGCACCCCCACACCATCACGCCTCCTCCTCCATGCTTCACGGTGGGAACCAGGCATGTAGAGTCCATTCGTTCACCTTTTCTGCATCGAACAAAGACACGGTGGTTGGAACCAAAGATCTCAAATTTGGACTCATCAGACCAAAGCACAGATTTCCACAGGTCTTATGTCCATTCCTTGTGTTCTTTAGCCCAAACAAGTCTCTTCTGCTTGTTGCCTGTCCAGAGCAGTGGTTTCCTAGCAGCTATTTTACCATGAAGGCCTGCTGCACACAGTCTCCTCTTAACAGTTGTTGTAGAGATGTGTCTGCTGCTAGAACTCTGTGTGGCATTGACCTGGTCTCTAATCTGAGCTGCTGTTAACCTGCGATTTCTGAGGCTGGTGACTCGGATGAACTTTTCCTCCACAGCAGAGGTGACTCTTGGTCTTCCTTTCCTGGGGCGGTCCTCATGTGAGCCAGTTTCTTTGTAGCACTTGATGGTTTTGGCCACTGCACTTGGGGACACTTTCAAAGTTTTCCCAATTTTTCGGACTGACTGACCTTCATTTCTTAAAGTAATGATGGCCACTCGTTTTTCTTTACTTAGCTGCTTTTTTCTTGCCATAATACAAATTCTAACACTCCATTCAGTAGGACTATCAGCTGTGTATCCACCTGACTTCTGAACAACACAACTGATGGTTCCAACCCCATTTATAAGGCAAGAAATCCCACTTATTAAACCTGACAGGGCACACCTGGGAAGTGAAAACCATTTCAGGTGACTACCTCTTAAAGCTCATCAAGAGAATGCCAAGAGTGTGCAAAGCAGTAATCAAAGCAAAAGGTGGCTACTTTGAAGAACCTAGAATATAAGACATATTTTCAGTTGTTTCACACTTTTTTGTTAAGTATATAATTCCACATGTGTTAATTCATAGTTTTGATGCCTTCAGTGTGAATCTACAATTTTTATAGTCATGAAAACACAGAAAACTCTTGGAATGAGAAGTTGTGTCCAAACTTTTGGTCTGTACTGTATGTCTCCCCCTTATAATAGCCCCCCCTTATATTAGTTCCTCTATTATAATAGCCCCTCTTAAATATAATAGTTCCCACTTATAATAGCCCCCTTATATATAACAGTCGCCCCATTATAATAGCCCACGTTATAAATAATAGTTCCCCTTGTAATAACCTTCCTTATAAGGGGAAACTATTATAAATTAGGGGGGGGGGTGATGATAATAATCCCAGATATGTATTTCTTCTACTACTACTCACTCATATTGTGTGGTTCCTGTCTGTTATCAGCCATTTGTGTTGGCTCTGTAATCAACAACCCTTTATAGTCCAATTTATAGCTCCATTTGCATACCTTTGTTACACTCATTGTCACAGCATGTTGGAGTCCCTGCAAGGATGTGGAGGGGGAGCTCTGCACACAGTCCACAAACAAGATGGAGCAGGCTACACACCAAAAGGATTACGGTTTTATGACCATATCTTCACCGGGGAACCTCTTACAGGCACCCCGATAAATTCCCCAGATGCATCAGGTCAAGGCGCACGGTTCAAGGTCAAATTAGTTACGGTTCAAAGCCCGGAAAAGGTCCAGACACTGCTCTCCTTACCCAAAGTGGATTGGGGTGCAGTGGCGTAACTAGGAATGGCTGGGCCCCAAGGTGATGATTTGACATGGGGCCTTCACCCGAACTGCCGCCCCCAACCCCTCCTGACCACCCCCTCCAAACAACCCCCCACAAAAACCACATTCCTGCGCACACTATTATGCACCATAGTGGCCCCTACACACACTATTATGCCCCATAGTGGCCCCTACACACAGTATTATGCCCCATAGTGGCCCCTGCACACAGTATTATGCCCCATAGTGGCCCCTACACACAGTATTATGCCCCATAGTGGCCCCTGCACACAGTATCATGTCCCATAGTGGCCTCTGCGCACAGTATTATGTCCCATAGTGGCCCCTGCACACAGTATTATGCCCCATAGTGGCGCCTGCACACAGTATTATGCCCCATAGTGGCCCTTGCACACAGTATTATGCCCCATTGTGGACCACCCATGAACAATTATTATACTCTGGGGTCTTTTCAGACCCCAGAGTATAATGATCGGAGACCCAGGGGGAGGATACAAACGAAAAAAAAACACTGTTGCCTACCTCTCCCTGGTTCCAACGCACTCCCCGCTACTTCGGCCATCTTCAATGTTGGACCAGATCTCGCGTGAGTCGGGTCGGCATTGCGACGCATAATGACGCAGGCCCGGCCCTTGTGACGTCATCAAACAGCCCCGAAACCTGCGGAACATAGGAGAGGTAAGTAGTAGTGTTTTTTTATGTTCCCTCACCTCACCTGGCCCTCCGATCATTATACTCGGAGGTCTGAAAAGATTCCAGAGTATAATGATAGCAGTGTTTGTGGGGTTCGCGGCCTGCAGCCTCATTTACCATTCCACTCCCCTGCTCACAGTCACCTCCGCCTCCGCAGAATAGGAAGCGCAGGTGGCCATGGGCAGGAGCGGGGATTGTTAAATAAATAGGGCCCATTACCTGTTGGGGTTACTCCAGCAGGTAACAGCATATTAAAAAAAAAAAAGCATTGAGGGCCCGGAGGGCCCCTGAATGTCCAGGGTCCTGTGTCAGCCGCTACCGCTGCTACCCCGGTAGTTACGCCCCGTTGCGGTGTCATCCTTGGGGTCTACGCAATGGGGATCTTGCTACGAACCCTATCATACCTCCTGCCCGACCCTACAGTCATTGGACGAGGAATTATAATCAAATATGATTCTGAGGGATTTAGAAAGGAGGGTGGGGCTCCTCCTCCTAGTGACTATCTACTTGTTCTGGTAACTTTTTATATGGTCTTCTTTTGCTGAAAGCCACCTGGATAGCACTGCCCAGGGCCAAGGGGGTGCTACCACTGGAATAGAATGCCTGGACGCATGCTTTTGAACTGCTTTAAGTACGTGCCCTAAGCTCAACATTCGGAGCCCAGAGAACCAATCACAGGCTTTTGTTGGTAATATTTCTTTTTCTTCTGTTTATTCCCATTTTATTTTGTGCACTGTGTCATGTTGCTTTCCACTTGTATTTGCTTGATAACCGCTACATGTGTGTTCTGTATGTGTTAAGGGTCTAGTACCGACCCTTTTAGGGGTTAATAAATATATAAAATTTGGAAAGCTCGTTTTGTATTATCCTATGGGCCCAGAACACTCACTGGTGGTGGGTGTGAGGTAAATGAAGTGATCTCAGGTGTGCCGAAAGCAGTTTCCGTAGGATGAGATCCTTCACAGGGGGCTATTATAAGATTGAAACTATTATAATTAAGAGAAGGAACTATTATTTATAAGGAGTGCTATTATAATGGGGAGACTGTTATATATAAGGGGGAACTATTATATATAAGGGGGTTAGTATAAAAGAGGAACTAATATAAGGGGACTATTATAAGGGGGAGACTTATAATATACCTATATATTATATATATGTGAAAGCTATCATAAGGGGGAACTATTATATATAAGGGGGGCTATTATAATGTGGAGACTGTTATAAGAAGGGGGAACTATTTATAAGGGATGCGATTAATATGGGGAGACTGTTATATATAAGGGAGGCTATTATAAGGGGAAACTATTATTTATAAGCGGTACAGTTATAATGGGGAAACTGTTATATATAAAGGGGGCTATTATATATAAGCGAGGAACTATTATTTATGAGGTGTGCTATTATAATGGGAAGACTGTTATATATAAAGATCTATTATAAGAAAGGAAATAATATAAGGAGGGCTATTATAATGGGGAGACTGTTATATATAAGGGGGCTCTTTATGTATAATAGTTCCTCCCTTATAAATAATAGCCCCCTTATATATAACAATCTCCCCCTTATAATATCCCCCTTATACAGTACATACCAAAAGTTTGGACACACTTTCTCATTCCAAGAGTTTTCTGTATTTGTATTTCTAAATTGTAGATTCACACTGAAGGCATCAAAACTATGAATTAACACATGTGGAATTATATACTTAACAAAAAAGTGTGAAACAACTGAAAATATGTCTTATATTCTAGGTTCTTCAAAGTAGCCACCTTTTGCTTTGATTACTGCTTTGCACACTCTTGGCATTCTCTTAATGAGCTTAAAGAGGTAGTCACCTGAAATGGTTTTCACTTCACAGGTGTGCCCTGTCAGGTTTAATAAGTGGGATTTCTTGCCTTATAAATGGGGTTGGGACCATCAGTTGTGTTGTTCAGAAGTCAGGTGGATACACAGCTGATAGTCCTACTGAATGGAGTGTTAGAATTTGTATTATGGCAAGAGAAAAGCAGCTAAGTAAAGAAAAATGAGTGGCCATCATTACTTTAAGAAATGAAGGTTAGTCAGTCCGAAAAATTGGGAAAACTTTGAAAGTGTCCCCAAGTGCAGTGGCCAAAACCATCAAGCGCTACAAAGAAACTGGCTCACATGAGGACTGCCCCAGGAAAGGAAGACCAAGAGTCACCTCTGCTGCGGAGGATAAGTTCATCCGAGTCACCAGCCTCAGAAATCGCAGGTTAACAGCAGCTCAGATTAGAGACCAGGTCAATGCCACACAGAGTTCTAGCAGCAGACACATCTCTACAACTGTTAAGAGGAGACTGTGTGCAGCAGGCCTTCATGGTAAAATAGCTGCTAGGAAACCACTGCTAAGGACAGACAACAAGCAGAAGAGACTTGTTTGGGCTAAAGAACACAAGGAATGGACATAAGACCTGTGGAAATCTGTGCTTTGGTCTGATGAGTCCAAATTTGAGATCTTTGGTTCCAACCACCGTGTCTTTGTGCGATGCAGAAAAGGTGAACGAATGGACTCTACATGCCTGGTTCCCACCGTGAAGCATTGAGGAGGAGGTGTGATGGTGTGGGGGTGCTTTGCTGGTGACACTGTTGGGGATTTATTCAAAATTGAAGGAATACTGAACCAGCATGGTTACCACAGCATCTTGCAGCGGTATGCTATTCCATCCGGTTTGCGTTTAGTTGGACCATCATTTATTTTTCAACAGGACAATGACCCCAAACACACCTCCAGACTGTGTAAGAGCTATTTGACCAAGAAGGAGAGTGATGGGGTGTTACGCCAGATGACCTGGCCTCCACAGTCACCAGACCTGAACCCAATCGAGATGGTTTGGGGTGAGCTGGACCGCAGAGTGAAGGCAAAAGGGCCAACAAGTGCTAAGCATCTCTGGGAACTCCTTCAAGACTGTTGGAAGACCATTTCAGGTGACTACCTCTTAAAGCTCATCAAGAGAATGCCAAGAATGTGCAAAGCAGTAATCAAAGCAAATGGTGGCTACTTTGAAGAACCTAGAATATAAGACATATTTTCAGTTGTTTCACACTTTTTTGTTAAGTATATAATTCCACATGTGTTAATTCATAGTTTTGATGCCTTCAGTGTGAATCTACAATTTATATAGTCATAAAAATACAGAAAACTCTTGGAATGAGAAGGTGTGTCCAAACTTTTGGTCTGTACTGTATATAACAGTCTCCCCCTTATAATAACTCCCTTTATATTTAACAGTTCCCCCTTTATATATAACAGTCTCCCCTTATAAGGAGAGACTATTATATATAAAGGGGGAACTATAAGAGAGGAACTATTATAACGGGGGGACTTTTATATAAAAGGGGGCTATTATAAGGGAGAGACTGTTATATATAAGGGGGGCTATTTATAAGGGAGGAAACTATTTTATATAAGAGGGCTATTATAACGGGGAAACTTATTAATAAGGTGGGGTACTATTTATAAGGGAGGAACTATTTATAAAATGCCTATAATAAGGGGGAAATTATATATAAGGCAGCTATTATAAGGGGAGGAGATTTTATTTATAAAAGGGAAACTTTATAAGTGGGTTATTGTTAAAGGGGATATTATTTATAATGGGGTGTTTTTGTTAAAGGGGTTATTTATATGGGGGTTTATTTATAAGGGGGCTATTATTGATAATGGGAACTATTATTTATTAGAGGGCTATTATTAATAAGGGGGAACTATTTATAAGGGAGCACTATTATTTATAAGTGGGGCCATTACAGATAAGGGGGACTATTACTGATATGGGGCACTATTTATAAGCAGGTACTATTAGTTATAAGGAGAAACTATAATAACTGATGAGGGAGTGCAGAAATCTATTAGGTGGTACCAGGGTGGTCATTTCAATTGAGTGTGGGCAAAAGGGGAGTTATTATTCAGTTTTAGGGAAAGAAAGGGGGGTTATTAAAAGGGCTGCCACTGGAATTATTGCAACTCCCTTCTGAATTCACTGAGTATGATGTTGGTACAAGTGCATCTCAAAAAATTAGAATATCTTTGAAACGTTCATTCATTTCAGTAATTCAGTAATTCAATTCATAATCAGCGTCTTCCATGATTGTGTGTCCTACTGAACCAGACTGAACCCGACATTTAAAGGCTTAGGAAACCTTGTGTAAAGAATCTAGAAAATATAGGAGGTCACTTTTTTAATATAATTACTGAAATAAATAAACGTTTCAAAGATATTGTAATTTATTGAGATGCACCTGTATATGAACATTTGGGGCCTTGCTTTTAATTTTGCCCAGGGCCACAGTTTGGCTAAAACCAGCCCTGACTATATACAACACATAATATCATAAAAAGAACTTCATATGCACAAGAGACAGGGCTGATGGTCAATATTGGATATTTGTGATCTATGTCCCCTCTGAATTGAAAAACAAACATGAATTAGTAATTCAAATCCCTACACGGATTCAGGAATACTTCCAAAAATCATTGCCTGTGAACACAGTTCACGGTGCAATCCACAAGTTAAATCTGTATCATGCAATGAAGAAACCATATCAACACAATACAGAAACGTCAAAGCTTGGATTAAGGCAAAATGGAAAACTGTTCTGTAGCTAGATGAATCAAAATTTGCAAATCTGTAGGGAAATCTTTGATGTTGTGTCACATGAAGAAGAGGAGAGGGACCACCCTTCTTGTTGTCAACGCACAGTTTAAAATTCTGCATCTGTGATGGTATGGGGAGCATTAGTGTTTATGGCATGGGCAGCTTATACATATTGAAAGGCACTATCAATGCTGAGCAGAGGTTTTAGAACAACATATGCTCTCATCAAGACAATTTCTCTTTCAGGAAAGGCCTTGCATATTTCAGCAAGACGATGCTAAACCACATAGTGTATCAATCACAACAGCATGACATAGCAGAAGATGAGTCTGTGTGCTGAACAGGCTTACCTGCAGTCCAGAACATTCACCAATAGAAAACATTTAGCCCATTATGTACTGAAAAATCTGGCAAGGAAGACTGTTGAGCAGCTAGAATGCTAAATTGGACAAGAATGGGACAACACAGAGTGCTGTAAAAAGAAGGAGGAATGCTACACAATGGTAAACATGGCCCTGGCCCAATTTTTTTTAATGTGTGTTGCTGCCATCAATTTGTAAATAAGTTATAAAATATATAACTTTCACCTTCTGATATGTGTTCTATGTTCTATTGTGAATAAAATACAGTTATATGAGATTTCCAAATTGTTACATTCTTGTTTTCTTTACATTTTCCCAACTTTTTTTGGAAATGGGGTTGTAGATAAAACTGCGACGGTGATAGAAATATTTCAAATTATTTTTATATAGCTTTATCTTTCATATTTGTTGAAATAGTGAATGGTTGTTTGCAGTGGTGTAACTAGGAATGGCTGGGCCCCAAGGCAAACATTTGACATGGGGCCCCCCCGGCAACTGCCCCCCCCCACACACAAAACGCATTCCCCTCATTTCTTCAGGCACTATTATGCGTCATAGTGGCCCTTGCACACAGTATTATGCCCTATAATGGCCCCTGCACACAGTATTATGCCCCATAGTGGCCCCTGCACACAGTATTATGCCCCATTGTGGCCCCTGCACACAGTATTATACCTCATAGTGGCCCTGCACACAGTATTATGCTCCATAGTGGCCCCTGCACACAGTATTATGCCCCATAGTGGCCCCTGCACACAGTATTATGCCCCACTGTGGACCAACCATTGAACAATTATTATGCTCTGGGGTCTTTTTAGGACCCCAGAGTATAATGATCGGAGACCCAGGGGAGGATATAAACATAAAAAACTGTGTTACTTACCTGTCCATGGCTCCGGCACACTCCACACTTCTTCAATGTTGGACCAGACGTCACGGCCGGCGTCACAACGCATAATGACGTCGGCCTGGACGTCACCAAGGAAGCCCGAAGCCTTCCGGAGCACAGGAGAGGTAAGTATCAGTGTTTTTGGGATCCGATCATTATACTCAGGGGTCTGAAAAGACCTCAGAGTATAATTATAGCAGTGTTTGTGGGGTTCGCCAGCCTGCGGCCTTACTTACCTATCCCCGCTCCTGCTGCTACCCCGGTATTTACGCTCCTTTTTGTTTGGAAAGACTGTATATTGGACTTTTCATTTATAAGACGGCTAACTAGATAAAAATTGTTATTTAGTAACTGCTGGTTAAAGGCATACTATAATCCTCTGTGAAAATATGTGATGTCAAAGTGTATACCAAGTCATAATCATACAGGATAATGAGAAATGTAAGTATATATCAAGTCTGCATATGAAAATTAATGGTCAAGGGCTTTGTAACAGAACCATTGCTTAGAGTACTGGCCACCTGTCTTTTCTCACACTGTGATGCACATCTCCCCTAGCTATAAGATGTTCAGTCATGGGACTTCCACAGATTTCATTAATACCTGAATACTGATTGCATTCTTGGAAAATGTTATTCATACTCTACTTTTTTATATTATGGCTTATTTGAACTTTTTTTTTATATGTGTGTTATCTTTTACCCCTGCTTGCAACAGCTACTGTATGTTGCTATTATGGTTTACTGTATATACAGTAAATACATGGTTTGCGTATACATTAAATAAATTCACTTTACTTCATTATACAGTGTATTTTCATTGTCTCTTCACATTATGTCTATTTTCTGATATTGACAATTTTCTAAAATTTCCAACTACAATTATTAAATGTAATGTTGTGCTAGATCCTGAAGAAGAGGTTTAATGGATAACAGATGTGGACCCACTGTGCCACCTAACCAGTTTGACTATAGGCTACTCCTAAGGGCTTTGTCTAAGTGACCCCCTGGTTTTCACCCTTTAACCACTATACATGCAAAGAATAGCTGAATCCAGTCGGAAGGTCAAGGGCAGGCAGCAGTCAAGGGCAATCGTAAATAGCCAAAGAGTCAGGGCAGGCAGCTCAGATTCACAAGCCGACTACAGGCAGATGTCATACATGGGTAGGCAGTAGAAAAGAATCAAGGTCAATAATGGGAATCCAACAGTAACGCAGTAACAAAAACCCTTGTAGAAATCATAAAAAACAGACAATATTTTTCAGGCACTGTAGTGAGGGCTGAATGATTATAAATAGACCAGGACTTCCTAGGATTTGCTGAAAAGCCCAAAGGTGTGCAAGTTAACCCTCAACTGGCTGAGAGAGAGAGAGGTAGCTCCGCCCTATGAGCTGGAGCAGGATCTGCTGCAGGAGGTAATAAGCAGCAATATTGAGAGTCAGCAACTGCACAGTGTGAACCAGAGGTAAACTGGTGATTGAGAATTCTGGAAGAGAAGATACAAGAGGGAATTCTTCAGGCAGTTGTCCATTGAAGAAAGAGTAGTAACTGCTAATGCTTGTGTAATTGCATCCTTATGTTACAGTCATATGAAAAAGTTTGGGCACCCCTATTAATCTTAATCATTTTTAGTTCTAAATATTTGGGTGTTTGCAACAGCCATTTCAATTTGATATATCTAATAACTGATGGACACAGTAATATTTCAGGATTGAAATGAGGTTTATTGTACTAACAGAAAATGTGCAATATGCATTAAAACAAAATTTGACTGGTGCAAAAGTATGGGCACCTCAACAGAAAAGTGACATTAATATTTAGTAGATCCTCCTTTTGCAAAAATAACAGCCTCTAGTCGCTTCCTGTAGCTTTTAATCAGTTCCTGGATCCTGGATGAAGGTATTTTTGACCATTCCTCTTTACAAAACAATTCCAGTTCAGTTAAGTTTGATGGTCGCCGAGCATGGACAGCCCGCTTCAAATTATCCTACAGATGTTCAATGATATTCAGGTCTGGGGACTGGGATGGCCATTCCAGAACATTGTAATTGTTCCTCTGCATGAATGCCTGAGTAGATTTGGAGCTGTGTTTTGGATCATTGTCTTGCTGAAATATCCATCCCTGGCGTAACTTCAAATTCGTCACTGATTCTTGTACATTATTCTCAAGAATCTGCTGATACTGAGTTGAATCCATGCGACCCTCAACTTTAACAAGATTCCCGGTGCCGGCATTGGCCACACAGCCCCAAAGCATGATGGAACCTCCACCAAATTTTACAGTGGGTAGCAAGTGTTTTTCTTGGAATGCTGTGTTTTTTTGACGCCATGCATAACGCCTTTTTGTATGACCAAACAACTCAATCTTTGTTTCATCAGTCCACAGGACCTTCTTCCAAAATGAAGCTGGCTTGTCCAAATGTGCTTTTGCATACCTCAGGCGACTCTGTTTGTGGCGTGCTTTCAGAAACGGCTTCTTTCGCATCACTCTCCCATACAGCTTCTCCTTGTGCAAAGTGTGCTGTATTGTTGACCGATGCACAGTGACACCATCTGCAGCAAGATGATGCTGCAGCTCTTTGTAGGTGGTCTGTGGATTGACCTTGACTGTTCTCACCATTCTTCTTCTCTGCCTTTCTGATATTTTTCTTGGCCTGCCACTTCTGGGCTTAACAAGAACTGTCCCTGTGGTCTTCCATTTCCTTACTATGTTCCTCACAGTGGAAACTGACAGGTTAAATCTCTTGAGACAACTTTTTGTATCCTTCCTCTGAACAACTATGTTGAACAATCTTTGTTTTCAGATCATTTGAGAGTTGTTTTGAGGAGCCCATGATGCCACTCTTCAGAGGAGATTCAAATAGGAGAACAACTTGCAATTGGCCACCTTAAATACCTTTTCTCATGATTGGATACACCTGGCTATGAAGTTCAAAGCTCAGTGAGGTTACAAAACCAATTTTGTGCTTCAGTAAGTCAGTAAAAAGTAGTTAGGAGTATTCAAATCAATAAAATGATAAGGGTATCCAAATTTTTGCACCGGTCAAATTTTGTTTTAATGCATATTGCACATTTTCTTTTAGTACAATAAACCTCATTTCAATCCTGAAATATTACTGTGTCCATCAGTTATTAGATATATCAAATTGAAATGGCTGTTGCAAACACCCAAATATTTAGAACTAAAAATGATTAAGATTAATAGGGGTGCCCAAACTTTTTCATATGACTGTATGTCCACACGGGACTGAAATGTTGAAGTACCAAATAGTGCAATTTTTGTTGCTTCTGCTGTGGTTTCTTCAGTGTTTTGTTTAATTTCAAAAATATGGAAATAAAGCTAAATAAAACTACCTGCCTCACCTTTTGTTTGTTTTGTTTTACTCAAGAGCCATTTTATCTCTGCCCTCATAGGTCTGAGAGCATATTTGTGACCTTTAGATAGATATATATACTAGCAAAGGATCCGACTTCGCACGGGTATGTTTCATTTTTTGTTTGTGTAGTGGCCCCATAAGAATTGGCCAGTTTTGCACTTGACATCCAGTATGGCAGTCCAGTATAGGTATAGTCTATTTATGGCTGTGTTATTATGGAAACCTGGTAAATGAAATGTGAACTTATATTAGCTGATACACGTCATATGACTGAATATTTAAGGACCTGCGAACTGCTATTGACTCATACAGGTCATAAATAGCTTTGCTGGTGTAAAGCTTTGTGTATGTCAAGACTGCAGAACCTGCGATTTTCCATTGGTCCATAAGCGTCATGTGGTCATGTACTGTATGTCTCAGTTTGGATATCATTGAAAAACCTGCAATCGGTTGTTATGGAAAACCTGAGTAAAGCTGTGTGTGTGACCTTGTGTAACAGTGTCATCCACAGTGCCCTGCTCCTTTACAGCTGACCTACAGCAGTGAAGAAAAATGGCTGGATTGTTATGGAAACCTGGAGTGCAGTTGTGTGCATGTGGAGACTAAGCGCCTGTGAGCTTCTATTGGCTGACAATGCCTTGTCAGATTGGAGATGGGTTTGGGTCTGCTGGGGAGTTTCAGCAACTCACTGTTGTCTGTGACATACCTTGTCAGATTGGAGACGAGCTTGGGTCTGCTGAGAGTTTTCATTAGCTCGAGCAGCAGCCATGTGTTTTGCTGCAGGAGTCTTGTGTCCAACTGCAGTTTTCCTTTTAGGAGGCTTGAGTAGTTTAAAAATGTTTCAATTTATAAGAATGCTGACATCCAGTATGGCAGTCCAGTATAGGTACTGTCTATTTATGGCTGTGTTGTTATGGAAACCTGGTAAATTAAATGTGAACTTATATTGGCTGATATTTAAGGATCTGCGAACTGCTATTGACTCATACAGGTCATAAATAGCTTGGTTGCTATGGAAGACTGGTGTAAAGCTGTGTGCCTGTGGAGACTAAGGACCTGCGAGCATCTATTGGCTGATAAGGGACATATGACCGTGTGTATGGCAGTTGGAATATGAGTGAAAGACTTGCAGGCTTGTATTGGCTAATGCAGGTCATTTTTTGGGAATACTGTATCTCAGGAACAGTAGTACGTCCTAGAGAGCTTAGACCCAGTGGTGAACCTAGCCTCTTTGCTGCCTGAGGCGGACTATAGAAAGACGCCCCCCCCCCCCAAAAAAAAAATATATATATATATATAAAATTGCGTTTACATGCTACTAGCTTCACACGCTGTTATCGTCACACAATATACACAATACACAAAATGATAAAACAGTTTTTAAGAATTCCTCTTCCTGTATAACTTCAGTACAGTTCAGTTACTTCAGATCAACAACACGGCATTAACAAGGAAAGTAACTTCACACATCTTCTGCTTGCTGGATGGACGAGCCACATGGCCCCCATTCTCTATAATAGGAGCGCCGCAGATAGCTGAGTACTGGACTTCAGATATCTTTGGTGCTCCCATCAAAGTTGAATGAGAGCCACGCGGGTTAGTCCATCCACCAAGTGACACACCTATATATATGGCTGCGGTCAGGCTGAATTCCCACCCAGTGGGGGTAAAAAACCCAATTCTCAGGCTCAGTGGGGAACTCAGCAGACAGACCCCCATCAGTCAGGTATTTATCCTCTATCATTTAGGTGACTACAGGGCAGTAACATTTTGTGACTTACAGGTGACGTCTCTGACTAATAATTCATATTTCCCTTCTCTTCCCTTTGGACCGCCATGACCACTTCTTCCAGCTGTGACTTGTCTCTGTAAAGTTTGCAGCACAGACATCTTTGGCTCCTTACTTTTCCAGGCATCCGACTCACATTGTCCTCACCTGCACACCCATCCTGCTGCTACCGCCAATAATAAGATATATAATATAATCCCCCATAATGAATAATACTCCCAAGTGCATCTTTATATTAATAATGTCCGTGTGTACCCTGTATAAATAGTGCCCCTTATTAATAATGCCCCATAGGTTTCCTAATTAAAAGGTTTTCCAGGTCATTAATAAAATAATCAGTGGGGCTCAAAAACCCAGGACCCCTACTGATCACCTGTTTGAATGAACCATGGTACCTGTGTAAGCGCCGTGACCGCTTCTCTGTTTGCACAGTGTCATTCATCTCATAACTACAGCCTCGTCCTGTACATGTCTATGTGACAAGACTATAATTACATCACACGGTCACTATAAACAGACAGTGTGTGATATAAACAGGCGCCATAGCCCCTTCATACAGCTGATCAGAGGAGGGGTCCACTGATCTCTTATTGATAATCTGTCCTAGGGATAGATCATCAATAAAAATGATCTGGAAAGCCCCTTTAATAAAGCCCAAGTGCCACCTTAAAGGGGTTGTCCAGGATAACCACTTTTTTAATTTGAGGCTGGGGAAGGTGCTCCGGTGTCTTCTAGCGCGTTCCAGTCCTGCTGTTCTGATGTTTTCTTCCCCACAGCACTGTGATGTCCCATGTTAGCGACCTCAGGGGTCATGTGCGGTGGGGACTTCCACCAGAAGAAAACACCAGAGCAGCAGAACCAGACCGCAGTAGGAGACATCGGGGCACAAGGGACAGGTGAGTAGGTTTTTTTTTTTTTTAAATACAGTAGTACACAGTATTATGGCCCACTGCGACCCCTGCACATAGTATTACAAGGTTTTATGCCCTGCAGTGGCCCCTGCACACGGTATTATGCCCTGCAGCAGCCTCTGCACACGGTATTATGCCCCGCAGCGGCCCCTGCACACGGTATTATGCTCTATAGTTGCCTCTGCACACGGTATTATGCCCCGCAGCGGCCCCTGCACATGGTATTATGCCCTGCAGCGGCCCCTGCACACGGTATTATGCTTCATAGTTGCCCCTGCACACGGTATTATGCTCTTTAGTGGCCCCTACACACGGTATTATGCCCCACAGTGGCCCCTGCACATGGTGTTATGCTCCATAGTGGCCCCTGCAAACGGTAGTATGCTCCATAGTGGCCCCTGCACGTTATTATGCTCCATAGTGGCCCCTGCAATCGGTAATATGCTCCCTAGTGGCCCCTGCATTGGTATTATGCTCCATAGTGGCCCCTGCAAATGGTATTATGCTCCATAGTGACCCCTGCACACGGTATTATGCTTCATAGTGGCCCCTGCACATGGTATTACGTCCCAAAGTGACCCACCCATGAACTATTATTATACTCTTGGGTGTTTTCAGACCCCAGAGTATAATGATCAGAGACCCAGGGGGTGACAAACATAAAACCAGTGTTACTTACCTGGGCTCCGGTGCACTCCCTGCTTTCGGCCTTCTTCAATGTCGCACAGACCGGGTCTGAAAAGACCCCGGAGTATAATAATAGTAGTATTTAATGGGGTTCGCGGGCCGCGGCCTCACTTACCATCCCCGCTCCTGCACACAGCCGCTTCTGCATCCCATAGCATAAGGGGGAAGCGGGGGCGACCACGACCAGCAGCGGGGATCGATAAGTAAATAGGCTGTTACATGCCAGGGATGCTCCAGCAGGCAACGGCCTATTTATATATATAAAAAAACTTATCCTCACCTACCTCCGATGCCTTGATGCAGCCGTCGCCTCCTCCTCTTCTTGTCCACGACGTCTGCGTGTCAGCGTAGGCGGTGCGATGACGTCATTGTATTGCCGCCTGCGCTAACATGCAGAGGTCTCGTAAACCAGCCCAGGACAGGTATCGTGCAGCTTTTTTTTTTTATTTTTTTTAAACGGTCTGTCCTGGGCTGGTTTACATTAAATAGACAATAAAAAATGCCGCCCCCCGGACAGTGCCGCCTGAGGCGGCCGCCTCACTTCGCCTCATTAGCGGTGCACCCCTGCTTAGACTCGGTCTAAATTCTTCCCGGACACCTGATGTACCTGTGTGCCAAATTTGATGAGGATCGGTCCAGTTGTTTGGTCGCGCATAAAGAACAGACAGACACACAGAAACTAATTTTTATATATATAAGAGATAAGATATATAATTATATATACACACGTGGACAAAATTGTTGGTACCCCTCATTTAATGAAAGAAAAACCCTCAATGGTCACAGAAATAACTTGAATCTGACAAAGGTAATAATATATAAAAATTCTATGGAAATGAACAAATGAAAGTCAGACATTGCTTTCCAACCATGCTTCAACAGAATTTTTTTAAAAAGAAAACTCATGAAACATGAGAAATGATGATACCCCTGAAAATAATGTGACCAAAGGGACATGTTAAATCAAGGTGTGTCCACTAATTAGCATCACAGGTGTCTACAATCTTGTAATCAGTCAGTGGGCCTGTTTGGTGACATGTTGAGTATCACACTCAACATGGACCAGAGGAAGCAAAGGAAAGAGTTGTCTGAGGAGCTTAGAAAGAAAATTATAGACAAGCATGTTAAAGGTAAAGGTTATAAGACCATCTCCAAGCAGCTTGATGTTCCTGTGACTACAGTTACACATATTATTCAGAAATTTAAGATCCATGGGACTGTAGCCAACCTCCCTGGACGTGGCCGCAGGAGGAAAATTGATGACAAATTAAAAAGAAGGATAATGCAAATGGTAACAAAAGAGCCCAGAAAAACTTCTAAAGAGATTAAAGGTGAACTTCAAGCTCAAGGAACATCAGTGTCAGATCGCACCATCCGTTGTTGTTTGAGCCAAAGTGGACTTCATAGGAGACGACCAAGGAGGACACCATTGTTGAAAATAAATCATAACAAAGCCAAACTGGAATTTGCCAAACTACATGTTGACAAGCCACAAAGCTTCTGGGAGAATGTCCTATGGACAGATGAGACAAAAATCGAAATTTTTGGCAAGGCACATCAGCTCTATGTTCACAGATGGAAAAATGAAGCATATCTTGAAAAGAACACTGTCCCTACTGTGAAACATGGAGGAGGCTCTGTTATGTTCTGGGACTGCTTTTCTGGCACAGGGTATCTTGAATATGTGCAGGGTACAATGAAATCTCAAGACTATCAAGGGATTCTAGAGAGAAATGTGCTGCCCAGTGTCAGAAAGCTTGGTCTCAGTCGCAGGTCATGGGTCTTGCAACAGGATAATGACCCAAAACACACAGCTAAAAACACCCAAGAATGGCTAAGAGGAAAACATTGGACTATTCTGAAGTGGCCTTCTATGAGTCCTGACCTAAATCCTATTGAGCATCTTTGGAAGGAGTTGAAACATGCTGTATGGAAAAGGTACCCTTCAAACCTGAGACAACTGGAGCAGTTTGCTCATGAGGAGTGGGCCAAAATACCTGTTGAGAGGTGCAGAAGTCTCATTGACAGTTACAGGAACCGTTTTATTGCAGTGATTGCCTCTAAACGTTGTGCAACAAAATATTAAGTTAAGTTATACCATCATTTCTGTCCAGGCCTGTTTCATGAGTTTTCTTTTTTTTTTTAAATTCTGTTGAAGCATGGTTGAAAAGCAATGTCTGACTTTCATTTGTTCATTTTCATAGAATTTTTATATATTATTAATTTTGTCAGATTCAAGTTATTTCTGTGACCATTGTGGGTTTTTCTTTCATTAAATGAGGGGTACCAACAATTTTGTCCACATGTGTGTGTGTTATATATATATATATATATATATATATATATATATATATATTATGTGAGTATGAACCCAGAGGGCGCTAGTGAGCGACCCAGGGCCAGTCCTGTAAAGGTCCTCAGCTACCTGGGGTCTCACCTCCAGACGGAGTGTGAACAGCAGGAGAGACTGCTGTGGAGAGACCTGTAGGTAGCAGGTATATGCTGGAACTAGCCGGACAGACAGTCGGTCTGTCCCAAGAGGACTGGGGTCCTGAAAGGACTGATTGAGAAAGGCTACTTCTTGCCCCAGAGGCTAGTAAGGGAGCAAGTAGTGAGTTAGTGCCCTATGTGTGGTTCAGGTTGTTTATTGTTTTGTTCATGTACCTTTGGTAAAGCTGAATAAAAGCCATTTAATTTGGATTAGCACAGTCTGAATGCTGCTTCTCTGGCACCCAGTACTACCTACAACGCTGTCGAGGCCAGGAGGCTGCCGCCTTTGAGGCTAAATCTCCCCAAATTACCACAAATATATATATATATATATATATATATATATATATATATATATACACAGAGAGAGAGTGTCAAGTTGAACTGACAAATCTGTCATTAACAACAAAGCCCCTTATAACGCTGTTCATAAACTTTATTTTTTGGACATGATGTGTCAACCTTACAGGGTTCCAAGGGGACATGAGTGTTTTTGCAAGTCTCATTGTAGAGGTTTACTGTTCCTGTGGTCATATCTCAGTATGCAAACACCGGTAGACAACTGCAGACATAAGCAGCTCTGATTAAAAGTCAAAGCTTGATGCGATGGACAGGAGAGCATTGTTGAATTGTATCCAAAAAACACAAATATGTGGCTCCTCATATTACTGCAGAGTTGAATATAAGTTTAAGGGCATCAGTATCAATGAAAACCATCAGGTGTGCACTGCACAAAGATGACATCTGTGGTAGTTCTGCAATAGCTAAACCTTTTGGTGCCATCACAAAGCATCAGTGTGTTCAATGATGCAAAGACCACAAAACATAGACATTTAAGGCATGTATACATGTGATATGGTTGGATCAATGTAGTTTTAATGTTTTTCCTATGGTTGGTTATGTATATGTTTGGAGAACACCAGATGAATCCTGCTATGCTGACAGGATGTCAAGTTTTCCTGTATGGTTTGGGTTGTGATATTATGGTGTTCAAATAGTCGACTTCAAAGATAAAGTAACAGCCCAGCAGTATCTAATTACTCCAAACATCTCTAAATCTCATCCCATGGTCCAGACTTTGTCTCCAGATGTGATGTTATCTTCCAGGATGCTCCTATCCATTCTTCTTGGTACGTTGGATCTTCGTTCAAGCATGACAATTATTTTAAGCATCTATTCTGATCAGCTTAGTCAAAAGACTTAAAGTGGACCTTTCACCACCCAACCAAGTCCAGCTCTTTGCACCATTTAATAGCTGCTGCTCCACTGATCCACTGAATTTTTTTCTTTAGCTCCCACCGTTCCTGAGCAATCATTGCTGTTAGTTTTGGTGCCTGATATGCTATTTAGGCTCTGTACTGTCAGCAGGAGCAGACAAGGGGTATGATTTTGAGTTTTTGATTCTGACACTGGCTGCCTCTGATTGGAGCAATGAATCACACCCTCTGCCTGACACTGCCATTCTTACATTACGTAGCATAAATAGCATATCAGGCCCAATATTAACAGAAATTATTGCTTGGGAACAGTGGGAGCTAGAGAAAAAATTCCAACTGTACTGGAAACAGTGGAGCAGCGCCTATGGACAGATGCTTAGAACCTGAATTGGTGAAGGTGGTGAAAGATCCTCTTTAAATATTAATGAGGCATTCTTGAGGACAGGGTTAGAAGTAGATTACCACTGCCTGATTCCATCTAGCCATCGCAGCTTCTAGGGGCCTGTGGGGTCTTCCGCTTTTTGTTTTTTAATAGGCCAATACCTACTGGATTACTCCAGCAGGTAAATGCTAATATGCACTTATCCATCCCCACTCCGGTCCACGGCCGCATCTGCTTTGGCCTACAGGAGGTGCCACACCTTACGTCTAGACATTGTAGAAAGTCTGGATGTCGTATCCTAACATTGTTCATAGTTGGGATGTAATAAGCAGCAAGAATGAGCCAAAATGGAGGTGTCTATGAGCAGGAGCAGGGATAGGTAAGTGAATATCATCCGTTACCTGCTGGAATAATCTAGTAGATAGCAGTCTAATAAAGGGGACACTTATTAAAGCCTTACCACTGCTGTCAGCCTGGATTTGCCTGATATCAGGTGAGCTCAGATGATGCTCGATGGGATTTGGCAGTGTACACTGATGAGCAAAAGGGTAACAAAGTTTTGAACTTTTGACTTTCAGGCTCCATATCTCACCATCCTCTACAGCTTTGAATGTGAGACTATCATTATTTTATAGATAATCATTTTGGTAATCTCATACATAAATTTTACTTGCAACTATTTAGCAAATTATTCTTGCCATGTATCTGCATTGTTACTGTTTTGCTCCTTGTGGTGGAAAGATCTTTATCTTCTTGTATATCTTGTAAATTACAACATGTTTTCACATTCCCTAATAGCTCAGTGTGTTATTAGGTTGATTCCCAAGTGAAAGGTCACCAGTTCAAATCGAGGATCAGCCATGAAGATTTCCCAAGAAAAGAGGAACAGCATAATCCAGCTCATCGATAGCAGTCTCTCGGCCAAGAAAATTGCCAAACTGCATCATTTTAGTGTCATGACAGTTGGAAAAATATGAAAATGAAGTCCGTCCATCCATTCAAAAGCCAAGGAGGTGGACGTCCAGGCAAAATATCGGAGTCAACAACTCAGCTTATCACAAGGTTTATCAGTTCTGGTGCAACAAACATGGCAGTTGTGTTGGCTCGTATGCTTCGTAATATAACAGACATCCATGCAAGCACTGTGCGACATGCGTTACACAAGTCTGGAATGGTGGCCTGAAAAAAGGTGACGAAGCTTCAACTTCAATGTCATCATAAAAAGCGTTGGCTCGAGTTTGCAAAAACTGGGCGTGGTACATAGATTACATTTTTGTCGTCTGGAAGGGTGATGCAGATGGCTTTACTGCATTCATCAACCAATTCAATTCTAATCCAATAGGTTTGCGCTTTACCCAGTGGTGAACCTAGCCTCTTTGCTGCCTGAGGCGGACTATAGAAAGACGCCCCCCCCCCCCCCCCCAAAAAAAAATTGAGTTTCCATGCTACTAGTTTAACACACTGTTATCGTCGCACAATATACACAATACACAAAGCTATGAAACAGTTTTTAAGAATTCTTCTTCCTGTATTACTTCAGTATCAGATCAACAACACGGCGTTAACAATGACAATAACTTCACACATCTTCTGCTTGGTGGATGGACGAGCCCACGTGTCCCCCATTCTCTATAATAGGAGCGCCACAGATAGCTGAGTACTGGACTTCGGGTATCTTTGGCACTCCCATTGAAGTGAATGAGAGCCACGCGGGTTCGTCCATCCACCAAGTGACACACCTATATATATGGCTGCAGTCAGGCTGTATTCCCACTCAGTGTGGGGAAAAAAACCCAATTCTCAGGTTCAGTGGGGGTCTCAGCAGATAGACCCCCATCAATCAGGTATTTATCCTCTATAATTTAGGTGAATACAGTGCAGTAACATTTTGTTTGTAACACAGACATCTTTGGCTTCTCACTTTTCCAGGCATCCAACCCACATTGTGCTCACCTACACAAAGCCCCCATCCTGCTGCTACCCCAATTATAAAATATATGATGTAACCCCCCATAATGAATAATACCCCTAAGTGCATCTTTATATTAATAATGTCCGTGTGTACCCTGTATAAATAGTGCCCCTTATTAATAATGCCCCAGGTGTTAACTAATTAAAAGGTTTTCCAGGTCATTAATAAACTAATCAGTGGGGCTCAAAAACCCAGGACCCCCACTGATCAGCTGTTTGAATGGTACCTGTGTAAGCGCCATGACCGCTTCTCTATTTACATAGTGTCATTCATCTTATAGCGGCCATGTAATGTAACTACAGCCTAATCCTGTACATTTCTACAGTATGTGACAAGGCTGGAATTACATCACACGGCCACTATAAACAGACAGCGTATAATATGAACAGGCGTCATAGCCCCTGTTTATAGCGCCCCATTTGCACACACTATAATGTTCCACAGCAGCCCCTGCACACGGTATTATGCCTCGCAGCGGCCCCTGCACACGGTATTATGCTCCATAGTGGCCCCTGCACACTGTATTATGCCTCGCAGCGGCCCCTGCACACGGTATTATGCTCCATAGTGGCCCCTGCACACGGTATTATGCCCCGCAGTGGCCACTGCACACGGTATTATGTTCTACAGCAACCCCTGCACACAGTTTTATGCTCCCTAGTGGCCCCTGCACACGGTATTATGCCCCATATTGGCCCCTGCACATGGTATTATGCTCCATATTGGCCCCTTGCACACGGTATTATGCTCCACAGTGGCCACTGCACACGGTATTATGCTTCATAGTGGCCCCTGCACTGGTATTATGCTCCATAGTGGCTCCTGCACTTGTATTATGCTCCATAGTGGTCCCTGCACAGGGTATAATGCCCCATAGTGGCCCACCCATGAACAATTATTATACTCTGGGGTCTTTTCAGACCCCAGAGTATAATGAATGGAGACCCAAGGGAGGTGACAAACATAAAAAACAGTGTTACTTACCTATCCTGGACACCGGTGCACTCCCTCGGCTTTCGGCCCTGTTTAATTGCGCGCGCATGTCACGTGATCAGGCCGGCGACGCGACCTGATGATGTCACCAGAGGCCTCAAGCCTGCTCGGAGTAACACCGATCGCAGTAGAGGTAAGTAGGATATGTTTTTATGTTCTCTCACCTCCCCTGGGCCTCTGATTATTATACTCGGGGATCTGAAAAGACCCCGGGTGTAATAATAGTAGTATTTGAGGCCCGCGGCCTCACTTACCGAAGCCCGCGGCTGCTCACAGTGGCCTCCGCTTCCCCTTCTGCGTCCCATAGCAGAAGAGGAAGCTGAGGCGGCCAAGAGCAGATGCGGGGTAGATGAATAAATAGGCCGTTACCTGCTGGGGATACTCCAGCAGGTTACGGCCGAATTTATATATTAAAAAAAAGCTATACTCACCTGCGATGCCGTCGCGCGATGACGTCATTGTATCACCGCCTGCGCTTAGATATGACGTCTCGTAAACCAGCCCAGGACAGGCCCCGCTCAGCTCTGTTTTTTTTTTTTTTTTAAAGCGGCCTGTCCTGGGCTGCTTTACATTAAATAGTAAAAATGCCGCCCCCCAGACAGTGACGGACAGTGCCACCTGAGGCGGACGCCTCACTTCACCTCATTAGCGGTGTGCCCCTGGCTTTACCTGTGAACATCATAAAGTGAGTCTCCCCTTTCTAGACATCAGAATTATCAGAACGAGTTCTGGTGAACTGGAAATGGCAGTGTGTAGAAAACCGACAGTGACCAACTCCCTCCTGAGATGGGAGAGCAATCATCCTTACAAGATTAATCACTTCATTAATTGTAAAACCAAGGGAGTCATCTATAAGATGACTTGCCGATGTAATATAGAGTACATCGGCAAGACTCAAGGGGAACTACGGAGAAGGGTGGGAGATCATCTCAGAGGTATTGCCCTCAAAAGAGACACCCAGTAGCGATACATGTCAACGACTACAATGGTGGTGACTGTGCTTGGATACGCTTCATGGGAATAGACTGTGTGCTATCACCAAAAAGAGAGAGTGACTGGGACAGAGCGATACTTCAGTGGGAGACAAAATGGATTTTTGAGCTCGATACATGTAGTCCAAAGGGACTGACTGAGCAATTATACTTTAGTTGATTTCTTTAAGCTTCTGTAAATCAATCAATAGGTGGTTGCGCATGGGGATTTGTATTTCTGGGTAGGGTTTAAATTGGAGGTTGAAATTTAAAAAAGGGGGAATCCAATAGGTTAATCAAGGCTCTATGAATTTGAATTATTTATTTATACTTGCGATTCCCCCCCCTCCTCCTTGACCTTTCCCTTTCTCTATCGTCCCCTCCCCCCACCTTTCTCAATTGTTTCCCCCTTCTTGTTATCCTCTGAGCCTCTATTGTCCTTTCCATTCTTACACCTATGTTATGACAGGCAAAATGAATATACAGTGGGGAAAATAAGTATTTAGTCAGCCACCAATTGTTTAAGTTCTCCCAATTAAAAAGATGAGAGAGGCCTGTAATTGACATCATAGGTAGACCTCAACTATGAGAGACAAAATGAGAAAGCATATCTAGAAAATCACATTGTCTGATTTTTTAAGAATTTATTTGCAAATTATGGTGGAAAATAAGTATTTGGGCACCTACAAACAAGCAAGATTTCTGGCTCTCACAGACCTGTAACTTCTTCTTTAAGAGGCTCCTCTGTCCTCCACTCATTACCTGTAGTAATGGCATCTGTTTGTAATTGTTATCAGTATAAAAGACACCTGTCCACAACCTCAAACAGTCACACTCCAAACTCCACTATGGTGAAGACCAAAAAACTGTAGAAGGACACCAGAAACAAAATTGTAAACCTGCACCAGTCTGGGAAGACTGAATCTGCAATAGGCAAGCAGCTTGGTGTGAAGAAATCAACTGTGGGAGCAATAATTAGAAAATGGAAGACATACAAGACCACTGATAATCTCCCTCGATCAGGGGCTACACGCAAGATCTCACCCCGTGGGGTCAAAATGATCACAAGAACGTTGAGCAAAAATCCCAGAACCACACGGGGGGACCTAATGAATGACCTGCAGAAAGCTGGGACTAACGTAACAAAGGCTACCGTCAGTAACACACTACGCCGCCAGGGACTCAGATCCTGCAGTGCCAGACGTGTCCCCCTGCTTAAGCCAGTACATATCCGGGCCCGTCTGAAGTTTGCTAGAGAGCATTTGGATGTTCCAGAAGAGTACTGGGAGAATGTCATATGGTCAGATGAAACCAAAGTAGAACTGTTTGGTAGAAACACAACTCATCGTGTTTGGAGGAGAGTGAATGCTGAGTTGCATCCAAAGAACACCAGACCTACTGTGAAGCATGGGGGTGGCAACATCATGCTTTGGGGCTGTTTCTCTGCAAAGGGACCAGAACGACTGATCCATGTATATGAAAGAATGAATGGGGCCATGTACAGTCATGGCCAAAAGTTTTGAGAATGATACAAATATTAATTTTTACAAAGTCTACTGCTTCAGTTTTTCTAATGGCAATTTGCATATACTCCAGAATGTTATAAAGAGTGATCAGCTTAACAGCAATTACTTGCAAAGTCAATATTTGCCTAGAAAATGAACTTTATCCCCCAAAACACATTTCAACATCATTGCAGCCCTGCCTTAAAAGGACCACCTAACATCGTTTCAGTGATTGCTCCATTAACACAGGTGTGGGTGTTGATGAGGACAGGGCTGGAGATCAATCTGTCATGATTAAGTAAGAATGACACCACTGGACACTTTAAAAGGAGGCTGGTGCTTGCCATCATTGTTTCTCTTCTGTTAACCATGGTTATCTCTAAAGAAACACGTGCAGTCATCATTGCACTGCACAAAAATGGCCTAACTGGGAAGAGTATTGCAGCTAGAAAGATTGCACCTCAGTCAACAATCTATCGCATCATCAAGAACTTCAAGGAGAGAGGTTCCATTGGTGCCAAAAAGGCTCCAGGGCGCCCAAGAAAGACCAGCAAGCGGCAGGACCGTCTCTTAAAAGTGTTTCAGCTGCGGGATCGGGCTACCAGCAGTGCAGAGCTTGCTGAGGAATGGCAGCAGGCAGGTGTGAGTGCATCTGCACGCACTGTGAGGCGGAGACTCTTGGAGCAAGGCCTGGTCTCAAGGAGGGCAGCAAAGAAGCCACTTCTCTCCAGAAAAAACATCAGGGACAGACTGATATTCTGCAAAAGGTACAGGGAGTGGACTGCTGAGGACTGGGGTAAAGTCATTTTCTCTGATGAATCCCCTTTTCGATTGTTTGG
This sequence comes from Leptodactylus fallax, assembly GCA_947044405.1. Lineage (NCBI taxonomy): Eukaryota > Metazoa > Chordata > Amphibia > Anura > Leptodactylidae > Leptodactylus > Leptodactylus fallax. The sequence continues at coordinate 8,075,885 of CAMRHE010000024.1, forward strand.
AACATCTGGAAAACAGCTTATTCGGAGAAGAAGAGGTGAGCGCTACCACCAGTCTTGTCTCATGCCAACTGTAAAGCATCCTGAAACCATTCATGTGTGGGGTTGCTTCTCAGCCAAGGGAATCGGCTCTCTCACAGTCTTGCCTAAAAACACAGCCATGAATAAAGAATGGTACCAGAATGTCCTCCAAGAGCAACTTCTCCCAACCGTCCAAGAGCAGTTTGGCGCTCAACAATGCCTTTTCCAGCATGATGGAGCACCTTGCCATAAAGCAAAGGTGATAACTAAATGGCTCAGGGAACAAAACATAGAGATTTTGGGTCCATGGCCTGGAAACTTCCCAGATCTTAATCCCATTGAGAACTTGTGGTCAATCATCAAGAGACAGGTGGACAAACAAAAACCAACAAATTCAGACAAAATTAAAGCATTGATTCTGCAAGAATGGACTGCTATCAGTCAGGATTTGGTCCAGAAGTTGATTGAGAGCATGCCAGGGAGAATTGCAGAGGTCCTGAAGAAGAAGGGTCAACACTGCAAATATTGACTTGCTGCATTAACTCATTCTAACTGTCAATATAAGCTTCTGTTACTCATAATATGAATGCAATTATATTTCTGTATGTGATAAAAACATCTGACAAACACACATAAAAACCAAAGGGCAGCAGATCATGTGAAAATATAATATTTGTGTCATTCTCAAAACTTTTGGCCATGACTGTATTGTGAGATTTTGAGTGCAAACCTCCTTCCATCAGCAAGGACATTAAAGATGAAACGTGGCTGGGTCTTTCAGCATGACAATAATCACAAGCACACCGCCAGGGCAACGAAGGAGTGGCTTTGTAAGAAGCATTTCAAGGTCCTGGATTGGCCTAGCCAGTCTCCAGATCTTGACCCCATAGAAAACCTTTGGAGGGAGTTGAAAGTCTGTGTTGCCCAGTGACAGCCCCAAAACATCACTGCTCTAGAGGAGATCTGCATGGAGGAATGGGCCAACATACCAGCAACAGTGTGTGCCAACCTTGTGAAGACTTACAGAAAGCGTTTGACCTCTGTCATTGCCAACAAAGGATATATAACAAAGTATTGAGATGAACTTTTGTTATTGACCAAATCCTTATTTTCCACCATAATTTGCAAATAAATTATTTAAAAATCAGACAATGGGATTTTCTGGATTTGTTTCTCATTTTGTCTCTCATAGTTGAGGTCTACCTATGATGTCAATTACAGGCCTCTCTCATCTTTTTAAGTGGAAGAACTTCCACAATTGGTAGCTGACAAAATACTTTTTTTCCCCCGTTGTATATACTAAGGCATTTTTTGGTTGTATTATCTATAGATTAGCATATTATGAACAATCCCACTCTTGTGTACCTCAGAAATTTTGATGACTGTGTTTTACTGTTTATTAGCCAAAACTGCGTTTGTACCATACATAGAGAGATAAAAAGCTGGCCAGTAAACTTTGTTTTTAAACAGCATTGTTTTAAACCTGGTAGCGATTGTCTACTAGATGTTGCTGTGAGTGCTGTCATAAGCATGTGCAACACCGCTCTTCTTTGTTTATTTACACAGAAGCCTGGATACTGGCAGTATGTCAGAGGAGGCGGGGTTAAGGTCCTATTTTAGCAGCGGAGCACTGCTGCTTCCAGTTGGTCTCACCACTGTGAGACTGAAGGGAGCTCCCCCCGCACTCGGGGTTGAAGCTCTACAACGCAGGAACTATCAAGTTCTTCTCCAAACCATAAGTATTATACTTTCTATTTGGATTTATTCGTTTTGTCTTCAGCTATGTTTACCCAATGGAGGGAATACAATTAGTACTCATGGTTTTGCATTATTTTTAAGCGTTTGGGGTTTACATCGTTATATTTATTTAGAGAACACTTTTTCAGTTTAGGAGGTAATTTTTTTCACGGTGGAGGCAACACGATATACTATGGCACATTTTTTAGATTTTACATGAGTGTGATTTCTGTGCCCTTCATTGTGCCTCTTCTTGTAGATCCCCTGAGGAGCACCATTTTTAGGGATGTGAAATGTGTTGGAAAGGAGACACGTTTAGGGCAATTCAGGGTCAGCAGCGGGACCGCCCTTGTAAGGGCGGGAGTCTTTTTATGGGTTGTCAGGGCCTGATGAGGGTTAATTCTCCTGCACCTCTTATTCCCTCTGCCTTTGAAATTTATATGGCCCCAAGATATATGTTTTCCACCACATACTGGAAATGGTAAGAATGTTCCATTACTGTTTTTAGGACTGATATGATAAGTTAGTTTTTTAGGACTGAAAAGTTTTAAACAATTAATTAAATGTTAAGTTTTATGAATTTTGACTATTGAGGATCTGTGCTTACGGTTGTTTTGTGAATTGGAGATCCGTGAGGAACAATATATTGGTTTCCCATTTTTTGTGCTTATTTTTTTTTTTCAAAAATGTACAAAAAGTGGACAGTAGAAGATTGAAAACAGGTGATTTGGAGCAATGAGACCAAAGTTAATAGAATGGGCTAGGTTGGGTCTGGAAGAAACAAGGGAAAGGAGGGGCTAATGGATTGAGAAATTGAAGGAACTGCAAGTTTGGTGGAGGAAGCCTGATGATATGGGGCTGTTTCACAGCCAAAGGCATTGGATATTTGAATAGGATCGATGATTGTCTCAGTGCTGAGCTATATGTGAGGATCTACAAGACGAGTTACTTCGTACACTCAAGTACTATGGGTATAAAAAGGATAAAATAGTGTTCCAGCAGGACAACGAGCCAATGTCGAGATTAGGAAATAAATGGTTCAATGACAATGAAGTAGAGGTGCTCAACCCAACCGAACAATTGTGGGTAGAGTTGAAGAAAAGGCTGTATTCATATCCAAGTGAGTCAACCTGCATGCACCAACATTGGGAATGTGTAGACAAGACCTGGGATCAGATTTCGGTCGAGATTGGCTTGAATCTGATCGAGTACATGCCCAGAAGGATTCAGGCAGTGTTGAAAGCCAAAGTTGGATTTACAAATACTAACAAAATGATAAAAATTAAAATTTAGATTTTTAGGAGCAAAACAGTAACAATGCAGTTACATGACAATAATCTGCATAACTAATCATATGCTAGTTGCAAGTCAAATTTATGTATGTAAATTTATTTATGTATTTAAGTATGAGAGAGCCAAGATAATTGTCTATAAATTAAAGGTAATCTCACGTTGGAAGCTGCATTGGATGGTGAGATATGGAGCCTGAAAGTCAAAAGTTTAAAACATTGTTACCCTTTTGCTCATCAGTGTAATTTTTAGAGATATGAGTGGGTCCCAGAGGTAGGACCTGCATCTATTAGACATTTATGACTTATCCACGGGATATATGCCTGATAAATATCTGTCATGGGACAACTCCTTCAATGTACATAAAGGCACGTGGAATGGAGGCTCTAAAATTATGTATTGAATAATAAAACACTGGGTCAAACTGCTACTGAAAAAGACTTGGAAATATTGGTGGACAGTATATATAACTTTAGCAACCAAGGTCAGGCAGTTTCCAAGAAGGCAAATAAAATAATGGGATACATCAAAAGGGACATAGATGTTCATGATAAGAACATTGCTTTCTCTCTATAAAATTACTAATCAGGCCACACATGGAATATGGTGTACAATTTTTGCATCTGTGCATAAGAATGACATAGATGAAATACAGTGGGTACAGAAAAGGGTGACTAAGGTTATTAAGGAAATGGGTGTTTTGCTGTACCAAGGCAGACTATCGTTGATTGTAATGTCAATCTGTATTCCCTTAGTCCAGACAGCAGCACAATATGGGGTATCTCTGCCCCTGTGTGTTGTTTAGGACAGGTGGAACCTTTAATTAGCAACAAAAAGGTGCCTCCTACTAGCCCTATAAGAGGGCACAAGAGACCTCCCTCCACTGTGTAAATTATAAAGTAACAGGAAACAAGCTTCTAGGGAGGGAAGCCTTGTGCTGCTGTCTGGACTAAGGGAATACAGATTGACATTACAATCAACGATTCCCCTTACGTCCGACAGCAGCACAATATGGGGAGATAGCAAGTAATTCCCCTAGGGAGGGTTTCCTCGCCTTACAACATCAAGGACTGACTGACCAAAGGCAGTTGTCTGGAAACTGCGGATGTCCAATGATAATGTTTAACAAAAGGTCAACTGAGATGACCATGATGCAGCCGCACAAACCTGGTCCAATGGTAAGGACCGATACTCAGCCAAAGAAGTCGACAACCCAGGTCGAGTGGCCGTAGAAAGACTGGAGGGAATAACTCCTGAATAAGAAAGGAAGACTTAATTGTCTCCTTGATCCATGTGGATAGAGTAGGCTTGGAAGCCTTGAGGCCTCTGTTTTTACACTGCATATCAATTAGTAGGCTTTCAGCCTTCTTAAGCGGTTGAGTGTGGAATAGGTAAATCCACAGACACCTTACCACATCTAAGGTGTTGAGCTTTTCTTCCTCCTCAGAGGTTGGAGAGGGGAAAAACACAGGTAACGAAATTAGCTGATTGCTATTATAGTATGAGGGGACCTTAGGGATAAACCCAGGCAAACCTAAGGTGCACCCTATCTGCAAAAACAAAATGTACGGTTCTCTAGAAGAGAGGGCCTGGAGTACCCCTACTCTTTGGCAGATATAATAGCCAACAAAAAAGTGGTTTGTAGGCTAAATATTTTATCCCCGTAGTCTCCAAGGGTCCAAATGGAGGACCGCACAGGCCTGTAATGACTACCGCAAGGTCCCACTGGGGATGATACTGAGGGCTTTAGCCTCATTGCCCCTTTAAGGAACCTTGCAACCAGAGGATCCTGAGACAGACGTCTGTTCAAATGAGCGGAGAGGGCCGCAATCTGCACTTTCAAAGTGGCAGGGGCAAGGCCCTTATCCAAACCGTCCTGAAGAAAATATCAGCCGTTGAAGGTTCTAGATTATTAATACCCTTCTTGGAGCACCCCTCCATGAAAATCTTGGCTGTCCTCTGGTAGTTCTTATTGGTAGATTCTGCTCTTGCAGAATAAAGGGTCTTCAGGACGGCCTCTGACAGTCCTCTATCCTGCTGTAGGGACTGCTCAACCTCCAGGCTGTCAGGTTGAATCTCCAGAGATCCTGGCACTTCAGAGATCCTTGGGAAACCAGGTTCTGGATGGGGGGGAAGCCTCCAATATATCCCTCGACTCATCTCCATGAGTTGGGAAAAACCAAGCTCTTTTTGGCCAGAATGGAATGATGGCTATCACAGAGACTTGGTCCTGTCTGATTTTCATTAATACCTCTGAAACAGGGAAGATCGCCAAGCATCGCATAAAAACCCAAGGGGTACCTCTTTTTTTTTTTTTTTTTGAATCGGTCACTTGAAGAGAGAAAAAAAACGTCAGAAAAAAACAGCCACCGCAACCCGCAGCAGAGGAGCTAGAAACCACTCACTCAACAAATAAAGGACTGCATTCAGACCTTTTAAATGTAATCCAGCAGCGAGGGGAGGAAGCCAACAAAGAAACATTTATACAGCACCAAAACAAGTCAAACGCCATACTGGAACATAGAGGAGCATATGCCTATGCCAGAGGCTCAAAATACAAGCAGCAAAAATCAATTCTATATTTTGCCTTTAAATTTTAAATTTCCAAACTTACCGCACTTTTTCCGAGAAAACCGGAAGTAGGGCGCGGTGGTGCGCAAAGGCTTCCTTCCCCTGGGAACACGGAACCGGAGAAAAGTTCCGGCCACGGAGGTTCCCCGCTTACTTCCGGGATCGCGCTGCCTGCAGATGGATGTCGGATAACGCTGCGCTGCGGTGCGAAGGCCCGAAGGACCGGAGGTTTTTTCTTTGGGACCGAGGTACCCCAAGAAGGTAAGCCAGGAGTAACTAAAACCCCTAGCAACGGGAGGTCACAAGAGACCTCCGTACACCTGTTCCACACAGGACAGAAAAAAACACAGTGGAGGGAGGTCTCTTGTGCCCTCTTATAGGGCTAGTAGGAGGCACCTTTTTGTTGCTAATTAAAGGTTCCACCTGTCCTAAACAACACACAGGGGCAGAGATACCCCATATTGTGCTGCTGTCGGACGTAAGGGGAATCAAAGTTTGGGTTATTTAATTTGGAAAAAAGTCCGCTTTGGGACAATCTAATTACAATGTACAAATACATGAATGGACAGTACAGAAATGTTTCTAAAGAACTTTTCACACCTACAGTTGTGCTAAAAAGTTTACATGTTTTTTGGCCTTTTTTCAGAGAATATGAATGATAACACAAAAACTTTTTCTCCATTCATGGTTAGTGGTTGGTTGAAGCCATTTATTGTCAAACTTCTGTGTTTTCTCTTTTTAAATAATAATGACAACCAAAAACATCAAAATGACCCTGTTCAAAAGTTCACATACCCTGGTGATTTTGGCCTGATAAAATACCCAGAAACCAAACCACGGTCAGGTAGACCAACCAAAATTTTGGCCACAACTGCCCGGAAAATTATTCGGGATGCAAAGAAAAACCCACACATAACATCAGCTGAAATACAGGACTCTCTGAAAACTATCGGTGTGGCTGTTTCAAGATGCACAATAAGGAGGCACTTGAAGAAAAATGGGCTGCATGGTCGAGTTGCCAGAAGAAAGCCATTACTGCGCAAATGCCACAAAGAATCTCGCCTTCAATACGCCAAACAGCTCAGAGACAAGCCTCAAAAGTTCTGGAACAAGGTAATTTGGAGTGATGCGACAAAAATCGAACTTTTTGGCCATAACCATAAACGTTACATTTGGAGAGGTGTCAACAAGGCCTATGATGAAAGGAACACCATTTCTACTGTAAAGCACGGAGGTGGATCACTGATGATGTGTGGATGTGTGAGCTTCAAAGGCACAGAAAACTTGGTCAAAGTTGAAGGAAAGATGAATGCACCACATTATCAGCAAATACTGGAGGCAAATTTGCACTCATCAGCCAGGAAGTTGCACACGGGACGTACTTGGACGTTCCAACATGACAACAATCCAAAACACAAGACCAAGTCGACCTGTCATTGGCTACAGCAGAAGAAAGTGAAGGTTCTGGAGTGGCCATCTCAGTCTCCTGACCTCAATATCATTGAGGGGGAGATCTCAAGCACACAGTACATGCAAGACAGCCCAGGAATTTACAGGAACTGGAGACTTTTTGCCAAGAAGAATGGGTAGTTTTACCATCTGAGAAAATAAAGAGCCTCATCCATAACTACCACAAAAGACTTCAAGCTGTCATTGATGTTAGAGGGGGCAATACACGGTATTAAGAACTGGGGTATGCGAACTTTTGAACAGGGTAATTTTGATGTTTTTGGTTGTCATTATGATTTAAAAAAAGAAAACATAGAAGTTTGACAATAAATGGCTTCAACCAATCACTAACCATGAGTGGAGAAAAAGTTTTTGTGTTATCATTCATATTCTCTGAAAAAAAGGCCAAAAAAAACAAAAAATCTGTCAGAGTAGGTAAACTTTTTAGCACAACTGTATGTCTGTAAACACAACAATGGAGCAACCTATACATTTAGAGGAAAAAGTTTTCACTGCTGTTACCTGCAAGCAGTAGAGACCATGAAACTTTCTGCTTTTGATGTTTTATATTTTAATTTTTTAATTATTGAGTATTTTTAATATGGGTTTGTATGCCTTTCTTAAAAGAAATAATGTCACAAATTATAATCCTGGAATTCTGGAATTTATTCTGACTGCCATAGTTTAACTCAGGAAGTATTTTACCCCGTCCAATGTAACACAGTTATGTTCTGCCTCAGGGTTTTTTTTTTTTTTTTTTGTCTACCTCTGGACCAACATTGTAGGATTATAGGTTGGACTTGATGATTCTGTGTGTTTTTTCAACCTTATCATCTTATGTACAGTAGCTATGTAACTAATACAAATTTCATATTGTGCCTATGGGTGTGGTATACATCAAAATGATAAAACATTGGATTTTAATAATAAACTGCTAGATTATTTGATAAAACACTGTAATGGGGCTGCATCAGACAAGTATAACTGACCACAAAACCTTTTGCTAGATTTTTGCAACATAAGTTCCCAAGAGAATTCACTATCTCACTTTGTAAGTGCCTATTAGGAATACATCATGTAAATGTATTAAAATTAGTTCATGACTTTTAGATAGCAGCAGCTTGTTTCTGATAAGAAAAATACTTATTTGTTATGAGTAATGGCATTGAAATGCCATCTTCAAAGAATGTTGCTTCTGTACATGGTTTATTAATCCCTTCCCTCCATCCTGTACCATATTAGTAAACCACAACACAATCACATAGTGCTGAGATGCCAATGTCCTCATATCTGCCATGTAATACAGTAATATTAGTGTACTATATGAACAATCAGAAGATCACATGTTCAAGTCCACTACTGTAAATACTGAAAAAAAATGTTGGAGCAATAAAAAAAATAAAACAAATCTATCAACTTTTTTACATACATAAGTATTTTATATATATATAAAAAATATACATATTATGTATACAGTTGGTATAGCCGTGCCCATAATGAACTGTACATTATAAAGACAACACATTACGTACTCCTTACAGTGAATAACACAAACAATAAAAATGAATAAAAACAATGCCAAAATTGTGTTTTTTAAGTTTATCTGCCTCCCGAAAAATGCAAAAAGTCAAATATACCTGACAATAATAGCAATGAAAACTCATGTCATCTTGCAAGAAATACAATGGGTACGAAAAGTATTCATACCCCTTTAAATTTTTTACTCTTTGTTTCATTGCAGCCATTTGCTAAAAGCAAAAAAGTTAATTTTATTTCTCATTAATGTACACTCAGCACCCCATCTTGACAGAAAAAAAAACAGAAATGTAGATATTTTTGCAAATTTATTAAAAAAGAAAAACTGAGATATCACATGGTCATAAGTATTCAGACCCTTTGCTCAGTATTGAGTAGAAGCACCCTTTTGAGCTAGTACAGCCATGAGTCTTCTTGGGAATGATGCAACAAGTTTTTCACAACTGGATTATGGGGATCCTCTGCCATTCTTCCTTGCAGATCCTCTCCAGTTCCGTCAGTTTGGATGGTGAACGTTGGTGGACAGCCATTTTCAAGTCTCTCCAGAAATGCTCAATTGGGTTGAGGTCAGGGCTCTGGCTGGGCCAGTCAAGAATGGTCACAGAGTTGTTCCGAAGCCACTCCTTTGTTATTTTAGCTGTGTGCTTAGGGTCATTGTCTTGTTGGAAGGTGAACCTTCAGCCCAGTCTGAGATCCAGAGCACTCTGGAAGAGGTTTTTTTCCAGGATATCTCTGTACTACATTCATCTTTCCTTCAATTGCAACCAGTCGTCCTGTCCCTGCAGCTGAAAAACACCCCCATAGCAAGATGCTGCCACCACCATGTTTCAGAGTTGGGATTGTATTGGGCAGGCAATGAGCAGTGCCTGGTTTTCTCCACACATACCGCTTAGAATTAACGCCAAAAAGTTCAATCTTTGTCTCATCAGACCAGAGAATCTTATTTCTCATAGTCTGGGAGTCCTTCATGTGTTTTTTGGCAAACTCTATGTGGGCTTTCATATGTCTTGCACTGAGGAGAGGCTTCCTTCAGGCCACTCTGCCATAAAGCCCCAACTGGTGCAGGGCTGCAGTGACAGTTGACTTTGTGGAACTTTCTCCCATCTCCCTATTGCATCTCTGGAGCCACAGTGATCTTTGGTTTCTTCTTTACCTCTCTCACCAAGGCTCTTCTCCCACGATTTCTCAGTTTGGCTGGATGGCCAGTTCTAGGAAGAGTTCTGGTCGTCCCAAACTTCTTCCATTTAAGGATTATGGAGGCCACTGTGTTTTTAGGAACCTTGAGTGCTGCAGAAATTCTTTTGTAACCTTGGCCAGATCTGTGCCTTGCCACAAATCTGTCTCTGAGCATCTTGGGCAGTTCCTTTGACCTCATGATTCTCATTTGCTCTGACATGCACTGTGAGCTATGAGGTCTTATATAGACAGGTGTGTGCCTTTCCTAATCAAGTCCATTCAGTTTAATTAAACACAGCTGGACTCCAATGAAGGAGTAGAACCATCTCAAGGAGGGTCAGAAGGAAACGGACAGAAGGTGAGTTAAATATGAGTGTCACAGCAAAGGGTCTGAATACTTATGACCATGTGATATTTCAGTTTTAAAATATAAAAATGAAATAAAATGAACTTTTTTGCTTTTAGCAAATGGCTGCAATGAAACAAAGAATGAAAAATTTAAAGGGGTCTGAATACTTTCCGTACCCACTGTAAGTCCTCACACAGCTCCATGGATTAAAAAGTAAAAATGTAATTTTTGGCTCCCTTACAGATGCAGTAATTGATCCCCCTTTCTGAGGGTTATGTCTCTCACCTAGGCATTTGCTTATTCAGGCCTCTGTACTGTATATGAGGCATGAAAGGTAGTCTATGGTCTGTAGATTTGTAATTATCCTTCCCAATGACTTCAACGTTGGTTTGCTACATATGGGAAAGAGTCTTGAATTTGCGTGTACTGTGCTCTATTAGAAATTATTTTGATTTTAGCACCCCAGTCTTTTAGTAGTATGTGTCAGGGAACAAAAATGCTCCAAGACTAGGACAAGTTGCATAGAGTCCTGTTGACTATCATGTATTTCAACTCAATGAAGAGCCTCTGAGCCACCATTATAGACATAATAGTGTATGGAAACCTTCTCCATCACCTCAGATAATCCCACTAATCCCACATACAACTGGTGTAAGAGATTCTAAGGCCATATATTTTTTTTAACTTTATATATGTTATGGTCTTGACTTGAAGGCAAGTGACCCAAACTGCTGCGGGTCCATGCTTGTTCTGTTTATAAAACTGCATTCATGTATTCACTTTTTTTTCCAAAAATTGTAATAAATTTAAACTTTCACAATACAGTGGTCTCTCAAGTTACAATATTAATTAGTTCCAGCATGACCATTCTAAGTTGAAACCATTGTAACTTGAGACTATAACTCTATTGAAAACTAGTAATTAGTTCCCAAGGCCCAAAAATGTCACCAAAAATATAAAATAAAAAAAAACTAAACAGAAAACTAATATAGATGTAGCACATTTTTACATATAAAAGTCAGAAAGGGCTGCTGGAGACTGTCAATCACTTTCTTTGATGTTGGTTGGATATTTTCCAGGGCGCTGAAAAGTATACACAATGCACCCAAAAAAATAACAAGGAGCTGCTTACACCTGGTGTCCAAAGGAGACTTTAATCCTGGTGCATGGAAAGAGAAGTACGGAACATGTAGTACTGCACTATATAATAATAATAATAATAATAATAATAATAATAATAATAATAATAGTCCTTTAATAGTCCCACAATGGGGAAATTCAGTGTGTTACAGCAGTAAAGATAAGATAAGATAAGCAGATACGAATACAACATGTACAGGAATGTTCCAAGGTGAGTAGAGAAATCAGCCAGTCAGTGCATGTAATTCACTGATACATGATTTTTATAATTGAAATGAACATGCTGATTTGTTGGAACCTTCTGCCAAAGCATTGTATGTTGAGTCTAGTTTAATCGGTTAAGGACCGGGCCTAAAAGTGCCTTATGGACCAGGCCTCATTTTTCAAAACTGACATGTGTCACTTTATATGGCAATACCTTTGAGATGCTATAACTTACACAAGTGATTTTGAGATTGTTTTTTCATGACACATTGTACTCCATGTTAGTGGTAAACATTGATCAATATTTTTGTATTTATTTATAAAAAATTAGGAAATTTGAGGGAAATTTGGAAAAAAATTGCAATTTTCAAAATGTAAAATTCTCTGCTTTTCAGACAGATAGTCATACCACCCAAATACATGAATAAATATTATCCACCATATCTCTGCTTTATATCGGCATCATCTTTTAATCATCCTTTAATTTATTTTGGATGTTAGAAGGTTTACAAGTGTAACAGCGATTTTCCAGATTTACAAGAAAATTTCCCAAACTCATTTCTTAGGGACCACTTCAGTTCTGAAGGTGATTATAAAGGCCTATATATTAGAAACCCCCATAAATCACCCCATTTTCAAAACTGCACCCCTCAAATAATTCAAAACAGCATTTGGGAAGTTTGTTAACCCTTTAAGCATTTCACAAGAATTAAGACAATATGGAGGTGAAATTTAGACATTTCATTTTTATCCAATAATACATTAATTTATCCCTAAAATTAACACATTCACAAAGGGTTAAAGGAGAAAATGCATCTCACAGTTTGTTGTGCAATTTCTCCCGAGCACATGTGGGTGTAAAATGATTTTTGGGCACACGGCAGTGTACAGAAAAGAAAGAGCGACACTTGGCATTTGAAAAGCATTTTGCTGGAATAGTTTTCAGGTGCCATGTCTCATTTGCAGAGCCCCTAGAGTACCAAAACAATGGAAACCCCCTAAAAGTGACCCCATTTTGGAAACTACACCCCTGACAGAATTTATCAAGGGGTATAGTGAGCATTTTGACCCCACAGCTGTTTCACAGATTTTATTAACATTGGGATGTGTAAATGAAAAATTACTAAAACATCACTTTATCCCCAAAGTTTTCATTTTCACAAGGGGTTAAAGGAGAAAAAGCCACCCACAGTTTGTTACACAATTGCTCCTGAACACAGCAATACCCCATATGCGATCGTAATTTGCTTCATGGGTACATGGCTGGGCTCGAAATGGAAAGAGCACTATTTGGCTTTTGAAGGGCAGATTTTGCTGGAATAGTTTTCAGGTGCCATGTCCCATTTGCAGAGCCCCTAGAGTACCAATATAATGGAAACCCCCAAAAGTGACCCCATTTTGGAAACTACACCCCTCACAGAACATATCAAGGGGTATAGTGAGCATTTTGACCCCACAGCCGTTTCACAGATTTTATTAACATTGGGACATGAAAATGAAAAATTACTTTCTTTCCAATAAACCATCAATTTAGCCCCAAATTTTTCATTTTCACAAGAGGATAAAGGAGAAAAAGCTCTCCAAAGTTTGTTACACAATCTCTCCTGAATACAGGAATACTCCCCATGTGGTTGTAATCTGCTGTATGGGTACATGGTGGGGCTCAGAATAGAAAGAGTGCTATTTAGCTTTTGGAGGGCAGATTTTGCTGGAATAGTTTTCGGGTGCCATGTCGCATTTGCAGAGCCCCTAAAGTACCAATACAATGGAAACCCCTCAAAAGTCACCCCATTTTGGAACTACACCCCTCAAGGAATTTCTCAAGGGGTATGGTGAGCATTTTGACCCTACAGTTGTTTCACAGATTCTATTAACATTGGAATGTAAAAATTAAAAATTACTTTTTTTTCCAATAAACTGTCCATTTAGCGACATATTTTTAATTTTTACAAGGGGATAAAGAAGAAAAAACCCCACAGTTTGTTACACAATTTCTCCTGAACACAGAAATACCCCATATGTGGTCGTAAACTGCTGTATGGGTACATGGTGGGGCTCAGAATGGAAAGAGCGCTATTTGGCTTTTGGAGGGCAGATTTTGCTGGAATAGTTTTCAGGTGCCATGTTTCATTTGCAGAGCCCCTAAAGTACCAATACAATGTAAACCCCTCAAAAGTGACACCATTTTAGAAACTAAACCCCTCAAGGAATGTATCAAGGGGTATTATCATTTTGAGCCTAAAAATGCTTCCCAAAAATTAATATACAGTCATGGCCAAAAGTTTTGAGAATGATACAAATATTAATTTTTACAAAGTCTACTGCTTCAGTTTTTCTAATGGCAATTTGCATATACTCCAGAATGTTATAAAGAGTGATCAGCTTAACAGCAATTACTTGCAAAGTCAATATTTGCCTAGAAAATGAACTTTATCCCCCAAAACACATTTCAACATCATTGCAGCCCTGCCTTAAAAGGACCACCTAACATCGTTTCAGTGATTGCTCCATTAACACAGGTGTGGGTGTTGATGAGGACAGGGCTGGAGATCAATCTGTCATGATTAAGTAAGAATGACACCACTGGACACTTTAAAAGGAGGCTGGTGCTTGCCATCATTGTTTCTCTTCTGTTAACCATGGTTATCTCTAAAGAAACACGTGCAGTCATCATTGCACTGCACAAAAATGGCCTAACTGGGAAGAGTATTGCAGCTAGAAAGATTGCACCTCAGTCAACAATCTATCGCATCATCAAGAACTTCAAGGAGAGAGGTTCCATTGGTGCCAAAAAGGCTCCAGGGCGCCCAAGAAAGACCAGCAAGCGGCAGGACCATCTCTTAAAAGTGTTTCAGCTGTGGGATCGGGCTACCAGCAGTGCAGAGCTTGCTGAGGAATGGCAGCAGGCAGGTGAGAGTGCATCTGCACGCACTGTGAGGCGGAGACTCTTGGAGCAAGGCCTGGTCTCAAGGAGGGCAGCAAAGAAGCCACTTCTCTCCAGAAAAAACTTCAGGGACAGACTGATATTCTGCAAAAGGTACAGGGAGTGGACTGCTGAGGACTGGGGTAAAGTCATTTTCTCTGATGAATCCCCTTTTCGATTGTTTGGAACATCTGGAAAACAGCTTATTCGGAGAAGAAGAGGTGAGCGCTACCACCAGTCTTGTCTCATGCCAACTGTAAAGCATCCTGAAACCATTCATGTGTGGGGTTGCTTCTCAGCCAAGGGAATCGGCTCTCTCACAGTCTTGCCTAAAAACACAGCCATGAATAAAGAATGGTACCAGAATGTCCTCCAAGAGCAACTTCTCCCAACCGTCCAAGAGCAGTTTGGCGCTCAACAATGCCTTTTCCAGCATGATGGAGCACCTTGCCATAAAGCAAAGGTGATAACTAAATGGCTCAGGGAACAAAACATAGAGATTTTGGGTCCATGGCCTGGAAACTCCCCAGATCTTAATCCCATTGAGAACTTGTGATCAATCATCAAGAGACGGGTGGACAAACAAAAACCAACAAATTCAGACAAAATTAAAGCATTGATTCTGCAAGAATGGACTGCTATCAGTCAGGATTTGGTCCAGAAGTTGATTGAGAGCATGCCAGGGAGAATTGCAGAGGTCCTGAAGAAGAAGGGTCAACACTGCAAATATTGACTTGCTGCATTAACTCATTCTAACTGTCAATATAAGCTTCTGTTACTCATAATATGAATGCAATTATATTTCTGTATGTGATAAAAACATCTGACAAACACATATAAAAACCAGAGGGCAGCAGATCATGTGAAAATATAATATTTGTGTCATTCTCAAAACTTTTGGCCATGACTGTACAAAGTGAAAATTGACAATTTTAAATAAATATGCCATTTTGGTGCCCAATACGTTGTACCCACTTTGTGGCATCAGAGACATACACTCCTAAAACTATTATGTGGGCTATCCTGGGGGAAAAAAAATTATATATGTGGGTGTAACCTGCTACTTGGGCAAACAGCAGGGCTCAGACAGGAAGGAGCACTGCGCTTTTTAGCTTTTGGAGTACAGATCTAGAGGGACTTTCTGGACGCCATGTTGTTTTTGCAGAGGTGTCAGTAAATTGGAATTCCCCAAGAAGTGACCCCATTTTGTAGGGGCAATTTTAGGGTTTTTGCCAATTTGACATGGTGTCCAAAATCCAACAATCTAAATCTATGCTCCAAAAGCCACATAGCGTTCCTTCACCTCTGCCCCCTGGTGTGTACCCAAACTGCAGTTTACTCTCACATGTATGACACTGGTGTACCCAGGATAACGTACTTGGTATAAACTGCTGCTTGGGCACAGCCGGGCACAGAAGGGAAGGAGTGCTATTTTGGTTTTTGAAGCACAGTTTGGTTTTTGGACACCATGCCACTTTTGCAGAGCCCCTGGATTGCCAGTAAAATGGAATCCGCAGACTTGTGACCCCATTTTGGGAACTACATCCCTGAAGGGATTTATCAAGTGGGGTAGTGAGTATTCTTAACCCTTAAGTGTTGCATTCATTTAATTTCAATAACTGAATGCGCAGCTGATAATGAAAAGGGAAAATTGCAATTTTTCCAGAGATCCGCCATTTCAGTGCCCAATATTTTGTGCCCAGCTTATCTAAGTGGGTATCCCGGGCACAACATCTTTTGGAGCGTTTACATCTGATACAAGCCGGACACAACGTATTATGCATTGAAATAAAATATTCCTGGAAAAATTGTCATTTTCACCTTTCACAATCATCTGCATATTCATTTCTGGAAAATAAATTATAGCAACACTTGGAGGTAAAAAATGCTCACTGTACCTCTGGATAAATTCCTTCAGGGGTGCAGTTTCCAAAATAGGGTCACATATCAGGGGATTCCACTTTACTGGCATTTCAGGAGCTCTGCAAAAGTGTCATGGTGTCCAAAAGCTAAACTGTCTAAATCTGTGCTCCAAAAACCTAATAGCGCTCCTTCCATTCTGTGCCCGGCTGTGCCCAAACAGCAGTTTATACCCACATATGACATTATGTACGTTATTCTGGGTACATCAGTGTCATACATGTGGGTATAATCTGCAGTTTGGGTACATAGCAGGGCACAAAAGGGAAAGAGCGCTATGTGGCTTTTGGAGTGCAGATTCAGATGTTTGGTGTCTGGACGCCATGTCATGTTTGCAGAGCCTCTAATGTACCAGAAAAGTGGAATCTCCTAGGGAGTGACCCCATTTTGAAAACTGCACCCCTCAAAGAATTTATCAGAGGGTGTAATAAGCATTAGTATACCAGACGTGAATGCACAGCGGATGGTGAAGAGTGAATAGGTAAGCTGTGCGGAGTACATGGGTGTGATGATTCTGCTTAAGTGTGGCTATAACTCAGATGTATTTTGATCTCTGGGTATAGTATCTCCCTTCTTACCTGCATTGATTCATAATGTGCGCAGCCCTAATCCTAGGTATACGGTAAATAGAAGTACCACTGTAACAATAGGGCTTTGTATCCATCCCAGCATGGCTCAATTGAATTCATATACAGCCTTGAGTGATCAAAGAAACATGCATTGTCCAGACTGCACTGTAGATCAGATATGGCTGATAACATTGTATCATTCCACTTGGTCTCAGCTCTTTGCAAAGAATCTGGACTTGATTGCATTATTCAATCAGACTTGCTGCCGCCGGTGACCTCATTCTGGGAGGTGGCATAAAGGGTATAAAAGATGAGGTAAGAGGCCAGTGGGGGAGTTTTTACAGACAGTTTACCCCTGAGAGGATACTATGATGAACCTACCACTGAGAATACAGTGCAGAGACTATCATTGAGATGCTACTAAAAGATTTGTGTTGGGACTACAAGAGAACACCATGATGAGATTTTTTGAGATGAGACTACTGGACTAATGCTGAGAGACTGTGATGAGAGCATGCAGGCTGGATTATTGTATTAATGCCACATGCTAAACAGCCTCCACTGGTTATTCACACATGACAGAGCATGTGTGAGTGTTGGACTACAGAACCACATCAAGGACATGTGTGGTAAAGTAATCATTTCACCTTTATCCCTTTTATTTTATTTGTACTGTATCTTGTAACTAGTAACTGTTAATGCTTGCATATATCTGCATATCTGTTCTGAACTGCATGTGTTAGATGTTAATACCGACCCATTTAGGGGTTAATAAATATATAAAATTTAGAAGGCTTGTCTTGTATTTATCTTGTGGACCCGACACTCACTGGTGGTGAGTGTGGTTTTTATATGAAAGAAGACTCAGGTGGGGCCACAGCGGTGTTGGCGCACTGACGATCTTTCACAATGGGGAGTACAAAATTCCTTACTATATCCCCAGTAGCTCCTATGATTGGGGGAGGGGGTCACTTCTGGTTTATTATCCCTTGTAAGCTCTAAATCTGGTTTGTACCCTGATATACTCTCGCACAGCTTATACATTCCCTTCCTGCTGCAGCCAGTTGTGTTCTAATGATTTGGTGATTTTTGGGGTTTTTGTCTTCACATTGTACAAGTTATATACTTTATTTTTCGGATGATGAAGCCATATGAGGGCTGATTTTTTGCGGTATGATATGCATTTTTTTAATGACACCATTTTTTGGGGTGTCTATAGCTTATTGAATAAATTATATTAACTCTTTCTGGGTGGATTAAAAAAAAATATCAATTCTGGAATTGGTTTTTACCTTTTAATTTTTTTGCCGTGTGGCGTACAGCATAAGTCACATGTTACCTTTATTCTGCAGGTCGGTACGATTATGGGGATACCTCATTTATATTGTTTTTTTATGCGTTACTAATTCTGCAGAACAAAAACCCATTTGTGGACATAAATCAATTGTTTTTGCATCACCATCTCCTGAGAGGCGTAACATTTTTATTTTTCGGTTGACAGACTTGCTTTAGGGCTTATTTTTTGCGGGAGGACATGCGCTTTTTATTGGTATTGTTTTGAGGTACATATGAGTTTTTGATCACTTTTTATAGTATTTTTTTGTAAGCGAGATAGTCAAAAATCATTACTTCCAGCGTTTTTTTTTCTGTGTTTTTTTTTTCGACGTTCACCGTGTATGTTAAATATTGTTTCAGCTTTATTGTACAGGTTGTTACGGACGCGGCGATCCCAAATATGTGTTGTTTTTATTAATTTTTTTTATATATAATTCATTTTATATAGGTAAAAGGATTTTTGGGGGCTTTATAACTTTATTAATTTTTTTTACACACTTTATTTTTTTTTTTTACTTTTTTTTACATTTTTAACTTGTCCTATAAGGACACCAGAGCCAGCGATGCTCTGATCCTGGCTCAGTATTATAGACTGCAATACACTAGCATACTCTTGTATTGCAGTCTATACAAGAATGTCAGCCGATGTAGATGCATCGGCTGACTTCTTCACATCCCGGCAGGATCAGCCAGGTAGTGGGGGCTTCAGGTAGCCTGGGGTCACTGGCCAGACCCCGGGCTACAGAAAATAGACATCGGTAATCCCCAATCTCGCCGCGGGGGTTGCCGGTGGGGGCGGTAACATGGCGGAACCCCTTGGATGCCGCGGTCATGTTTGACCGCGGCATCCAAGGGGTTAAAACCTCCGATCGAAACTAAATTCCGACCGGGGGTTATGGAGCAGGGTGTTATCTGTCAGTTACAGCTAACACCCGCTCCCGATCCCGGTCACAGGGTCTCTGAAGTGCAGGCTGTAAATTTATTATTGGCCGGACTTCAGAGACCAGGTCCACAGGCCGTAAATTTACGGCCGGTGGTCGTCAACTGGTTAAAGTTACAACGGGCCAGAAAAGACCATTTTACAGTGACTTGCAAAAGTATTCATACCCCTTGAACTTTTTCACATTTTGTCACCTTACAACCACAAACTTAAATGTATTCTACTGAGATTTTAAGTGATAGACCAACACAAAGTAGCACATAATTGTGAAGTGGAACAAAAATGATACATGGTTTTCAAAATATTAATCAAATAAAAATCTGAAAAGTGTGACATGCAAAAATATTCAGCCCCCCAGTACTCTGATACCCCTAAATAAAATCCAGTGCAATCAATTACCTTCAGAAGTCACGTAATTAGTTAATAGAGTCCAGCTGTGTGTCATGTGTGTCTCAGTCTCAGTATAAATACACCTGTTCTGTGAAGGCCTCAGTGGTTTGTTAGATAACACTAGTGAACAAACAGCATCATGAAGACCAAGGAACTCACCAGACATGTCAGAGATAAAGTTGTGAAGAAGTTTAAAGCAGGGTTAGGTTATAAAAACATATACCAAGCTTTGTGCATCCCAAGGAGCACTGTTCAATCCATCAACCAAAAATGGAAAAAGTATTCTACAGCTGCAAACCTAGTGTTATGTCTCTGCCTGTTCGGGTCTCTGCGCCACCCTCTGCTCGCACGCTGCAGCATAGGAAGCGTCCTCAGTTTGATTCTTTGCTTAGGATTCTGGATGCTTAGTCTGAACGCGGTCCTAGTTCCTTGCTGTGTAATGGATTCCCAGCCACACCCGTGTTCTGAGCATAGTTTCTCTCTGGACCGCATAGAGTTAATCTTTACCTTGCCTGTGTGATTGGCAGCCTGTGTACCTATCAGGTCTGGGGCTGGGCCCAGACTTTCTATTTACGGGATGTCACTTTCACAGCAAGTTGCCGGTTATTGCACTGACTTTGCCTGCTTTCTTTGTACCTTTGATTTTTACCTTGCTAGTATCTCTGACCTTTGGTTTGCCTTGTGACTACTCTCTTGGATTTCAATTTGGTACCACTTTTGCTTCTCTGGTTGTGACCACTGCCTTGTTTACCATTCTTCTCTGTTGTTTGCCTTGTTCTGTGTGTCACTTTACTCAGTATAGGGCTCGTCTTCGAGTTGTCCTTTTACCGTTTAGGGTAAACTGAGGCAATAGGAAGGGACAGTGGCTGGGGTGAGATTAGGGCTCACTTGTCTCTGTCCTTCCTCCCAGACCCCTGCAGTAGTGTGAGGGTATTGCTACGTCTGGCAAGACCCTAACAGAATAATCGGCCCATAACCTTCTGCCATTGCTTCCCCCAGGATCAGCATGGATCCTATTCAGGGCCTTGCGGCCAAGTTGGAAGGTTTGGCAGGCATGGTAGCTGAGCTTGCTAAACAGGTGCAGACCCTTACTGATGCTGCTGCAGCATCCCCAGTTGTTTCTGCCCCTTTTAGGGTTAAGATGCTACTCCCTGACCGTTTCTTGGGGGACCGAGAAAAATTTGACACTTTCCGGGAGTCTTGTCGCCTGTATTTCCGGATTAATCCACACGCATCCCAGGCCCAAATGGTGGGAGTAGTTATATCACTCCTATAGGGGGATCCACAAGCTTGGGCCTTTAAACTCCCTCCTGGGGCTGAGGAGTGGATTGACTTTGAAAATTTTTTTTTGTCTATCTATGCTGAGCCAGACCACATTGGGCTTGCTGAATCGCAACTCCTCTCGATGCAGAAAGCCAAATGCTCTGCCGAGGAATATTGTGCAGAATTCCGCAAGTGCAGTGTGACTGCAGGTTGGTGTGAGTCAGCTCTTAAGGCTCACTTTAAACAAGGCCTGTGTGACCGTGTTAAGGAGGTCTGGGTTGGTCACCCAGATCCTCCCACTCTTGAGCAGGCCATGACTTTGGCTGTCCGTATTGACCGTAGGATCCGGGAAAATGTTAAAGAGAGAATTGGGTCTGCTTCTTCCAAGTTTTCTGTCTCTCCCTCTCTCTCTCTTGAAAAACCTGTTATTTCTCCCATGACTCCTGGTGAGGAACCCATGCAACTGGGAGTTATGGACGCCAAGATACGACGAGAGCATCGTCTCAGGAACAACCTCTGCCTGTACTGTGGTGCTTCCGGTCATTTCATCCATGACTGCTCGATCAGACCTCGCAGACCAGCAGAAAAGCTTCAGTGCCTGAGTGGTAATCAGAAGAACCACTCAGGCAACCAGGTATATGCTGATATGATTGCTCTGCACACTTTAAATTGTGTTACTGAGGAGTCTGTCTCGGCTACTAAAAGTGGGAAATACTAGGTGAATAAAAAATATTTCCCTGGCCCACCAGTGTCTGTGGTTGTGCAAAAAGATCCTGAATTTAAGGCAGAGAAAATATTGAAGCCCTCTAAAACCAGTTTGTCTGGTGAGGGTCCGGTGGCCCCTCATAAAAGGGGGTGTACTGTTATGTCTCTGCCTGGTCGGGTCTCTGCGCCACCCTCTGCTCGCACACTGTGGCGTAGGAGGCGTCCTCAGTTTGATTCTTTGCTTAGGATTCTGGATGCTTAGTCTGAACGCGGTCCTAGTTCCTTGCAGTGTAATGGATTCCCAGCCACACCCGTGTTCTGGGCATTGTTTCTCTCTGGACCGCATAAAGTTAATCTTTACCTTCCCTGTGTGATTGACAGCCTGTGTACCTATCAGGTCTGGGGCTGGGCCCAGACTTTCTATATACGGGATGTCACTTTCACAGCAAGTTGCCGGTTATTGCACTGACTTTGCCTGCTTTCTTTGTACCTTTGATTTTTACCTTGCTATTATCTCTGACCTTTGGCTTGCCTTGTGACTACATATAGGGCTCGTCTTCGAATTGTCCTTTTACCGTTTAGGGTAAACTGAGGCAATAGGAAGGGACAGTGGCTGGGGTGAGATTAGGGCTCACTTGTCTCTGTCCTTCCTCCCAGACCCCTGCAGTAGTGTGAGGGTATTGCTACGTCTGGCAAGACCCTAACACCTAGTAAGACATGGCCATCCACCTGAACTGACAGATCGAGCAAAGAGAGCACTGGTCATAGAAGCAGCCAAGAGGCCGATGGTCACTCTGGAGGACCTGCAGAAATCCACAACTCAGGTGGGAGAATCTGTCCACAGGACAACTATAAGTCATGCACTCCACAAATATGGCCTTTACGGAAGAGTGGCAAGAAGAAAACCATTGTTGAAAGATAGAAGAAGTGCCGTTTGCAGTTTGCCACAAGTCATATAGGGACACAGCAAATTTTTGGCCTTAATGCAAAGTGCTATGTGTGGCGGAAAAGTAACATTGCTCATCACCCTGAACACATCATCTCCACTGTGAACCATGGGGGTGGCAGCATCATGCTGTGGGGAGGCTTTTCTTCAGCAAGGACAGGGAAGCTGGTCGGAGTTGATGGGAAGATGGATGGAGCTAAATACAGGGCAATCCTGGAAGAAAACCTGTTGAAGGCTGCAAAAAACTTGAGATTGGGAAGGAGATACACCTTCCAGCAAGACAATGACCATGCAAACATACAACCAGAGTTACAGTGGAATGGTTTAGATCAAAGAAAATTCATGACCCAGTCCAGACCTAAATCCCATTGAGCATCTGTGGCAAGACATGAAAATTGCTGTTCACAGATGTTCTCCATCCAATCTGACTCAGTTTGAGCTATTTTGCAAAGAAAAATGGGCAAAAATCTACCAAATACCACAAAAGACTTGCAGCTGGAATGCAGCAAAAGGTGGCTCTACAAAGTATTGATATAGGGGGCTGAATACTTTTGCACGTCAGACTTTTCAGATTTTTATTTGATTAAAATTTTGAAAATCATGTATCATTTTCGTTCCACTCTACTTTGTATTGGTCTATCACTTAAAATCTCAATAAAATACATTTAAGTTTGTGGTTGTTAGGTGACAAAATGTGAAAAACTTCAAGGGGTATGAATACTTTTGCAAGGCACTGTATGTTGAATGTGTCCTTTGCAAATTGAGGGACCATTATCAATATACTGAAACATCAGTTAACATCAAATAAACAAATTAACAAAGACTACTAGAATAAAACAAAAAGATAAATAAAAGAACTGGTCCATAGTGTCCGCTACTTATCAGGATAAGATATAATACCTTTCCCGGGGGGCGGAGCTTGACCGTCGTATGTAGCGGGAGCATGAGCCTGTAGCTCCGTTACAGAGAGGCTGAGGAGAGGTGCACAAGCAGCGATACCACAACCACGATGGTGAAAATTGGTAGAGACAGGGGGGTAGAAGCCCCATGTACCCCGAAAACTGCCAGACAACAGGCAGATCTTCAGAAATTTCTAAAGAAAAGTAGCCCTCATGGCAGAGGCATACCCCCTAAGATGGCGCTGGAAGGAGTAGGCACTGAAGAGCTATGCAGGCGTTCAGAACCAGATAGCAGCAGAGAAGGGGACAGTGATGACACAGCTTCCCCGCATATATCGAAAGCCTTCCTCAAAAAGGCACTGTCCCAGGCTATACACCCAGTCAGGTCAGACCTAGCCGATATAAAAGCAGAACTCACTCACCTAGGCCGCAGGGTGGAGGTTGTAGAAGAAGCCTGTACGGGAATAACGTCTCACTCGAATATGATGGCATCTATCCTTTCCTCACAGAAGGAGCAGATAGACCGGGCACTAATCATGCTTGAGGACCAAGAAAATCGTGGCCGCCGCCGAAATGTGCGGATAAAAGGTATCTCAGAGTCTCATGGTACGCTTGAATTGAAAGAGAAAGTAGCCGCCATTTTCGCTGCATTACTGGGCGCTGAAAGAGCCACCTCTGTGGTAATAGAGAGAGCACACCGTGCTTTGAGACCAAAACCAAGGCCTGAAGACCCACCGAGAGACGTGGTATGTGGACTGCTGTCCTTCGTGGATACGCAGGACATTTTGCAAGCAGCTCGGTCACACAAAGAATTTGTGCATGAATCTGACACCATATCCTTTTACCAAGATGTCGCACCGTCCACTTTAGCAAAGAGGAGACAACTCAAGCCTTTGCTGGAGACACTGCGTGAGATGAATATTGCTTATTCCTGGCTATACCCGTTTGGCCTTTCTATACAGCACAAAGGGAGACGCCTAATAGTACAGACACCTGCGGATCTTACAAATGTATGGGAACAACTCAATATCACACCATTGGAAATACAGTCCTGGATGCCAACTCCAGATCTCACAGCCCTGCCACTGCTGCCGACACACCCTAGCTGGAAACAAGCACCGAAATTTGAGTCCCCGAAACCTAAGAGGTCCCTGCAACGACCAGCAACAATCCCATCCTAGGTCTCCTTCATAGAA
Source organism: Leptodactylus fallax (assembly GCA_947044405.1). Taxonomy (NCBI): domain Eukaryota; kingdom Metazoa; phylum Chordata; class Amphibia; order Anura; family Leptodactylidae; genus Leptodactylus; species Leptodactylus fallax. Next base: position 8,100,441 of record CAMRHE010000024.1, read on the forward strand.
GTTCTACAAGTGGACCGAAACTCGCCACTCAGAGACTTTCACAGCTTCTAGGGAACTGGACGTTTTTCACAGGTTTCTTTAGCACGCATAAGTTCTTATAACTATTATTTAGTATGTCTTAGAGTATTCATTCGTCTGTTAGAGATGCAGCTAGACCCGCTTATTATGTGAAAATGCACCTCAGACTACCCGACTCATGGGTCTCGCAGGTATAGACTTAGACTTGGGGCCTAGATCTAGATTTAGCCCTCGATGGTCTTGATTTGGTTAATGCTGAGGTTGGCCTTATATAAGTAATTAACACTGCGCATAGAGACTCATGGCATTCACACAGGATGCACCAACACAACTAGTTGCTCCCTATGAGTTGCGCACCATTGATATCTGAAGGCCGCTTGAATAAGAAAGGGAATGCCTCTCTGCATGCCACATATTCCACACTACAAGAGAGGGCTCTCTCAAGTAGAGGATTGACACTGTTTACAGTGTCAGCATTGTTGCATCTTGTGGCTTGTTGTCTGAACTTGCATCTCTTGCATTATATGCTATATGGGTATTTGAAATGCAACCATGAGCATGGTACAGATTATTATTACCCCCCCCCATAACCCCCCCCCCCTCCCATGTGGATCATATCTGCTGTCATTTTAACACTCACAAGACATAAATGATTGGAGTGAGTAGGTCTCTGGGGATCTTTGTGATCTTTAAGATCCACATCTTTTCTAATATATCTTGCCTGTTAACTGGGCTCTCAGCACGCGAGGGGCCTGTGTAGTGTTCTCCACGCTATGCTGATCTGTAGAGTACTTGCATTCTAGTAATAGTACCATTCTACATGGAAGTAGCGGGAAGAGTCAGCGGAAGTAGCGGGAAGAGTCAGCGGAAGTAGCGGGAAGAGTCAGCTGTGAGCAGCGTGCGGAAGTAGCGGGAAGAGTCAGCTGTGAGCAGCGTGCGGAGGGGCTTTGCACAGCGGCGAGCAGCGGCAGCGGCCCAGTGCGGCCAGGAGAGAGCTGTCGGCCTACTGCCGGGTAAAAAGGCCAATCGGCTCCTTGCCAACCACCATGAGCGTGAAGAGTCAGCTGTGAGCAGCGTGCGGAAGTAGCGGGAAGAGTCAGCTGTGAGCAGCGTGCGGAGGGGCTTTGCACAGCGGCAGCGGCCCAGTGCGGCCAGGAGAGAGCTGCCGGCCTACTGCCGGGCGGCAGCACAGCGGTGAGCAGCGGCCCAGTGCGGCCAGGAGAGGGCTGCCGGCCTACTGCCGGGCGGCAGAAGCAGCAAGAAGAAGAGCGGAGGCGCCCTACAAGGGAAGGAGCCACGGACACCCAGACCAGAACAGTGGGGCCAGGAGAGTGCTTCACAGCGGTGAGTAGCGGCCCAGCACAGCCAGAAGAGAGGAATATGGAAGAGGAGAAAACTCACATGGTAAGCTGCAGCATATGCTATATGTTTACAGATTTGCCTGACCATAAAGACAACTTCACCTGTATGAAATGCAAACTAGTGGCCCTTTTAGAAGATAAAGTGCAGAGGTTGGAAGAAAGAATAGAGACGTTGAGAGGCATCAAAGAAAGTGAGGTTTTTATTGATGAAGCAGAAGCAAGCCTCTTGAATATAGTAAGGGAAGAAAGTATGAGAGAGCCTACAGTGGTGGAGGCTGAAGCAAACCTCCTAAATATAGTAAGGGAAGAATACTTGAGTGAACCTACAGAGACAGATAAATGGATACAGGTGACCAAGAGATGCAAAAGGATCACAAGGCCATCACCACTTACACAGCTAGGTAACCGATATGAAACTCTTATGCAGACTGATGAAAATGATAAGAATAATCTATCAGCAAAAGAAGAAACAAAAGTCACCCAGAGACAAGAGGGAGCAACAAGAAATAGCGTAGCGAGGAAAAAAAGAAGAGTAGTGGTTATGGGCGACTCACTGCTAAGAGGCACAGAGGCAGCTGTCTGCAGGCCAGATATAACTGCACGAGAAGTATGCTGCCTCCCAGGAGCAAAAGTTAGGGATGTGGCCGATAGGATTCCATGCCTCTTCAGCTCCAAGGATAACTACCCATTTTTGCTGATACATGTGGGTACAAACGACACGGCAAAAAATGATTTACCAACTATTCGTAAAGACTTTGAAAATCTAGGAAAGAAAGTGAAGGAACTGGATGCGCAGGTAGTATTTTCATCAATTCTCCCAGTTGATGGTTATGGTATCAGGAGATGGAATAAAATACTAGAGGTAAACAAGTGGCTTCGGCAGTGGTGTAGAGAGCAAGGTTTTGGATTTCTGGACCATGGAGTGAATTACCTCTATGATGGACTCCTTGCTAGAGATGGTATACATCTCACAAAGCCTGGGAAACACATATTTGCCAGAAGACTTGCCACACTTATCAGGAGGGCTTTAAACTAGAAGAAGAGGGGATGGGAAGTAAAAAGAAAGACAAGAACATGCAGCTAAAGGATATACTAAACAAGGTTACTAGATGTGGTAATGAGGACCTAAGACAGGATACTCAGAAGGAAATTAAGAAAAAGGAAGTATCAGAGCACAATCTGAAATGTTTTTACACAAATGCGCAAAGCTTGGGAAATAAACAGGGAGAATTAGAACTGATACTACAGAAGGAAAAATATGATGTCATTGGTATTACAGAAACTTGGTGGAACGATAAGCATGATTGGAATATACAGATGGAAGGATACAACTTATTCAAAAAAAAATAGAACTAATAAAAGAGGGGGAGGAGTTGCATTGTATGTTAAAAAAGATCACATTTATACGGAAATCACAGTTTTACAAAATGATAACTTATTGGAAAATATTTGGGTAACAATTCAGGGGAAAAACAATGATAAGGACATCATAATAGGTGTTTATTATAGACCACCAGGACAGACAGAAGACAGGGATGAGATTTTTTCACAGCAAATGACCACGCTTTCGAAGAAATTTGAAATTGTTATCATGGGAGACTTTAATTACCCAGATATTCATTGGGAAACTCACACAGCTACGAGTAAAAGCTCTATCAAATGTTTATCCTCTCTAGCAGACAACTTCATTGCCCAGTTAGTAGAAAAAAACACGAGAGGAACATCCATTCTGGACCTAGTTTTAACTAATAAGGAGGACATGGTTAAGGAATTAAGGGTAGCAGGGACATTGGGATTCAGCGACCATGCTATACTCGAGTTTGGGGTTGTAAGAAGAAGAAGACCTGAGAAGACAAAGATTAGAAGGCTCAATTTTAGTAGGGCAGATTTTAGGGGCCTAAAGGTAAGGGTTAGTAGAATTCCATGGCGAAAATTACTTAAGCACAAAAATGCACATGAGGGGTGGGAAATTTTCCGTAGGGAAATCATTAATGCACAGGAACTAACAATACCTAGAAGCAAGAAAAATGGGAATCACCTAAAAACTCCAGGATGGATGACCAAAAAATTACATAACCTACTAAAAAAGAAAAAGGAAACTTACAACAAGTGGAAGATGGGAGCTATATCTAAGGGAGAGTATACAGCAGTTTGCAGACTCTGCAAGATAAGCATTAAAAAAGCCAAGGCTGAATACGAATTGAAGCTTGCAAAAGAAGTTAAGAGTAATGTAAAAGGTTTTTGGGGATATGTTAAGAGCAAAAGAAAAGTGAAGGAAACCATTGGAGTCCTGAAGAATGAAAAGGGTGAAAAAGTTAACATGGTGGATCAGCAGGTGGAGTTACTGAATTCATATTTTGTATCCGTCTTCTCCCAAGAAATGGATGGAAATATCAACATTAATGGTGATAGTGATGAGGGGAATGAGGACTCCAAGCTGATTATAAGCGAAGGTTTGGTAAGAGAACATTTAGCTAAGATTACGGAAACCAAGTCCCCAGGACCGGATGATTTACACCCTAGAGTTTTAAAAGAATTAGCAGAGGAAATAACACAACCCCTTGCAATAATCTTTAATAAGTCATGGGAAACAGGAGTGGTCCCTCTAGATTGGAAAAGGGCAAATGTGGTCCCCATCTACAAAAAGGGGAATAGGGACGACCCAGGAAATTATAGGCCGGTAAGTCTGACCTCGATAGTAGGAAAAATCTTTGAACAAATCGTTAAAGAACATTTAATTAGGTACCTGGATGGGAAGGCTTTAATTAATCAGAGCCAGCACGGCTTTATGCCTAATAAATCTTGTCAGACTAATCTTATTTCCTTCTATAATAAAGTCACTGAATGGTTGGACCAGGGAAATGCAGTGGACATAGTATATCTTGACTTTAGTAAGGCCTTTGATAAAGTATCACATAACTTTCTTATTGAAAAAATGATCAAGTATGGCTTTGATAAAATATCAGTGAGGTGGGTTCACAATTGGCTTAATGATCGGGCACAACGAGTAATTCTAAATGGCTATACATCAAACTGGAAGAAAGTAAAAAGCGGGGTGCCGCAGGGCTCTGTCCTGGGCCCAGTACTTTTTAATATTTTTATAAATGATCTGGATGATGGGGTTAATGGGGAACTAATAAAATTTGCAGATGATACAAAGCTAGGAGGAATGGCCAACACTAGAGAGGAGAGAGAATGCATCCAAAAGGACTTGGACACACTGGAACAATGGGCTGAGGTGAACAAAATGGTATTCAACAGGGACAAATGCAAAGTTCTACATCTGGGTAACAGAAATGCAAGAAGCATATATAGTATGGGAGGAATAGTACTAAGTGAGAGTACAGGGGAAAAGGATCTGGGCATAATAATAGATCGCAAATTCAACATGAGTCAACAGTGCGGTGCGGTGGCTAAAAAGGCTAATAAAATTCTAGGATGTATCAAGACAAGCATTGAAGCTAGATCAAGAGAGGTAATTATTCCGCTGTACTCTGCCCTGGTCAGACCCCACCTGGAATACTGTGTACAGTTCTGGGCTCCCCAGTTTAAGAAAGACATCGATTTATTGGAGCAGGTCCAGAGAAGAGCAACCAAAATGGTGGAAGGTCTACAAACCATGTCCTACGAGGAAGAGGCTAAAAGAATTGGGACTGCTTAGTTTGCAGAAGAGAAGGCTAAGGGGAGACTTAATAGCGGTATTTAAATATCTGAAAGGTTGTCACAGTGCAGAGGGATCTAACCTTTTCTCATTAGCAGAAGGAAGCACGAGAAGTAATGGAATGAAACTAAGGGGAAGGAGATTCAGATTAGACATTAGGAAAAACTTTCTAACAGTAAGGGTAGTGAGAGAGTGGAATAGGCTGCCACGGGAGGTGGTGAGTTCTCCATCAATTGAAATCTTCAAGCGGAAACTGGATAGGTATATAGCTGGGATGTTTTAGGAATTCCTGCTTTGCAGGGGGTTGGACTCGATGGCCCTTGAGGTCCCTTCCAACTCAAACAAACAAACAAACAAACATTAAGATTTAGGTCATAGAACATGAATACGGATGCAGGTCTTGAAACCAGCCATACACTAGCCTCTCTCCTAAAATCCCTTCCCCCCCTCTCCAGATGGAATGATGTTAAATTGTTTATAGGTGTGGTTCCAGAGATATTATTGTATGCATAAATCTGTGTTCTCTCCTCTCGCCTTGTACCTCAAGTTCGATTTCTCCCCTCAGAGTCATTCTGGTCTGTTACCAGACGACTCGCTTCCTCACCTACTTGGGAAGCACGTACAAATAGCAGTGCTCATTCAGGCCTGAGCACTTAACTGTGATACTTAGCTGTATTTTTTGTTTTCTCTTCCTCTTCTTCTTTTCTTTCTTTTCTGCCTTTCTTGCCTCCCCTCCCTTCGTCTACTCTTATTCCGCTTTACTAACATCCCCTCCCTTCCCCCCCCTTTCCCTTCTAAACCATCAGGGGTCCACCCCGCTGCCCTGCATTCAAAGACGATAACATGGCAAAAATGACAATCACCTCATTCAACGCGCATGGTCTAAACTCTCCAGAGAAGAGACATAGTACCCTTTTACTTATGAAAAAATTGCAGTCGAAGATCATTTTCTTACAAGAGACGCATTTCAAGAAGGGAAAGATACCCAAGCTCCCGACGAATTGTTTCGCTCAGTGGTTCCATAGCCCAAGTGACTCGGCGGCCTCCAGGGGGGGTTTCCACGGCCATCCACCACTCCATTCCTTTTAAATGTGAGCAGATCCGCTCTGATACAGACGGTCGCTTTTTAATTCTGAAGGGGAAAATTGCTTCTGACACATACACGCTAGTAAATCTTTATGCTCCTACTTCGGGTCAAGTGGGATGGATGCTGGGTGTCCTGGAGACTCTCCAACTGTTTGCTGAGGGGGCGATTCTAATCGGAGGAGATATCAACCTGACTTTAAACCCCCTTCTGGACTCTTCTTCGGGGAAGTCGCAAACTTCCCAAAGAGCTCTTCGCAAGTTACACCAGACTCTTCAGGCCCTATCACTTATAGACGTGTGGCGCACACACCATCCTAGCACAAAGGACTATTCCTTTTATTCAAACCCGAGAGATTCATATCAAAGGCTTGACTACATCCTTGTTTCTCGTAACATGCTACGATATTGCCAGAAATCCTCAATTGGACAAATCTCGCTATCAGACCATGCACCGGTATCATGCACAGTTCTCTTATCTCCACTTCTGCGAGCTGAAATAAATTGGAAGCTTAATGAAAGACTACTTGACTCACAAGAAACGAAAGAGCTCCTTACTAAGCACATCACTGAATTCTTCGCGATCAACAACACGCAAGAGATGAGCCCGACCATGGTCTGGGAGACACATAAACACTATGTTCGGGGTTTATTGATCGCTCTAGGGGCAAAAGCCAAAAAGCAGCTACAACACCGTATTGATTCTATTCTACAGAAGATCGCCAGTTTGGAACAACTCCATAAAAGCACACTTCTGGCGTCACACCAGATCCAACTAGCAACACTCAGAACAGAGCTACGAGATATCCTACACGCTAAGGCCGCAAAGCACTTCTTGAATTATAAGCAAAAGCTCTACGCTCATGGGAACAAGGGGGGCAGAATGATGACTTCTCTTATTAAGAAAGCCAAGGCCCGTACATTCATCTCAACTATCAAGTCACCCATGGGAGAGATTCACACAGATACAGCTAAAATTGCTGAGGAATTCAGAAGCTTCTACAAGGCACTGTATAATCTGCCTCAAGAGATCACACTCGAAGAGGGTCCTACTCGAGAAGAGGCCATGAAACGCTTCCTCACACCCTTACAGCTACCAAATCTTTCTCCTGACCAGATAGCCACTCTAACCGATCCCATCACTCAGGAAGAACTGAAGAAGGTTATTAACAGCTTTCCTCCCAATAAGAGCCCAGGGCCGGATGGCTACTCTCTTATCTATTATAGGACGTTCCTGCCCACCCTGCTCCCACAGCTAACCAAATCTTTGAATGCCGCGCTAAATGGTGGGAAGCTACCACGGCAGTCTCTGGAAGCTCATGTGACGCTGATTGCCAAGGAGGGGAGGGACCCCCAGCTTTGCGGAAATTATCGCCCCATATCCTTATTAAACCTGGACTTAAAATTTTGGGCGAAGTTACTAGCACTTAGATTGCAGCCATTGCTTCCGACCCTCATTCAAGAGGAACAATCAGGGTTCATAAGAGCTAGGGAAGGCCGACAGAACACTATTCGACTAATGCATGCAATACGCATAGCTAAATCCAGAAACATCCCACTAGTACTTCTTGGCTTAGACGCCGAGAAGGCTTTTGATAGAGTCAACTGGTCTTTCATGGTAGCGGTCCTAAAAACTTTTGGTTTTCCTACTGCATTTATTTCAGCCATTATGTCTCTCTACGACCAACCCTACGCGAGGTTAAAGATAAACGGCACCCTCTCCCTACCCTTCAAAATATCTAATGGTACCAGACAGGGGTGCCCTCTGTCCCCCTCTTTGTTTATTCTATCTCTAGAACCTTTCTTACAAGCAATTAGGAAACACCCGGACATTAGAGGTCTTGAGGTTGGCGGGGGGCTCCCTCCACTCCTTGGCGTTCGCAGACGATGTGCTCTTTCTACTGTCCGAACCTACGGTTGGCCTGAAGAGAGTGTTAGATATCATTAATCAATATGGGAAGCTATCGCACTACAAAGTGAACATAGATAAGTGTGAAATTTTAAATGTCTCCCTCCCAGTGGACGAAGCTATATCTCTACAGAAAGATCTTCCGTTTCAGTGGTCTTCGTCTCATATCAAATATCTAGGGATAAAAATGCCTACCTCAGCGGACCTCCTCTACCCGTTAAATTACGGAGCACTTTTATTAGAAATTGAGAGCTTATTGAAGAGATATGATATCGCCTGCATCTCTTGGTTCGGCCGCCGAAGTCTCTTACAGACGTATATCTTACCAAAAATCACCTATATCATGCGTATGCTGCCAATCCTACTTCCATCAGTTTTTTTTAGAACGATACGCTCACTATTCTCAAGATTCCTTTGGAGGGGCAAGAGACCGAGACTAGCTTACTTAGCGCTCTCCAGGAGAAAGGAAGAGGGAGGAATAGGCTTACCAGACATACAGCAACAATATGAAGCGATCCAGTTACAGCTTTGGTTGGAACTTACTATCTCACCTCCTGACACCCCACTTAGGAGAATAGTGGACGCTGCATATGGTACAAAGCTCTTGACAGACCTCTGGCTACCTGGTGGCTCTTCTTCTGCCACTAAAAGGGATATCATTCTGGGAGGAGCTATGGCTACCTGGAAGAAATTACAACCTAAACTTGCTCCGTGTCCCTCGTTGAGCCTACCAGCAGGCCTCATTCCCCATCTATTACCAAAACTGAAATATAACATCAATGAATTTTGGAGACCACTACTACAGATTCCTCTAAGTACATTCTGTGTCGATGGAGCTTTACCTGAAGCGCACACTCTACACGCCTTAGAAGTCTTCAAGGATCGGAAACTTTTGAATTTTCTAAACCTAGGCCACTATTCAATCTGCAAGAAGAAATTTGAAGACGCTTACAAATGGTACAGGCAACATACGGAGTTTGAGAAGTGGTGCCTTGTAGCAAACCCTAAGATGTTCAAAATATCATTTTTACTCTACTTCGACACTTTATTCGCACCCCTCCCACCATGACACCTTTCTTCCTGCAAAGTTGGGAAAAGGATTTACATATATCTTTGGAACCTGAGACAAGGAGGTTAATAATGGCTAGAGCATATGGTATGTCTTCCTGTGTCAGATTACAAGAAGCCCACTTTAAACTGTTATCGCAGTGGTATCGAACTCCAGAATGGTTGTTTTCCCACAAACTGTCTGAGTCAGCTGAATGTTGGAGATGTAAAGCAGCTGTAGGCTCCCTGCTTCACCTTTGGTGGTCATGTCCATTACTGACACCCTTCTGGTCGGAGGTTGAGTCACAGATACGGAGGCTAGGTTTCCAAGAGTTCACACTAGACCCGGCCACACTGATTCTGTTCGTACCAATACCTGGTTTAAACCTACAATCCCAATTATTGATATACAATCTATTAACGGCAGCAAAATCCCTTATTCCCCTGATGTGGGGGCAGACTCTCCCGCCGACCTTCGATCACTGGGTCTCTAAGACAAACCAAATAGCGCAATTTGAGGAAATGCTAAGCTGGTCAAGGAGGAACAGAGCTAACTTTCTAAAAATCTGGTCCCCATGGTTAGAGCATAAGTGAATGGTTGGAAACAGCACTTCAAGTAAATTAGGAGCCCCCTGGAGAGGTTATGACTTGAAATGAAACTTCCACTGGCATGTCGTGGAGAAGGAGTGTAGGAAGCAGTGGATCATCGAGCAAGCAGCACTCTAATCCGCTTCACCCTCATACCCCCCCCCCTTTCCCCGACCCCCTTCCCCCTTACTAACCCCCCCCCCCACCTCCACCCCCCCCTCTCTCTCTCTCTCTCTTTTCTTCTATTTTCACTATTCATCTTTCTCTCTTGCACTCTCTTCGAAAATCAAAAAATGTTTTATTGACACATGTCGCTATATTTTGTGCGTAAAGTAATAAGATGGAAATTTGTAATTTCTACGGCTGACTTTGAGCAAAATACTTGTTGCAAATTACAACTGCTGCTTTTATTGTAAATGTTTTTTTTTTTTATTTGTCAATAAACTCAGAATTAAAAAAAAAAAAAAAAAAAAAAGATATAATACCTTTCCCAACAGACTTCGCTTCTGAAGCCCAAGCCACATGCTCTTAAAAGGGAGTCTGTCAGCGAAAAAATCAGCATGCACAGAGCCCCAGTACTTTAAGCCCCAGGCTTCAACTCATCTGCATCCTCTCCTTTCCTACAATGGTGAAGCAGGAGCCATCTGCTCTCTGCTTTGCCATTCATTCAGTCCTGCTTCGGGAGCAGTAGGTGTGATGTGATGACATCACTCACATTGTGCCTTCAGTTCCCTGAAGACTTCGGACTAGTGACTGCTGACAGAATATCAGGGTAGTGAGGAGAGGTGAGTATTAGTGTATTTTTTACCTTTGTTTGTTTGGTAGGAGAGGGACATAATACTGTGGGGGTAGCTAGAAGTGGACATTAAACTGGAGGCAACAGTAGGGAGACATTAAACTGGGGGCAACTGGAGAGGGAAATTGTATTGTGGAGACGCTGGAGGGGGACATTAAACTGGGGAGTAGCTGGAGGGGGGACATTAAATTGTAGGGGACAGGAAGGCAACAGGAAGAGGACATTAAACTGGGGGGGGAAACTGGAGGTGGAAATTATACTGAGGGGGTTTTGGAGGGGGACATTAAACTGGAGGGGTAGCTGGAGGGGGACATTAAATTGGGAGAAACTGGAGGGGGACATTAAACTGGGGGCAACTGGAGGGGAAAATTATACTGTGTGGGCAGCTGGAGGAGGCAATTAAACTGGGTGGTAGCTGGAGGGGGACTTTAAACTGCGGGCAACTGGAGAGGGACATGAAACTGTGGGGGTAGCTCGAGTGGGACATTAAACTGTGGGGGCACCTGAAGGGGAATATTAAACTGTCAGTACAGCTGGAGGGGGACATTAAATTGTCAGAACATCTGGAGGGGGACATTATGCTGTGAGGGCAACTGGAGGGGTCATACCATATTAAGATCACTCCATGACTTAGAGGGAAGTTGAAACTGAGATGACATCAGTCTTGCTGCAACGGTTATGGAGGGTTGAGGCAAAGTCATTTGCGATAATCATAGAGACTCAGCCATGCACCGATGCACTTTGGACTCATTTACATATCTACAAAAATACGATTTTCTTGAACGCAAGCCTACTATCATTGAAATGGAAAACACAGCTATGATCATGACGTTGGATACTATAAGGTACTGGGCCTGGTTACATGTCCATTTTTTTGCTGACAGACTTTAAAGAAGGCATCATTATTGTTGATCCATGTCCTCCATCTACAGTACTATGGTGGCTTGCTCCCTTATCTTGACTACTTTTCCCTAACCAATATTCTTACTGAAAATATGAATTAACCCTGTACATCACTTATTGCACCTCACCAGGAGAACCTTTTCACATTTCCAAAGACTCAGAATTTTGCTTCTAGTCCCATAATATTTTCTATGTACACAATTAACCTTTCTCATTGTTATTCTCAACCTAAATAATTATATATTACTCACGTGCGATCATTGTGGCTACAGATCTGTATTTCCAAGATTTTAATGTGCACACAAAACATAAGGTCTGTTGATCGTGGATAAGTTTACACTGGAAAATTATTGGATATGGATGTTCACATAAATGTTTGTTCACCGATCACTTGCCAGTGTACAGAAGGCCTTTTCAGGCATCAATTAAATAAGAGAGAAAGAATATCCTATAGTGGCAATTACATCCTAGACTTCTGAAGTACTTCCCTGTCAGAAAACATGAGATATGTCCATGATATGGAAAGGATTAACAGACAGTGATTTCTAATAACTCATGTTTTCTTAATAAATAGTACAAATTCTGACTAGGTATGTTATCTTATAAGCACAAATTATATACGCAGAGAAAAATCTTATGATGTACAATACCTTATACCCAATGTCAATTAAAATTTAAACTAACATAACTATTTTGTGCTACCCCCAAAGTTTACAATCTTGAACACAGGCCTTAATGGTCCTTATAAGTGCAGGCCATTTCTGTTAAATATAAGGTAATACACATAACCATACACATGGTAATGCACGTAAGCGAACATAACATGTTCTAGATAATAACCACAAATGTAATAAACATTTTCATATAATATTCATTTTTAACAATGTTACAGGGAAGAAAATATTATTTCTCCCTCCTGACAGAATACTTAAAGGCTCTGAATCATTAGTCGAGGCACTCAAGCATTGCTGGTTTATTAAGGAATGATTTCCTAAAACACCTATGCTAGAACAATACTTGATGTAATCATACATGAACATTTTACAGCTAATGAGAATATGCAAATTGCTTGTATGATTTGTTACACTTGTAGCCCTATTTGGGGGGGGGGGGTATGAGTATTATCCCTCCCGCAACAGACTCTGGCGCTGACCTGTGTGTATAATGGGACCTGAAGCCTTCGCTGAAGGGAAGAGTGGGAACATATATGAAATATATCAGTGCCTCCACCCAGGATAGAGCCTTTGTATTACAGGGAGGATCTCTTCCTGGGACTTACCCATGAAATACAGTTAGTAGCCTTAACAAGGATCACTGTACTAATCTCGCAGTCTGAAGAATACATACAGATACCACATAAGGTTATAACAGTAGCTTTATAAGAATCAACAGGGTAATAATACATACATAAAATATACTCAGAACACAGCAATACTACAACAACCAGCAAGTCCTCAACCGTCTTAGGTTATATACCCGGGTATATATATAGATATATAGCAAGAGTCCAGTGCACAATACCTCCAGGCAACAGAAGAGATGCAGGGGCCCCTGTGGATGACTGTGGATCCTCGGATTCTTCCAGGAGATGACAGACAGCCGATCAGGAGATGATGATGATGGTGAGATTCTTCACAGGCAGCAAACAGGGTGACGGTGACGGCAGTAGATGCAGGCCTGACTACCCTAACACTGAGTCCTTAACCTGCCAGCTAAACTACTAGTGCCACCGGGCCTCTAACTAGCTAGTTGGCCTTCGGAAGCCTAACCTATCACTGCCCTGAACTATATATATATATGGATCCCTAACTACGGTTACTAGCTAGGTCCTGTGAGTATATAGGGGGTAACACATACCTAACTATATACTGTGAAGTAAAGAGGAACAAGGGGCTCTTAGACTCCCCCAGACATAACATGTCTGTCTCAGCAGCTCTGCTCACATCTCTCCCCCCAGCAGCTCTGCCTCATATGTGTCTGACTCACTGTATTTACAAAACAAAACTTGCACTGAATGCCTGGGGTCTCTGAAGACAAACTGCAGGGGCAAAGAAGCCAGATACATTATATACTAGTAGAAATGGCAGTTCCCTACACACTTTTAGCATGCTTTCTTACATATTGCCACTGTTCACAGGCATTTTCTAGGGAAACAAGTTATTCTTATGTTTGTTCCGTTCTCAAGATTAATTAAAAGCTATGAAAGTGGCAGCAGAGGTAATCTGTCATGGCAGCCTGTGCAAGGTGGAAGTACTTCCACACAGAATCATAAAATGGAATTGTGTAACATATTGTGCATGTTTGTATTCAATTGTATGAGCCTGAAACACATATTTTAGAAGTATTACAATCTACCATATACTTCAATATAACATAAGCTATCAAGGAGGCTAATGACACAATGCTGAAAAACTGGGAAAAAATTGCTGTGAAAAGCAGGGGAAAACACAGACCAACCTGCCGCATTATAGCTTCCTTGCCACACTGTAGACTTGCCTACTACAATATAGCCCCACACCATACAGTCATGGCCAAAAGTTTTGAGAATGACACAAATATTATATTTTCACATGATCTGCTGCCCTCTGGTTTTTATGTGTGTTTGTCAGATGTTTTTATCACTAACAGAAATATAATTGCATTCATATTATGAGTAACAGAAGCTTATATTGACAGTTAGAATGAGTTAATGCAGCAAGTCAATATTTGCAGTGTTGACCCTTCTTCTTCAGGACCTCTGCAATTCTCCCTGGCATGCTCTCAATCAACTTCTGGACCAAATCCTGACTGATAGCAGTCCATTCTTGCAGAATCAATGCTTTAATTTTGTCTGAATTTGTTGGTTTTTGTTTGTCCACCCGTCTCTTGATGATTGACCACAAGTTCTCAATGGGATTAAGATCTGGGGAGTTTCCAGGCCATGGACCCAAAATCTCTATGTTTTGTTCCCTGAGCCATTTAGTTATCACCTTTGCTTTATGGCAAGGTGCTCCATCATGCTGGAAAAGGCATTGTTGAGCGCCAAACTGCTCTTGGATGGTTGGGAGAAGTTGCTCTTGGAGGACATTCTGGTACCATTCTTTATTCATGGCTGTGTTTTTAGGCAAGACTGTGAGAGAGCCGATTCCCTTGGCTGAGAAGCAACCCCACACATGAATGGTTTCAGGATGCTTTACAGTTGGCATGAGACAAGACTGGTGGTAGCGCTCACCTCTTCTTCTCCGAATAAGCTGTTTTCCAGATGTTCCAAACAATCGAAAAGGGCATTCATCAGAGAAAATGACTTTACCCCAGTCCTCAGCAGTCCACTCCCTGTACCTTTTGCAGAATATCAGTCTGTCTCTGATGTTTTTTCTGGAGAGAAGTGGCTTCTTTGCTGCCCTCCTTGAGACCAGGCCTTGCTCCAAGAGTCTCCGCCTCACAGTGCGTGCAGATGCACTCACACCTGCCTGCTGCCATTCCTCAGCAAGCTCTGCACTGCTGGTAGCCCGATCCCGCAGCTGAAACACTTTTAAGAGACGGTCCTGCCGCTTGCTGGTCTTTCTTGGGCGCCCTGGAGCCTTTTTGGCACCAATGGAACCTTTCTCCTGTAAGATCTTGATGATGCGATAGATTGTTGACTGAGGTGCAATCTTTCTAGCTGCAATACTCTTCCCAGTTAGGCAATTTTTGTGCAGTGCAATGATGACTGCACGTGTTTCTTTAGAGATAACCATGGTTAACAGAAGAGAAACAATGATGGCAAGCACCAGCCTCCTTTTAAAGTGTCCAGTGGTGTCATTCTTACTTAATCATGACAGATTGATCTCCAGCCCTGTCCTCATCAACACCCACACCTGTGTTAATGGAGCAATCACTGAAATGATGTTAGGTGGTCCTTTTAAGGCAGGGCTGCAATGATGTTGAAATGTGTTTTGGGGGATAAAGTTCATTTTCTAGGCAAATATTGACTTTGCAAGTAATTGCTGTTAAGCTGATCACTCTTTATAACATTCTGGAGTATATGCAAATTGCCATTAGAAAAACTGAAGCAGTAGACTTTGTAAAAATTAATATTTGTATAATTCTCAAAACTTTTGGCCATGACTGTACATTTCACTCCACTGCCAATGTGATAGTCTTCACCATGTTCATCACTGTAAAAAGGCTGTCCCTTCTGAACTAGCCCTTTTTGTGAGAAACGTCTCTTGACAAAAACTGAATGAAAGGTTTTCCCAATGATGGAATCCCCAAAATTTGCTATAATTTGTGTGGGCTGTCCATGTAATACATGGACATACTCAATCCTCTAAAACAAAAGACCCTCTTTAAAGCTGCTCTTTGCTCTGTATAGTAGATGAGGGGCTAGGTTGATATGCTGCGTTCTGGTGACAGACTCCCTTTAACTCAGAATTCTACAGTCATGGCCAAAAGTTTTGAGAATGACACAAATATTATATTTTCACATGATCTGCTGCCCTCTGGTTTTTATGTGTGTTTGTCAGATGTTTTTATCACATACAGAAATATAATTGCATTCATATTATGAGTAACAGAAGCTTATATTGACAGTTAGAATGAGTTAATGCAGCAAGTCAATATTTGCAGTGTTGACCCTTCTTCTTCAGGACCTCTGCAATTCTCCCTGGCATGCTCTCAATCAACTTCTGGACCAAATCCTGACTGATAGCAGTCCATTCTTGCAGAATCAATGCTTTAATTTTGTCTGAATTTGTTGGTTTTTGTTTGTCCACCCGTCTCTTGATGATTGACCACAAGTTCTCAATGGGATTAAGATCTGGGGAGTTTCCAGGCCATGGACCCAAAATCTCTATGTTTTGTTCCCTGAGCCATTTAGTTATCACCTTTGCTTTATGGCAAGGTGCTCCATCATGCTGGAAAAGGCATTGTTGAGCGCCAAACTGCTCTTGGACGGTTGGGAGAAGTTGCTCTTGGAGGACATTCTGGTACCATTCTTTATTCATGGCTGTGTTTTTAGGCAAGACTGTGAGAGAGCCGATTCCCTTGGCTGAGAAGCAACCCCACACATGAATAGTTTCAGGATGCTTTACAGTTGGCATGAGACAAGACTGGTGGTAGTGCTCACCTCTTCTTCTCCGAATAAGCTGTTTTCCAGATGTTCCAAACAATCGAAAAGGGGATTCATCAGAGAAAATGACTTTACCCCAGTCCTCAGCAGTCCACTCCCTGTACCTTTTGCAGAATATCAGTCTGTCCCTGATGTTTTTTCTGGAGAGAAGTGGCTTCTTTGCTGCCCTCCTTGAGACCAGGCCTTGCTCCAAGAGTCTCCGCCTCACAGTGCGTGCAGATGCACTCACACCTGCCTGCTGCCATTCCTCAGCAAGCTCTGCACTGCTGGTAGCCCGATCCCGCAGCTGAAACACTTTTAAGAGACGGTCCTGCCGCTTGCTGGTCTTTCTTGGGCGCCCTGGAGCCTTTTTGGCACCAATGGAACCTCTCTCCTTGAAGTTCTTGATGATGTGATAGATTGTTGACTGAGGTGCAATCTTTCTAGCTGCAATACTCTTCCCAGTTAGGCCATTTTTGTGCAGTGCAATGATGACTGCACGTGTTTCTTTAGAGATAACCATGGTTAACAGAAGAGAAACAATGATGGCAAGCACCAGCCTCCTTTTAAAGTGTCCAGTGGTGTCATTCTTACTTAATCATGACAGATTGATCTCCAGCCCTGTCCTCATCAACACCCACACCTGTGTTAATGGAGCAATCACTGAAACGATGTTAGGTGGTCCCTTTAAGGCAGGGCTGCAATGATGTTGAAATGTGTTTTGGGGGATAAAGTTCATTTTCTAGGCAAATATTGACTTTGCAAGTAATTGCTGTTAAGCTGATCACTCTTTATAACATTCTGGAGTATATGCAAATTGCCATTAGAAAAACTGAAGCAGTAGACTTTGTAAAAATTAATATTTGTATCATTCTCAAAACTTTTGGCCATGACTGTACAATAAGGTAGCTGAAAATAGTTTTTTTCAAAACTGGGCAACTCCATTACAAGGCTTGCTTCTGCAACAGATGCTTCCTGCCATTTTAGAATCTCAGATTTTTACTCTGAATGTTGTCTACGTTCTGAAACCACACAGCTGGATCTTCCCATCATCAGTAGTGCCACCAGTTGGTGAGTTCTTTACCCACTATGTGCCCCAAATTGCAGTACAATTTTTATCATGTATGAGTATTTTTAAATATCTAAAAATAAAAGCAGGAGAAATATTTTACTTGTTAAAGTTGGAAGATAGAATAGATATACTGCAATGCTTCTTTGCAAATACTGACTCAAATATCTAGGGAACTCGTTGCAGCTGTTGAGCTTAAAACTTTTTGGCCAGCTCATAATATAACCTGAATCAGAATACAGATATTACATACTGCAGGTATAAGAGATGACAAAGCCTCATTATTTTGCAAAGCATTCTGGCATATTGTGTTGTGATAAACCTTAACAAAATGTCTGTCCAGTTGAAAGGTTACAAAAATGAGCTAGACTCACACCTGTATATTTGTTTCCATCAGAGGACCAGAAAAATGGAAAAATGGATCTGCTCTATGACAGACACAAACAGAGTCTGGACTCTATTGACTATAATGTGGTCCATCAGGCAGCCTTCCATAATACAATATCAATAATACACAATATATACATAATAATATACACGGCCCAGATATGACCCATGCGCAATATAAATTACCACATTTGATCTGCCTAATAGATTTTTGCACCTCCTCATCAGGTATTATAGTGTCCCCTTATAAATAATAGTCCCTTGTTATAAATAATAATAATGTCCCTTTATAAATAATAGTCTCTGCTTATTAAAGGGATTAACCGGTTTCTAACATTGATGGCCTTAGGATATCCTTAGGATAGGCCATCAATATTAGATCTGCGGGAGTACCGAGAATGTGCAGTTTGCTGTACAAATTGTAGCGGTGAGTGTAGGTACATAGATAATTCCCCCGTGGCGTAACTGCAGCATCCCAGAGTGCTACTGCTTTTATGTGTTTGTCCCTGTGCCTCTGGGCTTTGTTGGTATATTCCATCTTCTGTGTTAAGTGTCACTGTTTGCAGCTTTCCCTGTTATTTTCCCCTGCAGTGTTCAAGTCTAGCCTTGGTTAGCCCTGGCCTATCACAGGCCACTGGGCGGGGTTGTGGGAGACTCCGTCTCCACGGTAACCCTTGGTCTGAGTGCAGTCAGTGTAGTGTGAGCAGTGAAACAGTAATTTGCGCAGAGGATTTTTGCCCCCACAAGCTGCACCGAGGCCAACGGTTAGCCATCACAGCCTTCAGGAGGATTACTTCGGGCCTAGTCTTCAGGTAACCAGTTCCTTGTCAGGCCTCCTAGAACCAAGGCTGGAATTTGGACACTGTATTACTACCCCCATTTAGAAGCTGATATTGCCTTGTGGTTCCTGTTGCCAAATAAAGGCTGTTTGGTTTACCTGCATCGCTGAATCCTGAGTCGTGCCTGCATTACCATCAGGGCCCTTCTGACCAACATCACACTGGCTCAGGTAGGAGAGGTCACCTCTTCAACTGGAAGTGCCCCGGGGGAAAGAACTACTACCACCACCATCCGGTAGTGCTGCAGGACCCCCCTCGACTTTGTCCGGCCTAGGAGTGGGACTGGAGCAGCTGGGGAGCGTGCTCGGCCTGCTAGGTGGCACAGCATCCACCACTACCACTCCCATCCTCCGGTCTCCTCCATATGGTTGCGGCATAACTAGGAATGACTGGGCTCCGAGGCGAACATTTGACATGGGGCCCCGCGAACCGCTGTCCGCTGTCCCCAACCCCCCCGGACCGACCCCTCCAACCTTTCCCCCACACAAACCACATTCCTGCGTACATTATTATGCGCCATAGTGGCCCTTGCACACAGTATTATGCCCATAGTGTCCCCTGCACACAGTATTATGCCCCTTAGTGGTCCCTGCACACAGTATTATGCCCCTTAGTGGTCCCTGCACACAGTATTATTCCCCATAGTGGCCCCTGCACACAGTATTATGCCCCATAGTGGCCCCTGCACACAATATTATGCCTCATAGTGGCCCCTTCACACAGTATTATGCAGCATAGTGGCCCCTGTACACACTATTATGCCCCTTAGTGGTCCCTGCACATAGTATTATGCCCCATGGTGGCCCCTGCCCACAGTATAATGCCCCATAGTGGACCACCCATGAATGATTATTATATTCTGGGGTCTTTTCAGACCCCAGATTATAATATTCGGAGACCCAGGGGAGGATACAAACATAAAAAACAATGCTACTTACCTCTTCCTGGCTCCGATGTACTCCGGTGCGCTACTTCAGCCGTCTTCAATGTTGGACCAGATCTTGCATGATCCAGGCCGGCGTCACGACACATAATGACGTCAACTGATGTCTGGGACGTCACCAAACAGGCCCGAAGCCTGCGGAGCACTGGAGAGGTAAGTAACAGTGTTTTTTATGTTCCCTCACCTCCCCTGGCCCCCTGATCATTATACTCAGGGGGCTGAAAAAAAACTCTGAGTATAATGATAGCAGTGTTTGTTGGGTTCGCGGTAGCGGCTGCCACAGGGCTCCGGGCCACTGCTAACCTTGTATTTACGCCCCTGATTCCCCCCCTTACAAGTAACAGTCTCCCTTTTATATATAGTTCCCCTCTTATAAATAACAGGTCTATGTTTATATATAAGTGCAACGTTTTGCTTTTCAGAAAACAATAAATCTTATACTAACCTTCCCACGATCCCCCGATGAGTGGAGCAGCCAAGGCCTTTCCCAACTGTTGCACTCTGATGCAGGTCTGGTGCAAATGGCGCAAAGAACAAGAACAAGTCTTCTATGGCAGAGCAGGGACTTTTACAGCTCCCTACTCTACCATAGGTTTCAACAGTGTCGGAGTGCAGAGCATACCTATACTGTTGTAAATGGAGATCTCCTGATCAGATCCATCAGGCAGAACGTCTGGTGCTCCAGATTGAGGTCCCCTTTGGGAGCGGGGCCTTGGGTGATTGCCCAGTTTGCCCCCGCCCCCCTAATTCTGGCCCTGCATGTACTTTTTTGTACCCAGGATAACCCACTTAAAAGTTTTAGGATTGCGTGTCTGTTGACACAAAGTCAAAGTGGGCACAGCATATTGCGCACTGAAATGGCATATTTCTTCAAAAATTTCAATTTTCACTTTGCACATTAATTTTTGGGAAGCACTCTTAAGTTCAAAATAATAATATCCTTTGAGAATTTCTAAAATGGGGTCATATTTTGGGGCAAATTATTTATTTTATCACAGGGCCTCTGCAAATGCCCGTCGATGAATATTGCAGAAATGCAGTGTTTTTTGTTGCAGATTTTGCTGCATTTTTTGAGCCAAAGTCAGGAATGGCTTGAAAAGGAATGGGAAATATAAAGAAAGCACTCAGACGTTTCCTTTCCGTTAACTCCACTCCAGACTTTGGCTCAAAAAACCCCAGCAAAATCTGAAAGAAAAAAATGCAGCTTTTCTGCAACATGGGACCTTAGCCTAAATGTACAAATTAGGCCTCAAATGTGCATGGTACTCTTTCACTTCTGAGCCCTGTCGCATTTCCAGCAAAAGATTAGGGTCACATGTAGGGGTTTCCAAAATTAGGTAACAGAGCATAACTGTAGAGCTGACCTTTCACAGTGCCACAGTCTGGTCATGACTTATCGGACACTGAAATAACATACAGTGGGTACGGAAAGTATTCCGACCCCTTTAAATTTTTCACTCTTTGTTTCATTGCAGCCATTTGCTAAAAGCAAAAAAGTTCATTTTATTTCTCATTATTGTACACTCAGCACCCCATCTTGACAGAAAAAAAACATAAATGTAGATATTTTTGCAAATTTATTAAAAAAGAAAAACTGAAATATCATATGGTCATAAGTATTCAGACCCTTTGCTGTGACACTCATATTTAACTCACATGCTGTCCATTTCCTTCTGATCCTCCTTGAGATGGTTATGCTCCTTCATTAGAGTCCAGCTGTGTTTAATTAAACTGTTTGGACTTGATTAGGAAAGGCACACACCTGTCTATATAAGACCTCACAGCTCACAGTGCATGTCAGAGCAAATGAGAATCATGAGTTCAAAGGAACTGCCCAAGGAGCTCAGAGACAGAATTGTGGCAAGGCACAGATCTGGCCAAAGTTACAAAAGAATCTCTGAAGCACTCAAGGTTCCTAAGAACACAGTAGCCTCCATAATCCTTAAATCGAAGAACTTTGGGACGACCAGAACTCTTCCTAGACCTGGCCGTCCAGCCAAACTGAGCAATCGTCGGAGAAGAGCTTTGGTGAGAGAGGTAAAGAAGAACCTAAAGATCACTGTGGCTGAGCTCCAGAGATGCAGTAGGGAGATGGGAGAAAGTTCCACAAAGTCAACTATAACTGCAGCCCTCCACTAGTCGGGGCTTTATGGCAGAGTGGCCTGAAGGAAGCCTCTCCTCAGTGCAAGACATGAAAGCCCGCATAGAGTTTGCCAAAAAACACATGAAGGACTCCCAGACTATGAGAAATAAGATTCTCTGGTCTGATGAGACGAAGATTGAACTTTTTGGCGTTAATTCTATGTGGTATGTGTGGAGAAAGCCAGGTACTGCTCAACACCTGCCCAATACAATCCCAACAGTGAAACATGGTGGTGGCAGCATCATGCTATGGGGGTGTTTTTCAGCTGCAGGAACAGGACGACTGGTTGCAATTGAAGGAAAGATGAATGCGGCCAAGTACAGAGATATCCTGGAAAAAACCTCTTCCAGAGTGCTCTGAACCTCAGACTGGGCCGAAGGTTCACCTTCCAACAAGACAATGACCCTAAGCACACAGCTAAAATAACAAAGGAGTGGCTTCAGAACAACTTTGTGACCATTCTTGACTGGCCCAGCCAGAGCCCTGACCTCAACCCAATTGAGCATCTCTGGAGAGACCTGAAAATGGCAGAGGATCCCCAAATCTAGATGTTAAAAACTTGTTGCATCATTCCAAAGAAGATTCATGGCTGTACTAGCTCAAAAGGGTGCTTTTACTCAATACTGAGCAAAGGGTCTGAATACTTATGACCATGTGATATTTCAGTTTTTCTTTTTTAATAAATTTGCAAAAATATCTACATTTATGTTTTTTCTCTGTCAAGATGGGGTGCTGAGTGTACATTAAGGGGAAATAAAATGAACTTTTTTGCTTTTAGCAAATGGCTGCAATGAAACAAAGAGTGAAAAATTTAAAGGGGTCTGAATACTTTCCATACCCACTGTATTAGTACTAAGCTAAACTAAGTTGTCCCTAGGGCTTTCTTTCCCTGATAACCCTACATATGTTTCACCTGCATAGCAGATAGGCTTCTTCTGGGGGCATATAACGTGGAGAATCATCTCAGGACAGAAGTGGTAGACTTAAAGGGAACCTGTCAGGGTTTTTTTCCACCCTAAACTGACCCTAGCTTGTGTAACATCACCTTTCCTATGGCACCCCTCACTAAGCTATCATTTGCTAAAAAGTCAAGTTATGAGATTGATGTTACACATTTAAACATTTATAGCTGGTTATGGACGCTATAACCTGCAGTGTACTGAAGAGTCACTAAATTCCATACACCAATTTCATGAAAAGCTCCTTCGGAAACAATAAATGTAAACACCTATCATAGGTTCACATCTGTGTCAGAGTCTCCAAATCAGCGGAGAGAAAAGTCTTGCACAGGGGACTTTTCTTTCCGCCAGTTTCAGTATAAAAACAGTGGAAACCCAACAGACACCCGGCAGACCCCAGTCTAAGGGGTCACGGGTACCCACTGTTTTAGAGAGCCTGGCACAAGTGTGAACAAGTGTGAACACTTCATTATATACATACAGTACATCAAAATGCTCACTATACCCCTTGATAATTTCTGTGAGGGATGTAGTTTCCAAAATGAGGTATCTTTTTGGGGGTCTCCATTGTATTGGTATTTTGGTGCCCTGCAAGTGCAACATGGCACACGAGAATTTTTCCAGTAAGAACTGCCCTACAAAAGTGAAATAGCGCTCTTTCCATTCTGAGCCCCCCCATGTATTGTCATGTTAATATAAACAGTACTAGAGAATGCCCAGGTCCCAGGTATTTTGGAAAGATATCAAAGATAGTAGCTAAGGGTGGGTTCACACCTGCACTTGCTATCCGTCCGTTGCCAATCCAGTGAAAATCTCGGTGAACTGGATTGGCATCGGATACAGACCGGACAGCGACGCATTGGTTAAAAACCCATTCATTTGAATGGGTTTTTAAAGCAATGCGCGGGTGTGCGCTTACACCCTCTGCGCTGCGAATCCTTTTTTTTTCGTCGGAAACAAAGTTGGACACGCAGGACTTTGTGTCCGACGAAAAAAAAAGGATTCACAGCGCAGAGGGTGTAAGCGCACACCCGCGCATTGCTTTAAAAACCCATTCAAATGAATGGGTTTTTAACCAATGCGTCGCTGACCGGTCTGTATCCGATGCCAATCCAGTTCGCCGAGATTTTCACTGGATTGGCAACGGACGGATAGCAAACGCAGGTGTGAACCCACCCTAAGGTGTGGTTCTTATAGAACTTTATATCCTTAAAGATGAGGCCCCACATTGTGGAAACACAGCTTTTTTTGTTGCAGTTTTTGCAGCGTTTTTTTTTTTTTTTTTTAGCTAAGAATGGCTACAAAGGGAATGGGAAATACATAGGAAACTCTGCAACAAAAAAGCTGCATTTCCCAATGTGGGACCTTAGCCTAGTTTTTCTCTGCAGATTTTCTTTCCTTATTAAACCTATAGGGAAATGTGCCAGTTTCTGCTGAGAAAAATGCCGGTGTTTTTGAAAACACAGTTTTTCCGCTGTGGATTTTTTTGGGGATTATCCCATCTACTTTGCAGGTATTGTAAAACGGTGCATTTTCTCAACGCGGATTTTCAGCCTTAGGCTAAGGCCCCACATTGTGCGGAAAAAAAATTCAGTGGAAACGCATTGAGTTTCTTTTGCAGTGTTTTTTATTGTGTTTTTCTCAGCAAATGTGCGTTCCCTTATTAAACCTACAGGGAAAATGCAAGCATTTCTGCAGGTATAAATGAAATGAAAACACAGCTTTTACGCAGTATTTTTTTTTCTGCAATGTGCGGATTGAATTGGCCAGAATCTCATTCACTTTGCTGGTACTGTAAAATGCTGCGTTTTTTTTCCTCTGCATTTCTGCAGCAAAAAATTAATCATGTTTTATTGCGCAGCATTTTCCATTGCATTTTCACAGAGTTTTTCTCTGTGGACTTTTGGTGTTTCCACAGGTATAATTGACATGCTGCGATTTTCAAAAATGTGGGTGTTTTTGAAAGCGCAGCATTTCCGCTGCAGGTTTTTTTTCTGAGTTTTTGCAATGTTGGGCTTCAGCCTAAAACTAAGAACCCATACAGCAAATCGCTGCAAAAAAACGCTGCAGAAAAGACCACAGTGGAAATGCATTGCGTTTTTTTCTGCAGCGTTTTTCCTCTGCGGACTTTCTGCTTCTAGTGAATCCCATGCACCATTGCAGAAAAATACCCACAGCAGAAACACTGTGATTTCCAAAATCATCTGTGAAAAGAGCTGCGGGAAAAACCGCAATGCATTTCTGCCACGGTTTTTCCCGCAGCGCTTTTTCGCTGTGGCCTGCTACCTGGGGACTTAGACTAAGGCTGTGGGAAAAAACGCAGCGTTTTACAGTCCCTGCAAAGTGGATGGGTTTCTAGCGAATTCTCGGGATTTCAGCTTCCCCTTGTTTCCAGCTCATTTCAGCTCAGTGCTTGCTCTAAACTGCACAGTTATCTCTGGATTTACATACATATATAAGGCTAGGTTCACATCTGTGCTCGGGTTTCCGTTTGGGGGGTCCCCAAGCAGAAACCTAATCCGCACAAAAAAGTGGTTCCCTTAGGAAACCCGTGGACCCCATAGACTATAATGGGGTCCGCGTGGTTTCTGTTCAGTTTCCGCCCGAAAAAGGCGAAAAATGCGGAGAGAAAAGCGCTGGTTGCAGTGCTTTTCTCTCCGCATTTTTCATGCAGAGAGGGGAACGGAATCCCCGTACGGTGTACAAGTGCAGATGTGAACCGAGCCTAACAGAGACACTGCCAAAAAAACTTATCTAGTCCTTATCAGTACTCACAAACTGAAAACTATATGCAGTGAGAGAAGTGAATATAGAATATAGCAGGACTGTAACCTAGGCAATCAGCTGTACACAATGAAATTTAGCTGATATTTGAGATGGAAATTCTCCTTAAGGCGCCCGCGCCAGAAATGCCGTGGCAAAAACTAGCGAATTCTAGGGAAAACATCCACATGTTTTTGGAAATCACAGCATAGTGGTTTCCCTATACACTAAAGGTATAATTGAGGCTAAGGTCCCACGTTGCAGAAAGCTTTTTCTTGTTACAAATTTTGTTGTGTTTTTTTTTTTATCAAAAGCCAGGAGTGGATTGAGCAAAAGGGAGAAGTATAAGGACTTCCTATATATCTCCGATATCCTTTTGTAGCCATTCTTGGCTTTGGCTCAAAAAAAAAAAAAAAAAACTAAAAAAAACTGCAACAAAAAAAAGCAGCATTTCCGCAATGTGGGGCCTTAGCTTGAAGCAGTTTTCCTCTGCGGACTTGGGAAAAGCTCTGCGGGAAAAGACATGCATTTCCGCCACAGTTTTTCCTGCATCACTTTTTTTGCTGGGGCCTTAGCCTTAATGCCACATGGTGGTTTAGAAAGAAATACCTAGGACTACTTCAAACTAGTCTTATATTCAAGGCACCTGCACAGGTAGATAACAGGCTAGTAGTTAATATCAGGAATAAAGCCTGTCAGATTTCTTTTAAGTATTATCAAAGCAGAATTTTTAGGTTACCATCGATGTGGGGTCAATTTCCAAACACATGGAGCAGAGGTCTAACCTATTGGAATATATAATAACATTAGACCTATATTAGACCTATATTTCCAATAAAATTTTCTTGTCTAGTCATTCATAAAAATTAGACTTGGGGAAGTAGTAGCTTTTACAGGAAATCCGCATAAATTTATAGAGCGTCTACTAACACCACATGAATAATCCGTAGATGCCCTGGCAACAAAAATTGGCATGTGTGAAAGTGATTTAATTTTATGTACATACTCTACTACTACTTGTTTTGACACAGGCTCGAAATGTATTTATCATATATTCGTCTATACCTGTACAGCATCAGATGCACACAAATACACTCCTGGCAATAGTTTCTGTGCCATGTCACACTGGTACTAGTGACAATGTGGTTCTTCTCACAGAAAAGGAAAATAGAAGCTGGCTTCACTCTGTGCAGTGGATTATGGTAATTAATCACACATCCTAAGCAATAATGTATATCACATTTACACCCTGTATGATGCTTGCCTTGCAATATTTCAGGTATAAACAAAAAACATCCATTTACTGGAACCGGTTCATTTACTGACAGAGCAGAACTCTTTAACTGTACTATGTACTCCTCTTCAGTCAGCAACCAAGCAATGAATCAGTATCATTTTGATTAATGTAAAACTGATAAATCACTTACATTTTGCTCATTACTCATTTACACTTACAACACTGAAGTCAATATTCTGACAGAGAAATTAATGATTTTTTTTGCAGTTACTGTAGCTGGGAAAGTTCAGAAAAACGCAGGTTGTTTATATGAACGATGAATAGATGCAATCCAGATATGAATTTGCAGAGAGAAAATGGAACACAACATCTTTTCTGGGTTATCTCTACCCATTCATGTATGTAGGGGAAACACACATTTATTTATTTTTTTTTTATGAAAACCACTATCAAGAATGCCCTTGATACAGAGATGTGGGGCCCAAAAGTTGTATCAAAAGTGTAACCCCTTTACTATTTTACCTCCTTTTAGCAACCAACATCAAGGACTCTTGAGATCCTTGAGATTGCAGCTCCTGTGTCATGGGCTTCGGTCACGTGCAGCACAGGACTTCTGGCGGTGAAGGCATGGTGTGCCCGAACAGACAGCGGCAGCAAACTATAAAACACTGGGGACAGATGAGTATGATTTTTTTTTATGTTACACCTTCCCTGCCTCATAGTAAAGAAGCTTACAACCCATGGCACTGTAGCTAATCTCCCTGGACATGGACAGAAGAGAAAAATTGATAAAAGATGCAACGCAGGATAGTCCTGATTATGGATAAACAGCCCCAATCAAGTTCCAAAGAAATTCAAGCTGTCCTGCAGGCTTAGGGTGCATCAATGTCAGTGTTAACTAGCCATTTACATTTGAATGAAATGAAACCCTATAGCAGGAGACCCAGGAGGACCCCACTGCTGACACAGAGTCTTAAAAAGCTAGATTGCAATTTGCCAAAATGTTTGTGAGTAAGCCAAAATCCTTCTGGGAAAATGTCTTGTGCACAGATGAGACCAAGATAAAGCTCTTTGGTAAAGCAGATCATTCTACTGTTTACCAAAAATGGAATGAGGCCAACAAAGAAAAGAACACAGTACCAACAGTCAAATATGGTGGAGGTTCAAAGATGTTTTGGGGTTGTGTTGCTGTCTCTGGCACTGTGTGCCTTGACTGTGTGCAAGGCATCATGAAATCTGAAGACTACCAAAGGATTTGGGGTCTAAATGACCCCAAACATACTTCAAAAAGCACCCACAAATGGATGGAAACAAAATGCTGGAGAGTTCTGAAGTCACCAGCAATGAGTCCGGATCTAACTCCCATTGAACACCTGTGGAGAGATCTTATAATTGCTGTTGGGAGAAGACACCTTCAAATATAAGAGACCTGGAGCAGTTTGCATAGGAAGAGTGGTCCAAAATTTCAGTTGAGAGGTGTAAGAAGCTTGCTGATGGTTATTGGAAGCGATTGATTTCAGTTATTTTTTTTCCAAAGGGTGTGCAACCAAATATTAAGTTGAGGGTTCCAGTAATTTTGTCCGGCCCATTTTTGGAGTTTTGCATGAAATTTTATCATTTTTGGAAAATGTTTTCTCCGTTTCTTTGTGCTGTTCCAGTACACACAAAGGAAATAAACATGTGTATAACAAAACATGTGTAATTGCAATAATTTTCTGGGGAGAAATACTTCATTTTCTGGAAAAATTTCAGGGTTGCCAACACTTACGGCCATGACTGTATATATATTTATAATTAGAACCAAATTTGTCATAGGTTGCCTATGAGAGCTGTTGGTAGATGGCTCATTAGGCCAGCTCCCTCCGTACACATATACACTTAATAAGAATACTTTAATTCTATTATACAGTTTTATATACAAGATGGTATATTAGTTACATTTTAATAAAGTGTAAGACCTATTTGCTTTTTATAAGTAGAAATGCACTTTGGCATTTTGATTTTAATTATACTAAATGTTGACATAATCCTTTGCATAATCTGTTTTAACATTTTTCAGCACATAGAGTGTGCAAAGTGCAGTGAAGCTCTCATTTGCTTATCATTAATTTATACACTATAAGATAAATTACACTGTTCGGATACTATAAATGAAATATACATATTCATGAGTAATAAAATGTCAGACAGTGTACAGACTGTATTAAACATTTGTATTATTCATTAATGATTAGATAATTGTTCTTAATATATATTGTATTACAATGAACACATGTAGAAAGTCTTCCACAAACACGTCTCCAATTAAGTGTTTGACAAGAATAATTAACCCATAATTAATGCTGGGCTTTAGACAGTAACCATCTACTTGATGTTCTTATTTTTATGCATTTCTATTACTTAATGAATAAGACAGACTTCATGTCCGACTTCAAAAATGTAGGTTAAACATCAAAGATTTTGTTATGAAGATTGGAAAAATAAATTGGTTTTGGACTTTGGTTACATGTTATATGTACAGTTCTCTGGCTATATTTCACAAAATTATATGTTTGGTAAAGGGAATGTATAGCCATTTTTTAAAATTTATTTATTAAAGGGGTTTTCCATTCTATGGTTGGTTTTTTTATAGTATCCAATCAGTGGCAGTCCAACATCCAGAACCTGTCAGCTGATTCTGCTGTCTCCCTGGCACGGAAACTACTGCATTGGACAGAACCAGAAGCAGCTCTGCTCTATTCAAGCAATAGGCCCAGAGCTGCAACCACATCCACTGTATATTGGGGGCATAGGGATACTCCAGCTCTGCACCTATTACTTGAATAGAAGGAGAGCTGCATCTGGTCCTGTCCAGTGCAGTTGTTTTCTCTGCCAGAAGGCAGCTAGATAGGCTGATTGCTGTGAGGTCTGAGTTGAGCAATTCTCCAGTGCTGCTGCAGAACCCTGGGGGGAGGGGCACAACAAGACAGTGAGCCCTGAAGCTGAACCCCCCCCCCCCCCCCCGCCACTGTCCCTGGCTAACTTGCCTGATCTGTCCTAGGCGACAGCCAGCAACTGGTCGACAGTCCCTTCTTAATATAAGTGGCAACACAGAACATGGACAGGACGAACAACAAAAAGAGAGGTCAGCTAGCCAAGGGGTCAGTAACAGACGAGCAATGCAGTACAGAATCAAAATCCAAGAGAATAGTCAAAGTCAAAGCTAGAGGTCAGGAATAGGAATACAGGTAACAAAACAGCAAGGAGTAAAGGCCATTACGCAAAAAGCAATAGCAAGCGCCAATGTGAATGCAAAGAATAAATAGGAAGAAAGAACCCGCCCCAGACTTGATAGAGCGATGGGCTGTCAATCACACAGGCATGGCTGAGATAAACTATTTGAGGAGCAGAGAGAAACAAAGGTGCAGGAGATGGGTGTGGCTGAAATTCAATTACATACTGAGCAACAAGAATCTTAAACAAGGAATCAAACTGAACATGCCTCCTGCACTGCAGCGTGCGGGCGGAGGGTGGTGCAGAGACCCGAACAGGCAGAGACGTTACACATTATAGATTTTTTCTATTTTCTTTTTTTTCTATAGTTGATTATAGGAGCTGCCATCTTACCCAAATGTCTCTTCTGCTTTGTAAATTTCTGCTTTATAGCACTATCATGGCCATAGGCTTTTCATTAAGGTCTATGGGAGAGTTCTCTAGAAAAACTCTGTGAAAAGGAGGGGGATTAGATATGCTGTGACATCATCTATTGCCATTAGTGAATGTAATGATGGCTCACTAATTAATTATTTACATTCTATTGTAATTTTGTGATATAAATGAAGTATTGGCAACTGTTAGTCTATTATTAGAATAGCCAGTCAGAGTGAAAATTGCAGGATTTAGTACTCATTTTTAAATAATAAAATAAGAAAACAATTTCCTTTAGGTAAGAGATCCTAAACATTTCTTTGTTTTCTACCAGTTGGTGCCATAAATTATTAACAGCAATCTACAGTAGGAACAGTAAAGACACACTAATGAGGGTGGGTTCACACTTGCAGCAGCACCTAAATGTCGGAAAACTGGATAGGCACAGGTTTGCGACGCATTGCTTGACCCCTAAAAGACCCGGCCATTTTTCGTTTTTGCATTTTCGTTTTTCCCTCCCCACATTTCAAGAGCCATAACTTTTTCATTTCTCAGTTCACAGAGTCACATGATGGCTTTTTGTTTGCGAAACAAATTGTACTTTGTAATGGCACCATTCAATATGCTGTGCAATGTACTGGGAAGCTGGAAAAAAATTCAGAATGAGGTGCAATTGGAGAAAAACTGCATTTGCGCCAATTTCATATGGGTTTAATTTTTACAGCGTTCACTGTGGTAAAAATGACATGTTAACTGTATTCTGCAGGTCAGTACGAACACGGCGATACCAAATTTATATAGTATTTGTAATGTTTTGATACCTTTTAAAAAATTAAAAGCTTTGCAAAATCGAAAAAAAAATTTGTGTCACCATATTGTGACACCTGTAACTTTTTCACATTTACATGTATGGAGCTGAGTATGGCGTATTTTTATGCGGGACAACATAACGTTTTTATTGATGCCATTTGGGGAAAGATCTGATGGCTTGATCACTTTTTATTCAATTTTTTATAGGAGGCAAAGTGTTGAAAAAAACGCTATTTGGCCATTTTGATTTTTTTTCACCGCTACGCCGTTCACCATATGGGAAAAATATTAAAATATTTTAATAGTTCGGGCATTTTGGAGCGTGGGGATACCTAATGTGTTTATGTTTACTTTTGTTTATTTACTTTTATATCTGATCTAGGAAAAGGGGGGTGATTTGAACTTTTGTGTTTTTTTAAATTTTTTTATACTTTTAAAAACTTTTTTTTTTCTACTTTTACTTGTATGATCAGACCCCCTAGGGACCTTGAAACCTAGGGGGTCTGATCCCTCATACTGCCTATACTTCTATTAGACGATGCCTCTGGCATCGCGTAATAGATCTAATGTAATGATAGGCCTGGGAGCCTTCAATAGGCTCCCGGCTGTCATGGTAACCAGTCGCCGCCCTCTGATGATGTTCTGGAGGGCGGCGATGGGGGGAAAATGGCTGCGCCCATGGCATCTGCGCAATTTAGATGCCGCGGTCCCGTTTGACCACTACATCTAAAGGGTTAAAAACCGCGATCAGTGCAGGCACCCACCTGAGCTCTCTCCATACATCGTCATGCGACTCAGGACGTACTATTACGCCCTGGGTCGCTAAGGGGTTAAAACCCCATTCACTTGAAATATTTAGTGTCTGGAGGAACAATTCTTATGGAGCTTCTAATAAAGGAGGTCCTGATCAGACACTCTTCTCTCTTGTCCATAAGGTGAGCAGGGATAGTTCCCATCTCCTGACTGCTGAATTACACAGGACTGTTCTAGCTGATTTTCTTCCAGTCTATAGCTCAAGGCTCTGGCTCAATGTCTCGGCTTTTCATCATACTCTGAGAGGAAGAGAAGACTCACTGTCTCCTTCCCTTCCCAGAACTATCTCTGTCACTGTCACTAAGCACTCATTCTACAGGCATAGATTTAAATGTTGTATACATAAAACAGCGCAAACATATTTCTCAAATGCACAGCCTATAATGGGACACTGCACATACACTCAATTCTTGTCATCCTTTAAAACTTATTAGCCATAAAATGATAATTACCTGCATACAAAACTGGGGGGCATTTCTTTCATATATCACATACACTCAGCCCTTCTATGTAGTAAAAGTACATGACAAGATCCACACTGAAATATACTAGCAAATACAGTAATTGTTTTCTAAGCCATGCAGCCTTTCACTGTCAAGAATGTAGCAGCTGGATAACGTCATGACAGATCAGTTGCCTTGAAGTAAACAAACATAAAACTCAGAAACTGAGTCCTTCCATTTTGTAATATTATATCACGTGTAATTTTGTTATTAGGGAAAGCAATTTAATCACACCAAGCTTATTTGCAATTACACTATTGAACTGTTACCTATTAAGTTTTATAAGAAAAATGTGCTGCACATTGTCTTTGTTCACTTGGTGTTACTACATTGTGTTCATGTGATACAGCCATAATTAAAGATTCAAATTAGCAATTCTCAAATTAAAGTGTTCACACTTAGGGCAAAGACATGTGTGGCGCCAGCTGCACTTTGGGCTGACCCACTGTTGTTCTCTGTTGACATATTGTAAGGTTTATTGACTACTCCCTGTGATTTGCAACCAGCAGCATGGTTTGGGGGGTTACTGTGCTGCCAGTAACCAGTCACAGGAACTAATTAATTAATTTTTAATTAATTAAAAATTAATTCATCTTTAATCTTTAAATGAAAACACCGGCAGCCTAGCCCTGAGCGCAGCCAGAGCAGCAACATGTGGCAGCACCCTCACCATTAGAATTCATCCTATTAATACAATGCCCCAGATTTACAAAAAAAATTCATTTAGACAGGCAGTCTGAAAATCAGCCAAATTTATCACAGTGGCTGATGCTGGATGTTAAATCTGATGTATCTTTAGACTGTCTAGTCTAAGTTTATACCACCTTTAGTTGGCTTATTCTGAGACAATTTTACAAACAAATTTTTGGCACATCATGAAGAATTTAACCCCTTCCCACTGCAGGCATTTTTTGATTTTTGTTTTTGACTCCTCATCGTCCAAACTTTTTTATTTTTCTGTTCACAGACCTGTATGAGAGTTTAATGTTAGCAGAACAAATTGTACTTTGCAATGGTACCATTTAATATTCTGCTCAATGTACTGGGAAGCTGGAAAAACATTCAGAATGGTGTGCAATTGGAGAAAAACTGTGTTTGCACGACTTTCTTATGGCTTTGTTTTTTACGGTGTTCACTCTGCAGCCAAAACTATATTATCTGTATTCTATGGGTTGGTATAATTACGTGGATACCAAAATTCTATAGTTTTATTTATGTTTTAACCCCTTAAAAAAAATCCAACTTTGCCAAAAAAATTTTTCTTGGACTCGCCATATTCTGACACCCTTAAACTGTAACTTTTTTATATTTCCATGCATAGGGATGCATGAGTTGTCTTTTTTGTGGCGCCAGATGCACTTTTTAGTTATATCATTTTGAGGAATGTCTAATGCCCTAATCCCTTTTTATTAAAATTTTTATGGAGAGAGAGAGAGAGAGAGACGAAACAGTGAAAAAACGCTGGTTTGACTCTTTTGATTTTTTTTTCCCAACTACGGCATTCACCGTATGGGAAAAATATTTGTATAAGTTTGTAGACCAGATATTTTCCGATACCTAGTGTGTATAATACAGCAAAGACACAGCGGTTATGGTGGCTCTCAGCTTCTGAGTGGCTGCCATATTTAAATACCCAACAAGGGTTAACCAACTCCCCATTTTTATGAGAAGCCACACCCACATGTCTAGGAAGTCAGAAAAATTTGCACTTATACTAAATTTGCCAAGATGTGCCTAAGATGAGTCACATTTATACCAGAGTCTAGTTGTAAACACAATAGAAAATCTGGACCACTAAGTTTGTTTTATGGGCCATGGTGTTGGCCAGTCTTCCATTTTGCCTTGCAGTGCAGATTCCTTTTAGGCTAAGGCCCATGTTGCAGAAATGCAGCGGTTTTTGTTGCAAATTTTGCTGCGGTTTTTGAGCCAAAGCCAAAAGTGGATTGAGCAAAAGGGAGAAGTATAAGAACTTCCTATATTTCCCATTCCTTTTGTAGCCACTCTTGGCTTTGGCTTAAAGAACCGCAGCAAAATCTGCAACAAAAAAAGATGCTTTTCTGCAATGTGGGGCCTGAGCCTTAATCCTCTTTTTACACACTGAACCCTCCACTGTCAGGACTTGCCTACACTTTTGTAGCTATTTAATGACCAAATTGCTTTACTTGCTGAAAAATAAGCTTTGGGACAGAAGCTTAAGCTTGGATCATCATCGTTTTATTCCTATTTACTATGTGATTTCCATACTAGTGAGATACATCTGAAGTATTACATTTTTCTGATCTGAATTCAACCCATGTTAAATGGAAACATCCCAAACCGAAAGTATCAGTTTGAAGACCCGGTGGACACCTTTTATTATTATCTAGTATTTCTAATTAATTTAATAATGCAGTTATAATCAATATCTACGCTAACTTAGTTTTCTCTATTTCCACTACTAGCCCCACGGGCAGCCCCCTACTTCACATATGCGCAATAGCGCTGTGAAAACATTGTGACTATTAGCTACAATTAGTTTTCCAGCCAGCGCTAACCCATTATTCTCCTTTATCCCCTTTACCAGTCGTACGGGCTGTCAGCTGATTGTAAAACACATGCGGCAGCCCAGCACTTCACGCATGCGCATTAATGCAGTGAAATTATCATATAGTCTAAGTAAGCGGGCTTTTTTGTCACGCATGCACATTAGCACAGAAGGAACGCTAAGCTGAAAAGTCAGCGTATTTTGAGTGCTCTAGAAAAGACAGACGAAATCCTACACTGGATCCTTTCTATCTAGATCCCTAAGGTCCTTCTAATATGGAGATGTAACTATTTAAGAGACTATGAATATGTTGTTATGTAGTGTTATTATGTGATATGTAGCCCCTCCCTAAAGGGGTGTTTTTTATCATCACTCATCCTTTAAATATATTGCAAGTAGGGTGCCTTTTTATCTTTTGCCATTTATATGCACTTGAGGAAGGGGTTGTATCCCCGAAATGCTGTATTGTGTTGTGTATTTTGAGCAATAAAGGATTTTTGTTTTGGAAAGCGCGGATGCTGTTCTACCTTTTCTGGGGAGGATTCCTTCCATCAATACTTATCTGTTTACTGTCGTCTGGATATCAACACCAAAACGAGTAGAGGTCCTGCTGCTTCCTGATACAATAGTGTCTATATGCTATTACAGCGGTTGTGACTTATCACAACCTACAAAGGTGAGAGTACATCCTGACCACTTTATCACATCTAGTGCGAGTGTACTCTGTATACTTGGGAACCACTTTAACTATTTTGAGCACCACCATCTTTCAACCTCAAACAGTATTACGCTATGTGCCGCTCGGCGTACCATTTTTTTTTTTGTTTTTAGATTATTCTTCCTTGCAGATCCTCTCCAGTTCCATCAGGTTGGATGGTGAATGTTGGTGGACAGCCATTTTCAGGTCTCTCCAAAGATGATCAATTGGGTTGAGGTCAGGGCTCTGGCTGGGTCAGTCAAGAATGGTCACAGAGTTGTTCCGAAGCCACTCCTTTGTTATTTTAGCTGTGTGCTTAGGGTCATTGTCTTGTTGGAAGGTGAACTTTCAGCCCAGTCTGAGGTCCAGAGCACTCTGGAAGAGGTTTTCTTCCCGGATATCTCTGTACTTGGCCGCATTCATCTTTCCTTCAATTGCAACCAGTCATCCTGTTCCTGCAGCTGAAAAACACCCCCATAGCATGATGCTGCCACCACCATGTTTCACTGTTGGGATTGTATTGGGTAGGTGATGAGCAGTGTCTGGTTTTCTCCACACATACCGCTTAGAATTAATGCCAAAAAGTTCAATCTTCGTCTCATCAGACCAGAGAATCTTATTTCTCATAGTCTGGGAGTCCTTCATGTTCCTCACGGTAAGGAGTACAGTCATGGCCAAAAGTTTTGAGAATGATACAAATATTAATTTTTACAAAGTTACTGCTTCAGTTTTTCTAATGGCAATTTGCATATACTCCAGAATGTTATAAAGAGTGATCAGCTTAACAGCAATTACTTGCAAAGTCAATATTTGCCTAGAAAATGAACTTTATCCCCCAAAACACATTTCAACATCATTGCAGCCCTGCCTTAAAAGGACCACCTAACATCGTTTCAGTGATTGCTCCATTAACACAGGTGTGGGTGTTGATGAGGACAGGGCTGGAGATCAATCTGTCATGATTAAGTAAGAATGACACCACTGGACACTTTAAAAGGAGGCTGGTGCTTGCCATCATTGTTTCTTCTGTTAACCATGGTTATCTCTAAAGAAACACGTGCAGTCATCATTGCACTGCACAAAAATGGCCTAACTGGGAAGAGTATTGCAGCTAGAAAGATTGCACCTCAGTCAACAATCTATCGCATCATCAAGAACTTAAAGGAGAGAGGTTCCATTGGTGCCAAAAAGGCTCCAGGGCGCCCAAGAAAGACCAGCAAGCGGCAGGACCGTCTCTTAAAAGTGTTTCAGCTGCGGGATCGGGCTACCAGCAGTGCAGAGCTTGCTGAGGAATGGCAGCAGGCAGGTGTGAGTGCATCTGCACGCACTGTGAGGCGGAGACTCTTGGTCTCAAGGAGGGCAGCAAAGAAGCCACTTCTCTCCAGAAAAAACATCAGGGACAGACTGATATTCTGCAAAAGGTACAGGGAGTGGACTGCTGAGGACTGGGGTAAAGTCATTTTCTCTGATGAATCCCCTTTTCGATTGTTTGGAACATCTGGAAAACAGCTTATTCGGAGAAGAAGAGGTGAGCGCTACCACCAGTCTTGTCTCATGCCAACTGTAAAGCATCCTGAAACCATTCATGTGTGGGGCTGCTTCTCAGCCAAGGGAATCGGCTCTCTCACAGTCTTGCCTAAAAACACAGCCATGAATAAAGAATGGTACCAGAATGTCCTCCAAGAGCAACTTCTCCCAACCGTCCAAGAGCAGTTTGGCGCTCAACAATGCCTTTTCCAGCATGATGGAGCACCTTCCCATAAAGCAAAGGTGATAACTAAATGGCTCAGGGAACAAAACATAGAGATTTTGGGTCCATGGCCTGGAAACTCCCCAGATCTTAATCCTATTGAGAACTTGTGGTCAATCATCAAGAGACGGGTGGACAAACAAAAACCAACAAATTCAGACAAAATTAAAGCATTGATTCTGCAAGAATGGACTGCTATCAGTCAGGATTTGGTCCAGAAGTTGATTGAGAGCATGCCAGGGAGAACTGCAGAGGTCCTGAAGAAGAAGGGTCAACACTGCAAATATTGACTTGCTGCATTAACTCATTCTAACTGTCAATATAAGCTTCTGTTACTCATAATATGAATGCAATTATATTTCTGTATGTGATAAAAACATCTGACAAACACACATAAAAACCAGAGGGCAGCAGATCATGTGAAAATATAATATTTGTGTCATTCTCAAAACTTTTGGCCATGACTGTACAGCTGAGGTGGGAGAGTCTGTCCATAGGACAACAATCAGTCGTATACTGCACAAATCTGGCCTTTATGGAAGAGTGGCAAGAAGAAAGCCATTTCTCAAAGATATCCATAAAAAGTCTTGTTTAAAGTTTGCCACAAGCCACCTGGGAGACACCCCAAACATGTGGAAGAAGGTGCTCTGGTCAGATGAAACCAAAATCAAACTTTTTGGCCACAATGCAAAACGATATGTTTAGCGTAAAAGCAACACAGCTCATCACCCTGAACACACCATCCCCACTGTCAAACATGGTGGTGGCAGCATCATGGTTTGGGCCTGCTTTTCTTCAGCAGGGACAGGGAAGATGGTTAAAATTGATGGGAAGATGGATGGAGCCAAATACAGGACCATTCTGGAAGAAAACCTGTTGGAGTCTGCAAAAGACCTGAGACTGGGACGGAGATTTATCTTCCAACAAGACAATGATCCCAAACAAAGCAAAATCTACAATGGAATGGTTCACAAATAAACGTATCCAGGTGTTAGAATGGCCAAGTCAAAGTCCAGACCTGAATCCAATTGAGAATCTGTGGAAAGAGCTGAAAACTGCTGTTCACAAACGCTCTCCATCCAACCTCACTGAGCTCGAGCTGTTTTCCAAGGAAGAATGGGCAAGAATTTCAGTCTCTCGATGTGCAAAACGGATAGAGACATACCCCAAGCGACTTGCAGCTGTAATCGCAGCAAAAGTTGGCGCTACAAAGTATTAACTTAAGGGGGCCGAATAATATTGCACGCCCCACTTTTCAGTTTTTTATTTTTTACAAAAGTTTAAAATAACCAATAAATTTTTGTTCCACTTCACAATTGTGTCCCACTTGTTGTTGATTCTTCATCAAAAAATTAAAATTTTATATCTTTATGTTTGAAGCCTGAAATGTGGCAAAAGGTTGAAAAGTTCAAGGGGGCCGAATACTTTCGCAAGGCACTGTATATATATATATATATATATATATAAAACACAAAGACCAAAATTCATGATAGGTGATGAATACAGCTTATCTACTCCCTTTACTACATAGTTACATCAATGGAAATCTTAAGTGTATTGTGTCTATGGTCCATGTGGCTACTGTAAAGCATATCTATAATTGTAGTTAGCAGCAGCTCAATGGCTGCCTTAATAATCATGTACAGAAAATAGAATAACAAATCTACAATAATGGAAAACATTGCAAAAAGCAATATGTTTTTCCATCTTGTTTTAATTGGTAAAATATATAGGTAATAGATTCCATTTAAGGGCCTAGTTAGGCTTGGAAAAACATGGCTGGCTTCTATATAAAACTGTGCAAGACTTGCCCACAGTTTGTGTCCCATTCATTTCAATATAGCTGGGCTGTAGTAACAGACCCGATCTATGGCCAGGAATAGAGACATTTCTGGAAAAAAAGCAGCCATGTTCTCTAACTTTTCCCTAATCTATCCCACCCATACAACAAAGTTAAGAGGAAAGCTGCAGAAAAAAAAGTGTCAACCTACTGTGTCTCCTCTAATGGCAGAGTTTAAGATTTCTTTTTTCACAGAATGAAAAAAAAGAGAAAAAAAAAAAAAATTTAAATCAGATTCAAATAGTAAACTCCTCACAATATTGTAGAGGGGAATTAAAGCACATACAGAGGAACAAGAGTTAATATCACTGGTGGATCAAGCTAGTATGATCTGCCTACGCTGTTGTATTGCAATGCGAAACAATTTACTTGAATTATTGGGCGTGCATGTGTTTTGCAGTGCCTTTATCCTCTGTTACTGCCTACAATAAATAAATAATAACTGGTGACAGTGTAGGAATAATAAATTCATTAATAACCAGCATTAGGGCTCGATTTTGTGGGATACGTTTTGTTTTAACTGGCACCATAATGGGGTACATATAATTTACTGAAAACATTTTTCTTAGGGGAAAATTGAAAACAAAGCAGCAATTCTGCAATTTTTTGTGGTTTAATTTTTCTTACTATGTGGTATAAATGAAATGTTAACTTTATTCTGTGAATTGAAAACAATTACGGTGATATAAAATTTTTATAGTTTATGTTTTTCAAATAAAACACTTTTTTACTGGCTGCAATTCTTTATTTTATTGTAAAAATAAAACAATATTCTAAAGGTTTCTCTACTGCTTTATATAAACAAAATTTCTCTTGGAGCTATTTGGTATGACTTAAAGAAAATAGTCACTTTATGAAAATACGCTGAACTTAAAATAAAAGACTTAGAAGATATAATCACAATTTATCATGAATATATTTTCTTCAAGGTCTAAACAAAAAGGACATTTTGTAATCGATGATGAATATTGCAGATTGTCAGATACTAAAATCCTTATTTTATAAAATGTCACATTGCTTCTGTGATGAATGCACATTCAGCTAATTTTATTTCCTTTTAGTTTTCATGACTGTCAAGTTATGTATGGGTTTTGGGTACATATAACTTTCAACTATATATGATGTGGTGTAACTGTTATTCAACCTTCAGATTTTTGTACATGAAGTGACTGAATTATTATTTTCATACATTTATCATGTAAGTATAGGGTTGAATAGGGCCTTGGTGTGCCATTTGAATGGTTATGGTATATATGAACCCTGCTACCTCTGCACCCACTATAGCTACGTCCCTGGCTCCTGACAAGCTCTGCATTTGTTTACATCTACTATTCTTAGCTTAATCCTCTTCTCTACTACATTGTACTTTGTGCTGCACTCAGAACTAGCTGCAAAATACCATCTACTCCACCTCCCTCTTGCTCACAAAGGCCTCCGACTCCAAGCCAAGGAGCAGATGTGTCTAAGCAGGTGACGTGACATTACGTCACTACTTCCTCTTTTCAGTCACAGAAAATGCCTCCTTTCTGGACTGCTCGTCTCCTTCCTTGCTGACACCACCCCTTTACAGCCAGAAGATCATGACCATTACTCTGTGGAAGAACGATGCTTCACAGGAAGCCTGGAAATTGCATTGCCGTGGGCCATGTGGCATGTGCTGGAAACAGGGGAATGGCAGCATACAGATAGAAAAAATGGGTGTTGTTCAAGATAAAAGAAATCTTAATTTTTCATGGAATCTCTTATATGCTTAAACTGGTGGCCCTCACTAGCTATACATTGCTGTAATCTAGTTTTTACACTCAATTACAAGTCTCACCTGGCCCTGTATTCTTGTGGTTGCATCCATGGCGGCATCCATGGCGCGAACAAAGACAAATGGCATCAGTTTCAAGTGACCTTAATCAAGTAACTGTGCTGTTGGTTCCATATGGTCAACCCTGGTATAGTTCTGAAGTAACTGTTGTAGTGTAAAAGATAGGTCCAGTTACCTCTTTGTTCTTCAATTGTTGCAAGGGGGTTTTAGTAATAAACATAGTTGTGCCTATGTTTGGCAACAAGTTGGCTTCATTGGAACAGTTTTTTCAGTAATAATGCCATCTTGTGTTTCTGCATTCAAAAGTACCTCACAAGATTATAAATGCCAATTTAGATCATCCTCTATATGTTCACACAATGGAATTTTTCCTGGTATACACATATGGTATAATAGGAATAGACATGTAACATAACTTTACCTTATACACTAATTTGTGTTGCCCATGCAAAAATATTTATAGAAGAACTATCCAAATTACTAGTTAGTTCCATAGTCTTACCATTCAATATATATGAAAGCTTTCAGCCGTGAATGTATCACAGAATTATTTTGATCAAATTTTTTGGTTTTATGCAATTTGGTAAATTGGAGCAAACAGCAAATGCAACAGGGATAAAATAGGAACAGGTAGATGCAGATATTTTTCATTAATAAACACCTAAAAAAAAATAATAGTGATTTACCATTGAATTGCATGATAAAGTAGTGCTTCATTTTACCAATGAATACAATTAAAATAAACTAGTAATGACATAGCACAGGGAGATAAGTAGGTATTAGCAGTTTTCACTGAATTTTGGCACATCACAACATGTGTGGAAAGAGATGTGAGAAGAGTGTTCTAAAAATATTGTAAAGAAAAAAATGTGTGCGTATGTATATGTTTATCCAAGTATCTTTAACTCTAAATGTATATCTATATATGTACGTATACAACAAACTATATATTTATACCATAGGTCCAAATGTCACAAAATGTGCAATAATATAGTTACAGCGGTGCTTAAAAGTTTGTGAACCAGAATTTTTTTCCGATATTTCTGCATAAATATAACCTAAAATTACATCACATTTTCATACAAGTCCTAAAAGTAGATAAAGAGAATTTCTCTGTTATTTATGACAGATATTTATGCATACTTTGACAACAGGGTGTTACTATTCAGTTTGCCAAAAGAACACTGTTCATACATAGTCTGACACCATTAGCACGGATTGGATAGTGTCAGAAAGTGTAGAAGCACACTTCTGACTGGTAACACCTAGTTATCAATGTATACATTATTTTCTAGGGGATATAGCATTGTGCAAAGTTGTAATAAAAGAGGTTTTGGAATTTAACAGGAACAGAATAATTTATTAAAACAGACATGTCAAAAGAGCCAACAAATCCTCTTCAGAGAGGTTGTAAAAGATTGGGAAACCAGGAAGATTAGGAAATGGTACCACCTTGTCCACAGACAGTCTCTGGTACTGAAGCTCAGCCCTATTGCCTTTAATGGGGCTGAAATGCAATAATATAATAGTTTTTGTTTCCTTTAAGGGGAATGCTATATAATAATTTCAGAATATTTTCTAAAAAATTAGCAAACACCTTGACCCATAGAGTTAGCATTGAACCCATACTACTATATCATATATATCATGAAATCAAGTTTCCCTAACATGTTTGCATCATATAACTGTGTATTGACATCAGGCTAGTATACAGGACATGCAGTAACACATATAGAACATTATGTATGTGTTGGCAATTGCTTCTAACAGCCCTACGAGGGAAATACACAGTGTCAATAGACACTTTATGCTTTAATTTTTTGAGTACATGTGTTTTTATAACCACTATAAATAAAACTCAGACTGTACAATAGTGAACAATAGAGTTACAGGGTATTTAACATATAATGTAACATAAAGCATAAACTGTGGGGACATATTACGTATACAGATAAAAGTGAACAACAAAGAGGAGGTAAATATTTATTTGATTTGTACCCAACATTTACAACTTCTCATATGCTGTGGATAAAGTATTCTTAAAGAGTAACTGACGTTTCCATTTCTTTCATAACTCAATAGACAAGCAACAATGACCGATAAATGCCTCTAGCTTCACTTATCAGACTTCTCCCATGTTCCCCAGCCCTCAACCTCCCACTCTCAATTCACTCCTCTAATCCAACTTTAATGGATACAGGTCAGGAACTTACTAGAGATCAGGTTACAGAAGCTGCCCACAGAAGTCTATTGAAACGGGAGGATGAGGTGTGAGCAGGTAAAGAAAGCCAAAGCTACAGAGGCAGATGCTGCTGCTAGTTTATGTTATTGACTTATCTCACTCCAGGGTCAGATTCACATCTAAACTGCTCAGTACTAGCGTGCAATGTCACGTCAGTCACTCTTTAAGTTACTTGAAGGGCGGTACCTTCAAAACATATCACATGAAAAGATATACCTTTTATAGTCTGATCAAGAAAAGGCCATCTCAATTTCTTATACAGTATAACTCAAGTAACAGGGATACATGTAAAATGAAGGCATAGGAAATTAATCTCAAAAAGGAATACACTGAAGTTTGTCAAGTGACAGAAAAGCCCTTGTGTTAAAAATTAAATCCATTCAGTTTTCCTTATTCAACCCAACTGAGATTTAGGCATTGTGCAATGAAAGCAAACATATCAGAGACTTCCTCAATCACTTTAGCAGTTGGCTTCCCTGCCCCGTGGCCAGCTTTGGTATCAACATGGATAAGGAGAGGATTGGTTTGCTTTGCATTTTGGCCAACAATATATTGCAGAGTAGCGATAAATTTCAAAGAGTGTAAAGGAACAACTCTGTCATCATGGTCAGCCGTGAGCAGCAACGTTGCTGGATATTGTTTCCCATCTCCTTCTGGAACCTTAATATTATGAAGTGGTGAGTATCTGTAATGAGAGCACACAAAATGAGAATTATGCTACTACATACTAAAATACAAGGTGTATGCTAGTCGGCCTACATAATACTGGTTTCACCAGCACATATGACTGCCTAAATATATGGACATTTACCCCCTTCCCAACATCTGTAATAATAGTACAGGAGATATAGGGTACTTAATACTATAACCATGGGCAGCGATCTGTTAGTATGATAGGCTTGTCATTACATTAGTTCTATTTTAGGCTGCACACCCTCCACCGGGCTGTGCGCCTAGGAGGAGAAATGTATGCCAGCTCATAGCTGGCATAAATAATGATATGTCTGGCAGCGCTGATGGCCCCACACCCTGCCTGCCATTGCCACATTCACTTTTTGGGAACATGGGAAAGGCGGTGCAGAAGTAAAAAAAAAGTCACAATTTTTTTGTGGAGAACACTGATTTGCGCAAATA
Source organism: Leptodactylus fallax (assembly GCA_947044405.1). Classification (NCBI taxonomy): domain Eukaryota; kingdom Metazoa; phylum Chordata; class Amphibia; order Anura; family Leptodactylidae; genus Leptodactylus; species Leptodactylus fallax. The sequence continues at coordinate 8,144,971 of CAMRHE010000024.1, forward strand.
ATTGTGACTTTTTCTGCCTTATACACCATAAAACTGGCGTACAAAGCATAATAAATCTGTCTCATTGTTCGTTTCACCTAATAAAATAATGTATATAATGCTAATAAATGGCATTTATGGAACAGTAAAAACCTGCAGACCACTGCTATCCAAGATTAATCTCAATGTTCATCTCACATCAACACTTGAATAATCTTCAAGTTTTGTACAATGTTCTGTGGAGTCACAAACTCTTTGGACTACACAGACCTCGTGTATGCTGTTATGAAAACAAGGAGAAGACATCTTACCAAAAGTCAACCATGGCAGTGAAAGGGTGAGGATTTTACTCTTACTCTTGGAATCTGCCTCAGGACAATAAAAAAAAACTGAAATGCTATATGTCTTCTACCAATAAAGAGATGAGAATGTTTGGCCATCTGTAAGCTAAATTTTAATACCGCAGCTGGAAAATGCTTCAAAATACAAAAATATGGCTAATTACGGTAGGGCTCAAGCCCCTAACATGAACCAGAAAGAGATGCTATGACAGAGCCTAAAAGCAAAAGTCAAAGAAAGGCCTGGAAAGAAAACGTGGTTTAAACAACACTGTGAAATCTGGAAACTTTTTTTTATCTACAATTACTACTGCTAAGGGTGGCACAAGTAGCTAAGCTTAAGGGTGCTGTTAGTATTTTGCAAGGATGACACGGGCGTTGGATGAAATTATTCTTAAAAATTGAAAGGTCACCTTTGCTCATATTCTGGTGGCTAGTATGAAAGAGCTGGGTACTTTCAAAGATATATATGAGTCAGATTTCCTATTATCAAATGTAACCATAAAGCAGTGACAGTAAGCCCCAGCACAAGTGCCAATAGTGGCACAGGAGCTTTGATGACCACTCCATCCCAATTCTGTCAGCCTCTGGGGCCTGTACATACTGGTTCCGTCCATAAATCAGCACACCATACAAAAAAGGTTGCCTACCCCTGACCTAAAGTATGTGTGCTTTCTTTCCTCTTAGCTCAAAACAAACCAAGATTAGTGTAGAAAGATAACCAGCTTTTGAAAAAAAAAAAGATTTCTTTCTTTCTTTAACGCTGGTCATGTCGTGCCACTAATCCTAGGACATCTTGAGCCAAGAAGTAAGGGAAGGGTGACACATCTGTAGTACAGAAACTTATGTCTACGTAGGCTTCTTATTTTTATTGTTACACTATACAAAACACTTACCATAGCTTTCTACTCTGGATCATGAAGGAATGTGAAATAACCAATCTAGTTTACAACAAAACAATTTAATAAGCCTAATAATTTACAATTGAGCTACTTTTCACACTTACTTGTATAGCCATTCAAAATGTTCTTTATTGTCGGAGCAGCCATAGTCTGTTGTCCATGCATGACCAATAGTGAACTTGTGGAACTTCAACATGTCCATTACACCAACCTGTGCAATGGCACATCTGAAGAGCTCTGGTCTCTGATTAGCACACGCAGCTATAAAATAATATTAACACACATTTTATACATTCAGGCACCTCATAAATCATGCATTAAGATAAATGCTTCAGATTACCACTTTCCATCAGATAATCCATAACTCATTATACGTATACAACTTTCAGATTCATTTTTGAAAAATTGTTAAGTGCAAATGTATTGGGATCATTTCCAACTAAACAGTGAGTGGAATTTGCAACTCACCTTAAACTTCACCATCAGATCTACTGGGCACATTTTATAATAGATTGCCACTTGAAATTAAAGTGGTTTTGCCATCTAAGAAAGTTATTCCTTATCCATAGGTCAGATGGGCATCCAACTGATCAGACCTTACATTGATAAGGAAAACAGGAATTTTTGTTTGATCTGCAAGTTATCCCCTGTCCTATGAACAGCGGACAACTTGCTCAGATGGCAAAGGCCCAGTGGGAAGGAAAAATGGGACCCAGTGAATCCAAACAATGGCAGGAGCTCTTGGACTATACGCCTAAATTAGTTTAAATTAATAAATGACAAGATACATTTGGGCTGGCCACTCTAGAGCTGGTTAGGCACCAAATTTTATTTGCAGGTCTTGTGTAACTGTATAAATTGCTTGATAACTATAACATGTATCATCTATTCCTTATATGCTTTCTTATTGACATTCCGCCATATGTCTAGTACAGTGGGAAAAAAAAGTATTTAGTCAGCCACCAATTGTGCAAGTTCTCACACTTAAAAAGATGAGAGAGGCCTGTAATTGACATCATAGGTAGACCTCAACTATGAGAGACAAAATGAGAAAACAAATCCAGAAAATCACAATGTCTGATTTTTTAAGAATTTATTTGCAAATTATGGTGGAAAATAAGTATTTGGTCACCTACAAACAAGCAAGATTTCTGGCTCTCACAGACCTGTAACAACTTCTTTAAGAGGCTCCTCTGTCCTCCACTCATTACCTGTAGTAATGGCATCTGTTTGTAATTGTTATCAGTATAAAAGACACCTGTCCACAACCTCAAACAGTCACACTCCAAACTCCACTATGGTGAAGACCAAAAAGCTGTGGAAGGACACCAGAGACAAAATTGTAGACCTGCACCAGGCTGGGAAGACTGAATCTGCAATAGGCAAGCAGTTTGGTGTGAACAAATCAACTGTGGGAGCAATCATTAGAAAATGGAAGACATACAAGACCACTGATAATCTCCCTCGATCAGGGGCTCCACACAAGATCTCACCCTGTGGGGTCAAAATGATCTCAAGAACGGTGAGCAAAAATCCCAGAACCACACGGGGAGACCTAGTGAATGACCTGCAGAAAGCTGGGACTAACGTAACAAAGGCTACAGTCAGTAACACATTATGCCGCCAGGGACTCAGATCCTGCAGTGCAAGACGTGTCCCCCTGCTTAAGCCAGTACATATCCAAGCTCGTCTGAAGTTTGCTAGAGAGCATTTGGATGTTCCAGAAGAGTATTGGGAGAATGTCATATGGTCAGATGAAACCAAAGTAGAACTGTTTGGTAGAAACACAACTCGTTGTGTTTGGAGGAGAGTGAATGCTGAGTTGCATCAAAAGAACACCATACCTACTGTGAAGCATGGGGGTGGCAACATCATGCTTTGGGGCTGTTTCTCTGCAAAGGGACCAGGACGACTGATTCGTGTACATGAAAGAATGAATGGGGCCATGTATTGTGAGATTTTGAGTGCAAACCTCCTTCCATCAGCAATGGCATTGAAGATGAAACATGGCTGGGTCTTTCAGCATGACAATGATCCCAAGCACACCGCCAGGGCAACAAAGGAGTGGCTTCGTAAGAAGCATTTCAAAGTCCTGGAGTGGCCTAACCAGTCTCCAGATCTCAATCCCATAGAAAACCTTTGGAGGGAGTTGAAAGTCCGTGTTGCCCAGCGACAGCCCCAAAATATCACTGCTCTAAAGGAGATCTGCATGGAGGAATGGGCCAACATACCAGCAACAGTGTGTGCCAACCTTGTGAAGACTTACAGAAAACGTTTGACCTCTGTCATTGCCAACCAAGGATATATAGCAAAGTATTGAGCTGAACTTTTGTTATTGACCAAATACTTATTTTCAACCATAATTTGCAAATAAATTCTTTAAAAATCAGACAATGTGATTTTCTAGATATGTTTTCTCATTTTGTCTCTCATAGTTGAGGTCTACCTATGATGTCAATTACAGGCCTCTATCATCTTTTTAAGTGGGAGAACTTGCACAATTGGTGGCTGACTAAATACTTTTTTTCCCCACTAGAAAAAAAAAAACATACAAAGAACTAATGATGTTCTAGCTTAAGTAAGCACATTTGTACAGTAATATAAAAAGGACAAATAATCTTTTTCAAGGAAAGTTGAAAAAACACTCCCAGGAAACTCTTTTTGGTAATGCTGTGTGAATCCACAAGCAGCCCCGAATGTTCCTTGTCTGTGCTGTGGCTGTTCATATCTATGCATTAGGAGACTATTCTTAAAAATAGATTAGAAAAAGCAGTGGACATTTACTGATCTATGCCACCTTCCTTCTCCTTCTGGATGCAGTGCCTGGCAGCTGCTTCACCAGGTGGGAAGGGAAAGATGAGGGAAGCCCATTCTAGGACGTGGTGAGACTTGCATCTGTCAGAAACTTACAGCATATGCTAATGCTATCCTATATGCCCACAATGTCAGATATTGTAATACCCCTTTAAAGTCCACTTTACTGTTGCAAAGTTTAGCCCTTTCTGTGTCATGGGTATGGATTTAGGGGATTTTATGGCTAGTGACACAAATGTCAAAGGTACTGTTTAAAAATAACCTCAATGAGCTCAAAATCATGGACTAGGGGTGTAAGGTTGGGATCATTTTACACTTTATTAACACCACAGATTTTTTTGGTGATAGTTTTAATAGTCCTTTATATTCGTATTAAAAGAAAAACAAGTAGATTGAATTTGTGCTTATGAGATATACTTCCACAGATGACAGGCCAACATGTACAGCTTTCTTTTAATGAGTAGAAGAAAAACCAGGTATTCACAGTTTATTTGCTTTTGTGTATTAGGAATGTGAGTATCCAGGCCATATTTCACATGAAAGGAAAAGGCCAATCTATACCCTTGTATATTACTGATAAAGGACAGAACAATGGAAATGAAACCTTGAGGGAGTACAAGGATCCTTGAGCTTGTCTCCTAAAGATAGAAAAATCTGTGCGTTGAATGTCAGATCTGGAAACATGTGTAGGTCAGCTGCAAAGATGGCAAGTAATTCTGTCCTACAGAAAAATATAGGTCTTTTCTCTACAGAATTAGCCCATTTTTAAGTATGAACTATCTGCAATACATATATGGATATTTATATATATATATATATATCTATATCTATATATATCTATATATAGATATATATATATATATACATACACACACACACACATATACACACACATACACACACACACAGTATTTCTGTATATGTATATACAGTCATATGAAAAAGTTTGGGCACCCCTATTAATCTTAATCATTTTTAGTTCTAAATATTTGGGTGTTTGCAACAGCCATTTCAATTTGATATATCTAATAACTGATGGACACAGTAATATTTCAGGATTGAAATGAGGTTTATTGTACTAACAGAAAATGTGCAATATGCATTAAACCAAAATTTGACCGGTGCAAAAGTATGGGCACCTCAACAGAAAAGTGACATTAATATTTAGTAGATCCTCCTTTTGCAAAAATAACAGCCTCTAGTCGCTTCCTGTAGCTTTTAATCAGTTCCTGGATCCTGGATGAAGGTATTTTTGACCATTCCTCTTTACAAAACAATTCCAGTTCAGTTAAGTTTGATGGTCGCCGAGCATGGACAGCCCGCTTCAAATTATCCCACAGATGTTCAATGATATTCAGGTCTGGGGACTGGGATGGCCATTCCAGAACATTGTAATTGTTCCTCTGCATGAATGCCTGAGTAGATTTGGAGCTGTGTTTTGGATCATTGTCTTGCTGAAATATCCATCCCCGGAGTAACTTCAAATTTGTCACTGATTCTTGTACATTATTCTCAACAATCTGCTGATACTGAGTTGAATCCATGCGACCCTCAACTTTAACAAGATTCCCCGTGCCGGCATTGGCCACACAGCCCCAAAGCAAGATGGAACCTCCACCAAATTTTACAGTGGGTAGCAAGTGTTTTTCTTGGAATGCTGTGTTTTTTTGACGCCATGCATAACGCCTTTTTGTATGACCAAACAACTCAATCTTTGTTTCATCAGTCCACAGGACCTTCTTCCAAAATGAAGCTGGCTTGTCCAAATGTGCTTTTGCATACCTCAGGCGACTCTGTTTGTGGCGTGCTTTCAGAAACGGCTTCTTTCGCATCACTCTCCCATACAGCTTCTCCTTGTGCAAAGTGTGCTGTATTGTTGACCGATGCACAGTGACACCATCTGCAGCAAGATGATGCTGCAGCTCTTTGGAGGTGGTCTGTGGATTGTCCTTGACTGTTCTCACCATTCTTCTTCTCTGCCTTTCTGATATTTTTCTTGGCCTGCCACTTCTGGGCTTAACAAGAACTGTCCCTGTGGTCTTCCATTTCCTTACTATGTTCTTCACAGTGGAAACTGACAGGTTAAATCTCTGAGACAACTTTTTGTATCCTTCCCCTGAACAACTATGTTGAACAATCTTTGTTTTCAGATCATTTGAGAGTTGTTTTGAGGAGCCCATGATGCCACTCTTCAGAGGAGATTCAAATAGGAGAACAACATGCAATTGGCCACCTTAAATACCTTTTCTCATGATTGGATACACCTGGCTATGAAGTTCAAAGCTCAGTGAGGTTACAAAACCAATTTTGTGCTGCAGTAAGTCAGTAAAAAGTAGTTAGGAGTATTCAAATCAATAAAATGATAAGGGTACCCAAATTTTTGCACCGGTCAAATTTTGGTTTAATGCATATTGCACATTTTCTGTTAGTACAATAAACCTCATTTCAATCCTGAAATATTACTGTGTCCATCAGTTATTAGATATATCAATGAAATGGCTGTTGCAAACACTCAAATATTTAGAACTAAAAATGATTAAGATTAATAGGGGTGCCCAAACTTTTTCATATGACTGTATCTATACACACACACAGATACAGAATATGTAACTTTCATCAGATAGCTTGCTGCAGAATTATATCTTTACCCACAACCATAGCTACTTTTTAACGTTATGGCTTGCAAGTTAAGAAAAGGAGTTTTCTAGGACTAGGGTACTGACCACCTATCCTTAGGATAGACCATCAGTATGAGATTGGTAAAGTCTGGCATCCAGCTACTTCGCCAATCAGCTGTTTAACGACCTTGCAACGCTTGGGTGAGCTCCACTACTCCTTCTCAGGTCATTGATGTCATGTTCTTTAGTCATAGGGCCATGCAGCACCCCAGTCCCATTCAAATGAGCACAGCCACTATAAAATGTACATATCATATGCGTTATCTAATGTAATGTATTACTGACAGCAAATATCAATTACAGACTTCAAAGGACCATCTGATATGTTCTGCTTGTTTGGACCTTGAAATGACATCTAAGTTTCAAATGAAACCCAAGGTAACAGTACTACCAGCAATCATGCAGACTTTAAATTACAGGAAAACATAGTTGCAGATATAGTGGATATGGCATAAAATAACAACAACAATAAGGACAAGGCAAAAAGAACAGATGACTACATACCAACTAAAAGGCCACCATTTGATCCTCCATTGATTGTGATTTTCTCTGGAGAAGAGTACCCTTTCTTCACTAAATATTCAGCTGCACACTGGAAGTCATCAAAACAATTTTGCTTCTTACCCATGATACCAGCTTTAAAATGAGAAAATGATGTAAGTGGAGCAACACTTTAATTACATTACATACTTATGTCAAAGGTCTAAGGTCATACCAATATACTTCATTTAGAAATGTTAGAGATAGGCAATGCACTGTACATTTTAGAAGTCAGAGACATCATTCTAGAAATCAAGAAAGTGAAGAAACTAGTCAAGAAGAATGTCAATAAAGATCAATGGATAAAAATAAATAAATGTAATTCTTAAATGAATTAAGAACTGAAGGTCAATCCGTAAAAATCATGTTTCTCCGAAGCTCCAGAAAACAAATGTAAAATATTCCAGTGAACTGATCAGAAGTCAGAACAACTCATGTTAACACTAGAAGTCCCAGAAATTTCGAGCTCCCCCTTGAAGTCCTGAAAGAGGGTCAAATGACCCTTAGTCCAAACAGACAACTCTGATGGCTCCAATTAGCATCCTTTCATTTGTAAATGTGGCCATTGTCTGAGGAATCTGCAGGGGGCAATTGTGTTGATCCACCTCAGGTCTTGTAAGAGAGTGTAAACAAAAGAATGTAAGCTGCTCCTGAGTGTGTCTGCCCATCCCCCAGCTGCATTGTTGTGCTGGGAATATGCATAGGGTTGCTAACACCTTAGCAAATTTGCATGCAGCCTTTTCACACGTCACACGGAACTAATGGCATTTATTTCAGTCATTATCTTGCGGGGGGTGACCAAGGTTCCATCACTATGTGACAGCTGGTCAGCAAACCTGGCAAACCCAAGGATCATTGCAACTATGACCCGAAACCGCTTCCAAGACATCATGCAACACCTATGCTTTGATGACATGTTCACACGCAGTGAGCGAGTGGAGACCGATAAGTTTGCTGCAATCTCCGATGTGTGGAGATCGTTTGTCACCAACTGCATCGCATCCTACAACCCTGGTCGACACATCACTATTGATGAACAGCTTTTCCCGTCAAAGACTCGCTGCTGTTTTCTGCAATACATTGCAATAATACATTGCAGACAAGTTTGGCATCAAGTTTTGGGTGGCTTGCGACTTGAAATCAAAGTACATCTGTAATGTCCTCCCATATCTTGGCAAGGATCCCAGTCGTCCCAGCAGGGAGAGACTGTCCGAAACTGTAGTGATGAGGCTGATGGAACCATTCATGGACAAGGGGAGAACTGTAACCACGGACAATTTCTTTACATCATTGTCACTTGCACAACGACTGCTTAGCCGGAAAACCACTATCCTCGGCACAGTCAACAAGAGTCGCCGGGAAATTCCTCAATCCGCTAGACAGATGGACTGCACTGAATTCACCACTCAGGTGTTTTCAACCACTGGTGCCACACTGACAGTGTATGCACCCAAACGAAAGAAGGCCGTCTACATTCTCAGCAGCATGCACAGCGTGGTTGAGACTGAGGATACCAACAAAAGGAAGCCAAACACGGTCACACAATACAACCACACAAAGTGCGGTGTGGATGTAATGGACCAAATGGTGCAGGAGTACAGCGTGCGTGCAGGAACACGGAGATGGCCAGTCGCCGTGTTCTACAACATGATTGACATGGCAGCACTGAATGCTCATGTTCTTTATCAGGCATGCACTGGGGTGCAGGAGAGACGGGTGGACTTCCTGGTTGAGCTTGCAAAAGAGTTAGGTGGCTCTCATGTGACTGAAAAGAAGGCACGCAAGGAGAAACTCCTTCAGCAACAACCTTCCACACCCAGCCCTGGCAAAAGGGCGAAGTGTCAGGTCAACCATCGATGCACGAACAATTGTGCAACTGAGAGATGTGTTGACTGCTACAAATACACGTGTGGCAAATGTACCAGGGACATACCCAGGCAGTGCCAGGTATGTTCCGACAGTGCAGACAGACTGCTGAGTGAGTGCTGAAATGCTAGTCACACAAGAAGGACATGCCACACACACACACACACACACACACACACACACACACACACACACACACACACACACAGCCCCCCACAGCAGCCTATTGTAAATATGTGTGGAATTGTTTTATTTATTTTAAGAAAGCACAAGCGAAATGGAGGATAATATGCATGAATAAAGGAGGAAATTGTTAATTACACAATCTGAGAGTCATTTATGGCACAACTAAGAACAGAAATAACAATCTTAATCTAAAAACCCAATATTAACATTGTTCTAAAGAGCTCAGTGAATTCCAGTATGGTACTGAAATAGGATTTCATCCCTTCTAGATGTTCCAGTGGTATTATTAGAAAATGGGAACAACTCAGCCATAAAGTGGATTACCATGTAACACTACACAGTGGGGTCAACAAGTACTGAGGTGCCTAGTGCAGAAAAGCCGCTAAGGCTCTGCTGAACTGCAGAGTTCGAAATCTCTTCTGTTATTACCATCAGCACAAAACCTGTGCGCCAGGAGCTTCACAGCATGGGTTTCCATGGCTGAGCAGATGCACGCCACCAATGGACTGTAAAGCAGTGGAAATGTGCCCTATGGAGTGAAGAATAACACATCCCTATGTGGCAGCATGAACGAGGAGTCTGAGCTTAGCAAATGTCAAAAGAATGTTACTTGCATGAATGTATTGTGCCAACTGTTAAGTGTGAAGGAGGAGAGATAATGGGTTGTTTTTCAAGGGTTGGCCTAGGCCCCTTAGGTCCAGTGATCTTAATGTTTCAGTATACCAAGACATTTTGGACAATTGTATGTTAGCAGATTCTGTTCAAACATGACTGTGCATCAGGGTACAAAGCAAGGTCATAATAAAAGGGCGAGTATGGTTTGGAAGAACTTGACTGAACTGCACAGAGCTCAGACCCAAACCCACTAAACACCTTTCAAATGAACTAGAATGGAGGGCATGAGCCAGGACCATAATACAACCCATGCACCTGTGTCCACAGAGATAAGGGGACTGTGCTATGTCTTATTTCCTTTTTAAAAAATTGACCATTGCCTATTGGATTAAATGGTGTGGGGGCCAATAAAGGGGCAAAATACTGTGTTGGGGCAAGTAAAGGGGACAATATACAATGTGGGTGGCAAAAAAGGGAATTATGCACTGTTTGGATGGCCATGCATGCATGCATGAGGTTCAATAAAGGGGACAGTATACTATGTGGGTACAAATAAATTGGGCAATATACATTGTGAGGGCCAGTATACTGTGGGGGCCAGTAAAGGGGGAACACAGTAGTCCTGTGTAAAATATGGAAGGGTGCAGTATAGAAAGCCTGGCATTTCAGTGGACAAGACAGTGCAGCATGCTGCACTATTTTGTCCAGATTTTTTTGATCAGCAAATAGTGGTGATTCTAATAAAGAGTAGGCGTGGCCTAAAATTTAGATTAGGCGGGACCTCATACGTAATTTTGTTTGGGACCCCAAATATGAAGTGTGCCTTCCAGTGTGAAGTGTGTTCATTCCACAGCTATATATTCTATCAAATATTCATTTTTCTTCAGCAAGAAATAAAGTTTAAATGGAAGGGAGCTGAAGACGCATACATTTTTTTGTGTTCATTTGTTTTCTAAATGTCAAATTAAGCAGCCATCTAAATAGTCTGTATTAAAAATGATGTACTATTTTGTTGACTTAGAGCTATACAATTCCTGTACATGACTGGTGGTACACTTTTTGTATACATCGGTATACATCAGAACTTTCCGTCAGATGTATATGTTGGGAAATCCTTCTGCTGTGTACCTCTGACAGGATGCTTTAATATGGGGATACAACTACTATGTTGTCGTTGTTTTTGTTTTTTTATTTCAAAAGTTTCCATAATCTTTAAAAAAAAAAAAAAAAAAAGTCAACTTTTATTACAGGTTTTATACAATAACTACATATTGGCTAACTAGAGGTGAAGATGAATATTGTCTAGAACTGGGTTGAACTACATGAAACACAAAAAAAATTATATAATAAAATTGGAGAGCAAGTGCAAAAATCAATTTTTATTGCAGTTCGGCTGTTACAGGATTCCTCACCAGGAGAATCTTCTTTGTGAAATCTATCTCCCCAAATAGGCCATATAGAAAGGGATTGTTCATAAGAGAAAATACAAGTAAGTAAGTGAATCCACAGACAACAAAGTAACACTAACCTTTATGCCAGGTTTCCCCATACTCTCCTCCACCTCTGATATTTGCAATAGCAAGAATGCCACCTAAATGCCTTACGAAGATCAACCTGGAAACACTGGATGTAGACAGACAAAAATAATACACATGTACACAAATTTATAATCTTTTTCCTACATTAGTTTTTAACCCCCCATCATTAGATCAAGTATGTGAATCCTGCAAGTGACACATCAAGTGCCTTCAACATAGGGCTGGACCATTAATGGAAAAGTAACCAAAACCCAAAGTCCGCTCAGCGAATGGATGTGAACTTGCTTACAATAATTTAAATTATTTTGCATCCATGTCATCCTGTCTCACATTGCCATTAGCTAAATGCTAAAAAGCGGACATGTGAATAACTGAAACCAAAATTCAGTGGCATGGCATGACATATAAATAGTGGGCTTGTTATGCAAAAAGCAGAGCGTTCTAAAATAATCATTCATTAATCGTAATTGAAGTAAATGTTCTTGTGATGTTCAATGTGATTTTGATGTGGGTTACAATTTCCCAGCCCCACTTCCAACATCCACCAAAAATATAGACTTCGTGTTTATGAGACAGAATATATACAATATCTACACTGCAGTAAGGACCACTATCATATCTGCATTTAGTACCTTGATCTACTGTGCAATGTTTCCATGAGAGAGAATGCCAGAAGACAGAAGTCAACTGCATACAATTTGTTTCCCATTATTTTTACCCCCTGAATATGTAGTGTATAAGGGCAGTTAAATGGCTCCACAGACTTTAATTAAGGGGGGTTGCACTTTAAGAAAAATGAGTGGCTCAACAGATTCTACTTTGAATCGGACTAGGAATAAATGCCATTTTAATACACACTTTCTACTTGTCTTAAACGCTGCAAAATGTTTACACCTAGGGTTGTTCTGTGGCTGTCCAGGTAGTACAGACTTCTTTAAACTGATATTCTGTCACATGACCCCCATTTATAAGTACACATTCATAAGATATGAAATGTGGTGTTAATGAAGAGGAAATGAACAATTGCTAACAAACTGCTCAATAGATAATAGGCATATCCTGGATTTTTTTTTCTGCAAATAACCATGTAACTATATATTGCACTGAGGGTACATGACTTGGTCTGTGCTACTCAATGATCCAACAGAGATCAGGATTATCAATGGCAGTCTCAACAGTGTAGCTATTAGTTGACAACCCAAATATATTCTTTAAACCTGAAAGCTGGCCATACACATTAGATTTCGGTCCACTGTCAGGTGACTTGCCAATCAATAATGGGATCATTCAGATGAAAGACCCTGCCAAAAACATTAATGATCAGGGGGCAGTTTAGTTTAAAAAATAATAGGCAGTGAGTTTTCACAAATTGGTAGATGAATTGCCAAACCCATCCGATGATATCAAACATTGATAGTTTCAGCTGGCAGCAAGGTGAAAATAGGCAGCATGACCAATCAGCTTTTGACAGACTAAAGTCTGCTGTCGTTACGGCACTGACATACTGTACCCAATTGCCTGCCGAAATTGGCCATTTTAGTCAACACAAATCTGATGTGCATGGCCAGCTAGTGTCTTCTTGGTTCACTTTAAAACTGAAGTCGAATAAAGCACTCATTAGCATCTGGGCACCACACCAATTTTTTTCTGTATTCTCGGCATTCACACATCAATGCAAACTCTTACCTGTAACTTGGGGAGATCGATATGTTGAAACCACCATAGCCATAAAGAAAGGCAGGGTGAGAACCATCCAATTTAATACCCTTTTTATGGATAATAAACATTGGTATGCAAGTCCCATCTTTGCTAGAGTAAAATTCCTGTGATAAAAATTAAAGAATAAACTTTAATTGCATAAATGCAAAAATGTGTTTGTGACATGACAAAAATTCACATTGCTATATATAAGATCTACATTCATAATGGAAGCATAGATAGTAAAATTATCTGTTTTTGTCTGGTTTAGAGCACCTCACTTGCACATGCTCAGTTTCCAAAGGTAGGACTGATCTACTAAATCAGACTCAGGCCAAAAGGGTTATTTCTCTCCCTCCTCACGCCAAAGGTGCGGGTACCGGTCACAGACCTCAGTGCTGAAGACATGGCCACATACTTTAAAGACAACATCCGTCAGGAAATAAATCATTCTCCAAGTGGCATCAGTCCTCTTCCATTCCTTGCTCCTCATTGTGAACTCTCATTATTTGAGCCGATAACAGAAGAAGTCTCCCATCTCCTTTCTTCTTCTCGTCCCACTACTTGCACAAGCGATCCTATCCCGTCACACCTCCTCCAGTCTATGTCCCCTACTGTTACAACTCACCTTACTAAAAATTTTAACCTCTCTCTGGAATCTTTCCCTCCTCCTTCAAACATGCTGTCATAACCACACTACTGAAAAAAAACCCTCCCTCGACCCATCCTGTGCTGCTAACTACCGACTTGTCTCTAACCTCCCTTTCATCTCTAAACTCCTGGAACGCTTGGTCTACTCCCGCCTAATCCGCTGTCTCTCTGCTAACTCTCTTCTGGACCCCTTATAATCAGGTTTTCGTGCACTACACTCTACAGAAACGGCCCTCACAAAGGTCTCCAACGATCTCTTGACGGCTAAATCTAAATTGAACTAATCACTACTTATTCTTCTGGATCTCTCAGCAGCATTTGACACTGTAGACCACAAACTTCTCCTCACTATGCTCCATTCTATTGGCCTCAGCTATGCCACTCTCTCTTGGTTTTCTTCCTATCTCTCTGATCGCTCATTTAGTGTATCATTCGCTGGTTAGATTTCTTCTCCTCTGCCCCTTGCGGCTGGGGTTCCTGAAGGCTCGGTCCTAGGTCCCCTCCTCTTCTCTCTGCACACAGCCCCAGTTGGACAAACCATTCGCAAATTTGGCTTTCAATACCATCTTTATGCAGATGGTACCCAACTACAGTATATACCTAATCCCGTGACATCACCCCTGCACTACTACAGAACACCAGTGACTGTCTCTCTGCTGTCTCTTACATCATGTCTTCTCTTTATCTGAAATTGAATCTTTGAAAAACTGAACTTCTTGTGTTCCCTCCATCTACTAACCGACCTAACCCTGATATCTCCATTTCTGTCTGTGGCCTTACTATTACCGCTAGACAGCATTCCTGCTGTCTGGGGGTTGTATTTGATTCAGATCTCACCTTTACCCCACATATTCAGACACTTGCACGCTCTTGCCACCTGCACCTTAAAAACATCTCTAGAATTCGTCCTATTCTCACCTTGGAAACATCAAAACCCCTCATTGTTGCTCTGATTCTCTCTCGTCTTCACTATTACAATTCTCTTCTAATCGGGCTTCCTCTTACTAAACTCTCCCCACTACAATCTGTCCTGAATTCAGCCGCCAGACTCATCTTTCTGTCAAAATGGTACACAGACGCATCTACCTTGTGTCAGTCGCTGTATTGGTTGCCCATCCATGACAGAATACAATATAAAATTTTCAAACTGACCCATAAATCCATCCATAGCGCTGCGCCCCCCTATATCGTCACTGTCTACCACCCTAACCGTCCTCTCCACTCTGCCAATGACCGTAGACTTGCATCCCCTGTTACCCGATCATCCCACTCCCGTCTCCAAGACTTTTCTCAAGCTGCACCAGTGCTCTGGAATGCTTTACCCAAGACAATCCGATTAATCCCCAACTAAAGCAGCTTCAAAATTGCCCTAAAATCACATCTGTGTGGTCAGGCTTATCACGTGACCTGATCACAGTGTAGTGTGCAGAGGTGGAGAACAATAACACCTTTTATCCTTCCTCCATTGTTCCTCACATCCTGGCCCCTCCATCTAGAAGTTAAACTGCACTCCTTGCACTTAGTATCTGTTTATTCACAGATACAGACTGGTGATGGGTTCATAGATCTTCAGTTATACAACCTTTCTATTAAAAGATGGCTGGACCATGGTAGTAAACAAGCCCTCTGACCTCTTGTGTCCCCCTATCTCCTCATAGAATGTAAGCTCTTACAAGCAGGGCCCTCACTTCTATTGTTTGATATGTTTATTTCTTTTTCACATTGTAATGCCTCATGTGTCCTCTGATTTTTAAAGTGCTACGGAATATGTTGGCGCTATATAAATAAAGTTAATAATAATAATAATAATAATATTATTATTATTATTGATGGAATATTGCTAGGATATTCCTCCTCTTTAGGATTGGTGGGGGGTGAAGGGGCTGCAGGGCCAGTTTAGTGCTGCATCTCCTTCACTGGGGAAAATTTATTAAGACTGGTGTTTTGTAACCAGATGCCGACCACCCATTGACTATAATACAAAATTTACATATGTGAAAAAAATAAAAAATAAAACACTGTGGGGATGATGTATCATACCTACAAAATATGCAATTTTTTGTGCACCCTAGGGTGTGAAAATGTTACAACTTTGTGCTTTTTGTGCCACACTCACCATTTCTGTGAAAAAGGGGACCAAGTCAGATTTACAAGAACTTGTGATTTACAAGAACAGAAAACTGGTGTGAGCCACAGTTGAAATCTACAACCAGTCTCTGGCTGTCGTAGAATTCAATTATGGTGCACGAGACATGAAGGACGTACGAGAATTACTAAGAGGCCAAACTCCTTAACAATTCTGGCATATCTCCAGCCAGCGTAAAAAAGGGTTAAGACCAGAGCACAAAGTGCCGGCTTTAGTAAATCAGTCTGTTTTTCTCAAACAGCAGGACCACAACATTTAGTGTCTATGTTGCCTACTAATTTACCAATGTATGATCCTTTTCTTGTCACCAGTATACTACCTTATGAATACTGCAGCATTGAACCTATATCGGAATACAATATTTCAGATATTTCAGATAACAAAAGGTCAGTAATGGGTTACTATTTCTTTACTATTTTACACAGCAAGAAAAAGCTCAATATGTTCCATATTTGCAAGGACTGTCTTGGGAAAGTAATGACTAAATTATTACAGAGACACATTCCCAATTGTCTGAGTATAACTGCAATCCCCTAAAAAAAAAAAAAACCTTTAGTGCTCTTCATCACAGCAATCCATTTAGACATTGGATTTTTCTTCAGCCGACTTTGGCTACCCTAAATACTATATAAGCTTTCCTGTGATCCAGCCACAAGATAAGTTACAGTGATTATTGTACTGTACACAGATTCAGAAGCAGATCAATTACTGTTTAGCAATGAGATATGATGCTTTTAAGACTTCAATGCACATATCTCTTGACAACAAATTCAATCGTGTCTAGTACCGGTACACTTGGGCAAGCAGTTTGTTAAATTGATAATAAGCAATAATGGGAAATGTTTCTATTTCAATACGACACTGTAAAAAAAGCAAATCCTGAACTTTTAGCAGATTCTGAACTCATAATTTTAAAACACTGGAAAACAGAATAAAAGTCCCTCAAAAATTAGTAGTCTGACTACCTGTCCATCCCTCGATATAGAGCAGGTCCCCTTTAAATTTCATTGTACCGTCGTATACAGGCTATATCATCAATGCATTCAAATACAGTAGGGTCTATATATTTGTCAAATAATACAAAATATAATAAATCTCAGCAGTAAGTGACGTGCTGTAGTGTAAGATGAGGTGTCTACTTCTGAAGAGTGTGGGCGGTCTTGGTCTGGAACAATCATCATCATGTCAGAGCTAAGAATATAACAAACAGTGTACATATTTGGGAAGTTTGCACATGTTCAGTTCCCTAAAGAAATTACTGAACCACAATGCAACAAACAAAGAAAAATTGGTAAGTACTGCTAAACAATGTGAACAAGAAATGCTGGTGCATGTTGCTGTGGCTGCAATACAAATGCGAACACAAAAAGATACAACAGCACTCTGCTAGCACCAAGGGTGTTAATGCAAATACCTACTGTAAAAATACATGCAAATTCTTGGTTCTTGGTTTTTACATTTTGATCAAACTGTATATTTGAGCCCTTCTGCCAACGACAAGGAGAACACTATTAGATGGGTCCCTCCACTAAATTGACTTGCCTATATTCAGGCCTTGGCCTCCCATAAAGTAAGGACAAGTGTATTTCAGCCATATTATGCCTAGCATACACCACAAACAGCCCGTACTTTATATACAGTAGATATTTGCAGTAATGCTCTTGGTGCCAGCAGTGCGCTGTTGCAATTTTTTGTGTTTGCATTATTGAACCACCTTGCATCCAATGCATAGAGTCACTAGGTGTTCAGGCTACATTCTTGATAGGCGACAATATGTATACTTAATTGTCAACATTATTACACATATGCATATTTGTAGCCCAAAGAATGGCACTTCAAGAGTCTGTTATAACCAATACACTCTAGTTCAGTTTTCAACCATAATTAATAAATGTTCTTCTAGTGAAATTTAACTACATTGTCAACTGGAAGGTTGTTGGCCTTGTCAGACGAAAGATCTTTCTTTGAAGGAATGTTCCCAGAAAGATCAATCATCCTTTGTCTGCTGTCACTGGACAGGTATGGTCAGTTTGAATGACTATAATGGCCAATATAGGCTATAACGTGTATAACTGTGTCAGCAAACCAAATGGTAATCAGACGATTGTGAAAGCAGTTTCTACCACAATCATTGAACTTCTGAAATGTCAGAAAGCTATTCCGGTTTGAAAGGATATGATTTTTCTGTAAGAAGGGAGAATGGAGATACAGTTAATGCGCCTTAACTGGCTTTAACTTAATTTTCCTAGCATACTCATTAATAGATATCAAGATATTATCAAACAAATAGACCTAGGCCCCCTGTGTGAAGCATAAAAACTAATACCACAACAATAATCATATCTAGTCTATAAAAATCAGTCCATATCACAGCATATTAGAACAATCTGAAAAACACAAATTATGGATAGCACAATAGAACAGATGATAAAAGACAATAATGTGGCATATCATTTTTATCTGATATTTAACAAGGCCAATATCATCTTGAAGGAGTTCCTGTAAAATACACACATTGTGAATGCCTTGGTGTAAAAAAAAAATCCTGCAAGTCACAAGGAGCTAATTATACTGTAAGAAAACCTCAAGAGAGTCTAAAAAAAAACTACATGCTCTTGTTCAAGATCACTTGCTACACACTGAGGAAAACCTGTACTTGCCTTGTCCTTGCATGTAACAGAAGTCCTAAGCAAAGCTAAGAGAATATGTTATCAAAAAGCACATATACTTATTTCAACATATTATACTGTCAACTATTTATCAAATCTTTTCAAGCCTCTATAATGAAGTAGCAATATTTATTTTTTACTTTTTCCATAATATACCAAAATATACAAGTTGAGGCTTGGCTGTCCATCACATGGCACACATTGGGGTTCATACATCAAAACTGCCTTTTACAATATATCTGTCTTCATTTCGTTACCCCAGATGCTGGTATCAATGAGAAACAGCAAACGTATCGGGAAAGAAAAGTATAGGACATATCTGTTGCACATTTATTCATTGGAGCATATTTCTGGCAATGGTTTGAGCAACATATCTTTCAGAGTGTTATACAGTATGAATGAATGAAGGGCTGAAGACTTCTGTACACAATAAGAATGATGTATTTGCATATAAATCACTTTATAAATACTAGGAAGCACAGTTTCCCCCAAATGGTGGGCCCACGTTATACTAAAACCTTAGCAAAGAGAAGAAGGTAATTTTACATTCACAAGGGCTGTAGGATCCAGCCATTGTTACTATATATTCCTGTACAAAATATGATTCAAAAGTCAACCGATGGACAGCACTGTTAAATACGCCTATTATCAGGAATGAGCATTCCTAGGAGCTCTTGTTGTCAATAACAGTTCTGAATACTGAGGCTGTTTAATAGGGCCCTTAGTCTGACTCTGCCCTTTATTTCAGACTGAACAGTAGGTGCCATTAATCGTGTCCTGACATTGTTTTCAATTTTGTATTTTTTTCCAGCCAAGTTTGTATTTTGTTATTTTTGTGTCTGGTGCTTTTCTTCATATATGATATATATATACAAGCATTTTCACAAAACACAATATTCAGGCGTGCCAATAATGTTGACCACAACTGTAAATGGGAGAAAAGGTGCTCTACAGTATCAGGAAAAAAAAAAATCATACAAACCATTTGTGCTTTAAAAAATAAAGTCAAATATATATATATATATATATATATATATATATATATATACACACACATATATGTACAAAAGAATAGACTGCAACAACATCAACAATAAGGGAATATCCATACCCACAAAATGCACGGCAGTACTCCGACTCCACCTTCAGAGCTGCATGTACAAGAAAAAAATCCAATCTGCCAGCATCTTGCAAAAATGGAAATCCTTTAAGAGAGGTAGCTGACACCACCAAGTAAAGTTTTGGGCTAAGCAGTTTAGCCACTTCAGTACCGGGCCAATTTCTGGTCCAGGACCAGACACATTTTAGGTTTTTTTTATATCTGCAGTTTTGAGGGCTGTAACATTTTTATCATATGCGTTATTCAACTAATTTCTGCGTCTTTTTTCAGTGACACATAGGGCTTTATTTTTATGTTGTTTTTATTTTTGCATGTGTTTTCATTTTTTTTTTTTTATATCCGGGAAAATATAAACAAAAGAGGAGGGAAAACGTGTCTGTTTTTCACGTTTCATTTTTTTCTTCTTTATTTAATAACACAAAGTGCTACTAAATAACTTTATCAAATAGTTTTTCCTCTCCATTACGGTAATTTTTATTTTGTATGGTGTTGTCAGGGGTGGGGCTGTAACCTTTAATAACGGCGTTTTATTGGCATATTATTTTATTTTATTTTTTAATTATTTTATTTACTTTTTTTTTTTTTTTTTATTCTTTTTCTTACATTGTGTCCCCATAAGGTCATAATAGACCTTTAGGGACATCTGATCACCTTTTTTTTTTTTTTTTGTGGAGGAGGCCGATTTCCCTTGTAACTGGGGCTGGTACATTTAGCCCCAGTTGCAGGAGGAATACAGCCTCCTGCACCTTACTATAGAGCTGATCTGGGTCCTGTAGGGTCAGAGGGGAGCCGCAAGATGGCGGTGCCCATAGCGCTGTATACAGTGCTCATTGAGTGCTGTATACACAACGATCGGGAAGGCAGGGAAGGTAATAAGCCTTCCCTGTCTTCTCTAGGGGAGCACCGGCTGAAGTTACAGCCGGCTCCTCGTTTCAGTAGCTGCACAATTTCGTGCAGCTGCTGAGTTCTGCTTGGACGTACCGGTACATCCTTGCAGAACAAGGTAACCACCTTCCAGACGTATATAGTTTATGGGTAGTTCGGTTAAATGGGGTAGGGAATCAAGTGAAGATGACCCCCGTCTGTTAAGGACGACCTGATGAAGCATCTTCAGAGGAAATGTGCCATAAACTGGAGGCTATGATTTTAGAACATCGTTGGGTCAAAGTCAGTGTTATAGCTTATCAATTAGGCATTTCAGTTGGCACTGTTTCCAGTATTAAATGCCAGGATACAGAAGGTGTTTTATTACTAGAATTCATGCCACACAACACAGCAATTACTGGAGACATCTAGGCTTCACCAATGAAGTAATTACATGAGGCAATCAAAGACAAATGTCATGGGTAGTTGTCAGCAGATATGTTGCCGCTTCACGACAATGCGCCAGGCCCACAAGTCTTGCAAATCACAATCCTGCTATCAGGGAATGTGGCTTCATGGAGACCATACAGTCCAGACCTGGCTCCCAGTGATTGCTTTCTCTTTCTGTGTGGGCAATGATTTCCGGATGATAATACAATAATACAAGAGGTGGTAACAGGGTTCCTGCAGCAGCAAGAAGTCTAGTTCTATTCTGGGGGGCACCCAATCACTGGAGGAGAAGTGGAATAAGGTGATAGTAGTAGATAGATAGATAGATAGATAGATAGATAGATAGATAGGAACATCAGGTATACTTTAAATGAACATTAACAAACTAATATTAATAAATTAATAAACATAGAAGAAACTGCTTTGTGCAGCAAAATAGCAGTGAAGGTGAATCTGCACTTTAGCTATAATTAAAAAATTACAAAGAAATACAAAGGATGCCGCAAATTAATTGTCTGCAATAAATAACAGCTGGTTATTGCTTAAATACAATGTCTCCGAACACTAGTCCCAGCGGATACTGACAAGCAGAATGCTGAATACTGCACAATGCTTAACGCTCGGTAATTAGACTACAGTGGGAGACCCGGCAAATGAACTGCAGAAGTTGTTTATGTTCCTTTACTGTTCTACTTCACTGGTTACATTAGCTTTACGTAGACAGTAACCCAATGATAATACACTATAGTGTTGACAACAGATGCATGAAAGAAAAAGACAAAATGGAGAAACAATGGAGATATGCAATGTATGCAATGCATGGATTTCAGATATGGCACCTAAAGAAATGTCATACTATATAACCTTTAGTAATTACACAAAGGTATTCAAATGGAATCACTGAGGACAAAAAGATGTGTCATGCTTCACTGCTAGCTGTACCATGAAGGGAGAATTTGTTGCTTCAAGGAGTATATGCTGTACACAGCAAACCCAGCTTCCGTTAGGTTCACACCTGCGTTCGAGTTTCCGTTTGAGGGGGTCCACTTGGGGACCACACGAACGGAAACCTAATTCTCTTAAAAAAGAGTTTACCCATGGAAACCCGCGGACTCCATAGTCTATAATGGGGTTCGCCGGGTTTCCGCCCGAAAAATGTGGAGTGAAAATTCCTACTTGCATTTTTTAAGTGGAATGATGGACTGAATGCCTGAATGAGCAAGGTGTGAATCCAGCCTTTATAGGTACACTAAACAGAGAAAACTGAAAAAAATTACTAATAATTGCATTCTTACAGAGTATCCGTATTATCCTTTGACTTCTTCAGCTGCATATAGCAATATACTTGTACCACTCTACTGAATCCACAAAGTTATATTTTCTCAAGCTTTTTCTGTTTCAAAGATATCAATTTCATTAGTTTTGGTTACAGATACACGTGTACTGTCAAGTACATGGTACTTTGCTCTGCATGACAGGTCCCATTTATAGGCTTTTCTGTCTTTCAATCTCATATTTTCTTCCTTTTGTCTCCCACATACATTCAGTAGGTTTTAGGAGTGTGTGTACAGAGGGATGGTACATAGCTTTGTCAAGTACATCAGTAAAAACACACCAAAATATTTACAATGAAAATTTCTTAGAAGAAACTTATGCTATGAAACAATCTATTCTCTCACTTTAAAAGGGAAGTTTTAATAAATGTGCTTTCAGTCAGCATTAGTATATGCTCCATTGTCTGTCTGGTGATCCTCACAACTTAATTCCTCTAACAACAAAGCACAAACACCCCAAAATATTTATACTTACTGTGTAAAAGGATAATGGAGCACTGATGAAAGCCCTGGAGAATGCCATATACAGCAACGTCAACAGTTATGTTAGGATGACAAATCCACAAAGTGGATTTTAATGCTTCTAAAACTCCTACAGAATATTTCAGTTTTAGATTAGAGGATGGTTATTTTTTACTGCACATTTACCTTTAGGAAGGAGAATTTCCTAAAACAGAGTGATCCAACACACAACCCAGAGATAGACTGATCTAAGGTATCAGTTTATAATGAAAGGACACCAGGTTACTGGCTGGAGAACTAGTGTTCTGCCAAGTAAAGTGTGAGAGCTGCTACTTGGTAATAGATCACACTAACATACTGGCAACATTACAAAGCTCAGCTGATGAAAGCAATTGTATACATAAAGATCATGACTAAAATTCAAGAGTTGTAACACTGAACTGAACAAAAAAAAAAAAACTGATCCCCTCAGCCACAGCCTGCAACTAGTAGAAAATACAGTAGCATATGCAAACACCACCCTGAAATTTTGAGTGATACTGTTTTTGTTTAGTATATGTACCACATAAATCAGATTATTTTTCCATTAAGGTTCCTATTAATGTATAGTTTACAATTTAGCAAAAATAGTACTTGTACAGAGAGGTTTTCTCAGACTGAATCTTTTAGTCTTTATTGACCTTTACAGGAAACATTAAAATGCATGCCATTGAGCTCAATGCTTGTTTATTTTCATTTAGATGGCTGCCTTGCCAGACTGTCATGCTGCTAGTTGCTACATAAAATGTGAGAACTGAAACTGGCCCAGACAGCTTTTACACTCCTGATGATGCTATCAAAATAGAAGAAAAGCGTAGGGTGAGCTTTAGGACAGTTACTTTCATGAGTTAGGGCTACAGTGAAGGACAGGGAACATATAGTGGCACCTTGGTTGGGAATGTAAATGAGGTACCCACTGCGGGTGTTTAGTCACTGAAGTGGGTGAATTTTAGGTTAGTTAACCTTATGAGTGAGGTTCAAAGTAAGGACCAGAGAGTGTATAGAGGTATCAGGAATGACAATGTAAAGTAGGTGCCCCCTGCTGGTGTTCAGTCACTCTGCAATCAATAAATGCTCATTCAGTGCCTAATAGAAGCTCAGGTTGACACTTATAGCTCTTTTGACTATATAGCTTCAGTTGGTAATATATATAAATAAATATATATATATATATATATATATATATATGAGTACTGGTTTTAACAATTGGTTCTCTTTCAGGCAACAGTTTGATTCATTTAGTTACACAGACAACCCCCCCCCCCCCCCCCAAAAAAAAAAAAAAAAAAAAAAAAAAAATCTGCACAAAAATATAGTGCCACAAAGAGGACTCAAAACCATAGGATAACAGTGTCATCTTTAAGCATCTAACACAAAAATAAATGATACAGCTCAGAAGTACGATTCTACACATGTAGAGCCATTCTAGGCATGCTTGTGTGAGACCAGGGCTCAGGGTGACGTGGAGTCCCTGTATACATCCATTCGACACCATCAGGGCCTCCGAGCATCCGAGTATTTTTTACGTAAAACTGATTTGGATCCTAATTTAGTTTTATAATGGATTTGTTAAGATTTATTTTGACACATAATTTCTTTATTTTTAAGGACTGCCCTTTCCTACAGATCCAGGGTACAGCGATGGGGGCGACTTGTGCGCCCTCATACGCTAACTTCTTCCTGGGGCTGTGGGAAAAGGCGTTAGTCCAACACACTCTTGGATGCGAGGGGGTCCTGATGTGGTCTCGCTATATAGATGATATTTTGTTCATCTGGCAGGGATCCACATTGCATTTGGATGCATTTTTGTCCTCACTCAACTGTAATGACTTAAATATTCGTTTGACTTCAAAAGTCAGCCATAATCGAGTTAAATTCCTTGATCTCATAGTGGAATGTGATGAACTTCGGAATATAGTGACAGAGGTTTATAGAAAATCCACTTCAACCAATTCTCTACTCCATGTCTCCTCTTTGCATTATCCTAAAGTTAAGCAATCTAGTTCGATTGGACAAATTTTAAGAATGAAACGGATCTGCTCCAGTGACAACAAGTTTGAGGGTCAAGCCAATGACCTTACATCCAGGTTTTTGGACCGTGGTTACAAAATTACGGATATTCAACGTGGTTATCAGAGAGCTAAAGATTCTCCAAGAGACACCCGATTGGTAAGTAAAGGTACCAGATACAATAGCAAAGAACAAGATGTGAGGTTTGTTACCTCATTCAGCTACCAATGCAAAGGTGTGCATGATATTGCACAAAAACATTGGAGCGTACTACTGCCTGACTATGATTTGGCTCAGACTTTACCACCCTGTCCCCAAATCACGTGGCGCAGATCAAAGAATCTCAGTGACCTGTTGACTAAGAGTCACTATGTTCCCCAGTCTCCAAAATATATTTTTGGAAGTCGGGGTCCTACATGGGGCACTTTTAATCGTGGGCACTGTGCTGCTTGTAAATATGTAATGTGGAGCTCCATGGAACTCCAATGGAAATAGACATTATAAAATCGTGAACCATATTTCATGCAGCACAGAGGCAGTAATTTATTTCACCACTTGTCCCTGCGGCCTCATTTATATAGGTATGACAAGTAGGTCACTTAGAGTATGTCTCCTCGAGCATGCTAGTAAAATCATGGCAGTAGCCAAAGCTCGGGATTTTGAACAATTGCAACCGATACCACATCATTTTCAGGATTGTCATTCAAGTGATCCACGGGGTCTACAGGTAAGAGGGATTGATAGGGTACATTTGGGGAGCAGAGGTGGGGACATCCGCCGTGCCTTACTACGAAAAGAGACTCAAACCTTTCTTATAATATTGTGCAAATTTTCTTGCATTAGGGGTTATCGGTATTTCTTTTTAATTGTCTATTTAGTGTTTCTGTTACTAATATGAGTGTCTGTCTTAGGTTATTTTCTGTGCACCATGTGGCTGTTTGTCGTGTATTATCTGAACCTAGCTGTCTTTGCTCCCTATAAAGTCATCTGGACACCATATCCTATGTTTAAAAGATCCAGGAGTATCGGACATATACATCACTGAAGATCGCCTTCTCGTCAAATTAATTTATTATTCTTTCTGTATTTATTGTGGTGTTATTACATACATATACCGTAAATGTATATATATATATTTTTTTTTCCATTTCTCCATTAATTTATTATTACCATTAATTTGCACTTACACGTTCTTATTTTTTTCACTTTATTATCATTCACATTTCTTATTATGTAACATCACTATCTTTATTATGTTTTAGCATGCATAATTCATTTTTATTATTGTGAGCCCATTCTTGGGTGTTTTTTTTTGTACTTTATACAGTGGGTTACTGCTCAATATTTTTTTAAGTGAATTACAGTCCATTTGTGGGTTCGGTGGGTGGCTTTGATATATATTTAATTGTGACTCACATTGATCATAGTAGTGGTGGTTTTCTTAGTATGTGGTTCCCCTGTTGACACTCCTTCATGTGAGCCTTTGCGGTGGATATATTGCACCCTATTTTACTTCTCTATTGGGATCTGACTCCGCCACGTGTACGCATGCGCAAGCAGAGTCTCTTCGTGCATCAATAAGGGAAGAAGAGATGACGTGGTCACGTTACGTGTGCGTGATGGTGTCATCGTGCATAATGGTCTGGATCTACCATACTATTGAGGCATAGTGCACGCATGGCTGGGTGAGTGTTTTACGCGTTTTAGCTACAGCTGCGCTTATTTTTGCTACCGGTAAATATATCCCCTAATTGTCTCATGACGTTGCCTCCTTACGAAGCCATTCAGTGGCGAAACACGCATCGGGTGTAGTGCCATTCTCTCCTCGCGGTGTACTGTGCATTTGTGTCAACATGGCTACTGGTTTGTAGATGCATTTAAAACTTTATCCTTGATCATAAAATTCCATTTGCCTGAGATGATCTAGAATTGTTAATGCTGTGTATGCTGTTGGAGTTTATTGTCATGTAGCTGTATTATATCTATATATTTTAACAGCGACTTATCATTGTCGTCTCAATATTTGAGCCCTGGTTATAACTAGGGCCATAATTTCTATCACTATCATTTGAGCACTGACTTAGATAAAAAAAAAAAAAGCTTGATCGTATTTCCTAACGTTTAGTTAGGTTTGGGGATTCACTTAATATATGATATCTGTTGATTTTTGCATTTACCTACTTACCTTATTATATTTACTTTTATTATTAGCAGATAGTTGATTTGTGTCCTATTTTTAGGATTTATCATTGGCGGGCCACATTACAGTACTGTCTTTCCTAGTGGGGAAGGTTTTCTGTATCATACATGCTATTTTCAGCAACGTGTTTGTTTGCACATTCCTTTGTGATTGTCTATATATGTATTGATATCTATTGTATTTTACGTGAATAAATATGATTATTATTTTTCTATATGTGGAGTCTCTATAAACATTTTTTTATTGGTTGTGTTTATAATTATGAGGTTTATGAGTCATTCCATATCAAGTGGACCAGGGGTCCCCCACCTCACCATCTCAGATTTTGATGAAATTTGGTACATAGTTTCTCTATTATATAAAACGAAGCTGTGCAAAATTTGACTTCAAAAGAGTAAAAATTGGAGGTTCTAGGGGACCTCAAGTAAAGGGTTGCAAAACGTCACCTGAGCAAAAATGACATTTTGGGCCAACTTCCAGAAGCGGTAAACATGGAAGTTTTAGTAGTATAAGGGGGGTATTTGGAGAACCTGTACAACTTTTAGGGCTTAATGAACTGGCAAAACCCCATGCTCCTAGTCCTCTAACTTTTTGCCTGGTTTAGGCTCAAAAAACTGCAAAAATGAATTTACAGCGATGTTGGGGCTGCTGTAGTGTCAAAACTAGTTGGCGTTTCAGATTGATTTTTGGTAGGTGTACTAAATACATGGCTGTAATGAGGTCTTCCAATTTGCAGCACTTTCCTTTAAGTGGTTGAAAAAATATAAGCGTTCAAAGTTGGTATAAAAAACTATCTTTGATGCCCTATATCTCCAGTGGGACAGCTTCAATCTTCTTTCTTTTAGCACCATTAGAAAGAGCAGGTTTCCTTCTATCAGAATATGTTGTTTTCATTTTGGAGTCTCTTCATATAAGGATTGAAAAAATGCCCTCAAATGTTTGCGGGCAGTAGCCTGTGATTTCTTCACTACACCCTTGATACAGTTTGACCTCTTAGTGAACTGTAGGCATCAAAGTAAGCCTAGCAACAGACACTCAGGAGCCAGGAGGTATCAGAAGCGTGCAATTGGGCAATGAAACAAACAATCCCGCCTTGCAACAGGGTCCACCAATCATAATTGGCCAAGTCAGTCATCCTAACTGACTGAAGTTTTCTTTAAACCTGTTATGAAACCAGGCCTCATCCTTCCACATCCTAAAAAACATTCCTGTTTTTTCTTTTTCTTGAATACAGTTTTATAACATAATGTGTTCTTTATTCAAAAAATTGGTGTTTATTGAAAGAAGAATCACTTTTACTACATTTGTATCAAGGGTGTAGTGAAGAAATCACAGGCTACTGCCCGCAAACATTTGAGGGCATTTTTTCAATCCTTATATGAAGAGACTCCAAAATGAAAACAACATATTCTGATAGAAGGAAATCTGCTCTTTCTAATGGTGCTAAAAGAAAGAAGATTGAAGCTGTCCCACTGGAGATATAGGGCATCAAAGATAGTTTTTTATACCAACTTTGAACGCTTATATTTTTTCAACCACTTGAAGGAAAGTGCTGCAAATTGGAAGGCCTCATTAAAGCCGTGTATTTAGTAGAGCTACCAAAAATCAACCTGAAAGGCCAAATAGTTTTGACACTACAGCAGCCTCAACATCGATGTAAATTCATTTTGCAGTTTTTTGAGCCTAAATCGTGCAAAAAGTTAGAGGACTAGGAACATGGGGTTTTGCCAGTTCATTAAGCCCTAAAATTTGTGCAGGTTCTCCAAATATCCCCATTATACTACTAAAACTTCCATGTTTACCGCTTCTGGAAGTTGGCCCAAAATGTCATTTTTGCTCAGGTGACATTTTGCAACCCTTTACTTGAGGTCCCCTAGAACCTCCAATTTTTACTCTTTTGAACTCAAATTTTGCAAAGCTTAGTTTTATATCATAGAGAAACTATGTACCAAATTTCATCAAAATCTGAGATGGTGAGGTGGGGACGACCTTTAAAATTGGTCCACTTGACACAGAATGACTCTTATGAGACATT
The DNA here is from genome assembly GCA_947044405.1 of Leptodactylus fallax. NCBI lineage: Eukaryota > Metazoa > Chordata > Amphibia > Anura > Leptodactylidae > Leptodactylus > Leptodactylus fallax. The sequence goes on from CAMRHE010000024.1 coordinate 8,174,105, forward strand.
AATATAGAGGAGTCTTTTTGTGTATGATCATGGCTGCCAGCCATTCATGAAGGAGTCAGAGTAAGAGTCAGGCTGTGGTATAATAATACGGTTGGTCTTTGGACTAAAGACTCCACAACTCTGTGTTGGTACTCACTGTTTAGAAAACAAATGCAATATAGATAAAAGTCACATAACCTGTGAAGTTTTTAGGAGTTTGTTCTGGTGATAGTTTTGACCTTCAAGATGCAGCTACATTTTTTAAATCTGACGCATCAATTTATGCAGTAATAACTTTGGAATGCTTTTACTTATCCATGTGATACTGTGATTATTTTTGTTACATGTTATACTTTATGTTAGTGGTAAATTTTAGTGCGTATGTTTTGGGTTTATTTATAAGAAATAAATCCCAAATTTAAGGAAAATATGGAAAATGTCAAAAACCGTACCATTTAAAGTATTCAAAAAGTATTTAGAAAGTTAGTTAAGCCTCTAGTGTTAACATGTCTCCATTAAGACTACTTGTCTGCACTAAACTACTTACAGGGAGTGTTTTTTGATCACTTATTTGTCTTTATGACAGACAGCTGCTGGGCACAGTGGTTCTTTTCTCTCTCTGTGAGAATGATGTGACAGAGAGGAGGAGAAAGAATGTTACAAGTAGCATGAAACTTTGTTACTGCAACAAACTTTTCTGTGAACACCGTGATTGGTTTATCATGGTGATCACATGAAATCGGCACCAATCTGCTCCTGATGTCTTCCCTCAGGCTGCTAGTTTCAGCCAGTACTAAGAGATACAAGGAACAGTATCGCTATGTGCACTGTTAGGAGAACACTTCAATTAATGGGCTGCAGGCACAAGGACCAGCTCTGTAGCCCATTAAAGGAGTAAAATATTGATATATCTACAATATACAAAACAGAAAACACTACATGTATTTATCGTATCAAATACAGGGTTTCCTCTCAGTCTCAGGAGAATAAACTGGTAAAGTTGACAAAGGCAGAGGCAGACTCACAACACGAGAGCAGTTGAGATGTTCATATTAAGAGAAAGTTACTTCTCTTAAAATAAGCTTTTCAACTGTACATGTGAAAAGCTTATCTGAACTGCAACATGACAACAATTGCAAGAGCAATTTCCATTTTAACTGGCTTCCTGAAACCAAGCAAGAAAACACTGTCTGCATGTTTGCTTTTAAACAAAGCCGCTCATACATTTTCATCTTTTCAGGAAACATAATTCAGCTTTAGACTGGGCCTAAATTCACTAGACCCACATTGTATTGTTCAAAGTAACCATTTTTATTCAGAATGGTAAAATGAATGGATGAATAGCAGCATTCACACATAAGCAGTATTCACCTTCTGGAGCTGGCGATAAACTTACAGGTGGTGTCAATTATACACAATGTTTACTCTAAAGTAATGCCATTTTTGTATTATGAACATAGAATATGAAAGGGAGATTAAAATGACATAGCTCCCAAAGTAAATAAATATATGGGGCTTGTTAGATTCAACACACTCGGGTAGATTTACTTATGCTGTTTGATATTTAGACAGCATAAACAGCGATAGGCCGATGCAGAAAATGCACAAAATGTATTACTGTGGTGCACACAGTTTACCTGCCATGTCTTTTTTACTGAATAATTTTAATTGCCATAATATTCCAGAAAATATTTTCATTAAACTGTGTGTTGTGCTGTTCTTGTGTTACAATCCTCCACCAGTCAGTAGGGACACAACCCCAACTGGTAACACCGAGCTATCAATTTATTTATAAATACTGACCGTAACTCTGCCCTATTGTGAAAATCAAGACAAATCTCTAATACCTACCTGACTGATTGCAATACCGCAATTTTTGTCAAGTCCAATTTACCAAAACTTGAGAAATATACTGATACCAAGTGAAGCTTTAAAATATACATATAAAATCACATAACATTCATAAAATCACAAACACATACATACAAACACACACATTTTTATATATATATATATATATATATATATATATATACATATATATACACACACACACACACAGTACAGACCAAAAGTTTGGACACACCTTCTCATTCCAAGAGTTTTCTGTATTTTCATGACTATAAAAATTGTAGATTCACACTGAAGGCATCAAAACTATGAATTAACACATGTGGAATTATATACTTAACAAAAAAGTGTGAAACAACTGAAAATATGTCTTATATTCTAGGTTCTTCAAAGTAGCCACCTTTTGCTTTGATTACTGCTTTGCACACTCTTGGCATTCTCTTGATGAGCTTCAAGAGGTAGTCACCTGAAATGGTCTTCCAACAGTCTTGAAGGAGTTCCCAGAGATGCTTAGCACTTGTTGGCCCTTTTGCCTTCACTCTGCGGTCCAGCTCACCCCAAACCATCTCGATTGCGTTCAGGTCTGGTGACTGTGGAGGCCAGGTCATCTGGCGTAGCACCCCATCACTCTCCTTCTTGGTCAAATAGCCCTTACACAGTCTGGAGGTGTGTTTGGGGTCATTGTCCTGTTGAAAAATAAATGATGGTCCAACTAAATGCAAACCGGATGGAATAGCATGCCACTGCAAGATGCTGTGGTAACCATGCTGGTTCAGTATTCCTTCAATATTGAATAAATCCCCAACAGTGTCACCAGCAAAGCACCCCCACACCATCACACCTCCTCCTCCATGCTTCACGGTGGGAACCAGGCATGTAGAGTCCATTCGTTCACCTTTTCTGCGTCGCACAAAGACACGGTGGTTGGAACCAAAGATCTCAAATTTGGACTCATCAGACCAAAGCACAGATTTCCACAGGTCTAATGTCCATTCCTTGTGTTCTTTAGCCCAAACAAGTCTCTTCTGCTTGTTGCCTGTCCAGAGCAGTGGTTTCCTAGCAGCTATTTTACCATGAAGGCCTGCTGCACACAGTCTCCTCTTAACAGTTGTTGTAGAGATGTGTCTGCTGCTAGAACTCTGTGTGGCATTGACCTGGTCTCTAATCTGAGCTGCTGTTAACCTGCGATTTCTGAGGCTGGTGACTCGGATGAACTTATCCTCCGCAGCAGAGGTGACTCTTGGTCTTCCTTTCCTGGGGCAGTCCTCATGTGAGCCAGTTTCTTTGTAGCGCTTGATGGTTTTGGCCACTGCACTTGGGGACACTTTCAAAGTTTTCCCAATTTTTCGGACAGACTGACCTTCATTTCTTAAAGTAATGATGGCCACTCGTTTTTCTTTACTTAGCTGCTTTTTTCTTGCCATAATACAAATTCTAACACTCCATTCAGTAGGACTATCAGCTGTGTATCCACCTGACTTCTGAACAACACAACTGATGGTCCCAACACCATTTATAAGGCAAGAAATCCCAATTATTAAACCTGACAGGGCACACCTGTGAAGTGAAAACCATTTCAGGTGACTACCTCTTGAAGCTCATCAAGAGATTGCCAAGAGTGTGCAAAGCAGTAATCAAAGCAAAAGGTGGCTACTTTGAAGAACCTAGAATATAAGACATATTTTCAGTTGTTTCACACTTTTTTGTTAAGTATATAATTCCACATGTGTTAATTCATAGTTTTGATGCCTTCAGTGTGAATCTACAATTTTTATAGTCATGAAAATACAGAAAACTCTTGGAATGAGAAGGTGTGTCCAAACTTTTGGTCTGTACTGTATATATATATATATATATATATATATATATATATATTTTTTTTTTTAATACTATAATTTTATATGTTACTTGGAATTGAAGTGTGGAGAAATATAGAGGAGTCAGAGATTTGGTCAGAGTTAACAACTTCACAGTCCTGTCAGCATGTTTGAACCTGCAATTACTGTATTATGAACCTCTTTTTAGAATGTGTTGAGGACGGAAGGTTAAAAAGGCGTATTCATCTATGTTCCCTTTCAGGCTTGTCCTATTCACCATCAAGATAAAAAAAAAGATAAAAAGGTGCATTCCTGATCTACACAACTTACCTTGACCAACTGGGAGTGGCAAGAAATGACATAAGTGTAAAAAATGTTCTCAATATAAAGCTTGAAACAAAAATTTTTGCTTCACAAGCATACAAATAACAGAGCAGGTAGAAAAGTACAGATGTGTCCACATTTACTTGTGCCTGGAGCACTTTTCTCTCCGCCGGTTTCAGAATAACAACAGCGAACACCTGGCGCTCCCCAATATAGTCTGTGGGGTGCGCCAGTGTCTGCGGGTGACCACAGTTTTAGTGGTCCAGCTCTCCGTCTTTCCGGTCCCCTGACAGACCCAAATGACAGAGACCTGTGCACAGATGTGAACTTCAACCTCAGATGATACCAATAAAAACTATAGCTCGTCCTAAAAAAATAAGAAAATGTTATTGGTGTCAAGAAACAAATTTCTATTGTAAAAGGTTTTGTAAGTTTTCTCAATACACTAAAGGACATTAATGTACATTAAAGGAGTTTTCCAGCTTCAAATGGATTTCTCACACTGATGACCTATCCAAAACACTACAACCCTGTTCACTGTATATCAATGGTCCCAGGCAACTACTTGAGGGAGCTATATCAAGGAATATCCCAGCACTTTTTCTTTTAGATCCAAGGATGCCTGTGAAAGACGTGTTGCAGTCAATCAATAGAACAGTAAATTATCACGGCACTCGGTATTTGATGCAAATAAGATATAGTAGTTTTATTAACATATAGCATCACAGAAATTTGGTGAAGAATATGTATTAACAACATCTTCAGTCATGGATATTTTGGTATACTCCACCTTCATCAGCAAATATCATAACGGAAGGAAGAAGCTGGAGGCTCCTGCTGCGGCATCTAAGGGCCTCCAGCTTCTTCCTTCCCTTATGATATTCACTGATGAAGGTGGATTACACCGAAACGTCCATGACTGAATATCTTGTTCATACATATTCTTCACTGGATTACTGTGGTACTATATGTTAATAAAACTACTATACCTTATTTGCATCAAATACGAAGTGCTACTTGAGTAAGCAGCCTGCATGCTGTCCCCATCCACTGCTGCAGCTTCTGGTGCTTTTAGGCATCCAAAACAGATGATTTGTTTGGGGTCCTGTCGATAGGTCATCAGTATGAAAAATCCATTTGGGTCCTTAAAAATCCTTTAAACCTGTATTGCCAAAAACAAAAACCTGTGTTGCCAAAAAAAAAGTCGATTGAAAAATAAAAAGTTATGGCTCTTGGAATATGGGGAGGAAAAATATTCTACTAAAATTCTGATAACAGAAATATAGGATTATGGATTATAGTCTTGGAATTTTTATTGCTGAAGCAATGTGCGCTGTCTTTTTTGTTTTATAATTTTCTTATTCTGATGAAGACAATATTCATTTGAGGCCACAGATATTCAACAAACATAAAGCAGCACTCAAGAAAGGAAGGATTGATCTATATACACATAAAATATATATTAATATGATTCACTGAGAGAAAGCACTTGCAGAACTATTTCTGAGTTTCATTTTACTGCAGACTCTTGCTAGCATGGGTTACAAGCCACAGCGGAAGTCATTTTCTTCTGACATTAATTCATTGATCTATTAACTCTCAGACGACTTCTAAGCTGACAGGTGTCGTTATATAACCATCATCACATTGTGTTCCTCAGGAATGACAGGACTTGAGAGAGTGGCGTGTCCAAGTAAAATGAAGTAGTGGTGCAGGTTATGCAGTCAGCTGTCTGCCTACTCTAAAACAGATTATGCCCCTCTTTCCATGACACACAATCATAACTGAGCTGCTGAAGCTTCAAACATCAGAAAGTAAGAGAGAGTAGACATAATATTTGGTGAAAATATAGAAAGCTTGTTTCTCTTTTAATCACCTGCACTGTCTGGTAGTCCGCCGGATTAAAGCCTTTTACAGTCACTTCCCGGAAAACCTTTGGTTCCTGTGTGCTTTTGGTCAGGTCATAGTGATAAATAATACCTAAAACAAGAGTTCCGGAATGTCAACTGAGTGCACATAGATCAAGAACAATGCATCTCAAAGCACTATGGACCGTAATGAATGACAAAAGCTATGCACTGCAACAAAACAGCCTAAGGTACATTTATGCAGTGAATAATTTATAAGCACTTACTCAGAAGAAAATGAAGCCCTTTATAAAGATTGTTCAATTATTCCTTATAAAGAGTTCAAGCTGCAAACAGTAATTGAACAATGTAAATAATCAATGGAAACCATATAAAACGAGACTTCCAATAATGACATTTTTCATAATACAAGGCTTAACATTTGTTACCAATCACACAAGAAAGAGACAATGACTGAAGCCCCATAAATACAACTGATCTGGTTGTTAATAATAGAACATGAATAAAGCAGAATTTAGTATAGGAATATCTGACTTTCATTTGCATACTTGTTTCACTATGTAATTTACTTTTGAAGTTGTTGAAACCAATCTTTAGCTAAAGAAATCATCATAACATTGTGCAGTTTCGTATCACTGGGCTGTAACAGCCATGGTTGTGGAGCCTGGATCAATTTTGTGTGGAACTGGAAAAAAAAGCTACCCATTCCAGCTTCAAAATAAAATGATTATTTTTAATAATATTATTTCAATTATTGATATTGTGTAAATGATTAGATATATAGTTTGTTGTATATTTACTTTCATGGGAATTCTATCACTAGATTTTTAATCTATTAGAGGAGTTTTACTGCTTCTGCCATATATGCAAGAGTAGGAGTAGGAGTCACAGTGAGGCTGTGGGAAAAAATATAAGAATGCTTTCAAAAGTAGAGGTGTTAATAGTTATCTAAATGAATTCAATATTTGGTGTGACCGCCCTTTGCCTCTAAAATAGCAAGGAACTTGGCAGTGAGATTATTCCAAACATCCCATGTCTGTAATCCCAGACAGACTCAATGATGTTGAGATCAGGGCTCTGTAGGGGCCACATCATCACTTTCAGGATTCCTATTCCAAAGGGTGATCAGATTAAAATATTGATTTGATTTTGATTTTTCTATTGTTCATTTTATTGTGTGAACTGACAAAATCTAACTATTAACACTTCTATTTTTTTTTAAATCATTCTTAGTTTGTAGCATTTTCCACCGTACTGTATGCAGTATATGCATATTCTTACAGAGCGAGTATAGTACCAATTCAGGACACAGGGCATGCCTGGCACAGACATGCTCAGTAAACAACTGTAGTGTTGATGAAACCAGAGACAATTCTGGGAAATATCCAGGAATCGCGCTCCTCAATGGAAGAGATCTGGGTACACCATGGGATTGGTATAAATAGACTTTAATATACGGGTAGAGATAACGCGTTTCGGGGTTTTAGACGCTGTAAAAAGCGTACCCCTTCATCAGATCTGTTCACTGCTGTATGTCTGCATGCAACTGTAAACAACTGTGATGTATTGAGGACTGTTACACATAACTGATTTAACAGAGTATAAGGTCATTTGGCCTGTTTAAAAAGAATATACTATACTTCCCATCTTAAGCATGGTATATCACTGGCACAGGATATGTCATAAATGCCCAATAGGTACACTCTTCACTGGATCCTCATTCTCCAATAGGTGAGGTTTCCAGAGGTAAAAAGGCATTTATGGCACATCGTTCAAGTTTGAGATAGGCAGAGTTATACTAGTATGAGGTACATATTTTGCTGCTGTGCATAACCTCAACTCGAATTATTGGTAGGGTGACTGCCATACTTCATAACTGTAATATCCTGTGCTGTCTTGAAGAATCTGATGAGTGAAAGAGGGTTGTAAAGTTCCTTGAACTTCAGCTTATTGGCTTTAATATATCAGATTTAAAGAGTGCCTGTCAGATTTCTGAGGGCAGCATAAAGCAGTAACAGAAAAGCTTTCAGTAGTGTATCAGTCATTATGCAGAAAATGGGGGAGTGTTACCATAAATTGTATGCCTTTTTTCTGGCTTACAAGGCATTAAAAAGTCACAATTTTTGGTGCAACTCAGGTATTTTTGTGCATGGGGTGCAATGGTGGGCATGGGTTTATGATTAAGATTTCTGGCTTAAATAATGCATAAAATACACACCAAGTAACAGAAGAGATAACTATGGTACTCTGTTTTATGCCGGGTGCTGAAATAGGGTCCCAACCCAATAATCCAGTTGAAATTAACTTTGCACACCTTGTTTGTTAAATGCTTGAATTGTGGATGTGACGTTTAGGTCAACGACCTTTGCCAGACAAGTATACAGCTCGGAGTTCCAACACTTAAAAGTATTTTGCCTACCATATGAAAGTGTTTACACACAGACATCAATTTTCTGCTGTGGTGAACCTCACGAGAAAGCAGGTGTTAAATACATGAAACTATTGTCACATAACCTAACAACTTGGATATTGCATTACTACCAATGGGATAGAGGTCAACATGGAAATAGTCTTCATATGTTTTGCTACAGAAGAAGTTTGTAAAACACATACACAGTTACTCTGTTCAGTGATTACAACGGACGACCAATGGACCCCATTGTGACTGCTATTTTTTTATTGGTCCATTTTTCCATTGTTCTGATCCTCCAACGAACCAGAACAGATATAAATAAAATAAAATACAAGGCAGTTTTACTGAACCAAATCAGCTGTATTAACATAGTAATACATAATCATCTACATTTTCTTTCTTTGCATGTGTAACAATAGTAATACAAAAGTGGAAAATCCAATTTTACTGCAATTATATCATAATAGACAAAGGAAAAATGGAGTGTACCAAAACTTACAGAATTTCTTTCCGATGGAAAGCCTTCGAAGGAGCATCTTTCATACAAGTCTATGTTGTGATGCTCCTCTGAAAAAGTATGAAAAAATGGCAAGGTATATTCTTACATAGTCTGAGTCTGACTTCATCAACACTAATTGGACAACATCAGACTGTGTAGGATCATATCCATTTACTTCTATGGGAATACTGGGACGGCAATTCATAGATATTAATGGAGTGGTGGCCATGCACCAGCACCACCACTCCATTCCCATGGGAGAATCAGAAGCACTTGCATGCACTTGTACTTGTGACCACTGGGTGTCAGGACCCCTGCTATCAGTCATTTATCACCTATTCTACGTTGACCCACTGAGGCATTTCCAAGACTTCTGATGATTCACTAGTTGTGCTGCCTTGGATAACTTTGGTAGGTACCAACCATTGCATATTGGGAACACCTGCCTTTCTGGAGATAAACTAACCGAATGGTCTATCACAATTTTGCCCCTGTCTGCTTCCAACGTATCAAATTCAAATTCAGTAACTGACTATTCACTTGCTGCCTAATATACAATTCATTTTGGAAAGCCTTCAACCTGTTCACTTTTTTCACACTTAAGCTTAAAAAAAGTCTCACCCATTATTCTACACTCAATACCCCATAGTGACAAAGTGAAAACCGAATGTTAGAAATGTTTGCTAATTTATTGAAAAGGAAAAACTATTAGTATTCAGAACCTTTAACTCAGCACCTTGGCGGGGATTACAGTCTTCAGATTTCTTGGGTATACTGCCACCTGGATATGGGGATTTGCTGCTTCTTTCTGGTTACTCTGCCATAAAGCCCAAATTAGTAGAGTGCTCCAGTGATGGTTGACCTTCTGGAAGATTCTTCCATATGTGCACAGGATCTCTGGAGCCCAGCCTGAGTGACCATTGGCTCCTCTCTTACAAATGCACTTCTCCCCTGAATACGTAGTCCTAGAGTCCTAACTGTTCTAAACTTCTTCCATTTAAGAATCATGGGTGTGTTTTTCCAAATCATATGAATTTACCAGAGATGGTTGCCAATCAAGTAGAAACATCTCAATAGAGTCCCCCGAGCTAAATTTCAAGTATCATAGTCTTAATACTTATGTGCGTGTGAAATTAAAATTTTTTTCATTTTTAAGAAATTTGCAAAAATTTCTAACATTCTGTTTTCACATTTTCCTAATCAGGTATTGGGTGCAGATTGATGGGGAAAACTTGATTTTTAAAAATTTTAGTACAAGGCCTCAACATAACAAAATGTGAAAAGCGAAAGACTTTATCATGATAGGTGCCAATGCCACAAAATAATCAATTTTATTCGCTTCACCTTTTAATATTATGGCTTATCATCGTATACATAACCAAGCCAGCAAAATTAGGACATATAGAAAAGCAGTCAAATAATTTCGCATATAATGTTAAATTGGAGATCAGCTACTTACCAGGTGACAAAAATGAAGTGAACTGGTAGAAGATCTCTGAGTTTTTCTTCTGACCGCTATAGCCTACAATACTGCCAACATCCAGTGGGAAAGTTTTAAGGTGGTTGCCTGAGACAAGGTCATGTAGTTGTAACACATTCTTTACATCATGGAGGTAGCACAGAACCAAGAACTTGGAATGAACACAGGAGACCCATTCTAAATAAACAAATATGCAAAAAATAGTTTTAATGAGTTAGAAAACTGGACCATTTTAACATAGATATCCATTTCATTATTTAATAAAGATAAAACATGATCATTACATGCTTATATTTAAGACACAACACTAACTAAAAGATTAAAAGGGCCTATCAGCTTAAAAAATACTGATAGTTGCTTTGAACTGAATTAATAAATATTTACACACTCATCTTTTAAAGGAAGTCTACCACCTCCCCAAGCATATTCAACAGCTTCCACCATTTTATGGAGCACATTACAGTGATAAACAACAAAACTTTTTATCTATGTCACTTTTGGAGAAAAACAAGTATAAATTGTTATACAAATGAGGAGCACAGAGGGTGGGTCTTTAGCTCCAGGAGCACTCCACTTGCCATTCAGACCTCTACTAACTCCTGTCTGCATCACCCTGTACTGTGAGAGTTGATCTTCCAACTATGACATCAACTATCCTACTTTAACAGCAGGGGCAGTGCTCCCAGGACTGAAGTGCACCAGTCCCCCAGCCCAGTGCATCAACTGCCTTATCTGAATAAGACTTCAAACTTGTTTTTCTCCAAATCTACAAAAATGAAAGGCATAACAAAGGTATGTTGTTTATCACTGTAATGATAAATGTATAAGTATGGAGGAGGTGGTATTACTTCCTTTAAATACTGTATTGCTCAAATGCCAACAACACAGTGATCACCCACCAGTCTCTGTTAACAGTCTTAGACTGCAGCCATCTATAGAAAGACTGGTGGAGTACCATGGGACTACAAGCACTGGAGTCCAGGGGAGGCATTCACTTTCCACTCAGATTACACATTGAGCATACACTGCACCCCAACGTAGTCCAAATACAATATGCTGCTACCACCTACTGAGTTATAGTTTGATAGGTACCCAACACTCAAATGCAGATGTAACTACACAAACGTTTTTTTGAGCAGTCAAAAAGTTAACACACTCGAATTAATGCTTATGGGTTCTTCAGGGAATACAAGGACTACACATATTTTAAAGTTTTAAGCAATACAAGATACAGTAGGTAAGACAAAAAATTAGTGTTTCAATATTAATCAGAAAAACATAAAAAACAGAATACTTAGAACACAAGTTTTTTTTTTTACAGGGTCAGAGATACTGCACTGTGCAATAGATATCCAATGGGGACCAGATTGAGCCGAAGGCTACTACTGCGTTATTCAAGTTAGCCGTCAGATATTCCAAGTTATGGATATTCTTAATTCGGGCAATAATGTCAGTAAAAGATGGGGGGGGGTTAACTGATTTCCAGTTTAAAGCTATGGGGGATTTAACTGCTGTAGAGAGGTAGAGGCAGAGTTTGGCAGACTTCTTGCCCATCTGTCTTGGTAGTAAATTGAGCAAATGAACAAAAGGGATCCAGAAGCACCGTCTGCATAAACAGGTTGTCTGTGATAGCTTTGACCCCTCTCCAATAGCCTCGTATCAAGGGACAATCTCAGAATATGTGGTACAGTGATCCTAGGGTCGAGTTACATCTCCAGCAAGTAGAGGGAACTGTAAAATTCAGCGAGTGGAGAAGGGCAGGGGTATGGTATCAGTGCATGAAGATCTTATATTGCATTTCACTAAAAGTCACACAAGTTGAGGCTTTAGATGCGGTGACTATATAATTTGCCATTGAGCAGGAGAAATCATCCTCCCATCTTTTCATACATCTGTGGATAAGAGGAGTCTAAAGAGAGGATAGGAGTTGGTAAAAATTGGAGATAAGTTCCTTAGTAGAGGTACCGGACCTACACAATTTCTCAAAGGCAGTAGGGGTAGAGACTCACAAGGAGCCAAAAAGGGAAAGCGTAAAGTGGGCAATTTGGAGATAACAAAACCACTCAGTTTGGGGAAGTGATATAATCAAAGGGCCTGAGCTCCAGAGTCAGAGGGTCAGTTATGTCTGCCAATATATAAATATATAAAGTGGTCAGCTCTGGATGAACCATGGAAGCCGAGAGACCCCCCATCCCCCCGGAGAAGTGGATTATACAGGAAGAAGATCATAGAGGACCTCTCCGAAGCGAAGGGGAATACAAGTTCTTATTTTAACCCTACAATGCGTTTCAGGGGCCTTTTAGGCCCCGGTGCTTACTTTTTTGCTATTATCTGCAAAATTACTTAGAATTCTGAAACTCTAGGTATTCCTTAAGTATGTCATTGTTGGTAATACCCAGTTGTTCATATAATTTTTTTTGGTAGGCATTTTGGTGTAACAATGCTTGTTGGGGAAAACCACATCTGTACGGAACGGGGGCCTTTTAGGCCCCTGCTATTTTATCATGTACTCATCAGTGTTTGTGTCTCAAGTTACTTTATTTGTAGTCAGGGTTGTTGGTGGAGGGGCCAGGGGGTGGATCATGCCATGTGAAGATATCATGTTATTTTGGGAGGGAGTGATAAGGCCATGACAGCATGCACAGTAAACCAGCCAAGTATGGAATAAAAATCTTCTGGATGTGTGATTCTGCAAAGTATTATGGCATAATTGGGCTTATCTACTGTGGCAAAGAAGTTGATGCACCAGTACAGAAAGATCTAGGGACTGAAATTGTGAAAACACTTGCTGTACCAATATACAATTCAGATAGAAACATTACCATGGACAATTATTTTACCAATGTTGCACTGGGCAATTTTCTGCTTGAAAAAGCTGTTACACTTGTTGGTACTATGAAGCCAAACCGACGAGAAATTCCTCAAGCAATGAAACACAATCCTCAGCGAGCACTTTATGAGAGTGTCTTTGGTTTCAACAACAAAGCGACACTGGTATCTTACAAAGCGAATAAGGAGAAATCTGTTATATTACTCAGTACCATGCATCATGATTCCAGTATTGACAGCAATTGAAACCAGAAATCATCCTGTATTACAATAAAACTAAAGGAGGTGTAGACAAAATGGATGAAATGGTGGGAGAATATTCATGCAAGAGGCACAAAAGACGTTGGCCTGTAGTAATTTTTTTCAAATATGCTTGATGTAGCAGCCCTGAATTCATTCATTACTTATACAGAAACTCATCCAGAATTCCATGCAAAGAGGAAGGACAGAACACGCCTATTCTTGAAGGACCTTTGCCATGAACTTGTAATGCCTCACATGGTGGAGCGAAGCAACATGAAATGCTTGCCAAAGCAAACTAAAGAAGCAATGAAACGGTGTGGCGTACAGTTTCTGGATATTCCAGGGCCAGGAGAAAGAAAACTAAAGCGTTGTTTCATTTGTCCAAGAAACTTAGAGAGGAAAACTGAGCAATAGTGTACCACTTGTGGGGAAAATGTCTGTAAAGAACATTCTTCAGAAAAGATAACGTGAAAATTGTTTGGAAGACCAATAAAATTGAAAAGAAAAAGTTAGAAAAGAAATGTAGCTGCAGCTAGTTTACTCTAGATTTATATACCTTTGTATGTTTTTCATATCTTTGTTTTCTATAAAAAATTATAATTAAAATGTTGTACATTATTCATATCTTATTTTGCAATTTTGAAATAAACTTATAAAAGTTATTTATGTGAGTTTCTCCATATGATTTGCATGGGGGTCTAAAAGGCCCCCATTACGTAAAAGTGTAGATTTGTGATGTCACACATGCTAGGGTTAACATACAAGGACTACACATATTTTAAAGTTTTAAGCGATACAAAATAAGTAGGTAAAACAAAAAACTTGTGTTTCAATTTTAATCAGAAAAACATTTACACACTTAAAAGTTCTTATTTCAACACCTCAAACTGGATTTTAGTGATCTTTTATACCCTTAGCTCTTGGGTCATGCTTTAGAGCTACACAGTTACATACACAACACATGCCCCATTATAGATTAGTGTTTTACTGTGCCTACTACGGCGCCCATTGTCTGGAAAGGTAGATTTTTATTAGCTACTCTTCTGAAGTTTGCATGGAAGGTCTTCAATATTAAAAGGTGACACCTATGATTCTGAGTGACAAGTTCTAAGCTCTGGTCACAACAAAAAACTATGGTTCAGTTGATCCAGAGCTTCAATAAACCTCCCTGACAACTCTGATTCAATTTTACCAGTGTATTAAAAAAAAAAAAAAAAAAAAAAAAGAACCTTAAAAAGGTTAAAGTCCCATGTTGCGGAAACGCAGGTTTTTTTGTTGCAGATTTTGCTGCAGTTTTTTGGGCCAAAGACAGGAGTGGATTGAGTAGAAGGGAGAAGTGTAAGTGCTTTCTATATAATTCCCATTCATTTTGTAGCCATTCTTGGATTTGATCCACAAAACCGCAGCAAAGTCTGCAACAAAAAAAAGTTGCATTTCCGCAACGTGGGGCCTCAGCCTCAAGTGGTTGTCCAGGATAAAATGATAAAATGTAATTCCTACACTAATCTAAACACCCTTCCCATGCCTACTTTCTAAATTACTTACTTTAGCAAACATGTATATTTACCCATATCCACCCCAGGCACATTTTCTGATTATCTGGTGATATCCCAATACGTCCCCAATACTACCTCCCCTCCCACCCCATCATATTTACCTGTCTTCCTGTCCAGACTTCCTTCTGTGGGGACGGCTCCTCCTCTTCTTTGACCCTCTGCAGGCGTGTGCGCAATCAAGCTGGAATCGGAACTCCATCGCTATTGCGCAGGAGTAGGAGGCCGGAGGAGCCAGTAGAGATGGAGTGCTGGCTACATTGCAATGCCGGGACTATTACGCACATGCCGGCAGAGGGTCAAAGAAGAGGAGGAGCCGTCCCCACAGAAGGAAGTCTGGACAGGAAGACAGGTAAGTATGATGGGGCGGGGGGGAGGCTTAGTTAGTTAGTTGGTAAGGGCTAATAGTGGGTGGGATAGCTAGGGAGACAGGGAGGGGGGTGTGAGAGAGGGAGGGGGTGTGAGAGAGGGAGGGGGTGTGAGAGAGGGAGGGGGAGGGAGGGGTAGGGAGTGTGAGTCAGCCTACACCTACCATGATGCATTGCATGAGCTAAGACAGCAGGAAGCTACACAATGTAAACAAATGCAGAGTATGCCAGGAGCTCCCAGAGAAACCCAGAAATCACTCAAAACACTGCTAAAGGTATTAGGGTGCACTTATTATCCCATTAATAGCACTAACAGCCCTTTTTTAAAAAAATATTTTTTGCCTGGAAAACTGTTCTGGTGACACAGTCAGATAGCCATGGTTCATGTGAATAAAATGCTTTTCTCTGCTTCCAATCGGTGCCTCCATTGCTGAGATATAAGCTTTTCTCTGATAATGAGCAGTTTGGTACAACAAGGGCCATCACCATTACTCTTATTGCACCAAATTATTTATTAGCATATTATCTGGCACTGTAGTAACATTAAAATAAGCAACAATAAACTTGAAATTCAGAGGTGACATATACTAAGTTGTTTAGATACCCTTTAATGAGTTGTGTATTATTTTTTGCAGTAACCAGGTTGCCCCCAACTAGTTGATGACAGCTTGTCTAGCTGTTCTATCTATGTTTACAGATGGTGCGCACAATGGGCCATCTGTATAACGCACAGGGGAGCAGATTCCTCGAGAGGAGGTGACCTGTTCAGCCTTTCTCTTCTCCAGATTCAACAAGGTTGCAGGTCTGTTGCCAGTGCAAACTGAAAATATTTCTTTCAACTAAATTCTAAGGGTGGATTTATTTATACATGGTGGGACTTTGGTAACACTGATGTTTTTATACCAGTGCTGAAGTGATATGCTGCAAATTTATTAAGAGGCAGGTCTCTTAATATATTTTGGTGCCTCTTTCAACGGTCAATGTATGAGATTATGTGGATTTGCAATATAATTTTTTGTGTGCGCCAATCTAGATCCCCTGTGCACTGGAGTAATTTGCACTTTATTCGTTAAAGGGGTTTTCTGGTGAGTTTAAATTGACTTACCTGATCCGGTGGATGATGGACCATTGTTGTTTCAGGCTCGTCATGACCCCCAGATCATGTGATCAGAAGCAATGCCCCCCCCCCCCCGTTCTCTACACCCCCTCCCGACTTCCTCAATCTCACAGGTAATAATTAGCTGTGCGATCAAGGAAGGAAGGGGTGGAGTGACCCAGGGAAGTGGAGCATTGCTTCTGATCATGTGAAATGTGTCCAGACTCCTGCCTCAGATTCCTCTTCATTTTCCTGTCCTCTGACTCCCTGCAGAGGAAAGCTGAAGCAGACCGTCAGCCTCCTGTCGCTCATCAGTCCCAGATGAATGGGGTTGATTGTCTTGTCTTACACCATGGGTTCTGTGGCTGATTAACCACAGAATTGGTGGCAAGACTGAGCAGCACACTTAATTTTTCATCATTCGGCTCCAATCTCTGCACCCCCATTGAAAGCAATCAAGATACCAGGCAGGGGACTAAGAATGACAGGGAAACTATACGGAGGACCACAATTTAAACGGGCACTGTGTTAGGGACCAAGAATCAAAGGTGGAGCCATACTGGCAACTAGGAACAAAAGGAAATTCATGCTTAGATCCAAGAATGATGAGGCCATCTTGAACTAGGAAATGTGTAGATCACCAGGGAATTTAAAACTAGTTGGGATCCCCTAAGGTTATATTTCTGTGTTGGAGTGACTTGTAATTAGTACCATGATTTATTAGGCCTAGTCTCAGCTTGGTTTTGTGAAAAAAACTAATGTGGTACCAAGCATAAAATACATGATTTTAAGGCTCTGTCATTATTACTTGAGGACTCCACCTATAAAATACCATTGTCCTGTGCAAATGTCAGCCATCGACGCATAGGGTCTTCACTGTATTTCAAGGAAATCACTGACAAGGTCTCATGGCACAGTGTATTTATTCAGTTGAATTGAAAGCTGGAGCTCACACAGTACAACACATATTGGTGCAAAAGAGAAATTCAGATATTGTTTCATAAAGGGCAATCTCCTTGTCAGGAATAATCAAATCTATGTATCTAGGCTGGGATTTATGAAAGAGCAAGAATGAAAAGTTTATAATCGCATCTGTGCAAGCAGTATGAATACAATACAAAAGGCCAAATGTGTGGAGCAGTCATTAATAAAAGGCACAAATTCTTATCTGTTGTCATTGTCCTTTCTCTGTGAAATTTCACTCTGACTTGAATGCAGCAAGATTTTTATTCTGATGAATATGGAGTCGATAAGGAGACTGTACAGTAAAAATAGGCCATTCATATAAAATGAAAGATATAAAAATATACAGGTCCTGTAGTTGTCCTCTCAAGACCCATCATAGACAACAACCTTCATATGGTAGGTGATAATTGCCATGGAACCAGCACCAGAGACCACCAATCCCCGCAGGATACAATACAGTATTTCAAGGTGACCATTCAGTTGAATGATCATCCATGAAATATACGGCTGGTTAAAGTCTACCAGTTCGAGATCCTCGTGGAGAGAGATGTGAAAAACTGCAAACTGTAGTTTTGCAAATATAGCATGTGCCGAAATTTGTGACTTTCCTACACCTTAAACATGGCGTAAAACCTCTCTTAAATTACCCCCTTTGTGTGTTTTTAAAAACATTAAAACACAGCCGCCAAATTGTTTTGTATTGGTTGTTGTATTTGGTAATTTAAATCCATACAAGGCACCTAGCAAAAATCTTTTTGCAGACCAGCCTATGAGTGAAGCCAAATGGACAGGCACAGGAGAGGCTGAGAACCACACCCAGATATGTTTGATGGTTAAGCAGCTGCATGACTTGTTGGAAAACAGCTCTTGCATGGAACCAGGGATTCCTATGCAGTCTCCCACACTGGTACTTGCCAGCCCTGAAGCACACTCAGATTAGAATGGCTGTTGAAGGAAAACAGCTGTTGCACCCACAAAACCACATGGCCACTATAGTCAAAATGATAATGGCTAGACAGCTCTCTGGATGAATCAGTTATTTTCCAGCTATCATGAAGTCATCAGTTCAAAAAAATGTGCCAAACGCATCCCAGTACAGCACCTTGTCTGTGTGGCCTGTAACTTCAAGTATGTTCAATGTACACCAAAGCGTCTTTTCTAAAACTTTTTCAGATACTTTTCAATTAAAAGATAGCAGCTAAAACACATTAGGGATGCTGGAGGCACAGCTACATACACACAGATATTAAACATCTTAAAACTTTACATTACCATGGTGTTTCCTCTGAACTCAATTTCTGAAGAACACTAAATTTAGCCCAAGTCTCCGCTGAATTAATTAACCCCAACTGTTTCTGATTGCTGTGGAAAGGCTGATTCACCATAGTAAGAATACAAATGATTAGTCCCTTGATTAACCTTGAAACGAAGCTGGTAATGAGGTGAAATTGTTGTATCCTGCAGTAAACAGCAGAAAATTAGAAAAAAAAAAAAAAAAGATAATTTTTACATTTCTGCCCAATGTCCATGGAAAGGGTCACACTATTCTCCATGGTAATTAAAATGTCTATTTATAGAGCAGACCACCACCAGAGTTTCCTCTGAATCACTTACATGCTATTGTAGGGATAGTTAGTGACATAGTGAATATAATCTTTTTGTCTGAGAGAGCAGTCTTGCTGCAAAGAAAATTCACTTTTAATTCATTCATTTTCAGACACCTAGGGTGTGGCTACTCGGAGCAGAGCACTCGTTTATGCCTTTGGTCACCACCCAGTGATGCCCTGTAACATAAAGCTTGACTGATGTGCGGCTACAGAGGCAAAAACTGGCAGTCAGATGCGGCCACTGCTCAGGTGTGCCAAACAGCTAATTTGCATACGAATTTAATGTTTACTTTTTCTCACCTGCAAAGTTTGACACACACACAAAAAAAACATATATTCACTATGCCACTAATGTAACCTACAGCAGTATATAAGTGGTTAGAAGCACTTCTGGTAGTGGTAGACCTCATTAAGGAATAAACTAGAACCATGTAGGCATACTAAAGACAAATGTAACTATACCATGTCTGTATTCACAGATCACCATCCAAAGATACTGGACAGAAAATTAATGGGAAAAGTGAGTGAACTACACTCTTCACCATGCAGTATGACAAAATTCTACTGTGAAGGGGCATAGCAAGGGGAAAAGTCAGGTCATGTGATTGAACTTGGGGTGGACAAAGACATGCCTAGTTACTGCGAACATGCTGTACATGAGTTTTATATAATAGTAAGATGCTTCATAGAGCAAAGATGATATACACACGTAGACAAAATTGTTGGTACCCCTCGTTTAATGATAGAAAAACCAACAACGGTCACAGAAATAACTTGAATCTGACAAAAGTAATTTGCCAAACTACATGTTGACAAGCCACAAAGCTTCTGGGAGAATGTCCTATGGACAGATGAGACAAAAATCGAAATTTTTGGCAAGGCACATCAGCTCTATGTTCACAGATGGAAAAATGAAGCATATCTTGAAAAGAACACTGTCCCTACTGTGAAACATGGAGGAGGCTCTGTTATGTTCTGGGGCTGCTTTGCTGCATCTGGCACAGGGTGTCTTGAATCTGTGCAGGGTACAATGAAATCTCAAGACTACCAAGGAATTCTAGAGAGAAATGTGCTGCCCAGTGTCAGAAATCTTGGTCTCAGTCGCAGGTCACGGGTCTTGCAACAGGATAATGACCCAAAACACACAGCTAAAAACACCCAAGAATGGCTAAGAGGAAAACATTAGACTATTCTGAAGTGGCCTTCTATGAACCCTGACCTAAATCCTATTGAGCATCTTTGGAAGGAGCTGAAACATGCCGTCTGGAAAAGACAACCTTCAAACCCGAAACAACTGAAGCAGTTTGCTCATGAGGAGTGGGCCAAAATAACTGTTGAGAGGTGCAGAAGTCTCATTGACAGTTACAGGAATCGTTTGATTGCAGTGATTGCCTCAAAAGGTTGTGCAACAAAATATTAAGTTAAGGGTACCATCATTTCTGTCCAGACCTGTTTCATGAGTTTTCTTTTTAAAAAAAAATCTGTTGCAGCATGGTTGAAAAGCAATGTCTGACTTGTTCATTTTCATAGAATTTTTATATATTATTACTTTTGTCAGATTCAAGTTATTTCTGTGACCATTGTGGGTTTTTCTTTCATTAAACTAGGGGTACCAACAATTTTGTACATGTGTGTATATCTACAGAATTGGGCTTTAAAACAGATTTAGCATTGTCCACTTGGTACATGTACTGTATAAGAATCACAATCGATGGAGTGAGCATGTTTGCTTCATTCTCTGTGCAGTGTAAAGGCAGGCTGGAATATTGCCCATAGGAAGATAAATACACCCACTGTTTTAATTAGCAACATGTTTCTGACCTACTGGTAATACCCTAGCTCTATACATTTCACGAAGACTGACTCTCGCTTAGCTTTTAGACAGGCAAAATCAAGTTTTTTCGTCAGAAACATAGTCGGACATGCAGGACTTTGTGTCTGACGAAAAAAAAAAAAGGCTTCGCGGCGCAGAGGGTGTGATCGGACACCCGCACATTGCTTTAAAAACCTATTCAAATGAATGGGTTTTTAAGCAATGCGTCGCTAACCTGTTGCTAGCCGGTGCCTATCCAGTTTCACTCGGATTGGCAGCGGATGGACTCAAGCGCAAGTGTGAACCCACCCTTATTACGCATCTGAATTCAGAATGCAATAACTCAGATTATTCTTTGCGAATTCTAACATCTTCTGGACCGTCTGAATGTGGAAAGGAAATTTTTTTTTCTGCATACATAATTCATTATTTATATATTGTACCTGAAGCATAGTATGCAGTCTGCAACAACACAAGTAAAATACATTCTAGATACACTGTATATATGTAATAAAACCATTCACTTTTTAGATTTATGCTTGCAACATGGTTTATGCTTACAACATTAGACAGTAAAGTCGGAGACCAACTTTTCTGTTTATTTCCAAGTGATTATTAAGGCCTTAAAGGGGTTGCCCAAGATGTAGATCAACCAGTGGGTGGACAATGGGGCCCAGGAGACAAGTGAGTATTTTTTTTTTTCTATTTAACACTTCCCCCATCCGCCAAACATGGACATGAAGATTTTTGATACTGATGACCTTTGCACAAGTCATCAGTATCAGATAGGTCAGGGTCAGACACCCAAACCGATCAGCTGATGCTGCCACCAAAAGCAGCCCAACTCCTATTCAAGTGAATGGAAGCAGGGCTACAGTTCCAGGTGTCACCGCTACACTGTACAGACTGGAAGTTCAGTACAGTCTAAGGAGCTCTGTACACTGTAGCAGTTGGGCCTGGAACTGCAGCCCTGCTCCCATTCACTTGAATAGGAGCAGGGTTGCTTCCAGCCATATACTTAGTATAAGGCTTCTGGTGGTCGCATCAGAGACATATAGGTTATCAGTATCAAAAATCTTCAGAACCTGGACAACCCCTTTCATTTTTTTTTTTTTTTGAAGGTTTTCTTCCATAACCCCTTCCCTTCATGAACATTTTTCACTTTTTGCAATTCACCACTCAATACTACTTACATAGCACTAGCAGACCTGAGCGTCTTCAGAAGGTTCCTGACTGTTATGGTAACCAAAATGCTCTCATGAGCTTGCAGCAGAGAGCAGACTGGTCCCTGAACCAAAAGTTATACAAAAAATTGACATTTGACCACAGCATCTGAGAGGTTAATTCCTTATGATCACAGTTGATTCTTTTCACAGTCACTGGTGTCTGGATCCTGCTGTGAAACAGCAAGGACCTGGCATTTGTGGTGCCCACCCAGCTCCTGATAAATAAATACATTTTGTAAATAAACTATTTAATGTATTCAGTATGCATTCAAGTATAAACATTAAGAAGATTCACCCTACATGCAATCCCATGCATATAGTGTAGCCACAACTTGACACAGCCATTATTAGATTGCTTTCAGGAACACAATAAAAGCGGAATCGGTGATACATATACACTTACCCAAAACATCCTTTTCATGCTCTGACACAAGTTCTTTCCAGTTGGATTCACCAGGATCACTGAAGTCTATGTTGATCAGCTTATAGTTTGGAGCATTGCGGTTAGTTTTAAATGTGAAGACAGTCCCTTCATTTGTGATGTATTCATATTCTGCGTCAAAATTATCTATTAGCTTTACCCATGGAAGAATTCCTGTAAGAAAAGAATTATGCTAGTTATTCAGGATCTACAGAAGAGAAATGGAGAAATGAGAACGATGCTGCTTACCTCTTTGGAGCAACGACAAAACCATCATTGCTCCAAAGTTCTCATTTGCTTTTTCACAAAAATGGTAATATCTCAGCAGCACTGGCACCAATTCACATGAGGAAAACACTGTTTGGTTCAGGTGACCTATCCAGTTGGTCTGTGGGGCCTGTCTGGGTTGCTATGGTGGGTTCTGATAGACTCCATTTATAATACAAATAGTAAGTTTACAATTTGTCACTTAGTTTACACATTAACAAAACTTCCATACGTTGTTAATCTCTGAAAATCTAAGAAGTTCACCCTCTAATTTGATACACAAGGCTGTGTAATAAACAGGTACTGACTGCATGTAAATGCACAATGGCTCACCATCCTGGGAACAATCCACCGTATGATATAGATATTAAATTTGGTCAGCCCAAAAAATGAAATACAACATTGTCTATCAGTTACAAGGAAATCTGATAGCAAGGAATGGAAACAGAATCTATTAATACACTGCAGGTTTACCATGAAATTACCATTTCAATCAATTCAAATACCGGAAGATGGAAATTATCTTCAAATTGAGAAATATCTGGACAGAGATCAAAAGTTTCTTTTTCCTGCCAATTAAGTGGTCACGGTTGGCATTTTAGAGCCAATTAAAGCTGTACAAATTTGCTTTCATAAGAAAGTAAATGTTGGATGCACTTTCTGGCAACTACACTGTGTTATTTCGAAAACAGACAAGAAAACAAGTGATCAGCCTAAAGACACTCTAAATTTACATACTTTGTCCTGATAAGAGCCAGGGTACCTGAACGCACAACTTTCTCTTCCCTTAGAAAAGTAAAAAACATGATGGAAGAAAGCTTCCATCATGTTTTTCACATTAGGGAGCATGCAGACAGACAGACACCCAACTGAGGGCGCTCCTCCTGGATCTGTTATCTAATGTCCATTGCTCTTATTTCGTGACGGATGAGAGCAACAGACATTAAATAATGGTAGTAATAAAGTGACTGTTTTAGGCTAGGTGCACACTGACACCTAGTTACTGAGAAGCCAACTCCAAAGTGACAACCACTTCATACTGCCATGTTTGCAAAAATATCTGCTGCAGCAAAATAGTTAAAATGGTAGTATCTCAGTCAAGGAAACAAAATGACCCAACAAACTTGCTGCTGCATTACCTTCTGAAATTATTAATAAAAATATTTTTTCATACCAATGAAAACCTGCTTGTTTCATATCTGCTTTTAAAATCCATACTTAAGTTAGGAAAAGAAAGCATATTGTTTGATCATATAGAAATAAAAGCAAAAGTGATGGTGACTGACAGAAAAATTGGTACACTTGAACGCATGATGACACAATGCCATGTCTTTAAAGAGGTCATTTGATGTTGACAGAACATTCTTACTGTTCCTGACACTCGGTTGGGAAAATGTCAAATCATTTCAGCAGCGCTCTGACACACAAGTCTTGTTGACCTCCAGGTGCCCATTTCAATGGCTCATAGAAAAGCACAAACTGAAAATACTGAATTCATCAAGGAAAGATAAAACCATTCTACAATTCCAGTACGTGTGACATTTTATTGATTCAATCTGTAGGCCTTGTATTAAAATATGAAATATTGTGTGTCATAAGATCCATTTTCAAGGCATTTAACATGCACCTATCATTTAACCCCTTGAGGACACAAACATCTTCTGTTTTTCATTTTTGGTTTTTCTTCCATGTTTTCCAATGCCATAACCATTTTTCCCAATCAGAGCCATATGCAGGCTTGTTTTTCTGCATGACAAGGCATTTTTATAATGCTACCAATAAAATTTTCTATACAAAGCATTGTGAAATAGTGAAAAAATAAAATAAAATGTGATTGGTCACAGATCATGGAGGTTAAAGGTGGGTGTCTACTGTATAACAGAGCAGGCAACTGACATATATTGCGTGTGCTAATATTGCCACAGCGCACACCCATTGTATAGGTACCGTAGATTTCGCCATGGTGTTAAAGAAAAAGAGAAAGATGTCTACAAAATAAGTTTTTGTAATTTTTTTTTTTGCATATGTCCATTTATCTTTCTTTCATCCTGCTTGCTCAGAGTGTATGATCCTTCTCATGCGATGTCTGTGCTTTGAGTCATTTAGATGTCTCCTACATCACATGTATACAGGTGCATCTCAATAAATTAAAATATCTTTGAAATGTTTATTTCTTTCAGTAATTACATTAAAAAAGTGACCTCCTATATTTTCTAGATTCTTTACACACAGATTGTTCTATTTCAAGTGTTTTATTTCTGTAAATGTTGATTATGGATTACAGGTAATGAAAACCAAGAAAATGAGAATATTGTAAAAAGTTCAGTATTGTAAATTCAGTGTGTCACCTGCCAAGGCTTCCTAAGTCTTTAAATGGTCCCTCAGTCTGGTTCAGTAGGACACACTATCATGGAAGACGCTGATTATGAATTGTATTACTGAATCACTGAAATGAATGAACATTCCAAGGATATTCTAATTTATTGAGATGCATCTGTACCTGCCTCCTGTTCTAAATCTGCCTCAAAAAGAGAGTGTTGAACAAATGGATTTTTGTACTCACCGTAAAATCCTTTTCTCGTTGTATTCAATAGGGGACACAGGACCCTGGGTATAGACCTGGCCACTAGGAGGCTGACATTAGGAATAGTAAAAGATGTCAGCTCTGCCTCTGGGTTATACCCTCTCCACAGACACTATGCTAATCAGTTTGTACCACAGCAGTAGGAGAGAGACACAGAGAAACAAAAACAAACAAACAAAAAAAAAAAACACAGAACCAACACCACCATCATGTCCTGAACCCAAAAACGAACCAAAACAGCTCGGGGCAGAAACAACAAGAAACAAGGGTGGGATCTGTCCCCCAATGAATACAACGAGCAAATAATTTTACAGTGAGTACAAAAATCCATTTTTCTCACTTATTTCATCGAAGGACACAGCACCACGGGATGTCCTAAAGCAGTCCCAGAGGGTGGGAATTACACGGCCATGTGAGTAACCTAGCGCACTAGCCACTTGAAGAACCTTGCGACCATAGCTGACATCAGCAGAGGCCACAGAGTGGATCTGGTAGAACCTGGCGAAAGTGTGGACAGAGGCCCAGGTGGCAGCTCTGCAGACCTGGGCAGTGAAAGCCTGATGCTGAACAGTCCAGGAGGCCCCGACAGCCCTCGTGGAATGAGCAGTCACACGGAGAGGCAGTGGCCTATCCTTGAGCCGAAAGCCCTTCCTGATAGCAGACCAAATCCATCTGGGGACGGAAGTCGTGGAAGCAGCCAGGCCCTTGTGAGGGCCCTCAGAGATAACAAAGCGTCCGAATGACGGTAGGTGTAAGTGAGCGACAAATAACCTAAAAACGAAAAAAAAAAAACAAATACGCCAAGCGGCACATAGCGTAATACTGCTTAAAGTTGTAGGTGGTGGTGCTCAAAAGTCAGAGTGGTACACAGGTGTTAAGAATACACTCGCACTGTGACAGATAAAGTGGTCAGGATGTACTCTCACCTTTACGGGTTGTGAAAAGTCACAACCGCTGTAGTAGCATATAGCTACTAGATGTATCAGGAAGCAGCAGGACCTCTACTTATCTTGGTGCTGGGATCCAGGCGAAAATGAACCAGTTCAGTAGTGAAGGAAGAGAGTCTCCCCAGAGAAAAAAAAAAATAGAAGGACGTCCGTGCTTTCCAAAAAAGCGTCTTTATTGCAGAACTAGTGAACTAGTGAGAGACAAATAAAGCGGGATTGCCCATTCCACATCCAGGCACGCGGGTGCTTGGAATCTGGGCAGAAAGACGGTAAGACAATGTCCTTGTTGATGTGGAAGGAAGAAACCACCTTAGGCAAAAAAGAAGTTGGTGGACAAAGGACAACCTTGTCCTTGTGGAGAACAAGAAAGGGAGGCTTTTGGGACAGAGAAGCCAGTTTGGAGACCCTGTGGATGGAAGTAATGGCCAATAGGATGGCAATGTTCCAGGACAGAAGGTGAAGAGAGATCTCATGCAAAGGTGCAAAAGGGGGGATCCTGAAGCACCTCAAGGACGAGATTAAGGTCCCACGGTTGCAAAGGAGGACGATAGGGAGGAGCACAATGTGCCACTCCCTACAGGAAGGTCTTCACCTGAGGCCGGAAGGGCAGGGTCTTGTGAAAAAGAATGGAAAGCGCAGAAACCTGCCCCATAAGAGAAGAAAGACCAAGTCCTTAGTCCAGACCCGAGTGAAGAAAAGCCAGGATCCTGGGAAGAGAAAAGGAGAGTGGATGGAAGCTCATACCACGGTACGTAGGCCTTCTACATGTGATGATAGATATTTGTCGACTGGGGTTTCCAGGCTTGAGTATGGCCTGAATAACAGGCTCTAAAAAATCGCAATGCCTCAGAACCTCAGCTTTAACAGCCGCCATTAAACGCAGCTAAGGGGAAACAGCCGTCCTTGAGACAGAAGGTCGACTTGCAGAGGAAGAGTTCAAGGAACGTCTTCCAGCAGGAACATGAGATCCACGTATCAGGCCCAGTGGAACCAATCTAGAGCTACCAGGATGGTTGGAACCCCTTTGGTTTTGAATTTCTTGAGAACCCGAGGGAGGAGAGGAATAGGAGGGAGCAAGTACAGAAGGCGGAAGTCTGACCAGGGAATCGCAAGATCGGCGGCAGCAATGGCTTAAGGGTCCTCGGACCTGGCCACGTAGTGGGGGAGCTTGTGGTTCAGGTGGGAGGTGAAGAGATCGACGTCAGGCGTGCCCCACCAGGAGCACAACTGGAGAAAAAGCTTCTGATGAAGCGACCCGGGTTGAGTTTTTGTCGGCTATTGTCGGACGCCCAATTGTCCACGCTTGAAATGTGGACCACAAACAGAGCTGGATCATGACACTCCACTTAAAGAAGAGAGCGGGAGGCTTCTTGTGAGGCTGCACGGATCCTGGTGCCCCCCTGATGGTTCAAGTAATCGACCACAATGGAGTTTGTTGGACTGGACTCTGACCAGATGCCCTTGGAGAAGAGAGATCCATTGAGACAGGGACCTCAGTTCCAGTAGGTTAATCTGGAGAAAGGTCTCAACTTTGGATCATAGGCCCTGAACAATCAAGGCACCAAAGACCGCTCCCCAGCCGGAAAGACTGGTGTCGGTGGTGATCACCTGTCAAGGGAGGGGAAGAAAGAACTTCCCCTGAGATATTCCTGGGGAGGAGAGCCACTAAAGAAGCTCTCGGCGAACCCGAAGAGGCAGGAGAATCAGGCAGTCGAGGCTGGACGGAGACTTGTCCCAGCAGGCCAGAATCGTCAATTGCAGAGGATGTGAGTAGAACTGAGCAAAAGGGACTGCTTCAAAAGTCGAGACCATTGTGCCCAGGACTTGCATGCAAAACCGAAGAGAGCATGCCGAGTTCATAGATATGGGAGCTATGAATACAGGCTCATTGAGTGTTGTTTACACAGCAATCGGGAAGGCAAGGACAGTAATAAACCCTCCCTGCTTTCTCTATGGGAGGTCCAGATGATGTCATGCAGCTGCTTAACTTTGCAAGGATGTACAGATATGTTGTTGTAGGGTTAAGAGTGGACCAACCAGATGTAGAGTCAATGGGTGGTCTGAAAGTGGTTAAAGAAGCAGAACTGGCAGAAAAACACTTTCTATATTTATGTGTATGCATGTTTTCCAGGCCAAAAATACTAAAGAACTACTAAAGGTCATCAATATCAAATTGGTAAGGGTCTAATACCCAGCACCCCCACCAATCATCTGTTACACAGAGAATGGAACAGGAGGCAGACAACTCTGTTCGCTGTGTAGTTACTGCAGATCAGCTCCCATTCACTTGACAGAGGTTAGCTGCAGCGACTCAGTTCAGTCACCACACAGGCAACAGTGCTGTGTGCTTCTTTCTCCATTCTCTGTGTATCAGCTGCTGAGAATAGCTGATTGGTGGGGGCGCTAGGTGTTAGAGCCAGATCTGATATTAATGACCTATCCTTAGGATAGGTCATCAATAATTTTAGTCCAGGAAACCCCTTTAAAAGACAGAAGGAATTATAATCTAAAGTTGGTGAGTGCTACAAACTTCTGATCCTTCAAATTCATTTGGAGTGATTTCTGTGTGACTGCTTTTGAGGTTGCAATACTTTTGGAGTGTTTGTTTTTTATACATTTTTCTTTTTGAAAAAGGCAATAAACAAGAAGAAAAAATAACTTCCCCACACACAAGCACTGTATATCATGGAGCTACTTGTTTCTTAGTAATAAATAGTCTGCAAAACATGTCATAATGCTATAAGGTACAAATAAAATAACAATTTGGAAAGCAACCATGTAACAATCAATGTATGGGATTAACATTATTGGCATATTAAAGCAATGTAAAGGTCAAAATTACAATAGCATTAGCAAACTGTATGTGAAGTCTAATGTCTTTCTTCTTTCTTTTTCTGCCCTGCTGACAAAGCAGAATCAAATACCGGCCATTAATAGTGTTCCAGCAGCTGAAAGAGGTCATTAAAAATGAAGTTATCGAGGGGGCGTGGCTAGCCGGAGCAACGACAGGACGTGTATCCCATAGCTCCTGTTGGACCCTGTTGCTATCTCCTTCCAACCACGAGAATCTCACCCATCTAGGACCCAAACACACCCAGGGGCATTCCCCCGTGCCCGAGTCAGTATATTCTGGGTGTATCGCTCCTACTGCAGCCACTACAGCGAAAATCTGGGACTGAGGCCTATCCATACCTCCCCTCTTCACCCGCCATCTTACCTGCACGCGCGGCCGTCGGAGCCGCGGCGGATCCCCGCTGCCTTACCCGCCTCCAACGCTGGTGCTCCCGGCTCGGGGACACGGTCATCTGGCTCGGCGGTGGCTCTGGTTGATACCGAGTGCTACGTGGGACACAGAAACGACGGCCCGTCCGGGCAGAGGCCGCCATCTTGGGGCCTTGCTGATGCGTCCTGGGATACGGGAGACCTTACCACAAGCGGAGGTAGCGTGGCTGTGTCTGCGGGCGGCTTCTCGTATCCTAGCCCCCTGAAGTGACGCCCGGGTGGGGGGTGAATCACCAACGCGTGGGGAGAAAGGAGTGCGGAGACCCTACTCCAGCATCTGGGGGAATCCTCACTCCTCCCTGCCATAACAAGGGGCCTCCTCTATACCCCAACCAGGTGTGTAGTACGCACATCCGTAGCTCTGCAAACATCGCAAAACGGGAAACCGTTTCCTCTGCTGCTGGTCAGCGAGGAACGGGCCCTGCACGGATCTCCATCCTCATTGCACCGTGCATGCATATAGGCCGAAACTGGGTCTAGAAATATAGCTTCCTGGCTATAGTAGCAGTAAGCTGCAGTCTGCATCCCCTACACCGATTTCTCAGTGGTACCCTTCTCTTTACACTATGGCAACTTAACTCTGGGGATTAAGTGCACCTTCTAGCAACACTCAGCGACTAATAGCCTGTATTGGAATATCTCTCTTCGAGACGCTTCTTGTAGGATACTCATAACTGGCACTATGGTGAAAGGTAGGAAATCTATAAGACGACCGGACAATAATCTGACTAACTATTTTGATTGGGACTGTAGCGGTGAGGGAGACCCAGGCACTTCGCACTCGGACCATGTGGAGCTCACACCACCAACACCCATGTCTGCAGTAACCATCATGGCGGCGCCGGGGCATGAAGCAGCCCCCGCGCACTCCGTAAATACGCCGGCTTTACATTTTCCTCCAACTCCTGAAGACATACGTGCGGTGGCACAAAAATGCCCCAGTGCCTCATCTCAATCCTCTGCGGAGCAAAATCCCTCACGCTACTCACTATCTCCAAGCACAAGCCCGATAAAGCAAAGACCACGTATAGAACTCTCTGGAGACTTAGACCTCTCCGAAGATCAGACTTCTCCTAGTGCTCCTTTACCTCTCCCAACAACTGACCTGGATAACTTCCAAACTACTAGTGGTCCGGCTTCTGAACATACCTTAAGAGAAATGCTTTTGGCTCTCCGTAGTTCCCTTCAAACGGACATGTCACAACTACTTCAACCAATTCAATCATCCGTTAAGGCTCTAGACGGAAGGGTAACTCACATCGAAACTAAGATGGGTGACTTGGCTACGTCACACAACAAAATCATCGACGCTCACAACGATATAGCGGAAGATGTCGAGGGCCTGAAGGCGAAATTGGCTGATATGGAGGACTGTTCCCGAAGAAACAACATAAAATTTAGAAGCATATCTGAACAAGTCTTACCATCTGAGCTGCTCCCCTACTTGCAAGAATATGTCAAGCTCCTACTCCCTGATACTCCAACAATGGAAACCATCATCGATAGAGTACACAGACTCCCTCGACCTAGACATCTAGGAGACGATGTTCCGAGAGACGTGCTGGCAAGATTCCACTTCTACCATGTAAAGGAAAAACTGCTAGACGCCGCTCGCAAACGGTCAACCTGGCCCCCCAAATTTCAAGATATACAACTTTACTCAGATCTCTCAGCAACAACTCTCCGCCTTCGCAGGGAACTGCTCCCGGTTACAACAGCACTCCGCCGGAACAAAATCCAATACAGATGGAGGTTTCCTGTGAAGCTGCTTATTATGAAAGACGGGACCACCTTCACTATTCGCGACTTAAAGCAGGGAACGGCGTTGCTATCGACATGGAAGATGTCAGTATCTCTCCCCCAAGATGCAGATAATCCTACTTCCCGTCCAGATCCTGGACGTCTATCTCCTCCAAGTCGCAATTGATGTTCCAAGAGGGCTACCACTCTTCTAATATGGTGCATGCCTCCCCTTGTTTTGACAGCTTATCCGGCTAGTCTCTGAACAAGACCCTCCAAAACCATACAGTGAACCTGTATCTGTCTCTGAAATATTCGTTTCTATATTTTGTTTATTGACCACACTACTTGTGATACTACACCCCCTTCCTCTGCTGACTCCACTATACTTTTGATATCTTTACCCTAAAGTGGCAACATGGTGCTCAAACTGGCATCTCTTAATGTCCGAGGCCTAAATAGTCCACGGAAGCGCTCTTACTTTTGGAAAGAAGCTGTCTCACTATCCGCAGATATATTCTGCGCCCAAGAAACCCACCTCGTACAAAAAGACGCTTTCAGACTAAGGCACCCCCTCCTTCCCGGCAATATACCATGCCCATTATCAATCGAAGAAATGTGGAGTCCTTGTCGCTTTCAGGGATACATTGGCATTCTCACTGATGACGCAAAGGGCAGACCCCCAAGGCAGATTCCTCATAATTGTAGGTCTTATCAACAACGTTCCTTACACCATAGTTAATATCTACGCCCCACAACGTAAGACCCTGGCATTTCTCCACAAAGTCCAAAGACAACTTAGAGATATCCAACAAGGTGCATTAATCATCTGTGGCGACTTCAATAACATAATGGACCCCTCTATGGACTCGACCAACACTTGCAGAGATGACTCCTCCTGCCTATACCAATTTCAGCTCCATGGAAATCTCTACGATATCTGGAGAGCGCAACATGCGGGTGAAAGGGATTATACATATTTCTCAGCAGCTCACAGCTCCTACTCCCGCATTGACATGTTCTTGGCAGACTTCCATACCCTCATGAGCTCGAAACAATCAACAATTGAATCAATCACCTGGTCCGATCACGCATCCATCACTCTTACAATAGAGGAGAAGATTACACCCTCTGCTACTAGATTATGGAGAAATAACACGTACCTCTTAAGCCATCCTAACTATCGTTCAATGATAGAAAAAGACCTCAAGGATTACTTCCAGAATAATTCCTCTTCTACAGACAACCCCTATATTCTATGGAATGCACATAAAGCATACATCCGCGGTACCCTTATTAAAATTGCACATAGAAACAAGCAGGAACGTCAGGAAAAAGTCAATGCTGCGTTGGTAACACTCCGTACCCTAGAAGCTACAAACAAAGCCAATCCCAACTCGGCTACCTCTGAACAAATCTTTCAGGCCAGACAACATCTACGTCTTCTCCTTCTACAAGACTACGAAAAAGCTCTGAAAAAATCCAAAGCTCGTTTTTACTCCCAAAGCAACAAGGCTGGTAGATTATTAGCAAGACAACTGCGAGCTAGAACAATCAAATCAAGGATCCCATACATTAAACATCCTTTTACCGGAATGCATTTCACAGACCCTAGAGACATTGCCAACTCTTTCAAGGATTACTACGCGCGACTCTACAATTTACAGGAACATACCCCTCTCCCAACAGATCACGCCACCTTGGTGTCTAGTTTCCTAAACAACGTTAGACTACCAAGTCTTACAGACGATCATCTTGTGGGATTAAGTGCGCCTATCACTCTCACAGAAGTGATGAACACCATAAAGTCTTTACCTAAGGGTAAATCCCCAGGACCAGACGGTTTCTCCAATGAATACCTACAACACTTTCAACAAGCACTTGCTCCATCTCTTCTAAAGTTCCTTAACCATGCTATGTCGGGCGCACCGCTTCCGAATGAGTCTCTAGCAGCGCTGATTGTCACTCTTCCCAAACCTGGCAAAACAGCCGATGTCCCACAAAACTTCAGACCAATTTCGTTATTGAATTCGGACCTTAAACTATACGCAAAGATACTGGCATCTCGTCTGGCTCCTATCCTTCCAGACCTAGTTGGCACGGATCAGGTGGGCTTTGTGAAAGGTCGTCAAGCCCCAGACAACACCAGGCGTGTCCTCCATCTGGTGGAACTATTGGAACGCAGAAAGATTCCATCCCTCATGGTCGCCTTGGACGCCGAGAAGGCGTTTGACAGGATCAACTGGACGTTCGCCTTCTCGGTCCTACAGAAATTGAGATTTTCTGGCCCTATTCTCAACGCTATTTCGAATCTCTATTCTTCTCCGTCGGCTAGGGTATTTGTTAACAATACGCTATCAGACAGCTTTAACATCAGAAACGGAACAAGACAGGGATGCCCTCTTTCCCCACTGATATTCATACTCACCATGGAACCTTTAGCACAGACCCTGAGGCAACATGAGAGAGTGCAGGGAGTGAAAGTGGCAGACTCTTCTCATCTTATCTCCTTATACGCGGATGACATCATACTATCTCTAACTCAGC
Organism: Leptodactylus fallax; assembly: GCA_947044405.1. Classification (NCBI taxonomy): domain Eukaryota; kingdom Metazoa; phylum Chordata; class Amphibia; order Anura; family Leptodactylidae; genus Leptodactylus; species Leptodactylus fallax. The sequence goes on from CAMRHE010000024.1 coordinate 8,207,825, forward strand.
CAGAAACATCGTTACCAGCGGCTATCGAAACTCTTAAACAATATGGAGCCCTCTCCTTCTACAAAATTAATGAATCTAAAACACAAATACTTCCTCTAAACATTCCCGCGCCACTTCTGGAGCTTCTCAGGAAGAACTTTCCTTATGATTGGAGATCAACTGAATTGGATTATTTGGGGATCAAGATCACTCCCTCCATTGCACTGGTGTCCAAAGTCAACTATACCCCACGACTGATTGGTTTGGAAAAGGAAATTCAGGCCTACGCAAAATATAACCTGTCATGGTTAGGAAGAATTTCTGCATTTCAAATGATACTACTCCCAAAACTACTATATTTATTTAGAACTATCCCTGTAGCACCTCCTCTCGTATTCCTTCAAAAGATCAACGCTATACTCAATAAGTTCATCTGGAATTCTAAAAAACCAAGACTTCCGTCCTCTATCCTATATAGGAAGCGGGGTGTGGGAGGCATAGGAGTGCCCAACATCTTCGATTACTACGTAGCCGCCCATCTTTCTACTTTAAAGGACTGGTGGCACAACAATACTCATAAATCCTGGATACATCTTGAGTCCCATATGATACCACAGCACAATCTTAAATCTTGGCTCATTTATTCACTTTTGACGGAGGAGGCGCTTTTTCTCCCATCCCCTATTCTACAACACCTCACGGACAGATGGCGCCACACTCACCATGCGACTGGCAAGAAACAGATATTAAGCATCACGCAAGCCCCGATTGAATTATTGGAACAAGCAATCCTAGACCTGGACTTGTCTCAGTGGAGAGCATGCGGCATTACTTCTATCTCACAGATATGGAGTGCAGACTCGATAATCCCATTTCAGTCTTTGCAATCTACCTTCTCCTTACCATCTAACTGCCTCTTTCCTTATCTGAGAGTCAAACACTTTCTATCCTCCAATCACAATAAACAGGTGACCTACAATAAATCTTTATTGGATCTTCTCAAAACTCCGAATCCCTCTACCAAAATTCTCAGCTCTATCTACAACACCATGGGTTCCAAACCACTTGATCAAATCCACACCACTGCTTAGCTGGGAAGCTCAATTCAAACGAACATATTCGACCTTGCAATGGCAGAAAGCTTTGGCTTTTACTAAGAAGACCTTCAGGTGCGTGACCCACTATGAAACCACCACCAAAATTCTCCTACACTGGTACTATACCCCAGAGCGACTCCACCGAATGTACTCACAGGCCTCGGACGCTTGTTGGAGAGGATGCGGCGAGAAAGGGTCTCTATTCCATATACTGTGGACATGCCCTCAGCTGGAGCTATACTGGCAAGACGTTTTCCGATGGATTTCATCCTTGGTTGGATTCTCTATTCTTCCCTCCCCAGCCTTAGCCTTACTATTCCTGCAGATTGATTCCTTCCCGACAGCCTATAGAGTGATGATTGGTCATGCCTTACTAGCAGCAACATTGGCTCTTTTACGGAACTGGAAATCAGCTACCATTCCGTCTCGGAGAGATTTGGAGAAAATGGTGGAACAGACGTATCAACATGAAAAGATCCTCTCCCATGGAGTCTTTGGAGACAGCAAGTTTGAGAGGAACTGGCTTCCATGGACACTAACTGCCCACACCCAACCGCTGTAAAACTGTCCTTATTTATCCCAGCCTTGAACCTTCTTCTGTAGTATCACATTAATTTTACTATTTCTAATGGTTTTTTTTTTTTTTGGGTTTTTTTTCTTTGTTTTTGTTTTTTGTTAATCTAGGTTACTCTACAACAGCCTTCATTCCAGTACATTGGTCAAGAGACTTTTTAGCTTCCAAGTAATAGAATATAACCCTTTGCAAGTCGTTCCATTGATCAGTATATATATATTGTAACCTATAGTTACTCGACTTGAATATATGCTAGTATCTTTCTTGTATGCACTGTTATTTAATCTTTGAAAACTTAATAAAACTGATTGAATATAAAAATGAAGTTATCCAGCAACTGCTGCTACTAATAAATCAGTATTATAGCCAAGAAGAAAATGAAAACTAGAACTCCATATCAATAAAGAAAAGACCATAAAGTGTAAACTGGAGCTATCCCTGCATTTTAGATCAAGAAAACACAACTTTAGGATAAAAAATTTAGGATAAAGAACCAAAGAAAAAGAAGTGGGGTCAACATTGTCAGATATTTGCCAAAATCATTACAGTGAGAAAATCGGTATAAGACTAACGACAGTACCTTGTAGAGCAATTTTTACACTTCCCAAAGATGCCTATCTTAATTTTCATGAAAATGGAGCTGAAAATCCAAATTAACATTTTATTCTTAGCAAATCAGCTAAAATGGGCTTTAGAGGTGTTTCTTCTCCTGCCAGAGCTTTGCTCTCTGCTCTAGATAACTGCCCCCAACTGCTGCCCAGCTTCACTCCCCATTGCTTGAGTGACATCTCCCATTTTGTCTGCAGTAAGGGTTGGTTATCAAAGTTGACATAATTTCTGACAAAATTGTAGCACATTATCCAAAATTTTTGCCCATTTTCTGGCTCATAGTTTTGCATATTAAGCACCACCCCTTTTAAAAAGCCACACCTATCCGTCAGACGAGGTGCAAAAACTGTTAGAAAGTGTCAAAAACACATAGAAAATTAGGTGTAAAGCTTGTACACCTTTTTTGGTGCAAATTATGTCAGAATTCTGGTGCACATTTATCAGTGTATCTGTCCCAGTGAGTCACCACCCCCAGGTTGTTATATTGCTCTCATTACAGTCCCTGATGTTGGTTGCTCCTATCTGTATATGACTTATAACTTTTAAATTACACACAGCAAGCAGGTGTTTGCCTGCCCATAAACAATATAGCACCTTGTGCTTGACCCCTTAAGGACCCAGCTTAAAACTACCCTAAGGACACTGCCTCATTTTTTAAATTTGTCATGTTTTGCTTTATGTGGTACTAACTTTGGAAATCTTTTACTTATAAAAGTGATTTTGAGATAGTTTTTTGTGACGCATTGTACTTTATGTTGATGGTAAATTATGGTCGAAATGATTTGTGTCTAAGTATGAAAAAATAGGAAATTTGGTGAAAATGAAATACCTTTGAAAAAGATAGCCATCCTACTCAAATTACTTCAAAAATATAAATTTTCCATATCTCTTATTAAAGTTTGATGCCAACATAAAGCACCCTTTAATTTTCTTCATATATTACAAGGCTTGCAACTCAAACAGCAAGTTTGAGACCAGTTCAGTTCTGAAGGGGCTTTCAAAGGCCTAATATAATGTAATATAAACCCCCATAAATCACCCCCTTCTCAAAAGTGCACTCCTGAAATAATTCAAAATAGCATTTAAGAGGTTTCTTAACCTTTTCAGCATTTTATAGGAATTAAAACAAAATGGAGGTGAAATTTATATATTTCAATTTTTTTCAGTAATACACTCATTTAGCCCTGGGGCAGGTTGCACATGACCATGTTCTAGCCACCGGCTGTGATTGAATGGCACGGCTGGCACACAGATGTCATCCGTGTGTTGCCCATGCTTCCGCGCCCCCATTCATTCAATGAATAGGAGCCGCGGAAGCACAGCCGCAAAACCAGACAGGAATAGGACCTGTCCTGAGTATTGTGGACTGGACTGTCGCCCCGTACATGGGACTGTGTAGTTCGCAGTCATGTGCACAGCCCCACAGAAATGAATGGGTAAGTGTGCTATCCGGGAAAAACCCGGATAGCACACTGACTTAGCACAGGGTCGTGTGCAAGAGGCTTAAAACGTACACATTCACAAGGGGTTAAAGGAGAAAATGCAGCCCATAATTCATTACACAATTTCTCCTGAACACAACAATACCCCATATGCGGTGGTAAATTTCTGTAGGGGCACATGACAGCACTTGAAACGGATAGAGTGCTATTTGGAAGACAGATTTTGCTGAAATAGTTTTCAGGCACCGTGTCCCATTTGCAGAGCCCCTAAGATGCCAGAACAGTGGAAACCCCCATTTTAGAAACTCTACCCCTCAAGGAATTTATTAAGGGGCATACTGAGCATTTTGACCCTATAGGTGTTTCACAGGAACTATAACCATTGGGACGTTAAAATGAAAAATTAATTTTTTCTAATAAAATGTTGCTTTAACTCCAATTTTTTCATTTCCACAAGGGTTTAAAGAAGAAAATGCATTCAAAATTTGTTAAGTAATTTCTCCAAACTACGGAAATCTCACATTTTGATGTAAACTGATCTATCTGCACTGCAGGACTCAGAAGTGACAGAATGCTATAGGGCAGATTTTGCAGAAATAGTTTTCAGGCGCCATGTCGTATTTGCAGTGTCCCCAAAGTACTAGTATAGTGAAAACCTCCAACCAATGACCTGTTTGAAAACCAATCCCTTAAGAAATTTATCAAAGGGTATAGTGAGAATTTGGATTAATCACAGGTATTGGATTAATTTAATTTTCAAAAATTGATGCACAGCAGAGGTTGAAAGGTAAATCTGTGCAGAGTACGTCACAGTATAAGGAGGCGATCTACCATGGAAAATAAATAATAAAATTAATAATCAATGGCTGTGTGGTAAATCTGAAACACTCCTTTATGCACTGGCCAGGTTTTTCTGGGCAGGTGTCACACTGATAAATGGTGTCTTTCCTTACCCCCTTTTGGAGCACACTCTCCACCTTTTTTGGGTCTTCCCTTTGTTTTCAGGGTGTGGGACTTCACTTAGAAAGTTTTGCCTTAGTACAATATGAGCAACTTCAATTCCAGATAGTACTGGGACCCAGCCCTTCCTGGTCCCCAAATATCAGGGTCTTGATAATTTCCTATTGAAACATAAGGAATGTTCACATCCTACCTGCACATTGTGATACCATGTAAGCGTTATACATTGCCATGTGTACCCATGTACTTATTATAGGCCAGGATGCAGTCTGGCTAGTGGGTAGTGATAGAGGTATCACGTTAAAGGGACAATGGTGCTGCCATTACCATGAATTTCAGTCAGTACAAGGACATCCCTCTTGTCCTAATACTTGACCCACAACATGTTTTCATTGCAGAGTGCCCTGTGTTCACCCCTTCTTAGGGGCTGTACAACCTGTGCCCTAGGGACGATTTTGAGCACTGTCCCAAAAGCTGTAGTTCTTTGGGAACAGAGGTACTTAAAGAGTGGTATGCTGGTGTAGAACTTATCCACATAGAGGACACAACCCTTGGTCCAGCAGTGGTTGCAGCAAATCTCACACTATTTTCCCACTAACTCCTAGGATTGGGGGGCATTCTGGGGGCTCAATTCTTGTGTCCCTTCCTTCATAAACCTTAACCTTGTGGGTGTACCCTGAGCTACTCTAGAGTAATTTTTGCATTTTAATGATGTACCTTGCCCTTTTACTAGGCAGATATTGCCGGAACTTAAGCCTTTGAAACTGATCAGGAACTCATCTATAGCAATTTGGCATTGAAGTGGTCAATGACTGGCCTGATTTTGAATATTGGGTCAAAGTTGGGGGCACCTTGGAGTGGGCACTGTGCAATATCGTAAAAATGCAGAAATTTCAGGATAACTTCAAAGCGTGTCACTGGTCATGGCCATTCAAATCACTGGAATGTTATACAAAATGTCTGTACTCCACTACTGTCTAATACTTAGTTTCTTTACTATGCCCAGATGCAGCACAAGACCCCAGAATATTTTCATCTCTGCTGCATTTATAGGGGTGCACCGCTGTTCTAGCATATGGAGAGGTGGCAACTTGAATAAATTGCAGGGCATATAAATTTGTTTGGGTCACCATAAAATTTATGAAATCATCCGAGAATAAGACTTTGAAAAAGTAAATTTCTGTGAGGTCTTCAGTTTCAAATTGGATTTCTAACCTGCCCACAAAATCAGGAAGCTGAAGCTGATAATTTTCAGGGGGCAGTGCCCACAAAGGGTCATTAATTTCAAAAGTTGCCTCAGGGGGAGGAGGAAAAATAGAGGAACGGGACATCTTCCTCTTCTCCCTCGCTGGTCGTATCAGTGTCAGAGGCCAGGAAGGAATACGCCTCCTCTGCTGAATACAGCCTTTAGCATGTTTGGGAGCTCTGGGACATTTTTGTTTTGTGTTGTGCTTTTACACGTGTATTGAAATATATATTGAAAATGTGGGGTGTATGTTATGCTTCAACACGTGTACAGATGTTAAAATTTATGAAGCAAAAAAAAAAAAAAGGGATTGAAAAGAACAATTTGAAATTTACATTATATATATATATATATATATATATATATATATACACAGTAATACCTCGTACACTCGCGTTTCCGAATTTGCGAATTCACAGATTCGCGATATTTTTTTGGCAACTAACATATATAGATTTTGCTCTTTTTTTTCAGATCTGTGAAATTTAATTAAAAAAAACACCTTCGCTATTGGGTAGTAGCGTCCTGTTCGTTACGTACCCGGTAATTAGTTTCATTTTACTGTGAGTGTATAAGAAAAATGAATGAATATATTAATATACAGTACTGTACAGTATACTTTAGTATACTGTACAGTACTGTAGGGTAAAGTTTATTGATATTTAGGGGTTAAACATTAGAAATCGGCATTGTAAGCGCTTCTAAGCGCTTGTACCAAACATTCGCGATTCCTCGCGATCTGCTACCCGCTCTGTAACCTAACCTCGCGAATGTACGAGGTATTACTGTATATAGAAAAAGTGTGTGTGTGGAGAGAGAGAGAGAGAGAGAGAGAGAGAGAGAGAGACTTCTATTTATATATAGCTAGCAATTCTAACTACTATTTTGATTGTTAGAAAAAAAAAAAAAAAAGACCTGCAGCAAAAAATTGAGCACAGATGCCAATCAGCAATGTAGGTCTCTGTCCAAAGCTCAGCGCCACAGGACGCATGCAAGGAAACAGCTTGTGTGCTAAAAAAATTAACCATAGTATAAAAATGTACTACAGTAAAAAAAAAAAAAAAAAAAAGACCCTGTCCTAAAAACGCCTATCTATATCTCAGTTCTAACTAATTCTAACTACTATTTAGATTACACCAATTCACTGTAGATCATATGGAAGCCTTTCACTTGTAACTAGTATTCTCTGAGGAGATGTGAGAAGTCAAAAATAATAAATAAAACTTTTATTACAAAACCAAAAGATAAAAAGGACCAGCAGTTCCGGTATCTGTCTGACCATCTAAAACCAAATATATATTGATACAGGGATCCAATAACAACCTACAAGTGCCCTAGCCAAGTACTGAGATTCCTGGACAACCCCTCTAACCTAGGCTAACAACATTAGAATAGTGGAAGTCACACAGCTCCCCACAGATCAGTTGTTTAAAGGGCCAGTCTTTTTTATGGATTGCTAGGCACAGCTCCGTAGTGGCTATGTGTGCTGCATATCAGTCCTATTCACTCACAATTTTATTGTTTAATAGGGCCGCTACTCAGGATTTAAACATAACAAACAAGTACTCACCTTTCCCCAGGTTTCCAGCGGCGGAAGCTCTGTTGTTTTGTATGAAGGTGTCATGCTGCTTGTGTGATGATAAATGCAATCTAATTTTCCTATTTTATACACATTTTTGCGTATTTCACGTTGCATGCATCTTTTCTATGAAGTACAGTGGGGAAAAAAAGTATTTAGTCAGCCACCAATTGTGCAAGATCTCCCACTTAAAAAGATGAGAGAGGCCTGTAATTGACATCATAGGTAGACCTCAACTAGGAGAGACAAAATGAGAAAACAAATCCAGAAAATCACATTGTCTGATTTTTAAAGAATTTATTTGCAATTATGGAGGAAAATAAGTATTTGGTCACCTTTCTGGCTCTCACAGACCTGTAACTACTTCTTTAAGAGGCTCCTCTGTCCTCCACTCATTACCTGTAGTAATGGCACCTGTTTGAAATTATCAGTATAAAAGACACCTGTCCATAACCTCAAACAGTCACACTCCAAACTCCACTATGGTGAAGACCAAAGAGCTGTGGAAGGACACCAGAAACAAAATTGTAGACCTGCACTAGGCTGGGAAGACTGAATCTGCAATAGGCAAGCAGCTTGGTGTGAAGAAATCAACTGTGGGAGCAATAATTAGAAAATGGAAGACATACAAGACCACTGATGATCTCCCTCGATCAGGGGCTCCACGCAAGATCTCACCCCGTGGGATCAAAATGATCACAAGAACGGTGAGCAAAAATCCCAGAACCACACGGGGGGACATAGTGAATGACCTGCAGAAAGCTGGGACTAACGTAACAAAGGCTACTGTCAGTAACACACTACACTTCCAGGGACTCAGATCCTGCAGTGCCAGACGTGTCCCCCTGCTTAATCCAGTACATATCCGGGCCCGTCTGAAGTTTGCTAGAGAGCATTTGGATGTTCCAGAAGAGTATTGGGAGAATGTCATATGGTCAGATGAAACCAAAGAAGAACTGTTTGGTAGAAACACAACTCGCCGTGTTTGGAGGAGAGTGAATGCTGAGTTGCATCCAAAGAACACCATAGTACTGTGAAGCATGGGGGTGGCAACATCATGCTTTGGGGCTGTTTCTCTGCAAAGGGACCAGGACGACTGATCCATGTACATGAAAGAATGAATGGGGCCATGTATCGTGAGATTTTAGTGCAAACCTCCTTCCATCAGCAAGGGCATTGAAGATGAAACGTGGCTGAGTATTTAAGCATGACAATGATCCCAAGCACACCGCCAAGGCAACGAAGGAGTGGCTACGTAAGAACCATTTCAAGGTCCTGGAGTGGCCTAGCCAGTCTCCAGATCTCAACCCCATAGAAAACCTTTGGGAGGGGAGTTGAAAGTCCGTGTTGCCCAAAACATCACTGCTCTAGAGGAGATCTGCATGAGGAATGGGCCAACATTCCAGCAGCAGTGTGTGCCAACCTTGTGAAGACTTACAGAAAACGTTTGACCTCTGTCATTGCCAACAAAGGATATATAACAAAGTATTGAGTTGAACTTTTGTTATTGACCAAATACTTATTTTCCACTATAATTTGCAAATAAATTCTTAAAAAAAAAAAAATCAGACAATGTGATTTTCTGGATTTGTTTTCTTATTTTGTCTCTCATAGTTGAGGTCTACCTATGATGTCAATTACAGGCCTCACTCATCTTTTTAAGTGGAAGAACTTGCACAATCGGTGGCTGACTAAATACTTTTTTTTCCCCACTGTATATTTCCATGAACCTAATTTACTAAAGACGTGGATGATATATTATGAATTTTGTGCAAATTCACCTCAACATCAAAATATTATTCTCCTGCGGTCACTGCACATGTAGTGGAGTGCAGTTGTGCCAATTATAAATGTACTGTAAAATGCTACTCCAGATAAAGAATGACCACTTTACCTGTTAAAAAAACCTAAGTGACGAGCCTTGTCTAGGAGTCATGGAAAACGGAGCTAAGGAAAGATAAATTCTGCATACGTAATGTAAAACATAAAAAAAAAATACAGATTAAGAAGAAACAGGCAGAAGAGGCTTATTGAATTCTCCCCACCAGGTCCAGTTTCATGTAAACTCCTGGCAGATGTAACCCTTAGCCAGATTTGGACCTGGGACCGCAAGTGCTGCAAGACAACAGTGTTAGCTAATATACTGTAAATTTTGCCTATGGCTTCACAGGAAGTGCCACAAATGCAATATCACAAGTGGTTTAAAAGTATATATCCAGTGATCCACTAAATTCAGATTTCTAATTTAAAAATGAGTTGCCTATTAGATTTATTCACTAACATGATGCATTTTTACACGGGGAAGAGTAGACGGAGACAAATTCCTCTTTACTACCTCTTGGCCAAAAGACACATACTATAGAACGTCAAATGTTGCTAAAGTAACCTGAATATCTCACAGAAACGCCCATGATGGGGACCCCTCTTGGAGCCCTGCACCTCTACATAACTAGTCTAAGCTGACCAACATTGGTTACTACCATAAAATATTAAGTGTGCCTTAAAATGGTTATGATATACTGTATAATGCACAGAACATATGTAAAAAACATTTTTAAATTTGCTACAAAAAAAACTACATGTGCTATGTGAATAAATATATATATACACACAGTACAGACCAAAAGTTTGGACACACCTTCTCATTCCAAGAGTTTTCTGTATTTTCATGACTATAAAAATTGTAGATTCACACTGAAGGCATCAAAACTATGAATTAACACATGTGGAATTATATACTTAACAAAAAAGTGTGAAACAACTGAAAATATGTCTTATATTTTAGGTTCTTCAAAGTAGCTACCTTTTGCTTTGATTACTGCTTTGCACACTCTTGGCATTCTCTTGATGAGCTTCAAGAGGTAGTCACCTGAAATGGTTTTCACTTCACAGGTGTGCCCTGTCAGGTTTAATAAGTGGGATTTCTTGCCTTATAAATGGGGTTGGGACCATCAGTTGTGTTGTTCAGAAGTCAGGTGGATACACAGCTGATAGTCCTACTGAATGGAGTGTTAGAATTTGTATTATGGCAAGAAAAAAGCAGCTAAGTAAAGAAAAATGAGTGGCCATCATTACTTTAAGAAATGAAGGTCAGTCAGTCCGAAAAATTGGGAAAACTTTGAAAGTGTCCCCAAGTGCAGTGGCCAAAACCATCAAGCGCTACAAAGAAACTGGCTCACATGAGGACCGCCCCAGGAAAGGAAGACCAAGAGTCACCTCTGCTGCGGAGCATAAGTTCATCCGAGTCACCAGCCTCAGAAATCGCAGGTTAACAGCAGCTCAGATTAGAGATCAGGTCAATGCCACACAGAGTTCTAGCAGCAGACACATCTCTACAACAACTGTTAAGAGGAGACTGTGTGCAGCAGGCCTTCATGGTAAAATAGCTGCTAGGAAACCACTGCTAAGGACAGGCAACAAGCAGAAGAGACTTGTTTGGGCTAAAGAACACAAGGAATGGACATTAGACCTGTGGAAATCTGTGCTTTGGTCTGATGAGTCCAAATTTGAGATCTTTGGTTCCAACCACCGTGTCTTTGTGCGACGCAGAAAAGGTGAACGAATGGACTCTACATGCCTGGTTCCCACCGTGAAGCATGGAGGAGGAGGTGTGATGGTGCTTTGCTGGTGACACTGTCGGGGATTTATTCAAAATTGAAGGAATACTGAACCAGCATGGTTACCACAGCATCTTGCAGCGGCATGCTATTCCATCCGATTTGCGTTTAGTTGGACTATCATTTATTTTTCAACAGGACAATGACCCCAAACACACCTCCAGACTGTGTATGGGCTATTTGACCAAGAAGGAGAGTGATGGGGTGCTACGCCAGATGACCTGGCCTCCACAGTCACCAGACCTGAACCCAATTGAGATGGTTTGGGGTGAGCTGGACCGCAGAGTGAAGGCAAAAGGGCCAACAAGTGCTAAGCATCTCTGGGAACTCCTTCAAGACTGTTGGAAGACCATTTCAGGTGACTACCTCTTGAAGCTCATCAAGAGAATGCCAAGAGTGTGCAAAGCAGTAATCAGGTGGCTACTTTGAAGAACCTAGAATATAAAACATATTTTCAGTTGTTTCACACTTTTTTGTTAAGTATATAATTCCACATGTGTTAATTCATAGTTTTGATGCCTTCAGTGTGAATCTACAATTTTTATAGTCATGAAAATACAGAAAACTCGTGGAATGAGAAGGTGTGTCCAAACTTTTGGTCTGTACTGTATGTGTGTGTACTAAAACTACAAATGAGGCAGCAAGATCTACATAAACATTACTATTTAACTCTGCAAATCCACATTATGTACTATGTATTTTTATATATAATATTAATGAATGTTACTTTGTAATGGATTCTGAGTAAATAATTAATTGCATTTTTTCATAGTTTCAGTTGGTTTTCAGTGGATAAAACAAACTGACTGCAACCCAAAAATTTCTTCCCAACAGGCACCAAGGAAGTGAAAAATTCATAATGTAAAGTATCAGAAGGGCTGGGATCCAATTTTCTCATTTAATGGATTTCAATTACCATATTGGCATGAAATGACAGCACCAAAAGAAAGTATTTAATGGTAAATGCAGATTATCTAAACAAGCACATGTTCCATAAGTTTGTACTCATCTACAAAATGTCAATTAAATTCAGACACATAAGATATCTGAAAAACTGTGTATGCTATATTCTAGAAAGGCGTATGTTTAAAAATAATATGCTAATACAGTGGGGAAAAAAAGTATTTAGTCAGCCACCAATTGTGCAAGTTCTCCCACTTAAAAAGATGAGAGAGGCCTGTAATTGTCATCATAGGTAGACCTCAACTATGAGAGACAAAATGAGAAAACAAATCCAGAAAATCACATTGTCTGATTTTTAAAGTATTTAATTTGCAAATTATGGTGGAAAATAAGTATTTGGTCAATAACAAAAGTTCATCTTAATACTTTGTTATATATCCTTTGTTGGCAATTACAGAGGTCAAATGTTTTCTGTAAGTCTCCACAAGGTTGGCACACACTGTTGCTGGTATGTTGGCCCATTCCTCCATGCAGATCTCCTCCAGAGCAGTGATGTTTTGGGGCTGTCGCTGGGCAACACGGACTTTCAACTCCCTCCAAACGTTTTCTATGGGGTTGAGATCTGGAGACTGGCTAGGCCACTCCAGGACCTTGAAATGCTTCTTTTGAAGCCACTCCTTCATTGCCCTGGCGGTGTGCTTGGGATCATTGTCATGCTGAAAGACCCAGCCACGTTTCATCTTCAATGCCATGGCTGATGGAAGGAGGTTTGCAATAAAATCTCACGATACATGGCCCCATTCATTCTTTCATGTACACGGATCAGTCATCCTCGTCCCTTTGCAGAGAAACAGCCCCAAAGCATGATGTTGCCACCCCCATGCTTCACAGTAGGTATGGTGTTCTTTGGATGCAACTCAGCATTCACTCTCCTCCAAACATGACGAGTTGTGTTTCTACCAAACAGTTCTACTTTGGTTTCATCTGACCATATGACATTCTCCTAACACTCTTCTGGAACATCCAAATGCTCTCTAGCAAACTTCAGACGGGCCCGGATATGTATTGGCTTAAGCAGAGGAACACGTCTGGCACTGCAGGATCTGAGTCCCTGGCGGCGTAGTGTGTTACTGACGGTAGCCTTTGTCACGTTAGTCCCAGCTTTCTGCAGGTCATTCACTAGGTCCCCCTGTGTGGTTCTGGGATTTTTGCTCACCGTTCTTGTGATCATTTTGACCCCACGGGGTGAGATCTTGCGTGGAGCCCCTGATCGAGGGAGATCATCAGTGGTCTTGTACGTCTTCCATTTTCTAATTATTGCTCACTCAGTTGATTTCTTCACACCAAGCTGCTTGCCTATTGCAGATTCAGTCTTCCCAGCCTAGTGCAGGTCTACAATTTTGTTTCTGGTGTCCTTCCACAGTTCTTTGGTCTTCACCATAGTGGAGTTTGGAGTGTGACTGTTTGAGGTTGTGGACAGGTGTCTTTTATACTGATAACAATGTCAAACAGGTGCCATTACTACAGGTAATGAATGGAGGACAGAGGAGCCTCTTAAAAAAGAAGAAGTTACAGGTCTGTGAGAGGCAGAAATCTTGCCTGTTTGTAGGTGACCAAATACTTATTTTACAACATAATTTGCAAATAAATTCTTAAAAAATCAGACAATGTGATTTTCTAGATATGTTTTCTCATTTTGTCTCTCATAGTTGAAGTCTACCTATGATGTCAATTACAGGCCTCGCTCATCTTTTTAAGTGGGAGAACTTGCACAATTGGCGGCTGACTAAATACTTTTTTTTTCCCCACTGTTAAACTGGGTCATTGTAAGAAAGTTAAAGCATCTTCAGTAATCCTTTCAAGTTTTATCTTCCTTAAAATGGTTGTCCAGTTAACAGTTATATTTCCTGGAGGCCAGGGAAGGTAAAAAAAAAAAAAAAAAAAAAAAAAAAAAAAAAAACAAAAAAAACACATACTCACCTGTCCCAAAACTCCCGTGTCCCAAGCTGCTGTTCAGTCCCGCAGAGCCCTGGGGCTTGTTCCAGTGGAAGTCAATGCCACACGTGACTGCTGAGGCCACATAAATCGTGACATCCCATTCCTTTCCTAAGGCCTTTAAGGGGAGGCTCAAACGACGAAAATGGAAGAGAAATGGGAGGTGGACTTTATCTCGAATTCCTCATTTATTTCTGTTCCTCTGACTTCCCATGATTATTATTATTATTTATTTATATAGCACCATTAATTCCATGGTGCTTTACATTTACGGATTTACATATGGTACACCAGATATACAAAACAGATAATGCTAACAGAGACCAACTGGTACAGTGGGATAGAGGGCCCTGCCCACAAGGGCTTACAATCTATGATGAAAAGCCCAAGCAGAGCTTCAACTTTCCATCGCTGATTAGCCCAAGATGAATGGGATAACCAATCAAGTGGCTCAAATACTGGACTCTGCGGCTGAATCAGCCTCAGAATCTGCAGCAAGATTGAGCAGGACACTTATCTCAGCATCCTGCTTCTATCTCTACCTCCCATTTGGGGGGTAAGTTGAGGGCGGAATTTGGAGCTGACTTTGAGGCAGAATCTTCCTGTCCAGGCTGTCTAATCACACAGACCGATGTCAACGGAATAGGGGGGAACGATCTCTACTGCAGTTGTTTCTCCTCCATTCAGCTGTATGGATTATTGGCAGCCCTGCCCTGATCACACAGGACTACAGTATGTGCAGCCAATAATCTTCATCTTTTATCCTACATAAATGATGCAATCAGCAGAACAGAACAATTTAAGTTATTAGATTAACAGATCAAAAAAATGGATACAAAAAACCAGATGAAAACAGAAGCAATTTTTGAACCAGTATTTTTTTTATGGTTCCTTTAATAAATGGCTATCAGTTTTCATCAGTTTTTCATCCTTTTTTTCATTAGTAAAAGTTGATCCATTGTTTTAAACTTTAATTTTTACTTTTACTTTTTAAAGCCCCTAGGGCACTTGATCACCCATACAATA
This sequence comes from Leptodactylus fallax, assembly GCA_947044405.1. Lineage (NCBI taxonomy): Eukaryota > Metazoa > Chordata > Amphibia > Anura > Leptodactylidae > Leptodactylus > Leptodactylus fallax. The sequence goes on from CAMRHE010000024.1 coordinate 8,222,852, forward strand.
TACTGCTATGGAGGCCTGTAATAGAGGCACATTAGCGACAGGCCTGGGAGTGGCAACCCTTGTTAACTCTCAGATTCCTCATTCACATTTGACTGAGGCACCTGAAGGTTAATACCTACCATTAGAGAGAACTCTGATAACAGGCACTGTCACCAGGTCTCCCAGTGAAAGAGGTTGCAAACTGGAAATAAGGGTTGCTGAATCCATGAAGAATGTTATGTAAAATTAAAACAAGCAAACAAATAAAGATAAATGCAACTTTTTCTACTCCAGTAACTTAGTAAGGCATGCGTTTATCAATATTTTATGCACAAAAGGTGTCTATAACCTTTAACCATACAGCTGGTGATCTTGTACATTCATATTCCAGCTCTTCAGTTTGGGAGATAGAATCAGGGAAAAATTTTGCGGATTCAGTGGAATCCGCCTCAAAATCAGTGCCAGATTCTGTTGTGTGAACATATCCTAAGACGGCACAGGTGAGACTGCTTTGTGCTTACGGAGGCGGATGACTAAAGCAATATATAAGTATATAGCAAGTATATAAAGACACACATTCTCAATATCTACATGAGACTGTACCCTGTTCTTATCACCATGCTCTTCCTACCATTTTCCAGCTTCTTAAAATTTTTGTAGTATTGCGTACATTGCCCAGTGAGCTATTTAATGTGATATGTGAATTTAATATAAGACTTTTCTACGTGGTCACCAATTTCAATAGACCCTTGTGTTCTTATTTGTTCTCATTGTTATAAACTATGGGACGGATTCACTAAGAATCTGCATAGCCTTTTGGCATAAAAAAAGCTGCATAAAAGTCATAAACTTTCACCTGTGACTCAAATATTTCCAAGTGGCGTTTTTATTCCATCCCTGACACTTATTTTTTTTTTTAAAGTGGGATAGGGGGACTGTTGGCCAAGCCACATTCATGATCATTTACGCCACGAAAGCTGGCATAAATTTCTTTTTGATGAGTCTTCATGAATCCGTCCCTATTTGTTCAATAGTTAACAAGGAAATATGAAATGTTTCCACACTTACATCATTTGTTTTTTGAACTAATAAATGAAATGAAACAAACTCTCAATATATTTCCAAAAGAACAGTACTCACCAGTAATACCATTTGGCAGCTTGTGCAAATCATAATACCACAGACGGTTGACTGGATCACAGCCTTCTCGGATAGATAGTATTACATACTGGCCATCATCAGAAACCTATAGGAATTGAATACTGAGCATTAAAAAAAGATCCTATCAGTTTTATTGTTTAAAATTATTCATGGGAATGTGAAGAAAATCAAAGAATGTATTTCTTTTGTTTTACAAAGTTGACCAGGGAACCTCACAGCTGCCAATCTGATATGCACCTATGTGTATGCTGCTTTGGCAGACTTGCCTCTCACCAGTGACATTTATCATAGCTTTAAATGGATTGCCCGTCACTGGATATTGATGGCCTATCTTTAGCACAATATCAGATCATGAGGGTTAGATACCCAGCATACCTGGATTCCGCTCCAAATTCCACCTGAAATCTATCTCCCATTTGTCTTTAAGGGTAGACAGTGACAGAACCCTCTTTTTAGGCACAAAGAACAAATGAGCATCTTGCTCAATCTTGCCATGGTTTACCTGGCTAATTCACGGTTAAAACTGAAGGGTGAGGGCTTACACTTGATTAGCCCCATTGCAGATGAGACTATATCAGTGTGCAAATCCACGAGAGAAAGCCTGCAAGAAGATTGACTCACCAAATTCTGCTGTATGAATATACCCTTATTCATTAAGCACCCTTCAGAAAGGTACTGATCTAGTCACCAACCTGTGATGATTTTGTTCGCTGCAACATGGTTAAAGCTATAATCAAACTTTTGTTATATAAACTAGTATGTTTTGGGATTTTAGGAAATCTTTTTTTGTTGCTAAAATGCTTTTAATGCAGGTAAATTCAGCAAAAAATGTACTTAAAGCACTTCTTTAAGAGTCTCCTTCAAAAGGAAATGTATCACCTATTTATTATTTTCCTAATTAAAAATAAGCAACGACACATACTCTTTTTCTTTAATCTGTTTTTCCTTTCCAATAGTAGATTTTTTTTTATTCTTTTTTTGTAAAAGATTATAAATGCTTTTGGCTCTTTTGACCATGTTTCCACATCGGTTGAGCCTTTCTCAAGCTTAAGGAAGACTTCAGAGGACAAAATGTTGCTTTTATATTTGAATAAAGACACAGGAGTTTTTTTCCCAATTTTCAGATTGATGACCTATCTTTTGGAAAGGTCATCTCTATAAGATCGGTGGGTGTTCAGCAAATGGCAACCCTGACAATCAGCTGCTTGAAGCAGCCATGGTGATCCTGTGAGTGCAACTTCCACATGACAGACCTGTGATGTCACGTTCATTTGTCACATGGACAGCTCAGTTCTATTCAAGCGAATGGTAATAGTAGGTAGAGCCACTATACAACGTACAATGCTTTGCCTGCTTTTGACGCTCAAATCCATTCATTTGAAAAAACGAAGATGCAACCAGGCCATGTGACTCAAACGCAACATCACAGGCCTGTGAAGTGGAAGCGGTCTCTGCAAACAGCTCGTCGGTGGGAGTGCCATGTGTCAGGATAGACCATCAATATCAGACTGGTGAACGGGTCTAAGGATAAGTCATCAACAAAAAAATCCTGTGAAATCCAGGTGACATTGTTTTTAATGCCATTTGATCCTTTTATTTTACAATAAATAAAATAAATAAATAAACCTACTATATGCCAGAGTCTCAGGTAAGTATCCCTTCTTTTGTCTTACAACCTCTTCAACCTTTTCCCTATCAGGGTGGCATTTTGGCAGTCAAGGACATATGAGATATGTTCTTGCTACCAATATATCTGTTTTGAGTAGAGATGAAAGAACCGGTTCAGATCGAGGCAGATTAATTTTTCCAAAAGTTTTACTCATCACCCAGAAACCTGAAGTGAAATTATTATACTCTGGGATCTCTTCAGACCCCAGAGTTTAATAGGTGGAGGCCCAGGGGAAGTGTAAAAAAATAACCAACAACTATACTCACCTTTCCTCACCTCTTTTGGGCCTTCTCCTGGCGTCCAGAGCTCTCTCTGGGTCCTCTTCTGGCCTTCTGGGTGACGCCATGTGCCTAGAGGTCACTGCTGAGGCCTGTGATTCGGCCTCGGAGCACAGAGGAGGCTAAAAGAGGACCCAGAAAACGCGCCAGATGCCACAAGGATCAGTAAAAAGGATCAATAAAATCAGATGAAAACCAGTGAAATATATAACTTTTTTAAACTTATTTTAAGACTAATTTTTTTTTTTTTCTGTACAGGATTATGTGGGCTGTCATCTTGCCTGACCTTCTTCTTTACCCTGTTAAAAACATTTAGTGATATGCTTTACAGTCAAAGACAGCAGAAGACTGAACCCAACTCATTGAGGTCTGTGGGAAACTTTTGTAGACATGCTCTGTGCAGGGAGGAGAAGCAGATAAGCTGTGATACCATCTATTATCAGAAGATGCAATGATGGGGTATATAGGGGTTTCATAAGGAGTGTAATCTTCTATTGTGATCCTGTCTGTCTGAGGACTCATCTCTAAGTAAGTATAAAGTTTTTTTTGTTTGTTTGTTTTTTTAAATGCAGGCACTGATGGATTTAAAACAGTAATTTGGGACACTAAACCCTGCTCTATAAAGACCTGTGGATGGTTTAGTGACCCAAATCAACCTGCCAGGTTCCCTTTAATTCAGTAGCAATAAAACACCCATTATACACCCACGCGAAAGTGGCCTTGTTATCACATTCCTTAGGTTTAAGCATTTACATTTATTAATTAGGGCTACAGCTTTTATAGGGAGAATGGAAAATGATATACCTATATCATCATCAATTTAATTTGCATACAAAAACTAGTTGGTGCATTCCTGCAGTTTTGGCATATTTTCAACACATGCACCTTTTGAAGTGTGGCATTTATGAATTCCTCACATCCAAGGCAACATTCAGATCTGCACACTATTCTGTTGTTTTGCTCCACTATAGGGCTTTTAAAGAGTTCAAAATATCCGATTGACTAAAATAGGGTCCACTGGTCTTCCCTTCTGGAATCCGTCATTTACCCGCATTAAAAAGTTCTGCATGTTTGACTTTTTCATCCTCAATTTTGGACGGATTCAGCAACGGAAACTAACGGAGTCTCCAATTCAGATGTGAACTTATACAGCCTTATATTTTGTTGGAAAGTACATTTTGTTTGCATATGAGATCTGTTTAATTTGATTTTTTAGTTTTGTAACTTCTACTTATAATTGTTTAACTGTTTGCTGCAAAGCTATTGTACGTATTAATAATTAAATAGACACTGTTGTTTCAACAAACTTTGCATAGATAATAAGGTGATTATAAGAATCCTTGTAACAAATCTTTTCAGAGAGAAAAGCCTCTTTCTGCTTTTATCAGATGGTTTCTCCCTCCCTCTCCTAAAACAACTTTCACTGTGAAAATCTCTACTAAGTAAAAGAGACCACAATCAGCTAAGGTTAGTACTTCACTATAATGGAGCAAATTCTCCCCTTCTTTCTGTGTATAGTCTATGGTAAACATTATAGCATCCAGTCTCCAATCACCAGATTTGAGAGAACTGAAAATTAGAGACGGAGCATACCATGGGGAAAACTACTATAAAACCTAGAATATAAATCATATTCTCAGAAATATTGTAATTCCTCGTTCAACTTTTGAGTACGGAAAATTTGTGGTAAACTTAGCTTAGGTATGATTTAAGAATTTAAAGATAATGACACGGAATTCTGAGCTCTGGAAACAGGATAGCTCATTGTGCTATGCAATTTCTTTAGTCCCTTTTCACTTCCAAGGAAGATAAAGAATATGAGTAGAACAGCTTGCTCGGCTGTTTCCATAATTCCTGGCCATTGCATAATGAGTGGATGGGGCTAGGGAACCAACTTTTGTGGGTCATGGAATTTGTAATTCCAGTCAAATGTATATTTGGCATCATTTAAAGAGGACCTTTCATGTCCTCATGTACAGTCATATGAAAAAGTTTGGGCACCCCTATTAATCTTAATCATTTTTAGTTCTAAATATTTGGGTGTTTGCAACAGCCATTTCAATTTGATATATCTAATAACTGATGGACACAGTAATATTTCAGGATTGAAATGAGGTTTATTGTACTAACAGAAAATGTGCAATATGCATTAAAACAAAATTTGACCGGTGCAAAAGTATGGGCACCTCAACAGAAAAGTGACATTAATATTTAGTAGATCCTCCTTTTGCAAAAATAACAGCCTCTAGTCGCTTCCTGTAGCTTTTAATCAGTTCCTGGATCCTGGATGAAGGTATTTTTGACCATTCCTCTTTACAAAACAATTCCAGTTCAGTTAAGTTTGATGGTCGCCGAGCATGGACAGCCCGCTTTAAATTATCCCACAGATGTTCAATGATATTCAGGTCTGGGGACTGGGATGGCCATTCCAGAACATTGTAATTGTTCCTCTGCATGAATGCCTGAGTAGATTTGGAGCTTTGTTTTGGATCATTGTCTTGCTGAAATATCCATCCCCGGCGTAACTTCAAATTCGTCACTGATTCTTGTACATTATTCTCAAGAATCTGCTGATACTGAGTTGAATCCATGCGACCCTCAACTTTAACAAGATTCCCGGTGCCGGCATTGGCCACACAGCCCCAAAGCATGATGGAACCTCCACCAAATTTTACAGTGGGTAGCAAGTGTTTTTCTTGGAATGCTGTGTTTTTTGGACGCCATGCATAACGCCTTTTTGTATGACCAAATAACTCAATCTTTGTTTCATCAGTCCACAGGACCTTCTTCCAAAATGAAGCTGGCTTGTCCAAATGTGCTTTTGCATACCTCAGGCGACTCTGTTTGTGGCGTGCTTTCAGAAACGGCTTCTTTCGCATCACTCTCCCATACAGCTTTTCCTTGTGCAAAGTGTGCTGTATTGTTGACCGATGCACAGTGACACCATCTGCAGCAAGATGATGCTGCAACTCTTTGGAGGTGGTCTGTGGATTGTCCTTGACTGTTCTCACCATTCTTCTTCTCTGCCTTTCTGATATTTTTCTTGGCCTGCCACTTCTGGGCTTAACAAGAACTGTCCCTGTGGTCTTCCATTTCCTTACTATGTTCCTCACAGTGGAAACTGACAGGTTAAATCTCTGAGACAACTTTTTGTATCCTTCCCCTGAACAACTATGTTGAACAATCTTTGTTTTCAGATCATTTGAGAGTTGTTTTGAGGAGCCCATGATGCCACTCTTCAGAGGAGATTCAAATAGGAGAACAACTTGCAATTGGCCACCTTAAATACCTTTTCTCATGATTGGATACATCTGGCTATGAAGTTCAAAGCTCAGTGAGGTTACAAAACCAATTTTGTGCTTCAGTAAGTCAGTAAAAAGTAGTTAGGAGTATTCAAATCAATAAAATGATAAGGGTACCCAAATTTTTGCACCGGTCAAATTTTGGTTTAATGCATATTGCACATTTTCTGTTAGTACAATAAACCTCATTTCAATCCTGAAATATTACTGTGTCCATCAGTTATTAGATATATCAAATTGAAATGGCTGTTGCAAACACCCAAATATTTAGAACTAAAAATGATTAAGATCAATAGGGGTGCCCAAACTTTTTCATATGACTGTATATGCTGTTTTACATACCGCTAGAAAGCCGACAGCGGCTGAATTCAACGCACTGCCGACTTTCCCGGTATGTGCCCCAGGGCTGGAGTTATCGGGGATCTAAGTTTCATGGTTCACCGTGAGAAGGGTGTTACTGACAGTATAGCTGCGCTGTGAGGAACGCTCTCTCCCTGACAGTACGCTTCCCATAGCCCTGTACTGGGGGGGGGGGGGGCGTTCCTCACAGCTCAGCGTCATCACTGGGTGGTAAGGAACGCCCCGTCTCTCTGTACTCGTCCATAGCCCTGTAATGTCAGAGGGGGCGTTCCTTACAGCCTAGTGATGACGCTGAGCTGTGAGGAACGCCCCCCCCCCCCCTTCCCCAGTACAAGTCTATGAATGAGTACTGTCAGGGAGGGCGTACCTCACAGCTCAGCTAGACTGTCAGGAACGCCCTTCTGGCGGTGAACCATGAAACTACGACCCCCGATATCTCCAGCCCCGGGGCACATACCAGGAAATCCGGCAGTGCGCTGAATTCAGCACGCTGTCAGCTTTCTAGCGGTATGTAAAACCACATATACATGAGGACGTGAAAGGTCCTCTTTAAATCAGCTGGAACAATCAAAACAGACAAATGCAGCAGCTAATACTGAAGAAAAATGTGCAGTAATAGTGTAACAAGCAGCACAAGCACTGGCTATGGTGAAGGCTGCATAACATTAAAGGGGTTTTCTGGGCAAAAAATGTGTTTTTTTTAAAAAATAAGGTCTGTTAGTGCTATTAATGGGTTAATAAGTGCACCCAAATACCTTTAGCAGTGTTTTGAGTGATTTCTGTGTTTCTCTGGGAGCTCCTGGCATCTTCTGCATTTGTTTACATGGTGTTGCTTCCTGCTGTCTTGATGCTAATGCATCATGGTACTTGTAGGCTGGCTCGCACTATCTCTCTCTCACTATTTCCCCCTCCCTTTCACACCCCCTCCCTGTCTCTCTAGCTATACCGCCCACTACTAGCCCTTCCCAGCTAACTCAACCCCCACCCATCATACTTACCTCTCTTCCTTCCAGACTTCCTCCTGTGAGATGGCTCCTCCCTCACTTCTTACTCTGCCGGCGTGCGCAATAGTCCCAGCGCTGTGCTGCAGCCAGCAAACCACCTCTACTGCGCAGGCGTGGAAGGCTACTGATCCCATGCCTGCGCAGTAGAGGTGGATTGTCGGCTGCAGAGCACAGAGCAGCGCCGGGACTATTGCGCGTGCCGGCACAGTCAGAAAAATGGGAGGAGCCGTCCCGCAGGAGGAAGTCTGGAAGGAAGAGAGGCAAGTATGATGAGGTGCAGGGGGAGTTGTAGTGACGTTCCGTTTCCGGAAACGGGAAAATGGAATGTCACCGGTAACCAATAAATATATGATGTGGGAAAATATACATTTTTGATAAATTATGTAATTTAGAAAGTAGGTTGGGGGAGGGTATTTAGATTAGTGTAGGAATTACATTTTATCCCAGACAACCCCTTTAAGACTAAGGCATCACACTGCAGAAAAGATGCTTTTTTTCTATTGCAGATTTTGCTGCATTTTATTTTCAGCCAAACCCAGGAGGGGCTGCATATGGAATAGAAAATAAAGCACTTACACATCTCACCTCTTTTCTGCAACCTGAGGTTTCAGCCTAAAGGGGTTTTCCAGGACTTATTCATTGATGACCGATCAACATGATGTCACATTGGCAGCAATGCGAAAGCGACATTTGAGGATCAACGCTTCGACTTCAAACAGCTGATCTAGGGGAGTCTGACATCAACTGAAAAGTCATGGAAAACCCCTTTAAATACTTCAATGTACCTAAGTATGTTGCAAAAATAAAAAAGTGCTCAATTCAACACTGAAATGGATCATTCAGCATTTTTAAAAAATGGACAGAAAGTAGTAAATCTCATAAACTAAAAATAACATTTATTAATAAACAAACATGGTAAATTCCCACCAGTGGCATATTTCTTACAGCAATGGTTTCCAAACTTTCTAAAGGCGGGACCCACTTTTGGACGAGAATTTTGCTCGGGACCCCCCTCCAACATACGGGACCCACTTTTGGACGAGAATTTTGCTTGGGACCCCCCTCCAACATACTTAGTTGCATTTGAAATATAAATGTCCATACCTGTATTCTGCCTCTTATTCTGCTGTATTTTTTCTTTTTCTGCATTTTAGCACAGTATTCTACCTTTTATTCTATTCTGCCATCAGGAATTTTGGGGCCCCATACCGGCAAAATTTGCCTCCCCACCCCCCACTTTCCCGATGCATCTTACAGTTTCCTGTACTGTGGCCCCCACACAGTATATATAATGTTTCCCAGTGATCCCCACAGTATAATGCCCCACATGGTATAAAATGCTCCACAGTGTCTCCACACAGTATAATGCTCCACAGTGCCCCCCCCCCCCACAGTACAATGCTGCTAGTTGTTTTCTCTGAGGCGACGACAATGCATTTGCCAAGCCTTGGCTAATAAGTCACTGCCTTGCCACCGGCACTACAGCCAATGAATCTCATGCTGGCACATAACATTGACCAAAATGAAATATTGTCTCTTTGACAAGATTCTGGTGACTCAAAAACCTCAAGAAAATAATTACTAGAGCCTTGATATCACAATTTTTATGTTTGCTTAGTAGAATGCCCCAATTCTACAATGCCAGAGCCAACTATTCTCCTAATTGCTGGGGTCCTAGAAATTAGAGCCTTTGCAGTCTGATACCAAGTGCAATTGCAGGCAGAGCTCCATTAAAATTTGCAACACCTGGCAGATCATATACAACCCACAATGAGGCATTCTACTATTGTTTTCCTGACAGCTTCATAAAGTTAAAACAAAGGACTGGTGTTTTTGCCTTGCAGGATATTATTCCTCCAAATTGTAAATGTACTGATGTGATATATGTAGAAAACCTGGCAACGAAAGTGTTTCAGCTAAAAAAAAAAAAAAAGCAAACAGAATGATATACACAGAAGTCATTAAGCTGAAGCTCAGGCAAACCTGTAGAACCTGGGGCTGGTACAGGAAGCAAACAACAAATACCGAACATCATAGAAACACAGAAGCATTTTTATTAGGATTTCACAAGCCTTGTCTGAACATGAATGATAACTCCAATTTCCCAAGAGAGAGAGATCTTTTTATCTGTCTGATGCCAGATAGGTAGCAAACATCTGAAGATTTCATATGATGCAATGAACACCACATACATCTCAAACTGGAAATGTGGAGTAGACGGGAGGATTATTCTATTTTACCTGCTATAATTTGTTCCAGTGTCTCAGGATTTCTAATCAGGATAAAAGAATACTAGTGATATACTAGGTCAAACTGATGTAGATAACCCCCAAAGACAAAACTTTCTAAAAATGTATAAAAGGCCAATTATGCATACATTCACCATCACAAATGCCTTAACCATTGGGAAAGTTGTACAGTTGCGAAAATTGGGACAGAAACCAGACATTACTTTATTAAATCACTTAATATGATTTTTAACCACTTATCTATTAAAGGGGTTATCCAGTATTAATAACCTATCAGATAACTGCACTGCTCACTAGCAGTACAAACTTAGCAGCAAGTGTAGGTACTGCAGCACTGTCTCATTGAAGTCTATGGGAAGGTGCTGCATGCAGTACCTATACTTGCCGCTACAGTTTGTACAGCAAGTGATCAGCGTGGCCTGCAGCATGTAAACTTTACTGACCGCTGCAGTCATCTGCAGTGGTCCCGGGCGTCAGACCTAAGGATAGGCCATCAATACTATAAACCAGATAACCCCTTTAAATAAATAGCATGCAGGCAGCAGAGAATTGTACAATGCTTTGTATGTTTAAAATTGGTACAATGGCACAGCTATTGGGTCTGTGTGTGCATGGTGGAGCACTGTTTTTAGCAGCAAACTGACACAACTGCTATGTATAAGAGCAAAGGATTGCGGTGTTAACCAACTTCCACCTATAAGAACACAATCTATTAATCATTATCCCTTGGACAGGCCATCAGTATTAGATCAGTTGGGCTCCTACTACTGGCACCCCCACTGATCAGCTCATTATATACCAGACACACCACCATACATTACATAGTGGCTGTGCCTGGTATGGCAGTGCAGTACATTTCACTTGAATATTGTCAGCACTGGTCAGTGAATACAAAATTAAACACACTGAAATTATAGGCATCGGATAAATGTCACTCATGAATGTTGCATATCTTTGCAGGCCCATGTACAGAAAATATATATTAATAAGTAAACAGATTAAATTGAATAGAAAATAAATAAATAAATAAATCAGTATACGCAAACCACCAAATACAATTTTCAAGCTCCCTCTGCTGGACACACAAACATACTGCAATAGGTTCTAGATGTGAAGAGATAGGAACCAAAGCATAGCAAAAAGTATATATCCAAATATATGGGGAAAGGGTGACAGAAATATTAAAACTATGGCAGAAAGAACCAATCAGATTCCAGCTCTCTTTCACTGGACCTTTGAAAAATGAAACAACTACACCACTTTCCTTCAAATAGTTTTTTTTTTTATACACAATTTGAATGTGAAATCTATTGACAGAGCAAAAAAAAAGATCCAGCACTTACTTAAAAACAAGAAAATCTTTATTTGTAGCCAAAAGTTCTTCAGAGTGGTTATGCATGAACCACCTACTCATTTCACTCTAAGAATTCTTTCATTGCAATAAACCAGGTGAATGCAGCACACAATGCGCAAGTAAAAGCTACCAGGCATGTGGGGAAACTGACAACAGCTAGCAGTCCTGTTACAGCTTTCTAAACAGTCTGCTGCCTGTAGCCTGCGTGCATGTTTTTCTCTGCAGAGCTGGAGTCCTGGGTTCAGATCCAGCCGGACAACATATCAATTGACTTTGTAAGTTTCTTCAAACTACCTCCCACACTCCAAAGACATCATGGTAGGGAATTTAGAGACATGGCAATATCTGTAAGGGTATGTTCACACAGAAATCAGCTTCAAATTCCGCCTGAAATCAGCTTCCATTTATTTCAAAAGGAGGCAGAATCTGATTTTTTTCAGTTAATGGAAAAAATAAGCATTACGGTTGACCTTCGGTGGCAGGTGGAAAAATACAGCCTGGTCGATGCGAAATTTGCAAATTCTGATTTGGAAAAACAAAAATGAGCATTTCTTACCTCAGCACCACCCATCCATTTAGGTTCATCCAAAAATTCAGCACATAATATATCCTTTGTTTGGTCAGTTCCAATGATATGATAAAAAAGTTTCTGATGAAGATTTGTGGATGTTTCTGTACCTGTATAAAAAAAAAAAAAAAAAAAAAAAAAAAGAAACAAAAAACGTTCACTCTTTTTGGACAACTTAGCCATCACGCACACAACCATGTGTAATTTGTGATTCGCAAAACACGGCTCAGTGTTCAATTTTTGCCGTCCGTGTGTCTTCAGCATTAGTTCCGTATGTCCGCAAAAAAGGCTCAGCATTGTGTCAGTGTGCCATCCATATTTGCGGATCCGCAAAATAAAGACCCATGGGTGGGTAGGTAACTGTTTCGCAAATACATACGTTTTGTTTTCTGTGTTAATTGGGTTTCTATGGGCTAGTCCGTCCCACAAACACTGAGCAGAATAGGACATGCTCTAAGTTTTGTGGCATGTACTCACACACGGACCAGAGAAAACATGGTAGTGGCATGGGCTCATTAAAATTAATGGGCCAGTGTGCTATCCAGGAAAAACCAGGATAGCACACTGAAATAGCACATGGCCGTGTGCATGAGTCCTTAACAAAAATCTCTTGGTTGTTGAGGAAAGTAAAGTGGAGGAACAATAGGGCACTATACTTCTTTACTATTTCCCATTCTTACTATGCAAAAGGAACAAGAGTCCTGCTTGTACATGTTGTTCACATTCAATGGTATAGCCCCTGTAAAGTGAAAATTTTTTAAAGTAGATTTATTTCTTGTCAAGGAAAGAATATGCTGAAGCAACTAAAAATATAAGCAAGGGAAATTTATCAAGACTGGTGTTTCCTATGAGTTTTATTTCACTGTGTGCTGGAGATCAGATGCGCCTAAGTAATTAAGTTGCACATACCTTTTCATGAATTAGGCATATCTCTTTCCCTCTGTGTGCCAAAAACTCAAATATCTGCTAGTTGAGATGCTTCAACATTCTACTGTTTAAGCAAGTGTTTCTCAACCTTTTCAAGCAAAGAACCCCCAAGTGAAAAAACATCCCAACTGAGAACCCCCAAAGTACCATATTTTTCGGATTATAAGACACACTTTCCCCCCCCAAATTTGGGAGTAAAATGGGGGTGCGCGCCTCATAGTCCGATTGTAGTGGGTGGCGGCGAAGGCGGAGCTGGGTCGCTGGAATGGTACAAGGCCTGCGGCCACCTGGAGATGGAGATGGCGTCACAGGCAGAAGAGACCCAAAGAAGATACTGAAGAGCATCGGATGGACCGAGGAAGCCCAGAAAGGTGAGTATAAGTGTTTATTTTTAATAATTTCTCCAGGGCCTCCGATTATTAGCACATGGAGAATATTATACTGTGTGGGGGCCACTGTGGGAAGCATTGTACTGTGTGGGGGCCACTATGGGAAGCATATTGTACTGTGTGGGGTTCACTGTGGGAAGCATATTGTACTGTGTGGGGGCCACTGTGAGGAGCATATTGTACTGTGTGGGGGACACTGTGAGGAGCATATTGTACTGTGTGGGGGACACTATGGGAAGCAAATTGTATTGTGTGGGAGCCAGGCGGTGCAGGCACGTTAGAAGAAAGCCTGTGCCGCCCGTATGTGCCTCCATCATGTGACTGGTGTGTCCCGCATTACATAGACAAATTCCACTGCAGGGCCACCTGTCAATGTTTCCCTGCACCTGTTGCAAAGCTACAAATCCCATCACGCTTGGACAGGTTGGGCTAATGGGAGATGTAGTTTGGCAACAGATGCAGCCACACAGGTTGTGCAACACTGCTGTCCGCATACAAGAGTGTTGCACAACCTGTGGCACTCCAGCAGCAGATTCTCCTCCCCATAAATTTTTTTTTCCCCTATTTTCCTTCTCTAAAACCTAGGTGCGTCTTATACTCAAAAATAAGGCTCCATCAACAATTATGCAATGGTCCCCTCAGTATAATGGTGTCCTCAGTGACTTTCACTGCGGTCTGGGATAGTCATGCGCAACCCCAAGGGGTATGCATATCGCAGGTTGAGAACCACAAGTTTAAGCCATATTCAGACATGGTCTATTTGCTGTTCAAAATCTGCAGAAAAGTATTGTACAATACATGACAGTGGTGTTTTCAAAATAGCAATGACACACAGGAGAATCATCTGCTGTGAATTTTAGGGTATGTTAGGGATTTCCTAATCTGCCATGGTGATCAGTCTGAACTCACACATCAGCAACATTTTGATCTATATAACAGAAGCGGGCAGTAGTAGGAGGCAATTTTGATCTCAATGGCATGGGTGCTGTGTATTGCCCAATACATAATATGAGGGAGAGTTGGGAAGTAATGTATTGTAAGGGCAAATACTACAGGAGTGTGAGACCATCAACTACACAGGAAATCCAGAATTCACAGAAGCAAACCATTCAAGCAAGGTAAGGAGCAAGCAACAGCAGCTTCAGGATGGATAGTGATTTTACAGTGTAATAGCAATAAAGCAAACTAAAAAAACTCACCATCACTTTTGCCTTCTTGTTCAGGATAAGAATTGTAGAAAATCCCAACACCATCGTGGGTCCAAGACATGCAGCTGAATTTCACCCTCTCCAGAACATCTGGGAGCTCTTCCTGGTTGCTGACTTTCATGAACTTGATTGTAACCCAGTCAGAGCCGCTGTTACTTAACCCATAGGCAAAATATTCCCCATCTTCAGTGAATGCATAGCCTGGGCAAAGGTAATGTTCAATTATTCCTTCAGTAGAGAAAGAAATTCTAACACAAAACTACTACAGCTGTGCTAAGTACAATATACAGCTGAAATAGATCACCCACTTAGGATAAATTCAGGGGAGGTTAGACCAAGTACAAAGGACACTATCTTGTACTGTTAATGAGCATAATTCGTGTTGATAGGTCTCAAAAAGTTGAAAAAAAATATATAAATAAAACTTAACTTTTATTAAGTTATTTGTTAAATGTGTATAATGTATAGTATATCCGGACACAAAACGTTTAAAAAGATATGTGTCTTGCACTCTAAACCCACTACATTTCCTATAGAGTCTGCTTGATATATAAAGTTAGGGAAAAGATACATCAATTTGTCATGACTGAAATGAGACATTTCTTGAAATAAACTTAATACAGTTGTTTCCTCCTCTCATAAATACGACTTTTAAAGCATGCCTCCAGTTACAAACAACTTTTCATAAATGAATAGTAGAGATGAAAATAAGAAACTCTGTAATGTATCTTATTAGTTTTCAGGCAGTTACTTTCTCTATGAAGAGGATGGGGGATAGAAAAGACACTCAAATAATTGCTGCTGTTACACTCTGCTGTTCCTTGATTTTTTTTTACACTGCAGATAAGAAGCTGATAACACAGAGAATGAGGCAAAATATTAATTAACCAGCAGGATAATTCTGCTCAGTCCCTCTCTGCTCCAGAGTTGTATGTGTGAGGCTGAATTAGGAGACAAATTATCATTTATGTATGACATTAGTTCCGTTTTCTGAGAACTGTGATTTTATAAGGAGTTTACCAAAATATCTTCTAAACCACTTGCATATGGTTGTAGATGATGGTGACAAAGTAAACACAGTTTTGTGTTCAAGTGCAATCTTGCTGCTGAGTCAATTTTAAACCACAAGCAAATAAGCTGTTTGATGCACCTAGGGCATGGCTGCACCTTACAGAATACCAATTTTTGCCTGTTGTTGCAGCATGTTGTGGGATGTCAATATTCATGTTAGTGGGAGGTGTTGTGTGGTGACACCAAGTTAAAAATGGTTGACAGGCACTCCGGTGCACTTACCAGCTTACTTGCCTATGAATTAAAAGTTGATTTTGTCAGCAAAAGGTAAAAAAGTATGTTCACTATGTCACTAACAACCCCTACAACAGCATATAGGTGTAGAAGATATTTTCGTGGTTGTAGACTTCCTTTAAGGGGAGTGATGAATGTGTCATCACTGTTTGAACCAAGTCTCTAAGATCTCCACAGAGCAAAAGAATGGAACCCTGTTCCTCCTCACTCACATGCCTGTTGTTAGAAGCTTGTATGGAGTATCAGCACGCTTATTCTCATCATTACCACGCTGGTGAAGACCTGGGGGGCTCAGTGCTGAAGGACTAGTAATAAATGTAAAGTGAAACAACCCCTCAAGGTTAAGGCCACACACTTGCAACGGGTTAGTTTTGGCAGAATTGTTGGCAGTTATCTCACTGCAAAGTACAGTACAAGTGTAGTGGATAGAATTTTAACCAGTCCCATCCGGGAAGATCAGAAAAAAAAAACTGCAGTGCAAACTGTCTTGCACTGCGGGTTTTGAACATGCTGTATGACAATTATTGCTACATCTTCAGCTGCAAGTTCATAGAGGAGTCGGAATCAGAGTCAATGGTTTGGCCTATTGATTCTACAGCACTGCTTTCTCTACTACAAATTTTTTTTTAGAATAACTTTTCAAGTCTAAAGTAAGTTTTCTAACCTCGTAATGCAACTGTGCCATCTTCAGAAAAAGTATTAGGATCCAGAAAAATCCGAGGTTCTGCACCTAGAGAATCTTGAACATACATCACTCTTTGATTCTGAAGGCCGGAATTGTAGAAATAGAAATATCTTATATGCGAAAAGGAAAACATTTGGTGTTACTTAATACAGTAGA
Source organism: Leptodactylus fallax (assembly GCA_947044405.1). Taxonomy (NCBI): domain Eukaryota; kingdom Metazoa; phylum Chordata; class Amphibia; order Anura; family Leptodactylidae; genus Leptodactylus; species Leptodactylus fallax. Next base: position 8,239,446 of record CAMRHE010000024.1, read on the forward strand.
CAAAAGTAAAAAAAATGCATATGTTACATTCATAAAGTTGTTTAGTTAGTGGACAGCCTCTTTAACTATCACATTTCACTCTTTATGCAAAGTAAAACATTTTATTTAGAATAATTAAAAAAATATTTATTATGGCACCACTAAGGTTTTTTGAATATCTTCACAGAATACACACATAATGTGTTACGCAACTACAACCCCAATTCCAATGAAGTTGGGAAGTTGTGTAAAGCATAAATAAAAACACTATACAATTTGCAAATCTTTTTCAACCTATATTCAATTGAATACACTACAAAGACAAGATATTTAATGTTCAAACAGATAAACTTTATTGCTTTGTTTGCACATATTAACTCATTTAGAATTTGATGCATGCAACACGTTCCAAAAAAGCTGGGACAGGGGCAACAAAAGACTGGGAAAGTTGAGGAATGCTCAAAAAAACAGCTGTTTGGAGCATTCCAGAGGTGAACAGGTAAATTGGAAACAAGTGAGTGTCATGATTGGTTATAAAGGGAAGGAGTGGAAGAGTGAAATAATCAGGCGATACCTTTTAGAGGCTAATATAAAGAGAGCATCCCCAAAAGGCACAGTCGTTCACAAGAAAGGATGGGGCGAGGTTCACCACTTTGAGAACAACTGTTTAGCCAATAATCCAACAGTTTAAGAACAATGTTTCTCAACATACAATTGCAAGGAATTTAGGAAATTTATCATCTACAGTCCATAATATCATCAAAAGATTCAGAGAATCTGGACAAATCTCTGCAAGTAAGCGGCAAGGCCAAAAACTAACATTGAATGCCAGTGACCTTCGATCCCTCAGGCGGCGCTGCATTAAAATCCGACAGCAGTCTGTCACATTGTCAGTGAACACAGTTCATCGCTACATCTACAAGTGCAAGTTAAAACTCTACCATGCAAAGCGAAAGCCATATATCAACAACACCCAGAAACGCTGCTGGCTTCTCTGGGCCCGAACTCATCTGAGATGGACTGATGCAAAGTGGAAAAGTGTCCTATGGTCTGACCAGTCCACATTTCACATTGTTTTTGGAAATCATGGACGTCGTGTCCTCTGGGCCAAAGAGGAAAAGGACTGTCCAGATTGTTATCAGTGGAAAGTTCAAAAGTCAGCATCTCTGATGGTATGGGGGTGTGTTAGTGCCCATGCCATGGGTAACTTGCACATCTGTGTAGGCACCATTACTGCTGAAAAGTACATACAGGTTTTGGAGCAACATATGCTGCAATCCAAGCAATGTCTTATTCAGGGACGTCCCTGCTTATTTCAGCAAGACAATGCCAAGCTACATTCTGCACATGTTACAACAGCATGACTTCGCAGTAAAAGAGTGCAGGTACTAGATTGGCCTGCCTGCAGTCCAGACCTCCCACTGAAGTTGTGTGGCACATTATGAAGCGCAAAATACAACAACGGAGATCCCAGACTGTTGAGTAACTGCAGTTGTACATCAAGCAAGAATGGGAAAGAATTCCACCTACAAAGCGTCAACAACTAGTGTCCTCAGTTCCCAAATGCTTATGGAGTGTTTTTAGGCTGTGTTTACACGGCGGAAAATTTTCCACCCCCGGAGTTTTCGCTGCGGTCAGCCGCGACGGGATTCCGATGCCGTGCATCAGCATTCCGTCGCAGCTAACCGCTCCTGACTAAAACCGAATGAATGGGCCTAATCAGGAACGCGGCTCGAGCCGCGGACACCGCGGGCGGAATCCGCGGCAAGATAGGTCATGTTGCTTTTTTTTCCTGCTAGCGGAAAAAAACGCCACTGACTCCCATTGAAATGAATGGGAGGAGTTTTTTAAGGCGGATTTTGAGGCGGATTACGCGTCAAAATCCACTGCCAAAAACTCCGTGTGAACACAGCCTTAAAAGGAAAGGTGATGTCACACAGTGGTAAACATGCCCAGGGCCCCATCTTTTGTTGCCCCTGTCCCAGCTTTTTGTAACGTGTTGCAGGCATCAAATTCAAAATGAGTGAATATTTGCAAAAACCAATAAAGTTTATCCGTTTGAACATTAAATATCTTGTCTTTGTAGTGTAGTCAATTCAATAAAGGTTGAAAAGGATTTGCAAATCATCGTATTCTGTTTTTATTTATGTTTTATACAACGTCCCAATAGAATTGGGGTTGTAGACACAGGAGCATTATGTGACATGGTTTCAAATGAAAAAATGGTTACATTTTGTGGGATCTTACAAATAAAGGTATGTTCACACAGAGTTTCTTTTTTTTTTTTTTTTTTAATGGCCAAAAGTTTCAGCTTCCCATTGACTTCTTTTGAAACAATGGTGTGGATTCCATGCTATTTCTGCACCAAACAGACTTTTTTTTTTTTTAACTATCCATGGTTCTGAAAAACCCTATGAGAAAAAAAATAAATAAAAAAATAGACAGCGGAAGATTTGTTGCAAGAGTATTCCATGTGAAGTTTGATGCTGAAACTATCCAAGTTTCAATGAAAAAAAAACTCTGTGTCAACATACCCCAAATGTTGTATTTAACTGTAGGACAACCTCTTTCAAAACAAAATATGTGCACTTTACTTCTAGTAGTCCTGTAAGAATCCTAATATGAAATGACCTTTTGTATACATAAAAATATATAGTGAAACCTGTAGGAAGGACCAACCCCTTACTCAGACCACATTTTCTGTGACTCATCTTCAGCTTTTCATATTAACCAATTTCTTTGAGAAGACCACTTTTTAATCCAATTTTGGGTGGTCGTCTCAAAGAGGTTTCACCATATTAAAAAATAAATAAAAAGTTACCAGCACTTGAACTTGCCCTACGCCAAAGACCCAAAACCAGACCCAGACCAGAAGTAACAATGTCATGTTCAAAACTGAGGACTGAACTGGCACGATCAGAACATAGGGCATTTTAGCACAGCAGTTCTCAAGGTGCAGTTCAGATATATCTGAGGGGAACATCCAGCTACCCCAGGAGTATGTGCTGCTGTCACGTGGTGTAAAGACGTATAGCGTCATACTGTCATCACACCACATGACCTACGCGACTGCTGAGGCCTAATCACAGGCCTCAGAGGTCCCTTAAAAGGTCTCTAAAGGCTGGAAGAGCACGAGAAGCAGCACTGGAGACCAGGGTAGGGAAGTAACACTGTTTGTTATGTTTACTCACCTCCCCTGGGCCTCTGCTAATTATACTATGAGGGTCTGAACAGACCCCAGAATATAATAGTAGATCTTGGGTGACGAATCCCCATAGTTTCCGGTTCGTCTGAACCCAAAATTGTTATAAAAGCCCATGTATGTGTTTTTTTTTTTTAAATTTTATTAATGTAGGGGCCACTATGGGACATTATACTGTATGGAGGGGCACTATGGGACATTATACTGTATGGAAGGGCCACTATGGGACATTACACTGTATGGATGGTAGCAATGGAACATTATACTGTCACAGGGATATTTGGCATTCGAGGGCCCATGGTACCCTTAACCTGCCCTGGTGGTACGTAATGAATGCAGCTTACCACTCGCTCCTTAAAGAAGACCTTTCATGTCCTCACAGATCAGCGGTAAAAGGCTGACAGTTCACTGTCCCTAACAGTACAAACCATCAGAGTGTGTGTGTGTGTGTGTGTGTGTGTGTGTGTGTGTGTGGGGGGGGGGGGTTTCCTCACAGTCCATCGATGAAGATGAGCTGTAAGGCCCACCTTTCTGATAGTGGAGCTAAAATTAACGGCACCAATATCTCTGGCACCTGGGAGCATACTGGCAAAGCTGACAGTATGCAGAATTCAGTCAGCTTTCTAAAGTTATATGAGACTGCTGATCTGCAAGGACATTGTCCTCTTTAAACATCACTGAGAATGGGGGCCAATTTATTATAGTGGGGGGGGGGGATTGTGGAGGTCATTATTTTACATGTAGGAGCACTGTGGGGTCCATTATATTACATGTGGGGCATTGAAGTGTGAGGGCCATTCTACTACATGTGGGGGCCATTATACTGAGTATGAGGGCACTATCCAGGTTTTTCCTGATAGCACAATGACCCATTCATTTCTGTCAGGCCACGCACATGACCGTGTCTTACACGATGTCGTGTGTGGGCCGACAGTCTAGGTCCTATTCCTGTCCAGTTTGAATGAATGGAGCCGCAGAAGCACGGCTAGTGCACGGGCGGCACACAGATGATATTGGTCGTCTGCAAGGGGCCCAACATTTATAAGTGATCTCTAATTTGGGAGGACTCGGTTAGGACGTACTTCACTTGAGAGCCACTGTTTTAGCAATGTTTTTTACATTTGCATAACAGTATTCCCTGCTATGGGGCACATTCTGAAAAAGGTAAAACCAGCACATATTAAACCAGTGCAATACACATGAATGAGAAAAAAAATACATGCAGATTTTAGTGTATTATATGTAGAGTTCTTGGATTTGTGAATTATTCTGCAGTAAATATGTTCTATTTAAATATACTCTAACAGGGAAAAACCCCAGTAATAAAGAGGTTAATGTAAATACAGCAGCAATCTTTGTCCCTTCTTGGGCTCACAGTCTAATCTCCCTATCCTAGATATGTGTGAACATAGACAAACCATTATTGCAGCAGGGAACATTGTCTGTGAAAATCTAGAAGATTTTGGTACATATCTGGGTCAATAAAAATATCATATTACTACATCAGTCAAACCAAGCTCATGCACATTTTTGGTAAACAATCCCTCAGCAGTAGCGGATTATAATATAATGGATTATAATATAATGGACATTTTTAAATGGACACCTGGGGCTTAAGGATCCTGGGGGCTCATAGTCACCCAAATCTCTTACCAAATTTAACAAGTGCATGCCCACTTAGAAATGGTCTGTGGCGGTAATAAAATTTTGCATGTACTTTTAAATATATGAACAGCTGCATGTAGTCTTCCCATAAGCAAGGTGAAAGCATCATGATATGGGCGGTGCGTGCCTAGTCCCAGCCTAGCAAGAGAGCCTGTTTCTGTTTCACAATGAATTCCCTCTTTCTTTACACGTGACCATTAAAAATAAAATTGCCTTCAGCTACACTGCCTTCATCTGATCCCGGGTATGGCAGCAACCCGGGTGCTGCATGTACAATGTATAAACCCAATCTAACAACGGGAAATGATCATTCAACTGAAATTCGGTCCATTTAAAAGACCCTGAATCCTGTAGAGTGGTGGAAATCCACACGCTTCATCTAGCTCAGGGCCCATTGTAGTCTTAATCCGCCCCTGCCCCTCAGTAAATAGTACCTCAAACAAAATAAGTGTAATATAAGCTTAAACAATGGTGGGCAGAAGTAAGACAAAAAGCTCCAATAAGTATACATGGTTACAAATAAAAATACAGATGCTGTATTACCTGTTCCCCTTCTTAAAATGGCAGCTATATTTGGGATAGTCATATAACTCTGTCATCCGTTCTTTAAACAGCCGTCTAACGGGGCATTGTTCAAGAAATGGCATTGTAAGTTTGTTCTGAGCCTCAACAAAAGCCTAAGAAAAAGGTACACAGAGTCACACAAAGCAGTTTTAGCATACAGTTGGGCATTGGAAAACATCATTTTAAAGAGTAACTTCTGCTTTGAATTATATAGAATGCAAATGATCGGGTTCTTCTTTGGGCCAGTTTCACAAGACTGAGGTGGGGCTGAGATAGATGACCCATGTATTAGGAGGATCTACTGTCCTGAACGTGGACGTTTCCTGTGCCAAACTCAGCCATGTGAATTTGGTTTTAAGGCTTATCCTCAGCTGCTTGCATAACAGTTATTGGTGAGAGACCCCCTATCTTAGACATCATGGATGATGAGAGCAATGGTTCAGTTTCCCGACCTACTTTCCATTATACTCTGTTCTGAAATAGCCAAATACACTAACCCTATCTCCAATAAATGAAGAGTAAATGTGCATATACCACCTCTCCACTCCAAAAGAAGATATAAGATTGGCCCCAGTGGTCTAACCCCAAAAGTCAAAAAATGTATTATATATCCTATCAATATGTGGATGTAATGTCTAAGCGGAATGTGCATGGACTTTTACAAACCACAAAGACATGTTTAAGGATGCAGAAATATTTGCAAAAAATCCTTGGAGTCTGAACATATCTTAAAAATTTTCATCAGATATTAATGACATAACCCCCAATAAATGTCTGCACATATCTCTACATTCAACATTTTATAAACACAGTAATTCTTTTTCTTTTTTTAACAAATATTTTATTGCACCCAAAATTTGCTTGCATGATTCTCCATTAAACTATTATTCTAGATTCGAAAATACTAAATAAAAAGCTCTTAAGGGGATTATCCAGGGATCTCCGATACCCTTCCTATCATTATTCAGTTATTTTTTTCTACAACTGCCAGGCCCCCCTTCTACCACTTATGCCACTGCTTTGCTTCTTTTTGAGTCCTTGCAAACTCCTAATTCCCATGCTGCTGTCTCCACCTTTAAAGACATGTAAACAAAAGGGGCTGGTGCTCGTACTAACTTAAACAAGTCTCCCTCGATAACTCGTGACTGCCAAAGAGGAATATCAAGATGTTAAAGGGGTTTTCTCATCTCAGGATTTCAGCTTTCCCTCTGTCTCCTCTCCCCTCCACTTTCTGGTTTTCAGCTCATTATTGCACTGAGCTCTTGTTTGTTATAAACAACAGATAAGTTTCTTAAGCAGTGCTTCCGATATCTAGCCCCTATCAAAACTGAAAGCAATAAGCAGGAATCAAGTAATGGCATGTTCCTATAAAATATAATTAAGCAAATGGTATTTTTTATCTTATGATTAAAGATCACAAGCCTTGGTCTCTGCCATCACACTGTCGACTTTAAAAAAGCAGCAGGCTAGGTGCAGAACCAAAAGTATGGTGCATTTTTGCTCAAAAAAGGGCCATGCACCACATTTCCGTCCATCTAACAACAAACTAGGTATAGATGGGTTAGTAAATTCTGTCCATTATTTTTCAGCAGCACATCTCTTCATCTAAACAAAGGACATAATGACAACCTGGTAGTGGCTAGAGAAGGAATTGGAAATACCTAGGAAGTAAAGTATACTTCTTCCTTCTGCTCAATCCATTCCTAGCTTTGACTCAAAAAAAAAAAAAAAAAAAAAAAAAAACACAGCAAAATCTGCAGAAGAAAAGCAGCTTTTTTTGTTGCAGATTTTGCTGTGTTTTTTTGAGCCAAAGCCAGGAGTGGATTGAGCGGAAAGTAGAAGTATAAGTACTTCCTATATATTTCCCATTCCTTTGGTAGCCATTCTTGGCTTTGATTTAAAAAACCGCAGCAAAATCTGCAACAAAAAAAAAAATGCTTTTTCCGCAACACGGGGCCTCATATGGATACGGCCATGAGTTGTGGAAACGCAGCATATTTTTTTTTTTTTGTAAATTTTGCACCACACTGTTGGTTCTGCTCCAAGTCTGCTGCTTTTTAAAGTCAATGGCGTGAGGGCATCTCCGGGCATAATGTTCAGGCCGATAAATTGTGTGAGCTGACCGAGGTGCAAAACAGCCATCTTTCACAGCTGTCTTGCACCTGTTTTCCTGGATCCCCCATACAACTGAATGCATGGAAGAGTCTGTAAAAACAGGCAAAAATAGGACATAACCTATATTTTGACCGTCCGTTACAACGGAGCATCAAAATAACGGTAATGTGAATAGCCCCTATTCACAAACATTAAATTAAATGCTGCCATGCAACATCCGTTAAAAAAAAAGGAGACATCACACAGTCATTATTCACTAGCTTAAGAATCCCCCGGACAACCCCTTTAAGTAAAAGAAATACCTTTGTCTGCTCACTTTCTGGATCTTCCAGCCATCTGTATGGATCAGGTACTTTAACTCCATGGTAGTCGTCTATCTGCAAAACACATAAAGACAATCTAATACAATGACGTCTAGTTGTAACATTGGGAAATTCATACAATCACCTCAACACACTGCAATAGAAAATAAGAAATATGCAAGTTTTATAAAGATCAGGGTCACCATGAGACATCTCTTGGTTCATATAGGGAAGAAAAGTGGTATCAACCCTTTAACCACTGCAAGAAATCGCACATGGCAGGAAAATTTACAATAGCTGCATTAAATTAGGAAATAACAAGTCTGACTCCGTTGTGGCTCTCATACAACTTCAGTCTGCAGTGTAGACCAAGTTTGAATGACTTTCTTTACCTTCACTAATCTATGCATCTATGCAGAACTATATGCACGTCCTATCCACATGGGGCATATCACACTCAGACTTTATTCACATAAGCATCAGGGCCTCCGGCTTTAAAGGGCCCATGATACACGGGGTGTGTGGAAACAGGCTGGTGACAAAGCGCTTTCTGTGAAGCATGTACAGTATAGCACCATACTGCCCGCTCTGCACTCACTGCACTCTCATCTCGGGCGACTTGCGGATAGCTGAAGGTCTGGGCCTGCTGCATCTTCTCCAGGGGACTGAGGACCGGACAAAGACCGAGTTGCCACACACCAGGCTGGGAGGAAGATCTCAGTCAGAACCCGGCGCCTCCTCTCGGCCTGGCAGAGAAGAGCTGTGGTCGCATCGTAATGACGAAATGCAGCAAAGCAGAGTCATTCAGCCAGACAGCGGCTGGACGGCCCAGTCATCAGAGACAGCCCGGGAGAGAAGAGGGAGAACAGGCCTGGCATTCAGTAGGGGAACGGGGGTTACCAATAACGACAGGCAGTACGTACATGATACATATAGACATTACATACATAACACACATGGACAGTATATACATCATACATATAGACATTACATACATAACACACATGGACAGTATAGACAGACAGACATTGCATACATAATACATACACGGGCAGTATATACATCATACATATAGACATTACATACATAACACACATGGACAGTATAGACAGACAGACATTGCATACATAATACATACACGGGCAGTATATACATCATACATATAGACATTACATACATAACACACATGGACAGTATAGACATACAGACATTGCATACATAATACATACATGGGCAGTATATACATCATACATATACATTACATACATAACACACATGGACAGTATATACATATAGACATTGCATACATAATACATACACGGGCAGTATATACATCATACATATATACATTACATACATAACACACAAGGACAGTATATACATATAGACATTGCATACATAATACATACACGGGCAGTATATACAGTACAGACCAAAAGTTTGGACACACCTTCTCATTTCAAGAGTTTTCTGTATTTTCATGACTATAAAAATTGTAGATTCACACTGAAGGCATCAAAACTATGAATTAACACATGTGGAATTATATACTTAACAAAAAAGTGTGAAACAACTGAAAATATGTCTTATATTCTAGGTTCTTCAAAGTAGCCACCTTTTGCTTTGATTACTGCTTTGCACACTCTTGGCATTCTCTTGATGAGCTTCAAGAGGTAGTCACCTGAAATGGTCTTCCAACAGTCTTGAAGGAGTTCCCAGAGATGCTTAGCACTTGTTGGCCCTTTTGCCTTCACTCTGCGGTCCAGCTCACCCCAAACCATCTCGATTGGGTTCAGGTCTGGTGACTGTGGAGGCCAGGTCATCTAGCGTAGCACCCCATCACTCTCCTTCTTGGTCAAATATCCCATACACAGTCTGGAGGTGTGTTTGGGGTCATTGTCCTGTTGAAAAATAAATGATGGTCCAACTAAATGCAAACTGGATGGAATAGCATGCCACTGCAAGATGCTATGGTAACCATGCTGGTTCAGTATTCCTTCAATTTTGAATAAATCCCCAACAGTGTCACCAGCAAAGCACCCCCACACCATCACACCTCCTCCTCCATGCTTCACGGTGGGAACCAGGCATGTAGAGTCCATTCGTTCACCTTTTCTGCGTCGCACAAAGACACGGTGGTTGGAACCAAAGATCTCAAATTTGGACTCATCAGACCAAAGCACAGATTTCCACAGGTCTAATGTCCATTCCCTGTGTTCTTTAGCCCAAACAAGTCTCTTGTGCTTGTTGCCTGTCCAGAGCACTGGTTTCCTAGCAGCTATTTTACCATGAAGGCCTGCTGCACACAGTCTCCTCTTAACAGTTGTTGTAGAGATGTGTCTGCTGCTAGAACTCTGTGTGGCATTGACCTGGTCTCTAATCTGAGCTGCTGTTAACCTGCGATTTCTGAGGCTGGTGACTCGGATGAACTTATCCTCCGCAGCAGAGGTGACTCTTGGTCTTTCTTTCCTGGGGCGGTTCTCATGTGAGCCAGTTTCTTTGTAGCGCTTGATGGTTTTGACCACTGCACTTGGGGACACTTTCAAAGTTTTCCCAATTTTTCAGACTGACTGACCTTCATTTCTTAAAGTAATGATGGCCACTCGTTTTTCTTTACTTAGCTGCTTTTTTCTTGCCATAATACAAATTCTAACACTCCATTCAGTAGGACTATCAGCTGTGTATCCACCTGACTTCTGAACAACACAACTGATGGTCCCAACCCCATTTATAAGGCAAGAAATCCCACTTATTAAACCTGACAGGGCACACCTGTGAAGTGAAAACCATTTCAGGTGACTACCTCTTGAAGCTCATCAAGAGAATGCCAAGAGTGTGCAAAGCAGTAATCAAAGCAAAAGGCTACTTTGAAGAACCTAGAATATAAGACATATTTTCAGTAGTTTCACACTTTTTTGTTAAGTATATAATTCCACATGTGTTAATTCATAGTTTTGATGCCTTCAGTGTGAATCTACGATTTTTATAGTCATGAAAATACAGAAAACTCTTGGAATGAGAAGGTGTGTCCAAACTTTTGGTCTGTACTGTACATCATACATATATACATTACATACATAACACATGGACAGTATATACATATAGACATTGCATACATAATACATACACTGGCAGTATATACAGTACAGACCAAAAGTTTGGACACACCTTCTCATTCCAAGAGTTTTCTGTATTTTCATGACTATAAAAATTGTAGATTCACACTGAAGGCATCAAAACTATGAATTAACACATGTGGAATTATATACTTAACAAAAAAGTGTGAAACAACTGAAAATATGTCTTATATTCTAGGTTCTTCAAAGTAGCCACCTTTTGCTTTGATTACTGCTTTGCACACTCTTGGCATTCTCTTGATGAGCTTCAAGAGGTAGTCACTTCACAGGTGTGCCCTGTCAGGTTTAATTGGGATTTCTTGTCTTATAAATTTGGGTTGGGACCATCATTTTTGTTGTTCAGAAGTCAGGTGGATACACAGCTGATAGTCCTACTGAATGGAGTGTTAGAATTTGTATTATGGCAAGAAAAAGCAGCTAAGTAAAGAAAAACGAGTGGCCATCATTACTTTAAGAAATGAAGGTCAGTCAGTCCGAAAAATTGGGAAAACTTTGAAAGTGTCCCCAAGTGCAGTGGCCAAAACCATCAAGCGCTACAAAGAAACTGGCTCACATGAGGACCGCCCCAGGAAAGGAAGACCAAGAGTCACCTCTGCTGCGGAGGATAAGTTCATCCGAGTCACCAGCCTCAGAAATCGCAGGTTAACAGCAGCTTAGATTAGAGACCAGGTCAATGCCACACAGAGATCTAGCAGCAGACACATCTCTACAACTACTGTTAAGAGGAGATTGTGTGCAGCAGGCCTTCATGGTAAAATAGCTGCTAGGAAACCACTGCTAAGGACAGGCAACAAGCAGAAAAGACTTGTTTGGGCTAAAGAACACAAGGAATGGACATTAGACCTGTGGAAATCTGTGCTTTGGTCTGATGAGTCCAAATTTGAGATCTTTGGTTCCAACCACCGTGTCTTTGTGCGACGCAGAAAAGGTGAACGAATGGACTCTACATGCCTGGTTCCCACCGTGAAGCATGGAGGAGGAGGTGTGATGGTGTGGGGGTGCTTTGCTGGTGACACTGTTGGGGATTTATTCAAAATTGAAGGAATACTGAACCAGCATGGTTACCACAGCATCTTGCAGCGGCATGCTATTCCATCCGGTTTGCGTTTAGTTGGACCATCATTTATTTTTCAACAGGACAATGACCCCAAACACACCTCCAGACTGTGTAAGGGCTATTTGACCAAGAAGGAGAGTGATGGGGTGCTACGCCAGATGACCTGGCCTCCAGTCACCAGACCTGAACGCAATCGAGATGGTTTGGGGTGAGCTGGACCGCAGAGTGAAGGCAAAAGGGCCAACAAGTGCTAAGCATCTCTGGGAACTCCTTCAATATTGTTGGAAGACCATTTCAGGTGACTACCTCTTGAAGCTCATCAAGAGAATGCCAAGAGTGTGCAAAGCAGTAATAAAAGCAAAAGGTGGCTACTTTGAAGAACCTAGAATATGAGACATATTTTCAGTAGTTTCACACTTTTTTGTTAAGTATATAATTCCACATGTGTTAATTCATAGTTTTGATGCCTTCAGTGTGAATCTATAATTTTTATAGTCATGAAAATACAGAAAACTCTTGGAATGAGAAGGTGTGTCCAAACTTTTGGTCTGTACTGTACATCATACATATATACATTACATACATAACACACATGGACAGTATATACATATAGACATTCCATACATAATACATACATGGGCAGTATATAGATATAGACATTACATGCATAATACATGGACATTAGGTGCATGATCTTGTGCTAAATATGTGACATATCCCCCATTCTGCATCTACTTGCCCTTTTCCCCAAAAGTGGGTAGGGTTGGGAGCAAGCCAGGGCAGGGACGCCGACATATTTATTATAATTCATACCAGTTTTGTTAAAAACCGAACAATTTGGATTATTAGGGTTGAATGAGGTTTGTTGCCAACCGATTCACCCATCTCTAATAGCAATATAGACATTCCTCAGACTCAGCTTGCGATAGGTTCACATCTGCACTCGGGGATTCCGTTCTCCATTCCGCTTTAAAAATCTGCATTTTCTGGACTGAAACCGATTTTTAAGCAGATTGTGAAACCTAGAGTTAGTAGCAATTGCTAAAGAAAAAGCGATCATCTCACTTTTCCTTTGGCATGGCTACTATGCTGTATTTGTTTGTATGTCTGCAATCCAAGTCTGAGGAAGGTTTATGTTATGACCAATATGTTACTATTTGCTAGGATTGCAACTTAATATATAAATCACTGCAGCACACTGACATGCCAAGTTCTGCTTGTAGCATTAGAGCTGGAGTGCAACCCTATTCGCAACGCAGCATGTGACAGGATTGCTGTGCATCTTTCTCTCTTATTACACAGATAGATTAGAAATATACATTCTCACAAACTTGGCATACAGACTTTACACACATACAGACATGCCATATATAAGCATATTGATAGACAGGGAATACATACATATGTTGTGTACATACATTGCATATACAAATTGCTGTGTAAAGGGGTTATGCCACAAAAAGTATTTATCCTCTATCCATAGCTGAATTCACATCAGGGGGAAAAAGAGCCCCTGTTCTCTGGATCCATGGGGGTATCAGCAGTCAGACCCTCATTGATCAGCTAATTATCCTAGAGACAGAGGATAAATGATTTTTGTGGCATAACCCCTTTACTGTAATGCAGGGGTAGGCAACCTTCAGTACTCCAGCTGTTGTAAAACTACAAGTCCCAGCATGCATACTTGCTCTTCTTTTCTTGGAACTCCCATGGAAGTGAATGAATCATGTTGGGAGTTGTAGTTCCACAGCAGGAGTGCCGAAAGTTGCTGACCCCTGCAGTAATGCATGTATGCAGTAATAGGAAACGTAAAATACAGGTATATGTAATATACAGGTACATAATACATATATATTTACATTAAACATGTGCTGGGCCTGCTGATAGGAGCTCTGTTCATACACTCCCGATCCTATGTTGCTCATGTAAAGTGTATGGCCACCTTTATACTTTTCTTCTTTTTGGATACAATACAGGTTTTGAATGAAGAAAGAAGGCACCAGAACTGCCTCACACTGTTCACAGTAGTGGTCAGAGCCTCTGATGCAGTTTCTGTCACTTCTCATAATGCATCACTTAGCTTGCAGTCAAAACACTGGGACTGGACACCTTTATGAGTCAGGGGCATTTATTGGTGACATTTCAGTCCATCAGATGTTTACCCCATTACAGCATTATGACTTTTGTTGTAAATTAAAGCAATTATGCTTGTGTGAACAGAGTCAAATTCTTTCACCATTGACAGCAGTCTGTACACTAGTCAAAGGAGGAGAAATAGTGAAGGATGATGGTAGAGGAAAACAAAAATATTCAGTGACTTCTGTGCAAAGGAAAAAATAAACCAGGATATGAGACCCAAGCCTGCAGACAACTGTACTAGTTATTCCTGACTTCACCATATGCAGGAGAATAACAATACAACTACACCCTCTAATGGTGACTTTGAAGAATGCATTATTTGAATATCCATTTTTATACCAGTATGTTTCTTACAGGTTTTGTCTCTATTGCCTTTTAGTTTTCTCCTGTTATGAAAAAGTTATATATTAGAGACCATCAATACTCTTTTAAAGAGGACCTTTCACATCCTCATAGATGCGTGGTATTATATACTGCTGGAAAGCCGACAGTGCGCTGAATTCAGCACACTGTCAGGTTTCCCGGTATGCACCCTGGTGCTGGAGAAATCAGTGCCGTTAATTTTGGCACCGATATCCCTCCACTGTCAGAAGGGTGGGCTTTACAGCTTAGCATCATCGCTGGGCTGTGAAGAACTCCCCTCCTGATAGTATTCTTCCATAGACTTGTACAGTCAAGGGGGGCTAGGCTGTAAGACCTGCCATTATGACAGTGGGGACAGGCCGTTTTAATATATTTAGGGGTTCTGTTCAAATTTTTTTAAGTGGGCCCCCCAAAATTTAATTTCCCCATAACTTACCTTCTCATAAGGGGCCCCCTAAATGACCAAACACAAAAAAAAAAAAATCCAAAGAATACTCACCTAACCACTCTCCAAAGGACCTGCAGGCTGTAATGATGTCTGCGGCTCGGCGCTCATTGCGCTTTACAGCTGCAGACATCATCAGCCTAAGTACACAGATAGAGTTGAAATCACTGCACTGCCTGCTGTTTAGAACAGAGGGACAGCACCCGAAATGTGGGACTGTCCCGCTCGATCCGAGGAGGCTGAGAGGGCCCCCGCTACCGTAGGGCCTGGTGCAGCTGCACCATTGGCCCTATGGTTAAAGCAGCCCTTAGTGGGGAGATATCGGTGCTGAAACTAACGGCACAGTTATATCCAGCATCGGGGCTCATACTTGGGAAGCTGATGGCTTTCTAGCAATATATAATACTGCATATCTATGAGGACATGAAAGGTCCTCTAAGTCATTCATAAAAAAAAGTGTTTATCAGTGGAGTGCTTCTTTAAGCATGTAGTTAACAGCACCATAATAGTACAGTGCTGTAATGCTGCAGGCACAGGAGCTGTTCCCGCGGCATTACCACCGGCACTTGTCTGTGTTACACAGCCAAGGCCCAAAACTAGTCGCCAGAGTCAGAAGATACTTCGATTCCAGCGGATTAATGCCCTCTGCCACCCCTCGCATTCCCCGTAATAAGATCAGATAAGAAAGGTTGCCATGGCAGCCAGGAGGACTGCCGTTGCCTGTCACACATAGGGAACCTATGTATTGCACTACATTGCAATGGGGATCAGAGAGCCCAGGTTTAAGTCCCCATGTGGGACAGGGAAAAGTAAAAAAAAAAAAAAAAAAGGTTCAAAAAACAATAAAAAATAAATAATAAAAAGTTCAAATTAGATTTATAAAACACATAATGTAAACAAAAAAGTAAACAAACATGTTAGGTATCCCCATGTGCTTATAAGTCCCCACTATCCAAAAATAGAGTTATTAGTCCCGTGCGGTAAAAAAAAAAAATTATACCGCAATGCGCAAAAATAACACATTATTGTTATCTCGGTTCCCCATAAATTAGCAGTAAAAAGTGATCAAAAAGTCATACATACTGAACATTGTTACCAATAAAAAGTACAACTTGCCCCGCAAATAAACATCCCTTTCTTATCTACGTCAACAAAACAGTAAATAAGTTATAGATGTCAGAATACAGTGACCCCAGGAAAATCATTTATTTTTAAAAAGTGACGTTATATTTACTGTAAAAGCAGTAAAACTTAATAAAACCCAATATAAATATGGTATTGTCATAATTGTAATAACCCGCCGGACAAAGTTGACAGAGTGAATGCTGTAAAAACAAAATACAAAAAATTATGATAGAATTGTACATTTTTTCACATGGACTCCCTAAAAACGTTAATAAAAGTTAATCAAAACATTATATGTACCCCAAAATGATGCAAAATGAAATTACAACTAGCGATGCAAAGAATAAGCCCTCACTTAGCTATGTTGACAGAAAAATAAAAAAGTTATGAATTTTGGAAGGCAAATATGAAATAAGTCTCCGAGCATTACTGTACAAACTACCCTGCGTCCATAAAGGGTTAAGGACAGAGTCTAAAAGTACCTTAAGGACCAGGCCTCATTTTTCAAATCTGACATGTGTCACTTTATGTGATAATAACCTTGAGATGCTTCAACTTATCAAAGTGATTCTTACCCCAGGTTCACACTAGCGTTTGAGCCTCTTTGTCTAAGATTCTGCTTAAAATCGGTGGAGAGAAAAATCCTGCAAGCATGATTTTGGCAAAACCGGGCGGACCCCATTATAGTCTAAAAAAAAGAAAAAAAGTTTTTAATAAAACCCAAAAATTCAAATCACCCCCCTTCCCCTATTATTTGGATAATAATAAAAGTTAATAAACTAAAACAAACATAAACTAAGCATACATCCCCGTGTCCAAAAACGTCCGGTATACAAACATATAAAATTGTTTTTCCCATGTTGCGAATGCCATAGCAGGAAAAAACATCAAAAGAACCTAACCACCATTATTTCACCTCCCCGAAAATTTTTTATAAAAAGCGATCATAGACCAGTGATCATAGACCAGCCCCAATAGTAATATTCCTATGGCAGGCCCGGGAGCCTTCAGAAGGCTTGCAGCTGCCTCAATCCCACCACGTGTGAGCCATCCTGCTGCAACATAGAAAATGTGGGGCCGGTGGCTATCCCCACCAGCCCCGGGTGTAATTTTTTTATCTTTGGGGGGGGGTGGGGGGGGTAGCCACACAATACCCATGATCAGAGTGAACAGGGGTTAATTATAAAAAAAATGGAAATTTGTTGAAAATATGTAGTTTTCAAATTGCATGCCTTTCCTATAGATAGCCATACTACCCAAATTACTTCATAAATATAATTTACCATATCTCTGCTTCATGTTGCAGTCAAACTTTAATCACCCTTTCATATTTTTCAGATATTATATGGATTACAAGTCAAACAACAACAAATAACAACAATTTTCCAAATTTTCAAGAATATTTCCAAAACCCATTTTTCAAGTGACTAGTTCAGTTCTGAACTTGAAAAGCCTCTCTAATAGAAACCCCCATAAATCACCCCATTCTCAAAATTGCGCTCCTGAAATAATTCAAAATAGCATTTAGGTAGTTTTTTAATCTTTTCAGCATTTCACAGCAATTAAAACAAAATGGAGGTGAAATTTACACATTTCATTTTCTTTCACTAATACATTCATTTAGCTTACACATTCACTAGGAGTTAAAGGAGAAAATGCATTCCATAATCTGTTATGCAATTTCTCTCAAGCATGGAATTATCCCACATATGGATGTAAACTGATGTATGGGCACACGGTAGCGCGCCAATGGGAAGGAGCACTATTGGGATTTTGGAGGGAAGATTTTGCTGGAAACTATTTGCAGGCGTCATGGTGCATTTGCAGAGCCCCTGAAGTGCCAGAACAATGGAAGCTCATAGAAATAACCCCATTTTGAAAATTAGACCCCTCAAGGGATTTATAAAGGAATATAGTGTCTTGTGTTTCCAAGAATTTTATACTATTGGGTTGTGAAAATTAAAAATTACTTTTTTTTTCTTAATAAAAAATCACTTTAGCCTCCAATTTTTCATTTACACCACAATGAGTTAAAAGAGAAATTGCACCCCACACTTTGTTACACAATTTCTTCTGAACATGACAATCCCCCATATGTGCTGGTACACTGATGTACAGCACATGGCAGTGCTTGGAACGGAAAGAGTGCTAATTGGCTTTTGAAGAGCAAATTTTACTGGAGTCTGTTCCAGGCACCATGTTGCATTTGCAGAGCCCATGAAGTGCCAGAACAGTGACCCCCCCCCCCCCCCAAAAAAAAAAGCACATTTTGGAAACTAGACCCCTCAAGGAATTTGTTAAGGGGTATAGTGAGTACTTTGACCCTACAGATGTTTCACATAATTTTTTTACCATTGAGATGTGAAAATGAAAAATTACTTTTTCTCTAATAAAATATTACATTAGGAAAAAAATTTCATTTTTATAAGGGGTTAAAGGAAAAAATGCACTCACAATTTGTTGAGCAAAATCTCCTGATTATGGAAATGTCCTACATGTGCATGTAAACTGCTGTAAGTGGCACTCGGTGGGATGCTGGTGTAGAAGTTATACATAGAGATGATAACCCTGGTCCAGGAGTGGGTGCAGCAAATCCCACACTATTTTCCCACTAACTCCCAGGATTGTGGGGGCTTCATAAACCCTAATCTTGTGGGTGTATCCTGAGCTACTCTTGCGTAATTTGTACATTTTAATGCTATACCGTGCCCTCTTACTGGGCAGGTATTGGCGATATTTAAGCTTCCCTTTGAAACTGATCAGGGTCTCATCTATTGAAATGTTCTGATCTGGGATGTATAACACAGCAATTTTGGCGCTAACGTGATCATTGACTGACTTTATTTTGAATAAGCGGTCAAAGTTGGGGGCATCTCAGAGCTGACACTGTGCATTATCGTTATAATGCAGAAATTTCATGATCACTTTAAAGTATCTCCTGGTCATGGCCATTCGAAAGATTGGAGTGTTACAGTGCCTTGCGAAAGTATTCGGCCCCCTTGAACTTTTCAACCTTTTGCCACATTTCAGGCTTCAAACATAAGGATAATAAAATTTGAATTTTTTGGTGAAGAATCAACAACAAGTGGGACACAATCGTGAAGTGGAACGAAATTTATTGGATATTTTAAACTTTTGTAAAAAAATAAAAAACTGAAAAGTGGGGTGTGCAATATTATTCAGCCCCCTTAAGTTAATACTTTGTAGCGCCACCTTTTGCTGCGATTACAGCTGCAAGTCGCTTGGGGTATGTCTCTATCAGTTTTGCACATCGAGAGACTGAAATTCTTGCCCATTCTTCCTTGGAAAACAGCTGGAGCTCAGTGAGGTTGGATGGAGAGCATTTGTGAACAGCAGTTTTCAGCTCTTTCCACAGATTCTCGATTGAATTCAGGTCTGGACTTTGACTTGGCCATTCTAACACCTGGATACGTTTATTTGTGAAGCATTCCATTGTAGATTTTGCTTTATGTTTGGGATCATTGTCTTGTTGGAAGATAAATCTCCGTCCCAGTCTCAGGTCTTTTGCAGACTCCAACAGGTTTTCTTCCAGAATGGTCCTGTATTTGGCTCCATCCATCTTCCCATCAATTTTAACCATCTTCCCTGTCCCTGCTGAAGAAAAGCAGGCCCAAACCATGATGCTGCCACCACCATGTTTGACAGTGGGGATGGTGTGTTCAGGGTGATGAGCTGTGTTGCTTTTACGCCAAACATATTGTTTTGCATTGTGGCCAAAAAGTTCGATTTTGGTTTCATCTGACCAGAGCACCTTCTTCCACATGTTTGGTTTGTCTTCCAGATGGCTTGTGGCAAACTTTAAATGAGACTTTTTATGGATATCTTTGAGAAATGGCTTTCTTCTTGCCACTCTTCCATAAAGGCCAGATTTGTGCAGTGTACGACTGATTGTTGTCCTATGGACAGACTCTCCCACCTCAGCTGTAGATCTCTGCAGTTCATCCAGAGTGATCATGGGCCTCTTGTCTGCATCTCTGATCAGTCTTCTCCTTGTTTGAGATGAAAGTTTAGAGGGATGGCCGAGTCTTGGTAGATTTGCAGTGGTCTGATACTTCTTCCATTTCAATATGATTGCTTGCACAGTGCTCCTTGGGATGTTTAAAGTTTGGGAAATCTTTTTGTATCCAAATCCGGCTTTAAACTTCTCCACAACAGTATCACGGACCTGCCTGGTGTGTTCCTTGGTCTTCATGATGTTCTCTGCGCTTTAAACAGAACCCTGAGACTATCACAGAGCAGGTGCATTTATACGGAGACTTGATTACACACAGGTGGATTATATTTATCATCATCAGTCATTTAGGACAACATTGGATCATTCAGAGATCCTCACTGAACTTCTGGAGTGAGTTTGCTGCACTGAAAGTAAAGGGGCCGAATAATATTGCACGCCCCACTTTTCAGTTTTTTATTTTTTACAAAAGTTAAAAATAACCAATAAATTTCGTTCCACCTCACAATTGTGTCCCACTTGTTGTTGATTCTTCACCAAAAAATTAAAATTGTATATCCTTATGTTTGAAGCCTGAAATGTGGCAAAAGGTTGAAAAGTTCAAGGGGGCTGTTTAGTGGCTGTTTAGGGGGCCGAATACTTTCTATAGTTATATATATATATATATATATATATATATATATATATGTCAATCACTTCATCCTAGCTTAGCTTGTTGTTAAGTGAAACTCACTTGCACATTTTCACATTTCTTTTATAGTTACTTATTGAACTTAATAAAAAGTGACCTTCAGATAATTTCTTAAAAATGAGAAGGCAGAAATTTTTATTATAGGTAGGTAATACTGTTTGACAAAGTATAATGTGCAAGGACACCACTTTATCAAGAAAACATAATTTTAGAGCAGGCCATAAACTTTATGAATTAGACAGGAAGACATAAGCTGCCTACCCAAGTTAAGAAATTGGAAGAGCAAACAGTATAAGGTTGTCAATAGTTAATTAGTAACATGCCCTATACAATGTATAAACACACCAGGATGACAAATAGATGATGAGATTGTTATAGCATTATAAATGTATCTCTTTCTAAATATCTGTAAATGAGAAAAAACGGCAATTGTGCCATTTATTTTTGCCCTATAAATTTTGCACTGCTCATTTTATGCTAAAAATAACTCCTAAATTTAGTCTGCATGTCAGTATGATTATGGTGATAACCAATATGTATATGTTTTTTAATGTTTTACTACTTTGGCACAAAAATCTTTTAAAACAAAGCAATTCATTTTTGCGTTCCCATATTCTCATATACCCATAACATTTTTATATTTTTATCAGTGGAGCTGTGTGATGGCCTTTTTATGGTGTGATAAGTTAAGGTTTCATTTGTTTCATTCTCATAGAAAGTAAGCACTTGCGAGCAGGGCCCTCACTCCTCCTGTTTGATATGTTTATTTCTTTCTCACATTGTAATGTCTCATACTGTCTGTTCATGTGTCCTCTGATTTGTAAAGTGCTACGGAATATGTTGGCGCTATATAAATAAAGTTATTATTATTATTATTATTTTAAATTCATGCAAATTTGTACTGTATTTAGTTTGGGTAAACAAAAAATGCATATTTTTTTTTGTTTTCTATGTTATATGCCAAGGGGGTGAAATAGAGCAATAATATTATAGGCCAGGTTGTTATGGATGTTACAATAACAAATATAAGTAGGTTGTTTTTTTTTAAATATGGAAAAACATTTTAATCTGGAAAGGGGTTTTCTTTTTCACATTTATTTATACATTATATTATTAAAAAAAAAAAAAAAATTAAGTCCCCTAGGATAGATTGCCACTGAGAGGCTCAATCAACACACTACAGTACATATATATTGCATTGTATTGTGCCGGTTACAGAACTGTAACAGGCATTTTATTAGGACATGCCCCTTGGCAGGACCTAATAGAAACACAATGATAGCATCCATTGTTCGGCCCCGAGTTGCAATAGCAACCTATTGGCACCCCACAATCACATTAAGTCACTCAGTTAAACAATCAGCATTGGAGTTATCACCGTCCAGCCCAATGCAGCAGGAGCCTGTCTAATTATCCTCTTGAACTCAGGCACGCTAAGATATCTCAATTATTGCTCACGTTTCACTTTGATAACATGTTTATGGCTCGTCTTAACATGTAAGATTGGGAAATAGCATGCTTAAATGGTCACTAACTTTTCAGACAACCTAATCTCATATAATAGATCGTGTGATTCTGGGCCAAGCTGTAAATGCAGTTTATTTGAAAATATTGCTGTTTTCTGCCTGAATAACCTCTCTAAAATTCCTGTCAGTAGTTGTATTCCTGTGTCCTCTTTTGCTGTTCACTCCCTGTTACTAGGGAAATTATGTCTTTACAAATCAGCAGGCTCAAGAAGGGAGCACAGTGAGTGGAGGGGGAGAGGCAGGTTTTTCTTCCCAGCCTCTATATATCTGCGCACAGCTTTCCCTGCCTGTACAGAGAGGATTATGGAGGTTTTTATTGCTCACAGATAGTGTAAGGAGAGGCTTGGGTGAAGCTATAGTGCAGCTGTAGCAGTTGCTGCCCATCCCTGGTCCCTGAGGGGGGTCCTAATGTCCCTCTGCCACATAAAATATACCACTATTCTAAATAGCACAGGTACATAAGGGCCCCATTACAGATTTTTCACTTGGACGCAAAGGATACAGGTTATGCCTTTGAAGAGAGTCTAGCTACTTATATATAATTCTCACTTGCTGCTTGTGTTGTTACTGATGGGATTTTAGTCATAGACAGCAAGCAGCTTTCCTGATTGTGCTCAGATTTCTCATTTTTCTGTCAGGGATCTTTTTAGCTGCATCATAACCTGGGTTTGAAGTCCAGTGTCTCTGGATCTCATATAGTATGTTCACTTGATTATTCTCAGTTATTTGTTTGTTATTTTACTGTTACTCCTGGCAGAATTACATGTAAAGAAACCAGTCATAATGTGGCTATTAGCAGCACAAAGGCTAAGGAGGTAGACTTATCAGCACCATTTTAACTTTATTTGATTGTGTATAGGGAAAATCTTCCCCTATTGCTCTTACAGGCATATTGCAGCTGATGGGGGTGGGAAGGGGTACTGTTTTTCAGGGAGAATTTGGAAATCAATAGTGTAGCATTACAATATGAATGACAATGACCTGTGATGTTCATGTAGTCTACCTTTCATGACCAGAAGCTTATGGAGAAATTTTGATATCATTTGAAAAGCCACAAAAAAACAGAGAGTAAAGTGACACTCAGTAAATGTGAGACAAATACAATAAATTGGAATGAAAATGGTGGATAGCATTCTGAGTAGAAAACACAACAATTGTGCAGTTGGTAGAAAGTTGATGGCAGACAGGAAGTTAAATATTGAGATGAAACTCAAGTATGAACAACTGATACTGAGAATGGAACAGATACAAAATGTAAAGACTATCAACAATATATTAGATTTAGGGAGTTAAAGGGGTATTCCCATGAACATAATCATATCCATATTTGTAGATAATTAAAAGTTAAACATTTTTGCAAATATAAGTAGTTAAAAATTCTGCAGTGTTTTAAAGATTTTTTCTAAGTACAGTGCCTTGCGAAAGTATTCGGCCCCCTTGAACTTTTCAACCTTTTGCCACATTTCAGGTTTCAAACATAAGGATATAAAATTTTAATTTTTTGGTGAAGAATCAACAACATGTGGGACACAATCATGAAGTGGAACGAAATTTATTGGATATTTTAAACTTTTGTAAAAAATAGAAAACTGAAAAGTGGGGCGTGCCAAATTATTTGGCCCCCTTAAGTTAATACTTTGTAGCGCCACCTTTTGCTGCGATTACAGCTGCAAGTCGCTTGGGGTATGTCTCTATCAGTTTTGCACATCGAGAGACTGAAATTCTTGCCCATTCTGTCTTGGAAAACAGCTGGAGCTCAGTGAGGTTGGATGGAGAGCATTTGTGAACAGCAGGATTCAGGTCTGGACTTTGACTTGGCCACACCTGGATACCTTTATTTGTGAACCATTCCATTGTAGATTTTGCTTTATGTTTGGGATCATTGTCTTGTTGGAAGATAAATCTCCGTCCCAGTCTCAGGTCTTTTGCACACTCCAACAGGTTTTCTTCCAGAATGGTCCTGTATTTGGCTCCATCCATCTTCCCATCAATTTTAACCATCTTCCCTGTCCCTGCTGAAGAAAAGCAGGCCCAAACCATGATGCTGCCACCACCATGTTTGACAGTGGGGATGGTGTGTTCAGGCTGAAGAGCTGTGTTGCTTTTACGCCAAACATATTGTTTTGCATTGTGGCCAAAAAGTTCGATTCTAGTTTCATCTGACCAGAGCACCTTCTTCCACATGTTTGGTGTGTCTCCCAGGTGGCTTGTGGCAAACTTTAAATGAGACTTTTTATGGATATCTTTGAGAAATGGCTTTCTTCTTGCCACTCTTCCATAAAGGCCAGATTTGTGCAGTGTACGACTGATTGTTGTCCTATGGACAGACTCTCCCACCTCAGCTGTAGATCTCTGCAGTTCATCCAGAGTGATCATGGGCCTCTTGTCTGCATCTCTGATCAGTCTTCTCCTTGTTTGAGATGAAAGTTTAGAGGGACGGCCAGGTCTTGGTAGATTTGCAGTGGTCTGATACTCCTTCCATTTCAATATGATCGCTTGCACAGTGCTCCTTGGGATGTTTAAAGTTTGGGAAATCTTTTTGTATCCAAATTCCGGTTTTAAACTTCTCCACAACAGTATCACGGACCTGCCTGGTGTGTTCCTTGGTCTTCATGATGCTCTCTGCGCTTTAAACAGAACCCTGAGACTATCACAGAGCAGGTACATTTATACGGAGATTTGATTACACGCAGGTGGATTATATTTATCATCATCAGTCATTTAGGACAACATTGGATCATTCAGAGATCCTCACTGAATTTCTGGAGTGAGTTTGCTGCACTGAAGGTAAAGGGGCTGAATAATTTGGCACGCCCCACTTTTCAGTTTTTTATTTTTTACAAAAGTTTAAAATAACCAATAAATTTCGTTCCACTTCACAATTGTGTCCCACTTGTTGTTGATTCTTCACCAAAAAATAAAATTTTATATCTTTATGTTTGAAGCCTGAAATGTGGCAAAAGGTTGAAAAGTTCAAGGGGGCCGAATACTTTCACAAGGCACTGTATCTTAGTGGTGACAGTCTGTTGTCTTGACCGGTTGCCAATGGATACGACCACAAATGCAGAAACTTTATATGGTCTGGGATTTGTCAAAAACCCAGCCATGATTTTCTTATTATACCTGGGTTATCAGGCAGGGACACTACATGTATGAGAAGATATCCCGGCCACAATAAGGAAATCATTGCTAATTTTCTGACCTTAGAAAGGTCCTGCATTTATGGTTGTATCTATTGGCAACCGATCAATGCAACAACTTGTGACCACAAGATATTTAGAGAAAATCTTTAAAACTCTACAAATTTAAAAATGGTTATGGTCATGGGAATACCCCTTTAAGAATATTAACAAGTCCATAAGTCTTCTGAACTCAGTGTCTTATATTCACTTTTACTTCTGCATTTCCTTGCAGATCCAAAGATAACCTTGGGATTGCACAAATGCACCCACAGATCCTTCTCTCTTCGTTCTCTAATACATTTGGTTTTTTTTCTCAGAACAATTTTTTTTATGATATGCCTTTTTGTTTCTTTCTTTGTGAGCTACCGTTCCTTTGTGTCTACACAGCCTTGAGGATCACTTTTTATTTGGTTTCTGGCTCTTTTATTATTCTGAAGTTAGTTGTTCAACCATGTCATTGGTCACCTTCTCTTCCCCTGGGGTTAGAAATTTTCTACCTTGAAACATAAAAAATAAACAAGGTCCTTTCTCTCTTTTCTTTGTGATGCACGTCATATTAGGCTATTTACCTGCAATAAGGCAAAGAGGCTCAGTTTACAGGACTTGAAAGAGTCATCTGTATCTTCGAGCCTAATTAGGTTGTCTCAAAAAGCAGAGGTTACCGAGAGGCCACATCTCTCTACATACCTGAGAAAACTGTTCCGGTGCACAGGGTGATCAAAGCAGACAAAATTAGCAACCACAAATAAAGTGAATACTTAACTTGTGATAGATCTTTGAAGAAAAGTACAATAAAATCATTTCAATATGTTACATTTTATTTACATCACTAGTCCACATTATTATGTCAAGTGATTTGTTAATATTTAATTACATACTATTTGAATAATATATCCAATATTTAGGTGGATTTATCTAAAGGTTTGCAACCACATTTCTACTTCTACATCTTTCTGATGTGACTTGGGACTTCTCTCTTAAGTATTATTTTAAATATTATGTTAAAGGGTTTTTTCCAGCTCCTCGTCCACTGCAGCAGAATCCAGCACCTAGTGGCTACCAAAACAGCTGATCTGTATGGAGTCCAGGTGTTGGACCCTCACAGATCAGATGTGGATAGTCTCCATATCACCTTAAATCTATCATATTACTTCTGATGGCTGAAATTTTTTTTCAAATAACATAATTAGATTCTCTGTTTGCAGATTAAAATGACAGAGAAAGTGATCTCTACTTGCTATTGAAATGGATCCTGATCAGTATAGTGCAATACTAGATCAATTTACTTCATTTATTGTTGGTCCTGGGCAGTTTATCCACTAGCAACATAGCCACTGAATGTAAAGAGAGGGCCTTGTGGAGCATAACATTGATCATAGAGGGTAGCTGATGCCACCATGTGGCAGGACCACCATTTATGTCACATACCACCTGAAGTAGATCATCCCTGAAAGCATTTACTGGAGACCACGGGAAAAATTAAAAGCAGATACATAGACACTGTAAATCCTAAGTGAATAAGAGATCCTGATAAATTTCTTATGTCCCATCCATAAAGTGCTAGGAGGGACATCAGTGCTTGCATGGGTCGGAAATATAGGCATAGATCAGACTTTTGACAGGATCTGTTAAAAGAGACTAATTCAGCCTCCAACAATAAAAGGCTCCAAACCTATTACTTTAGTCTCTAAATTGGCTATTACAAATAAAGATTTTACTATAGTTACTATACCTTTTAAATCTGATGTTCCTGCTGCACCAGTTATTTGTGTTCCCACCCCTACTGCTTCCTCTTCTCATTGCTACTTCATGATGTGTCATTTAGCGCCAGTGTCCATCACCGATACCATGGAAATTCTGGTATATTTGCAAGGTATGTATACAAGACTTATTTTTCTTAAGAGTCTGTGTGAAACAGCTTTTAGGGGTCAAAAATATTGTATGATCCATTAACCTCTAAGAACGCAGGGTAGTTTGTACATTAATGCTGGACGACTTCTTTCATATTTTCCCTCCCCGTCTTTCAAAATTCATAACTTTTTTATTTTTCTGTTGGTTATAGTTATGTGAGGGCTTATTCTTTGCGTGACAAGTTGTACTTTCATTTACCACCATTTTGGTGTACATATAATGTTTTGATTATTATTTTATTTATTATGCTTACTTATACACAAGTGGACAAAATTGTTGTTACCACTTTCTTTCTTTAATGAAAGAAAAACCCACAATGGTCACAGAAATAACTTGAATCTGCCAAAAGTAATAATATATAAAAATTCTATGAAAATGAACAAATGAAAGTCAGACATTGCTTTGGTGTTTTTAGCTGTGTGTTTTGGGTCATTATCCTGTTGCAAGACCCATGACCTGCGACTGAGACCAAGCTTTCTGACACTGGGCAGCACATTTCTCTCTAGAATCCCTTGATAGTCTTGAGATTTCATTGTACCCTGCACAGATTCAAGACACCCTGTGCCAGATGCAGCAAAGCAGCCCCAGAACATAACAGAGCCTCATCCATGTTTCACAGTAGGGAGTGTTCTTTTCAAGATATGCTTCATTTTTCCATCTGTGAACATAGAGCTGATGTGCCTTGCCAAAAAGTTTGATTGTTGTCTCATCTGTCCATAGGACATTCTCCCAGAAGCTTTGTGGCTTGTCAACATCTAGTTTGGCAAATTACTTTTGTCAGATTCAAGTTATTTCTGTGACCATTGTGGGTTTTTCTTTCATTAAACAAGGGGTACCAACAATTTTGTGCACGTGTGTATAGTGCCATCATATTCCGCAGCGCTTTACAGACATTGACAGTCACTGTCCCATATAGGGCTCACAATCTACATTCCCTATCAGTATGTCTTTGGCGTGTGGGAGGAAACCGGAGTAAACCCACGCAAACACGGGGAGAACATACAAACTCCTTGCAGATGTTGTCCTTCGCAGGATTTGAACCCAGGACATCAGCGCTGCAGTGCTAACCACTGAGACACCGTGCTGCCCCAATTGTTTTTTGGGAGTCCATGTTAAATAACACACAATTCTATCATAATTTTATGCATTTTGTTTTTAAGGCGTTCACTCTGCATTAAAAATTACATGGCAGTTTTGTCCAGCAGATCATTACTGTTACGGCGCTACCATATTTATATTGGTTTTTATTACGTTTTACTATTTTTCAAAATTAACGCTTTTCCTTAGTAGACTTGAACCTTACAGGGTCTGACCCCACATACATGATACTACAATTCAACTGTATTGCACTATATTGTAAAATCCATACACTGCCTATAGAAACTCAGCAATGATAGGGCTGGGAGGCTCTTCAACAGGCTTCTGGCTGTTATGGCAACCAAACACCACCCCCTGATGAAGTTCCAGGGGTGGTGATCAGGACCAATATGGTGGTGCCCAAGCACTCCTGCCATTTAGATGCCTCGGTCGCATCTAAGGAGTTAACATCTGTGAACAGTGCCCTCTCCATATCACCTTAGCAACACCATAGTATGTCAAAGTGTTAAATGAGTTGTCATAATTGAGTTATCATATATTTAACATAGGTTTCTTGTCACTACTGACAAAAGTGTGAAATACCATAGTATTAATAATTCTTCAGCCATTACATTTGTTTATGGTATTTTACTCAATTATTTGGTAGAAAGAAAGTTTGGAGACCACTTCCTCACAGCTCAGAATGACAGGTGCTGTAAGCTGAAACCATTGTGACTTGCCTCAAAGGTCACCAGCCACACTCTACATTGTCGTGCTAGCCTATCAAGCACATCTCTTGAAATAACAAGCACTTCCCCTTCATCTTCATCATGTCTCAAGCATTCCCCCCACCCACATAACTTTCTTTCCCTTCCTGGCATGTGTCCTTCAGCACATTTCTGTCTATATTCTCTTCTGTTTCTTCTTTACTATCATCACAAAGACCTCTATGTCCTTTATGTCATGCTTTGGCCTAACCTTCCTCAAAGGCTGACACTGTCTTCACCTAAAACCCAGTATTTTAAAGTATTCTTGTCTTTTTTGCTTTAAGAAAAGAGGCTTTGTATACTATAGAGATAATTAAAAAGTGATTAATATTTGTTAGTAACAATAAGACAAATGTAATAATATAAATAATATAATTTACTGATCATTACTTATTGTGGTCAACAAACATGATATGTGCTTTGGTGATTTATTAAGCAATTTAATGAATGTATAGTGCTGAGAAAATTGTAAGTCAGGATCAGTATAAGATAAGTAGTATGATAGGGTACATTTATCAACGTATTTATAATACTTTAAAAAAAATGGCTATATGCCTTATATACGCCTTATGTATTAAGCCCTCCGAGTGATACTCATTTATAAAAAGGTTTGTCCAGGAATTGGAGCAATCCAGGTGTAGGCTGGGGAAGGTGTATAATACTAATAAAATTTTTTTTTTAAAAAAACATACTCGCCCAGCGCTGCTTTACTGTCTATTCAGGCTCGTTCTAGGGCCTCACTGCCAGAAATCCTGAGCCCCTCATGACCACTGAAACCAATGAGTGTCCTCAGCTGTCGCTAGTAAGAAACCGGTGACGTATGTGAGTGACGTGACTGGTATCTCTCTAGCAACCGCTGAAGCCGCTAAATGCTCTCAGTGGCATGTGAGGCTAAGGACTTATGGCAACCTGCCCTAGCAGACATGAGGCTTTGTATACTATGAGATAGTGTAAGGTCAGGTGTGAATGATTTTCTTTTATTTTGAACCTCCCCCGGCCTCCACATGGGTTGCTCCAACTCCTGAACAAAATATTTTGTCATTTACTAAAATCCGATATCTACCCGATAAGGTATTCCACAATGGTGACACAAATATAAGCATTCTAACATTTCAAGTGACTGTATGAGACATAAAGGGGTTTTCTCACCACTTGTGACTAAAGTTCTCTTCTTGTTGCTGTGCCCTTTATACCTTCACAGATCATTCTTTTATGATATATCCGACCACTATGCCTACCATGCAGCCCCTAAAATAGATGTAACCTTTCCTAAAAAGCTATAAGTTTTTCTAGTTAAAACTCTATAACTGTATATACAGTACTTCATATATGATTTTCCCTTCATTGTCTTTCCAAAGAGGAAGCTTTTCTGAATGGTTAAACTATGCAAGCAGTGTATAACTGCATAACCGATATGCTACCTAAGAAACCCTTGGGCACATTTTCAGAGATGTAAAGAAAGTATTTTTATAACTTCCTTTTCAGAAAGTAGAAAACAAGAAGCACAAATAACAGCATTTTATGACAAAATAGCAGGAAACTGCAAATCAAATGGGTGATATGTAAAAATAGAGATATATTGTAGTTATTTGATAGCATTTTAAACAGTCATACGTATATGGTATATTGTGGTCAGAATCTTGAATTGCACTCTTTCAGACTTTGATGCAGAGAAAATTTTATTGGAATATAAACTTCTGTAATTAAAATGGTTGTCAGAATGGCATAAAAAACAAAAGATGTGATACTGTACTTACCTCACTGACCCCAGGCGTTGGTGTTCTGGTGCTCCCTGATTCCTTAGGACACACTGGAAATGGCTGCTTGATCATTCACTGACTGAGGCATGTTGCCACAGGAGAGAATCACTTTAACCCCTTCAGGACTGGGCTAATTTTTATTTTTGTGTTTCTGTTTGTTCCTTCCCATAGTCCAAGGGCCCACTTCATAATGGCACCGTATAATATTCCATAAAAATTTACTAGAAAAAAAGAATAGTATGGAATTGAAAAAAAAAACTGCAATTGCACCATTTTGAGTCTGGTTTCATTTGCAGCTGTTGGTGGTGGTTGTTAGCTGTATTATACAGCTGACACCTGCTTTGTATGGAGAGGGATCAGCTGCTGAGCTCTCTCCATGCTCCCTTACCTCTGAAAGGATATATGTGTAGATCCTTTTGCGGGAAGTTTTTAAGGACAAACAGTGGCTTAATAGCAAGTGTAAATTTTTGTATTGCATACTCTTATACCCTTCCCCACAGGAGTGGTTCTGTAGATGTGCTGTTATTTTACACTGAGGTCCATTGGTAGATCTTGTATCTGATACTTTAGTATCAGCTGTGAGCTGCTTATATAATTCCTGATACCTTGGCATCTTTTATGATCACATCAACCATTTAAAACTATGTTCACTTATTTCCTGGGTTAAGCTTCATGGGCACTTTGCATGTGTAAGGTTTGTAAGCGCCTCCACTTCTTGTAGGACTTTGACTACATGACATAAACACAGTAGTAAGAACTGACCTTTGAATCTGTTTGCGCGACGGTGATGAAACAGGTAGTAGAAAAGATTAGCTAAATATTTATTTCTCAGTGATATTTTCCACCTCTGTGCCTTGTGTCTAGACACAACTTTTACTTTACCCTGTGAGTGATTTGCTTAGTCTGTATACGTACTGTTTGCTTAATGTGAAATTGGTATTTATTTGTTTTCATCTAGCTATATTGTAAGATTGAAAAGCCCTATGTGAAGCTGTCTGTTGATGGAAGATTCAAAGAACGCAATATATATATCATTTCATGGGTGACTAATTTTACTTTCAACTAAACAGCAGATGTCAAAATGAATGGAAGAAGTTCAATAGAGACTGATGGTATCAAATGACATTGTTATTTGTCCAATGTAACCAGTGTACATCTATTTATGATAGCTTAAATGGGTGTATGGAAATGAAAATAATTACAATGGTCGTTACAATTGATCTAAAAGAACTGCATACGTGACCAAGTATCTCTGTTTGTGGGTGCTGATATTTTAATAGACAAACATATGGATGTGGTTAACAGATAAACATTGTACATTGGTCTGGTCGGTCTATGTGGCAACGTTTTTCTTTGTGATTTCGCAGAGTTTTTTCTGCGGACTAGCTGCCCTTATTATGCCTATAGTGAAAACGCCACTGTTTCCGCAGCTATAATTGACCTGCTGAGATTTTCAAAAGTGTTTTCTGCAATGTGTGGATGGGATTAGCCAGAATCCCATGCACTTTGCAGGTACTGTAAAACGCTGCATTTTCACAACATGAGGCTTCAGCCTTAAGGCTGAGGGCCCACGCAGTGTAAACGCCACACATCGCAGAAAATAATCTGCAGCAGAAATGCTGAGATTTCAAAAATGCAAGCGTTTTTGCTAATCACAGCATGTCAATTATACCTACGGAAATGCTGGTGTTTTCTGTATAGGTATAATAGGAGCAGAAAGTCCTCAGAGGAAAACTCTGTGAACTTTCTGTGAAAAGCGCTGTGGGAAAGAATGCAATGCGTTTCTGCCGCAGTTTTTCCCGCAGTGCTTTTTGGCTGTGGCTCGCTACTTGGGGCCTTAGCCTAAAGAGGTAATTCAATCTCCAACTTGGCATTTATGGCTATATCCATAAGATATGCCATAAATGCCTTACTTTCCGGGGACCTGCATCTATCTTGAGAATAGAGTTCTGATAATGACCATTAGGCAAAAAGAGGGCACTACACAGGTGTGAGTCTCTACATTCACCTGTACATGACTTGGCTACCAGGCTACTTTCGGAAGTCAAGTACAAGTGAATGGAGAGACTAGCGTATTCTCAGCCCTCTCTTATTCACGTGCTACATTTAATATACTGAAATATCTAATGTCAATAGAGTCATTGCATTGAATGAATGCAGACCAGTCTTTTAGTGGCTTTTGATGAATCAGCATCTCTCTGACGGTCAGCTCAAGGTGCTCCAGCCATCTGAAAAATTTACTGAGATCCTTCCTGACAGAAGGAAGCAGCACACAGACTCCTAAAGTCTCTGTACTCTCTTCCCTTTGGAAGGAATGATCATATGGACAGAACCATCCTGTTCTGTCATGATCTGTTTATATCTTAAAAGTGTTCCCTCTCTATCATACCTACCACTCTTTTAGTATGTTGTCAAAATACAGAGAAATGTGGAAACAGAAACTTGTCATAAGTGAAGTATGAAAAATACTTAGTACTTTTGATCATACTTAGAATATCTAGTTCCTTAATTTGAAAAGAAATTTCTTATCTGATTTCAAGGGTAAATGCAGTATATGCTTTGTAGTTTATGAAGTACTGTAGGATTTCATCACCATATATGTTGCAAGCTATGCAAAACTTTAACTTTACAACATTTCTAAATGTGGTAAATACCACAATTTATGGTTATTGATCTGTTTTCATAACTCTTTCAGTGACCCTCAGAAACGCACCTTGTGCATCCATAATTTTACTTTCTGAACTAAGAATTTCTTAATTGTACTGGCCCTAAAGATAGTAATATCTGTGTTTAGCCTAATATGTTTGGATAAGATTTCATGCTCTGGCAGAAGGATTTATGTGCTACAGATATATCATTAAAGGCTGATAAATCTCAGTATTTGTGAGCTTGAATGGTGAAGGTGACAGTGCCATTAAAGGATTACTGAAAATATTTCTCCGTAGCAAAATGGACACACACAATAAGCATAGTTTTCTTCCATTCAAAATAAGTCATAATATTTGAAGATTATGTGGTTATATATTTTTTAATTCTCCAGGATCATTCTGATTCTGTTTGCATTCTGCAGGTGAATGCAATTGTCACAAATTAGTTTTGAGAGGTAGAAATAGTAATGCCTTTTAAGCGCTATTGCCATCATAGACATTTAATTCATATCCACATATCTAAGACTCATGAACCTCTAAGCCCTGTACTGATCTCCAGAACCGGGTTCACCTACTGAATGAACTGCTGCCCACTACATCCAGGCAGTCAAAGAATGGAAAGGTTGCTACAGCGCTCTCTATTCACTTCTCCGCACATACTCACCCACCTGGATGTGGAAGCCAGGTAGTAAAGGGGTGGTGGGACCTATGTCTTGGGAAAAAGTGAGGGTCCCAGAGGTGGATCCACCTTTATCACACAGGTATTACCTATTATACAGATATGTGAGAAATGTCTATGATGGTAATATCCATCTTCAGTCTTTGCGTCTAGTGAGCAGGGACTAAAGCCTCAAAGTTGGGCAATCTCAAACTTCAGGGGAAATTTCAATTATAGAGAGCACTCAGGCTTTCTGAATATAAATGTTATGTAGATACTGTATATTTATAGTGTCATAAGAAGCAGGTGTTTCTGTGTGTGTACAATACTGTGGAAAACGTGTGAAAAACTAGTTTGGAAAAAATGCTGCAAAGTAAGAATGCTTTCACAGATAAAAGTGTTAATAGTTTATTTTGTCAATTAATCAATATTTGGTGTGACCACCCTTTGCTGTCAAAACAGCATCAGTTTGTCTAGGTAAACTTGCATGTGAAGAACTACCTACAGATCTTCTGTGGATGTAGTTCAGTGCTCTGTGGGGGCCATATTATCACTTTCATGACTCCGCCTTTAAAGGGTGGTCACACCAAATGTTGATTTGATTTAGATTTCTGTTTGTTCATTCACTTAATTTTATTCATTGACAAAAATAAACGATTACATTCTATTTTTGAAAGCATTCTCCACACCTGTGTAAAACTTTTGCATAGTACAGTATATTATATATATATATATATATATATATATATATATATATATATAGTCAATATAATGACAAAAGTATAGGGAAACCAACAACAACCCTTAAGGCCTTTATGACATTCCATTCTAAATCCATAGCCATTAATATGCCTCCTTGCAGATTAGTTTCCACTCTTCTAAAAAGATGTTGTAGTGTGTCTCTTGGAATGGCCATTCATCCGGAAGTGCATTTGTGAAGTCAGATACTCACGTCATACGAGAGGGCCTGACACGCTATCCCTGTTATAGCTCATCCGAAAGGTGTTCAGTAGGGTTGAGGTTAGGGCCAGTCAAGTTCTTCCATACCAAACTCACCCAACTATGCTTTTATGGACCTTGCTTTGTCCATCGGGGCACAGTCATGCTGGAACAAAAAAGGGCCTTCTGCAAACTATACTAAGTTGGAAGCATGTAATTTTCTAAAACGTCTTGATATTGTGAAGCATAAAAATTTTACTCTAATGAAACTAAGGAGACTAGGCCAAACCACTGAAAAAAACTCATAGCAACATCTTTCTTCCAACACACTTTACAGTTTTTACAATGTAGTCAGGCAGATATTACTCTCTTGGCAATCACTAAAACCAGACTTATCCATCAGACTGTCCAATATAGAGGAGTGATTTTTCACTCCACGGAATATGTTTCCACTGCTCTAGAGTCCTTCACATTGTGTTTGGGGATATAAGGCTTTCATGCAGCTGCTTGGCCATGGAAACCCATGCCAACAAGCTCCCAGCAAACAGTTTTTTGTTCCTAAATCATAACGCTTTTTAATAATACCACTTACAGCTGATGGTGGAATATGTAGGAGGGAGGAAATGTCACAAGTTTACTTATTGCAATAGTGACATCTTATTACAATACCACACTGGAATTCAGTGAGCTCTTTAGTATGACACATTCTTTGACAGATGTTTTTAAGGGCAGACTCCATATTTGGGAGCATTATATACCTGTGGCAATGGGGCTGAATGAAACACCTGAATTTAATGATTATGAGCTGTGTACCAGTAGTTTTATCCATATACTGTTTATACTGTATGCATATACATATATATATATATATATATATATTCTTGTCACTGTACATTAGACACAATATTCTAACTTTGGTTACCTGAGCACATCATGCTTACTGTACATGTATGAGTAACAGTTAAAGGGATTGTCTAAGACTACAAAAACATGGCTGCGTTCTGTGACATCACACTTCTCAGAAAGTGACATCATGTCCATTGGTCACATGGCAATGCCACTTCTCCATCCCATTAAAATGAAGCAGTGTTTCAGCTGTCTCTGGTGGCCCCTTTGAAATGAATGGAGCACTGCATGCTGTCCATCCTGCTGCTCCATTCACAACTGTTCTCATGATCGTTGGAGGTCCCAGTGGTCAGACCTTCTTCCATTAGCAAGTTACCCCCTATACTTTGGATATAGGGTAATTTGCTTTGTCTGGAATACCCCGTTAACCCCCCTTCTGATTGCAATACACTGGGTTTGTTCAAATGTCAAAGGCCATTACTGACAGCGACCTCGTTAAAGGTTAAAGAATAAAAAATATTCTAATCCCTCCTTACCTACACTTTACTGCCCACTACAAACATATGAAATATGTTTATTTTCATGAATCTGTGTTTTATTGTTCTGTGTGTTGGTTCTATGGAGGCGTTTTTCTATGAAGGTTTGTGAATCACACCCAGAATAGAACCTGTATTGTCATGATATTAAAATACATACCAGAATGCTTCTTCACATAGCTTATGCATTTATATAATTATTTGTTCAGTACCACAAGAAGGACACACCTCATAAAATAAGTAATGAAGTAAACAGAAGCATGTACCCATACCAGGATAACAAGTGCAAGGGGTCAAATACAGCTGGAGCTAAGAAGGTTCTTCCTTGTAATATTTAACAATCTCATGTTTGATAAATGAATTGTATGACTTGGACGTGTTCCAATGTTATGTTCTTCTCAATGGGAGTTAAGCTGGAGAGCCACATACAGCAGTGACAATGTTATCTCTCCATTTCCTCTTCTTTTGTCTTTCATGTGTTTACCTTTACTTTTCAGCCTGGTCACTTATATTGTTCTGTACCTGTCATGCAGTTAAATAGAGCACTTTGCTATAGCCCCATATGAACACTAGCAAATCGCTATTCTCCCTGCATGTTTCAAGTGGGGGATAACTTGTTCTCTTTCATCACAGTGACATCCTAATGTGTGTTGTAAACTAGTTGTCTAGATAGAGCATAGGTATAACTTGAAGCTGCTGGGCATATAATGAAAAGTTGTACAGTTTTCCAATATACTTTCTGTATCAATTCCTCGCGGTTTTCTAGATCTCTGCTTGTTGTCATTCATTCTGCTTACTTTTAGTGGATAAATATTATGTGATATGGTCATGTGATATACAGTCCATGGTCATGTGATATACAATCCATGGTCATGTGATGGACACAGGTGCACAGCTTGTTACAGTCACAGCTCAGTAATCAGACATCTACGAGCTGTGCACCTGTGTGCTCATCACATGACCATGGACTGATTTTTATTCACTAGAGGTAAGCAGAATGAATGACAGCAAGCAGAGATCTAGAAAACCATGAGGACTTGATACAGAAAGTAAATTGCAAAATTGTACAACTTTTCATTATACAAAAAATAACATTGGTTTCTTAATATTGGCCTGAAACTGGACAACCCCTTGAACCTTTCTCACAACTAGCTGTTTGATCCAAAGCAAGACAATTCAAGTGTTCACTCACTTGGGAATAAATGTCTTCCTCACACCACAAATTTCCCATAATCTGTTTAGAATAGATCAATGTCATTTAAATATATATAACATCTGTGTGACTACAGTGGATTCATTAGGTCTTCCGGTTCTGACCAACACAAAAGCTCTTTATGTCAATGTACTGTAAAATCAATTCTTCAAAATAGTATACATCCATTACAGTTATTAAAGGGAAATGAAAATATACTTAGAAGTGATCAACATGGGGGCCTTACATTATACTCACTGATCCTCCACTTATCCTTAGTTCTTGCTGTTCTCCTTTTCCTGCTATTTCTCGACACACAGGAAATGCCTTTAAATACCTGCTTAGGCTAGGTTCACACCTGGCCGCTAAAACAACGGTTACCCCGTAAACTATAATAGACTTTTCTCTCCACCAATTTAAAGCAGAATATGTGACAGAGCCTCTTATGGAGACTCCAACGCAAATGTGAACGAAGCCTAAGCCAATAACTAGTGACAGTACTGATCTGCCTCAGCCGGTGATTGGCGAGTTGAATACCAAGAAGGGACCTGAGCAGCAGCAGAACTGGAGAGGCAGAGGAGCTATAAGAATCATATTTAGTTCTTGTAAGTACATTTTCATTGCCCTGGAAAATGCCTTTAAACACTTAATGACTTAATACAAATTATACTGATAGGGAATGTAGATTGTAAGCCATATATGGGACAGTGACTGACACTATCTGTAAAGCACTGTGGAATATGATGGCACTATATAAATAAGCAAATGAAAAAAAAAAAATTCACCCTCTTCTTCATTAGAGCTATTTTTACAACAATAGGTACCTAGAGTTTGGCATGGACAGTTCAGCTATTTCCAGTTACATATTCTCAAGGCCTGGATTTTGACCTGAACACTGCTGGATATAAACATTTGCTTTTACACTGTTCCATTATAGTGACAACATTTGTGCTAGACAAAAAAAAGAATCAACGTGAAGAGTTAATGACACAGATTAATGGTAATATCTACTGAGACCACTTGGTGTCACTGTAATTCCATTATCAACTCTTTATTTCTTTCTGGTCATACGTGATAGCTACAAAACAACAGTGAAATATGATAATGCTTTATTAGCCTATTATTAGAGCATGTTCATTGCATGCAGGATTCCTCTAGTAAACAACATTCACACAGTAACCCTTGTCTTTGGAAAATTCATATTTAAGTCCAGGCAACAGTTTTCTCTTGACATGTTATAGGTATCTGTAATAAGAGTTTCAGTATTAAAGGGATTATGTGGGGATGTAATTTTTTTTACAGTGCATTCACATCACTCTATAAACATGCCTGCTATATAGCAGACTGTCCCTTGGCATCTTAATGATTTGCTTTGAAGAGTGCAGCGGGGCTTCCTCATTCTTCATCCCCCTCTCTGTGACTTTGCCTACTATATTCTATCCTGGCTGTATGTCCATAGAATAGATTAAAGTTGGTCATATGACCAAGAGTCAGATCAACTGAGGTTTATGGTATTAGCGTATTTCAGTCAAGAAAAGTTCAAATATGCCTTTTTTTTGTTTATTTTTCTCTACCTGTAATGGAACATAAATATGGAAAAAGTGGTAGATATGCAAATCCAGCCTAAGCAACACACTGACCTATCTTATAATAGTTTATATACCCTTGAGCTAGAAGGACTTATAGCATTGTAGAGAGCAAAGCAAGTGTCAATAACCATCCAAAGGTAAATTTAATATGCCTTTTTTGTCAAAGATATTACTTATTTTGTATTCTCTGGTAAATGTGTAGGACATGGTATGCTAGGAGAAGGATTTTATAAAACATTCACTTATCAGTGTGATAACACATTATAGGACAGTGAAGTGATGAAGGACCAATTTACTAGATTAAACTACAGGCTAGTATTAAGTGGTGGATAAAAATATTCAATATGTCAAATATTTTAAATATAAAATTCAAAGTAATATTTCTTTAACTCAGAAATGAGTCTAATGTAACAAACTGAGTAAAAGAAAATGTGGCAATCAAATCAAATTATTGATGTTATGTGTCTGATTATAATATAGAGAATGAAGAAAAAGGCAACATATTTTGTGGACCTGCTCACTGATTCAGACCTTCTGGAGTGAGGTGTGTTCCCCTATTTGTATTGGGCTCACTCTACAGTGATCGCTGTGAAGTGACTAGTGGACTTATAAGCCTTGATAATTATCTATACTAAGTACCTTGTGTTCTTTTTTGTAGATTTTGCTCAGAAGCATAGATCAATGAATGTATAATACTAGAATGTGCGGTCCATAACCTTTTCTCTAAAATGTTGGTTTCTTAATATACTTACCGCTGCGAGCTGTTTCATAGCCAAACACTGGAAGCAATATGGAACATCTGACTACCCTCCTAAACAATAAACTGGAGCAATTGGAGGTGTTGTGGAGGCCTTGGAACACCTACTGGATCATGCTGGGACACTGTCGCAAAGGTAGTAGTACAGAGACTCTGGGTCATGCCACTCAGCATTGTGTTCCTCCTTCCCAGTTTTTCTCATCCTGCAGTGATTGATCTGTTAAATTTTCTAAAATTTGAAGTAGTAGGCAATAGATGAACCTTTCACTAGAACACCTTGATCAGCACTAATAGAAACATGTCTTACTTATTAGGTCTTTAGTACTTCCCCTTCCTTTAACCTGCCACAGGTTCCTTCTCTTCCCAACCCCTCTCCCTAGATTTCCCTTTTTATTTCTGTTTTATTTCATATATTTCTTTTGGTTGAATTATTGAATAATTATAAAAAAATTATTCATGATTATTGGTCTTCTCAGATACTGTTGTGATTGTGTACTAAGAATGTTTGTATGATTGAGTGTGCTATGGTTTATTTTCTGTAATGACTCTTTTCAATAAAAATACACTTAAAAAAAATAATGGAGAAAGAGAACACATCTAAATAGCTAAAAAATAGAAAAGCCTGACAGCAAAAGGTTATAGAGTGCAATAGTCCAGAAAAGGAGAAAATAACCCTTGAAATTACAAATGAAATCAGCACAAAAATGGCTTGGTCCTTAAGGGATTTACTGTCCTCAAAGAGTTCAAATTGCTCAGAAAGATTAAGAAAGAATATTTTTGTTCTTCCTTTTTAGCCAAAATAGAGAAAAACTATAACCATTGAGCTTTTATACCTCTTCTTTTTAGATTTTAGATCTTAAGTATAGCAAGAAAAATGTATGTGAAAATGTACTAGGTGAATAAAATGCTGAAAGTCCTTTGTCTTTTACTAGGAGACATGTGAAAAGTTCCATAGAGAGCTATGTATAGTCCGCTGCAAATACATAGAATGTGTAGAGCTCCTACATGTCTGTCCAGGAGAGCCAACAAGTGGTGATAGGAGCTGAAGAGGTACAACACTTTACAGAGCACTTGTAACCCTTTGTTATAGTGATTTACAGAGACACCTACTGATGTAAACTTTTAGCATGTCTCTATGACATCAAACAATCCTCAACTTAGACACATAATTTACAATAGAAGTATAATAGAGGGAAGTGGTGGGTAGTTGTTTGTGCTCTGGTTACTATTTTGCTTTAGTATTTATGCAGTGTAATTGCATTTTGTTGTATGCTATTTCAAATGGCCCTTGTAGCTATTTTCTGTTTGCTTCTCTATATGTAAAAGCTGAATTTCAGGCTATCCATTAACACCTTATTGATCAGCTCAGTCCCACTCAGAGATGGTTGGATGCTGCTGGCAGAAATGCAGCTGTAGTACAGTCATGGCCAAAAGTTTTGAGAATGATACAAATATAAATTTTTACAAAGTCTACTGCTTCAGTTTTTCTAATGGCAATTTGCATATACTCCAGAATGTTATAAAGAGTGATCAGCTTAACAGCAATTACTTGCAAAGTCAATATTTGCCTAGAAAATGAACTTTATCCCCCAAAACACATTTCAACATCATTGCAGCCCTGCCTTAAAAGGACCACCTAACATCGTTTCAGTGATTGCTCCATTAACACAGGTGTGGGTGTTGATGAGGACAGGGCTGGAGATCAATCTGTCATGATTAAGTAAGAATGACACCACTGGACACTTTAAAAGGAGGCTGGTGCTTGCCATCATTGTTTCTCTTCTGTTAACCATGGTTATCTCTAAAGAAACACGTGCAGTCATCATTGCACTGCACAAAAATGGCCTAACTGGGAAGAGTATTGCAGCTAGAAAGATTGCACCTCAGTCAACAATCTATCGCATCATCAAGAACTTCAAGGAGAGAGGTTCCATTGGTGCCAAAAAGGCTCCAGGACGCCCAAGAAAGACCAGCAAGCAGCAGGACCGTCTCTTAAAAGTGTTTCAGCTGCGGGATCGGGCTACCAGCAGTGCAGAGCTTGCTGAGGAATGGCAGCAGGCAGGTGTGAGTGCATCTGCACGCACTGTGAGGCGGAGACTCTTGGAGCAAGGCCTGGTCTCAAGGAGGGCAGCAAAGAAGCCACTTCTCTCCAGAAAAAACATCAGGGACAGACTGATATTCTGCAAAAGGTACAGGGAGTGGACTGCTGAGGACTGGGGTAAAGTCATTTTCTCTGATGAATCCCCTTTTCGATTGTTTGGAACATCTGGAAAACAGCTTATTCGGAGAAGAAGAGGTGAGCGCTACCACCAGTCTTGTCTCATGCCAACTGTAAAGCATCCTGAAACCATTCATGTGTGGGGTTGCTTCTCAGCCAAGGGAATCGGCTCTCTCACAGTCTTGCCTAAAAACACAGCCATGAATAAAGAATGGTACCAGAATGTCCTCCAAGAGCAACTTCTCCCAACCGTCCAAGAGCAGTTTGGTGCTCAACAATGCCTTTTCCAGCATGATGGAGCACCTTGCCATAAAGCAAAGGTGATAACTAAATGGCTCAGGGAACAAAACATAGAGATTTTGGGTCCATGGCCTGGAAACTCCCCAGATCTTAATCCCATTGAGAACTTGTGGTCAATCATCAAGAGACGGGTGGACAAACAAAAACCAACAAATTCAGACAAAATTAAAGTATTGATTCTGCAAGAATGGACTGCTATCAGTCAGGATTTGGTCCAGAAGTTGATTGAGAGCATGCCAGGGAGAATTGCAGAGGTCCTGAAGAAGAAGGGTCAACACTGCAAATATTGACTTGCTGCATTAACTCATTCTAACTGTCAATATAAGCTTCTGTTACTCATAATATGAATGCAATTATATTTCTGTATGTGATAAAAACATCTGACAAACACACATAAAAACCAGAGGGCAGCAGATCATGTGAAAATAGAATATTTGTGTCATTCTCAAAACTTTTGGCCATGACTGTACATGGCCATGCTCTCCCTGCAAATGTCGGGATCAGATATAAATACATTCCTGGCGGTGGGACCTTTTAGATGGCCATTAGCATCTGCTGCATCTAATGTGTTTGATGGAGGGTCTCCCTTTATCAGCCCATTGGTGTCTTTCAATGTAATTTTGGGGTATCAATGGTTTCCCTGACAGCCAAATGAAATCCGTAAGCACTGCCATCAGCACCAGCCTATTAAGCCATGACAGATGCATGGACTAATTATTTACTTTATTTATTTATGTAAGCTAACCAGTATATTATATATTCCCGAACATGTTATGAGTCCAGGTGAGAATTGGTGGCTTCAATTGACTGCATGCAGTATTGAGAATATTCTATTTGGAGCTACTTACTACCCTCTTTGTTAGTATCATTATACTTCTTATATACTTATTATACTTCTTATATACTTGTTATACTTCTTTGATGATTATCAGCACCATTTTTATCATTATTATTTATTTTTTTGTGTATTTTTTCTTTGGATATTTGCATTTTGGATCAGATTCTACTATAAATAAATAAATA
The DNA here is from genome assembly GCA_947044405.1 of Leptodactylus fallax. NCBI lineage: Eukaryota > Metazoa > Chordata > Amphibia > Anura > Leptodactylidae > Leptodactylus > Leptodactylus fallax. The sequence goes on from CAMRHE010000024.1 coordinate 8,283,132, forward strand.
AATAAATAATTAAATAAATAAATAAAAATAGTACTAAGCAGCTGAGGCCCCCACATTGCGGAAAAGCAGCTTTTTTTTGGTTGCAGATTTTGTTGCGGTTTTTTGAGCCAAAGCCAGGAGTAGATTCAGCAGAAGGTAGACGTATATGTACTTCCTATGTAAAAAACTGCAACAAAACCTGCAACAAAAAAAGCTGTGTTTCCGCAACGAGTAGTAGTAGTGAGCCACAATGTGTGGATCGGATTAGCTACAATGGTTTTTGCAGTGTTTACGCTATGTGTTGCCCTGGCCTGAGGCCCGGTTCACATCTGCGTTCGGGTTTCCGTTTGGGGAGTCCGCTTGGGGAACAGAAACCCGAACGCAGATGTGAACCGGGCCTTAGCCTGCAAAAGTTTTAGTTGTCATGGAAAAAATGCTGCAGGGTAGGAATGTTTTTAAAAATAGAAGTGCTAATAGTTTTTTTTTTTTTTTGTCAATTAACAAAATGAAGTGAATGAACAAAAGAATAATCTAAATCAAAACAATATCTGATGTGACTTCCCTTTGGAGAAGGAGTCCTGGAAGTGATAATATGGCCCCCGCAGAGCCCTGATGTCAACATTATCAAGTTCATCTGGAATTACATGAAGAGACAGAGACAAAAACTATTAACACTTCTATTTTTGAAAGCATTAAAAAAATGAATACTTTTGCACAGTGCTGTGTATCTATCTATCTAAAATTTTAAATTAATTTTCAGAGTCTTTTATATCATATTATAAATGATGTCCCTATAGGTGTGTTGTGGTTACATGAACAATCCTATGACAATATACTTATTGGCAATTTGTTTACCCTCTCTATCTATATTATTTGCTATCTCTATAAATAAAATATAACCTTTATTAATATTATTTACTAAAAATGTAGGTAATAAAATAAAATCACAGGGCTAATCTGCTGGTGAACTCTGCCCACACCCTATTTAGGGGAAAGGGGAGAGATACAGTGGGGAAAAAAAGTATTTAGTCAGCCACCAATTGTGCAAGTTCTCCCACTTAAAAAGATGAGAGAGGCCTGTAATTGACAGTATAGGTAGACCTCAACTATGAGAGACAAAATGAGAAAATAAATCCAGAAAATCACATTGTCTGATTTTTTAAGAATTTATTTGCAAATTATGGTGGAAAATAAGTATTTGGTCACCTACAAACAAGCAATATTTCTGGCTTTCACAAACCTGTAACTTCTTTAAGAGGCTCCTCTGTCCTCCACTCATTACCTGTAGTAATGGCACCTGTTTGACATTGTTATCAGTATAAAAGACACCTGTCCACAACCTCAAACAGTCACACTCCAAACTCCACTATGATGAAGACCAAAGAGCTGTGGAAGGACACCAGAAACAAAATTGTAGACCTGCACCAGGCTGGGAAGACTGAATCTGCAATAGGCAAGCAGCTTGGTGTGAAGAAATCAACTGTGGGAGCAATAATTAGAAAATGGAAGACATACAAGACCACTGATAATCTCCCTCGATCAGGGGCTCCACGCAAGATCTCACTCCGTGGGGTCAAAATGGTCACAAGAATGGTGAGCAAAAATCCCTGAACCACACGGGGGGACCTAGTGAATGACCTGCAAAAAGCTGGGACTAACGTAACAAAGGCTACTGTCAGTAACACACTACGTCGCCAGGGACTCAGATCCTGCAGTGCCAGATGTGTCCCCCTGCTTAAGCCAGTACATATACGGGCCCATCTGAAGTTTGCTAGAGACCATTTTTATTTTCCAGAAGAGTATTGGGAGAATGTCATATGGTCAGATGAAACCAAGGTAGAACTGTTTGGTAGACACACAACTCGTTGTGTTTGGAGGAGAGTGAATGCTGAGTTGCATCCAAAGAACACCATACCTACTATGAAGCATGGGGGTGGCAACATCATGCTTTGGGGCTGTTTCTCTGCAAAGGGACCAGGATGACTGATCCATGTATATGAAAGAATGAATGGAGCCATGTATCGTGAGATTTTGAGTGCAAACCTCCTTCCATCAGCAAGGGCATTGAAGATGAAACGTGGCTAAGTCTTTTAGCATGATAATGATCCTAGCATGATAATGATCCCAAGCACACCGCCAGGACAACGAAGGAGTGGCTTTGTAAGAAGCATTTCAAGGTCCTGGAGTGGCCTAGCCAGACTCCAGATCTCAATCCCATAGAAAACATTGTGCAAGTTCTCCCACTTAAAAAGATGAGAGAGGCCTGTAATTGACATCATAGGTAGACCTCAACTATGAGAGACAAAATGAGAAAACAAATCCAGAAAATCACATTGTCTGATGTCTCAGATAGACTGAATATATATATATTCTTTCAGATAAATTCAATAGGGAATGTGTGATATGAAGGAGAAGTTGGTAACAACTAAGTGGTTGCAGTTGCCGAAACTACAGTAATCTGAACAGTTTCGGCATTTAAAACACTTCCCTGACATGTTTCACCATAAAACCAGCGTCTTCAGGGGTGCAGCAGTAATGGGGCAATTTTATGTAATATAGCGCTGTTACACTGCAGTAATGTAACATCATGGGTTTTTTTTTCACTTTGGTCTTATAGTGTACACACACACTTAACACTATTTATATGGTGTTACCTATCAATTATTTTTTACACATCATTATATTATTGACATATTTTTATTCAGCTTCTTCCATGCATTTTATAGCCCCTCCCATATGTTACTCTCCACATTTATTAAAGGGGTTGTATGAGACTGACAATTAATGAACTATCTTTGTAAAAGGTCATTAATTTGAGATCGGAAGGAGTCCAGAACTCAGAAATTAGCTGTTTTTACCACAGTCTACAGAGCTGAAAGCAGATGACTCCATACACAATGTAGTGGCCCAGCTCAACTGTTAAATCTTAACTGCCAAAAAAGCTGAGTACAATACTCAACTATTTATGACAGCCTCATAAAGGTTGAATGGAGCACCAGTCTGCATGCATGACCCCTGCTCCATTAAAACAGGGGGACACAGGACCAGGGCTGGTTTTAGACAAAGTGGGGCCCTGGGCAAAATTAAAAGCGGGGCCCCAAATGCTGATATGCAAACAACACCATCGTCTTCCAGTGGCAACCCCTATAATAACGCCTCCTTTCTGCCAACGAAAAAGTAATAACAAGCCCCATTTTACCACACACAATTCAAATGAGCACCTTTGTACCACCTAATAGATTTTTGCACGCAGTTACCAGTTATTATAGCGCCTCCTTATAAATAATAGTCCCTGCTTATAAATAATATTACACCCTTATCAGTAATAGCTCCCTTATAAATGATAAATAGTGCCATGTATCAGTAATATTCCCCCTTATCAGTAGCAGCCCCCCGTAAAAATAATACTGCTCCCTTATTAATAGCCCTCTCATAAATAATAGTTACCCTTATAAATAATAGTCCCCATTATCACTAATAGCCCCCTTTATAAATAAGCCCACTTAACAATTATACCCCACTTATAAATAATTCCCCTCTTATAAATAATAGCTCCCCCTTATAATGGATGCCTTATATATAATAGTTCCCCCTCTTATAAATAATAGCCCATCTTATAAATAATAGTCCCCCCTTATAATAGCCCCCTCATATTTAAGTTTCCCAATTATATATAGTAACCCACCCTTATATATAATAGTTCTCCATTATACAGTGTCGGACTGAAGGGCCTTAGGCCCACCAGAGGAACTTGTTCTGAGGCCCCACCCAACAGCTTCCTGCTAATAGCCTACACCACGGCTCCTTCACTGAAGTCTTACATATGTGCTGACTATCTGGCTTTACTGAGTATGTTCCCAGTATAGTCAGCCCCTATAGTACTGTGCAGGCCCCAATAACTCCATGGCCAGTTCATGCACAGTACTGTATGGGGAATTACATGGCCATGGAGCACTACACGTATGTGCAAGATTATAGTGAGGGAGCTGTGATGCAGACATAGCACACAGGGCTGCCAGCAGGAATTTTGAGCCCCCACATAGTATAATGCTCCACATGGTATATAATACTCCACGGTATAAAATGCTCCCCTGAGCCCTCCACAGTTTCCCCACATGGTATATAATGCTCCACAGTGGACCCACACAGTATAAAATTCTCCCCTGAGCCCCCCATAGTGGCCCCACATGGTATATAAGGCTCCACACAGTATACTACCTCTTAGTGGCCCCAGACAGTACAATATGCTCCCCAACAGCCCCACACAATGTAATATGCTCCATACAGTATAATATGTATCCCACAGTGCCCCCCTCCAGTATAATGCTCCACAGTGGCCTAACACAGTATAACATGCTCCACAATGGCCTCTACACAGTATAATATACTCCCCAGAGGGGTTCCCCCAGTATAATGCTCCACAGTGGTCCCCCACAGTATAATATGCTCCCCACAGCCCCCCCCAGTATAATGCTCTACAATGGCTCCACAGAGTATAATATACTCCCATTTAGCCCCACACAATATAATAAACTCCACAGTGGCCCCACACAGTATAACAAGCTCCCCACACTGCCCCTTCCCCCCAGTATAAAGCTCCACAATGGCCCATAGTGTAATATGCTCCCCAGAGGGCCCCAACTAGTATAATGCTCCACAGTGCCCCCCCCCCCCAGTATTTTGCTCCACAGTGGCCCCACGCAATATATTATGCTCCCCAGGGTGACCCCCCAGTATAATGCTCCATGGTAGGCTTCACGCAGAATAATATACTCCCCAGAGGGCCCCTAGTATAATGCTCCTTAGTTCCCCCCCCAAAAAAATGCCCCACAGTGACCCCACACAGTATAACATGCTCCAGAATGGTCTCCACACAGTATAATATACAGAGGGCCCCCCCCCAGTATAATGTTCCACGGTGGCCCTACACAGTATAATATGCTCTCCAGAGGGGCCCCCCAATCTAATGCTCTAAAGTAGCCCCAGAGAATATAACATGCTCTCCAGAGCCACCCCACATTATAATCCTCCACAGAGGCCCCATACAGTATAATATGCTATCCAGAGGGGCCCTCCAGTTAAATGCTCCACAGTGGCGCCACACAATATAATATGCTATCCAGAGGGCCCCCCCCCCCAGTATAATGCTCCACAGGGGCCCCACACAGTATAATATGCTATCCAGAGGGACACCCCCAGTATAATGCTCCACAGTGGCCCCACACAGTATAATATGCTATCCAGAGGGCCCCCTCCCCAGTATAATGCTCCACAGGGGCTCCACACAGTATAATATACTATCCAGAGGGTCCCCTCCCCAGTATATTGCTCTACAGGGGCCACACACAGTATAATATGCTATCCAGAGGGGCCCTCCCAGTTAAATGCTCCACAGTGGCCCCACACAGTATAATATGCTATCCAGAGGGACCCCCCAGTATAATGCTCCACAGTGGCCCCACACAGTATAATATGCTATCCAGAGGGCCCCCCCCCCCCAGTTTAATGCTCCACATTGGCCCTACAGACTCCCTTAGTGCTATTATTATATTATACTCTGGGGTCTCTTCAGACCCCAGAGTATAATTATCGAAGGCCGGGGGGGGGGGGTAAGGGAAAATAACAAACAGTTATACTTACCTTGCTTTACCTCTCCTGGGCATCCTCGCACTGCTGCGCTATCCCCGCTGGCGCCGGCTTCCTCTTCTCTGTGGCTGACGTCACGCGTAGTGGACGTCACCGGTGAAGCCTGTGATCCGGAGTCATCAGGTTCTGGATCCCAGGGGCCCCTTTGGGGTCAGGGCCCTGGGCAATTACCCAGTTTGCCTCCCCCTAACGCCGGCCCTGCACAGGACACCTGTTAGTGGATTGTTTGAGTCCCAACAGTGGGAAGCCAGTGGACAACATACATTTATGCCTTACCTTGTGTTTAAGGGAAAAGTCTTGTTAGTTAGACAACCACTTGAAGGCCTGAAATAGTTGCATCCTTTAGAAGTTAAAGGGTTGTCTGCCATTATTTTTTTCTTGACCTATCCTCGGGATAGGCCATAAATATATGATTGATAGGGGGCCGTTACCTGGCCCCCGGACTGATCATCTGTATAGAGCACAGATGATCACACAATATGGGGCTAGAAGCAGAAAGCTCTGTCCGTTGTCCAGCGGTCCAGCGTCTTCACTACAGTGAGCTGCAGTGGAGGCACCAGAATTGCTGAATGACGGCTGAGTTGGAATAAATGGTTATCAATGACTATAATCAATATATGTTTTCAGCTGCCTAGTTTATAGATGTTGCAGAGGCTGCAGTGTCTTCAAGCTTCTGTTGCTACAGTGGGGTCCAAATAATCCATAAAACACACAATTGAGGGGCATTGGTTGTAATCCCTTCATATTCGGTAAAAATCTCCTAAATGAATTCTTATATTATACGGTAATAGTGTAGGGTATAATGTATACATTATTTCTTATATAACTAACAAATTAACGTATTAGACATGTATAGATTAAGACTAATAATAAAAGTACAGTTTTATGCTACATAAGATAAAACATTAGATACATAGAAATATTATTATGCAAATATAAATGCAATATGTGTGCTCAAAAGAATATTGCATACAGAAAGCACCCAGTATTTGCAGCATGTCTATAAGCACATGCACTTCAGAAGTAGGTCATGAGTTTAGTTACAACCGGTATGTTTTACCGTATGCTCATTGCACAGTGTGGTTCTTACTTTTCTCTACAGTATGTGTCTACTGTCTAGTTTACTAATTACCATAATTAAAATGAGTGTGCAAATCATTAATGGAAAATAAGTTGGTTTTCTGGCCAGAAGAAAAATGAGCTGAGGGCAGAGTAGAATGTAAAATATAAAAATAAGTATAACTTAACTCAATTTGTTTTACCATTCTAGCAGCAATGGTCTAGTCCTCTGCCTGTCTCTGATGCCAGTGATCCAGTGATGACGTCAGTGGCTCCCCATGTGGCCACTGCAGCCAGTCACTGGCCTCAGCAGTTACATTTGAAGTTGGTCACATCATCACTGCAGGACTGGAATCTCTGCTGTGATGATGTGATCGAGTATGTCAGCTGAGGCCATTTTTTTTATATTTTATATTACACAAACATAAGGAGCACCTATACCTTTATTTCTATGTATGGAACAAAAGGAACACATAAAAAGACCTATGTAAATGGCATTTACTACTAATACTTACCACATCGCATTTTTTTCCACACATTGGCTGTATACCCTTAGACCAAAAGGTATACAACTTATGAAACTGTATGCCAACTGTATACATTTTATTGATATCAGATGAAAAAGATGCTGAAAATGTACAAAGTAAGTGACAATGGCGCATATATATCAATACTGTTTATATTTGCATTTTTAAAACTCCAAGTCTCATTTGTAGTTTTAGGCTAAGGCCCCACATAGAAAGCCTCAGGGAAATGCGCTTTTCACAGAAAGTTTGCAGAGTTTTCCTCTTCGGACCTTCTGTCCCTATTATACATATACAGAAAACGCGTTTCTGTAGGTATAATTGACATGATGCGATTTACAAAAATGAACCATTTTTTAAAATTGCAGCATTTCTACTGCAGATTTTTTTTTCTGCAATGTGTGGATGGAATTAGCCAGAATCCCATTCACTTTGCAGGCACTGTAAAACACTTCGGTTTCGCAACATGGCGAATTCGCTGTGTGTTTGCAATGTAGGGCCTTAGCCATAGACGTATTTATGTTTAATCAATGCTTATTAAAGAATTTTCAAATACAATAGATAAGGGACAAGAGCAATTGGAACGAACGAAAGGCGCAAAGGCATGCAGGCCTCGCCTGTATACAAAAGGCTAGGGGAGAACCTCGCCCAACGTTTTGGGAAACAATATATTAACAAATGGACAGAAGGCCCAGGTATATGGGATCGTAAAAACAACGTCTTCAAATAAATGAGAGACAAACAAACAGACAAAGGGAACACACAGCGGAAACAGCAATCAGGAAGACACATATGGGGGAGAGAGGGGGGAGGGGGGGGAAATCAGGGGGGAGGGTAGAACGACCAGTAACCCCCTAAGAGGAAAGGGAAAAACAATAGTAAAGTAATTCCAGATCAGGAGAAGAAAGAGGAGAACTCAGTCGATTCCTGAAACACCACCCAAGGCCGCCAGAGAGCATCCAATTTGGAAGAATCAGAGGAGTCCTCCGACACCAGGGCCTCCATTCAACCAGGGAGGGCGCAATAATGCTCCGCCAGTGCCTGGGAATGACGGTTCTGGCAGCCGTGAGAAAGTGTCGCAGGAGATCCTTCTTCACCACAGAAATCCTGCCAGGGATAACCGAAAGAAGGGCCAGTTGGGGAGTTGCTGCGATGGTGCAACCACACACCTTAGCATACAGGGCGAACACAGCATCCCAGAAGGGCATAAGAATGTCACACTCCTGCCAGATGTGATATAGGGTACCTTTCTCAGAACCACAGCGCCAACACCGGTATTTATGATTCTGTCACACGGGTGTTTTCTGCAATGTGTGGATGGGATTAGCCAGAATCCCATCCACTTTGCAGGTACTATAAAAAGCTGCGTTTTCGCTTTAGCCTTAAGGTTTGGGTCCCACATGGTGTAAATGCTGTGGTTTGGCCATGGTGGAAACACAGCGGCAAAAACCTCAACATTCTACAGTCCCTACAAAGTGGTTGACACACTGCAGAAAAATACCCGCTGCAGAAATGCTGTGATTTCCAAAACCATAGCATTTTTTGAAATCGCAGCATGTCAATTATACCTACGGAAACGCTGGCGGTTTCCCAATAGGTATAATTGAAGCAGGAAATCCGCAGAGGAAAACTTTGCAGACTTTCTATGAAAAACGCTGCAGAAAAAAATTGCGATGTGTTTCCACCACAGTCTTTTCCGCAGTGTTTTTCAGCTGTAGCTCACTATGTGGGGCCTTAGCCTTAAAGACTGTGGTAGACTTCAACATTAGACACATAGCCTGTTTATGTGATTAGGGACTGTGTACTGATTCATCACCAGTGGTGGTGCTTCAAGGAAATTGAAAACTTCTTTCCAGACTCCCCCACAAATCACTCAGCAGTGTGACACCCTGGGATCCAAAAAAGACATCCTCTATAATATCTACATTGATTTGGGTTTTACACAAAGTGCATATGACAATAGTAAACTGCTAGAGTGCAGAAGAACTTTCTTCGGAACAAAGGCTTGATGGTGAGTGAGACAGCTATTATTTTTTAATTATTTACAATAACACTAATTGCTGTTATATATATTTATTTTTCACTGATAAGTAGTATAAGTAGTAAGTATAATATTTATCTTGTTGCCTAGAAAAAAAAACTAGGTAAATAGAATAGATATACTTATTGAGCATGACAGACAGCTCATACGTTAACAAGGGTGTAATCTTCTCTCTAACCTTCTATAAACAAGGATAGCAATGTAGACAACAAAGCAGAAAGCCATACGTCCCTCTGATTCATCCTAACCCATCCAATGGGCCTGAAAAGGAGTTTCCACATTCCCCAGACAAAATCATTTCATTGAGACGTTTATTTTGGTCTTAAAGTGTTAGAATGCTAATAAACAAGAAGACAGCACATTATGATTGAGGAATGCGAAGCAAAGAATATGGAAGACTACACACTGTCTTGGAGAATTTACCTGCTCTTACATTTTAGGCTGTTTGTCAGAGAGGATTTCCTCTTTTGTTTTAGTGCTCCTTCTTTCCCGTTCACTGATCTCCTTTCCTGGAGCTACTGCTTTGAAAACCCCTGGGGTGCTTTCAGTTCTTTAGTAGCATTTCCTTCAAGCCTTTAATTGTAAGAGTCACATCATCCAAGAAAGGTACATCCCAGAAGAGAAACAGTTCATTATGGCTTTACAAATGGAGCTAAGGAAGTATTACTTTAGGTGACATTTCTGCACATTTGCAACAGCTCTAACAATTACTTTCTCACTAAATGTTTCTCGTGACAAATCCTATCACCCCCTCCCCCAAAAAAATCACTTAGTTTGTAGCTTTATTACTTACACTTTATTACATTTTATGTAATCTCTTTGGACCTCAAATTCTGATGGTTGTGATCTTGACAGGATGAATGAGCAAATTTGGTTTCTTTCGTTTCTTTCTTTCTTGACACATTGGAACAGATGTCTAGTCTTAAGCTTAAGGGGGTTGTTCAGGTATTACAGATTTCTGCTTGGAGGCCAGGAAAGGTGAAAAAAAACAAAACAAAAACCCCACTCACCTGTCCCCAGTGCTCCAGGGTCCCCCACCGCTGTCCAGTCCAGTGGTGATTCGGGGCTTGTTCTGGTGGACGTCCTTGCCATACGTGACCGCTGAGGCCAATCAGTTCCCTAAGGAAAGGAACCGAGACGTCACAGGTGACGTATGTGAGTGACATCCCAGTTCCTTTCCAAGGGTCCGCAGAGGCCAATCGTGTAGCGAAGACTTCTGCCAGAACAAGCCCCCAGGCGCCTCTGGACCGGACAGCAGTGGGGGACACTGGAGAACTTGGGACAGGTGAGTATTTTTTTTTTTTTAACTTAACCCGGGCTCCTTGCAGAAATCAGTAATTTCTGGAAACCCCTTTAAAATTAGTTAAAGTTGCAAAGTTAGAAAACCAATTTTAATATATTCTGATAGGGCAATATATGTTAAAAGAGGAGTGGGTGGTTTCACAGTTCAGAATTCTTAACTTTTGACCAGAGTGGAGAGTGGTTACAGAGAGTGTCTGAGTTACAGTACATAGACAATCTATGGATTTGAATGGGCACTGTGTAAAGCTGATTGTGTGTGTGCGTGTGTGTGTGTGTGCGTGTGTGTGTGTGTGTGTGTGTGTGGTGGGGGGGGGGGGGGGTTAATAGCTGGAATCTAACAAGTATGGATGCCGAGCAACCAAGCTATGTATGACCTGTATTAGGGTGGGTTCACACCTGCACTTCAGTCCGTCCGTTGCCAATCCGAGAGAAAATCTCAGCGAACGGGATTGGCATCGGATACAGACAGGTCAGCGACGCATTGGTTAAAAACCCATTCATTTGAATGGGTTTTTAAAGCAATGCGAGGGTGTCCGATTGCACCCTCTGCGCTGCGAAACCGTTTTTTTTTCCTCGGACACGAAGTCCTGCATGTCCAACTTTGTTTCCGATGAAAAAAAAGGATTCGCAGCGCAGAGGGTGCAATCGGACACCCTCGCATTGCTTTAAAAACCCATTCAAATGAATGGGTTTTTAACCAATGCGTCGCTGACCTGTCTGTATCCGATGCCAATCCCGTTCGCCGAGATTTTCACTCGGATTGGCAACGGACGGACTGAAGCGCAGGTGTGAACCCACCCTTAGTGAATAGCAGTTCACCGGACCTTAAATATTCAGTCATATCACGTGTATCAGCCAATATAAGTTCACATTTAATTTACCAGGTTTCCATAACAACACAGCCATAAATAGACTGTAGCTATACTGGACTCAGTGGCGTAACTAGCAATGGCAGGGCCCCAAGACGAACATTTGACATGGGACCCTTCCCCCGGCAACCCCCCCACGCACACAAACTGCATTTCTGCACACACTATTATGCCCCATAGTGGCCCCTGCATACACTATTAGGCCCCATAGTGGCCCCTGCACACAGTATCATAGTGGCTCCTTCATATAGTATTATGCGCACTTCCCGCTTCTTCTTCAATGTTGGACCAGATGTCACGTGAGCCAGGCATGTATCGCAACGCATAATGACGTCGGACTGGCCCACCGACATCTGGGACGCTACCAAGGAGGCCCGAAGCCTGCTAAAAAGACCCCAGAGTATAATGATAGCAGTGTTTGTGGGGTTCACGGCCCACAGGCCTTACTTACCAATCCCCGCTCCTGCTCACAGCCGCCTCTGCAGAAGGTGAAGTGCAGGCGGCCGTGAGCAGGAGTGGGGATCGGTAAGTAAATAGGGCCCGTTACCTGTTGGTGTTAAAAAAAAAAAAAAACATCAGAGGCCCGCCGGGTCCCCTAATGTCCCGGGCCCTGTGGCAGCTGCTACCACTGCTAAACCGGTATTTACGCCACTGACTGGACTGCCATACTGGATTTCAGCATTCTTATAAATTGAAACGTTTTTAAACTACTCATGTCCCCTGCAGCAAAATGCATGGCTGCTGCTCAAGCTAATGAAAACTCTCAGCAGACCCAAGCCTATCTCCAATCTGATAAGGTATGTTACAGACAACAGAGAGCTGCTGAAACTCCCCAACAGACCCAAGCCCGTCTCCAATCTGACAAAGCATTGTCAGCCACATGCACACAGCTGCACTCCAGGTTTCAATAACAACCCAGCCATTTTTCTTCACTGTTGTAGGTCAGCTTTAAAGGGGCAGGGCGCTGTGGATGACACTGTTACACAAGGTCACATACACACAGCTTTACTTCAGGTTTTCCATAACAACCGATGGCAGGTTTTTCACTGATATCCAAACTGAGATGCACATGATCACATGACACTTATGGACCAATGCAAAATCGCAGGTTCAGTCTTGACATACACACAGCTTTACACCAGGTTTCCATAGCAACCAAGCTATTTATGTCCTGCATGAGTCAATAGCAGTTCGCAGGTCCTTAAATATTCAGTCATATGACGTGCATCAGCCAATATAAGTTCACATTTCATTTACCAGGTTTCCATAGCAACACAGCCATAAATAGACTATACCTATACTGGACTGCCATACTGGATGTCAAGTGCAAAACTGGCCAATTCTTATGGGGTCACTACACAAACAAAAAATGAAATATACCCGTGCAAAGCCGGGTCCTTCCTCTAGTATGTTATATAAACTGTATTTTTATGACATATTATTTTTACTGTCAAATTATTATTTGAGAAAATATTTCACCCTCTCTTATCCTGGTAAGGATATAAGTAACTAAAGTATTCTATGAACTATTTCTCACTCTCACTTTCCTTCTCCTTTCTTTGGAGTTCTTATTTGTGCTCCGGCCTTGTTCCTTCCTGCGTCTCCTCATTTTCTTAAGCTTTATCTATGTGTTTTTTTATATCTTCCTGCCTTTCTTTGAGGTCCGTTTCCATTTACTCTTCTCTTGAGACTGTTTTTTTATGCACATTTCCTTTTTAATGCTTTTCTTTCTTTTATGTTTAGTCGAATTCAGTAAGTCAGCTAAACACGCCTTGATATCTGCCAGTCAAAATAAAAAACAGAAAGTGAATGAAGCTTAGCTCTGCATTAGTATTTTGCCACAAATTAAGATACCTCACAGTGTTTTAATGAGTAAAAAGCAACCACATTTCTGAAAATAAGTGTGTCAGAAATAAAATATAATTTGTAAAGAATCAGAAGTTAGGAATAAGAATATAGACAAAGGGGGAAATCTATGAAAGTTTTCAAAGGTATGCTCTTTAACACAAGAAAATGTTCCACTTTGTCCATTTTCCACTGCACTTGCCATTGTTGTAAAAAGTGGACGGAGTTGGGTTCAAGGCTCTCCGGGCGGAGACACCAGAGAAGTCGCGTTAGATAACCGAAATCTACACCTGTCTCTACACACAATCTATCTTGGGGAGGAAGGAGGAGGAAGAGGGGAGGGAGGGAGGATCCACCACTTGGAAGGCATATCCATTAGAACACATCCACTAACAAAGAACAGGTCTTTATCTGGCTTATCCTACACAGCTAGAACTGAGTCCATGTCAATCATCATCATTGACCAATGAAGATAAGTATACAGTAAAGATTCCAGAAATGGTTTTAATCCACTGGTGCCTGCACATATAAATTTGGTCTAAGAAGTTTTTGGTCTAGGAAAGTGTGGTGATCTCATCTTAAATATCTCTTTTAGATGAATTACAATGTGTTTTTACATGACAGTATCATAATAACAATTAACATAATTTCAGGCAAGATGTATTTATTTCGAAGCATACAATGTATTTTTTTCTTTCCTGCTTTTAGCAAGTGAGACTAACCTGTAATTGTGCCCTTTACACAAGGAAGTGAGGAAAATTATAGCTAATTTGTACTTTGATTTTTGCACAGCTCATCCTTTCATTTTTCCCCTTCTTTGTAGTATTTGTTATCTCAGACATGTCCTAACATTGACATAAGGGACAGGCAAGATTCTTGATTTACAAATTACAATTTACTATGCTCCAATATGTTTTCTGTTAAATTCTGTTTAGTCAAGACAGGGAGTACAGAAGTGACTGTTGCACCTGGGGCCAGGTGGCAGAGGGTACTCACAAGTCCCTGTGCCACATAAGAAGACACTAGTACACTTAATGGCACATGGTAGGTGGGGGCCATGTTACAGATTTTGCACAGGGGCCATGGAGATTCAATTTATGCCTTAAAGTGGCAATACACCTTAAATAATTGTTGGTTGAGCACTCATTTGGCTGACAGATATTCCTCACGACTTTCCTATACTGTACATATGCATGCCCAGTGCTGCTCGGTATATGCTTTGTCAGTGGGTTGAGGGGGAGGGAAGCCTCTGTTAAATACCTCTGGCAGTAACTTATCTCCTTTGAAATCAAATAATTAGGTGTGTTAAAATTCAGATGATGTTGGGTGAGAGTCTGCTGTTATGCTACACATAAGATAGTCTGCTGTTTCCACTGAAATCATCTGACTCAGCTGACTTTGCTCTTATGTGTATGGCCACCTTAAAGGGGTTATCCCACAAACATTAAAAACTCATTTATCCCTGTGACCACATGTGCAATACATTTGAATACAAGTGATCTTTTGGTGAAATTACTATTTTTTTCCCCATTTTTGCCTATGCAATCCCTTTACTTTCTGTAGCTATGGGTGGACAGTTCACGCTCCCATTCTTGTCCAACGCCATACGCCCTACCTGTGTGCTGAAATGAACTCATCAGCTGACAATGCCAATTCCAGTTACAGTAACTCTGTCTCTACTGGAATCATACAAATGTATATAACAATGTTATATAGAGGGTGACAATTTACAAGGATTTGTCAATAAAATAAAATATCTCTTGTAATTTCTGGGACATTTATTTCCTTTTAATTGATTCTAGGCATCTAGTACTGGTTTACAAGAAACAGTGAAGTAATAAGAATATTAGTCTTGATTACATTGCACCAACATATCGTGCAACTCTTTATAATTGGAGGATGCAATATGCATAATGGATAAAGTTATTAAGAACTGCTTTAGGCCAAGGCCCCACATTGCAGACAGAAAGCATTTTTGACTTCTGAGGAAACGCAACAGAAAAAAAAACCACTGCGTTTTACAGTACCAGCAAAGTGAATAAGATTTCATTAATATCATCCATACTTTGTGGAAAGACAGAGCTGCTAAAAAGTCGCATTTTCAAAAGCATGTGTGTTTTTGAAAAATGTTGCATGTTAATTTTAGCTGCAGAATTGCAAGCAGTTTCCCTGTAGATTTAATAGGGGAAGAAAAAATGCTGAAAAAATGAAGCAAAATTCAATGAAAAACAATGAAAAAAATGCAACATGTTCTTTTTTTTTTTCTGCAGCATTTTTAGCTATATTTGCTAAGTGAGGCCTTAAGGGATTTATTTTGGTTATTTAACCCCTTCCCGACACAGGCATTTTTCCATTTTCGTTTTTGATTCCCTGCCTTCCAAACCCCATACCTTTTTTATTTTTCCATTCACAATGCCATATGAAGGCTTAATGTTTGCAGGACAAATTTATAATGTAACCATTTAATATTTCGTATGTTGTACTTGAAAGCCAGAAAAAAAAACTGCATTTGTGCAACTTTCTTACAGGCTTTGTTTTTAGGGCATTCAGTGTGCAGTCCAAATGACATGTCATCTGTGTTCTATGGGTCAGTACAATTCCGGGGATACCAAATTCCACCTATAATAATTCCAGTTTATGCAGCTGGGTCACATTCTAGTGAATTTGTTTACTTCTTTCTTTTACTTAATCACACAACTTGCAAAAACATATAATGGGCCCGACTATATACCGATATTACTAAATATTGAGTCTACAATGGAAAGTATTATTATAATCTGCCCTCTTTCCCTATCAGTGTAGCTCTCCATTAGATGAAATGAGAGTTGCCATTCTCCTTTTCAAGAGATATATTTATATTAAAGGGTCTTCTTGTTCTCATCCTTTATCAGTTAGCCAGAGATTGGAGGAGCTGCAAAGAGTGTTTTTCTCTAGAGGAACAGCCATGGATCTGCAGTGATCTTAATGGGTACCCATGACATACTGATACAGAATTTAGATTGTAAGCCCTATATGGGACAGTGTTGAAAATATCTGTAAAGCTCTGCGGAATATAATGGTGCTATATAAAGGTGGGTGGGTACACACTTACACTGGCACTCGTCCGCCGCGAATCCGACTTAAATGTCTAAAAAAAGGATAGGGAATGAATTGGCAAAAGTTTGAGACGCATTTCTTACAAACCCATTCACTTGAATGGGTTTTTAAAACAATGCGCGGGTGTGACATTTAAGTCGGATTGGTGGTGGACGGAGTGCTGGCTCAAGTGTGAACCCACCCTAAGTAAGAAAAATAAATTAATTAATAATGCTGTAAAGGTGCTCTTGATGGTCTCTTCCCCTACACATCACAGGTAACAGGTAGGACAACCTGCCATCAGAATACTTTTGTGATGATCTTCTCATAGTAATGAAATATAGTCTTTACATTACTTGTGCACATAGTCAAGTCCTGTGTCCCATGTTTATCTGATACAGTTTTGAATGTAGTGATATTATTCTCTGAAGATTGCCAAGTAATATTCTGCTACTGTTGCCCTTGAGAACCCTGGCAAGTCTCCACCCCAGTAAAGAACCTATCATCACAGTGCATATCTTATTTTGGGTATAGATACATGTTACATCCTTAGTGATATACAAACACATATATAGTAGATACTCATATTGTATTCCCTGATTTATTCTTATTCTTATATAGTGTTATGCTGCTCATGAAATATGCTTTCCTTTGACTTGAGAAACAATGGCCTCTATTTTTCCCCTAGAAGTCACCTTTTTCCAGTACTGAAATACAGGTGCAAATGTATTGTTGCTGGTCCAGATGTGAATGAGATATTTAGCACCTGCTTCCTTATGTAATGCACTGAGTTGAACGGCTCTTCCTGTACAGTGAATACAACCATTATAATAAAGAGAAAATCTATCAGGCTTGTAGATATATTTACTACTGGCAGCTGTAGATATAGATTTTATAATAGAGACAAAAAAACATTTCTAGTCTTATCTGTATGAAATATTAATTTTCTTACAGATGATACAAGTAAATACCATTATTTCCATAGTATCAGTGCAGCTCTATAGTCAGGAGACAGAACAGAGCAAATTAGTATTCATTCAAGTTGGTAATAGTTTCTTTTTACATGAAAAAAGAAGGGGTTTTACTTAAAGATGTTTCACAAGGATTACTTGTTTTACAACTACTTTATTTGGTCTCCTTTCTATTTCCATTTTCCATTCGTCATATTGAGTATCCATATGCTGCTATGCATTGAAACACCATTTAATTCTGGAGGCATACTCAGTTACAGTAGAACTCCATAGAACTCAATGAGAGCTACATTACATCTCATGATAACACATAGGTTGAATGGAGTCATAATATTTGTTTGCATGATGTTTTTCCTGTTATTAGCACCAACAAATGATGCAGTGTTATACAGAAATTGTCATCATTCATAATAGTACCCTAATAGGTTTACAATCTAACTATAATATTTTTATACATGCATGCTCAGGTAGGCTCATTATTGAATTTTATGTGAATTTAAGTTATTTTACTATGTATGTTAAGCACTCATATTCCAGAACCCATTAATTTCGGTACAGAACAAATTAATATAGGTTTATCTTCTGAATTGTAGGATGCTTGTAAGATCCACATGAATGTTTCTGGTTTAATCTGATGGCAGTAGTGCATCTTAGTGGCTACATTACAGCAGTAAAACTTGGATCTCCCCTGATTCTACAAAACCAAAATTAGAACCATTGTTGCAGACTTGGATTAAAAAACTTGGCTAAATTGCTGACTTTTATATAAGGTTTAAAAAAGAGAAATGCATTTGATAATACTTAATGTGGAATTCCCACTTGGGACATTTATGGCATATCACCAGGCAGGTTGGGGTAGGGGATCCTGTATTTTCCACATACAGTAGGTACAGGTCTCAGAAGTGGGATCTGCACCTATCAGACATTTATGATATATCTTGTGCATATGCCATAAATGTCCTAGAAAGAAATACTCCTTTGGCTGAGATGAGAATACCCCTCCAGCTTCCTGAGGTGGTCAGGAGTTATGGGAGCAGCACACTATTTCCATAACTCCTATTTATTGTCTTGGGAGATAGAGAAACAGATTAGCACAGCTATGTATGACTACTCCAAAACTCCTGGGATTGTGAATGACTGAATAAGATGGGATCAACTCTTTATGTCAAGTCAAAATCTTTATTATAGTCATCTTCAATAGGGATATAACTAAAGTATCTGAAAGGGAATACCTTTATGTGCCAAGAATTGTATAACATTATGCTTGCATAAATCTTTTTAACATTTTTTTAACCAGGGTATTCACATTCCTTCATTTCAATCATTTACACAGGATCTTCCATTTAACAGTTTTTTATTTAGTTTTATACCTTTTATTCTTTACAAGGAAAATCTGATCAGTGTCTTCCCTGCAGTTACCTGTTTATGTTTCACAACTAACAGTGACCTGTGTAGAGGAAAAAAAGTTGGCAAGAAACCCATTATGTCTTTCCAATATCCACCTGCTTTTCTCTGACGGAATTCTGTAATGTCTAAATCTTCTTGTGAGGAAGCAAATGGATCTGCTTTTGAGAGGATTATTTATTGATATTTACAGAACCTTTTAGAGACTTGAGTTTGGTTATTTCAGACCTGTTTATATGATTATCGAGTCATCCTATAGGACCTTGTATGTCTGATTGCTTTCTCTTCTCATTCTCCTGTATACTGTTTTTGTCCAAGTGTGCATGAGTTCTGAATGAAGAGAGGGGAAAAGCAGACAATGATGTCTGAAGCATATCTACCAGAGTTCGAAAGGATCAGGTATGTTGAAGTCCATTTTGAATGATCATTCTTTCCCCCAACATCTGCTGGCAGGGAAGAGTTAGGAGGCCCTTATATACATTAGATTGTCAAAATTGGTAGGTATATGTACATCTGTTTATGTACATGTATATGTACTGTACGTCTAATGTGTATTACCATGTTTAAAATAACTATTGAACTCTAGGGTGCAGAATTCTTATTGTCTAGAGGGGTTTAAACATTAGCTGTCAACAAAATAGAACATACTGTATTTTTATTTAAGACTTTAGGCTCTGTTCTTGGTATTATGCTACATATGCACTATTATATTCTGTTAGAGATCCATCAAGGGTTCTGTAGATCGTGTGAACAGCCTGGCAGAGATCCAGCACAGTTATTGTGATGCCATGTTAGTGCGTGCAAAGATTTAGAGGTTTACCTTGCCATTCAGATGTTGGACTCCATTCACTATTGGATTGTGTTAGCTAATCTGTATTTGGGAATACTATGAATGCTTCCAGTTTTACATTGAAAATATAGTCATTTTTAAAGGAGTTTGATCAATTTAACAAGTTATTGCCACATGATAGGAAACCCCACTAATCATGAGAATGGGGTTCCATTTTCAATGTATGATTGGAGCAGTAGGTCACACAATCATGTTGACAAATCCTTTCAGCAATATTGGAACGACTGAGGATAGCCGGGTGGGGGTGGTGTTCTAGGCTATCTCTGACTGTCCCAATAGAGATGAATGGAGCAAAAGCCATCTCCATTTATACAGGGGAAAACTGGACCTCCTTCTAAGGATCAGTGGGGGTCCCAGTTGCCAGACCCACATTGAATATAAAACTAACACTTATCCTTTGAGTAGGTGACATCTTTTTAACTTGGTCCAACCCCTTTTAATTAAATGCAAAATGAGTTCAGATTTAAGATTTGGTCTTGGTCTAGCCTTGTTGTTCCTTGAACAATTCCCATCATTCTCCACTTAAAATTTAACTGCTTGACAAAGCACAGCAAGCTGATAGCCTTACGTACTGTATGCAATAACAACTGTCAGGACACAGGCTGATAGATATATGGCAGTATATTAATAAAAAACCATAAACATAAGTCAACATTAACCTGTTCCCGTTTAGCGCAATACTACTACTGCTGTAATATTATGGTGCTGTTCTGTTGCAGGCACAAGAGCTGTGATTGCTGCATGGCTTCCGAGTTCTAGCTGTATTATACAACAAAGTTAGAAAATGCTGTGACTTTGACAGCTTAACACCTGAAATTCTGTGATCAATAGTGGTCATGGCATCTGGGTGCTTGGGGGGGGGGGGAAATCTCCTCCCTTAACCCTCTGGGTTCTGCCTATAATGAGATTGCAGGGTCTGAGGGGTTGCCATGGCAGCCAGAAGGCCAATGAATAGCCTCTTGACTACCTTTCCATAGAGCACATAGAGAATCTAAGTACTATGTACTCCAATACAAATCCCAGCGGTCCCAGGTTCTAGTTCCCTTGTGGGATATTAAAAAAAAAAAGTTAGAAAGAAAAGTATAAAAAATAAGTAATAAAATCTTAAAAAAAAATCTTTACCATTTAAAAAAGTATAGTAGGGCTGGGGATTTATAGCCCTATTAAATCAGCTGACAATGTTATAAATAACAAAAGGAGTAATACCCGCCTTACCCTGATGTTCCCATGTTGATCCCCTACCAGTGTTTGTTTACTGGACTGAAGCAAGGATGTGGTATGTTGACATGTTACCACTGCAGCCAATCACTGGCTGTAGCATTAACTTGTTGACACCACTGAAGTCATAGCTGCAGCTAGTGACTGAATGCAACAATCATATGATGAGATGACACAATATTACTGGAGTCTGGAAGGAAGTGCTGACACATTTGGGGGCACCATAGGTTATTCCAGTATGTTTGATGGCAAGAATAGTGCAATCTGTCACACATTTATTACTGTGAAACTACCTGAGCCTCAGTAGACCCATATAGTGGGTCTGTTGGTGTAAGTTTGGATAATGAATTTATTACAGAGTCATGCCTTGCCTTATAAGCATAAGATATAACACTAATGTGAACAGAACCTTCCACATATCTTAAAGAACTAGTCCAGTCTAAAATATTATTTTTTAATTAGGCTGGGGGAGGTGAAAAAAATAAAAAAAACATACTCATCTCTCTGGTCCTTCTGCTCGGCTGTTTTCTTGGAGGGAAATCCTCGCCACCTGTGACATCCCCGGGTGCCTTCTTAGGCCTCAGCTTTCACATGCGGCGGGGACTTCCACCGGAAGGCAACAACAGAGCTGTAGGACTGGACCACGCTGAGAAGCAACGGAGCACCGGGGACAGATGAGTATGTTTTTTTTTAAATTTTTTCACCTCCCATGGCCTCTTTAAAAAAAAATTAAATTTTAGCCTGGACAACCCCTTTCACAACTTAAACTGAAAAGTAACATTGTAAATGTAATCTTGACCCTGTCTAGATCTGTACAGTAGTATACAGTAAACTAAAAGTAAATGAATAACAACTGAAGACATAGTATAAGATAAGATATAAAATAATCAGTAGGCATGTATCATTTCCAACTGTAAGTCCTAAATATACCTATAGTAATGTGAATATTGCGAATAGAAACCCACTGACCAATATATACAATATACAGTATTTTTCCAAGAAATGTTGTTTTACCAACCATCTTGCCACACAAACTGTTGCTTTCAGTGGCGTGCCAAATGAAATCAAGTGGTTAAAAGAGTGGGAAGCCCCTCGCTTTAACAGTGTATCTTTTATACTTCTTTATTAGAGCTGTTTTTACTTATCTGGAAAAGATCTTTCCTTTCTGTGCTATATAATTTGCCCTTGAAGTCCTGTGTCTAATCATTAGTTGAGCAACCAATAACTTCTCCCTGCCCCCTTCATTTTATGACCAGCAGTTCTCTTGCAACTCCATGAAAAACATGTTTTCTCATCATTGCTGTTTTTGAAGCAAAGTCTTTCCCTTTTCATGTCTAGATTATGGTGATACAATGGTTTTCCCGCAGCTTCATGCGAGAGAAAGGAATTCATGTAGAAAGAAGTAGATTTATGATAGCATTGTATTTCCATTTGAATATTCCAGTTAATAACATGCATATGTATTTCGTTTTCAAGTCTGGGTCGATACGCCATAGGCAAAAGGAAACCTTAAAGCTGTGTTGCTGGCAGGACAGAGTGAATCATTTAATCTGGACTTCATTCATAAACAGCAGCTCTCACACACAGCGGTGTGTTTTGCCAGATCGGAACTGAAGTGAGTGCCAGGATTTCCTGATTTGTTTACATTTCTCCCAAAACTTTTTTGCCCCGGACTCTGACAGAATTAGACTTCCTTTTCCAGTTTTGGCTCTTTTCATACTATTCTTGCCTGATGAACTCTGTCCCCTTTCCCTGTATTCTCCTTTGTTCTTGTCTCAGCTGCACTCTTTTGTCTTGAAAACAGTGATAATGAAAGATGCAGACACATGATAATATTGTTGTTTTTCATAAAAACGGAACAGAACTCCATGTATGGTATTGTAACTGAGCCGTGGGTCATTGCCAAGTAATCCAGGGTTGAATATATAATGACTTTAGCAAAGAACATATATGGTAGATCAATATACATCATACATAGTAAAGTCTATCTATAATTCCACAAGAAATGGCAAATTTTGCAATTTCTGTAGTTTACCTAATTATTGAAAGAAAAAATTAAACTTTGATACATCTGTACAATAAAATTTTACAGGAACTGGAGAGCTTGTATCAAGACACCACACAAATGATATCCTAGTTTGTTTTTATTTGTACACCCACATTTGCCCCATGTAGCAGGCTGCAGCAAAAAAACGCTGTGGGAAAAACCGTGGCGGCAACACATTGTGGTTTTTTCCACAGCGCTTTTCACAGAAAGTCTGCAGAGGTTTCCCCTGCAGTCTTTCTGCTTCATTTACACCTACAGGGAAACCGCAGCATGTCCACTGCGCATATTTTTTCACAAGGTGTGGATGGGATTCGCTAGACTGTAAAATGATGTGTTTTTTTTTCCGTGGCATTTCCGCCGCGGCTAAACCTTGTCGTTTAAGCCACGTGGAGCCCCGGCCTTACACTGTTATTATTTTGTAACTTGTTGTATTCCACTCAACATTTAGCAGCACAATTTAGGAGGTGCCAAAGAGTTATGATATAATATCTAAATTGGCAGTTTTTAATCCCTTAGGGTGATTTTACACGTAGAGGTTTTTGTTGCATAAATCTCTGAGAATAAAAATCTGTTCCATTTATTTGTTTTGGCCGCAAGCACGTGGATTTCTACAAGACTTGGAACTGATTTTAGTCATAGAAATTTCTACAACAAAATCTACAGTTTAAGAAGACATTCTTACAAACCCTTAAATAATCTTCACTTATTATTAGGTTCAATGTTGATGTTAGAAATAAGACAGGGTACATGATACCTTACAAAAATATAGGCTAAATAGAGATTATGTTAAACTAGAGATAATATGCTTTCTCATAAGTCATATTATTAATTGATAGCTTGTCAAAATTGGAAATGTCTAATAAAAATTGGTTATTATGCTTGGTTTTGTATATATACATATTGTAATTCTGTCCTTGCTGGATACAGTTTACAGTAGAACAATGTTTTCCATCTACTACAGAGTAAACATAGTGGTTGGCTTCCTTTACAAATGGGTATTGAACTGACAGGATAGTATAATAAGTAGGTGAATGGTAGCTTAATAGGGGAACTGGCTAATTGTGGTTAGTCATCAATGCTCTACGGCCTCCATCGAAAGTTCTGAATTCTAAAACATGTTTCGAGAATGTCTTTGTCTATTTGTAATAGATTACATAAAATATGTGATGATACATGCCATGGCATAGGGCTATATAAAATAAAGTGAAGAAAATCAATGTAATAAAATATACATTCAATAATAATGTAGTGACAGTCAATTAATTAATTTATGGATCACAGAGACAGTGTTTCCGGTTCTTAATGTACTTTCTCAGCAACCAATTGGCAAGATGTGAGAAGTTCTTGCTGTGCCTTCCATAAGATTTTACTCACTTTAAACATCACTGTTGACCTAGTTTACCTCATGCCTGAGGATGTATCAAATACTTCAGTAAATTGCAAACATTTTATCTCATAGGATGGCAATGTTACAACTAAATACTGCTGTGTTATTATATTCATGGTGTAACAGACTATATCGAAAGGCTTTAAAATTGCTCCCTGTTGCCCCAGACAAAGGTGTAGCTATAGAGGGTACAGAGGTAGCAATCGTTACCAAGCCTTGGACCCTGAGACGGCCCCAAAGATCCCTCTGCCGTATAATATAAACCACTATTCTAAATGGCAAAAGGAAGGTAGGAGTCCCATTACAGATTTTGCACTGGGTCCCAGGAACTTCAAGTTACACCTCTGGCCCAGCCATACTGTTCTGTGTTGTTTCAGTTCCAAGGTGTAAATTCTACATTGCTATGATGTACCATTAATAATGAATGTAAAATGAATGAAAATGTATCAAAAAAACTTAAAGTACTTAAGAAAGTATTTGAAAGTATTTGCTTAATTTTAATAGGAGAGTCTGTAATTTTTGGTAGAATTTTGAGTACAATAAGTCCCTCTGAGCAGGGGCGTAACTAGCAAAGACTGCGCCCCATAGAAAACTTTTCACTTGGGCCGAAGACAGCATGGAGTTTCGCAAGAGAGGTGTGAAACATAGGTTTTTATGTTCGCTCACCTCTCCTGGGCCTCCGATCATTATACTCTGGGGTCTGAAGAGAAGAGACTCTGCTCCTGCTCACAACTGCCTCCACTTCCCCTTCTGCCTTCCAGGGGGCCTCAGCTACATGATATGGGACACATAGGGCACCCTGGAGAGCAGAAGGGAAAGCAGAGATGGCTGTGAGCAGGAACGGGGATTGGTAAGTAAATAGGGCTCATTACCTCCTGGGGTTACTCCAGCAGCTAACAACTTATTAAAAAAAAAGTAGCAGGGGCCCACCGGGCCCCATAAGGTCATAGGCCCCGTGGCAGCTGCCTCTGAATTCTTCTCTCAATTGTGAAAGCTCCAGAGCTCACATCTTTTGCCTTTACCTGCTAGTCAAGTATCTGTATAGAGCTTAATTGTTATGGTAAAGTTCCTGGAGCAAATATCAGAATATAGCAGGAGAGCAGAAAGCATTAGAACTAACCGTTTAAATCCTATACAGTGCTGTGAGAGATAGGTCCAGACACCCAGACGCCTTCACCAGCGCTAGTCGCAAGGTCAGATGGACTTTGCTGAATTTGCGGTGCAAGTTATCATCAGCAGAAACTGTACGAGAAATAAACACTCCACCAACTGAAATCATAACCAGAACCCACGATTAACTTACAGGGCAGATCAGAATCAGGAGAAGAAATTTCCAGGCCAAAGGTCAGTACCAGGAGGTCACATCAGAGGCAGAATCAGAAATCATACGGATAAACAGAAATATGACAAGGGTCTGAATAAAGCAATCTAGAATACAAGATAAGGGTTCAGAGCCTAACTAGAGTATAACTAAATTATCAGGCATCTGGTTCAGGAGGAAGAGGGATTTTACATTTTTCCTCAGCTGCCAGTTATATAAGCCCAGAGAACCTCTGACATTGCAGAAGCTTCTCAGGTCGGCATGGTAAACTGAAAGAAAAAGCAGTTGAATTGAGATTCCTGACATTAATTTGGTGATTTGTGTACCCAGAATGTAGTGTAGTGGAGCACAGGCAGTAAATCAGTATAAAAAAAAATTGTACACAGAATATATTACTAATAAAGTCTATAGCAAGTAGAAAAGATCCTCATTCTGAACCCTCCAACATGTACAAGCATCCAAAGAAGAAGACAACTCTTACAGGAAAAAATGGACCATGCACTAATATCTAAAATTAATATTTATAAATCCATGTGGTAAAAACATAAAAACAACTTATAAGATAACAGGGATGATCTGTGATCATGCAGTACAAGAATATGAGGTATCAGGAGCACAGATACCACATGTGTTTGGGACATTGGCACAATAATATCTAAAGTTCATCTAATAAATAATCAGAAACTTCAAACTCGTATTAAAAAAATCCATATAGATGAATCTACGTAAAAATGTGGCTACATATAACAAGATAGCACAATTCTCCAGGATGGAAAAACTCTACACTCAAAACATAAAAAAATTCAGTGCAAAGCAGTACACATAAGGGCTCCAACCACTGGAATAAACAAAAATGAAAAACTCAAGAGTGCATACCCATATGAGAACCAGATGTTGCCAGACAGCACACACCCAACGTGCGTTTTGTCTGCACCTTCCTCTGGGGGTGGTGCCAACCAAGTGGGCCAGGCCTTTTATGAGAATAAACGTTTGCCTCCTGAGACAATCACCTACTCTGAAACACTTACCAAACAACCTAAATCACCTGGCACACAGCTGCATGCCACTGAACTAAGCTCACAGTATTTCACCCACCAGATACACCACGTGATGGATGGAAATGACATGGGTGATGAACAATGTGTAATATCACCACGTCAGCCACCGACAAAGATACGGGAGCTGGGAAAGGTTCAGGACCATGGACAAGCATGCGCTCCAGGGTGAAGAAAAATCCAATTAAAAAGTGAATAAGTGATATATATACACAAATATATATAGTGTGAAGGTGACAGGCAGGATGTTGGAGGGTGTATTCATTTCCTCAAGATTCCTCACATATATGTGGTGCGTAAAAATCTGCAGAGCCTTCATTTCAGGGCAGATCCTGAGAGTGAGAGGAGGGGCCTTTTTCTGTCCTGGAGTGCTAGAGTCTGGTGAGCTTTGTGACATATTTTGTTTCTTGTTCATGTGGCTGAAGCAAGCCACATGTATAGTTAGGACTGGATTCTGTATTAGTTAGAGCTCAGACGAGGAGGTTATGATTTGTGTTTTGCCTGAAGTTAAGGCTTTATTTTATTTCTCTATTTATCCAAAATAAACAGAACTGGGCAAAACCCATTTTCACCAGATTTTGTGTCACTGTCTCTGACTGTTTGGGTCCGCTCTGTTGCTGCTACCATGCTATTCTTGCACAGTTTATATATATATATATATATATATATATATATATATACTGTATATGTACACTAAATAAACTAAGTGAGAGTGTGTTATAGCATAAACAACTGTGTATAGCCATAAATAAATATATATGAAAAACTAATATATAAACTGACAAAAAAAATTGTTAATATATGTGAATAAGACTGTATATGTATAAATATACCAAAAATATATGAAAACACAATTAAGTATAAATATATACACCAAATTACATATAAAACTACATGTGACTTGATTCTACAAAACATGTGAGAAAAAAAGGAGAGAGAAAACAACTGAGAAAGATCGATATCTTTAAAAAAAATAAATACAGTGGGGAAAAAAAGTATTTAGTCAGCCACCAATTGTGTAAGTTCTCCCACTTAAAAAGATGAGAGAGGCCTGTAATTCACATCATAGGTAGACCTCAACTATGAGAGACAAAATGAGAAAACATATCTAGAAAATCACATTGTCTGAATTTATTTGCAAATTATGGTGGAAAATAAGTATTTGGTCACCTACAAACAAGCAAGATTTCTGGCTCTCACAGACCTGTAACTTCTTCTTTAAGAGGCTCCTCTGTCCTCCACTCATTACCTGTAGTAATGACACCTATTTGAAATTGTTATCAGTATAAAAGACACCTGTCCACAACCTCAAACAGTCACACTCCAAACTCAACTATGGTGAAGACCAAAGAGCCGTGGAAGGACACCAGAAACAAAATTGCAGACCTGCACCAGGCTGGGAAGACTGAATCTGCAATAGGCAAGCAGCTTGGTGTGAAGAAATCAACTGTGGGAGTAATAATTAGAAAATGGAAGACATACAAGACCACTGATAATCTCCCTCTATCAGGAGCTCCACGCAAGATCTCACCCCGTGGGGTCAAAATGATCACAAGAACAGTGACCAAAAATCCCAGAACCACACGGGGGACCTAGTGAAAGACCTGTAGAAAGCTGGGACTAACGTAACAAAGGCTACCGTCAGTAACACACTACACCGCTAGGGACTCAGATCCTGCAGTGCCAGACGTGTCCCCCTGCTTAAGCCAGTACATATCTAGGCCCATCTGAAGTTTGCTAGAGAGCATTTGGATGTTCCAGAAGAGTATTGGGAGAATGTCATATGGTCAGATGAAAACAAAGTAGAACTGTTTGGTAGAAACACAACTCGTCGTGTTTGGAGGAGAGTGAATGCTGAGTTGCATCCAAAGAACACCATACCTACTGTGAAGCATGGGGGTGGCAACATCATGCTTTGGGGCTGTTTCTCTGCAAAGGGACCAGGACGACTGATCCGTGTACATGTAAGAATGAATGGGGCCATGTATCGTGAGATTTTGAGTGCAAGCCTCCTTCCATGAGCAAGGGCATTGAAGATGAAACATGGCTCGGTCTTTCAGCATGACAATGATCCCAAGCACACCGCCAGGGCAGCGAAGGAGTGGCTTCGTGAGAAGCATTTCAAGGTCCTGGAGTGGCCTAACCAGTCTCCAGATCTCAACCCCATAGAAAACCTTTGGAGGGAGTTGAAAGTCCGTGTTGCCCAAAGCATCACTGCTCTAGAGGAGATCTGCATGGAGGAATGGGCCAACATTCCAGCAACAGTGTGTGCCAACCTTGTGAAGACTTACAGAAAACGTTTGACCTCTGTCATTGCCAACAAAGGATATATAACAAAGTATTGAGATGAACTTTTGTTATTGACCAAATACTTATTTTCCACCATAATTTGCAATTAAATTCTTTAAAAATCAGACAATGTGATTTTCTGGATTTGTTTTCTCATTTTGTCTCTCATAGTTGAGGTCTACCTATGATGTCAATTACAGGCCGGCCTCATCTTTTTAGGTGGGAGAACTTGCACAATTGGTGGCTGACTAAATACTTTTTTTTCCCCACTGTAAATCCTCACATCCAAGGCTCTGAAATTACAAGAATAATATATTGATACAAAGTAATACATAAAAGTTGAAACCAAATCAGAAACAATATTAACCCACAAGGAGTCAATGATCACAGGAACGCACCATAATTTAGGGACTCATTTAAAAGAAGAGGACTCAGAACTTTTAGCGTCCAAATCCATTTTGCCTCACATTGCGCCGTTTAGTTTCTCCACTATGAATGTCGAATGGAATGCAATGGATACCACAAACCTTCAATATATATATATATTTTATATACCACAACCTTGCTCTCAATATATCGCTAACATGTTTACGAACATGGACTTTCAAATCCCTAGTTGTAAGACCAATATAAATTTTAGATCAAAGACATGTGGTGTAATAAAGTACTGCCCCTGTGGTGCAAGTTATATGATATGTAATCTTATAGATTTTTTCACCCATGGCAACAGAAAAATCAGCCTTCTCCACATTTGGGAAGGCCATACATATCCCACATAAGGTACAGCACCACGTAGGTCCCTTTTTTACAAAGATACCTCTTGTCTGTGCTTGATAATGGCTATGGACTAAAAAATCACATACATTTTTAGACTGTCGAGCTACCAAGCTAAGATAATGCTACCATGCTAGGTCGGCTAACAGAAAGGGCCAAAACTTGTGTAGAACTTTCTGAATTTCATTCCAGTTCTAGAAGTATTTTTGGCCCAACATATGCTTGCTTAATTTGGTGATGACTATATCCCCAATCTAAAAAACACCACTTAAGATCTGATGCATGACATTCAACACCTTCATCAGTCGAGCAAATCCATCTGATTAGTTAGAACTGTCTGGTAGATATCACATTAATGGTCTGAATAGGATGAGAGGATGAAACCAAGAGGACTGAATTGACCGCCGTTTACTTTTGGAAAACTTATGATTGTAAAATATAATCTCGATCCCTAAATTGAGCAACGTGCAAAAAAAATCAATATCAGTCTTACTATAATTATACGTCAATCTGATATTCAAGTTGTTCTGATTAAGTTGCTGCATGAAAAATTCCAATTCTCTAGTGTTCCCCCCAATGATCAGGACATCATCAATGTACCTCATTCAAGTATCCGTATAAGATATAAATACATTTACAACTCATCTTTTCATGTAGATAATTTCTTTATTCATATCTTACTTGAAAGCAACTTTTCTCTGTGATCTGAATGTTATAGCAAGGAAGAATTAAATACACATAGGCATGTGTAAATAAGTCATCCTTAATAGAACAAGGACACTAAGAAGGAGGACATCCGTGACACCACAGAGTAGCATTATGGCAGCAACAATTATAATTGTTATTATTATTATTGTTACTGGATGCAAATGCTATGAGTGAATGCTGTGTAATATAGCCAGATGGTTCCTGATTCTGAACATCATAAACTTGTTATGTTCATATGGCTGATCATGGGCCTTCCTATTGGGAATGAAAAGCTTCAGGAAACAAATAAAAGATTGTGTTCCTACAGTAGATGTGGGCGATACATAAACATACCACAATAAAGATGCCGAAGGAAAGCTTTGAAAACACCATGTATTACCTGGATATTGCTACATTGACTGCAGAAAAACAGATGTCGGCATGGAAGAAGTCTTTGACATAACAATGACTCATGAAAGTAAATCACAATCATAGGATGCATGACACAAGGAGGAACTGTGTAATGTATACCTAGAAAACACAATCAATACTGTCATTTTCTTCTCACTAAAAAATAGGCACAAAGGAAGAAGGGGCTTGTGAAGTTTTCTTAACTATTTTCCTGTTTTTGCATGACAATATCATCATAAAGGAGAACAATGGGCACAACAATGAAACAGACAATTTTGGTATCTAGGGATAATCTTATTTGTTACTTGTAAAAAAGCAAACCATAATAACGACATTGTATGAAGGAAAAGTAGTGATCATAGCTCAGTTGTGAGACATAACAATGTTAAATGCCCAGGTGCATGTTCTAAATGTGCACACATCCACTCACAGGACACGCGAGCATTGGAGAATATCCAGTATTAAACGGTCATCTTTAAAAGAATTAGTTATGTAATCCCTTTTTATAGGGGAGAACATCTTACCCATTGCTTTTAAAGATGACTGAATAAAAGCTATGTTTTAATTTGGATCCAGTTTTCCATGTTCTGGATTAATGTTTAATACTGGATAATAAAGACATGTTGCAGGTGCTTGATACATGGGACATGACTCTCTACTTGATGTATTTTAGTATGACATGTGATTGCTTTAAAGGGGTTATCTAGGCTAACAGAAGAGGGACTCCTTTACCCCTCATAAATAGCGCCAATCCTGTCTAAGGGCTGTGTGTGTTATTTCTACTCAGTTCCATTAAACAAAATAAGGCTGAACGGCACTACCAGGCTCAATTTATCACTTTAATCTGCATGCTGCTTCTTGTTAGTCAACTGAATGTAACTATTGGAAAAGCATGACTCTACAGGTTTTGATTATTATTATTAATAATAATAATAATAATAATAATAATAACTTTATTTATATAGCGCCAACATATTCCGTAGCACTTTTCAAATTAGAGGACACATGAACAGACAATATGAGGCATTACAATGTGACAAAGAAATAAACATATCAAACAATAGGAGTGAGGACCCTGCTTGCAAGAACTCAAATTCTATGAGGAGATAGCGGGACAGAAGAGGTCAGAGGGCTTGTTTGTTACAATGGTCCAGCCATCTTTTAATAGAAAAGGTTGTGTAACTGAAGTTGTATGAACCCGTCACCAGCCTGTATCTATGAATAAACAGATACTAAGTGCAAGGAGTACAGTGTAACTTCTAGATGGAGAGGACATAATCTGAGGAACAGAGGAGGAAGGATAAAAGGTGTTATTGTTCTCCACCTCTACACACTACACTGTGATCAGGTCACGTGATAAGCCTGATCAAACAGATGTGATTTTAGGGCAGTTTTGAAGCTGCTGTAGTTGGGGATTAATCAGATTGTCTGGGGTAAAGCATTCCAGCGCACCAGTGCAGCTCGAGAAAAGTCTTCGAGACGGGAGTGGGATAATCGGATAACAGGATGCAAGTCTAAAGTCATTGGCAGAACGGAGAGGATGGTTAGGGAGGTAGACAGTGACGAGAGAGGAGATATAGGGGGGCGCAGCGCTATGGATGGGTTTGTGGGTCAGTATGATAATTTTATTGTATTCTGTGATGGATGGGCAACCAATACAGCGACTGACACAAGGTAGATGTGTCTGTGTACTGGTTTGACAGAAAGCTGAGTCTGGCGGCTGCATTCAGGACAGATTGTAGTGGGGAGAGTTTAGTAAGAGGAAGCCCAATTAGAAGAGAATTGCAATAGTGAAGACGAGAGAAAATCAGAGCGACAATGAGGGTTTTTGATGTTTCCACGGTGAGAAAAGGGCAAATTCTAGAGATGTTTTTAAGGTGCAGGTGGCAAAAGCGTGCAAGTGTCTGAATATGTGGGGTAAAGGTGAGATCTGAATCAAATACATCGCCCAGACAGCGGGCATGCGGGTAATAGTAAGGCCACAGACAGAAATGGAGATATCAGGGTTAGGTCGGTTAGTAGATGGAGGGAACACAAGAAGTTCAGTTTTTGAAAGATTCACTTTTAGATAAAGAGAAGATATGATGTTAGTGACAGCAGAGAGACAGTCACTGGTGTTCTGAAGTACTGCAGGGGTGATGTCACAGGATGAGGTATATAGTTGGGTATCATCTAGATAAAGATGGTACTGAAAGTCAAATTTGCGAATGGTTTGTCCAACTGGGGCTGTGTACAGAAAGAAGAGGAGGGGACCTAGGACCGAGCCTTGAGGAACCCCAACCGCAAGGGGCAGAGGAGAAGAAATAGCACCAGCGAATGATACATTAAATGAGCAGTCAGAGAGATAGGAAGAAAACCAAGAGAGAGCGGTATCCCTGTGGCCAATAGAATGGAGCATAGTGAGGAGGAGTTGGTGGTCTACAGTGTCAAATGCAGCTGAGAGATCCAGAAGAATGAGTAGTGAACAGTGGCGTAACTAAAGTCTTGTGGGCCCCTGTGCAATCGTTTGTCCAGGGCCCCCTACCTCATCCCTACAGTAAATTCTTGATAGTAATGGTTATGGCTGCTATTTACTTTAATCAACCTTAGTGTGGTTAGGGTAATCTGTGGGTCTCCTTGGCTTATGGGCCAGATGAAAGCGGCAATCTCAATACTGATGCCAGTGCTTATGGGCCTCCTAAGGCTCTTGGGCCCTGGTGCGACTGCAACCTCTGCACCCCCTCAAGTTATGCCCCTGGTAGTGAATAGTTCCCTTTAGATTTAGCCATCAAGAGATCGTTGGAGACCTTTGTGAGGGCCATTTCTGTATAGTGTAGTGCACCAAAACCTGATCGTAAAAGGTCCAGAAGAGAGTTAGCAGAGAGATAGCGGATTAGGCAGATCAAGAATTCCAGGAGTTTAGAGATGAAGGGGAGGTTAGAGACAGGTTGATAATTAGCAGCACAGGATGGGTCAAGGGAGGGTTTTTTCAGTAGTGGGGTTATGACAGCATGTTTGAAGGAGAAGGGAAAGATTCCAGAAGAAAGAGAGAGGTTAAAAATTTTAGTAAGGTGAGTTGTAACAGTAGGGGACAGAGACCGGAGGAGGTGTGACAGGATAAGATTGATTGTGCAAGTAGTGGGGTGAGAAGAAGAAAGCTGGGAGACTTCTTCTGTTACTGGGTGAAATAATGAGAGATCACAATGAGGAGCAAGGGAGGGAAGGGGACTCATGCCGATTGGAGAATGGGTTATTTCCTGACGGATGTTGTCGATTTTGTCTTTAAAGTACGTGGCCATGTCTTGAGCATTGAGGTCTGTGACAGGTACCCGCATTTTTGGCGTGAGGAGGGAGTGAAAGATGTCAAAGAGTCATTTATGGTTATTGGAGAGAGAAGAGATGAGAGAGGTGAAGTAAGCTTGTTTGGCGAAGTGAAGGGCAGAGTTATAGGCTTTGATTGTAGTCTGGAACCATGAAGGTGGACCACTAGACCGCTTAAGTCTGTATAGAAGCTGTACGATTTGACAAATCATAATTTGAATAACCATTTGCCAAGTTATGTCATTGGATACATTGACTTTTAGCAGTTTGCACACCCACCCAGAAGGGTTGGCACTGAAGAACCATAAGGGTAGAAGTTTCAGTATCCATCCAAGACTATTTCTTCTCTCTACATGTAATGCTTTGAGATGTGCCTAGATTAGCACAACTCCTCCTGGTAAGCAACCCATTTTCTACATTTATACTTTGATTTCCATGTCCTAATACTACACTGTGTAAGTGCCTGTCCCTCTGAGTCCAGCTTTATTATTTGCAAGTTATATTATTTTTAGTTTTAGATACACTGAGACATTAAAAATATTAGGTTAGGAAGGTGGACATAGCCTTCAAGTTTGACACCTAAGGGCACAGCCTGGTGTAAATTGCATGGGGGAAGAATGGTTGCTTTTAATACAAGAAGAACATTATGAATTTTTGGGACTATAACAATATAGGGTGGCATTGAGTCTTAACTAAAACAAGGGGGATTAGGGGCGTTAATGACTGGCTCTTTGCATTTGTTTTGCATGTGTTCGGTTTTTCTATTTTTTATGGCTGAGTGTGATCTGCTTTGCATCAGTTTTTAATTGCCAATGAAAAAACTGATGAATTTCACTTTTAAGACCCAACCCACTGATCTGGATGCAAAACGGACATGAATCCATTAAAAATAGATCCATTGATTTCTATTGGATCCGTGCTTAAATGAAAATGGACAAAGGTAGAGCATGTCAGTTTTTTTGAGGGCTGTGAAAAAAATGGACATGTGAATAGACACATTGAAATCAATGTGTTCTCACAACGGCTGCCAGATGTTTTTTTAGTGTGAATAAGACTTTGCAATCAAGCTATATGCTCTGCTTTTTTCTCCATCCTGATATTTGCATTTCTATAAGTAAATAGGATTGAGCTGTAATACCAGACATAGCCCATGAACAAGAGTGTCACAGTTAGTAGAAAGGTTGTCTAATCTTGAGAACACAAAATATGGCGCTCCTTTAAACCTTGGATGTTAAGACTTTTGCCTCAGCTCTTTAAAACCTTATGTTCAGGGCCCCCTTCAGCCACTTATGAGCATTATATTAGCAATACTGCTCTGAATGTTTTAGGCATCTTTGTTTCTGAACCACAATAGCTTTACAATCAGAAAAAGCATGGTCATACTTTAGGCTGTGTGAATGATTAAGGCTTTATACTTACAAATCTTACTCATTTTGCCAAAAGACAGACGATATTTAGACAATGTGACATCATCTGTTTGTGGATGGTGCTTAGTTTTGCATTTTTCTCTCAATATTTCCAAGACATTGGGTTTTATTGACTAAAATGTTTATTCATGAGGATTGCTTTGTAATTTATACTAAGATCCCAGTCTAGATATTTTAGGAATCGTGGGAAAACCCTGCAGAATGAAGCCTACAGCATTTACTGGCAGACCAGACCATTTCAGAGAATCCCCAATATACAAATGAAAAGTGATGATAACTGTGTCATAAAAATGCACATATTATCTTGTATGACTTGCCTGTATTCGGTATGTTAGTAAGGAAGAGGATGATTATTTTTATTCTGAACTCATTATTTTACATGAGTTTACTAAACAAATGTGGTAGCAAAGTGTTGCATGCCCATTTACAGGAAGGCCTCATTCACACATGTTGGCACTGGCATTCTTAATTAATTTTTTTTATTTTTCTTGAAATGTGTCTATAGAAAAGGGCATGAACAATATTGCATATAAGTATAATTTCTTTTTCCCAAGTATCTTTTTCCACTGAAATCACAGAAAAAATATACAAAGACAAAATTAGGAAAATCACATTTTTTGTATTCATTTTCAAAATTTTTGGTACCTTTCTGTTAAAGAAAGAAAAACCCACAGTAGTCACTGAAATAAACTGAAACTGACAAAAGTATTAATACATTTAAATTTACTGAAAATCAACTAATGAAAATGAGACATTGATTTTAAATTATGGTTCAACAGAATAATTTAAAAAAAACAAACTAATTGTAACGTCTCTGCCTGTTCGGGTCTCTGCTGGATATTGAGACTTTGTCCTTGCTAAGCTCTTCTCTTGCTACTAAAGATTGGGAATGCTCCTCTAGTCTTAAAACCCAAAAGTATCGGAAACGCCAGGCAAATAAAAAACTTTGTCTGGTCCACCAGCGCCTGTTGTTGTTCAGGGAGATCTAGAATACAAGGCAAAGAAAATACTGAATCCTTCTAAAGCTGGTTTGTCTGGTGAGGGTCCAGTGGCCCCTCATAAAAAAGGTGGTTACGGTAATGTCTCTGCCTGTTCTGGTCTCTGCACCTCCCTCTGCTCACATGCTGTGTCGCAA
This sequence comes from Leptodactylus fallax, assembly GCA_947044405.1. Classification (NCBI taxonomy): domain Eukaryota; kingdom Metazoa; phylum Chordata; class Amphibia; order Anura; family Leptodactylidae; genus Leptodactylus; species Leptodactylus fallax. The sequence goes on from CAMRHE010000024.1 coordinate 8,319,748, forward strand.
TTTTCAGTTTCAGTTTTGATTCCTTGCTTAGGATTCATGTTGCTCTGTCTGAACACTGCTCTATTACCTCTTCTCTGTAATTGATTTTATACCACACCCTTCTCCTACACCTTTGTTTCCCTCCACTCCTCAAATAGTTAATCTTAGCCTGACCTGTGTGATTGACAGCCTATCTACCAATCAAGTCTAGGGCACATTCTGGACTTCCTATAAACAGGTCATCTGCTCACACATGTTTGCTGGCTATTGAGACTTTGTCCTTGCTAAACTCTTCTCTTGCTATTATTGTATTACTGACTTCTGACCTCTGGCTTTCCATTTGACTATTCTCTTGGATTTCGATTTGGTACTGTTTGTCTCTATGGTTTGACCTTGGCTTGCTGACTCTTCTTCTGTGTTGTTTCTCTTGTCCTGTTCTGTGTAACACCTATTCAGAGAAGGGATTCCCTCCTAGTTGTACCTGCCTTTGTTACAGTTGTGGCAATTAGGTAGGGACAGGGGCTGGGTCGAGCTTAGGATTCACTGATTCTGTCTTTTTCTTCTCTACTTAGTTTCAGCAGCAGCACTAGGAAATTGCACAACTGGTAATTCCCTTACACTAATGGCCTGGATGAAAATGATGGTACCCCTAGAAAAGACTGAAAATAATTTGACTATATGGACATGTTATACTAAGGTGTGTACTATACTTAGCATCACAGGTATCTTCGCACTTGTAATCAGTCATCTGCCTATTTGTAGGGTGAAAAGTAGTCACTGCACTGTTTAGTATCATGGTGTGCACCACACTCAACGTGGACCAAAGAAAGGACAAACATCTCGAAATAGCTTGATGTTACTGTTACTACAGTTGCAAGTATTATTCAGAAGTTTAAGGTCTACAGTACAGTAGCCAACCTCCCTAGACATGGCAGCAAGAGGAAAATTGATGACAAATTGAAGAGATGGATAATAGGAATGGTAACCAAAGAACCCAGAAGAACTTCAAAAGAAAATAGAGATGGACTCCAAGGTCAAGGTAGATCAGTGTCAGATTGCATTATCCGTCACTGTCTTTGCAGTGGACTTAATGAAAGATGACCAGTGTTAGGAAACAAATCATAAAAATTTAGCCTAGAATTTGCTAAAATGCATATTAAAAAACCACAAAACTTCTGGGAGAATGTCCTTTGGACAGATGAGAGAAAACTCGAGCTTTTTGGTAAGTCACATCAACTCTGTGTTCACAGATGCAAAAATTAAGCATACAAACAAAAAACATTGTACTTATTGTAAAATATGGAGGAGGCCTGGATATGTTTTGGGGCTGCTATGGTGCATCTGTCAGAGGGTGCCTTGAATCTGTGCAGGCTATGATGAAACTCAAGACTATCAAGGCATTCTAGAGCAAAATGTGCTGCTCAGTGTCAGAAAGTTAGGTTTCAGTCACAGGTCATAGGTCCTCCAACAGGATAATGATCCAAAAAACACAGCTTAAGGCATCCAGAATGTGATTTTAGCTTTAGGCTAAGGTCCCACTTTGCGGAAAGGCTGTTTTTTTGCTGCATAAATCCAGGAGTTGCTACATAAGGAATGGGAAATATAAAGGAGGCCCATATGCTTCTTGCTTCTGGTCAATTGACTCCTGGGTTTATTTAAAAAAAAATTGCAAAATCTACAACAAAAAAGCAGCTTTTCCACAATATGAGGCCTCAGCCTTATACAATTTCTGATCAGTGTGAATAGGCCACACATGCCCAGAAAACTGACAATCATACTAACATGTAGGACGGCTTTACAGAGACTTTTTATCAATGTTTGAAGCACTATGAGATTCAACTAAACAGAATGAAAACATCTTCAGTGGAAACAGATATCAGAATCAGAAATTTGGGCTATCTCCATTTTATATGCATAAAACAATAAAGATACAATATATATTGAAAACATATAGACATGTTGTACAGGTAGAAATCTTTCATATTATCATATACATGGTAATTTTTTTGTTGTTGACAGCTATGACTCTAGTTTCCCCCATACGCATGCATACTTAGCTTGATCAAATGTGCATATGCTCTGAACAGTAAGAGAGGAACGTAAGTCAGTGTCAGACACCTGTTGTGACAGGTTATGTTCTCAAGATCAATAAGCATTGGGCATGTTGGATTTTAACATGTGCCATCAAGGGAGACTTGGGAGGCCCCATAAACATTAGATAGTCAGCTATCTAGCCAAAATTTGTACATCCAGCGAACATACGATGTATATGACTATCCTTGATAGATTTACATTTTTTCTAAATTCCTAGAAATGTTTCCTACCTATTCATCTGTGCATCTAGTGTTGCCAATATTCTTTCTGAATTGATTTGTATGCAACAAGTGGTTCTAATTTAGCTGTTATTCTTTTTATTATTTAGATTTTTTTCTTTATGCTGGTTCATTTTTATTTTGTTTGACAATGTTCTATTAAGGCAAACACATACTTAAAAAAACTACACTACATTTGTGAATCCATTATTGCTTCTGGAAGTTGTTTATGTCTGGAGGAAGATATGCATGACAAAACAATATGCTTTAACAGCACACAAAAAATACTACAAAGCTTCTCCATATTTGGAAATCTCAGATGTTATTTAAGGCATTGTTTTTCCTGTCTGTTCCTTCTCCTTTTTGGCTTTGAACCAGTTAGAAACACACACGTCCTGTCACATGGGTTCCAACGCGGCCTTGACACACGTAAACAATCAGGAATGTGGCAAAATGCAGTAGACGCAATCAATGAATACATAGTGTAAAAGTATAGAGGAAGCTGAGCCATCTTATAGTCAGAAGAGAATTTTATGTGTTACAGATAGTGCTAAGGATAGTAAGCATTGCCTGCCAACATGCATTATTGTTGAGCAACCAAATTGGTCACACATGAACTTATCAAAGCACATGACACTAACCAATATTCATTCCTGCTGATAATGCTATCGCTTACTGTACTGAAAGGAGACAAATTCTGTGAGTGAGTTAACATTACCCCTAGTGTTATTTTCCACACATATATATTACTATATACCGCTTTTTAACTATTTTTATATTCCTTTTTGGTAATAATGGTATAGCAATGTAAATATTCAAGCACAGAGGATTGCATGAAAGATGAAGTAGCAAAGATACAAAGCTGAATGAACAAGAGAGGGATATTGTAAATGATGTGGGCTTACTGCTTGATAAGTGGGTAATGCCTAATCAAGGGGCGATGCCAGGGGCACAACCAATCACACTGTGTGGCCTTCGGCTTCTTCTAATCAAGATTATGTGATTATGCAGCACGACCAATCTGTCAAAATTATTTATCCTTTGCTTTCGCAAGTTAGTAAACAGGATAATGTCACCATTTGCCTTTTCATAGTTGGCTATTTCAATGACACAGATTTTAGGATTCAAATAATGTCAATATATATACATAAGCTAATGTAGATATTTTTATTAACACACAATTAATTTTCAGACTTATGTTATTCTTTTTATATATTCTGTTACTTTCATGTTGCTAGTAAGCTAATAATCTACACTACACAGGCAAAAGTATATAGGCACCCCTCCTTATTACAGATTTCAGGTGTCAGCCACACCCAATGCAAACAGGACATAAGCCAAGCACAGGTGGTAGAATGGGTGCGCTGAAGAGCTCAGTGACTTTAAGGCCGAGGCCCCACTTGCAGAATAGCTGCTTTTTTTGTTGCAGCGTAAAAAAATGCTGTGAAAATGCATTGCAATTGTTTTCATAGCGTTTTTCATTGCATTTTAGTTGCATTTTTCTCTTTTTTTTTCTTTTTAATTTTTTGTGTTTTTTCTTTTCCTATTAAACCTATAGGGAAAATGCTTACATTTTTAAAATTGATATACTGTATTTTTTGAAAATGCAGCTTTTCCACACTTTTTTTTTCAGCAATGTGTGGATGGAATTACCTAAAATCTCATTCTCTTTGCAGACACTGTAAAAAGCAGCATTTTTCCACAATGTTTTTTAGCTGTGGTTTGCTACGTGGGGACTTAGACTAAGGCCCCACAATGCAGAAAAGCTGCTTTTTTTTTGGCTGCTGCAGAAATTCAGCAGAAAAAAAAACGCTGCGTTGTACAGTACCAGAAAAGTGAATTAGATTTTCTCATTTTCACATTGTGGAATAAAAGAGCTGCAGAAAAGCTTCTTTTTTTAAAAAACGCCTGTGTTCTTCAAAAACGCAGCATGCTAATTTTAGCTGTGAAATCAACGTATTGCAATCTATGGGAGATTATCTACATTACTATTGAGGCTGGACCTCAATAGTAATATTCCTATTACTAATAATATTCCTTCATAAGGCTCCCGGCTGTCAAAGGAACAGGTCGGCTCCTGCGATCTCGCCGCTCGTGCGGGAGCCGACCTGCAACGTGAAAGGTACGGGGCCGGTGGAGACCGGCCCCGGGGATAGTTGCTCTGCTTTGGGGGGGGTGTATTTCGGGGGGCTATAGGGACTGTAGCTATAGTATAGTAGCTATAGGCAGTTGGGACCGGCCCTAGGGACTGGGGGGGGGGGAAGCGGAGGTCACACTTAGCAATGCACATGGTCAGAGTCCACTCTGATGGCGGGCATTAACCCCGGGTTGTGCTACTTTGGTGGAAAGGAGGAGGGGGTCACGCTGAACAATGCCCATGATCAGGGTAGAAAATGATCGTGGGCATTAACTCCGGCGGTTCTGCTGCTATGGTGGGAAGGAGGGGGGGATCACGCTGAACAATGCCCGTGATCAGGGTAGAAACTGATCGCGGGCATTAACTTCGGGTCTCTGCAGAGACCCGGTACGGCAGCAATGGTATCCGCTCTGCAGCAGAGCGGCCGCCATCTTTAAGGACCCGGCACCAGCTGTAATCGCACGGCAGATATCTGGAAGGGGTTAAATTAGCTACGGGCTTATTTTTGGAGTAGGGCTTATATTTCAAGCCTACTCCAAAAAACCTGGAAAATCTAGCTAGGGCTTATTTTCGGGGTAGGTCTTATTTTTGGAGAAACACGGTATTTTATGGCCATGTTCTCGAATCCCTCCATACATTGAAATGTATGGGTGATCTGTGAAAATGGGTGCCCCTGGGGTGCAAGACAGCTGTGAAAAATGGATGTTTTTCACTGCTGTTTTGAACCACTTTCGTGTGTACCTAGCCTTAGAATAGGATGACAAGCTCATACAGATTTAATATCCTATATAAATACATTTGGATATATAGTGTATATTTTGGTGCATCAAACATTAACTATAATAAATAAAGTTTAACTATTAAGTTTATACATGCTTTATCATTTAGGGATTGTCAGAGACTTCTATCAGAAACATTTGTGTCTGGTATTGTAGCTCAGGTAATAAAGCTGAGCTGCAGTTCCAGATACAACCTCTAGAGAAGGGTGGTGCTATTGCATGCAAAAGAAAACAAATTCTGGCTAAGACCACACGCAGGGAGCCGCAGCCGAAAAACGCGGCTGAAAAGACCGTGGTGGAAACTCATAGCAGTTTTTTTTCGCAGTGTTTTTCACAGAAAGACAAAGAGTTTTCTTCTGCAGACTTTCTGTCTCTATTATACCTCTATGGAAAATACTAGCGTTTCCGTAGGCATAATTGACATGCTGTGATTTACAAAAATGTGACGATTTTTGAAATTGCAGCATTTCCACTGTACATTTTTTTCTGCAATGTGTGTATGAGATTAGCCAGAATCCCATTTACTTTGCAGGTACAATAATACACAGTGTTTTTGCTGCCACATTTATACCGCGGCCAAAACGCTGTATATTCGCAACGTGGGTCCCTGGCCTCTGACTCCTTAGAAGGAGAACACATATATAGAAAGGCTTGCCATATTAATTAGTGTTAAATTAAATTTGTATCAGCCCCTTTACCTTTGGTTATTAAACAGGGCAGATGACACAATTATCTGCAATACAAGTCATGTGTAAGAGCCTTAAAACAAGCTCTCAATGACTTTCCTATAAGCCCGTGTCAATAAACCTCTTAAGGCATTAACACAGTTAATAAATGATTTTGGCTGTCATCTGATAAAAGGGTATGTGATAATAAGGTTAAACTTTTTTCATGGCCCATTATTGCCACAGATTGCTGGTTAACTCTTTGGAGCACATTTTTAATTGAAACTTAACTGAAAATAACATGAGATAAATATAGAGGTCAGAGCAATTACTGGGACTAAATCCTTACTTTCAATGTTCCTGAAAATTACATCTTTCCAGCATCTTGAAGCCAAGTATGTCTTCATTTCTGAGTGATTGAAATCTGTGTCTTATTGATAAAAGTTAACCATTTTAAACTTAAAAACGTGAGTTGCAAACTTGCAATGAAGCATAAGGATTCCTTTATATTTACTTTTATTGCTTAGCTTTTCTTCTTGTCTATAGGCATGGACCATTATGGATAGTGCACAGACACATGCATTCAATTTGCAGTATGTTCTATATGCAGTACGGGTATTTTTCATCTTTTACAGTACAGCTCAGCACACATGTTTTTTTCATATTCTTTATCTTTTGCAACACTTGGGCTATAGATAAAATAGTATATCAGTTATAAATTCAGTTGTTGTCCCCTGGTGACCAACAGTTAATGTCCTCAAAAGATACAGGTTTTTTACTTATATGTAGACAGACACAAAAGCATACAAGAAATTGGTGGCCATGAATACAAAAGTATGGCTGTGTGTATGGGCCCATTGAAATATATGGTTGTGTGAATGTTCAATATCAGTGTTGTGTTGGAGACTTTAATAGGAGTAGAGACATACTGTCATGGCCACAAACTGATGAAGCGATGCAGAAATAGTCATCTTTTGATAGATATGCAAATAAGCCTGCAAGTGCACTGGAGGTAGGCCCTATTTACTAGATTTGCCTAGATTGTTTAGAGATACGAAACTGCAGGTGGACGTTATCCTGATGCATCAGACTGAAAAGGCCGTGCGTGGGACTCAGGCTAATTTTTATAGATATGCTAAAAAACCTGACAAATTATTGGCCTCTAAATTGCGTGCATGTCAGAGGCAGAATGCCATCTACCAGATCCGTGGGTCAGGTGGTGCCTTGACTTCCAATCCTAACTTTATCTATGCTCACTTTCACCAATTCTATGAGAAACTATACTCGGCCCCATCCGCAGCCAGTCCAGCGGAGATCTCCTCATTCCTTAGCTCCCTTAATCTCCCGTCTCTCACCATTTCTTAGGCATCTTCCCTAAGTGACCCCATCACTTCTGAAGAATTGGATGCAACCATTGATAACCTTAAGAATGGAAAAGCCCCGGGTCCAGACGGTTTCTCCTCCCTCTACTATAAGAAATTTAAAGGGATCCTCTCTCCTCACCTCCTTTTGATGTTTAGTTTCAAAGGTATGTATTAAATTACAACAGAATAAAAAAAAACCCAAAAACACATTAAACAGCATGTCAATCACAAACAGTAAGAATTTGACATAGAGTATGCATTAAATGTCAAAGAAGACATAATATAACATATGATAGCATTTACGAGATCAAGAGTAAACAAGGGAATAATAAAAAAATAAAAATCAACCGGAATCAGGAAAGGAAAGGGAGAAAAATAGCTCTACAATGGACAACGGCAGCAGGAGTGACTACTAAGAATCCAGCAGAAGGGAAGGGTGGGGGAGTGAGGACACAATCCAGTCACAAGGAGTACAGATTTTGTCAAAGATCGGGCAAGTGTCAGAAATAGTGGAGTTACTCTTCTAGTGAAGCATCATTATATCAACCCGTCACATAACCTCAGCCACTGAGAGAAATGATTTTCTCCAGTTGGAGGTCCTTTTGATGTTTAACTGTGACCCTGTAACTTACCTAAAGCTCCCAACTGATTCCTCATAGCCTATTCGCATTTGTTGGGGCACTCTCCAGGATTACCTATTGTCCCCTTCCTTATTTGCTCTGGCTATTGAGCCCTTGGTGATTGCTATTCGGTCCCATCCGGACATTCGAGGTGTACAGTTTGGGGACTGCGAATATAAATCTAACCTTCATGCTGATGATATGCTTTGATGATATTAATTAATACAGTCTCCCGATTCACCAGTCTTTCGGGTCTTAGACTTAATACATCTAAATCGGAAATTATGCATTGTAAAGTCCCCCCAGCTACTGTCGAACTGATCTCCCTGAACTTTGGCTTTCAAACTAGAGACAAATACCTTCCCTACCGACGCATTAACCTATGTAACACCCTGGAAATGCACTTTAAGTGGAATTATGCAATATTGATACCGAAGCTCTTGATGGATCTGGTTGCATGGCATTGCCCCACTCTTTCTTGGATAGGACTCAGTCAAAATGGTCACCCTACTCCGTATCCTTTACTTTTTCTGAACCCTCCCAACCCCAGTGTCCTCTGCTTCCCTATCTTCCTTGCAAACTGAGATATTTAACTTTATATGGGCCTATAAGAGACTTCTTATACGACCCCATGTCATGTATTTTCATAAGAAAGTAGGTGGCCTCTCAGTTGCCCACCTACAGTATATAAATATTATATTGACGTCCGACTATCTCAGCTCAGTGCTATTCATAATGAACACGACTGTCCCCAGTGGGTAACATTGGAATCTGCATTGGTGGCCCCGGCCTCCTTGCAGGTTCTTTTATGGGCCCCTATGTCAGCTGCCTGTACCCTTCCAGCTGCCGCCAAGGTGACAGACTATATGTTGCAGCTGTGGTGGAGGGTTCACTTTCAGTATTGATTACAGAGCTCGATCTCCATATTTATTCCATAATCCCCTCTTTCCCCCTGGTCTCTCCCCGGAGGTGTTTGTTTGCCTGGTTTTGCTGTCTTAACGACTTTCTTTGGAGTCGGCAAGTTTTCACCAAACATTGTTTTAATAGCACATTTTCCCTCCTTCAGAGGCTTTTCGGACTGTGCAGGTTTTCCATTTCTTACGCTCTCGCACCCCACTCAGTCCGGAGGTATCCCCAACTAGCTTCGAGAGACTGTGCGTGTTTAGAGCGGCTGATAGGTGCTCCCTCTCCTTTATCTATAGCTTGTTTAACACCCCCCACCTGACGGTAAGCTTGACTTTATGGTCGCCTGGGAGCAAGACCTTGACACTACCCTGACCCTGGTTCAATGGTTCGACTGTTGCTCATCAATTAGCAAAGGCAGTTGCCAGGTTACCCTCATGGAATCCTCTCTAAAAGTGCTCAATAGGACATATGTAGTCCCACATTGACTTCATTACTTTTTTCCTACTGTCTCATCACTTTGCTTTAGGGTTGTAATGACTTAGGCACTACCTTCCATGTGGGTGGTCCTGCCCTCAGGCCCAACACTATTGGTTGGCTATGCATAGGATGGTGCAATGGCTCTTTGGACAGTCTTTCCCGTTTCAGGCCCCTATATTTCTTCTCAATCTTAAACCCTGTAGTTTTAACTATGCTCAATTTAAGCTATTTCAATACATTTTATTAGCAGCCCGGATTCACATCGCCTCCAACTGGAGAAATTAATTTGCCTGAGGTTGCTCCATGAGAAAATTAATTCCATTATATCTGATACTCATCCGATGTTTGGCAAGGTCTGGGCACCTTGGGTCAATAGGTCTCGTATCCCAGGCCTCCCATGCTGTCTCCAACTCTAACGCCACAACTGGACTGAATCCTAGCCTTCCCCTTCCCTCCACCCAGGCGGATCTGTGGTCGCTCTACCTCATTGCAGTAACCCACCGTAGTGCTACATCTTCCTTCATTCTCCCTCCCGATCTAGATTGTTTTTATGTTTCTATTTTCTCTTTGTTCCCCCATATTCTTTTTGTATATTGACTTTTGATGTATGGTTTTGATGTCTGATGCCTTCTCTGTCAATTTATTACTATGTTTCGATTGACATGTAACCTGTTATGTTTTTCTTTTTTTTTTCTTGTAATTTAATAAATACCTGAAACTATAAAAAGTTTTTAAAAAAGTGAATATGTAAGTGACTATTTAGACATTATTCTTCACGCCCAAGCATCTCATAATTCTTATAAACCATATCTTTCGCTTTCTAGGAAAAAGTATCACTTAAAAGTATACTGTGACATCAGGATCTTCTAATACAAGGTAAAGCCACTCATAAAACAAGTATTTTTGGAACATGAATCATTCATTCATTCACCTTTATGTTTCATTTTCATTTCTTGGAAACAGATATTTGGTTGCCTTAGACCAGGAGTGCTAAAAGAAGGGGTTACATTGGCAGACTGTGCTACTACAATAAAACCTGCTTGAAGAATAATCAGTAGACTATAATACAAACTTTTAGATCATTTCTTTGTGCAAGAGGGCCAACTCATATAGAAATATGGAGTTTACTATACTTTATTATTGACCTGGTATTGTTTAATTTAAAAAAAAAAATCATAAAAATGTTGCTAGACAGTTGAGCATGTTTTTTCATCTTGGTGTTTTGAGCATGCAAATAGATTTTCATTTTTTTTTTTTTTTTTTTTTTTATAAAGAAGTCTATAGAAAACCGCCTGGAAAAAATGGCCAAGCAAGCAGCATTTTAAATAAAAAGACAAGGAAGTATGACAAACCCATATTGCTTGTATAGCAACCTATTCACATATCACCTTTGTAATAGCCTGTTTTCCTATTACCCCTGTAGTAACTTATTCCCACCTTTGCAGAACCTCTGTAGTAGTCAATAGCAACAGAAATAGCCCAATTTCCTATGACTGTTGTAGCATTTTCCACATGACCACTGCTGTATCACATTCCCCTATCACTTTTATTATATGCCAATTCCCTATTCCCTCCTCTATTAGATTATTGCTATATTATTATTATTCCTCCATCATAGTTAATTTCACATTAACAATTCTCTTTCTAAGAAATAGTGTCCTTTACAGGGATAGGTTGGCAGTATATCAACATGTGTCATAAAAATCAAGTGAGGTATAAGTAGAATGCCTTCATTGACATCTGCAGGAATAAAGTCCTTTACAGCCAGTGAGAACCAATCGGGCAGAATTGGGACCTGAAAGTGGCCCTGGAAAAAAAATATAAAAGTGGCCCCATTTTATAGGCAGACTCGATGCAAGTAAGCGGAGTCAATACAAGTAGCTCCTCCATGTAAAGCAATCCTGTGTAAAGTAATTTTTGCACATGGCTGCTTTACATGGAGGGAGAAGCAGCAGTCCTATGTATGTAAAGTTATAAATAGTGGGGTCAGGGTGGCAATTAAGCTGTAGCTGCAGCAGCCGCCATCAAAGAGCACACAGTGCTTAGGTTCTCAGAACCTATGCACCCCACATGATGGCTGAGGCCAATCAGCAGCCTCAGCGGTTGCTGGAGAGGGACTGGTGATGTATGTGAGTGACATCACTGGTCCTTCTCCAGTGACCGCCTAGTTGGCCTCAGCAGAAATGTGGGGTGCAGGGAAAATGAGGCATGGTGTGCGCAGGGCCGGTTTTAGACAAAGTGGGGTCCTGGGCAAAATTAAAAGCGGGGCCCCAAATGCTGATATGCAAACAACACCATCGTCTTCCAGTCGCAACCCCCATAATAACGCCTCCTTTCTGCCAACAAAAAAGTAATAACAAGCCCCATTTTACCACACACAATTCAAATGAGCACCTTTGTACCATCTAATAGATTTTTGCACTTAGTCATCAGTTATTATAGCGCCTCCTTATAAATAATAGTCCCTGCTTATAAATAATATTACACCTCTATCAGTAATAGCTCCCTTATAAATGATAAATAGTGCCCTGTATCAGTAATATTCCTCCTTATCAGTAACAGTCACCCCGTAAAAATAATACTGCTCCCTTATAAATAATAGCCCCCTCATAAATAGTTACCCTTATAAATAATAGTCCCCATTATCACTAATAGCCCCCTTTATAAATAAGCCCACTTAACAATTATACCCCCCTTATAAACAGTTCCCCCCTTATAAATAATAGCCCATCTTATAAATAATAGTTCCCCCTTATAATAGCCCCCTCATACTTAAGTTTCCCAATTAAATATAGTAACCCACCCTTATATATAATAGTTCTCTGTTATACAGTGTCGGACTGAAGGGCCTTAGGCCCACCAGAGGATCTTGTTCTGGGCCCCACCCAACATCTTCCTGCTAATAGCCTACACCACGGCTCCTTCACTGAAGTCTTACATATGTGCTGACTATCTGGTGTTACTGAGTATGTTCCCAGTATAGTCAGCCCCTATAGTACTGTGCAGGCCCCAATAACTACATGGCCAGCTCATGCACAGTACTGTATGGGGAATGACATGGCCATGGAGCACTACACGTATGTGCAAGATTATAGTGAGGGAGCTGTGATGCAGACATAGCACATAGGGCTGCCAGCAGGAATTTTGAGCCCCCCCCCACAGTATAATGCTCCACATGGTATATAGTTCTCCACAGTATACGATACTCCCGAGCCCTCCACAGTTTCCCCACATGGTATATAATGCTCCACAGTGGCCCCACACAGTATAAAATGCTCCCCTGAGCCCCCCATAGTGGCCCCACATGGTATATAACGCTCCACACAGTATAATACTCCACAGTGGCCCACAAAGTATACTACCCCTTAGTGGCCCCAGATAGTGCAATATGCTCCCCAGCAGCCCCACACAATATAATATGCTCCATACAGTATAATATGCACCCCACAGTGCCCCCCAGTATAATGCTCCACAGTGGTCTAACATAGTATAACATGCTCCACAATGGCCTCCACACAGTATGATATACTACCCAGAGGGGTTCCCCCAGTATAATGCTCCACAGTGGTCCCCCCGAGTATAATGCGCTACAATGGCCCCACAGAGTATAACATGCTCCCGAAAAGCCCCACACAACATAATACACTCCACAGTGGCCCCACACAGTATAACCGGCTCCCCACACTGCCCCTTCCCCCCAGTATAAAGCTCCACAGTGGCCCATAGTATAATATGCTCTCCAGAGGGCCCCCACTAGTATAATGCTCCACAGTGCCCCCCCCCCAGTATTTTGCTGCACAGTGGCCCCACGCAATATATTATGCTCCCCAGAGCGTCTCCCAGTATAATGTTCCACAGTAGGCCCCACGCAGTATAATATGCTCCCCAGAGGGCTCCCTAGTATAATGTTCCTTAGTTCCCCCCGCAAAATGCCCCACAGTGGCGCCACACAATATAATATGCTCTGCTGATGGCCCCCCCAAAATAATGCTCCACAGTAACCCCACTCAGTATAACATACTCCAGAATGGCCTCCACACAGTATAATATACTGCCCAGAGAGGTTACCCCAGTATAATGCTCCACAGTGGCCCAAAACAGTATAATATGATCTCCAGAGCCCCCCCCCCCCCAGTATAATGCTCCACAGTGGCCCAAAACAGTATAATATGCTCTCCAGAGACGCCCCCCCAGATAGCATATTATAGTGTGTTGGGCTACTGTGGAGCATTATACTGGGGAGGGGGCCCTCTGGAGAGCATGTTATATACTGTGGGGCCACTTTGGAGCATTATACTGGGGGGCCCCTCTGGAGCGCATAATGCTCCAAAGTAACCCCACAGAATATAACATGCTCTCCAGAGGGGCCCCCAGTATAATGTTCCACAGTGGCCCAAAACAATATATATGCTATCCAGAGGGGGCCCCGTAGTATAATGCTCCACAGGGGGCCCACACAGTATAATATACTATCCAGAGGGAGCCCCCTAGTATAATGCTCCACAGTGGCCCTACACAGTATAATATGCTATCCAGAGGGGGGCCCCCTAGTATAATGCTCCACAGTGGCCCTACAGACTCCGTCAGTGCTACTATTATATTATACTCTGGGGTCTCTTCAGACCCCAGAGTATAATAATCGAAGGCCCAGAAGAGATAAGGGAAAATAACAAACAGTTATACTTACCTTGTTCTTACCTCTGCTGGGCCTCCTCGCGCTGCTCCGCTATCACCGCCGGCGACCGCTTCCTCTTTTCTGCGGCTGACATCATGCGTTGTGGACGTCATCGCTGAGGCCTGTGATTGGGCCTCAGCGATTACGTGAGGCAGGCTGTCAGCACGCCCCACGTGACCGCTGTAGCCAGGCCTCAGCGGTGATGTCCGGAACGCCGGAAGATGACGTCGGACGCCAAGCCAAGGACAGGTGAGTAAAAATGTTTGTTATTTTCACTCACATCTGAAAGGGACCCTGCGGCACATGACGCTGGGTCCCTTTCTGTTATTAATATGGCCGTCTTGACTCCGGGATCCCGAGTAATCAGGCTCCGGATCCCAAGGGCCCCTTTGGGGACGGGGCCCTGGGCAGTTGCCCAGTTTGCCCCCCCCCTAACGCCGGCCCTGGGTGTGCGACCAAATGGGTTACAGTATCAGACACTGGAACACTGGGGACAAGTGAGTATTTTTTTTTTTCTTAATGTTACACCTCTTTAAGAATAATGTCCCATAGTACACACAGTATAATGTCCCACATTGGCCCTCACACATTATAATGTCCCATAGTGGCCCCTACACATAGCATAATTACCCATAATGACCCCTCCACACAATAAAATGTCTCACAGTATACTCTGCACATAGTATAATGTCCCATAGTGGCCTCTCAACACACTATAATGCCCTATAGTTGCCCCTCAACACAGTAAATAATGTCTCATATTGGCCCCTTCTCACACTATAATTTTCTATAGTGGCCCATACAGTTTTCTTTATCAATGTTCCAAAAATTTAGGGTTCGGAAAAACCCTAAATTTTGTGTGTGTGTGTGTGTGTGGGGGGGGGGGGGGGGTTCACCATTCATGAATCGTTATTATACTCTGGGGTCTGAATAGAATAATATCCTGAGGCCCAGGGGAGGGGATTAAACATAAAAAACAGTGTTACTTATCTCTCCTGGGCTCTGGTGCAGGTCCTCTGGCCTCTTCTGGTCTTAGAGACGTCATGAATGATCTCTGATATCATGAGACCAGAAGAGGCCAAAAGACCTGCACCAGAGTGCAGGAAAGTTGAGTAACACTGTTTGTTATGTTTAATCACCTCCCCTGGCTCTCAGCATATTATACTCTGGGGGCTGAAGAGATTCCAAAGCATAATAACAGTTTCAGTTTGGACCTCTTTGGTCTGAACGAAACCGCTGGGTGAACCTCGTGCTACTAATCTTACGAGGTTCATCCAACCCATACTCTCAGTTCTGCCAGTCGGCCTCTGCTGTGAGGGTATAGAGCGGGGGCCACTGAGCTGCACTCTGTCGCAATATTCAAGGTAAGGGGCCTGGGGTCATTTAGTTCATATTCCAGTTGGCCCACTGGGAATTTTCTCAGTGAAATACATGACCATTCTGCCCCTGGAACCATTACAATGGGACATAGTTACATAACCATTATCTTTGTTTCAAAGTATCATTAACTCCTTCCCGACATCCGCCGTAATAGTACAGCGGATGTCGGGTGTTTACATATGGTGGCCACTCGGGAGCTGAGTGGACACCATAGCTGCTGGGTCTCTGATGTTTTATACAGCAGAAACCTGGCGCTAATGCCCGTTATCAGTGCCCGCACTGATCGCGGGCATTAACCCCTCTGGCGCCTCAGTCAAAGCTGACCAAGGCGACATTTTACTGACAGTGCCCGGGCGCCGCCATTTTGCCGGGGATCCCATTGCTATGACAGCCGGGAGCCTTGTGAAGGCTCCCAAACCTGTCATTCATCAGTTTCTATTGCAGGCTGCTCAATGCAACCTGCAATAGAAGCGCCTTTTTTTGCAATGAATTGCAATGCATTAGCATTGTAATGCATTGCATTAGTGATCAGACCCCCTGGGGTTCAAGACCCCTAGGGGGTCTAATAAATGCAAAAAAAAAAAAAAAAAATTTAAAAATATTAAAAGTTCAAATCACCCCCCCCCTTTCCCTAGAACACATATAAAAGTACTTAAATACTGTAAAACACATACACATTAGGTATCCCTGTGTCCGAAAATGCCCGGTCTACAAATCTTTAAAAATATTTTTCCCGTACGGTAAATGCCGTAGCGGGAAGAAAAATCAAAAGTGCCAAACCGCTGTTTTTTCACTGTTTTGCCTCTGATAAAAATTTGAATAAAAAGTGATCAAAGCAATAGAAATTCCCCAAAATGGTGTAACTAAAAAGTGCACCTGGTCCTGCAAAAAAAAGACATGGAAGTATAAAAAAGTTACAGGTGTCAGAATATGGCGACTTTTAAAAAAAAAAATTTTATTGCACAGTTTTGGATTTTTGTTAAGGAGTTAAAATGTAAATAAAACCATATAAATTTGGTATCCCCGGAATCATACTGAAACATAGAATACAGGCCACATGTCATTTTGGATGCAGAGTGAACGCCGTAAAAACAAAGCCCGTAAGAAAGTGCACAAATGCACTTTTCCTTCAAATTCACCCCATTCTGAATTTTTTTCCAGCTTCCCAGTACATTATACAGAATAATAAATGGTAGCATCATGAAGAAAAATTTGTCCCACAAACATTAAGCCCCCATACGGCTCTGAGAGCGGAAAAATAAAAAAATTACGGGGTTTGGAGGGGGGGGGGGGGGGTCAAAAACGAAAATTGAAAAATTCCTCTGGCAGGAAGGGGTTAAATATGTCCTATTGCGTGTGGGTAATATAAATAAGTTGCAGGTCACTTTAGCCCTATGTATATTTCTATTTTAAAATAATCGAAAAAGAATCACTAATATGTAAAATTATTATACAACATACATCTCCCAAAGTTAAGACTTTTACAGCAATAAATTAGGTTATATATAAACAGTAATAAAAAAAAAGATATGAAAACTGTACTTGTGAAAACTGCTAAGTGGAAAAACTTGGATGAAATGTCTAAACACTTAGAAGTAGTAAACAAGTAGAAAAAGATAATCTGTTCACTCTTTGAAACTGAATAAACAAGTCATTGATATAAAGTTCAATCTTAAATCTTTTGCTGTAATTGATAAACCCCAGAGGCCACAAGGTGCATGGAGAACATTTCATAAGATATTCTTTATGTTAAAGAAGGACAATAAATCTATCTAAACAACATTACATTTTGGGTATGTTTATAACAAGCCTCTAGTTTCCAGCAAATTTTGAAAATATGGAGCACAGAACACATTTTGCAATATTTTAGAATGTTAACAAAAAAGGAATAACAGATTTTTTTTTTTATTATTTTTATCCTTTTTTAGTTATGTAGCACAGAATTTATTCAATTTTAGCACTAACAAAAATCGATAATTATATGCAGTATCATGTAACAAACATTGCATAATAAAGATAAAGTAAAAGTGAGTTATATATAAGTCAATTAAGCTAGGTTCACACCTTTATTTGGGTTTCCATTCGTGGGGTCCACTTGAAGATGAACTGAAACCTAATCCGCTTAAAAAAAGCGGTTACCTGCGGAAACCTGTGAGCCCCATAGACTATAATGGGGTCCGCCAGGCTTCCACCCAAAAAAGGCGGAAAAATGAGGAGAGAAAAGTCTATGCGCATTTTTTAAGCGGATTCGGGGACAGAAATCCCGAACGTAGACCGGGTGCAGGTATGAATCAAGCCTCATATATTTACAGCATTCTTAAGCTGTCACAATGAAAATGCTGTCAGACCTATCTATATATTAGATTTATATATAGGTCATCAATATCAGATCTGTCGGATCCAACATTCTAAATCCCCACTGATCAACTGTTTGAACTGGATATGGAACTCAGGTGAGTGCCACTCCTGCGCTTTACAGACCAGTGATACTATATTCAATCATTACATAGGCTGTTTGCAACTCACTACTATTGAAGTGAATAGAGCTGAGCTGCAATACCAAGCAAAGAATCTATACAGCTGAATGAAAAGTAGAAAAAAAGTTATGTCCTCATAGTCAAAATTGACTTGTTCAAGTTTGGCCTTGAGGACATAACTTTTTTTATTTTTTATTCAGCGTAGCTATACAAGTCTTTTTTTCTACTGGGTGCAATTAGTGAAAACCATGGATGATGGAAGGAGAAGTGGGAAGGCTGAATGCACCTTTTTTAATGGGTCATTATAATGCCTGCATGTGACATTATTATAACTACTTTCTCCATATGCTGTAATGTCAAAGGGTACCAAATTATCTTTTTGTGTGCATTTTCCCTTTGCCATGATGTCACAATGGCCATTATCCTTGTGCTGTGACATCACTGTGTTTATTATTAATCCTGCACTGTGACATGACTGAGTGCATTATTCCTGTATTGTGATATCACTGTATGCATTATGCTTTTACTGTGACATCACTGTGTACATTATCTGTACTGTAAAGTCATTGTGTGTTATCCCTCTGTGTAAAAGAGACCAAAATGATCTTGCACATTTTCACATTTTGAACTTATTGCTTGAGATGGTCATGGTAGAGTGGGGCCTCATGGTTACTTGTTAAGCCCTAATGTAGGTGCCATATATTGAAACAAATCTTCATATACAAGAGCACATACATACATACACTTGAACATATATACAGAAATGTATGTAAAAAAAAAAAAAAATTTACATGCAGATACAGTTAGGCAACAAA
This sequence comes from Leptodactylus fallax, assembly GCA_947044405.1. Classification (NCBI taxonomy): domain Eukaryota; kingdom Metazoa; phylum Chordata; class Amphibia; order Anura; family Leptodactylidae; genus Leptodactylus; species Leptodactylus fallax. Next base: position 8,338,334 of record CAMRHE010000024.1, read on the forward strand.
TATTTGGACAGTGACACAATCTCCATGATTCGGACTCTACATTACATTGCATGTAAAATGAAACAACGGAGATGCAATTGAAGAGTTTACCTTCAGGTTTCATGCAAGGGGATGAACAAAAATATTCTGTAAAACGTTTAGGAATTGTAAACATTGTTCTACAAAGCCTTCTCATTTCAGGGTCACAAAAGTAATTGGATACATTAACATTACCACAAATAAAATGTTCATTTTTAATACTTTGTAGAGAATCTTTTGCAGACAACGACTGGTACTCATGGACATCACCAAACCTTGGGTTTCCTCCTTTGTGATGCTTTGTCAGACCTTTACTGCAGCTGATTTCAGTTGTTGCTTGTTTGTGGGTCTTTCTACCTTAAGATTTGTCTTAAGCAAGGGAAAGGCATCCCCGATCGGGTTGAGATCTGGTGATTGATTGGCCATTGTAGAATATTTCCCTTCTTTGCCTTAAAAAACTCCTGGATTGCTTTCACAGTATGTTTTGAGTTATTGTCCATCTGTACTCTGAAATGCAGTCCAACCTTGCTGAATTTGGTTGAATATGAGCAGAAAGTATATCCTGTACACTTCAGAATTCATCCACCTGCTTCTGTCTTCTGTCACATCATCAATAAACACTAGTGACCCAGTGCCATTGGAAGTCATGCATGGCCATGACATCACACTGACTCCACCATGTTTTACAGAGGATGTGGTGTGCTTTGGTTTATGAGCCATTCCAAGCCTTCTGCCTTCTCCATACTTTCTTCTTCCAATCATTCTGGTGCAGGTTGATCTTAGTTTTATCTGTTTTATTAGTCTAATTTTTTAGGTTGATTAATAAGTTGCAGCTTGTGGTGAACCCTCTGTATTTGCGCTTATGAAGTCTTCGCTACATGGTCGACTTAGATACCGATACACCTACTTCCTGCAGAGTATTGTTTACTTGCGTGGAGGTTGTGAAGAGGTTTTTCTTCACTATGGAAAGGATTCTGCAATCATCCCCAACTGTTGACATCCATGTCATCTAGGCATTCTTGAGTTCCTGAGCTTACCAGAGCACCCTTTTTTTTTTTTAAAGAATGTACCAAACTGTTGATTTGGCCACTCCTAACATTTTTGCTATCTCATTTTTTTAACCTAATGATGGTCTGTTTCACTTCCACTGAGAGCTCCTTTGACCGCATATTGTGGGTTCACAGCAATAGCTTCCCAATGTAAATGCCACACCTGGAATCAGCTCCAGACATTTTACCTGTTTAATTGATGATGGATTAATGAGGGAACAGACCTTTTTAGATAATATAATAGCTTTTTAGATAATAGTCCAACTACCTTTGGTCCCATGAAAAAGAGGCATTACCAAGCTGTAATTCCTAAACCATTCCTCCAATTAGGATGTGAATATCTTCAAATTAAAGCTGAGTCTACACTTTAAGCCCATATTGCTTATATAACTGTATCTTGAATATGTTTTGGTAAACAGCTAAAATGCCGAAACTTGTGTTACTGTCCAAATATTTCTGGACCTAACTGTACATGCACACATTTATACAAATATGTATATACTAATACCTTTATACAGTACATAGTGTATTTAGAAGCTTATTGTTAAGTTATGAAATTGATAAACATTTGTAATGCACTTTTCTCAAATAAGTAACTCAAATTGCAGGTGGAGTTTGCGGAGTAGGGGATTCAGTGGCTGCCGTACAGGTGTTCATCCCCAACACCCACAAGGAATAGCTGTTTTATGGGAAACCAATTTACATATCAGCATATTTTTGGCATGTGGGAGGAAACTCTCATACAAACACTGCAAGGCAACAATTCTAACCACTATACATTTTGTACAGAGCCTCCATCTTGTATTCAGCAAAACAATGTTTCTATATTCTGTGTGTGAGTAATTGGAACTTTGTACATTTCGTGCCTTCCCAGAAATTATGTGATTTCTTCTGTGGGATATCTCCTTACAAAATGTTAAGTTTTGTGTAGGAGATTGACTACTCAGGGGCCACCTCCCCCTTTTTAACTATAACTGCATAAGATTGTTTAGAATAAACAGAGAAGTGTCTTGATAAAGAATCTCATAGACTTCTGTTTTACCATCTCTCCAGTATACTGTACAAAATAATACTAATTTGGACCCGCAGGTGATCAAAGAGTCTAAGCCTCACCAGCAAAAGAGAAATGAGAACCTGCCTTATTACTTATACACAAATACATTTCTATATACAAAACATATCTATATATAAATATGATTTGTTAGAACACAAGACTGACAAATATAAAATTCTCCATTTGAAGGAAAATAAGAAAATGTAAAACAAATCACATATTGTAAAATGTCCTATATTAAGCACTTTTCCTTGCTTTTAAAAAGAAGATATATAAGTTGCAGGAAACTCAAAGCAATAGGGATTGGTGAAAGCCATATTGACATCTGTATATTTAGAATATGGTCATTGTTCGATGTTTTCCCTTTTTTGACATTTAGAAAAGTGAGGTTCAACTTCAAAGGGAATGCATTTCACTCAAGAGACATAAGGTGAAACAAATCAAGCCAATTGACAGTTAGCTGTATCTCGTGTGACAAGTTGTTAAGAGAAAGCTGTGTCCCTCTGGCTGAAATGTGATGAGTACCCTTTCTCTTTGAGAATTCTCCTGAACTTGACACACCTGTTTTCCTTGTCTGCCTCCGATCTGGCTGCATACCTGTAGCTGAGGTTTAACTGTCGTCTGCGGTTCACATCATGTGGGTCTATGCCTCTTGGCTATGGTCTGGCATGCAGAAAGTATGCATGAAGCAGTGACCTTCATGTTTTTGAAACATTGTTCACTTTGTTCAAGATTACGAAGTACATACAGTATATGTGTCAGCATACTTTTTAACCCTTGCAATCCTTGCTTGTGAGTTTCAGAACCGTGCCACAACATTGCATGTTAAAGGCTTCTCATAACATTTTACCCTTTTTTCCACTGTGGAGAAATTTGTTACATGTGGCTTTTTATTATTTCCAATGGGAGGGTAAATAAAAGGAGGAACACCCAAGGCACTATCGCTGACACAAAGTCACATGTAGTTACATGTTGTAAATTTCCTACAGGGGCTTTAGCATGACCAAATCATAAAATTATGTCATATAGCCCAGACCTTAGAAAATATGCTTATAACTTTATCAGTATGTGTACTTTAATTTACTGTTTCAACATTTTTTCACATTTTTCTTTAATTGTGTCTAGTGCTGGATTTTTCAATTCTAATCATTGTTCTGTGTTTCTGATACATACACATATATATAGCAATGTATAAGAAGATGCTACATATATTGAATACTGGCCTTTTATCTGGTTAAGCTTCCAGAAATCCTGAAAGATTCCTGAAAGTTAAGATTCCTGAAATCTAAGTTTTTATATAACATAAATGACACACGTGCACTACCTTTTTGAATGAACTTTAAAGGGGTTGTCCGGGGACTTAAACTTACCTTGCTGTATCCAGTGAATTCTTCTTCATGGACCTGGGGGTTGCAGCCTGATGATGACCCCTGGGTCATATGATCGGATCCTCTGGGTCACTCCACCCCCTCCTTCCTTTTCTGAATTCACAGGTAAGTTACCTGTGCTATGGGGGCTGGCAGACTATAGTAAAGATCACAGGTCCATGATGAAGAATTCACTGGATACCGCAAAGTAAGTGTAAGTCCCTGGACAACTATTTTAACAAATAGAACTCCTTTAATACCTTAAGGCTGAGGCCTCACGTTGTGAAAAAGCTGCTTTTTTAGTTGCAGATTTTGCTGCAGTTTTGTGAGCCAAAGTCAAGAGTGGCTTTAAAAGGGATGGGAAATATAAAGAAAGTATTTATGCTTATTCCTTCTGCTAAATCCACTCCTAGCTTCGGCTCAAAAAAGCACAGTAAAATCTGCAACAAAAAAAGCAGCTTTTCTGCAACGTGGGGCCTTAGCCTAAGGTTAGTTGCAGACGACCGTGGGTATTTTGCGGTCCGCAAACTAGTAATTAGTGTTTAGTTTTTGCAGACAGAGTGTCTTCAGTGTGCCATCAGTGTGTTATCCCAGCTTGCGGATCCACCATAAAAAACACAGGTGACATCTAATTATATTCCTAGCTTGTCTGTGAAAACGGACGGCACACTGATGACATACTGAGTACATCAGTATGCCGTCCTAAGTTTTTAGTCTCCCATAGGCTTCTATGGGCGAGTCCGTTCCGCAAAAACTGAACAGAATAGGACATGTTCTATCTGACACAGTGTGGAATCACGGCTCGCACACTGATCAGTGAAAAATATGGTCGTTTGCATGTACCCCTAGAAATGAATGGGTCAGTGTGCAATCCGCAAAAAACAAAGATAGCACACGGATTTCGCCCACGATTGTCTGCAAGGGGCCTTAAGGAGTTTTCCCATGAACAAAACATATAACCAATCCACAGGTGCATGAATTTCCTGTGATGTCATGCTAGTGCTTATAGCCATTTTTCAGCCAGTAATGGCACTGCACAGAGGCAGGAAGCACTGTCTGTCCAATCTTTGCAAGGTTTATACCAAACTGCTCACAGATGCAATTTAGCGGTTAGTCCTGCAGAGCCAGAGATGAACTATATCATGCAGCTTTTTGTTTTTATCCCTGCTTTTCCAGGTTTAAGGTCCCTTTAAGGTGCAACAACAGAACACAGCTGTACCCTAAGACCTCATTCGCACGTCCGCATGCAATCCGTGATTGTCAATGACCTCACATTTCTCACAATCTGCAGACATGTGAGGTCTGTGACAATTACGAACTACAACAAGGCCTAAAGCTGTAGAGCAGTTAGACTGTCCATATAAACATGACATGCTAAGGTTGAAATCTACATATTAACTTACCCATCCTTTGTTTCCTTTTAGATGAATGACGTTAGAGTTGTCTGATATTAAAGGTGTCTGCCCACATAACATAGGACTGCCTAAGAAAATGACTATGAAGAAGATAAACTACAGGTAAATATCCAAATGAACTGACATTTTTTTTTTACATTGTGAACAATCCTTATTTTCAGGTGCCCAATTTCGTGCTTGGTTAGTAATTAATGCAAGACGGACATAAAAATGACTCATTTCTTGTAGGAGTTAAGGCATTCACTTTCTAGTACTACCATGTAACTGCAGATCTGAGTTGCTATGGTTTGGCTCATTTTCTGTTCAGAAATCTATTTCATATGCATTTATCTGATGAAAAAACATAAGAAAATGTTGTGGTTGAAAGGAATAGTCTAAACAAAGTCTATAATTCTGGGAAGTGTCACTCAATAGCTCATAAAACAAACATGAACTTTTTTTTTTAATTGTTCACTTTCTCTCTTACAGTCAGCTTTGTGAAGTGAATCATTGTAGGTTCCCAAGCGCATTTACACAGGCTTTAATAGTTTTAGGGATATGTATAATGCCTTGGAGTTATTAGGGTGGAGATTGGCAGGGGAGGAGGCCCAAGATGACATCTACTCACTCCTTTTTTCTGTCCATAGTGGCTTTAGCACCAAATCCCCTTACAGGCCCAGGGTGGCACAGTGATAAGGGTGTTGCACTTGGGTGATGCTAGAGGATTGCTCTGGGTACTCCCTGCTGTGGGTCTCCTGTGAGTTGGAGTTTTAGGGTGCCCTTGATGATGAATGCCAGTAAGACACAGGAGACACAGTAGCAGTTGAACAGGTGATGCTCAAGGAGCAGTAGGTTTCTTCCAGTCACAGAGTAACATAAGGGCACAATTCACTTACAGCAAGCAATATCCACACTTTTGAGCACTACACAAACATGAATGGAAGTGTTGTCTGCTTTTTGCTCTCTCCTCTCGAGCTCTGACCCTTTTCACCATGGTGATCTGGGGAGACCCCTAGGATATCATCTCCTTTTTCAGTCACTATAGGTGAAATGCAGGGCACGTTTCAGACATGGATACAAGGTTTCCTCATTTATGTAGCAGTGGAGATGTTCAGTTACACAAGTAAGTTTTTTCAGCGAGCAATAGCATGGGACTGCCTTTATAAAGCATGTAATACATCAAAGCAACTGTTTACTACTAGCAGCTGCCCTTTTTGGGGGCCACTGCTTGGGTACTTAGCATTAGCTACACTGTATAGAGGATGCTACATAACATGTCATTGAATACAGCAGCATGTGTAGTCATAGACATTGAGGTAAAGCTTTTGCATGAAGCACAAAGTAGAGAAATAGATTATTTGGAACCTGTTTTGATAAAATGCAGTCTTTTCGGGAATATACAGTATATCATGCTGTCTGTGAATACCACTACCTGTTTTGAACACATATATGTTTTCAGGCTCCTTGAGTATGTTATTAAAAAGAAGAGGTGAAAAGAAGCGGAGGAAAAATGGCTGCAGGATCAGGGCACATACTGGAATTGTAAGTAGTCAGTGTGACAACTTCCTAAACCTGGTACACATAGGTTTGCATAGAAGCTGTATACACAAAACAGCATAATAAGTTTAAACAAAACAATTTGAAACGTGAACTAATTTTATTAAATTCATTGGGGAAAAAAAATATGTAAGACAGAGTATGAAACTCTCTGACATAGCAACCAATCACAGCACAGCTAACAGTAATCTTAAAACAATAAAGCTACTATGTGACTGGTTGCTTTGGGCAGCAATGACAGTTTTGTTTTAGATGTTTTTTTTTTATAAATCTGTCCCACTGTATCTTCTAAATAGGCACATGGCCTTTACATGTGTTATAAGTAACTGTTATGCCACTTGCTATGGCATAAAATGTGACACAATACTAGTGCCTCTGAAGAAAGAAGTGTATATCATCAAGTAATAAAACACGCCATATTTTTTATTATATTTAGCGCTGCACTTCCACTTTACTATGACCATACATAACAGGAGGATATTTACGTAAGACAAATTTTAGACTATTACATCAATCGTATTATCTTTTTTGAAAATTTTAATAACAGCTGGACTTTGACAGTCTGCATATGATTCTTATTCTTATGAATGTTGAGTTTATTTTTTAACAATCTATTCAACGTGAGCCAGTATTTCCATTGTAATGTTTTGAAAAAATACATTATCATAGGATTTTATTAAAAGCCATTAAAATCCTTCGAAGAAGTGTCTTAGGTTTAAGTTTAAACTTTATAATAAACATCTTAGGTGCCCATAGCAATCAATCTGACCTCATCTAAATTTTCCTAAACTGCTCTTGAAAAATGAAATCTCAGCTCTGATTCGTGGTTGTGAGCAATAAGGACATACATATTAATTTTATCATATACAGCACTGATAGAGATGAGTGAATCAAAGCTGCAGAAGTGGAATTCGATCCTTATTTCAGGAAATATTCGATTCACATCGAATCCGAATTTCCTCATGCTTCGTGGTAACGATTCACGTTTAGTTCAAAATGGCTGCTCTACATGGGGCAAGGAACTCTGGAAGCGCGGGATTACCCACAATGCCATGTGTGCAGCCAATCAGCAGCCAGCCCTGTGATGTCACATCCCTTTAACCCCTTCGCGAGCGCACACGGCATGTTTGACCACTGCATCCAAGGTGTTAAATCCCCCTGATCGGTTATGGAGCAGGGTGTTAGCTGTAACTGACACCTAACACCTTGCTCCATAACCGATCCAGGGTTTTAACAACTTGGATGCAGCAGTCAAACATGACTGTTTTTGGTTCGTGATTCGCCATGATTTAATTCGGATCAAATAGAATCATATCGCGAAATTTGGCGAAGTTGCCGAATTTTTGAATACTTCACTCATCTCTAAGCACTGACTATTAAGAATACAGATTGGGCACAGTCCGAGAGCCCTATAACAATATGACATGTACCCCTCTGGCCAGGGTACAGTACATGTACCATAGGGTGTGGTAAATGAACCTAGGGTCTGGTTATGATACAATGGTGTTTGCCTCTCTGAGTTGAATCAGTATAACTTGTCATTTATCCATTGAAATGTCTGCTCTATGTGGACTGTGTATACAGAGATGGCTGTCATTCACTAATAGGACTGCCTTCTTGACTTCTCACCTTAGAGTAAAGCTGTCAATGAATATATGACAAGTTAAACTGATTTTTTTTTCTCTACAATTGTATATTAATTCTGATTAGACTACATTTTCCTTGTTACAGGCTCCCTTTAAAGGGGAAGATATATATATATACACAGTGGGGAAAATAAGTATTTGATACACTGGCGATTTTGCAAATTTTCCCACCTATAAAGAATGGAGAGGTCTGTCATTTTTATTGTAGGTACACTTCAACTGTGAGAGACAGAATCTAAAAAAAAAATCCAGAAAATCACATTGTATGATTTCTAATTAATTAATTTGCTTTTTACAGCATGAAATAAGTATTTAATCTACTACCAACTAGCAAGAATACTGGCTCTCACAGACCTGTTAGTTTTTCTTTAAGAAGCCCTCCTACTCTGCACTCATTACCTGTATTAATTGCACCTGTTTGAATTTGTTACCTGTATAAAAGACACCTGTCCACACATCAATCACACTCCAACATCTCCACCATGGCTAAGACCAAAGATCTGTCTAGGGACGCCAAGGACAAAAGTATAGGCCTGCACAAGGCTGGGATGGGCTACAGGAAAATAGGCAAGTAGCTTGGTGAGAAGGCAACAACTGTTGGTGCAATTATTAGAAAATGGAAGAAACACAAGATGACTGTCAATCTTTTTGGCCAACAACCTTCTTCCCTCAGTAAGAGCATTGAAGTTGGGTCGTGGCTGGGTCTTCCAGTATGACAATGACCCAAAACACACAGCCAGGGCAACTAAGGAGTGGCTCCTTAAGAAGTATTTGAAGGTCCTGGAGTGGCCTAGCCAGTCTCCAGACCTGAACCCAACTGAAAATCTTTGGAGGGAGTTGATACTCAATGTAGCCCAGTGACAGCCCTGAAACCTGAAAGATCTGAAGAAGATCTGTATTGAGGAGTAGGTCAAAATCCTTGCTGCAGTGTGTGCAAACTTGGTCAAGAACTACAGGAAACGTCTGATCTCTGTAATTGCAAAAAAAGGTTTCTGTACCAAATATGAAGTTCTGTTTTTCTACTGTATCAAAGTAATTTTCTGGATTTTTTTTAGATTCTGTCTCTCACAGTTGAAGTGTACCTACAGTAAAAATGACAGACCAATCCATTCTTTGTAGGTGTGTAAACTTGCAAAATCGTCAGTGTATGAAATACTTATTTTCCCCACTGTATATATATATATATATATATATATATATATACAGTACAGACCAAAAGTTTGGAAACACCTTCTCATTCCAAGAGTTTTCTGTATTTTCATGTCTATAAAAATTGTATATTCACACTGAAGGCATCAAAACTATAAATTAACACATGTGGAATTATATACTTAACAAAAAAGTGAGAAACAACTGAAAATATGTCTTATATTCTAGGTTCTTCAAAGTAGCCACCTTTTGCTTTGATTACTGCTTTGCACACTCTTGGCATTCTCTTGATGAGCTTCAAGAGGTAGTCACCTGAAATGGTTCTCACTTCACAGGTGTGCCCTGTCAGGTTTAGTAAGTGGGATTTCTTGCCTTATAAATGGGGTTGGGACCATCAGTTGTGGTGTTCAGAAGTCAGGTGGATACACAGCTGATAGTCCTACTGAATGGAGTGTTAGAATTTGTATTATGGCAAGAAAAAAGCAGCTAAGTAAAGAAAAACGAGTGGCCATCATTACTTTAAGAAATGAAGGTCAGTCAGTCCGAAAAATTGGGAAAACTTTGAAAGTGTCCCCAAGTGCAGTGGCCAAAACCATCAAGCGCTACAAAGAAACTGGCTCACATGAGGACCGCCCCAGGAAAGGAAGACTAAGAGTCACCTCTGCTGCGGAGGATAAGTTCATCCAAGTCACCAGCCTCAGAAATCGCAGGTTAACAGCAGCTCAGATTAGAGACCAGGTCAATGCCACACAGAGTTCTAGCAGCAGACACATCTCTACAACAACTGTTAAGAGGAGACTGTGTGCAGCAGGCTTTCATGGTAAAATAGCTGCTAGGAAACCACTGCTAAGGACAGGCAACAAGCAGAACAGACTTGTTTGGGCTAAAGAACACAAGGAATGGACATTAGACCCGTGAAAATCTGTGCTTTGGTCTGATGAGTCCAAATTTGAGATCTTTGGTTCCAACCACAGTGTCTTTGTGCAACGCAGAAAAGGTGAACGAATGGACTCTACATGCCTGGTTCCCACCGTGAAGCATGGAGGAGGAGGTGTGATGGTGTGGGGGTGCTTTGCTGGTGACACTGTTGGGGATTTATTCAAAATTGAAGGAATACTGAACCAGCATGGTTACCACAGCATCTTGCAGTGGCATGCTATTCCATCCGGTTTGCGTTTAGTTGGACCATCATCTATTTTTCAACAGGACAATGACCCCAAACACACTCCAGATTGTGTAAGAGCTATTTGACCAAGAAGGAGAGTGATGGGGTGCTACGCCAGATGACCTGGCCTCCACAGTCACCAGACCTGAACCCAATCGAGATGGTTTGGGGTGAGCTGGACCGCATAGTGAAGGCAAAAGGGCCAACAAGTGCTAAGCATCTCTGGGAAGACCATTTCAGGTGACTACCTCTTGAAGCTCATCAAGAGAATGCCAAGAGTGTGCAAAGCAGTAATCAAAGCAAAAGGTGGCTACTTTGAAGAACCTAGAATATAAGACATATTTTCAGTTGTTTCACACTTTTTTCTTAAGTATATAATTCCACATGTGTTAATTCATAGTTTTGATGCCTTTAGTGTGAATCTACATTTTTTATAGACATGAAAATACAGAAAACTCTTGGAATGAGAAGGTGTGTTCAAACTTTTGGTCTGTACTGTATATCTTGAGAACTGGGTTCCGTTTGTGGCCACAAGTGAAGTAGAGGCATGCGTATATGCACAAGTTTTTCCTTCACTTGCACAGTACTGACAAAAGTTACCAAGCAGACATTCTTGACTATTTTAATAGGTCCTATAGAAGTGAATGGAGTGCATTGGGGCATCAAATTAGAATGAAACCAAATGGTTACATTGTTTACAGTTATCTAGAGCAGAGAACAAAACCCCGGCAGAAGAAGAAACACCCAAAAGCACTTTTCAGCTAATTTGCTTTGAATAAAATGTAGATTTTCATGAAAATAGAGCTATAATGCAAAATAAGAAAGGCATCTCTGAAAAGTGTAGAAGCCATCCTATATGGTACATTAGTTTGATACCGATATTTCTGTTGACAGACTCCCTTTAAAGAGGTATGTGGTGTTAGCTAAGTGACTTCAAGAATCTGAATGATACATTATATACTGTAGAGCAGGCTACACATGGTAAAATATACTATTGTGAATATGGCCAGGGGATATGGAAGTGAAATGTTTGAATCTCACACAACATTTCCTTTCACTGAAGTTTTGACACTTACTGTACCTTTACTTTAAAAAAATAAGCATAACTCTGAACATGCTGAACCTGTTTCCCTGAGTAATTATATCACTTTAAGATGACCCTCTGCTGACTCAAATAAAGTTTAGAGCTAAATGTTCAAAAGCTTCTCCATTCAAGTTATACAATGAATTATGATCCATTTAAGACATTTTTGGCTACAAATGAAGCACATACAACAACAGAGGCCTGGGGAGAGGTGACTAATGTTTTTTTTATGTTTATGGACCCCTCAGCAGCACTATTCAATAATATATCAAATTAAATCTGAACATATCCAGCCAAGAGGACAGGATAGTAAAGACATATCTGTAACAAAAAAAACAAAAAACCTTTTATATCCCTACTGTATCGGCGCCACTGCTTTGGTAGTTCCTGTTGATCTTGCAGTATTGATGTTACATACATCATTCACATGACTGCTGCAGGTAATTCCTGGCCTCAGTGGTTATGTACCATACATACAAGTATCACTTCTGAGGCCAGTGAATGGCCCAAAGCTGTCGCATAAATGATGTACATTATGCTGCCAGATAAAAACCAGACAATTTATTTATAACAACACGTGACATCAAACATAAATTGTTGCGTCTATAAGTTTGTTTACATGCCTGCGACTGAAATGAGTAATGTCTTACAAATCATTGTAAGTATTCAGTATCATAACAGTACTTTAGGGTAAAAAAAATGTCATTAGCAATTTCATGTCAAATTTTGTACTATAACTATACACTATCCAGAACCCAGCATATCAACTCTACCCCGCAGATAGATAGGTTATGGCTAGGACAGCATGGTGTCTCAGTGGTTAGCTCTGGTGCCTTGCAGTGCTGGAGTCCTGGGTTCAAATCCAGTCAAGGAAAGACATTTGCAAGGAGTTTCTATGTTCTCTGTGGGTTTTCTCTGGGTACTCTGGTTTCCTCCCACACTCCAAAGCCAAACTGCTAGTGAATTTAGATAGTGAGCCTTATATCGGACAGTGACTGAAAATATCTGTAAAGCACTGCAAAATATGATGGTGCTAGATAAGTAAGCAAAACAAATAATTTGGGTCAAAAACCGTGTTTTCCTCTTTTGAGTTGATGCCTCTGCATTTGCCAAAGTACAGCCTTTTTTTTTTTGTAAATATGCAAATGAGCTCTTTAGAGAAATGAGGGTGTTGCCATTGCTCCAAGAGGTAAGCTGATTTGCATATTGACAAAAACACCTATATCTCGGCAACGGAGACACTATCTATATGCAGAGCAGGGTTGATATGCTGGTTTCTGGTGACAGACTCCCTTTAAGAGTTTTTTACGAGCACAGAATTACAAAAATATTTAAAAAAGTAATAATATTTAGGGCAGGCTCAGGAAATAAACGTCTGTTTCATATCACAGTGATAAGTCCAGCTACTGAGATTTACATATATTGTTTTTATAATAATGAAGACTCACGGAAACCACAGGTAGGACACTACAGAAATTACAATTGCGTCTTCTACCTCCTACCCATTTAAAAGTGCTTCTTGCCTTCTAGTTTATTTTCCACTACAACTTACAAGTGATAGGGTTTAGGATGGAGAGTGAGCGTTGTGAGAGCTGTTCACTTGGTTTCACGCTTTGCTGAAATACACAGGAAAATGTAGTTGCATGTTTTACGGGAAGCTGTGTCAGAATATTACTGTAATTGACTCACTTTATGTTCTTTTTATGTCAGTCGTAGGTTATAATTCATATTGACAGAAAACTTTCAGAAGCAAAAAAAAAAGTTGCTTGTTTTAACATCCAAGCCACAATAAGTGGAAGACCTTTAGATTTCCATCTTCAAGACCTAATACTTTGTTACTAGAATACCTGATATGCTATATGAATATGCTGTGGTATGACCTATATGGAACATCACCAAACGTCAGTATACCTGGTAATAACTAAAGCATCCATAAAAGGAAAGTGTATTGGCATTGCTTGGTTTTATGACACAAATGTATATTTACATTTTACACCATCTGGGTGACAAACTGGCAAGATGCAACAAAATTTTGCTGGCACACGCAGAATTGTGTTTGCTATTTGTTCAGAATATCACATTTGTCATGCTGACAGATCACATGTGGCCGTTCCTCTACAAAATATAAGATGTGTGTCCTTTGTCCTGTATGTTTGAGGGAACTTGTCTCTTCACAATGCCCTGCATCGTTCCCTACCTTTGTTGCAGCTGCCTCTGCTACTTGTCCCAGTCAGAGCTTGTCTGTAAGTTTCAGTACTAATACAAATCCTATCCCCTTTATGCACCTTTACTCTCTATGGACACATCACTTACCTCCCTTCTTTTATCCTAAGATATTGCAGTGTATGGTATGAGCTCTATGTTTTCTGTAATAACCTGTACCATACAGCTTTACTCTCATAAGGTATGTTCACACTGCAAGTTACATGTTGTCTGCAGAATTTACTTACAACTTTGATTCGTACCTTCATTCTTTTAAAGTCCACAGTATCAACTCTCCCTTTAAGCATTCCATTAGAAACTTAGCATGGTGAGGGTTGCTATAACTAAAAGACTGCATACTGTAAAAGCGACAGCTAATGGCCACCAACAACCCACTTTCTCTGGCAGTTACAGCTGCCAGGTTACTATGTCCCATGGTGCCGTTCACATCCTTCCTCCTCTGTGGCTCTTTACCTCTGCCTGCAGGATGCGCATGCCAGCTCTTGCTGCATCTTAAAAGGCCAGTCCATGCACCCAGTATTCCAACCCATCCAATCCTAGCATACCCCTCTCTATCTGTCACACACTGAGCAGAATACCTGAGCAAATGTCCTAGTTTGCAGGTTTCCTGCTGACCTGACCTGTGTATTGACCTTTGGCTTGTTTCCTGACTGTGTCCTTTTTTTTTGCTCTCTGCTCTGCCACCGCCCCTGCACTGTGCACCCTGACTATCTGTCTGTTCCTAGACTACACACGTACTTCACCAGCCCTGACCTTGACCTGTACCTGGAAAACTCTCCCACCTGACCCCATTTGTCTTGCACTGGCATTGCCTCACCTTTGACCACTAACACCGGGACCACTCCAAGAAGTAGCAATTTAGTAGTCACTCAGCAGCAAAGTCTAGATTACTGAATTGGGGTTAAAAGGTGAAGACCAGGAAGGCCACTTAAATAACGTCCTTAGGACTTAGAAGTGGCCCAATGCCAAATCAGTTTGCTAACACAGTGGATCCACAACCAACTGACCAATTGAATGTTGCACATTCACAGAGCCACAATAAATTTACATAGGACACCCTATATACTATGCCAAGAAAGGGATTAGGTCCTTTCAAATGAAAAGCAGGGAAATCATTCATGCTGTGGATTAGTTAAGGCCTGCATGTTACCTGCTGTACAATCAATATCTTTGGGGAACTACTTGGGGGTTTTCTGGGATTTAGATATCGATCACCTATGCTAGGATAGGTGATCAATATGAGATTGTGGGGGGACATCCAGCACCGTCACCAATCAGTTGACATTGCTTAATTTTACTGTTTACATTTAGAATCAATCTAAATGATAATTTTAGCTTCTTGGTTAAACACTGTATTACTAATAGTGAGTGACATCCTGTAAAGTAGTCCAGAGAAGCATTCACAATTATGCATACTTTAGACATGAAGGGGCTCATTTATTATTGTTTCTATGCTACTTTTATGGTAAAAAAAAAAGTTTTAAACTGGTTGTTTGTGACTTTTAAAACACCACTTCTGACAATGATTGTTGGAAATGGTGTTTTTACCACCTCCACCATTATTCTGAAAGAGATGTGGTGAGTGTGTACTGGGGTCACCCCCGACACATTTATTACCATTTACATCAGTTTGCTGGTGTAATTGATTCCTGAATTCTACTCCATGAAGGAGTTGGGGTAGATTTCAGTACAGGTGGAGCAGATGACGATTTATGTGGAGCAGTGATGATCAAGACCAGCATGGAAACTGCCCATCTAGAGAAATTTACCTGAAATTAACATACATGTTACTAAAACAAAGGTCCCAATACTAATTCTACTATTATCTGGTATATAGAATCTATAAAATCTATGAATGAGCGCAATATACCAGTGTTTTATTGTAGGTGCTAAAGCAGATACGTTAAAGCAATTAAGGGTGGGAATTGAAGGAATAAAAGCATATATTATTGCACTGTTGCATGTTTCCGGGGCAATGGCCTGAATACAGGAGTTATCTTTAGCACTAGTGTCTCAGTGCTGAATATAGTACTCACTTTTAGTGCTCTGTTTAGCACTACTTCAGCGAATCATTTCAGCTTCCTGCCACCACATCTAGTCAGACTTATACAGTGTCAGTCCTCTCTCTTTAATGGCAAACCATCTGCTGTTAAAGTTAGAACTGTATATTTACACTTTATGCTTGCTGCATAGCACATTGTCTTTTAAAATATATATTACAGACTGGAGGGTTAACAGTCGTGTCCAGTGACAAATTTATCAAGTATTTCTGGCAGAATTGTTAATGTAGCTGTAGACTGGGACCAGACATGTCAACTCACCTGGTTATATCAGGAGTAGTATTTTACATTTCCCACACTGGATATTGGCCGATATCCAATGAAATAATTGATAGCATCCTGTAAATATACCCGGCTGACACCCAGCCCTTGTCCAGCTCCCGGTGCCGGTCAGACTCTGGACCCAGTGCAGCAACATTTTTCGCTGAACAAAAACGTTTTACTGATACGAGATCTAAACATATTTGCAGGGTCTAGTCTGAGGTCTGACATTAACCCCTTAATGTAAAAGCCTATTTTGCCCTTCAGGACGAGGCATACTTTTTGTTTGTTTTTCATCCCTGTTTTCTGAGAACCATAACTTTTTATCTTTCCATTTATGTACCCATATGACGGTTTTTTTTTTTTTAGAGAAAAGCTGTATTTTTTAATGGAACCATTTTGGAGTGCATATAATGCATTAGAAAACTTTTATTTTTATTTTTTGGCGGGGGGAATAACAAAAAAATCTTCAAATTTTTGGTTTAATTTTTTGGGTTATGCTTTATGTCGTATGGTATAAATGGCATGCTAACTTTATTCTGTAGGTCAGTACTATTACAGCAATGCCTCATTTCTAAAGTAGATTTTACGTTTTACTACTTTTGCACAATAAAAACACTTATAAAATATATATTTTGTTTTTGCAGTGCCATATCCTAAGAGCCATAACTTTTTATTTTTTTAACTGATCGAGCTGTGTAGGGGCATATTTTTGCGGGACAAGCTGTAGTTTTCATCTGTATTCTTTGAGGTACATTCAACTTTATGATAGGATCTATGGTCTGATTATAATATAAAGGGGTCTGAATATATTTCAGTCATACCCTTTTAGAAAGCTAATGCCCTAAAAAAGCCTCTCACATTTTTGCTCTGATATGCAGCGGAAGTGGGGGGCACTCCCGTGTGAACATCCTGCCTGTGACTAAGAACCAGGAAAGGGCAAGTAAAGTATTTACAAATGTACTCAACTTTTGATGTACATTACATCTGTCTAAAGCTGTTAGTGGTGTTTGAACTTTGTCATACTATTTAAATTCTTTTTTCATGTTTCCATAAGATCTGACAAACTGTGTAGGCACATATTATTTAAATTTCTCTTTAGGCATGGGTACATTTTTTAATGTTGTGGTGAAGAGTATGCTTTGGTGATAACAAAATAATATATCTTCAATGAACCTTGATACCGCAATAACAACATGAGGATGACTTACCAAAACTTGATCTTTTCATGATGAAAAGGAAAGATATAACCATATAGTTTAGACTTCATTACCTTAAACCATATAGGATTATTCACAGTAAGTGCTGCTTCAAAAGAAAGCCACATTGACCACTTCCATTGCAGAATGAAGTATTTCACATAACTAACCCACCTCAGGTGATTTCTGTATTAATGATGCTGGTATACAATACTATATTTGAGAAGACAATATAAGTTTCTGTTTGAATCATTTGTGCATTTAGAAGGTTACAGTCATCATGAAGACTAATATATAAGAACTATGACTGCATGCAGAAACATTTGAATACCTGTATACTGTATATAGAAATTCTAAAGACAACTCATGTTAATGTGCCTATTGGGAAATATGGACATCATAGAGGTGGGTCCTCCACTTGCAACCTTTCTCTATGAGCCAGAACTGCTAACAGGCTCTCACCCTGTCAGACATGGCATGCATTACTAAACAACTATTCATTTAAATGACTGGCTTGTAATACCAGATTTCCCCTATGGGCAGAATTTTATTTTAAACAGCACTAACTGTGGGCCCAGCATGTTGTACTGATCTATCTATCATGCACATACAAACACTATATATGTCAATCCTTTTAATTCCCAGCATTCTCCAATCAGTTCTGTGGAAGTTTTGAGAACAGCTGAGCCAGTGTGCATGCTGCTAAGTGTAGTTTCACAACAGCTGGAGGCCTGGAGGTTTATGATCCCTGCTTTAACTGGCAAGATGGTTTCATGGAAGTAGGGTCTTTCTAAACAAGGTGCATTTATTGAGCCTAAAGGAGTTGTCCGTTTCATTTTTTCATTAATTTAATACTAATGCTAGTGGGGCCATAAACATAACAAGCAAGTACTCACCTCTCCATGGGCCTTCTATTTCCAATGGTGGCAGCTCTGTTGGTCTGTATACACGTCCCCATACTATTTGGCTGCAGTGGTCACCTGGCACAAACACAGGCTGAAGTAATCTCTTCACAAACAGTATGTCACAGCAGTCATGTGCTGTTTGGTAAGAGGTCACAGCTGAGCCTGGTCATTGGCTGCAGCAGTCCCCTTACACAAACGGGGTACTTTCCTAAAGAGATGAGTCTTTAGGTTCAAGCTCAGAGATGGTGAGGTGGGATTTTGAAATTAGGGTAAAGAGCTTTTCATTGGTGAAGGGTTTAGTGGAAGAGCAACGAATAGTTAAAATAGGAGGCAAAATCTTCAACTGAGATAAGTGATGAGCACTAAGGGATGCAGAAGGAAGTTAAAATTATTAAATAACTGTTTGGGGTTGTGGGATAAGGAAGATATGAGTGTGGTGAGATAGACCTGTTTTGCAGAGGTGAGTACATTCTTGAAGTTGAAAACTGCTGGTTTGTAACTGATTAAGTTTTCCTTGGATTGGCTTTTCTTCCAGCAAGTTCTGCAACGTCTCAGTTTTTTTTTTTTTTAGGACCTGTACTGTACTGAACTGAACTGTACTGTGGGGGTCCAACACCCAGAGCCACTTCTTTCACTTAAATAGTTGAATTTACTTGACTTCTGTGGAAGAAATCGTTGCATTTTGCAGTACCTGAAAAGTGAATGAGATTCTGGCTAATCCCATCCATATATTGCAGAAAAAAAATCCACTGCGGAAAAGCTGTGTTTTCAAAAACGCCCACATTCTTGAAAATTGCAGCATATCAATTATACCTGTGGAAACGCTGGCATTTTCCCTATAGGTGTAATAAGGAAAGAAAATCTGCAGCAAAAAAACTCCGCAAAAGAACGCAATGGAAAACGCTGCTGAAAAAACCATGATGTGTGTCAAAAATGCTGCCTTTTACAGTACCTGCAAAGTGGATGGGATTCTGGATAATCCCATCCATATATTGGAGAAAAAAATTCCACATTGGAAAAGGTGCTTGAAAATCGTAACATGTCGATTATAGCTATGGAAATGCTGGCGTTTTCGATATAGGCATATTAGGGGAAGAAAGTCCACAGAGGAAAACTCTGCAGACTTTCTGTGAAAAACGCTGTGGAAAAAAAATGTGACGCATTTCCGCCGTGGTCTTTTCCGCAGTGATTCGCTGCGTACAGCCTTAGCCCAAGGCTAAAGCTTCACGTACTGGGCCACAGCAACAAAAGCACTGAGTGAAAAACTGCAGTGGCAACACATCACGTTTTTTCCTGCAGCGTTTTCACAGGAAGTCCGCAGAGCTTTCCTCTGCGGACTTTCTGTTTCAATTATATCTATAGGGAAACCACCAGTGTTTTTGTAGGTATGCAACATGCTGCGATTTCCAAAACTGCAACAGTTTTGCGCATATTTTCCTGCAATGAATGGATGGGATTTTTGCAGGTACTGTAAAATGCCGTGTTTTTTTTCGCCACGTGGGGTCCTGGCCTGAATTGGTTTTCCCATAAACATTTCTACATTTGTAGACAATTAAAAGTTAAATATTCTTGAAACTATCAATATATAAAAATTTTCATTTTTTTAACCCCTTAACCCCTTTAACGCTGGGTAGTTTGTTAATGCTTGGCGACTTTTTTCATATTTTTCTTCCCCAACTTCCAAAATTCATAACTTTTTTATTTTTCTGTACTTTCATTTTGCACCAATTTGGGGTACATATAATGTTTTGATTAGTTTTTATGAATGTTTTTGGGGGTCCGTGAAAAAAAACCACAATTCTATCATCATTTTTTGCATATTGTTCTTACGGCGTTCACTCTGTATTAAAAATTACATGGCAACTTTATCCAGGAGTCATTATGATTCTGGCGATACCATATTTATATTGGTTTTATTATGTTTTACTGCTTTTACAAGTAAAACATCATTTTTGTGAAAATTAGCAATTTTCCTGTGGTCACCGTATTCTGATGCGTATAACTTTTTTACTATTTTGTTGATGGAGATAAGGGCTCCTTGCAGTGTCGGACAGGGATGTCTAGGGCCCACCAGTGGAATTGTTTCTAGGGGCCTACCACCAGGACTCCTGCAGATCAGCTGAATCGGGACAGCACGGCTAAAGGTAATAACAATGTCATGCTGCTGACACACGGTCCCATCAGCAGTATGGAACCACTTCCAACGCCCATTTTGTACACAATACAGGGCTGGAAGCAGTAAGCTCCATCCACTGTACAGTTCCCAGCACCTTCACTACAGATCAGCTTCCTCTAACTTCAATATGTGCTGAGATGCAAAGAAGGTGCCCGGCTAATACACAGTGGACAGAGCTTGTTGCTTCCAGCCCCGTATTGTGTACAGGACGGGTGCCGGAAGTGGCTCTGTACAGCTAATCGGTCTGAGGGCTGGGTGTTGGCCGCCTACTGATCAGGTATTTATGGCCTATCCTGAGCATAGACCATATAAAAATGATGCCTGTACAACCCCTTTAATATACCCCCCTAATGCCCCACACTTTAAAGAGGTTTTGCAGCATAATTATTTTTTTTTATAATTAGTCCGGGGGAGGTGAAAAATAAAACAAAACAAACATACTCATCTGTCCCCGGATGCTCCGGTGTCCTCCCAGCGCAGTCCAGTCTGCAGTTCTTCTGGTAGTCATATGCAGGACTGGACCGTGCTGGGAGGACACCGGAGGATCAGGAACAGGTGAATATGTTTGGTTTTTTTTTTCACCTTCCTCGGAATAAATAAAAAAAAAAAAAAGAAAAATGGACAGTCTTTTATTAGCAACATATTGACAAAATATTATTGTATTGGGGATTGGTTAAAAAGGTTAAGGCTAGGTTCACCCTTGCGTCCGGTCTCCACCTGGGCACTCCGTTCCCCATTCTGCTTTAAAATTGCGGAGACAAAAGTCCTGCAAGCAGCACTTTCTCTTTGCATTCTCCGCCCTTTTTGAGCGGAAACTCCGCGGGTAACTGCTTTTTTAAGCAGATTAGGTTTCATTCATGGGGTCCCCAAGCAGACCCCCCAAACAGAAACCCGAACGCAGGTGTGAACCTAGCTTATATATGCCATATACAATTTTTTTAGCAAAAATTTTCACTTGCAAAATAATTGTTGCTTTTTTTATGGCTTGTACTCCAGTTTTTTTTTTTTGGTTTTAGCACCCAAGCTGTGTTAAATCAGCCCCATAGTATTTACACTGTAAAAATAGGATGCATGACATTTTTTGTTATTTTTTAACATCACGTTTCCTATTTGTACAGTGTAAATACTAAATACTGGGGCTGATTTAACACAGCTTGTGTTAAAATGGCGGTTACACATGGATAGCGGCAGACCCCATGGACTATAATGAGGTACGCCATTTTCAAACTGAAAGTGTCGGAAAGACAAGTACTCAGCGGTTTCTGCGACTTAGGTATTGTTATACTGGCGCCCTTTAGCATGCACCAGCATCTAGAGCTGCTGGGGGCTGCAGTTCTCAGAGGGGTCACTGCAGCTGAAAGATTTGGGGGCAAAATAGAGGGAAAAGTTGTTTTGTGTTTGTGTGAGTAAGTTGTACTTACCTTCCATACTGCTGGTTGGGCTCCTCTGCAGAAACCCGCCGCCACGCACAGCTTCAGGATGTCAGTGACGCTTGCAGCAACAAGCTGCAATTAGATTGGTTACTGTGACTGCCCATCAGGATCCAGGCTACAGGGGGAGGGCCCAGAAGAAGGTAGGGATGGTCTCCAGCCGCTGCGCTACGCCAGTAGCGGGCCATCTTTAGTCATCATTACAATGTTGCCTGCATCCTGATGTGGCCCCTGACCAGGTCCAGTGCAAAGGTTTCATAACTGCCCCGCCCCCCCATCACCAACACTTATAATGCCTCCCTAGTGGCCCAGTACAATATAATGTCTACCTCCAGCTATCCCCACAGTTTAATGTCCCGTCCATCTGCCCCCACAGCATAATGTCCCCTCCAAGTGCACCGTTTAATGTTGCCCCCAGTTTAATGTCCCCCTCAGTATAATTTCCCCCTCCACCTGCCCTCACAGTTTAATGTCCACCTCGAACTGTCCCCGTAATATTATGTCTCTCTCCTTCCAAACAAAAATTTAAAAAAACCACCAATACTCACCTTTCCTTACTCCCCTGCTGTTCTAATCCAGAGTCTTCAGGGAGCATACGGTCCCCTGCATCATCATATTTCTTCAACCTGAGGCAAACCCATGGCTAAGGGGTCAGCACATGGGGGACAAATACGTCCAAGTGAGCTCCCAACTCTGGTATACCAATATTATCAATATATGGTGACCGTATAGTGGTAACTACAGACTCTGCACAGGGCTCTGCAGACAATTTAGGTGAATACATCACAGGAAACATTTCATGACTTACAGGTGACGTCTAGGACTGTAATCATTTTGTCTCTATCTGGACTGGACCGCCATGACTACTTTTTCTTCAAGTTGTGACTCGTCTCTGTAAAGTTTGCAACACAAACATCTTTGGCTCCTTTTTCAATAAAAAAAAAAAAAAAATCACTGGAGTTGAGTTCTGACACCTGGGACCCCGCTGATCAGCTGTTTGAAGGGGACCCTTGTACAAGCACCATGAGCCCTTCTCTGTTTACATTGTATCGTTCATTTCATAGTGGCCAAGCAATGTAACTATAGCCTCAACCTATACATTTCTATACATCACACAGTCACTATCAAACAGTACAGCGTGCAATATAAGCCAAGAAGGGCCCCATCAAACAGCTGATCAGTGGGGTCCCAAGTGTCATAACCCCTTATCTCTTATCAATGGTCTATTCTGAGGACTGATCATCAATAAAAATGAGCTGTAAGAGCCCTGTCATGAAGCCCAAGTGCCCTTTTATTTAATACTGCCCAATTGCGTCCTTATATTATGCTCCCTGACATAAATACTGCTCCCCTAATGCCTCATTATATTAATGACCCCAGTAACGACCCCTTTTATAAATAAGGTCCCTTATATTCTTTAAGCCACCTTATATAAATAATCTTCCCCAGTAATAAGGTCGCTGACACGGGACGTCACAGTGCCGTGGGGAAGAAAACACCAGAGCAGCAGAACTGGAGCGCACTGGGAGACACCGGAGCACCTTCCCCAGCCTCATATTAAAAAAGTGGTTATCCTGGACAACCCCTTTAAGGTGGCACTTGGACTTTATTAAAGGGGCTTTCCAGCTCATTTTTATTGTTGATCTATCCTTAGGACAGATTATCAATAAGAGATCAGTGGACCCCTCCTCTGACCAGCTGTATGAAGGGGCTATATCGCCTGTTTATATCACACCCTGTCTGTTTATAGTGACCGTGTGATGTAATTACAGTCTTGTCACATAGACGTGTATAGGACGAGGCTGTAGTTACATTACATGGCCGCTATGAGATGAATGACACTATGTAAACAGAGAAGCGGTCACGGCGCTTACACAGGTACCATGGGTCATTCAAACAGCTGATCAGTGGGGGTCCTGAGCCCCACTGATTATTTTATTAATGACCTGGAAAACCTTTTAATTAGGAAACACCTGGGGCATTCATAAAGGGCACTATTTATGGGGGTACTCATGGACATTATTAATATAAAGATACACTTGGGAGTATTATTCATTATGGGGGGATTATATCATATATTTTATAATTGGGGTAGCAGCAGGATGGGTGTGCAGGTGAGGACAATGTGGGTTGGATGCCTGGAAAAGTGAGGAGCCAAAGATGTCTGTGTTGTAAACTTTACAGAGACAAGTCACAGCTGGAAGAAGTGGTCATGTAAGTCACAAAATGTTACTGCACTGTATTTACCTAAATGATAGAGGATAAATACCTGATTGATGGGGGTCTGTCTGTTGAGACCCCCACTGAGCCTGAGAATTGTTTTTTCCCCCCCCCCACTGGGTGGGAATTCAGCCTGGCCGCATCCAGGCTGAATATAGGCGTTTTGCTTGGTGGATGGACGAACTCACGTGGCTCTCATTCACTTCGATGGGAGCGCCAAAGATAGCTGAAGTACAGTAAAGAGAATGGGGGCCACGTGGGCTCGTCCATCCACCAAGCAGAAGATGTGTGAAGTTATTGTCATTGTTAATACCGTGTTGTTGATTTCTGATGCTGAAGTAATACAGGAAGAAGAATTCTTAAAAACTGTTTCATAAGTTTGTATATTGTGTATGTTTATTGTGCGACGATAACAGCGTGTGGAGCTAGTAGCATGTAAACTCAATTTTATTTCTTTTTATTTTTTTGGGTGGGGGGCATTTTTCTATAGTCCACCTCAGGCAGCAAAGAGGCTAGGTTCACCACTGACAATATATATATATATATATATATATATATATTTTTTTTATGCCGTTCACTGTCCAAGATAAATAATCCTATTTTTGGATGGTGGTGACTTATATGCACATGGGGATACTTATCATGTTTGTTTATTTTTTTGTTTATGTTATGTGTTTTTTAAATGTAAAGGTGTTTTTTTTTTTAACTTTTTATTATTTGTTTATTCTTTATTTGTAACTTTTTAAACTTTTTTTTAAAAAACTTTTTCCCTGTCCCACAAGGGGGCTTGAATTTGGGCTCTCTGATCCTCAGTGCAATGTACTGCCATACATAGTATGGTAGCACATCGCACATAGGTTCCCTATGTGGAATGTGCATAGGCATTCAGGAGGCTATTGCTCGGCCTCCTGGCTGCCATGGCAACCTCTCGGAACCTGCAATTTTATCACGGGGGATCCGTGGGGTGGTGGTAGGGCAATCTTTCCCCCACGCCCACTGGATGCTGTGATCGCTATTGATCATGGCATGCAGGGCGTTAATCCGCCAGAGCCAGGGTATCTTCTGACTCCGGCAGCTAGTCCATGGCCTCAGCTGTTTAACACAGCCGAGTGCCAGAGGTATTGCCGCGGGCACAGCCCCTGGTGACACATCCACAGTTCCACACATTAGTGGTGACACTCTTTTGACCTTATCAGCTGTCAGTGGATACGACCATGAATGTTTTCTATGGTCTAGGACTTGTCAGAAACCCAGCCATAATTTTTATTTTGTAGTCGGGTTATCTTCTCATGCATGTAGTGTCCCTTCCTGATGAGTCCCAGATCATAGAAAGTTTGTGGATTCATGGTTGTATCCACTGGCATCCAATCAAGGCAAAAGACTGTTATTATTAAGAATGTTAGAGAACATCTTTAAAACTGCTAAATTTTTAATTATTTATATTTGCATAAATGTTTAACTTTAAATCACATACATATTAGGTATTCCCGCATCCAAAAATGTGTTTTATTCAATTGGATTAAAAACTACATTTATTCTGGACCAGCGCTCATCTGCCTCCCCCTTTTTTGCCTGCATCTGGATTCTTACACACGTGTCTCTACACCACGGTTCCGAGGCTAGCAGCTGTTATACGAGGTCCCAATGAAGATGATTTGATTTTACACGCCTACTAAGTTGTTGTGAGCTTATCACAACCCACCAAGGTGAGCAATTTGTATCAGTGTTCTGATATCTATCATCCTTTGGTTTTACACTATTAGCGCTCTGCGCTGTTTTTTCCTTTTCTTTCTACATTTCCCAAAACGGCAGAGATAAGAAGTACATCTGGTTCTGCAAAAAAAAAGTCATCTTATTCAGCCCCATATACGGAAATATAAAAAGTTAAGGGTGTCAGAATGTGGAGACTCCAAGAAATTTTTTTTTAAAGGTGTTAAAACATAACAAAAGCTATATAAATTTGATATTGCTGTAATGTTCATGACACACAGAATATAGGTAGCATTTCATTTTGGCTGCGAGGGAGCACCATTAAATTAAAAACCATAAATTAGTGGTGCAAATGCAGTTTTTCTCTAATTCTACCCCATTCTGAATCTTTTTTCTAGTGTTATAGCACGTCGTTTGGAATAATAAATAGTATCAATACAAAGTACAAATGTCCCGCAAAAATTAAGCCCTCATACGTCTCTATGAATCGAAAAATAAAAAAGTTATTGCAGACTCAGGTCTTTTGCAGACTCCAACAGGTTTTCTTTCAGAATGGTCCTGTATTTGGCTCCATCCATCTTCCCATCAATTTTAACCATCTTCCCTGTTCCTGCAGAAGAAAAGCAGGCCCAAACCATGATGCTGCCACCACCATGTTTGACAGTGGGGATGGTGTGTTCAGGGTGATGAGCTGTGTTGCTTTTACGCCAAACATATTGTTTTGCATTGAGGCCAAAAAGTTCGATTTTGGTTTCATCTGACCAGAGCACCTTCTTCCACATGTTTGCTGTGTCTCCCAGGTGGCTTGTGGCAAACTTTAAACGAGATTTTTTATGGATATCTTTGAGAAATGGCTTCCTTCTTGCCACTCTTCCATAAAGGCCAGATTTGTGCAGTGTATGACTGATTGTTGTCCTATGGACAGACTCTCCCACCTCAGCTGTAGATCTCTGCAGTTCATCCAGAGTGATCATGGGCCTCTTGGCTGCATCTCTGATCAGTCTTCTCCTTGTTTGAGATGAAAGTTTAGAGGGAAAGCCGGGTCTTGGTAGATCTGCAGTGGTCTGATACTCCTTCCATTTCAATATGATCGCTTGCACAGTGCTCCTTGGGATGTTTAAAGTTTGGGAAATCTTTTTGTATCCAAATCCGGCTTTAAACTTCTCCACAACAGTATCACGGACCTGCCTGGTGTGTTCCTTGGTCTTCATGATGCTCTCTGTGCTTTAAACAGAACCCTGAGACTATCACAGAGCAGATGCATTTATATGGGGACTTGATTACACACAGGTGGATTATATTTATCATCATCAATCATTTAGGACAACATTGGATCATTCAGAGATCCTCACTGAACTTCTGGAGTGAGTTTGCTGCACTGAAAGTAAAGGGGCCGAATAATATTGCACGCCCCACTTTTCAGTTTTTTATTTTTTACAAAAGTTTAAAATAACCAATAAATTTCGTTCCACTTCATAATTGTGTGCCACGTGTTGTTGATTCTTCACCAAAAAATTTAAATTTTATATCTTTATGTTTGAAGCCTGAAATGTGGCAAAAGGTTGAAAAGTTCAAGGGGGCCGAATACTTTCGCAAGGCACTGTATGTTTAGAGGGGCTTTTCCCCTGGAGAGGGGATAGGTGTCTGATCATTGGAGGTTCTAATGGTAGAGCCCCTAGTGATCATGGGGGGAGGGGAGGTCCGCAAATACTGAGTGCCCCATGTATATGCATTGATAGTGGCCACCACTCTATTCACTTCTCAGCTTCCAGGGCAGCAGTCTCTGTTGGTCCTATAGAAGTGAATGGTGTGGCAGACACCCATGAGCACAACTGCACCATTCACATGGGACACTTACAAGCTCCTATTATCCTGTGGTTAGAGAAAATGTTATTGGTGGAAAAAGCCCTTTAAAGGGTAACTGAGTTTTCTTGAAAAGTTGAAGTATGTGCAGGGTTTTGCTGGACAGTCTGTTCTATGACTGTATAAGCCTTCATACATGATTTCCTATCAGTTTTTCTACTGCTAATAATCAAATTGTGGCTTAAACTCAGTTTACATTTGTTTCTCACCCAGGAGGTATGTACAATAAGGAGCAGTCTGCCCCCTCCCCTTTCCATTGCTTATAATGTTATGCCATTCTGTTCGGAGTAACTATACAATTACAAACAAATACCTGAGAAAAGCCAACGTGACCATAATATAGGAGATCGAGGAACACTGGACTGTAAATACAGGGTAGATACATGCAGCCATGCAACTAAAACACAAGAAAAAAAAAACCACAATCTATAAGCACAATCAGTAAAGCTACTTGCTGAATATCCCATCTGTAACTACACAAGCAGGCAGAAGTAAATACAAGTACATATAAGACTTATTGTTGGCAGCGGATTAATCTTTGACTGTCCAGGCATTCAACAGTAAACAGATATTTATTGAGGAACAAGAATAATACACTGTATTCTGTAACTTATGATCTCAGCTACTTGTCTGTGGGCTCCATGTGCTCTGCTCTGTGCTGTAGCTACAAAGAGAAAAACAGAGAGGAACTTCCTGGTTTTGTTACTCTAGCCCCCACCTTTTTAACAGAGCTTTATTAACAACTTAACACTATGCCTAGAGACAGAAGCTTATGCAGTTATAAACGTATAAACAGTAGTTGTTGCAATACAGGCAATAATAAACATTATTTCATCACCCCCATTCAACAACTACTTATCTAGTTAGTCCCATTGAGGTTCTGAACTCTTCGAACTTGGTTCTTGGCAATGGTTTTGTCATAATATCAGCCACCATCTTGTCAGTTTCGCAATAAACAAATTCGATGATACCACGTTCTATTAAATCATGCAGGTGGTGATGTTTAACGTCGATGTGCTTGGTTCTTGCATTGATCTTTTCACTGCTTGCAGTGTTATCTTCATACATCATCGTTGGCTGAGTTGACGGCTTGCCAAGATCCTTTAACAACTGGTTTAGCCAAATGATCTCTTGACTTGCGTAGGCCTCAGACACATATTCTGCTTCTGTAGATGATAAGGCAACAGATACCTGTTTTCTGCTGAACCAAGAGATAGAACTTTCTCCAAGCTTGAACAAGTACCCACTTGTTGACTTACGATCACTTGAATCATTAGCCCAGTTTGCATCCACATAGCCTGTGAGTTTTAGATCTCCTGTTGAAGACATTCTTAAACTTATGTCTTGAGTTTCGTTGAAATATCGGAGAATTCTCTTAACAGCATTCCAGTCTCTTTGGCGCAGTTTTTCCACATGTCTGCAGAGAATACCCACTGCTCTCTGCGATATCTGGTCGAGTCATAGTTGTTATGTATAGAAGTGCCCCCACTACCTGTCTGTATTTCTCATTGTTTGGTAACAGATCATCTTCTCCTTCCAATCTTAGGTAGGATGACTCCATTGGGGTTGATATACCTTTTGCTTCTGACATTCCAAACTGGTTGAGGATTGAGTTGATTTTTGCACTTTGGTTTAGAAGGAAAGTTCCATCTTCTTCTCTCTGGATCTGGATGCCTAAATAATATGTAACAATTCCAAGGTCTTTTGTTTCAAAATGCTGATTCAGAATTTCAGTCATATTTGCAATTTCTGTTTCTTCTTCATGTACGACAATCACATCGTCTACATATAAGAGAATATACATCCACTTTCCATCTGTACACTTTGTGTATAGGCATGGGTCTGCTTGACCTCTCTTAAATCCTTCTTCCAATTAGACTTTGTTTATTTTGGTATTCCATGCTCTTGCCTATTGCTTAAGACCATAGAGAGATTTTTGTAGTTTACAAACGAGGTTTTCTTCACCTTTTCTAATATAACCCTCAGGTTGAGTCATGTACAAATCCTCTTCAATGTCACCATTTACAGTAGAAAGGCAGTTTTGATATCCAAATGTCTGACAGACATTCTTTGTATAGCAGATACAGCTAATAGAGTCCTAAACGTGGTCTGCTTAGCAACTGTAGAAAATGTAGCATCATAATCTTCACCATATTTCTGAGAATATCCTTTTGCAACTAATCTTGCTTTAAATCTGTGAACTTTGCCTTCAGAGTCATATTTGGTCTTAAACACCCACTTACACTTTATTACTTTCTTGCCTTGTGGTAGTTTGGTGAGTTTCCAGGTTTGAAGTTGATGAAGCGATTTCATTTCCTCATTAGCAACATTAATCCACTTCGTTTTTTCATGGGCAGGTAGTCGTTGCATCTCATCCCATGACTGTGGCTCTAGTTCGGGTAGTGTTTTAGCAATGTAGGATAGACGCTTAGCTGGTATACCCTTGTTTGATCTTGATGATCTTCTTATTTCAGGTTCACTTGATGTTTCTGTTGCTTCTTCAATGGTTGAAGAATCTAACCAAACTTCTACATCTTTCTTTGTCATTTTGTAACTGTGACTTAGGTTGTTGCTTCATCTGGACTACTGGTATGATGTCATAAAACTTGAGTGAGACGAAGTTCTCATCAATCATTACATCTCTGCTTATTGTGACCTTGTTCGTTTTTGGGTGCAGGATTCTATATCCTTTCTGGGTTTCACTGTAGCCCACAAGGATACCTTCTTTGGCATGGGATTCCCACTTGGTACGTTTTTCCTTAGGGACATGCAAAAATACTTTACTTCCAAATACTCTTATGTGTTGTAGATTAGGCTTTTTGCTGTTCCATAACTCAAATGGCATTTTCTCTGTAGCTTTACCTGGTAACCTGTTTTGAAGATAGCATGCTGTCATGATTGCTTCACCCCAATATGTTGTAGGCAAATCTGCGTCAAATAGCATACTTCTTCCACTTTCACAGAGTGTCCGGTTTCTTCTTTCCGCTACACCATTTTGTTCAGGATTATATGGTACAATGGTCTGAAACACGATTCCATTTTTCTTTATAATGCTTTGTGTCTTACTGTTTGTATATTCAGTTCCATTATCTGCACGCAGGATTTTTGGCATTCTCCCAAATTTGTTATATACTTCAGCTAGATATGTTTCAAGTTTCCCTGGGACTTCATCTTTGCTGTGAAGTAGATTGACAACCGTACATCTTGAATAGTCATCGATAAATGTGAGAAAGTATTCATTGGACCACAAACATCAGTATGTATTAAATCATGTGGCTGTTCTGATTTTGTAGTACTATTCTTAGGAAAAGATTTTTGGGACATTTTTCTTTTAAGACAGCTTGTACACTTCATTGTCTGATTACACTGATCAAGTGTAATGCCTTCAGCAAGTTGTTTTTGAACTAACTTTCTTATTGCTTCTGCGTCTCTATGTGCAAGACGCCTGTGCCATAGATAGATACAATTTGTGTGTTGTTCTTGTTTAGCAATATATGCGTTTTCTTTGCAATTTAACTAATATAGCTCATCTTTGATCTTTCCTTCTGCTAGTATACGGCCCCTTTTTGAGATGATGCAGCCATTATCTTTAAATGTAACTTCATTTCCTTGTCTTGTGAGTTTCTTCACAGATAACAGATTGCTTTCAAGGCTAGGTACATACAGCACGTCTTTTACTGGGATCTTTCTGCTTTGTGTTGGGGAGACTTGACAATCAATGTAACCATCCCCTATTCCCTCTGTATTCATATACTGACCATTAGCCAAAATCACTTTCTCTGACTTACTTTGGTTAAGGTTAGAAAAGAAGTTTCTGTCATTGGTCATATGACTAGTTGCTCCAGAGTCTATACACCAGGGGTCGGCAACCCCCGGCATGCGTGCCAAGAGTGGCACGCGAGGCTTATTTCCCTGGCACGGCAGAGGTGTGTTCACATATGTCCGGCACAGCTATCTGTTTCCCTCCAGCGTGGTGCACACAAGCTGGAGGGAAACTGATGCCAGGACGGATCCCTTACTTTTCTATGGGATCGGTTCTGGCACAAGAGGCATCAGTTCTGGCGCCGGATCTGTGCCTCAGCCGGCTTCCTTAAAATTTCATTAGTGCCAAAGATGGATGCGGCTTCTGCACAGTCTATGTACAGTAGTGAAGCCGGTAATTGCCGGCTTCACTACTGTACCTGAGTGAATTGCTCAGGATTGGTTAAAGCTATAAAGAAACACTTGGATTCATTTTAAAGATGAGAATCTCCTCTTTAAAATGATACCAAGATCTCCATGATGGTCCTTAAACATCCTGAGCGATTCGCTGGTGAAAACGATGTTCGGCATTGAAATCCCAATGCAGATCTCAATTCCCGACATTGTTTTAACAGTGAATCGCTCTGAATATGTAAGGTCAATCATGGAGATCTTGGTATCTTTTTAAAGATGAGATTCTCATCTTTAAAATGAATCCAGTTGCATCTTTGTGGCCCTAATAGATCCTTAGAAATGGGGCTCTAAACGTGTCCCCCCCTCCTGTGTCAGGCAGCATCTTAGAGCTAAGGAAGGAGGGGGAGGAGGAGCTGCAGAGACAATGTTAACTCATCATTGTCTGTACATAAGCTGTATGTGACCCCAGGGGGGGTAGTGAGGACTTCTGTCCATGTTATCCCCTCTCCTATCAATCAGAGAGGGATAATGTAATACCCCTCTGAGCCTAATCACATAACCAGGAAGTTATTGGTGCTGTGACCCAGACATTTACCATCCTCCAGGTTGCAGCGCCAGAAGTGTCGCACCAAACACTTACACAACACATGCACAAAGTCACCAATAAAGTTTACATTTTTTCACTGTCCATGTACTGTCCATACCTGATCTTTATAGAGTAAAATACGCCGCCCGCCTCTCTAGTGATATCTGTTACACGCTAAAATAATAGTAATAGTAATTAGCACTAGTATTATCACCATAATACCGTGTGCAGGGGCCGCTATGTGACATAATACCGTGTGCAGGGGTCGTCAGACTTACAATTATTGACCGGCACTCCGAGTACCTCAACTTTGATTTTTTTAATCGAAATCGGCACGCCGAACAAAAAAGGTTGCCTACCCCTGCTATACACCATGCATGCTTGGATGTACTTGCATTAATGGTAAAAGCAGTTTCAGTACTTGAATTGTGTTTTTCTTCAGTGATGGCACTTTTAACCCTTTGATGATTTTGCCTTTTCAGATGATTCATCCTAGCTTTCCAGACACTGCAGTCAGCTTTTAGGTGCCCTGTTTTCTTGCATACAAAACACTCATGTGTTTCTTTCAAATTACTTTTATTTTCGGGTAGAGCTTGAGCTTTTAAAACGGATTCTGCTTTAGATACCCCAGCGCTGCATACACTCTCTGTCTTCCGCTTGTATTCATCTATAAGCTTTCCTCTGACATACTCCAGTGTGAGCTCATTATCTGGGCGCGCATCTAGTGCGGTTACAAGCGTGTCATAGCTTTCTGGAAGACCTCTTAATAGCAGTGCAGCAATCTTTGAGATCTTCTCCAATGCCACGTAAGTGCTCCACAATTTCTAAAGTGTTTCTTATATAGTCCTGCATATCACTGTTCCTATTTAGCTTAGACTGGTACAGCTTTCTCATTAGATATAGCTTATTGCTGAGATTTATCCTTTCATGCACTTTCTGCAGCTGCTTCCACATTTCTTTTGCAGTGTCACATTTGCATACATGTACAATCTGATTATCATCTATGCTGAGGGATATAGTACTTTGTGCTTTCTGATCCTTCTCTATCCAGTCATCTGTTACTGGGTCAGGTTTAGACTCCTGTGTGTATTTCCACGTACCTTCTCTTATCTGCAGCATCTTTATCTTGAATTTCCAGGATTGATAGTTCTGATTATTCAGGTTTGGCACTGTGAACTTCATAGAGTTGCTGCTGGTGGCCATCTTGGATCACTGTTGTTTTTCTTTTCTTTCTGTGTCTCTGGGTATCTGGGCCCATAACCTGTTGGCAGCGGAATAATCTTTGACAGTCCAGGCATTCAACAGTAAACAGATATTTATTGAGGAACAAGAATAATACACTGTGTTCTGTAACTTATGATCTCAGCTACTTGTCTGTGAGCTCCATGTGCTCTGCTCTGTGCTGTAGCTACAAAGAGAAAAACAGAAAGGAACTTCCTGGTTTTATCACTCTAGCCCCCACCTTTTTAACAGAGCTTTATTAACAACTTAACACTATGCCTATGGACAAAAGCTTATGCAGTTATAAACGTATAAACAATAGTTGTTGCAATACAGGCAATAATAAACATTATTCCAACACTTATGCCCGAAAAATCAGGGATGGAAACCACGGACGTACTTCAAATGCTAGTGTGAACCTAGCCTTACATTGTAAGCTATGCAGATGTGCAGAATCCTCAGTCTTTTGCACACAACAACAGTTTGCAGACATGTCTCTGCAGGCTGTGGAGAAAATCAACCGCTCCCCTCTCCATTCACTGTGTGAAGAGAGAAAAGAACTGCCCCCTACACTCTCTGAGATAAGCAAGACAGAATGGAATGTACCTATGGAGGGACTTCCTCGGTAGCAAAAGATTGAACAGCAAACTAGTTAGAATGGAGACACCCAGTGGCAGGAACTTTAGGGAGGTTTTTCAGGCAGAAAGCAGCCCCATTTTTAATTAGCGTACATTACATTTTGGTCAAGAATAACATGCTCTATGAAATGAGACTAAGATGTCTGAAACGTTAGTGACTATTTAACATTTTTCTCCTTTTCCCTTCTGTGTCTTTCTTTTTATTTATTTAACGTTATTAACAACCTCCATTGTGAACTTCCCATGTATCCTTTACACAGAACTGCTGACACCAGAAAGGAAAGGCTAGGCTCACATTTCTCCTATTTAGTCTGTTATTTTGATCTGTCATAGGATCAGAACAATGGACTGAAAAAGAAATAAAATGATGGATGCAGATGGAAAACATTGACTTCACAATGACTGACATCATTGACTCATCTAAAAAAATAACAAACAAGACGGAAGAAAGCTTCCTTCTTGTTTTTAACATTAAAGTCACTGATAAAGAATTCAGACAGAATGTGCACCATCTGCATCTATCATTTTATTACTTTTTCACTTTATTGTTTTGATCCTATGATGGATCAGAAAATAGACTAACTAGCCAAAATGTGAACCTAGCCAAAGGTTCATTGATTGATACCGCTTGCACCAAATTCTGACCCTCTCATTGGCATGGCGGAACAGAAATCTAAATTTTAATTGACCAGGTAATGCTTTCCTGACTTAAGCTTTCTGAACACAACTATGTGGAGTGAATGGGTCAGTAAAAATGGCAAATTGGTTTCCATGTGTCATCCGTGATTTTCACTGACACATACAATGAAATGAATTGAGCAAGCCGCAGATACGGACAGGTATAGGACTTGCTCAATATTTTGTGGCTCTTTTCTATGACCTGGATACACATAAATACAAAACTACACCTGTGTGTATGAGCCCATAGAAATTATGTGCTTAGTGATCCAATTGTTGTGCTTTTTGGACCACTGGAGTCTTGCCCTTCTGTTTCCATTATACCATAATGGCATTCAGAATGGTCTTCAGCTGTTAAAAGCC
Organism: Leptodactylus fallax; assembly: GCA_947044405.1. Taxonomy (NCBI): domain Eukaryota; kingdom Metazoa; phylum Chordata; class Amphibia; order Anura; family Leptodactylidae; genus Leptodactylus; species Leptodactylus fallax. The sequence goes on from CAMRHE010000024.1 coordinate 8,373,505, forward strand.
ATACATGCTAAGTTACGACAAGTTGTACATTCATATACGATATTTGGAGCACCAACATTGTATTTCCTAATTTCTACACAGGGAAGCTCTAATTATGACAGGGCAGTTGTTTCCAATAAATAAACTATATATTATGTAAAATATAATAAACTGGACATTCAGCGCATACAGTGGCATGCAAAAGTTTGGACACCCCTGGTAAAAATGACTGTTATTGTGAACAGTTAAGCAAGTTGAAGATAAAATGATCTTCAAAAGGCATATCATTAAAGATGACACATTACCAATGTATTTTTGGAGAAATAAAAAATTATTTTCATATTTTACATTTTCAAACTAACAAAACAATGAAAGTGGCTCAATGCAAAAGTTTGGGCACCCTGCATGGTTAGTACCTAGTAGCACCCCCTTTGGCAAGTATCACAGCTTGCAAACGCTTTTTGTAACCAGCCAAGTGTCTTTCAATTGTTTGAGGGATTTTCATCCATTCTTCCTTGGAAAAGTCTTCCAGCTCTGTGAGATTCCTGGGTCGTCTTGCATGCACTTCTGTTTTGAGGTTTAGCCACAGATTTTCAATGATGTTCAGATAAGGGGACTGTGAGGGTCATGGTAAAACCTTCAGCTTGTGCCTTTTTAGGTAGTCTATGGTGGATTTTGAAGTGTGTTTAGGATCATTATCCATTTGTAGAAGCCATCCTCTTTTCAATTCCAGCTTTTTTACAGATGGTGTTATGTTTTCTTCAAGAATTTGCTGAAATTTCATTGAATCCATTCTTCCCTCTACCCGTTAAATGTTCACCATGCCTTTGGCTGCAATACCACAACTCCAGAGTCTGCTAAATCTTCCTGAAGGTCTTGTGCAGTCAAGTGGGGGTTCTGATTTGCCACTCTGGCAATCCTACGAGCAGCTTTCTCAGAGATTTTTCTTGGACTTCCAGACCTTATCTTGACCTCCACTGTTCCTGGTAACTGCCATTTCTTAATTACATTTCGAACTGAGAAAAGGGCAACTTGAAAATGCTTTGCTGTCTTCTTATAGCCTTCTCCTGCTCTGTGGGCCTCCACCATTTTCATTTTCAGAGTGCTAGGCAGCTGCTTAGAAAAACCCATGGCTGCTATTTTTTGGCACAAGCTGTAAAATTTGCATCACTTGGCCTTTCCTAATGATGATAGTTGGCAAGCCATAACCCTAACTGGCTAATTAAGGTCTGCGACCTTGGTCAAAGTTATGTGAGCGCACAAATCTATAGGGGTTCCCAAACTTTTACAAGGTACTCCTTTCCCTTTTTCGCTCTAAAATTGTACTCAAAAATAATAATACACTGATAGTGCTTAAAATTATAGACAAGTGTGTTTATTTTTTAACTTTATGCCTCTTCAACTTGCTTAACTGTTCACAATAACAGTCTTTTTGACCATCGATGTCCAAACTTTTGCATGACACGGTATATATACAGTGCTGGCCAAAAGTATTGGCACCCCTGCAATTCTGTCAGATAATACTCAATTTCTTCCAGAAAATGATTGCAATCACAAATGCTTTGGTAATAATATCTTCATTTATTTTGCTTGCAATGAAAAAACACAAAAGAGAATGAAAAAAAAAAGTCAAATCATTGTTCATTTTACACAAGACTCCAAAAATGGGCCGAATAAAAGTATTGGCACCCTCAGCCTAATACTTGGTAGCACAACCTTTAGACAAAATAACTGCGAACAACCGCTTCCAGTAACCATCAATGAGTTTCTTACAATGCTCTGCTGGAATTTTAGACCATTCTTCTTTGGCAAATTTCTCCAGGTCCCTGAGATTTGAAGGGTGCCTTCTCCAAACTGCCATTTTGAGATCTCTCCACAGGTGTTCTATGGGATTCAAGTCTGGACTCATTGCTGGCCACTTTAGAAGTCTCCAGTGCTTTCTCTCAAACCATTTTCTAGTGCTTTTTGAAGTGTGTTTTGGGTCATTGTCCTGCTGGAAGACCCATGACCTCTGAGGGAGACCCAGCTTTCTCACACTGGGTCCTACATTATGCTGCAAAATTTGTTGGTAGTCTTCAGACTTCATAATGCCATGCGCATGGTCAAGCAGTCCAGTCCCAGAGGCAGCAAAGCAACCCCAAAACATCAGGGAACCTCCGCCATGTTTGACTGTAGGGACCGTGTTCTTTTCTTTGAAGGCCTCTTTTTTTTTTTCCTGTAAACTCTATGTTGATGCCTTTTCCCAAAAAGCTCTACTTTTGTCTCATCTGACCAGAGAACATTCTTCCAAAAAGTTTTTGGCTTTCTCAGGTAAGTTTTGGCAAACTCCAGCCTGGCTTTTTTTATGTCTCTGGGTCAGAAGTGGGGTCTTCCTGGGTATCCTACAATAGAGTTCCTTTTCATTCAGACGCCGACGGATAGTACGGGTTGACACTGTTGTACCCTCGGACTGCAGGGCAGCTAGAACTTGTTTGGATGTTAGTCGAGGTTCTTTAGCCACCATCCGCACAATCTTTCGTTGAAATCTCTCATCAATTTTTCTTTTCCGTCCACATCTAGGGAGGTTAGCCACAGTGCCATGGGCTTTAAACTTCTTGATGACACTGCGCACGGTAGACACAGGAACATTCAGGTCTTTGGAGATGGACTTGTAGCCTTGAGATTGCTCATGCTTCCTCACAATTTTGCTTCTCAAGTCCTCAGAGAGTTCTTTGGTCTTCTTTCTTTTCTCCAAGCTCAATGTGGTACACACAAGGACACAGGACAGAGGTTGAGTCAACTTTAATCCATTTCAACTGGCTGCAAGTGTGATTTAGTTATTGCCACCACCTGTTATGTGCCACAGGTAAGTAACAGGTGCTGTTAATTACACAAATTAGAGAAGCATCACATGATCTTTCAAAGGGTGCCAATACTTTTGTCCACCCCCTTTTTTATGTTTGGTGTGGAATTATATCCAATTTGGCTTTTTGACAATTCTTTTTGTGGTTTTCCATTGACGACAAATTAAATGAAGATATTATTACCAAAGCATTTGTGATTGCAATCATTTTCTGGAAGAAATTGAGTATTATCTGACAGAATTGCAGGGGTGCCAATACTTTTGGCCAGCACTGTATATATAACTCTATCTATCTATCTATCTATCTATCTATCTATCTATCTATCTATCTATCTTAGTTATATATTATATAAATATACTAAATACTGTTGGAGCAAAAATAAAGGCAAGAAAGTGAATGTTAGTGTGGGATTTCACAACAACGAGTCAAAATTTGTTAATAGAATATAATAAAAAAATTATTAATGATGCAAATGCTGCCAGAAAATCAAAAGTTGTTTTTCTACTAATTTGAATTATATTAGCACTGCTTGTTATAGCTGAGATGTACTTGGGAATAATGAGCTAAAATCTAGCTTTTATTAGTTGTCTTGACAAAATATCTAAAATAAAGCCATTGTGTTATACCTACACCCTTTAGTGTTTTAAAAAGTATTACTGTTGTCAATCACTATTATTCTCCTATGCATTGGTCAAGCTAGCTGAAAAGACTAACTGCTATCATTACCCGCGATGGGAGAGAGACAGGGTGTGCGCCAAACCCCAGCTAGTCCACGGTCACTGGTAAACACAACTTGTCTATATATTCTCAATCTCCACAACAGATGGCAATTGTTCAAGGTATTACATTACTATACTACGTGTTTCTATATTAATATCATCAGGGGTACAATATGATATTTAGTTTAAAGCATACAGAGTGCATGGTGTCGGGATTGATGGGAACAAAACACCATACTAAGAGGACGCCAAGACTATTTGGCAGAAAACATGTCCCTACAAGTTGTCCGTGCTGGAGAGAGAGAAAGAGAGAGAGAGAGAGAGAGAGAGAGAGAGAGAGAGACAAGAGAGAGAGAAAGAGAGAGAGAGAGAGAGAGAGAGAGCTCTCTGTAGCCCGGAAATAGCTGTTTATTCGCCGCAATGTAATTCGGATCAAAGCTAATTTTTTTGGAACTGCTAATCGAACTTTTGAGAAATTTGTTCATCTCTAGTCTTCACCATAGTGGAGTTTGGAGTGTGACTGTTTGAGGTTGTGGACAGGTGTCTTTTATACTGATAACAACAGGTGCCATTACTATAGGTAATGAGTGGAGGACAGAGGAGCCTCTTAAAGAAGAAGTTAAAGGTCTGTGAGAGCTAGAAATCTTGCTTGTTTGTAGGTGACCAAATACTTATTTTACACCATAATTTGCAAATAAACTCTTTAAAAATCAGACAATGTGATTTTCTGGATTTGTTTTCTCATTTTGTCTCTCATAGTTGAGGTCTACCTATGATGACAATTACAGGTCTCTCTCATCTTTTTAAGTGGGAGAACTTGCACAATTGGTGGCTGACTAAATACTTTTTTTTCCCCACTGTACAGTCATGGCCAAAAGTTTTGAGAATGACACAAATATTATATTTTCACATGATCTGCTGCCCTCTGGTTTTTATGTGTGTTTGTCAGATGTTTTTATCACATACAGAAATATAATTGCATTCATATTATGAGTAACAGAAGCTTATATTGACAGTTAGAATGAGTTAATGCAGCAAGTCAATATTTGCAGTGTTGACCCTTCTTCTTCAGGACCTCTGCAATTCTCCCTGGCATGCTCTCAATCAACTTCTGGACCAAATCCTGACTGATAGCAGTCCATTCTTGCAGAATCAATGCTTTAATTTTGTCTGAATTTGTTGGTTTTTGTTTGTTCACCCGTCTCTTGATGATTGACCACAAGTTCTCAATAGGATTAAGATCTGGGGAGTTTCCAGGCCATGGACCCAAAATCTCTATGTTTTGTTCCCTGAGTCATTTAGTTATCACCTTTGCTTTATGGCAAGGTGCTCCATCATGCTGGAAAAGGCATTGTTGAGCGCCAAACTGCTCTTGGACGGTTGGGAGAAGTTGCTCTTGGAGGACATTCTGGTACCATTCTTTATTCATGGCTGTGTTTTTAGGCAAGACTGTGAGAGAGCCGATTCCCTTGGCTGAGAAGCAACCCCACGCATGAATGGTTTCAGGATGCTTTACAGTTGGCATGAGACAAGACTGGTGGTAGCGCTCACCTCTTCTTCTCCGAATAAGCTGTTTTCCAGATGTTCCAAACAATCGAAAAGGGGATTCATCAGAGAAAATGACTTTACCCCAGTCCTCAGCAGTCCACTCCCTGTACCTTTTGCAGAATATCAGTCTGTCCCTGATGTTTTTTCTGCAGAGAAGCGGCTTCTTTGCTGCCCTCCTTGAGACCAGGCCTTGCTCCAAGAGTCTCCGCCTCACAGTGCGTGCAGATGCACTCACACCTGCCTGCTGCCATTCCTCAGCAAGCTCTGCACTGCTGGTAGCCCGATCCTGCAGCTGAAACACTTTTAAGAGACGGTCCTGCCGCTTGCTGGTCTTTCTTTGGCGCCCTGGAGCCTTTTTGGCACCAATGGAACCTCTCCCCTTGAAGTTCTTGATGATGCGATAGATTGTTGACTGAGGTGCAATCTTTCTAGCTGCAATACTCTTCCCAGTTAGGCCATTTTTGTGCTGTGCAATGATGACTGCACGTGTTTCTTTAGAGATAACCATGGTTAACAGAAGAGAAACAATGATGGCAAGCACCAGCCTCCTTTTAAAGTGTCCAGTGGTGTCATTCTTACTTAATCATGACAGATTGATCTCCAGCCCTGTCCTCATCAACACCCACACCTGTGTTAATGGAGCAATCACTGAAACGATGTTAGGTGGTCCTTTTAAGGCAGGGCTGCAATGATTGCTGTTAAGCTGATCACTCTTTATAACATTCTGGAGTATATGCAAATTGCCATTAGAAAAACTGAAGCAGTAGACTTTGGAAAAATTAATATTTGTATCATTCTCAAAACTTTTGGCCATGACTGTATATGGGCATGGACATGTGATTAGATAACTCCAATTTCAAAACACTCACCAGTGTATGCACTAGAAATACAGTATATTGCCAGTCTTGATGAAAGGACATGCACTGCATTCACCACATTGAAATATACCCATAGGTTGTCTATCCAACCATATACCTGCCCTCTGTACAGGTTCAAAATTACTCCCTACCGCAGATTATTCCGCAGATTTTTTCCACGTCTGAAGGTAACTGAGGGTCTCTGAGTTATGCGATTAGAGATATTATTGTTTTATAGTAGAATTTTCCAATATTTCTAGAGAATTTTCATTATTTCTGGATCTTTACAATCAACGTTTTCTATTAATCTCGCAATATTTTCTGTATCGCGGAGTAAAGTCTCTAGTGACTTCCTTGACTTCCGTATCAGCTTGCCCTATGATAAGTCTTGGAAACCCTCTCATTAAAACTCCTCTCTAAATATTTTGCCTCATCATAGAAATCTTTTGGGGAACTGCAATTCCTAGCTACCCCACTGGTCCATTTTGTGCTGGGATTAGCGATCCAGGATTGCATCGAGGCATAATATGTCCTTGTAACCACTGTGAAGGGAGTGTCATCAGCCTAGTTGTTTACAAGAAGCAGCAGGCCACGCCTTTTTGGACACCAGGTAGAGCTGATTTAGAGGCTGCCAATTTGCGCATGCACAGGGGGCCGCTCCTGGTTGGTGCCCATCTTGTATGACGTGGCACACTCAGATTGGTGAGCGGTTAACAATGATGCACGGCGATGTGATTGGCCTATTCCTCATTGCCCGGCCCCACAATGGAGTGTGTTTTCTGCCACACCTTGCACCCCCTTCCCGACATCTGCCGTAATAGTATGGCAGATATGGGATATTTAAATATACGCTATTATTGGAGGAGAGCATAATAATTATTGTTCGTTTTTCAGTGAATTCTTATTATAGCTGAACAGCACTATTTAAACTACTGTAAAACAATAATAACACAATTTACCCTATAACCTTACAATGATACTTTATGCTTAGATATGCCTTATGTCCATGTATTGTATGCATAAGGAGAATGAAGGAGCAGATCTGTGATTAACCTGTATTTTTTTGCTCCTCTACCTATTTTCTGTAATTTGTTGGCAAAGTTAGTAGGGTTAAGCTCCCTCACTCTTTCGGCTCAATCTTGATTTTCTATTTTACAAGATACAAACATGAAACTTATACTGTACATTACTTCCTGAAATGTGCAGGAGTGCCAAGGGTGGAGGTGACATGTGACATTTCCATAATAGTATTCTGACAACTTATCATTCATGAGGACAAATGTGTACCGCTAATCTAAATGGCCTCATGCAGCATTTTTATGCATGATATTTCAATAAGGTATTCCTCTTTCTCTTTTATTTAAAATTGAGTTCATGAAATTCTATTTGTCAGCTAAACTACTTACAAAAGGTTAACGGGTCTCAATATATTTACGGAAACCAAGCTGTTTTCAGAATTAGTATGATTGTATACTTTAACCTATTCCGATTACATGAGAAGGAAAGAATGCATTTTTTTTTTTCTTTGCTGAACTCGAGCTTTAAGGTGGGAAGTGAAAGCAAAAAGCACAAACCACGGAGGCCTTTCCACCAATAGAACAGCATTCTGTGGTTTACGCGAGAAACCTACAAGAAGCCAATTCAAAGTGAAAACTTCAAAATGAGCTAATTTGCCAAGTAGAACTAAATTCTTAAATATTATATCAAAGAACTGCAGTACTGATGCTGTCCTGCCAGCTTTTTGCTAGGCCTGTTAACTATATAAACAAACATTTAGTTTCTATTACATAGATAAACATGCATTTAGCTATAACTTACTAACAGGGAAGTCTCTTGTATTCCAATGTAGTTTCATTAAATATATGTAAGTCTTTACAGGAGAAATATGTTTATTCTTTTTTCAGTTGTGTAGCTTATAATTTTTAAATGTGAAATGCCCTATAGGGAAGGCCATATTGGAGGCACACACTTCCTTCTTGTTATCAATGCAGATAAAATGACAGACAAATGTCAATGGAGGTAGTGATTAAGAATGAACAGACATTCCAATCAGACTATGGAGACACAGTAAAATATACTGTATATACTGTATATATATAGCCTTATATGTATATTTGTGTAACTGCCATTGTGTAACCCACCATGTACAAATGTACTGAACAGAATGATATAAATCTTTCTTGATATGATATATATGTTATTGGGGTTTTAGCTCAGTAGTAGAGTAGGTGTTTGGTAGACAAAACAGAGTCACAGGCTTCTTAACAAAAACAGGCTTCTATTTATTTCATGCAAGGCAAAACAGTGGACAAATTTAAGCAGCTGCTTTCAGCAGGTTGTCAATAACAAACATGTGGCTAACACAATGTCCTTACTTCAGGCAAAAAGCCCAAAATAAATCAGTTGGTCTCCCCAACTTGGTTGGGACACAGTAGCAGATTCTGTCCGGTGCTTGTTCAACTTGGGGAACATACAGAGCAAAGGGTCTCCTTCCAGTCTCCCAGACACACCACTGGCAGCTTCCACTCTTAATAAAGGCTGCACACACCTGGGGTATCAGGTCAGCAGGACTGGAGTATAGGAGCAGACCTGCAGTAACTCCCAGACCACAGACCCAGCCACTTACCTCACTGATACTAGCAACCTCAGTGGCAGATACCTGCCATCCACAACTTTACCATCTACTTGTTTACATATACCCCACCCTCTGCCCAAAGCCGACGGGCTTGGCACCTACAGAGGAGAAACAGTGGACCCTTGACAGGGCATCTGCATTCAAATGAGCTTTCCCTGGTCCCTGTTCGTCCACAAAATCAAAATCTTGTAATGCCAGGAACCACCATGATATCCTCGCATTGTTCCCTTATTTTTGCTCATCCACTTCAATGGGGCATGGTCTGAGACAAGCCTAAATTTCCTACCCAGTAGGTAATATCTTACAATGGAATAGGTTTTTTTCACAAGGGGTAAGCTCTCAGCTCAAGTACATTACAGGGTGTTCTTCCCCTTTGACCAGGGCCAGTTTTAGACAAAGTGGGGCCCAGGGCAAAATTAAAAGCAGGGCCCCAAATGCTGATATGCAAACAACACCATCGTCTTCCAGTGGCAACCCCTATAATAACGCCTCCTTTCTGCCAACAAAAAAGTAATAACAAGCCCCATTTACCCACACACACACACACACACACACACAATTCAAAAGAGCACCTTTGTACCACCTAATAAATTTTTCACCCAGTCATCAGTTATTATAGCGCCTCCTTATAAATAATAGTCCCTGCTTATAAATAATATTACACCTTTATCATTAGTTACTCCCATATAAATGATAAATAGTGCCCTGTATCAGTAATATTCCCCCTTATCAGTAACAGACCCCCCGTAAAAATAATACTGCTCCCTTATTAATAATAACAACCCCCTCATAAATAATAGTTACCCTTATAAATAACAGTCCCCATTATCACTAATAGCCCCCTTTATAAATAAGCCCACTTAACAATTATACCCCCCTTATAAATAGTTCCCCTCTTATAAATAATAGCTCCCCCTTATAATGGATGCCTTATATACAGTTGTGCTAAAAAGTTTACATACTCCGGCAGATTTTTTGTTTTTTTGGCCTATTTTCAGAATATGAATGATATCACAAAAACTTTTTCTCCACTCATGGTTAGTGGTTTGTTGAAGCCATTTATTGTCAAACCTGTGTTTTCTCTTTTTAAATCATAATGGCAACCAAAAACATCAAAATGACCCTGTTCAAAAGTTCACATACCCTGGTGATTTTGGCCCAGAACATGCCCAGAAGTTGACACAAAGGGGTTTGAATGGCTACTAAAGGTAACATCCTCACCTGTGACCTGTTTGCTTGTAATCAGTGTGTGTGCATAAAAGGGATCCAGACAGACTGTTGCATCTTTCCTCCAGCCACTGACGTTTCTGGATTGTGAGTCAAGGAGAAAGCAAAAGAATTGTCCACAGATCTACGGGAAAAGGTAGTTGAACTGTATAAAACAGGAAAGAGATACAAAAAGATATCCAAGGAATTGATAATGCCAGTCAGCAGTGTTCAAACTGTGATTAACAAATGGAAACTCAGGGGTTCTTTAAAAATCAAACCACAGATAGACCAACCAAAATTTCGGCCACAACTGCCCGGAAAATTGTTCGGGATGCAAAGAAAAACTCATACATAACATCAGCTGAAATAGAGGACTCTCTGAAAACTATCGGTGTGGCTGTTTCAAGATGCACAATAAGGAGGCACTTGAAGAAAAATGGGCTGCATGGTCGAGTTGCCAGAAGAAAGCCATTGCTGCACAAATGCCACAAAAAATCTCGCCTTCAATGCGCCAAACAGCACAGAGACAAGCCTCAAAACTTCTGGAACAAAGTAATTTGGAGTGATGGGACAAAAATTGAACTTTTTGGCCACAACCATAAACGTTACATTTGGAGAGGTGTCAACAAGGCCTATGATGAAAGGAACATCATTCCTATTGTAAAGCACGGAGGTGGATCACTGATGATGTGGGGATGTGTGAGCCTCAAAGGCACAGGAAACTTGGTCAAAGTTGAAGGAAAGATGAATGCAGCATGTTATCAGCAAATACTGGAGGCAAATTTGCACTCATCAGCCAGGAAGCTGCGCATGGGACGTACTTGGACGTTCCAACATGACAACGATTCAAAACACAAGGCCAAGTCGACCTGTCATTGGCTACAGCAGAAGAAAGTGAAGATTCTGGAGTGGCCATCTCAGTCTCCTGTCCACAATATCATTGAGCCACTCTGGGGAGATCTCAGTACATACAGTACATGTAAGACAGTCCAGGATTTTACAGGAACTGGAGACTTTTTGCCAAGAAGAATGGACAGTTTTACCATCTGAGAAAATAAAGAGCCTCATCCACAACTACCACAAAAGACTTCAAGCTGTCATTGATGTTAGAGGAGGCAATACACGGTATTAAGAACTGGGTTATGAACAGGGTCATTTTGATGTTTTTGGTTGTCATTATGATTTAAAAAGAGAAAACACTGAAGATTGAAAATAAATGGCTTCAACCAGCCACTAACCATGAGTGGAGAAAAAGTTTTTGTGTTATCATTCATATTCTCTGAAAAAAGGCCAAAAAAACCAAAAAATCTTCCGGGTTATGTAAACTTTTTAGCACAACTGTATAATAGTTCCCCCCTTATAAATAATAGCCCATCTTATAAATAATAGTTCCCCCTTATAATAGCCCCCTCATATTTAAGTATCCCAATTATATATAGTAACCCACCCTTATATATAATAGTTCTCCGTTATACAGTGTCGGACTGAAGGTCCTTAGGCTCACCAGAGGAACTTGTTCTGGGACCCCACCCAACAGCTTCCTGCTAATAGCCTACACCACAGCTCCTTCACTGAAGTCTTACATATGTGCTGACTATCTGGTGTTACTGAGTATGTTCCCAGTATAGTCAGCCCCTATAGTACTGTGCAGGCCCCAATAACTCCATGGCTGGTTCATGCACAGTACTGTATGGGGAATGACATGGCTCTGGAGCACTACACGTATATGCAAGATTATAGTGAGGGAGCTGTGATGCAGACATAGCACACAGGGCTGCCAGCAGGAATTTTGATCCCCCCCATAGGATAATGCTCCACATGGTATATAATGCTCCACGGTATAAAATGCTCCCCTGAGCCCAATGCTCCCCCTCAGCGGTGATGTCCGGAATGCCAGAACATGACGCTGGACACAAGGACAGGTGAGTAAAAATGTTTGTTATTTTTACTCACCTCGAAAAGGGGCGATAATGACTTATATGGATCAGAACTCTTTATTCCATGCTTCCTCCATTCTCTGTCTAGCATCTCCCTCCTAGCTCAGCTCCTCCTCCCTTACTACCTGTTGCTAGGCAGACAAAGCAAAATGAGTAAGCAGCAAAGAACATACAGAACATCACAGAGTCCACTTACCCATGACTGATTTTGTACTTTTTGTGAGCTCAGTTAAGGGGGCAGCTATCATGGGAAAAATAGGCACAAAACATCTGTAATATCCCACTGTGCCTATGAAAGCTCTCACCTGTTTCTTTGCTAGTGGGCGTAGCCAGTTTTGTATTGCCTCCACTTTTTTATTTTGAGGCTTGATCAGGCCCCTTCCCACTACATAACCCAGATATTTTGTTTCTTCCATCCCAATAGCACATTTTTTAGGATTAATAGTGAAACCAGCTTTTCTGAGGGAGTCTACCACTGCCTGGGCCTTATTCAAGTGACTCTCCCAAGTGTAGCGGAATATCACAATATCATCTAAGTATGCAGCTGCATACTTCTTGTAAGGAATAAGAATTCTATCCATTGACTTTGGAAAGTAGCAGGAGCCCCCTGTAACCCAAAGGGCATTCTCACATACTGGTAGCACCCCTCAGAAGTGGAGAAGGCTGTCTTTGCCTTGGCATCCTTTAACAATGGGATTTGCCAGTAGCCTTTTGTGAGGTCTAGTGTTCTAATAAAGCGAGCTGGCCCAAACCTTTCTATGTGCTCGTTCATCCTAGGCATAGGGTAGGCATCAAACTCAGAAATCTCATTGAACTTTCTATAATCATTACAAAAGCGGCATTTTCCAGTGGGTTTTGGCACTAGTACTATCGGGCTTGACCACCCACTTTTAGATTCCTCAACCACACCCAATTGTAACATCCTTTTAACTTCTTGTGAAACCACTTCTTTGCAAGCTTCAGGAATTCAGTAAGGCTTCACATTTACCTTAACATGAGGCTCACTGAGTATCTCATGCTCAATCACATTGGTGAGACCTGGTAAATCACTGTCATTATTTTACTGCAGGAACTCTTTGCACTGCTTCTTTTGGGACCCTGAGAGGTTTTCAGCAATGGTAACAATGGCAGGGTGCTGCAGGTGGCTGCCTATCTTTCCAGGGTTTTATTAAGTTGACATGATATAGCTGGACTGGCTTCCTTTTGTTGGTGTACCTTGAAATTCCCCTCGGCTACTTTTTCAATAACTTCAAAAGGTCCCTGTCATTTAGAAAGAAATTTGCTTTCAACTGTGGTCCCCTAGGCTGAACTGCCTGATTCTAGAAGACCTATTATAAATATTACTTTGAGCTTCTTGGGCCCTGAGAAGATGTTCTTTCACTATAGGCATAACATTGCCAATCCTATCTTGCATCTGCGCAATATGGTCAACAACAATCTTATAGGGAGTAGATTCACTTACCCAGGTCTCCTTTACCACATCAAGCAATCCACGGGGATAACGACCATACAACAGTTCAAAGGGAAAAAAATCCAGTGGAGGCTTGAGGAATGATGGCAAACAACAGGCAGGTGATTAGACTGTCCCAATCATGGCCAACTTTTTCCACCACCTTTTTATACATACTTTTAAGTGTTTTGTTGAACCTTTCTACCAGGCCATCCATCTGAGGATGGTACACTGAAGTACGCAACTGCTTAATTTTCAGAATTTTACATAGCTATTTCATAATATTTGACATAAATGGTGTCCCTTTATCTGTCAGGATTTCTTTAGGCAAACCATTTCTGGCAAATATATGAAATGAACACCGAAAAGTATAGCCCTAAATATTAATGCCTCATAAACCACATAACAATCAAATCACCAAAAAATAAGGTTTAAAGAAATCTCACATATAGAAAAATAACAATGTTTATTCATATGAAATACAATAAATATAACAAAGAGAATGTACAAACAAGTACGCAGATGGTAAAAGCGTATATGGTACCAATAAACCCTCCTCCCCAGGGAAAGCTGATGATCAATAATAGTCAAAAAATTAAAATAGAATGAAATAATTGATAAATAATAATGACTGTATATCAAATATACAATTGTTCCAATAATCAACATATAATAAGCACTGATATGTTATATAATATTATCAGATCCCATATATCTAAAGATCAAAGTTATAACAAGTAATCAACATGTGATAAACTCTGCTATGTTGTGTTATATTATCAGATCCTATATATCTAAGGGTCACAATAATAGCCAGGATATAATAACATGAATCAAAAATAATGAGAGGAAATATAAATGGATAAACTGATTAGACTAGAAGTCAAAACCCCAGACCTAATCCCAACTATAGCTAAAGTGAATCCACATGATATGGGACCAAAGAAGTATATCACTTTAAATTTACATACCAGTAGTCATGATGGCATAGGAACAATAGCACCAGCATAAAAAAAAACAACAGGGAGGAAAGAGCGCTGTACCCGATGCGCGTTTCGCCACCAAATGGCTTCGTCAGGAGGCAATATGGTAACATAATTAGGAGATATATATACAGTCATATGAAAAAGTTTGGGCACCCCTATTAATCTTAATCATTTTTAGTTCTAAATATTTGGGTGTTTGCAACAGCCATTTCAATTTGATATATCTAATAACTGATGGACACAGTAATATTTCAGGATTGAAATGAGGTTTATTGTACTAACAGAAAATGTGCAATATGCATTAAACCAAAATTTGACCGGTGCAAAAGTATGGGCACCTCAACAGAAAAGTGACATTAATATTTAGTAGATCCTCCTTTTGCAAAAATAACAGCCTCTAGTCGCTTCCTGTAGCTTTTAATCAGTTCCTGGATCCTGGATGAAGGTATTTTTGACCATTCCTCTTTACAAAACAATTCCAGTTCAGTTAAGTTTGATGGTCGCCGAGCATGGACAGCCCGCTTCAAATTATCCCACAGATGTTCAATGATATTCAGGTCTGGGGACTGGGATGGCCATTCCAGAACATTGTAATTGTTCCTCTGCATGAATGCCTGAGTAGATTTGGAGCTGTGTTTTGGATCATTGTCTTGCTGAAATATCCATCCCCGGCGTAACTTCAAATTCGTCACTCATTCTTGTACATTATTCTCAAGAATCTGCTGATACTGAGTTGAATCCATGCGACCCTCAACTTTAACAAGATTCCCGGTGCCGGCATTGGCCACACAGCCCCAAAGCATGATGGAACCTCCACCAAATTTTACAGTGGGTAGCAAGTGTTTTTCTTGGAATGCTGTGTTTTTTTGACGCCATGCATAACGCCTTTTTGTATGACCAAACAACTCAATCTTTGTTTCATCAGTCCACAGGACCTTCTTCCAAAATGAAGCTGGCTTGTCCAAATGTGCTTTTGCATACCTCAGGCGACTCTGTTTGTGGCGTGCTTTCAGAAACGGCTTCTTTCGCATCACTCTCCCATACAGCTTCTCCTTGTGCAAAGTGTGCTGTATTGTTGACCGATGCACAGTGACACCATCTGCAGCAAGATGATGCTGCAGCTCTTTGGAGGTGGTCTGTGGATTGTCCTTGACTGTTCTCACCATTCTTCTTCTCTGCCTTTCTGATATTTTTCTTGGTCTGCCACTTCTGGGCTTAACAAGAACTGTCCCTGTGGTCTTCCATTTCCTTACTATGTTCCTCACAGTGGAAACTGACAGGTTAAATCTCTGAGACAACTTTTTGTATCCTTCCCCTGAACAACTATGTTGAACAATCTTTGTTTTCAGATCATTTGAGAGTTGTTTTGAGGAGCCCATGATGCCACTCTTCAGAGGAGATTCAAATAGGAGAACAACTTGCAATTGGTCACCTTAAATACCTTTTCTCATGATTGGATACACCTGGCTATGAAGTTCAAAGCTCAGTGAGGTTACAAAACCAATTTTGTGCTTCAGTAAGTCAGTAAAAAGTAGTTAGGAGTATTCAAATCAATAAAATGATAAGGGTACCCAAATTTTTGCACCGGTCAAATTTTGGTTTAATGCATATTGCACATTTTCTGTTAGTACAATAAACCTCATTTCAATCCTGAAATATTACTGTGTCCATCAGTTATTAGATATATCAAATTGAAATGGCTGTTGCAAACACCCAAATATTTAGAACTAAAAATGATTAAGATTAATAGGGGTGCCCAAACTTTTTCATATGACTGTATATATAAAACCTAAATGCATACACCTGTGACCCATACAGCCGTCCATTGATACATAGAACACATACAAGCATTAGGGAGCGTCCGGATTGTCATGCGCGATGAGGTCACCACGCACGCATAACGTGATGACGTCATCGCACATAGGAAAATCAGACCCAAACAATGCACCGCTCGCGCATGCGTACACGCGACGGAACAAGGTCCTACATAGATAAATAATAGATCACGGAAGGTCCTGCACTCATGCGCATAGCGGGGGAGTAAAAAAAAGGAGATTTTAGGAACTAATGCCATAAACCATCATCCATATAAATACAAAGGGATGATATGAGAAACACATAAAACAAAAAGAACAAATATATAAAAAAGCCTATAGTGAAATCACATAATATGTAAGGCAAGAACATGACCACCAATTAGTAAAACCACATGGTATGTAAATTACACATATCAAATGCGTAGTCCATGTAAATGTGATATAATTATGTGAGGTGCACGTAAACACAAGAACATGATCACCAATTGGTGAAATGACAAAATATATAAGGCAGCAACACAACCGCCAATTAGTGAAAACACATAATAAGTAAATTACACACAATAAATAAGACAGTAATATAAGATCAATAACCTACAAAAAAAAACAAAAAAAAACACTCCCCCACCTTGAGCTCGAGGATCTTAAAAGACGTGAAATAACATCTTCATGGTTCTGAAGACCTCAATAGACAACAAGGACAAATGATGTATGAAGGATGGTCACAAAATATAACAAGGAATGACCTAGAACAAAACAAAACAATAAATATCCAAAAAACACAAAACAATAAAATAATATCCCCTACGATATTAAAAAGGGTTTAAAGCTCACGGCCTCATTGAGGCCCACTGGAGACACCATATTAAGTTCCACAATCCAACGAGTTTCTTTTTGAAGCAATGCACGACGTATGACACCTCCCCTGCTACCCAATTGGACCCTATCAATACCCCGTACCTTTAAACCCCGTGGGTCACTGGAGTGAAAATCACGAAAGTGACGTGGTATCGGTTGAAGCTGTTCAAATTCGTGAGCTTTGGCACCAGCCACGATCTTATTGGCATGTTCTAGAACTCGTACGTGAGTGATCGGCTTGTCATACCTATATATATTAGGCCACATGGGCATGTAGCAAAATAAATTACAGCCTCTGTCCTGCAAGAGATATGATACACTATTTTATATTGCCTATTGTTACTAGAGTTCCAAAATTCAGAGCTCCGAACAATATATTTGCAGGCCACAATTGAAAGTGCCCCATGCAGGACCCCTACTTCCAAAAATATATTTTGGAACTTGAGGAACATAGTGGCTTCTGGTCAATAGTTCGCCAAGATTTTTAGATCTCCGCCATGTAATTAAAGGGCGAGATGATAATGTCTGCGCCAAGTCACGATCAGTCAGAAGTATGTTCCAATGTTTTTGTATGATATCACGAATACCCTTCCATTGATAACTAAAAGAAGTAATAAATCTCACATTGTGTTCTTCATTGCCATATTTGCTCGTCCTACTCACCAATAAGGTATCCCTTGGGGAGTCCTTCGCTCTCTGGTACCCACGTTGGATGTCTTTCATATTATAACCACGGTTTAAAAACCTAGATTTCAAATCTCTAGCTTGGTCCTCAAATTTATTGTTAGTGGAGCAGATACGTTTCATTCTCAGGAATTGCCCAATTGGTATGGCTTGTTTAACTTTGGGATAATGAGAAGAGGAGGCATGGAGTAAAGAATTTGTTGAAGTGGATTTTCTATAGACATCTGTAACTATGTTCCGATGTTCATCACATTCCACTATGAGATCAAGAAATTCGACTCTGTTAGGACTGACATGAGAAGTCAAACGGATATTAAGATCATTACAATTAAGTTGAGAAAGAAATGTATCTAATTGCGATGTGGAGCCCTGCCAGAGGAACAAAATGTCATCAATATAACGAGACCACATCAGGACCCCCTCACATCCGAGAGTATGTTGGACCACCTCCCTTTCCCACAACCCCAGGAACAAATTAGCGTATGAGGGCGCACAAGTCGCCCCCATTGCTGTATCCTGGAGCTGTAGAAAAGGGCGGTCCTTAAAAATAAAAAAAATTATGTGTCAAAATAAATTTTAATAAATCCATAATAAACGTGACTAAATCCGAATCCAAATCAGTGTTACGTAGAAAATACTCAGATGCTCGGAGGCCCTGATGGTGTTGAATAGATGTATACAGGGACTCCACGTCGCAAGTAACCAAATACATAGAGACAATAGTTCTGCCTGGGGGATTGGAGGCCCATTTGTGGACCTTTTGTAACAGATAAAAGGTAGGCCTAATGGGACAATCCACCATCAAGCCCTCCCTCAATCTCGGTGTGATGATATTATCATCAACTCCCCTTTTTATAATTTTGCGCAAATTTTAATATCGTGGGGGATATTATTTTATTGTTTTGTGTTTTTTGGATATTTATTGTTTTGTTTTGTTCTAGGTTATTCCTTGTTATATTTTGTGACCATCCTTCATATATCATTTGTCCTTGTTGTCTATTGGGGTCTTCAGAACCATGAAGATGTTATTTCACGTCTTTTAAGATCCTCGAGCTCAAGATGGGGAAGTGTTTTTTTTTTTTTTTTTTGTAGGTTATTGATCTTATATTACTGTCTTATTTATTATGTGTAATTTACATATTATGTGTTTTCCCTAATTGACAGTTGTGTTGCTGCCTTATATATTTTGTCATTTCACCAATTGGTGATCATGTTCTTGTGTTTACGTGCACCTCACATAATTATATCACATTTACATGGACTACACATTTGATATGTGTAATTTACATACCATGTGGTTTTACTAATTGGTGGTCATGTTCTTGCCTTACATATTATGTGATTTCACTATAGGCTTTTATATATTTGTTCTTTTGTTTTATGTGTTTCTCATATCATCCCTTTGTATTTATATGGATGATGGTTTATGGCATTAGTTCCTAAAATCTCCTTTTTTTACTCCCCCGCTATGCGCATGAGTGCAGGACCTACCATGATCTATTATTTATCTACAGTATGTAGGACCTTGCTCCGTCGCGTGTATGCGTGCGCGAGCAGTGCATTGTTTGGGTCTGATTTTCCTATGTGCGATGACGTCATCACGTTACGCATGCGTGGTGATGTCATCGCGCATGACGATCCGGACGCTCCCAAATGCTTGTATGTGTTCTATGTATCAATGGACAGCTGTATGGGTTACAGGTGTATGCATTTAGGTTTTATATATATATCTCCTAATTATGTTACCATATTGCCTCCTGACGAAGCCATTTGGTGGCGAAACGCGCATCAGGTACAGTACTCTTTCCTCCCTGTTGTTTTTTTTTATGCTGGTGCTATTGTTCCTATGCCATCATGACTACTGGTATGTAAATTTAAAGTGATATACTTCTTTGGTCCCATATCATGTGGATTCACTTTAGCTATAGTTGGGATTAGGTCTGGGGTTTTGACTTCTAGTCTAATCAGTTTATCCATTTATATTTCCTCTCATTATTTTTGATTCATGTTATTATATCCTGGCTATTATTGTGACCCTTAGATATATAGGATCTGATAATATAACACAACATAGCAGAGTTTATCACATGTTGATTACTTGTTATAACTTTGATCTTTAGATATATGGGATCTGATAATATTATATAACATATCAGTGCTTATTATATGTTGATTATTGGAACAATTGTATATTTGATATACAGTCATTATTATTTATCAATTATTTCATTCTATTTTAATTTTTTGACTATTATTGATCATCAGCTTTCCCTGGGGAGGAGGGTTTATTGGTACCATATACGCTTTTACCATCTGCGTACTTGTTTGTACATTCTCTTTGTTATATTTATTGTATTTCATATGAATAAACATTGTAATTTTTCTATATGTGAGATCTCTTTAAACCTTATTTTTTGGTGATTTAAATATATGAAATAATTCTCGTGCAATACATTTTGAGGAGGTATTTCTTAAGGGTACTACCTCGCTCAAATGGTACTTCAATAATTGGTAAAGGAATTAAAGGACTTCTGAAATGAGATACAGGAGAGGTCAACTGGCAAGATGGACAAGACTGACAGAAATTCAGTATTTCTCTATAACATCCTGAATAAACATAAAGGAAAAATATCCACATTAACATAAAATTTATAAATATTTATTAGTATCCAATAAAAACACATATACGGACACTACAATAACATAACATAATAATGACAGCACATGTAATAGGGGTAAGACTTGTAGAGTCAGATAAAGTATCAGTTATACCAGATAAATTGCATGGTACAATATATAGAGAATATAAACATAAATAACCAGATATCAAAATGAAAATGTCAATAAATTAAGCATAAGGGTATATCAAAAATAAGATCCAAGAAACGCGGTTTCTAAGGAGAAAACTTGGAACAAATTACCCAAAATGCAAAAAAAAACACCTATACATGCTAAATATAGTAAAGAATAGGCCATAGGATAGACATGATAATCAGGTTCTTACAAATAACTTTTAGCTACAGGCAAACTCCCGACGCGCATTTCGACTATAACAAAAGGCTTTGTCCAGAGACAGCATGCATTAGAAGTACAGTGCTACAAAAATAAAGACGAAGTAAGTACACTAAAATATAACTTTTAATGATAATACTAAAAGTATATAATTCACCATATAAAAAAGCCCAAAACATCGGCTATTAAATAAGTGTGTATGTGTATTGTTAGCACTAAGACCATACTGTTGGCCAGAAAAGATAGCTCAGGGTATAGAGTGGAGATTAAAGACTGTGGAGTTGCCTGCACCCACAAATATCATGCAGGCATCTATATTCATACAGATCAATTAGCCAAAAAGGAAAGGCAACAATCCATACTGCAACATACCCCAACTCATACAACAGGCTATGTCTGCCTAGCCAGTAAAAGACTGGCCCACTAGTCTAACTAATTGACTGACTAGGGAGCTTACATTACACTCCCGCAAATCTAACTATACACACACACACAATAAGAATAAGCGTCTCGTTCACACAGCCTGACGTATTTCGCTATAGTGTATCCATAGCTCATCAGAGGCATCCGAAATGATTCATAAGCCGCCTGTAATAAGGCAACATAAGGGCAAATGTAGTGGGAGCTATAACGGGCAGCAATACATGTTTTGCCCGGTCAGCCGTGATATCTGGGTGCCACGAACGCTCTGCGCGGCCGGAAGTATATATCCAAAGCCACGCCTACAACTTCTGACATCATCAGGGGTGCGCCCAAACCAACGAGCGCACCTCTCCGATGGTCAGCGTTACAGACGGAGAGAACCGCCCATAAGGGCGTAACACACCGCCGTGTATTGACAACGCACACCAGCGTCCTTAGTAACAGCTAGACTGCACATCGCGGTAAACACCACTGGGGGTAAATCAAAACGGCACCATAGAAACAGAAAGGATCTAAGGCAAATAACCAACATCAAACGCCTGGGAGGCTAGATAGATCGATCAATAGAATAGCCAACACATAACAAACAGAACATCACACCAATGCATCAGAGTCTTATAATCAGGTACGGTTTATCACAACATATAACTCCCAGTCGTTTAAATTGCATGAGATATTAAAAAAATATTGGGGAATCTTATATATACATCTCGTGTTCCTTTCATCGTTTTGTATATATTGGATGGCCGTGACCTTCATGGTTTACTTCTGGATATGAATGAATGGACTTGTAATTCTATGTCCATCATTAGGATGCACTACACATATTTTGTCTTTTTAACTTTTTTTCACATGCTAGAGGATAATTTGCAATAATTTGGTTATTTATTGCATAATATGAATTGATTTTGAAAATTGTGCTTATTATTCAGTCACTTTTTATGTGCACCTACACCTTTTCGTCACTGCGCACATTTCACATTTTCATTATAACTATATAAATATATTTTGTTCTCATAAACATTGGGTATTTATATCCTCAAAGTATTTGATATATTCCCTTTACAATTGTCATCATTTCACTGATATGGCTTGTTTTTAGTGTTTTTATATTTCACTTGCATGTGTGAATATATTATAATTATATGTGCACCAATTGTATTGACATCTTATTTATTTATTTATTTATCGATCACAATTTATTATGATAGCGTTATATTTTAGTCTATTCCGGATATGTGCAGTAGTCTTATTTGATTTTCTATCCATGCTGATAGGCGTCTATGAATTAGAGATGATCGTTTGCTGGCTTTCGGGTATCCCGCGAAGTTAACTTCCTGCGCATGCGCGGTGTACTTAGAGACGATTGTCTTCTATCTTTCAACATCTCACGTTGTCAATATATTTTCCTGCGCATGTGCAGTACGTATAGAGACGATCATTTCCTTTTTCACAACATCTCGCGTTGTTGATATATTTTCCTGCACATGCGCAGTTTGTTTGTGATTGCGTTCTCCATTTTAAGTAGGCAGTTTTCATTAATTTTTGTTTTAAGAACCTGTGTTTATTTGTATGATATTGGTTGTTCTACACTTAAATAGCACTGTACTTCTAATGCATGCTGTCCCTGGATGAAGCCTTTTGTTATAGGCGAAACCCGCGTCGGGAGTTTGCATATTCTGTAGCTAAAAGTTATTTGTAACAACCTGACTATCATGTCTATCCTATGGCCTATTCTTTGCTATATTTAGCATGTATAGGTGTTTTGTTTTTTTTTGCATTTTGGGTAATTTGTTCCAAGTTTTCTCCTTAGAAACCACATTTCTTGGATCTTATTTTTGATATACCCTTATACTTAATTTATTGACATTTTCATTTTGATATCTGGTTATTTATGTTTATATTCTCTATATACTGTACCATGCAATTTATCTGGTATAACTGGTACTTTATCTGACTCTACAAGTCTTACCCCTATTACATGTGCTGTCATTATTATGTTATGTTATTGTAGTGTCCGTATATGTGTTTTGATTGGATACTAATAAATATTTATAAATTTTATATTAGCGTGGATATTTTTTTCTTTATGCTTATTTCGGTATATTATCCCACTTTTTTGAGTTATAAATTTCTCTGTTTTGTATTCTATAACATCCTGGCCAATAAAACCTCCTCAGGACATGTTCCTGAGTCTTGTCTGCCCCCAGGTGACCTCCCAAGATATGGGAATGTACCATTTTTAATACAATTTATCTATAGGGGCCAGGCACCAGTAGTTGTTCTACCACCTCTTCTCTTACTTTGGTCACACGATACATAAAATCATTATTCATTGCAAAATATGGGAAACGCTTATCAGCTCCAGATTCTTGGGGGAACACCATTTACTACCAATACATTTTCTAGTGCACCTTCAAGGTAAGATCCCTGAGCTGTGCAGTCCCAAAATTATCCCATGATACCTCAAGATCTTGGATGTGTGTCTCATCTCCAGCTAATACTGCTAGAGGAAACTCATTTCTGGTATTAGGGGTCACCTCTATAGTTTCGCATGTGATATTATTATCAGTACCCACTGGACCACTTGGGGCTACTGTTTTTCCCACAAGTCCCAAAATAAATGAAAGTCCCGCCCAATTATTACTGGGTGCAGTGAGTCTTTTACAACTCCAACTTGGTGTAATATGGAACCACAGTCAGTATTCATAGACACCTGGGCAATGGGATAGTCTCTGGTATGTCCATGGATACATATTACCTCCATTAGCTTCCCAGGTACTAACACATGAGGGAGTGTGGCAGTCAACATGGTGACTAGGCTCCCTGAATCCAGCAGTGCAGACACTGACTCGATTCACAGTCACTTGGCACCCTTGAAGTCCTTCTCCAGAATGAGGAACAGCGCTGCACATGGGATAAGCAAATAGGAAGCATTGTTGGCCCAATGCACACTCCATCAGCTTCGCAGTTATTGGGCAATGGGATGCTATATGGCCCTGGGCATGACACTTCTAGCAGGTGAGTCCTTCTTTTGGAAATCTGAAAGTCTCTTTAAGCTCCAGTATGGTGATCTGAGGCCTGCACTGCTAATAAACGAATCCTCCATGGACACATATCTTTCCACAAGATTCACCAGGTTATTAGCATTCTGTGGATCTCCTTGGGCAACACAATATTGCAAGGACCTGGAAAGGGAATTGATAAATCTGTTCATCACCACTCTTTCCACCATCTGGTCAGAAGAACAAAATTCAGGTTGCAGCCATTTTTGAACCAGGTGGAACAAATCAAACATCAGGGAGGTTTTTCTTTGCTGTAAGACCAAATGTACACCCTTTTGGCTCTGACTTGCAAAGTTACTCCCAGGCGAGCAAGAATTTCAGCTTTTAACTTACCATATTCTTTGGCATCCTGCAGGGACAAATCACAGCATACCTTATGAGGATCTCCAGTTAAATAAGGAGCTAGCACTTCTGCCCTTTGCTCTGGAGGCAAATTTTCTTCTTTCTGCCACTCTCTCAAAAACAATTAGGTAAGCTTCAACATTGTCCTCTGGGGTCATCATCTGTAAAGCTTCTCTCACTGTTCTTTTTACACTAGAGCTAGCGCTTTGACCAGGTACTGGCTAATACCCCCCTATTTCTGACTTTTTGTCAAAGAATTTATCTGCTTAATCAGAAACTGGTTTGTCTCTTGTTGGACTTGCAAAGCCTCCATGTGGGCTTTCTTCTGCTGTACAGTAGTCTGCTGCTGTTGTTGATTTGCCTGCACCAGCTGCTTCATCAGCTACTCCATGCTGGGAGAACTTTCCACAGCCTTTACCCAGAACATATCTAGCCTTTTAACAGTCCTTAAACATCAGTGACTTTACTTCAGCTTCTTATAGGGTCTCTGCCCTCATCCTCCACCAATTGTGGGGGTTTAGCTCAGTAGTAGAATAGGTGTTTGATAGACAAAACAGAGTCGCAGGCTTCTTAACAAATACAGGCTTCTATTTATTTTGTGCAAGGCAAAACAGTGGACAAACTTAAGCAGCTTCTTTCGGCAGGTTGTCAATAACAAACATGTGGCTAACACAATGTACTTACTTCAGGCAAAAAGTCCAAAATAAATCAGTTGGTCTCACCAGCTTGGTTGGGACAAAGTAGAAGACTCTGTCCAGTGCCTGTTCAGCTTGGGAAACACACAGAGCAAAGGCTCTCCTTCCAGTCTCTCACTCCCAGAGACTCACACACCACTATTCTCTGGCAGCTTCCACTCTTATAAAGGCTGCACACACCTGGGGTATCAAGTCAGCAGGACTGGAGTATAGGAGCGGACCTGCAGTAACTCCAGCTAATGATATAAGCAACCTCAATGGAAGATACCTGCCATACACAATTTTACCTTCTGCCTGTTTACATTATATATATATATATATACAGTACAGACCAAAAGTTTGGACACACCTTCTCATTCCAAGAGTTTTCTGTATTTTCATGACTATAAAAATTGTAGATTCACACTGAAGGCATCAAAACTATGAATTAACACATGTGGAATTATATACTTAACAAAAAAGTGTGAAACAACTGAAAATATGTCTTATATTCTAGGTTCTTCAAAGTAGCCACCTTTTGCTTTGATTACTACTTTGCACACTCTTGGCATTCTCTTGATGAGCTTCAAGAGGTAGTCACCTGAAATGGTCTTCCAACAGTCTTGAAGGAGTTCCCAGAGATGCTTAGCACTTGTTGGCCCTTTTGCCTTCACTCTGCGGTCCAGCTCAACCCAAACCATCTCGATTGGGTTCAGGTCTGGTGACTGTGGAGGCCAGGTCATCTGGCATAGCACCCCATCACTCTCCTTCTTGGTCAAATAGCCCTTACACAGTCTGGAGGTATGTTTGGGGTCATTGTCCTGTTGAAAAATAAATGATGGTCCAACTAAACGCAAACTGGATGGAATAGCATGCCGCTGCAAGATGCTGTGGTAACCATGCTGGTTCAGTATTCCTTCAATTTTGAATAAATCCCCAACAGTGTCACCAGCAAAGCACCACCACACCATCACACCTCCTCCTCCATGCTTCACGGTGGGAACCAGGCATGTAGAGTCCATTCGTTCAACTTTTCTGCGTCGCACAAAGACATGGTGGTTGGAACCAAAGATCTCAAATTTGGACTCATCAGACCAAAGCACAGATTTCCACAGGTCTAATGTCCATTCCTTGTGTTCTTTAGCCCAAACAAGTCTCTTCTACTTGTTGCCTGTCCTTAGCAGTGGTTTCCTAGCAGCTATTTTACCATGAAGGCCTGCTGCACACAGTCTCCTCTTAACAGTTGTTGTAGAGATGTGTCTGCTGCTAGAACTCTGTGTGGCATTGACCTGGTCTCTAATCTGAGCTGCTGTTAACCTGCGATTTCTGAGGCTGGTGACTCGGATGAACTTATCCTCCGCAGCAGAGGTGACTCTTGGTCTTCCTTTCCTGGGGCAGTCCTCATGTGAGCCAGTTTCTTTGTAGCGCTTGATGGTTTTGGCCACTGCACTTGGGGACACTTTCAAAGTTTTCCCAATTTTTCGGACTGACTAACCTTCATTTCTTAAAGTAATGATGGCCACTCGTTTTTCTTTACTTAGCTGCTTTTCTCTTGCCATAATACAAATTCTAACAGTCCATTCAGTAGGACTATCAGCTGTGTATCCACCTGACTTCTGAACAACACAACTGATGGTCCCAACCCCATTTATAAGGCAAGAAATCCCACTTATTAAACCTGACAGGGCACACCTGTGAAGTGAAAACCATTTCAGGTGACTACCTCTTTAAGCTCATCAAGAGAATGCCAAGAGTGTGCAAAGCAGTAATCAAAGCAAAAGGTGGCTACTTTGAAGAACCTAGAATATAAGACATATTTTCAGTTGTTTCACACTTTTTTGTTAAGTATATAATTCCACATGTGTTAATTCATAGTTTTGATGCCTTCAGTGTGAATCTACAATTTTTATAGTCATGAAAATACAGAAAACTCTTGGAATGAGAAGGTGTGTCCAAACTTTGGGTCTGTACTGTATATATATATATTGTATATAGCCGTTCAGAGGGCTTAATTTTTTTCGGGACAATTTTACTTCATAACGGTACTCTTTAATATTCCACACCATGTACTAGGAAGCTGGAAAAAAAATTCAGAATAGGGTCGAATTAGAGAAAAATTGCATTTGGGAATTTTTTTATGTTATGTTTACAGAGTTCACAGAAGAACACCATGAGGAGGCTGCGATGAGGTCCAAAAGAGGTAACAGAAGGTATGAATATCTTTTTTATATTTTACATCTCCCATGGGCCTCCACCTGAATAGACTCCAGAGTATAATAATGTCACTTTCGCTTTGACATAACTTCAGCTGTGTCTGCCTTAGAGAGCTAAAAAATAGATATATAGGTTCCTAGGAGCCCTAAGAGTGTTCTACACTATGTTTTAAGACCATTTAAGGTGAACTTACCAAACTTGTTTGACCGGAAACGAATCAGGGACCCAAGCCGTTGAAACCCGAACACGAAAAGATTCTTGAGGGGTTTGCCTGTCTCTAATTAGGAGGGTGTTGTCTTTCTACACTTTTTGTAGAAATGTTGGTAAGGCCTAGTACAGAAAGGAACTAGATTATCAGGAGTTTGCTATATGCCTCCTATTAGGACAACAACCATCCTATTACACTTATGCTGTCTCAATACTGGGACAAGGTGTCTGCACTAAGTTATCATGTTATGGGCCATTACTAATGGCATATGGGAGTCCCCATCAGTGAGATTACCTGTGTAGTATCAATTATTTAGTTTAATCCCGACTGGTCTTCATCTTAAATAATAATAATAATAATAATAATAATAACTTTATTTATATAGCGCCAGCATATTCCGTAGCACTTTACAAATCAGAGGGCACATGAACAGACAATATGAGACATTACAATGTGACAAAGAAATAAACATATCAAACAATAGGAGTGAGGGCCCTGCTCGTAAGAGCTTACATTCTATTATTTGTGCACCTGACAAACTCTGGTTCGTCACCAGAGGGAAACATTTTAAAATGCTGTTTATCTACATTTTGGCATGTTTGTATGGTCTGGAACACAGGAACTAGATTATCAGGAGTTCCTTTTGTCACTTCTTTGCTATAGGCTTCCTATCAGGTCAACAACTGGCCTATCCCATGTATACTGTGTCATTATTGGGACAAGGTGCCTGCACTAAGTAATCACGTTATGGATAATTACTAATGCATATGGTTGTCCTCATCAGTGGCATTACCTTTCTTGTATCAGTTATTTAGTTTAATCATGACTGGTTACTTATTTGTGCTGAAGAGCTCTAGTTTGGCACCAGAGGGAAACACGTTGGTATATTTTCATCTGAATTGAATCAATAGAAATAGGGCATCTTTAGCCAAGAGTAAGCTGTGGACTGTCTTTGAAGGAGAAGAGTCATAGCGGGGATTGAGGATGAGCATAGACTTGCAGGGTCAGCTAGGCACTGCCCCTGAATTGGAAGGGCTGATTCAGTGGACATCATCTACAGATAACAGTTCCCGTTCCCTGGTAATATTAAACCTTTTATTTATTCTATTGTATCTGAGAATTGGTTATATAGATTTATTATCTGAATAATGCATAACGGTTTGATCCCTATTTCCCAGAAGGCCTGGGGATGCTAGTATTTTGCTCCTGAGACTGTATTTATCCATTAATCTCCGCAGTAATCTGTTATAACACCTTTTTCTGGGGGTTTATTAGTGGGGAAAAAAATAAGGGCTTATTCGCGACTGTCTTGAAGGTAGAAAATTACATGCCTTTTTACCATGCATTAGTGACAAAAAAAAAGGATTGTTATCCATTAATCTCTGCAGTTATCTGTAATAACACCGTTTCTGGTGGTTTATTAGTGGGTAAAAAATAAGGGGCTTATTCACCATTGTCTTGAAGGTAGAAAATTACAGGCCTTTTGGCCGTGAAGTAGTGGCAAAAAAAAATAATTCTTATCCATTAATCTCCGCAGTAATCTGTTATAACGCCTTTTCACGGCGTCTTTTAGAGTGGAAAATAATAAGGGGCTTATTTGCCATTGTGTATTGTAGGTAGAAAATTACAGGCATTTTTGCCATGAAGTAGTGGCAAAAAAAAAGAATTCTTATCCATTAATCTCCGTAGTAATCTGTTATAACACCTTTTCAAGACATTTATTAGTGTGGAAAATAATAAGGGGCTTATTCACCATTGCGTTTTGTAGTAGAAAATTACAGGCCTTTTTGCCGTAGAGTAGTGGCAAAAAAACCAAATAATTTTTATCCATTAATCTTCGCAGTTATCTGTAATGAAGCCTTTTCTGGGTTTTTATTAGTGGGTAAAAAATAAGGGCCTTATTCGCCGTTGTCTTTAAGGTAGAAAATTACAGGCCTTTTTGCCCTGTATTATTTTCCTTTTCATTTACTTATTTGATGTAACAGTATGTCAGACAGAGAAGTGACAAGCCCTGCACAGGGGAGGGGCACAGGCCTAAGCTCCCAGTGTCAGCTTGCGGTTGTGTCTTGACCAGCAACCCAACGGTTGTAGAATGGTTGATTCGGTCATCCACTTCATCCCAAGTCACATCAGACACCCTCAGCCAAGAGTCGGAGCGTTCGTCAGACACAAACCTTAGTTGGCATGGCCTGAGAGCAGGCCCTGTGCCCTCACGTGTCCTCAACCTGCCTTTGCCCTTTTCTGCTCCCTCAGCCAGAGAAGTACTCTATGCTGTGGGCTCAGATCCACTATACGGGGAGGAGGAGCTTCTACAGGACAGTCAGCAGCTACTGCCCAGCCAAGATCTGGAGAAGACATCCACCGCTTCCTCCGGTAGGTGGGCAAATAGTGATGAGGAGAGTGGCGTGGGAGCTGGTGTTGCGAGCGGTCAGGCTCCTGGCTCAGAGACTGTTAAGGAGGACATCAGAGACGCACAGACAGTACTCGATGATGACGTAGCCGATCACAATTGAGAGCCGGGTGACGAAGGGGCTACATCATCATCGGGAGAAGAGGGTGGCAGCCAGCGCATGAGGCAGCAGCGGATCCAGCAAGTCGGTAGCGTGGCTGGGAGTCAGCAGGGTAGCAGCAGTGGGAGGTCAGGAGCCAAACGTACCCAGTGTAAACCACCCGCTTCACAGGAGACTTCCTGCCTGAAAAGCAGTGGCGCAGGCAAAGGCGCACCGCTAATGAGGCGAAGTGAGGCGGCCGCCTCAGGCGGCACTGTCCGTCACTGTCTGGGGGGGCGGCATTTTTTACTTTCTATTCACCGTAAACCAGCCCAGAACAGGCCGCTTAAAAAAAAGCTGTGCGATACCTGTCCTGGGCTGGTTTACGAGATCTCCGCATCTCAGCGTAGGCGGCGATACAAAGACGTCATCGCGCCTCCTACACTGAGACGCAGACGCGGGTGAAGAAGAGGAGGGGCGGCTCCATCAAGGCATCGCAGGTAGGTGAGGAGAACTTTTTTTATTATATATATAAATAGTCCATTAGCTACTGGAATAACCCCGGCAGTTAATGGCCTATTTATTTACCAATCCGCGCTCCTGCTGTGGCCGCCTCTGCTTCCCCTTCTGCTATCGGATGCAGAAGGGAGAATCAGAAGAGGCTGTGAGCAGCCGCGGGCATCGGTAAATGAGGCCAAATACTACTATAATCGGAGACCCAGGGGAGCTGATAAACATAAAAACCATTGTTACTCACCTCTCCAGCGATCCGATGTTACTCCCAGCCGGCTTCGGCCTTCTTTGGTGACGTCCAAGGCGTCATGTGAGCCAGGCCGACGTCATTATGTGGAGACGCCGGTCTGTGCGACATTAAAGAGGGCGGAAAGCAGGGAGTGCAGCGGAGCCCAGGTAAGTAACAGTGGTTTTTATGTTTGTCAGCACCTGGGTCTCCGATCATTATACTCTGGGATCTGAAAAGACCCCAGAATATAATAATAGTTCATGGAGCAGAATACTGTGTGCAGGGGCCACTATGGAGTATAATACCGAGTGCAGGCGCCACTTCGGAGCATAATACTGTGTGCAGGGGCCACTATGGAGTATAATACCGAGTGCAGGAGCCACTATGGAGCATAATACTGTGTGTAGGGGCCACTATGGAGCATAATACCGAGTGCAGGGGCCACTATGGAGCATAATAACGAGTGCAGGGGCCACTATGGAGCATAATACCAACTGCAGGGGCCACTATGAGACATAATATGGTGTGCAGGGTCACTATGGAGCATAATACTGTGTGCAGGGGCCACTGCGGGGCATAATACTGTGGGCAGGGGCCACTATGGGGCATAATACCGAGTGCAGGGGCCACTATGGAGCATAATACCGAGTGCAAAGGCCACTATGGAGCATAAAACCGAGTGCAGAGGCCATTATGGAGCATAATACCGCATGCAGGGGCCACTATGGAGCATAATACCGTGTGCAGGGGCCACTATGGAGCATAATACCGAATGCAGGGGCCACTATGGAGCATAATACTGAGTGCAGAGGCCACTATGGAGCATAATACCGTGTACAGGGGCCAATATGGAAGCATAATACCGAGTGCAAAGGCCACTATGGAGCATAAAACCGAGTGCAGAGGCCATTATGGAGCATAATGCCGTGTGCAGGGGCCACTATGGATCATAATACCGTGTGCAGGCGCCACTATGGAGCATAATACCGAATGCAGGGGCCACTATGGAGCATAATACTGTGTGCAGAGACCTCTATGGAGCATAATACCGTGTGCAAGGGCCACTATGAGGCATAATACTGTGTGCAGGGGCCACTATGGAGCATAATACCGTGTGCAGGGGCCACTATGGAGGCCTAATACCGAGTGCAGAAGCCACTATGGAGCATAATACCAAGAGCAGAGGCCATTATGGAGCATAATGCCGTGTGCAGGGGTCACTATGGAGCATAATACCGTGTGCAGGGGCTGCTGCGGGGCATAATATCATGTAATACTGTGTGCAGGGGCCGTTGTGGGCCATAATACCGTGTAATACTATATTTTAAAAAAACACCTACTCACCTGTCCCTTGTGCTCTGATGTCTCCCACCGCAGTCTGGATCTGCTGCTCTGGTGTTTTCTTCTGGCAGAAGTCCCCACCGCACATGAACGCTGAGGTCGCTGACATGGGACATCACAGTGCTGTGGGGAAGAAAA
The DNA here is from genome assembly GCA_947044405.1 of Leptodactylus fallax. Taxonomy (NCBI): domain Eukaryota; kingdom Metazoa; phylum Chordata; class Amphibia; order Anura; family Leptodactylidae; genus Leptodactylus; species Leptodactylus fallax. The sequence goes on from CAMRHE010000024.1 coordinate 8,405,675, forward strand.
CACTGGAGCAGCAGGACTGGAACGCGCTGGGAGACACCGGAGCACTTTCCCCAGCCTCATATTAAAAAAGTGGTTATCCTGGACAACCCCTTTAAGGTGGCACTTGGGCTTTATTAAAGGGTCTTTCCATCTCATTTTTATTGATGTTCTATCCTTAGGACAGATCATCAATAAGAGATCAGTGGACCCCGCCTCTGATCAGTTGCATGGGGGGGCTATGGCGCCTGTTTATATCATACGCTGTCTGTTTATAGTGACCGTGTGATGTAATTACAGTCTTGTCACATAGACGTGTATAGGACGAGGCTGTAGTTACATTACATGGCCGCTATGAGATGAATGACACTATGTAAACAGAGAAGCGGTCACGGCACTTACACAGGTAGCATGGTTCATTCAAACAGCTGATCAGTGGGGGTCCTAGGTTTTTGAGTCCCACTGATTAGTTTATTAATGACCTGGAAAACCTTTTAATTAGTTCACACCTGGGGTATTATTAATAAGGGGCACTATTTATACAGGGTACACACGGACATTATTAATATAAAGATGCACTTGGGAGTATTATTCATTATGGGGGGTTTATATCATATATTTTATAATTGGGGTAGCAGCAGGATGGACGAACCCGCGTGGCTCTCATTCAACTTCGATGGGAGTGCCAAAGATATCCGAAGTCCAGTACTCAGCTCTCTGCGTCGCTCCTATTATAGAGAATGGGGGCCATGTGGGCTCGTCCATCCACCAAGCAGAAGATGTGTGAAGTTATTTTCATTGTTAATGACGTGTTGTTGATCTGATGCTGAAGTAATACAGTAAGAAGAATTCTTAAAAACTGTTTCATAAGTTTGTGTATGTTTATTGTACGACAATAACAGCGTGTGACGCTAACAGCATGCAAACGCAATTTTATATATATTTTTTTTTTTGGGGGGGGGGGCGTCTTTTGATAGTCCGCCTCCGGCAGCAAAGAGGCTAGGTTCACCACTGGGCGCAGGGATTCACAGAGGCAGTGGCGGTGGCAGTCAGTTAGTGCAGAGTGTTGGGGTAAAATCACCTACTCGGCAGTGTGGCAGTTTTTTGTTAAGCCGACGGGGGAGTTGAACATGGCCATATGTCGACTCTGTGGGCAGAATGTGAAGCGTGGCCAGGGTGCCAATGTTGGCACCACAGCCCTGTGTAAACATATGCTGCGTCACCATAAAGTGGCCTGGGAGAACCGTGGCTCCAATATGGTGGTCCAGCCTGCCGCAGCAACCGCAGCATCACCAGGTGGCAAGCACCCCATTTCAGGCAGTCAAGGCTCCACCACCTCAGCCAAAGGAAGCTGTGTGTCCTTCCTATCATCTGCTGGTCCTGATGCTCCTGCTCCTCCTACTAATTAGTCATTGCGTCAGAAAATCGATCACTGAAGCGATTTCGAAGAGCCAACAGTATGCGTGCACTCATCCAACGGTGCAGAAGCTGAACATGCTGCTGTCCAAGTTGCTGGTGCTACAGTCCCTCCCTTTCCAATTGGTGGACTCTGCACCTTTCAGAGAACTGATGGCTTGTGCCGAGCCGAGGTGGAGTATCCCAAGCCATCATTTCTTTGCCAAAAAAGCAGTACCAGCCCTGCATAAATATGTAGAACAGAATATGGGCCAGTCCTTGAGTCTGTCAGTGTCTGCCAAAGTGCATGGCAGCGCCAACTTGTGGAGCTGTAATTATGTCCTTTACGGCCGACTGGGTGAATGTGGTTCCTGCCCAGACACACCAGTAACTTGGCCAGGTGACGGTGCTTCTACCTCCACGTTGTCACACCGTTGGTCCTGCAACAATATCCACCTCATCCTGCACTGTGTCCTCAGCCTCCACTGCAGGGACAATTCACAGTGCTCCTCCAACATACCACATGTGCAGGGCATGGCGGTGTCACGCTGTTCTACACCTTGTTTGCCTGAGCGAATGGAATCACACAGGGAAGGAACTACTCCGTGTCCTCCATCAAGAAATCAAATCCTGGCTTACTCCGTGACAACTCTAAATTGGAACCATGGTAACCGACAACGGGAAGAACATGATGTCGGTGCTGCGTTAAGGAGGGCTGAGCCATGCGCCCTGCATGGCGCACGTGTTCAATCTGGTTGTCAAGCGTTTCCTTAAGTGTTTCACCCATCTGTAAGACATCCTAAAAATGACCAGGAAACTTTACATGCACTTCAGCCACTCATACACTGCCAAGCACACCCTCCTTGAGCTGCAGCGGCAGAACGGCATCCCCCAACATAGGCTGATATGCAACGTTTCCACCTGTTGGAATTCCACCCTCCATATGTTGGACCGACTGTACGAACGGAGAAAGGACATAAATGATTTCTTGATGATCAAAGCGGACAGAGGTAAATTCGACGTTAGCCAGTGGCAGCTCATGCATGACACCAGCCGTTTGCTCGTGCCCTTTGAGGAGGCCACTTTATTTGTCAGTCGCCAGGACTACGGGATGAACAACGTCATTCCACTGATTCATATCCTGGAAAAGATGCTGGTAAAGCTGGCTGGTCATGGGACTGAAGACGTGGCACCTACATCTCACAGCCACATGAGCCCTTTGTTTCACCCGTTGAGAGGGAGGACAAATTGAACTACTATAGAGACATCCTATGTAGTCAGTTGGCCTCTGGCTATCTGTGCCATCGTCCATCCTCTCGCAGGTCTGACTGGGGGGGGCCCTGGGCCCTCACCTTGCACTGCCATGGCTGCTGTGGGGGTGGTGGAGCAGGAGCAGTACCGACTCCATCAGCAGCAATTTGAGCCTAGAGTTGCTGGTGAGCAGCTTTCTTCACCCACAGTAGTGAAGAAACTACTCACCAGCAGCTAGACTCAGAGTAGAACCTGATCCAGCAGGTGGTGGCATACTTAGAGTACACCCTGCCACCCATCATCGAAGATCCGCTGGACTACTGGGCAGCCAAACTGGATTTGTGGCTTCAACTGGCCGAGTTTGCCCTGGAAAAGCTGTCCTGCCTGGCTAGTAGTGTGGCATCAGAGCAGGTGTTTGTGTGGTGGGGGCTATAGTTACCCCAAGGAGAACTTGCCTGTCCACCCAAAATGTGATGAGACTGACCTTTGTCAACATGAATCAGGCGTGGATCAGCCAAGATTTCCAACCACCAATGCCTGATGCATCAGATTAAATCATCCATACTGCCTCACCCAAACCTTGAGAAAAGAGACCGGTTTCTTCTGGCTACCTGCCTCAACTACTATTCTGATGCTGCCACCCGCCTGATGCCAAGTGCTCCTTCTTAAGGTCACCATCGTCAGCGGGTACTGTTTGTGCCACCCACCTCCCCACTCTATGGCCTCCTCATGCTGCTGCCACCGGGTCACTGTATGGCCTCCTCATGCTGCTGCCACCTCCACATTATGTCGCCTTGCCACTCTGTGGCTTACTCATGCTGCTGCTACCGAGTCACTCTATGGCCTCCTCATGCTGCTGCCACCTTCACGTTATGTCACCTTGCCACTCTGGCCTCCTCATGCTGCTGGCATCGGGTCACTCTATGACCTCCTCATGCTGCTGCCACCTTCACATTATGTTGCCCTGCCACTCTATGGCCTATTCATGCTGCTAGCACCGGGTCACTCTATGGCCTGCTCATGCTGCTGCCACCGAGTCACTCTATGGCCTCCTCATGCTGCTGCCACTGGGTCACAACATGGCCTCCTTGTGCTGCTGCCACCGGGTCACTATATGGCCTAGTCATGCTGCTGCCATCTCCACATTATGTTGCCTTACCACTCTGTGGTCTACTCATGCTGCTGCCACCTCCACATTATGTCGCCTTGCCACTCTGTGGCCTACTCATGCTGCTGCCACCGGGTCAGTCTATGGATTCCTAATGCTGCTGCAACCAGGTCACTGTATGGCCTCTTCATGCTGCTGCCACCTTCACATTATGTTGCCTTGCCACTCTGTGACCTACTCATACTGCTGCCACCGGCTCATTCTATGGCCTCCTCATGCTGCAGCCACTGGGTCACTCTATGACCTCCTCATGCTGCTGCCACCTCCACATTATGTCACCTTGCCACTCTGTGGCCTACTCATGCTGCTTCCTCCAGGTCACTCTATGACCTACTCATTCTGCTGCCACCGTGTCACTCTATGGCCTCCTCATGCTGCTGCCAACTCCACATTATGTCGCATTGCCACTCTGTGTCCTGCTCATGCTGCTGCTAACTCCACTTTATGTTGCCTTTGCCTCTCTTTGGCCTCCTCATGCTGCTGCCAACTCCACATTATGTCACCTTGCCACTCTGTGGCCTACTCATGCTGCTACCACCGGGTCTCTCTATGGTCTCCTCATGCTGCAGCCACTGGGTCACTCTATGGCCTCCTCATGCTGATGCCAACTCTACATTATGTCGCCTTGCCACTCTGTGTCCTCCTTATGCTGCTGCCACCTCCACATTATGTCGCCTTGCCACTATGTGGCCTACTCATGCTTTTTCCACCGGGTCACCCTATGGCCTCCTCATGCTGCTATCACCCAGTCACTGTATGGCCTACTCATACTGCTGCCACCTCCACATTATGTCGCCTTGCCATTTTGTGGCCTTCTCATACTGCTGCCAACAGGTCACTCTATGGCCTCCTCATGATGCTGCCACCTCCACATTATGTCGCCTCGCCACTCTGTGGCCTCCTTATGCTGCTGCCAACTTCATATTATGTCGCCTTGCCACTCTGTGGCCTCCTCATGCTGCTGCTACCTCCACATTATGTCACCTTGCCACTCAGTGGCCTCGTCATGCTTCTGCCAACTCCACATTATGTCGCCTTGCCACTCTGTGGCCTACTCATGCTGTTGCCACCTTCACATTAAGTTGCCTTGCCACTCTGTGGCCTACTCATGCTGCTGCCACCTCCATATTATGTCGCCTTGCCTCTCTGTGGCCTCCTCCTGCTGCTGCCACCTCCACATTATGTCGCCTTGCCACTATGTGGCCTACTCATGCTTCTGCCACCAGGTCAGTCTATGGCCTCCTCATGCTGCTGCCACTGGGTCACTCTATGGCCTCCTCATGCTTCTTCCAACTCCACATTTTGTCGCCTTGCCACTCTGTGGCCATCTCATGCTTCTGCCAACTCCACATTGTGTCGCCTTGCCACTCTGTGGCCTACTCATCCTGCTTTCACCTCCACATTATGTCACCTTGCCACTCTGTGGCCTCCTCATACTGCTGCTACTGGGTCACTCTATGGCCTCCTCATGCTGCTGCCAACTCCACATTATGTTGCCTTGCCACTCTGTGTCCTCCTCATGCTGCTGCCACCGGGTCACTCTATGGCCTCCTCATGCTCCTGCCTTCTCCACATTATGTCACCTTGCCACTCTGTGGCCTACTCATGCTGCTCCTAGCGGGTCACTCTATGGCCTACTTGTGCTGCTGCCACTGGGTCACTCTATGGCCTCCTCATGCTGCTGCCAACTCCACATTATGTCGCCTTGCCACTCTGTGGCCTCCTCCTGCTGCTGCCTCCTCCACATTATGTCGCCTTGCCACTCTGTATCCTCCTCATGCTGCTGCCAACTCCACATTATGTCGCCTTGCCACTCTGTGGCCTTCACATGCTGCTGTCAACTCCACATTATGTCGCCTTGCCACTCTGTGGCCTCCTCATGCTTCTGCCAACTCCACATTAGGTTGCTTTGCCACTCTGTGGCCTACTCATGCTGCTGCCAACTCCACATTATGTCGCCTTGCCACTCTGTGTCCTCCTCATGCTGCTGACAACTCCACATTATGTCGCCTTGCCACTCTGTGGCCTACTCATGTTGCTGCCACTGGGTCACTCTATGGTCTCCTCATGCTGCTGCCAAAGGGTCACTCTATGGCCTCCTCATGATGCTGTCAACTCCACATTATGTCGCCTTGCCACTCTGTGGCCTCCTCATGCTGCTGCCAACTCCACATTATGTCGCCTTGCCACTCTGTGGCCTCCTCATGCTTCTGCCACCTCCACATTATGTTGCCCTGCCACTCTGTGGCCTCCTAATGCTGCTACCAACTCCACACTATGTTGCCTTGCCACTCTGTGGCCTCCTCATGCTATTGCCAACTCCACATTATGTCGCCTTGCCACTCTGTGGCCTCCTCATGCTGCTGCTAGCTCCACATTATGTCACCTTGCCACTCTGTAGACATCTATGTGGAATCAGAAGACAACAGTGTAAAAGGAGTGCGCTCTTTCATGTTACAGTAGAATCTTGGGCCTCTGCACGGTTCTTTATGCCTGGCACTAAGATCGACCAGTAAGGCTGAGTTCAGACTTGAGTTAGTTGGTCAGTTTTGGCCTCATAACTGGCCAAATAAGTGAGGTATGCAGTGGTTCTAAGAGCGACGCCTGTCATGTGCGTGTCATACTGACTGACATTATTGTTTCACTAGCACAGCAGACTCCCTATGCATGTTACTGCAAGGCACAGTGTTCTACACCACTATACAGGCTCTCTGATGCCAGGAAATAGCTGTTTTTTAACGCTATTCACCGCAAATTAATTCGGATCGAATCAAATTGTTTTGGAAACTTCGGAGAATCGGTCGAATCGAATTTTTTTAAAAATTCGCTCATCTCTAATTGTATTATTGAAAGTCTGACTTTATGTGTTTTCTGTGTTTCCATAACCTACATGAGATTTTTATTGATTATCTGTTTAATAAAGGATACGTTTTAATGAGGAGAACATTGTATAATGCTTTGAATATGATACTGTCTAGTTTCTCATGAGAGATATCGGGATCTGGTGGCTACATAGCCAGAGACTCTGTTTTACTGTTGATAATCAGGTTGTAGGTGGAGAAATATTCAGAGTTTCTGAGGATGCACTAGCTTAGCACAAGAAGTGTTTCATTGTCCATTAATGCAAGGGCATACGAAGCATTTGAGACCATGCATGCATGCCTTTTTAAAACATCCAAGTACTTAGGGTTGTGCAAGACTTTCTTCTCAGGAATTGACATCATGTCTGTTAGTCACATGGCCATGCTGCAGCTTGGTCCCATTCAGTTCAAAGGTAGCTTTGCCATGTGACCAACAGACATGAGGTCACTTCTAGAGAAGAAGAAAGCAGTCATGTTTTCGAAGTCTTGCTCAACCTTTATAAAAAAAAAAAAAAAAAAAAAACACATGCATTTTTAAAACAATGAGATTTTACCATGCAGGTTTTCAGATTAATTTTTCCCTGCATTTCAACATTGAACAAAAAAACACAGTGGGAACTTTTATCTGAATATACTATAGATGGCTATAGTATATTTAAAGCAAAAAGGAGAGCAATGAGTTTGAATTTTCACCATGGATATCCATGTACCAGGAACTTCACTACTAATACTTAAATATTACTTCCATATAAGGAAATTATTAAAATAAATATTCCCAATGTTCTTTCACTAGAAAGTTTACCATACATGTTTTAGCTATGTCTCTATGAGCATAGATTTAGAAAGAGAAAATGTGATAATGAACATTACTGTTTATTGCAGTTAAATCTAGTTTTAGGTAGATCATTCATTTCATGCATACACTTGTAGCCCTATTTGGGGGGGGTATGAGTATTATCCCTCCCGCAACAGACTCTGGCGCTGACCTGTGTGTATAATGGGACCTGAAGCCTTCGCTGAAGGGAAGAGTGGGAACATATATGAAATATATCAGTGCCTCCACCCAGGATAGAGCCTCTGTATTACAGGGAGGATCTCTTCCTGGGACTTACCCATGAAATACAGTTAGTAGCCTTAACAAGGATCACTGTACTAATCTCACAGTCTGAAGAATACATACAGATACCACATAAGGTTATAACAGTAGCTTTATAAGAATCAACAGGGTAATAATACATACATACAATATACTCAGAACACAGCAATACTACAACAACCAGCAAGTCCTCAACCGTCTTAGGTTATATACCCGGGTATATATATAGATATATAGCAAGAGTCCAGTGCACAATACCTCCAGGCAACAGAAGAGATGCAGGGGCCCCTGTGGATGACTGTGGATCCTCGGATTCTTCCAGGAGATGACAGACAGCCGATCAGGAGATGACGATGATGATGGTGAGATTCTTCACAGGCAGCAAACAGGGCGACGGTGACGGCAGTAGATGCAGGCCTGACTACCCTAACACTGAGTCCTTAACCTGCCAGCTAAACTACTAGTGCCACCGGGCCTCTAACTAGCTAGTTGGCCTTCGGAAGCCTAACCTATCACTGCCCTGAACTATATATATATTGATCCCTAACTACGGTTACTAGCTAGGTCCTGTGAGTATATAGGGGGTAACACATACCTAACTATATACTGTGAAGTAAAGAGGAACAAGTGGCTCTTAGACTCCCCCAGACATAACATGTCTGTCTCAGCAGCTCTGCTCACATCTCTCCCCCAGCAGCTCTGCCTCATATGTGTCTGACTCACTGTATTTACAAAACAAAACTTGCACTAAATGCCTGGGGTCTCTGAAGCCAAACTGCAGGGGCAAAGAAGCCAGATACATTATATACTAGTAGAAATGGCAGTTCCCTACACTCTCCCTCTGGTGAAATCTTTACGTCACGTCAAAGACATACAAAGTCATACTATACAGTCAACATTACCAATGACAATATCAATATGGTTGCTTTTGCATTTACAGAGTCACAACAGGTTAATAGGTATACATGCCAGCAGGAGCGAAAATTGGTAACATATTGACTAAAGTGGACACTGCACCCACCCAAGCATGGTATAAATGAGGCTGAGTAGTAAATCTGGGGTCCCCCAAACTATCATATGTCAGCATAGGTGGAGGGTGTCTAATTCTCTCTCCTCTCCGTACCTCTCTCTGAGGTAAACTAGCATGTCCAGGCCCTAAACTAGGGTTGTCTGCCATGGGAGGGGATGGTGCTGGTGGCGCAGGAGAGCTAGATCCCTGCTCATCTGTAGACACAGATCTAGGTACGAATTCTGGAGTTTGAGGGTTCATAGGTCTCCCTGAAGGAGAAGATACTGGTGATCTAGGAACTTCAGGAGCCACAGTCCAATCACTCTCAGGAGTTTCAGGAAGGTCAGGTGGAATATCGGCTAAGGACTGTGGAGAATCGCAGGCCGAGCCATCATTGGAGATATCCATACCATCAATCTGAGGTACAGGCAACAAATGATTTCTATGCCAAGTCCTGATCCTCCCGTCCCGTCCTTTTATCTTGTAGACTGGTATTCCAGGCAACCGATCTACCACTGTAAAGAGTTCACTCCGCCATCGATCAGCCAGCTTATGTTTTGCAGATGCTCCCAAATTCCGTAGCAGAACATGGTCCCCAGGGTTCAATTCTCGGTATCTTACTCGAAGATCAAATCTCCTTTTATTTCCTTCATTCACTTTGGCTGCATTTTCCTCAGCCAGCTGATAAGCACTCTTAAGCGTTTCTTTCAAACGTGCCACGTATCGGTAATGATCTCGATGACTGATACCATCGGTAGAGACTCCCAACAAGATGTCAATAGGTAGCCTAGGCTCTCTTCCAAACATCAGAAAGTATGGTGAATATCCTGTGCTCTCGTGCCTTGTACTATTATAGGCATGCACCATAGCCTCCACTTTTCGACTCCAGGATCGCTTATCCTCAATTCGTAAGGTACCAAGCATATCAAGTAAAGTCCTGTTAAATCTTTCAGGAAGGGCATCTCCCTCTGGATGGTAAGGCGTCGTCCGACTTTTGCGGATGTTCAACAACTGAAGTAACTCTTTGATCAGGTTACTCTCAAAATCCCGGCCTTGATCAGAATGCAACCGGTGTGGTAAGCCATAATGGATAAAATACTTTTCCCAAAGCACTCTTGCAACAGTGACTGCTTTTTGATCCTTAGTCGGAAAGGCTTGAGCATATCGTGTGAAGTGATCAGTCACCACCAATACATTTCCAAATCCTCTGGAGTCGTTGTCAATACAAAGGAAATCTATGCAGACAAGATCCATGGGGCCCGAACTCTTCAAGTGTCCCATGAAGGCCGCTCGAACCGGGACAGTCTTCCTCTGCAAACATCTGCGACAGCACCTACACAGACGAGTCACGGTATCTCTCATTTTGGGCCAGTAGAATCGGTCTTGTATTAGGCCATAAGTCTTCTCAGGTCCCAAATGACCATGATAATCATGCAGACTTCGGAAAATCATCTTCTGAAAGCAGCTTGGAATAACTAGTTGGCGCCTTCCAGGGTGATCATGATACAGCACCACACGATAAAGTAGGCCATTGTCTATTTCAAACTTCTCCCAATCTCGTAGAAGTTGACTGCATTCAGAGGGTAGGGATGTCTTTAACATTTCTCTGTCTTGAGAACTCACTGCTTGATAAAGAGGTCCAATTAAAGGATCAGTCTTTTGACTCCAGATCATTTGCTTTGAAGATATAGAACAACTCTCAAAGGATCCTAAAGCGGCAGGGTAGGCAAACATGTCTGGTACAGCTTCGGGACCTCCCCCAATAGAGTCAATAAGCCGAGTTTCAGAAAAGGCTACTCGGTCTTCAACTACAGCAGCCATGGCACACAAAGCTCCTACTCCAGGACTTGGCACTTCTTCCCATTCATCCACTACTTCCGGACTAGGTAATCCAGGCCGTCTTGATAGAGCATCTGCCCCAATGTTCTTAGGCCCCGATTTATACTTGAGTGTGAATTGGTAGTTGGATAAAGCTGCCAACCAGCGATGTCCTGTAGCATCGAGTTTAGCGGTTGACAAAACGTATGTCAGTGGATTGTTGTCTGTTCTTACTTCAAACGTGGCTCCGTATAAATAGTCATGTAATTTATCAACAATGGCCCACTTGAGCGCCAAAAACTCCAATTTATGTACTGGATAATTTTTCTCGCTGGGAGAAAGACTTCGACTTGTGAAAGCTATGGGCCGTAACCCAGCTGGGTATTCTTGGTGCAGCACGCCACCTAATCCTTCAAAGCTGGCATCTACATGTAGCACATATGGCTTCTGTGCATCAGCATAAGCCAGAACGGGAGCTTCTGTCAATTTCTTCTTCAACAACTTAAATGCTTCTTCACAATCCGCAGTCCACCTATCGCCAAAAAGGCTTTTGGAAGACCCTTTCTTCTTTCCCGGATCTCCTGCATCACTCTTCAACAGGTCGAGGAGGGCTCGAGCAATTTTTGAATATCCTTCCACAAATCGTCGATAGAATCCACAAAACCCCAAGAAAGATTGCAACTCCGTAATATTTTGCGGTCGGGGCCAATTCACCACAGCTTCAATCTTACCAGGATCGGTAGCAACTCCTTCAGCAGAAACAATATGACCTACATAAGTGACCGAAGATCTACAAAATTTGCATTTGTCAGCCGACAACTTCAGCCCCTCTTCTTTTAAGCGATGGAGTACTCTCATGAGTCGTTCTTCATGTTCTTCCAGCGTCTTTCCAAACACAATAATGTCATCAAGATATACAAGGCATTCCCGGGGCACTAAATCACCTAACACTCTTTCCATCAACCTTTGGAACGTTGCTGGCGCACCTTTTGTACCTTGCGGCATACGAGTGAACTGAAAGAAACCCAAGGGGCATATGAAGGCTGTCTTTTCCTGATCCTCAGGTGCCATTGGGACTTGATAGTATCCCGATCTTAGGTCCAGCACTGTGAACCAACAGTTTCCATTCAGAGCTTCCAGAGCTTCTTCAATTCTCGGCAGTGTATACTGATCAGGTAAGGTTCTCCGGTTCAGAGTTCTGTAATCCACACATAGGCGAATTGCTCCAGATTTTTTTCTTACCACCACAATAGGTGAGGCATAGGGGCTCTTACTGTCCACAATGATCCCCTGACCTTTCATTTGCTGTAGAGTGTGTCTTAACTCATCAACATCCTTTGGAGCAACTCTCCGTGGTCGCTCCCGGAAGGGAGTAGAATCGGTCAATCGGAAAGTGTGTTGAGCACTTTTAGCACAACCTACATCCATATCATCCATGGAGAACACTTCCGATAATTCAGACAACTTCTGTGTCAGTCGCTGATTCCAGGCCTCTGGTAAATGTGGATCACTCAAGTCAAGATTGAGATTAGGGATTGCATCTCGGATTTGAATCCTGCACACTTCAGCGTATGGATTTACTCCAAGCACAGGGTAGCAGTGGGCCACATTCTGGTATGGTCCAATTACAATCGGATGCGGTGAACAGTTCCTCACTGTCACACAGGTAGATAACTCCACTTTATTTCTCCAGTCCTTTCTCTCTGGGATCACCATCCAGCCATTCTGGTTAATCATTTCTTCAGGGGTTTCCATAAGGACATAACTCCCCCCTTCAAGCAAATCGGGAGCAATGCTGGAGGCTACTCTCAGAATTCTCTCCCCGCTGGCAGGAACTTCCACGGTTCTCTCACCGATATGATATACCATTCCATGTCGATAGCCAGTAGACAGGGCATCACAGAGTTCTCTAAGATCAGAAGATATATTCACCGGCTGAGCTGCAGGGTTCCAATCTCTTCCAAGAAACTTCTGAAAAGCATAATGCACTGCGGGACAATTAGTGCCAAGTATCACAGGAGCTGCACAAGAATCCCCTGTATCAGGGCAGACAAGAGCCGTAATCTTCATGGGAGCGACACTCTGATCTTCTAATTCAGGGACAGCTATAACTACTTGCAGGCTGCCATCTACAGGATATGATCCTGAATTAAGCCCCCACAATTTCATTTGTCCCGTAGACTGAAGAGGTATATCCCTCAGATACTTTTGGTAGAACGAGCGATAAATCAGGGTCACTTGAGATCCTGTATCAAACAGGGCAGGAGCGGCATGACCATTGACAGTGACTTTGACAACGGACCTGGAGCCCGCGATAGCGCCTCTGGTCTTTACTCGGCCCGCCTTCCTTCGGTGTCTTTGATTCTGAATAGAGAAGACAGCACTGTGTCTCAATCCCTCACTGTCCTCCGTACACTGTCTGGCAGTATGGCCCGTCTGACCACATTTATAACAGGTTCTAGCATCCTTCCTCCATTGAGTGGCAGTGGGTGGAGTGGCGGACTGTCTAAGTTCTGACCGCTCCGCTGGTTTGTCCTTGTTTGAATTAGGAACAACATCTTCTTTAGAGATGCTTTTCGCTTTCTTAGGGGTACTAAAACTAATGTCAGCTTCTTGTTTCTTCACTAACTTCATTAAGTCAGGAAATGGAAGGACTCTATCAGATAGTAAGACCTTGAGTACTTGAGCAAGAGGATGATGAGGTTGTAACCCTCTCACCAACTGACTGGTTCTCATAGCGTCTACCTCTGAAGTAGATATAGCTGCGTGGTACACCAGACGTGAAAGAAGTAGCTGTAAACGGTTAATAAAAGTAGAGACATTTTCCCCTTCTTTTTGACGAACCATTCGGTAATCAGTAACCATCTGGGCAAGGTCATAGTATGGCTCAAAGTGATCAGACAGTACTTGTATATAGTCCAATGCACTCACTCCTTCATGAGAGTCTCTGTACAAGCGGATCAATTCTGCAGCAGGAGACCGCAAACTTTCACTGATACGCTGCCGCTTGCCTTCTTCAGAGCAAGACCATTCCTTCAGGCATTGGAGAGTATGTTCTTTCCATATCTCAAAGTTTTCCTCCCCTTGTGGTACTGGGACATTACCAGAGAATACTTTTAGTTTCTTGTAGTGAGTGGCCTGCAGGCCCTGAGCTAACATTTCAGTCAGCCTGGCTAAAGTGCTAATAGCACTGTCACTAGAGGAACTGCTAGCGACGGCCATACTGGGGGGGTAACTGGCTGAGCGGGGTTCTTCCTTTACCTGAACCAGGGGAGGAACAGGCAGTCGGTAATCCCATGTAGTAGCTAGTGGGAGGTTTCCCTCTGAGCTATATCGCTTCTCCATATCAATGACTATTCCCACTTCTAAATCTCAGCAGTGCCTCCAAATGTAGCCCTATTTGGGGGGGGGTATGAGTATTATCCCTCCCGCAACAGACTCTGGCGCTGACCTGTGTGTATAATGGGACCTGAAGCCTTCGCTGAAGGGAAGAGTGGGAACATATATGAAATATATCAGTGCCTCCACCCAGGATAGAGCCTCTGTATTACAGGGAGGATCTCTTCCTGGGACTTACCCATGAAATACAGTTAGTAGCCTTAACAAGGATCACTGTACTAATCTCACAGTCTGAAGAATACATACAGATACCACATAAGGTTATAACAGTAGCTTTATAAGAATCAACAGGGTAATAATACATACATACAATATACTCAGAACACAGCAATACTACAACAACCAGCAAGTCCTCAACCGTCTTAGGTTATATACCCGGGTATATATATAGATATATAGCAAGAGTCCAGTGCACAATACCTCCAGGCAACAGAAGAGATGCAGGGGCCCCTGTGGATGACTGTGGATCCTCGGATTCTTCCAGGAGATGACAGACAGCCGATCAGGAGATGACGATGATGATGGTGAGATTCTTCACAGGCAGCAAACAGGGCGACGGTGACGGCAGTAGATGCAGGCCTGACTACCCTAACACTGAGTCCTTAACCTGCCAGCTAAACTACTAGTGCCACCGGGCCTCTAACTAGCTAGTTGGCCTTCGGAAGCCTAACCTATCACTGCCCTGAACTATATATATATTGATCCCTAACTACGGTTACTAGCTAGGTCCTGTGAGTATATAGGGGGTAACACATACCTAACTATATACTGTGAAGTAAAGAGGAACAAGTGGCTCTTAGACTCCCCCAGACATAACATGTCTGTCTCAGCAGCTCTGCTCACATCTCTCCCCCCAGCAGCTCTGCCTCATATGTGTCTGACTCACTGTATTTACAAAACAAAACTTGCACTAAATGCCTGGGGTCTCTGAAGCCAAACTGCAGGGGCAAAGAAGCCAGATACATTATATACTAGTAGAAATGGCAGTTCCCTACACACTATTAATAGGTAAGTCATCCATTTCATATACAGTACAGACCAAAAGTTTGGACACACCTTCTCATTGCAAGAGTTTTCTGTATTTTCATGACTATAAAAATTGTAGATTCACACTGAAGGCATCAAAACTATGAATTAACACATGTGTAATTATATACTTAACAAAAAAGTGTGAAACAACTGAAAATATGTCTTATATTCTAAGTTCTTCAAAGTAGCCACCTTTTGCTTTGATTACTGCTTTGCACACTCTTGGCATTCTCTTGATGATCTTCAAGAGGTAGTCACCTGAAGTGGTTTTCACTTCACAGGTGTGCCCTGTCAGGTTTAATAAGTTGGATTTCTTGCCTTATAAATGGGGTTGGGACCATCAGTTGTGTTGTTCAGAAGTCAGGTGGATACACAGCTGATAGTCCTACTGAATGGAGTGTTAGACTTTGTATTATGGCAAGAAAAAAGCAGCTAAGTAAAGAAAAACGAGTGGCCATCATTACTTTAAGAAATGAAGGTCAGTCAGTCCGAAAAATTGGGAAAACTTTGAAAGTGTCCTCAAATGCAGTGGCCAAAACCATCAAACGCTACAAAGAAACTGGCTCACATGAGGACCGCCCCAGGAAAGGAAGACCAAGTGTCACCTCTGCTGCGGAGGATAAGTTCATCCAAGTCACCAGCCTCAGAAATCGCAGGTTAACAGCAGTTCAGATTAGAGACCAGATCAATGCCACACAGAGTTCTAGCAGCAGACACATCTCTACAACAACTGTTAAGAGGAGACTGTGTGCAGCATGCCTTCATGGTAAAATAGCTGCTAGGAAACCACTGCTAAGGACAGGCAACAAGCAGAAGAGACTTGTTTGGGCTAAAGAACACAAGGAATGGACATTAGACCTGTGGAAATCTGTGCTTTGGTCTGATGAGTCCAAATTTGAGATCTTTGGTTCCAACCACCGTGTCTTTGTGCGACGCAGAAAAGGTGAACGAATGGACTCTACATGCTTGGTTCCCACCGTGAAGCATGGAGGAGGAGGTGTGATGGTGTGGGGGTGCTTTGCTGGTGACACTGTTGGGGATTTATTTAAAATTGAAGGAATACTGAACCAGCATGGTTACCACAGCATCTTGCAGCGGCATGCTATTCCATCCGGTTTGCGTTTAGTTGGACCATCATTTATTTTTCAACAGGACAATGACCCCAAACACACCTCCAGACTGTGTAAGGGCTATTTGACCAAGAAGGAGAGTGATGGGGTGCTACGCCAGATGACCTGGCCTCCACAGTCACCAGACCTGAACCCAATCGAGATGGTTTGGGGTGAGCTGGAATGAGAAGGTGTGTCCAAACTTTTGGTCTGTACTGTATATACTATTATTTAGCAAGAGTGAATACTGAGAAAAAAGATGAAAATCCCAATTAGATTGTGATATAAATGAATGAATCAATATGTGCTACAGAGTTGTACACAGTCATTTTCTTTTTCTCGCCATACTCAAGCATGAAGACTTGCTAACATCCTGTTATGGCACTATACTTAACATATTCCCTGGGAAAAACTCACGGCATATGCACCAAGCAAGTTCTTAGGACTTCATTTGCCTGGCAGAGGCCAGAGGAGTGTACTTTTGATTTTGGTTGGGCAGTGAACATGATGCCAAAACAAGTATTTTACATCACAATTATTTTAAAGGGGAACATTCAGACCCCCACCTAGCAGGAGAACAGTTCTCTGATCTGAATAGATCGGTGGTCAGATCGGAATACCCCTTTAAATTAAACATATTATAAACTAATCTTTTTTAATGTTGCGCTCCAAGCCATATACTAACACAAACTCAAAATTCAGAAAGTTGTCTGAGAGTTGGTAAGGTACAAACGTAAATATACAGTAAAGCAGACCTGCATTATAATAAACACTGTATGATTGCTTTGAAGTATTGTATTACATTTTTGTGTACATATAGGAATGTAAGCATGAAATATTTAATTACCCAGGAAACTGTCTTTGAACTTACACGTGAAGATTCCTATATGAATTGCTCTCATGTTGGTATTGAAGGGCTATGCTATGGGCAGAGTATTACTCCTAATGACAGGCAAAAAAATGTAATTAGAATGCATTTCTAGAACACAATGCGGGAAGTTAATTAAGACTGGTATTCTGTATCCATCTTAATCAACTCTGATTGGCGCAGGATGCGCCTGAATTATTAAACCACAGCCTCATAATAATTCAGGCGTACTCACTTGCGCTAGAATTAAAATTTACACCAATCACAAACTGCGGCATGACCATTGACAGTGACTTTGACAACGGACCTGGAGCCCGCGATAGCGCCTCTGGTCTTTACTCGGCCCGCCTTCCTTCGGTGTCTTTGATTCTGAATAGAGAAGACAGCACTGTGTCTCAATCCCTCACTGTCCTCCGTACACTGTCTGGCAGTATGGCCCGTCTGACCACATTTATAACAGGTTCTAGCATCCTTCCTCCATTGAGTGGCAGTGGGTGGAGTGGCGGACTGTCTAAGTTCTGACCGCTCCGCTGGTTTGTCCTTGTTTGAATTAGGAACAACATCTTCTTTAGAGATGCTTTTCGCTTTCTTAGGGGTACTAAAACTAATGTCAGCTTCTTGTTTCTTCACTAACTTCATTAAGTCAGGAAATGGAAGGACTCTATCAGATAGTAAGACCTTGAGTACTTGAGCAAGAGGATGATGAGGTTGTAACCCTCTCACCAACTGACTGGTTCTCATAGCGTCTACCTCTGAAGTAGATATAGCTGCGTGGTACACCAGACGTGAAAGAAGTAGCTGTAAACGGTTAATAAAAGTAGAGACATTTTCCCCTTCTTTTTGACGAACCATTCGGTAATCAGTAACCATCTGGGCAAGGTCATAGTATGGCTCAAAGTGATCAGACAGTACTTGTATATAGTCCAATGCACTCACTCCTTCATGAGAGTCTCTGTACAAGCGGATCAATTCTGCAGCAGGAGACCGCAAACTTTCACTGATACGCTGCCGCTTGCCTTCTTCAGAGCAAGACCATTCCTTCAGGCATTGGAGAGTATGTTCTTTCCATATCTCAAAGTTTTCCTCCCCTTGTGGTACTGGGACATTACCAGAGAATACTTTTAGTTTCTTGTAGTGAGTGGCCTGCAGGCCCTGAGCTAACATTTCAGTCAGCCTGGCTAAAGTGCTAATAGCACTGTCACTAGAGGAACTGCTAGCGACGGCCATACTGGGGGGGTAACTGGCTGAGCGGGGTTCTTCCTTTACCTGAACCAGGGGAGGAACAGGCAGTCGGTAATCCCATGTAGTAGCTAGTGGGAGGTTTCCCTCTGAGCTATATCGCTTCTCCATATCAATGACTATTCCCACTTCTAAATCTCAGCAGTGCCTCCAAATGTAGCCCTATTTGGGGGGGGTATGAGTATTATCCCTCCCGCAACAGACTCTGGCGCTGACCTGTGTGTATAATGGGACCTGAAGCCTTCGCTGAAGGGAAGAGTGGGAACATATATGAAATATATCAGTGCCTCCACCCAGGATAGAGCCTCTGTATTACAGGGAGGATCTCTTCCTGGGACTTACCCATGAAATACAGTTAGTAGCCTTAACAAGGATCACTGTACTAATCTCACAGTCTGAAGAATACATACAGATACCACATAAGGTTATAACAGTAGCTTTATAAGAATCAACAGGGTAATAATACATACATACAATATACTCAGAACACAGCAATACTACAACAACCAGCAAGTCCTCAACCGTCTTAGGTTATATACCCGGGTATATATATAGATATATAGCAAGAGTCCAGTGCACAATACCTCCAGGCAACAGAAGAGATGCAGGGGCCCCTGTGGATGACTGTGGATCCTCGGATTCTTCCAGGAGATGACAGACAGCCGATCAGGAGATGACGATGATGATGGTGAGATTCTTCACAGGCAGCAAACAGGGCGACGGTGACGGCAGTAGATGCAGGCCTGACTACCCTAACACTGAGTCCTTAACCTGCCAGCTAAACTACTAGTGCCACCGGGCCTCTAACTAGCTAGTTGGCCTTCGGAAGCCTAACCTATCACTGCCCTGAACTATATATATATTGATCCCTAACTACGGTTACTAGCTAGGTCCTGTGAGTATATAGGGGGTAACACATACCTAACTATATACTGTGAAGTAAAGAGGAACAAGTGGCTCTTAGACTCCCCCAGACATAACATGTCTGTCTCAGCAGCTCTGCTCACATCTCTCCCCCCAGCAGCTCTGCCTCATATGTGTCTGACTCACTGTATTTACAAAACAAAACTTGCACTAAATGCCTGGGGTCTCTGAAGCCAAACTGCAGGGGCAAAGAAGCCAGATACATTATATACTAGTAGAAATGGCAGTTCCCTACACACTATTAATAGGTAAGTCATCCATTTCATATACAGTACAGACCAAAAGTTTGGACACACCTTCTCATTGCAAGAGTTTTCTGTATTTTCATGACTATAAAAATTGTAGATTCACACTGAAGGCATCAAAACTATGAATTAACACATGTGTAATTATATACTTAACAAAAAAGTGTGAAACAACTGAAAATATGTCTTATATTCTAAGTTCTTCAAAGTAGCCACCTTTTGCTTTGATTACTGCTTTGCACACTCTTGGCATTCTCTTGATGATCTTCAAGAGGTAGTCACCTGAAGTGGTTTTCACTTCACAGGTGTGCCCTGTCAGGTTTAATAAGTTGGATTTCTTGCCTTATAAATGGGGTTGGGACCATCAGTTGTGTTGTTCAGAAGTCAGGTGGATACACAGCTGATAGTCCTACTGAATGGAGTGTTAGACTTTGTATTATGGCAAGAAAAAAGCAGCTAAGTAAAGAAAAACGAGTGGCCATCATTACTTTAAGAAATGAAGGTCAGTCAGTCCGAAAAATTGGGAAAACTTTGAAAGTGTCCTCAAGTGCAGTGGCCAAAACCATCAAACGCTACAAAGAAACTGGCTCACATGAGGACCGCCCCAGGAAAGGAAGACCAAGTGTCACCTCTGCTGCGGAGGATAAGTTCATCCAAGTCACCAGCCTCAGAAATCGCAGGTTAACAGCAGTTCAGATTAGAGACCAGATCAATGCCACACAGAGTTCTAGCAGCAGACACATCTCTACAACAACTGTTAAGAGGAGACTGTGTGCAGCATGCCTTCATGGTAAAATAGCTGCTAGGAAACCACTGCTAAGGACAGGCAACAAGCAGAAGAGACTTGTTTGGGCTAAAGAACACAAGGAATGGACATTAGACCTGTGGAAATCTGTGCTTTGGTCTGATGAGTCCAAATTTGAGATCTTTGGTTCCAACCACCGTGTCTTTGTGCGACGCAGAAAAGGTGAACGAATGGACTCTACATGCTTGGTTCCCACCGTGAAGCATGGAGGAGGAGGTGTGATGGTGTGGGGGTGCTTTGCTGGTGACACTGTTGGGGATTTATTTAAAATTGAAGGAATACTGAACCAGCATGGTTACCACAGCATCTTGCAGCAGCATGCTATTCCATCCGGTTTGCGTTTAGTTGGACCATCATTTATTTTTCAACAGGACAATGACCCCAAACACACCTCCAGACTGTGTAAGGGCTATTTGACCAAGAAGGAGAGTGATGGGGTGCTACGCCAGATGACCTGGCCTCCACAGTCACCAGACCTGAACCCAATCGAGATGGTTTGGGGTGAGCTGGAATGAGAAGGTGTGTCCAAACTTTTGGTCTGTACTGTATATACTATTATTTAGCAAGAGTGAATACTGAGAAAAAAGATGAAAATCCCAATTAGATTGTGATATAAATGAATGAATCAATATGTGCTACAGAGTTGTACACAGTCATTTTCTTTTTCTCGCCATACTCAAGCATGAAGACTTGCTAACATCCTGTTATGGCACTATACTTAACATATTCCCTGGGAAAAACTCACGGCATATGCACCAAGCAAGTTCTTAGGACTTCATTTGCCTGGCAGAGGCCAGAGGAGTGTACTTTTGATTTTGGTTGGGCAGTGAACATGATGCCAAAACAAGTATTTTACATCACAATTATTTTAAAGGGGAACATTCAGACCCCCACCTAGCAGGAGAACAGTTCTCTGATCTGAATAGATCGGTGGTCAGATCGGAATACCCCTTTAAATTAAACATATTATAAACTAATCTTTTTTAATGTTGCGCTCCAAGCCATATACTAACACAAACTCAAAATTCAGAAAGTTGTCTGAGAGTTGGTAAGGTACAAACGTAAATATACAGTAAAGCAGACCTGCATTATAATAAACACTGTATGATTGCTTTGAAGTATTGTATTACATTTTTGTGTACATATAGGAATGTAAGCATGAAATATTTAATTACCCAGGAAACTGTCTTTGAACTTACACGTGAAGATTCCTATATGAATTGCTCTCATGTTGGTATTGAAGGGCTATGCTATGGGCAGAGTATTACTCCTAATGACAGGCAAAAAAATGTAATTAGAATGCATTTCTAGAACACAATGCGGGAAGTTAATTAAGACTGGTATTCTGTATCCATCTTAATCAACTCTGATTGGCGCAGGATGCGCCTGAATTATTAAACCACAGCCTCATAATAATTCAGGCGTACTCACTTGCGCTAGAATTAAAATTTACACCAATCACAAACTGGAGTAGATTTCAGGTACAATTCACCCCATCTTTCTGATCGGAGTTATAGTACATTTTTCAGGCTGAGCTGTCTCCGCCCTGCTCGCCACATTTTCTGAAAAAACAACAATATAGTGCATCTTTGGTACAAGAAAGGGCTTCATTCCAAAGATGTGCCACATTTACACCCATCCATGCGGCAAATCTAGTGTAGATGGGTTAGTAATTCCCCCAATATATATATATATATATATATATATATATATATATATATATACACACTGTGTTCCAAATTATTATGCAAAAAGTGTTTAGGAGTGATAAGGTAAGAATTTTTTTGTTTGTCAGTTAAACTCATTGATGGTGATGTGTGTCAGGGCTCTTTATATCACTGAAAGCAATTGCAGACACCTGTGCTAATTAGTTTGGCAGGTGTGTCCAATTAAAGGCAAGACTACTTAAGAAGGCTGTCCCACATTATTAAGCAGCCTACATTTTCAGCCAAAATGGGAAAGAAAAAGGATGTGTTGGCTGCTGAGAAGCAACAAATTGTGGAGTGTTTAGGTCAAGGCATGACTACAATCAACATTGCCAAGACACTTCATCGTGATCATCGCACAATCAAGAAGTATGTAGCTGATTCACAGCACACACGTGTGCGTGCTGATAAGGGAAAATTGAGGACTCTTTCCAACAGGCAATTACGTCAGGTTAAAAGAGCAGCTTCAAAAATGCCTTGTCATAGCAGCAGACAAGTTTTTGAAGCTGCTGGTGCCTCCAACGTCCCCCGAACAACAAGATGCAGGGTCCTTCAGAGGTTTGCAGCTATGCGTAAGCCATCCTGTCGACCTCCTCTATCCACTGCACACAAGCAGAAACGGCTCCAGTGGGCCAAACAATACATGAAGACTGACTTCAAAACTGTTTTGTTCACCGATGAGTGCCGTGCAACGCTCGATGGTCCAGATGGATGGAGTGGAGGATGGCTTGTTGATGGACACCCCATGCAAACACGGCTACGGCGCCAACAAGGAGGAGGTGGAGTAATGTTTTGGGCTGGAATCATGGGGAGAGAGATTGTCGGCCCCTTTAGGATCCCTGAAGGGGTAAAGATGAACTCCATAATGTATGTGGAGTTTCTCAAACAGCACTTCCTGCCATGGTTCAAGAAGAAGAACCATGCATTCCGCAGAAAGATCATTTTCATGCATGATAATGCACCGTCTCATGCTGCAAATAACACATCTGCATCTCTGGCTGCTATGGGCATAAAAGGGGACAAACTTATGGTGTGGCCCCCATGCTCCCCTGACCTCAACCCCATTGAGAACCTCTGGAGCATCATCAAAAGGAGTGTCTATGATGGCGGGAGGCAGTTCACATCTAAGCAACAGCTCTGGGAGAGTATTCTGTCCTCATGCAAAACAATTGAAGCAGAAACCATCCAAAAACTGACAAATTCTATGGATGAGAGAGTTCAGAAGCTTCTTCCGAACAAGGGGTCCTATGTGCAAATGTAACATCACCTAGAATAAAGTTTTGGCTTGAAAACTGTTTGATTTCAGTTTGTAATAACCTGCTAATGCTTATAATTTCACAATGACCATTTTTTTGTTCTTAATAAAAATGAAAAGGTTGCAAATTCTGCTGTGCATAATAATTTAAAACATGCATTTTGAGTGTTTTTTTTTTTTAAAATATACTATTATCATAGGCAGTTTGTTCAAAAACCTTTCAATTATACTCGAATAGTTGATGACTGGAAAATTACAATGACTGCAATTCATATAGGTAATTTTGGAAAATATGAGAAAATATTATTTGCATAATAATTTGTAACACAGTGTATATATATATATATATATATATATATATATATATATATATATATATTATTTTATTTTTTTAAATTGCATTAATTGTCTTATTATACAAATTTAGCTTTTTTAAACTAGATTCACACCTGCGTTGGGGTTTCTGCTGTTCGGGTCCGCTTGGGGACCCGAAAAACGGAAACCCAATCCACTTAAAAAGCAGTTACCTACAGAAACCTGCGAACCAGTGACAGTGCTTGCAGGACTTTTCACTCCGCATTTTTCAAGCGGAATAGGATCCGGAATCCCCGAATGGTCACCAAACGCAGGTGTGCCCGTAGCCTTAGCTATTGTATTCCTGTCTTTGTCCCCTATTGAAATAAATCGAAAGTTTAAGAAGAGAAATTTTCATGGCCAGCTTCTAGGGTATATATTAACTGTTGGCTTTCCCAACTTGGTGAAGGAGCCTTTTTTTATTGTGTACTAAGCCAAACATACATAAATGGCTTACAGTAATGTGTATGGCAGTCATATACACAAACTTGGCTAAAAGACTGTAGTGTGAAAGAGTATAAGAATGAGGCCCCACGGTGCAGAAATGCAGCTTTTTTGTTGCAGGTTTTGCTGCAGATTTTCCATTCCTGTTGTAGCCAGTCTTGTCTTTGGCTAAAAAAAAAAAACGCAGAAAAATCTGCAACAAAAAAAGCTGTGTTTCTTCAATGTGGTGCCTCAGCCTAAAGGTGTTTGTTATATGGGTAGGTAGCCAGATAATTCATCACCTCAGTCTAAGGCCACACACACTAAACATGCTGCTGAATGTCTGTAGAGGACTTCAGCAGCTTTATCCTCTATAAAATTGCCACAGCAAAAAAAACCACCTGAAATTGGGTGGTATTTCCTGTGACAAACCGACAGATTTCTTTGCTGTCTCTCTGCGTTGCTCAACCTTTGCATTGCAAAACCTGCATCAATAATTAACATGTTGCCAGTTTAAAACCCAGAACACAAGCCACTTTTTTGCAGCATGTAGATGGGATTTCATGAAATCACATCCACCATGCTGCAGCTGTAAAGCTTCATGGTTTACCTACCAGCAAGTTTCTGGTATGGCTCAGACAAGCCAAATGGTCAACTGTAGGGTTCACATTAATATACTGGAAGACCACTTTATGTGCCCTTTTATCAAACCTCAAATGAGGAATATGGACAGCGGACAAAGCCCCCTCAGAGTTAGAACCTGACTGAGGAGATACAAAAACCCTGTGCTCTCTTATATTTTGTAAACACTACTTCCCCCTCTGAAGAGGAGAAGCTGGGAGAGGAGGACTGGATGTGTCTCTTTAACACTAGAAGTCCCAGAAATTTCGAGCTCCCCCTTGAAGTCCTGAAAGAGGGTCAAATGACCCTTAGTCCAAACAGACAACTCTGATGGCTCCAATTAGCATCCTTTCATTTGTAAATGTGGCCATTGTTTGAGGAATCTGCAGGGGGTAATTGTGTTGATCCACCTCAGGTCTTGTAAGAGAGTGTAAACAAAAGAATGTAAGCTGCTCCTGAGTGTGTCTGCCCACCCCCCAGCTGCATTGTTGTGCTGGGAATATGCAGCCTTTTGTGCTGTGGGGGATGTGAAGGGACTGCTTCACCTATTTTGCTCACAAGAAACAAAATGCAGAGAAAGCACACCATTCAACAGGCATTGGAACTGATCCTGAGCAACACCAACCCTTCTGACTCAGATGGAGAAGACATATTCCTTCAACTGGATTCGGACTCTGAGCTGTCTTCAGGTTAGATTTTTCAAATTACCGATTTTTATTTCCTGACTATCTTTTTTATTTACAACCAAAACAAAATGTTAATTTGAAATTATTTATCTTGCAGATGAGGAGACTCCTCCTCTACCAAAAAAGAGAGCTCGGTTGGCGAGTGAGCCGACAGAGACCGCAAAAGAGGGCACAGTGTGGCGTGAAGTAGAAGTGGGGAAACGTCTCCATTTCACCCCAATAGAACCGTACCCTACAGATGGAGAGCCAAGTGCTAAGGCCAGACGAAGTGTCCGGAGTCGCCTTCAGAGCTTCCTCTGTTTTATCACTCTTGACATGCTTCGTAGCATTCAAGAATGGACTACTCAACATGCACGTCACACGGAGCAGGTGGATTGGTTCATGGGTCTCCCGGAACTAATGGCATTTATTTCAGTCATTATCTTGCAGGGGGTGACCCAGGTTCCATCACTACGTGACAGCTGGTCAGCAAACCTGGCAAACCCAAGGATCATTGCAACTATGACCCGAAACCGCTTCCAAGACATCATGCAACACCTATGCTTTGATGACATGTTCACACGCAGTGAGCGAGTGGAGACCAATAAGTTTGCTGCAGTCTCCAATGTGTGGAGATCGTTTGTCACCAACTGCATCGCATCCTACAACCCTGGTCGACACATCAATATTGATGAACAGCTTTTCCCGTCAAAGACTCGCTGCTGTTTTCTGCAATACATTGCAACAAAACCAGACAAGTTTGGCATCAAGTTTTGGGTGGCTTGCGACTTGAAATCAAAGTACATCTGTAATGTCCTCCCATATCTTGGCAAGGACCCCAGTCGTCCCAGCGGGGAGAGACTGTCCGAAACTGTAGTGATGAGGCTGATGGAACCATTCATGGACAAGGGCAGAACTGTAACCACGGACAATTTCTTTACATCACTGTCACTTGCACAACGACTGCTTAGCCGGAAAACCACTATCCTCGGCACAGTCAACAAGAGTCGCCGGGAAATTCCTCAATCCGCTAGACAGATGGACCGCACTGAATTCACCACTCAGGTGTTTTCAACCACTGGTGCCACACTGACAGTGTATGCACCCAAACGAAAGAAGGCCGTCTACATTCTCAGCAGCATGCACAGCGTGGTTGAGACTGAGGATACCAACAAAAGGAACCCAAACACGGTCACACAATACAACCATACAAAGTGCGGTGTGGATGTAATGGACCAAATGGTGCGGGAGTACAGCGTGCGTGCAGGAACACGGAGATGGCCAGTCGCCGTGTTCTACAACATGATTGACATGGCAGCACTGAATGCTCATGTTCTTTATCAGGCATGCACTGGGGTGCAGGAGAGACGGGTGGACTTCCTGGTTGAGCTTGCAAAAGAGGTGGCTCTCATGTGACTGAAAAGAAGGCACGCAAGGAGAAATTGCTTCAGCAACAACCTTCCACACCCATCCCTGGCAAAAGGGCGAAGTGTCAGGTCAACCATCGATGCACGAACAATTTTGCAACTGAGAGATGTGTTGACTGCTACAAATACACGTGTGGCAAATGTACCAGGGACATACCCAGGCAGTGCCAGGTATGTTCCGACAGTGCAGACAGACTGCTGAGTGAGTGCTGAAATGCTAGTCACACAGAAGGACATGCCACTCACACACACACACACGCAGCACCCCACAGCAGCCTATTGTAAATATGTGTGGAATTGTTTTATTCCTTGTATTTTTTTTATTATTTTCATAAAAAAAATAAAAAGCATGGAAACAAATAACAGTTGTTCTTTTGTATATTTACATTTTTGTATATTTAGATTCAAGTCAATGGGTGCAGAAAAAAAAAAATCGCAAAAAAATTGCAGCTACTTGCGATATTTTTGTGATCTGTCCCATTGGTCATATAGATCATTCCTCTGGGATTTTTTCGCACGAAAAAAAATCGCACAAAAAAAAAAAAAAAAAAAAAAATCGCTGGAAAATCGCACCTATGAAAAAAATCGCACGAAAAAAAATTGCAGGTGTGCTTGGTGCCATTGAAATACATTGGCAAATCGCAGAAAAAAAATCACATCGCATTTTTCCGCTAGTGTGCTTGAGGCCTTAGACAAATGCTTCTGGTCATTACTCACAGCTGTACCTTGCTCTAAAATTTCTAATTCTATTTAAAATATATAAAAAATGATTCATTGTTTCAGTGCTTTTTTGCTCAAATAAAACTAAACTAAATACAATATGTATAGTCTTTATATTATCAAATACAATAAACTGAATAGAACTAACTAGAAACTAAATGGCTAAACTCAATGGAAAACAACAACCTCCTGTGGTGTGACAGTAATTACAGAACAAAAGACGGTGATTATAGGTTGTTTGCTTAAATCCTTCAGGTCATTCAACCCGTCTCTGGGTTCCAAAGGTAGAAATGTTAAATGACCCCTCTTTGGGACTTCTAGTGTTAAAGATACTGGGGCTGTTTGTGGGTAAATCCCCACTGACAGGGATGCTGATAAAATGCAGTTGTCCTCCTCCATTGGCACCTAAAAAAATTTCTGAAGTAGTGCCCATGGTCTCACAAGAGTGATCACAAGCTCTCCCTGCTGACCACAGATAAGCAGTCTGTGTTTTTTTAGGATCAGGAGGAAGCCATCTATACCCACTAGCTGGAGTTAGGTGGCTGTCTCCCCCAGTAAGTAAATGTGGATGTAACAGGGCTAAGTTTGTTTGGAGGAAGAATGTGGATATAGCAGAGCTGAGTTTATGGAGGAAGTAATGTGGATATAGCAGCGCTGTGTTTGAGGGAGAACATGGAGGTAGCAGAGCTAAGTGTGTGAAGGAAGAATAATCAGAACTGAAGCTGTATGCAACTGAAAAGCATAATAGATGCCATGGTAGTGTAGGGTCCCAAACTAAAGTCTCACCTGAAAGGTGGTCCCGCTTTCAGAAAGTTTGGGAACCACTGCTCTAGAATATAATACAGGCAATAACACAGGATCAATGAAAAAACAACTGCTCCTTCACCCCAACCACTACCTGTTCTCACCTTCCCCTCTTTTGAAGTGCACTCTGTCTTCATTTTTCAACGTCCAACCTCCAAGTGGCTGTCATATACAGACAACCAGGACCTACTACCGCTTTCACATAGCTCATGTGCTTCCTCTCAACTGATACTACCACTATCATGGGAGATTTCAACATCCGCATTGACTCAAACCACCCTTCTGCTTCCAAACTCCTGTTTCTCACCACCTCCTTTGGTCTCTAACATTGGCCTCCTCTGCCACTCACATACAGGATTACACATTGGACCTCATCTTCACCCACCTCAGTACCCTATCCAACCTCTCTAACTCTCCCAATACACTATCTGACCACATTCTCATTCCTTTCCTCTCTAACAGACCCCCCCAATCTGTATACTAACATCCCCCCTTCCACAGGAACCTTAACTGCCTTGACATCCGTACACTCTCCAACTCTCTCTGATCACTCAAGGACACACACACTGCTGCTGCTTTCTGTAACACCGCCATTACTTCATCCCTTGACTCAGTGGCCCCTATCACACACACCAGAGCTCAACCAATCAATAGGCAACCCTGGCACATGGTCCTAAAAAAAACTTCATGCTTCAAGGGTTGCAGAATGCCTCTGGACAAAAAGTCACTCCAAGGAAGATGTTATCAGTTATAAACGGACAGTTCTCAACTTTAAGAATGCACTCACCTCTAAAAAACAGGTCTATTTCACCACACTTACTGTATAACTTCCCTATCCCACAATCCCAAAACAGTTATTTAATATCTTCAACTCCCTTCTTCATCCCCCAATGCCCCCTTCAACATCACTTATCTCAGTGGAAGGCTTTGCCTCTTACTTCAAAAATGAAATTGATACCATCATAGAGAGCCACAAGCTACAGCCCCCACAATCACTCAACTCTGTGCTTTTCATACTTAACCTGCTTCTCCACTATTACCAATGAAAAGCTCTTCACCCGAATTTCTAAATCCCAACTGTGCACTCGACCCAATCCAATCACACCTCATCCCCAACCTTACTGAAGTGTTTACTCCTGCTCTAACCCACCTCTTCAATCTATCTCTAACCAGAGGTACCTTATTTTCTGCCTTTAAACATGTTACTGTCACACCAATCCTTAAGAAGCCATCCCTCGGCCCATCTTCTCGATCTTCCTGTCTCTCATCCAAGTTACTCTTTGACAGACTTCAGTCAGGCTTCTGAACTCATCACTCAACAGAAAACACAATAACCAACAACCTAACTGCCAAAGCCAAATGACACTATTCTGTTCTCCTCCTCCCCGACTTTTCCTCCACCTTCGATAAAGTTGACCACTCCCTCTTGTTACAAACTCTCTCATCCTTTGGCATCACTGACTTGGCCCCCTCCTGGATCTCTTCATACATCGCAACCGCACATTCAGCATCTCCCACTCACATTCCACCTCCTCACCATGCCCTCTTTCTGTAGGGCCCCTCAAGGCTCTGTCCTGGAACCCATCCTGTTCTCCAACTACACCCTCAGCCTTGGCCAATTTATAGAATCTGATGGTTTTCAAAACCATTGCTACGTTGATGGCACTCAAATATCTCTCTCTGGACCAGACATTACCGCTCTGTTGTCTAGAGTTCCAGGGTGTCTAGCAGCCATAGCCTCCTTCCGCTCCTCCCACTTTATCAAACTCAGCATGGAGAAAGTTCATCATCTTCTCCCACCTTGCAGGACCCCCCCTACCTCACCCATATATCAAAGCTAATGGCACCACACTTACCATAGTCACACAGGTCTGTTGCCTTGGGGTAACCTTTGACTCTAACTTTGATTCCTTCAAGCCACATATCCAAGCCCTCAGCACCCCCTGTCACCTCCAACTCAAGAACATTAATCAAATCTGCTCTTTCCTCACCCCTGAAACTAAGAAAAAGCTAATCCATGCCATCATAATCTGCTTAGACTACTGTAACACCCTTCTCCAAGTTCTCCCAGCAAATGCCCTTGCCCCCTCCAATCCACTATAAACTCTGCCACTTAATCCACATCCCCCCACATTTTTCATCAGGCTCTCCCCTTTTCCAATCCCTTAAATGGTTGCCCATCGCCCAACAAATAGAGTTTAAAATGTTAACACTGACATACAAAGCCATCAGCAACCTGTCCCCTCCATACATCTCTGACCTAATCACCTGCTATCTACCCACACGTAACCTCCAATCCTCTCAAGACCTCCTAATCTGCTCTGCTCTTATCTACTTTTCACACAACTGCCTCCAAGACTTCTCCCATGCTTCCCTTATACTCTGGAACTCACTACCATGACACATAAGACTGACCCCCACAATCACAAGCTGCCGCCACATCACCATTTGAACAGTGTCTCTATCCCCATTCCCTCATAGATTGCAAGCCCTTGCAGTTAGAGCCTTCTATGCCACTGTTCCAGTTTGTCACTGTTAGTATTGTACTAATTATTGTATAGTATTGTACTATTAATAAATAATAATAGTATAAGAAGAAGAAGAATGATAATATGTAATATAATATATTTACAATGTTTCACAATTATTAGCTTTTTTACTGTCAATCAATTCTATATGCAATCTATTCATATTGCTGAAATGTTTTAGAGTATCTCAGCTTTCATATGTTACCAAGATCACAGTTCTAGCTTTACAAAACCTGGAGATATTACTACCGTAGTTAAATACACAGGAATGTGAATCTCATATGCTGCAGTTCATACAATCTTCGTGACATATGAAAGCTGATAATCTCAACTTTCATACGGTGCCAGAACTTCTAAGTGGTAAAGCTATTTGAAGTGTGCATGGGATGAATTCTCCCTAGCCACACTTTTGCTATGGAGAACATTAAAAGGGAGTCAAATAGGTTAATACAATATTTCAAAAGGGTTCACCAAACACCTCTACTACTCAACAGTAAAAAAGTGAAACGACATACTTTAACTGAGGTAAATGGAAAATAAATAGCTATTCACTTTAAGGGGGTTGTCCTTATCACTTATCCATAGGGTAACGTACAAATTTCTAACTAACAATCATAAGAGCTATGGATGGGCACATTACTAATAAAGCAAGGTACTGTAGTGGAAAAAACTGCAGTGAAAACACCTCATGACAATGAAACAATGGCTATCTTCATTGTCTTTTGGCACATGTATCTGTCATACTGAAATATTATCTTTAATTTAGACTTCTATTTACTGGCTTAGTTGCTCATTATAATGTTGAACTGTATTAGTTAATGTAATTGTCAAAATAGGAAACTAAAGCTGTTTCCCACATGCTGGATTTCAATTTATAGCTATTTTTTATTTTTCCTGCAAAAGTGTCATTGCCACATACATTTTGAAATAAGATATTTCTTAGGTATTGCATTATTTAACAGTTATAGAATCTAATGCAACAGATTTTCTTCTCTGGCAAAACACAATAAACTGTTTCAAAATATCACATAGATTTTACAATGCTGCCGAGAAATAAGATATGCTGCAATATATTTGATGGTAATTTTTATACTTGCATAAAGTAGCATGCATACAGTGGGTACGGAAAGTATTCAGACCCCTTTAAATTTTTCACTCTTTGTTTCATTGCAGCCATTTGCTAAAAAAGAAAAAAAGTTCATTTTATTTCTCATTAATGTACACTCAGCACCCCATCTTGACAAAAAAAACCAGAAATGTAGATATTGTTGCAAATTTATTAAAAAAGAAAAACTGAAATATCACATGGTCATAAGAATTCAGACCCTTTGCTCAGCATTGAGTAGAAGCACCCTTTTGAGCTAGTACAGCCATGAGTCTTCTTGGGAATGATGCAACAAATTTTTCACATCTGGATTTGGGGATCCTCTGCCATTCTTCCTTGCAGATCCTCTCCAGTTCCATCAGGTTGGATGATGAACATTGGTGGACAGCCATTTTCAGGTCTCTCCAGAGATGCTTAATTGGGTCGAGGTCAGGGCTCTAATCAAGTCCAATCAGTTTCATTAAACACAGATGGACTCCAATGAAGGAGTAGAACCATCTCAAGGAGGATCAGAAGGAAATGGACAGCATGTCAGTTAAATATGAGTGTCACAGCAAAGGGTCTGAATACTTATGACCATGTGATATTTCAGTTTTTCTTTTTTAATAAATTTGCAAAAATATCTACATTTCTGTTTTTTTCTGTCAAGATGGGTGCTGAGTGTACATTAATGAGAAATAAAATGAACTTTTTTGCTTTTAGCAAATGGCTGCAATGAAACAAAGAGTGAAAAATTTAAAGGGGTCTGAATATTTTCTGTAACTACTGTAAGTTTGGGCTCCCCTGGTGATAATTACTGTTACTGTGAGCAGATAAGCAAGTTGAAGATGAAATGATTTCTAAAAGGCATAAAGTTAAAGATGACACATTTACTTTGTATGTTAAGCAAAAACATTTTTTTTGTTTTTAGTTTCATCTTTTCAATTTTCAAAATAATTTTGGCACCCTCCATGGTTAGTACCTAGTATCACCCCCTTTGGCAAGTATAACAACTTGTAAACACTTTTTTTTAGCTTTTTTTGAGTCTTTCAGTTCTAGTTTGATAGATTTTCATCCATTCTTCCTGACAAAAGTCTGTGAGATGCCATCTTGCATGCATTGCTCTTTTCAGGTCTATTCACAGATTTTCAATGATGTTCAAATCAGGGAACTGTGAGGCCATGGTAAATTCTTCAGCTTGCACCTTTTGAGGTAGTCTATTGTGGATTTTAAGATGTGTTTAGGATCATTATCCATTTGTAGAAGCCATCCTCTTTTCAGCTTCAGCTTTTTTACATATGGTGTTATGTTTGCTTTCAGAATTTGCTGGAAATTAATTGAATCCATTCTTCCCTCTATCCGTGCAATGTTCCCTGTATCAATGGCTGCAACATAACCCAGAAACATGATTGATCCACCCCCATACTTAATGGTTTGAGAGGTGTTCTTTTCCTAAAATTCTGTGCCCTTATTTCTCCTACCATACGGCCAGTGAGTTCTACTTTGTTTCCAAAATGCATCAGACTTGCTTAGATGTTCTTTTGAAAATTTCTGACACTGAATTTTGTGGTGAGGACGCAGGAGAAGTTTTCTTCAGATGACTCTTGTATGAAGGCCATAATTGTGCAGATATCGCTGAACAGTAGAACAATGTACCACAACTCCAGAGTCTGCTAAATCTTCCTGGAGGTCTTTAGAAGTTCTGGAGGATCTGATTTGCATTTCTAGCAATCCTACAAGTAACTGTGAAATTTTTCTTGGTCTTCCAGACCTTATCTTATCCCCCACTTTTCCTTTTAACAGCCATTTCTTAATTACATTTCGAACTGAGCATACAGCAACCTAAAAACGCTTTGCTATCTTCTTACAGCCTTCTCCTGCTTTGTGGGCCTCAACCATCCATTTTTATTTCCAGAGTACTAGGCAGCTGCCACTGGCTGCTCTTTTATGGGACAAGATTAGAGAAGTCTGAAGATTTATAATGCCTATCTTAACAATGACTGTGAACGAGCCATAATCCTAACAGGCTAATAAAGGTCTGAGCCCTCAATCAAAGTTATTAGAGTGTCAAATCTCCTAGGCAGGGCCAGTGTCAGTGCTGGGGCCCCATGCTCCTGAAGAGGCCCACTTGGTTGTCAGATGCTTACTCCCTCACCTAAGGGGGTCTGATGGGCCCCTGCTGTTATATTTTCTGTTTTGTTTTTTTTTAAAAATAGGCTATTACCGTAACAGGCCCTATTTACTTACCGATTCCCGCTTCTGCTCACAGCCGCCTCCGCTTCCCCTTCTGCCCTCCAGGAGACCGCGTGCATCCAATACCACGTCACTGATGCTGAACAGTGTCAGGACGTTGCTGACAGCGACATTATATGTACTGCAAGGGGCCCCCTGGATGGCTGAAGGTGAAGCGTAGGCAGCAGTGAACAGGAGCGGGGATCAGAAGGCAGGATCACGGGCCCACAGCAAGAGTACTTATTGAGTGACCGTAGTGACAATCTTGCAAGGTTCACCTGCCGATTTCGTTCAGACCGAATATGTGCGAACCGAAACTGCTATTATTATTATTCTCCTCAGACCCCAGAGTATAATGATTGGAGGCCCAGGTGAGATGAGCAAACATAAACAATGTTACTCACCTTTCCAGGGCTCCTGCGTGACTCCCTGCCTTCATTGATCTTCTTCAATGACGTCACAGACATCACGTGGCTCAGACTGGCATAACCCACATCTGTGAAAAGACCCCAGAGTATAATAATGAACAGAGTCAGGATGTTGCTGACAGCGATGTTATATGTAACACAAGAGGCCACCTGGAAGGCTGAAGGTGAAGTGGAAACAGCAGCGAGCAGGAGCAGGGATCAGTAAGCTGGGTCATGGGCCCACAGCAAGAGTATTTATTGAGCGACCCTCGCGACAATCTCACAAGGATTTTTGAAAGGAGGATTTTGAAGTGGAATCCGCCTCAAAAAAACTCCCCCCATCTCTCCAATTCATTTTCTGCCTCACTGTTATGTTTGTCTCTGAACAGAATGGTAACAAACAAGTGAAATAAACTGTTTTATTTAAGAAATGCAAAGTAAACAAAGGCAGACAAAATAAATGAAAATCAAAGCAAAATAGGCAGGTGGACAATAGCAGGGGAATTATCCCTAACATGTTACCCTGGCTACACCTGCCTAGCGCCAGAGCTTTCCTCTGATAAGAGGACGCCTCACAGGAACCTAAGTAGAGACCCTAGAACAGGGGTAGGCAACCTTTTTTGTTCGGCGTGCCGATTTCGATTAAATAAATCAAAGTTGAGGTACTTGGAGTGCCGGTCAATAATTGTAAGTTTGATGACCCCTGCACACGATATTATGCCCCACTAGTATTTTATACACATTTAATGGGTAAAAATTTATTATCTGACTGACAGAACTTCCGTTTGTCAGAAATGTTTTATACGTTCATCGCTAGTGATAATTGCTATTGCTATTATTTTAGCGTGTAACGGATATCACTAGAGAGGCGGGCGGCGTAATTTACTCTATAAAGATCAGGTATGGACAGGACAGGGACAGTGAAAAAATGTAAATTTTATTAGTGACTTTGTGCATGTGTTGTGTAAGTGTTTGGTGCGACACTTTTGGCGCTGCGACCTGGACGATGGTAAACATCTGGGTCACAGCGCCAATAAACTTCCTGGTTAGGTTCAGAGGGGTATTACATAAGAATACCCCTGTGATTAGGCTCAGAGGGGTATTACATTATTCCTGTATGTGACAATCAGAGAGCAAAAGTACAGTATGCTCTCTGATTGATAGGAGAGGGGATAAGGATGGAAGTCTCTGCTACCCCCCCTGGGGTCATCTCTAGTTTATGCACAGACAATGATGAGTTAACATTGTCTCTGCAGCTCCCTCCTCCCCCTCCTTCCTTAGCTCTAAGATGCTGCCTGAGGCAGGAGGGGGGGAACACTTTAGAGCCCTATTTCTAAGGATCTGTTAGGGGCACAAAGATACAACTGGATTCATTTTAAAGATGAGAATCTCATCTTTAAAAAGATATCAAGATCGCCATGATAGACATTACAGATTCACAGCGATTCTCTGTTAAAACGATGTCGGGAATTGAGATCGGCATTGGGATTTCAATGCCGAACATCGTTTTCACCAGCGAATCGCTCAGGATGTTTAAGGACGATCCTGGTAATCTTGGTATCATTTTAAAGATGAAATTCTCATCTTTAAAAAGAATCCAAGTGTTTCTTTATAGCTTTAACCAATCCTGAGCAATTCACTCAGGTACAGTAGTGAAGCCGGCAATTACCGGCTTCACTACTGTACATAGACTGTGCAGACTCTGGGTGTTGCCACATCCATCTTCAGGCAGCACCCGGAGCTAATGAAATTTTAATAATGAAATTTTAATGCCCGTGCCAGGGAAATAAGCCTCGCGTGCCACTCTTGGCACGCGTGCCAGGGGTTGCCGACCCCTGCCCTAGAAGTTAGCCCTAAAAGGAACACCGGAGAACAATGTTCACACACTCACAAAGCCCACTACACAGTCACCCTGACAGCTGGCCAGAAAGTAAACAGACAAGGCTAGTATACAGCATCAAACTACAGGTCACAGGAATGGCTGAACACAAGAGTATAACCAGCAGAGAACTGGAGAAAAGCCCCAGCTTAAATAGCACACCAGAGGGTGGGGCAGAACCTCATGGAAAAACCCCTCCCAAACCACAGACTTTAGACATACAATAGTTAACCCTTGCCAGCCCGGACTGGCCGCCTAACACATTCATTTCATTGGGTTTTGCAAAGCAGAATCTACCTGAAGATAGGTTATGATGCTTTTTTTCCCTCTAGATGAAAAAAAACAGCTAGAGGAAAAATTTGCCTGACTCACATTGACGTGAATGGGAGAGTTGTGAGGTTTTTTTTTTTTAAGCGCATTCCAACCAAAAGATTCTGTGTGAACTTACCCTTACTTAGTAAGGTCCGGTGACTCTGTCTTTCAGTTCTGTTACTCAAATTCTTTCCAGCATGTTGATAGGAAGTTGTGACTATGAATGACATGATTGGTGGTGAAAACATGACAGATGGGTCATGCCAGCGTGGGAGCACACAGGCATGGGGAAGCTGCATTCCCCACACTGGGTGGAGGTAGTAGGAAGTTGTACTTAGTAGTATAGTGGGTATAGTGTTGCTGTAGTGGTATCCTGTGTGGACAAGAGACATTCTAGTGTGATTGAACCCAGAGACTGAGAGACTGTCAGGTCAGGTATGGGTTCCTGACCTGACCAAGAATCTGCATATGAAAGGCTGTTGTAAAGGGGGAAAGGCTAGTATTTCCAACAATAACAGGTCTAAAGGGAACTAAACCACCAGTTTTGCCATTGTTCAATATGTTATTGAAATTCTGAAACTTTGATGCTTGTCTAGGGTAGATAACCCATAACCATATATTGGCCAGTTTTAAAAAGGTTTTCCGAGACTAAGAAAATGTGAAAAAAGGCAGGAAATGCTTGTTATATAAAATGAATAAACATAACTGTATACCTTTATGTATGTGTGGATTATTTTTACCATTCCAAACATTTTCAGGATCATGCAATATTTCCTTTTTCGAGTTTCTGGTTGTGAGAGTGTCAGTGCTTTTCCAGGCAGCCCCTCCCAGCATTTGCCCAGTGCACCTTATAGGCGTTTTTCATTCACAGCCAGTATACTTACTTATGTGTATATATTTAGAAATATATATTATATAGTTACATATACAGTTAGGTCCATAAATATTTGGACAGAGACAACATTTTTCTAATTTTGGCTCTATATATTACCACAATGTTTGTTGTTGAACAAAACAATTCAGATGCAGGTTGAAGTTCAGACTTTCAGCTTTAATTCAGTGAGTTGAACAAAATGATTGCATAAAAATGTGAGGAACTAAAGCATTTATTACATACAATTCCTTCATTTCAGGGGCTCAAAAGTAATTGGACAAATTAAATAATTGCAAATAAAATGTTAATTTCTAATATTTGGTTGTTCACCCTTTGTTGGCAATGACTGCCTGAAGTCTTGAACTTATGGACATCAGCAGACCACTGTGTTTCCTCCTTTTAAATTCTCTGCCAGACCTTTACTGCAGCAGTTTTCAGTTGCTGTTTGTTTGTGGGCCTTTCTGTCTGAAGTTTAGTCTTTAACAAGTGAAATGCATGCTCAATTGAGCTGAGATCAGGTGACTGACTTGGCCATTCAATAATATTCCACTTCTTTGATTTAATAAACTACTGGGTTGCTTTGGCTTTATGTTTTGTGTCATTATCCATCTGTATTATGAAACGCCGACCAATCAGTTTGGCTGCATTTGGCTGGATTTGAGCACACAGTATGTCTCTGAATACCTCAGAATTCATCCGGCTGCTTCTGTCCTGTGTCACATCATCAATAAACACTAGTGACCCAGTGCCACTGGCAGCCATGCATGCCCAAGCCATCACACTGCCTCTGCCATGTTTTACAGATGATGTGGTATGCTTTGGATCATGAGCTGCACCATACTTTTTTCTTTCCATCATTCTGGTAGAGGTTGATCTTGGTTTCATCTGTCCAAAGAATGTTCTTCCAGAACTGTGCTGGCTTTTTTAGATTTCTTTTTCAGCAAAGTCCAATCTAGCCTTCTTATTCTTGAGGATTATGAGTGGCTTGCACCGTGCAGTGAACCCTCTGTATTTACTTTCATGCAGTCTTCTCTTTATGGTAGATTTGGATATTGATACGCCTACATCCTGGAGAGTTTTGTTCACTTGGTTGGCTTTTGTGAAGTGGTTTCTCTTCACCATGGAAATTATTCTGCGATCATCCACCACTGTTGTCTTTCATGGGCTTCCAGGTCTTTTTGCATTGATGAGTTCACCAGTGCTTTCTTCCTTTCTGAGGATGTACCAAACTGTAGATTTTGCCACTCCTAATATTGTAGAAATTTGAATTGAATTGTAGAAATTTGAAAGTCTGGACTTTATGTACAGGTCCATTATATAACTACAACTTGAATATTTTTCAGTAAACAGGTAAAAAAACCAAAATTTGTATTAGTGTCCAAATATATATGGACCTAACTGTATATGCATACATGCATATATATTTTATATAAGAATATGCATAAGTATCTGTATATATTGATTGAGAATGTGTGATTGTGCTTTACAGACAATATGGTCCCATGATACAACACTTCTCATTAAGGCTGTGTTCACACAGTGCAGTTTTGCTTAAAAAACATGTTTATATCAGAAAATCAAATGCATTTTTAAACCAATTTTTTTAAACCCACACTTGATTTTTAAAGCATGCAGTTTTCCCCGCATGATGCTAATGATAAAACATTCACATATTTTGCACATGTTGCTATGCTGCCAGCCTGTCAGTGTCCATAAAACCCTCTGACCACTCACAGAAGAATGCCTGTCAGATGGAGATAGGAGAGAGTCTAGAATAGTTAATCTGAAAAAAAAATCTCAGTTATTTAAGGGTTTTTTTGTTCACCCAATAAACAGTGTGCAGCCTGCTAATCTGAAAAAATCTCTGTTAAGGGTTTTTTTCTAGTTTGCCAAATATACAGTCTCACAACCTGCTAATCTGAAAAAAATCTATGTTTGTTAATTTTTTTTGGGGGGGGGATAACCATTATGCAGTTGCGTAACTAGGAATGGCTTGGCCCCAAGCCGAACATTTGACATGGGGCCCCCCAAACCGCCGCCCCCTCCAACCCCCCCCCCCACACAAACCGCATTCCTGCACCCACTATTATGTGCCATAGTGGCCCCTGCATACAGTATTATGCCCCATAGTGGCCCCTGCATACAGTATTATGCCCCATAGTGGCCCCAGCACACAGTATTATGCCCCATAGTGGCCCCTGCACAAAGTATTATGCCCCATAGTGGCCCCTGCACACAGTATTATGCCCCATAGTGGCCCCTGCACACAGTATTATGCCCCATAGTGGCCAATGCACACAGTATTATGCCCCATAGTGGTCCCTCCACACAGTATTATGCCCCATAGTGGACCATCCATGAACGATTATTTTACTCGGGGGTCTTTTCAGACCCCAGAGTATAATGATAGGAGACCCAGAGGAGGATACAAACATAAAAAATAATGCAACTTACCTACTCCTGGCTCCAATGCACTCCGATGCGCTACTTCGGCCATCTTCAATGTTGGACCAGATCTTGCGTGAGCCAGGCCAGTGTCGCGAAGCCTGGGGAGTGCAGGAGAGGTAAGTAACGTTGTCTTTTATGTTCCCTCACCTCCCCTGGGCCTCCAATCATTATACTTAGAGGTCTGAAAAGACCCCAGAGTATAATGGTATTAGTGCTCGTGGGGTTTGCGGTAGCAGCTGCCACAGGACTCTGGACCCCTTAATGTCCCGGGCCCTGTGGCAGCTGCTACTGCTGCTACCCTGATATTTATGCCCCTGCCATTATGCATACAAACTGCTGCCATTGTAACATAAAAAAAAGCTGACTGACACAATTCTAGTTACTGACCATATCATCCTTTTAGTACTTTGCTATTTTTTTAAATAGTTTTTTTTGTAAAAAAAAATAACAACAACAAAAAGACATGTACACACACTATCAGAATTGTTGCCAATCACTATTATAGTTAAGAAGTGTGCAGTACAATGACTGGAAAAAACAG
This sequence comes from Leptodactylus fallax, assembly GCA_947044405.1. Taxonomy (NCBI): domain Eukaryota; kingdom Metazoa; phylum Chordata; class Amphibia; order Anura; family Leptodactylidae; genus Leptodactylus; species Leptodactylus fallax. Next base: position 8,446,147 of record CAMRHE010000024.1, read on the forward strand.
GGCAGACAGACAGGCAAAAGGAGGGGAGAAGGAAACGCTTGTGCAAGTACTAACAATAAGAATGTGGCTGGCAACAGCAACACTACTTCTGGTTTTGGTGACACCGCTAGTAGCTGCATTATTGTACTTTGAGAATGAAAATGAAGTTTTTGATTACTTAACTCACTCAGCTCAGTCACGGGAGGATATTGCATCCAAGAATGATGTGATCTTGAATCAGGCTTCTGGGTTCCTCCTCTAATGGTGTAATACATAATTTACCACAGGGTCTTTTTGGACTGTCAACCATGTCTCCTTCAGTTTCTTCACTGACACAGATTCCTGGTACTCATGTGGCACCTGCCGAGAAAGCTATATCTCCTAGTTAGAATAGTCTGCCTCCTCTATTTGATGAGCTGGATGAGAAGAGTCAGCATTGTTTGCATGTAGAAAAGTAAGACATAACTGTTGGTGGTGCACTTAGTAGTGGCAAGGGTTGTGGTTACTACTACTGGTAGTCATTCTGGTATGGAAACTAGGGTAAAATCTAGAGATGGAAATTATGAGGGTGTGGAATCCCATGGCCCTTATGAGTCACATGTCGTTGCAGGTGATGATTATTTTGTGGATAGGACCTGGTAGGTTTACATCAGATGAAGAGAATGGTGGCAGTGGTGATAATAACAATTCCAGCCAATGCACAAGCCCAACATCCAAAAAGCCTACCTGTGGCAGACCTAAGGGAAGCTTGTGGGGTGGGGGTGGTAGCACAAATGGTGGTAGTTGCAGATACATTTCCACTGTTGCTTGGGTTGGTGGCAGTAACTACATGCAGTCATCTCCCGTGTGGAATTTTTTTGTACATTGCTTAACAATAAATCCATGGCAATGTGCACGATCTGCAAGCAGAAACTTAGCCGTGGCCATGCAGGTACAAATAGAAGAGCAACATCTCTATGTACTCACATGAAAAGGCATCACCATCTTATTTGACATAATCGACTTGGCAGTGGCACTGGCAGAGGAAGTGAGGGTGGGTTCACACCTGCGCTTGGTGTCCGTCCGTTGCCAATCCAGTGAAAATCTCGGCGAACTGGATTGGCGTCGGATACAGACCGGTCAGCGGCGCATTGGTTAAAAACCCATTCATTTGAATGGGTTTTTAAAGCAGTGCGTGTGGTGTGCGCTTACACCCTCTGCGCTGCGAATCCTTTTTTTTTTCGTCGGACACGAAGTCCTGCATATCCGACTTTGTTTCCGACGAAAAAAAAAGGATTCGCAGCGCAGAGGGTGTAAGCGCACACCACAAGCACTGCTTTAAAAACCCATTCAAATGAATGGGTTTTTAACCAATGCGCCGCTGACCGGTCTGTATCCGACGCCAATCCAGTTCGCCAAGATTTTCACTGTATTGGCAACGGACGGACACCAAGCGCAGGTGTGAACCCACCCTGAGCAAGACTGTTTTACTCCTTCTCCCGATTATCTTCCTTGTAGGCAGGCCACATCTACACCTAGCACATAAGATCTAATAACAATGTACAAATACATGAAGGGACAGCACAAAGAACTTTATAATGATCTTTTTACTCCTGGGACAGTGACAGTGACAAGGGGACATCCTCTACGTCTGGAGGAGAGAAAGTTTCACCAGCAACATAGAAGGGGATTCTTTACAGTAAGAACAGCAAGGCTATGGAACTCTCTGCCCCAGGAAGTGGTGATGGTGGATTCATTGAACAAGTTCAAAGAGGGCCTGGATGCCTTTCTCGAACAGAACAATATTACGGGTTATGGGTTCTAGATTTTAAGGGCACATTGGAGTCGGGAAAGAATTTTTTCCCCTCAAATGGGGCAATTGGCATAAGCCTCATGGGATTTTTTGCCTTACTCTGGATCAACACTGTAGGGTTATAGGTTGGACTTGATGGACTGATGTCTTCATCCAACCTCATCTACTATGTAACTATGATTGTTGTTATCATCATCATTACCAACTATTTCTCCTACTCGTCCTTTTTCACACCAATGTCAGTCATCCATAAGGGAATGTGTATCCAGGAAACAGCAATATGCGCCTACTCATGTGGCAGTTTTGCAACTTAATTCACACCTGGACAAACTATTGGTGGTGAAGTCACCACTTAGTGGATTCCACTGCGTTTCACCAACTGATTGCATGCCTTAATGGAGGATACATAGCTGCCATTATTTCTCTAGGAAAGCTGTCGCTATGTGTCAAAGAATGTGGGCCTTTCCCTAGATATGTCAGTCTGGGGAAGGGTGCACACCACCATCAACATGTGGAGCAGTAATTATGGACAGAGACAATGCATGGCTTTCGCGGCCCATCAAGTCAATGTTTTGATTGGCAGGCTCAGTTCCAACACCATGCAGGGTCCATCCACATTCTCTGGATCCTCCTCTCTGAACTGTTTCCAATTTCCATCTTCACCAGGGCAAGGAGTTGGGCAGGGCAAAAAAAAAAAAATACATATATACAAGAAAGCTTCACGGATGGCCTGATTTCACCTGTGGTCATGTCATGGATGTTTAAATTTTCTCCTATAAAGGAAATACTGGATATAAGTAATAATAAGAAATAGGTAATACTGGATAGTAAAAGTACAAAGGTCTCTAAAAAAATGCAATATACTACTAAGATTCATCAGTCTTCTGTTGAATATACAGTACATTTGTTTGCATTTATGCAAATTTAGAAATTTTAATATTGATATTGTTTGCTCCTTCCAAATCCTATGTCAGCATGCATACATTTTCTTGTCCATATCATAAAATAGTTATTTGCAAACCAGGCAACAGACTTCAGAGAAGTACGGCTGTGGAGCAGTGATGACTAAGGCTGCTGACGAGGCCCAGCAACTAAGTCAAGGAACTAAACCATAGACTCATTACCAATAAGATGTTACCTAGGCCACAAATTCTTGTCTATAAGACTGGCGATTAAGCTCCAGGCAAAGACCAAGTTAAAGAACAAGTACAAGTAGGAGACTGTAAATACATGTTAAGTTGCTGCAAATCTTAAAGTGCACAACTGTTTGCCTTTTCCAATCCATCCATTACCTGCCACGCTTTACATTCTGATGCAAAATCAGACCCAGTTACTATCAAGTGCCTAAATTTGTCAGGGTGCCCTCTTAAGGGAAATAACTGACAGAACATATCATATATCAGGTGTATGGTTAAACTCACAAATCACAGCAAAGCAAAGAACACCTAAATAAAATATCTTAAATATTTCTTCTTAAAACAAAATGCCCAGCAGTTATTAAATAGATGCAAAAATAATTTGTTTACTCTACAAATAAAAAAGTGCTACTACAGCAATGTGGGTCAAGCAAATGCTCATAATTCGTGGGTTAATGCATTAAGGTTATAAGGTTGGTAAGGTAAGGTTGTAATTCTTGCCCCCATGTTTTCATGAATAGCTGGCTTATACTTCAGCTGACCACCATCAGGCCTTTCCATATATATATATATATATATATATATATATATATATATATATAGTGATATGACCAGGAGCAAAGTGGTAGAAGGAGCTTACATTTCTCCCAGGTTCCTGTCATATACGTTTTAAAAGCACCTGGGAAAACTTGCAGTAAAAAAGATGTGTTCCTTGATGGAGAGTTTTACCAAAACCCTGGTAAAAGGTCTGGCTGCTGGAGTAGGGAGAATTGGGTGTGGCTCTACTCCATTCAGCCACTTCAGGTTTTAGGATGAATGGGGTTAATTCCTTGTCTCCTGAAGAGTGTGTATATAAGGCAGACAGAAAACTGGTATATGGTTCTCTCTGCTCCTGGTAAACCATTTGTGAGTAAAACTGTTGAAATACTGTGTTTAGGGAGCTGTGCAATAGGCCCAGCTCTCAGTAGTTATTTACCTGTGTTATAGGTAGTAGCCGGACGGCTAGGATTTTCTTTTGTATTATTATTGTTTTGCCTGGAAGAACTAATAAAACTGGTTGTGGCCAGCTGCACCATACTTGACTGGACTGGACTCTAATTGCTGAGCCAAAAGTGCTCCTCTATCTGAGGAGACGACGATCCCTGAGCTAATCCCATAACAAATGGTGGAGGCTGCACTGGCACAAAAATCCAGCAAGTTGTATGTCGTGGGTTAAGTCTGTGACTCCTGCAAAACCAGTCCCTTCAAGCATGGACGGGGGGGGGGGGGGGATAAACAGCTGATCCAGGCTAACATTCACCTGCAACAAACAAATGTCAACCAGCGAGAGACTAATGCCACCCAACATGAGACCAACCGTCTGCTCATAGAGTCCACACAAGCGGCCTTCAGAGAACAGCAGGCAATTAATAAAAATCTGCTGGAGCAGATAAATTTGCTGGCAGAAAGGCCTCATGCGCAAAGTGTCACTCCTGAAAGGAGAGTACAAGCGTCTCTACAAAAGATGACCCCAGAGGATGATGTGGAAGCGTTCCTCACCATTTTTGAAAGAGCCGCTGAGAGGGAAACGCGTCCAGCTGACCAGTGGACGGATACAGTTGTTCCATTTCTCAGTGGAAAGCCGCAGAAAGCCTACTTTGATCTAAGTGAGCAAGATGCCAGACAGTACGACAAACTGAAGGCGAAAAACCGAATTACAGTCGGTTCACCACGGGTAACCGCTTTTTAAGCAGATAGGGTTTCCATTTTTCGACTCCCCAAATGGAACCGAAGAACGGAAACCCGAACGCTAGTGTGAACCTAGCGCAACACGCTTTTGTGCCAAAACAGAAAAAGACATAGCAAAAACATCATCTTTGGTTAGGTAGCATAGTAAGTTATTATTGTTCATAATATTTCTTAAATAAAAAGTATTGTACATAACAAAAGTCTTGAAATTAGTTTTTGAGATACATCTTTGCAAAATACATTTTATTTTTCATAAACAACTATGTATGTGATGAAATTGATGGTCTGAACCGAGAAGCACACCAATTCTAAGAAGACGTGTAATGGAAATCTGATCATTGCACATACAGTCATTTAGAAAGAATCCTATAACGTACTTGCTAAAGTTTACTTCCTGTCACCTGAATTCAGATCAATAACATGATAACCATGGTATGCCTAACTTAGAATTCCCACTAGAACACTCCAAAATGATGATGTAATATCTGTAGCCATTACAAGTATCATATTATAGTGCTGAACATTGTACTGTAGTTCAAATAAAAGACTTCATGATGCACTATATATTATTATACAGTTCTCTTGCTGGTGCTTTTGGGTTTATAAGGTATTAGGTGTTTGTTTCACTTCTGTAAAAGCAGTGCTAGATGAATAAGTGTTAATATGTTAGTCAGATCTAAAAACATACCATCAGAGAAAGGGTCCTTTTTATGGCTTGGGAGATATAGCAATATTAAAATGAACCTTCTCCCCCGTCTCCTTTATCTGCTCCACGCCCTTCCACTCCATATTCCCTCGTTCTATTTTCAAGCCACACGTAGGCTCTGGATCAGGTTTGTCTGACATCTTCGATTACTTTGTTTGGTCCAATCAGTCCTAGTGCTGAGGAAGAAGTGGCCTTTCCCAATCCATACAAATACTATGCCATGGCCCACTTGACTAGAATGGTGGACTGGTGTTCACGCTGGCCACAAGTGGTGGATAGAGGATGAGCAGGCTGTTACCCATATACCTTTACTGTATCTAACTTACCTTGGTTGGCCATCTCACCTGGTTCTCTCCTTTCCTCTCATGCCACTATAGGTCCCTTGGCAGACTTAATCGGACCTAGTTTTAGTGGATGAAATTCACTTTATCTGGAAAGTATGTTCGCCTCCGGGTTGCCCTGAATCGAGGGACAGTGCAATCCCCCTTTTTTTTCCCCCTTTCCCCCAATGTTTGTACTGTTCTTTCTTTTTTTTATTTTATATGTAACTTACAGTTTTCTGTTACATTCTGGTGGTACTACTGATTATTGTGCCTACACTGACTATATTGACTGTTTTTTTTTTTTTTTTACCAATTACTTGCTGTGTCGTATTTTACTATGTTCTCTTAATTTTCTTTGGTGGTGTGCAGCCACATGACATTTTTTTGTGTTTAAATGTTATTTTTCAAAATTCAAATAAATCTTTAATGCATAAAAAAAAACCATGCCACCAGTTACCAAGTCCACCTGATCTTGTATATAATATAATCATTTCCGTTCTTTTAGTTAAAAGTAATTTTACCATATTTGTTGGGACTATACTGCATGTACTGAATTCTCCAAAGAAGTCTCACTTTTCTTATATAGAAAATGTGGCATCCCAGAGCTGGCTATGGCTGGGCTGAGGGTGATCTCTGTGCATTGTATTATTTCCTGTTGCTTCATAGCCTGTGTGACATAGCAGGGGGTCCTGAGTCTCACACAACACAGCGCCACCTAGTGAGCCTCACACATGCATTACACCTCCCATAGGATTGAATAGTAACCAAATGTCCAATGGGAGGACATCGCCTGGGAAAAGGGGAGGAGTCAGCTGATCACTGGGTCCCCATGGTAACACCCCTGCAGGAAGGTCCTGTGAGGAGTTAGAAGTGTGGAGTGTTAGGAGGAGGAGGTGAGGAGATAAGTGTGATGTCCTGTGAAGAAAGCAGTGAGTTTAGTGCAGGAATCTCAAGTCCTAGACAGGCCCAGGAAGGTTGGAGAGCTGACATACTCCAGCTATTCAGAAGATCCTGTCCCCTGTCTGCCTAGCCATCGCCCTGAAGGAAGTCAAGCATCATTATCTTGTCAGCCTGAGACTGTGGAGAGAACATTCTGGAACACGTGCTCCATAGCAAGTATCACAGGATCCAGGGGCCAAGGCCAGACCTGTGGAATATCCTGCCACCCTGACTATTGCACCCCCGAAACTCTGAGCTATCAGGACCACATAACGTGAGTGGGGAATATTATGTACTAGTATCATGGTGGGCATCCTCCTATGAGCCAAATAGGAGCCCAGACGCACCTTAGGGCTGTAACACTGAAGTATAAGGGGCTAGGAACACCTTTCATCAAGTCTACCCTGCACCCCAGGATTTTGCTGTGTCACCAGGCGTACCCCGTTGTTTTGTATTGAAGAAACTGTTTAAGCATTTGTGCCTCCACACCCATGGAAGTAAAAGTTCAACTTTACAACCGTTTCTGTGTTTGATTCTGCACCGACATCATCAGGGCGCCCCAAACACCACCAGTCGGCACAGTATAGGGAAAGCGCCCCGGGGGAACAATCACCACCAACATTTGTGCAGCCCCCTCATCACTGGTACCAGTGGTGGTAACGTGGGACAGCACCAGCGCTGCGCCCTCGTGCCCAGAGACCATGACAAGTCTGCGCTGTTTGCACCCCGCAATCCCAACTGCAGCATTACCTTCCATCTGGTCACCGCAAGAAAAACTGGCGTCACGAACAGGATACGGGTGTGTGCCATTTTGAGAAAGTTGCCACGAAAAGTGCGCCAAATTGTCTCCAGAGCATCGGTCTTTATTGTGGACTTTGCTAAGATCAAGTTTATTCCCTGATAGTGCTTGCCATAAAGAGGGGGAGCCCTATACCCCTGAAGTAAGCCCTAAAGACTGTCCTCTCAGTGTGTTACAGCCCTGGAAGAGTTAAAACGCCCAGGACTTGTTTTCTGCGCCACATCGCTGTGTAAGAACGCCCACAAAGGGTTAACTGTACCTTGCAAAAGTGCGGGAGATTTTTAGCACTGCCCATGAGGCCAGGAGACCCACCTGACACCATCTTAAGAGAGCCCAGAATGCTGAGCGCAATGCTCCAGCGCACCCATACAAGAAAGTGAAAGGCGAACGTGCCGGCGCCATTTCTGACTCTCCGGTGCCGCATCACCGTCCCTGCTGTGCACCGCTGATCTCTGGTCCACGCTGCAGTTACTGTCAGTGAGTACTGAGCCTCCCTGTCCTTGTCTTCAGTCCTCCCACGGCCCCAGCGAGTGTTTTCCGTGTACAGTGTCCGTGGGGAGTGCCTCCATTAAAGAGGGGGAGCACACCGTCAGCCTGCATCACAGTGACTCTGTTAATAGCTACAGCATTCTTAAAGGGACAGCATTCCAAGTTGTAGTCTCCATTCCCTGCCAGCAAGCAGTTGAGTTTCTTAAAGAGACGGCGACCTAATTTCAGTCATACCTGCAAACAACATGACTGAGCAAAGTGACATTGAGAGTTGGTGCCGAGAGTGTCCCGCCTGTAGTATCACCAAGGAAGGTCGAAGAGATCAGAAGGCCCCTCTACATCCAATTAAGACTCAAAAGCCATGTGAAATTGTTGCTCTGGACCATGTGAAGTTGGGTCCCACACGTTCCGGCTACAGTTACGCTCTGACGATGGTGGATCATTACTCCAAGTTCCTTGTCATCGTGCCTGTCAGAGATCTTACAGCAAGAACTACGGCTGAGACCTTCTACGCAGAGTTTGTCCGCCATTACGGTTGTCCTGAGCATATCCTCACCGACCGTGGATCGGCGTTTGAATCCCAATTGTTCCGTGAGCTGTGTCAGTTCCAAGACTGCAAGAAGTTGCGAACCACAGCGTATCACCCTCAAGGGAATGGTATGTGCGAGAAGGCAAATCAAGTGATCATCGGCATGCTAAGAACAGCCGCAGTTACACCTGGTGTTGAGTGGCCTGAGCGTATCAAGGACTTGGCCTATATTTACAACAACACACCCCAAACATCTACGGGATACGCACCATTTTATCTAATGTTTGGAAGACAAGGTCAACTTCCTTCAGACTTAACCCTTGGTGTGAAGGTCCCTGACACCATCAATCCACTACCCATAACAGACTGGGTTGTTGAACACCGCCGACGTATGGAGGAAGCTAAAGAGATAGTTGAAACGCGCATGGATGAGGTTCGTAGGAGACAACAGGAGGATTACAACCATCATGCCCATGCAGCGCCCCTGAAAGTTGGCGACCGTGTATGGTTAAGGAATAACCATCGGAATGGGAAATTGGATCCATTCTGGGAGAAGGAACCATACAGTGTCATCTCCATACCATATCCTGAATCCGACGTGTATGAGATCTCTAAACCTGGGAGACAGCCCCAAGTAGTACACCGAAACCGTCTGAAGCTGTGCCTTAAAGAAGGACTACCCACAGAGGTGCCCCCAGCTGAGACAACGAGTACAGAGATCTTGTCACCTTCTGAAGCGAAAGAGAGACCCCCAACGTTAACTGAGCTTATGTGGGCGCCTAAACTACTACCATTTAGCTGTTATCCACCAATTGCTCTAGTGCAAGAGAACCCTTCGACAGATGATTTAATTGATTTCAGTGACTCTGTTCCTGATCCAAATCTCGTTCCACTTAGGCGTTCTGAGCGTACCACAAAAGGCATACCTCCAACACGCTATAGTGATGCCATGGCTGTCCTTGGGTAAAAGAGGTTAACTGTCTCTGCTTCTGTATATATGTTATTCCTGCTCTGATTACATTAATGTTTTTCCTGTGTGTATATACAGTATATATATATAATATCTTGCCATGTAATATAGTATTTACATTTATATGCAACAATCCAAGCCATAGTGCCTGGCTCACCGAGCCAAGGAAGTTCTGTTACCCCATTGCGGTATGGACATTCGTGCTAGAGTGCCTACTCTTCCTTACAGAAAGGACTGTTTATTGTTTCTCAGAGAGACTCTCATGATAATGGACACTCACAAAATTTGTGCCAGAGAGCCTCTGGACCCATTTGCACTACTGTTGTTTCTATATGGACTGTCTGATGGTACCGCCAAAAGGTTCCATAAGTCTGAGTTTAATTATCTCTCTGTTACCCTTCAGACTTCTCATGGACATTCCAGGACTATGCCGGGAGGTCTTACCTCAAGTTTCTAAGTATTATATTTTTCTAAACTGTTAGTGACATTTGCACTTTTTTCGTTTTTATTAACGTTATGTTACATTTCTCACCTTCACCCCAGCCCGTCGCCGAGGTCGGCTCAGTGAAAGAGGGGGAGTATGTGGCATCCCAGAGCTGGCTATGGCTGGGCTGAGGGTGATCTCTGTGCATTGTATTATTTCCTGTTGCTTCATAGCCTGTGTGACATAGCAGGGGGTCCTGAGTCTCACACAACACAGCGCCACCTAGTGAGCCTCACACATGCATTACACCTCCCATGGGATTGAATAGTAACCAAATGTCCAATGGGAGGACATCGCCTGGGAAAAGGGGAGGAGTCAGCTGATCACTGGGTCCCCATGGTAACACCCCTGCAGGAAGGTCCTGCGTGTGAGGAGTTAGAAGTGTGGAGTGTTAGGAGGAGGAGGTGAGGAGATAAGTGTGATGTTCTGTGAAGAAAGCAGTGAGTTTAGTGCAGGAATCTCAAGTCCTAGACAGGCCCAGGAAGGTTGGAGAGCTGACATACTCCAGCTATTCAGAAGATCCTGTCCCCTGTCTGCCTAGCCATCGCCCTGAAGGAAGTCAAGCATCATTATCTTGTCAGCCTGAGACTGTGGAGAGAACATTCTGGAACACGTGCTCCATAGCAAGTATCACAGGATCCAGGGGCCAAGGCCAGACCTGTGGAATATCCTGCCACCCTGACTATTGCACCCCGAAACTCTGAGCTATCAGGACCACATAACGTGAGTGGGGAATATTATGTACTAGTATCATGGTGGGCATCCTCCTATGAGCCAAATAGGAGCCCAGACGCACCTTAGGGCTGTAACACTGAAGTATAAGGGGCTAGGAACACCTTTCATCAAGTCTACCCTGCACCCCAGGACTTTGCTGTGTCACCAGGCGTACCCCGTTGTTTTGTATTGAAGAAACTGTTTAAGCATTTGTGCCTCCACACCCATGGAAGTAAAAGTTCAACTTTACAACCGTTTCTGTGTTTGATTCTGCACCGACAACATCAGGGCGCCCCAAACACCACCAGTCGGCACAGTAGAGGGGAAGCGCCCCGGGGGAACAATCACCACCAACATTTGTGCAGCCCCCTCATCACTGGTACCAGTGGTGGTAACGTGGGACAGCACCAGCGCTGCGCCCTCGTGCCCAGAGACCGTGACAAGTCTGCGCTATTTGCACCCCGCAATCCCAACTGCAGCGTTACCTTCCATCTGGTCACCGCAAAAACATTTGCAATATTGTCTTGTCCTATTCCTCAATGGTAATTTAGCGCAATAGAGGGGTTGCCTTTAATGTATCAGATTGTATGGATAACATAGAGGGGAGTAAACTGCTCAGAAAGCTGATACCAAACGTCAGCTCTCACTTTGGTGAACTAACGTCTTTGATGTAGTACATGGAGGGTCATTTATCTCATTGGAATGGCTGCCATGTAAAGATGCATGTATCCTGCAGTTACCAACCTGGGGAAAATGCTTAGATGTCCATAGTTCCCACAAGTAAATACACATGTTTATTAACGGTCCTGGGATTTGGACATGTGGCTCCAATATAAAATAAATGTGAAGAAGAACAATGATTTTTTTGGTCCTGCCAAAATCAGCAGATCAGTTGATGAACAAGCAATCAATAGTATATTGGCTGATTGTCTGCTATATTAGACAGACTGATTATCAAGAACAAGTGTATGAGCATTCCTAACAACTGCGTGCTAAATTGCCCACTCTGATTATACCTTAAAGGGGTTGATCAGGATAATGTTTAAAAAACAAATTAGGCTGGGGGAGGTAAAAAAAAATAAAAGAAAACCATACTCACCTGTCCCCTGTGCTCCGGGGTCTCCCAGCACGGTCTGGCCCTGCTGCTCCGTTGTATTCTTCACTGCTGCACGTGAGCACTGAATCCAGTCAGCAGCCTCAGTGAATTACCCTAGGTCCTTTCCTTAGGCTGCTGATTGGCCTTCCTAGGTCTCTGACTGGCCAATCAGCAGCCTAAGGAAAGGGACCTGGGATGTCATAACCGGTGAGGACTTCTGCTGCAAGAAAACATCGGAGCAGCAGGACTGGACTGCGCTGGGAAGCACTGGAGCACTGGAGACAGGTGAGTATGGTTTTTTTTTACCTTCCTCGGCCTAATATAAAAAAAAAAAAATGTCACTGGATAGGCTGAGTGCCCTAACCAGAACTCCTCCAGCATAGCTCCTAGTCCAGACACTGATGAGGGGGGCTTGCATGCTACCCTGGGGTGCTTCAAGTTGGAGAGGGGTCCTCTCTTACCCTGAGCCGTGTGTTGGTGTTTGGAAGGGCCCTGATGGTAAATTCAGAAACGACTCAGGAGGAAGTGATGTAGGTGAACCAGAGCAAACTTTACTGTGGGAAACTGTGCAACCATGAACACATGCAGGTTCCCGATGGGGGTAGTAGTCTCTCAACTGTTGGGTTCACCCAGACTTGGGGATAAGGGATGTTCAGACCATAGCGGTTAATAAGTGCCTTGTACTCCATTCCAACAACTCTCTAGGTAACCTAGCCTCAGCCAGTAGATGTTCTGAAGGCTGGCAGTAAGGAAATCCTTTGGGCCCAGTTACCTTATTAGGTGGGTCCCGGAAAACAGTTCCTGGAAAACAGGAGTCCTTCTCTCCTGGCACACCGTCTGTACAGAAGACAGGCTGATGTTCCCTGTCTCAGGGCTGTCTCTGGTAGAGCTGGACAATAATCCTCTCCCTCAGGGGCTGACTAGAACACAGTATAGCTCAATTGTAACAGTGCCAACACTCACTGCACACTAACCAGACTCTAACCGTCCTCCAAAGGCTTGAGTCTCCAAAACCCCACCCAGTGGCCTGTGATTGGCCAGGGCTAAACCAAGTCTTACCAAATATAGGGGTGATCAACAGTGGGATAAACCATAAGGAATGACACATAAGGGAAGCTGCAAAACATAAAATGCATACAAAATAAATATATACATCCAGAGGCACAATAAAATAATAGCATAAAACACAAGACATAGAAGCAGTGTCACTCTGGGAGGCTGCACGCTGACATCATGATGCCAGTGAGCCCCACGTGACCGCTGAGGCCCAATCACAGGCCTCAATGGTGACCTTGGGGCACATGACGTTAATCCGCCATAGGCCATAAGAGGCCCGAAGAGGACACTGGGAAAAGTTGGATGCCTAGGAGAGATGGGTATAAGTGTTTGTTATATTTACTCACCTCCCCTGGGCACACTTCTATTTGAAAGGAATCCGACAGAATGTACATACATCACATGAGGCGGGCCCCTTTCATTAGTGGTTCTGTCCACAGACAACAGAGAAGAGTGCCGATCTCTGCTGCCAGAGTTGCATAGTGGAGATAGAGTGTGGGGAATCAAGCTTTCCCATGACTGCCATCATGGTGCTGTTGGACTCCGGACATCTCCAGCTGGCTACTGGCTGCCTATTATGCCGGGCCCAGTCACGGTTGCACCCCTTGCGACCGCAATTATTATGCCACTGTGCTTAGTCTAAGATTACACTGTCTAAACATAAAACAGGATTAGTAAATCTGCTGCTTTGCCTTTAAATGATTTAATTCATAGCCCTTAAGACACAATATTAATATATATAGTATATTCAGTTAGTACAATTAAACAGTATAAATTAAATATTATCACCATATTCAATTGTTTTATGGTATTTACAGGTCATTTCAGCCAACAAAGCAGACACATATGAGTGTAAATATCATGGCAAACCACATGACAAACTGGCATATTTGTAGCCTTTGAAGTGAAGATGAAGCATCCAAAGGAAACCCACACGAGCACTGAGAGAACAAACAAACATGAATACAGCTTGTAGCCTGGCTTAAATTGAACCCATGACTTCAATAGTGTAGAAATTACAGTACAATGCTAACAATACACGCAGTTCTAAGTGACTTGTTGTGGGTTCTTGGTTCAAACCCAAGTAAGGAAGGGAGAGATTAGGGGGAAAAAGTCCTAACCCATTCAAGGCCATCATTATAACACCAACAGAAGTATACTAGACTGGCTTTACAGATTTGGCTGTCTCTGAGATCTCTTTATAGTGCCCCCAAACTCAATATTTAGTGTCTCCTCTTCACACACCACCTCTTCATGTTACCCCCTCATTTCTGTAGATTCTATAAGCATATACAGGTTGTTTAACCAGCCTTAATACTGATTCAGCCTCACTTCATCACTAGAAGACGTTAACAAACCTTAATACTGATTCTGCTTTGCCTCATCATTGAAAGACTATAGGTAGCCTTAATGCAGATTCTGCTGTGCTACAGTGTATCTAAGAAGAACTATAGACTTAATACTGATTCAGCTGTTTCATCACTGGAAGGCTACAAACAGCTTATTACTGATTCAGCTTCATTGCCTATGGCTTTGCAGTATCAGATTTGTTCTGCTATATACTTAATCATATGCAGCTTACCAGCACTGTCACACCATTGCTGCAGTCCGAAATGTCTCTGGTATTGCTGGAATTAATGGATTGCAGTTTAACAGATCTACTACATACATTGGGGCACATTTATTAACACCAGTCTTCATAACCCCAGAGATGGTGGAGAGTGTGCCTCATTTTTTATGTTTAACACACTACTTCATAAATCACATGCTCTCTTTTCCGGGCCATGTGTACATGCATACATTTAATAATAAATGTTATTTTTTATTTATATAGCTCTAACATATTCCCCAGTACTTTCTAGGGTTCATGTACAAACAAAATGAGATTATGATTTATTACAATGTAATAAATCAATTCACCAATAGGTAGATACCAAGCTTATGTTCTAGATATGGTAACAGAACCAAACTTACCACATTGTCATAGTACCAGAACCAAGTTTACTAAATAGATATGGTACCGGAACCAAGCTCACTGCATATATATGGTAACGCAACCAAGCATACTACTTAGGCTAAGGCCCCAAGTAGCGGGCCACAGCCAAAGGGCACTGCTGGAAAAACTATGGCGGAAACACATCACGGTTTTTACCACAGCGCTTTTCACAGAAAGTCCGCAGAGTTTTCCGCTGAGAACTTTCTGCTTTCATTATACCTATATGGAAACCGTCAGTATTTCCACATGTATAATTAACATGCTGCAATTTGCAAAAGGCAAGCATTTTTCAAATCACAGCATTTCTGATGTAGATTATTTTCTGCAATCGGACTTTGCTGCTGCATTTACACTCCAGAAAAATCGCTGCATTTACACTACGTGGGGCCCTGGCCTCAAAGAGGTCTCCAAGAACATAATCATATTTAAATTTGCAGACAATTAAAAGTTAAACATTTTTTAAATAATTAATTACATTTTTTTAGAGAGTTTTGTAGATTTTCTCTAACTATCTTAGTGATGGCAGTCTGTAGTCTGGATCAGTTGCTACTGGATACAACCATGAATGCAAGTCTCATGCATGTAGTGTTCCTTCCTGATAGCCTGTCCACCATAAGAAAATCATGGCTGGTTTCCTGACAAGTTCCAAACCATAGAAAGTTCCTACATGTATGATCATATCCTTTGGCAACTGATTTAAGACAACAGACTGTCATCACTAAGATTGTTAGAGAAAATCTAGCTCATACTTTGTGATCACATCTTTTATGCAGTGCTATAAATCATTGTTTATCAGCAGCACATCGCTCTGTGTAACCAGGGCAATGTGCTGCCAACAAATGCAAAAGTCTCTAGAGGACCGTTGGGGTTCAGCAGTATAGCTGTGTCCTGCAAATTCTTGTCAGCCCCTGAGGGAGAGGATTACTGCTGTCAGGAACTGAGCTCACTGGGTCTCAAACCCTTGACTTCACAGCCATCTTCTGCAGCCTTGACCATTATACCATTGAAGAAGCCTGTTTGTTCTTTTCCTTGCTTAGCCTGGACTTTTCTATTGGAATGATTAGCTTATGGATCTCACCTCTCTGTGGCCAATCACAGGATAGCAATCCCTATATAAACCCACAGCTTACTCCATCCTGTGCCTGGTTATTATGGCTGCCTGCTTCCTGTTTGCCCTGATCCTCACCACTACTCTTCTGCTCCCATGTACCGACCCCTGCATACATCTGACCACGGTTGATTCTTACTCCTGAGGTACCATTCCTGCTATTTTCCTCATTTACAACTGTTTAAGTACTGTGCCATTGCCTCACCAATTGGACTCCAGATCAGATAACTAGCATCGTTACAACTGCCCAATTCTAAGCAGAAACAGCCCTGAGACAGGGAAGAACAGCCTATCTTCTGACCTGACAGTGTACCGAGGAGGAGAGAAGGAGTTCAGTTATCCAGGAGCTATATTCTGGGATCCACCTAATAAGGTATCTGGGCTCAAAGGACTTCCCTACCGCCAGTCCCCTGAACCATGTACTGTCTAAGGCTAGGCTAGCTACTGAATTGGTGGAGTGGAGTACAAGATGTTTATTTACCATACGGTCTGGGCATCCCTCATCCCCTGGGTGAACCCAATAGTTGGAAGACTACTACCCCTATTGGAAAGCTGCATATGTTCATAGTTGCACAGTTTGCCACTGTAAAGTTTGTTCTGTTTCAAATGCATCACTGCCTCTTAAGTCATTCCTGCATTTACCATCTGGGCCCTTCTGAACACCATCACACAGCTTAGGATAAGAGAGGACCCTTCTCCAACTGGAAGTGCCCCAGGGGGAACAACTACCACCACCATCAGGTAACACGCAGGCCCACCTCATCAGTGTCTGGCCTGGGGGGTGGGCTGGAGGAGTTTGGTTGAGGGCACTCAGCCTACCCAGTGACATCACCACCACTACTACTAATCTCAGCCTTCGGGTCCCTCCATTTGGGTTGCGGCAATTGGACTTGTAATTACTGGAAAATATGCTGTCCTTAAACTATTGTTCCCATGACACAAAGTCTGACTATTGGGACCCCTATCTGAAGGGGCCATAAACATCTATCTTTTTTGCATTTTTTATTAACCATGACAAAAAAAAGAATAAAAACAATAATTTAATAATCATAAAAATAAGTAGAATTCTGTCTGAGATGGGCATTGTAGTTTGTATAGCCATTAGCCTTGTTTTGTACACTTTCTCAAATTTGAGACACCATGGACACAACCATATGTACATCCGACGTGGGGCCAATTTTGCAGTGGAATGCACTTGGATGACACTCAGGGTGACTTCTGAGTACATTCTATGATGCACTTACCTCTATGGGGGCTTCCGATCTATTCTGTTCCGATGACACGGAGTAGAATAGGACCTGATCTATTTTCATTGGAACAGACCATCAGACGCTCCCTCGGATAGCACACTCCAACGTGTGCATGGAGCCTTACTCTTTGGCTTTCCTAAGGGTTCCTGGGGCTTAGTAAACTAGGTTTGAATTGTCCAGATCTGCTTTTGGCTGAATCCTTTAACCCTTCCCTGGTCTGAGCAATTTGCCTGTAAATGTTAAATAATGTACAGTTGCTGTGGACTGCAGTCTGTATGGCAGTAGAGGTCGTCATCTTTTGTGTATTGGGATTTTCCTGCCTGCAAGATTGAGTAGGCCCAATGTTGTTGGGATGCCATGTTTTGCGTTCCCTGCGACTTGCTACCCCAGTCTGAACTCCCGCTACAACTCTGAACCATACTGGACAATTGCTCACTACTAATTCCTGAGAGCATGGGGCTGGCTATAAAGAAGATATGCTCCTCCCACCTTCTAGAAAGAGCAGACAGAGTATGCCACTCCTGTATATTGATGTTTCAGCAAGACATTACAAAATAGAAATGTACTCTTTAAAGGAACAATAGTAAATATCAGTAATAGTAAAAAATAGCATAAGTACACAAAATATGCATGATATGTCTGTATATACAGTGCCTTGCGAAAGTATTCGGCCCCCTTGAACTTTTCAACCTTTTGCCACATTTCAGGCTTCAAACATAAGGATATAAAATTTTAAGTTTATGGGGAAGAATCAACAACAAGTGGGACACAATCGTGAAGTGGAACGAAATTTATTGGATATTTTAAACTTTTGTAAAGAATAAAAAACTGAAAAGTGGGGCGTGCGAAATTATTCGGCCCCCTTAAGTTAATACTTTGTAGCGCCACCTTTTGCTGCGATTACAGCTGCAAGTCACTTGAGGTATGTCTCTATCAGTTTTGCACATCGAGAGACTGAAATTCTTGCCCATTGTTCCTTGGAAAACAGCTCGAGCTCAGTGAGGTTGGATGGAGAGCGTTTGTGAACAGCAGTTTTCAGCTCTTTCCACAGATTCTCGATTGGATTCAGGTCTGGACTTTGACTTGGCCATTCTAACACCTGGATACGTTTATTTGTGAACCATTCCATTGTAGATTTTGCTTTATGTTTGGGATCATTGTCTTGTTGGAAGATAAATCTCCGTCCCAGTCTCAGGTCTTTTGCAGACTCCAATAGGTTTTCTTCCAGAATGGTCCTGTATTTGGCTCCATCCATCTTCCCATCAATTTTAACCATCTTCCCTGTCCCTGCTGAAGAAAAGCAGGCCCAAACCATGATGCTGCCACCACCATGTTTGACAGTGGGGATGGTGTGTTCAGGGTGATGAGCTGTGTTGCTTTTACGCCAAACATATCGTTTTGTATTGTGGCCAAAAAGTTCAATTTTGGTTTCATCTGACCAGAGCACCTTTTTCCACATGTTTGGTGTGTCTCCCAGGTGGCTTGTGGCAAACTTTAAACAAGACTTTTTATGGATATCTTTGAGAAATGGCTTTCTTCTTGCCACTCTTCCATAAAGGCCAGATTTGTGCAGTGTACGACTGATTGTTGTCCTATGGACAGACTCTCCCACCTCAGCTGTAGATCTCTGCAGTTCATCCAGAGTGATCATGGGCCTCTTGGCTGCATCTCTGATCAGTCTTCTCCTTGTTTGAGATGAAAGTTTAGAGGTCTGATACTCCTTCCATTTCAATATAATCACTTGCACAGTGCTCCTTGGGATGTTTAAAGTTTGGGAAATCTTTTTGTATCCAAATCCGGCTTTAAACTTCTCCACAATAGTATCACGGACCTGCCTGGTGTGTTCCTTGGTCTTCATGATGCTCTCTGCGCTTTAAACAGAACCCTGAGACTATCACAGAGCAGGTGCATTTATACGGAGACTTGATTACACACAGGTGGATTCTATTTATCATCGTCAGTCATTTAGGACAACATTGGATCATTCAGAGATCCTCACTGAACTTCTGGAGTGAGTTTGCTGCACTGAAAGTAAAGGGGCCGAATAATATTGCACGCCCCACTTTTCAGTTTTTTATTTTTTACAAAAGTTTAAAATAACCAAAAAATTTTGTTCCACTTCACAATTGTGTCCCACTTGTTGATTCTTCACCAAAAAAATAAAATTTTATATCTTTGTTTGAAGCCTGAAATGTGGCAAAAGGTTGAAAAGTTCAAGGGGGCCGAATACTTTCGCAAGGCACTGTATGCAACCATAAGAATCATAAGATGAGGGACACTGGATATGCATACTATGTACAAATACTGTGTGCTAGTTATGTTTCAGATAAAATTGTTTTGGATGAACACTTAGCTACAGATTGTTCATTTCTGAAACAGATTTCACCATTTTCTTAGTACTAATATCAGCCTGAAAGGGATTACTGAAGCTGAGTCATTTCAGGTAGTAGTAGCTAAATTAATACCTGATTTTAGAGTGTTATTGCGCGTCTCCATTTTAGAAAGCACTGCATATTTGTAGAAGTTGTATGTATTCTTTGTATCTCTTTTGTCTGTATTTGAACCCTACAAATTGTACAGTGCTGCGGAATATGTTGGTGCTATATAAATAAAATATATTATTATTATTATTTAAAGGTGTAAATATATATCTTTATGTGTATTATACTAGGAGCTGGAGTAGATTTGAGCTATAATTTATGCCAGATTCTGGTGTAAAATAAGCCCACTAAGCCCCGCCTTCGAACACTCACTTGCCATGAAAGTGTTGTCTCAGGCGTAATTGGCAAAATGTCAATATTTTTGGAGCACAACTGATTGTGCCGATTTTTAATGTTACTTTCTGCGTAAAAGTAATAATAAATTCCCCCAGTAACATATTTAATATTTTGTGTATTAATATTAATGCCAGCTGGAGATTTTTCTACATCTTTTTACTGTAACAGTAATTATCTTTATGGGAGAGATTGTGTCTATTTATCCATATGGAGTTCGGTTGCCTTTACCGCAGCTGCATTTACAACGGGCTTGAAACACCCCCTGTTCTCAGTATTGTTGGGATTTCAGCAGTCAGGCCCCCAACAATTAGCTATGGAGAGAGGATAAATATTTTTCATGACAGAACCCCTTCAAACAATTAAAGTGGAAATTTTCTGTGTAGATGGAGATTGGACTCTTAGGATGATTTCCTTGATTGAGGTCAAGTTTGTACTTCACATTTCAAATGTTACTTCAGTTGCTATTTTCTATTTAGGAAAAAAATAATTCCATAAATTAATTCCAGTAAAGGTAGAAGAATATAGGGTCAGGAACCTTTATGTTATCTCTTTTTATGGATTTACTTTCAATGTTCCTAAAAAAGTAACAAAAACAATCAAATTAAAAATGCAGCATCTGCCTTTGCCCTTTGTAGGGATATATTCACTTGCATGATGTACTGTATTCTAACAATTAACTTTGTGACTGAACTTCTACACTGTGCCCTAGAATAAAAGCCACATATTGTACTTTCATAAGTGTGGTTGTACTAATAAGACATAATAAAAAGCACTTACAAAGGAATCTTCTGTCTGAATCTTCAGCACTCCCTAAATTACATCAGTATGAGGGCGTCCTGGGACAACTTCAACATGTACAGATAAAAGCATGCATGTACAGATAAAAGCAACCACTCCAATTCTAAATGCTTTAACTTGGAAAGTAAGAAGTAAATATTAAAGGCTCCAAGGCTCACATGTGGTAAAATTTAACAAGCACCAAGAAACATCTTTATTTTCACTTGTGATGAAACCACCTCCATGGATCATAGATAACACTTTTCATCAGGTACTATGCTACTTGAAAATAAACTCTGATGTTTAGTTACAAAGAATATTACGGTACATAGTATTAGTGTCTGATGCAAGCTCACATACTTTATTGACGCACACAAACCATACATGTTTAAGAAGAAAACATAGACAATATACACTATAAAGCTGGCCATACTCATTCAATTATTGTTGGTAGATGCTGCCTGTGTTGGGATACACTGACAATCTGATGTCTATAAGGATATCCAGACTGTATCTTGATGTCTGTGGTGCGTAGAAATATGGGCTGAACTACAAAGCTAACCATACACATTAAGTTATTGTTGGTACATGCTGCCAGTGTTGATGGAATCTACTGATGTGTTCAAGGATAGCTGGACTATGCCTGTGGTGACTCCTAGAGATAAGTAGCACAAGAGGAAGAGAAGTTTATCCCTTATACAGTATGCAGTAGCAATGCATGATTAGCTAACTTGATATGTAATGTATATAAGGCAGTTTAGTATGACTATATCAGGAAATTATTTGTCCATGTGGATGTTCTATAGCAGAGTACTCTGTTCAGTACTAAAGATAAGCAAACCAATTCATAACAATCTGGATTTGTTACAAATTTCAAAAACATTATGGGTTCAGCTGTGAACGTAGCCTTTCTCTAGCAATGTATGAATAGACAGCTGGGTGTTACAATTCACCTTGTCAAGGAGGGGTGTCTCTGCACAGTCTGACACTGCTAGCACTGATTGGACTGTGTCAAACTGTAGGGAGACACTAAATTTCTAGGAATAACAGAGGAGTAGTTCAATGCAGACTTTTAAGGAAAGATGCTCCAGAATTGTTATATTAAAGTGAATATTTATTTACTAAAACAGACATGTCAGGGGAGGTGACAGCTGCTATTAAAATAAAGATCTCTGATACTTTTCAGACACTATTAAAGGGTTTGTCCGGGGACTGTTAATTTACTTAAGGTTTCTGACAATATCATGACCCCTGGTGTGATGATTCTGCCTAAATATGGCCATAACTCAGATGTATTTTGATCTCTGGGTATAGGATCTCCCTTCTTGCTTGCACTCATTCATACTGTGCGCAGCTATAAGCCTAGGTGCATATTGGCAGTAGTGGCCAGGATGGAACAATAGGGCTCCTTTGTATTCCTATACAGCCCTGAGTGATCAAACAATAGTGCATTGTTCAAGCCTGGGCTGTTGATCAGATATGGCTGATAACAGTGTATCAATTCACTTTGTCTCAGCTATATACAAAAGATCTGGACTTGATTGAATTAACTCATCAGACGTACTGTCACCGGTGACCTCATTCTGGGAGGTGGCATAAAGGGTATAAAAGATGAGGTAAGAGCTCTGTGGGAGGAGATTACACTATAGAGTTGATGCTATGGAGATCATGCTATGGAGACTGTGCTGAGATTATGCTACAGGATATTACAGACTTTGACTGAGATGCTACTATGAGCAGGCAGGTTGGAATGCTGCTGCTGACGATGATGAGCCTACAAGAGACTGAGAGAGACTATTGGACTAATGCTGAGAGACCACTGTAAAGAGCATGCAGGCTGGATTATTGTTTTAATGCCACATGCTAAACGGCCTCCACTGGTTATTCACACATGACAGAGCATGTGTGGGTGTTGGACTACAGAACCGCAACAAGGACATGTGTGGTAAAGTAATCATTTCACCTTTATCCCTTTTATTTTATTTGTACTGTATCTTGTAACTAGTAACTGTTAATGCTTGCATATATCTGCATATCTGTTCTGAACTGTATATGTTAGATTTTAATACCGACCCATTTAGGGGTTAATAAATATATAAAATTTAGAAGGCTTGTCTTGTATTTATCTGGTGAACCCGGCACTCACTGGCGGTGAGTGTGGTTTTTATATGAAAGAGGACTCAGGGTGTGGCCAAAGCGGTTTGGCGCACGGAGGATCTTTCACATTGGTGGCAACATGGTGGGATCTTAGGATAAACGGCGTGTGTTGGTGACCTATATGGACTCACATGCTGGGGATTATGGTAATCCTATAAGACAAGCTCGGTATTAAAGCAAGCATTAAGATACAGTGAAAGTTTGATACAGTGCTGTTCCCCTCCCTTATTCTTTGTATTCTATCCTATCTTTTATTTGGCAAATACCAGTGGATGGCTAGTGGGCTCAGAAGCAGAGCCCCAGAACTGCTGAACCAGGCTTTTGGAGATCCTGAGCATATGGCTGAAATGGAGGCAGCCACAGCCATGCAGAGAATCGAGCAGAGTCCTGATTTTGGGGCTAGGCCAGGAAGTGCGGCAAGCAGCCCGGTCCCAAGGATTACTTCACCAGGAGGAACCAGTAACCCCAGCCTTGCTGGGGGAATGGCTTCAGTCTGGCAAATGGCTCTGCAGCACTTAAGCACCAGGGACCCTAACATATACCAGCAGGCGTTGCACTGGTTTCAGGAAGCTGTAGAACGAGAACGGCAGGCTGATCGGGAGGCTGCTGAGCGACAGGCAGAGAGAGAGGAAAGCTGCAGAATGGGAACGACAGTTTGCTGAGCGACAGGCTGAGAGGGAGTATCAGCTTGAGCTGAAAAGGCGGGGAAATCTCCCAGCAAGCGCAAACTCCAACAACCCTGCAGAGACCCTCAAGTTGGAACGAGAGGCCAGGCCGGAGTTCACCACAGCCGTCTGTCGTCAGGTCGGGTGAGACAAACTATGCCCCGGGTGGTCCCTCCCCTGTCCTAAGAACTCTGGGCGCCCGGGTGACCTTCCCCAAACCCCAAGGGGAGGTGTGGCGGGGCCATGCCTGTAACCCGACAGGACATTTCAAGAAGGAGTGCCCCAACTACCCTGAGAACTTCCCTGTTTCTCAAGCCACAGCAGGTGGCCCATCTGTGTGTCTGGATGGGGGTGCAGGAAAAGGAATGCGGACTGTGGGACTATTGACTGATTTGCCGGCTAATGTACTGTTGGGATCTGATTTGGGACCTATGGTGTCCCAATGTGGGGTGGGGAGCAACCCAATTTACTGTGATGGACTGTCTAGGATTGATGTTGATAATGTGTCTGTCATGTCTGCGGAGAGGGCCCGTGGCCCCCTCTCTGAGATACTTCCTATGACAGTAAGTGTAAATGCTAATGAGTTGCCTTCAGCTGAGAGCAGGGAAGATGCAACTGAACTTCCTGCAACCCAGCTCAGCACAAATGTTATTGATGCTTTGTTCCCTCCGGTGCTAGGAGCCAATGAGATCCAGTCGGTAGACACACCCACATCTGCGGGGGCGTCGCCCTCCCAGCTTGTAAATCTGTCTACCATAGATCTCATTGAGGCCCGGTGTGAATTAACAATTGCTAATGAAGGTACTGTCAATGTAATTGCCAATGCTTGTTGTGAAAGTGTACAGGGTAGCTCTTCTGAGTCACTGGAAGCGACTTCTGCTATTTCGCCCAGTGTATCCGATGAGCACCCAACTGCTGACCATGTGCCAGATGGTCAGGTAGGCTATGGGGATCTCATGGCCGATTCAGGTGAAGGACGGACTGCTGGTAGTGCAGTGTTAGCCCGCAGCCAGAGTGCTACAAGGGTGGAGGGCGTTCCGACCCTTGAACCGTTACCTACACCACCTGGAGTCGGTGCTGAGACCACCATGACTAGCCTCACTCCCTTGAAGCCGGAGGAGTCCGGCCGGTATGAGACATACACGTCTCTTCTGTCCAGTTCTATTCCAGGAGCGCCCATGGCCCAAGTGCAGATGGCATGGGGTACTGGAGATGTGATCCAAGAAGAGGGTATGTCCAATGTATTACCTGTCAATGTATTGTGGGGGGATGGTTTGGGGAAGCATGATCTCAGTTATTTGCCCAAGGTATCACCATCACCCACCCAAGTACAGGAGGAACAGGACGTAGGCCCAAAGGGGCAAGGCGTCTGGGAAGGAGGACAGGGTCCAAACATGCCTGTGCCAGAACCAGAGGTGCCCCTAGGTTTGGAAGCAAAGGGGGAGGTGCAGAATCCCCTAGAACTCTCTCAACTAGCAGCTAGTGTGGAGAAGACCCTGAGAAAGCAGGCCAAGGGTAGCCAGGAGAGCAGAGATTGCCGGGATGGGATTTCTGGAATGGTATCCCAAGGGCCTGAGGTCATGAGTGTAAAGCTACAGGGTGCCAGCACTCAGAAAGCGAACCCAGAACAGGCAGGAGGTAGCCAAGTGTACGTGGCTCAGAGCCTAGGCCTTAGACGTGTCCCTAGCCAGACTAGAGAGACAGAAGGGGCCGGCAGTTATGTAACATGCACCTCTCTTTTTTCTCACTCCAGCCAAGAGTTCAGAGATGCTGTCCAAGCTGACCCTAGTCTGGACATATTGAAGGCACGTGCCGCTCAACCACCCTTAGAGTCTGACAAGGCCCGAGTCTGCTGGGACCCCGGGGGGAGGTGTGGGAGCCTTGGGGCCAGGGCCTGAGAAGCTGGAGGCGGAGGTGCTTTCAGAAGAGGGGCGTAGGCCCCTACTTCCTGCAAGCCCCATCTAAAGGGGGAGGTGTGATGATTCTGCCTAAATATGGCCATAACTCAGATGTATTTTGATCTCTGGGTATAGGATCTCCCTTCTTGCTTGCACTCATTCATACTGTGCGCAGCTATAAGCCTAGGTGCATATTGGCAGTAGTGGCCAGGCTGGAACAATAGGGCTCCATTGTATTCCTATACAGCCCTGAGTGATCAAACAATAGTGCATTGTTCAAGCCTGGGCTGTTGATCAGATATGGCTGATAACAGTGTATCAATTCACTTTGTCTCAGCTATATACAAAAGATCTGGACTTGATTGAATTAACTCATCAGACGTACTGTCACCGGTGACCTCATTCTGGGAGGTGGCATAAAGGGTATAAAAGATGAGGTAAGAGCTCTGTGGGAGGAGATTACACTATAGAGTTGATGCTATGGAGATCATGCTATGGAGACTGTGCTGAGATTATGCTACAGGATATTACAGACTTTGACTGAGATGCTACTATGAGCAGGCAGGTTGGAATGCTGCTGCTGACGATGATGAGCCTACAAGAGACTGAGAGAGACTATTGGACTAATGCTGAGAGACCACTGTAAAGAGCATGCAGGCTGGATTATTGTTTTAATGCCACATGCTAAACGGCCTCCACTGGTTATTCACACATGACAGAACATGTGTGGGTGTTGGACTACAGAACCACATCAAGGACATGTGTGGTAAAGTAATCATTTCACCTTTATCCCTTTTATTTTATTTGTACTGTATCTTGTAACTAGTAACTGTTAATGCTTGCATATATCTGCATATCTGTTCTGATCTGTATATGTTAGATTTTAATACCGACCCATTTAGGGGTTAATAAATATATAAAATTTAGAAGGCTTGTCTTGTATTTATCTGGTGAACCCGACACTCACTGGCGGTGAGTGTGGTTTTTATATGAAAGAGGACTCAGGGTGTGGCCAAAGCGGTTTGGCGCACGGAGGATCTTTCACACCTGGGTCATGTGATGCCTAATGGTATTAAGCTTTCGGGGTCACTCTGGGGAGGAGGGGCTACCCTAGGGGCTGCTCTGTCCCCTCCTCCACTGATCACACATAATTGCCCCATAGTCGCTGGGGGGGTGTGGGGGTTTGGGGGGGAATTCAGTAACTGATCTTTTTTTAAAAAAATATTTAGATTGGGTATTAAGACCTTTGTTGAATAAGGCACCAGTGTACTTAAAATGATACAAATGACTTCTTGTAATCAGCTATGTAGTCCATACAGTCGTAATTTAGTATTATACAGTGCGGAAAAAAAGTATTTAGTCAGCCACCAATTGTGCAAGTTCTCCCACTTAAAAAGATGAGAGGCCTGTAATTGTCATCATAGGTAGACCTCAACTATGAGAGTCAAAATCAGAAAACATATCTAGAAAATCACATTGTCTGATTTTTTTTTAGGAATTTATTTGCCAATTAAAGTGGAAAAAAGTATTTGGTAACCTACAAACAAGCAAGATTTCTGGCTCTCACAGACCTGTAACTTCTTCTTTAAGAGGCTCCTCTGTCCTCCACTCATTACCTGTAGTTATGGCACCTGTTTGACATTGTTATCAGTATAAAAGACACCTGTCCACAACCTCAAACAGTCACACTCCAAACTCCACTATGGTGAAGACCAAAGAGCTGTGGAAGGACACCAGAAACAAAATTGTAGACCTGCACCAGGCTGAGAAGACTGAATCTGCAATAGGCAAGCAGCTTGGTGTGAAGAAATCAACTGTGGGAGCAATAATTAGAAAATGGAAGACATACAAGACCACTGATAATCTCCCTCGATCAGGGGCTCCACGCAAGATCTCACCTCATGGGGTCAAAATGATCACATGAACGGTGAGCAAAAATCCCAGAACCACACAGGTGGACCTAGTGAATGACCTGCAGAAAGCTGGGACTAACGTAACAAAGGCTACTGTCAGTAACACACTATGCCGCCAGGGACTCAGATCCTACAGTGCCAGATGTGTCCCCCAGCTTAAGCCAGTACATATCCACGCCCATCTGAAGTTTGCTAGAGAGCATTTGGATGTTCCAGAAGAGCATTGGGAGAATGTCATATGGTCAGATAAAACCAAAGTAGAACTGTTTGGTAGAAACACAACTCGTCGTGTTTGGAGGAGAGTGAATGCTGAGTTGCATTCAAAGAACACCATACCTACTGTGAAGTATGGGGGTGGCAACATCATGCTTTGGGGCTGTTTCTCTGCAAAGGGACCAGGACGACTGATCCGTGTACATGAAAGAATGAATGGGGCCATGTATCGTGAGATTTTGAGTGCAAACCTCCTTCCATCAGCAAGGGCATTGAAGATGAAACATGGCTGGGTCTTTCAGCATGACAATGATCCCAAGCACACCGCCAGGGCAACGAAGGAGTGGCTTTGTAAGAAGCATTTCAAGGTCCTGGAGTGGCCTAGCCAGTCTCCAGATCTCAACCCCATAGAAAACCTTTGGAGGGAGTTGAAAGTCCGTGTTGCCCAGCAACAGTCCAAAAACATCACTGCTCTAGAGGAGATCTGCATGGAGGAATGGGCCAACGTACCAGCAACAGTGTGTGCCAACCTTGTGAAGACTTACAGAAAACGTTTGACCTCTGTCACTGCCAACAAAGGATATATAGCAAAGTATTGAGATGAACTTTTGTTATTGACCAAATACTTATTTTCCACCATAATTTGCAAATAAATTCTTAAAAAAAATTAGATAATGTGATTTTCTAGATATGTTTTCTGATTTTGTCTCTCATAGTTGAGGTCTACCTATGATATCAATTACAGGCTGGCCTCATCTTTTTAAGTGGGAGAACTTGTACAATTGGTGGCTGACTAAATACTTTTTTCCCCCACTGTATGCCAGCCACACATATTACACTGTTGTCCCATTAAACCAAGATCAGTGACATCGGCAATAATTTATATAATATGTACAACCAGCTATAAAGTGCTGTTTTGATTTTAATAGCTCTTTGAACAAAAAAAATTCTAGACCTTTGTGACATGACACTTCCATTACATTATTGAAAGACATGGAACTGTAGTGAGGTTTATTCCTAGTTAGAAGAAGAGAGGGCCATAAAAATGATAGCCTCTGTGGGCATAATTTTGTGACAATCAGGGTTGGCTCATCTTCCACATATAAGTAGAGTTCAACTTCAGAAAAAAACTGTTCTATCATTCTCATTCCCTGCTACAGGTCATTATATCACACCTTAAAGATTTACCAATACTTGGAATTCCAGTGCTATTTGTATATCCTTTTACAAGCGTATGTGTAATGGGGACAACAAGTGTTCATGCAAATATGCAGGTAATAAACCATAGTGTAAATTTCTTTCATGGGTATTACTCTTAAGAGTACAGTAGTACAAATTTAGTTTCACAAGATAATAATTGTATCATTTCCCCATATGTTTTATTATGCTGGCATCATACTATCTATGTATGTTACTATTGTGCGTACATACTGTTAGTATTATGTCATCACTATAAGCGTGCTGTGTTATTTTGAGATTTTCCACACCCTGGGTGTAACATAAAAGACTTTGGGTGTAGTGATATAATAATGAACTACACAAGTGCCATTGTGTTTTGTTCTTTATTAGAGCAAAATGTTTGTTTTCAACTTTCCCTGAAATGCCCTCATTGTTGAAAACATGGCATGTAGGGTTTACTTTACATTTCTACTCTTCTCAAGAAACCTAGACTTCAGTTTTGCCCTCTTTGGATCATTCCTAACATATTACCCTTATGTGCCATAAGGGCAGCAATCCACAGGACAAACTTTATTAGATCCAACTCCAGATATTATCTTAGTAAACTGAGTTTTCTGTAGTCCAAAATGGATCATGCTTAGTTTATTACATCTGCGCCAAAAATAAATGTAATCAAAACCAACTTCATCTCTGATAGATGTCTAGAAAATGGTAAATTCATTTCATAAGAAAAACATAAAACAATAAAGCACAATAAAGAGCACTGGTCCTGAAGGTGGATGTGTTTGTGGTTATGTAAAGGGTTCGTTGACTAAGATATGCAAGCAAGATGCCTGCTGTTTACTGTTCCGTGGAAAATTATATCTAACCTAATAAGCAAATGTAAGCATCAAAATATTTTAAAACTACTGTAGCCCTATTTGGGGGGGGGGGGGTATGAGTATTATCCCTCCCGCAACAGACTCTGGCGCTGACCTGTGTGTATAATGGGACCTGAAGCCTTCGCTGAAGGGAAGAGTGGGAACATATATGAAATATATCAGTGCCTCCACCCAGGATAGAGCCTCTGTATTACAGGGAGGATCTCTTCCTGGGACTTACCCATGAGGTACAGTTAGTAGCCTTAACAAGGATCACTGTACTAATCTCACAGTCTGAAGAATACATACAGATACCACATAAGGTTATAACAGTAGCTTTATAAGAATCAACAGGGTAATAATACATACATAGAATATACTCAGAACACAGCAATACTACAACAACCAGCAAGTCCTCAACCGTCTTAGGTTATATACCCGGGTATATATATAGATATATAGCAAGAGTCCAGTGCACAATACCTCCAGGCAACAGAAGAGATGCAGGGGCCCCTGTGGATGACTGTGGATCCTCGGATGTCTCCAGGAGATGACAGACAGCCGATCAGGAGATGATGATGATGGTGAGATTCTTCACAGGCAGCAAACAGGGCGACGGTGACAGCAGTAGATGTAGGCCTGACTACCCTAACACTGAGTCCTTAACCTGCCAGCTAAACTACTAGTGCCACCGGGCCTCTAACTAGCTAGTTGGCCTTCGGAAGCCTAACCTATCACTGCCCTGAACTATATATATATATGGATCCCTAACTACGGTTACTAGCTAGGTCCTGTGAGTATATAGGGGGTAACACATACCTAACTATATACTGTGAAGTAAAGAGGAACAAGTGGCTCTTAGACTCCCCCAGACATAACATGTCTGTCTCAGCAGCTCTGCTCACATCTCTCCCCCCAGCAGCTCTGCCTCACATGTGTCTGACTCACTGTATTTACAAAACAAAACTTGCACTAAATGCCTGGGGTCTCTGAAGCCAAACTGCAGGGGCAAAGAAGCCAGATACATTATATACTAGTAGAAATGGCAGTTCCCTACACTACTATATAATATGGAATCAAAACAAATAAAATATATCAATAAATTCAGGACTGATCAGGCACACAGAGGCAGTATAAACATTTACATCCAGTTGCTCACATGTGACACAAGTTGTTCTCTTCCCTTTTCTTCTCCCTCTGGCCCAGATCATCAAGATCATTTGGATATGACTCATCTCTGTAGAGTTTGCTTTCCTGATGTCTTCGATGTCTCACTTTTGCAGCATATCCCCATACCCTATATTAACACAAACTATACATAGTGCCACATACTATGCCATCTGACTTTAATCAAACCACATACTGTACGCCTACATTAAAATACAGCACACTCTGTGCCCCCTGGATAAATAAAAACACATACTGTGCCCTGTGAATATTATGCTGCCATAGACAGTGCCCCTTGAAAAAAAAAAATGCCACACATAGCGCCTCCTGAATACAGTGTCACACACATATTGCCTTCTGAAAATCTAAATGCCACTCATAGTGCTTCCTGAAAATAATAATGTGATGTATAGCACCCCCTGAAATTGATAGTTCCACAAACTGCCATTGAAATTATTATTACAACATTATGATGCCCCCTAAAAGTCTTATTGCTACATATAGTGTTTTATGAAATGTTATTGCCACATATTGCCCTGTTAAAATAGTACAACCAGATAAAGTGCCTCTCTGAAATTCTTATTGATCCATAGTGCTCCATGACAATTATGTCACACATACTTACTTTCTGTTATATTAGAGTTCCAGGAGCAAATATCACAAACTAGCAGGATCTGGCTGATAACAGAGAGCAGTAGAACAGTTGCTTAAATCTAATAAAGTGCTGAGAGATAGGCACAATTAACTTACAGGGAAGACCTGAAACAGGAGAATAAATGTCCAGGCAAATGGTCAGTACAAAGAGATTACATTAGAGGCAGAATCAGGAGACAAAACATATATCCCATATAAAGCCAACATTCTGTTCTGAGTGGTAACATCAAAGGCAGAATCAACAGACAAACAAATAACTAGAAACAACTTGAGACTTGGAATAAAGCAATCCAATACACATGTGGCATCCCAGAGCTGGCTATGGCTGGGCTGAGGGTGATCTCTGTGCATTGTATTATTTCCTGTTGCTTCATAGCCTGGGTGACATAGCAGGGGGTCCTGAGTCTCACACAACACAGCGCCACCTAGTGAGCCTCACACATGCATTACACCTCCCATAGGATTGAATAGTAACCAAATGTCCAATGGGAGGACATCGCCTGGGAAAAGGGGAGGAGTCAGCTGATCACTGGGTCCCCATGGTAACACCCCTGCAGGAAGGTCCTGCGTGTGAGGAGTTAGAAGTGTGGAGTGTTAGGAGGAGGAGGTGAGGAGATAAGTGTGATGTCCTGTGAAGAAAGCAGTGAGTTTAGTGCAGGAATCTCAAGTCCTAGACAGGCCTAGGAAGGTTGGAGAGCTGACATACTCCAGCTATTCAGAAGATCCTGTCCCCTGTCTGCCTAGCCATCGCCCTGAAGGAAGTCAAGCATCATTATCTTGTCAGCATGAGACTGTGGAGAGAACATTCTGGAACACGTGCTCCATAGCAAGTATCACAGGATCCAGGGGCCAAGGCCAGACCTGTGGAATATCCTGCCACCCTGACTATTGCACCCCGAAACTCTGAGCTATCAGGACCACATAACGTGAGTGGGGAATATTATGTACTAGTATCATGGTGGGCATCCTCCTATGTGCCAAATAGGAGCCCAGACGCACCTTAGGGCTGTAACACTGAAGTATAAGGGGCTAGGAACACCTTTCATCAAGTCTACCCTGCACCCCAGGACTTTGCTGTGTCACCAGGCGTACCCCGTTATTTTGTATTGAAGAAACTGTTTAAGCATTTGTGCCTCCACACCCATGGAAGTAAAAGTTCAACTTTACAACCGTTTCTGTGTCTGACTCTGCACCGACAACATCAGGGCGCCCCAAACACCACCAGTCGGCACAGTATAGGGGAAGCGCCCCGGGGGAACAATCACCACCAACATTTGTGCAGCCCCCTCATCACCGGTACCAGTGGTGGTAACGTGGGATAGCACCAGCGCTGCGCCCTCGTGCCCAGAGACCGTGACAAGTCTGCGCTGTTTGCACCCCGCAATCCCAACTGCAGCGTTACCTTCCATCTGGTCACCGCAAGAAAAACTGGCGTCACGAACAGGATACGGGTGTGTGCCATTTTGAGAAAGTCGCCACAAAAAGTGCGCCAAATTGTCTCCAGAGCATCGGTCTTTATTGTGGACTTTGCTAAGATCAAGTTTACTCCCTGAGAGTGCTTGCCACAAAGAGGGGGAGCCCTATACCCCTGAAGTAAGCCCTAAAGACTGTCCTCTCAGTGTGTTACAGCCCTGGAAGAGTTAAAACGCCCAGGACTTGTTTGCTGCGCCACATCGCTGTGTAAGAACGCCCACAAAGGGTTAACTGAACCTTGCAAAAGTGCGGGAGATTTTTAGCACTGCCCATGAGGCCAGGAGACCCATCTGCCGCCATCTTAGGAGAGCCCAGAATGCTGAGCGCAATGCTCCAGCGCACCCATACAAGAAAGTGAAAGGCGAACGTGCCAGCGCCATTTCTGACTCTCCGGTGCCGCATCACCGTCCCTGCTGTGCACCGCTGATCTCTGGTCCACGCTGCAGTTGCTGTCAGTGAGTACTGTGCCTCCCTGTCCTTGTCTTCAGTCCTCCCACGGCCCCAGCGAGTGTTTTCCGTGTACAGTGTCCGTGGGGAGTGCCACCATTAAAGAGGGGGAGCACACCGTCAGCCTGCATCACAGTGACTCTGTTAATAGCTACAGCATTCCAAGTTGTAGTCTCCATTCCCTGCCAGCAAGCAGTTGAGTTTCTTAAAGAGACGGCGACCTAATTTCAGTCATACCTGCAAACAACATGACTGAGCAAAGTGACATTGTGCCATCTGTTTCTAGTGATCCAGCAGTGCCCATGGCGAGCAGCCTACCATTCTCCATGCCATTTTACCCTGGCGCACCATGGCTGCCGCGCTACAAAGGGGAGGCGCATACCCTCAGGGACTTTCGTGAGAAGATGCTGTCTCTCTTCCAGTTCTATCCTCTGAATACAGAACAGCAGATACAGATCCTGCTGGGCCAGCTTGAGGGTGCTGCAGCTAGGGAGGTCAAATCCTGGCCTGCCTCTGACAAAAGAACCCCTGGGCAAATTCTGGACAAACTCCATGTGAACTTTGACGTGCGATCTGTCTCCGAGGTAAAGATGCGCTTCTTTTCCAGACGACAACTACCTGGTGAGACCCTGCGGGACTATGCTTTATCCCTCCAAGAGGCATTCAGAGCTGTGGTGCAAGTGGATCCACGTGAAAATGTGGACTCTGATAAAATCTTGCTTGACCGCTTCATAGAAGGGGCGGGTACCACATTGCTCCAGAGTCAGTTGCGAATGCTTGCTGCACAACATCCCAGCATCACGTTTGCTGACTTCAAGGCCCTTGCCATCCAGGTCTTGGGACAGGAGCAGCCCCAGCCGAGCCCAGTCATCTGTGCTCCCTCACCTGGACCCTCAACAAGCATCGCTCCAGTTGTCCTGCCACTACCTCTGGGTACCTCACCTGCTGCCCAAACTGCGCAGACTACACCAGCAGACTCCAGAGATGACCTTCTGGCCCGAGTGGATCATCTGACCCGTGCCATGGAACAGATCACCGTCCGTCTAGATCGTCTGACCCAGCCGTCTTCATCGTCCAGTGATCCTTTGCGAAGTCACAACATCTCACCTGAGTCGCCACCCAGACGTCCGTCTTCAG
This sequence comes from Leptodactylus fallax, assembly GCA_947044405.1. Taxonomy (NCBI): domain Eukaryota; kingdom Metazoa; phylum Chordata; class Amphibia; order Anura; family Leptodactylidae; genus Leptodactylus; species Leptodactylus fallax. Next base: position 8,480,558 of record CAMRHE010000024.1, read on the forward strand.
TGAAACCTCCGCAGAGTGAGAGGCCATACTGTACCTATTGCCATAGATATGGACACACCAGGCCTCAGTGTTTTCAGTTAAACGGGCCACCCCCGAGGCAGCGGGCCGCCCCTCGGGAGGAAAGAAGAAGGGCCCAGGTGAATCTTCAGTGCCATTGCCACGCTTCGTCTCAGCCTGCCCACACATCACAATCCGGGTGAACGGCGTCCCTCTGACAGCGTTGGTGGACACTGGATCTCAGGTAACAACCCTGCGCAAGCAGGTGTTCCTTGAACATTGGGATTTAGGTGTGTTGAATAGAACACCTGACACATGGATAAATCTGTGTGCCAGCAATGGACAGCCCATACCACAGCAGGGTTATTGGGAACCCACTATCCAGATTGGGGACTTGAAACTGCCTAGACAGGGTGTAATTGTCACTGATGTAGAGGATGATAGGTTTGCAGTTGTAATATTAGGCATGAATGTTTTACGCCATTGCTTTGCAGAAGTGTTGGATGCCTTGCATGCCTCTCTCCTTACAGCTTCTCCCAGTGACCAGCAGACCATTCAGCGGGCCATTCGTGTACTCAATGCCCAGCACAAGTTCGCCAACAAACAAGGTGAAATTGGTCGAGTCCGGATCCACGATACCCGTCCAGTAACCCTACAGCCTGGAACAGAAACTATGGTGTGGTGCCGTGCCCGTCCGGGCATAGAAAATCAGGACTACGAGGCCTTGCTACAACCCATACAGGTAGATGGCCAACCACTTGTCATGGCTGCCCGCAGCCTTGTCACAGTTTCCAATGGACGTGTTCCTGTCCGCTTAGTCAACTTGGGCGATGCTCCCGTGAACCTCCTCAAGTTCCACTCTGTGGCCCTGCTACACCAGTTAGCACCAGAAGACATTCTCTCTGGTGATTCTACCGCCACACAGCGTTCCACCCAAGCTGCTGAGAACATTCAGAATGGAGCCACGAAGTCCTGGTGGGATGAATTGAACGTGGGAGACGCCAATACCCCTATAGAGCACATCAATGGGGTTCGCAATGTGGCCAAGCGTTACCAACAGGCATTCAGCAAACACCCATTGGACTTTGGTAAGACCACGACCATACAACATCGCATTCTGACTGGCGACCACCATCCAATCAAGGAGCGTCACCGTCCAATACCACCAGCGATGTACCAACCGGTGAAAAAGTTGATCCAAGAGATGCGAGATGCTGATGTCATCCGGGAGAGTAACAGCCCCTGGGCAGCCCCGCTAGTCCTTGTCAAGAAGAAAGACGGAACCCTACGATTTTGTGTGGACTATCGTAAACTCAACAACGTCACGCACAAAGACGCATACCCATTGCCGCGGATTGAGGAATCTCTAACGGCTTTGAGATCAGCTACCTGTTTCTCGACCCTGGACTTAACCAGTGGATACTGGCAAGTCCCTATGGCGCCTGAAGATCGTGAAAAGACTGAGTTTACGACCCCGATGGGACTCTTTGAATTCAATAGTATGCCATTTGGGCTATGTAATGCCCCAGCCACATTCCAAAGGCTTATGGAGAGGTGCCTCGGCCATGAGAATTTCCAGAGTGTGCTACTGTACCTGGACGATGTTATTGTATTCTCCCGGACATACCAAGAACACCTTCGTCACCTGTCCGAGGTATTCAAGGTACTTATACAGCACGGCCTAAAGGTGAAGCCCTCCAAGTGCTACCTGTTGAAACCCCAAGTTCACTACCTTGGGCATGTCGTGAGCGCACAAGGCGTCCAACCTGATCCTGAAAAGATCACTGCAGTCCAGAACTGGCGAAGACCAACTACCGTCAAAGAAGTCCGAAGCTTCCTTGGATTCGCAGGTTACTACCGGCGTTTCATACCACACTTCGCCCAAGTAGCCGAGCCTCTGAACAAGTTGTTGCGCGGTTGTCCCAGAGAAAACTACAACCGAAAACTTCCGGTAGACTGGACAGCGCGTCAAGAGGAAGCCTTTCAAGCGCTTAAAGCACTTCTGACGCAACCACCAATTCTAGCCTATCCCAACTACAGTCAGCCATTCCGCTTGTACACAGATGCAAGTCACCAAGGTTTGGGTGCAGTGTTGTCCCAGGTTCAGGACAACAAAGAGTGAGTCATCGCCTACGCCAGCAGGAGTCTGAGAGGCGCGGAGAAGAACGACCAGAACTATAGTTCTTTCAAACTCGAACTTCTGGCGCTTGTCTGGGCCGTGACAGAGAAGTTTAAAGACTACCTGGCTGCCACACCCTTTACCGTGTACACAGATAACAATCCGTTGGCGCATCTGGACACTGCTCGACTGGGAGCCCTTGAACAACGGTGGGCCTCAAGACTCGCGAATTACAAGTTCTCTGTCAAGTATCGCAGTGGCAAGTCCAACGCTAACGCTGATGCACTCTCAAGGTTGCCTGTGGGAGAAGAACCACCCCGAGAAGACATCTGGGAAGAGGTGGAGATGCCACCATTCTACAACAAGTTTGCCCAACAGGTTGCTATTGGTGTCCCTGTAGAAGGAGAATCTCTGGCGAAAACAGCTGCCGAATCCCTCCAGGAGCCATCTCTGTGGAAAACGTTCCAAGAAGAGAACAGAGTTTTAGGAGAATTGTCAGATTTCCTGCTTACAGGAAGAATACCAACCCGTGTAAAGAGAGGTCTTCATGACGTGGAATTAAAACGCCTTTGGCGACAGAGGAAGCGCCTGTTTGTCCAACGAGGTCTTCTACTTAGAAACACTCTTGATCCTGTCACAGGTGAAAGGCTTCATCAGATCCTCGTACCAAGAAGAGACGCACAGATGATACTTGAGGCGTATCATGACAGATCCGGTCACTTCGGGGTACAAAAGACCGAAGCTACCATCCGTCGTCGCTTCTATTGGGTTGGGATGAGGAGTGACATTGAGAGTTGGTGCCGAGAGTGTCCCGCCTGTAGTATCACCAAGGAAGGTCGAAGAGATCAGAAGGCCCCTCTACATCCAATTAAGACTCAAAAGCCGTGTGAAATTGTTGCTCTGGACCATGTGAAGTTGGGTCCCACACGTTCCGGCTACAGCTACGCTCTGACAATGGTGGATCATTACTCCAAGTTCCTTGTCATCGTGCCTGTCAGAGATCTTACAGCAAGAACTACGGCTGAGACCTTCTACGCAGAGTTTGTCCGCCATTACGGTTGTCCTGAGCATATCCTCACCGACCGTGGATCGGCGTTTGAATCCCAATTGTTCCGTGAGCTGTGTCAGTTCCAAGACTGCAAGAAGTTGCGAACCACAGCGTATCACCCTCAAGGGAATGGTATGTGCGAGAAGGCAAATCAAGTGATCATCGGCATGCTAAGAAAAGCCGCAGTTACACCTGGTGTTGAGTGGCCTGAGCGTATCAACAACACACCCCAAACATCTACGGGATACGCACCATTTTATCTAATGTTTGGAAGACAAGGTCAACTTCCTTCAGACTTAACCCTTGGTGTGAAGGTCCCTGACATCATCAATCCACTACCCATAACAGACTGGGTTGTTGAACACCGCCGACGTATGGAGGAAGCTAAAGAGATAGTTGAAACGCGCATGGATGAGGTTCGTAGGAGACAACAGGAGGATTACAACCGTCACGCCCATGCAGCGCCCCTGAAAGTTGGCGACCGTGTATGGTTAAGGAATAACCATCGGAATGGGAAATTGGATCCATTCTGGGAGAAAGAACCATACAGTGTTATCTCCATACCATATCCTGAATCCGACGTGTATGAGATCTCTAAACCTGGGAGACAGCCCCAAGTAGTACACCGAAACCGTCTGAAGCTGTGCCTTAAAGAAGGACTACCCACAGAGGTGCCCCCAGCTGAGACAACGAGTACAGAGATCTTGTCACCTTCTGAAGTGAAAGAGAGACCCCCAACGTTAACTGAGCTTATGTGGGCGCCTAAACTACTACCATTTAGCTGTTATCCACCAATTGCTCTAGTGCAAGAGAACCCTTCGACAGATGATTTAATTGATTTCAGTGACTCTGTTCCTGATTCAAATCTCGTTCCACTTAGGCGTTCTGAGCGTACTACAAAAGGCATACCTCCAACACGCTATAGTGATGCCATGGCTGTCCTTGGGTAAAAGAGGTTAACTGTCTCTGCTTCTGTATATATGTTATTCCTGCTCTGATTACATTAATGTTTTTCCTGTGTGTATATACAGTATATATATAATATCTTGCCATGTAATATAGTATTTACATTTATATGCAACAATCCAAGCCATAGTGCCTGGCTCACCGAGCCAAGGAAGTTCTGTTACCCCATTGCGGTATGGACATTCGTGCTAGAGTGCCTACTCTTCCTTACAGAAAGGACTGTTTATTGTTTCTCAGAGAGACTCTCATGATAATGGACACTCACAAAATTTGTGCCAGAGAGCCTCTGGACCCATTTGCACTTTATTCGTATTTATTAACGTTATGTTACATTTCTCACCTTCACCCCAGCCCGTCGCCGAGGTCGGCTCAGTGAAAGAGGGGGAGTATGTGGCATCCCAGAGCTGGCTATGGCTGGGCTGAGGGTGATCTCTGTGCATTGTATTATTTCCTGTTGCTTCATAGCCTGGGTGACATAGCAGGGGGTCCTGAGTCTCACACAACACAGCGCCACCTAGTGAGCCTCACACATGCATTACACCTCCCATAGGATTGAATAGTAACCAAATGTCCAATGGGAGGACATCGCCTGGGAAAAGGGGAGGAGTCAGCTGATCACTGGGTCCCCATGGTAACACCCCTGCAGGAAGGTCCTGCGTGTGAGGAGTTAGAAGTGTGGAGTGTTAGGAGGAGGAGGTGAGGAGATAAGTGTGATGTCCTGTGAAGAAAGCAGTGAGTTTAGTGCAGGAATCTCAAGTCCTAGACAGGCCTAGGAAGGTTGGAGAGCTGACATACTCCAGCTATTCAGAAGATCCTGTCCCCTGTCTGCCTAGCCATCGCCCTGAAGGAAGTCAAGCATCATTATCTTGTCAGCATGAGACTGTGGAGAGAACATTCTGGAACACGTGCTCCATAGCAAGTATCACAGGATCCAGGGGCCAAGGCCAGACCTGTGGAATATCCTGCCACCCTGACTATTGCACCCCCGAAACTCTGAGCTATCAGGACCACATAACGTGAGTGGGGAATATTATGTACTAGTATCATGGTGGGCATCCTCCTATGTGCCAAATAGGAGCCCAGACGCACCTTAGGGCTGTAACACTGAAGTATAAGGGGCTAGGAACACCTTTCATCAAGTCTACCCTGCACCCCAGGACTTTGCTGTGTCACCAGGCGTACCCCGTTATTTTGTATTGAAGAAACTGTTTAAGCATTTGTGCCTCCACACCCATGGAAGTAAAAGTTCAACTTTACAACCGTTTCTGTGTCTGACTCTGCACCGACAACATCAGGGCGCCCCAAACACCACCAGTCGGCACAGTATAGGGGAAGCGCCCCGGGGGAACAATCACCATCAACATTTGTGCAGCCCCCTCATCACCGGTACCAGTGGTGGTAACGTGGGACAGCACCAGCGCTGCGCCCTCGTGCCCAGAGACCGTGACAAGTCTGCGCTGTTTGCACCCCCGCAATCCCAACTGCAGCGTTACCTTCCATCTGGTCACCGCACACACGATAGAGGTTCAGAGACAAACTAGAGTACTAAATTAGCAGGCACCTGGTACAGGAGGAAAGGATTTTTTTTATATGCCTCCTCAGCTGCTAATTGGACAAGCCCAGGGAACTTCTAAAACTACAGAAGTTTATCAGGTTGACATGGTAACTTTAAAGGAATAGCAGCTGAATTGAGAATCCTGACGCTCTCCTTATACTGCTGACACTGATATCACAATAAATGTGGCACAATGTAGGAAGAGTGATAATGTCATTATGTCATTTGATCTCCCACTAATGGAGCCAAATAGTGGGCCAGGAGCCAGGGCTCCTTTGCCCCCATCTGCACTGTTATAAAGTTTAAAGTGATCTTGCCACCACTCCTGACTTGTCTCTTTCGGTGAATAACTGTATTCCATTATGCTATAACAATTCTGGGGCATATTTTCTTATGTTGTGCCATTTTGTTGTTATTCCTACTCAAAATTTATGAGCAAATTTCCAACTGGGTGTTATCAGTCGGTGGTGTGTCCCTTTACATTATCACATTGTCCAATCAGTGCTGACTGTGCTAGAATGTTTAAACCCATTTGCAGTTTATTCCACATCAAATAACCAAGTTATCAGAAAAATTATCCAGAAATGTTATTTAATGCAAATTCAATTTATTTCATTCAAAATTCATTTACTATAGCAGGCAGGTTGGGAGAGTGACATGTCTTCTTTAAGGGTACACATACATCTGAATGCAAGATACAGTTGACTTTGCATGTTACCCCTGTTTGTATAAATTATACAAAATTAACCATCAGCAATACATGATACATCACATACAACATTGTTATACAGTGAACCTTCTTCAAAAATACCATGCGTTTGTGGTACTGTGGTCTGTAAACTTGTCTTTCTTACCACAACCCCCCCCCCCACCTTTTTTTTTTTCTCTTAGAACAGATTTTTAGTCTTGCACTTTGTGGGATGTGATGCCACAATTTTTATGGGTACATGTTATGCTGTTTACTATGATGTGAATTAGCATGTACAGTGCCTTGCGAAAGTATTCGGCCCCCTGGAACTTTTCAACCTTTTGCCACATTTCCGGCTTCAAACATAAGGATATAAAATTTTAATTTTCTGGTGAAGAATCAACAACAAGTGGGACACAATCGTGAAGTGGAACGAAATTTATTGGATATTTTAAACTTTTGTAAAAAATAAAAAACTGAAAAGTGGGGCGTGCAATATTATTCGGCCCCTTAAGTTAATACTTTGTAGCGCCACCTTTTGCTGCGATTACAGCTGCAAGTCGCTTGGGGTATGTCTCTATCAGTTTTGCACATGGAGAGACTGAAATTCTTGCCCATTCTTCCTTGGAAAACAGCTCGAGCTCAGTGAGGTTGGATGCAGAGCGTTTGTGAACAGCAGTTTTCAGCTCTTTCCACAGATTCTCGATTGGATTCAGGTCTGAACTTTGACTTGGCCATTCTAACACCTGGATACGTTTATTTGTGAACCATTCCATTGTAGATTTTGCTTTATGTTTGGGATCATTGTCTTGTTGAAAGATAAATCTCCGTCCCAGTCTCAGGTCTTTTGCAGATTCCAACAGGTTTTCTTCCAGAATGGTCCTGTATTTGGCTCCATCCATCTTCCCATCAATTTTAACCATCTTCCCTGTCCCTGCTGAAGAAAAGCAGGCCCAAACCATGATGCTGCCACCACCATGTTTGACAGTGGGGATGGTGTTTTCAGGGTGATGAGCTGTGTTGCTTTTATGCCAAACATATTGTTTTGCATTGTGGCCAAAAAGTTGGATTTTGGTTCTGACCAGAGCACCTTCTTCCACATGTTTGGTGTGTCTCCCAGGTGGCTTGTGGCAAACTTTAAATGAGACTTTTTATGGATATCTTTGAGAAATGGCTTTCTTCTTGCCACTCTTCCATTAAGGCCAGATTTGTGCAGTGTACGACTGATTGTTGTCCTATGGACAGACTCTCCCACCTCAGCTGTAGATCTCTGCAGTTCATCCAGAGTGATCATGGGCCTCTTGGCTGCATTTCTGATCAGTCGTCTCCTTGTTTGAGATGAAAGTTTAGAGGGACGGCCGGGTCTTGGTAGATTTGCAGTGGTCTGATACTCCTTCCATTTCAATATGATCACTTGCACAGTGCTCCTTGGGATGTTTAAAGTTTGGGAAATCTTTTTGTATCCAAATCCGGCTTTAAATTTCTCCACAACAGTATCACGGACATGCCTGGTGTGTTCCTTGATCTTCATGATGCTCTCTGCACTTTAAACAGAACCCTGAGACTATCACAGAGCAGGTGCATTTATACGGAGACTTGATTACACACAGGTGGATTATATTTATCATCATCAGTCATTTAGGACAACATTGGATCATTCAGAGATCCTCACTGAACTTCTGGAGTGAGTTTGCTGCACTGAAAGTAAAGGGGCCTAATAATAATGTACTCCCCACTTTTCAGTTTTTAATTTTTTACAAAAGTTTAAAATAACCAATAAATTTTGTTCCACTTCACAGTTGTGTCCCACTTGTTGTTGTTTGTTCACCAAAAAATTAAAATTTTATATCCTTATGTTTGAAGCTTGAAATGTGGCAAAAACGCGGCCGCCATTTAGGTTGCTTAAAATAGACCATTGAGCGGTCACGCCCTCCCCAATGCTGAACCAGTATTGGATGAATCCACTCAGCTTCCACGAAGGCTGACACACCTCTTCCCCTGGGCTGTGTTAACCAATGGATGTCTGTCCGCATCACCAGTGGGCAGGACTGAGGGGGCTCTCAAAAGAGTCCCCCATTGCCTAGAGACTATAGTGGCTTGTCTCTGGAGGTGAGTGTTGATATCGAGATTTGTGGATAACCTGAGAGCGTGGAGCTTCACAAAGAGATAAATATAGTTGTAAGGTCAGTATACCGTCACACTTCAGGCTAATGTTCCTTCAAGGGGCATTCATAGATTGAGACATCCCAGCTCATCTACAACTATATGCATGGTGTTATAGGGAAAAGATAATACATATCCCCACAACCATATACACCTGTTTTTGATATAACCTCAAAATACATAGATGATACAGATACCTCCACGTAAATTACTGACAATATTGTGTGCTTCTTACAGTCACTATACTATAATATATATTTCGCCGCTAGATAAAATCTGTTTGTGTATAATAACCAATAGTTCATAATAAAAGTAGGGGGCTGTCTCTATAGTTGTATGGTAAGTTTTTCTCCATAATATCTACTGCAAAATATACTACCGAAACACTATTAAACTAGCGTTTTTAATATACATATTCACATAGTATAATATCAGCCATTATAGAAACAGACTATTCAGTCGCAAACGAAGATATCTGGGTTATTAGGAATTGTTCAACCAACGCCTAGGATGTCTCTCTAAATAATATGACTCAACATGGATATATATCCACTTATTTAATCTAAAATGTATCTGAGGTAAATTTAAACAGAAAAATTGACCCTGGATATGGTCCAACACCTATGATAGATGAACTCATTGTAATACATGAATCTCCCATCGGATACCTATTACCCCCCACAATTTCCTAGTTTTCACCCAAAGGATAGTCACCAAATAAAAAATTGCATCCTTGTAACATCTATGTCTGTTCGGGTCTCTGCACCACCCTCCGCCCGCACGCGGCAGCGCAGGAAGTGTGCTCAGTTTGATTCCTTGTTTAAGATTCTTGTTGCTCAGTCTGAACACTGTCCTAGACTATGTAATTGATTTTCTGCCATGCCCGTCTACTTCACCTTGGTTTTCCTCTGCTCCACTAATAGTTAATTTTGGCTTTGCCTGTGTGATTTCCTCCTATCAAGTCTGGGGCGGGTTCTTTCTTCCTATTTATTCTTTGCTCACATTCACATTAGCGCTGGTTATTGCTTTGTGCGTTCTGGCTATTACTGCTTGCTGTTTTTGTTACCTGAATTTCTATTCCTGACCTCTGGCCTTGACTTTTGACTATTCTCTTGGATTTTGATTCTGTACTGCATTGCTCGTCTGTTACCGAACCCTTGGCTTTCTGACCTCCCTTGTTGTTTGTTCTGTCTGCGTTCTGTGTTGTCACTTATTCAGTGTAGGGACTGGCTCCGAGTTGTCGGCTGTCACCTAGGACAGTCAGGCAAGAGGCAGGGCCAGTGGGGGGGTTTTCAGCTTTAGGGCTCACTGTCTTGTTGTGCCCCTCACCACCGGGTTCTCCAGCAGCTACTGGGGAATCGCTCCTCTAGCGATTCCCTTACAATTCTCATACCAGAGATTTTTCCTTAAGACCTTATGAATTAATTCCCATGCTAGTGATCATCTACATAATTTCAAACGATGTACTTCTCATCCATATGAAGACCATCATAGGGCTACTACAAAATTCACAACCTATTATCAAGGAACAAGTAATATAGTCCAGTGGATGTATAATTGGTCCCCAGTATCCTGGGTGTAACAACATAATGAGGAAAGAAAAAAGGGGGAGAATGAAAGGCTAAGTGGAATCGAATAGGGAGAAGAGAGGATATATATATACTGATATGATATTCCTCAGTTAGTTTGTAGGTGCATCTCTAGGACCACAACAGATTTCCTATTAAAAAGCCTTTACTATCATATATTAGAGGATGGATATTAATCAAGGGGTATACAGTGGTCCTATTAAAAAGGCTGACATACTATAGTATGCTCATATCTCCTTATACAGCATGTATTCAAAACAGAAGGATATTTTGTTACAGAAAGGAATGAAAGGATAGTTGGTCATTTAGACCAAATGGTTTCATCGTTTGTAATTGAAAAATACACCTAGATTCCCTCTGCAGCAATTTTCTGTCAAAATTCCCTCCTGTGATTGAAACTTAATCGAGGATACATTACCATCATGTATTTGATTCACATAATTGGCTACGGGTTTATCTTCCCCTCTGTTCACATCTGCAATGTGTTCAAGCATACGCTTGGGAAATTCACGAATAGTTTTCCCAATGTATTGCGTACCACAGAGGCAGGATAACAGGTAAACTATTACCTTTGTGCGGCAGTTTGCTTTTGCCTTCAACGGTATCAGATTCCAGTATGCATATTCGTATAAAATTTTGATGTATTTACTAGATCACAAGCACGGCAGCTACCACACCTATAGGTTCCCTGTAAATTAGTGGCACTAAACCAAGTATATTTGATGTTATTGGTGACATGTGGCTGTGTACCAATTGATTTTTTAAATTTGGACCTCTCGTATATGTGATTTTAGGGTAATCCCCCACCTGGCCTCCAACATCCGGGTCCATCTTTAGGATGCCCCAGTATGTTTGGAGTATCTGTTTAACTTCATGGAACGCGCTGTCATAGGTCCCAATAATTTGTGTTTCGATTGTTAACTCACGAGTTTTGGGTACCTATAGAGACTATCTATTTTGCAACATGATATGCATCTCTTAGAATCGAATCCGGATATCCACTTGACCTAAAATGATGTCTTAAGTCATCTGCAAATCTTTTAAAAGCTGCCGCTTGGGAGCAATTACGTCTGATCCTCAGATATTGTCCCCGAGGAAGGCCTTATGTAATGGTCTAGGATGCCAACTTGACCATCGTAAAAGGTTATTGGTTGATGTCTTTTTACGGAATATTGTTCTTTGTAACCTGACATCGAACTACTTAATGATCTGGAGATCCAGAAAGGAAATGGATGACTTATGTATTTTATATGTGAAATACAGTCCGAGGTCATTATGATTAAATTCATCAACCAATTGTTTAAACCTTTCTGCGGTGTCTTGCCAAAGTATCAGTATGTCATCAATGTATCGCAACCAGATCACTGCCGACACTATCTGTGGCTCTAAATGTTCAGAGAACACCACGGACTTCTCCCAGCAGCCCAGGTAGAGGTTGACATAGGTTGGCGCACAGGAACTCCCCATGGCCACTCCCCTGAGCTGGTGGAAGAATTTCTGACCGAATGTGAAGTAATTGTGCTCCAGAAAAAACTTGAGGGAGATAGTAAACCTGTTGTGCCTGGAGAATTGTATGCCTCTCGTGCCAAGGAATTCCTCTACAGCCTCACATCCCCTATTATGTGGGATGGAGCTGTAGAGGGCCTCGACATCAAGGCTCGCCAAGTACGTGCCAGGCTCACATACTATTCCCTCCAACTTGAGCAATACGTCCGTGGTGTCTCTGATGTAAGATTGTAATTCAGTCACGAATGGCTGCAGGATCTGGTAGCAATACAGACTAGCATTCTGAGCCAAGCTCCCTATACCTGACACTATAGGGAGGGCCTTCAAGGGGTCACTACCTTTGTGCAATTTAGGTACGCTATAAAACGTCCCAATCTGAGGATATTGTGGGAGGAGAAATTGGTATTCATCATCAGTTATCAGATGTTCACTTCTGGCCGTTTGTAAAATTTCTCTTAAAACACCAGAGAATTCAGCCGTAGGATTATGACTGAGTTGTTTATAGCCAGTGGTATCCTTGAGGATATCTCTGCAAATTCTAATGTAGTGATCCCTATTTAGGATCACCACGTTCCTCCCCCTTGTCGGAAGGTTTTATTACAATTTGTTCATTTTTGCTAAGAACCCAATATTGCTATAAACCCAATAGTTTTTTTTTTTATTGAAATTTTATTAGGCTTGATGATATGGAGGTACAATAGTATACGTATCCACTTGTACCTAATTTGAGGTACATATACAGTAAGTAGTACATGTACAAAAGTTTATCAACAACTCAACATTTATCAAATCTAAAATTAGTTTAAGTGGTTAATAAAATATATAAATTATATTACTCTTTAAAATGGCTCCTAAAGAGGTTTTCATGTGATAAACTTGGATCCTTAATGCTTTCATTTTTTTTTTTTTTTAAATGAATGTATTTTAAGTTGTACAATTTAGTTTTTATCCGGGTTTACAGTGTGTGGACATTACAGGGATTTTCTGGCATTTGCAGAAATTGGGTGTAGTAATACCACGGCACTCACTTCTTAGGAATAGTGAAAACATTTTTTTATTTTTGAAAAAAACAGATTACGAGATCATCCACCAATGTTCAGTAAATTTATCCACAATACATATTTGTGCAGGATATAAAGGTGACGTTTCAGTTGCTGGAGCAGCCTTTCTCAAGCCCACTCTGCTGTGTGGAAGTGGCGTATATAGTGATGGGGGCACACTCGTAAGGGTACATGCACCCTCCTATGGAAGATGAGTGAGCGCTTACTCACCTTCCACAGGAGGGTGCGTGCACCCCTACGAGCTTGCCCCCACCACTATATACTCCATTTCCATGCACCAGAGTTTACTGATACTGGATTGGAGAATCCTACCGCTTTGCACCACTCCATATTTAAAGAGAATGTGGTACCTCTATCTTTCTCAAATTAGCAGAAAATGGGGCATAGACAGGGGATGATCTAAAATAACAGAATAAACAATTGCCAGCTGCTCTAGTGCCATCATTCCAGTCTTCTCCATTAGTCTTTGTTTACAGGGTGGAGCACTGTTGAGACCAAGGACTGGCTGCAGTGGTCACGTTATTGATGTGATGTCAGGACTGAAGCCCTGTAAACAAACAAAATGTATATTATTATCATGTTCTGCCATAGTATTGGGGAATGGTATCACAATATCAATTCTTATTAGCATAATGAGGATGAATGCTAGTCTGAGGATAAGGAAGAAATCAATTTATCACATGGTTTGTATAATTTGAGTTTTGTAAGGATAACGTGGTAGATGTGATATGGGTTAACTATGAAATAAAGCTATAGTGACTTTTTTGCTCTAAAGACATGGGACCATTACCAATAGAGAGTACAGATTTCACAGGAGCTGGGCGAGTCTGTATAAGGAAAGTGATCTAACAAGTTATATATGAGTACAATGCATACTATATGGGAACTTTTAATGTTACAGCTTGACCTGACCTCACCCTCTTGAGCTGCAAACAGTACCACATTCCTGGTTAGAGTTAGGAATGTAATTCAATTATCTTTGTGTAAGTCACAAAAAAGATTTGCATTAATTAAGATTGGCAGTGAAATTATATTTCACCATGTTATTTTCCCCCATGTAAATTAATGGGTGGACTTACAAGTCAATGTATAGAAAGTAGTCTGGAGAGAATGAGTCAGAGATGCCAAAGATGCTTTGCATGGAGTCACTTTGTTTAGTTGTTCCTTGTTTGTCAATTAAATGACTCTCTATCCTGTAAGGAAAGATTTTCCAAGATGTATAATTAAAGGAGACAATATTGGGAAAAGTGTGAAAGCCTTGTTACTCATAATTCAGTTTCACTATAATTATTTAATGACATAAGGAATTATTCATAGGCTTGTTAAGTGGATTAAAATAGATACTTGACACATACCCATGTCATCTTTAATTATCCATCTTTTTATAGGCAGCGTGGCAGGTATTATTCCTTAGTTTATTAAAGGAATGAATCCTTTACAAACCATCAGTATGATTATTTTATTTTGACACATTTATAATTATATACATTTTGTATTATCTTTTATATTTTTATATAACTTTCCATACAAATACAAAATGAGAAAAACAAGTTCTATTAAAGTTGTGTAAAGCCAGTTCTATTTCTGTACACTCTTCTTTAATATCTGGCTAATCTTTCAATGGTGTTACTCACCTGTTCTACTCTGTTACTCCACTCGCTTATGTTACTCATGTGATGCCACTTGCTCCTACACCAGTATATTAAAGGGGTTATCCTGGTTTATGAAAAATATTTAAATTCAGTGCTGTTTTACATTTGTGTCATGTGTCCACATCTGTGACATTTCATTTACAAGCTCAGTACCCCTCCCTGAGAGCACTAAAGCCAGAAAACAAAAACTCAAAGCAGTACGTGACCTGATTAAAGATGCCTCCTCTACTCTAGCCTACTGCCTCTTACTCTGCCCTCTCACCTATTGCTGCAGCTACCTGGAGCTCTTACCCTTCTCCATCATATATTGGTGAAGCCTCTTGTACGGACATCATAGAGGCTGTGTACCTCTTCCCCTTCACTTTCTTCTTGGAGACGCAGCAATACACTGACGAGCAAAAAGGTAACAATGTTTTGAACTTTTGACTTTCAGGCTCCATATCTCAAACAAAAACAGTAGTGGAGGTGGTTCGCATGCTTCATAATAGTGAGATCACAGACATCCATACAAGTACCGTGCAACGTGCATTACACAAGTCTGGAATGGTGGCTCGAAAAAAGGTAAAGAAGCCTCGACTTCAATATCGTCATAAGAAGCATTGACTCGAGTTTACAAAAAAAAAAAAGTGGACAGATTGGAAACGGGTGATTTGGAACAATGAAACGAAAGTCAATAGACTAGGCTCTGATGGGTGCAAATGGGTCTGAAAGAAGCAAGGGAAAGGGGGCTAATGGATCAAAAAATTAAAGGAACTGTCAAGTTTATTGGAGGAAGACTGATGATATGGGTTTGTTTCACAGCCAAAAGCGTGGATACTTGACCAGAATCGATGGTTGTCTGAATGCTGAGCTATATGTGAGTATCCTACAAGACAAGTTACTTCCTACACTCGAGTACTATGAGTATGAAAAGGACGACAGAGTGTTCCAGCAGCACAACAACCTGAAGCAAACATTGAGATTGGTGAAGAAATGGTTCAATGACAATGAAGTAGAGGTGCTGACTTGGCCCCCATTGTCACCAGACCTTAACCCAATCGAACACTTGTGAGTAGAGTTGAAGAAAAGGCTGTATTCGTACCCAAGTGAGTCGACCAGTATGCACCAACATTGGGAACATGTAGAAGAGACCTGGGATCAGATTTCAGTCAAGACATGCTTGAATCTGATGGAGAGCATGTCCAGGATTCAGGCAGTGTTGAAAGCCAAAGGTGGATTTACAAAATAATAAAAATTAAAAATTAGATCAAAACAGTAACAATGCAGTTACATGACAAGAATCTGCATAATTAATCATATGCTAAATAGTTCCTAGTCAAATTTATGTATGAGACAAGATAATGTCTATAAAATTATGGTAGTCTCACGGTCGAACCTGTAGTGAATGATGAGGTATGGAGCCTGAAAGTCAATAGTTTAAAACATTGTTACCCTTTTGCTCATCAGTATATGTGATGGGGAGGGATAAGAGGTCTGGGTGTCTGCACCAATAGGTGAGGGGGCAGAGTAAGAGGCAGTAGGCATTCATTGCCTCTCTTAGCTCTGTCTGAATGTGTTGTAAGAGACAAGGGGTGGACGTCTTCCATTATGTTACGTGCTGCTTTGATGTTGCAAATAAAAATTCACAGATGTGGTCACATGATATGAATGTAAAACAGCAAAATGGCACTGAATTTAAATGGGATATATACACTGCATTCCAAATTATAATGTAAATTATATTTTTCTCTGATTTTCCTAAATGGTCAATGCAAATGACAGTAAGTATAACGTTCAAATCTACAACTGTCAGAGTATAAATCAAATTTTATTGGACAAACTTCACAATGATAACATTCTTTTTCACACAAATTAACCCTTTCCCGACATCCGCCGTAATAGTACGGCGGATGCCGGGTGCTTAAATATGGCGGCCGCTCGGGACCCAAGCAGACGCCATAGCCGCCGGGTTTCTGCTGTATTTTACAGCAGACACCTGGCGCTAATGCCCGTGATCAATGCCCACAATGATTGTGGGCATTAACTCCTCTGGTCAAAGCTGACCGAGGCGCCATTTTACCGGCGGCGCGCAGCCGCCGCCATTTTGCCGGGGATTGCTGGCACCCAGAGCAAGCTCCAGGGCCGGCGTCCCGTTACTATGACAGCCGGGAGCCTTGTGAAGGCTCCCAGGCCTGTCTTTCATTAACTTCTATTGCAGGCTACTCTATGTATCCTTCAATTGAAGCGCCGTTTTTTTTTGCAATGCATTAGTGATCAGACCCCCTGGGGTACAAGATGCCTCAGGGGTCTAATAAATGCAAAAAAAAAAAAAAAAGTAAAAAAAAATATAAAAAAAAATATTAAAAGTTCAAATCATCCCCCTTTCCCTAGAATATATATATAAAAGTAGTTAAATACTGTGAAACACATACACATTAGATATCCCTGTGTCCAAAAATGCCCGGTCTACAAATCTATAAAAATATTTTTCCTGTACGGTAAACGCTGTAGCGGGAAAAAAAAATCAAAAGTGCCAAACTGCCGTTTCTTCGCTGTTTTGCCCTGATAAAAATTTGAATAAAAAGTGATCAAAGCAATAGTAATTCCCCAAAATGATATAACTAAAAAGTACACCTGGTCCCGCAAAAAAAAGACGCCCTATGCACAGAAGTATAAAAAAGTTACGGATGTCAGAATATGGCAACTTTAAAAAAAATATATATTTTTGCACAGTTTTGGATTTTTATTAAGGTGTTAAAATGTAAATAAAACCATATAAATTTGGTATCTTCGGAATCGTACCGAAACATAGAATACAGATGACATGTCATTTTGGCTGTAGAGAGAACGCTGTAAAAACGAAGCCCGTAAGAAAGTCGCACAAATTCACTTTTTCTTCAAATCCAGCCAATTTTGAATTTTTTTGAATTTGTCCTGCAAACATTAAGACCTCATATGGCTCTGGATACGGAAAAATAAAAAAAGTTATTAGGTTTGGAAGGGGGGAGTCAAAAACGAAAATTGAAACTGAAAATGGTCATGTGGTGAATTTGCAGCATTAAGAGGTCAAATTTACTGGAATTAAAAGCTATTTCAATCAAAAACATCTTAACAAGCCAAGTTACATGTTAACATAGGAACCTTTCTTTGATATCACCTTCACAATTCTTGCATATATTGAACTTGTGAGTTTTTGGATAGTTCTGCTTGAATTTCTTTGCAGGGTGTCAGAATAGCCTCCCAGAGCTGCTATTTTGATGTGAACTTCCCCCTACCCTCATAGATTGTATGCTTGACGATACTCCAATGGTTCTCAATAGGGGTGCGGTCAGAGGAGGATAGTGGACACACTGTGATTTTCTATTCTTTTATGCCCATAGCAGCCAATGAGTTATTATTTGCTGTATGAGATGGTGCATTGTCATGGGAGAAAGTGGTTAGTTAGAAACTCTATTTACTTTTAAGAGGTCATTTTGACACCTCCATGGATCCTAAAGGGGGCTTTCTCCCCATGATTCCAGCCCAAAACATGACTCTGCAACCTCCTTGCTGACTTTGCAGCCTTCTTGAGACATGTTGGCCATCCACTACCCATCCACTACTTCATCCGTTTGGATCATCCAGGGTTGCACAACATTCATCAGTAAACAAGGTTGTTACAAAATTAGTCATCATGTATTTCTGGGCTCACTGCAACCGTTTATGCTTGTGAGCACTGTTGAGAGGTGGCCGAAAAGTAGGTTTTATGCACATCTGCAAGCCTCTGGAAGATCCTACACCTTGAGGTTTGTGGGACACCAGAGACACTAGCAGATTCAAAAACCTGTTTGCTGCTTTGTAATGGTATTTTAGCAGCTGCTTTCTTAACCCAATCAATTTGTATAGCAGAAACCTTCCCCATTATACATTTATCTGCACAAACCCATCTGTGCTCTGAATCAGCCACAAATCTCTTCACAGTACAATGATTATGCTTAAGTTTCTGTGAAATATCTAATGTTTTCATACCTTGTCCAAGGCATTGCACTATTTGATGCTTTTCAGCAGCATAGAGATCATTTTACTTTCCCAAATTGCTTGAAACCTGTGCCCTGGTTCCATGATGTGGAAAGTAGGTTTTCTTTAATTGGGCTCACCTGGCAAACTAATTATCACAGGTGATTGAGATTGAATTCAGTGATCATAAGAGCCATGAGACACAAAACCATCCATGAGTTTAATTGAAAAAACAAAAAATTAAGTCTTTATGACACTTAAATCCGATTTGCATAACAATTGCAGTGTATTAGTAAGTTGTTTATATTGATGAATCCTGTTATTTGGACAATATTTTTGTTAACTCTGCTATGTCACTAGCTCAACTCTTCTACACCAGTGGCTCAATTCTGCTACAGCAGTGGTCCAACCACTGATTTATCTTTATTACATCAAGTGGCTACAGCACAGCCACACCACAAGACTACAACTCTTCTTTATTGCTGCTTGACCATAGTTCTGCCTCTTTGCTGCATGACTGCAGTACTGCTTCCTTACATCACCTTTGCAGCTCTGCTAATGTAAGTGCAGTTGCTACTGCTCTAATGCATCCAGCTTGCGACTTCCAGCACCACCAATATGTCAACCCTCCTACTTTGAACTCTTTTGACCATCATTTCTACATCAAAGCTCTTAAGTGTGCTACCTGCCCGGGATTCTCCACTCTTTTTCTTTCTCTCTCTTAATCCCACTGTTTTCACCACATTTCTGTGATTCCTGACTTTATTGTCCTTGTGTTCCTTCTTTACCAATCCCTTACTTGCGATTCTTCATAGAATCTCAATACTAATGTTGTTAACAAATGCTTATCTTGAGCTCCCCAGCTCAACTTCTCCTCACAGCTGTCTGCTGCACTCTATCTGAAATGATAGAACATGCTAAGTGAATGAACAAAAGAAATCTAGCAATCTAAATCAAATCTATATGTGATGTGACCAGCCTTTGCCTTTAAAGCAGTATCAATTCTTTTAGTGTAGGTACACAATAGACTCTAGGATTTTGAAATCAGGGCTCTGGGGGGCCATATCATCATTTCCAGGACTCCTTGTTCTTCTTGCTGATGCTGATGATAGTTTTTCATGACATTGGCTGTATGTTTCAAGTTGTCCTGGTGCAGAATACATTTGGAGACAATCAGACGCTTCCTTGATGGTATTGTATGATAGATAAGTACATGCCTGTATTTCTCAGCATTGAGAGCACCATTAATCCTGACCAAATCCCCAATCCATTAGCTGAAATGTAGCCGCAAACTTGTAAAGAACCTCCACCATGCTTTATTGTTGCCAGCAGACACTTATTATTGTACCTTTTAACCCTTCAGTGAACAAACTGCCTGCTGTTAGACCAAAATATTTCACATTTTGACTCATCAGTACAGAGCACCAGCTGACATTTTTCTGCTGCCCAGTTCTTCTCTTTTCATGTATAGTTGAGTTGTTTGGCCTTTTCCATGTTGAAAGTATGACTTTTTGGCTGCAATTCTTCCATTAAGACCAAGTCTGGTTAGGCTTATTCGAACATTAGATGGGTATATCTGGGCCTCACTATTTTCTGCCAGTTCTAAGCTGATGACACTGCTGGACATCTTTCAATTTTGAAGAGAAGTAAGCATGATGTGTCTTTCATCTGCTGCAATAAATTTCCATGGCTGACCTCTGTGTCCCCAGTCCTCAACATTGCCAGTTTTAATGCTGAAAAACCCAGACAATTACTTATCCATCATGTAGTGCCATCAGGTAGATGTGTGATGGGCTCCAACATTATTCTACAGTATTATACAGCAGGACAACAACCCCAAACAAACAGCCAATGTCTGAGAACTATCTTCAGCGTAAAAAAGAACAAGCAGTCCTGGAAGTGATAATATGGCCCCTACAGTTCCCTGATCTCAACATCATCTGTCTGGGATTACGTAAAGAAAAATAAGGATTTAAGCAAGCCTGCATCCACAAAAGATGTGTAGTTAGTTTTGCAATATGTTTGGAACAACTTCCCAGTCGTGTTCCTTTAAAAACTGCAGGTGCAAGTGTACCTTGAAGAATTGATGCTGTTTTAAGGGCAAGTGATGGTTACACCAAATATTGATTTGATTTAGATTTCTATTTTGTTCATTCACTTCATTTTGTTAATTGACAAAAATAAACTATTAACACTTCTATTTTTAGATCATTCTTACATGTTTTCCACACCTGCCTAAAACTCTTGTAGAATGTTGTATGTTGATGTACAATATGTTTATATTTCTCATAAGCAACTTATATTTTATTCAAATTAAATTGCACCAAAAGGGTCAATATTGGAACCTGCTCTCATCTCAGTATTGAATGACTTTACAACTGGCATTGAGAGTTAAATTACAAATTTGCTACATGTTCCACCTCAAGACCTTAAATATCACAGCACAAAAGAGAAAAGGAGGAAAACTCAGTAATGCTGGTAGCCCGGAAGTTGAATTTTAGCAGCCAGTGGCAGGCTACTGCTACCAAAGCAAATAAAACGATAGGATGTGTCACAGAATCACAAATGCGCATATAGGAAAAGTTATTGCCAGGTTCATAGGTAGAAATCGTGGGGCCCCATAGCAGAATTTTGAATTATAGTGTGCAGAAGGATAGCGGTTGTGGAAACATTATATTTTCTCTAGAAGTTCTTAAATAAACAACAATTGTGTGCTTCCCTCTGCCTACAGAGTCCACTAGTCCAGCTGGCAGGTAGGATACTGTAACTGTAAGGAATCGCTAGAGGAGCGATTCCCCAGTAGCTGCTGGAGAACTTTGCGGGGAGGGGCACAACAAGACAATGGACCCTAAGCTGAATCCCCCCCCACTGTCCCTGGTTAGCTTGCCGGATCTGTCCTAGGCGACAGCCAGCAACCAGTCGACAGTCCTTTCTTGCAATAAGTGATACACAGTACGCAGACAGGACGAACACAACAAAGGGAGGTCAGCTAGCCAAGGGGTCGGTAACAAACGAGCAATGCAGTACAAAATCACAATCCAAGAGAAAAGTCAAAGGTAAGCCAGTGGTCAGGAAATCAGAAGAACAGGTAACAAAGAACAAAGAGTATAGCCAGTAAGCGTAATGCAATAGCAGGTGCCAATGGGAAAGTGAGCAAACAATAAATGTTGAGGAAGAACCCGCCCCAGACTTGATAGGAGGATAGGCTGTCAATCACACAGGTAAGACCAAAGTTAACTCTTAGTGGAGCAGGGGGAAAGCAAGGTGAAGGAGAAGGGTGTGGTGGAAAATCAATTAAGGAGATGATGGAATAGGACAGTGTTCAGAGAGTACAAGAAAAACCCAAAGGAAGGAATCACAACCGGACACGCCTCCTGCACCGTAGCGTGCGCACGGAGGATGGTGCCAAAGCCCGGGCAGGCAAAGATGTTACAGTAACCCTTGAAGCACCATTTTTCTCCACAACCTCACTTATTTGACTGTATAATGACCAACTGCTACTTTTGGCTTTAAAAAGTTAAAGATCTCCTGACAGGGTAGGGGGCATTTCTGACAGACTGTGTATAAGAAATCTCAGTAAGTAGAGCAGGACGATGAATTTACAATACTTACACTGGCAGACTTCAAAATAAATCAAAGTATTGTGAGAAAGGCCAGAGGCCTTCCTCCTTCCATGGGCCCCATAGCAGTTGCCTTTAATGCCTCCATGAAGAAGGCAAACTACTATGTCTAGAGGTAACATTATCAGTATGTTCTGGGGGGGGGGGGTTTACAGCTAGTTGAATGTTGAGCTAAAATAAAAAGGGAGTTTTGAATATTGTTTTCTGTACACTAATATACACAAACATATCAGAAAGCTCCTATTTCACCCACAAGTATAAACCTGTTTGCCTGATTTGTGCCTATCCTATTATCAACTATATGCCAGAAATATAAGTTAAGTGTATTGTGAGTACTAAGCTCCACTTAACTGTCTTTCTAAAAGTATTAATTTTAGGATCTAGTTTATAGTCATAACACATGGGTGGATTTGAAACATGTCAAAAGTTTGAATATAAAGCAGGTCTATGAAAAATATCTATAATCCAGTTTCCTATGAATGTCTTTCTATTCTAGATATACAAAAATGGGAGTCTGAATAAGCAAAAATGAAGGACATTTGCAAATATCCTGTTGAGATAGGAAATCTCAAATTATAGAGGGTGGGAAGCCTAAAAAGAGTTTAGATGTTGGTTTAACACTAGGCAACCTAAGATACATTAAAAGAACAAACAAGAAATTCTTTACAGTGATTATGTATATAGATAAGTGGGATTTTTGTTTGTAATCTAGGTAAATCTTTACATGCAATGCAGAGTTTACTGAACAGTGAAAAAGTTTATGAAATAAGTTTTCCACTGTATCTGTAATAGTTTTCCATTCTTTACTTAAAATGGTATAGTTCTAAATGGCCACGGTTTAATAATGCTAGTACACCTTCTCCAGCGATGTACCTGTTCTGGTACTGCTATGATAAATAAACTGAATAAACCCCGAATTTTGCATCTCAGTTTCATATTATGAAATCACATGAAAATGACATATGACATGACCATCATGCTCTGTTATTTATCTGGTGTGGGTATGTGTTGAAATGTGGAGAATCCTGTCCTTGCGGCTTGTTTACACTATGGCTCTGTTTCTTGCATTACTCTCTTGACCTGCTGATGTGATTTTTTTTTTTTCGTGCACTTGCACTTTATATTGATACTACATATGGTATCATTGCTATTGTGACAATCTAAAAGGTTATTTTTTATTCTATTAGCTATAAGATCCAGGGAGATATTCTACCTTTTTTTTTTTTTTTTACTCATTTAAACATATATATTTTTAAACATATTTAACTTGAATTTAACAGCTCCCATCAGACTCTGTCTCTGGGGAAGTTCATGATCTACTGTATCTCATTTTATTTTATTAACCTATTGTAGTTTGCTTATCCCACACAGTCCAATTTCACCGGAACCAAATTAACATCAGGATAGGTTTTTGAGTGTGGGAGGAAATCACCATGGTTGGCACATGCAAACATATGGAAAACATACAAATTACATGCAGATGTTTTGGCTAAACTCACTGGGGTGCTGCAGGCATCAAAAGAGTTAACAAAATGAAAACATTTCCTAGCACACTGCATGACTGACACACATGAAATATGTTGCAAAAGTTAGTAAAAACTATAATACATGGTAGTAATATCAGCAAAATAATTCTGAACACTTGTTTTGAAAGTCTTTTTATAGTATAAATAATTTTGATAAATATAAGTTGGGCCAATTCAGTGAATTTCTAATTAATTAAACAGTAACTTTCTTTTTTTTTTTCCTTTGCAATGAATTTAGCACAAACTACATCAAATTGAATTTACTATAGACAGCAAATATATTTCTGTATCCTTATTGTCCTGGACAAGTTTTCTTTTCAAGTAAAAGCCATGTAACGTACATTTAGAGCACGGTTAGTTGGGATGTGACTTATTAGGGTTCTGGAACCAGCTGATCAGAACAGAGTATGACTTTAAGGCCTTATTCACATGGCGGCCATGTGACGGCCATTTTTGTAACATATGTCACACGGCAATTTTGAGAACACCTTGATTTCAGTATGTCTGTTCACATGTGTTTTTTTTATTTTTTATTTTTATTTTTGCTGAACCATTTATCACATTTGTTAAAAAACTGACATGATCAAACTTTGGCCTTTTTAGGGCCAAATGGACCCAATGGAAATCAATAGATCTGTTTTTAATGGATGTAAAATGGATGGACAGAATTCCTGTTAAAAACAGATTAGTGGGTTGGGTCAAAAAAGACAGACCAATGAAATTCATCCATTTTTCTAATGGTCTGTTAAAAACTAATGCCAATGAATGACCGTCAAAAATGGAAGAATGGAATGGATGCAAAATGGATGCAAAAAATAGACATATTTGTCAGATTTTCATGTTCTTTGGATCCTTCAAAAATGGCATGGTTGTGTGAATAAAGCCTTACTCTGCACTTTTTTTATATTCCCATATACAGTGGGGAAAAAAAAGTATTTAGTCAGCCACCAATTGTGCAAGTTCTCCCACTTAAAAAGATGAGAGAGGCCTGCAATTGTCATCATAGGTAGACCTCAACTATGAGAGACAAAATGAGAAAATAAATCCAGAAAATCACATTGTCTGATTTTTAAAGAATGTGTTTGCAAATTATTGTGGAAAATAAGTATTTGGTCACCTACAAACAAGCAAGATTTCTGGCTCTCACAGACCTGTAACTTCTTCTTTAAGAGGCTCCTCTGTCCTCCACTCATTACCTGTAGTAATGGCTCCTGTTTGACATTGTTAGCAGTATAAAAGACACCTGTCCACAACCTCAAACAGTCACACTCCAAACTCCACTATGGTGAAGACCAAAGAGCTGTGGAAGGACACCAGAAACAAAATTGTAGACCTGCACCAGGCTGGGAAGACTGAATCTGCAATAGGCAAGCAGCTTGGTGTGAAGAAATCAACTGTGGGAGCAATAATTAGAAAATGGAAGACATACAAGACCACTGATAATCTCCCTCGATCAGGGGCTCCACGCAAGATCTCACCCCGTGAGGTCAAAATGATCACAAGGACGGTGAGCAAAAATCCCAGAACCACACGGCTGGACCTAGTGAATGACCTGCAGAAAGCTGGGACTAACGTAACAAAGGCTACCGTCAGTAACACACTACGCCACCAGGGACTCAGATACTGCAGTGCCAGACGTGTCCCTCTGCTTAAGCCAGTACATATCCGGGCCTGTCTGAAGTTTGCTAGAGAGCATTTGGATGTTCCAGAAGAGTATTGAGAGAATGGCATATGGTCAGATGAAACCAAAGTAGAACTGTTTGGTAGAAACACAACTCATCATGTTTGGAGGAAAATGAATGGTAAGTTGCATCCAAAGAACACCATACCTACTGTGAAGCATGGGGGTGGCAACATCATGCTTTGGGGCTGTTTCTCTGCAAAGTGACCAGGACAACTGATCCGTGTACATGAAAGAATGAATGGGGCCATGTATCGTGAGATTTTGAGTGCAAACCTCCTTCCATCAGCAAGGGCATTGAAGATGAAACGTGGCTGGGTCTTTCAGCATGACAATGATCCCAAGCACACCGCCGCCAATGACCTGCAGAAAGCTGGGATTAACGTAACAAAGGTTGCTGTCAGTAACACACTACGCCGCCAGGGACTCAGATCCTGCAGTGCCAGACGTGTCCCCCTGCTTAAGCCAGTACATATCCGTGCCCATCTGAAGTTTGCTAGAGAGCATTTAGATATTCCAGAAGAGTATTGGGAGAATGTCATATGGTTATTATTTATTTATTAAGCTTACTTATATAGCGCCATCATATTCTGCAGCGCCTTACAGACATTGACAGTCACTGTCCCATATAGGGCTCACAATCTACGTTCCCTATCAGTATGTCTTTGGAGTGGTCAGATGAAACCAAAGTAGAACTGTTAGGAACACAACTCGTCGTGTTTGGAGGAGAGTGATTGCTGAGTTGCATCCAAAGAACACCATACCTACTGTGAAGCATGGGAGTGGCAACATCATGCTTTGGGGCTGTTTCTCTGCAAAGGGAGCAGGGCGACTGATCCGTGTACATGAAAGAATGAATGGGGCCATGTATCGTGAGATTTTGAGTGCAAACCTCCTTCCATCAGCAAGGGTATTGAAGCTGAAATGTGGCTGGTCTTTCAGCATGACAATGATCCCAAGCACACAGCCAGGGCAATGAAGGAGTGGCTTCGTAAGAAGCATTTCAAGGTCCTGGAGTGGCCTAGCCATTCTCCAGATCTCAACCCCACAGAAAACCTTTGGAGGGAGTTGAAAGTCCGTGTTGCCCAGCAACAGCCCCAAAACATCACTGCTGTAGAGGAGATCTGTATGGAGGAATGGGCCAACATACCAGTAACAGTGTGTGCCAACCTTGTGAAGACTTACAGAAATGTTTGATCTCTGTTATTGCCAACAAAGGATATATAACAAAGTATTGAGATGAACTTTTGTTATTGACCAAATACTTATTTTCTACCATAATTTGCAAATAAATTCTTAAAAAATCAAACAATGTGATTTTCTGGATTTGTTTTCTCATTTTGTCTCTCATAGTTGAGGTCTACCTATGATGTCAATTATAGGCCTCTCTCATCTTTTTAAGTCGGAGAACTTGTACAATTGGTGGCTGACTAAATACTTTTTTTTTCCCCACTGTACAGTACACCAAGTTTTTTGAAGCTGTACTTAGTTTTATATAGCCCTTAAAGAGCCAAAGCATTATTAACTTTACTCATTTCATCATGTAAAATGTTCTCACTGGCGGATTTTGAGCTTTTTAGGTATATGATATCCTGCAGTAAAAAGAAATTCATAGCACTTCTGATGATTGTTCAATTCAGCGTGATGTCCAGACCAGGCTCGAAGCTCACTAGTTGACATCTACAAGATGAACACTGAAGAAAGTCATAACTGACCGAAAAAATTCATACTTATAACTAAGGAATCATATATTATCTTGATTGTCTTGGACTGTCTACTTGGCGCTATGTATGTAAATAACATCACTTTGAAAGGCATAAAAATTAGGAGTGCTTTGGATTTCTTTTTATTGTACTTGACTGCAAAAAGTCCTCTGCTGGCATCCTGTCTCTCTATAGAGAGTGTTGGAGTATTACTAACTTCTATAATATCCTGCAGGTCTTGTCTAAGCTGCCAAGCATTCAACTTTTAACCAGGCAGCTCCAGCCATGTCAATGTCTCGCTCCTATTTTATGTCAGAACCTAGCTAAGTGTTCCAGTGATACTTATGCATGCAAATGATTTACTGATGCCTTCAATTTGTCTCTTTTCACCATTTATCCATATGCTTGACTTTTTCATCTCTTTCCTGTTACAAATATAGCTGTCTGCTCTATGAATTGCAAACATATCCTAATAGATCAGCTCATTTAATTGACACAGAGGGCAGATGTACAACAGAAACTGTACAGCATGTTGCAATAAATTGCAGGTTCTCTTTTCATGTACACAAAGGAGGTTTGGCTTGCTGCAATTAAGTACAGCTGGTTACAGAAACAAAGCATGCGTCTGTGGATGGATCAGACATGAGGGAACCAACTTCTATTTTCTGGCATTTATCACAGTAAAAGAGAAGAAAAGACATACAATTTTCATTTCAGTTTGCAAACAAACTTTAATAACCTTCATTTCCCGTCTGAGATGACAAGAGCAGTACCAAAGATGCACTTTTACTATAGAGAAAGATTTTAATTCTGCCTCTGAGGATTCTCCCTATAGGAAAACCATCCCTCCCATCATTTCAGATACTAAATACAGGACACTTTGACTGAGACCCCACATGGCAAAATGCAGCTAAAAACACCTGCAGAAAAAATACAGCAAAAACAGGTTCTGTTTTTTTATTCAGCGCTTTTCATTGAGGTTTTGCTGCGTTTTCCTCTGTGTCTTTTCTTCCCTATGAAATCTATTGGGAAAACGCTGGCGATTGCTCAGCTAAAATTAGCATGCTGTGTTTTTCAAAAGTGTAGCCTTTCCATGGCGTTTCTTTTTCTACAGTGTGTGTGTGAAAGATCCTCAGTGCGCCAACACCGCTTTGGCCACACCTGAGACTTCTTTCCTAAAAACACCACACTCACCGCCAGTGAGTGCTGGGTCCACAAGATAAATACAAGACAAGCTTTCTAAATTTTATATATTTATTAACCCCTAAATGGGTCGGTATTAACATCTAACACAATGCAGTTCAGAACACATATGTAGATATATGCAAGCATTAACAGTTACTAGTTACAATATACAGTGCAATAAAATAAAAGGGAATAAAAGTGAAATAATTACTTTACCACACATCTCCTTGATGTGGCTCTATAATCCAACCCTCACACATGGCATGTGGGGCTAACCAGTGGAGGCAGCGTCATTAACTCCAGCATCTCAGCAACTCATCACAGTAGCCTCTCCTCATAGTAGCATCTTCATAGTAATCTCTCAGTGGTAGTCTCAGCCCAATCTTATATACCCTTTATGCCACCTCCCAGAATGAGGTCACCGGCGACGGCAAGTCTGATTGATTAATGCACTCAAGTCCAGATTCTTTGTATGGAGCTGAGACCAAGTGAAATGATACAATGTTATCAGCCGTATCTGATCAACAGCCCAGGCTGAACAATGCATGTTTATTTGATCAACCAGGTCTATGTAGGAATACAATGGAGCCATTCTGGGATGGATACAAAGACCTATGGTCACAATGTTGCCACTACTGACCATACACCTAGGATTAGAGCTGTGCACATTATGAGTACAGGGAAGTAAGAGGGAGATACGCTACCCAGGGATCAAAATGCAGCTTTGAGTTATAGCCATATTTGAGCGGAATCATCACACCTCCCTCTTTAGAGCGTGCACGGAGGAAGGCGGATCCGGTGATCACCTTCCGCAGGCACCTTAGTGGCCTGACCGCGATACCCTTCCTCTCTCTAGTCTGACCAGGGACACCTCTAAGGCTCAGGCCCTGAGCCACGTACGCTTGGCTACCTCCCCGCCTGCTCTGGGTCCGCCCTCTGAGTGCTGGCATCCCGTGGAGCCACACTCATGACCCCAAGTCTTTGGGACACCAGCTCAGAGACCCCATCCCGGCGGTCTCTCAGGGTCTCTCTCACACTAGCCGCTAGTTGGGAGAGTTCTAGGGGATTCTGCACCTCCCCCTTTGCTTTCAAACCTAGGGGCACCTCTGGTTCTGGCACAGGTATGTTTGGACCCTGTCCTCCCTCCCAGATGCCTTGCCCCTTTGGGTCTACACCCTGTTCCTCCTGTACTTGGGTGGGTGATGGTGATACCTTGGGCAAATGACTGAGATCATGCTTCCCCAAACCATCCCCCCACAATACATTGACAGGTAATACATTGGACATACCCTCTTCTTGGATCACACCTCCAGTACCCCATTCCATCTGCACTTGGGCCATGGGCACTCCTGGAATAGAACTGGACAGAAGAGACGTGTATGTCTCATACCGGCCGGACTCCTCCGGCTTCAAGGGAGTGAGGCTAGTCATGGCGGTCTCAGCACCGACTCCAGGTGGTGTAGGCAACGGTTCAAGGGTCGGAACGCCCTCCACCCTTGTAGCACTCTGGCTGCGGGCTAACACCGCACTACCAGCAGTCCGTCCCTCACCTGAATCGGCCATGAGATCCCCATAGCCTACCTGACCACCTGGCACATGGTCAGCAGTTGGGTGCTTATCAGATGCACTGGGCGAAATAGTAGAAGTCGTTTCCAGTGACTCAGAAGAGCTACCCTGTACACTTTCACAACAAGCATTGGCAATTACATTGACAGTACATTCAATAACAATTGTTAATTCACACCGGGGCTCAATGAGATCTGTGGTAGACATATTAACAAGCTGGGAGGGAGACGTCTCCGCAGATGTGGGTGTGTCTACAGACAAGGTCTCACTGGCTCCTAGCACGGGAGTGAACAAAGCATCAATAACGTTTTTGCTGAGCTGGGTTGCAGGAAGCTCATTTGCATCTTCCCTGCTCTCAGCTGAAGGCAACTCATTAGCATTTACACTTACTGCCATGGGAAGTATCTCAGAGGGGGGGTTACAGGCCCTCTCTGCAGATATGACAGACATATTATCAAAATTCATCATAGACAGCTTATCACAGTAAATTGGGGTGCTTCCCACCCCATATTGGGACATCATAAGTCCTAAATCAGATCCCAACAGTACATTAGCCGGCAAATCAGTCAATAGTCCCACAGTCCACATTCCTTTTCCTGCACCCCAGTCCAGATACACAGATGGGCCACCTGCTGTGGCTTGGGAAGCAGGGAAGTTCTCAGGGCGGTTGGGGCACTCCTCCTTGAAATGTCCTGTCTGGTTACAGGCATGGCACTGCCGCACCTCCCCTTGGGGTTTGAGGAAGGTCACCCGGGCGCCCAGAGTTCTTGGGACAGGGGAGGGACCACCCGGGGCATAGTTTGTCTCACCCGACCTGACGACAGACGGCTGTGGTGAACTCCGGCCTGGCTTCTCCTTCCAACTTGAGGGTCTCTGCAGGGTTGTTGGAGTTTGCGCAGGGGCGGTTTGTGCCTGCTGGGAGAGCTCCATCCTTTTGAGCTCAAGCTGAAACTGCAGCTCAGCCTGCCGTTCTGCTGCCTCACGATCAGCCTGCCGTTCTGCTGCCTCACGATCAGCCTGCGTTCTGCGGCCTGCCATTCTTGTTCTACAGCCTCCAGAAAACGGCACAACACCTGCAGGTATGTGTTAGGGTCACTGGTGCCTACTTGCTGCAGGGCCATTTGCCAGTATGAAGCCATTCCCCCGACAAGGCTGGGGCTACTGGTCCCTCCTGGTGAAGTAATCCTTGGGACCGGGCTGCTTGCCGCACTTCCTGACCTAGCCCCAAAATCAGGACTCTGCTCGATTCTCTGCATGGCTGTGGCTGCCTCCATTTCAGCCATACGCGCAGGATCTCCAAAAGCCTGGTTCTGCAGTTCTGGGGCTCTGCTTCTGAGCCCACTAGCCATCCACTGGTATTTGCCAAATAAAAGATAGGATAGAATACAAAGAGTAAGGGAGGGGAACAGCGCTGTATCAAACTTTCACTGTATCTTAATGCTTGCTTTAATACCGAGCTTGTCTCATAGGATTACCATAATCCCCAGCGTCTGAGTGATAAAGGTCACCAACACACGCTGTTTATCCTAAGATCCCACCGCTGCCACCAATGTGAAAGATCCTCAGTGCGCCAACACCGCTTTGGCCACACCTGAGACTTCTTTCCTAAAAAAACCACACTCACCGCCAGTGAGTGCTGGGTCCACAAGATAAATACAAGACAAGCTTTCTAAATTTTATATATTTATTAACCCCTAAATGGGTCGGTATTAACATCTAACACAATGCAGTTCAGAACAGATATGTAGATATATGCAAGCATTAACAGTTACTAGTTACAATATACAGTGCAATAAAATAAAAGGGAATAAAAGTGAAATAATTACTTTACCACACATCTCCTTGATGTGGCTCTATAATCCAACCCTCACACATGGCATGTGGGGCTAACCAGTGGAGGCAGCGGCATTAACTCCAGCAGGGATCAAAATACAGCTTTGAGTTATAGCCATATTTAAGCGGAATCATCACAGTGTGGATGAGATTAAACAAAATCTTGTTCACTTTGCTGGTACTGTAAAACACAATGTTTTTTTCCAATGCTGCATTTCCATGGGGCTTTAGCCTAGAAGGGGTATTTCATGGGAAAAATTCTGGGCGAAATAATAATCAGAATGTTCTAGAAAAAGAAACAGTGATACTCATTCTCACCAATCCTCAGTGCTTCCATTCCGATGCTGCCCTGGTCCCAGCTGAGCAGGCATTTCCAGTATTTTCTGTATGTCAAGCAGGACCAGGAAGAAAAGAGCAGTGGGGAATAGGACCCAGACAGCATGGGACTGGACTGTTGGGGATCAGTAAGAGTGAGTACTAATATTATTTATTTCTGTAGTACATGGTTATTATCAACACAGTTATGGGCACTAAATAAAAATAAATAGCTAATTAATATGAAGAAATAATCTAATAAATAATAAAATAATTATACAATAATGATATATTTAATAAAATTGTGCAATAGTCCTTCTCCTTGCACCAGTGAGATGGAGCACAATATAATGTTCATCTGGCTGGGCCCAGTGGCAAACTCCTTTGCATGCAACGAACCACTTACGGAACAGCTGCCAGAAACACTGCCCCTCTTGTAGACTGCCTGCTGGAGCTATTCAATGGTGGAGGGAGGGAGACATACATATTGGAGACACCAGGTCTCTTCAGGTGACTTCTGAATTAGCTGCTATGTATGTGTACATGAGGAAAATAATTATTTCTGGCCACTATGTAATGTTTGTTTTCTGCATTCCATAAGTAAGAGAATGGAAACTAGCTGCTATGATGTTGTAAGGCAGTGGAAATCACCACCTTCAATAAAATGGCCTTAGGTGAGTGACTTTCTTAGGTCCTTACCAGTGCCGTAACTAGGAATGGCTGGGCTCCAAGGCGAACATTTGACATGGGGCCCACCCTGAACCAGTTACGGGTCCCCAAACAGTAAAATATGCTCAACAGTGGCCCCCACACAGCATTATATGCTCCACAGTGGCCCCCATAGAGCATTATATGTTCTACATTGCTCCCCACACACACAGTATAATATGCTACCCACAATGGCCCCACACAGTATAATATGCTCCACACAGTGGCCCCCACCCTGTATTATATTCTCCCCGCAGTGGTCCCCGCCCAGTATTATATGCTTCCCACAGTGGCCCCCACCCAGTATTATGTGCCCCCTACAGTGGGCCCCACCCAGTATTATATGCTCCCTACAGTGGCCCCCACACAGTATTTTATGCCCCCCACAGTGTCCCCCACCCAGTATTATATGCTCTACAGTGGCCCCAACCCACTAGTAGATGCTTTACAGTGGGCCCCACCCAGTATTATATGCTCTACAGTGGCCCCCACCCAGTATTATATGCTCTACAGTGGGGCAATGTGGGCAGGTTGGTTTTAGACAAAATGTGGCCCTTGACAAAATTTAAAGAGGGGCCCAAAATGCTGAAATATTTGAGATCCTAAAGTAATATTTTCCACTCTTGTGTCTCGTTTTGTGCCCTTGCACAGTAGAAATGCCCTCTGTCATGCCCTCTCAAAAAAGTGCACATTTTTATTGTATGAGAGCACAAAAAGGGTTGCAAAATACAACCCCTTTCTTCTACCCCTAAATAGTAATAGCAACTAACTTTATGCCCCAACACAATAAAAATGCCCACCTTGGTGCCCCCAATAGGAAAATAACTTCCGCTTTATAGCAAAATAGTGGTTCCTAATAACCCGAAAGTGCCCCATAATAGCCAGACAGTGCCTCCTAATAGTCAGACAGTGCTCCCTAATAGGAAGACGATGTCCTAATAGTGTAGTAAAATCACCTTAAAGCCAGACAGTGTCACCCTTCTAGTGCTCCTAGAAGTCAGTTTAGTGCCTCCCATATCCAGAAAGTGCCCCAGTGAAGCAGTGATCCCTTTTTTTTCCTCAGAAAATATTAAAAATACTACTCACCTATCCCCTGAGGTGTAGAGCAGCTGAGGGCTCTGTAGTCAGCTTCACAGCACAGGCAGCGCAATGCGATGACGTCATTGTGCCGCCTGGTACAGTTGAATCTGGTGCTTTCCACGAGACCCAGAGGACCAGGCCAGAAGTTTAGATCTCCAGGGGGCCCTTGTGGGGATTATTTTTCACAATGAAACAATGTACTATTGATTTATGCAAAGTTTGCTGATGACCATTGACCATTTATGTTTTATTGCTCTGTCATTTCCACAGTGCAGGGTCTTTTGTTAACTGATTGGAAGGATGAATCTACGTTGTTCACTAGTGCATATTTTTTAACCGACTGTTTTAAAATTTATTGCAAAAAAACTTTATTAGTTGAATTGTGTTATATCCCAAATTGAGTTTTTTAGGCATAAATATAGATGACCTATTCTCAGGATAGACCATTAAAAAGAATCTGCCAGGGCGATTTGGGACGCTAAACCACCAAGTCCTTATGGACCAGGGGTTTAGTGTCCCAAATCCCTGTTATAAAGCCATCCATGCCCGCAATAAAAATAAAAAAGCTTTTTACTCACCCTGTTGCTGTACTCCTTGCACCAGCGCAGTTCTTCACTGAAGGCAGAGGAGTAAACCTCGGCTTCAGGTCCCATGTCCCGTACCTCTGATGCTTGCACAGGAAGCTGGGGTGTACGTCCTCGGCTTCACTGAAGAACTGTGCAGGTGCCGGGAGCACCAGAGATGAAAATCATCGCACTGATCTCTAGGAAAGTATAAAGGTTTGTTTGTTGGTTTGTTTGTTTGTTTGTTTGTTTTTAAATGTGGGCACGGATGGATTTAGAACAGGGTAATTTGGGACACTAAACCCCTGTGGACCAGCGGGTGGTTTGGTATCCCAATTCGACCTGACAGGTGCAAATCAGCTGATTAATGTGACCCAGATGAGTGGTGTATGCTATATACTAACAGTGGCTGTGCTGAGTATTGCAGCTTTGTATCATTCAAGTGAATCTCTCCACAATGTACAGTACATGCATCTCAACATATCAGGAATAACTCCTTTCTAATAATATCTTTTTTAGATCCACTAAACATTCATTACTATTTTGTTCAAAAACAATTCTTCCCACAACGGATTTGTAGAGCAATACTAAGGTTCTAATTTCTCTCTTAGTACAATAAACATAACTAATCTTTTAAGAATCCCTTTATATTAGGAGGCACTAATGATGGTAATTAGCACTATTGTAAAATATTGTTGTCTATAATAACAGTAACAGCTACTATTTTGCTATGTCTGGGGCATATTTCACTGAAGTTAATTTTGTAAGGTCATATCATATCAGGAAGATAAACTTGGCAAAAGGAGAAGACAGTACTGAAGTAATCCTTTCCTGTTTGCCTATACTGTAGTTCAAAAATACCAGCAGATACATACGCAATTGGCTTCCTTCAGACAGTAAATTTTCAGATCAGTCAATCACATCTGTATTTGGCGAGCACCCAAATATCTAATTACATATATTAAAGAATAGGTTTAAGTATTAATCTGTGAATATAACATATTTCAGCAAATAAATGTTTGTATAATGAGAAGTTGTACAATTTTCTTTTTCCATAATTGTGTCAATTTCTCAGAGTTCTCTAGATCTCTGCTTGCTTCATTGGTTGTTTACTTCTGGTGGATAAAAATCAGTCCATGATTATGTGATTGACACATAGGTGCATGGCTTCTTACTATACAGGTGTCTGTTTACTGTGCTGTCACTGTGACTGTAACGTACTGTGCACCTGTGTGTTCATCACATGACCTTGGACTGATTTTTATCCAATATCTAATATACAGTCATGGCCAAAAGTTTTGAGAATGACACAAATATTATATTTTCACATGATCTGCTGCCCTCTGGTTTTTATGTGTGTTTGTCAGATGTTTTTATCACATACAGAAATATAATTGCATTCATATTATGAGTAACAGAAGCTTATATTGACAGTTAGAATGAGTTAATGCAGCAAGTCAATATTTGCAGTGTTGACCCTTCTTCTTCAGGACCTCTGCAATTCTCCCTGGCATGCTCTCAATCAACTTCTGGACCAAATCCTGACTGATAGCAGTCCATTCTTGCAGAATCAATGCTTTAATTTTGTCTGAATTTGTTGGTTTTTGTTTGTCCACCCGTCTCTTGATGATTGACCACAAGTTCTCAATGGGATTAAGATCTGGGGAGTTTCCAGGCCATGGACCCAAAATCTCTATGTTTTGTTCCCTGAGCCATTTAGTTATCACCTTTGCTTTATGGCAAGGTGCTCCATCATGCTGGAAAAGGCATTGTTGAGCGCCAAACTGCTCTTGGACGGTTGGGAGAAGTTGCTCTTGGAGGACATTCTGGTACCATTCTTTATTCATGGCTGTGTTTTTAGGCAAGACTGTGAGAGAGCCGATTCCCTTGGCTGAGAAGCAACCCCACACATGAATGGTTTCAGGATGCTTTACAGTTGGCATGAGACAAGACTGGTGGTAGCGCTCACCTCTTCTTCTCCGAATAAGCTGTTTTCCAGATGTTCCAAACAATCGAAAAGGGGATTCATCAGAGAAAATGACTTTACCCCAGTCCTCAGCAGTCCACTCCCTGTACCTTTTGCAGAATATCAGTCTGTCCCTGATGTTTTTTCTGGAGAGAAGTGGCTTCTTTGCTGCCCTCCTTGAGACCAGGCCTTGCTCCAAGAGTCTGCGCCTCACAGTGCGTGCAGATGCACTCACACCTGCCTGCTGCCATTCCTCAGCAAGCTCTGCACTGCTGGTAGCCCGATCCCGCAGCTGAAACACTTTTAAGAGATGGTCCTGCCGCTTGCTGGTCTTTCTTGGGCGCCCGGGAGCCTTTTTGGCACCAATGGAACCTCTCTCCTTGAAGTTCTTGATGATGCGATAGATTGTTGACTGAGGTGCAATCTTTCTAGCTGCAATACTCTTCCCAGTTAGGCCATTTTTGTGCAGTGCAATGATGACTGCACGTGTTTCTTTAGAGATAACCATGGTTAACAGAAGAGAAACAATGATGGCAAGCACCAGCCTCCTTTTAAAGTGTCCAGTGGTGTCATTCTTACTTAATCATGACAGATTGATCTCCAGCCCTGTCCTCATCAACACCCACACCTGTGTTAATGGAGCAATCACTGAAACGATGTTAGGTGGTCCTTTTAAGGCAGGGCTGCAATGATGTTGAAATGTGTTTTGGGGGATAAAGTTCATTTTCTAGGCAAATATTGACTTTGCAAGTAATTGCTGTTAAGCTGATCACTCTTTATAACATTCTGGAGTATATGCAAATTGCCATTAGAAAAACTGAAGCAGTAGACTTTGTAAAAATTAATATTTGTATCATTCTCAAAACTTTTGGCCATGACTGTACAAAAACATTTATTTGGTGAAACTGGACAACCCCTTCAATAAAAAGTTCTTTCCTACTTATTAATCAGTGTTCAGAGTAATATTACAATATAATAATAGTATACAATTGTAGGGAACTGCCATTTCTACTAGTATATAATGTATCTGGCTTCTTTGCCCCTGCAGTTTGGCTTCAGAGACCCCAGGCATTTAGTGCAAGTTTTGTTTTGTAAATACAGTGAGTCAGACACATGTGAGGCAGAGCTGCTGGGGGGAGAGATAATACTCATACCCCCCCCCCAAATAGGGCTACATTTGGAGGCACTGCTGAGATTTAGAAGTGGGAATAGTCATTGATATGGAGAAGCGATATAGCTCAGAGGGGAACCTCCCACTAGCTACTACATGGGATTACCGACCTCCTGTTCCTCCCCTGGTTCAGGTAAAGGAAGAACCCCGCTCAGCCAGTTACCCCCCCAGTATGGCCGTCGCTAGCAGTTCCTCTAGTGACAGTGCTATTAGCACTTTAGCCAGGCTGACTGAAATGTTAGCTCAGGGCCTGCAGGCCACTCACTACAAGAAACTAAAAGTATTCTCTGGTAATGTCCCAGTACCACAAGGGGAGGAAAACTTTGAGATATGGAAAGAACATACTCTCCAATGCCTGAAGGAATGGTCTTGCTCTGAAGAAGGCAAGCGGCAGCGTATCAGTGAAAGTTTGCGGTCTCCTGCTGCAGAATTGATCCGCTTGTACAGAGACTCTCATGAAGGAGTGAGTGCATTGGACTATATACAAGTACTGTCTGATCACTTTGAGCCATACTATGACCTTGCCCAGATGGTTACTGATTACCGAATGGTTCGTCAAAAAGAAGGGGAAAATGTCTCTACTTTTATTAACCGTTTACAGCTACTTCTTTCACGTCTGGTGTACCACGCAGCTATATCTACTTCAGAGGTAGACGCTATGAGAACCAGTCAGTTGGTGAGAGGGTTACAACCTCATCATCCTCTTGCTCAAGTACTCAAGGTCTTACTATCTGATAGAGTCCTTCCATTTCCTGACTTAATGAAGTTAGTGAAGAAACAAGAAGCTGACATTAGTTTTAGTACCCCTAAGAAAGCGAAAAGCATCTCTAAAGAAGATGTTGTTCCTAATTCAAACAAGGACAAACCAGCGGAGCGGTCAGAACTTAGACAGTCCGCCACTCCACCCACTGCCACTCAATGGAGGAAGGATGCTAGAACCTGTTATAAATGTGGTCAGACGGGCCATACTGCCAGACAGTGTACGGAGGACAGTGAGGGATTGAGACACAGTGCTGTCTTCTC
Organism: Leptodactylus fallax; assembly: GCA_947044405.1. Classification (NCBI taxonomy): domain Eukaryota; kingdom Metazoa; phylum Chordata; class Amphibia; order Anura; family Leptodactylidae; genus Leptodactylus; species Leptodactylus fallax. Next base: position 8,518,817 of record CAMRHE010000024.1, read on the forward strand.
TATTCAGAATCAAAGACACCGAAGGAAGGCGGGCCGAGTAAAGACCAGAGGCGCTATCGCGGGCTCCAGGTCCGTTGTCAAAGTCACTGTCAATGGTCATGCCGCTCCTGCCCTGTTTGATACAGGATCTCAAGTGACCCTGATTTATCGCTCGTTCTACCAAAAGTATCTGAGGGATATACCTCTTCAGTCTACAGGACAAATGAAATTGTGGGGGCTTAATTCAGGATCATATCCTGTAGATGGCAGCCTACAAGTAGTTATAGCTGTCCCTGAATTAGAAGATCAGAGTGTCGCTCCCATGAAGATTACGGCTCTTGTCTGTCCTGATACAGGGGATTCTTGTGCAGCTCCTGTGATACTTGGCACTAATTGTCCCGCAGTGCATTATGCTTTTCAGAAGTTTCTTGGAAGAGATTGGAACCCTGCAGCTCAGCCGGTGAATATATCTTCTGATCTTAGAGAACTCTGTGATGCCCTGTCTACTGGCTATCGACATGGAATGGTATATCATATCGGTGAGAGAACCGTGGAAGTTCCTGCCGGCGGGGAGAGAGTTCTGAGAGTAGCCTCCAGCATTGCTCCCGATTTGCTTGAAGGGGGGAGTTATGTCCTTATGGAAACCCCTGAAGAAATGATTAACCAGAATGGCTGGATGGTGATCCCAGAGAGAAAGGACTGGAGAAATAAAGTGGAGTTATCTACCTGTGTGACAGTGAGGAACTGTTCACCGCATCCGATTGTAATTGGACCATACCAGAATGTGGCCCACTGCTACCCTGTGCTTGGAGTAAATCCATACGCTGAAGTGTGCAGGATTCAAATCCGAGATGCAATCCCTAATCTCAATCTTGACTTGAGTGATCCACATTTACCAGAGGCCTGGAATCAGCGACTGACACAGAAGTTGTCTGAATTATCGGAAGTGTTCTCCATGGATGATATGGATGTAGGTTGTGCTAAAAGTGCTCAACACACTTTCCGATTGACCGATTCTACTCCCTTCCGGGAGCGACCACGGAGAGTTGCTCCAAAGGATGTTGATGAGTTAAGACAGACTCTACAGCAAATGAAAGGTCAGGGGATCATTGTGGACAGTAAGAGCCCCTATGCCTCACCTATTGTGGTGGTAAGAAAAAAATCTGGAGCAATTCGCCTATGTGTGGATTACAGAACTCTGAACCGGAGAACCTTACCTGATCAGTATACACTGCCGAGAATTGAAGAAGCTCTGGAAGCTCTGAATGGAAACTGTTGGTTCACAGTGCTGGACCTAAGATCGGGATACTATCAAGTCCCAATGGCACCTGAGGATCAGGAAAAGACAGCCTTCATATGCCCCTTGGGTTTCTTTCAGTTCACTCGTATGCCGCAAGGTACAAAAGGTGCGCCAGCAACGTTCCAAAGGTTGATGGAAAGAGTGTTAGGTGATTTAGTGCCCCGGGAATGCCTTGTATATCTTGATGACATTATTGTGTTTGGAAAGACGCTGGAAGAACATGAAGAACGACTCATGAGAGTACTCCATCGCTTAAAAGAAGAGGGGCTGAAGTTGTCGGCTGACAAATGCAAATTTTGTAGATCTTCGGTCACTTATGTAGGTCATATTGTTTCTGCTGAAGGAGTTGCTACCGATCCTGGTAAGATTGAAGCTGTGGTGAATTGGCCCCGACCGCAAAATATTACGGAGTTGCAATCTTTCTTGGGGTTTTGTGGATTCTATCGACGATTTGTGGAAGGATATTCAAAAATTGCTCGAGCCCTCCTCGACCTGTTGAAGAGTGATGCAGGAGATCCGGGAAAGAAGAAAGGGTCTTCCAAAAGCCTTTTTGGCGATAGGTGGACTGCGGATTGTGAAGAAGCATTTAAGTTGTTGAAGAAGAAATTGACAGAAGCTCCCGTTCTGGCTTATGCTGATGCACAGAAGCCATATGTGCTACATGTAGATGCCAGCTTTGAAGGATTAGGTGGCGTGCTGCACCAAGAATACCCGGCCGGGTTACGGCCCATAGCTTTCATAAGTCGAAGTCTTTCTCCCAGCGAGAAAAATTATCCAGTACATAAATTGGAGTTTTTGGCGCTCAAGTGGGCCATTGTTGATAAATTACATGACTATTTATACGGAGCCACGTTTGAAGTAAGAACAGACAACAATCCACTAACATACGTTTTGTCAACCGCTAAGCTCGATGCTACAGGACATCGCTGGTTGGCAGCTTTATCCAACTACCAATTCACACTCAAGTATAAATCGGGGCCTAAGAACATTGGGGCAGATGCTCTATCAAGACGGCCTGGATTACCTAGTCCGGAAGTAGTGGATGAATGGGAAGAAGTGCCAAGTCCTGGAGTAGGAGCTTTGTGTGCCATGGCTGCTGTAGTTGAAGACCGAGTAGCCTTTTCTGAAACTCGGCTTATTGACTCTATTGGGGGAGGTCCCGAAGCTGTACCAGACATGTTTGCCTACCCTGCCGCTTTAGGATCCTTTGAGAGTTGTTCTATATCTTCAAAGCGAATGATCTGGAGTCAAAAGACTGATCCTTTAATTGGACCTCTTTATCAAGCAGTGAGTTCTCAAGACAGAGAAATGTTAAAGACATCCCTACCCTCTGAATGCAGTCAACTTCTACGAGATTGGGAGAAGTTTGAAATAGACAATGGCCTACTTTATCGTGTGGTGCTGTATCATGATCACCCTGGAAGGCGCCAACTAGTTATTCCAAGCTGCTTTCAGAAGATGATTTTCCGAAGTCTGCATGATTATCATGGTCATTTGGGACCTGAGAAGACTTATGGCCTAATACAAGACCGATTCTACTGGCCCAAAATGAGAGATACCGTGACTCGTCTGTGTAGGTGCTGTCGCAGATGTTTGCAGAGGAAGACTGTCCCGGTTCGAGCGGCCTTCATGGGACACTTGAAGAGTTCGGGCCCCATGGATCTTGTCTGCATAGACTTCCTTTGTATTGACAACGACTCCAGAGGATTTGGAAATGTATTGGTGGTGACTGATCACTTCACACGATATGCTCAAGCCTTTCCGACTAAGGATCAAAAAGCAGTCACTGTTGCAAGAGTGCTTTGGGAAAAGTATTTTATCCATTATGGCTTACCACACCGGTTGCATTCTGATCAAGGCCGGGATTTTGAGAGTAACCTGATCAAAGAGTTACTTCAGTTGTTGAACATCCGCAAAAGTCGGACGACGCCTTACCATCCAGAGGGAGATGCCCTTCCTGAAAGATTTAACAGGACTTTACTTGATATGCTTGGTACCTTACGAATTGAGGATAAGCGATCCTGGAGTCGAAAAGTGGAGGCTATGGTGCATGCCTATAATAGTACAAGGCACGAGAGCACAGGATATTCACCATACTTTCTGATGTTTGGAAGAGAGCCTAGGCTACCTATTGACATCTTGTTGGGAGTCTCTACCGATGGTATCAGTCATCGAGATCATTACCGATACGTGGCACGTTTGAAAGAAACGCTTAAGAGTGCTTATCAGCTGGCTGAGGAAAATGCGGCCAAAGTGAATGAAGAAAATAAAAGGAGATTTGATCTTCGAGTAAGATACCGAGAATTGAACCCTGGGGACCATGTTCTGCTACGGAATTTGGGAGCATCTGCAAAACATAAGCTGGCTGATCGATGGCGGAGTGAACTCTTTACAGTGGTAGATCGGTTGCCTGGAATACCAGTCTACAAGATAAAAGGACGGGACGGGAGGATCAGGACTTGGCATAGAAATCATTTGTTGCCTGTACCTCAGATTGATGGTATGGATATCTCCAATGATGGCTCGGCCTGCGATTCTCCACAGTCCTTAGCCGATATTCCACCTGACCTTCCTGAAACTCCTGAGAGTGATTGGACTGTGGCTCCTGAAGTTCCTAGATCACCAGTATCTTCTCCTTCAGGGAGACCTATGAACCCTCAAACTCCAGAATTCGTACCTAGATCTGTGTCTACAGATGAGCAGGGATCTAGCTCTCCTACGCCACCAGCACCATCCCCTCCCATGGCAGACAACCCTAGTTTAGGGCCTGGACATGCTAGTTTACCTCAGAGAGAGGTACGGAGAGGAGAGAGAATTAGACACCCTCCACCTATGCTGACATATGATAGTTTGGGGGACCCCAGATTTACTACTCAGCCTCATTTATACCATGCTTGGGTGGGTGCAGTGTCCACTTTGGTCAATATGTTACCAATTTTCGCTCCTGCTGGCATGTATACCTATTAACCTGTTGTGACTCTGTAAATGCAAAAGCAACCATATTGATATTGTCATTGGTAATGTTGACTGTATACTATGACTTTGTATGTCTTTGACGTGACGTAAAGATTTCACCAGAGGGAGAGTGTAGGGAACTGCCATTTCTACTAGTATATAATGTATCTGGCTTCTTTGCCCCTGCAGTTTGGCTTCAGAGACCCCAGGCATTTAGTGCAAGTTTTGTTTTGTAAATACAGTGAGTCAGACACATGTGAGGCAGAGCTGCTGGGGGGAGAGATGTGAGCAGAGCTGCTGAGACAGACATGTTATGTCTGGGGGAGTCTAAGAGCCACTTGTTCCTCTTTACTTCACAGTATATAGTTAGGTATGTGTTACCCCCTATATACTCACAGGACCTAGCTAGTAACTGTAGTTAGGGATCCATATATATATATAGTTCAGGACAGTGATAGGTTAGGCTTCCGAAGGCCAACTAGCTAGTTAGAGGCCCGGTGGCACTAGTAGTTTAGCTGGCAGGTTAAGGACTCAGTGTTAGGGTAGTCAGGCCTGCATCTACTGCCGTCACCGTCGCCCTGTTTGCTGCCTGTGAAGAATCTCACCATCATCATCATCATCTCCTGATCGGCTGTCTGTCATCTCCTGGAAGAATCCGAGGATCCACAGTCATCCACAGGGGCCCCTGCATCTCTTCTGTTGCCTGGAGGTATTGTGCACTGGACTCTTGCTATATATCTATATATATACCCGGGTATATAACCTAAGACGGTTGAGGACTTGCTGGTTGTTGTAGTATTGCTGTGTTCTGAGTATATTTTATGTATGTATTATTACCCTGTTGATTCTTATAAAGCTACTGTTATAACCTTATGTGGTATCTGTATGTATTCTTCAGACTGTGAGATTAGTACAGTGATCCTTGTTAAGGCTACTAACTGTACTTCATGGGTAAGTCCCAGGAAGAGATCCTCCCTGTAATACAGAAGCTCTATCCTGGGTGGAGGCACTGATATATTTCATATATGTTCCCACTCTTCCCTTCAGCGAAGGCTTCAGGTCCCATTATACACACAGGTCAGCGCCAGAGTCTGTTGCGGGAGGGATAATACTCATACCCCCCCCCAAATAGGGCTACACAATATATACTACATACAATATTTCACAGTGGCTTTGGCCACTTTCACAGGGTCAGAATTGGTTAAGTATTTTGCATAAGTATTTGTAAAGTGAAACCAAAAGTGGAAAAAGTATAGTAGAAACATTTGATGTGGCTTACACATGCCATTACAGAATGCAAAATACTGACCCTGTGAAAGCAGCTTAACCCTGTGTCCCTGTGCTGGTTTTAGACAGTGTGGTCCACGGCAAAATTAAAAGCAGGGCCCCAAATGCTGAAATACAAACAACGCCATCATCTTCCAGTGGCGACTCCATTAATAATGCTTCCTTTCTGGCGCTAAAACAGAAATAACAACCTTCATTTTCCCACACACACAATTAATATGAGCACCTTTGTACCGCCTAATAGATTTCTGCAACCACTCGTCAGTTATTATAGCACCTCCTTATAAATAATAGTCCCTGCTTATAAATAATATTACACCCTTATCAGTAATAGCTCTCTTATAAATGATAGTTACTGTTTATAAATAGTGCCCTGTATCAGTAATAGTCCCCCTTATCAGTAACAATCACCCCTTAAAAAAAATAGTGATCCCTTATAAATAGTTCCCTCTTATTAATAATAGTCCTCTATTAAATAAGTTACCCTTATAAATAATACTCCCCATTATCACTAATAATCCCCTTAGAAATAATAGCCCCCTTTATAAATAATATCCCACTTAATTATACCCCCTTATAAATAAAGCTCCCCCTTGTAATAGCTGCTTTATATATAATGGTTACCCCTTTTTATAGGCCTCTTATAAATAGTTCCTCCCTTATAAATAATAGCACAACCTATATTAATATATTTAATAGTTCACCCTAATAATAGTTTCCTCCTTACAATAGCCCACGCTTATAAAGAAGAGCCCCCTTATATATAATAGTTCTCCCTTATATATAATACCCCCCTTCTATATAATTGTTCCCTCTTATACAGTGTTGGACTGAAGGGCCTAGGGCCCACCAGAAGAACTTGTTCTGAGGGATTACCCAACAGCTTCCTCCTAATAGCCTACACCATGGCTCCTTCACTGAAATGTTACATACAGTGGGGAAAAAAAAGTATTTAGTCAGCCACCAATTGTGCAAGTTCTCCCACTTAAAAAGATGAGAGAGGCCTCTAATTGACATCATAGGTAGTCCTCAACTATGAGAGACAAAATGAGAAAACAAATCCAGAAAATCACATTGTCTGATTTTTAAAGAATTTATTTGCAAATTATGGTGGAAAATAAGTATTTGGTCAATAACAAAAGTTCATCTCAATACTTTGTTATATATCCTTTGTTGGCAATGACAGAAGTCAAACTTTTTCTGTAAGTCTTCGCAAGGTTGGCACACACTGTTGTTGGTATGTTGGCCCATTCCTCCATGCAGATCTCCTCTACAGCAGTGATGTTTTGGGGGCTGTCGCTGGGCAACACAGACTTTCAACTCCCTCCAAAGGTTTTCTATGGGGATGAGATCTGGAGACTGGCTAGGCCACTCCAGGACTTTGAAATGCTTCTTACGAAGCCACTCCTTTGTTGCCCCGGCGGTGTGCTTGGGATCATTGTCATGCTGAAAGACCCAGCCATGTTTCATCTTCAATGCCCTTGCTGATGGAAGGAGGTTTGCACTCAAAATCTCACGATACATGGCCCCACTCATTCTTTCATGTCCAAGGATCAGTCGTCCTGGTCCCTTTGCAAAGAAACAGCCCCAAAGCATGATGTTGCCACCCCCATGCTTCATAGTAGGTATGGTGTTCTTTGGATCCAACTCAGCATTCACTCTCCTTCAAACACGACGAGTTGTGTTTCTACCAAACAGTTCTACTTTGGTTTCATCTGACCATATGACATTCTCCCATTACTCTTCTGGAACATCCAAATGCTCTGTAGAAAACTTCAGACGGGCCCGGATATGTACTGGCTTAAGCAGGGGGACACGTCTGGTACTGCAGGATCTGAGTCCCTGGCGGCGTAGTGTGTTACTGACGGTAGCCTTTGTTACGTTAGTCCCATATTTCTGCTGGTCATTCACTAGGTCCCCCCTGTGTGGTTCTGGGATTTTTGCTCACCGTTCTTGTGATCATTTTGACCCCACGGGGTGAGATCTTGCGTGGAGTCCCTGATCAAGGGAGATTATCAGTGGTCTTGTAGTCTTCCATTTTCTAATTATTGCTCCCACAGTTGATTTATTCACACCAAGCTGCTTGCCTATTGCAGATTCAGTCTTCCCAGCCTGGTGCAGGTCTACAATTTTGTTTCTGGTGTCCTTCCACAGCTCTTTGGTCTTCACCATAGTGGAGTTTGGAGTGTGACTGTTTGAGGTTGTGGACAGGTGTCTTTTATACTGATAACAATGTCAAACAGGTGCCATTACTACAGGTAATGAGTGGAGGACAGAGGAGCCTCTTAAAGAAGAAGTTACAGATCTGTGAAAGCCAGAAATCTTGCTTGTTTGTAGGTAACCAAATACTTATTTTCCACCATAATTTGCAAATAAATTCATAAAAAATCAGACAATGTGATTTTCTAGATATGTTTTCTCATTTTGTGTCTCATAGTTGAGGCTTACCTAAGATGTCAATTACAGGCCTCTCTCATCTTTTCAAGTGGGAGAACTTGCACAATTGGTGGCTGACTAAATACTTTTTTTCCCCACTGTATGTGCTGGCTATCCGGCATTACTCAGTATGTTCCCAGTATCGTGACCCCCTATAGTAGTGTGCATGCCCTATTAGCTCCACAGCCGATTCATGCACAGGACTGTATGGGGAATGACATGGCCATGGAGCATACATGTGTGTGCAAGATTATAGTGAGGGAGTTGTGATGCAGACATAGCACACAGGGCTGCCAGCAGATATTTTGACCACCCAAACACAGTATAATGCTCTACATGCTATATAATGCTCTACAGTATAAAATGATCCCCTGGTCCCCCCACAGTGGCCCCACATGGTATATAATGTTCCATAGTGGATCCACACAATATAAAATGCTTCACTGAGCCCCCCATAGTGGTCCCGCATGGGAAATAATGCTCCACATAGTATAATATGCTCCCCAGAGCCCCAACACAGTATACTACTCCACAGTTGCCCCACACAGTATAATACTCCTTAGTAGCCCCACACAGTGTAATGCTCCACAGTGCTCCCCCAGTATAAAGCTGCACAATGGCCCCACATGGTATAATGGTCCACATTGGCCCCACACAGTATAATGCTCCACATTGGCCTCACACAATATAATATGCTCCCCAGAGCCCCCCCAATATAATGCTCCACAGTGGCTCCACACAATATAATATGCTGCCCAGAAGTCCTCCCCAGTATAATATGCTCCCCATAGTGGCCCTACACAGTATAATATGCTCTCCAGATGGCCCCTTAGTATAATTCTCCACAGTAGCCCCACACAGTATAATATACTCCCCAGAGCCTCAAGCCGCTTCAGGCAAACCCCTCCAAATTCGTTTTGATAAATATTCATGAGGTTTGCCCATTCGTTTCACTGCTTTTATTATACACTAGGGTCTCTTCAAAGCCCTGAGTATAACAAACGGAGGTGCGGGGGAGGTGAAGGAAAATAACAAACAGTTATACTCACCTTGCCTCACCTCTCCTGGGCATCCTCTTGCTGCTCCGTTGTCCCCTCTGGCTTCTTCAGGTCCGCAGCTTATGTCACACGTTCCGGACGTCACCAGTGGCGCCAGGGCACCCCACATAGCCATTGAGACCTCACAGGTCTCAGGCATCACAGATCTCAGATGTGACGTTGGCTACAGGCCAGAAATGGCCAGAAGATGACACCAGATCGATTGCCGGATGTCCAGGAGAGGTGAATAAAAGGCTTCTATTGAAAAGAGGCCCTGTGGCACATGACACCGGGCCCCTTTCTGTTGTCGATGTGGCCAGACTTGATACCAGGCTCTTGATCCTGGTACGGGAGCCCTGGGCAATTGTCCAGTCTGCCCCTCCTAACGTCGACCCTGGTCTCTCCATCTGTCTCCCTCAGTCGTTGTCCCCTTTCCTTCTCCATACACTTCTATCTCTAGTTTGTAGATTTCCCTGAGTTTGAGTAGAGACTAATTGCCATACACTGCAGTTCATACAGTATGTTCAAGAAAATCTGATCTCTCCCTAACGTTCTTTGGCTCAGAAACAACCCCAGAATAATGCAGTACACATGTAGAGAATTACTGACCTGTGCTGATGTGAATAAAGCACTTAGGCTGAAATAGAAACTGTTAGGATTCAGATGCAAGGTAAGAAATGTACGAGTTTATAGGAGAGCAGCAGCAGAAAAGGGCTGACAGTAAACCCCCCTTCTATTAGGGGCCCCTGGACCTCTAGCAACGGGACCAGGTATAAAGGGAAACGTTTTATGAAAATTTCTTATCAAAACCTGAGCATGAACAGACAGAGCCGGTTCCCAGGTTCGATCCTCAGGTCCATAACCCTTCCAATGAATGAGATATTGAAGAACGCCCCTGACTCTGCGTGAATCAACAGTTCTCAGTACCTCAAACTCCTGATCCCCATCAACTTGACCTAGGACCCAATTTGTGCAACGGGATTTTAAGCCGCAGATTTTTTGAGGAAAGCCACACCTTCTCCCCCACAGAAAAAACAGGACCAGCAGAACAATTTCTATCAGCATTCTTTTCAGAGGTTGATTGGGAATTCTCCAGGTTCGATTGATTTTTCTTCCTCTACGTTTACTTCCGGGTTGTCAGTAGCAGGAGATTGAGAAGAAAAACGAGGATGAAAACCATAATTACAAAAAACGGCGAAGTATTCAGGGCAACATGGTGATGAATTGCAAATTCAGCTAACAGCAAATAAGTTACCCACTCAGACTGATTATCGGAAATGTAACATCTCAGATATTGCTCTAGTGTTTGGTTGAAGCGTTCAGTTTGACCATTTCCATCTCTGGATGGAAAGTGGAAGAAAAAGACAACTGAACCAAGTGACTACAAAAAGCTTTCCAAAATTTAGCGACAAACTGAACGCCTCTGTCAGAAACAACATTGTCAGGGATACCATGAGGTCGAACAACATGATCCATAAACAGTCTGGAGAGAGTCTTGGCATTTGGCAGTTGAGACAGTGGAACAAAATGGCACATTTTACTAAAACGATCAACAACCGTCCAAATGACAGACTACCCTCCAGACACAGGCAAATCAGTAATGAAGTCCATAGAAATATGTGTTCAAGGTCTCTTAGGTATAGGCAAAGGTAGCAACTCACCCACTGGTTGGACCCGAGGAACCTTAGTCCGGGCACAAGTATCGCATGCAGTAGTGGCGAGAAACTAACCTCTTAGTACCAGAGACTCACGGGTGACCACACAAAACCGAATCATGTAGTTCTCTCAACAACCTGAGTCTGAATTGTGGAGGTACAAAAATTTTCCATCTGGCGTGTTCTGAGGGGCCAACTGTTGATTCTCTCTGATCTCAGCAGCCAGATCTGAGGACACGGCAGAAACAACAATTCCCTCAGAAAGAATTTATTCGGGCTCAGAGTCCAGGGTCTGAGAAGGACAAAAACTGTGAGATAAGGCATCAGCTTTAATATTCTTTAATCCAGGTCTGAAGGTAACCACAAAATCAAACCTGGTAAAGAATAAAGCCCATCTCTTGGCTGATTCTAAAAACGTGAGATTCTTATGATCAGTGAGAACAGTAGTGAGAACTGTAATCCTATGTCTGGCTCCTTCTAGGAAATGACGCCACTCTTCAAAAGCCCACTTAATAGCCAACAATTCTCGATTACCAATGTCATAGTTTTTCTCTAAAGGAGAGAACTTATGAGAGAAAAATGCACAAGGTCGTAATTTAGTAAGGGAGGCGGTGCCTTGGGATAACACTGCGCCGACCCCTACCTCAGAGGAATCTACCTCCACTACAAACAGACGAGAGAGATCAGGCTGAACTAAAACAGGAGCTTCAGTAAACGCCTGTTTCAGAGATTCAACGGAAGCGACAGCATCTTGACTCCAATTCAGTAAATCAGCGCCTTTCTTAGTGAGATCGGTTAAGGGTTTGGCTATAGCAGAGAAGTTATGAATGAACTTCCGGTAGTAACTAGCAAAACCCAGAAACCTCTGTAATGCCTTTAAGGAGGTGGGCTGTGCCCATTTTACAATTGCCTGGACTTTGGCTGGATTCATGCGGATCACAGAAGAGGACAAAATTACCCCAAAAAGAACAACTCCTGCACTCCAAAAAGGCATTTTTCCACCTTGGCATATAGGTGATTCTGCCTAAGAACCTAGAGAATCGTCCTGAAATGTTTGTCGTGTGAGTCCCAGTCAGGAGAAAACACAAGTATATCATCCAAATATATGATTACAAAACGTCCAATAAAATTTTGAAAAATATAATTTACGAAATTTTGAAACACAGCAGGTGCGTTACATAAACTGAACGGCATCCACAAATACTGGTGGTGTCCCTCAGGAGTATTAAAGGCAGTCTTCCACTCATCACCCTTATGAATCCGAATAAGGTTACATGCCCCCCGTAAATCGATCTTGGAAAACCATTTAGCGCCAGAGACCTGATTCAGTAAGTCTGGGATGAGTGGAAGAGGATATTGATTTTTTACTTTAATTTTATTCAAACCACGGTAATCTATACAAGGTCTTATTCCTCCATCTTTCTTTTTAACAAAAAAGAATCCAGCGCCTGCTGGAGATGTGGAAGGACGAATATAGCGTTTGAGGAGGGACTCCTTTACATAATCCTTCATAGCCTATCTTTCTGGCTCTGAAAGTTTTTACAAGTGACCATTGGGAAGCTTAGAGTCTGGTACCAGATTTATTGCACAATCATATGGCCTATGAGGCGGAAGCAAATCAGACCCAGACTCAGCAAAAGCATCATTAAAATCGTGAATATAATCTGGAGGAGAAGGTGACACAGAAGATAAGTTCAGAGTAATACAGGATTTAAAACAGTCAGAGCTCCACTGAATCACATCTCCTAGTTTCCAATCAATCACTGGATTATGCACCTGTAGCCAAGGCAAACCCAAGACTGCATCAGTTGGTAAGTTTTCTAGCACAAAAAAAGAAAGAGACTCATTGTGAGCAGTCCCAACATGAATGGTCAGTAAAGGAGTTACAAATCTAGCTGCCTGCTGAGACAAAGGTGTACTGTCAATTGCAGTCACCGATACTGGATTTACAAGAGGGATCAGAGGAACACACAAGGTCTGAGCGACCCGCGAATCCAGAAAATTGGCGGCGGATCCGCAATCTACAAAAGTGGCATCCTGGACACTATTTTCAGAAAATTTAACTTTTAGTGGCAAGACAATTTTCTGCCTGTTCGCCTAGGCAGTCTTCCTGAAAACTACCTAGGCGCTGAAGTCCTTCTGCCATAGGACGCTTGGGAGACTTATTCAGGACATGACCAGCGTCCCCACAGTAGAAACATAACCCTCGGTGTCTCAGAAAATTCCTTCTGTCACGAGGTGAGTTGGTGGAACCAAGCTGCATAAGCTCAGGACGTGGTTCCGGAACAGAGTCAGGAGATGGAAGAAGAGTGGAGACTGATAAATGTTGTTTCCTATGTTCAAGTAAACGTCTATCTAAACGTATGGCCAGAGTTATGTTTTCTTCCAGTGAGGCTGGTTGCGGATAGTTAGCCAACAAGTCTTTAATAGATTCTGAGAGACCCTTACGTAAGTGACAGCTGAGAGCAGGATCATTCCACTGTGACTGAACGGACCATCTATGGAACTCTGAGCAATATTCTTCAGCGTCCCGGTGATCTTGGCGCAGAGAAAGCAAATTTGATTCGGCTACAGCCTGGAGATCGGGTTCATCAAATAACAATACTAGGGCAGCAAAAAATCTCTCCACAGACAAGAGTTCAGGGGCATGTGGTTTCAATGAGAAGGCCCAGAACTGAGGATCCTCTTGCAGGAGTGAAATAACAATTCCCACACGTTTCTGCTCACTTTCAGATAATGAGGTCGCAGGTGAAAAAACAACTTGCAGCTCTTCCGAAAGTTGACAAAAGACCTTCTATCTCCAGAAAACCTGTCTGGAAGGTTAATCTTCGGCTCTATGGGGACAGAGGCAACTTTAGGGATTTGCAACTGGAACACTTCTTGTTGTTGAACCCTCTCAGCTAATTCTTGCAGCAGCTGGGAAATACCCTGCATCTGATCCACCAAAGTCTGAATGTGTTCCATAGTGGGATATGGAAAAAATTTTTGGGCTGGCTAATCTGTTAGGATTCAGATGCAAGGTAAGAAATGTATGAGTCTATAGGAGAGCAGCAGCAGAAAAGGGCTGACAACTGCGAGCAGTAGAAAATGCTACTTAAAGGCAAAACACTACTGCGAGCCAAGACGGGCCTCAGATGCCTTCACCAGAGCTCCTCGCAAGAAGAGGTGGCCTTTCGCTGAATCTGAAGACCGGAATTGTCACCAGAACAGAAAGTGTATTACAAATAAGAGCACTTCAACAGGAGCCTACACCAAATCCGCACACTACTCACAGGGACAGAGAAAACAGAATGGTAAACAATCACGGGTAAGCAGCTGAGGAGGGCAACGCAGATCCAATTCACGAGACGAAGACAAATCTGGGAAACAAAGTCAATAATCAGAACCGATCAGGAATGCCAGAACAAAATTGCAAGACAAAAGAGGAATCCAGGTACACAGCCACAGGTCAGGTATAGGAGAAGTCAAATCACAGTCAGGCGCTTAGCAGGAGTTTAGGAAACTGATAGCCAGCACAGCTGAGTGATAGGGAGTGGTTTAAAAAGGCTTGCTCAGGAAGCTTCCCTATGTTGTCATGGCAACCTTAAAGCAGCAACCACCAACCCTTCTTTATGTAGACCCGGCAACTTTAAAGCAGCAACAACAGATGTAACATCCCTTACAGAAACATTGTTAGGAGATTGCTAGAAGAGCAATTCCCCAGTGCTGCTGAAACCTTGGAGGAAGGGAATGACAGAGACAGTGAGTCTTTCACTCGACCCAGTCCCTGTCCCTGCCTACTTGCCTTACTATCCTAATGACAGGAACAACTGGGCAACAGTCCCTTTTCTAGATAAGTGACAACACAAAACGCAGACAAGACAAAACAACACAGAAGAGGAATAAGCAAGCCAAGGGTCAAAGCCAGAGAGACAAAGCAGTACCAAATCGCAATCCAAAAGAGAAGTCAAAAGCCAAAAAGCAGAAGTCAGTAATACAATACAATAGCAGGAGAAAGCTTAGCAAGGACAGAGTCACAATAGCCATCAACCATGTGTGGGCTGATGGGCTGTTAATAGGAAGTCTAGAACCCGCCCCAGGCTTGATTGGCAGATAAACTGTCACAAAGCAAGGCTGAGATTAACTATTAGAGGAGCAGAGGGAAACAAAGGTGTAAGAGATGGTTGTGGTGGAAAATCAATTACAGTGTTCAGACAGGGACTACAAGAACCTAAAGCAACCTAAAGCAAGGAATCACGACCGGACACGCCTCCTGCGCAGTAGCATGCGTCCGGAGGATGGAATCAAAGTCCGAACGGGCGCCGATGTTACAAACATCTTATTCAGCTGCAGCATCAGCGGCTAAGGCCCCATGTAGCGGGCTGTAGTGAAAAAGCGCTGCAGGAAAAACCGCGGTGGGAACGGTTCACAGTTTTTCCTGCAGTGCTTTGTCAGAAAGTCCATAGAGTTTTCTTCTGTGGACTTTCTGCTTCAATTATACCTATAGGGAAACCTATAATTGATATGCTACGATTTCCAAAAATACAATGGTTTTAGAAATCGCAGCATTTCTGGTGTGGGTATTTTTCTGCAATGTGTGGACGGGATTCGCCCCGGCCTTATAGAGAAGAAAAAAAGCATTTTTTTTTCTCTGATAAGATATATTAAAAAGTTTTATGTAGAACACCTCTATAACCAGCTATTGTCAGTGAATAATCAGTGTTCAGCCTCTGAGACGGGATTATTATACTGTAAACCCACATTGTGAACCTCAGGTATATTAATTTCTGTTTCATTTATCTAAATAGGGACATTATGATGATTCCCTGGTGTCCTCTACTAGGCCGCACTATCATGAACCATTGAAGCAACAGCATAGGAAATACCATAAGCTACATCACATTTGTGCAGTAAATTCTCCAACTGCCACTACTGGTGACCACAGATATTGGGTCAGATTTATTAATACTGTCTAAAATTTAGACTGCTTAATTTGAGATCAGGCACCACATCTTGCCAGTCATATTAGACACTTTTCTCTAGTTTTATATCACCTCCTGGTTAGCTTACTTTAGACCAATTTTAGCAACAAAATGTTGATAGTATATTGTGTACAACATATTTTAAGCCATGCCAATTTCCCCTAAACTTTGCTCCCTTCATGTAAGTCACAGATTATGCTAGTGAAAGAAGGTGCAAAAAGTGTATAAAGCAGAAAATAAAGCTGGTGCAAGGTATTTCAATTTGTGCACATTTAGTCAGAATTCTGTTTTATTTAAAGAGGATCTGTCACGTAAACATATCTAGATTTTGACAACCTACTGTACTCATAAACTCAAAATTTAAAATGAAGGAAATAGTCCAAGAAAAATCTTTGTCCCCCATTTGAAAATGATACTATATGTAGGGTAATTTTACTGAATAACCTTATTATAGCTTTAATGTGAAGTTATGTAAAGTTGTGTAATTATGTGCTTTCCTCCAGAGCACTGACCTCCTCTATGCTCCACTGATACACACAGTGACCCAAATTTACTAATGGTTAGATAAACTTAGGCAGTCTGGAAATACGCCAGATTTACCACAGTGACGGCTGCTAGATATTAAATCTAACGTATCTTTCGACTGTCTCGTCTATGTTTGTATCACCTTTTAATTGACTTACTTTGATTCAGAGTTTTAAAACACAATTTTGTTGCATTGAAGTAGTGTCCACTTTTCTCATTTTTCTGTTTGGGCTAAACCTAAACATATCAAGCAAGTCAACAAATTTTACCCCAAACAAGATGCTCCAAGATGCACCAAAGATGTACCAAATTGTGCCACGTTTACGCCAATGTCTAGTTTACTACTATTACTATTACTACTACTATTTACAATAGTAAATCTTGCCCAGTGTTTTCTGTATGAACATGAGGTCAGACTTTCAATCTGGCTCCCATAGACTTGCATTGTTAGTTTGACCTCCTGTTATTATATGAAACACTGTGTGCATCAGAGAGGCAGATTAAAAATCATGGCTCCAGACAGGAGAATATAATTTTTAATTAAAGGTGTTTTTAAATGTTTGTAAACAAACATTTTAGCAAATATAAATAGTTAATACTGCAGCGTTTTAGAGATTTCCTCTAACCAATCTTAGTGGTAAAAGTCTTTTGCCTTGATTGATTGCCAATGGATACAACCATGAATGCAGAAACTTCCTATGGTCTGCCACTTGTTAGAGACCCAGTCTTGATTTGCTTATTCCTTGCTCAGAAAGTGGAAGGGACATGCACAAAGAGATAACCTGGCCACAATAAGGAAACCATAGCTGGGTTTCAGAGTATTATTTATTTTTGCAAAAATGTTTAACTTTTAATGGTCTACAAATTTAAGTATGGTTATGTTAATTGAAAAAACCCTTTAAAGTTGACATTTACAGGAGCGCAGAGTGCATCTTTAATTACAGTGGTGCTGTATGTAAGGTCTGTATGTTTTTCTCCTCAATTTCTCCTATGTTACACTAGGTTCACACCTGCATTCGGGTTTCTGTTCTTTGGGTCCGCTTGGCCTTATAATGTATTTCCGATGTGGGGTTCTTTTGCTGCATATATAAATATATGCTTATGATGACTATTATTGGTATCACTGTTTTGTGTCCCCATTATTGGTCTGTTATTATTGGTGTGGTTTAGGATGACTAATATATATCTCCAGCATTTCGTTATGTAAGTTGGATGTTGTCTTCCCTCCTTCAGTATTATTTACTGCCAACTGGAATTCCTTTTTGGTTTTTTTTTAATATTGGATCAATAAACACTAACTCTCTTATAGTCATATGAGTGCTGGATGGATTTCCTTCATCTTACATGTACAATGTGCCAGGCTCCCTTTAAGTTACTAAATCTCTCCACTGTGTTCTTTACCTGTATGGACAGCATAGTCACCAATACAGTAAATTATTGGTGGGTGCAGAGAGGGAAGCATCCGAATACATTGAGAGGGCATCTGAAGGGCAAATGCAGAGCAGAATGGGGCAATGGCGTTCATTGTGATTAACTGAGATTATTAGAAATGTGGTTTTTCAAGTGGAATTCTTAAATATACAAAAGGGAAAACAGAAAATTAAAGTGCAAACTTGCTTGCTTTTTTCCCCTCAAAATGCTTTCATTAAACATTTTTTTAAAAATATGTTTTCCAAATTAAATCACATGGAGGGAAAAGGGGTAGGAAGTAGGTAGTGACCCAAGAGGCTTGATTAACTGTATTCATTCCTGTGTATGAAAGGAGTGATGTATGGGAGATAAATACATTAAATAAAAAATATGATCTTGGTCATACTAATCCAGTTTAACAACACAGTGCAAAATGATATGGTACTTAGCAGAGGCGTAGCTAGGGGTTCAGCACAGGGGGGGCGAACATGTCCAAGTGGGCCCCCAACCTAGGTATACCGATATTATCGCTATACGATGACTGTATTGTGGTATATTTCAGATCTACACAGGGCTCTGCAGACTATTTAGGCAAATACAGGGCAGTAACATTTAGTGACTTACCCGTGACTAATCGTTCACATTCCACATCTCTTTCATCTGACTGGCCATGACCACTTCTTCCAGTTTCTGTAAAGTTTGCACCACAGACATTTTTGGCCCCTTACTTTTCCATGCACCTGACCCACATTGTCCTCACTTGCACACCCATCCTGCTGTTACCCCAATTATAAAATATATACTATAACCCCCCATAATGAATAATACCCACAAGTGCATCTTTAAATTAATAACTTCCCTGTGTACCCCCATAAATAGTGCCCCTTATTGATAATGCCCCAGGTGTTTCCTAATTAAAAAGTAAACAAAAGGTAAAAATAATTATTGGGGTTCCAATAATCGGGACCCTGAGGATCAGCCGTTTGAATGAACCGTGGTACCTGTGTAAGCACCATGACCCCTTCTCTGTTTACACAGTGTCATTCATCTCATAGCGGCCATGTAATGTAACTACAGCTTCGTCCTATACACGTCTATGTGACAAGACTGTAATTACATGACACAGTCACTATAAACTGATAGCATGTGATATAAACAGGCACCATAGTCCCTTCATACAGCTGATCAGTGGGGAGTCACTTATCTCTTATTGATGATCTGTTCTGAGGATAGATCATCAATTAAAAATGAGCTGGAAAACTCCTTAAGACTAAGGTCCCATGTGGCATCCCGCAGCAAAAAAGCGCTGTTCTTC
The DNA here is from genome assembly GCA_947044405.1 of Leptodactylus fallax. Taxonomy (NCBI): domain Eukaryota; kingdom Metazoa; phylum Chordata; class Amphibia; order Anura; family Leptodactylidae; genus Leptodactylus; species Leptodactylus fallax. The sequence continues at coordinate 8,537,677 of CAMRHE010000024.1, forward strand.
CCACAGCGCTTTGCACAGAAAGTTCGAATTGGTTTCCTGTGCGGACTTTCTGCTTCAATTATATCTATAGGGAAACCGGGAGCATTTCCATAGGAATGCTGCAATTTCCAAAATCACAGCGTGTCCGCTGCGCATATTTTACCACAAAGAGGGGATGGGATGGGGCCCCACGTGGCAAAAACGCCACGGGAAAAAAAATGCGGCATTTTACAGTTTCTGCAAAGTGGTTGGGATTCCAGCAAATCCCATCCACACATTGTGGAAAAATGCGTGCAGCAGACACTGCGATTTTTCCTACAGCGCTTTTTAGGTGCAGCCCGTTACGTGGGGCTTTAGTCTTAATAAAGCCCAAGTGTCACTTTAATTAAATTAATTGCAACCTCATATTATGCCCCTGATTCCCCCTGACATACAGTACAGACCAAAAGTTTGGACACACCTTCTGATTCCAAGAGTTTTCTGTATTTTCATGACTATAAAAATTGTAGATTCACACTGAAGGCATCAAAACTATGAATTAACACATGTGGAATTATATATTTTACAAAAAAGTGTGAAACAACTGAAAATATGTCTTATATTCTAGGTTTTTCAAAGTAGCCACCTTTTGCTTTGATTACTGCTTTGCACACTCTTGGCATTCTCTTGATGAGCTTCAAGAGGTAGTCACCTGAAATGATTTTCACTTTACAGGTGTGCCCTGTCAGGTTTAATAAGTGGGATTTCTTGCCTTATAAATGGGGTTGGGACCATCAGTTGTGTTGTTCAGAAGTCACGTGGATACACAGCTGATAGTCCTACTGAATGGAGTGTTAGAATTTGTATTATGGCAAGAAAAAAGCAGCTAAGTAAAGAAAAACGAGTGGCCATCATTACTTTAAGAAATGAAGGTCAGTCAGTCCGAAAAATTGGGAAAACTTTGAAAGTGTCCCCAAGTGCAGTGGGCAAAACCATCAAGCGCTACAAAGAAACTGGCTCACATGAGGACCACCCCAGGAAAGGAAGACTAAGAGTCACCTCTGCTGCGGAGCATAAGTTCATCCGAGTCACCAGCCTCAGAAATCGCAGGTTAACAGCAGCTCAGATTAGAGATTAGGTCAATGCCACACAGAGTTCTAGCAGCAGACACATCTCTACAACAACTGTTAAGAGGAGACTGTGTGCAGCAGACATAAGACATATTTTCAGTTGTTTCACACTTTTTTTGTTAAGTATATAATTCCACATGTGTTAATTCATAGTTTTGATGCCTTCAGTGTGAATCTACAATTTTTATAGTCATGAAAATACAGAAAACTCTTGGAATCAGAAGGTGTGTCCAAACTTTTGGTCTGTACTGTAAATACTGTACCCCTAATGACCTCTTATATCGATGACCACCCCCTTATGTTCATAATACCTCCTAATATAAATACCCTTCTTGTACCCCGTAATAACCCTTATATAAATGACCCCCTTATGTTCATAATGTCCCCCCTTATAGTTATAATTCCCCCTCCTAACAACCCCTTACACTATTAAAATACCCACAACTAAACTAAAAGAAATCAAATATAAGTTATACTCACTTACCAGAGAATCATGACGGATGGAGCCGCCGCTTTCTCTTCTTGACCCGTGCTCTGTGCACATGGTCCACGCACAGGAAGTCAGCATCTCAGCGCAGGAGGCGCGATGTTGTGACATCATCGCGCCGCCTGTGGCGATGACTGTGTTCTCGTTGTCATGTAAACCACAGGCCTGAAGAAGCTTGCGGTTTACAAGACAGCAAGTTGCAGGAAGCCTTTTAACTAGATCGGTGTGTGCAGACACTGATCTAGTTAAAAGTAAAAGATGTATTAATGGCGGCCCCAGGGTGGGCCCTACAATGTCAGTGGGCCCGAGGCATCCGTCCCCTCTGCCCCCCCGCTAGCTATGCCTCTGGTACTTAGCGATGGAGTCTACCTCTGTGGGCACCAATTACATGTTACCGGTAAATATGAAAGCGGATTATTAGAACTTGGGGGTTCTATTTGCAAAACGTTTTGGTTTAGGTGGAGACACTCCTTTTTTATGTTTGCATGCTGAATCTTAGGATACACTTTGTTGTTTAAAAATGACTGCAGACAACTTTCTCATTCATGCTATTCTGGTGGAAGTTCTTTTTCCTGTTTGATCTAATATTAGATCTGTAAAGAAATGTGTTTCTTTTGTGCACAAGTCATTAGAACAATAACATTTATAAGTCCTAATATTTCACCGACTTTCTCTGAGGTCAATATTAAGCTATTTATAAAACTAGGAGGACATGGATTGTATAAGTTTATCGTTTCCATTTTGAAGTATGTTGATATGTTTGCCTGGATGACACGGATATGATATGGTATAATATCTCTATTTATAGGTAGCTGAAGACATTTTCTCTAGAATTAGCGCGGCATGGTGTTTTAGCCATGTCTCCAGTCTTGCTTTTTTTGTATAGTTTATCTCATCCTGTTTAGTTAGCTCATCCTGTGTGAATTAATAAAGTACATATCCTAAGTCTTGCTCAAGTGTATGGCTTTATAGTTGATACTTTCTTTTCATGACTGACTTTTTATCTTACGTATGAATTCCCACTCTTAAAATAGGCTAGTAAGTAAATATTTAGATTTTACTAAAAGGTATTATGATGAAATTAGAAACTCTTTGGGAACATTTCAAGGGCGTTAGACAGTAAACTCAAGTAGTTGTCAGGAAAAACGTTAGTATACTAATATGATATAAATGTCTAGAACACATGCTTATGATGTTGGTATACCTTCTGAAATAATGCTTTGTACAGTAACTATAAATTTAACTCCATTTCCTAAACATATCATGATAAGGAAAGGATATGTTCTTAATGTCCATCTTTTATATTTTTAATTCTGGCCTTCCTTGTAGTACATTGTAGCATTGTAGTATATGTCATAAAGGGATTTTGCTGCCCCTACATGGTTTTCTGTATCCCCAAATCCACATAATAGATCATTCCTCATATGTATCCTATTGGTGGGGGTTTGATATCTGGACTCCATACTAATCATCTGATCTGGCTGTGTCCCGGAGTTGTAAGCAGCATTGTTCTTATTCAAGTAATAGGTAATAGTAATAGTACCCCTGCACCACCACTATACAATAGAGAGGACTGCAACTTCGTCTCTATTACTTGAACAGAAGTAGAACTCCTTCCGGTTTGTCACGTTCAGTAATTTTCGGTGCTTAATGTGTTGCTGTATGGGGGCCAATAAAGGGAAAGTATACTGTAAGCAGGCCAATCAATGGGCAGTGCACTACGTGGGGCCAATAAAAGGGGCAATATACTGTTTGGGAGCCAATTAAGAGGGCAATATACTGTGTGATGACCAAAAAAGAGAGCAGTATACTGTATGGGGATTCATTTATTATGCTTACTTTTATAGCGCCATCATATTCCGCAGCGCTTTACAGACAATGTCAGTCAATGTCCCATATAGGGATCACTATCTATATTCCCAGTATTATCAGTATGTCTTTAGAGTGAGGGAGGAAACCGAAGTACCCGGAGGAAACCCACGCAAACACGGGGAGAACATACAAACTCCTTGCAGATGTTGTCCTTGGCAGGATTACATTGTGTGGGGGACAATAAAAGGGGCAAAAGAAAAATGTGTGGAACATCTAAAATATAACTTTTATTCGGATTTCTAATAAGAGTCATAAAACATCTCAGTGAGTGTGCATGATATAAGAAGGGCAGCTGCACTTATATACAGTGGGGAAAAAAAAGTATTTAGTCAGCCACCAATTGTGCAAGTTCTCCCACTTAAAAAGATGAGAGAGGCCTGTAATTGACAGCATAGGTAGACCTCAACTATGAGAGACAAAATGAGAAAATAAATCCAGAAAATCACATTGTCTGATTTTTTAAGAATTTATTTGCAAATTATGGTTGAAAATAAGTATTTGGTCACCTACAAACAAGCAAGATTTCTGGCTCTCACAGACCTGTAACTTCTTCTTTAAGACGCTCCTCTGTCCTCCACTCATTACCTGTAGTAATGGCTCCTGTTTGACATTGTTATCAGTATAAAAGACACCTGTCCACAACCACAAACAGTCACACTCCAAACTCCACTATGGTGAAGACCAAAGAGCTGTGGAAGGACACCAAAAACAAAATTGTAGACCTGCACCAGGCTGGGAAGACTGAATCTGCAATAGGCAAGCAGCTTGGTGTGAAGAAATCAACTGTGGGAGCAATAATTAGAAAATGGAAGACATACAAGACCACTGATAATCTCCCTCGATCAGGGGCTCCACGCAAGATCTCACCCCGTGGGGTCAAAATGATCACAAGAACGGTGAGCAAAAATCCCAGAACCACACGAGGGGACCTAGTGAATGACCTGCAGAAAGCTGGGACTAACGTAACAAAGGCTACCGTCAGTAACACACTACGCCACCAGGGACTCAGATCCTGCAGTGCCAGACGTGTCCCCATGCTTAAGCCAGTACATATCCAGGCCCGTCTGAAGTTTGCTAGAGAGCATTTGGATGTTCCATAAGAGTATTGGGAGAATGTCATATGGTCAGATGAAACCAAAGTAGAACTGTTTGGTAGAAACACAACTCGTCGTGTTTGGAGGAGAGTGAATGCTGAGTTGTATCCAAAGAACACCATACCTACTGTGAAGCATGGGAGTGGCAACATCATGCTTTGGAGATGTTTCTCTGCAAAGGGACCAGGAAGACTGATCCGTGTACATGAAAGAATGAATGGGGCCATGTATCGTGAGATTTTGAGTGCAAACCTCCTTCCATCAGCAAGGGCATTGAAGATGAAATGTGGCTGGGTCTTTCAGCATGACAATGATCCCAAGCACACTGCCATGGCAGCGAAGGAGTGGCTTCGTAAGAAGCATTTCAAGGTCCTGGAGTGGCCTAGCCAGTCTCCAGATCTCAACCCCATAGAAAACCTTTGGAGGGAATTTGAAAGTCCGTGTTGTCCAGCGACAGCCCCAAATCATCACTGCTGTAGAGGAGATCTGCATGGAGGAATGGGCCAACATACCAGCAACAGTGTGTGCCAACCTTGTGAAGACTTACAGAAAACGTTTGACCTTTGTCATTGCCAACAAAAGATATATATAACAAAGTATTGAGATGAACTTTTGTTATTGACCAAATACTTATTTTCCACTATAATCTGCAAATAAATTCTTAAAAAATCAGACAATGTGATTTTCTAGATTTGTTTTCTCATTTTGTCTCTCATAGTTGAGGTCTACCTATGATGTCAATTACAGGCCGGCCTCATCTTTTTAAGTGGGAGAATTTGCACAATTGGTGGCTGACTAAATACTTTTTTTTCCCCACTGTATATTGAAAGGCTATTGTAAATAAAATACGGATTCCCTCCAAATAAGATAAGCCTATAAGGAGTGGGTCTCAGTGCATAGTTTTATGTTTACCACAATCTCCAAATATTGGCTTTATCATGGGGATACCTCGTGATTTTAGAGAAAAGACCTTCCCACACTTAATGTATTAATAGCAGTATGTAGGGCTGTGCAATCAGAGTAGCAGGGAAGTACTTGAGATGTGCGTATCCAGGTACTATTTTGCACCTATAGTGCTACATAAACAAATAACTGGAAAGCACTATTCCCTAGTTGCTACTTATCTGATGCAGTGCCCCTACCTGCTGGTGGGATTAGGGACTAAAAACAGAGGATAAGAATTTCATCTATTGGTCAGAAGAACATTCCCAAGTGCTACTGATAACCTAGCCTCCCGGAGAAGAAATTCCTACTCTGTCCCTGTTATATAGTAGATTAATAACAGCCCCTATGCATTTTCATGTAGGATCTATACATTTCATCAGGGGAGCAGAAAGCTACTAGCTGAATAACAAGGAACAAAGAAGGCAGATACAGATGGTATCCACCGTCCAGTGGCACTACCTCCTTGTCTGCTATACAGTGTGTAACTGACCGTGGTCAGGGAGGTAGTGCCACTGGACAGTGGCTACCCCCTTTATTTGCCTTCTTTCTAAAATCACGAGTTATCCTCATGGTAAATCCAATATTTGGAGATTGTGGTAAACATAACACTATGCAGTGAGACCCACTCCTTATAGGCTTATCTTAGTTGTATGGAATCTGAATTTTTTATTTACAATAGCCTTTCACCATATATAAGTGCAGCTGAATTTCTTATATCATGCACATTCACTGAGATGTCTTATGAATCTTTTACTAGACATCATAATAAAAGTTGAATTTTAGATGTTCCACACATTTTCTTTTGTTTCTAGTCCAATTTTGCTGTTATATATCAAAATATTTTCTTTGATTTGTTGGAAAATAAAAGGGGCAGTATACTGAATGGGGCCCAGTAAAGCGTGTGCTATACTGTGTGGGGGCCAGTAAAGGGGGCGGTATACTGTGTGAAGGGTGTTATACTTTATGAGGGCTAGTAAAGTTGGCGAGTGTCATAACTGGCAGTGACTGGTGATTCTCAGATAAGAATTCTCATAACAGTGAGAGCAGTGCGTGACCTCATCTGTCCTGTCTTATCACACAGATTCGGCTCTATGGAAACACTGTGTAAACAAGGGGAGGAATCATTTCACATAGCAGGAAAACGAAGCAGCATTGCTAAAGTAATATATTTAGGAAAACTCTTCAAGTTACATAAGCTAGCAGTATAGATAGGATCCTTGAGATAGGAATACCCCTTTAAGGTGATAGGGCCACTAACATACTAGGCCCCTGTGCACCTGTGCCATGACTGGTAATATATGAAAACTATTATTGTTACAATGTGGGCACTATGACTGGTATAATGTGGCACTATGGCTAGTATTATATTGACTTTATAACTATCATCATCTTTAAGCTTCTAGATTCAGCAGTAATTTCAGTATTGATATAGTGCAGTAGTTAAATCATGGTAAAACACTTCTGCTGCTTTATTTAGTGTAGAGTGAATAGGCAAAACCAAACACTCAAATGAATTAACCCATCCAATGACCAATTCTCTCTGCTTTTTGCATTTTTGCATTATGACATCCAAGAGAGCCCAGCCGTGGCAGAAATAGCTACTACTGTAAGAACATTATGACTTGTATGACTAGTCGCTGTAGCAGGTGTTATAAGTACACAGTAGCAGGCTCTACTATTGGAAAGTAATGGAAGAGACTATTGCAGGAATAATCATATGGATAGCACTAGTACAATCATGGCCTTAAATGTTGGTACCCCTGAAATTTTCCCATAAAATTAAGTATTTCTCCCAGAATATTATTGTTATACACATGTTTCTTTCCTTTGTGTGTATTGGAACAACACAAAAACAAAGAAAAAAAGCCAAAAATGATAGAATTTCATGCAAAACTCTAAAAATGGGCCGGACAAAAGTACTGGCACCCTTAAAGGGGTATTCCCACGAACATAACCATTTTTAAATTTGAAGGTAATTAAAAGTTAAACATTTTTGCAAGTATAAATAATTAAACATTTTGCAGAGTTTTAAAGATTTTCTCTAAATATCTTGTGGTCACAAGTTGATGTCTTAATCGGTTGCCAGTGGATACGTCCATGAATGCAGGACCTTTCTAAGCTCAGAAAATCAGCCACGATTTCCTTATTGTGGCCAGGATATCTTATGATACATGTAGTGTCCCTGCCTGATAACCCAGCTACAATACGAAAATCATGGCTGGGTTCCTGACAAGTCCCAGACCATAGAAAGTTTTGCAAAAATGTTTAACTTTTACTTATCTACATATATAGATATGATTATGTTCATGGGAATACCCCTTTAACTTAATATTTGGTTGCATGTCCTATGGAAAAAATAACTGAAATGAATCACTTCCTATAACCATCAGCAAGTTTCTTACACCTCTCAACTGGAATTTTGGACCACTCTTCTTTTGCAATCTACTCCCAGTCTCTCATATTTGAAGGGTGGCTTCTCCCAACAGCAATTTTAAGATCTCTCCACAGGTGTTCAATGGGATTTAGATCCGGACTCATTGCTGTCCACTTAAGAACTCTCCAGCACTTTGTTTCTATCCATTTCTGGGTGCTTTCTGAAATATGTTTGGGGTCATTGTCCTGCTGGAAGAGCCATGATCTAGGATGCACACCCAGCTTTCTGACACTGAGCCTTACATTGAGACCCAAAATCCTTTGGTAATCTTAAGATTTTATGATGCCTTGAACACAGTTAAGACATCCAGTGTCAGAGGAAGCAAAACAACCCCAAAACATATTTGAGCCTCCACCATATTTGGCTGTTGGTACTGTGTTCTTTTCTTTGTAGGCCTCATTCTGTTTTCGGTAAACAGAAGAATGATGTGCTTTACCAAAAAGCTCTATCTTGGTCTCATTTGTCCCCAAGACATTTTCCCAGAAGGATTTTGACTTACTCACGTACATTTAGGCAAACTGCAGTCTAGCTTTTTATGTCTACAAATTAATGCATAAGTACAGATAACACATTATGGCCTGATGTAAAATAGCTTATAATGAAGCAAGGGGCGAAACTCGCGTTGGAGGTGGAGGTTGTGACTTGTCTTGGGTAAATATCCATTTTCTATGTTTCATATTTGTTATTGATTGTGTATGCACGTGTAGAATACCATTGGCATGTATGGCAGTTTATACTTACCTTATTAGAAATTCCCTATTTTGTTGGTATTTGTGCTATTATCTTTATACACTATATTGTGTGAGTACTTTTGTATACCATCTAATATATACTTCATTATAAACTATTCTACATCAGGCCATAATGTGTTATCTGAGCTTATGCATTAATTTATAGATAACAACAAAAATGAAGGGCCAATATCAAAACACATCCAACAAAGAGGAGGTGCATGTGTCAATATGTAAATCCAGAAACTCATGCCCACACAAAAATAAAACAAATTCATATTTATTAGAAAAATAAAACATAAGTCCTCAGACTGTTCTCTTCTCCTCTTTCTGTTTTCCATGCTTAGTGTGGCATACACAGACACACAATGCAAAGATTGAGTCAACTTCTCTCCTTTTTATCTGGTTTAACGTGAGATATTTCTATTGCCCACACCTGTTACTTGCCACAGGTGAGTTTGAACAAACATCACATGCTTGAAACAAAGTTATTTACCCACAATTTTGAAAATATGCCAACAATTTTTTCCAGCCCATTTTTTGAGTTTTGTGGGAAATTATGTCCAATTTGCCCTTTTTTTCTGTTTTTTTTTTTTTTATGTGTGTTGTTCCAAAACACACAAAGGAAATAAACATGTGTATAACAAAACATGTGTAATATGTTTTTTGGGAGAAATTCTCCATTTTCTGGAGAAATTTCTGGGGTGCCAACACTAACGGCCATGACTGTATATAGGTACTCATATAGTACATTTCTTTTATATGGACTGTTTTGCAGGCAATAAATGTTAGCACTAATTGAGCAATGTATGGTATCATTTGCTGTGCTTTCTATGGCACTTTTGTAAATTACAAGACATTGTTATTAGGGGACTTTATGGCTCTATAATTGTTAAATAACAGGATTCAAAATAAGGAAATAATATATATTCCTCATAGGTATCTAGTGTTTTGAATGTTTGTCTTGAAAGTTAAAAGAGGTAGCCACATAAGAAAGGAATTATCATAATTCTCCTCTGAGGTGAAAAACCAGCCACAGCTGGTGCACTTGACCTCATAAAATATATATATATAATAGTAGGGTTATTTAGTAGTAGAAATTGCTCATACCATAATAAAAAAAAAAATTGGCAAGTGCGCATGACCAGCCCTTAGAATAAGGATGGTAGGTTCTGCTAATGTCATGTTTAGAATTTTAGCAATAGAGTTAAGCTTGAAAATGTTTTAGGATTAAACCTGTTATCACTTTGTTTACTTCTACAGATACAAAACATACTGACATATTTTATATGTAACAGAGAGTGTTCCCTTGTTGGTTGGTTGCTTCTTAGATCAACTTTTTTATGCCAGTCAGTAACTGGTGTACAGTAGATATAACTCATGCAAATTTTCTGAGGCATTGTTCAAAAATGACCGTATATATTAAGTTCTTTATTCACAGTGTATTTTTTCACAATCTATTACTCACTAGTCAATTTCCACTCCAGACTATATCTGACTGTATAATCTGGGTCACAGTACTTTGACTTTTATGTGTGGCCTGAAATAGACACGTTAGTACAATCTTTGTGTTACTTACTCAAAGACAGGAATGGCCTAAAAGGTTTTATTAAGATTACAACATAATAATTACTATGTACCCTACAAAGCAACCTTAGTATGCTGCAGTAAATGTGAATTCACTCTTTTTGTTCTGTTTAGCAATATATGGCATCATCACCTAGACCAGTGGTGGCGAACCTATGACAATGTGTGTCAAAGGTGTCACACCAAGACATTTTGGGTGACACACATCGGCAGCTACTTATTGTGTTATTGCAATAAGCAGCTGCCCATAATTTTTACTCACCTGTCCATGCTCCTCTCCTCACTGCCCTCCCCTGCCTCGTCTAGGCGGCACTGCACTTACGTCATGACGCTGAAGAATACTAGGACCCTACGTAGAACGTCCCGGCGTTCTTCAGCATCAGCTACAGCGCACCCTAGAGGAGGCAGAGGAGGGCAGCCAAGAATGGAGCATTGACAGCTGAGTGAAAATTATTGGCCGTTACTCTGTGTGGGGGTGGGAGGAAAAAAGCGGGTCTTATACTGCGAGTGGTCTTTAACAAAGGGATCATATACTGTGTGGGGAGTATAAAAGGGGTCATAAACTGTGTGGGGGCCATAAATAGGGTTATCATATGCTGCGTGAGGGGTAAAAAAAAAGGGGTTCATATACTGTGTGGAGGCCATAAAAAGGGGTCATATACTGTGTGGGGGCAAAAAAAGGAGTCATATTGTGGAGGGGCCACAAGAAAGGGGTCATATACTGTAGTGTTGGCACAAGAAAGGGGTCATTAACTGGGGGTGTCATATACTGTGGAGGCAAAAAAAGGGGTCATATACCATGTGATGGGCCAGAACAAGGGGGTCATATACTGTGTGATGGGCCAGAAATACGTATAATACAAATAAATATATTAAAAATATAACTTTTTTTTTACTAGAGCTACAAATATCACAAAATTATGGATATTTCTAGATGTGACACGCCACCCAAGTTAAGCTAGGGTTTTTTTTTATGAATTTTGGCACACCAAGCTCAAAAGCTTAGCCATCACTGATCTACACGCACAGTGAAAAGTGTCATCCTTATCACTTGTGGTTATTGTTTAACTCCCCATGTATATTTTGTACACGTTGGCATATTTCTGAGCTGTGACTATAGTTGTTAGTTGTAATTTTCTTCCTCTTCTACCCTTGTTTCATGTCTTGGGTGATCTGGTTTCCTTTTAAACAAGAAAGCAGACAGAATACCCTGAGGTAAACTCACTCAGTTCTGGGAGGTCCTGCTGAGACAATTCAACTGGCATCAAATCAGCAAAAACAGAACATGGGGGAAAAAACAATAATTAAAACATTCTGAAAAATAAAGAACAATAATTAAAAGATGCAGGAAACTGTTTTGTTAAAATAATCACATTTTAATATCAAGTGAACAGGGTTCATTTATGTTACCAAAGTAGTACCTAGACAGCCAATGCGATGACTACTGTTCCCGTGTGGTTGACATGATAATAATCTCTTTTCTTCAGAATAATAGTGCAAAGATGAAACACAGGGCGTCAGTCCAAGTGAGTGAGTGAATGAAATTGCTGTTTTACCTTCTTTTGTCCTGTCATAAATCTTCACACGCGACACGCTGTCTTATGTCCAAAAATAGACTTCTAGGATCTTTTCTGCTGTGCAGACAGAGATAAGTATTGCAGCAACATTATATTCTGGTTTTGAAGTTTTGTTTACCTACAGTTCAGAGTCAATGGGAAACAATCATCTCATGTCTGAAACACATACAGAGCTGTCCTTTTCCGTCAAGTTGTTCACAATTCTGTATACAGTGGCTTGCAAAAGTATTCATAACCCTTCAACTTTTTCACATTTTGACACCTTTCAACCACAAACTTAAATGTATTTTATTGAGATTTTAAGAGCTAGACCAACACAAAGTAGCACATAATTGTGAAGTGGAAGGAAAATGATACATGGTTTTCAAAATTTTAATCAAATAAAAAAGTGTCACATGCAAAAGTATTCAGCCCTCTGTACTCTGATACCCGTAAATAAAATCCAGTGCGCACAATTGCCTTCAGAAGACACTTAATTAGTTAAAAGATTCCAGCTGTGTGTAATTTAGTCTCAGTATAAATACACCTGTTCTGTGAAGGCCTCAGTGGTTTGTTAGAGAACACTAGTGAAAACAGCATCATGAAGACCAAGGAACTCACCAGAAAGGTCAGAGATAAAGTTTTGGAGAAGTTTAAAGCAGGGTTAGGTTATAAAAACATATCCCAAGCTTTGAGCATCCCAAGGAGCACTGTTCAATTCATCATGCAAAAATGGAAAAAGTATTCTACAACTGCAACCCTACCAAGACATTGCCTTCCACCTAAGCTAACAAATTGAGCAAGAAGAGCATTGGCCAGAGAAGCGGCCAAGAGGCCCATGGTCACTCTGGAGGAGCTGCAAAAATCCACAGCTCAGGTGGGAGTATCTGTGCACAGGACAACTATAAGTCGTGCACTCCACAAATCTGGCTATTATGGAAGAGTGGCAAGAAGAAAACCATTGTTTGAAAGAAAGACATAAGAAGTGCCATTTGCAGTTTGCCACAAGCCATATAGGGGACACAGCAAACATGTGGAAGAAGGTACTCTGGTCAGATAAAACCAAAGTTGAACTTTTTGGCCTAAATGCAAAGCGCTATGTGTGGTGGAAAAGTAACAATGCTCATCACCCTGAACACAACATCCTTACTGTGAAGCATGGTGGTGGCTGCATCATGTTGTGGGGATGCTTTTCTTCAGCAGGGACAGGGAAGCTGGCCAGAGTTGATGGGAAGATGGATAGAGCTAAATACAGGACAATCCTGGAAGAAAACCTGTTGGAGGCTGGGAAGTAGGTTCGCCTTCCAGCAAGACAATGACCCTAAACATACAGCCAGAGCTACAGTGGAATGGTTTAGATCAAAGAATATTCATGTGTTAGAATGGCCCAGTCAAAGTCCAGACCTAAATCCCATTGAGCATCTGTGGCAAACATGAAAATTGCTGTTCACAGACGCTCTCCATCCAATCTGGCTGAGCTTGAGCTATTTTGCAAAGAAGAATGGGCAAAAATCTCAGTCTCTAGATGCACAAAGCTGGTAGAGACATACCCCAAAACACTTGCAGCTGTAATCGCAGCGAAAGATGGCTCTACAAAGTATTGATATAGGGGGGCTGAATACTTTTCCACGTTACGCTTTTCAGATTTTTATTTGATTAAAATTTTGAAAACCATGTATCATTTTCTTTCCACTTTGAAATTATCTGCTACTCTGTGTTGGTCTATCACTTAAAATCTCAATAAATTACATTTAAGTATGTGGTTGTAAGGTGACAAAATGTGAAACAGTTCAAGGGGTATGAATACTTTTACAAGCCACTGTAGTGTCCATTCAGGACTCTAGGAAAGCTATAACCTATTATACCTTTTTGGTGTAACCCGTTTAATAGTATATTAAGTAGAGAACAGTAGGGCTCATGCATCTATAGAGGTGCATATGATTCTGATAACATACAGAGACATTTGTAGGGGTTTTATGTCCAATTGTGCATGCAAATATAATTATGGAATGTTCTATCACACTCTGTAAATACAGCTGGATTTCTTCTTTGGGAGAAAATCCAATGGATGCTATCTAATTCTCTGTGTGCCGTGCTCTGCCATGTGAATGACCCCTTAATGTGTTGTATATAGCTTGATGGTTGCGTCTGGAGAATATATTTTGTCTGATAGGCCTAGTGTACTTCACTGTTAAATAACCATTGTTCTATAGTCCAGTAGATCTGGTAATATGTTACTTAAACCATGTGCTAAAAGAAAAATGTGATGAGATACACTCACTTCTTTTTTCATTATGACATGTTAATGCCTATTGCAAACCATGAGACGGCACACGCTGACCCAACTATGACATTTCCCCAAGACATTAATTCTACAGAGAAGCTTTGCAGGTGTCATGGATTCAAATACCGTCAGAACTTTCATCATCATAGATAAATGAATATCCCTATCACTTTCAATGAAAAGATACCATAGGTAACTCTGATGTAAAAAAAAAAAAAATGTATACCTTTATTATTTAGTTTACTGAAAGGCATTCATCATTGTTCAACATCATTGTAAAATTATCAGGTCTCTTTTCCCCTGTAACTGGGGCTGCTATGGCATCTCCATAGATGGAAAATGGTAGTGTAACCGAAAATCAATACTGTAATAAAACCCACCTACAGTGGGGAAAAAAAAGTATTTAGTCAGCCACCAATTGTGCAAGTTCTCCCACTTAAAAAGATGAGAGAGGCCTGTAATTGTCATCATAGGTAGACCTCAACTATGAGAGACAAAATGAGAAAACAAATCCAGAAAATCACATTGTCTGATTTTTAAAGAATTTATTTGCAAATTATGGTGGAAAATAAGTATTTGGTCACCTACAAACAAGCAAGATTTCTGGCTCTCTCAGACCTGTAACTTCTTCTTTAAGAGGCTCCTCTGTCCTCCACTCATTACCTGTAGTTATGGCACCTGTTTGAAACTGTTATCAGTATAAAAGCCACTGTATATATACATAAAAACCAGTGTTACTCACCTCTCCTGCACGCCTGAACCTCTCCTGTAAACACATATACAGTGGCTTGCAGAAGTATTCATACCCCTTGAACTTTTTCACATTTTGTCATCTTACAACCACAAACTCAAATGTATTTTATTGAGATTTTAAGTGATAGACCAGCACAAAGCTGCACAGTTGTGAAGTGGAATGAAAATGATACATGGTTTTCAAAATTTTAATCAAATAAAAATCTGAAAAGTGTGACGTGCAAAAGTATTCAGCCCTCTGTACTCTGATACCCGTAAATAAAATACAGTGCGCACAATTGCCTTCAGAAGTCACATAATTAGTTAATAGAGTCCAGCTGTGTGTAATTTAGTCTCAGTATAAATACACCTGTTCTGTGAAGGCCTCATGATAATGAACAAACAGCATCATGAAGAACAAGGAACTCACCAGACAGGTCACAGATAAAGTTATGGAGAAGGTTAAAGCAGGGTTAGGTTATAAAAACATATCCCAAGCTTTGAGCATCTCAAGGAGCACTGTTCAATCCATAATCCAAAAATGGAAAAAGTATTCTACAACTGCAAACCTACCAAGACATGGCCATCCACCAAAATTAACACTTCGAACAAGGAGAGCACTGGTCAGAGAAGCAGTAAAGAAAGACATAAGAAATGCTGTTTGCAATTTGCCACAAGCCATATAGGGGACACAGCAAAGATTTGGAAGAAGGTGCACTGGTCAGATGAGACCAAAGTTGAACTTTTTGGCCTAAATGCAAAGCGCTATATGTGGTGGAAAAGTAACACTGCATCACCCTGAACACACCATCCCTACTGTGAAACATGGTGGCAGCAGCATCATATTGTGTGGATGCTTTTCTTCAGAAGGCACATGGAAGCTGGTCAGAGTTGATGGGAAGATGGATGGAGCTAAATACAGGGCAATCCTGGAAGAAAACATGTTGGAGGCTGCAGAAGACTTGAGACCAGGAAGGAGATTCACCTTCCAGTGAGACAATGACCCTAAACATACAGCCAGAGCTACATTGGAATGGTTTAGATCAAAGAATATTCATGTGTTAGAATGGCCCACTCAAAGTCCAGATCTAAATCCCATTGAGCATCTGTGGCAAGACATGGAAATTGTTGTTCACAGACGCTCTCCATCCAATCTGGCTGAGCTTGAGCTATTTTGCAAAGAAGAATGGGCAAAAATCTCAGTCTCTAGATGTGCAAAGCTGGTAGAGACATACCCCAAAAGAATTGCAGCTGTAATTGCAGCGAAAGGTGGCTCTACAAAGTATTGATATAGGGGGGGGCTGAATACTTTTGCACGTCACACTTTTCAGATTTTTATTTGATTAATATTTTGAAAACTATGTATCATTTTCATTTCACAATTATCTGCTACTTTGTGTTGGTCTATCACTTAAAATCTCAATAAAAATACATTTAAGTTTGTGGTTGTAAGGTGACAAAATGTGAAAAAGTTCAAGGGTTATGAAAACTTTTGCAACCCATATATCTATATACATCCCTGCAGGGTTAAATGTGGACCGCCTGGGCAGTCCGAAACTAGTTAAAGAATGTACAAATGTGCAATAAATATATGTCTGTGTACAACATGTCAATTGGTAACCATACAAGGTAGCCAACCAACATAAGCAAGACCACAGTGTTGACCCTGACACGAGTCTTGGCAAGATATCTTACATCTGGGGTTATCTGTTATTGTAAATGAAGCCCAATATTTTAGTTGTTCAACACACACTATATTTGTTATCTCATATCACTAGCAGAACATTATATGCATATGTTCTCTGCTTTGTTTTATGTAATTACCTGAAGCAGGATGTTAGACTACCTACTCTTTTTTGTAGGATGCAATGATAGAGCAGTATCTAGTTAGCTCACCAAATATTGCACAATTATAAAGGGTGGGTGAGCATCTGCTGGGTGAGATAGACGCTTCTAACCAAAAATGTGTATTTATCAAGTACGTTATAAACAATAATAACCATATTCTACCACCCAGACCATAGGCCAATTGCACACAACCGTGTGCGGGCCTCCAGCCGTGACTGAACAGCACGGCCGATGCACGGACGGCACACGGATGTCATCAATATAATAAAATGGAAATTGAGCTTTCAATGGGTAAAAGCTGGATACGTTTCGGAGTTACCATAAACACCTTCAGCAGCAGTAAGATGATTGATATTTTTTGTAAGGCAGGAGTACAGCAATACACATACTCATAGATGGTGGTTCATAGGCCACAGATTTAACAATTGGTTTCCAGGATAGCCATAAAAGTGTGTAGGGATAACCAAATGTTGCCATATTCAGTTGTTTGTTTGAGGGCAGTTGGTTTAATTCAGTATGTATTCACCTTAGGGTAAAGAAAAGTTTTAATATTGTTATGTTGAGCCCCAGATATCTGAAACAAATTTGTTTAAAAGTCCAGTACACTAGGCAGAATACTACACGATGATACCCTCAGTATGACATGTATAGCTGACTCTTTTGACTATATCATTATCCTAGTTTTAAGATCTTGCTTTCTAGACTTGTCTGACCTTTATGTGTGGTCATAAGATGAGCAGTCTAAATTATGTTTTTTGTCTCTCAGACCTGCAATAAGGATTTCAAGCGACTTTTTGCTTTGTCCTTTGAGCTTTCATTTTGTGATTTTGTGCTTAATGTATTTTACTTCTGTTTTCTGTAGACTGTAAATTTTCTTTGTTTCTTACACCGCATGTATACAGTGGCATAAATACCGGGGTAGCAGCAGCTGTCACATGGTCCGGGATATTAGGGGGCCCGGCGGGTCCCTGGTGTGTGTTTTTTTGTTTTTTTTGTTTTTTTTAATAGGCCTTTACCTGGCCCTATTTACTTACTGATCCCCGCTCCTGCTCACGGCCGCCTGCGCTTTCCATTCCCATAGGTAAGTAAGGCCGCGGGTCTGCGAACCCCACAAACACTGCTATCGTTAAACTCTGGGGTCAGACCGGATCGGAGGCTCAGGGGAGGTGAGGGAACATAAAAAACACTGTTACTTACCTCTCTTGCGCTCCAGCAGGCTTCGGGCTCTCCTTGGTGACATCTGCATGCCTGGCCTCCACATGAACTCATCCTGAGGCCCTTCCTGGGTAGTTGACCTTGGCTTACGCAACCCACTCTAGTATATTTGCCATGGTTAGCAGTGGAGAACACCCAGTATTAGAAACTTTCTCTGTCAGCTTATAAATGTCTGGTTGTCTCCAACTAGCAACTCTCTATTCCAACTAATTCTAACAACAACCCTGACTGAGGGGAGAGGCTATTTATAACTTTAACTGCACCCACATTCTGGAAAGACTCATGAGAACATACCATTCCTGTATACCAGAGGCGTAGCTAGGGGGGGGGGGGGCAGAGGGGGCAGCTGCCCCGGGCCCACTGACCCTTTGGGGCCCACCCTGGGGCTGCCATTAATACATCCTTTATGTCTGCAGACACCGATCTAGTTACAATGCTTCCTGGTGCTTAACTGTCTTTTAAACCGCAAGCCACTTCAGGCCTGCAGTTTCAAGATCCCGAGACCACAGATGGATGTCTTCTTCTCAGCACAGGCGATGCGCTCAGACACAGACGTACTGTGCGTGGATAGGGAGGAAGTGGCGGCTCCATTCATCAGGATTGCAGGTAGGTGAGTATGACTTTTTTTTTGTTTTTTTAGCGCAGTTGTGAGTATATTAATAGTATAAGGGGTGGTTAGGAGGGGGAATTATAACTATAAGGGAGGATTCATTAGGGGGCATTATGACAATGGGGGGGTCATTTATATAAGGTTTATTAGGGGGTATGATGAATACAAGGGGGGAGGTTATTTATATAAGGGGCCATTAGGGGGCATCATTTATATTAGGAGGCATTATGAACATAAGGGGGTAGTCATTGCTATAAGGGGTCATAAGAGGTGCAGTATTTATGTCAGGGGGAATCAGGGGCCTAACATGAGGGTCAATTAATTGAATTAAATTGGCACTTGGGCTTTATTAAAACTAAGGCCCCACGTAGCTGGCTGCAGCAAAAAAAGTGCTGCAGGAAAAACCATGGCGGTAACATTGTGGTTTTTCCCACAGCACTTTTCACAGAAGGTCCGCAGAGATTTCCCCTGTGGACTTATTGTTTTCAATAAACCTATATGGAAACCGCCAGTGTTTCCATAGATATTACTGACATTTTTCCACAATGTGTGGATGGGATTTGCTAGAATGGCACATTTTTTTTTCTGTGGGTTTTCGCCACATGGGGCCCCCATCCCATCCCCACTTTGCAGTAAAATATGCGCAGCGGATACGTTGCGATTTCCAAAACAGTCGCAGTTTTGGAAATCGCAGAAGGTCAATTATACTTATGGAAACACCAGCGGTTTCCCTATAAATATAATTGAAGCAGAAAGTCTGCAGAGGAAACCTCTGCGAACTTTCTGTGCAAAGTGCTGCAGGAAGAACTACAATGTGTTGCCGCCGCGTTTTTTTTCGCAGTTCTGTTTTGCTACAGTACGCCACATAGGGCCTTAGCCTTAAGGCATTTTCCAGCTCATTTTTATTGATGGTCTATCCTCAGAATAAAACATCAATAAGAGATAAGTGATTCCCCACTGATCAGCTGTGTGAAATGGCCATGGTGCCTGTTTATATCACATGCTGTCTGTTTATAGTGACCGTGTCATGTAATTCCAGCCTTGTCACATATACGTGTATAGGACGAGGCTGTAGTTACATTACATGGCCGCTATGAAAAGAATGACACTGTGTAAACAGAGAAGGTGTCACGGCGCTTACACAGGTACCACGGGTCATTCAAACAGCTGATCCTGGGGGTCCCAGGTATTGGAATCCCAATAATTTTTTTTTCCTTTTTTTTTCTTTTTAATTAGGAAACACCTGGGGCATTATTAATAAGGGGCAGATTATTTAAAGGGGTACACAGGGAAGTTATTATTTCAAAGATGCACTTGGGGGGTATTATTCATTATGGGGGGTTATATTACATATTTTATAATTGGGGGTAGCAGCAGGATGGGGACTTTGTGTAGGTGAGGACAATATGGGTCAGGTGCCTGGAAAAGTGAGGAGCCAAAGATGTCTGTGTTGCAAACTTTACAGAGACTGTAAGAAGTGGTCATGGCCGTCCAGATGAAAGACATGGGAAATGTGAACGATTAGTCAGACATCATCTGTAAGTCACTAAATGTTACTGCACTGTATTCACCTAAATTGTCTGCAGAGCCCTGTGTAGAGCTGGTATATACCACTATACGCTCACCGTATACTGATAGTATCGGTATACGAACATGTCCAAGTAGGGGGCCCACTTGGTCATGTTCGCCTCCCCTGTGCTGTACCCCTAGCTACGCCTCTGCTGTAATAATAATAATAATAATAATAATAATAATAATAGTCCTTTAATAGTCCCACAATGGGGAAATTCAGTGTGTTACAGCAGCAAAGATAAGCAGATACAAATACAAATACAACATGTACAGGAATGTTCCAAGGTGAGAGGCATTACATTAATAGCAGACAGACAGATAGGACGTAGCAGAGGAGGGGGGGGGGGATTTAACAGGCAGAGAGATATTTCAGTTCTCTGTGTGTAATGATCTCCGCTTAGGTCGGTGTTGGTTGTACAGCCTAACCGCGGTGGGGAGGAAAGACTTCCGATAGCGCTCCTTCTCACACCTAGGGTGGAGCAGTCGGTCACTGACAGTACTTCTCAGCGCGATCACAGTCTCATGCATGGGATGGGACTTCTTCTTCTGCATGGAGCTCACCACGGACAGTATCCTTCTGTCACCCACCACCTGCACTGGGTCCAGTGGGCTCCCCAGGACAGAGCTGGCCCTTCTAATCAGCTTGTCAAGTTTATTTCTGTCCCTGGTTGATATACTGCTCCCCCAGCAGGCCACTCCAAAGAAGATGGCTGATGCCACTACCGAGTTGAAGAAAGTTCTAAGAAGTGCCCCCCGGATTCCAAAGGCTCTCAGTTTCCTAAGCAGGTAGAGCCTGCTGTGGCCCTTCCTGTACAGGGCCTCCATATGATCTGCCCAGTCCAGCTTATTATTAAGGAGCAAACCCAGGTACTTATAGGTGTTCACAATCTCGATGCCCGTCCCCAGGATGTCCACTGGATTTGGAGGGCATCTGCCTTTACGGAAGTCCACCACCACCTCCTTGGTCTTCCCCGCGTTAATCTTCAGGTGGTTCCGGTGGCACCAGTCCACAAAAGCCTGGTTCAGTTCTCTGTACTCCCTGTCATCATCATCTGTGATGAGACCCACTATTGCAGAGTCGTCAGAATACTTCTGTAGGTAGCAGCTGGATGAGTTGCACCTAAAATCTGCAGTGTACAGTGTGAAGAGGAAAGGGGCGAGAACCGTACCCTGAGGTGCCCCCGTATTACAGATCACGGTACCTGACACACAGTCTTGGGCTCTCACGTATTGAGGTCGATTTGTGAGGTAGTCTAGGATCCAGTTGGAGAGGTGGTGGTCCACTCCAGCAAGGCCCAGCTTGTCCCTCAATAACCTGGGCTGTATGGTGTTAAAAGCACTGGAGAAGTCAAAGAACATTATTCTCACTGTGTTCCCTGGTTTCTCCAGGTGAGACAGAGCCCTGTGCAGAAGATGGATGATGGCATCATCTACCCCAATGCCCGGCCGATAAGCAAACTGGAGGGGGTCCATAGCGGGGCTCACTAGAGGGCGGAGATGTGTGAGAACCAATCTCTCCAAGATCTTCATCAGGTGGGATGTCAGTGCTACAGGTCTGTAGTCGTTGAGGTCCATAGGGTGGGGTTTCTTTGGAACTGGTACCACACAAGAAGATTTCCATAATTCAGGGACTATTTCCTGCCTCAGGCTCATATTATACATATATGTAATTATACCACACAGCTGGTCCCCGCAAGTCTTAATTAGCCTTGCACTGATGTCATCTGGCCCTGCGGCACATTCTAAACAGTCTGAAGGTAAAGAGGTACAAAACATCAACACTTTCACCTATAGCACAAATAAGATATGTGTACATAAATAACCACTGTTCCTGTCGAACACTACATGCATAACCCTCTTGTAAGCCGAGTGCTGAAGTTGGGAGAAATATTATAACACCGTTCAGTAAATAAGCTCTGAACCATAGTTTCTTACTCTTAATATATTACTTGCACGTGATTCTGCAGAATCATTTCTATGTGAGCAGGTCAGCAGTCAACATTTTGAATCAACAGATCCTTCCTCCTGCTTGGATGTAGCAGTGCATGTTGCACATTGCTTCCATGTAGCTGCTCCTAGTGCGTGACATGGTTTGCTATACTAGTTAGAAACTTGTGTAGAGGCATTGCTATGGACATGCCTCATTGACAATGGTAACATGGTTACAGTGAGTCAATTTTTACCTACATTTCCAAGAGAAGTACAGTGGGGAAAAAAAAGTATTTAGTCAGCCACCAATTGTGAAAGTTCTCCCACTTAAAAAGATGAGAGAGGCCTGTAATTGACATCATAGGTAGGTCTCAACTATGAGAGACAAAATGAGAAAACAAATCCAGAAAATCACATTGTCTGATTTTTAAAGAATTTGTTTGCAAATTATGGTGGAAAATAAGTATTTGGTCAATAACAAAAGTTCATCTCAATACTTTGTTATATATCCTTTGTTGGCAATGACAGAGGTCAAACGTTTTCTGTAAGTCTTCACTGTTGCTGGTATGTTGGTCCATTCCTCCATGCAGATCTCCTCTAGAGCAGTGATGTTTTGGGGCTGTCGCTGGGCAACACGGACTTTCAACTCCCTCCAAAGGTTTTCTATGGGGTTGAGATCTGGAGACTGGCTAGGTCACTCCAGGACTTTGAAATGCTTCTTACAAAGCCATTCCTTTGTTGCCGTGGCAGTGTGCTTGGGATCATTGTCATGCTGAAAGACCCAGCAACGTTTCTTCTTCAATGCCCTTGTTGATGGAAGGAGGTTTGCACTCAAAATCTCACGATACATGGCCCGATTCATTCTTTCATGTACACGGATCAGTTGTCCTGGTCCCTTTACAGAGAAACAGCCCCAAAGCATGATGTTGCCACCCCCATGCTTCACAGTAGGTATGGTGTTCAGAATTCACTCACTTCCAAACACGACGAGTTGTGTTTCTACCAAACAGTTCTACTTTGGTTTCATCTGACCATATGACATTCTCTCAATACTCTTCTGGAACATCCAAATGCTCTCTAGCAAACTTCAGACGGGCCCGGATATGTACTACTGGCTGAAGCAGGGGGACACATCTGGCACTGCAGGATCTGAGTCCCTGGCGGCATAGTGTGTTACTGACGGTAGCCTTTGTTACGTTAGTCCCAGCTTTCTGCAGGTCATTCACTAGGTCCCCCCGTGTGGTTCTGAGATTTTTGCTCACCGTTCTTGTGATCATTTTGACCCCACGGGGTGAGATCTTGCATGGAGCCCCTGATCGAGGGAGATTATCAGTGGTCTTGTATGTCTTCCATTTTCTAATTATAATAATTCTAATTATTGCTCCCACAGTTGATTTCTTCACACCAAGCTGCTTGCCTAGTGCAGATTTAGTCTTCCCAGCCTGGTGCAGGTCTACAATTTTGTTTCTGGTGTCCTTTCACAGCTCTTTGGTCTTCACCGTAGTGGAGTTTGGAGTGTGACTGTTTGAGGTTTTGGACAGGTGTCTTTTATACTGATAACAATGTCAAACAGGTGCCATTACTACAGGTAATGAGTGGAGGACAGAGGAGAGTCTTAAAGAAGAAGTTACAGGTCTGTGAGAGCCAGAAATCTTGCTTGTTTGTAGGTGACCAAATACTTATTTTCCACCATAATTTGCAAATAAATTCTTAAAAAATCAGACAATGTGATTTTTTTAGATATGTTTTCTCATTTTGTCTCTC
Source organism: Leptodactylus fallax (assembly GCA_947044405.1). NCBI lineage: Eukaryota > Metazoa > Chordata > Amphibia > Anura > Leptodactylidae > Leptodactylus > Leptodactylus fallax. The sequence continues at coordinate 8,561,425 of CAMRHE010000024.1, forward strand.
ATAGTTGAGGTTTACCTATGACGTCAATTACAGGCCTCTCTCATCTTTTTAAGTGGGAGAACTTGCACAATTGGTGGCTGACTAAATACTTTTATCCCCACTGTATTAGAGGAATGGCACACTGCAGAATACTAGAAAATAATGCTCGAAATTCTCCAAATTGTTATTATCTTTGGGAGTGTATAGTTTTTCTAAAGAGATATGTCAAAGCTGATCAGTCAACTTTAACCATTCCTTTTATCGCTAGACAAACTAAATGGTGCCATCTACCTGAAGCCCATGGGTGGAGTACAACCTTGTAGGTAAAGACATCACTGGGATCATCACATTCTTCAACAGCATATAACTGTCCCTAAAACGGTTAGATTACATAACTGAGTCACATCAGTGTTAATTATCCTATTTCCAAGGCTTGGACTAATACATTCTATTATAATTTAGACAATAGCCTGAAATTATTTCGGCTTGACCTACTGATGGTCTAAATGTTCCTGTTTTCTTAGACTGGATGGAATTGTTTTTTTTTTTAATTGTAATTTTTATTAAAGTTTCAAAACCATAGAATATTAAATATACATAAATAGTCACAAAAAAGAACAATGCCAATAAAGAATAAATAACATAACCATAAATAAGAACCATATTGAAACACAAAACTTAGACAAGACACAAAACAAAATGAGGGGAAAATACGGGGGGGGGGGGGGAGGGATTCAATACATTACCAATTTATATTATGTCTAATGGATGAATAAGATAATCAGCCTTCAAAAACTGACAAATCATGAAGCTCCCAAAACGCATCAAATGGCCTGAAAACTTTCCTCTTCATTATTCTGTAGGGCTGTCAAATGTTCCAGGGTCCTAAGTTCCCTAAGCCTGGCATATAGCTCCTTCAAGGAAGGGGATGATAATCTTCTCCAACTTTTGGCTATGAGTCATCTAGCTGAAGTCAAAATATACAAGAGCAGCTGGTAGGCACTTTTTACCGAGAGGCACCAACGGAAGATTGAGAATATATGTTTTAGGGGGCAAAGGCAGGTGGAGCTTTAGGACACAATGCAAAGGTCAGTGGCGTAACTAGGAATGGCTGGGCCCCAAGGCGAACATTTGATATGGGGGCCCCCCAAACCTGATCCCACTTCCAAAAAGACTGGACTAACGAACAGGACCAGAAGAGATGAAACAAGTTGACCGGAAGGACACCACACCACCAGTAGTCATCTGGTATTGCAAAGAATGGTGTAATGCCGGGTGTGGTACCAGTGCAGTAATATCTTGTATTAATTCTTTATATACAGTCATGGCCAAAAGTTTTGAGAATGATACAAATATTAATTTTTACAAAGTCTACTGCTTCAGTTTTTCTAATGGCAATTTGCATATACTCCAGAATGTTATAAAGAGTGATCAGCTTAACAGCAATTACTTGCAAAGTCAATATTTGCCTAGAAAATGAACTTTATCCCCCAAAACACATTTCAACATCATTGCAGCCCTGCCTTAAAAGGACCACCTAACATCGTTTCAGTGATTGCTCCATTAACACAGGTGTGGGTGTTGATGAGGACAGGGCTGGAGATCAATCTGTCATGATTAAGTAAGAATGACACCACTGGACACTTTAAAAGGAGGCTGGTGCTTGCCATCATTCTGTTAACCATGGTTATCTCTAAAGAAACACGTGCAGTCATCATTGCACTGCACAAAAATGGCCTAACTGGGAAGAGTATTGCAGCTAGAAAGATTGCACCTCAGTCAACAATCTATCGCATCATCAAGAACTTCAAGGAGAGAGGTTCCATTGGTGCCAAAAAGGCTCCAGGGCGCCCAAGAAAGACCAGCAAGCGGCAGGACCGTCTCTTAAAAGTGTTTCAGCTGCAGGATCGGGCTACCAGCAGTGCAGAGCTTGCTGAGGAATGGCAGCAGGCAGGTGTGAGTGCATCTGCACGCACTGTGAGGCGGAGACTCTTGGAGCAAGGCCTGGTCTCAAGGAGGGCAGCAAAGAAGCCACTTCTCTCCAGAAAAAACATCAGGGACAGACTGATATTCTGCAAAAGGTACAGGGAGTGGACTGCTGAGGACTGGGGTAAAGTCATTTTCTCTGATGAATCCCCTTTTCGATTGTTTGGAACATCTGGAAAACAGCTTATTCGGAGAAGAAGAGGTGAGCGCTACCACCAGTCTTGTCTCATGCCAACTGTAAAGCATCCTGAAACCATTCATGTGTGGGGTTGCTTCTCAGCCAAGGGAATCGGCTCTCTCACAGTCTTGCCTAAAAACACAGCCATGAATAAAGAATGGTACCAGAATGTCCTCCAAGAGCAACTTCTCCCAACCGTCCAAGAGCAGTTTGGCGCTCAACAATGCCTTTTCCAGCATGATGGGGCACCTTGCCATAATGCAAAGGTGATAACTAAATGGCTCAGGGAACAAAACATAGAGATTTTGGGTCCATGGCCTGGAAACTCCCCAGATCTTAATCCCATTGAGAACTTGTGGTCAATCATCAAGAGACGGGTGGACAAACAAAAACCAACAAATTCAGACAAAATGAAAGCATTGATTCTGCAAGAATGGACTGCTATCAGTCAGGATTTGGTCCAGAAGTTGATTGAGAGCATGCCAGGGAGAATTGCAGAGGTCCTGAAGAAGAAGGGTCAACACTGCAAATATTGACTTGCTGCATTAACTCATTCTAAGAGTCAATATAAGCTTCTGTTACTCATAATATGAATGCAATTATATTTCTGTATGTGATAAAAACATCTGACAAACACACATAAAAACCAGAGGGCAGCAGATCATGTGAAAATAGAATATTTGTGTCATTCTCAAAACTTTTGGCCATGACTTATATATATATATATATATATATATATATATATATATATATACACATTACAGTGTGAAGTTTTTCACGGCATGTCCCAGATCAACAACCAAGACGCTTCCAATAGCGTCTCTCCCCCAAATAGTCATCTCATGTTTGCATATACTGCAGCATCCCAGAATGTTCTGCTTTAATTGTTTGGCTTTTGTGCATCTGGGTTGTGTTGGTATGTCCCGTCCTCTGTGTTCTATGTTAAATGTCATTGTTTGCTGCTTTTCCTGTGTTTTTCCCCCTCAGTGTCCAAACCTTAGCCTTGGTTCAGCCATGGCCAATCACAGGCCACTGGGAGGGGTTGTGGGAGACCATAGTCTCCACGGTAACCGTCAGTCTTCAGTCTACTGTGTTTCTCTGAAAATAAGATGAGGTCTTATATTATTTTTTTTTCTCTGAAAAAAGGGCTAGGGCTTATTTTCGGGGTAGGTCTTAATTTTTTCCATGAACAACAGTCACACATTTGATCGCTTTTTATTTCAACTTTTATCAGAGGTGAAACAGCGAAAAAACAGCAGTTCGGCACTTTTGATCTTTTTTTTTCGCTACGGCATTCACTATAGAGGTAATATAATTTTACAAGTTTGTAGAGCAGGCGTTTTCAGACACAGGGATACCTAATGTGTATGTGTTTCACAGTAATATTTTAGTTTTATATATATTCCAGTGAAAGTGGGAGGGGGCTTGAACTTTTATTATTTTGTGTTTTTTTATATTTTTTTTTTTTTTTTTTTTTTTTTTTTTTTTTTTTACTATTAACCCCTCCTAGGGGAACTTGAACCTGCGATCATAATATAGACTGCAATACAACCTATTGCAGTCTATGGGAGATTATCTACATTATTTATGAGGCTGGTCATAGACCAGCCTCAATAGTAATATTCCTATGACAGGCCTGGGAGCCTTCATAAGGCTCCTGGCTGTCAAACGAACAGGTCGGGTCCCGCAAGCCGACCTGCAACGTGAAAAGTACGGGGCCGGTGGGGACTGGCCCCGGGGATAGTTTCTCTGCTTTGGGAGGTTGTTTTGAACGGGGGGGGTCACAGACTGGCACACTCAACAATGCCCGTGATAAAAGTGGACTCTTGATCGTGGGCATTAACTGCGGGTCTCCGCTGTACAAGGAGACCCGGTATAGTAGCTATAGGGGGTGGGGACTGGGTGGAAGTGCGGAGGTCACGCAATGCTCGCGGTCAGAGTCCATTCTGATCGCGGGCATTAACTCTGGCGGTTGTGCTACATTGGTGGGAAGGAGGAGGGCGGTCACGCTCAACAATGCCCGCGATTAGGGTAGACACTGATCAAGGGCATTAACTCCAGGTCTCCGCAGAGAACCGGTACGGTAGCTATGGTAGCCTCTCTGCAGCAGAGTGGCCGCCATCTTTAAGAACCTGGCATCCGGTGTAATCGCACGGCAGATGTCGGGAAAGGGTTAAATTAGATAGGGCTTATTTTTGGAGTAGGGCTTATATTTCAAGCCTACGCCAAAAAACCTGGAAAATGTAGCTACAGTAGGGCTTATTTTCAGGGTAGGTCTTATTTTTGGCGAAACACGGTAGTTCAGTTCAGTTCCAGAGTGTGCAGTACAGAGTGCAGAGCATACCTGCACCCAACTTCTGGACTGAGGCCCAACAGCTAGCTTTACAGCCTCAAGGAGGATTGTCTTCTGCCCCAGGCTCTACTAGAGACAGCCCTGTGAAGGGAGTGGCTGCTGTCCGCAGTATTGGACGTTATCTGTGCCATGCCAGGAGGAACAGGAGAGGACCCTGACAGGAGGAATGAGTTCAGACCTAGTCTACAGGTAACCGGACCCCTGTCAGGTCTCCCTGCACCACTATCCCCAGCATCCACATCTGGGAGAGGCACTAGAGGAGGAGTAGTCGAGAAGTATACCATATACCATAAAGCCTGTAACATCCCTGGGCACCCTCTTAACACCAAGGCCGGGGGATTGTACGGTATTGTACTACTACCCCCATTCGGTGCTGCCGTTACTTTTGTTCCAGTTGCCAAAATAAACTGTTACCTGGTTTACTGCATCTCTGGCCTCCTGAGTCGTGCCTGCATTACCATCAGGGCCCTTCTGACCAACATTACACTGGCTCAGAGAGGAGAGGTCCCCTCTTCAACTGGAAGCGTCCCAGGGAACACTACTACCAGCACCATCCGGTAGTGCTGCAGGAATCCCTCGACGGTGTCCGGCCCAGAAGTGGCGCTGGAATGTTTGGTTGAGTGTCTCAGCCTAGCAGGTGGCACATCATCCGCCACTACAACTCCCATCCTCCGGTCTTCTCCATCTGGGTTGCGGCAATACGAGTGCCTGGGAATCCTATCTGGGAATGGATCAACTAGGATGCTATAAATCTCGAAAATAAGGCCAGCTATGGAGTTCTCAGATTTACAGAGTCTTTCAAAACTCATGGGAATGGACACCTTTGTACCATGAAAAATAGAATATACAAAGTGACAAATCTGAAAATAAAAGTACTCACCACTAGAGAGGAGGTTAAATCAGAACTGAAGTTCAGAAAAGGATAGGAGAGAACAGGTTCTGTAATGTACAATATCTGCGAAGCGAAATACGCCAACTCGAAACCAAGGGCCTGATACTGCTGCTGTGAGTCCGGGTTTCCACAAAAATAAGACCTACCCCAAAAATAAGCCCTAGCATAATTTTTTTCAGGGTCTTTTCAGTATGCTTGAAATATAAGCCCTTCCCCGAAAATAAAAATAAACACTAGTTACAGTTTATTAAAAATAAAAAGTGTCCAGACGGCTATATATGTAAAAAAAAAAGTAAATATAATACAGCAGAACAGATACAGTAGACTCTTCATCAAGGAAATCAGACGCCCCCAAAAAAAACCGACATGCCCAAGTTAACATGTAAAAATAAAACCTGTTCAGTCATTTACACATGTGTTTTTATGAATATGTTGCCAACATCATTTGCAGGAAATGGCATAATCATATCTACTATAGGAAAATGTCCAATTAAGCAGTCTAGTCTGATGCCTTCTAGAGACAGAATGAAGAGGCAATTGTGTTCTTGATACAGTACAAGCCTACGTAAGTTCTTACTTTTATACCTTCATATTCTAGGAAATATAAATAGGTATTCTACAATGGATATTAAGTGAATTATGTAAATGAATAATATCAATAGCGAATGCATGTATTTCATGTCATTTTTGGACACTGATCAAAGTCCTTCTTTTACTGTATTATAATACAAAAGTATTTATTCCTAAAGGTCTATATGTAGATATTGCATGAACTGTACACCACTGTGTAAGTTCCTTCATTAATATCAGGAAAGGGAAAAGAAGGAATAGGATGCAATAAAATAAATATTCTATTAATATGATTAAAATCATTGTACCATAACAATGTATATAAATAGGAGGGTCATAAAAATTGTATTGTTATTGATATGGAGGCATTTCAAGCCTCTCAATATCTTGTACCCTGTCTCAATCCACTATTAATCTCCCTAATACCAGTTTATATGGGTTTCCTCCATTTTATTAAAAGTTCAGAAGTGTCCATGTATCTGACCCCACCCCAGCTCCCATTAAGTGGGCAGCCCTGAAGTGGGTTTTCAGGGTTGTACTTGTTAGGCATGGCTCCCGGTTGAAGTGAGACCATACATATCTTGTACCCTGTCTTCCCAGCACCAGCTCATATGGATTTTCTCCATTTTATTAAAAGATCAGAAGTGTCTAATTAATGATCTGGTCACATTCAAAAATGTAACTGTGAATAAGTCAGTAATGTACCAGAGAAGGGGATATTTTATTTCAGCACACACCCTATCTTTTATCAGTGCACTCCAAAGTAAGGCTAAGGCCCCACGCTGCCAAAAAACACTCTGGAAAAGACCACAGTGGAAACGCATCACGTTTTTTTCTGCAGCATTTTTCACAGAAAGTCTGCAGAGTTTTCCTCTGCAGACTTTCTGCTTCCGATATGGAAAACGCCAGCGTTTCCATAGGTATAATTGACATCCTGCGATTTGCAGAAACGCAAGCGTTTTTTAAAATCGCAACATTTCTGCTGTAGATTTTTTTCTGCAAAGTGTGGATGGGATTAGCAGCAGCATAAACTAAGTAATGATCTAGGCATTTAGGCACTGTGCTACTGCTGCTATAAACAGCTGAGAATGGCTGGAGAAATACTAACCAGCTTCAGATACTGCTCAGCAATCCTGCATTCTCATCAGGAAGACACCGTCTCCCCTGTTTGTGCATATTTATTATCAGTAACTGGAGCAAAGGTAGAAGTTTCCAGCCGTCCTATGGTGATTAATGTGACTCTTACAGATCAGTGGCTGCTATCTGATCTGGATCCTTGCACTATTAAACTGACCTGTACATTGACTAAAACCACCCAACATACATTTCAGCTTTATATCTGAACGAGAGGGATTAAAATATTTTTAAAGCTGCTCTGCTAATTCTTTTACAATCCATTCAAAATGTAACATGCAAAGGCCGTCCCACTGTCTGTTCGTGTTATGTATATATATGTGTATGTGTGTATTTCCAGATGTAGCAGAGTTACAGTAACCTCAGCATTAGTTATAGCAGTTAGACAATGAGCTACATTTCAACTGGATTCTAATAATAATAAGTCTAACAGAACTAGCTGAGTTGTAAAAAATGTATTGCCTCTTATTCACAAATAAACAGAAAACACTGTACAGCGTAATGCGTATAGGCTGAATGGGTTGTCAGTCATTCAGGGCCTATAAAGGGAAGCTGAGACTAACTATACTTGGTGAAATGTATGTTGGGTGGTCTTAGTCAGTGTGAGGGTCAGTTTAATAGTGCAAGGGTCCAGATCAGATAGAAGCCACTGGTCTGTAAGAGTCACATTAATCACCATAGGATGGCTGGAAGCTTCTACCTTTGCTCCAGCTACTGATAATAAAGGTGCACACACAGGGGAGACAGTGTCTGCCTGTTGTGTGATGGGGATTTCAGAGCAATAGCTGAAGCTGGTTAGTTTGAATAGTGGGTGGAAATGCTGTTAACTCTGTGTGGTTTGTGACTTTTTGTGTATAACTGTGGTGTGCCTAGATACAAGATAGGGTGTGTGTTGAAATAAAACATCTCCTTTTCTGGTAAAATACTGACTTTTTCAGTTATGTTTTTGAATGTGGCCAAATCATTAATAAGACACTTCTAATCTTTTCGCAAATTCCCTTTATTAGTTTTCAAGTATAAACAGGGCAAAACGATCAAAACAAGGGAAGACACAGATTCCCAACAAAGACATGAACCAAGCAAACAATAGAGGGATAGGAGGGGAAAGAGAAGTAAGGGAGGGAAGAGGGAGACATGGGGGAGGGGATAAGAACACAAGGAGCACCAGTTCGCATTCTGAGGTAGACCAATACCCAGGACCCGAGAGGAGACGTACCTCTGGAGAATAGTCCCAAGCAATTAGGCAGTCCACTCAGCGCAACGGCAGGAATCAAAGGGCAATCCAAGGGCTCCAAGTAGAGATGAAATGCTCCCATTGGACTGGAGTATGAGCAATGAGGTCTTCCATTCTATAAATCAACTTCTGCAAATCATTCCTCTACTGTTGATTGGCTCTTCCAGTGCCAAATCACTATGGATATTCACCCTTAGATAGTGTATACCAGAGGAGGGCCATTGAAAAGAGTAATTACTCTGGGGAAGGGGAGCCCTTTGGTGGGGGGAGAGACATTTAAGGCATCTGATTTCACTGCGTTGACCTTGAAATTCGACCAAAAGCCCAAGTGGTCAAACTCAGCCAGTAAGGAAGGTAGGGAGGTGTGAGGTTGGGTTATATAGAGAAGGAGATCGTCTGTGAAGGCAGAGTATTTGTATTTGGAGCTCCCAATAGTTATTCCCTTGATATCCAGGTTGTCCCTAATAGAGGAAAGGAGATGCTCCATTACCAGGATATATAACAGAAAGGACAAGAGGCAGCACTGGTCGGTGCCATTAGTAATGGAGAATGGCGGGAGAGGGTGGCGTTAATCTTCAGCCTTGCCATGGAGTTGCAATACAGAGCCATAACCTTGGAAATAAAGATATCACCCACTCCCAGAGCCTGGAGAGCAAAGTATATGGCTGACTAGGATACCGGATCAAACACCTTTTCAGCGTTCAGGAAAATGTTTTATTAATGGGATTTTTTTGGACTGGGCATATTGAATAATATCCAGGGTTTTCAAGGTCTTGTCACTGACCTCCCTCCCCAGAATGAACCACACCTGATCTAAGTGGTTATGTTCATGGAGAATGGTCTCAACCTGTTAGCAAGGAGCTTTGTGTAAATTTTTAAGTCAGTATTTAATAGAGATATTGGGGTGATAGCTCGGACAAAGGCATGGGTCCTTACCAGGATTAGGGAGGACTGTGACATGAGTCTACATGGTCTGGGAAGGGAATGAAAGGGACACAGAGACACTATTATATGCCTTCAGGAGCAACAGGGAGAGGAAGGGCAGGGACTGCTTTAAAAACTTAGTGGTGAAGTGTCATCAGAGAATAGGTCATCTAAATATGGATATGCCAGTGCTGCTTCATCGGGGTCTGAATCAGTGGTGGAGGGGGGTCTACATGCAATGGCTTATGGAAAGACGGGGAGTAAGGGCCACCTTAGTTATAAAGAGCTGAGTAGTAAGAATGGAATTTTTCTTAAATCTTGTTATTAACATTAAGAGATTGGTATGAGTGTTTCAAGATCATCAGGATGAAAGTTTGGGCATGACAGGCCAGCACACGGCTATTTTTGTCCCCAAATTCATAAAACTGACCAAGGCATATTTGGATGTAACATTTATAAGTCTGATCTAATAAGGTTTGGTCTTCCTGGTGGGCTACAAGGAGATCCCACAGGACTGTCTGTGAGAGGGCGTTTTTGTAAGACAGCTCTAGGGGGGATACATGCTCAAGCACCCTGGTAAGGGCAAGTGCACAGTCGTGCTTCAATTGGGAGCCATGCCTAGCAAGTACACCCCTGAAAACACACTTCAGGGCTGTCCACTTACAGTGGGGAAAAAAAGTATTTAGTCAGCCACCAATTGTGCAAGTTCTCCCACTTAAAAAGATGAGAGAGGCCTGTAATTGACATCATAGGTAGACCTCAACTATGAGAGACAAAATGAGAAAACAAATACAGAAAATCACATTGTCTGATTTTTAAAGAATTTATTTGCAAATTATGGTGGAAAATAAGTATTTGGTCAATAACAAAAGTTCATCTCAATACTTTGTTATATATCCTTTGTTGGCAATGACAGAGGTCAAACGTTTTCTGTAAGTCTTCACAAGGTTGGCACACACTGTTGCTGGTATGTTGGCCCATTCTTCCATGCAGATCTACTCTAGAGCAGTGATGTTTTGGGGCTGTCGCTGGGCAACATGGACTTTCAGCTCCATCCAAAGGTTTTCTATGGGGTCGAGATCTAGAGACTGGCTAGGCCACTCCAGGACCTTGAAATTCTTCTTACGAAGCCACTCCTTCGTTGCCTTGGTGGTGTGCTTGGGATCATTGTCATGCTGAAAGACCCAGCCACGTTTCATCTTCAATGACTTTGCTGATGGAAGGAGGTTTGCACTCAAAATGTCACGATACATGGCCCCATTCATTCTTTCATCTACACAGATCAGTCGTCCTGGTCCCTTTGCAGAGAAACAGCCCCAAAGCATGTTGCCACCCCCATGCTTCACAGTAGGTATGGTGTTCTTTGGATGCAACTCAGCATTCACTCTCCTCCAAACTCTCCTCCAAACAGTTCTACTTTGGTTTCATCTGACCATATGACATTCTCCCAATACTCTTCTGGAACATCCAAATGCTCTGTAGAAAACTTCAGACGGGCCCGGATAAGCAGGGGGACACGTCTGGCACTGCAGGATCTGAGTCCTTGGTGGCGTAGTGTGTTACTGACGGTAGCCTTTGTTACGTTAGTCCCAGCTTTCTGCAGGTCATTCACTAGGTCCCACCGTGTGGTTCTGGGATTTTTGTTCACCGTACTTGTGATCATTTTGACCCCATGGGGTGAAAACTTGCGTGGAGCTCCTGATCGAGGGAGATTATCAGTGGTCTTGTATGTCTTCCATTTTCTAATTATTGCTCCCACAGTTGATTTCTTCACACCAAGCTGCTTGCCTATAGCAGATTCAGTCTTCCCAGCCTGGTGCAGGTCTACAATTTTGTTTCTGGTGTCCTTTCACAGCTCTTTGGTCTTCACCGTAGTGGAGTTTGGAGTGTGACTGTTTGAGGTTGTGGACAGGTGTCTTTTATACTGATAACAATGTCAAACAGGTACCATTACTACAGGTAATGAGTGGAGGACAGAGGAGCCTCTTAAAGAAGATGTTACAGGTCTTTGAGAGCTAGAAATCTTGCTTGTTTGTAGGTGACCAAATACTTATTTTCCACTATAATTTGCAAATAAATTCTTAAAAAAATCAGACAATGTGATTTTCTAGATACGTTTTCTCATTTTGTCTCTCATAGGTCTACCTATGATGTCAATTACAGGCTTCTCTCATCTTTTTAAGTGGGAGAACTTGCACAATTGGTGGATGACTAAATACTTTTTTTACCCACTGTAATGGAACTCGGGTGGGGTCAGATACACGAACACTTCTGATCTTTTAATAAAATGGAGGAAACCCATATGAGCTTGTGCTGGGGAGATTAATAGCTGATGGAGACAGGGTACAAGATATTGAAAGGATTGAAATCCCTCCATATAAATAAGCAAACAATACCATCTCTCCGAGTAGGAACCTCCCCTTTACAATAGCATAAGCACCATTTTTGTGACCCTCTCACTTAAACAGACATTGTTATGATATAGTTATTTTAATCAAATTAATATTTTATTGGATCCTATCCCTTCTTATGTTACTGTCGAATACAGTGGCATCTAGCATGCTATTAACTGGCACATTTGTATTGTTGGCACAATATCATAGTTAGCATTTTGGATTTAAGGCCAAATTAGCATTATGAGATCTGGAAGAGTCTGGTGATTACATGAGCTTAGAGCACTGGCAAATAAGCATTCTTTCTGCCAGTCATGAGGAAATTACAACTTAATCCAGGAGATTTCAGTAAAAAAACAGTTTAAAAAGAATGCTTTTTTTAATTAATTTTTTTTATTTTTTAAGGAATAATGGGTATTTTTTTGAAAAATAGATATTTGTAAAGAAAAGATGTACCAGAGATCAAAGGGCAGGGGTCATTTGGAATAAGCTTTGAAATCAATAAGCAGCATTATAGTAGTCAAAGGTGCATCAGCTAGTTCTGCTGCCTAGGGGTCTGGCCAGATGGTATGAAGTTGTAACAGAATTTCCACACCTTATAAATAAAAAATTACCCACTTTCGTACCTGGCCAATTTGTGGTTCAGGACCAGACACATTTTCGGGCTTTTTGTATGTTCCGTTTTGAGGGCTATAATATTTTTAGCATTTGGGTTATTCAACTAATTTCGGTGTCTTTTTTCAGTGACACATATGGCTTTATTTTAATTTTTTTATATCTGGGAAAATACAAAAAAAGAGGAGGGAAAACGTGTCTGTTTTTCACTTTTCATTTTTTTTTTATTTAATAGCACAAAGTGCTACTAAAAAACTTTATAAAATAGTTTTTCCTGTCCGTTACGGGAGTTTTTATTTTGTATGGTGTCATTGGGGGTGGGGCTAGAACCTGTAATAAGGGCATGTTATCGACGTATTATTTTATTTTTTTACTTATTTTATTTAAATTTTCTTTTTTTTACTTTTCTATTCTTTTTTTTTTTTTTTTTTTACATTGTGTCCCCATAAGGTCATAATAGACCTTTTGGGACATCTGCTAACTTTTTTTTGTGGGGGAGGCTGATTTCCCCTGTAACTGGGGCTGGTACATTTAGCACCAGTTTGAAGAATACAGCCTCCTGCCCATAACTTTAGAGCTGATCTGGGTCCTGTAGGACCCAGCAGCTCTAGTAGTCTATGATACTCGGCGGATCACGTGACCGCCGGGTCAGAGGGGAGCCACATCATGGCGGTGCCCATAGCTGTGTATACAGCTCTCATTGAGCACTTTGTACACAGTGATCGGGAAGGTAATAAACAAGTACAAGTATAAATCTTTCCATTATACTTTATTCTATGTCATTGACCAAAATACTAACGAATAATTCCTTATGGCTATTTCAAGAACATCTAAGATCTTGACATTGCAGAAAAGCAGCTTTTTTTTTTTGCTGAAGTTTTTTGAACTAAAGCCAGGTGTGGATTGAACAGAAGGGAGAATTATATGTACTTCCTACATATCTCCCTTTACTTTTGTAGCCACTCTGGGCTTTAGCTCAAAAAACACAGCAAAATATGCAACAAAAGAAGCTGCTTTTCCGCAACGTGGTGCCCTAGCCTAAGACTGGCTTAAGTTGTTTGAGATCATCTCAGCTCCGGCTGTGAAGATTCAGCATATCGCTGATCATGAACATGACGACAATGCAAACTGAAGTTTACAATGGATATAGTTGTGTAGCAAGTTACTAGTTATTTTGTCACTTGGCTACAAGTGGAGTTTATTTCTTTAATGAAACAAGATCATGTGTTATGTTAATACATTATCTTTTTCATTTCTTATTGACTTTGATCTTTAAAAAAAAACATTCTGAGACACAATTGAGCCCAATGCTCTTGTAACAAGGTAAACAACAGGTGTGTTTCAAAGTGTATTACTATCACAAGTAAAGAGGAACTTTGTGTTGCTATAAAGGATGAAAGAAGATATTACGGCAGATTTCAATCAGCTAAATTCTTAGACGATAGACATAACAAATCTCATTGACAAAGCCTGCTGAATATGCTAATCAGTCTGACCGTGGGGGCTTGGTTTTGATCCAGAAATTGCTTCATCATCATTATAGTGTGAAAAATTCTATAACATGTGTAGAGAACATATTATGCACATATTTCTATTTGGAAAGTCAAGGATAAAAAATAGCCTAAAGCAGAAATTGTGGTGTGCTAGTCACCAGCTCTTGCCTGTCTGCTAAAGGATTGGAGACCATCACTTCCCACTCTAAATATTTAACTGTTGTGCATCCAAAAGCTGAGCAATTCAATAAAATGTATGAGAATTATGTTTTCTGAGCTTTCTCAAATCTATAGCAGAAATGATTGAGATGCACCGGGGAATTTTTTCATTGTAGTTGTGATTATTAAGTATTAGCATAATGCATGAGATGAGGTGCAATGCAGCACTGATGTGACAGCTGAATAGAATTGCAGCAGCTAAACAAATATAACAATTCAGAGTCATCTAGTTAGCCTCTCAATATTTAGAGGGAACCTGTAAGGTGTTTTTTTACACCCTAAACTGACCTCAGCATGTGAAGTATCACATAATGACCTTTCATTTGGTGCCCCTCACTGAGCATTCTGTTGCTGAAATGTCAGGATATAAGCTTTTAGGTTAATACCTTCGACTGGCAAATGCAAATTTACCTTAACTAGCTACAAAGGGAAAGTAGAAGCTTCTTGCAGTCATTGTATTAAATCGCACCCTGTTATGTGAAATTAACATGGCCCTGTCATTCTGATACCATTCCTAACTGCTGGTTTCACAGGGCATGATTTAGCATAGTGACTGCATGACTAGATAAAGCTTCTATTCGCCCCACGTGACTAGTTAAGGTGTATTTCCATATGCTAATCTAAGGTTTTAAAGCTTATAACAAAGGGGTGTAGCTATAGGGTGTGCAAAGACAGCAATTGCTACCGGGACCAGGAGTCTCAGGGGGCCCAAAGTCCTTAAGAAGTCACCAGTTTCATAGATGACACATAATAAGTGTGGGTCCTGTTACATATGTTGCAATAAGGCCTAGGAGCTTCAAGTTACATCTCTGCTCAGGGCTGGCTCCAGGTCTCAGCGGCCCCCCCCTCCTCCTCCTTGTACTATTATCTTTCACTCAAAACTATAACTAATAAGACGGAAGAAAGTTTCAGTCCTGTTTTTAACATTGCAGTGAATGGTGGTGGAAGTGCTACTGAGGATGCTCTGTCTGCATCTCTCATTCTTTCAGAACAACAAACTGAAAAGTGTGAACCTAGCCTGAACAGTAATATAAGCATTGGTTGGATGTATACTTCAAATGTCATTATTATACATATAATTATGTATAATAATTATATTAATTGTAGGCTCAGCACACTTTTTAACAAACCTTTAATGCAAAAATACAATTTAAGATTCTCTTCACATCTGGATCATGGCTTCTGGTATACAGTTGTGCTAAAAAGTTTACATACCCTGGCAGATTTTTTGTTTTTTTTGGCCTTTTTTCAGAGAATATGAATGATAGCACAAAAACTTTTTCTCCACTCATGGTTAGTGGTTGGTTGAAGCCAGTTATTGTCAAACTTCTGTGTTTTCTCTTTTTAAATCATAATGACAACCAAAAACATCAAAATGACCCTGTTCAAAAGTTCACATACCCTGGAGATTTTGGCCTGATGCTAAAAATACCTGAAAAGTCCCCTTTGAACACTGGCAATCAGTAATGCTTTGAAATATTAAAGGAGTATTCCCATCTCAAGGGTTATATTTAGAGATGAGCGAATTTCTCAAAAGTTCGATTCGGCAGTTCCATTCGAAGTTCCAAAAAAATTTGCTTCGATCCGAATTACTTCACGGCAAAAATCACTATAAACACCTATTTCCTAGCTTCAGAGAGCCTGTATAGTGGTGTAGAATACTGTGCCTTGCAGTAACATAGGGAGCCTACTGTGGTAGTCAAACAATACTGAGTCCGAATGACACGCACATGACAGGCGTCGCTCTTAGAACCACTGCACACTTCACTTATTTGGACAGTTACGGGGCCAAAACTGACCAACTAACTCAAGTGTGAATCCAGCCTTACAGGTCCATGTTAGTGACAGGTAGAAAGAACCGTGCAGAGACCCAACATCCTACTGTAGAATTAAAGAGCGCACTCCTTTTACACCGTCGTCTGTTGATTCCACATATATGTCTACAGAGTGGCAAGACGACATAATGTGGAGTTGGCAGCAGCATCAGGAAACCACAGAGTGGCAAGGCGACATAATGTGGAGGTGGCAGCAGCATGAGGAGGCCATACAGTGACCCAGTGGAAAAGGCATGAGGAGGGCATACAGTGACCCAGTGGCTGAAGCATGAGGAGGCCATACAGTGACCCAGTGGCAGCAGCATGAGGAGGACGCAGAGTGACCCAGTGGAAACGGCATGAGGAGGCCATACAGTGACCCAGTTCCTCCCCTGTGTGACTTTGTTTGCCCAGGCAAACGAGGTATTGAGGTATAGAACAATGTGACACCGCTGTGACCTTCACATGTGATATGCTGGAGGAGCACTGTGAATTGTCCCTGCAGTGGAGGCTGAGGAAACAGTGGAGGATGAGGTGGACATTGTTGCAGGACCAATGGTGTGAGAACATGGAAGCGGAAGCAGCGCCACCTGCCCAAGTTGCTGGTGACAAGGTGACAATGTAAAGTTGCCAGCAGCATGAGGAGGGCATACAGTGACCCAGTGGCTGTGGCATGAGGAGGCCATACAGTGACCTGGTGGAAAAGGCATGAGGAGGGCATACAGTGACCCAGTGGCAGCGCTATGAGGAGGCCATACAATGACCCAGTGGCAGCAACATGAGGAGGGCATACAGTGACCCAGTGGCAGCGGCAAGAGGAGGCCATACAGTGACCAAGTGGCAGCAACATGAGGAGGCCATACAGTGGCAGAGTGCGGAGGTGTCAGCAGCGTGAGTAGGCCACAGAGTGGCAAGGTGATATAATGTGTAGGTAGCAACAGCCTTAGGAGGCCATACAGTCACCCAGTGGCAGAGTGTGGTGAGGCAGCATGGATCATTTAATCTGCTGCATCAGGCATTGGTGGGTGGAAATCCTGGCTGATCCATGCCTGATTCATCTTCACAAATGTCAGTCTCTCCAAATTTTGGGTGGACAGGCGAGTTCTCCTAGGGGTAACTATGGCCCCCGCTGTACTAAACACCTGCTCTGATGCCACACTAGTTTCCGGGCAGGACATCTTTTCCAGGGCAAACTCGGCCAGTTGTGGCCACAAATCCAGTTTGACTGCCCAGTAGTCCAGCGGATCTTCGATGACAGATGGCAGGGTGCACTCTAAGTATGCCACCACCTGCTGGTTCAACTTCTGCTCTGTGTCTAGCTGCTGATGAGCAGCTTCTTCACTATGTGGCTGAAGAAAGCTGCTCATCAGCGACTCTAGGCTCAGGCTGCTGCTGATGGAGCCGATACTGCCCTGCCACCCCCACCCCCTCCCACAGCTGCTATGCCAGTGTAAGTTGAGCGCTCCAGGCCCCCCCCGGTCAGACATGCGAGAGGATGGACAATGGCGCAGATAGGCAGCAACCAACTTGCTACATAGCATGTCTCTATAGTAGTTCAGTTTGTTCTCCCTCTCAGCGGGTGTAAAAAAAAAAAAAAAAAAAGCCCCCCATTTTTACCCGGTAACGAGGGTTTAACATGGTGGAGATCCAGTAGTCATCCCTCTGCTGAATGGTGACAATTCGGCTGTCACTGCACAAGGAAGTCAGCATGCATCAGGCCATTTGCGCAAGTGACTCCGAGGGACTCCCTGCATCCATCTCCACTGCATACTGCCACGGTGTGTCTGGGTCATCTACCTCATCCTCCTCATCTCCTTCTGGCTGTTCTGGTTGCTCCTGCTCCTCCTCTCCACCCCTTTGGCTACACATTGTTTGTGCTCCAATGTCCTCCTCATCCTCCTCTTCCTCCAGTTCAGCCCCCACAGGGCTCATGTGGCCTTGAGATGTAGACGCCACATCTCCATTCCCCTGACCAGCCAGATTGATAAGCATCTTTTCCAGAATGTGAATCAGTGGAATGACGTTGTTCATCCCGTAGTCCTGGCGACTGACTAACAAAGTGGCCTCCTCAAAGGGAACTAGCAAACGGCAGGTGTCACGCATGAGCTGCCACTGGCTAATGTTAAAGTTACACGGGAGTACCTCTGTCCGCTTGGATCATCAAGAAATCATTTATAGCTTTTCTCTGTTCATATAGTTGATCCAACATATCGAGGGTTGAATTCCAATGTGGAAACATCGCATATCAGCCTATGTTGTGGGAGGCCGTTCTGCCGCTGCAGCTCAAGGAGGGTGTGCTTGGTTGTGTACTAGTGGCTGAAGTGCATGCAAAGTTTTCTTGACATTTTTAGAATGTCTTGCAGATGGGTGGAACACTTAAGGAAACGCTTGGCAACCAGATTGAACACGTGCGCCATGCAGGGCACATGGCTCAGCCCTCCTTGATGCAGCGCTGACACCATGTTCTTTCCATTGTCGGTCACCATTGTTCCGATTTTAAGTTCTCTTGACTGAGGACACGGAGCAGTTCCTTGCCTCTGTGACTTCATTCTCCCAGACAAACGAGGTGTAGAACAGCGTGACGCCGCTGTGCCCTGCACATGTGGTATGCTGGAGGAGCACTGGGAATTGTTCCTGCAGTGGAGGCTGAGGAGACAGTGGAAGATGAGGCGGACATTGTTGCAGGACCACCGGCGTGAGAACGTGGAGGCAGAAGCTGCGTCACCTGTCCAAGTTGCTGGTGTGTCTGGGCAAGCACCACATTAACCCAGTGGGCCGTAAATGACATATATTGTCCTTGACCGTAGTTACAGATCCACACGTCGGCGCTGCCGTGCACTTTGGCAGACACCGACAGGCTCAAGGACTGGCCCACCTTCTCTTCTACATATTTGTGCAGGGCTGGTACTGCCTTCTTGGCAAAGAAATGATGGCTTGGGACTCTCAACCTCGGCTCGGCGCAAGCCATCAGTTCTCTGAAAGGTGCAGAGTCCACCAAGTGGAAAGGGAGTGACTGCTGCACCAGCAACTTGGATAGGAGCACGTTCAGCTTCTGCACTGTTGGATGATTGCACGAAAACTGTTGTCTCTTAGATATAGATTCTGTGATCGATTGCTGACGCAATGACTGACTAGGAGGAGGAGGAGGAGCAGGAGCATCACGACCAGCAGATGATGGGAAGGACACACAGCTTCCTTCAGCTGAGGTGGTAGAGCCTTGACTGCCTGAAATGGGGTATGTGTCACTGGGTGCTGCAGCGGTTGCTGCGGCAGGCTGGACCACCACATTGGAGCCACGGCTCTCCCAGGCCAATTTATGGTGATACTGCATATGTTGGCGCAGGGCTGTGGTGCCAACATTTTCACCCTGGCCACGATTCACCTTCTGCCCACAGACTGAACATATGGCCATGTTCACCTCCCCCCGGCGGCTTTACAAAAAACTGCCACACCGCCGAGTAAGTGATTTTACCCCCAACACTACGCAATAACTGACTGCTACCGCCACTGCCTCCGTGAACCCCTGCACCACTGCATTCCAGGCAGGTAGGCTGCTGCGAAGCGGGTGGTCTACCCCGGGCACGTTTTGATCCCGACCTCACACTGCTGCCACCTTGCTGCCTCATACGCAAGCTGCAACTCTCTTATCCTGATGACAATGAGGCCCCTTCGTCACCCGGCTCCCAATTACGATCGGCTACATCTTCATCCACTACTGTCTGCAGGTCACTGATGTACTCCTCAACACCAGCTTCCATGCCACTTTCCTTATCACTACTTGCCCACCTACCGTAGGAAGCAGCGGATGTCTCCTCCACATCTTGGCTGAGCAGTAGCTGCTGACTGTCCTCTAGTACCTCCTCCTCACTGTACAGTGGATCTGAGCCCACAGCATAGATTAGTTCTCTATCTCAGGGAACAGAAAAGGACAGAGGCAGGTTGAGGACAGGTGAGGGCACAGGGCCTGCTGCCAGGCCATGCCAACTAAGGGTTGTGTCTGATGAACCCACCGACTCTTGGCTGGGGGTGTCTGATGTGACTTGGGATGAATTGGATGACCGAGTCAACCAGTCTACCACCGTTGGGTTGCTGGGCAAGACACGACTGCTACTTGACAGTGGGAGCTCAGGCCTCTGTAACTGACCCCTACTGCCACGGCCCCTTACTCTGCTGCGAACTGTGCCTGCGCCAGAAACATTTAGGCCTTCGGCCCTCTCGCTTCTCTGTCTGATATACTGTTTGATGAAAAAACTTAATTGTAAAGGGCAAAAAGGCCTGTTATTTTCTACTTTGAAGAGAATGGCAAATATGCCCCTTATTTCTTCACCCACTAATGAACACCAATAAAACAAGTGTGATAAAGGCAGAGATTTGTGGCTCAGAATTATTGAATTATTAACAATACTATTGATAAATGGCCAGCTACTTTATACTGGTAACAAAATGGCGAATATGGTCCTCCTTTTGGGTTTAGACACTAATGAACCTTTCAATAAGTGATGATAACTGCTAAGAATTATTGAATTATTGAATTATTATTGACAATACTGTTTTTAAAAATGGCCTGCAACTTTATACTGGTAACACAATGGCGAATATGGTCGTTATGTCTTTCCCCACGTCAAAGGCCTTTATTACAGATAAGTTCAGATATTATTGGATGATAATTCAGTTTTCTTTGGCACAATAGTACTGAATAATGTTATGCCTTGAAAGACAGTGAATAAGTCCCTTATAATAAAACGCCTTTAAAAAGGCTTTTTTTTACAGTTACGAGCAGATATGGCTTTGGCACAATAGTACTGAATTATGTTATGCCTTGTAAGAACAGTGAATAAGCCCCTTATATTAAATGCCTTTAAAAAGGCTTTTTTTACAGATACGTGCAGATATTAGTGTATGATATTTCACTTTTTTTTTGCTGTACTGCACTGCAAAAGGCTTGTTTTGTTCCACCTTGACGACACAGATATGAGTAATGAGCAGCAGTATAACGGCAGTGAGTGCTGCAAATTCTTGCTGTAAATGACCCTGCAACCACCCCAAATTCTTCTCTCAATTCCTCCCTATGCTTTCCCTACAGTTCTCAGGGTCAACCTCTTTCCCTGAACGTCTATATGTTTTCTGTCTTTCCCTAGCTCCTGCCGACGTCTGTCCCTACAGTAAGAGCGATGTGGAATGACTTTACAAAAAATGGACGAGGGATTTTATAGGGCTGTGACATCACAGGTTCTGCTGGCTGCTGATTAGCTGCACGTTTGGCATTGTGGGTGATCCCGCGCTCCCGGAGTCCCTTCCTCCTTGTCCTAACATGTGCGGCGGCCATTTTATAAAAAAATGTGATTCGATGCATCGAAGCATGAGGAAATCAGGAATCGTGGCGAATCGAAGATTTCCTGAAATTCGGATCGAATTCCATTTCTGCCGAATTGATTTGCTCAACTCTAGTTATATTCAGGCTTGTAGCTTAAGCTAACTGAAGGGTTTTACCCAATACATTTCTTTATCTATCTTGCTCCATTTGCTAGATACAACCAAATCTTTCTCTTTAGTGTTTACAGCCGGGTGCCTAGGTTACAGACCTGTTAAACAGGTCAGAATGATTCCCTGTTCCCAGTCACACATATTCTCTTTTTTTCAGAGTCTATGCTTACTGCTTTCAATTTTGAGTCCTGATAAGGGCTAGTTAAGTTTCTTAAGCAGTGCTTCTGTTATCTGTGTATGTAAATCCAGATAACTGTGGCGTTTACAGCAAGCAGGCACTCCCAGGAATTGGAGGAGAGTGGAGACAAGAGGGCAGCTGAAATCCTGAGATGAGAAAACCCTTTTAGGCTGAGGCCCCATGTTGCGGAAACACAGCTCTTTTTGTTGCAGATTTTGTTGCGTTTTTTTGAGCCAAAGCCAGGAGTGGATTGAGCAAAAGGTAGAAGCATAAGTATTTCCTAGATATTTCTCATTCCTTTTGTAGCCATTCTTGGCTTTGGCTCAAAAAACCGCAACAAAAAAAGCTGCATTTGCGCAAGGTGGGACCTTAGCCTTAAAGGGTGTCTATCACTGCCCCCAGCTACTCTAAACCACTCCCATAGTGCTGTAGATGCTGCTAGCAGAATAAAAACCATACCTTTCTTATGTTTCAGAGCCCCATGTATGCGGGAAAAAAAGCACTTCTATTCTTTATTCAAGCGAGGATCCTAGAGTTGATCCTTCCACTGCCCAGGGGGGCGAGCTCTGAATGCAGGATGGGTGTGTTTAGTGATGATGCAGCAGTGCTCAGTAATTGAAAAAAACTGCCCCCGCTACGAGGTCCTCATTTGAATAAAGAATAAGGCCGGGGCCCTACGTGGCATAAATGACGCGGAAAAAAAAAAGTGTCATTTTACAGTTACTGTGTAGTGGAATCCCATCCCCACAGTGCGGTGAAATAGACGCAGCGGATATGCTGTGATTTCCAAAACCATTACAGTTCTGGAAATCGCAGCATGTCAATTATACCTATGGAAACGCCCGCTGTATCCTTATAGGTATAATTGAAGCTGAAAGTCTGCAGAGGAATCATTTGCGAACTTTCTGTGAAAAGCGTTTTTTTTCCCCATTCCACGTATAAAATTGAGCCCTAATATTGTTATCGATGGAGAAAAAAAGTTGTATATATCAGAGGGTGGAGACACATGTTTTTTTCCAGTAAAATATTGTTATATTAAGCAAACCTAGCTGAATAAACTAGTACTCCAGGTATCCAGTGAAAGAAGTGGAGTTTTATTCACCACAACATTAGCAACGTGTATGTTTCTCTTTTTCACAATGCTGCTGCTTTTCTTTTCCTTTTTTAATATTAATATAAAACATACTATATAAATTTATTCTGTACAATATATTCTGAAGTGTGCACGGTGTAAAAAAAAAATAATGAGGGAGTCAATTAAAAATTAAAAAAAAAAATGGTTCTGAAGGCCCAAAATAGCCCCATTCCAAATGGGCTGTCTAGCAGGATAATTTAATTTTGTATATCTTGTGTATCGTATGTAAACCCTCAAATGTAAAGCACCATGGAATTAATGGTGCTATATAAATAAACAATAATAATAATAATATTTTTTTTTTTTTAGAAATGTGACAGAACAGAATAAAAAAAATAAAATAATCATTACTCACTTCACTGATCTCCCACTTCTACTGTTCCAATGCTTGCTTGGTCCCCAGGTCCCAGAAATATCGCTCTGCTAATCAATGCAGCCAATGATTGTCTATGTGGTTATTTTCATTGTTTTGAGAGGAACCAGGAGGTAAATTGTAGCAAGGCACCTGGAATATCGAGGGGATTGCTGGGTAATGCTTATTTTATTTGTTTCAGCCTGTTCTGCCCCTTTTGAAAAAAAAAATATATACTGCTGGATAACCATGTTAAGGCATTAATCTTATCAACTGACCAAATATAATTTACCATCTTTCAATGTCACAATCAACTCTGTAATTAAAGTACCAATACAAAACGCACATATAATTTTCATACCTGTCAATAAAGGATAGCATGTTCCTGCTGCCGTCAATATACCTCGCTGTGGAATAACCAGTATGGTGATTATTAGGCAGAGACTCTTCTCTCTCTCATCTATTTCTGGGTTTACAGGATTCTTCCAGAATGGAGAACACATAAAGGAAATTGAGAATCCTGTCTTACAGCTGAATTAGATGGAAAGAACTTCCTATTCTTGTTATTAAAATGGGACAGTCAGTCTTCCCTATCACAGTATGTTACAAAGAAATTTAAGTGACTAGGGTCTGCAACTACTGCAGACAATGGGGGTTATTTTTCATCTGCCCCTTTTCGGGCATACTTTTCACAGGTTCGCCTTTTTTAGACTTGTCTTACTGTGGTGCTTATTGATGTTGGTGCACCTCCTTGTTAAATGTTGTACACATGTTAGTTAGTTTAGATGCGCCTATTTCGGCCATGTGCACTTTGCACTTTTCGTTCAAAAAAGGCGCAATTGCCCTATTTAAATGTTTTCTAACCTGACAGGCACTTTTACGCTGCCCATGGACTGGAGTGCATTTGCAACTTTTTTGTCCCTTTTTAAAAAGGCGCAATTCATAAATACAGTGTGAAAAGGATCTTAATTTAGGCCATGCCTCTTTTCCTAGCCAAAAAGCAAAAGTGGCAAGGGCAGTATAACATCTGGAAAGAAAGATGCAAATGGTTTATAAATGAAGTGTAGGGCAGAAAAATACCTCAAAAACGCGCAATTTATGCCAAAATAAGGCGCAAGTAGCTTAATAAATGTGCCCCACTGAGTTCATCACTTTTTTGGACCACTCTCTGGTTACATTGTCCCTAACTTTACACTATACCATATCCCATTAGTAGCAGTGAAAGCTAAATACATCCCTGCTGTATGACGCAGGCGTTCACTCAGACGTAAAACACATCCTTTTGGAATACTTTGCTATGAATGGATATAAGACCATGGGAAGCCCATAAATGTGTAGTCCAAGGGTCATTCATTAAATAAGGAGCCTGCCTTAAGTAACAACATGTAGCATAAACTCTCGTCATTGTAATGCATATCCAAGATTTAGAACGGGCTAACAAAAGCCAGTGCTCAAAGAACTACACACTCTGGTCATCACTAAAGCAATAATGCAGTTGCTCCCTATTGAGGGACAACAAGCCACCACTTATGTCCTGCAGCTCCGGGATGCACCTTATTAGTGATATTGTAGACTTATTCCATGATTACTATGCTTCCTTTATTCAGTAGACCTTTAATCACCCTGACACTCGGAGCTCAGATTTTTTTGTGCCTGCGTTAAAGGCTAGATTAAGCAACACAGATCTGGAAGCCATAAAGACTCCAATCGCCTCTGAGAAACTGGGAAGGGTTGTCAAAGAAACACCCATAGGCAAGGTTCCAGGGCCAGATGGCCTTCCTCTTGTTTACTGCAAGAGGTTTAAAGGGAAAGTGTTGCCAGGGAATGGCATATTGTTTAAATCATGTTTATATATTAAATATAATTTTTAAGATTTTTGGTGATTTTGCTTTTAATTTTCCATGTTGTTATTTATATTTTAAAAAAATCCTAAACATCTTGCAATTCCAATTCTTGCCACTAAGCCTAATATAGTTTGTGACTTCCTGGTATAGGTCTATTCCCGTCATCAAAGACTAAATAGTTTAAGGGACCTCCATGTCTCTGTTGCCAATATTCAAGGGACTTGCATCACTCACCATGTTGATTTGTCTCTTTCATTTTTATTTATGGTTATATCAGTTATTTTGCTGTGTGTGAGGGCCTTGAGCTTACACATACCCTATGTTTAACATCATCTTTCTTACAGCGAGGGTGCCCTATAACACAACACCACCATGTTTCTTGTTAAGCAAACTAACTGATAACATAAATACTCAACCTAGAAGGGTTGGCATTTACTGGTTGCTCTTTTCCTTTCTAAAAGTTTGGTTCGCTAATGTTGCACGTAAGGTTGAGCATCATGCATGTCAGGTATATTTTGCTCCAGGGGCTTCGTCTGGTGGCAAGGGTGTTGCTGGACTGTTGGGTCGCTCCCCCTGTGGGCGCTGTATTGCGATAGGGGTGGTCACTATGCAGCGCCGCACCCAGTAGAGTAGGAACCCACTATATAGAGTTTGCTGTGAAGTGGCTAGTGGGCTTATGCACCTTGATCAATATGTATACTAAGAACCTTGTGTTCATTTTTGTAGATTTTGCTGAGAAGCATTAGATCAATGTGTAAGATTGGGATGTGCGGCCATGTCTTCTTTCTCCATTGTATATTTGGCTCCGATGCCCGTATCTATGCCTTTATTTCTAATCAGATTGCAAGGTATATCCAGGGGCTGGGTGTCTCTCCTGATATACTGCTCTTTGCAGTGGGAAGGAACCAAAAGTCATATAGACGCACAGTGGAGATATATATTCGCCCATGCCTACATCAACTGTATACCTTTTATAATAAAGTGGGGGAAAAAAGTATTTAGTCAGCCACCAATTGTACAAGTTCTCCCACTTAAAAACATGAGAGAGGCCTGTAATTGACATCATAGGTAGACCTCAACTATGAGAGACAAAATGAGAAAACAAATCCAGAAAATCACATTATCTGATTTTTAAAGAATTTATTTGCAAATTATGGTGGAAAATAAGTATTTGGTCAATAACAAAAGTTCATCTCAATACTTTGTTATATATCCTTTGTTGGCAATGACAGAGGTCAAACGTTTTCTGTAAGTTTTCACTGTTGCTGGTATGTTGGTCCATTCCTTCATGCAGATCTCCTCTAGAGCAGTGATGTTTTGGGGCTGTCGCTGGGCAACACGGACTTTCAACTCCCTCCAAAGGTTTTCTATGGGGTTGAGATCTGGAGACTGGCTAGGCCACTCCAAGACCTTGAAATGCTTCTTACGAAGCCACTCCTTCGTTGCTCTGGCGGTGTGCTTGGGATCATTGTCCTGCTGAAAGACCGAGCCACGTTTCATCTTCAATGACTTTGCTGATGGAAGGAGGTTTGCACTCAAAATCTCACGATAACATGGCCCTATTCATTCTTTCATGTACACAGATCAGTCGTCCTGGTCCCTTTGCAGAGAAACAGCCCCAAAGCATGATTTTGCCACCCCCATGCTTCACAGTAGGTATGGTGTTCTTTTGATGCAACTTAGCATTCACTCTCCTCCAAACACTATGAGTTGTGTTTCTACCAAACAGTTCTACTTTGGTTTCATCTGACCATATGACATTCTCCCAATATTCTTCTGGAACATCCAAATGCTCTCTAGCAAACTTCAGACGGGTCCGGATATGTAGTGGCTTAAGCAGGGGGACACGTCTGGCACTGCAGGATCTGAGTCCCTGGCGGCGTAGTGTGTTACTGACGGTAGCCTTTGTTATGTTTGTCCCAGCTTTCTGCAAGTCATTCACTAGGTCCCCTCGTGTGGTTCTGGGATTTTTGCTCACCGTTCTTGTGATCATTTTGACCCCACAGGGTGAGATCTTGCGTGGAGCCCCTGATCGAGGGAGATTATCAGTGGTCTTGTATGTCTTCCATTTTCTAATTATTGCTCCCACAGTTGATTTCTTCACACCAAGCTGCTTGCCTATTGGAGATTCAGTCTTTCCAGCCTGGTGCAGGTCTACAATTTTGTACAGCTCTTTGGTCTTCACCATAGTGGAGTTTGGAGTGTGACTGTTTGAGGTTGTGGACAGGTGTCTTTTATACTGATAACAATTTCAAACAGGTGCCATTACTACAGGTAATGAGTGGAGGACAGAGGAGCCTCTTCAAGAAGAAGTTACAGGTCTGTGAGAGCCAGAAATCTTGCTTGTTTGTAGGTGACCAAATACTTATATTCCACCATAATTTGCAAATAAATTCTTAAAAAATCAAACAATGTGATTTTCTAGATATGTTTTCTAATTTTGTCTCTCATAGTTGAGGTCTACCTATGATGTCAATTACAGGCCTCTCTCATCTTTTTAAGCGGAAGAACTTGCACAATTGGTGGCTGACTAAATACTTTTTTTCCCTACTGTACTTGCAGTGTACATGCCTCCCTTTGCCAACCTCACAATTCTGCAGGGAGCAGCGTGTTTTGTAGCTAACTTTCCTGAAGCAAAGGTTATTTGTATGGGGAAGGGAAAAGCATAGATCTCATGCACCCAGGAATAAAAAGGAGTCACTGTCTCCGTTGAGGAACTGGGATGGCTGGAACTGTGGAGAAAGAAACACCCCCATAAGGTGTAGTACAGTTGCTTTATCCCTGATAGAGGGGCATTGACTAGAATTGACTACGTTTGGTTCCCTGTCAGATGGCTTGCTTTGTTGAGATACATTAAAGCATACCTTAGAGGGTGTGTTAAATCCATCATATCTTATATTACGTGCGAGGCACACAGGGTGGAGGAAGAATGACTGATCTCATGTAAGACCTTAGAGGCTGCTTATGTGGCTGACCCCATGGAGGAGAAGAGAATAGCATGGTTGAGGGAGGGAAGATGGGTCTGAACTCCTGATGGCAGATCAAATTATGGATCGTCTCCGCAGGGTTTATTGTGAGCTTTACAACTTTATAGTGAGCTTTAACAGACTCGGTATCCCAAGGGGAATTGGCACAGTACCTAAACTCTGTTTGGTTCCCACAGTTGACCCAGGAGGATACAAATCTTTTAGATAGTGGTATCACTTTGGAGGAGATGTTGGAGGAGATGTCCTGTGGAAAGTCGCTGTTTCCGGATGGCATTCCAGTAGCGCTGTACACTAGATACATTTACTAAACATGTACAGGGAAGCATTTTGAACCAGTGTACCTCCCCCATCGCGTTATGAAGCCATGATCATTGTATTGCTTAAACCTGACAAATGTCTTAGAGAGTCCGTGTCATATCGATTTATATCTCTATTCAATTCAGATTATAAACTCCTAACTAAAATTCTAGCTCGCAGACTCAATCTGATTATATCTTCCATAATCCAATAATCCATGAGGACCAATTCGGCTTCATGCCTGAAAAGTCCACTTCCGATAACATCAGAAGGGCGCAGTGAGGGTAACTAGACAGCGTGAGTGGGTTTTGGCCTAGCTTGACGAGGCCAAAGCCTTTGACTATGTAGAGTGAGAGTACTTGCATGCTGTACTGGCACAGTTTGGGTTTGGACCTGGATTCCGCAGCTGGGTTTCCATCTTGTACAAGGCCCCGCAGGCTAATGTATTAGTTAATGTCATAGGATCATATTTTCTTTTTAGCTAGGAAGGTGGACTTGTCAAGGGTTCCCCCTCCCCTCCTCCTTTTTGCACTGGCCATAGAGCCTTTGGCTCTGTGAATAAGATGAGGGCTGCCATGGAGTTGGTATAGGAGATAGGTTGAAATGAGTTGGACTGTATGTGGATCATATGGTTTTATTTATGGATAGGGTAGAGGACACTCTGCCTAGAGCCATAGATTTGATAAATCATTTTGGTCGGTATTCAGGTCCCTACATAAACTGATCCAAGTCTGCTTGAATACCTCTGTGGGATTCTGAGTGGCCACCTATCCACTTTAACCTCCTGGTAGTATCCACCTTCAAGTACTTAGAGATTCATATTACGAGAGACCCACATACTGCACACGATAAAAATATATACCACCTCGAAAATGTATTTGTCCAGAACAGTGTCGGACTGGGATGTCTAGGGCCCACCAGTGGAATTGTTTCTAGGGGCCCACCATCAGGACCCCTGCAGATCAGCGGTACCGAGACAGGGCAGCTAAAGGTAATAACATGTCGGGAGCCATGCTGTTCACCCACTATACCATGTGCACCACTGCACTACCTAAACCTACTGCTACACCATGTATGGCAAGTGAACAGCGTGGCTCCTAGAATTGTTACCTTTACCTGTAGCCGCACTGTCCTGGAAAAGCTGATCTGCAGAGGTCCTGGCTGTTGTATCATCGCAGATGTAATATTGATGGCCTATCCTAAGGACAGGCGATCAATATTAGAAAGATGGATAAATCCTTTAAAGAGGTTGTCCAGGAATTGGAGCAACCCATGTGGCTGGCGGGAGGTGTAAAGTAAAAAAAATAAATAAATTAAAAAGCATACTCGCCTGTCCCCGGCACTCCGTTTTCCGCTGCCAGTGTCCATTCGGTCTCATGCCGGCGACTCCTTGCTGGGAGTCCTGCACCTCATGTGACCTCTAAGACCAATTAGGTACAGGATTTCCTGAAATGAGGCTCCGCCATGAGACTGAACAGATACAGGCAGGGGACAACAGGGTGCTGGGTACAGGTGAGTATGCTTTTTTTTAAATTTTCTTTTTTTTTTTACACCCTCCTGGCGGTCGCCACAGTGGTCACTCCAGTTTATGGACAACCTCTTTTAAGGGGTTGTCTGGGCCAAATTTTTCTATGGTCACTTCACTGGTCCCTCCACATAGTGACCTCTTCACTGGTCCCCCATACTGTATGGGGAACAGTGATGGGGTCATTATATTGTGTGGGAGCAGTGATGGGGACTAACATCCTGTGGGGGGAGGGACATTAAACTGTGTGATGCATATTAAAGGAGTTGTCCAGGGTTAATCTTTTTTATGGCCTATGCTCAGGATAGGCCATAAATACCTGATCGGTAGGGGGCTGACACACGACCCTATCAGCTGTTCGGACCACTTCCGGCGCCCGGTCTATACACAACATAGAGCTGGAAGCAGAAAGCTCCATCCGTTGTATAGTTGCCCGGCGTCTTCACTGCAGCTCAGCTCCCACTGACTTCAATAAGTGCTGAGATGCAGTGAAGGTGCCCGGCTAATATACAGTGGACAAAGCTTTCTGCTTCTGGCCCTGTATTGTGTACAGGACAGGCATCAGAAGTGGCTCCGTACAGCTGATCAGTCCGGGGTCAGCCCCCTACAGTTCAGGTATCTATGGCCTATCCTGAGGATAAACCATAACAAATTATGCATGGACAACCCCTTTAATATGCCCCCCTAATGCGCCACACTTTAAAGAGGTTGTCCAGTATAACTTTTTTTCTTTTTAATAATTAGTCTGGGGAGGTGAATCCTCTTTTTGCTGGAAGTCCTCACTGGCTGTGATGTCCCAGGTCCCTTCCCTTAGGCCGCTGATTGGCCTCAGGGGTCACTTGACGTCACAGGTAGTCACGTGCAGAGGGAACTTCAACTGGAAGAAAACAACAGGACTGCAGGCCGAACCTGCTTCAGTGCTATTATTATACTCTGGGGTCTTCTCAGACCCCAGAATAATCGGAGGCCCAGGGAAGGTGATTAAAAATAACAAACATTCATACTCACCTTGCCTTACCTTTCCTTGGCATCCTCGCTCCATTCTGCCGTCTGCAGCGTCTTCAGGCCCTTTTCCGACGTTGCTGCTGAGGCCTGTGATTGGGCCTCAGCGGTCACGTGGGGGCGCACTGACGTCATTACGCAGCCACGCCCCATGTGACCGCTGGGGCCTAATCACAGGCTTCATTCATGACGGAGGAGCGCCGGAGAGAACGCTGTGCCCAGGAGAGGTGAGAATATGTATTTATTGTTTTCAGTCACCTCCCCTGGGTGCCCTGCCCTGCCTTCTATTGGAAAGGGGCCTGCAATATGCCAGGGACCCTTTTCAATAACAATATGTATAGCGGTCGGGGAACCAGGCTTTCCCTGACCGCTATCATAGTGGTCCGGGGCCTGGCCATCTCCAGCTGGCCACGGGCACCATACCCCGCCTAGCCCAGTCGCGGTCGCACCCCCTGCGACCACAATCGTTACGCCACTGGTCAGGGGCCAGATCGGGATGGTCAGGATCCCGATCGGGCCCCTGACCAATGTATCTGCATTGGTAACATGAGGACTAATAGTCGGGGCTCGGGGCCCACCGGTGGATTCACCAGTTCCCCGGTGGGCCAGTCCGACCCTGGTCCAGAAGTAAAAAGCCTGGGGGCTCTACCACTTTCAGTAGTGGGAAGGGTGAATTTAATAAAAATGATTATTCTGCCCAAAGCACTCTATATGCTGGAACATACTAATGAACCAATCACAAAGGCTTTCTTCCATAGATTGAGATCTCACATGGTTGGTTTTGTATTGGGGGCTTCTTGGAGACAAATAGCCCTTTCAACCCTACAGCGTCCCAAACCCCAGGGAGGCCTCCTTTTACCAGACTTTTTCCTATATTTTATTTCAGGTCAGGTGAGATATTTGATGTCATGGATATTTTTAATCCCCCATACAGTGGAGAAAAAAGTATTTAGTCAGCCACCAATTGTGCAAGTTCTCCCACTTAAAAAGATGAGAGAGGCCTGTAATTGACATCATAGGTAGACCTCAACTATGAGAAACAAAATGAGAAAACATATCTAGAAAATCACATTGTCTGATTTTTTAAGAATTTATTTGCAAATTATGGTGGAAAATTAGTGTTTGGTCACTTACAAACAAGCAAGATTTCTGGCTCTCACAGACCTGTAACTTCTTCTTGAAGAGGCTCCTCTGTCCTCCACTCATTCCCTGTAGTAATGGCACCTGTTTGACATTGTTATCAGTATAAAAGGCGCCTGTCCACAACCTCAAACAGTCACACTCCAAACTCCACTATGGTGAAGACCAAAGAGCTGTGGAAGGACACCACACACAGTATAATATGATACCAACAGTGGCCCCACACAGTGTAATATGCTCTACACAGTGGCCCCCACCCTGTATTATATGCTTCCCACAGTGGCCTCCACCCATTATTATATGCCCCCCACAGTGGCCCCCACCCGTATTATATGCTTCCTACAGTGGCCCCCACCCAGTATTATATGCCCCCACAGTGGGCCACACACAGTATTATATGCTCTACAGTGGCCCCCACTCAGTATTATATGCTCTACAGTGGCCCCCACCCAGTAGTATATGCTCTAAAGTAGCCCCCACCCAGTATTATATGCCTTACAGTGGCTCCCACCCAGTATTATATGTTCTACAGTGGCCCCCACTTAGTAGTGTATGCTCCACAGTGGCTCCCACTCAGTAGTATATTCTCCCCACAGTGGCCCCCACTCAGTATTATATGCTCTACAGTAGCCCCAACTCAGTAGTATATGCTCCACAGTGGCCCCCACCCAGTATTATATGCTCTACAGTGGCCCCCACCCAGTATTATATGCTCTACAGTGGCCCCCTCCCAGTATTATATGCTCTACAGTGGCCCCCACACAGTATTATATGCTCCCCACAGTGGCCTCCACACAGTATTGTATGCTCGCCACAGTGGCCCCCATTCTACAGTGCCCCCCATTCAGTATTATATGCTCTACAGTGGCCCCCACCCAGTGTTATAAGCTTCCAACAGCCCTCCTCCGCTTCGGTGCTATTATTATACTCTGGGGTCTCCTCAGACCCCAGAGTATAATAATTGGAGGCCCAGGGAAGGTGATTAAAAATAACAAACATTCATACTCACCTTGCCTTATCTTTCCTTGGCATCCGCGCTCCATCCTGCCATCTTCAGCGTCTTCAGGCCCTCTTCCGACATCGCTGCTGAGGTCTGTGATTGGGCCTCAGTGGTCACGTGTGGGCACACTGACGTCATTACGTGGCCGTGCTCCATGTGACCGCTGGGGCCTAATCACACTCACATGACGGAAGAGAGCCGGAGAGAACGCTGTGCCCAGGAGAGGTGAGCATATGTGTTTACTATTTTCAGTCACCTCCCCTTGGTGCCCTGCCCTGCCATCTATTGGAAAGGGGTCTGCATTATGCCAGGGCCCCTTTCCAATAACAGTATGTATAGCGGTCTGGGAACCAGGCTTTCCCCGACCGCTATCATAGTGCTCCAAGGCCTGGCCATCTCCAGCTGGCCACGGGCACCATACCTTGCCTGGCCCGGTTGCAGTCGCACCCCCTACGACCGCGAATGTTACGCCATTGGTTTGTGGGGTTCGCGGTAGAGGCTGCCACAGGGCTCCAGGCCCCCTAATGTCCCGGGCCCTGTGGCAGCCACTACCGCTGCTGCCCAGGTATTTACGCCCCTGCATACAAGAGGATAGTATATAAAAGTAGACAACGCCTTCCAAAATTCGAAAAAATATAGGGTCAGTGGCGTAATGTGCTTCAGACACTCCCTTCAGTGACTTAATTTTGTTTGTCGATGAGTCAGTACTGCTGTATGTGCCTGATATATATTGTATGCAACTGGCATAGTGATGTTCATTCACTTTTCTTATAATTTTTTTTATGTTTAAAAAAATAAAGAAAAACCCACAATGGTTACTGAAATAACTTGAAAATTACAAAAAGCATTAACCCCTTCCCGTCGAAGACATTTTTCGATTTTCGTTTTTGACTCACAGAGCCATATGAGGGCTTAATATTTTTGGGGCAAATTCTTCTTCATAATAATCTACCATTTATTATTCTGTGCAATGTACTGGGAAGCTGGAAAAAAATTTGAATTGGAGAAAAGTGCATTTGTGCAACTTTCTTACGGGCTTTGTTTTTTCCACATTCACTGTACAGCCAAAATGACATGTCACCTATATTCTATGATTCCGGAGATACCAATTTTATATAGTTTTATTAACATTAATCCAAAACGTTGCAAAAAAAAATTAAAAAATGTTGCCATATTCTGACACCCATAACTTTTTTTTATATTTCCATGTATGAGGATGCATAGGGCATCTTTTTTTTGCGGGGTCAGGTGTAGTTTTTATTTATACCATTTTGGGGAAGTTTATTGCTTTGATCACTTTCTGTTCAAATTTTTATCAGAAGTGAAACTGCAAAAAATGGCGGTTTGGCACTTTTGATTTTTTTATCGCTATGACGTTCACCAAAAAGCAGCCTTTCATACAAATGGATGCCAGACAAGCCTGGGAGCCTTCCATAGGCTCCTGAGTTGTCATGGAAACGGAACCCTAGCGTAAGATAATGTTCCTTCTACTCAAATGAGATCACATAGGATAGTATTTTTAGGGAAAGCAATGATAGCTACTTTCGCTAACTATTACCTCACTGTGCTCAAATAGATAATTTTTATGGCCAATTATACACTATGTTTTTTATCTAATTTATATTAAAAGTTAAGTTATATTTTTATCTTGGCTCATAGAAGGCCACTTCAAAATAGTTTAATGCTTTGCTTAGCCATTCTTGGATGTTTATAGCTGTGTTTTTTGGGTCATTATCCTGTTGGAGGACCCATGACCTTTGACTGAGACCTAACTTTCTTACATTGGGTAGCACATTTTGCTCCAGAAGGCCTTGATAGCCTTGAGATTTCATTGTACCATGAATAGATTCAAGACACAATCCAGAGCACAAGCAACCCCACAACATAACTTAAGACTCCATGCTTCACAGTAGGTACAATGTTTTTTTTTTTGTATGCTTCATTTTTGCATCTGTGAACTTACAACTGTTGTGCCAAAAAGCTCCAGTTTTGTCTCATCTGTCCAAAGGGCATTCTCTCAGAAGTGTATGGTTTGTCAATATGTATTTTGGTAAATTTCAGTCTTGGAGTTCATCTCTTATTTCTTTGGAAATTCTTCTGGGCTCTTTGGTTACCATTGATATTATCCGTCTCTTCAATTTTCAGTTTTCCTCTTGTGGCCACGTCCAGGAAGGTTGGCTACAGTCTGAATAATATGTCCAACTGTAGCAACAGGAACATCAAGCTGTTTGGAGATTGTCCTATAGCCTTACCTATAATTTTCTTTCTAATCTCCTGAGGCAAATCTCTCTTTAGCTTTCTTTGGTCCTTGTTGAGTGTGGTACATACAATGATACCAAACAGCACATTGACTACTTTTCACCCTATAAATGAGCAGACTGACTGATTTTAAGTGTGAAGATACCTGTGATTCTACTTACAGGACACACCTTAGTTTAACTTCAAAGAGACAGACAGGCAGCACTCTTGTGCGCTCATAGTTGTTGGATGCACAATTCCACGGAGGACTGGCCAGACTTCTATATAATATTCTACAGTAAAGAAGATGGAGAACACTCCAGATTAACTTTTTGAGCTTGCTTATTTTATTATGGTTTCAAAAATATTATAATCCATGTAAAGTATGAAGCCACATAATCAATTTTATATAATCAAAGAATATAAGCAATGTTTTGGGCTCTGAATGCCCTTCATCAGGCATTAGAAGTATTGGAGTATATCAGGATATTAAAACAACCATGCGTCCAAAAAAGGTAGGGAAGGAAAGGAGGAGGACCCACCTGGTGGTCCTGGACAAGTATGAGGCTGCTTCATACTTAACATGGATTCTAATATTTCTGCAACCATAATGAAATAAGCAAGCTCAAAAAGTTCAGCTGGAGTGCTGTCCATCTTCTTTGCAGCTTAGTTTATGGTCAAATGATTTTCAATCTTTTCTAGGGGTACCATCATTTTAGTCCAGGTCAGTTTCATGAGGTTCATCTTGTGAATATTCACAAGTTTTGCCCAAAGGTTTAGTTTGGAACAGACCAAACTGCTGTTATTATTCTCTCTTCAGGTATAGCAGTGTTATTTACCTCACCTGGGCTCCAGAGTACTTTTTGAACAGCCTGGGGCCCATGGTACCCTACCCTACACTTAATCTGCCCCAGCCCATGTCTCCTCAGATTCTCCAGAAAAACAATTTTCTGGCTGAACAAGTGCCCTTCTCTCACCTGTACCATATAACAGTGTGTCCTGTCTTTTCCAGTGGCTCAGACAAGGTCAACCTCAACAGCTTACTTATCCTCAGATTCTATATTATGGCAATTTCCATCCAAAACTTCCTTTCTCACAGTTCTTGTTTCTATTCCCTGCAGCACAGTTGCATAAAGTGTTGCTATTTACTCTGTTCACACACGAACTCTCTCTTCAGGTACGTTCACACATTTTTTGCTCAACAAACTCTTCCACAACTCTTCCATTCATTTCATATGGAGTCAGGCAGCTTTTTTACTCTCAAAAATAGCTCCAAAAACCGCTGCAAAAAATTATAGTATTTTTTTTGCCTCCCATTCATTTCAATTGGGTTTGCAAGACAGAATCTACCTGAGGATAGGTCATGATGCTTCTGTTTTTTGCTCTAGCTGAAAAAAACATAAGTTAGAGGGAAAAAATCTGCTCCTGACTCACACTGCAATTAACAGGAGAGTTGGGAGGCATTTTTTGAAGTGGTTTTGAGGTGGATTCTGAACATACGTTTTCTCTCCCCGTGGAAGCTGGATGAAGACTCATTAGTCTCCTCCCAGTTTTCAGTACTCACTGGATGGAATGTACCATTTTCTCCTAAAGTCCCCATGCCCAGTGGAACAGCCCATTAAAGGAAAAATACTAGTGTTACGTAAATTAACCATATATACAGCGACACAGACATACAATACAAACAATATAAAAAATAACTGCTTTAATAATTGCATAATGTAACCATGCAGGAAGTATTTAGGTGACACCACCTTGTCTAAGAGAACACCTTCCCAAAGTCAGCACTGATCCTGGAAGACTTGTTAGTGTCCATTCATAGTTGCAAGGTAATATTGCTTTATAAACATCTGATTAATTATATATTAATTATATGTGTGTCCTGCTTGATTTTCAGGAAGCAGAGCAAGAAAAACTAGAAAATCACAGGCTGTTTTACTTCCTTTGAAGAGGAACACAGAGCTATAAAAGTTTGAGAGAGAGTTTGTGTGCTTCACTCTATTTTTAAAAAAGAAAAAAAAGCTTATGAAAATGTAATAAGTAACAGGTCTAACTGTACATCCCAGCTCTAAGGTAATAATAAGGACTACAATTGATATTTATGTCCATCGCAGGCCAAGTCATTTGTGAGTCACCTAAGCAGAACTCTCCATTAAAGAGTATGTTAAAAACATAAGAGTATAATTATAAATAAGATTTAAAAACTTTGTCGAATGGTGTGTAATCTAGTTCCATCAACCCTTCTGGCAGCTATGACTTTGAGCAAGCAAACTATAAAGCAAATAGATTTTGCTTCTTATCTAGAACATGCACTCTGTCATTTTAAGAGTAGACTGTTTCGTAAAAGTGAAATTATCTGCAGATCATGCCTGCACACGCAACTCCTTTTCTCTGACTAATTTGAAGTAAACAATTAGTTCTATTAGTAAGTCTGGCTCATGTTGTTCCTTCAGGCGAGAAGTAAGAGACTATGCATAAGAGTGTGCTGGCAGTCACAGAGTTTGTTTTTTTCCTTCCAATGTACTTGTGAAATCAGTTACAACTCCTACAACATAACTTACTGTACACAGTCACATGTTGGAGCTCAAAGTTTGAAGGGACTTTCAGAAAAGTAAAGAGCAAATATTTTCATTTTTAACTTTTATGGATCTTTAATTGTTTTATACTTTTGTATTGGTCTGTATGACAGTTTTCTGGTGTAAAAGGATGATATTGAGGCACACATTTGGCACAAGTCCCAAACATTATTATTTATTATTATTATTATTATAATGTAACAAACATGTGCCACAACCTCTGTTCCACGACACACTTGCCACATTGTGCAAATGTGGGTGGAGCAGGGCAGCGTGGGCCAGGGTGGGGACACCTAATCTCGACATATTCATTATAACACAGGTAAATTTTTTGAGTGAGTTATAATGGAAACCTACACCAGTTCCTAACTTGCGTAGATTTCCATTCTGGTGCAGTGATCTGGTCTGATTTGTGAAGAGGCAGGAGCATCTCCATAAATCTCTTGTTCCCCTCGCCATACGACAGGCACCTCATTTGTGTTTATATAAAGGAAATGGGGCCGATCTACTAATAGTGTCTAAGTTTTAGATTGTGCAACTTTAGACTAGACAGTCTTAAACTGTGCCAGATATTTAAATAGATTGTTGCCATTTAATAAATCTGCCATATTGTTAGACTGTCTAGTATAACATTACATCACTTATTAGTTGTCTTAGAAGTACTTGTTGCTTGAAATCGCAACTTAGGTCACATTCCTTTTTCGAACAAGTTAAAAAAATGTCTTGAAAAATGTGGCACAAAGCATGTCAGACAGTTTTTTGTTTAAATTATACCAGACTTCTGCGGCATTTTGCTTTTACATTTACTTTTGCACAAAAGTATATTG
Source organism: Leptodactylus fallax (assembly GCA_947044405.1). Classification (NCBI taxonomy): domain Eukaryota; kingdom Metazoa; phylum Chordata; class Amphibia; order Anura; family Leptodactylidae; genus Leptodactylus; species Leptodactylus fallax. Next base: position 8,599,794 of record CAMRHE010000024.1, read on the forward strand.
TTAGTTTTATCGGTTGTCACACAGATTTTCTATCAAAAGATACAATTACTGGAAAGAATGTCCAACAATTTTTTTATGTCAACTTGTATTAAATGGTGATTGTATTTACAGCAGTTCTGAAATATATTCTCAAGAATAAACATACCTATATATAGATATAAGAGTAAACAGATTAAGTGGCTTCCAAAACATATGTGGTTAGTTGCCATTTAGGAGCCTCAGTGATGGAGAAAAATGGTTGTGTGACTTGTAGCATACACTACAATAGGTTTATGTGTTGTCCATGTGTTGTCCAAAATTTATATTTGTGTGAATTAGACAATTGTTTGACTTGGGGTTGGATAGTCAGAAATCACATTAAAGAGACCTGCATGCCCAAGCTACACTATGTCCACCATGGGTATATAAAATAAAATATTTAGCTTGATCTGATTCACTGAGATGTTTTATGAGATTGACAAATGATGTATAACTTTGAAGGGGTTTCATACTTTGTGGATTAAAGAAGGGTCAGCAGAAACATACCAATATTGTTCTTACATCAGAACATCCTCATAGTCCAATGCAATTTCCTTTGAACACAGAAAGCTGCAAAATCATGCACTTAGGTCAATAACTCAGCAGCACAGTAGAGAAAGCTCAATAATTACTAAATGCTGATAGAGTGAAAGTGTGAATTTTTTGGGAACTTCCCGGTAAGAAAGAAAGTAAAACCAGTTAGATTTGATTTACGGAAAAAAAAGAAACAACAGAAATTTCACTTCATTAATGGGACTTAACTTGCTTACTGTAAAAGTACAATGTTTCTCTATTGAGAAACTAGCCTCAGAACTTAAACATGCATAGCTATTCACTTACTCATTCCTGTTGACATTTAATGTCATGAAAAAATGTACCAGTAATTGTAAAAATGCTTGAAGTTATACCATAAATTGACTTATCACTTCCAGAAACACTCAGATATACCTTGATGAGTATCTCTTAGACAATCCTCTGAAGACACAATGAACCAAATTTATGATCAAGTCTTTTTGAGTTCTTCTGCTTTCTTATATTACTGTATTATGACTTTTTTATGGTGTCATGCTCCCTGTGGCCTTAGTGGGACGGATGAGCAGACAGAAAGTCAAGTTGTTGCTGGTCTACCAGAATTAGTATTAGTGTATACTATACACATCTATAAACACCTACAGTCATGTAAAAAATAAAGTACACCTTCTTTAAATACTGTGGTATTCTGTATCTAGAAATAATAATAATAATAATAATAATAATAATTATTATTATTATTATTATTAATAATAATAATAATAAACATCTGGTCCTTCTAAGGTCTTAAAATTAGGTAAATACAACCTCAGACGAACAACACACAACAAATTCCATGGTTTCAGTATTTATTTAACAAAAATGAAGGCAGACACTTTTCATCACAAAGCTGCTTCAGCTCATGGAGGTTTGGGGGCATTCATTTATACACAGCTCTATGGTTCTATATAGAACATTATCCAGTAGAAAAATACCAGTTGGAAGTCCTGCCGTGAGAGCCAACATACAGACTGTAGATGTCTTGCAGATATCGCTGAGCTGTTAGTGTCCTTGGTATCACTACTAGGGGTGATGGACTGTCATATGCAATGACTCCCAGATCATCACATGATTCCAGTCCGTAGCTGTCCAGGTTTCTTGTTCACGACACCACAACAAAAGAAGGTGACAGTGGCTGGCTTTCAATGGCAGGACACGTAATGGGCACCGTGCACCAAATTGACCTCTGCTAAAAATCTGAAAATGTTCTGGACAGGAATACGGGTGTGCAATGAAGGTGTCACCTCTGTCTGGATGGTGGACAAGGAAACTGTGGGAGTTGCTTGTGCATGCTGGAATATCAACTACTAGTAGTCTGTTCGCCATGTATGCATGCCCTTACATAACCACTGCTAACAACACCTCCTAACAACTACATTTTTATTAGGAAACCCAAAGAACAGACAATGCGCATAGCATGCTATTTTTTGTTTTACTGTTTACACGGTGCTCTTTGATGCATTTGGGCCATCCATTGGACAAGACATTGAACATTTAGGATATTTGTTGTCTGCAAGAGATGAGGACATTAAATATCCTTAATTAGAATGTAATACGAATGTGAAAAGCAATTCCAAATCTTAATGACTAACTAAATTTTACTAACTACGGTGCAGTGAAAAAAATTATTTGGACTTCACCTGATTTCTTCTATTTTTGCTAATTTGTCTCATTTAAACATCTCAGATCATACAACTAATTTTATTATAAGATAAAGATAACACAAATAAATAAAAATACTGCTCTTAGATGATCATTCCATTTTAACAGACATCTAGATAACTTTTGGCAAATGCAAGGTTTCTGGGCTGGTTCCAACTAATCACTACTTCCCTCCACTCCCGTTATTACTGGTATTACTGTTGTGGGGGAGTATGAGGGCTGTCAGACTAGAACGTTGCAATAGTTAACCCAGCCCCCACAGTACAGGTAAGGTCTGTGGAACATGGAGAGGAAGTAGATCAACTCGGGTGGCGAGTGCTGGTTCCAATCACATGACCCTGAATCAGAACTAGCCCAGAAACCCAAAATACAGTACTGATGGAGCGTAGGCCAGAAACGGGTAAAGCCCCCAGGTAGTCTCTTTAGAGCTACATAGGTAATACAAAAATTAACTGTTGCATCAAATGTGTGCCATTGGCAGTCATTTTGATGTCACCTGTGATAACCCCCCTTTATTATTTAAAATTCCTATACTTAGAAGTAAATATTGTCCTTGGAATCCAGTAATTTTAATTTCAACAAAATAACAGGCATAAGGACATTGAAAATGTTAATACCATGCCAAGGGAGTAGTCTACCAATAAAACAAATGCTCCCACACTGTTAGTGTGGGCTGTGTGTGTTATAACCTATGTGTTAGCAAAGGTCTCTTTGTTAACCTGATATAATATTTATGATGAGGGAGTTGTCACTTTCTATTGGGGTAATACTTAGAACATCCAAGACAAACAGCATGGGGGAAGAATACATTAAAACACATCAAAAGTGTTGACATCTCTCACCTATTGGTGATGCGTTTTCACTTAGATAGCATCTCACTTTGAAGTGTATAATACTAGTAGAGAGTTCACTTTGATCTTCAGTGTTTCACTGTTAAAGAAAAAACATAAGCAGAAAACCACATACATAAAGACATAAAAGCAGTTTTCCTATGCAAATTATGCCTTTTTTTTGGCATAATTTGTAGTCTGATGTGTGAAAGGAACTTGAAATGTGATTAGTCCTAATGGCAAATGACCATTTTTAATTATATCTCTTTATATGTAATATATATATATATATATATATATATATATGTATATGTGTATATATATATATATATATATATATATATATATATATATATACAGTGGGGAAAAAAAGTATTTAATTAGCCACCAATTGTGCAAGTTCTCCCACTTAAAAAGATGAGAGAGGTATGTAATTGTCATCATAGGTAGACCTCAACTATGAGAGATAAAATGAGAAAACAAATCCAGAAAATCACATTGTCTGATTTTAAAGAATTTATTTGCAAATTATGGTGGAAAATAAGTATTTGGTCAATAACAAAAGTTCATCTTAATACTTTGTTATATATCCTTTGTTGGCAATGACAGAGGTTAAACGTTTTCTGTAAGTCTTCACAAGGTTGGCACACACTGTTGCTGGTATATTGGCCCAATCCTCCATGCAGATCTCCTCTAGAGCAGTGATGTTTTGGGGCTGTCGCTGGGCAACACGGACTTTCAACTCCCTCCAAAGGTTTTCTATGGTGTTGAGATCTGGAGACAGGCTAGGCCACTCCAGGACCTTGAAATGCTTATTATGAAGCCACTCCTTCATTGCCCTGGCGGTGTGCTTGGGATCACTGTCATGCTGAAAGACCCAGCCACGTTTCATCTTCAATCCCCTTGCTGATGGAAGGAGGTTTGCACTCAAAATCTCACGATAACATGGCCCTATTCATTCTTTCATGTACACGGATCAGTTGTCCTGGTCCCTTTGCAGAGAAACAGCCCCAAAGCATGATGTTGCCACCCCCATGCTTCACAGTAGGTATGGTGTTCTTTGGATGCAACTCACCATTCATTTTCCTCCAAACATGACGAGTTGTGTTTCTACCAAACAGTTCTACTTTGGTTTCATCTGACCATATGACATTCTCCCAATACTCTTCTGGAACATCAAAATGCTCTCTAGCAAACTTCAGACAGGCCCGGATATGTACTGGCTTAAGCAGAGGGACACGTCTGGCACTGCAGGATCTGAGTCCCTGGCGGTGTAGTGTGTTACTGACAGTAGCCTTTGTTACGTTAGTCCCAGCTTTCTGCAGGTCATTCACTAGGTCCCGCCGTGTGGTTCTGGAATTCTTGCTCACCGTTCTTGTGATCATTTTGACCCCACAGGGTGAGATCTTGCGTGGAGCTTCTGATCGAGGGAGATTATCAGTGGTCTTGTATGTCTTCTATTTTCTAATTATTGCTCCCACAGTTGATTTCTTCACACCAAGCTGCTTGCCTATTGCAGATTCAGTCTTCCCAGCCTGGTGCAGGTGTACAATTTTGTTTCTGGTGTCCTTCCACAGCTCTTTGGTCTTCACCATAGTGGAGTTTGGAGTGTGACTGTTTGAGGTTGTGGACAGGTGTCTTTTATACTGCTAACAATTTCAAACAGATGACAATACTACAGGTAATGAGTGGAGGACAGAGGAGCCTCTTAAAGAAGAGGTTACAGGTCTGTGAGAGCCAGAAATCTTGCTTGTTTGTAGGTGACCAAATGCTTATTTTCCACCATAATTTGCAAATAAATTCTTAAAAAATCAGACAATGTGATTTTCTAGATATGTTTTCTCATTTTGTCTCTCGTAGTTGAGGTCTACCTATGATGACAATTACAGGCCTCTCTCATCTTTTTAAGTGGGAGAACTTGTACAATTGGTGGCTGACTAAATACTTTTTTCCCCACTGTATATATACTCTATATTATAAATATAATAAAACTATATTGTACCTAAGATGTTTAAATATCTCATGGTCCAGCCAGGAATTGTGCGCATAATCTGAGTGAAAGAATACTCTCATATTACATTGTGTAAAATTAGTCTAATATAGAACTATAGGAACCCCCTATACACATTAGATGGTTAACAATTTCCACCAAAATCATCTGGTTTGGCTAACATTCATCTAATGTCCTATTTCCTAAACTGTGGGTCACAATCCCATGGAGGTGCTGTATAGAGAGCTCAAGGAGGTCGCAAGTCTTTTACTGATGTTATGACTGTGGACCAGCAATCCCAATATGGCTGCTGGTCGGGTCACATGACCCTCCTTCAGTGCCACACAGACAGAAATATTAAAGTCTTCCATGCTGTCATCTGATGGGCTCTCTGGGAAATGTAATGCAGACAGTGTTCCTTAAAAGTGGGGATTCTGCCAAAGTGAACTACATTTTCCAGAGATCATAGCAGCAAAAGTGCCACAAGAACAATGACTGTACCATGTCTGTACAGGATGCCTTGTCTTGTGGACATGAGCAAGAATCATTAGCAATAGTGTGAAGGTGTACATCACACAGCACTTTAAGACGTAGAATACAGCACAATAAGATATACAATGTAGCGGAATAAGTGGCAAAATATAGTTGAATAAAAGGAAAACTAAAGCAGAATAAAATGCAGAATACACAGCAATTAATCCCTTGGGGACATATTCCTTAAGGACCAGTCCTCATTTTTCAGTTAAGTTAGACAAGTGATTTTGAGAATGTTTTCTTCGTGACACATTGTACTTCATGTTAGTGGTAAACATTGATCAATATTTTTGTATTTATTTATTACAAAAATAGGAAATTTGGAAAAAAAAAAATCGCAATTTTTCAAAATGTGAAATGCTCTGCTTTTCAGACAGATAGTCATACCACCCAAATAAATTAATAAATATTATCTACCATATCTCTTTAATATTTATATTGGCATCATCTTTTAATCGTCCTAATTTATTTTGGACATTAGAAGGCTTACAAGTGTAACACTGATTCTCCTGACTTAGGCCAAGGCCCCATGTAGTGGGCCGCAGTTTTTCTAGTCTCCTAAATTCTATGTAACAAAACGGCAATAAACTAAATAAAATGTAAAATGTAAAGTAAGTCTAGTAACTATTTTGAAATACCTTTGCAAATGTTGCCTCTCTATTATTGGCAGGATGTTGTATTGACATTCAGAAGTTAGGAAATTGAGTTTGTGCTGGACCATCAGCAATTCCAGTCTATCTGGTGTCACATGAAAAAGAATCCACTGCACATCTGAAATATTTCTTTTGCTGAGGCTTCTTCAAGCTTGAAATGTGGCCAGAACCAAGGGAGTGTTTTTAAAACAATAATACCGTAATGTGTCATTGATATCAGATGTGATTGATCTTAACTGCCTCTTCAGAGAAGATCAACATAGAATAAATAATTACCTGTGTGTACACATTGGCTGTTTAGCATTTCTGGATTTGCTTTGATTTTAGGTGGTAACTGTTTGTTAATCAATAGGAATGTCTTGAAATAGTTTTGAGGCCACGCAAAAACAATAATTGCCAGTAATACGTCTTTCTCAATTATAACATGCACTAAAACTTCCAAGCTGTTTAGTCATCTGTAATTACAATGTCTTTGTACTGATTTTTCTTCAGAGACAAGATACATTTTACCTACACGTTTTATGTTCCAGTACATATTACATTGGAATGTTTCATGTGATTGTTCAATGTAACCTGCTGCAAATGTGACAACTAGCATCTTGGTATGAGATTGTCATTACCTGTTTTTCCATAGTACCTATATTTTTATTATGTTCAGTGTCTTCAAACAAAATCATGTTGGAAATCATTGACAGGGAGATTGCTGTCAATATGTGTAAAGTGTTTGGCAAGCTGTGGACGTGAATGTTAGAAGAAACATAGCAGATTGATGGCAGAAAAAGGCAACATGGTCCATCTAGTCTGCCCTTATAAAATAAGGGTAGACTAGATGTTTTTTCTATAGTTTCAAGGAAGCAAAATTACCTTTATTAATTTTTAATTTTCTTTTAAACATTTTTAATTTAGAAATTTTTGTATAAAAAGTACAACAAATAACAAACAAAGCGGTTCACTGCTTGGTTGAATGTAGCTGGCAAAGTAAAAGGATACGTTTATATCCTACAAAGAGTAAAGCTGTAAAATAACTCATAACTGAAAAAAACTAATGAAGAAAGACAACGTTACTATCCGACTTATAAAGTGATTGCATAGTGTTAGGACATGTCATCAGTTTATGATTGGTGGGGACCAACCTCTGAAACAGCCACTGTTCCCAGTAACAAAAGGGTTACAGTGTTGCTGCAGCGCTGCATCCTCTCCATTTACGTGAATGCGTGTGATGTGCTGCAGTTCCCTGCACAGCTGGGTGGCCTGGAGTACGGCTATGCAGAGAATACCAACATATCAGCTAATCATTAGCAAAATCTCCATCAATCAGCTTACCATCAGGACTCCTTTAGGCTAAGGCCCCACGTGGCGAGCCATAGCCAAAAATCATTGCAGGAAAAACCACGGCGGAAACACATTGCGGGTTTTCCCGCACCGCTTTTCACAAAAAGTCCACAGAGTTTTCCTATACGGAAAATGCCAGTGTTTCCATAGGTATAACTGACATGCTGCGATTTATAAAAACGCTTGAATTTTTTAAAATTGTATCATTTCCACTGCAGATTTATTTTCTGCAATGTGTGGATGGGATTAGCCAGAATCCCATCCACTTTACTGTAAAATGGCCAAATCGTGGCATTTACACTGCGTGGTGCCCCAGCCTCAATGAAATTTATTAGGTTACTAGGTTATTGTTGTTTGTGCATGGAGACAAGTAAAAACCTCTCTACCCTAAATACAACAAACTGATAGTGACTAAGCAGAAGTTACTTATTAAAAATTGAAATTTTTGTGCTGGTTCCTACTTGTTTCTGACTGGGGTCAATTACATGAACACTTAGAAATACCAAACACAGTGGTGGGAATTTTCTTCCTCAGCTTGGATTAAGCAAATGTAAGATACAGTCACATATTGCTTGCTCATACAGTAAGAAGTTTATTGCATTATTTTTACCATAAATTTTGACTGCTAAAACAAAAATTTAAGTCATGCGGGTTTTAAGAGAAATTCCTCTCTTACTGCAGCCCTTCTGACACAACACTGAAAAATTAATAGCTTACTGTTTATGAACCATGATTCAGTAATAGCTGCAACTTGGGTCGAAAACAGTCTATATGAGATGATGCTAACTGACAGAAAATGTTCACATGCATCATCAGAGCTTATGGCTATTATTCATAGACATGGGATAGATTTATATATATCTGTTCATACATGGATTCTGTTTCCTAGAAGAGAGGCAAATATCTTAGTCATTCAGTTGTGAAGTGAGTATGCAGGGTCTTGCTGTGGAAGTCTCTAAGTCTAATGACCAGCACTTAATGACGCATTAATAATAGTTACCGCTGCTACTGCACATAGTAATAAGACACATGAAACTAACTACAAATATAAATCATATTAGGAACATTTCACATTATATTAGGGACTTTTCACAAGCTTCAAAGCTGCTTGGTATTTAAGCAGGGATCCCACAATGGTCAATTTTTCTAGATGGCAGGTGAGTTGCCCATAGAATATAGCATAAACAATTAAATAATTGCCATTTTCTTCATCCTCCACGATGACATTAACAGATATAACTAACATTATGTTTATGGTTTCTAGCCATATTCCATATTAAAGCATGTTTTGGACAGCAGAACACAAATACACAATGGGAGGAATGTATAAAGGTTTCTATACCAGAAATTGGCATAAAAATGTTTTAGACAAAATGCTCACCAGTTATTATAAAAGAGGGTTGGATGTAGTGGGAGGGGGTATGGTCTCTAGTTCATATAAAATATACGATGATTCACACAAAGAAACTAGCACAGAGACAGCAGTTTGGAACATCTCACTTTGTCTCACCTGTTATTAAAGGGCCCCAAATCGATTTTACATGCTGGTTACTGATTCACAAGATAGGTCATCTGTATGTCACCTGTGGGGGTCTGACACCAAGACCCTGCACAGATCACCTGTTACAGCAGCCTCTGGGTGCTGGAAGCTGCTAATGAATGGGCTTCAAGTAATAGGAGCAGTGCTGCATTTCCCCAAAACCACCACTATGCAGTGGATGTGCTGCGTACTGCTCTACCTAGACTCTGTTCATGTCATTTCCATTCACTTGGTTTAATGTATATGCTGGTATATATACAGTACAGACCAAAAGTTTGGACACACCTTCTCATTCCAAGAGTTTTCTGTATTTTCATGACTATAAAAATTGTAGATTCACACTGAAGGCATCAAAACTATGAATTAACACATGTGGAATTATATACTTAACAAAAAAGTGTGAAACAACTGAAAATATGTCTTATATTCTAGGTTCTTCAAAGTAGCCACCTTTTGCTTTGATTACTGCTTTGCACACTCTTGGCATTCTCTTGATGAGCTTCAAGAGGTAGTCACCTGAAATGGTCTTCCAACAGTCTTGAAGGAGTTCCCAGAGATGCTTAGCACTTGTTGGCCCTTTTGCCTTCACTCTGCGGTCCAGCTCACCCCAAACCATCTCGATTGGGTTCAGGTCTGGTGACTGCGGAGGCCAGGTCATCTAGCGTAGCACCCCATCACTCTCCTTCTTGGTCAAATAGCCCTTACACAGTCTGGAGGTGTGTTTGGGGTCATTGTCCTGTTGAAAAATAAATGATGGTCCAACTAAGCGCAAACCGGATGGAATAGCATGCCGCTGCAAGATGCTGTGGTAACCATGCTGGTTCAGTATTCCTTCAACTTTGAATAAATCCCCAACAGTGTCACCAGCAAAGCACCCCCACACTATCACACCTCCTCCTCCATGCTTCACGGTGGGAACCAGGCATGTAGAGTCCATTCGTTCACCTTTTCTGCATCGCACAAAGACACGGTGGTTGGAACCAAAGATCTCAAATTTGGACTCATCAGACCAAAGCACAGATTTTAACAGGTCTAATGTCCATTCCTTGTGTTCTTTAGCCCAAACAAGTCTCTTCTGCTTGTTGCCTGTCCTTAGCAGTGGTTTCCTAGCAGCTATTTTACCATGAAGGCCTGCTGCACACAGTCTCCTCTTAACAGTTGTTGTAGAGATGTGTCTGCTGCTAGAACTCTGTGTGGCATTGACCTGGTCTCTAATCTGAGCTGCTGTTAACCTGCGATTTCTGAGGCTGGTGACTCGGATGAACTTATTCTCTGCAGCAGAGGTGACTCTTGGTCTTCCTTTCCTGGGGCGGTACTCATGTGAGCCAGTTTCTTTGTAGCGCTTGATGGTTTTGGCCACTGCACTTGGGGACACTTCAAAGTTTTCCCAATTTCTCGGACTGACTGACCTTCATTTCTTAAAGTAATGATGGCCACTCCTTTTTCTTTACTTAGCTGCTTTTTTCTTACCATAATACAAATTCTAACACTCCATTCAGTAGGACTATGAGCTGTGTATCCACCTGACTTCTGAACAACACAACTGATGGTCCCAACCCCATTTATAAGGCAAGAAATCCCACTTATTAAACCTGACAGGGCACACCTGTCAAGTGAAAACCATTTCAGGTGACTACCTCTTGATGATCATCAAGAGAATGCCAAGAGTGTGCAAAGCAGTAATCAAAGCAAAAGGTGGCTACTTTGAAGAACCTAGAATATAAGACATATTTTCAGTTGTTTCACACTTTTTTGTTAAGTATATAATTCCACATATGTTAATTCATAGTTTTGATGCCTTCAGTGTGAATCTACAATTTTTATAGTCATGAAAATACAGAAAACTCTTGGAATGAGAACGTGTGTCCAAACTTTTGGTCTGTACTGTACATTTAAGGGAGGCTTGTGACAGAGACCAACCAGTGGCATCCGTCTCCTTGAGGGCCCCAATGCAAAAATATTATTTAATATTGGTTTATAAGTTTAATATATACATTGGACCAGATTATTATTGTGGCTATGATTATGACTAGTCAGAAAATTGTCATGAGCTATAATGAATTTGTCAGGCTGAGGCGTCCCAACAAAGCTGAAACTCTGGTAATTTGTCTCAGATAAATCTGTAAAATTATCACTGCCGTGTATAACATAAGAATGAAGAGCACAAAGGAGGAGGAGGATCACCTGAAAACCTCTCAGCCAATCATGAGTCATGGGTGGCTGCAATGATGATGTCATTAGTATATACCATGTTTCTCCAAAAATAAGACCTACCCCAAAAATAGCTAGATTTTTCAGGTTTTTTTGGAGTAGGCTTGAAATATAAGCCCTACTCCAAAAATAAGCCCTAGCTAATTTAACCCCTTCCCGACATATGTCGTGCGATTACAGCGGATGCCAGGTCCTTAAAGATGGATGGCCGCTCTGCTGCAGAGCGGCTACCATAGCTACCGTACCGGGGCTCCGCGGAGACCTGGAGTTAATGCCTGCAATCAGTGTCTACCCTGATCGCGGGCATTGTTGAGCCTGACCCCCCTCCTTCCCACCAAAGTAACACGACCCGGAGCTAATGCCTGCGATCCAAGTGAACTCTGATTGTGGGCATTGTTAAGTGTGACCTCCCCCCATAGTCCCTAGGGCCGGTCCCAACCCTCTAAAGCTACTATACCGGGTCTCCATTGTTAATGCCCGCGATCAGAGTCCATTTTGATCGTGGGCATTGTTGAGCGTGCCAGTCCGTGACCCCCCCCCTCCCCCAAATCCAACCCCCAAAGCAGAGCAACTATTCCCGGGGCCAGTCCCTACTGGCCCCGTACCTTTCATGTTTCAGGTCGGCTCCCGCACGGCGAGATCGCAGGAGCCGACCTGTTCCTTTGACAACTGGGAGCCTTATGAAGGCTCCCAGGCCTGTCATAGGAATATTACTATTGAGGCTGGTCTAAGACCAGCCTCAATAGTAATGTAGATAATCTCCCATAGACTGCAATACGTTATATTGCAGTCTATGGGATGATTGCAGGTTCAAGCCCCATAGGTGGGGTTAATAGTAAAAAAAAAAAAAAAAGTTAACAATATAAAAAAAAAAACAATAAAAGTTCAAGCCTCCTCCCACTTTCACTAGAATGTATATAAAACTAAAATATTACTGTGAAACACATACACATTAGGTATCCCTGTGTCCGAAAACGCCTGCTCTACAAACTTATAAAAATATTTTACCTCTATGGTGAATGCCGTAGCGGAAAAAAAAAAATCTAAAGTGCCAAACTGCTGTTTTTTCGCTGTTTCACCTCTGATAAAAAATTTAAATACAAAGCGATCAAATGTGTGATTGTTGTTCATGGAAAAAATTAAGACCTACCCCGAAAATAAGCCCTAGCCCTTTTTTTCGGAGAAAAAAATTATATAAGACACTCTCTTATTTTCGGAGAAACACGGGGTAACATAGAAATAGAAGTGCCAGAGAACTATTTTGTGAGATAGCAGTAGGGAGAGAACACAACCACTGCAGTTAGCAGTGCCAGCACAGTGAATGTGAAAAACACTGCCTACGTTGCTGTACTACAACAGAATTTAGGAGAGGACTCTGAAGCATAGTTTAGTTAGATTTATTTAATTTCAGGGAGATATGCAGAGAGGTCATATGAGTAGGGGCAGAAGTTCTGCCTGAACTGACCAGGTCACCCTTTCAGAGCCAAATCTCATTTTGTTAAGCATTTTTGTTGTGTTTTGCACATAATGTCAGACTGGTGTCACTACAGTCTACTGTAGTCTGACTAGCATTATATTACTTTAGCCTGCTCCATCATATTCTATTCCATACTGCAATGCCAATGATGTTGCCACAGCTACCACTTCTTATACTCTTCCAATACCAATGCACTTCTTATACTCTTCCAATACCAATGCCATTTTGGTGTGTCATCTTCTTTTATAAAGGAATAATTCGTAGTAGTAAACTGACAGTGTGCTACATTTTTTTCTTCAAATTTTGTAACTGTCACTCCTTCAATGCCATGTTAGTACGGCTAATGCTCCCATAAAGGGATAAATATTGGTGATTTTTTTTTTTTTTAAATAAGCCAATTTTACAACTGGTAGGTGCTGCAACCCAGACTGAGGGAATCGGAGGATGGGAGTAGTAGTGGCGGATGACGTGCCACCAGCTAGGCTGAGCACACTCAACCACGGTCCCCAGCTCCACTACTAGGCCAGACACTACTGAGGGGGGCCTGCAATACTACCTGATGGTGGTGGTAGTAGTTTCCCCCGGGGCGTTTCCAGTTGGAGTGGGGACCTCTCTACTCTGAGCTGGTGTGATGGCATTCGGAATGGCCCTGATGGTAAAGCAGGAATGACTCAGGCAGCCAGATATGCAGTGAAACAGGATAATGCTTTACTCAGCAACAAGCAGCTTCCAAAATGGGAGTAGTAATTCTCCAGTGTCCAACTCCCCAGCCTTGGTCTTAGGAGAGTGCCCAGGGATGTTTAAGGCTCTAGGGGTTACTCCACTCCAACTATAACTCCTCTCATGTACCACTCCCAGCTGCAGATATTGGGGACTGTAGTGCAGGGTAGTCCTGACAGGGATCTGGTTACCTTTAGATAAGGTGCTGAGTCAGCTCCTCCTGTCAAGGAACTCCACTGCTCCTCCTGGCACAGAGTCTAAACACCTGACAGTTGTCAGTGCTGGCATGCATTCCTCAATGTCACAATCCAGACTAGACAGGAACCAAATCTAGACTGAGGCAATAACAGCTCCCACAGGAGACCTAGGTTTCCCAGACCCCGTCCAGTGACCTGTGATAGGCCAGAGATGTACCAAGGGAAAGGTTTGAACACTGGGGGGAACCACAGGAGAAAAACAATAGGGAAAGCTGCAAACAGTATATACAATACATAGAACATAGAAGACAGGACATACCAACATAACCCAGAGGCACAAGAGACAAACAATTAAAGCAGTAGCACTCCGGGATGCTGCATAGGCACACTTACATAATGCCACAATTTTTCTTCAAGTTGGTGTGGCATCTGCTCCCATAAAGGGATATTTTTGGCAGCCTTTTAAAAAAAATCTAATTCTTTCTTTTTAACATGACAGGCACTTTTACAGTGTGCTATATTTTTTTCCTTTAAATTCTGTAATTGTCACACCCTCAATGACAGGTTGGTGCAGCTCCCATAAAGGGATAATTTTGGGATAATCTTTTTAGAAAGCCAATTCTTCCCCTTTTATCTGGCAGGCACATTGACAGTCATCCACATTTTTTTCTTCAAACTTTGTAATTATCACTCATCTAATACCATAGAGGACCTGCTCCAGATGCTTCCATAAAGGGATTATATTTGGTGACTTTTTTTGTCTTAAAAATAATTTCCTTCTCAACTGGAGGACAGGTATACTCATAGTCTGCCACACATTTTCCTTCAAATTCTGCAGTTGTCACTCCTCCAATACCATATTGGTGTGGTATCTGCCCCCAAAGAAGTCTGCCAGTGTGCCACAATTAAATTTTTTTCCTCAAACTGTAAAAAGAAAAAAGACTTTTGTTTTGTGATCATGAACTTGTTGAGTCCTCAGGCAGATGCCCAATAATTTGTACAGAGGAGTAGAAACATATGAGCAGTCTCTTTATGTTGTTTTGTTAGTAATCTTCCTTGGGAACAAGTTGAAAATGTTTATTTTTAACACATTTTAAGCACTGTAAATTATAAAATGTGTATTTCCAACCCAATAATATTTGTATATTTTCAGCCTATGCTTACATTAGTTAATAGATTAAGCATTTATTACTCAAGGATTTCTAGATACCTGATAAATTTGTCAACATTCCAATTTTTCAAAGATTGTTAATATGTAATTAATTATTAATATGTTATTACCCAATTTGTCATTTGGTTTGGCAATGCTATATTGTTAGATAATACGTTGCATTTTAAGTAAATGTATCATAACATGCCTGAAAGTGTGTAACCCTATTTTGGGAGCAAAACTGCAACATAAATATAATATATATGGTGAATCATGAATAAAAACTGAATTTCCTCACTAACAGGTACTAACTTTCCAAACACTACTGTGTGAATTTCCAGAGAATAGTCCTTTTCTTCGCCCATCCAATTTTGTGCACAAAGCTAGGACCGTTATGGAAGCTCCTAGAGATATTAGCTGCAGCACAAAGAAAACTATGCAAAATGTTTCACTCATTTAGGGTATGTTCACACAGAGTTTTTTTTTCAGGTGGATTTTGAGCCAGAATCCACTTCAAAATCCACCTTAAAAAAAATGCCTTTTAACTCCCCACTCATTTCAATGAAAGTCAGTAGCAGATTTTTTCGTCTCGCTGATTTTTCATCTAGAGGAAAAAAAGAAGCATCATGATCTATCTTCAGGTGGATTCTGCCTTGCAAAGCCCATTGAAATGAATGGAAGGCAGAAAAAAATGTTTACTTCTGCCTTCCATTCATTTCAATGGACTTTTCATGTTGAAATCGCCTCCTAGCTGAAAAAAATAAGCTAGAGGAAAAAAAATCAGCGTGACTCCCATTGAAATGAATGAGAGAGTTGGGAACCATTTCTTTGGTAAATTTTGAGACTGATTCCGTCTCAAAAATCCACATGCAAAAAAAACTCTGTGTGAACTAAGGCTTCCATCACATATAGACTTTATTCTGACAGTTTATGCAATATTTACAAATGTTTATTTTTCCAGTGGTGTTTTTTTTTTTGGTCGCACATCTTTTGACATGCATTTTAGCAATCATACCCAAAAAATGCTTCAGGACCAAGAAACAACAGGAAAACGGGAAAAAAAAAAACACCACTACATAAAAAAACACTATACCTAAACTATAAAGACAGCAATAAAAACACCCTGTGTAAATCCACTAAGTGTGGAGTATAGAATGATGGATTTATAAATAGATGAATGCATAGATATACTGTACATAGATATACTGTATCTATAGATGGAGAAATAGATGGAGAAATGTATACATTCATAGATAGATGCATAGTTAGAAAGATGCATAGATAGATAGATAGATAGATAGATAGATAGATAGATAGATAGATAGATCATAGCAGTTTTAGGCCAGGGCCCCACATGGTGTAAACGTTTTACAGTCACAGCAAAGTGGATGGGATTCTAGCAAATCCCATTCCCACTTTGCGGAAAATATGCGGTGCGGACACGTAGCGATTTTCAAAACTGTTGCTGTTTTGGAAATTGCTGCATGTCAATTATATCTATGGAAATACCGAAAGTGTTCCTATAGATAAAATTGAAGCAGAAAGTCCGCATAGGAAACCTCTTTTCCCACAGCGCTTTTTTGCTGCGCGACGCTACATGGGGCCTTAGCCTTAGGCTGAAGCCCCTTGTTGCAGAAACACGTTTTTTTTGCTGCGGAAACGACGCAGCATTTTACAGTGCCAGCAAAGTTAATGAGATTTTGGCTAATCCCATCAACTCATTGTAGAAAAAAAATGCAGCGGAAAAGCTGCATTTTCAAAAACGCACGCATTTTTAAAAATACAGCATGTCAATTATACGGAAAGGCTTGCATTTTTCCTATAGGTTTAATGAGGGAAGAAAATCCACAAAAAAATGCATCAAAAACTCAATGAAAACCGCTGTGGAAAAAAAAAACATGATGCGTTTCCGCAGTTTTGTTTTTTTTTGCTGAGATTTTTAGCTCCATTCCACAATGTGGGACCTTAGCTTTATAGTGTATGGGGTGTATGGCTGCCTCTACTAGACTTGCTCTCCTGCCATTTTCACAGGTCCAATTAATTGGAATAGAGCACACTCTTAGATTTTACTTGAGACTCCTATCTGTCCAAGGCTAATTTAATTGAAATGGAGCATGGCTCTGGATCCCAATTGCCTGGTAAGGCAAGGTAAGCTTTAGTGTAGGGTCCCATCTGAATGAGGTATCTTGTCATGGCAGATGGGCTTTTCTAAGCTTGATCAATCATGTATATGAAGAACATCAGATTTATGTGTATAGATATTAATTAATAGTAAATTTATATGTGTATATAACAAATAGCAGCAGTGCATTTTCAGCTCTATTTATATAGGTCTTGGTGCAGTTTGCCAACCCTGAAAACATGCTGAAATTCAACTGCTTGACCTTTCTCATACAACTCTTGAGGACATTGGTGAAGCCAATATTCTATCAATGGTCAGTCAGTCAGCCAATATACATTTTGAAAAAATGTAGGCATAACTATATTTATTAAATATAAATTAATCCAAATGGATGTCAGCTGTGCACCAATTCTATGTATTTTTAGATACACCTGCTTGATAAATCCATCAAAAATTGCAGTTGCATCTCGTTTAAGCAGTATACATCTGACATGATTTGCGTACATGAACAGCCACAGTGACTACATCTACCACCATAATATGCTCTGTCACATGCTATGGGAATGATAACTCTGTTATATAGCATCCAATCAGCCATTGTGGCTGCTATTACTGCTATGGGGCCTGTGACATTAGGGGGCACAGTTGGCCCCCTGATGTTTTTTTCTCTGTTTCTTTTTAATAGGATTACTCCAGCAGGTAATGGTCACTATTTACTTACCAATCCAGTAAAAAGGACTTTATACTGTGTAGCGGCCACTGGTAAAAGGGGCGTTATACTGTGTGGGAGACAGGAAAGTGCTCTATACCATGTGGGGGCTTGTGGTGCTCCAGTCAAAAGTTTGCTATCAAACTCAGACTTTGCTAGTTACATCGCTGCATCTGATGGAACATTCAAAAAAAAAAATTGCAATAACATTAAATGTATACAAAGTAAAGTACCATTCATCATTAGGGATGTCCTATAGTGGCTCCATACAAAATGTTGTAGCTGTAATTCAGCATTGTACATCAGGCCTTACATCATATTCTAGTCTAGGAAGCATTAGTGAATTTTTTATTCCTTCAATATTTATAACTGCTCTTGTCCATTCTAGTCTTCAAGTACATTTATTTATTCCAATTAAGAGCCAATTCAGACTGCTGTGTGTGGTCTAGTTAATACAAGTCCTGGTCAGCAGACCATTGGTCGGGCTGGAACTCACAGCATCATAGGTTCAGCCATGGTGGCACCAGGAAATATGTCTGTCTATCACATGGACTGTATTAGTAGGGTCATAAATGTCTGAATGGGCCCTAGCAGTATACTGATATAACCACCCAGTCCCAGCAAAACAGTCTTGAATAATGAACTTCATGTTCTGCTTGTTCCTTGATCGGCATCATGTCATGTTGCACAAAGTAACTTCCTCTGGAACATTATAATTTTATTTGGAATGGAATAAACTCCTAAAGAGATTAAAAAATAAAGTATACATGGAAAAAAATTTACCACTGGAGCCACCACATTTTTGAGTCCTAAATATATGAACCTACAGAAAAGTACCCAAAAACTCAGTCTATTATTATATTAATCCATGCTGACTAATGGGAAAAGTGTAGCAAATGTCTCAGTGATTCATTATTTGTCATCCAGCCTTTATGTACATTCTTCCCTATATGAACTTGTTATAATTAACACACAGGTCATATTATCCATAATATATGAATATGTATGGATTTATATAACTATATGATGTGTAAACGTCATATAACTTCATGTAACTTCTTTGTACACATTTTGATCACATTATGTGGGCCTACCTGTTGCTACAAGGCACCTTCATTCACTTACCATTATACCAGTACAACTGGAGACTGCTTTAAATTTTATTGTCATTACTGACAAAACTAGAAAAACAGCTTACAACATGTAAGGTATACATTATTATACAGTTTATTTCTATAAAAATGATATGACCTACATTAAAACTCTTTTTGTAAGAACTGAAAAACATATAATAACATTTGCATTAGTGGCATTTCCTTAAATGAAAGTATTAGCAATGTTTCTCTTGTGCACCCCACTAGCCAGGTATAGTTTATCTAATGTGCTATAGGTCAAACTATGAACTAGTGTTGATTTATATAGGTAGTACACTTTGATATACCTGCCTGTCAATGTATTCACTGGGTTAAACCCTTTGTGTTATGTAATTTGCATTATATTATATGGCATAGTATTGAGTAATATAATAATATATGCATTTTTACAGTTTGCAAAATTGATACTTCCCTTTAAGAAGTGTTTACAACATAGTGTTTGTGGCCATATGATTGTGCAAAATTGGACTGTCATAATCTACCTTGTCAAAACAAAACAATGGTGTCTAAGCATATGACTGAAAGATAGCTCCATTACTGAATACATAACATACTCCTAACATTGATTCATTTACTGAATTGTACTAAGTAAAATGAAGGAAATATAAACTGTGTGTTTGTCCAGTGGGTGTAGATTAGTCATATAACATGAAACTGTATTTTGCAATTTGCTTAGTATGCCCATCATAGTAAATGCATGTGGCATGTTGCTTCCTTTTTTATTTTTGCTGTGAACCTGTCTTGTCACTGTCTTTAATATTGGACCGACATTAAGATGAATCCCAACCAAATGTCAGCAATACCATAAAGCCTGGACCATCAACCAATTTATATTTTATCAAATTAACAAATCCTGGAATTTCATAGTATACAATACAATTTTCATGAATTGTTAACCGATTAATGACAGAGCCATTTTGCCTGGTTCATGACAACACATTTTTGTGTCTCTTTTTTGGTATATATGCCGTCTGGAGGGCTATTACATTTTTCGTTCAGGTTATTTACATTTTTGCTTCTTTATTTGGTGTTACAAGGAGCTTTATTTTCATGCCATTTTTATTTTTGCATATACAGTACAGACCAAAAGTTTGGACACACCTTCTCATTCCAAGAGTTTTCTGTATTTTCATGACTATAAAAATTGTAGATTCACACTGAAGGCATCAAAACTATGAATTAACACATGTGGAATTATATACTTCACAAAAAAGTGTGAAACAACTGAAAATATGTCTTATATTCTAGGTTCTTCAAAGTAGCCACCTTTTGCTTTGATTACTGCTTTGCACACTCTTGGCATTCTCTTGATGAGCTTCAAGAGGTAGTCACCTGAAATGGTTTTCACTTCACAGGTGTGCCCTGTCAGGTTTAATAAGTGGGATTTCTTGCCTTATAAATGGGGTTGGGACCATCAGTTGTGTTGTTCAGAAGTCAGGTGGATACACAACTGATAGTCCTACTGAATGGAGTGTTAGAATTTGTATTATGGCAAGAAAAAAGCAGCTAAGTAAAGAAAAACTTGAAAGTGTCCCCAAGTGCAGTGGCCAAAACCATCAAGCGCTACAAAGAAACTGACTCACATGAGGACCGCCCCAGGAAAGGAAGACCAAGAGTCACTTCTGCTGCGGAGGATAAGTTCATCCGAGTCACCAGCCTCAGAAATAGCAGGTTAACAGCAGCTCAGATTAGAGAACAGGTCAATGCCACACAGAGTTCTAGCAGCAGACACATCTCTACAACTGTTAAGAGGAGACTGTGTGCAGCAGGCCTTCATGGTAAAATAGCTGCTAGGAAACCACTGCTAAGGACAGGCAACAAGCAGAAGAGACTTGTTTGGGTTAAAGAACACAAGGAATGGACATTAGACCTGTGGAAATCTGTGCTTTGGTCTGATGAGTCCAAATTTGAGATCTTTGGTTCCAACCACCGTGTCTTTGTGCGATGCAGAAAAGGTGAACGAATGGACTCTACATGCCTGGTTCCCACCGTGAAGCATGGAGGAGGAGGTGTGATGGTGTGGGGGTGCTTTGCTGGTGACACTGTTGGGGATTTATTCCAAATTGAAGGAATGCTGAACCAGCATGGTTACCACAGCATCTTGCAGCGGCATGCTATTCCATCCGGTTTGCGTTTAGTTGGACCATCATTTATTTTTCAACAGGACAGTGACCCCAAACACACCTCCAGACTGTGTAAGGGCTATTTGACCAAGAAGGAGAGTGATGGGGTGCTACACCAGATGACCTGGCCTCCACAGTCACCAGACCTGAACCCAATCGAGATGGTTTGGGGTGAGCTGGACCGCAGAGTGAAGGCAAAAGGGCCAACAAGTGCTAAGCATCTCTGGGAACTCCTTCAAGACTGTTGGAAGACCATTTCAGGTGACTACCTCTTGATGATCATCAAGAGAATGCCAAGAGTGTGAAAAGCAATAATCAAAGCAAAAGGTGGCTACTTTGAAGAACCTAGAATATAAGACATATTTTCAGTTGTTTCACACTTTTTTGTTAAGTATATAATTCCACGTGTGTTAATTCATAGTTTTGATGCCTTCAGTGTGAATCTACAATTTTTATAGTCATGAAAATACAGAAAACTCTTGGAATGAGAAGGTGTGTCCAAACTTTTGGTCTGTACTGTATTTTTTTATTTAATACACCAAATTCAACTATTTTCTTTTTTTTTTTTAATAGATCCCCTCTCATTACTGAAATTATCTAGTTGTGGGACTAGAACCTGTTATGTGGAAGTGTTAGTGGTGTTTTAAGTGGTAGTGGGGCTAACACATTAGCCCCGGTTACAGGCGGAGTACAGCACCCACTGAGAAGCTGATTCTCTAGGACCAAGCAGCTCATGCAGTTCTCTGGCATCTGGCAATCTTGACTGCCAGCCCAGGAGGAAACAGCAAGATGGCAGCTACAATAACTGTATACACAGTGCTCATTTACTGCTGTGTATACAGTAAAGGAAAAGGCAGGAGTGGTAATAAACCATACCTTCTTTTCTTTTGGGGAAGCTCACCACTCAGCTCACCACTCCTTCCAATCAATCAGATATATATAGTCAATGGGCAGTCAGCAAGACTATACACTTAGAACAGCTACACACTGTGTTGCCCATATCAACCAATCATAATGTAATAAGAAATAAAAACTGAGCTCTGGTTGCTATGAGCAACAATGCCAGTTTTTCTGTGAGACTGGTTTGATAAATCTCACTAATTATATATATATACAGTACTACAGTACAGACCAAAAGTTTGGACACACCTTCTCATTCCAAGAGTTTTCTGTATTTTCATGACTATAAAAATTGTAGATTCACACTGAAGGCATCAAAACTATGAATTAACACATGTGGAATTATATACTTAACAAAAAAGTGTGAAACAACTGAAAATATGTCTTATATTCTAGGTTCTTCAAAGTAGCCACCTTTTGCTTTGATTACTGCTTTGCACACTCTTGGCATTCTCTTGATGAGCTTCAAGAGGTAGTCACCTGTAATGGTTTTCACTTCACAGGTGTGCCCTGTCAGGTTTAATAAGTGGGATTTCTTGCCTTATAAATGGGGTTGGGACCATCAGTTGTGTTGTTCAGAAGTCAGGTGGATACACAACTGATAGTCCTACTGAATGGAGTGTTAGAATTTGTATTATGGCAAGAAAAAAGCAGCTAAGTAAAGAAAAACTTGAAAGTGTCCCCAAGTGCAGTGGCCAAAACCATCAAGCGCTACAAAGAAACTGGCTCACATGAGGACCGCCCCAGGAAAGGAAGACCAAGAGTCACCTATGCTGCGGAGGATAAGTTCATCCGAGTCACCAGCCTCAGAAATCGCAGGTTAACAGCAGCTCAGATTAGAGAACAGGTCAATGCCACACAGAGTTCTAGCAGCAGACACATCTCTACAACTGTTAAGAGGAGACTGTGTGCAGCAGGCCTTCATGGTAAAATAGCTGCTAGGAAACCACTGCTAAGGACAGGCAACAAGCAGAAGAGACTTGTTTGGGTTAAAGAACACAAGGAATGGACATTAGACCTGTGGAAATCTGTGCTTTGGTCTGATGAGTCCAAATTTGAGATCTTTGGTTCCAACCACCGTGTCTTTGTGCGATGCAGAAAAGGTGAACGAATGGACTCTACATGCCTGGTTCCCACCGTGAAGCATGGAGGAGGAGGTGTGATGGTGTGGGGGTGCTTTGCTGGTGACACTGTTGGGGATTTATTCCAAATTGAAGGAATACTGAACCAGCATGGTTACCACAGCATCTTGCAGCGGCATGCTATTCCATCCGGTTTGCGTTTAGTTGGACCATCATTTATTTTTCAACAGGACAGTGACCCCAAACACACCTCCAGACTGTGTAAGGGCTATTTGACCAAGAAGGAGAGTGATGGGGTGCTACGCCAGATGACCTGGCCTCCACAGTCACCAGACCTGAACCCAATCGAGATGGTTTGGGGTGAGCTGGACCGCAGAGTGAAGGCAAAAGGGCCAACAAGTGCTAAGCATCTCTGGGAACTCCTTCAAGACTGTTGGAAGACCATTTCAGGTGACTACCTCTTGAAGCTCATCAAGAGAATGCCAAGAGTGTGCAAAGCAGTAATCAAAGCAAAAGGTGGCTACTTTGAAGAACCTAGAATATAAGACATATTTTCAGTTGTTTCACACTTTTTTGTTAAGTATATAATTCCACGTGTGTTAATTCATAGTTTTGATGCCTTCAGTGTGAATCTACAATTTTTATAGTCATGAAAATACAGAAAACTCTTGGAATGAGAAGGTGTGTCCAAACTTTTGGTCTTTACTGTATATATATATATATATATATATATATATATACAGTATATTTGCTTTTTGTCTGTATGGTATACAGTCGGGATTTTAATCCATTCCAGGACTATAATGACTATAGAAACTATTGTGCCCTGTTCATATTACGTAGTAGGAATTACTATACACAGCTCAAGGTTGCTGCAAACCTGTTCATTGGACATAAACTGCTAACTGTAACACTGGAGGTGGATTCTGCTCCTTCTTTCTGTCTCTGCTGCCAGGTTACTCTGGTGCAGCTTCCCTTTAGTGTGTTGGCATTCTGTGTTTGCTGGCACATTGTCCCTCCTGGTGTGCATGGACACCAATGTACTTCAGATCGCTGCCAGCATTCTTTTAGATCTGTTCCACCTTCTTCCTCTCTCCCTGCAGCTGTTGTAGGGTGCAAACATGTGTCCTTGCTGATTCTTTTCCCCTACAGGATGAAGCCATTTTTCATTTTTGTGTTTTAAATTTTCACTCTTTGTCTTCCAAAGGTCATTTATTTTTCAGATCACAAAGCCATATGAGGGCTTGTTTTTTTAAGGCAGAAATTGTTCTTCCTAATGATACAATTTAGTATTTCATATGATGTTCGTGGAAGGTTGAAAGTTATAACTGTAATCTTTTTTGTTTTTATGATGTCACTCTGCAGTAAAATTGATATGTAACTTCTGCGGGTCAGTATGATCATGGTGATACTAAATTGATATAGTTTTTTTATGTTTAAAACCTGAAAAAATTAAAAAATTTGAAAATAAGTGTTCAAAGTATGGCCATAATCTGACATTGATCGTTTTTTATACTTCCGTGTATAAAGTTCCAACTTCCAAAGTTATATAAGATGTCTTTTTATGAAAGGTACGTTGTAGTTTTCATTAGAATTCTTTGGGACGTGTTTTGATTTTTTTTTTTTTACCTGTCGAACTTTCACCACATGGAACATGGAATAAATATTTTTTTATTTCAATAGTACAGACATTTTCAGACTTGGGGATGCCTATTATATTTGTTTATTTTTGTATATTTTCATATGTGATCTAAGTTTTTGATTTTTTTATATTTTTAAAAACATTAAAAAAAAAACATTTTTACATTTTTTTCAGCCCCCCCCCCCAAGAGGGCTTAAACCTACATTCATTAGATCGCTGATGTAATAGACTGCAATTCTAAAATACTGCAGTCTATAGTGAAATCACTACAATACTATCATAACAGTGCCATACCACAGGGAAAGCTCAATAGCAATGTTCCTATAGCAGGGCTGGGAGCATTCAGAAAGCTCCCAGCTGCAATCACAAGGAAACAGTTCCTGCAATCTCCCCATGGGAAAGCCAATCCATTATTAAGAATGAAAGTGAAAGTGAAAATAACCTCTCAGATGCTGTGGTCACTTCTGAGGGCTTAATTGTCTGTGGTTGGCCAATTAATTGTCTGCGGCTATGGATTAGCACCCAAATGGGCCCCATACATCTCCAGGTGACCAAGAAAGTACATGTTTTTTGTGTTTTCCTGTGTATCATATTCCCTATTTATAACATATGCCCACCCAACTTAATCCAGATTTCTGCCTTCATTAATGGAACCTCTGTACCCTGTTCCCTCCCAGGACCCTGTTTAAAATGTTGTACCACTTCAGTTAGGTGACTAGATTCTGTGGTGCTTAAGACCAAAAGTCATGAGTGGGATGAGAAGTAGGTGAAATAGGCTGAGTAGGTTTCTGATGAGAGCTTCCTTTTAGTGGAATTTACTGAATGACTGTCCGTTTAATAGTTATTATGGTAAACCAATGGTGGTGAGGCACATTTTAAAACTCTGCTTTTAGCGCAAAGAAATATTATCCCAGTCCTGTTAAAAGTATTGCTATTTGACAGATGCAGAAGAAAGGTCATCATTTAGAGCAAAAGGGAGCATTACACAGAAAATTTACTGCAATCATTTGTACAGGCTTTTTTTTTCAGCAAACCCAAACTTTACAGTTAGTCAGAGGATCACGACTACCTTCTCTTTTCCAAAAGGGGGAACAAATTCCAAGGCTTGACATCAGTTTTTGTGAGGTGACTTTCAAGCTACAACTGCAGTCCAGAGTAATAGTTGGAGTTTCAAGCAAGCCAGTGCATTCCTGTGGACTACAGTTATCTCTTGATAATAAAAAAAGTCAAATTTCAAAAAGTCTCCAGGTATCCTTAGCCTACACAACACACCCACTCCGTAACTCCAACAGTGCCATAGCTTTTTTGTTTTAAGTCAATCACATGCATTCAGCTCTATGATCATTCACATGGAAACAAGAAGTTGGATTTGGAATAAAACTGAGTAAACATAGAATTCAACACAAAGATATTAGCTCTTATTATACAGAACTTGTCACTAGCTTTGATGCAAAGTCTTTTGGAAACAAAGCATGATAACGCATACCATGTGATTCAGAGTCACAGGCTGTATATTGTATTTTCTTGTACCAGACTTCCTTATTTCAGTATGCGACTTTTCTCAGAAAAAAAAAGACATTTACTGGCCTCTCTATCCATATTTGCTAGAAATGGGGAATTTTGTATGATTCATAGAAATAGAAAACTTTATTTGTAACTATTTATTACTACTCTGGGATAAAAATGACATTTATGCATTGCATTTCACTGTTCATTAAGTTACTGTTGAAATTGTAATAACACTACAGTTAGTTGAGGTGAGTTATCTGAATATGGTCACCATGTTTTTGGTATTACAGGGATGAACATGCTACATTAATTTACTTAAAGGAAGATTCATTTAAAATCTACACACTCTTCTTCGCATACAGAATGTCTTGTTATACACAGACTATGTCAGTGTGAGACTCATATTAACTAGATTGGTTTCTTAGACCTCTGTTGCAAGGTTCCCCCTCCTAGATACTAAGGCTCCATTACAAAATGTTAACAATATGAACTGCTAACCGACATTGAAATTGGCCCGATTGATGTGAGCCTGTACATCAGGATCTGCCATGCCGATGGTGTTCATGCCATTCCGTTCTTTTTACAAAGGTCAGGCAAAGATGAGCCTTGTGTTGAGTTCACTTATGATTCTTTGAACTCTGTCCCCAAAAGGAAATCATACATATAAACATTGTTCATATTGTAATAACATGCAGATACAATGCGTCATTCTGATTGGTAGTATTCAACATGCAGTAACACAACTCATTACATGCCAGTCTTATTAAATAATATATGTGACATGGTACATATGTCGCTTCTATCATATTGGTGAAACAATATGTCTACTTTTTAAGAGGATCCCATAACATTTTTTAATCATTAAAAGTAAAAAAGGAGGACCTAGATTTATCTTATTTCATAATGAGGCTAATGATGGGGATTCAGCTTGTCTGAGATTTGCAGGAATACAAAGAATATTTTCACAGAGTACTGGACAGGACAGGCATAGAAGATTATTGCAGAATGAAGCTAGGTGGATTATAAAAACTGATGCCTTAGGACCTTACATGCTTAATTGATAGGAAAAATTATAAACTATGTTATTTTATTTTATCACATACTGTATTTATTGGTTTGATATATACTGTATTATCACTAATGTATTTAAACCTACCTGGCATGCCGGGTAAGCATATAGGGGAACAAATAATGCATCTGTGCAGATCTCCTATCAGGCCTCAAGAAAACATCAGTACCTTGAAGAGATCATTAGCATCTGTGGGTGTATTACTTCACTTGTGTTTGGCCTGCTGTATGTGCCACCACACATTTAAGAAATAAAAAATATTGTATGTACATTTTTATTCCTTGAAATACTATAAGTTTTACATCAGAAATAACTGGGCCTATAATGGCCATATAGCCATGGTTCCTGAACTGTCTATTATTCCCATCATACTCCATTTCCAAAGGAAGGGAAATAATCTAATCTGTACGTAGCTAATAGGGGATAGGTTACTTTTAATGGGCAAACCCCTTTAACATTTGGGAAATGATGGGTACCACATTGGGAACCAGATTTGCACCCCAGTACTCATATGAGCTTGCAGTAAAAAAACAACACTTTTTTTTATGTGAAACACCCATTTATATGAAAATTGTATATGCATTTCTAAAATGTGCTTTTCACTGCCAACATACACTAAAGATGACCATATTCATAAGATTGCTGTAGGCTGGCATCTACCTCCTCAACTTCTTCATGTTTATTCATTAGAGGAGCGAGAGGGAAGGTGCTGCCAAACACTTCCTTATCATTCTATAACCTTATCAGCTTATCATCCTACAGACCAGAGGCTCAGGCATAATGAATTTCAACATGTCTAATCTTTAGTTTTCCTGACATCTGCAATTAGAAGCCACTTGGAGGATTCCATTTGATTGCCTTAGTTTTTTTTACAAAATCTTTAGGATTCAAAATTTATCTAATGTGTTGCCAGTTTTAATTTCTATTAGTGACACATTCAGTGTGTAAATATAATTATTTGAAGGGAAGGGGAGAGTAGAAGGCAAGATTTACATAAATATTGGAAGATTTGAATAAATTCTTAAATGGACTAATATAGCAATATAAAATGTAAATAAAATATATTTATCCTTTAAGGAAGAGGTGCTCTTGGATTTAGTAGCTGGTAATACATCATATTCAGTGAGTAAGGACATTCTTGAGGAAGGTGGAATAAAAAAATTACAGATCACTTACAATGTCTCAAGACATGACAGACCAAAGTAAAAGATTGCTTCCTAATTCTCATAAGGTATATTGAGTATGTTCCTTGCAGTTCAGCATTCCATCAGAAGATAATCATACGTGTAGTTGAGGGTGTTATGACACCTGATATGTAGACATTTGTGATCCCATATAACTAGTGATTTATGAATGGCATCACAAATCGGCTTATAATGTCATCACATCAATTATAAGACTTTGAGGTAAGAAAAAAAGATTAAAGCTTTGGAAGTTTGCCAGTAGTTACAAAGACTATTGAGTTCTAATCTTCTTGATGAGCAGAATGTGTCTCTAGTTTTTCTAAGTCGGAGTAGTTCAGTAGATACACTATTCAGGAAATAATTACAGCAAATCGTTCTCCACATATACAAATACAGATCTATATGTGGTATTTTACCAGTCACAGATTAGGTGTGTGGGTCACCAGTAATTACATTACTAGGAACCTGGAGGGTTAACATAAGTCTAGGGTACACACAGGCCTTTTATAACAGTGGTGATAGCTACTGTTGTGTGGAAATCACAGTCCACAGTCTGTAGGATATCTGCATGTGACTCTTATGCAACCTTTTTCTGACCTTCATATAAAAAAATAAATGTTATGAATGTTATTTTCAAGGTGTCTCCAAATCACAAGCAAATCACTTAACTGACTACCCCACGACAGATGCTATTACAGCTGCTACATGAGAAAGGTCTACAGACAATCTTAAAGCATAACTGTCGTTTCCTTTGACTTTTCAGGATAAGTTTTTTTATTTGTAGTGTGCAGCTCTCTATGAACTGGTGGGTGGAAACAGCATACTGTAGGTTTAGCTTAACTCCTATACCATAGGGACCTTGATGAAACTTTCAGCAAAAAAAAATGAAATTAAAGTAAACCTTTCACCAACATTTGAGACACTAAACCACCAACAGATCCATATGGACTTGTGGTTTAGTGTTTTAAATATCACTATATTAAGTACGGGGAATGTAAAAAAAACGCTTTTACTTACCTTGCAACTGTTCACTACGCATGCGCAATTCCGCAATGAAGCTGAGACGGTACACTTTGACCTCACTATACATGCATCCAATGTCTGGCGCATGCACAGTGAAGCTGTCTTTCGCCAGCTTTGTTGCAGAACTTTATGTGAATCGGGAGTAGCAGATTAGTCTGAAGATGACTCATTGGACTCATCCCTAGGTAAGTACAAAGGTTTTGGTTTTTTTTTTTTAACCCCTAACTTGGCAGACTTTATATAGCAATATATGGGAGAATAAACCTCTGTCTCATAAGGACCTTATTGGTAGTTTAGCATCCCAATGGTAATAGACAGTTTCCCTTTACCCCAAAGTCAGAAAATAGTTATAGGAGGTGCAGAGACAGCAGTAGCACCAAGCCTGCATGTTTGAAGGGGGTACAACCACTGTTGCCACAACAGGAAGCACCAGTGTTACAAATGACACATGGTAAGTGAGGGCCTTGTTAGAGACTTTTCATTGGGGCGTAGGAGTTTCATGTTAGGCTCTGGCAACAAAAATATAAACTAAATACTTATACTTCTCTTTTTTGTACTTACTTCTTGTTTTGAATCAAACACCTGCATTGAAAACTGCATTGCATCAGCTTAAAGGGAACCTATTAGGTATTTTTTCCACCCTAAACTGTCCCAACATGTGCAGCTTTAAGTAAGTCAAATTATAAACTTTTAAAACCTTATGCAAATGTACCTTAACTAGTCATGGGGGCAGGAAGCAGCTTCATTTAGTCCTTGTGTGGGGTGACTGACATGTCCCTCACTGTCTGATCTCTCTCTGATACTTAACTGCCGGCCATACAGTATAGGGTTTAATTTAGTGCAATGACTGCATGACTAGATGAAGCTGCTTCCCACCCCTTTGACAAGTTAAGGTAAATTTGCTTAAGATTTCAAAAACTTATAAGTTGACTTTTCAGCAACAGAAATCTTAGTGAGGGGTACCATAGGAGATGGCATTACTTGAAGCTACAAGTGCTGGAATCACCTGAAAAGTTCCCTTTAAGGCATATGTCAGATAACAAGATGCAGTGGTAAAGGCCATAGTGCATCCAAATAAATGGATTGATAGACTCCATTCACTGAGGAGGCCTATTTGGTTTCCATTATGCAGTATACAGCAGATTTTGATTGTGTAGAATATCACAACAGGCTATGCTATGCTATACAGTGACTGCCAGTAAAAATAAGTCACGTGGTACACAGTACTTCCTTGAGAGGGTTCCTGACATATATGTTTACGTAGAGAAGTTAAATTCAGTGTGAAAAGAGTTTTATGTGGTTCTATTTGCTGCTTAGTATATTAGGTGAAGTGTCTGTTGTAAAGTACAAACATTCCATGGTGAAATGACCATAATGCATTCTCAGTACATACTCTATACCTGTGAGCTAAATATCCAGCAGAATTGTTAATGCACCTGCAGATGAGAATGAGCTATAAAATAGCTTTAGTGGTCCTGAATTATGGTCTATCTATTTGTAAAGTTACTGTACTATACATTGCAAAGTTGCAAAGGTGAAAATTAATTCTCCAAGATCTCAATGCAAAATATGTAACTGGACTGCCCACTTGAATCATTTCTAATACCTCTCTCCACATAAGGGCACAGGGAACTTTCGACCTGCTCGAGTAATGGTAGGTTGTCTCTATATCAAAACTGTAGAATTGTGTTTAGTGGTTAACATGTGCATAGAATATGCTTCTCATTGAATCAATACCATATGTAAAACTGCCGTATATATAATAACACACAGTCACTAGTCCTCAGGTACATTGTACATTGTTAAAGTTTTCCACCTACCATCATATTGATAGATCTGTGCGTGACAGAAATATTCCCTCGATCTTTCCATTTGGGAAACAACTCAAGAGAAACATCAGTTTCCACTCTGTGACCGTTAATATTGTTTTGTTTTTGTTTTCTGGAGTGTGGTTAGAAAGCTGGAAAGAGAAAGCTCTCATCTATCTTTCTTGCGGGTGGTCTGTAATGCCTCAAATTAAACAGTTGTATCTGCTATGAACATACAGACCTCCCACTATGGACTACAAACACAACTGCAGCACAGCAAACCTTGATGGGTGTCTCTACACGCTGTATTACTGTGAACTTACAAAGATCTTCAGGAGAAAAACATCAAGTTCAAAAAGATAACTGGAAAGTCCTGCAATGAAAAAAAATGAGGATCTGAGGAGATGTTTCATGTGTCTGTGAAAAGCACAATACAAACACATATCATAAATTCTGAGTTCAAGCAAGCCTTTAAACAGTATTATTTTCACCTTGTTTTATCTGGGCTTTTGTGTTCATCCTCAGCTTTACAATGCACACAACTTATAATGCCAGCAGATAGTAACAAAATTGAGAGACACCTGTGCAGATGTGATGTTTGAGAAGGACATTAAAAGGTAACGTACCACATGTTCAGGCAATTGATCAAAGGCAACATATGGGTTGTGTAAAGAAACAAAATGTGGACTACTGACAAAAAGATACGCTTACAGATGCATTCACTTCACTTTGGGGGTGGAAGGAGACAAAGATATCCTAAGCACAATGTTACTATTTTAATTTTCCTGGTCCCAAATGTTTGTATTTGAAGAAATTATGAAATGCCCCAAATCGACATCCCACACAGAGGAACAGCTCTGCAGAGTGTTTCATGGTTTGTTAGGCCGTTCTCTGCCTCCAGATATCCACCGTTCATGATTACAACACAATGCCTGTCTGATTTCTGTGGAAACATTGTATAATTTTCATTTTTACAGAGGATGCAAATTGAAAGCTTACATGCTTGCTCTTTTCTTATGTTGGGGCTGAAATGTGCAATAAATGCAGATTAAACTCCTTTAATAAGCTAAAGGAGACATACAATAACTTAACTGGTTTTGGTTGTTTTGATCATTTTTGCCATCCTCTTTGATGTGTTTCTCCTCCTATGTGAGATCATTACTCTAGCACGTTTCCAATTTAACAGACAAGCTTATTACTTTAACAACAACGAGGAACTGCGGAGATCATGTACAATCTACAGCACCTCACTTCTCGTACAGAACCACATTGTAAGGCTTGTCAAAAGTCACTTCTTGTCATCAGTGCACAGCAATGGTCAGTGTTCAACTCATATAGATTAATGAAAATGTATCAGCTATACTGTATTACTTATTAAAACCAGATAGTGAAAAATATTCCATTTTCTTGTTTCAGTTGCTGCTCATATCATTTAAAGCATTATAAGATATATATATATATATATATATATATATATATATACACAGTGGGTACGGAAAGTATTCGAACCCCTTTAAATTTTTCACTTTTTGTTTCATTGCAGCCATTTACTAAAAGCAAAAAAGTTCATTTTATTTCTCATTAATATACACTCAGCACCCCATCTTGACAGAAAAAAAAACAGAAATGTAGATATTTTTGCTAATTTATTAAAAAAGAAAAACTAAATATCACATGGTATACTTATCACATAAGTATTCAGACCCTTTGCTCAGTATTGAGTAGAAGCACTCTTTTGAGCTAGTACAGCCATGAGTCTTCTTGGGAATAATGCAACAAGTTTTTCACATCTGGATTTGGGGATCCTCTGCCATTCTTCCTTGCAGATCCTCTCCAGTTCCGTCAGGTTGGATGGTGAACGTTGGTGGACAGCCATTTTCAGGTCTCTCCAGAGATGCTCAATTGGGTTGAGGTGAGGGCTCTGGCTGGGCCAGTCAAGAATGGTCACAAAGTTGTTCCAAAGCCACTCCTTTGTTATTTTATCTGTGTGCTTAGGGTCATTGTCTTGTTGGAAGGTGAACCTTCGGCACAGTCTGAGGTCCAGAGCACTCTGGAAGAGGTTTCCTTCCAGGATATCTCTGTACTTGGCTGCATTCATCTTTCCTTCAATTGCAACCAGTTGTCCTGTCCCTGCAGCTGAAAAACACCCCCTACTGCATCTCTGGAGCTCAGCTACAGTGATCTTTGGGTTCTTCTTTACTTCTCTCACCAAGGCTCTTCTCCCACGATTGCTCAGTTTGGCTGGACGGCCAGGTCTAGGAAGAGTTCTGGTCGTCCCAAACTACTTCCATTTAAGGATTATGGAGACAACTGTGCTCTTAGGAACCTTGAGTGCTGCAGAAATTCATTTGTAACCTTGGCCAGATCTGTGCCTTGCCACAATTCTGTCTCTGAGCTCCTTGGGCAGTTCCTTTGACCTCATGATTCTCATTTGCTCTGACATGCACTGTGAGCTGCGAGGTCTTATATAGACAGGTGTGTGCCTTTCCTAATCAAGTCCAATCAGTTTAATTAAACACATCTGGACTCCAATGAAGGAGTAGAACCATCTCAAGGAGGATCAGAAGGAAATGGACAGCATGTGAGTTTAACATGAGTGTCACAGCAAAGAGTCTGAATACTTATGACCATGTGATATTTCTGTTTTTCTTTTTTAATAAATTTGCAAAAATATCTACATTTCTGTTTTTTTTTTTTTGTCAAGATGGGGTGCTGAGTGTGCATTAATGAGAAATAAAATGAACTTTTTTGCTTTTAGCAAATGGCTGCAATGAAACAAAGAGTGAAAAATTTAAAGGGGTCTGAATACTTTCCGTACCCACTGTATATACTATATATTACATTAAAGCAATATGTGGCATCCCAGAGCTGGCTATGGCTGGGCTGAGGGTGATCTCTGTGCATTGTATTATTTCCTGTTGCTTCATAGCCTGTGTGACATAGCAGGGGGTCCTGAGTCTCACACAACACAGCGCCACCTAGTGAGCCTCACACATGCATTACACCTCCCATAGGATTGAATAGTAACCAAATGTCCAATGGGAGGACATTGCCTGGGAAAAGGGGAGGAGTCAGCTGATCACTGGGTCCCCATGGTAACACCCCTGCAGGAAGGTCCTGCGTGTGAGGAGTTAGAAGTGTGGAGTGTTAGGAGGAGGAGGTGAGGAGATAAGTGTGATGTCCTGTGAAGAAAGCAGTGAGTTTAGTGCAGGAATCTCAAGTCCTAGACAGGCCCAGGAAGGTTGGAGAGCTGACAGACTCCAGCTATTCAGAAGATCCTGTCCCCTGTCTGCCTAGCCATCGCCCTGAAGGAAGTCAAGCATCATTATCTTGTCAGCATGAGACTGTGGAGAGAACATTCTGGAACACGTGCTCCATAGCAAGTATCACAGGATCCAGGGGCCAAGGCCAGACCTGTGGAATATCCTGCCACCCTGACTATTGCACCCCGAAACTCTGAGCTATCAGGACCACATAACGTGAGTGGGGAATATTATGTACTAGTATCATGGTGGGCATCCTCCTATGAGCCAAATAGGAGCCCAGACGCACCTCAGGGCTGTAACACTGAAGTATAAGGGGCTAGGAACACCTTTCATCAAGTCTACCCTGCACCCCAGGACTTTGCTGTGTCACCAGGCGTACCCCGTTGTTTTGTATTGAAGAAACTGTTTAAGCATTTGTGCCTCCACACCCATGGAAGTAAAAGTTCAACTTTACAATCGATTCTGTGTCTGACTCTGCACCGACAACATCAGGGCGCCCCAAACACCACCAGTCGGCACAGTATAGGGGAAGCGCCCCGGGGGAACAATCACCACCAACATTTGTGCAGCCCCCTCATCACCGGTATCAGTGGTGGTAACGTGGGACAGCACCAGCGCTGCGCCCTCGTGCCCAGAGACCGTGACAAGTCTGCGCTGTTTGCACCCCCGCAATCCCAACTGCAGCGTTACCTTCCATCTGGTCACCGCAAGAAAAACTGGCGTCACGAACAGGATACGGGTGTGTGCCATTTTGAGAAAGTCGCCACGAAAAGTGCGCCAAATTGTCTACAGAGCATCGGTCTTTATTGTGGACTTTGCTAAGATCAAGTTTATTCCCTGAGAGTGCTTGCCACAAAGACGGGGGAGCCCTATACCCCTGAAGTAAGCCCTAAAGACTGTCCTCTCAGTGTGTTACAGCCCTGGAAGAGTTAAAACGCCCAGGACTTGTTTGCTGCGCCACATCGCTGTGTAAGAACGCCCACAAAGGGTTAACTGTACCTTGCAAAAGTGCGGGAGATTTTTAGCACTGCCCATGAGGCCAGGAGACCCATCTGCCGCCATCTTAGGAGAGCCCAGAATGCTGAGCGCAATGCTCCAGCGCACCCATACAAGAAAGTGAAAGGCGAACGTGCCAGCGCCATTTCTGACTCTCCGGTGCCGCATCACCGTCCCTGCTGTGCACCGCTGATCTCTGGTCCACGCTGCAGTTGCTGTCAGTGAGTACTGTGCCTCCCTGTCCTTGTCTTCAGTCCTCCCACGGCCCCAGCGAGTGTTTTCCGTGTACAGTGTCCGTGGGGAGCGCCACCATTAAAGAGGGGGAGCACACCGTCAGCCTGCATCACAGTGACCCTGTTAATAGCTACAGCATTCTTAAAGGGACAGAATTCCAAGTTGTAGTCTCCATTCCCTGCCAGCAAGCAGTTGAGTTTCTTAAAGAGACGGCGACCTAATTTCAGTCATACCTGCAAACAACATGACTGAGCAAAGTGACATTGTGCCATCTGTTTCTAGTGATCCAGCAGTGCCCATGGCGAGCAGCCTACCATTTTCCATGCCATTTTACCCTGGCGCACCATGGCTGCCACGCTACAAAGGGGAGGCACATACCCTCAGGGACTTTCGTGAGAAGATGCTGTCTCTCTTCCAGTTCTATCCTCTGAATACAGAACAGCAGATACAGATCCTGCTGGGCCAGCTTGAGGGTGCTGCAGCTAGGGAGGTCAAATCCTGGCCTGCCTCTGACAAAAGAACCCCTGGGCAAATTCTGGACAAACTCCAGGTGAACTTTGACGTGCGATCTGTCTCCGAGGTAAAGATGCGCTTCTTTTCCAGACGACAACTACCTGGTGAGACCCTGCGGGACTTTGCTTTATCCCTCCAAGAGGCGTTCAGAGCTGTGGTGCAAGTGGATCCACGTGAAAATGTGGACTCTGATAAAATCTTGCTTGACCGCTTCATAGAAGGGGCGGGTACCACATTGCTCCAGAGTCAGTTGCGAATGCTTGCTGCACAACATCCCAGCATCACGTTTGCTGACTTCAAGGCCCTTGCCATCCAGGTCTTGGGACAGGAGCAGCCCCAGCCGAGCCCAGTCATCTGTGCTCCCTCACCTGGACCCTCAACAAGCATTGCTCCAGTTGTCCTGCCACTACCTCTGGGTACCTCACCTGCTGCCCAAACTGCGCAGACTACACCAGCAGACTCCAGAGATGACCTTCTGGCCCGAGTGGATCATCTGACCCGTGCCATGGAACAGATCACCGTACGTCTAGATCGTCTGACCCAGCCGTCTTCATCATCCAGTGATCCTTTGCGAAGTCACAACATCTCACCTGAGTCGCCACCCAGACGTCCGTCTTCAGTGAAACCTCCGCAGAGTGAGAGGCCATACTGTACCTATTGCCATAGATATGGACACACCAGGCCTCAGTGTTTTCAGTTAAACGGGCCACCCCCGAGGCAGCGGGCCGCCCCTCGGGAGGAAAGAAGAAGGGCCCAGGTGAATCTTCAGTGCCATTGTCACGCTTCGTCTCAGCCTGCCCACACATCACAATCCGGGTGAACGGCGTCCCTCTGACAGCGTTGGTGGACACTGGATCTCAGGTAACAACCCTGCGCAAGCAGGTGTTCCTTGAACATTGGGACTTAGGTGTGTTGAATAGAACACCTGACACATGGATAAATCTGTGTGCCAGCAATGGACAGCCCATACCACAGCAGGGTTATTGGGAACCCACTATCCAGATTGGGGACTTGAAACTGCCTAGACAGGGTGTAATTGTCACTGATGTAGAGGATGATAGGTTTGCAGTTGTAATATTAGGCATGAATGTTTTACGCCATTGCTTTGCAGAAGTGTTGGATGCCTTGCATGCCTCTCTCCTTACAGCTTCTCCCAGTGACCAGCAGACCATTCAGCGGGCCATTCGTGTACTCAATGCCCAGCACAAGTTCGCCAACAAACAAGGTGAAATTGGTCGAGTCCGGATCCAAGATACCCGTCCAGTAACCCTACAGCCTGGAACAGAAACTATGGTGTGGTGCCGTGCCCGTCCGGGCATAGAAAATCAGGACTACGAGGCCTTGCTACAACCCATACAGGTAGATGGCCAACCACTTGTCATGGCTGCCCGCAGCCTTGTCACAGTTTCCAATGGACGTGTTCCTGTCCGCTTAGTCAACTTGGGCGATGCTCCCGTGAACCTCCACAAGTTCCACTCTGTGGCCCTGCTACACCGGTTAGCACCAGAAGACATTCTCTCTGGTGATTCTACCACCACACAGCGTTCCACCCAAGCTGCTGAGAACATTCAGAATGGAGCCACGAAGTCCTGGTGGGATGAAGTGAACGTGGGAGACGCCAATACCCCTATAGAGCACATCAATGGGGTTCGCAATGTGGCCAAGCGTTACCAACAGGCATTCAGCAAACACCCATTGGACTTTGGTAAGACCACAACCATACAACATCGCATTCTGACTGGCGACCACCATCCAATCAAGGAGCGTCACCGTCCAATACCACCAGCGATGTACCAACCGGTGAAAAAGTTGATCCAAGAGATGCGAGATGCTGATGTCATCCGGGAGAGTAACAGCCCGTGGGCAGCCCCGCTAGTCCTTGTCAAGAAGAAAGACGGAACCCTACGATTTTGTGTGGACTATCGTAAACTCAACAACGTCACGCACAAAGACGCATACCCATTGCCGCGGATTGAGGAATCTCTAACGGCTTTGGGATCAGCTACCTGTTTCTCGACCCTGGACTTAACCAGTGGATACTGGCAAGTCCCTATGGCGCCTGAAGATCGTGAAAAGACTGCGTTTACGACCCCAATGGGACTCTTTGAATTCAATAGTATGCCATTTGGGCTATGTAATGCCCCAGCCACATTCCAACGGCTTATGGAGAGGTGCCTCGGCCATGAGAATTTCCAGAGTGTGCTACTGTACCTGGACGATGTTATTGTATTCTCCCGGACATACCAAGAACACCTTCGTCACCTGTCCGAGGTATTCAAGGTACTTATACAGCACGGCCTAAAGTTGAAGCCCTCCAAGTGCTACCTGTTGAAACCCCAAGTTCACTACCTTGGGCATGTCGTGAGCGCACAAGGCGTCCAACCTGATCCTGAAAAGATCACTGCAGTCCAGAACTGGCGAAGACCAACTACCGTCAAAGAAGTCCGAAGCTTCCTTGGATTCGCAGGTTACTACCGGCGTTTCATACCACACTTCGCCCAAGTAGTCGAGCCTCTGAACGAGTTGTTGCGCGGTTGTCCCAGAGAAAACTACAACCGAAAACTTCCGGTAGACTGGACAGCGCGTCAAGAGGAAGCCTTTCAAGCGCTTAAAGCACTTCTGACGCAACCACCAATTCTAGCCTATCCCGACTACAGTCAGCCATTCCGCTTGTACACAGATGCAAGTCACCAAGGTTTGGGTGCAGTGTTGTCCCAGGTTCAGGACAACAAAGAGCGAGTCATCGCCTACGCCAGCAGGAGTCTGAGAGGCGCGGAGAAGAACGACCAGAACTATAGTTCTTTCAAACTCGAACTTCTGGCGCTTGTCTGGGCCGTGACAGAGAAGTTTAAAGACTACCTGGCTGCCACACCCTTTACCGTGTACACAGATAACAATCCGTTGGCGCATCTGGACACTGCTCGACTGGGAGCCCTTGAACAACGGTGGGCCTCAAGACTCGCGAATTACAAGTTCTCTGTCAAGTATCGCAGTGGCAAGTCCAACGCTAACGCTGATGCACTCTCAAGGTTGCCTGTGGGAGAAGAACCACCCCGAGAAGACATCTGGGAAGAGGTGGAGATGCCACCATTCTACAACAAGTTTGCCCAACAGGTTGCTATTGGTGTCCCTGTAGAAGGAGAATCTCTGGCGAAAACAGCTGCCGAATCCCTCCAGGAGCCATCTCTGTGGAAAACGTTCCAAGAAGAGAGCAGAGTTTTAGGAGAATTGTCAGATTTCCTGCTTACAGGAAGAATACCAACCCGTGTAAAGAGAGGTCTTCATGACGTGGAATTAAAACGCCTTTGGCGACAGAAGAAGCGCCTGTTTGTCCAACGAGGCCTTCTACTTAGAAACACTCTTGATCCTGTCACAGGTGAAAGGCTTCATCAGATCCTTGTACCAAGAAGAGACGCACAGATGATACTTGAGGCGTATCATGACAGATCTGGTCACTTCGGGGTACAAAAGACCGAAGCTACCATCCGTCGTCGCTTCTATTGGGTTGGGATGAGGAGTGACATTGAGAGTTGGTGCCGAG
The DNA here is from genome assembly GCA_947044405.1 of Leptodactylus fallax. NCBI lineage: Eukaryota > Metazoa > Chordata > Amphibia > Anura > Leptodactylidae > Leptodactylus > Leptodactylus fallax. The sequence goes on from CAMRHE010000024.1 coordinate 8,639,553, forward strand.
AGTGTCCCGCCTGTAGTATCACCAAGGAAGGTCGAAGAGATCAGAAGGCCCCTCTACATCCAATTAAGACTCAAAAGCCGTGTGAAATTGTTGCTCTGGACCATGTGAAGTTGGGTCCCACACGTTCCGGCTACAGCTACGCTCTGACAATGGTGGATCATTACTCCAAGTTCCTTGTCATCGTGCCTGTCAGAGATCTTACAGCAAGAACTACGGCTGAGACCTTCTACGCAGAGTTTGTCCGCCATTACGGTTGTCCTGAGCATATCCTCACCGACCGTGGATCGGCGTTTGAATCCCAATTGTTCCGTGAGCTGTGTCAGTTCCAAGACTGCAAGAAGTTGCGAACCACAGCGTATCACCCTCAAGGGAATGGTATGTGCGAGAAGACAAATCAAGTGATCATCGGCATGCTAAGAACAGCCGCAGTTACACCTGGTGTTGAGTGGCCTGAGCGTATCAAGGACTTGGCCTATATTTACAACAACACACCCCAAACATCAACGGGATACGCACCATTTTATCTAATGTTTGGAAGACAAGGTCAACTTCCTTCAGACTTAACCCTTGGTGTGAAGGTCCCTGACACCATCAATCCACTACCCATAACAGACTGGGTTGTTGAACACCGCCGACGTATGGAGGAAGCTAAAGAGATAGTTGAAACGCGCATGGATGAGGTTCGTAGGAGACAACAGGAGGATTACAACCATCACGCCCATGCAGCGCCCCTGAAAGTTGGCGACCGTGTATGGTTAAGGAATAACCATCGGAATGGGAAATTGGATCCATTCTGGGAGAAAGAACCATATAGTGTCATCTCCATACCATATCCTGAATCTGACGTGTATGAGATCTCTAAACCTGGGAGACAGCCCCAAGTAGTACACCGAAACCGTCTGAAGCTGTGCCTTAAAGAAGGACTACCCACAGAGGTGCCCCCAGCTGAGACAACGAGTACAGAGATCTTGTCACCTTCTGAAGCGAAAGAGAGACCCCCAACGTTAACTGAGCTTATGTGGGCGCCTAAACTACTACCATTTAGCTGTTATCCACCAATTGCTCTAGTGCAAGAGAACCCTTCGACAGATGATTTAATTGATTTCAGTGACTCTGTTCCTGATTCAAATCTCGTTCCACTTAGGCGTTCTGAGCGTACCACAAAAGGCATACCTCCAACACGCTATAGTGATGCCATGGCTGTCCTTGAGTAAAAGAGGTTAACTGTCTCTGCTTCTGTATATATGTTATTCCTGCTCTGATTACATTAATGTTTTTCCTGTGTGTATATACAGTATATATATAATATCTTGCCATGTAATATAGTATTTACATTTATATGCAACAATCCAAGCCATAGTGCCTGGCTCACCGAGCCAAGGAAGTTCTGTTACCCCATTGCGGTATGGACATTGGTGCTAGAGTGCCTACTCTTCCTTACAGAAAGGACTGTTTATTATTTCTCAGAGAGACTCTCATGATAATGGACACTCACGAAATTTGTGCCAGAGAGCCTCTGGACCCATTTGCACTAATGTTGTTTCTATATGGACTGTCTGATGGTACCGCCAAAAGGTTCCATAAGTCTACGTTTAATTATCTCTCAGTTACCCTTCAGACTTCTCATGGACATTCCAGGACTATGCCGGGAGGTCTTACCTCAAGTTTCTAAGTATTATATTTTTCTAAACTGTTAGTGACATTTGCACTTTATTCGTATTTATTAACGTTATGTTACATTTCTCACCTTCACCCCAGCCCGTCGCCGAGGTCGGCTCAGTGAAAGAGGGGGAGTATGTGGCATCCCAGAGCTGGCTATGGCTGGGCTGAGGGTGATCTCTGTGCATTGTATTATTTCCTGTTGCTTCATAGCCTGTGTGACATAGCAGGGGGTCCTGAGTCTCACACAACACAGCGCCACCTAGTGAGCCTCACACATGCATTACACCTCCCATAGGATTGAATAGTAACCAAATGTCCAATGGGAGGACATTGCCTGGGAAAAGGGGAGGAGTCAGCTGATCACTGGGTCCCCATGGTAACACCCCTGCAGGAAGGTCCTGCGTGTGAGGAGTTAGAAGTGTGGAGTGTTAGGAGGAGGAGGTGAGGAGATAAGTGTGATGTCCTGTGAAGAAAGCAGTGAGTTTAGTGCAGGAATCTCAAGTCCTAGACAGGCCCAGGAAGGTTGGAGAGCTGACAGACTCCAGCTATTCAGAAGATCCTGTCCCCTGTCTGCCTAGCCATCGCCCTGAAGGAAGTCAAGCATCATTATCTTGTCAGCATGAGACTGTGGAGAGAACATTCTGGAACACGTGCTCCATAGCAAGTATCACAGGATCCAGGGGCCAAGGCCAGACCTGTGGAATATCCTGCCACCCTGACTATTGCACCCCGAAACTCTGAGCTATCAGGACCACATAACGTGAGTGGGGAATATTATGTACTAGTATCATGGTGGGCATCCTCCTATGAGCCAAATAGGAGCCCAGACGCACCTCAGGGCTGTAACACTGAAGTATAAGGGGCTAGGAACACCTTTCATCAAGTCTACCCTGCACCCCAGGACTTTGCTGTGTCACCAGGCGTACCCCGTTGTTTTGTATTGAAGAAACTGTTTAAGCATTTGTGCCTCCACACCCATGGAAGTAAAAGTTCAACTTTACAATCGATTCTGTGTCTGACTCTGCACCGACAACATCAGGGCGCCCCAAACACCACCAGTCGGCACAGTATAGGGGAAGCGCCCCGGGGGAACAATCACCACCAACATTTGTGCAGCCCCCTCATCACCGGTATCAGTGGTGGTAACGTGGGACAGCACCAGCGCTGCGCCCTCGTGCCCAGAGACCGTGACAAGTCTGCGCTGTTTGCACCCCGCAATCCCAACTGCAGCGTTACCTTCCATCTGGTCACCGCAAATATACTGTATAATGCTTCACGTCAGCCACAAGGACCATAGACACAATAGACATGATATGTTCAGTGATTTTTAAAAAATAGTGACATGGAAAAAGTAAAACAAACCACTAATTCTAAAAAAAATATAATACATAAATTCCATGCATATCGGTGATGTACTGTATATCAGCAATTCATAAATTACATCCCAGTCAAATGGGGAAATTTATAAACCCATCTATGTTTTCTGGCACAGATAGGTATAATTGTGGCGCATCATTAACGCATGGCCCTTTCCTCTCAAAACTGTCATTTATTCAATTATTTGCGTATCCATATTTCATTAACACAGATGTATAACAAAATTAATCTAGAGAATTATTTTAGAAAAAAATAAAGTGGTGGAATGAGAATGTGCTTGTAATTGTTGTTAACTGCAATTACTTCTCTATTCTGTCCCTGTCCTAGTATTTATACATATTTCCCAATGAGCACAATATGAATAGTAACTCTTCAGCATTTATGCTGTAATTTATATATATATATATATATATATATATATATATATATATATCTGTATTTCATTATATGCATGCTATAGGTAATGAATCATGTATTGACATGGTTAAATTTCGGATAACTTTAACTCTGAAACTAGGACACTAGAAATTGCTCAAGCCACATCACCTCATGCTTCCTCTTAGCTAGGCAATGTCTATTGATTTTAGGAAATTATTAATACTATTTTGATATGTTTTTTTCAGCTGCAGTTAGTCTTGGGAAATCCAAGACACATAAATGATTAATGTAACATTAAAATTATCTGTCACCACACCTACATGACTTGTCATCAACAAATGTACTTCTTCATGGACACATAGGATAGGTGCTGAAGTTTGCTAGAACAGAGTTGAAGTTATTGCACTGATCTCTCAAATTTTGATTGACATCACCATGTGGGCCTCTTGTTTGAAATGTCCTTGCGGGGAAAGGTGCACACCAATGTAGGGACATGAAGCAGGAACTATGGGCAGAGGCAATACATAGTTTTCATGGCCACTGATTCAATGTTTTGAAATGCAGCAAGGCCAGGTGCTAGTACTGACACCATCCTGTGGGTACAGACCCAGTTCAAACACCAAGTAGGATCCATCCACCTCCTCCAGTTCCTACTCTGTGGACCATTTCCCCCCCCCCCCCCCCAACTTCACAAGGGCAAGCCATTGCTTCCACTCCTCCTCCTACATTTTATGGCTATAAGGTGAAGCACATGTCGTGGCATGGTGGCACATGATGAAGAGCTTGTTTGAGCAGCAGAATGCAGTGAATGATTACTGCATGCATCAAACCTCAGGGACAATGTATTATTTTGAAATCCTCCATTGGAGGCACCATTGGAATCCTCCATTTCAAGGAAGTGTGTCGCCTTCTGAAGCCCTTTGGGGAGGCTCAGCCCACTAAATGTGTCAGCAGTAGAAACAACTGCAGCATCAGTCATGTCATCCCTTTGATATATACACACATGGACAAAATTGTTGGTACCCCTCGTTTAATGAAAGAAAAACTCAATGGTCACAGAAATAACTTGAATCTGGCAAAAGTAATAATATCTAAAAATTCTATGAAAATGAACAAATGAAAGTCAGACATTGCTTTTCAACCATGCTTCAACAGAATTTAAAAAAAAATAAAACTCATGAAACAGGCCTGGACAGAAATGATGGTACTCTTAACTTAATATTTTGTTGTACAACCTTTTGAGGCAATCACTGCAATCAAACGATTCCTGTAACTGTCAATGAGACTTCTGCACCTCTCAACAGGTATTTTGTCCCACTCCTCATGAGCAAACTACTCCAGTTGTCTCAGATTTGAAGGGTGCCTTTTCCAGATGACATGTTTCAGCTACTTCCAAAGATGCTCAATAGGATTTAGGTCAGGGCTCATAGAAGGCCACTTCAGAATAGTCCAATGATTTCCTCTTAGCTATTCTTGGGTTTTTTTAGCTGTGTGTTTTGGGTCATTATCCTGTTGCAAGACCCATGATCTGCGACTGAGACCAAGCTTTCTGACACTGGGCAGCACATTTCTCTCTAGAATCCTTTGGTAGTCTTGAGATTTCATTGTACCCTGCACAGATTCAAGACACTCTGTGCCAGATGCAGCAAAGCAGCCCCAAAACATAACAGAGCCTCCTCCATGTTTCACAGTAGGGACAGTGTTCTTTTCAAGATATGCTTCATTTTTCCGTCTGTCAACATAGAGCTGATGTGCCTTGCCAAAAATTTCGATTTTTTTGTATCATCTGTCCATAGGACATTCTCCCAGAAGCTTTGTGGCTTGTCAACATGTAGTTTTTATATATTATTACTTTTTTCAGATTCAAGTTATTTCTGTGACCATTGTGGGTTTTTCTTTCATTAAATGAGGGGTACCAACAATTTTGTCCACGTGTGTATATATTACAGGGAAATCAGTCAGGCAATGAGAGGTGGAAGTAACTTTTAACTCTTCATCATTCTAGGAAGATATCCCAGCTTCTTCAGCTGACATGCCAGGCACACTGACAGTGTGACAGAATTTTTTCTTAAAATGTTTTAAATTGTCCCTTCGCCATCAATATGTTGTGGTGAGATTTGCTCCCATAAAGGGATGATGGGCAGGACAGTTTAGGTTCTCTAATGCTCCCAAGTTCTGTTTTCATGATCAGAGAATCCTTTCAATTCAGAAGTCATCAGCCAGACACTCTGACAGTATGCCAGTGTTTTCTTGAAATTCTGTAATTGTCACTCTTCCACCTACACCTCTAATGCTATGTTGCTGTGGCATCTGCTCTCATACAGGGATATTTTTTGGCAACTTGTCATAAAAAAAATCAATTCTTTCCTTTTCAACTGGCAGGCAATCCAAGCACACTGACAGTCTGCCACAATTTTTTATTCAAATTCTGTAACTGCCACTTGCAGTGCCATACTGTTGGTGTAATAACAAAAATACATCATTATGTCTTCCAATGCCATGTTGTTGTGGCATTCTGCTGCCATAAATGGATAATTTTTGGCATTTTTTTTTTCTGGAAAGCCACTTTTCAATCAGTCATATTCTCACAATTTTTTATTCAAAATAACAAGCCTGTTGTACTTACTAGTCCCCAAAACAGTCCCCAAAACCTTTCCTTTATCCAGTATAACATGACATAACTTTAGCTGTGTGTCCCATAGCGTGCTAGAAATGGGCTGGATAAAGTCCTAGGAGCCCTGACAGTGTTATACATTAGGTTTTAAATAAGGTTCGTGATTAACTTATTCAACCCGAAAAAAAAATCTTTGGACCTAAGCCACCTGAACCTGAAACTAAATTAACTAGATTGGAGATGGCATACAATTTGTTGTCGAGTATTTCATCTGAGATGGAACAAGTTATTTTTATTACGAAACAGCCTTACACAAGGCATAAGGACCCGAAGAATATTTTTTTTTTTCTATTATCGGTTCTCCTTTTAGATGAAAGATTTAGTTGATTAGACAAATACGGGTAAGTAACAAGTTCATGTTCATCAACTATGTAATATGCTTGTCTATTTTCTTTTCTTTCTCTTATTGCTTGAATCTATATAATATTCATTTTAATTTTTTAATATTATGATATAAAAAAAAATTCAGAAAAGGGTAGAAAAAAATAAAATCATGCTCTATTGTGATTTGAAGTGAAGGGTCAGATGGAACCATGTTCTAAATCCCCAAATATCCCTATGAAATTACCACCTTAATTACAGTGCTGGCCAAAAGTATTGGCACCCCTGCAATTCTGTCAGATAATACTCAATTTCTTCCAGAAAATGATTGCAATCACAAATGCTTTAGTAATAATATCTTCATTTAATTTGTCTTCAATGGAAAACCACAAAAAGAATTGTCAAAAAGCCAAATTGGATATAATTCCACACCAAACATAAAAAAGGGGGTGGACAAAAGTATTGGCACCCTTTGAAAAATCATGTGATGCTTCTCTAATTTGTGTAATTAACAGCACCTGTTACTTACCTGTGGCACATAACAGGTGGTGGCAATAACTAAATCACATTTGCAGCCAGTTGAAATGGATTAAAGTTGACTCAACCTCTGTCCTGTGTCCTTGTGTGTACCACATTGAGCATCGAGAAAAGAAAGAAGACCAAAGAACTGTCTGAGGACTTGAGAAGCAAAATTGTGAGGAAGCATGAGCAATCTCAAGGCTACAAGTCCATCTCCAAAGACCTGAATATTCCTGTGTCTACCGTGCGCAGTGTCATCAAGAAGTTTAAAGCCCATGGCACTGTGGCTAACCTCCCTAGATGTGGACGGAAAAGAAAAATTGACGAGAGATTTCAACGAAAGATTGTGCGGATGGTGGCTAAAGAACCTCGACTAACATCCAAACAAGTTCTAGCTGCCCTGCAGTCCGAGGGTACAACAGTGTCAATCCGTACTATCCGTCGGCGTCTGAATGAAAAGGGACTCTATGGTAGGATACCCAGGAAGACCCCACTTCTGACCCAGAGACATAAAAAAGCCAGGCTGGAGTTTGCCAAAACTTACCTGAGAAAGCCAAAAACTTTTTGGAAGAATGTTCTCCGGTCAGATGAGACAAAAGTAGAGGTTTTTGGGAAAAGGCATCAACTTAGAGTTTACAGGAAAAAAAAAAGAGGCCTTCAAAGAAAAGAACACGGTCCCTACAGTCAAACATGGCGGAGGTTCCCTGATGTTTTGGGGTTGCTTTGCTGCCTCTGGCACTGGACTGCTTGACCGTGTGCATGGCATTTTGCAGCATAATGTAGGGCCCAGTGTGAGAAAGCTGGGTCTCCCTCAGAGGTCATGTGTCTTCCAGCAGGACAATGACCCAAAACACACTTCAAAAAGCACTAGAAAATGGTTTGAGAGAAAGCACTGGAGACTTCTAAAGTGGCCAGCAATGAGTCCAGACCTGAATCCCATAGAACACCTGTGGAGAGATCTCAAAATGGCAGTTTGGAGAAGGCACCCTTCAAATCTCAGGGACCTGGAGAAATTTGGCAAAGAAGAATGGTCTAAAATTCCAGCAGAGCATTGTAAGAAACTCATTGATGGTTACCGGAAGCGGTTGTTCGCAGTTATTTTGTCTAAAGGTTGTGCTACCAAGTATTAGGCTGAGGGTGCCAATACTTTTGTCCGGCCCATTTTTGGAGTTTTGTGTAAAATGATCAATGATTTGACTTTTTTTTCATTCTCTTTTGTGTTTTTTCATTGCAAGCAAAATAAATGAAGATATTATTACCAAAGCATTTGTGATTGCAATCATTTTCTGGAAGAAATTGAGTATTATCTGACAGAATTGCAGGGGTGCCAATACTTTTGGCCAGCACTGTATTCTCCCAGTCTTTTTTTCAGGAGTTTCCTGTGAACAAATTACATTAACAGTCTCCGGGATTTAATAATTAGGTTCAGCTTTGTTCAATAGCTTCCACATCAGTGATCATGGGGATCTATGTTGCTATGGTTTTATATGACCTTAGGCTAGGTTCACATCTGTGACGCAGATTCCGCCTAAAATTCGCGGAGAGAAAAGTCCTGCAGAGAGAAAAGTCTGTGAGGTCCGCGGTTGTCCTGGGGTAGGCACTTTTTAAGTGGACAGGCTTTCCCACCAGAACACCAGAGAACCGAATGCTAGTGTGAACCTAGCATAACTGATTATGGAGGTGGTGGTGGTGCTGTACATTTCTTACATCTAGAATTAGGTAAGGTGTCATAGAGCGGATGCTTGAAGTGACTTTGATGATGGCAAACATATCTTTAGAGTTTTGTTCTCGTTTTTACATAAATAAATATAGAGGGAACAAAACCCACAAGAATTTAAAAAACCCATACATAAACGTATAGAACTTTTAAAAATGAAAAATACTTCTTAGCGCTCCATAAAAGATGAGAATCAGAGGAGCCCTTCTGGTCTTTAGGGTTGGACATACAGTAGTACTCAATGTACAGGAGCACTAAAAGATGCAGACCTGCATCAATTTTATTGCTGAAAAAGAAGATCTTCCACTTCTGAGACCTTCAGAAAGTGATACAGGTTAAGATTTGTGTTTGGTTTTCATTTGGGACATGATCACTGATGCATGATCAGCAGCTGTACAGTAGCCGATGAATTTGCATTCTCAGGGACCAACATCAGGGACATAAAGTGTCCTTCCCATTGGTTCACCAAGTGGACATCACTGCTTGGTCTAGTGCACAAAACTGAAACACAGAAGCACGTGTCATAATTTTGATGGTTTTGTGTTCCCACTTCATAAGATCATACCAAGTGGTAAGAGAAATACAGAATCCAGGAGATGCAGTACAAGTTATATAAGTATACTGTATATATTTTTTTTTGTTTGTCAGGCAGCATGATGAACTACATTTTTGTATGAAGTACATAGTAGACCTCTATATGGAAGACCTGAGATCCACTTTATTATCACAATATTATTGTAGTTAGTAGCTAATGGTTACAGTGGAATATTTCTATTTCTGCCACTGGCAAATATTGGAACAAATACAAGCATGTGCTTTATGACCTGATGTTAGTCATATGCTAAAAATAAGAGTTTTATTTCTGTTTTCTCCCACTTCTTACTGATCAGTATTCCTTCATAACTGATGTAAAGAATTGCATTCCTGCATAATATTTCTATATTTCATTTTGAAAAAACAGAATATATCTGGGTATCCAGGAGTCACATATATTATGAATCTTTTGGATGATGGCTGATCAACTTAACTACTTAACTACTTTCAGACCGTCAGTCCTCCTATAAGGAAGGTATCGACGGTACACAGTACTCAGCTATGGGAGTCGCCATGAGCCATCTTGTAACTGTGGGGCCAGGAGCCTCATGAGATCAGCTCTGCAGTAAGAGCTAGGAGGCTGCATTCCTACAGTATCAGCCCCAGTTACAGGGGAAATCAGCAGGAAATAAAAGGAAAGTTAAAATGCTCCCATAAAGGTCTATGATGACCTTTAGGAGGGAGCACAATGTGTAAATAAACAAAAAAATAAAGTAAAAAAAAAAACGCCACTACCACACCCACGTCTTAGGTTGTAGCCTAACCCACAGAACACAACAATAATTGTCACCTACAGCAAAATTACCATAGGGAGATGGAAAACTATTTAAGAAATTTTTTGTACTTAAAAAATAAATAAATAAATAAAATAAAAAAACAGACCCATTTTCCTTCCTTTTTTTCTTTTACATTTTCTCGCATAATAAATAAAGAAAAACCATGGAAACATAAAAATAAAATCCTATTTATCATAGAAAAAAGATTCAAAAATTATTTGAATAACTAATTATTTCAATGTCTGGTCTTGAACCAGGGACAATGGCCAGGTTCTGAAATGGGCAATGTATAAAGGAACCTTTCAGGACATTTATGCTGCCCTCTCTAGGGGACAGCAAACAGTAGTGTCAACCATATTCAATGCAGCTTTGTGGTTTTTTTCTGCAATCAGCTTGTGTATTCTGACTAAACTCACAGTTTATTTGTGGCAGTATAATGCCAACGCTGTGAGGCAGCAACCTAATATATTCATAAGATATGGGCTCCCCCCCCCCACACTCCCACTACAAAAATTGACTGCATTCTTATTATTACTGTGCATAGTTCAAAGCTCAGAAAACCCCTAGGAAATCAAAGCAGGTGAAATGTCAGTGAGTCACTCACCCATTTTGGTTATAGTATATTACCACCTTGCCGCTGGAATCCTCTCTCTGACTGCTGCACTGTTCTCCCATGCCATGGGTGCCGAGCTTCAGTACCTGCCTGTAGGACATACTGGCCCCTTCAGAAGCTATAATCCTTGCAGTCTGTTCTCAGCCTATTCAAGGCAATTTCCTCTTCAGGTTCCTGCCTGAACAAAAAGGTTCTTAACTTGCTAGTTCCTGAGAAGGTGTTTTGCTCTGCTGCAGCATTCTTTGTTTACCTGTGTATTAAGCCTTGGCCTGTTCTCTCTTAATATCTGTTTCTGCAGATCTTTGCTCTGTCTGAATTATGTGTCTGACCTCAGCTTGGTCCTGACCATCACATCTGTGCTGTCTGCCCAACCATCTGTTTATTCTTCACCACGCACATGCAGGCACTGCCTGCCTCCAACTTTTGGCCCTGTTCGTGGACTACTCTCTTGTCTGACTTCTCTTGGCCTGAGGCCTGCTGTCACCAACACTGAGACCACTCCAATAGATAGAGACCTTGTAGTCTCCCTACTGCAAAGTCCAGATTCCTGTATAGTGGTTAAAGGGTAAATACTGGGAAGACAACTTAGACAATACCTTTAGGAGTACTTAACAATCAAACCAATTTGGTGACAGTGAGTCCACTAACAAATGACCGTTTCATCTCCCAGGTTACCTTACTGTTTTTCTGCAACATATAAACTTGGCAATTAATGATAAGGGACAACAGGGACATTTTGAAGAAGGGCGCACAAAACTGTGCATTGTAATTGGTGCACAAAATTTATATAAGATATGCCCTCAACCTTTGGAACACTATGTTTTCACTGTCGTGCACATGACGCCTAACACAGACCCCTTAAGTATAGAGCAAGATTAAAGGGAATCTGTCAGCTCAATGTGGGACATTAAACCACCCACAGGTCCTTATAGATCTGGGGTTTAGTGTCCCAGATCGCCCTGTTGTAATGCAATCTGCAGGTGCAATATAAAATAAAAAACCTTTATACTTACCTAGATAAGGGTCCGATCGACGCTGTTTGGTGAGATCGGTCCGGCTTATTCATGAGGCACACCTACCAGCGCCTGCGCTGTTCTTCAGTGAAGCCAAAGATGGACACACCAGCTTCACTGCGTAATTGCGGGGCATGCACATTGAAGCCAAGGAGTATGCCTCCGGCTTCATTGAAGAACTGAGCAGGTACGGGGAGTACAACGGCAGGGTGAGTATAAAGCTTTTTTATTTTTAATGTGGCCATAGATTGCGTTATAACAGGGTGATTTGGGACAATAAACCCCAGGTCCATATGGATATGTGGGTGGTTTAGTTTCCCAAATTGCCCTGACAGATTCCCTTTAAAGGGGGTTTCCAAAACTTAGATTTTGATGACCTTTCCTAAACTCAGGGGCATAGCTGGGGTGGAGGGCAACAGGGGCATGTGCCATAGGTGGTGCCACCATTCTGCCTTATCCAAAGAATTAGGGCAGCGAACTTTGCCTTTTGCCCCTCCTGGTGCAACATCTTTTAGCTCCAGCTCTGCTAAACTCATCTATATTATGCATATTAAAATCTGACTCCAAAGGAACTTTATCACGTGTATGAAGGATCTTCTCCAGACAAACTGAGCTACAGTGGGGAAAAAAAGTATTTAGTCAGCCACCAATTGTGCAAGTTCTCCCACTTAAAAAAATGAGAGAGGCCTGTAATTGTCATCATAGGTAGACCTCAACTATGAGAGACAAAATGAGAAAACAAATTCAGAAAATCACATTGTCTGATTTTTTAAGAATTTATTTGCAAATTATGGTGGAAAATAAGTATTTGGTCACCTACAAACAAGCAAGATTTCTGGCTCTCACAGACCTGTAACTTCTTCTTTAAGAGGCTCCTCTGTCCTCCACTCATTACCTGTAGTAATGGCACCTGTTTGACATTGTTATCAGTATAAAAGACACCTGTCCACAACCTCAAACAGTCACACTCCAAACTCCACTATGGTGAAGACCAAAGAGCTGTGGAAGGACACCAGAAACAAAATTGTAGACCTGCACCAGGCTGGGAAGACTGAATCTGCAATAGTCAAGCAGCTTAGTGTGAAGAAATCAACTGTGGGAGCAATAATTAGAAAATGGAAGACATACAAGACCACTGATAATCTCCCTCGATCAGGGGCTCCACGCAAGATCTCACCCCGTGGGGTCAAAATGATCACAAGAATGGTGAGCAAAAATCCCAGAACCGCATGGGGAGACCTAGTGAATGACCTGCAGAAAGCTGGGACTAACGTAACAAAGGCTACCGTCAGTAACACACTACGCCGCCAGGGACTCAGATCCTGCAGTGCCAGACGTGTCCCCCTGCTTAAGCCAGTACATATCCGGGCCTGTCTGAAGTTTGCTAGAGAGCATTTGGATGTTCCAAAAGAGTATTGTGAGAATGTCATATGGTCAGATGAAACCAAAGTAGAACTGTTTGGTAGAAACACAACTCATCGTGTTTGGAAGAGAGTGAATGCTGAAGTTGCATCCAAAGAACACCATACCTACTGTGAAGCATAGGGGTGGCAACATCATGCTTTGGGGCTGTTTCTCTGCAAAGGGACCAGGACGACTGATCCGTGTACATGAACGAATGAATGGGGCCATGTATTGTGAGATTTTGAGTGCAAACCTCCTTCCATCAGAAAGGATATTGAAGATGAAACGTGGCTGGGTCTTTCAGCATGACAATGATCCCAAGCACACCGCCAGGGTAATGAAGGAGTGGCTTCGTAAGAAGCATTTCAAGGTCCTGGAGTGGCCTAGCCAGTCTCCAGATCTCAACCCCATAGAAAACCTTTGGAGGGAGTTGAAAGTCTGTGTTGCACAGCGATAGCCCCAAAACATCACTGCTCTAGAGGAGATCTGCATGGAGGAATGGGCCAACATACCAGCAACAGTGTGTGCCAACCTTGTGAAGACTTACAGAAAACGTTTGACCTCTGTCATTGCCAACAAAGGATATATAACAAAGTAGTGAGATGAACTTTTGTTATTGACCAAATACTTATTTTTCACCATAATTTGCAAATAAATTCTTAAAAAATCAGACAATGTGATTTTCTGGATTTGTTTTCTCATTCTGTCTCTCATAGTTGAGGTCTACCTATGATGTCAATTACAGGCCTCTCTCATCTTTTTAAGTGGGAGAACTTGCACAATTGGTGGTTGACTAAATACTTTTTTTCCCCACTGTATATCATGCATATGGAGGATCTGATTTCAGAGAAACTTAATGTAAATCTTCTCCAGATAAATTAATTGTAATTCCATCTTTCTATGTAGCTAGGGTCCTTACTTGACCTAGTTGTGATACAACACTAGTATTGATCCTCAGTTTCCCAAAGACATAACTGAAGACTACTATGCTGCAATGCGGAATCTCTAATAAAACAGGAGCAATTATCACATGGTTTTCTGCTTATTTATGTCTTAGAGTCTTCTTGCTCCATAACTTAATTATGGCAGCATCGTGGCTTTTGTTCAGCCTTTTCATTTTAACCCAAACCCTACGATAGTTCTGTAAGGACTATACAATCATAGTGAACAGGATTTACAGGGATTTTTTAGCCCCAAATTCACAGGATAAGTCATCAATATCTGATCTGTGTCAGACCCCGCACAGATCAGATGTTACAGTAGCCTCCAGGTGCAAGAAGCTGCGGCAGTGGACGGAGAGCGCATGGAGTCTTCTCCTATGCATGTTCCCTGGAACCACCATTATACAGTGGACGGGACTGCAGCTCCCCCCTATTACTTAAATAAGGGCAGACTGCATGTGCTCCCCGTTCACAGCATCAACTTACAATGCCTGGAAGCTGCCGGAACAGCTGATCTGTGGATAGGTCATCAGTATGAAAAATCCATTTGGGGTGAGAAAACCTGTCTTTGGGTCAACCCCAACTTACGGAAGAATGGCCTCTTTTCAGCATAATTGCAGAAGCCCAGCCCCTTTTTAGCCCACGACAGGCAACATTTGCAGGAATTGTTTATGAAAATTTGTGACAAATCCATCAAATTAAGGACAACTGGCAAGTATGCACATTTACTCCTAGTTTCCTAATCAATCTCTGTGCACTCCCATGTTTTTTTTGTGTCTAATTATTTTTGCACTGCATCTTCCTTATTCTGAAGATTGTGTGGGATTCCAGAGGTGGAACACTTGCTGATCATAAAATGATAGCTGAGGTGAGGGAATCTGACTCTATGGCTGGGGACCCATGTTGCGAAAGCGCAGTGTTTTGGCCGTGGCAGAAACACCATGGCAAAAACATTCTGGCTTACATTACCTGCAAAGTAGTGGTGTTTTACAAGTGTTTTTGTAAATTGTAGCATGTCAGTTATACTTATGGAAACGCTGGTGTTTTCTATATAGGTATAATATAGGCAGAAAGTCCTCAGAGGAAAACTTTGCGGACTTTTTGTGAAAAACACTGCAGAAAAAAAAATGTGATGCTTTTCCGCTCCGGTCTTTTTCCACAACGTTTTTTGGCTGCAGCTTGCTACATGGGGCCTTAGACTAAAGGTTTAATTTACCTGCAGTACAAGTGAATTTAGGCATCACATAATGCAAGTAAAATGACCAGGTTGTCAATGTAATGCAGGGTAGGACAGGTCCTTCAGGGCAAGAGATGCACTACTTATTTGACACAAAAAGATGAGGATTTTAAGGAAAGGATCCTGGCTCAGAATTCCCTGACAGGATAAATGAAAATAATTTTTCTAAACTAGACTATCTCTTTAAGCAAACAATTCTCAATGATCTGTGAAGAATATACGAGGCAATGCAAAGTTACTATTTCACACAAAATCTACAGTTTTCCATGGGGCATGAGAGTCATACTGCTGGAAATATTTATTAATTCTTCCCAGCAAGTGCAGTAATTACATTGCAAGGAATGTAGTACTCTTATAGTATCATGGAAACATTGTTACACTTGAGACTATCTCTAGCCCTTGCTGTGTCTTGAAGATGTACAAGTGCTCTTTACCTTTTTTCAAAGAGCGATTAATATATAATTAATATAAGAATCTTGATATTTGATGTTAGTTAAGTGCCTTAACAATGTCTAAACATTGTAAATTTAGCCACTTCTACAATTATCCTTAAGATGTTTGTACACTCCACAAAAAACCTTTGATAGTTTTCTCTGTCTTGAGCAGCTCAGACATATAAATCGAAATATATTTTCAAAGGTCTTTTATTCAGGTCAGATGATGTTTGATGTAATATTTCTCAAGTCAAAACTGCCAGTATATATACCACCAGCTGTGTTTGCCAACCGGCATGTTACCTGTGTGATCCATGGGAGATGGGTCTGTTACTAGCACTGAATAAGAACCTGTTACTTTAAATAACTGGATAAGCATGATTTATTAAGAAACTAAATGTATTTACAAAGGAAGAATGCAGGGAAAACATCTAGTGATCTATTGTAACATATCAAAAAAGGTTGAGAATATATAAAAGGTTTTTGTAAATGTAATGAGGACCTGTCACGAGAAAGCTTCTTTGCAATATAGTATCTATTAGATGTCCTAGTTAAAGAGGTTGTATAGGATTATTCAATTTGGCTGAATTCTTCCAAAATTGGGACATGCCTGTTCATAGGTTGTGTTGTTTTCTGTTGTGACAAATTCCCTTTACAGTAGCAGCTAAGCAACTCACAATAAACCGACACTTTTTTGTTATATATTGTTATAGGGGGTGTGTCAGAATTAACATCGACTATAAACTAAACATAATGAGGGGGATTCAGTTGTGGGATTCAGGCGGTTGGGCTTAATTCATGAATTAGGCACATCCTCCAGGAGTTCTTGCATCTATGCAAATATCTGTGCCAGCTACTTTTGTTGTGATCCTGTATTCCAACACCACATATAAATATGCAAATCATTGGAGTGACCTGGCTTTCATCCAGTAAACCCCCCCCCCCACCTGTACACCACTCCACTGTTTGCTCCCCTTTCATTTTTGATGACATTCTCCAGCCCTGAAGTCCAATGCATATGAGCACTACTTCCAATCTTTTGCAGATACATAGTAGGGATCAGCATCACGGGCAATTTCAGATAGGGCTGAGTTTTTAACAGCTATACCCATGGTAACTTTAAGGAGTGCAGAGGCTGCAATCACACTTGATCCATGTAGCATGGAGGGAGGGCAAAAAGCCCTAGTGGTAGTCCTGTTACAGATTTCACATTGGGCCCAATACAGATCTAAGCACAGGACCCACTGCTGCTCCTTTTCTCATGTACTGTGTAGTTTCTCTATATGTCCTGTATAGATACTCACAGTGTCGGACTGGGATGTCTAGGGCCCACCAGTGGAATTGTTTCTAGGGACCTGTGAACCGAGAGCAAGGCAGGTGGTTTGGACTCCGCAACCAGAAATGAACGCACACGCGGTAGTTCAAGAAAAAAAATATATATTTACTATAAGTTAATAAAGGCTAGTTAAAGGTAAAATGACAGGGCTAAAGACAAGCAAAATGTACAATATAGCATGAACAATTTCAAGGCAAATTCTGCAATGGTTTCTACTTTTACTCTGTCCACTTCTGCAGTATGGACACTGAATGAACAATATACTCAAAACTATCCCTAACTGACCCTGACATCACATTTGGGTGCACCCCCTTTTCCCCAGTGGTCCAGGTGGACCGCTTACAGTCCATAGAAGCGCGCGGTGGGGCCCAAAGTCGGTCCTTTCTTTTATAGTGAAGCGTCCTCTCCTCACGGTTATCAGGATCTTGGGAGAAATGAAGTCCTCTTTAACAGACAGGGAAACCAACTGAATGCAATGTAATCCAACAGCAGATTCCACTCAGCACACTGACAGTCCTGCCGAATCCATACACTGAGCTGGGATGTAAACCGGGATTTAGCAGGTGCTGTCCAGTACATCAACAGCACTGCGAGTCTCTATCTGTGGTATCCAAATACACAGTCACAATGTCAGTCTCACTGATCAGCCACTGAGCACAGTTCCTTTCACGTGGACTCACTAGTCCTGTTGTCTCTTTACACTCTGTTTGTCTCTGGACCAAGATACAGCTTAGCTGTACAGAAAAATCTCCACACCAGTTCAATACAACACTTGCCAAGATGGCTGCTGCTCTCTGTCTCGTCACTTCCTGCTTCTCTGCTCACACTCTGTCTGCAGAACAGGCAGGCTGACATAAAAGGGGGGGGTCTCACTCCAGCATCATGTCACAATTACAATGGCTGCTGTCTTAAAGGAACAGAATCACAGAAATACATTCAACATTAACAGTTTATACAGACAAATGAAGCTTAAGAGAACATTGGCTGTCTCTTACATATTCCCCCCCACTTTAAGATTGGCAGTCCCTGCCTATGACTGTATATCCAGAGGGTTGTACTTTTATGCACAGGGTGGTAGTATACCGATGTATGGCAGGCCAAACAAACTCATCCTGCGCATACCGAACAGGGGGAATACCAGCATTTGGCCTAGTGGTCCGTCTGAGGACCGGTGGTATATTATGGGGTGCTGCAGCTATGGGCTGAGAAGGACCAGCAGATTCCGCACCAGAGGGGGCACAGGCCGGAGATACAGAAGTCACAGGTGGAACATCCCCAGGAGCAGGGATCGGCCAACAATCATCCTCCTCGTCGGAGGCCCATTCCGCACCTCCATTCTCTGACTGTGGGAGCTCATTCACATTGGCAAGCCCATCGTGATTTGTCCCTTCAGAATGACACAGGCGCAACATATTTCGGTGAAGTACTCGAACACAATCAGTTCCTTCTTTCTGGACCTGGTACACTGGCCCATTCGCATACTTGCGGCCAACAACACGATACGGCAAAGCCTCCCATCTGCTTTCCAATTTCCCTTGGGGTTTCTTGACACGAACTAGCACCAGGTCGCCTGGTTGCAATGGTGCTTCTTGCACTGGGGTCTTATCAGGATGGGGATGTTCTTGCAGGCGCTGCCGCACCAATCGATGGATCGTCTCAAGTCTCTGCCGATGCGCCCGCACCCAAGAGGTTGGATCCCTCGGAGGGAACCCATCCACATCATTCAACTGTAATTCTCCTATACTTCGCCCAGACCGCCCAAAGAGAAGTGTATAAGGAGAGTACCCCGTTGTAGAATGGACCTGATTGTTATAGGCCCACACCATTTCAGACAAGAACTGAGGCCACTGTAACTTCTTGTCTTCCTCCAGAGTCCGCAGCATCTGTAGCAGAGTTCTGTTGAATCTTTCACAGGCCCCATTTCCCTGAGGGTGGTATGGAGTCGTGTGCGACTTCTTTATCCCGTAGATACGTTGAACTTCTTTCATTACGTGTCCCTCAAAGCAGGCGCCCTGGTCGGAGTGGATGCGTTGGGGGCACCCATATACTCGAATGAAATCTTGGCACAGAGCACGAGCTGCTGACTCAGCTGTCTGGTCCTTGGTGGCGGTTACCACCGCAAATTTGGTGAAGTGATCCACCATTACGAGGCAATACTGGTGTCCGCTATTGGATGGGCCCACCATTAGATAGTCTATCATGACGATTTCTAAAGGTTACTGGGTCACGATGGTTTGCAGGGGAGCTCTCTGTTCTATTGCCTTATGGATCTCACAAGTTCGACAGCTGCGGCATACTTCTTCGACCATTTGACGAAGACCAGGGCAGTAAATCAGTCGCTGTAACCAACGAAAGGTCTTCTCATGACCAAAATGTCCATTCTTATTATGAGCCTCAACTGCCAAGGAGCGAGCCAGTTCACTAGGCACCACAATTTGGTATCGAATGTCGATCTCAGAAGGTAAATAGACCTTTCGGCATAGCACTCCATTTTTCATCTCCAACTTTTCCCACTGACTCAAAACAGATAATATCTCACGTGTCAGTCGTTCTCTTTCCTCTCTACAGGGCTTCTGGCCTTTCTCAACACACTTGATCATCTGCGCCAGCCCCTCATGGGTCTGTTGTATCTGTGCCCATTCCTGTCGTGAGGGACCAAAGAAAGGAGCCATTTCAGTCCCCTCCATCTCAAACTGATTAGCGGCGGTCAAGGCCTGTGAAAATCTGCTGAAATCGGGCACCTCCACATGCTCCAACTCATGATCCACGTCTTCTGTGGGGATCTGGGCAGTTACCCTAGAAAGTCCGTCAGCATTCTGGTTCTCTGTCTTGGACCGATACTTAATGCGGTAATTGAATGTAGACATTCGGGCTATCCACCTCTGCTCTAACGCCCCGAGCTTGGCATTTTCCAGGTGAGCTAGTGGGTTGTTGTCAGTCAGTACTAAAACTTCAGCACCGGTCAAATATTCAGAGAATTTCTTGGTCATGGCCCATACCAGTGCCAACAGCTCCAATTTAAATGAACTATAATTCTCGGGGTTTCTTTCAGAATCTCTCAAAGACCGGCTGCCGTACGCTATGACCCTCTCCTGGCCATCCTGAAGCTGGGAAAGCACTGCTCCAAGACCATACAGGCTTGCATCTGTATATAGCTGGAACGGCAAGTGGTAATCAGCATATGCCAAGATTGGGGCTGTTGTCAGTGCATCCTTCAATGCCTGGAAGGCTTGTTCCTGTTCAGGTCCCCACTTCACGGACCGGTTCTTTGGACCACCGGATGTGCCTCGTAGGAGAGCATTAAGTGGTGCTGCTACCTTGGCGAAATCCTTAATAAACCGTCGATAGTAACCGGCTACTCCAAAGAACGCCCTCACTTCTCGCAGGGTAGTCGGTATCGGCCAATCTTGAACAGCCGCTATCTTGTCTCTTGATGGTCTCACCCCTTCTCCTGATACGCGGTGACCCAAGTAATCAATTTCAGATTGGAACAACCGACATTTACTGGGTTTCAATTTGAGCCCATGTTCCCGCAATCTTCGAAATACTTGCCCCAACTGGTGGAGATGGTCTTCAAAGGTCGCAGAATACACTATAATGTCATCCAAGTAGATGAGAGTGAACTCAAAGTTGAAGTCACCGAGACATTTCTCCATCAACCGCTGAAACGTTCCGGGTGCATTTGTCAACCCGAAGGGCATCCGGTTAAATTCGTATAGTCCCATGGGCAAGATGAATGCCGTCTTCTCCTTGTCTTTTGTGGCCATCGGCACCTGCCAATACCCACTAGCCAGATCTAGTGAGGAGAAGTACCGGGCTCTCCCTAGCGCTGAGAGGGACTCCTCAATCCGTGGCAAGGGGTAGGAATCTCGTACGGTGCAAGCGTTTAACTTCCGATAGTCTACGCAAAATCGGATGGACCCATCTTTTTTTCTTACTAACACCACAGGAGCCGCCCAGGGACTCTGGCTTTCTTGGATGATCCCACCCTGTAGCATCTTAGCTAACAGTTCTTTCACTTCCTGATACAACTGTGGAGGAATTTGTCGGTAGCGCTCTCTAATTGGAGGGGTGTCTCCTGTGGGAATCTCATGGTAGATCCCTGTGGTACATCCAAAATCTTCAGCATACCGTGCAAAGGTGGCTTGGTTCTCCCACAACAGCTCATCTACCTTCTGCACCCATTCCAGAGAACATGAACTTACATCCATCTTCATCTGTTCTCGAATTGCACAGCCATTCCATTCAGAGGTGGGTTCCTCATCTTCTCCCATGGACACAGTTACGGTCCACTCATCCCTTTCAGTCGGCTTCAGCTGCATTGGAGTTACTTTCCTTACTTCCTCCGGAGTCACATAGATGTTAGCCAGCAGCCTCCCTGGGGTCAGGTCCACACTCTGGTCCTGAGTGTTTACACATCGAAGTGGTACTCTTCCATTGCGAACTATTGCCAAGGAACGGGCCACTAGCGGATCAACACCTCCTTCGGCTGCCTGCAGTGGTTCTACCAACACAGCTATGCCCTCTAGTTTCCGACAGGTGCCTACGGGCATGGACACTATTGTCTCCCGACTGGGTGGCAGTGTAACTTTTGTATGCAAAGGAACTGAAATTCGAGCCAGAGGACGCTGTGCATCTGAACTTTTCTGTAAGCCACATGTCCGGATCAGCCGCTGGAAAGCTGTTTGAGTAGGCCGATGGGTGGTGGTTTCTTTCCAATAACCGTGACCTTTCTTTTCAAAGAGGATCTGATCTAATTCTTTTAACACATTCATCCCCAAAATGACAGGGACCTTTACTTCATGTGACTCCTGTACCACCACAATGCCTTTCCTACCTAGATCTTGGCCACATACCCGGACATTCATCCAGGCCACTCCCACGACCGGAACTGGTAACTGGTTAGCTGCGACCACTCGTACGAATGTATGGGGATCATATTTCACATGTTGCCGGAAGTACCGTTCATAACAGTCTCTACTCAAGGTCGTTACTTGGGAACCCGTGTCAATCATCCCGGTAACCGGAATACCCTCCATTTCCACCTGTATGACAGGACTTGCAGCGATCAGGTCATCATCAGGGCATTCTCCCCACATAGTCTCCTTGTCAGTCTCCCCTACTACACGCCCTTCAGCAGCAGGGGACTTCAGTTTAACGGCGGTCTCTCATAAGTTTGTCGCTGCTCTGGACATCTAGCAGCAACGTGGCCCATCCGTCCACACTCCCAGCAGCGTATCCCCCGTCGTTCTGGCCATCTGTTTGGGCCCCTTCGGTAAGCCCCTTCGATTTCTCCTGAGCACTGCACTAAATGATTTGGACCCCTTCGGTAGGTCCTATCCTCACCCCTCCAGCGGGGTGGTGGGTGATTCTGACTTGCTGGGTGTGGATGGCTCACCCTTTCATCTCCAGTCTTCTGGAAGTCTGCAATTTTCATAGACTGCTCATCACAACGAGTGTGCAAGTGTTCCATTTGTTCTTGCAGTTTCTGCATTACTGTGAGAATTTCTTTAACCGTCCCTTTTTCTACTGTCTCTGAGCCAGAACTAGCCCCCTGTGACAAAGTAACTCCAACTGCGGTCTGCGGCCTCGGGACCATACTATTGGCACGGGAGATGGCCTCTACCTGTACATCATGGAATTTAGCATCAGTCTCTCGTCGTATAAAATCCTGCATAGTCACAGTTAAACTGCCGTCACGTATCCCCAGGACAAACTGGTCACGGAGAGTCCGATCAGGGTTACAGAAGGCTGGTGAGCCCCCTCTTTCCTTCCTTTGAATATCTCGGAGCAGTTCTTGTAGGGCATTTGCATATTGGGGAAGGCTTTCATTCTCCTGTTGTACCCTCTGGAAGAACCGAGCCTGCAGAGACCCCAGCAATGCAGTTTCTCCATAGATGGTTTCTAGAATCTGGACTACTTGCTCAAATGTCTGCCTTTGTTCAAATGGCCTCAGTATCACCGTGGTCTTAGCATCCCCTTGTAATGTCAATATTGCTAGCTCTACTAGTACTTCTGGTGCGGTCTGGTACATTCGCTGTATCATTCATATCTGTTCCACCCACATACTCACTGACATATTATTGCCATCAAATTTAGCTGACTCATTATAGCCCCTGCTGGCATTCTTCCTCCAGCACCATTCTCCCGAACGGGTGCGTCACCGTCCATTCTGGTAAGCGGATCCTGCCGACTACGCCAATTTGTGAACCGAGAGCAAGGCAGGTGGTTTGGACTCCGCAACCAGAAATGAACGCACACGCGGTAGTTCAAGAAAAAAAATATATATTTACTATAAGTTAATAAAGGCTAGTTAAAGGTAAAATGACAGGGCTAAAGACAAGCAAAATATATAATATAGCATGAACAATTTCAAGGCAAATTCTGCAATGGTTTCTACTTTTACTCTGTCCACTTCTGCAGTATGGACACTGAATGAACAATATACTCAAAACTATCCCTAACTGACCCTGACATCACATTTGGGTGCACCCCCTTTTCCCCAGTGGTCCAGGTGGACCGCTTACAGTCCGTAGAAGCGCGCGGTGGGGCCCAAAGTCGGTCCTTTCTTTTATAGTGAAGCGTCCTCTCCTCACGGTTATCAGGATCTTGGGAGAAATGAAGTCCTCTTTAACAGACAGGGAAACCAACTGAATGCAATGTAATCCAACAGCAGATTCCACTCAGCACACTGACAGTCCTGCCGAATCCATACACTGAGCTGGGATGTAAACCGGGATTTAGCAGGTGCTGTCCAGTACATCAACAGCACTGCGAGTCTCTATCTGTGGTATCCAAATACACAGTCACAATGTCAGTCTCACTGATCAGCCACTGAGCACAGTTCCTTTCACGTGGACTCACTAGTCCTGTTGTCTCTTTACACTCTGTTTGTCTCTGGACCAAGATACAGCTTAGCTGTACAGAAAAATCTTCACACCAGTTCAATACAACACTTGCCAAGATGGCTGCTGCTCTCTGTCTCGTCACTTCCTGCTTCTCTGCTCACACTCTGTCTGCAGAACAGGCAGGCTGACATAAAAGGGGGGGGTCTCACTCCAGCATCATGTCACAATTACAATGGCTGCTGTCTTAAAGGAACAGAATCACAGAAATACATTCAACATTAACAGTTTATACAGACAAATGAAGCTTAAGACAACATTGGCTGTCTCTTACAGACCCACCATCAGAACCCCTGCAGATCAGCGGTACCGAGACAGGGCGGCTAAAGGTAATAACATGCCGGGAGCCATGCTGCTCACCCACTATACCATGTGCACCACTGCACTACCTAAACCTACTGCTACACCTTGTATGGCAAGTGAACAGCGTGGCTCCTAGAATTGTTACCTTTACCTGTAGCCGCACTGTCCTGGAAAAGCTGATCTGCAGAGGTCCTGGCTGTTGTATCATCGCAGATGTAATATTGATGGCCTATCCTAAGGACAGGCCATCAATATTAGGAAGATGGACAAATCCTTTAAAGAGGTTGTCGAAGGAATTGGAGCAACCCATGTAGCTGGCAGGAGGTGTAAAGTAAAAAATAAGTAAATTAAAAAGCATACTCACCTGTCCCCGGCGCTCCGTTGTCTGCTGCCAGTGTCCATTCAGTCTCATGCCGGTTACTCCTTGCTGGGAGTCCTGCACCTCATGTGATCGCTAAGACAATTAGGTACAGGATTTCCAGAAATGAGGCGCCGCCATGAGACCGAACAGACACAGGCAGGGGACAACGGGGTGCAGGGGACAGGTGAGTATGCTTTTTTAAAAATTTTCTTATTTTTACACCTCCCTGGCGGCCGACACAGTGGTCGCTCCAGTTTATGGACAACCTCTTTTAATAATAATAATAATAATAATAGTCCTTTAATAGTCCCACAGTGGGGAAATTCAGTGTGTTACAGCAGCAAAGATAAGATAAGCAGATACAAATACAAATACAACATGTACAGGAATGTTCCAAGGTGAGAGGCATTACATTAATAGCAGACAGACAGATAGGAAGTAGCAGGGGGGGGGGGGATTTAACAGGCAGAGAGATATTTCAGTTCTCTGTATGTAATGATCTCCGCTTAGGTCGGTGTTGGTTGTACAGCCTAACCGCGGTGGGGAGGAAAGACTTCCGATAGCGCTCCTTCTCACACCTAGGGTGGAGCAGTCGGTCACTGACAGTACTGCCCAGCGCAATCACAGTCTCATGCATAGGATGGGAGTTATTCTCCCGCATGGAGCTCACCACGGACAGTATCCTTCTGTCACCCACCACCTGCACTGGGTCCAGTGGGCTCCCCAGGACAGAGCTGGCCCTTCTAATCAGCTTGTCAAGTTTATTTCTGTCCCTGGTTGATATACTGCTCCCCCAGCAGGCCACTCCAAAGAAGATGGCTGATGCCACTACCGAGTTGAAGAAAGTCCTAAGAAGTGCCCCCCGGATTCCAAAGGCTCTCAGCTTCCTAAGCAGGTAAAGCCTGCTGTGGCCCTTCCTGTACAGGGCCTCCATATGATCTGCCCAGTCCAGCTTATTATTAAGGAGCAGACCCAGGTACTTATAGGTGTTCACAATCTCGATGCCTGTCCCCAGGATGTCCACTGGTTTTGGAGGGCATCTGCCTTTACGGAAGTCTACCACCATCTCCTTGGTCTTCCCCGCGTTAATCTTCAGGTGGTTCCGGTGGCACCAGTCCACAAAAAACCGGTTCAGTTCTCTGTACTCCTTGTCATCATCGTCTGTGATGAGGCCTACTATTGCAGAGTCGTCAGAATACTTCTGTAGGTAGCAGCTGGATGAGTTGCACCTAAAATCAGCAGTGTACAGTGTGAAGAGGAAAGGGGCGAGAACCGTACCCTGAGGTGCCCCCGTATTACAGATCACGGTACCTGACACACAGTCTTGGGCTCTCACGTATTGAGGTCGATTTGTGAGGTAGTCTAGGATCCAGTTGGAGAGGTGGTGGTCCACTCCAGCAAGGCCCAGCTTGTCTCTCAGTAACCTGGGCTGTATGGTATTAAAAGCACTGGAGAAATCAAAGAACATTATTCTCACCGTGTTCCCTGGTTTTTCCAGGTGAGACAGAGCCCTGTGCAGAAGGTGGATGATGGCATCATCTACCCCAATGCCCGGTTTTAAGGGGTTGTCTGGGCCAAATTTTTCTATGGTCACTTCACTGGTCCCCCCACATAGTGGCCTCTTCACTGGTCCCCCATACTGTATGGGGAATAGTGATGGGGTCATTATATTGTGTGGGAGCAGTGATGGGGGCTAACATCCTCTGGGGGGGACATTAAACTGTGTGGGGCATATTAAAGGGGTTGTCCAGGGTTAATCTTTTTTATGGCCTATGCTCTGGATAGGCCATAAATACCTGATCGGTAGAGGGCTGACACATGGCCCCATCAGCTGTTTGGAGCCACTTCCGGCACCTGTTCTGTACACAACACAGGGCTGGAAGCAGAAAGCTCCATCCGCTGTATAGCAGCCTGGCGCCTTCACTGCAGCTCAGCTCCTACTGACTTCAATAAGTGCTGAGATACAGTGAAGGTGCCCAGCCCCTATTCAGTGGACAGAGCTTTCTGCTTGTGGCCCTGTATTGTGTACAGTACGGGCATCAGAAGTGGCTCCGTACAGCTGATCGGTCCGGGATCAGCCCCCTACAGATCAGGTATCTATGGCCTATCCTGAGGATAAACCATAACAAATTATGCCTGGACAACCCCTTTAATATACACCCCTAATGCACCACGCTTTAAAGAGATTGTCCAGTATAATTTTTTTTCTGTTTATAATTAGTCTGGGGGAGGTGAATCCCCCCCCCCCCCCCCCCAAAAAAAAAAAACATGCTAAACATACTCACCTGTCTCCGGTGCTCTGGTGTCCTCCCAGCACGGTCCGGTCCTGCAGCTCCGCTGTCTTCTTTTTGCCGGAATTCCTCACTGGCTGTGATCTCCCAGGTCCCTTCCCTTAGGCCACTGATTGGCCTCAGGGGTCACGTGACATCACAGGTAGTCACGTGCAGAGGGAACGTCAGCTGGAAGAAAACAACATAGTGGCCCCCACCCAGTATTATAAGCTCCACAGTGGCCCCTACCCAGTATTATAAGCTCCATAGTGGCCCACACACAGTATTATAAGCTCCACAGTGGCCCCCACCCTGTATTATAAGCTCCATAGTGGCCCCCTCCTAGTATTATAAGCTCCAAAGTGGCCCCCACACAGTATTATAGCTCCTAACAGCCCCCTCCGCTCCACTTCAGTGCTATTATTATACTCTGGGGTCTCCTCAGACCCCAGAGTATAATAATTGGAGGCCCAGGGGAAGTGATTAAAAATAACAAACTCTCATACTCACCTTGCCTTACCTTTCCTTGGCATCCTCGCTCCATCCTGTCGTCTTCAGCGTCTTCAGGCCCTTTTCCGACGACGCTTCTGAGGCCTGTGATTGGGCCTCAGCGGTCACGTGGGGGCGCACTGACGTCATTACGCGGTCGCACCCCATGTGACCGCTGGGGCCTAATCACAGGCCTCAGTCACATGACAGAAGAGCGCCGGAGAGGACGCAGTGCCCAGGAGAGGTGAGAATATGTATTTATTGTTTTCAGTCACCTCCCCTGGACTGCCATCTATTGGAAAGGGGCCTGCAATATGCCAGGGTCCCTTTCCAATAACAGTATGTAGGCTTTCCCCGACCGCTATCATAGTGGTCCGGGGCCCCGGCCATCTCCAGCTGGCCGCGGGCCCCGTACCCTGCCGGGTCCGGTCGCGGTCGCACCCCCTGCGACCGCGATCGTAACGCCACTGGTCAGGGGCCCGATCGGGATGGTCAGGATCCCGATCGGGCCCCCATGACATGAGGACTACTAGTCGGGGCTCGGGGCCCACCGGTGGATTCACCGGTTCCCCGGTGGGCCAGTCCGACCCTGGATACTCATCTGCCACATGACATTTTGTAGGACAGGAAGGTTTATAAGAGTGGTTTATTCAGCCTTTTTACCAGCCCTCTGCTGAGTCTTGAACCTAGACTTTACTTGGCTTTACTAGCAGGCAGAAGCAGTAACAATGAGAGGATTTATTTTCTGTGCCTAAAATATAAAGAAATAAATTCTCAGACTGAGTTCTCAACAATCTTTAGTTCTTTTCGTATTACTTTATTAGTTCTTCCTTATAAATTAAGGGCGGGCATTTTTAATGCAGATGTACATATCAATCTAAGTGCAGATCAAAGCAAGTACACTTAGACAGGGCACAAAACAGGTAAGCTTTAAAAGAACTCTATGTAAACGTAAACCCAAAACAACAAGCTACTACACATAGTATCATAGAGCTGCACTATCACTTTCTGTCTTAGTAATTGTTTTCATGTAAAACTCCCTTCCATCTCTACCATCAGTGCACACTATCCATATCAGTCCCTCTCTTCTTCCTTTTCCCATGTACAGCTCTCACACTCTTCACTATCTTTAACCACCCTATTCCCTATACTTCTTTTATCAGTGAAACTAAACAGAAGTGCCCACATAAATCACTGAACCACCTTCTCTATCTGTCTATTTTGCTCCTGCTGACTGCTGGGGACATCTCTCCAAACCCTGGTCCTCCTTCCTTCTCTAACTTTTCCTGCACACAAAGAAGTCCCTCCTTATTTTTCTCCTTTCCCTTTTAACTGTTCTCTCTGGAACGCCCACTGAGCGTGTAACAAACTAGAATATATTAATGTCTTATTCCATAGTAAATCTCTCAACCTGCTCGCCCTTACTGAAACCTAGATCCAGCAGTCTGATATGGCCTCCCTTGACGCTCTGTCTCACGATGGCCTACATTTCTCACTTCTAGGCCTGACAACAGACATCGTGGAGGGGTAGGCATACTTCTATCACCGCAGTCAACTTTTCAGGTCATTCCCCCAGTACCCTCACTCACCTTCCCCTCATCAGACTTTTCTGCCTACTCTCCTTACAGGTAGCCGTGATCTACTGTCCATCTGTCTCACCCTACCAATTTCTGGATCACTTTGCTTCTTGGATTCCCCTCTTTCTATCCTGTGAAATTCCTACCCTCCTCATGGGTAACTTTAACATCCACATTGACACCCCTGTCTCCCCAGCTGCCTCACAGTGTCTCTCAATAACGACTTCTTTTGGTCTTTTACAACTTTCCTCTTCCACCACACACGAAGATGGCAACACGATTGATCTGGTCTTCCTCCGACTCCTTCCAGTTTCTAAATTTACTAAATCTTCTCTGCCCCTCTCTGATCATAACCTTCTTTTTCTCACAATCAGTACTCTCTCTCCTTAATAGGACACACCAACCCACCACACATATAGGAATCTATGTGCTATTAATACCCAGCATCTCTCAGACACTCTATAGTCCTCACTGTCCCCATCTCTTCACTCTCCTGTCCCAATCTGGCCACCAGTCACTATAATAAAACCCTTAAAAGTGCACTGGATGAGGCAGCTTCCCCCTCCCTTCACAAATTTTGACGCAGGAGGCAGCAACCCTGGCACACGCTACTGACGCATTTTCTTCAGCGGTGCTCTAGGTGTGCTGAACATCTGTGGAGAAAATCACGTACACCTGCAGACTTCCTCCACTTCAAGTTTATGCTCAAAACCTATAGCTCTGCCCTTCACTGCACCAAACAAGCTTATTTCATGCTCTCATCTCACCTCTCTCCAGTAACACTAAAAGACTCTTTGAAACTTTTCACTCCTTACTCACTCCTAAGGTGCAGGCGCCAAAATTGTTTAGATCCGTAAGGAAATAACTGCCCAAACCCCAGGCGGCCTTGATCTCCTCACCTATCACACTTTATCATTCTCAACTTTTGAACCAGTTACAGAAGAATAAGTCTCCTGGTTCCTTTCTAATTCTTGCAGTAGTAAACCTTTCCCCTCACACCTTCTCCAGTCTCTATTGCCTGCTGTCACTACTTACCTTACTAAAATATTTATCCTCTCTCTCTCTCTTCTGGAATCTTTCCCTCATCTTTCAAACATGCTGTCATAACCCCGCTACTGAAGAAATCCTCCCTTGACCTGTTCTGTGCTGCTAACTATCAACCCGTCTCTAACCTACCCTTCATCTCCAAAATCTTGGAACGCTTGGTCTATTCTCGTTTAATCCTCTATCTTTCCGCTAACTCTCTTCTTGACCCCTTACAATTTGGCTTCCACACTCTGCACTCTACTGAAATGGCCCTCACAAAAATCTCCAATGATCTCCTGACAGCTATATCTAATGATGACTATTCTCTTCTTATTCTTCTGGATCCCTCAGCAGCACTGTTGACCACCAACTCCTCCTCACTATGCTCCACTCTGTGGGCTTCTCGGACACTGTGCTCTCTTGGTTTTCCTCATATCTCTCAGACCGCACTTTCATTGTATCATTTGCAGGCTCTGTCTCTTCCCCCTCTTCCTCTTGCTGTTTGGGTTCCTCAGAGCTCGGTCCTAGCCCCCTGCTCTTCTATCTCTACATAGCCCCTATTGGACAAGCCATCACCAGATTTGGCTTCCGGTACGATCTTTATGCTGACGACACCCTGCACTCTACTGAAACAGCTCTCACAAAAGACTCCATTGATCTCCTGACAGATAACTCTAATGGTGATTGCTCTCTTCTTATTCTTCTGGATCTCTCAGCAGCATTTGACAGTGTTGACCACCAACTCCTCCTCACCATTCTCCGCTCTGTGGGCCTCGCAGACACCGCCCTCTCTTGGTTCTCCTCATATCTCTCAGACCGCACTTTCAGTGTATCATTTGCAAGCTCTGTCTCTTCCCCTTGCTGTTGGGGTTCCTCAGGGCTTGGTCCTAGGTCCCCTGATTTTCTCTCTCTACACAGCCCCCAAAACATCACCAGATTTGGCTTCCGGTACCATCTTTATGCTGATGACACCCAACTATATACTTCAGTCCTGCACTAATACAGAACACCAGTGACTGTCTCTCTGCTGTCTAAAAATGTCATGTCTTTGCTTTATCTGAAACTTAATCTGTCAGAGACTGAACTACTGCTGTTTCCACCATCTAACAGACCTAACCCTGATATCTCCATTTCAGTCTCCAGCCTTACCATAACTCTCAGAGGTCCTGTCTGGAGAACGTCCCTTGAAGAGGTTCGCATTCTGTGATGCTCTTCCCTTTTCTGGATGTACTTGACATTGTGCCTGCATTTGTTTTATTTTTTCGTTGTTCTCTTCTAGGTCTATAGGTTTCATTTAATTAATCTATTGTCTGATTTCCATAGTGCAGGACGGGGCGGGGTATTAGTGGCTCTGCTTTTGATCCCAGAGTCTACTACCCTCTACTCGGACCCTCTAGGTCACGTTCCCCATAGGGGGCCGTTGTATTGATTGGTCACTGACCTTATTCTGCTATTCACTGATACTTTTAGCCCCAAGGTGAGTGATTTAGTCTTGCCCATGATGTACTGTTTACTTGTTACTTTTGTTATGCACCTTTGTTTTTTTGCTTGTTTTTTACTCATGTTGTCTTTTGTCTCCTTTCCTCCCCCTCTTCCCTTCCCTCTCCTTCTTGGTCCAGAGTCTTCACTCCAATATTGTGTTCCTGTCCGCGACCCGCGGCTCCGCCTCTCCCTGGGAATCCTACCAGCTTCTCATGAAGTTGGTGAGCTCGCTTGCAATCTGCTACTGTCCTCTGTTTTGGGATCACCATGGTTAGGTGTGTGACAATTAATGTTAAGGGCCTGGGCTCCGATGCTAAGCGGCGTCTTGTACTTACGGAACTCCGCTCCCTGCGTACTGATGTAGCGTTCCTACAGGAGACCCACTTTGACCATACAGGAACATTTAACTTTGCCAAACACCATTTCCCTACTGCTTTCGCTGCCTTCCATGACCGCAGTAGAGCAGGGGTAACTATCCTCCTCTCTCGTTTGTGCCCGATCTCGGTTATGGACTCCCATATAGACCCAAGGGGCCATTTTGTTATTCTAGAGGGACTTCTGCATGGCGCCCCCATAGTCCTGTGCAACATCTACGCTCCCAACTCTGCACAGATCTCGTTTCTGTGTTGGGTTCTTTCTTGTTTGCGCTCCCTCCTATCAGCGACTTGCTTAATAGGGGGAGACTTTAACATGGTCTTCTCCGAATGGGTAGATCATCTGGCAATACCTCAGGGTTCGGTCCCCCATCACCAGGCGCATTTTGCAAGGGAATTTCATCGGCTGATCCGCTCCCACACCTTGTACGATTTCTGGTGACTAGATAATCCCACGGCGTGCTCCTACACCTTTTTCTGCAGGACTGCGCTAATTATCTCCCAATAGCCCTGTTAAATACTGACCTGAAACTCTTCACTAAACTCCTGGCTAATAGGCTGAATGCTTGGCTCCCTCTTCTTGTCCACAAGGACCAGGTGGGTTTCGTCCCTTGCTGTCAGGGTTGCGACAACACCAGTCGGGCTGTGGACTTAGTGGAGGTGGCCAACCATCACTCTACCTCAGCTCTCCTCCTGAGCCTGGATGCTGAGAAAGTCTTTGACCGTCTAGACTGGTCATTCATGCAGCCTACACTGTGAGCCTTTGGTTTCTCGGGGCCCTTCTTCACAGCGATCCAGGCTCTTTACTCCCACCCCTCGGCGGTGGTTAAACTTCCTCATGCTTCCTCGCCCTACATCCCTATTCGTAATGGTACTAGGCAGGGTTGCTCTCTCTCTCTCCCCTTATCTTCGCTCTATGTATTGAACCCTTGGCGTCCAAGATACGGCGGGACCCTGATGTTAGGGGAATTAAAGTCCAAGATAGGGAATTTAAAGTGGACCTTTCACATTCTCATGTATTTACATACCGCTGTGAAGAACACCCTCCCTGACAGTACTCATCCATAGACTTGTACTGGGGGGGAGGGCGTTCCTCACAGCTCAGCGTCATCACTGGGCTGTAAGGAACGCCCCCTCTCTCTGTACTCGTCCCTAGCGCTGTACTGTCAGATGGGGCGTTCCTTACAGCTCAGCAATGATGCTGAACTGTGAGGAACACCCCCCCAGTACAAGTCTATGGTCGAGTACTGTCAGGGAGGGCGTTCCTCACAGCCCAGCTAGACTGTCAGGAACGCCCTTCTGACAGTGAACGGTGAAACTACGACCCCCGATATCTCCAGCCCCAGGGCACATACCGGGAAAGCTGGCAGTGCGCTGAATTCAGCGCGCTGTCGGCTTTCTAGTGGTAGATAAAACCGCATATACATGAGGACGTGAAAGGTCCTCTTTAAAGTCTCCCTGTTCGCTGATGACATACTCCTTACTCTCACCGCCCCTCACACTACTCTCCCTAACCTGCTGCATCTGCTTGAAGCTTATAGCGACTTCTCGGGGTATAGGGTGAACATCTCGAAAACCGAGGTGCTTCCTCTTAATGTTACACAGGATCTCCTTGTTTTCCTCCGCGGGAATTATGACTTCCAGTAGCGGACATCCTCCATCTGCTACCTAGGGATCCAGATATCCCCTTCCTATGCGTCTCTGTACTCAGCGAACTACCCACAATTTTTCTGTGAATTGAGAGCCCTTTTGGACAGATGGCAGCCTTTTCCCATCTCTCTTTTGGGGAGAATCGCCGTGGTTAAGATGACTCTCCTCCTGAAGCTATTGTACTATTTTGAGACGCTTCCAGTGGCAGTCCCTCGGGTAGTCTTACGTAATTTACAGAAGGCTATTTTCCAGTTTATATGGCAGGCCAGGCGACATCGTATTCCACACTCTGTCATGTTGGTGGGGAGGGGGCACGGGGGCCTGTCTGTCCTGCATCTTTTGCACTATTACTGGTCAGCTCATCTGCGTTGCGTCCCATTTTGGCTGGCTATGCCGGCATATACCACATGGGTTGAGATGTAGAAGCTTTGGCTGGCACCTATGCACAACAATGCACTTCTGTGCGTTGGCTCCCCCCTGCGTCCCCTTCCCCCTACCTGCTTGGCCCCATCCGTTTCACTAGGTTTATTTGGTCTGCCTGCAGTGTTAAGTTTTCCCTTATGTCCCCATGCTCCTCGATGGTATCTATATTGTACAACCCCCTCCTCCCAGACAGTCTAACTTCCGCTATGGTTAGGGTGTGGTCCGAGGCGGGCCTCTTCCGGATTGCTGATATGGTCGTCCCTGCGACATTGGAGCTCAGGTCCTTTGCCTATCTTACGACTAACTTGAATCTTCCGACTACTGAGTGGCTCCACTACTCTCAAGTGATCCATTTTGTCCGCTCTCTCCATGGGTCCTCTAAGGTGTCACTCCCCACAGCCTTTGAGAAAATTTGCTGTGCAGGCACGTCCACCAGGGGCCTCATCACTTTAATCTACCAGCTTCTTGCCTCTCCGGCGACTGGCTTTCCCGTTGGTCATCGTTATATGTCCAGATGAGAGGAAGCGGTGGGTGGACCTATTTCCCTGAGACAGTGGCAGATTGTGTGGTCTCGGGCTCAGAAGTCCGCTCAGTGTGTGACCTTTAGGCAGACTCAGTATAAACTGTTGATGCATTGGTATCACACCCCCGCCCTCCTTCATACCTTGAACCCTGCAGTTCCCTCGGGGTGTTGGCGCTGCGGTACTGCAGAGGGCACACTGTACCATATTTTTTGGACTTGCCCTCTCATCCTGGGCTTCTGGAGGTAGGTCCAGACTTTGACGGATGCCCTTTTTCTACAGGGGGTCCCCCTTGATCCTCTAGTCTATCTCCTGAACCTCCCTCCTAGACACCTAGGTAGCAAGGCATCCAGGCTCTTCTTGTTCCTCTGCACAGCGGCAAAGACCCTTATTGCTAGGAACTGGAAGAGTGTGACTCCTCCCTCTGGTCTTGAGCTTTTGGCTCAAATAAATTATACGAGGAGCCTTGAATTCCTGACTGCTAGCCTCAATAACACATTGGATGCCTTCCTCTCTATCTGGACCCCTTGGGTCCAAGATTCCCCCCTCCTTCCCCTTCCTCGCCACTCCCCTTTGTCCCTTCCTTGTCTCCTGTGGTTGTCCTCTCCTCTTGTTCTGTCTTGTTTTGTTGTCTGATTTATGTAATTCTTCCCTGTTTATTTGGGGAATTGGCAGCTAGCCTTCCCCTCCTCCATTGTTTTTGATTTGATTTGTTTCCTTCATATATTCTGTTTTGAAAAACTCCTTCAATAAAAATCACAGTTATTCAAAAAAGAATTGTATTGTCCTTAAATCTTCCAGTAAATATAAATGATAATTTCACAAAGATCTTATATCTTGGTGTACACTACCTTTGTTGAGCCTTTTGGAATCTGGGTCCAAATGGATGGTTTGTAACTTTCCCTTGAACTACTGTCAGGACATCAGAAGAGAAGAATCTAGAGGTTCTGACATTAGGCAGCTTCAAAATGAGTCCACAGTGTGCGCTGGTGACTGGGAAGGTAAGTAGAATACTGAACTAGAGGTACAGCTATAGTTAGAGGTATAATAAGTAGGAAGTAGGGATGGACGAGCCTCTCAAGATTCCTTTTGGGTTCAAGTGGCTTTGGTCCCAGATTTGTTTCGAGTTGAACAAGTTTGGTATGAACCATAATTTAAATTGGCTTAAAATTTATTGTACAACACTGTCAGGGCTCCTTGAAACCTATCTATCCAATTTCTACCCACCAAAAATTGTCCCATTGAGCGACAATTACAAGATTTGAAGAAAAATTTGTGGCACACCTTCAGTGTCCCTGGCCTGTCAGCTGAAAAAGCTAGAATATGCTTTGAAATGCAACAGATTATACTGTATGACCCTGTGAACAACACTTGGGAGGCAGAAAAGATTCTGAATTATCATGCTGGGTGTTGTTCCTGTATAGAAGCAAATGTCACATCAACATCGCGTTGGTGGAGTGACAATGTACAGAATTTAAAGAAAAATTTGGGGAACACCGTCAGTGTGCTGACTGCCTAGCCTGCCAGAAGAAAAATATGGACTATCTTCCAAAAGTGATGAGGTACAAGTTTTTTTTTCTTCTTCCTCTCACAGTTATCCATTCCATTGTGTCTGTGGTTTCTGCATGCATTAATTATTCATCATATACTGCTACTCAAACTGATGCTCTAGCATGTGACACAGTGCCACTTATTGTATGCCTGGCATGCTAGCTGAAAAAGCTGGAATATCTTCTGAAATGGAAAGGATTTTAGTGACCCTGAGAACAACACTTGGGAGGCAGAAAAAAATCTGGATTATCCTTACAGTTATTCCTGAATGAGACCTAATGCTACGTCAACATTGTGTTGGCACAGAAGTAATTGACAGAATTTCAAGAAAAATTGACAGGGCAGTGATAGGGGCTAACATCCTGTGAGGGGGACATTAAACTGTGTGGAGCATATTAAAGGGGTTGTCCTGTGTTTTTTTTATGGCCCATCCTCAGGATAGGCCATAAATACCTGATTGCTAGGGGTCTGACACATGGCCCCATCAGCTGCATGGAACCACTTCCGGAACCCGTTCCGTACACAACACAGGGCCGGAAGCAGAAAGCTCCATCCGCTGTACAGCAGCCCGGCGCCTTCACTGCAGCTCAGCTCCTACTGACTTCAATATGTGCTGAGATGCAGTGAAGGTGCCCAGCCCCTATACAGTGGACAGAGCTTTCTGCTTCCGGCCCTGTAATGTGTATAGGAAGGGCGCTGGAAGCGGCTCCGTACAGCTGATCGGTTCGGGGTCGGCCCCCTACAGATCAGGTATTTATGGCCTATCCTGAGGATAAACCATAAAAATTTTGCCTGGACAACCCCTTTAATATAACCACCTAATGCCCCACACTTTATAGAGGTTGTCCAGCATATTTTTTTTTTTTTTTTGTAATTAGTCTGGGGGAGGTGAAAAAAACCAAACATACTCACCTATCCCCGGTGCTCCAGTGCCTTTCCAGCACAATCCGGTCCTGCAGCTCTGCTGTCTTCTTTTGCTGGAAGTCCTCACTTGCTGTGATGTACCAGGTCCCTACCCTTAGGCCGCTGATTGGCCTCAGGTGTCACATGCAGAAGAAAACAACATAGCTGCAGCACCGAACTGCGCTGGGAGACATTGGGGACAGGATGTACTTACAGACTGTGGCCTATGACGCTCAAAACATTGACCCAGTGGGTCATGATAGCTATGTATTGTCTCTGTCCATAATTGCTGCTCCATGTATTGACGGTGGCGTGCACATTTCCCACATGGACATTTACAAGGAGAGGCCCACATGGTGATATCAAGCAGGAACAGCTTTTTTAGATATATAATGGCAGCTAGGTATTCTCCATCGAAACTGTGTGCTACCATCAACTGGTGGAATGCAGTGTATTTCACTAAGTAGCACAGCAATGATTGCCCCCCCAGTGACTTAACCAGGTGCGAGTTAAACTTGCAGATCAGTCGGATGACTGGGTGCAGATTGCTGTTTACTAGACACACAGTCCTTTATGGATGATGACTGACATTGGTTTGGAGGAAGAGGAGAAGCAGACAGAGATAATGATAAGAATGGGGAGAAGGAATAGAAAAATAGAAATATAAACATTACATGTCTGATAATTTAAAAGAAAGGTAAGATGCAGCATTTCAGCAGTAAAGTGCTTGAAATAAACAAAAAAGATAATCCAGCACAGAACACAACAGGTGGGGGGACTTCAGAGGAAGTACAGTGTGGTGGGTTCTTGGTGCCACTGCAAATTCCATTTTGCAAAATGAGCTGGTGACATCATTTTATGTGTGTATAGAGAGACCTAGTTCCTGCATCTCTGCTTGCACATCCATGGCTAATTATCTGCTTGCAGATCTTGCATCTTGCCAATGAGTTATCCTATACAGCAATGGAAATGTGTCTACAAGTGCTACCACCACCTGAGCTTGCCTTAGATCTACCCTAGGCAGGTCTTTTGGATGTTGGGGTTGCACATTGGGAGGAATTGTTACTATTTCAACTGCCACCGCCATCTTCCAGTGATGTCAACCTGTCATCCTACCCCGGTTGCAAGGTCTTATCTTATAGAATCATCATCGGATTCAATAATATCATCATCATCCCCTCACAATTCCTAAGAGATTTTCCCATAGTGCTCCTACCACCACATATATCGGCATCATCTTTTAATCATCCTTTAATTTATTTTGGATGTTAGAAGGTTTACAAGTGTAACAGCGATTTTCCACATTTACAAGGAAATTTCCCAAACTCATTTTTTAGGGACCACTTCAGGTCTGAAGGGGATTATAAAGGCCTATATATTAGAAACCCCCATAAATTACCCCATTTTCAAAACTGCACCCCTCAAATAATTCAAAACAGCATTTGGGAAGTTTGTTAATCCTTTAAGCCTTTCACAAGAATTAAAACAATATGGAGGTGAAATTTAGACATTTCATTTTTATCCAATAATACATTCATTTATCCCTAAAATTAACACATTCACAAAGGGTTAAAGGAGAAAATGCATCTCACAGTTTGTTGTGCAGTTGCTCCCGAGCACAGAAATACCCCACATGTGGGTGTAAAATGATTTTTGGGCACACGGCAGTGCACGGAAAAGAAAGAGTGTCACTTGGCATTTGAAAAGCAGATTTTGCTGGAATAGTTTTCAGGTGCCATGTCCCATTTGCAGAGCCCCTAAAGTAACAGTACAATGGAAACCCCCAAAAGTGACACCATTTTGGAAACTACACCCCTCACAGAACATATCAAGGGGTATAGTGAGCATTTTGACCCCACAGCTGTTTCACAGATTTTATTAACATTGGGACATGAAAATGAAAAATTACTTTCTTTCCAATAAACCATCAATTTAGCCCCAAATTTTTCATTTTCACAAGAGGATAAAGGAGAAAAAGCTCCCCAAAGTTTGTTACACAATTTCTCCTCAATACAGGAATACTCCCCATGTGGTTGTAATCTGCTGAATGGGTACATGGTGGAGCTCAGAATAGAAAGAGCGCTATTTAGCTTTTGGAGGGCAGATTTTGCTGGAATAGTTTTCGGGTGCCATGTCGCATTTGCAGAGCCCCTAAAGTACCAGTACAATGGAAACCCCCAAAAAGTGACCCCATTTTGGAAACTACACCCATCAAGGAATTTCTCAAGTGTTATGGTGAGCATTTTGACCCTACAGTTGTTTCACAGATTCTATTAACATTGGAATGTAAAAATTAAAAATAACTTTTTTTCTTCCAATAAACTGTCCATTTAGTGATATATTTTTAATTTTTACAAGTGGATAAAGAAGAAAAACCCCACAGTTTGTTACACAATTTCTCCTGAACACAGAAATGCCCCATATGTGGTCGTAAACTGCTGTATGGGTACATGGTGGGGCTTGGAATGGAAAGAGCGCTATTTGGCTTTTGGAGGGCAGATTTTGCTGGAATAGTTTTAAGGTGCCATGTCACATTTGCAGAGCCCCTAAATTACCAATACAATGTAAACCCCTAAAAAGTGACACCATTTTAGAAACTACACCCCTCAAGGAATGTATCAAGGGGTATTATCATTTTGAGCCTAAAAATGGTTCCCAAAAATTAATGTACAAAGTGAAAATTGACAATTTTAAATAAATATGCCATTTTGGTGCCCAATACTTTGTACCCACTTTGTGGCATCAGAGACACGCACTCCTAAAACTATTAAGTGGGCTATCTCGGGGGAAAAAAAAATGATATATGTGGGTGTAACCTGCTGCTTGGGCACACAGCAGGGCTCAGAAGGGAAGGAGCACTGCGCTTTTTAGCTTTTGAAGTACAGATCTAGAGGGACTTTCTGGACGCCATGTTGTTTTTGCACAGGTGCCAGTAAATTGGAATTTCCCAAGAAGTGACCCCATTTTGTAGGGGCAATTTTAGGGTCTTTGCCAATTTGACATGGTGTCCAAAATCCAACAATCTAAATCTATGCTCCAAAAGCTACATAGCGCTCCTTCACATCTGCCCCCTGCTGTGTACCCAAACTGCAGTTTACGCCCACATGTATGACACTGGTGTACCCAGGATAACGTACTTGGTATAAACTGCTGCTTGGGCACAGCCGGGCACAGAAGGGAAGGAGCGCTATTTTGGTTTTTGAAGCACAGTTTGGTTTTTGGACACCATGCCACTTTTGCAGAGCCCCTGAATTGCCAGTAAAGTGGAATCCGCAGACTTGTGACCCCATTTTGGGAACTACACCCCTGAAGGGATTTATCAAGTGGGGTAGCGAGCATTCTTCACACTTAAGTGTTGCATTCATTTAATTTCAATAAATGAATGCGCAGCTGATAATGAAAAGGGAAAATTGCAATTTTTCCAGAGATATGCCATTTCAGTGCCCAATATTTTGTGCCCAGCTTATGTCAGCAGGCACAAACACTCTAAAAACTGTTAAGTGGGTATCCCGGGCACAACATCTTTTGGAGCGTTCACATCTGATACAAGCCGGGCACAACGTATTATGCATTGAA
Source organism: Leptodactylus fallax (assembly GCA_947044405.1). Taxonomy (NCBI): domain Eukaryota; kingdom Metazoa; phylum Chordata; class Amphibia; order Anura; family Leptodactylidae; genus Leptodactylus; species Leptodactylus fallax. Next base: position 8,679,960 of record CAMRHE010000024.1, read on the forward strand.
ATTACATATTCCTGGAAAAATTGCCATTTTCACCTTTCACAATCAGCTGCGTATTCATTTCTGGAAAATAAATTATAGCAACACTTGGAGGTAAAAAATGCTCACTGTACCCCTGGATAAATTCCTTCAGGGGTGCAGTTTCCAAAATAGGGTCACGTGTCAGGGGATTCTGCTTTACTGGCATTTCAGGAGCTCTGCAAATGTGTCATGGCGTCCAAAAGATAAACTGTCTAAATCTGTGCTCCAAAAACCAAATAGCGCTCCTCCCTTCTGAGCCCGGCTGTGCCCAAACAGCAGTTTATACCCACATATGACATTATGTACGTTATCCCGGGTATACCAGTGTCATACATGTGGGCATAAACTGCAGTTTGCGTACACAGCAGGGCACAAAAGGGAAGGAGCGCTATGTGGCTTTTGGAGTGCAGATTCAGATGTTTGGTATCTGGACGCCATGTCATGTTTGCAGAGCCTCTAATCTACCAGAAAAGTGGAATCTCCTAGGGAGTGACCCCATTTTGAAAACTGCACCCCTCAAAGAATTTATCAGAGGGTGTAATAAGCATTAGTATCCCACAGAATGCACAGCGGATTGTGAAGAGTGAATATGTAAGCTGTGCGGAGTACATGGGGAAATTCCCTACTATATCCCCAGTAGCTCCTATTATTGGAGGGGTCACTCTGGGGGTCACTTCTGGTTTATTATCCCTTGTAAGCTCTAAATCTGGTTTGTACCCTGATATACACTCGCACAGCTTATACATTCCCATTCTGCTGCAGCCAGTTGTGTTCTAATGATTTGGTGATTTTTGGGTTTTTTTTTCTTCACATTGTACAAGCTATATTCTTTATTTTTCGGATGATGTAGCCATATGAGAGCTGATTTTTTGCGGTATGATATGCATTTTTTTAATGACACCATTTTTTTGGGTGTCTATAGCTTATTGAATAAATTATATTAACTCTTTCTGGGTGGATAAAAAAAAAATATCAATTCTGGAATTGTTTTTTACCTTTTAATTTTTTTGCCGTGTGGCGTACAGCATAAGTAACATGTTACCTTTATTCTGCAGGTCGGTACGATTATGGCGATACCTCATTTATATTGTTTTTTTATGCATTACTAATTCTGCAGAACAAAAACCCATTTGTGAACATAAATCAATTGTTTTTGCACCACCATCTTCTGAGATGCGTAACATTTTTATTTTTCGGTTGACAGACTTGGTTTAGAGCTTATTTTTTGCGGGAGGACATGTGCTTTTTATTGGTATTGTTTTGAGGTACATATGAGTTTTTGGTCACTTTTTATAGCATTTTTTTGTAAGCAAGATAGTCAAAAATCATTACTTCCAGCGTTTTTTTTCCGTTTTTTTTTTTTTCGACGTTCACCGTGTATGTTAAATATTGTTTCAGCTTTATTGTACAGGTTGTTATAGACACGGCGATACCAAATATGTGTTGTTTTTATTAATTTTTTTTTTTTTTTTTATATAATTCATTTTATATAGGAAAAGGGATTTTTGGGGTCTTTATAACTTTATTAATTTTTTTTTTTTTTACACATTTTATTTTATTTTTTTACTTTTTTTTTAATTTTTTACCTGTCCTATAAGGACACCTGAGCCAGCGATGCTCTGATCCTAGCTCAGTATTATAGACTGCAATACACGAGCATACTCTTGTATTGCAGTCTATACAGGAATGTCAGCCGATCTAGACGCATCGGCTGATTTCTTGACATCCCGGCAGGATCAACCAGGTAGTGGGGGCTTCAGGCAGCCTGGGGTCACTGGCCAGACCCCGGGCTACAGAAAATAGACATCGGCAACCCCCGATCTCGCCGCGGGGTTGCCGGTGGGGGCGGCAACATGGCGGAACCCCTTGGATGCCGCGGTCATGTTTGACCAAGGGGTTAAAACCTCCGATCGGAACTAAATTATGACCGGGGGTTATGGAGCAGGGTGTTAGCTGTCAGTTACAGCTAACACCCACTCCCGATCCCGCTCACAGGGTCTCTGACGTACCGGCCGTAAATTTACTATTGGCCGGTCCTCAGAGACCAGGACCGCAGGCCGTAAATTTACAGCCGGTGGTCGTCAACCGGTTAAGCTGCTCTATGACACAACAGAGTTAGACAAAATTAGATTACTGGTTGAAAACACAGTCAGGATTGGGATATGTATAGCTGCATATAAATATCCCAATCCCGACTGTGTTTTCAACTAGAGATATCTCTGGATATCATAAAGATAGAGCTGTATCCTTAGTGTCATATGAAAGATAAGAATCTCTTCTTTCATATGACACCAGTAAGTTTCTACATAAGTTTAGATGTTTTATAATGCCTTATGCTAGGTTCACACTAGCATTCAACTTTCCGTTCTTCGGAAAAACCCACTTAAAAAGTGGTTACCTGGGGACTCCATAGACTATAATGGGGACCGCCAGGTTTCCGCCTCGTTTCCACCCAAAAAATGCAATAAAATGCGGAGAGAAAAGTCCAAATTTTTTAAGTGAGTTTGGGGACAGAAACCCCGAACGGAGTTCAAGCACTGGTGTGAACCTAGCCTGAGATATAGCTGTTTGAAATGAACCCCCCACCCTCATTTTATGTTCACTTCACACAGCCCTATACTCTGTACACAATGAGAAAATGAAAAGCAGGGAAAGAGTGAAAAAAATGCAGGATTTCACAGATAGGAGCCAAAATCTGTTACTAAAGTATATTACAAAATGTATTAATGACACAAATACTGCCAGAAAATCTAAATTTGCCTAGAAGTTTAGTTATGCTGTAATAGCACAGACTTGGTATTGTTGTGTTTTTAGATGTCACACAGCTGTGAGCTCTGCAGCATACATTCAACTAGGCATATCTCTGTAAAATGGATGACAGGGTTGTCTGACAGCGACTGGCTGCTACAGTGATATGCCAAGAAAAAGTGAAAAGATGAGGCCTTAAGGGTGTTTATACACTTTAGAGTAGAGCCAAACCAGTTGATTTTGGTTGATGGGGACCACCATATTCTCCTCAATTGCAGATGTTGAGGAAAAGAGGGATCGGCTGTGTTGGTTTTTAACATAATTGATCCTTTGTTCCTACGGAAGATAAGCCACTGCACGAGATGTTATTCTACACTTTGCATTAGCCAAGTTGAGTTCAGTTATATGGTGTATGGGCAGCTTTACATACAGACACAGACAGCAGAGATTAATACATTAGCCCCATAAGAGCTAATATGACTAATAAGAAGTAGTTTCTTTCTGTATAAAGTGCTGAAGGCAGAAGATGTCTAGTGCGCAAACAATGGAAATACAAGTAAAACTCCACATTTCCCTGAATTAGATATTCAGGACAGTGTGGCCATTTCTTTGTGGCTTTTCTGTAATCTACCAAAAGTTGCAACCTTCCTTGTCATATTGCACAAAATATGCAGTGGGAATCTGCCCTAGTTTGTCTGGGTTGTACATAACTTTTCAGTTCATAAGCAACTTCTTGTCTTGCCACTCTATGTCGTAAACTACATGGACTTTGACCACAAAACGTGTAATGCAGTCATTGATGAGAAAACCTAACCACCTCATGGATTGTGACAGAAGACAAACCTCAGTATTCTGTCAAAATAGCAGACATTGACACTTTCACCTTCCACTTTCAAAATACTGCTTATTACAACAAGTTTCATTTCACTTAAATGACACTTTCATTGCTGTCAGGAGACCATGTAAAGTCAGGGATCAGTTGAGTTTTGAGAGCACCAAGTTTCACATCTGTTACTGCATAGCTGTTTGTTGCATCCATAGCAATTATGTCAAAGCTTCCTTGAATTAAAACATTTCTCAGTCTCTATGGTGGAGCACAGTATATAAGGTTCTACTACATATGTTAAAGTATTAGACATAGTTTTGCCTGTATAGTAATGTACTGCAGTTTTCACATGTAACACTGCTGTGAATGGGATCTGCAAGGTTCTGTGGTGTTTTCAATGACTGCAAGACCAAATATATGATGTGGAAAGTCACAAAGTTACATTTCTTTAAAAATAACACAGAAGAAAATGTTGTATTTAATCCCCAGGTTAGAACATAGCCAAATTCTGAAACAAAGTATGTATTTCATATTCAAGATACATAAAACAAACTCTTGATATAATTTATTAAAATACATGGATTATCAGAATTGGGTCTGGGTGGTGGAATACTGTATATAACCCAGAGAAAAGAAGCAATAGCAGAAAGCACCTCTCTCTCTCTGAACATTACACATACAGCCTATGGATTTTAATAGTTGCATAATGCATAATTTACCCTACAGCATAGCTAGCAAGCTGCTTTCTCTCTTTGACAACAGTTGATCATTGGTTATGTTCCAATAGAGGGCTATCAGGATATTTTTAATATACAGTAGGTATGGGATGAGCAAACCAGAGGCTCAGTTGGCCAGCAATGTAAAATCTGTAACATTGCCTCCCACCTACCATGTGCCAATTATAATACTGGTGTCTTTTTATAGGGGAAGTGGAAATTTTGTGAGTTATAAGGCACAGGGGCTTGGGTGTAACTGTTACCTTTGCACCTTGTACAGTGGGTACGGAAAGTATTCAGACCCCTTTAAATTTTTCACTCTTTGTTTCATTGCAGCCATTTGCTAAAAGCAAAAAGGTTCATTTTATTTCTCATTAATGTACACTCAGCACCCCATCTTGACAGAAAAAAAACAGAAATGTAGATATTTTTGCAAATTTATTAAAAAAGAAAAACTGAAATATCACATGGTCATAAGTATTCGGACCCTTTGCTCAGTATTGAGGAGAAGCTCCCTTTTGATCTAGTACAGCCATGAGTCTTCTTGGGAATGATGCAACAAGTTTTTCACATCTGGATTTGGGAATCCTCTGCCATTCTTCCTTGCAGATCCTCTCCAGTTCCGTCAGGTTGGATGGTGAACGTTGGTGGACAGCCATTTTCAGGTCTCTCCAGAGATACTCAATTGGGTTGAGGTCAGGGCTCTGGCTGGGCCAGTCAAGAATGGTCACAGAGTTGTTCCGAAGCCACTCCTTTATTATTTTATCTGTGTGCTTAGGGTCATTGTCTTGTTGGAAGGTGAACCTTCGGCCCAGTCTGAGGTCCAGAGCACTGTGGAAGAGGTTTTCTTCCAGGATATCTCTGTACTTGGCCGCATTCATCTTTCCTTCAATTGCAAACCAGTCGTCCTGTCCCTGCAGCTGAAAAACACCCATATAGCATGATGCTACCACCACCATGTTTCACTGTTGGGATTGTATTGGGCAGGTGATGAGCAGTGCCTGGTTTTCTCCACACATACCGCTTAGAATTAATGCCAAAAAGTTCAATCTTCGTCTCATCAGACCAGAGAATCTTATTTCTCATAGTCTGGGAGTCCTTCTTGTGTTTTTTGGCAAACTCTATGTGGACTTTAATGTCTTGCACTGAGGAGAGGCTTCCTTCGGGCCACTCTGCCATAAAGCCCCGACTGGTGGAGGGCTGCAGTGATAGTTGACTTTGTGGAACTTTCTCCCATCTCCCTACTGCATCTCTGGAGCTCAGCCACAGTGATCTTTGGGTTCTTCTTTACTTCTCTCACCAAGGTTCTTCTCCCACGATTGCTCAGTTTGGCTGGACGGCCAGGTCTAGGAAGAGTTCTGGTCGTCCCAAACTTCTTCCATTTAAGGATTATGGAGGCCACTGTGCTCTTAGAAACCTTGAGTGCTGCAGAAATTCTTTTGTAACCTTGGCCAGACCTGTGCCACAATTCTGTCTCTGAGCTCCTTGGGCAGTTTCTTTGATCTCATGATTCTCATTTGCTCTGACATGCACTGTGAACTGTGAGGTCTTATATAGACAGGTGTGTGCCTCTCCTAATCAAGTCCATTCAGTTTAATTAAACACATCTGGACTCCAATGAAGGAGTAGAACCATCTCAAGGAGGATCAGAAGGAAAAGGACGGCATGTGAGTTAAATATGAGTGTCACAGCAAAGGGTCTGAATACTTATGACCATGTGATATTTCAGTTTTTCTTTTTTAATAAATTTGCAAAAATATCTACATTTCTGTTTTTTATCAAGATGGGGTGCTGAGTGTACATTAATGAGAAATAAAATGAAATTTTTTGCTTTTAGCAAATGGCTGCAATGAAACAAAGAGTGAAAAATTTAAAGGGGTCTGAATACTTTCCGTACCCACTGTATATCCATGCCCCTTAAAACAAAAACAGACAACCCCTTCAACAATGACATACAATATTTTTCTGATTAACTTTTTTTGTCAAGTCTATTTCTTGTCATCTCAAAGGTTTTTTCCAGGACTAAAATATGGATGACTGTATACTATAGCTGTTTGAAGAGAACATCATATTCGGCCAAGTGTTGCTTCCTCTTCACTATAGACCAAGCACAGTGCTGTACTTTGTATAGCAACTGTACTTTGTATTGTAGCTCAGCCCCTCTCACTTAAATGGAACTGAGCTGTAAACAGGCCTTGTGACTGATGAATGTGACGTCTCATGGTCTTTGAAGCATATGTGGTTACTGGACCACCAATCAGCTGATATATGGGGGTCCAGGTGCCATACTCTTAATAATCTAATATTGATAACTTGTCCTCAGGATAGGTTATCAATATTTAAGTTGCGGGAAACCCCTTTTATTTATTTTGGCCACCTATCTGTACATATTTAGATGCTGAATATCTGTTGCATTAAGGTAACTCAATATTGTTGCCAACTAGCCTGTTTTAGAACTGCAAGAGTAGCTCAAATCCCCATACTGACTGTCTTGGTAAATATAAAGGCCTTTCTTTGCCTTTTCTTTATAATGGAAACCTCAAATATTGACCACTAGCAGTATATATATATATAGTGGTTCCTAAAGTTAGATTATTCCAGGATGATCATTGTAAGTGGAAAATTGTATCTCAACATCATAATCCTATGGAAAACTAGTACTCAGTTTGAAAGGTCCCAAAATTGCAACTTGAAAATATTTTAACTTGAGCAATCACTGAATTAGAGCTTTTATAGCAAAAAAGCAATTTATTATTTATTTATATGCATAGCATTTATTGAATAAGAGTATGGAAAAGAGATCCATCATATTGTGAGTAAGGGGCAATACGCCCTGAAACGCGTAGGATGTTTTATGGATCTTGGATTCTTTTTCCTGTAATTTGTGGTTACTTTTTTAATCATGCACAATTTAAGGTTAATTTTTAATCTACTTGGAGTCCACAGAGTGTTCCTGAGTCAATCCATACGTGGACGATGGTGAGCTGAGAGATATTTTTTCTACACAATTTACTCACAATTGTCACCAGTCCCTCTCCAGTGACCGCTGAGGCTCCTGATTGGCCTCAGCGGTCATGTGGGGTGCATTGGTTCTGAGGACCGAAGCAGGGAGTGTGACTGAAGGGGCTGCGGCAGCAGACACCAGAACACCAGGGAATTTCTTCTTTTTTTTTTTGTCCGAATCCTGAGAGGCTCTGTATTGAGGAGTCAGTGGACAGAGGAGAGTGGAGTTTGATGGTGGCTGCTATTGCACCTACAGTTTAATTGCCACCCTGACCCCACTTCCTATAACTTTACTTACATAGGACTGCTGCCTTTACATATAAAGCAGGCAGCCCTGTGTAGCAGAAAGCAGAAGTCCTGTGTAAGTTACAGTTTTTAGTCTGACATGGTAACTTACACAGGACTGCTGCCTCTCCCTCCATGTAAAGCAGTCCTGTGCAAAATTACTTTACACATGACTGACTTACATGGAGGAGCTAATTGTTCTGGCCCGGCCTACTTGTATTAACTCCGCCTACTTGAACTAAGCCTACCTATAAAATGGGGCAACTTTTACATTGTTTTACAGGGTCACTTTCAGGTCCCAATCTGCCCCTGGATGCAACCAACCCAGCAACTCCAGAAGCAGTAGTGTAGCCGACTTCACACTACATACTTTACACCAGTTCCCTACAGGCTGTTGTTTCCCACCTCTCTTCCTAGGCACAGTTGTAGCCTCTCACAGGCTACAACACCTAACTTACCTTGGCTCTTTACGGGGCTGGAAACTCACACTGCTCCAGCCAACTCCTTAGAGCTGACTCCTCCCAAAGCTAACAACACAATCTACCCAAAGGTTTTAGGGGCAGGCTGCACAGAGTCCTGCGAACTGACCCTTCCTATAGCTAGACTATAACAGCCCACTATAAACCAGCAACAATTCTGTCAACTTCAGTCTGCTTCCCATTTATATTCTCCAGGCTTTGATATGCAGAATACTGTGGCCCACAAGTAACTGAGAACTTTATTATTAATCACCACATTATACCAGTATAAAATATACATTATTATACACTTACATTATTATATGTACATTATATTTACATTGTATTAACAACAAAACAATAAGAGCAGTATTTTGACTCCTTCAGGACGAAGCCAATTTTAATTTTTGCGTGTCCGTTTATCCTTCCCCACATTCCAAGAGCCATCATTTTTTAATTTTTTAGTTCACTGAGTCACATTATGGCTTATTGTTTGCAAAATAAATTGTACTTTGTAATGACACTATTCAATATGCTGTGCAATTTACTGGGAAGCTGGAAAAAATTCAGAATGAGGTGGAATTGGAAAAAAATTGCATTTACGCCAATTTCTTATGAGTTTAATTTTTACGGCATTCACTATGTGGTAAAAATGACATGTTACCTGTATTCTGTGGGTCAGTATGATCACGACAATACCAAAGTTATATAGCATTTGTAATGTTTTGTTACCTTTTAAAAAATTAAAAACTGCAAAATAGAAAAAAAAAAACTGTGTTTTATTGATTCCATTTGGGGAAGGTCTGATGGTTTGAACACTTGTTGAATTTTTTTTTCGGAGGCAAAGTGTTGAAAAAAAAAAATCGCCATTTGGCTATTTTGATCTTACGTTCACCGTATGGGATAAATATTTTTATATTTTAATAGTTAATGCATTTTTGAGCACTGGGATACCTAAAGTGTTTATGTTTATTATTGTTTATTTTTTTTTATATGTAATCTAGGGAAAAAGGGGTGATTTGAATTTTTGTATTTTTTGTGGGTTTTTTTTAATAAATTTAAAAACTTTTTTCTTTTTCTTTTACTTTCAGACCATCTAGGGACCTTAAATCCTAGGGGGTCTGATTGCACATACAATACACTGCAATACTAATGTATTGCAGTGTATAGTAAAATCCATTGGATTCTATTATGCGCTGCCTATGGCAGTGTGTAATAGAACTATGGTAATGACAAGCCTGGAAGCCTTCAATAGGCTTCCGGCTGTCATGGCAACTGATCACCGCACTCTGGAACGTCACCGGAGGGTAACGATTGGTTGCCATGACCGCCGGGAGCCTATTGGCAGCACTCTGCACACATTTAGTGTTAACAGTTGCGATCGGTGTAGGTAGGTGCTAGCTGTATTATACAGTTGAAATCCACCGTGTATGGAGAGGGCTCAGCTGGCGACGAGACTGATGGGTGTTCATTTGAAAGATAGGTGGCACCTGCGTTTATCAGACATTTATGGCATATCCTGTATTTTTGGGTAAAACCTCTTTAATATACAGTATATGAGCTATAGCTGCAAAAATGTTGTCAATATAATTGTAATATAAACATATGGAGGTTATCGAGGTCAATTGCCATCAAAGCATTGTTACAGTCATGTGAAATTGCCACTTCCTCCAAAGTGGTATGATTATGACATGTTGGAATTTAAGGACACACTAAATAGGAAACTTATTTGTTCTTGTTTTACTATTTTGCTAATATACATTTTCCATGTTTCCAGCAGAATACTAGAATTGACATTCAAAAAACGTATAATGCATGAATGAATACCTTAGCATTACTGCACAAATCAGTGCACATTACACACAGCACATACATCCTTGATATCAGTGTCACCCCGTTACTGTAAAATTTTGCATTTGTTGCTTTAAGAAAGTTTAGCTGTCATTTATCGGATGTGTTACAGCTGCAGTAGAGGCCTTAGGACCCAAGGAGAGAATCTGTCTACCTGATACCCTTACATAGAGATGCAAGATGCGAAGTGCTGGGTGACCCCCGAAATAAGCTAGGTTTGTCACACTCGTGTGGGCTTGCAGGAAGAAAACAGAAGGGTTACCACCAAATGGAGTCTATGTAGCTGTTATTGTCTGAGACAGAGACTCACTGAGAGGGCGAATGGAGTGGACCTGTGAGAAAGTGATGGCCCACTAAGACTGTCCATTACAGCTGAGATGGAAACTCAACAGTAGAGTGACAGAGCCCTGTGTAGAGCCACAGTTGGGCAATTGGAACCTACCTACTGTTAAGTAACATATTATCAGCTGAAATTTCTGTACATGTGAAATGTCCTAATAAAGTTACTGTTATTGAACTGCAGCAATGCCTCAATGTCATTACCATGCACCTCCAGAAAAGGTCTGCTATTGCACTTTACACTTGGTGCAGCAGTTTTTACCCCTTGGAGCTACTGATGGGAGGACCTTTGGCTATAATATATTCAGTTGGAGCAGCAAGAGCTTACACCCTTTGACACCAACACAGTGTTTCCAGCACAGCAGGGCGTTATCTTTACATTATGAGTTTGGACTGATGAAAGGAGTGGTTCCCTCCAGAAAGTAGTCTTTATCAAATAAACTTGGAATTTCCTTTCACAGACACCACTTTGGTTAATTTTAGAAACCGCTAAAACCCTTTTTTTTATTCTGCTTTTGCTGAGCTATGGGAGGGCTCAGTTGGGAGACTAATTTTTTAAGGTTGCTCCCTGGAAAGCAGCCAAAAACTTCTGCTGACTAAGAGGAGAGAGCCAGACCTTGGAGGGAAGCAGGAAGAAGTAGCTGAAGTATCACTATTGCAGCTGGAGGTTGTTGCTGGTTCACAAGGGGTAATGCCTGTGAGTTGGCCCAACATGCAGTCAAATCCCATGCTATGGTTCTGGCATGGTATTTGATTTCATTTATCTGTGTTTTCCCATTGAGAGTTCGCTCTTTTCCATTCAAGCCACCCATTAGAGGCCTTAGATGTTCCCCATCTTTCCCTCTGCAGACACATACTGGTCAACTGGTTGATTTATCATCATATACACCCTTATGTTTTCTCATTATTATGTATCAAGTAAATACTGTGCAGGATGGCTCCCTGTCCAGGTTAATGGAACCTGCATCGGGGAGAGTTTCTGTTGTACAAGTTCTTCTGGTTTTTACTTAATGTTTTTTGATTTTTCATATGTATTGCCTGTTGTATTATACAGTGCTGGCCAAAAGTATTGGCACCCCTGCAATTCTGTCAGATAATACTCAATTTCTTCCAGAAAATGATTGCAATCACAAATGCTTTGTTAATAATATCTTCATTTATTTTGCTTGCAATGAAAAAACACAAAAGAGAATGAAAAAAAAAGTCAAATCATTGATCATTTTACACAAAACTCCAAAAATGGGCCGGACAAAAGTATTGGCACCCTCAACCTAATACTTGGTAGCACAACCTTTAGACAAAATAACTGCGAACAACCACTTCCGGTAACCATCAATGCGTTTCTTACAATGCTCTGCTGGAATTTTAGACCATTCTTCTTTGGCAAATTTCTCCAGGTCCCTGAGATTTGAAGGGTGCCTTCTCCAAACTGCCATTTTGAGATCTCTCCACAGGTGTTCTATGAGATTCAGGTCTGGACTCATTGCTGGCCACTTTAGAAGTCTCCAGTGCTTTCTCTCAAACCATTTTCTAGTGCTTTTTGAAGTGTGTTTTGGGTCATTGTCCTGCTGGAAGACCCATGACCTCTGAGGGAGACCCAGCTTTCTCACACTGAGCCCTACATTATGCTGCAAAATTTGATGGTAGTCTTCAGACTTCATAATGCCATGCACACGGTCAAGCAGTCCAGTGCCAGAGGCAGCAAAGCAACCCCAAAACATCAGGGAACCTCCGCCATGTTTGACTGTAGGGACCGTGTTCTTTTCTTTGAAGGCCTCTTTTTTTTTCCTGTAAACTCTATGTTGATGCCTTTTCCCAAAAAGCTCTACTTTTTTGTCTCATCTGACCAGAGAACATTCTTCCAAAAAGTTTTTGGCTTTCTCAGGTAAGTTTTGGCAAACTCCAGCCTGGCTTTTTTATGTCTCTGGGTCAGAACTGGGGTCTTCCTGGGTATCCTACCATAGAGTCCCTTTTCATTCAGACGCCGACTGATAGTACGGGTTGACACTGTTGTACCCTCGGACTGCAGGGCAGCTAGAACTTGTTTGGATGTTAGTTGAGGTTTTTTAGCCACCATCCGCACAATCTTTCGTTGAAATCTCTCATCAATTTTTCTTTTCCGTCACATCTAGGGAGGTTAGCCACAGTGCCATGGGCTTTAAACTTCTTGATGACACTGCGCACGGTAGACACAGGAACATTCAGGTCTTTGGAGATGGACTTGTAGCCTTGAGATTGCTCATGCTTCCTCACAATTTTGCTTCTCAAGTCCTCAGACAGTTCTTTGGTCTTCTTTCTTTTCTCCATGCTCAATGTGGTACACACAAGGCCACAGGACAGAGGTTGAGTCAACTTTAATCCATTTCAACTGGCTGCAAGTGTGATTTAGTTATTGCCACCACCTGTTATGTGCCACAGGTAAGTAACTGGTGCTGTTATTTACACAAATTACAGAAGCATCACATGATTTTTCAAAGGGTGCCAATAGTTTTGTCCACCCCCTTTTTTATGTTTGGTGTGGAATTATATCCAATTTGGCTTTTTGACAATTCTTTTTGTGGTTTTCCATTGACGACTAATTAAATGAAGATATTATTACCAAAGCATTTGTGATTGCAATCATTTTCTGGAAGAAATTGAGTATTATCTGACAGAATTGCAGGGGTGCCAATACTTTTGGCCAGCACTGTACATAAACAGAACATGTCACTAGGAAACTGACATTTAAGTTAACGTTCAACCATTAGTTTAACTTTAATATTAATTAGTTGCATATAAGCCTACATATTTTTGTAAATAAGACAATCCTCAGTCTCTTACTGTCGAAGCATAGCTGTTCATATGAAACAATATGTCATTTGTTAACATACTGTGAACATTGTAACATGCACTGTAGTTAAAGAGAACAAACATTGCCAAGACCCAGCTGAGAGGCTGCTCTCCAGATGCTGGTTAGTGTAAAGCCCACTGCCAGATATATATGAATCATGGGTTATCCCAGGAAATCTGGAAACAAATTCACCATATTCATGAATAAGTCAGCACCTGTGTAATCATCATATTTGTCAGTTTGCTATAGCCTAGAAGATATCATCACATTACAGAGCCACATACAATGAAGATGCTTATTTCATGAAGTCATGTCATATCTCATGCATCAAAAATATGTAGCTGAAACAGAGTGAAAAAAGGAAGCAATAAACATAATACAATTCTACTTCCCTCAAGACTATTCCATACGCAACATGATGGGTTTTTTTTATGGTAAAGTACTGTTCATACCATCAAGTCATAAGTATGAGGGCAAAAAATAAGATCTGTGGAAAAAAAAGTAAATTCAGCTTTTCTTAGGCTATCAGGGTTGATCTCCCACCAACCAATACCTTACCTTACCTTACCTTACTTTGGTCTTTTAATGCTGAGATTTTGTTGGGTCTTTGGCTTACCTCCTGCTGGTGTCACAACTCACAAGTTAGGCCTTATGCAAATGGCCTTGTGTGTCCGTGCAAGTACACCAGCAGCTCTTATTCATATGGCAGTGAATAATGGCCATGCGATGGCCATTTTTCAAAATGGCCATTATAGAACCCTGTGATTTTCAATGGATGTATTAAAATGACACATCTATGTCCATTTTCACAGACAAAGATTGTGCATGTTAGTTTTTTTTTTTTTATGGCCATGAAAAACAGACTGTCAAAAAAAAACCCCAGACATGTGAATATACACATTGGGGCACATTTATCAAACCATGCCTGACACTTTTCTGTCTACATTTGCGCCAAAATTCATAGTGCACAGCATTTACGACATATTTACGAACAGTGTGCGCCACAAAGAAAATAAAAATACGACAGGCTAGAAACTTTTGAAAAATTTGCCCGAGAATGGGCGTGGTTTAGAAGTGTCTGACTTTACGATACATTTATGAAACACAAAAGAACGAATATGGAGCAGATCTCCCGTGCAAAGTACAATCTCCATTGGATTCAGTGGCACACATTTATCAATACAATTCATAGTTTTAGACATATTTATGAATCTGTTGTACGGACCTTCATAAATATGGATTGTTTCTAGAAGCTATAAAATTCTGACTCACCATGAGACAAATATTTGGCGCAAAAAAAGAGACAAATATTTGGCGCAAAACATGTGACATAAGCAGACACAAATCATCTCGCTTATTTAGAAGACAAATATGTGGCACACAACAGGAATTTTTGGTGCACAAAGTAAATTGTCATAAATTCTTTACACTATTTTAGACTTGGTCTACTTCGCACAGGAAATCTGTGCCATATTTCTTCTTTTGTGTTTCATAAATGTGTCGTAAAGTGAGACACTTCTAAATCACGCCCATTCTGGTGCACATTTTTCAAAAGTGTCTCTAGCCTGTCGTATTTTTATTTTCTTTCTGATGCACACTGTTCAGAAATATGTCGTTTACTATGAATTTTGCCACAAATGTAGACAGAAAAGTGTCGGACTTGAATTGATAAATGTGCACCAGTGTGTTGTCAAAACAGACGTGTGACAGACGATGCAAAATAGTTAAATGGAACTGTGAATAAGTCTTTAATCTACCTCAATAATACCCCCTCTTTTAGGTGTTGCATAATTACAAATCTTTCTACCTGTCTATTTAACATCTAAAGTACCTACCTATCTAACTTTGAACATTATATGTGTGTGCATAACTATCCTAGAATATGTTAGTGCTAGGAACAAGCAATACCAGATGAAGCTGGATCTAGAATTTCTTACTTGTAGCAGAAGCAAGTAGTTGCAGAGTTTAGCTTTCCTAGCTACTGTATATATCCCATCTAGTCTGATGCGCCTACCCTATTCTTGCCTTTCTAGATCATCATTGTTTCATTGCTTTATGAACGCTATCTGTAGTCTATCCACTGACATCAAGAAAGTTAGTGGACATTTTCATATTGCTTGCATGGAATTTCTGATCTTTCAGTTGACAAAAAGAGCCAAACATAATTAGACAATTTGATTGTGAGTTGATTAATTGTAGTTAATAAATCATTTTTATAAATGAGAATTATGATTAAGTGCCCTGTCTCTGTGTTAACGCCCACAAAATGTTGGTCTGCTTCCTGGGGGGTGTAGTTGGACAGCATCTGTAGAACTGTATGG
This sequence comes from Leptodactylus fallax, assembly GCA_947044405.1. Lineage (NCBI taxonomy): Eukaryota > Metazoa > Chordata > Amphibia > Anura > Leptodactylidae > Leptodactylus > Leptodactylus fallax. Next base: position 8,695,355 of record CAMRHE010000024.1, read on the forward strand.
ATAGCTCTGTCTTACAACCTGCAATTCCTTCATGTGTTAACTGGCAATGATTACAGTAAAGCGCTGATTAACACATTTGTCTGTAGTTTTCTTAATTAACTCCAGATTGGCAGACAAAATTTATGAATCTATATAGTAATGTTACTACTGAAGCAGGAAATCCCAGGCTGGGTACAAACTGCTGAACTATAAAGACCATTAAAGATCTCCAAAGTCTCACATAAACACAATAGACACCTAAAAAGTGAAAAATATTAAAAGCTTTACATAGAAGGATGGTGAGATAAAGCTTCCCTGGCATTTTCCCAAAAATCTGTAATAGCTTATTCAGGAGGCTTAACCTCCAAAGCCAGTCTAGCTAACTACAGCCTTAAGGTCTAATCCAGGCATACCCCATCTGGAGAATGTCCTACATAATTCCAGAGCTTCCCACTCCGAGACATTTCCACCATGTTTTCTAACGTCCTCATTTGATCCCTTCAGATTTTCTAATGTGCCACAGCTTTCTTACAAAGGAGTCTGAGTGATAGTTCCATCATCAAAAACTACATCTAAATATTATTATTTAGAAAAACTTCTGTAACTAAACGTTTCTGCTTTAAATTTTGTAAACTTTTATAAAAATATTTTCATCTTTTTCATTCAGTTTCAGCAGTCCAGAATGGTTATTCCAACAGATAAAGCTAAAAATGAAGCTGGATTCTAAAAGCTAAATATTGAAAATAGCATTTAGGGATGAGTTATTCAAATACTGCTATAGATGCATTTACACAGCCTCTCTAATATAGGTAATAACTGCTATTGATTCTGAGGCTGGTTTCATACTACTGGTTTACAGTCTGTTGTTTGATATGCCATAATTTTTACTTTAATACCAAGTACAAAGCACTGTGGAGTGAAATCTCTGCTCTGTAAGGGCAGGGCTGATTTCAGCTTTGTTAGACTCCCTGCTCTGCTGTAAGGAGTCCTGGCAGTTGGGTGAGAGGGCAAGACTGGTCTGTTCTGTAGGAGTCCCTACCCTACAGTAAGGAGTCCAGGTAAGGGAGCAGAGCTTGTCTCTGCTTTGTAGGACTCCCTTTTCTGCTGTAAGGTAGTTGGGGAAGGCGCAGGACCTGCAATAGCGAAACTTGTATTGAACCATTTGCTTCTTAAAAGAATTAAAAGAGAATCAGAAAAAACTGTTGCATCATGCAGCTCTAGTAAGAAGCCCTGGAAAGGTGTTGAGCTAGAGCTCTATGAAATAATCTAGCAATCTACTGTTTAAGATATGAAAGTGAATCTGTGGCTTCTTCATAGCCAACATCTCTCTTCAATGGATAGCATATAGCTTTCGGCATACTAATCCTACTAATACCTACTGAACCAGTTAGCCATCGAGACTTCTGGAGACTTTAACTGGCTATAACTGACTGTTCATATTCATTCCATTTCATTTCATAGAATGTTACATCAGCCATCAGAATAACAAAAAATAATAAAAGATAGGATAGTTTAACATGCTAAGGTTCTAAATTCATTTTGACCTGTAGTTCATGAAATTCCCTGCAATGACTACTGCTGCTTTATACAATATTCTGATGAAAAGTAGGATGCCATTGTTTTTCCTGTGATATTAAGAGGTATATGTGGTAATCCCCATGCTTATTCACCACAATGCATATGAGCTTCAGGAAACAGTACATATAATGACCTTATACTTCCCATGAGATCTTCTTTTAGAACTACTAATGGTGTCCTATTAAGAAATCAAACTTTTTAGTACATTTTTTGATTTTTTTTCCTTTTCCATAAAAGACTACAAATCTTAATGACCTAAATAAACCTTTTTCATGTTTCTTAAGGAATCTCTTTCTGGCCATTAATGGTTTTCATTAATCAGTTCACACTTGACAAAGTAGAGAAAATTGATTTTATATGGTTCACAACTGACTGTAGGCTTTACGTGTGTATTTTACAATGAATGTGTAATAGTCTATATGAACACAGGCCTGTTCAAGTACATCATGGATATTATTCACTACAACTACTTTAACCCCTCTTACCTTTTGTAGTGCTCACTAGTATCTGGGAATGGAAAGAACACGAAACTTTTTGCATTATGCAAAACCTACGTTGTGAGGAAAAATTTTAGATTATTTCTGTAATTCAAAATTTCTGAATGATAAAGAATATCTACATGATATTAGCTTAGAAACTTTTCCTAGATCAGAACATAGATGGCTTATCATTAGGGGTCCAAGTTCCTGCACCCCCAGTCAATCTGCCATTTGAAGGGGCCATAGTGCTCACTCGAGTGCTTTAACCTCTTCATTGCTTACATTGATTTGTCTAGCTGCACACCTTTAGATATAGAAGTGGTAATGTGAAAGGGATAAAGCTGCAATTCCTGCACCAACACTACTATGTAGATGGTGTGCAGGTAGACAGACTACTGTAAACAATATACAGGCTGCATTGCTATGCCAAGTGCCAGAGTTTCTTTCTACAGGTGAACTGCAGGGGTGCCAAGAGTTGGACCTCTACTTGTCTGATTTTATGGTTTATTCTAATGACTTGCCATCAATAGCCTGATCCTGGAAAACTCATTAATGCCATTTATTGTGAAATGCATTACAGGATATCCCTCCTGACATTCTGGAGCAATTTTTCGTGACTGCTCCTCTGTTATTCCTCCTGGAATTTTCAGAATGAATTGGCAGCTGGGTTTTACCAGTTGGGTTGTGTCCCTGCACAGTGTAACATTGACCAATCAGTGCTGACAGTACCAGACTGTGTAGGGACTCACCTCTATGACAACAGGAATGGTAACGCCCCACATTTATTTATTATTACAAAATTGAGAGCTCTAAGAAAAAATGCATCAGAATTGTTATTTCTTAGGGAAAAGAGTTATTGACTAAACAATATATGTCAGGAGAAATGACCGATACTATTTAAGCTGACATATATTTTCACATGCCTCACCATCACAACTGTTGGATGATATACAGTTTTTCTGATCATCAGAAACACTGAATGTGACCCTTCTACATAGCCTGTATATTATGCCTATAATAGGATCATTTGTATGTGCCAGGTACATTATGCATTGTACTAAGTATATGAAGCTTTCCATTCTGCTCAAGTGGTTGTTGGATCAGCTCCATATATATCAACCTTTAGAAGCCTTCTGTGTGCAAATTACAATTACATTTATGCAATTACATAAATGCACAACTAATACAGAATTGTAAGGTTATGTTCACATGGCAGAATTTGTCGTGGATTTGGTGGTGGATTTTGCCCCCGAATCCGGGGCAGATTCCGACTGGAATCTGCCTCCCATTGTTTTTGATTGGAGGCAGAGATCGCAGCAGGACGTGGAAAAAAGAAGGGTCCTGCTTAATCTTGCCGTGAATTCCGCAGCTGATTCAGCCACGGAGTCCGCAGCTCAAGACTCCCTGCACTGCATCAGCATTCAGTCGCAGCCAACCGCAAGCGAATTCCTCTTAGTCCATACTTAAGATCAATAAAGAAAAACAAACATAGAACAACCAATCAGTCTGTAGCTTAAACACATAAGATACATTATTAAGCAGCCATAAGTAGGCAATTCAATTATCCCCAAAATTTTTAGTAATGCAAATACTTTATTATAGCAACATAGTCAAATCATAGTGTGACACAAGCTGTCAGATAACACAGTCTGTGAGATTTTGGATCCCCTATGACACAAGGTGATCAGAAGAACATTTTATGTCTCTCCTATCTTCAGAGTTATTTCTTCTTAGCAGTTAGGCTAAGGCCCCACGTTTCAGATATGCAGCATCTTTTGTTGCAGATATTGCTGTGACTTATTGAGCCAAAGTCGGGAGTGGATTTAACAGAAGGGAAATGTCTAAGTACTTCCTTTATATTTTCCATTCCTTTTCAAGCCACTCCTGACTTTGGCTCAGAAAAACGCAGCGAAATCTGCAACAAAAAACACTGCAGATAGGTCCTTAGTCTTAAATAGGAACTGTCACCTCTCCTGACATGTCTATTTTAGTAAGTACTAGTAAATCTCCAACCTTTTTTTATAATTCTACAAATTGTGTTGCTCCTCCGTTATTTCTCCTAGAAATTAATAAAACAAACTGACAATTGGTTGTTACTATTCCCCTTGTAAAAGCAGCATTTTCCCCAGAAATTTTCAGAGGGTATATGAACAGACAGTATTTGACATTACAATGTGACAAAGAATTAATGCATCAAACAATAGGAGTGAGGGACCTGCTTGCAAGAGCTTATAATCTATGAGGAGATAGGTGGACATAATAGGTAAGAGGGTTTGTTTGGTTCAATGGTCCAGCCATCTTTTAATAAATAAGGTCCTATAACTGAAGCTGTATGAGCCCGTCACCAGCTGCTATCTGATCAGATACTAAGTCCATGGAGTACAATGTAACTTCTAGATGGAGGTGTCAGGTTCTGAGGCATAAAAAATACAATATAAACTTATCACCCTCATTCATAATGCTGCACAACATTTCCTCCCTCATCTCTGTCTATAGACCAACCCGTACTCTCCGTTCACTCAATGACCTAAGACTAACATCCTCTATTATCAGAACCTCCCACGCTCGTATACAAGACTTCTCCCGAGTTGCACCACTTCTATGGAATGCTCTATCACGGACTATTAGATTAACTCCCAATTTCCACAGCTTCAAGCTTAAACTAAAGACACATCTTTTCAGACAGGGCTATCACAACTCCTAATGTAAACCCTTCCGTAGTTAGAATCCCTAAAACATACCCTCCTCTGTTTACGCTTCAACATTACCTCACAGGATATGATGCCATATCAGACTAACTTTATATGTCCAGGCACCATCTGCATGTTAAAGGACACAACTAGTGATGGCTCATACAGCTTTATATATGTGTAATAACAGTAACCTCTATTACACAATTGTCTGACCATTATATAAGCAATGCTACGTCTGTTGCCGCCCCTGCTACCTCCTGTGTCACCCCCTCTACCTCATAGATTGTAAGCTCTTGCGAGCAGGGCCCTCAGTCCCAGTGTGTGAATTGACTATTTCTTTGTAATGTATCTTTTTTGTCAGTACTTGAACCCTACAAGCTGTACAGTGCTGCGGAATATGTTGGCGCTATATAAATAAAATGTATTATTATTAAATGTATTATTATAAAGTAGAAAGCACAGTTTAGGGTAACAAATGTTAGCTTAGTGTGAGAAGATCTATAGAACAATATGATCAGGTCAAGTAATAAGCCTGCCTAAAAAGATGTCTTTTTAGGGCATGTTTGCAGCTGTTGTAGATGGGTATTAATCTGACAGTCCAGGGTAGAGCATTCCAGAGCACTGGTGCAGCTCGAGAAAAGTCTAGGAGACGGGAGTGGGATGTTCGGGTAACAGAGGATACAAGTCTAAGGTCATTGGCAGAACGGAGAGGACAGTTAGGATTGTAGACAGTGACGAGGGAAGAGATGTAAGGAGGCACAGTGCTATGGATGGATTTATGGGTGAGTGTGATCATTTTATATGGTTGTCTTTGGTAGATGGGCAACCAGTGCAGCGACTGATACAAGGTAGCTGCATCTGAGTACTGGTTTGACATAAATATTAGTCTGGCGGCTGCATTCGGGACAGATTGTAGAGGGGAGAGTTTAGTAAGAGAGAGCCTAATTACAAGAGAATTGCAATAGTGAAGACGAGAGAGAATCAGAGCAATAATAAGGGTTTTTGATGTTTCCACAGTGGGAAAAGGACAGATTCTGGAGATGTCATATATAACACATAGACAGCAGGCAAACTGCCTCTGACAGAAATGGAGATACCAAGGTTAGGTCAGTTAGTAGATGGAGGGAACACAAGAAGCTCAGTTTTTGAATTTCAATTTCAGCTAAAGAGAAGACATGATGTTAGAGACAGCAAAGAGACAGTGATTAGGGGTGATGTCAGGATGAGGTATATAGATGGGTGTTATCAGCATAAAAATGGTATTGAAAGCCAAATCTGCTGATGGTTTGTCCAATAGGAGATGTGTAGAAGGAGAAGAGGAGGGGACCTAGGACTGAGCCCTGAGGAACCCCAACCGCAAGGGGCAGAGGAGAAGAAATAGCACCAGCGAATGAAACACTAAATGAACGGTCAGAGAGATATGAAGAAAACCAAGAAAGAGTGGTATCCCTGAGGCCAATAGAGTAGAGCATAGTGAGAAGGGGTTGGTGGTCTAAGCTGTCAAATGCTGCTGAGAGATCCAGAAGAATAAGTAGTGAATAGTTCTCTTTTTAGATTTAGCCGTCAGGAGATCATTGGGGACTTTTGTAAGGGCCGTTTCTGTAGAGTGTAGTGCACGAAAACCTGATTGTAAGGGGTCCAGAAAAGAGTTAGCAGAGAGAAAGCATATTAAGCGGGAATAGACCAAGTGTTCCAGGAGTTTAGAGATGAAGGGGAGGTTAGAGACTGGTCGATTGTTAAGCAGCACAGGATGGGTCAGGGGATGTTTTTTTCAGTAGTGGGGTTATGACAGCTGACAGATGAATTTTCATTGTTCATTAATTTCAGCATCCATTTTTCTGACAAAAGGAAACATTTTTTTATTATATCAAGGGTCTGGAAATCAGTCAGTGCAGTAACAAGACCCCAGAGTACAATAATGGCACCAAAATGAACCGTAGGGCCAAACTTTATGAATATTAATTGATACAAATTTCGTGGGGGTTCTTTAAAAGCAGCTTGAGGCTTCCGGAGCATATTATACTGGGGGGAGGGGGCTCTTGGGAGCATATTTAACTGTGTGGAGCCAGCGTGAGGAGCATTTTATACTGTGTGGGGCCACTGAGGTGAGCATATTATACTGTGTGGGGCCACTGTGTGGAGCCTATTATACTATGTGGGGCCACTGTGGAGCATGATACTGTGGAGGGGCTCTGGGGAGCATATTATACTGGGGGGCATCTGGGGAGCATATTATACTGTATGGGACCACTGTGGGAAGCATATTATACTATGAGGGGCCAATGTGGAACATTATACTGTGAAGGAGCTAGGTGGAGCCAATTATACTGCGGAGGGGGCTCTGGGGAGTATATTATACTGTGCGGGGCCATGGTGGAGCATTATACTGTGTGGGTCCCCTTCACTATTTACATTGCACTCCATCTGTTTATAACAACCATGCAATGTTAATACAGGCTGTAATTACATAGCACGATCACTATAAAACAGATACTGTACTGTGCAATGTAAATAGTGAAGGTGTCAAACCGCAGGGGTCCTGGGTGTTGGACCTCCACTGATCTCTTAGACTGTTAGAACCTTGCAGATCAGCTGTTTCCTGAAGCTCGTAGCTACCAGCATTATTTACATGCCGGGCACTGTGCTACTCACTCACTGTATTCTTAATAACCACAGTTATGGATCCTATAGTTGTATTCCTTTCAAGCATCTGAGATATCTGCAGCAACCATAACCATCTCTATCTAGAATCAACGTAGGGAGGAGGTAGGGAGCTCTGGTCAAAGTTTCCAACAGGGCCCACAAAACTTTAGTTACACCACTGCCACTATTATATATTATACTGTGTGTAAGGGCCACTGAGGGACATTATACTTAGTGAAGGGGTCACTGTGGGACATTATACTGTGTGTAAATGGGGAGTTTTACTGTGTGAGGGCCAGTAAAAGGGGTGCCAGGAAAGGGGATACTATGCCATGTAGGGTGGGGGGGGGCAAGTCAAAATCTTTCTGTGGGACCCAGTCTTTTCTAGTTAAGCCTCTTAAACCAGTACAGTTCTTTTGTAGGTGGGAAATAGATTGGGGAATTTAGGGGTGAGCCTAAATTATCTGGCGTAGATTTCAGGTATAACTTTTGGCAGTTTTCTAGCATACATTAACGTGAATATGCTGGGCTGAGGTCCCGCTTCCATCCCAGCCTGCTCTGCTCATTTTTACAAAAAGAATTGAGTGAGACTCAGAATACCGAAGTGGTGCATCTCTGACACAGAAAAGGACGCTGTGCCAAATGTACCAGAAAACTGGCATAGATGGGTTAATAAATTCCCTCCATTGTGTTCAGTGTAAGCAATCCTCTGCAAACTAAGCATACATTTTAACCTTCAGTACACTTTGTAGCAAACTGATTTGCTAGCTTACAGAGTAGTTAGTTGTGTATCAGATTTTAGACTTTTCTTACAAAGCTCTAAACATGTAGAATTTTACAAAGTATATTAGAAAGTGTTCTTTCTTTCTTTTTTTTTTAACAGGACTCTTGTTAAGCTGGGTGACAACCTATATGAGAGATAAAAAAGTTGTAAAGTTTCTTAGATACGTATAATGTGAATAATGTCAGCAATGTACCTTTCAATTTGTCTCTTGGGAGGAAATTATTGAAGTTTCTGCATAGTTTTCCATTTTTCATCAGAAAGACTATAATGCCCCTATACAAAGTTTTGTAGAGGCATTATAGAGATATTTCCATCTCGGAATTTAGGTCTATATCCAAAGGTTATGCCTAAATACATGATATGTGTGGGTCCCACCTCTGAGGTCTACATCTGTCTCAAAAACAGGGCCCATGTACATGGTAATCTATAGTGATTACAGTATGGAACAGTATGTCACTGGGAGGCATTGACTCCGGGCAGCATAGATATCTATAATGTTAGGAGTCACTCTCCCCGTACATTGTTCAGGCTGGGAAATCCAGCACACATATGGACCGAACTTCACGTGTGAATTCATACTTAGAGTGAGTGGGGCCGTACATGGATTGGAGTGTCACTGCAATGTTTACATGGATGCTGATAATTCCCACGATATGAATATTTGCATTATGGGAAACATGATTCATTGCATTGCATTTTCAAAGCTGAGGTTTTACTGACCTGGGCTTTTATCATAAGCAACGATAATAATAATAATAATAATACTAATTCTAACACCTTCTTGCCAAATGACATGTCACACTTGCAAGACCTCACCCAATTTTCTACTATTGCAGACCTAGGCGGTGTGCAGACACACAGCTGCTACTTTGAATTTAAATTTTACTCCAAAAAGAGGTTCAAAGTTTAATGGTCACAGCCAATATAGCTCATCTATAACATGAGGTCACCTTTAGCTTTTCTCTAGGGCCACTTTAAGTTTACAATCCGACCCTGATTTTCACCATTATTTAGTTGTCTGCCTCTATTTCACATTGCAATGTATAGTTGATATGCAGACACATTCGTTTACTATAATTATAAAGTTTTTTGTGGTATGTGTTACCTTTATATTGAGCATCACTATGTCTATTCCTGTTTTGTATGTCACATTATTTGGTTTGTCCACATTATCTAAAACAAAAAAAAGTAAGCTATAAAAATTTGACAGGGGATTTAAACATTTAATGTGAGCCCTGATATAAAAGATTGGTATTCCAAAATCAGTGGCAGATGTTATACTCAAATAAAATATTCCTAACATAAACAGTTCAAAGTTATTGGATCTCTACCCGCTAAATCTCTCACTTGTAAGTCATTCATAAAGATATCATTATTACTCCCCTATTATTCTACCATTTTTTTCTTTTTATTATCATTATTATTATTTGTATTTTATTATAAAGAACTCTGTAGTCTTCTTTGCTCATCAAAATTCCAATGTTTCTGAAGCATGCAAACATGGAAGAAAGCTGCTTGGCACAGACCTAATTATACTGTTATTGTGTGAAGCTTGCGCTTAGATGTGGTACCAGTGGCAAAGACTATAGAAGTGAACAGGAAAAACAATAAATTTGGTCTTTCCTCTCTAGCAGATTTAACATGTGAGATTTCTTTTGAAGATTATGAGAAAGCATGCTGACTGTAATGTGCATTGTAGTAATTAGCTGGCTATGGCATACTACCCTTTATCTTTAGAGATAGTGTATATATTCCAGTATAGAACTTTTCTTTATTGTTCGTCACTCTGTTTTTAATCAAAATTATGTTCTAATGTACATAGAGTTAAGCAAATTGGCAAACTGTTTGCTATACTAAGGCTACGTTCACATCTGCACCAGGGTCTCCAGTGTCCGCCTGAAAATTGACTAAGGAAAAAGATCTGCATGGAGGACTTTTTCCTCCGTCATATTTAGTTTTAGGCTTATACCCCACGTAGTGGGCCGCAGCAAAAAAGCGCTATGGGAAAAACCACGTCAGCAACGCATCACGGTTTTTCCCATGTTCGTTTCTTTTGCTTGGGCCCTTCCTATAACCTTATTACTATACTATAGTTTATCCTTGCTCAAAAGAACTTTATTTCCTGAGCCTTCCACTTCTCCCATTTGCCCCATACCTTTCTTTTTTGACTTTGATATAATTTTGCTGTTTCTCTTCACCATGTCTTTTACTGCATGTCCAGCCTATTATTGTACAATTGTTTGTTATACTCTTATCTACCCTTATATTTTGTATTTATCCGTCATATTATATGTCTTATTCATTACATGCCATTTTCTCTACCGATCACACTTGATAAAAGTCATTCATTGACTGAAACATTGTTAATGGATGTGTTACACAGAATTTCTTAATAACTGCTTATTGAATGGCTATGTGTATAATTTCACACTTTGTTCACTTATATATCCATTGAATAAACCACATGTGATTCAAACTTCCAGAACAAGTGTGTGCCATGGTTTTTTTAAGGCATAAATTGAGTCAGGATATCTGCCAATTTCAATATCGAGATATGTAATCGAGGTCTGCGAGACCTTAACTAGTATGTCTGGCAGGGGGAATACTGAAGTCCTCAGCAAGAAATAAAACAGTTTGCACCTGTTAATGTATACTTCAAAGCCAGAGTGTTACCCAAAAAGAAGGGATAAGCTAAAAGGCCCTGGGCATGTCTCTAGAGGGGTTTTCTAGAAAAAGTATCAGATTGTTGGCTTATAGTGCCATTGTTATTCAGGCAGATACCACTTAGATCCCCTCAATATCTGAGGTTGTTTGCAGGAGCAATTGTAGTGGCTGAATGGCTAACGTAAATAAGAGGAGAGAGCGCACTTCTGGCAGGTTTCTCTTTGGAGGGTAAACACTGTTGACAAGAAGCCTTGCCCAGAAGAGGTATATAATGTTCTCAAAAATGTCTATTAGAAACTAGAGAAATCAATCCCATCTATCACGATGCCCAACCATCCACAGATGATATTATTAAAGAGGACCTTTCACGTCTTCATGTATATGCGGTTTTACATACCGCTAGAAAGCCAACAGCGCGCTGAATTCAGCCCACTGCCGGCTTTCCCGGTATGTGCCCCGGGGCTGGAGATATCGGGGGTCGTAATTTCACAGTTCACCGTCAGAAGGGCGTTCCTGACAGTCTAGCTGCGCTGTGAGGAATGCCCTCCCTGACTGTACTCGTTCATAGACTTGTACTGGGGGGGCGTTCCTCACAGCTCAGCGTCATCACTAGGCTGTAAGGAACATCCCCTCTGACAGTACAGTGCTATGGACGAGTACAGAGAGGGGGTGTTCCTTACAGCCCAGTGATGATGCTGAGCTGTGAGGAACACCAGTTCTATGGAAGAATACTGTCAGGGAGGGCATTCCTCACAGCACAGCTAGACTGTCAGGAACACCCTTCTGATGGAGAACCGTGAAACTACGCCTACCGATATCTCCAGCCCCAGGGCACATATCGGGAAAGCCGACACTGCACTGAATTCAGCGCACTGTCAACTTTCTAGTGGTATGTAAAACAGCATATGCATGAGGACGTGAAAGGTCCTCTTTAAATTATTTTTGGCGTCTATTGCCAATATGACTGGAGATGGGTGAGACATTGGCCTCATCTTCACCGTATCCAAAACTGTCAAAACCTTTCTGATGTTGGACACTGCTGATCTACTATGAAAAAATCCTTACCTGTGCCGGAGAGATCAGTCTCGGTTGCAGAGGGGTCAGCCTGTCCGCCATTATCTTAGGTACTAGTTTTATATTATGCTGGACTCCACTGGGATTGACACCCCCATCATGTATGAATTATAAGCAACTTAGTGTTGGGGATATATTGGACATTAGGATTTTGTAGAATTCCCTGAAGAATCCATGAGGGCCAGGAGTGTTTTGCAATCTCAACCCAGAAATCGCCCACTGCAACTCCTCCACAGATATTGCGGCATTTAAAAAGGAACTGACACCAAGTATAAAACACTAAATGCCATACATCATTTGATTCTCACTGTAGCCCCTGGACAATTTGGCATTTATTTTTTTTTAAAGTTCATCTACCAGTTCAAAAGATACGACTGCTGGTAGGTTATACACACGTGGACAAAATTTTTGGCACCCCTCGTTTAATGAAAGAAATACCCACAATGGTCACAGAAATAAAAATGCTAAAATGCTATGAAAATGAACAAATGAAAGTCAGACATTACTTTTCAACCATGCTTCAACAGAATTTTTTAAAAAAGAAAACTCATGAAACAGGCCTAGACAGAAATGATAGTTCCCTTAACTTAATATTTTGTTGCACAACCTTTTGAGGCAATCACTGCAATCAAACGATTCCTGTAACTGTCAATGAGACTTCTGCACCTCTCAACAGGTATTTTGGCCCACTCCTCATGAGCAAACTACTCCAGTTGTCTCGGGTTTGAAGGGTGCCTTTTTCAGATGGCATGTTTCAGCTCCTTCCAAAGATGCTTAATAGGATTTAGGTCAGGGCTCATAGAAGGCCACTTCAGAATAGTCCAAAGTTTTCCTCTTAGCCATTCTTGGGTGTTTTTAGCTGTGTGTTTTGGACCATTATCCTGTTGCAAGATCCGTGACCTGCGACTGAGACCAAGCTTTCTGACACCGGGCAGCACATTTCTCTCTAGAATCCATTGATAGTCTTGAGATTTCATTGTACCCTGCACAGATTAAAGACACCCTGTGCCAGATGCAGCAAAGCAGTCCCAGAACATAACAGAGCATCCTCCATGTTTCAAAGTAGGGACAGTGTTCTTTTCAAGATATGCTTCATTTTTCCGTCTGTGAACATAGAGCTGATGTGCCTTGTCAAAAATTTCGATTTTTGTCTCATCTGTCCATAGGACATTCTCCCAGAAGCTTTGTGGCTTGTCAACATGTAGTTTAGCAAATTCCAGCTTTGTCAGATTCAAGTTATTTCTGTGACCATTGTGGGTTTTTCTTTCATTAAACGAGGGGTACCAACAATTTTGTGCACGTGTGTAGAACTGGACTTACTTACACAACCCAGGGGCACAAAAGACAAACAATTTAAAGTAGCAGCCTCTGGGATACTGCACATGGTCACAGGGGAAACAGCTGATCTAGGGTGCTCCTGACAGACTCCCACTGATCTAAAATTGATGTTCTATGTCATGGGTAGGACATCAATTCTGAAACAGTAGATAACTATTTTAAGCAAAAATACACCATAAATAAAATCAAGGATAGAAAAAGCAAAGCCAATTTAAAATGGCAAAATAAAAAAAATACAAAAAAGTGCAATACAGCTCAACTTCAGAAGGTTCCAAAAATCAATAATCCTCTTACATACAAATCCACCTATTCTAAAAGATAGCCAACACGCCAAAGATCAAAAAGTAGACTACTTTATTAATAATCAAAAACTGTTAACAATCGGTATGATACAGAAGTAAAAGCCAATGCCAAGCGTCTAGCTTTCTAGTGTAAATTTGCAGCCATTTATTTTAATGTTATACATGGCTGTAAGTGGTCCAACACAATTTTTTGTTTGTTTCTTTCTCTTTAGAAACAGGAACATCCTAGTGTACATAAACTGTGCCAGGATTGGTGTACAATTGCCTAAGTGGTCTACACATATCTTTAAATTACACCACAGACTGTCCCCTCCATACATCTCTGACCTAATCTCTCGATGCTTCCTCTTCTTTTCTCTCCTCTTAATCTGCTGCTCGCAGAAGCATCTCCAAGGTTTCTCCTGTGCATCACGTGTACTCTGGAATCTGCTGTCCCAACACATCAGGTTGCCATCCAACCTTAAATCCTGCTGATACTGCAATACCATCTTAATAGCTTCTAGCCTCACCTACTATCTCCTTTCTTCTTCTCTTATAGATGGCAATGACAAAGTCTGTAAAGCAAGCGTTGCAGAATATTTTGGTACTATATAAGCAAGCTAAATAAAATGGTAGACCTATGTGAGCAAGGTGTTCTCTTCATCTGTACCAGTTGGTCACCATTTTAGTTTATTCTACCTGTATTATATTTATAAACTCTTTTCATATTTACAGTGCCATGGAATTAATAGTGCTCTAAAATAAATAATAATAATCGCCACAAAAATCTTTGAGCTGAATTGAAATACCAAGTGTAACTAGCACTTGGACAATCTTCCCCACGTTGCGGAAACGGAGCTTTTATTGTTGCAGATTTTGTTGCGGTTTTTTGAGCCAAAGCCAGGAGTGGATTGAGCAAAAGCGAGACATATAAGAGCTTCCTAAATATTTCTCATTCCTTTTAAAGCCATTCTTGGCTTTGGCTCAAAAAAGGCAACAAAATCTGCAACAACAAAAAGTCGCGTTTCCGCAAAGTGGGGCCCTAGCCTTAAAGGGATTTTCATTCTTGGGCTTCCTTCACAAGAACATTGTGGTTTTTACTGTCCACAAACACTGATCCTCAAGCTGTGTCTTGGCCCAAAAGAAATGCATGTGTCCGTGCTTCGATCCGCAATTGTGGATTTGCAATTGTGGATCAAAAGTAGTTTTGTGAAGGATGCCTTAGAAAAAAAAAATATCTTTTAACCTCTTTTTTAATTAATTTATTTTTTAAAAACAACTTTCTTTGGTATTGCTATTCAATTCCATTCACCTGAATGGGGATAAGCAACAGCACTAAACACAGCCCAGGGATAGACATAGCGTTGTTTCTGAAAAAATGGATCTGATTTCCAATCCTAGACCACTTGTATATCCTGGATAACAGTGTATATGAATGAGCTCTGCAAAAAAAAAATTCTTCCTCAACATTTGTATAAAACAACAAAGCGACATAGCTTTGGCAGACTTTAAGATTAAACTGTAGTTGCAGCAGCAGCCACCATAAAACTCACAGTCCACTGACTACAAATTCCCTGGTGTTCTGGTGTCCATTGCCACAGGCTGTTCGGTCACATTACATGCTTTGGTCCTTGGAACCTATGCACCCCACGTGACATATCGCTGGAGAGGGACTGGTGACCCATCACCGATCCCTCTCCAGTGACCGCCTAATTGGCCTCAGCGGTCACATGTGGTGCAGGGGGAATGAGGCACAGTGCGCGACTGAATTCCTCTTTAAGAATAATGTCCCATAGTGCACACAGTATAATGTCCCAGATTGCCCCTCACACAGTATAATGTCCCATAGTGGTCCCTTCACACAGTATAATGTGCCAGATTGGCCCTCACACAGTAAAATGTCCTATAGTGGTCCCTCCACACACTTTAACGCCCTATAATGGCCCCACTGAACCCGAAATATTTGGGAGTTCGCTACCCATGAATCATTATTAGACCCTGGGATCTTTTCAGAGTATAATGATCAGAGTCCCCAGGGAGGTGATTGAACATAACGTTTTTACTCACCTCTCCTAGCTCCAGGGCCCGTCTTCTGACAAATTCATGTCTTAGAGACATCAAGAATGACATCAGAGCTGGCGTAACGTCATGTGGGTGAGGCCGGTGTCATTTTGCATCATTGCGCCGACGTGACCACTGAGGCCCAATCACAGGTCTCAGACATCTTTCATGACATCTCAAAGACCAGAAGAGGCCAGAAGACCCATATCATAGCTCAGGAAAGGAGAGTAATACTTTTATTATGTTTGGCTATTAGACTGGGGTAATATGACCTCCACGTCATCTCCACTCCTTTTTTACAGACTTTATTTCTGTATATCGTCTTATTACATAAATGACTAATAATTGAGAAACACAATTGGAAATACTTCTTTGGTGGACCTATGTGGCTATATCAATAAACTACTTACAAAGCAATATATTAATATATTTCTATTATTGACAGAATACAGATTGAAGATGAATGTTTGCAGTTAGGTGACCTAGGAATACCCCTATTATTTAATCAGTACGGGAACAATGGAGGAACAGTTTTCAAAATAGCTGAACAATGTCAACAAACAAAAGCTTTTACTGGGTCCAGGCCTTCCATGGCCCAAGGATCAGCTGCAGGACATGTGAAAAAGAAGCTTTCCTTATCTCCTGACACTGTGGAAAAACTTTACCTGCAAATTGAGCTTTGTGTAAAAGGAAGTCATCATTCACACTAATGGGCTCCATCAGTTGGCTTTCACTGTCTCAAGATACCCCTCAGCATATGCAAGAAATGTGTTAAGCCATCAACAGCATTCTTCTAGTGTCACGCCACTACAGAAGGACTAATACACTGGCGTGCAAACAAATAAATGTGTACTCATTAACAAAATAGTAGACATGAATGATTATATCTTCATAATTGATAATGGTAACACTATGTGTATTAGTTATTTCCTTTTAAGTCAAGCACAAATTGTATGAAACAGAAAAAAAGTTGTGGGTATTATTTGTTTCAAGCAGTAAGTGATATTATTTTACATGTGAGACCCATAGGTTTTAAAGTGGCTGTGTGATGTCCATTCCAGAAACAGATGATGTGAATAAACACTGAATAGGGCCTTCAATGGAACAACAAGGCTGCTTTTCACAGACGATGGGTTAGTAAAAATGGCAATGTCATGTGAATAAAGCCTTAAACTCGTTGCGGTTTTTCTTACTCCTATTAAATATGTAGGGAAAATATTTGCGTTTATTCAGTTAAAATTAACATACTGTGTTTTCCAAAAACACATGCATTTTTGAAAACACAGCTTTTCCTCTGCTTTTTTTCCAAAATGTGTACTGTAAAACACAGCAGTTTTTTTTAGCTGAATTTCCATAGCAGCCAAAAACGCTGCTTTTCCACAACATAGAGACTTAACCAGGGGCTTTTCTATTGATGACCTTAGGATAGTTCATCAATATTAGCTTATTGAAGGGCCAAACAAGCAGAGCCAAAAATAACACAGTTCTACCCTCAGTGGCCCAGCATTAAAGTGAATGGAAGTGAGCTGCAGTACCATTTTGGGCCACTACAAAGTGTGCAGAGCTGTGCTAATTCCATCACTGTCACAACCTCTACAATCAGCTGATCAGTGGAGGTGCCCAAGCTGATATTGATGACCTATGATAAGGATAGGAAACATCCCAGAAAACCCCTTTATTATGATTGATAGAATGACTGATAGATGGTTAGGAGATAAATGAACAGATGGAAAGTCAGGATCTCTATGTAATATCTTTATTTTTCAGACAATACTAAAATCCAACTGCATGTGATGAATACATCTCACGTTGAAGAGTAAACTAAATCTGCAATTTACTGCTTTGAAGCTGTAATGTAATAAACTTTGGGTAAGGCCTTATGCACACAGCAGAGTGGAGTGCAGAGGACTGCCTCGAGGCACATGTAGTCCTTCACCTCCTTACTTCCTGCATGGTGATCTGTGCGTATTGTATCACAAATTTATTTAGGGGTGTATAACTACACAATACAGCTTTTGATGGTGTATGCCACATACAAAGTTTCAGGTACAGTCCTATAAACCTCTGTGGCTGCTCCTTTATTGCTCCATACTGCACAGAGGTTGTACAGAGCCTTAGTCCAGCTATGTGTGTAAGGCCATCAGATGCTACAGTAGTTTTAAAGACCTAATACACATTAGAGCAAAGTTGGTCAAACCCTTCGATTTCAACAGCACTGCCCTACTATCTGAATATGTATGAGGGTTCCGTATCAAGAGAAAAAGGATTGGGCACAGCACTTGGCCCACCAGAGGATCTTCCGGTTTGCCCAGGCAGGGCCGAAGCCCAGTGTCATGTGCCACCAGGCCCCTTTCAAATAGAAGCCTGCCCAGTTGAGTAAAAATAACTTGTCCTAGGCGGGTGTCCAGCAGTCCCCGGCATCATCTTCTGGCCATTTCTAGTCCGCAGCTGACGTCACACATCCCTGGAGTCACCACTGAAGCATTTGATTGGGCCTCATCGGTTATGTAGGGTGCACTGTGTCATAACATCAGCATGCCCCACGTGACCACTGAGGCCCAATCACAGGCTTCAGCAGTGACTCCCAGGACGTTTGACGTAGGCCGCAGACCTGAAGAGGAAGTCAGAGAAAGTGTAACAATGCAAGGATTCCCAGGAGGAGTGAACCAAGGTGAGTATAAATGAAGAGACCCAATAGTATAATAGTAGCACTGAAATAAACTAAAGGGCTTCGTCTGCAGTGGCCCGAGGCTCGTGGGAGCCTATAATACAGTGTGAAGATGCTGGGGAGCATTATGCTGTGGTGCACTGTGGAGCATTATACTGGGGGAGGACTGTGGGGAGCCTATTATACTGTGTGGGGCCACTGTGGAGCATTACACTGTGTGGGGGTTCTGGGGAGCATTATACTGAGTAGGGCTACTATGGAGCATTATATTGTGAGGGTTCTGGAGAACATTATACTGGGTGACTCTCGGGAGCATAGTATACTTTGTGGGGCTGCTGGGGAGTATATAATACTGTGAAGGGCCACTGTGGAGCATTATATTGTGGTGGGGCAGGCTCTGGGGAGCATACCATAAAGTGTGGAGTCACTGTGAAGCATTATGTGTGGGGAGCACCAGAGAGCATTATATATACTGTGTGGGATACATCAGGTAGGAGGGGAGCCCACAAATTTTTACAGTATTGGGCCCTAAAATTCCTGATGGCATCCATGTGTGCTATGCCTGTATCACAGTTCCCTCACAAAAATCTTGTGCATGCATGGGGTGCTCCATGGTCATTTCATTAGTTTTCATACAGTAATGTGCATGAACCAGCCATGGAGCTATTGGAGCATGCACAGTACACAGAGGCATAGCTAGCAGGGGGAGGGGCGCAAACACGCACAAAAATTTCAACGGTATCGGCATCTACAGAACACCGTTACACTTGAAATACATGGTAGAGCAGGAAGCTGTTAGCTTTCTGCTCTGCCATTCTATAACTTGTAGGCCAAAGGTCTGTAGTGGCTTGCAGCAACAGCTAAGACATTAGCGTCTCAACGCAGGCAGGCACAATGACATCACTACATAGTGATGCCTGAGCCGGGAAGTAGATGTCCTTTGATGAAGGGACCTTGTAGGCTGCAGTCCTGAAGTGGCTTCCAACCTGCAAGATACAGCAAGAAGAGGCAGCAGTGGCAAATCCGTGCAAGGGAATCGGAGGCAGGAGAGTATTATTGTTATTTTTCTTTCTTTCTTTTTTTTTGGGGGGAAGGAGCAGTGGGGGCCTTAATAATATTAAGGGTCCATAACCATATAAGGGGTCTTTAGGGCAAGCAGGTTCATTATTAATATAAGGGGGTTATTGGGAGGTAGTGTTTATGTAAGGTGTAAGAAGATATTAACCACTGGAGTATTGGATTATACCAATTTAAGGTGGGCATTATTGATATAAAGGGGTTGTCCAGAAATTACAGTACTTGGGAAGGAGGCCAGGGAAGGTGAAACATAAAAAAAAAAAAAACATACTCACTTGTCCTCAGTAGCTTGTTCCAGTGGAAGTCGGAAGTTGCGGGTGTGAGTGATGTCCCAGGTGCTTTCCTGTAGCCGCTGAGATCACTGTTCAGAATCGGACACATTTTCGGTTTTTTTTTTGTACATGCGTTTTTGAGGCTATAACATTTTTTTTTCTTTCAGGTTATTCAAATAAGTTTTGGGACTTTTTTTCAGTGACAAATAGAGCTTTATTTTTATGTCATTTTTATTTTTGCATGTTTTTTTCTTTTTTTAGGTATAATGTAAGCAAAAAAAAAAAGGGAAATAAGTCTCTTTTTCACATTTTTCAATATTTTTTTATAGCACAAAGTGCTACTACACAACTTTTTAAAATAGTATTCCCTATGCCCTGTAGTGTTGCGTCACGGAGGATGGGGCTAGAACCTGTGATGTTGGTGTGGTTTTAACTTTTTAGTTAATTACTCTACTTTTTTGCCTATTTGTTTTTGCTTTTTATTTATTTATTTTTTGAATGATTGATTTACATTGTGCCCCCCAGAAAGTGAATCTTATCAGTCCTTTTGGCTGGGGCTGATACACATAGCCCCAGTTACAAGAGTAATGCAACAACCTATCCCTGTACAGGTACATCCTTGCAGAGTTAAGAGCGGACCATCTGAACGTATATAGTCTATGGGTAGTCCGGAACTGGTTAAGGGGCATACAGGAGTATTATTAGGGAAGACACAGGGGGTTTTATTGATTGAAGTCAGCATACAGGAGTATTATTAATTGGGGGGCATTATTAATTGAGGGGCACTATTCATTTTAAGGGGTTGTCACCTTTGCTTGCATACAGTGCGGCTACAGCAAGATGTCACAACAGCGGAACCGAGGCAGCCCAACACTGTATGCTGCTGTACTGTTGAGATCGGTGATTGGCTGCAGTAGTCTCGTCAACTTGACATCACATCTGCAGCCTCTCCATATACAAATACTGCAGTGAAGGTGCTGGTTGGCTCAGCGCAGGAACAGAGGGGAGGATGCAGGTAATGTCAGTGTATTTTTATTTATAACCCTGGCTTACTACCTGCATTAATATTTCTGATCCCGAACAATCCCTTCAAGGGGCACAGAGGAGGTATTAAGTAAGGGGTCGCAAAGGGGAACTTTTAATTTAAAAATAAATATGGGAGTCATCATTCATTTACATGGGATTTTTATATCATGTATTTTATAATTGGGGGTAGCAGCAGGATGTGGGTCAGGTGTCTGGAAAAGTGAGGAGCCAAAGATGTCTGTGTTGCAAACTTTACAGAGACAAGTCATGGCTGGAAGAAGTGGTAGTCTGGATGGAAGAGACGAGAAATGCGAAAGATTATAGTCAGAGACATCACCTGTACTGTAAGTCACAACATTCCTGTACTTTGTAGAACCGGTATCTACCACTAGACAGTCAGTGTAAAGTGATAATATTGATATACCTGGCCCACTTGAACATGTTTGCCCCCCCCCCCCATGCTGAACCCCTAGCAATGCCGCTGACAGTACTATAGGGGATGACAATACAGGGAAAATGCCCAGTAATGTTCAGCACTTGTTGCCAGGTAGTCAGCACATATGCAAGATTTCAGTGAATGAGCCTGTAGTGTAGGCTATTACCAGGAAACTGTTGGCTGGGCCCCCAAAACAAGTTCCTCTGGTGAGCCCCAGGCACTTCAGCCTGACACTGATTGAGCATGTCAAATTTCAACACCTTTTGTTCTCAGGAAAGATAAACAGTTGCAAAAGGTGTCTGGCAAAAAACATTACTGTAAATATGTTCTTAAACATTCAGAAATCTATATATTGGGAAATGTAAGGATCCATGTGATTTGTATTCAGTTATGTCATAAAGGTGGTTACCAAAATGATTTTACATGCACATTAACCCCTGTTTTCAAATATTTTACTAAAGTTTAAACCAGTAGCAAACAATAAAACAGTGAATGTGAATTTATATTCTTGTACAGAGGTATTTCTCATGGAAACAGTCAAATTTCATCACTTGTTTTTTTTAGTTTAACAAATACGATTTTCCTTGTGAGCTCCAAAGAAATTGAAAATCTATTTACAAGTGAAATAAAAACAAGAACATATGGCTGAATGATAATACCCTATTTAAGATTGTTAATAACTCTGCCCTGCCTATAAGGGAAGACATCTGGAGGGGCTACGGATTATGCTGGAGGACTGCATTATTTAATAAGACCAAGCAGTTTCCACTATTGGAACACGGCTATAACCTGATAATTATAACTAATATGAGTTCTTAGAACTCATACCTATTAAAATATAATTAAAACAATCTGGAACACAGTCTGAAACATGTAGAGTGAAGGATACCTTCATGAGAGTCTTCATGAAAGTTTTACAGAGCAATCACTACTGACAACTGTGAAATCGCACCTTTAATTTAAGCAAGCCTCCTGCCACCTAGCACTTGTTCTTGGATATTGAATTGCATTTTCCGTGGATCACGTTACAGCAGAACAATGTCCCTCTACAAGCAGGTAGTCATGTATCAGATAGCGGAGGTCTAGTTGTACATCTGAAACACACAACCATGTAGACATAGCCCAAAACATATTAGAAGTTGGACAGACAGTTACATAGCTTAATGACTTCCATAATAAGGGGATCAGTTAGCCTATAGATATGATTGTATCCATGCTATCCTCTTCCATAAAGATCTGCATTCATTTAATAATGAACTCATGATTATATATTGCATCCCATGTTAAAGTGACTTACACACATCAAACACAGAGGTTTAACCACAGGAAGTTAGCCAATAAAATGTTTCCGTTCTGTTCAGTCTCTGTTGGTTTATATTAATTCCTTCTAACATGAATCAAGGGTGTCACAATTGCTGCACTAAAATGATACATTAATCAAATAGATAGATAGATAGATAGATAGATAGATAGATAGATAGATAGACCAATAGTATTCCCAACCTGTGTACATATACAGTGGGTACAGAAAGTATTCAGACCCCTTTAAATTTGGCACTCTTTGTTTCATTGCAGCCATTTGCTAAAAGCAAAAAAGTTCATTTTACTTCTCATTAATGCACACTCAGCACCCCATCTTGACAGAAAAAAACAGAAATGTAGATATTTTTGCAAATTTATTAAAAAAGAAAAACTGAAATATCACATGGTCATAAGTATTCAGACCCTTTGCTGTGACACTCATATTTAACTCACATGCTGTCCATTTCCTTCTGATCCTCCTTAAGATGATTCTACTCCTTCATTGGAGTCCAGCTGTGTTTAATTAAACTGAATGGACTTGATTAGGAAAGGCATACACCTGTCTATATAAGACCTCACAGCTCACAGTGCATGTCAGCAAATGAAAATCATGAGGTCAAAGGAACTGCCCAAGGAGCTCAGAGACAGAATTGTGGCAAGGCACAGATCTGGCCAAGGTTACAAAAGAATTTCTACAGTACTCAAGGTTCCTAAGAGCACAGTGGCCTCCATAATCCTTAAATGGAAGAAGTTTGGGACGACCAGAACTCTTCCTAGACCTGGCCGTCCAGCCAAACTGAGCAATCGTGGGAGAAGAGCCTTGGTGAGAGAGGTAAAGAAGAACCCAAAGATCACTGTGGCTGAGCTCCAGAGATGCAGTAGGGAGATGGGAGAAAGTTCCACAAAGTCAACTATCACTGTAGACCTCCACCAGTCGTGGCTTTATGGCAAAGTGGCCCGAAGGAAGCCTCTCCTCAGTGCAAGACATATGAAAGCCCACATAGTTTGCCAAAAAACACATGAAGGAATCCCAGACTATGAGAAATAAGATTCTCTGGTCTGATGAGACAAAGATTGAAATTTTTGGCATTAATTCTAAGCGGTATGTGTGGAGAAAACCATGCACTGCTCATCACCTGCCCAATACAATCCCAACAGTGAAACATGGTGGTGGCAGCATCATGCTATGGGGGTGTTTTTCAGCTGCAGGGACAGGACGACGGGTTGCAATTGAAGGACAGATGAATGCGGCCAAGTACAGAGATACTCTGGAAGAAAACCTCTTCCAAATTGCTCTGGACCTCAAACTGGGCCGAAGGTTCACCTTCCAACAAGACAATGACCCTAAGTACACAGCTAAAATAACAAAGGAGTGGCTTTTGGAACAACTCTGTGACCATTCTTGACTGGCCCAGCCAGAGCCCTGACCCCAACCCAATTGAGCATCTCTGGAGAGACCTGAAAATGGCTGTCCACCAACGTTCACCATCCAACCTGACGGAACTGGAGAGGATCTGCAAGGAAGAATGGCAGAGGATCCCCAAATCCAGATGTGAAAAACTTGTTGCATCATTCCCAAGAAGACTCATGGCTGTACTAGCTCAAAAGGGTGCTTCTACTCAATACTGAGCAAAGGGTCTGAATATTTATTACCATGTGATATTTCAGTTTTTCTTTTTTAATAAATTAGCAAAAATATCTACATTTCTGTTTTTTTTTTCTGTCAAGATGGGTTGCTGAGTGTACATTAATGAGAAATAAAATGAACTTTTTTGCTTTTAGCAAATGGCTGCAATAAAAAAAAGAGTGAAAAATTTAAAGGGGTCTGAATACTTTCCGTACCCACTGTATTAGTAGCAGAGGTGTAGCTAGGGGTTCAGCACAGGGGGGGGGGCTAACACGTCCAACTCAGGTATACCAACACTATCACTATACGGTGACTGTATAGTGGTAGATGGTGGTTCTACACAGGGCTGTGAAGACCAGTTAGGTAATTACAGTACAGGAACAATTTTGTGACTTACAGGTGATGCCTCTGACTGTTTACACTTATCGTCTCTTCCATCTGGACCACCATGACCACTTCTGTCAGTTGTGACTGTAAAGTTTGTAACACAGACATCTTTGGCTCCTCACTTTTCCAAGCACCCAACCACATTGTCCTCAACTACATAAAATCTCCATCCTGCTGCTACCCCAATTATAAAATATATGATATAAAATCCCCTGGAAATGAATAATACCCCCATGTGCCCTTTTAATTTAATAATGCTCCTATGTGCCCCATTTATCTAATAGGGCAGAAACAGGCAGAAACCCAGAAGACCCCATTATAGTCTATGGGGTCCACAGGTAACCGCTTTTTAACCACTTCCGTACTGCCCATGGACTATATATGTCCGGAAGGTGGTTGTCTATTTCTTCAAGTTCGTACCGATACGTCCAAGCAGAATTCAGCAGATACACAAAATCGTGTAGCTGCTGAAACAGGGAGTCAGCTGTAACTTCAGCCAGAGCTCCCAAGGTTTATTACCTTCCCTGCCTTCCCAATCGCTGTGTATACAGTGCTCAATGAGTGCTGTATACAGCGCAATGGGAGCCGCCATCTTGCGGATCCCTTCTGACCTGGTGGTCACGTGATCCGCTGGGATCAGCATCTGTAAGAGCTGCTGGATTCTACAGAACCCAGATCAGCTCTATAGTAATGTGCAAGTAACGGGCAGGAGGCTGTATTCCTCCTGCAACTGGGGCTAAATGTACCAGCTCCAGCTACAGGGGAAATCAGCCTCTCCCACAAAAAAAAAAGTCATCAGATGTCCCCAAAGGTCTATTATGACCTTATGGGGACACAATGTAAAAAAAAAAAAAAAAAAAAAAAGATTAAAAGAAAAGTAAAAAAAAAGTAAATAAAATAATTAAAAAATAAATAAAATAATACACCAATAACACACCCTTATTAAAGAGGACCTTTCACATCCTCATGAACCTGTGGTTTTACATACCACTAGAAAGCTGACAGCGCGCTGAATTCAGCGCACTTTCGGCTTTCCCGTTATGTGCCCTGGGGCTGGAGATATCGGGGGTCCAAATTTCACTGTTCAGTGTGAGAAGGGCGTTCCTGACAGTCTAGCTGCGCTGTGAGGAACGCCCTCCCTGACAGTACTAGTCCATAGACTTGTACTGGGCTATGGATGAGGACAGAGAGAGGAGGCGTTCCTTACTGCCCAGTGATGACGCTGAGCTGTAAGGAACGCCCCCCAGTACAGCGCTATGGACGAGCACAGTCAGGGAGGGTGTTCCTCACAGCGCAGCTAGACTGTCAGGAATGCCCTTCTGACAGTGAACGGTGAAATTTAGACCCCCGATATCTCCAGCCCCGGGGCATATAATAGGCAAGCAGACAGCTTTCTAGCGGTATGTAAAACCGAATATACATGAGGACGTGAAAGGTCCTCTTTAAAGATTACAGCCCCAATCCCGTCGACACCATACAAAATAAAAATTACCGTAATGGAGAGGAAAAACTATTTTATAATACCAGCAAAGACGTACAATAAACTAAAACATAACTTTTAATAAATAACTAATAAAAAATCTCCGTTATCAAATCAGTCAATAGTTTAAGGATACCAAAATAGATACCACCAATTTAGTTATTCATAGACCCCAGTTCACCGGATCTATACAGAAAGAGATATGCAGAAGTACCATATGTCATACCAAACATACATCAGCAATAGCAGAGAGTAATGGAAAATAAATCAGTTCGATCTCACCACTCCACTGGTTCATGTAGTTCGCCTGTATGTCGGGTCCCATACATACCCTAACTCACCCTCAGTCCTCGCCTCTGACCCCCTAACTCCCGCCCTAACAAGGGCAGTACCAATGCAGCTATCCCTGAAAAAACAATGTCCCTAAATGTTCCTACTCACGTTTCACGGTGGAGAAACCGTTCATTAGGGGACCTATCTCCTAAAGAACTGATAACAATAAAAAAGTCAATAATTACTGTAGGGTGAATCTCTAAACTCCAATAGTGGAGGAGATAAATACATAGTAGTCATTATCATATATGAACCACTTCATGGACAAAAAACACCAACCTCCAGGAAGGCCGGATCAGGGCGCAGACTGAGGGGAGGCCGGCATGACAGGGCCTGACGGTGAGGGCTAGGGTTACTAAGGGGAAGGGCACGTCTGTGGCGGGAGTAGCTAGGGGCAGGGGATATAGGGGACTGGCTCTGCTTCCCGCAGTCATTCACCGCTGGGAAGGAGCCATTGACACGTAGAACGCTCCCTACCTTTGTCCAGATATCCGACGTGGAGGCGATCCTGGGGCATCTCCGCGCTGCCGCCGTCTCCATGGATACTGCATGGCTTCGGCAGCAGGTGCTGGGAATCGTGGACTCGGTCCCTGGAGGTATGGTGCCCAGCTCCCCGCGGCCTAGTCCTGGCCAGACCGCATCCTCAGCTCCCTCTCCTTCCCGGGCTCCAGTGGGCAGGGTCTCGTCCCAGCGGCAGCGTTGGGCGAGGCCTCCGGAGCGGCTCAGCCCGGACACAGCGCCCAGGTCTTGGCATCGGCTCAGGAGCCCTTCTAGGGACCCTCCAGGCCGGCGGACGTTCCCTACAGCCAGGGGTAGCGGTTCGCGGCCTGGGAGGCATCCACAGCAGCGACCGGGACCAGCGGAGGCCTGTGCGGCCCCTCCCCCTTCCCTCCATGACTCCTCCACCATCTGCGGCCTTGGATACGGTGGCCCCGCCTGGCGATGTTCCGGTCGGGGGGGTCACCAGTCGCTCTGGAAGACAACTGATGCCCCCTGGATCTTCATGCCGGCTTGTTTGAGTGGCTGGGCGGAGTTCCGCGGGCTGCTTCCGGCGGACGGTCTCCGGGCCGGTCCTCATCTGGTTTGCCGTCTTCATCCAGGTGAGAATGTCCTTCCTGTGCTGGCTGTTCTACTTCCGCAGCGGTTGGTGGCATAGGCTGGGACTCTGATGGCGACGACTTCTTTGACTCTTCCCTGCGGTTGGATTCGGGACAGGCGGCTGGCGTGTTCACAGCTTCTGCGCAGCCTGGTGAGTGTTTGTCTTTGTCTTGTTCTGTGCCGGCGTTGTTTAGCTCTCAGGCATGTGAGGAGGGACCGGACGCGGCGGTTGGGGATGGTCAGGCGGCCGCGGGGTCGACGGTGGGTTTAGGGGAGGATCTGCGGGCTCTGTTAGGTGGGCTCCGCGACGTATTGGCGCGTTCGGGTGGTAGTGGGGGGACTTCTGGGTCTCCTGTTTCGGCGTGGGTTGGGCGCTCTCCGCCCACTCCGGTGATAGTGTTGCCGTCGGATAGTTTGGTTCGTAAAGAGGCGGGGGGTGGCAGTGTCAGTTCAGATGGACAAGGAGGGCGATGGCATTCGTTTAGACGATAGGGCAAGGGGGGGAGGTCTACGTCTGCTTTGAGGGCCCCCTGGGTGCTCATTTGAAGAAGGAGGTGAAGGATAAGATTTGGCGTGATGAGTACGTCGAAATCTTTTCCCTGCTTCCGCTGGAGAAGTTCAATTTAGACAAGGGGAAACGGGACGAGAGTAAGAAGGAGGAGGAGGAGAAGAGACGATGGCGATTGATCCCATAGACTTTTACCAAGTGGCTGCAAGCGTTCGCCATCCTTGCTAGTATCATTGGGGAAAAAGCTCCCGAAAATTGTTTGGGTCTTTTTTGTTATTTAGATGCTATCGGGGAGGTCTATCGGGTTTATGGGGGTTAGATGTGGCTGAGCTATGATGAGCAGTTCCGTCAGCAAAGGGCAGTGCGCCCATCCATAAAGTGGGACCAAAAGGACATCGGGTTGTGGTTGAGGGTCATGGCCCCTTCATGATTTGGGCATCCCTTTCAGGGGGTGATTTTTGCAGGCGCTTGGCGGGTGCTATGGCTGGGATAGCATCGCCCAGGCATTTTATTCAGCTGACCAGGGACCACAGGGACGATTTAGAGGTGTGGGCCAGATTTTTGTGTGATTTTAATGGCTGCTCCTTGGTAATGTCGCCTGTTGATGTTTTTGACTGGGATTTGTACACTGATGCCTCGGGGGCGGTGGGTTTTGGGGCCTTTTGTCAGGGTCAGTGGTGCATGGGACGTTGGCCGTCGGAGTGGGTGGAGCAAGGGCTAGTTAGGAATCTATTTTTGCTGGAGCTCTTCCCTATTGTAGTGGCATTGGAGGTTTGGGGGGATCGTTTTTGTGACAAGAAGGTACGTTTCCACTGTGACAACCAGGCAGTGGTTGGTGCCATTAACTCACTGTCGGCTTCTTCCCCTCCGTTGGTTCGTCTGTTACGGCACCTAGTTTTGCGTTGTTTAGCTTTGAATGCGTGGGTGGTGGCGGTCCATGTCCCCAGAGTTACTAATGTAATTGCCGACTCTCTTTCTCGGTTCCAGTGGAAGCGGTTTCGGCAGGTGGCCCCCGAGGTGGATGTCTCTGGAATCCCGTGTCCGGATCACCTGTGGGACGTGGTCTTGCCGCGGCTGGTGAGCTAATTCGGTTGTCCTTAGCGGTTGGTACCAGGGCAGCCTATGCAGCCGCATGGAGGGAGTTTGAATCCGTTACGGGTGAGTTGGGGGGTGTTGTTTCAGACAAAGACTGGTGCATGGCGGTCTTGGTGCTGGTGGGCTGGGGGGCGTTGGCTGGTTGGTCGGTTTCCTGGATGAATCGTTTAGTGGCGGGGTTAGCGTTCGGTTTTCGTGTCCGGGGATGGGTGGATGTAACAAAAGATTTTCTTGTCTCTCAGGCTCTCCGGGGTTTCAGGAGGGGCTGGTCCCGCCCTGATGGGCGGCAGCCGGTGTCCTTTCAATTACTTGAACGTCTGGGGGCGGCTTTGCATGGGGTGTGTTCTTCCCCATTTGAGGTCGCTCTTTTTCTAGGTACGCTCGCTTGGACCGTCACCCTGATGTGCTGGTGTTGCATTTGGGTGGGAATGACTTGTGCGCTCAACCTTCTGGGAGCTGGTCCGGGATGTGAAGTACGATTTACTCCGTTTGTGGTTGGCTTATCCGGGGCTGGTCGTTGTATGGTCGGAGATAGTTCCATGTCATTCCTGGTGGGGCGCCAGATCAGTGTCTAGGGTTAATCGAACAGAGTCGAAGGTTTATAGGTCAGTTGGTGCTTTCGTGGTCCGTCATGGGGGTGTTGTTGTGCGGCACCATGAGTTGGAGGATCTGCATGGGGAGTTCTGGTTGGCGGATGGGGTACGCCTTAATGCGGTTGGGATTGACCTGTGGGCTTTAGGTTTACAGGGTGGAGTGGAACGTGCCCTGGCCTTGGTGGGGGGTGAG
This sequence comes from Leptodactylus fallax, assembly GCA_947044405.1. Taxonomy (NCBI): domain Eukaryota; kingdom Metazoa; phylum Chordata; class Amphibia; order Anura; family Leptodactylidae; genus Leptodactylus; species Leptodactylus fallax. The sequence goes on from CAMRHE010000024.1 coordinate 8,725,024, forward strand.
CAGCCTTAAGGTGGTCAAGGCGTGCACCCTGTGACGGGGTGGGGGGTCCTTGGAGTTGTTAAAAATTCGGGGGTGGGGAAACATGGTGGTTTGCGGCTGGGGGTAACTTGGTGTGATGGACAGTTTGGCGGCCAGATCTATGGAGCTCCAAGGACCTCCCTTTCAGAAAATATATATATTTATTTCTGGAAAGTTGGGGTTAATTGGTTATTTTGTTATTTAAATTATTTATGCATTTATTATTATATAGGGGGTTATGTTAATGTTATTTATTCAGGTGGGTTTAAAAAAATTGCAGTTTATATATATTTGTACTGTTTTTATGTAATAAAATGGCTGCTGTTTTCCAATTAATCCAACCTCACTTGTGTTTGTCTTTATTCTCAGGTAGAATAAGGGATGGGGATAGGGGGGAGGAAGGTGAGGTCTCAGCATTGGTAAGTATAAGATCGGGGTAAAAGCCAACATCCTCAGTGCCAATGTCAAGGAAGGCCGGACCAGGGCGCAGACTGAGAGGAGGCCGGCATGACAGGGCCTGATAGTGAGGGCTAGGGTTACAGGGTTACTAAGGGGAGGGGCACGTCTGTGGCGGGAGTAGCTAGAGGCAGGGGATATAGGGGACCGGCTCTGCTTCCCGCGGTCATTCACCGCTGGGAAGGAGCCATTGACCCGCCCACTCTTGTTATTTGTTAGGTTTGTGTTAGGTCAGTTTGAGTTATTTGTTGCAGTAGTGCGGGATGGGGGGTCCTTGGAGTTGGTAAAAATTCGGGGGTGGGGAAACATGGTGGTTAGTTTCCCCTACAATTAACTACGGTTTTGGTTGGTCTGGCTGCTTTTGGGCTCCTACTGGGTGGTGTCCCGGGGAGTGGTTTGTTATATATGTGGTGAGACTGCCATTGGTGTTTATGGTGCCCCTGAGCCTATGGTTTGCGGCTGGGGGTAACTTGGTGTGATGGACAGTTTGGCGGCCAGATCTATGGAGCTCCAAGGATCTCCCCCTCAGAAAATATATATATTTATTTCTGGAAAGTTGGGGTTAATTGGTTATTTTGTTATTTAAATTGTTTATTTATTATTATTATATAGGGGGTTATGTTAACGTTATTTATTCAGGTGGGTTTAAAAAATTGCAGTTTATATATATTCGTACTGTTTTTATGTAATAAAATGTCTGCTGTGGCCAATTAATCCAACCTCACTTGTGTTTGTCTTTATTCTCAGGTAGAATAAGGGATGGGGATAGGAGGGAGGAAGGTGAGGTCGCAGCATTGGTAAGTATAAGATCGGGGTAAAAGCCAACATCCTCAGTGCCAATGTCATGACTATTACAGTGGTAGAGTCAGTGGTCTAGCTGCTCTAACTGCTCTAATTCTAAGAAACGTTTCTTAGCCGCCACCCCCCTGCCTCCCTCTAGCTACGCCTATATGATATTACATATATAAGCTTATACAGTACACAATATATTACATTTGTCTAAATAGTCTTGCAATGAGTATAAGTAAGCTGAAGTTTCATTATGGTACTTGCTATGCTAGTGTTACATCAACATGCAGATTTTCTATTACAAAGCCATATTTCACATTTATAGTACAATAAAATATGAAATACTTAAATACAGGTCCTAATAACTCCATTGTCTTAAATGGAGTCAATATGGCTCCATAATACAAAATTTCTGTATTAGCAAAAAACTGGCAAAACGCTGCTGCTGTAGTCATGTAAATCTGTTGCAGTAAATAGCATACAGTCACTCTTGGTACCATGGGAAAAGACTTTCTTATGTCTTATACAATAAAGTATATAGCAAGTGCTGAATCAGAAACTGAGTTTGTAATCTGGGACAAAATCTGAAGTGCACTAACTGAACAAATTACTCACTCTCCCACTTCCGCAATACGGAGGAAAAAGTTGATGTTGGCCAGACAGGCATTTAAGTCAGAGCATCTGCGGCCTGGGAACAAGCGTATTGCACAATCATATCTCTTACTGGATAATGCTTATTGTCTAATATCAGAGCTATCTGATATTCTTCACGTATTGCAGAATAATGGTATCGCATGCTATGCCTTGTTGTTCCCCTACAGCCTGACAAACACATCATACATTCACCTGTACATATTCTCTATATCACAAGCTAATATACTTGCTGCTTGCCAATAATACTACTAATGTACAGATGTAGCTGTGCTGAGTTTCTCTTTTGGTACAATACAAATATGATTTCATTCATTATTGTGTTTGTTATATAGGATTTATGATAAACTTGCATTGTCTTTGCTCAGAATCTTTTAACGTAGAGTTAAATGATAATTTCAACACTGATAAAGCAAGCTCATTTATAGCAGACATCGTATGTCCTTTGTTATAGTACTGGTGGTGATCTATGTTTTATACCTGCTTAAGAAAGCTCTCCTCGGCATGAGAGATCAAGTAACACTGGATGCCACGCTTCAGTTCTCTCCTATTATCGCTCTACATGAGCTTCATTTTCTATAATTTTCTCTGCTTTTGAAATCAATTGGAACACAAGAACAGAGATAAAGGATCTTTGAGACATAACTATACACCTTGCTCCTTCACATCAAAGAGTAGCACCAAAAAGAATACTGCTCGTAGCAGTCTGGAAGCTGTGCGGACATGCTAAGACCACCACCTTCTCCTCAACCAAAAATAAAGGGGAGAAGTAATTTGTTAATAACACTGCTATAAGTTATAGTCAAGAGATGAGCTAGTTTCAATGACTCCATTTTATTATGTCAAAAAAGTGAAGGAAGGGGAGTTTAATGCATGTTTCCAGGTATAATTCTTTTCTCTTTCTATCACAAAATCTTCCACCGCACCCAAGGCCTTTGTCCATCCTCTCTCCTGTTCATCAGATAAAAGCTTCTAAGGCATTCTTGCATGACAATGCTTGAGTTTGTCAAAGTGCTTGGTGCCCACTAAATTGTGTGTTTTTGACTGAGCTGCTCTCATCTGAAAGGCCTGGTTATGCATACAGCCCTGAAAGAATTGTTTTTCAAAGACGAAAAAACAACACTAAAATGGAAAAGCATAGGCCTCCAGCCTTATTCAAACAGTGGAAGTGTTAATCTTATGTGAGAAAAATAATGAACTAACCTCTACAACAATTGCAGCCCAAGGAAAGAAAACTTTGCATAGAATGTGATAAGCCCTGGCAATTAATCACAAGTCCCACAAATGTTAACATGGTGTAAATTTGCTTATCAATGCACAGTGTAATTACATACACCAATGGACACCATGGCACTGAAATGCAGCCAGACCATTGGAGGACGTATGAGCTTTCAAGGTTTGAAGGAACTAATATACATTACAAGGCAAATTATTTCATGATTTCAAAATCTAATTTCATCACAAAATGCTATACTTATTATTTATGCAGCATGCTGCAACTCTCTTGAATTTTATTTTATGAATAAAGTGTATATATACAGTAAATATATGTATAGCAGTCACCAAATGAATGTTCGTCAAATTAATCATTTCACAATTTCCACAGTAAGCACGTTGTCTACCACAGCTGCCTCCTATTCAAAGTGAATGGCAGCTGCAATAAATAATTAGCAAAAGTAGGAAATGAACATTCATTTCAGGGCTGCTACAGTACAGACCAAAAGTTTGGACACACCTTCTCATTCCAAGAGTTTTCTGTATTTTCATGACTCTAAAAATTGTAGATTCACACTGAAGGCATCAAAACTATGAATTAACACATGTGGAATTATATACTTAATAAAAAAGTGTGAAACAACTGAAAATATGTCTTATATTCTAGGTTCTTCAAAGTAGCCACCTTTTGCTTTGATTACTGCTTTGCACACTCTTGGCATTCTCTTGATGAGCTTCAAGAGGTAGTCACCTGAAATGGTCTTCCAACAGTCTTGAAGGAGTTCCCAGAGATGCTTAGCACTTGTTGGCCTTTCGGCCTTCACTCTGCGGTCCAGCTCACCCCAAACCATCTCGATTGGGTTCAGGTCTGGTGACTGTGGAGGACAGGTCATCTGGCGTAGCACCCCATCACTCTCCTTCTTGGTCAAATAGCCCTTACACAGTCTGGAGGTGTGTTTGGGGTCATTGTCCTGTTGAAAAATAAATGATGGTCCAACTAAACGCAAACCGGATGGAATAGCATGCCGCTACAAGATGCTATGGTAACCATGCTGGTTCAGTATTCCTTCAATTTTGAATAAATCCCCAACAGTGTCACCAGCAAAGCACCCCCACACCATCACACCTCCTCCTCCATGCTTCACGGTGGGAACCAGGCATGTCGAGTTCATTCGTTCACCTTTTCTGCGTCGCACAAAGACACGGTGGTTGGAACCAAAGATCTCAAATTTGGACTCATCAGACCAAAGCACAGATTTCCACAGGTCTAATGTGCATTCCTTGTGTTCTTTAGCCCAAACAAGTCTCTTCTGCTTGTTGCCTGTCCTTAGCAGTGGTTTCCTACCAGCTATTTTACCATGAAGGCCTGCTGCACACAGTCTCCTCTTAACACTAGAAGTCCCAGAAATTTCGAGCTCCCCCTTCAAGTCCTGAAAGAGGGTCAAATGACCCTTAGTCCAAACTGACAACTCTGATGGCTCCAATTAGCATTTCCTTTCATTTGTAAATGTGGCCATTGTCTGAGGAATCTGCAGGGGGGAATTGTGTTGATCCACCTCAGGTCTTGTAAGAGAGTGTAAAGAAAAGAATGTAAGCTGCTCCTGAGTGTCTGCCCACCCCCCAGCTGCATTGTTGTGCTGGGAATATTTGCTAACACCTTAGCAAATTTGCATGCAGCCTTTTGTGCTGTGGGGGATGTGACTGCTTCTCAAAGTAGTCTGTGACTTGAAATCAAAGTACATCTGTAATGTCCTCCCATATCTTGGCAAGGACCCCAGTCGTCCCAGCGGGGAGAGACTGTCCGAAACTGTAGTGATGAGGCTGATGGAATCATTCATGGACAAGGGCAGAACTGTAACCACGAACAATTTCTTTACATCATTGTCACTTGCACAATGACTGCTTAGCCGGAAAACCACTATCCTCGGCACAGTCAACAAGAGTCGCCGGGAAATTCCTCAATCCGCTAGACAGATGGACCGCACTGAATTCACCACTCAGGTGTTTTCAACCACTGATGCCACACTGACAGTGTATGCACCCAAACGAAAGAAGGCCGTCTACATTCTCAGCAGCATGCACAGCGTGGTTGAGACTAAGGATACCAACAAAAGGAAGCCAAACGCGGTGTGGATGTAATGGACCAAATGGTGCGGGAGTACAGCCTGCATGCAGGAACACGGAGATGGCCATTCGCCGTGTTCTACAACATGATTGACATGGCAGCACTGAATGCTCATGTTCTTTATCAGGCATGCACTGGGGTGCAGGAGAGACGGGTGGACTTCCTGGTTGAGCTTGCAAAAGAGTTAGGTGGCTCTCATGTGACTGAAAAGAAGGCACGCAAGGAGAAACTCCTTCGGCAACAACCTTCCACACCCAGCCCTGGCAAAAGGGCGAAGTGTCAGGTCAACCATCGATGCACGAACAATTGTGCAACTGAGAGATGTGTTTACTGCTACAAATACACGTGTGGCAAATGTACCAGGGACATACCCAGGCAGTGCCAGGTATGTTCCGACAGTGCAGACAGACTGCTGAGTGAGTGCTGAAATGCTAGTCACACAAGAAGGACATGCCACTCACACACACACACGCAGCCCCCCACAGCAGCCTATTGTAAATATGTGTGGAATTGTTTTATTCCTTGTATTTTTTTTATTATTTTCATAACAAAAATAAAAAGCATAGAAACAAATAACAGTTGTTCTTTTGTATATTTACATTTTTGTATATTTAGATTCAAGTCAATGGGTGCAGAAAAAAAAAAAAAAATCGCAAAAAAAATCACAGCTACTTGCGATATTTTTGTGATCTGTCCCATTGGTCATATAGATCACTCCTCTGGGATTTTTTCGCACGAAAAAAATCGCACAAAAAAAAAAAATCGCAGGAAAATCGCACCTATGAAAAAAATCGCACGAAAAAAAAATCGCAGGTGTGCTTGGTGCCATTGAAATACATTGGCAAATCGCAGAAAAAAATTGCATCGCATTGCGATGCGATTTTCGTGCAATTTTTTTTCGCTAGTGTGCTTGAGGCCTTAGACCAGGGGTCGGCAACCTATGGCACGCGTGCCACTCTTGGCACGCGAGGCTTATTCCCCTGGCATGGCAGCGGACTCCTCACCCAGCAGTTTCGATCGGACCAAACACGGCCGAAACGAAACTGCTATTATTATACTGTGGGGTCTCTTCAGACCCCCGAGTATAATAAGCGGAGCCCCCGGGAAGATGATCAAACATAAAAAACAATGTACTCACTATTCCACGCTCCGCAGCCGCTCTGTACTCTTCGGGCGCTTCTGCCTGCAGGGGCCACTATAGAGCATAATACCGTGTGCAGGGACCACTATGGGACATATACCATGTGCAGGGGCCACTATGGGACATATACCGTGTGCAGGGGCCACTATGGGACATATACCGTGTGCAGGGGCCACTATGGGACATATACCGTGTGCAGGGGCCACTATGGGACATATACCATGTGCAGGGGCCACTATGGGACATATACCGTGTGCAGGGGCCACTATGGAGCATAATACCGTGTGCAGGGGCCACTATAGAGCATAATACCGTGTGCAGGGACCACTATGGGACATATACCGTGTGCAGGGGCCACTATGGAGCATAATACCGTGTGCAGGGGCCACTATGGGACATAATACCGTGTGCAGGGACCGCTATGGGACATATACCGTGTGCAGGGGCCACTATGGGACATATACCGTGTGCAGGGGCCACTATGGGACATATACCGTGTGCAGGGGCCACTATGGAGCATAATACCGTGTGCAGGGGCCACTATAGAGCATAATACCGTGTGCAGGGACCACTATGGGACATATACCGTGTGCAGGGGCCACTATGAAGCATAATACCGTGTGCAGGGGCCACTATAGAGCATAATACCGTGTGCAGGGACCACTATGGGACATATACCGTGTGCAGGGGCCACTATGGAGCATAATACCGTGTGCAGGGGCCACTATGGAGCATAATACCGTGTGCAGGGGCCACTATGGAGCATAATACCGTGTGCAGGGGCCACTATGGAGCATAATACCGTGTGCAGGGACCGCTATGGGACATATACCGTGTGCAGGGGCCACTATGGAGCATAATACCATGTGCAGGGGCCACTATGGAGCATAATACCATGTGCAGGGGCCGCTATGGGACATATACCGTGTGCAGGGGCCGCTATGGGACAAATACTGTGTGCAGGGGCAGCTATGGGACAAATACCGTGTGTAGGGGCCGCTATGGGACATAATACCGTGTGCAGGGGCCGCTATGGGACAAATACCGTGTGCAGAGGACGCTATGGGACATAATACCGTGTGCAGGGGCCACTATGGAGCATAATACCGTGTGCAGGGGCCGCTATGGGACAAATACTGTGTGCAGGGGCAGCTATGGGACAAATACTGTGTGTAGGGGACGCTATGGGACATAATACCGTGTGCAGGGGCCGCTATGGGATAAATACCGTGTGCAGAGGCTGCTATGGGACATAATACCGTGTGCAGGGGCCACTATAGAGCATAATACCGTGTGCAGGGGCCGCTATGGGACATATACCGTGTGCAGGGTCTGCTATGGGACATATACGGTGTGTAGGGGCCGTTATGGGACATATTGCTGTGTGCAGGGGCCGCTATGGGACAAATACTGTGTGCAGGGACTGCTATGGGACAAATACTGTGTGCAGAGGCAGCTATGGGACAAATGCCGTGTGCAGAGGCAGCTATGGGACATATACCATGTTGAAGGGGCCGCTATGGGACATAATACCGTGTGCAGGGACCACTATGGGACATTATTCTGTATAACGGTGTGTTTTCTATATTAAGGATGTGTTTTTGCACAGAAAACTCCGGCTTTGTTTTTTTTTGTGCAAAAATGCACCAGTTTTACATTGAATGAAAAAGTTCCAAATATAGCTGCATCCAGATACATAGTGTGTATTCACCATAAGGATGCCGCCATACGGGGCTCCTGGACACAATAAATTTACCACTAATTGGGGGCTGCACATGGACTTTCATTGCTTCTAATCAGAAAGTACAGGAGTGTCCCAGGAAATAGCAGTAAACGCATGTGTCCTAAAGCATCTGGTGGCAGCACTTCTGTGTTATGGTTTGTGGTATATGACTTTAGTTTAGGGGTCGTCAGACTTACAATTATTGACCGGCACTCCGAGTACCTCATCTTTGATTTTTTTATTAAAATCGGCACGCTGAACAAAAAAAGGTTGCCTACCCCTGCCTTAGACAAATGCTTCTGGTCATTACTCACAGCTGTACCTTGCTCTAAAATTTCTAATTCTATTTAAAATATATAAAAAATGATTAATTGTTTCAGTGCTTTTTTGCTCAAATAAAACTAAACTTAATACAATATGTATAGTCTTTATATTATCAAATACAATAAACTGAATAGAACTAACTAGACACTAAATGGCTAAACTCAATGGAAAACAACAACCTCCTGTGGTGTGACAGTAATGGCCTTAATTACAGAACAAAAGACGGTGATTATAGGATGTTAGATAAAATCCTTCAGGTCATTCGACCCGTCTCTGGGTTCCAAAGGTAGAAATGTTAAATGACCCCTCTCTGGGACTTCTAGTGTTAACAGTTGTAGAGATGTGTCTGCTGCTAGAACTCTGTGTGGCATTGACCTGGTCTCTAATCTGAGCTGCTGTTAACCTGCGATTTCTGAGGCTGGTGACTCGGATGAACTTATCCTCTGCAACAGAGGTGACTCTTGGTCTTCCTTTCCTGGGGCGGTCCTCATGTGAGCCAGTTTCTTTGTAGCGCTTGATGGTTTTGGCCACTGCACTTGGGGACACTTTCAAAGTTTTCCCAATTTTTCGGACTGACTGACCTTCATTTCTTAAAGTAATGATGGCCACTCGTTTTTCTTTACTTAGCTGCTTTTTTCTTGCCATAATAAAAATTCTTACACTCCATTCAGTAAGACTATCAGCTGTGTATCCACCTGACTTCTGAACAACACAACTGATGGTCCCAACCCCATTTATAAGGCAAGAAATCCCACTTATTAAACCTGACAGGGCACACCTGTGAAGTGAAAACCATTTCCGATGACTACCTCTTAAAGCTCATCAAGAGAATGCCAAAAGTGTGCAAAGCAGTAATCAAAGCAAAAGGTGGCTACTTTGAAGAACCTAGAATATAAGACATATTTTCAGTTGTTTCACACTTTTTTGTTAAGTATATAATTCCACATGTGTTAATTCATAGTTTTGATGCCTTCAGTGTGAATCTACAATTTTTATAGTCATGAAAATACAGAAAACTCTTGGAATGAGAAGGTGTGTCCAAACTTTTGGTCTGTACTGTATATCTGTATGCAATAGCATAATACAATACAACATCTTCCCTAACAGGCTATAAAAATGCATAGTTAGTCTTACATATACATTACATGTTCTCATGTTGAGTTTTTCCCATTGAAGACCCATAAAAATTTCTGCAATATTTTACAAATATAAAGGGAGTCTGTCAGCAGTAAATTGGTTATAAACCTAATGATTGTATCTTGTAGAGGTAATTATACAGTTTGCAATTATGTCTCTGTTATTCAGCTTTGGAGCACCATTTTAATGGAAATTAGCATGTCATATGCAAATGAGGGAAAAGTGCTTTGGGTCATACCTTAGCATGCTTATTCTTTGGATACAATCTAGATTCCAATACATTTGTATATGAATAAGCAGTGCTTTACATGAAATTTGGGCTCCAGAATTGAATAACAGAAGCTTATTTGGAAACTGTAGAATCACCTCTACAATGTACTAGGATTAGGTTTATAATTCCCTTTAATAATAAAACGGACCATACAGTCAAAAGAAAAAAGTACAATGCTAAAACTCCCAACAAAAAAACAAGACCTGTTGGATTCCATACAAATGTAAATATTCTCTCCTAGAATTAGAGGCATGTGGAGTTTCAGTAAGGGTCTACAGATCTGAATAGTTTGTACATGGCCTTGAGTGTAAGGGTAAGTTCCCGCAAATCCGTGGCAGATTCCGCCAAGATTCCGCCTTCCATTATTTAAAAAAAAAAAATAAGTGTCCTGCTAGATCTTGCTATGAATTCCGCAGCTGGAGACTACCTACTGATTAGGTCCTGCATCGGCATCCCGTTGCGCGTAGCCCACGGGCAGAAAGCACCGGTGGAAAGTGAAGAGGAATTCCTCTTCATTTTCTGCCATGTGAACTTACCCTAAGTCTTCAAGGTAAATATTTTGCTAAGATTATTTCAAAACAATGACAAAAATCGTGTGCGCATGAACCATTATGTTGCACCAATTACTAGCAACTATCATCTAGTTGTTATGTACAGAAAACACCTAAAAAATATCCTTGGCACTAGATCTCCTGCATGGAGCTGTAACACAGCTACAAAAGCACTTGACTTGTAGCTATATGAATTCTTATGTTTTAAGCCCAAACTACCCCCATTTTGCCCAGCCCTGTTTTTTGAAGAATGCTTTACATATTGTTTCATTAAATGAATTTCAATAAAACCCATCACTGACAAGAACGAATGACTAAACCCTTCTTATCAAAGTTGATGATGGGACCACTCTAGACAAACACTAGAATCTTTTGTGTATGCATGAAGCTATTTTTCGTGATCATTTTTATTCTACTATGAAGCAAATGAATCTAAGTTATAGAGAAGCATTAATAGTGATCTAGGGTTAACTTAAAATGTACCCATTCCATTCAAGCCAGTACAATAAATTCCACAATATTTTATAGCCACAAATACACGTTATGACTATATTTTATGTATCTAACATATCGCATTCAACTTTCATGATACAATCTGCATGGTTGAGGAGAAATTCACAAGTGCTGACACTCTATGATCAGTGGGCTTTTCATCGCCTGATATGGGACTTCAGTAAAAGTCATGTGAGTCACAGCCTTTTGTGACCTGCGTGATTAATACATGGGACAGAAGCCTGTTGTGTGAATGAGATAATGAGCTGACCTTTCACCTGCAGAGGATGGGCATTAGTTAAAAGCCCAGTGCACATACTGCTATTTTGAAATAGATGGCTCCACATAAATACAGATATGAAGGTGCAGAGCATGCAGCAATGTTATAATGCAATGTATTGTGCTTTGATACTCGTCCTCACTATTGCAATTCTCTTCTAATTGGACTTCCTCTAATTGGACTAAACTCTCCCCACTACAATCTGTCCTGATTGTACAATTTGTCTGATGCAGCCACTAGACTCATCTTTTTGTCAAACCGGTACACAGACACATCTACCTTGTGTCATTTGCTGTATTGGTTGCCCATCCATCACAGAATACAATATAAAATTATCACACTCACCCACAAATCCATCCATAGCGCTGCACCCCCCTATATCTCCTCTCTTGTCACTGTCTACCGCCCTAACCATCCTCTCCGTTCTGCCATTGACCTTAGACTTGCATCCCCTGTTATCCAAACATCCCACTCCCGTCTCCAACTCTTTTCTCGAGCTGCACTGTTGCTCTAGAATGCTTTACCCAATCCGATTAATCCCCAACTACAGCAGCTTCAAAACTGCCCTAAAATCACATCTGTATGTCAGGCTTATCACGTGACCTGATCACAGTGTAATGTCTGGAGGTGTAGAACAATAACACCTTTTATCCTTCCTCCTCTGCTCCTCAGATCCTGTCCTCTCCATCTAGAAGTTACACTGCACTCCTTGCACTTAGTATCTGTTTATTCACAGATACTGGATGATGACGGGTTCATACTGCTTCAGTTACACAACCTTTCTATTAAAAGATGTCTGCACCATGGTAGCAAACAAGCCCTCTGACCTCTTGTGTCCCCCTATCTCCTCAGAGAATGTAAGCTCTTGTGAGCAGGGCCCTCCTATTGTTTGACATGTTTATTTCTTTGTCACATTGTAATGTCTCATATTGTCTGTTCATGTGTCCTCTGATTTGTAAAGTGCTATGGAATATGTTGGCGTTATATAAATAAAGTTATTATTAATTGATAGACTACACTCATTTTAATTTCTCATTTGTGTCATACCTTTTTATTCGAGGTATCTGGTTGCTTGACCTAAAGTTCAAACCAGGCACATTTCAACCCAACAACATAATCCCAATTCTTTTCAGCATGCTGATCCACACACTTGATCCTCTACCTTATGTTTAGCATGAAGAAGCCAAGTAATTCAATAGCAAACTGATCATTGCCGATATCTCACACCATTCAAACTCTATTTCATTCAATATTTATGGGGCAGAAACTGATCCCAGTGATCAGATGTACATGATATAATTACCTTAAACACTGGCAGAATCATCTGTACAGCTCGGTATTCTGACACCTTCCCCAAAGTCCACAACACACAGGGTGAGCGTTTCTCTCAAATACTTGACACCCCTGGTGATAATATTGAGTTTCCCTTTGGTGAGAAGTAAATGACTTTCTAATTAATTCATGTGTAACTGTTTCCCAGCAAAAGCATCTGGCAAACAATCTCTTTAAAGTCAGTATGAGGGGAAAGTCACTATCTCCCAGGCAGGGAAGGGTTAAAAGATTCTCATTACTGAATTTCATTCCCTGTCACCAGTGGTGTCAGGGGTTCTTTTGTTGGATGATTGCTTACAACACAATGAACCTGGATATTAGAATACATTGATAGTTCATGGTAGGTCTCACTGTTTCAGGAAAGGTAACAATCTGTAAAACAACCTGTCACTATCCAGTTAATGCCTAACTACAACAACCAGCAGACCTTGATTTGAAATTGCTCATGGAGTGAAGGAGACACAATGATAAACCATTAAAGCAGGTTCACTGAGACATGTAGTTCTAGACCATATGGAGAGGTCACAGGAAGTATTCTTTCATTTTCCAAGGATATTGTTAATAACTCTTTAAAACTTGAGATCGGATGAGGAGGTATTTTATATAGTATAGCTGTATATATAGTTAGCATATAATTTAGTGTGCACCTCATTCTTTGCAAGGTGTAATCGATTACACCTCACAATCACAACAAGCCCTGATCAACTAAAATAGCGATTCATATGCCTGTTCCATTAGTATAGACGTTTGCTGAAAATATGTAGGATTAAAAAAAAATATCAATTAAATTTATGCTCATTGGAATACCTTTAAATTGACAATAATCTGTTATGAGCAGTATCCTAAACCCTGGTGCACCTGTTTACACAGGGAGATGTACTGACAAAAAGCATGCCAACTTCTACAAAAGAGATGTGATCAGCTGACAAACAAGCTCTTATAAATGATCATTATGACGTTCATATGAAAGGGTCTTAAATCACACTGCATGGGTCTTAAAAGCCTTGTCCTTTGTTATAAAAAATGTTGTAAGTAGCATAAAAATTGAAATGGAGTTTGATAAATCACACTAAATATTAATTTCACTACAATTACAGCAGAAAACTAGTATAAATATATTAATAAATATGCCAGGTGACAAGAATAAAATATTGTAACATACAGATTAAATTTTGTCTTCAAACTCTCATATAAAACATTCCAGACTTAGAAATGGGTCCATTTATTTATTTACATAATATGATTGTATATTTTCAGCACAGGTGCATGCTGAAAAGGAATGTTTAAATCGGTGAAAAAGACAAAATCTGGTATTTCTATAGAATAAAAACATAAATTCTTTCAACATCATTACCAAATACTTACTTAAAAATGAAACATAAACCACTAAGCATGCTTAGGATATTACATGACATTGCATTCAATGTAATAATAGCATTCTCATTTAACTCTTTACTGTATGGCAGAACTGTATTAATGTGCAAACTTAATTAAAATAACATTGATTTATGGTAAATCAGTGAAACAATATGTTAAACCAGTATGTTGCTTTCAAGGGTGTGATGCTACTAATTTTGCACATTCAATTAATATGGATTTCCACAAATAAGTGAACACTTGACACAACTGAGACTCTCTGGGGGTCATTTATATATCTTTACACTTTACAAGCAAGGCTATTTGTGTAAGATCCCAAAGCACATGTGTCATTGTCAACCATCTCTGTTATTCATTTTGGAATCCTTAAATATGAATGTGTTTTAAATAATATTTATTGAAGGTATTTATATATTTCTTTGTATTAATTTCTTCATCTGTTATTTTTTCTGTTCTTAAATAATTTCTTTTTAATGCTTTTACATTTATTGTATGGTTATAGATGGTATTGAACACTCCATAGAATTTTATAGAATTATTATGTAACAATAGAAATGTCTAAAAGCATTTTGTTTTCAGTGTATTACAGTTTTTATTTATTAATAATGTAATTTGCATGATAGTTTTTCTTTTAAACTTGAATTATTTAAGCAAAACTGATTGAGAGTATATCAACAGCATAAGTTCTCATTTTTATTAAAGACAAAGAAACTAAAGGAAACAGTAACCCTGAATGTCTGAAAAGTTTAAATTCAAGATATTAATTCCTAATTCACAACTCATAAGCAAACACAATACTCAAAAGAGTATTACTTGTAGACAGAAAATTAATCTACTTAAGGAGAAAAAATCTCTTCCTACAGCAAAATAAAAATCACCTAAATACTGTATATAAAAAACTAATAATATTGTATCTTATGTAAACATTTATTGGAATGATATGATCATTGACAAATAGTAAACACAAGCCTTTATACCGAAACTAATTAAATATAAAATATGTATTACTAAACATTAAAATACTATTATTCAGGATAAAAACTTCTTTAAAATATTAATCTACTTGAAACTGAACTTAGATATGCATAATAGTATTAAAACTAAAATTAATATAGTTTACATGATTAACCATATTAATCTTTTTTTAAATGGTCAATATCATAATATATTTATTTAAACTATTTAGTAGGCAAATTAAATATATTTTGTTGTAAAATATTTTTCAATGACTCTTTTTTAGTTAGACATTTATATATTAACATTTAAAAAAAATGCCATTATTGATATAAAATGTAGTTGTTTTTTCAGTATAACATGATTTAATTTGTTTAACTCTGCTAGTTAATTATTAAAATATTGTTTTACATTATTACTATTCCGAAGTAGCATACTGAAATATTAGAGTATGTCTACTATATTTGTATAGAATGTAGCAAGTAGAACAATAGTTAGCTTTTTTTTTAAATAAACCTATTTGCTTATTTTAAAAAATGTTAAAGAAAAAACAAAACTGTTATGACCTTTTATTACTTGGAAATGCTTACAAAAATGTAGCTGACAAAGATTTGTTTTATATAAATAGTCATATCTGGATATTTGTGAATATAGAAAAAGGTCTTGGCAACAAGAAAATCATATTTTATTCTGGTTCTCATTCCATAAGAGTTGGAGTATAATATACAGGTCAGTTCATTGCGACTAATGTTCTTTTAAATTGTAAAATGTACATATGATATCTTTAAATTCATTTGAGGTTTTGACTATATAAAGTTTAACATCTGACAGGACAATTTTAGCTTTCATAGTGATATATTATTGCTCTATCTATTGTGTATTTAATTAAAGCATTGGTAAACTTTTATTAAAAAAGTGGAGCACTGAAATCCTAATACTGGAAATGATGAAGGTAAGGGTAAGTTACAGCCATAACACTGGAATCAGATGATACGACTGACAAACTTTTTAAAAATTAAGTGAAGAGAAAGAAAACATTCATGTAAAACATACATATGCTTAAATAACTGTCATATGTTACTAAATATCACAATATTTTAGGAGCCATTTGAAATGTGAAATTTTAGGTTTTAACACAAAAGATAAATACTCCTGTATGTGTGGTATATAGATTATTACGATGGATAATTAGAACAAACTGATTGATTAAGGTGTCACACTTCCCTTTAATAACATGGACACATCTCTCTTGGGGAGCAGATACTGTAAAGCATTCCACATCTGTCAAACCTAATCAAAGTATACTACAATGTATAGATTGAAGGAACAGTCTGACTTCATTGGAAACAGAATTTTATAATGTTAATAATATATTTCACACAAACATACAATATAGCATCCTTGTGTACACTAAGCTTTAAGAAAGCTGTTTTGCTTCCCTGAACAATTACTTGTACATGCTGGTTGCAAATAATCAGAGAGAGTCTTGTATCATCAAAGTGAACACTTTGATGAAACAACTTCTTGCGGTGTGAACACAGGTGTGCTAAAAAGGATTCTCCTTCGCTTATTAAAGTAAAGCCAGAGATACACATTAACATTTCACCAGCTGCAGCATTTCTAAGATGCTTGAGAAAGAGAGGGGGTCCTCTCGAAATATCAAATGCAGTGACATTAGTTTCTTTATGGACTTGCATTGCTTGAACTTTTTTGCACATGCAGAAAATGTATATGGACTCATTATATGATTTTATTAGCTCTACTCAAGATGGCAAAGTATTTACACTGGTTTTAATACTATTTATAAAGTTTGTTGCAGCTATATGCTATGTGCTATATACACCAGAGGTATAAACTCTACTTTATAGACATATGTTAAATACAGGTGAGTATTGGTCAATTTCTGCTATTTTGTGTATAAATTCAGATGCTTCAGTGCTCTCCACAAGTCTCTGTTTCTGTCACTACAACAATGAATCTACTCTAGAATCTAGATTCCATTGAATCTAGTCAAAATATATTATAATATATGCGCTACTTCTAGATTGTTGTAAAGTCTAATCAGCCTACAGTGTATTAGTTACAATAGAAATAACAACATGCCCTCTTACCAGTGTGCATGACATAATATAAATTCCAATATACATTTGCAAGCTTGCTCTTTCATTAACAATACCTACTTTCCATGAGTGTATACAATACACACATTGTATGGTGATATTTTGCAACATAATGCTTCAGGTTGTTGGGAATTCAGACCTTAAGTCACAAAGTCACTTTTCCTGCCTCAGACTTATTTACAGTAAACAAACACTGCTCGGGGTGACATAGATAATTGTATTATGATGCAAATGAACATGGAAGAAAGTGTAAAACAGCTAGACATACCACTGGGGTAATAGCTGCATGTTGGCATTTTAAACCAGTGATGGAATTAAAGGGAATTCGTTATTTTAACCCATTGTGATGCACAGAAGGGGACTAGGGTTTTCAATAAAGATGCAACTTAGTCATTACCTTATGAAAAAAAAAAAACATTCTGCATGATACGTTTCAACTTGGCCCTCTATTATGTGAGTGGAGACACTGTGTCTCTGTCTGGGAAACAATGACAAGACATGAGATTATTGGATTTTGTATATCACAAGATACAAGTAAACAAAATAAGTGACTCTGAAATTTCACCAATTCTACAATTATAATTCTTTCTCAGATTTTTTATTCACTGGATAGGACTCATTTGCTCAGCAGTGATTATGTAACTGGTCCTTTCATATACCATTTCGAATGCAGAAAAAATACTTACACTGGTTATATCCTTTCTTACTAATATTATTTTATTTTAGACTTCATTTACAGCTACATCTGTAAAGAAACACTCTGGCAAAGCAGATGTTTTACCTAGTGCAGTGGCAGAGGGGTTGGTGCAAGGCCCAGGGATACCCTATTTTCTGTTCTTTGGACCTCTGGTTCATGCACTAACACCTCTGGTCCTGCTATTTGGTGACTTCTTTAAATTTTCACTCTGACCAGTATTGCCAACAGTGTACAATAACCAATTATGGTGTATGTAGGCTGTTAATAGAGATAGCAAAAGCAACTGCCTGGTTATACAGTTTGCTGGCAGTGTCTGTGAGAGCAGTGAAGGTAGCTTTCCCATACTATATCACTATCTCCCACATTTAATTGGAATGACTCAAGTAATGCACATATTTTAGGAAATTAGCATAAAGCTAGCCATACACATTAGATAGCTGTGCATACCATTAAAAAGCTATTGCTTCTGACATCCCCTCTCCCCACATACATGCACACTATACTTGGCCAATTGTGCATATGAATTCAATAGGAACAGGGAAATAATAATTCCTGACATCTCTGGCTATTGCATGTCTCTTCTTAGAACAAAAGTATTGCACATTTTAAAATTTAATATACCTGACCTATTAGATACGGTACAACATTATACTATTAAATGGTTAATCAGTTCTGCTAAAATTGGTGGCACTACAAAAATGCCATAATTAACTTGTCTTGTATATCATCTTTCTCATTTTGTTACATGTTAGCTATGTTATAAGGTACCTTGAAAATATCAGCAATACTGTCACTTAAAAGTAAACCCTTATACGTAAAGTCAAAATATGCATGGCTGTAGTAAGAAGTGATTTCCAATACCCACCACCTTACATTGTATCTAAAAGTTTTGTTTTTTACAAGTTGGACACATAAAAATACCTGCCCAGGGAAAGGGTTAATTGCTTCTAATTATTACAGTTTCTATACTCCTGCATATCAAGTTTAAGCTAACATTTTTCCAATTTGTTAGACATGTGGGCACGGCTTCTCAGAGAAAAGGGGTGAGCCCAGGGCCTGATGGCTTCATACCCACATTTTATAAGACTTTCGTGGAGGCACTTAATCCCTACCTCCTCCATGCATCCAATGCTATCTCTCACAATTGCCCCTTCCCCTCTCAATCCTTACAGGCACACATCACTGTATTGCCTAAGCCAGGCAGGGCACCGATGGCGAATGGGAACTTGAGACCAATCTCGTTAATTAATGTTGATTTAAAGCTGTACGCCAAACTTTTGACACTTCGTCTCCAGCCTCATGTGCCCAGGATGATGCATAGGGAGCAAGTAGGCTTTGTCCTGGGCACGCAACAATATGATCAAATCCATCTCTCTGATACACAAGGAAAGGACGTCCAGGAGCTCATTGTGTTTATTGTTAGTGGATGCGGAAAAAGCATTTGATAGGGTACACTGGGGGTTCCTGGAGGCCATACTTAGATCTGTTGGCCTGGGTTCCCACATACTCAAACGCATAATGCCCTTTATAGCCTTTATAGAGGACCCACGGTCCAAGTGAGAGTTCATGGGTTTCTTTCTGAATCCTTTTTAATATTCAATGGCACATGGCAGGGTTGCCCGTTATCCCCGTTCCTTTACCTATTGGTCATGGAGCTACTGTCGAATGCTTTAAGGGGCAACCTCACCGTTGAGGGCATCCTCACAGATGACCTGCTCATTTATGTGGTATCCCCAGGACTACCCTGCAGGCTATACTACAGCAATTCACCAGATATAGTCAGGTAAGTAACTTTTTTTTTTTAAACTGTAATTTTTATTAAAGTTATTAACAGAATAAACAATGTTGGAAATAAAGGTGGTAAACAGTGCGAAAATACAATTGTAAAATGAATGAACAGGGGCATACCACCACAAAAAGTACATATCAGAAAGTAGCAATCAACAACACCGAAAAGGTGAGAAGGGGGGGGGGAAACAAGGGAGAGGAAGGGAGTACAGGGGGGAGGGAAGAGAGTCAGAGACCTTGTAGAGTACAATAAGCGTCCCAGGATGACCACACAGCATTGAAAGCTTCCACTGAATGATTAAGAGAGGCAGTCAGGAACTCCATACTACGAACGTCCTTCATACGAGAAATGAGCTCAGAACCCGTTGGAGGGGAGGATTTCCTCCAATGGAGAGCAATTAATGTTTTAGCGGCAGTACAGAGGAGCAAAAATAGTTTGGAGGACAGTTTGCCGAGATGTCTAGGAGGAAGGTTAAGCAAGTAAATGAGGGGATCCAAGGGCACACCTTCTACAAATAGGGCATCAGTGAGGCGTTCGACCTCAGTCCAGAAGGGACCAATCTGTGGGCACTCCCAGAAAACATGGTACAGTGTACCCACTCCCCGCCTGGAAACGCCAGCACTGGGAAGGAATGCTGGGATTAAGAGAATGAAGCAAGGCGGGAGTGTGGTACCAATGCAAGAGTAACTTATACTGAGTCTCACGAAAAGTCACACATGATGAGGATTTGGCTGCACAGGACCAGATAATCTGCCACTGCTCAGGCGAGATCTGCCTATTCAGGGCCCCCGACCACCTAACCATATATTTATGAGAAAGGGAAGCCCCTCCTTCTGGAGAGGACAAGAACCAGTAAATACCTGATATCAAACCTCTCGTGGAGGTGCCCGCTCGGCAAACTCTTTCAAAAGCTGTAGGAAGCGAGACCCTCAAGGAGCCGAACTAAGAGAACACAAAATGAGCAATCTGCCGGTAGTGCAACCATTCAGAGGCGGGTAAGTGTAGAACAGAGGTAAAATAATCAAAGGGCCTAAGCTCCAAGGATGCTGGGTCCACCAGATCAGCAATGTGGAAAAGGCCCAAACTACTCCAGGGTCGCACCATAGCCCCAGTAAGTCCCTCCGGGAGGAGCGGGTTGTACAGGAAGGAGATCATGGAGGAGTGAGGGGAGGCAAGAGGAAAAAGTTTAGAGCAAGTCATCCATATGGCCTGTGTGAAACGAATGGGCCCGAGGAGAGGGGCATCAGGGAGGGGAGGAGAGCGGGACCACAGAAGCGCATTAGGGTGGATCGGGGCTAGCCAGAGCTTTTCGATCTCAACCCACTTAGTGAAAGCTTGTGGTGCGGCCCAAAACGAGAGACAGCGCAAGTGGGTCGCCCAGTAATAATGCAGGACCGCAAGCCTCCCCTCGCTTTTGCCCGATAACATCACCGAACGAGGGATAAGATGGCGTTTACCATTCCAGATAAACTGGAAAATTGCTTTTTGGAAGGACCGTAACTCTGAACGGGGCACCGCAACCGGGAGCGTTTCAAAAAAGTAAAGTAGCTTCGGGAGGAGGGTCATTTTAACAGCCGTAATGCGACCTATGAGGGATATATGGAGGGGGCGCCATTTGTCTAAGGGAGAGTGAAGTTCATTAAAGAGACGAGAGTAGTTGACTGAGTAGAGGAAGGAGTTTGAGGAAGACAACTGAATGCCTAAATAGCGGAGGGAGCGCTCCCTCCACTGAAAGTCAAAGTTAGACCGAAGGAGCTGAAGGGTGGGGTCAGGGATATTAAGGGGTAATGCCTCCGTCTTAGTGGGGTTAACTTTATATCCGGAGAGATCACCATATTCCTTCAGCACGTGAAGAAGGTTGGGAAGAGAAGTGTGGGGATTGGTGAGGGTGAAAAGAACATCATCCGCAAACAGGCCTATTTTAAAGTCTCTATCACGAACTGCTACCCCAGTAATGTTAGGATTGGACCGGACATGGGAAGCTAAAGGTTCAATACACAGGGCAAATATGAGGGGGGATAAGGGACAGCCTTAACGCGTTCCATTAAGGATGGGGAATGAGGATGAAAAGGAGGTAGGCAACTTGACCGCCCCCGAGGGCCGACAAAAGAATGAGAACCGCCATAAGAAATTCTCTAGAAAACCCAAATTTTTCAAGGGTGGCAAACATGAACGACCAATCGAGGCGGTCAAATGCTTTTTTAGCGTCAAGGGTCAGAAGGAGAGTGGGCACGGCGGAACGGTTGGCAACATCTATTAGATCCACAGTCCTCCTGGTGTTGTCTTCTCCTTGACGGCAAGGAACGAAACCCACTTGGTCCTTATGGATAAGGGACAGAAGCCAAGCGTTAAGCCTATTAGCCAGGATCTTGGTGAAGAGTTTTATATCAGTATTAAGGAGGGCAATAGGACGGTAATTAGCGCAGTCCTGATGGTCCTTACGGGGTTTAGGAACTAAAGTCAAATGGGAATGAAGCATGGACGGAGGAATAGGGGCACCATCTAAAAAGGAGTAAAAGAGGCGACATGTGTGGAAGCAGGTCAGAGCGGAAAGTCTTATAGTAGAGATAGGTGAACCCGTCCGGGCCCGGCACCTTGCCACCTGGGAGACCCCTCAGGGTTACATCAAGCTCCTCCTCCGTAATCGGAGCGTTCAGACTGACAAGTGCCGAGGTTGGGAGCTTAGTAAGAGGGCAGGAATCAAGATAAGAACGCAGGGCTGCGTCCCGAGCGGCCGGATCCGGACCCACACGGGGGAAAGGTTATATAGCTTAGTATAATAGTCCCGGAACAGGGATGCAATAGAATCAGGGTGGTGGTGCAGGGTGCCATGAGGGTCCCGAATTGCGTGCGGGGAGGAAGTGGCCTGGTGGTCGTGCAGTGTCTTAGCAAGCAGAGAATGGGCTTTGTTGCCCCTCTCATATTGATGTTGGCGACTATAAAGGAGGAGACGCTGGGTTGCCTGGGAGGCGAGATCACGAAGATCCGCTCTGGCAGCTACCAGTTGACGGAGGATGGGGACCGAAGGGGCCTGAGCTAAACGGTCTGATAGAGATCGTATCCGAGTCAATAGAGCTACTTCCCTAGCCTTACGATCTTTTTTAAAATGAGTAGCTAAGGCTATACAGTGGCCCCTCATGACAGCCTTATGGGCTTCCCAGAGGGTGGAATCAGAGGAGACCAAATGTACATTATGGCTAAAGTACTCAATAAGCTGGGTACGGAGGGTAGCACAGGTCATCGGGGAGTGAAGGAGGGACTCATTCAGCCGCCAGTGACAACATTTGGTCGGGACAGGGTGGGGGGACAGCGTAATCAATACAGGAGCGTGGTCGGACCAGGAGATAGGGCCAATGTCTGCATCCGTGAGTAATCTAAGAGCCAATGTATTACCAAAGAAGTAATCTATTCTAGAGTGCGTCTTATGAACACGCCAGAGGTCATAAAGGGCAACGGACCTAATGAGGCAACGGAATTCTCTGGCTAGGCGAAGTCGGGGGGCGCCTGTGGGCCCATCAGATAAGGACAATTTGTCCATGCGGTCAGAGAAGACCATATTAAAGTCACCTCCCAATAACAATGCCGAGCCAGAGAAAGCCTGCAGGTGTCGCAGTACTTTCTTAAGGAAAGGGAGTTGAGACGAGTTGGGGGCATACAGGTTGCAGAGAACGATGGGCTGGCCGTGGAGAAGCCCTCTAAAATTATGTAGCGCCCCTCAGGGGCTAGGTGGGAGGCAGAGATAGAGATAGGACAGGAACGGGAAAGCAGGATAGCTACCCCCCCTCGTCTGCGTGTGTTGTAGGCAGAGTAGGCAACAGGGAAGTAGTGACGGCCAAAATGAAATGAACAGGTGTGATCGAAGTGAGTCTCCTGAAGGAAAGCCACGTCCACCCGGAGGGGTCGAAGCTCGCGCAGGACCATGCTCCACTTAGAGTTGGAGCCCAGGCCCTTAACATTTAACGTAACACACTTAGCCATAAGGAAACATCAAAAAATGCACCGGCAGATGAATAAGAGGACATGCACAGGCAGATCTCACCCGACCTCGAAGAAAGGAGTGCATCATGGAGGGACGCTTGCCAAAGGTCATAGTAGTTAGACTCTGGAACGGAGGAACTGCAAACCTAAGGAGAAGGAAGGAGTGGGAAGAGGGGGAAGGAAAGCGAACAAACAAAAGACAAACAAACAACAATACAAAAAAAAGTCGTGTCATGGGCAGGACTAAATCTCCTGACCAGGGGCAGAGAGCAAATGACAATGCAGTTGTAAGCAAACTAACCAAAGGGGTTCAAAGTCGGAACCCCTAGCTGGAAACAGCCCCCACAGCGGGGAAGTGGGAACAGACTGTCAGTAGACAGACCAGCTGAGGACAGTAGAAGGTACCAACAAAAATACTAAAGAAAGGATGAAAACTATGAAGGTAGGAGGGAGAGTAACCCCCTACCCTGCCCACCAGGGTAAACAAGAGATTGCTAGAAGGGAAAACAAGTTAGAAAAGAAAGAAAACAAAATAAAACAGTAAAACACCAAGCATATGTCAGTGAGCATTAGAAGAATCCGTAAAGTTCGCCATTATCTGCCAAAAGCTGCGGAGACAGGCTCCAATCCAGGACCTAGGGAAAACAGGGAAGGAAAGAAAAAAGTCAGTGCAATCATGGGGGTGGCAGGTCCACCAGCTGTTGTCTGGAGAGAGCACCAGGAGAGGGCAACTGTCGGCATTTCGGCTTCTGTTGAGACCACAACGGAGGTGGAGATGGAGGGGGAAAAGCCAGTTCCCAATCAGGCATATCCAGGGGGGGAGCAATGTCCATAGCAGAGCAGAATGGTTGCAAGTCTGCATAAGATCGTAGGGTGGCTGAGCATCCATTGAGTCTAGCAGTCAGGGCAAAGGGGAAGCCTCACCGGTATGGAATCTGACGGTCACGTAACAACTGAAGAAGGGGGCGCAGATGTCTCTGTTTCTGCAGGATAATCCAAGAGAGATCTTGATAAAGTTGAATCTTGGCCCCATCAAAGTCAATGTCCCTGAGGGTTCTGGCCCTGGACAGGATCGCTTCCTTCAAAACAAAATCATGCACACAACAGATAACGTCCCGTGGGTTAGGCCCAACGCCTTTAGGACGCAGCGCTCTGTGTGCTCGGTCCAGCTTTATCTTATGGGTGGGGGGCTCCTGCAAAATGGAATTAAAGATTGCCTCCAAATTGGCATGTAGGTCCTCCTCATGAGTAGCCTCAGGCAGCCCCTTAACTCTGATATTATTGCGCCTACCTCTATTATCCAAGTCCTCAACATGGCGCTGCAGGTCGTTGGACAAGCAACATTGAGACATAACAGAGTCCTGAAGCTGAGAAATGTAAGTACGGGTCTGATCATGAGCATCCTCCAGGGATTCAACCCGAGACACAATGTGATGAAGGTCTTGCCGTAATGCAGAAATTTTCGTGCGGATTTCGTTCCGACAGGCCTCCGTGACTTCAGCAACTAGGGACCGAGTGAGAGATTGAAGCCATTGCGGTGGTGAGGAAGGAGGAGGCGAAGTACTCTGAACAGGTTGCTGGTGTTGAGAAGCAGGAGATGGTGATTGAGGATACAAAACTGCATAGGGATACAGTGAGGGGGTAGCCCCAAGATCCATTTCACCCCTCCAAGTGTGTGCCGGAGAAATATTCACTGATTGCAGAGGAATCCCTGGTGAGAAGTACACTGGGAGGGGGGGCACAATAACAGAGGAGCAGGCAGGAGTCGAGGCAGGGGCTGCAGGAGAGTCAGAACAGGGAGCTGGGGCTGGGGGTTCAGAGGGAGCTGGCTGCAGAGGGAGAAGCTGGGGGCTGGAACTCTGCAGGGCCGAGGCAGTGCAGGAGTCCAGCGGCACTTGTAGATCTGCAGGAGGAAGCGCTGCCGGCAGCGCTACGTTAACCACCCGGGGAGCAGAGGAAGGGACCCCGCTGGCCATGGGTGTAGGTTAGAGGCGTTGGGGACCCACCTGGGTGCTTTGATCCATGGCAACAGGCAACGGAGAGGCGGTGCACGCGTTCGGAGGGAGTGGAGCAGGCAGCGCAGAGGAAGGCAGAAGGAAAGTCCGTGCGGCCTGGGAAAATGGCCGCTCCCTCACGGAGGCCCGAGTAGGAGCTGACAATGGGACCAGGTAAGAGGCAATTCCGGGTTGCCCAGGGTGGTCGGTGTGTGCAGGGGTCCCTGGGGTGGAGGTCCTGGTAGTTTTTTTCCCCATGGGGGGGGGAAGTAAAGGCTTATGTTGGTGTTATTACAGGCGGGCAGGGCAGGAGCCATAGAGAAAAGATCTGGCTACATGCAGTCATAGGCCACACCCCTAGGTAAGTAACTTTAAGATCAATATACAAAAATCTGAAATACTTAATATAACCCTCCCCCCCCCTCCCTGCGGAGGTCGAACACTTGGGACGACTCTTTGAGCTGAACTTTAAGCCTCTACTCCATACTCTGGAACTAGATTTTCAGAGGTGGACCCCTTTGGCACTGTCCTGGTTCAGCAGGATCAATGTCCTGAAAATGGATTCTTTACCTAAACTACCCTATTTGTTCCAGACCCTTCTAGTCGATATCCCACATTTCTATTTAACACGTTTGTGTAAAATGGCCACAAGTTTCATTTGGAAGAGAACTAGACCTAGACTTCGATGCTCTATTTTCTCATGATGAAAGGTTAGGGGTGGATCGGAACTTCTCACTATATTATAGGGCACCCCTATGTAACTGTGTGTTGGACTTGTTCCACCATAGTTCGTCCAAACTGTGGGTAGAACTGGAGCTGGATAATTCTTGGCTTCAGGTATATAAAGTGTATATTAACTACAATGTAATTGCCGTTCATAGGAAAATAATACGCTATGGAAACTCATATAGATCAGAATAGCGTCCATGATATAGCATCTGCATGCAATACAGTGAAAATTATACAAAAGATGTATAACTTCACAACATTAACAGCCGTATATGATATACTAAGAAATTATGGACTGGTCCCACATATACATAAAAATATATGCTGTATGTTTCACTATGCAGTCATAGGGTATTATAACATCAAAGTTAAATGTACAGCGGGATTATTATCAATACAAAGTATCAAATCCACACTATCAGAAGGGTTACAGCAAATAAGTGTTATATAAAATGAGAGAGAGAAAATAATGTCCTTACTGGATTGCACAGGTTAAGAAGGGGAACAGCTAAGAGTAAGATGCAGGAGAAAAGTGAAGTAATGCGTGATGGCATCTATAGTGGTGATGGAAACTGTACTTAGATTTCAGCATTGTCTAAGAAAACAAAAAGGGTGAGCACAACAGCAAGATCACACACAAGAATTTCTAAGATTCTAAAAGTAGGAGGTATGATTTTAAAGTATTATAGTTTTGCTTAAATGTTCTTTAATTACTGTTAAAATAAAATTCTTATCACATGACTGCTCTCTTAGGCTACAGTTTAAAACAGTTCAGCCAACTGAAAGACCAAAAGGATGCAACTCTGTGCTTTTAGGGCTTGTTCATGCTATGAGAAATGAAGAGGAATTTGAGCTGGACATCCACTTCAGATTCCTCTCCATTTTCCGTCCTCATCTTGGGGAGGAGGGGAATCAGCATTCTGCCCTGCCTTTCTAATGCTGAATAGGCCTAGAAGAATGAGTCTAAACAGCGGGGAGTCTTGATCCACGGCAAGTTCAACCAGGGCACTTATTGTTTTGTATGAACCTGCTGCAATCTCTGCCTCCAAAATCAGTGCCAGATTCCGCTGTGTGAATGGACCCTTACAGTTGCATGTCTGCCATTAGCTACAATGAAAAAGTTGTTTCAGAAGAGACCACCAAAGGTTATTTTAAATGTGTACTTTTTAAGTATTTGTAGCTTGAGTAAATGGAGAGAAATGTGTTTGTAGAGGCGTAATGCTTTGGCAACATGACCTAAAACTCATTTCATTGTACAGTATGATCCTGCCAGAGAGGTGATTCTTTTTAGGTAGATTTTTTTTCTGATAGGTGTGAATGTAACAAGAGCTGAAAAAGTAGCAGTCTAATTATACTTCTTGCTGCAAGATGAGCTGTAGAACAACAGCTTGGTTTTTAGGTTTACACCGCAGACAAGTTGAATCCAGCAAGGAAAGCAAACAACAAAGAAATGTTAATTAACTACTGACATACACAGTGGTATTCTATGAAACCTGCCAGGTACAGTAGATGGTGGTTTTATGTTCCACATGTTCATCTATTCCAGGGGTCGGCAACCACCGATATGCGTGCCAAGAGTGGCACGCGAGGCTTATTTCCCTGGCACGGGCAGCCCGAGTCCTCACCCAGCAGTTTCGATCGGACCAAACACGGCCGAAACGAAACTGCTATTATTATACGGTGGGGACCGCAGAGGAGGTGGGAACCCAGGGAGGTGATCAAACATAAAAAACAATGTTAACTCACCTTCCCTGCACTTCTGCCTGAAGTAAGAGACCACTGACAGGGCCTCAGGGGTCACGTTCGGCGTCATTACGCATAATGACGCAATGTGACCCCTGAGACCCAATCAGCGGACACTGACTAGAGGCAGAAGTGCCCGAAGAGAACAGAGCCGCCGTGGTTTTTTATGTTTGTCACCTCTTTTGGCCCTCCGCTTATCATACTCTGGGGTCTGAAGCTAGTGAGTGGCGAAAATTGGAATATTATAAAAGTTATAAATTATATTCTAAAATATATAAATTATAAAAATATTATACTGTGCGCAGGGGCCACTATGGGACATAATACCGTGTTCAGGGGCCGTTATGGGACATGATACCGTGTATAGGGGCCACTATGGGACATAAAACAGTGTGCAGGGGCTGCTATGGGACATAATACGGTGTGCAGGGGCTGCTATGGGACTTAATACGGTCTGCAGGGGCTGCTATGGGACATAATACGGAGTGTAGGGGCCGCTATGGAACATAATACCTTGTGCAGAGGTCGCTATGGGACATAATACCGTGTGCAGAGGTCACTATGGGACATAATACAGTGTGCAGGGGACTCTATGGGACATAATACCATGTGTAGAGGACGTTATGGGACATAATACTGTGTGCAGAGGCTGTCATGGGACATAATACCGTGTGCAGAGGCTGCTATGGGATATAATACCGTGTGCAGAGGCCGCTATGGGATATAATACCGTGTGCAGAGGCTGCTATGGGATACAATACCATGTGCAGAGGCCGCTATGGGATATAATACCGTGGGCAGAGGCCGCTTTGAGACATAATACCATATGCAGGAGCCTCTATGGGACATAATACCATGTGCAGGGGCCACTATGGGACATTATTCTGTATAACGGTGTGTTTTCTGTATTAAGGATGTGTTTTTGCACAGAAAACTCAGGCATTTTGTGCAAAAATGCACCATGTGATCGCAGTTTTATATCAAAGTAAAAGTTCCAGTGGCCTAAGAATATAGTTGCATCCAGATACATAGTGTGTTTTCACAATAAGGCTGCTGCCATACGGTGCTCCTGGACATATACATTTACCACTAATTGGGGGATGCACATGTACTTTCATTGCTTCTAATCGGAAAGTACAGATGCATCCCAGGAAATAGCAGTAAACACATGCGTCCTAAAGCATCTTGTGGCAGCACTTCTGTGTTATGGTTTGTGGTATATGACTTTAGTTTAGGGGTTGTCAGACTTACGATTATTGACCGGCACTCCAAGTACCTCATCTTTGATTTTTTAATTAAAATCGGCAAGCTGAACAAAAAAGATTGCCTACATTTGGTCTATTCTATTTAATCTGCCATGGTGCAAATATAAATAAGACCTATTTAAATAGAAATTATATTGAAATACTAACATTTTCAAATGTACATCTAAAGTAAAAGTTTAACTACTTGCTACAATTTTATATTTAAAGGGTTAATTTGTATTTTGAATAATAGTTAAATACATAGTCAAATGTATTTTAGCAATAGTCACTGTGAATAAACACTAACAGAATCAAGAATCACTATTAGAAGATCAGGTCAGGAGTAATAAACTAACTTTAACTAGACACTTCGTATTAAAAGGAGAGACCTCAAACTATCCTCCATTTCAGGTGGACACCAACAACATCAATTTCCTTGGCCCCATTACTACTCAACTTCAACTTAAGTCTACTTTTTAGCCTCTATAACATAAAGGCAATAATATAGAAAGTTTTTACTTTTTAGTGGCTGTTGATTTTTGTAATTTACATGTCAAAAAACTATCCAAGAAAGATAACCTTAATAGGTGAGAAAGAAAAGCCCTTAAATCTGTTATGAGCAATCATGACATTCTTATAAGGAATGCAGATAAAGGGGAAGGAGTGGCAATTCAGGACAGGTATATTCTGGAGGCAAAATGGATATTATGTGATAGCCTATTATCTCCCTTTAGATAGAGACTGTACTCCAAATTATATTGTACTAGCAGAAGGACCCGGGTTCGCACGGGTATATTTCATTTTTTGTTTGTGTAGTGACCCCATAAGAATTGGCCAGTTTTGCACTTGACATCCAGTATGGCAGTCCAGTATAGGTACAGTCTATTTATGGCTGTGTTGCTATGGAAACCTGGTAAATGAAATGTGAACTTATATTGGCTGATGCACGTCATATGACTGAATATTTAAGGACCTGCGAACTGATATTGACTCATACAGGTCATAAATAGCTTGATTGCTATGGAAACCTGGTGTAAAGCTGTGTGTATGTCAAAAATGAAGAACCTGCAATTTTCCATTGGTCCATAAGCGTCATGTGTATCAGTTTGGATATCAGTGAAAGACCTGCGATCGGTTGTTATGGAAAACCTGGAGTAAAGCTGTGTGTATGTGACCTTGTGTAAAAGTGTCATCCACAGTGCCCTGCCCCTTCAAAGCTGACCTACAGCAGTGATGAGAAATGGCTGGGTTGTTATGGAAACATGGAGTGCAGCTGTGTGCATGTGGCTGACAATGCCTTGTCAGATTGGAGACGGGCTTGGGTCTGCTGGGTTGTTTCAGCAGCTCGCTGTTGTCTGTGACATATCTTGTCAGATTAGAGGCAGGCTTAGGTCTGTGAGAGTTTTCATTAGCTCGAGCAGCAGCCATGCGTTTTCCTGCAGGAGGCATGAGTAGTTTAAAAACGTTTAAATTTATAAGAATGCTGAAATCCAGTATGGCAGTCCAGTCAGTGGCGTAAATACCGGGGTAGCAGTGGTAGCGGCTGCCACAGGGCCTGAGACATTAGGGGTCTCAGCGGGCCCCTGATGTTTTTTTTTTTTTTTAATAGGCCGTTACCTGTTTGTGTAACACCAGCAGGTAACGGGCCCTATTTACTTACCCATCCCCGCTCCTGCTCACGGCCGCCTGCGCTTCACCTTCTGCAGAGGCGGCTGTGAGCAGGAGCTGGGATCGGTGAAGTAAGGCCTGTGGGCCGTGAACCCCACAAACACTGCTATCATCATACTCTGGGGTCTTTTCAGCAGGCTTCGGACCTCCTTGGTGACGTCCCAGATGTCGGTGGGCCAGTCCGATGTCATTATGCGTCACGATGCATGCCTGGCTCACGTGACATCTGGTCCAACATTGAAGAGGTAGCAGGGAGTGCGCATAATACTATATGAAGAGGCCACTATGATACTTTGTGCAGGGGCCACTATGGGGCAGAATACTGTGTGCAAGGGCCACTATGGGGCCTAATAGTGTGTGCAGGGGCCACTATGGGGCATAATAGTGTGTGCAGGAATGCAGTTTGTGCGGGGGTGGGGGCCATTGCCGGGGGGGGGGGGTCCCATGTCAAATGTTCGCCTTGGGGCCCAGCCATTCCTAGTTATGCCACTGAGTCCAGTATAGGTACAGTCTATTTATGGCTGTGTTTTTATGGAAACCTGGTAAATTAAATGTGAACTTATATTGGCTGATATACGTGATATGACTGAATATTTAAGGACCTGCGAACTGCTTTTGACTAATACAGGTCATAAATAGCTTGGTTGCTATGGAAACCTGTGTGCCTGAGGATACTAAGTGCCTGCGAGCTTCTATTGGCTGATAAGGGACATGTGACCGTGTGTATGGCAGTTGGAATATGAGTGAAAGACTTGCAGGTTTGTATTAGCTAATGCTGGTAATTTTTTGGGAACACTGTACCTCAGGAACGGTACATCCTTTAGAGCTGAGACCCAGTATATAATATTCCCGGACACCTGATGTACATGTGTGCCAAATTTGGTGAGGATCGGTCCAGTCGTTTGTTCGCGCATAAAGAACAGACAGACAGACAGATAGACAGACAGACAGACAGACAGAAACTCATTTTTATATATATAAGAGATAATAATCACAATTGCTTTAAGAGGCCTACGTGGAAGGGATCCTTACTAAATATAAGTCCTACATTGTCCTTATACCAACAG
Source organism: Leptodactylus fallax (assembly GCA_947044405.1). Classification (NCBI taxonomy): domain Eukaryota; kingdom Metazoa; phylum Chordata; class Amphibia; order Anura; family Leptodactylidae; genus Leptodactylus; species Leptodactylus fallax. The sequence goes on from CAMRHE010000024.1 coordinate 8,756,889, forward strand.
CTACCAAATATTCACAAAAATAATATCAATCCTCCCAGTAGACTTATAATATCCGGCATAAATTCTTTAAACAGTAATCTCTCGCAGTACATTGATCTTCAACAGAGAATCATAGTTAAGCTGAAATCATATCTTAGAGATTCAGCCAATTTGATCGAAGGTCTCCTCCAACTCACATGCAAATCCACCTACAGGGCTACCCGTGACGTTACTTCATTATATAGTAACAACCCACACTACAAAGGATTAGAGGCCATTTCTAGAGTATTGGAAAGTGTTTGCCATGTGCCTAAAAGCCAGAGAGATTTTATACAAAGAGTTATCAGATTTATACTGGAAAGTTTTCCATTTTGGCACAGAAATCTTCCTCCAATTATGTGGAACTGCAAAGGGCAAGAGTTTTGCCCCCAGATACGCCAACTTGTCTATGGGGGTGTTTTAAAAGGCAGTTTTATATATTTATCCCACACGTGGTTCCAATGCATTGTGCACTAAAAGATCAATGACCTGATATTTATCTGGCATGGTACCCATGAGTCTTTCACAGAATTTGTAACTTATTTGAATAGAAACAAATGGGGTATCACTTTATCTGGTACTGCCGCAGTAAAAGAGGTTGAATATCTCAATATTATCTTGATAGCGGAACAAGATCATATATTTAATAATCCCTACCTTCAGTTATCTGTACCTAAACGACCTGTGATTACTTTTAGAAGGGCTAAAGCTCTAAATAATTTTTTGACACCAAGCAAACAAAGTGATAAGAATGCCACTGTAAGATTGGCCTTTAGTGGAAACCTTTAAAGGTAGTATCCGCTGCAAGTGTAATTGCTACCTATCAGTTAGCCACTACAGATAAAATGTCATCAGTTGAACTAGAGGAAAGACCTTCCCCATTAAAAGTTTCCTGAATTCATCCTCATCATATGTTATCTACATCTTATGGCCTACAACACGTGGGATGAACAATTATGTTATTAGAGAGCATAACCATTTGTAACATTGCTCTAATGTTACAAATGGTTATCCTAGATATAGTGTTTCATGCCATGTGTCTGTGTGTAATTTTAGCAATTTTACAGTTATCCGGGTGGACCAGATTCCCTAGCCTTCAATTAATTTGAAGTACTGAGAAAAAGGGAAATTTTTGGATCTATAAAATGAATACTCTAACCCCCTCAGGTTTATACTCTTTAATACTCTGAGTCAATAAAAAGTTTTTTTGTGTTGTTTTTAACCCTTGTATGTATCTCATATTTTGTTACTTCTTTCATATTTATATATATATGTATTTATGTTACTCATGTTTCCTTCATACATATAAATGTAAGAGTTTGTTATATAGTCAGGAATATATATACAGTCATGGCCAAAAGTTTTGAGAATGATACAAATATTAATTTTTACAAAATCTACTGCTTCAGTTTTTCTAATGTCAATTTGCATATACTCCAGAATGTTATAAAGAGTGATCAGCTTAACAGCAATTACTTGCAAAGTCAATATTTGCCTAGAAAATGAACTTTATCCCCCAAAACACATTTCAACATCATTGCAGCCCTGCCTTAAAAGGACCACCTAACATCGTTTCAGTGATTGCTCCATTAACACAGGTGTGGGTGTTGATGAGGACAGGGCTGGAGATCAATCTGTCATGATTAAGTAAGAATGACACCACTGGACACTTTAAAAGGAGGCTGGTGCTTGCCATCATTGTTTCTCTTCTGTTAACCATGGTTATCTCTAAAGAAACACGTGCAGTCATCATTGCACTGCACAAAAATGGCCTAACTGGGAAGAGTATTGCAGCTAGAAAGATTGCACCTCAGTCAACAATCTATCGCATCATCAAGAACTTCAAGGAGAGAGGCTCCATTGGTGCCAAAAAGGCTCCAGGGCGCCCAAGAAAGACCAGCAAGCGGCAGGACCGTCTCTTAAAAGTGTTTCAGCTGCGGGATCGGGCTACCAGCAGTGCAGAGCTTGCTGAGGAATGGCAGCAGGCAGGTGTGAGTGCATCTGCACGCACTGTGAGGCGGAGACTCTTGGAGCAAGGCCTGGTCTCAAGGAGGGCAGCAAAGAAGCCACTTCTCTCCAGAAAAAACATCAGGGACAGACTGATATTCTGCAAAAGGTACAGGGAGTGGACTGCTGAGGACTGGGGTAAAGTCATTTTCTCTGATGAATCCCCTTTTCGATTGTTTGGAACATCTGGAAAACAGCTTATTCGGAGAAGAAGAGGTGAGCGCTACCACCAGTCTTGTCTCATGCCAACTGTAAAGCATCCTGAAACCATTCATGTGTGGGGTTGCTTCTCAGCCAAGGGAATCGGCTCTCTCACAGTCTTGCCTAAAAACACAGCCATGAATAAAGAATGGTACCAGAATGTCCTCCAAGAGCAACTTCTCCCAACCGTCCAAGAGCAGTTTGGCGCTCAACAATGCCTTTTCCAGCATGATGGAGCACCTTGCCATAAAGCAAAGGTGATAACTAAATGGCTCAGGGAACAAAACATAGAGATTTTGGGTCCATGGCCTGGAAACTCCCCAGATCTTAATCCCATTGAGAACTTGTGGTCAATCATCAAGAGACGGGTGGACAAACAAAAAACAACAAATTCAGACAAAATTAAAGCATTGATTCTGCAAGAATGGACTGCTATCAGTCAGGATTTGGTCCAGAAGTTGATTGAGAGCATGCCAGGGAGAATTGCAGAGGTCCTGAAGAAGAAGGGCCAACACTGCAAATATTGACTTGCTGCATTAACTCATTCTAACTGTCAATATGAGCTTCTGTTACTCATAATATGAATGCAATTATATTTCTGTATGTGATAAAAACATCTGACAAACACACATAAAAACCAGAGGGCAGCAGATCATGTGAAAATATAATATTTGTGTCATTCTCAAAACTTTTGGCCATGACTGTAGGTCAGGGCTCATAGAAGGCCACTTTAGAATAGTCCAATGATTTCCTCTTAGCCATTCTTGGGTGTTTTAGCTGTGTGTTTTGGGTCATTATCCTGTTGCAAGACCGATGACCTGTGACTGAGACCAAGCTTTCTGACACTGGGCAGCACATTTCTCTCTAGAATCCCTTGATAGTCTTGAGATTTCATTGTACTGTGCACAGATTCAAGACACCCTGTGCCAGATGCAGCAAAGCAGCCCCAGAACATAACAGAGGCTCCTCCATGTTTCACAGCAGGGACAGTGTTCTTTTCAAGATATGCTTCATTTTTCCGTCTGTGAACATAGAGCTGATGTGCCTTGCCAAAAATTTCGATTTTTGACTCATCTGTCCATAGGACATTCTCCCAGAAGCTTTGCGGCTTGTAAACATGTAGTTTGGCAAATTCCAGTTTTGTCAGATTCAAGTTATTTCTGTGACCATTGTGGGTTTTTCTTTCATTAAACAAGGGGTACCAACAATTTTGTCCACATCTGTATCTGTCATCAATATCTACTATTATCTATTACTATTCACATTTATTTGTTATTTATATTATTTAAATTATACCTATAGATTTAATATGTCATACTATGAATTTTTTTATATATACTAATGTATCCAAACTTAATGTTATTTATGAAAAGTGAGAGCATATCAAGTCTTCATTCTATGTGCATCTTCACCATACTCATAATATTCTCTATTTAATGCTCTGATTTAATTTATGTATATGCATCCATGTTATATTTTAAATTATGTAGATTTATGCACCACTTTTTAATAGATCATATCATATTTGACCTTTCTTACTTTGAATTGGATTTATATACCACCTTTTAAAGTTTTGTTTATCACAATTTTATTTTAAGCCCCGTATGTATTGTCAATCTACAGTCATGGCCAAAAGTTTTGAGAATGATACAAATATTAATTTTTACAAAGTCTACTGCTTCAGTTTTTCTAATGTCAATTTGCATATACTCCAGAATGTTATAAAGAGTGATCAGCTTAACAGCAATTACTTGCAAAGTCAATATTTGCCTAGAAAATGAACTTTATCCCCCAAAACACATTTCAACATCATTGCAGCCCTGCCTTAAAAGGACCACCTAACATCGTTTCAGTGATTGCTCCATTAACACAGGTGTGGGTGTTGATGAGGACAGGGCTGGAGATCAATCTGTCATGATTAAGTAAGAATGACACCACTGGACACTTTAAAAGGAGGCTGGTGCTTGCCATCATTGTTTCTCTTCTGTTAACCATGGTTATCTCTAAAGAAACACATGCAGTCGTCATTGCACTGCACAAAAATGCCCTAACTGGGAAGAGTATTGCAGCTAGAAAGATTGCACCTCAGTCAACAATCTATCGCATCATCAAGAACTTCAAGGAGAGAGGTTCCATTGGTGCCAAAAAGGCTCCAGGGCGCCCAAGAAAGACCAGCAAGCGGCAGGACCGTCTCTTAAAAGTGTTTCAGCTGCGGGATCGGGCTACCAGCAGTGCAGAGCTTGCTGAGGAATGGCAGCAGGCAGGTGTGAGTGCATCTGCACGCACTGTGAGGCGGAGACTCTTGGAGCAAGGCCTGGTCTCAAGGAGGGCAGCAAAGAAGCCACTTCTCTCCAGAAAAAACATCAGGGACAGACTGATATTCTGCAAAAGGTACAGGGAGTGGACTGCTGAGGACTGGGGTAAAGTCATTTTCTCTGATGAATCCCCTTTTCGATTGTTTGGAACATCTGGAAAACAGCTTATTCGGAGAAGAAGAGGTGAGCGCTACCACCAGTCTTGTCTCATGCCAACTGTAAAGCATCCTGAAACCATTCATGTGTGGGGTTGCTTCTCAGCCAAGGGAATCGGCTCTCTCACAGTCTTGCCTAAAAACACAGCCATGAATAAAGAATGGTACCAGAATGTCCTCCAAGAGCAACTTCTCCCAACCGTCCAAGAGCAGTTTGGCGCTCAACAATGCCTTTTCCAGCATGATGGAGCACCTTGCCATAAAGCAAAGGTGATAACTAAATGGCTCAGGGAACAAAACATAGAGATTTTGGGTCCATGGCCTGGAAACTCCCCAGATCTTAATCCCATTGAGAACTTGTGGTCAATCATCAAGAGACGGGTGGACAAACAAAAAACAACAAATTCAGACAAAATTAAAGCATTGATTCTGCAAGAATGGACTGCTATCAGTCAGGATTTGGTCCAGAAGTTGATTGAGAGCATGCCAGGGAGAATTGCAGAGGTCCTGAAGAAGAAGGGTCAACACTGCAAATATTGACTTGCTGCATTAACTCATTCTAACTGTCAATATAAGCTTCTGTTACTCATAATATGAATGCAATTATATTTCTGTATGTGATAAAAACATCTGACAAACACACATAAAAACCAGATGGCAGCAGATCATGTGAAAATAGAATATTTGTGTCATTCTCAAAACTTTTGGCCATGACTGTACTGTAGAAGTACCTTAAATGGAGCTTTAATTCTTATGTGCGTTTAGTTTATCTTCTTTATTGTCAACATAGCCATATAATATAGCCTTTTACTAAGCATGCAGACCAAACGTGTGCAATCATTCCATTGGGGACTTATCTTTTCAGGAAGGGCTCCTCTCCTCTGGCATGCGCGTTTGCCGTTAGTGGTGCATACGTAGTGGTTCAGAGGAGATTTTGGAGACTCACACCAACGTCTCCTACTGCACATGTGCAGTGACATTTTAAAGATGCTGAGGCCTAGTGCCTGCTTAATTTCCTTTGGTATGCCTATAATTCAGGTAGAATCTATATTTATTATCTCACAGCTCATATTACTTAACTCATTTTTATACTGGTTTGGTGTAAATTTCATACATGAGGAATTTTCTAGACCTTGATCCACCCATGAGTGGGAGTGGTTATTTTTATTTTGGTGTATAAATAGTCATGTGCTGGTATGTTTTTTGATCATTATCCATTGGTACACTTGATGAAGGTGATGTAAATCACAAAACGTGTTGCGTGATTGGACGAAAATAAAGGACCTTTTCTTGATTATGGTTGGAGTGCAGATAATTTCTTTTTCCACTGATGGTTTACTCCTGACTTGAACTTTCAATGGTGATTGTGTGATGCCTTGGATACTCCAACAACAATTGATGGTCTGCAGCAACACTTACAGATATATCTGTGATATACATTGTTGTTGTGACTAATCACAACAACAAATGGTGAGAGGCCAATTTATGAAGCCATATAATTACTTATATTCACCATATACACCCTATGTTTCAATCAAAAATTAGGTGCCATGGTTCACAAGTGAACTGGCGTCTCAATCTCCACCAGTGGGGCCTGTGGTGCAGTGTCTAGGTCTGAGTATTAAAGTACTTCCTGGTTCTTATACTGTGCTAAGTTGTTCCCTTGCTCTGTTTTACCCAATATTAACCCAGTTTGCTTTCTGACAAGGTTTTGTGTCTTCTGCCTTTCCTGACTTTCTGCCTTTCTATGGCAATGCCAGAAGTCCTCCTGCCTGTACTTCTGCTCATCTGACTATGAGACTACTAACTACTGATTCCTGGTCATCTCCTGGTGTCACCAGCTAGTGTCACATGAACTGTTGCTAACGAAGGCTACTTCTGTGTTAGTAACATGGGAATTTCCTGCAATGAAGTCAAGATCCCTGTATATGGGTTAAAGGGTGAATACCAGAAAATTCCTTATCCTCCACTCCAAGGTTTAGCCCCAAGCCAAATCCTTGACATCAGGACATGAGGATCTTGTAGACCCGAACCTCATCTCCCCCAACATCATACAGTATATGACAGTCACAATGACATCATAGACAATGACAGTCACATAGACATCATTTAACACAAATCAAAGGGCCCATCCACCAACATTATTTTAATGTGTATAGGCAACCTGACTTTACCAGCCAAAGGCTTTTGTGATTTTATTGTATAAGGGTGCTTTCTTGTAGTAGCATTGTTCAATGAATGCTCTTTCTTTATCCACACTGGATGTTAATCATCACAATGGAGTACATGTTTCTGTACCCCACCCATGACAAAACTTTTATTGTCAACCTGAGGTGATTACTCATTAGCTTATTTATGAGTTTAACAGCAATAAACTTCAAGCTGTGATTAGAAGCTATCATTTGCTCATGAGGAACCACACCTAATTCCTATAGAATAAAACTCCATCAATTTTTACTATTAATTCTACATCCTGAGCATTTATCTGTGTTAATACATTCTATGGGCTTTTTGGCAATAAATAAATTATTCATTAACCTTGCCAACATCCACCGTAATAGTATGGTAGATGTCAGCACTTTAAATATGGCGTCCACTCAGCTCTTGTATTGCACAGTGGAGAGCTTTCAGCAATGTCCAAGATAAGCTTCCTCTCTGATCGTGGGTATTAACCCTTCAGATGCCTTGCCCAAGTGAGACGCGAGGCATCTGGTTACAAGCTGCGCATCGGCATCAGCATGTCTCCATGACAGCCAGGAACCTACTGAAGGCTTCCTGGCCTGTCTTAATTATACTGTCCTATTAGTCCTATTAGAGACTGCAGTGAATGGACTTTACAATATACTAAAATACAGTTGTATAGCAATATATTGTACTGGTGATAAAACCCCTACGATTCAAGTACCCTAGGAGGTCTAAAAATAAAAGTAAAAAAAAAGTTTTAAACAAATATACTGTATATACTGTACAGTTGTGCTAAAAAGGTTACATACCCCGGCAAATTTTTTTCTGAGAATATGAATGATAACACAAAAACTTTTTCTCAACTCATGGCTAGTGGTTGGTTGAAGCCATTTATTGTCAAACTTCTGTGTTCTCTTTTTAAATCATAATGACAACCAAAAACATCAAAATGACCCTGTTCAAAAGTTCACATACCCTGGTGATTTTGGCCTGATAACATGCCCAGAAGTTGACACAAAGGGGTTTGAATGGCTACTAAAGGTAACATCCTTACCTGTGACCTGTTTGCTTGTAATCAGTGTGTGTGCATAAAAGCTGAGTGAGTTTCTGGGATCCAGACAGACTGTTGCATCTTTCCTCCAGCCACTGACGTTTCTGGATTGTGAGTCATGGGGAAAGCAAAAGAATTGTCCTTGGATCTACGGGAAAAGATAGTTGAACTGTATAAAACAGGAAAGAGATCCAAAAAGATATCCAAGGAATTGATAATGCCTGTCAGCAGTGTTCAAACTGTGATTAACAAATGTAAACTCGGGCTCTGTAAAAACCAAACCACGGTCAGATAGACCAACCATAATTTCGGCCACAGCTGCCCTGAAAATTGTTCGGGATGCAAAGAAAAACCCACACATAACATCAGCTGAAATACAGAACTCTCTGAAAACTATTGGTGTGGCTGTTTCAAGATGCACAATAAGGAGGCACTTGAAGAAAAATGGGCTGCATGGTCGAGTTGCCAGAAGAAAGCCATTACTGCAAAAATGTCATAAAGAATCTTGCCTTCAATATGCCAAACAGCACAGAGACAAGCCTCAATACTTCTGGAACAAGGTAATTTGAAACTGAAATCGAACTTTTTGGCCATAACCATAAACGTTACATTAAGAGAGGTGTCAACAAGGCCTATGATGAAAGGAACACCATTCCTACTGTAAAGCACGGAGGTGGATCACTGATGATGTGGGGATATGTGAGCTTCAAAGGCACAGGAAACTTGGTCAAAGTTGAAGGAAAGATGAATGCAGCACGTTATCAGCAAATACTGGAGGCAAATTTGCACTCTTCAGCAAGGAAGCTGTGCATGGGACGTACTTGGACGTTCCAACATGACAACGATCCAAAACACAAGGCCAAGTTGACCTGTCATTGGCTACAGCAGAAGAAAGTGAAGGTTCTGGAGTGGCCATCTCAGTCTCCTGACCTCAATATCATTGAGCCACTCTGGGGAGATCTCAAGCGCGCAGTACATGCAAGACTCCCCAGGAATTTACAGGAACTGGAGACTTTTTGCCAAGAAGAATGAGCAGTTTTACCATCTGAGAAAATAAAGAGCCTCATCCACAACTACCACAAAAGACTTCAAGCTGTCATTGATGTTAGAGGGAGCAATACACGGTATTAAGAACTGGGGTATGTAAACTTTTGAACAGGGTCATTTCGATGTTTTTGGTTGTCATTATGATTTAAAAAGAGAAAACACAGAAGTTTGACAATAAATGGCTTCAACCAAGCACTAACTATGAGTGGAGAAAAATTTTTTGTGTTACCATTCATATTCTCTGAAAAAAGGCCAAAAAAAACCCCCAAAAATCTGCCAGGGTATGTAAACTTTTTTTAGCATACCTGTAATCTCAAATTACCCGTTTCCCTACTTCCAAAATATCAATAAATAAAGTCAAACATAAACACATTAGGTATTCCTGTGTCCAAAAATGCCCAAAATATGAAAAAATAAAAATATTTATCTCATATGACAAACTCTGTAGCAAGAAAAAAAAAACAAAACGGTAGTTTTTTTCACCATTTTTCCTCCCTCAAAAAAATAAATAAAAAGCAAAAGAAATGTCAGATAGTCCTCAAATTGGTATAAATAAAAAGTAAAACCTGCCCCCAAAAAGACTCATTACACAGCTCTCTACATGAAAATATAAAAAAGTAACAGGTGTTAGTACATAGCGACTAAAAGATTTTTTTTAGTTTTCAAAGTTTTGGATTTTTTAAGGTGTTAAAATATTACAAAAGCTATAATAATTTGGTATCACATGACCTGCATAATGTAGCTAACATGTCATTCTGGCTGCATAGTGAACGCCATAAAAACAAGACCCAAAAGAAAATGACATAAATGCAGTTTTTTTTTCTTAATTCCAGCCCATTTTTTTTCTAGCTACTCAGTATATGTATGGAATATTAAATGGTATTTCTATGAAGTACAAAAAATAAGCCCTCATACTGCTCTGTGAATGGAAATATTTAAAAAAATTATGGCTTTGAAGGTTGGGGAGTAAAAAACAAAAAGTACACTACACTCTGAGCTGATCGACTGACAGAGCACACTCTATCTGAGCTGCTGATCAATACAATATAATTTATAAGCTGTCCCTGGCCTGTCCACCCTGTTCTGCCCACATTCGCACAATTTGATTAGTGACGTGTACAAAAAGGCCTTGCACCAATAGTACACCCCAATATCACCACTCTCCACCAGAAAACTGGCGTAGAGGGATTGATAAATTCCCCCCACTCACTCTTCATTCTCTTACACAGTTCTAATTGTAGAATCTATAATATCATCTGTAAGTCTTTAGTACTAGAGATGAGCAAATTGAAGCTGACGAATTGGAATTTGATCCGAATTTCAGGAAATCTTCGATTCACATCGATTCCGGATTTCCTCACGCTTCGATATATTGAATCGCACATCTCCGATCGGGGGGTTTTAACTCCTTGTATGCCGCGGTCAGCATTAACTCCGGAGTCGGTGACTGAAGTCCTTCTCCCTAGGCTTCACTGCTGGGGTCTGTAATTGGGCCCCAGTGGTCACATGGAGTGCGCCGGCATAATGACATCATCCCGCCCCCACGTGATCGCTGAGGCCCAATCACAGGCCCCAGCAGTGATGTCTGGGGAGCAGGACTTCAGTCGCAAGGAAGAAGAGGACCGAGGAGGACGCTCAGACAGCCGGATTTCCCAGAAGTGAGGTTAAGGTGAGTATAAGTGTTTGTTATTTTTAAGAACTTCCTGGGCCTCTGATTATTATACTCTGGAGTCTGAGGGGACCCCAGAGTATGATAATAGCACCAGCTCTGGATGAGGGGGGGTCTTTTTTTTATTTTTTTTACATTTTTTCTTTTTGTCTTCATAGGGGATTGAAGTAGCGATATTCTGATCGCTGCTTCAATAGGTATACGCTGCAATACACGTGTATTGCAGTGTATAGGAGGCTGTCAGCTCGTGCAGACGCATAGGCTGACAGTCTCCATTCAAGGCAGGATCAACTAGGTATGTGGATGGACAGCGATGGGACAGACCCGGGGTCACCGATCAGACCCTGGTATGCCGAATAGGAGCAGTGGCACCCCCCGAAAACATTGTGGGGGGGCTGATCGGGACCCCAATATATAATAAAACCCCTGAGATGTTTGACTGCGGCATCTCAGGGGTTAACACCCGCGATTGGGGCTGAGCTCCAACCGGGGGTGTTACAGGACAGTGTCATCCATTACATGTGGCTGACTCCCGCAAAGCAGGTTGCGCACACCATTTCAATGTGCGCACCATGTTCCGCAGTGGTTTGCAGGAAGTCCTTCCCGGCAGCGCCTTGCTATTAGGGCGGATGTCGGGAAGGGGTTAACGCGATTCGCCGCAAATTAATTCAGATTGAATCAAATTGTTTTGGAAAATACTTTAAATTGCTTATTATAGAAAAAAAAAGCTAAGGAAGGCCCCACTGTCATATAAAGCAGTGTGGTTTTGTTAGACAAAAATCAAAGTGTTGTTTTGCTTTTGACAAATTTCTGAACAGATTGAGTTCCTTTCTTCTGATCTTCAGTTGTGGTTCATGACATACCTTAGTGCCTTTATGTTTCGGATAAGCCTGCAGATTAGAAAATAAATCGTATAGAAAGTATGACTTCAAGTTGATGATCTTCATGTAGACAGAAGATTAATTTCAATCCTCTCTTTCACCAGCTGTAAGGTTTACCCTATAGACGGTGTAAATGTCTCCTGAGAAGTAACTGAAGCATAATTGTCTTTTTTTCTGCCATACACATAGAATTTGGTAATGTACTTTACATTTAATGTAGGAAACCAAAAGAAATATAGTTTCTGGATACTATTATAAACTATATTTTTTAAATACTATAATGAATGATGATACAATGTATCAATAGAAACACAGTATTATCACAATGTGTATGTAGTCTATTTAGACATAAACATCCCTAACTTCTAAACTATGATCATAAACATATTGATAAATCTGGTTAGGAATTGTTAAAAATGTTTAGTCGGCTTTTTTTAGTGATCTTTATATATTACCTTTACGGCTTCATGTCTATACAATGGGGAAAAAAAGTATTTAGTCAGCCACCAATTGTGCAAGTTCTCCCACTTAAAAAGATGAGGCAGGAATGTAATTGACATCATAGGTAGACCTCAACTATGAGAGACAAAATGAGAAAACGTATCTAGAAAATCACATTGTCTGATTTTTAAAGAATTTATTTGCAAATTATGGTGGAAAATAAGTATTTGGTCAATAACAAAAGTTCATCTCAATACTTTGTTATATATCCTTTGTTGGCAATGACAGCGGTCAAACGTTTTCTGTAAGTCTTCACAAGGTTGGCACACACTGTTGCTGGTATGTTGGTCCATTCCTCCATGCAGATCTCCTCTAGAGAAGTGATGTTTTTGGGCTGTCGCTGGGCAACACGGACTTTCAACTCCCTCCAAAGGTTTTCTATGGGGTTGAGATCTGGAGACTGGCTAGGCCACTCCAGGACCTTGAAATGCTTCTTATGCTCTTAGCCACTCCTTCGTTGCCCTGGCGGTGTTCTTGGGATCATTGTCATGCTGAAAGACCCAGCCACATTTCATCTTCAATGCCCTTGCTGATGGAAGGAGGTTTGCACTCAAAATCTCACGATACATGGCCCCATTCATTCTTTCATGTACACGGATCAGTTATCCTGGTCCCTTTGCAGAGAAACAGCCCCAAAGCATGATGTTTCCACTCCCATGCTTCACAGTAGGTATGGTGTTCTTTGGATGCAACTCAGCATTCACTCTCCTCCAAACATGACGAGTTGTGTTTCTACCAAACAGTTCTACTTTGGTTTCATCTGACCATATGACATTCTCCCAATATTCTTCTGGAACATCCAAATGCTCTGTAGCAAACTTCAGACGGGCCCGGATATGTACTGGCTTAAGCAGGGGAACACGTCTGGCACTGCAGGATCGGAGTCCCTGGCGGTGTAGTGTGCTACTGACGGTAGCCTTTGTTACGTTAGTCCCAGCTTTCTGCAGGTCATTCACTAGGTCCCCCCATGTGGTTCTGGGATTTTTGCTCACTGTTGTGATCATTTTGACCCCGCGGGGGTGAGATCTTGCGTGGAGCCCCTGATCGAGGGATATTATCGGTGGTCTTGTATGTCTTCCATTTTCTAATTATTGCTCCCGCAGTTGATTTCTTCACACCAAGCTGCTTGCCTATTGCAGATTCAGTCTTCCCAGCCTGGTGAAGGTCTACAATTTTGTTTCTGGTGTCCTTCCACAGCTCTTTGGTCTTCACCATAGTGGAGTTTGGAGTGTGACTGTTTGAGGTTGTGGACAGGTGTTTTTTATACTGATAACAATTTCAGACAGGAGCCATTACTACAGGTAATGAGTGGAGGACAGAGGATCCTCTTAAAGAAGAAGTTACAGGTCTGTGAGAGCCAGAAATCTTGCTTGTTTGTAGGTGACCAAATACTTATTTTCCACCATAATTTGCAAATAAATTCTTAAAAAATCAAACAATGTAATTTTCTGGATTTGTTTTCTCATTCTGTCTCTCATAGTTGAGGTCTACCTATGATGTCGATTACAGGCCTCTCTCATCTTTTTAAGTGGGAGAACTTGCACAATTGGTGGCTGACTAAATACTTTTTTCCCCACTGTATGTGAATTACTAATCTAACTCTACCAAAGAACAACATATTGTGAGTATTTATTAAGACTGCCATTTAATATGTCAGTCTTAAAAGGAAATTCATAAGATGCACCAAATTTACTAATTTACCAAGAGGCGCAAATGTCTTAATAACTTTTGCATCAGAAAGTGAAATGTACAGTAGCTTCTGGCATAAATTATAGTAAATGTGTCAGGTTGCTGTTTTTTTTTGGTTTTTTTTAAGGAAAGAGGTGATATTGGAAGAAAACACAAATGTTTCTACAAGTAGGACTTGCACAAAGATTTGCAATACTCCTATTGTTTCACAAAACAGTCAAAGTTATGAAGGCTGAAAGCTATATGTGACTTCTGGAATAACAAGCAATAAAAAAGAACAAACTATTTAGTACTCAAGAAAAAAACTGGACAAGTCATTAAGACATACATTATGCTGCCTGGCACTCAAATACCCCTAGTGGTGGCTAGCAGATTGAGTTTATAATGACTTATATTGCTAAAATATCAGATAAATGCATTTGGATTTGAAGCTCGTGCATTGAGCATTTGTGTTGTCTACTTTCCCGGTAATAGCATATGATGATGTCTTGATAAATGCACGTCAACTGTTAACATATAGTAAATGTCCAAAATAACAACACAACAAGGATTTTCTTCTTAACACCTGTTGCAGTCAGCCTGTACATAGCATCATATACAGGTATGTGTCACAGGAGAGGGAAGTAGGCACTAAAACTAGAAACACATCTAAAGGACTTCAAAGAAGCAATATATGGGTATTTGTCCTCATGCGTACAGTGAAATTATGACTCTTTGCACCCTTTCTACAGTTCAAGCCACACGTTTTTCTCATAGATTTTCCCTTCCTATTGTAGCCACTCTTCGCTTTGGCTAAAAAAAAAAGCAGAAAAACTTGCAAAAAAAAATGCTTTTCTATAACAATTGGCCTCATCCTAAAAGAAATGTTCTTTAGTGGGAAAGGGGTGCAAAGGTACTGTATTCACTGCTAGTCCACTGCAAGTTTAGATGTCCCGGCAGGAGACAGAGGAAAGAAAGTGAGCAGTCCTGTATATAAGGCTGTGGTACCGATCTGGAAGCCTCTTCTGCAAAGTTCCTGTTATAGTCAAAAGGAGTTTTGCAGAAAAGGGCTTCTAGCCTCTGCAGTTGCATTGAATAAAGGAGGGCTTATTCATCCTGCTTATACATGGCTGCTGTTTTTCACTCTTGTCTATCGTGTGTGCCTATTATTGAATCTTAGCATCACTCAAGCTAATAATGTTTAGTTTAAACACCAACCAAAGCTAATGGCCAAGGGTGACTATTTTCTAGTTTTTATTACAAAGAAACTTTGTATTTATTATTTCATTCAAAACCTCAAACTTCATGTGGCTACTAAGATCAGTATAATATATGTAAGACACACTTCACAAATGTTAGCTTATCGGGTATTTTATTGGAAGGAATACATTTTGCCATAGAAACTAGAAATTAGAATGTGCTAGGCATTATAGGGCAGTGAAGTGTGATGTGGAAATATAGTGATTGTTTTACTTGCAGTGTCTTTTAAGTTCAAGAAGGCTGTCTTGATGCTAGCACAAGAATTTTAAACTGTCCTATAACAAGTAATTCTATGGATTACTAAAAAGCCTCTGCTGATAGCATTCACTTTATGAGCTTCTAACTTCAGTACTTAGTCGTATGGAAAATCAAAATGATATTAACAACTAAACCTTATTTAGAACATAACACAGTTGGTCATAGTCCAGGAGTATACAACGAAAATAAATGTTCAATATATCTAAAATTTCTATGATATATATCTATATATATACTGTATATATACTGTATAAAATATTTTATAGTGTAATCTCTCCAAAAGACAACCTCTTTCATTCCAGACCATATCTCCTAAGATAGGTATTCAGTTCTACTATATACTATACATACTAGCCGTCTCGTTTGAGCATTTTGTAATATGGTTTTGTGTGGTCATCTCAAACATGATTTACTTTACACTGTGTTCCAAACTTTTATGCAAATAATATTTTCTCATATTTTCCAAAATTACCTATATGAATTGCAGTCATTGTAATTTTCCAGTTATCAACTATTCGAATATAATTGAAAGGTTTTTGAACAAACTGCCTATGATAACAGTATATTTAAAAAAAAAAAAATAAACACTCAAAATGCATGTTTTAAATTATTATGCACAGCAGAATTTGCAACCTTTTCATTTTTATTAAGAACAAAAAAAATGGTCATTGTGAAATTATAAGCATTAGCAGGTTATTACAAACTGAAATCAAACAGTTTTCAAGCCAAAACTTTATTCGAGGTGATGTTACATTTGCACATAGGACCCCTTGTTCGAAAGAAGCTTCTGAACTCTCTCGTCCATTGAATTTGTCAGTTTTTGGATGGTTTCTGCTTCAATTGTTTTGCATGAGGACAGAATACCCTCCCAGAGCTGTTGCTTAGATGTGAACTGCCTCCCGCCATCATAGACACTCCTTTTGATGATGCTCCAGAGGTTCTCAATGGGGTTGAGGTCAGGGGAGCATGGGGGCCACACCATAAGTTTGTCCCCTTTTATGCCCATAGCAGTCAGAGATGCAGATGTGTTATTTGCAGCATGAGACGGTGCATTATCATGCATGAAAATGATCTTTCTGCGGAATGCATGGTTCTTCTTCTTGAACCATGGCAGGAAGTGCTGTTTGAGAAACTCCACATACATTATGGAGTTCATCTTTATCCCTTCAGGGATCCTAAAGGGGCCGACAATCTCTCTCCCCATGATTCCAGCCCAAAACATTACTCCACCTCCTCCTTGTTGGCGCCGTAGCCGTGTTTGCATGGGGTGTCCATCAACAAGCCATCCTCCACTCCATCCATCTGGACCATCGAGCATTGCACGGCACTCATCGGTGAACAAAACAGTTTTGAAGTCAGTCTTCATGTATTGTTTGGCCCACTGGAGCCATTTCTGCTTGTGTGCAGTGGATAGAGGAGGTCGACAGGATGGCTTACGCACAGCTGCAAACCTCTGAAGGACCCTGCATCTTGTTGTTCGGGGGACGTTGGAGGCACCAGCAGCTTCAAAAGCTTGTCTGCTGCTATGACAAGGCATTTTTGAAGCTGCTCTTTTAACCTGATGTAATTGCCTGTTGGAAAGAGTCCTCAATTTTCCCTTATCAGCACGCACATGTGTGTGCTGTGAATCAGCTACATACTTCTTGATTGTGCGATGATCACGATGAAGTGTCTTGGCAATGTTGATTGTAGTCATGCCTTGACCTAAACACTCCACAATTTGTTGCTTCTCAGCAGCCGACACATCCTTTTTCTTTCCCATTTTGGCTGAAAATGTAGGCTGCTTAATAATGTGGGACAGCCTTCTTAAGTAGTCTTGCCTTTAATTGGACACACCTGCCAATCTAATTAGCACAGGTGTCTGCAATTGCTTTCAGTGATATAAAGAGCCCTGACACACATCACCATCAATGAGTTTAACTGACAAACAAAAAAATTCTTACCTTATCACTCCTAAATAATTTGGAACACAGTGTATATGCATCCTACTTTCAAAAAAAAAAAAAAAAAACCTGTCAAATTCATTCATAATTTAATATTCTTGTGTCAGACTGTCACAAATCACCCTTGTATCCTTTTCATGTGATGTAACTGATTCCTCTGCCCTGGCAGCTGTTCTAGGATTGGCATCCTCACTCATCCTTGCCTTTGTAAAGACTTTGAAAGCTAGACAAACATTTGCTTCAGCAATTATTCAGAACTTGGACTGCTTATTGAGTGCACAAGGTGTACCCTGTGCTTGACACACGCATGGGTGCTAGCCTGCAATAACATACCCTTGACTAGGGAGATTTGTCATGACTGAGCTATATTTAGGGATGGGGAGATGTCATGTATTACACGTGTATGCAGAGTTATGCACTACAGATATGCATACAATCTGGTTCAAGTTACACTAGCTTTGTTTTTAAAGCTAGATTTACTACATCATTGCTCGCAGTAGCATATGGTGTAATACATAACTCAAATATTAATTGTACAATTTAGTTTAAGTCAAAATCAAAACCCACTAACCCACTGTTATACCTTGGAAGTAGAGATGACTGCAAACAATGCTTTTAAAGATCTTAAAAGAAAAAAAAATGATTCTTTAAACATTTCATTTCTATTCTGATACAAGACAAGCTTTTGAGGAAAACATTACAATAAAATAGACCTGTATAAGCTATGCCAACATTACAAAATATTTCAAGGGAAAGAGGAAGAAGCCAGTTATCAAATTTAAGCAACAAATTTATTACTGTAGAAGCAGGAAACTGATGGGGTAAAAGTACATAGCGCAAGTAAAATACACAGAGCAAATATGTTGTGTAATTTCTACCAGTAGACACAATCATTGACAAGGTCTCATTGGATGAGTAGTAAGATAAGAGTTGCATCAAGTCTGAGTGAAACATTTTTTACTCATCTATTAAAGTAAAAAAAATATATGTTTTTTCAGGTATTTCAGGTGATAGGATTTTGTTTTTATGTCATTTTTATTTAAAGTGAAGTAAAGTATTTTTTTTTATTGTCTGGAAGATATTCAAAATTATAACTCCCCACTCTTACTATCAGTTTTATATAAGAAACATATAGTTTAGTGTTCTCAGGGGCTTTAAGCTGAGGTATGAACTAGTGGTGGCTTTTTTTTTTTTGTCTTTTTTATTTCTTTACTTATTTTAAATTTTTATACTTTATTGCTTATTTCCTTGGTAACTGGAGCTGATCTATTAGCTCTACTTGCAGGGATAATAAAGCCACCTGTCATGCACTACAGAGCTAATCTGGCCTCTTCCTGTATTCATTGTATCACTTATTGATTATTATTATTATTGACAATTATTGTACTGGTTTTACTTATTGAATTGTTGCATATATTTATTTAATATTATCAATGTCACTTCATTTACTATGCAGTATTATATTAATTTAGTTTTTTTGTACTAAGAGGTGTTTGCATGAATATTATGAATTATTTCTTATTCTGTTTTAACATATTTATATTATTTTTATTACTTATTTCCATATTTATGTTGTATTTATTATATAGTATTATTTACTGTTATGTATTTATTATTATAGTATCTTATTATACACTGTGTGCAGAATTATTAGGCAAGTTGTATTTGAGATGATTATTTTTATTATTGAACAACAACTATGTTCTCAATCAACCCAAAAGACTCATAAATATCAAAGCTTAATATTTTTGGAAGTTGGAGTGTTTTTTTTTTTAGATTTGGCTATCTTAGGAGGATATCTGTTTGTGCAGGTAACTATTACTGTGCAGAATTATTAGGCAACTTAATAAAAACCAAATATATACCCATCTCACTTGTTTATTTTCACCAGGTAAACCAATATAACAACAGAAAATTTAGAAATAAACATTTCTGACATTCAAAAACAAAACCAAAAACAAATCAGTGACCAATATAGCCACCTTTCTTTACGATGACACTCCAAAGCCTTCCATCCATAGATTCTGTCAGTTGCTTGATCTGTTTACGATCAACATTGCGTGCAGCGGCCACCACAGCCTCCCAGACACTGCTCAGAGAGGTGTACTGGTTTCCCTCCCTGTAGATCTCACATTTTATGAGGGACCACAGGTTCTCTATGGGGTTCAGATCAGGTGAACAAGGAGGCCATGTCATTATTTTTTTCTTCTTTTAGACCTTTACTGGCCAGCCACGCTGTGGAGTATTTGGATGCATGTGATGGAGGATTGTCCTGCATGAAAATCATGTTTTTCTTGAACGATACCGACTTCTTCCTGTACCACTGATTGAAGAAGGTGTCTTCCAGAAACTGGCAGTAGGTCTGGGAGTTTAGCTTCACTCCATCCTCCACCCGAAAAGGTCCCACAAGTTCATCTTTGATGATACCAGCCCATACCAGTACCCCACCTCCACCTTGCTGGCGTCTGAGTCAGAGTGGAGCTCTCTGCCCTTTACTGATCCAGTCTCGGGCCCATCCATCTGGTCCATCAAGAGTCACTCTCATTTCTTCAGTCCATAAAACCTTTGAAAAATCAGTCTTAAGATATTTCTTGCCCCAGTCTTGACGTTTTATCTTATGTTTCTTGTTCAAAGGTGGTCGTTTTTCAGCCTTCCTTACCTTGGCCATGTCACTGAGTATCGCACACCTTGTGCTTTTTGATACTCCAGTAACGTTGCAGCTCTGAAATATGGCTAAACTGGTGGCTAATGGCATCTTGGCAGCTTCACGCTTGATTTTCCTCAATTCATTAGCAGTTATTTTGCGCCTTTTTTTTTCAACACGCTTCTTGCGACCCTGTTGGCTATTTGCCATGAAACGCTTGACTGTTCGGTGATCACGCTTCAAAAGTTTGGCAGTTTCAAGACTGCTGCATCCCTCTGCAAGACATCTCACGATTTTTGACTTTTCAGAGTCCGTCAAATTTCTCTTCTGACCCATTTTGCCAAAGAAAAGGAAGTTGCCTAATAATTAAGCACACCTTATATAAGGTGTTGATGTCATTAGACCACACCCCTCCTCATTACAGAGATGCACATCACCAGATTTACTTAATTGGTAGTTGGCTTTCAAGCCTATACAGCTTGGAGTAGGACAACATGTATAAAAAGGATGATGTGAGCAAAATACTCATTTGCCTAATAATTCTGCACACAGTGTATGCACTTGAGATTTAAAGTTATTTTGACTTCTGTATGTAGTTTTTAGCAGCTTTAGCCATTAGTATGTTAACTCTTTAGCACATTGGGAATGTTCTATGTCTCCCCTGATGCGGCAGCTCTTGGTCGCTGGCAGCGCATGCACTGCGGCACTCCTCTTCCCTACGTGAACATACTGTACGTGCAGTCATGGACCAGTAGTGACTTAAGTCACATCTGGTCATGCACATGTCTGTGGCGCAGCCGGAAATGGAGGCTGCATCTTGCATGGGCAGCGCCATTATGGCCATGGCGCTTAGATAAATTATTGTTTGTGGAATAAGATAAATAGACTCACCCCTGTGTATTGAGCTGTACCTCCTGACGAAGCCGAAATACGCATCAAGGGCGGTGTCCTGGGGGTCTGTAAGTTCATCTTATGTGGCCAAGTCTTTGGGCAATATGTTTATAATCAATTGATATGTTGTATATTGATATGTATTGTTCTTATAGCCCTTTTTATGGATTAAGGCCTTTATTTATTTACTATTTCATAACTTTGACACAGTGAGCTTGAATCAATTTGTATTTATAGATTGGTCTTCATATCTCTACATGAATTATATAGATGCTATTTATATTCCTATATGAATTGTATGCATGCTCTTTATTTATAGTGCCCTTATGTCTTATTCAGTGTATAGTGTTATTTATCTGGACCTTCCGCCCCTCCTCAGTTGTTTGTCTGCTGTCGATTGTCTGTACTTTCTCATTCATGTGTTGTTTTGTGTTACAGATTAATAAATATGAATTATTATTTATGAATTATTAATATTACTTATGGTATTTTTAGTAATTTTTTTGTCATTCTAATCTCTCTAAGTGGTAGGTTTTGATATGTTGCAGTTGTGGGGGATTATTGCTTGATTATCAAGATACTTTATACCTTGGTAACTGGGGATGATATATTAGCCCTACTTGAAAGGGTAAAACAGCCACCTGAGATACACTGCAGAGCAGATCTGGTCACTACCTGATCTGTGTACATAGAACTCATTCAGCTCATTGAGGATGATCCTTGCAAAGTTAAATGAGGACCTGCCGGACATGTAAGTCAACCAGTGTTCTGCAAGTAGTTAAATAGTTTTGTTTTTGTAAATAGCTATGTCACTCCACAGAACAGTTCCACATTCTTTAGAAGATGGTTGTGCTGGATCTGTTACTGAGGTAATACCAGGTAACAGCTTCCTCCTTTAATCATTGAAAAACGGGTGGTAACAATAGGTGTTGTTTGGATTCTGAAATTGCCCTTCCAACCTTTACTAATCTTGAAATGCCTTCAGGTTACCAGATGGCTCATGCTTGTTTTTATTGTCAGTGCTGATATTTTGTGTTCTGTAGAGGTACACAAGCGGAACCTTGTACCCTTTCTCATTACCCATGTAATATTCTGATGGTACACCACAGAAAACTGTTCAAAAGGGAAAGTGGGGCAAAACAAAAACACAGGAGCAGCCTGCACATGATCCCTGTCCAATGCACCAGTTTCTGGTGCATGGAGACACAAATCACATAATGTTGAAACTTTTGGACCACAAAGTAAAATCTGTATTAGAGTCCCCACTTACCAATTATAATTATGGTCTCTCCAGATGGGGCGGAAGGGCCCCATGATTATGATGGTAATCTAAACTGGCAGTGCTGTCCCTTTTCTTATACTCATCTGCATTCTCTTAGGATATGTTCACTTGGTGAAGTTTGGTGCTGAGTTTGAGGCAGATTCACAGAACCCATAGCGCAAGCCACCTCGCTGATTTCGCCTTTGTGAGGTCAGACACTGATGATCTCCATTGTAGTGCATCCCAAAGGTATTCAATGAATTTGAGCCCATGGCTCTGTGTGGGCCAGTTAAATTCTATCACACCAAATTCACCCAACCATAATTTTATTTGCTTAGTGCACTGTTACATAGTCATGCTGGAACAGAATGGGACCATCCACAAACTGTACCCACAAAGCTGAAAGCATACAATTGTCCAACATGTCTTGGTATGCTGAAGTATTAAGCTTTCCCTTCATTGGAACTGAGGGGCCCAGGCAACTCCCGAAAAATATCCTCAAAGCATTAGCCCAATTTCTCTAACCTTTACACATGGTAGAATGTAGTCAGGCAGGTAACATTCTATTGGTATTCACCAGACCCAGGTATGTTCACCAGATTGCCAGATAGAAATGCATGATTTGTCCCTCGGCAATTTACACTGCTCCAGAGCCCAGTAGCAGCATGCCTTACACCACTCTATCCAACACCTGGCATTGTGCTTGTCAATGTAAGGGTTCCATTCAGTTGCTTGGCCATGGAAACCTATGCCATAAAACTCCTGGCACACACTTTTTATGATGGAATTAATCCCAGAGCACTTATTGAGGCAGCAGAGTTTTGGTGGCATTTATGCACTATGCACCTCAGCACTCTGTGTCCCTGCTCTATAATATTACATGGTCTGCCCTGAGTTGCTGCGGTTCCTATACATTTCCACTTCTCAATAATACCACTCACAGTTGATCGTGGAGTATCTAGGAGGCAAGAAATTTTACAACCTGACTTGTTGCAATGGTGGCATTCTGTTACAGCCAGTACCATACTAGAATTCAGTGAACTCTTTAGAGCAACCCCTAATTTCACAAATACATTTAAAGGCAGATTTTATACACCTTCATGCTGGATTTTATAGACCTGTAGTAATGGGACTGAATGACACAGTTAAATTCTGTGATTTTTAAAGGGGTTTTCCAAGTCTGGGACCCCCACAAATCAGCTGTTTGAAGTGGCAGCTTCCCCTACACAGGCAGGTACAGAAGAGACTTCAAACAGCTGAACAACTGGGGGCCTTGCCGATCTTAAATTGATGTCCTACCCTAAGGATAGGGTCATCAATTGCACAAATCTACAAATTTTCAAAAGTTGTTTGGTTCAGAAATAAAATAATAATAATAATAATAATAATAATAATAAATGTTATTTATATAGCGCCAACATATTCCGCAGCACTGTACAATTTGTAGGGTACAAGTACAGACAAAAAGATACATTACAAAGAAATAGTCAATTCACAGACTGGGACTGAGGGCCCTGCTAGCAAGAGCTTACAATCTATGAGGTAGAGGGGGTGACACAAGAGGTAGCAGGGGCAGCATCAGAGGTAGCATTGCTTATACAAGGGTCAGACAATTTTGTAATAGAGGTTACTGTCATTACACATATATAAAGCTGTATGAGCCGTCACCAGTCGTGACCTTTAATGTGTAGATGGTGCCTGGACATATAAAGTTAGTCTGATACGGCATCATATTCTGTGAGGTAATGTTGCAGTGTAAACAGAGGCGGGTACGTTTTAGGGATTCTAACTATGGAAGGGTTTACATTAGGAGCTGTGATAGGCCTGTCTGAAAAGAGTGTCTTTAGTTTGCGCTTGAAGCTGTGGGAATTGGGGGTTAATCTGATATTACAGGATAGAGCATTCCATAGAAGTGGTGCAACTCAGGAGAAGTCTTGTATACGAGCGTGGGAGGTTCTGATAATAGAGAATGTTAGTTTTAGTTCATTGAGTGAACGGAGAGTACGGGGTGGGGCGATAGAGATGAGGGAGGAAATGTAGGGAGGTGCAGCATTATGGAGAGCCTTGTGGATGAGGGTGATAAGTTTATATTGCATTCTGTATTGAATAGGCAGCCAGTGTAGTGACTGACACAGACCGGAGGCATCGCTGTAGCGGCTAGACTGATAGATGAGCCTGGCCGCCTCATTCTAAATAGATTGTAAAGGGGAGAGTTTAGTAAGGGGAAGGCCGATTAGTAGGGAGTTACAGTAGTCAAGGCGAGAGTGAATCAGGGCAACAATAAGTGTCTTTAGTGTATCTGTGGTAAGGAAAGGGCGGATTCTGGAGATGTTTTTGAGGTGGAGATGACATGAGCGTGCGAGTGATTGGATATGGGGGGTGAAGGAAAGGTCTGAGTCCAGCATAACCCCGAGGCAGCAGGCATACTGCCTAGGAGTTATGGTAAGGCCGGAGACTGCAATGGAGATATCTTTCTTAATGATTTTCATGTGCTGAATTCAAATATCACAAGGAAAACTGTCAATTGGCTCTAGCTTCTATGATATCGAAGAATCGTTGATTGTAATGTCAATCTGTATTCCCTTAGTCCTGACAGCAGCACAATATGGGGTATCTCTGCCCCTGTGTGTTGTTTAGGACAGGTGGAACCTTTAATTAGCAACAAAAAGGTGCCTCCTACTAGCCCTATAAGAGGGCACAAGAGACCTCCCTCCACTGTGTAAATTATAAAGTAACAGGAAACAAGCTTCTAGGGAGGGAAGCCTTGTGCTGCTGTCAGGACTAAGGGAATACAGATTGACATTACAATCAACGATTCCCCTTACGTCCGACAGCAGCACAATATGGGGAGATGATAATGTCCAATGATAATGTTTAACAAAAGGTCAACTGAGATGACCATGATGCAGCCGCACAAATCTGGTCCAATGGTAAGAACCGATACTCAGCCAAAGAAGTCGACAACCCAGGTCGAGTGGCCGTAGAAAGACTGGAGGGAATAACGCCTGAATAAGAAAGGAAGACTTAATTGTCTCCTTGATCCATGTGGATAGAGAAGGCTTGGAAGCCTTGAGGCCTCTGTTTTTACCCTGCATATTAATTAGTAGGCTTTCGGCCTTCTTAAGCGGTTGAGTGTGGGATAGGTAAATCCACAGACACCTTACCACATCTAAGGTGTTGAGCTTTTCTTCCTCCTCAGAGGTTGGAGTGGGGAAAAACACAGGTGACGAAATTAGCTGATTGCTATTATAGTATGAGGGGACCTTAGGGATAAACCCAGGCAAACCTAAGGTGCACCCTATCTGCAAAAACAAAATGTACGGTTCTCTAGAAGAGAGGGCCTGGAGTTCCCCTACTCTTTTGGCAGATATAATAGCCAACAAAAAAGTGGTTTTGTAGGCTAAATATTTTAGCTTCGTAGTCTCCAAGGGTTCAAATGGAGGACCGCATAGGCCTGCAATCACTACCGCAAGGTCCCACTGTGGATGATACTGAGGGCTTTAGCCTCATTGCCCCTTTAAGGAACCTTGCAACCAGAGGATCCTGAGACAGACGTCTGTTCAAATGAGCGGAGAGGGCCGCAATCTGCACTTTCAAAGTGGCAGGGGCAAGGCCCTTATCCAAACCGTCCTGAAGAAAATTTAAAATATCAGCCGTTGAAGGTTCTAGATTATTAATAGCCTTCTTGGAGCACCACTCCATGAAAATCTTGGCTGTTCTCTGGTAGTTCTTATTGGTAGATTCTGCTCTTGCAGAAGAAAGGGTCTTCAGGACGGCCTCTGACAGTCCTCTATCCTGCTGTAGGGACTGCTCAACCTCCAGACTGTCAGGTTGAATCTCCAGAGATCCTGGCACTTCAGAGATCCTTGGGAAACCAGGTTCTGGATGGGGGGGAAGCCTCCAATATATCCCTCGACTCATCTCCATGAGTTGGGAAAAACCAATTTTTTTTGGGCCAGAATGGAATGATGGCTATCACAGAGACTTGGTCCTGTCTGATTTTCATTAATACCTTTGGTATTATTGGAATTGGAGAGAAGATGTATGCCAGCCTGGACCTCCAAGGGATGAACAGGGCATCCACTGCCAAGGGATTGTCCTCCTGGTAAAGGGAACAGAACTTCTCCACCTTGGCGTTGAGTCGGGTTGCCATGAGGTCTATTTCTGGAAGACCCCTGTTCAGGGTAATCTGATGAAAGACTTCTGGATTGAGTGACCATTCTCCTGATACGGCATGACCCCGACTCAACCGATCCGCTACTATGTTCAGGGAGCCCTTGATGTGAACTGCGGATAAATGGGTTAGATTTTTCTCTGCCCATGTAAATATCAGATCTGCCTCCCTGAGGAGGGTTGGTGATCTGGTGCCTCCCTATCTGTTCACGTACAGCACTGTGGTCATGTTGTCTGACCGGATTTTGACTGCTCTTCCCATGGGAAGAGGCGAGAAATAGAGTAAGGCACGATATACGGCTCTGAGCTCCTTCCAGTTGGACGAGGTCCTTTTTTCAGGAGCGCTCCAGACTCCCTTTATGGAG
This sequence comes from Leptodactylus fallax, assembly GCA_947044405.1. Classification (NCBI taxonomy): domain Eukaryota; kingdom Metazoa; phylum Chordata; class Amphibia; order Anura; family Leptodactylidae; genus Leptodactylus; species Leptodactylus fallax. Next base: position 8,783,381 of record CAMRHE010000024.1, read on the forward strand.
TTTTCGTCCAATGGGCTCCCCATCCCGAGAGGGATGCATCTGTAGTCAACAGGTTCCAAGAAGGTTGGACCGTGGACCTTCCGTCTTTCAGGTGCAACCACCACTTGAGGGAAAGACGGGTCCTGGGGGAGAGTCGAATCTTCTTGCTGAATGTAAGAAGGGAGCGATCCCAAGCCTCTAGTAACTCCTTCTGGAGGGGACGTAAGTGCCACAAGGCCCATGGGCCTGCCTCCACTGAGGAAGACATCAAGCCCAGGATCTTCATCAATGTTCTGATGGAGGCTATCAGCTTTTTGAAGAGGTGCCGGACTGCCGCAACCAGCTTCTCCTTCCTTGCAGGCGGACTGAATCTAGGAAGTAGTTTTTTCAGAGGAACTTCCTTCGAGTTGAAGGGATACAGGCTGTCTGTAGGTACTGGAGCAGAACAGACTCTGACTAGGCCTTTATCAACCAGTCGTCTAGATAAGGCACCAAGAATATCCCCTGAAGCCTGAGGGCGGCCGTTATGGGGGCCACTACCTTTGTAAAGGTGTGGGAAGCAGAGGAGATCCTGAAGGGTAGTGCTGTGAATTGAAAGTGCTTCCTGTGGCCGGAAACTACTACAGCAATCCTTAGAAAAAACCTTCTGTGTGGAGGTAAATAGAAATATGCAAATAGGCGTCTTTTATATCCAAAGTCATAAAAAACATCGCCTTAGAGGAGAAAGGTGGTGACAGACTTTATGGTTTCCCTACGGAAGCGCGTCTTTTTGATGAAGCGGTTGAGGTACCTTAAGTCTATGATCATTCTCCACTTGTCTGCCGGTTTTGGCATCAGGAAGACAGGAGAATAGACACTGGATCCTTCTTCTAGAGAAGGGACTTCCTCCAGGGCTCCCTTGTGAATGTACTCTCGGATGGAGCATTCCAATGTAGTCTGCTGCATTGTAGGGAGGCTGCGAGTTAACACAAACCGATCCTGAGGAGGACGGAGGAACTTGATTGCATAACCTCTTTGGATTACCTACCGGACCCATGGGTCTCGAATTTTTTCCTGCCAGCAGTTGAGAAAGTGGGAGACACGACCTCTGACAGGAATCTCGGCCACAGGAAAACTGCTTCTGATGTCAAAAGCTAGGCTTGACTTTTTTATCATCAGACTTCGGGAATCTCCGGCCGGCGCCTCTAGAGGAATAACTAGAGCCTCTCTGGGACTGCCTTCCATGACGAGGCGGATAGCCTCTACCACGGCCAGAGCCAGACCTACCTCTGAAGGCCTGGGGTAAAGTTTTACCCTTCTTGTCGGCCAAGCCCTCTAGGATCTCGTCTAGGGCACAGCCAAAGACTCTACCTGGCTCAAAGGGTAATGCGCACAAATTATACTTTGAGGGGAACACAGCTCTCCAAGGTTTTAACCATAGAGGTCTTCCTGCTGCAGTGTTCTTGGTAAGTGCCAGGGATTTGACCGCCAGCCTTAATTGATGGTGGGAGGCTTCCGTTAAATATTCAGCTGCCAGGGAAACTGAGCCTAGAAACCCTAGCAGCTCGTCTCTGGAGACTCCAGAGTTGGTCACTTTCGAGGTGGACCAGGTCAGTACATAATTTGGCTGACACTTCACAGGACGCAACCGCCACAGCGGTCTTGGGAGAGGCAGCTGAATGAGCCTTCTTGAAGGTATTGTCGAAGCGCCTGCCATGGCGTCGTGCAGATTTGCTCCATCATCTGATGGTACCTTAGTGCGGCAGGACAGTTTAGACACCGCCATATCCACCTTGGGAGGAGGACCCCATTGATCCCATTGAGCAACTGGGAATAAAGCGCTAAACCTCCTAGGAACCACAAGAGGTTTTTCAGGACCTCTCCACTCTGAGGACATTAATTTTTGTAATGTCTGGTCCACTTGGAAGACCCTAGGCCCTCTATAGGTGGACGCGGAGGCTTCCCCGTCAACATCACGATCCTTAGACCGGATGGACTTCAGCAGCCGGCTTAATTTTTCGAGTGGGAAGCACGGCCTGCTGGGATCTTCAGTGGAATCGTCAGATGAGAGTGTCTCGTCCACTATCTGATAATCTTCATCAGAGATCCGTAAGGAAGATTGTGTCTCAATCTGCGGTCTCTTGGCAATCTGGGCGATGGAAGAACGGATCTCCTTAAGAGACTCCTCATATAGTCCTTTACCCAAGTAACAACCTCTTATAGAAGGTACTTCCGGCGGAGGTCCGCGACACTGGTGACAGCAGGTAAAATCATAGCCGTCAGGTAAAGGGGTATTGCAATCCAAACACGTTAGGTGTTCAAGTTTAGAGGAATTTTTCCTCCTAAGCCCATCGCCATTACGTGATGCAGAAAATCACATCTGAAACATCAAACAGCCACGTGACACTGAAAAAGGGAAGATTGCCAAGCATCGCATAAAAAAACAACCGTCAGAAAAAAACCAGCCACCGCAACCCGCAGCAGAGGAGCTAGAAACCACTCACTCAACAAATAAAGGACTGCAGACCTTTTGAATGTAATCCAGCAGCGAGGGGAGGAAGCCAACAAAGAAACATTTATACAGCACCAAAACAAGTCAAACGCCATAATGGAACATAGAGGAGCATAAGCCTAAGCCAGAGGCTCAAAATACAAGCAGCAAAAATCAATTCTATATTTTGCCTTTAAATTTTCAATTTCCAAACTTACCGCACTTTTTCTGAGAAAACCGGAAGTAGGCCGCGGTGGTGCGCAAAGGCTTCCTTCCCCTGGGAACACGGGACCGGAGAAAAGTTCCGGCCGAGGAGGTTCCTCACTTACTTCCGGGATCGCGCTGCCTGCAGAGCGATGAGCCGGATAACGCTGCGCTGCGGGGCGAAGGCCCGAAGGTTTTTTCTTTGGGACCGAGGTACCCCATAAAGGTAAGCCAGAAGTAAATAAAACCCCTAGCAACGGGAGGTCACAAGAGACCTCCGTCCATCTGTTCCACACAGGACAGAAAAAAACACAGTGGAGGGAGGTCTCTTGTGCCCTCTTATAGGGCTAGTAGGAGGCACCTTTTTGATGCTAATTAAAGGTTTCACCTGTCCTAAACAACACACAGGGGCAGAGATACCCCATATTGTGCTGCTGTCGGACGTAAGGGGAATTCTTGTTTTACTGTTATGTAAATTGTATAGATTATAATATATTCCTATATGACTTCTGCAATCATATAGGTGCAAGTTTATTGTTCAAAAATTTTTGAAATATATTCTGAGGAAACTTAGCTGTATTTAAAATCAACTATAATTTACAGACATGTCTAAGCACTTTTACAAATTATAATAATATTTAGGCTAATATGTTATTGAACTCTGCAACGTAGGTCCTCATTCATTGGCTACTCGGCTCTTTTTCACACGTCTCTTGTATTCAGGCATTGGATTGTCTCTGGTAACTGTCCAGCAGTAGTCTGCAGGCATTGATGGGTTCCATTTATCCTGACATCTTTTTTCCATAGTTGCAATTTTCTGGTGAAATCGCTCACTATGTTCATCGCTCACCGCTCCACAGTTTGGTGCAAAGAAGTCTAGATGAGAGTGCAAGAAATGAATCTATAAAGACATGTTACATCCCAGGTTTTTATATGCCCTGAGGAGATTTTCCACCAACTCTTCATAGTTATCTGCCTTGGTGTTTCCCAGGAAATTTGTTACTACTAACCGGAATGCTTCCCATGCAGCCTTTTCCTTGCCACACAGCAAACAGTGAAACTTATCATCTTGAAGAAGCGCACGAGTCTGAGGACCAATAAAGACTCCTTCCTTTATTTTTGCTTCACTCAACCTTGGAAACTTACATAGGAAATACTTGAATGCCTTTTCATTTTTATCCATCACTTTCATGAAGTTCTTCATAAGACCCAGCTTTATATACAATGGAGGTAGCAGAATCTTTGTTGGTTCAACGAGCGCTGGATACATAATATTTTTAGTCCCTGGCTGCAGTGATTTTCGGAGTGACCAGTCTCTTTTCTTCTAGTGGTCTGATCTTGCACGACTGTCCCATTCACATAGGAAGCAGCAGTACTTTGTGTATCCACCCTGGAGACCAAGCACTAGCGCAACCACCTTCAAGTCACCACAGAGGCACCACAGATGTTGATCATAGTTTATGCATCTCAAAAGCTGTTTCATGTTTTTATGTTTCCTTCATGTGAACTGTATAACCAATTGGAACTGATGGTAGTGCATTGCCATTGCGCAGTAAGACAGCTTTAAGACTCAGCTTGGATGAATCGATAAATAGCCTCCATTCATCTAGCTTATAGCTGATGTTGAGAGCTTCCATTACACTGCAGAGGTTATTGCATGCAACAAGATCACCCTCCTTGAAGAAGAATTGGACAAGATGCTTTTGACGTTCCCGGAACAAAGAAATCCGAACATCATCGTCTAGCAGATTCCACTGTTGAAGTCTGGACCCTAAGTTTAATTAGGATTGCATCACCTGGCCTTTCTATTGGTCATTCTGAGATGATGCAAATGTAGTAGATGATGCAATACTGATAATGCAAACTTTTCCCAGTATTGCATTAAAGGAAATGAGAAATATCAAAAGCACCTCTGTATCATGAAAATTAGAGACAATTTCAAAATTTCAGCATCATTTTTGATCTCAGCACCCCAAAATTAGTTAAGATCAACTGTTTTGATGTCTGAACCAATTTGGCTGAAGACCAGTGTTATTTATCCTGGAAAACCCCTTTAAAAGGTGTGTCCTAATATATATTCTCTTGTATGTGTGTTTTCTGACTTTTTTATGCAATCAGGTACACTATAGTAATTTACTGGTTGTTTTCATGTAAGGACCATTTTGTTACCTGTTATCATTTAGATTGGCACATTTTCTTTTAACGCTCTCACATTTTAGCATGTAATTGATATTTCCCTGATATACTTTGATTGGGGGCATTACCACTGGTCTCCACTGTGTAAAACAAAGAAGACCCAACGGCTATTTAAGGTGTCAACATCTGCCATAATAAAATTGACAGATACTGGCAAGTTATTAAAAAAGTGTGATGTTTCAGTCCTCTCTATGGCACTTTTCTCATGACCAAAGAACAATAATAACGGCATTAGTGTACATATAAAATATACTGTTATTCGCTATACAACATAAATAATGTCTTACCTTTCATCTATGGGTCAGTATGATTACGGCAATACCAAATTTATATAGTTTTTATATGCATTACTAATTTTGCAGAATAAAAATCGATTTGGGGGAAAAAAATTAATTATTTTTGTATTACCACCTTCTGAGAGGCGTAACAATTTTATTTTTCTATTGACAGAGCTGGTTTAGGGCTTATTTTGTGCGGGACAAGCTGTGTTTTTTTATTGGTATCATTTTGGGCTATATATGACTTTTGATCACTTTTTATTCAAATTTTGGCAAGATGGCAAAAAATTGTTAGTTCTGGTGTTTTTATTCCTTTTTTTTACAAGTTCACATGTTAATTAACTAATGGTGTAGTTTTAATGTAGTTTAAGGACGCAGCAATACCAAATTTGAGGTTTGTTTTGGGGTTTTTCCATTTTTTTATACTATATGTGAAAAGGGGCATTTCTTATTTATTTTAATACTGGTGATTTTTTTATTTTACTTTTTTCTTTGTCCCAATATGGGACATGAACCAGCGATCTTCTGAAGTATTGGAATGTATTACGGCCATTTATGCATATGCATAGGCTGACAGGCCCAACTAATCAATCCTGTTAGATCAAGTCAGAAGAAGGCGATCGCAGCTGCCGAATGAACATCACGCCTTTGGGGGGCCATACAGGTACCGGGTTGCTAGGGCAACCCCTTAGATGCCGCAGTCATGATTGATTACGGTATCTAAGGGGTTAACAGCTGTTGGTGTTACAGGTTTCTAACAGTTCAACTTCTGCATTAAGGCACACATTTCCATTACATACTATTACATCATGGTGCAGGAAAGGGTTAAGAATATGTCTATTGTAATTTTTTTTGTACTGTTATTTTTTTAAATTACCATTTAAAAATTCTTACTTTTATTTTTTAGCTTTTTCTTTCGCTGAAAAGGTATTTTATACAGTCATGGCCATAAGTTTTGGCACCCCTGAAATTTTTCCAGAAAATGAAGTATTTCTCCCAGAATATTATTACTATTACACATCTTTTGTTATACACATGTTTATTTGCCTTTGTGTGTATTGGAACAACATAAAAAACTGAGAAAAAAAAAAGCCAAAAATTATTTAATTCCACGCAAAACTTCAAAAATGGACCAGACAAAATTACTGCCACCCTCAACTTAATATTTGGTTGCACACCCTTTAAAAAAAATAATTGAAATCAATCACTTCCTATTAACCATTAACAAGCTTCTTACATCTCTCAACTGAAATTCCTGACCACTCCTCTTTTGCAAACTGCTTTAGGTTTCTCATATTTGAAGGGTGCCTTCCCCCAAAAGCAATTTTAAGATCTCTACATGTGTGTTCAATGGGGTTTAGATCCAGAACTCTCCAGCACTTTATTTCCATCCATTTCTGGGTGCTTTTTTAAGTATGTTTGCGGTCATTGTCCTGCTGGAAGACCCATGACCTAGAACACAAACACAGCTTTCTGACACTGGGCCCTACATTGTGAACCTAAATCCTTTGGTAAACTTCAGATTTCATGATGCCTTGCATACAGTCAAGGCACCCAGTGCCAAAGGCAGCAACCCCAAAACATATTTGAACCCCCACCATATTTGACTGTTGGTACTGTTTTCCTTTCTTTGTAGGCCTCATTCCATTTTCGGTAAACAGTAAATTTTGTCTGGCCCATTTTTGTGTGAAATTATGTCCAATTTGCTTTTTTTTCTCTGTTTTTTTGTATTACTTCAATATACACAAAGGAAACATGTACATAACAAAGCGTGTAATTGCAATAATTTTCTGGGAGAAATACTTAATTTTCTGGAAAAATTGCAGTGGTGCCAACACTTACGGCCAAGACTGTATACAAATCTATTCCGCAACCAACCTAGACTATATCTCACTGTTAATACTCTTGCTTCCCATGCAGTAGGTTTGAGTTTGAGTCCAAGCAGAGACAACTAACAAAAACAGTCTCAGAATTTCTTATTTATCAAGTCCTCTTAGAAATGTTGAAACACAATCACAGGGCAGTGCCTGTATAGATTCTCCTGCACAATATACAGAGCAAGAAGCAGCAGTCGGCCCTGCTGGATGTTGACATTAGCCTGTCTGCTAGGAAATAGCCAACTTTAAGTCTAGGGCTACACAATGACACATGCATGAGTCTGGATTTTTTTTTTAAAGATTAAAATGAACTTTCTGCAGTTACACAAATACACATTTATTAAACAATAAAGGCAGTGACCTGGACAGTAAGCAAAATTAAGGTAAATATTAGTAAGAAAGCCAATGTTCATAGAATAAGAACTTGAAAATGAAAAGAGAACAAACTTCAATGTTGAAGGTCTTGCTCAGTGGATTGACTGACGTTTCCAATCCCCTGGTTGAACTTGATGGACATATGTCTTTTTTCAACCATACTATGTAACTATTGTTAATTAATTTAGAAAAGATCTCTACTGCTAACCCTACTTTCATATATTTGGCAAGGCAGTTTCCATCAATAATGTTTTACCCAATGTAATGGTATTGTGTTTATAATGGATGTGACCTTAAAGTGCTGATTTTTCACACCCTAGTTTAACCAATAAAAACACGGTGAACTTGCTTTGGTTAGGTGGACCGACAAACATGCAGATCTGATACAAAGTACTAGTTTTCACTTGTACAAAAAGAAGCAAAGGGAAGCCAGACTTTTAGGAATGTACACCTGTGAGTATTTAATATGGGAGTGTGTGTTTGTATATTTCCACTGTTGAAATTTAGATCAAAGGTCCACAAGGTGTTGCTACAGCAAACCACAGGCACTGAAAAAGGGAAAGGGGGTTACCATGATTTAGCCACCTAGACCTTTGAACTTTGCCATTGTTAACATGTTATTTCACTGGAAACCAAGTCCTATCAGTATGTTTAGTTAGGAGGACTTTCTTTCATTGAGAAACTTTAGAGCTGAATGAATATCACCTATTAAGATATTCCGGATGTTGAAGATTTCGAACCTGGTAAGCTACAAGGAGAGGAATAACAAATGTTGAAACGGGCAAATATTGAACCTGATGTCTAATCTTTCAGCAAATCATTCTGACTGCTTGTCTAAGGGAATTAGAAAACCTTTGTTTGTGTTAATGAATGTTACTCTGAGACTAATACCACTAAAAGGGGTTAAGCATTACAGTGGGAGAAGCAAGTGCAAACTTTCCTAGGCTGTCTACAAATATTGAACAAACACTAAGGCTGAGGCCCCACGTTGCAGAAATGCAGCGTTTTTTGTAGCAGACTTTGTTGAGCCAAAGCCAAGAATGGCTACAAAACAAATAGGAAATATATAGGAAGTACTTATACTTCTAACTTCTGCTCAATCCACTCCTGACATTGGCTCAAAAAAACACAGCAAAATCTGCAACAAATAACGCTGCATTTCCGCAACATGGGGCCTTAGCCTAAAGCACAAAAAATTGACACATAAAGGAAAAATGTATGCTTTTTAGAATGGGCCCTTTGGTTCTCTTAGTGTTCATTGGTTTGGTAGTTCAGCATGGAAGAGTAATTTTTAAGTACCCTACATTTCTTTGGACAAACTTCTCACCACTCTTTACATAATAGAATTATTGACATCCTGTGGCCCTGTGGCACTTTAGTTACCTAAGGAACTTTTTTTGAAACTTCCCACAGCAATCAACAAGACCCAGAAGCTATTATTATGTGCATCTCAAGACTTCAATCCACATGTTTGTATACCTCCCTGGCTTACTAAACTATAGGATTTCCCAGGCTCAGGTGAAAGACTTCCCATGTCATGTAGTTTATAGCATTACATTATAAATGGCAAACATGTTTGTTAGTTTCTGACGGGATTACATCCGCAATCTACCTATTGGTCTGAGCCTTTCCACCTTCAGGCTTAAGGAATAAAATGAAAGTCATAAAAATACCTTCAAATTCACAAAGGTTTTCTTTTATAGCTGTGACTGACCATAAACAAGAGGTGTGTACCATTCAGCCACACCCTTTAGTGGCTGAATGGTGCACACAACAGGTGCTGGTGGCAAATTTTGAAATTGTTCTAAAGTGTCTTTCATTTCATTCATTGTGCTCTTCAAGACTGTTTATTAACATCTCTGTGTCTATGTATTAAATAGCCCAACTAGGTGTTTAGTACTAAATGACAAGCATGAAGAAAGCTAAATATAATGCTAAGGCCTTGGACTCCACAAAATAACTTTATAGCCATGGGAACTTTATGCTAAGCCACTCCAACTACTGTTTATCTTCATCAATTGTGCCACCATAAAAATCATCACAATCTATAATGATAAATGCTTATTGTAGAGACATTTACACTAGCTCAAAACAATTGTTACTAGGCAACAATAATGGTTCCCAATGAGTCAAGAAGAGAACTTCTTTACATTGCCAGTGAGAACCAATGACGTTCCACCATTTGTCCACCGATGTTCATAAAGGGGCCTTTATTCATGTTGTTCATAGGGTGCGCATGGTGAATTTTATATGCACACAAATACAGTGAAAGTAGTAAGTGTGCAACCATTGTTTCAAGAAAAGTGTTTGTATTTCAGCAATGTTTAACCATCATTTCGTTTTTCAAGTTTTTTCTATTCTTAATGAATATTAGGTTTAACACCAGCTTTTGATAGTAACCTTGGTCTGTGTTATATATGCAATATGGAAACTGGATACTAAAATGCATAAGCATATTACTTGACTGACATCTGTCACCCCAAATTCCTGTATTAAAATGCATGTTTTGCTCATTCATATTGTGGGGAGAGTTGGGAGGAGAAGTAACTGCCAAATTGTTTTACTGGTAGGATCCTTGTTTTACATGAGGGCAGATGCCTACGGATTGTTTGCTGGGCCCTACACAGTAAGATAAAATCAACTGGACCTATTGACCAAAAATTTCTCATCTATAGCAACATCAACGCCTATTCTATTTACAACTGTTTGGTTAAATTGTTAAATGTTTTTGCCCGGATTTGAATGAGATTGTTCTGCTCTCTTTTGTTTGATATAAAAATAAAAAATGTTAACTGGGTTATCTGGTTGGACAACCCTTATTTAACATATATCTAAATCTGTATTGTTGCTTAAATGGTGGTGGTGGTGGTGCTGTGGATTGGAAGCTAAGAGTAGATTGTACAGTCCAGCCTGCCTGCAGGGTTTTGAAATAGGGGAGGTGACTGAGAGTCTTCACCAAGCTTTCAAGGTGTAAGAAAGTGTTCCAGTCAGCTCTGGGAGAGGAATGTGTGGGATTTAGAGCCAAGCTTATTCAACTTTGCTGCAGTCCTACGACTGAAGATAGAAGCACCCTGCCTTCATCTGTCAGGAGAAGTTTGGAGAGTTTTTGTGCCAATTTGTGAAGTCTAAAGGTCCTAGCGTACAGACCCTGCTGTGCCTCAGGACAGAAAAGGAAATTCTGAGTAGAGAGAGAATGGAGAGATTTAAGAGTTTTCCCAAACCCATTCACTGATAGGTCCGCCCCCTTGACTTCTCAGCATGGTAAGAGTGGAGCAGTAGTTTATCTCCCAAAGAATGACAAAAGGATTGGATAGATAAAATCCACATGCTCAATCTTAATTTCCCCAATAGCTGCCATTGGGCAGAGTTGAAAGGCCCCTATACACATCAGCTGGTTGGTTAATCCTGCTGAAATCGGCGAGTTTGTCCATTATTTACCTAATGTGTATGACTAGTTTAAATGGAGATAATAACTTTTTTAGTTGACTATCTTATAGTTATGGTCAACTGGACTAAAGATGACAGTCTTATACAACTAATGTTTGGTTTGTGTTCCTTTTATTAGGAGCTCATTTTGGTTAGTGTTATCAGAAGACACATATATTCCCACATATGTATTGATTTCTAAAATTATTTATTCTCGTTCAGGTTTACACTGTGATTTCAGTATCAGTTTTCCTGATTTTATCAAATTAGAGAGGAAGGATTTTCCTCCTATGCAAAAGTAAAACCTAGATTCAGAAGGAGACACACACTTTGACCTTGTATCCTTTCTACTTGATGAAGATTCAGGGACAAAAATGTTCAGTTGTTGCATTTTCATGTGTAAATGAAGGTAACAGTCTATTTGGCTACACACCAGATTTCCCCTTATGCTGCTCCGCATGCTTCTGTCTACACTCATCGGTGGTCTGAAAGGAAGACCATTTTCTCCATCTGATGGTCAGCAGGCCATAGAGCTCTCTGCTCAGCAGGAATATTACTACCCTATAATTACAAGAGCCATGCAGACTACTCTCTAATGCAGAAATTCCAGCTGTCTAAAGATGCAGAATGAAGCAGCAAAGACTAGAAGGTGGTGACGATATTATATTATATAATTGGATTTGTGTGTAATCTGCAATTTTAAGGGCTTGTCCTAGCACGGGGGTCAGCAACCCCCGGAACCAGTGTCAAAGTTGGCACCTCAGGCATATATACCTGGCACAGAGCTCTCCTTTGAAACTCAGTCAGACAGGAAGAGACAATTAGGTGAGATGTGATACAATTGCAAAAATATAATATGGTCGCTAAACACATTATTTGTACAGATATAATTAATAAAAAGACAGGATGAATCATGTGTTTGAGGAATGTCATATCCACCAGAGAAGAATCATCTTCCAAAAAAAAGTCTGGGATAAAGATCTCACTGAAATGTAAGTCTAATCAACTAATTAATTGGTTGTGGTTATAGTGTGCCTTATATGACTTTCAAGTAGGGGTCTACATCCTTAAAATTAATACACAGCTGATTAACTACTTCATCTTTGAAATAAAATAAAAGAAATTGGCACGCCATTCAAAAAAAGGTTGCCAGCCCCTGTCCTAGCATATACAATTATGGCATATTCACAGCATATGTCATAAATGTCAAATCGTTGGGAGTGCTATCTCAGGCACGTCAACCTATTGGGAAAGCGCTAGAGTAGCTGTTTCAGCAACAACCATGGACACTTGTCTGGTGAAATAAGGATCCCAAGCTATAAATGTATGTGTTGGAAAAAGACTTTTAAGGCTAAAGCCCCACGTAGTGTCCTGCAGCAAAAAAGTGCTGCACGAAAAACCACGGCGGCAACGCTTCGCAGTTTTTCCCACAGTGCTTTCTGCTTCAACTATACCTATATGGAAACTGCTGGCATTTCCTTATGTATAATTGGCCATGCTGTGATTTCCAAAACCACAAAGGTTTTGGAAATCGCAGTGTGTCCACTGAACGTATTTTTAAGCAAAGTGGGGATGGGATTCGTTAGAACTTTTTTTTCTGCAGCATTTACGCCACGTGGGGCCCTGGCCTAAATGTGGTTATTTTTTCTTCTTACATGTATTGTAACAGAAAATAATCCCTGCCCATAGGACACATTACATAGCTCTTAGAAGTTTGTGAATTTTGCTGTAATACCATTTGGAAAGTAGTGTTACCTCTAGACAGCGGGAAACCTTACAGTTACGTTTTCCTCCATTATTTCCAAATTGTAACCATATGCTGAAGAGAAATGACCAAGCGTATGGTAATCGCTCAGTCTAAAACTTACTGCGTGGGTTAAGCTTACTCAAGTATGAGTAAAGCATGCTTGTCTTGTAATTGTCTACATACTGCTTTACAGGTACATGTGCATTTAATTTAGGTACATCGATGCTTGACAGTACAGACAAGATCTGTCTAGGTCATTGTGTTATTGCTGATTCACAATTCATTCTTGGAATTGTTATTTTTGTCCTAATGCTATAGATGATCAAATCTCTTGTGGTTTGCTTTTTGCAACTATTTGTCAAAATGTTTTAAAATTCTGTTTTCCTTACAAATTTAAAACTATGCTCCCAATTACAAAAAAATATATCTTTTTACATTTGCTGGGTAAACCCAGGGACTGTCCTATGAGTCCAGCAACAGAGAAGCCGCAAAATAGACCACTGAGGTATACAGTTAGGTCCATATATATTTGGGCACTGATACAAATTTAGTTTTTTTTTCCTGTTTACTGAAACATATTCAAGTTATAGTTATATAATGGACATGAACATAAAATCCAGATTTTCAGCTTTCATTTGAGGGTATCCACATCCACAAATTGGATGAAGGGTTTCGGAGTTTCAGCTCCCTAACATGTGCCACCCTGTTTTTAAAGGGACCAAAAGTAATTGGACAATTGACTCAAAGGCTGTTTCATGGGTAGGTGTGGGCAATTCCTTTGTTATGTCATTCTCAATTAAGCAGATAAAAGGCCTGAAGTTGATTTGAGGTGTGGTGCTTGCATTTGGAAGATTTTGCTTTAAAGAAAACATGCAGTCAAAGGAGCTCTCCATGCAGGTGAAACAAGCCATCCTTAAGCTGCAAAAACAGAAAAAACCTATCCGAGAAATTGCTACAACATTAGGAGTGGCAAAATCTACAGTTTGGTACATCCTGAGAAGGAAAGAAAGCACTGGTGAACTTGTCAATGCAAAAAGACCTGGACGCCCACGAAAGACAACAGTGGTGGATGATCGCAAAATAATTTCCATGGTGAAGAGAAACCCCTTCACAACAGCCAACCAAGTGAACAACACTCTCCAGGATGTAGGCGTATCAATATCCAAATCTACCATAGAGAGAAGACTGCATGAAAATTAATACAGAGGGTTCACTGCACGGTGCAAGCTACTCATAAGCCTCAAGAATAAAAAGGCTAGATGGGACTTTGCTAAGAAACATCTAAAAAAGCCAGCACAGTTCTGGAAGAACATTATTTGGACAAATGAAACCAAGATCAACCTCTACCAGAATGATGGAAAGAAAAAAGTATGGCGAAGGCGTGGTACAGCATGATCCAAAGCATACTACATGATCTGAAAAACACGGTGGAGGCAGTGTGATGGCTTGGGCATGCATGGCTGCCAGTGGCACTGGGTCACAAGTGTTTATTGATGATGCGACACAGGGCAGAAGCAGCCGGATGAATTCTGATGTATTCAGAGACATACTGTACTGTGTGCTCAAATCCAGCCAAATGCAACCAAACTGATTGGTCGGAGTTTCATAATACAGATGGACAATGACACAAAACATAAAGCCAAAGCAACCCAGGAGTTTATTAAAGCAAAGAAGTGGAATATTCTTGAATGGCCAAGTCAGTCACCTGATCTCAACCCAATTGAGCATGCATTTCACTTGTTAAAGACTAAACTTCAGAGAAGTAAGACCACAGACAAACAGCAACTGAAAACCGCTGCATTAGAGGCCTGGCAGAGCATTAAAAAGGAGGAAACACAGCGGCGTCTGGTGATGTCCATGAGTTCAAGACTTCAGGTAGTTATTGCCAACAAAAAGGGTGAACAACCAAGTATCAGAAATTAACATTTTATTGACAATTATTTAATTTGTCCAATTGTGTGTAATAAATGCTTTAGTTCCTCACATTTTTATGCAATCATTTTGTTCAATATACACACATGGACATAATTGTTGGTACGCCTCATTTAATGAAAGAAAAACCCTCAATGGTCACAGAAATAACTTGAATCTGACAAAAGTAATAATATATAAAAATTCTATGAAAATGAACAAATGAAAGTCAGACATTGCTTTTCAACCATGCTTCAACAGAATTTAAAAAAAAAGAAAACCCATGAAACAGGCCTGGACAAAAATGATGGTACCCTTAACTTAATATTTTGTTGCACAACCTTTTGAGGCAATCACTGCAATCAAACAATTCCTGTAACTGTCAATGAGATTTCTGCACCTCTCAACACGTATTTTGGCCACTCCTCATGAGCAAACTGCTCCAGTTGTCTCGGGTTTGAAGGGTGCCTTTTCCAGACGGCATGTTTCAGCTCCTTCCAAAGATGCTCAATAGGATTTAGGTCAGGGCTCATAGAAGGCCACTTCAGAATAGTCCAATATTTTCCTCTTAGCTATTCTTCAGTGTTTTTAGCTGTGTGTTTTGGGTCATTATCCTATTGCAAGACTCATGACCTGCGACTGAGACCAAGCTTTCTGACACTGGGCAGCACATTTCTCTCTAGAATCCCTTGATAGTCTTGAGATTTCATTGTACCCTGCACAGATTCAAGACACCCTGTGCCAGATGCAGTAAAGCAGCCCCAGAACATAACAGAGCCTCCTCCATGTTTCACAGCAGGGACAGTGTTCTTTTCAAGATATGCTTCATTTTTCCATCTGTGAACATAGAGCTGATGTGCCTTGCCAAAAATTTGGATTTTTGTCTCATCTGTCCATAGGACATTCTTCCAGAATCTTTGTGGCTTGTCAACATGTAGTTTGGCAAATTCCAGTCTGGCTTTTTTATGACTTGCTTTCAACAATGGTGTCCTCCTTGGTCATCTCCCATGAAGTCAAACAACGACAGATGGTGCGATCTGACACTGATGTTCCTTGAGCTTGAAGTGCACCTTTAATCTCTAGTTACCATTCGTATTATCCTTCTCTTTGATTTGTCATCAATTTTCCGCCTGCGGCCACATCCAGGGAGGTTGGCTACAGTCCCATGGATCTTAATTTTCTGAATAATATGTGCAACTGTAGTCACAGGAACATCAAGCTGCTTGGAGATGGTCTTATAATCTTTACCTTTAACTTAATATAATTTTCTTTCTAAGATCCTGAGACAACTCTTTCCTTTGCTTCCTCTGGTCCATGTTGAGTGTGGTACTCACCATGTCATCAAACAGCACAGTGAGTATCTGTAGCCCTATATACAGGCCCACTGACTGATTACAAGATTGTAGACACCTGTGATGCTAATTAGTGGACACACCTTGATTTAACATGTCCCTTTGGTAACATTATTTTCAGGGGTACCATCATTTCTGTATTGTCTGCATTTTTGACCTGCTGTATTTTACATTTATAAGATACCATAACGCTTGTTTATCTTTTGTTATATTCAGTTAATACTTTTGAAACTAAAAATATGTTTTCCAATATGAATGTCATAGAGGCAGGGGCAGATTTGGCCATAATGCAACCCACGCAACTGCATGGGGCCTTGAGATCAGGAGGGCCCTGCAGTGGGTCACATTGTGGCATTTTTTTTAATCTGCCACTATCTATTGAATTATACCAACAGGTAGCAGTCGATATTATATTCACCCATCCCTGCTACTGTCCAGGTCCACCTTTGAATTTGGCCTCCAGGGGCACTGCACAGTACATCCTGATACTAGAGAACGTCAGGATGTGAAGTCTAGACATTATTCAGTGTTTGGGCATACTGAGCAGCAAATCTTGGAAGCTGAAGCAAAGGTGGCGTGCACAGGATCGTGAATAGGTAAGTAAAATATTGACCTCAACTTGCTGGAATAATCCAACAGGTGTTTGCAACCCCTTTCCTAGCATATACAATTACAGCATATTCACAGGATATGCCATAAATGTCAAATCAGTGGTAGTCCTATCTCAGGGATGTCACGCTATTGGGAAAGAGCTTGAGAAGCTGTTTCAGCAACAACCATGGACACTTGTCTGATGAAATAAGGATCCCATGCTATAAATGTATGTGGTGGAAAAAGACTTTTAAATGTGGTTATTTGTTTCTTCTTACATGTATTGTAACAGAAAATAATCCCTGCCCATAGGACACATTACATAGCTCTTAGAAAGTTGTGAATTTTGCTGTAATACCATTTGGAAAGTAGTGTTACCTCTAGACAGCGGGAAACCTTACAGTTTGTGGGGGGCAAAAATACTGTGTGGGAGGACAAAATTGGGGACAATATTATGTGTGGGAGCTAAAAGCTGGACAATAGACTGCATGGGCACCAGTAAAGGGTTAAATATACTGTATGAAGGTCAGTGAAGTGGTTAGTATACTGTGGACGCAAATAATATATTGTATGGGACCAGTACAGGGGGAATTTTTGACCTGCAAATGGGGGGTGGTTACAGTAAAGAGGGCCCATGGCCTAAAATTTTAAGGAGGACCAATACATATAATTATGCTTGGAGCCCCCAAAATGACAAGTCCGCCCCTGAATAGATGGGTTGGTTTCCAGTTCTATGAGCCAGATTACAGAACCTCTAATAAGTATTGATCCTCATTCTTGCAAAACCAGTCCTTCAATGTATCTGCGTATGGTGACATGTAATTCTGTATTTCCACTGTAACTGATCCCCAGTAGTACATGTGCCACTGATGACAACTTTCCCCACCAAAATCAACTATTTGCTGGTGGTTAGGAGAGTTGAGTTTGTGACAAGCAGCAAATTGCCATGATGATATATATCCCTTCAATTAATAGTAAAATACAACCTTTGTTTAAGTAAAATATTTAGGATAATTAGCTCCTTAGACAAATTTCCTGAAACACCATTGGATAGGTCACTAAAAAAAAAAAAATGTATTAAAGGATACAGTTAAAAAAAATTATCAAGCTAAATAATTCAACAACTATTCAAATGTGAACAGAACTGAGATGCAATATCAGACACAGCCCATAGAAACGAGTGTTGCAGTTCCTGTGGAATGACAAGCAGCCGTTTTTTTTGTTGATCTTGGGCATCCCTGGAATTTTATTATTATGAGATAGTAATTCAAGTCACTGTAATCAAATTTATACTTATTTAGTAAAAAAGGAAACGTAACATAAAATTTGATGGGTTTTTTTTCACACTTTTCTCTATACTATAACATCAATATCAAGGTAGTATGTTTGACTTTGCACTTCAATCAGCAGGCCTCCTAGCAGATGTGGTTTTAGCTCAAACATGTTGCACAGCTGAGCAAGTAAAACACTACCAAAATAGTAAAGGAATCGTCCAGGGATTTCAAGGGACAAGAATCCGACACACTTTCTTAATATTTTCTAGTTTCTAACTTGCTCTCTGACTAACAGGGAACCAAAACATTCTGCTCCAAATCCCTGCATTAGAAGCCTTGCAGCAACAAAAGGGTTAAGAAAACAAAGGACCGCCACACTATTAGCTGCCAGTTGTCAGGAGAACAGCAGTTGTTTCCAAATGGCTTTGTTTTCACAGATAACCTAAAGGTTGCAAGGTTGCATTTTTCCTAAGTCACTGCTTTGCATATAACTTATTGTGCCCTTGGAAAGTACCGCACACTTCTACTATGGGCTTTACACACCTATAACCAATACTCTGTATACAAGCTTGAGCATCATAAAACCAAATTAGATTCATCTCTACTGACAGGTCAGGAGTGTTTTTTGTGTCTGCTAAAACGGATTCAGGCTAAGGTTCCATGTAGTGGGCCACAGTGATAAAGCGCTGTGGGACAAAGCGCAGTGGAAACGCATCGCAGTTTTTCCCGCAGCGCTTTTCACAGAAAGTCCGCAGATCTTTCCTCTGCGGACTTTCTGCTTCCATTATACCTATAGGGAAACCGCCAGCGCTTCCGCAGATATATTGACATGCTGCGCAACAGTTTTAAAAATTGCAGCATTTCTGCTGCGCATATTTTTCTGCAATGTGTGGATGGGATCCCCCTGGCCTCAGTGTGGTATCAGATGCATTACTTGTACTTGAACTATAAGTATACTTGTTAGACAGGGTTCATGAGTTGTTTTATGCCTGAGAAGGACACTCCTGACCTTTTTGTGTACTTTGTGCATCGGTCTCGTATCTACAGCTAATCAAAAAAAATGTTGGGTGCAACGTTTCTTTGTCCAATGCGGGGAAAAATCCAACATCACAACTAATACATTGGATGCCATAAAGGATCCAATAAACAAACAATAGGATGTGTTCTGACATCAGTTTCTCTTTCGCACTGCTGTGAGTCCCTGATAGACATCTGTGAACCCAGCCTTACAAAGGAGGGAGGGATTTAACAAGTACTGTACACCAGTTTTCTGACATCAAAAACTTAAAAAAATTGTTTTTTGTGTCCTTTGCGCTCATTTGCTCAAAAATATATATCCTTTATCCACGTTTACGCTCTTTGCAGCATCTTTGTAAGAAGTGGGCTGGGTGTGGGCAGGCCTGGTATTACTGCAATGTTTAGGTAAAAATATTTAAATATAAATTTTATTACATAAATCCATTCATGATCACATAAACAATTATATACAAGACAACCTGCTTGGCAAGAAGAAATAAACCACAGGGAACACAGAAGAAAGGCTCTAGAATACAGAGAATAACAACAAACCTACTTGTCAATCAATAAATAAATATCAATTCATTGGTAACAAATACATAAATGGTAAACTGCAAGTGCATATATTGCAAGGGTTTATATCTGTTATACAAAAAATAGATTATCCCAAATGCATAATATAATAATTACAAAGGATTCATAAGGGATAATGCTAACAGAAAACTGCCCAATACAATTAAGAATCATAACCCCAAAAGACATGCACACATATGCAATGGATTACCAAGAAATTAGCGAAAAATAATAGAAATAAATAAATATAAAAAATGACAAAAACATATGCTGTAGACTGATGTTAGACTCCCCTGCTTCTTTCTCCTTTTATAATGTCATGTCATGTACTACTCAATTTCCTTTCTGTTTGATAATCATATAAAAATGAAGAGGAGCATGCAGGCTCTGTTTTCTAGGATGTCATATATAGTACTGGAACATTGTAATAATTAGGAGTTACAAAGCATAGGCTGCAATATTATACTGCATAATCAATATACAGAATGATTTTTGTCAGACCATTTTCACACTTTAAATTGTGTACATTTTCTTATTTTTTTCTTTGGGCTTCACTCCCAAAAGGCCTCAAAACTGGAAAACTTCAAAGTTTGAACATAGGCAAAACTTAATAAAGGCTATATGATAGTAAACCACTGTTCACATTGTTTTCATGGATATTTTTAACACATTGCAATCAAAAACAGGGTTAAAAAATTAGAATGAAAAAACTTACACTGTTGCTCTTGTTTAGATCTACTAGTGGCTTTGTTTGACATTTTTCTTTAAGTGACAACAAGAACTTCAGCTAAATTAGTGCCGAACTATCATTTCATCAGTATATTCTATTAGTAAGCGTTGATAGAAAATTCTGATCAAAAGTGTTATCCCATAAGTTTTTGAAAGGCAAAGGTCCCACATAAGCGAAACGTAGATGAAAAATAGAAATAGAAAAAAATGCAGCTTTTTACACTTTTTCATTTCAGCTTCCACTGTGTTTACCCCTGCATTTTTTTCTTTCTCTATTAACCCCTTCCTGTGGGAGGAATTTTTCAATTTTCGTTTTTGACTCCCTGTCTTCCAAACACCATAACTTTGTTATTTTTCTGTTCACAGAGCCTTATGAGAGGTTAATGTTTGTAGGACAAATTGTTCTTCATATTGGTACCATTTATTTTTCTGTACAATGTACTGGGAAGCTGGAAAAAATTCAGAATGGGGAATTGAAGAAAAAGTGCATTTGTGTGACTCTCTAATGGGCTTCGTTTTTACAGCGTTCACTGTGCATCCAAAATGACATGTCACCTGTATTCTATTTTTGGTACAATTCTGGGGATACTAAATATATATACACGGTAGTTGTATTTACATTTTAACCCCTTAACAAAAATCTAAAACTTTGCAAAAACAATTTTTTCTAAAAGTCACCATATTCTGACACCCGTAACTTTTTTATATTTCCGTGTACAGAGATGCATAGGGCATCTTTTTTTGCGAGGCCAGGTGTACTTTTTAATTATACTATTTGGGGAATGTCTATTGCTTTGATTACTTTTATTAAAAAATTTTTATCAGAGGCAAAACAGCGAAAAAACGCTGGTTCGGCACATTTGATTTTTTTTTCACCATACGGGAAAAATATTTTTAGAAGCTTGTAGACTGGGCATTTTCTCACACAGGGATACCTAATGTGTATCAGTTTCACATTAATTTGTAACTTTTATATGTATTCTAGGGAAAGGGGAGCGATTTGAACGTTTAATACCTTTTTTCTTGCATTTATTAGACCCTCTAGGGGTCTTGAACCCCAGGGGATCTGATCACTAATGCAATGCATTACAGTGCTAATAAAACCCCAATTCCAATAATAATAATAATAATAATAATAATAATAGTCCTTTAATAGTCCCACAATGGGGAAATTCAGTGTGTTACAGCAGCAAAGATAAGATAAGATAAGATAAGCAGATACAAATACAACATGTACAGGAATGTTCCAAGGTGAGAGGCATTACATTAATAGCAGACAGACAGATAGGACGTAGCAGAGGGGGGGGGGATTTAACAGGCAGAGAGATATTTCAGTTCTCTGTATGTAATGATCTCCGCTTAGGTCGGTGTTGGTTGTACAGCCTAACCGCGGTGGGGAGGAAAGACTTCCGATAGCGCTCCTTCTCACACCTAGGGTGGAGCAGTTGGTCACTGACAGTACTGCCCAGCGCAATCACAGTCTCATGCATGGGATGGGAGTTATTCTCCCGCATGGAGCTCACCACGGACAGTATCCTTCTGTCACCCACCACCTGCACTGGGTCCAGTGGGCTCCCCAGGACAGAGCTGGCCCTTCTAATCAGCTTGTCAAGTTTATTTCTGTCCCTGGTTGATATACTGCTCCCCCAGCAGGCCACTCCAAAGAAGATGGCTGATGCCACTACCGAGTTGAAGAAAGTCCTAAGAAGTGCCCCCCGGATTCCAAAGGCTCTCAGCTTCCTAAGCAGATAGAGCCTGCTGTGGCCCTTCCTGTACAGGGCCTCCATATGATCTGCCCAGTCCAGCTTATTATTAAGGAGCAAACCCAGGTACTTATAGGTGTTCACAATCTCGATGCCCGTCCCCAGGATGTCCACTGGTTTTGGAGGGCATCTGCCTTTACGGAAGTCCACCACCATCTCCTTGGTCTTCCCCGCGTTAATCTTCAGGTGGTTCTGGTGGCACCAGTCCACAAAATCCCGGTTCAGTTCTCTGTACTCCCTGTCATCATTAATAAAGTTGGGACGTTGTGTAAAACATAAATAAAAACAGAATATGATCATTTGCAAATCCTTTTCAACCTATATTCAACTGAATACAATACAAAGACAAGATATTTAATGTTCAAATATTCACTAATTTTGAATTTGATGCCTGCAACACGTTCCAAAGAAGCTGGAACAGGGGCAACAAAAGACTGAGAAATTTGAGGGATGCTCAAAAAACACCTGTTTGGAGTATTCCAGAGGTGAACAGGTTAATTAGAAACAGGTGAGTGTCATGACTGCTTATAAAGGCTCAGTCATTCACAAGCAAGGATGGGGAGAGGTTCACCACTTTGTGAACAACTGCATGAGCAAATAGTCCACCAGTTTAAGAACAACGTTTCTCAACGTACAATTGCAAGGAATTTAGGGATTTCATCATCTTAAGTCCACAATATCATAAAAAGATTCAAGGGATCTGGACAAATCTCTGCAAGTAAGCGGCAAGGTCGAAAACCAACACTGAATGTCCGTGACCTCCGATCCCTCAGGCGGCACTGCATTAAAAACTGACATCATTCTGTAACGGATATTACCACATGGGTTCAGGAACACTTAAGAAAACCATTGTCAGTGAACACAGTTCGCCGTTACATCTACAAGTGCAAGTTAAAACTCTACCATGCAAAGCGAAAGCCATATATCAACAACACCCAGAATCGCCGCTGGCTTCTCTGGGCCGAGCTCATCTGACATGGACTGAACTAAAGTGGAAAAGTGTACTGTGGTCTGACAAGTCCAAATTTCACATTGTTTTTGGAAATCATGTCGTGTCCTCTGGGCCAAAGAGGAAAAGGACTGTCTGGATTGTTATCAGTGCAAAGTTCAAAAGTCAGCATGTCTGATGGTATGGGGGTGTGTTAGTGTCCATGGCACTTCTGTGAAGGCACCATTAACCCCTTAACCCTAAATCACGTTCATGTACGTGATTGGGTGTGAATGGTTGTATGGAGAGAGCTCAGGAGCTGAGCTCTCTCTATACAGGGCAGATGCTGGCTGTGTAATACAGCCAAGACCCGCTGCTAACAGCAGAGATTGGTGCCTGCACCGATTGCGGCTGTTAACCCTTTAGATGCCGCAGTCAAATGGGACCGCAGCGTCTAAACTGTGCAGGCGCCACCGGCGCCACCATTTTTCACCGATCGCTGCCCTCCTGAACGTCATCGGAGGGTGGCGATCAGTGGCCATGACAGCCAGGAGCCATTGCATTAGTTCTATTGCACACTAGAGGTAGAGAGGTATGCATTTTGCTATTCACTGCGATACAGTAGTATCGCAGTGAATAGTATGAGCGATCAAGGTCCCTAGGTGGGTCTGATCATAAAAGTAAAAGAAAAAAAAAAGTTTTTGAAAGTATAAAAAAAATAAACATAAAAGTTCAATTCACCCCCCTTTCCCTAGATCAGATATAAAAGTAAATAAACAAAAGTAAACAAACACATTAGGTATCCCCATGCGCCAAAATGCCCAAACTATTAAAATATTTAGCCCATACAGTGAACGGCGTAGTGGCGAAAAAAAAATCAAGATAGCCAAGTAGTGTTTTTTTTTCAACTCTTTGCCTCCTATAAAAAATTGAATAAAAAGTGATCAAACCATCAGAGCTTTCCCCAAATGGTATCAGTAAAAACATCGTCTAGTCCCACATAAAAAAGATGCAATACCCAGCTCCATACATGTAAAATTTTGCCAAGTTTTTCATTTTTTTAAAAGGTATCAAAACATTATAAATACTATATAAATTTGGTATTGCCGTGTTCGTACTGACTCGCAGAATACAGGTAACATGTAATTTTTACCACACAGTGAATGCCATAAAAATTAAACCCATATGAAACTGGCGCAAATGCATTTTTTTCTCCAATTGCACCTCATTCTGAATTTTTTTCCAGCTTCCCAGTACATTCCACAGCATATTGAATGGCGCCATACAAAGCACAATTTGTTTCGCAAACAATAAGCCATCATGTGAGTCTGTGAACTGAAAAATGAAAAAGTTATGGCTCTTGGAATGTGGGGAGGGAAAAACGAAAATGCAAAAACGAAAAATGGCTGTGTCCTTAAGGGATTAATGCTGAAAGGTACATACAGGTTTTGGAGAAAGATATGCTGCCATCCAAGAAATGTCTTTTTCAGGGACGTCCCTGCTTATTTCAGCAAGACAATGCCAAGCCAAATTCTGCAGGTGTTACAACAGCGTGGCTCCGTAGTAAAAGAGTGCGGGTACTAGACTGGTCTGCCTTCATTCCAGACCTGTCTCCCATTGAAAATGTGTGGAGCATTATGAAGAGAAAAATATGATAACGGACACCCCGGACTGCTGAGCAACTCAAGTTGTACATCAAGCAAGAATGGGAAAGAATTCCACCTACAAAGCTTCAACAATTCGTGTCCTCAGTTCCCAAACACTTACTGAGTGTTGTTAAAAGGAAAGGTGATGTAACACAGTGGTAAACTTGCCCCTGTCCAAGTCTTTTGTTGCCCCGTCCAAGATTTTTTTGGAACGTGTTGCAGGCATAAAACTCAAAATGAGTGAATATTTGCAAAAAACAAATAAAGTTTATCTGTTTGAACATTAAATATCTTGTCTTTGTAGTGTATTCAATTGAATATAGGTTGAAAAGGATTTGCAAATCATCGTATTCTGTTTTTATTTATGTTTTACACAACGTCCCAACTTCATTGGAATTGGGGTTGTACTTTGAAATATATTGACATTTGTATGACAGGCTGCATAAAGCAGCCTGCCATACAAATGAATGGCAGACAAGCCTGGGAGCCTTCAATAGGCTCCTGGCTGTCATGACAATGGGCCGCCGGTCCTGGATCTTGCCCTGGGAGCCGCCGATCTCCAGCAAAATTGCAGCACCCAGGTGCCGCCGGCAAAATGGTACCTTGATCAGCCTTGACCAAGACACCAGGGGCATTAATGTCCGTGATCAGGCCGCGGGCACTGATCACGAGCATTAGCGCTGGGTCTCTGCTGTATAATACAGCAGATAATACCGCAATTTTATAATATAGCAGAGACCCAGTGGCTATGGAGATGAGCGGCCGCCATATTTAAATACCTAACACATCAGGAAGGGGTTAAATATAAAGGGAAAACGCTTGCAATTCTGCAGCTAAAATTAACATGCTGCAATTTTCAAAAACACGTGTGTTTTTTGAAAATGCAGCTTTCTGCAGCTTTTTCTCCCGCAATTAATGGATGAGATGAAATCTCATTCACTTTAATGGTACTGTAAAACCTGGCGTTTTTTTTTTTTTCACTGCGTTTCCCCAGCAACCATAAACATTGCTTTTCCACAACGTGGTGCCTTAGCGAAAAGTGATTTTAGGGCTAAAGCCCACGTTGTGGAAAGTCAGAGCTTTTTGTTGCAGATTTTGTTGTGGTTTTTTGAGCCAAAGTCAGGAGTGGCTTGAAAAGGAATGGAAAATATAAAGGAAACTCTTAGACGTTTCCCTTCTGTTAAATACATTCTTGACTTTGGCTAAAAAAAAAGCAACAGAAACTGTGGGGCCTTAGCCTTAAAGATTACAACCATGAAGGCAGAGCTTCCTGTTGTCACTTTTGCAACAATGGCAAAAACAGCAAAACAATATATTATCTCTGTAAGTACACAAAAATAATTCGGGGATGTATATGCCAGTCTTAATGCATTCTGGAAGAGTGAAGAAATCAGGCGATACCTTTTAGAGGCTGAGTATATTTATAAGTAAGCTTTCAGGAGTACTCGCTCCCTTCATCAGACATGGTGTGATACAAGAACTGAAAATTAACAGATTTTTATACACATGGTTTTCAAAGCATTTTAGAGTCCTTAAAAAAAATTGCAATCTAAGTATAGAAGTTATTTACAACAGGTCAAAAAAACAGTCTGGAAACTTGTGGTGCGTGACGGAGGGATCAGTAATTCTTGCTGTTATCTGTTTGCTATCAGGAGGTGATTTGTGTCCCTCACAATTCATACATAGTGTGATTTGAAGCTGGCATGAATATTGAGTTCAGTTCATGTTGTTAATAAGCATATCCTGAAGTTTCCAGTAGTATGTGTGGAGTTTGGCCTTCATTTCCTCTGTGTCATTAGCCAATGATGATTTCAGGGCCTGTATCTCCTCCTGTGTTCTTTTTTTGTTGTTATAGGAAATTTTAACATATTGTTCCGCAGCCTTTCAGATGTCCGAATACATAGTTGTTCTGCATATCGGCTGTTGTAGGTGTTCCGGGTTGGGTTACGTAAATTGAAGCCTTTTGGGATGAGTCTCTCCTTTTTGCATTTTGTTAAGAAGAAGATGTCGCTGTGCAAGTTTCTTAAGCCGGTTTTTCAGTTCCATTCTTTTGCGGTACATTGTGGTATCTTTTGAAAGATACCACTTAATGCATTCTGCACAGATACTAGATGCGCAAAAATTATTAAGAAGCTTTGGCCTGTTAGGATGCATGTCAGGAGGTCCAATTTTTCTAAACTCAAGTCCCTGACTGGCTTAAATTTCTGATATAGTTTCCCAGAATGAAATACAGTCAATCTGACAGGCCATTCTGCTCCACCCAAAGCCTTAAAAAGTGACAGGCGGAGTGCAGGAGATGAGATGTGCCATCATGCTCCTGAAATGTGCCAACTTGGGGTGCAGTTTCAGCCAATTTTTTAGGCAGCCCAGTTAGTAAATCTGAGCCATGGAGATGGAGAGATAGAGTACAATTTTTTATTACTATGATATGATATAATATTCTTTTTTTAAAATAAGTGTTGAAAGAAAATGTATTTTTATAATGAAGTAAAAATTCCATAAGATTTATGGTAGAATAATATTATATTATTATAATATAAAAATATTGTTATTAGTACACAACTTTAACCTATCGCACTGCAAAGTTCTAAAAGGTCCCTTAGAATTATGCTAATAGAAAACACTCTCCCCTTGTGTGCACTCAGACTCCCTGATGACTTGACCTAATCATATGGTTGGCTACCTTGTGTCTACCATTGGGTCACTATGTAGTGTTTAAGAATGCTCTAAGATTAGTTCTTGACAAACTTGGTTGAGTCAGGAGGTGATGTTGTAAAGTTCATGGCAGTCCTCTGTCATCTTCACCCAGCTTAAATGTCCACTTGTTTCACAATGATAAATGTTCAAGCAGTTTGAATTCAGCAGAGTATGAACTCTGAAGGTCAGCTGCGGAAGCTTAAGCCATTCCTTAAAAGACATGTTAGTTTAGTGACATCTACTGAGGATTGACCCCATAAGGCCTCACAGCAGAACTAAAGAGCAACACAGGGTCACTAGATTTAAAGCACCAAAGGGCAATGTAACAAATACTCCTTGCCTTGCCTTTACTCACCAGGTGTAAGAATATTTTTGGGTGAAATGTATACTCAATTCTTAAAGACTTTGAAATCAGGATCAGACTTTCATCTTAACTCAGCTGAAAATGAGATTTTATTTTTAACTATTGGATGAGAAATGAATAACTTGTGGACAATCTAACACTGCTTTCCAAATATTTGGAACATAATCAAGGATTTATTTTAGAGGTTGTGTATAGATAGGTAGATATAGATAAATCTTAAAATGTATCAACAGATTGAGTCATGCAATCCAAAATTACGTCTCCCGGGCACAAACCACTAAACCTAATTGAATATGAGATAATGTAAAGATTTTCATTTGGGCCTCCTGCACATGACCATGTGCAGTCTCTGGGTCAGTGAAACAGCACAGATGACACATAGATTGGTATCCATGTGTCATCCATGGTTTTCACTGACCCATACAATCAAATGAATTGTCAGAGCCGCATCTACGGACAGGTATAACACCTGCTCATAATTTGCGGATCTTCAGTTTGGCCCAGACAAAAAGCCGCAAAAACTATGGCTGTGGGTATGGGTCCATTGAAATGCACGTTTCCGTACTTTGATCTGCAATTGCGGCTCAAAAGTACGTTTGTGTGCATGAGGCCTAAGTGTTAGGAATGCAATTTTAAACATGTGAAAGACATAATAAGTAAAAACACCATGAGGATTATGAAAACAGTTCAAATGGTGCCAAAGGGACACATCATTATGCTGCCCACAAAAGTAGGATAATACACATATAAAAAGCAGATAAACAATATAAACAACTGGAGTATCTAGTGTACATGCTCCACAAGCAACTGGCTGTGTCCTAGTGTAAATAAATTACAAGCTTCTAACAACTTGTCCTTCGGAATGATCATTTCAGGACACATCCTATTCTTCAATGAACATACACCATGCAGACACAGCAATGAGTCCGTGGTTACCTTATCTCTGGATCTCCTGGCCCACTCTCCACAGAATACATGGCACTACAAATGCCAGCAGAAGCTTTTACGTTGTATCATATCATCAAATAATGCAGACATGTCAACTCACCTAGGTTTGCCAGAAGTCTCATAGTTTTTGGGTCCCCTAACCTAGTCACCCAGGAAACACACTCTTTCAGCAGCTGCTGGCTTATTGATATTCACTGCACTGTGAGGTCATATCAGTGCAGAAATTATTAATGAGATGTAAATTTTCTTTAGGATGACATCAGGATTTGAACCCACAGTGAGAAACAACATAATGACAGAGCCACAGCTCCAGCCATTCTAAAGTGGTTAATTTTTGTGATCCAATGCTTTAACCCCTTCCCGCCGGTGACATTTTTCGATTTTCGTTTTTGACCCACCCCCCCCTTCCAAACCCAATAACTTTTTTATTTTTCCATTCTCAGAGCCATATGAGGGCTTAATGTTTATGGGACAAATTTTTTTTTCATGATGCTACCATTTATTATTCTGTACAATGTACTGGGAAGCTGGAAGAAAATTCACAATCTGGTGGATTTGAAGAAAAAGTGCATTTGTGCGACTTTCTTACAGGCTTCGTTTTTACGGTATTCACTCTACAGCCAAAATGACATGTCACCTGTATTCTATGTTTCGGTACGATTCCAGGGATACCAAATTTATATGGTTTTAATGACATTTTAACCCCTTAACAAAAATCCAAAACTGTGCAAAAATATATATTTTTTAAAATCGCCATATTCTGACACCCGTAACTTTTTTATACTTCCGTGTTCAGGGATGCATAGGGCGTCTTTTTTTTTTGCAGGGCCAGGTATACTTTTTAGTCATATCATTTTGGGGAATTACTATTGCTTTGATCACTTTTTATTCAAATTTTTATCAGAGGCAAAACAGTGAAAAAACCGTGGTTTGGCACTTTTGATTTTTTTTTCCTGCTACGGCGTTTACTGTATGAGAAAAATATTTCTATAGATTTGTAGAACGGGCTTTTTCAGACACAGGGATACCTAATGTGTATGTGTTTCACAGTATTTAACTACTTTTATATGTGTTCTAGGGAAAGGGGGGTGATTTGAACTTTTAATATTTTTTATTTTTTTTTTACTTTTTTAAAAATTTTAATTTTGCATTTATTAGACCCCCTAGGGGTCTTGAACCCAAGGGGGTCTGATCACTAATGCAATGCATTACAATGCTAATGCATTGCAAAAAAAACTGCGCTTCTATTGCAGGCTACATAGAGTACATAGAAGTTAATGAAAGACAGGCCTGGGAGCCTTCACAAGGCTCCCGGCTGTCATAGTAAGGGGACGCTGGCCCCGGAACTTGCTCCGGGTACCGGCGATCCCCGGGAAAATGGCAGCGCCCGCACGCCTCCGGTAAAATGGCGCCTTGGTCAGCTTTGACCGAGGCACCAGAGGGGTTAATGCCCGCGATCAATGCGGGCACCGATCGCGGGCATTAGCGCCAGGTCTTTGCTGTATGCAAAGACCCAACAGCTATGGCGGCCGCACGACTCCCGAGCGGCCGCCATCTTTAAACACCTGGCATCTGCCATACTATTACAGCGGATGTCGGCAAAGGGTTAAAAGTGCTTTTGTTTCCCTGCATAATATACTGGTACATAGAGATACAGTTGTGCTAAAAAGTTTACATACCCGGGCAGATTTTTGGGCCTTTTTTTCAGAGAATATGAATAATAACACACAAAATTTTTCTCCACTCATGGTTAGTTGAAGCCATTTATTGTCAAATTTCTGTGTTTTCTCTTTTTAAATCTTAATGACAACCAAAAACATCAAAATGACCCTGTTCAAAAGTTCACATACCCTGGTGATTTTGGCCCAGAAGATGACACACAGGGGTTTGAATGGCTACTAAAGGTAACATCCTCACCTGTGACCTGTTTGCTTGTAATCAGTGTGTGTGCATAAAAGCTGA
Organism: Leptodactylus fallax; assembly: GCA_947044405.1. Taxonomy (NCBI): domain Eukaryota; kingdom Metazoa; phylum Chordata; class Amphibia; order Anura; family Leptodactylidae; genus Leptodactylus; species Leptodactylus fallax. Next base: position 8,813,688 of record CAMRHE010000024.1, read on the forward strand.
GTGAGTTCCTGGGATCCAGACAGACTGTTGCATCTCTTCTCCAGCCACTGACGTTTCTGGATTGTGAGTCATGGGGAAAGCAAAAGAATTGTCCACAGATCTACGGGAAAAGATAGTTGAACTGTATAAAACAGGAAAGAGATCCAAAAAGATATCCAAGGAATTGATAATGCCAGTCAGCAGTTTTCAAACTGTGATTAACAAATATAGACTCAGGGGCTCTGTAAAAACCAAACCACGGTCAGGTAGACCAACCATAATTTCGGCCACAACTGCCCGGAAAATTGTTCAGGATGCAAAGAAAAAGCCACACATAACATCAGCTGAAATACAGGACTCTCTGAAAACTATCGGTGTGGCTGTGTGCGAAGAAAAATGGGCTGCATGATCGAGTTGCCAGAATATAGCCATTACTGCGCAAATGTAACAAAGAATCTCGCCTTCAAAATATGCCAAACAGGGTAATTTGGAGTGATGAGACAAAAATCGAACTTTTTGGCCACAACCGTAAACGTTACATTTGGAGAGGTGTCAACAAGGCCTATGATGAAAGGAACACCATTCCTACTGTAAAGCACGGAGATGGATCACTGATGATTGTGGTTATGTGTGAGCTTCAAAGGCACAGGAAACTTGGTCAAAGTTGAAGGAAAGATGAATGCAGCACGTTATCAGCAAATACTGGAGGCAAATTTGCACTCATCATCCAGGAAGCTGTGCATAGGACATACTTGGATGTTCCAACACAAGTCCAAGTTGACCTGTCATTGACTACAGCAGAAGAAAGTGAAGGTTCTGGAGTGGCCATCTCAGTCTCCTGACCTCAATATCATTGAGCCACTCTGGGGAGATCTCAAGCGCGCAGTACATGCAAGACAGCCCAGGAATTTACAGGAACTGGAGATTTTTTTGCCAAGAAGAATGGGCAGTTTTACCATATGAGAAAAGAAAGAGGCTCATCCACAACTACCACAAAAGACTTCAAGCTGTCATTGATGTTAGAGGGGGCAATACACGGTATTAAGAACTGGGGTATGTGAACTTTTGAACAGGGTTATTTTGATGTTTTTGGTTGTCATTTTGATTTAAAAAGAGAAAACACAGAAGTTTGACAATAAATGGCTTCAACCAACCACTAACCATGAGTGAAGAAAAAGTTTTTGTGTTATCATTCATATTCTCTGAAAAAAGGCCAAAAAAAACAAAAAATCTGCTGGGGTATGTAAATTTTTTAGCACAACTGTATATCTCTCTATGTCAGTATATTGTAAATTTTTTTTTTTTTTTTTTTTGTAAAGCAAACAATATGCTGCCATATAGAGATATAGAGTGGCTTGCAAATGTATTCATACCCCTTGAACTTTTTGTCACTTACAAACCACAAACTTAAATGCATTTTATCGAGATTTTAAGTGATAGACCAATACAAAGTAGCACATAATTGGGAGGTGGAACGAAAATGATACATGGTTTTCAAAATTGTAATCAAATAAAAATCTGAAAAGTGTGGCGCGCAAAAGTATTCATACCCCTGTACTCTGATACCAAAAATAAAATCTAGTGTCTTCAGAAGACACTTAATTAGTTAATAGAGTCTAGCTGTGTGTAATTTAGTCTCAGTATAAATACACCTGTTCTGTGAAGGCCTCAGCGGTTTGTTAGAGAACACTAGTGAACAAACACCATCATGAAGACTAAGGAACTCACCAGACAGGTCAGAGATAAAGTTGTGGAGAAGTTTAAAGTAGGGTTAGGTTATGAAAACATATCCCAAGCTTTGAGCATACCAAGGAGCATTTTCAATCCATCATCCAAAAATGGAAAATGTATTCTACAATTGAAAATCTAGCAAGACATGGCCGTCCACCTAAACTGATAGATCGAGAAAGGAGAGTACTGGTCAGAGAAGTAGCCAAGAGGCTGTGGAGGAGCAGCAGAAATCCACAGCTCAGGTGGGAGAATCTGTCCACAGGACAACTATAGGTTGTGCACTCTACAAATTTATGAAAGAGCAGCATGAAGAAAACCATTGTTGAAAGAAAGACATAGGAAGTGCCGTTTGCAGTTTGCCACAAGCCATATAGGGGACACAGCAAACATGTGGAAGAAGGTGCTTTGGTCAGATGAGACCAAAGTTGAACTTTCTGCCCTAAATGCAAAGCGCTATTTGTGGCAGAAAAGTAACACTGCTCATCACTCTGAACACACCATCCCTACTGTGAAACATGGTGGTGGCAGCATCATGCTGTAGGGATGCTTTTCTTCAGCAGGGACAGGGAAGCTAGTCAGAGTTGATGGGAAGATGGATGGGGCTAAATACAGGGCAATCCTGGAAGAAAACATGTTGGAGGCTGCAAAGACTTGAGACTGGGAAGGAGATTCACCTTCCAGCAAGACAATGACCCTAAACATACAGCCAGAGCTACAGTGGAATGGTTTAGATCAAAGTATATTCATGTGTTAGAATGGCCCAGTCAAAGTCCAGATCTAAATCCCATTGCACATCCGTGGCAAGACATTAAATTGCTGTTCACAGACGCTCTCCATCCAATCTGGCTGAGCTTGACCTATTTTGCAAAGAAGACTAGGCAAAAATCTCAGTTTCTAGATGCACAAAGCTGGTAGAGACATACCCCAAAAGACTTGCAGCTGTAATTGCAGTGAAAGGTGGCTCTACAAAGTATTGATATAGGGTGAATACTTTTGCACGTCACACTTTTCAGATTTTTATTTGATTAAGATTTTGAAAACCATGTATCATTTTCATTCCACTTTACAATTATGTGTTACTTTGTGTTGGTCTATCACTTAAAATCTCAATAAAATACATTTACGTTTGTGGTTGTAAGGTGACAAAATGTGAAAAAGTTCAAGGGGTATGAATACTTTTGCAAGGCACTGTATCTCAATGCACCAGTATATTATGCAAGGAAACAAAATTACTATTGAAGCCTTGGGTCAGAAATAATACACCACTAAGAACTGGAGATTTGGTTCAGTTACAACTTTCTTATCTTCCATGTATAAAACTGTGGGTTCAAGAGCCAAAGAAAACCAGATGGAAAATTAAGTCCAATAAAAATGTAAACATAGGGGAATGAAATCTGTGATTTTTTTTTTTTTTTTTAATGTTTTAGTAATTTTTTTGCTACGATTTGACATTCACTAATTACCCTGTCAAGGGCTCTTCCAGGTTGACATCTGAAGTATCCCTTCTTGGTGCCATTTCTGTCATTTAAAAATTCTCACAGTGTTTTTACTTGTTGTATGTATGTGTCTCAGAACTTGTTAAAAGGGCAATGATGTCCAAAAATGTGTTGCATTCCTCAGACTTAAAAGTCTTTACCTTATATCATACCAGACCTTCAGACTTGGATCAGTGGTTTGCACCCAAGAAATATCATTTTAGATTGCATTAATCCACTTGTTGGTACATTTTACTCCCCCTGGAGTAGGCTGGCACCTGGATAACTGGAAACAAACATCTGCAGCATCCATGTTTATTCATATACTATTTAAGGCCTCTTGCAGACGACGTGGCCATGATCAGTGTTCTATCCGTGTATTTCATCCATGTGTCCCCCTGCGCCGCCCATGCCTTTAATTCACAGTCGGCAGCACACGGTCGTCTGCAACCGGCCTAAGGCCGGGGCCCTACGTGGTGTAAACGCTGCGGCATTTTACAGTCCCTGCATTTTTCCACACATTGCAGAAAAATACGCGCAGCGAACACGCTGCGATTTACAAAACCGTTGCTGTTTTGGAAATCGCAGCATGTCAATTATACCTACGGAAACACTTTGTTTCCCTATAGGTATAATGGAAGCAGAAAGTCTTTCTGGATCAGCTCTGCAGTAAGTGATAGTAGGCTGTATTCCTCCTGTAACTGGGGCTAATGTATCAGCCCCAGTTACAAGAGGAATCAGCAAAAACATAAAAAAGAAAGTTTAAAAAAATGTCCCCTCCCCAAAAAGGTCTATTATTGGATGAGGGCACAATGTGTAAAAATAAATAAATAAAGTGAAAAAAAGAAATGCGACTACCACCACCAGATTCAAGCCTATTATAGCCCCTATTATACCTATACAGAAAACCGTTGAGGCCAAAATGCTGCGTTTTCGCAAAGTGGGGGCCCTGGCCTAAGTAACTTTCCAAGAAAATCTAGGGGTCTCACCTGTAGAATGATGCAAGATAGTATTATCAGGAAAACATGAAGTGAAGGGAAGGAAACAGGTGGTGATTGTTTCCGTTCCTTTTTTGTTAAAGATGAATAGACCGTGATGTCAATAAACTACACAAAACATACAGCAATGGGAATCAATACTTTCCTATTTTCTTTACAGCTTTTAAGGCTAAAGAGCATCTCATGTCCATTGGCAAATATTTGAACTGTTCCCCTGAATGATAATGCAATATTCTCCATGCAGCCAGGATTTTATACAAAAATCAAGTACAATTGTTGCTTCAGTTCTACATAATTCCTCTGCCTGACATAGTGACACAAACACCTAAATATTATAACAAAATCTCAAGAACAAGTAAAATTTGTTCCAAATTCTATAAATATATAGTATAATATATCTATCATGGCATTAAATGTCATTATTATAGGGATTTACTCGGATCAGAATACTGTTGGCCTATCATTATTCAAAATCTGCAGCATACCTGCCTGAAATCTGCAACAACAAAAAATAGACCAAATTGTACATTTTTTGTTGCTCACTTCATGGTTAATTGGTTCACCTTACACTAGGTTCACACTAGTGTTGGAGTCTTTGTCGTTTGGGTCCACATGGCGACCCAAAAGATGGAGACCTTGTCTGCTTAAAAAGCAGTTATCCGTGGACCCCTTAGACTATAATGGGGTTCGCCAGGTTATTCACAGTTTTATATTGAAACCACGCAGATTAATCCAGCCTTATGCAAATTGTGAAATCCACAATAAAAATCTGCCTCTCAGGTCAATTTCTGCTACAGTTTTTTTCAGATTTTGAGGATGGGAGTTAACACCTTGCTGCACCATGGTATACTATGACATCATGGGCTGGAGGGTCATAGCTCAAAGTTCCTTAGTAAGTATGAAAAACAGTAAAACTAAAAACTATGTAAATTTTTTATATTTCTGTAATAGTACTGAGCCAGAGAATAGAGACAACGTAATTTGTGCTTCATTGTGCACAGCTTTTTCTTATTTTTTCAGATTTTACTACCCACCTTCCAAAAGCCATAACTTTTTTTATTTTTCCACAGAACCATATGAGGGCCTAAGTTTTGCAGAACAAATTGTACTTCGTAAACCCAATAGCATAAAAGTGGAAAAAACTAAAATATAACTTTTATTAATATAAACTAAAAGGTCCAGGTCAGACCAGGAACACACATTAAAACAGTTAATAATATGTGTATTTGAGGTGGTCTTGATATAACAGGTGTTCCAAAGATCCTCATATATAAAGGGTAATGGTACAAAACACCCCAGTAAAGAGGAATCAATGAAAAGAACACGGGAGACCCTCAGATCACATAAACTCACTAACCGGCTTAGCCCTCAGACAATGAGAGAGCTGTTATATATCTGGACAGGTGAAAGGCAAATTATCACCTGAACATACACACTGAGCAGGACATGTGCCCATTCAGATAAAGTGAGCTAGACAGGTTAATAAACCCTAAAAAGGGAAGCCCAACCTTTTTTTTTTTTTTTATCTTGAAAGCAGATCCAGTAATAACATAATGAGTGTAACCATTTAATCTGCTGGAAATTTGTAAATTCACAAGCTGTGCATACAAGGATACTTACATAACAATAACTTCTTCAGTTACATAACCTGCTAAAAGGGCAAATGAAATACAGAATACATAAAAAGCTACCACTGCATCTTTAAGTAATGGCGGTACTGTGATGTATATACAGTCATATGAAAAAGTTTGGGCACCCCTATTAATCTTAATCATTTTTAGTTCTAAATATTTGGGTGTTTGCAACAGCCATTTCAATTTGATATATCTAATAACTGATGGACACAGTAATATTTCAGGATTGAAATGAGGTTTATTGTACTAACAGAAAATGTGCAATATGCATTAAACCAAAATTTGACCAGTGCAAAAGTATGGGCACCTCAACAGAAAAGTGACATTAATATTTAGTAGATCCTCCTTTTGCAAAAATAAAAGCCTCTAGTCGCTTCCTGTAGCTTTTAATCAGTTCCTGGATCCTGGATGAAGGTATTTTTGACCATTCCTCTTTACAAAACAATTCCAGTTCAGTTAAGTTTGATGGTCGCCGAGCATGGACAGCCCGCTTCAAATTATCCCACAGATGTTCAATGATATTCAGGTCTGGGGACTGGGATGGCCATTCCAGAACATTGTAATTGTTCCTCTGCATGAATGCCTGAGTAGATTTGGAGCTGTGTTTTGGATCATTGTCTTGCTGAAATATCCATCCCCGGCGTAACTTCAAATTCGTCACTGATTCTTGTACATTATTCTCAAGAATCTGCTGATACTGAGTTGAATCCATGCGACCCTCAACTTTAACAAGATTCCCGGTGCCGGCATTGGCCACACAGCCCCAAAGCATGATGGAACCTCCACCAAATTTTACAGTGGGTAGCAAGTGTTTTTCTTGGAATGCTGTGTTTTTTTGACGCCATGCATAACGCCTTTTTGTATGACCAAACAACTCAATCTTTGTTTCATCAGTCCACAGGACCTTCTTCCAAAATGAAGCTGGCTTGTCCAAATGTGCTTTTGCATACCTCAGGCAACTCTGTTTGTGGCGTGCTTTCAGAAACGGCTTCTTTCGCATCACTCTCCCATACAGCTTCTCCTTGTGCAAAGTGTGCTGTATTGTTGACCGATGCACAGTGACACCATCTGCAGCAAGATGATGCTGCAGCTCTTTGGAGGTGGTCTGTGGATTGTCCTTGACTGTTCTCACCATTCTTCTTCTCTGCCTTTCTGATATTTTTCTTGGCCTGCTACTTCTGGGCTTAACAAGAACTGTCCCTGTGGTCTTCCATTTCCTTACTATGTTCCTCACAGTGGAAACTGACAGGTTAAATCTCTGAGACAACTTTTTGTATCCTTCCCCTGAACAACTATGTTGAACAGTCTTTGTTTTCAGATCATTTGAGAGTTGTTTTGAGGAGCCCATGATGCCACTCTTCAGAGGAGATTCAAATAGGAGAACAACTTGCAATTGGCCACCTTAAATACCTTTTCTCATGATTGGATACACCTGGCTATGAAGTTCAAAGCTCAGTGAGGTTACAAAACCAATTTTGTGCTTCAGTAAGTCAGTAAAAAGTAGTTAGGAGTATTCAAATCAATAAAATGATAAGGGTACCCAAATTTTTGCACCGGTCAAATTTTGGTTTAATGCATATTGCACATTTTCTGTTAGTACAATAAACCTCATTTCAATCCTGAAATATTACTGTGTCCATCAGTTATTAGATATATCAAATTGAAATGGCTGTTGCAAACACCCAAATATTTAGAACTAAAAATGATTAAGATTAATAGGGGTGCCCAAACTTTTTCATATGACTGTATATATAATTTACACATGGGACAAACTTTCAAATATGAAAAATGCCCTATGGGGAATCCACAATTTCCCTACAGAGTTAACACAGGAAAAATGAGGCATTATCCCACTCTTATTAAATGGACAGCCCCTGATATGAATACACTATCTGATCTGTCTAATGGATAAACATCCAGAACATGGGACTCTTCTACATTGATTCTTTAGTAGGGTATAGGAATAAATATGTTTTTTAAACCAGAGAACCCCTTCACTTATTTATAGCCTAAATGGTTTGCCCCCATTTGGACAACTCCTACTTATATGTCCTATTACTTCAACTGGCAATCTGACAATATAGCTCAGCTCCATAAGTAGGTTTTAGGTGAATGTCACTCCTAGGCCATTCTCTACACAAAAGGGCTGACATGTCATTTCAGGTGCCCCAAGAAAAATTATGTCTGGGAGCCCCCAAATTCAAATATTTTAGATCATATCCCCTCTTTACCAGCACCATCCCCAATTGCAGATTTAAAAAATTCTCTTTACTGGCCTCCATACAGTATATTACTCCCTTCTTTTGGCCCCGACACATAATACTGCCCCCTTTTTTGGTCTGCACACAGTGACATTTTGAAAAAAAAGCCATAGAGCAACCCACTGATGCGGAGTATACGTAATTGCATGGGCTATTATGGACAAATCCATCGTGTCTATACATTACATTATTATGAAAAGTTGTAAAGAAGTGAAGGCTTAAAACTGTTGTGCCAGGAGAAGAAAATCATGTCTGCATTCTCCCATAAACAGTAACAGATTTCTCCAAATTGTAACTGGAATTGCAGTTCAGCTCCATTGATGTGAATATACAGCCCATGGTTAGGTGTGGCACTGTGTCTGGCAGAAAGCAGACATATTTTTTCTAATCCTAGTACTACCGCTTTAAACAAGTAAACCTTCACAACCACATTGTTATATCTAACTGACAAGTCTAATTTTTTTTTAATTTAAATAAATCTCAAATAACCCCTACCCATATTTAGAAAGGTATCCTATCGTAACCGTTCACATCTAGCAAATAAGGAGGTTCATTACTATGAAAGAATAACTGATAAATTATGACAAGATATATGTGTGAGATATGGCTTCTGATCTGTTCCATAGCTGTCCATGTACAGTTCCGTATTGACCAGATCCTTTAATTGAGTGAAAAAATAACATTACAGCATTTTAAATAGCTGCTTCATTAGACTGGCCGTAGACACAATGATATTCCTTAGTTATCTGATCATTCAAATCTTAAAAATGTTCACTCATATATCAGGATTGGTATAGTGCTATACTCATACTGCTTAGTTCAGTGTCACTCACCAGAATGCAATATTTCCCACATTACTTATGATTAAATCATCTTCTATTTTGTAGTCACTTCTCCATGAATGTTTAGTCCTAGGATCAATTAATTGAAGGTTGTTATAGCTTTAGTTCAAGAAATTATAAATTTCTAAAAGTGAGATTTATCTGCTGAAAAAAATAATAGAAACTAAATACTAGTACTTAAATTACATAGAAGTGTAAAGTAAAGAAACAATAGAAAAATTAGTCCATCTAGTTACCAAACGTTGACATTTATACTACAACTGCTGGATGTCCATTCCAAGTATCCACTACCCTTTCAGTAGGCCAGGTTCCTGATGAAGCCAATAGCTAACATAACTTGGCAACTGATTTAGCAAAAGAGACCTTTTTTTAAATTGACAAGTGTTACTTGGTAGATTTATAGTTAACAGTCATAGTAGCATTAGGTTTGCAACTTCAAAGTATTTCACGTAACTATAAAACTGTGCTGCACTCCTAGATCTCACATTTAGTTTTAGAGTTCTGGAAATACTCCGTTGACCTTTCCCCCAAAAAAAAAAAAAAACTTAAACACTTATAACCACTTGACATGAAACCTCCAAGAAAGTATTCCAAGAGTTTGAGTCCAGTCCTTTTGCTTTTATTTTCTGTCTTCAAGAGATGACATTAGTGACCTCCGCCAAATGGGACAGGCCATTTTTACTCTTGTTTGAGCTCTTCCTTTTGGCTGACTTATGCAGACTTATGCCTCCCACTAAGCCAGCCAATTCACTTTGCTCTGTACTGATGAAGGACAACGATCCGGAAACAGCGCTGTATGCAGATAAGTGAAATTGGCTTGGCTAAAATCCCTTTTGCTGTCTCAAGGCTCGGTGAGTCAAAAGCAAATTGAGGATTTGTTACATCCAATAGAGGGCGCATGAGCTCCCCAGCTCCTTTCCCATAATGCCTTGTGATATGTAGATGCTAAGTAGAGGGCAAAAGGCAATTAAAATCTCTACACACCTTTACTGGTGCTCTCCTCAATGTGAGAGATTCTTGTCCCTTATGCAGTTCTTGTCATTGTCACCTAAAGAATGTTACAAATTCTTCAGTTTGGCTGTTGGTTGCATTGTCGGTTGTGAGAACTGTAATACATAAGACAAGGTAACTAATCCAGAGGGAGATATTACATCTCTACACGGTTGTCAGCACCTTGTAGATAACAGCTAACTGGAGCATATACAAATTGTACTCATTGTAGTATATTACAGTTAAAAGTGGACATCTGTTTTTTTGCCATGTGAAACTATATGATCACTCTCAAGTGAAAGCTGAAAAAGCGAGTTCAGTATTATCTAATTTTTTAATCCTACAACAAAAACTAATTTGTTCAATAAGTATTTAAAAAATTTTATGGTTTAACATTTTACACAAATTACTGACATTTTAGAGAAAAAAAGACAAGGATCTAATATTGTACACTGAACTGTGGTTCTCAGAAAAATCTACACAAAAAAACACAAGGTTCTTAGTATACATATTGATCAAGGTGTATAAGCCCATTATCCAATTCCCATTGACCTCTGCATAGTGGGTCCTTACTCTATTGGGTGAGATGCTGCATAGCAAGCACCACCACTGAAGCTCTGCACCTACATGGGATTGACCTAAGATCCCAAGAACACCCCCTGCTGTCAGGCTAAACCCACAGGCTCTGACCACACCACCCCATAGGCACAGCAATGGCACTGCACCATGTGAACAGATCTAAAAAAGTTCACCTTACCATATGGCTACAGTCAGAAGATTGAGAGCCAGTATGTGGATCCCTTAAGCAGTCTCCTGCTAATTAAAAACACCTGGGTCATATAGGAGGAGTGCTGGTACCAAAGCAAGTCAAAAACAAGAGGGGACAGAAATGCTATACACTAGTATTTTTGAAAAAAAAAAAAAAAGACATGGCCCGCACATCCCAATATTATACATTAATCTCTCCAAGCGACTGACGAGACTCCACTTATGCCTGACAAAGGAAAACGTTGCATCATTGAGCAAGAGTGAATACAGTTTTGGCACTGAAACTGTATATAAAATGTATAGAAAACCTTCACCCATGCCTTGTGTGATGCAATAAAAGTATATCTAAAGAAGCAAACCCAGAATCAGTGTTCTGTTCCACTTTTTCTTTCTGGATAAAGATTTTGTTGGGAAAGTGGTCAGTCTCACCCTGAATGTGCACCTAATGAAATACATTCCTTAGTAGAATGCTGCCCACACAACTGTATAGTATTTTAACTGCACTACTAGTCTATATGCACACTGTGCACTGTCCCACAGTCTTGAGCTGCCCACCTCCTCCAGTACCTTCTATGCAGAGCCATGCTAATCTGCTCCTTCCACACTCCTCCCCCTCTTCTCTTGATGAGGTTTGGTAGATCACAGTGAAAACGGCTCCATTTTGTTTCTGCTCAGAGTGGCAGCAAGGCCTCTGCTGTTGGCAGCAACATTGCTTCCAAACTCTGGAATCCAGACAGAGACAGTTTCATATACTGTGTAGGTCAGCAGTCAAGACCGTCAGGTCAGGACTGTACAGATAGGAAACTGGATGAGGAGTACAGTCTGTAGCAGTACATATATCATCTTATCTTAGTGACTAAAAGACTTAGTTTACAACACTTGTCTTCACCATATCCCTGTGTACATTCATGCCGTAAGTATACATACCACACCCTGTGTATACTGCCAGTATAGGGTGTGACAGGTATTAGATGCACAGGGAAAGAGTGAAGTATTGCAGGGTATGCACACATATATAATATATGGGTGTATACACACTCTGCAACACTTCACCTGGCTGTTTATACTGCCAGTATACGCATAACATACCCACCTGTCATTGTGTATACTGCCAGTTTAAAACTAGTGGTATTATTATAGTTATGTAGTATTGTTATAGTACTTCAAATAACTAATTGATAAACAATAATTTAGTAGTTTATCAAATTTGAAAGGAATGCAGCCCGCCATCTTCAATTTTCTTGTATGTGCAATCCATTTACACGGCCAAGTTTGAGACTCCTGCTTTACAGCATAGTCATGGCCATAGGCATCAGTAGTCTGTAGTCAATGAGATTTATGGGACAGTTTTTTTAGACATGTTTGTGTGTGTGTGTGTGGGGGGGGGGGGCAGATAAGCTAAGAAATCATTTATCAGTAGTGGATGCAATGATGATCTTATATTTAGACATGTTATGTTCTATTGCAATCCTGTCTGTGATGTACAGTAAATGATGTGACTGCCTTAGAGAAAACCTGTACAGAATTGGTAATTGAGAGTCTTTTATTAGGCTTAGTGGCCACTTTGAAAATTGCAGGATTTAGTACTTAAAAAAAAATAAAACAAAATATAGATACTGACACGTAAAATGAAGAAAAAAAATCATCAAAAATTCTTTAAAAAGTATGTTTAACATAAAAACTTGATTTAAAAATAGGCCATTTTAAAAAAAAAAAGTCATTGGCAAGGATTCATACACGAGTATGCACATTGATTTCAAATATTATTTGAAAACAAAATGGGATAGTCCCACAAAAAAGACATTCCTTATCCACAGTATAGGGGATAAGTGTTTGCTGGGGGTCCCACTGCTGAAACCCAACCAATTATAAGAACAGAGAATGCCCCCCATATCAATAGAGCATCAGTTGCGTAAGTCCCCCATTTCTCACAATCAGTAGTCAGACACTTATTCCCTATCCTGTGAAAAAGGGAAAAGTCTTGTTTGTGGGACAACCCCTTTAATTTAAATATGGTTAACTATATGCTTACACCATTCCTTATTATTCCTTATCTGTACATACATTTCCTTCCTGAGACCATTGCAGTGCAAAAACTCAAAATATAAGGCAACATAGGTTATCTGCCAACATCGTTATGGAGTAGCAATATTGCTTAATAGTACTTTTCTGGTCTAACGTGTGTTCATCACCACCTAACTGCACTATTTGTTTTACACAGGAATCTCTCCAAGTGAATCAATTCTCATTAAATTGATTTACTGGGCCTGCTGTCTCTGCACAGCCTATATTGCTTAAACTGGGGAAGTGCTGGAGAGGAAAAGGAGTGGGAGGTCCTTTAATGTCCACCTTAGTGCAAACTGAGTGACAGCAGATTTATTGTGATGGTTGTAAAGGAAAAGCTTGTACTATGAAATCTGTTTCATTTTCTTCTGCTAGGGAATCCTGCTTAGTGTCCACACAAAGCCCCCAAGAGCTCTGTGTGTTAGAGAGTAAAAGGCGGGGGACATCGGCAAGGACTCTCTCGTCTTCTTTCATGCTTTAATTAAGTCAGTAAATCACAGTAACCATGAAACAACTACATGTGCAAAACAAGGACTCTTGCTTCTCTGCCTCAGCTATCATGGAAATTCCTTTCACAATTGCCTGATGGAAGAGATAACTTGAGGAGAAAATCTGTTATAACTTAGAGCTCTTTACTTTATGTTCTCCTCTCTGTTTTGCAGAAAAAGGACAAAACAGTCAGCTGGTCAACATATTAAGTCAGATTAGCATTCTAACAATTTACTGGAGAAAATATGGTTCCAGTAAAAATGTATCCTCTCTGTGGAAGCGTAATAATAATGAAAATGCAATATGGAAGTGTAATATTTTAAGAATTCACTGTACATAAAATATACATCTCCACAGAGTGATCCATTCAACCTTTTGCTGTTTTCAACCATATCCTGGAATAAAGGAAGCACAGGAATATTTCCAAATATTTTATAAAACATATTCATTTTCTTTCTACTGGGATCATTTTTTGCTGTTGGAAAAACTACCAAGTAATGGTTAGGAGAGCAGATCCAAATACATTTTGAGGATTCTCCAAGCAAATCAGCTGTTTCCTGGCTGGCAACCACAGTCTAATAAGATCTCTCTTTAGCCAGCCTTCAGTTCACTTTCTTTTTCGCTATGGAGCACTGATCCTTCATTTCTAGCTTGTAAACATGTTAGGGCCCCCATTCACCAGTACAGGATCCAATTTTGGATGAAGCTCATGTTCAGGTCTAAACTAATAATAAATATTCAGGCACATGAAAAGAAGTTGCTCATCATATAAAGACTGCAAGGCTATTGATAGAGTATTCATAGATTGTAAGCTCTTGCGAGCAGGGCCCTCAGTCCCAGTGTGTGAATTGACTACTTCTTTATAATGTATCTTTTTTGTCAGTACTTGAACCCTACAAATTGTACAGTGCTGCGGAATATGTTGGCGCTATATAAATAAAATGTATTATTGGCTTGACTGAACTACCCATTAGAGTCATTTTGTTTACACTGTGAGTTTCTTGTGAGCTTTGTTCTTATTGCATCCCCTAATTGTAAAGCTTTGCAGGATATGTTAACACACTATATGCACTGTATTAATAAAGTCAATGTCCACTTTAAAAGTTATGTACTTTATAAAATGTATAATTACTAATTTTTCATAAAGCTCTGGTTTAGTTTTAAATTGTCATTTTTTTTTGCCATTTTAGCTGAGCAGTTTCATATCTGAACTCCACCATGGTTTAAGGTTTGTCAGAATGTGAAACTTTAGCTATAGTTATCCCTTTAAAAAGTGTTAGGAAGTGATACATCCTCTTTAAGTATAATTCCAGTCAAAGGACAAATTAGGACACAAACCACTGACGGCTGAGATGTGTCTGCTCTGAATGTCTTCCCTGCTTTAATCTGTTTGCCAGTATTTAGCAGCTTATACAGCTGGTATTTAACCTATTTCCCTAATGGCAATTAAGAAATGTTTTCATTTCACATGAAGGGATTGTCTGAGAAATCCTTTTCTCGCTGTCTTCCCCACCTCCTCTCTACTATTCATACTATTCATTCTCTACCTTTCAATCTTTTTTATGCTGTCTCTCTTGCATTCTTTTCCTTGTCTCTTTCTGCCTCTCCTTCACCTCCCATCTCTAATGTGTTTCTATTTCGTGTCTATTCCTTTCCTCTTTTTCCCTCCAATGTTGCCTCATAAGTCACTTTTTCCTTACCCGTGTATTTCTGTCTCAAGTTCAGCAAGGCTTCTCCAATGTTTTTGACTGAGTGCATGAGAAGAAATGATTAAGGAGCTGAATGGTTGCAATCCAGATAAATGCACCGATTAATATCTTCTTAGAGCTTTCTTATCTCTGACTGTGAGGTGCTTAATGGCTGGACTATTGTTTTTAGCTTGAAGGTATTAATGTAAGAATCAGGGCAGCAAGTCTGATGTCATAGGTGGCTGAAAGGTGACCTGCTGAACTGATTTCCCCTTCCTCCTCTCTGTACACTCCTGTCCAACTGGTTCACAAGAGCTTGTATTTTTAGAAGAGGGGGAAAAGAAGATTGTATTGATGTGTCTGGTAAAGGGATTGAAGAGGCTCCCAAGTATCCTGCTTAAAAGATGACCCCTCTGCTTGTGCTCTACTTTCTAAGTTAATAAGGTCTTTTACATGCCGGCGGGGACACACTGTGAAGAGACATGCTTGGCTAGGGAACTGCAGTCTTGATACTCTTTAGTGAATAAGATGAGATATTTAAACCTGTCTTGAAGACATGTTTACCACTATGTCCGAATCTACGCAGACATTTCCCCATCAGCCTTGGAATTACAGAACTGAAAGTATTTATGTCATTTACAACTACAGATGTAGTGAAGTTAGTAAGCAGTATGCACGTCACTAAGCACACCAGAATAGGTAACATTATCATCATATCCTTGGCTACTCTGAATACTTATGAGGGGGTGTATTAATAATCTTAATTGTCCTCTAAATTGTTACATTCCTCATCATAATGGTCTGTGTTTCCATCAGCCTAAACAAATTTCATGTATAGCGTTAGGCCAAAACAAACTGTTAATCTTAAATTATTGGTGTTGTCTCATTACAGAAATTTGTGGCATATGCTAGGATAAATCACCAATGTCCAGTTATAGTCAAAAGCCATGCATGTAACCAGGGGATTAAAATAGCATGGTGCTTACCTAGCATTGCTACCCCTACAATTTAGAAATTACCTTGTAGCAAGTCAATGAAGCAAATGTCTCTGATTAAACAACCCCCTTTATCACCCCTGATGTCTAAAGTTAGCTATAGATATTGAATAATTTTTGGTTTTAGTTCAGTCATACCTGCATTAAGGAAATGAAGATAAGTGAGAGTTTCAGAAGAAACAAAGAAATAGCACAGATCTTTGCTTACCATAACAGCTGCCCTTGCTGTATGGCCTGACACACCCTGAGGAGATAGTTTAGGGTCACCTAACTCAAACTTGTGTACAGGTGCCTCTGTTGCCAAGATGTCACAGTTTTTGTCAATATTGCAAATCAACTTCGTAGTATGGCACTTGATTTTTCTGCGGAATATGTTGGGGCTATATAAATAAAGTTATTATTATTATTTGCCTGATTTTGTTCCTTTAGATTCGCCATGAGTGCCCTGTGTGACGCCTTCTCACTGTCACATTTGCCTTGTGATTTCTTTATCTGTTTTTGTATACAGTATTTGTATATTTTGCAAAACCTTTAATAAAAATACAATTGAAAAAAAATATTGCAAATTACCTCTTATGAGCAGTGGCAAAACCCTTGTTACTTCAAAGCGCTAAGTCTCCTACTCCTCTGTGCCACCCTCCTTCCTTCCTCTGATTGACAGGTACTAATATCACCTGGCCAGGAATTCTGTTGCACTTGCTACTGCTCAAATTCTCAGTGCATGTGCAGTACATGTGCCACGGACCATATGCGCTGAGAATGTGAGCAGCAGCGAATGTGAAAGAACTCAAGGCCAAGTGAGATTAGGTATACACTGCCTGGTCCTGTCAATCAGAAGAAGGAGGGAGGGAGGGGCAATGGACAGCGCAGAAGAGTGTGAGCCTTACCTCTTTGGAGCAACAGCAACACCCCCATTGCTCTAAAGATCTCAGGAGAAAAGATAATTTTATAGCTCACTTATTACATATAAAAAAAATAAGTGGTATAATATGTATGGTATACAGAGGGAAATATAAACTGCCACCTGAAACTAAACTGCCTCAGAACCCATATATGTACTGTACATGCAGCTAAACATTAAGGATGAACATGCACATGAGACACCTTAACCTTCATTTAGCAAACAACTATCTATCGCAATCTCTCCAATGTACATGCAGGCAAGGCTTAGCTGAAAGTGCATATGTTCTGAAAAGGGAAGAGGAGAAAGTTGCTGCCTGGCACCTCTAGCAGCAGTTTATCTTCCCAAGATCAAAGGACCAGACATGTTTAAATCCAACAGCGTGATACTTGTCTCGACAAATTCACAACATGTTGTCAGTTCAACATTAACACATTTTTAATATTTGGGTTTTATAATTTGTATTCCGAGTTCAGCTTTTGTTTAAACATTTGACATTAATACAGTATATTTAACAGTCATATCATATATATTAGGATTTACCCTAAAAATTTGTGTAACAGTAAAAGCCTAAAATTCAAGTAAAAAAAAACGCAGCAAAATCTGCAACAAAAAAAGACTACTGAAGTGGCAGATTTTGACCGTTCAGCGAATGATCGGCAGTGCATAAACCTAGGTGGGGTTTTGTGCAACAAATGTCTGTCAGAATGTTCTTGGTTGTTTGTGTGTTTGGAACAATCGTCTGTATGAACGATCAATGAACAAGCGATGACAGTCTAAAATCTAATGTGTATGACCAATGTAACAGTCTGACTTATCAGAAGATTAGGAAACCAAAAATAAACTTTAAAGACAGTGATTTTATATTCTATATTAGATTTGTAGTGCTTACAGTACCCATTATTATTACTATTAGTATTATAAATTACAATATATTGGATGGCAGTGAAGTAAAGGTTATAGCTCTGACCTAATCATAGACACCAGATCATTTTTTTTTTTTTCAATGAGCAAATCTAGCCAAAGGGCACCTTGTTCACAGCACAGAAACAAATTTCACAACCAGATTTTCAGTAAGTTGCTGTTCCTGTCAGTAAAATCTGGGAAAATATAATATTTCATAACGCAAGCATGCCTCTTCGGCTTTCCCATAAATAACTTTAGCTCTCTAACACATATAACTTCATATAGTTTCAACTAAATTTTTCAGTAAAATTACTATGGTAGAATCTATAATTACACCTTTAGCAGGTGGTATATAATACATATAAATCACAATAGAGTTCCTCTTTCATGTTTGCATATTTGCCATGTACAGATGCAAAGCAAAAGTTATCAAATTGGCACAAATGACATGAAAAGGATGTGGCATATAGTATAGATAGACAGTCTATTCAATATTTTTGTATCATTTGCAACAAAATTAGGGCTTATTTTGCATAGTGAGTTTTTTAGTGTATATAAAAAGTTAAATTGGAATTTATTTTCATTCATTAAGTTGAACATGGGGCCCCAACAGTATTTTCTATACTGATGATTGATCCACAGGATAACTCAGCCCCACACCTATCAGCTATTCCAGATGACTCTGTGTAGAAGAACCTACTGCCTTGGATGGAGCTGAAAGCAGCTTTGCTCGTATTCAAGTACAGACCTGCATTGTCATTCATTGTAGAGTGGTGGCACTGAGATGTTACACCCCCACCAATCAGATACTGATGACCTATTGGGGCCCGGAAAACACCTTTACTACATAGTATGGGAACTCTAAGAATTATTATATACATGAATGAGTGATATATAATGGGAGAATAAAAATGTAAAGTTGATATGTCTGACCATTTTACTAAGACATTACACCTAATGCATACATGTCAGGAATCAAGGTTTTTTTCTAGATGTCGATAGGGACCAGGAAGTAGAGAGCACCCAGGGAATCTGGAAAGCATCCAAACGGTAATGGCAAGGGATTGGTTCTTTATTTTTTCAACCCATTCATTCTGCTTCACAATTCCTTGAAACCTTTTGTGGATCTTTTTCCAATGAACCCTGAAGGGCCAAAACCTATTTTATCTTTCCCATTTGAGATACCCTTAGTTTTTCAGAACAGGAGAGAGATGCCTGTGCATGTAGTGCCAATTCATTATAATGGGATATAGTCCTATATATTATGATAAACAGTGAAAATAAATGATCCTCTTTGGTGGGAAAAGAGGAATCCCATTTTTGGGAATGGTGAGTTCCTGATATAGAACCTCCACACATTCTGAAAACTCAGATTTCTGTTAACCTGAAGAATAATGTTTGTAATGAAAAAAAAAACATTAAACTTCCAATTTCCCCTTATAAATTTGTCTAATTTCCTCTGAATTAATTCAAACTGTGTTAATTTGAAGGAAAAGTGTTAACCCTTCCTCCATTTGAGGTTATCCTGTTCTAAATTAACAGCAATGCCACTGAAATTACTTTCAAGTCTTGAAGATTTAATCACGAAAGGCCTTGGTAGTTCTAAATTTGTGGCAGCAATGCCTAATTTATCTTGTAATTCATCTTGTCATGGTCTGAATTGACTGTCTCTGGCCAGGCATTACCTCTGTGGACACTTAATGAAAGACCAGAGGGAACATCAAGGTCATCCTTCTTTGATATGATTTCCCATTCTCCCAGATATAATAGATACGTATATTCATGATAACGATACAGAACTGTCTATAGTAGAGAGGAGGATGTCTGCAGCTGCCCTTTTTACCTTTTTCTGTAATAGACAAAAAGAAACATGTTTAGTCATGTTGAAATAGGTCAGAACTACAAGACATTTGTGAACATCTCTATTCAGTTGTCCAGAAAAGTGTAACAAATTTTCAGGCTACATAGTAAGCATGTTTTATAATACTCCCTTATATGGCTGCATGGTATACATACATACAACATGTTTCTGTGTACCTGATAGCTTAAATCTTTACCTTTATGTGTAACTGCAGCTTCAGGCAAAGAAAGGGAATTGCTAATGATCATTTTTACTACTGAAGAATATTCCCTCCTTTACTGGAAAGTGGCTTACTTATAAACTACACATCATATAAACTGGTGACAGTCCAAAAATTAGGTCAATTTGAGGTCCATGGTCCTGGAGCTAATTATCTAAGATTAAAAGATAAAGGAATGTGAGAAACAGTAGAGACTTGGGAATCTTTGTTGGAAGCACTGTACAAACACACACACATACAAATATATAACAAATATATATACTATATATATATATATATATATATATATATATATATATATAGTCCAAAAAAAGCAAAAAAGTGCAATCCGTCAGCAACCATTTGAAGTATGATGGAAATCTTCTTTATTCAAACAATAGCATCACACACTACATATCGATCTACTATGCTTTTGTTTGAATAAAGAAGATTTCCATCATACTTCAAATGGTTGCTGATGGATTGCACTTTTTTTGGACTGTAAGTAACCCCAATTGGGAGATGGGGTTCTGCCGTGCAACTAAGGAAGTTGAATTATCCCTATATATATATTGTAATGGAAGCAATTAAAAGAGTTTTATGGTTTTATGACCAACATAGAAAAACATGTCAGAGCTATGTGTAGACTTGGTATTTAACATTGTGTTATATCACTTAGTTGAATTTGATGGACATAAGTCTTTTTTTTCAACCATACTTCTATGTGTTAACATGATGACATATATTGAGCTCTTTACACCAGTAAAACTTGAAGAAAATTAAGAGACTTTAAGTTAACACAGAATGTGACTTATCCCTTGTTTCTAAAGGATTGTTACCAGAGCTGCCAAGTTTAAATAAAAAAAAAAGATCAAAGGTAATTTATTGTTAATCTTGACTCATTGTGTCGCCATATAAATCATCATAGTTGCTAAGACGATGTGCAAATGTTGATTATACAATATTAATGTGAGCAGCACTCTCCTTAGCTTGTAGATGGGTGCACTTATTCCACCAGTGGCTGACCGGAACCCACCAATTTTAATAGAAGCTTGTTTTAAAGGATGGACAGCACTCCATGTAGTTGAACTTGCTTGTAAGTTTTATTTTACTCCATGTTAGAGCAATATATCATATACAGGGTGTAGATATTTTAAGAGCAAAGATCCAAGAGCAACGTTTCGGGCTGCGAGAGCCCTTCTTCAGGCAATTAGAATCTGAAAATGAAGGCGTGATGACTCCCGCATATCTAGCAAAAATATATTTCTCTCGACAGCAGCTTTCTAAGGGAAGACATACATCTAACCCCATCCTTGCGTTCCTTGTCAGGATCATTTCTCCTGGGCCCCACGAGAAATACTGAGGGACAAGCTGGGCCTTGCTGGAGTGGACCACCACCTCTCCAACTGGATCCTAGACTACCTCACAAATCGACCTCAATACGTGAGAGCCCGAGACTGTTTGTCAGGTACCGTGATCTGTAATACGGGGGCACCTCAGGGTACGGTTCTCGCCCCTTTCCTCTTCACACTGTACACTGCAGATTTTAGGTGCAACTCATCCAGCTGCTACCTACAGAAGTATTCTGACGACTCTGCAATAGTAGGCCTCATCACAGACGATGATGACAGGGAGTACAGAGAACTGAACCAGGATTTTGTGGACTGGTGCCACCGGAACCACCTGAAGATTAACGCGGGGAAGACCAAGGAGATGGTGGTGGACTTCCGCAAAGGCAGATGCCCTCCAAATCCAGTGGACATCCTGGGGACGGGCATCGAGATTGTGAACACCTATAAGTACCTGGGTTTGCTCCTTAATAATAAGCTGGACTGGGCAGATCATATGGAGGCCCTGTACAGGAAGGGCCACAGCAGGCTCTACCTGCTTAGGAAACTGAGAGCCTTTGGAATCCGGGGGGCACTTCTTAGAACTTTCTTCAACTCGGTAGTGGCATCAGCCATCTTCTTTGGAGTGGCCTGCTGGGGGAGCAGTATATCAACCAGGGACAGAAATAAACTTGACAAGCTGATTAGAAGGGCCAGCTCTGTCCTGGGGAGCGCACTGGACCCAGTGCAGGTGGTGGGTGACAGAAGGATACTGTCTGTGGTGAGCTCCATGCAGAAGAAGAAGTCCCACCCCATGCATGAGACTGTGATCGCGCTGAGCAGTACTGTTAGTGACCGACTGCTCCACCCTAGGTGTGAGAAGGAGCGCTATCGGAAGTCTTTCCTCCCCACCGCGGTTAGGCTGTACAACCAACACCGACCTAAGCGGAGATCATTACACACAGAGAACTGAAATATCTCTCTGCCTGTTAAATCCCCCCCCCCCCTCCTTTGCTACGTCCTATCTGTCTGTCTGCTATTAATGTAATGCCTCTCACCTTGGAACATTCCTGTACATGTTGTATTTGTATTTGTATCTGCTTATCTTTGCTGCTGTAACACACTGAATTTCCCCATTGTGGGACTATTAAAGGACTATTATTATTATTATTCAGACTGAGCAACTAGAATCTTAACTGAACATGCGTCCTGCGCCACAGGGTGCGAGCGGAGGGGTGGCGATGAGACCCGAACAGGCAGAGACGTTACAGTGGCCATATACTTTCAATAGCTGTGCTGAAAGTGATTAATTCTTGCCCCCTCCCTTGCACATCAGGGGATTCACAAAGACCAGTGTATTCTACCTGTGTCAGAGAAGCTGCGCCTTGTCATGAATCAGACGCTTCCCCTTACTGCCCCCAGGGCTGCTGTAGTTGGTACCATCATTTATGCTACATAAGTACTGTAAATTATAATGAATATGGCATGGGCAGAAGCTCTGTCCACACCCTGCCCACTTTCGGAAAAATGATAATGCAAAAACGGCATTTGCAACTATTTTAGATGCAAGTGGCATTAAATAGTCGCAAATCACTGATCAAATCATTATTTTAAGCCACTTTTGTGACATAGAGAATTTGATGAATCCCCCATAAAGTTCAGCTAGTATGCATGTTTTCTCAATAGGGATAGGACATCTATGCTGGCAGCATATCTCACTCAGTAGCAAAATAATCTTTGTTTCTCTTTATATCATGTAACACAAGAGAGTCTAAACAGGTTTTTAAATAACAGATATGACAGATCTCAAATTTCCCTTAGTTTTCATAGAGTTTATTAATATTTTCATGTGCAATACTAATTTTCAGGACTTTTCTCTCTGCATTTTTCAAGTGGAATGGGGGACGGTATCCCCAAACGGAATCTGGGTACAGGTGTGAACCTAGCCTTAGTGAATTTTTTTGTATGCTTTACAGGGAGTCTGTAAGCAAGAAAATCAGAATCTACCTTGTAGCGTGGCTCCTACACTTTCCAAAGATGTCTTCTTTATTCCACATTCCTGCTACATTTTAACGAATATCTGGATTTTATGCTTATGCAAATTAGATGAAAAAGTCTTTAGACTTGTTTTTTTCTCCTGCTGGAGCTGTGCTCCACGATCAAGATAACCACCTCTAACTGCAGTCAAAGAGTGAGAGAGTGGAAGATGTCACTCATGCAATGGGGGGAGAGCAGAAGAAACGCCCCTAAAGCATAATTCAGCTAATTTACATATGAATAAAACAACAATTTTCATGAAAATGGAGCTAAAATGCCAAATAATAACCACGTCTTTGGAAGGTGTAGAATCAGCCCTAAAAGGTACTGCCATTACTTTGATACCAATTTTCCTGATGACAGACTCCGTTTAATGTTATTTTAAAACTTTTGTTAACATTATTTTCAAAGTAGGATAAATTATTGTAATCATCTCATTCTGAGTATTTTCCAGGAATACACACAGTAAGCCTCAAAGAATGAAACTTACTGTAGTAAAGCAATATAGCTCCTGTGGGATCAGGTCACAGTGTGAGTAATGTCAAAGAATTTAATTAAAATTGGTTGGATGATACTGATTAGCCTGATGTTCAGGACAAAATAAGGAAAAGAAGGTGGATATTTCTTTCAGCACTGAAAGATAGATGGACTTCTGGATCATCAATACACAGTCTTTCTTTACAGTTGCAATGGTTTACTGTAGTTTCTTGTTGTATATTGGTTAGTAATTAGCATCTTATAAGCTCAAGAAGGTCAGTAGAGCAGGAGGAGACTGATAATGTGTTCTGATTGCTGCAGAACGAAATGACATTCCAAGCCCGCCTCTTCAGCAGCTGTGAACGCCGATTAAACATTTTTCATCTCTTCACATTATGTATTCTTAATCACTGACCCTGACCACCACAACACCTTTAAGGGATGCATAAAAAGAATATCATGTGACTTCAAGAATGACACACAAAGCAGCAAGCTCAACATTTTAGGGTAGTGGAAGCAGTGAGTTGACAATACAAGTTGCTCCCTCAATGCATTGAAGAGCAAAAGGGGCTCAAGTGTTTTTGAAGTGCTATACCTTGCTGAGCTGTTAGTGGAGAACATACACTCAAGGGATTCTTGACACAAGTGAGTAAAAAAGCCTCACTATCATGCCACTTACATGATGAAAAGAACGGGGATATAGTGATATGTGTGTATATATTATATAATTTTCTCTGTTTTGGCTCACCACTGTTACCATTTGGACATTTCATTTTCAATATGTAGATGCATGAACCTTGTTTTTGCTTTCAAAGAACAAGTCAATGCATTATTGTTAGATTTATTTTGCAATACTCTTTCTTCTTTTCTTTTCTGGAACATAAGAAGATCTAGTAAAGCTTTCACTGCTACCAGCATGTAGATTGATTTTCAGGTTCTGAAAGACTATTTTCAAATAGAAAGAAGAGGGCAGACTCACAGGAGATGTCTTGAAATGCAGCAGACCAACTGTCCTGAATTGTTCAGCTGTTATTTTGCTTGTTTAAGTGACTGTTGTCTGGACAGGTGATTGTTTCAAGTCAGAACTGACTTACATGACTGGCATAACTTTTTCTTAAGCAGTTAAAAATGTTTATTGATAATGATCAATTTGTGAAGTTTTCTTCATTACCTTAACTTTTCTTCAGTTTTCTTTTCCTGATGGAAAGTGACTGTGTTCTGGAAAAACCTTAAAGAAATATTAAGATTGCAGCCTTTTAGCAATTATATGTAGAAATCCATGCAACTTCACATTTATTTTAAGAAAAATAATTGTCCCTATTTTGGTGCATATATTGTACCGTAGATTAAAGTATAGGCTACACAACTCAAATCACACTAGCATTACAGTAGTAGTATAGTAGCATACTAATATTTCAACCAGTATCACCAAAATAGAAAACTAATAGACAATACACATCAAACAGATCAGAGCAACTCTGTCATATCCATCATGGGCTCTTTAAAATAGAAAACATGATGCCAAAGCCTAATATGTTTCCCAGAGGTGACTAGAGGAAATAGGGAAGAGAACAAAAAAAGTAAATGTTTTAACAGCATGGCTTAACTGAAGTTGATTGTAGCATATGTTATTGCAAAATCACAACATATTATTTCTGCTATTTATATGTGATTTACACATCTAGACTGATTAGATCTATCTATCTATCTATCTATCTATCTATCTGCACAGTATTAAAGCATAGCTGTTAAAAAGCCACATACATATATAGTAATTAAAAGGTTTTTTTTAATCTACATAGGATTGCCAGGTTGCCCTATTTTAGACTGTTGCATATCCTTCCTGTCAAATCAGTAGTCAAACACAGATCAGAAATAACACACAAGCCATCTGGGGTAGAAAGGTTATGAACTGCTTGTAAACCCTATTGAAATAAAGGTCTCTAGGGAAGCTCTATTGCAGAAGGAGATTGCAATTGTATTTGGTGATCTCCAAGTGTAATCAAGAAAAAATGTAATAAAATGAGAGTTAATGCATGGTTTACTATGAAACAGCAACACTAATGTCATACATCATTTAACTGCAGCAGATTGTACTGTAAAACTTTCATTTGGAAATATTTTTGCCAGCTTTTTTGATATGATATTTATATCAGAGTAATATGGGACATGCAAACAAAATAAAAGTGTATGAACATGAAATATATTTAATGTATTTACATGAAATATAAAATTCAAAGAAATGTAATTATTCAAGTTAGATCAATTGCGGAATATGTTGGCTGTATGTAAGGGCCGGTTCACATCTGCGTTCGGTTTCCGTACAGGGGAGTCCTCTTGGGGACCCCCCGAACGGAAACCTATACGCAGGGAGAAGCAATTTACATAAGGAAACCCGAGGACCCCATAGACCAGTGATGGCAAACCTTTTAGAGACCGAGTGCCCAAACTGCAACCCAAAACCCACTAAATTATCTCAAAGTGCCAACACAGCAATTTAACCTTAAATTAACCAAGATCTGTTTTATAGTGACCGTGAGATGTTATTACAGCCTGTAATATCACAAGTCTGCTATAAAACAGATACTGTGTGATATAAATAGTGAAGGTCCCCCACAGAGTACAATGCGCTCCACAGTGGCCCCCAGACAGTATTGTATGCTCCAGAGTGGCCCCCAGACAGTATTATATGCCCAGAGTGGCCCCCGCACAGTATTATACGTTCCACAGTGGCCCCGCATAGTATTATATGCCCACAGTGGCCCCCGCACAGTATTATATGCTCCACAATGGCCCCGCATAGTATTATATGCCCACAGTGGCCCCCGCACAGTATTAAATGCTCCACAGTGGCCCCCGCATAGTATTATATGCTCCAGTGTCCCCCGAACAGTATTATATGCTCCACAGTGGGCCCCCCCACAGTATTATATGCTCCACGGTGGGCCCCCTCCAATTCCCCCACAGTATTAAGTCCCTCTCCTGGTGCCCCAGTTTAAACTGGGGGAAACTAGAGGGGGACATTAACCTGGGGCAGCTGGAGGGGGACATTAAATCGTGGAGCTACTTGGATGGGGACATTAAACTGGGGGAAACTAGAGGCAGACATGTCCCCCCTCCAGCTACCCCCACGGTTTAATGTCCTCCTCCAGTTGCCCCCAGTTTAATGCCCCCTTACAACTTGCCCCCAGTTTAATATCCCCCTTCATCTTTCTCCAGTTTAATATCCCCCTTCATCTCCCACCAGTTTAATGCCCCCTTTCATCTGCCACCAGTTTAATGTGCCCCCTTCATCTGCCACCAGTTTAATGCTCCCCCTTCATCTGCCACCAGGTTGATGTCCTCCCTGCGTCTGCCACCAGGTTGATGTCCTCCCTTTATCTGCTCTCAGTTTGATGTCCTCCCTTCATCTGCTCTCAGTTTGATGTCTCCCCTTCATCTGCCACCAGTTTAACATAATGAAACACTGATACTCACCCCTCCTCGCTCCGCTGCCACTCTGTGAGGTCTCTTCTTCCGGACTGTTCAGGGAGCTTCAAGCGCAATGTGAGTGATGTCATCACATCGCGCCCGCAGCTCCAGGGACCGCAGCACACAAGGATGTGCTTCACACACAATGGTGAAGAAGGGGCTGTCAGCCATCGGCTTCTGCTTCATCACTATATTTAACTCATCTGCATCCGAAGCGGCCCTGCATACAGCTGAAAGAAGCGATCACTCACTAACGGGGAATCCTATACCGGATTCCCCGTTAGTGAGCAATCATGGCGACGGCGCACGGGCCAACTGAGAGGGCTCTGCATGCCCTCTCTGGCACGCGTGCCATAGGTTCGCCATCACGGCCATAGACTATAATGGGATCCATGTAGTTTCCGCATGTTTCGTGCACTTTTCTCTCCGCATGTTTCCGCATGTTTTGTGCGGAAACCTAGCGGAAACCAAACAGACCCCATTATAGTCTATGGGGTCTACTGGCCCAAAGCAAGAGAAACAATAAACACATAATAATTCATGCTCAATAATGTCTACACTTAACTGAAGGGTTACCAAGCTAACCATACATTTTATCTATTAGGAGATTACATACAGAGATAGTAAGTGCTAAACAGCATTTAATATATTTCTCAATATTGGACATTTATCTTATATTCATAGGATATGAAAAAAATGTCCAAAAGATGTGAGTCCTACTTTTGGGACCCTACCCCATTTTACAGATTCTGTGAGCAGAGAGGTGGCCACTTCTATTGAAAAGAGAATGGACAAAGCCATGCACACATACCACCCCTTCCTTAATAAATGTTGTTGTGAAAAAGCAGGATTGGGCATGTTGTATTTCAATGCCTGATCCTTTTGTACTCAAGGACAACAATCTGTTCAGAGCAGTCTGGCAGAGGTTTACTCTCCTATCCCAGTTAAGAACACATGCATACAGGTGTTCTTCGCTTTGGAAATCTGTACCAGTTAGAAATTCCCTTTAAAAATAACCTTGCACTCCAACAGAAGAAATGAAGCATTACACAGTATCCATCAAATGAATACGTTGCCTTTTAATTTTTTTTTTTTTATGCTTACTTGTATAGCACCATCATATTCCACAGCACTTTACAGACACTATCGGTCACTGACCCATATAGGGCTCACAATTTTATTATTGTTTATTTATATAGCACCATTAATTCCATGGTGCTTTACATTTGAGGATTTACATACGGTACACAAGATATACAAAACAGATAATACTAACAGAGACCAACTGGCACAGTGGGATAGAGGGCCCTGCCCGCAAGGGCTTATAACCTTCACAATCTACATTCCCTATCAGTATGTCTTTGGGGTGTGGGAGGAAACTCTTGCAAACACGGGGAGAACATACAAACTCCTTGCAGATGTTGTCCTTGGCAGGATTCAAATCCAGGACTCCATCGCTGCAAGGCTGCAGTGCTAACCACTGAGCCACCGTGCTGCCCCCAAACTCAGGACAAGTGAGCAAAAGGTGTCCTGGGCCAAGAAATGAGGGAACCCGCAACTCAGAATTCTATTATGGGCTGCACAGTAGTAGGTTTTCTAAATGAGTCAACCCTTTAAATAACATGGAGAGTGTGGAGATGTGTAGTGTTTTTTTTACAATGTCTTGCTTTTCAAAATGTACACATAAAAAAACATTCAAAATAATGCTGTTTCATGAGGCTTCATAAATTTTCAATGATGACTATAAACAATTCTCATTGCATTGACCCCAATGCTTCTTTTTTATCTCTAAACAGGCTGTGTGTGAAGAGTTATTTAGCTCAGCACACATAAATCCAGAGCAATACATGTGTAACAAAAGCAAAAATAGACACTCTCTCCACTGTTTACTTGGGGTTGGGACATTGTTATAAAGCTGTAAAGACAAAGTTGTTTACCACACCCAGGTAAGCCCACCTCTTAGACTGTTTTAAGATCACCGAATCACACCTAAGAAAAAATCAGCTGCTAATTGTACTCAAACCATGGTAGTCAAAAGCCTGAAGTAACTTTAATTCCTTGTGGCACTTTAAGCCTAATGTCTTGCTCCATTACCTAATAGAGAGGTATAAAGAAAACACCTTTTTGAGTCTTTTCAAGAGTAACACAATACGGTCATGATTCCTTTACATAATACACAGTCATGCTTTATTACTTAGACATTGTTTATTGTTGGAATACATTGTTTCGAAGCAAATGATTATTGCAAAAAAATAATCTGCAATATAGTTAGCCATAAATAGCCCATGCTGGTTAAACAACCGTTCATTAGACAACCACACCATACTTCATTCACATGTATGCTCGTTTCCACTATAGATGCATATTATTTTAATGAAATAAGGAGATAAGTTTGTCTGGTATGCACCTCTGGTGGCACCTATTTCCAGGAGCAAGTTAGAATCCATTCTGTGGGACCCATGTTTTCCCTTCATAGCAGACATCAGGGCACTGTCTGCCAGGTACCATAAACTGTTGACTGTATGACTAAAATGCTATCAGTATTGTGTGCATTGAACATTTCAGTTACCATGTCAACTGTATATACAATTATGTTAACGTAGATAGGTATGTTATACAATGAAGACATGACTGAACAGAACACTTAACAAATAGTCATATTTGTTATTGGACATTTCTCCTGCTCAAAATCACTTGCCATTGTATATTCTTCCACAAGTGTTGGATCACAGAACTAAATGTGCCTTTAATGTTAACTTATTTTATTTTTAGATACTTTGATCACACAATATGTCTATGATGTGTTTCCTGTAGTCCTCATCCTTCCTGTCAGTCATAATATTCCCTTTGTCTGGCATTAATCTTGACTAGAGTCTATTCTGTTGTACTTTCCATTCTTTATATTATTGAATTATCTTTGAAGAATGAGAACAGTCTTACTAGGGAAACATATAAACCCACTCATGTCACCAAGAATGTTTTATCAGTGGGAATTAATTTAGTCTACAATTTATTTTCCAATATTGCTAAGTGTTTTTAGTATATTTTACTGGGTACATGAGTGCCTACTTCAGAATGCATCCACACTGAAGTGTTCTAAGTAGTTGGGTTATATGTACTGACTGTGAGCAAACACTTTGAGCAGCAATCTCTGTACGCCATGCTTTTTGTGAAGGTCAATTGCTACTTCCAATATTTGTACATCTCTTCTGAATATATATTGTGACTATGGACATCAATGGTCACATCTTTTAAAGTAATTCTGTGTCATTTTTGCCAATCTATGATATTCAATGAAACGATTAAAAGACATATATGTGCTGTTCAGAGGCATTTCTTTGAATCGTTTGCACCCCTTTGTGTAATCTACCAGCTACCTTAATAATGGTACCTTAATAACTACAACATGTCAAGGAGACCAAACTTATCCCCCTAGACTCCATAAAAGCAGATCTGCTTTGAATGTGTCTTTAGGGAGGTAAATAACTACACATGACCTATTAGATATAGTAAGCAACATTGCAGCCCCATATTTGTTGTTAAAAGAGAGTTTTGTGAGTGTGATTATATCTCTGTTTGTACACATTGTAGATTCCATAACAGAAATTGCAATAGTAATGACATATACAGTGGCTTGCAAAAGTATTCATACCGCTTGAAGTTTTTCACATTTTGTCACCTTACAACCACAAACTTAAATATATGTTATTGAGATTTTAAGTGATAGACCAACACAAAGTAGCAAATAATTGTGAAGTGTAACGAAAATGATACACGGTTTTCAAAATTTTAATCAAATAAAAATTTGAAAAGTGTGATGTGCAAAAGTATTCAGCCTCCTGTACTCTGATACCCCTAAATAAAATCCAGTGCTATCAATTGCCTTCAGAAGACACTTAATTAGTTAATAGAGTCCAGCTGTGTGTAATTTAGTCTCAGTATAAATACACCTGTTCTGTGAAGGCCTCAGTGGTTTGTTAGAGAACGATAGTGAGCAAACAGCATCATGAAGACCAAGGAACTCACCAGACAAGTTAGAGATAAAGTTGTGGAGAAGTTTAAAGCAGGGTTAAGTTATAAAAACATATACCAAGCTTTGAGCATCCCAAGGAGCACTGTTCAACCCATCATCCAAAAATGGAAAAAGTATTCTACAACTACAAACCTTCCAAAACATGGCCATCCACCTAAACTAACAGATTGAGCAAGGAGAGCACTGGCCAGAGAAGCAACCAAGAGGCCCATGGTCACTCTGGAGGAGCTGCAGAAATCCACAGCTCAGTGGGAGAATCTGTCCACAGGACAACTATATGTCTTGCACTACAAATCTGGCCTTTATGGAAGAGTGGCAAGAAGAAAACCATTGTTGAAAGAAAGACATAAGAAGTGCCGTTTGTGGTTTGCCACAAGCCATATAGGGGATACAGCAAACATGTGGAAGAAGGTGCTCTGGTTAAATGAGACCAAGGTTGAACTTTTTGACCTAAATGCAAAGCGCTGTGTGTGGCGGAAAAGTAACACTGCTCATCACCCTGAACACACCATCCCTACTGTGAAACATGGTGGTGGCAATATCATGCTGTGGGGATGCTTTTCTTCAGCAGGGACAAGGAAGCTAGTCAGAATTGATGGGAAAATGGATGGAGCTAAATACAGGGCAATCCTGGAAGAAAACCTGTTGGAGGCTGCAAAAGACTTGAGACTGGGAAGGAGGTTCGACTTCCAGCAAGACAATGACCCTAAACATAAAGCCAGAGCTACAGTAGAATGGTTTAGATCAAAGAATATTCATGTGTTAGAATGGCCCAGAAAAAGTCCATCTGTTCACAGATGCTCTCCAACCAATCTTGCTGAGCTTGAGCTATTTTGCAAAGAAGAATGGGCATAAAACTCAGTCTCTAGATGAGCAAAGCTGGTAGAGACATACCCCAAAAGACTTTCAACTGTAATTTCAGCGAAAGGTGGCTCTACAAAGTATTGATATTGGGGGGCTGAATACTTTTGCACGTCTCACTTTTCAGATTTCTATTTGATTAAAATTTTGAAAACCATCTATCATTTTCATTCCACTTCACAATTAATTGTTACTTTGTGTTGGTCTATCACTTAAAATTTCAATAAAATACAGTTAAGTTTGTGGTTGTAAGGTGAAAAAATGTGAAAAAGTTCAAGGGGTATGAATACTTTTGCAAGGCACTGTATCTTTCAAAAGGAGTCTAGAACCACAATATAACTCTTAAACCACTTATATGCTGTTGTATGGGCCATTATAGCTCCTCAGAAAATCAACTTTTATTCCCTATGCAAGCTAACTGTTTGGCCCACCTGGGACATGGCCTGTTTTCACCACACGTTGGTGCCTATCAATCTTGGTGCTAGGGGGCAGCACTGAGTAGTGACCACAGCCAAAAGCTGGTGCTCTGGCAGGTACAGCACCACCATGGGTGCACCGAACAGCACATTTGCTTATGGATTAAAAATTAATTTTCTTAGCAGCAATAAACAGGAGCAGCAATGTGCGAGACACAGAGAAGTTAATGAGTAAGTAATGCCACTTTTATTGATTTACTATGTCACTGAGTTCATTATATCACATTTTCCCCCTTTTGCCCAGCTCAAAATTGTTTATAAACAGTGCAATTGGCTCTGCATTTCAAAGCCACTTACAGTGGGTACGGAAAGTATTCAGACTCCTTTAAATTTTTCACTCTTTGCTTCATTGCGGCCATTTGCTAAAAGCAAAAAAGTTCATTTTATTTCTCATTAATGTACACTCAGCACCCCATCTTGGAAAAAAAAAAACCCAGAAATGTAGATATTCTTGCAAATTTATTAAAAAAGAAAACTGAAATATCACATGGTCATAAGTATTCAGACCCTTTGCTCAGTATTGAGTAGAAGCGCCCTTTTGAGCTAGTACAGCCATGAGTCTTGTTGGGAATGATGCAACAAGTTTTTCACAACTGGATTTGGGGATCCTCTGCCATTCTTCCTTGCAGATCCTCTCCAGTTCCGTCAGGTTGGATGGTGACCGTTGGTGGACAGCCATTTTCAGGTCTCTCCACAAATGCTTAATTGGGTTGAGGTCAGGGCTCTGGCTGGGCTAGTCAAGAATGGTCACAGAGTTATTCCGAAGCTACTCCTTTGTTATTTTAGCTGTGTGTTTAGGGTCATTGTCTTGTTGGAAGGTGAACCTTAGGCCCAGTCTGAGGTCCAGAGTACTCTGGAAGAGGTTTTCTTCCAGGATATCTCTTTACCTGGCCACATTCACCTTTCCATCAATTGCAACCAGTCGTCCTGTCCCTGCAGCTGAAAAACACCCCCATGGCATGATGCTGCCACCACCATGTTTCACTGTTTGGATTGTATTGGGCAGGTGATGAGCAGTGCCTGGTTTTCTCCACACATACCGCTTAGAATTACAGCCAAAAAGTTCAATCTTCATCTCATCAGACCAGAGAATCTTATTTATCATAGTCTGGGAGTCCTTCTCTATGTGGGTTTTCCTATGTCTTGCACTGAGGAGAGGCTTCCTTCGGGCCACTCTGCCATAAAGTCCCAACTGGTGGAGGGCTGCAGTGATAGTTGACTTTGTGGAACTTTCTCCTATCTCCCTACTGAATCTCTGGAGCTCAGCCACAGTGATCTTTGGGTTCTTCTTTACCTCTCACCAAGGCTCTTCTCCCACGATTGCTCAGTTTGGCTGGACGGCCAGGTCTAGGAAGAGTTCTGGTCGTCCCAAACTTCTTCCATTTAAGGATTATGGAGGCCACTGTGCTCTTAGGAACCTTGAGTGCTGCAGAAATTCTTTTGTAACCTTGGCCAGATCTGTGCCTTGCCACAATTCTGTCTCTGAGCTCCTTGGGCAGTTCCTTTGACCTCATGATTCTCATTTGCTCTGACATGCACTGTGAGCTGTGAGGTCTTATATAGACTGGTGTGTGCCTTTCCTAATCAAGTCCAATCAGTTTAATTAACCACAGCTGGACTCTAATGAAGGAGTATAACCATCTCAAGGAGGATCAGAAGGAAATGAACAGCATGTGAGTTAAATATGAGTGTCACAGCAAAGGGTCTGAATACTTATGACCATATGATATTTCAGTTTTTCTTTTTTAATAAATTTGCAAAAATATCTACATTTCTGTTTTTTTCTGTCAAGATGGGGTGCTGAGTGTACATTAATGAGAAATAAAATTAACTTTTTTGCTTTTAGCAAATTGGCTGCAATGAAACAAAGAGTGAAAAATTTAAACGGGCCTGAATACTTTCCCTACCCACTATATGTGATTTATATAATTATTATATAGATATTGTTTAGGGTTAAATCTTAAAAAGAAGAACTGGCAGAAATAGTTTCCATTTAGTTAAAATACAACTCTGTCATTATTCTGGTTTATCTTTAATATATTCTAAATCATGTTTTCCAGTTGACAAAACCAATGTGAGCATTGGAAAAAGGAAATACATCGATTTTCTTTTAATAAGCATTTGTTTTTCAGTGTTTTCCAAGAACACCACAAAACAGAACTAACCAAAAATAGAGGACAGTGGAATCCATACTTAGTTTGTCAACTAGCACTATTCAAGATACAAATCAAGAAAAATAATTATTTACAGTATAGATCTGAAGAGTTTAAAGCAATGCTGGGCACAGACATAATTGTGTGGTAAAACATATGATTCTCACTTTTTTCCTACAGTCACCTCTTAACCCGATGACAGCAGGCAGTGCAGGTTCTAGCTGCTGCAATGTCTTTTGGCATCACTGCAGAGACTCTCCCAGTCACATTTCCGGCTGCAGAGATAGGCAGAGACCCTGTGGAGAAGATAGAAACAGGTTATTACCACTTCTTCTCCTTTACACATTACATAGTGCTTAATAAGTGTTTTTTTGTGAATCAAGGAAGTAGCAAAACTGCTGCCTACACTGGAGCTGGCAATAACACGATCGTAGGGAGTCTGTTGGTGTAGCAGTCGCTGGGTTTTAGCAGACGCACATCCACTTTGCCAGTGACTATAGTCACAAATTGAGTCTGTTTTCACCTGTTATTGGGGCTACTATGAATTTCCCAGTTACAGTGGAAAAATGCAATTAAAAAATAAAATAGTAAAATGTTGCCCAGGGGTCTTTTATGACATCTGGGGAAACATAATGTGCCAAAAGCTCAAACAGATACATATAAATAATAATTAAAAAACAAATAATTTTTAAAAAGCCTCCATCGACACAAACCGCTGCTGTTCATATGCATATATCAAAACGTTCATAATACAATAGGACACCCATTTAGATACACTGTTTGGGCATTAATTTGCAGATTTAACCCATTCCCCTTTTGACTCTTCGCCTTCCAAAAGCCATAACTTTTATATTTTTCTGTTCACATAGCCATATAAAGGCTTAATTTTTGCAGGACAAATTGTACTCTTTAGTGGTAAATTTATTACTCCATATGATGTACTGGGAAGCTGGAAAAAGAAATTCAGATTGGGGTGGAATTGGAGAAAAACTGTATTTGTGTGTTTTGTTTTTTTTTCCGGGCTTTGTTTTTACAAGTGCATTGCTGCCAGGTCTCCACTGTATAATACTTCAAAGACCCAGCGGCTATGGCGGACCCTCAGCTCCTGAGTAGCTACCATATTTAAATAGCCGACATTCGCCATACTATTATGACTGATATCAAACTAAGGAAGGTAGGGTGGCTTCTACACTTACTTTCCAAAGATGACTTTCTTATTCTGCATTGCAGCTCCATTTTCATAAAAATCAGGATTTTCCATATGCAAATTAGCTGAAAAGGGCTTTAGGGGCATTTCTTCTCCTGCTCTAGATAACTGCCCCTAACTGCCACCCAGCTCTATCATCCATTGCTTCAGTGACATCTTCTATTTTGTCACACTTTGTCTGCAGTTAAGTGTGTTTATCTAGAGTGGAGAGTGAAGCCCTTGCAGAAGAAAACCTCCTAAAGTCCTTTTCAGCTAATTTGCATATGAATAAAACACTAATCATGAAAATGGAGACAATAATAAGAAAGGCATATTTGGTAGGTGAAGAAGCAGCTCTAAAAGGTACATCACAAAATGGGGTAGAAATCCTCTTGCATATAGCTGCTCCAAATAGTGGCTTCATCAGGTATTGCCAGTTTCTAGTTAATGTCTAAGACCAACTTAAGTCACTGTATAAAGTTGTGTAACGTGTTCACTGGTGCATAGTAATAATAATCCAGGTCAAGAGGCATTAAGAATAAGGTGTTGAGAACAACAATATTTGATCAAAATAAGTCATTTGTGTGCACTCTAGTGATAGTCTTTGTGTACTCAATTGTTGCCTTTGCATGATCCAGTAAGAACACATCTTAACTGCAGAAGCTGTTTTAATGAGTAGTCAATTGCGAACATTGTAAAACCAGAAAAGATCAGTTCACTTGATTTGAGAGGGTCATGGGTCCTTTTACTTGACCATTTCTGTTTGTTGAGTGATGTAATAGTTTGCTAGCTAAACAGCTTATAGAGATGTTCTCAGCAGAAACTATGGTCATTTTACCAATTGAACACTTTATTGCAGTAATTGAGGGGGTGCACTGGCGTTTATTAACTAGTCTTCTTTACATGTTTACTCAGTGGGTACGTGAGCAACCTTTGAACTGAGCTATATCTGTGTTTTCAAACTTACCTACTTGTCCCATAAATCTACATTTTAAGAATAGTCATTTATGTATGTTTCTCAATTGCTAAACAAGTGTTTTTTATATATTTCATTTTTCTGTCCACTTATAAATAAATACAATATGAAATTGCTAATGTCATAAAATTATAGCTAGATGGTGCTAATATTCAGGGTTTACACAAACTTGCAGAACTTTGAAATAA
This sequence comes from Leptodactylus fallax, assembly GCA_947044405.1. NCBI lineage: Eukaryota > Metazoa > Chordata > Amphibia > Anura > Leptodactylidae > Leptodactylus > Leptodactylus fallax. The sequence goes on from CAMRHE010000024.1 coordinate 8,850,655, forward strand.
AAGTAACCAGATCTATAACAAGTGCTAATTTCAATAAATGATGAGTTAGAGGACCTTTTACCACCTCCATCGATTCTAACTCTATGCACAGCGGTGTAACTAAAGTCTTGTAGGCACTGATGCAAACTTTGACCGGGGCCCCCTACCCCATCATCATTGGTATCCCAGAGACTTTAAAGGGATACAATTACAGTACTCACAACTGCCATTTTCAAGAATATGGTGAGTAAGCAGCACAGCACCCAGCATGTAAACAATGCTGGGAGTTGCGTGCTCTGGGAAACTTATAAGTGGAGTCCAGAGTATAATAAGTGGAGGCTCAGGAGAGGTGAGTAAAAATAACAGTTATATTCACCTTGCTCACTTCTCTTAGGCTTCTTCCTGTCTCTGGCTGAGGTCATATACCCCAGGATCACCACTGAGGTCATGTGGGATATGCTGATGTTATAATGCTGATTCAAAGTGTCATTACATTGTCGCTCCCCTATCTTATTGGAACAAAATCTCACACGTAGCATACTTTGCACTGAGATTTACCATTGAAACAGACAGGGGAACCTCTCAGCTCCTTACTAACCTAAGTTATTTTATTAACTCAAAATTATCATCCTACTGAGAAAGTTCTTAAAGAGGATGTATGGTATAAGAAAAATATAATATTGAAGCCAGACTCAGCCTATGGATGTGAGTGGCACTGATTCTAGAAGAAACTAGTCATATTTTTCTTATCTCATTCAGCCACTTTAAGAAATGTGAATATAAATAAAACTCTGATCAGAAAAGGACATTTTTCCTGAAATCTGGCATTGTTATAAGGTCTTTTTCTGGTAACTTAAATGTTATATTTACTTGAAATACACATTACCACAATAATGTTATATCCAAAATACTATGCTCTCGAAATCACATAATAGTTAAGCCATTCATTTAGAATTAGTCCTCAATTTTGTGAAATATACATTCTGCATGGTGAAAAGACCTTTCAGAATTCAACCAAAGTTTTCTAGTGACATTATTTTGAAATCTCTCAGATGTCTTTATGTATTCTGATTCATCACTTTATAAATACTGTAAAGTCAAGTGAAAATATGCGTGAGATTTTCTATTTTTACTGTGTATTGACCTTTGGCTATATATTTTTGTTACCTTTTATAGTTGTGTCTTTAAACATGGTGGCTGCTCAGGAGCTCTGATCATGGGCATTAACCCTTTAGATGCCTCGGGCAAGCGCCATGATTTGTGATAAATCCCCCCACCCCATAAAATTGGTTAACTAGAACTAATTGGCTGCTGCTAAGTGGATAGTTAATTAGTGGATAGGTGTAAAAATCAGTAAATGCTCTTTATCTAACCCAATCACCAGTATGTATCTCATGAACTACTTGGGATTACTGAATCTTTTAGTACATCCCTAAACTGTCATCAATCATTCGTGTAAATTTTAACAGCCTAGTAAATAAAACCACATATAAGTTAGACCTTTCAACATTTTTTAAAAATATTTCCTATTTGAAATATTTTTCAGGATAAGATTTCATGTGTTGGATATGTGACTTTCAAAGTCTGTATTTAGAAAATATTACACAGATTAAGGTCTTATCCACACAACTGTTCTTTTTTTCAAAGCACAAACATCCATGAAAAACTGACCTATAGGCCTGTTTTTGGACTTATTCAAGAAAAAAATAAAAAACGCCCATTTGACTGTAGTTTTTTTTAATCACCATCAAAATGGGCACATATAGACCATGTCAGTTTTTCTCACATACCGTTTTCACTGTCTTTAAAAAATGGATATGTAAATCTACCCATAGACTTTCATGAGCTTTAAAGCAAACGTGTGATGGCCATTCATCAATCGGACATCACATGGTCATTTTTTACTGTCATGTGAATAGATTCTTGCAAAATAAAATTTCTTTTCCTAAATAATCAACCTTTCAAGGTCACATTTGATCAATTTGTGGTGCATTTGGCGGCATCAAGTCACACCTCAATTAATATAAGTGAGAAAAAGTTAATTCAATAAAAGTTGATAAAATTTCTATTCTACCATTTATTAGTTACATCAGTTTGTAGAAAATCTGGATAGACATAATAGGTCTACAGTTACAACTCCCATCAAAGCTAGCCAACTAGCTTTCCCAGGCTTCTGAGTGATCAAACTGTCCATTTATGCTGTGATATATACAGCAGTTAAAGCCATGTCCTAATACACAATAGTAAAACAAATCATGGCACACTTGAACAATATTTGTCCACAATTTAGTGGATAGAATCCTTTATTTGAACCATTTCTTGTGGTGGGGGTGAGGAATGGAGCACACAATTTGCCTCAAACAGGACTTTGTGGCTCTTTGATTTTGTGAACAAAGTGTAGGAGGTCCAAAATGTCAATATAAACTCTGCTGTGGCAGAATTTAGGCAAGCCCAATTAATCAGCAGCAGATATATTCTGTGTGAATTTACACTAAAACAAATATTTGCTACTAGTGCTAAAGTAAGTAGGGATTTTCATACTACATTGTCTTTAAATCCTATTCACACATAAGTTTTCTAGGTGTTCCACATACAAAAACAGCTTTATATCGGAGTTTACAGCTTTCATTTAATTTTTCTACATTTTTCCTAAACATTAGGTTCTTATTAGCAGTAATCCATTATCTGTGGTATTCAGCTTGCCAGGTCATAGTCCCCATCCTAGAGAACTACTACTGCATAAGGATTTTGTAATGGTATCTTGATGATGTGTTGATATCACAAAAGATATGCTGTCTACCTTAATTTTGAGAGGTGCTGAAGAAATTCCGTTCAGCTACAGTGTATGTGGCCACCACTTGAAACTAAAATTGCAGGCAGCTGTTTGAGATGTATGCCGCTGCAGCTTTAGAACTAGACAAGGAGATTTGTATTTCCTGTTTTAATTAAAGAGGACTTTCTCAGTACAAGAATAAAAGAGGATTCTTGTCCCTAAAGGCATGCATCTGTTTTGCATAAGGCATAAGTGTATTATAAGTGTGAGAAATTGTTCAAGGATGGTTGTATGATTCAGGACACTGCGTGTTCCTGCTTCACAGAGGACGTAAGCTTGTTTTCCACTTTGGACTTATGGATCTCACGAATGTTTGTACTGTACCAGAAACAATATGTTAATCTCCAGGGGATTGTTTACATAAGACTACATAATGTAGCATTTTATCAAATGCTGTTTGCTTTCTTTTAAGTCACTACTCAGTGTATTTATGACTGCAAAATGTCACTGAGCAATTCAAAAATAACATATTGCCTCTGCTGAGATTAAACCTGCACCAGTTTGTGAAAACCCCATGATGAGAGTTCAGTACGAAAGGAAACATAAATATCTGATATATGTGACACCTAGTCACTACTGACTGCAATTAATAATATGAGGAAAAAATAAAGATGGCCATATAGGTAAGGTCTCTGGCCCAATCTAAACTGACATTTCACACAATGTGAGTGATTTGTCCTTTTGATTTTTCTTTACAGCATTCAGAATAACATTATTTTTGTGGGTAGTTCTCATTTATACACACACAGTGATACTATGTGTGCAGTGGCGCAAACTTAGTGGGCCCCTGATAATTTTTTTTAATTGGCTACTACCTGCTAAATTACACCAGCAAATAACGGCCCCTATTTACTTACTGATCCCAGCTACTGAAGAGACCCCAGAGTATAATAATAAAAAAGTTCAGGTTTAGCCAAACACAAAATTTTTGCCTAATTTGTAACAAACACAGTAGGGGCCACTAGGGACATTTTATTGTGTGGAGGGGCCACTGTGGGACATTATACAGTATGGGGGCCACTATGGCACATTATGCTTTGTGGAGGGGCCTCTGTGGATCGTTATACTGTGTGGAGTGGTCACTGGGGGACATTATACTGTATGGAGACCACTATGGGACTGTGTGGGGGCCAGTAAAAAGAGTGTTTTACCGCATGGGGGCTAATAATGGGGGTGTTTTACCATGTGGGTGCCAGGAAAGTCGGCACTATGCTGTATTAAGGCCCAAGTCAAAAGTTTGCCATGGGGCCCAGTCTTTGCCCCTGTATGTGTGATAATATGTTTATTTTTTTGCTTACATCATCTATTTTTGAAATGGGAAAGATTTTTTTAACTTATTATTTATATTTTATGCTTTTTAAAAACTTATTTCACTGTTGTTTTTTTTGTTTCCTACTTTCCCCTCATGGAAACTTGAGCCCCTGTACCATATGCTGCAATACTTCTGTATTACAGTATATCGTACATAGGCTGCCTAAGGGTAATTGGGTAAGACAGAAGGAAGTCTTTTTCTCCCATGGTAATTGCTCAAAACCCCACAATTTAACCATGGGGGAGCCAATGGGGTGAACGAATGGCTGCCCCTAACCCCTAACCACTCAAATGCCGTGATCGCTATTTATTCACCATATCTAAGGAGTTACTCAGATACCCAGAGTCAGAGCATTTTATGACTCCTGCAGCTAGTCCCTGTTTCCCACTATATTCTACAGACAGAATCTGGAAATGAAATAGCAGGCACAGGAGCTGTGTTCCATACTACTATGGCACAAAGCATTAAGGATTTAAACATATGCTGCAACATACTTTTGTGACTGCCTTTGCGTGTCAGTGGTGGGACACAAACTCACAGACATATTGTACATGTGTCACAGTTTTATTTCAATGACGAGGTCAGAATAGTGGATGACAACTGATTTATTTATTTTCGTTATTTAGATTGCATTCATGTATTCTGCAGTGCTGTACAGAGATCGTAACTCACATCTGTGAATGTGTACGTTGGGGTTTACTGTCTAATTTGTTTTTTCAAAGGAAACCAGTTTACCTACCAGCTGCCTCAGTTTTTTCATGACACAGTTTTCTATATGCACACAGCATTTTATTGTGACTTTATTTTACTTAGACAATTTCACCTCTGTTACTGGACCTAGTATATGGTTTTACCTATTTTAATTGAGAGGTGAGATTTCAGTCTTCAAGGAATTACATCTACAATGCCCCCACATTCCATCCAATAAAACAGTGATGAGAGCGCTTGTGTTCTCAATGACAGTGATGTATGCTTATGTCTGCACTCTGATATACTTAGGCCAAGCCATAGAAAGGTGAAAACGAGGATAATAGCTACCACTGTCTGCATTTGGTAAGTCAGAGGAAATAACAGCAAGAGAATGCAAATGAAGATGGATGATTTAAAAAGGGATGGAAGTGATATGTCCTGAGGAGTGGCAGATATGGACGAATGGCTCCTATTCGGCCTGAACTGTTTCTTCTCCTTGTGCTGTTTTGAAAGGGCAAGGTTTCAGAAAAGTACTTCCTGGCGGTGACCGCTGCGCACAACTTTGTAAACTGCAGCACAGGGTCAGATACAGGTCACCATGGGCAAGCTCACCTATGTAATAAGTAACTAGCCTAGATTTGTGATTTTACAGTCATGATCAATTATGTTATTCCTTTTCAGCTGATAATGACTATATAGGAAATTGTCTTCTTTACTGTCTTTATTCACACTATATATGTTGGCAGAGTTACGTAATGCTGGCTGTAGACAACAATTTTACCCCTCATTTGACTACTGTTGGCTAGTAATATTTGTGTGCTAGTAGTTCTGACATACTATATACATTTTTGAAGATATAATTGACTTATTTTAATATACAAAAGAAAATTTGTTTAAGTAATGTGACAAACTAAAGATATTACATTTCAATGCAATTGTACCTTTTTCCGAAGTCTCTAAAGTTCTTTCCCCCCCCCCCAATAAGACGGATGTTTCAAATTTAACTATTGGTGGAGCATCAGCAAGGCACAGGCGTTCAAAGTGCACAACTTTGCTATCAGCTGTGTCTGACTAGGCAAAAACCCACAGATGGAACACAACTGTTACATGTGAACACTTATTATGTTATAAAATAACAAAGGTAATACCTTGACAATGCCCGCCATTGTTATGTTAATACTTCCCATTTCCCTGCCCATTTTTATATTGATTGTACTGATTGGCTGCAGCAGTCACATGTCTTTCATCTTCACTACAGGTCAATATACACTACATACAATATACAGAGATTGGCTGGGGGAACAGGAATTGTCAGAACAGAAGCAACAGAAAAGGTTCATTATTTTATAGCATTTTACATGTTTTTGATATGAAACACACAGCACTGCTTTCATGGCTTGGCAAACTCTTAGCAAATTATTTAAAAGCGTCAGGCAAACACATTCTGACACAAACTGGTGACATTGAGACATCTGAACAGTGTAACATCCTACATTTATATATGTTTTTATTGTTATTATTGGGATCAAACAGAAATGTTTTGATGATTGTATGTAGATCAGAGGTTTATTCACATAGTTCCTAATATTATTCACAGATACATTCTCCATTAATAGCAGTACGCATGTACACAGACAGTGATTCCTTGAGCAGTATGACTAACTTAGGTTCCAAAACTGTAATTTGTCTGAGACAGCTGTCACTTTCTATGGAGGTACTGAGGAACAACACTAGTTATTCCTTATGGAGTAAGGAATAAGGATGGGCGAACCAATTCGTTTATAAGCAGATTCAACCCAAAATCTCCAAAAGTCTCGGGTTTACCCAAACACAAAACCTTTGGTGTTTGGCACCCAGAAACACTATTATACAGAGGCTAAAAAGTGGAGGCCCAAAGGAGATGGGTAAAAATAATAAACACTTACACCCACCTTGCCTCACACACCTCTTCTGGGTGTCCAGTGGTTTCACGTCATCCTGTTCAGGCCTCTGGCTGACATAACATGACCCTGGGTCACTGCAGAGGCCCCCTCACAGGCCTCACAGGTGACCCTGGGACATGTGACGTCAGTCAGAGGCCTGAAGCAGACGCCGTTGGATCACTGGAGACTGTAAGGATGCCGAGGAGAGGTGAGGCAAGATGAGTGTAACTGTTTGTTTTTTACTCACCTCCCTCTACTTATATTCTGGCCGAACAAGTTAGGGTGGGTTCACACCTGCGCTTGAGTCCGTCCGCTGCCAATCCGAGTGAAAATCTCGGGGAACGGGATAGGCATTGGATACCGACAGGTTAGCGACGCATTGGTTAAAAACCCATTCATTTGAATGGGTTTTTAAAGCAATGCGCGGGTGTGAGCTGACACCCTCTGCTCTGCAAATCCTTTTTTTTTCGTCGGAAACAAAGTCGGACATGCAGGACTTCGTGTCCAACGAAAAAAAACGGCTTCGCAGTGCAGAGGGTGTAAGCGCACACCCGCGCATTGCTTTAAAAACCCATTCAAATGAATGGGTTTTTAACCAATGCGTCGCTAACCTGTCGGTATCCGATGCCTATCCCGTTCCCCAAGATTTTCACTCGGATTGGCAGTGGACAGACTCAAACGCAGGTGTGAACCCACCCTTAAGCTCAAAATGAACCAGAAGCCTGAACTTCAGGAATATTCAAAACAAATCTCATGAGGTTTGCCCAACTCTAGTAAGGAATACTACTTTGGCAAAGGGTCAAAAATATTTAGTCACTTGTAAGACATGTTGTAAATAGAATGAAAATATTGTTTATTTTCTGTAGCAATTTAATATCCTAAATGTTATACAGCAAAATTCAAACAACTAAAAGAACGACAACTTCTGAAAGGAGTACACTATTTCCTGCTGGTTCCCTGCTCTAGCAATTCCAACACGTTCAATGGTTAGAAGAAAAGACGCTAGCAGTTGCTCCAACAATAAGGATCAGTGTTGTCCTGCAAACTTCAGCAGCAGACGAGCTGACGACAGTAGTATTGCAAGCACTCCTACACATTATAATTTAACATGAATCTGCATTCAGTGCGTGGAAAACCAGTGTATGAAAAACCAGTGTGATAATTTTTAGTGGTTGCAGAGTATTTTTATTAGCAAGTTTAATGGACTTCATAATGAATTTTAAAAATTCTGCTCAGGTACCCTTTAGGCCTCATGCACATGGTATAGCACAAGCTATAGGTACCCTATGAGCCATATGGTAATGCTTCCAGGCAGGAATGTTTCCATAATACAAAATGAAAACTTTGAAATAAAATGCCATCATTTCTTTTCTCATGGACTTCTCCTTATGTAATCAGAGAATAGAGGTAGAAGAGGGGCCCAGATTATTTCCATACAAAATGAATCTATAATATGACCATGTGCAAAAGGTCTTGAGGTTCTAATTTTGTCAGTGGAACAGAGGTAAGGTCTTACTATAGCAATGCTCACTTTATGCTATATAATCTGTCTTAAAAAACACGTTTTTACAGTACAAATAAATTGTGACATAGCAATTTATTTATCTAATGCAATATTAAGAGAAAAATGTTATTGTTTGTATAATGAAAAGTTATACAATTTTTCAATATACTTTCTGTATCATTTCCTCACGGTTTTCAAGATCTTTCCAGTGGATAAATATCAGTCTATGATTATGTGATGAATGGATCTAGAAAACAGAGATACAGAGAGTATATTAGAAAATTGTATAACTTTTCATTATAAAAACAATAACATTTGTCTCTCAATATTGGTCTGAAAGTGGACAACCCTTTTACATCTGGATTGATAACAGGTGAATAAGGAGTAATATTTATATAATAGTAGTGCAGCACCCTTAAGTTACACATACACAAGACTAAATGAGTGTTTGGCGAACAGTTACTTTTCACAACACCCACATATACACACATGCTTAGCTCAGATTAGTGTGCATGTCTATTTTCATGGGGAGAAGGGAATAAGCTTATCTCTCATCAGGGCCGGCGTTAGGGGGGGGGCAAACTGGGCAATTGCCCAGGGCCCCGACCCCAAAGGGGCCCCCGGGATCCGGAGCCTGATGACTTTGGATCCCAGAGTCAGGCCCGGCCATATCAATAACAGAAAGGGACCCAGCGTCATGTGCCGCAGGGCCCCTTTCCGAGGTGAGTAAAGATAACAAACATTTTTACTCACCTGTCCTTGTCGTCCGACGTCATCTTCTGGCGTTCCGGACATACCGCTGAGGCCTGGCCTCGGCCTCAGCAATCATGAGGGGCGTGCTCACGTAACCGCTAAGGCCCAATCACAGGCTTCAGTGGTGACGTCCACAACGCGTGACGTCAACCGCAGAGAAGAGGAAGCCCGGCGCTGGCGAGGACAGCGGAGCAGCGCGAGGAGGCCCAGCAGAGGTAAGGCAAGGTGAGTATAACTGTTTGTTATTTTCCCTCACCTTCCCTGGGCCTTCGATTATTATACTCTGGGGTCTGAAGAGACCCCAGAGTATAATATAATGATAGCACTAAGGGAGTCTGCAGGGCCACTGTGGAACATTATACTGGGGAGGGGGCCCTCTAGATAGCCTATTATACAGTGTGGGGCCCCTGTGGAGCATTATACTGGGGAGGGAGCCCTCTGGATAGCATATTATACTCTGTGGGGCCATTGTAGAGCATTATACTGGGGGGGGACTGGGGGAGCATATTATACTGTGGGGACCACTGTGGAGCATTATACTGGGGGAACCCCTCTGGGCAGTATACTATACTGTGTGGAGGCCATTGTGGAGCATGTTATACTGTGTTAGGCCACTGTGGAGCATTATACTGGGGGAGCACTGTGGGATGCATATTATACTGTATGGAGCATATTATATTGCGTGGAGCTGCTGGGGGAGAAAATTGTACTGTCTGGGGCCACTAAGAGGTAGTATACTGTGTGGAGCCTTATATACCATGTGGGGCCACTATGGTGGGCTTAAGGGAGCATTTTATACTGTGTGGGTCCACTGTGGAGGGCTCAGGGGAGCATTTTATACCGTGGAGCATTATATACCATGTGGAGCATTATACTATGGGGGGGGGGCTCAAAATTCCTGCTGGCAGCCCTGTGTGCTATGTCTGCATCACAGCTCCCTCACTATAATCTTGCACATACGTGTAGTGATCCATGGCCATGTCATTCCCCATACAGTACTGTGCATGAACCGGCCATGGAGTTATTGGGGCCTGCACAGTACTATAGGGACTGACTGTACTGGGAACATACTCAGTAACACCAGATAGTCAGCACATATGTAAGACTTCAGTGAAGGAGCCGTGGCGTAGGCTATTAGCAGGAAGCTGTTGGGTGGGGCCCCAGAACAAGTTTCTCTGGTGGGCCTAAGGCCCTTCAGTACGACACTGTATAACGGAGAACTATTCTATATAAGGGTGGGTTACTATATATAATTGGGAAACTTAAATATGAGGAGGCTATTATAAGGGGGAACTATTATTTATATGTAGGGCTATTATTTATAAGGGGGGAACTATGCTATATAAGGCATCCCTTATAAAGGGGAGCTATTATTTATAAGAGGGGAACTATTTATAAGGGGGTATAATTGTTAAGTGGGCTTATTTATAAAGGGGGCTATTAGAGATAATGGGGACTATTATTTATAAGGGTAACTATTATTTATAAGAGGGCTATTATTAGTAAGGGAGCAGTATTATTTTTACTGGGTGACTGTTACTGACAAGGGGGAATATTACTGATACAGGGCACTATTTATCATTTATAAGGGAGCTATTACTGATAAAGGTGTAATATTATTTATAAGCAGGGGCTATTATTTATAAGGAGGCGCTATAATAACTGATGACTGGGTACAAAAATCTATTAGGTGGTACAAAGGTGCTCATCTGAATTGTGTGTGGTAAATGGGGCTTGTTATTACTTTTTTGTTAGCAGAAAGGAGGCGTTATTATAGGGGTTGTCACTGCAAGACGATGGTGTTGTTTGCATATCAGCATTTGGGGCCCCGCTTTTAATTTTGCACAGGGCCCCACTTTGTCTAAAACTAGCCCTGTCTCTCATGAGAACTAAGGACTGGACATGTTGAGATCCAACATGCTTAATTCTTCTTTCCCTGAACATCTGGTGTCGGAGCAGAGATGGTACCATTAAATATTACTATGTACTGGGAACCTGTAAAAAAAATTCAGAAATGGGTGGAATTTGAGAAAAACTGCGTTTGAGATCAGGGCTCCACGTGGTGTAAAATCCACAGTTTGCCCGCTGTGGAAATGCGGTGGAGAAAAACATGGCGTTTTACAGATTTACATATTCTAGTGAATCCCATCCCCACTTTGCGGAAAAATATGCGCAGTGGACACATGTAAATCATAGCATGTCTATTATACCTACGGAAACGCCAGCCAGGTATAATGGAAGCAGAAAGTCTGCACAGGAAACCTATGCGGACTCTCTGTGAAAAGCGCTGTGGGAAAAACCACAATGCGTTGCCACTGCGGGTTTTCCTACAGTGCTTTTTTGCTGTGGGGCAATACGTGGGGCTTTAGGCTGAATGATTTTCTTACCGACTTTGTTTTTATGACATTCATTGTGCAGCAAAAATGACATATCACCTGTATTCTATGAGTTATTCTATAATGTCATAAAGCACCTGAGCGGCTGCCATATTTAAATACCCGACATCCGCCATGCTATGTCAGGTACGGATAGGGTTAGGGAACTAAATCCAAATACTAGCTATAGTTCAGCAATACTGTACATTTCTATATGTAACATAGGTTCACATATATGGTGAAGAAGGGACAGTCTAAAAGTTAAACATCTGTTTATACTGTATAACCAAAAAGAATAATTTGATATATATGACAGAAAAACAATTTTATTCTTTGGGTCAGTTTATAGAAGCTTTGGATAAATGGCAGAAGCTTGTCAGTCTGTAGAATGAATTACATTTAGGCTTAGGTCGGGGCCAGACATGGTGTAAACCTTGTGGCAAAAACCGCAGCGTATTACAGTCACTGCAAAGTGTATGGGATTCAAGCGAATCCCATCCACACATTGCAGAAAAATATGTGCAGCGAAAACACTGCGATTTTCAAAACCGTTGCGGTTTTGGAAATCACAGCATGTCAATTACACCTACGGAAACGCTGGTGGTTTCCCTATAGGTATAATGGAAGCAGAAAGTCCACAGAGGAAACCTCTGCGGACTTTCTGTGAAAAGTGCTGCAGGAAAAACTACAATGCACTTTCAACGCGTTTTTTCGCTGGGGCCTGCTAAGGGGTTGTCCGATTTATTTCAAAAAGGTCCCTATGCCAGCAAATGTAATAACATGACAAAAGAAGATACTAAGAGATACTAATTAGTTTTTTCACCAGTTGCCCTTCCTCTGTACTCAAATCCACATCTTGATTCTGCAGTGATGATGTCATGATCAAGCATTGTCATGACTGGGTGACTGTATACATCATGTAGCGTATCACTGACCTCAGTGGTAAATGGCAAGTGACTACAGAGGTCAGTGATTGGCTGCAACAGTGACATGGTATATATGGGCATGTCACCATTGCAACGATGAAAACAAAATGTTCCAGGGAGGACCAGTGCATGGCACATGAAGCAACATGAAAGAAAATTATCTTCTCTTTTGTTTGATTATATTTACTAGTGCTGTGATCTTTTTCTACTAAATTAGTCAGCACCTTTATACAATATCCAATATATACATAACAATTTAGGATATAAAATACTAATTGTATATCTATCTGTGAGAACAAAAACCTACACAATAGACTATTTTGCATTGATGAGTCTGATCCTGTTTGTAAGCACTCAAGAGCATTGACTAACCATTGGTCACAAGGCCTGCACATGTAATGTATAACTAGCTTTTTTCTTTTATTCCGGAAGCATTAGTACAACTTTACTGAAATTGTAATTAAGATAACTGTGAAAGACTGAGAAAAACAGAGGATATCTTTAATTAAAAATAGCTTTAAGTGACTAAAGTTCAAACATCAAAGCATCTCACATGGGGTATGATGCCCAGTCTCTAATTTTACCTAATATCCAGCATCTGGTGCAGACTGGCTTGTGGTACAGCAGAGACTAGGAGGAAGTACATTACTCATAGATGAAAGGAGGAAAATCACTGTCTTCTCTAAAAATAGCTTTTTTGCCAGTCTATATCAGTTGGACATATGATTAAACAGTAGTTGTCTGGGATCAGTAAAGGAGACAATAATTAAGCACAACTGTTTCCTCTCCAAGGCCAGACCCAGGTGGTGAAAGTTAAGTGTTCTGTCACTCAGATAAGGTACTGAAAGCCGCTTTCCTGTACGTCCTCTCCGACTCTTCTTCAAAACCTAGCTCTCTTAGAGTGCTGAGCTGTGGACAGACACAAGCCAGGCCTGCTCAACACATAGGGTACAAATGGAAATATAGGGTGGGCAGTTTCAGTCAAGTGGCTTAAGTTAGGAAGGGTAGCTGACACTTATTAAATAACATTTGGCTTAAAGAATGTAGCACCATAACAAATTACACTAGGAAAGATTCCGTGCCTGTTATATAACACACAAGAAATATGACAATGGCTGCCTCAAACAAAATGTGACTACTGATTTACTTTATTATTGAGTTATGTTTGTATTTTTAGCCTACTTCCTTTACTTGGTTAGTTATATAAATCAGTATTACTAGTTATAAGATTCTATTACGACTGATTTTACACTGCCAGTGTCTATCAAGACAGGATCCTATTAATTATAAGAAAAAAAAGCAAGCATGAAGGGGTGGTAAGGAAGCGTACAAGGTGACTGATGGGTTTTTGAAACATCAAGCCTAGTGTTCTGATGTGACCACAGATATGTCAGACAGAACTGGCTAAAAAATACAATGGTAGACTCTTCTTCTGTGAGAGTGTGTTGTTTCATTAATGTCTTACTTTTACACATAAGCCAAAGAAAAGGTGTAAAAGAAGAGGTTTAAAAGGTTGAGGTGAAGTGGTCAGGAAATGTATATGAAGATGTGTCTCATGGAAACAAGACGAGTAAATGGGTCATTTTTTTTGTCTTCTAGATGGACGTACCTCACAGTGTTGTGAAGTTTCTATTTTCTGCAACCTAAAAATTGCAGAACCTAAGACTATAAGCAAAGAGCAGTTAAGTAAATAGTTATAGTCCTGTATAACTATTAGCGGTTTTGTATAAGAAACTGACTAAATAAGCCATGTGATATAAAAACAAGATAGAGACAATTATAAGAGTTTTTATATTTTAGTCTGTGACTCCTAATATTAAAAAGCTATCCTAATAATCCTAATGGATTGACTTCCAAAATTCTTTGGATTTGCTACTCTGGTCTCTCCCTTTGGCTTAGCTGAATCCCTGCAGATAGCTTTTCAGGGTTATATACTATAATTCCACTCAGGCCAGCTGTAAACCTGTGGCTAGATTTTAATGTACTATTTTATGGAGGATGCTGCATTGAATATGTTGAGACACACTTACATCAAAAGCTGAGCAAGCAAGCAGCCCTTTTAAATTAGTCGCTTGTGCGGCTTGGTTTGGAAACGGCCTCCTTGCTAACAATGCTTTGTCTGTGGTATCAGCTTGCTCCTCATTTAGAAGGGCAAATAAAGAGTGATTCTGTGGTTTGTCATTAATGGCATCAGAATTGGGCAGGGGGTTTTTTGTTCTTAAATGGGGGCTTTGTCTTATCCCTGCTGCGTAAGCCCCAACCAAGCACTCCTCACCTGTCATAACTGTCATACATTTAATTCATCATGCTGCCTAGTCAAAAGCCATGTGCTGATACCATCAGAACAGGGACGGGAGGTGCACAGAGATTCTTATAACTTTGGAGATCAAAAGGAGATTATGAAGCAAATAAGAATTTAATGAAGAAAGGGCTGTGAAGAACTTGCTGCTGTTCTCATCTATTGTAATATATTTCATTATTTCATTTTGCTAAAAAAACTTGGCTATACCTCAGTGTTTACTGTTATTTATTGTTTGTGCCAATTATTTTTTTGAATAAACAGCATGTATTGTCACATAAAAAAATATTAAAATATTATTTTCCTTGTGATGAGAAATCCTGCGCTATTTCTATATTTAATGCTTTATTTCATAAGTGTTCTAAGAACCATGTGCTCTATATTTGATGCAGAGCAAAGAAATGAGGGCCTAATGACTTCTACAGAACAATGAGGAATACAAACTATTGTACAGATGATGAGTACTTTGTACAATGCACTACCCACTCACTCAACGTGTGAGGTCTCTGGAATATTGTTATCACTATATCAGGCTAGTTTTACTGGCTTAACCAATACCCACCCCCTGACAGCTAGCATGCCATGCTGCTGGATATGGCACTGTGTTTTGACAGTGTTTATCTGTGAAGCCATATGGATGCCCATGATTTGTGCCTACTATACTCTGAAAACCCCAGGAGGGAATGCTTTACAATCTGCTCTAACACAGCTACTGTATTTTGGCTAATGGTAAACCTAATTACAAAGTTTTTAGATTTATGAAGAAAGTACTAATTAGCAAGATGGAACTGGGCATATGTTATTACTTGCATGGAATGTACTACTTGTACATAGTATAGTTTTCCTGTCCATTAATTTTACGTTTCTTCAAAAAGCCGCCAGTGCTAAATTAGCAGATATTATCTCATTGGCAGTGTGTTCCTTTCTCAACATGCGGATGAGGTCCAGCAGGGAGACAATGACTGCGAGTTTAACAACTTGTCCACAAGGGGACAGTTCACTTCGTATTGCGCAACATGATCTACATTGGGAAATTCAACCTTCTCCATTTGGACTTTATGGCATATCTGCAAGATAAGTCATACATTTCTGATATATGGTGGTACCACTTTTGGAACATGCACGTATCTTGAGTTTCAAGGCAAAAACACAGGTCCCCTGGTACCATATCCCACAGTCAGTGGAGACAGTCATGCATGTGCAGCAACCTTTTCCAGTCACAATGACATCACAGCGTGGCTTTCTCCATTCACTTTTATGGAAGTTCCAAAAATAGCTGAGCCCAGTTATTTTGCAGAATTCCCATGAAAGTGAATGAAGTGTGTCATGCATGCAAGACCAGCCAGTTCTCCAGCCACAGTGGCTGCAAGATGGGGGTTCATTCTCGCTATGTTAGTATCGAGTCCCCTAAATCACCCACTTAACCGAGTTTACATAAAAAATATACAAAAAATGAAACTGGCCACACTATTAAAATCTAAAAAATTTTTGCCCAGAAGGTGAATGACACAATGGGAAAAAATTCAATATGCCCAACTGCTGCCTTGCCTTCCAAAAACAAGTAAATAAGCAGTTATCAAAACATCTTACATTCATTAACAGCTTTCCAACACCTGCCTTACCATTACGCCAGATGCCGGCAATTTAAATATAGTGCCAGCTCAGAAGCAGAGCAGGCGCCAGGTCTCACCTGTTTTACACAGTGGAGACCCAGCAGTAATGCTCACAATCAGATTTCTCTCTGATCACAGGCATTTTCTTCTTTTAGGCCGCCATCCGCGCCCTTCTGACCCTAGCCTCCATCCCTCATGTTCCTAGCAAATGCTGGCATAGCTCCCGTAAGGTGAAATTGATGGAGTCATCCAACAGGAAGCCTTGTGTGACAGCCGGGAGCCATGCCTGTCACAGGAATATACAGTTGAAACCAGAAGTTTACATACACTAAATAAAAAGACACATATGCATGTTTTTCTCACTATCTGACATCAGAATAAACCTTTCCCATTTTAGGTCAATTAGGATTACCAAAATTATTTATATTTGCGAAATGACAGAATAATGAGAGAGAGAGAATTCTCTAAGGCATTTTTATTACTTTCTGCAAAGTCAAAAGTTTACATACAGTAAGATTACTATGACTTTAAACAATTTGGGATAGCCCATATGATGATGTCATGTCTTTGGAAGTTTCTGATAGGTTTATTGGCAACAACTGAATTAATTAAAGACACACCTGTGGATGTATTTTAAGGCACATCTGAAACACACTGCTTCTTTATGTAACATCATGAGAAAGTCTAAAGAAATCAGCCAAGATATCAGGAAGAGAGCTGTGGACTTGCACAAGTCTGGGTTCATCCTTGGGTGCAATTTCCAGATACCTGAAGGTGCCTCGTTCATCTGTACAAACAATTATACGCAAGTACAAACAAGATGGGAATGTCCAGCCATCATGCCACTCAAGAAGGAGACGGGTTCTGTATACCAGAGATGGACGTGCTTTTTTACGAAATATGCATATCAACCCAAGAACAAATGCAAAAGACCTTGCGAAGATGCTGGCTGAAGCTAGTAAGAGTGTGTCATTATCCATAGTGAAACGAGTAATGTATAGACATGGCCTGAAAGACAATCTGCCAGGAAGAATCCATTACTCCAAAAGAAACATAAAAAAGCCAGATTAATGTTTGCAAATACACACAGGAACAAAGACCTTAATTTTTGGAGACATGTCCTGTGGTCTGATGAAACTAAAATTGAACTGTTTGGCCATAATGACCATCATTACGTTTGGAGGAAAAAGGGAGAAGCTTGCAAGCCTAAGAACACCATCCCAACTGTGAAACATGGGGGTGGCAGCATCATGTTGGGAGGTTGTTTTGCTGCAGGAGGGACTGGTGCACTTCACAAAATAGATAACATCATGAGGAAAGAACATTATGTGGCAATACTGAAGCAACATCTCAAGACATCAGCCAGGAAGTTAAAGCTTGGGTGCAAATGGGTCTTCCAAATGGACAATGACCCGAAGCATACTGCCAAACTGGTTACAAAGTGGCTTAAAGATAACAAAGTCAATGTTTTGGGGTGGCCTTCACAAAGCTCTGATCTCAATCCTATTGAAAATTTATGGGCAAAGCTGAAAAGGCAGGTGCGAGCAAGGCGGCCTACAAACATGGCTTCGTTACACCAGTTCTGTCAGGAGGAATGGCCCAAATTACTACCAACTGTTGTGAGAAGCTTGTGGAAGGATATCCAAAACGTTTGACCCAAGTCATACAGTTTAAGGGCAATGGTACCAAATACTAATGAAATGTATGTAAACTTTTGACTTTGCAGAAAGTAATAAAAATGCCTTAAAAAATTCTCTGTCATTATTCTGGCATTTGGCAAATATAAATAATTTTGGTAATCCTAATTGACCTAAAAAGGGAAAGGTTTGTTCTGATTTCATGTCAGATAGTGAGATAAACATGCATTGTGTCTTTTTATATAGTGTATGTAAACTTCTGGTTTCAACAGTAACTGTGGCAGGCCTCAATAGTTATGTAGTAAATATCCCACAGACTACAACACAACTATCTAATGTCTAACGATTGCAGTTTCAAGGAGGGCTAAAGAATAAAATAAAAAAAAATAAAAAAAAGGTTAAAAATATTTTTACTAAATAATAACAAAAATTGAAATAACCCTTTTCCCAGATGACAAAAAAACAAACAAAAAAAATAATTAGCCACCCCCTTCAAAATAAATAAATATTTCAGTTTTCATCTCCCCCCCAAAAAAAAATTGAATAAAGTATGATCAAAACATCAGGCATTACCTATATTAGTATAAACTGAAAAAAAAAGATGCTAACACACTTACATGCACATTTTTCAAAATGTTGGTATCGCAGTGATTGTACCAACCCAAAGAATATAAGGAAACTTATACCATGTGGAGGAGCCACTGGGGACAGTTATACTCTGTGGAGGGGTCGCAGGGGACCATTATACTGTGTGGAGGGCTAAAAAAATCAGTGGGGGTCTGGTACCTATTTCCACTGCTGATCAGCTATTTGCAAGGACCATAGTGCTCATAAGAAACCTGTGACTTCTTCGCGGTTTACCTTGCACATTGTAACATAGTGGCCATGCAATGTATTTGCAGCCTAATCACATTCACTTCTGATGTAAACAGAAAAGTTGTGATAGCCCTTGCACAAGCAATGCACTCCCTTCAAACAGTCCTATCAGCAGGGGTCTCAGGTGCTGGATCCCCACTTACCTTTTATTATATTCCTGAAGATAAGTCATCAATAAATAAATAAAAAATAGACAACCTCTTTATTTAGGGAGCATTAGTAGTAAAGAGGCACACAGGGGAAATTATTAATTGAGGGGCACAATTAACTTAAGGGCACATACCAGAGACATAGCTAGGGATTCAGCATGGGGGGCAAACACATCTAAGTGGGACACCTACTCATGTATACCAATATTACCACCATAGAATGACCATATAGTGGTAGATACCAGCTCTACACAAGGCTCTGAAGACCATATGAGTGAATACAGTGCAGGAAAAATTTATTGACTTATCGGTGACGTCTCTGACTATAATCACTCACATTTGCCGTCTCTTCCATCTGAATCTCTACTTCTTCCAGCCTTTTGCAAAGACTGCCAGAAACACATCTTTGATTCTTCACTTTTCCAGGCACCTAACCCACATTGTCCTCACCAACAAAAAGTTCCCCTCCTGCTGCTACCCCCAATTATAATATAAACTATTATAATGGGGACTATTGGGAACAATAATATTGTGTGAAGGGGCCACTGAGTTATATAATTCAGTGTGAAGGGGCTACTGTGAACCACAATGCTGTGTGAAGGGACCGCTGGAGACTTTTGGGGTCCATAATACCCTGTGCAGGGGCCACTGGGGATTATTGGGGACAATAATTCTATGTGAAGGGGCCACTGGGGATGGGAAATATTAATGATTATATCACCTGTAACTCACTAAATGCTTCCTGTCCTATATTCACTTAAATTGCTATATCTGTGCTGAACCCCTAGCTATGCCTCTGCACATTACATAGCTCCATAGATGGACATGTAATAAAGTTATGGGCGACAGAATATGGCGATTTCTTTTAAAGTTTCTAATTTACAGGTAAAATAAGGAAAATAATACAAATTTGGTATTGCTACGATCATCCCAATCAAGAACGTGTCAATTTTATCACACAGTGAATGCCATAAAAACAAAACCCATAACAAAATGGCACAACTTTGCCTTTTTCCCAATCCCATCCCATTGTTTTCCAGTTCCCCAATACACCGTATGAAATATAAACCCCTTACCAACATCTGCTCTACATGTACGGGAGATGTAAAGTATCTCAATACAATTCCTGGGACCCAGTGGAAATGCCTGCAGTCAGAGCAACCACAGGCATCTCGTGTGTTTCATATTTTTACTTTTGTTCCAAGGGCTATGAACGACTTCTACATGGCAAGGTCATGGGAACAGTTCCATTTTTATCATAGCCAGGAGCCTTCTGAAGGCCCCAGACCAGCCATAGGAATATTACTAATAACGTATACCTGTGACAGGGCTTAATAATAATACACTGATATTAGAATACATTGCAATACAGTAATACTACAGTCTATTTTATGAGCGAAGTATTGATCACAGCTTCAAGTTTCCAAAGAGGCTACAAAAAAGTTTTAAAAAGGTTTTTAAAATCTATAAAAGAAATATATGATATTAAATATTTAATGCAACCTCTTTCCCTAGAATTCATATAAAAAAATAAATAAACAAAATATGTATCCCTACATCAAACAAATGACAGGAGTATTAAAAGAAAAACATTAATCTGACACAAAAAATCTAAAGCTGTTTTACCTCCCAAAAAATATGAATAAAAAGTAATACAAAGTAATATGTACCCCATAATCGTACTAATAAAAAAAATATGTCAATGCAAAGAAAATTTAGATTCAATAACAAAAGCTATAAAATATGGTATCAATATAATCATACTGACTTGTGGAATATAGAAAATATGTCACCTTTTCCTCATGCTGTAAAAAATTAAAACCATAGGAAAATGGCACAATTGTATTTTTTTTTCTGAATTTTTTTTCAGCTTCCCAGCACATTACACAGAATATTATCTTGTACCCTTAGGAACTAGAATTTTGTTCTGCAAAAAATAAGCTGTTATATGGTTCTGTGAATGGAAAAAAAATGCATTACACTTAAATAATGGAAATTTTATAATTGTAGAAACTGCAATTTTGATTTTTTTTTTTCTATCTATGTGTAAATATTGGTGTGTTGGTAGCTTCTGGTAGCTGGAAGAGAAGTATAAGTTACCCCAATGTATTAGTCACATTTGTTTCCTAATGGCCCCATGTGATCTTAACACATGGTCCTATGTTAAGTAATTGCTAATCAAATTTGCCCACACTAGAAAGCTCATGATGAGTTTAACTGAAGAACAAAAAAAATAGCATTAGAAATTGTGACTGTGCTTAAATAAGTACTCCCATCTGGGACATTCATGGTATTTTAGGCACCCTATCTCAATAACAGGGGTGTCCACCCAACCTTCATCTCACAGCAGCAGTGCAGAGACAGCCACGCATGTCTGGCTCTTTCAATTCACTTTCATGGAAGCTCTGAGAATAGCTCAGCTCTTTTGGAAGTTCCTTTTAAGTGAACACCCAGATCCATCTCTTTCCTGTGCCACCCTGTGGAGTGAGAGTTTATTCTCCCACTGTCATGAGATCACCTATCCTACTTCAGCAGCAAGAGCAGTGCTTCTGGAGCTGCCCCCAATGCACCAACTGCCTCGTTTGTATAAGACTTCAAGGTTGTTTTTCTTTGAATCTACAAAAATGACATACATAACACTGTACGTGAAATTACCCTTATTTAAGTATTGTATTAGGTCTAAATAATTTTATTAAGGAATGTCTTCAACATTTACATTAGACACCTGGGTAAATTTCCTGTATTCAGGTGCCTGCTCTTAAGCTTTAATATAGGGGAACTAAAATAAAAAAGGCAATTATTTTAAAACGTTTAATACAAAATAAATTAATAAATGTATTATCTTTATAGGCTGTATAATACTATTATTTAGTTAGGATTACAAGTTCATGATATAATTGCAGGTGAAAAAGTAATGACCTGGTGGTAATATTTTTAGCTTTCTAAGGGTTTAGAGAGACACACATTCTCAATTTAAAAAACGTAGGGGAGTGACTGTTAATGTTTCCACTGCAGCAAAACTGGCTAGGTGTAAATATCCCTGCCCCCTTGGTTAATTGGGTGTAAATGTCTTCCTGCCTCTTAATGTTGTGTTAACATGTATCACTTACACATTACACAGCATTGATTGACTAATAAATACATTCAGTCTACTTACTGTGGAGCTCTCTTTTCTGTTTGACAACTGCTTCCATTAACTCTGCATACAATACAAAATGATAAGTGTTTGTGTTTATAGAGAAGCTTAAAGGGGAAACCTGTGATTTATAAATTAGTTTCAGCATTTCAAGTGCTATAACTTTGTTATCCAGTCTATCACAGCAGTCCCAAAGAGGAGATATGGAGAACAGTTCTTTGGCCAAGCTGCATATACAACATACAGTGGGGAAAAAAGTATTTAGTCAGCCATCAATTGTACAAGTTCTCCCACTTACAAAGATGAGAGAGGCCTGTAATTGACAGCATAGGTAGACCTCAACTATGAGAGACAAAATGAGAAAACAAATCCAGAAAATCACATTGTCTGATTTTTAAAGAATTTATTTGCAAATTATGGTGGAAAATAAGTTTTTGGTCACCTACAAGCAAGCAAGATTTCTGGCTCTCACAGACCTGTAACTTCTTCTTTAAGAGGCTCCTCTGTCCTCCACTCATTACCTGTAGTAATTGCACCCGTTTGACATTGTTATCAGTATAAAAGACACCTGTCCACAACCTCAAACAGTCACACTCCAAACTCCACTATGGTGAATACCAAAGAACTGTGGAAGGACCCCAGAAACAAAATTGTAGACCTGCACCAGGCTGGGAAGACTGAATCTGCAATAGGCAAGCAGTCTGGTGTGAAGAAATCAACTGTGGGAGCAATAATTAGAAAATGGAAGACATACAAGACCACTGATAATCTCCCTCGATCAGGGGCTCCACGCAAGATCTCACCCTGTGGGGTCAAAATGATCACAAGAACGGTGAGCAAAAATCCCACAACCACACGGGGGGACCTAGCGAATGACCTGCAGAAAGCTGGGACTAACGTAACAAAGGCTACCGTCAGTAACACACTACGCCGCCAGGGACTCAGATCCTGCAGTGCCAGACGTGTCCCCCCTGCTCAAGCCTGTACATATCAGGGCCCATCTGAAGTTTGCTAGAGAGCATTTGGATGTTCCAGAAGAGTATTGGGAGAATGTCATATGGTCAAATGAAACCAAAGTAGAACTGTTTGGTAGAAACACAACTTGTCGTGTTTGGAGGAGAATGAATGCTGAGTTGCAGCCAAAGAACACCATACCTACTGTGAAGCATGGGGGTGGCAAAATCATGCTTTGGGGCTGTTTCTCTGCAAAGGGACCAGGATGACTGATCCGTGTACATGAAAGAATGAATGGGGCCATGTATCGTTAGATTTTGAGTGCAAACCTCCTTCCATCAGCAAAAGCACTGAAGATGAAACGAGGCTGGGTCTTTCTTGATGACAATGATCCCAAGCACACCGCCAGGGCAACGAAGGAGTGGCTTTGTAAGAATCATTTCAAGGTCCTGGAGTGGCCCAGCCAGTCTCCAGATCTCAACCCCATAGAAAACCTTTGGAGGGAGTTGAAAGTCTGTGTTGCCCAGCAACAGCCCCAAAACATCACTGCTCTAGAGGAGATCTGCATGGAGGAATGGGCCAACATACCAGCAACAGTGTGTGCCAACCTTGTGAAGACTTACAGAAAACTTTTGATCTCTGTCATTGCCAACAAAGGATATATAACAAAGTATTGAGATGAACTTTTGTTATTGACCAAATACTTATTTTCCACCATAATTTGCAAATAAATTCTTTAAAAATCAGACCATGTAATTTTCTGGATTTGTTTTCTCATTTTGTCTCTCATAGTTGAGGTCTACCTATGATGACAATTACAGGCCTCTCTCATCTTTTTAAGTGGGAGAACTTGCACAATTGGTGGCTGACTAAATACTTTTTTTCCCCACTGTAGGGTGGAATGTGGCTCTCTGGGTATTTCTGTAGTTTTACTGTTTCAGACTGACGAAAGACACATCTGAACAGAATTTGTTCTATATAAATAATACAAATACATATGTTCTAGTGAGAGGAAATGTTAATAACCCCCAGACAATACCATACTGTAGGTAATAATGGACTTCACTCAGGAGAGCCATTGAAAAGATTCAACACACTCTGGAAAACTCAGTGTGATTATCTATGAATGCTGTATAATACATTTCCACTGCTGCGACAATGAAACAACCCCAGTAAGACTAATGCCCCACATAGCGAAGCGCAGCAAAAAAAAAACCCTGCGGAAAAAAATGTGTCAGAAATGCATCAAATTTTTTTCCACAGCATTTTTCTTGGTGATTTCACAGAGTTTTTCTCTGCGGACTTTCTGCCCCTATTATACCTATGCGGAAAACGCCAGCATTCCCACAGGCATAATTGACATATGACATGCTGTGAATTTCAACGCTTTTCCACTGCAGATTTTTTTCTGCAATGTGCGGATGGGATTAGTCAGTATCCACCATGGCCAAAGCGCTGCGTTTTTGAAATGTGGGGCACCAGTGTAAGGCTGGAATCACACATGCAGTTTATGTGGCATTGTTTGGTTAATTTTTCCTAAGCTAAAGCCAAAAATGGAGTACAAAGGAATGGGAAAAATAAAGAAAGGACTTAAAATTCTCCTTCCTTTTGGATCCATTCCTGTCTTTCATGCAAAATACTGCAAACTGAACTGTTATTATTGTTCCCCATTGGATTGTTTCTTTGGCATTAGTTGAGAAGTCAGGTGTCTACCTACATCTGACGGGAAAACACTGCTTGCAACGTTTATTCTATCCAGCTATAGAAGATGGATCAGTTCAGAAAAATATCAACAACTGTGTTTGGCTCAGGGATAAAACAACCGGACAGACACAACTCATACTGTATATGTGAAGTCACCCTTAGGTGAATGTGCATATTAGCCTTCTTAACAATAACTACAAATACACGGTCTTCTAAAAAAATAGTTAATGCTACAATAAAGGGGATGCTTACAAAATACATTAGGCATGCATCTTGCACAAATATAATACAGACACAGATTACTGTGGCTAATTATGTAAATCAGATGGATAGCAGCTACATATATCGACAAAAGTATTGGGACATCTAAATGAGCTTTTATTACATCCCGTTTCAAATCCATAGACATTAATATGGAGTTAGTCCCTCTTGGCAGATAAAACAGCTCCCACTCTTCTGGGTAGGCTTTCTATGAGATTTTGGTGTGTCTGAGTGAATTTTACCCATTCATCCAGAAGACCATTTGTGAGGTCAGATACTGATGTTGGACGAGAGGCCCCAGCTCACAATTTCCATTCTAGTTCATCCTAGAGGTGTTGAATGTGTTTAAAATCAGAGCTCTATATGGGTTAGTTTATGTGCTTCAACACCAAACTCACCCATCTATGGTTTTATGGATCTTACCTTGTACACCATGGTACCATTATCCTTCCTCCACTAAACTTTACTTGCCTGACTGCATTGTGCCAGCTGTAATGTTCTCCTGGCACTCGTCAAACGAAGACACGTCCCTCAGAACATGCTGCCACTGCTTCAAAGACCATTGGTGGTAAGCATTACAACACTCCATCCAACGCTTGGCATTGTGCTTGGTGACATAAGGCTTGCGCGCAGCTGCTTGGCTATGGAAACCCATACTATGAAGCTCCAAGCGCATTGATGTTAATGCCAAATGAGGTTTAGAATTTTGTGGTTATTGAACCAGGAGATTGTGATTTTTCTGCACTATGCACCTAAGCTCTCAGTGACCTCAGTCTGTAGCTTTACATGGGCTGCCACTTCTAAGAGAAAAGAAATTTCAGAAACTGACTTGTTGCAACAGTGGCATCCTAATACAGTACCACACTCGATTTCATTGAGCTCAACAACTCATTCTTTCACAGTTGTTTATAAGGGCAGACTGCATGGCTAGGTACTTTATACACCTGTGGCAATGGGCCTGAGTGAAATACCTGAACTCATTGATTCAGAGCTGTGTCCCAATACTTTTGTCCATATAGAGTATTGTAAAACAAGTATAGTTTGCATGTAACTAGAATGGATATACGTGATGTTATTAAGTGGTTGAATAGCTGAGGGGATGACTCCTCTGACTATTCTGTAATTCTAGTGGACCGCTGATCCAGTTTAATACAATGCGTCCACTGTTAATAAAGCTAAGGGAGTAAAAGACTGGAGAGAGAGTTGCTAAGAGTCTCTAACGACGCGTGCCAAACACGTGGAAGGTAAATCCCCTAATTCAGTCTATTCTTCCAGCATTCTCTGGCTGGCAGCCAAGCTAAATATTTCTGCTGGAAAAAATGAACTCTTGTGAAGTGAGATCTTTGCAACTGCATCTGAGACAGAGGGGGCTTTCCTACCAAGCACAGCACTTCTGTGTCATCTTGTGTGTTCTGAGTATATTCAATCTGTGCATGAATACACAAGAGACAACTTCAAGTAGATGAACTTTCTCTAGATATAAAAATGTTTTAACAAGCGCTAAACTTTAAGTAGTTATTTGATTAAACTTCAGACTGTGAGATTTCCCATGTTATCCTGCCTTTGCTAACTATTATGTAGTTGATGTAAATCAAATATATTAGCTGTTTAAGAGGCAAAGCAAAGATGCAGTAATTACACAACTTGTAGCTGAATAAAATACCTTTGCGGAATCTACTTAGCATGTTCTTATTGTAAGACTGGTTGTGTTTCAGTAGAAAATAAATACTTGTGTGAGCCTTAATTGGATTATTTTAAAGAACCTAAAAGAAAAACAAATTGGCAAAATGGTCAGTGTCATCTACTGCTGGGATTTCCTAGCCACCTTGAATCTGCTGAATGGCCTTTAGATAAATCAATTAGAGGGGTTTAATATTTTGGTGACTGGAGCACAGCATATGGGCTGCCTTGGCTTGTGACATGTGCTGCATTCACTTAATTGAAAAGATTAATAGGGGTGTCTTTTTAATAGGGGGCTCTGTTTTGTCTGCATGTCAGAAGGTAAGATATTTTACAGGTGTATTTTATACAGCATATAGTAATATTAATTAGACAATATTTCTGATCATCCATCATTAGTTAAATGAATTATAGATTTTTCTTTTAACAAGTAGTCATCACTCCACACATTCTCACAAAGTGTGTTTGGATTTGCTAAAAGTGCACATTACTTATCTCTTATCAGACTTAATATAAATTGGAGGAATCCAAATATAATGCATAGGGCCAGTTTTACTTACCTTGAGCCTCTTGAACTTACTTTACTCTGACTCTTGAAGCTTTTAATGGCTGCTTTCTCTTACAATCTGTTTTGGTCATTGAGCATGAATTGTTCTGCAAAAATGGTCATAAAATCATAAACATCAATAAACATTAATGCCCCATGCACATGAACATGAAAAAAGGATGTTTTATTCCTTAACATCCATTACACATCCATTTTTCAAATAACAGGAATCAATGTGGACATATATATCTCTATTTTTTTAACAGACCATTTTCACAGATGGACCAATATAAGTCGCATTCATTTGACAGCCATTAAAAAATGAATAAGTGGGTTGGGTTAAAAAAAAAAATTGACCAATGAAGTTCATCCATTTTTTAAATTGACAGATAAAAACAGATGCCAAACTGATGCAAAATGGACATAACAAAAAAATAACACAGTGATAGAAAAAGAGTGTTAAAAACTATCAGTTTCATCCATTTTTAATGTTTGTTTTTTCCACAATCATGTGCAAGTAGTCTAAAGAGGTTTTCCGTAGGATAGGTCATCAGTAGGAGTTAGACAATCCAGACCCATCTCCCCCACATATCAGTTTGAAAAGACTGCAGTGCTTGAGTGCCTGCAGCAGCGTAGTTCAGAACTTACTAAACCCAGCACCGTAGTTTGTACGCATTTGTACCATTTGTACCGTAGTTATTCTTGGTATCGCAGCTCAGGCCATTCATTTAAATGTGACTGAGCTGGTAACTGATGAACATGATGTCGCATGATCTGAGAAGCAAAAACGGAACTCGGGGAATGCTGCTGCTTTTACCAGCTTATCCAAAAGGGTCCCAGGTGTCACATCTCCATGAATCTTCAATTGCTGACCTAACCTAAGGCGCCACGCAGCAAATTGATGCAAAAAAACGCTGTGGAAAAGACAGCAGTGGAAACGCATTGCGTCTTTTTCCGCAGTGTTTTTTTTATAGAAAGTCAGCAGAATTTTCATCTGTGGAATTTCTGCCTCTATTATACCTATATGGAAAACGCCAGCGTTTCCGTAGGTATAATTGACATGCTGTGATTTACAAAAATGCGAGTGTTTTTGAAATCGCCACATTTCCACTGGAGATTTTTTCTGCAATGCGTGGATGGGATTATCCAGAATCCCATCCACTTTGCAGGTAATGTAAAATGAAGTGTTTCGCAACATGGGGCCCTGGCCTAAAGGTAAATCATCAATTTAAATGTCCTGGAAAACTCCTCTAATAGTTAGTTCGTTGGTTGAATTAAGTTTTCACAATATGTAAATTAAGTTACATTTTCTTTAATACTGTACAATTTCAGTTTCAGCAGCTAAGACCATGGTGACCCCAGTGGAAAAAGTATGAATCAGAAAGGAAAATTCTATGTCACAGGTTATTTATATTTCATAGTTAAATGGAAAATTGTTGTAAAACACACATTCTAAAACTTAATTTATATATTTTGTGATGTATAGTAATCAAGTTATCTATAGTCTTGTATGTATCACTGAAACTGCAAAAAGACATTAAATACTGTACATAGGCTACAAATGTAGAAATAACAGAATACACATATGAACCTAATAGTTTCATGAAACTAGCCAAAACATGAACATAAACCTCAATTTACTTGTATGACTCCATACAACTTAATATAGTTAATTCGTTAGGTACAACATTTAGGAAGCAAGATGCTGCTGGAATGCCAACAGGTGGCACGCCAAAGTGTCACGTTGTCAATCATTTGGTGCACAAGAAAAAGTGAGGGCAACTTGTGGTACACAGAAAAGTCATAAATAAAGGAAGTTGGTAGCACTGAGTAAATTGATCAAAATACATTTTATGTATTAACTGGAATTTGTATAGTTATGCAGATCATCAGTTATATTCATTTCCAGATTTATTTCTGCACAGTAGAAATTACAGGTTATATGTTAAGAATCAACACAAGACAGAAAAGATCACATAAGCCCAGCTTGTCTACAATAAATGTTATGTCTCGTTGAGTATATAAAGAATCATCAAGATATCCTATTCTAGCTGATTCTCCTAAGCAATAATTCTGCTTAAAGTTATTTATATGTCAAATAATTTTTTCGTTATTTTATAAAGTACTCTGCATTTAGATAATTCATTTTTTTCATTAACTAGGTTTTATTTGTTTATAAAGAACCAAAACTAAGATGTACTATATAGAGTTGCACATTAGGTATACATCTGGACAGAAATAGTGAAATTCCTTTAATTCAGCAGTAGTGGGATATGGATTTTCACATAATCTGGTTCAGCAGACATTGAAATATATATAGAAATTTAAGATAACTGTACATGTAGCAATGACTACCACAATATATTCATTTCAGAATGGTTGTTACTAGGACTGCCAAGACTAAATGTACAACTATAATTAGTAAAACAATTGTTGCTCATTAATTACTGTATATACCTGAAATACTATATAGCTAAATGTTAACTGTATGGTGCTTCAATCAAATCTGTGTCTATGTACGATGATTGCATTGATAAAATGTCCATCAGATACTGATATGTTAAACCAGCAATCATCAATCATTTGTTCTAAACTGGACACAATTGTAAGATTAACATTTCTAGGCTATCAAACAGAGGATTCAAGAAATACTACCGTAGTTGTGGATATATCTATAGATAGATAAATAGATATTGCAGATTACAATATAATGCATTAACTCATGTGACTTGTGGCTCAGCTATCTGACATGAACAAAAATGTTGAGATCTTTTAAACTAAAGGAAACACATTATTGTGAAGTTATGTTCCAGAAAATAAATGAAATACATTTTTAAATATAAAAATACAGTGTTTCGGAGGCTGAACATGCTAATAAAAATTACATTTTCTTAATGGGACTTTAGATTTGGGACTAGCATTATTTATTGTAAAAAAAATGGTATTCTTAAATGAGTTAATATGAACGTTTTGGACATTATTTTACCAACTTTTCTGATACGGCACTTTATTTAAATAAGTGATGAGTTGTATATTTATGATAGTGTTTAGTGTGTGATTTCATACTAAAATTTAATGAAATAACAAAATAAAAAGTGTTTAAAAATAGTCAATATTAATACATGTAAAGGGCATTTACATTTTTACAATTACACAAAAAAAAACCAAAATATAAAAATTCTACAATAACATACTGCACATCTGTATTTCATGACTAGGAACAGATATAGTAACATTTAAAATGTGTTTATGTCATAAAATATATTAAAGATGGATATCTTCCCTTAAAGTTAAATGCAACACTTAAACCCATGCTATTGTCTATGATTCTCAATTAGGACAACTGTCTACTCCCTCTCTCAAGCAAACAATCAATCCATAAACCAAATTCATACTCCAATCCAGGCTTCTATTGTGCAGTTTTATTTTTTGTACTTGTATTTTCTTCCTGATTTCATTCAGCCTAAGCAAATTGACTTGCACATCTTAAAACAATTTGGCACTTGGAATTATCAGCCTGGCCAAAAGAGTTTGTTTTGTTAATTGCTCTTGTTAAGTCTAATTACTAAATGGGGGGAGGAGCTGATGCAAGGGGAGGGAGAAGCTTGTAGTAAGGAAAAAGTTTAAAATCCTTCAAGCAGTCTGGTAGAGAGTTAGATTTAAAGAGCCAGTGAGAGTGTGTATACAACAGACAGTGAACGCGTGTGACTTAGTCACAGATGTTACACATGGACTAAAACTGGAATGCACTTACTCCACACTGAATACCTGCTGTATGGAAATAACTGAAGGTATTTATTTCATTCTAAATATATGGGATTTTATTAATAGAAGCCAAAAAGATTCTAAAATTAAAGTTAAAATTAAGAACTCAAGGTTAAGCTTTAAAACATTTTAATAATTATTTGTTGTTTGTGGTATAGGAAATGTTTTTAGATAGTCTAAGAGTCATTAAACTTACTTTTCTAGGTCTGGCCCTTGGAGATGTTTTGCTACTTGAAGTAATAGGTGTGGGGCTCCTGCAGTTTCTCTTTGTTTATTGGAGACACTGTTGAGTAGCAGTGTTTACTTTTGTCAATGTTATTTACGTTAGTTAATGTACTGTACTAGATAAATCTACTTCCTGGGCTCAGTATTTTAGCCTGTTCCTCTACTTGACAAATGGTTTCAATCTGACACCATTTTATCAGTTAAGCTTCTGCTGGGTGCTGCTTGCTTCTGCTTTATCACAGAAAAGTGAGTTATCTGAGGTACATTGTTAACAGTCTGACAATCCTGTATGGCAGAGATTGATGTGACGTACGGTGAGCCAGCTATAAAAGACATGCTTCTCTTATACACTACATGCTTCTAAATAATCCTACTAAATGAAGTTGTGTTAAGAAAGGGTTGCAGTATCAGTAATGTGTTAAAATGCACATATTGTATATGTTACTTCCATCATTATGCATTTTCAGTTTAAGCTGTTATTTCTAAGTCTTTAAAGAATGAACTAGACTTCTAGTAGCCTTGTATATACTAAACTATAAATTGTTCACATTATTAAATGTGTTAAACAGGGATCAAGTGATATCATTTTTTTCCAAGTTTTACGACTAAATCTTCAGCCTGTCAGCATGCGTCTGTCTTGTTCTCTGAGCTTAATGAAAAGTACATTTTAATCACTGTGAGCCAAATTGAGCATGATTAGCTGTTATTACAGATTAGTGGACAGTATTGTCTGGTGCTGCAAAGTATTGATCTGGACGTGTGGAGCAGAGATGGGTTTCACCACACTTCTGGCAGCCTTTCTTCATATAGCAGTGAACTCTGAAAGGAGGGGGTTGGTGGCAGGCAGGCAAAAGTCCAGATGGGGCAGAAGACAGGTCCTGAAAAGACTGTGCCAGGAAGTAGGTCAGGTACTCGAAGAGATTATATGAGCCACGCATCATCCCTGTGTGGCAGGAGGCAAGACAAGCAGCACACAATTATGAGGAATTAGAACAGCAACAAGTAGTGGAGATTTATCAGCATTAATTGTCTATTGTCAGGACAGGGCCTTTCTTGCAGATCACGACTGCTGCCAACCTCCTAATACCTCTAATGGACTCTCCATTGTAGGATTATCTCTTCTAAGAACAATGTCTTTCTTCAAGAAGAGTTGCTTGGGGAGTTAAAACTGCCACTACCATGCCATGTCCTTTTTTCTTTTTGCTCTTCTATTTATGGGAGGAAGTTAAAAGAGGACTTGGTGCTGCTCTTCTGTCAGCAACTGTATTCCTTGAGGGGACTGAGAGATACCTATTGAACATTAACCACATTACTCCACCTTCCTCAATGCGGTCAGAAAACAATAGGTGGTTTGATAGTAGTGGAGATAAGCAAAGGCATTTTCTTAAGACTCATTTTTCACCTTTATTTCCTTACCTTTCTTGAATTTCACACATTAAATATTAAGAGAAAGATAAGATGTCCATTTCTTGTGGTACTGTAAGGATAGAAACTAAATTGTTTAAATTTCTAGCATGGGAGATAGGTGTATGTATGATATAATATCATAATTGTATGTAACTTTTTTTTTTTATTTTACTTACATAGTACCAATATATTCCACGGCACCTTACAGATCCTGTCATCACTCAATGACCCAAGTAGGGCTCACAATCTAACTTTCCTATCAGTATGTCTCTGGAGTGTGGGAGGAAGCCCTTGCAAACACAGGGAGAACATACAGACTCCTTGCAGATGTTGTCCTTGGCTGGATTTGAACCCAGGACTCCAGTGCTGCAAGTCAGCCACCAGATATATGTACACACATATATACACTAATTATATTTTGCACACACAATAAGACTTATTGAAAAGGAAAGTGATGTGTGGTAGAACTGATGCCATATTTATGAAAAAAAATGCCATTTCTAAAACTGATGTGCAAGGTTTATTCTTGTGCCAGTTTTGGATCAGTACTATGGGACTATAAATCCGACAGCCACTATCAAAGCAGGTCAGGAGATAAGGCAGTAATATTTTTCCGTAGTAAAGTGTGACTGAAGAATGCCCTGTGTGTAGCCTATAGATGACTTATTCTATAGACATATGATACACTAAAGTTATTGCTTTGGGAAATTCTATACATATTGCCAGTGAAATCCAGATGCAAATGTGAAAGCAGCATGAGACGTGCACCGCGTGAGAACTGCTGATTCATGAGGTAATTGAGGTTTTTTGGGGACATATGGAAGGAAAAAAGTGAGCGAAAAGGCTCAGTCATGATTTTAGAATCACACAAATTCCAGTCAGTGACAAAAGCACGTAGACAGGAAAGATCCTGTGACTGACTGTGGGCACCACCACAAACCATGAGGGGACCCTTTCTGCTTCTCTCCTACGATAAGTAACCCCGTAAGTCAGGCTAAGGTGAGTGGCTGGTGCCTGCATTTATACATTGCCGCCTGAACTTGCTTTTGCTGTAGTTTTCCTCTGTGTGACCGAGACTCTTGCTCAACACGAGGGCTTCGCTTCTTATCTAGTAACCAACACCTCGGTGCACACGAGAGCGTCTTCAACTGTTTAACTAAAGCAACTTTTCTGTGCAAAACAGCCACTTAACATAAGAAAACAGCCGTTTCTGTAGAGAGCCGCCTTCTCCTCCCCTATGAGCCACTCACGCTTCCTTTTCATCCAGCATGGCATTATTTTGCTAAAGGTGAATGAGAATGATCATAGACGACATCTACATCTCAATGTGTCTGCCTGCATTTTCTGTGGCGCTGGAGACACCTTCAGTCAGCTCGCATTGTCTCACTGTGCGCAGTATGGTGCGAGACCGCAGCACCTGATTAACCCTTCCAGTCCCCAGCAGCCTGGACACGGTGTCTGCTGCTTTTACGTGAGCAGATGTATTGCGGGAGGGTAACCTTTAAAAAGCGCACTCCCTGCAATGTTCAGGGTAAAGAGCAGGCTGACTACAGGAGTAGTATGTGGCCCGTCTCCCAAACAGAGGCGTAGTAATTTCGTGGATGCGTGATGTCATATACCTGTGTGTCTGGCTGCACTCCTTGTTGATACTCCCAGTCAGTCATCCCGGCAGAGCAGATTCCAGGTAGTCTGTGTTACTAGCTAGCCACACCCTCCCTGTGACAGCCCGAAGGAGGAAGAGAAAGAGTGAGTGTGGTCACACAGTCATCATAAGCAGTGTGGAGTAGAGGGCAGCCCTGCAGTGTTTCTGTGAGGCAGCATCTCTCTGGCAGTATGAGAGAGGCAGAGCTGCGGAGAACAAGGGCTCAAGGTGTGGAGTCTCCTCAAGTCTCTATCATACACTGACTTCAAGCAAATGTGCGCTATGCGAGATAGCCGCCTCCAATGATCTATTACTGCTCGGAGAAGTGTGTGGACTCTGCCTGGGTAAGACTTCTGGCACTGGGCTCTGTCTGTGTGGGCTGGGAAAGGGGCTCTTCAGGATTAGTGGGACGGTGTGGGCTCCATCAGGGAAACACACACACACACACAGCCTGGGGTGAACATGGAAGTTCAGTGATACATATAATGTTAACTTCAGTCTACATTTTCAAGTTCCTTATAAAAAGTTGTGTGTATGTAGCACATACACACACACACACACACACACACACAATATATATATATATATATATATATATATATATACAATTTATATATTTATTAGTGTGTGTGTGTGTGTGTATGTATATATATATATATATATATATATATATATATATATATATATCCTCTTATATTATCTATGATTTGTAAACCCTATGGATCTGAATAATACATTTTAAAAGCTAAAGCTGCAATGTGGGCTACATAATAATTGTGTGGCAATAATAAGGAAATGTTACGTCTACTCAGACTCCTTATACATGACGCTATTAGTTGTCATTGGTGAGAAGGAAAGAGTTAACAACCCCCCCTCAGTAGTCTAGGAGATTGTTGCAGTAAGGGATGCTGGCAGGATGTGGAAGGTTTTTTTTTTTTTTTTTTTTTCTATTTTCTTTAAGTTCGACAGGATGAAAAAAAAAAAAAGACGTCAGAGCAGTTAGATTGTTTTGAAAGTTGTTTGTGAGCTGGAAGCTGGTGGGAAAGTTCAGGCTTCCCCATTCGGAAGAGTCAGGCTGAGTTCCTCTCCTTGTAGCATGCATGTTCCATTTTTAGCTTCATTCAGACGTAGACAGCAGCTTCTTCCTCTTCCTTTCCTTGTTTGTGACACTTTCTAAGGCATTGCTTCCAAGAGGACAGAGCAACTTACCAGTCAATACTTCAAGCATGCTTTCAAGGAGCATGTAAGATACCGAGAAGTCATTCCCCACCATTTACTAGCACAGGTAGATGATACATCTCATTGCTCCTCAATATATGGTTGCTAGAGATGCATACATTTACAATAAACATTCATTAATCAAAATTATTTTGTTTTTTTATGTGATTTTATTTGACTACTTCTTTAAATTTACGGTACATGAAAAACCACACAATGAAGGATTGTGAGAACTTAGTCTGTCTTTTTCTACCTCTCTCCCATACCAGGCTGCCACACAAGAAACAGTTACAAGTATTGAATCCCCCCCGTCCAGCGGGGACATAGCAGACCATGAAAATGGATATGGAAGGAGCTGATATGACACTTTGGCCAGAGGCTGAGTTTGAGGCAAAGTGCACATATATAGTGAAGGATCATCCATGGGACAGCAGCTCAGATGGAAGTAACGTTGTCCAAGCACAAGCTTCTCTACCTAGGAACTTACTTTTTAAGCACGGACCAGGCTCTAAAGAGGTTAGTATATATTACTTTAGATTAACTTTCATAAATGGCCACAAATACTGTGGAAAACATGAAGGTTCTTTTAACTCTGAACAGATAGGATTGCATATAGTCCAGTGCTATAGTCTTCCAAGTTTCTTGGCCTTGAATAGCCATACAATTACTTGGTATCAACATCTTGTGTGTTTTATTTATTTATTTTTAATAAATTAATACTTTATTAGAACAGGGAATAGTAAGCACTAGTCACATAAAGTTTATGCTTTGAATAAACATTGTTTGGTGTCACCTGAGGTTCCTCCATAGATTCCAGTGAAGATAACCTGTCTACATTTTTACCTTTTCTCCTGTGACTGAAAAAAGTGTAAGTGGGTGCATTCTTTGCGTTTTTCTTTTTAGAAGGGCTATGACGCGAGCAACGGGCTATTTAAATTTTTATATGGCAATTATAGATAGGTGTACAGTTGAAATCAGCTCTATTGTAATCTCTAAAAACTGTCCTGTATGATACTACATTCCATAGGTTTCCAGCAGAGCAGCTTCTTAGGATGGATGTATTTTTGTATGGACTGCAGTAGGTCTAATAAAGACATAGCTTTCATATGATGTACTGTTATTAAAGCTCTGCTAGCATATTTTTATATAGACATTGTTTTACAACTTTGCTTTTAGTGTTTTATACACCTCCTGCGTGTAAATAAATAATATATTGCTCATACTGTCTATAGTCCTAAGCTGAAAAACAAGTTTAGTTTGCAGTAATGAATTGGTATCAATAGCAGCACGTTGCTATGTTGTTATATGGTACATTTTGAATTCATAGTGAGACAACTATAAAGGGGATGTGTGTGTGTGTGATTATATATAATTTTGTATTAGAAACAGCAAATGATTGGACAATCGTACTTTGATATGATGTTGGACCTTTCTGAAGCCATAGGGGTATGAATTGCTGTATATCAATTCCAGCATTATAAGGAAATAAATTCTTCTTCTATTTCTATTATTTATTCTTTACAGGATAGCAATTTTTTACGTTATTCCTGTCAATCAAACCTGTAAATGTTTAGGAGAAGATGGGTTACTGTTTTCTGTCTCTTCCACCACTGGTTATCAGAAGGCACTCCATGGTTCAGAAAAATGACAAAGATTGATTTTTTTAAATTGGTAGAGAGGTCATTGGCGCTTGTAAAGAAATGGAGCAGGCAAGGAGGGGGAAGATTAAGAATGGACTTGCTAAAAGCCCTCTGCCCCCTCTCCTGAAGTGTTTATAGAAAAGGCCTTGCCCCAGCAATGAATCATAAGGATCTCTGGGCCAGTTCCAGTGGCAGATTCATCCTAGTTTAGATTAGAAGTTGTATAATGGATTTCTAAGCACTTAACAGAGCCATGCACGTAGAAGGCAGTCCAGAATGATTCTGTGTACAGCTTTTAGATATAGTTTTAATGAGATTAGCAGCCAGGTAGTCTGTCATACTGTAGCTAACACAGTTGTAGACATAGCCCACATCATTTTATTTTTCTGCAGCTGACATAGTGATATGTTAGAGAAGCTGATTTCAGATCTTTAAGCTGATGTATCATATCCAGTCATTTAAGTATTGCTGTGTCATTGAAACTTCAGCAGATGGTTTTTGCCTTGACTCTTTCAAGTAAGGGGGTTTTCAAGAATGTCTTACAAGTACACTATGCTGATCAGGACCTTGGTAGAAAAATATCGAACATGAAAGTGTTTGTGGGGAAGTTTGAAACCCTACTGATAATGAACTAAAAGTGGCAGGTGGGAATTTCTCAGACATCTGTATCTAGCATCAGCCTTCATAGCCTAACATTTATAGATGTTGGACCAACACAAATACATTCTCTCATGATATATTGCTATTTCTACTGTTCTTATAGATAGAAGCCTTTGCATTCGCACCCCAAATGCTATATGTGTAGATTCTATAAATCTACTTGTGGTATGAGTAAATGTGCAAGAAAACATGACACTTAAATATATGTCAAGTTTCAATATAAATGTGACCTGCAGCAGTATTCAGAGCAGTGGCCTTTTTCTTGTCTATATCGCCCTCTGTTGACACAGGTGACAAACAACCACCTACTGTACATATTCACTCTGCTTTTAAAAAGTATTTAGGACAATGGACATAAATTAGCCCTGATTACTTTGATATCTACTAATTATAGGTGATATATAGATATAGATATGAGTGGAATTATGTTGTCTCTTGTTAAACTGGATGATGAATAGTTAATGATTAACATGAATAACAGTTTCTGACTAGATTTTGTTCCTTTTTGGATAGGTAATTGGTGTTTTAAGCAAAGAGTATATTCCTAAAGGAACCCGTTTTGGACCATTTGTGGGAGAGGTCTACACAAATGACACTGTTCCGATAAATGCCAACAGGAAATACTTTTGGAGGGTGAGTTTATACAGAGTCTTTTTTTTTTTTTTTTTTTTTTTTTTTTTTTTTTGGTTTGGTTTATTCCACTTAGCTCAGTGTAATAGAACCCTATATACATCTTGACCACAGGGTGTGATAGTTATGTCTGCTGGAAAAAGTCTTTTTCATTTCATGTATAGAAAGAGAGGATGTTTGGGGTTGAGCAAACCCCTAAAGTGACATTATTTCTTGTAAGTGAACGGTGAGTCAGCACCATCACTGTGCTGTGTAACATGGAAATAGCATGGTTTTAGTTAGTTTCTGTCTTTGTACATGTGTGAATTTGGCATGCCCTGCTTTTCAGTTAGTTTTCACCTTTTGTAAGCCTCATTTCTAATGAATATGAAAAAAAGGAATCATTCCCACATAGAATGAGGTACAGCTCGGGAACCTTTCTGCTTTAAGATATCCATATTAGGATCTTGTGCAGACAAAATAAGCGTTGATGGTTTATACACAATGGATAATTTTACATCATCCATTTCTTTTGTTGTGCATTTTCTCTGTAAAATCTGATCAGTTTCAAGGACAGTACTTGCTGTAAATACAAATACAATGCTGTGTGTGTGTATATGAATGTGGTGTAAAGGTTTGTAAAGACGAATCTATCATTCTACTGTAGCATTCTATTAAATAGACCGGAGCAAAAATCTGAATCCTCAGTATACAGGTGTTTCAAAACTCCAGACACTACCTAATGCGTAGTGGATTTTGGATCCCCTTTCTGTGAAAAACAAGGAGCTCTCAGAACACAAAGCTTTGTTTGTTTTAGCATCAGCCTATCCTGTAGTCTCACTTTCATAAGCGGAACAGTAAGTTAAAAGAAGCATAAAAATTTTTGTCTCGTGGCATTTTTTAGTCTAATTATACAATCTTTACTCTCTATTGTATTTTTTTATTTTTAACCATGGATTGTGAAAATTAGACCTTCCTCCTATGTAAAAGCATAGGGTAAAAGATAACAAGACAGTGCTTGTCTAGCTTGCGGAAAAGTGAGTTCCCTGGCAAAGAATGAGTGACAGGACTGGCCCTGTTCCAACTCCAGTCATTGTTTTGGCAGGTGAAGTTCACCTTTGCTCCACCCAGTGTTCTGACAAAATGACTATGTTCCAAGTATTTATATGATTAAGAGCTAGCTCTCTGAGATGGGAAGGAAATTTGGGATGGCTAGGGAAACTGCAAGTGCAAAAGCCTGTTTAACTTGAAGTGATGTTAATGAGGCCATACTGACTCAGTACCTTTTAGTGTGTGTGTAAGCATAGATAAAGTTGGAACAATTAAATCATTGCAGCTATTAAAGGAAGGAGGGACATTTATAGTATAATAACTGTGAGGACATTATTGTCATGTTTGTCTTTCTGTATGATTATTCGAGGAGGACTTAGTATAAAAATGGAAAAACAATCATTTGTTATTGACCATTACTTGAAAGTAAACTCTAATTTGTTCCTTTCAAAGTAACAAACAGATTTTCTTCGGGGTGTTTTTTTTTTTTTTTTTTTAATAATACTTATTTGTTTCTAGATATATTCAAATGGTGAATTTAACCATTTTGTTGATGGCTACAATGAAGAAAAGAGTAACTGGATGCGCTATGTGAATCCTGCACATTCCATTCAAGAACAGAATCTGGCAGCCTGCCAAAACAGCATGAGTATTTTTTTTCTACACCATCAAGCCTATTCCAGCCAACCAGGAACTGCTTGTATGGTACTGCCGGGACTTTGCATACAGACTTGACTATCCTTCTTCTGGAGAGCTGGTGATGAATCTTAGTAAGTAGACTAAGGTATAAATGGAATGGAATGCCTGGAATTTTATTTCGTACTACCTATGCAATTTAATATGACAACATGTCATTAAATGGGTGCAACTGCCAAACAGTTTGACAGGGAACAGACTGACGTCTAGTACCTATCCAGCAATATTTACTGATTGGATATAGATTCGGACAGCTAAAAAGTGACCAGCTCATTTTCAGCAACATATGTCATCTAACTACTGTATCTGTGTACTTTTCTTTTTTATTTTCTTTATTTAAAATTCCATTATAAATACAATCTCATTTTAAATGTGGAGCACCAGCTAGTTAATTTTTTTTTTTTCACACGTTCACAGACACCACATAAACCAGTGTTCTTTGCATGTATGTTTTAAGCAAGCCATTTGAAGAAATTTCTGTAGAATTTGTTGTTCACTTCCTTTCTTATGGTGAAGCTGATTGCATCTCTCGCCCTATGAGATATATCTCTCCATCTCACATTTACTGTCAGTTTGTGATCTTTGGCTTTTTTTTTTTTTCTTATAAACATAACTTTCACCTCTGTGGCTTACTTGAAGCTATACATTGCAGTGTGTTTAGCTCACAAGTTCTTTTTAAAGGCAAATGGCAATAGAAAACTACATTTATTCACTTGTCTTTTCAGTGAACTGCTTTATATATGATGCTATTTTGTATGGTAGTAATTTAGCAAGCTTTTTGCCATCTGTTAAAAAAATTTAACTTTATTGTACTTTTTTTTTGTTTTTTTTGTTTATGAAAATAAGTTTAAATTTTTTTTTGGTAAGGTTTTCATCAAGATAAAAGAATCAGGACTTCTTAAAGGGGTAATGACAAGGTAAAATATGTATCCTCTGTACATAGGATAGAGGATAAATTGTGGATCAGTGGCGAACTAATCGCTGAGACTCCCTTCTGATCCTGAGAACATAGGCGTTTTACCCCCATTCTGAATGCAGCCAAACCCCTGGAGTACTCTCTCTCTCTCTGTCTCTGCTCTCTCTCTCTCTCTGTGTCTCTCTCTCTCTATCTGCATCCACCAAGAATTTGGCTGCCTTTAGCACAGTTGCATTCACAAAGGGGTGAAATACTCCCGTTCTCAGATTCGGTGAAGGTCTCAGCAGTCTGACCCCCACCAATTACAAACTAACCTCTATCCTATGGATATACGACAAACATTTTCAATGGCATGACACCTTTTAAGAGAGAAACTCATCCTCTAAATGCAGATAAACTGTCTTCTGTAACTTAATCTCTTGGCCCCTTAATTCAAAATCAGTAGCAGCCTCCCACTACCATATGACATCTAGAATACTGGTGTGTACTTAATGTCACATAAAAAGGGCCTTCAAGCTCCCTCAGGGTGACTGCTATCTCTATATCCCCCCATAATTTTGCCCTTGCCCGAACAGTTGTTTAGTTCACAGCTTTATTCCCATGATTCAATGGTGGGAGTGAGGATAAGCAACTGAGAACCCCTGCTTCTGTTGCTTACAGTATGTCATTTTAGATATGAGCCTGTCAGGAAAGTGCTAACTAAAACCTTATGCTTGTAGATGGCATCAAACTGTTGTCTACAATGATTGGCCTTACGTGACCACTGAGGCCATTCAGTGGCCTCAGCAGCATCAGGAACTGACCCCAGGACGTCAGAGGTGGTAACTTCATAGTGTCCTTTGCTGAGGCCGCTGATTGGCCTCAATGGTCACGTGCGGCAGGGACTCCTGCCAAAAGACAACAATGGACCGCCAAGTGGCAGACACATAGACGTGATAAGCAGTATTTATTCTGAACAGGTAATTTTAGTTTGTCTAGTAGATGTTGCTTATCAAAATCCTATATCAGCTCCTTTCTAGAGTCTTTAGGGAACTTGCTCAGGAGCTAGTGAAAACTACTCCAGAGATATTTGATCATTGCAGATTTATACTTTTCTTAGTAATTAGTATGTCAATAGAATAGTAATTTATAGACATAGAAAGCATCGGAACACCACATATGTCTACAAGCATACTGTAAATAGCATTGTATTTTACTATAATTTAAGATGGTATAACCTGAAAATGTTCGACTTAAATTAACACTGTGAATATAACTTTCCAGAGCAAAGTTTAATCATCACAGAGGATCAGATTTCTCAGAAAGAAATGCCACTTCAGAAAAACACCCCCAAGAAGGAGCACAGTGTTAAGGAGATTCTGAAAAACACAAATCATTCAAAGCCCAAAGACATCCCACTGAATAATATTGATGTCGTAAGCCCTGACAAAGAATCTATAGAACCACTTAAGAATTCCAGCCCTGACAGACCAATTTTCCCCAGAGTTGTGTATCCATTCCGCTCACATATTCATGAAGATTAT
Source organism: Leptodactylus fallax (assembly GCA_947044405.1). Classification (NCBI taxonomy): domain Eukaryota; kingdom Metazoa; phylum Chordata; class Amphibia; order Anura; family Leptodactylidae; genus Leptodactylus; species Leptodactylus fallax. Next base: position 8,893,156 of record CAMRHE010000024.1, read on the forward strand.
TTAAAGGCCACAGTTGGTTATGGCCTTGAGATACCAAATTATATGATGCATTCACCAATTCAGCCATCTACACCACCAAGTCCTTCAGCAAGAAGTAGCCCAGAACATAGTTTTAAAAGTTCAAGTCCACACAGTAGCCCAGGATCTGCACTGTCCCCTCTTCAAACATCACAAGAGCACAGAGAATTGTACCCCTTTCTAAATAGACCATACAGCACTGAAGGACTGGCATCTTTTCCTAGTTATGCACCTCCTGCAAGTCATCTACCTCCAACCTTTATATCTTCATACCATCCACCATACCACAAGTTTTTATTGCCATCGCTGAGTCTTGGATGCAATAGCATTAGCACACTAAATAACATTAATGCCATGAATAATTTCAATATTCTCCCAAGAATGTATCCATTTTATAGCAGTATGCTTGGAGGTGGCAGCCTCTCTCATCACATGCTAAACCCTGCAGCTATTCCTGGTTCCCTTCCTCATGAAGGAGGACGCAGACTGCTGCAGCCTGATCAGCCACGAGACTTTCTCATTCCTGCACCCAATAGTGCCTTTTCCATCACAGGCGCTGCTGCTAGTATGAAAGATAAGCAGATCAGTCCAACAAGTGGATCCCCCACTGCTGGCACAGCAGCAAGTTCTGAGCATGTAATGCAACCTAAACCTACCTCAGCAGTGATGACAACTAGCAGTGATGAAGCCATCAATTTGATCAAAAACAAAAGAAACATGACTGGATATAAGACTCTTCCCTACCCTCTTAAAAAACAAAATGGGAAAATCAAATATGAGTGTAACATTTGCTCAAAGACCTTTGGACAACTGTCCAATCTCAAGGTAAGGTAATACATCTGCATGTATAGAGAGATAGATATATCTTTGTGTTCTGAGGGCACTGAGGTTTTATTGCTACTTGTAATATAAATGAACTAATAATTATCATTTTACAGGTCCATCTACGGGTTCACAGTGGTGAGCGGCCATTCAAATGTCAAACATGCAACAAGGGATTCACCCAACTGGCACATCTACAGAAGCACTTTTTGGTACACACTGGGGAAAAGCCTCATGAATGTCAGGTATGTATCATGTTACATTATATTATAGGAAAAACTATTTTTGTGGCCTTTCATGAACATAATACTGTGTATAAGCGGTAACTATATTTTCTTTGTTTAGGTCTGTCATAAGCGGTTTAGCAGCACAAGTAACCTAAAAACACATCTACGACTGCACTCTGGAGAGAAACCCTATCAATGCAAGCTCTGCCCAGCAAAGTTCACCCAATTTGTTCATCTTAAACTCCATAAACGTCTTCACACAAGGGAACGTCCACATAAATGTGTTCACTGCCACAAAAGTTACATTCACATGTGCAGTCTTCAAGTACACATGAAGGGAAACTGTCCAGCGTGCCCAAGACCTGGTCTTACCAGGGAGGACCTAAGTGTGATCAATGAAGAGATTGAGAAATTCGACATCAGTGACAGTGCTGACAGACTAGATGAAAGTGATATGTCACCTGCAGTGGAGAAAGAAATAATGACGACTCTTCGAAGGGAAATAGAAGGTGCAAGTATGAAGGTATCTGTGTCGAGGAGTATGGGAAATGGGATATTTGCATCTGGTTGCAACTTTTATGAACAATCAGACTCTGTCATAAAGCTGCCTCATAACTCCCCACTACCTCTGTTACCAGTTAAGGTCAAACAAGAAACCATAGACCAAATGGACTCTTAATGGACATATGAAACAAGTGTTATTAATAGGAAGTTGAGGTGATTGCAGCCCGACCTTGTACATATTTAAAATGCTGCAACGTAGTCTTAGCTTATGAAAGGTAGAATTCTTCTAGAAGACCAACCCAAACTCCAAGAAGGAACTCCGAGATAAGCGCATTCTCAGGGCAAGGAAAGAGTCAGGGATATGGGTATTGCCTACAAACTTAATATTATAATTAATATAATTATTATTAATAAGACAATCATTTATTTCTAATTGTCTGTGAAAAATAATTAATAATTTATTATGCAATTTATCATTACAAAAGCAATAATTTGAAAGCATTTACAATGACAAAGAAAAAAATCATTGTAATTTTGGATATATATATATATATATATATTTATGTATATATTTTAATGTGGCCATCGATGTAGATATTTTCTGCAGTGGTTTTGTTTTTAAGTTAAAAGTGAGCAAATCTTAATTGTAAAACACCTTAGCTCTCCTTACCAATGAACAATATTTTGTTGCCAAAGCTGGACAGGACATTGTGGAATTGTATATTTATTTTACTGCAGGAAAATTGTAGTGTTTTGTTTGTTTTTTAACCCTTCTTTTGAGAGCATCAGAAAACTGCACATGAGATGTTCCTGTAACAATATCCTGCTTTCTATAGGTATAGAACAACTCTTTCACTGAAATGTGAGATTTGGGGAAATACAAGTTACGTTACCCAGTAGACAAGAATACAGCATAGACAAGTGCAGGATTGGCTACATCCTCATGTTTCAGTAGTAGACACGGGTAATAAGGTGTGTTTTTTTTTTTTTTTTTTTTGTTTTGTTTTTTGTTTTTTCCTGCTACTGGCGCCCATGTCATTTGTTTTTCTGTGAGTCATTTCCTTGAGTATTTTGTGTCTTGTACATTTATTTGTGTGGTTAATTTAAGTGAAAAGGGCATTGCAAAAGTTGTTTGACAGTTTACCTCATTGATTGTGTCCAGTGGTGTAGGAATAAAAGCTTTGACTTCCATGGAGAAACCAAATATACGCAGTCTAAAAACTGCACTTAAAGTTTGTACAGTTGCTTTGCTTGCTGACTCCAAAGATATTACAGTTGTGCAGCTGGATACGGGGGTATGTCATCTGGTTTAAGGTTACCTGCTCTATCCTGTAATGGACATACTTCCAGTAATTTACACCTTTCACTTAGTTACCGTGTAGTGGTAGAAAGTGGTCCATATCAATATTTACAAATGTCACTTGAGTGCTCCCTGCTGGTGACATGCTGACATCACTTTAAACAGATTCCCTAGAAATATCCAGTGGAATACTCTGGCATCTAAATATAGCAAAGCATACCCTTAGCATGCATAAACCTAAGATCTGCACAAAGCAGTGGCACTGACTTCTAAACCATTTCTGGCATTATACAGTCTAACAAGGACTGATCCTTATGCCGTCCATTAATACAATGCCAAAGTCTGAACTCTCAAGCAAAGGTACCAAAACATACAGTTTTATAAGATTCTAGCTTGTTACACTCTACAAGCAAAATCTGAAAAAATGTAGCAAGATCTAAAGTATTAATGTAATATATACCAAAGTATCACTACTGTCTCTGGACACTTGCTTCCCTTACTTGTTGCCAGTAGTGCTTTTCTGTATTCACAAAGACTTAATGTATGACTGTTTCAAATGTTACTTTTTTAAAAATAGGATTTTATTACACGTGAATGTAGCAAACAGTGGTTTCTCTATTTTTGTTTCTTTTGTTTTCTAAGAAAGAAATATGACCAAAGTTAACAGGCTTTTTACTTTGCTAGAACAACAGATTTCTTATGTTTACATTTTGGTTTACATTGTTATTTATGTGCAAATTGTCAAAAGATGTAAATTAAAACTAAATGTGCATTTCTTTATATGTACGGCTGGTCTGTCTCATATATATCTGTTCTTTATGTGCGACCAAACGACTGGACCGATCCTCACCAAATTTGGCACACGTACATCAGGTGTCTAGGAATATTTTAGACTGGGTCTCAGCTCTAAAGGATATACCATTCCTGAGATACAGTATTCCCAAAAAATGACCAGCATTAGCTAATACAAGCCTGCAAGTCTTTCACTCATATTCCAACTGCCATACACATGGTCACATGTCCCTTATCAGCCAATAGAAGCTCACAGGCGCTTAGTCTCCTCAGGCACAGGTTTCCATAGCAACCAAGCTATTTATGACCTGTATTAGTCAATAGCAGTTCGCAGGTCCTTAAATATTCAGTCATATCATGTGTATCAGCCAATATAAGTTCAAATTTTAATTTACCAGGTTTCCATAACACAGCCAAATAGACTGTACCTATACTGGACTCAGTGGCGTAACTAGGAATGGCTGGGTCCCAAGGCAAACATTTGACATGGGACCCCCCCCCCCCCCCCGCACAAACTGCATTCCTACACACACTATTCTGCCCCATAGTGGCCCTTGCACACAGTATTCTGCCCCATAGTGGCCCCTTCATATAGTATTATGCGCACTTCCAGATGTCACGTGAGCCAGGCATGCATCGTGACGCATAATGACGTTGGACTGGCCCACCGACGTCTGGGACGTCACCAAGGAGGCCCCGAAGCCTGCTGTAGCACAGGAGAGGTAAGTAACATTGTTTTTTATGTTCCCTCAACTCCTCGGGGCCTCCGGTCATTATACTCTGGGGTCTGAAAAGACCCCAGAGTTTAATGATAGCAGTGTTTGTGGGGTTCACGGCCTGCAGGCCTTACTTACTGATGCCTGCTCCTGCTCACAGCCGCCTCCGCAGAAGGTGAAGCACAGGCGGCTGTGAGCAGGAGCAGGGATCAGTAAGTAAATAGGGCCCGTTACCTGCTGGTGTAACACCAGCAGGTAACAGCCTATTAAAAAAAAAATAAAAAATCGGGCCAGCCGGGACCCCTAATGTCCCGGGCCCTGTGGCAGCCGCTACCACTGCTACCCCGGTATTTACGCCACTGACTGGATTGCCATACTGGATTTCAGCATTCTTATAAATTGAAACGTTTTTAAACTACTCATGCCCCCTGCAGCAAAATGCATGGCTGCTGCTTGAGCTAATGAAAACTCTCAGCAGACCCAAGCCTGTCTCTAATCTGAAAAGGTATGTCACAGACAACAGCGAGCTGCTGAAACAATCCAGCAGACCCAAGCCCATCTCCAATCTAACAAGGCATTGTCAGCCACATGCACACAGCTGCACTTCATGTTTCCATAACAACCCAGCCATTTTTCTTCACTGCTGTGGGTCAGCTTTAAAGGGGCAGGGCTCTGTGGATGACACTTACACAAGGTCACATACACACAGCTTTACTCCAGGTTTTCCATAACAACCGATCGCAGGTCTTTCACTGATATCCAGACTGAGATACACATGATCACATGACGCTTATGGACCAATGGAAAATCGCAGGTTTTTCAGTCTTGATATACACACAGCTTTACACCAGGTTTCCATAGCAACCAAGCTATTTATGACCTGTCTGAATCAATAGCAGTTCGCAGGTCCTTAAATATTCAGTCAGATGACGTGCCAATATAAGTTCACATTTCATTTACCAGGTTTCCATAGCAACACAGCCATAAATAGACTATACCTATACTGGACTGCCATACTGGATGTCAAGTGCAAAACTGGCCAATTCTTATGGGGCCACTACACAAACAAAAAATGAAATGTACCCATGCAAAGTCAGGTCCTTCTGCTAATATATATATATATATATATATATATATATATATATATATATATAAACTGCATCAAGGAGAGAGGTATAGAACTTAGTATTTAATTGGTCATCCACATAATAAGCTGGCCTTCCACCTAAATGCTGTGTTGTAAAACACTGAATACATGTGAGAGGTTAATGTAAGTTTCATGGCACAAATATGAATTTTGAAATATGAAGACTTCTGAAGAAACAGAACCGTCCACATCACATAAACCTCATTATAGCCATTGTACTACAGAGCAATAGACCATCTGTTGTCCGTATGTTCCACTCTTTCACCTCAAAGATACTTTGGCATGTGAGATGGTTTATGTCTCTAATGCTAGGCAAATTCACATTGAGAAAACCAGGTTCTTCTCTTGATAGCTTTGAAAAAGTACAATAATTTCAACAATTTCCCAAAAGCATAACCATTTTAATGTGTGGACTTTTTTTTTTTTTTTAAAGGTAGTATGCTTAAACACCATATCCATGTCTATCTACATTAGATTCTCCAGTAATATCAATGTTCAGCTGTTCCCAAGCGTAGGTATCTCATCCAGAGGAAGGTGAAACAAACTCCTCATGTTCAGCTCTACCTAGGCTAGCTCACGGGGAAAAATAAAATCTTCCTTCACCCACTCCAACAGGCTAATCATTTTCTGGATTAATTAAACCTAATGTGTCACAATTAATTATAACCCTTAATGCCATCAGTTGTTAAGTGTTGTGGTAGAACAATTTTTATAGTTTGACAGTCCTAACTTTAAAAAAACCCCTTTGCTTTATTGATGTTTGAATTGGCTTTCTTGCTGGCTCTTCGCACTTCTTAATCTGAGTAAATAGCTTCATGTTGGTCTTAGTGTGTGTATATATAGTGACTTCTTTTTTTTTTTAACTAAATTCTAGGCAGTCTGGCTACTTACTGAACATGAAGCAAGAGTAACTAGCCTAATGTCTAACACCAAAAGCCAGTAGGTTTTGATATTTTATCCAGGGACACAACGATTGCGGTTGCAGCTGGAGATAGCCTGGGCCCCGCAGCTCTATGATAGCAGTCGGTGAAAGCCTGGTTCCTCAACTGCTATAAATCTCGTTAATGGAAAGGGGCCTGGTGTTATGTGATGTCTGTACAAGTTGCCGGCCCCTTTCCAATAGTAGCCTGTCCAGGGGAGGTGATTAAAAATAACAAATACGTATATTCTCCTCTCCTGAGCTCTCAACGATCCCCAGCATCCTCTTTGGGACTCTTCTGGCCTGTGACTGAGGACATAGAACACTGCTGGGGTCTGATTAGGCCTCAGCGGTCACGTGGAGCGCGCCGGCGTAATGACGTAAGGAAGAGGATGATGGAGAGTGCCATATAGAGCAAGGATGCCCAGGAGATGTGAGGCAAGGTGAGTAAGTGTTTATTTTTTTTTTTTAACTGTAATTTTTATTAGGTTTTAACAATACAACATACAGAAATGAGAAAGGAATATGGAAAGATCCACAACATGTGGCACAACAGTCCAATTTTAATTACCTCCCCTGGGCCTCTCCTCTACTGAGGAGACCCCACAGTATAATAATAGCACTGAAACAAACCAGAAGGCTATTTTGTGCGGTTCGCCTGAAGTGGCTTGAGGAGGGCTCTTAGGAGTATATTATATTGTGTGGGGAGCTTAATATACTGTGGGGAGCCTATTATACTGTGTGGGGGTCTGGGGAACATATTACACTGTGTGGGGCCCCTTCACAGTTCACATCACACGCCATTTGTTTTATAGCAGCCATGCACTATAATTAAGGCTTTAATTACATTGCACGGTCATTATAAAACAAATCTTGTGCAATGTAAATAGTGATATGGGTGGACCTGAGGCAATTGACCTGGATTTGACGGACATTGAGATTCAAAATGATGACACTTCCCAAGTTATTAATCTTTCCAGCCATAATTTGACCACACATGAGCAAGTGGTTCTATGTAAGGGCCTGTCATATGTTCCTTCTACTAGGTTCGAAAACTTTGTATGGGTCAAGGACATAGCAATGTTCTGCAGAAAACTTTATTGGATGATTAACAATACGAATTAGAAGAAGTACAAAGAGTGGGGCATTGATCCTGGGGATCTACCTGACCTGAGCGTCCTTGAAGATTTGTTCAGAAAAGTTCTAGGTTACACAAACCCCATTACTTACACTGATTTGCGTCCGAAAAGTAAGAAGTCTCCACCAAACTTCAAGACTGGTCATATTGACGCTTTTCAGGTTATGATGATGGATGCCATTGCTCATATCTCTGGGTCTAGGGAATGCCCTTCAAATATGACTACTGATCAGATGAGGGCTCACCTGACTCTAGAGTCAAATCAGGATCTTAACATCAAGCCCTCTGACAAGGGGGCAACGTTGTTGTCCTGGATAGACAACAATATGTCCATATGTGCAATGACATCCTATGACGAGGATTCCTAATGGGTATTAGAGGGGGAACCCACCTCAACTTTCATGGAGGAGCATGATCATCTGTTGGATGATGCCCTAGAGAGGTCTTATTAACAGGAATGAACATCATTATATGAGACCCGAATACCCCCAGACAGCTACCTTTTATGCGCTGCCTAGGGTGCATAAGGGGATGAATCCTCTTTAGGGGCATACAGTTGGCTCGGGCATAGGAAGTGTAACCCAGGGGATCAGCACGTACATTGATATCATCTTACGACCTTTTGTGCTGGCCCTACCTTCCTATGTCTGGGACACCATGGACTTCCTGAGGCACAATGAGGATTTATCTTTACCCAGCTGCCCCAACCTATGCAAATTTATTCCTGGGCTGGTGGGAGGATCATCTTATTTTTGCAGAGGAGATGAAAGCATGGATATTGTAGATTTTAATGTGGCTACGCTACATTGACGATGTCCTGATTTTCGGGAGCAGCACTGAAACTCTCTTCTGGTCTTTGGTGACAAACTTAACCAGAATGATGTCAACCTAAGGTTTACAGCTGAGATAACTCAGAAAAAATTTCCTTCCTTGACCTAGCCATCAAAATTGAAGAAGCTGGTTACATTAGTACGACTGTCTACCGGGCGGCCACAGCAATCAACAGTCTCCTGCAATGGGAAAGTTTTCATCCAGAGCCACTGAAAAACGATATACCTAAGGGGCAGTTCCTTTGGATGAGAAGGAACTGCTCCGCTCTCAGTTAGTTAAACAAAAAAAAACCCAGGGATCTCAAATGGAGGTTCGCTCAAAGAGGCTACCCATCGCAAGTTACTAGACGAGCCCAAGTACGTGCTCTCTCTGTGAATAGGAGAGATCTTCTTATATCAAAGGCTAAGCCAGACGGTGACAATATCATCAGATTTATAGGAACCTATGATGACAAAAATGAAGTTTTTGAAGGGTGCCTTTTCCAGACGGCATGTTTCAGCTCCTTCCAAAGATGCTCAATAGGATTTAGGTCAGGGCTCATAGAAGGCCACTTCAGAATAGTCCAATGTTTTCCTCTTAGCCATTCTTGGGTGTTTTTAGCTGTGTGTTTTGGGTCATTAACCTGTTGCAAGACCCATGACCTGCGACTGAGACCAAGCTTTCTGACACTGGGCAGCACATTTTTCTCTGGAATCCCTTGATAGTCTTGAGATTTCATTGTACTCTGCACAGATTCAAGACACCCTGTGCCAGATGCAGCAAAGCAGCCCCAGAACATAACAGAGCCTCCTCCATGTTTCACAGTAGGGACAGTGTTTTTTTCAAGATATGCTTCATTTTTCTGTCTGTGAACATAGAGCTGATGTGCCTTGCCAAAAATTTCGATTTTTGTCTCATCTGTCCATAGGACATTCTCCCAGAAGCTTTGCGGCTTGTCAACATGAAGTTTGGCAAATTCCAGTCTGGCTTTTTTATGATTTGTTTTCAACAATGGTGTCCCCCTTGGTCGTCTCCCATGAAGTCCACTTTGGCTCAAACAACAACGGATGGTGCGATCTGACACTGATGTTCCTTGAGCTTGAAGTTCACCTTTAATCTCTTTAGAAGTTTTTCTGGGCTCTTTTGTTACCATTCGTATTATTCTTCTCTTTGATTTGTCATCAATTTTCCTCCTGCGGCCACATCCAAGGAGGTTGGCTACAGTCCCATGGATCTTAATTTTCTGAATAATATGTGCAACTGTAGTCACAGGAACATCAAGCTGCTCGGAGATGGTCTTATAACCTTTACCTTTAACATGCTTGTCTATAATTTTCTTTCTAAGCTCCTGAGACTCTTTCCTTCGCTTCCTCTGGTCCATGTTGAGTGTGGTACACACCATGTCACCAAACAGCACAGTGAGTATCTGTAGCCCTATATACAGGCCCACTGACTGATTACAAGATTGCAGACACCTGTGATGCTAATTAGTGGACACACCTTGATTTAACATGTCCCTTTGGTCACATTATTTTCAGGGGTAGCATCATTTCTGTCCAGGCCTGTTCATGAGTTTTATTTTTTTTTTAAATTCTGTTGAAGCATGGTTGAAAAGCAATGTCTGACTTTCATTTGTTCATTTTCATAGAATCTTTATATATTATTACTTTTGTCAGATTCAAGTTATTTCTGTGACCATTGTGGGTTTTTCTTTTATTAAGTGAGGGGTACCAACAATTTTGTCCACGTGTGTATATGGCTGAATAGGGCAGTCCCAGTGGGTACATTTAAATGTGTGAGGTGCAAAGCCTGCAATTTTATTAACAAGAGCATGTTAAAATCTTCAAAAACAGATTTTATCAATTGCAGGACTTCTGGGGTGGTCTACTTAGTGACATGTACATGTGACTATACGGGAACTTTGTAGACATGTATTGAACCACATAGGTAATATTAATAGATCAACCCATTAGCCACCATGTTTGGGAATCACATGGAGTGGTCCTAGAGTCCCTAGGAGTATCTCCTTTCAGGGGGTGGAGGAAGTTAAACTCCTCCAAAAACATGCTCAGTGGACACACCGGATTGGATGCATGAAGCCACTGGGCCCCACTTGGGACTGCGGAAAAAAGCACAGCGTTTTACAGTCACTGTGTAGTGCTAGAATCCCATCCTCACAGTGCAGTAAAATACGTGCAGTGGACATGCTGCAATTTCCAAAACTGTTGCGGTTTTGGTAATCGCAGTATGTCAAATATACCTATGGAAACGCCGGTGGTTTCCCTATAGGTATAATTGAAGCAGAAAGTCTGTAGATGAAACCTCTGCGATCTTTCTGTGAAAAGCGTTGCAGGAAAAACCGTGATGCATTGTTACCGCGGTTTTTCCTGCAGCACTTTTTTGCTACGGGCTGCTACGTGAGGCCTTAGCCTTAATAAGGTTATTTCATTTTCCTCCTTCATTTGATCCATTGATATGAACTGTAGGGGTCTAGTTCCATTGTCAGCAGGGGGGGCGAACATGTCCTATTGGGCCCCCAACTTAGATATACCGATTATTATCTCTATACGGTGACTGTACAGTGGTATATATCAACTCTACACAGGACTCTGCAGACAATTTAGGTGAATACAGGGCAGTAACATTTAGTGACTTACAGGTGACGTCTCTGACTAATCGGTCATATTTCCCGTCTCTTTCATCTGGACTGCCATGACCATTTATTCCAGTCTTTGTAAAGTTTGTAGCACAGACATCTTTGGCTCCTTACTTTTCCAGGCACCTGACCCACATTGTCCTTACCTGCACACCCATCCTGCTGCTACTCCTAATTATAAAATATATAATATAACTCCCCCATAATGAATAATACCCCAAGTACATCTTTGAATTAATAACTTCTCTGTGCACCCCCTTTAAATAGTGCCCCTTATTAATAATGCCCCAGACATTTCCTAATTAAAAGGTAAACAAATGGTTAAAAAAAATTAGTGGGGTTCCAATACCCGGGACCCCCAGTATCAGCTGTTTGAATGAACTGTGGTACCTGTGTAAGCGTCGTGACCCCTTCTCTGTTTACATAGTGTCATTCATTTCATAGCAGCCATGTAATGTAACTACACCCTCGTCCTATACATGTCATGTGACAAGGCTGGAATCACATAACACGGCTACTATAAACAGTGTGTGATATAAACAGGCGCCAAGGCCCCTTCATACAGCTGATCAGAGGGGGATTCACTTATCTCTTATTGATGATCTAATCTGATGATCATCAATAAAAATAAACTGGGAAAACTCCTTAAGGCTAAGGCCCCACGTGGCGTCTCACAGTAAAAAAGTGCTGTGGGAAAAACCACGGCGGTGTCACATCACGTTTCTTCCCACAGCGCTTTGCACAAAAAAGTTTGCAGAGGTTTCCTCTGTGGACTTTCTGCTTCAATTATATCTAAACCACTGACGTTTCTGTAGGTACGCTGCGATTTCCAAAACCACGTTTTGGAAATCGAAGCGTGTCTGCTGTATGTATTTTATCGCAAAGTGGGGATGAGCTGGGTCCCCACGTGGCGAAAACGCCACTGGAAAAGAACCCGGCATTTTACAGTTCCTACAATGTAGATGGGATTCTAGCAAATCCCATCCACACATTGCAGAAAAATACGTGCAGCGAACACACTCCGATTTACAAAACCGTTGTGGTTTCCCTATAGGTATAATGGAAGCAGAAAGTCCGCAGAGGAAAACTCTACGGACCTTCTGTGAAAAGCGCTGCTGGAAAAACCACAATGCATTACTGCCGCGGTTTTCCCTGCAGCGCTTTTTTGCTGCGGCTCGCTGCATGGTGCCTTAGTCTTAATAAAGCCCAAGTGCCACCTTAATTAAATTAATTGCCCCCTCATATTATGCCCCTGACATAAATACTGCACCTCTAATGACTCCCTATATCAATGACCACCCCATTATGTTTATAATGCCTCCTAATATAAATGATGCCCCCTAATTGCCCCTTATATAAATAACCTTCCCCTTGTATTCATAATGCCCCCCAATAACCCTTACATAAATGACCCCCCTTATGTTCATAGTGCCCTCTCCCTTATAGTTATAATTCCCCCTCCTAACGACCCCTTATACTATTAAAATACCTACAACTAAGCTAAAACAAAACAAAACAGTTATACTCACCTACCTGCGATCCTGATGAATGGAGACATCACATACTCCCTGTCCACGCGCAGGACTTCTGCGTCTCAGCGCTGGAGGCGCGATGTTGTGACATCATCACGCCCACCTGTGCCGAGAAGAAGACGTCTGTCTGTGTTCTCATTGTCTTGTAAACTGCACGCCTCATGTGGCTTGCAGTTTACAAGACAGTCAAGTTGCAGGAAGCGTTTTAACTAGATGGGTGTCTGAAGACACCCATCTAGTTAAAAGTAAAAAGATGTATTAATGGTCGCCCCAGGGTGGGCCCCACAGAGTCAGTGGGCCCGGGGCAGCCGCCCCCTCTACTCAGCCGACCCCTCTGCCCCCCGCTAGCTACGCTAATGATTGTCAGTTATGTATACACCCACTAATATGTATGTTACAGCTTAAGTTTTTTTTTTTTTTTTTCAGATCTCCTCTAGCCATTTCTTATTTGTGAGGGAGACTATCTCTCTACTGGTATTAATCCATCTATCTGTGTACTTAGATATTTAATTGCACAGTGATCTGTGAATGGAGGGAGTGTCTATTTTAACCATAACAAATAAATACTGAAATAGAGGGTGATATACATTTTTAAGATTCAAGTGGAGACTATATTTCTCCTCTGTAGGTAACATGTAGACCCATTTCCACCCCTTCTCAGGTATCTAGTGTATGCAGGTATAATGGATAGTGGTATAACTTTATAGATACGGTACATGATCAAGTAGTTTTCTATTCTTCTCTTTAACTCGGGACAATTTTGGTTCTATTATTAGTAATAATATCTGCTATTGGGATTACATGTACAGAAAACTGTAAGAACACATTTGATTTATACATTAAGTAATACACCATATCCAGCTGGTATATGGGAAATTCCTATCTGGTGGATGAGGGTCTTTCTCCTACTCTCCGTATCCTACACAGCTATAAATCAGCTGTTTATACAGGGGACTATTCAGTCTAGAGGATGCCATCATTCACCTTCCGCACAGGGCTCTTTCTCACCTGGAGAAACCAGGGAACATGGTGAGAATAATGTTCTTTGATTTCTCCAGTGCTTTTAACACCATACAGCCAGGGCTACTGAGAGACAAGCTGTCCCTTGCTGGAGTGGACCACCACCTCTCCAACTGGATCCTAGACTACCTCACAAACTGACCTCAGTATGTGAGAGCCCAGAACTGTGTGTCAGATACCGTGATCTGTAATACGGGGGGCACCCCAGGGTACAGTTCTTGCCCCTTTCCTCTTCACACTGTACACTGCAGATTTTAGGTACAACTCATCCAGCTGCTACCTACAGAAGTATTCTGATGACTCTGCAATAGTAGGTCTCATCACAGACGATGATAACAGGGAGTACAGAGAACTGAACCGGAATTTTGTGGACTGGTGCCAGCGGAACCACCTGAGGATTAACTCCGGGAAGACCAAGGAAATTGTGGTGGACTTCTGTAAATGTGGATGCCCTCTTAAACCAGTGGACATCCAGGGGACGGGCATAGAGATTGTCAACACCTATAAGTACCTGGGTGTGCTCCTTAATAATAACCTGCACTGGGCAGATCACATGGAGGTCCTGTACAGGAAGGGCCACAGCAGGGTCTACCTGCTTAGGAGGCTGAGAGCCTTTGGAATCCAGGGGGCACTTCTTAGGACTTTTTTCAACTCGGTAGTGGTATCATCCATCTTCTTCGAAGTGGCCTGCTGTGGGAACAGTATATCATCCATGGATAGAAAGAAACTCGACAAGCTGATTAGGAGGGCCAGGGGAGCCCACTGGACCCGTTGCAGGCAGTGGGTGACAGAAGGATACTGTCCGTGGTGTGCTCCATGCGGGAGAATAAGTCACATCCCATGCATGAGACAGTGATAGCGCTGGGCAGTACTGTCAGTGACCAACTACTTCACCCTAAGTGTGAGAAGGAGCGCTATTGGAAGTCTTTCCCCCGCTCTGTGGTCAGGCTGTACAACCAACTCCGACCTAAGCGGAGATCAGTCCATACAGAGAACTGAAATATCTTTCTGTCTGGGATACCCCCCCGCCTTCCACCCCCCCACCCCCGCTACTTCTTATCTGTCTGTCTACTATCAATGAAATGCCTCTAACTTGGGAATGTTCTTGTATATGTTTGTATCTGTATTTGTATTGTTTATCTTTGCTGCTGTAACACACTGAAATTCCCCATGGTGGGATTATTAGAGGATGATTATTATTATTAGACAGCGGCTCAGTATATGTCATATATACAGTCATGGCCAAAAGTTTTGAGAATGATACAAATATAAATTTTTACAAAGTCTACTGCTTCAGTTTTTCTAATGGCAATTTGCATATACTCCAGAATGTTATAAAGAGTGATCAGCTTAACAGCAATTACTTGCAAAGTCAATATTTGCCCAGAAAATGAACTTTATCCCCCAAAACACATTTCAACATCATTGCAGCCCTGCCTTAAAAGGACCACCTAACATCGTTTCAGTGTGATTGCTCCATTAACACAGGTGTAGGTGTCGATGAGGACAGGGCTGGAGATCAATCTGTCATGATTAAGTAAGAATGACACCACTGGACACTTTAAAAGGAGGCTGGTGCTTGCCATCATTGTTTCTCTTCTGTTAACCATGGTTATCTCTAAAGAAACACGTGCAGTCATCATTGCACTGCACAAAAATGGCCTAACTGGGAAGAGTATTGCAGCTAGAAAGATTGCACCTCAGTCAACAATCTATCGCATCATCAAGAACTTCAAGGAGAGAGGTTCCATTGGTGCCAAAAAGGCTCCAGGGCGCCCAAGAAAGACCAGCAAGCGGCAGGACCGTCTCTTAAAAGTGTTTCAGCTGCGGGATCGGGCTACCAGCAGTGCAGAGCTTGCTGAGGAATGGCAGCAGGCAGGTGTGAGTGCATCTGCACGCACTGTGAGGCGGAGACTCTTGGAGCAAGGCCTGGTCTCAAGGAGGGCAGCAAAGAAACCACTTCTCTCCAGAAAAAACATCAGGGACAGACTGATATTCTGCAAAAGGTACAGGGAGTGGACTGCTGAGGACTGGGGTAAAGTCATTTTCTCTGATGAATCCCCTTTTCGATTGTTTGGAACATCTGGAAAACAGCTTATTCGGAGAAGAAGAGGTGAGCGCTACCACCAGTCTTGTCTCATGCCAACTGTAAAGCATCCTGAAACCATTCATGTGTGGGGTTGCTTCTCAGCCAAGGGAATCGGCTCTCTCACAGTCTTGCCTAAAAATACAGCCATGAATAAAGAATGGTACCAGAATGTCCTCCAAGAGCAACTTCTCCCAACCGTCCAAGAGCAGTTTGGCGCTCAACAATGCCTTTTCCAGCATGATGGAGCACCTTGCCATAAAGCAAAGGTGATAACTAAATGGCTCAGGGAACAAAACATAGAGATTTTGGGTCCATGGCCTGGAAACTCCCCAGATCTTAATCCCATTGAGAACTTGTGGTCAATCAAGAGACGGGTGGACAAACAAAAACCAACAAATTCAGACAAAATTAAAGCATTGATTCTGCAAGAATGGACTGCTATCAGTCAGGATTTGGTCCAGAAGTTGATTGAGAGCATGCCAGGGAGAATTGCAGAGGTCCTGAAGAAGAAGGGTCAACACTGCAAATATTGACTTGCTGCATTAACTCATTCTGTCAATATAAGCTTCTGTTACTCATAATATGAATGCAATTATATTTCTGTATGTGATAAAAACATCTGACAAACACACATAAAAACCAGAGGGCAGCAGATCATGTGAAAATAGAATATTTGTGTCATTCTCAAAACTTTTGGCCATGACTGTATACTGTAAATATATATATATATATATATATATATATGTATATATCACAGACTGATACAGTTTGAGTAATTCCTGATGTATTAAGAGGGTTCTGTATATAAGCTCTAAAACATCAGAGGGGGCGTCATATGCTAGACACCCTATGTTTGTTTATTATTTTGAGCGCAAAAGAACCCTTTATGTATATACCAACGGTCTAATTGTCTGAGAGTCAGTCTATAAGGGATACTTTAAATGGTCTCCACTTTTATATGTGAAACAATAATTTTAGTTAAAGTAGCGGCAACTTGCGTTATTCGTTTACATTCAGGGCTACATAGGCGAACTATGTGTTTGTACGTTATGTAATACTGCCAATATACTCTTTTTTACTGGGGGTTTATTTTTTAATGTATCTCAATAAAATATAAAGTTTTAACATGAGCAATTTTCTCTGTGGCATGAAATAGTGAAAAGGTGAGTGCGCTCGCAAAAGCACCACAGTACCTTTAAACAGTTGATCAGCAGGGGCCCTGGGTGTTGGACCCACTGATCTCTTAGACTGCTAGGACCCCCCCCTAATTTTACAAATAAGAGCCTAAAAATGATCCCCCATATTCAAGAGGGCCAATATTACATTTGGATTGTTTTTTCCCTCTTTATACACCCAACAATTGTGTTTGGCTATTACCTTCATTACCAGTAACCCTTCTCCTGTCTTCTTGTATTATTTCCAATTAAATTTAATGTATATGCAGCCATACTAATACTGTGTGTTATAGCCATTATCTAAAATTTATTGTCACTAAAATTCATCTTCCATTCATCCAGTACTGTAATATTTTACTTTTAACATTTACTTTCTACTTCATCCATAAAGTCACCAATAAAAAGATTAAAATATCCGAGCCTAATGATGTATCCCTCTTGAATTTCTTTTCTTGCCAGTGGCGGAGGTACTGCCGTAGCAATAACAGCAGCTGCTACAGGCCCTTTAGTCTGCCCCTGCTATTTTTTTTTATTTTTTTTTTAAATAGGCCATTACCTGCTGGAGTTACTTTTATGACAGCCTAAAAATTGTTGGCAGATCATCTCCCTACGTAAAGAGATGTGTTGCTGAATGTAATGGTGATGAATGGCCAATGATTGAATGTTATGTATGATCATTTGTCAGCGGTTTACCCCAGACAATTGCCCGGTGTAAAAGCCTCTTATTGAGTGCCAGTTGACATGAAATAAAGTCAATTGGCACTCATTATGAACAATTTTTGGACTGTGTAAAAGAACCAAATGCCACTGCCAGAATCCAATGCCTGTGGCTTATCTCCAGGAGCAGATTATGATAAGATCAAATTGGGTTATAGTCCAGGGCTCGATGCTGCAGGGGGGCCCAATGGCAAGTAACTGCCCATCTGTCTCCATTATAATCCACCCCCATGATTAACTCTATCAGCATCCACTGATATAGTTGATTACTGTGGCAGGGCAAGAGAGTCTACTGCTCCCTCTGCCCTACTGTTTTCCCTCATAAGCTATAGGGCACTTTAGGCCTGTAGTCTGTCAGCGTGCGGAATCAGTAGTGTGATGATACACAATCAAAGAAAACAAGACAATACAGACCAGAGTGCACATTCAAAAATAAATAACAAAAATGTATTCAAAATACATATACCTTTAAAAACACAGTTCCATAGATCTCACTAATAAAGAGATCCATACACAGCAGATAACCAACAATAGGGAAATTACATACAAATGTATCCAAATGTAAAAAGTAGATGTGCATCATGCAAAATTCATATTATTTAATGCCATGGTTCAATTGCCACTAAGCCACAGTATAAATAAATATGATGATATCCAACAAATAAAAAATAACAATATGTTAATGTATAGAATTGAGTTCATTCAACTCCAAAATACCAATGGAAATAAACCACACCAAATATCCTTGATACCAAAATAAAACCTGCCATGAAAAACAACGCCACATGTATTTCCACCTACATGGTGGCTTTCTCAGGGGCTAAAAGTATATGTATTTTGTTGTCTCTTGAATAAAACTTTTCTATTTATTATTGGATGTGCACACTGGTCTGTACTGGATTTTTTCTTTGGTTGTGTGTTAATACACTATATTCATACTGTTTTGCAGTACCCACCAATTTCTATTATATCAGTGGCGCATTGACTTCATCAGGTTGTGACAATTCACTGTAACAGCCTGAGACCTGCATGAAATCGTAGACAGTGGCTGGAATGAGAGTGATATCAATATAAGTGTTGGGTGAACTTCATGAGATCCGTCTAGCAAATATTCGTGAGGCCAGTCCAACAGTTTTTTTCAGACCGAACAAGGTCCGAAGAGTATAAGTAGAGGCCCGGGGAGTTGAGTAAACGTAAAAAACAGTCTTATTCACCTCTCCTGGACTGTGTTGCAGCATCCAGTGTGGGTCCCCATCTATTTTGGACCTCTTCTGTACTTCTGAATGACGTCAGCAGCCAAATCTGAAATTTTTGGAAAATTTTTAACAAAGCTGGTACACTCGTCCCTAGTATATATGTGGTTTTTGTTTTTCAATGTATTAGCATAGTGGCTACTCTGGGACATTATACTGTTTGCAGGCACATTATATCATATGGAGGGCCACTAAATGACATTATACTCTATGGGGGCCACAGTGGAATATTATACTATATGAGGGGTCAATGTGGGACATTATCTTGTATGCATGGACATTATACTAAGTGGAGGGCCACTATGGGACGTCATAGGGGATATTATTACAGTATTTGAGGCACAGTGTTAGGGGTAGCAGACAGGGTAATAAAAATGTGAGGAACCAAAGATGTTTCTATGGTATTGTGGGCAGAAACCACTTGTGGTGTGAAGAAACGTTATAGCAGCGTGCAGTGAATGGAGAAGATGAGGATAGACCATCTACAATCCAAGGAAACATCACTGGATGTAATAGGTATGGATTTTCTCTGTGATCCCTGTGACTGCATATGATTATCCAGTCATAGGGATCTTTGGCTTGAACGTTGAGGGAGGCACACTTTCTGAACAGTCCAGGGTCAATGGTACTCTTAATCCACCCCTTAATATCTTCCTTCAAAATAAAAGGATCAGCCATGTTTAAATCAGACAGTCTGATCTTTATCTTCTCCGACATCTGCCATCAGAGGCACATCAACACATTAGATGGAAAACCAGTACATCTGGTGGGTTTGATGGACATTAGACTAATTTGTATGATCATATATAGTGAAAAAGTCCTACAATGTAAATCAACTGTTGATGTTAGACAATGCAAACATACTTAATACTTTAAGGATGCAGGTTAGTTTGTACGTTAATGCTCGGCAACTTTTTTCATATTTTCCTTCCCCGCCTTCCAAAATTCATAACTTTTTTATTTTTCTGTCCACTAGCTACGTGAGGGCTTATTCTTTGCATGATGAGTTGTATTTTTATTTGGCACATGTAATGTTTTGATTATCTTTTATTAACGCTTTTGGAGGGTCCATGTGAAAAAAAACACAATTTCATGATTATTTTTTGCATTTTGTTCCTACAGCGTTCATTCTGCATTAAAAATGACATAGCAACTTTGTCCAGCGAGTCATTACGATTACAGCCATATAATTTTTATATTGGTTTTACGCTAGGTTCACACTAGCGTTCAGGCGAATTCGCCAGAGACTCCGCTTAAATCGGCAGAGAGAGAATCGTTGATTATGTAGATAATCTATTTTCCCTTAGTCCGAACAGCAGCACAATATGGGGTATCTCTGCCCCTGTGTGTTGGTAGGACAGGTGGAATTTTTAATTTACATAATTGATTAAATGATACTCCCCTATAAGAGGCCAAGGAGACCTCCCCTCACTGTGTTAGTTATAAAGAATAAAAGAAAAAAACAACAATCCTTCCTAAAGGGGGGGGGGGGGAAGCTTGTGCTGCTGTTTGGACTAAGGGAAAAAAGATTATGTACATAATCAACGATTCCCCTTACGTCCAACAGCAGCACAATATGGGGACGTAGCAAGTAGATCCCCTAGGGAGGGTTCTCACTCACTATAGTACCGTATGAATGTCCAAAGGCAGTAGCCTCTGAACTATGGGCATCTAACTGATAGTGTTTAACAAAGGTTAGTTGGTGGTGACCAAAAACTGCTCAAAAAGCAAGACCGACTCTCAGCCCAGGAGGCCGACACAGCCCTTTGATAAACTCGGGCGATAACCTGAGCAAAATAAATTTTAATTAAGAGGGTTTCCCAATCTTCTGAAGGACTATGTATGCACAGTGGTGAACCTAGCCTTTTTGCTGCCTGAGGCGGACTATAGAAAGACGCCCCCCCCCCCCAAAAAAAAAAATTGAGTTTCCATGCTACTAGTTTAACACACTGTTATCGTCGCACAATATACACAATACACAAACTTATGAAACAGTTTTTAAGAATTCTTCTTACTACATTACTTCAGTATCAGATCAACAACACGGCATTAACAATGAAAGTAACGTCACACATCTTCTGCTTGGTGGATGAACGAGCCCACGTGGACCCCATTCTCTATAATAGGAGCGCTGCAGATAGCTGAGTACTGGACTTCAGCTATCTTTGGCACTCCCATTGAAGTGAGTGATAGCCACGCGGGTTCGTCCATCCACCATGTGACACACCTATATATATTGCTGCGGTCAGGCTGAATTCCCAGCCAGTGGGGGGAAAAAAACCCAATTCTCAGGTTCAGTGGGGGTCTCAGCAGACAGACCCCCATCAATCAGGTATTTATCCTCTATCATTTAGGTGAATACAGGGCAGTAACATTTTTAGACTTACAGGTGACGTCTCTGACTAATCCTTCACATTTCCCTTCTCTTCCCTTTGGACCGCCATGGCCATTTCTTCCCGCTGTGACTTGTCTTGTTTGCAACACATAGACATCTTTGGCTCCTCACTTTACCAGGCATCCAACCCACATTGTCCTCACCTACACAAAGCCCCCATACTGCTGCTACCCCAATTATAAAATATATGATATAACCCCCCCTATAATGAATAATACCCCCAAGTGCATCTTTATATTAATAATGTCAATGTCTACCCTGTATAAATAGTGCCCCTTTTAAATAATGCCCCAGGTGTTAACTAATTAAAAGGTTTTCCAGGTCATTAATAAACTAATCAGTTGGGCTCAAAAACCTAGGACCCCCACTGATCAGCTGTTTGAATGGTACCTGTGTAAGCACCATGACAACTTCTCTGTTTACATAGTGTCATTCATCGTATAGCGGCCATGTAATGTAACTACAGCCTCATCCTGTACATGTCTACAGTATGTGACAAGGCTGTAATTACATCACACGGCCACTATAAACAGACAGCGTATAATATAAACAGGCGCCATAGCCCCTGTTTATAGCTCCCCATTTACACACAATATAATGTTCCACAGCAGCCCCTGCACACGGTATTATGCCTCGCAGCGGCCCCTGCACACGGTATTATGCTCCATAGTGGCCCTTGCACACTGTATTATGCCTCGCAGCGGCCCCTGCACACGGTATTATGCTCCGTAGTGGCCTCTGCACACGGTATTATGCGCCGCAGTGGCCACTGCACAGGGCATTATGTTCTACATCAACCCCTGCACACGGTATTATGCCCCATATTGGCCCCTGCACACGGTATTATGCTCCATATTGGCCCCTGCACACAATATTATGCTCCACAGTGGTCACTGCACACGGTATTATGCTCCATAGTGGCCCCTGCACTGGTATTATGCTCCATAGTGGCCTCTGCACTGGTATTATGCTCCATAGTGGCCCCTGCACTTGTATTATGCTCCATAGTGGCCCCTACACAGGGTATTATGCTCCACAGTGGTCCCTGCACAGGGTATTATGCCCCATAGTAGCCCACCCATGAACTATTATTATACTCTGGGGTCTTTTCAGACCCCAGAGTATAATGAACGGAGACCCAGGGGAGGTGACAAACATAAAAACCAGTGTTACTTACCTATCCTGGATACCAGTGCACTCCTTGCAGCTTTCGGCCCTGTTTAATTGCGTGCGCACATCACGTGATCAGGCTGGCGACGCGACCTGATGACGTCACCAGAGGCCTCAAGTCTGCTCGGAGTAACACCGATCATAGTAGAGGTAAGTAGGATGTGTTTTTATGTTCTCTCACCTCCCCTGGGCCTCTGATTATACTTCCGAAAGGCAGGGCCCCAAACTGGAAATGTCACCTGTGGGCGGCAATAGAAACAGCAATTCTCAGATACCCTCTGTGAGGAGGATAACTGGAACTTGTAAGTACACATCCCTTAGGTCGAGAGTGACAAGAACATTGCTTTGGAGCAAGGATGTGACCAACTTCCCAGTGTCCCTTTGGAAACTCTCTTCCTTATGAAGAGACTTAGATATTAGGACTATAACTTATATTGGTAGCGGGAAGTCTGGAGAGTAGACCCCAAACCTTCTTCTGAGGGGGGAGCTTCCCAAGGCCCCCCCTGCCCAGGTATTCCAGAATGGAATTTTCCAGTATAACCTGCACCAGTGCAGGAAAGAACGGGTTGCGAGAATCTGTCTTGTGGTGGGCGAAGAATTCGTCCGCGTAACCCCTCTGTACTTATCTGCAAGACCAAAGTTCTTGGATCTTCTCCTGCAGCAGGAGAGAAAAAATGGGAGAGACATCCCCTAACAGGAGTACTTGCCGCTACGGGAGGCGAAAAGCTGGCGTCAAAGCCAGGCTTCTTTTTGTCCCCTCCTTGGGGAACTTACGTCCAGCCCCTCTGGGCTGATATCTAGCACGCCTCTGATATTAGAACGTAGATTGAGGCGGCTGCACTGATAACTTCTGCCCCGGCCAGAAGGTCCTGCTTTCCCTTTAAAGGACTGCGGAAGGCACTTAACCTTTTAATCACAAGACCTTCCATGATGTCGTCCATGCCTCTGCTAAAATGTTTATCCAGCTCAAGGGTAGGGAGCATACGTTATACTTGGACGCATTGT
Source organism: Leptodactylus fallax (assembly GCA_947044405.1). Classification (NCBI taxonomy): domain Eukaryota; kingdom Metazoa; phylum Chordata; class Amphibia; order Anura; family Leptodactylidae; genus Leptodactylus; species Leptodactylus fallax. The sequence goes on from CAMRHE010000024.1 coordinate 8,916,561, forward strand.
CCGCTCCCCGAGGTTTCAACCATAATGGCCTTCTAGCAGCTGTAGAGAAGGCCCTAGATCTGGCAGGCATCTTGACCTGGTATACGGAAACTTCTGCTAGATACTCTCTTATTCACTACCTCATTGGAGGAGATGTCCACAGAAGCCTGAGCATGTCAAAGCTTTATCCACTGTCACGTCCCCTTGGAAGGCCCTTGGCCCCCTATAGGTGGAACTAGAGGCTTCCCCAAGTTCAACATCACAGTCGCCTGACCAGATGGACTTCAGCAGCCTAGGCATCCTTACCAAGAGGCCTGCAGGGATTTAGCGCAGTGTCAACATCACAGTCGCCTGACCAGATGGACTTCAGCAGCCTAGGCATCCTTACCAAGAGGCCTTCTGGGATTTAGCACAGTGTCATCACCACAATCGCCTGACCAGATGGACTTCAGCAGCCTAGGCATCTTACCAAGAGGCCTGCTGGGATTTGGCGAATTGTCTTCATCACACGAGTGCATCACATTGAGTATGTGAAATTCCTCTTCTGATGGAACTGACTGAGGATGTCTCTAAGTACGAAGCTTCTTGAGAAATTAAGTTCCGGATTTCTTATCCTGCTTTGACCCACACAATTACGTCACAAATGGACGAATCCTCAGATGGGGCATTGGCGAAAGTGGATGTAATTGTACCATCAGCCAGAGGGATGTCGCACTCTATATACAGTAAGTGAAATGTTTCATCTTAGAGGACTTTTCCCTCATTAAGACGCCGCTGCCACCAAAAGCAGTGAGAACAGTATCAAACAAAAATGTACAGACTATCAGAGAGACAAATTTAGGAAGAAGGTTTAAATAAGTAGGGAGAAGACCATACTTACCAACAATGTCTAATACCGCTACCGCGGTATAGAGAATGGCCTAAACTAGTCAGTCAGCGCAATCCAGTGCTACTGGGAAAAGGCTACAGAAGTGTAACAGAAAAAAGGGATCCAGGAAACAGGACCTGCTAAAAAGGTTCCAGAACCTGAAGTGACAAAAATCACTTTCCCCAGATTAAAAAACCTCTCTCTCCCTCTTCGCTTTAATTCCACTGCTATAGGAAGTGCGGTGTGTATTTGTGGCAGACTGGAATAGAACCATAACTGCAACAGAAAGGCAGTGAAGGGAATTTGTGTCTGAGACGCTGTCATCAGTTTAAACTGAGCACAAACACCTGAAGCATAAGCTCTGCTGAAGAGCTCAGCCAGGCAGGAGATGCAAAGAGGTTTATTTTAACCCTGCAATACAGCCTCCAAGTTCAGAAACTGACACATACTGAATGCACAGCCTGCCCAGCTGCAAATATCTTACCTGAGCTCAGACAAGGGCAGACACACCCAACCCAGAATGGCCACAGACAGAGAGCGCAGCAGAGAGAAACAAGGAAGCCTTAGGAGTAAAAAGCTCCCAAAGAAAAAGATAAACAGCTGAAAGAGGAGAAAAAACTTACAAAAATGTCGTTAACCCCCAAATCCTTAGGAAAAAATGGGAGGACAAGGAGCCTTCCAACACACAGGACAGAAAAAAACACAGTGAGGGGAGGTCTCCTTGGCCTCTTATAGGGGAGTATCATTTAATTAATTATGTAAATTAAAAATTCCGCCTGTCCTACCAGCACACAGGGACAGAGATACTCCATATTGTGCTGCTGTTGGACGTAAGGGGGAAAAGTCCTGCAAGCATCAGATTCTGCAGGACAGATTCTTGCGGCCAGCTCTAGTGAGGGTGCCTGAGAGTCTGTCTTGGCTCACAGTGCTGTGCTGATTTTAAATAGCTGGTTCATGGTGTTATCAGCCAGCTGTTGCTTTTGCTTTTGTTTGACCTTGCATCTGAACCCTAACAATAACTAAGTTACAACCCCAATTCCAAAAAAGAGTTGGGATGCTGTGTGAAATGTAAAGAAAACAAGAATGCAATGATTTGGAAATCTCATATAACCGTATTTCACTCTCAATAGAACACATATCAGAAGTTGAAATTTAGACATTTTTCCATTTCATTGCAAACAAAATTAACTCATTTACAAATTGAAGTTACCAACACATCTCAAAAAGGCAAGAAAAGTAAGTGGTACTAATGAAAAACAGTTGTAGGGTTCAATAGGAGAGGGGCCATCCTTTTTGTTATTAGTGCAAAGTTCAAAAGGCGGCATCTTGGTATGGGGTTGCATCTTGAAAAGCAATATCAGTGCTGAGCAGTATATAGAAGTTTTATAACAACATATCCATCCAGACATCTCTTTCAAGGAAGGCCTTGCGTATTTCGGCAAGACAAACCACATACTGTATCCTTCTTCTGGATTTACAGAAGAGTCCAGGTGGTGAATTGTCCTAATCGAAATCACTGTAAGAAGGCCATTGCAACAGAATATCTACAGTACATATTTTATATATTTCAGGAAAGAGCATAACCACCAACTGTGGTAGTTTATATTGTATTGAAATCTACATAAACAAGATACCTGCAAAAAAATAAAGATGCTTTAGTTAATTCCAGAAGTCACATCTATAAAACCAGTTCTATAGTAGTGAGTATGTTGAAAATATTTACCCAGGGACATAAAATGTAACCATTGGGTCCCATAGTAAAACTTGTAATGGGGACCCAATCTACCATGAACACCTTAAGCAGCAAGTTCAGAACTTGGAACGTGTATGATTATTTTGGTCTCCTTTACATACAGGGAAAATGCGCATAGTTATTTTTCATTACAGATAATGCACACAGTGAAGTCACAGTACTATAATAATGCACACACAATTATGTTACAGCACTGTTATAATGCACATAGTGGTGCCACAGTACAGCAATAATGCACACAATGATATCACAGTACGAGGATAATACACACAGTGATATCACACTACAGGAATAATAAACACAATCATGTCACAGTACAGGGATAATGCAAACAGAAATGTCACAGTGCAGAAATCAAATACATAGTGAGATAATAATAATGAGACAATACCCACTATGACATCATAGCACAGGAATAACATGCACAAAAAGATCACTGTGTACACTATATATGAAGTATGTAATTGTGTCTTATGTAGGCATTATAATGCCCCAGTAATGTAATAGAGGCCCTTCAGTTTTCCACATTACCTTTCATCATCCATAGTTATTTCTAAATGCACCCTAGGTCTCAGTGGCAATGGGCTCCCTTGTTGTTGGTTACCATAGCAACTGCTGTCTACTATCCTGGTAGGTACATCCTTGTATTTACCTATAATGCAACTTATTACTAAACTCTGAGGCATGTGACATCTTCTATACCAGGGGTAGGCAACCTTTTTGGTATGGCGTGCCAATTTAAATAAAAAAAAAAATCAAAGATGAGGTGCTTGGAGTGCCATGCCATAATTGTAAGGCTGACAACCCCTATACTAAAGTCATATACCACAAACCATAACACAGAAATGCTGTCATGAGACGTATGTGTTTACCTCTTTTTTCCATTAGAAGCAAAGAAAATATATGTGCAGCCCCCAATTAGTGGTAAATATACAGTGGGGAAAAAAAAGTATTTAGTCAGCCACCAATTGTGCAAGTTCTCCCACTTAAAAAGATGAGATAGGCCTGTAATTGACATCATAGGTAGACCTCAACTATGAGAGACAAAATGAGAAAACGTATCTAGAAAATCACATTGTCTGATTTTTAAAGAATTAATTTGCAAATTATGGTGGAAAATAAGTATTTGGTCACCTACAAACAAGCAAGATTTCTGGCTCTCACAGACCTGTAACTTCTTCTTTAAGAGGCTCCTCTGTCCTCCACTCATTACCTGTAGTAATGGCACCTGTTTGATATTGTTATCAGTATAAAAGACACCTGTCCACAACCTCAAACAGTCACACTCCAAACTCCACTATGGTGAAGACCAAAGAGCTGTGGAAGGACATCAGAAACGAAATTGTAGACCTGCACCAGGCTGGGAAGACTGAATCTGCAATATGCAAGCAGCTTGGTGTGAAGAAATCAACTGTGGGAGCAATAATTAGAAAATGGAAGACATACAAGACCACTGATAATCTCCCTCGATCAGGGGCTCCACGCAAGATCTCACCCCGTGAGGTCAAAATGATCACAAGAACGGTGAGAAAAAATCCCAGAACCATACGGGGGGACCTAGTGAATGACCTGCAGAAAGCTGGGACTAACGTAACAAACTACGCCGCCAGGGACTCAGATCCTGCAGTGCCAGACATGTCCCCCTGCTTAAGCCAGTACATATCTGGGCCTGTCTGAAGTTTGCTAGAGAGCATTTGGATGTTCCAGAAGAGTATTGGGAGAATGTCATATGGTCAGATGTAACCGAAGTAAAACTGTTCGGTAGGAACACAACTTGTCGTGTTTGGAGGAGAGTGAATGCTGAGTTGCATCCAAAGAACACCATACCTACTGTGAAGCATGGATGTGGCAACATCATGCTTTGGGGCTGTTTCTGTGCAAAGGGACCACAACGACTGATCCGTTTACGTGAAAGAATGAATAGGGCCATGTATCGTGAGATTTTGAGTGCAAACCTCCTTCCATCAGCAAGCGCATTGAAGATGAAACGTGGCTGGGTCTTTCAGCATGACAATGTACCCCAGCACACTGCCAAGGCAATGAAGGAGTGGCTTTGTAAGAAGCATTTCAAGGTCCTGGAGTGGCCTAGCCAGTCTCCAGATCTCAACCCCATAGAAAACCTTTGGAGGGAGTTGAAAGTCCATGTTGCCCAGCGACAGCCCTAAAACATCACTGCTCTAGAGGAGATCTGCATGAAGGAATGGGCCAACATACCAGCAACAGTGTGTGCCAACCTTGTGAAGACTTACAGAAAACGTTTGATCTCTGTCATTGCCAACAAAGGATATATAACAAAGTATTGAGATAAACTTTTGTTATTGACCAAATACTTATTTTCCACCATAATTTGCAAATAAATTCTTAAAAAATCAGACAATGTGCGTAATCCGTCGGTATTCTCTCTATGACCTCTGGAGGATTAACTATCTGACTGACCGGTCTTACACGTTCTATTCGGCCCCTCATCAGACCCATTCCAGAATAGATTACTTTTTTGGGAGTGCTCTGGCTCTGCGCCTTCTTCGGGATGCCTCGATCAGCTCCATCACCTGGTCTGACCATGCGCCAATCTCCTTAATATTGCGTGCTAGTTTGGTCCGCATCAGAATATGCCATTGGCGACTTAATGAGAGTCTCCTTCAGAGGGCGCAGACTCGTGAGGAGCTCTGTACTCACCTAAAAACGTTTTTTGAACTTAATCTGGGATCTGTATCTTCCGTGGTGACGTTGTGGGAGGCCCATAAAGCTGTGATGAGGGGACATTGTATTGCCTTGGGCACCCGGCTAAAACGGGACGCTAATGCACGGCTTGAGGAGCTTCGGCTCCGTCTACAATATGCAGAGACTCGCATGGCGTCTAGCCCGTCGCGGGCCCTTCTTAAAACCTTGATAGATCTTTGGGCCCAAATTAGGGAGACCCTTCTTCAAAAGACCACCAAGTTACTGCTTTACACCAGACAGCGGTACTATGATAGGGCCAACAAACCCCATAAGCTTTTGTCTAGTCAACTATGAGACCGAACGGAAAGGGGTTCGGCTTATGCGCTGCGGCGATCTGACGGGGCCGTTGTGTACGACCCTGGCGAGATTGTGCGTCTATTTCACGCCTTTTACTCAGACCTGTACTACCTCCCATCGGACTTACCCCCTGATCCTGCGACGTGCTCAGCATTATTGCAGGACTTCCTGTCTTCCTGTAATTTGCCTGTTCTTTCCCCGGAAAACCTTGCTCTTCTTAACAAACCTATCACGACGGACGAGGTCTCCCAAATGCTCCAGGAACTCCCTAATGGGAAATCGCCTGGCCCTGATGGCCTCACCTACCTATACTACAAGGTATTTGGGGCGGAATTGACCCTGCATCTTGTTTCCCTATTCACGGCCTTTTTGTCGAGCGAACCAATCCCTGATTCTATTTCACACTCTTTTCTCACCCTCATCCCGAAACCTGATAAGGACCACCTTGATTGCAGGAATTATAGGCCCATATCACTTCTGAATACGGATCTCAAGCTGTTTACTAAGATTCTGGCATCTAGACTTAACATGTGCCTCCCCTCTCTGATCCATAAAGATCAGGTGAGCTTTGTACCTTGCCGCCAGGGAGATGATAATACCAGGAGAACCATCGATCTTATAGAAGTGGCATCTAGCTCCGAACTCTTGGTACTCAGCTTGGACCCGGAAAAGGCGTTTGATCGTCTGGGATGGCCCTTTTTATTTGAGGCCCTGGCCACGTTTGGCTTTACGGGTCCCTTCTTGATAGCAATCAAGGGTCTTTACTCCTCCCCGTCGGCCACTGTCAAGCTTCCTCACACCTCGTCTCCCCCGTTTCGTCTACACAACGGCACTAGACAGGGTTGCCCTCTATCCCCTCTTCTTTTGGTCCACTCTCTAGGCTTACTCTAAGTGGATGGAGATCGAGAAGCTGTGGCTTGCTCCACAACATCCTAATTCCCTGCTTTGGACTGGTCCTCATTCCCCCCCCCCCGGGAGTGCCTTGTTAGGACCTATGGCACTCACGAGAGATATTTGGCGCACATGTGCATCTCGTTTCTCCCTCTCCTCCTCGTGTTTCTCCATGACCGCTTTCCTTCTTCACCCTAATTACCCGCCTGGACTCACTGGGCCGGTAGCGGGTCCTTGTCTGAGAGCAGGCCTTTTTCGGTATGCTGACATCATTGATTATAGGCCCCGGGCTCTTTTACCATTTGCTGATCTCCAGTCCGGATTTGGCCTGTCCCAGTCCAGTGAGTTCACATATATCCAGGTCTCCCATCTGGCCTCCTCTATTTTTCAAGGCCCCACAGCACCCATCCCTACGCTTTTTGAGAAACTTTGTAAAACGAGTGTTGGAACAACAGGGCTTATTTCTGATATATACCGCCTTATTTCCCACCCCAGATGTTTTGCCCCAACATACCTATATGTCACGGTGGGAGACCTATTTGGGGACACCCATCTCGAGTAACGATTGGTCCCTCATATGGAGTAGAGCACCCAGGGCTTCTAGATGTGTTACACAAAAAGAAAATATTTTTAAGATGTTGATGCATTGGTATCATACCCCAGCTGCACTTCACTCTTTTGACAAGAATGTCCCGGACTGCTGCTGGCGGTGTGGCACCCGCCCCGCACATATTTTCCATCTTTTTTGGACCTGCCCCCTGCTCCAGCCTTATTGGCGCCAGGTCCAGGGTCTCCTGAAAGGGGTCCTGGATGCTAGCCTTCCCCTGTCCCCTAGGACTTCTCAACCTCCCCCCCCCCTAATATTTTGCGCAGGCCCGCTCTCCAGCTCCTGTTGCTCCTCCTTACTTCCGCTAGATGTCTGATTGCTAAACACTGGCGGCAACCAGCCCCCCCGGCCCTGGAGGAGTTATATGCTAGGATTAAAGATGCGCGCTCCCTGGAGTACCTGACGGCCCTTCTTAATAATGAGGAGGAGAGGTTCTGTCTGATCTGGAAACCGTGGGATGAGTTTTGGGCGGTCCGGCCTATCTGATCCGGCTGCTGTGTGGCCCCTTACTTCCTGGATGTTCTTCTGTCACCCTTCTGTCCTCCTGTCTTGTCTGCCCCTGTTTGTTGTCGGATTCCTTGTCCTTTTTGGGGCCATTTCTGGCCAGTTTGTTTAAAGCATTGTAATTTATTGAGAATGCGGAGTAATCCTCGTCTGTCCTATGTTTCAGTTACCTTCAGTTCTCTTATGTTTCTCGTATATTGTTATTCTCTCTGTATGACAAAAACTTTTAAAATAAACAGTTGAAAAAAAAAAAAATCAGACAATGTGATTTTCTAGATTTGTTTTCTCATTTTGTCTCATAGTTGAGGCCTACCTATTATGTCAATTACAGGACTCTCTCAACTTTTTAAGTGGGAGAACTTGCAAAATTGGTGGCTGACTAAATACTTTTTTTCCCCACTGTATGCATCCAGCAGCACCGTGCTATAGCTGCATCTAGTCCTAGGCCACTAGTAATTTCACTTCAATATAAAGCTGAGTTCACATGGTGGTTTTTGCACAAAAATACATGCATTTTTATTGGAAAACTGCGTTTTTTGTACAAAAACACACTATCATACAGAATAATGTCCCATAGTGGCTCTTCCACACTGTATAATGATCCATAGTGATTTATTACAGTGCATGATGCAGGATGATAAATGCGACACATCTGTAGACTGTATAGTTTAATTTTATACCACCTATAAATTAGCTTAGTTTTTCCACATTTTTTTTTCCATCAAAATGTTTTATTAGATTTTTTAAAAAGTTAAAAATACAAACATGAGCCATAAAATAAAATAAGGCAAACTAATTCCGGAACAAACGGCAAGGATGAGAGGAAAAAACTGGAGGGAAACATAGAGCAGGGATGAGACAAGGGAGCAAAGGGAACAAACAAAACAAAGGAGTCGGGGATATGGAGGGAGGGGCACTCCTGACGCAGCAGGGCAGTGTACAGTAAATCAAAGAACAGCAAAATACAGTTACTACAACAATATGCATAAGAAAAAGGCAAAATCACTGAGGCTGAGAATGGGCTACAAGAGAAGGAGCGTATAACGAGGACTGGAAGGAGGAAGAATATTAGAAGACATTCCATAGTAACCATACTTTCTGGTGGGCGATATCATCCTGTCGAAGTAGTTTTTCCACATTTTTGACACACAATATCATGTTAAACCCCAATCCTTTTCTGCAAGTCCTGTCCTTTTTCTAATTACCTCTGCCCCTTATCAGACAATATACATAAAGTGTCTTAAACAGATATTAAATATTATGCACAGTATGTAGGGCACATTTTGGTGAAAATTGTGCTAGAACTCTGACACATTAGCAAATCTACCCCAAAATGCATTGCCAGCTAACTTTTGACATTCACTCCAACTTTCTGTCTGTGAGGTAAGTGGGTACATAAACTTTTAGATGAACCATCTAGTGAAGGCAATATTTACAAGTTTACTTTGTATTCCTTTACATTTCATATTCTTCACAGCCATATAATATAAGTTTAAAGATCCATTTGTATCTGCAGACATTTTACTACAGTCATTCCAGGGCCTTTCACACAGTGACTGCACAGTTAACAGTTCATTTATTTTTGAGTATAGAAGTTTATATTAAAAATTCAGTATGTCTGTAATATGAAGTTACCATGGTCCAACTGTAGGGAACAGGAAACGATGCAGCCCATCAAGATTTTCAATATGACAAATGCTTTCTGTGTTTTAGCTAATTCTTATTGCGTCTTAGTAGGAGGTGAGAAAAAGTCTTTAATTTTTCAAGGGCTGAAAAGTATGTTATTAACTCGTTTAGTAATGAGCCTGTATGTAGTGTCATGTATAAGTGTCAAGTGAACTGAATAACTTACAGTTTATTGTGAAATAATATCCTCCCCTGGAAGCACTCCTCTGATACACATAGTGTTTCCTGTATGCACACGAGGTCAACCTATCAATGCAGTGTAATGTTATTCAATAACTTAGTGACAGCTTTATTGTGAAATAATGTGCTTATATCCAAAGCTCTGACCTCCTGTGTTGTAACATGTGGCCACCTTAACCAATTTGCGTTCTGTCTCTTCTATGGTCTTGATTAGCCGCGCCCTGTATTCTGTAACCGTTACTGTTGCCGAAAACCTTGGTAATAGTGACCATAATCAAATCAGATTCCAACTTCCACCGTCGCGGTTTTGGAAATCTCAGCATGTCAATTATACCTATGGAAATACCGGTGGTTTCCCTATAGGAATAATTGAAGCAGAAAGTCCACAGAGAATACCTCTCCGAACTTTCTGTCCAAAGCTCTGTGGGAAGAACTGCAATGTGTTGCCACCACGGTTTTTTCCGCAGTGCTTTTTTGCTGCGGCCCGCGACATGGGGCCAAATTTTGCTGCGGCCCACTACCTTAAGTCCAAGTTGTCTTGTAATGATTGTGTGAGCATTTTGCAGCTTTACCTTCTATTTACAGTGCCTTGCGAAAGTATTCGGCCCCCTTGAACTTTTCAACCTTTTGCCACATTTCAGGCTTCAAACATAAAGATATAAAATTTTAATTTTTTGGTGAAGAATCAACAACAAGTGGGACACAATTGTGAAGTGGAACAAAATTTATTGGTTATTTTAAACGTTTGTAAAAAATAAAAAAACTGAAAAGTGGGGCGTGCAATATTATTCGGCCCCTTTACTTTCAGTGCAGCAAACTCACTCCAGAAGTTCAGTGAGGATCTCTGAATGATCCAATGTTGTCCTAAATGACTGATGATGATAAATATAATCCACCTGTGTGTAATCAAGTCTCCGTATAAATGCACCTGCTCTGTGATAGTCTCAGGGTTCTGTTTAAAGCGCAGAGAGCATCATGAAGACCAAGGAACACACCAGGCAAGTCCGTGATACTGTTGTGGAGAAGTTTAAAGCTGGAATTTGGATACAAAAAGATTTCCCAAACTTTAAACATCCCAAGGAGCACTGTGCAAGCGATCATATTGAAATGAAAGGAGTATCTACCAAGACCCGGCCATCCCTCTAAACTTTCATCTCAAACTAGGAGAAGACTGATCAGAGATGCAGCCAAGAGGCCCATGATCAGTCTGGATGAACTGCAGAGATCTACAGCTGAGGCGTGAGAGTCTGTCCATAGGAGAACAATCAGTCGTACACTGCACAAATCTGGCCTTTATGGAAGAGAGGCAAGAAGAAAGCCATTTTTCAAAGATATCCATAAAAAGTCTTGTTTAAAGTTTGCCACAAGCCACCTGGGAGACACACCAAACATGTGGAAGAAGGTGCTCTGGTCAGATGAAACCAAAATCAAACTTTTTGGCCACAATGCAAAACAATATGTTTGGCGTAAAAGCAACACAGCTCATCACCCTGAACACACCATCCCCATTGTCAAACATTGTGGTGGCAGCATCATGGTTTGGGCCTGCTTTTCTTCAGCAGGGACAGGGAAGATGGTTAAAATTGATGGGAAGATGGATGGAGCCAAATACAGGACCATTCTGGAAGAAAACCTGTTGGAGTCTGCAAAAGACCTGAGACTGGGACAGAGATTTATCTTCCAACAAGACAATGATCCCAAACATAAAGCAAAATCTACAATGGAATGGTTCACAAATAAACGTATCCAGGTGTTAGAATGGCCAAGTCAAAGTCCAGACCTGAATCCAATCGAGAATCTGTGGAAAGAGCTGAAAACTGCTGTTCACAAACGCTCTCCATCCAACCTCACTGAGCTCGAGCTGTTTTCCAAGGAAGAATGGGCAAGAATTTTAGTCTCTCGATGTGCAAAACTGATAGAGACATACCCCAAGCGACTTGCAGCTGTAATCTCAGCAAAAGGTGGCACTACAAAGTATTAACTTAAGGGGGCCGAATAATTTGGCACGCCCCACCTTTCAGTTTTTTTTTTTTACAAAAGTTTAAAATAACCAATAAATTTCGTTCCACTTCACAATTCTATCCCACTTTTTGTTGATTCTTCACCAAAAAAATAAAATTTGATATCTTTGTGTTTGAAGCCTGAAATGTGGCAAAAGGTTGAAAAGTTCAAGGGGGCCAAATACTTTTGCAAGGCACTGTACAAACACACATATGTAAATACCAGACAGGATGTTTCTTTCCAAGCTTCACTTCTTAATGGGCATGGTGTCTCCATATAGGATACTGAAAAATGAATCAAGATTGAAAACATAATAGAGGGATTGACACGCTATACTTGAATTTTTGTATACTGGAATGATTGTTCTCTAGTTTTTTCTAGCCCTTTGATTTTTCAACAACATTTCAATAACTGTCATCAGCTGATTTTATGTGACGATCAAGACTGACAAAACAACATTACTTCGCTAATAGTAAGGCACTTTTCCAGTGTTCTGAATATTTCAGCTTAAACTTTACTGTGTTTATACCCACTTTAAAGAAATACTTTAGGCCTGAGCAATGTAGTGAGTAGTTTTACTGAAAATTTGTATCTATACATAATCACTTTATTGCTCGAATGACAAAAAACCTGTTACAGGAATATACTTGTCTGGTGGATCACAAGTAGACATGGTTAATGACTTACACACTTAACTACTTTAACAGATCTATTCATATGCATCTTGACTGACTTCTGTGTACCTCCCATCAATCTGTTAATTAAATTAAAGGGATTTTCCTGTAGGGAAACATTTTTAAAACAGATTATAATTGGGTTAAAAACATAAAAGAAGCAGAGCTGACTCACCGATATCCTGTTGTTGCTGTTCTCATACTTACCAGGTCCCTATTGGTCTCTTATTCCTGGTCCTATCTCGACACACAGGAAATGCCAGGCAATGCCTGCTCAGTTAATCATTGGCTGAGGTTGGATATTGCTTCTTGGTCCCATCTGGAAATGCCAGAAAACACCAGAAATTCCCGCTCAGCCAATTACTGGCCAGAACAAAGACCGTTGGGGACCTGGTAATTGTCAGAGTGAAGCGCCAGGGACTTGGTAAGGCGAGTACTGCTGCCCTCATATTTTAAATCCATCCTAAGTCTGTTTTCAAAAAAATTCTTCTATGATAGACAATCCCTTTAACTGTGCAGAGGTTGTTTGCTTTAACATAAAATTTAAGAATATGTTCTTCCAAAATGTTGTTTTATTAGATGTTTCAGAGTTAAAAAGCATCTCTAGTTCTATATATGGCATGGAGGTATTAAAGTGTAAAACTCCAACTTTATTTAAAAAAAAAAAAATCACATTCCCAACTTTTTAACTAGTAATATATCTAGCTCTTTTACAGATGGAATAAACTTCACCAATTTTGTTTGATACTACTGGAGTGCTGCCCTTTTCCTTGGATATTTACGTGGAGCAGTTACCAGAGGCTCTGGGCTGAGCACCCGCCATTATCCTGGTACTGCTGTGGACTTTCTTCTCTTTTAGCTCTTTTATAGCTAGTACAGCTTTCCTGTGATACCAGAACCATTTTTATAGGTGGTATAAAACCAAAGACAGAGCTATTTGAAGTGACCATCCCTCTTTGGCAAATGCTACAGTTGTGCATACTACATTAGGTGCAGGTGTACAGAACATACTTTACTTTGCAGTGCTTAGTTAGCGCATCGCTAGTAGGATCTTTACAGCCTGTTTTTTATTAAAAGGAAGTTAGATAGATTAATAAAGTATATTACAAAAATGTTCACCTTCCCCTTATCCCAACACAATAGCAATAAATAAAATAAAATAAAATAAAATGGGATTTTAGTAATTATAAGGGGAACTGAATTATGTATCATTTCACCTGTGGTGGTCCAAAAAAAAAAACCTGAATAATTGTTGCCATTTTCCTCCACAATTAAGGACTGTTTGCAGAGGTCTCTACAGCAAAATCACTGTGATCAACTTTTCATGAGGAGATCCTTCTAACTAAAACACATTTGTGAAGAAGTACATTACATGTTATTAACAGAAGCCACAAATCAGTTTGCATGGTTAGTTTTGACTAGATCACAACAGGCATGTAAAATGTATAGGGAGGGCCCCATAACAAAATAAAAAATAGAGCCATCCTTTCTAGGTATTTTTTCCATCTGCCAAGCACAAGTCTTAGAAACAAGAATTATCACCTGAGGAGACATGACTGTGTTCTCAGACCCAATCCTTATAACAGTAACATGACCTAGACCAGTGATGGTGAACCTATGACACACGTGTCACAGGTGACACGCCAAGACATTTTGGGTGACATGCATCGGCAGCTACTTATTGTGTTGCAATAAGCAGCTGCCGATACTTTTACTCACCGTTCCACGCTCCTGTCCTGGCCGCCCTCTGCTGCTACCTCTAGGCGGTGCTACACTGACATCACGACGCTGAAGAATGCCGGGACGCTACATACAGTGTCCTGGCCTTCTTCAGCTTTGGCAATAGCGTACCCTGGAGGCAGCAGCAGAGGGCAGCCAGGACTGGAGCGTGGACAGGTGTGTAAAAAGCATCAGCCACTACTCTGTGTGGGGGAGAGGGGATAACAGGGGGTCATATACTGTGGGTGGGCTTTAAAAAAGGTGGTCATATACTGTGGGGGGGGGGGGTATAAAAGGTGTCAAACTGTGTGGGGGCCATAAATAGGGGGATCATATGCTGTGTGAGAGGGGTAAAAAAAAAGGGGTTCATATACTGTGGGGGGCAAAAAAGGGGGGTCATACACCGTGTGGGGGCTAAAAACAGGGGGTTATATACCTTGTGATTGGCCTGAAAAAGGGAGTCATATACCGTGTGATGGGCCAGAAAATGGGGGTCATATACTGTGTGATGGGCCAGGAAAAGGAGGTCATATACTGTGTGATGGGCCAGAAAAAGGGTGTCAAATACTGTGAGATGGGCCAGAAAAAGGGGGTCATATACTGTGTGATAGTCCAGGAAAAGGGGGTCATATACTGTGTGATAGGCCTGGACAAGGGAGTCATATACTGTGAGATGGGCCTGGACAAGGGAGTCATATACTGTGTGATTTACCAGTAAAAGGGGGTCATATACAGTGTTATTGGCCAGAAAAAGGGATCATATACTGAGTCATGGGCCAGAAATACATATAATTCAAATACAGTGGGAAAAAAAGTATTTAGTCAGCCACCAATTGTGCAAGTTCTCCCAATTAAAAAGATGAGGCTGGCCTGTAATTGACATCATAGGTAGACCTCAACTATGAGAGACAAAATGAGAAAACGTATCTAGAAAATCATATTGTCTGATTTTTTAAAGAATTTATTTGCAAATTATGGTGGAAAATAAGTATTTGGTCACCTACAAACAAGCAAGATGTCTAGCTCTCACAGACCTATAACTTCTTCTTTAAGAGGCTCCTCTGTCCTCCACTCATTACTGTAGTAATGGCACCTGTTTGACATTGTTATCAGTATAAAAGACACCTGTCCACAAACTCAAACACTCACACTCCAAACTCCACTATGGTGAAGACCAAGGAGCTGTGAAAGGACACCAGAAACAAAACTGTAGACCTGCACCAGGCTGGGAAGACTGAATCTGCAATAGGCAAGCAGCTTGGTGTGAAGAAATCAACTGTGGGAGCAATAATTAGAAAATGGAAGACATACAAGACCACTGATAATCTCCCTCGATCAGGGACTCCACGCAAGATCTCATCCCGTGGGGTCAAAATGATAACAAGAATGATGAGCAAAAATCTCAGAACCACATGGGGGGACCTAGTGAATGACATGCAGAAAGCTGGGACTAATGTAACAAAGGCTACCGTCAGTAACACACTACGCCGCCAGGGACTCAGATCCTGCAGTGCCAGACGTGTCCGCCTGCTTAAGCCAGTACATATCCGGGCCCGTCTGAAGTTTGCTAAAGAGCATTTGGATGTTCCAGAAGAGTATTGGGAGAATGTCATATGGTCAGATGAAACCAAAGTAGAACTGTTTGGTAGAAACACAACTCGTCGTGTTTGGAGGAGAGTGAATGCTGAGTTGCATCCAAAGAACACCATACCTACTGTGAAGCATGGGGGTGGCAACATCATGCTTTGGGGCTGTTTCTCTTCAAAGGGACCAGGGTGAATGATCCGTGTACATGAAAGAATGAATGGGGCCATGTATCGTGAGATTTTGAGTGCAAACCTCCTTCCATCAGCAAGGGCATTGAAGATGAAACGTGGCTGGGTCTTTCAGCATGATAGTGATCCCAAGCACACCGCCAGAACAACGAAGGAGTGGCTTTGTAAGAAGCATTTCAAGGTCCTGGAGTGGCCTACCCAGTCTCCAGATCTCAACCCGATAGAAAACCTTTGGAGGGAGTTGAAAGTCCGTGTTGCCCAGCGACAGCCCCAAAACATCACTGCTCTAGAGGAGATCTGCATGGAGGAATGGGCCAACATACCAGCAACAGTGTGTGCCAACCTTTTGAAGACTTACAGAAAACGTTTGACCTCGGTCATTGCCAACAATGGATATATAACAAAGTATTGAGATGAACTTTTGTTATTGACCAAATACTTATTTTCCACCATAATTTGCAAATAAATTCTTAAAAAATCACACCATGTGATTTTCTAGATATATTTTCTCATTTTGTCTCTCATAGTTGAGGTCTACCTATCATGTCAATTACAGGCCTCTCTCATCTTTTTAAGTGGGAGAACTTGTACAATTGGTGGATGACTAAATACATTTTCCCCACTATACATATATCTAAAATATAACTTTTTTTTTTTTTTACTAGAGCTATAAATATCACAAAATTATGGATATTTTTAGATGTGATATGCCACCCGAGTTAAGCTAGGTTTTTTTTTACGAATTTTGACACACCGAGCTTAAAAGCTTAGCCATCACAGACCTAGACAATCATTTAAAGCTACAGTGTGCTGTATATTTTTAATCTCCAGCCCATAAGCACTGGCATAGTGATACCTTAATGTTTTCCTAAACTTTTAAAACTATTTTTTATGTCACAATTCAATAATGCAGAATTTACTCACACAGAGAGCAGAAAGATAATCTTCTAATGAGTTATCTCCTTACAGACCTGGATAATATTTCATTTGATAATTCAGTTCTGTAAGGAGCTAAGCCTGTCTCTTAACGGTTTAACCACCTCTCCTTGTCTGTTTGCTCCCTGTGTATGGACCGCTGGAATACAAATTTCTTGAGTGCTTTCAGATACACTGCTCAGCGCAGAAGAAGGGGTGGGAAATAAGAGGAGAAACAAACACTTTTCTCTAATTAAATACATTAGTTTACTATTGTAATCTGCATTATTTATTTATGAAATAAAAAAAAAGTTTTAAACATTTGGGTACACTTTAAGGTGAGTTCATTCACCCAGTGTCTTAGTCTTATATCGTCACAGAACTGGTCCATTGTATGGTGATGTCATTGACAGACTGACTTGCTGTTTCACATAGCAGCTAGAAGTCCCTCTTTGCTATGCACGTCTATGAGAGTCTTACATAGAAAAAATGATTTCATGATGCTGTGTGAATCTTCAAGCCAGTCTGATTATAATCACATGACCATTCTGGGGACCCATTTGGCAGCCATGTAAGAAGGGGCCAGATGAATAAACTTACCCTTTCATTATCCTCAGTACTAATGGAAAGATTAAACATTTACATCAGACTATAACTTTAAAGTAAAAGAATGTGATATAATTAGAGATGAGCGAATCGAAGCTGCAGAAGTGGAATTAGATCCGAATTTCAGGAAATCTTCAATTCGCCACGATTCTGGATTTCTTCACGCTTCGATGCATCGAATCGCATTTTTTTATAAATTGGCCGCCGCACATCTTAGGACAAGGGGCAAAGGACTCTGGGAGCGTGGGATCACCCACAATGCCAAGCATGCTGCTAATCAGCAGTCAGCTGGACCTGTGATGTCACAGCCCTATAAAAACCCTCGGCTATTTTAGGTACAGTCATTTCACATCGCTATTACTGTAGGGACAGAAGTCACCAGGATCTAGGGAAAGACTTAAAAAACAGATATAAGTTCAGGGAAAGAGTTTTAGAACTGTAGGGAAAGGATAGGGGGAGGAATTGAGAAAATTATTTGGGGTGGTTGCAGGGTCATTTACAGCAAGAATTTGCAGCATAATTCACATTGCAGCATTCACTGCCGTTATACTGCTGCTCATTACTCATATCTGTGTCTTCAAGATGGAACACAACAAGCCTTTTGCAATGCAGTACAGCAAAAAACAGTGAATTATCATACACTAATATCTGCACGTATCTGTAAAAAACTCCTTTTTAAAGGCGTTTATTATAAGGGGCTTATTCACTGTTCTTCCACAGCATAACATTACATTTGTCAGTACTATTGTGCCATAGAAAACTGAATTATCATCCAATAATATCTGCACGTATCTGTAAAAAACGCCTTTTTAAAGGCGTTTATTATAAGGGGCTTATTCGTTCTTCCACAACATAACATTACATTTGTCAGTACTATTGTGCCAAAGAAAACTGAATTATCATCCAATAATATCTGCACTTATCTGTAATAAACGCCTTTAACATGGGGAAAGACATAACGACCATATTTGCCATTTTGTTACCAGTATAAAGTTGCAGGCCATTTTTAAAAACAGTATTGTCAATAATAATTCAATAATTCTTTGCGGTTATTATCACTTATTTAAAGGTGTTTATTAGTGTCTAAACCCATAAGGAGGCCCATATTCGCCATTTTGTTCCCATTGTGCTGATGGAGCCAATACTGTTCCTACCACCCCTACCCCCCTCCCACAGCTGCCATGCCAGTGCAAGTTGAGCACTCAGGGGCACTCCGGTCAGACATGCGAGAGGATGGATGATGGTGCAGATAGGCAGCGGCCAACTTGCTACATAGCATGTCTCTATAATCTGTAGGTAGAAACAGCCTTAGGAGGCTATATAGTGAATCAGTGGCATAGTGTGGTGAGGCAGCATGGAACATTTAATCTGCTGCATCAGGCATTGGTGGGTGGAAATCCTGGCTGATCCATGCCTGATTCATCTTCACAAAGGTCAGTCTCTCCAAATTTTGGGTGGACAGGTGAGTTCACCTTGCAGTAACTATGGCCCCCGCCACACTAAACACCTGCTCTGATGCCACACTACTGGCCGGGCAGGACAGCTTTTCAAGGGCAAACTCAGCCAGTTGCGGCCACAAATCCAATTTGTCTGCCCAATAGTCCAGCGGATCTTCGATGATGGGTGGCAGGGTGCACTCTAAGTATGCCACCACCTGCTGGTTCAGGCCAATGCTATACAGAGCTAACTGAGCTAAGCAATGTGGCACATTTAGTTTGGGCTAACATTTTTCAACTTGCTAGACATGTAGGTGTGGATTCTCAGGGACATGGCTTAAATGATCCACAAAGTGCCAAAATTGCTCCAAAATAGTAAGCCAACTAAAAGGTGGTATAAACTTAAACTAGGCAGGATATGCCAGATTTATCATCCAGCATCAGCCACTGTGATAAATGTGGCCAAAGTCTACATTGTCAAGACTGTGAAGTAAATCTGGGTCAATGTATCTAGGTATAACTGAATGGGAGACATCTTAATGTAAAACATATCTAAAACGGAAAAAGCAGGAACACAGTGGTTTATTGAAGCAAAAAAAAAAAATTGTATGGAAATGTGCTCCTCATAAAAAGAGAGAAAAGACCCCCACAGACACAAGTAAACATTGTGACTGTGGTTATATGCCACCCAATTTGACAATGTAACGTTCACCATTGCCTCCAGTGCTGCAGTAAAGGTTCAAATGATGGCAAGTTTTTATGCTTAACATTGCAATGTTAAAGATATAATGTGATTTTTAAGTAGAAAGGAATATTTTACTATTGTACAAATAGAATTGATGAACAAGCATCTAAAAATGTTATAGAAGAAAGCCATTTTGGGTAGTGACAAACACTATAATATATTGTGAGTACTAGTATAATTCCAAACCATGTATATCTGCTGTCATGGAAAAAAAATTACAGATAATAATAAAACAAAAGATAACAGATACTTTCATCATTAGTCCTATCATATTATCTAATCAAAGGATATATATCTGTGTTGATCTCTCCGTCATAATAACAAGTCTAACCAGTAAGCTATGATATAGGTAATGAAAAAGGACACCAATTAGAACATACTGTACTCACCACCGAAAAACAAACTTTGAATATGATCTGAATATGATGCATGACTTAGAGACTTAGTCATTGATTGAAAAGATCAATGCATAAATCGGTCAGCAGAGTTACTTAACCATAAAACTGAAAATAAAATGTTTAACATGTATACACCAGCATCATGACTTTATGTCAAACTATTTAGTTGCTTTGTTAGTCAGTAAGCACAATTTTTCTAATTATGTAACATTATTGTGCAAAACTTCAGCTGTAAGTCTTGCATTCGACAAAAATGCTTGCCATGACATACCAATGGAGCAGAGTAAGAGGCTATAAGGGATGATGCGAATGTGCAACCTGTATTCTTTACCCAGTTCTGTGATGTAACAAATGAGATGTTATCCATAACTTCTGCCAATAGTTATAGTCACATCCATCACAGGATGGTAAAGGATTGCCTTTCAAGGAAACTCGGTATGACTAATTCTAATGAGTGTCTCCTTTTTAATCCTGTGGATAGGTCATCAGTATCAAATACCTCCAGATCCTGGAAAACCCCTTTAAGTCCCTAACTGGCACTAACAGCCTCTTAATAAATCAGGCACAATTCCCATGGTCCAGAATGAAAATCTATGACAGTCAGGAACCGGTGTAAATTTCCTATATATCTCATGCCAGTTTTCTGGCATGGGTTGTAGTCATTTTTTTATGGCCAAGAAATCCTTTCCTCGAACCCTCTTGTTCTCTTTTGGGGAAAAAAAGTGGTGCATCTTAGGTGCAAAAAACTGCTGTATGCCAAAGATGTACTGCAACTATACCCCCTGCAGTAAATTCCCCGCAGTATGTATGATTAAAAAACATGTTGGTGTCACAATACAGTAATCAGACAGAGCTGAAAATACATACGTAGGTGATTGTAACCAGTCAGTGCAGGGAGTTCCTACTCAAGCGTTAGAGTATGCTTGTTACTGATATTGGATTGAGCCCCAAAATCAGCAGCAGATCTCACCTTGATTCTGCCTCCCATTGTTTTCAATGCAGTTTTTTTCCAGTACAGATTTAATGCAGCTTAGAAATAATGTCTACTTAAAAATATGGAGACTGGGTAGGCCACTCCAGGACCTTGAAATGCTTCTTACGAAGCCACTCCTTCGTTGCCCTGGCGGTGTGCTTGGGATCATTGTCATGCTGAAAGACCCAGCCACGTTTCATCTTCAATGCCCTTGCTGATGGAAGGAGGTTTGCACTCAAAATCTCACGATACATGGCCCCATTCATTCTTTCATGTACACGGATCAGTCGTCCTGGTCCCTCTGCAGAGAAACAGCCCCAAAGCATGATGTTGCCACCCCAATGCTTCACAGTAGGTATGGTATTCTTTGGATGCAACTCAGCATTCACTCTCCTCCAAACACGATGAGGTGTGTTTCTACCAAATAGTTCTACTTTGGTTTCATCTGACCATATGACATTCTCCCAATACTCTTCTGGAACATCCAAATGCTCTCTAGCAAACTTCAGATGGGCCCGGATATGTACTGGCTTAAGCAGGGGGACACGTCTGGCACTGCAGGATCTGAGTCCCTGGTGGCGTAGTGTGTTACTGACGGTAGCCTTTGTTACGTTAGTCCCAGCTTTCTTCAGGTCATTCCCTAGGTCCCCCTGTGTGTTTCTGGGATTTTTGCTCACCGTTCTTGTAATCAGTTTGACCCCACGGGGTGAGATCTTGCGTGGAGCCCCTGATCGAGGGAGATTATCAGTGGTCTTGCATGTCTTCCATTTTCTAATTATTGCTCTCACAGTTGATTTCTTCACACCAAGCTGCTTGCCTATTGCAGATTCAGTCTTCCCAGCCTGGTGCAGGTCTACAATTTCGTTTCTGATGTCCTTCCACAGCTCTTTGGTCTTCACCATAGTGGAGTTTGGAGTGTGACTGTTTGAGGTTGTGGACAGGTGTCTTTTATACTGATAACAATGTCAAACAGGAGCCATTACTACAGGTAATGAGTGGAGGACAGAGGAGCCTCTTAAAGAAGAAGTTACAGGTCTGTGAGAGCCAGAAATCTTGTTTGTTTGTAGGTGACCAAATACTTATTTTCCACCATAATTTGCAAATAAATTCTTAAAAAAATCAGACAATATGATTTTCTAGATACGTTTTCTCATTTTGTCCCTCATAGTTGAGGTCTACCTATGATGTCAATTACAGGCCTCTCTCATCTTTTTAAGTGGGAGAATTTGCACAATTGGTGGCTGACTAAATACTTTTTTTTCCCCACTGTTCCCTGCACTTTGTAGGTTCACATTTGGCATATGCCACATGAACTTATGTACCTACTTAGACTTTTGTCTGTGGTTCAGGCTGGTGGAGGTGATGATGATGCCCTGCCACACATGCATCTATTTAAATGGTTTTTACAGGCTTACAGATTGATGGCCTATCCTTAGGATAGGCCATCAAAGACTGACAGTGGTTCAACACCCAGAAACCCCACCGATCAGCTGTTTGAAAAGACTGCAGTCAGGAAAGCACTGCAGTCTCTTCACTGAAAACCAAGTACAGTACATTGTATAGTAGCTGTGATTGGATTTGCAGCTCAGCCCTATTCAATGAATGCCAACTGAGGCTTGCATAATTGAAACAGCATACCTGAGTTTTGTTGTCATGTACTTCTCTCTATGGCTACAGTTTACATTCTCCTAACTTCATCTAATATATCTTCTAATGTTCACTTCCAGCGGGATAACACTCCATTTCACAAACTTGTAACTTGCAACACCCCTTTAAAAAGCTAATCTGAATATAGACATCCCGCTATACACATAACATGGTATTAGGTCAACTTTTAACAGCTGCTGTGGAGTACTTAGATAGAGGTCCAGTCCTGGTTTATACCAACTGGTTGCAGTGATAGCAAAAAAAAAAAAAAAAAAAAAAAAAAGGGGGTGGGGAATTGATGCAAGGGTTGTTAAATGTATTGGTAACCAAACACCATTGCCTTCTGTCTGGGGGGGGGGGCAATATCCAGTACCATAATGGAGCCCCTCTTTTCAGCAGACATTGACATAAAGTGTAATACAGTGCTGGCCAAAAGTATTGGCACCCCTGCAATTCTGTCAGCTAATACTCAATTTCTTCCAGAAAATGATTGCAATCACAAATGCTTTGGTAATAATATCTTCATTTATTTTGCTTGCAATGAAAAAACACAAGAGAGAATGAAAAAAAAAGTCAAATCATTGATCATTTTACACCAAACTCCAAAAATGGGCCGGACAAAAGTATTGGCACCCTCAGCCTAATACTTGGTAGCACAACCTTTAGACAAAATAACTGCGAACAACCGCTTCCGGTAACCATCAATGAGTTTCTTACAATGCTCTGCTGGAATTTTAGACCATTCTTCTTTGGCCAATTTCTCCAGGTCCCTGAGATTGGAAGGGTGCCTTCTCCAAACTGCCATTTTGAGATCTCTCCACAGGTGTTCTATGGGATTCAGGTCTGGACTCATTGCTGGCCACTTTAGAAGTCTCCAGTGCTTTCTCTCAAACCATTTTCTAGTGCTTTTTGAAGTGTGTTTTGGGTCATTGTCCTGCTAGAAGACCCATGACCTCTGAGAGAGACCCAGCTTTCTCACACTGGGCCCTACATTATGCTGCAAAATTTGTTGGTAGTCTTCAGACTTCATAATGCCACGCACACGGTCAAGCAGTCCAGTGCCAGAGGCAGCAAAGCAACCCCAAAACATCAGGGAACCTCCGCCATGTTTGACTGTAGGGACCGTGTTCTTTTCTTTGAAGGCCTCTTTTTTTTTTCCTGTAAACTCTATGTTGATGCCTTTTCCCAAAAAGCTCTACTTTTGTCTCATCTGACCAGAGAACATTCTTCCAAAAAGTTTTTGGCTTTCTCAGGTAAGTTTTGGCAAACTCCAGCCTGGCTTTTTTATGTCTCTGGGTCAGAAGTGGGGTCTTCCTGGGTATCCTACCATACAGTCCCTTTTCATTCAGACGCCGACGGATAGTACGGGTTGACACTGTTGTACCCTCGGACTGCAGGGCAGCTAGAACTTGTTTGGATGTTAGTCGAGGTTCTTTAGCCACCATCCGCACAATCTTTCGTTGAAATCTCTCGTCAATTTTTCTTTTCCGTCCACATCTAGGGAGGTTAGCCACAATGCCATGGACTTTAAACTTCTTGATGACACTGTGCACGGTAGACACAGGAACATTCAGGTATTTGGAGATGGACTTGTAGCCTTGAGATTGCTCATGCTTCCTCACAATTTTGCTTCTCAAGTCCTCAGACAGTTCTTTGGTCTTCTTTCTTTTCTCCATGTTCAATGTGGTACACACAAGGACACAGGACAGAGGTTGAGTCAACTTTAATCCATTTCAACTGGCTGCAAGTGTGATTTAGTTATTGCCACCACCTGTTATTTGCCACAGGTAAGTAACAGGTGCTGTTAATTACACAAATTAGAGAAGCATCACATGATTTTTCAAAGGGTGCCAATACTTTTGTCCACCCCCTTTTTATGTTTGGTGTGGAATTATATCCAATTTGGCTTTTTGACAATTCTTTTTGTGGTTTTCCATTGAAGACAAATTAAATTATTATTACCAAAGCATTTGTGATTGCAATCATTTTCTGGAAGAAATTGAGTAGTATCTGACAGAATTGCAGGGGTGCCAATACTTTTGGCCAGCACTGTATACATATATATATATATATACACATACTTTTTGGAGTTTGGTGTAAAATGATCAATGATTTGACTTTTTTTTTTCATTCTCTCTTGTGTTTTTTCATTGCAAGCAAAATAAATGAAGATATTATTACCAAAACATTTGTGATTGCAATCATTTTCTGGAAGAAATTGAGTATTATCTGACAGAATTGCAGGGGTGCCAATACTTTTGGCCAGCACTGTAGATACTTCCATTATGGACATGTCTGGCATTTCATCTCTGCTAACAATATGGCAGCTCTCTGAAGAGAGACCATACTTTAGTGTCGTAATAAAAAGATAATTTAAATAAACCTCAGGCAGACAAAGATCTTAACTTTAAAGATGTAAATAAATGTGTTTCCAATATCTATATGTGCTGGTAATTCTTCCAGTGAGTAACATGTTTTTTTGAGCAGAACACTACAGACTGAGGATTGTTTTCATTGGCATTTGATATGTGCGTGGGTTGCAGGGTGATAAAAAACACTTGCTGCACTGAATTTATGCACGGTTCTAGAATCACAAGTACTTTGGTTTTAGTGAATTCCTTCATGGTATTCCTTACTGTTTTATCTGTCATGTGATATATTTTCTAACCTTTGATACAGTAATTTTCATGGGCATAGGGGCAGATTTATTAATTAAACAGCTCGGTTCTGTGAATATAGCTTAAGAGTACGGCCCCACGTTGCTGAAACGCAGCTGTTTTTGTTGCAGATTTTGCTGCGGTTTTTTGAGCCAAAACCAAGAATGGCTACAAAAGCAATGGGAATATACAAGAAGTACTTATATTTCTACCTTCTGCTCAATCCACTCCTGGCTTTGACTCAAAAAACCGAAGCAAAATCTGCAACAAAAAAAGCTGCGTTTCTGCACTGTGGGGCCTCAGCCTAAAAGTGAATATCGTGGAGGCAGATGCTGGAAGATAAATTTGGTATATCCTTAGACTGTTTATTCTATTAGTGCTGCAGTTCTGCTGCACAATGTTTGCTGCATCTAATGCCACTCCCCGTTGTCAAACAAGGCAACAAATTGTGTAAAACATACAACGTGGCAGATTTATTAAAATGCTGTAAAAGCTAAATTGTCTTAGTTGCCCATAGCAACCGATCACAGCACAGCTTTCATTTTGTATTCTGATCCAGAAAAATTAAAGCTGCATTGTGATTTGTTGCCATGGGCAATTAAGATAGTTTTGCTTTTAGACCATTTTAATAAGTCTGCTCAATAAATTTGGCATGTAGGCCAGTATTTTGGCACAGAGACAAAGGGGGAAATTTATCATTAGGAGAATTTTGAAAGTCAGTGGGTAGATTTATTATGCCTTGTACGCCAAAAGAAAACCCAAAACACAAAATTGCAACTTTTTTAAATCTGCGCCACCTTCTCAACTTTCCTGCAAAGGAGGCGAGGCAAAGGTGGGCAGGGGACATATTTACCATAATTTACGCCAGAAATCTGGTGTAAATGATGGGGGAAATGTACATCAGTTATGAGCTGGTGGCGCACAGCTCAAAGAGGGTGTGCCTCATTTATGAAGAGGTGTGCTCCTCATCAAATATGAGGCACACCTGACGCCGGGGCTATGAGGACTGGTGTGAGTAACGCCAGTGTTTATAAAGCTGCCCAAGTTTTTCTGAAGTCTGGTTTAGTGTAATTTGCACCAAATTTATCAAATGCCACATTATGTTTGATAAATTAGATCTATAAGCCTGACACAACTGTCCTGAAATGTTACTCCACTTTTTATGTCACCTACTGACTGGAGTGAGTTTGCCACAATTTTTGCAACTTTTTAACAAGTCGCAGTTGATAAATCTAGAGTACAGACAGCAAGCCAGACTAATGCCCACTTTTCCATACACTTTTGAAAAGTGGAGTGAGTGGTGCAGAAATCAAAAATGGCAACATTTTTGTTCAAATGAGCTACTTTGCAACTTTTTTATGCAAGAATTTTGGAGTGCAGAATTTGATAACTTCCCCCATAATTCTTAATTTAGTTTAGTAAATTTGGCAAGTAAAAGTTTTTTTTGTGCTTTTTTGTTTTGTTTTTAGAAATGGCTGTGAATACTCACCTCATTGTGCTCTGTCTGGCCTCTGCTTCCTGGACTCTCTTGACACACAGAAATTGATTGGCTACAGCAGAGACCTGCCTGACCCACTAATGGCTGAGTTGCATTTCCTGTGTGTCAGGACTAAATAGGAAGCAGACACTGGCTGGGGATCCAAACAGCAATGAAAGAGGAGTGACAAAGGATTGGTATGTCTTTAACCTTTTCTGAGTGGATTCTAAAAAAACGATAGCCAACCTTTACACTGCAGAGACAAAGCTCCCACCCAGGCACCTTAAAAACCCCCTCCTATAAAACACTCGTACACAAGAGTTAACCTTTAGGTGGACGGTGGTCAGCCACAGCTTTTATTAATTAATTATTCATTATTTTAACATAATTGAACAAACGGTGACGTAACATACATCATAACTTGTAAACACATACCTCATCTGACGTTAATCAATCAGGTAAGGTATGACGGGGTGTGCCAGCCACTGGACTCCCAGTGGGCATGTCCACCTTCAAACCAGTCTCCTCACCTTCCATGAACCGCCAGCTGTGACTTGAATGGAATCAACTCAGCACTAGAAAGAAAAATAGAATCAGAACATTGTACCAACACGGGAAAAAAAGGGGAGGGCAAGAGGCTTGCTGTGCAGGAAAGAGGAAGAGGTGAAGCAGTACAGACATAGATAAATCCCAGATAGAGACCACCTAGCTAGAGAAGGGGGGTGGAACTTGTGATAGAGCTAGGGTAGACCACAGAATACTTAACATGAGTTGGAAATATCCCCCCTTGAACAAAATGATCTGCCTGACAATGTGAAGGATCATAATGAACTTTTTATAATTTTATACTTTTATATCGGTTTTATATTTTCATATCTGCTTAAGATGTATTGTGTGTAAAAAACATTGTTATCCTTAAAGTTGAATATTAGATGTGGTTGTTTATGTTTGAAACTGAGTGTAATGTAATGTTACACTACCAGATAGTGCCTGCATACCAAAGTGAGAATCCTTTGTCCCAAAAAGACATGTGCTTGGCTTGCTGCTAGAAGACACCTCCCTGAATCACAGCGCAAGACAGGAGATGGCTGACCATATACGGAACTGCTTATATCTGTTATCTGTGCATTCAAGATATACTACACCAATTAGGATTGAACATGAAGACTTACATTGCTATGTTAACCCTTTCCTATACTTGCTGCTATATGAACTTATGTTGCCTTATGTTGCAAAAGTGGGCAGGGGACATATTTACCATCATTTACGCCAGAAATCTGGTGTAAATGATGGGGGAAATGTACATCAGTTATGAGCTGGTGGCGTACAGCTCAGAAGAGGGTGTGTCTCGTTTATGAAGAGGTGTGCTCCTCATCAAATATGAGGTACACCTGACGCCCGGGCTATGAGGACTGGCATGAGTAACGCCAGTGTTTATAAAGCTGCCCAAGTTTTTCTGAAGTCTGGTTTAGTGTAATTTGCACCAAAGTCTGCATACCAAAGTGAGAATCCTTTGTCCCAAAAAGACATGTGCTTGGCTTGCTGCTAGAAGACACCTCCCTGAATCACAGCGCAAGACAGGAGATGGCTGACCATATACGGAACTGCTTATATCTGTTTATCTGTGCATTCAAGATATACTACACCAATTAGGATTGAACATGAAGACTTACATTGCTATGTTAACCCTTTACTATACTTGCTGCTATATGAACTTATGTTGCCTTAATAAAGTATGTCAGTGCGCCCTTGTATTCGGCTAAGAAAGAGGGTTCATACCAACACTCTTTGTCTGGTGTCAATGCCTTGCCGCTAGCACTTAACTCATATCAATTAGGACAACTGTAAGAGACAGCCAATGTTGTCTTAAGCTTCATTTGTCTGTATAAACTGTTAATGTTGAATGTATTTCTGTGATTCTGTTCCTTTAAGACAGCAGCCATTGTAATTGTGACATGATGCTGGAGTGACTCCCCCCCCTTTTATGTCAGCCTGCCTGTTCTGCAGACAGAGTGTGAGCAGAGAAGCAGGAAGTGACGAGACAGAGAGCAGCAGCCATCTTGGCAAGTGTTGTATTGAACTGGTGTGGAGATTTTTCTGTACAGCTAAGCTGTATCTTGGTCCAGAGACAAACAGAGTGTAAAGAGACAACAGGACTAGTGAGTCCACGTGAAAGGAACTGTGCTCAGTGGCTGATCAGTGAGACTGACATTGTGACTGTGTATATGGATACCACAGATAGAGACTCGCAGTGCTGTTGATGTACTGGACGGCACCTGCTAAATCCCGGCTTACATCCCAGCTCAGTGTATGGATTCGGCAGGACTGTCAGTGTGCTGAGTGGAATCTGCTGTTGGATTACATTGCATTCAGTTGGTTTCCCTGTCTGTTAAAGAGGACTTCATTTCTCCCAAGATCCTGATAACCGTGAGGAGAGGACGCTTCACTATAAAAGAAAGGACCGACTTTGGGCCCCACCGCGCGCTTCTACGGACTGTAAGCGGTCCACCTGGACCACTGGGGAAAAGGGGGTGCACCCAAATGTGAAGTCAGGGTCAGTTAGGGATAGTTTTGAGTATATTGTTCATTCAGTGTCCATACTGCAGAAGTGGACAGAGTAAAAGTAGAAACCATTGCAGAATTTGCCTTGAAATTGTTCATGCTATATTGTATATTTTGCTTGTCTTTATCCCTGTCATTTTACCTTTAACTAGCCTTTATTAACTTATAGTAAATATATATTTTTTTCTTGAACTACCGCGTGTGCGTTCATTTCTGGTTGCGGAGTCCAAACCACCTGCCTTGCTCTCGGTTCACAAATTGGCGTAGTCGGCAGGATCCGCTTACCAGAATGGACGGTGACGCACCCGTTAGAGAGAATGGTGCTGGAGGAAGAATGCCAGCAGGGGCTATAATGAGTCAGTTAGCTAAATTTGATGGCAATAATATGTCAGTGAGTATGTGGGTGGAACAGATACGAATGATACAGCGAATGTACCAGACCGCACCAGAAGTACTAGTAGAGCTAGCAATATTGACATTACAAGGGGATGCTAAGACCACGGTGATACTGAGGCCATTTGAACAAAGGCAGACATTTGAGCAAGTAGTCCAGATTCTAGAAACCATCTATGGAGAAACTGCATTGCTGGGGTCTCTGCAGGCTCGGTTCTTCCAGAGGGTACAACAGGAGAATGAAAGCCTTCCCCAATATGCAAATGCCCTACAAGAACTGCTCCGAGATATTCAAAGGAAGGAAAGAGGGGGGCTCGCCAGCCTTCTGTAACCCTGATCGGACTCTCCGTGACCAGTTTGTCCTGGGGATACGTGACGGCAGTTTAACTGTGACTATGCAGGATTTTATACGACGAGAGACTGATGCTAAATTCCATGATGTACAGGTAGAGGCCATCTCCCGTGCCAATAGTATGGTCCCGAGGCCGCAGACCGCAGTTGGAGTTACTTTGTCACAGGGGGCTAGTTCTGGCTCAGAGACAGTAGAAAAAGGGACGGTTAAAGAAATTCTCACAGTAATGCAGAAACTGCAAGAACAAATGGAACACTTGCACACTCGTTGTGATGAGCAGTCTATGAAAATTGCAGACTTCCAGAAGACTGGAGATGAAAGGGTGAGCCATCCACATCCAGCAAGTCAGAATCACCCACCACCCCGCTGGAGGGGGTGAGGATAGGACCTACCGAAGGGGTCCAAATCATTTAGTGCAGTGCTCAGGAGAAATCGAAGGGGCTTACCGAAGGGGCCCAAACAGATGGCCAGAACGACGGGGGATACGCTGCTGGGAGTGTGGACGGATGGGCCACGTTGCTGCTAGATGTCCAGAGCAGCGACAAACTTATGAGAGACCGCCGTTAAACTGAAGTCCCCTGCTGCTGAAGGGCGTGTAGTAGGGGAGACTGACAAGGAGACTATGTGGGGAGAATGCCCTGATGATGACCTGATCGCTGCAAGTCCTGTCATACAGGTGGAAATGGAGGGTATTCCGGTTACCGGGATGATTGACACGGGTTCCCAAGTAACGACCTTGAGTAGAGACTGTTATGAACGGTACTTCCGGCAACATGTGAAATATGATCCCCATACATTCGTACGAGTGGTCGCAGCTAACCAGTTACCAGTTCCGGTCGTGGGAGTGGCCTGGATGAATGTCCGGGTATGTGGCCAAGATCTAGGTAGGAAAGGCATTGTGGTGGTACAGGAGTCACATGAAGTAAAGGTCCCTGTCATTTTGGGGATGAATGTGTTAAAAGAATTAGATCAGATCCTCTTTGAAAAGAAAGGTCACGGTTATTGGAAAGAAACCACCACCCATCGGCCTACTCAAACAGCTTTCCAGCGGCTGATCCGGACATGTGGCTTACAGAAAAGTTCAGATGCACAGCGTCCTCTGGCTCGAATTTCAGTTCCTTTGCATACAAAAGTTACACTGCCACCCAGTCGGGAGACAATAGTGTCCATGCCCGTAGGCACCTGTCGGAAACTAGAGGGCATAGCTGTGTTGGTAGAACCACTGCAGGCAGCCGAAGGAGGTGTTGATCTGCTAGTGGCCCGTTCCTTGGCAATAGTTCGCAATGGAAGAGTACCACTTCGATGTGTAAACACTCAGGACCAGAGTGTGGACCTGACCCCAGGGAGGCTGCTGGCTAACATCTATGTGACTCCGGAGGAAGTAAGGAAAGTAACTCCAATGCAGCTGAAGCCGACTGAAAGGGATGAGTGGACCGTAACTGTGTCCATGGGAGAAGATGAGGAACCCACCTCTGAATGGAATGGCTGTGCAATTCGAGAACAGATGAAGATGGATGTAAGTTCATGTTCTCTGGAATGGGTGCAGAAGGTAGATGAGCTGTTGTGGGAGAACCAAGCCACCTTTGCACGGTATGCTGAAGATTTTGGATGTACCACAGGGATCTACCATGAGATTCCCACAGGAGACACCCCTCCAATTAGAGAGCGCTACCGACAAATTCCTCCACAGTTGTATCAGGAAGTGAAAGAACTGTTAGCTAAGATGCTACAGGGTGGGATCATCCAAGAAAGCCAGAGTCCCTGGGCGGCTCCTGTGGTGTTAGTAAGAAAAAAAGATGGGTCCATCCGATTTTGCGTAGACTATCGGAAGTTAAACGCTTGCACCGTACGAGATTCCTACCCCTTGCCACGGATTGAGGAGTCCCTCTCAGCGCTAGGGAGAGCCCGGTACTTCTCCTCACTAGATCTGGCTAGTGGGTATTGGCAGGTGCCGATGGCCACAAAAGACAAGGAGAAGACGGCATTCATCTTGCCCATGGGACTATACGAATTTAACCGGATGCCCTTCGGGTTGACAAATGCACCCGGAACGTTTCAGCGGTTGATGGAGAAATGTCTCGGTGACTTCAACTTTGAGTTCACTCTCATCTACTTGGATGACATTATAGTGTATTCTGCGACCTTTGAAGACCATCTCCACCAGTTGGGGCAAGTATTTCGAAGATTGCGGGAACATGGGCTCAAATTGAAACCCAGTAAATGTCGGTTGTTCCAATCTGAAATTGATTACTTGGGTCACCGCGTATCAGGAGAAGGGGTGAGACCATCAAGAGACAAGATAGCGGCTGTTCAAGATTGGCCGATACCGACTACCCTGCGAGAAGTGAGGGCGTTCCTTGGAGTAGCCGGTTACTATCGACGGTTTATTAAGGATTTCGCCAAGGTAGCAGCACCACTTAATGCTCTCCTACGAGGCACATCCGGTGGTCCAAAGAACCGGTCCGTGAAGTGGGGACCTGAACAGGAACAAGCCTTCCAGGCATTGAAGGATGCACTGACAACAGCCCCAATCTTGGCATATGCTGATTACCACTTGCCGTTCCAGCTATATACAGATGCAAGCCTGTATGGTCTTGGAGCAGTGCTTTCCCAGCTTCAGGATGGCCAGGAGAGGGTCATAGCGTACGGCAGCCGGTCTTTGAGAGATTCCGAAAGAAACCCCGAGAATTATAGTTCATTTAAATTGGAGCTGTTGGCACTGGTATGGGCCATGACCGAGAAATTCTCTGAATATTTGACCGGTGCTGAAGTTTTAGTACTGACTGACAACAACCCACTAGCTCACCTGGAAAATGCCAAGCTCGGGGCGTTAGAGCAGAGGTGGATAGCCCGAATGTCTACATTCAATTACCGCATTAAGTATCGGTCCAAGACAGAGAACCAGAATGCTGACGGACTTTCTAGGGTAACTGCCCAGACCCCCACAGAAGACGTGGATCATGAGTTGGAGCATGTGGAGGTGCCCGATTTCAGCAGATTTTCACAGGCCTTGACCGCCACTAATCAGTTTGAGATGGAGGGGACTGAAATGGCTCCTTTCTTTGGTCCCTCACGACAGGAATGGGCACAGATACAACAGACCCATGAGGGGCTGGCGCAGATGATCAAGTGTGTTGAGAAAGGCCAGAAGCCCTGTAGAGAGGAAAGAGAACGACTGACACGTGAGATATTATCTGTTTTGAGTCAGTGGGAAAAGTTGGAGATGAAAAATGGAGTGCTATGCCGAAAGGTCTATTTACCTTCTGAGATCGACATTCGATACCAAATTGTGGTGCCTAGTGAACTGGCTCGCTCCTTGGCAGTTGAGGCTCATAATAAGAATGGACATTTTGGTCATGAGAAGACCTTTCGTTGGTTACAGCGACTGATTTACTGCCCTGGTCTTCGTCAAATGGTCGAAGAAGTATGCCGCAGCTGTCGAACTTGTGAGATCCATAAGGCAATAGAACAGAGAGCTCCCCTGCAAACCATCGTGACCCAGGAACCTTTAGAAATCGTCATGATAGACTATCTAATGGTGGGCCCATCCAATAGCGGACACCAGTATTGCCTCGTAATGGTGGATCACTTCACCAAATTTGCGGTGGTAACCGCCACCAAGGACCAGACAGCTGAGTCAGCAGCTCGTGCTCTGTGCCAAGATTTCATTCGAGTATATGGGTGCCCCCAACGCATCCACTCCGACCAGGGCGCCTGCTTTGAGGGACACGTAATGAAAGAAGTTCAACGTATCTACGGGATAAAGAAGTCGCACACGACTCCATACCACCCTCAGGGAAATGGGGCCTGTGAAAGATTCAACAGAACTCTGCTACAGATGCTGCGGACTCTGGAGGAAGACAAGAAGTTACAGTGGCCTCAGTTCTTGTCTGAAATGGTGTGGGCCTATAACAATCAGGTCCATTCTACAACGGGGTACTCTCCTTATACACTTCTCTTTGGGCGGTCTGGGCGAAGTATAGGAGAATTACAGTTGAATGATGTGGATGGGTTCCCTCCGAGGGATCCAACCTCTTGGGTGCGGGCGCACCGGCAGAGACTTGAGATGATCCATCGATTGGTGCGGCAGCGCCTGCAAGAACATCCCCATCCTGATAAGACCCCAGTGCAAGAAGCACCATTGCAACCAGGCGACCTGGTGCTAGTTCGTGTCAAGAAACCCCAAGGGAAATTGGAAAGCAGATGGGAGGCTTTGCCGTATCGTGTTGTTGGCCGCAAGTATGCGAATGGGCCAGTGTACCAGGTCCAGAAAGAAGGAACTGATTGTGTTCGAGTACTTCACCGAAATATGTTGCGCCTGTGTCATTCTGAAGGGACAAATCACGATGGGCCTGCCAATGTGAATGAGCTCCCACAGTCAGAGAATGGAGGTGCGGAATGGGCCTCCGACGAGGAGGATGATTGTTGGCCAATCCCTGCTCCTGGGGATGTTCCACCTGTGACTACTGTATCTCCGGCCTGTGCCCCCTCTGGTGCGGAATCCGCTGGTCCTTCTCAGCCCATAGCTGCAGCACCCCATAATATACCACCGGTCCTCAGACGGACCACTAGGCCAAATGCTGGTATTCCCCCTGTTCGGTATGCGCAGGATGAGTTTGTTTGGCCTGCCATACATCGGTATACTACCACCCTGTGCATAAAAGTACAACCCTCTGGATATACAGTCATAGGCAGGGACTGCCAATCTTAAAGTGGGGGGGAATATGTAAGAGACAGCCAATGTTGTCTTAAGCTTCATTTGTCTGTATAAACTGTTAATGTTGAATGTATTTCTGTGATTCTGTTCCTTTAAGACAGCAGCCATTGTAATTGTGACATGATGCTGGAGTGACTCCCCCCCCCTTTTATGTCAGCCTGCCTGTTCTGCAGACAGAGTGTGAGCAGAGAAGCAGGAAGTGACGAGACAGAGAGCAGCAGCCATCTTGGCAAGTGTTGTATTGAACTGGTGTGGAGATTTTTCTGTACAGCTAAGCTGTATCTTGGTCCAGAGACAAACAGAGTGTAAAGAGACAACAGGACTAGTGAGTCCACGTGAAAGGAACTGTGCTCAGTGGCTGATCAGTGAGACTGACATTGTGACTGTGTATATGGATACCACAGATAGAGACTCGCAGTGCTGTTGATGTACTGGACGG
Organism: Leptodactylus fallax; assembly: GCA_947044405.1. Taxonomy (NCBI): domain Eukaryota; kingdom Metazoa; phylum Chordata; class Amphibia; order Anura; family Leptodactylidae; genus Leptodactylus; species Leptodactylus fallax. Next base: position 8,951,533 of record CAMRHE010000024.1, read on the forward strand.
CACCTGCTAAATCCCGGCTTACATCCCAGCTCAGTGTATGGATTCGGCAGGACTGTCAGTGTGCTGAGTGGAATCTGCTGTTGGATTACATTGCATTCAGTTGGTTTCCCTGTCTGTTAAAGAGGACTTCATTTCTCCCAAGATCCTGATAACCGTGAGGAGAGGACGCTTCACTATAAAAGAAAGGACCGACTTTGGGCCCCACCGCGCGCTTCTACGGACTGTAAGCGGTCCACCTGGACCACTGGGGAAAAGGGGGTGCACCCAAATGTGAAGTCAGGGTCAGTTAGGGATAGTTTTGAGTATATTGTTCATTCAGTGTCCATACTGCAGAAGTGGACAGAGTAAAAGTAGAAACCATTGCAGAATTTGCCTTGAAATTGTTCATGCTATATTGTATATTTTGCTTGTCTTTATCCCTGTCATTTTACCTTTAACTAGCCTTTATTAACTTATAGTAAATATATATTTTTTTCTTGAACTACCGCGTGTGCGTTCATTTCTGGTTGCGGAGTCCAAACCACCTGCCTTGCTCTCGGTTCACACAACCACAGTTACCTGGGGGACCTGGTCAATTGGCCCACATAGGGTCATGACCTTATCAACAGCACTAGAGGGAGGGGTGACTAGCTCTGACTTAACAGCAAAATTAAGCTCTACAGTCCATGAGACCTTTCTTACGCAGTGCAGTCACCACTAAAACTGCAATGACATTGGTTATCTGAAATACTTGTAAATACAATCAGTGTTTGTCAAATGCATCATATTTATTAAGCCTTCTTTTACTGACACATATGATAATTCTTATTTATTTCCGAAAAAGAAGGTATGGCTTTCATTTCGCACTCCATGTCTTTGGTTCATGGAAATATACAATGATGACAGAGTAAGTTTAGCAACAAATATATATTATTCAAATTATGATGTATCATTTCCACTTGATAATTCTTTAATCTTTTATACCTGTGAGGAGCGCTGTGTGTACCTACTAACTGTATTAATATCTTACATCTGAATACTGCTTCTAATACCAGGCACACTGCTCTTAGTCCAAATTCACACATTGGGGCAGATAAACTAAAACTGTCTAACTTTTAGACAGTGCAAACATAGACTAGACCATATTACACTGCACCAGATTTTCCAAAGTGACTAATGCTGTTTGAAAATCTGGTGCAGTTTTACACTGTCTAGTCTAATGTTTCACCACTTATTAATTGGCATAGTTTCTGGCAAACGTTTTGCACAATGGTGGAAAATATTAGAAAGTGTCTAAAACGCATAGAAAATGAGGTGAAAAGCAAATGCAGCAGTTTTTTGGAGAAAATTACGCCAGAATTCTGGTACATATTTATTAGTTTATCTGCCCCATTGTGTTTCACAGTGCGGTGCAGTTTAGGATGATCAGAAAAGCCTTTTGACAAACTTTCTTTTTTTTTGGTAATTTACAGGTTACATATTATAACACAGTAGGGGTTTTCCGTAGAGGATGTACTAGTACCAATGAGAAAATACTTATTATTTTCAGTGAATTTAGGCATCCAGGTGCACTTTTTGCTGTATTACTATTGGTTCATGTGAACTAGTCTTTCTGAAATTGTTAGATGTCCTTGCTAGGAATTAGTACTACTTTTCCCTTCTCTCCCCACCTACTGTATGTAGCTTCTTTTATTCACAGTGCAATCTCTACTGAAATGGCAGCCTTGTGCTTTTCCGTTGATCATCTGCAGAAAGCTGACCTTTGGTGGAACTAAAGGTGCCATTATAATCTATGAAGCACATGTATTAATATACTATTCAACCACTTGTGAGAATTATTTACTCTTTAAGGCCGGGGACCCATGTGGCATAAACATTGCGGGAAAAAACGCGGCATTATACAGTCACTGCAAAGACTGTACACATTGCAGAAAAATACGTACAGCGGAAATTAGATTTCCAAAACCATTGCGTTTTTGGAAATCGCAGAATGTCAATTATACCTACAGAAATACTGGTGGTTTCCATATAGGTATAATGGAAGCAGAAAGTCCGCAGAGGAAACCTCTGTGGATGCTCTGTGAAAAGCGCTGCAGGAAAAACCGCGATGCGTTTCTGCTGCGGTTTATCCCGCATCGCTTTTTTGCTTCGGCCCACACAGAGAATTCAATTTCTTAGACATATGCCACTCAGTATTATTGGTAATTTTTTTTTTATTCATTTAAAGAATCAATCAGGAAGTTTACATATATTAGGAAATTGATGTAAATGCTGTTCCATAATAAAGGAAATGAAAGGGGTATTTAAAAGGGTTCTAGCACTACTGTCCCAGTGCTCCTGATCAGTCTTTGTTTACAGTGCTTCAGCAATGATGTGTCCAGCCACCTCACATAACCACTGAGACCAATTATTAGCTTAAGTCATCACATGGGGTAGTTGGGTATGCCAAGACCGCAGCACTGAAGCAATGGTGTTGGAGCAGTGGGAGATTAGAGAGGTGAGTAAGGCATCTTTTGTTATATTATAATCTCCATTTTTTGGGAGAAAATCAATTTAACCAGAAGGAAACATACAATTTGTACAGGTCACACTGATTCCTATGCACCTATATCAGGGGTAGGCAAGCCTTGGCACTCCAGCTGTCGTAAAACTACAACTCCCAATATTGCTCAGCTGTTCTTGGAACTCCTATGGAAGTAAATGGAGCATGTTGGGAGTTGTAGTCTCACAGCAGCTGGATTGCCGAAAGTTGCTGACTTCTGACCTAGATCATCTAAAGTTAAAGGGATTTCCAAAACTAGTAATACATGACTGCTTACTTTTAAATAAAACAAAACACCACTCCACAGGATACACCTGGTTTTGCGATTCATCTCCATTCACTTCAATGTTGAACTCAAAAACTAGACACAGCCAATGGACAGGTGTGGCACGTTTTTGGATGAAAGTAGCCAGATTTTTCTAATATGATATATGAATTTATTTGAGGGTTCTCACTTTGTAGTGCTTCTTGGGGAGTTCATAGGTTTTTCTGTGACATGGAGGAGATATATGGGTCATCAGCTATTTTGTATTACTGAACAGAAAAATAGCAGGGTGAAACGGTATCATTTTATGATGTCATGTGTCCTTCACTGAGGCCGCTGATTGGCTTCAGTGGTCACGTGCCATGGGCACTTCCGCCAGAAGACAACAAAGGACCGGCAGGACCGGACTGTGCTGGAAGGCACAGGGGAAAGGTATGATTTTTTTTTTCCACCTCCCCCGGCTATTTAAAAAATAATTCTTTGCCATGACAACCCCTTTAAGTACTAGCTGTAACATAATTAGAGATATCTCTAGTTAAGGACACAGTTGGGAATGTGATTTTATATGCAGCATGAACTGCTGCATATGAAGTTCAAATTCCTGCCTGTGTTTTTAATTAGTGATATCTCATATATATCCTTTTGCGCCACAGCCTTTTTTACGGTTTTCATTCTTTACTCCCTGCCTTCCAAACCCCATAACTTCTTTATTTTTCCGTTCACAGAGCCATATGAGGGCTTAATGTTGGCAGGACAAAATTTACTTTATAATGGTGCCATATACAGTGGGGAAAAAAGTATTTAGTCAGCCACCAATTGTGCAAGTTCTCCCACTTAAAAAGATGAGAGAGGCCTGTAATTGACATCATAGGTAGACCTCAACTATGAGAGACTAAATGAGGAAACAAATCCAGAAAATCACATTGTCTGATTTTTAAAGAGTTTATTTGCAAATTATGGTGGAAAATAAGTATTTGGTCAATAACAACAGTTCAGCTCAATATTTTGTTAGATATCCTTTGTTGGCATTGACGGAGGTCAAACGTTTTCTGTAAGTCTTCACAAGGTTGGCACACACTGTTGCTGGTTTGTTGGCCCATTCCTTCATGCAGATCTCCTCTAGAGCAGTGATGTTTTGGGGCTGTTGCTGGGCAACACGGACTTTCAACTCCCTCCAAAGGTTTTCTATGGGGTTGGGATCTGCAGACTGGCTAGGCCACTCCAGGACCTTGAAATGCTTCTTACAAAGCCACTCCTTCGTTGCCCTGGCGGTGTGCTTGGGATCATTGTCATGCTAAAAGACCCAGCCACGTTTCATCTTCAATGCCCTTTCTGATGGAAGGAGGTTTGCACTCAAAATCTCACGATACATGGCCCCATTCATTCTTTCATGTACACGGATCAGTCGTCCTGGTCCCTTTGCAGAGAAACAGCCCCAAAGCATGATGCTGCCACCCCCATGCTTTACAGTAGGTATGGTGTTCTTTGGATGCAACTCAGCATTCACTCTCCTCCAAACACGATGAGTTGTGTTTCTACCAAACAGTTCTACTTTGGTTTCATCTGACCATAGGACATTTTCCCAGCACTCTTCTGGAATATCCAAATGCTCTCTAGCAAACTTCAGATGGGCCCGGATATGTACTGGCTTAAGCAGGGGGACATGTCTGGCACTGCAAGATCTGAGTCCCTGGTGGCGTAGTGTGTTACTGACGGTAGCCTTTGTTACGTTAGTCCCAGCTTTCTACAGGTCATTCACTAGGTCCCCCCGTGTAGTTCTGGGATTTTTGCTCACCGTTCTTGTGATCATTTTGACCCCACGGGGTAGGATCTTGTGTGGAGCCCCTGATCAAGGGAGATTATCAGTGATCTTGTATGTCTTCCATTTTCTAATTATTGCTCACACAGTTGATTTCTTCACACCAAGCTGCTTGCCTATTGCAGATGCAGTCTTCCCATCCTAGATATGTTTTCTCATTTTGTCTCTCATAGTTGAGGTCTACCTATGATGTCAATTACAGGCCTCTTTCATCTTTTTAAGTGGGAGAACTATGGGTGATACCAAATTTATATAGTTTTATTTGTTTTAACCCCTTGAAAAAAAGAAAAACTATGCAAATAAAATTGTTTTTCTTTGAATCGCCATATCCTGACGCCTGTTTCTCTTTTATATTTTACGTGTACGTGTTCGGCTCTTTTTGTTTTTTTTTTTCTGCTATGGCGTTCACCGTATGGGAAAAATATTATTATAGGTTTGTAGACCAGCTGTTTTCAGACACAGGGATACCTAATGTGTATGTGTTTCACAGTATATTATATATATATATATATATATATATATATATATATAAATAATGTATAATCCTACGGAAAGGGGGGGTGATTTGAATTTTTAATTCCTGTTAAATATAGATATGAATTTTTTTTTTTTTTACTGTATTTATTAGACCCCCTGACCACTACTTGTATTACAGGTTGCACAGAGCACCCTTTATTACAAGTGACTGAGATACAAGTGACTGAGAGACAAGCCTTCAATAGGCTCCAACCAAACAAAAAACCACCAGGAACATATACCAATGAAAATAAAAATGAATATTTATTGAAGTAATATATATAAAATAATAAGACTACATAAGACAGACAGCCATAGCAGCACAAAAGACAACAGAATAGGGAAGGATATAAAATATAACCAACCTCAACTGAAGTGACGGACGCCGGTGATATACAATAAAATAGTGGTGCCCATGTGCTACCACAAAAATGACGCCGGTTAGCTTTGACCGAGGCACCAGAGGCCTTAATGCCCATGATAAGTGCGGCACTGATTGCAGGCATTAGTGCCGGGTATTTGCTGTATAATACAGCAAAGAACCAGCGGATATGGCAGCCGCTCCAGAGCTGATTTAAATAACCGACATCCTTCGTAATGGCTGTCTTCTGATACCAGAACCATTTTTCTAGGTGGTATAAAACCAGAGATACAGCTACACCCGTGGACAAAATTGTGGGTACCCCTCGTTTAATGAAAGAAAAACCCACAATGGTCAAAGAAATAACTTGAATCTAACTAAAGTAATAATATATAAAAATTCTATGAAAATGAACAAATGAAAGTCATATCACAAGGCATTATGGGAAAGGAGCTGGGAGCTCATGCGCCCTCTGTTGGATGTAACAGATCCTCAATTTGCTTTTGACCCACTGAGTCTTGAGACAGCAAAAGAGATTTTAGCCAAGCCAATTTCATTTATCTGCATACAGCGCCATTTCAGGATTGTTGTCCCTCATCAGTGCAGAGCAAAATGAACTGGCTGGCTTTGTGGGAGGCAATGAGTGGGTTATGGACAGAGACATCTCGCCTTGAGGAGAGCACCAGTGAAGGTGTGTAGAGTTTTAAATTGCCTTTTGCCCTCTACTAAGCATCTACATATCACAAGGCATTATGGGAAAGGAGCTGGGAGCTCATGCGCCCTCTGTTGGATGTAACAGATCCTCAATTTGCTTTTGACCCACCGAGTCTTGAGACAGCAAAAGGGATTTTAGCCAAGACAATTTCATTTATCTGCATACAGCGCCGTTTCAGGATTGTTATCCCTCATCAGTGCAGAGCAAAATGAACTGGCTGGCTTTGTGGGAGGCAATGCGTGGGTTATGGACAGAGACATCTCTCCTTGAGGAGAGCACCAGTGAAGGTGTGTAGAGTTTTAAATTGCCTTTCGCCCTCTACTAAGCATCTACATCCTGAAACGGCGCTGTATGCAGATAAATGAAATTGGCTTGGCTAAAATCCCTTTTGCTGTCTCAAGACTCGGTGGGTCAAAAGCAAATTGAGGATCTGTTACATCCAACAGAGGGCGCATGAGCTCCCAGCTCCTTTCCCATAATGCCTTGTGATATGTAGATGCTTAGTAGAGGGCGAAAGGCAATTTAAAACTCTACACACCTTCACTGGTGCTCTCCTCAAGGAGAGATGTCTCTGTCCAAATGAAAGTCAGACATTGCTTTTCAACCATGCTTCAACAGAATTTTTTTAAAAAAGAAAACTCATGAAACAGGCCTGGACAGAAATGATGGTACCCTTATCTTAATATTTTGTTGCACAACCTTTTGAGGCAATCACTGCAATGAAACAATTCCTGTAACTGTCAATGAGACTTCTGCACCTCTCAACAGGTATTTTGGCCCACTCTTCATGAGCAAACTGCTCCAGTTGTCTCGGGTTTGAAGGGTGCCTTTTCCAGACGGCCTGTTTCAGCTCCTTCCAAAGATGCTCAATAGAATTTAGGTCAGGGCTCATAGAAGGCCACTTCAGAATAGTCCAATGTTTTCTTCTTAGCCATTCTTGGGTGTTTTTAGCTGTGTGTTTTGGGTCATTATCCTATTGCAAGACTCATGACCTGCGACTGAGACATTCTCCCAGAAGCTTTGTGGCTTGTCAACATCTAGTTTGGCAAATTACTTTTGTCAGATTCAAGTTATTTCTGTGATCATTGTGGGTTTTTCTTTCATTAAACGAGGGGTACCAACAATTTTGTCCACGTGTGTATTTGAAGTGACTTATCCACCCTTTGCTAAATGCTTCTGCCCTGCATATTTACAGCACAAATGTGTATGGGCTTTCCCTAGTAACTGCTCAGTTAGAGGGTTGCTGAGGAGAATGTTACAGCCTGTTTTATAATAAAAAAGGAAGGTAGATAGGTTAATAAAGTATATTATAAAAATGGTCACCAAACAACCCCTGACACAATAGCAAAATAAAAAAAAGGGAGTTACACTTTAAAGCTGTAAGCTGTTTGTTTCAAGGTGTTGAATGTTATCATCTGTCACCTCTAAGGAGAGGTAACAAATACAAGTATTGGCAAACAAATATAATTAGCTGGGAGTATTCCATAGTATTACTCACTGCTGTCATAAGAAATATTTATAGTACTCTTTCACTGTTTGGAAATTGTGTCATTGACAGCTATTTAAAACATTTGAACAGAGAGTAGAGCCAAGTCTTCACTGCGTAATGGTCCATTAAATCCATGCTACTGAGTGTGGTTTTAGAGCTCATAAAATATGAAATGATTGCAGTCTTTAAATTAATTTAGAAATGTTCATTTAAAGAATTTATGAAATATTTTCTATAATTTTATTGTGAATTTCTATTATAAACTACTTAACCCAATAAAATCCAAGCACTGAACACAGTACTTGCTCTTGAGCTTTAAGCCCGCGCTGTTGTAAATATACAGTGCTTCTTTAATCTAGCAGGAGGAAGTCAGCTGAGGACCCCAAGGATAAGGCATAAACTGGATTATACACATTTTTGTCTTCACCTTCCCAGCCTACATAATACTTAGTGATTGCTTAAATAATTAATAAAATGGCAGCAGTGTCGTTGCGTCTATTTGCGAGATATACTTTAAATCATGTGATCTATTTCCAAATATAAAACAACTATTCATAAACTAATTGTATAAGTGAATATAAAAAAATATTGTACTCTAGCAAACTCCTATGGTGTTTTACTTTCTCCTTTCTTCTGTCTGTTATCTCTAATAGAACCTCTATCTAGAGTGAAGACAGAATGTCAGTCAACACACAGATCAAGTTACACCAAACATTAAAGTCTTGGAGAAAGGAGGCAGGAGGAGGGGGCTGTTTGATAGAGACACACACAAAGTCAGCTAGTAAGTGATTTATTGTCTCACTTTTTAATGTGGTAGATCATCAGCTTAGGCTGTGGTGAATCCCATCCACACCTATAAAAAAATAAGCGCTGCGATTTCCAAAACAGTTGCGGCTCTGGAAATCGCAGCATGTCAATTATACCTATGGAAACGCTGGCAGTTTCCCTATAGGTATAATTAAAACAGAAAATCTGCAGAGGAAACCTCTGCAGACTTTCTATGAAAAGCGATTCTGGAAAAACTGTGATGTGTTGACACCGCTTTTTTGCTGTGGGACACTACATAGGGTCTTAGCCTTACTCACTAAGTAAAGAAGCGCTAGCAGCATCCTCTTCCTCCCTTCTCAATATATTTTGATATTAGCTTTGGTGTTTTCTAGAAGTGAATGGAGCGGTGTCCACCAATGTGCACCACCAGTGTCGGACTGGGATGTCTAGGGCCCACCAGTGGAATTGTTTCTAGGGGCCCACCATCAGGACCCCTGCAGATCAGCGGTACCGAGACAGGGCGGCTAAAGGTAATAACATGTTGGGAGCCACGCTGCTCAACCACTATACCATGTGCACCACTGCACTACCTAAACCTACTGCTACACCTTGTATGGCAAGTAAGCAGCGTGGCTCCAAGAATTGTTACCTTTACCTGTAGCCGCACTGTCCTGGAAAAGCTGATCTGCAGAGGTCCTGGCTGTTGTATCATCGCAGATGTAATATTGATGGCCTATCCTAAGGACAGGCCATCAATATTAGAAAGATGGATAAATCCTTTAAAGAGGTTGTCCAGGCATTGGAGCAACCAATGTAGCTGGCGGGAGGTGTAAAGTAAAAAAAAAAAGTAAATTAAAAAGCATACTCACCTGTCCCCGGCGCTCCGTTGTCCGCTGTCAGTGTCCATTCAGTCTCGTGCCGGCGACTCCTTGCTGGGAGTCCTGCACCTCATGTGATCGCTAAGACCAATTAGGTACAGGATTTCCAGAAATGAGGCGCCGCCATGAGACCGAACAGACACAGGCAGGGGACATCGGGGTGCTGGGGACAGGTGAGTATGCTTTTTTTAAAAATTTTCTTATTTTCACACCTCCCTGCCGACCGACACAGTGGTCGCTCCAGTTTATGGACAACCTATTTTAAGGGGTTGTCTGGGCCAAATATTTCTATGGTCACTTCACTGGTCCCTCTACATAGTGGCCTCTTCACTGGTCCCCCATACTGTATGGGGAACAGTGATGGGGTCATTATATTGTGTGGGAGCAGTGATGGGGGCTGACATCCTGTGGGGGGGACATTAAACTGTGTGGGGCATATTAAAGGGGTTGTCCAGGGTTAATCTTTTTTATGGCCTATGCTCAGGATAGGCCATAAATACCTGATCGGTAGGGGGCTGACACATGGCTCCATCAGCTGTTCAGAGCCACTTCCGCAGCCCGTTCTGTACACAACACAGGGCCGGAAGCAGAAAGCTCCATCCACTGTATAGCAGTCCGGCGCCTTCACTGCAGTTCAGCTCCTACTGACTTTAATAAGTGCTGAGATGCAGTGAAGGTGCCCAGCCCCTATACAGCGGATAGAGCTTTCTGCTTCTGGCCCTGTATTGTGTACAGGACGGGCATCAGAAGTGGCTCCATACAGCTGATCGGTCCGTGGTCAGCCCCGTACAGATCAGGTATCTATGGCCTATCCTGAGGATAAACCATAACAAATTATGCCTGGACAACCCCTTTAATATACCCCCCAGGGCCCCCCTAATGCGCCACACTTTAAAGAGGTTGTCCAGTATAATTTTTTTTCTTTTTTAATAATTAGTCCGGGGGAGGTGAATCTCGCCTACTCCCTCCCCCCCCCAAAAAAAAAAACACACTAAACATATTCACCTGTCTCCGGTGCTCCGGTGTCCTCCCAGCACGGTCCGGTCCTGCAGCTCCGCTGTCTTCTTTTTGCCGGAAGTCCTCACTGGCTGTGACGTCCCAGGTTCCTTCCCTTAGGTCGCTGATTGGCCTCAGTGGTGACATCACAGGTAGTCATGTGCAGAGGGAACTTCAGCTGGAAGAAAACAACAGAACTGCAGGACCGAACCGCACTGGGAGACACTGGGGACAGGAAAGAAAGTTTGGGGTTTTTTTTGTTTTGTTTTTTTCACCTGCCCCGGCGTAATTAAAAAAAAAAAAATGAAGGAGCCACTGTATGGAGTATAAGCTTCACAGTGGCCCCCACCCAGTATTATAAGCTTCACAGTGGCCCCCACACAGTATTATAAGCTCCACAATGGCCCCCACCCAGTATTATATGCTCTCTACAGTGGCCCCCACCCAGTATTATAAGCTCCACAGTGTCCCCCACCCAGTATTATATGCTCTCTACAGTGGCCCCCACCCAGTATTATATGCTCTCTACAGTGGCCCCCACCCAGTATTATATGCTCTCTACAGGGGCCCCCATCCAGTATTATAAGCTCCACAGTGGCCCCCATCCAGTATTATATGCGCCCAACAGCCCCCCTCTGCTTCGGTGCTATTATTATACTTTGGGGTCTCCTCAGACCCCAAAGTATAATAATTGGAGGCCCAGGGGAAGTGATTAAAAATAACAAACATTCATACTCACCTTGCCTTACCTTTCCTTGGCATCCTCGCTCCATCCTGCTGTCTTCAGGCCCTTTTCCGACGTCGCTGCTGAGGCCTGTGATTGGGCCTCAGCGGTCACGTGGGGGCGCACTGACGTCATTACGCGGCCGCGCCCCATGTGACCGCTGGGGCCTAATCACAGCCTTCAGTCATGACGGAGGGGCGCCGGAGAGATCGCTGCGCCCAGGAGAGGTGAGAATATGTGTTTATTATTTTCAGTCACCTCCCCTGGGCTGCCATCTATTGGAAAGGGGCCTGCAATATGCCAATAACAGTATGTATAGCGGTCGGGGAACCAGGCTTTCCCCGACCGCTATCATAATGGTCCGGGGCCCCGGCCATCTCCAGCTGGCCGCGGGTCCCATACACCGCTGAGCCCGGTCGCGGTCGCACCCCCTGCGACCGCGATCGTTACGCCTCTGGACAGGGGCCCGATCGGGATGGTCAGGATCCCGATCAGGCCCCCATGACATGAGGACTAATAGTCGGGGCTCGGGGCCCACCGGTGGATTCACCGGTTCCCCGGTGGGCAAGTCCGACCCTGTGCACCACTGTTCCATGTAGTAAATTATATTAAATGTAACGGAAAATGGTGCACACTCGAGGTTTGCAACTTTTTTATGCCAGAAGTCTGGCGTAGTTACGATAATAAATCTCCCCCAGTAAGATGTTCAGTGGTCTAGGAGTGGCTGTGGATGTTGTGTATCTGGACTTTCAAAAGCATTTGACACTATACCGTATATAAAAGGTTGAGGCATAAACTAACAATAGTCGGACTAGAGGAAAACCTGTGTAACTGGGTTAATAACTGCTCAGTAAGAAAAAACAGAGGTTGGTTGTTGTTAATACATGGGTACTTGAACCACCTTTTTTTTAAAAAAAAACAAACAAAAAAAAAACAGCTTTATTAATGACACTGAAGAAGGGTTCCTCAAAAGCCCAATATTTTAGAATGTTTGCTTGGAAGAAATTGATAGAAAAGGTACCTGATTGGGCGCTATAGCCACAAGGTCTCCCTTGTTTTATTTAGCGGAGAACTGTCCATAATGCCCAGAGTAAGAGACTGGTTGTGGGCATTAACTCTTCAGATGCCTTGGTCAAATGTGACCAAGTCAACTGTAAAGTGCTGCATGGAGGCCGCCATGTTGGGGAGGATTGCCACCCTCAGGAGTGAGAACCAGGGGTAGTAATATGTTACCATGACAACCAAGAGCCTACATAAGTACTAAAACATAACAAATACCATATAAATTTGGTACTGCCGTGATCTTACCCTCCTGCATAGTAACATGTATAGGTAACATTTCATTTTTGCTGCACAGTAAAAAACAAAACCCAGAGTATGGCACAAATGCATTTTTTTTCCTAATTTCACCCCCTTCTACATTTTTTTCCCAGATCTTCGGTACATCATACATAATATTAAGTTACAAGCCTTCATCTGTGACCTGAAAAATTAATGGCTTTTGGAAGGTGGGGAGTTAAAAAAAAAAAAAAGAAATGACTAAATCAGAAAATGGCTGTGGGGTTAACCTCTTCACATCACAGACATTTTTTTTTTTTTAATTTGTTTTTTACTACACACATTCCAAAAGCCATAACTTTTTTGTCCGTTCACAAAGCCGTATGTGGGCTTATTTTTGGAAGGATAATTTGTACTCCATAATGATATTGTTTAATATTCCATAAGAGGTAGCAGAAAAAAATCAGGATGGGGTAGAATTAAGGGTAAACTGCATTTGTTCCATTTTCTTACGGGTTTTGTTTTTCTACGGAGGCCACTGTGCAGTAAAAATGACATGTTCAGTCGCCATATTTTGACACCCGTCATTTTCCATGTATGGAGCTGTGTAAGGCATCTTTTTCTGCAGCACAAGTTGGAGTTTTTATTTATTACATTTTGTGGAATGTCCAATGTTTTCATCACATTTTATTAAATTTTTTTTAGTGAGCTGAAACAGTGATGGTAAAATTGCAAGCCTCAATAGAAATATACCTATGACAGGCCTGGGAGACTGAGACGGCTCCCATGATCTCACCGCACAGATGACACCCCGAAAAATGAAACTAAAGGGGTGGTGAGAGGGGGAGGCGACACAGGAGGGGGACTGTTTGGCTGATCAGGGTTTTTTTTTTTTTAAAGTGTTAATGACCACGATCAGAGCGCACATGATTATGTTGCCAGCTCTGCTTCTGAGCAGGTGCCACATTTAAAGTGACATGTCGACAGGGGTTAAAGACTCTCTCCTCACGTACACAGTATTAAAGACATGGATTGGACATAAATGAGAACAATACATATCACTTGAGTTATTCAAATGGTAAGTATGTAAGAGACAGCCAATGTTGTCCTAAGCTTCATTTGTCTGTATAAACTGTTAATGTTGAATGTATTTCTGTGATTCTGTTCCTTTAAGACAGCAGCCATTGTAATTGTGACATGATGCTGGAGTGACTCCCCCCCTTTTATGTCAGCCTGCCTGTTCTGCAGACAGAGTGTGAGCAGAGAAGCAGGAAGTGACGAGACAGAGAGCAGCAGCCATCTTGGCAAGTGTTGTATTGAACTGGTGTGGAGATTTTTCTGTACAGCTAAGCTGTATCTTGGTCCAGAGACAAACAGAGTGTAAAGAGACAACAGGACTAGTGAGTCCACGTGAAAGGAACTGTGCTCAGTGGCTGATCAGTGAGACTGACATTGTGACTGTGTATATGGATACCACAGATAGAGACTCGCAGTGCTGTTGATGTACTGGACAGCACCTGCTAAACCCCGGCTTACATCCCAGCTCAGTGTATGGATTCGGCAGGACTGTCAGTGTGCTGAGTGGAATCTGCTGTTGGATTACATTGCATTCATTGGGTTTCCCTGTTAAAGAGGACTTCATTTCTCCCAAGATCCTGATAACCGTGAGGAGAGGACGTTTCGCTATAAAAGAAAGGAACGACTTTGGGCCCCACCGCGCGCTTCTACATACTGTAAGCGGTCCACCTGGACCACTGGGGAAAAGGGGGTGCACCCAAATGTGAAGTCAGGGTCAGTTAGGGATAGTTTTGAGTATATTGTTCATTCAGTGTCCATACTGCAGAAGTGGACAGAGTAAAAGTAGAAACCATTGCAGAATTTGCCTTGAAATTGTTCATGCTATATTGTATATTTTGCTTGTCTTTAGCCCTGTCATTTTACCTTTAACTAGCCTTTATTAACTTATAGTAAATATATATTTTTTTCTTGAACTACCGCGTGTGCGTTCATTTCTGGTTGCGGAGTCCAAACCACCTGCCTTGCTCTCGGTTCACAAATTGGCGTAGTCGGCAGGATCCGCTTACCAGAATGGACGGTGACGCACCCGTTCGGGAGAATGGTGCTGGAGGAAGAATGCCAGCAGGGGCTATAATGAGTCAGTTAGCTAAATTTGATGGCAATAATATGTCAGTGAGTATGTGGGTGGAACAGATACGAATGATACAGCGAATGTACCAGACCGCACCAGAAGTACTAGTAGAGCTAGCAATATTGACATTACAAGGGGATGCTAAGACCACGGTGATACTGAGGCCATTTGAACAAAGGCAGACATTTGAGCAAGTAGTCCAGATTCTAGAAACCATTTATGGAGAAACTGCATTGCTGGGGTCTCTGCAGGCTCGGTTCTTCCAGAGGGTACAACAGGAGAATGAAAGCCTTCCCCAATATGCAAATGCCCTACAAGAACTGCTCCGAGATATTCAAGTGAAGGAAAGAGGGGGCTCGCCAGCCTTCTGTAACCCTGATCGGACTCTCCGTGACCAGTTTGTCCTGGGGATACGTGATGGCAGTTTAACTTTGACTATGCAGGATTTTATACGACGAGAGACTGATGCTAAATTCCATGATGTACAGGTAGAGGCCATCTCCCGTGCCAATAGTATGGTCCCGAGGCCGCAGACCGCAGTTGGAGTTACTTTGTCACAGGGGGCTAATTCTGGCTCAGAGACAGTAGAAAAGGGGACGGTTAAAGAAATTCTCACAGTAATGCAGAAACTGCAAGAGCAAATGGAACACTTGCACACTCGTTGTGATGAGCAGTCTATGAAAATTGCAGACTTCCAGAAAACTGGAGGTGAAAGGGTGAGCCGTC
Organism: Leptodactylus fallax; assembly: GCA_947044405.1. Classification (NCBI taxonomy): domain Eukaryota; kingdom Metazoa; phylum Chordata; class Amphibia; order Anura; family Leptodactylidae; genus Leptodactylus; species Leptodactylus fallax. Next base: position 8,966,738 of record CAMRHE010000024.1, read on the forward strand.
CATACCCAGAAAATCAGAATCACCCACCACCCCGCTGGAGGGGTGAGGATAGGACCTACCGAAGGGGTCCAAATCAGTTAATGCAGTGCTCAGGAGAAATCGAAGGGGCTTACCGAAGGGGCCCAAACAGATGGCCAGAACGACGGGAGATACGCTGCTGGGAGTGTGGACGGATGGGCCACGTTGCTGCTAGATGTCCAGAGCAGCGACAAACTTATGAGAGACCGCCGTTAAACTGAAGTCCCCTGCTGCTGAAGGGCGTGTAGTAGGGGAGACTGACAAGGAGACTATGTGGGGAGAATGCCCTGATGATGACCTGATCGCTGCAAGTCCTGTCATACAGGTGGAAATGGAGGGTATTCCGGTTACCGGGATGATTGACACGGGTTCCCAAGTAACGACCTTGAGTAGAGACTGTTATGAACGGTACTTCCGGCAACATGTGAAATATGATCCCCATACATTCGTACGAGTGGTCGCAGCTAACCAGTTACCAGTTCCGGTCGTGGGAGTGGCCTGGATGAATGTCCGGGTATGTGGCCAAGATCTAGGTAGGAAAGGCATTGTGGTGGTACAGGAGTCACACGAAGTAAAGGTCCCTGTCATTTTGGGGATGAATGTGTTAAAAGAATTAGATCAGATCCTCTTTGAAAAGAAAGGTCACGGTTATTGGAAAGAAACCACCACCCATCGGCCTACTCAAACAGCTTTCCAGCAGCTGATCCGGACATGTAGCTTACAGAAAAGTTCAGATGCACAGCGTCCTCTGGCTCGAATTTCAGTTCCTTTGCATACAAAAGTTACACTGCCACCCAGTCGGGAGACAATAGTGTCTATGCCCGTAGGCACCTGTCGGAAACTAGAGGGCATAGCTGTGTTGGTAGAACCACTGCAGGCAGCCGAAGGAGGTGTTGATCCGCTAGTGGCCCGTTCCTTGGCAATAGTTCGCAATGGAAGAGTACCACTTCGATGTGTAAACACTCAGGACCAGAGTGTGGACCTGACCCCAGGGAGGCTGCTGGCTAACATCTATGTGACTCCGGAGGAAGTAAGGAAAGTAACTCCAATGCAGCTGAAGCCGACTGAAAGGGATGAGTGGACCGTAACTGTGTCCATGGGAGAAGATGAGGAACCCACCTATGAATGGAATGGCCGTGCAATTCGAGAACAGATGAAGATGGATGCAAGTTCATGTTCTCTGGAATGTGTGCAGAAGGTAGATGAGCTGTTGTGGGAGAACCAAGCCACCTTTGCACGGTATGCTGAAGATTTTGGATGTACCACAGGGATCTACCATGAGATTCCCACAGGAGACACCCCTCCAATTAGAGAGCGCTACCGACAAATTCCTCCACAGTTGTATCAGGAAGTGAAAGAACTGTTAGCTAAGATGCTACAGGGTGGGATCATCCAAGAAAGCCAGAGTCCCTGGGCGGCTCCTGTGGTGTTAGTAAGAAAAAAAGATGGGTCCATCCGATTTTGCGTAGACTATCGGAAGTTAAACGCTTGCACCGTACGAGATTCCTACCCCTTGCCACGGATTGAGGAGTCCCTCTCAGCGCTAGGGAGAGCCCGGTACTTCTCCTCACTAGATCTGGCTAGTGGGTATTGGCAGGTGCCGATGGCCACAAAAGACAAGGAGAAGACGGCATTCATCTTGCCCATGGGACTATACGAATTTAACCGGATGCCCTTCGGGTTGACAAACGCACCCGGAACGTTTCAGCGGTTGATGGAGAAATGTCTCGGTGACTTCAACTTTGAGTTCACTCTCATCTACTTGGATGACATTATAGTGTATTCTGCGACCTTTGAAGACCATCTCCACCAGTTGGGGCAAGTATTTCGAAGATTGCGGGAACATGGGCTCAAATTGAAACCCAGTAAATGTCGGTTGTTCCAATCTGAAATTGATTACTTGGGTCACCGCGTATCAGGAGAAGGGGTGAGACCATCAAGAGACAAGATAGCGGCTGTTCAAGATTGGCCAATACCGACTACCCTGCGAGAAGTGAGGGCGTTCCTTGGAGTAGCCGGTTACTATCGACGGTTTATTAAGGATTTCGCCAAGGTAGCAGCACCACTTCATGCTCTCCTACGAGGCACATCCGGTGGTCCAAAGAACCGGTCCGTGAAGTGGGGACCTGAACAGGAACAAGCCTTCCAGGCATTAAAGGATGCACTGACAACAGCCCCAATCTTGGCATATGCTGATTACCACTTGCCGTTCCAGCTGTATACGGATGCAAGCCTGTATGGTCTTGGAGCAGTGCTTTCCCAGCTTCAGGATGGCCAGGAGAGGGTCATAGCGTACGGCAGCCGGTCTTTGAGAGATTCTGAAAGAAACCCCGAGAATTATAGTTCATTTAAGTTGGAGCTGTTGGCACTGGTATGGGCCATGACCGAGAAATTCTCTGAATATTTGACCGGTGCTGAAGTTTTAGTACTGACTGACAACAACCCACTAGCTCACCTGGAAAATGCCAAGCTCGGGGCGTTAGAGCAGAGGTGGATAGCCCGAATGACTAAGTTCAATTACCGCATTAAGTATCGGTCCAAGACAGAGAACCAGAATGCTGACGGGCTTTCTAGGGTAACCGCCCAGACCCCCACAGAAGACGTGGATCATGAGTTGGAGCATGTGGAGGTGCCCGATTTCAGCAGATTTTCACAGGCCTTGACCGCCACTAATCAGTTTGAGATGGAGGGGACTGAAACGGCTCCTTTCTTTGGTCCCTCACGACAGGAATGGGCACAGATACAACAGACCCATGAGGGGCTGGCACAGATGATCAAGTGTGTTGAGAAAGGCCAGAAGCCCTGTAGAGAGGAAAGAGAACGACTGACACGTGAGATATTATCTGTTCTGAGTCAGTGGGAAAAGTTGGAGATGAAAAATGGAGTGCTATGCCGAAAGGTCTATTTACCTTCTGAGATCGACATTCGATACCAAATTGTGGTGCCTAGTGAACTGGCTCGCTCGTTGGCAGTTGAGGCTCATAATAAGAATGGACATTTTGGTCATGAGAAGACCTTTCGTTGGTTACAGCGACTGATTTACTGCCCTGGTCTTCGTCAAATGGTCGAAGAAGTATGCCGCAGCTGTCGAACTTGTGAGATCCATAAGGCAATAGAACAGAGAGCTCCCCTGCAAACCATCGTGACCCAGGAACCTTTAGAAATCGTCATGATAGACTATCTAATGGTGGGCCCATCCAATAGCGGACACCAGTATTGCCTCGTAATGGTGGATCACTTCACCAAATTTGCGGTGGTAACCGCCACCAAGGACCAGACAGCTGAGTCAGCAGCTCGTGCTCTGTGCCAAGATTTCATTCGAGTATATGGGTGCCCTAAACGCATCCACTCCGACCAGGGTGCCTGCTTTGAGGGACACGTAATGAAAGAAGTTCAACGTATCTACGGGATAAAGAAGTCGCACACGACTCCATACCACCCTCAGGGAAATGGGGCCTGTGAAAGATTCAACAGAACTCTGCTACAGATGCTGCGGACTCTGGAGGAAGACAAGAAGTTACAGTGGCCTCAGTTCTTGTCTGAAATGGTGTGGGCCTATAACAATCAGGTCCATTCTACAACGGGGTACTCTCCTTATACACTTCTCTTTGGGCGGTCTGGGCGAAGTATAGGAGAATTACAGTTGAATGATGTGGATGGGTTCCCTCCGAGGGATCCAACCTCTTGGGTGCGGGCGCACCGGCAGAGACTTGAGATGATCCATCGATTGGTGCGGCAGCGCCTGCAAGAACATCCCCATCCTGATAAGACCCCAGTGCAAGAAGCACCATTGCAACCAGGCGACCTGGTGCTAGTTCGTGTCAAGAAACCCCAAGGGAAATTGGAAAGCCGATGGGAGGCTTTGCCGTATCGTGTTGTTGGCCGCAAGTATGCGAATGGGCCAGTGTACCAGGTCCAGAAAGAAGGAACTGATTGTGTTCGAGTACTTCACCGAAATATGTTGCGCCTGTGTCATTCTGAAGGGACAAATCATGATGGGCTTGCCAATGTGAATGAGCTCCCACAGTCAGAGAATGGAGGTGCGGAATGGGCCTCCGACGAGGAGGATGATTGTTGGCCGATCCCTGCTCCTGGGGATGTTCCACCTGTGACTACTGTATCTCCGGCCTGTGCCCCCTCTGGTGCGGAATCCGCTGGTCCTTCTCAGCCCATAGCTGCAGCACCCCATAATATACCACCGGTCCTCAGACGGACCACTAGGCCAAATGCTGGTATTCCCCCTGTTCGGTATGCGCAGGATGAGTTTGTTTGGCCTGCCATACATCGGTATACTACCACCCTGTGCATAAAAGTACAACCCTCTGGATATACAGTCATAGGCAGGGACTGCCAATCTTAAAGTGGGGGGGAATATGTAAGAGACAGCCAATGTTGTCCTAAGCTTCATTTGTCTGTATAAACTGTTAATGTTGAATGTATTTCTGTGATTCTGTTCCTTTAAGACAGCAGCCATTGTAATTGTGACATGATGCTGGAGTGACTCCCCCCCTTTTATGTCAGCCTGCCTGTTCTGCAGACAGAGTGTGAGCAGAGAAGCAGGAAGTGACGAGACAGAGAGCAGCAGCCATCTTGGCAAGTGTTGTATTGAACTGGTGTGGAGATTTTTCTGTACAGCTAAGCTGTATCTTGGTCCAGAGACAAACAGAGTGTAAAGAGACAACAGGACTAGTGAGTCCACGTGAAAGGAACTGTGCTCAGTGGCTGATCAGTGAGACTGACATTGTGACTGTGTATATGGATACCACAGATAGAGACTCGCAGTGCTGTTAATGTACTGGACAGCACCTGCTAAACCCCGGCTTACATCCCAGCTCAGTGTATGGATTCGGCAGGACTGTCAGTGTGCTGAGTGGACTCTGCTGTTGGATTACATTGCATTCATTGGGTTTCCCTGTTAAAGAGGACTTCATTTCTCCCAAGATCCTGATAACCGTGAGGAGAGGACATTTCGCTATAAAAGAAAGGAACGACTTTGGGCCCCACCGCGCGCTTCTACATACTGTAAGCGGTCCACCTGGACCACTGGGGAAAAGGGGGTGCACCCAAATGTGAAGTCAGGGTCAGTTAGGGATAGTTTTGAGTATATTGTTCATTCAGTGTCCATACTGCAGAAGTGGACAGAGTAAAAGTAGAAACCATTGCAGAATTTGCCTTGAAATTGTTCATGCTATATTGTATATTTTGCTTGTCTTTAGCCCTGTCATTTTACCTTTAACTAGCCTTTATTAACTTATAGTAAATATATATTTTTTTTCTTGAACTACCGCGTGTGCGTTCATTTCTGGTTGCGGAGTCCAAACCACCTGCCTTGCTCTCGGTTCACAAGTATGTGCTGCACATGGACAACAGGCAGCATTTCCATCTAGAGGCAATGTACTGTATTTTACTTAACTTCCAGCTGTTCATACAAGATGTATTTGCCTGAAACAATGTGGGACATGCTTGCTTTATGAATTGCAGGGTTTGTTTTATTCTTTTCTTTTTAAAGTGTTGCCAAAAATAATTGTGATTAAAGACGACACACAGATACTTGGCATACTAGGCGAGCAAAATAATACATGTTACTTCACAAGCACTGTCAGAATACCCACAAAGTGCCTGTCCTGGGGTCCACAATTTAATTTCCTAATATTGTTTACATGATATAGTCAGTTTCTTAGGAAACTAGTGAATTTACACCTCTGTCAATATGCTTTAGGCATTTTAAAAGAAACAGGGGTACCTGGAAGAAATCAACCCATTACCATGTTGTACCATTACTAAAGAAGGTAAAATACTAGAAACAGGTAACTATCAGCCAGTAAGCCTGACACCTGGTGTATGTATATTAAAGAGGACCTTTCATGTCCTCAGGCACATGCGGTTTTATATACCGCTAGAAAGCCGACAGTGCGCTAAATTCAGCGCACTGTTAGCTTTCCCATTATGTGCCCCGGGGCTGGAGATATCGGGGCCGTTACTGATCTCAGCCCACTGTCAGCAGGGGGTTCCTGACAGTCTAGCTGGGCTTTGAGGAACACCCTCCCTGACAGTACTAGTCCATAGACTTGTACTGGAGGGGCGTTCCTTATTGCTCAGCGTCATCACTGGATGGTAATGAACGCCCTCCCTGACAGTACTAGTCCATAGCCCTGTACTGGGGGGGGCGTTCCTCACAGCTCTGCGTCATCATTGGACGGTAAGGAACGCCATCCTTGACTGTACTCGTCCATAGCCCTGTACTGTCAGAGGGGGTGTTCCTTACAGCCCACTGATGACGCTGAGCTGTGAGGAATGCCCCCCCAGTACAGGGCTATGGACGAGTACTGTCAGGGAGGGCATTCCTCACAGCCCACCTAGACTGTCAGGAACGCCCTTCTGATGGTGGACGGTGAAACTAAGACCACCGATAGCGCCAGCCCTGGGGAACATAATGGGGAAGCCAACTGCGCTGAAACCAGCGCACTGTCGGCTTTCTAGCGGTATGTAAAACCGCATATACATGAGGACATGAAAGGTCCTCTTTAAGGTGTTTTAAAGAATGAACCGCAGAACTACAAAACAGAAAATAATATTATAAATGCATAACCAGCATCAATTCATGAACACGTCATGTATAACAACTCAGATGTTATGAGTAGTTAAGTGCAAGCCTCAATACACTGGGGAAAAAAAGTATTTAGTCAGCCACCAATTGTGCAAGTTCTCCCACTTAAAAAGATGAGAGAGGCCTGTAATTGACATCATAGGTAGACCTCAACTATGAGACACAAAATGAGAAAACATATCTAGAAAATCACATTGTCTAATTTTTTAAGAATTTATTTGCAAATTATGGTGGAAAATAAGTATTTGGTCACCTACAAACAAACAAGATTTCTGGCTCTCACAGACCTGTAACTTCTTCTTTAAGAGGCTCCTCTGTCCTCCACTCCTTACCTGTAGTAATGGCACCTGTTTGAAATTGTTATCATTATAAAAGACACCTGTCCACAACCTCAAACAGTCACACTCCAAACTCCACTATGGTGAAGACCAAAAAGCTGTGGAAGGACACCAGAGACAAAATTGTAGACCTGCACCAGTCTGGGAAGACTGAATCTGCAATAGGCAAGCAGCTTGGTTTGAACAAATCAACTGTGGGAGCAATAATTAGAAAATGGAAGACAGACAAGACCACTGATAATCTCCCTCGATCAGGGGCTCCACACAAGATCTCACCCTGTGGGGTCAAAATGATCTCAAGAACGGTGAGCAAAAATCCCAGAACCACATGGGGGGACCTAGTGAATGACCTGCAGGACCAGGACGACTGATCTGTGTACATGAAAGAATGAATGGGGCCCATGTATCGTGAGATTTTGAGTGCAAACCTCCTTCCATCAGCAAGGGCATTGAAGATGAAACGTGGCTGGGTCTTTCAGCATGACAGTGATCCCAAGCACACTGCCAGGGCAACGAAGGAGTGGCTTCGTAAGGAGCATTTCAAGGTCCTGGAGTGGCCTAGCCGATCTACAGAACTCAACCCCATAGAAAACCTTTGGAGGGAGTTGAAAGTTCGTGTTGTCCAGCAACAGCTCCAAAACATCACTGCTCTAGAGGAGATCTGCATGGAGGAATGGGCCAACATACCAGCAACAGTGTGTGCCAACCTTGTGAAGACTTACAGAAAATGTTTGATCTCTGTCATTGCCAACAAAGGATATATAACAAAGTATTGAGATGAACTTTTATTATTGACCAAATACTTATTTTCCACCATAATTTGAAAATAAATTCTTTAAAAATCAGACAATGTGATTTTCTATATATGTTTTCTCATTTTGTCTCTCATACTTGAGGTCTACCTATGATGTCAATTACAGGCCTCTCATCTTTTTAAGTGGGAGAACTTGCACAATTGGTGGCTGACTAAATACTTTTTTACCCCACTGTATTTATAATACAATTGCTAGATTAGGATTTTTCAAAACATTTAATACTGTACTACAAGTTGTGTAAATGGTATATACAGTATATATGATGCAGTTATTAAATTTTAATATGCATGGCATCAAACAAGTTAATACATATCTAGAGGTGGAAATCTGAATAAGCATCATATACCTAGGGAAACATACAGATATTTTAGAAGTACAGTGTCCTAGTAGCACAGAAGTCCTAGGTTCAGATCCCACCATTAGTAACACCTGCAAGGAGTTTTTACGTTCTGTGAGTCTTTGTGTACATGGTTTAATTCTTTATACAACACTGAGAATATATTATCTTGTTAACAGTTATGGGAGATATCTCTATACTGGATACAATAAATTTTCACTGTGGGACAGATTACTCAAATAATCTAAAGGTATCGCCTGATTTCTTCACTCTTTCACTGAGAAGAGTAATACACTAAAACATAACTTTTACAAATATATTAATATAAAAATAAAGCTCAGTTCACACTTTAAATGAAAGAAGTGCGCCAGCTGGTGCACTTATTTCATTTAAAGTGTGAACTGAGCTCTATTATTATCTGAATATTTTAGTAAAAGTTATGTTTTAGTGTAATAGGCCCGGTTCACATCTGCGTTCGGTTTCCGTACAGGGGAGTCCGCTTGGGGACACCCCCCGAACGGAAACCTATACGCAGAGAAAAGCGGTTTACATAGGGAATTAATTACATCAGTGTAAGTATACTTTATATTGGATACAGGATTGGGCTTTCTGATGTTTGTATGAGTACATTTTCTACATTAATTTTTATTTATTTCTTACTTCTATGGTGCTAACATGTTCCTCAGTGCTTTACAGACATTAACTGTCCCATATAGGGCTCACAATGTAAATTCTCTGTCAGTATGTCTTTGGGCATTGTCTTGTTACAGATCATGTTATGTAAGATGTTATGTATCACTTGGTAATAGGTGTTTTGAGTCATTAGATGATCATATAGTTTATAACTATTCTGATATTTCCTTGTTTGAAACTGAACTAATTCAAGCCATGTTTACTAGCATGATAGTTATTTTCAATAAGGATTCCACTGCTTTTTCATGGTCAGAAGATGACCAGCTTTGAGAAAAAAATAACTGTTACAGTATTCACAACAGAGTAATGCAAAGATTTTTTCATGACACCAGTATGAACAGAGCAAGACAGCTTCTAACTTGCTGCAATGAACAGTAGCAACATAGGCTACCCAAGTTTGTCACAGTGACTTCCAGGAAAATGTTTATTCACAGGATATCCTATATATGCTTAATAGGTGCAGGTTCTCTCTCTATGAAAGGGGTTTCTATTTACAAGCCATCCACTCTCACTATAGAAATCAGTGCAGAGGTATTTGATCTTGCATGCAGCCATCCCTATGGAAACCTATGTGAGTTATGAAATTTGGGATGATACTCTGAATATACCACTTTAATACCAAAAAAAGAAAATGTTACTACCATATTCAGTACACTGCTATGAACAGACACTAGTATATTGAATATACTTATTTTGCTAGCTTTTTTTTGAAGGAGTTCTGTTAATTTAAGAACATAATATTAAATACCATTTCCGTATGCCGTGACTTGGTGTAGTCAAAACAGCTTAGAAGTTAGGGTTAGCATTCCTGGTCAATTAGTGTGATCATTCACTTGTTACCGCCATAATAAAAGTAGTTACTCAAGATGAACCTGCTTGAATGATGTGTCTTCGAAGCTGGTTCTACACAAGCAGACATTCCTAAGCATAGGCAGGTATTGTACAGCCACACAGGCGCAGGGTGTGTTTTCACCTCCATCTAAAATAATATTGTCTGACTACAACATTAACTGCACCTACGCCTTTCTTTTTTTTTTTCCTTGTGGCTTCTACCTGCTTTATGACTATAATCCTTGTATATATATGTCAGGAAGCATTAACAATGTTGTAGGGTCATTTTGTCTACAAATGTGTAGCAATGTAATTCAAGAGATAGATAAGAACTACATTATATTGTAATGTAAAATGCAAAGAGACATAGGCGGTAAGAAAAACTGAATGGAGATATTTCCTCTATTAGTGCTTTCCCAAAGATGTAACTGGAAGCTTTTGAACCTTATTGCAAAATCTCTAACAGGGCCAACCATCTACCCTGTATTCAAAGTACTGGTGTCTTCATATGTATCAAAGGGGCTTCTGAACCCCCTCAGGTTCAAGATCCCAAGTGCAACTGCAAGTTCTTATATTACCAAAACCTTATATTTTCTTATCTCTACATGAAGGGAACAGTTTTCAGAACTACAAAACCTATGTTACAATATTAGACTGAAAGGATTAATTTATTGGTGAAAACTGTACAGTTGAAAGGAGAAAGAATTCCCTGGAGCAAATTCTTCATAGTGACGGTTACGGGTGCTGCAGCGATATCTCAGATACTCACAGTATTATATGCTCCACAGTGGCCTCCCACACAGTATAATATGCTCCACAGTGCCCCCCTCCACAGTATTATATGCTCCACAGTGGCCCCCTACACAGCATTATATTCTCCCAAGACTCCCCCCCCAGAGCAGGTGCTATTATTATACTCTGAGGTCACCTCAGACCCCAGAGTATAAGAAGTAGAGGCCCAGGGGAAGTGGTTAAAAATAACAAAACACTTATTCTCACCTTCCCTCAACTCTCCTGAAAATCCTCTCTCCTTCCCACTGTCTTCAGCATCTTCCTAGGTCCTCTTCTGCCATGGCGACTGAGGTCACGTGTCCCAGACGTCACTGTGATTGGGCCTCAGCAGTCACATGTGGTGAGATGACGTCATTACACAAGCTGGAACAGCTCCTGAGAGGATGCTGAGCCCAGGAGAGCTGAGTATAAGTATTTTTTTTATTTTTAGTCACCTCCCCTGGGCTGGCATCTATTGGAAAGCCAGGCCCCTTTCCATTAACAATATGTATAGTTTCCCCCAACTGCTATAATGGTGGTCTGGGGCCCCGGTCATTTCCAGCTGGCCGTGGGCCTCTTACCCCTCCAGACGCGGTCGCCCCCCCCTACGACCGCGATAGTTACGCCACTGCTGCAGCACATTTGCCCACAGATTATATCTGGTTATAATTTTTCTTGGTTTGGCATCAGTAAGTAGTTAATAAAGGTCATGAAGCTCTAACTATTACTCTAGGTGCTTATCTTCAACACCTCATGTGTTATGGGCAATAGGGAATAAAGATCTTCTCTAGGGAGGACTCTAAATTAGGGTAAGACGTACTTATTGGCGATAACTTTTCAACCCTTAATTGGTATGGCTTTTCTTTCCGTGCATGACAAATTACAATGATAACTGTCCAGTGTAAACAAACCTATAGAGCAGTGTTTCCCTACTTTTTCAGACTCTGGCCACCCCTACCAAATGACAAAAAAAAAAATCCTAAAGGATAATGTTTCATGAAGGAATGCTTTCAGCTTTCCAACTACATACTCTCCTTATAATATGCATAATGAAATAAACTTAAAACAATGTATAATGTCTTAAATGATTAAAGCATAGACAGTGTATAGAATGACACCTTTGTGCAGTTTAGGATTTTTGGATTAATCTGTGGAAACAAAAGTAATACACTCTGACCTTACACTGATAGAATTTGGAAACCATTGTTATATCCCAATAGACAGACATCAGCCTTTTTACAGTATAATGCAATCTCATCTTCATAAAATGTACCATGTAAATTACCAGGGTTATATTACAGCATCTGGTAACATGTTTTGGTCTTAGAAAACAGAGGTGTTGGAAATATTTCTCCTTGAAATGAGTGTTGGGTTTAAACAAAGGATGAATTAAAGAGTGCAACTGAACGCATTCTTACTTTCTGTATGTTTTTAGCTACCTTCAGTCAACTGTTGAGGGAAATGTCATCTAATGTCGTATTACCTCATTCTGAGTCAAAGTTGAGTTTCTAAAGGGTTACTGAAGTGCCAAGATGCATATTATTATTTAAAAGAAACAAATTATGGATATGAAAGGTAGATACATATGTTCAGGAAAATATAGCCTAAAATCAACAGGAGCATATAACTCAGAATAGTGGGCCAGTTTTATCCTGCTACTGGTCTTATTTTAAGGTGATAACCTTTATAAAAAATGTTTACCACATACTATAATAGTACCAACTGGCTTTACTGTTGGGACTCTCCATTTTCTGTGGATTTAATATCCAGGATGGTGTTGACTGGGTGCATCTTCCAATATAAGGTCTCTTTTCACTGTAAAGGTATAAGAATTCCAACTTTCTTCCCTCTCATGATCCAAGATGCTTTCACTACTGCGGCTAGGTGAGAACCTTACTTCATACTTGATGGGATTGGCCTACTGTAGCAAAATATTGGCCAGCTGTACAATCCTTTATACAAACCCTTACAAAGGCTTCCCTCACTTTAGGCTTAGTTACAGCAGTACTGAATGGCTCAATGCCTTCTATTATACACATGCAAACTAATCCAATATATCTTGTTAGCAGCTAAAATAGCTACAGTATATAGGTAGGGCTTGAAAGACTCCTGCTATTCCCATGGCATATGTGCAAATTATCTTCCACCTTAGATATTGGAGAGAGGGACTTTCTATATTCCTCTGGTTATTTGTGTGGTGCAGGGAGTGATAGTGGGACCCAGCTCATCTTCCCCTCTCCTTTTTGTTCTTTTCACTTCTCCCTTTCCCTCTTCCCTTATGTTCTTTATCTTGTTTTCCTGCATAGTTAAGGGGTTGGTGCATTCATCTTTCACATCTACCTTATCTTTGTGAAGTGATATTAATACATTATAGTATTCGCAAAGGTTACCACTTTATAGCCCACCATATTGTCTTCATCATACCTTCTATTATGCCTGTACAGATAAGTCTAATAAATAAAGATTGTTATTGTTAATTATATATTAACTAATAAAATACTGGCTTGTTTTCATGACCCAGATGCCTAACTTTACCTTTATCCCCATTAAAACTCATCCACCATTACTCCGCCCATTCTTCCATCCTCCTTAAATCTCTGTAATATTACACTATCCTCCTCTGTGTTTACCACTTTACAGAGCTTAGTATCATCTGCAAATATTGAGATTCTGTAAATCTTCTACCATGTCATTAATAAAAATATTAAAAAAAGGACCAAGTACTGACCCCTGTGGCACCCTACTGGTGACTGTGACCAAATCTGAGTATGTACCATTAATAAAAAACCCCATGTCCTATCCATGTGCCAGTTGATAACCCAGTTACACATATTTTCCCCTAGTCCCAGTATTCTCATTTTATGTACCAAACTTTTATGTGGTACACTATCAAAGTCCAGATACACTACATGTACAGCCTCTCCCATGCACAATCTGGAACTTACCTTCATAAAAAGCAGATCAGATTAGTCTTACAGGACTGATCCCTCATAAACCCATGCTGATACTGTGTTATAAAGTTATTATCTCTGAGCTACCCCAGGATAGCAGCTCTTAGAAACCATCAAATTAATGTTCCCACAACAGAGGTTAAACTTACTGATTTATAGTTTCTGGGCTCACTTTTAGACCTTTTTTTTTTTTTTTAATATAGCCACCACATTGGCTATACGGAAATCCTGTGGAACAGACTCATTACTGAATTCTTAAAGTATACCTCCAGTTATAAACAATGAAAATAAATAATGCAGGTGAATATGAGAAACTTTGTAATATATCTTATTAAAGAAATATGTTTTCTTCTCCACTTTTCAGGCTCAGCTACTTTCTACATATAAATATATGAAGAGAGGAAGACAAAGGAAAAGGCCGCTAGAAAAGACACTCAAATAATTGCTGGACTACTCTGAATCAGGTAGCTCTTTTAACATTGCTATGCTTGCTTGTACAGTAGATAACAGGCTAACAGTGAACAGACGGAGGCAATAAATCAATAAACCAGCCGGCAGCAGTCTCTTCCTCCCCCTTCTCCTCTCCATACAGTTCCATGTGTGAGGCTGGATACAGAGACAAATCTCTATTTAAATAACAGTTTGATTGAAGATAAGAAGGAGGAAGGCATCTTAATAGGTGGTGAAGAAAATGCATTATTCATTTATAACAAGCTGTTTATAACTGGAGGTACCTTTAAAAAATAGCTATAAGGGTCTGTCTATCACAGTGCATAATTCCCTCAAAACTCAGGGGTTTATGCAATTTGGACCCAGTCATTTGTCTATTTTACTATTTTGAAGGCGGCGTCATATTTCCTCCTGGGTTAAACAGATGACATTTAATGGAGCATTCACATAATTATGTCTCTACAGTGGAGAAGAAGGCATTTAATAGAGCTGCCTTTTCCTTATCCTCCTCCACCATTACACCCAGATTATTTTTGAGAGGGACTACATATTCGATTTTTAGTTTATTTTTCAACTATATAAATAATAATAATTTTGGATTATTTTTTACTTTCCTTGGCTATTATTCTCTCGATCTTTGGTTCCTTTATCTGCCTTTTTATACAATTTATTTTTCTCTATATACTTTTTTTTAGTGCTGTATCACTTTCTTTTTATCATTCATTACACTCCTTACTGTCTTAGTTAGCTGCATTGGTTTTCTATGATTTGTAACCAGCTTATTCCTATAAGGTATATATTTTTCACAGGCCCTATTTAGGATGTTTTTAAAAATGCCCCATTTATTTTGTGTTTCTTTCCTTTTGAGGACACTCTCCCAGCTTATGCCTTTAAGGTCCTCTCTTAGTTGTTGAAAATTGGCCTTCCTGAAGCTTAACTGTACGCCCTCTACTAAACATCCTATTAAAGTGCACTTAATATGGTGACCACTGTTAACTAGATTACCCCCGATCTCCACTTTTGAAAATCTGTCAGGTCTGTTTGCCAAAATTAGGTCTAAAAGAGTCTCCCCTCCTGTTGGGTCTTGAACTAGTTGTGAAAGATAATTGTCTTTTATTAACAAAAAAAAAACTTGCTACCTTTGTTGGACCTGCAGTTTTTCACGTCCCAATTTATTTCCAGATAATTGAAGTCTCCCATATTAATGACTTTACCAGTTTGTCTTACCAGTAGATTTTCTGTTCCTTTCATTATATTTTGGTACTTGTAATAAACCTTGATCAGTATTTTAAAATTTCTTATTTCTCCCTTTATTTATACCCATAGGCACACATATTCGTTTTCCTCCCAGACATCATCAAATAGGACAGGCTTAAGAGGTATAATTTGTATGTTCAAGCAAACTCCTCCCCCTTTCCTATTTGGACACTCTTTTCTAAATAGCCTTTACCCTTGTATATTAACAGCCCAGTCATAGCGAAAGCTCAGCCATGTCTCAATTATCCACACATATTGCTTTTCCAACATTATCAGTTCCTCCATCTTGTTAGTGAGGCTTCTGGCATTGGTATACACATATTTTATGTGCTTATCCTTGTTGCTACTCTTCCTTTGCCTACTGACTGGTCTCAACCCCTCTCCCTTCCACCCCCAGTTACCTTACTTAGCCCTCATTTCCTGTCTACTTTTGTTATTGCCCTCATCCCCATTCCCTAGTTTAAACACTCCTCCAAACTTCCTTACATTAACTTCATTGTATTAAACAGCAATGGTTTTGTTGTTTTTTTTTTGCTGGTCGTAAAGATTTGCAGTCACTGAACCTGTCTTTACGTGTTTCATTGGTTCTCAAGCTCATAATTAAAGGGGTTGTACCAAGTTTTAAAAATAATCCCCTTTAAGATGTAATAGTCTCTAAATGTGACTACTAGTTTTTCTGTTTAGAAGCACTAAACCAACAAGCGGTACAAACAGTAGTAATCTCACCATGCCATTTTTTCTGTTTTCTGGATATTACAGGAGAGTAGTTTTTCAATTTAGAAAATATAGGTTATGAACCATTATGAACAGTATAAAGTGATAGAAGTGACCCGGAGAGAACATTACTTCTCCATAACTACAAATTTGTGGCGTATGTGGTGTTTAACCTGCAATTTTGTAAAAACAATAATAACATGGCTATACCTTCAACTTTCCAGTAAATTATACAGCAAGAAATATTACACTGAGTCAAGCATACTTTAACAGTGCTCATAATTCATGATGATGGCACAGACTTATCAATAAGTGCAGTTAAGGGGCCATTATCTAAAGAATGCTCCATAAAAATCTAGACATTGTTTAATGCCTAGAGCAAGTCCTAAAGGTATGGGTTGCAGGATGCAAATATTTCAAGAGTTTTAGAGAAAACTCTTTTGTCACATGCTGCCCCTCAGAACCTGACTAGTATTTATTAATGGCAAGATGGTTCTTTAGGTACCCATACACATTAGATAGCTGTTGACTGAATACTTGTTTCAGCTGACAGCAATTGCCCCTCACTCCTCCATATGCATGGAAGCATGGATCGGCTGAACACAAACAATATGTTTAAATGGGGATAGATGTAAATCTGCTGCAAAACTTTGCCAGCATGTCAAAATCCAACACACTCGATCCATATTTTTATTTATTTATTTTATTTTTATTGAAGGCTTTAAGTGAACAAAACAAACTGTTAGCACATCAACCGCCTTCTCTTCCTGGTCAGTGTGGACATCCACAAAAACAATTTATGTATCTACAGATTCTTAGCTCTGTATGCTAAGTGGAGATCCAGGGCAGCAGTTTCTGTATCTACAGATTTGTAGCTATGAGTCGTGCTTACAGAATCATTCCACCATGTATTGATTGATCTACTACAGAGACAGGAGCTGCCTAGTGGTGAGTTTAGTAGACCAACTCCCCCCCCCCCCCCCACACACTACTAAAGACTTACTGGAGGCCACTCTTCGACTGAATAAATGCACTGCAGTTAATACATACCAAGATAGGGTCCTATTATTTTTTTTATAGTGCATATGTTACTCCTTTTTTTAGAGATGTTGCCTCAAATGGTATAGTCATGTGCTAAATGTCAGCAATTAATCTCTGATAGTTATCAGAATTTCTGGAGCTGTGCCCAGACACAGGTACTGTGGACAGGTTTGTGATCATCATGCTAAGAACTTCAAAATCCATTTTGATCCATCTCAATTCCAGAATGGACTGTTTTTAATATTGTGTCTGAGGGTGATGGACGCAGTCTTTCTAAATTGGTCTATGCTTGTTATATGGGCCAGTGTGCCAAGAAAAAGTATCCTTCAGCACTGGGCAAATCTGACCCCAGTACCTTTTATGTTGGTTATCTCAAAATTGGAGCCTCTGTTTTGCATAGATTGGCTAAACACTACTTTACATAAAGACATGTTAAAAAAAGCTATTTTTTTTTCAATGTTGGGGCCCTTTTATTTCTATGAGATGCTTGATTGTTCAGAAATTGTTACATGACTGTTTTTGATAAACAGTGTGGTAATCCCTAGAATTATTACATGGCCGACAACCTATTCCGTTGGTGTAATGGATCCATACTCTGATTGCAGGTGGCGACATGGGGAGGCAGACCTTGTTTATTGCTTAGTTAGCTTTTATTTGTAGTTATTGTTATTTTGACGTCTCTTGTTTGTTTGAGGGTATGTTATAATAGACAGTAAAATGAGGGTGTATTTGTATTTTAAAACTTGAACAGAATAATAATAATAATAATAATAATAATAATAAAAAAAAAAAGAATATATGTTGCCCCGTGCCTTAGAATATCTGAGAAAGCCCTTTTCATAGTTCTGTTCTGGACCACATTGAAAGTGTTAAGAAGCAGGTAGGAAAGCAGTCTTGCATGATGCAGCTCTACTAGCTAAAAAAATAGAAGATGGCACAATTTATTACGAAGCATGAACGCCACATGTTTTACAATGATAATGGAATTAAAAGCTTTCTGTAAATTCTCTCTACTCTGCATTGGCAACTAAGGTTGTGACATAATATTAGAATAATACTTCCTAGAGATTCTTTGCTGTTCACAAATTTGTGTATCTCATTGGACCATGTGCCTTAAAATGGAATTATGCTTTTAACAAGTAATTTCCTTTGTGTTTTAACCTCAAAAACATATTTATGAACAACTAAGTTTGTTGCTCAAAACAGAAATGCCAAACAAATTAACTGCAGAGTTCCTACTGGTTTAAGAAGTTCATGTTATCCATCAGAAAAGATAAGAGTGCCAGATGCAATAAATTAGGATAATATTCATTACTTATTTAACTACATATTGCTGGAGATTGAGACAACTGCAGATGATCCACTGTTCTACAAGGAAATGTTGGATTTTGGATAATCCCCAACAATGAACTACTCATGTCTTCTGTGAGCAATCACAGGAAAGTACAATCTGCAGAAACGAACGTGCTCTTGTTTACTGTTTTTCAAAACATTTCGGAATTTTTTTTTTTTGTTGAAATGTCTTGATTCCTGGCATCACACCTACACTACCCCCACGTCTATGTGATTTCCGCTACTGCTCTGTTTCTAAGTACCCCAACAGCATTACTTGTGTTATGATTGCTAAGAACACAGATCAGACATTGATATCACATTGGTGACAAAGCCTCTGTCACGTACTTTGTTATTTTTGTCTTGTGTAAGGAATATGCTGCCAGGTTATTTTGTAATCCCATTTATGTAATTCCATACTTGTTTGATATTCTGGAATGACTTGAGAGGAGATTAAACTAACCTTTTGAAAGACCGATAGTAGCTTTCTAATTTCCCGCAACACTATAAATAAAGCAGTGGAACAAATGAGCAACTATGAAACAGCTTATTTGTTATCCCATTATCATTGCTTTTAAGGAAGTACAATAATTACTAAAAGTAGCACTGCTTGAATTTACATCAAGACGGTCCCTTTCCATAAGTACTATTAGGGCATATGGACATTTCTGTAGGAGAGTCCTAGACTCAGAACCCCCTCTATAACCCACATTGGAGAGCCCATTCTATACTCTGGTAGATCCAGCTTGTTGATCTATTACATGGCTTGGCCTGTCATTAAACTGTTGGCATGTACAACAATGCTGCATTTCCATGTGATTAACTAGTGCATCTGGACCCCCAAAATATTCTCATAACTCAAAAGTTTGCATGCCTTGGCTCACTATATGGTGATTAACAAGGACAAAAACCTTTAGCCTTTGATGTATTTAAAAGTGGAGGGATTTATCAAGACTGGCATTTTCTATACCTGCACTGCCTTCATAAATTAAATCCATCCTCTGGCAGCCCATGCACCTAAAATAAAATTTACATCATCAGCTCAGAGCTAGGGATGAATGAACTGGTTCATAATGAACTGGGTATGTTGTGAATTTTCCACAAATTTTTGGGGTTTGTCGCAAAAGAACCACTATTTTGCTCTGGTGTCTGAAGAGGTATAAAAAAATTATGACAGAAATCGAAACCAGCTACAAGTAGTGTTGGCTGAATCTTGCAAGATACGTCTCATGAATATTTGCAAGGTTCATCCGGCAGATTTGTTTGGTCTGAACTGGAACTGCCCCAAAGTATAATAAACAGAGGTCCAGGGGAGGTGAGTAAACATAAATAGTCATACTCTCCTCTCCTGGACTCTGTTGCATGCAGCATCTAGTGCAGGTCCTAGTCCTCTTTGGGCCTCCTGAATAACATTACAGAGATACAGGAATCCTCACAGGACACCAGGACTTATCCTAGGAGAGATGTATATGACTGTTTATGTGTACTCACCTCCTCTGGACCTCTGCTTATTATACTTTGGGATGTGGAGAGACACCAATTTCTGTCAAACCTGCCCCACTTAGCCTCTGCAGCGGCTTATGGCACTGCCCCACACCATAATGGACAGCGACGAGAATGGCATAAAAATACCAAGTGTGCAAAAAATTTGCACAAACTATTCATTTAAAAAGTTTCTTTTTCATTTTCAAACCAGTTTTCTGTTGCAAGGAGTTGACAGATCTCCCCCAATTAGCCTCTGCGAGAAGGATTTGCTGCCATGTGGTCTTTTGGCACATTTGATTGGCTCATAAAGGAACCGTGCCGCTGAATAATATAAAAGGAGCCGTGAGTGAGTGATGTTTACAAATGAATAGGTGCCGTGTACTGAAATCGGCCCATTCATATGAAAAGCAAGATCAGCAGTTCCAAGCACAGACATTAGTATGCATGAGGACTTGCATATTGCGACCACTTCATTTGCCGAAGAGATTGAACCGTACCAAATAAAAATAGAGAGCCTATAGAAACAAGCTTTCAGATTCCCACAGAACCCTTTTAAACTGCACGAGACCAAAGCTATGTTCAAGGGTTCTTTTTCTCAGGTAGCCCAACTTTACTAAATCCTGCTGCTGTTACTTCAATCTGCTGATCGTTGGGGGCCCTGAGGCTGGCATGAACATTAATTATACACTGATGATCTATGTTCTATGCAGGGAAAGCAGAGAAAGCCATGTTTATCTCCCTGTGAACCATCCGAGAATCCATCAACTCAATCCTTATCTTCCCTGACATCTGTTGTTGGGGAGAGGTCTCCATATACATTAGATGGTCAGTGAACCCGGTAATGCATATATCTTAGGTGTATTGACTGCTCTAGTTTTATCAGATCTGTGTGTACCTAGTATTGTGAGAATTTTCAAGCCAAACAATTCCTTTCTTGTAGCCACTGAAGGTATAAAAATGTTGGCTGTACGCGCCATACAGTACTTCAACTAATGAATCACACAAAATAAGACTACATGTTTACTTTATGTTGTTTCCTGGGGGAAGGGGTTTGAGTTTTGCTCATATCTTATAATAACCAAGTCCCTTGTCTCAACTATTCCCAGTCACGCAAGCAACTTTTAAAGGACTCTTTGAAATGGATTTAACTTAAATGACATGCACTGTTTGCAGAACATCCCTCAGTAATACACTATGTGGCTATGTAGCCTTTATTCTATTACTTCCAGTGATACTAAAGAGCAATGTATAAGATATCGCCCCTAATGTGGTTAAACATTGTAGCACAGACTTTTGAACTGTTTTTATTTATTTATTTTTTTTATGTTCAGAATGATGTCAAAGTGATCCTAAAGCAGATGCTGAGCTTTCACTAACACATTTGTCCAAGGCGTGGGAAGCTACATGTCAAAGTTTCTTTTTAATTAGTAATTATTTTCAGATGCTTTGGCAGTACATTAAATAAATGTTTCTAAAGATTTGAGGATTTTTTTTTTCATTTTAAGCAAGACATTGACTGCAATGTGGGAATTTCCTTCACAGTGGGAGATCACTACTATGTAAAGCAAACAAGACAATGATTTTAATTAAAAATATAATATTCTGCATGAACAAATCTTGAATAAAAGTTGTGTACCTGAAATATGAATGGTCTAACTAGACGCATAGATGTTAAACACAAGTCCCGCTGGCTGATTTGGCCTTGTGTTTTGTGATCTGCCGGCAGGGCACATCTACCATGTGGCGATTCCCTGAGGGGGCAGCACTAGCGAGCAGTTTGGGTGCAGACTGAGTGCAAAGCTACTCTACTGTCTGCCCCCCAAGCCACAGCCTGTAAATCTCCCACAGAGCCCCCACAGTATTATGGGCACCTTGGGGTGTCTCTCCCTCTGTGCTCTGAACTGTACAATTATTGTACTTACAGTACAGTGATGCGAGAGGCAGGACCTCCTCTATGAACAATATGTCCATAAAAGAACTCCACAGTGTACAATTTGAAGTACAAAATATGCCTGAATTCAGAACACATATGCATGAGAGGCATTAGAATGAAAGTTTGGGGTGCTCACAATTCACATCCTTATTTGTGTGGGGAATTTTCTGATCTTTGTATTTCTATTTTGAAAAATTTCGTCCGATCTCTGCCAACCCAGACTTCCGCGCAGCTTTACATACTACTTTTCTGTCCAAACACACTACTCGAACTCCCCTCAAATTCGCTCAAGTGCTGTCACAAGGCTTCCTCTCCTCCTATGATTGTCCTTACAGCTGCACGCAACCTGTCCACTCACTTGCAATATGCCCGGCTACAGCACTTCTACTCTACTTTGAAAAGGTATCGGAATCTCCATAGGTCATTTACCCCCTTTGAGAGGCTCTGTGAATCATCTACCCAACCATGACTCTCCGCCCAATCTCTATGATCTATAACATATTGTCTGACACACGGTCCAACTCCTTCCACCTTATGTTTCTCACTGGGAGAGGGAACTGGGGGTGACCTTTCTGTCTGAAAGATGGCATTCTGCCTTTCAGTCTTTCCATAAATTCTCCATCTCTTGCAAGCAGGGCCGGTTTTAGACAAAGTGGGGCCCTGGGCAAAATTAAAAGCAGGGCCCCAAATGCTGATATGCAAACAACACCATCGTCTTCCAGTGGCAACCCCTATAATAACGCCTCCTTTCTGCCAACAAAAAAGTAATAACAAGCCCCATTTTACCACACACAATTCAAGTGAGCACCTTTGTACCGCCTAATAGATTTTTGGACAAGTCATCAGTAATTATAGCCCCTCCTTATAAATAATAGTCCCTGCTTATAAATAATATTACACCTTTATCAGTAATAGCTCCCTTATAAATGATAAATAGTGCCCTGTATCAGTAATATTCCCCCTTATCAGTAACAGTCACCCCGTAAAAATAATACTGCTCCCTTATTAATAATAGCCCCCTCATAAATAATGGTTACCCTTATAAATAATAGTCCCCATTATCACTAATAGCCCCCTTTATAAATAAGCGCACTTAACAATTATACCCCCCTTATAAACAGTTCCCCTCTTATAAATAATAGCTCCCCCCTTGTAATGGATGCCTTATATATAATAGTTCCCCCCTTATAAATAACAGCCCGTCTTATTAATAATAGTTCCCCTTTTTAAAATAGCCCCCTCATATTTAAGTTTCCCAATTATATATAGTAACCCAACCTTACATATAATAGTTCTCCGTTATACAGTGTCGGACTGAAGGGGGAATGACATGGCCATGGGGCACTACACGTATGTGCAAGATTATAGTGAGGGAGCTGTGATGCAGACATAGCACACAGGGCTGCCAGCAGAAATTTTGAGCCCCTGCCCCACAGTATAATGCTCCACATGGTATATAATGCTCCACAGTATAAAATGCTCCCCTGAGCCCTCCACAGTTTCCCTACATGGTATATAATGCTCCACAGTAGCCCCACACAGTATAAAATGCTCCCCTGAGCCCCCCATAGTGGCCCCACATGGTATATAAGGCTCCACACAGTATAATACTCCACAGTGGCCCACACACTATACTACCCCTTAGTTGTCCCAGATAGAACAATATGTTCCCCAGCAGCCTCACACAATATAATATGCTCCGTACAGTATAATATGCACCCCCACAGTGCCCCCAGTATAATGCTTCACAGTGGCCTAACAGTATAACATGCTCCACAATGGCCTTCACACAGTATAATATACTCCCCAGAGGGGTTCCCCCAGTATAATGCTCCACAGTGGTCCCCCACAGTATAATATGCTGCCCACAGTCCCTCCCAGTATAATGCTCTACAATGTCCCCACAGAGTATAATATGCTCCCGAAAAGCCCCACACAATATAATACACTCCACAGTGGCCCCACACAGTATAACAAGCTCCCCACACTGCCCCTTCCCCCCAATATAAAGCTCTAGAGTGGCCCATAGTATAATATGCTCCCCAGAGGGCCCCCGCTAGTATAATGCTCCACAGTGCCCCCCCTTCCAGTATTTTGCTCCACAGTGGTCCCACACAATATATTATGCTCCCCAGCGTGTTCCCCCAGTATAATGTTCCACAGTGGCTCCACGCAATATAATATGGTCTGCTGATGCCCCCCCCCCCCCAGAATAATGCTCCACTGTGACCCCACTCAGTATAACATACTCCAGAATGGCTTCCACACAGTATAATATACTGCCCAGAGAGGTTACCCCAGTATAATGCTCCACAGTGGCCCAAAACAGTATAATATGCTCTCCAGAGGCCCCCCAGTATAATGCTCCACAGTGGCCCAAAACAGTATAATATGCTCTCCAGAGGCCCCACCAGTATTATGCTCCACGGTGGCCCCACACAGTATAATATACTGGAGGGCCCCCTCTGGAGAGCATATTATACTGTGTGGGGCCAGCGTGGAGCATTATACTGGGGGGGCCCCTCTGGATAGCATATTATACTGTGTGGAGCCACTGTGGAGCATTATACTGGGAAGGGGGTCCTCTGGAGAGCATGTTATATTCTGTGGGGCCACTTTGGAGCATTATACTGGGGGGCCCCTCTGGAGAGCATAATGCTCAAAAGTAACCCCACACAATATAAAACGTGCTATCCAGAGCCCCCCCCCCCACATTATAATGCTCCACAGAATATAACATGCTCTCCAGATGGTCCCCTCACCAGTATAATGCTCCACAGTGACCCTACAGACTCCGTCAGTACTATTATTATATTATACTCTGGGGTCTCTTCAGACCACAGAGTATAATTATCGAAGGCCTGGGGAGGTAAGGGAAAATAACAAACAGTTATACTTACCTTGTCTTACCTCTCCTGGGCCTCCTCGCGCTGCTCCGCTATCCCCGCTGGCACCAGGCTTCCTCTTCTCTGCGGCTGACGTCATGCGATGTGGACGTCACCACTGAGGCCTGTGATTGGGCCTCAGCGATTACGTGAGGCAAGCTGTCAGCACGCCCCACATGATCGCTACGGCTGAGGCCTGGCCTCAGCGGTGATGTCCGCAACGCCAGAAGATGACGTCGGATGCAAGGACAGGTGAGTAAAAATGTTTGTTCTTTTTACTCACCTCGGAAAGGGGCCCTGCGGCACATGACGCTGGGTCCCTTTTTGTTATTGATATGGCCGGGCCTGACTCCAGGATCCGGAGTCATCAGGCTCCGGATCCCGGGGGCCCCTTTGGGTACAGGGCCCTGGGCAATTGCCCAGTTTGCTACCCCCCCTAATGCCGGCCCTGCTTGCAAGGCACAAGAGACTAATTACAAAATGCTTTCACACTGGTATAGGGTACCAACGGTGCTGTGTATTATTTACCAGACATCTTCGGATCTCTGTTGGAGATGTGGAGAGGACAGAGGCACATACGGGGTGGCATTGATTCCCTATACGCCACTTTTGGCATAAGGTCCACAGGGTTGTACAAACTATCACGGGTCTTGAAGATGATCCTGCCCCTTTACTATTATTGCTTTTCCCTCACAAACTTAGGAAATACACCCACAGATTGGTGGGGTTTCTGCAAGAGCAGTTATCCCTAGATTGTAGAAGAGATATTACATACATAGATGCATGGAGGGTCTTTTGTCAACTTGCACCTGATTCTGACACATACTAGTCGGTCTTGGCCCTGTGGAATGTCTTTTATTACTCACCTGACTTTTTGTTTCCCCTCCCCCTTCTTATTCTCTATATTTTGTATACTTTTTTGACAAAATCTCAATAAAACCTTTAATGAGAAAAATTTAAAAATTGGACTTAACCCGTCCTGTAAGGCAACGTGGTTTATCATAAGGTTCACAGCATCATGAGCCTGATAGAATAATTGACAATATGATCTGCTCTTTCTCCTACACTTACTCCTTTTCTTTAGCAAAAAGAAAAAAAAAAGGTGTGATTTATTAGTTTAGGCATCGTGAGCATCTAAATTACATAAAATTCTGTATAAGCAACAGTTCGCTATAATGTCTTGAGTGCTGATGAACCCTAAAAAGCAAGGCCATACTTTACAAAAATAAAATCTAAAGATGTAAATAAAAGGTCTTTGCTGCAGAAAACATGTGATAAGACAAGGTGATAAGGAAAATTTCACAGATTAAATTTTTCCCAAATCTTTTCACAAGAACATGTTGCACTTCAAGCATCTGCACTATAAAGTACAACAAATTACTGTTCTATAGAATCTATATTGATCCTTATAACAGAAAAGAGGAAATGCTGACCTCAAATTACACACGTGGACAAAGTTGTTGGTACCCCGTGTTTAATGAAAGAAAAACCCACAATGGTCATAGAAATAACTTGAATCTGACAAAAGTATTAACATATAAAAATTCTATGAAAATGAACAAATGAAAGTCAGACATTGCTTTTCAACCATGTTTCAACAGAACTTTTTTAAAAAGAAAACTCATGAAACATGAGAAATGATGATACCCCTGAAAATAATGTGACCAAAGGGACATGTTAAATCAAGGTGTGTCCACTAATTAGCATCACAGGTGTCTGCAATCTTGTAATCAGTCAGTGGGCCTGTATATAGGGCTACAGATACTCACTGTGCTGTTTGGTGACATGGTGAGTACCACACTCAACATGGACCAGAGGAAGCGAAGGAAAGAAAATTGCAGACAAGCATGTTAAAGGTAAAGGTTATAAGTCCATCTCCAAGCAGCTTGATGTTCCTGTGACTACAATTTCACAGAGAGAAGAATAATAAAAATGGTAACAAAAGAGCCTAAAGAGATTAAAGGTGAACTTCAAGCTCAAGGTGTCAGATCGCACCATCCGTCGTGGTTTGAGCCAAAGTGGACTTCATGGTAGACGACCAAGGAGGACACCATTGTTGAAAACAAATCATACAAAAGCCAGACTGGAATTTGCCAAACTACATGTTAACAAGCCACAAAGCTTCTGGGAGAATGTCCTATGGACAGATGAGACAAAAATCGAAATTTTTGGCAAGGCACATCAGCTCTATGTTCACAGACGGAAAAATGAAGCATATCTTGAAAAGAACACTGTCCCTACTGTGAAACATGGAGGAGGCTCTGTTATGTTCTGGGGCTGCTTTGCTGCATCTGGCACAGGGTGTCTTGAATCTGTGCAGGGTACAATGAAATCTCAAGACTATCAAGGGATTCTAGAGAGAAATGTGCTGCCCAGTGTCAGGAAGCTTGGTCTTAGTCGCAGGTCATGGGTCTTGCAACAGGATAATGACCCAAAACACACAGCTAAAAACACCCAAGAATAGCTAAGAGGAAAACATTGGACTATTCTGAAGTGGCCTTCTATGAGCCCTGACCTAAATCCTATTGAGCATCTTTGGAAGGAGCTGAAACATGCTGTCTGGAAAAGGCACCCTTCAAACCCGAGACAACTGGAGCAGTTTGCTCATGAGGAGTGGGCCAAAATACCTGTTGAGAGGTGCAGAAGTCTCATTGACAGTTACAGGAATCGTTTCATTGCAGTGATTTCCTCAAAATGTTGTGCAACAAAATATTAAGTTAAGGGTACCATCATTTCTGTCCAGGCCTGTTTCACGAGTTTTCTTTTTTTTAAAAATTCTGTTGAAGCATGGTTGAAAAGCAATGTCTGACTTTCATTTGTTCATTTTCATAGAATTTTTATATATTATTACTGTTGTCAGATTCAAGTTATTTCTGTGACCATTGTGGGTTTTTCTTTCATTAAACGAGGGGTACCAACAATTTTGTCCACGTGTGTATATAGCACCACAACAACTACTTTTAGTTTCAAAGCAAAAAGTTTTTATACTCACAAATATACATAGGCACATCCCATATAAAAGATGAGTCAAATGAATGCCAAAGGTTCAACGTCCAGCCCGACTCAAACCTTATATACAACCAATAGGGTTCTTTTGAATGAACAGAGATTGCAATTGTGTATTTCATCATCTTTTTAATAATTGGCTGTTGAATAGTTTTACTTTTTAATGTTCTAAAAAGTTGTTTAATAATTGATTGTATGGGTTTTTACTTTTATGTGAGAAGTTTACTACTTGATAGGAACAAAATGTGGCATGACTTTTTGGAGAGAATATGGACTCGAAGTATAGTTTGTACACTGCAGTGGGGGCCCATGTAAATGGATTAGCTGTGTGAATGACCCCTAAACGGGTTGTAGGAGACCCTGGCATAAAGGATACAGATAACCTATCATAGGAGAGAACCAAAAGACTTGTAACCCAAACTGCACATCCCATAATACAATATTTAGCAAAATATGCAAAAACACTGTTTAAAAACAATTACAATGTACACTTCATACATATCTGAAATGGAATGTGACCCTATAGGAGTGTTAGGATCCCAAATACACAATTAAGTAAAATAAACACAAATATTTGGAGTCCCAAGTGAAGTGTACATTTTTGATTGCTTTAAACCGTAATAAATAAATAATAATCATTTTTGTATTATGGGATGTTCAGTTTGGGTTATGTCTCTTTTTGCTAGATTTATTTTGTACAAGGTATATTAGAACACCTTAATTTAGTGGTGCCCATGTGTTGGATCTATCCACAGGATAGATCATCAGTATCAGATTGGTGGGAGTGCGACACCTGTACCTAGCCCTCATCAGCCGATTAAACTGCTCAAAGCCATATATAGAATATATGGATGAAAGCAGCTCTGCTCCTATTCAAGTGAATGGGAGCAAAGCTGCAGCTCCATACACTTTATATAGGTTCCATCTTCGTACACTGTAGTGGTGGTGCCAGGAAACTGCAACTCTGCTCCCAATTCACTTGAATAGGAGCAGAGCTGCTTTCGGCCACATATCTTCCAAAATGACTCAGCAGCCGAATTGACTAGGTTCAGGTGTTACACCCCATCTATCTGACACGGACCCTATTCTGTAGATAGGACATCAGTATTCATTATGTCTGGGTCTTCCCTTTAAAGCATACATAAATTTTAAGATTTTAGAAACCTATAGGAAGCTCCCTTATTTGTGTACATGAAGGATAACACTATTTTTGGCCATTATATGACTTGCAGTCTGCATTTTTAGCAGTTTTTCCGCTCTGCAAGCTCTCCCTTTTAATTTTTAGTGTGCCTAAGGTAGTTGGGAAAACTAGTTACTATGATGTCTCCCATAGTATGAACATGGTTGAAACAGAAAATACTGCTCCTTATGACATCATAGAGAAGTATGGAACAGTACAGATTTGAATAAAGCATTTGGGGTGAGAGAAGTAAAAAAAACAAAAACAAAAAAGCACTATTGGCTGCAGCACCATATTTGTGTGACTCCTTGCTCCATTTTCATTTGGCTCTTCCTCCTCCTTTCACAGACTGTAACCTGAGAATTTATAACTTGATACTTTAGTGAGCTAACAATCCATCGTGAGCGAACAAAATGGATTCGGCAGAGATTTTACAGTGAGCAAAGAGCTTAGGAGCAAGTGGGATAGGAGGCAATTTCCCTTGCTTATACTGTTATAGTATACATTTATACAAAGTTTGTTGAAAGGATAGTGATCATTTATTCTGACTTATTTTCTAAGGATAGCCAATGAGAATATGCCTGAGTTATTGTACAGTAAAATATGTACAGAATTATTAGCTTTAACTTCAACGGTGTATTTCAGGAAAAAAAAGAGCGCTGATGCTCCAGAAACCTCAGACGGCAAAAGTTCAAAGCATTGCTGGCTATGTATTCATCAGAGTGATGCAGGTTTTAGAGCATGGTCATAATTAGTAGTTTATGTATTAGAACACAGTAGTGTGTGTATCGGAGTGCACTTTTTTCATGTTTATAACTGTTTGTAGCTTTAGGGAGCAAAGATAGCTGTAAGTATAATGGGGTTGCTTGATGGTGAACACTTTTTACTTCATTACACAGCTGATTACTTAAAGCGTAACTAAGCTGTTATTTTTTTTCACAAATCCATAGTTTAGGTGAACACAAACTTTGTGATATACTTTATCTAAGAGTGCCTGTGTCTTCACTTATTTGCCTCTGTCACTGATCAAATCTGTACAATAGAAGTTTATGGAGAGGGGAGGGAAGAAAAAGAAGAGCTCCTGAAACAGAGACATCAGTAATATATAGAGAGACGACTTTTTCACAACACAGCTGGGTTGTCGGGAATTAGTATCGAGCCCTTTCCTGTCAGAAATGACTCATCTTATGGTATCTTTTATATCTCACTTTTTTCTTCTTTCCCTTTCATAAAGCCTACTGTAAACTGACACTGCTCATGTATAGAGTAGGGACAGAATGTAAAGACCGGAGAACAGTAAGGCTACATTCAGACGACCATGGTGCAAAACGGCTATGAAAAAAAGTCCATTTTCAAGGATCCCCCATACATTTGAGTGTATGGAGGGATCCGTGAAAACAGCCAAAAATAGGACAAGAGCTATATTTTGACATTACATAACAATGGACTATCAAAATAACAGTCATGTGAATAGCCCCCCTTCACTGACATGGAATTTAATGCTGCCGTGCGACATCCGTAAAATAAAAGGACTTCACACGGCCATTAATCACTGTCGTCTAAATGTAGCCTAAGTCTTGTTGAAAAGCATAATAGTGAGTATAATAAGTGGTTGCATTGCTGCACTATGGAGTGTCTATGTTTAAAACCCAGAATACTTGTGTAAGGAGATATGTTGGATTATTCAGGATCATCAACTAGGACTCTGAATGAGACCTTAGTCACCTTTCATAAATGGGGCCCACTATTGTATATCATGGAGACTGTAGAATCACAGCAAACTGTATATTTGTACTGGTTAGGATGTTTTTAGACATTGATAAGAAATGTACAACTTTCACGCCAAAATTACTTTCACAAACATACACTGAATTGCCACATTATAAGAGACACCATCTAGTAGTGCTTTGGACTTCATTTGGCCTTCAGATCCGCAGCACTTCATTGTGGCATATACAAGTATCAGAGGATCAAGGTGTATCAAGAAAACATTCCTCCAAATTTTACTTCATCTACACCGGCCTGAATTGTTGACACCTGACAGGTAGGGCTCATCAATTCCTGCTGCTTGTGCCCAATTCTGACCCTCCTATCAGCATTGTGCAGCAGGAATATGGAACCATCTGATCGGGCAAGGTTTTTTCAATGATCCAGCATTCTTTTTCCCATTGGAGTCTTGCCTTACTTTGTCCTATATCGATGTTTAGAAAAATAAAAGTATGACATGTCACAGGCTATACCTGAATTAACAAGAGAAAGCTGCTTCCATTTGATTTGTCTCACACACAAATAAGATTCAAATTGAAAAATTCAAATTCTAACACTCCATTCAGTAGGACTATCAGCTGTGTATCCACCTGATTTCTGAACAACACAACTGATGGTCCCAACCCCATTTATAAGGCAAGAAATCCTACTTATTAAATCTGACAAGGGCACACCTGTGAAGTGAAAACCATTTCAGGTGACTACCTCTTGAAGCTCATCAAGAGAATGCCAAGAGTGTGCAAAGCAGTAATCAAAGCAAAAAGTGGCTACTTTGAAGAACCTAGAATATAAGACATATTTTCAGTTGTTTCACACTTTTTTGTTAAGTATATAATTCCACATGTGTTAATTCATAGTTTTGATGCCTTCAGTGTGAATCTACAATTTTTATAGTCATGAAAATAATAATAATAGTCCTTTAATAGTCCCACAATAGGGAAATTCAGTGTGTTACAGCAGCAAAGATAAGATAAGATAAGCAGATACAAATACAACATGTACAGGAATGTTCCAAGGTGAGAGGCATTACATTAATAGCAGACCGACAGATAGGACGTAGCAGAGGGGGGATTTAACAGGCAGAGAGATATTTCAGTTCTCTGTATGTAATGATCTCCGCTTAGGTCGGTGTTGGTTGTACAGCCTAACCGCGGTGGAGAGGAAAGAATTCCGATAGCGCTCCTTCTCACACCTAGGGTGGAGCAGTCGGTCACTGACAGTACTGCCCAGCGCAATCACAGTCTCATGCATGGGATGGGAGTTATTCTCCCGCATGGAGCTCACCACGGACAATATCCTTCTGTCACCCACCACCTGCACTGGGTCCAGTGGGCTCCCCAGGACAGAGCTGGCCCTTCTAATCAGCTTGTCAAGTTTATTTCTGTCCCTGGTTGATATACTGCTCCCCCAGCAGGCCACTCCAAAGAAGATGGCTGATGCCACTACCGAGTT
Organism: Leptodactylus fallax; assembly: GCA_947044405.1. NCBI lineage: Eukaryota > Metazoa > Chordata > Amphibia > Anura > Leptodactylidae > Leptodactylus > Leptodactylus fallax. Next base: position 8,998,601 of record CAMRHE010000024.1, read on the forward strand.
GAAGAAAGTCCTAAGAAGTGCCCCCGGATTCCAAAGGCTCTTGGAACAGAAAACTCTTGGAATGAGAAGGTGTGTCCAAACTTTTGGTCTGTACTGTAGTTAACATGGCCAAAAATTAGAAGCCTATATGCATTAAAAAATACTACGCAACCAAAGCTGGTTAACACATGAAAAATAGGGGCCTATTAGAAAGCCCAATATTTAGGGCTTTTATCAGTCACAATTGTTTCTAGGAACACTCATTCCCAGTAATAACTCTGTGTAATAATGCTGCCGATCAGCTGACTGATGCGCAAATGCTCATTGGTCAGCTGATTGCATCATTTGTACAAGATAAAGATTTCAGATTATCAGCCACACATAGTGCAATGTGATCAGGGTAGTGCTGCCGATGATCAATGAAGGTGAATGAGGGGAAAACAACAGTGGATCGTAGAGATCCACCCTGCCCCCATTTAGTTTGCATTGGCCTGTGTAATTAGGCCCAAGCAAACAAGTGCCAAACCACATGTGTTTCCCATTAAGTGGCACTTCTCCGGGCTGACACATGGCTACATAATACAGTCTTTACACCTATGTGAAAAATAAAAAGTTTTCCCACCTGAACAGGAGCACTTGGGAGTGGAGATATACAGGCATCTGTCATGGGATTATGGAAATCAAATTACCAGTAAATTAAATTATCATTTCCCCAGCTTTCATGACAACACCCAGCTGGGTGACAAACTTTCTACCCATAGGAGAGACCAGAAACTTCTAGGATCTAAGCAATAGTGATGGAAGAAGGTGTTAGAAGATCAGATCTCTGCTCTGCAGATCTGGTCAACAGATGCATTTTTCCTCTCTGCAGACTGATTCATAAGCTAGGCAAATTGCTTGCCTGATCTACCTGGCTATGGAGTCCCAACTTGCTCAACTCCCTTTGTTCCTGCTTATAAACAACTTCGAAAAAGTTCTCCGTTCCCTACTACATTCCAAGGATTGGATAACATATCATCTCACATGTGGACAGAATGAACTCCCTTTCTCTATAATTTTTGGGGTTATGGCAGCAGGATAGGAGAATAACCTCTTGGGAGTGATGGAACTACAAGACTACCTTCAGGAGTAAAGCTGATCAGGTTTAAGGCTCCATGCATACTGTACGTCCGAATGTGCCATCCAAAGCGGTGTCCGATTACTTATTCCGTTGAAAATAGAGCAGGTCCTATTCTGCTCAGTTTCATCAGAACAGAACGTATCTGAAGTCCCCATAGAGGTAAGTGCACAACGGAAAGCACTCAGATGTGACTCAGAGTGTCATCCGACTGCAAACTCAGTCCCCAAGCAAGCGACCGAGTGTGCATTTGAGTTGAAGCTAAGTATGAACCTATCATCACAGATCTCAGTATATGGATGTGATAAAGCCAGTAGCACTCCTACTCTGCTAGCTAAGACAATGGCCACAAGGAAGGAGGTTTTTAAGGATATGAGTTTACTAGGGATCTCAACTATAGGATCAATGGGAGGTTTGGATAATCCATTAAGCACAATACAGAGATCCCAAGGAGCAGCAGTTCGGTCCCAGTATCTAGGGATCCTTTTTGTGGTTCCGTCCTTTCCTGCAGCCAGAGCTCCAGCCCAAGTCTCCTGACAAGGACAAGTGACCACATTGAGGTTGGAGAGGAAGTACTTACGTCTTTATGCAAGTTTCCTGTCCTTGGAGGCGGACCATCTCTCTGTGGGTGCTGTCATGTGAGAGGCATAAGAAGTCCAGTCATACCCTGAAAACAGCCCCATACCATTATTTCTCCCCTACAAAGTTTTACACTAGGAGTTATGCATTCTGGTATGTAACATTCTTCAGGTATCTGTAGTTTTATCTCAGAGTAGCAATAAAATAAGACTTCAGAGAACACCAACATTTGGCATGATGATCTTAAGCTGAGAAGCAGTTGCTTGTCCATGGAAACCCATTTCAGTAAGCTCCTGCCACACAGCTCTTGTACTGATGACACTTGTATGGTATACAGTGTTGTAGCTGAACTGATGTAACCGTCATTATTATTATTATTTGGGAACAGGGATAATACAGTTTCCAGACCCTGTTACAGCATAGTATGCCCTGTATTTCCCAACAGTGCAAAAGACACTTGGGGAACATAATCCACACCACTGAATATCAGGAGCTCGCTGTGAACTAGGCAGCAATGCCAAGTGTACATGTCACTACATCTATCAATGGTGTAACAGATAACCTGTATAGCTTTGAGGAAAGAAGGGAAAATGGATATATGATCAAAACATTCAAATACCTTAAAGGGGTATTCCCATCTCAAGGAGCCTATCTATACTGCTAGCTTATGTACAGTGGGGAAAAAAAGTATTTAGTCAGGCACCAATTGTGCAAGTTCTCCCACTTACAAAGATGAGAGAGGCCTGTAATTGACATCATAGGTAGACCTCAACTATGAGAGACAAAATGAGAAAACATATCCAGAAAATCACATTGTCTGATTTTTAAAGAGTTTATTTGCAAATTATGGTGGAAAATAAGTATTTGGTCACCTACAAACAAGCAAGATTTCTGGCTCTCACAGACCTGTAACTTCTTCTTTAAGATGCTCCTCTGTCCTACACTCATTACCTGTAGTAATGGCACCTGTTTGACATTGTTATCAGTATAAAAGACACCTGTCCACAACCTCAAACACTCACACTCCAAACTCCACTATGGTGAAGACCAAAGAGCTGTGGAAGGACACCAGAAACAAAATTGTAGACCTGCACCAGGCTGGGAAGACTGAATCTGCAATAGGCAAGCAGCTTGGTGTGAAGAAATCAACTGTGGGAGCAATAATTAGAAAATGGAAGACATACAAGACAACTGAATCTCCCTCGATCAGGGGCTCCACGCAAGATCTCACCCCGTGGCGTCAAAATCAAGAATGGTGAGCAAAAATCCCAGAACCACACGGGGGGACCTAGTGAATGACCTGCAGAAAGCTGGGACTAACGTGACAAAGGCTACTGTCAGTAACACACTACGCCGCCAGGGACTCAGATCTTGCAGTGCCAGACATGTCCCCCTGCTTAAGCCAGTACATATCCAGGCCTGTCTGAAGTTTGCTAGAGAGCATTTGGATGTTCCAGTAGAGTATCGGGAGAATTTTATATGGTCAGATGAAACCAAAGTAGAACTGTTTGGTAGAAACAACTTGTGTTTGGAGGAGAGTGAATGCTGAGTTGCATCCAAAGAACACCATACCTACTGTGAAGCATGGAGGTGGCAACATCATGCTTTGGGGCTGTTTCTCTGCAAAGGGACCAGGACGACTGATCCATGTACATGAAAGAATGAATGGGGCCATGTATCGTGAGATTTTGAGTGCAAACCTCCTTCCATCAGCAAGGGCATTGAAGATGAAACGTGGCTGGGTCTTTCAGCATGACAATGATCCCAAGCACACCGCCAGGGCAACAAAGGAGTGGCTTCCTAAGAAGCATTTCAAAGTCCTGGAATGATCTAGCCAGTCTCCAGATCTCAACCCCATAGAAAACCTTTGGAGGAAGTTGAAAGTCCTTGTTGCCCAGCGACAGCCCCAAAACATCACTGCTCTAGAGGAGATCTGCATGGAGGAATGGGCCAACATATCAGCAACAGTGTGTGCCAACCTTGTGAAGACTTCCAGAAAATGTTTGACCTCTGTCATTGCCAATAAAGGATATATAACAAAGTATTGAGATGAACTTTTGTTATTGACCAAATACTTATTTTCCACCATAATTTGCAAATAAATTCTTTAAAAATCAGACAATGTGATTTCCTGGATTTGTTTTCTCATTTTGTGTCTCGTAGTTGAGGTCTACCTATGATGCCAATTACAGGCCTCTCATCTTTTTAAGTGGGAGAACTTGCACAATTGGTGGCTGACTAAATACTTTTTTTCCCACTGTATAAAGCCTCTTGCACCTATTTTCTTCTAATTCTCTCCCTATTTAAAAATGTTACGCTGCGTGCACAAGATTTATCATGTATTTGTGCCTATTTTCAAGGCTTTTACACAAGGCTTGACACTTTGCTTTTTCTTTTTAGTCAGGGACAGTGGACTTGGTTTATCTTTAGTAACATGTTACAATGCTTTTTTGACAACCTACCTTTCTAAAAAGGTACAGAAAAAAAAGTCAACTGCTCTTTAGTACATGGGCAGTATAACAAAAACCTGAAATATCTGACAGCAGTGGAATCATAATTTCCCGTGGTGAAAAAAAAGGCATATGCAGATAAAGAGAGGCACAAAAAAATGCAAATAATAAATTCCCCAAGTGTATTTAATTTTAGGATAAGTATAGCTACGAATAAAGGTGCACATTTCACAAAAGCAGCTGCCTTGCTCATACAGAACGAGGCTGCCAACTGTACTCTTTATTCTCCATGGTCAGGGTGATCCTAGGTATGCATTATAAGATCTACACTAAAGATGCTACGGTCATTTTGTTAAACACACTTGTCAAGTTATTTTTCAGGTTCTAATGCACTATGCTACAAACAAGCTGAACATTGTGTTAACTATTGTGTAAAGAAAAGTCTAAATACCATCAGTGATTTCCCCCCTCATTTCATTACTGAGCTACATTGTCAAGCATGGCTAATGGTTCTGTAAATCACTGGATAGCTAGTAATTCCTACCTATGGATTATTCAATGTATTCTTCTATGGTCACATTCAATATTTATGTGTTTTGTATATATTTAGCTGTTTATGGTTTGGTGTACAGATTTATGTAAATGATCTGATCCCTGTGGTTTCCCAGCTATTGTGGCAAGGTAGTCTGCAGCCTTTTAATGGCATTCTGATCCTTGTAGTTTCACAAAAGCTGAAACACAGGTGGCAGACAACTCATGTCTGTGTATAAGGGCATATCCACTGAGCAAAGGAGAGCAGGCAGAGGAGAAACAATGGAAATGTGACATAGATTGAAAAGTGAATATGATCAGAAGAATGCAATATTAATCTCAAGTGACATTTTGTCTCAAGTTTACGTTCTTACTTGGAAGTTTTCATAAAAAAATACAAACCTTACAAATTAAAAAAAGAGATGTTATAAATTGAATTGTAAATCTGATACATATCATTTACCAATATTTTAATCTTGCTTGCACCATTTATACTCTGGATTGGTTTACAAATGTACGCTCTGATGTAGCAGCATACTCATAATGGATCCAACACATAATGCTATACCTCGACAACCAAATTATTACAGACAATTGGAAATGTTTACTTTCTAATAATTGTGAACCATTAGGCTCTTACAATAAACTAAGAGAAGTTGGATTATTTATCTTGAGGCAAAGTGAAGGTACTGAAACATGTATAGAGCAAGACAAACAAAATACATTACAAAAAAAAGGTATAAGGGAGAGACAGACAGTCCGGGACAGCCCAACTGACAGAGAACATAAGTAGCACATTAGGTGCTGAAACTAAGAGATTGCTTGGGAACAGTCGGGCCAGAGAAAAACCATGGAGCAGCACCTATTGAAGAATGCAAAGAGGTCAAGTTAGGGAAAAAAAACAAAACAATCCATGAACTGCTCATCTACATTAAAGTGAAAGGGATGTATCTGTACCAGACACAGCCTATGTACAGGCAGATCATTTTTCTATTCCTGTAAAACTCCTTCATGCTAAGGCCCCACGTTGTGGAAACACATTTTTTGTTGCAGATTTTTTTTTTTTTCCAAAATCAGGAGTGGCTTGAAAAGGAATGGAAAATATAAAAGGAAGCTCTTAAACAATTCCCTTCTCTTAAATCCACTCAGCAAAATCTGCAACAAAAAAAAACATTGTGTTTCTGCAACATGGGGCCTTAGCCTTAGGCCCCACATCATCAGTCAGAAACTATTCTCAACACAGGTGCCACATGGGGTACCAGCTACAGCCTCTAATACTTTCACTTACAGCGTAACTAAACTTTCAGACAACCTTTGATTTTCTGTCGGTATTGTATCATCAATAAATTTTCTATTATACTTTATTAACAAATTTTTTCACTAATTCCCTTGTTTCTGTATTGAGAGCTGGTTTTACCTCTCACTGAATGTTCAAAAGCAAGTTTGTACATTACATAATGTCCGAGATATAACCGTTTAAAGTGACCTCCTCTACCCTCATTTTCTCTACATCTTACACAGCCCGTACTCCTGTACACAGTAACATTCAGTGAGAGGCAAAAACAGCTCTCAATACAAAAACAAGGGACAGAGTGAAAAAATGCAGGATTTCACAGAAAGGATCGGAAATATGTTAAAATATATTACAAAATTTATTAATGACACAAATACTGGTAGAAAGTCAAAAGTTGTCCGAAAGTTTAGTTATGCTTTAAGAAAAAACACTGGAAGTAAGCAGAATGAATGACAGCAGGAAGAGATCTAGAAAACCATGAGGACTTGATACAGAAAGTATATTGGAAAATTGTATAACTTTTCACAAACAATAACATGTCTCTCAATATTTGTCTGAGCTGGACAACCCCTTTAACTGATTTTTGGCTGCATGATGTGGTTTTGCAGGTTGTGATTAGAAATAAGGGAAAGACAGCAATCAGGTAATGCTTGCACTTACGTCAAAGCACTAGTGGCTGTAGCACTGAGCTTACTGCAGCTGTGCTGTGGCTGGGTAGCTCATGTGGTACTACCCTTAGGGTATGTTCACACAGTTTTTTTGCTGGCAAATTCTGAGGCAGAAAACCGCTGGCGGTTTTTTCAATCTCCTATTCATTTCAATGGGCTTTGCACAGCAGAATCCAACTGAAGATAGATTATGACACTTTTTCCCCCACTCTAGCTGAAAAAAATCTGTGCAACTCTCACTGAAATGAATGGGACAGTTGCGAGGTGTTTTGAGGGAAGTCCGCCTAAAAAAATCTACCTGCAAAAACACTGTGTGAACCTACTCTTAGGGTGCTGTTACTTGGGCACATTTCTGCCCATAACAAGCGCCAATTAACAACACTGGCTTTGCTTGTTTGATGGCTCATCATGGACATGTTTACACCAGATCAGGAACGAAAGGCTCCTACAAAAACTCATTTGACTAATTATTGGCCTAGGTAAAGGCCCTTTAGTGGAATGGCTTTTACGTGCTATAAGCCATCAGGGAATTAGGCGCTTGGGATGTCCGAAGTGCCAGACATCTGTTCTCCATAGAAATCAATGACCTCCTGTATGGCAACATTACTTGGTTGCTTGCTGTCTAAACAGGTAGCTACAGCTAAGGCAGCAGTAAACAGGCAGCAACAGCTAATGCACACCACCATAGGAGTTTACTTTGATCTAGGTGTTTTAAACGTTAGTCTTGAATTGGAGCAACTAGAGCTTTCTTTTACACGTCAAAAAAAAAAACAAACAAAAAAAAAACACACACATTTGACTTCTATAGCAGCATACCAGAAATGTAAAGATTTGCAAAGAAAAACATAGCATTTAATAAATGATAACTGCAAATGTAAAAGTCATTATTATCTTCTTTAGCATGATTCGCATTAATGATTATAAATTGCTATCATAAATGGCTGTAATAAAATAGTAGTCCAATAAGCAGGCATATCACTGCTGGCATCTGATAACTCTGTATTTTAGGTTATAGATTACACATGAGACCGTCTGCTTTCACATAGAAATCTCACTCATGCTCTATTAAACCTAGAAGTGTATTGTAAACAAGTACTCCGCCAGCACTGAACAGCTTTATTATAACTAAATGTTTAGTAAAGCTGTAACACACTTTTAGTGCAGTTTTCACTAGTGAATACATTTTTCCCTTTTATTCTATTAATAAATTCTAGGCCACATAAAACAAATCAGTGGGGTAATATTTGAGCACATGTGTTACCACAGACTAGGATGGAGGCACATACTGTCCCTGGCTTTCTGAGTGTGTTTGTTTTGGGCTATAATGCGATAAGAGCCTTCAGCATATTCAATTTTTTTTTTTTTTTTTTTTTCTTTTTTTACACAAAGCTCAGATGGCAGAGCAAGAGGCTGAAAGGGACACTTCAAGCTGTCCGAGCAACAAGTACAATCTGTCTTCTTCTCTGGAAATCAGCCCTGCCAACCAAAGCCAGTGAAGTAATCTTGGAAGATCCTGTCCAACTGTGAGGGTATTATTTGCTTATGCATGTCCTTCAGTCAGTGGGTTGGGGAATGATAGCTATGTGGAGGAAGTTGTCTGGATAACTGAAATGTTCACTTAGCCATTGCAATGGGGTGTCCAGCAAAGGTTCTATTCCATGGATCATCACCTGATATTTCTTCTCGCTATCTACAAATAAAAACATTGATACAAAGTCAAATAGTGAAAAATGTTAAAACAGGTAGGATAGAATTGGTGAAAAAAAATGAACAGAAATAGATCACATCACTCCACAAAATGGAATTTCATAGGTTGTCAAGGAGAACAAATGCTACAATTTATCTGCTGTTTACTTTTCATAAATGAAGCCCATCATTTTTTTTACCTGTAAATATCAGAATTTTAAAAAGAACAAACATGTATCCACCGATAAAGTAATACATTTATTTCCATTTCATTAATTTCCTACGACAATTTCAAATGTGGCAACATGACCTTTTCAGTATCAGCCACAACCTTTAGTACCATTCAGGTACTCAAGTAGCAATGCTTAAACAAAATATCATAATTCCATTAAAAAGATCATCTGCTAATGATGCTGATGACATGTGAAGCAGGATAGTTACATACTGAGAGCTAGCCACAACTAAGAAAAACACTTAACAATAGACTGTTTGATCGAGTAATGTGAAACACAAAATGTCAATTAGAGTGGAGCTCAAATGCAAATTTAATACAAGATGCATAAAGATCACTGCAGGCAGACTGGAAACCACACAAGACTTCCATAGGTTTACATAAACTATAATCGATACAATGATCCCTATGCTATTTTATTAGGATTTGACTAATTTTAGGAACAATTATAAAAAGTGTTTGTGAATCACCGATGACAACGTTCTCATACATTACAAATTCGTTTTCAATTATTCATCTGACGGTCTCCACAAACCCAACTCCAGGGGAGAAAAGACATTCTAAGCTGTTTGGTTAAAAGGGCTGAAAACTCAAGCTGAGTCACTCTGTCTGCCCAAACTGCATGGAATGCTTCTTCGAAGGAGACATCTCAAAACACAGTATACACTAACTTCATAAATCACATTCATTATTGGGAAAAGTTACTTTTCCTGTAGCTCTGGGGCAATTAAACATTCATACTAAAAACCTTAATGGACAGATACCAACATTCAGCTCCCCAAAAATGTATAATGTACATTCCACAGAGCAGACAGATTGGGAACCAGAGCTAAGAATCCATCTCAGCGACTTAAAAGGCATTATCTTTAGAAATCTGTTGTGGTTTTTAACCAGCCTCGCTAGAGAAGAGCCACTTTATTTTTACCTCTCTGCTGGGACAAAAGCAAATTACTTAGAGGAAACTATGTTTTACAATAAGGAAACACAGCCCTAACCCAGAATAAAGATCTCGGTATTGAAAACTAACCAGTTCAATGGCTCTTATTGGATATGTGTTTGCTACACTAAAATTCAACTTCAACCTATAGTAACGTGCAGGAGGCTGTATTCCTCCTGCAACTGGTGCTAAATGTACCAGCCCCAGTTACAGGGGAAATCAGCCTCCCCGACAAAAAAAACAGTGATCAGATGTCCCCAAAGGTCTATTATGACCTTATAGGGACACAATGTAAAAAAAATAAAATAAATAAAAAAATGAACAGAAAAGTTAAAATGTAAAAAAAAAAAAGTTAATAAAATAAAAAAAATAAAATAATTAAAAAAATAAATAAAATAATTATACGCCAATAAAACGCCCTTATTAAAGGTTATAGCCTCACCCCCGACAACACCATACAAAATAAAAATTCCCGTAACGGAGAGGAAAAACTATTTGTAAGGTTTTTTAGTAGCACTTTGTGTAATGAAATAAAAAAATAAAAAAAAAAGAAAAGTGAAGAACAGACACATTTTCCCACCTCTTTTGTTTATATTTTCCCGGATATAAAAAAAACTTAAAACACATCCAAAAATAAAAACAATATAAAAATAAAGCCCTATGTGTCGCAGAAATTAGTTGAATAACACAAATGATAAAAATATTACATGCCCTCAAAACCGCACATACAAAAAAGCCAAAAATGTGTCTGGTCCCGAACCACAATTTGGCCCGGTACTGAAGTGGTTAAAGTGGACCTTTCACCACCTCCATCAACTACAACTCTCTGAACCCTTCAAAAGGTGCTTCTCCACTGATGCTGGCACAGTTGGGGTTTTTTCACTAACCCCCACTATTCCATATCAATCATAGTTGTTAGTTTCAATACAATTATACATTCTGTTGTCAGATGGGCAGTCCCTGTCTTTTTATTTCAACCCACCTGACAGTAAACAGCATCAATGTGCTGAAACTAGTAGAAATACCATCTGTTCTTTACAGGTTCTCACCCATCATGACCCATACTCGGTTTTGGCTTAAAAAAGGCAACAACATAATCTGAGTGTGTGTCTTTCCCCTAAAGTGGGTTAATAACCCATTTAAAAAGTTTCTAAAAGATGCACAATAAGCTATATATATTTTTACTACTCTTGTACTGTTGGCCATTGTCATCCTTCAAGGCTGCTTGTTGTTACTACTATCCAATGTGTTGTCCGCAGCCAATGGTTGGCGTCTTTGCCCATAGTGGCATGTTGCCCATGATAATGCTGTAGTCACATCAAATAATACAGAAATGTTTGATACATCATCTTGTAGCAATTACAAAAAAATATGGGAGTATACCCCAGGGACCAGCAACATGATTTTTTAGAGTATATTACTAAGGCTAGGTTCACATTTGGATTGGATGTTCAGAGCCTAGAACCTTTGGTGAAGATTTCCTCAAAATCCTGAATGAAAAGGTGGAAGACTCCGGCAAAACGATGGACACTTTAATTGATACTTGACGGACCCCGTTATAGTCAACAGAATCTGTCAGGCTCCACTGGTGCCAGTCATTTAATGGAACAGTCTTTAGAATTCAATGAGGGAGCCTAAATATGAAATAAATGCTGCAGATGTAAACAGCCCTATTTGTTTTTTTGTTTTTATCAATTTTATATTGTAAGTTTGTAAAAACCTACATTTAACGATACGAAAACCCCTTCAAGATATATTGTGCAAAGTAGTGGGGTTTTTTTTTTCTTCTGCACAAAACTGGGTAAAGAGAACACCTAAGCAAATATTAAACAAAGTAAATTGTAAAGTTTTGAGTAATTTGTATTATATGCCATAACACTTAGCAAATACTAGTTTGGTAGCATGGGAGTGGAAAACACCGACTTGGTTCTGGTAAGTGAACAGAACTGATGAAGACATTTTGAGGGAAAAAAATAAACACTTTAAGGCTGAGGCCTCACGTTGCGGAAACGCAGCTTTTTTTGTTGCAGATTTTGTTGTGTTTTTTTGAGTCAAAGCCAGGAGTGGATTGAGCAGAAGGTAGAAGTATAAGAACTTCCTATATATTTCCCACTCCTTTTGTAGCCATTCTTGGCTTTGGCTCAAAAAAACGCAGCAAAATCTGCAACAAAAAAAAAGCTGCATTTCCGCAACGTGGGGCCTCAGCCTAAATATGGATTGAAACAAAATTAGAATAGTTATTTGGTTCAACATTATGAGTGTATGACATCTGAACCCAAGGGTTGACCCATTAATAAATATACCCTCTGAAAAGATTTGATGCTACTGGTAATAAACATATTTAATATATTTAATATAAGGCAAAATATAAATGATGAACTGGGCTGCTTGCCATGAAAAAAAAGTACAAAAAGCAATTTGCACGGTGTATCACCACGACATGAGAAGAAAACTACTCTAAGGAGGATTAATAAACTTTGTCAGTGAGTATATATCAAACCATGATCTTAAATAATCATGAACGGATTAACACAATGAAATTAAAGGGGTTTTCTGGGCAAAATTTTTTTTTTTTCTTAAACCTGTTGGTGTTATTAATGGGTTAATAAATGAACCCACATACCTTTAGCAGTGTTTTGAGTGATTTCTGGGCGTCTCTGGGAGCTCCAGGTATCTTCTGCATTTAATTACATCGTTCAGCTTCCTGCTATGTAACTTCCATACTAGATAATCTCACCTCACCCCCTCTTCCTCTCTCTCTCCCCCCCCTCCCTGTCTCTCTAGCTATCCCGCTCACAACTACTAGCCCTTCCCTACCTACTCAGCTGAACCCCCGACCCCCTATATATACTTACCTGTCTTCCTCCTGCTGGATGCCCATCCTTCTTTTCTGACTGCCGGCGCGCATTCTTGTCCCAGCGCTGCTCTGTAGCGACGACCCACCTCTACTGCGCATGCGTGGGAGATGTGCAGTAGAGGTGGATTATCGGCAGCAGAGCAGCGCTGGTACAATAGCGAGCGCCTGCAGTCAGAAAAGAGGGAGGAACCGTCCCGCAGGAAGAAGCCTGGAAGGTAAGTATGATGGAGTGGATGGGGGGGGGGGGAGTAGTAGTGATGTTCCGTTTCCGGAAACAGGGCAACGGATCGTCACATGACCACCCCAGGGATATAGGTAAATATACATTGAAAGTAGGAGGGTGTTTAGATTAGTGTAGGGATTTCCATTTATCCCTGACAACCCCTTTAGGCTGTGTTCACACTGAGTTTTTTGGCAGCGGATTTTGACGCGGAATCCGCCTCAAAATCCGCCTGAAAAAACTCCTCCCATCCATTTCAATGGGAGTCAGTAGCGTTTTTTTTCCACTAGCGGAAAAAAAAAGCAACATGACCTATCTTACTGAGGATTCCGCCCACGGTGTCCGCAGCTCGAGCCGCGCTCCTGATTAGGCCCATTCATCCGGGCTTAATCAGGAGTGGTTAGCCGCGACGGAATGCTGATGCATGGCATCGGAATCCCATCGTGGCTGACCGCGGCGAAAAATTTTCCGCCATGTGAACGCAGTATTAAAGGGGCTGTCCAGGGTGTGAAAAATATTTAAAACAAGTAAGAAAAAGCCCAAATACAGTAACTAGTAGTCAACTGTCTGTTTGCCAGTCATTCCAGTACTGCCACTCCGACAATCCCCTCAGATATCCTTTTTCATGGCTTCCATCACAAAGTTACAATGCCAGTAATACTGAGGTCACAAGTTGGCTGCAGCAGTCACATGCCATCTACATGTAAACGTAAACTGGGAGAGGGGAATGGACAGGTGAGTAATCCTTCTTTTCTATTTTAGGCTCCTTGCAGCATTTTTTTTTTTTTTACAACCAGTATGGCTAATTAATTTCCATGATTCAGAATTATTTTAATTTTGTCCCCCATTTGGCACTCCATTTAGAGTTAAAAGACAACATTTTAGCTCCCTTCTGCTCCACTAGAGTAGGGATACTCAACTGGTGAACAGCAATCGAAATGCAGACTAGAGACACTGGCTATCCGACCAACACCATGAGTATGGTGATGTAGAGTAGGATAAAAAGAAGGAGGAGGTCCTCGAGTATGGAGATTTAGCATGAGGGGAACCTGGAGCTTGGATCCAGAAGAGTGGGGGAAGTAGTAGGAAGGACAGGAGGAAAAAGAGGCATGAAAGTGCAGGGAGCAGGAGAGGAAAAAAAATTAACTGATGGTTGTATGTTAGGCCTAACATCAGATAATTCTATTCTAGATATCCCAATGAATACGGTTGTTAATGTCCGAAAAGTCCAGTACTCTACTAGCTATACTCTTTTTGCTGTCTTTTTACCTTTTCGTAAGCCACGTGAGAGTGCTGTGTAAACTTTTGTGGATCAAAGTTGTAACAGGCATCAGTAACAAATGCAACAAGCTGAACGGTCATTATTGCCCAGTTAGGGCCTCTTCACATAATATTTGGACCTACAATCAGCATACCTTTCAAACATGTATTCATTCAACCCACAGAGGCCATTTTTGCACGTTTATTGAAAAGTAAATACTAAAATGTCATATGGACAAGTATTTAGACTATTTACTATGACACTTGAAATTTAGTTCTGGGCCTCCCATTTCATCTTTGAGCCCTTTCTACTAGACTGGCGTTCACTTGTGGTAAATTCAGGTGATTGGACATGATTTGGAAAGACACACCCCTGTCTATATAAAATCTTACAGCTGACAATGCAAATCAGAACAGATACCAAGTCATGAAAAGGAAAGAACTGCCTGTCCTCAATTTCTCACCTGGAATTTGAAGAAAAAAAAAAAAAAAAAGAAAAAAAAAGAAAAGTGAAGCATGGTTGTGGCAGCTCCAAGTAAGTGGACTGTAGCCAAGTACCCCCACGACAGAGAAAAACTTATTACACTGAACTCAATAACCAAACACTATACAGTAAATCTTTAGGCCTTAATAGAAATAGATAGAATATATGGCTGTGTTCATATCTCGATTGGGAATTGTTTTTCTGTTCTGTTACAGGAACAGAAAAAGTAAAATCCTGACAGGTAAGGATATTATGGACACAAATGGATCCTTATGGACTGTATTGATTATAATGGGGATTGTAGTGTTTCCGTTATGGTGTTAATCGGTAATGAAATATAGCCTTGCAGCGCTGGAGTCCTGGATTCAAATCCCGCCAAGGACAAAATCTGCAAGGAGTTTGTATGTTCTCCCCGTGTTTGCGTGGGTTTCCTCCGGGTACTGCGGTTTCCTCCCACACTCCAAAGACATACTGATAGAGAATGTAGATTGTGAGCCCTATATGGGACAGTGACTGTCAATGTCTGTAAAGCGCAGCGGAATAAGATGGCACTATATAAGAATAAGAATAATAATAATATTATAGCCTTCTACTGAATAAAATTTAAATCTTTAACACAGAGCACAAGGTAATGTTAAATCTTACATTTACTCAGTTTTTGAGCAGATATAGAGCATAAATGGGCACATTGAGAGTTTACAGTTTAGGACTGATGGAAAATGGTTTACAAATATAATAACAAGTAAACAAGATAAATGATTCTTCTTCTACCAGGTCACAAAAATTTGATTCTCCAGAGTTTATATAAATATAGGAAATTCTGCTAAGAGAAGACAAAAGTATATTGAATTAATTATTTCACAACAGGTCACACAAGACAATGCCAGTTCCTAAGGTCAAAAGGAAGATACCAGGATTCTTCCTTTTCTGTAGCTTATGGTCTCACTAATGTAATCTGCTGTGCTGGATCATTTAATCACTGCCTTGTTTGTGCACACACTGTATAAAAGACAAATGTCGGGATTACAAACGTGTCAAGGCTCAAGCATTAACCAGACTCTCCCACTGTTTGGGATTGGAGGCTGATGACACACAGTAAAACAGTTCTACAAGAGACTGAAAGCTACCTTTTAAGCAAATTAAAGGCACAAAAAACACACATATATAAACTTAGGACAAATATCACACACACAGATCATCCTAAAAGGTGCTGTAATGAAAAAGTAAAGGGGGGCAAGAACTGACTGCTTTCTTGTTTTACTAAGACATTCTACGACTTGGACAATATTACTGGCAGCCAAGATGAAGGGTAGAAAAAGAAACAAGGACAATCAATGACACATCCATTCACAGCCATATGTCCACCTGATGTAAAATCTAGGATATGTTTCTTTCCAGACTGAATCTTTAGCATATAACATGATTATAAGAGGAGTTACTCTTATAAGGCATCTAGTCCTAAATCTTCAAAAGTCATGTAACAGTATGGTAAACTGTTAAAAGCCTGAACTCTTCATCTTTTCCATATTATCATGTTTATGTGCGTAAAGATCGGCTGATGTCTACGTACTCCTAACAGAATAATCCCATGAAAAGAGAAATTGTTGATAAGGCAGCTTTTCCCAGGCTTAACTACCAGGAAATTCCAGGCTGTGGGATAGCCGGGTTTTAATATTCAGTGACAGGGAACAAACAACTCAATGACAACCACTAGCGTAGGCTGAATATTCTGGTCTCTGAATTACGAGCAACACTACTTATGCTTCTTATAACACATTCATGTGCTACAGTCAGAACAGAATATGGCAGTGCAGACTTAACACTATAAATGTATTTACTCAAAAGGCTCACCATTTGATTAACATTGTAGAGTGAATGTAAAACATTGCATCTCCGAAATATATCTACTTCAGCTGTATGATACACACTTTGCAGAGATGTATGTTGCTCCCTGCAATATCGGACTGGGGTACCTAGAGCCCACTATACAGATACAGCTGACTAGCCTTTGCCTCTATTTGTATCTATCCTGGGGTCCTGTCTGTAGTCTGCTGCTGCCTGCCTCTTGCCTTGGACTCAGTCAGCCAAGGATATGTGCTCACACGCCAGCAGACCTCAGGCAGCAGCAAGATACTGCAGGATGAGTGGTTATTGGGGCCCCGCCAATTTTACTGAGAAGACAATGTAGAAGAAAACTGGTTGGCATGACTTTGCATGTAGATGTCATCTAAGCCACTATGATGTGTCAACAGTATATAAAAATAAAATATTTTCTTATAGAATCTATGCAATGCATTATACGAACCCATAGGCTGAGATGCTGTACAATGTGAATCTGTATGAGTGTGTGTACTGTGCCATGACAGGTTGAATTGGGAGCCCATTTGGGAATTCAGCTGTTCACCCGTGGGCCAGTCCAAACCTGGCTACCTACAACAAGTTAATAAGGCTGTATATGCTATAGCGAATGGGTAATGAACTGACTGGCACCTGCCAAGCTAATTTGCATTCAAACACTATCTAAACATTAAGATAAGACCAGATGAACAAACACTATATAGCCTAAAACTGCTCAGATGTGCAAGCAGCTTTGTTTTTTATTAGATCTTTATTAAAAATGTTATTGCTTTTTCATTGTTAAAATGTAACTAAACTTTCGAGGAAGTTTTGATTTTCTGGCAGCATTTTTGACATTAATAAATTTTGTAATTACTTTAGTAACAGATTTTTGGCTCCTTTCTATGAAATCCTGTGGCAATATCCACTTTCTGTTCCCTTCTGTATTTCTTCCATTGTTTCTCTTCCTGCTTTTCACTGGAGTCCTGGCGTGTTTGGGGTCTTGTATAATGCAGGGAAGCTGAGGCTGGAGGGTCATTTCAAACAGTAATATCTTGGGCATTATAAAACTTAGTACAGGTTTTGGTGTCATATGAAAGAATAGATTCTACCTGTAATATTTTCAGATGTGATATTAGTTGAAAATGCAGTTGGGATTGGGAGCAGCTGCATATAAATGCGCCAACCCTGACTGTTTTCAACTAGCAATATCTAGAAATAACACAGCTAAAACTGTGAACTTTGCATCATATGAAATATGAAAATCTTTCATACGACACCAAAATCACTGTTCTGAGCTTTATAATACCCAAGCCTTAACTGTCTGAATAAATACCCTTAGCTTACCTGCATTATATAAGAGCTTGTACACTCCTATACTCCAGTGAACAGTAGTGACATAAACAAGAGAAAATTACAGAAGAGACAGAAAGGGGATTTCAGTGCAGAATATCAGGGAAATGAGGAACAATGTTTTAATAAAGCATATTACAACATTTATTGATGTCACAAATGCCAAGTCAAAAGTGGTTTGAAAGTTTACATACGTTTTATCAACCATGTGCTTTTGCAGGTAGAGCTGTACAACTGCATAGCCATTAAAAGGAACAAGCTAAAAACAACCAGTCTGTAACAGTCTAATTGAAATCATGGTACCAATTAGTCAGGAGTCTAGTCAGGAGATACTGACAAGATAAGTGTCAGTATTTCCCAGATGGAACCCTGAGCCGGGAGTAGGCCTCACATAGCCATCCATAATGCTAGGAGTCCCAGTTTCCCCATGGCTCTACTGTCCTATACTGAAAACCTAATTACAGTAGAGCAACCACGACTCATAGCTTCATAGAGGACTAGGATGCTGGGTGTTTCGGTCCCAGAGCAGGGCTCATTCTGGGAAATACAACCAACATCTGGTCCATTTCTCCCGAACCAAATCCGTCCATGTACACCCGGCATTAGGATGTGTTTGTGTGTTCAGGCCTAGATCATAAAGGGAGTGAAAATTTAAAATACAGATACTGGAGCACCAGGGACAGGAGTATTTTTTGCCCCACCTTCCCCGGCCTCATAAAAAAAAAAAAAAAAAAGTTATCCTGGACAACTCCTTTAAGTGCATAATTAAAGACACTGTGGCAAATTTATTATGCCTCATACGTCATGGCATGAAAAGTTGCAATTTTAAGTTGCTTATTTTGCACAAATTGGCGCTCTGCACAAGCAACTGTAAATTTTTACTATTTCATGCTGCCCTGGTCATGTTCCTAAAAAGTGGAAGAGGTGGAGCATGAGGGAAGCCAGGGCCCCTGCCAGTTTTATTGTCATTTACTTCAACTTACTGGCATAAATGATGCCTAAAATCTAGGCCAACTATGAATTGGCATAGTTATCAGTCCAGGCGCTCAGCCCTGCCAGAAAATGCGCCTTGTGCCAGAGACATGAAAACCAGCAATCTATACACCAGTTTCCATTAATCACTCCCATTGATTCTGCAGTCCTATGTTACCACAACAATGTGTATTGAGCTTGTAATACACATTCATTCATGGAAGGAGCTGCCAATAAACTGCTGTTAACATGTTAGAAGCTAATGCAAAAGAGTCTTTAGAAGACCTCTAGGCTAAACATACTGGATGAATGCCCAGCAGTTAAGCTGTACAGTTACTAATATGGTACACCAAATAATATCATCTTTATTATTCAGTCTTGCAAAATGTCCATATAACAGTACCTTTTTAGTATAACATATCAAAATTCTGATAATTTTACAAACTACGGATAAATTAGTCATGTTTGAAACACATAAGTAGTAAATAATACTACAGTAGTACAAAGACATAAAACACTTTGGATCACTTATAACACATACAGAAAGTGAATTCAGTCTAAATATTAAATTATGGAATAGCATTTTCAATTAATTTCTAAATGGGTGCAAACTTCTAAAAACATATAGGGCTATAATAATGCAAGGGCTTTCCTGATTGTCCCTAAAAAAAAACAAACTATTATACACATGCTTGTGAATGATAATTTCTTGTAAACTGACAATTCCACGGCCTTGTCCACTGCTAAAAGTGCCAAGCAAAGGCACAAAAGCATGAACCTGGACCATGGGTCAACAGGGAGTAGTTGGTAAGAGATGGCACCAGGATACAAAATAGGAGGTGAAGAGGAGAAGCCTACAGAATCAGTGTGATGCTCTAGGAAACCTTGTGTCATAGCATTCATGTGGATGTTCTTTGATATGTTCCACTTAGGCTGGGTTTACATCTGTGCCAAAGTATCCATTGGTGTCCGCTGTTTTAGCTGTGTGTGTCTATTATTCTGTTCCTGTGATGGACTAAAACAATGGACACCGCACATATGTGAACCTAGCCTTACCTAAATATTGTTGCAAACCAAGTATAACCCTTCATGGCAACATGCAGTGGCCTCTTTCAGCGTAATAGTACATGCTAACTATTGCCCAACAGTGCAAAAAATCATTAGGAATGGTTTGTGGAACACCACAAAGAGTTCATGGGGTTGAATTTTTCAGAACTCAATCCAATTGAGAGTCCAGGATGTGCTGGGAAAACAAGTCCGACCCATGTAGCAGTAGACCTTGCAAGTTACAGAACTTAAACATTCTTCTACTAATGTCTTGGTGCCACATATCAGCGAACATGATCAGAGTGGTGGAGTTCATGTACTGAAAGGTCAGAGCGCTTCTGGTGGCACAAGGGGGACCTGTGCAATGTTAGACAAGTGGCTTTAATAGCTGATCACCCTATACATTTTATCTATATATATCTATATCTATATATCTATATCTATATCTATATATAGATATATACACACACTGTATATATAGATACACAGTGGGAGGAAAAAAGTATTTAGTCAGCCACCAATTGTGCAAGTTCTCCCACTTAAAAAGATGAGAGAGGCCTGTAATTGACATCATAGGTAGACCTCAACTATGAGAGACAAAATGAGAAAACAAATCCAGAAAATCACATTGTCTGATTTTTAAAGAATTTATTTGCAAATTATGGTGGAAAATAAGTATTAACTCGGGGAGACATTAACTCGGGGTCTCCACTGTACTTTAGCGGAGACCCGGAACAGTAGCTGCGGCGGTGGGGATCTGCCCCAGGTACAGGTGTGTTACTGTACAGCAGAGCGGCCACCATCTTTAAGGACCCAGCATCTGCCGTATTCGCATGGCAGATGTTGGGAAGCGGTAAAACTAGCTAGGGCCTATTTTTGGAGTAGGGCTTATATTTCAAGGCTACTCCAAAAAACCTGGAAAATCTAGCTAGGGTTTATTTTCGGGGTAGGTCTTATTTTAGGAGAAACACGGTATGTGTAACATGTTAGACCCTTTAAACCCATTTCACCAAAGATCAAGCACAATACCCAAACGGGATAGAAATATAAGCAAAGTTTTAGGTAGATGTGCAAAAAAAGTAAGAATGATTTCAAAAGTCGAAAAACAGAAGTGCTAAATTTATCTAAATCTAAATTTACTGACAACTATATATATATATATATATATATATATATATATCTATCTATCTATCTATACACATATATATATATATATATATACAGTACAGACCAAAAGTTTGGACACACCTTCTCAATCCAAGAGTTTTCTGTATTTTCATGACTATAAAAATTGTAGATTCACACTGAAGGCATCAAAACTATGAATTAACACATGTGGAATTATATACTTAACAAAAAAGTGTGAAACAACTGAAAATATGTCTTATATTCTAGGTTCTTCAAAGTAGCCACCTTTTGCTTTGATTACTGCTTTGCACACTCTTGGCATTCTCTTGATGAGCTTCAAGAGGTAGTCACCTGAAATGGTTTTCACTTCACAGGTGTGCCCTGTCAGGTTTAATAAGTGGGATTTCTTGCCTTATAAATGGGGTTGGGACCATCAGTTGTGTTGTTCAGAAGTCAGGTGGATACACAGCTGATAGTCCTACTGAATGGAGTGTTAGAATTTGTATTATGGCAAGAAAAAAGCAGCTAAGTAAAGAAAAACGAGTGGCCATCATTACTTTAAGAAATGAAGGTCAGTCAGTCCGAAAAATTGGAAAACTTTGAAAGTGTCCCCAAGTGCAGTGGCCAAAACCATCAAGCACTACAAAGAAACTGGCTCACATGAGGACCGCCCCAGGAAAGGAAGACCAAGAGTCACCTGTGCTGCGGAGGATAAGTTCATCAGTCACCAGCCTCAGAAATCGCAGGTTAACAGCAGCTCAGATTAGAGACCAGGTCAATGCCACACAGAGTTCTAGCAGCAGACACATCTCTACAACAACTGTTAAGAGGAGACTGTGTGCAGCAGGCTTTCATGGTAAAATAGCTGCTAGGAAACTACTGCTAAGGACAGGCAACAAGCAGAAGAGACTTGTTTGGGCTAAAGAACACAAGGAATGGACATTAGACCTGTGAAAATCTGTGCTTTGGTCTGAAGTCCAAATTTGAGATCTTTGGTTCCAACCACCGTGTCTTTGTGCGATGCAGAAAAGGTGAACGAATGGACTCTATATGCCTGGTTCCCACCGTGAAGCTTGGAGGAGGAGGTGTGATGGTGTGGGGGTGCTTTGCTGGTGACACTGTTGGGGATTAATTCAAAATTGAAGGAATACTGCACCAGCATGGTTACCACAGCATCTTGCAGCGGCATGCTATTCCATCCGGTTTGCGTTTAGTTGGACCATCATTTATTTTTCAACAGGACAATCACCCCAAACACACCTCCAGACTGTGTAAGAGCTATTTGACCAAGAAGGAGAGTGATGGGGTGCTACGTCAGATGACCTGTCCTCCACAGTCACCAGACCTGAACCCAATCGAGATGGTTTGGGATGAGCTGGACTGCAGAGTGAAGGCAAAAGGGCCAACAAGTGCTAAGCATCTCTGGGAACTCCTTCAAGACTGTTGGAAGACCATTTCTGGTGACTACCTCTTGAAGCTCATCAAGAGAATGCCAAGAGTATGCAAAGCAGTAATCAAAGCAAAAGGTGGCTACTTTGAAGAACCTAGAATATAAGACATATTTTCAGTTGTTTCACACTTTTTTGTTAAGTATATAATTCCACATGTGTTAATTCATAGTTTTGATGCCTTCAGTGTGAATCTACAATTTTTATAGTCTTGAAAATACAGAAAACTCTTGGAATGAGAAGGTGTGTCCAAACTTTTGGTCTGTACTGTATATCACACACACACACACACACACACACACACACATATACGTCACACACACACACACACACACACAAGCTGATCAGTGTTAGCCAATAGTAGGCGCTATATAAGTAAGCATAATAAATAAATAAATAATAGAAGCTCACAGGTCCTTAGCTTCACTGGCATACACACAGTATTATGGTTTCCATAACAGCAACATTTTCTAAGTAAATATATTTTTAAAGGTGCCATTGCCATGAAATTCTCACCAGCACAGCCAAAGAAATCAAACCATCGATGTCCATAAATTCTGTGCAATAATGAGAAATGACACAGAGAAGAAGTATTGAACACTCTTACTGAAATTTATTTAATACTTCATACAAAAGCCTTTGTTGGTGACGAAGCTTCAAGACGCCTCCTGTATGGAGAAACTAATCACATGCATTGCTCAGGAGTGATCTTCGCCCATTCTTCCACACAGTCTTGCATGGTGAGTGTGCATACAGGCCATGGAGACTGAGTGCATTACTTATTCTTTAAAAAATAATTGTACCTGTTGATTCCAGGTCTTTCGGTAGCTCTCCACAGGTGGTCCTTGGCTCTTGGACAACTCTTCTGATAATTCCTTTTACTCTTCTGTCTCCATTTCCAGATTGTGGCCCCAACAGTGCTCACTGGAACCTTCAGTAGTTTAGAAATTCTTCTATAACCAATGCCATCAGTAAGTTTTGCAACAATAAGGTTTCTAAGGTCTTGAGACAGCTCTCCGTTTTACCTATCAGAGATGTTTCTTGTGGGGCACTTTAGTAATGAGACATCTTTATCTAGGCCCGTGATGGTGAACCGAGGGCACGCAGAGCCCTCTCAGTTGGCACGCGCGCCGTCGCCATGATCGCTCACTAATGGGGAATCCAGTACAGGATTCCCTATTAGTGAGCGATCGCGTCTTTCGGCTGAGCTGTCAGTGTAGGCCTCAGTCTGGACTGCGGCCTACACTGACTGCAGAGTGTAACCTCTGCCCCGACGCAGGTGTGATGACGTCAGTCATCAGCGCACGCGAGCGGGAGGAGGAGGATGTTCTTCGTGGGACTGCAGCTCTTCATGGGACTAGGTAAGTAATATAAACTACTGTGTAGGGGCCCACTGTGAAGCATATACTACTATGTGGGGCCCCACTGTAAAGCATATGCTACTGTGTGGGGCCCCACTGTAAAGCATATGCTACTGTGTGGGGCCCCACTGTAAAGCATATGCTACTGTGTGGGGCTCCACTGTAAAGCATATGCTACTGTGTGGGGCCCCACTGTAAAGCATATGCTACTGTGTGGGGCCCCACTGTAAAGCATATGCTACTGTGTGGGGCCCCACTGTAAAGCATATGCTACTGTGTGGGGCCCCACTGTAAAGCATATGCTACTGTGTGGGGCCCCACTGTGAAGCATATGCTACTGTGTAGGGGCCCCACTGTAAAGCATATACTACTGTGTGGGGCCCCACTGTGAAGCATATACTACTATGTAGGGACCCACTGTGAAGCATATACTACTGTGTGGGGACCCACTGTGCAGCATATACTACTGTGTAGGGACCCACTGTGAAGCATATACTACTGTGTGGGGCCCCACTGTGAAGCATATACTACTGTGTGGGGGCCCACTGTAAAGCATATACTACTATGTGGGGGCCCACTGTGAAGCATATACTACTATGTGGGGGCCCACTGTGAAGCATATACTACTATGTGGGGGACCACTGTGAAGCATATAATACTGTTTGGGGGACCACTGTGAAGCATATAATACTGTCTGGGGGCCATTCTGGAGCATATAGTACTATCTGGGGGTCACTTCAGATCGAATTGTACTGTGTGGGGGCCCTTCACTATTTATATCACACAGTAAGTATCTGTTTTATAGCAGATGTGATATTATTACAGGTCGTAATAACATTGCACGGTCACTATAAAACAGATCCTGGTTAATTTAAGGTTAAATTGCCGTGTTGGCACTTTGCGATAAATTAGTGGGTTTTGGGGTGCAGTTTGGGCACTCGGTCTCTAAAAAGGTTCGCCATCACTGATCTAGGCCATCAGTTCAACCAGCTGATATTATTTGTCACTAAGTGACAGGATTGCCTTCTAGTTACTGACAGATTTCAGCTGGTGTCAAGACTTTCCATGGCTTTTTGCAACTCATTTTCTTCAAGTGTACAATGCATTTCTCATTATTACATATAACTTAATTTATGGACAACTAGCAGGATTACCCAGCTTCATGCAAGTGTATTTTGTTTGCAGCTAACACCTGTGTGCATGTCAGTGAAACTAAGAATGAAGGACCTGCGAGTTTCTATTGCCTAATCTGGGTCACTTGATGTGATATCAAGGCCCTTGATTTGAAAGTCAGTGGCGCCATATTTGCTTTTGCCAATAGGTCGCTAGGCTGTTATTTAAAACTGTTGTAAAGCAAAAATGGATAGGTTGTTATGGAACTAAAACTGTGTGTATGCCATTGAGGCTAAGGACCTGTGAGTTTCTATTGGCAACACAACTTTTGCAAAGGTGCAAACCACAAGACTTCTACAACAACGTCCTTGGGACAGACAAGACCAAAGTGTAGATGTCTGCCCATAAATGCAGAGTTTTGTGTTTGGTGAACAGCAAACACAACATATCAGCACAAACACCTCACACCAACGGTCAAGCATGGTGGTCGAGACGTGAGGATTTAGCCTTGTTTTGTAGGACCCGTGCACCTTGCAGTCATTGAGTCAATCATGAACTTGTCTGTAAACCAAGGTATTCTACAGTCAAACGCGAGGCCAACTATCTGCCACCTAAAGCTTGGCAGAAACTCTGTCATGCAACAGGTCAAAGTTCCCAAACACACCAGTAAATCTACAGCAGAATAGTTGAAAAAGATAAGAATCAAGGTGTTGCTATGGCTCAGTCAGAGTCCAGACATAAAGGGTATGCTCACATCGAGTTTTTGCAGGTGGATTTTGGGGCTGAATCTGCCTCAAAAAGTGCCTCCCAATTCTCCCATTCATTTCAATGGGAGTCAGTAGCAGATTTTTCACTTCGAGGAATAAAGAAGCATCATGACCTATCTTCAGGCTGATTCCTACCTGGAAAGTACAGTGGTTTATCTGTCTCCCATTCATTTCAATGAGCTTTGCAAAGTGAAATATGCCTAAAGATAAATTACGACACTTTTTTCCCCTCTAGCTGACAAAATCACATTGAATGATTCACATGTGAGAATTGAGAGGTGATTTTTTTTTTTTTTTTAAAGATGAATTCTGCCCCAGAAATCCATAAAAAGCAGAAGACCCACAAGACAAAAACCCCACTAGAAAAAATAGGGAACTGTCCAAGACATCAGATGATCAAATATACACAACAGCACTGATGAACATAAACCATAAAACTGAACATTTATTGATAAATATCCCTAAAAGAATGGTAGTATAATATAAATATTAAAAACAAAATGATACATGCCAATAAATTGGTGCAATAATATAGCACTGGGGGGGGGGGGAGTGGTTTGCCAGCATTGTAGCAGGACATGTGCTCTGGGCGGGGTGAGTGCAGAGACCCTACACAAACATCAGGGGCACTCCTCGCTTCGCCTTACCTTTCCCCTTGGCAGAGAGGGATGGTGAATCTCATCATGATTAATTAAGGCTGATATGCAGTTCGCTTGAAGCGGCACACCGCACTCCTCTTCTCCTGGAACCTTTGTCTGACAGGTTGCCTGGCAGTAGCGCAGCACCCTTTTGGACCCTCTTGTGAACCGAGAGCAAGGCAGGTGGTTTGGACTCCGCAACCAGAAATGAACGCACACGCGGTAGTTCAAGAAAAAAAATATATATTTACTATAAGTTAATAAAGGCTAGTTAAAGGTAAAATGACAGGGCTAAAGACAAGCAAAATATACAATATAGCATGAACAATTTCAAGGCAAATTCTGCAATGGTTTCTACTTTTACTCTGTCCACTTCTGCAGTATGGACACTGAATGAACAATATACTCAAAACTATCCCTAACTGACCCTGACTTCACATTTGGGTGCACCCCCTTTTCCCCAGTGGTCCAGGTGGACCGCTTACAGTCCGTAGAAGCGCGCGGTGGGGCCCAAAGTCGGTCCTTTCTTTTATAGTGAAGCGTCCTCTCCTCACGGTTATCAGGATCTTGGGAGAAATGAAGTCCTCTTTAACAGACAGGGAAACCAACTGAATGCAATGTAATCCAACAGCAGATTCCACTCAGCACACTGACAGTCCTGCAGAATCCATACACTGAGCTGGGATGTAAGCCGGGATTTAGCAGGTGCCGTCCAGTACATCAACAGCACTGCGAGTCTCTATCTGTGGTATCCATATACACAGTCACAATGTCAGTCTCACTGATCAGCCACTGAGCACAGTTCCTTTCACGTGGACTCACTAGTCCTGTTGTCTCTTTACACTCTGTTTGTCTCTGGACCAAGATACAGCTTAGCTGTACAGAAAAATCTCCACACCAGTTCAATACAACACTTGCTAAGATGGCTGCTGCTCTCTCTCTCGTCACTTCCTGCTTCTCTGCTCACACTCTGTCTGCAGAACAGGCAAGCTGACATAAAAGGGGGGGGGGGTCTCACTCCAGCATCATGTCACAATTACAATGGCTGCTGTCTTAAAGGAACAGAATCACAGAAATACATTCAACATTAACAGTTTATACAGACAAATGAAGCTTAAGACAACATTGGCTGTCTCTTACATATTCCCCCCACTTTAAGATTGGCAGTCCCTGCCTATGACTGTATATCCAGAGGGTTGTACTTTTATGCACAGGGTGGTAGTATACCGATGTATGGCAGGCCAAACAAACTCATCCTGCGCATACCGAACAGGGGGAATACCGGCATTTGGCCTAGTGGTCCGTCTGAGGACCGGTGGTATATTATGGGGTGCTGCAGCTATGGGCTGAGAAGGACCAGCGGATTCCGCACCAGAGGGGGCACAGGCCGGAGATACAGTAGTCACAGGTGGAACATCCCCAGGAGCAGGGATCGGCCAACAATCATCCTCCTCGTCGGAGGCCCATTCCGCACCTCCATTCTCTGACTGTGGGAGCTCATTCACATTGGCAGGCCCATCGTGATTTGTCCCTTCAGAATGACACAGGCGCAACATATTTCGGTGAAGTACTCGAACACAATCAGTTCCTTCTTTCTGGACCTGGTACACTGGCCCATTCGCATACTTGCGGCCAACAACACGATACGGCAAAGCCTCCCATCTGCTTTCCAATTTCCCTTGGGGTTTCTTGACACGAACTAGCACCAGGTCGCCTGGTTGCAATGGTGCTTCTTGCACTGGGGTCTTATCAGGATGGGGATGTTCTTGCAGGCGCTGCCGCACCAATCGATGGATCGTCTCAAGTCTCTGCCGATGCGCCCGCACCCAAGAGGTTGGATCCCTCGGAGGGAACCCATCCACATCATTCAACTG
This sequence comes from Leptodactylus fallax, assembly GCA_947044405.1. Classification (NCBI taxonomy): domain Eukaryota; kingdom Metazoa; phylum Chordata; class Amphibia; order Anura; family Leptodactylidae; genus Leptodactylus; species Leptodactylus fallax. The sequence goes on from CAMRHE010000024.1 coordinate 9,026,432, forward strand.
TAATTCTCCTATACTTCGCCCAGACCGCCCAAAGAGAAGTGTATAAGGAGAGTACCCCGTTGTAGAATGGACCTGATTGTTATAGGCCCACACCATTTCAGACAAGAACTGAGGCCACTGTAACTTCTTGTCTTCCTCCAGAGTCCGCAGCATCTGTAGCAGAGTTCTGTTGAATCTTTCACAGGCCCCATTTCCCTGAGGGTGGTATGGAGTCGTGTGCGACTTCTTTATCCCGTAGATACGTTGAACTTCTTTCATTACGTGTCCCTCAAAGCAGGCGCCCTGGTCGGAGTGGATGCGTTGGGGGCACCCATATACTCGAATGAAATCTTGGCACAGAGCACGAGCTGCTGACTCAGCTGTCTGGTCCTTGGTGGCGGTTACCACCGCAAATTTGGTGAAGTGATCCACCATTACGAGGCAATACTGGTGTCCGCTATTGGATGGGCCCACCATTAGATAGTCTATCATGACGATTTCTAAAGGTTCCTGGGTCACGATGGTTTGTAGGGGAGCTCTCTGTTCTATTGCCTTATGGATCTCACAAGTTCGACAGCTGCGGCATACTTCTTCGACCATTTGACGAAGACCAGGGCAGTAAATCAGTCGCTGTAACCAACGAAAGGTCTTCTCATGACCAAAATGTCCATTCTTATTATGAGCCTCAACTGCCAAGGAGCGAGCCAGTTCACTAGGCACCACAATTTGGTATCGAATGTCGATCTCAGAAGGTAAATAGACCTTTCGGCATAGCACTCCATTTTTCATCTCCAACTTTTCCCACTGACTCAAAACAGATAATATCTCACGTGTCAGTCGTTCTCTTTCCTCTCTACAGGGCTTCTGGCCTTTCTCAACACACTTGATCATCTGCGCCAGCCCCTCATGGGTCTGTTGTATCTGTGCCCATTCCTGTCGTGAGGGACCAAAGAAAGGAGCCATTTCAGTCCCCTCCATCTCAAACTGATTAGTGGCGGTCAAGGCCTGTGAAAATCTGCTGAAATCGGGCACCTCCACATGCTCCAACTCATGATCCACGTCTTCTGTGGGGGTCTGGGCAGTTACCCTAGAAAGTCCGTCAGCATTCTGGTTCTCTGTCTTGGACCGATACTTAATGCGGTAATTGAATGTAGACATTCGGGCTATCCACCTCTGCTCTAACGCCCCGAGCTTGGCATTTTCCAGGTGAGCTAGTGGGTTGTTGTCAGTCAGTACTAAAACTTCAGCACCGGTCAAATATTCAGAGAATTTCTCGGTCATGGCCCATACCAGTGCCAACAGCTCCAATTTAAATGAACTATAATTCTCGGGGTTTCTTTCAGAATCTCTCAAAGACCGGCTGCCGTACGCTATGACCCTCTCCTGGCCATCCTGAAGCTGGGAAAGCACTGCTCCAAGACCATACAGGCTTGCATCTGTATATAGCTGGAACGGCAAGTGGTAATCAGCATATGCCAAGATTGGGGCTGTTGTCAGTGCATCCTTCAATGCCTGGAAGGCTTGTTCCTGTTCAGGTCCCCACTTCACGGACCGGTTCTTTGGACCACCGGATGTGCCTCGTAGGAGAGCATTAAGTGGTGCTGCTACCTTGGCGAAATCCTTAATAAACCGTCGATAGTAACCGGCTACTCCAAGGAACGCCCTCACTTCTCGCAGGGTAGTCGGTATCGGCCAATCTTGAACAGCCGCTATCTTGTCTCTTGATGGTCTCACCCCTTCTCCTGATACGCGGTGACCCAAGTAATCAATTTCAGATTGGAACAACCGACATTTACTGGGTTTCAATTTGAGCCCATGTTCCCGCAATCTTCGAAATACTTGCCCCAACTGGTGGAGATGGTCTTCAAAGGTCGCAGAATACACTATAATGTCATCCAAGTAGATGAGAGTGAACTCAAAGTTGAAGTCACCGAGACATTTCTCCATCAACCGCTGAAACGTTCCGGGTGCATTTGTCAACCCGAAGGGCATCCGGTTAAATTCGTATAGTCCCATGGGCAAGATGAATGCCGTCTTCTCCTTGTCTTTTGTGGCCATCGGCACCTGCCAATACCCACTAGCCAGATCTAGTGAGGAGAAGTACCGGGCTCTCCCTAGCGCTGAGAGGGACTCCTCAATCCGTGGCAAGGGGTAGGAATCTCGTACGGTGCAAGCGTTTAACTTCCGATAGTCTACGCAAAATCGGATGGACCCATCTTTTTTTCTTACTAACACCACAGGAGCCGCCCAGGGACTCTGGCTTTCTTGGATGATCCCACCCTGTAGCATCTTAGCTAACAGTTCTTTCACTTCCTGATACAACTGTGGAGGAATTTGTCGGTAGCGCTCTCTAATTGGAGGGGTGTCTCCTGTGGGAATCTCATGGTAGATCCCTGTGGTACATCCAAAATCTTCAGCATACCGTGCAAAGGTGGCTTGGTTCTCCCACAACAGCTCATCTACCTTCTGCACCCATTCCAGAGAACATGAACTTACATCCATCTTCATCTGTTCTCGAATTGCACAGCCATTCCATTCAGAGGTGGGTTCCTCATCTTCTCCCATGGACACAGTTACGGTCCACTCATCCCTTTCAGTCGGCTTCAGCTGCATTGGAGTTACTTTCCTTACTTCCTCCGGAGTCACATAGATGTTAGCCAGCAGCCTCCCTGGGGTCAGGTCCACACTCTGGTCCTGAGTGTTTACACATCGAAGTGGTACTCTTCCATTGCGAACTATTGCCAAGGAACGGGCCACTAGCGGATCAACACCTCCTTCGGCTGCCTGCAGTGGTTCTACCAACACAGCTATGCCCTCTAGTTTCCGACAGGTGCCTACGGGCATGGACACTATTGTCTCCCGACTGGGTGGCAGTGTAACTTTTGTATGCAAAGGAACTGAAATTCGAGCCAGAGGACGCTGTGCATCTGAACTTTTCTGTAAGCCACATGTCCGGATCAGCCGCTGGAAAGCTGTTTGAGTAGGCCGATGGGTGGTGGTTTCTTTCCAATAACCGTGACCTTTCTTTTCAAAGAGGATCTGATCTAATTCTTTTAACACATTCATCCCCAAAATGACAGGGACCTTTACTTCATGTGACTCCTGTACCACCACAATGCCTTTCCTACCTAGATCTTGGCCACATACCCGGACATTCATCCAGGCCACTCCCACGACCGGAACTGGTAACTGGTTAGCTGCGACCACTCGTACGAATGTATGGGGATCATATTTCACATGTTGCCGGAAGTACCGTTCATAACAGTCTCTACTCAAGGTCGTTACTTGGGAACCCGTGTCAATCATCCCGGTAACCGGAATACCCTCCATTTCCACCTGTATGACAGGACTTGCAGCGATCAGGTCATCATCAGGGCATTCTCCCCACATAGTCTCCTTGTCAGTCTCCCCTACTACACGCCCTTCAGCAGCAGGGGACTTCAGTTTAACGGCGGTCTCTCATAAGTTTGTCGCTGCTCTGGACATCTAGCAGCAACGTGGCCCATCCGTCCACACTCCCAGCAGCGTATCCCCCGTCGTTCTGGCCATCTGTTTGGGCCCCTTCGGTAAGCCCCTTCGATTTCTCCTGAGCACTGCACTAAATGATTTGGACCCCTTCGGTAGGTCCTATCCTCACCCCTCCAGCGGGGTGGTGGGTGATTCTGACTTGCTGGGTGTGGATGGCTCACCCTTTCATCTCCAGTCTTCTGGAAGTCTGCAATTTTCATAGACTGCTCATCACAACGAGTGTGCAAGTGTTCCATTTGTTCTTGCAGTTTCTGCATTACTGTGAGAATTTCTTTAACCGTCCCTTTTTCTACTGTCTCTGAGCCAGAACTAGCCCCCTGTGACAAAGTAACTCCAACTGCGGTCTGCGGCCTCGGGACCATACTATTGGCACGGGAGATGGCCTCTACCTGTACATCATGGAATTTAGCATCAGTCTCTCGTCGTATAAAATCCTGCATAGTCACAGTTAAACTGCCGTCACGTATCCCCAGGACAAACTGGTCACGGAGAGTCCGATCAGGGTTACAGAAGGCTGGCGAGCCCCCTCTTTCCTTCCTTTGAATATCTCGGAGCAGTTCTTGTAGGGCATTTGCATATTGGGGAAGGCTTTCATTCTCCTGTTGTACCCTCTGGAAGAACCGAGCCTGCAGAGACCCCAGCAATGCAGTTTCTCCATAGATGGTTTCTAGAATCTGGACTACTTGCTCAAATGTCTGCCTTTGTTCAAATGGCCTCAGTATCACCGTGGTCTTAGCATCCCCTTGTAATGTCAATATTGCTAGCTCTACTAGTACTTCTGGTGCGGTCTGGTACATTCGCTGTATCATTCGTATCTGTTCCACCCACATACTCACTGACATATTATTGCCATCAAATTTAGCTAACTGACTCATTATAGCCCCTGCTGGCATTCTTCCTCCAGCACCATTCTCCCGAACGGGTGCGTCACCGTCCATTCTGGTAAGCGGATCCTGCCGACTACGCCAATTTGTGAACCGAGAGCAAGGCAGGTGGTTTGGACTCCGCAACCAGAAATGAACGCACACGCGGTAGTTCAAGAAAAAAATATATATTTACTATAAGTTAATAAAGGCTAGTTAAAGGTAAAATGACAGGGCTAAAGACAAGCAAAATATACAATATAGCATGAACAATTTCAAGGCAAATTCTGCAATGGTTTCTACTTTTACTCTGTCCACTTCTGCAGTATGGACACTGAATGAACAATATACTCAAAACTATCCCTAACTGACCCTGACTTCACATTTGGGTGCACCCCCTTTTCCCCAGTGGTCCAGGTGGACCGCTTACAGTCCGTAGAAGCGCGCGGTGGGGCCCAAAGTCGGTCCTTTCTTTTATAGTGAAGCGTCCTCTCCTCACGGTTATCAGGATCTTGGGAGAAATGAAGTCCTCTTTAACAGACAGGGAAACCAACTGAATGCAATGTAATCCAACAGCAGATTCCACTCAGCACACTGACAGTCCTGCAGAATCCATACACTGAGCTGGGATGTAAGCCGGGATTTAGCAGGTGCCGTCCAGTACATCAACAGCACTGCGAGTCTCTATCTGTGGTATCCATATACACAGTCACAATGTCAGTCTCACTGATCAGCCACTGAGCACAGTTCCTTTCACGTGGACTCACTAGTCCTGTTGTCTCTTTACACTCTGTTTGTCTCTGGACCAAGATACAGCTTAGCTGTACAGAAAAATCTCCACACCAGTTCAATACAACACTTGCTAAGATGGCTGCTGCTCTCTCTCTCGTCACTTCCTGCTTCTCTGCTCACACTCTGTCTGCAGAACAGGCAAGCTGACATAAAAGGGGGGGGGGGGTCTCACTCCAGCATCATGTCACAATTACAATGGCTGCTGTCTTAAAGGAACAGAATCACAGAAATACATTCAACATTAACAGTTTATACAGACAAATGAAGCTTAAGACAACATTGGCTGTCTCTTACACTCTCATTTTGGTTGTGAGCCAATTTAATAACAGAACACTTCATTTGCTTACTGCTTCCTCACTCTCCATTGGGACACCGAACATGACTAAGAAGAATTTCTCTTCCTCCGGTCTTCCTAGGAAACTGACTGAATTCTTTGGGAGCCAATCTCCTGAAACGGCGTCCTCCTATGCCTCTGACTTCCCTCCACAGATCTCCTGTCCATCCGGCTTTCCGGCCCTGTCTCAGGATTCCTCTGGGTCTGAAGGTACAGACACTACGTCGGTTGTCATTTCTCAGCTGCTTCGAGATGGAGGTAAAAGATGTCCAAGTCTGTCCCCTGCTGTGTCCGCAGCTAGCAAGGGGCTGGCCCGCAAAAAGAATATCCGTGCCCCGGTATCCGACCTCCTTTTGATCTGCCATGGTGACATCTCTGAGTCCCTGACTTCTAATGAGCAGGTCACTACTGACACATTGAGAGGTATGCTGGTACTCCTGTAATCGGGCACTAACAAGAGTGTGGCGTCGCATGTTGGCAAGCTACAATTCAACATTGATGCTTTAGGGGACAGAACTGATCACATTGAGCGAAAGATGGCGGAATTCTCAGCTGCACATAATGAGCTTATGGATGCTCATTAATACCTTGGAGGAGGAGGTGAAGTGGCTCAAAATTAAGGCAACTGACTCTGAGGACCGCTCCAGATGTAACAATATTAAAATTCATGGCATACCTGATGATACTGTGTATATTTATCTCGCAGCATACATAAAACGCATGTTCAAGAAGATTCTTCCTAACCTCTCGGAACTGGACCTCACCTTGGATAGGGAGCACTGCATTCCTAAAGCTAATTCTCCCCTGCAGATACTCCTAGAGTCACCCTGGTTAGAGCTCATTTCTACCATATCAAAGACTCTATACTCTATACTAAATGTGCTCTCATCTATATCCCTGTATCCGGATCTTTCTGCTTCCACCATTCAAGCACGATGCAACTTCGCACCCATCACTAAGATCTTAAGGGACAAGGATGTCAGGTATCGTTGGGGCTTCCCCACCAAGCTACTAATATTCCGTAATGGGACTGCACACCCTGTTACTTCTGTGGAGGTGGGATTTTTCTTTCTTCGTAGATGGAGTTTACTTCCTGATAACATGGAGATCCCGTCCGGCAAGCCTGCTCGTCCTGCCCTGACAATTCTCTAAGCCTTATTTAAACTTTTGTAGTCAGGTACCCTGATGATTGGTGCTGACACACCAGGAAACGCGTAGAGACTGTGAGGGACAATTTTTGGTGAGGGTACAGCTTGGTACTGCCCTTGTGAGGGCAGGAGCAAATTCCGGAAAAGATAGGGAGAGGTCCCTAGGAGAAGCTTAGGGATTGCCACGTTGGTGCCGTCACCTGTTTGCATCTGTATAAGATCTATCCATACATCTACCTGATCGTTTAACTTGGCAGCCTATTTGTGTGTTAAGTATGGCTGACCCTTGGAACATTGAGGCTATATTACCCTAGTGCTATATTATTGTACCAATTGACATATATCACTTTGTTTTTAATATTATATTATATTACCAATCTTTTAGGGATATTTATCAATAAATGTTAAAGAGGACCTTTCATGTCCTCATGAAAGTACGGTTTTATATACTGCTAGAATTCAACGCCTTGTCGGCTTTCCCGGTGTGTTCCCCGGTGGTGGAGATATTGGTGCCGTTAGTTGTGACACCAATATTTCCCCACTGTCAGAAGGGCGTTCCTCATAGCTCAGCGTCATCACTGTGATGAACGCCCCCTCTGACTGTACTCTAACATAGCCTTGTACTGTCAGCGGGGGTGTTCCTGCCCAGCGATGACGCTGAGCTGTGAGGAACCCCCCCCCCCCCAGTAGAAGTCTATGGGCAAGTATTGGGGGGGGGGGCTTCCTCACAGCCCAGTGATGACGCTAGGCTGTGAGGAACGCCCTTCTAAGTGGGGAGTTATCGGTGCCAAAACTAACGGCACCAATATCTCCCCCATTGGGGCACACACCCGGAAAGTCGACAGTGCACCGAATTCAGTGCACTGTTGGATTTCTAGCGGTATATAAAACCGTACTTTCATGAGGACATGAAAGGTCCTCTTTAAATTTTATGATTAATATTCATTAGTGCTATTGAATGTGTGTGTTCCTCACAAATCCACCTGCAAAAAACTCTGTGTGAACTTACCCTGAGGCTAAGGCCCCACTTACCGAGGAAAAGACTGTGGCGGAAACTCATTGCCTTTTTTCCACATCGGTTTTTTCAAAGAAAGTCCACAGTTTTTCCTCTGCGGACTTTCTGCTTCTATTATACCTATACAAAAAACACCAGCGTTTCCATAGATATAACTGACAAGCTGCAATTTCAAAAATGCTTGCGTTTTTTAAATCGCATCATTTCCGCTGCAGATTTTTTTTCTGCAATGCGTGGATGGGATTAGCCAGAATCCCATCCACTTTGCAGGTAGTGTAAAATGCACCTTTTTCCACTGCGGGCAAAATGCTGTGTTTTTGCATTGTGGAGCCCCGGCCTCAAATCTCAATGAACTGAAGCAATATTGTAAAGAAGAATAGGCCTAAATTCCTCGAGAATGATGTGAGAGACTGAAAAAATCAAAAAGAAAACAATTACTTCAAGTTATTGCTGCTAAAGGTGGTTCTACAAGTTACACATCACACATGGCTTTCTAATGACTGTGTATATATGTATATATAGCAGCTATTAAGTTTTAACACATTTCTGGCGATCCCAAGTCCTGAATGCAGCATTTTTACTTTAATCCATCAACACAGAAATCAATAAATCTGCCAAGTGAGAAAGGTAGACAAAGTTATGCAGAATATTTCTGGTATTCAATGAACTTACTGATGTCATCCACAGAAACCATTATCTGGCTCAGGTGAAGCCTGGATTACAGACAATCCCTTTGTGTGAAGTAAACAGCTTCCATCTTAAATGAAGATGGGGCAATTTCCTCTAGAGATTCTTAGTGCCCTCTCTCAAATTCTGCCTGATTTTTTACAAATGAGTACTGTTCACCAGCTTATTTACCCTTTCAGAGTAAAAAAGCAACTTCTTCTGCTCCGCGAAAAATGATCAGTCTATTTTTTTATGATAAAGGTATTTAGGTGCCTAAACAGTTATGATAGCTGTCAACCAAGTGTTCATTGGACAGAGCTATTTCTACTGAATGTTCCATATACACATGTTTGAATCCTCAGCAGCACTTTACCTCTAGTGGGAACAAAGAATCTGGCATGTTAAAACCTGCTAAAAACATGCAACATTTTCAACAAGCTCTTTGTGATCTGAAACTCTGGAAGCCAAAATTTTGCTTGTGGTTTTGCAGAGTCAATCGTTTTGGACACATTTATCAATGTACTTGTGACGGTTTCAAGTAATACATATACTGAAACATATGCCAAATCAAATGATATAAATACATTTCTGTTTCTACTGTACAATTCAATTCCAGTGAACTAGGTGTCAACAACTATGGTCAACAACCCAGCTATCACAGACGTGGCAAATATGCCCAGTGATATCTAAGGGTAACTAGCATCAATGACCGCTGAAAGCAGCGGTCAGATCTGTTGCTTAGGATTCTGGGAAAGCTGGAAACTCCTACTGTTTATAGTCTATAGACCCGAATGATGGAGAGCTGAAGGCTAGTGTGAAACTAGCATTAGTGTCCATAAAGAAAACCTAAATTATGTTTGCTAAAAATACATCATCTACTGGTGTTCATCAGTTATAATATCCAACAAACCCTGTGCAGTAAAGATCTCATGGTAGCTTACAATCCTTTTACTTTTGTACTTACCAGTTTTGGACTAAACAACGTAACACATGAGAGATTAAACTAAAACAAAACAAAAGAGGGGCACTGCTGGCCAAGAATTAAAGGAGGTGATAATATTCAGATCTTCAAACAGAGCGGATAATAAAAGCCTTCTTTCATCTGCCAGAGAGAAATATCTTACCTGTTCTAAATCTTCAAAGAGACATCTATAATAGCTGCCTTTTCATACACATGAATCTGCAGGTACCCTGTCTCTGTTTTACTTCTCCTTTGCTCCACCCCTATAGCCTGTCAATTATTGACAAGAAAAGCCAAGCTTTATCCCCTGCACATTGCTTTCTTCTATAAAGTTTCAATGTTTTGTAAGCTTTAGATGCCTAAGTGTCTGTGGTTTCCCTTATGTCAGTGCTGAGACAGGTGTCTTCACAGGCACTCACTTATTACCCCACCTCTATGCGTGCTGCCATACAAAGTGATACTTACAGAACGTAAGCAAAAGGTGAAAACTATGAGACTTTGATTTAAAAGTTTAAGAACCATGTGCCTTATATACTATGTAATGCATACATAGTTAGTACAAGGAATACTTAATTGAGAAGGTCCCCTAACACATCTATGTCTTATACAGGATGTTAAGCCCAGACTGGAACCAAATCCTTCATGGAGAAGATCATGGTCATGAACATTCTGCTTTCTCTTGAGGTCTGACAGGCAATCTAAACAATAGGTCAGCATCTATTAAGGCTTTGTTCACATCACAGGCCTCTATTTTACCACTTCAGATCCGGGCCATTTTCCCTTGTTCAGGACTGGACACATTTTGAGGTTTTTTTGTTTTTTTTTGTACATGCAGTTTTGAGGGTTATAACATTTTTTTTTTTTAGTTTGGATTATTTCAATAATTTTTTATTTTTGCATGTTTTTTTCTTTATTTTAATATCAGAGATGTAAAAGGAAAAAAAAAAAAAAAAAGAAGAAGGGATCACATGTCTGGTTTCATATATATTTTTTACAGTTACAGTAGGAATGTGGACATGTCCAATGTAGGTATATCAGAAGCTTTCCTAGAATACATGCTTAAAAGGGTTGTCTGGGATAACCTAAGGAAAGGGACATAGGAAGTAAGTCACAGTGCGGCAGAGTACACTAGAGAAGCAGGACCGGACTGCGCTGTGCAGGTATGTTTTTACAATTTTTTTTGTTTAATATTTTTTTTCACCTTCCCCAGCCTCATATTAAAAAAGTGGCCATCCAGGGCAACCCCTTTAATGTACTTCATAAACAGGGTGTGAACCTGGCTATATTTTAGATGGATCCTGTGTAGTCAATTTCCTGTCTATATAAACTAAGAGCTTCTCCATAATTTTTTTTTTTTTTTTTTTTTCAGAGAAATGAGTACTACATACCTCATGCAAGTTCTCTTTAATAGGTCTCTAGTTAACTAGTTACATTGTAAACTTACCATGTAAACCATCTTCCCTAACATCTGCAATACTTACCATTTACAGCCATCTCATACAATTGTATTCTCATGTTCTAGAATGTTCTGTAAAGTTCTAGAAGTTAAAGGGTGTGTCCAACTCATATTTTTATTATTTAATACTGCTGATGAGGGGCTAACCACTTTTTTTTTTATGAGGCTGGAGAAGGTAAAAAAACAAAACAAAAAACAACACACTCACCTGTCCCTGATGCTCCAGGTATCTCCCAGCACGGTCCTGTCCTGCTGTTCTGCTGTCTTGTTTTGGCGGAAGTAGTCCCCACTGCAATGTGGCGTCCCATATACCTTTCCTTAGGCTGCTGATTAGCCTCACCGGTCACGTGCGGCGGGTACTTCCGCTGGAAGAAAACACCAGAGCAGCAGGACAGGACAGCACTGGGAGACCCCAGAGCACTGGTGAAAGGAGAGTATGTTTTTTTTTTTTGGTTTCCCACCTTCCCAGGCCTTAAATTAAAAAAAGGGTCTATCCCCTTTAACTATAAGAAACCAATGCTCAACACTCCTCAAGCCTCCGTTTTCAGTGGCGTCAGCTTTGTTCATCTGTATACAAGTACCCGGGCTGTTTGTGCAAGATGACTGCTGCAGCCAATTCACAGACCTCAGCGGTCACCTGTTAACAAACGGCATGTCACAGCAGTCATGTGCCATTTGTGAAGAGGTCACAGATAAGGCCTGTGATTGGCTACAGTGGGTCCCTAGCACAAACGGGACTTGATGAAGACATCAACTGGGGCACCCGTATACAGATGAAAAGAGCTGCCGCCACTGATGATCGGCTCCCTGGGAGAAGGGGAGTACAGGTTTGTTATGTTAAGGGCCCATTAGCAGCACTATTAAATCATAATAAAATAAGTCAGACAAATCCTTTAAAGATAAATTATAATGATGCTAACATGGAACAAATATCTATGTTGAAACTTTTGTCAGCATGAAAGTAACAGGTTTTGTATGCAGACACATTATCAATGTATAACTGTAATAGAAGACTATCTGAACTTGTACCTTCAGGTGTGACTGCTGCAGGACAAACTTCCTTTATTAAATCACCAAGCGTATGAGGGTTCCCGTCATGGGCGATTGGCCGAAACAGCTTTTGCACAAAAGGACGTTCACTAGTTGCCTGTAAATATAGTTGGAGAAACACAAAATGAATTCATCTCATATGTAACTGCAAATTAAAAACACAGAAGGGATTTTATTAAAAATAGCACAGGGGAAAAATTATGTTGCTGCTTAAAGGGAATCCATCACAAGAAAAATGCTGTTCAATCTGTAGATAGTATGTTATAGAGTAGGAGGATCTGAGCAGACTGATATATTTCTTTGTTGGAGAAAGATTCTGTATCACTTGCCATATATCCTTCAAATATTTGCTCTTTCTATGCCCAGACGTTAAAACGGTCCCATCAGAGACTGACAACCATCTCTGTATGCACAGTCAAAGGGTAGGCTGTCAATCATTGAAAGCACCACCTTTTTGACTACTTAGAGTAGAAAAAGCAGATATTCCAATAAATAAAATGGCAAGTAATACAAAGTCTATTCGCACAAATCTATCGACCAATATGCTCAAGCTCTATAACATGCTACCTACAGATTAGACAGCATTTTTCATGGGACATTCCCAAGTCACTAAGGAGACATAGATGTGTTTCAAAAGGGGCACTATGACCTCTCTCACCTAGCCAAACCAGTACCCTGGATTTGCACTGATCAGGGGCAATAGCCTTGAAACTGCTATCTGCAAATGAGTTTCTCTTCCTTTTGGAAGAGATGTTCTGGTTTGGCATTAATCCCAGTCAACATCTTTAAATTTCTTAAAAAAAAAAAACAGGCATTGCTCGATAGGGTTTAGCAATGTCTTGCTGAAATATGCAAAGTCTTCCCTGAAAGAGACATTGTCTGAATTGAACCATATGTTGTTCTAAAACCTCTATATACTACTATGCATTGATATTGCCTTTCAAGATGTGTAAGCTGCTCGTGTCATAGGCACTGAAGCAACCCCATACCATCAGAGATGCAGGATATTAAACTGTGCGCTGACAACATGCTGGATGCCCCCCCTCTTCTTGTGTTTGCAGGACACGACGTCTGTGGGTTTCCATGAAAAATTTCAAATTTTGAATCATCTGACCACAAAACAGTATTCTATTTTGCCTCAGTTTATATATGGATTCTTCTTTGCATAATACAGCTTTAACTTGCATTTCTGGATTGCACAGTGAACTGTATTCATAGGCAATCATTTCTGGAAGTATTCCTGGGCCAATGCCGTGCTTTGCATTACCAATTCATGCCCCTTTTTTAATGCAGTGCTGCCTGAAGGTCTGTAGACCACAAGTATCCAATATTGACTCCCTCGTGCACATGCATTTCTCCAGATTTTCTCAATCTTTTGAGATTATATACTGTAGATGGTGGAACATTCAAAATCTTTGCACATTTACATTGAGGAATATTTTTCTGACATTGTTCCACAATTTTTAGACTTTTTTTTCACAGATTGGCGAAAAAGATACAGATATAACATGCTCTTTTTATACAGTCATGTGACTTAGTTAAAAATTGAACCTCCAGTTTTTTTTCCATTAGTACCACTTACTTTTTGTTAATTCTGTCTTAACTTTTTTTTTTTAGATGTGTAGCTGTCATTAATTTCTGATTTAGTTAATTTTTTCAAATGAATTGGAATCTCTCACCTCATGATATGTGTTCTATTGTGAATAAAATATGGTTAGATGACATTTCCAAACCACTGCAGTCTTGCTTTCTATACATTTTATACAGAGTTCCAACTTTTTTGGAACTGGAGATGTGCACACATACACACACACACATACACTTTTAAAAGGTAACCTAGCAGGTCAATATAGGACACTAAACTACCTACAAGTCCTTATGGACCGGGGGGTTTAGTGTCACATATAGACATGTAGCAATTACCTATAGATGAGTGCAATGAGTCGCAGCGGACTCATCTTTGGTGCTGGTTCCTGGGGCCATAAGCAGTTACACTGAAGCTGAGGTGTACCCCTCTAGCTTCACTGAAGAACTGCACTAGGAGTACAGTAGCAAAGTATGGTATTTTTATAAGGTATTTTACCACAAGTGAGATGGCATTAAACAGAGAGCTATTGGAACACTGAACCCTTAGTACATAAGGACCTGGGGGTTGTCAAGTGTCCCAAATCTCCCTGACAGGTTGACTTACTGATGGCTTTACTTTGTACTAATGAAACAGAATTCATTGTGGTATTGTACACAGTAAATCATAATTATTTATGTAGTTCTCTTACTTGTATAGTGCCAACATATTCCACAGTGCTTAACAGAAACAGTCACTCACTGTCCCATATAGGGCTAACAATCTAAACTCCCTAACAATATTTTTTGAAGTTTGAGAAGAAACCGGAGTACTTAGAGCAAACCCAAGAAATTGCTACATAAAGTAAGCAAGCTGGTAGAATAGGATTAAAAACATAACAAAATATATAAAAACAGAGGCTAAAGGTGGAGAGGTAGTTACTCCACCTTAATAATATAATCACTAAATTGCTTCCTTGTATGTCAGTCAGTTATGGAGACTGAAAATAAATAGTGTACAATTAAAATTTCAATGTTTCATAAAATCTTCAGGTAAATGGAAGACTTGCCTACGATTCCTGTCCCAAACATATAAGCTAGACGTCTAGGTTAAAAAGGCAATGAAAAAGAATGGAGGGTATATGTGACGGATTCAAATAAATGATAAAGGTTCATGCTGTCTGTAAAAGAACCCCTGACATTACATATGTGCTCTATAGAAGATGGTCGCTAGAATACAACACAATGGATCATAATTTTCTGGTCTTAATATAAAAACATTAGCACTACATGCATTGATTAAAAGAATTATTACACTTAATGCTAATTACACAAATATACATAAAGTGCTCTAATAGACTGGTATTCCAGGTGATTATGTGTTTACTGACTGTCTGATCTAAAAGTCCTTTCACAACATGCGCGAACACATGCCACACACACACACACACACACACACACACACAATCTGTCAGTAACAAGTGCTGATCGATGACACAGCCAGTTGATCGATACTCATTTATTTCATTTTGCAATTATCTGTACATTTGTTCCAGTTACTAGTATTAGGGTCGACAGCACATCCTGTTTAAACTAGGGGATGCATGGCCGGCAAATGATAAATTTTATGCCCACAAAAAAAGAAAGAAAAAAAAAAGTGAATGTTACTGAACATACCAAGAATTGACCAAAAACACCAAGTGTAGGGGCCGTTCACATCATGTTTTGATCATAAATTTAACTGATCAGTTTTATGGATACAGAAAATCATTACAGTCATTACTGATCATTTTGTCCTTTTTATGTAGGTCACAAAAGTGTAGTATGTCCTACTTTTCTGTTCTATAGAAATAGATCTGTTTTTATTTAACACTGACTATGTAAATGGATGGTCATCAGTTTCCATCCACAGCACCATTTTTTGTCAGCACCATTTTATTGTATCAAAGAGCATACAGGACATTTCATTCTAACCACAGGTAGTAATGAATTGGTGCCCCATTTTGCTGATACAAGAGCCTCCACTTTCTGGCAAGACTTTCCACAAGATTCTGGAGTGTTTGTGGGCATTTGTGGCCATTCAGCCAGAATAGCATCGATGAGGTCAGGCGATAATTCAGACTTACAACCTGTGTTCCAATTCATCCCAAAAACTCAATGGGGTTGGGTCAGTTCTTTGTGCAGGCCACTCAAGTTCCTTCACACCAAACTTGTCAAACCATGTCCTTATTGGCTTTATTTTGTGAACAGAAGACAGTAGAGCAGATTTATAAAAACTGTCTAAAATAAAAACTCTGTTGCACATAGCAACCAATCACAAAATAACTAAGTTTTCCCATAGCATTGTGAAAAAGAACTTTGTATTAACTGATGTCACAAGTTGGAACTATACAATTGTGTATGTATGTTGGATAACATTATCCCTCACTGGAAATAAGGGACCTTGAACAAATCAAGAAAAGTAGCCATAGGCTGTTATTCTTGTAGGAATGTGAGGTTCAGAGACGGTTAGTAGCTCTAAACCCCTGTGTTACGGTTTAAGGCTTGGGCACATATTGTTATAAAGCTGCATTTTTATTGCAGATTTTATTTTTTTTTTTTTTTTGAACCAATACCAAGTGTGGTTAAAAAAGTTATAGAAAATATAAAAAGGGAGCTTTTATACTTCCCAATTCTGCTACACCTACACTTGGCTTTGGCTGAAAATCTGTAACAATAAGCACAGTTTTTCCGTAACATGTGGCTCCAGCCTTAGGCAGAGGCCCCACATTGCAGAAATGCAGCTCTTTTTGTTGCAGGTTTTGCTGCATTTTTTTGAGCCAAAGCCAAGGGTGAGAAATAACTAGGAAGCTCTTATACTTCTCCCTTCTACTCAATTTACTCCTGGCTTTGGTTCAAAAAACTGCAGCAAAATCTGCAACAAAAAAAAGCTGCATTTTCACAATGTGGGGCGTTAGGGGTCGTTCACACACAACTGTCAGTAGTGATTGCTGCTATTGTCCTTTACATGATTTTAGCAACTGACACTAGCAGAACTGTCACAAATCCGTTAAACATTCCATTGATTTCAATGGGATTTTATCTGGTGTCCGTTTACACCAAATCCGTCACATGTCTGTTATTTTTCACGACCAAAAAAATCCTGCATGCAGGACTTGTGTGTCCGTGAAAAATAACGGTTTCATGACAGACGTCAAGCGTCCATTATTTTTTAACATTAAAGTCTATGGGTGATAGACAGACGTCCGTTATACTGTTTTTTTTTTTTTCTGTGAATACTCAGAAAGTAGAAACAACAACAAAAAAAAAAGCAGAAAAACGGATTAAACAGTAAAACAGTATTAAAGCTGACACTAACTGATACTAATGTGTCAGTTTTTTTTTTTTTTTACTGGTCTATTAAATAGATCAGTTAAAAAAACGGACACATTAAAGAGGACTTTTCAGGTCTTTAGGCACATGCGGTTTTATATACCGCTAGAAAGCAGACAGTGCGCTGAATTTCTGTCGACTTTCCGGTTATGTGCTCCGGGGCTGGAGATATCTGTGCCGTTAGTTTCGGCACAGATCTCTGCCCATCGTTAGAAGGGCGTTCCTAACAGTCTAGTCTAGTTCCTGACTGTACTCGTCCATAGATTTGAGGTGGGGGGGGGGTTTCTTACAGCTCACTGTGATCGCTGGGTGGTAAGGAACGCCCCCTCTGAAAGTACAGGGCTATGGACGAATACAGGACTGTCAGGAACGCCCTTCTGGCGATGTGCAGAAAACTAACAGCAGCGATGTCTCCAGCCCCGGGGCATATAACGAGAAAGTCGACAGTGCACTGAATTCAGCACACTGTCAGCTTCCTTGTGGTATAAAAAACGCATGTGCCCGAGGATATGAAAGGTCCTCTTTAACATCAGTTAGTGTTCGTTAATGTGAACCTACCCTTTAGCCTAAGGGTAGGTGATGTAATAGAAGTGGTAGGATCAAATCTTATTACACTGGGTGGTGCACAGCAGAGGAGATGATAGAGATCTGGGAGGCAAGAGCAGTGGTCCAGGAAGCTGAAGACCATCCCCAGTCCACCCACTGCCTCATTTGTATAACAATTCAAAGTTGATTTTGTCCTAATCTACAAAAGTGACATACATGGTTAGCCGTTTATCACTGTAACATGGTGGAGACAATAGAATATGCTTGGGGGAGGTGGCAGACTTCCTTTAAAAACTTGTGTAGATTTATTATCTACTGTATATGATAACTGCAATTGAATGTACTGAAAAAATGAAATGCACATGTAGACTATAGAGGAAAGACAGTGGTGTTAAAATGGTCTTAGTTTTAGGTTTAACCTAGTACGGCTACATGCCTAGACAAAATGAAATGATACTACATAAGGCCAGGCACATCAGGGAGATTTCCAGAAATGCTACAAAGAATACCATAAACAATAACCACCTGTTAGAAAGGAAAGAACAATTTTGGAGGTGTTTACCTGCTCTCTAGCCCTCTAATTACATTGTTTACTGGGCCATTTAAAGGGAGTGAAGGCTTACATCAGTAATCCTAGAAGGACATGCAACGTACAATAAGAATACAAACATAGTAAAATAAAAACATGACTACTTAATAAGGTACCATATTGCATGTGTAAGAAATAACTGATTCCAACAATACAATTCTGTTAACATTTTCAGGTGTTCTACATTGTCTGCTATGTTGAGGGAAAGGAACAATTAACAAATCATGAAAAAAAACAAAAAAAAAACAAAAACGAACAACTGTTCTCGAATAAAAAAAATTCAAGATAAAAGACTTTCAGAGAACCGCACAGTACAGTGATTTATAGCATAATGATGGGTCTTTGCAAACCTTGTAAATAAGATATACTGTAGAGTGAAGTCATCTGATCACAATGAGAATACATAAATATTTAGCTCCAACATATTCCACAGTTTCTACCACCACCAAGACCCCTTTTATATTACATATTTGGAATTGCTAGTGACATAGTGAACTTGCCTTTCTGGTGTCAAAGTACAATCTTGCTGCTGAGAATTTCAACTTTTTTTTTTTACCCTGAGTGCACTAAACAGCTAATTAACATATGGAAGTTTAATTTCTCAGTAGCAAGACTGAACTATGACTCGCTATTCCACTATGACTCTATCCTGCCCTACAACAGCAAGTGAGGGGTCTAGGAGGAGATTCTGATGGTCGTAGACTCTTTAAAGACTGAGCAAATTGCAAAATAATAATAATAAAAAAAAAAAGAAAAACAATGAGGAAAAAGGGAGGGTTTAACAATAGGTAATTGCTAATTATGTCAACACAAATGGACCCTTCTGTTGCTATATGAAATATGAATGTTGCATGAACCCATCACCTAACCCAGTGACGGCGAACCTTTTAGAGACCAAGTACCCAAACTGCAACCCAAAACCCACTAAATTATTGCAAAGTGCGAACACGGTAATTTAACCTTAAAATAACCAGTATCTTTTCTTATAGTGACTGTGCAATGTTATTACAGCCTGTAATAATATCACATGTCTGATATAAAACAGATACTGTGTGATATAAATAGTGAAGGGCCCGCACACAGTACAATGCGCTCCACAGTGTTCCCCAAACAGTACAATTCACTCCAAAGTGGCCCCCATACAGTATTATATGCTCCAGAGTGGCCCCGACTCAGTATTAAATGCTCCACAGTGGCCCCCCCACAGTATTATATGCTCCAAAGTGCCCCCCCCCACAGTATTATATGCTTCACAGTGGGCACCCCCCACAGTATTATATGCTACACAGTGGCCCCCGCACAGTATTATACCTACACAGTGGCCCCCGCACAGTATTATACCAACACAGTGGCCCCCGCACAGTATTATATGCTCCACAGTGGCCCCCGCACAGTATTATAAGCTCCACAGTGGGCCCCCACACACTATTATATGCTCCACAGTGGCCCCCGCACAGTATTATCTGCTTCACAGTGGGCCCCCTCACAGTAGTTTATGCTACTTACCCAGCATGGCTGCAGTCCCACGAAGAGCATCCTCCTCCTGATCGCAGCGCTGATGACTTACGTCATCTCGCCTGCGTCAGGGCAGAGGTTACACTCTGCAGTCAGTGTAAGAAGCATTCCTATGGACTGCGGCCTATACTGACAGCTTTCAGCTGTATGTGCATTTGCACATACAGCTGAAAGAAGCGATCACTCACTAACAGGAAATCCTGTACCGGATCCCCCGTTAGTGAGCGATCATGGCGACAGTGCGCGTGCCAACTGAGAGGGCTCTGCGTGCCCTCTCTGGCACGTGTGCCATAGGTTCACCATCACAGACCTAACCAGTCTAACACAATGCAAGAGAGCTAATTAAGGGCAGAATGAGATATTTGAGACCAGGTCAGGTTGTGTATAGCTCCTGAACTATGGTCATGTGACATAGGCTTCCTTGAATAAATACGTTTTCAAGGCAAGCATAAAACTGGGAATATTAGAAGAAAGGCTAATGGTAAAGAGTAACCATGTTCCATGGAGTGAGTGCAGCACAGAAGAAGTTCTGTATATGGGAGTAAGAGTACTCAATAGGAGGTGGTTTATAACCAAAAACACTCAAAAATTATTATGGTTTCAACTTCTTAACTTCTAGTCACTGTACGCAGATCAGTTCTAGAGCAATGTTGTTCTGTTCTGATGTGCCTCTAAATCCATAGCAAAATCTGCCTGCATTGTACAAGGTGAAAAACATGTGGCAAGTGTCAGGAAGACATCTGCAGTAAACAGATATTACCCTAAAATCACCATGGAATTTTCCAGCATGGAAATAAGGTTTTGCAAAATTACTTTAAAGGTCTACCAAAAATGTGGTGTGTATGGAGTGTAACTCAGAATCTTTGACAAGACACTTCCTGTGCAGTCCCAATATTGTCAAAGGTGCCACTGTCAAAAGTAGTTTTGGTAAGTAGTCAGTTACAGTTTAAGAGACGTTGACTTACTTGGATATTATTTACACATTCCAGTGTTCCGCTAATTTTTCACATAAATAGCTCATTAATCTAGTTAAGCCTGATAACTAACAAGTTATATTTTGTAATCTTCTTAAATCCACTAAACAAACATATTATTGCAAAAAAAAAAAAGGGCAAATGAACACGGAGTATCATGGGTCTGCCCCGACAGCCAAGACACAATCCAGATATACCTCTGCCACAAGCAAATGGCTTATTCAGTAAGAGAATGTCTTATGTGGCACTGCGAACTAGAACTCAGTGGAATCATCATCTGGAGAAAATGCTACAAATATTAAAAATACAAACTAGAACAAACTACAATTGTCTCTGCTACCCTGAGAGAAATAGTAAAAATATAAAAAAAGACAGTGATCATGACTCTCCAGTTAGAAGAAACACATGAACAACATGTGTGAGTGGTTTCAGCAGGCTAACTCAAAATTCTAATAGAAGAAAAAAAAAAAAAAAAAAAGGTTTAAATTAAAGCATTTATAGAATTTTGGACAATGGACATTGAGTTAAAAAAAATCCTGTTATATAAAAAAACATTGACAACATCCATCTTTCTGACCTGGTATCCATTTTGGTTATAAAGTATTACAAACTAGACCCTAAATTCTATTGTGGTAAGGGCAGTACAGAAAAAGTAAATAAAAGAAAAATGTTCATGAATTCAATCAGCAAACCTATTATGTCAAAAGGTAACCCCACCTCTGACATGTGTACAAGATATGCCACCTGGTGAGATGGTGCTGGCTGCCACATCCAGGCAGCTCTGCATGTACGCGGTTCTTCTCATTAAGGTCTACAAGGGATATATAATAAAATATCTCAAACCAATATATAAATGCCACTGTGGGGAATCCCCTTTAGGCTGGGGACCCACACACACAACGAACAAGTGTTCCAGAGATACACTTGCACAGATTGCTGTAGGTCTCCTGCAGCTTTCAAGCTTTGAATTGCAAGGTACTAAATAGCTTTACAATACAATAAGGTATAAGCTACTGTATAAGCATAGCTCACATGGCAGCTCTCCAGACAAGTCTGTTTAAGAAAATACCCTACTCTTCCCTGTGAAATGACAATTCTGGAGCATATTTTCTTATCATTCTGCATTGTGGCATTCCTCTGTGATCCTTCACTCCCTCTGCTCCATTATTTATTTTGCTTACTTATATAGCACCGTCACATTCCGCAGCAGAAATACTGTCAAAACTGTCCCATACAGGGCTCACAATACGAATTCCCCATCAGTATATCTTTGGAGTGTGCGAGGAAACTGGGGATGTCCTAGACTGAATTTGAACCTAAGACTCCAGCGCTGTAAGGCAACTGCAAGGCAACAGTGCCAACCACTGAGTCACCTTGCTGCATTGTCCCATAACCTTTCCCGTCAGCTTTGACTGATGGCTGTGAAGGTCTCTCCTGAAGGGATACTACTACTGCCAATCAAAGCATAGGAAAGTGGAGAAGTTAAAAGCAGCTAAATACATGGAGCAGAGAACTTCAGACTGAAGGACCAACCTCACGGGCCAGAATCAAAGTTCTTTTCCCAGTGAGCTACACATTCAAATGTATGTTTTGGCAGGACTCTAAAGTTTCTAAGTAGCAGCAGTTTTGACTATCCCTTTAAACAGTCTCAACAAGTAATATCATTAGGCAAGATTAGGCAGCAATTTAAAGGAGTTTTCAGTCTCAGACAGCTACCCTTCTTTCTTCTCTCCCTTCCACTTCCTGGTTTTAGATCCATCCAGCAGTGTGTCCCATGCTTCTTTCTAAATTGCAGGTATCTCTGGATTTACATTAAGAGATAATAGAGGCACTTATCAGGGCTCAAAATCCCAAAGCTATATGCAGAAAGAGAAGAGAGTATAGACAGCTAGAAGCAGAGACTGAGTAAAAAAAAACTCGATCTGAGAGCAGGTCTGTAACCTAGGCAACCAGCTGTAAAGACTGGGGAGCAGCAGAATCTGGCAAACAGAGCAATATAGAAAAAAAAAACTATGTTTTAGGAATAGTTCAGTTAGCTTAAAAAGGACTTTTCATGTCCTCAGGCACATGCGGTTTTACATACCGCTAGAAAGCAGACAGTGCGCTGAATTCAGCAAACTGCCGGCTTTCCCGGTATGTGTTCCAGGGCTGGAGATATTGGCGGTGTAAGTTTCACGGTTTACTGTCAGAAAGGCGTTCCTGACAGTCTAGCTGCGCTGTGAGGAAGGCCCCCCCTGACAGTTCTCATTCATAGACTTGTACTGGGGGGGAGCGTTCCTCAGCGTCATCACTGGGCGGTGGGGAACGTCCCCTCTCTCTGTACTCATCTATAGCCCTGTACTGTCAGAGGGGGCGTTCCTTACTGTCCGGCGATGACGCTGAGCTGTGAAGAACGCCCCCTCTGACAGTACAGGGCTATAGATGAGTACAGAGAGAGGGGGCGTTCCCCACCGCCCAGTGATGACGCTGAGGAACACCCCCCCCCCAAGTACAAGTCTATGAATGAGAACTGTCGGGGAGGGCGTTCCTCACAGCGCAGCTAGACTGTCAGGAACGCCTTTCTAACAGTAAATCGTGAAACTTACACCACCGATATTTCTAGCCCCGGGGCACAAACCGGGAAAGCCGGCAGTGCGTTGAATTCAGCGCGCTGTCGGCTTTCTAGCGCTATGTAAAACCGCATGTGCCTGAGGCCATGAAAGGTCCTCTTTAAACTACGAGATTAAATATGATCCTTGAGATGCTAATACCCCTTTAATTACAGGTTTAGTTGAATAACGGTTTATGTACTAGTTTATATTTTAGTAACAGTAATGGTCTAATATGTGAGAAATATAATCGCTAAATTCTTCACAAGTCAGATGCAATTCTTATTTTATCATTAAAAGCATTTTAAAGTATGTTCAAGCAGCACACTGCACAACTGTGGGCCAGATCAGACCATGCTGTGTTCTGCAAGCCATATATCATCCTTTTCCCTCAAGCAAGAAAAAGAAAATTTAACTAAAAAAAGAAATGAATATTTATTAATAAATGAAGAAATTAAGTATACAGCATTACCCTGGCCTCATAAAACCAAAGACATAACTATCCGCAGTATGGACATATGGTTGCTTTTATCATCACAGCTACAGGGCAGTTTTTCATTGATGAAATGAAGATGAGGTTCATACTGTTAACTCTTCAGTTGCTTAACTTTTAACTTTAGTTAACATATTAGACTACATATGGTACCCACTGACCTGGCCTAGACATGTCTATATATCATACAAATTTACTGTTTCTAAATATGTATAAAATGCATTGTGTTACAATGTTAATTTAATTAACAGGCTAAAAATGTGTTTGTCATCTCAAGAAATGGATGTAACGTACTTCTGGAGATTACTTAGATAACAGTAGACTTATATCTGCCCGGTAGAACACTCTAATATAGTATTAGTGTCTGTCAATCAATCTAATCTACCTACACACGCTTACGATTTGGACTCTGTATTTTATCTGAAATGAAACAACTGAGATGCAATTGAAGTGTACACGTTCAGGTTTAATGCAAGGAGTTGTACAAAAATATTATGTGAAATGTTTAAAGAGTTAGAATAATTTTTCTACAAAGTCTTCTCATTTTAGGGGCTCAAAAGTAATTGGACAAATTGACATTATCACTAATAAAATATTTAACACTTTGTAGAGAATCCTTTGCAGGCAATGATTGCCTTTAGTCTGGAACCCGTGGACATCACCAAACCGTGGACTTCCCCTTTACAATGTTGTCAGACCTTTACTGCAGCTGATTTCAGTTGTTGCTTGTTTGTGGGTCTTTCTGCCTTAAGGTTTGTCTTAAACAATTGAAAGGCATCCCCGTTCGGGTTGAGATCTGGTAATTGCCATTGCAGTATATTCCATTTCTTTGCTTTAAATAAAAAAAACGCCTGGGTTGCTTTTGCAGTATGTTTTGGGTCATTGTCCATCTGTACTGTGAAGTGCCGTCCAACCTTGCTACACTTGGTAGAATCTGAGCAGAAAGTATATCCCTGTACACTTCAGAATTCATCCACCTACTTCTATCTTCTGTTACATCATCATCACTAAACACCAGTGACCCAGTGCCACTGGAAGTCATGCATGGCCATGTCATCACACTGACTCCACCATGTGTGATGTGTTGTGTTTTGGATCATGAGCTGTTCCAAGCCATCTCCATACTTTCTTCTTCGCATCATTCTGGTACAGGTTGACAGTTTCATCTGTCCAAAGAATGCTGTTCCAGAAGTGGGCTGACTGCTTTGGATTTTCTTATGCCAGAAAACTGGTCTACAATTATTAAGGTCAGTGGGGCTTGAAATCATTGTTTTTATTAAAGGCTATTACCAGATTTGTGCATTAAAACAAAAAAAAAACAAAAAAAAAAAAATTAAAATCTGTAAAAGTTGCATTTATTTTTTTTTTTGCATTGAACATTCCTTCTCATGCATTCAGCAACCCATATTTCCCATTTATAACCTCTTGTATGTTTAGACTTCTAGCTCAGACATTCACTAGTACTGGGAACATGATCTCTTCTCTGTTTTCATTTTACCTGCACAGTTTCCGCTCTTCACATCTCTTCTTCCTCTTTTGTTGACTAGTTTGCATAACCACGTGCACACAGCTTTATGTGACAGCACACAGCTCTCTACAAACTTTCTATGGCATTTCTGAATCTTCTTCATTTGTCCTGTCTGTGTAAGACCCTTGTGTGTGGACTTGTGTTTCTGCACAGTCATGGCATGTTTAGCTGCACAAGCACAGCATGCCTAGCAGATGTTTGTTTACAAAAGGGATGGGGGAGGTTCTGTTTGAGCTCTTCTCTGAAGGATTTTGTGGAGAACAAGACAGGGCAACCTGCAGTATACAGAAGCACATGCAAGCTTCAGAAAAGAAGCTAAGAATGTTTTAATACAAACCAGTCTGAAAAGTGATGTTTAACCCCTTAAAGACCCAGCCATTTTTCGTTTTTGCATTTTCGTTTTTCCCTCCCCACATTTCAAGAGCCATAACTTTTTCATTTTGCAGTTCACAGAGTCACATGATGGCTTATTGTTTGGGAAACAAATTGTACTTTGTAATGGCACCATTCAATATGCTGTGCAATGTGCTGGAAAAAAAAAATTCAGAATGAGGTGCAATTGGAGAAAAACTGCATTTGCGCCAATTTCATATGGGTTTAATTTTTACGGCGTTCGCTGTGTAGTAAAAATGATATGTTACCTGTATTCTGCGGGTCAGTACGAACACGGCGATACCAAATTTATATAGTATTTGTAATGTTTTGATACCTTTTAAAAAATTAAAAACTTTGCAAAATCGAAAAAAAATTTTGTGCCACCATATTGTGCCACCTGTAACTTTTTCATATTTACATGTATGGAGCTGGGTATGGCGTCTTTTTATGCGGGACAACATAACGTTTTTATTGATACCATTTGGGGAAAGATCTGATGGTTTGATCACTTTTTATTAAATTTTTTATAGGAGGCAAAGTGTTGAAAAAACGCAATTTGGATTTTGATTTTTTTCGCCGCTACGCCGTTCACCGTAAGGGATAAATATTTTAATATTATAATAGTTCGGGCATTTTGGAGTGTGGGCATACCTAATGTGTTTATATTTACTTTTGTTTATTTACTTTTATATCTGATCTAGGGAAAGGGGGGTGATTTGAACTTTTGTTTTTTTTTTTATACTTTTAAAAACTTTTTTTTTCTGCTTTTACTTGTATGATCAGACCCCCTAGGGACCTTGAAACCTAGGTGGTCTGGTTGCTCATACTATCCACTGCAATACTACTGTATTGCAGTGAATAGCAAAATGCCTTTACTTCTATTAGACGATGCCTCCTGAGCTCTCTCCATACATCGTCATGCGACTCAGGACGTACTATTACGCCCTGGGTTGCTAAGGGGTTAATACTCCCCTTAAAGAGGACCTTTCATGTCCTCAGGCACATGCGGTTTTACATATCGCTAGAAAGCCGACAGCGCGCTGAATTCAGCACCCTGACGGCTTTCCCGGTATGTGCCCCTGGGCTGGAGATATCGGCGGTGTAAGTTTCACGGTTTACTGTCAGAAAGGCGTTCCTGACAGTCATCGCTGGGCTGTAAGGAACGCCCCCTCTCTCTGTACTCGTCTATAGCGCTGTACTGTCAGAGGGGGCGTTCCTTACTGCCCGGCGATGACGCTGGGCTGTGAGAAACGCCCCCCCAGTACAAGTCTATGAACGAGAACTGTCAGGGAGCGCAGCTAGACTGTCAGGAACGCCTTTCTGACAGTAAACCGTGAAACTTACACCGCCGATATCTCCAGCCCCGGGGCACATACCGGGAAATCCAGCAGGGTGCTGAATTCAGCGCGCTGTCGGCTTTCTAGCGGTATGTAAAACCGCATGTGCCTGAGGACATAAAAGGTCCTCTTTAAGTCACATAGATTTTCTGAGTTTCATTTTTTCCCTCTCCACTTTCCAAAGGCTATACATTTTTTATTTTTCTGTTCACAGAATCATACAAGGGCTTATTTTTTGTGGGACAAATTGTACTTCATAGTAGTACCATTTAATTTTCCATGCACTGTAATGGGAAGTTGGAAAATAATTTAGAATGGAGCGGAATTGGACAAAACACATTTTCTTACAGAATTTTTACAGCATTCACTGTTCTGAAAAAATTACACATTACCTATATTCTGTGGGTTGGTACGATAAATACATTTTTGTTATATTTTAACACCTTTACAAAAATTCTAAACTTAGAAAAATGTAAAACTTTTTCAGTTGTCATATTGTGACACCAGTAACTTTTTTTATATTTACATGTACAGTACAGACCAAAAGTTTGGACACACCTTCTCATTCCAAGAGTTTTCTGTATTTTCATGACTATAAAAAATGTAGATTCACACTGAAGGCATCAAAACTATGAATTAACACATGTGGAATTATATACTTAACAAAAAAGTGTGAAACAACTGAAAATATGTCTTATATTCTAGGTTCTTCAAAGTAGCCACCTTTTGCTTTGATTACTGCTTTGCACACTCTTGGCATGCTCTTGATGAGCTTCAAGAGGTAGTCACCTGAAATGGTTTTCACTTCACAGGTGAGCCCTGTGAGGTTTAATAAGTGGGATTTCTTGCCTTATAAATGGGGTTGGGACCATCAGTTGTGTTCAGAAGTCAGGTGGATACACAGCTGATAGTCCTACTGAATGGAGTGTTAGAATTTGTATTATGGCAAGAAAAAAAGCAGCTAAGTAAAGAAAAACGAGTGATCATCATTACTATAAGAAATGAAGGTCAGTCAGTCAGAAAAATTGGGAAAACTTTGAAATTGTCCCCAAGTGCAGTGGCCAAAACCATCAAGCGCTACAAAGAAACTGGCTCACATGAGGACCGTCCCAGGAAAGGAAGACCAAGAGTCACCTCTGCTGCGGAGGATAAGTTCATCCGAGTCACCAGCCTCAGAAATCGCAGGTTAACAGCAGCTCAGATTAGAGACCAGGTCAATGCCACACAGAGTTCTAGCAGCAGACACATCTCTACAACAACTGTTAAGAGGAGACTGCGTGCAGCAGGCCTTCATGGTAAAATAGCTGCTGGGAAACCACTGCTAAGGACAGGCAACAAGCAGAAGAGACTTGTTTGGGCTAAAGAACACAAGGAATGGACATTAGACCTGTGGAAATCTGTGCTTTGGTCTGATGAATCCAAATTTGAGATCTTTGGTTCCAACCACCGTGTCTTTGTGCGATGCAGAAAAGGTGAACGAATGGACTCTACATGCCTGGTTCCCACCGTGAAGCATGGAGGAGGAGGTGTGATGGTGTGGGGGTGCTTTGCTGGTGACACTGTTGGGGATTTATTCAAAATTGAAGGAATACTGAACCAACATGGTTACCACAGCATCTTGCAGCGGCATGCTATTCCATCCGGTTTGCGTTCAGTTGGACCATCATTTATTTTTCAACAAGACAATGACCCCAAACACACCTCCAGACTGTGTAAGAGCTATTTGAAAAAGAAGGAGAGTGATGGGGTGCTACGCCAGATGACCTGGCCTCCACAGTCACCAGACCTGAACCCAATCGAGATGGTTTGGGGTGAGCTGGACCGCAGAGTGAAGGCAAAAGGGCCAACAAGTGCTAAGCATCTCTGGGAACTCCTTCAAGACTGTTGGAAGACCATTTCAGGTGACTACCTCTTGAAGCTCATCAAGAGAATGCCAAGAGTGTGCAAAGCAGTAATCAAAGCAAAAGGTGGCTGCTTTGAAGAACCTAGAATATAAGACATATTTTCAGTTGTTTCACACTTTTTTGTTAAGTATATAATTCCACATGTGTTAATTCATAGTTTTGATGCCTTCAGTGTGAATCTACAATTTTTAGTCATGAAAATACAGAAAACTCTTGAAATGAGAAGGTGTGTCTAAACTTTTGGTCTGTACTGTACGTTGCTGTGTAAGGGCTCTTTTTAGCAGGCAAGTTGTAGTTTTTATTAATAACATTTTGCAAATTGTATGACACTTTGATCGCTATCTATACTATTTTTGTAGGAGGAGAAGCGGCATAAAAATGTCACTGAGTGTTTTGAGTTTTTTTTTTCCTGCTACACTGGTCATGGCATTGTTTTATTTTTAGAGCTCAGGCATTTTCAGATATGGTGATACCCAGTTTGTTTACATCAATTGTTTATTATTATGTGTAATCTAGGGAAAGGGGGGGGGGTGATTAAAACTTTTAGATTTTTTTAGAACTTTTGTTTATTTATTTTTATCTTTTATATTTTTAGACCTCCCTAGGGTACTTGAACCCTCGGGGTTCTTATCGCCCATACAAAATACTACAATACAACTGTGTCGCAGTATATTGTGAAATTCATTAATTTCTATCATTTCTGACATTTTATGTCGTCTCTCCTCCTACAAAAAATGGAATAGATCGCGATCAAAGTGTCATACAATTCGCAAAATTGATCAAGGCATCTAAAAGGTTAACAGCTGAGCTGAGAACCCCCCCCCAAAAAAAAAAAAAGGATACCTATCATAACAGACATTAACGGACACTAACTGATGTTCATGTATCTGTTTTTTTAACTGATCCATTTAATGGATCAGTTAAAAAAACAAACAAAAAAAAAACACACACACACACACACACACACACAACACATTAGCATCAGTTAGTGTCCATTTTTATGCAGTCCATTTTTTGCTTTTTTTTTTTTTGTTTCTGCTTTCTGAGCATGCGCATAAAAAAAACGGACAGTAATAACAGACAGTATAACAGACACCAGTCTGTTACTGTCCATTACCCATAGACTTTAATGTTGAAAAATAATGGATGCTTGACGTCCATCATGAAACCATTTAACGGGCACAAAAGTCCTGCATGTAAGATTTTTTTGTCCGTGAAAAAAAAACGGACATGTGACGGACTGGGTGTATAACGGACACTGTCACTAACGGACACAAGATAAACGCCCCCTTAGCGAAGGGACTTGCTGTATAACAAAGCTGGCACATAGCCTTTAAAGAAAAACCTATTCCAATTCCAACACAATAGCCACATAACAGTGTATTTTCAAAAGTTGATATACACATGCTTATCATTGCATTACTTGCATTTAAGGATTTATAGAAAAGCAAAAAGATATTTAAGGAAATATTAATATTAAGAACAATTATGTAACAAAATATATTTAAACAGGGAAAAGAAATGACAATTCAGCAGTGAGAGAAAGCAGTGAAAGGCATATAAATGAAAAGTGTAGAATTCCATGCTCCTGCTAAACCATGTCTAAAATCCCCATATTATAACAGAAAAGTGTTACAGTAAACACATGATGATCAGTCACAGCTCTCAAAGTACGGAAATCACACAGGACAATGATTCACATACCGACCCTTTATCACCCTGCATATGATGTCAGCAGAGCTGCAGTGACAAGTGGTATATATAACGCTCCCCAGCATCTATACCTTTAGCTATTACCACACATCTAAACAATCACAATTCACAAGTTTATATATTATATATAAAAATATTATATATTATGAAAACATATACACATTTCTTACCAGTAAAGTCCCACTCTGGAAATGTTATAAAGAGAATAGGGATTTTCTGTAAAATTACTTCATAAAAAAGCCGGGTTACTAGGGAAAATTAACAATTCCGGCAGCATCTAAAAAAAAACCTGATGAAAAGCTACTGAAAACTGTTTAATATGGTTTCCACGGTTAAATAGAGAATTATATTATATATCATATACCATTCTATACTATACCATTACTATAATATACTATACTATATGATATTATGGGATTTTAAAATATTCTCATTATATATTCTCATCTCCTCTTTGTTGCTATGTCTGTATTTTCCTCTTAATTTTCTACCTGTTCATACAAACTGAACGTTACACTTAAGAAAAATTCAGAGTCTAACACTGTAACGACTGAGATCAAGGTGTCAGCCCTGCCAAAATGGACAAAAGGCTTAATAAGTGGGTCCTGAAAAGACAATGGAGGCGTAGTTTTAAATCTCCAGCTTGTAATCTAAACCATTCAAGAGAAAAGATGAGGATGGTGTAAAGCTGATCGTGTAACTATTGAGTTACCAGTAAAGGTGACTCACTGGCAGGATATGACGGATCTAGGGGATTAAACTACATGTCCAAAGACAAACTACATGATATGGCACCTACTGAAATAAATGTTTAAGGCGGCTAATAAATTATTGACACGAGAGTGATTAAAAAAGATAAAAAAGTAAACATAAACATTAGTATAAAGGGATGTCTAAATAGTTCACACATTCTCCTATGTAAATGGGGATGGTAAATCTTGTGCATGTAAAATGAATGATCTATTATAACCAAATACTACGTACGCTGGGTTCACACCAGCGCTTGCACTACGTTTGTGGAATCCGTTCCCCTCTACGCATGAAAAATGCAGTGAGAAAAGTGCTGCTTTTTCGCCCTTTTCGGGCGGAAACCGAGCGGTAATCTCACGGATCGCATTATAGTCTATGGGGTCTGCGGGTTTCCTAAGGTAACAGTTTTTTTTTATGTGGATTAGGTTTCTGTTCAGAGAGGGGTCCCCAAGTGGACCTGCCCGAATGGAAACCCGAACGCAGATGTGAACCTAGCCTTACTTGTATCCGAGTGCAAAACTGTTCAGTTGCAGATATGTTAAAGAAACAACCTAAAAAGCAAAGCAAACTGAAAAGGTCCACTAATGTTGGACAAGAGAAGACGAGCATGTAGCAAAAATTTTATATGGCACAATAAATTTCGGGCAATGATAGTTTTATTATTTATCATGAATCTTTTGCTGTATTTACACCAGGCAATAAAAACTACAATAAATTTGATCGATACAGTTAGTACTCAGCGTAAAGGCAAATCTGAAACAGCGAAATCAACAGGCAGTATGTTCGACAGTCCTGGTTTCCTGGAAGGTTTATAATTTGACTTCTGATTTTACTTTCATATATACTTTACTACAATGGATTAAGCTCTTTACCGACGTGAGAATAGAATGAACATTACTTGTTCTGAACTCATATGATCTTGCAGGTCTCATCTTTACAGCTAAAGAGTTCACAAGAGCAGCGCGGTGTTAATTTAAGCAGTCAGTTATAGCCTCCTAAAGATTAGTCTTGAATATTATCATCAATTGTTGTCAAATACAGGAGTTTAGGCCTAGAACGGATATGTCTGATAGAAAAAGGTGTTATTCTCCTGAACACGGTTATTACAGTCTGTCTATAAGGAATAGCCTCAACAACACAACAACAACAGTTCTAATTGCAGTTTTCTGAGAATGTATATTAAGTGTGGATTGTGCACATCTGGTTTTACCCTGTTTCTTTCTAGACAACATTGCTGGACAACTCTTCACCTCATAAACTTTAGCAACAACTTTATTCTTAATTCCTGGGGAACAGCTCACAACATTCTCATATCCTTAAGACTGGAGAAGCAGTCATAGTGGGTCTTCATCCTTAACCCTGCTTGCTGTGATTCATGCTTCCCAGAATGGACAAGAACAATTTTTTAATGTCCATGAACGGGAACAGTTTATTAGTGAGAGATAGAACACAGCCGTAGGAGATACAAAAAAACTATAGGGGAAACATACTGACAAAATAACTGTTTGTATATTTGTAAATAAAAAAAATCCAATATGCAATACTAAACAAAGGAGGAAGAACTTTTTGTGATCTTTATAGTTTTGTGCCTTTACTGACTTGAGCAGACTTGTAGAAGACTAAGAGTGATGATACACCTTGACTGATGGACCTCTTTGATGTTTACTACAACATGCTCACTTTCTAAAACAGAAATAAATGTGTCTGGCAATACATGCAATAGACAAAGGTTTTCCAGTCCAAGTAAAAGAATACATTCGCCTTAGCAAATTTCAGATGTACAAATCTCCTGGACCAATTACTGAAACATAGTCTGCTCTTTCTTGAGCTTACTATTACACATTGCCTTCAATTCCCGCCAGTATTATTGGAATCATTCCCCTTCCTAGACTGATTCAATAATATGCTTACAAGACTATGGAGAGGGCAAAAGCCCTGCCAGAGTATTTTTTCTGTATTCTTTATATGGAGCATCAGCAAATATTTACCTAATGCCTTTTTCTTGGCTTCAGGAAGAATCTTGCTACCTTCCAAGAATTTTCATGATATACAAATGCACATAGACTGCTCTTGATATAGTGCCTTCCTTCATCACATCTGTACAATTGGGACTGTATCACAATGCCGCAGTAAAATCTGAACACAAGGAAGCTAGTTTACAGCTTAAGATCAGGTTGTCTGGAAGGTATTGCTAGGGAAATAAAATACTTCAAAACTTTAACTTTTTAGTCTAACAAAATACTACATTAACCCTAATATTCCTTGCTCGTCATGCTTTACTGACAAATATGACATTTGATTTTGTTTTGTTTTTTGTTGGGGTCCTCACACTTGTGAGGTGTTTCATAGCTGTCTGGGTATAACACTTCGGAAACACAGACTCCTGGTGATTTTTTTTTCTGTGACTTGTAAAGTAGCAGGATCACTTTTAACCATGTGAGGATCCCATCAATTTCCTAAATGTTAACTTCCTGGACTACTGAAAATGTGGTAATGCAAATTTGGAGGTACATTTTAACTGCATCTACATCACACTTAAGGTTTAGGGTAAGGTTAGGCTTAGTATTGTAGGTTCTCCTTTAGGGAACCTATGCATACATATACATCTGTAACATGAGAATCATTTCCAACATTAAGAAAGGGAACTCTTCAACAGATATCTTTAGAAACCCTTAAATAGTTGTACATTTCCTAAAAGTCTAAATCATTGTGGTTTTGAGGACCTTCACTCATGCATACAAAGTGCTTTCGAAGTGTCTGGAACGCAAGGATTTGAGGGGGGGGGGGAAAAAAAAAAAAAAGCACAAAACGCAAGTGCAAACTTAAGTGAAAGTTTACTGTACAACCAGTGATGACTAACGTACTTCATGGTTCCTGGCTCATACCTTTTCTCAACTACTCAGAGGTTATAAAAATCAGACGATCATTGTGTGTCAGGCAGAAAAAAAAAAAATGCACAGACTGACACTGCAATGACCAAGCAAGTTTTTAGAAAGCTGAACTGAAAACAAAATTCCCATATTGCTTAAGATTCTTTCTTCTGTAAACGATACAGTCGCAAGGACTGACTGTGTGCAGTTGCTGTAAGGTACAGAGGTTTAGTATTTGAAGTCTTGAGGAACCTGGGCTATAACACATATGCAAATACTCTCACAAGAGAAGACAGGATGAAGACCAAGACACAACTCTGACTTTTATGGCTCACCTCATATATGACCTATATTCCTTTATAGCTGTGGGGAGGGAGGGGGGGTGAACACAAAGAAAATGTAAAACCTCTATGCAATGCAACAACTTAAAATGAAAGTATATTTCTGTAGAAGCTATAAACTTTTGTAATAGAAAAAATGGCCTTTGATGTGTTTTGTTCTCGCTAGTATTTTACATTTAGATAAAACTAATCTATGTTAACCACTTCAAGAAAAGACGTATGCGCACCTCTTTCATAGCAAGAACGTCTTCACATCTTTGCAGTAGAGTTATTATTTCATTACAGTACTTTCTAGCAAAAAAAAAAAAAAAAAATTAAAAAAGGGATTTCCACTTTAAGCATAAGGCCACTTGTATGAAATGTGGCAAAAAATAGCTGCAGAAAAATAATACAGTGATAGTAATACATCTATGGGGCAAATGCAGCGTTTCCTCAAATAAAACGAACATGCTGCTCATTTCTAAAAATGTTTTCCACAGAATTTTTTCCCCAATGTGTGGATAAGATTAAATGAAATGATTGGAAAACATAGCGTATCTATCCACAACAGCCAAAAATGCAGTATATGTCCTCAGCCTAAAGAGAATTTCCAAATAAAAGTAACAGAAATATCCAAGACAACAAATAGCACTTCAATTCCCTGCCTCACTAGTGAAATATATATGTAGTAATGTAGAGACACATGCTCACTCCTCTTACAGCTCACAATCTCATTTACACTCATACTGTATCAGTGTTTTGAAGGCAAAATTAAAAGTATGCCCAAACCACAGGAGAGGAGCAAATCTTTCTATTATACTTTCTCTATGTAGGTTCCATTACTGGCTTTAGTTTACAATGCAACATAATTACGTAAATACGGAAGTGTGAGTGACACCAAAAAGGGTTGGCTCCAAAGCGATGAGACCTTTTTATCTGGGTACACTTTCCAGACACACACATGATAATGGCTGATATTGTTGCATTTGGTTTTGAAAACTAGGTGTCCCAAATGCTGGATATCTCGTTCCTCTAGTCAGAACATTAATCGTCCATGCTGGAAAACTTATATTGATTGTTTGGGGAACGTTTCACAATGGTCACTGAAACTTCTAGCACCAATGGTTCTGCACATCATGTGCTACATTAACCCAAAAGCACAAAAGTAAAGTATTCAAAAATTCTATTCGGCAACTTCGCCAAATTTCACGATATGATTCTATTCGATCCGAATCAAATCACGGCGATTTGCGTAACAAAAACAGCTATTTATTGGCTGCAGAGAGCCGGGGTGGACGTCAAAATGGCTGAACCCCTTGCATGCCACAGTCATGTTTGACCGCTGCATCCAAGGGGTAAAAAACCCCGATCTGTTATGGAGCAGGATATTAGCTGTCAGTTACAGCTAACACCCTGCTCCATAACCGATCGGGGGATTTAACACCTTGGATGCAGCGGTTAAACATGCTGTGTGCGCTCGCGAAGGGGTTAAAGGGATGTGACATCACAGGGCTGGCTGCATGCATGGCATTGTGGGTGATCCCGCGTTCCCAGAGTTCCTTGCCCCATGTCCTAATATGTACAGCAGCCATTTTGAACTAAATACGAAACATTACCACGAAACGAGAGTAAATTCAGATTCGATGCGAATCAAATTCTTCCAGAAATTCAGATCGAAATCCACTTCTGCAGCTTCGATTCGCTCATCTCTAATAAATACTCCAAAATTTTGTATGGTTTCTTTAGGCTAAATTGAGACTTTTCCGAGGGAAGGGGGGATTAGGGTGTGGCGGTCTGATGCTCCATTCCATTCTGATATTTATAGAGCAGGTCCTATCTTGCTCTATAAAACCAGTACTAAACGGAACGCCCCCAAAATAATCAACAGAGGACAGAAAGGAGTAGGATGTCACTCAGAAATGATCCCATTAAAAAATTGGACCCCCTCGGCCTGCACACTCGGTCATATGCATGAGGCCTTGACACACATGCATGGGTTTCATGTGAATGTGTCATAAAGGAGATTTTACATACTGTTGCATGTCCCTTTTCTTATTATACCTACAAAACAATATAGGTCAAGAATGTGGTAAGCCATAAACATTCTCTACTTTGCTCAAAGTGGCTTGGCCTCTATGCAGTCTTCCGTTACTCATGAATTCTGTTCATTCAAAATATTTGCATACAAATTCTGAAAAGTGTGAGGAGTAAAAGGTCATATATTAGGAACAAACACACTTTTAGCAGCAATGCAATGACATACCTAAGCAGTCTTTGTCATCTGTAGCCTAAGCCTCAAATTTAAAAATACATTTTATACTGACATTAACATTTAAATGGTCACTAATATTTCAGACAACTTAGTCGCATTTAATAGAGAATGTTATTCTGCACAAATGTAACGCATTTTATTTACAAACGGTCTAAAAAACTTCTAGCTAATTTGCTGCTCACACCCTGTTACTAGGGAAGTGTCTTCCTTAGCAAAGTTCAAAATCAACACGGGTTCACAGTGACTGGAGGAGGCTGGGCTCTCTTTACACTCTCTTCATATCCTGTACACATCTGCATACAGCTGTCCCTGCCTGTACACTGCAGACACAGAGGATTCTGTAGCTTCTACAATGTAAGGAGAGTTTACTGTGTTCTTATATATACACTTGTGAATAGCTACTTGTGTTATTGCTGATGTCTATAGCCATAGACAGCAATCAGTTTTCCCAATTAAGCAAATATTTCTCTTTTTCTGTGATCATAGCTGTAGCATAACCTGTATCTGGTTCAATGTCCCTGGATCTCCTATATTGTAATCTTTTGGACTTTTCTCAGCTATTTGTTTGCCATTTTACAGTTAATCCTGGCAGAATTACATGTAAGAAAATAGCAGCAGTATTAATGGATGGTGGAGGGGAACAGACTGTTCCTTATTATACACACTCACAGCCTCAGTAAGAAAAGTAGAATGTGCTGCAACCCCAATGGGTCTATTAGCAGCAGAAAACGTGATAGGATACCATGTGTGATGGCTTACAGAGCCAGAGAACAGACTGCCCCAACAAGACCCTGCAGATATTTCAACTTCTAATGAAGACTCAGGTACCCTTTTAAGATTCAGATCCCACAGTCCATAAATTCACATTAGTTCCATCATGATCTGTGTATTTTGGTGTTCTTTATTTTTTTTAAATAGGAGAACAAATAAGGGTGAGGACACATATTGCCTGGCACACAGCTATACACTTCAATTGCACTTTTTAAACATCTGATGCTTTACTGCTCTTTACTAGATAACGGCCTGGTGGTTTTACTGGTTTACCCATGCACTAGTTAACAGGTAGTAAACAATACATCATTAGCAGTTTAACCTTGCAAACAGCAGCAGCATGCACAGTCACTACACGTGTCCTGGGACACTGATGCAAACTGATAAGTTGTCAGTCAGTTGCAGTGCATAAAAATATAGTCAAGCTTAGTGTTATCACTTAAAGTGAACCTTTCACCACCTCCAACAAGTCCAGCTCTTTAGAACAATTAATAGGTGCTGCTCCACTGATTCTGGAACAGTTGGAAATGTTTCTCTAGCATACATTGTTCCAGAGAAATCAATGCTGTTTAATTTTGGTGCCTGATATACTATTAGACTCTGTACTGACAGGAGGGCGGTGTCAGGCAGGAGCAGACAAGGGTTGTGATTCTGAGCTCTGACACTGGCTGCCTCTGATTGGAGCTCTGAATCACACCCCCTTCCTGACACTGCCCTTCTGACATTACAGAGCTCAAATAGCACATCAGGAATCAATGGCAATCCAGATTTCAGTAGCCATTTAAGACAATATGTTGCTAAACAAGAAGGGAAAAGATTAATGATCCACCTTTTTATTTGTAGTATGAAAACATTATATATGAAGACAATGATATTGAGATGATAATTTAAATCTTTTGTCATTTTTAGGTTAAGTGAAATGCAATGATTTCTTCTTTTCTTAGAAGTCTGTGTTCTGTTATTCCTCTGACAAATGGGTGAATAAACTAATAACTGGTTAACATCCCCCTTGTCAATTGGATGTGTCCCTTCAAAGTCTGACACTGTAAATCAGTGCTGATAGTCTCTGTATGTAAGGACAACACCCCACTGAAAAGGCGTCCCAACATTGTTATTTTATGAGGCCTAAAATTACTTAACACCACAAGACATGTCAGGTTAGGCGACATGTCCTCTTTAACACTGGCTCTTGACAAGTGAAACTCCATAATTACAGTATTGCTAAGAGAAGGTACTACAAGTCACAGAATTACGATAAAAGGGGATAATCAGAAGAGAGCAGCTAAAAATTTGTTTATGACCTTTTCCAAAACTTAAAAGAATGAAAAAAAAGCAGCAAGCATGGCAGGCCGTGCACACTGCTAACCAACTCCTGTACTTCAGAATTAGCAGACACTTCCTATATGTTTGCCATATTCCTAGACCATGATGTCATATCCCATTTTCTCATTGTTCTGTTCTGCTACTATCTGTATACAATTTATTCTCAGACGTCTGATTAGATATTAGGTGCTTTCCAATATAACTCACAGCTGCTTGACTAACTTCTCAGAATCAAACCCTTGAAGTAGGCAAAACACTTCAGAGGGTTTCACCTCATTCATATAAGGTTATGGCTTTGAGGTATGTCC
The DNA here is from genome assembly GCA_947044405.1 of Leptodactylus fallax. Taxonomy (NCBI): domain Eukaryota; kingdom Metazoa; phylum Chordata; class Amphibia; order Anura; family Leptodactylidae; genus Leptodactylus; species Leptodactylus fallax. Next base: position 9,065,335 of record CAMRHE010000024.1, read on the forward strand.
ACTCCTTCACATCTAATAACAATTACATTAGTACGGAAAGTTCTAGATCAGAATGATCTGCTCAGAATTGGTAACCTACAGGATGTATTTGAATTTATTAGGACTGCCATACGTCGAGAGGTCCCATGCATCTGAAGTCAGGGACTGGCGTAGATTTTTGGTTTAATATGTTATAGTTTAATCTGACAACCCCTGTCCGCCTAGATCCCGATCAGCTGTGAAAAGTTTTTTTTATACCCTGGGGAAATTCAGGGTATAAAAAAAACTCGTCACTGTTTGCATGTACATTCGGCCATCTTTCTATGCACATTTACTTTTATTTTTCCATACTTCCCTCTCGAAGTCTTTTTTATTTTTGGGGAAATTATGGAAGATAGATGCTACCTGTGTTCGAATGAAAGTAAACCAAACTGGTCAAAAGATGTTGCAGCTTAAAGTAAAATCTAGCATAATTTTGATGCACCTAGTTGCAGACCAAAATTTTCACTTCAAAATGGGCAGGCATGGCTTCACAGAAAACAGGTACCAGATTAATCATCCAGCTTGAGTCATTGGGGTATATCTGGCCCATTTTCAGACCACTTGTCTACGTTTATAATATCAAACTATTAGTAAAGGTGAGCCAATATTAGATATTGCCTAAATGGTTTGAAAAGTCATGATATATTGGAAGAGTATGACTGGTATTATTAAGTGTTGCTATATCTTCTGCAATAGATACTTGAAGATCCGCTCTTGAAAGCAGGAAACATTTATTACAAAGGCATATCACTCGCATTTGTCACTTTATTTCTGCCCCACAAATGAATCAATTAGTATTTTACAAACAACAAAATCGCTTCTAAACTGCTTATATGCTGCTAAACTCAGGTTAGTGACATACTGAACTTTTTTTGTGTGTGAAAGTACAATCTTGCCCACAAGTAAATCAACTCTTAGGCTGAATATCCACGTGGTGTAAACCCCTGTAAAGTGGATGAGATTCTAGCGAATCCCATCCACACATTGCAGAAAAATACCCACAGCAGAAATTCTGTGAATTCCATTGGAGCAGAAAATCCGCAGAGGAAAACTCCACAGACTTTGTGAAAAGCTCTGCAAAAAAAAACCTGATGCATTTCTGTTGCGGTTTTTCCTGCAGTGCATTTTTGCTGCAGCCCTCTACGTGGGGCCTTAGCCTTAGGCTAGATTCACACAAAAGAGATGTAAAATGGATGTGAAATATGTCCATTTTTCATGCCCATTGTGCACCCAAGAGGGACCTGTTTTCATGGATTCCGCATTTCAGTGTATGGAGGGATGCATGAAAATGGCCAAATATAGGACATGAACTATATTTTGACAGTCTGTGACAATGGACCTTCTAAGTAACGGTCATATGAATAGCCCCCATTCACTGACCATGAAATTAATGCTGCCGTGTGACATCCGCAAAGAAAAAACGGACGACACGCGGCCAGTATTCACCCTTTGTGTGAATGTAGCCTTAATCTATATGCAGATGAGCTATGAATGTGTCTGCCAGAACACTCATTTTTGCCAGTAGTGTACTAAACAGCTTATTTGTATACAGATAAAAAATTGGCACACAAAAAAACAAACTATGTTTAATGTGCTAACAAGATCTTTCAGCGCCCATTAGCTTTAACCAACACTGCAAGTTTTGACTTCAATAATTATTCATTTACATTTTTAAAGAATCTTAACATTTAGCACCTACAATCTGGATATCAAGGGCAAGCATGTAGCGGCAGTGACCGTACAAAGCTTCAGAACAGACAAAACATATGTATTCCATAAAAGAGGCCAAATCAGTGTTCATTTAAGAGGAAAATATATACCTTGGCCATTACTAGAAGGAGAAAAGAAAAAAGTGAAGCTGAAGAAGAGAAACAAATGTGTTATTGTGCTAGGTTAAAAAAAAAAAATCTGAAAACAGAACCAGTAACATCAGAAGTGAAAAAGTACAATACTGACACCTGGACATGCAAATCCCTTAAAATGGTAAAAGAATGAAACAGACCAATCACAACTACAAGAAAAGTTTAATCATGAATTCAGCTTTATCTGGTAACTGAAGGGTTTGATCTCCAGTTATTTCATTGTCTAAGTGTTAAGCTTCCAGAGCTGTAAAAACATACTGTGGATACAGGAATAAACACAGTGCAGATCTGCCCTCTTGAGGTAAAAATCGGCATCTTGGAAACTTCTTTTTTTTTAATTCAATGGCATTTGCTAGGTTGTGTGGCAGCTTAACATATATGAATATCAATATGTCAAAATTAAGTGTTGTGAAAAAAAGCACACACACTGTGAATCAATCTTAAAAATGAGCTTTAGAGGGTCTATTCCACTGCCGATACACACATGCTTAGCCACTCTGCCTACTGCCAGGTCTTTATGTAGTGATTCTCTCTTTCCTGCAGAGCAGCCAATAGAAATAGATCTGAACTCTGCTTCCCTGCTTAACCTGCACACGTGAAAGCAAAAGACTAGTAGCTAGAAAAAAAAAGTTATTTGTCTATGATAGAAACATTTCAATTAACAGCATTTCAGAATTTTTGGCATGAAAAAGATTCATAGGACAACCCCATTACCCCTACATAACAAAGCTTATTCTAACCTTAAGGATATAAACCATTTTTAGATATTGCCAGTTTGCATTCCGACTTCACCTGTCCTAATCTCTCCTCTTCAGTTCAGGCCAGATCTTCAGTTCAGGCCAGTAAGGTGCTCTTATTTCTAAATTACATCCATAGACTCTGATCAAGGAACTTTTCTAGCCCTTATCAGCAATACGCAGAGTCAGAAAGGGAAGATAATACAGGTGACTGGGAGTAGGGACTGAGGCATCAGCCCAACCACTACAGCTGGATAAAGAGGTGGTCTGAAACCTAGGCAACGAGCTGTGACCACTGAAGAGGCATAATGAGCAGTATCTGACAGAGCAAGAAAGATAAAAGCAGTGTATTGGGAGAAAACGCTTCAGTTAGCGTAAAACAAAACTAAACTTTCAAACAACTTTAGCTTTTCTGGCTGCATGTGTGTGTCATTAATACATGTTGGCTCATTTCCTACATTATTTCCAGAGATACCACTGGATGAAAATCCAGTTGGAATTTATTATAATATTATATATTCATAATAAGCGCAGCACATTATATTTATAAGCAGCACATCACATATTTATAATGCTCAAGACAACCAAGTATTCAGGCCAAGGGAGAAGGGGATTTTATAATGGATGCACTCAGATGACATCCAAGTGCCTTCCATCCACCATTGATTTCAATAGGGGGTTCCAATCCGTGTAGAGCAAGATAGGATTGGTCGTGTGCAGGAGTCATTAACTGTTTGAACTGACCCTCTCCCACCCTCTTTTTCTCTTCATTACACACAAGCCCCTATACCATACACCAGGGGTCCCCAAACTTTTTACACAGGGGGCCAGTTCACTGTCCCTCAGACCGTTGGAGGGCCGGACTATAAGAAAAACTATGAAAATCCCTATGCACACTACACGTATCTCATTTTAAAGTAAAACAAAAAGGGAACAAATACAACATTCAAAATAAAGAAATAGTAAATTTAAGTCAACAAACTCACCATTATTTCAATGTGAAGTATGGGCCTGCTTTTGGCTAATGAGATGGTCAATGTCCGGTTCCATATTTGTCACTGCTAGCCGTAACAAGTGATGCAAGTGCACATCGGTTAGTCTAGATCTGGTTGGAGATTTCAGATGTTTCATTCTGGAAAAAGTCTGCTCACAAACATAAGTGCCATTCCCCCCCACCCCATATAGGTCCCATGCCCCCCCCATATAGGTCCCATGCCCCCCCCATATAGGTCCCATGCAGTCTCCCTCATATAGGGCCAGCTCTCTCCCCCATATAGGTCCAGGTCTCTCCCCCATATATGTCCAGCTCTCCCCCATATAGGTCCCATCAATCCCCCATATAGGTCCCATCAATCCCCCATATAGATCCAGCTCTCTGATCCCCCTCCATGCCCAGTAAAAAAAAAAAGTGAAAATATACTTTACCTAGCACTGCAGCCGCTCCCGCGCTGTGGTCCCGGCTCCTCTGTCTTCGGCTGTAAGGCCTAGATGAGCACGTCGTGCGTCATGACGTGATCATTCTAGGTCCGGACGACGAGCGCCGAGCGTCTACACAAGAACGAGACTTCCCGTGTAGCGCTTGGTGGGTTATTTCAATTGTAAGCGCCTGTGCCCTCACAATTGAAATAACAAAAGGAAATTGCGACGCGGGCCGGGTGCGGATGACGAGCGCCGAGCGTCTACACAGGAACGAGACTTCCCGTGTAGCGCTCGGCGGGTTATTTCAATTGTAAGCGCCGCCTGTGCGCTCACAATTGAAATAACACAAGGAAATTGCGACGCGGGCCGGGTAAATGGCCTCCAGGGGCCGGATGCGGCCCGCGGGCCGTAGTTTGGGGACCCCTGCCATACACAGTGAGAAGCAGGGACAGCTTTCAATAAACAAGCAAGAAAAAGATTTAAAAAATGCAGGATTTCACAGAAAGGAGACAACACTTGTTAATAAAGTATATTTCAAAATGTATGAATTAGACAAATACTGCCAGAAAAATCAAAAGTAGTTTGAAAGTTTAGTTATTCTTTAAGCTACAACATTGAGTATGATCCTGGAGATTCAGTATATTTGCGCCATCATAAGAACAGAAAAACACAACTTATGCTATGACAGCTGATAGACACCAAAGATAATAAATGGACCTTGCTGAGTCGATCAGGATCCGTTATGACGTCTGTAAGTTTGACAAAAAGAAAAAAAAAAAAAAAGTGCTGCCTGTTGAGCTATTTCTTTTGGCAAATATGAGGGACCTCTGAATGATAACTGTCTAGAACAGTGTTGGCGGACCTATGGAACGTGGCTTACACTGACAGCAGAGTGTAACCTCTGTCCCGACGCAGGCGCAGTGACGTAATTCATCAGCGCCTGCAGTGATAGAAAGAGGACGCTACTTATCTGCTCTTCATGGGAGTGCTGGTAAGTAGCATATTATACTGTGTGGGGTCCAAAAGTGGAACATATAATACTGCATGGGGGCCACTGTGGAGCATATAATACTGTGTGGGGTCCCGTTGTGGAATGTATAAATACTGTGTGGGGTCCCACTGTGGAGCGTATAATACTGTGTGGAGGGCCCACTGTGTAGCATATAATACAGTGTGGGGTCCCATTGTGGAATGTATAAATACTGTGTGGGGGGCCACTCTGGAGCATATAATACTGTGTGGGGTCCCACTGTGGAGCGTATAATACTGTGTGGAGGGCCCACTGTGTAGCATATAATACTGTGTGGAGGGTCCACTGTGTAGCATATAATACTGTGTGGGGACTCACTGTGGAGCATATAATACTGTGTGGGGGCCCCACTGTGCAGCATATAATATGGTGTGGGGACCACTGTGGAGCATATTATACCGCGTGGGGGTCACTGGGGAGCACATTATACCGTCTGGGGGCCACTGTGGAGCACATTGTACAGTCTGGGGGCCACTGTGGAGCACATTGTACCGTCTGGGGGCCACTGTGGAGCACATTGTACCGCGCTTGGGCCACTGTGGAGCACATTGTACCGTCTGGGGGCCACTGTGGAGCACATTGTACCGTCTGGGGGCCACTGTGGAGCACATTGTACCGTCTGGGGGCCACTGTGGAGCACATTGTACCGTCTGGGGGCCACTGTGGAGCACATTGTACCTTCTGGGGGCCACTGTGGAGCACATTGTACCGTCTGGGGGCCACTGTGGAGCACACTGTACCGTCTGGGGGCCACTGTGGAGCACACTGTACCATTTGGGGGCCACTGTGGAGCACATTGTACCGTCTGGGGGCCACTGTGGAGCACATTGTACCGTCTGGGGGCCACTGTGGAGCACATTGTACCTTCTGGGGGCCACTGTAGAGCACATTGTACCGTCTGGGGGCCACTGTGGAGCACATTGTAGCTTCTGGGGGCCACTGTGGAGCACATTGTACCGTCTGGGGGCCACTGTGGAGCACATTGTACCGTCTGGGGGCCACTGTGGAGCACATTGTACCACGTGGGTACCCTTCACTATTTATGTCACACAGTATCTGTTTTATAGAAGACATGTAACATTATTACAGATTGTAATAACATTGCACGGACACTATAAAACAGATGCAATGTAATTAGTGAACATTAATAGTTCAAAAGTATACCAAATGCAAACTTCTACCTTTCAGTACAAAGTTGTTTTGTATCATTGAAAGCTCTGTAAAACCCTATTCGGTCCATCACTTTCTGCAATTGTGGATCCGCACAGTATTAAAGTTAAATTGCAGTGCTGGCACTCTGTGATAAATTGGTGGGTTTTGGGTTGCAGTTTGGGCAATCGGTCTCTAAAAGTTTCACCATCACTGGTCTAAAATATATGCTCAAAATTATCAACTGCCAAAGTTCAAAGAAAATCACTCATGGTACATGAGCTGACAATTGTAACAATTTTATTGGTTTAATATTGTTAACTGCTGGTTTCTCTTTAAACAACAGTATGGTACTGAAGTGTTATTAGGCAGCAAGCGGTTAACACCTGTTTAGAACATGCTGATTTTTGTTCATAAAGGGGAAAAACACGGCAAAATTGAAAGACAATTACTGTACATTAAACACAGACATGCGAGTGGGCAATTGCCTTTACATCAGGTAGCTTTCACGGTAATAGCAGCAATTTCCGTTCCCAATTAATCATTAGTTTCACTTTGAGTAGATATTTTTACCATTAAGCAAACATCAACGCAATTGAAATTCTTCATACCTTGTACCAAAGTTGTCCAGCCCAACTGGTATACTAGAGACCGGGCTACAAATGAGTGCTTTCCTTTTTAAGCTCAGTGATGGATGCAGACAGTGTGTCTGGAGTTGGCTATACTCTTTAGACATGCTATTAGACAGCTATGACTTGGCGTTAAAGTTTAAAGCATTATACAAAAAGTTCTTACACAATATACCTGGTATATTCGAAAGGGTATATAACGAAAGCCTCCTTCTTCTGGCGAATTTTCCATAAGTTTTCGATTTATTGCCCAAAACTGGTCAAACTTATCTAGGATAGTGCAAGAAACACAAAAACGTAACAGTGAGCAATTTTATAATTATTATTAATAATGCAGGACAATGACAGGTAATTCATTTTTAAAATCAATACAACTTTGCAACATATTTAAAAAACATAATTTAACGTATAATTTATATTTAACTAAGCAAACTATGCACCACATTGATAATGTGTTTAGACACTTTTTTTTACCTTGCCCAAAAAAAGGTGCATAGTGTGGAAAGAGGCATGGCTTACTGAAAAGGGATAGTTTTGGCACAAAATTCTAGTGCAAAGAAAGCCAATAGATGCTAAATAATAAGAATAGACACTCAAAAAGGTGGCACCAATTGAATCATCCAATGTCAGCAACTGTGATAAATCCAGCACATTTTTAGACTGTATACACTAAATTTACAGTGTGTCCCACTATTTACCCTTAGACTGTGCATGCCCACCAGAACTACTGTATTTTACAAATTGTAAGATGCACTTTTTAGAAAAAAAAAAAACTTGCTAAAAAGTACAGTCCAAAGACAGGGGCTCCAGCAGTGAAAGATCCCCCTAACCACTTCTATGATGATAGGGTGAATCGGTGATAATGCACTTTACACAATCACAGACAGCGCTGCACAGTTATCTTCCTCCATGCCCGACACCAACATGTGAGATCAGTGCAAGGCAGGAGTGGATGTAGAAGGGATGATGAGATGAAATGATCTGAAGGACTTTTGATGATGTAATAAGCATGTGAATGACCACATGATCATCCAATCAAGAAAGGTCCTTTAGATTTTTCATCTTGTTTACTGATGCTTCTATTGAGGTAATAAAACCTGAATGGAATGATGTGGCAGATTCAGAAATGGCAGGGATTCATAGTAAAAATAAGTACATGCAGCAGAGCAGTGTGTAAATGTAATCTGCAATGTGTATGTGTGTGTGTGTGTGTGTGTAATACGCGTGTTTGTGTGTGTAGCATGCTGTGTGTTCTGTGCAGCAGAGCTGTATGTTCTAGAGTGCTTGTGTGTATGAAGCTATGTGTGTAGGAGTGTGTTTGGTAGGTATGTGTGTTCTGTGTATAATGAATGTACTACATAGCTGTATGCACATAAATCCGCCTCCAAATTAGCTCCAAATTCTAGCCGAAATCTGCCTCCCATTGTTTTCAATAAGAGGCCATGAGAGATGATTTTTAGTTTAGGATGCTTCTTTTTTCAGGAGACTCAAGAAAGAAGAATCCTACTTGATTTTGCCACAGATTCCTTGGCTGATTCAGTTGTAGAATCCACTATGCAAAGTCTGATTAACTCAATCATGCCTGAGGTTAATCAGCTAGCACAGCCGCTGAAGCTTTGCAGGATGCACAAGGCCGGAATTTGGAGAGGAATCTGAGGTGGAACATTGCCTTGAATTCTTCATTTTCCATCATGTGAACATAGTCCGAAAAATAGGTTGTTTTTTTTTTCATTATAATTCAATGGACACAAAAAACTCAAGCCACTGCTCTAAATTCTTAGAGTCTAGTGGAGTTCACTGTATTTTTTAAACACCAAACAGCAACAGTGAAATCATTAAATAAAACATACCATATTTTTCAGACTATAAGACGCACTTTTTTCCCCCCCAAATTTGGGAGGAAAATGGTGGAGGGGGGGGGGTCTTACAGTCCGAATGCATCGTCCCACTCATGCCGGCTTCCTGCAGTGGCAGGAGTGGGGCGATTCTGCGGGTCCTGGGCGCAACGACAGGGTGTCCCGGTGGCGCAAACCCTCCACGGCATCTGCTGTGCTATTACAGCGGATGCCAGGTCTGTAAAGACAATGGTGGCTGCTCTGCTGCAGAGCGGTCGCCATAGCTACCGGGTCCATTATAGTGTAGAGAGGAGACCCGGAGTCCACTCTGATCGCGGGCATTACTACCTGTAAGACACCCCCCCCCCCCAAACTGCCCCCGTTCCAGTGGCTACCTTGTTTGTTGCAGGCCAGCTTCTGTGTGGCGAGATCGCAGGAGCCTCTAAAACCTAGGTGCGTCTTATGGTCCGGTGCGTCTTATAGTCCAAAAAATACGGTAACTTAATACCACAGCTAAATATACCATGAAGACTTACAAGATGCAATGTGAACATATATCTAAAATCACAGAGGTCTTCAACTAGGTCATCAACATCCAATGTATTTCATCACCAGTGCATATAGATCTAAATAAGTTCAGTCTTACCAGCCTCCTGGGTCTGAATGTATACCCAAATGGGTGAGGTCCAGTCCACATATAGTTTCAGTGGGTCTCAGGTATCATAAGATCTCAAGGTACCAATATACACACATACACACACAGGATTCTCATACATCAGAGTAATATCTATTCCTTCTCTGTATGGTATCCCCGGTCACCCCTTTTAACTCCTGCCCTTACAAGGGCAGTACCAGTTCTGACACTTATGTCTTACACTGTGCTTTCCTTTTTTCTCCCAACACATTTCTTAGCACATAGGCTCTATTCCTCAGGGAATGTTTGTCATCGGGTTCACAGTGGTGAAACTCCGATCACTAAACTCATATTGGTGAGTAGTCGGACCATCTAAGACTGCTCCCTATGAGCGGCCACAATGGTCAGCTCTCTCACAATCTGATGGATGCCGTTATTTGTAAATTCCTGCCTTAATACCCAGTGGAAATGGAATGAGGAGGCCATGCAGTGACCCAGTGGAAACGGCATGAGGAGGCCATACAGTTACCCAGTGGCAGCGGCATTAGGAGGACATACAGTGACCCAGCAGTGGCTGCCGCATGAGGAGGGCATACAGTGATCCAGTGGCTGCGGCATGAGGAGGGCATACAGTGACCCAGGAGTTGCGGCATGAGGAGGGCATTCAGTGACCCAGTGGCAGCGGCATGAAGAGGCCATACAGTGACCCAGTGGCTGCGGCATGAAGAGGGCATTCAGTGAACCAGTGGCTGCAGCATGAGGAGGCCAGTCACCCAGTGGCAGCGGCATGAGGGCACACAGTGACCCAGTGGCAGCGGCATGAGGAGGGCATACAGTGACCAAGTGGAAATGGCTTGAGGAGGGCATACAGTGACCCAGTGGCCGCAGCATGAGGAGGGCATACAGTGACCCAGTGGCTGCGGCATGAAGAGGGCATACAGTGACCCAGTGGCTGCGGCATGAAGAGGGCATAGAGTGACCCAGTGGCTGCGGCATGAGGAGGGCATACAGTGACCTAGTGAAAACGGCTTGAGGAGGGCATACAGTGACCCGGTGGCAGTGGCATGAGGAAGGCATACAGTGACCCAGTAGCAGCGGAATGAGGAGCGCATACAGTGACCTAGTGGAAATGGCTTGAGGAGGGCATACAGTGACCCAGTGGCTGCGGCATGAGGAGGGCATACAGTGACCCAGTGGCTACGGCAAGAGGAGGACGCAGAGTGACCCAGTGGAAACGGCATGAGGAGGCCATGCAGTGACCCAGTGGCAGCAGCATGAGAAGGCCATACAGTGACCCAGTGGCAGTGGTATGAGGAGGCCATACAGTGACCCAGTGGTAGCAACATGAGGGGGCCATACAGTGACCCTGTGGCTGGGGCATGAGGAGGCCAAACAGTCACCCAGTGGCAGAGTGCGGAGGTGGCAGCAGCGTAAGTAGGCCACAGAGTGGCAAGATGATATAATGTGTAGGTAGCAATAGCCTTAGGAGGCCGTACAGTCACCCAGTGGCAGAGTGAGGAGGTGGCAGCAGCGTGAGGAAGCCATAGAGTCATCCAGTGGCAGAGTGCGGAGGTGGCAGCAGCGTAAGTAGGCCACAGAGTGGCAAGATGATATAATGTGTAGGTAGCAACAGCCTTAGGAGGCCATACAGTCACCAAGTAGCAGAGTGTGGTGAGGCAACATGGATCATTTAATCTGCTGCATCAGGCATTGGTAGGTGGAAATCCTGGCTTATCCACGCCTGATTAATCTTCACAAAGGTCAGTCTCTCCAAATTTTGGGTGGACAGGCAAGTTCTCCTTGGGGTAATTATGGACCCAGCCGCACTAAACACCCGTTCTGATGCCACACTACTAGCCGGGCAGGACAGCTTTTCCAGGGCAAACTCGGCCAGTTGCGGCCACAAATCCAGTTTGGCTGCCCAGTAGTCCAGCGGATCTTTGATGACGGGTGGCAGGGTGCACTCTAAGTATGCCACCACCTGCTGGTTCAAGTTCTGCTCTGTGTCTAGCTGCTGATGAGCAGCTTCACTATGCGGCTGAAGAAAGCTGCTCATCAGCGACTCTAGGCTCAGGCTGCTGATGATGCAGCCGATACTGCTCCTGCCACCGCCACCCCCTCCCACAGCTGCCATGTCAGTTCAAGTTGAGTGCTCAGGGCCCCCCTGGTCGGACATGCGAGCAGATGGACGATGGCGCAGATAGGCAGCGGCCAACTTGCTACATAGCATGTCTCTATAGTAGTTCAGTTTGTCCTCCCTCTCAGCGAGTGTAAAAAAAGGCCCCCATCGTCATTTTCTGCACTGTTGGATGATTGCACTCATATTGTTGTCTCTTAGATATAGATTCTGTGATCGATTGCTGACGCAATAACTGACTAGGAGGAGGAGGAGGAGCATCACAACCAGCAGATGATGGGAAGGACACACAGCTTCCTTCAGCTGAGGTGGTGGAGCCTTGACTGCCTAAAATGGGGTGCGCACCACTGGGTGCTGCAGCAGTTGCTGCGGCAGGCTGGACCACCACATTGGAGCCACGGCCCTCCCAGGCCACTTTATGGTGACGCTGCATATGTTGGAGCAGGGCTGTGGTGCCAACATTGGCACCCTGGCCACGCTTCACAATTTGCCCATAGACAGAACATATGGCCAAGTTCACCTCCCCTGGTGGCTTTACAAAAAACTGCCACACCGCCGAGTAGGTGATTTTACCCCCATCACTCTGCAATAACTGACTGCTACCACCACTGCCTCCATGAACCCCTGCACCACTGCTTTCCGGGTAGGTGCTGCGAAGCTGGTGGTCTACCCCAGGCACGTTTATCTCCCGACCTCACACTGCTGCAACCCTCTTCTCCTGATGACGATGAGGCCCCTTCGTCACCCGGCTCCCAATTACGATCAGCTACATCGTCATCCACTACTGTCTACAGGTCACTGATGTCCTCCTCAGCACCAGCTCCCATGTCACTCTCCTAATCGCTACTTGACCGCCTACCCCAGGAAGCGGCAGATGTCTCCTCCACATCTTGGCTGAGCAGTAGCTGCTGACTGTCCTCTAGTACCTCCTCCTCACTGTACAGTGGATCTGAGCTCACAGCATAGAGTAGTTCTCTAGCTGAGGGAACAGAAAAGGACAGAGGCAGATTGAGGACAGGTGAGGGCACATGGCCTGCTGCCAGGCCATGCCAACTAAGGGTTGTGTCTGACGAACCCACCGACTCTAGGCTGGGGGTGTCTGATGTGACTTGGGATGAATTGGATGACCGAGTCAACCAGTTTACAACTGTTGGGTTGCTGGTCAAGACACGACCGCTACTTGACACTGGGAGCTCAGGCCTCTGTAACTCACCCCTGTTGCCACGCCCCCTTACACTGCTGCGACCTGTGCCAGAAACAATTTGGCCTGCGGCCCTCCCCTGTGCATGGCCTCTCGCTTCTCTGTCTGACATAGTGTTCGATGAAAAAACGTAATTGCAAAGGGCAAAAAGACCCCTTATTCCTTCACCCACTAATGAACACCAATAAGACAAGCGTGATAAAGGCAGAGATTTGTGGCTCAGAATTATTCAATTATTGACAATACTATTGATAAATGGCCAGCAACTTTATACTGGTAACAAAATGGTGAATATGGTCCTCCTTATGGGTTTAGACACTAATGAACACCTTTAAATAAGTGATGATAACTGCTAAGAATTATTGAATTATTATTGATAATACTGTATTGAAAAATGGCCTGCAACTTTATACTGGTAACAAAATGGCGAATATGGTCATTATGTCTTTCCCCACATTAAAGGCCTTTATTACAGATAAGTGCAGATATTATTAGACGATAATTCAGTTTTCTTTGGCACAATAGTACTGAAAAATGTTATGCTTTGGAAGAACAGTGAATAAGCCCCTCATAATAAACGCCTTTAAAAAGGTTTTTTTTACAGATACGTGCAGATATTAGTGTATGATATTTCTTCTCTTTTTTTTTTTTTTGCTGTACTGCACTGCAAAAGGCTTGTTGTGTTCCACCTTGAAGACACAGATATGAGTAATGAGTAGCATTATAACGGCAGTGAGTGCTGCAATGTGAATTATGCTGCAAATTCTAGCTGTAAATGACCCTCCAAACACCCCAAATTCTTCTCTCAATTCCTCCCTATGCTTTCCCTACAGTTCTAAGGCTCAGCCTCTTTCCCTGAACTTCTATATGTTTTCCAAGTCTTTCCCTAGCTCCTACCGACGTCAGTCCCTACAGTAAGAGCGATGTGGAATGACTGTACCTAAAATGACCGAGGGTTTTTATAGGGCTGTGACATCACAGATGCAGCTGGCTGCTGATTAGCTGCACGCTTGGCATTGTGGGTGATTCCACGCTCCCAGAGTCCCTTCCCCCTTGTCCTAACATGTGCGGCGGCCATTTTATAAAAAAAATGTGATTCAATGCATCGAAGCTTGAGGAAATCCGGAATCGTGGCGAATCGAAGATTTCCTGAAATTCGCTCATCTCTAATTGCAACTCTCACAAAAAGGGAAAAAATGCTAGAATAAGTGGGATCAAAAGGCCACACCTATATCCCTATACAAAAATACTATACTAAATACTAAAAATGTTAGTAGTTCATTTAATCCATTGGGGACTGTTGTATGTAGGATGAAGATCCATTTTGCTTCTTGCTGAAGGGTGGATCTCAACCAATCACCTCCTCTGGCTGTTTTTTTCAACAGGTCAATGCCCATAAATGTAATTCCTTGCATTGATTCCCTATGTTATTCATTATTGTGCTTCGCTACCGGGGTGTCCCTGTTGTTCCCAATGTTTCCCAAGAGTTCCCCTATTCTCCTTCACAGCTCCCTATTAGTTTAATCAATGTATTCTTTATTACAACTGCAGGTCATTTTGTAAATTACTCCTGTGGATTTGCAATTTATGAAGTGTCAGATGTCAAAGCTCTTTCCACTCCTATGGGTTACGAACGTCTGTCCTGTCTTTAAGTAGGTGCAAGCCACGCAACTGCTACATTTGTAGCAGCCCTTCCTCGTTTGTGCCCACCTATTTTCAGCCTCTGGTGGTGAGAAGTTCCTGATGCATCAGGAACCCAAACCTGATCAAAAAGTGGTAGAAAGAGTCAACAGATTCTTCATTGCGGTTGATGCAAATTCTATTGGGAGGAGGAACGTGCATGTTTAGAAGATCTAGAAACCCCATCAAAAGAACATTTTTGCACATACAAAAACTTAAGGGTGAGACTGAATTCTCTAACCAAGAGTCGCAATTGCAAATTACACTGGAGAAATTCCAGTACTTTTTGACAGAATGTAAGCATAAACAATTCTCCAGAGACTTGCAGGATTTGAGAGACAACAAAGTGTATAACTCAATAGCAGAGAGAAGCAATACACGAGAGGGTGAGACTGACACCTCTGCAACAGACACAGATAGATCAGACACAGAGTGAAAGAGGAGACGAAGAGAGAAATATACTAGGCAACAGACTATCAGTACTTTTTTAGATCGGACCTACCCACTACACAATCACTATCTGGCCCAAAAGACTCCCAAATAAACACTCAGCAACAAGGGGATGATACTCAGATAATTAACCTGCCATCACGAACACTGAATGAGATGGAAAAAAAATGTCTTAAAAGGTTTATCATTTGTGCCTAGCTTTAATTTCCAGTTGTTTAATTGGGTATGTGACCTATATCCATTTGCCCAGAAGTTAAAAGGGGAATAATTTATGAAAAGGCAACAGTCTAGAGTAGTGAATTGGGCATTCCCACTGAGTTATTGCCAGATGTAAGACTACTGTTTGGAATAAGTAGATGGGGGTGGAACAGCCAGTGTTAAAGGTCCATTCACCTCACTGAAACAAAAGAATGTAAAGATGCCACCAGTAACGAATATTTCTTGTGTGGATGTTTTTCTGGTGCAAGTAACAAGGTATTTATTTGAGAAATTTAAAATCAAAAGGCAGTAATGGTAATCTCAATAAGGAGCAAATGTTCTAGGGACCCTAAGGTCCCTAGAAACAGACACGAGAATTATAATCAAACCCTCGGACAAAGGAGAGAACGTAGTGGTAATAGACAAGACTCAATATGAGGTGATGTGTAAAGATATCCTTAAACATCAGGATAGCTATGAAATATTACAGAATAATCTGACAGTAGAATACACAAACTCTCTTAACCATACTGAGAGAAGCCAAAGATCAAGACTTAATCAGTATGGATGAATTTGAGTTTATGTCCCCTAGAGTACCCATGGAAGTGATATTTCATGCCCTTCCTAAAAGGTACACAAAGGTCTATCCCCGATTAAGGGAAGATCGATAGTATCTGGAATACACAGTATGTCTCAGAATGGGGTATATCTGGATAAAGTGTTGAGACCATCCGTCTTAGCCCTCCCCTCCTATATACAGGATACAACAGACCTGTTAAGAAGACTGGAGAGTATGGATGAAGGGACGATACTATGTTCTATTGATAAAGAAGCCCTCTATGCCTTGATACCACACAAGTGTGGATTAAGAGCAGTGGGTGATTTTCTAGCATCCAGTGGGGTGCAATACTGTACTCACAACAGGTTCCTCCTGGATCTGTTCGAGTACTCCCTTACCCACAACTTTTTACTTTTTAATGAACACTACCACCAGATCAGGGGCACTGCGATGGGTAATTCCTGTACTCCCACATACGCAAATTTGCTCTTCGGCTGGTGGGGGGAAAGAATAGTTTGGGGACAGGGGACGGTATATTGACGATATCATGGTCATTTGGAGGGTAGAGGCTGATTAATTTATCAGATTTGTTAAACATCTCAATATCAATGATCTAGGTCTAAAATTTACCTATGAGATAGACAGAGAGTACCTTCCCTTCCGTGATAGAACGGCACGGGGCATGGAGCATGGAGGTTCAGTGGTTAGCATTGCAGCCTTACAATGTCCTGCTGAGGACAACTATAAGGAGTTTGTATGTATATGTATATTTGCATGGGTTTCCTCCCACACTCCAAAGACATACTGGTAGGAAATGTAGATTGTGAGCCCTATATTGACAATGTCTGTAAAGCGCTGCGGAATATGATGGCACTATATAAGCAAAACAAATAAATAAAATAAATTAAATAAATAAATAATCTCCAAAAAGAGTATGGAGGGAGAAATAATGACCAGGATATACAGAAAACCCACCTCTACATATTTATTATTAAGATGGGAGAGCAATCACCCATTTGCACTAAAAAAAGGGGATACCCAAAGGGCAGTATATAAGGATAAAGAAAAACTGCTTGGAGACTTGTGATTTTAAAAGAGAGGCGAGAGACCTCAGAGATAGGTTTTTCGCTGTAGGGGAATACCCTGACAATATCCTAAGAGGTGCATATGCAGAAGTGTGTCATCAGGAAAGGGGGACCCTTCTTAGTAAGAAAAATTAGAAGACAGAGGGCTCATACGCACCATCACAAATTTTGACAATGGAGCAGGGGGAAGTGTGATGATACGAGACCCAGATATGGATTTATTGTACTAATATTCGCTCATATAATTTGGTTCCTGTCTGTTATCAGCAATTTGGTTATAGGCTTGGGGGATGTGGTTCGTGGGATCTGTGACCAACAACCCATTGAATCCCAAAGAGAGTCACTAACACAGGCCTTTATTGGCATAAGACTACCCTCATTAACCCGACAGGGGGTCCTGCAGAAAAGATCTGCTGGGGAAACCAGGTTTACTTCAAAAGGATTTTGGTTTTATGACAATATCTGGCCTGGGGGACATCTTACAGTCGCCCCGATAAATTCCCCAGATGCGTCAGTTCAAGGCACACACTCAGAATACACACATGTCCCAGTTCAAAGCCCAGAAAAGGTCCAGGCACTGATCTCCTTACCCAAAGGGAATTGGGGTGTCAACCTTGGAGTCTACGTGTTGGGGATCTCGCCACAAACCCTATCATACCGCCGGCCTGACTCTACAGTCATCGAGCGAGGAATTATAAAAGGAAATAGGATTCCTCAAGCCTCAAGTATGCTGTGATAGCATAACTGAAGCTTGAAGAAGCGCGCCCTGCACAAAACGGACGTTGCCTAGCCATTCTATGTGCAGTTCCTTTCTCCCTATCTAATCCTATGGAGATGTTTTTATCTAGGACTGAATAAAAGGATGTTTTTATGAAAAAATCCACGCCTGGGCGAGTGCCCCCTTTATTTCTTCTCTAGATTTTTTCATATGCTTCTTTTTCTACGGAGTGTGAACACCACCTACTTGGGTGTTATAATTATTATGCAACTGTCTGATTTGATATGTTTCCATGTATACCGGTATATATAAATTAGGTTTTAGCAGTGACACCATTTTTCTTTTTCTTTATCTATAGGATTACTAGATATAAGTAAGGGTTTGGATTTATTCTATCTTGTATTCCCCTAAGCAATAAGCAAATTTATATTTCCTGTACTGTGGTTAACATTGTATCTGTGGAGCTTAGCAGAGAGAGGACCTGGTGAAAGTCTTATGCTTGGCAACAGGATGTTTAGGATCTGGTAGAGGAGTGGCCTTATGATGCACCTGTCAACAAAGCAGACAATTGAGCCCTAACTAAGTGTTGCTGTATATGCAGCAGTACTCCCCCAGGCACTTGATTGTGCACACCTCGTGAAGTAGGATGGCAAACACGCCCCTAGACGTAATACATCAGCACCATGGGGAATGTGGCTTATCATCCGTGTGTTGAAGCAATATTCACTGCTTCATTGAGACCACGCCTACACCCCGAATACATGGAGAAGACGCCGATGAACTATGGCGCCACCAAAGATGGTAGGGATGCGCAAAAGAGGTGGATCTTCCGGTGTAACCAGATCAGCGGAATTTTAAGGCAGGAATTTACAAACCACGGCATCCATCAGATTCTGAGGGAACTGACCATTGTGGCCCCTCATAGGGAGCAATCTTAGATGGTCCGACTACTCACCAATATGAGTTTAGTGATAGATCGGAGTTTCACCACTGTGAACCCGATGACAAACATCCCCTGAGGAATAGAGCCTATGTGCTAAGAAATGTGTTGGGAGAAAAAGGGAAAGCACAGTGCAAGACATAAGTGTCAGAACGGGTACTGCCCTTGTAAGGGCAGGAGTTAAAAGGGGGTGACCAGGGATACCATACAGAGAAGGAAAGAAAAAGATATTACCCTGATGTATGAGAATCCTGATGTTTGTGTATATTGGCACCTTGAGATTTTATGATATCGGAGACCCACTGAACTGAATGTGGACCGGACCTCACCTCATTTGGGTATACATTCAGACACAGGAGGCTGATAAGACCGAACCTATTTAGAGCTATATGCACAGATGATGAGATACATTGGATGTTGATGACCTAGTTGTGGACATCTGTGATTTTAGATATATGTTCACATTGCACCTTGTAAGTCAGTTTGGTATTTTTAGCTGTGGTATTAAAGTTATGTTTTATTTAATGATTTCACGGTCACTGTTTGGTTTTCATTATAATTCAGCACAATTACTGATAAACAAAGAGAATAATCTACCATATACTTAAAGGGGCTTTATGAAGAAATACATATATGCATTAGGTCAGAGGTCCCAACCATTGGGCTGTGCATCACCTGGTACTGGGCGGCAGGTTCCTTTGGGTGTCGGATTCCCTAAAGGGGTGGCAGTGGCACACGACTCTGATGCAGTCATTAAGTGCAAAGCTGCACTACTGTCTGCCCCAGAGTCGCGGTCTCCCCCCGCCACCTCCACAGTGTTTGGGCTTCGGGTGGCCCTCCACCCCCATGCTCTGCATTGTATTTATCGTACATATGAAGCATTGGATACAGCTGGGCGGGACATCCTCTTGCACACAGCCTGTGAACATCTTCTATTTTCCTCGCAGCGGTTCCATAAACTAGAACCCCGAGCCAGAACCCTGCACCAAGTTCCCCCCCTCCACTAAAAAATTGTCTTGAATGAAACAGGTACTTTGTGCAAAAAAAAAAAAAAAAAAAAAAAAGGGGGACCTCTGCATCACGTTTATGCGCTCAGAGGCTATACATGGGCAATTATGCTTTATGAAAGACACATGCACAGCCAGTTCACCTCTAGAAGTTTTAATGTGTCTTTAGGGGTGGTGACATACAACATATCGAATGTGGCCAGTCTCTGAGCATATGATGCTTTTGCTTCTTAGTATGTATATAGTATATATTTTAGAGAAGTGAACTATAGCCGCATCCAGCAAATTGTGTTCTATTATCCTGTGAGTTTAACATCAGAGAACACCAATAAATACCCCAACAAAACCAATATTAGATTTTAATTACAAAAGTAAAATATGAAAAACTGAAAAAGACAAAAGCAGCAGTCATTTAGGTAGTATATGCTTTGTCATAATGTACAACCATTTACAGTGACCTACAGTAACTATGAATCAGATTTACGAAATCAGTACACACTGCTAAAATAAACTATGAAGAGGTGTTTGAAATGCCAATTTTAGTCATGTTCACTGAAAACATGACCAAGCTTTTTATGAACTCTAAAAATTCCTGTTGTCTCCACTCCTACTTGATGAAAACAGTCACGTAATTCCACCGTTACTTGGGATCATGAGTGCTCAGCATAGGAAAGCAAATTGTCCATAAAGCCCTCAAGTGTCAAACAGAAGAATCACTGTACAAAAAGTGCATATACAATACATACAAAAGTATATTTCAGTTATTGTAACAAATATGCAGAATGCAGGATTACTTTTTTCCCCCAGTTAAAAAAAAAAAAAAAAAAAAAAAAAAATGTAACCACTGGAGTGGAAAAGGTATCTATTTGTATTTATCAATGAGGGAAACTAAAATTATTTTGTTCTGATCCTCTGACGTTCAGTGGCAGTGTGAACAAAGACTAATATACATAAAGACCTGCAAAACAACCACATTACAGATCATTTACAGCTGTGCTCCTGCTGCTAACACCAATGGTACATTACAAGTACTCATGAGACAGTACTGATGACAAAAGCATGTCATAGTGCAGTAACTAACACTTATTCAGTTTTAATATAACTATTAAAATGCACGTTTTTGCCAAAAGTTGCTTTAAAGCAAGTAAAAACAGGAATACAACTCCTAATGCAATGCATAGGAGCGGTTTAGGAAATGCGTTGCACTTAATAGGAGATCTTTGAAGACAGAGTTGCACAGAATTGTTGTCCACGAAATGACTTTTGAACGTTATTCTCATAATGATCAGTCTGAACATTGGTTAGTCCATGCTCCTCCATCACTGAAACACATAATAAAGGTAATGAAGCTCATTAGGCCCTGCCACATTATTTATAACAGATGGAGACGCACTCTGATAGGTTCACACCTGCGTCTGGTATCCATCCGCTTGAAAACCGTTTTAAAGAGAAAAACGCTTTGGTACAAAAAGGATTCCAAACGGTTACACAGCAGATACCAGAATCCGTTTTTTTAGATGGATTAGTCAATGGGTGTCCATTCAAAAAAAACTGATAGTTTGTGTCAGTTTGTATCCGTTTTTGACCAATCCGTGTTTTTTTTTTTTTTATTTCCCCTTCATTCTGAGCATGCGCTGAGGGAAAAACGGACTGCAAAACAGACAAACTGATTGCTATCCGTTTGTAATTCGTTTTCCATAGACCTCAATGTAAAAAAACAAAAAAACGTATTGGTTGTTGTCTGTCTGAAATCCTGATTTTTTGAATGGAGAAAAATACGGCAAGTCCGACTTTTTTCTCTGTTCAAAAGAGCAGATACCAAATGGAAATGCTCCAAACGCACACCTGTGGATGGTTTTTACAACCCATTGAAATCAATGGGTTTTAAAACGAACCGTTATAAATCAGTTTTTCAGGATTTTGAGACGGTTTCAAAAACTGATTTCGTGTGGAGAGGCGAACGCAGATGTGAACCCAGCTTGAACCATGCCAAGTAAACTCAAAAAGGATGGAGGTTTCCAACTAATTCAATATACCCAAATGGGACATACTACATTGTGTTGTCTGCACCAGAAAAACACTTTAAATTTTAAGTAAATAATTTATAAGAAGAACTATACTTAAAGGAATTCTATCATTGGGGAAACATGTTTTTAACTGAAGCCATGTTGGAATAGCCTTTACTACCTTACTTTTCTTCTCCTCGCCACCATTTGTCCAAAAAAAAAAATTTCATATGCAAATGATGCTCAGGGAGCACAGGGGGTATTCTCCCCTGTGCTCTAAGCACACCATTGTCATCCCCGCAACCCGCCTCCAGCACTGCTTTTTCACGCCCCCGGCATCATCTTCTGTTCACCTGCAAAAGAAAAATTGCCAACGGAGCATGCCCAGTTGGCCCTGCCACTTTGGGTTGAGACAGAGCCGACGGAGCATGCTCCATCGGCCATTTTTCTTTAGTTTCTTATACCAGCGTACTACAGAAAAATGTCCGACAGAGCATGCGCAGCCGGCTCTGCCTCAACCTAAAGTGGCAGGGCTGACTGTGCATGCTCCATCGGCCATTTTTCTTTCACAGGTGAACAGAAGATGATACAAGATGAACAGAAGATGATGCACGGGGCGTGAAAAAACAGCGCTGGAGGCGGGTTGCGGGGATGACTATGGTGTGCTCAGAGCACAGGGGGAACGTCCCGCTTGCTCCCTGAGCATCATTTGCATATGAGAAAAAAACGGGGTTTTTTTTGGACAAACAGCAGCGAGGAGAAGAAAAGTAAAGGTAGGAGTAGAATAGCCTTTATAAAGGCTATTCCAACGTGGCTTCAGTTAAAAACATGTTTCCCCAATGACAGAATCCCTTTAAGTTTCAGCAAATGTTCATGTTTGTATAATGAAAAGTTAAACAAGTTTCCAATATGCTTTCTTTATCAACGCCTCAAGGTGTTCTAGATCTCTGCTTGCTGTCATTGATTCTGCTTACTAGCATTGGATAAAAATCAGTCCTTGGGTCATGTGATGCATGGGAAATGGCCATGTGACTAGTTACGGTCGCAGCACAGTAGAAATCTGTCTTGTAACAAGCTGTGCACCTGTGTGTCCATCACATGACCATAGTTATAGTTAACGCTCAGCACCATAATAGTATGGTATGGCACTTTTAAACTGCAGGCACAGGAGTTCTGCCTGTGGTATGATTTCCAGGTCTCAGCTGTATTACACAGATGAGACATAGGACTAGCTACCTGAGTCGGAAAATACTTAAGACTCCAGAGGCTTAACCCCTTAGATGCCGTGATCAATAGCGTTCACGGCATCAGGGCTGTTCGGGGGCAAGGTGGGCCCAAGCCAATCATCCCCCCAACCACCCCACGCCCACCTCTCGGGACCCACGTGATGAGATTGCAGGGTTGCCACGGCAGCCAGGAGGCCAAGCAATGGCTTCCTGGCTGCCTATCCCTATGGCACATAGGGAGTCTATATGCGATGTACTGCAATGTATTGCAGTACAATGCACTGGGGGTCATCAGATCCCAGGTTCAAGTCACCTTGTGGGACAGGAAAAAAATTATAAAAAGTTTAAAAAGTTAAAAATAAAGAATAGAAATTAAATAGTTTAAAAAACACTTTGAAAAAAAAAAAAAAAAAGGTAAACAAAAAGTAATCAAACATGTTAGGTATCTCAAAGTGCATATAAGTACGCACTATCCAAAAATAGCATTATTTTTAATTTCACATTGCTGCTTATTGCGGATTACAAACACAAGATAAGCAGTAATAGAAAAAACGGAGATATAAGACCCTGAGTCGGTGTTCCTATATTGAGTCCTGGTCTTTACATTACGTTAAGGTGCTGTTACTTCGCTTTCATGGGTGATAAATGACACAATATACTGTATATCTGCATTGTTCAGAATTTCACCTCTTACTCTTATCCCCCCTACCTACAGTAGGTATCATCAATCTTGAACACGATTTTGAAATACTATTCACAAAAAAAAGAAAATATCAAGAAAAAAAAAGTTACAAACTTTCAAGGTTATGTACTAAAAAACCACAGCACACACTCCTTTTGGTTAGAACGCTTGAATCACCCATGATTTATTTCTCATACATAGTGAGTGAAAATCACAGGAAATCACATACTTGCCCATAAATTAGATAACCGATCCATAACAGTCAAGAGAAATAGTAAAGTTTTATAAAACATCAGTGTAAGGACGACGTTTCGGTCAATGGCAACCTTCATCAAGTCAGATCTGTAATAGAGGGTAGTTTAGCCATGACTGCACATTACTGCTGCATGAAAATGAATGAAGACAGGCAGGGGCTAACCTCAGTACTAGTCAAGGGGATCTATTGCGTGCCACTGGAGTCCATATGACGGACTGTATCCCCATTATTTTTGTTTTTTTATTGTTTCTACAAAAGAAAAGACAACTGGAAATAATCAGCACAGATGTGAACCACACCTTAGAAAAGCAGCAAAAGTATTTGTGTAGCAGACATCCACACTTCTAACCATTTCCAATGTACTTGAACAACTTGTCTCACATTGGAGCTACTTGAGAACATGCAAGTAGTTTACAATGCCTATTATGCAAGTTGAAGTTAAGTTGCATGCAATATCGGTCACAACGACTGCAGAAACTTATTTAAATGACTCATTTGGAATATCCATACATAGCACTAATAACTTTGATCTTGCGAAGAGATCGGAAGAAATAAAATTAGTTCAAGAAATAAAGTGAAAATCATAACAGGTTGTATGTCTGTGGTTATCTAGGCGTGATTTGCTATCAAAGTCAATTATGGAAATTCCTTATGAATTACATTCAGATTGTTGTGGAAAGTAAAAATAAGCTGTAACTAAAGTCCTAAATAAATATAAAAAATAGTATTTAAAAAAACTAGCACAAAAACATTAAAAATTCTTAAAGGGATTTCTACATGCTTGAAACAAAAAAAAGATTTATAAAAAAAAAAAAAATCTGATATTGGAACCCATTTTAAAGGAATAAAATGTCTGAGGCCGGGGCCCCACAAGGCGTAAGCGCCACAGTTTGCCTTTCCGCCGGCGTAAAAACCAAGGCTTTTTGCAGTCACTGTGTAGTGGATAGGATTCTAGCAACTCCCATCCACACATAGCGAACACGCTGCGATTTCCAAAACCATTGCAGTTTTGGAAACCACAGCATGTCAATTATACCTACAGAAACACCGACTGTTTCCCTATAGGTATAATGGAAGCAGAAAGTCCACAGAGGAAACCTGTTAAAAGTGCTGCAGGAAAAAAAAAAACTGCCCTTTTTTTCTGCAGACTTATACATGGGGCCTTAGCCTAAGAAACACAAAATCTGTAAAGCAATGCGCGGGTGTGCGATTGCATCCTCTGCACCATGAAGCCGTTTTTTTTTTTTGTCGGAAACAAAGTCGGAAATGCAGGACTTTGTGCCCGACGAAAAAAACAGCTTTGCGGTGCAGAGGATGCAATCGCACACCCATGCATTCCTATAAAAAGCCATTGAAGCAAACCGTCTCAAACCTTTCCCTATCTTTTCTCAATCCTTTTTTCCGACATTTAGGTCGGATTCACGGCGGACGGAGTCTGGGCACAAGTGTGAACCCACCCTAACAGGTAAAACTGAAATACGGTATCATCATACTGGACTAAATGAGATAAGAATGGGATACACAAAATCCCTAGACATGAAAACAATGGAAAAGGTTTGAGTACGAAAATGTCAACTCTTCAAGTCAAAAGAAAGCTTGTACACGTCAAAATTAAAAATAAAAAAAATCATTGGTTATATGACGTTAATAGACACTAACATGGTCTCTTTAATGTGAACAAAGTCAAATGCCACATTTTTCATTTGTCTTCAAAACTAACTGTAAAATCCCCCCTCCCAAAACCACATCAAAAGAAGATTATGTAAATATTAAACAATGACTGTATTTATAATCAACTCTAGTGGAGATATTTTCCATTTTACAAAAGAGTAATTCCTGAAAGTAATGGATAATGGTAAAGTAGGTATGACCTAAGGGAGGAAACAGCCTATTATATTCCTTAAAAATATACAGATATTTTTTAATTCTTATATTTTCAAGGAGAAAGTATATATACAGAAGGGAATGGAATAAATAAAACTCCCAAATCACATGTATCAGATAAAGCAGCATTTATTTTAGAAACTGCTACAATTGTGGCAATTACCACAGCGCTGTGGAGTCGAAGTCAGAACCAATTTTGATTCGAGTCAGAAGGAAGTTACCGACTCCAACTTCAAAGTAAAAGGAATTTGAAGTAAAGTAAAAATGATTTTTAATTGTATTATACTATTAAATTTTATATATATAGATATATATCTATATCTATCTATCTATCTATCTATCTATCTATCTATCACATATTTTATATATATATCTATATATATATATAGATATATATATATTATTGCTTATTTACATAGCATCATTAATTCCATGGTGCTTTACATTTGAGGTTTAACATACGGTACACAAGATATACAAAAAACAGATAATACTAACAGTGACCAACTGTCACAGTGGGATAGAGGGATACAATTTATGAGGGAAGAGTGATAGAGACAGAAGGTGAGGGGAGAGGCTGAAGCCTGACTGTAGTCTGTAAAAGAGCACGTTGGAAGAGAGATAGGAGGATAGTTTAGAGTGGACGTGTTGCTCCAGCAATTTAGAGGCGTACGGGAGCAGTGAGATGGGGCGATAGTTGGCTGGAGAGGACAGGTCGAGGGAGGGATTCTTAAGTATAGTTGTGACAGTAGCATGTTTGAAGGCGGAAGGGAAGGATCCATTGGTTAGGGATAGGTTGAAGAGATGGGTTAGGGCAGGAGTAAAGACTTCAGAGAGTTTGGGGATGAGATGTGACTGGATTGGGTCAAGTGCGCAGGAGGTGAGGGGATTTAGAGATTAGGGTGGAGAGCTTTTCATGTGATGGTGGAGAAACAGGTTACAGATGAAGAGCACAGGACAGTTGGGTGGGATGGTTGTCAGGAGTGTAGGGTGAGACTGTCTCTGATGGTGTCAATTTTGCTTTTCAAATAAAAGGCAAAGTCATCAGCTGTGATAAGTGATGTTGGAGGGGGAGCAGGAGGTCGGAAAAGGGAGTTTAAGGTAGTGAATAGCTGTTTAGGGTTGTGGGATAGGGCAGATATTAGTGTGGAGAAGTAGAATATTTACTTTCATAAGAAGTCAGTCACTGGATTTTTAATAAATTATATGAACTTTACTGCTTCTAACTGACATTGGCTGTCGGCCATTTATGAAGAAGTCAGAATTGGACTAGGAGTTAGGCTGTGGAAAAATAAAGGAGTTGGTGGTTTGGCCTCCCAACTCCATGGCCCTGGTTAAACACTGAAGACCAAAAAAAACCATAAAGCACGAACAACAGCTGCTCCCATCAACAGGGAATATTCTCATTGGTTTAACTAATCGTTTTTAGCACCAGAGACAATGTCTTTTGGAGAGGTTTTACTATACTGTATGTTTAGGAAATATAATATATAGCAGTTTTTCAATGTATAGATGTCACACCAATCACTCCTGGTTCTGTCAACAGATTACAGCTAACGCTTGCACTTGTATACTTTCACCAAAACATCTAAAGGCTAAAGCTACTGAAAGCCATCATGTACAGTCATATGAAAAAGTTTGGGCACCCCTATTAATCTTAATCATTTTTAGTTCTAAATATTTGGGTGTTTGCAACAGCCATTTCAATTTGATATATCTAATAACTGATGGACACAGTAATATTTCAGGATTGAAATGAGGTTTATTGTACTAACAGAAAATGTGCAATATGCATTAAACCAAAATTTGACCGGTGCAAAAGTATGGGCACCTCAACAGAAAAGTGACATTAATATTTAGTAGATCCTCCTTTTGCAAAAATAACAGCCTCTAGTCGCTTCCTGTAGCTTTTAATCAGTTCCTGGATCCTGGATGAAGGTATTTTTGACCATTCCTCTTTACAAAACAATTCCAGTTCAGTTAAGTTTGATGGTCGCCGAGCATGGACAGCCCGCTTCAAATTATCCCACAGATGTTCAATGATATTCAGGTCTGGGGACTGGGATGGCCATTCCAGAACATTGTAATTGTTCCTCTGCATGAATGCCTGAGTAGATTTGGATCATTGTCTTGCTGAAATATCCATCCCCGGCGTAACTTCAAATTCGTCACTGATTCTTGTACATTATTCTCAAGAATCTGCTGATACTGAGTTGAATCCATGCGACCCTCAACTTTAACAAGATTCCCGGTGCCGGCATTGGCCACACAGCCCCAAAGCATGATGGAACCTCCACCAAATTTTACAGTGGGTAGCAAGTGTTTTTCTTGGAATGCTGTGTTTTTTTGACGCCATGCATAACGCCTTTTTGTATGACCAAACAACTCAATCTTTGTTTCATCAGTCCACAGGACCTTCTTCCAAAATGAAGCTGGCTTGTCCAAATGTGCTTTTGCATACCTTAGGCAACTCTGTTTGTGGCGTGCTTTCAGAAACGGCTTCTTTCGCATCACTCTCCCATACAGCTTCTCCTTGTGCAAAGTGTGCCGTATTGTTGACCGATGCACAGTGACACCATCTGCAGCAAGATGATGCTGCAGCTCTTTGGAGGTGGTCTGTGGATTGTCCTTGACTGTTCTCACCATTCTTCTTCTCTGCCTTTCTGATATTTTTCTTGGCCTGCCACTTCTGGGCTTAACAAGAACTGTCCCTGTGGTCTTCCATTTCCTTACTATGTTCCTCACAGTTGAAACTGAGACAACTTTTTGTATCCTTCCCCTGAACAACTATGTTGAACAATCTTTGTTTGCAGATCATTTGAGAGTTGTTTTGAGGAGCCCATGATGCCACTCTTCAGAGGAGATTCAAATAGGAGAACAACTTGCAATTGGCCACCTTAAATACCTTTTCTCATGATTGGATACACCTGGCTATGAAGTTCAAAGCTCAGTGAGGTTACAAAACCAATTTTGTGCTTCAGTAAGTCAGTAAAAAGTAGTTAGGAGTATTCAAATCAATAAAATGATAAGGGTACCCAAATTTTTGCACCGGTCAAATTTTGGTTTAATGCATATTGCACATTTTCTGTTAGTACAATAAACCTCATTTCAATCCTGAAATATTACTGTGTCCATCAGTTATTAGATATATCAAATTGAAATGGCTGTTGCAAACACCCAAATATTTAGAACTAAAAATGATTAAGATTAATAGGGGTGCCCAAACTTTTTCATATGACTGTATTCTATTAACATTTTCTTTGAAGGGCACAAACCCCACCCACCTTCACATGCTCTATTTAAAAAGATGTGCTTATATACAGAAGGGAACCCCTGCTCAGTAACCCCCTTTCTGAACCAGAGCAGAGGTCTACTGCAAAATGCAGCTTCCACTATGGAGGACTTAATGCAACTGTGTATTACACAGATTATTTTGAATGTGTGCCATGTTACACCCCATTTCTCCTGTACCAACTATTGAAGCGGAAAAAACAGCCAATGCCTTCGTTTTCCCCCCAAAAAAACGCCAATGACTAGCCGTTTAACCCCCTAAAAGTCACTTTAAAATTGCAAAAACCCTCCTGAAATTGTCACTTTTTTATTGCAGATTTTGAATTTATGACTGAAATAAATAATACTGGCACATAACTCCGGTGCTTCATGTGTATTTTAACCCTTTAGCGATCTATCCCTCTCTGCATTCCAGCTTTCATAACTTTTTACATTTTATTTCAATGTAGCTTTACGAGACCTTGTTTTTTGTGAGCACATAAGATTTTTGATCAGGTTTTATCGCTTTTTCTTTCTGAGAGGTTAGATGAACAGAAAACATCAGTTCTGGCATCTGAATTGTAATGTTTATGGCTTTTTTCATGTAGAATAAATAACGTACTAAATTTTATTTTAAGAGTTGTTACAAATATGGTGATATAAATTGTGTTTTTTATTTATTTATTTTTTGATTAACAAGGGGGGAAAAAAAAGTCTTCTTACTTTTGTTTCTGTAAAACGACTTTGGTCAGAATTAACTGCAGGATAGAGAGGATTAAATGGCAAGTATGCTTCTGATCAATAATGGGGGGGTGATTTCATGAACAAAAGTCCATGGTACCCCCTTCCCCAGGGGTCATCTTCAGGGACAGGAGAATAATAAAATAATTTTCTCCTCTTGCTGCAATGTCAGTTGCTTGTGTTCTGCACACTAGTTAAAACGAACGTGTGAGTAAATGCAACTCTACTTTAACCAGTGGTGATATAATCTATGGGGTTACAGACATGATCTTAGTCTTCTTTTAATGCCAAGATTGGTGTTAAAACAAGACTAAGATTGCGGCTTCGGAGTTAGAACAGTTTAAAGTTACAGTGTCTCTGAACGAGCTGTATTTGGGGTGAATAGTAATGCACTTAGCTCAAGTCCAGAGTCCTGCTCGTCCAAAACTGTAGGGGGGTTAAGATGCTTATTTACAGAAGATGTTATTCCAACTGGAAAACATCTTTTATATTTACATACTACAGAACTCAACTGTAAAAGACCATTTTGGTGTAACTACTGGTTTAAGAGATTGTAACTGAATAAATATGTGCATTCACCACAGTAAGCAAATGAAAGTGTGTGAATGTGACATTCAGGATACACAAGACAGTGATTACTTGTACCTGTAGAAAGTAATTCCAACACATGAAAAAGTATAAACTATTCTTCTCACAGGCTGTAATGCTTGAAGAATAATCTTACCTGGAAGCACAGTATAGTTTGTGAATTGTGGAATAAGGGCACACAGTGACCTAGATGGCATGAAACAAGAGACTGCCTAACCCTGTAAAACGTACCTATGACATAATAAAATGGCATTGCCCACAACCACAAACATGTATCAGGTGGATTTGAAAAACAAAAACCCAATTGAAGTTACATTTTCCCACCCATTTCAAACCACATGAAGCATCTTGCTATGCTTGTGTTTTAGATGGATCTCTTCCAGATCTCGCCATAATTGAGTAGTTGTACAGGTAAATTAAGTCTTCTCTCGCATATTATGAAATACCTGAACTGCCTCTGCTGCGCACCAACAAAGTCAACGGCAAACAATAAAATAAAGCACAATAACATGGACTTCCTCCACCTTGATAGAAAACACGTTCATACATGCTTGTCAAACTACTAACAATTCAACTCCAAATTTCACAGGAAGATAGAGGGGAGAGAAGTTTCAGCTAACACTGGTAACAGTCACAATATTTCTCACATGGCAAATGGCATCAAACAATGTTGATACAGTCATACGCCACAGATTACGTGACACACATATATCACCTATCCCCAATATTGTACTGGGCTTTTAGTACTCAAAATAGTCTCCATTTTTCATCACCTTGTTAGGTTATGCTTGGTTTCTATGTGCATTAAATCCACCATGGTGACAGTTTATGACATTTTTATATGTTGACAACCACTCTCAGTTTCGAGACCTAGATCGAGAGGTAACCACAGCTTGATATGTTACGAATGTGAGCATTAGTAACTTTTTAGGAGATATGGAGGATGTGTCTGCCAGCAGCACCAAACTCTGTACAGGTCTTCAAACCAATAACACATACAAGAATCAGTTCACTTTAGCATGTCCTAATATTTGAAGAACATATTTTGTTACAGGTTGTTATTAATGCTAGGTTTAATAGGCTTATATGAGATTCTGGCTAAATAACCAAAATATTGATCTGCTCTGTACAGATAGGATACATGAGATACATAGCAGAACGGTAAACTGATCAAACAGGTAACATGCATGTAAGCAAATGCCACTCAGATCATCAGTTGCTCTCCACCATGTTTGCTTGATTTGTAAGGGTCAGAATGGGAACTATATCTCCTTAGTGAGAGGTTGCCTTTGCAGGCCACCTTACTGTGTGTAGAGTATTACAGGCGTTGCATACTCTACTAGGACTTCTGGGAAAGGCATATTTCTTAAAGAAAATTCACCCTAGCACCACCTTTTGGAAGGTAGTGTTGTGTTGCATGTCTCAACCTGCACAGACAAAGCTTAACACTGATGACAGACATACTGAGGTAGATAACTTATTGAACAACCTTCATATTCCATGCATCAGATATATCTGACTACTTCTCATGGTGCCAAGATCACCAAAGCTTATTTAGTTTTTATAAATACAAGTAAATAGAGATTAAAATTGGTTGTCACATTGGGCTAACATCTCCAGTACCATTTACTCTGACCCTTACCAAAACATCCTCCCTATTTCATATGCACTGGATCAATATCATATTACAAAAAAGGATAAGGATTTTGGCATCTGGTAGAAGTCCTACATAGAAGGATGCCTATTTCTCTGATGTAATGATAGGTCTATCCAGGGGGCATGCAATGACTGGGAAGGAGATGGGGGTGGTGACAAACATTGTTGGAATATTGGAACTGTTTGCATTGTGTTTGTTTTGTATATTTTGTGTACTGTATGTAAACCCTCAAATGTAAAGCACCATGGAATTAATAGTGTTATTATGCAAAGAAAGGGAAAGCACCTAAAACATAACTTTTACTAGGTAACTAACAAAAAGAATAATGTGACTAAAAACACAGTGATGCAAGTTGTCAGTGTTGTGTGAAACACACACACACGTGTGTGTGTGTGTGTGTGTGTGTGTGTGTATATATATATATATATATATATATATATATATATATATATATATATATATATATATATATATATATATATATATATATACACACATACATACACACATACACATACATACACACACACACACACACACACACACACACACACATACATATATACACACTACCATTCAAAAGTTTAGGGTCACTTAGAAATTTCCTTATTTTTGAAAGAAAAGCACAATTTTTTTCAATGAAGATATCATTAAATGAATCAGAAATACACTCTATACATTGTTAATGTGGTAAATGACTATTCTAGCTGCAAACGTCTGGTTTTTAATGCAATATCTACATAGGTGTATAGAGGCCCATTTCCAGCAACCATCACTTCAGTGTTCTAATGGTACATTGTGTTTGCTAACTGTGTAAGAAGGCTAATGGATGTTTAAAAAAAAACCTTGAAAACCCTTGTGCAAGTATGTTAGCACAGCTGAAAACAGTTTTGCTGGTTAAAGCAGCTATAAAACTGACCTTCCTTTGAGCTAGTTGAGAATCTGGAGCATTACATTTGTTGGTTCGATTAAACTCTCAAAATGGCCAGAAAAAGAGAACTTTCATGTGAAACTCAACAGTCTATTCTTGTTCTTAGAAATGAAGGCTATTCCATGCGAGAAATTGCAAAGAAACTGAAGATTTCCTACAACGGTGTGTACTACTCCCTTCAGAGGACAGCACAAACAGGCTCTAACCAGAGTAGAAAGAGAAGTGGGAGGCCCCGCTGCACAACTGAGCAACAAGACAAGTACATTAGAGCCTCTAGTTTGAGAAACCGACGCCTCACAGTTCCTCAACTGGCAGCTTAATTAAATAGTACCCGCGAAACGCCAGTGTCAATGTCTACAGTGAAGAGGCGACTCAGGGATGCTGGCCTTCAGGGCAGGGTGGCCAAGAAAAAGCCATATCTGAGACTGGCTAATAAAAGGAAAAGATTAATATGGGCAAAAGAACACAGACATTGGACAGAGGAAGATTGGAAAAAAGTGTTATGGACAGACAAATCAAAGTTTCAGGTATTTGAATCACACAGAAGAACATTTGTGAGACGCAGAACAACTGAAAAGATGCTGGAAGAGTGCCTGGCACCATCTGTCAAGCATGGTGGAGGTAACGTGATGGTCTGGGGTTGCTTTGGTGCTGGTAAAGTTGGAGATGTGTACAAGGTAAAAGGGATTTTGAATAAGGAAGGCTATCACTCCATTTTGCAACGCCATACCATACCCTGTCGACAGAGCTTGATTGGAGCCAATTTCATCCTACAACAGGACAATGACCCAAAGCACACCTCCAAATTATGCAAGAACTAAAGTGTCTTGTGAAAGTATTCGGCCCCCTTGAACTTTTCAACCTTTTGCCACATTTCAGGCTTCAAACATAAAGATATAAACTTTTAATTTTTTTGGTATAGAATCAACAAGTGGGACACAATTGTGAAGTGGAACGAAATTTATTGGTTATTTTAAACTTTTGTTAAAAATAAAAAACTGAAAAGTGGGGCGTGCAATATTATTCGGCCCTTTTACTTTCAGTGCAGCAAACTCACTCCAGAAGTTCAGTGAGGATCTCTGAATGATCCAATGTTGTCCTAAATGACTGATGATGATAAATATAATCCACCTGTTTGTAATCAAGTCTCCATATAAATGCACCTGCTCTGTGATAGTCTCAGGGTTCAGTTTAAAACGCAGAGAGCATCATGAAGACCAAGGAACACGCCAGGCAGGTCCGTGATACTGTTGTGGAGAAGTTTAAAGCCGGATTTGGATACAAAAAGATTTCCCAAACTTTAAACATCCCAAGGAGCACTGTGCAAGCGATTATATTGAAATGGAAGGAGTATCAGACCACTGCAAATCTACCAAGACCCGGCTGTCCCTCTAAACTTTCATCTCAAACAAGGAGAAGACTGAACAGAGATGCAGCCAAGAGGCCCATGATCACTCTGGATGAACTGCAGAGATCTACAGCTGAGGTGGGAGAGTCTGTCCATAGGACAACAATCAGTCGTACACTGCACAAATCTGGCCTTTATGGAAGAGTGGCAAGAAGAAAGCCATTTCTCAAAGATATCCATAAAAAGTCTCGTTTAAAGTTTGCCACAAGCCACCTGGGAGACACACCAAACATGTGGAAGAAGGTGCTCTGGTCAGATGAAACCAAAATCGAACTTTTTGGCCACAATGCAAAACGATATGTTTGGCGTAAAAGCAACACAGCTCATCACCCTGAACACACCATCCCCACTGTCAAACATGGTGGTGGCAGCATCATGGTTTGGGCCTGCTTTTTTTTCAGCAGGGACAGGGAAGATGGTTAAAATTGATGGGAAGATGGATGGAGCCAAATACAGGACCATTCTGGAAGAAAACCTGTTGGAGTCTGCAAAAGACCTGAGACTGGAACGGAGATTTATCTTCCAACAAGACAATGATCCCAAACATAAAGCAAAATCTACAATGGAATGGTTCACAAATAAACGTATCCAGGTGTTAGAATGGCCAAGTCAAAGTCCAGACCTGAATCCAATTGAGAATCTGTGGAAAGAGCTGAAAACTGCTGTTCACAAACGCTCTCCATCCAACCTCACTGAGCTCGAGATGTTTTCCAAGGAAGACTGGGCAAGAATTTCAGTCTCTCGATGTGCAAAACTGATAGAGACATACCCCAAGCGACTTGCAGCTGTAATCGCAGCAAAAGGTGGCGCTACAAAGTATTAACTTAAGGGGGCCGAATAATTTGGCACGCCCCACTTTTCAGTTTTTTATTTTTTACAAACGTTTAAAATATCCAATACATTTCGTTCAACTTCACGATTGTGTCCCACTTGTTTTTGATTCTTCACCAAAAAATTAAAATTTTATATCCTTATGTTTGAAGCCTGAAATGTGGCAAAAGGTTGAAAAGTTCAAGGGGGCCGAATACTTTCGTAAGGCACTGTATATATACACATACACACACATATAAACACACATATACACACACATACACAGTGGGTACGGAAAGTATTCAGACCCCTTTAAATTTTTCACTCTTTGTTTCATTGCAGCCATTTGCTAAAAGCAAAAAAGTTCATTTTATTTCTCATTAATGTACACTCAGCACCCATCTTGACAGAAAAAAAACAGAAATGTAGATATTTTTGCAAATTTATTAAAAAAGAAAAAAACTGAAATATCACATGGTCATAAGTATTCAGACCCTTTGCTGTGACACTCATATTTAACTCAAATGCTGTCCATTTCCTTCTCATCCTCCTTGAGATGGTTCTACTCCTTCATTGGAGTCCAGCTGTGTTTAATTAAACTGAATGGACTTGATTAGGAAAGACACACACCTGTCTATATAAGACCTGACAGCTCACAGTGCATGTCAGAGCAAATGAGAATCATGAGGTTAATTGTGGCAAGACACAGATCTCTTTCTAGACCTGGCCGTCCAGCCAAACTGAGCAATCGTGGGAGAAGAGCCTTGATGAGAGAGGTAAAGAAGAACCCAAAGATCACTGTGGCTGAGCTCCAGAGATGCAGTAGGGAGATGGGAGAAAGTTCCCCAAAGTCACCTATCACTGCAGCCCTCCATGTCGGGGCTTTATGGCAGAGTGGCCCGAAGGAAGCCTCTCCTCAGTGCAAGACATATGAAAGCCCGCACAGAGTTTGCCAAAAAACACATGAAGGACTCCCAGACTATGAGAAATAAGATTCTCTGGTCTGATGAGACGAAGATTGGACTTTTGGGCGTTAATTCTAAGCGGTATGTGTGGAGAAAACCAGGTACTGCTCATCACCTGCCCAATACTGTACAATCCCAACAGTGAAACATGGTGGTGGCAGCATCAAGCTATGGGGGTGTTTTTCAGCTGCAGGGACAGGACGACTGGTTGCAATTGAAGGAAAGATGAATGCGGCCAAGTACAGAGATATTCTGGAAGAAAACCTCTTCCAGAGTGCTCTGGACCTCAGACTGGGCCGAAGGTTCACCTTCCAACAAGACAATGACCCCAAGCACACAGATAAAATAACAAAGGAGTGGATTCGGAACAACTCTGTGACCATTATAACTGCATAACTACTTGCAGGATATGTTAGTTCGTTCATCGACTTGGGTCACTTCCTTCACTCACCAACTGCAAAAATATATAACGACAGCCACAACCAAATACCACCTCCTGAGTATAGCCTATAACTTATAGGCTATACCTAGCAACAGTTAACTAGCAACAATTATATTTTAGGTGTTTTCCCTTTCTTTGCTTTGATTTGAATATTGTAAGATATAAACAGTGTGCTTCCCTTGTATCTAAGGCCCTGTTCACATATTGTGTTGAGCCTCCCATGTGTAGGCATGAAGCGAAATACTTCAAAATGTATATTGTATATATAAGATACTAGTGTATATATTAAGGTATTAAATATATATTATTTTTTACATTTTTTTTTTTTTTTAAGAAATGGTGTCCTTTGACACAGGAAAGTGTAGTACCACATTGAAAAGAAAAGGCATGGCAAAATGCCAAAGAATACTTTTTTTTGCAATACACTGGCTGCATGGGAAGTTATGGACACATCTGAATACACTATATGTATACCTCCAACATGTAAATAAATGAGATGTCAGCACGTGTGCTCATAAACACCTAGCATACTCCCAACATAATATCTTTGTGAAATTGTGTTATCTTCTTGAGTGTGATACTTCAATTTCTGTAGGTTGACTGTAGTAAGAGGCACCCAGTGCTAGTGTAGACACAATAGAGCAAGATTTTATATCAAAATCAAGCATAATTTGTACCAGAAAATATGGGACACTAAACCATCAGTCCATAAGGATCTGTTGGTGGTTTAGTTACTGGTATATCATTGCAGAGTTAGCAGGTGCACGATATTGTTTAACAGAAAGAGTGAGAAACTGGCTGTTAATAACAGCCAGATCAAGTGAAGCAGATACAGTATAGTATAATAATAATAATAATAATAATAATAATAATAATGATAATAACAACAATAATGTCATGTTAAAATATCCACCAAAGGTCTATTTTACCTTTAGTGGGGGGCACAGTGTGTGTATTTAAAAAAATAAATAAATACAAAAAATAAAATAAAAAGAAAACATTTCTACTATACCCACATCACAGTTTCTAGCCACTCCCTGGCAATACAAAACAATGTGTCAGCTATATAACAAATTTCATAGATGAGAAACAGACCGGTTTTCCTGGATATAAAAAAAAAACAAAAAAACACACACACACAAAAAAAAAATGCAGAAATAAAAATTAGATAAAAAATGAAAGCCTCATCTAGCATGGAAAAAAAAAAAGACAAAATTATTTCAGTAGCCAGAATGAAAAAAATGTTACATGCTTTAACACCATATGTCTTCATTCCAGATAAAAATGTAGGGTCAATGATGCAGATGATAATAGAAACCTTGGCTATATATTTTATTAAAGAAAAATGCTTCGTTCTCCAGTTATTTTCTCCTTTTCTGTACTGATCAATATATCTGAAAGCACTTATGAAATAGTTACTTCCGTAGTGCATAGACAAACAGAAAAAAGGAGGAGGAGGTTGAACCTTCAAGTGACAGATTTATCTCCTTACAGAACTGAAATATTGTTGGTCTGAAAGAAGTTAAGTCATTACAAGCTTTAGCCATCTCTCCTACTCTTTCTATACTCCGTGTAGGACATCTGCTGGAGTATAGTTGTAAAAATGGAATTGGAAGCAGCGATCACTGCAGAAGGAAAGGGAAATCATGTGAGAAAGAAGCATTTTGTTACTAAATTTACTAATATCACATGCACTGTTGATTTACAAAATAAAGTTTTGTTTAAAAAAATAAATAAATAAAGGGGGGCGTGGCTAGCCGGCGACGTTAATGGACGCATTTCTGTGAGTTCCTGCCAGCAGCTCCGTGATCCAAAGGATTGTACCAGCATCCTAGCATCAATATCGGGCCCCTGCCTCCGGGCTTTCCCCTACACCTTGGGGTACACTCCGGTGGCAGTTTGGAGGACACCTTCACGGGGAGAAAGTAGCACGGGGACTTGAGGCCTACCTTACCGCCGGGCTCCTGACACAGCATCTGCTCCACACCTCGACTGACATACCGGCCGGCCCGGACACCGCGCTCTTCCCTGCTTCTTCTGCCGCTGCCGACGTTGCGTCTCTGCAGGATCGGAGAGCAGCGGCGGCGATACCTCCGTGTGGTGCGGGCCGCCGCGTGGAGCGGTGGACACCGCGCTGAGGCCTGAAGCAGGAAGCATCAGACCCAGACACTCAGCGGAGGCGGCTTACATCCCTGGACGACTTCGCCTGTCCCAGGTCTGTGACTCGGCTCCCAGGTAGGAGATCTACTGCGGACAGCAAGGGGAGGGGGAGTGCTGAGGCCTTCCATAGGCATTAAGGAGACCCCCGACCTGGTCCTCTGCCTTCCCTTCCATCTAGGCATAACTAGGCCCTAAACGGACCCTCACTGGCACTCCTACTCTGCAGGATCCTTGCCCTCTACAGGCCTACACCGCCACTTCAGCTCTGTGATTATCAATTGGCTTCCATACCTCAATCTCTGGCTGCAATATCACCGAGCCGTAGCTCGCATCCTCCTCACAGAATTCTCACTGGTTCCTACCTTCTGGGTGATGGCGACCTAGTTTTGGGG
The DNA here is from genome assembly GCA_947044405.1 of Leptodactylus fallax. NCBI lineage: Eukaryota > Metazoa > Chordata > Amphibia > Anura > Leptodactylidae > Leptodactylus > Leptodactylus fallax. The sequence goes on from CAMRHE010000024.1 coordinate 9,104,044, forward strand.
ATTTAGTGTACCTTCTAGCAACCATTAGCGACAAATAGCCTGTTCTGGTATATCATACCTCTAAACGTTGAATTTATTGGAGATAATTACCTGCCAATATGGTGAAGGGTAGGAAACCCGCCAAAAAACCGGACAATAACCTGACTAATTATTTTGAGTGGGACCGTGGCGTAGACGGAGAACCGGGCCTCCCACCCACTGTCCAAATAGAGCTTATACCCTCAATGCCCACGACTGCTGCAGGAATTACTGCGACAATCATAGAGGGGGCAGACTTTAACCACGCCGAAGAACTGATGGATCTTCATCTACCTCCCACCCCTGACGATATCCGATATGCAACACAGCAAAACTACTCTACATCGGCTCAATCCACCAAGGAGCGGAGCTCTCTTCTGCGACAGCCACTGTCTCCGAATACTAGCCCACTTAAACAAAAGCCTCGGATGGAACTTCCTGGAGACCTAGATTATTCCAAAGACCAACCTTCCTTTGAGGCCTCTACATCCGTACCACCGATTGGCCTAGACGGCTTCCCAACCACCAGCGGACCCGCCTCTGAACATACGCTGAGAGACATGCTCTTAGCCCTCCGCTGCTCCCTTCAAGCGGACTTTACACAGCTGCTACAGCCTCTCCAGTCCTCGGTCAGTGCACTGGATAAGCGAGTAACGCATATTGAGACTAAGATGGGCGACCTAGCTACGTCACATAACAAAATCATTGATGCACACAATGACCTTGAAGACGATGTTGAAAACCTCAAGGCGAAGATGGCCGATATGGAAGACCGTTCCCGTAGAAACAACATCAAATTCAGAGGCATTTCAGAACAGGTTCAAACAGCTGATCTGTTTCCATACCTACAGGAATATATCAAATTTTTACTGCCCGACTCCTCAAACACGGATATCATTATTGACAGAGCGCATAGGCTTCCTCGCCCCAGACACCTAGGAGATGAGATCCCAAGAGACGGATTGGCTAGATTTCACTTCTTTCATGTTAAAGAAAAATTATTAGAAGCAGCTCGCAAGCAGAAATCTTGGCCTCCCAAATTCAGAGATGTACAGCTCTACACAGACCTCTCCGCTACAACCCTACGCCTCCGCAGGGAATTGCTCCCGGTCACGACAACGCTCCGAAAAAATAAAATTCAATATAGATGGGGGTTTCCTGTGAAGTTGATCATCCTGAAAGAAGGGACCACCTTCACCATCCACATCCTGAATCAGGGTAAAGCATTGCTATCGACCTGGAGGATACCAATATCATCTCCTCAAGATACGGCAAGTGCCTCCCATCCCTCAACTGCAGGACGAGGATCTCCTACAAATCATAAATGATTTTCCAGGATGGCTACACCTCTATACTTAGGTGCACAACCTCCCTTTGCTCTAGTGGCTTAACCGGCAGGCCTCTAATAGATACCCCCAAACATACAGTCAACCTGTATTCGTCTTTGAACCGTTTGTTCACTCATTTTGTTTATTGATCTTCTCATTTGCGACACTGCCTACCCTTCTTCTGAGGACCTAACACACTCCGGACGTTCTCACTTTACAGTGACAATATGGTGCTTAAATTGGCCTCTCTCAATGTCCGAGGCCTCAATAGCCCACAGAAGCGTGCATACATCTGGAAGGAGGCTCTCTCACTTTCTGCGGACGTGTTTTGTGCGCAAGAAACTCACCTTCTACAAAAGGACGCCTTCAGGCTAAAACATCCCTCCTTCCCTGTAATCTGCCATGCACACCACCAATCGAAAAAACGTGGAGTCCTTGTCGCCTTTAGAGACTCCGTGACATTCTCTTTGACAGCACAAAGAGCAGACCCCCAAGGCAGATTCCTCATCATTGTTTGCCTCCTCAACAATGCCCCCTTTACAATAGTCAATGTATACGCTCCGCACCGAAAGACCCTGGCATTTCTGCATAAAGTCCAACGACAAATTCAAGACATCCAACAAGGTGAATTAATAATTTGTGGAGACTTTAACAACATAATGGATCCTTCTCTGGATTCGACTAACACCAGTAGGGAGAGCACCTCCTGCCTGCATCAATTTCCGCATAATGAAAATCTACATGATATATGGCGCGCGCATCATGCGGGCGAAAGGGACTTTACCTATTTCTCAGCAGTCCATGGCTCCTATTCCCGCATCGATATGTTCTTGGTAGACCTTCCGACCCTGATGAGTTCCATAAAATCTACAATTGAATCAATCACGTGGTCTGACCACGCAGCTATTACTCTCACTATAGAAGAAAAGACACCACCTTCCTCTACTAGACTCTGGAGAAATAACACTTACCTCATGAGTCATCCTAATTATCGCCCGATAATAGAAAAAGACCTCCAGGATTATTTCCAGACAAACTCCACCTCTACCGATGACCCCTATACTCTCTGGAATGCTCATAAAGCGTACATCCGTGGCACACTTATAAAAATAGCGCATGGGAATAAAAAAGAACGTCAGAAAGCAATTAAGGAGGCAATGTCTACACTTCGTACTGTGGAAGCTGCAAACAAAAGTAACCCTAATCCGACCACTTCGGAACAACTCAACCAGGTTAGACAACATCTACGTTTGCTTCTGCTACAAGACTACGAAAAAGCTCTGAAAAAATCTAAAGCTCGATTTTACTCCCAAAGCAACAAAGCCGGCAGATTGTTGGCTAGACAACTACGAGCAAGAGCAGCTAAATCAAGGATCCCATACATCAAGCATCCTATAACCAAAGTACAATTAACAGACCCGAGAGACATCGCCAATTCCTTTAAAGATTACTACGCACAGCTTTATAATCTACAAGAACATACTCCTCTCCCGCCAGATCATTCCACTTTGGTGTCCGGCTTCTTGGGCAACCTAAAATTACCAGGCCTGACAGATGACCATCTCTCGGCCCTAAACGCCCCTATTACTCTCCCAGAAGTTCTGAAAACCATACAGTCCTTACCTAAGAGCAAATCCCCAGGGCCAGATGGTTTCTCTAACGAGTATCTAATTTACTTTCAACAAATACTTGCCCCATATCTCATGAACTTCTTCAACCACACTATGTCAGGTGCACCGCTTCCACGCGAATCCCTGGCGGCACTAATTATCACCCTCCCTAAACCAGGCAAACCGGCTGATGTACCGCAGAATTTCAGGCCAATCTCGCTGCTAAACTCGGACCTCAAGTTCTATGCGAAGATCTTAGCAGCTCGGCTGGCTCCCATTCTCCCAGATTTAGTTGGTGCAGATCAAGTGGGCTTCGTCAAGGGCCGCCAGGCTCCAGATAACACCAGACGTGTCCTCCATCTGATAGATCTTCTGGAACGCAGGAGGACTCCAGCTCTGATGGTAGCCTTGGATGCCGAGAAGGCGTTTGATCGGATTAACTGGTCCTTCGCCTTTTCTGTCCTGCAGAGAATGCGATTCTCTGGCCCTATCCTCACTGCTATATCCAATCTGTATTCCTGTCCATCGGCCAGAGTGTTTACCAACAGTACACTGTCGGATAGCTTTACTATAAGGAATGGAACGAGACAGGGATGCCCCCTTTCTCCCTTGATTTTTATACTCACCATTGAGCCATTGGCGCAGACCCTGAGGCAAAGCGACAGAGTTCAAGGAGTGAAAATCTTGGATTCATCTCATCTCATCTCCCTCTACGCGGATGATATCATATTGTCCCTGACTCACCCAGAATCCTCTCTGTCAGCTGCTATCGGAATTCTCCAAGAATATGGAGCCCTCTCCTTTTATAAAATTAATGAGTCTAAAACGCAAATTCTCCCGTTGGGAGTCCCCAAGCCACTTCTGGAACGGCTTAAGGAGGAATTTCCTTATGATTGGAGGTCGACAGACTTGGATTACCTGGGAATAAAGATCACTCCCTCTATTACACAAGCGGCCAAAGCCAATTACATGTATCGACTGATAGATCTAGAGAGAGAGTTCCAATCTTACTCAAAACATACCCTGTCATGGCTAGGCAGGATATCTGCCTTTCAAATGATGCTGCTTCCAAAAATCTTATACCTATTCAGAACTATTCCTGTAGCTCCCCCTCTTATATTCCTCCAGAAAACTAACGCTATGCTCAACAAGCTTATCTGGAATTCCAAGAAACCAAGACTCCCATCTTCTATTATGCACAGGAAACGGGGAGTAGGAGGTTTGGGAGTACCAAACATCTATGATTACTATATGGCCTCACACCTTTCTACTCTAAAGGACTGGTGGCACAACAACGCTCACAAATCCTGGTTACGTATCGAGTCTTATATGATTCCACAACACAACCTCCAATCTTGGCTTCTCTACTCCCTCTGGACTGAGGAGGTACCTTCACTTACATCTCCAATTCTAAAACACCTTATAGACAGCTGGCGACATATCCACCACTCTATAGGAAAGAAACAGTCACTAAATGTTAAGAGGGCCCCGATTGAATTCTTGGAGTTAGCAATTCTAGATCTCAATTTATCCATCTGGAAATCGTCGGGTATCACCTCTATCTCACAGATGTGGAGTGAAGAATCGTTGATCCCATTCCAGTCTCTGCAATCCACCTTTTCCCTACCCTCCACTTGCTTCTTTACATACCTGAGAATAAAGCACTTCCTAACCTCCAACCACAACAAACAAATTCTGTATAACAAATCTCTGTTGGACCTCCTCAAAATTCCCAACCCAGCCACCAAGACCCTCAGCTCCATCTACAACACTATAGGCTCTAAAGACCGTCTGGTCAAATCTACTCCGTTACTCAGCTGGGAAACGCAACTTCATCAACAATTCTCGGTCGTACAATGGCAGAGAGCACTGGCCTTCGCGAAAAAGACATTCCGGTGTACAACTCACTATGAAACCACTGTCAAAATTCTCCTCCACTGGTACTATACCCCAGAGCGACTACACCGAATATTTCCGCAGACTTCGAACTCCTGTTGGAGGGGATGTAGCGAGAAAGGAACTCTACTCCATTTATTGTGGACATGTCCCCAAGTGGTGCCGTATTGGCAAGACGTCTTCCGGTGGATCTCTTCTCTGGTGGGATACTCCATACCCCCCTCACCAGCTTTGGCACTCCTATTTCTGCAGATCGACTCTTTCCCAGCGGTACATAGAGTGTTGATTGGCCATGCCTTACTGTCAGCGTCCTTGGCTCTTCTACGCAACTGGAAGTCTGCTAACATCCCATCTAGAGGAGACCTAGTGACCATGATGGAACTGACCTACCAACATGAAAGAGTTCTTTCCCATGGCGTCCTTGGGGACAGCCAATTCCAAAAGAACTGGCTTCCGTGGACATTAAAGACCCAGCTGCATCGGCCGTAAATCCGGTTGTGCCGCCCTCAGAAGATCATAACTAATATTACTGTCACTTCTTGTTGTTTATACCCGTATAAACCTCTTTATTCTATCCTAACAACCCAACAACTCTTAGATAACTAACATATCTTCTTGCATATTAGTACCCTGTTTATTCTATGTTTATTTTGACTTATAGCTACTTCAGTAGAATATCCGATAATGCTTTTTTTTTTTAATGTTGTAATATGACCTTATAAAAATCTTAATAAAACTGATTGAAATGAAAAAAAAAAATAAAAAAATAAAAACCCTGGACTACATAATTGGTTGTTTATAATGTTGCATTGTTTTCTAAAAATTCAATTTTACACTGAAGCACCTGGAATTTCAAACACAGAGGCACAATTTAACTCCATAAGACAAAATAGCCAAACTTCTCACCATGTCTACTTTCTTCTATGTTGTCTGACTACTCCAAAAAAAAAAATAAATAAATTACTAATTGGCTGGAATAAGTTTCAATTTCAAAATAAAAAGTAACTCAACTTTTACAAGGGTCTCTGTACCAGTAGTGGCAGGCCGATCCCCACCGTCATGGGTCCTCAATGATGTTTGGTGATGACGTTGGTGGCTCAGGTCACAGCCTATCACTGGCCTCAGCAGTGAACAGACCAGACTGCCACATGCCGTTTACTGCTTCATCAAGAGACATCATTAAAGACATGAAACAGCGGGGGTCAAGGGTACAGCCAACAGTAGGGTGGACCTATAAAAGGTAAGTTGTTTCTTTTTTCTTTACATTATTTCAAACCTGAAGTAAATGAATTTTGTCATGGATATCAAGAATGGCACAGACACTACAGAAATGTAAATGTTTTCTCTCTGTTTCAGCCCAAATTTAAACTGTCCAACAGTTTATAAGTGAGCAGCAGCAGATGTGTCTGTGTACTGAGAGTCAGTTAGCACAAATGGTACTTTCTTTTCTTTTCTTGTGGTCATTGACAGTGTTTCACTGAGACATCAGAAAATATCACATGTGAACGAAAATGTGCTTCATGAGCTTCATAAGAATAAACTGAAAAGAACATGTATCTTGGTTTCACTAGCTGTTCTTATTTCTCTTTTGCAAATAGCTGAGAGATCCAAATTAGCTTTTGAAAGTTTTCGAAAGATGTTTCATAAGCTGTTCTGTATGTTTCAAGAACATTTCATATGCTCTGTTAGAAAGTCTGTCAACAGTTCTGAGATGTGACAAAACATCCCATACTAGCAAACCACTAGTATCTTAGGTCTAGATGTCTTAAAGGTGATAAACTAGTGAGTGTTAAAGAGCAGCTTGGAAAATTGTTTGGTCTATTATCGTGCCTTTGGGATGCCGCTTACTATGGCCTGTGACACACGATAAATGCTGCCATCTGGGCTATAGGTAAGTGATGTCATTGTTTATTCTGAAACTTAAAAAAAAAAAAAAAAAATTCTGTTGAGTTAGTAGGCCAAATCCCCGAGTCTGACTCCACTTTTTCCACAGTCCACCTTAGACACCTACATAAATGGCTGACAGCCATGGTCAGTCAGAATCAGTGAAAGCTCTATAATTCATTAAAAAACATGTGAAATCCTATGAATGGGCTCAGTGGTTAGCACAGTTGCTTTCCAGTGTTGGAGTCCTAGGTTTGAATCTGGCCAAAGACAACATCCGCATGGAGTTTGTATGTTCTCCCCATGTTTGCGTGGGCTTCCTCGGGTACTCTGGTTTCCTACCAAACTCCAATGACATACTGATCGTGATTTTAGATTGTGAGCCCTATTTAGAAGCACAGTAGAATCTGATGGGGCTATATAAGTAAGCAAAATAAATAAAGCAAATGTGCAAAAAATTATACATCTAATTAATTCATTACTTAACTCATAACTGTATATTATAAATAATAATTTTATTATGAAGCTAAAGTTGGTAATATTTTTTTCCAACTGCACTCAAAATTGGTCTGTCTCAACCCTGGTGACAGAAATCTAGAAATCTCCCTTCTTTTTACTATCAACTTTTGGAAAAGTCCATATATGCCACACAAGAAAAAAAAACTCTATTTACCAATATACCTGCAAACAGCTCTACATTAAATTCAATAAAAAAGTGCAGCGGATTAAAAATACACACCATATTTAGTTTCAAATGTTTTTGAAGCTGATTTTTCCATTGCAGAAAATGGAAAGGATGAAAAATACACACCAAATACAATAGATATTATTTTTGGCGTGTATTATCAACTTGAATCAAATATGCTTGTTTATGATTTAGTGCGTATTTGCTGGAGTTTACAGAGTGAAAAATTCTGTAAAAAACAGGAATCCACCACAAAAGCCTGGATTCCCTTTCAAAGCAGCTTGGTGTTTTTCAATCGGTAAAATGTGTCATGTGAACGAAACAAGTTTCACAAATGACAATCCGTAATTTTTCACATAATCATCTATATAATTGGTCTGACACAGAGTTATTTATTTGGGACTCAACACTGTTGCTTTTATTTGATATATTTTAACATTAAAGATTTTATTAAGTTTTCATAGTAAAAGTAACAATAGTTGAAACCAAAAGTAATATAAAACAAGAACAGGATTGGGGAGAAGAAGAAAGGGTGCAGGAAAGCAATGTAATGGGGATCAACATGTGAAAAACAGATATTGGGTCAGGGGGAAAGGGAAAGGAACAAGAAGTTCTGACGCAGCCGAGCTATACAACATGAGAGCAACTTAAGAACTTGAAAAGAGGGTCACCCCTCAATCAATGGCATTTGGACAGTAGTTAATTAAAAAATAGCATGGAAAGAGTCATAGTGGAGGTGAAGGGATGAAGGTTTAGGAGTGGAGGCCTATGGGGATGGGAAAAGGGTCTAAGGAGGTTATTTGATATTTTAGATATTTTTATTGTAATAAAATATTGGAGGCTGTCTTGAGAGCTAGAGTTTTGCATTTTAAACATTTTTCAATGCATTGGATCAGTGACAAACAGACTGCGTGCATTTTCACATAGCCAAAAACTTCCATGGGAATGTCTGATCCACAAAATGGACCAACATAGTGCATCTTTTACTTTTTCTGCTGGTCTGTTGGAAAAAAAAAAAATCTGCAAACACCCATGGAAGTGAAATGAAGAAGGTGGATAGCACACGACCAGATTCATGGAAGTTGAAATAAGTGTTTATTCATACGACTGGGTTCAAAAGCCATGTGCTAGCCTTTTTTTTTTTTTTTTTAATTATTGGACCTATTCTCACACAGCTTTCTTTTTTCTTCATGGTCCTTTAAATAATAGAACTTGCTATTTCTCAGGCAGTTTTCATTGATCCCTCAATAGATTCAAGTCTATGAGGAACCCGTGAAAAAAATGGGTTACCCTTAGGTGTACAAAAAAGTACTTTTACACAGCCAAGTGAATATGCACTTGGGCCTTAGATTATGGGCGAGTTTACATGTGTGAACTTTTCTGAAAAAATGTGCTAAATGAAAATATGGGCAAAACTGTGTTAAGTGCTAAAAATATAAATAAATGCAGACATTAATACAATATTGGTGATATGCCTTACTGATCAAATCATTACTGCAAAGATATTGTCATACAGATATGAACTGTATCAACTACAATGTGTTGTTTGATACTGTAAAGGGGTTAAACCACCATTAAAATGACTTTTTTATCATGTTTCTTTGCTGCACCTGGAAACATATAATCTGTCATACTGCAACAGAAAGATGGAGGTCACTACTCATCTGAGTCATTGTTTGTCAGCAGATGTAAGACACCAAATGCCACCCAAAGCCCACATGCTTTTACCAGCCATATTAAGCTTCTCAGAACCCAGCAGCTGGCCCATTTTTATAATTTTCTCTTTTTTGCACATCTGCTAGGGTGTGGAAAAGGTCAAGATGGGACCCATGTGAAAGTGTTACAAAGCTCTAGATTCATTGGCCATAAAGATTGATATCGTAACACTGTCAAAAACAATGTGAAGAGTAAGGATGCCATGAAAAGAGTCGATCACACAGCGAACACCCAAACACAGCCTCTTCAAAAGGAAAAGTTGTGATTCTTTAGAAAGTTTCCGTTTGAAGTAGCTATATTTACTATATCCACAAAACCAATGTAATGACATCGACAAATTCGCTGAAATATGCTAATTATTTTTCATAGAAAAATGGAAAGATTCCCTATCGTAATTAAAAGACACCAACTCTGCTGCTACTACTTCTGAATGAAGGTACGATTGCAGATAGACTACACAGCATTTCGTTTGTAGTGTGTAACCATGGACATGGCAATCATCCTAGTCTAACTACATAGAAGAAATATATACAAAACACATCATCAATAAAGACTATTGAAAATTTGTTTAAAGGGGTATTCTCTTAAGGACATTTATGAAATAGTCACAAGATATACCATAAATGTGTGAAAGACAAAAAGGTTTCACATATGGGACATGCACCTCTCCAAGTACAAGGGTCCAAAACGTCTCTATTTAAAGGTGTTATCCAATTTCTAATATTAATGGTGTATCTCCTAGTACTGCTGATCTGCTGGGGTCCCAGGTGTTGACCCTGCAGATCTAATATTGATGGCCTATACTAAGGATAAGATATCAATTTTAGTAACTGAATAAACCCTTTAAAATACTGCTGTAGCACATGCTGCAATAGGAACCCCCATTGCAGCAAATATACTGCCACCTCTCCACTCATTTCAGAGCAAACCAAAGCATAAATTGACTCAATGCTGATTTAAAATGTGAACTGCAGGTCAGTTACCATATGAATTTTTGGCAGCTTGTGGATGAGATCCACTTTACTGCGTCTGTGAACGCTTCAGATTTCCCACCTGCAGTTCCGTGGCGGAAAATCTACAGTGTATCTATCCTGTTTGGACATACCCTATTTGCTTTATTTAAACAAAGTTCTTAAATGTTCCATCTGGTTAGGATTTTTTTTCTGGTATTAGTAAATTCCACATACTACAGTTCTGTGCTGGAATATTAAACACCAGGCCACAGAAATACCACTGTATCCACTTGTATGCAAGTGAATGCTTCAGTTTTATCTGAAATGTGCCAAATTGTGCTTCTGTCTGAATGTTTTTCACCTGTAGATATATATAGAAATTATCGAAAATGCTTATATCTATGGTGAAGTGTTAAGAGGAAAAACACATCACTATGGGAATACATACCATTCTGTAAACCCATCCACAGTTGTTTGTGGTCCTTCTTCTGCATCTCATTTACAACTTGACTTTTGTGCTTTAAAGCATCAGCTTCCTTTACAGATGACATAAAGTGTGCTTCAATCACATCTTTGGATTGGCAATGCAAAAGGTCTTTTGATGGGAAATTCTGTCATAAAATAAAGGTAAACAAGTGAACTGTATATCACCAATAAAGCTTTTACCTTCACCAGCCAACAAAGTCAAGCAAGGAATATTTGAATGTTTGCACGGCATATGTCACTGTAAAACTGAGAAATCCAGGATTTATGTATTTTTGTGTATTCCTTTTGCAGCACCAATGTCATCTGCAAAACACACAATAGCAATGGAGCGTATTTGGAGTGATTTTTTTTTTTTTTAGCAAAGTAAATTCTAAACGCTTCACGAAGCGACATGCAACTTCTTTTTTATTGCAGCAATATAAAAATACGTGCCATGGTTTATAGTAGTTATGAAAACTACGAGATGTTGTTTGCAAGAATTTGTCCATGGTATTTCAGTGTGTACTTGTACAAGTCTTTTTTGCTTTGAAAAACATTTATTCAAAAGTTTCTGAGTGAATATACTATGTTTTTTTAGCTCTGAAACCATTAGAACTGTGAAATGTGGCTCTTAAATAGAACCTGTCAGGTGGTTTGGGGTCACTAAGCATACCTTTATGCAGTGGTGATTTACAACCCCAAACCTTTTTAAGGCTGGGGTCCCACGTAGCGTAAATGCTGCAATTTTGGTGCAGCGTTTTACAGTACCCACAAAGTGGATGGGATTCTGGCTAACCCTACCCACATATTGCAGAAAAATATCCACAATTGACATGCTGCAATTTCAAAAAACATTGTGTTTTTGTAAATCGCAGCATGTCAATTATACCTATGGAAATGCTGGAGTGGGTTGAAATGGTAAAAGGTCCTTTTAAGAAAGGTACAACCCTCTCTGAACTTCCCTGAACCAAATCAGAAAGCTGTTGAATATCATCAACTCCTGCTCCTGTTACAGTACATGGACAGCCCTTAGTTTGGATGAACACCACATAATACTACAGTACATTTGCCCCTACAGAGACAGGTGGAGGAGAATGTGTGACCCTAGTTATTCACCTAAAGTTTTACATGCCAGACCAGACAAGCCCTTTAACTAGTTTGAACTGTATATATACCCAAAAGATCTATCGCAGTAGACCTCTGCATTTTCAGATAAAGAACTTTTGAGTGATAATTCTGGGCTATAATTCAGGGCTTTTGAGACAGAGTCAGAGATGTGATGGCAGGGACAGCTGAAATTTACAAACTCCAACTGTGGCAAAATAGAAAATATTATATTTTACAATTCTATAATAATTCCTTCTAAATGCATTTGAACGTCAGAATAGGAAAATAAGCAAGCCTAGTCATTATAATTGTGAAAATAGGTGTCATGTTCCTTAAATCTAAGGCCCCTATTTTAACCGTGAGCTATTTACGAAGAATTCACAGGTGGAGTCAGAAGTTTGGTTTATTGACTTCAAAGCCCGGGATTAATTTAAAAACGGTTTGTGTCTCCTCTGAACTCTATGAAAGGCAGACCCCTGTGAAAGCTATAGATTTTGGTGGCAATAACCATGGGGTTTTGCCTTAAATTCATGAGCAACCACACTCATTATTTTCTGCATGTTTTCATCTAGATTACCTTTCTTTTGTCACGATTGGATACCACATTAGAATAATTACATTTTTATGCTTATGCTTTTTCAGTTCAAATTCAGCATAGAGATTTTATTGCACTACTATCAGGTTTTTTCACAGGACGGTATTAAACATTAAGCTGTTTTGTATACATTTTAAGAGGATTTAGCATTTTGTACATTTTCATACATTGTACATTTTCTTACATTTTTCCAATGTAAAAACTGTACTGTGAATATGCCAAAACTCAAACTAAAATGACTATGGTGACACAAGTAAGGCAAGCGAAAGGTGAATGGTGGATAAAAGGTAACCCAGTGTAGTGTGATCTACAATAGGCTCTACATAGATGGAAACTGGAATCTGATTTCTATTAAGTAAAGACAACAAAGCTAATTTTTTTCTAGTTTTGAAACTTCTTTTTCAGCCAACACAAGAAAACGGAACAAAAAAAAAAAATTAGATTTCTTGCCTTTGAACCTATCAAAAATACACTCAACTGCCCATAGACAAATGAACATACAACACATTGTTACTGGAGTGCAATAAAAATTATAGCACTTATGTGAGACCTTTGCATGAAGCACAGTGGAACAACTGACTCAGAACTAGAGCCACAGCTTCACATACTGAAAGGGAGGCAACATTTCTGCCTGCATCTAAGAGTACAGTGGTTTTGATAAACCGTTTGGATGTTATCAAAGTTAGTTCAGTTATAAAAAAAAGCAAAAAAAAAAAACACACACAACATGTTAAGTCATGCCCTGGAAGACAGATTCTGAGATGACTCTGAATAAAGTAGTCATGGGTCTGTTTTTAGCAAAACACTTTCATGGTTCAGAAATTACCTACTCAAAAAGGTTCTTAGTCAGCATTTTGGCCTCTCACTTTGCGTCATCGTACACTCTTAAAGGGCTTTCTGATTCGTATATCAACATTAACACATAGAAACAGAATGAATTGTTTGATATACTTTTCTATGATTGTATAAATCATGAACAATATGTAGAAATTATAAAAAGGCGCAAACAGTAAGATGAAAGTGATCAATCGACTTTCACCACAATTCTTACATCATTTACCTAGAAAAGGTTGGCACTGTATGCTTCAGCAATAGTGAATATGTGTAGCAGTGCCACAAAAAAAAACCTCTAACTATATATACACACACAGTTACAATGATATTTTCTATTAAAAGTGATATTTCATACAATAGCATTATAAACATACCTTAAAGTGGACAGTGATGCTCCAAGGGAGGGATGTGTTAGATGCATGCAGATCAAAAAGTAAGCCAATTGGATAATGCCTTGAAAAAGAATACATAATGAGGAAAAAAAAAAAAAAGGAAAATGAAAATATTTCAAGACAAGACATCTACTTTATTTTAAGCTGGTTAGTGACAAAGTGAACATAATGTTATAGTGTCCTAGTGCTGTCTTGCAGCTGAGAAAATCAATTTTTATTCCATATGTAAAAGATGTGTTTTGTGCACTCGGGGTGGAGCCACACATGCTGGAGCACCATCATATTTTATGGTCACTGTAAATCGGTTTTTGGAATGTAAATTTGCATTGTTGTGGAAGCTGTAACAGTTTACAATTTTTCATACAGTAATATTTTGAATAAATAATTTCTTCAATTTGTTAACCTCTTCAAACCCCTTATAGCTGCTGGACACCTGGCGGTAATGCTCGCAATCAAAGTTGGCACCAATTGTTGGCATTAAACCTTTAAATCCCCCTTTCTACAGGAAAAAACCCTCTCAGTTGGTGCCCCCACAGTTCACTTGCTTCTATTGATTGATATGTCAAGGCTTGTCAAGGTTCCCAGACCTGTCATAGGGATTTAAGTACTGAGGCTTGCCTGTGACAGTTGTATTGCAGTCTATGGGACAAGTGATATAATAACCACAGGTTCAAGCCTCTTAGGGGGTGCTTATAAAACAGTATATAAAAAAAATATATATATATATTTTTTTTAAGTTTTAGTAAAAATTGAAAAGAATTGAAAGAAACCCAAAAATTCAAATCATATCCCTTTGCCTGGATCTGAAATAAAAATAAACAAAACCAAAACAAAATTAGTTATCACCGCATTCAAAAATGTCTGAACTATACAATGTATAAAAGTTTCACCCTCTAAAAAAAAAAAATAAAAAAAAAAATAAAATAAAAAGCGATCAAAATATCAAACATTCCTCAAAATGGTAGAAATAAAAAGTACATCTGGCACCGCAAAAAAAAAGACACCTTATGCTGCCTAATGTATCCTCCTTCCCCCTCCCTTTTTTTAATGACAAGGCCAGGGAGCTATGTTGAAGTCTCACCTGGCCCTGTGAATTTACATTCGCAACGGTGCATTAGAACAGTGTGGGTCATAGTAGTTTGGAGCAATGGAGCCGCCCTCAGCGCTCCAGACAGCTCACTTGCATATTGTGAAATAAGGGAATCTCTGCAACAGAAACACAAATGTTCATGGGGGAAAAGGAGTTATATTCAGGTGAGTCTGACCTATGTGCTGCTGATTTAATATGCTTGAACCAGGTGACAGACTCCCTTTAAGGCATCTAGTGGAAGAGTGAAGAAATCAGGCGATACCTTTTAGAGGCTGAGTATCATACTCAGCCTCTAAAAGGTATCGCCTGATTTCTTCACTCTTCCACTACTTTCTATGGCTAACACGGTACAACATTATACTACTTTAAGGCATCTAAGCAGCATCCATCTGTCTTAGAACCATTAACAGATCCTGCCAGATCAAAAAGTCCCCATTATTAAATATTGCTAAACTAAAGGGGGAAAAAAACAATGAAAATAAACAATGAAAATTCTGTATTTTGTTAGAAATAAAAACAATCAAAACTGGTCTTTTCACATTATTGAACACCCATACTATAAAATCATATTATTCTGCAAAGTGAACATAGAGAAAAAAATATGGATGGAATTTATTAAACTGAGTATGCCAGTTTTCTGCATTATCTTGTCCTTTTTGGCCTGACACCAGTGGAGGAGCTGATCGAGATTGGTGTAGGAAACACCATACTTAACAAATCCCTCCTCAATCTTGGAAGAGACAGTGCTAGCTCTCCAGGCCCTCAAATACATTATTGTATGTCATTCTTACATTGGCCTGGTCTTAGCCGAGAGGTAAATAAAATATTTATTCTATAGTGTAGCTGTGAAGGGGCTAGGCCACAGTCAGACATGGGCCGTTACCTCCCTCACAAAGGTTTTGTCATTTTTTATTTTTTTTTTTAACAATTTTGCGCACACAACTTATCTACTGTGAGGTCTATACATATTATGCTAAATGACTACATTCAAGCATAAACCACTATGTATGCTTTCCTATGCAAAAAAGGTATAGCACTACAATTTTTACGGAAGAGTAAAAATACTCCTCTTATCATTCTGAGGGGTATTTATAGCCACGCAGAACGGTGTTCATAGTGATGGAAACAAATGATATGTAGTCATAATAATGCTAAGAGGTCACTATTTAAGCAGGGAAGCCATTACTTTAACTGTCTTTCATGTTCACCGTG
The DNA here is from genome assembly GCA_947044405.1 of Leptodactylus fallax. Taxonomy (NCBI): domain Eukaryota; kingdom Metazoa; phylum Chordata; class Amphibia; order Anura; family Leptodactylidae; genus Leptodactylus; species Leptodactylus fallax. The sequence continues at coordinate 9,119,829 of CAMRHE010000024.1, forward strand.
TAGTAAAAATGACGTTCCTTATATTCTTTGGGTCAGCATGATCATAGTAATACCAAATTATCTAGTTTTTGTTATGTTCTAATACCGTGCCAAAACCCCAAAACTTTAAAGGGGTCGGCCACTTTCAGACCAATATTGAGAGACCAATGTTATTGTTTGTACTTTCTGTATCAGCTGTATCACAGTTTTCTAAATCTCTGCTTGCTGTCATTCACTCTGCTTACTTTCAGTGGATAAAAATCAGTCCATTGTATAAATTATTCAGACAAGAAGATGCAAGGCTCACCAAAATAAAAAAATGCACATGCGCCATCTTGTGGTGACAAATCAGTACAGCAACATATCTGGACAAGATTTTTCTCTGAATTGAAAACTGCAGCATGCTAGGATTTTTCTGCCCATGCAAAAACAGTAACCTGATGTATACTTTTTTTTTTTTTTTTAAACATACCTGCAGTGACTAAGTTTGTTCAGTTTGAGTCAAGGTTCACGTCATATTTTCATCACGCAATTGAGGCCTACTGTTTTTGCTAAAAACTGCAAAATAAAAAACGTATACTGCTACAAGGATTTCTAGTTGTCACTGACTCTTATTATAATGCAGGCATTGCACCGCTAACAGCACCAATTAAGGCTGTTAACCCTTTAAATGCCCCTGCCAATTGTGAACAATGAATCTAAACTGTGACAGTGCTGCCGTATTGGTCCCAATCAACATCCCTAAAACATTGTTTGGGTCGGTGGTCTGTTGCTATGCCTAAAAGTACACCTTTATTACATGCCAACTTGAAGTGAATGGATTTGTCTAACATACTGCAATACAGTAACACTGTAGTATATTATCTGAGTGTAAGAGCCCCTAGGTTTCAAGCTCCCTAGGTGGGGGGGGGGGGGTCTAAAAATAAAAAATGATAAATAATATATATTACACACATATACAGTCATATGAAAAAGTTTGGGCACCCCTATTAATCTTAATCATTTTTAGTTCTAAATATTTGGGTGTTTGCAACAGCCATTTCAATTTGATATATCTAATAACTGATGGACACAGTAATATTTCAGGATTGAAATGAGGTTTATTGTACTAACAGAAAATGTGCAATATGCATTAAACCAAAATTTGACCGGTGCAAAAGTATGGGCACCTCAACAGAAAAGTGACATTAATATTTAGTAGATCCTCCTTTTGCAAAAATAACAGCCTCTAGTCGCTTCCTGTAGCTTTTAATCAGTTCCTGGATCCTGGATGAAGGTATTTTTGACCATTCCTCTTTACAAAACAATTCCAGTTCAGTTAAGTTTGATGGTCGCCGAGCATGGACAGCCCGCTTCAAATTATCCCACAGATGTTCAATGATATTCAGGTCTGGGGACTGGGATGGCCATTCCAGAACATTGTAATTGTTCCTCTGCATGAATGCCTGAGTAGATTTGGAGCTGTGTTTTGGATCCATGCGACCCTCAACTTTAACAAGATTCCCGGTGCCGGCATTGGCCACACAGCCCCAAAGCATGATGGAACCTCCACCAAATTTTACAGTGGGTAGCAAGTGTTTTTCTTGGAGTGCTGTGTTTTTTTGACGCCATGCATAACGCCTTTTTGTATGACCAAACAACTCAATCTTTGTTTCATCAGTCCACAGGACCTTCTTCCAAAATGAAGCTGGCTTGTCCAAATGTGCTTTTGCATACCTCAGGCAACTCTGTTTGTGGCGTGCTTTCAGAAACGGCTTCTTTCGCATCACTCTCCCATACAGCTTCTCCTTGTGCAAAGTGTGCTGTATTGTTGACCGATGCACAGTGACACCATCTGCAGCAAGATGATGCTGCAGCTCTTTGGAGGTGGTCTGTGGATTGTCCTTGACTGTTCTCACCATTCTTCTTCTCTGCCTTTCTGATATTTTTCTTGGCCTGCCACTTCTGGGCTTAACAAGAACTGTCCCTGTGGTCTTCCATTTCCTTACTATGTTCCTCACAGTTGAAACTGACAGGTTAAATCTCTGAGACAACTTTTTGTATCCTTCCCCTGAACAACTATGTTGAACAATCTTTGTTTTCAGATCATTTGAGAGTTGTTTTGAGGAGCCCATGATGCCACTCTTCAGAGGAGATTCAAATAGGAGAACAACTTGCAATTGGCCACCTTAAATACCTTTTCTCATGATTGGATACACCTGGCTATGAAGTTCAAAGCTCAGTGAGGTTACAAAACAATTTTGTGCTTCATTAAGTCAGTAAAAAGTAGTTAGGAGTATTCAAATCAATAAAATGATAAGGGTACCCAAATTTTTGCACCAGTCAAATTTTGGTTTAATGCATATTGCACATTTTCTGTTAGTACAATAAACCTCATTTCAATCCTGAAATATTACTGTGTCCATCAGTTATTAGATATATCAAATTGAAATGGCTGTTGCAAACACCCAAATATTTAGAACTAAAAATGATTAAGATTAATAGGGGTGCCCAAACTTTTTCATATGACTGTAAAAACAAAACAAAACACAAAAATAAAACATATTAAGAATCCCCATGTCCAAAAATGATCAAAACTGCATTTAAGGCCCCTTAACTGCATTTAAAGCACAGCCGACACACAGGCTGAATGTCATCCATATGCCGCCCGTGTTTCCGTGGCCCCATTCAATGAATAGAAGCTATGGAAGCACGGCCGCAAAACCAGACAGGAATAGGACCTCTTCTGAGTTTTGCGGCCCAGAATATAGGCCAGCCCACGGAACTGTGTAATGCACGGTCATATGCGTGGGTAGATAGAAATGAATGGGTCAGTGTGCTATCAGGGAAAAAAACCCAGATAGCACAATGAACTCACCCACAGCCGTCCGCAAGAAGTCTGTTAACCCTTTATTAATTTCTCAGGAAATAAAACAACATTGAAGTGAAATTTAGGGGTTTTTTTGTTTTTGTTTTTTCTTTTTAACCCCTTAAGGACACAGCCTCATTTTTCAAATGTGACATATGACACTAAATGGTAGTAAGTTTAAAGTGTTTTAACTTTTCAAAGAGCATTTTTGTTTTGTTTTGTTTTTGACACTTTGCGTTAGTGGTAAATTTTGGTCGACAAGTTTTATGTTTAATTATGAAAAAATAAAATTTGGTGAAAATTTTGAAAAAAAAATGCAGTTTTCAAAGTCTGAAATTATCTGCTTTTGAAATAGATAGGTATACTACTAAAATTACTTGATAAATATAATTTACCATATCTCTGCTTTATGTTGGCATCAAACTTTCAAAACCCTTTAATTTTCTTCAGACATTATAAGACAATTTCCCAAACTTTCAAGAACATGCATCCCAACATTTGTTATTCAGTTTCTCCCAAGTATGGAATTATCCCAAATGTGGATGTAAACTGATGTATGAACACACTGCAGGATACAGAAGGGAAGGAGCGCCATTTGGATTTTGGGGGACAGATTTTGCTGGAATAATTTTTGGGTATCATGTTTGAAGAGCCCCCAAGTGCCAGAACAGTGGAAACCCCAAAAATGTGACCCCATTTAAGAAACTACACCTCTCAAGGAATTTATCAAGGGGTATATAGTGAGAACTGTGACTTTACATGTGTTTCACAGAATTGGGCAGTGAAAATGGAAAAAAAATGGACATTTTTCCGATAAAATGTTGCTTTCAAATTTTCTTCATTTCTACAAAAGGTTAAAGGAGAAAATGCACTCACAATTTGTTAAGCAATTTCTCCTAGCTACGGAAATGACCCAAATGTAGATGTAAACTGCTGTATGGACACTCAGTAGGTCACAGAACAGAAGGAGTACTCTTTATTTTGATTTTGCTGGAATCTGTTTCAGGTACCATGTGGCATTTGCCAAGCGAGAGGTACCAGAACAGTGTAACCACTCAAGGAATTTATCAAGGGGTATAGTGAACATTCTCATAGAATTGGGCTGTGAATTTGGAACATAACAGATTTTTCAATGTTTTAACACCATTTTTTCATTTCCTCAAGTAGTTAAAAGGAGAAAATGCACTAATAAATTAATCAATTTTTCCCGACTATGGAAATGCCCCACATGTGAATCTAAAGTGCTGTATGAGCACACAGCAGGACTAAGAAGGGACAGAATGCTATTGGAGGGCAGATAATCGCAGTAGTAGTTTTCAGGCACCATATCCAGTCAAGTGGAACTTCCCAACAAATTACCTCATTTTGGAAACTACACCCCTTAAAAAATGTATCAAGGGGTATATTTATTTAGTTTACTTGTATGGGGCCGACATTCTGCAGCACTTTACAGAAATTGTCGGTGACTGTCCCATAGAGGTCACAATCTTAATTCCCTATCAGTATGTCTTTAGAGTGCATGGGATCCTCCAGTTTCTTTCCACACAAACATGTGGAGAACATAGAAACCCCTTGCAGATGTAGTCCTAGGACTCCAGCGCTACAAGTCTACAGTGCTAACCACTAAGAGCGTGGAGAGAAAGAGCCTTCTATGCATATACAGTACATACACTGCTCAAAACAAAGGGAACACTAAAATACCACATCCTAGATATCAATGAATTAACTATTCCAGTTGCAACTCTTTATTCATTACATAGTGTAATTTGTTGAGAGCAATAAAAGCATCAAAATGATCAATGTAAATCTGAATTAATATCTCATGGAGATCGGGTTTGGAATGATACTCAAAATCAAATTACAGGCAGATCCAACTTCAGTGGAAATGTCTGAAGAACAAGGAAATGAGGCTCAGTAGTGTGTGTGGCCTCAACATTCCTGTATGACCTCTCTACAACGCCTAGGCATGCTCCTGATGAGGTGGTGGTGATGACTTTGTGCCCGACGAAAAAAAAAAGGATTCGCAGCGCAGAAGGTGTAAGCGCACACCCGCGCACTGCTTTAAAAACCCATTCAAATGAATGGGTTTTTAACCAATGCGCCGCTGACCGGTCTGTATCCGACGCCAATCCAGTTCGCCGAGATTTTCACTGGATTGGCGACGGACGGACAGCAAGCGCAGGTGTGAACGAAGCATAAGTCTAGCACGTCTACCAGCAATCCAAAATGCATAACAAAGGTTAATATAATGAACACATATACAAAATAGTGTAAAAGACAATAATGATAACATGATCAGCTTAAACAATATAAAAATGACTAGTTACCATGCCTACCCTGATCCTTGTACCACTGACTACATCCCACGTGTATCGCCCTCCGTTCTAGTTCTATGTTGCCCTATTTAATAAGCTAGATGATGATACAGATTAAGATATCCAAGGTAATAGAAGAACCTTTAGTTTAAATGCAGAATCACCAAATAGATAGCCGCTTGTTTGATTTGTTTAAACCGCAATATAAACCGCTCCATAGGTAAAAACCTATATATATAGACACACACACACACACACTCAACAAAGATAATTTCCAATTTAGACAGGCTATAAATAATTCCCATTATTCTCCAAACACAATGGGTATACATGAATAATATTGTCACAAATAGGCATCGGAATATTGATAAACAAAAAACGTTCTTTAACCAATAAATTAAACACAGAAGAAAAAAAAATAAAATAAATTCCCAGAAATTCCCCCCCCCCCCCCCCAATTTTTCTCTTAGGTTGTTTCTCTCTCTTACAACCATATTATTGCAGTGGAGGCACACAGTTAATTATACGTTCTGTTAGATTATAGCAGGGGTCGGCAACCCCCGGCACGTGTGCCAAGAGTGGCACGCGAGGCTTATTTCCCTGGCACGGCAGTCCGAGTCCTCACCCAGCAGTTTCGATCGGACCAAACACGGCCGAAACGAAACTGTTATTATTATACTGTGGGGTCTCTTCAAACCCCCAAGTATAATAAGCGGAGCCCCCGGGAAGTGATCAAACATAAAAAACAATGTTAACTCACCTTCCCTGGATCCGCTGTGTGCTCTTAGGGCGCTTCTGCCTGACGTAAGAGACAGCTGACAGGGCCTCAGGGGTCACGTCCGATGTCATTACGCATAATGATGCGACATAACCCCTGAGACCCAATCAGCGGTCGCTGACGTCAGGGAGAAGCGCCCTCACAGCGGCTGCGGAGCGCAGGAAAAAGTGCGTTCACATATGTCCGGCGCAGCTATCTGTTTCCCTCCAGTGTGGTGCACACAAGCTGGAGGGAAACTGATGCCAGGACGGATCCCATAGTTTTCTATGGGATCGGTTCTGGCACAAGAGGCATCAGTTCTGGCCCCTTATCTGTGCCTCAGCCGGATGGAAAAACGTTACCTGCAGCGTTTTTCCATCCGGCTTCCTTAAAATTTCATTAGCGCTGGGAGCTGCCTGAAGATGGATGCGGTATCACCCGGCGTCTGCACAGTCTATGTACAGTAGTGAAGCCGGTAATTGCCGGCTTCACTACTGTACCTGAGTGAATTGCTCAGGATTGGTTAAAGCTATAAAGAAACACTTGGATTCATTTTAAAGATGAGAATCTCCTCTTTAAAATGATACCAAGATCACCATGATCGTCCTTAAACATCCTAAGTGATTGGCTAGTGAAAACGATGTTCTGCATTGAAATCCCAATGCAGATCTCAACTCCCGACATCGTTTTAACAGCAAATCGCTCTGAATGTGTATGGTCAATCATGGAGATCTTGGTATCGTTTTAAAGATGAGATTCTCATCTTTAAAATAAATCCAGTGGCATCTTTGTGGCCCTAAAAGATCCTTAGAAATGGGGCTCTAAAAGTGTCACCCCCTCCTGCCTCAGGCAGCATTTTAGAGCTAAGGAAGGAGGGGGAGGAGGAGCTGCAGAGACAATGTTAACTCATCATTGTCTGTGCATAAGCTGCAGATGACCCCGGGGGGGGGGGGGGTGGCAGAGACTTCCATCTATGTTATCCCCTCTCCTATCAATCAGAGAGCATACTGTACTTTTGCTCTCTGATAGTCACATAGAGGGATAATGTAATACCCCTCTGAGCTCAATCACAAAACCAGGAAGTTTATTGGCGCTGTGACCCAGACATTTACCATGGTCCAGGTCGCAGCGCCAGAAGTGTCGCACCAAACACTTACACAGCACATGCACAAAGTCACCAATAAAGTTTACATTTTTTCACTGTCTCTGTCCTGTCCATACCTGATCTTTATAGAGTAAAATGCGCCGCTCGCCTCTCTAGTGATATCTGTTACACACTAAAATAATAGTAATAGCAATTATCATTAGTATTATCACCATAATACCGTGTGCAGGGGCCGCTATGTGACATAATAGCGTGTGCAGGGGTCGTCAGACTTACAATTATTGACCGGAACTCCGATTACCTCAACTTTGATTTTTTTAATCGAAATCGGCATGCCGAACAAAAAAGGTTGCCTACCCCTGGATTATAGTTTATTTCAAAGGAATTTTTTTTTTTTCTTCTTTCCTGCTTTCTCATTTTCCTCCCTCCCTTGTACTCCCATGACTCCTCTATCTACATCATAGACACACAGGAAACCATATGGAACACCAAAAGCCTTGAGGTGCTCTCCTTACAACATAGCCCCATTTCAAATACTGAATTTCCAATCTATCTAGAATGATTATAGAACAACATAAAACTTATATGCGGCTATGGTGGAATGTGAGAAGTCTGGAAGAGTATACCAGACTTTCCATTTTTCCCAGAGGCCTAAGAGTCCAGGTCTTCCCCGCATGGAAGGTTGATCAAGATTTTAAAAAACTTGGGAGAGGGGCTTAACACAATGCTCTAGCATTATTATTAGTATGTTGCCCGAGCATAAGACAAGACATTATTAAATCAAACAAAAGAATGGATCAAAAATTGAGATGGTCAACTGAGCTCTTTTGATCAGGATAAACTGGTTAAACCATTTCATCTTAAACTAAAAGACATACTAGACAAATATGAAATTGAAATAAGAAACAACAAAAATTTCAAAGAGATAGGCAGGATTATGATAAGAAAAAATCCTTTAAGTGGAAACACAATGGCAATGCACGTAGACATCATCAGACTAGGCAGGGATCTAGCCAAAATAGTAGCCTTAAAGTCCGTGACTCCAGTACTAGTGATTTTTTATCAGAGACCAACTCACATTACAACTGCTATATCAACATACGACTAATACGGAAGAATTTCAAGGTATAGACCAACAAACCTTTCAAGATCTTATGGATCTATTTCGAGAGAATGAAGATGAATCTACAATCAGTAAGTGTCGGTTCCCATGTAGAATAAAATCTAGAACCACACCCTCTTTCCATATTTTTCCTGCCATAAAGTCCTTCTTTGAGTGTACCTTACTTCAGCTTCCGAATAATAATTTAAGCAGGCAAAATTTGAACAAAGAGGAAAAAAAAGCCATTAACTCTTTGAAAAATAATTTGACTTTTCTAATTTAGGAAGCTGGTAATGTGGCCTTATGACAAATAGAACTTTATGTACAGGAAGTAAACAGACAATTAAAAAATGTAACATACTATCAAAAATTACCCTCAGACCCAACGCAAATATTTATAAAAAAATTAGATAAATTATATACAGGGTTTATTCAAGGCATACTGACAAAAAAGGAATTTGACTTCTTTACTACTCATAGCCCCATAACTCCAACTTTTTATCTTGTGCCTAAGGAACATAAAGATCTATCTAATCCTTCCGGGCGACCTATAGCTGCCAAAATTGGAAGCATTTGTGAAAAATGTTGTACTTTTGTAGACTTTTTTCTACAGCCAATTGTATTACAGCTGAATTCTCATCTCTAAGACTCAATGCAATTACCAAACAAATTACGGACATTATCTATTCCAGGTGACGTCCTTTTGGTCACATTGGATGTGGAATCCTTATACACCAATATTGCACATGAAGATGGTATGCATGCTTTACGTTATTTTCTACAGAAGGATGCAAATCTAGAATGAATTCACCAACATTTTGTCTTGGATCTGTTAAAATGTATTCTCAACCACAATTATTTTCTTTTTGAAGAGGGTTTTTTTTTTTTTTTTTTTTTTTTTTTACAAACAAACCTCTGGGTCTACGATGGGGGCTCGTTGTGCCCTGTACTGCGCCAACCTATTTTTAGGTTGGTGGGAGGAGGCACATGTGTACCCTACCGAGGAATATCAGACCCAAGTGGTAAAATGGTATCGCTACATAGACGATATCCTGATATTGTGGAAAGGGGATGTTAAAACATGTGTTCATTAATGTAGTTTCTGTATACAGTGCTGGCCAAAAGTATTAGCACCCCTGCAATTCTGTCAGATAATACTCAATTTCTTCCAGAAAATGATTGCAATCACAAATGCTTTGGTAATAATATCTTCATTTATTTTGCTTGCAATGAAAAAACACAAAAGAGAATGAAAAAAAAGTCAAATCATTGATCATTTTACCCAAAACTCCAAAAATGGGCCGGACAAAAGTATTGGCACCCTCAGCCTAATACTTGGTAGCACAACCTTTAGACAAAATAACTGCGAACAACCGCTTCCGGTAACCATCAATGCGTTTCTTACAATGCTCTGCTGGAATTTTAGACCATTCTTCTTTGGCAAATTTCTCCAGGTCCCTAAGATTTGAAGGGTGCCTTCTCCAAACTGCCATTTTGAGATCTCTCCACAGGTGTTCTATGGGATTCAGGTCTGGACTCATTGCTGGCCACTTTAGAAGTCTCCAGTGCTTTCTCTCAAACCATTTTCTAGTGCTTTTTGAAGTGTGTTTTGGGTCATTGTCCTGCTGGAAGACCCATGACCTCTGAGGGAGACCCAGCTTTCTCACACTGGGCCCTACATTATGCTGCAAAATTTGTTGGTAGTCTTCAGACTTCATAATGCCATGCACACGGTCAAGCAGTCCAGTGCCAGAGGCAGCAAAGCAACCCCAAAACATCAGGGAACCTCCGCCATGTTTGACTGTAGGGACCGTGTTCTTTTCTTTGAAGGCCTCTTTTTTTTTTCCTGTGAACTCTATGTTGATGCCTTTTCCCAAAAAGCTCTACTTTTGTCTCATCTGACCAGAGAACATTCTTCCAAAAAGTTTTTGGCTTTCTCAGGTAAGTTTTGGCAAACTCCAGCCTGGCTTTTTTATGTCTCTGGGTCAGAAGTGGGGTCTTCCTGGGTATCCTACCATAGAGTCCCTTTTCATTCAGACGCCGACGGCTAGTACGGGTTGACACTGTTGTACCCTCGGACTGCAGGGCAGCTAGAACTTGTTTGGATGTTAGTCGAGGTTCTTTAGCCACCATCCACACAATCTTTCGTTGAAATCTCTCGTCAATTTTTCTTTTCCGTCCACATCTAGGGAGGTTAGCCACAGTGCCATGGGCTTTAAACTTCTTGATGACACTGCGCACGGTAGACACAGGAACATTCAGGTCTATGGAGATGGACTTGTAGCCTTGAGATTGCTCATGCTTCCTCACAATTTTGCTTCTCAAGTCCTCAGACAGTTCTTTGGTCTTCTTTCTTTTCTCCATGCTCAATGTGGTACACACAGAGGACAGAGGTTGAGTCAACTTTAATCCATTGCAACTGGCTGCAAGTGTGATTTAGTTATTGCCACCACCTGTTATGTGCCACAGGTAAGTAACAGGTGCTGTTAATTACACAAATTAGAGAAGCATCACATGATTTTTCAAAGGGTGCCAATACTTTTGTCCACCCCCTTTTTTATGTTTGGTGTGGAATTATATCCAATTTGGCTTTTTGACAATTCTTTTTGTGGTTTTCCATTGACGACAAATTAAATGAAGATATTATTACCAAAGCATTTGTGATTGCAATCATTTTCTGGAAGAAATTGAGTATTATCTGACAGAATTGCAGGGGTGCCAATACTTTTGGCCAGCACTGTATATGCACCGTGCACCAAGTGATAGGGAACATCGTGTGGGATAGTTATAAGTTAAGAAGCAACCCCTACATCATTTTAATTCAATACAATTATTGTGGGAACCCGTTTCTGTGATTACATTTGCCAGTGCAGTGAAAAGTACCAAGAAGCAAGGTTGTCCAGAGATTGGAGCAACCCATGGGTTGGATGGAAGAGGTGTTAAATAATAAAAGAGAATAATGTTCCCAGAGATCCATTGTCTGTCCCTGGCATCCATAAAATTGTGTCTCAGTGCCACATTGCTGAAATTCCTTATGCTCACATGACCACTGAGACCAATTGGTGACCTGAGTGGTCACTGCTAAGGAATCGGTGACTTATGTAAGTGACGCCACTGGTGTCCCTCTCTAGCAACCGCCGTTGCGACCGATTGGTGGCATTGCTTTTAAAATGTAAAAATTTTTTTGTTACTTACCGTAAAGCATAATTGACATGCTTCCTTTATTCTAAGTGTCAATACAATTACAGCGATCCTTAATTTACCTCTTATATATGTAAAAACGAGTTTCTGTCTGTCTGTTCTTTACACGCGACCAAACGACTGGACTGATCCTCACCAAATTTGGCACACATGTACATCAGGTGTCCGGGAATATTTTAGACTGGGTCTCAGCTCTCTTGAACGTACCGTTCCTGAGATACAGTATTCCCAGAAAATGACCAACATTAGCTAATACAAGCCTTTCACTCATATTCCAACTGCCATACACACAGTCACATGTCCCTTATTTTTTTTTTTTTTTTTCCAAGATGGCGCCGCTGAAGTGGCTGCCTGTTAGGCAGCTCTGAGACTCTCTCTCTCTTATTTTTTCTTTCTCTGTCTGTTTTTTATCTCTCTACTTAATGGACTTTACACTATGAAGAAATGAAGAAACAAAGACTTGGAATTGGACCTTTGTGATACTTTTTTTTTGTTTTTATCTGTCTTTTTGTCCTGCTGAAATGGAGACTCTTGTGTCTGCAGGCATTTCTTTTGTCTACACAAGAGAGAAATTACTGCAGCTTAGAGTCACAACAACAGGGCTGCATACCATTTGCCCACCCATCCCCCAAGAACTCTGGAGAAAGAAAAAGCGGGGGAGGGGCTGCAGAGCAGGAACTCTTCAGAGGATTAAAAAGAGGCGTTACCGACCAACTGTTCCCTCCATCATTATGGGCAATGTGAGATCTCTTGCAAACAAGATGGATGAACTAACAGCGCTCACCAGGCATCATCAGGAGTTTCGAGTGTGCAGCATGATGCTACTTACAGAGACTTGGCTCACTGAAGTTACTCCTGACTCTCTGGTCTCCTTGGATGGTTTTAAACTCCTTCGGGCAGACAGGACAAGGGAGAGCGGTAAGAGGAAAGGAGGAGGACTGGCAATGTTTGTGAATAATAGATGGTGCAATCCTAGGCACATTGTGATTAAGGAGCAAACTTGCTGTAAGGACATTGAACTATTAGCTGTGAGCATGAGACCTTTCTATCTACCAAGGGAACTATCACATGTCATCGTGATAGCTGCATATGTCCCCCCCTCTGCGAAAGCTGACGCTGCCTGCGAGGTCCTACAAGCCACGCTTAGCCAGTTACAGTCTCAGCACCCCCAGGCCCTCCTTCTTGTGTCTGGCGATTTCAACCACGCCTCTCCATCATCCACACTTCCCAGTTTCACACAGTATGTAACCTGCCACACAAGAGACAACAAAACACTGGACTTGTTCTTTGCCAACGTGAGGAAGGCATATAACTCATCAGCCCTACCGCCCCTGGGAAGATCGGATCACAACCTAGTACATCTCCGACCTGTGTACAAGCCACTTGTACGTAGAGAACCAGCTGTCACCCGCACAGTGAGGATATGGTCCGAGGAGAGTGATGAGGCTCTGAGGGATTGTTTTGACACAACCGCATGGGAAGTTTTGCAGGATTCGTATGGAGAAAATATAGAAGGACTCACACACTGCATAACGGACTACATTAATTTTTGTGTGGACAACACAGTACCCACAAAAGTGGTGAGGTGCTTCTCCAACAACAAACCATGGATTAACTCTGATATAAAAACACTACTTAAGGAGAAAAAGATGACATTCAGGACAAGAGACAAGGAGGGGTTGAGGGAAGTACAAAAGGAGCTGAGGCATCTAATCAGGCAAGGAAAATCCAGTTATAAGGAAAAAATGGAAAAGCAAATGGAAAGAAAAGACATAAGGGGGGGTCTGGGAGGGGCTTAAGTCAATTTCGGGTCATAAACAGTCGGTCTGCCAGATTGAGGCAGATGTTAACTGGCTTAATGAACTAAACCTATTCTTCAACAGATTTGATCACACACCAGCTCCTCCCACCCCAGCATGTCCTTCAGCTCCCCTCACCACAATGACTTCACCCCATTCACCCCATGTGGCTACTTCCCAACAGACCAGTAAATCCAGAAATCTGTCTTTATCTGACCACAGTCTGACCTTCACACGGGCCCAGGTGAGGAAGGAGATGAAAAAGATCAAGGCGAGGAAAGCCGCAGGGCCAGATGACATCAGTGCAAGGCTAATTAAGACTTGTGGGGACCAGCTGTGTGGTATAATTACATATATGTATAATATGAGCCTGAGGCAGGAAATAGTCCCTGAATTATGGAAATCTTCTTGTGTGGTACCAGTTCCAAAGAAACCTCACCCTATGGACCTCAACGACTACAGACCTGTAGCACTGACATCCCACCTGATGAAGATCTTAGAGAGATTGGTTCTCACACATCTTCGCCCTCTAGTGAGCCCCGCTATGGACCCTCTCCAGTTTGCTTATCGACCGGGCATTGGGGTAGATGATGTCATCATCCACCTTCTGCACAGGGCTCTGTCTCACCTGGAAAAACCAGGGAACACGGTGAGAATAATGTTCTTTGATTTCTCCAGTGCTTTTAACACCATACAGCCCAGGTTACTGAGAGACAAGCTGGGCCTTGCTGGAGTGGACCACCACCTCTCCAACTGGATCCTAGACTACCTCACAAATCGACCTCAATACGTGAGAGCCCAAGACTGTGTGTCAGGTACCGTGATCTGTAATACGGGGGCACCTCAGGGTACGGTTCTCACCCCTTTCCTCTTCACACTGTACACTGCTGATTTTAGGTGCAACTCATCCAGCTGCTACCTACAGAAGTATTCTGACGACTCTGCAATAGTAGGCCTCATCACAGACGATGATGACAGGGAGTACAGAGAACTGAACCGGTTTTTTGTGGACTGGTGCCACCAGAACCACCTGAAGATTAACGCGGGGAAGACCAAGGAGATGGTGGTGGACTTCCGTAAAGGCAGATGCCCTCCAAAACCAGTGGACATCCTGGGGACGGGCATCGAGATTGTGAACACCTATAAGTACCTGGGTCTGCTCCTTAATAATAAGCTGGACTGGGCAGATCATATGGAGGCCCTGTACAGGAAGGGCCACAGCAGGCTCTACCTGCTTAGGAAGCTGAGAGCCTTTGGAATCCGGGGGGCACTTCTTAGGACTTTCTTCAACTCAGTAGTGGCATCAGCCATCTTCTTTGGAGTGGCCTGCTGGGGGAGCAGTATATCAACCAGGGACAGAAATAAACTTGACAAGCTGATTAGAAGGGCCAGGTCTGTCCTGGGGAGCCCACTGGACCCAGTGCTGGTGGTGGGTGACAGAAGGATACTGTCCGTGGTGAGCTCCATGCGGGAGAATAACTCCCATCCCATGCATGAGACTGTGATTGCGCTGGGCAGTACTGTCAGTGACCGACTGCTCCACCCTAGGTGTGAGAAGGAGCGCTATCGGAAGTCTTTCCTCCCCACCGCGGTTAGGCTATACAACCAACACCGACCTAAGCGGAGATCATTACATACAGAGAACTGAAATATCTCTCTGCCTGTTAAACCCCCCCCCCCTCTGCTACGTCCTATCTGTCTGTCTGCTATTAATGTAATGCCTCTCACCTTGGAACATTCCTGTACATGTTGTATTTGTATTTGTATCTGCTTATCTTATCTTTGCTGCTGTAACACACTGAATTTCCCCACTGTGGGACTATTAAAATACTATTATTATTATTATTATTATTATTATTATTATCAGCCAATAAGAGCTCGCAGGCGCTTACTCTCCTCAGGCACACAGGTTTCCATAGCAACCAAGCTATTTATGACCTGTAGTCAATAGCAGTTCGCAGGTCCTTAAATATTCAGTCATATCACGTGTATCAGCCAATATAAGTTCACATTTAATTTACCAGGTTTCCATAACAGCACAGCCATAAATAGACTGTACCTATACTGGACTCAGTGGCGTAACTAGCAATGGCTGGGCCCCAAGGCGAACATTTAACATGGGACCCCCCCCCACCCCGCACAAACTGCATTCCTGCACACACTATTATGCCCCATAGTGGCCCCTGCACACACTATTAGGCACCATAGTGGCCTCTGCACACAGTATCACAGTGGCCCCTTCATATAGTATTATACACACTCCCCGCTACCTCTTCAATGTTGGACCAGATGTCATATGAGCCAGGCATGCATCGCGACGCATAATGACGTCGGACTGACCCACCCATGTCTGGGACGTCACCAATTAGGCCTGAAGCCTGCTGAAAAGACCCCAGAGTATAATGATAGCAGTGTTTGTGGGGTTCACGGCCCGCAGGCCTTACTTACTGATCCCCACTCCTGCTCACAGCTGCCTCTGCAGAAGGTGAAGCGCAGATGGCCGTGAGCAGGAGCGGGGATCGGTAAGTAAATAGGGCCCGTTACCTGCTGGTGTTACACCAGCAGGTAACGGCCTATTAAAAAAACAAAAAACACACAACACATCAGGGGCCCGCCGGGACCCCTAATGTCCCGGGCCCTGTGGCAGCCACTAACACTGCTACCCCGGTATTTACGCCACTGACTGGACTGCCATACTGGATTTCAGCATGCTTATAAATTGAAACATTTTTAAACTACTCATGCCTCCTGCAGCAAAACATATGGCTTCTGCTCGAGCTAATGAAAACTCTCAGCAGACCCAAGCCCATCTCCAATCTGACAAGGCATTGTCAGCCACATGCACACAGCTTCACTCCATGTTTCCATAACAACCCAGCCATTTTTCTTCACTGCTGTGGGTCAGCTTTAAAGGGGCAGGGCGCTGTGGATGACACTGTTACACAAGGTCACATACACACAGCTTTTCTCCAGGTTTTCCATAACAACCGATCACATGACGCTTATGGACCAATGGAAAATCGCAGGTTCTTCAGTCTTGACATACACACAGCTTTACACCAGGTTTCCATAGCAACCAAGCCATTTATGACCTGTATGAGTCAATAGCGGTTCACAGGTCCTTAAATATTCAGTCATATGACGTGCATCAGCCAATATAAGTTCACATTTCATTTACCAGATTTCCATAGCAACACAGCCATAAATAGACTATACCTATACTGGACTGCCATACTGGATGTCAAGTGCAAAACTGGCCAATTCTTATGGGGTCACTACACAAACAAAAAATGAAATATACCCGTGCGAATCCGGGTCTTTCTGCTAGTATTTTATATTTACTAGTTTTGCAGGATAAAAATCCATTTTGGGGAAAAAATTTTTTTTATTGTTTTAGCATTTTTACTTTTCTATCGACGGAGCTAGTAGCCAGTTGAGGGCATGTTCTTTTTACAAGATGAATGATATTTTTTATTGGCATCATGACTTTTTGACCACTTTTTATTCCAATTTTGTGAGTAGAAATGGCCAAAACTCAGCATTTCTGACAGGGTTTTTTTTTCTTTTTTTTTAAGGCATTGACGTCGAGAGTTAAATTATGTTTTCTTTTTATTGTATAGGTTGTTATAGACAACCTTGCAATACCAAACACATATATATATTTTTTTTACATTATACTATATTTTTTGGACTATAAGACACACCGGACCATAAGACAACCTAGGTTTTGGAGGAGGAAAATAGGGAAAAAAAATTTTTGAAGCAAAAAAATGTGGAAAAATATTTAATATATGGGAGTTGTAGTTTTGCAACAGCTACAAGGCCACATTGACAGGTGGCCCTGCAGCTGTACGGGGAAGATTTTTTTTTTTTTGCGGGGCCAGGTATACTTTTTAGTTGTACCATTTTGGGGAATGTCTATTGCTTTGATCATTTTTTATTCAAATCAGAGGCAAAAAAAAAAGCAGTCCAGCACTTTTTTTTTCCTGCTATGACATTACCCTAGAAAAATATTTTTATAAGTTTGTAGACCGGGCATTTTTGGACACGAGGATACCTAATGTGTATGTGTTTCACAGTAATTTTCTACTTTTATATGTATTCTAGGGAAAGGGGGTGATTTAGAACTTTTTTTTTTTTAATATATATATTTTTATTATTATTTATTTATTTATTTTTTAATCTATTTTATTAGCCCCCTAGGGGGCTTGAACCTGCAATAATTTGATTGCAATACACTTGTATTGCAGTCTATGAGATTTGCAGTCTAAGGGAGATACTGTACATTACTATTGCGACTGGTCATAGACTTCATAAGGCTCCCGGCTGTAACAGGATCGTGATCGCGCCGCGCGGAAGCCGTCCTGCAACAAGAAAGGTACAGCTTTACTACCTTTAGGGGGCTCACAAGTAGTAATGCCCGCGATCAGAGTCCACTGGCATTAGCTCTGGGTCTCCGCATTACAACAGAGACCCGGTTGCTATGGCGACCGCTCTGCAGCAGAGCAGCCGCCATCATCTTAAAAGACCCGGCATCCGCCGTAACAGCACGGCGGATGCCGGGAGGTTCCACACCGCTGGGACACCCTCTCAGCCCAAGGCCCGCAGCATCGCCCTACTCCTCTCTCTGCAGGAAACCAGCGGCGGCAAGAGTGGGGGCGATGCTGCGACCCCACTGCTCCGCCACCCCCCCCGCCAAAACACCCCACAATCAGACTATAAGACGCAGCCCCATTTTCCTCCCAAATTTGGGGGGGAAAAAGTGTGTGTTATAGTCCAAAAAATACGGTAAACATTTTTATGCCATGAAAGGACAATTTTGGTATTATTTATTTATAGTTATCCTAGATGCTGGTACACCTTTTTCTACACACTTTTTCTTCCACTCAACTTTCCATTAATATGCTTTGATACAACACTCTGTAAACAGCCAACTTCTTTAGCAATGACCTTTTGTGGCTTACCCTCCTTGTGGAGTGTGTCAATAACTGCCTTCTGGACATCTGTCAAGTCAGCAGTCTTCCCCATGATTGTGTCATCTACTGAACCAGACTAAGGGACCTTTATAAACGCTTAGGAAGCCTTTGCAGGTGTTTTGGGTTAATTATTCTAGTTTTTTTGAGATAATGACTTTTGGGTTTTCCTACGTTGTAAGCCATAATCAACATTAACATAAACAAACACTTGAAAAAGTTCACTTTGTTTGTAATAACACAATATAATATATGTGTTTCACTTTTTCAATTGAATTACTAAAAAAAAAAAAAATAATAACTTTTTGTTGATATTCAAATTTATTGAGATGCACTTGTAGTTCATAATGGTATGGAATATTCTATGAGATTACAAAATAGGAATACTTCATTTACAAATCCGTATTTCCTATTTATGATACTTGTACAAAACAAATTTACTTATAAAGATTAACCAATAGCTGTTCATCAAGTCCTTTAAGAGTGAAAACTTACATAAAAGAAGTCAGTGTACGAACATGGTGTACAAACGAAAATAGAGAACACCGGATAGTGAAAGCAGCAAAAATTATTTCTGAAACTATTGATAAGCCTGTCTGACTAAAAACCAAATTGTGACACTTTGACAGTTAAGCGGTGTTACAAAGTAAATTAACTTTCACAGATTAATACCCAAATGAAAGTCATTTCTAGATTGAAAACTCACAGCAAGCTATCAATCACAAGATATAAATAAAATAGTGAATATTAAGCAGAATTTTAGACAACCTTTCTAAAATGCCCTTTTAAGGCAGGTTTAATAAATGGGGAAGTATCTAAAAGGAGATCATTAGTAAGTTTATTCTGTCTTACAGACTATGCAAAGTAGTCACAGTGCTTTTCACAGGACTCGACAACTTCTGCTGACACCTAGAACTGTCACCAGATTGACATGATGGTCAATAGTTCATTTCAGGCATGCTGAAATTCAACATGCATAATCCCTGTTTCTCCTGACAAAGTTAGATTTGGGAGGGCCCCCATATACATTAAATCAGCATATCACAAACTATGGCTCTCCAGCTTTGACAGAACTAACTCCCTACACAGCAACAGCCAAATTGTAGTTTTGGAGAAGTTAGAGCTCCGCAGGTTAGGAAATTGCACTACATTATCACTGTTCATTTTACTTATGAACAGCTTTGTTTAAAGGCAGCCTTTCACCACCTTCATACAGTCCAGCTCTCTGCATCATTCAATAGGTGCTGCTTAATGGATTCCAGTAAAGTTGGAATCTCTTCTATAGCTTGACACTGCCAACCGAACATTATAGAGCAAGAGAAAGTCAAAATGACTGCAACCTACATCAGACAGGACATTTATATTACATCAGTTATTTATTTTTTCTCCCCAGGTTTTCCCCAAGAAAACGACAATAAGCAGCACCTGAACCCTAATTTCATCAGAGGGGTATGGAGGCTGCAAGCATCCTAATTTACGCTAAGTTCACACATGCGTTCGGGTTTCCGTTCGGGGGGTCCGCTTGGGGATCCACCCGAACAGAGACCTAATCCGCTTAAAAAAGCGGTTACCCGCGGACCCCATAGTCTATAATGGGGTCTGCCGGGTTTTCACCCGGTTTGCGCTTTACTCTCCACATTCTCCCCGCCAGAGGTATTTTTCGATTTTCGTTTTTGACACTCCCCCTTCCAAACCCCATAACTTTTTTATTTTTCCGCTCTCAGAGCCATATGCGGTCTTAATGTTTGCAGGAAAAATTTTTCTTCATGATGCTACCATTATTCTGTACAATGTACTGAGAAGCTGGAAAAAAATTCAGAATGGGGCGGATTTAAAGAAAAAGTGCATTTGTGCGATTTTCTTACGGGCTTCGTTTTTATGGCGTTCACTGTGCAGTCAAAAGGACATGTCATCTGTATTCTATTTTTCGCTACGATTCCAGGGATACCATATTTTTTTCTAAAAGTCGTCATATTCTGACACCCAGAACTTTTTTAATCTTCCATGTACGGGGATGCATAGGGTGTCTTTTTTGTGGGATCAGGTGTAATTTTTAGTTATACCATTCTGGTGAATTGCTATTACTTTGATCTCTTTTTATTCAAATTTTTATCAGAGGCAAAACAGTAAAAAAAAAAAAACAAAACAGCGGTTTGGCATTTTTGATTTTGTTTGCTGTACGGGAAAAATATTTTTATAGATTTGTAGACCGGGCGGTTTCGGACAAAGGGATACCTAATGTGTATGTGTTTCACAGTATTTTAGTACTTTTATATGTATTCTAGGGAAAGGGGGGTGATTTGAACTTTTAATATTTTTGTTTGTCAATTTATTAGACCCCCTTAAACCCCAGAAGGTCTGATCACTAATGCAATGCATTACAATGCTAATGCATTGCAAAAAAAACGACATTTCTATTGCAGGCTGCATAGAGAAGCCTGCAATAAAAAGATACTAAAGACAAGCCTGGGAGTCTTCACAAGACTCCCGGTTGTTATACTAATACCCGGCAAAATGGCGGCACGTGACCGGCAAAATGGCGCCTCAGTCAGCTTTGACCGAGGTGCCAGAGGGGTTAATGCCCACGATCAGTACTATTACGTTGGATGTTCGGAAGGGCAAAATGGCGCCTCAGTCAGCTTTGACCGAGGTGCCAGAGGGGTTAATGCCCACGATCAGTACTATTACGTTGGATGTTCGGAAGGGGTTAAACGGTTTCGGGGACGGAAACCCCTAAAGGTTAACAGGCGCAGGTGTGAACCCACCCTTACTTTTAGGGAAACTTTGTAGTTAATGTAGTTAATAAAAAAAAAAAATAGAAAGGTAACTCAAATATTTATGTAACTCACCATTTCAGAGGAATGCCTTCAAAATCAAACCAAATCTCGCCTATATCTTCTGTCCTCATAACTTTCTGAAAATGTTTTTTCACTTTATCAGTTACCAGGGTCATGTAGCTCACACGAGGTAGCAGCAGCTGTAAAGGAAATTTTTATCTGAATTATATTGTGTTTATCAAACACCCACTACCCAGTACCTGTTAAAAGCACATACTTATTGAAAATATAAGGTTTTATTCATATCCTTGTCTAAGGGTCAGTTAGGAGCCTCCATCACATCGCACACACTTCTTTCCTGATTTTTTAAATGGAGGAACTCAATGGACTCCATTATAAGCCAATGGGGTTTGTTGCCCACGGCTGGTTTCCATGTGACACACCTGGCAAAGAGTAGCAGGCTTAGTTATAAAGGGAAGCCACAACACAGATGTGAACAGTGCCTCATCAACTGATCTGTAGAACTGAAACGTTACAACTCTAGTAACAAGTCAGTTTTGTTTCTTTTTTTTTTTTTAAAAAAAAGGTTTTTCTTTAATCCTTTCTCTGCCACCCACGTATTTATACGTCTGTCCAGGGTGGAATTAATGTGCCACCCTGGTGCCCGACTGGCGATCAATGCCTGACTAATGTTGATTTCTCAGGATCGGTTAGGTCTACGAAGAGACTTGGTCCTTACGAAGATAATCTCCTCTTCAAAAGATCATCATAATAGCCCTTACAGATCCAGAGCGATTCGCTGGTGAAAATGCTATTCGACATTGAGATCTCAATGCAGATCTTAGTTCCTGACAGTGTTTTTAACAGCAAATCACTCCAAATCTGTAGGGGCAAACATGATGATCTTGGTGAGAGTCTCATCTTTAAAATGAATCCAAGCTCAACTTCAAAACCCAAATGGATCCTGATATATGGGGCTCTAAGGTGTCCTCCCCCTCCAGCCTCAGGTAGCATCTTGACGCTGCATGAAGGAGGAAGGAGCAGAGGTGCAAACACAATGATAAATCTTCATTGTCTAAGCACAACCTGCATGTGACCCAGGGGGGTCCATGTTAACCTATCTCCTACCAATTATTTACTATACTTTTGCTTTCTGATTGTCACATAGAGGGATAACATAATACCCTTCTGAGCGCAATTAGAGGGGTATTCTTCTGTAATTACCCACTGAACATATTCAGGAAGTTTATTGGTGCTGTGTCCCCGATGTTTATCATCGTCCAGGTCACAGCGCCAAGAGCTGCACCAAATACTTACACAACACATACACAAAGTCATCAATAAAGTATACATTTGACCCTGTCCATATTTCCATACCCGATCTTTGTAAAATACGCTAAAATAATAGCAATAATCACTAGAGATGAACGTATACATTTCTACAATTATTATAGGGGGAGAGAATGCCAAGAGTGTGCAAAGCAGTAATCAAAGCAAAAGGTGGCTACTTTGAAGAACCTAGAATATAAGGCATATTTTCAGTTGTTTCATGCTTTTTTGTTAAGTATATAATTCCACATGTGTTAATTCATAGTTTTGATGCCTTCAGTGTGAATCTACAATTTTTATAGTCATGAAAATACAGAAAACTCTTGGAATGAGAAGGTGTGTCCAAACTTTTGGTCTGTACTTATATATATATATATATATATATATATATATATATATATATGTGTGTGTGTTATGTATGAATTCCTTACATCTTGCAGTTTTTTGGAAAGAACATTTTGTTTGCAGAAAGGGATTGCTTGAGCATGCAATTTAGTGGCAAATTTAAATTTTGTGCAATTTTTGCTTGTAATCTCGGTTTGCTGCAAATTAGCATGAAGGTGGTTGTATATATTAAATTGTGTATTTATATACAGTATTCTGTGCAATCTCAAAAAAGTTAGATTTTGGTATCAGTTACAGTTTGTAAAATTTTGCTTGTCTTCTGCATCAGTGTTTTTGAGAGTATGAGCTATTGTAGTTGATGTTTGCGGTATATATAACTTGTCTATGCTTTGATTTATTATTTATATGTGTCTTGTTTGTGAATATACGATCGAATAGGAGTTGTAGGTGCAAATAAATGTTTTAGTGCATTTTTCAAAAAAAATTTTGTGTTTGTCACAGAGTTACATAAAGGTGGACATGGCTATTGATAACCCACTGAGACACATGTAATCTTCAGGTTGTCTACTTTCAAGAAATATATAGGGTTTAGGGGTGCACTTCCTTTTCACATTGTGTAATCCCTACATTTTATAGGATGATACTTTCTTAACATTTCCCGCTTAAGGCTAAAGCCCCACGTTGCGGAAACACAGCTTTTTTTGCTGCAGATTTTGTTGCGTTTTTTTGAGCCAAAGCCAGGAGTGGATTGAGCAGATGGTAGAAGTATAAGAACTTCCTATATATTTCCCATTTCTTTTGTAGCCACTCCTGGCTTTGGCTCAAAAAACCGCAACAAAATCTGCAACAAAAAAAGCTGCATTCCCGCAACGTGGGACTTTAGCCTTAAGCAGAATTTTGTTCCTTCCAGTTCTGGTGATTTTCTGAAGATATGTGTATGTAGGTACAGGACTGATATGAATAAACGTTGTACATGTTGAACGCTTATTTTTAGGAGGTGTGGTACATATAACTTATATTTCCACTTTATGTTTCCACTTTTAGCAACTAATAAAAATTAAGTTGCATTTTTTAAACATACTTTTTAAATCAAAATTGCACGAACGTGCGTATTTGCATACAGTACCAAGTGGCATTTTGACAATGCTGCAGATGTCTACTTTCAGTAAAAAAAAAAAAAAAAATTTCATTTTTTCATGTTGACATTTAGGTTTTATTTGTCCACCTCAAATTTGTGAAAATTGCCCTGGCTACCAGAGGTGCAAAATATCCGGAGACCCCTGGCAGCGAAAGGGTTAAAGGGGTTATCCACTTTTTAAAAAATATGGGCCAAATAGCAGGATGCATCAATACAAAACACTTCCTAATATATATCCTATTTAAATTTAGCACCGTTTATCTGATTTAATTTCAGGTCAATGACCTGAGAGTGACGTTCCGTTTGCAAGCTCCCTACCCCTCCTGTGAGCAACTCAAGCAACAAAGAAAACATCACAGCAGCATGTGACCTCAGATGTGGGAGTGATTTATTACCTGTGATTTTATTGCAGGGTAGAGTGAAGAAGGAAGGGGTACACAGTGATAGCAGGGAGATGAATCATGGGAAATGAAGTTTGTCCGCAGATTCACTGCATGTAAATAACAGTGATACAAAGAGCAGTAAGTAAAACAAAGCCAAGCGAAGAGTGCACAAAGGAACAGTGAGTATTTAGCACTGCTGTGGAAGTATTTGTAGATAATTTTTGGAAGCTGGATAACCCCTTTTAACCGCTTTAAAGCACAACCTATCGAGTCTTGAGAATAAGGCAATTTTTTATCCAAATTTTCCAAGAGCATAAATAAATAAATTAACTTTTGAGGATTGAGGGATTTATTTACATTTTCTGGAAGGAGGAGCTTTATTGCTTTTCTGTATCTTTTTGAAGCTGTTGCAATGTATTTTTCCCCTATTTTTGCACTACTAAGGATTTTTAAAAGAAAAAAATGATCCCACTAAAACGGTCAAGATTACTCCCAAACTTCTGTGTAACCACTTAGATGCCATAGTCAATATTTACAACTTCAACCTTTGCAGTTGCAACAAGAGGTCATAGGTTTACAAAAGATTAAATTGCTGCATAGAGTAGAGTAATAATAATGGCAAATAATGGTGGCAGTGCTAACACTACAAAACCTCCACATTATAAAGTTCACTTTTACAGGGGTCCAAAAAGTACAGCTATATGTAAATAAAAGCAAGCAAACCCTTTCTGCACATATCGGCTAAAGATCTAAAATGAGACCACAAGAAGTACCAAGAGGAATGACATCCTCATTTGCACACAGCAAACATTTCTCTCTCCTTTAGCAGATTTTTTTTTCCCAACATTGACCCACACTTACTATTATAGTTACAACTAGACATTGGCATAAACAGGGCGCATCTTTGGTGCATATAGTTTTTCAACTTGCTAGACATGTCGGTGTGGACTCTCTGAAAAAGGAGGTGTGGCTTAAATGTACCACAATGCACCAAAATGTTATCATGAAATTCTGACTCAAACTAAGCCAACTGAAAGGTGGTATAAATTCAGACTAGACAGTCTAAAGTTATGCCAGATTTATAATCTAGCATTAGCTACTAGAACAAATCTGGTATTTTTATTTTTATCTGCTTGTCTAAGCTTGCACTAAGTATTAGAAATCTGGGACATTCTATTTTATGAAAATGCAGATAAGGACCAAAACCACAGTAATATCCAAATCCCAGGTAGGTATGGAGTGTGGAGAAGAATCCGCGCTTACCCAGAAGTCTTCACAAGAAACCTGTATTGGAACCAGGACACACGTGTTTCGGAGCCATAGCTTGCTCCATCTGCCCCTGGCTGCAGATTGGGTCTTTTCCCAGTCATCATTCTCATCTGTATCTTTTTTGTATCTTTATTCTATTTTATAAGTTCGAGAAGGGGGAGAAGGAATAGGAGACACTTATAGACTATTTCCAGGCTATACTGGGTTCTATGTGAAAAACATTGTATTAATATGCCTCCAAAAGATTGCTGTATATTTAAAAATACAGCTATATCAAATACAGGCAAATTAATACTTCCACAGACTTAGATCTCTATAATACAAAATGAATACAAATAATAAGTATCTTTTTTTATATATATATATATATATATATATATATATATTTATTTTTTAAGGCATTTCACCCTACTCTTGATTTTATCATTATATATTTGGTACAAAGGCAAACTCTGTATGCTACAGAAATTACATCGTATAGTTTATATGCATTTACAATGAAAATCATAGGTAACCATACTTTTCAATTTAATTTTTTTAATTTTTTTTTTTAAAGACTTGAAAATTGTTTCATTGTGGTGTTGAAATGTTGGTGTGTAAAATGGAGCCCTCATACTGAAGATATGGAGTGCAGCTTCCACTTTGAGTCAGTTTTTTTGGAGCCTTGCACCCCCTGGTGAAAAGGCTTTACCCCTTTTCACAATGCTGCTCTTTTTTACGCGCTAGGCTTTTTTACGCGCTGAAAAAAATTTTTAATGCATGTTAATACACATGAAACTGTTAGCAGCATTTGAAAATCTAAGCTCTGCCCCTCTGGTGGTTAAAGGGGTTGTACAGGAAATACAGTTTTCAATCAAGGAGGCCAGGGAAGGTGGAAAAAAAAAAAATACACCTCAGTGGCCTAAGGAAAGGATGGGATGTCACAGGTGACGTACAGTACAGACCAAAAGTTTGGACACACCTTCTCATTCCAAGAGTTTTCTGTATTTTCATGACTATAAAAATTGTAGATTCACACTGAAGGCATCAAAACTATGAATTAACACATGTGGAATTATATATTTAATAAAAAAGTGTGAAACAACTGAAAATATGTCTTATATTCTAGGTTCTTCAAAGTAGCCACCTTTTGCTTTGATTACTGCTTTGTACACTCTTGGCATTCTCTTGATGAGCTTCAAGAGGTAGTCACCTGAAATGGTCTTCCAACAGTCTTGAAGGAGTTCCCAGAGATGCTTAGCACTTGTTGGCCCTTTTGCCTTCACTCTCGATTGGGTTCAGGTCTGGTGACTGTGGAGGCCAGGTCATCTGGCGTAGCACCCCATCACTCTCCTTCTTGGTCAAATAGCCCTTACACAGTCTGGAGGTGTGTTTGGGGTCATTGTCCTGTTGAAAAATAAATGATGGTCCAACTAAACGCAAATCGGATGGAATAGCATGCCACTGTAAGATGCTGTGGTAACCATGCTGGTTCAGTATTCCTTCAATTTTGAATTAATCCCCAACAGTGTCACCAGCAAAGCACCCCCACACCATCACACCTCCTCCTCCATGCTTCACGGTGGGAACCAGGTATGTAGAGTCCATTCGTTCACCTTTTCTGTGTCGCACAAAGACACGGTGATTGGAACCAAAGATCTCAAATTTGGACTCAACAGACCAAAGCACAGATTTCCACAGGTCTAATGTCCATTCCTTGTGTTCTTTAGCCCAAACAAGTCTCTTCTGCTTGTTGCCTGTCCTTAGCAGTGGTTTCCTAGCAGCTATTTTACCATTAAGGCCTGCTGCACACAGTCTCCTCTTAACAGTTGTTGTAGAGATGTGTCTGCTGCTAGAACTCTGTGTGGCATTGACCTGGTCTCTAATCTGAGCAGCTGTTAACCTGCGATTTCTGAGGCTGGTGACTCGGATGAACTTATCCTCTGCAGCAGAGGTGACTCTTGGTCTTCCTTTCCTGGGGCGGTCCTCATGTGAGCCAGTTTCTTTGTAGCGCTTGATGGTTTTGGCCACTGCACTTGGGGACACTTTCAAAGTTTTCCCAATTTTTCGGACTGACTGACCTTCATTTCTTAAAGTAATGATGGCCACTCGTTTTTCTTTACTTAGCTGCTTTTTCTTGCCATAATACAAATTCTAACACTCCATTCAGTAGGACTATCAGCTGTGTATCCACCTGACTTCTGAACAACACAACTGATGGTCCCAACCCCATTTATAAGGCAAGAAATCCCACTTATGAAACCTGACAGGGCACACCTGTGGAGTGAAAACCATTTCAGGTGACTACCTCTTGAAGCTCATCAAGAGAATGCCAAGAGTGTACAAAGCAGTAATCAAAGCAAAAGGTGGCTACTTTGAAGAACCTAGAATATAAGACATATTTTCAGTTGTTTCACACTTTTTTGTTAAGTATATAATTCCACATGTGGTAATTCATAGTTTTGATGCCTTCAGTGTGAATCTACAATTTTTATAGTCATGAAAATACAGAAAACTCTTGTAATGAGAAGGTGTGTCCAAACTTTTGGTCTGTACTGTATGTGAGTGACATCCCAGTTCCTTTCCTTAGACTGATTGGACTCAGCGGTCACGTGCGGCGAGGACTTTCATCGAAACAAGTCCCGGTCCAGCAGGGAACATCAGAGAGCTGGGGACAGCAGAGATTTTTTTTTTTTTTTTTCACTTTTCCTAGCCTCTTGTGAAAAAGTATTTCTTGAACAACCCCTTTCAATCTCTCATTGCACACTGTTTGTGGGCCCATTAAATCTGGGGCCCATCCGCTCAGAAGCAGAGCAGGCCCATAACCGCTGGGTCTCTGCTGTGTTACATTTAGTATATTTAAAGTCCATCAAACCTCCCTCTGACCCTTTCTAGACTGAGCTTTCACCTCTTCAACTATGCTAAGTCACAGGAGCCGTTCGGTTTCCTTGTGAAGACTCCCAGGCTCATCATAGGAAGATAACTATATCGGCTTGACTGTAGCCGGCCTCTATAGTTGGACAGCGATACTCTTATAGACCGCAATACATACAATTGTACGTCTATGGATCAACCGCAGGTTCAAACCCACTGTGGAGGCAATAAAAAAAAAAAAAAAAAAAAAAAAATTAAAAATTTTAAAGTTTTAAATAAAATAAAAAAAATTCAAACTACCCGTCACCCTTTTCCCTAGATCACAAAAAAATCAAAAACACAAAAATTATACATCTCCAGATCGAAAAATGCCTGAAGAATATAATATTTATCCCATATGATGAACACTGTAATGGTAAAAAAGATAAAATGGCTGAATTTACATTTTCCTCTGTAAAATGAATTCATTTTCCGCTGCTGGAATTTTCACCGCGGTCTAGCTGCGAAGGGATGCCGATGCAGTGCATCAGCATTCTGTCACGGCATCCCGCTCCTGATTAGGCCCGGATGAATAAACCTAATCATGAGGTAGTCTCGAGCCGCGGGCGGAATCCACGGCAAGATCGAGCAGGACGCTTCTTTTTTCCACATCCTGCTGTGATCTCTGCCTCCCATTGAAAACAATGGGGGGCGGATTCAGGAGGAATCTGCTCTGGATTCGGGGACGGATTCTGCCACCAAATCCGCGGCAAATTCCTTCGTGTGAACACACCCTTAGACTTCCACAATAAATATTGAATAAAAATTGATCAAAATATCAGACATTTCCCAAAATGGTTTAACTAAAAAGTATATGTTGTGCTGCAAAAAAAGACTTCAGAATATGGGAACTAAAATACATTTTTGTATCTTCAAAGCTATGGATTTTTGCAAAGGTATTAAAACGTTTGGTATTGCTGTGATCACGCCAGCACAAAAAATATAAGTAACATGTAATTTTTACCGCACAGTGAACACCAAAAAAACGAAACCCCAAATTCACTATTTGTACAGTGGGGAAAAAAAGTATTTAGTCAGCCACCAATTGTGCAAGAGAGACAAAATGAGAAAACATATCTAGAAAATCACATTGATTGATTTTTAAAGAATTTATTTGCAAATTATGGTGGAAAATAAGTATATGGTCAATAACAAAAGTTCATCTCAATACTTTGTTATATATCCTTTGTTGGCAATGACAGAGGTCAAACGTTTTCTGTAAGTCTTCACAAGGTTGGCACACACTGTTGCTGGTATGTTGGCCCATTCCTCCATGCAGATCTCCTCTAGAGCAGTGATGTTTTGGGGCTGTCGCTGGGCAACACGGATTTTCAACTCCCTCCAAAGGTTTTCTATGGGGTTGAGATCTGGAGACTGGCTAGGCCACTCCAGGACCTTGAAATGCTTCTTACAAAGCCACTCCTTCGTTGCCCTGGCGGTGTGCTTGGGATCATTGTCATGCTGAAAGACCCAGCCACGTTTCATCTTCAATGCCCTTGCTGATGGAAGGAGGTTTGCACTCAAAATCTCACGATACATGGCCCCATTCATTCTTTCATGTACATGGATCAGTCGTCCTGGTCCCTTTGCAGAGAAACAGCCCCAAGGAATGATGTTGCCACCCCCATGCTTCACAGTAGGTATGGTGTTCTTTGGATGCAACTCAGCATTCACTCTCCTCCAAACACGACGAGTTGTGTTTCTACCAAACAGTTCTACTTTGGTTTCATCTGACCATATGACATTCTCCCAATACTCTTCTGGAACATCCAAATGCTCTCTAGCAAACTTCAGACGGCCCCGGATATGTACTGGCTTAAGCAGAGGGACACATCTGGTACTGCAGGATCTGAATCCCTGGCGGCGTAGTGTGTTACTGACAGTAGCCTTTGTTACGTTAGTCCCAGCTTTCTGCAGGTCATTCACTAGGTTCCCCCGTGTGGTTCTGGGATTTTTGCTCACCGTTCTTGTGATCATTTTGACCTCACGGGGTGAGATCTTGCGTGGAGTCCCTGATCGAGGGAGATTATCAGTGTTCTTGTATGTCTTCCATTTTCTAATTATTGCTCCCACAGTTGATTTCTTCACACCAAGCTGCTTGCCTATTGCAGATTCAGTCTTCCCAGCCTGGTGCAGGTCTACAATTTTGTTTCTGGTGTCCTTCCACAGCTCTTTGGTCTTCACCATAGTGGAGTTTGGAGTGTGACTGTTTGAGGTTGTGGACAGGTGTCTTTTATACCGATAACAATGTCAAACAGGAGCCATTACTACAGGTAATGAGTGGAGGTCAGAGGAGCCTCTTAAAGAAGAAGTTACAGGTCTGTGAGAGCCAGAAATCTTGCTTGTTTGTAGGTAACCAAATACTTATTTTCCACCATGATTTGAAAATAAATTCTTAAAAAAATCAGACAGTGATTTTCTAGATATGTTTTCTCATTTTGTCTCTCATAGTTGAGGTCTACCTATGATGTCAATTACAGGCCTCTCTCATCTTTTTAAGTGGGAGAACTTGCACAATTGGTGACTGACTAAATACTTTTTTTTCCCCCACTGTACATGAAAGACAGCTATAGTAATTGTTTCCCTGCTTAAACAGCAACCACTTAGCATTACTTATGCCTACATATCATTTATACTCACTACTGTGAACTTCATAACAACTCTTTGGTGAAAAATACTCCTCAAAAATTATAAAAGGAGTCTTTTTTACTCTTCCAGAGAAACCTCTGATGCCAACACACACTGTGAATCAGGCAGACATATTCCTGAGGTTGTCAATGCATTCTGGGAGTTGTAGTTGCACAACAGCTGGATGCCGCTGTTTGCTGAGATGTCAGTTGGGAGGATTTCCTGATAGAAACCTTCGGTGTGGTGCGTATGTTTAACAGGTACCACGGAATGCTATCCATCACCCTTAAATACCTATGTTTAACCCCTTAAGAGCACAACCTAAACATAACTTAAGGACCAGGCCTCATTTTTCAAAACTGACATTTGTCACTTTATATAGCAATAACTTTGAGACACTTTAACTTTCACAAGTGGTTTTGGAATCAAATTGGAAATTTGAGGGTAATTTGGAAAAAATTAAAATCGCAATTTTCAAAATGTGAAAGGCTCTGCTTTTCAGATAGTCATACCACCCAAATACATTAGCAAATATTATCTACCATATCTCTGATTTATATTGGCGTCATCTTTTAATTGTCATTTAATTTATTTTGGACGTTAGAAGGCTTACAGGTGTAATAACGATTTTCCAGATCTACAAGAAAATTTTCCAAACTAATTTTTTAGGGACCACTTCAGTTCTGAAGGGGATTATAAAGGCCTATATATTAGAAACCGCCAATAAATCGCCCCATTTTCACACCTGCACCACTTGCATAATTCAAAACAGTATTTTGGAAGTTTGTTAACCTTTCAAGCACTTCAGGGGAACTTTTTTTGATATTTTGAGGACTAATTAATTGTGCTGCTTTTAGGATGGTTATATGTTGTTGTGATTTTTAACTTTAATTAATTAAAAGTTATATATTATTTTTTGTATTATTGTGATCATTTTGGATTATATAATAATTTTTTTCGGATAATCTATTGTTGTATACGACCTGTAAGGTCTTGGATTTAATACATTCATTTGGCCCTAAAGTTAACATATTTACAAGGGGTTCAAGGAGAAAATGCATATCACAGTTTGTTATACAATTTTTCCTGAGCAGAGAAATTACACCCACATGTGGGTGTAAATTGATGTTTGAGCACACGGCAGAACACGGAAAGGAGGGAGTGACACTGGGTGTTTGAAAAGCAGATTTTGCTGGAATAGTTTTCAGGTGTCATGTCTCATTTGCACAGCCCCTAGAGAACCAATGCAATGGAAACCCTCCAAAAGGACCCCATTTTGGAAACTACACCCCGAACTACACACAGAATTTATTAAGAGGTATAGTGAGCATTTTAACCCCACAGCTATTTCACAGATTTTATTAACATTGGAATGTGTAAATGAAAAATTACTAGAACATCACTTTATCCCCAAAGTTTTCATTTTCACAAGGGATTAAAGGAGAAAAAGCACCCCACAGTTTGTTAAACAATTGCTCAAGAACATGGCAATACCCCATATATAGTCGTAATCTGCTGTATGGGTTCATGGCAGGGCTTGGAAGGGAAAGAGTGCTATTTGGCTTTTGGAGGGCAGATTTTGCTCGAATAGTTTTCAGCCCCTAGAGTACCAATAGCAAGGAAACCCCACAAAACTGACCCCGTTTTGGAAATTTCACCCCTCACAGAACATATAGTTTAGTGAACATTTTCACCCCTTAGCTGTTTCACAGATTTTATTAGCATTGGGACGTTAAAAAAAAAAAAATACTTTTTATATTCAATTTTGTAATGTCCGAGGGGGCGTTCCTTACCGCCCAGCGATGACACTGAGCTGTGAGGAACGCCTCCCCAGTACAAAGCTATGGACGATGGGTGTGTGTGTGTGTGTGTGTGTGTGTGTGTGTGTGTTCCTCACAGCCCAAGTAGACTGTCAGGAAAGCCCTTCTGACGATGGGCAGAAAATTATCGCCACCGATATGTGCCTGAGGACATGAAAGTTCTTTTTTAAATCATGGAAAAAGCATGGCTGTAAATGATTGCCAACCTTGTCATGCCTGCAGAATATGTAAAAACCGTCAAAAGAAATAGGCAGGCAGGAGCAGGTCACTTGTGGTGTGCTGTGTACTCATGCTTAGCCTGCACATTCTACACACTCTAATAGGACTTACATAGTAGGGCTCTGCTTCCCTTTCAGTGAGTTCATCCTGGTATAACGTGAAACATGTTGGGATTCGCCCAGACCAGACATCTCGGAGCACATCCTTGTCATCTGTCATTCTTCCAGTAGTTTGGCCAGCACATACAGATCAACTGGGTTCATTCACCACTTATAAGACACACATGGGATCTGAAAGATAGAATACTTATTAATTGTACGTTAGAGTGACACATCAGGGAGCACACTTAGGCCGTGTTCACACATAGCTAGAGTCATATACCGCAGGGCTGACCGGTGCTCTGTTCTTTACGTACGTGTTATTAGGGTTGCCCGTCGGGCGTTCTGCACGATAAGACGCGATGGCCTATGCAGCTTACACACAATGGAGCAGAACGCCACTTCAATGGGGCTTTGGTTGGTTTGTTTGTTTCAAGCGGAACTTACAGCAAGCTCCATATTACACAGGGTACAAGGTAGATGCTATTTCCTAGTGTGCTAAAAGGACCTACGATAACGTCATCACCATGTGACCAGACTTCTAGGTGGGCGGAGCCGCATGTCTGAGGTGACACTGGTAGAACTGACAAGGGGAGGGGAACATAGGAGATGCTGTCTGAGTGGGAAAGAGGGAAGCATTTTAGTGGAGATTGAGCAAGAGGGGCACACGAGGGAGCAGGCTTTATGTGGAACAGGGGGACATGAGGGAGCAGGCTATATGTGGAAGAGGGGGGCATGAGGGAGCAGGCTTTATGTGAAAGAGAAGGACATGCGGGAGCAGGCTTTATGTGGAAGAGGGGGACATGTAGGAGCAGGCTTTATGTGGAAGAGGGGGGCATGAGGGAGCAGGCTTTATATGGAAGAGGGGGACATGAGGGAGCAGGCTTTATGTGAAAGAGGGGGGCATGAGGGAGCATGCTTTATGTGGCGGGGGGACATGGAGCAGTCTGTGTGTGATAGAGATATAGACGTGCTGGTTGTGTGAGGAATGGAAAAAGAGGGACATTGGGGAGTAGGCTCGCTTTAAAAGAGTTTTCTAGGCTAAAAATATTGATGATCTATCCTAAGAATAGGTCATCTGTATCAGATTAGTGGGGTTCCAGTACACAGCACCCCCACCAAACAACTTTTCAGCAGCTGATACAGGGACTGGAGCAGGAAGCAGATAGTGTTCTTATCGGTCTATTGGTCAGATCAGGTACTGCAGATAAGTTCCAATTTATTTGAATGGGAACTGAGCTACAGTGACTCATTTCCATCACTAAACAGAGAATACAGCTGCCTGCTTCCTGCTCCATTTTATATGCATTCTGTTTTGCATTGTGAGATTAGCTGATCGATGGGGGTCCTGGGTGTCAGACCCCATTGATTTGATATGAATTACTTTTCTTTAGGATAGATCATCAATATTTTTAGCCTGGAAAACCTCTTTAACGCCTTAATAGTAAATATGGTGGCCGCTCTGTTCTGTACAGTGGAGAACTGGCACTAATGCAACTCTGCGGGTATTTTAATTTTTTATGGGCCTGATCCCCTTTCCAGTTATATGACAGATCCATGACAGCCAGGAGCTTTATGAAGGCTCCCAAGGCTTGTCTTCACTAGATCTCTATTGAGGGTTTGTTATGGATGTGGGTGAAAAGTGTTGCATGAGGGGAATTTGTAGCTTAGAAGTTTATATGTAAGTTAGCTCTTATTCTTTAAGTAACATTTTGTTTTCTCTGAGAACATACAAATGGTGCAGCAGGAATTAAAGTTTGTCAGTTAGCATTTTGCTCTTGGTGACAGGTCCTCTGTAAACCTGTAACAGTCACATTAAAATTGCAAAAACCCGCCCAAAAATGTCACCTTTTTTATTGCAGATTTTGAACTTATGTGCATTTTAATTCTTTAGTACTGTAACTCAGTTTAGCTTTAAATGAGTAACATTCTATCCCTGTATTACAGCTTTCATAGCGTTTGAAATTTTATTTCAGTATATCTTTATTACACCTTGTACTTTGTGGGTACATATGAGTTTTTGCTCAGTTTTTATTATGTTTTGTTTTTGAGAGGTGAGATGAACAGAAAACAACAATTCTGGCTTCTGAATTTTAAGGACTATGGCATTTATCATGTTGAATAAATAATGTACTAATTTTATAGGTTGTTACAGATGTGGTAATACCAATTGTGTTTTATTTTTATTTTTTTCATTAACAAGGGGTGTGATGATACGACTCTCAGATATGAATTTATGGTATTAATACCGGTCTATATTACTACACAGTGGGGGTTTTTGCCTAGGATCAAAAATAGTGGGGCAGCTGGAATGCGGTCAGTCTAATCTATAGCCAAGGCCTATTGTCCTGTCCCTGAAGCAATTAGCATACATATGCTAGCCTTGTTATTGACACAAGGGGAACATGCTAAAGAAGTGTATTGGAAGGCTGTAAGTAAACTCAACCCAGACTCCTGGTTTGCAGCCAGTTTTACTTCAAATGGTTTTATGACAATATCTGGCCTGGGGAACACCTTACAGTCGCCCTGATAAATTCCCCATATGCACCAGGTCAAGGCACACGCTCAGAATACACACGTCACAGTTCAAAGTCCGGCAAAGGTCCAGGCACTGATCTCCTTACCTAAAGGGAGTTGGGGTGTCAACCTGGGAGTCTACGGGTTGGGGATCTTGCCACAAACCCTATCATACCGCCGGCCCGACTCTACAGTCATCGGGCAAGGAATTATAAAAGGGAAATATTATTCTAAGATATTTAGAGAGGGGGGTGGGGCTCCTCCCCCTGGTTACCTCACTCAGGGAGGAGACCAGGGGAGGTAAAAGGTCTCAGTCCAGGTTGGGATGGTCTCTTTTGTCTTCTGTCTTTTGAGATGTGTTGTTCCTGAAGGAGAGATGTAGGGGAGGTCAAGTTGGAGACTCCCACCATGTGCTCGACGATGCGGCCTAGCATTGAGGCCTGAGACCCTTTGTTAACCTGGAAGAGATGTAGCAGCATGTAGGAAACACATGCTCTG
The DNA here is from genome assembly GCA_947044405.1 of Leptodactylus fallax. Lineage (NCBI taxonomy): Eukaryota > Metazoa > Chordata > Amphibia > Anura > Leptodactylidae > Leptodactylus > Leptodactylus fallax. Next base: position 9,155,821 of record CAMRHE010000024.1, read on the forward strand.
TACCTTGCTTAAGAACGAACCCTGACACCTACCCCATGGGCTCAGAGAAATGGACTATCTACTTGTTCTGGGAATTTGTCTTTTGTATTCTGTTCTGCTGAAAGTCATTTGGATAGCACTGCCCAGGGTGGTACCCCTGGAATAGCATGCCTGGATGCATGTTTTTGGACTTTTGAAGTACGTGCCCTGAGCTCATCATCCTCATCGTCTCTGGCCAGAGAACCAATCACAGACTAGTGTTGGTAATATGTTCTTTTCCTCCTGTTATTCCAATTTTTATTTTGTGTACCGTGTCATGTTGCTTTCCACTTGTATTTGCTTGCTAATCGCTGCATGTGTTCTCTGTATGTGTTAAGTGTCTAGTACCGACCCATTTAGGGGTCAATAAATATATAAAATTTAGAAAGCTCGACTTTGTATTATCCTATCGGCCCAGAACACTCATGGGAGGTGGGTGTGAGATGATTGAAGCGATCTCAGGTGTGCCGGAGGTGGCTTCGGCAGGACGAGATCCTTCACAAGGGAAAACAAAGTCTATTCATGTTTTTTTCTTTAAAATAACAGGTGCTGTGGTCAGCATTGACCAGAGCATGTAGGAGGTTAAAAGACAGGGTGCTTTCAGGTTCATGGTATCACCTCCCTATCTGAAGTGACAAGAGAATAAAAAAAAAAAAATCATTCTCTTCTCCCTGTACACTGTCAGTTTCAAGTGTTCTACCGTACACTGGTTGAAGTAAAAGCTACAACTATAGGCAGCCCTGCTTTAACCAGTAATATCTAAATCTGGGTGGGTTACCAGACATGTTTTTAATATACTGAATTAACCTGTCTAAATTCCTTTTAATAGATAACAATCTGTAAAGTTTTCACTAGTAGCACTCTAAGCATTGGCATGGAGAGTCTGTCCCATACGCCTGTACTCAATGAAGTATATAGAGCTGCAGCATTTGCCGTTATACAACCGGAGTGTCACATGATAGCTGAGATTCTTAGCTTTCAAATTCTGCCAATATTGCAGCCCTGGCTATAATATAATCAGAGATATTGGGAATGTGATTTTATATGCAGCTTCAACTGCTGCATATATTGCTCAAATTCTGTGCTTTTAACTTGTGATATCCCAGGTTATTTTATAGTTAAGACTCGCAGCTTTCATGTGATACCAGAACCATTTTTCTAGGTTGCATAAAACCAGAGAGACAGCCATTTGTGATGACCATTCCCCCTTTGACCAATGCTACAGTTCTACATTAGTTGAATTAAAGTATAGTACAAAAATGTTCACCAAACAACCCCAAACACAACAGCAAATAAATAAAATGGGACTTATACTTTAAAACAAAACCAAGGTCAAAGCTCTATCCCCTGCAGCCCCGGAGTTAGAGCCATTTAAAGTAGCTGCTTTGTCTGCAGTTTCACTGTACGTCTCCTGCTAAGGGTAAACTAATGTACTTTTAATTCTTCATATTATAACATTTCTGGTCTCATGAATGTGGACTTTGTTCCCCTGTACTGGAATTTTTATTAGCTTGGGGCAGAATTTTGATATGCAAGGTAATGGTAATCATAGTGTCAAGTACATTCAAACATTTTGTCCTCTGTCTAAATAGGGATACATCATATAAAGTTCATGGCACATGTTGTTATGATGGTGTGACCTACCATGTTAGGAAGTGTTCCATTTCATATTCCATCTGACATTTGGCATATATCATCATTTATTCATCATATATATTGCAAATGCCTCCTTGCTCATGTGTTTAACTTGAGCTTACCTTTATATTTATGGTGCCTATTATTTTTCATTTATGAATGTTTTTGTGTATTTGGTTTCAATTCACATGTTGCGTTCATATATATTTATTTATGCCTGAGATTTATGCTTGTGCTTGTTATTTGTGAAGGATCTTGTGTCTCCCTCTTACCTCTTGTGTCTCCCTATTTCCTTATAGAATGTAAGCAGGGCCCTCACTCCTATTGTTTGATATGTTTATGTCTTTGTCACATTGTAATGTCTCATATTGTCTGTTCATGTGTCCTCTGAATTGTAAAGTGCTACGGAATAGTTGGAGCTATATAAATAAAATTATTGTTATTATTAAGGATCTCATTTTGATCATACTCACCCCCCTGGTCAAAATGACTGTTATTGTGAACAGCTAAGCAAGTTGAAGATTAAATGATCTTTAAAAGGCATAAAGTTAAAGATTAAACTTTTATATAATTTTAAGCAATATCAGTGTATTATTATGTTTGAGTACAATTTTAGAGTGAAAAAGGGAAAGAAGTACCTTGCAAAAGTTCGGGAACCCTTGTAGATTTGTGTGCTCAGATAACTTTGACCAAGGTCTCAGACCTTTATTATCCAGTTAGGGTTATGGCTTGTTCACTATCATCGTTAGGAAAGGCAAATTGATGCAAATTTTACAGATTTATAAATACCCAGCCTCCTCTAACCTTTTGCCAAAAAACAGCAGCCATGGGTTGTTCTAAGCAGCTGCCTAGCAACTCTGAAAATGAAAATGGTGGAGGCCCACAAAGCCGGAGAAGACTATAAGAAGATAGCAAAGCATTTTCAAGTTGCCCTTTCCGCAGTTCAAAAAGTAATTAAGAAATGTCACTTAACACGAACAGTGGAGGTCAAAGATAAGGTCTGGAAGACCAAGAAAAATTTCAGAGAGCTGCTCGTAGGATTGCCAGAGTGGCAAATCAGAACCCCCCGCTTGCCTGCAAAAACCTTCAGGAAGATTTAGCAGACTCTGGAGTTGTGGTACATTGTTCTATTGTTCAGCGATACCTGCACAAATTGGCCTTCATGAAAGAGTCATCAGAAGAAAACCTCTCCTGTGTCCTCACCATAAAATTCAGCATCAGAAGTTTGCAAAAGAACATCTAAACAAACCTGATGCATTTTGGAAACAAGTCCTGTGGACCGATAAGGTTAAAATAAAACTCTTTGGCTACAACGATCAAAGGTATGTTTAGAAAAAAAGGGCACATAATTTCAGGAAAAGAACATCTCTCCAACCATTAAGCATGGGGGTGGATCAATCATGGGGTTGTGTTGCAGCCAATGGCACGGGGAACATTTCACGGGTAGAAGGAAGAATGGATTCAATTAAATTTCAGCAAATTCTTGAAGCAAACATAACACCATCTGTAAAAAAGCTGAGCTTGAAAAGAGGATGGCTTCTACAAATGGATAATGATCCTAAACACATGTCAAAATCCACCATAGACTACCTAAAAAGGCGCAAGCTGAAGGTTTTACCATGGCCACAGTCCCCTGATCTGAACATCATTGAAAATCTGCGGCTAGACCTCAAAAGAGCAACACAATTATATCATACTTTTTTCCATTTTGTTTTTACAGCGTTCACTCTGCATTAAAAATTACATGACAGCTTTGTCCTGCGGGTCATTACAATTACGGCGATACCATATTTATTTTGATTTTTATTATGTTTTACCGCTTTTACAAATAAAACTTCATTTTTTGAAATGAACGATTTTTCCTAGGGTCACCGTATTCTGACGCCTATAACAGTTTTTACTGTACTGTTGACGGAGATATCTCCAGGCTCTTTATTTGCAGGACAAGTTGTACTTTTTATTGGTACCAATGTTTGGTATGTATGACGTTTTGATCACTTTTTATTGTTATTTTTTGGAGAAAGCAAAGTGACCAAAATATGTTAATTTGTGCATTGCAGTATATTGGTTTTTTTTACGGCGTTGAGTATATGGAATATATAACGCTATTTTTGGATAGTGGGGGTTTATACGCATGTGGGGGATACCTAACATGTTTGTTTATTTTTGTTTACATTTTTATATATATATATATAATTATTATTATTATTTTTTTTTTACTTTTTATTATGTATATTTTTATTTTTGTGTGTTTTTGTCTCACAAGGGGACTTTAAGCTGGTATCTCAGATCCCCTGTGCAATGTTCCTATGGGAACTGTGCACAGACAGTCAGGAGGCCGTGACCTGCGATCTTATCACGGGGGGGTCCGACGGAGGGGAGGGGCAAACTTGCCCCCGGACCCCCTGGATGCCGTAATTGCTATTGATCATAGCATTCAGGGGGTTAATCTGTCGGAGTCAGAGTATCTTCCGACTCCAGTGGCTGGTCCCAGCTCTCGACTGTGTAACACAGCCGAGAACAGGATTTAATGGTGCAGGTACAGCTTCTGTGCCTGCAGCATTACAGCGCCGTACTTTTACTGAGCTGAGTGTTAACTATATGCTTAGCTTGACGTATTAGTACGGCGCAGAGCAGGAATGAGTTAATACAGGGTTTTTTTATCTTTCACTCTAAGATGTTCCCAGGCTAGGTCTGAGGTTCTCAGCGGTTTAGGCGCCTGGAGGCTCCTCTGAATCAGGGTGAACTGCTGTGAGACTAGCATGGGCTAGCTAGCTGTCTGAAGAAGAAGATGCCATGGGTACTTGCAGAACATGCGGCTATAGCCCAGCTTTCTCCAGCGCACAGTGTGCATGCCTAAAAGATTCAGGAGCAGTAGCAAGCTCAGTGAGATGGCTGGAAGAGTACTTGAGAGAAGAGATTGCTGATGATGCAGGTATGTATGTCTCATCAAGGTGAGAGCGGAGCTCCCAGTCCAGGATTGCCCATTTAAACTTGCTGATGCTAACACTGTGCCTGGCAAGCCGGAACCTCAGAGATTTAAGGTAAAATGCCCTTCTTGGGCTTCCCTGGTCTGTTTTCCTCATGTATGGTGTATTAAGAGAGTCCTTTCTATGTTTGCATATGTTCAGTGGTAAAAAGCTCTTAAGATGTTACCTGATGACCACGTGCCTGACATATGTATAGTTTGTACTCAGAGCCAAGCCTCTCCTACTAGTCCTCATGCATCTTCTAAAACTAAGCACAAGACTAAAACTGAGTGCTGCATTAGTTTTCTCCATCACCTTCCTGAGGATTACCCCTCCAACATATGTAGTGTTTGCATGCATATTTCTGAAGTTTTGCAAATGACTGATAAGGAAGCCAAAAAAATATTTTCGTTTTTAAAATCATATAAAAAGAATTCAAGCGGGATTTTGCTGAATTGTTTCATTCCTCTAACTCAGGGGTCTCAAACTCGCAGCCCACGTGCCAACTGCGGCCCTCGGGACAATAGTTTGCAGCCCCCACCACAATATCAAAGTTTAATGTTAGTGCGGCCCGAGTTTGATACTAATGGCACCAGGGGCGCACTGTCTGGGGGTGGCATTTTTTACAATCTAATGTAAACCAGCCCAGGACAGGCCGCTTTAAAAAAAACAACGCTGAGCGGGGCCTGTCCTGTGCTGGCTTATGAGCTGTCCGCATCACAGCGCAGGCACCGATATAATGACGTCATCGCGCCTCCTCCACTAAGACATAGACGTCTCGGACAAGAGGAGGAGGCGGCGGCTGCATCAAGGCATCGCAGGTAGGTGAGGATAAGTTTTTTTTTATTTATATAAATAGGCCGTTACCTGCTGGAGTATCCTCGGCAGGTCACGGCCTATTTATTTCCCTACCCGGCGTCTGCTCGTGGCCGCCCCCACTTCCCCTTCTGCTATGGGACGCAGAAAGGGAAGTGGATGCCGCTGTGAGCAGCTGCGGGCATCGGTAAGTGAGGCCGTGGGCCTCAAATACTACTATTATTATACTCCGGGGTCTTTTTAGACCCCGGAGTATAATAATCGGAGACCCAGGGGAGGTGACGGAACATAAAAACCAATGCTACTCACCTCTCCTGCAATCCGCTGTCACTCCGAGCAGGCTTGGGTGCTCTGGTGATGTCATCAGGTCGCGTCGCCGGTCTCATCACGTGACTTAATTAGACAGGGCCGAAAGCTGCTGGGAGTGCTATGGTTTCCAGTAAAGGTAAGTAACACTGGTTTTTATGTTTGTTACCTCCCCTGGGTCTCCGATCATTATACTCTGGGTTCTGAAAAGAACCCAGAGTATAATAATAGTTCTTGGGTGGGCAACTATGGGGCACAATACCATGTGCAGGGGCCACTATGGAGCCTAATACCAGTGTTGGGGCCACTATGGAGCATAATACCGTGTGCAGGGGCCACTAGGGAGCATAATACAAGTGCAGGGGCCACTAGGGAGCATAATACAAGTGCAGGGGCCACTAGGGAGCATAATACAAGTGCAGGGGCCACTATGGAGCATAATACTGTATGCAGGGGCCAATATGGAGCATATTACCGGTGTGGAAAATCTGATGCGGCCCAGCCTCACCCAGACTCTACCTCCAGCGGCCCCCCGGGTAAATTGAGTTTGAGACCCCTGCTCTAACTCCTTTGAGGGAGAACATCAAACATCAGAATTAGATTCTGATGATAGTGATTTCTGAAGATAACTATTTGTTTAAAAAATAAAATTCTGTTAAGTTAATTAAGAATGTTAAAAAAATTATGCAAACAGGACAGGCTGTCTTGTCTTCTCTGGACAGGGAGAGTCTGTTTTATTTCCCCAAAAGAAAGTCTACAGTCCTTTCTGTGCATCCGGTCTTGAAATCCATTATGGAGATGGAGTGGAAATTTCTGGTTAAAAGATGTGAATTTGGTTCCAGGTTTAAAACCATCTACAAATTAAATCCTCGGGAATGTGAAGCTTGAGAGGAGCCAACCAGAGTTTATCCAGCATTTGGAAACCTCTCTAGAAAATCTTTTTTTCCAGCAGATGATTCATATCTTCTTAAAGATCCAATGGACCGCAAAGTTGATATATTTGTTAAGAAAGTATATGTATCCTTAGCAGCTTTATCTAAAGCCGCGATGGCAACCATTCCTGTGTCCAGGGCTTTGAGATTATGGTTAAGTCAGTTGGAACGAGACATTCAAGATGGCGTTCCAAGGGAAGAGCTAATGGAGCAACTTTATTCACTGAAACTTGCTGCACACTCTTCTTCTGACTTTCCCTTAGATACCTTAAGAATAGCCGCAAAGAATCTTGCAGTTAGCAGTGCAGCAAGACGAGCCATATGGCTAAAGCCTTGGGCAGAAGAAGCTACATCAAAATATAATCTATGTTCTATACCCTTTGAACCTGAAAGACTGGATCAGCTTTTGGAAGATAAGACAAGAGCCCTTTCCTCAGACCAATAGAAGCTTTAAGCCTCTCTTGCGTTATCAAAGAAGATACGAATTGTTCCTGAAAAGAGGGAATAATAGACAAATTGATCGAAGTAGACCCTATCAGAAATTCAGGACCACTGTGTAAGAAAAATTTAAGAAAAAACATGAATACGCTAGGGTTGGTAAACAGGATTTTTGACATCAGATGTCAAGTGGAGGTTGTTTACAAAAATTTTTTCCTGCATGGTGCAGCATCACCACAGACAAGTTGGTATCATAGAAAAAGGATACCCAAAAATGCCATTTTCTTCTGAACAAGCAAGAAATTCCACATGTTTTTCCTCTGATTTTTGGTAAAAAATGCCATAGAAGAAGTCACAGAAGAGGAACAATGTTATGTAATTTATTCAAGAATTTTTCCAGTCCAAAAGGTCGACAATTCCTGGAGACTGATCATAGATCTCACATCCCTGAATCACTATGTGCTGAAAACTCACTTCAATATGGAAACAATAATGTCAGTTACAGCATCCCTGGACCTGAAAGATGTGTATCTGCATGTTACCATCCATCCTGTTTCAAAAAATTTCTGAGGATAGCGATCAATCATTCACTACCACTTCAAAGCACTCCCTTTTGGTCTTACTTCTTCTCCAAGGGTCTTCACCAAAGTGGCAGTAGTAGTAGTAGTAGTAGTAGTAGCAGCTCTATTCAAGTTTTTCTAGACGATTGGATGATAGCCGCACCATCAGCATCTCTTGTGCAAGATCATCTCAATGTAGTCATCAAGCTTCTCAAAGAACTTGGATTCCAGATAAGCCGGGAGAAGTCCCACTACTTATTGCCAGAAACTTTTAAAAAATTTTCTGGGCTTCAGAATAAACACAGAGTTGCAAGCACTTTTTCTTCCTCAAAAGAGAATTTAAAAAATTCAAGCTGCAGTAAAAATTCTAATCAAATCCCCACTATCTACATTTCATCGAATCATGAAAACTTTGGGGTTATTAGTAGCCTCGATAGATGCAGTACCTTGATCTATGGTACACAGCCGGAGTCTCCAACACAAGATGCTTTGTCATTGGAATGGAGATATGAAGAGGATGCTTACAAAGATAAGTTTAGATCAAGCTACAAGGGAAGACTTAAAATGGTGACTCAATCCATACAACCTGGAAAAGGGAAAATACCTTCAGTTCAAGGAGTCACTCATCATAACCACAGATGTCTCTCAGAGTGGTTGGGGTGCTCATCTGCAAACCTTATGGGCACAAGGCCTATGGGACAAATTGGACAGATGTCGTTCTTCAAATTTTCGAGGACATTGATCCAGGACAAATCTGTACTAATTCAAACAGATAACCAGGTAATAGCCTATTATTTGATCAAGCAGGTGGAACCCGAAGCAAGTTACTAATGACAGAATGCAAAAAGATTTCTCAATTGGAAGAATATGCCCTGTTTCGTTTGCACAAAAATAGTGTAACTTTTTGATTTCTGCACCACTCACTCCACTTTTCAAAAGTTGATATGTTTAGCCTGTCTATCTGTCTTTTCTCCAGTTTTATCATCTCATTGTTTTTAAAAAGTTGCAAAAAAGAGTTCTCTCCAGTCAGTGAGTGACGTAACATTTCAGGACAGACGTGTCAGATTTAGATAGCTGTACCTAATTTTCAAATATCTTGTAAAATTTGACAAATTTGACACAAACTATGCCAATGTAAGTAAAAAACTGACCCTTTCCCCAACATCTGCCGTAATAGTACGGCAGATGTCAGATATTTCAATATGGCAGCCTCTCAGGAGCTGAGTGGCATCTATAGCCACCGGATCTCCTCTATATTGTCCAGCGGAGACCTGACGCCAATGCCCGCACTGATTGCGGTATTAGCCCCCTGGCACCTTGGTCAAAGTTGACTAAGGCACCATTTTCACAACAGCCATTTTGTGGTGGTTCACTGGCCCTTGGAACGAGATCCATGGGCCGGCGATCCATTGCCATGACATATGGGAGCCTATTGAAGGCTCCCAGGCTTGCTTGCAATGCACTTCTACTACAGGCTGCTCGATGCAGCCTGTAAAAGAAGTGCTGGTATTTCACAATGCATTAGCATTGCAAAGCATTTTATTAGTGATCAGATCCCCTGGGATTCAAGACCCTTAAGGGGTCTAAAAATTAAATAAAAAAAAAAAATATTAAAAATTTAAATCACCCCCCTTTCCCTAGAGCACATATAAAAGTACATAAAAAAAGTGAAACATACACATTGTGTGTCCCTGTGTCTGAAAATACCCGGTCGACAAACTTATAAAAATATTTTTCCCACACGGTGAATGCAATAGCTGGAAAAAAAAATCAAAAGAATAAAAGCACGTTTTTTTTCCCCTCTCATAAATATTTGAAAAAAAAAGCGGTCAAAGCAACAGACATTCACCAAAATGGTAAAAATAAAAAGTACATCTGGCCCCACAAAAAAAAGACACCTTATGTATCCCTGTACAAGGAAAAATAAAAAAGTTGAGGTTGTCAGAATATGGTCTCCAAGAAATTTTTTTCTTGCAAAGTTTTAGATTTTTTTAAGGGGTTAAAATGTAAAAACCAAAAACCTTAAGGTTAAATCTCCCCCCATTGTGCTTCATGTTAGTGTAAATTTTGATCAATATGTTTTGTGTTTATTTATGAAAGAAACTTGGTGAAAAAAAAAAATCAAACTATACATGATACAGTTTTACGTCCTGGCTGCCTGGGCCTTAAAGCAAAGCGGGCATCGGAAGCTGGTGTTAGCTGTAACTGCCAGCTAATACCTGCTCTAAGGGGCGGGTTTAACCCCTTAGATGACGGGGTCAAACATGACTGCGGAATCTAAGGCATTGCGCTATAATAATGTCTGCATAGGCTGACTTCCTCTATACATTGCAAAACATAAGTATTGCAGTGTATAGTACGTCAATCAGAGCATTGCTGGTACAAGTCCCTTACGGGGACTGCAAAACAAAGTGTAAAAAAATAAATATAGTATGTTAAAAAAAATTAATAAATGAATAAAGCTCCAAAAATGCCAATTTTCTATATAAAATGAATTATATAAAAAAAAAAAACTAAAAATTAATAAAAACAATACATATTTGGTAATATGTTGTGCCCAACTTGTATCAGAGATGAACCTTTCAAAAGCTGTTGTATCCAGGATACCTACTTAACAGTTTGTGTCTCTGCTGACACAAGCTAGGCTCAACAAGCACTGAAATGGCGTATCTCTGGAAAAACTGCAATTTTCACTTTTCATTATCAGCTGCGTATTCATTTATATATACACATGGACAAAATTGTTAGTACCCCTCGTTTAATGAAAGAAAAACCCACAATGGTCACAGAAATAATTTGAATCTGACAAAAGTAATTTGCCAAACTACATGTTGACAAGCCACAAAGCTTCTGGGAGAATATCCTATGGACAGATAAGACAAAAATCGAAAATTTTGGCAAGACACATCAGCTCTATTTTCACACTGTCCCTACTGTGAAACATGGAGGAGACTCTGTTATGTTCTGGGGCTGCTTTGCTGCATCTGGCACAGGGTGTCTTGAATCTGTGCAGGGTACAATGAGTTCTCAAAATTATCAAGGGATTCTAGAGAGAAATGTGCTGCCCAGTGTCAGAAAGCTTGGTCTCAGTCGCAGTTCATGGGTCTTGCAACAGAATAATGACCCAAAACACACCGCTAAAAACACCCAATAATGGCTAAGAGGAAAACATTGGACTATTCTGAAGTGGCCTTCTGTGAGCCCTGACCTAAATCCTATTGAGCATCTTTGGAAGGAGCTGAAACATGCCGTCTGGAAAAGGCACCCTTCAAACCCGAGACAACTGGAGCAGTTTGCTCATGAGGAGTGGGCCAAAATACCTGTTGAGAGGTGCAGAAGTCTCACTGACAGTTAAAGGAATCGTTTGATTGCAGTAATTGCCTCAAAAGGTTATGCAACAAAATATTAAGTTAAGGGAACCATCATTTCTGTCCAGGCCTGTTTCATGAGTTTTCTTTTTTTAAACATTCTGTTGAAGCATGGTTGAAAAGCAATGCCTGACTTTCATTTCTTCATTTTCATAGAATTTTTATATATTATTACTTTAGTCAGATTCAAGTTATTTCTGTGACCATTGTGGGTTTTTCTTTCATTAAACGAGGGGTACCAACAATTTTGTCCATGTGTGTACATACATACATAGTGAATGGAACATAATTTCTGTGACATCAGACCATTAAAAATTAGCTGTAATGACTGCACCTGCTGGCTTACTACCTCTAAAATAAGGCATCTTTTTTTGCAGTGCCAGATGTACTTTTTAGTTATACCATTTTGGGAAATTGCTATTGCTTTGATCACTTTTTATTCAAATGTTTATCAGAGGCGAAACAGTTAAAAAACGGCGGTTTTTCACGTTTGTTTTTTTTTTTCTCACTACAGCATTTACCGTAGACTAGATTTGTAGACCGGGCATTTTCGGACACAGGGATACCTAATGGGTATGTTTTTCACAGTATTTAAGTACTTTTATATGTGTTCTAGGGAAAGGGGAGTGATTTGAACTTTTAATATTTTTTATTTTTTTGCATTTATTAGACCCCTCAGAGGTCTTGAACCCCGGGGGTCTGATCAATAACACAATGCATTACAATGCTAATGCATTGCAATGCTTTGCAAAAAAACGGCTCTTCTATTGCAGGCTGGATTGAGCGATCAGCAATAGAAACTAATGAAAGACAGGCCTGGGAGCCTTCACAAGGCTCCCGGCTGTCATAGTAACGGGACGCCGGCCCCGGAACTTGCTCTGGGTGTCGGTGATCCCTGGCAAAATGGCGGCGCCTGAGAGCCGCTCGTAAAATGGTGCCTCGGTCAGCTTTGACCAAGGCACCAGAGGGGTTAATGCCATAATTACAGTAGTAATCATGGAGGTGGTGGGTCAATCAGTGGCCTCCAAGCCGAAGATCCAGGAGAGGGCAGGTATCATCTCTTAGACTTCTGGTGTTATGGTTCTGTGTTTTGTTTTTCGGGTTTTGCCTTTTCCTGGTTGCTTGGTGTCATGTGAGTTTCTTGGTTTGGTTTGGTCAGCTTTTTAGCTCAGTCTTTTCTGGACTCTGAGCGGGTCATCTTCTATCCAGCGATCAGCCGGATTCAGCTTTACTGCGTTCCTGAAACCTCAGATCCGGTAACCAGTTCCAGCAGATATTTTTGTGCATGTGAACTATGAGTAAGCAACAATATTAGATTCTAGGCTTCTCACTGCGGGCAAGTGTTTTTGAAGTGTGAACAGACAGGGCTTTTTTGAAATGTTAGTATTTCCCTCTACTAGGCTTTTCGATCTAGCCTCAGTTAGCATCCGTTCCTTCTGATGCCATTTTAGGGAGAATACATGGCCAGAAGTGTACTTTAGTATTTTCTGTAGATAGGAGTCTGTTCACACATGATTTTGATCTGCTACCTGTTTTCGGTGTGGTTCCCTGCAAATCTCTCAGAGAGATGAGCGAATTTCTCAAAAGTTCGATTGGAAGTTCCAAAAAAAATTTGCTTCGATTCGAATTACTTCGTGGCAGATAAACAGCTATTTCCGGGCTGCAGAAAGCTGGGGTAGGCGGGTGGGCGTGAAAATGGCGGAAGACCTTGGATGCCGCAGTTATGTCTTTCTCTCTCTCTCTCTCTCTCTCTCTCTCTCTCTCTCTCTCTCCAGCACGGACAACTTTTATTCATGTGGAAGGATCTGCTAACAAGCAAAGACACGTCTACCCAATCACATCACTAAAGAATATCTTGTGACCATCTGATGTCACAAAGGTCCTTACTAAATATTTGATACCACTTCTGCAGAATCGATTCACTCATCTCTAGTCATCTGTAATTGTTTCACAGCCTTTGCTGGTTTGAATTCCCTGCTGTAGGTTGTGTGTTACTTTCAATGATGTGTTTGTTGCAGTTTATTTTCAAAGTTTATCTTATTCTGTCATGCCTTGTTGTTTGTTCTTCATCACTATTGCATAGTATTTAGTTATATGCTTTATTAATCTCAGTATTTCCTCACATCTGAAGATTTGTGTTGTTTATTTAAATTCCTCATTTCTTTGCTTGCTTTCTATTGCAGGATATTTCCTGTATAGTTTATTGCTGTTTGTTTCTGTGTTAACTAGTACTGCTCAGGTCCCCTGATCGTAACATCTGGATACTCCAAATTTGGGGAAGCTGTGGGGGGGGGGGGAGGTCAACACCCAATCAGAATTAGTGGAATTTAGTGGTCTCGTAGGAGTTGAAGGAGTGAACGAAAATGTCTCTTCTGCAGGGTGACCCAGGAGTGGTCCTGGTAAAGTTGGATCTTGGCCCCATCAAAGTCAAAGTCCTTGAGACGTTGGGCCTTGGAGAGGATGTGTTCTTTCAGAGCAAAGTCATGAACACAGCAAATAACATCACGTGGAGTAGGCCCAGACCCCTTCGAGCGTAGGGCTCTATGGGCATGGTCAAGTTTGATTTTATGAGTAGGGGTTCTTGTAGAATGGTGTTGAAGATTGCTTCCAGGATGACATGTAGGTCCTCCTCCTGCTTAGCCTCAGGTAAACCTTTGACCCTAATATTATTGTGTCATCCCCTGTTGTCTAAGTCCTCAAGATGGTACTGCATTTCTTGAACAGCATGACATTGGGAGTAAACAGAGTCCTGAAGTTGGGAGATATAGGCTCGGGTCTGGTCATAGTCCTCCTCCAGGGTCTCTAGCCTAGAAGCAATATGCTGAAGATCTTTCCGCAAGGTAGATGTAAGGGAATTGCTGGAAGAGCAATTCCCCAGTAGCTGCTGGTGAACCCTGGGGGGAGGGGCACGACAAGACAGTGAGCCCTAAGCTGAACCCCCCCCCCGACCCTGCCCTAGGCAACAGAAGACAACTGGGCAGCAGTCCCTTATTAATATAAGTGACGATACATAACACAAACAAGACGAACAACAAAAAAAGGGAGGTCAGCTAGCCAGGGAGTCAGTACCAATCGAGCAGTGCAGTACAGAATCAAAATCCAAAAGAATAGTTAAAAGTAAAGCCAGAGGTCAGGAATACGTATAGAGATAACAGAGAAAGCCAGCACAAAAGGTAATAGCAAGCGCCAAGGTGAATGTGGGCAAACAATAAATAGGAAGGAAGAACCCGCCCCAGACATGATTGGAAGAGAGGCTGCCAATCACACAGGTAAGGCTAAGATTAACTATTAGAGGAGCAGAGGGAAACCAAGGTGAAAGAGATGGGTGTGGTGGAAAATCAATTACAGAGGTGAGGGAATAGGACAGTGTTCAGATAGTATAAGAAAAACCAAAAGCAAGGAATCCTAGCCGGACACATCTCCTGTGCCGTAGCTTGCGACCTGAGGATGGCACAGAGGCCTAAATGGGCAAAGACATTACAGTAGAAATTTCTCTGTAACTTCAGTAACTAATGGCTAAAAGTTGTGTCTAGTCGGCAGGTAAGCAAGAAGCTGGAGCCAATGCGGTAGCAGGGAGGAGGGAGGCAGTGCACAGTGTTAGTGCAGCCGATGGGATGGATCATGATCCTCAACCTCAGATATAGGATATTCAACATAGAGGGGGTCACCCCTAGGTCTGTGTCACCCCTCCAGGGCTGTGATGGATCACCAAAGCAGACTGCAATGGCGCCTCAGGCAGAGAGGATGCAGGTGTCTGAAGTGGGAGGGAAAGCTCTGCACAGTGCTCAAGGGCAGTATTATCAGGCATGGGCACAGTAGGGGAACCCTGGATAGCAGGACTGACCTGAGGGAGACCCTGGGTTCCTATGTGCCATGAGGAAGAGGCAGGAGGGGAACTGGTGGGATGGCGGAAGCGGGACCACGTGTTCCCCCGGCAGTCAGGGCTCCTGCAGGCACAGCATCTGGATGCGAGTCCCGTGCAGGGACAGAGTGAGAGTGGTGAGTGGAAGCAGACATCCCCAGAGGCTGCAGGGATCCAGTGAAGCCATTGGACCAGTTTTCCTTGATGTCTTTCTTATTCTGCATTGCAGCTCCATTTTAATGAAAATCTGGATTTTATTCTTATGTAAATTAGCTGTAAAGGGCTGTAAGGGCATTTCTTTTGCTGCTGGGGCTTCACTCTCTGCTCTAGATAACCGCCCCCAGCCACCACCCAGCTCTGCCACCACCCAGTGATATCATCCACTTTGTCACTCTTTCTCTGTAGTTAGGGACAGTTATCTGGAGCAAAGAGCAAAGCCTTTGCAGGAGAAGAAATGCCCCTAAAGCCCTTTTTAGCTTATTTATATAAGAATAAAACATACCTCCCAATTTTCAAAGGACAGAATGTGCGACGTGCTATGTGCACCATGGCAAATTTAACCCCACTACTTCCACTTTTACTCTGCCCATTCCCATTCATTTCTCTTTGTGCCCCAAAACAGTATACTGCCTCTAAATTCACCCTGACATGGTATGTCCCCACATTATAATGTCTCCTTCAGTTGCCCTCATAGAATAATGTCCCTCTCCAAATGCAACCACAGTTTAAGGTCCCCTCCAGTTGCCCCCAGCTTAACCCCTTCCCGCCTCAGGCATTTTGCGATTTTCATTTTTGACTCCCTGCCTTCCAAACCACTTAACTTTGTTATTTTTCCATATGCGGGCTTAATGTTAGCAGGGCAAATTGTTCTTTATAATGGTACCATTTAATATTCATTACAATGTACTGTAAAGCTGCAAAAAAAATTCAGAATGTGGTGGAATTGGAGAAAAAGTGCATTTGTTCAACCTTCTTGAACTTCATTTTTATGGCATTTACTGTGCAGCCAAAATGACACATCAGCTGTATTCTATGGGTTGATATGATTCCATGGATACCAAATTTATATAGTTCTATGCACATTTTCACCCGTTTAAAAAGAAATTCAAAACTTTCCAAAAAATTTTTTTTCTTAGAGTCGCCATATTCTGACACCCGTAACTTTTTTATATTACCGTGTACGGGGATGCATAGGGTGTCTTTTTTTGCTAGGCCAGATGTAGTTTTTAGTTAGAAAATGTCTATTGCTTTGATCACTTTTTATTCAAATTTTAACAGTGGAAAAAACGCCAGTTTCTTTTCTTTTTTTTTTTTTTTTTTTTTCCCCTACTAAGTTTGTAGACCAGGCGATTTTGGACATAGGTATACCTAATGATTGTATTTCACAGTATTTTTTTAACTTTTATATGTGTTGTAGCGAAGGGGGGGGGGGTTTATTTTGTTTTACTTTTTTTTTTTTTTTTTATAGTGCATTTAATAGACCACCTAGGCGTCTTGGACCCCAGGGGGTCTGATCACTAATGCAATGCATTACAATGCTAATGAACTGCAATGCATTGCAAAATACCAGCACTTCTATTATAGTCTGCATAGAGCAGCCCGTAATAGAAGAAATGCCGAGACAAGCCTGGGAGACTTCATGGCAACGGATCGCCAACCCCTGGTTTAATTCCAGGGACTGATGATCCTCCCTAAAATGAAGGCGCCAATGTACTGCCAGGAAAATGGTGCGTCTGTCAGCTTTAACCGAGGCGCCTGGGACCTTAATGCCTGCAATCAATGCAGGTACTAATCGTGGGCATTAGCGCCGGGTCATTGCTGTAGATTACAGCAGAAACCTGGCAGTTGTTTGGCTCCTGAGCAGTCGCCATATTTAAATGCCCAACATCCGCTGTAATAGTACGGCGGATGCTGGGAAGGCTTAATGTCCACCTTCAGCTCCCCCCAGTTTAATGTCCCCCTCCAGTTGCCCCACAGTTTAATGTACCCCTGCAGTCGTCCCCACAATATTATGTCCCTCTTAGAACCAAACAAACATAAAAAAACCTAATACTCACTTCTCGCTCCCCTGTTCTGTCAGCCGTTTCTGAAGAGGAGCTGAAGGTGCAATGTAAGTGACGTAATTATATCGCGTCTAGAGCTCCCTGAGCAGAGACGGGAACAAAATGGTGAAATCTGCGTGGTCCTCCGTAAACTCCTGCTGACCAGAGAACCGTTGCTAGTTGACACCCAGAAACTGGAGTCTGGGTTACCTGTTCTCGACTCATCTGGTTAAAGATTAACAGAAGCTATCAGCCACATGAGGGACAATTTTGCAGCATTTTTTCTTTCCAGTGCAGGTTGGGTGGACAGGTAGGATGGCAGAGTCTACATTTTTCATTAGACTTTTATTTATTTTATTTTATTTTTCTTTGGACAATCAAAAGTGCTGTAAAAGTCTCAATGATTAAGTCCTGAGCACTGAAAATGAAAGACTTTATTCCTCAGCATGCTCCATTTTCAATGCTTGCAACTGTCACAGCATTTAATAAAAGCATTATTTATCATTGACTCTGCTTGTGTTTTGCACATGGTTTCTTTAAAGATGGTGTCAGGGAAAGGATCCTCAGTGGTCAAAGTGTAGGTCAACACTTTACCCACTGAGGAGGACTCCCCTGACACAATCTTAAAGAATCCATTATCATCACCTTTGCCTCTGCTTCTCTTTTGCACATGGTTTCATTAAAGAAGGTGTCAGGTACATTTCTTTCAACAATGGTTTTCTTCTTGTAACTCTTCCATAAAGGCCAGATTTGTGGAGTGCACTACTTATAGTTGTCCTGTCTACAGATTCTCCCACCTGAGCCGTGGATTTCTGCAGCTCCTCCAAAGTGCCCATGGGCCTCTTGGCTGCTTCTCTGACCAGTGCTCTCCTTGCTCGATCTGTTAGTTTAGGTGGACGGGCATGTCTTGGCAGTTGTAGAATACTTTTTCCATTTTTGGATGATGGACGCTCCTTGGGATGCTCCTTGGGAAATGCTTTTATAACCTAACCCTGCTTTAAACTTCTCCATAACTTTATCTCTGATGAGTTGCTTGGTCTTCATGATGCTGTTTGTTCACTAGTGTTCCCTAACAAACCACTGAGGCCTTCACAGAACAGGTGTATTTATACTGAGACTAAATTGCTCACAGCTGGACTCTATTAACTAATTAAGTGACTTCTGAAGGCAATTGATTGCACTAGATTTTATTTAGGGGTATCAGAGTACAGGAGGCTGAATAGTTTTGCACGTCGCACTTTTCAGATTTTTATTTGATTAAAATTTTGAAAACCATGTATCATTTTTTGTTCCACTTCAGAATTATGTGCTACTTTGTGTTTGGTCTATCACTTAAAATCTCAATAAAATACATTTAAGTTTGTGGTTGTAAGGTGACAAAATGTGAAAAAGTTCAACGGGTATGAATACTTTTGCAAGCCACTGTATAGGAAGCTCTTATACTTCTCCCTTCTGCTCAACCCACTCCTGACTTTGGCTCAAATAAACACAGCAAGATCTTCAACAAAAAAAGCTGCATTTCTGCAATGTGGGGTCAGTTCACCCAGCAGAATCTGCCTTTGATTTTGAGATTCCGCCCTGATTCAATTTACCATTGTATGCAATGGGAGGCAGAGATCGCAGCAGGATGCTAAATAAATAAGCATTACACCATGGTGGGTTCTCCTCAAATTTCTCTTCAATTTCTGTAGTATACCCTAAGAGGGAACAGTCTTTGAACAGCAGGAAAGGAGATCGTTGCAAGGTGGTACAATGTTGACTTGACAAAATTTCACTTTTGATGCAGTATATAGAATAAGTATATTAATAGGACCAAGGATCTAAATCTTAAATATAAGCACTCCCCAAGTGGGAACAAACTAGTAAAAGTACATGCATTACAACACTTAAGAGAATATAACAGAAAAGTCTACATCCTGATATATCACCAGCTGGAAGGGGAACCCCTACAAATAGGCTATGTCTTGGTCATGCAGCAAATCAACCAGAGGGCCAAGGTAGCAGAGGAGAGATCTTATAGAATAAGATCAAGGTGGCTCAGTATTAAGCACTGTTTCCTTGCAGTGCTTGGATCCTGGGATTGAATCTGACCAAGAGCGACATCAGTATGGAGTTTGAATGTTCTCACCATGTTTGTGTGGGTTTCCTCCCACATGCCAAAAATATATTCATAGGTAAATTGGCTTCCTGTAAAAACAACTTATGCTTTTAGGCGTTGGGGATGAGCACCTGTATGGCAACCACTAACTGCAAAATGCTCCCTGTGCTGTAAAGTCTCCATGAAAAAACTCATTACAAATGTTTATCATTGTAAAAATGTCAGGTGCACACTGTTAAAATCCACATTATTATCTTCCACATGATCTCCTCCTTACATAGTATTATACGCTCCACAGTGGACCCACACACACACTATTATATGCTCTATAGTGGCCCCACATGGTATAATGTGCTCCACAGTGGACCCCACACAGTATTATATGATCCACAGTGGCCTCTGCACAGTATTATATGATCCACTGTGGCCCCTGCACAGTATTATATGCTCCACAGTGGGCCCCCAACAGTATTATACGCTCCACAGTGGGCCATCACACAGTATTATATGCTCCACTTTGGGCCCGCACACAGTATAAAATCCTACTTACCAGCACTCCTACGAAGAGCAGGTAATTAACGTCCTCCTTCTATCATTGCAGGCGCTGATGAATTACATCATCGCGCCTGCGTCGGGGCAGAGGTCACACTCTGCTGTCAGTGTAAGCTGTGGATCCGCTGTCTACACTGACAGTTTTCAGCTGTATGTGCATTTGCACATACAGTTGAAAAAGCATTCGCTCACTAACAGAGGAATCCTGTACAGGATTCCTCTGTTAGTGAGCGATCAGGAAGCCTAGATGGGGCAACGGCGCGTGTGCCAACAGAGAGGGTTTTGAGTACCCCCTCTGGCATGTGTGCCATAGGTTCGCCAACACGGGTATAAGGTCTGGTTCCTTCAACGTCTCAGGCAGCCCCCAGATTCTAATTTTATTGAGTTTGCTCCAGTTTTCTGCATCATCATGCATATGGCATAATTACACAGGTGGACAAAATTGTTGGTACGCATCGGTTAATGAAAGAAAAACCCACAATGGTCACAAAAATAACTTGAATCTGACAAAAGTAATAATATATAAAAATTCAATGAAAATGAACAAATGAAAGTCAGACATTGCTTTTTAACCATGCTTCAACAGAATTTAAAAAAAAAAGAAAACTCATGAAACAGGCCTGGACAGAAATGACGGTTCCCTTAACTTAATATTTTGTTGCACAACCTTTTGAGGCAATCACTGCAATCAAACGATTCCTGAAACTGTCAATGAGACTTCTGCACCTCTCAACAGGTATTTTGGCCCACTCCTCATGAGCAAACTGCTCCAGTTGTCTCGGGTTTGAAGGGTGCCTTTTCCAGACGACATGTTTCTGCTCCTTCCAAAGATGCTCATAAGGATTTAGGTCAGGGCTCATAGAAGGCCACTTCAGAATAGTCCAATGTTTTCCTCTTAGCCATTATTGGGTGTTTTTAGCTATGTGTTTTGGGTCATTATTCTGTTGCAAGACCCATGACCTGTGACTGAGACCAAGCTTTCTGACACTGGGCAGCACATTTCTCTCTAGAATCCCTTGATAATCTTGAGAACTCATTGTACCCTACACAGATTCAAGACAACCTGTGCCAGATGCAGCAAAGCAGCCCCAGAACATAACAGAGTCTCCTCCATGTTTCACAGTAGGGACAGTGTTCTTTTCAAGATATGCTTCATTTTTCCGTGTGTGAACATAGAGCTGATGTGTCTTGCCAAAATTTTTGATTTTTGTCTCATCTGTCCATAGGACATTCTCCCAGAAGCTTTGTAGCTTGTCAACATGTAGTTTGGCAAATTACTTTTGTCAGATTCAAGTTATTTCTGTGACCATTGTGGGTTTTTCTTTCATTAAACGAGGGGTACCAACAATTTTGTCCATGTGTGTATATAATATGCATTGTAGTGTCTTGTTCCTACAGTTCAGCTTTAAGGGAGCTTAGCTCCTGTTTGTAAGAATTTTCTTGCTGCTCCACAAATATCTCCATGTCACTCTCACTAACAGTTTCGAATTGTCCTTCCATGTCAGCCACTGGAGTAGCACAGAGTGTTAACTCGACTCTTTCGAGATTTAATTTTTTTGTGTGCCTTGTGTGATAAGATATCACAGTACAGAGAGTTCTCACACTGCAAAGTGGAACCTCGCAGGGTGGGGGAGATGGCACCGGTGGTGGTAGTGGCAGACATGTATCCATTGCTGCTGCCCGCAGCAAGTAAATACGGTCATCTGTGTGAGAATTATTTTGTATATTGCCAAATGATAAATCCATGGCAATGTGCATTTTTACTAATTTAGGAACGACAGCTTTACATACTCACATGAAAAAGCATCATTCTCTTTTTTGGATAAATAGACTTGATAGTGGCACTGGCAGGTGAAGCTTGCCATAGAGTTTAGGGAGACCACTGCAACTGCCAGTTGCATACACATACTCAGGTGACTTCTGGCCGCTCCCAGTCCACCTCACTTAGCCAGCCCTCCTCCTCCTCTGCCAGTGCTACATGTGTGAGGAGAAGTAAAAGCAGCAGCAACAGCCAGGCCCAATACAATGATGAACTAGAAAATTTTCAGCTCACAGCATCAACCAGAGCCACAACAGACAACTGACCCCAACGGCTGCACCAACAGGTACAGTCATACTTAGAGTGCACCTATACTCCAGCAGATATCTCTGACCCCCATGAAATTCTGGGCCAATAGGTTAGATCAGTGGAAGGAGCTGGCCCAGTTTGCTATGGGAGTTTTATCTTGTCTGGCCTCAAGTGTTATGGCCGAGAAGGTGTTCAGTGCTGCATTGTAACACCTAAACGGATTAAACTGTCCACAAGTAGCATGGAACACTAACTAACCTTTATCAAAATGGATCATGCATGGATCCTCTACACCTCCGATTGATGCCCCCAAATAGTGGTGTCACCGTCCTTTTATCATCATCATCTATTTACTGTACTACTGCTGCTGCTACTGCTTAACAGCTACCACTACTGCCACCACTCAGGCAGACATGGTCCATCATATTATGCCCTGCCGTACTGCCACACATGTTGCCACAGCTGCCTAGTGCCTACCACCACTGCCACTGGGGCCTTGTCCATTACATTCCACAATAGTACACTGTGGACAGGAGGGCCGCTGAAAGATGAGAAAACCCCTTTAAGCATGTGTAGAAAAATATAGACCAATCTTTATCTTGCACACATTGGAAATTAAAACCAATTAAAAACATTGTAGCCTTTATAGGTAGGTGAATACATCAATTTTTACAAGTACCTTCGTTAGCCCCATCAATTATGTTGAATATGATATTAGGATGTTAATATTTGGCTAGTAAAACTCGAAAGTTTATTACCAAGACATTAATTTTGATGATATTTAAGTATAATTCATGATTAAACACTATCCCTCAAATAACAGTGGTTATATGTTATGCAACGTGAAACAGAATAAACCAAAAAAAAGACATATATAAGTATACAATAGTCTCAGTGTGACATCATTTTCAAATTACCACATACAGTGGGTACGGAAAGTATTCAGACCGCTTTAAATTTTTCACTCTTTGTTTCATTGCAGCCATTTGCTAAAAGCAAAAAAGTTCATTTTATTTGTCATTAATGTATGCTCAGCACCCCATTTTGACAGAAAAAAACAGAAATGTAGATATTTTTCAAATTTATTAAAAAAGAAAAACTGAAATATCACATGGTCATAAGTATTCAGACCCTTTGGTGTAACACTCATGTTTAACTCACATGCTGTCCATTTCCTTCTGATCCTCCTTGAGATGGTTCTACTCCTTCATTGTGTTTAATTAAACTGATTGGACTTGATTAGGAAAGGCACACACCTGTCTATATAAAACCTCACAGCTCACAGTGCATGTCAGAGCAAATGAAAATCATGAGGTTAAAGGAACTGCCCAAGGAGCTCAGAGACAGAATTGTGGCAAGGCACAGATCTGGCCAAGGTTACAAAAGAATTTCTGCAGCACTCAAGTTTCCTAAGAGCACAGTGGCCTCCATAATCCTTAAATGGAAGAAGTTTGGGACGGCCAGAACTCTTTCTAGACCTGGCTGTCCAGCCAAACTGAGCAATCGTGGGAGAAGAGCCTTGGTGAGAGAGGTAAAGAAGAACCCAAAGATCACTGTGGCTGAGCTCCAGAGATGCAGTAGGGAGATAGGAGAAAGTTCCACAAAGTCAACTATCACTGCAGTCCTCCACCAGTCGGGGCTTTATGGCAGAGTGGCCTGAAGGAATCCTCTCCTCAGTGCAAGACATATGAAAGCCCGCATAGATGTTTTCCAAAAAACACATGAAGGACTCCCAGACTATGAGAAATAAGATTCTCTGGTCTGATGAGACGAAGATTGAATTTTTTGGCGTTAATTCTAAGCGATATGTGTGGAGAAAACCAGGCACTGCTCATCACCTGCCCAATACAATCCCAACAGTGAAACATGGTGGTGGCAGCATCATGCTATGGGGGTGTTTTTCAGCTGCAGGGACAGGACGACTGGTTGCACTTGAAGGAAAGTTGAATGCGGCCAAGTACAGAGATATCCTGGAAGAAAACCTCTTCCAGAGTGCTCTGGACCTCAAACTGGGCCGAAGGTTCACCTTCCAACAAGACAATGAACCTAAGCACACAGCTAAAATAAAAAAGGAGTGGCTTCGGAACAACTCTGTGACCATTCTTGACTGGCCAAGCCAGAGCCCTGACCTCAACCCAATTGAGCATCTCTGGAGAGACCTGAAAATGGCTGTCCACCAACGTTTACCATCCAACCTGACGGAACTGGAGAGGATCTGCAAGGAAGAATGGCAGAGGATCCCCAAATCCAGATGTGAAAAACTCGTTGAATCATTCCCAAGAAGACTCATGGCTGTACTAGCTCAAAAGGGTGCTTCTACTCAATACTGAGCAAAGGGTCTGAATACTTATGACCATGTGATATTTCAGTTTTTCTTTTTTTAATACATTTGCAAAAATATCTACATTTCTGTTTTTTTCTGTCAAGATGGGGTGCTGAGTGTACATTAATGAGAAATAAAATGAACTTTTTTGCTTTTAGCGAATGGCTGCAATGAAACAAAGAGTGAAACATTTAAAGGGGTCTGAATACTTTCCGTAACCACTGTATGATGTATTATAACTGATATCCAGCTGTATCTTGATATATAGGTAAAAGAATATGAAATCAGTACAGATGACTGCATAAATTTAAGAATGTGAATTATTGTAAAAAATACCTTTCATGTAATTACATTCATACAAATGCCGTCTCTGATACCATATCCTCCAATATACAAGTGTATACATCCTAACGTCTGTAAAAAGTAAGACAACTGCAGTAAATAAATGCCCTATAGCTTTATTAGTTTACCTTTTACATACCTGATTTTTAAAAATATTTATTCATAAAAATATATGGTAATAAAATATTTTACAGTATTCTTATTACTGTTTTCTCTTGTTTTGAACACTTTTGCAATGATATTGCATTGCACCTTTAAGACAAGAAAATGTCATTTCATGCTGCAATGACATCTGTCACCTGGGAGTGGCACTTCCTCAGCTTGTTCTAGAATTTGGGAGGAGCTTAGGGAATAGCTTTGCAACCTCTTACCCAAGTGAGGCCATTTAAAATGAGTTGCCACTAATGAGAGTAAGAGAGCAGTTGCGCTCTCCAGTTTAGTGATAGTTTGACCTGATATCTTGAGAGAGTCTTCCTCAGATCATTGGGCCCCTGAAAGCTTGCAATAATAGACCTTTTGTTTGCTGGGAAAAGTTCTTCACTATCATCTAGTGATGACCTGTATCTACGGCTAAAGCATGTCCTGTATTTTCCCAATAGTAGCAGATTTTCAGGAACCAAGTCTGCAAGGGGATAGAACTGGAGTTACCCTATATTTACCACAGAAGAAAGAATTAGAGGACTAAAGGATGGAATGCTCCTGAATATTTAGTATTTATTTAGCTTACTTATATAGCGCCTTCATATTTCATAGCGCTTTACAGATATTGCAAAGCCTGTTATTGGGTGTGTAATTGTTTGACTGCTGAAGTAAATATTGCCATAAGTTGTTAAACTGCTCCAGATCTCCTGCTTATCATTTGCAGTCAGAAGACTACCACCAGGGGAACTACTACCACCATTTTTTCCATAAGTGCACTCCCCTCATTACTGTACCTGCATTTGGTTTTGGCAGGAAAGATGCAGCCACCAGACTGTGAGAGAAGGCCAGCTGCCTTTGGCCTACTACTGCTCCCTTGCAATTGTCTCATTATACCACATTCCTGCCCTGCCCTGAGATTTTTCATAGATGCTAAATGAAATGTCTTTCATCGTACAGCTCATGTCTATAATCATCTTAAGGCTGAGCCCCACGTTGCAGAAACGCAGCTTTTTTGTTGTAGATTTTGCTGTGTTTTTTTGAGCCAAAGCCAGGAGTGGATTGAGCAGAAGGGAGAAGTGTAAGAATTTCCTATATATTTCCAATTCCTTTTGTAGCCACTCTTGGCTTTGGCTCAAAAAACTGCAGCAAAATCTGCAACAAAAAAAGCTGAGTTTCCGCAATGTGGGGCCTCAGCCTAAAGGGATTTTCCAGTCCCAAATAGAGTTTTCATACTGATGACCAATACACAGAATAGGTCATCAGTATGTGATCAATCAGGGTCTGACACCCACCCTAGCACAGATCAGCTGCTGCAGCCTCCGTCCACTGGCTGTCCACTAGCTGCTTCAGGTCATCTAGGGGCTGGAATACATCTAAAAGGTTGGAATAACACTTCAAGATTTCTTTCCCTATCACAAATCATTGCATTTGTTGTACCTGCAAAAATCTCTTGCTACACTATCTGTGCTGTAAGTTTGTAAGTTTTACATAGCTTGTACAACTGACTAAAAGTCGTAGAAGGTGCTACCCAGTGCTTGGTATATGGCTTAATACATTGCTGACTCATTGTTTAAAATATTATCATCATCTTCAGCGACTTATTTTTTTTTCCAATGCAATAATATTGACTGGTCATCAGAACATTAGAGGTTAATATTTTGATGACATGGAAGGAATGTGTTTGCTTTTATTGGTGGAAATGTTGGCTCCCTCTGTTGTGTTTTTGTTTTCAAAACCCAGAGGCCTTTTTGTAGTATGTCCATTACTGGTTAACTGAATGGAGGTCTGAAAACAAAGCTAAACAGGCTGTTGTAGGAGACTCTATCTTGGACTCTACAAGAAGCATACAGACATCACTGATTTTACTGAAACTCAGGATTTGTTATGGTGGGCATTTTATTGCTTTTCCCTGTCCACCTCCTGGTGTAGAAACTAAAAGTTCATGTTCATACATTCAAGTTTCAACATTCCTCCAGCCATGCATGTGAATGGGTTAATGTATGACATGTCTCTCTACTGAATGCTACTCATGTGGTATACTTTGGATCAGGGGAGTAAATAACGGGGTAGCGGCTGCCACAGGGCCCGGAACATTATGGGGCCCGGAGCCCTGTGGCAGCCGCTACCGCGAACCCCACAAACACTGCTATTGTTATACTCCGGGGTCTTTTCAGACCCCGGAGTATAAAGATCAGGGGCCAAGGGGAGGTGAGGGAACATAAAAAACACTGTAACTCACCTCTCCTACGCTCCGCAGGCTTCAGGCCTGTTTGGTGACATCCCAGGCGTCAGCCGACATCATTATGCATTGCGACGCCGGCCTGACTCACGCGAGATCCGGTCTAACATTAAAGATGGACGAAGTAGAGCACTGGAGTGTATCGGAGCCAGGAAGAGGTAAGTAGCATTGTTTTTTATGTTTGTATCCTACCCTGGGTCTCCGATCTTTTCAGACCCCAGAGTATAATCGTTCATAGGTGGTCCACAATGGGGCATAATACTGTGTACAGGGGCCACTATGGGTCAAACTACTGTATGCAGAGGCCACTATAGGGCATACTACTGTGTGCAGGGGCCACTATAGGGCATAATACTGTGTGCAGGGGGCATTATGGCGCATAATAGTGTGTGCAGGAATGCGGTTTGTGCAGGGGGGGGTTTGGGGGCAGCGGTTCGGGGGGGGCCCCATGTCAAATGTTCGCCTTGGGGCCCAGCCATTCCTAGCTACACCACTGCTTTGGAGTAATGTTTTTTATGTGCTATATGTATGCATTTGTCCAGTAACTATGTCTTGTGCACTGTGCATGATATAATATATATTCTTGGACTCATGCATATGTTGTGATATATATCTTTTTTTCTGTGACATGCCTGCTTGGGAATACAGTGACCTTGCCTTTTGTTTGTGTTTATGACACATTTGTTTTTATGTTTTTTATGTCTTTTCTTGTATGCATATGATATTTTCATAACATTTGGTGTTTATGTTACTTATTCATGGTATCGCCATTCCTGATAGGTTTTTGTATGTCTCTTTGATAGGTATGGTCGTTGTTTATGGTACCTAGTGTATGAGAATTATAGGTTTACTATTCTTATAACAGTCTGTGTACGTTGTAAAATATGATTTAAAAAAAGTTTCTATTTTTTTTTTTGTATACCTTTTCTATTAATTTTAATAAACCCTTTTCCAGCATTTCCAGTGTGCCAGACATCTTTCAAAACTACTTATGTAAATATATATTCCCGTCGATACAATAAGTTGGATATTTTTATTATTTAATAGCTACACTACCTGTTCTGTAGATATGAATAAATGAAAAAAGCAAATGTACGTTTGAAGATACTGAGTAGACTAGTATAGAAAGAAGGCCCTATCCAAAAGAGATAAATTGAAATCTGTCCACCAGGTGGTAGTGTTTGACCTTCACATGCAACCTATATTGTAAAACACTGGATAGGAATATGATTTTGTACAGTATTATTTTAACACATGATACTGATCATGAGTACTGTTCAGTCACTGACTGACATATGACAGGATAAAACATATTTACCACTTATTCTTGCTCCTGGCCTTCTGTTTCCAAACAATCCCTGTACTCATTTGTTTGTAATCCATGTCATAACACAAATGGTGGAACAGTTTACTCAGAGAAAACATTGGTCTGTTGGGTCACTGCGTTACAAAACGTCTTGGATAATGTTACTTCTACACTACACTGGTACTACTGTACATGCTTATAGATATTTATTATGGATGTAGATCATAGGCGTAAAAAGGAAAGACTGGGTCACCACACAGACAGTATGAGTAAGTAGGATAAATAAATAAATATTAGCCCCAATACAGTGTACTGCCCCTTTACTGGCCCCACACAGAAATTGCCCCCATTACATTTGGATGTTGTTCAGCACCATAACGTAATGCATGGCTCCCCCTAGAGGCCAGAGGAGGCTGTGGACAGGAGTGGGAATGGGTGAGCGGATTACCTGTTGGATTACTCCAGCCTTTTTAAAAAAAAAAAAAAAAAAAATTAGTGGGGTTCTGGACCCCCTAATGTTGCAGACCCCATAGCAGCTGGCTGCTGTGGCACATGAAGAATGAGACCATAATGGGGTCCACTGGGTTTCCGCCCGACATTGGCAGAGAGAAAATTCCTGCTTTTAGGACTTTTCTCTCCGCATATTTTAAGCGGAATGGGGGACGGAGTCCCCGAATGCTAGTGTGACTGCAGCCTAAATTTGATTCACCTTAACTGCTGGGGTTCAAGTCTTGTGTTTGTGATAGGAATGCTACAATGCTGTTGAATGAGGCCTAAATAAGAAGAACCTATTTATGAAAATAAGTACAAAGTTATTGTCTATAGCAATCGGGGGATTTATGTTATTTTTCTGATTGTAGAAACCTGATATCTAGAAGCAGCTAGTTATGCTTTAATAAGTTGCACACAACTATTCCTAGCACACCAGAATCTCTCCAGCCAGAGTATATTGAAATTTACCTTCAATGTCTTCTTCATTTTACTGATTTATTATATGTAACTTAATTGCTGTCTAATTCTCCTGCAAATTTTACAGTATAATATAAACATATTTATAGGTGCCAGCTAGGTTTATCCATTGTATATTTTAAGGTAGATAGGGGAAAACGTGAGGGTCAAGGACATCAGTAAGGGTCCGATTTCAAATGGGAGCACTGGAGATAGCTGAACGATGTACTTCGGCTTTCTCTGGAACTTCCATTGAAATGAATGGAGTGGTGTGTGAACTGCCCAACCACAGCTCCATTCAGAACGGAGGATGAAGGTACCCCCGTTCTGATCAGTGGGGGTCTGAGAGGTCGGAGCCCCACTGATCTGCAAGTTTTCATAGGGGATAACTTGCTTTCATGGAAAAACACCTTTAGGCTAAGGCCCCACGTGGCGTCCCGCAGAAAAGAAACGCTGCAGGAAAAACCGGGGTGGTTCTTCCCACAGCGCTTTAGACAGAAAGTTCGCAGAGGTTTCCATTTCGGACTTTCTGTTTCAATTATACCTATAGGGATAATTTCTATGTCTGTAAAACGCCGCGGCGTTTACGCCACGTGGGGCCCCGGCATTTGCAATAATCTGTCATGAGAATAATGGACATTAACAGTAGTAGAGTGACTAATGCAGACTGAGTACCCTGCAGCTCTGTTTTATGGAACAACCAACCAGGACTCTGTGTACTGTCATATGGTGCTACGTGATGTGCCATATTAGGAGGGTTTTCTCTTTTTATTAATACCTCTTTGTGATAAAATATGTAGCTATCGTGGTGTGAGTTATGTATCTATTGCGACAACTTGGGGGGATTAGTATCAAAATGGCGGCAGACTCCTGGTCCGGACAGCAGTGGTTCGTGGTACTGGGCGCCGGAGAGATAGCATTCAGACGGTCCAAGTGTAAAATAAACGGGCTTTATTCAGCTTACGTGCAACATAACAAAACAACAAAAAACCTAGGCCACAGTTAGGGCACTAACTGACTCCTTGAGCCCCTAACTAGCCTCTGGGCAATAAGAAGCTTGACTTAGTCTCTGTATGCCCTCTCTGGACCCCAGCCCTCTGGGGACAGACCACCCTGTCTGCCTTTGGCTGGGTCCACCATTTCCTGCTTCCTGCAGGATACTCCAGCCTTCTGG
Source organism: Leptodactylus fallax (assembly GCA_947044405.1). Classification (NCBI taxonomy): domain Eukaryota; kingdom Metazoa; phylum Chordata; class Amphibia; order Anura; family Leptodactylidae; genus Leptodactylus; species Leptodactylus fallax. Next base: position 9,185,958 of record CAMRHE010000024.1, read on the forward strand.
AGTTACGCGCCCCACCCAAAGGTGTGGCTGAAGGTCTTTTCAGGGCTGGCCTGGGTCGCTCCCTAGCGCCCTCTGGGTTCACATACTCACATACCCTCCTCCTCAGCTCACTACCCATGGGGTGAGCTACAATGGGACGAGACATCCTATGTCAAAGTCCCTCTTCAACAGGGGATCACATCATTTTCATCACATTTCTCGCCATAGTCTTCAGCCATCCCATTGCATGACTTTGATCCCTTTAGTGAATAGCCGTAAGAATCTTCATCTTCTCCTATCATGAATCCACAGGTGCTCAGAGACCCACTAACACATACTTCATGCACATCAATGTCTTTAGAGTATAAATATTTAACGGGTACCTTTTCTGTAACCTTCATCTCAAAGCAAACTTTGCCATCACCATCAAGGCTTAGAAGTTTAGGAGACATAGGCTGCTTGCTCTCCTCTTTGTTTGAGATACACAAGCTCTGTACTGCAATATCTTCTCCTTCTGCACAAGGGCCATACAGTACACCCTCACAAAATAGCTCATGCTGAACTACATTTTCTGGTATGTCTTTAACAACTGCCACATCATATATTGGAATGGTTTCTGTATATTGCTTCCACACCTGTATGGCAGCAGGAGAACCACTTCCATACTCTATTCTTACCTCCTCTTTCTCATACGCATAACTTTCTGGAGGCATGTTGCGGTACTGTGATAGATTGCAAGAATTTTCGTGCCAACCCCTTTCTGACAGTACAGGAGCTGCTGATATCGTCATCTCAACATTCTCCAAGTTATTTTCATTCCCTGTGCTAACACCGGAGGACTGGGATACCAAGTTTCCAACATCACAGTTTTTACTGTCAGTACCCAGATGCTTTTTGGTTACATGTTCTGGCTGCCTTAATGGCTCTGCTTTCTCTGCCTCTATGCTGGCAGCTTTTTCCAATTCTAACGCCTTCTGTAGCGCACAAATCTATGATTCCAGCTCCAGAACTTTCTTCATCACATTTTTCTGAGCAGCTTCCATCTCAGTTTTTACTAGTGCACCTTGCAGCGCTGATTCTTTAGAGGTTAACAGGTTCTGCAGCGAGTCTTTCTCAGCTTCTAGTGATGCCAGCTTTGAAGATAGTGCAGATGCCGACTGTTCGGTATTGGATAAAGACTGCTGCAATCGATCCAATTCTTCTCTTTTAGATTCCACTTCGGTTTTTAACTGTTCTATCTGAAAAGTGTGCTCTTCCAACTTTATTTCTGACTCGTGCTTCACTTGATCCATCTGAAACTCCAGTTGTTTCTTGATTTCCTCCTGCTTGTTTACTTGCACCTTTAGTTTAGCAACAAGCATTTTTAGATCTACAATCTCAGCAGTTAAATTAGACAGGTTTCCCTCAAACTGAATCTTCATGTCTTCTATCTGGAGGTCCAATTCTCTCTTGGCCTTTTCCAGCTTGTCATAAACATTCGCTTTCTCTTCAAACCGTTGATTTGTAGCTTCTAGCTCCTTTTGCAACTTTTCCTTTAGTTCTTCAACAGAGTCCAAGGACCCAATACTATCCTCCATTTTTTTCTTCATATCAGTCGCCTGAGCCTGCAGTGTTGAAATCTGCTTTGTCAAATCTCTTTTTGCTTCCTCCTCTTCCTCTAGTTGCTCAAGGAAACCATTTTTCTCATCTTCCATTTGTGTTAGTTTTGTACTAAGGTCAAGCTTCTGACGAGTTTCTCCTTGCAAAAGTTCCTGAGTGTCCTGAAGCTGAGATTCTAGTGTAGAAAAATCTTTGGAAAGTTTGATAAAGTTTGATAAACTTGCTGTCTGCTTGAGAAAGAAGCCCTGTGACATTATTCAATTCCACCTGCAGACCGTTTGCCTTGTCTAGCAGTTCTGCTTGAAACCTGTCCCCTTCTGTGACTTTTAGTTGCAGCTCTTGAAGTTGAGTCTCTACTTTTTTTGTGACTCTCCTGTAAGGTTTGCACTTTCTGAGTATGGACAGATGACATCTCCTTCAATTATTTGTATTTATTTTGCACCAAAACAGACAACTTCTCATTATCTTCACAAGATCCTGACAGCGCCCTCTCCAGGCTACATATTCTAGCTTTGAGTCCCCTTTCTCTTTGTTCCAGAACTCCAGCTCTGCTTCGCCATTCGTGGATTTCACTATTTAGGCGAACCTGCTTTAGTGCATGAAAGTTTTGCTCTGACTGCAATGTCTGCACTACAGATTCTAAATCCCTCTCTCGGTCAGACACATGCTTCCTCAGCTCTGCAATTTCATTTTCTTTGTCAGTTAATGCAGCAGAAAGTTTTTCACACTTCCTGACTTGGTTATCCAGACATTCTGACTGACACTGCAAAAATTCACTTCTCTCACGTTTAGTAGTTTCAAGGTCATCTCTTAATTTTTCAATGACACTCTCTTTGGCAATGGAGTCTTGGACATGCTGCTCCTTTAAATCCTGCAATTGCTTCTCAAGCACTTGCTTTTGCTCTACACTCTGTATAACTTTATTAGATAGAGCACATTTCCTTTCTGCAAACTCCTTATTAGTGACACAGTCCATTCCAGGCAAACCCAGCACCACATTTTCACAATGACTAGGATATAACCTCTTTATAATCTCAAGCTCTTTCTTTAACTTAAGGTTCTCTTTTTCTGATACCTCAAGTTGCCATTTCCAATCAGATATTTCATCTTCATAAATGAACCTGATGGTTTTAATCTCATCTTGAAGCTGCTGCACCATAATATTTTCATCTTTGGCGCTTTCATGCACTCCAGTATGAGACATACAGTCAGCAGGGACATATTCATTCATAGAACAGAAGTGCTTCAGAAAAACTGAGTCACCCTCATGCAACTCATCATCTTTACTTGCACTCCACATACTCTGCTCCGGGTTTTGTGTCTCTCTGCATTCAGACTGCTGCACTAATAAACCTGTGCATAACTTCTCTACTTTTTTACAAGCTGAAATTCTCTTTTTCTTGCCCATGGTTTAATAACAAGATTACACAATATTCCACAGCAACCTTGGGTTCAACCGGCAGCAACTTTTTGCTATCTTCTGCAGTTACATGTATTCAAAGAGTTAACTTATGTGGCACTACAACAACCAGCATTTTCTTCTGTCTTCCACAGAAAACACAAACATGGCACCATAGCCTTTCACATAGACTGTTTGCAATATCCAGCTTCTAAACACATTTCTTACTTTCTTGCCATCAGCAAACACTTTACAGACTTCTGAGCCACAGTATACACAAAGTCCATTCCCTGGATTCCTCTTCCAGAGTTTTACTTTCACCAGTTTTTACACACACTTTGCTATGTTGCAATTCACTCACCCCTTCCTGGGTTTCTCCGTTGAAATCACAGATTTCTTCCAGCTGTAGGCCACAATGCACACTTAGCAGTACTTCAGTCACCAACCACTTGTCTTCCAGGACGTGCATGGATCTCTGTATGCCTGAATCCGTAGCACCATATGCGACAACTTGGGGGGATTAGTCTCAAAATGGCGGCAGACTCCTGGTCCGGACAGCAGTGGTTCGTGGTACTGGGCGCCGGAGAGATAGCATTCAGACGGTCCAAGTGTAAAATAAACGGGCTTTATTCAGCTTACGTGCAACATAACAAAACAACAAAAAACCTAGGCCACAGTTAGGGCACTAACTGACTCCTTGAGCCCCTAACTAGCCTCTGGGCAATAAGAAGCTTGACTTAGTCTCTGTAAGTCCTCTCTGGACCCCAGTCCTCTGGGGACAGACCATCCTGTCTGCCTTTGGCTGGGTCCAGCATTTCCTGCTTCCTGCAGGATACTCCAGCCTTCTGGATTTACGCGCCCCACCCAAAGGTGCGGCTGAAGGTCTTTTCAGGGCTGGCCTGGGTCACTCCCTAGCGCCCTCTGGGTTCACATACTCACACTATGTATGAATTTTCTTATAGTTATAGGTATATATTTTTTTCCCATTACTAGGTGTAGTTAGGAGATGGGGCCTTTGTGTATTGTCTGTGCTAGAGTTCCTGTGTAATTTGTGAAGTAGTTATAATGTGCAGGCTAACAAGGAAAAAAACAGTCTTCAGGTGATAATTCCATTAGTGGCCATCTAATTAGCAAGTCAGGGGTCCAGTCCATTGCAGATACCGCGGCAGAGGACCTGGCTGATCAAAAAATCTATACGATTATCAAAGAAATAAATGGCATCAATTGTGGGAGGTTGCAGGAAGTAGCTTGTACGTCAGGGGGGTCCATAAATATGATGAAGTTCATGATTTCAGTTTTCAGATTCTTTGGAGCCACATCTAATAGGGGATCAGTCTATCGTCTTATACTGAAGCTCCCAGCCAGACTTAAATAAACCAGGTCTGTTCCTTGTTATTGCTTTTTTTATTTTACACTGTTGCATGTATTTGTCTTTGTGTTATTCCATCTTTTCATTGTAATGTACTGTAACTTTTTATGTATAGTAAATCCAAAATTAAATAAGAGTAATAAGATTAATAAGAGTGAATATCGCTTTTTTTGTGTGAATTGTGCACGGTATAGGTATACTGGTGTCTCATTGTACTGTAAGTGACGAGCGGTGACAGCTTTGTGTGGAGGCATGAGTGTAAAAGGGCGCTTCACTCCTGTGTAACCTAGTGTGGTAGGTGAGTTGGAAGGGAGTTTGGAAGTGGAGTACTCCTGTTATGATTGCATCTGGGTCAAATATGGTTGAATGGCAGGTAAGGTGAACAGATAACCTCCCCAGAATTGGTATACAGTGAGTGGATATATCAGAGCATGTGACTCTGGTCCCTGAAATTCTCTAAATGGCATTCAGTGGAGCATGCCCCAAGTTTTCTCTTTTAGACTTGTATAGAATCCAACAAAGAAAGCTTCTGTGTTATAATGGAGGCACAGGGGTGTAATGGGGGGCAGCAAGTACATTGACCCTAGGCACAGTCTGGAAGACATATGGATGGTGTGCAGGACATGAGTCTTTGGATGTATTGCCTTCCCCCTCACTCTTCTCTTTATACTAAAGAAAGTTGCAGCAGCTGGAGCTTCTTACTGCGGTTGTAATTTGATCCATGCAGCAGTTCTGTGGGACAGACCAGAAAACATGGGGGAGGGGTGAATGTGTGTGTTTGTATATGTGTATAAAGTATACAGTTTGTAAAGTGCTGTGGAATATGTTGGTACTATATAAATAAAATGTATCATTATTATTGTTATTATCATATTACTAAGGGTGGGTTCAAACCTGCGCTTCAGTCCGTCCGTTGCCAATCCGAGTGAAAATCTCAGGGAACAGGATTGGCATCGGATAGCGACAGGTTAGCGACGCATTGGTTAAAAACCCATTCATTTGAATGGGTTTTTAAAGCAATGCGTGGTGTCCGATTGCACCCTCTGCACTGCGAAGCCGTTTTTTTTCGTCGGACACGAAGTCCTACATGTCCAACTTTGTTTCCGACGAAAAAAAAAGGATTCGCAGCGCAGAGGGTGCAATCGGACACCCGCGCATTGCTTTAAAAACCCATTCAAATGAATGGGTTTTTAACCAATGCGTCGCTAACCTGTCTGTATCCGATGCCAATCCCGTTCGCCGAGATTTTCACTCGGATTGGCAACGGACGGACTGAAGCGCAGGTGTGAACCCACCCTAAGAGGGAAGGGTAAAAAAAAGAGAGTGATAAAAAATGGATGTTAACCATATTAATAAAATATAACTTTTATTGAGTATGCTCTTAAAAATAATTTGAGTTGTAATTAAAATATTTCCACAGTAAGTAACAGGGTATATAGTATATAAAACTACATCAGATTTTCATACAAATCCTAAAAGTAGATAAAGGGAATCAAATCAAACAAATGAGTCAAAATATTAGATTTGGTTATTTATTTATGGAAGAAAATGATCCAATATCTCATATTTGTGAATAGTTAAAGTATGAAACTTTAAGATTAGTACATAATTTGAAGGTGCTGGGTGTTTACAATTAGACATGAGTGAAGTATTCAAAAATTTGATTCAGCAACTTTGCCGAATTTCGCAATACGATTCTAATCGATCCGAATTAAATCACGGCGAATCGCGTAACAAAAACAGCTATTTATTGGCTGCAGAGAGCTGGGGTGGGCGGTAAAATGGTGGAACCCCTTGGATGCCGTGGTCATGTTTGACCGCGGCATCCAAGGTGTTAAAACCCCTCATCGGTTATGGAGCAGGGTGTTAGCTGTCAGTCACAGCTAACACCCTGCTCCATAACCAATTGGAGGATTTAACACCTTGGATGCAGCGGTCAAACATGCCGTGTGCACTCGCGAAGGGGTTAAAGGGATGTGACATCACAGGGCTGGCTGTTCATTGGCTGCACGCATGGCACTGTGGGTGATCCCGCGTTCCCAGAGTTCCTTGCCCCATGTTCTAATATGTACAGCAGCCATTTTGAACTAAATGCGATTGGTTACCACGAAGCATGTGGAAATTCGGATTAAATGCGAATCGAATATTTCCTGAAACTCGGATCAAATTCCACTTCTGAAGCTTCGATTCGCTCATGTCTATTTACAATCAATGGGATGAAATTCAGATCTGAGTGGGTGACCTGTTTTATTTAACCCCTTCCTGCCGGAATAATTTTTCAATTTTTGTTTTTGACTCCACCCCCCCCCCCCCTTCCAAACTCCATAACTTTTTTATTTTTCCGTTCTCAGAGCCATATGAGGGCTTAATGTTTGCGGGACAAATTTTTCTTCATGGTGCTACCATTTATTATTCTGTACAATGTACTGAGAAGCTGGAAAAAATTCAGAATGGGGTGGATTTGAAGAAAAAGTGCATTTGTGCGACTTTCTTACGGGCTTCGTTTTTACGGCGTTCACTGTGCAGTCAAAAGGACATGTAATGGAATACATCTGTATTCTATTTTTCGGTATGATTCCGGGGATACCAAATTTTTTTCTAAAAGTCGCCATATTCTGACACCCATAACTTTTTTAATCTTCCATGTACGGGAATGCATAGGGTGTCTTTTTTGTGGGATCAGGTGTAATTTTTAGTTATACCATTCTGGTGAATTGCTATTACTTTGATCACTTTTTATTCAAATTTTTATCAGAGGCAAAACAGTAAAAAAACCCAGCAGTTTGGCATTTTTGATTTTGTTTGCCGTACGGGAAAAATATTTTTATACATTCGTAGACCGGGCAGTTTCGGACACAGGGATACCTAATGTGTATGTGTTTCACAGTATTTTAGTACTTTTATATGTATACTAGGGAAAGGGGGGGTGATTTTAACTTTTAATATTTTTTTTTTTTTTTGCATTTATTAGACCCCCTTGAACCCCAGGAGGTCTGAACACTAATGCAATGCATTACAATGACAAAGACAAGGTGTACTAGTTATACCATTTTGGGAAATGTCTATTTCTTTGATCACTTTTTATTCAAATTTTTATCAGAGGCGAAATAGCCAAAAAAATGGCGGTTCGGCACTTTTGATTTTTTGATTGTTCACTGTACAGGAAAAATATTTTTATAGGTTTGTAGATGAACGTTTTCGGACACAGGGATACATAATGTGTATGTATTTCATAGTATTTAAGTACTTTTATACATGTTCTAGGGCAGTGATGACGAACCTTTTAAAGACCGAGTGCCCAAACTGCAACCCAAAACCCACTAAATTATCACAAAGTGCCAACACGGCAATTTAACCTTAAATTAACCAGGATCTGTTTCATATTGACCGTGCAATGTTATTACAGCCTGTAATAATATTACATGTCTGCTATAAAACAGATACTGTATGATATAAATAGTGAAGGGCCCCCACACAGTACAATGCGCTCCGAAGTGGCCCCCAGACAGTACACTACCCTCCACAGTGGCACCCAGACAGTATTATATGCTCCAGAATTGCCCCCACACAGTAGTATATGCTCCACAGTGGCCCCCAATCAGTATTAGATGCTTCAGTGTCCCCCATACAGTAGTATATGCTTCAGTGTCCCCCATACAGTAGTATATGCTTCAGTGTCCCCCATACAGTAGTTTATGCTTCAGTGTCCCCCATACAGTATTAGATGCTTCAGTGTCCCCCATACAGTAGTATATGCTTCAGTGTCCCCCATACAGTATTAGATGCTTCAGTGTCCCCCATACAGTATTAGATACTTCAGTATCCCCTATACAGTAGTATATGCTTCAGTGTCCCCCATACAGTATTAGATGCTTCAATGTCCCCCATACAGTATTAGATGCTTCAGTGTCCCCCACACAGTATTAGATGCTTCAGTGCCCCCCACACAGTATTAGATGCTTCAGTGTCCCCCACACAGTATTAGATGCTTCAGTGCCCCCCACACAGTATTAGATGCTTCAGTGTCCCCCATACAGTATTAGATGCTTCACAGTGTCCCCCATACAGTATTAGATGCTTCAGTGTCCCTCACACAGTATTAGATGCTTCAGTGTCCCCCATACACTAGTAGATGCTTCACAGTGTCCCCCATACAGTAGTAGATGCTTCACAGTGTCCCCCATACAGTAGTAGATGCTTCAGTGTCCCCCACACAGTATTAGATGCTTCAGTGTCCCTCATACAGTATTAGATGCTTCAGTGTCCCCCATACAGTATTAGATGCTTCACAGTGTCCCCCATACAGTATTAGATGCTTCAGTGTCCCTCACACAGTATTAGATGCTTCAGTGTCCCCCATACACTAGTAGATGCTTCACAGTGTCCCCCATACAGTAGTAGATGCTTCACAGTGTCCCCCATACAGTAGTAGATGCTTCAGTGTCCCACATACAGTATTAGATGCTTCAGTGTCCCTCATACAGTATTAGATGCTTCAGTGTCCCCCATACAGTATTAGATGCTTCAGTGTCCCCCATACAGCAGTATATGCTTCACAGTAGACCCCTACAGTAGTTTATGTTACTTACCTAGTCCCACGAAGAGCGTCCTCCTTTTTCTTCTGTTCGCAGGTGCTGATGAATGACGTCATCGCGCCTGCGTCGGGGCAGAGGTCACACTCTGCATTCAGTGTAGGGCGCGGTTCCACGGACCGTGGCCTACACTGATAGCTTTCATCTGTATGTACATTTGCACATACAGCTGAAAGAAGCGATCGCTCACTAACTGGGAATCCTGTACCGGATTCCCGGTTAGTGAGCGATCATGGCGACGGCGTGCATGCCAACTGAGAGGGCTCTGCGTGCCCTCTATGGCATGCGTGCCATAGGTTCGCCATCACAGTTCTAGGGAAAGAGGGGTGATTTTAATTTTTATTTTTTTTTCTTTATGCATTTTCTTTATGCATTTTTACTTTTTTCAATTTTATTTTTTGCATTTATTAGGACCCCTAGGGGGTCTTAAACCCCAGGGGGTCTGATCACTAATGCAATGCATTACAATGCTCATGCCTTTCAATGCATTTCAAAATATCGGCATAAAGCAGCCTGCCATACAAATGAGTGGCAGACAAGCCTGGGAGCCTTCAATAGGCTACTGGCTGTCATGCCAACGGGACGCTGGCGTTGGAACTTGCTCCGGGTATGGCGATCTCTGGCAAAATAGCGCCTTGGTCAGCTTTGACCGAGGTGCCGGAGATGTTAAAGGGAGTCTATCATTTTAATTTTTTTTTTTTTAAGTAAACACATGTCTAGTCCAACCTCTGGTGTTCTTTTGCTCATAGGCGTTTTGTAAATATATTGTTTTTTCCATATATGTAAATTAAGCTCAGGGAACATACCTGAATGCTGCCTCCTGGCCCTTTACTTCAAGCCCGCTTCATGTAGTTTTGTTCTTTGCGTCCTCCTCTTCGCTGCTTAAGCAGCCCTGGTGTCTTCAGCGAGATCCAAATCCCGCACATACACTGTGCTCTCGGCCTCTTCAGGTTGAAGCCGAGTGTACAGCGCATGCTCCGCCGGCCATGTTGATTCTCTTCCTTCACAGGATTTGGATCTTGCTGAAGAGGGTGGTGACTGCTTACGCAGCAAAGAGGAGGACGCAGAGAACAAAACTACATGAAGGGGGCGTGAAGTAAAGGGCCAGGAGACGACATTCCGGTATGACGCTGCTGTGCTCTCTGAGCTTAATTTACATTTATGGAAAAAACAATATATTTATAAAATGGCGATGAACAGAAGAAAACCAGAGGTAGGACTAGAATAGCCTTTCTAAAGGCTATTCCAACATGTGTTAACGTAAAAACCGAAATTTTAAATGATAGACTCCGTATAATGCCCGCCATCAGTGCAGGCACTAACCGTGGGCATTAGCGCTGGGTCTCTGCTGTATAATACAGCAGAGACCCAGTGGCTATGGCAGCCACTCAGCTCCTTAGCAGCAGCCATATTTAAATTACTACTAAATAGTACTATTACAGCGAATGTCGGGAAGAGGTTAAAACACCTGGACCACATGGAAGGAGTGCTGGTACTAAGGCAAAACAAAAAAAAAAAAACAAAAAAAACAAGGGGGAAAGACTATGCAATTACTCCACCATTTTAGACTATAGACACCATTTTTATCAATATGAAACCTCAAAAATCAGATAAAGTGATGTGAAATGATTGTTCGATGTTCTGTTTCTCGACATGCGAGTTGTCAGTCACCCATATTAACTCGCCACTCAAATGGATCTGTTGTAAACATATGAGTAGACAAACTACAATCCAAACATGGTAGTCATGTGTAACCTTTTGGTCTTCTCTTCAACCAAAGTAACCGTATAAATAAAATAAAAATAAAATATAATACAGCTTAAAATGCGATCAGAGTGATCTAGGACAGTGATTCTCAACCTTCTGAAGTGAAGAGAAAACATCCCCCAAAGTAGCCATTACTTAGAAATGTTAATAAAATAAGGCTTCATTTGGAGCCTTCGTTAACAATTATGTAAAATGGCCCCACAGTGTTCTCACATGTAATATAATGCTCTCAATATGTAAAATAATGACCACCACAGTGCCCCCCACATATAATAAAATGGCCCCTACATTGTCCCCATATATAATGGCCCCCACGTTCAGTGATGTTTAAGGAGTGAAGGGTACCATTGGCCTCAGGAAGAAATTCATGCCAAAGATTCCTGTGATAAAATAATGTCCCATAGTGGCCCCCACACAGTATAATTTCCCATAGCAGTCCTCCAAACAGTATAGTGTCCTATAGTGGCCCCTCCATACAGCATAATATCCCATGGTGGCCCCTCCATACAGTATAATGAACTCGCCTGGCTCCTGCATTAATAAAATGAAAAAAAAAAAGGCGTGGCCTACGACTCGATGTAGCAGGACGCACACTTCTGTGGCTCCTGCCCTGCCTGCCTGCTAAGGGATCTCCATCAGCTACCTGCTTCCCCCCTTGGAAAAAAAAATCGACCAGGACCTCCACCCCAGGGACCCCTGCCTCTTCTAACCCCCCAGGACAGCCGAGAATCGCTTCCTACCTGGTCCCGGTGGCTGCTCCCCTCTGTGCTTCCTCGAGGCGGCGTCCATCTTGCCAGGCTGCATCGATCCTCCTGCCTCCTTCTTAAGGACTCCCGGCGGCCACATCGCCCTCCTTACATGGTCGGGATGTCCCTCCGCTGCCTCCAGAACCTCAGATGGCCTCCCAGGTGGGTTCTTTGCCCCAGGCTCCGAAGCCTGATCGTAACGGAGCGCCTGTCCCCTCATACCCACTGACGCGGGATTCCAATATGGTGACGCCGGCAACTTCGGTCCCTGCTGTCTCTCAGACGCCGCAGGGCTCCTGTACTACCTCCTCCTTGCAGCGCTCTGGCTCCCAGCTTCTCCCCGTGCAGCCTGCCGTACCTCTGCCTCCAGCACCAACTCCTATTGCCTCCTAGGCTGCTGCTCATGCCCTCTATGTCTGTGCCTCCTCTACTGCTCTCCTCACAGGTGCATCCCCTGCTCCCTGTGGTCTCCTCTCCTGCTCATTCATGGGGGGGGTGAGGTGGACTTGGATGCTACCCCATCTATGTCCCCCTATGCAGTTCAGTCTCCTCATTCGTCTCCTCCTGCTTCTGAGCCCCAACAGCTGGAATATAGTGACTTGCCTCCATCCTCCTTACCGCCACAGTGGCTCCAGTTCCTTACTCGCTCGCTAGTTGCTGAAGTCACAGAGGCGTGCTGCAAGGAAATTTGCACAGAAATCCACACTGAAATTTCTGCATTACGGCAAGACCTCCATCATATTGCATCTCAGGTTGAGACTCTAAAGTATGATCATGATCAGGCCTGTACCTATATTTCCCAGCTCCAGGACGCAGTTATGTCACAATGTCACCTGTCTAACAATATGCAGCGTCATATTGAGGACTTGGATAATAGAGGCAGGCACAACAATATTAGAGTCAAGGGGCTGCCTGAGGCTACCCGTGAGGAGGACCTGCATGCTATTCTGGAGGCGATCTTTAACTTTGTCCTGCAAGAACCTCCTACACACAAGATCAAATTGGATCGCGCACACAGAGCTTTGCACCCCAAGGGCACCGGGCCCGCTCCACCTGATGTTATTTGCTTTTTGCATGATTTTGCTTTGAAGGAAGCTATACTATCTAAGGCCCGGGCCCTTAAGGACCTTGATTTTGATGGGGCTAAGATTCAGCTTTACCAAGATCTTTACTGGATCAATTTGCAGAAACGGAGGCATCTGCACCTTCTCCTTCAGATACTACAAGATCATCAGATTCCATATCGGTGGGGCTTCCCCTTTGCTCTGACAGCTAGATCCAACAGCCGCTCAGCTACCCTACGCTCCCATGCGGACTTGCCATCGTTCTGCTCAGCTATGGACATTGCTCCCCCCCCGTTCCTTGGGCATGGCTGACTGGGAACTAGCTGTTCCTCCACCACCACCTCCTCCACTGTGGTCTCAACAGAAGTCAAGAAGATGACAACTATCTTCTCCAGGTGCTGCTCCCTGGAGACAGCGGGTGGACCTGCCACCCTCCTGATTACACCGACTTTTCTTTCTTCCTCCCATTTCCTTAGGTCCTGGTTTGGAGCTTGTACCTGCACTTCCAGATGTCTGACCGCTGACTACGCGGTTTTTCCTGTTCACTGCTGACGCATGTTTATTTTATTTTATCTCACTCATTTTTGATCCCTTTCTAATATGTTTTCTCTTTAGCGTTTTTTTTTTTTTTTTTATTATTATTATACTTTTATTTATTTATTTATTTATTTTTTTCTTTGCAGGCAGGGTAGGAGGTTGCCCTTCCTCCTACTTATATAGTTCATTATTGCCTTCTATCTATAGCTGGTCTGTCTACTGATGGTCCCCTCCCCGCTCCCCCACTGTGGGGGCTTTACCGAGTTGTGGGTCCCTTTTTTGGACCCTTTTGGTCAGTCTACTTACATTTGCTCTAGTTCTGGCTCTTAGCCCCCGGTCAGGAGATTTAGTCCTGATCATGATACAACTTTTTTTTTGTAGTACTGTTTAACATTTTTTTGTCTGTTCTCTTTCCTTCCCCCTCTTCCCTTCCCCTTCCTTTACTCAGGTTTGGAGTCCCTCGACCCTTGCAGCTGACCACCAAGACTCACTCCACGGGAGCCTTACTGCCGAGTTCCTTCCCTCAACGTTGGGTGAGATCTGCCTATGCATTTCCTTCTACACATTTTCTGGTGCCTCTCTTCTTGCCTCCTCATGGCCAAGAGAATTACATTGAATGTTAAAGGCCTGGGCTACAATTCTAAAAGGCATTTGGTCCAGCGCGAGCTTAGATCCCTCCGGGCGGGCGTGGCTTTCCTCCAGGAAACCCACTTTGATCGTACGGGTAACTTTAATTTTGCCTGTCACTACTTCCCTACTGCCTACTCTGCTTATAATACCTGTAGAAGGGGAGGAGTGGCTATCCTAATCTCGCAGTCCTGCCCCATCTCTATGTCTGCTTCCCACCTAGACCCTGAGGGACGCTATATAATTTTAGAGGAACTCCTGCATGGCCAACCCATTGTCCTCTGTGATTTATATGCCCCTAATTCATCCCAAATCCCCTTTCTTAAGAAAATGTTGTGATGCCTGCAGGCCTTCTCTGGCTCGGCCCTGCTGTTGGGTGGTGACTTCAATATGGTCTTCTCTAAACATATGGACAAATTTTCCTTGTCTGCCGTGACCCCGGGTGCCCCCCAGCTTCGCCTAGCCAGGGAATTCTGACGCCTGTTTAGATCCTTCGCCCTTTACGATCTCTGGCGTGTCCACAACCCTACTGCACGGACCTTTACCTTCCGCTCCCATCCTTCAGTCTATGCTTCCTTCCCATGTCACCCTAGTCCCTAAGCTCCACAAGGACCTTCAAGAGTGTTCTAATTACCGCCCCATCACTCTTCAAAATACTGATTTAAAACTTTTCAATAAGATTCTGGCCAAAATGCTTAGCGCTTGGCTTCCGTCTCTTATCCATAAGGGCCAGGTGGGTTTTGTCCCTTGTCGTCAAGGGGGAGACAACACTAGAAGGACTGTGGACTTAATAGATGTTGCTAATCGCTCTGCCATTCCCACCCTTCTCTTAAGCTTTGATGCCGAGAAGGCCTTCGACCACCTTGATTGGTCTTTTATGATTGCCACCCTTAAAAAATTTGGGTTTTCCGTAGCTTTTCTTACGGCGGTTGAAGCGCTATATTCTCGGCCCTCGGCTGTGGTAAAACTCTCCTAATTCTCTCTCATCTCCGTTCCCCATCCGTAACGGAACGCGTCAGGGCTGTCCTCTATCCGCGCTCATATTTGCATTATATTTTGAGCCACTAGCCTCCCAGATTCGGACTAACCCCGATAACACTGGTGTAACGGTTAGAGATAGAAACTTAAAGATTGGCTTTTTTGCGGATGACGTTCTCCTGACCCTTACTAACCCTCACACGTCCCTCCCCCAACCTCCTCCAAGTGTTGAAAGCATATGGTGATCTCTCTGGCTATAAAGTTAATCTCTCAAAGACCGAGGCATTACCTCTTAACATCCCTGATTCTACGCTACGGCTGCTTCAGACTAACTTTGACTTTCAGTGGAGGGAGCGCTCGCTCCGTTACTTGGGAATTCAGCTGTCTCCTTCTTACTCCTCCCTCTACTCAGTCAATTATCCTCGCTTGTTTAGTGAATTACGTTCTCTTATGGACAAGTGGCGCCCTCTCCATATCTCTCTCATAGGTCGTATTACAGCTGTCAAAATGACTCTCCTCCCCAAGCTTCTCTACTTTTTTGAGACCCTCCCAATTGCAGTTCCCCGATCCGAGCTGCTCTCCCTTCAAGAATCGATCTTCCAGTTTATCTGGAATGGTAAACGCCACCACATTCCCCGCTCGGTGATGTTGTCGGGCAAGAGTGAGGGGGGTTGGCGGTCCCGCATTTTTTGCATTACTACTGGGCATCCCACCTGCGTTGTATTCCATTTTGGCCCACGCCGCAGGCTTACACGAAATGGGTCGAGATTGAGAAGCTGTGGCTGGCACCGAGCCATCCTAATGCATTCCTGTGGTCCTGTTCCTCCCCCCTTCCCTCCACCCCCTTCTCGGACCCATTCGCTTCACGCGAGCTATTTGGATTACCTGCTCCAAACTTTTTCTCCTGGCCTCCCCGTGTTCCTTTATGGTTCCCTTCTTGTATAACCCACTCCTCCCAGGGGTACTTACGGAGGCTATGGTAAGGCCCTGGAGTAAACTGGGCCTTTTTCACATCGCTGACCTGGTAGATCCAATGACTTTGGAGCTCAGGCCTTTTGATTATTTCACCTCTGTGCTATGCTTGCCTACTTCTGAGTGGTTCCCCCCACTGGCCTGCCTCTTGCCTGACTGTCCTAGGTGACAGCCGACAACTCGAAGCCGGTCCCTACACTGAATAAGTGACAACACAGAACGAAGACAGAACAACCGACAAAAAGGGAGGTCAGTAAGCCAAGGGTTCGGTAACAGACGAGCAATGCAGTACAGAATCAAAATCCAAAAGAATAGTCACAGACAAAGCCAGAGATCAGAAATAGGAATACAGGTAACAAAACAGCACGGAGTAAAGGCAGGTACACAGGAGCAATAACCAGCCCACTGTTAATGTGAGCAAAGAATAAATAGGAAGAAAGAACCCGCCCCAGACTTGATAGGAGGATAGGCTGTCAATCACACAGGTAAGGCTGAAATTAACTATTAGAGGAGCAGAGAGAAACAAAGATGCAAGAGACGGGTGTGGCTGAAATTCAATTACACACAGGAGGTATTAGGACAGTGTTCAGACTGAGCAACAAGAAACTTACGCAAGGAATCAAACTCGCCTCCTTCGCCGCAGAGGGTGGCGCAGAGACCCAAACAGGCAGAGACGTTGCAATAATCAAGTTTACAACCCATGGTACTGTAACGAATCTCCCTGGACGTGGACGGAAGAGAAAAATTGATGAAAGGTTGCAGTGCAGGATAGTCTGAATGTTGGATAAGCAGCCCAATCAAGTTCCAAAGAAATTCAAGCTGTCCTGCAGGCTCAGAGTGCATCAGGGTCAGCACAAAGTATTTGTCGACATTTGAATGAAATGAAACTCTATGGCAGGAGACCCAGGAGGACCCCACTGCTGACACAGAGACATAAAAAAATTAGACCGCAGTTTGCCAAAATGTACGTGAGAAAGCCAAAATCCTTCTGGGAAAACGTCTTGTGGACAGATGAGGCCAACATAAAGCTTTTTGGTAAAGCACATTATTCTACTGTTTACCGAAAACGGAATGAGGCCTACAAAGAAAAGAACACAGTACCAACAGTCAAATATGGTGGAGGTTCAAAGATGTTTGGGGGTTGTTTTGCTGCCTCTGTCACAAGGTGCCTTGACTCCTGCAAGACATCATGAGATCTGAAGATTACCAAAGGATTTTGGGTCGCAATGTAGGGCCCAGTGTCAGAAAGCTGGGTTTGCGTCCTAGATCATGGGTCCAGCAGGACAATGACCCCAAACATACTTCAAAAAGCACCCAGAAATGGATGAAATCAAAGCAATGGAGAAGTCTGAAGTGGCCAGCAATTTGTTCGGATCTAAATCCTATTGAACACAGGTGGAGAGATCTTACAATTGCTGTTGGGAAAAGGCAACCTTCAAATATGAGAGTGAAAGAGAAGCGTCTCCAGCCTGTGCACAGTGAAAAGGAGGACACGTCTCCCAGAGAGGAAGATAGGTAAGTATGATGCGATGGGGGGGTGGGCTAGTAGTTGGCAGGATAGCTAAGCTAAGGAGAAAGGGTGGGGGGTGTAACGGAGTGAGAGGGAGGTAGTGTGGAGGGTACACAGGAAGCTACATAGCAGTAAGCTACACCATGTAAACAAATGCAGAAGATGTCAAGAGCTCCCAGAGAAACCCAGAAATCACTCAAAACACTGCTAAAAGTATATGGGTGCACTTATTAACCCATTAATAGCACTAACAGACCTTTTTTAAAAAAAAAAGTGTTTTGTTTTTTTTTGCTCGGTAAACCTCTTTAAGTTGAGGGTGCCAGTAATTTTGTTTGGCCCATTTTTTAAGTTTTGTGTGAACTGATATCATTTTGGACTTTTTTTTTTCTCAGTTTTTTTTGTGGTGTTTAAATACACACAAAGGAAATAAAAACATGTGTATAACAAAACGTGTAATTGCAATAATTTTCTGGAAAATTCAGGGGTGCCAACATTTATGGCCATGACTGTATGTCTTTTTCAACCTTACTAACTATGCTCCCTGTCTATTTTCTTCAAAAACTATATGAAAGGGTATCTAGAAAAATTGATGCTGTTTTGAAGGCATGGGGTAGTCACACCAAATATGGATTTGATTTAGATTTTTTTGTTAATTTACAAAAATGAATGTCTATTAATGCTTCTATTTTTGATATTTATATATATATATATATATATATATATATATATATATATATATATACAGTGCTTGAACTTTTCAACCTTTTGCCACATTTCAGGCTTCAAACATAAAGATATTAAATTTTAATTTTTTGGTGAAGAATCAACAACAAGTGGGACACAATTGTGAAGTGGAACAAAATTTATTGGTTATTTTAAACTTTTGTAAAAAATAAAAAACTGAAAAGTGGGGCGTGCAATATTATTCGGCCCCTTTACTTTCAGTGCAGCAAACTCACTCCAGAAGTTCAGTGAGGATCTCTGAATGATCCAATGTTGTCCTAAGTGACTGATGATGATAAATATAATCCACCTGTGTGTAATCAAGTCTCCGTATAAATGCACCTGCTCTGTGATAGTCTCAGGGTTCTGTTTAAAGCACAGAGAGCATCATGAAGACCAAGGAACACCCCAGGCAGGTCCGTGATACTGTTGTGGAGAAGTTTAAATCCGGATTTGGATACAAAAAGATTTCCCAAACTTTAAACATCCCATGGAGCACTGTGCAAGCGATCATATTGAAATGGAAGCAGTATCAGACCACTGCAAATCTACCAAGACCCGGCCGTCCCTCTAAACTTTCATCTCAAACAAGGAGAAGACTGATCAGAGATGCAGCCAAGAGGCCCATGATCACTCTGGATGAACTGCAGAGATCTACAACTGAGGTGGGAGAGTCTGTCCATAGGACAACAATCAGTCGTACAATGCACAAATCTGGCCTTTATGGAAGAGTGGCAAGAAGAAAGCCATTTCTCAAAGATATCCATAAAAAGTCTCGTTTAAAGTTTTCCACAAGCCACCTGGGAGACACACCAAACATGTGGAAGAAGGTGCTCTGGTCAGATGAAACCAAAATCGAACTTTTTGGCCACAATGCAAAATGATATGTTTAGCATAAAAGCAACACAGCTCATCACCCTGAACACACCATCCCCACTGTCAAACATGGTGGTGGCAGCATCATGGTTTGGGCCTGCTTTTTTTCAGCAGGGACAGGGAAGATAGTTAAAATTGATGGGAAGATGGGTGGAGCCAAATACAGGACCATTCTGGAAGAAAACCTGTTGGAGTCTGCAAAAGACCTGAGACTGGGACGGAGATTTATCTTCCAACATGACAATGATCCCAAACATAAATCAAAATCTACAATGGAATGGTTCACAAATAAATGTATCCAGGTGTTAGAATGGCCAAGTCAAAGTCCGGACTTGAATCCAATCGAGAATCTGTGGAAAGAGCTGAAAACTGCTGTTCACAAACGCTCTCCATCCAACCTCACTGAGCTCGAGCTGGGCAAGAATTTCAGTCTCTCGATGTGAAAAACTGATAGAGACATACCCCAAGCGACTTGCAGCTGTAATCACAGCAAAATGTGGTGCTACAAAGTATTAACTTAAGGGGGCCGAATAATTTGGCACGCCCCACTTTTCAGTTTTTTATTTTTTACAAAAGTTTAAAATAACCAATAAATTTCATTCCACTTCACAATTGTGTCCCACTTGTTGTTGATTCTTCACCAAAAAATTTTAATTTAATATTTTTATGTTTGAAGCCTGAAATGTGGCAAAAGGTTGAAAAGTTCAAGGGGGCCGAATACTTTCGCAAGGCACTGTATATGCAGCCCCTACATGCATTCAGACCCATGTCACAGTGCAGCATGATCCATGGCTTCAGGGTGTTCTGGTATGGAAGAATTGAGGCTTTTACTATGATGTGGGGTATTGTACTATCCTGATAACTCCCTCTCTATCGCCAAAAAAAGGTTGAAAATATATAATTTTTTTTTTTTTTTTTTATTTGAGAGGGGTGGTGCTACACTGAATTTTTGCCCCTGGTGAAGAAACTCCTAGCTACAGCTGTGAGGAGGCATAAAGAGGTATAAGGTAGAAGTCTGTGCTCCGTTATGATTCTATAGAAATACAACTGTTGCAGTTTTGTAACTGCTTATCTATACCATTGTAGGTCTCTGTCATGGAAAAGGTTATGGCCTTTTCTTTTGTCATCCTTCATTTGTGTCATGTTACAGAAGGCTTATCGATAATCATGTTTAAGCTTTTAGAAAAGCCCTTTAGGTGTTTTGCAGTTTATTACCTTCCCGGCACAATGCTGTGATTCTGATCCGATGTGAGGTTCCCATGTCTGACTGTACAGGTGGCTGCATAAACAGGTCTATAATTTTTCTTCTTAGCCCTGGAGCTTTCTCATTTAAATTTAATGCAAATACTGATATAGCTACAAATAAAAGCCGGTGTTTTCAACTAATTCTTGACATCGCCCAAAGCAAACTTTGACATACAAACAGTGCTTGGTACTTGGCATTTAGCACATTTACTGGTTCGAAAAAGACAGTATTCAGATATTTTGCAGTAAGGCAGCTAGAACCTTCCAGCTATTCCTGGGCCCTCCACATAACATGCACTCTATGATGCACTCTATGTCTAGTAAACGTCACACTATGTACACATTCTATATTTATACTGTAAAAAAAGTAGTTATTTGTATATTTAAATAGCTCCATTTTATAATTACATCATTCCACAATTAACATATCATAGCTCTGCCTTACCTATTTATACTGCCACTGTGTTTATGTGAAAGCCTATGACCACCTATCATGCAAAACATGTCATCTGTGAGAATGTTCGTTTTTCTTCCATTCACATTTCATGTCTGTGATTTTCATCCGTATGTCATCCATTTTTACATCCATTTCATAAAAAGAAAGGAGTTCCATATTGTCCCAAAAATGACAAATGACTGCATGAATGCAATTTTTTCTCATGGTAATAGTCTGTGAAAAACAGACCACACACATAGGGTATTCATGTGCTGTCCAGGATTTTCACTGACCCATTGACTTGAACTTGCGTGTTCTCTCTGAAAAACAGACATGCTCAATGGTCCACTGAAATAAAGGACATCTGAATATACATGTAGAATTTAATCAGCCTGTGTGCTGTCCATGGAAAATATGAACAACACACAGTCAGAAATCACAGCAATGTGGATGAGGCATAAATCTATAAAGAAACCTTGGAATCTTAAACAAACAAATGTACAGTTGGAAGTTATTGGTCATTATTTAGCCCTTTAAGTGTCCTTTTAGTTCATTCAGTAAATTTTCCTGTCCAGATTAGTTAAAATTTCAGATGTCTTTGTACAGTATTTTTTTCTCATAACAAAGGTTATGTCAGTATGACAAGTGGGAAATGGCTCCCTGACAAGCATCTATATTCAAGAGTTTTAGTTAACAAGCTGCTACAAGCTGTGACAATTCTTCCTTTTGCTCTTACTTACAAAAAGAAAAAGTTATTTTTGTATTAGTTTAACTGCAAGGTAAGTCATTATTCAGTTATCATTTTATCTATGGTTACCCAACTTTTCTTTGCAGAGACAAAGTTTTACAGTGGCTACGTATAAAAGCTGTGGAAGCTACTACCTACCTTAAAGGGGTTATGCCACAATAATGTATCCAATATCCATAGGATAGGGGCTTAAAGGGGTTATCCAGGATATACAGATTTGATCAAGAAGGTCGGAGAAGCTGCAAAAAAAAAGAAAAAAAAAAAAACAATGCTCTCCTGTCCTCGGTGCTCTTGTGTCTTCCACTGTGGTCCGGTCCTGCTGCTCCTGGAGTCTTCTTCCAGCGGAAATCCTCACCACACGTGACCAAGGTGACGTATCCGAGTGACGTCCCGGTTCCTTTCCTTAGGCTGCTGATTGGTTAGGACTTTCGCTAGACCCCCATTATCAGCAGTTCATTATTCAATTATCATTTTATCTATGGTTACCAACTTTTCTTCACATAGACAATGTGTTAGTGTAGCTAATTATAAAAGCTGGGGCAGTTAATGCCTACCTTAAAGGGGTTATGAAAAAATAATTATGTATAGTGGTATATGGTATGATGATAGTGGGGTTCTGACCACTGAGAACCCAGCTGATTCTGAGAATGTTTTTTTTTTACCCCTGTCCATAATGTAGGGGTCGCGGCAGATTACATGCCCCAGCTCCATTCATTTCAATAGAAGCTATGGAAATAGCCAAAGTACAACACTCCGTTAACATCCGAGTTCTCAGCTAAAACCCTGCTCATAACCGATGCGGGGGGTTTGAACACCTTGACCGTGGCATCCAAGGGGTTCCGCCATTTTGGCGCCCACCCCGGCTCTCTGCAGCCAATAAATAACTGTTGCCGTTAAACGATTCGCCGCGATTTAATTCGCATCGAATAGAATCATATTGCGAAATTCGGCGAAGTTGACGAATCGAATTATTGAATACTTCGCTCATCTCTAGTTGCATCCAATGGAAATCTACTCTATTTAGTGGAGCATTTTAAGGCAGGGGCCGCCACCGCGGTTTTTACTGCAGAATTTTTTTTCTGCGGCCTGCTATGTGGGGCCTTAGCCCTAATGTGTTCTTGTTGTTGAAGGTAAAACTACAATTTTAGTGTTCCATGTTGTCCAAGAAAAATATAATTCCCACTGAACTAAAAGCTCAGAGCAAAGTGTGGAAACCTTTATTTTTTTGCAGGGGTAGAACAAGCTCTGCTGGCACCCATGGCAAAGTTTTCCACATACGTCTGTTGGATGGAGAATTGCTCATCCCAAAGCTATCTGCCATGATTACATGCACATTTTGCTCCGCTGAGTATATACGTAACATTCATATATGTATGTGGTGTCATACAGCATTATTAGCTACTCAGGCACAGTTTCATTTGATGTAGACTGTCATTTTAAAGTAATTCCCCTTCCCCCGTGATGCCCTCAGCAGTTGCTTACCCCTGTTTAGGTGAATAGATAATTTTGAGGTTCCAAATAACCATTTCTGACATCTTATTCTTTTAAAAAGGCAGGAAATCCTCACATGCACTACATTGATCACTAAAGCGTTATATCACTCCTATTAGCCTGCAGATAATTTCCAAGTACTGTTGAGAAAGACATAATACTTTTAATACTAAAGTAAAACACAAAACAATAAGATAAGCTGCATATTAAATATGAGAAAAAAAGTCTGAAGAAAATTTGAGATCAGGCACACAGAACAAATGCCTCAGGCTTTGTCTTAGCTCTTAGTAAAATTATTTGACCTTGACTTTACCAGCAAATGCAGAGCCAGTAACACACAAACTGTGAAAGGCATCTGTTTGTTCACAGAAAGCTGCAGACTTGACATAGATTATGTATATGTCTAATGTCCAAAATAGTATCCATAAAGTTAAATATATACATAAAGGAATAAACTACAAACGCTTCAAAGAGACAAATAAAAGTAATTTAATTTAATTTAATAAAATTTTTCTAATCTTTTATTGGAACAATGTGCTAAAAGACAAATAAAACCTTTAGGCTGAGGACCCATTTTGCTGAAACACAGCTTTTTTTGTTGCAGATTTTGCTGTGGTTTTCTGAGCCAAAGCCAAGAATAGATACAAAAGGAATGGGAAATATATAGGAAGTACTTATACTTCTATCTTCTGCTCAATCCACTTCTAGCTTTGGCTTGAAAAACCGCAGCAAAATCTGCAACAAAAAAAGCTGTGTTTCAGCAACGTCGGGCCACAGCCTTAAAAAGGATTACAATTTCTTAATTCATATAGCTCTCCTATAAGTATTCCAATACTTCAATACCAATACCATGAATTAAAGCATAACTGTGAAGAATATCGCCTCGCCCAGCCACCTGGCACGCCTGCGATCTAACTTCTTTCTTAACCTCCCACTCACACACCGTGAGTAGACCAGGTCATAGGATAAAACGAAATGAGCATTATAAATTTTATATGTTTAATAACCCAAGTGGGTCGGTATGAATTAATAGCATATACAGAAATATACAATATTAATATGATCAAGCATAAACATACAAGCAAAAGAGTGATGATACAATACACAAAAATAAACAGGGGAATTAAAAGATAGAGAAAATACCGGCATAGGCTCGTAGTCCGTTTCTCTAGGCCACAGCAGAGTTTTGGGCCTAGGGCGCAAGCTTAAGCAAGTTGCATAAAACAATCCTTCTACATGTTGTCCAGAACAAGTGAAAGGCTTCAGGCCTCACTGCTAGGCCCTCAATGCATTCCTCAGTAGGGCAAGCTCTCTCCTCCCAGATCAGAGTTCCTTACTGCCTCTTTGCTGAATGACCCCAGAATCCAGGTCTGCCCACAGCATATGGCTGGTGCTCCACCCACCCCTTGCACCCAGGCAGCCCCCCTTCTCCCACCTTTGCAGAACCCTCGGAGAGAAGGGTGAAGTTAAGGCTTGCTATCCCCCATCCCATCTGGCCAGGGATAATAAAAGTGCCTGGCTATAGCAAGCCATCTCCAATGAACACACATAAAACCAGTGAAGCCTATCGTCCAGTAATGTGGACTCAACTAAAGCACCGCATTCCAAGTGGGAGAAGGACTGACCTAAGCAAGTAAAACACACTTCCAAGAAAGATATAAAACTGAGGGTCGGTTCATCACAATAACCAAATACGGCAAAACTGGTTCAAATAACCATACCAATTTATATGGTGAATCATAGTAATGAAACTTAATGAACATGTTACATTACATAAAACTCTTTAGTCTGGAGACTAGTCAGATTCAAAACATGCATTTCAACTGTGGCTCTTTCAAGAACAGTGACATTCCTCTTCAGATGCCACAGGCAAAAAATATGTACATCGAGGGCTCATTCATTCTTCAGGCCGCAGAGTAATATGTAACTTGTAACATATGTAATATGTAACTTACCATTTTGTTTCTTTAATATACTTATATTGTCAATAATAATTCAATCATTCTTAGCGGTTATCATCACTTATTTAAAGGTATTCATTAGTGTCTAAACCCATAAAGAGGACTATATTCGCCATTTTGTTACCAGTATAAAGTTGCTGGCCATTTATCAATAGTATTGTCAATAATTCAATAATTCTGAGCCACAAATCTCTGCCTTTATCACACATGTTTTATTGGTGTTCATTAGTGGGTGAATAAATAAGGGGCATGTTTGCCGTTCTCTTTAAAGTAGAAAATAAAAATGTCCTTTGCAATTAAGTTTTTTCATCGAACAGTATGTCAGACAGAGAAGCGAGAGGCCATACACAGGGGAGGGCCGCAGGCCTAAATGTTTCTGGCGCAGGCACAGGTCGCAGCAGAGTAAGGGGACGTGGCAGCAGGGGTCAGTTCCAGAGGCCTGAGCTCCCAGTGTCAAGTAGCAGTCGTGTCTTGACCAGCAACCCAACAGTGGTAGACTGGTTTACTCGGTCATCCAATTCATCCCAAGTCACATCAGACACCCGCAGCCAAGAGTCGGTGGGTTCGTCAGACACAACCCTTATTTGCATGGCCCAGCAGCAGGCCCTGTGCCCTCACCTGTCCTCAATCTGCCTCTGTCCTTTTCTGTTCCCTCAGCTAGAGAACTACTCTATGCTGTGGGCTCAGATCCACTCTACAGTGAGGAGGAGGTACTAGAGGACAGTCAGCAGCTACTGCTCAGCCAAGATGTGGAGGAGACATCCACCGCTTCCTGCGGTAGGTGAGCAAGTAGTGATGACGTGAGTGGCGTGGGAGCTGGTGTTGAGGAGTACATCAGAGACCTGCAGACAGTAGTGGATGACGATGTAGCCGATCGTAATTGGGAGCCGGGTGACGAAGGGGTCTCATCGTCATCAGGAGAAGAGGGTTGCAGCTTGCGCATGAGGCAGCGGGGGGAGTCAGCAGGGTGGTAACAGTGTGAGATCGGGAGCTAAATGTGCCCGAGGTAGACCACCCGCTTCGCAGCAGCCTACCTGCCTGGAAAGTAGTGGTGTAGGGGTTCACGGAGGCAGTGGTGGTAGCAGTCAGTTATTGCGTAGTGTTGGGGGTAAAATCACCTACTCGGCGGTGTGGCAGTTTTTTGTAAAGCCACCGGGGGAGGTGAACATGGCCATATGTTCAATCTGTGGGCAGAAGATGAAACGTGGCCAGGGTGCCAATGTTAGCACTACAGCCCTGCGCCAACATATGCAGCGTCACCATAAAATGTTCTGGGAGAGCCGTGGCTCCAATGTGGTGGTCCAGCCTGCCGTAGCAACCACTGCAGCACCCAGTGGCACGCACCCCATTTCAGGCAGTCAAGGCTCCACCACCTCAGCTGAAGGAAGCTGTGTGTCCTTCCTCCTTCTTCTCCTCCTAGTCAGCTATTCCGTCAGCAATTGATCACAGAATCTATATCTAAGAGACAACAGTGTGCGTACAATCATCCAACAGTGCAGAAGCTGAACATGCTCCTGTCCAAGTTGCTGGTGCTGCAGTCACTCTACACCTTTCAGAGAACTGATGGCTTGCGCTTAGCTGAGGTGGAGAGTCCCAAGCCATCATTTCTTTGCCAAGAAGGCAGTTCCAGCCCTGCACAAATATGTAGAAGTGAAGGTGGGCCAGTCCTTGAGCCTGTCGGGGTCTGCCAAAGTGCACAGCAGCGCCGATGTGTGGAGCTGTAACTACGGTCAAAGACATTATATGTCATTTATGGCCCACTGGGTTAATGTGGTGCCTGCCCAGACACACCAGCAACTTGGACAGGTGACGCAGCTTCTACCTCCACGTTCTCACACCGTTGGTCCAGCAACAATGTCTGCCTCATCCTCCACTGTCTCCTCAGCCTCTACTGCAGGGACAATTCACAGTGCGCCTCCAGCATACCACATGTATGTCATGTCATGCTGTTCTACACCTTGTTTGCCTGGGAGAACGAAGTCACACAGGGGAGGAACTGCTCCGTGTCCTCAATCAAGAAATCAAATCCTGGCTTTCTCCAAGAGAACTTAAAATCGGAACAATGGTGACCGACAACGGGAAGAACATGGTGTCGTCACTGCGTCAAGGAGGGCTGAGCCATGCGCCTTGCATGGCGCACGTGTTCAATCTGGTTGTCAAGTGTTTCCTTAAGTGTTCCACCCATCTGCAAGACATCCTAAAAATGTCAAGGAAACTTTGCATGTACTTCAGCCACTCGTACACCGCCAAGCACACCCTCCTTGAGCTGCAGCGGCAGAACGGCCTCCCACAACATAGGCTGATATGCGATGTTTCCACCCGTTGGAATTCAACCCTCCATATGTTGGATCGACTATATGAACAGAGAAAAGCCATAAACGATTTCTTGATGATCCAAGCGGACAGAGGTACTCCCCTGTGTAACTTTAACGTTAGCCAGTGGCAGCTCATGCGTGACACCTGCCGTTTGCTAGTTCCCTTTGAGGAGGTCACTTTGTTAGTCAGTCGCCAGGACTACGGGATGAACAACATCATTGCACTGATTCACATCCTGGAAAAGATGCTTATCAATCTGGCTGGTCAGGGGACTGGAGATGTGGCATCTATATCTCAAGGCCACTTGAGCCCTGTGGGGGCTGATATGGAGGAGGAGGAAGATGAGGAGGACATTAGAGCACAAACAATGTGTAGCCAAATGAGTGAAGAGGAGGAGCAGGAGCAACCAGAACAGCTAGAGGGAGATGAGGAGGATGAGGCAGATGACCCAGACACACTGTGGCAGTATACATTGGAGATGGATGCAGGGAGTCCTTCAGAGTCACTTGTGCAAATGGCCTGATGCATGCTGACTTCCTTGTGCAATGACAGCCGAATTGTCACCATTCGGCAGAGGGATGACTACTTGCTCTCCACCATGTTAGACCTTCGCTACTGGGGAAAATGGGGGGCCTTTTTTACACCCGCTGAGAGGGAGGGCAAACTGAACTACTATAGAGACATGCTATGTAGCAAGTTGGCCACTGCCTATCTGTGCCATCGTCCATCCTCTCGCATGTCCGACCGGGGGGCCCTGAGCGCTCAACTTGCACTGGCATTGCAGCTGTGGGAGGGGGTGGCAGGGGCAGTATCAGCTCCATCAGCAGCAGCCTGAGCCTAGAGTCGCTGATGAGCAGCTTTCTTCAGCCGCATAGTGAATAAGCTGCTCATCAGCAGCTAGACACAGAGCAGAAGATGAACCAGCGGGTGGTGGTATACTTAGAGTGTACCCTGCCACCTAGGGGCGCACTGCTAATGAGGCGAAGTGAGGCGGCCGCCTCAGGCGGCACTGTCTGCGGGGGGCGGCATTTTTTATTGTCTATTTAATGTAAACCACCCCAGGACAGGCCGCTTTAAAAAAAAAAAAAAAAAGAGCTGAGCGGGGGCCTGTCCTGGGCTGGTTTACGAGACCTCTGCATGTCAGCACAGGCAGCGAATCGATGATGTCATCGCGCCTCCTACGCTGAGACGCAGACGTCCTATGCGTGGACAAGAAGAGTAGGCGGCGGCTCCAACAAGGCATCGCAGGTAGGTGACGATAAGTTTTTTTTTTTTTAATATATAAATAGGCCGTTATCTGCAGGAGTAACCTCGGCGCGTAACGGCCTATTTACTTATCGATCCCCGCTGCTGGTTGTGGCCGCCTTTGCTTCCCCCTTCTGCTATGGGACGCAGAAGGGGGGAGCAGAAGTGGCTGTGAGCAGGAGCGGGGATTGTAAGTGAGACCGCGGCCCGCGAACCGCATCAAATACTACTATTATACTCCGGGGTCTGAAATCGGAGGCCCAGGGGAGCTGATAAACATAAAAACCAATGTTACTCACCTCGCCTGCGATCCGATGTTACTCCAAGCAGGCTTCGGCCTTCTTTGGTGACGTCCCAGGCATCAAATGAGACAGGCTGACGTCATTATGTCACGACCCCAGAGTATAATAATAGTTCATGGGTGGGTCACTATGGGGCATAATACTGAGTGTAGGGGCCACTATGGAGCATAATACCGTGTGCAGGGGCCACTATGGAGCATAATACCGTGTGCAGGGGCCACTATGGAGCATAAACCGGTGTGCAGGGGCCGCTGTGGGGCATAATACAGTATGCAGGGGCCACTAAGGGACATAATACCGTGTGCAGGGGCCACTGTGGGGCATAATACCGTGTGCAGGGGCCGCTGCGGGGCATAATACCATGTAATACTGTGTGCAGGGGCCGCAGTGGGCCATAATACTGTGTAATACTGTATTTAAAAAAAAAAAAAAAAACACCTACTCACCTGTCCCTTGTGCTCCGATGTGCTCCGCAGTCTGGTTCTGCTGCTTTGGTGTTTTCTTCTGGCGGGAGTCCCCGCCGCACATGACCGCTGAGGTCGCTGACACGGGATGTCTCAGGGATGTGGGGAAGAAAACACCGGAGCAGCAGCACTGAAACGCGCTGGAAGACACACCGGAGCACCTTCCCCAGCCTCATATTAAAAAAGTGGTTATCCTGGACAACCCCTTTAAGGTGGCACTTGGGCTTTATTAAAGGGGCTTTCCAGCTCATGTTTATTGATGATCTATCCTTAGGACAGATTATCAATAAGAGATCAGTGGACACTCCTCTGATCAGCTGTATGAAGGGGATATGGTGCCTGTTTATATCACACGCTGTCTGTTTATAGTGACCGCGTGATGTAATTCTAGCCTTGTCACATGGACATGTATAGAACAAGGCTGTAGTTACATTACATGGCTACTATGAGATGAATGACATTATGTAAACAGAGAAGCGGTCACGGCGCTTACATAGGTACCACGGTTTATTCAAATAGCTGATCAGTAGGGGTCCTGGGTTTTTGTTAATGACCTGGAAAACCTTTTAAGTGAACACCTGGGGCATTATTAATAAGGAGCACTATTTATACAGTGTACACACGGACATTATTAATATAAAGATGCACTTGGGGGTATTATTCATTATGGGGGGGTTATAGCATATATTGTATAATTGGGGTAGCAGCAGGAGGGGTGTGCAGGTGAGGACAATGTGGGTCAGGTTCCTGGAAAAGTGAGGAACCAAAGATGTCTGTGTTGCAAACTTTACAGAGACAAGTCGCAGCTAGAAGAAGTGGTCATGGCGGTCCAGAGGGAAGAGAAGGGAAATGTGAAGGATTAGACAGAGACGTCACCTGTAAGTCACAAAATGTTACTGCCCTGTATTTACCTAAATGATAGAGGATAAATACCTGATTGATGGGGGTCTGTCTGCTGAGACCCCCACTGAGCCTGAGAATTGGGTTTTTAACTCCCACTGGGTTGGAATACAGCCTGACCGCAGCCAGTCTGAATATAAGCATGTCACTTGGTGGATGGACGAACCTCCGTGGCTCTCATTCACTTCAATGGGAGTGCCAAAGATACTCGAAGTTCAGTACTCAGCTATCTGCGGAGCTCCTATTATAGAGAATGGGGGCCATGTGGGCTCGTCCATCCACCAAGAAGAAGATGTGTGAAGTTATTTTTATTGTTAGTACCGTGTTGTTGATCTGATACTGAAATAATAAAGTAAGAAGAATTCTTAAAAACTGTTTTATCACTTTGTGTATGTTTATTGTATGACAATAGCGTGTGAAGCTAGTAGCATGTAAACGCAATTTTATATTTTTTTTTTTGGGGGGTGGGGATGTCTTTTTATAGTCCGCCTCAGGCAGCAAAGAGGCTAGGTTCACCACTGCTGGCACCCGTCATCGAAGATCCGCTGGACTACTGGGCAGCCAAATTGGATTTGTGTCCGCAACTGTCCGAGTTTGCCCTGGAAAAGCTGTCCTGCCCGGCCAGTAGTGTGGCATCAGAGCGGGTGTTTAGTGCGGCGGGGGCCATAGTTACCCCAAGGAGAACTTGCCTGTCCACCCAAAATTTGGAGAGACTGACCTTTGTGAAGATGAATCAGATGTGGATCAGCCAGGATTTCCACCCACCAATGCCTGATGCAGCAGATTAAATGATCCATGCTGCCTCACCACACTCTGCCACTGGGTTACTGTATGGCCTCCTCACGCTGCTGCCACCTCCTCACTCTGCCACTGGTTCACTGTATGGCCTCCTCACACTGCTGCCACCTCCTCACTCTGCCACTGGGTAACTATATGGCTTCCTTAAACTGTTGCTACCTACACATTATATCACCTTGCCACTCTGCTGCCACCTCCGCACTCTGCCACTGGATGACTGTATGGCCTCCTCACGCTGCTGCCACCTCCTCACTCTGCCACTGGGTAACTATATGGCCTCCTAAGACTGTTGCTACCTACACATTATATCACCTTGCCACTCTGTGGCCTACTCACGCTGCTGCCACCTCCGCCACTGGGTGACTGTATGGCCTTTCATGCCACAATCACTGGGTCACTGTATGCCCTCCTCATGTTGCTGCCACTGGGTCACTGTATGGCCTCCTCATACCGCTGGCACTGGGTCACTGTATGGCGTCCTCATGCCGCTGCTACCTCCATATTATGTCGCCTTGCCACTCTGTAGACATATATGTGGAATCGACAGATGACGGTGCAAAAGGAGTGCACTCTCACTCTATAGTAGGATGTTGGGCCTCTGCACGGTTCTTTCTACCTGGCACTTACATGGACCTGTAAGGCTGGGTTCACACTTGAGTTAGTTGGTCAGTTTTGGCCCCATAACTGTCCAAATAAGTGAAGTGTGCAGTGGTTCTAAGAGTGACGCCTGTCATGTGCGTATCATTCGGACTCACAGTATTGTTTGAGTACCACAGTAGGCTCCCTATGCGTGTTACTGCAAGGTACAGTGTTCTACACTATTATACAGGCTCTCTGAAGCTAGGAAATAGGTGTTTTTTAGCGATATTCGCCGCAAAGTAATTTGGATCGAAGCTAATTTTTTTGGAACATCGAGTCAAACTGCCAAATTGAACTTTTGAGAAATTCGCTCATCTCTATATGGTCTGGGACTTGTAAAAAACCCATCCATGATTTTCTTATTGTAGCTGGGTTATCAGGCAGGGACACTACATATATGAGAAGATATCCCGGCCATGATAAGGAAACCATTGCTGATTTTATGACTTTAGAAAGATCCAACATTCATGGTCGTATGCATTGGCAACCGATAAAGACAACAAGACTGTGACCACAAGATATTTAGAGAAAACTTTAAAACTCTGCAAAATGTTTAATTACTTATATTTGCAAAAATGTTTAACTTTTAATTATTTACAAATTTAAAAATGGTTATGTTCGTGAGAATACCCCTTTAAGCTAACCCTGTAGATTAGATATAAACTGAATAAACCCAGTACTTTTATCGACAACAAGCAATCCTAGAAATGCTCCTGTCTAAGGCTAGGTTCACACCTGCGCCCAGTCTCCGTTCTGGGTTTCTGTCCCCAAATCCGCTTAAAAAATGCGGAGAGAAAAGTCCAGCAAACGGAAACCCGAACTCAAGTGTGAACCTAGCATAATAATGCTGTTAATCAGCTAACCAAGAAGTAAATGCTTGCAGGTTGGCTGATTCATCTTTTATGCAACATAAAAGATGCAGATTATACAGGCTGATGTGCTGCCAAAGAAGCCGAATGGGGGAGAGACAATCGCAATAGGCACAATTCCTTCCATGTTTAGTTTTGCATCAGTCTGAGTAATTAGGCCAATGCAAGCGAGTGCTGATCGATGTGATTATTGTTGATTGGCACTCCTCCTTCCTGGAATCTTACTGTGTAATAGAGCCTTAAGGTGTATGGGGAGAGGATGGGAAGTATTGGGCATTATGTATAGCAACATTTTCTATCCTTTCACCTCATGTGAGATAAGCAGATGCCAGAAAGGTTCAGCAGCTGCTTATTCCCCTTTCCCCACTGAAAAAATCAGACATATTTTGCTACGTCAGAATTAGGAGATATACCTACGCGCCGATAAAATATTGGGCAGCAATCTCATGTGTATGGTCAGCATTACTAGGAATAAAGCTGCATTTGGATAGAATTAATTGATGTTTGGATTTGATGAACCTAAGCATGATTTATTATTCAGAAAAGTATCTGTATTGCTGGACTGTAACTTTGCGACTCATCATTAGTTCACAGCTGGGCAACAGAAGACTTTAGTCTGCCGAAATCATATTGGTGACGCTGGATATTTTCGGACAGCTGTCGGTCAAAAACACCAGTGTTTGGTATGCTTGGCTGCTTTTGCCTGACCATCAACCAACATGCGAAGACTCAATGCATTTCTGGCTTTTTTAACAACTAAACTGACCCCCAATCCGGCAGTTTAGTTGCCATACGAATAATCCCATCATTAATTGGATGGCCATAAAATGTATGCCCTAACCTGAAATACTAACCTCTAAATTTTGCTAATCTGGAATTCTTCCAGAGATTCCAGGATTTATAATACAATTTGCATTTATAGTTTCAAAAGGTATTTATTCAAAGATATGAAATGTATAGAACATAAATAAAATAATAAGGCAATCACAGGGTCAGTGCAGGAATTCAAAGAAAGGCGTACATAGTAAAGGGAAACAGTGACAAGTTGAGCACATCTGCAAGACCTAGAGGGAGGAAAACAGGACATAAAAACCAATGGTCAACATAAAAAGGGGGCAAACAAGAAAAATAAAAGGGGGAATTTGTTAGCACTATAGTGTCGTGAGTAAGGGATGACATGTGGGGGATGAACATGCCCAAAAAGGAGGGGGGAGGAGCACTCCGTCATGACACCTGATCACAGTTGAAGACAATATGGAAAGCCTGGGATATTGGACATATTGACCCAGGGTGTCCAAAACTTATCAAATAGGGGAGAAGTATCAGAGATGGTGGCATTTTCTCATGAAGCATGATGGTGTCAACTCGTTGCACCACATCTGTCATGGAGTGATAAGATCTCCTCTAATTAAAGGCAATATGAATGCGAGCAGCCATAAAAATTTACTGGAGCAATTTAAATTGGGTGTATTTAAGACTAACCAGCTTGAAGCTCAAGAAAAAGATTGGAGCGGACACTCGAAATGACTGACCGAAAAGCCGTTGTGCCAGTCTATGAATAGACATCCAAAAGCGACGGGCATAATGGCAGGACCACCAGATATGAAGAGTAGTGCCTAGGGCATTACACCCCCTAAAATGAAGGGGTGACATCCTAGGGTAGAAACTAAGGAGCCTATGGCATACCAAATAAGTCCTGTGCAGGTTTTTCAAGGAAGGCTCCATAAGAGTAACCTGTCAGCTGCCTTTGCTGATGGATGTGCAACAATCAGTCCAATGAGCCAAGGTCAGGGTGGAGTCGAGGTTTCGCTCCCAGGCTGCCATGAAGTCCAGTTTAGTGTCGGGTGGAGGGGCATTCAGTAAAGCATATATGAAAGAAAGGGAGCCCTTATCAGCTGCTCTATACAAACGGTCATTCAAAGCATGTGGAGGAAATTTCCAGACTAAGAGAAGTGAGGAAAATGTAACAAGTGAAATAACTTTGTGGTTCTAAAGGCCTCTGAAGGTGGCAGGGAGTAGGTCATGATAAAATATTCCTTGTGATAAAATATTCCTTGGTGAAGACTAGTTCTACACTGGGACATTTTACCTTGTTTCCGGCTACTCCTACAGTAATCACCAGTAAGCATTTATTCAATTTGTATTGAAGCTGATGGTTTTTTTTGTAAAAGTTACATAATTTGATAAAATCACAAGAAAAATGATTGAACAAAAAAAACAGTTGCTTTTGCTGCTGCTCTTGTGCTTTGTTTTTGCCTCACAAATTGGAACGTCACTTACAGTGGGGAAAAAAAAGTATTTAGTCAGCCACCATTTGTGCAAGTTCTCCCACTTAAAAAGATGAGAGAGGCCTATAATTGACATCATAGGTAGACCTCAACTATGAGAGACAAAATGAGAAAACATATCTAGAAAATCACATTATCTGATTTTTTTAAGAATTTATTTGCAAATTATGGTGGAAAATAAGTATTTGGTCACCTACAAACAAGCAAGATTTCTGGCTCTCACAGACCTGTAACTTCTTCTTTAAGAGGCTCCTCTGTCCTCCACTCATTACCTGTAGTAATGGCACCTGTTTGACATTGTTATCAGTATAAAAGACACCTGTCCACAACCTCAAACAGTCACACTCCAAACTCCACCATGGTGAAGAGCTGTGGAAGGACACCAGAAACAAAATTGTAGACCTGCACCAGGCTAGGAAGACTGAATCTGCAATAGGCAAGCAGCTTGGTGTGAAGAAATCAACTGTGGGAGTAATAATTAGAAAATGGAAGACATACAAGACCACTGCTAATCTCCCTCGATCAGGGTCTCCACGCAAGAGCTCACCCCGTGGGGTCAAAATGATCACAAGAACGGTGAGCAAAAATCCCAGAACCACACGGGGGGACCTAGTGAATGACCTGCAGAAAGTTGGGACTAAAGTAACAAAGGCTACCGTCAGTAACACACTACGCCGCCAGGGACTCAGATCCTGCAGTGCCAGACGTGTTCCCCTGCTTAAACCAGTAAATATCCAGGCCCGTATGAAGTTTGCTAGAGAGCATTTGGATGTTCCAGGAGAGTATTAGGAGAATGTCATATGGTCAGATGAAACCAAAGTAGAAATGTTTGGTAGAAACACAACTCGTTGTGTTTGGAGGAGAGTGAATGCTGAGTTGCATCCAAAGAACACCATACCTACTGTGAAGCATAGGGGTGGCAACATCATGCTTTGGAGATGTTTCTCTGCAATGGGACCAGGACGACTGATCCGTGTACATGAATGAATGAATGGGGCCATGTATCGTGAGCTTTTGAGTGCAAACCTCCTTCCATCAGCAAGGGCATTGAAGATGAAACGTGGCTGGGTCTTTCAGCATGACAATGATCCCAAGCACACCGCCAGGGCAACGAAGGAGTGGCTTTGTAAGAAGCATTTCAAGGTCCTGGAGTGGCCTAGC
Organism: Leptodactylus fallax; assembly: GCA_947044405.1. Classification (NCBI taxonomy): domain Eukaryota; kingdom Metazoa; phylum Chordata; class Amphibia; order Anura; family Leptodactylidae; genus Leptodactylus; species Leptodactylus fallax. The sequence goes on from CAMRHE010000024.1 coordinate 9,221,559, forward strand.
CAGTCTCCAGGTCTCAACACCATAGAAAACCTTTGGAGGGAGTTGAAAGTCCGTGTTGCCCAGCGACAGCCCCAAAACATCACTGCTCTAGAGGAGATCTGCATGGAGGAATGGGCCAACATACCAGCAACAGTGTGTGCCAACCTTGTGAAGACTTACAGAAAACATTTGACCTGTGTCATTGCCAACAAAGGATATATAACAAAGTATTGAGATGAACTTTTTTTTATTGACCAAATACTTATTTTCCACCATAATTTGCAAATACATTTTTTAAAAATCAGACAATGTGATTTTCTATATATGTTTTCTCATTTTGTCTCTCATAGTTGAGGTCTACCTATGATGACAATTACAGGCCTCTCTCATCTTTTTAAGTGGGAGAACTTGCACAATTGGTGGCTGACTAAATACTTTTTTTCCCCACTGTACATATTCACATAGCTCATTGTACAGATATTCAAAACTTCAGGGAATTGAAACAAAAGGATATTGCAGAATTTTATAAGTTTTCATTATAACCTTTATTTACATAAAACGGAAACATTTTTCTCAAATATAAAGCTTCACTATCTGACAAGTCTAACATTGCACTTGCATCTTTGTCATATATACCCCGTGGCTAAACACTTGATTTCCAATAAGTGCAACTCCAAAATTCCTGCAGCCTGTCAATGACTTTATGAGTCCAGCAGCAATGCTAGCCAGTGGCTGCATAGTCACTACTACAGTACAACTCCCATTCCTTAGAGTGGCTGATGACAGGGTAAAGAGCCTGGTAACCTGAGCCTCCAGGGAAACTCCTCCTCTGTGCAAAGCAGCTGATCACACATGCCTTGTGCCTTCCCAAGTGCACAGCATAAACACTTATGTATAGAAACACAACACTGCAGAGGAGAGCGGAGGGAAAACCTGTCTACAGCTCATCACCAGATTTAGATTCTGTCCTTCATGTGCCTGGATGCATAGCAGAAGAACGGTCTAGAACAACTTTGCTGTCATAAGATACAACTGGACACTTCTTTAAAGGCGCAACAGGTAGGGTAATGATACTTACCTGCTTGCTACATAACACTGAAGATCTCTATACACGTTATGGATTAACACAAGCTCTAGAATATCACTAGGATACTATGTTTAACAGTGACGTATTCCTACATTGTGAAGCTACTTTGTACTGGCAGTGGAATATGTCATATCTGTTTCTGGACTACAACTAATAAGCCAACCTGCAATATAATAATAACAATACACTGCTATTTTCTTTAGCAGGATTTCTTAATACTTTTTTGGGAACTTCTAAACACATTGTGTAAAGTAGCTGCTGTAACTGTCTCCTTATTAAAAACACTATAGTCACAATGGAGAAAGAAAAGAAGAGTAGTAGCTTTCTTAGACTGGGAAAGTTCTTTAAGAGCAAACCTGCAGACCCTGAGAAAGGAGCTGAGGAGGTCCAAACAAGGGAGGAACAGCCAGGGCCTGGTGATGAAGCTTTTGTTAAGGAGCCACCGGCATCTGAGGAGCACACTTTACCTGGAGATGCATACCTGGAGACAAAAAAGAAACCATTTGGTAGCTGGAGACACAAAAAGAAAATTCGAAGTTCTTTAACTATATCTCCACCTTCATCTCCTGGACTCCCTGACTCTACTGACAGGTAAGTGCTTGGATGTAATTGATGGCATATTCAATTCATACTATACACTTGAAACAGCAAGATCTAAATTTTTCTATATATATATATATATATATATATATATATATATATATATATATAAAAGATAGTCAGTACTCCAATGAAGTAGTGAAAAAAGGTGGGTTTTATTTCCCCAAATACACAAGCAGCGTTTCAGCTCATACCTGAGCCTTTTTCAAGCTTGTGTATTTGGGGAAATAAAACCCACTTTTTATTGCTACTTTATTGGAGTGCCTCCTATTTTTGTACTGGACCTGCATGCATCCTTGGGCTGCCACCCATACCTTTGCTGGTGCTGTCTTTGTTTGGACATTCAGAGATTCAGAATAGTTCATAGTTATTGTAGTAACTGACTTATAAAAATTAGGTAAACTCGTAGTTTACCTTTTGGTGTAAAAAAAAAAAAATATATATATATATATATATATATATATATATATATATATATATATTACATACATACAATCAAACATAACATAACAGATTGGTACACCATAGTAAAATGTGTAGATGAGAGTATTGTGATCATATGACATTCCTGGCAGACTTGTGAATGATTTTGGGGGATTTTATAGGATCATTTGCTGCTCACTAGCTAAGTAACACTTGTTGGCAAAATTTGCAACTTTAGTCTGTAAGCTAAGATTTTCATTTTCCAATGTGAGGATGACTGAATGGCCTGTGCATTTATTGTTATATGATGCAATCAAAAGACATTCTTGATCTTATCCCATTTTGTTATGTTTTTCATTCCTTGTCCATAATTTATAAAACTACAGTTGACAGATTTAATGGTGTCTAGATAGTTTCTGAGGTCATGGGACAATTTAACACAAGTTTTTCCCCTTGACATTATGCCACCTTTATAGACATGGGTGTCATAATTGACACTGTTTGGTAAAGGCAGGGAGTTCCATAATGTAAACAGTGGCAGATTCTGAAGAAAAGGCTGGTGAAGCAATGTGACCAGACTTTGGCAGAACAGCATGAGTGTAGGTTCCTACACTACAGCACAGTGTAGGTTCCTGCGCCTGCTGCTAATTCTTGGCATGCTGATCCATTTAGGAAGTGGTGTTGCTTAGCTAACCTCTTTAATTATTATGCCAATGAATGAGTTTAAGTCAACAGAATATATGCCATTCACAGCCACATGTTCTGAATATAAGCAAAGTTTATACAAGCTAAACAATGAACATATGACAGATAAATAAAGATAACAACACCACCTTTCTTCACATTAAATTATAGGTCACTTGCTCCAACAGCTTAATTTGTTTTTATTATTATTTTTAATAGTATGTTATTTTAACATGAATATTTCTGATCAGTATAAATTATAGGCACTGAGTTTAAAGGAATGTATATGGCATTTATACAATGTATAACCCTGTTATGTTGGCCCTATAGAAGGTCCACCCCAAAACTTTCCCTTCATGTATATCTTGACTTTTCAGTTCAATACCACTTTTTGTGCTATGCCCTTTTTATCCTGTCATATGTGAGTCAGTTACAATTACATTGCTACCCTGTCATATGTAGCCCTAGCTGCATCCTACCAGAACTGAATGTTAATTTCCCTCTGTTTAGAGCATTTTAAATGATCTGTTTGGCTATAGAATGGCTTTATCTACTTTCTACCAGGGTTCACAAGGGCAATAGATGAAGGTTAAATACACATAAAGAAACATTATACATGATGCATACCTTCCAATTGTCTCTCATTTTGAGGGACAGTCCCTACTTTTGACCCAAGTCCCTCTGTCCCTCTTTACTCCTTAAATATCCCTCTTTTTGATATTGGAAATATATGTGCATTAATAAACTTAACTATAGTGTTCCACAAACTATCTGATCCCTAACTATATATTAGATATCAGCTTATATAATATGTGGTGCATTTTAGGCCTGAACATGTTTGTCTTGTTTGTGCTAGCATTTTAATAATAAAAAAAAAAAACTACTTTCATGCAGTGACCTATAAGTGTCCCTTTTTGACCATCCAAAAAGTTGGGAGTTATGCATGATGAAAAGCATACTCATTATAGAGACAGACAATGAGATTACAATGTGGCCCTTAGAGAGACAGCCCAGCCCAGCTTGTTCCTATTCCCTTTCTACTGGGTGGTGAAAGTCTGTGGAGAACTTCTTGCACAGAACAAAGTAAGCATTACTAGTATTAAGCATTATTTAGGCCAAAATGCATAGAAAGGGTAAACAACCACAAGAGGGGGAATTTACTAAGACTGGTGATTCTCAGCTCCACCGTGCTAATTTTGATTTTTGCTGGCAGGAAAATGTGGCATCCCAGAGCTGGCTATGGCTGGGCTGAGGGTGATCTCTGTGCATTGTATTATTTCCTGTTGCTTCATAGCCTGTGTGACATAGCAGGGGGTCCTGAGTCTCACACAACACAGCGCCACCTAGTGAGCCTCACACATGCATTACACCTCCCATAGGATTGAATAGTAACCAAATGTCCAATGGGAGGACATCGCCTGGGAAAAGGGGAGGAGTCAGATGATCACTGGGTCCCCATGGTAACACCCCTGCAGGAAGGTCCTGCGTGTGAGGAGTTAGAAGTGTGGAGTGTTAGGAGGAGGAGGTGAGGAGATAAGTGTGATGTCCTGTGAAGAAAGCAGTGAGTTTAGTGCAGGAATCTCAAGTCCTAGACAGGCCCAGGAAGGTTGGAGAGCTGACATACTCCAGCTATTCAGAAGATCCTGTCCCCTGTCTGCCTAGCCATCGCCCTGAAGGAAGTCAAGCATCATTATCTTGTCAGCATGAGACTGTGGAGAGAACATTCTGGAACACGTGCTCCATAGCAAGTATCACAGGATCCAGGGGCCAAGGCCAGACCTGTGGAATATCCCGCCACCCTGACTATTGCACCCCGAAACTCTGAGCTATCAGGACCACATAACGTGAGTGGGGAATATTATGTACTAGTATCATGGTGGGCATCCTCCTATGAGCCAAATAGGAGCCCAGACGCACCTTAGGGCTGTAACACTGAAGTATAAGGGGCTAGGAACACCTTTCATCAAGTCTACCCTGCACTCCAGGACTTTGCTGTGTCACCAGGCGTACCCCGTTGTTTTGTATTGAAGAAACTGTTTAAGCATTTGTGCCTCCACACCCATGGAAGTAAAAGTTCAACTTTACAACCGTTTCTGTGTCTGACTCTGCACCGACATCATCAGGGCGCCCCAAACACCACCAGTCAGCACAGTATAGGGGAAGCGCCCCGGGGGAACAATCACCACCAACATTTGTGCAGCCCCCTCATCACCGGTACCAGTGGTGGTAACGTGGGACAGCACCAGCGCTGCGCCCTCGTGCCCAGAGACCGTGACAAGTCTGCGCTGTTTGCACCCCCGCAATCCCAACTGCAGCGTTACCTTCCATCTGGTCACCGCAAGAAAAACTGGCGTCACGAACAGGATACGGGTGTGTGCCATTTTGAGAAAGTCGCCACGAAAAGTGCGCCAAATTGTCTCCAGAGCATCGGTCTTTATTGTGGACTTTGCTAAGATCAAGTTTATTCCCTGAGAGTGCTTGCCACAAAGAGGGGGGAGCCCTAAACCCCTGAAGTAAGCCCTAAAGACTGTCCTCTCAGTGTGTTACAGCCCTGGAAGAGTTAAAACGCCCAGGACTTGTTTGCTGCGCCACATCGCTGTGTAAGAACGCCCACAAAGGGTTAACTGTACCTTGCAAAAGTGCGGGAGATTTTTAGCACTGCCCATGAGGCCAGGAGACCCATCTGCAGCCATCTTAGGAGAGCCCAGAATGCTGAGCGCAATGCTCCAGCGCACCCATACAAGAAAGTGAAAGGCGAACGTGCCGGCGCCATTTCTGACTCTCTGATGCCGCATCACCGTCCCTGCTGTGCACCGCTGATCTCTGGTCCACGCTGCAGTTGCTGTCAGTGAGTACTGTGCCTCCCTGTCCTTGTCTTCAGTCCTCCCACGGCCCCAGCGAGTGTTTTCCGTGTACAGTGTCCGTGGGGAGTGCCACCATTAAAGAGGGGGAGCACACCGTCAGCCTGCATCACAGTGACTCTGTTAATAGCTACAGCATTCTTAAAGGGACAGCATTCCAAGTTGTAGTCTCCATTCCCTGCCAGCAAGCAGTTGAGTTTCTTAAAGAGACGGCGACCTAATTTCAGTCATACCTGCAAACAACATGACTGAGCAAAGTGACATTGTGCCATCTGTTTCTAGTGATCCAGCAGTGCCCATGGCGAGCAGCCTACCATTCTCCATGCCATTTTACCCTGGCGCACCATGGCTGCCGCGCTACAAAGGGGAGGCGCATACCCTCAGGGACTTTCGTGAGAAGATGCTGTCTCTCTTCCAGTTCTATCCTCTGAATACAGAACAGCAGATACAGATCCTGCTGGGCCAGCTTGAGGGTGCTGCAGCTAGGGAGGTCAAATCCTGGCCTGCCTCTGACAAAAGAACCTCTGGGCAAATTCTGGACAAACTCCAGGTGAACTTTGACGTGCGATCTGTCTCCGAGGTAAAGATGCGCTTCTTTTCCAGACGACAACTACCTGGGTGAAACCCTGCGGGACTATGCTTTATCCCTCCAAGAGGCATTCAGAGCTGTGGTGCAAGTGGATCCACGTGAAAATGTGGACTCTGATAAAATCTTGCTTGACCGCTTCATAGAAGGGGCGGGTACCACATTGCTCCAGAGTCAGTTGCGAATGCTTGCTGCACAACATCCCAGCATCACGTTTGCTGACTTCAAGGTCCTTGCCATCCAGGTCTTGGGACAGGAGCAGCTCCAGCCGAGCCCAGTCATCTGTGCTCCCTCACCTGGACCCTCAACAAGCATTTCTCCAGTTGTCCTGCCACTACCTCTGGGTACCTCACCTGCTGCCCAAACTGCGCAGACTACACCAGTAGACTCCAGAGATGACCTTCTGGCCCGAGTGGATCATCTGACCCGTGCCATGGAACAGATCACCGTCCGTCTAGATCGTCTGACCCAGCCGTCTTCATCGTCCAGTGATCCTTTGCGAAGTCTCAACATCTCACCTGAGTCGCCGCCCAGACGTCCGTCTTCAGTGAAACCTCCGCAGAGTGAGAGGCCATACTGTAGCTATTGCCATAGATATGGACACACCAGGCCTCAGTGTTTTCAGTTAAACGGGCCACCCCCGAGGCAGCGGGCCGCCCCTCGGGAGGAAAGAAGAAGGGCCCAGGTGAATCTTCAGTGCCATTGTCACGCTTCGTCTCAGCCTGCCCACACATCACAATCCGGGTGAACGGCGTCCCTCTGACAGCGTTGGTGGACACTGGATATCAGGTAACAACCCTGCGCAAGCAGGTGTTCCTTGAACATTGGGACTTAGGTGTGTTGAATAGAACACCTGACACATGGATAAATCTGTGTGCCAGCAATGGACAGCCCATACCACAGCAGGGTTATTGGGAACCCACTATCCAGATTGGGGACTTGAAACTGCCTAGACAGGGTGTAATTGTCACTGATGTAGAGGATGATAGGTTTGCAGTTGTAATATTAGGCATGAATGTTTTACGCCATTGCTTTGCAGAAGTGTTGGATGCCTTGCATGCCTCTCTCCTTACAGCTTCTCCCAGTGACCAGCAGACCATTCAGCGGGCCATTCGTGTACTCAATGCCCAGCACAAGTTCGCCAACAAACAAGGTGAAATTGGTCGAGTCCGGATCCAAGATACCCGTCCAGTAACCCTACAGCCTGGAACAGAAACTATGGTGTGGTGCCGTGCCCGTCCGGGCATAGAAAATCAGGACTACGAGGCCTTGCTACAACCCATACAGATAGATGGCCAACCACTTGTCATGGCTGCCCGCAGCCTTGTCACAGTTTCCAATGGACGTGTTCCTGTCCGCTTAGTCAACTTGGGCGATGCTCCCGTGAACCTCCACAAGTTCCACTCTGTGGCCCTGCTACACCGGTTAGCACCAGAAGACATTCTCTCTGGTGATTCTACCGCCACACAGCTTTCCACCCAAGCTGCTGAGAACATTCAGAATGGAGCCACGAAGTCCTGGTGGGATGAATTGAACGTGGGAGACGCCAATACCCCTATAGAGCACATCAATGGGGTTCGCAATGTGGCCAAGCGTTACCAACAGGCATTCAGTAAACACCCATTGGACTTTGGTAAGACCACGACCATACAACATCGTATTCTGACTGGCGACCACCATCCAATCAAGGAGCGTCACCGTCCAATACCACCAGCGATGTACCAACCGGTGAAAAAGTTGATCCAAGAGATGCGAGATGCTGATGTCATCCGGGAGAGTAACAGCCCCTGGGCAGCCCCGCTAGTCCTTGTCAAGAAGAAAGACGGAACCCTACGATTTTGTGTGGACTATCGTAAACTCAACAATGTCACGCACAAAGACGCATACCCATTGCCGCGGATTGAGGAATCTCTAACGGCTTTGGGATCAGCTACCTGTTTCTCGACCCTGGACTTAACCAGTGGATACTGGCAAGTCCCTATGGCGCCTGAAGATCATGAAAAGACTGCGTTTACGACCCCGATGGGACTCTTTGAATTCAATAGTATGCCATTTGGGCTATGTAATGCCCCAGCCACATTCCAACGGCTTATGGAGAGGTGCCTCGGCCATGAGAATTTCCAGAGTGTGCTACTGTACCTGGACGATGTTATTGTATTCTCCCGGACATACCAAGAACACCTTCGTCACCTGTCCGAGGTATTCAAGGTACTTATACAGCATGGCCTAAAGGTGAAGCCATCCAAGTGCTACCTGTTTAAACCCCAAGTTCACTACCTTGGGCATGTCGTGAGCGCACAAGGCGTCCAACCTGATCCTGAAAAGATCACTGCAGTCCAGAACTGGCGAAGACCAACTACCGTCAAAGAAGTCCGAAGCTTCCTTGGATTCGCAGGTTATTACCGGCGTTTCATACCACACTTCGCCCAAGTAGCCGAGCCTCTGAACGAGTTGTTGCGCGGTTGTCCCAGAGAAAACTACAACCGAAAGCTTCCGGTAGACTGGACAGCGCGTCAAGAGGAAGCCTTTCAAGCGCTTAAAGCACTTCTGACGCAACCACCAATTCTAGCCTATCCCGACTACAGTCAGCCATTCCGCTTGTACACAGATGCAAGTCACCAAGGTTTGGGTGCAGTGTTGTCCCAGGTTCAGGACAACAAAGAGCGAGTCATCGCCTACGCCAGCAGGAGTCTGAGAGGCGCGGAGAAGAACGACCAGAACTATAGTTCTTTCAAACTCGAACTTCTGGCGCTTGTCTGGGCCGTGACAGAGAAGTTTAAAGACTACCTGGCTGCCACACCCTTTACCGTGTACACAGATAACAATCCGTTGGCGCATCTGGACACTGCTCGACTGGGAGCCCTTGAACAACGGTGGGCCTCAAGACTCGCGAATTACAAGTTCTCTGTCAAGTATCGCAGTGGCAAGTCCAACGCTAACGCTGATGCACTCTCAAGGTTGCCTGTGGGAGAAGAACCACCCCGAGAAGACATCTGGGAAGAGGTGGAGATGCCACCATTCTACAACAAGTTTGCCCAACAGGTTGCTATTGGTGTCCCTGTAGAAGGAGAATCTCTGGCGAAAACAGCTGCCGAATCCCTCCAGGAGCCATCTCTGTGGAAAACGTTCCAAGAAGAGAGCAGAGTTTTAGGAGAATTGTCAGATTTCCTGCTTACAGGAAGAATACCAACCCGTGTAAAGAGAGGTCTTCATGACGTGGAATTAAAACGCCTTTGGCGACAGAAGAAGCGCCTGTTTGTCCAACGAGGCCTTCTACTTAGAAACACTCTTGATCCTGTCACAGGTGAAAGGCTTCATCAGATCCTTGTACCAAGAAGAGACGCACAGATGATACTTGAGGCGTATCATGACAGATCTGGTCACTTCGGGGTACAAAAGACCGAAGCTACCATCCGTCGTCGCTTCTATTGGGTTGGGATGAGGAGTGACATTGAGAGTTGGTGCCGAGAGTGTCCCGCCTGTAGTATCACCAAGGAAGGTCGAAGAGATCAGAAGGCCCCTCTACATCCAATTAAGACTCAAAAGCCGTGTGAAATTGTTGCTCTGGACCATGTGAAGTTGGGTCCCACACGTTCCGGCTACAGCTACGCTCTGACAATGGTGGATCATTACTCCAAGTTCCTTGTCATCGTGCCTGTCAGAGATCTTACAGCAAGAACTACGGCTGAGACCTTCTACGCAGAGTTTGTCCGCCATTACGGTTGTCCTGAGCATATCCTCACCGACCGTGGATCGGCGTTCGAATCCCAATTGTTCCGTGAGCTGTGTCAGTTCCAAGACTGCAAGAAATTGTGAACCACAGCGTATCACCCTCAAGGGAATGGTATGTGCGAGAAGGCAAATCAAGTGATCATCGGCATGCTAAGAACAGCCGCAGTTACACCTGGTGTTGAGTGGCCTGAGCGTATCAAGGACTTGGCCTATATTTACAACAACACACCCCAAACATCTACGGGATACGCACCATTTTATCTAATGTTTGGAAGACAAGGTCAACTTCCTTCAGACTTAACCCTTGGTGTGAAGGTCCCTGACACCATCAATCCACTACCCATAACAGACTGGGTTGTTGAACACCGCCGACGTATGGAGGAAGCTAAAGAGATAGTTGAAACGCGCATGGATGAGGTTCGTAGGAGACAACAGGAGGATTACAACCATCACGCCCATGCAGCGCCCCTGAAAGTTGGCGACCGTGTATGGTTAAGGAATAACCATCGGAATGGGAAATTGGATCCATTCTGGGAGAAAGAACCATACAGTGTCATCTCCATACCATATCCTGAATCCGACGTGTATGAGATCTCTAAACCTGGGAGACAGCCCCAAGTAGTACACCGAAACCGTCTGAAGCTGTGCCTTAAAGAAGGACTACCCTCAGAGGTGCCCCCAGCTGAGACAACGAGTACAGAGATCTTGTCACCTTCTGAAGCGAAAGAGAGACCCCCAACGTTAACTGAGCTTATGTGGGCGCCTAAACTACTACCACTTAGCTGTTATCCACCAATTGCTCTAGTGCAAGAGAACCCTTCGACAGATGATTTAATTGATTTCAGTGACTCTGTTCCTGATTCAAATCTCGTTCCACTTAGGCGTTCTGAGCGTACCACAAAAGGCATACCTCCAACACGCTATAGTGATGCCATGGCTGTCCTTGGGTGAAAGAGGTTAACTGTCTCTGCTTCTGTATATATGTTATTCCTGCTCTGATTACATTGTTTTTCCTGTGTGTATATACAGTATATATATAATATCTTGCCATGTAATATAGTATTTACATTTATATGCAACAATCCAAGCCATAGTGCCTGGCTCACCGAGCCAAGGAAGTTCTGTTACCCCATTGCGGTATGGACATTCGTGCTAGAGTGCCTACTCTTCCTTACAGAAAGGACTGTTTATTGTTTCTCAGAGAGACTCTCATGATAATGGACACTCACGAAATTTGTGCCAGAGAGCCTCTGGACCCATTTGCACTACTGTTGTTTCTATATGGACTGTCTGATGGTACCGCCAAAAGGTTCCATAAGTCTGAGTTTAATTATCTTTCCGTTACCCTTCAGACTTCTCATGGACATTCCAGGACTATGCCGGGAGGTCTTACCTCAAGTTTCTAAGTATTATATTTTTCTAAACTGTTAGTGACATTTGCACTTTATTCGTATTTATTAACGTTATGTTACATTTCTCACCTTCACCCCAGCCCGTCGCCGAGGTCGGCTCAGTGAAAGAGGGGGAGTATGTGGCATCCCAGAGCTGGCTATGGCTGGGCTGAGGGTGATCTCTGTGCATTGTATTATTTCCTGTTGCTTCATAGCCTGTGTGACATAGCAGGGGGTCCTGAGTCTCACACAACACAGCGCCACCTAGTGAGCCTCACACATGCATTACACCTCGCATAGGATTGAATAGTAACCAAATGTCCAATGGGAGGACATCGCCTGGGAAAAGGGGAGGAGTCAGCTGATCACTGGGTCCCCATGGTAACACCCCTGCAGGAAGGTCCTGCGTGTGAGGAGTGAGAAGTGTGGAGTGTTAGGAGGAGGAGGTGAGGAGATAAGTGTGATGTCCTGTGAAGAAAGCAGTGAGTTTAGTGCAGGAATCTCAAGTCCTAGACAGGCCCAGGAAGGTTGGAGAGCTGACATACTCCAGCTATTCAGAAGATCCTGTCCCCTGTCTGCCTAGCCATCGCCCTGAAGGAAGTCAAGCATCATTATCTTGTCAGCATGAGACTGTGGAGAGAACATTCTGGAACACGTTCTCCATAGCAAGTATCACAGGATCCAGGGGCCAAGGCCAGACCTGTGGAATATCCTGCCACCCTGACTATTGCACCCCGAAACTCTGAGCTATCAGGACCACATAACGTGAGTGGGGAATATTATGTACTAGTATCATGGTGGGCATCCTCCTATGAGCCAAATAGGAGCCCAGACGCACCTTAGGGCTGTAACACTGAAGTATAAGGGGCTAGGAACACCTTTCATCAAGTCTACCCTGCACCCCAGGACTTTGCTGTGTCACCAGGCGTACCCCGTTGTTTTGTATTGAAGAAACTGTTTAAGCATTTGTGCCTCCACACCCATGGAAGTAAAAGTTCAACTTTACAACCGTTTCTGTGTCTGACTCTGCACCGACATCATCAGGGCGCCCCAAACACCACCAGTCAGCACAGTATAGGGGAAGCGCCCCGGGGGAACAATCACCACCAACATTTGTGCAGCCCCCTCATCACCGGTACCAGTGGTGGTAACGTGGGACAGCACCAGCGCTGCGCCCTCGTGCCCAGAGACCGTGACAAGTCTGCGCTGTTTGCACCCCGCAATCCCAACTGCAGCGTTACCTTCCATCTGGTCACCGCAAAAAGTCCACTAAATACCTGGAAATTCACCTATCCTGATCTTGCGCAACACTTTACTTGGTGATGTACCCTAAACTGTTCCGTGATCATAAAGTGGCGGCCCTTAAGTTTCTCCCTATCGGGTAGGATTGCTGCAGTGAAGATGACCCTCCTTCCTAAGCTCTTGTATTTCTTTTAAACTGTTCCGGTGGCGGTGCCACTCATTTGCGATGTATTCTGGGCAGCATCGCATGCCTACACTAAATGGGTGGAGATTTGATAAGTTGTGGCTTCTATGCACCCCAATGCTCTCCTGTGGACCCGGTCTCCCCCCACTTCCTCTACTTATCACTCTTGGGCCGATTCGCTTTACCAGAGCCATCTCGGTCACGTGTGCTAGATTGTTCACTCTTGCATCCCGGAATTCCTTTATGATCTCCTTCCTGTATAAACACCCAGTCTACAAACATAATATACGAACTCTGTAGTGGGAAAAATAAATAGCGACAAACTGCCGTGTTTTTGGCATTTTCTCTCATAAAAATTTAAATAGAAAGCAATCAAAACATCAGACATTCCCAAAATAGTATACCTAAAAAAATACACCTGGCCCTGCAAAAAAAGCACCTTATGCATCTCTGTACATGGAAATCTAAAAAAGTTAGTTATCAGAATATGTCGGCTCAAAGAAATTTTTTTTTTTGTAAAGTTTTGGATTTTTTTAAGGAGTTAAAACATTAAATAAACTATATAACTTTGGTTCATAGTTTGTTTTTTTTTTAGTTTTTTTTTTAGTTTTTTTTTTAACTGTAACTATTAGACCCCAAATGTGTCCTGAACCCCAGGGGGTCTGATCACTGTTATATCAAATGTCAGGAAAGGGTTAAGGTCCAACATGTCAATGTTATGATCCCTGTGTAAACAGTTGTCATCATTGATGGGTCTGCCTATATAAGACTGACATCACTTGTAACTTTTAACACACACATTCCTATCCTTTCAAAAAAAAAGAAAATTATATGTGTAAAATGAATTGTACAATTGTTTGTAATGATAATAATCTAATTGTAAGGTTGCCTGTACATAGCAAGCTGCTATAACTACATTTGGTTAACTAGTAATTGCTATGCTGCACTTGTACTTCCTATGTATATTGGTTTACAGGTACAGGAGCACCCTAGCACTGAAATTCATAGAGTAGTGATACAAAATAAAAAGTTGGTTACAGTGACAGATTAATAGGCTTTTTGGTACAATTAGTATTGCTTATACTTTGTAGCACTGTTGACTGGCAAACTAGCACCATGCTGGCAAATAAAATCATGTACATGCAAGAACACTGACACGTTTCAGGCAGACATTGCCTTTAATCATGTGCATGGTTTTAATTGCCTCAAATGCTCCATTTTTATTGGATAAAGAGTGTGGTGGACTCTCCTCCTGTTACTGTCTCCGCCATGTGCTGCCGGCACCTCCTTGTACCCAGCCGATCCTGCTTGGTTGTTACAGATTCGACACTTGGTGAGCTCGATAAGTGTGGAGACGCTCTATGTACTGTAGCCAGGGGCGCACCGCTAATGAGGCGAAGTGAGGCGGCCGCCTCAGGCGGCACTGTCCGGGGGGCGGCATTTTTACTATTTCATGTAAACCAGCCCAGGACAGGCCGCTTAAAAAAAAAAAAAAAAAAAACAGAGCTGAGCGCGGCCTGTCCTGGGCTGGTTTACAAGACGTCGCATCTCAGCGCAGGCGGCGATATGATGACATCATCACGCCGCCTACGCTGAGACACAGACGTCGCGGACAAGAAGAGGAGGCGGCGGCGGCTGCATCAAGGCATCGCAGGTGAGTATAGCTTTTTTTTTATATATATAAATAGGCCGTAACCTGTTGGAGCATCCCCGGCAGGTCAGGGCCTATTTATTTACCTACCCCGCGTCTGCTCGTGGCCGCCCCCACTTCCCCTTCTGCTATGGGCCGCAGAAAGGGAAGTGGATGCCGCTGTGAGCGGCCGCGGGTATCGGTAAGTTAGGCCGCGGGCCGCAAATACTACTATTATTATACTCTGGGGTCTATTCAGACCCCGGAGTATAATAATCGGAGGCCTAGGGTTGGTGAGGGAACATAAAAACCAATGTTACTCACCTCCTGCGATCCGATGTAACTCCGAGCAGGCTTGAGGCCTCTGGTGACGTCATCAGGTCGCGTCGCCGGCCTGATCACGTGACGTGTGTGCGCAAATAAACAGGGCCGAATGCTGCAAGGAGTGCATCGGTGTCCAGGATAGGTAAGTAACTCTGGTTTTTATGTTTGTATTCTCCCCTGGGTCTCCAATCATTATACTCTGGGGTCTGAAAAGACCCCAGAGTATAATAATAGTTCATGGGTGGTCCACTATGGGGCATAATACCCTGTGCAGGGACCACTGTAGAGCATAATACCGAGTGCAGGGGCCACTATAGAGCATAATACCGAGTGCAGGGGCCACTATAGAGCATAATACCCTGTGCAGGGACCACTGTAGAGCATAATACCCTGTGCAGGGGCCACTCTGGAGCATAATACAAGTGCAGGGGCCACTATAGAGCATAATACCGAGTGCAGGGGCCACTATAGAGCATAATACCGGGTGCAGGGGTCACTATGGAGCATAATACCAGTTCAAGGGCCACTATGGAGAATAATACCAGTGCAGGGGCCTCTATGGAGCATAATACCAGTGCAAGGGCCACTATAGAGCATAATACCAGTGCAGGGGCCACTATGGAGCATAATACCGTGTGCTGGGGCCACTGTGGAGCATAATACCGTGTGCAGGGGCCGATATGGAGCATAATACCGTGTGCAGGGGCCAATATGGGGCATAAAACTTTGTGCAGGAGTTGCTGTGGAACATAATACCGTGTGCAGTGGCCAATGTGGGGCATAATACCCTGTGCAGGGGCCACTATGGAGCATAATACTGTGTGCAGGGGCCGCTGCGAGGCATAATACAGTGTGCAGGGGCCGCTGCGGGCCATAACACTGTGTAATACTGTGCAGGGGCTGCTGTGGAACATTATAGTGTGTGTAAATGGGGAGCTATAAACATGGGCTATGGCACCTGTTTATATTATACGCTGTCTGTTTATAGTGACCGTGTGATGTAATTGTAGCCTTGTCACATACTGTAGACATGTACAGGACGAGGCTGTAGTTACATTACATGGCCGCTATGCGATGAATGACACTATGTAAACAGAGAAGCGGTCATGGCGCTTACACAGGTACCATTCAAACAGCTGATCAGTGGGGGTCCTGGGTTTTTGGACCCCACTGATTAGTTTATTAATGACCTGGAAAACCTTTTAATTAGTTAACACCTGGGGCATTATTAATAATGGGCACTATTTATACAGGGTACACACGGATGTTATTAATATAAAGATTCACTTGGGGGTATTATTCATTATGGGGGGGTTATATCATATATTTTATAATTGGGGGTAGCAGCAGAATGGGGGCTTTGTGTAGGTGAGGACAATGTGGGTTGGATGCCTGGAAAAGTGAGGAGCCAAAGATGTCTGTGTTGCAAACTTTACAGAGACAAGACACAGGTGGAAGAAGTGGTCATGGCGGTCCAGAGGGAAGAGAAGGGAATTGTGAAGGATTAGTCAGAGACGTCACCTGTAAGTCACAAAATGTTACTGCACTGTATTCACCTAAATGATAGAGGATAAATACCTGAGTGATGGGGCTCTGTCTGCTGAGTCCCCCACTGAGCCTGAGAATTGGGTTTTTTTCCCCCACTAGGTGGGAATCCAGCCTGACCGCAGACATATATATAGGTGTCACTTGGTGGATGGACGAATCCGTGTGGCTCTCATTCACTTTAATGGGAGTGCCGAAGATACCTGAAGTCCAGTACTCAGCTATCTGCGGCGCTCCTATTATAGAGAATGGGGGCCACGTGGGCTTGTCCATCTACCAAGCAGAAGATGTGTGAAGTTACTTTCATTGTTAATACCGTGTTGTTGATCTGATACTGAAGTAATACAGGAAGAAGAATTCTTAAAAGCTGTTTTATAACTTTGTGTATTGTGTATATTGTGCGACGATAACAGTGTGTTAAACTAGTAGCAAGGAAACTCAGTTTGGTTTTTTTTTTTTTTGGGGGGGGCGTCTTTCTATAGTCCGCCTCAGGCAGCAAAGAGGCTAGTTTCACCACTGACTGTAGCACCAAACTGGTAAATGAATACTGTGCTGTTAGGACTTAATCCTCATCATGTTTATCATTAACAGAATTGAAGGCCAGTATATCTTTAATGTTCTGACTGAAATAGCCTTCCTTCATTGCTGTCTAAACTAAATGTTCATCGCCATTTTTAATTTAATTATTAACAAACATCAATTGCCATTTATTAGCCAATTCTAGTGCTGCAAGTAATATATGGATAATATTATGTTTCTGACACTGGCCAGTCTAAGTTTGACCCAATTACCCAATTACATAAGCAATTCTGATGTCACTTTACTGGCACTGTTGTTTGATCAGCATAATGTGTGCACACTAATGTGACAAATATGTGCAAGGACCCCTCCATATCAGTGGCGTAAGTTTCGCCGTAGCAGCTGCCATGGGTCTCGGTGGGCCCCTGCTGCTTTTTTTTTTTTTTTTTTAATAGGCCGTTATCTGCTGGAGTAATCCCAGCAGGTAATGGGCCCTATTTACTTAGCGATCCTGTTCCTGCTCACGGCCGCCTCTGCTTCCCCTTCTGCCCTCCAGGGCACCCTGTGCGTCTCAGCGACGTGATATGGGACACATGGGGTCCCCTGGAGGGCAGAAGGGGAAGCAGAGGCGGCTGTGAGCAGGAGCAGGGATCAGTAAGTAAGAGTATTTGTTGGGCGAATCCCCAAAAATACTGCTATCATTATACTTGGGGTCTCTTTTAGATAAGTGAACATAAAAAAACTGTCATGTCAGATGTCATGTGGGTCAGGCTGGTGTCGCAATACATAATGACAGTGGCGTAACCCACGTCTGAGACGTCATTGAAGGGGGCCGGAAACAGCAGGGAGTCGCACTGGAGCCCAGGAGAAGGTGAGTAACATTCATTTTTATGTTTGTCACCTATTCTGGGCCTCCGATCATTATACTCTGGGGTATAATATTTCGTGGCTGGTGTACCCCCAAAATTTTGGATTCTATCAAACCTGAAATTTTTGCAACGAAGTAGGGGCCACAGTGGGACATAATACTGTGTGGAGGGGTTGCTATGAAACATGCTACTGTGTGGAGGGTCCACTATATCACATTATACTGTGTGGAGGGGCCGATATGGAACATTATACTGTGTGCACGGGCTGCTATGGGACATTATACTGTGTGGAAGGGCCGCTATGGGACATTATACTGTGTGGAGGGAATGTTATGGGATATTATGCTGTCTGGAGGACACTTTGGGACATTATAGTGTGTGTAAATGGGGCCTTATACTGTGTGACGGCCAGGAAATGGGGTGCTATGGTGTGAGGGGACCCCAAGTCAAAAGTTTGCTATGGAGCCCAGTCTTTACTAGTTATGCTCCTTCTCCATATAACCTCTATGTGGTCATAATATTGGGATTTGCATCACTAGAGCCCATGCACATGACCGAGTGTTCATCCGAGTTGGGGGCCAAGATTATCACGGAATGCAGTTGGATGACATCTGAGCGTATTCCGTGATTCATTCACGTCTATGCGGCTTCTGGAACCATTTCTTTCCGATAATACGGATGATTCTAAATCAGGTCCTATTCTGCTCCATGTTATCGGAACAGAATGGAACTGGAAACCCCATAGACGTGAATGCATCACGGAATGTACTCGGATAACACTCCAAGTGTCATCCAACTGCATTCAGTGATAAACTCATCCCCCAACTCAGATGCACACTTGGTTCTTGGTTGTGTGTATGGGCACATAGCCCTGGACATCCAGACATAGTATTCACTTACAGGGTAAGGAAGGGTATTGTTAGTGCCCCCACCGACTACAATGCACCCTATATCATATAATGTTTCCTTTAGGTGTCCCGTGTACAATATAATGCCCCCTTATAGCCCCCATTTATAATGCTTCAGCCCAGGCCCCACACCGTATATAGCCCAATAACCTCCCCATAATATATTGACGCCAGGGAGTGAGCGTCTATTTTTCAGAATGTGCTGAAAATATCACATCAAGTGACTTGCTTTGATATTGCAAGAAAAGTATGTGCTTTGTTGCTCTGCTTTCAAAAATGGCATCAGCAAATTTACTGCTATGTATTTAGCTGGCTGTTCATTGCTACATCCTATTATTGGTGACTGGGGGGGGGGGGTCATGTGATCCAACCTGTAAATCAGCAGCCTCCATTGAATAATACTGGCATGGCACTTTGCATGTACCAATATCCTTCACTATGCAGAATGGTAAATGCTTAAATTTTCCTTGCTATATCCACATAAGTCACTTGATGTGGGTCAGCAAGGGAGCAGTTTTAATCGTTACACCTCTCCCTTGTATATGCCCCTGCATCTGAAAACATTCATCTGTCTCAATCAATTTTGTTGTATTACCTGATTCACTCCTTTTCTTAAAAGGAGAACTTGGGATATTATATACTGTAGATATTGCTGTTAATGTAAGATTTATCAGAGGAGCTCAATTTATTTTCCACAGTACTGAGTCAACTGATAAAGGTAAACCTCAATGTAAGGCTAGGTTTACACCTGTGCCCGAATTCCGTTTGGGAATTCTGTTCCCCATTCCACACTCTGCAAGCACGACTATTCTCTACGCATTTTTCAGGTGGAAACCCAGTGGACCCCATTATAGTCTAATGGGGTCAGCAGGTTTCTGTGAGTAACCGCTTTTTCAGCGGATTGGGTTTCTGTTTTTCGGGTCCCCAAGTGGACCCCAAGAACGGAAACCCGAACACACGTGTGAACCTAGCATTATGATGAAATGGATTCTAAGAATATCCTCACATGCAGTTATCGTCAACTCATTATCACACTGTGTGTGTCTGCTCTGTGCATTTACAGTAGTATAATGTTGTACCGTGTTAGCCATAGACAGTAGTGGAAGAGTGAAGAAATCAGGCGATACCTTTTAGAGGCTAACTGAGTATATTTCATAATAAGCTTTCAAGAGTGCTAGCTCTCTTCTTCAGACATGGTGTATATTGACATTTGTGGTATATTGATGTGAGTAGCTGGTGGTCTTTAATGTATACTGTGGTGTCCAGAAAGTGGATTTCACTCTCTGAATAGCTAAGTTTAAGGTTGATGGTAGGGTGAAAGTCATTGAAGTCATTATGGAATTGAAGTAGGGCCTCCTCACCTGCAGACCAGATGACAAGGATATCATCGATATAACGAAGGTAAATCATAGGTTTGGTGGTGAATGTTGATAAATATGCTCCTTCCAGTTCTGCCATAAAGAGATTTGCATACTGGGGTGCACATCTGGTCCCCATTGAAGTTCCCATTCGCTGTAGATATAGATCCTCTCCAAAAATAAAATAGTTGTGGCTAAGGATGAATTGTATGAGTTGCGTTACTGGTTCTGTTGGAGGTTTTGTTTCTCCAGGTGTACCCGACATGCTGCAACTCCATCCTTGTGGGGAATATTAGTATACAGGGATTCCACATCCATGCTATACGATACAATCGTATTTGATCCGACAAAGCAGACCTGGACAAGCACCTCCAGGATCTGAGGACGAAATTTCTCCGATTGGGATACAAACCAAAAGTGCCGAACAACCAATTAAACAAAGCAGCAGCCATTAACCGAGACAGTCTGCTCACATATACAGAGACCCAGAAAGAAGCCCGAGTGCCCCTAGTTGTCACCTACAACCCACAGTTGGAGATCCTACGAAGGATTGCCAAGGACCTCCAACCTGTGCTACATAGGGACAACAGACTCAAGGACATATTTCCAGTCCTCTCCTTTCCTTTCGACAACCTCCAAGCCTGAGGCGTATTATTGTCCGGAGTGCCCTGAAGGCCCCAACTGAAAATGGCACCTCACCTTGCCTGCAAAACAGGTGCATGACCTGCAAGCACATCCACACCGCTAACAGTGTACAAATCCCACATTCACAATAGGTGCACAGAATTAGGGGGACATTTTCCTGCAGGTCTTCCAATGTGGTGTATCTCATAATGTGTGTCCAATATCCCATCACAGGCCTCTATGTGGGGGAAACAGGGCAGAGACTTAGTCAGCGAATGAACTCACACAGATTCAACATTAATAACAGCAGAACAGATCTCCCAGTGGCTGCACATTTCTCCAGAGAAGACCACTCTGGTTCTAATGGGACATTTTAAGACGTAGAGAGAGAGAAAGGAATGGGAATCAAGTTAATGCAAAAATTTCAAACTCTGCAATTTGGACTCAATATTCATGCCAGTTTCATGTCACACTATGTATGAACTGTGAGGGTCACAAATCACCACCTGATTACAAACGGGTAACAGATCCCTCTGTCACGCACCACAAAATTTGCCAGACTGTCTATTTCCTGACCTGTTGTAAATAACTTCTCTAAGTATATTGCATTTTGTTATTCCAAGATCCTTTTAAAGATCCATGTGTGTATAAATAGTGTGACTTTTCAGTTTCTAGTATTACACCATGTCTGAAGAAGAGAGCTAGCACTCTCGAAATCTTACTATCAAATATACTCAGTTAGCCTCTAAAAGGTATCACCTGATTTCTTCACTCTTCCACTACTGTGGATTTACATACAGTTTTTATTGTGGTTTCTGTTTTTAACTAGAAACAGTTTGTATTGTTTTCCAAAAATGCCACAAAAACCACATTAAACAAATGTAAAGTACTAGCTCACCAGTTTGGTGCTTCTCTGTGTCAGTATGTGGTGTTAAGAGCAAATACAGTTCAAAACTCAGATAGACAAAGTTAGTTCTAGAAAACCAGGTTCTACTAGAAACTATGGTCAAGCACCATCAAACACCCTGCACCTCACAACAGAACGAAGTCCAGCCTCCGGACATATTCACCAGAGCTCCTAGTGGTGGGGTTGGACTTGGCAGATTCCTTCAGCCAGAGTTAGCAGCTATTGATTGGGTACGGCAGGCTCGGCGCACCACAGGTATCAGCAGACCTAGAAGTACAGTACAACTCTCCAGGATTGTGCTGGACCTGGCAGAAGGTCTGAAAGTGTCCAAGGTTGCTGGAGAGCTGCTTCAGCCACGGGCCTTGAGGCAGAGTACAATCATGGTTGTCGGTCCGGTCGTTAACATAAGGTCAGCGGAGTACAAAAGGATCAGGCAATAGAATAGTTGACAGTCCGGTTGGCAGCGAGATATCAGCGAGGTACAAAATTGGTTAAGCGGAGAGTACTTTAGGAGGCGAGCAGGGGTCGTAACAGAGAGGAACGCAAAGGCAGATTCAGAAGGCAGGGACAAAGTCAGATAACGAAGCCAGAGGTCAGATACGAAAACAAGAAGGTACAAGTTAAAACAACGCTTAACCACCAGGAAAACTGAATAGTCAGCGTTGAGGAAAAGACGGAAGTGGCCTAATAAAGGATCGGGAAAGACAAATGAGCAGGTTTAAAGGGGAACACACATAAAAATGGCAAGAATTAAGAAAAGACTGGCAACCACACAGACGCAACTGTAGAGGTCCCAGGTCCATTTCTAACATGTGGATCACTTTCCAACCAAACATCTTTAATATGAGATATATGCAAGTTTATTCAATAAACGTAGTACAATAATTGTGCTGCTCATTATCACATCTGGATACACTCTGAATAACTTATTGTACCAATTAGTTACAATTACTTATTGGTCATTTGTTTCACTTTTTTCCTAAGCTAACTGTGACAGTTTGCTTGCATACAACCTTCACAAGACAAACGAGGCTAGTGATATTAATATACAGGTAGAAGGGTGGTGCCTTGGTTAAAAAATGCTAGGAAGGCAAATGCTTTACTTCTTAAAGGGCTTGCCTAGTTGTTGTTTTTTGAATACCTAATCTCAAAATAGGTCATAAATAAGGGATTAGTGGGAACCTTACATCTCGGACCCCTGCCGATTAGCTGTTTGAAGGAGCCATGATCTCTTTATTGCTTACATTTCATACTGTCTGTTTCATAGTGTCTCTGTGATGTAATTACAGCCTAATCCCATTCACTTTTAAGAGAAGAGACTGTAATTCCATTGAACAGCCACTATGAAAAGACAGCATGTGGTGTAAACAGTGACAACATCATGATGCATGCATCAGTGCTACAGCCCCTTCAAACAGCTGATTGACCGGATATCCCCTGTAAACAAAACTAAAATTAGAAAATAGCCCTACTTATTTAATCTCCTTTTTCCTTTTTATAGAACTTTCTAATATTGCAATTAAAATGAGAAATATATCTTTGTTCATTCCAAAAGATCAGCCATCCCCCTCCTCCTTCTTACAACCCTGTTCCTGGCTGTAAAACAACTGGTTTCATGTTCTGCTCCTTAGGTCAGCCCAAATCTTTCTTACAATATGGAACAAGTCAGCAGGTAATTGACTCTACCACTATTTGTGAGATTTCCACTTGAATGTTTTAGAAGCATTTAGAAAATGCTGCAGACTGACAAATGGCGTGGGCATGTTTACATACGTCATATATTTCAGTAATCTTTCTAGACCAGAATGTGGTATATAAAATTTGTAGTTTCAGAACAGAACTACAAATCTGCTGCTTGGCAGCGTAAAAAAAAATACATAAATAAATAGGACGACAGCAAAGCTGTTAACTATGAGTAAACAGGTGTCTTACTTCTATTATTGCCTAATGTATTTGTAACAGAATGTACAAATGATCCTCTGATATTGTTTTCTCCAAACATTAACCTTACCTGCATAATACTAAATGATAAAGCTATGATACTTGAATAACAATTTTGCTTCTGTATTGAACATGGACAATAGCATAAGGAGTATGTCTTGGAATACTTTTGAACTCTGACAATTTTAGTAAGGGTGCTTTCACATCTGCATTGTTTAATCTTTTTTCTGGTCAGTCATAGGAACTGGAGAAAGAATTAAAAATAAAGATGGAACCCCATCGACTATAATTGGATCCGTCAGGTATCCGTTTCAAAGTTACATTGGTGGACGAAAAAAGCAGAGTCTATCAGACTCTGCACCAGACAGACTCTGATGCAGATGTGACTATAGCCTTACTCAAATACCCATTGATTCAGACTTTTCTGAAAAAAAAAATCACTAAAAAATAATTCATAATGGTTGTGATACACAAGAAAAATGCACCTTCTGAGGCCTTCCAACTGGTTGGAATCAGTTTATAAACTCATTTTGCCGTCAGGCCCCATACGGCTAAATTTTGCCCTCCCCACGTGGAAGTGGCCTTTTCAAGTGCCTGCCTCCCATTGAAATGAATGGGAGACAGATTTCAGGTGGAATTTGGAGCTGATTTTGAGACTGAATCCACCTCAAATTTGGCTCCAAATTCAGCCAACATACACTAACAGGGACTCCAGGGACTTTTCTCTGAGCCAGTTTCAGTATAAAATCGGCAGAAACTGTGCAGACCCAAAGGATGGAAACACGAACGCTAGTGTGAACCTAGGGTTGCAAATGTAAACAAACATGTTGTTAGTGTCCGTCATGTTGTTTACATTATTGTCAATGGGACACAGAATCGGTGTGTGTCTGTTCTCTGTAACAGATTAATGCCCATTGCTGTCATCATATGACAGAAGACAGCAACGGACATTAACAACGGTAGTGTGAACCTAAGGCAAATAAGTGTTGCGTGAATATGGCCTAAGTATGTAACTACATGAAGATGATTCAAACTTTAGATAATGCTGTAAGTCAAAAGCTGATTGAGTCAATATTTAAAGGGAACCTGTCACATGAAATGAATACTATTCAGTCTGCAGGTAGCATATTATAGGAGTCGGTAGGCTGTCAGTCACTGATAGGACTACCTACTTAACTTCTCATCATAGAGCAGAGAGTTCAATAGATAAATTACTTTGCATGTATGAAAAGAAAAAAAAATATGTGATTGTTTATCTGTTCTGCAAAAAATTCATTTATCTCTGCCTGGTTTCACTTCTGTAAGAATTTCAAGATCCCACTCACCAGATAAGTAATCTGAAGTGTTCAGAGAACAATAGAAAGAATGCAAATGTTTGTATATTTAGAGCACATATTTTGTGTTGCCTCAGGTAAATGCCTGATTGCTTACTTTTATACCCTTTGTATTGTAGATCTGACTTTTTATTTGCTAATTGTTTCAGTTTATATTTTATATTCTAAAATGGAGACAACCTATGTTTTTTACACTTAAGGATGCGTTTACATGTTCAGGTTTTCAGATGCGGTTTTTGAATCCAAAACCAGGTGTGGATCATAACTTAAGTGAAAGTGTACAGAACAGGTGCTACGTTTTTATTTTATAGTCCACTCCTGGTTTTGGCTTCAGTAACTGTATTTGAAAATCTGAACATGTAAACACACCCTGCGGATTAGTAAAGAATAATCTACTGTATATGACTGACATTTTCACTCCTGGGCCGCCATCAGCAAGGATCTGGAAAAGCCTATAGACAGTAAACTGATAATTCTGAAATGTGTGAGATCTAATGACACAAATGTAATGTGGGTAGCTGAATAGTTTCATGTTATACAAGCTGCATAGACAAAATTATGAATTTGGAGAAAAGATTTCTTTTTATGCCAGCAAAATTATTAAAGTTACAAACTGTGCAAAAAAAAAAAAAAAAAAGGCCGCAAAAACGCAAAGCACAGCCCTATACATATTGCAGGGTCTGAGTTTGGTATTGTAACTCAATCCCATTCACATGCATGAGACTGAGAGATGCTACTGTACCACACGACTGATGAACGCAATGTCATCACATGACCATAGTGCTTGTGAGCACTGCAACCTATTCAAACAGCAGGGGTTCCGAATGAAAGACTCTCCCCATCATATATTCATAACCTACACTAAGTACAATCCATAAATATATAAATTCAGAAAAACTACTTTAAAACCCAATCACCCAACTTAAACTGGCCATACACTTCCTGTTCCACCATATCTTACATATACACTCTCTGTATATGCAAATGTTCTGAATAAGGAAAAGAGAGAAAGTTCCTGCCAGAGACTTCTGGCTATAGTTTATCTTCCCTGAAAACAAAAGGTCTGTGGATGTTAATATACGTCTGCATGATCAGTCTCTCTCCCCACCATCTCAGAGAGAGTTACAAAGTCCGTACATTACACATGGTCATTCGGTTCTACAGAATTCAGCAGACATAAATCTAATATATATGATCAGTTTTACACTTGCTTGTGATTAGATGGCATCTTCACTTTGCTTCCTATTCAGCCAATAATAATCGTGCCTAAAATGTGGGTATGAAAGAAACAGGGAAGGTATGGTACTTTTGCTACAGCACAGATGTTTTTGCCCACAATGATGCAATAGTAATTATTTTATTATAAACCACTGCGGTCTTTTTCAGTGTCACACTGGTGTGCCTAGGGCCCACTAGTAAAATGCATTCTGGTGGCCACTATGCAACTATTGTACTTACAAATATTACATGACACCTAATTGCAAATTGCTAAAACTGTGGTGACATTGATCTTGTTTCAGTAGTAGCTTGTTGTCTAGTCTTTGCCTCAGACGGTTTCCGTCCTGAGCCCTCTCAGTAGTCTGTTGACTGGCCATCCCGTGCCTTGACCTAGGGTAGTAAGTCTCTGGTGGCAGCAAGATGAATTTTGTTTAGGCTTCCTGCAGCAATGTTGACAAGGGAAATATACTGGTTTGCCTGCCTGCCTCTGTGCCTAGATGTCATCTCAGTGACTATATAATAATAAAGTGGGTAGATTGATAAATCATCTACCCAGTTTATTAGATAGGCTGCTTGATGTGTTGCATGCTGTCTATCTGTACGTAGGACAGTGAGTGTCAAGTGACTCAGACACTGCTCATGCAGGAGGTAAGGGGGCTTGACAGCTTACCCCTGTTTAGGGAACTCACTGGCTCAGGGGCTCACCAGGGGATTCACTTGGTCCACTGTAGACCAGTCCAAGCTTTACATAATGTTCTCGATTAAGATGGTGAAAGGATAGTTGACTTTACACTTGTCATGCAAGCCTGTTTTGGTGCTTAGTACAAACATTTCCATTAAAAAAAATGTTACTGAGCTAGATATTTACTATGTGTAAAAAGGTCGGCATGTGGAGTTTTCTTTCATAGCTGCAGTAATTTAGTCTACTGACTCACATAGCTTCATCAGATGTCTGTCCTTGGTATTATTGTAATTGGGCTTGAATTATTCAACAGCTGAATTATTAACATTCAGAAGCTGTGTGGAAAAGTGATGTTACAATAGATCACTTCCATTTACTACTACCCAGAGTCCTGATGTTCAGAGTGAAGGCCCTAGGCAGTGTGTTTTTGTGGTAAAGCTGGTTTTGGATCTGTCTGAGCCATGTATATATGCTGGAACTGTTCCTTCTTGTTTTATTACTAGACTTGTTTTTTGCGACTATACAATACTTAATGAATAGAAGTCACTCCATCAATAAGTTTGTGTACTTCTGCCTGGATCACACATACACACAATTTACAGACCTCCATCAAGTAGAAGAATACATGTTCATATTCTAAAGCATAACACTAGTGTTTTTAATTCAATCTCATCCATATAGTGTCATATGTGATACTACTGGTGTAAGGACCTATTAAAACTGCCCGCAAACAGCCAGTTTTGCCCAACAGACCCAGTATCAGAATTAGTGCAGTTACTACCATGTATGCATTCAGCAATTGGCCTTTTATTAAGTGTCCTATTGGCATATTCTAGAAGTAGAGAAAATTGCTTCACAGTTAAAAATAATAAAACAAATATACATATATTACTGTACAACTCCATGCAAATATTACCTGACACCCACTTACAAATTCCTAAAATATCAATAGCACTGAGGTGACTGTGTGTAATTCTTTTAGTAGTTTTTGCTGCATTTAACATTACCCTGTAATGATGGTTTGTTGGCATATGCCGGTCACTTATTACTTTATTATATCCAGATAATAGTGTTATATCTTGCATTATACATTTAACTTTATCCAAGCTATTACAAATTCAGATTATTATATTTGAGTGGATTGCGAGGTCTCAGATACATTATGAGCTGTATGCTAATCCATTGATAAATTGTCCACTGATAAATTGAGCAGTCCTTGGATTGCTAGTCCCAGCTCATCCCATTAACAAAAAAGCTTTATACTGCTTATCTAATTGCAGGGACAAAGGGCATAGTAACACCTTTTGGTTTAAAGGGAGTCTATCACCACCCCCAGCTACTTTAAACTGCTCCCATAATGCTGTAGATGCTGTTAGCAGAATAAAAACAATACCTTTATGTTTCAGAGCCACACGGATGGGGATGTGTAGAAAAAGCACTTTTAATATTTATTTAAATGAGGACCTTGGAGCACAGGGCGAGTTTTCTTCTATTACTGAGCACTGCTGCATCATCACTAAACACACCCATCCTGCATTTAGCTTGGCCCCCTGGGTAATGTGAGTTGATCCTCCCACTGCTCCGACATCATGGAGAGTTGTAGTGAAATTCTTTTGAATGCAAAATTTTCTCATGTAGATTCGGATGTGCTTGACATACTGAGCATGTGTGTCTGTTAGCTCTGCCCTATACCCAGAAGAGAAGAAGCCTCTCCTTCTCTTCTGGGTATACAGCAGAACCTAGAGACCTACTCTACTATTGAGTAGCTACTTTAATTATTGCTTATGAAATGTTCGTCAAAGACATCAAGAAGCTTTCTTGTCTGTGCTCAGATTTTTCTTTTTTCTGTGTCAGGGATCTAACTTGGGTTTGGAGTCCAGTGTCCTTGGCTCTGCTATAGTATGTTCACTTGGGCTTTTCTCAGCTATTTTTTGTTATTGTACACTTACTTCAGGCAAAATTACATGTAAAGGAACCAGTATTTGTAATAATGGAAGGGAGAAGGCAGACTGCTGCATTGTACATGCCCCTTACCTCATTTGAGAAATGCAAAATGTGCTGCAGCCATAATTGGGCTATTTGCAGCAGAAAAACTGATAGGAAACCACATATGAAGACTTATAAAGTCAGAGGACAGAAGGGGCATGGAGACCCTGCACATATTTCAATGTTTGATGAAAACTAAGGTACCCTTTAAAAAATAAAGTTTAAATTTTAAAAAACAGTCAACCAAGTAAACAAATGCTGCACACAACAACCAGGAGGGAAATGGAGGATGGGAGTAACAGTAGTTGTGTTGTCAACCGCAGGTTAAGGACAATCATTATACTCCTGCAGCTCCCAAGTCAGAATAAGGGTGAGAGGGCCTCTGGTGTACCTAGTGATGGTGGTATTTCCCCTGCTTGCAGTTGGAAAGAGGTCCTCTCCTCTACTGAGCCGGATGATGGTGGTCAGGTCCTGATGGTAAGCACAGGAATGACTCATGAGGCAGAAGTGCAACCAATGATGCAATGTTACTGAGGTAAAAAAGGAACCAATGCAGCTTCCCAGATGGCAGTAGTAGTTTGGAGATCCACTGTGGGTTACTGGCACCAGAATTGGTATGAGATTCCCAGAAATAGGTGTTAACTTTTATCTCCACTCCAATACGACTATATTCTGCCTCTTCCTCTGTCTCTATGGGGGCTGTGTATGAGCAAGTCCTCCTGGTACCCTTTCTACCTGTGTACTTTAGTCAAGGCTGTGAGGTTCTGGGAAACCTCCACTTTTCCTCCAAACTTGGCACTTCTCTCCTTTCAGGGGACATGAGAACAGTTCTTTCCTTTCTCAGGACTGTAGCAATAGTATATGGGCAGGTGTCTCTGAAAAGAGCCCAACACTTTTCTCTCAGGATCTACATGGTCTTTCAGTATAGGTCTGCTCTGCACAACAGCAAAAACTAGACTCAACTAGCTGATTACTGGAGACTCCCAGTCTCCACCCCAAGGATCAACCAAGTCCTACTGCAAAGAGAAGGATATATGTAGTAATAGCAATATTGCATCCATCCTATGAAAGTCACCTACATTGCCTGATGGACTCCATACACTATAATAGGATCCATGGGGTTTTCATTCTGGAGTTCGTCATTTAAAAAAAATAAATAACCCCGTATGCAATAGGTTGTCTGACATTTTTGACAGAATGTGAATGGAGCCTAAGTTGCCACATGATTCTGAGGATTAATCTAATCAATTACAGCTTTAAAAAAGGGACCAAACACCTCCATACATATTAGATGGTTGGCCAGTCCCACCAGAATCTAATGTACAGGCACCTTAAAGGATTTATCCATTTTTCAAAAATTGTCTGCAAATACATCCTCATCCACTGTTCCCTTGTGCAGTTGGTAGTAGCAGCAGCGTGGACCCACACAGTCAGAGTCAGGGACACAGTTGTCTGGTAAACACAGGGTTATTTAAAAAAAAAACAGAAAAATAAATAA
The DNA here is from genome assembly GCA_947044405.1 of Leptodactylus fallax. Lineage (NCBI taxonomy): Eukaryota > Metazoa > Chordata > Amphibia > Anura > Leptodactylidae > Leptodactylus > Leptodactylus fallax. The sequence continues at coordinate 9,251,671 of CAMRHE010000024.1, forward strand.
ACCTTACATCAGGTACAAAAAATGGGAAAACAAAACTCCTGCTCATCCGAGAGTCTAACTACACAGTAAATGAACCTAACTATACATGTGGCTTGCTTCAGCCGCACAACAAAACAAAATATCAAACCGTAACAATGTCCACGTTCAAGTCCCACTAGACTCTAGTACTGCCCTTCAAGACAGATCCAGGCACCTCCACACTCTCCCAAGATCTGCACTGAACTGAACAGCCTGCTGCCTCTTATGGGCCAGTGATGAGCCCAGTCATCACACCTGTGCTGAGGCCTACTCCGCAGCAGCACTGTACCACATATTCACCAGGCATAGGTGAGGCACCTGGGGGAGATATAGCGTGACTATAGTTGGTCCATAGATTCACTGCATGTAAATAACAGTGATACAAGGAGCAGCAAGAAAAATAAAGCCAAGCAAAGGCTACACAAGGGAACAGTGAGTATTTAGCACTGCAGTGGAAGTATACGCAGATAACCCCTTTAGGCCTTTTTATACAGGGACAGATTAACTATTTAAAACAACAAATCTTTAACTTTAAATAAATCATAAAACATTGATTTTCCTCAGTAAAAGTGGGCCTCTCCCTGCAGTGTTACAATATGTTATATCTATGGAAATGTTTGCCATGATAATGTTTACTGAAGCTACAAAGGGCTTTGACCCTTTGAACATGGCCTAGTGCTGTAGTATTTTCAGAATGTTAAACTCAGGAGTATACACTAGAGCAGGGGTAGGCAACCTTTTTTGTTTGGCGTGCTGATTTTAAATGAAAAAAATCAAAGATGAGGTACTCGGAGTGTCGGTCAATAATTGTAAGGCTGACGGCACCTATACTAAAGTCATATAACAAAAACCATAACACAGAAGTGCTGCCACAAGATGCTTGAGGACGCATGCGCTTACTGCTATTTCCTGAGACGCATCTGGACTTTTCCGAGCCAGGAGCACCGTATGGCAGTATCCTTATGGTGGAAACACACTATGTATCTTGATGCAGCTATATTCTTAGGCCACTGGAACTTTTACTTCGATGTAAAACTGTGTTTACATGGTGCATTTTGCACAAAAAAATACCTGGTTTTTTTTTTTGCAAGAACACACTTTTATACAGAATAATGTCCCATAGCAGCCCCTGCACACAGTATTATGACCCATAGCGGCCCCTGCACAAAGTATTATGTCCCATAGAGGCCCCTGTACATGGTATTATATCCCATAGCGGCCTCTGCACACGGTATTATATCCCATAGCGGCCTCTGCACATGGTATTATATCCCATAGCGGCCTCTGCACACGGTATTATATCCCATAGCGGCCTCTGCACATGGTATTATATCCCATAGTGGCCTCTGCACACGGTATTATATCCCATATTGGCCTCTGCACACGGTATTATGCCCCACAGCCATAACAACCCCTGCACACGGTATTATGTCCCATAGCGGCCCCTCCACACAGTATAATATTCCAACTTTAATAATATTCCAATTTGTGCCACTCACTAGCTGTTATTATACTCTGGAGTCTCTTCAGACCCCAGAGTATAATAAGTGGAGGGCCAAGAGGCAAACATAAAAAATAATGTTACTCACCTTCCCTGCGCTCCAAAGCCACTCTGTTCTCTTCGGCACTTCTGCCTGAAGTGAGCAACTGCAGATTGGGTCTCGGGGTCATGTCCGCGTAATGACGCCGACATGACCCCTGCAGCCCTATCAGCGGTCTCTTACATCAGGCAGAAGCACCGAAGAGAACAGAGCGGCTGTGGAGCGCAGGGAAGGTGAATAACATTATTTTTTATGTTTCATCACCTCCCCTGGCACTCCACTTATTATACTCTGGAGTCTGAAGAGACCCCAGTGTATAATATTAGCAGTTTTGTTTTGGTGAGGACCTGGGCTGCCCGTGCCAGGGAAATAAGCCTCACGTGCCACTCTTTGAATTTGATGCCTGCAACACGTTCCAAAAAAGCTGGGACAGGGGCAACAAAAGACTATGAAAGTTGAGGGATGCTCAAAAAACAGCTGTTTGGAGCATTCCAGAGGTGAACAAGTTAATTGGAAACAGGTGAGTGTCATGATTGGATATAAAGGGCATCCCCAAAAGCCTCACGTTCGCAAGCAAGGATGGGGCGAGGTTCACCACATGGTGAACAACTGCGTGAGCAAATAGTCCAACAGTTTAAGAACAACGTTTCTCAATGTACAATTGCAACGAATTTAGGGATTTCATCATCTACAGTCCATAATATCATCAAAAGATTCAGAGAATCTGGACAAATCTCTGCAAGTAAGCGGCAAGGTTTGAAAACCTACATTGAATGCCCATGACCTTCGATCCCTCAGGCGGCACTGCATTAAAAACCGACATCATTCTGTAACTGATATTACCACATGGACTCAGGAACACTTCAGAAAACCATTGTCAGTGAACACAGTTCGTCACTACATCTACAAATGCAAGTTAAAACTCTACCATGCAAAGCGAAAGCCATATATCAACAACACCCAGAAACGCCGCCGTCTTCTCTGGGCCAGAACTCATCTGAGATGGACTGATGCAGAGTGGAAAAGTGTCCTGTGGTCTAACCAGTCCACATTTCACATTGTTTTTGGAAATCATGGATGTCGTGTCCTACGGGCCAAAGAAGAAAAGGACTGTCTGGATTGTTATCAGCACAAAGTTCATAAGTCAGCATCTCTGATGGTATGGGGGTGTGTTAGTGCCCCTGGCATGGGTAACTTGCACATCTGTGAAGGCACCATTAATACTGAACAGTACATACAGGTTTTAGAGCAACATATGCTGCCATCCAAGCAATGTCTTTTTCAGGGACGTCCCTGTTTATATCAGTAAGACAATGCCAAGCTACCTTCTGCACGTGTTACAACAGCGTGGCTTCATAGTAAAAGAGTGCGGGTACTAGACTGGCCTGCTTGCAGTCCAGACCTGTCTCCTATTGAAAATGTGTGGTGCATTATGAAGCGCAAAATACGACAATGGAGACCTCGGACTGTTGAGCAACTGAAGTTGTACATCAAGCAAGAATGGGAAAGAATTCCACCTACAAAGCTTTAACAATTCGTGTCCTCAGTTCACATATGCTTGAGTGTTGTTAAAAGGAAGGGTGATGTAACACAGTGGTAAACATGTCCCTGTCCCAGTCTTTTGTTGCCTCTGTCCCAGCTTTTTGGAACGTGTTGCAGGCATCAAATTCAATATGAGTGAATATTTGCAAAAAACAAATAAAGTTTATCCATTTGAAGGTTAAATATCTTGTCTTTGTAGTGTACAGTGCTGGCCAAAAGTATTGGCACCCCTGCAATTCTGTCAGATAATACTCAATTTCTTCCAGAAAATGATTGCAATCACAAATGCTTTGGTAATAATATCTTCATTTATTTTGCTTGCAATGAAAAAACACAAAAGAGAATGAAAAAAAAAAGTCAAATCATTGATCATTTTACACCAAACTCCAAAAATGGGCCGGACAAAAGTATTGGCACCCTCAGCCTAATACTTGGTAGCACAACCTTTAGACAAAATAACTGCGAACAACCGCTTCCGGTAACCATCAATGAGTTTCTTACAATGCTCTGCTGGAATTTTAGACCATTCTTCTTTGGCAAATTTCTCCAGGTCCCTGAGATTTGAAGGGTGCCTTCACCAAACTGCCATTTTGAGATCTCTCCACAGGTGTTCTATGGGATTCAGGTCTGGACTCATTGCTGGCCACTTTAGAAGTCTCCAGTGCTTTCTCTCAAACCATTTTCTAGTGCTTTTTGAAGTGTGTTTTGGGTCATTGTCCTGCTGGAAGACCCATGACCTCTGAGGGAGACCCAGCTTTCTCACACTGGGCCCTACATTATGCTGCAAAATTTGTTGGTAGTCTTCAGACTTCATAATGCCATGCACACGGTCAAGCAGTCCAGTGCCAGAGGCAGCAAAGCAACCGCAAAACATCAGGGAACCTCCGCAATGTTTGACTGTAGGGACTGTGTTCTTTTCTTTGAAGGCCTCTTTTTTTTTTCCTGTAAACTCTATGTTGATGCCTTTTCCCAAAAAGCTCTACTTTTGTCTCATCTGACCAGAGAACATTCTTCCAAAAAGTTTTTGGCTTTCTCAGGTAAGTTTTGGCAAACTCCAGTCTGGCTTTTTTATGTCTCTGGGTCAGAAGTGGGGTCTTCCTGGGTATCCTACCATAGAGTCCCTTTTCATTCAGACGCCGACGGATAGTACGGGTTGACACTGTTGTACCCTCGGACTGCAGGGCAGCTATAACTTGTTTGGATGTTAGTCGAGGTTCTTTAGCCACCATCCGCACAATCTTTCGTTGAAATCTCTCGTCAATTTTTCTTTTCCGTCCACATGTAGGGAGGTTAGCCACAGTGCCATGGGCTTTAAACTTCTTTATGACACTGCGCACGGTAGACACAGGAACATTCAGGTCTTTGGAGATGGACTTGTAGCCTTGAGATTGCTCATGCTTCCTCACAATTTTGCTTCTCAAGTCCTCAGACAGTTCTTTGGTCTTCTTTCTTTTCTCCATGCTCAATGTGGTACACACAAGGACACAGGACAGAGGTTGAGTCAACTTTAATCCATTTCAACTGGCTGCAAGTGTGATTTAGTTATTGCCTCCACCTGTTATGTGCCACAGGTAAGTAACAGGTGCTGTTAATTACACAAATTAGAGAAGCATCACATGATTTTTCAAAGGGTGCCAATAGTTTTGTCCACCCCCTTTTTTATGTTTGGTGTGGAATTATATCCAATTTGGCTTTTTGACAATTCTTTTTGTGGTTTTCTATTGACGACAAATTAAATGAAGATATTATTACCAAAGCATTTGTGATTGCAGTCATTTTCTGGAAGAAATTGAGTATTATCTGACAGAATTGCAGGGGTGCCAATACTTTTGGCCAGCACTGTATTCAACTGAATATAAGTTGAAAAGGATTGGCAAATCATTGCATTCTGTTTTTATTTATGTTTTGCACAACGTCCCAACTTCATTGGAATTGGGGTTGTATGACCAGTTTAGGGACAGGGGTGCACTAGTAGCTGGGCAAAAGAATGGTAGCACCCATTTAGATTTGTAATAGATGCATAAAATACCACTATAGCTGTTATTATACTGTATGAAAAAAAAAAAAAAAGATAAAACATGCAGTGCTCAAAATTATTTTTCAATTTTGCTGCTGGGAGCAGATACACAGCAGTGCATCTTAAGCTTAAGCATGTATTGCAGATGGCTATAGAGCCACAGGCAGTTTAGGATGGGTCTGCTCACATTGATTTCTGCATAAGTATGTTCCTCACAATTGTTGCTCACAAAAAACAAATAACTAGTCTGTCCTTTCCTGGGCCCCCTAATGTGCAGTCACTCCTATCTGTCTTACATTATTTTACATTACAAAGGAACATCTTTAAAGAATATTTGTCACCAAAATGCTCTTTTTCTATGTGTTTTGAATAATAAACTTAAAATGATGAAATTGATATATTCTACATTAAATGACAGTTATTTTCTTCATATACAGTAGGTAACAATCTTTCCAGATGACTGGGAAGAACATAACTGCATGTGAATAATGGAGCTGATCTGGGGCTAAGGCCCAATTTGCGTAAAAGCTGCTTTTTTTGTTGTTGCAGATTTTGTTGTGGTTTTTCAGAGCAAAGCCAAGAGTGGCTACAATAGGAATGGGAATATATAGGTAGCACTTCTCTCTTCTGCTCAATCAACTCCTGGCTTTGGCTCAAAAAATCACAGCAAAATCTGCAACAAAAAAAACCTGATTCTCTGCAACATAGGGCCTCAGCCTGAGGGAGTACCTCCTTCTCATGATACAATGTCTGATATTTGGGAATCTTACTTCTGGCATCCCCACATATTCATAGAATGTGAGTCTCCCTGTAGGGATACGCAGACCGGAATTGTGAAGAAAGAATGAAGCAAGCACCATGCCTTAGAGAACAGGGAATTATAGACATTGTCAAGCACCTCACTTATCAGACGTTTGTAGCTTATCCTGTGTATTTGTCATCAATTATCTAAACTTAGAATAACCATTTAAATCCTAGCAAAGATATGAGAGAACTGTGTAAAATGGCTAAAAGCTCCACAGATTCTACTACAAACATACAGTATATGCTTCCTGTGGGGTAGTGGGTTAAATATAGAATGACTTTAAATTGGTTTTCCCATCACATACCTTTTACATCGTATGCATAGGATATGTAAGAAATGATTGATCAGTGGTGACCCCAGCTATTAAATATTTTTGGCATATCCTATAGATATGTTATAAATATATGTGGTGGGAAAACCAATGCTAACATGCAGGAGGGATATGAATATTAACTTACTGAAATTTCTTTCATTGGTCAAAAAACATCTACGAATCTTTGTTAAATTCACAGTGTGTGAATGGCAGTCTACCAAATCATTACTGGTTCATATATAGCGATACAATCATCTTGGACATAACTGATATCCGTAAACAAGCAAAATGGAAAGTTTACTCAGAGCTGTGTAGACAGTGGGACCTTATCCAAACACTCATGAACTTCAGCCTTCATTTGTATCTCTTTGTGTGCAAAGTTGCTAAACAAACTATAGAAATGTCTATCCTACCTGTTATTAGTTACATCAAAGCAGAAGCAACACTGTAAAGATTGTGGATGAAAAATGAGAAGCTTGAACCAATCCTAAATTCAGAGAAATAAGTGAAATGTGTATAATCTTCTGTTAAGTGTTTGTGCTGTATGTCCTACAGCAATGAAACCTGTACAACTGCATATATGCCATGCCATAGAGAAAACACTAACCAGCTTCATAAAACAGAGAAATACTGTAAGGGAATGGCCAGTTGAGCAATTCCCCAGTGCTGCTGCAGAACCCTGGGGGGAGGGGTACAACAAGACAGTGAGCCCTAAAGCTGAACCCTCCCCCACTGTCCCTGGCTAACTTGCCCGATCTGTCCTAGGCGACAGCCAGCAACTGGTCGACAGTCCCTTCCTAGTGTAGGTGTCAACACAGAACGCAGACAGGACAAACAATAACAAAGGGAGGTCGGCTAGCCAAGGGGTCGGCAACAGTCGGGCAATGCAGTACAAAATCACAATCCAAGAGAATAGTCAGAGACAAAACGAAAGGTCGGGAACAGGAATATAGGAAATAGCAGAATAGAAGCTAGCAGGGACAAGTCACAAGACAGAATCAATAGCCAGCGACCATATGAGTGCTGACAACCTGTTTATAGAAAGTCAGGACCTGCCCCAGACTGGATTTGTAGACAAGCTGTCAATCACACAGGCAAGGCTGAGATTAACTGTTAGAGGAGCAGAGGGAAACAAAGATGCAGGAGACGGGTGTGGCAGAAATTCAATTACATAGTCTAGGACAGTGTTCAGACTGAGCAACAAGAACTTAACTGAATCAAACTGAACACGCCTCCTGCACCGCAGCGTGCGAGCGGAGGGTGGTGCAGAGACCCAAACAGGCAGAGACGTTACAAATACACAGGTATTTTACAAAATGCAGTAAAGGATATTACATTCATGTAAGTCTACAAAACTATGAACATCATTCCACAAACCAACTAAATCTAATATGTTTGGGACCTCCCGACTATTATTGACAAGCTGACAGCATATTATATTATCAATATATGTATATACTTTAGGATATTCATATCATCTTACAACTTGTTATTCCAGATAAGTATGGTTTCAATTTTGTCTGTACAATCCACAATCCAACAAACATGGCCACCGGAAGAAGTGTGCTCCACTGTGCATGTGCGTGGTGTGGTCCTATATGATTGGCCTCTCCTGCATCACTGGGAGGCACCAATTGTGCACCTTAGTTACCTCACGACTGGCAGCCAGCATGGGCTCGCAGATCTGATCGGCGTGGAGTAAAGCATACTATTTTTGTTTGAGGGTGCCCCACCATGGCACCATGAGGATGTTTCTAATGAAACGCGCGTCAGAATGCGTGGTGGGACAGGCCTGTGTCAGTATGCAATTGACCCACTCAGGGAATGTGATTTGGGCCACTTAGCTATAACATTGCTCACAATGAATTAATACTTTCATACTTGTTATTTACTATATGTACAGTGAAGGAAATAAGTATTTGATCCCTTGCTGATTTTGTAAGTTTGCCCACTGACAAAGACATGAACAGTCTATAATTTTAAGGGTAGGTTAATTTTAACAGTGAGAGAATATCAAAAATAAAATCCAGAAAATTACATTATATAAATTTTATAAATTTATTTGCATTTTGCAGAGAGAAATAAGTATTTGATCCCTCTGGCAAACAAGACTTAATACTTGGTGGCAAAACCCTTGTTGGCAAGCACAGCAGTCAGACGTTTTTTGTAGTTGATGATGAGGTTTGCGCACGTCAGGAGGAATTTTGGTCCACTCCTCTTTGCAGATCATCGCTAAATCATTCAGATTTTGAGGCTGTCGCTTGGCAACTCAGAGCTTCAGCTCCCTCCATAAGTTTTCTATGGGATTAAGGTCTTCCATTTTCTTACTATTGCATCAACAGTTGTTTCCTTCTCACCCAGCGTCTTACTTATGGTTTTGTGACCCGCGTGACTGCTAAGGCCATTTAGCAGCCTCAGTGGTCACTGGAGAGAGACTGGTGACGTATGTGAGTGACATCACTGGCCCCTCTCCAGCAACCGTCTAATTGGCCTCAGTGGTCACATGGGGTGCAGACACTGGAACATTGGGGACAGGTGAATATGTTTTTTTTTCTTAATGTTACTCTTCTTTAAGAATAATGTACCATAGTACACACATAGTATAATGTATAAAGACAGTATAATGTCCAACATTGGCCTTCACACAGTATAATTTCCCATAGTGACCCCTTCACACAATATATTGTCTCACAGTATCCCCTGCACACAGTATAATGTCCCATAGTGGCCCCTCCACATGCTATAATGCCCTATTGTGGCCCCTCCACACATTAAAATGTCCCATAGTGGCCCCTCCACACACTATAATGCCCTATAGTGACCCCTCCACACACTATAATGTACCATAGTGGTCCATGCGGTTTTCTTTATGAATGTTTCAAAAATTTCAGGCTCAGATGAACCTGAAATTTTTTGGGGTTGTCCACCTGTGAACCATTATTATACTGTGGCATCTTTTTAGACCCCTGAGTATAATAAGCGGGGGCCCCAGGGAGGTGATTAAACATAATAAACAGTGTTACTCACCTTTCCTGGGCTCCGATGCAGGCCTTTGGGCCTTATCTGGTCATAGAGACGTCATGAATGACCTCAGAGATCGCTAAGGCCAAATCACGGTGTTTACAAACACTCATTAAATATGTATTTTCACAGCAGTAACCACCATGCATGCAGAACCTCAAGGGTCATTTGCTGCAAACATAATAGCATGTTCTCTAATTCTGGATTTGTCACAACCTGTACTGTAGATACTATACACGATTCATTTGATATACCAAACCTGCTGATCAAGTTAAATTTCTTTTGTTTTCAGCAGTGAACTGTGAGAGTAATGGCCTGAAATAGCTTTTAGTTTCAAAGATATTTATTGAATGAAGAAAAAGGAAAAAAAAGAAAAAAATGCACATCAAGTATGCAGTACAGCAGTGAACAAGATAATAACAGGTTTAAAGTAGGAAGTTAATTGGTATATAGGCATACTAGGTTCACATGTCATCGGCCTCTGCCATCTCAAGTAGACAATAGGAAATATGCAATTGTTACAAGTTAAACGTTTGAACAGAGCATACAGCACAGACCAAAAGTTTGGACACACCTTCTCATTCCAAGAATTTTCTGTATTTTCATGACTATAAAAATTGTAGATTCACACTGAAGGCATCAAAACTATGAATTAACACATGTGGAATTATATACTTAACAAAAAAGTGTGAAACAACTGAAAATATGTCTTATATTCTAGGTTCTTCAAAGTAGCCACCTTTTGCTTTGATTACTGCTTTGCACACTCTTGGCATTCTCTTGATGAGCTTCAAGAGGTAGTCACCTGAAATGGTCTTCCAACAGTCTTGAAGGAGTTCCCAGAGATGCTTAGCACTTGTTGGCCCTTTTGTCTTCACTCTGCAGTCCAGCTCACCCCAAACCATCTCGATTGGGTTCAGGTCTGGTGACTGTAGAGGCCAGGTCATTTGGCGTAGCACCCCATCACTCTCCTTCTTGGTCAAATAGCCCTTACACAGTCTGGAGGTGTGTTTGGGGTCATTGTCCTGTTGAAAAATAAATGATGGTCCAACTAAACGCAAACCGGATGGAATAGCATGCCGCTACAAGATTCTGTGGTAACCATGCTGGTTCAGTATTCCTTCAATTTTGAATAAATCCCCAACAGTGTCACCAGCAAAGCACCCCCACACCATCACACCTCCTCCTCCATGCTTCACGGTGGGAACCAGGCATGTAGAGTCCATTCGTTCACCTTTTCTGCATCGCACAAAGACACGGTGGTTGGAAGCAAAGATCTCAAATTTGGACTCATCAGACCAAAGCACAGATTTCCACAGGTCTAATGTTCATTCCTTGTGTTCTTTAGCCCAAACAAGTCTCTTCTGCTTGTTGCCTGTCCTTAGCAGTGGTTTCCTAGCAGCTATTTTACCATGAAGGCCTGCTGCACACAGTCTCCTCTTAACAGTTGTTGTAGAGATGTGTCTGCTGCTAGAACTCTGTGTGGCATTGACCTGGTCTCTAATCTAAGCTGCTGTTAACCTGCGATTTCTGAGGCTGGTTACTCGGATGAACTTATCCTCCGCAGCAGAGGTGACTCTTGGTCTTCCTTTCCTGGGGCGGTCCTCATGTGAGCCAGTTTCTTTGTAGCGCTTGATGGTTTTGGCCACTGCACTTGGGGACACTTTCAAAGTTTTCCCAATTTTTCGGACTGACTGACTTTCATTTCTTAAAGTAATGATGGCCACTCGTTTTTCTTTACTTAGCTGCTTTTTTCTTGCCATAATACAAATTCTAACACTCCATTCAGTAGGACTATCAGCTGTGTATCCACCTGACTTCTGAACAACACAACTGATGGTCCCAACCCCATTTATAAGGCAAGAAATCCCACTTATTAAACCTGACAGGGCACACCTGTGAAGTGAAAACCATTTCAGGTGACTACCTCTTGAAGCTCATCAAGAGAATGCCAAGAGTGTGCAAAGCAGTAATCAAAGCAAAAGGTGGCTACTTTGACGAACCTAGAATATAAGACATATTTTCAGTTGTTTCACACTTTTTTGTTAAGTATATAATTCCACATGTGTTAATTCATAGTTTTGATGCTTTCAGTGTGAATCTACAATTTTTACAGTCATGAAAATACAGAAAACTCTTGGAATGAGAAGGTGTGTCCAAACTTTTGGTCTGTACTGTAAGAACAATATACATAACACCTATAAAATACAAAACTAAGGTTATTAATTGTATCATTAAAAATGTTTGCAATAGAGAACCGAAGAGTAAAGATAGCACTGCTTCCTACGATATGAACCTTAAACTTATGGGGGGTGCAGAGTCCATGTCTTGATACCCAGGATTTATAGTTGTAGACAGTATGACAAGCCTGAGACGTTGGATCTATTGCTCCAAGGAGACCACACTTTATCGAAATGTGTCTGAGTATCAGATATGACAGTGATTTTCTCAAACAGAATAATTGTGTAAAAATGATTAAAGTGGACCTTTCATGTCCTCATGTATATGCAGTTTTACATACCGCAGGAAAGCCGACGGTGTGCTGAATTCAGCGCACTGTCGGCTTTCCCATTATGTGCCCCCGGGGCTGGAGCTATCGGTGGCGTTAGTTTCACCGTCCACCGTCAGAGGGGCGTTCCTGACAGTCTAGCTGGGCTGTGAGGACCGCCCTCCCTGACAGTACTCGTCCATAACCTTGTACTGGGGGGGGCATTCCTCACAGCTCTGCGTAATCGCTGGGCTGTAAGAAACACCCTCTCTGACAGTACAGGGCTATGGACAAGAATCTCTCACATTGAGGAGAGCACCAGTGAAGGTGTGTAGAGATTTTAATTGCCTTTTGCCCTCTACTTAGCATCTACATATCACAAGGCATTATGGGAAAGGAGCTGGGGAGCTCATGCGCCCTCTGTTGGATGTAACAGATCCTCAATTTGCTTTTGACTCACCGAGCCTTGAGACAGCAAAAGGGATTTTCAGCTATGGATGAGTACAGTCAGAGGGAACGTTCCTCACAGCCCAACTAGACTGTCAGGAACACCCTTCTGATGGTGGACGGTGAAACTAAGACCACCGATAGCTCCAGCCCCGAGGCACATAACGGGAAAGCCGACAGTGCGCTGAATTCAGCGCACTGTTGGCTTTCTAGCGGTATGTAAAACCGCATATACATGAGGACATGAAAGGTCCTCTAAATTCAGATAATGAGAGGCTTAGCGTCCTCCATTTGGAGGCTACATAAATTCTGGCAGACATCAGGATATACTTAAGTAATAATAATAATACATTTTATTTATATAGCGCCAACATATTCCGCAGCACTTTACAAATTGTAGGGTTCAAGTACAGACAAAAAAGATACATAGTCAATTCATTCATAGTGTTTGGTGGGGTATTCAACTCACTATATATAAAGGCGAATGAGCCTCTATCTGCAGCCCTATAGAGACATAGTCTTTCAAAGTTAGTAGCCCGAATAACTGTTGTGTTGGGGGAGAGGTTGGTATATGGGGAACAAAGTGGCATACTACCTAACGTGGTGTGTCTTGTTAGTGTCCCGGAACCTTGCACCTGCATAAATTGAAAATATGTCTTTTTGTCAGAATCACCACTATGAATAAGAGAACCACAATAATAGCTTTGCAAGACAGTGAGGACAACTACTGCAATATTATTCCATTATCAGGCTCCCTTTTACAGTGGGGAAAAAAAATATTTAGTCAGTCACAAATTGCGCAAGTTCTCCCACTTCAAAAGATGAGGCCAGCCTGTAATCGACATCATAGGTAGACCTCAAAATGAGAGACAAAATGAGAAAACATATCTAGAAAATCACATTTTCTGATTTTTTTTTAAGAATTTATTTGCAAATTATGGTGGAAAATAAGTATTTGGTCACCTACAAACAAGCAAGATTTCTGACTCTCACAGACCTATAACTTCTTCTTTAAGAAGATCCTCTGTCCTCCACTCATTAACAGTAGTAATGGCACCTGTTTGACATTATTATCAGTATAAAAGACACCTGTCCACAACCTCAAAAAGTCACACTCCAAACTCCACTATCGTGAAGACCAAAGAGCTGTGGAGAGACACCAGAAACAAAATTGTAGACCTGCACCAGGCTGGGAAGACTGAATCTGCAATAGGCAAGCAGCTTGGTGTGAAGAAACTCAACCGCGGGAGCAATAATTAGAAAATGGAAGACATACAACACCACTGATAATCTCCCTCCATCAGGGGCTCCATGCAAGATCTCACCCCGTGGGGTCAAAATGATCACAAGAACGGTGAGCAAAAATCCCAGAACCACACGGGGGAACCTAGTGAATGACCTGTAGAAAGCTTGGACTAACGTAACAAAGGCTACTGTCAGTAACACACTACGCCGCCAGGGACTCACATCCTGCAGTGCCAGACGTGTCCCCCTGCTTAAGCCAGTACATATCTGGGCCCGTCTGAAGTTTGCTAGAGAGCATTTGGATGTTCCAGAAGAGTAGGGAGAATGTCATATGGTCATATGAAACCAAAGTAGAACTGTTTGGTAGAAACACAACTCATCGTGTTTGGAGGAGAGTGAATGCTGAGTTGCATCCAAAGAACACCATACCTACTGTGAAGCATGGGGGTGGCAACATCATGCTTTGCGGCTGTTTCTCTGCAAAGGGATCAGGACGACTGATCTGTGTACATGAAAGATTGAATGGGGCCATGTATCGTGAGCTTTTGAGTGCAAACCTCCTTCCATCAGCAAGGGCATTGAAGATGAAACGTGGCTGGGTCTTTCAGCATGATAGTGATCCCAAGCACACCGCCAGGGCAACGAAGGAGTGGCTTCGTAAGAAGCATTTCAAGGTCCTGGAGTGGCCTAACCAGTCTACAGATCTCAACCCCACAGAAAACCTTTGGAGGGAGTTGAAAGTCCGTGTTGCCCAGCGACAGCCCCAAAACATCACTGCTCTAGAGGAGATCTGCATGGAGGAATGTGCCAACATACCAGCAACAGTGTGTGCCAACCTTGTGAAGACTTACAGAAAACGTTTGACCTCTATCATTGCCAACAAAGAATATATAACAAAGTATTGAGATGAACTTTTGTTACTGACAAAATACTTATTTTCCACCATAATTTGCAAATAAATTCTTTAAAAATCAGACAATGTGATTTTCTGGATTTGTTTTCTCATTCTGTCTCTCATAGTTGAGGTCTACCTATAATGACAATTACTGGCCGGCCTCATCTTTTAAGTGGGAGAACGTGCACAATTGGTGGCTGACTAAATACTTTTTTCCCCACTGTAAGTTACAGTAGCTTGTATTCTGTTTGTGGAGCAGTAATGGTCTGTATCAACTCTCTGCAACATAGGAAAGCTATTAGTTCAGTGCGGTGTACCTGCTTTATTGTCAGATTGTACTTGAGCAAGAATTAATAGAAAGTTGGGTTTATAAGTACAAAACCATTGAACTTGACTGACTTATTGTGAAGAATATCGCCTCGCCCAGCCTCCTGGCACGCCTGCGATCAAACTTCTTTCTTAACCTCCCACTCACACACCGTGAGTAGACCGGGTCATAGGATAAAAACGAAACGAGCGATATAAATTTTATATGTTTAATAACCCAAGTGGGTCGGTATGAATTAATAGCATATACAGAAATATACAATATTAATATGATCAAGCATAAACATACAAGCAAAAGAGCAATGATACAATACACCAAAATAAAAGGAAATAAAGATTAGAAAAATACCTGAGCACACAGCCCTGTCCTAGCTGTCTCTCTTCCATGCTCAACACAATAGACTCACAGAAAACTCCCTACCTCCGTGTGAGACCCTCTCCAACCACACCCTTCACCTCCCCCAGCCGGGGATGAAAACCAGTGAGACATAGTGTCCAGAGGTGTAACCTCCTTTGCATCACATTCCAACCAGTGGGGGAAGGAGTGACATGATCAAGTGAAAACACACTTCCAAGAAAGATACATAAATTGAGGGTCTCATCATCACACCTCCCCCTTTTAGAGAGTGTCGGGAGGAAGGAGGAGCCTCCGTTCCTCTTCCACCCGCAGCTCCGCAGCCTCACCCCGCCGGGACAGGCCATCAGCGTTGCCATGGGCCTGGCCAGGCTTGTGCCGGATGTCATAGTTGTATTGCTGCAGCACCAGGCTCCAACGTAACAACCGTCCATTCTGAACTTCAACACGTTTGATCCAGATCAGAGGGTTGTGATCCGTCATCACGGTGAAGTGGCGCCCATACAAGTAAGGCTGCAGATGCTGCAAGGCCCAAACAATTGCTAGGCATTCCTTCTCCACTATGGCATAGGCCACCTCCCGTGGCAGTAGCTTTCGGCTGAGGTACTGCACCGGGTGCTCTTGCCCCGCTGAGTCAAGCTGGCTCAGTACGGCACCGAGTCCGTAGGTGCTGGCGTCTGTCTGTAGCACAAGCGGACGTGTCTCATCATACGCCTGAAGTACAGGTGCGTTCGCCAGGGCCGCTTTCAGGGCTTGGAAGGAGCGCTCGCAAGCATCCGTCCACTGGACAGTTTGCGGCAACTTCTTCTTGGTGAGGTCCATCAAGGGGGCAGCCAGAGCACTATAGTTCGGTACGAACTTCCTATAGTACCCTGCCGTACCCAGGAAAGACATCACCTGTCGATTGGTCTGGGGGGTTGGCCAGGACGTGATTACATCCAGCTTTTCAGGTTCTGGTTTCAGGGTTCCCCCACCTACCCGGTGTCCCAGGTATTGGACCTCGCGCATGCCCAGCTGACACTTTTCCGGTGTGATGGTCAAGCCCGCACGGTGGACCCGCCTCAGCACCTGCGCCAGGTGCTGTAGGTGTTCCTCCCAAGTGGAGCTGAAGACGGCAATGTCATCCAGGTACGCCGTGGCAAACCCTTCGCATCCCGTCAGCAGGGAGTTGACCATCCGCTGGAAAGTGGCAGGGGCATTCTTCATGCCGAATGGCATGACAGTGGACTCGAACAGTCCGAAAGGGGTGATAAAGGCCGATCGCTCCTGTGCCTGAGGGGACAGGGGGGATCTGCCAGTATCCCCGACTCAAGTCCATGATGGACAGGTACTGGGCCTTACCTAAGCAGGTCGTCGATGCGCGGCATGGGGTACGCGTCGTCGACTGTAACCGCATTAAGTTCCCTGTAATCTACACAGAACCGGGTGGTCGGCACTGTGCGAGGGCCGAATCACCCCCAGGTCCAGCATCTCGCCAATCACCTTGCGCATCTGGACCTGTACCTCCGAGGAGACGCGATATGGCGACCGCCGGATAAGGGCATGATTCCCGGTATCCACATGGTGAATGGCCTGGTCAGTTCTCCCGGGCTTCGCGGAGAACAGACCAGGTAGGGAGTGCAAAACTCCATCCAGCTGGGACAGCTGCACCTCAGCCAGCAGGGGGTTCACCTGTGCCTTCTTGTTGGACCCATCCTCCTGAAAATGAGCAAGCAAGTCAACAAGGTCTTCTTCTTCCCCCTCCTCTAACAGACTGCATACCGGAAAGGCACTAGCTTCCCGGTCATGATGATCCTTCATCATGTTGACATGGAAGACCTTATGCCTGTTCCGGCCTCGATCAACAGTGACCAGGTAGCTGACGCTGTTGACCTGCTGGTGCACGACGTATGGACCGGTCCATTTCGCCTGAAGCTTGTCCTGGGGCTCAGGGACTAGGACCCATACTTTCTGCCCAGGCTGGTATGTTCTCTCACGGGCATTCTGATCATACCAGCGCTTCTGGTCAGCCTGAGCCTGGACCATGTTGTCATGCACCAGCTGCGCCATAGCCTGCATTTGGTCACGGAATCGCAGGACACACTCCACGACTGGCACACCTTGGATGGCCGTTTCTCCTTCCCAGGACTCTTTCACAAGAGTTAGGGGCCCACGTACACGTCTCCCGTACAAGAGCTCAAAGGGGGAGAACCCCGTTGAGGCTTGAGGCACCTCCCGGTAAGCGAACAGCAGGTGCGGGAGATAAGGCTCCCAGTCGCGCCCGTGGGACTCGACTAACATCCTGAGCATCTGCTTCAGGGTGCCATTGACCCGGTCACACAGGCCATTGGTCTGTGGGTGATACGGGCTGGACACCAGATGTTGCACCTCTGTTACCTTACACAGGCCTTGCATCAAGGCAGACATGAACTGGGTACCTTGGTCTGTGAGCATCTCTCTGGGAAATCCAACACGGGAGAAGATGCCTACCAGAGCCTTGGTCACTACATCAGCCCGGGTGGAAGACAGCGCGACAGCTTCCGGGTACCTAGTAGCGTAGTCTACTACCGTTTTTTTATATAACTGTAATTTTATTGAAAAATTTTTCATTAACAAGGAATAAAGAAAAAACAAAAAAACAATAATAATCAAACAAACAGGAAGCATTGAGGTAAATAGAGGCTATCTGCCTCCTCTCCCTTAAGCAATATGCATTTAAATTAAGCAGTGAACAAGGGAGGGGGGAATGGAGGGGTTAAGAAGACAAGGGTAGGACCAAAGGGAAGGGGGGGGAGGGAAGGAGAGGACTAGAGATCAGAGACCCTGTAATGTACAATACATGTCCCAGGGTGCCAAATAGCCCCAAAGGCTTCCCATGAATTATGTAGGCCAGCAGTCAGGTATTCAAGACTCCTCACATCCTTCATTCTAGCCACAAGCTCAAGACTAGATGGGGGACTCACCTTCTTCCAGTTTCTAGCTATGAGAGTTTTAGCTGCAGTACAAAGATGCAAGAAAAGCCTGGATGACTTATTGCTCAGGTGTCTGGGGGGAAGGTTCAGGAGATAAAGAAGAGGGTCAAGAGGAACCTCTTGCAAAAAGAGAGCAGTCATCAGAGTCCTGACCTCCCTCCAAAAACCGAGGATGAGAGGGCACGTCCAAAAGATATGGTGCAGGGTACCCACCGCAGCTCCACAGCGCCAGCACCATGGGGGAACTAATGGGTTTAAAGTATGAAGGAGAGCCGGGGTATGATACCAATGCATCAACAGCTTATACTGCGTTTCCCTAAACGTAATGCACTGAGATGATTTCTGGGCCCGAGACCATACAATCCGCCACTGTTCCTGGGAGATGGGTTTACCCACCGCCTCCTCCCATTTAAGCATATAGCGATGATTAACAGGAGAGCCTGTAGTTTGTGAGTTAAGAAGTTGGTAAATAGAGGATATAAAGCCCCTAGTGGACGTGCCTGCACGGCAAATCTTTTCAAAAGCGGTGGGGAGTGACACCTTAAGAGACCCATGGAGGGAGCGGACAAAGTGAACCACCTGCAAGTAATGGAACCATTCAGTACTTGGCAGGTTTTGATTAGCTGTAAGATAAGCAAAGGACCTGAGTTCCAAGGTTCCAGGGTCAACCATGTCAGCAATCCGGTAAAGGCCAGCTTCAGACCACACTTTAGTCATGGCAGAAGTCAGGCTCTCTGGGAGAAGGGGGTTGTATAGTATGGAGACCATAGATGAGCGCGGGGACATCAGGGAGAATCTAGCACAACAGGTAGACCAGATAGATCTAGTAAACCGAATGGGGCCCAACAGGTACGAGGCAGGGGGGGGTGGGGGGGGGAGCTGACCCACAGAAGCGCGTTAGGATGCATGGGTGCCAGCCATAGCTTCTCTATCTGCACCCATCTGGTGTATGCTGGCATAGTCGCCCAGAATGGGATATGGCGTAAGTGGGCCGCCCAGTAATAATGTAACAGATGTGGGACAGCCATACCCCCCAGACCCCCTATCCGCCAGCATAACAGATCTAGGTATTCGGTGTCGTTTTGCTTTCCAGATAAACTGGAAGATAGCTTTCTGTAGGTTCCGTAATTCTCCCCGAGGTATCGCGACTGGGAGCGTCTCGAAAAAATACAGTAGCTTCGGGAGGAGAGTCATCTTGACCGCAGCAATTCTCCCCAAAAGGGAGATAGGCAAGGGTTGCCATTTGTCCAATAGGGCTCTTAGCTCACAAAACAACCGCGGGTAGTTTGCCGAGTAGAGGGTCGCATAGGAGGTGGATATATGGACTCCCAGGTAGCGGATAGAGGACTCCCGCCACTGGAAATCGTAATTACTGCGGAGGAGAAGGAGAAGGTCCCGTGGGATGTTAAGTGGGAGTGCCTCAGTCTTCGCGGGGTTCACCTTATACCCTGAGAGATCACCATAGGTCTCTAGCGAGCGCAGCAAGTTTGGAAGGGTAGTATGAGGGGAGGTGAGAGTGAGGAGTACATCGTCCGCAAAGAGAGATATCTTAAATTCCTTATCTTGGACCATGATGCCCTTGATATTAGGGTCTCGCCTAATCTTGGCCGCTAGCGGTTCAATGCAGAGGGCAAATATGATGGGTGACAGGGGGCAACCCTGCCTAGTGCCATTTCGAATAGGGAAGAAGGGCGAAGATGCATGGGGAAGCTTAATTGCTGCTGAGGGTAAGGAGTAAAGGGCCTGGATAGCTGTGAGAAACGGTCCCGTAAGCCCGAACGCCTTAAGCGTAGTATGCATAAACGACCAATTTATGCGGTCAAAAGCCTTTTCAGCGTCCAGGCTCAAGAGAAGGGCCGGGGTAGAATAATGATTGGCCACCTCCACCAAATCCACAGTCCTCCTGGTGTTGTCACCACCCTGACGACAGGGAATGAATCCCACCTGGTCCTTATGGACAAGCAGAGGGAGCCAAGCATTCAGTCTATTGGCTAAGAGTTTGGTGAAAAGTTTCAGGTCCGTGTTCAGCAAAGCAATCGGTCGGTAGTTAGCACAATCCTGCAAGTCCTTACCCGGTTTAGGGACCAATGTGAGTAGTGAAGAGAGCATAGTCGGGGGTATAGGGGAACCTGAAAGGAAGGAATTGAAGAGGGACAATAGATGAGCAGAGAGTTCACCCTGGAAAACCTTATAATAATTGTAAGTGAACCCATCTGGGCCTGGGGCTTTCCCATTTGGGAGGTCCTTCAGGACCCCTTCTAGTTCCTCCCTGGTGATGGGGGTGTTCAGGGAGGTTAGGGCCTCAGGAGGAAGGCGTGGGAGACAACAATCCTTTAAATAGTCTTCCAGTAGTGTTGAGTCATCCCCAGGGAGTAGTGCTCGTGGGGGTGTAAGTCATACAGCTTAGAGTAGTAAGAGTGGAACGCCAGCGCCACAGCATCAGGGTGATGTTGAAGAGTACCCGCGGGGTCACGGACAGAGTGTGGTGTGGAAGAGGCCCGATGATCCCTGAGGGTTCCTGCCAGGAGGGTATGAGATTTATTACCTCGTTCAAAAAACCGCTGACGGGTATAAAGGAGAAGTCGTTCCACATGGCGGGTCTCCAAATCACGGAGGTCCGCCCGGGCCAGGACCAAACGGCGAAGAACCCCCAGGGATGGATGCGCTGCCAAAGTCGTCGTAAGGGACCGAATACGGGCTTGGAGGAGCTGTTCCTGGGCCTGTCTGTCCCTTTTAAGCCTAGAAGCCAATGCGATACAGCATCCTCTCATGACCGCCTTATGGGCTTCCCAGAGAATGGCAAGAGAGTCTACCGAGCCTAAGTTGTCCCTAAAATAATCTATCAAGTGTGTGCGCAGGGTCTCGAGGGAGGTCGGCGAATTGAGCAGTGTTTCGTTAAGACGCCAATGACATTGGCGAGTAGGCACTGGAGTCGTAGATAAGGTAACCACGACTGGGGCATGATCAGACCAGGTGAGAGGGCCAATGTTCGTGTCCCTAAGCAAACGAAGAGCGGGAGCATTTCCAAAGAAGTAGTCAATGCGGGTGTGAGTGTTATGAGGGTGAGAAAAGAAGGTGTAGGAGCGCGCCGTAGGATTGTCCACTCGCCAAAGGTCATACAAAGAGTGGGCGCGGATCAGCCTGCGGAACTCCCTTGCAAGTTGGGCCAACCTATGGGGGGTTGGGCCCTGGGGTAACGCCAGACGATCCGCCCATTCAGAGAAGACCATGTTAAAGTCTCCCCCCCACCAGCCAAGCTGATGGTGGGAGAGCGCGCAGACGGGAGAATACCCGGCGCAAGAACGGGATCTGTGCTGAATTGGGGGCATAGACATTGCATAAAACAATCGGGGCACCATAAAGGAGCCCCTCCAAGATAACAAACCGGCCACCTGGGTCTATGTGGGAAGTCGTCACTGTAATTGGGCAGGATCGAGAAAGAAGGATAGCCACCCCAGCTCTGCGTCGATTGTGGAAGGCTGAAAAAGCTACGGGAAAATAATGCTTAGCGAAGGCAAAAGTACCAGCGCGGTCAAAATGAGTCTCCTGAAGAAACGCCACATCCGCTCGTAAGGAGCGGAGTTCTCTAAGGACATGGCGCCTTTTAATGTTGGAACCCAGGCCCTTGACATTAATTGTCACGCACCTAACCATTGGGACCCAGGATTGGAGGACAGTGGCGGATTGCAATAAGCTCACCCATCTCACATGACGCTGGCAAGTTTCCCTCGGAGAGGCAAAAGGGCAATCCACAAACAGGAACCCAAAGTCGAGGCAGGGTCTCTAGATCAGGGAGGGGGGGGAAAGAGAGGGAGGGAGGGAGGCAAAAGACATCATAAATGACAAAGTAAAAATAAAAACAGTTAAACAATACTTTGTGGGCGAGGCTAAGTCACTCGCCTGGGGACCAATGAGGGCAGCCAGAGGTCCAATCAGGATCAATGGCCGCACAGTCCAAGTATCCCCTTAGGGGGGAGAGCGTGGACAGGAGGTCGGAGGGGAGGCGGTGGATCCCCAACCACCAGTAAAAAGAAGGAAGGAAGGGGAGTCACCGGAACCCCACCCCGCCCCACTCCGCTAAAACAATCCAACAATAAGCATAATAGATGAGACCCGTAGACCTAAAAAAGAAAAAAAGAGAAGCAAACATAACATTAAGGCATGCAGATTCCAAAGCACCACCGAGAAAAGGGAGAACGTCTCAAGGGGGGGCAGCCTCCTCAGGGATCAGTCTCCAGCCGGGGCCTCCGAGTGGTCACCACCGCGGAGGATGCATGACGTCATCTGGGCTCCAATCGTTGCCAAACCGGTGGTGGGGGAGGGGGTGGAGAGAATATCTCCCAGTCTGTTAAATCCGGCAGGGGAACATCCAATAGGTCACAGAAGAGAGGCAAATCCGCAAAGGAGCGAAGCGTAGCGGAGCGACCATCCCTACGAGCAATGAGAGCAAACGGAAATCCCCACCGGTAAGGAATTTGGTGCTCCTGAAGGATCTGGAGGAGGGGTCGGAGATGGCGGCGTTTCTGGAGGGTGATTAGCGACAGATCCTGATAGAATTGTAGTGGAGCTCCCTGAAACTCGAAGTCTTTGAGTTTGCGCACTTTGCTCATTATAGCCTCTTTAAGGGTGAAGTCGTGGAGGCAGCAGATGACATCACGGGGTGTGGCGGAAGATCCTCTGGGTCGAAGGGCTCGATGTGCCCTATCAAACTTAATTTTGTGGGACGGGGGCTCCTGCAGTATAGTGTTGAAGACAGCCTCCAGCAGAACAGGCAGATCCTCAGATTGGTCAGCCTCTGGGAGTCCCTTGATGCGTATATTGTTGCGCCGGCCCCTGTTGTCAAGATCCTCCAAGTGGCGTTGCATGTCCCGTATAGCTGAACCCTGTTCAGTGGTAGTATCATGCAGTGAGGCAACATAGTCCCTGGTAGTGTCATGGTCATTCTCCAGCGTGTCCATTCGGTTAGCAATGGAGTGTAAATCAGTGCGGAGGGTAGCAATTTCAGATCGGAAGGATGCTGTGATTTCCGCAACCATACTTTTAAGGTCTTGTTTAGTAGTAAGTTGAGGAAGAAGGTCCGCCATGGATGATGGTGCTGAAGATGGGCCTGGAATGCAGCTCTGGGGGTACAGGACTGGAGGGGGGGAGCCATAATCCTTGGGAGTGCGGGGCGGAGGAGCCCCTACGCCAGCGCCTTCCACCGCGCCATCCCCCCCTGAGCTATGGAGGGGAGGGGCGATGGGGGAAGATAGTAGCTGGGGGGCCACAGAGACCAGCTCTGTGGCCACAGGCTGCAACTCATCAGCGGTGTAGGAGGGAGCAGAGCCACTGACCTCAGAACTCCTTGAGAAGCTGGAAACATCCGGGGTCCTCTCATGCCGCTCTGCCAGGAGTGCTGGTGAAGCAGAATGTAGTTGCTGGGACATCCCAGGGTGAGGAGACTGTGGGAGTACTCGTGCTGGGGAAACTCTGGGTTGCCCAGGCGCCGACAGGGATCTCTGTTGAAGCGGCGCTCCGCTGGCTGACAGGGGGAGCGCGGGAGGAGAGAAGCTGCGCTGCGACCCCTGTGCCTGGAGAGCGGAGGAAATCCAAGATGGCCGCCCCGCCGCAGCCTGGCCCGGTAGAGAAGGCCGCTGGGCCAGAAAGGCGTCCAGGGTGGCCCCCCCAGAACTCTCCACGGGCGCTGGGGTGCCCGGGGCCACCTTCCTCGGTAAGCGCTTGCCCATACTGCGCCTGCTGAGGGGTCCACGGGTCTCAGTAGCGAGCGGAGGAGCGGAGAAGGACCTGCGCGCGTGCTACTCCATGCGCGTCCAGGCCACGCCCCCGTCTACTACCGTTAATATGAAACGTTTCCCGGTGCGACTGGGAATGGACAGGGGTCCAATGAGATCCACAGCCACCCGCTGGAAAGGTTCGGTTATGATGGGCATAGGTATCGTTGGTGCTTTGGAGCCTTGCCCCGCCTTGCCCATCCTCTGACAAGTGTCACATGAACGGCAGTATTTAGCTACATCTGTCCCCATCTTAGGCCAGTAGAATAAGTGGCTGAGGCGAGCCTTGGTCTTAGCGATCCCCAGGTGGCCTGCCAGTGGAATATCATGAGCAATCGGCAACAACTCCACCCGGTAGGGTTGGGGTACCACCAAATGTTTCTCCCTGAGCCGACTTTCTTTTCCCTTTGTGGGGATCGTTTCCCGATACAACCTCCCTTGCTCCCAGTACACGCGGTCCTTGTCCGACTCCAAGGGAGGTTGATCAGCACGCTCCTTCAATGCGTCCAGACTGCGGTCAGCTTGGACAGCGTCCCTGAACTTCTGACTGGAACCAGACAGAAGAGATGTGCATGTCACATACCCGCCGGGCTCCTCCGGCTCCAGGGTGGGGAGGCTAGTCACGGCGGCCTCAGTGCCATCTCCGGGTGACAGAGGGAACGCCTCAGGGGTCGGAGCGCCTTCCACCCCTCTAGCACTCTGGCTGCGGGTTACCACCGCAACACCAGCAGTCCGTTCCTCATCCAGATCGGCCCTGAGATCCCCGTGACCCACCTGACCACCTGGCACATTGTCCTCAGTTGGGGTTGCCCCCAGCATCTCAGAAGAGCTACCCTGTAAACCTGCAAGGCAAGAATTAGCAATTACATTGACATTGCATTCATTCATTGATTCACAGTGAACTGCATGGGTGAATGGCTGAGCCAGGGTCACACTGAGGGGGCTCTCATCACCCGCAGATGTGGGCGTGGCTACAGCCAGGTCAGCATTCCACAATGTCTCATTCACATGCTCACTGATTACTTTAGCTGGGCACATAGCAAGGGGAGACAGGCTGCAGACCCCTCCCTCTGCCTCTGCCTGTGTGACAGGCTTCAACACCTCATTAAAATCATCCTTCAGTACAGACATTTTTTCACAGCGAGGTGGGGCTGCTCCCACCCCATATTGGGACACCAAGGGCCCCAAATCTCATCCCAAAAGTACATTGGCAGGCAGATCAGACATTAGCCCCACATCACGCATCCCTTTTCCCGCACCCCAGTCCAAGTGGACGCAAGCCATGGGCACAGTTAAGCGTTCTTGTCCAATACCCTTCAGGGTCAGAGTTTTTCCAGGGATAATACTGTCCGCAGGGACCAAGTCAGGTTGCACCAGAGTAATCTGCGCCCCAGTGTCCCGAAATCCCATGACCACTTTACCCCCCACAATGACCTGTTGACTGTTGGCATCGGATTGCAACCCCTCCCTCCCCACCAAGTATACAGATGGGCCAGCTGCCGTGGCTGGGAAAACAGGGGGGTTCTTAGAGCGGTTGGGGCACTCCGCCTTGAAATGTCCTGGCTGGTTACAGGCATGACATCGCCGGACCTCTCCTTGGGATTTAGAGGGGGTCCCCGGGGCGCCCAGAGTTCTTGGGACAGGGGAAGTAGAGGGGGCACCCGGGACAGAGTTTGTCTTACCCCACTTGGAGACCGCAGGCTGTGGTGAACTCCAACTCTGCCCCTTCTTCCCGCTTGAGGGTCTCTGCAGTGTGGCTCCTCTCTTGATCCCTTGCTCCCTGGTGGACACATAGTCGTCAGCAATCTCTGCAGCCTGGTCTGCTGTCTCGGGTTTCCGATCACACACGAACTGGCGGACCTCCAGAGGGCACACATGGAGGAACTGGTCTTTGATCATCAAATCCTCAAGCTCCTCGAACTTGGTAACAGTAAGTCCTTTAATCCATTGCCGGAATGTAGCCTGTAAGTGGTACAGAACATCCGCATAGCTCTCTGTGGGACCCCGCTGGATATTCCTGAACTTTTTGCGGTACACCTCCGGCGTGAGCCAGTATCTCCGGATCAGCGCCGCTTTGATGGTCTCATAGCCCGCGTCCTCTGGTAAGTTCGTGGAAACATCCAGGCCCTTACCCTTCAGCCGGGGAGACAGGTAACGGGCCCATTCTGCCTGGGGAATATGATACTGCTTACACGCCCTCTCAAATCCCCGCAAGAACGAGTCCAAATCCCCGTTTTCTTCCAAGATTGGAAAGTCCTCAGATCGGATCTTTAGTGCTTGGGCTCCTGGAGTTTGTGCAGGAGAAGGTTGCACCTGCCGGGGAAGTTCCAGCTTTTTTAGCTCAAGCTGATGCTCCCTCTCCGCTTGGCGTTCACGGGCCTCTCGCTCAGCCCGACGCTCTGCAGCTTCTCTCTCCGCCCGGCGCTCTGCAGCTTCTCTCTCCGCCCAGCGTTCTGCAGCTTCTCGATACTGGAGAATCACCTGCAGTCGGGTGCTAGAGTCACTGGTGTCTATCTGCTGTAAGGCCATTTGCAAGTATAAGTCCGTTACCCCCACAGAACTGGGGTTACTGGTCCCTCCAGGCACAGTTACCTCTGGGGTTCGGGCACCTGCTGAACCATCTGGCATGGTGATGTTTTCTTGTGCCAGCCCCTCAGGACTTTGCTCCTCGTCCTGCCCGGCTGCAGCACCTTCCATATCAGCCATCTGCGCAGCGTTTGTATCAGTCAGTTGCTGCCGTCCCCTGACTCCACTTCTCAGAGTCCGAGACATCCACTGGAAGTCGCTGCCAAATAAAAGATAGGACAGAAAAAAGAAGAAGGGAGGGAACAGTACTGTACCAAACTTTCACCGTATTTTAAGCTTGATCTTATACCGCGCTCGTTCCATAGGATTGCCGCAATCCCCAGTGTCTGCGTGATACCACACCCACACACTGTTACCCTAATATCCCACCGCTGCCACCACTGTGAAGAATATTGCCTCGCCCAGCCGCCTGGCACGCCTGCGATCAAACTTCTTTCTTAACCTCCCACTCACACACCGTGAGTAGACCGGGTCATAGGATAAAAACGAAACGAGCGATATAAATTTTATATGTTTAATAACCCAAGTGGGTCGGTATGAATTAATAGCATATACAGAAATATACAATATTAATATGATCAAGCATAAACATACAAGCAAAAGAGCAATGATACAATACACCAAAATAAAAGGAAATAAAGATTAGAAAAAATACCTGAGCACACAGCGCTGTCCTAGCTGTCTCTCTTCCATGCTCAACACAATAGACTCACAGAAAACTCCCTACCTCCGTGTGAGACCCTCTCCAACCACACCCTTCACCTCCCCCAGCCGGGGATGAAAACCAGTGAGACATAGTGTCCAGAGGTGTAACCTCCTTTGCATCACATTCCAACCAGTGGGGGAAGGAGTGACATGATCAAGTGAAAACACACTTCCAAGAAAGATACATAAATTGAGGGTCTCATCATCACACTTATGTTTTTTTTTTTTTCATCCACTAACTATGTAACTACTGAGAACCAGGGGAATCAAGATCGTCTTGTTACTGACAATAGTCGGGATTCCAGCATTTGGACCTTCTCTGCTTTTACTCTTAGAACATGTCTTTGAAATTACAGTTCATCTAATATATTTTCTTTTTGCAATCTCTTTCTATGAGAGATCCAAAATATGGAATTGTGTACAATATGCATTTCAATTATGCACTATTGACCTCTTTTGTCTGATTTAGCAGATAGAAAAATTGACACCCTGACGGGAAGGGTGAGATATAGCTCTTGGATGTGTTCAAATATATGGCCAAGTATAAAGTTTTCAGGTAATCTTTAACCAGTTCTGGTCCGCCTGTTAACTGCATACATCCGGGTCGTCCACGCTTAACCCTGCAAGGAAGTATATATCTTGCAGCTGTAGGAGCAGGGTGCTGGCTGTTGCTATGGCTGGAAGTCCCATACGGAAGGCAGGGTCCTAGAGGAGGACCCATATCAGCTCCACAGTATAGTGTAGGAGGCTGCCATGCATGTGCGGTGACCAGATGGAAGGTAACGCTGCAGTTGGGATTGCGGGGTGCAAACAGCGCAGACTTGTCACGGTCTCTGGGCACGAGGGCGCAGCGCTGGTGCTGTCCCACGTTACCACCACTGGTACCGGTGATGAGGGGGCTGCACAAATGTTGGTGGTGATTGTTCCCCCGGGGCGCTTCCCCTATACTGTGCCGACTGGTGGTGTTTGGGGCGCCCTGATGTTGTCGGTGCAGAGTCAGACACAGAAACGGTTGTAAAGTTGAACTTTTACTTCCATGGGTGTGGAGGCACAAATGCTTAAACAGTTTCTTCAATACAAAACAACGGGGTACGCCTGGTGACACAGCAAAGTCCTGAGGTGCAGGGTAGACTTAGTGAAAGGTGTTCCTAGCCCCTTATACTTCAGTGTTACAGCCCTAAGGTGCGTCTGGGCTCCTATTTGGCTCATAGGAGGATGCCCACCATGATACTAGTACATAATATTCCCCACTCACGTTATGTGGTCCTGATAGCTCAGAGTTTCGGGGTGCAATAGTCAGGGTGGCAGGATATTCCACAGGTCTGGCCTTGGCCCCTGGATCCTGTGATACTGGCTATGGAGCACGTGTTCCAGAATGTTCTCTCCACAGTCTCATGCTGACAAGATAATGATGCTTGACTTCCTTCAGGGCGATGGCTAGGCAGACAGGGGACAGGATCTTCTGAATAGCTGGAGTATGTCAGCTCTCCAACCTTCCTGGGCCTGTCTAGGACTTGAGATTCCTACACTAAACTCACTGCTTTCTTCACAGGACATCACACTTATCTCCTCACCTCCTCCTCCTAACACTCCACACTTCTAACTCCTCACACGCAGGACCTTCCTGCAGGGGTGTTACCATGGGGACCCAGTGATCAGCTGACTCCTCCCCTTTTCCCAGGCGATGTCCTCCCATTGGACATTTGGTTACTATTCAATCCTATGGGAGGTGTAATGCATGTGTGAGGCTCACTAGGTGGCGCTGTGTTGTGTGAGACTCAGGACCCCCTGCTATGTCACACAGGCTATGAAGCAACAGGAAATAATACAATGCACAGAGATCACCCTCAGCCCAGCCATAGCCAGCTCTGGGATGCCACACATGCTCATGTCACAAAAATGTTATATTCCTCAAAACCGCTGGTACAACAAAACCAAAAAATGTGTCTGGTCCTGAACCAGTTAAAATAGCCCAGTCCTGAAATAATCAAAGAAATCCTACTGTAGCTAGGAGGAAACAATTGACTTAGTTCCTATATGTCTATGTGTTTTAATATTTAATATTAAAATTCTATGTAACATCAGGCAAAAAAAACTAAACAAAACAAAACAAAAAAAACTATGCCTGTTACCTTACACTAGGGTCCAAACATCTTCTACTAAATGAAGTGTATGAAAATATCCTGCCCATGCTCAAATGCTCAGAAATGTAAATTTTGGTAGCAATACATCCATAACTAGAGCAGAGTATTGCTTTTACTGGGAATTTGCAGTCATCATTATGCAGGATTAGAAAATATTCAACTGAACAAGACTGAGCTGCAGAATGACCATGTGAAAAACAGACATAATATAACTTCCTGAGAAGCAGAAAGCAGCCCATCTTGGCTAATCCAGCTAACCCTTTTAATTTATTAGAGTTACAGTGCCTTTCGAAAGTATTCGGCCCCCTGGAACTTTTCAACCTTTTGCCACATTTCAGGCTTCAAACATAAAGATATAAAATTTTAATTTTTTGGTGAAGAATCAACAACAAGTGGGACACAATTGGGAAGTGGAACGAAATGTATTGGTTATTTTAAACTTTTGTAAAAAATAAAAAACTGAAAAGTGGGGCGTGCAATATTATTCGGCCCCTTTACTTTCAGTGCAGCAAACTCACTCCAGAAGTTCAGTGAGGATCTCTGAATGATCCAATGTTGTTCTAAATGACTGATGATGATAAATATAATCCACCTGTGTGTAATCAAGTCTCCGTATAAATGCACCTGCTCTGTGATAGTCTCAGGGTTCTGTTTAAAGCGCAGAGAGCATCATGAAGACCAAGGAACACACCAGGCAGGTCCGTGATACTGTTGTGGAGAAGTTTAAAGCCGGATTTGGATACAAAAAGATTTCCCAAACTTTAAACATCCCAAGGAGCACTGTGCAAGCGATCATATTGAAATGGAAGGAGTATCGGACCACTGCAAATCTAGCAAGATCCGGCCGTCCCTCTAAACTTTCATCTCAAACAAGGAGAAGACTGATCAGAGATGCAGCCAAGAGGCCCATGATCAATCTGGATGAACTGCAGAGATCTACAGCTGAGGTGGGAGAGTCTGTCCATAGGACAACAATCAGTCGTACACTGCACAAATCTGGCCTTTAAGAAGAGTGGCAAGAAGAAAGCCATTTCTCAAAGATATCCATAAAAAGTCTCGTTTAAAGTTTGCCACAATCCACCTGGGAGACACACCAAACATGTGGAAGAAGGTGCTCTGGTCAGATTAAACCAAAATTGAACTTTTTGGCCACAATGCAAAATGATATGTTTGGCGTAAAAGCAACACAGCTCATCACCCTGAACACACCATCCCCACTGTCAAACATGGTGGTGGCAGCATCATGGTTTGGGCCTGCTTTTCTTCAGCAGGGACAGGGAAGATGGCTAAAATTGATGGGAAGATGGATGGAGCCAAATACAGGACCATTCTGGAAGAAAACCTGTTGGAGTCTGCAAAAGACCTGAGACTGGGACGGAGATTTATCTTCCAACAAGACAATGATCCCAAACATAAAGCAAAATCTACAATGGAATGGTTCACAAATAAACGTATCCAGGTGTTAGAATGGCCAAGTCAAAGTCCAGACCTGAATCCAATCGAGAATCTGTGGAAAGAGCTGAAAACTGCTGTTCACAAACGCTCTCCATCCAACCTCACTGAGCTCGAGCTGTTTTCCAAGGAAGAATGGGCAAGAATTTCAGTCTCTCGATGTGCAAAACTGATAGAGACATACCCCAAGCGACTTGCAGCTGTAATCGCAGCAAAAGGTGGCGCTACAAAGTATTAACTTAAGGGGGCCGAATAATTTGGCACGCCCCACTTTTCAGTTTTTTATTTTTTACAAAAGTTTAAAATATCCAATAAATTTCGTTCCACTTCACGATTGTGTCCCACTTGTTGTTGATTCTTCACCAAAAAATTAAAATTTTATATCCTTATGTTTGAAGCCTGAAATGTGGCAAAGAGATGAAAAGTTCAAGGGGGCCGAATACTTTCGCAAGGCACTGTATATATTATATTCTTGGAAAACTCCTACAACTTTCCTGTTTTCTGTAGTTCAGACTAGAACAATACTGGTAGAGTCCTCTTATTATTAATAAGAAGGTGAATTTAGGACCGCTGTATTGTACTGCTGGAGGCCTTCACACTCTCCAACTTTCCACTGGACCTAGGATGTAATTGAATACTTTCACCACCCTTAGACTAAGGTTATGGTATCACGACTGCATCATGCAACAGGTCAGTATTTTGTCAGTTGCTCTTAGTGCTAGGAAAACCCAAACACCTGGTCCCCACACACAATTTGTAAAGCATCACTGACTCGACTCCCGCACAGCCATGATATACCTCCACAACCCTAGTCTGTAGTATATACATAAGCCAGTAATCTAGGTACAGGTCACAGTAACTTCATTTCCTGTCATTAAAATATTGTAACCATAAGGGAAACCACGATATTCTGACCCTTATGCTCAATAAACACCTATATTGCAGCAGAAGATAAACTTGAAGATAAACTTGCTCTACGCGTTTCCCCTGTGTTATCTGTGTCAGGTTCGTCAGGAGCTAATACTAAAACTTATAAATTGGTCTAAGCTGCTATAAATTTCAAAATTGCAGTTACAACTGCAGTTGCAACGCCAGTCTTAATAGGGTCCCCAACTGTTTTAAGATGCTGTACACCTGAATCGTTTGAATAATTCAGGCGTATTCCTGGGCACCATAATTGAAATCTACACCAGTCATGAACTGATGTAGATTTCAGGTATAAATCACTCCAGTAAATTTGTTGAACTGAGATGTCCCTGCTCTTCACCCTGCTCTGCCCACTTTCATAAAAAGTGGCAAGGTGGGTGCAGAGCCAACAATGTGGCTCATCTTTGGTGCAAAAAGAGTCATGTGCCAAAAATGTGCCACATTTACACCCATGTACAATAGAAAACTGGCATACATGTACTGGTAAAATCCCCACATGGTATCTATTAATGAGCTCTCAGTACTCAATGTCTGTGCTATTCAAAGAGTTTGATTGTAGATCACATGGTCTAATGGAAAAACAAAAAGAAGGATAAAAACACACAAAAGCACTAGTAAGTTTTTATCCACTTTCTGATGCAAACAACAAACAATAACCCCTTCCCACTCTGCGCTGTACTACGTCGCACTGAGCATATAGGTAACACTTAGCACCACAATAGTACGGTGCTGTAAAGCCGCGGGCACAGAAGCTGAGTCTGCGGCATTACTTCCGAGAACCAACCGCCAGAGTCGGACTATCTTTAACTCCCTGGATGCTGTCTTTAATAATGATCACGGCATCCAGGGGGTCCAGGGGCAAGATCGCCCCCCTTGTCATCCCCTCGGACCCCCCCGCAATGAGACTGCCAGTTTCGAGGGGTTGCCATGGCAGCCAGGAGGCCGGGCCATGGCCTCCTGACTGCCTATGCACAGTTCCCATAGGGATCAGTAATAAATAAACAAATAATAAAAAGTTTAAGAAAAGACTTTTACATTTAAAAAAATGCATAATGTAAACAAAAAAAAAATAAACAAACATGTCACTGTGGACCCCATGCCCATTTCAGATGATGCCAACCCTGATGTGTTAAATATACTGACAACAATACTTAAAAAGTTCCGCTAAACTGTCAGTACCAACATCCACTCTGCCCAGGAACACCAGAAGCGCCTTTGATCGCCGACACAACAGCGACAAAGAAATCACTGCTGACACCATCGTTTATATCAAGAATCATCACCGTATTCATTGCATGGGTTCAAAGATGGAACCACGCTTGATTGGACCCTACTTAGTTGTGGAATCCTTGACCAAGGACGAGTAAAACTTAAGAACAATAAGACTGGCAAGATATTGAACAACACTACCACGCCAGCAACCTTAAGATTTACCAGGATGAAGAGACTTCTTCACAGTCCCAGTCTCATGATGATTGTACCAGTGACTCTGCCACACAGAAACACAAGCAAACTAAGACTTTCGACCCACTACCAAGTTCAGTAAGGTAGTTTCTTAGCACCTCTCTTTTCCTTACGTTTGGTAGGGTTGTATACTATGGATGCACAAGGTACCTTGGACAAGCACGACATACATATAAAACCAAAGGTGATGGGAACTGCTACTTTCGGGCCATCAGCTACATCATGACAGGAACAGAGGACAACCACTCCCTTCTCAGAGATAAAGTCACCCACCACATGAAAACTGAATTGACAAAACTACAGGACTACTTGAACCAAAATGTGAATGAATATGTGAACATCTCTGGAATGTCTCATGATGGTGTCTGGGCAACTGATGCAGAGATCATGGCCACAGCAAATCTTTTGAGTTGCGACATCATCATCTACACGAACCTCAGTGACTCCATGAATTGGCGGACATATCCTG
The DNA here is from genome assembly GCA_947044405.1 of Leptodactylus fallax. Taxonomy (NCBI): domain Eukaryota; kingdom Metazoa; phylum Chordata; class Amphibia; order Anura; family Leptodactylidae; genus Leptodactylus; species Leptodactylus fallax. Next base: position 9,285,154 of record CAMRHE010000024.1, read on the forward strand.
CAAACTTCAGTCTGCAGTCAACAACAGAACATGCACTTTATCTTGAAAACAAGCATCATTATTTTAATGTTATCAGTGTTTCTCTTTAAACGTTTATATTGTAGTTAGGACTTGCTAGTGTAAAGGTTATGAGCATTGGGTGATTTGTTGTCCCTTTAATTGAGCGATAAGTGACTTATCGCTAACGAGAAATCACTGAGAAAAAAAAAAATTTACATACCATGTCCTGACTCTCCTCCGTCCCTCCTCCATGTCTCTGCCAACAGCCATTTCTTGCTTCTCTGGCTGCAGCTTTTGAATTTCGTGCTGTCTCCTATACATATGGGGCCTCTGGGTCACCTGATCAGTGTGTGACACGTCATGCACTGATCAGGTGACCCATAATCAGCTGATAATCGCCCCATGTAAAGCCACCTTTTATAAGTTGAAGTTTCAAGACATTATGACTTGTATTATATTATGAACAGTCAAGTTTTTGTGGTTGAAGTAATAAAAGTCTATGTGTTTTAGAGTTTTAACATTTAAGTCAGCTTTCTCACTTAATTTTTCAACATTTTATTGGGGATTTAGCTTTGTCTGGTAAGTTAAGTAATTTTTGTGTATATCACTCAATGCTAGTGATGGGGGGGTATATATGGACTGAGGGGTATAAATTGGCCTAGGCCAATTTATACTCCGGCGTATAATCTAGTTTAGGCCACTTTAACCCCGGGTATAGTCTGGACTGAGCAGTAATCAAAGCAAAAGGTGGCTACTTTGAAGAACCTAGAATATAAGACATATTTTCAGTTGTTTCACACTTTTTTGTTAAGTATATAATTCCACATGTGTTAATTAATAGTTTTGATGCCTTCAGTGTGAATCTACAATTTTTATAGTCATGAAAATACAGAAAACTCTTGGAATGAGAAGGTGTGTCCAAACTTTTGGTCTGTACTGTACTCTGGCCTGTTACACTGGGACCAGTAGGCGTGATGTGGTGATGTCACTTAATATGGGACAGTGACCACAATGTCTGTAAAGCACTGCAGAATATGATGGCACTATATAAGTAAGCATAATAAATAAATAAATAATCATGACTGCAGCTCCCTGAAGCCTCCGGGACCAAAGATAGCAGATAGAACAGTGCGAGAAAAGGGTGAGGTGAGTATTAGTGTTTTTTAATGTTTGTTTTGTATAAGGAGAGGGACATAATACTGTGGGGGTAGCTGGAGAGGGCATTAAACTGTGGGAGTAGCTGGATGGAGACATTAAACTGTGGGGGCAGCTGGAGGGGGGCATTATATTTGGGTGCACCAGTAGAGAGAATTTATACTGTGGGGGTAGATGGAGAGGGACATTATAATGTGGGGGGATATTATGTAAGGGTTACTGTAGGCATGTTATACTGTATGGGGCAGAAAGATAAATGGTTGGAAATGGGCGAAGTCAATGTGGAAGCGGGTGGGGCTAGCATGCGTCACACATTCTGTCTCTCTTTCTGTACTTTGAAAGTTGGAAGGTATGGTTAAGTATGGGTTAGATACACAGCTAGGACTATGATTTTGGATGAAGTGTATTTCACATGGAGGAATTTCAAGCTGATTTTGAGGTGGATTCCAAAGTGATGGGCTGAAAACAGCATAATGCTTGATTTTGGTGAGGCTTCATCACTGGTGAAATTGCTGCACAAGGCCTCACACTTGACTATCCCCATTGCATATGAGGTTAGGCGGCATGGCTTAGGTCAAAAGCGTCACACATTTTGATTTGCTTTGTTGTTTTCTGTTTTGGTGGACATTCTATGAGCACTGTAACAATTAATGTTCTCAGGTGTATTCCTGATACAATGCCTCACTTATTACTACTACTTTTGTAATATTTATCCGTTTTCAGGCCCAACTTTCTTAACATTTTCTCATTGTTATTGTGATGTTTTATCATGGTTTTCTTTTGCACCAAAATGTAATAAAAATTGAAAGTAAAAATAAGGGTGATGAATGTGAGAGACAAGAAAGACATTCTTTTCAATAGATACTTATGAATGATCATCCCACCCATTTTATGCATGACAAATGCAGAAAAATGCCAGGAACAGATGGCTGGCCTCACACCTTGGGTTGACTGTGTGTTTTATATCTGCGGAAAAAGCATAAAGTCATAGTACAATGTATGTTCATTTAGGCCAATATATGATTTGTATACTGTATTTTCAGCAGGTTCCCTCTCTGCATGCTCTATCTTTAATTTTCAGTTCTCCGGGAGCTGGTGGGTAGAGGCTAGCTCCTGTGATGTCTGCCACATAGGTTCATATATAACGTTATAGACAAGTACTAGCTTGTACTGGTGTTAATAAAGCACTTTGAATGAGATTGAAAGCTTCCTATTTAGCTACATGAAAGCAGTTATCTGGGGAATTAAAAGTATTTGCAGTTTGTTCACTGCAGTAGATATCCTACTTGCCAATATACATGCTGCCCAATTGTGTTGTTTTTGAGCATTTTCTATAGTACTGGTTGGGTGGCCGGAGATCTTCTCATCTGCCTAGCCTGATGCTGCTCTGACTCTGGACCACATGACTGGTCACGTGATCCAGAGTGAGAGCGTTACGAGGGGAGCCAAACTAGAAGACTTCCTGACCTCAGGTGTGGTGCAATGAGGAAGCAGCATGTATATTGGATAACCCCTTTAATCTCTGTATCTGTCTCTCAGCAGATATTTATAAATCATATAAATCAGTGAAGGAAGAGGCAACTTCTCTGTATATAACAAAGTTTGTTATATTTACCTTTACTACTAATTTTGAAAAGTTTGTTGAAACATTTCTGACCATTTAAGCAAACATTAGCAAGTATACAGTACATTAAAATCCCTTCCTGATATATGCTATAATATTTCGTTATAAAGTCAGGCATGGGACATGGAGAGGTCTCAGGAGCTGAGTCCTCTTTATAAACAGTAGGGGATGGCTGTATTATACAGTAGGAAACGGCCGCTAATAGCCATAGCCGTGGTTTTTCAATTGATCCCTGCTGTTAAGCCTGTAGCCCAATTGACTGAAGCATCTACATAGTTGCAGCACATGGGCACTGCCATACTGTACCAGATAACTACCCTTAGAACATCATTGGGGTAGAGATCTTTTGCTGTGACATCCAGAAGCCTATTAGAGGCTCCCAGGTTTGTTTTCAGTGAACTTCTAAATTTAAAAAATTATCAAAGCGTCATACATTCCCCAAAAATGGCATTTATAATACAGAAAACTTCCCTCACAAAAAAGGGCAGTTCCTTACATTAGAAATTTTAAAAAGTTACAGGTGTAATGGCCACACTATGAATTTTTTGTATTATTCAAAGTTTTTATTTTTTTATACAGGAAAAAAATATAAATTTTAGATTACTGTGATCATTCTGACGCTCAGAATATAGATAATATATAAATTTTTCTGCATGTTGAACGTTGTAACAAAACCAATATGAAAAATGTGTGGGTTTTTTTTTGTCGATTCTACTCCTTTCTGAATTTTTTTCCAGCTTCAGGACATCATGCAGAATATATATATATATATATATATATATATATATATATATATATAGATATATATCTATACTAGCAGAAGGATATATTTCATTTTTTGTTTGTGTAGTGACCCCATAAGAATTGGCCAGTTTTGCACTTCACATACAGTATGGCAGTCCAGTATAGGTACAGTCTATTTATGGCTGTGTTGCTATGGAAACCTGGTAAATGAAATGTTAACTTGTATTGGCTGATACACGTCATAGGACTGAATATTTAAAGACCTGCGAACTGCTATTGACTCATATAGGTCATAAATAGCTTTGGTTGCTATGGAAACCTGGCGTAAAGCTGTGTGTATGTCAAGACTGAAGAACCTGTGATTTTCCATTGTTCCATAAGCGCCATGTGATCATGTGCATCTCAGTTTGGATATCAGTGAAAGACCTGCGATCAGTTGTTATGGAAAACCTGGAGTAAAGCTGTGTGTATGTGACCTTGTGTAACAGTGTCATCCACAGTGCCCTGCCCCTTTAAAGCTGACCTACAGCAGTGAAGAAAAATGGCTGGGTTGTTATGGAAACATGGAGTGCAGCTGTGTGCATGTGGCTGACAATGCCTTGTCAGATTGGAGACGGGCTTGGGTCTGCTGGCTTGTTTCAGCAGCTCTCTGTTGTCTGACATATCTTGTCAGATTAGAGACAGGCTTGGGTCTGCTGAGAGTTTTCATTAGCTCGTGCAGCAGCCATGCGTTTTGCTCCAGGGTGCATGAGTAGTTTAAAAATGTTTCAATTTATAAGAATGCTGAAATCCAGTATGGCAGTCCAGTCAGTGGCATAAATACCAGGGTAGCAGTGGTAGCGGCTGCCACAGGGCCCGGGACATTAGGGGTCCCAGCGGGCCCATGATGTTTTTTTTTTTTTTAATAGGCCATTACCTGCTGGTGTAACACCAGCAGGTAATGGGCCCTATTTACTTACCGATCCCCGCTCCTGCTCATAGCTGCCTGCGCTTCACCTTCTACAGAGGCGGCATTGAGCAGGAGCGGGGATCAGTAAGTAAGGCCTGCGGGCCGGGAACCCCACAAACACTGCTATCATTATACTCTGGGGTCATTTCAGCAGGCTTCGGGCCTCCTTGGTGACGTCCCAGACGTCGGTGGGCCAGTCCGACGTCATTATGCGTTGCGATGCATGCCTGGCTCACGTGACATCTGGTCCAACATTGAAGAGGTAGTGGGGAGTGCGTATAATACTACATGAAGGGGCCACTATGATACTGTGTGCAGGGGCCACTATGGGGCCTAATAGTGTATGCAGGGGCCACTATGGGGCATAATAGTGTGTGCAGGAATGCAGTTTGTGCGGGGGGGGGTTGCCGGGGGGATCCCATGTCAAATGTTCACCTTGGGGCCCAGCCATTCCTAGTTACGCCACTGAGTCCAGTATAAGTACAGTCTATTTATGGCTGTGTTGTTATGGAAACCTGGTAAATTAAATGTGAACTTATATTGGCTGATACACGTGAAATGACTGAATATTTAAGGTCCTGTGAACTGCTATTGACTAATACAGGTCATACATAGCTTGGTTGCTATGGAAACCTGTGTGCCTGAGGAGAGTAAGCATTTGCGAGCTCTTATTGCCTGATAAGGGACATGTGACCGTGTGTATGGCAGTTGGAATATGAGTGAAAGACTTGCAGGCTTGTATAGACTAATGCTGGTCATTTTTTGGGAATACTGTATCTCAGGAATGGTACGTCCAAGAGAGCTGAGACCCAGTCTATAATATTCCCGGATACCTGATGTACATGTGTGCCAAATTTGGTGAGGATCGGTCCAATCGTTTGGTCGCGCATAAAGAACAGACAGACAGACAGATAGACAGACAGACAGAAACTCATTTTTATATATATATGAGATATACATACATAATAAGAAGAGATGAGCGAATCGAAGCTGCAGAAGTGGAATTTGATCCGAATTTCAGGAAATCTTGGATTCACATGGAATCCTGATTTCCTGATGCTTCGCGGTAACGAATATTTAGTAAGGACCTTTGTGACATCAGATGGTCACATGATGTTCTCTAGTGATGTGATTGGATAGGCGTGTCTTTGCTTGTTAGCAGATCCTTCCACATGAATAAAAGTTGTCCGTGCTGGAGAGAGAGAGAGAGAGAGAGAGAGAGAGAGAGAGAGAGAGACAGAGACACGACTGCGGCATCCAAGGGCTTCCACCATTTTGCCGCCCACCCCGGTTCTCTGCAGCCAGGAAATAGCTGTTTATTCGCCACAAATTAATTCGGATTGAATAGAATCGTATCGGAAAATTCGAAGTTGCCGAATCCAATTTTTGAAAACTTCACTCATCTCTAATAATAAGGTTCCATTATGAAGTACACTTTGTCCTGCAAATAAATTAGCCATCATACAATTGTGTACAGAAAAATAAAAAAGTTATGGCTTTTGGAAACCGATTTGTTAAAAAAACGAAAGTGCAAAATCAAAAAATGGCTGTGGCGGTAAGGGGTTAACATATCTAGCTTAGATCGGATACCCAAACAATGCTTAGTACCGTGTTTCCCCGAAAATAAGACACCCCCGAAAGTAAGGCATAGGAGAGGTTTCGTAGAATTGCCTAATATAAGGCATCCCCCGAAAGTAAGACGTATGTTCCCGAACAGAACATACGGTATATACGATATGTGAGGCCGCGGGCGAACCCCACAATCACTGCTATCATTATACTCCGGGGTCTTTGAAAAGACCCCGGAGTATAATAATCGGAGGCCCAGGGGAGGTGAGGGAACATAAAAAACAATGTACTTACCTGTCCTACGCTTCTCCAGGCTTCGGGCCTGTTTGGTGACGTCGCAGACGTCAGCGGACGTCATTTTGGGTCGCGACGCCGGCCCGGATCACGTGACGCCGGCCTGGTCCATGATTGAAGAAGGCCGAAGTAGCGCACGGGCATGCACCGGAGCGAGGAACAGGTAAGAAACGTTGTTTTTTTATGTTTCTATCCTCCCCTGAGTCTGTGATCACTATACTCTGGGGTCTGAAAAGACCCCAGAGTATAATAATTGTTCATGGGTGGTCCACTATGGGGAATGATACTGTGTGCAGGGGCCACTATGGGGAATGATACTGTGTGCAGGGGCCACTATGGGGCATGATACTGTGTGCAGGGGCCACTATGGGACATGATACTGTGTGCAGGGGCCACTATGGGACATGATACTGTGTGCAGGGGCCACTATGGGACATGATACTGTGTGCAGGGGCCACTATGGGACATGATACTGTGTGCAGGGAAATTAATGGTTTGGATTGTTATGATGATGTCCTAGAAGATGATGACATAACTGTCATTGAATAAATTTTACTTTCTATTCATACCGTAAATATACCATAATTGTTGTACATGGAAATAATGGTACGGTAGTAGTAAGAAATTCTTGATAGGATTCACAGTTTGTCTGGTTATGCTGGTTTGTGATGACAACTACTGTACAGTACCGTATATAATAAATGTTCATTTTTTTGTTCAGCAATAAATATGAATTCTTCTTCACTGAAAAAAAAATAAGACATCCCCTGAAAATAAGACACAGCACATCTTTGTGAGCAAAAATTAATATAAGACGCTGTCTTATTTTCGGGGAAACGGTAATAAGGAACTTAATGAAAACAACACTGTAAAATGCTAACAGTGATAATCCAAAGGCACAATTGTGACTCACTCTAAAGTACATAAAATGTCTAGCTTCCTGTCATAGCTGTTATGTTTTCTTTGAAAATATAAATGTCAGTATTTAGACATTGTAAACTGGTAATAGACATTACTGTAGAATACTGCCCACCTAATGATTATTTAATCGAACACTATCACATCCAACTCCTCTTTTGACACACACTTTTTTAGTTTGGCCAAATCATGTTAAGGTAACCATACATATTCATCGAGATGTTTGGATTCTAATTTCAGGCTCCCAAAGTAAAGTTTAATTTATTTATTATTATTAATTTATTTGTTAAATTAACACTTACGTGATGCAGACATTTTGATTTTTTTGTTTTTGTTTTTTACTCCCTGCATTCCAAAAGCCAGAACTTTCTCATTTTTATGTTTATGTAGTCATATGAGGTCTTCATTTTTGAGTGACAAGTTGTACTTCATAATGGTACCATTTATTATTCTGTACAAAAAAAAATGCAGTAACGCCATTTTCTTATGGGTTTTGTTTATATGGCTTTCACTATACAGTGAAAATGCTATGTTAGCTTTAATCTCCGGGTTGCTATGATCATGGTGATACCAAATTGAGAAAAAAAACGTGGCGTTTTAAAGTCACTAGCAAATCCCATCCACACCCTGCGAAAAAATATGCACTGCGGACACCTTGCGATTTCCAAAACCACTATGGTTTTGAAAATTGCAGCATCTCAAATATACCTACGGAAACACCGGTGGTTTCCCTATACAGTAGGTATAATTGAAACAGAATGTCCGCAGAGGAAACCTCTGTGGACTTTCTGGGAAAAGAACTGCGAGAACAATTACAATGCGTTGCTGCCGCTGTTTTTCCTGCAGCGCTTTTTTGCTGCAGCCCGCTACATGGGGCCTTATCTCTTATATATTTTTTTTTCAAGTTTTAATAACTTTACAAAAATTCTAAATTTTGAAGAAAAAAAAAATTTCTTTGAATCACCATATTCTGACTATAACTTTTTTATATTTTCAGTGTACAGAACTTTTTTTGCAGGTCAGTGTGTAGTTTTTGTTGATACCATGTTGGGGAATGTATGATGCTTTAAGCACTTTTTATTCCATTTTTTTAGGCAGTCAAAGTGGTGAAAAAATTCCAATTCAGCCATTTTTTCCCCCTGCTATGGCGTTTACCATATGGGACAAATGTTTTTAAATTTTAATAATTTGGTCATTTTCAGACTTAGGGATGCCTAATATGTTTATGTTTAATTTTATTTATTTATATTGATCTAGTGAAAGGGGGGTGATTTAAACATTTATTTATTTTTATTCTTTATATTTTTAAAAACTTAATTTTTTTACCTTTTTTTTTTTAAATCTTTTTTTTTAGCCCCACTAGGGGGCTTCAACATACGATTTTCAGATCGCTTGTGTAATAGACTGCAGTACTACTGGTTTGTAGTCTGTGGCAGATTCACTATGTAGCTATTAAAGCCTGCTGCAGACAGGCTTTAGTAGTTACGTTACTATGGCAGGACCAGGAGCCTTCAGCCTGCCGTGGTAATGGGACAGCTTCTGCGACCTCACCGTGGTGATGGTGGTGGTGGTGGGGTGCCCTGTTACTGATCATCATATAGAAAGCAAAAGTAATTTGACCATGGCATCTGAGTTGTTAACTGCCCATGATCAGAGTCATCTCTGGTCAGGGGCAATGCTGCCGTGACCCTGCTGTGCCATACTTAGTCATGTGCACCAGGATGTACATATACGTCCTGGTGCGCGCAGGAGTTAAAATGAACAGCAGGATAAAACCATGTAAGAGAAGCTCTTTACATATATTTACATGGTGTGGATAGTTTTTTTTTTTCCACTGATAGCACTTTGAAAGAGCAGCAAGTAAATCATATATTTACATGTAATTTTGTTCTGGACCCAATTGCAGTAAAAGGACTGCAAAAACTGTATGCATTTAAATTGGCACAATGCTGTAATATTTTAAAGCTTTTATGCCCCATGAATACAACCATGAAAAATATGAGTGATGAGTAACGGATGTTTTCTTAATGTCTGTTACGAAAACACAGCGTTTTGGCCGCCGTGGAAAAAACCCTGCATTTTACATTACCTGCAAAAGTGGATGAGATTCTGGCTAATCCCATCCACACATTGCAGAAAAAAAATCTGCAGCAGGAATGCTGAAATTTCAAAATCACTTGCGTTTTCTATATAGGTATAATAGAGACAGAAAGTCTCCAGAGGAAAACTATCCGGACTTTCTGTGAAAAATGCTGCAGAACAGATGCGTTTCCACCACGGTCTTTTCTTCAGGATTTTTCGGCTTTGGCTCGCTATGTGGGGCCTTACCCTTAATGTCTGTTATTTCACCGTCTTGTGCATGTAGCCATATCACTCTTGACTAAGGACACTACTATGTATCTTTTTTGTCAGACGCTCTCAGCTAACTTGTGAGAAGGAATATTGTCTAAATATATAAGATATTTTACTACAGTCCTTCTGTTAGCATCTACATACACTGAGTTCAAGGTTACATGAATTCACACCATTTTTTTTTTGTTTAATGAGCTGTTCATTTGTATGCATTTTCGTAAAAGCAAAATTTTGATGGATCTGAGCTTTTTCATTCAGCAAAAAAAGCATCTTTTTTTTTCTTGTTTTTACAAACACGCATAGACATTGATACAAACAGATCAGCACAAGTTTTTTTTTATACTTGATACTGGTAAAAAAAAATTCCCTGACTGAAGCAAAAAAAAAAAAAACATGGTGTGAAAGCAGCCTTTACTCGTGGCAGCTGGTGCTTAGTTTATTTTGATCTTTGTATGAAAAAGCTTTACAGAACCAACAAATGTTTAAAAGGGTTATATCCTGAAAATTTGTTGATAGGGGGATAAATTGCTGACTGGTGGGGAGTCTGACCGCTGAGACCCCCACCGATCATGAGAACAGGGATGTATTACCCCCATTGCGGATGTAGAGGTTGATGCAGAATGCACGTCCCTGTTCTATTCACTTCAATTTCAGACTGTTGGAACCCTTGGCAACCCAAGTGGCCATCCCAGTGACTGATCTCTGTTGCCTCTTCATTATTTGTATTGTTCTGTATACTTGCACTCTTATTAGCAGCTAAATATTTAAGCTTCATTCAAATGAAGACAAAGCTGCAATACCCTGCACCAACACTACTAGACCAGCTTAAAACAGCTATTGTGTGGGAGTGCCATGGGTCAGACCACCACAGATCTAAAATTGATGGCCTGTGCTAACAATAGTCCATTAATATTGTAACCCTGGAGAAAAACCCCTTTAGACTAAGACCCCACATTGTGGAAACACAGCTTTTTTTGTTGCAGATTTTGCAGCATGTTTTTTTGAGCCAAAGCCAGGAGTGGATTGAGCTGAAGGTAGAAGTATAAGAACTTCCTATATATTCCCCATTCCTTTTGTAACCACTCTTGGCTTTGGCTCAAAAAACCACAGCAAAACTTGCAACAAAAAAAGCTGCATTTCCGCAAAGTGGGGCCTCAGCCTTAGACCGCGGCAAAAAAGCGCTGTGGGAAAAACTGTGGCAGAAACGCATTGCAGTTTTCCCACAGCACTTTTCACAGAAAGTCTGCAGAGTTTTCCTCTGCAGACTTTCTTCTTCAATTATACCTATAGGGAAACCACCAGCGTTTCCGTAGGTATAATTGACATGCTGCGATTTACAAAAATGCAACGTTTTTGGATGTTGCAGCATTTCTGCTTGCATATTTTTCTGCAATGTGTGGATGGGATTCACTAGAATCCCATCCACTTTGCAGGGACTGTAAAACGCCACAGTTTTTGCTGCTGCGTTTCTGCCACTTGGGGCCCCAGCCTTAAAGACAAATATAATTAGATAACTAATACAGATAAAGCACATCTTTATACAGTATATGTCAGAAAGAGCTCCTGGAGCTTTACATGGATTTTTTTTTTAAGTGATTAAGTTAAGTGATGAAGTTAAGAAAGAATACATTAAATGTACAATGTCTTTGGATTTGTATTCATGTACATGATGGACAGGGTCAAATTGATTTTAATAAAAGTAACACAGTGACTAAACTCCCTTTTTTTTTGCTAGGAAAGAGATTTCAAACTTCTGGATTTCTAGTGAGACCCCAGATATGGGAGCTTGGAGGAGGTTAGTTAATGCAATTTTAATGTTGGAGAGAAGGTGGGCTAGCATATGAAAGTGGATATTATGTGTTGTCTATCTCTTGGTTACATTTTTCTTTCTCACTGTTTTTTCGTTCTGGTCCATGTCTCCTCTCACAGGGGTATGGGTTGGTTAGTTTTAGTTGTACAAGAAATGTTATTTAAGTAGTAATTTACTAACAGTTTCAAAAGAAAAAGCTGCTAAAAGACATAAATCATTTTATGTAAATTATTTTATGTGTAGAGCTTCCTTAGGATTCAGTTCAGTACACCGTGTACCAGCAAAATAAAATGGAGCCTGGTGCCTACAAGAGCAACTCATCCTGGAAAAGATGAAGAGCAGTACAATACTGTAGAGAGGAGCTACTAGACAGCTGTGATACAGGGGTTTTACCAGTGAAATGACAATGCTCATTGGCTTTCAGTCACTCACATGGGTCCAAACTTCAGACTGTCTGTGACATTGTAAGTTTAAAGTATGAATGAACTGGAAAAGAGCATTTAGGTCATTGTAAACCACTATATACAACCACTATATTAATTGTATGTTTTTGTTTCTAATTCTACCATAGTGCCATAATATGATGATAATAAATCAATCAATCAATCATAGTAATAATACTTTTGCCTCTAAAATGTAACACATTTAAAGGGAACCAACATATAAACCCAGCGATGCAGATAGGTTAGGGTCACCTGAATCAAACAATATTTTCCCCTTGTGAATCTGTGCCTCCATTGCTGAGATACCACCATTTCTGTCAATATGCAAAAAAGGTTATTTTAGACACAACAGACTCTATTTAAAGCTTTATTAACACTATTATTGTAGCTGTTCATAATGGAAGAAACAGTGCTCTCCAACATGAGACTACAGACTGATCCATCTGACAGATGATTTGGAGTCTTTGACACAGATATGAGCAGAAACCAGCTATTAAAGGGATTCTACTTTCACCAAAATCTCTTCTAAATCGCTTAAAGAGGACCTTTCATGTCCTATAACATTATGAGGTGCCTCATGGAATAAACTGGGGGGCAGCATTTCTTTTTAATTGGCTGCTACAAATGTTGTTATTGCAACAAGTACCGATACTTTTTACTCACCTGTCCACGCTCGTGTCCTGGCCACCCTCCGCTGCCACCTCTAGGTGATGCTACAGTGACATCAGGATGCTAAAGAAAGTCCTGGCGTTCCTTAGCATTGGCTACATTGCACCCTAGAGGTGGCAGCGGAGGGTGGCCAGGACAGGAACATGGACAGGTGAGTAAAAATTATCGGATGCTACTCTGTGAGGGTGGGAGGAAAAAAGGGGGTCCTCAACTTAGTGGAGGTGGGGTATGTAAAAAAAAAAAAAGGGGTCATACATTGCGTGTGGGGTTTAAAAAAGGGGTCATATACTGTGTGGGGCACTTAAAAAGGGATCAGATACTGTGTGGCGGTCATAAAAGGGGGTCATACTCTGTGTGGGGCAAAAATGGGGTCATATATTGTGGGGGGGATTAGAAAGAAGTCATATACTGTGGTGTGGGGGGGAAGGAGGGTCATATACCATGGGGGGGCAAAAAAGGGGCATATATACTGTGTGATAGGCTAGAAAGGGGGTCATGTATTGTGTTGTGGGCCAAAAAAAAGGGGGTCATGTATTTTGTGCTGGGCCAAAAAAAGGGGGGTTGTATGTCATGTGGGAGCCAAATAAGAGGATTTTTTTTTTTATCTGCCAATAGGGGTGTGTATCCTAATTAAAGGGGCCCCAACCAAAGATAGCCAAGTAGATATCTTTTTTTTTTTTGGGGGGGGAGGGGGCACCTTTTTATAGTTTACCTCAGGCAGCAGGGAGGCTAGGTTCACCCCTGTGTATACCAGTGGTTCTTAAGGCACATTACGCATACCCCTGGGGGTACAGTGCCTTGCGAAAGTATTCGGCCCCCTTGAACTTTTCAACCTTTTGCCACATTTCAGGCTTCAAACATAAAGATATAAAATTTAAATATTTGGTGAAGAATCAACAACAAGTGGGACACAATTGTGAAGTGGAACGAAATTTATTGGATATTTAAAACTTTTGTAAAAAATAAAAAACTGAAAAGTGGGACGTGCAATATTATTTGGCCCCTTTACTTTCAGTGCAGCAAACTCACTCCAGAAGTTCAGTGAGGATCTCTGAATGATCCAATGTTGTCCTAAATGACTGATGATGATAAATATAATCCACCTGTGTGTAATAAAGTCTCCGTATAAATGCACCTGCTCTGTGATAGTCTCAGGGTTCTGTTTAAAGCGCAGAGAGCATCATGAAGACCAAGGAACACACCAGGCAGGTCCGTGATACTGTTGTGGAGAAGTTTAAAGCTGGATTTGGATACAAAAAGATTTCCCAAACTTTAAACATCCCAAGGAGCACTGTGCAAGCGATCATATTGAAATGGAAGGAGTATCAGACCACTGCAAATCTACCAAGACCCGGCCGTCCCTCTAAACTTTCATCTCAAACAAGGAGAAAGACTGATCAGAGATGCAGCCAAGAGGCCCATGATCATTCTGGATGAACTGCAGAGATCTACAGCTGAGGTGGGAAAGTCTGTCCATAGGACAACAATCAGTCGTACACTGCACAAATCTGGCCTTTATGGAAGAGTGGCAAGAAGAAAGCCATTTCTCAAAGATATCCATAAAAAGTCTTGTTTAAAGTTTGCCACAAGCCACCTGGGAGACACACCAAACATGTGGAAGAAGGTGCTCTGGTCAAATGAAACCAAAATCGAACTTTTTGGCCACAATACAAAACGATATGTTTGGCGTAAAAGCAACACAGCTCATCACCCTGAACACATCATCCCCACTGTCAAACATGGTGGTGGCAGCATCATGGTTTGGGCCTGCTTTTCTTCAGCAGGAACAGGGAAGATGGTTAAAATTGATGGGAAGATGGATGGAGCCAAATACAGGACCATTCTGGAAGAAAACCTGTTGGAGTCTGCAAAAGACCTGAGACTGGGACGGAGATTTATCTTCCATCAAGACAATGATCCCAAACATAAAGCAAAATCTACAATGGAATGGTTCACAAATAAACGTATCCAGGTGTTAGAATGGCCAAGTCAAAGTCCAGACCTGAATCCAATCGAGAATCTGTGGAAAGAGCTGAAAACTGCTGTTCACAAACGCTCTCCATCCAACCTCACTGAGCTCGAGCTGTTTTCCAAGGAAGAATGGGCAAGAATTTCAGTCTCTCAATGTGCAAAACTGATAGAGACATACCCCAAGCGACTTGCAGCTGTAATCGCAGCAAAAGGTGGCGCTACAAAGTATTAACTTAAGGGGGCCGAATAATTTGGCATGCCCCTCTTTTCAGTTTTTTATTTTTTACAAAAGTTTAAAATATCCAAAAAATTTCGTTCCACTTCATGATTGTGTCCCACTTGTTGTTGATTCTTCACCAAAAAATTAAAATTTTATATCCTTATGTTTGAAGCCTGAAATGTGGCAAAAGGTTGAAAAGTTCAAGGGGGCCGAATACTTTCGCAAGGCACTGTATATCCAACTATCTCTGGGACTACGCGCCATGTGAACTACTATTATACTCTGGAGTCTCTTCATATCCTCAAAGTCTAATAGGCAGAGGTCTCGGGTAGGTAATCAAACATAAAAACAGTATTTCTTACCTCCCCTGGGTTCCGGTGGTGCTCCCTGTGCTCCTCCGGCCTCCAAAGATGACGCCAGGGACCACTGAGGCCCAATTACACTATGCGTTGTTACGTTATGGGATCTACGTGACCTCCTGACATCATCTCTGGAGGCTGGTGGAGCACGGGCAGCAGTGCTGGAGCCAAGGAAAGGTGAGTAACACAGTTTTTTTAAGTTTGATCAACTCTCCTGGATATCTGCTGATAATACTCTGGGGTCTAAAGAGACCCTAGAATATAATTGTAGTTTGTGTGAGACGAATTCTCACAAATTTCAGGTTCGGCCGAACCGCAGAAAAAAAAAGGGGGTTCGGCAAGCCTGAAATTGTTGGAAAATCGCTATGTACACTAACAATCAAAAGGGTAACAGTGTTTTGAACTTTTGACTTTCAGGCTCCATATCTCACCATAGCTTCGGACGTGAGACTACCATTATTTTATAGACAATCATCTTGGCTATCTCATACATAAATTTGACTTGCAACTATTTAGCATATAATTAGTTATGCTGATTCTTGTCATGTAACTGCATTGTTACTGTTTTGCTCCTGCTGGTGGAGAAATCTTTTTCTTCTTGTATACTGCAAATTACAACCCGTTTTCACATTCCCTAATAGCTCAGTGTTTTATTAGATTGATTCCAAAGCAAAAGGTGCCTGGTTCAAATCGAGGGTAAGCCACGAAGAAGATTTCCCAAGAAAAGAGAAACTGCATCATCCAGCTCATCGATAGCGATCTCTTGGCCAAGAGAATTGCCAAACTGCATCATGTGAGTGCCATGACAGTCGGAAGAATATGAAATGAAGTCCGTCCATCCATTCAAAAGCTAAAAGGTGCATGTCCAGGCAAAATATCAGTGTCAACAAGTCAGCTCATCACAAGGTCTATCAGTTCTGGTGTGACAAACACGGCAGTGGAGGTGGCTCGTATGCTTTGTAATAGTGAGATCACAGACAACCATGCAAGCACTGTGTGATCTGTGTTACACAAATCTGGAATGGTGAAAAGGTAAAGAAGCCTCGACTTTAATATCGTCATAAGAAGTGTTGGTTCGAGTTTGAAAAAAGTAAGAAAAGTGGACAGGAGAAGATTGGAAACAGGTGATTTGGAGCGTTGAGATGAAAGTCAATAGACTGGACTCTGATGGGTGCAAATAGGTTGGAAGAAACAAGGGAAAAGGAGTTTAACGGATTGAGAAACTGAAGGAACTGACAATATAAGGTGGAGGAACCCTGATGATATAGGATTGTTTGAGCTATATGTGAGTATCCTACATGACTAGTTACTTCGGACTACTATGGGTATGAAAAGGACGACGTAGTGTTCCAGCAGGACAACGACCTGAAGCATACGTCAAGTCAAGTTGAAGAAAAAGCTGTATTCGTACCCAAATGAGTCAACCAGTTTGTACCAACATTGGCAACGTGTAGAAGAGACTTGAGATCAGATTTGAATCTTGCTTGAATCTGATCGAGAGCATGCCCAGATAGATTCAGGTAGTGCTGAAATCCAAAGCTGGATTAACAAAATAATAAAAATTGAAATTTAGATTTTTAGGAGCAAAACAGTAACAATACAGTTACATGATAAAAATCTGCATAACTAATCATATGCTTAATAGTTGCAAGTCAAATTTATGTATGAGATAGCCAAGATGATTGTGTATAAAATGATAGTCAAATCTATGTATGGGTATTTTATTAATGTAGGGGCCACTTGGGGATACTATACTGCGTGGGAGCCACTATGGAACATTATACTGTATGGAGGAGCCTCTATGGGACATTATATTATTTGGAGGGGCCACAATCAGACACTGTATTGCATGGTGACCGCTATGGTACTATTTGGGTTGTTATTTTACATGTGGGGGCACGGGCACTAATGCGGCTATTGTACTGAGTGTGTGGGCACTGAGGGAGCCATTGTACTACATGATGAAGGCTCCAAATGAAGCCTTATTTTATTAACATTTATAAGTGATCGCTACTTTGGGGGTACTTGGTTGGAACATTTTTACACTAGGGGGTACTTTGCTTGAAAAAGTTGAGAAACACTGTTGTATACCAATGCAAAACTGACAGTACCCTGAATTTAGTGCACTTTGATTTTCGTCAGTATCTGCCCCAGTTGTAGAGATGTTTATTTTCGTACCGATATCACTGCACTGTCAGACCACCCTCACAGCTCAGTGTCATTGCTGGGTGATGAGAAACGCTTCCCTGACGGTACACTGTAAACTTATACTATCAGAGGATGCATTCCGCACTACCCAGCGATGACACCGAGCTATTAGGTCAGCCCCTCTGACAGTGCAGTGATATTGGCACCAAAACTAACCTGGCACCTATATCCCTGAAACCAGGGCATATACTGGCAAAACTGTACGTTTTGCAGCAGTATGCAACACTCACAATATCAGAGGACATGAAAGGTCCTCTTTAATTGCTGCTGTTGGGATGACTAGTGACATAGTGAACATACCGTATCTTTCAGACTATAAGACGCAGCGGACCATAAGACACACCTAGGTTTTAGAGGAGGAAAATAGGAAAAAAAAATTATGGGGGAATCTGCTGCTGACACTGTTACGATGGAGATCTGCTGCTGGAGGGCCACAGGTTGTGCAACAATCTCGTATGGGGACAGCAGTTTTGCACAACCTGTGTGGCTCTGCAGCTGTTATTAAACTACAGCTCCCATCATCCCTATCTGTCCAAGCATGATGGGAGTTGTAGTTTTGCAACAGGTGCAGGGCCACATTGACAGGTCTCCCTGCAGTGGAATTTGCCTAGGTGATACACCAGTCATGTGATGGAGGCACATACGGGCGGTGCAGGCTTTCTTCTTCTAACATGCTTGCACCACCTGGCCCCCACACAATACAATATGCTCCCCACAGTGGCCCCCACACAGTACAATATGCTCTCCACAGTGGCCCTCATACAGTACAATATACTCCTCACAGTGACCCCCACACACAACAATATGCTCCTCACAGTGGCCCCCACACAGTACAATATGCTCCCCACAGTAAAATATGCTCCCCACAGTGGCCCCTACAAAGTACAATATGCTCCCTACAGTGACCCCCACAAAGTATAATATGCTCCACAATGGCACGGTGCTATCGAAGGCCCAGGGGAGGTGATGGAAAATAACACTTATACTCACCTTTCCTGAGCACCCTCGCTCTGTCCGTCTCTCTTCAGCATCTTCTCCGATCCTCTTCTGCCTGTGACTGAAGTCACGTGTCCCAGACGTCACTGCTGGGGCCTGTTATTGGGCCTCAGCGGTCACATGGGGGCGTTCTGACATCATTACTCCGGCACACCTCATGTGACAGGTGCTATCCAATCACAGGCCCCAGCAGTGATGTCTCGTGCATGTGCACTCAATCACAGACTGGAAGAGCCCTGAACAGGATGCTGGGGATCATCGGAAGCCCAGGTGAGGTGAGCATATGTGTTTGCTATGTTTACTCACCGCCCCTGGGCAGATTATGTGTATAGCGGTCAGGGAACCAGGCTTTCCCCAATCGCTATCATGGTACTGTGGTGCACCGGCCATCTCCAGCTGCTCCTGTGACCCTGCTCTGCCATGCTCCCCTCACTACATTCGGACATTCGGACTATAAGATGCACTCCCATTTTCCTACCAAATTTGGGAGAAAAAAGTACCTTTTATAGTCCTTTTTTGTGTCAAAGTTCACTTATGCTGCCTAGAAACCAGCCTTTAATCCTTATGTAAATGAGGTATTCAGTTCATCTGGGGTGTGGCCGCAACTGCTGAGTAGACATAATTGTGAGTGTCTTTAAGTTGAGTCACATTACCACAAAGATATTCATGTTAATACAACACATACAATGTCAGTAAAAAGAAAAAAATATTTGATTAATAGACTTGGTATAGATTAGATCAGGGGTCGGCAACCCCCGACACGCATGCCAAGGGTGGCACGCGAGGCTTATTTTCCTGGCACGGGCAGCCTAAGTCCTCGCCGAAACAAAACTTCTATTATTATACTCTGGGGTCTCTTCAGACCCCAGAGTATAATAAGCGGAGCCCCAGGGGAGGTGATTAAACATAAAAAATAATGTTACTCACCTTTCCTGTACTCCAGAGCCGCTCTGTTCTCTTTGGTGCATCTGCCTGATGTAAGAGACCGCTGAGAGGGCTGCAGGGTCACGTCGGCGTAATAACCCCTGAGACCTAATCAACGGCCGCTGACATAATACCGTTTGCAGGGGCCGCTATGGGACATAGTACCATGTGCAGTGGTTGCTATGGGACATAACACCATGTGCAGGGGTCGCTATGGGACATAATACCGTGTGCAGGGGCCGCTATAGGACATTATTCTGTATAAAGGTGTGTTTTTGCACAAAAACACAGGCATTTTTTTTTTTGTGCAAAATGCACCATGTGAACACAGTTTTACATCGAAGTAAACGTTCCAGTGGCCTAAGAATATAGCTGCATCCAGATACATAGTGTGTTTCCACCACAAGGATGCTACCATACGGTGCTCCTGGACACATACATGTACCACTAATTGGGGGCTGCACATGTGCTTTCATTATTTCTAATGGAAAAGTACAGATGCATCCCAGGAAATAGCAGTAAGCGCATGTGTCCTGAAGCATCTTGTGGCAGCACGTCTGTGTTATGGTTTGTGGAATATGACTTTAGTTTAGGGGTCATCAGTCTTACAATTATGGACTGGCACTCAGAGTACCTCATCTTTGATTTTTTTCATTTAAATCGGCACACCGAACAAAAAAGGTTGCCTACCCCTGGATTAGATAGTAAAAATGTGATTAAGGCTAAAGCCCGACGTTGCGGAAAAGCTGCTTTTTTTGTTGCATTTTTTTCAGCTAAAGCCAGGAGTGGATTGAGCAGAAGGGAGGCGTATAAGTGCTTCCTAGATATTTCCCATTCCTTTTATAGCCATTGTTGGCTTTGGCTCAAAAAAACGCAACAAAATCTGCAACAAAAAAAGCTGCATTTCCGCAACGTGGGGCCTTAGCCTTAGAGGGCAGTGGGGCAATGTGATTAAGAAGAAGATTAAGGCCCCACATTGCGGAAAGGCTAAGGTCCCACGTAGCGTCCCGCATCAAAAAAGCGCTGGGGAAAAACTGTGGTGGCAACGCATTGAGCATCGCGTTTCACAGAAAACCACAATTTGGTGGTTTGCTGAACGTATTTTTCCACAAAGTGGGGATGGGATTCGATAGGGATCCACTCTGTGACTGTAAAATGTTGCATTTTTTTTTTTCACAGCATATCCGCCGTGGGCAAACCATGGCGTTTACGACACTTGGGGCCCTGGCCAAATGCAGCTTTTTTGTTGCAGATTTTGCTGCAGTTTTTTAAGCCAAAACCAGTAGTGGATTAAATCGATGAAAGAAGTATAAGAGCTTTCTAGATATTTCCCATTCCTTTTGTAACCACTCTTGGCTTTGGCTCAATATTAAACGCAGCAAAATCTGCAACAACAAAAAACTGTTTTTGTGCAACGTGGGACCTTAGCCTAAAGTGTCATACATGCATATGTGTATCTTTGCCCTGCACAGCCATTAGCACTGTGTAATTGATCTTAAACTACCCCTAAGGCCAAGGCCCCATGTAGCAAAATGCAGCAAAAATGCATTGAGCTTTTTTTCTACAGTGTTTTTCATTGAGAATTTTGCTTTGTTTTTCTCTCCTGTGTTTTTAAATGCATGTGCATTGAATGGGGAGAGGGGAAAAAGTTGCTGCCAGAGGAGTCTTGTCTCAACAAGAGCAAAAGGATAGGGTAGTTGAAATTCAAGCTGGCAGGCCCTCATATTAGATGGTTGGCTGAAACTGTCAATATCAAGAGGTTCGGCCAATACACATCTAATGTGACCAGAGTTACACTGGCACCACTGACTTGGAAGTGTGTAAGTGTGTTGGGAATATGTTCATACATTTCTAGAAGAAATACAGAGTAAGGCTAGGTTCACACCAGTGTTGGCTCTCCATACGGGGATTCTGTTCCCCTCTCCTCTTGAAAAATGGAGCGCTGACAGGGCCTTTTTTAAAGTGACCATTATTTAAGTTTTGAAATATTTCAAACTCATCAAATATCCCTTCTATATTTGTTACAATAAACTACTTTCTGCAACTGGCAAAGAAAACATATTTCCAGGTAAATGTACAGTAGCAAGGTGATCAAGTTCAGATTATTTGCTTAACTACACCTACATAACTGAGGTATGAATCAGATGACTTCTGGTGGCAGCATTATTGAAAATGTGCTGATACCAGTTGTAATAGGAACTCATAATTCAGCCACAAGGTTCATCTGCAGGTTCAGGTCAAAATCACAATAACAAGTTAAGACATTTATTTAGTTATGCAAAATATAAAGTTATGCAGCACCTCCTAACAAAGTGAAATCTATGTGCAGGTGCAAAACTGCTGTCACTGCAATGTATAAGCAAAACACAAAGGTGCCAAGATATATGCAAATACTGCTAAATATTAGAATTTTAGTATATTAGACTTTTAATCTACATGTACAGGTGAATCTCAATAAATTAGAATATCTTTGAAACATTTATTTCTTTCAGTAATTGAATTAAAAAAGTGACCTCCTATATTTTCTAGATTCTTTACACACAGAGTGTTCTATTTCAAGTGTTTTATTTCTGTAAATGTTGATTATGGATTACATGTAATGAAAACCCAAATCTAAGAAAATTAGAATATTGTGAAAAAGGTCAGTATTGTAAATTCAGTGTCACCTGCCAAGGTTTCCTAAGCCTTTAAATGGTCCGTCAGTCTGGTTCAGTAGGACACACAATCATGGAAGATGCTGATTATGTATTGTATTACTGAATTACTGAGATGAATGAACGTTTCAAAGATATTCTAATTTATTGAGATGCACCTGTAACATTGATCAATTACATTTAACATAATGCGCGACTACCTGACACATGACTTTATCAAATCACTTCAGATTTCACTGGGTTCTAATGTCTCTGGTGGTGCATTCTGCTTCTTTAAAGAGGTTGTCCAGGATAAAAATTATTATTTTTTAAATAAGGGGAAAAAAACAAAACAAAACAAAACATACTCACCTGTCCCTGGATGTTTTGGTACCTCCCAGGATGGTCCAGTCCTGCTGCTCTGCTGTCTTCTTTTGCCAGAAGTCCTCGCCGGCTGTGACATCCCGTGTCCCTTTCCTTATGCCACTGATTGACCGCAGGACCGGACAGCGCTGGGAGGCATCGGAGCACTGGGGACAAGTGAGTATATATATTTTTTTTTTTTTCACCTTCCCTGGACAACTACTTTTAAATTTCTTGTTCTAGTTGCTATATTTATAAGGTGTGCAGATGCTAACCCCCAAGAGATCTGCACAATAAATACACAATATCATCATTTGTTTGTCAAAAACTGTATGACTGTGTAAGGTTGTGGTTGTGTGCTGATATGTGCTTTTGTTTATTGCACTGTTTATGCTCATGCCTCATTGCACTGTGTTTGTATGCACTGCAAGTCATACTTTTATTGTTAAGAGTCATTGTGCCACTTTCTCTTCTGGTATTTTCTAGATTGAGGGCATCACAGTGATTGAGGGCTTTAAGGGGGTTTTCTTCCAATATTCTGGGGTCTTTTGTTGTTTCAAGTCTGTTCTTAGAACCCAACTGTGCAATGTCTCTGGGAACTTCTGGAAGAGAAGCTAGAGCCAGAGGAGCGAACTTAGTATGAGTTTGAAGTAGCAGTAGCAACCCCTGTGTGAGCAGGAAAGTTGATATGTGCTACTCTAACACTGTTTGAAAGCTGAATGCTATCTTTGTTTTGCTGTTTGGTACCAAGTACTGCTGTACCAAGAAACTACCTTGGTAATCGCACCTGGTGACAATGTGGCCTGCAAGCTGTGTGTGTATGATTATTTGGCTTAACTTCTTAACATGGGCAAAAGGGCATTGTATTGTTTGAAAGCACTAATGGGGCCTATGGGGTTGGGGTTAGAAAAATGGCTTATCATACATAAATTTGCTGCAACATGCAGTCCCTCTTCTGTCCTCTGAAAGTTGGGAGGTATGTGTGCCTTTACCTTTAACAACTTTTGTTTGCTATCCTACTCCTCCCCTATTTATATTCCATATTTCTCCATTATGCCTCTTTTTCACACCTGCCACTAAATGAATAAAGGGCTTGCATTTCCCCTGCCAGACTTTCTGGGGTTACTGGCCATGCAACCAGTGCAATAATAGTAACCTTACATTAATTACCTGAGACTCTGCTTATTTTTTTGTTACCACTAATTCCCCAATCTTTCTATGCCATGCTCGGGATGCCCCTTATGTCTCCTGCGGTTTACACCTCCTTTGTTTCTAATGATATAAGCTCAGGGCAGCATGGTGCTTATTAGTACTGAAAAGTCTGGTCTTACTAAGGACAACATACGCATGTAATTTTTATGTTCTCCCCATTTTTGCATCTTTTTCTAGGTGTTTCAGTTTCCTGATCCCTCCGTCATGCACCACAAGTTTCCAGACTGTTTTTTTGACCTGTTGTAAATAACTTCTCTACTTAGATTGCAATTTTTTTCAAGGACTCTAAAATGCTTTGAAAACCATGTGTATAAAAATCTGTTAATTTTCAGTTCTTGTATCACACCATGTCTGATGAAGGGAGCGAGTACTCCTGAAAGCTTACTTATAAATATACTCAGTTAGCCTCTAAAAGGTATAATTTCTTCACTCTTCCACTACTTTCAATGGCTAACACGGTAAATAACTTCTCTACTTAGATTGCAATTTTTTTTAAGGACTCTAAAATGCTTTGAAAACCATGTGTATAAAAATCTGTTAATTTTCAGTTCTTGTATCACACCATGTCTGATGAAGGGAGCGAGCACTCCTGAAAGCTTACTTATAAATATACTCAGTTAGCCTCTAAAAGGTATAATTTCTTCACTCTTCCACTACTTTCAATGGCTAACACGGTAAATAACTTCTCTACTTAGATTGCAATTTTTTTTAAGGACTCTAAAATGCTTTGAAAACCATGTGTATAAAAATCTGTTAATTTTCAGTTCTTGTATCACACCATGTCTGATGAAGGGAGCGAGCACTCCTGAAAGCTTACTTATAAATATACTCAGTTAGCCTCTAAAAGGTATCGCCTGATTTCTTCACTCTTCCACTACTTTCAATGGCTAACACGGTACAACATTATACTACGGTACAACATTATACTACTTTCAGTTTCCTCACACTCTCCAAAACATACTAAGTGCTAAGAAGAAAGAAATTGTGCTAGTACTTATTTTTCTGTATTGGATTATGACATGTACAGTATATGAGTACATTTTATAGTAAAGTAGTTATTTGCTATGAATATATGACAAATTTGACAAACTGAATACTTGCTCTGTAGGAAACAAGTAATTGTAATAATCATGGTCAGAGAAAAAAGTGACAGGAAGAACCCCTTTTTTATTTACAGAACTGCATTTTCTGACTACTTCAGTTTGGCTATTGGTAATCTATTAGTTAAAAGTCTAGCTAAATCCTTACTCACTAAAGAAAAAGTAAAGAACGCTAGAGCAAGTACTTGTCATATAGCACCATAGTGTGGCCTGATCAGCCACAATGGTCACTTCAAGTTACAACAGAAGTGTTAAATAGGTTATAATCAGCAATGATCGGGCACCGTAGTACAAACTTGTAGAAAGGACCAAGTCGGGTTACCAGGCAGAAGTTCTGCAAAGGTTGGGCAGAGTACTGGAGGGCAATAAAAGAGGCTGATTGGGATAGTCCAGGTCACACAGGGTATGGGATATTTGTGAGAGTATAAGTAAGAAAAAAAACAGATGGACAGAAACTGGTATAAGAAATAAATGCTTCTCAATCTGAAGTCAAACCGGAACCCACAATAAACTTACAAGGCAGATCAAAACCAGAAGGATGAACGAGGAGACTGAACGTCCAAGCCAAAAGTCAGTCCAAAATCAGAAGACAAGCGGATTTTCAGTAACAAGCCAAATGTCAATGTAGATCAATATAGAGCAGTCCAGCACAAACGATCAGTATATGCCACCTATATCAGGAAGCCACACTAGGTACAACAAATAGCAGGCACCTGGATGAGAAGGAACAGGGTTTAAATATCCCTCCTCATCTGCTAATTGGATCAGCATAGGAGAGGAAACCTTAAAGCAACAGCAGCTAAACTGAGATTCCTGACACTTTGTTGGACTTCTGAAGGAACTGTTGTAGAAGTTCCTTTGCACTTTATTGGGCCATTATGACCCTGGAAACATCAACCCCTGCAATTGGCACTAGACAGAGGTAATTTGAGTGAAACTGACTCAATTTCATTTAAAGGGGTTATCTAAAACTTATATTTAGGATAGGCCATCAAGATCACTTTGGTGGGGATCCAACTCTCGTTATCCATCTACAGTCAGGTATTTGAAGGGGGTCACCCCTTTACTGTTTACCAGATACAGCTTCATATTCTTAGTAGTGGCTATGCCAAGTATTACAGCTCAGTCCAATTCACCTGAATGGGACAAAGCCTAATGTGTTTGGCCAGCTTTAGGTATTAAATAAGGATTACATAGTATTGGAATTTAAGACATCTTGTTCTTTAAAAAGTTCAAAATGCATGTCATTTTGGAGGAATGTCACCTGTTTGTTCAGTTTAAGACAGTCAACAAATACTAAGTACATGTCAGAGCACAGATTACATAAATATTCTCTTGATGTGGTTGTTTTGCTTTTATCATATGCATCATCAGAACACTACTGTAAAACAGCATATATTTTACTCACCTTTAGCAGATTAAATATATTTTTTATGGATTACTATTACTGATGAACTATTGTAAATGCTATAATTCTGTGAATCATAGTAGAATGAGTGATAGCTGTTAGCGCCTCTGTAAGGCCACAGTCACACATACTATTGTCATCCAATGGATATTTGAGAGCATGAAAATCCCTGAATTATGGAAATCTTCTTGTGTGGTACCAGTTCCAAAGAAACCCCACCCTATGGACCTCAACGACTACAGACCTGTAGCACTGACATCCCACCTGATGAAGATCTTGGAGAGATTGGTTCTCACACATCTCCGCCCTCTAGTGAGCCCCGCTATGGACCCACTCCAGTTTGCTTATCGGCCGGGTATTGGGGTAGATGATGCCATCATCCATCTTCTGCACAGGGCTCTGTCTCACCTGGAGAAACCAGGGAACACAGTGAGAATAATGTTCTTTGACTTCTCCAGTGCTTTTAACACCATACAGCCCAGGTTATTGAGGGACAAGCTGGGCCTTGCTGGAGTGGACCACCACCTCTCCAACTGGATCCTAGACTACCTCACAAATCGACCTCAATACGTGAGAGCCCGAGACTGTGTGTCAGGTACCGTGATCTGTAATACGGGGGCACCTCAGGGTACGGTTCTCGCACCTTTCCTCTTCACACTGTACACTGCAGATTTTAGGTGCAACTCATCCAGCTGCTACCTACAGAAGTATTCTGACGACTCTGCAATAGTGGGTCTCATCACAGATGATGATGACAGGGAGTACAGAGAACTGAACCAGCATTTTGTGGACTGGTGCCACTGGAACCACCTGAAGATTAATGCGGGGAAGACCAAGGAGATGGTGGTGGACTTCCGCAAAGGCAGAAGTCCTCCTAAACCAGTGGACATCCTGGGGACGGGCATCGAGATTGTGAACACCTATAAGTACCTGGGTTTGCTCCTTAATAATAAGCTGGACTGGGCAGATCATATGGAGGCCCTGTACAGGAAGGGCCACAGCAGGCTCTACCTGCTTAGGAAGCTGAGAGCCTTTGGAATCCGGGGGGCACTTCTTAGAACTTTCTTCAACTCGGTAGTGGCATCAGCCATCTTCTTTGGAGTGGCCTGCTGGGGGAGCAGTATATCAACCAGGGACAGAAATAAACTTGACAAGCTGATTAGAAGGGCCAGCTCTGTCCTGGGGAGCCCACTGGACCCAGTGCAGGTGGTGGGTGACAGAAGGATACTGTCCGTGGTGAGCTCCATGCAGAAGAAGTCCCATCCCATGCATGAGACTGTGATCGCGCTGAGCAGTACTGTCAGTGACCGACTGCTCCACCCTAGGTGTGAGAAGGAGCGCTATCGGAAGTCTTTCCTCCCCACCGCGGTTAGGTTGTACAACCAACACCGACCTAAGCGGAGATCATTACACACAGAGAACTGAAATATCTCTCTGCCTGTTATATCCCCCCCCCCTCTGCTACGTCCTACCTGTCTGTCTGCTATTAATGTAATGCCTCTCACCTTGGAACATTCCTGTACATGTTGTATTTGTATTTGTATCTGCTTATCTTTGCTGCTGTAACACACTGAATTTCCCCATTGTGGGACTATTAAAGGACTATTATTATTATTATTATTATTATTATTATGATACTCTATTGTAAGAGGTCACATCTGCATCAAAATCATGGCAAAAGCTGCAAGTGGATTTATTATAGGTTGTCACTGGCTTCTGCTGGTACTCTTTTTTTTTTTTCACTGCTATTCCAAATATCAAAAGGTTGCCACAATATGTTCATAATATATAAACTGTATTACAGTAGCAAATTCAGGATCTATGACGCTGTAAATTGGGGTCATTAGACCCACAGTCTGAATTGGATTTGTGACTGTAATTCTGTGCATATAATACTGACGGATTACAGCCATGTGAACCCAGTTTTATATGAATATATATAATTAGTTTAACATTAAGAAAGGCGTATCTATTTCCTATACTAAACACACCAACAAGTTATTTATTTTTTACAAAAACAGCTGCCAAAAACAATTGAAAAAAATCATACTAACAAGGTTTATGTATGTTAATTTATTGGCTATGTTGTCAGTGTCAATTTTTTTAAATGCTTTTTGAGGCTAAGGCTCTATGTAGTGGGCCGCAGCAAAAAAAAAGCGCTGCGCGAAAAACCGTGGCAGAATCGCATTGCGGTTTTTCCCGCAGTGCTTTTCACAGAAAGTACGCAGAGTTTTCCTCTGCAGACTTTCTGTTTCAATTATACCTATAGGGAAACCAGGTGTTTCCGTAAGTATAATTGACATGCTGTGATTTCCAAAAACACGTCAGTTTTGGAAATTGTAGCATTTCCACTGGGGGTATTTTTCTGCAATGTGTGGATGGGATTCCCATCCACATTTCAGGGACAGTAAAACGCCACATGGGGCCTTGGCCTGAAAGAAATTTATAACTTACAGGCATTCATTTCTTAATTGGAAACACAAGTCCTTTTCTTAAGTCATAAATTTGTTCATTGTCTATAGATTTGTGAGTCTGATATGAAATTCCTTTGCACAAACCTTTGTTTGGATTGTTTGGCAGATGGTAGATTTCAAATAGTGCAGTGGATTATCATATGTACCTGTCATTGGTGCTCGTACTACTATAAGCCTAAAATATTTATTCACACATTGACTACAGGGAACTAGAAACTCTACCAGTATAGGCTTTGCAGCAACTCTTTAAATTTTTACAAATGGTGAATATTGTTTTTTTTTTTTCTAAAGTATTTATTAAATTAAGGCACAATTGTAGCATATAAACAAAATAACAGTGTTCAAGACATTTGAAATAAAGTAATATATGAACAAACACACTTTCTTAATTACAATGATACAGCAATAAAATAACAGTGGTAAATTCCGTTATGTGTAAAAAAGTAAACAACCTAAAACAAATAAAAGGGAAGAAGCAGCGCTATAGCGCAATAATCGGAAGAGGGAAGAGTACAGGGGTGAAGTGAACCCCTGCCGGGGAGGTGGTGGTGGAAGATGAACTCATGGGTCAATCAAAAAGAAAATCACAGTTGGAGACAATATGACAGACCTGGGACGTTAGACCTGTTAATCCATGGAGACCACACCTTGTCAAAATGAGGGCAAGTATCTAAAATAGTAGCATTGATCTTCTCGCAGAGCATGATTGTATCCACAAAACTAGTGACTGCCGAGACTGAGAGGTTTGGTCTTTTCCAGCTAGAGCCTATGGGCAGCCATCAGGATATATTGTAATAGTTTGTACTGCGTGTATCTAACCCTAGCTGGTTTAAGGCCAAGAATAATGATCGGCGCAGTGATAGGGATAGACCTGTGAGTAGCTGTACCATCCGATGAATCGATAGCCAGAAGTGACGGGCCAGGGGAGAGTGTCTCCTTTGCAATTGCATCCCTGAAAACAAAGGGGAGAAACCAAAGGGAAATGTATGTAATCTAGAGGGGACCATATAAGTTCTGTGGAGAATTTTTAGGGAGGATTCCATAAGGATGACCTGCCAGCTGCCCTTGCTAATGAACGTGCAACAATCTGTCCATTGGGCTGGTGCAAGGGTGGTCTCCAAGTCCTGTTCCCAGACTGCCATAAAGTCCAATTTAAGTGTAGGAGGAGGAGCTTTCAGTTTACTGTATAAAAAGGAGAGGTTACCGCTATCTGTTGCCCTGAATAAACACATACGTTCAAAATTTGTGGCAGAGATCACAGGGTTGTGTGGGAGAAGTAAATATAGAAAATGGAAAACCTGAGTTTTGAGTATGAATAAAGTATCCCGTCGATTGCTGAGAAAATTGTTAAGCAGGCAGAACCTAGCTGGTCGTAACCAAAAGAACACCTCAGGGGACAGGCCAGGTGAAAAGAGAGAGTTATTGAGCAGAGGGTGCAGTGGTGATATTGGACTTTGCAGTTTAAAGCTAAAACGGACCCACCGCGATAACTGTAACATAAAGTGGGTGACTCTGGCTGCTGCTGGAATTGAGTGGAAAGTCGATGAAGGGGTCCAAAGGAGGGCCTGTAAGGAGGTCAGAGCGACTAAAGTCGATTCCAAGGCGACCCATTGCGGGCAATCTATCTCATTATAAATAGCATATTTTGAGAGCTATGTAATATTTGTAGAGGAGGGGAACTGAGAGACCTCCTAAGCTTTTGTGGTAATACATAATCTTTCTCCAGATACATGGCCATTTATAAACCCATATAAAATTTTAAATTTCTATCAGTAGGCCAGTCAGAGACGAGGCTGTCACTGGGGTTGGGAGGGTGCGTAAATAATAAATAATACGGGGCAAAGTGACCATCTTAACTGTGTGGCTCCTACTGACCCAGGAGATGTTTGGGGCAATGTCAAGTGTTCAAATCCTTCAGGAGCTTCGGAATAAACGTGGCATGATTCCATTTAAAGTGGGAATCTAGGTGGCAGCAGAGGTTAATTCCAAAGTAAGGCAGATACTTATCCCAAATCTGTAAACCAGAGTGTAAGTCTATCAGCTTTTTAGTAGCCTGGGGGACATGACTATGTAATATTTCTTATTTAGTGGTATTAAGTTTGAGGCCCGAGAGTTATGCAAAATGGGAAAGGGTGTTGATCAAATTTGGAAGTGTGATTAGGGGTTTCGTAATGGTGAATAGCATGTCATCAGCAAATAGGTTAGGTTAGTTTTATATTCCTGATTCCCAATCCAGACACCTGTGATCGAATGGCTATTGAAAGTGGTTCAATGGCGAGTGCGAATAATGCAGGGGACAAAGGACATCCCTGTCAGGTCCCATGTCATATCTTATTAGGTAGTGGGGAATCCGTCATAAGTAGTGTTGAGCGAACCCATCATAGTTTGAGTTTGGCCGAAATTTGCCCAAAAGTTCAGTTCGGGTACCCGAACTTGACCCGAACTCTAACTCGAACCCGAACCCCATTGAAATCAATGGGGACCCGAACTTGGTGACCCAAAAATGGCTGTAAAAAGGGGATAGTACGGGGTAGAGGGCTGCAAAATGGGGGTAATAACAGGGCAAGTGCCCTGCAAAAAATGGGGCAGGGAAAGTACTTAAAATAATAACATAAAATAAAAAAATAAATAAATTAAAAAAAAAAATTAAAAACAAATAAAATAAAATAATAATTTTGAAACAGGTGGTAGAGTTCCAGGGGAAGGAAGGGGAGGTGGAGGAGGAGGTAGCCAACACTTTAATCACTTACTCAGGCGCTGGCACAGCCAATTCCTGTGGGATCTATGCCTGGTTCATTTTAATGAATGTAAGTATGTCCACGTTGGCTGTGGATAAGTGAATCCTCTTTTTGCTGATGACACCCCCTGAGGTGCTGAACACATGTATAGGACACTTGCCGCAGGGCATGCCAGCACCTCCAAGGCATAGAGGGCAAGCTCTGGCCATGTGTCCAATTTACCAACCCAGAAATTGAACGGGGAGGACCTATCGCTCAGTACCAGGAAACGTGTCGACAGATACTCATCCACCATGTGAGTCAAAGTATGTGCTAGAAGACAGTATGGGTATACACGCAGTTATTGTAACTGCGCTAGGAGATGGTATGTGTATACACGCAGTTATTGTTACAGCTCTAGGAGACAGTATGCAAATATAAATGCCATTATTGTTACTGCGCTAGGAGACAAGACAGTAAGGATACACACACAGTTACTGCGCTAGGAGACAGTATGGGTACACATGCAGATATTGTTACTGTGCTAGGAGACGGTATGAGTACACACGCAGTTATTGTTACTGCGCTAGGAGACGGTATGGGTACAAACACAGTTATTGTTACTGTGCTAGGAGACGGTATGGGTACACCACAGTTATTGTTACTGTGTTAGGTGACGGTATCAGTACACACGCAGTTATTGCTACTGCGCTAGGAGACAGTATGGGTACACATGCACTTATTGTTACTGCGCCAGGAGACAGTATGGGTACACACGCACTTATTGTTACTACGCTAGGAGACGGTATGGGTATACACGCAGTTATTGTTACTGCGCTAGGAGATGGTATGGGTACACACACAGTTTACTGTCACTGCCCTTATTATTTCTAGGCTAACTGTCCCTCACAGTATCAGGCTCCTCTCCCTACTTAGCTGCACTGCCTTGAAAAGGACAGTTATTAAATTTAGCAAAGGCCCTGACTGTCCCTATCTCCAGCTGCAGCCTCTCCCTACCTAGCCTAACTAGCTGGAATGGCAAGGGGACCTGTGACCCTGCCTCTTATACAGAGGGGGTCACATGTCCCGCCTCGCCAATCACAGTCATGCTCATAATGGGCATGTCTGTGATGTCTGTGGGCTTAAAGCTGGTTGATTGGCTGCTCAACAGTCAATCAACCAGCTTTAGGGATGAGCCGAACCTGAACCTGAACCTGAACTTTAGAGCTGAAGTTCGGGTTCGGGTACCCGAACTCACAAAGTTCGCTCAACACTAGTCATAAGTTTTAAGTAAGTGATGGGGTCACTATAGAGTACTCGGAGGGCCTGTTAAAATTGACCAGTTATGCCCATGAACCTCAGGACCTGGGCTAAATAGTGCCATTATAAGTTATCAAAAGCTTTCTCAATATCTAGGGACACTAACGAGACAGACTCATGAATATTTTTTAAATATACAAAGAGGTAGAAAAAACAAATGCAGTTTCAATATAGGAGAGGAACTATTAACTCCTTCCCCTTCCTGTGCTATTACAGAGGATGCCGAGTCTTTAAGGATGGCGGCCGCTCTGCTGCAGAGCGGGTGCCATAGCTACTGGGTCTCCGCTGTAATGTACAGCAGAGACCGAAGCTAATGTCTGCGATCAGAGTTCACTGTGATCACGGGCATTGCACTGCACTGTGGCCCCCCCAAAGTAAAAAAAAAAATGTCCTTTGCCATACCGGCGAGATCCTCGTATCGCTGAGATTCTGTTCCTATGACAACCTAAAGCCTTATGAAGGCTCATAGGTCTATGACCAGCCTCAATAGTAATGTAGCGAATCTCCCATAGACTGCAATACAGTTGTAATGCAGTCTGTGAGTTGCAGGTTCAAGATCCCTAGGGGGGCTAATAATATCGTTAAAAAAAAAAAAAAAAAAGTTTTCAAAAATATAAAAAAAAACAAAACAATAAAAAAATAAAAGTTCAAATCACCCTCCTTTCCCTAGAGTACATATTAAACTAAAAAATGATTGAAACACATACACAAAAATGCCTGGTCTACAAACTTCTAAAAATATTTTTCCCAAACAGTGAACGCTGTAGCGGAAAAAAAAAAAATCAAAAGTGCTGAACTGCCGTTTTTTCGCTGTTTCAACTCTGATAAAAATTTGAATAAAAAGTGATAAAAGTAATAGTCATTCCCCAAAATGGTATAACTAAAAAGTACACCTGGCCCCGCAAAAAAAGACGCCCTATACATCCCCGTACACAGAAATATAAAACAGTTACTGGTGCCAGAATATGGTGACTTTAAGATAAAATGTTTTTTTTGCAAAATTTTGGATGTTTGTTAAGGGATTCAAAGATAAATAAAACTAAATATGTTTGGTATCCACGGAATTGAACCAAAACATAGAATACAGGCGACTTGTCATTTTGGCTGCACAGTGAATGCTGTAAAAACGAAGCCCCATAAGAAAGTCGCACGAATGCACTATTTCTCCAATTCCACCCCATTCTGAATTCTTTTACAGTTTCCCCGTACGTTGTACAGAATAATAAATGACACCATTATGAAGAACAATTTGCCCTTCAAACATTAAGCCCTCATATGGTTCTGTGAACAGAAAAATAAAAAAGTTATGGGGTTTGGAAGGGAGTCAAAAACAAAAATCTAAATATGCCACTACCAGGAAGCATATGCCCATGTTCTTCCAGCTACTTTACCATAACACCAAAAACAACCTTTGCACCATTTCCTTAACAAATTGTTGTGCTGATTCATTTCTGTATAACAAAACCTGTCGTGCTGGTTTATCCTTACAATTGAGGCAGTCAGAGTGTTACAAAATGCCTCTTCTTACTGCTTTTACTGTATTTCCACATCTTTATTGGGAGTGATCTGAGGTCAGGAGGTTATTCAGTTATTACATGCCAACAGATTTGATTATAGCAAACGCTTATGTACTGAATTTTTTTTATTTTTCTTGGACTTTCATGGGGTAGGGACACACGTTCAGGTTGTGTTGAAGCAGTTTTTGAAGCTAAAACCTGGAGTGGATTTGAGAAAAAGAGAAGTGCCATCTGTCCTTTATAGGTTCTCACCCTTTATGATGCAGGACCATAAGGAGTCATCACATATCTATATGACTATTACAAAAAATTTAATTGAATTGTTAAAAAAAAATTAGACTTACTACAACCTCTCCAAAAGACCACCCTTTGGAGAAGATCCCTCCTGTTATAGACTTGTTTCTATTCTCCAGAGTTCCTAGCAGTCTCTGAATGTAGGGACTCAAAATTTGGCTGCTTGATTCCATCAGAAGCTTAGGCTGTTGCCCTGTTTCCCTCATACTTTGTACTGCAGCTCTGTGTGTTCACAATGATTACTTTGTATGTGCACAATCTTACCACAAGCTCCCAGGAAGCCAGAGCATCTGGAGATTATACCTCCTAAAGCAAAAGTATACTAATTATAATAAACTGCCATCTATAAGAAGAAGATGATTTGTAGGTTCTCGCTACATATTGGAACAGGCAGCAGGCGTTGGGTCACCTGTGCCTAACCAGTTTGATTTTGGGTCACTTCCAAGGGCATCGTTTGAGTAGCCTCCCCGGTATTTACCCGTTAGCGCCTATATCTAGATTTTGCTGCAGAAAAGCTACCTGATTGCTACCTCTCAAAGTGGTACTGGAAGGTGGCAGCTGACAAGGGAGCACCAGAGCGCAGAACTAAAGGGACAGATAAATAATAGTTAGGTACGGGTGAGTCAAGTAGTTGGTAACAGGCATCAGACAGATCAGGATGTGCAGGACAAGCTAGCAGTAACCCTCACATATACTAGCAAAGCTATGGACCTATATTACTCAGCCACCATGCTGAGGGCAGAGTACATATGAAGTCGGGCACTGCCTGGAAATGGCTGGGAAAGGCCCTCATGTGTAAACACTAATCCCCAAGTCACAGAGAGGAAGAGTGCTCCCGTCCTACGGGCAGGCCCAGCTGCATCAGCAAAAGATGGAAGTGCACTGCAGCATGGAGAAGTAGGAACTGTACAGTTTGTAGAAGAGATAATCTGGTGTCTGCGTCTGCTGGAAGAGGTAGTACGCCGGCAAGCACAGAGTTCCAGCTTTACACATATATGCTGTGGTAACTGATCTTTCGTTTTGTATGGAGGGAAGTCTAATGAACTGAGAAAATCTAGTGTCAGAAGAGTAATATTACTTTGCTACATAGCTTCTGGTGTACCACCCCAATATTGTTTTCCAAGTGTCCCTTTTTCTAAGATTATGGGCTTGGTCCTGCCCTCCGTTCATGCAAGCCAATAGATGCAATATTTAAGGGGACAAGGTCCGATTTATGTGGCAACTTTGAGACACCTTAACTTACCCAAGTGATTTTGAGATTGTTTTTTCGTGACATATTGGACTTCATGTGGTAAACTTTGATTGATTGATTTTTTGCATTTATTTATAAAAACTAAAATTTTTCAAAATGTGAACTGCTCTGCTTTTCAGACAGTTAAACCATCCAAATTCGATAATAAATAATTTTTTTTTACAATATCTCGACTTTATGTTGGCATCATCTTTTAATTGTCTTTCATTTTATTTTGGACATTAGAATGCATAAAAGTTTAACAGCAATTTTCCAAATTTACAAGAAAATTTATTAGGGACCACTAATCACCCCATTTTCAGAACTGCACTCCTCAAATAATTCAGCATTTAGTAACTTTGTTAACCTTTTAAGTGTTTCATTGCAATTAAAACAATATGAAGGTGAAATTTAGACATTTAATCTTTCAGCAATAATGCGTTCATTTAGCCGTTAAATTTACACATTAACAAGGGGTTTGAGGACAAAATGCATCACACAGTTTGTTAGAATACCCCACATGTGGATGTAAACTGCTGTTTGAGCACACCGCAGGCCACAGAAGGCGAAGAACTGCATTAGGCTTTTGAAGGGCAAATTAATTTTCGTTTGTCATTGCGCTTTAGCTGAGCCCTTAAAGTGGCAGTGCAGTGGAGAATACCAAGTAGTGACCTCATTTTGGAAACTGGAAACCCCTTAAATGAATCTGCTCTCCCGTTATGAAGCTCTGTTTCCTGAATTTGGAAACACCCTACAAGCAGCCCTAATCTTTTGCCTGAAAATACAACAGGGCTCAGAAGTGAAAAAGCACTTAAACAATTGGCCTAATTTGGACATTTACACTGTATTGGCAGGCATTTGCAGAGGCTCTGAAGTAAAACTAAAAAAAACCTCCCAAAATATGACCCCATTCTAAAATTTTTTGCTGGGGCCCCACGTTGCGTTTTACATTACCTGCAAAGTGGATGGGATTCTGGCTAATTCCATCCACCCATTGCCGAAAAAAATCTTCAGTAGAAAAGCTGCATTTTCAAAAATGCAAGCGATTTCTTTTCCAGAAATGAAGGCACAGCTGAGGGTGGGTTCACACTTGCGCCCGGACTCTGTCCGCCGCGAATCTGGCTTAAATGTTGCAAAAAAGGATAGGGAAAGGATTGGGAAAGGTTTGAGACGCGTTGCTTCAAAACCCATTCACTTCTATGGGATTTTAAAGCAATGCTCGGGTGTCCAATTGCACCCTCTGAGGCACACACTCCAAAAACTGTTAAGTGGGTTATCAGCTGCGCATTAATTTCTAGAAAATAAATGAATGCAACATGGGGGGAGGGGTAAAGGCTACCTGAGTTGCCACTAAAGTTGAATTCCCCCAGAAAGTGATCCCATTTTGAAAACTGCACCCCTCAAAGAATTTATCAAGGAGCATGATGAGCATTATTTTTCCAAATCTGAAGGCACAGAGGAAGGTAAAAGTGAATATGTAAACTGTGCGGAGTGTATGGAGTACAACAAATTCTCAACTATTTTCACAGTAGCTCCTATAATTAGGGGGTTATGCTGGGGAGGGGGTTTGGTGTCTTTTCCCTCATAATCTCTAAACCTGGGAGTGTACCCTGATGTACGCTCACACAGTTTACACATTTCCCTACTTGCCACAGCCAGTTTTGCCTTTTTTCCATTTTTTTGTTGTTGTTGCATTGTACAAGCTATAATTTCTTTTAATTTTTGGATGAGGTAGCCACTTGAGGGCTTGTTTATTTGCAGGATGACATGCATTTTTTTTATTTACACAATTTTGCAGTCTCTATTAGTTATTGACAAAATTTTATTAACTCTTTTGGGGGCTAAAAAAACAACAATTCCGGAATTGCTCTTTAACATTTTCAATTTTTTGCTGCTCACAGTACAGCATAAGTAACAATTTACCTTTATTCTATGGGTAGATCCGTTATGGTGCTACCCAATTAATATATAGTTTTTTATGCGTTACTAATTTTCCAGAATAAAAACACATTAGAGGAATAAAATCAATTGTTTTTGTATCACCATCTTCTGCAAGACACAGCAGTTTTATTTTTCTGTTGACAGAACTGGTTGAGGGCTTATTTTTTGTGAGACAAGCTGCAATTTTTATCAGTACTGTTTTCGGGTACATGTGACTTTTTGATCCCTTGTTATTCCATATTTTGTTATTCCTTCTGGTGGGGTTTTTAAGTTTTATTTTTTTACGACGTTCACTATCAGGGCTTAATAATGTTTTGGTTTTATTTTATGGGTTGATACGGATGCAGCGATATCAAATAGGTATTGTGATTTTTTTACATAATCAAATGGCATTTTGGGGGAGTTTATTTATTCTTTAAAAGTGTTTTTTTTTTAACTTTTTTTATGGATTCTTTTTTGTCTCATTAGGGGACATGGACCAGCTATCTTCTGATCGCTGTTTCAGGAATATACACTGCAATATATATGTATTAAAGTGTATACAGATAGTCAGCCTATGCAAACATGATTGCGGGGGTCACTTCCAGAACATACCCATTCCCAATGGCATCTGCTCAGCACTTTTGTGGTTGACTTCTCCACCAAGGGGTTAATAAGCAAGACCCATCGGGCCATCTGCCATAACTTTGATATGTGCAGCCCTGGTACTCTGGTCTGAACCAATTTTTTTTTTTTTTTCACTGGAGCTCTGGATCACAACCTCTTGATCCTGCCTGACAATGCCCACTTGACAGTACAATGTCTAAGTAGCGTATCACCACAACTAATAGCACTGAGTGCTCGTGAATGGTGGGGCTAGAGAAAAATTCAAACTGTGCTGGAAGAAGTGGAGTGACACCTATTAACAGATGCTTAGAACCGAAGTTGGTGGAGATGATGAAAGGTCCTTTTTAAGACCAGGGGCGCACTTCTAATGAGGCGAAGTGAGGAGGCCGCCTAAGGCGACACTGTCTGTCACTGTCTGGGGGGCGGCATTTTTTACTGTCTATTTAACGTAAACCAGCCCAGGACAGGACGCGTAAAAAAAAAAACAAAGCTGCGCAGTACCTGTCTTGGGCTGGCTTACGAGACCTCTGCATTTCAGTGCAGGCGGCGATACAATGACGTCATCGCACCTACTGCGCTGAAATGTCCACGTGATATGTGTGCGACATTGAAGAGGGCCGAAAGCAGGGAGTGCACTGGAGCCCAGGTAAGTAACAGTGGTTTTTATGTTTGTCGCCACCTGGGTCTCCAATCATTATACTCTGGGGTCTGAAAAGACCCCAGAGTTTAATAATAGTTCATGGGTGGGTCACTTTGGGGAATAATACTGTGTGCAGGGCCCACTATGGGGCATAATACCATGTGCAGGGGCCACTATGAGACATAATACCGTGTGCAGGGGCCACTATAGGGCATAATACCATGTGCTGGGACCACTACGGGGAATACTATCATGTGCAGGTGCCACTATGGGGCATAATACTGTGTGCAGGGGGCACTATAGAGCATAATACCGTGTGCATTGGCCACTATGGGGCATAATACCATGTGCAAGGGTCACTATGGGCCTAATACCGTGTGCCGGGGCCACTATGGAGCATAATACCTTGTACAGGGGTCACTATGGGGCATAATACCGTGTGCAGGGGCCACTGCGGCGCATAATACCGTGTGCAGGGGCCGCAGCAGGGCATAATACCATGTGCAGGGGCCGCTGTGGGGCATAATACCGTGTGCAGGGGCCGCTGCGGGGCATAATACCGTGTGCAGGGGCCGTTGTGGGTCATAATACTGTGTGAAGGGGCTGCTCTGGACCATAATACCGTGTAATACTGCATAAAAAAAAAAAACCCTACTCACCTGTCCCTTGTGCTCCGATGTCTCCCACCGCAATCTGGTTCTGCTGGTCCGTTATCAGCGGCGCTCCTATTATAGAGAATGGGGGCCATGTGGGCTTGTCCATCCACCAAGCAGAAGATGTGTGAAGTTATTGTCATTGTTAATGCCGTGTTGTTGATCTGATACTGAAGTAATACAGGAAGAAGAATTCTTAAAAACTGTTTCATAAGTTTGTGTATGTTTATTGTGCGACGATAACAGCGTGTGAAGCTAACAGCATGTAAACTCAATTTTATATATATTTTTTTTTTTTTTTGGGGGGGGGGGGCGCCTTTCTATAGTCCGCCTCAGGCAGCAAAGAGGCTAGGTTCACCACTGTTTAAGACACATTCGATATTGCACTGTATAACCTCAAATAAAATAATATAGACTGCATCATGAAGCAATATGCAGTACTATGACTGCAGTGTGCTAATTTAAGAGTCATTATCCTTCATCCAAGGTGCATATAAGTAGTAAGTTACTGACACATTGCATTATTCAGTAAATAATTACATCACTTTTTATCTTAAAATTCTTTATGATTATCCTCAAAATATTTCCTAATTATACTTTAGGCTAATTCTATCATCTTGGGAAATACCTCATCATTAGAAACCAAAGAACTAAAATCATTGTCTAGGCATGTTTTATAAGACATGAAAATGAGTTAGATTGTGTTTACTGTTTGCATGTGATCATGGGAATGCAAGTTGAAGTTTCAAAAGTTTTTTTTTTTCATGCTTTTTAAATTGTTTTTATATTATTGTCAGTCTTTATATTTAAATTAGATATAAGATAAAATAATGTGTTAGTTTACCCTTGTGTTTCATCATTAATCTTCTTGCCACCATAATATACTGTATGTTAGGTATATGAAATTGTTAAACTTCTTATTCATGAAAAGATTACTGCACTAAAAACCTGTCCCAATGGCAAAGGTCTATCAAAATGAGAAGAGTGTGTGCTATTTGTTTCCTCTTCCTCATATTTTGCAGTCTCGGGAAAGACTTATGGACAGTTTCTCACTACCTAATAGCTAATGTTATGGAACCAAACAGGCTGGGTGCCTATCGCTACGGACCCAATAGCAGCTCCATGGTCTGCCTCTGTGGTAGGTATACCATGGCCTAAAGGGGTTGCAACTTGAAAAGTGGTCCTAACCAAAAGTACAAAGTCTTGTTTTGCTACCTTTTTAGCATTCAGGTAAGGTCAGCAGTTTTATTGATGCTATGTTCACATCTACTTCAGCGTGTCTGTTGTTCTGGTCCTTCGGATGTCCATTGTTTTTAAATGAAACCGCTAGATGAAAACAGTCCTGTGTGCAGGACTTGTTTATCCAGCGATTTTGATGAACACTGAGACTCTGACACAGATGTGCACATAGCATTAGGGTAGAGTTATACCAGAAATGTTTAGTCTTTATCAATTAAACCATATTAAACCATGTCCTAAATATAAAATAATAAGGTCATGTGACAGTTCTTAAAGGAGTATTATTATCTTATGATCAAATCAAAATCAAAATTTATTGAAAACAGGAATTTTATACAGAACATAAGTCTTTTGTAGCTGGAAAAAACAAACGTGCATGACTACGGCTGCCACAGACATTAAAACAAACTGAGACATACAGGGCAAATTTCTATAGAGCAGTAAGTATCCAGAATACAGATAGCAAAAATGAGCATAAGGGTTACATGTGCCAGGCAATCTGCAGGGGCCATCCAGCTCCATATCCTTCAGTAAAGTCTTCTACCCAGTTGGAGCATCTACTACCCAAGGGCCCACCATCGCCAACCACCTAAAAGCGATCCAAGGACACCAGGTAGTGTCAAAGGCTTTCTGCTTGACCCTGTCCCTGGCTCCCATCACCTTTATGCATAATATAATTGAGCTCCTCCAGCAACAGTAATCGAGTAGAAGCAATTGTCACATAGCCATAATGAAATGGCGCAAGATGCTCTTTTTCAGTTTGGAGATGGGGCCAGGGAACATAGACAGGACAGCCTGTTTGGGAGTGAGTGTGACCCTAGGCCTTTCCATAGGGCCGCTACCGAGGGCATGTCCACCAGATGTGCAGCATAGAGCCCTTCATTCCACCACACTGCCAACCTGAGGAGAGCATTTGCGGGAACATGCTGTGCAATTTAGTGGGTGTGATGTACCATTGTGAGAGAATCTTATAGTTGCGTACTTAAAATCTGCAAGAAACAGACCTGTTATGGGTCATAGCATAAAATTTCTGTTATGAACTAAAGGAGTGACCCAGTTCCCTCTCCCATGATTCTACAAAGCAGGGCGTCTGGTCCCTCATCTCCTGACTCAGCAACAATCTGTACATCAGAGAAGTAGCGTGGGCTGGCGCGGCCTCGGCTATACATAACTCCACAAAAGCAGTTAACGGGCTTTAAGATTGGAAAGGGGGGACAGGGAGATGAGCTAACTGCGTTGTTGGAAGTGTGCAAGCCACCTGTGTGATCATATAACCATATACCCTGAAAACTCCATGAAGGGGAGTAGATCAGTTGGACCACTACATCTCTAATTCTTGGTATCAAGATGCCACAGGGATGGGACTGCCATTCAGCTAAAGAGGAATCTGGGCCACCCACCAATGGGGTAATTGGGCCAGGAACTGTGACCAACAGCGAGCTTCTTGTGACCTTGCACCATGTGGACCAGAGAGTATGGAGGAGAGGGGGCCAGTAGTGGGGAGGGGGGATGGGAGAAGCAACTCCAGAAAATCCTGAGCATCCGTTGAAGATCAGAATCCAGTTTCATGTCAATCCACAGTTTAAAGGTTCAGTTATGAAAATAGTCTAGGATATAGGTACATAGGGTAGCCCTATGGTAAATAATAAAATCGGGTAATCCCACCCCACCTGAGAACTTGGGCTGTAAGAGAATGGTCCATCTCAACCTAGAGGGTGCATTATTCCATAAAAAATCTCTAGCCAGTCTCTGAAGCCTCAAAAGGGAGGAGTGGGGCAGATTATGAGGGAGTGTCTGAAAAGCGTATAGCCAGCATGGTAGTATGTCCATTTTAAGCATATTGATCCTTATAAACCAAGACAGGGTCAACCTAGACCATCTGTGGTGGTCTTCCTGTAAAGAAACAATGAGGGAATAATTGAGCTGGAAGACCTGGATCAGATCAAAAAGAATGTAAATGCCCAAATACTTCAAAGATCCCTCCTGCCATCTAAATGGGAAGTCCGACCGCATGTGAATGACGTATATTGCAGAGAAGTGTCGGGCAAGGGGGGCATGATTCAGAGCTTCAATTAGAGGCAGCCAGTGTCTGAGTCTGAGCTCAGAATCACACCCTTTGCCAGCTCCTGTCTGACACTGCCCTCCTGACGGTACAGAGCCTAAATAGCATACCATGCACCAAAAATTAACAGCATTGATTGCTGAAGAACAGTGGGGGATAGAGAAAAAAATCTAACATCGCTGGAATCAGTGGAGCTGCATCTGCACCTATTAATTGATGTAAAGAACTGGATTTGTTGGAGGTGAAAAAAGGTCCTCTTTAAGTCTAGACCCATAGGATCCACATGGCTGGAGTCAGAGGGGGAGTGAACGCTGTGTGTATAGGAGAGACCGGTATGTGGGTGGCATAAGTGCAGGCTGTACTGGAGTAGCCTGGGGTGTGCTGGAAGGGGTTAGCTATTTCTCCATCTGAGTTTTAACAAGAAGGAGCTGTGGTGAGTGTATCAGCCCCGATTATAGAGTGGTGCGGGAGGCCAGTTGACCCTTTCAGAGCACTGCTGCTGCATGACCCAGTGTTCCAGAGCTTGGCTCACTGTGGCTGAAGTTGTGTTGGCTGGCAGAGCTGGTGTATGGGCAAGAGCAAGACCTGTGCTGCAGCAAGGCGCCGCAGGTGCCATCTTGAACGGCAGTGTCGGAACCTCAAGAGCCGGTGGTGGGGTGAAATATGCCTCTATCCTGCACGAATCCGGATCCAGGAGTGCTGCAGAGGTTCCCCCTTTTCCTGCGGGTCGTGGCCTAATTTCTGTGGCTGGTGGACGCCTGTGCCAATGAATAAGGCTACCCGGATCCCGGAGTTGTCTCAGTGCATGTCTTATCCTGCCATTGGTATGCCACGATAAAGGGGCTGGGTCTTT
Organism: Leptodactylus fallax; assembly: GCA_947044405.1. Taxonomy (NCBI): domain Eukaryota; kingdom Metazoa; phylum Chordata; class Amphibia; order Anura; family Leptodactylidae; genus Leptodactylus; species Leptodactylus fallax. The sequence goes on from CAMRHE010000024.1 coordinate 9,328,622, forward strand.
CAGCATGACAATGATCCCAAGGAAACCGCCAGGGCAACGAAGGAGTGATTTTGTAAGAAGCATTTCAAGGTCCTGGAGTGGCCTAGCCAGTCTCCAGATCTCAACCCCATAGAAAACCTTTGGAGGGAGTTGAAAGTCCATGTTGCCCAGCGACAACCCCAAAACAGCACTGCTGTAGAGGAGATCTGCATGGAGGAATGTGCCAACATACCAGCAACAGTGTGTGCCAACCTTGTGAAGACTTACAGAAAACGTTTGACCTCTGTCATTGCCAACAAAGTACATATAACAAAGTATTGAGATGAACTTTTGTTATTGACCAAATACTTATTTTCCACCATAATTTGCAAATAAATTCTTTAAAAATCAGACAAGGGTCTACCTATGATGTCAATTACAGGCCTTGCTCATCTTTTTAAGTGGGAGAACTTGCACAATTGGTGGCTGACTAAATCCTTTTTTTTTTCCCCACTGTACAGCAGTCTGAAGAGTCAGGAACTGCACAGTGTGAACTAGAGATAAGTTGACTGCTGAGTATGATGGGAGAGGTTGTATGCTGGTGAGCACAGAACACCAACATTACACACAATTAGCAACCCACTGTATTGTATGGTTATAGTACATCCCATGAACTTGACATATGATATCATGGATCTCAATAACCCTGCTATCCCTAGGAGCTATTCCACTGTATCATACTCTATAAAAGAGAAACTAAAACCCTGATGAATAGAAGAGTGAAAAAAAAGAAAAGAAAATAAATAGTCAATGAAATCAGAAGGTGCCTTCTGTTTGATAGAAGAGAAAGGTATGTGCAAGTGGAAGAAAAAAAAAAAAAAAAAGGTAGAAGAAATAAGGAGAGGCTGTATTCACATATGCAACTTTTGCAGTTTTCTTTTTAGCTGAGTTGTATGGATACAAAAGAAAGGAGGAATAAAGGAAAGACGTATGCCTCTCCTCCTTTTTTGTATGAACTTTTGCCTTTGGTTTAGCTGCAAGTGTAAATCCAGCCAGAAGGTGTTGGCAAAGAAAACTAGAAAAACAAGGAAACTGCAAGATATTGAAGAGTTGCCAAATTTTATCAAGTCTTCCTCATGTGATACTATGGTTACTTTGACATAGTGCAGCATTTTGCCTATGTATTTTAAGACAAAATTATAGATAAAGTAACAAAAGATTATTGGAAATATTTCCATTTCTATATAGATTTTTAGTTTAGGTTACACTTATGATTTTGGCTTAAAAATACAAATTAAAAAATACTGAACCAATCGACATTGTGTAAAAGTTGACTAGTTAATCATTCTGTATAATTTTGCTTTAACTATATCAAAGGGTATTCTGGACTTTGTTCATAAATGAGCAGTATAAATGTTGGGTCTACAAGTGGTTAAATTTAATAAATATGTACACTGTTTTTGTTTTTCCTTATCTGCCACCTGGTGGCTCAAACCAGTATGACATTATTTTAGTATGAGCAATGATTTGCATGATAGAATTATGACAACCCTCACAATTTTATAACTATAGCTCTACTAGTGGCACATTGATGGGGCAACAAAGATCCAACAAACCAACCAGCAATGTATGCTACAAAAATTAACCCAATTATTGCATTTGGTCAGGATATTGGGGTAATTATCAATTTTGTCCTGGTAGGCACTTTTCTCTTCTCCATATCACCTCATGGCTGGCATATATTTGCATCAACATGACTTCTCTTTGCCCCGAATAGTTTTCCACACATTTTTTAAATTGTCTGGGTAGGTGTAGAACAGTGTGTCAAACATATAACTGAGCATATACACTGAGCATTTACTCAATGTATTGTGTTCTGTAAATTTCTACCATCGTGTGGTGTATAGTTAGATTATTGTAAGTAATGTCAGACTGACTATGGTAAATATTATTAGATTCTTCTTGTTACTCACCTTCCACTGTTCCAGTGGTAGGCTCATTCCTCCCTCGCCAGCCACAATACTGCTGGATGTAGCCATTACTCTCTTTCCTGCTGCTGGTTGCGCCAGTAAGCCACAGTAACCAGCACTCAGTCCTGGCAACTTATGTAAGACTAGGTTCACATCTGCGCCGGGCTCTCTGTCGTATTGGTCTGTCGGGTGTCCACAGTTTTAATACTGAAATATGTGGAGAGAAAAGTTCTCTGTGCAGGTCTCCAACGGAGACTTCGGTGCAGATATGAAGTTAACCTAAGGGGACTCCATCCATTTCACCTTACATACAGATTAAGGTATGTTCTTTTTATGGCAGTTGTTTCTGATGTTATTTAGACTCTGACACTGTTTGGGGCTTTGTTTCTGGATTATGCTTTTGTGTCACTCCTTGGATTTGTTAACTGGGTGTAATTGCCCAGACTTATGCCAAAGAGCATCTTTTTGGTATCTGTTTAGGTAATATGTGTCAGCATACATTTTATAGCCAACTACACAGAATCCATTATAAGTCAATGAACTATATATTGAACTGTATGTTATACAATTGCTAACTCTCTGAATTTTCCACAAGTCTCCCAAAAGTTGGGAAGAGTTGGCAAAGATCTTGGTCAGCGCTGTTCAAATTTCAACTCTACTTGCATCTGCAGGTTGTATATAGTGTTAAACATAAAGATGAAGTAGGGAGTTGCCAGCTGCCAGCTCCCTGCTCCACCAGTTACCCGGCATCCCTGCTGCCAGCACTGGAATACATGCAAGAGAAATTACGTCATCATGCCTCTTCCTCTGAACAACTCACAGCAGACAGGAGACGCTTGCTCCAATGGAATGGGGGCATAATTAAATAATTAAAGAATTGAATACCTACATGGGTTTCCACTATTTTGCATAACCAGCCACAGACAATAAAGCATCAGCAGGCTAGCATTACCAGGGTGGGAAGGACCATGGTTTTTGGGCTTTCCCAGTCATACTAGCCAACTATCACTAAATGGTCAGCTAGAGGATCGTAACCAGGTCTTCCCAACACCCTTGCTTGTGGTGCAAACTGGGGTTATAATGAGGGGTTAATGTTAGCCTTTTTAGTGGCTAACATTAAGCCCCGCCTTAGTAATGGATGCTGTCAATCAGGCATTAATTAATAAAGTTAAAAAACACTCATAGAAAGGAAAAACATTTTATTGCAATAAAACCCTACACATTTATTGCCCAATTTATTCGAAAAAAAATTTTTAAAAAAATGCTGTGCATCTGACACAGTCCTCAAAAAAAAAAAAGATTTGCAAACAAAACACAAAGAAAAATGAAAAACAACAACAAATAAAAATGTTTCTAACCTCTCCAGAATCCAGCGATGCTACCTCTCATTCAGTTCATCAGTCAATGACAACTCATTGGCTTGTTTATACCGGGTGATAGAGGTTCCTAGAGTTCATTGACCAATGAACTCTAGTAACCACTTTCTGGCTCATGGAGCCCCGATATGCATTACAATGTGGTCCATCTCGGGGGCTGTATGCACCAGAATGCAGATGCTCCTTCTGCTGCTGAAGGTGCCCCTACTCTCTGGGTTATTTATGGTCAGTTCATGACCTTGTATAACCCCTGCTACTTAGTGCAATGAGCACTTCCATCAATTTGAGGCCCTAGTAGCAAGAGGTAAATACGATACAGCCACACCACTCGCTGTAGTGTTGTAGTGAAAATGGGTGTCACCTGGAATAAGTCCACTATGCGATAATGACTTTTATGGATCAGAACTCTTTATTCCATGCTTCCTCCAAGAATCTCTGTCTAGCATCTCCTCCTCCTCCCTTACTACCTCACTGTTGCTAGGCAGACAAAGCAAAATGAGTAAGCAGCAAAGAGCAGACAGAATATACTTATAACAATATCACACTCGCTACCAGGCCCATAAGAGGGCATGGCTGCGGGGCTGCATATCAAATGGGGGCCCGGGGACCATAATGTTGTAATGAAATTCATAGCTGGGGGTCATTATATACAGTCCAGTAGGTTTACTATTGTATATGGGTTACTCATGGTCATAATGCTTCCTAGTGCAGGAACTCCAGTGTCCCTGCGCTAGAAGTTAATACCAGGACTCAAGGGGTTACTTGCAGTCATAATTAGGTGATCAATATCAGATCTGACTCTCTGAACCACTGCCAATCAGTTATGAGCATTGCGTCCTCTTTATTGTTTACATGATTGCAGTCCCCTGAGACCCCTTTAAATAGCTGTTCAAGAATTGGACCGTCACTGACCTGATATTGATGACCTAGCCATAGGTCATCAACATTCTATGCGTGTTGTGACAATTGGGGGTAGTTTAGCATCAAACGTGGCAGCTTCTTGGACTTCACAAAGGTGTTGGTGGTACTGGGTGCCAAATAAACAGCATATCAGGTAATGGCAATCCAAAATAAATGGCTTTATTCAGCTAGTAAGCGATAACAGGAACAAAAATAACAAAACAGCCTATTCCACATACAGGGCAATACCTCACTACTTGAGCCCTGACTAACTTCTGGGGGCAAGAAGCTTCACTGAGGTTCCTCCTCATCAGTCTGGCTCACACTAGAGCTTAACCAAGTCCGTTGTAGAATCCAGTCCATTTGGGACAAACCACCTGTCTGTCTCTAACTGGTCTACCATCTACCTGCTCCCTGCAGGTCGCCAGCAGCACTCTCTGCTGTGTGCACTCGATTTGGAGTGAAGCCCCCAGGTATGGGTGTGGTTGAGGACCTTTTTAACCCTGGTTTTGGGTCGCTCACCAGTGCCCTCTAGGTTCACACTCTCACAGTGTAAAACCTTGTTAACATACGTTATTGTTTCCCTTTCTTATTTGCGTTTTTTTATTTACTGGGATAGTGATATTTTGGATTATTTATAGAGATGGACGAATTGATTCCACTTGAATATTCCAAATTGTTCATTTTGTAATAAAACCAGATGCTTAGAGATTTGTCTAGTGCAAAATAAAATGGCCACTGTGACACACATTGTGCAGTGAAAATACAGAGGAGACACGTGTGTGTGAGACGTCTTGGCATCACTTGTCAGCCTCTCAGCCAATAATGAGTGGTAGGTGAGACCTTTACAGTGCTGATGTCAGAGTCAGAATATAATGCTCTATGCAAGGAGGAACAGCGCCATTTTGTGCTCAAGAAAGCTAGGAGACAGATCTGTTATTCATCACTGCATGATCCAAAGCAATTGCTCCATTTTCTACTAGAAAGCAGCAGCAACAGTTGCAATAGAACTACATAATGATAGGAAGAGGAGAAGTAGAATGAAGTTTAGTTATTGCAGGCAGATAAATCAAATAAAAAAAAAAAAACAAAGTTAGATTGAAAAAGGTCCACACATCAAAATAACCTCACTTCATCACTTTTCAACTAGGCCACAAACATTTCTCCAAAATAACACACCTGTAGAAAATACAAGTCATCGAAACCGGCTAATTTTTATATAAAACCATTTTTGTAACCCCGCCATCTGTGTAGGAAAAAAAACTCCACAGACAAGCACCTTTCCCCAATAAAGGGTAATTTTTTAAGCATTTTAAATGTTAACCACTTCCAGACCGCCCATAGATTTGTCTAGTGCAAAAACCATGCAGCTGCTGAAATGGGGAGCTGGCTGTAGCTTCAGACAGAGCTTCCAGAGAGAAGACAGGGAAAGTTTATTACCTTCCCTGCCTTCCCAATCGCTGTGTATACAGTGCTCAATGAGCGCTGTATATACCACTATGGGCGCTGCCGTGTTGCGGCTCCCCTCTGACCCGGCGTTCACGTGATCCGCCGGGATCAGTGTGTGTTAGAGCTGCTGGGTCCTGCAGGACCCAGATAAGCTCTATAAGCTCTGCATGAGGCTGCACTCCTCTTGCAACTGGGGCTAAATGTACCAGCCCCAGTTACAGGGAAAATCAGCCCCCCCCAAAAAAAAAAAAATAAGTGATCAGATGTCCCCAAAGGTCTATTATGAGCTTATGGGGACACAATGTAAAAAAAAAAAAAAAAAAATACAAAAAAATGAATAGAAAAGTAAAATAAAAAAAGTAAATAAAATAATTAAAAAAAATAAATATATTAATACGCCAATAACACGCCCTTATTAAAGGTTATATCCCCACCCCCGACGACATCATATAAAATAAAAATTACCATAACGGAGAGTAAAAACTATTTTAAAAAGTTTTTTAGTATTTTGTGTTCTTAAATTAACAAAAAAAATTAAAAGTGAAAAACAGACACATTTTCCCTCCTCTTTTGTTTATATTTTCCCGGATATAAAAAAAAATTAAAACACATGCAAAAATAAAAACAGCATAAAAATAAAGCCCTATGTGTCACCGAAAAAAGACGCAGAAATTAGTTGAATAACACATATGATAAGATAAAAATGTTATAGCCCTCAAAACCGCACATACAAAAAACCCGAAAATGTGTCTGGCCCTGGACCAGAAATTGGCCCGGTACAGAAGTGGTTAAACTGCGTAAAAATGAACGCAATGTATGGTTAAACTCGGCATTTGTATCTACTGTTTACTATCCGTCTTTTCATAGACATACATGTCACTTTCACTTTTACATAACTTCACCTGTGTTTGCTTTAGAGAGCTAGAAATTGGATAGATACCGTGTTTCTCCAAAAATAAGGCCTACCCCGAAAATAAGCCCTAGCTACATTTTCCAGGTTTTTTGGAGTAGGCTTGAAATATAAGCCCTACTCCAAAAATAAGCCCTAGCTAGTTTAACCCCTTCCCGACATCTGCCGTGCGATTACAGCGGATGCCGGGTCCTTAAAGATGGCGGCCGCTCTGCTGCAGAGCGGTTACCATAGCTGCCGTACCGGGTCTCCGCGGAGACCTGGAATTAATGCCCGCGGTCAGTGACTATCCTGATCACGGGCATTGTTGAGCGCGACCCCCTCTCCCTCCTTCCCACCACAAAGTAGCAGAACCGCCGGAGTTTTTGCCCGCGATCTGAACAGACTCTGACCGCGGGCATTGCGTGACCTCCGCTCTTCCCCCCCCCCGCAGTCCCCACGGCCGGTCCCCACCCCGCATAGCTGCTATACCGGGTCTCCTTGTACAGTGGAGACCCGCAGTTAATGCCCGCAATCAGAGTCCCCCAAAGCAGATAAACTATCCCCGGGGCTGGTCCTCACCAGCCCCATACCTTTGAAGTTGCAGGTCGGCTCCCGCGGGTGAGATCGCAGGAGCCGACCTGTTCCTTTGACAGCCGGGAGCCTCATGAAGGCTCCCAGGCCTGTCATAGGAATATTACTATTGCCTCAATAGTAATGTAGATAATCTCCCATAGACTGCAATAGGTTGTATTGCAGTCTATGGGATGATTGCAGGTTCAAGCCACCCTAGGAGGGGTTAATAGTGTAAAAAAAAAAAAAAAAGTTAAAAAATATAAAAAAACACAAAATAATAAGTTCAAGCCCCCTCCCTCTTTCACTAGAATACATATAAAAATAAAATATTACTGTGAAACACATACACATACACAATAGGTATCCCTGTGTCCGAAAACGCCCGGTCTACAGACTTATAAAAATATTTTACCTCTATAGTGAATGCTGTAGTGAAAAAAAAAGATCAAAAGTGCCAAACTGCTGTTTTTTCGCTGTTTCACGTCTGATAAAAGTTGAATTAAAAAGTGATCAAATGTGTGATTGTTCTTCACGGAAAAAATTAAGACCTACCCCGAAAATAAGCCTAGCCCTTTTTTCAGAGCAAAAAATAATATAAGACCCTGTCTTATTTTCGGAGAAACACGGTAGGTTCCTAGGAGCCCTGGCAATTTCATACACTATGTTTTAAGCCAATTTAAGCCAAAATTATTTGGCCCAAAACCTGAACTCAACATCTTGAGAGGTTCACCCATCTCTAATTATTTATGTGGTACTCAAGAACGTTTTCCTTTTGCACACTGAGTGTCCATTACAGGAAATTTCATGGGTTTTCTTGATCATATGTGTTTGTTTTTGCTATGGTTGACTGTAGCTACACATAAAGGTCACTAGGTGGTAGTGTTGACTGCAACCTACTTAAACTCAGAGACTTTGTAAAAATGTTCTGAACCAAGATGTAAATGAGTAATTTTTGGATTACTGAGAACTCTTTACATATAACCAGTACATAAATGACAATTTGACCATACATTATAGTTGGTACATGATTCTTTTTTGCCCAACAACTGCCATCAAGGGAGAGTTGGGACACCTTATGCATGTTAGCTTGTCGATCCCTTCACAATCAGTAAGAGCAAGCAACTCATACTCCGTGTGTATGGGCAGACTTATTATCTGTATTTAGACACTGGCGACTATTCACCAGTGTCAGGACGTTGCCAATATGGTCTGGTCTGCTATGGCCAGGACCGCAATTCTTCACACACTGCCAGTCACCAACCCCTGCAGATCACTCATATCTGCCCACCAGCCATGAAGGCCCAGATACTTCGCTCCTCACTGACACGCCATGGGAAAAAACGCAGCGTTTTACAGTACCTGCAAAGTGAATGAGATTCTGGTTAATCCCATCCACACATTGCAGAAAAGAATAACAATGCGAAAAAGCTGCGTTTTCAAAAACACCCGTGTTTTTGAAAATCACAGCATGTCAGTTATACCTGGGAAAACGCTGGCATTTTCCCTGTAGGTTTAACAAGTGAAGAAAATCTTCAAAACAAAAACTATGCAAAAACGCAATGAAAAACGCTGTGGAAATCCGCACCCTCTTGCAGTGCAGGGATTATCAAGACTGGCCCCACTATGTTCAGATTCAGCAATATATATTTTAGCAGCATGCAGTTCAGATTTAGTGTCATCTGGTTTCAGTAACTTTGTAAATAACAAAATGTTTGTGATTAACTATAAACTTAGGTCAATGAGTAAGTAGGTTTATAACAATGTAACTGTTTTTGTTACAGATCATTTGATACGCCAGATAGGGATCAACAGCTGCGTCCTTATTCAATGATTGTAACCTCCACAGAAGATTCTCAAATCCTCATTTCTCACCAGAAAGAAGCCAATGCCAATTTACAAGAGAATATGGTAAGAGATTTAACGTGGCGCAGACATTTATCATTTTGGTGTTTGTGTTTTTTACTCCCAGCATTCCAAAATCCATAACTTTCTCAATTTTCCGTTTACATAGTCATATAAGGGCTTGATTTTGCATGACAAATTGTACTTCAAAATGGTACAATTTATTATTCTCTACAATGTACTGGGAAGCAGAAAAATGAATTTTGTTTTTTACAGCTTTCACTGTGCAGTAAAAATGCTATGTTAGCTTTATTCTCTGGGTCGGTATGATCACAGTGATACCAAATTTATATAGTTTTTTCATGTTTTAATAACTTTACAATAATTTAAATTTTTGAAGAAAAAAAATTCTCTGAATCACCATATTCTGACACCTATAACTTTTTTATATTTCAGTGTACGGAGCTGTGTAAGGTGCCTTTTTTGTGGGACAATATGTAGTTTTTATTGATACCATGGTGGGGAACATATGATGTTTTGATCACTTTTTATTCAATTTTTTTAGGAAGGCAGATCGGCAAAAAAATGCCAATTCAGTCATTTAGATTTTTTTTTTTCCTGCTACGACATTTACCGTATGGGACAAACATTTTTATATTTTAATAATTTGTGCATTTTTGAACTTGGGGATGCCTAATGTGTTAATGTTTACTTTTATTTATTTAGATTTATATGTGATCTAAGGAAATGGGGGTGATTTAAACTTTTAGGTTTTTAAATTTTATTTTAATATTTTTAAAAATTTTTTTTTTTTTTCCCCCTTTTTCCCCCCCCCTGATTTCCTCTTGCGTTGCCTACCATACTACTGTATTGCTTTATACAACAGGTTGGCTACGTAACTATTGGCTGCTGCCGGCAGGCGGGCGGGCGTCGGTGGTTGCTTTTTTTGGGGGGGGGGGGGGGCGGCCGGGGGGGTCCCGGCGGCGGTGGGGGGGGGGCGGCGCCCGCCGCCCCGCCCCCGCCCCCCCCCCCCCCGCCCCCTATAAAAAAAAAAAAGCCACCACCCGCCCCGGTCGTGGTGGCTGTTGGGGGGGGGGCGGCGCGGCCGCGCCGCGCGGCGCAGCCCGCCCCCCCTGGCCCGCGCGGCCGCGCCCGCCCGGCCTGGCCTCCTCCCCCGCCCCCCCCCGCGCCCCCCCCGCCCCCCGGAGGGCGTTGGGGGTTTTTTCTATTTATAAAATGTAAAAAAAACCCCCACCCCTCCTAATCTTATTATTTTAAATATTACTATATTTTAATTAATAATAAAAAAAAATAATAAAAAAAAAAAAAAAAAAAAAAAAAAATATTCTCAAGAATCTGCTGATACTGAGTTGAATCCATGCGACCCTCAACTTTAACAAGATTCCCGGTGCCGGCATTGGCCACACAGCCCCAAAGCATGATGGAACCTCCACCAAATTTTACAGTGGGTAGCAAGTGTTTTTCTTGGAATGCTGTGTTTTTTTGGCGCCATGTATAACGCCTTTTTTTTGGCAAAAAAAACTTTATTTTTTTTTTTTGTGCTCCGGGGGTTCTTCCTTAATTGAGGTGGGTTTGTTCAAATGGGTTTTTGTTTCCCCTGGGGGGGTTTGTTGTGGGGTGTGTTTTGTGAAGGCGGCTTTTTTCTCTCTCTCTTTCTTTCTTTTTTTTTTTTGTGTGATGTGTGGTGTTTTGTTGCCCGGTGTCGGGGGCCCCGTCGGGGGGGGGGGGGGGGTGGTGGTTTTGTGGGGGGGGGGGGGGGGTTGTCGTCTTTTCTCTTCTCTTTTTTTCTTTTTTTTTTTTTTTTTTTTTTTTTTTGTGCCTGTTGTGTTTGTGTTTTGGTGGTCCGTTGTCTTTTTTTTTCCTTTTTTTTTTTGTTGTTGGTGGAAGTGGTGGTTAGAATTTTTGTATGCTTTTTCTTTTTTTTTTCTTTTTCAATAATGATGAATAAAAAAATTTGTTTTCAGATCATTTGAGAGTTGTTTTGAGGAGCCCATGATGCCACTCTTCAGAGGAGATTCAAATAGGAGAACAACTTGCAATTGGCCACCTTAAATACCTTTTCTCATGATTGGATACACCTGGCTATGAAGTTCAAAGCTCAGTGAGGTTACAAAACCAATTTTGTGCTTCAGTAAGTCAGTAAAAAGTAGTTAGGAGTATTCAAATCAATAAAATGATAAGGGAACCAAAATTTTGGCACCGGTCAAATTTTGGTTTAATGCATATTGCACATTTTCTGTTAGTACAATAAACCTCATTTCAATCCTGAAATATTACTGTGTCCATCAGTTATTAGATATATCAAATTGAAATGACTGTTGCAAACACCCAAATATTTAGAACTAAAAATGATTAAGATTAATAGGGGTGCCCAAACTTTTTCATATGACTGTATGTATGTATGTATGTGTGTGTGTATATACAATTTTTATCTTTAACTTCGATTGTTATACAATGATAGGTTAGCAATCTTGTTACTCAGCTTGGAAGAAATACTGCATAGGGGGCAATCTAATTACAATGTACAAATATACGAGTGGACAATAACCATGATAAATAAGCATCCTCTACATCTAGAAAAACGGTTTTACCATCATCATCATAGACATGGATTCTTTATTGTAAAAGCAGAGAGACTATGGATTGTTTTAAAATATGTAATATCACAAATTATGGCTTTCAGATTTTTAGATGAGCTGTTGATCCAAGCATATTTTTCTGATTGTCATTTGAGAGTTGGAAAGGAATTTTTCCTACTAATATGGCACAACTGGTATCTGTTTTTTTTGCCTATGGGTTTCTCTGGCTTAGCACTGTATGATTATAGTTTGGACTTGATGGACTTGTGTCTTTTTTTTTTCAGCAATGTCAACTATGTATCTATATGACTACTCCACTTTTCTTGTGTACTGCTCTTTGTAAATCTCACTAAATGTCTTCCAAGCCTCCCTTTCAGAATGGAAACTACATGATACCTAAAATGAGCCTGGATATTGTACATCATATACTGTATATAGAACTTTCTGTGCCAGCTTCAGTAATTTAATTACTTGAATTTAATTACACTTTTTTTGTTTTCTGGGCAATCTGATCACAAACTAACAGCAAAATACAGTAAAGGTCCCTTTACACAGCCATATTATAGGGCCAATGATAGGGAACAACCTAGGAAGAGTTATTTCTAATAACTGTCACTTGTAAGTGTACAAAAGATCACTCAAAAACATATTGTTTGTCAGTTGATCACATCTTTTATCCTAGATTTATGCTAGATTGACAGCAGCATATCCTGTATCCATACCCTGTGTTAATAGGGCGATATGTAGCGGGCAAACTATGTGAATGGGCAATTATGCAAATGAGGAAGTTGGTTCACTGTGGGTGAGCCTTCAGCATCCTGAGGCACTGCTTTTGGTGTTCAAGTATGGGTGATGTCATAGCAGTGGGAGGATCAACTTTCACTGCATGGTGTGGTGCAAGCAGGAGATGGTTGTGGTCTGAGTGCCAATAGCTGTGCTTCACAAAGCTAAAGACCTACAGTATACCAGTGCACCAACTGCCTCATGGTGGTGGCAGTTGCATGGGCTTGTGGAGGTGGTAGACTTCCTTTATGGCATTTTCAAACATACAATAGCCACTGCTGAGAAAGATACCGTTGACATAAATAGGATTTCACAAAATATCAAAGAGACAAAGACAGTCAACTATTTATTAATGATATAGAAGATGTTATTAATAATACTGTCATTTTTACAGATGATCTCAAGCTATGTAGTACTGTGCAATCTATAGAGGATGTACGTAGGTTACAAGCAGATTTGGACTGACTGAGTGCTTGCGAGTGTATAAATGTAATGTTATGCATCTGGGTAAAAATAATCTATAAGAAATATGGGGAAAAGTTTTCCATGTAAAATCCCTTAAAGACAAGGGAGCACTCCCTCCATCTAGAGAAAAGAAGGCTTAAAAGGGGTTTTCCAGACAAAAAAAAATATTCTTAAAAAGGTCTGTTAGTGCTATTAATGGGTTAATAAGTGCACCCAAATACCTTTAGCAGTGTTTTGAGTGATTTCTGGGTTTCTCTGAGGGTTCCTGGCATCCTCTGCATTTGTTTACATGGGTAGCTTCCTGCTGTCTTAGCCTACAACTATCATGATGCATTGCTGTTCACTGAGATTCCCCTCTCACTCCTTCCCTCACACCCCCCCGTTTCCCTAGCTAGCCTGCGGACTACTAGCCCTATCTACCTACCTACCTAACTAACTAACTCATTCCCCCAATCTCCTCCCCACCCCATCATACTTACCTGACTTCTTGTCCTGGAGATCACCTTCTCCTGTGCCGCTGTCTCCTCTTCTTCCCGTGCCTGTGCAATAGAGCCATTCTATTGCGCATGCGTGAGAGGCCCGCTGCTTCTCCTATTCACTTCTGCCAGCATTCTATTGCGCAGGCGCCAGCTCCCCTGGAGGAAGTGATGCCCAGCAGAGGAAGAGATAGGTGAGAATGATGAGAACGGGGGAAGGGGGTTGGGGGAGAGGAGTATTGGTGACGTTCCGTTTCCAGAAACGGGGAAACAGAATGTCACCGGGAAATCAGAAAATGTGCCTGGGACGGTCATGGGATATGGGTAAATATACATTTTTTTTAAAGGGAGTAAATTAGAAGTTAGGTGGGGGAGGGGTTTAGCTTAGTGTTAAATTTTTAGTTTATCCCGACAACCCCTTTAATCTCTATAGAGGACAAGGCTTCTTCACTGTAGGAATCTGTGGAATACCCTACATCAGGAGCTAGTCATAGCAGTCACAGCTGACACCTTCAAAAATGCCTTAGATGCCTTTTTACAGCAAAATGATTACGTAAGGCTATGTTCACATCTTTGCTAGTTTTTTTTTTGTCCAGTGATGTCTATTTAAAAATAAGACACCGAATGGATTCCATTATAATTGGTGAGATCCCTCGGGATCCATTGCCATCCATCATTTGATGAACCATTATCAGTTCTTCTGGTCCTGCGATGAACCGGAAGAATGACTATGATGCCACATGTATGAACATGCCATAAATGTATAGAATGCTTATTTCTTTAAATCTTCCCTTCAGTCATACCATTTTCCATTCCTTCGTTGAACTTGATGAACAAATTTCTAATATTTAACCGTATTAATTATGTAATTATGTATAGACGCTGTACGCTACCTGCATAATCATGCGGTCATTGCCCAACACAGGTGGACAGCGTGTCAAGCACATGCATCAACCATGACATTATAATACAGCCTACAGGGCAATGATTTATAATGAATGGTCACACTAATGATCATTCACAATGAAAGATTGTTGGTGTGCCCGTTCATTTACAAGAAAGGTGTTGTTGACATTAACACATCTTTGATTCTACAACTGTTGGCTGATCATTGCCCTGTATACTTATGGCAATGACAGCAATAAATATTCTTACAATTGCTGATAATAGGGATAATAAATAATGTTTTAAATCTAATGCTAGGTTCACACTAGTGTTTGCTCGTCTCCGTCCAGGATTCCGCTTAAATCGGCGGAGAGAAAAGTCTTGCAGGGAGGACTTTTCTCTCTGCCGAATATACTGAAACAGGGCGGAAACCCGGCAGACCCCATTGTAGTCTATCGTAGTCCCCATGCTGACCCGAAGGACGGAAACCCAACGCTAGTGTGAACTTAGCCTTAGACTCATGGACAATGTAATGTGCCAGGTTCAGGAAGAAGTGTCCACTAGGTGTCTCTCTCCTGGCTTTTCCACAATAATCTCAGAATAATTGTCAGCTATTAAATGATGTTATGAGTTTTGGATTAATCAGACACATCATCTCCTTCACCCATTCTCTGTGTCTGGTGATGCAACTCAACCAGGTGAATGCATATGAGCTGCAGTGCCCTACATAGACCACAGATGAGGTTTGGTAAAACTTCTGTGGGCTAAAATGGTGATTTGTTCTCCCATCTTCTTCTTGTGAACTATGCAATTCCAATTATTAGATCCCTTACAGGTAACACAGTAATGGCATATTCTAGAGATATGTCAGGATAGTTTCTCATGCAACCCCTTCCAATACAGTGTATTGCTGATTGGTATATATGCTGGTTAGGAATTAACCAACTGTGAAGGATCTCGTCCTACCGGAACCTGCTTCCGGCACATCTGAGATTGCTTCAATTACCTCACACCCACCTCCAATGAGTGTTTTTAGGCCCTTAGGATAATACAAAAGGCGAGCCTTCTAAATTTTATATATTTATTAACCTCTAAATGGGTCAGCACTAGACACTTAACACATACAGAGAATACATATAGCAATTAGCAAGCAAATACAAGTGGAAAGCAACATGACATGGTATACAAAATAAAAAATGGGAGATAACCGAAAGAAAAGAATATGTCTGTGATTGGCTCTCTAGCTCCGGATGATGATGTGGATGATGAGCTCAGGGCACGTATCTTATAAATTCCAATAGCAGATGAATTTCAGCAGAGCAAAAGGCAGAAGACCATTTCCAGAACAAATAGATAGTCCATTTCTCTGAGCCCATGTGCTGGTTCAGGGTGCATTCTTAAGCAAAGCATGTGTTTCCTACATGTGGTTACACCTCTTCTAAGTTAACAAAATGTCTCAGGCCTCACTGCTTAGGCCACATGGAGAACACATGGTGAGCACATGGTAGGAGTCTCCAACTTGACCTCCCCTACACCTCTCCTTCAGGAACAACACATCTCAAAAGACAGAAGACAAAAGAGACCATCCCAACCTGGACTGAGACCTTTTACCTCCCCTGGTCTCCTCCCTGAGTGAGGTCACCAGGGGGAGGAGCCCCGCCCCCCTCTCTAAATATCTTAGAATAATATTTCCCTTTTATAATTCCTCGCCCGATGACTGTAGAGTCGGGCCGGCGGTATGATAGGGTTTGTGGCAAGATCCCCAACCCGTAGACTCCCAGGTTGACACCCCAACTCCCTTTGGGTAAGGAGATCAGTGCCTGGACCTTTGCCGGACTTTGAACTGTGACATGTGTGTATTCTGAGCGTGTGCCTTGACCTGGTGCATATGGGGAATTTATCAGGGCGACTGTAAGGTGTTCCCCAGGCCAGATATTGTCATAAAACCATAATCCCTTTGAAGCAGCGTTGGCTCTGGCCGGTCCGCTGATAGTATGCAGGGAGTTCCCCCAGCACATCCTATCTGCAGAACCCCCCACTGGGTTAATGAGGGTAGCAGTCTTATGCAGATACAGGCCTGTGTCAGTGACTCTCTGGGGATCAAAGGATTGTGGATTACAGATCCCAGAAACCACATCCCCCAAGCCTGTAACCAAATAGCTGATTGCTTCAGGGACAGGACAATAGATCTGGGCTACAGAGTAGACTGACCACATTCCAGCTGCCCCACTATTCTTGATCCTAGGTACCAACCCCCACTCTGTAGTAATACAGACCGGTATTAATACCATAAATCCATATCTGGGTCTCGTATCATCACACATCTTCATTTTCTTAAAGGATCACACTGTTTATCCCCTCCTTAACCTGCTCAGATTCATCAGAATCCTAGCCCCATATTCTTTTGTCCTAGCTCTATTGTGCAAATATCTCTCTTGCATTTAAATCTGTTCCCTGTAGCTCCTCTCTCACATTCAGCCCATAGTTCCCCCACTTTCACAGTCAGATTACCATGCCCCCATTACCTTTCCCAGTGCTATCAGCAGTAGTTTATGAAGCTTTCAGGATCAGTGGGTGATATCATCCTCGCAGACTAAGATCCTGCCAGGTATATAGTATTATGAGCTCTGCAGTGTTTTGCTGAAACAGGAATAGACATGAATACAGGTACAGGTACTAGACATGGTTGAAAGCATCAGCAACAGCAGATTATTAATCTGCTTCGATAACTACATTGTATAGCTAAAAAAAAACAAATATACTGGAGTGTCATTTTAAATCTAATTGCTGTGGTTAGAAGTTCTGCTTTAAAATAATACATGACTTTGTTGTGTAGTTTTACATAGTTTTATTTTGGTCTTTTCTCTGATACAATATTCTCCTGCACTCTTATCCATTCCCATCCCTAGTAATTACATTTGATGTGTGAGAACTGTAAATTTCTAATGAAGTACAGGGTGTGACACAGCAAATTAAAACAGGAAAGCAAAGGTATAGACGCTATTACCATGATTCATTTTGCAATATATCTTTTGGACAGAATCTCATAGTTTTGTGACATTTCTCAATATATGTTTGGTCACATAAATAAATGTTCCACTCCCTACGGATCCCAGTTCTTGAGCATACCTGGATACTAGACAGGAAACCAGATTGATAAGCAAGACAAAATTTATCTTAAAGGTGTTGGAAGTAACATAACAGTGAGGAAACAGTTTTGGAGATTGTTATTAAGTTGGTGGAGGTAACATGAGGTGTAGCGTCTACTGTATATGCTGTTTTTTACCCTTAACCACTGCAAGGAGATGTGGACTTTATCAGTGAGATACCCAGGTCATTGTCCCCAGGATAGTTCTCAAGAGACGATTCATCTTATTGTAAAAAAATAATATTTATGATTGTAATTTTTACATATGGGGTATACAAGGAGGACTCAGAGTTTGGAAATTTATGGAACTCTTCATGAAGATAGATATAGGATAAATACAGAATAGTGGTATCAATGTTCATATGTCCACCCTCCTTCTCTGTGTGTGTCCTGCCATATAAAGAGACCCAGAAAGAAGCCCGAGTGCCCCTAGTTGTCACCTACAACCCACAGCTGGAGATCCTACGAAGGATTGCCAAGGAGCTCCAACCTGTGCTACATAGGGACATCAGACTTAAGGACATATTTCCAGTCCCCCCTCTCCTTTCCTTTCGACAACCACCAAACCTGAGGCGTTTTATTGTCCGGAGTGCCTTGAATGCCCCAACTGAAAATGGCACCTCACCTTGCCTGCAAAATAGGTGCATGACCTGCAAGCACATCCACACCGCTGACAGTGTACCTATCCCACAGTCACAACAGGTGCACAGAATTAGGGGGACATTTTCCTGCAGGTCTTCCAATGTGGTGTATCTCATAATGTGTGTGCAATGTCCCACCACAGGCCTCTATGTGGGGGAAACAGGGCAGAGACTTATTCAGCGAATGAACTCACACAGATTCAACATTAATAACAGCAGAACAGATCTCCTAGTGGCCGCACATTTCTCCAGAGAAGACCACTCTATTGAAGATTTGCGGGTTGTGGTTTTAATGGGACATTTTAAGACACAGAATGAGAGGAAACAATGGGAGTACAAGTTAATGCAAAAATATCAAACTCTGCAATTTGGACTTAATATTCATGCCAGCTTCATGTCACACTATGTATGACTTGGACTTAATATTCATGCCAGCTTCATGTCACACTATGTATGACCTGTGAGGGTCACAAATCACCACCTCATTACAGATAGATAACAGATCCCTCTGTCATGCACAACAAATATTAGACTGTTTATTTCCTGACCTGTTATAAATAACTTCTCTACGTATATTACATTTTGTTAGTCCAAGAATCCTTTTGAAGATCCATGCCTTGTGTATGTATAAATAATGTGAATTTTCAAGTTCTTGTATAACACCATGTCTGATGAAGGGAGCTAGACTTCTGAAAGCTTACTTATCAAATATACTCAGTTAGCCTCTAAAAGGTATCGCCTGATTTCTTCACTCTTCCACTACTTTCTATGGCTAACACGGTACAACATTATACTACTGCCATATGTGTGACTGCCAGTCATTTATACCAGTAGTGTAGGTGTCTTAGAAACCTAGATGCTTTTGTCACTATATATGAATAACTCCATTATAGCTTTACATACTCATTACATACTACAGTGTACTAAGATAATAGTGTATGTCAGCAGTGAGTATAGTTAACTCCTTATGTCCCATTCACAAGAATATTGTAACCCATGATAAATCACTGCTGAGGCTAATAATCAAGCAATGAAAGAAAAGTATAAAATGTCAGCAGAACATGCTAAAGTTGGCATTCATTTCAACAAGGTTGGAAAGGTTTATGTGAATTTATTCAACAAGATTGGGCTGTGAAAATGCCACACGAAAGCCAATCCTATCACCAGAGAAGTATCACACTGAAATAAAGGTGCATCTCAATAAATTAGAATATCTTTGAAACATTTATTTCAGTAATTAAATTAAAAAAGTGACCTCCTCAACGTTGTCTACCCCGGCCTCGACTGACTTACCCCATCTTGACACTTGGCGCGATATGTAGCTTCATCATTTTATGAACTCAATCCCAGCCCCGACTGAATTTAGGTCAGAACCTACATTTTTGGAGCGCATCTGCATGGGTGACAGTCTCCTGCGCCTTTCCCTCTCAGTCATCTACAAGCTTCTGATTGATCCTCCTCATGGGTCTGTTCCCCCCTTTATGTTGAAATGGGAGGCGGATCTGTCTCTCTCTCTCCCAGGAACAAAGAGAAAGTATTTTCCAACTCCCGCATGGGGCTTCTGTCAGCTCCCGCTACCAGGAGACCAGTTTTAAGATCTTGTACCGATGGTATAGGGTCCCTACAAAGCTACATGCGCTTTTCCCGCAGGTCTCCCCGATGTGCTGGAGGTGTGGGCAGAAGGAGGGCAACATGCTTCACGTCTTCTGGTCCTGTTAAGCTCTTGCCCCGTTTTGGGATGGTGTTAAATGGATCATTTTGCAAATTACTGAGACATCTCATCAGTTGGGCCCTGCTCTGTTTCTACTTCACCACTTCTCCGGTGCGTGTCTACAGGAGCTCACTACTTCGTTTTTTGGTCCTTGCGGCCAGAGCTTGCATTCCGCAATTCTGGAAATGGGTGGAACCTCCTCCTTTCTCCCTCTGGATTCTGAAGGTCAATGAGATTATGCGCATGAAAAACCTCACTTCCTTCCTGCATGGCACAGGTGAGGCCTTTAACAAAACTTGGTTTTACTGGTTGGAATTCCAACGTACTGCAGAGTATCAGACGCTTCTGGGCTCTGGGCCCCCCCTCACGGGCTTGAACACTGGACTCTGAGCATAGTCTCCCACCATTAGCATTTGTCCTACCATTGTCTTTGCGTCTACATCTGACCTTACATATTGAACTTCAGGTCCGTCTACTGTGGTCCTGACATGTGTTGTTTTGGGCCTTCCTCAGGGCCCAGACATGGTTACTCTTTCACTCCCCCACCCCCCGCCGACCCCCCCTTTTTTTTCCTCTTCCTCTTCTTCCTCTTTCTCTCTCTCTCTCTCCCCCTCCTTCCCCTCCCCTCTTTTTTCTCTTCTTTAATGTTTATGTTGCCTTGCTGTTGTGGCGGTCTCTGGGGTCCCCCTTGGTGGCTCCGGTCTGCATGTGGCCGCCGTTGTTTTATGTTTATTCGTGAAAACACAGGATAAATTGAAAAAAAAAAAAGGCCCCCGCAAACACAGAGGTTCATTTCAGTGTTTTATTTCTGTAAATGTTGATTATGGATTACAGGGAATCGAACACCCAAATCTAAGAAAATTAGAATATTGTAAAAAATTTCAGTATTGTAAATTCAGTGTGTCACCTGCCAAGGTTTCCTAAGCCTTTAAATGGTCCCTCAGTCTGGTTCAGTAGGACACACAATCATGGAAGACTGCTGATTATGAATTGTATTACTGAAATGAATGAACGTTTCAAAGGTATTCTAATTTATTGAGATGCACCTGTAGAAGTGTAAACAACTAATGAATTGGTTGCTGATATGGATTGTGTTATATACTTTCATGTAGAGGTCGATGTCCTTACAATTATTGCATGGCACACTTTGTCTTTGATTTTTAAAAAATTGGGGTTGCCAACCCCTGTTCTAGGATATGTTTTGTAGACTCTCTGCAATTGAATAGTTTTCTTTCTAAAGTAAAAAGAGTAGAGTGGCAGAACAGTCCAAAGTATTTTTTTGGCTCTCCAGCATATACCAGAGTTAGACATTACCAGTTGAATTTAAAGTTGACCATATAAATTAGATGTCAATCTAACAATCCATAGTTTACAGCGACCTGCTGGCATTAGGAAAAACAGAATTTGACAAGTTACATTTTCATCTTCTTTATATATTATATGATATGCAAAATTAAATCAGTAGTGACAAATATTGCCTGTGTTCTGTGTTGTGAAAAGTATGACAAAGTTACTCTTAACAAATACTGTTCTGTCCTCCTTATGTGTGAGGCATAAGTCGACATGCAGCTAAACTCCCTCCTAGTAATTCATTGACTCTGGAGCAATGTCCAAACTTTAACTTTTATTACAAGGATAGGGTGAAACTGGGAAACAGAAAGATAATGCATTTACTAATGCGTACAAGCATGTAGCCACACATTATAATACAGACCAATGTATACAAGGACATATACATGAAATACAAGAAGTGTACATTATGGTACTACAGACATGAGGAACATCCATATATGTAAACTGTACATGTGCTCCTGAGTGGTGCTGTCCTAACTACAAGCATGGTCTCCAGCTATGGTAACTATGGGAAATTACACCAGGAGACATGCAAACATAATAATGTGCATAAACACAAACTATAGTGCTGGGTAGCAGATGGAACATACCAGCGATGCTACTGTAGGTCCAGATGGGAAGGATGGAATAAGATGCTGCTAGCTGCACAGCAAGTTCCAAATGAAATGGCCACTGATGAGCTGACTTGATGATATCATTAGGTCATAGGTGGGAACTACAGTAGCTCTAGTGGGACATACAGGGAATAGTAAGATTATTTGCCATTTGCACAAACAGCCACCAGATGGAGCTATCAGAAATCAATACA
This sequence comes from Leptodactylus fallax, assembly GCA_947044405.1. Lineage (NCBI taxonomy): Eukaryota > Metazoa > Chordata > Amphibia > Anura > Leptodactylidae > Leptodactylus > Leptodactylus fallax. The sequence continues at coordinate 9,350,452 of CAMRHE010000024.1, forward strand.
TTACGTATTGCTGAAGACATGACACTCCCCGCCTGGTATCCCAAGGATACCACATTAAGGTATCTCTGAAGAGAACAACAATATCAGTTTAGTAACTGGTCTGAGGAAAAGTCTAGGTTCACTTTGCTTGCAAACCTTGAGTTCTACTTTCCTGACTTTCCCATCTTCACTTGGAAACACTTTGGTCACCAGTCCTAGAGGCCACTCGTTTCTCTTGGACTGAGAGTCTTTTACAAGAACAACGTTGCCAACTTCCATGTTGGGTTTGCTGGCTTGCCATTTGTTCCGTGTCTGCAAAGTAGAGATATATTGTCGCCTCCACTTATCCCAGAAGGCATCTGCCAGGGTTTGTACTCGCCTCCATTGGCTCTTGTATAAGTCTTTAGTAGTAAACTCACCAAGTGGAGCTGTAGCTGTACCAACTTTTTCGGTAAGAAGGGTAGAAGGAGAAAGCAAGAGAGGATCCTCCGGGTCATTTGGAATCGAAGTCAAAGGTCTGGCATTTATGATGGCCACTACTTCAGCCATGAAAGTTGTGAGTGTCTCATGGGTGAGCCTTGAAGTTCCTAGTTGTAGAAAGATTGAATCAAGGATCCTACGAGCTATGCCAATCATACGCTCCCAAGAACCTCCCATGTGAGAAGAGTGAGGAGGGTTGAATGTCCATGTACAACCTTGGTCAGCAAGATATCTCTCTACATGGTCACTGTCAATGTTTGAAGAGATTCTCAGTTCCTTGCAGGCTCCAACAAAATTGGTACCTCTATCAGAGCGGATATGTTTGACTGGACCTCTGATAGAAATGAAACGTCTGAGGGCATTTATGAAGCTGGATGTGTCCATAGACTCAATAACTTCTATATGCACAGCCCTAATACTCATGCAGGTAAATATGACTGCCCAACGTTTGCTGTTTGCATGGCCTCCTCTAGTGTGCCGTGCGGTGACAGACCAGGGCCCAAACACATCAAGACCAACATTTGTGAAAGGAGGTTCAGTACTAAGTCGGTCTTCAGGAAGATTAGCCATCTTCTGTGACTGAAACATACCACGGAGCTTTCTGCAGTTGATACATTTGAATATTAGACAACTCACAAGTCTTTTTGCTCCCACTATCCAGAAACCTGCTGTACGTAAAGCCCCTTCAGTGAACAAACGTCCTTGGTGCTTTGTCTGTTCATGATAGTACTGCACAAGTAAAGATGCAATATGATTGTTTGGGAGTGTCAACGGACTGGTTTCATTCCTCTCAAGTTTTGCATTAGAGATACGCCCTCCAACTCTCAACAGTCCTTTAGCATCTATAAATGGATCAAGTCTCTTGCGAGAACTGTCTTTAGGAACACTCTTTTGATTTTGAAGGCATTCAAGTTCACGTGAATAAGTCTCTTGTTGGATACAATGGATGATAACTTCTCTGGCCTGTGTGAACTCATCCACTGTATAGGCTTTGTGACAGTAGTGCCACCCTTTGCAACGCCCTGATGATGGTGGCGTGGCTCTGAACAATCTAGCAATGTGAATCAAACAAGCTATGGCTCTGTTTAATGACTTCCAAGTAGAAAACTTGTTAAAGCGTTTGGATCCAAGCTGTGTGTTAGACACTGTCGTGGCAAGTGTAGAAACTTGAGGTCGAATCTCTATATCAGATTCTGGCTCTAATAGTTCATATGTGCCTTCGCCAAGAGTGTCAGGTATCGGTTTGTACAAGAATGTTGGCCCTGTGAGCCATGTAGTGTCTTTTAGGTGAGATGCTGATACAGCTCTTGTAGCATGGTCTGCTGGGTTGAGGTCAGTCGGTACATAGCACCACTGGGTAGGCTGTGTTGACTTCCTAATTCTTTGGACTCTATTATTCACATAGACATAAAATCTTCTAGTCTCATTGTAAATGTAGCCCAGCACTACTTTGCTGTCTGTATGAAACAGTGTATTGTCAAGTCTCACATCTATTTCTGACATAACCAGTTCTGCCAGCTCTACTGCTAGAACTGCCGCACAGAGTTCAAGTCTTGGTATGGTAGGTTCTGGACGAGGTGTCAGCTTTGCCTTACCCATCACAAAGCCGACAGAGACTTTGCCTTTAATGTCTTTTGTTCTAAGGTAAGCAACTGCACCGACAGCTTTTACTGAGGCGTCACAGAATACGCACAGCTCCCTAGACTGAACATGTTCAGGAGGGATGTGGGCATAAGGTCTAGGTATATGTAGGCTAGACAACACCTTTAGAGAGTCTCTCCATGTTACCCATAATGCTTCTTTCTCTGGGGAAAGTGGGGAGTCCCAATCACATGTGTCTGTAGTTAACTCTCTGAGCAGAGTCTTACCTTGGATGGTCACAGGTGCTGCGAAGCCAAGTGGATCATATAGGCTGTTTATGGTGGATAAGACACCACGTCGTGTGAAAGGCCTTTGCTCTTGGTTTACCTGAAAGGTAAAGGTGTCAGTTTTGAGGTCCCAATTGAGCCCTAGGCTGCATTGCATGGGTATGAAGTCTGTTGCCAAGTCTAGATCTTTCAAATCGCTGGCATGATCTTGAGTGGGGAAAGCCTCCATAACAACTTTGCTGTTTGAAGCTATCTTATGCAGTCTTAAGTTTGAACAGGATAACAAACTTTGGGTCCTTCTGAGTAGGCTGATTGCAGCTTCTGGTGAAGGAAGTGACTTTAGGCCATCATCTACATAAAAGTCTCTTTCAACAAACTGCCTGACATCTTGCCCATAGTCTTTTTCACCTTCCTGGGCAGACCGTCTTAGTCCATAGATAGCGACTGCAGGAGATGGGCTGTTGCCAAAAACATGTACCTTCATGCGGTACTCTATGATGTCTTTGGTGGGGTCGTTGTCTCTGAACCAAAGGAATCTCAATAAGTTCCTGTGCTCTTCTTTGACTAGGAAACAATGAAACATTTGTTGTATGTCGGCAACAATGGCGATGGACTCCTTGCGGAATCTGATGAGGACACCAAGTAGTGTGTTGTTGAGATCTGGTCCAGTCAAAAGAACATCGTTAAGGGATACTCCCTCATATTGTGAGCTGGAGTCAAATACTACCCGGATCTGTCCTGGCTTTTTAGGGTGGTAGACACCGAAGATTGGTAGATACCAGCACTCTTCCTTTTCTTTTAGGGGTGGAGCCACCTCCGCATGGCCATTCTCAAATATCTTGCTCATGAATGAGAAGAAATGTTCCTTCATATCTGGTTTTCTTTGAAAGTTGCGTCTGAGTGAAGAAAGACGCGTCAGTGCCTGATCCCTGTTGTTGGGAAGATGGCGTCTCTGCATTCTGAAAGGCAGCGGTGCAACCCAGCTATTTGTTTCGTCCTTGAAGAAACCTTGTTCCATTATCTTTAAGAAAACCTCATCTTCAATAGAGGGTGCTATTTTGTTGTCTTCTCTAGTTCTCTGGAAGATCGTACACCCCAAGTGATCTTTCTCTTCATCACAGGAATAGTTCATGGTTTCTGTAAGGTCAGGGTGTACAACACTAGTGGGCTTCTCCTTTATGACGAACCTGTTAGGACAAGGCTGGAAAAGAGATGGACGCCCATTCTCCAATAAGCTTGTGTAAAGCGCATTTACAGTGGTTGGTTTGTGAACAGTTCCTAGGCAGACATTGCCTATAATGACCCATCCTAGGTCAAGCTTCTGAGCATATGGGGAATTGTGAGGGCCATTTATCTGCTTTCTCACCTTGTGGACTCTTATGATGTCTCTTCCGAGCAGAAGTACTATCTGGGCCTCTGAGTCTAGTGCAGGGATTAGAGGCACTATAGTTTTCAGATGTCCATGATGTAATGCTGCCTCCGGTGTAGGGATCTCCTCCCTGTTGTTGGGAATCTGATTACATTCGATCAAGGTAGGTAGAGGCAGGGATGTTTTGCCATCTATAGATTCAATTTGATAGCCTTTGGCTCTTCTTCCTGTTTCTTTGCTCACACCTGAGCATGTCTTAAGTGAATATGAGGAGCTGTGTCCTTCAATCTTGAACATATCAAAGAAGGATGAGTTTGCAAGGGATCTGTTGCTTTGATCATCAAGGATTGCATATAGCCTTACCGCCTTATCCTTGTGGCCAATGGGGTACACTGTAACAAGACAAATTTTAGAGCAGGATTTACCGCTAAGTCCTCTTCCGCAGACTTGGGTACACTGGGGTGTCACTTCAGGAGGTACTGTTGCTTTCTCCTCCCCGCCGTGCTCTGTTTCTTGCTCTGAGGGTGTGAGAATCCATGGAGCTGGCCCTGGGTGTAAAGCTGTACTATGCTCTTTGCTGTCACATTCTGTGCATTTGATGTTTGCTGTACAGTCCTTTGCAAGATGAGACGTTGATGCACAACATCTGTAGCAAATGTGATTTTCCTTGAGGAAGGTTTTGCGATCCTTAAGAGGTTTCTCTCTAAACCCTCTACATTTTAGCAATGCGTGAGGTTTCTTGTGTAGAGGACACTCTCTACATGGGTCTTTTGCTGAGGTCTTCTCAGTCTCTGCAGTACTGCAAGTTCCACGTGAAGAGTTTGCAGGGGACACGCTGGTTTTGTGCACAGCAACTGGTGTAGCTTTCAGGTTACGAAACAATGCAGGTTTACCTGTTTTGGGATGAGCAGTGTCAGAAGTTGAGAAGTCAAAACTAGGATCATTTCTAGTCTTTGCCTGTTGGCGCACAAAGTCCACAAAAACGCAGAATGGAGGAAATGAAACATTGTGTAGTTGTTTGTACCTGGAACCTTGATTGATCCATCTCTCTTGCAGACTATAAGGTAGCTTTTGTACAATGGGGTTGACGCCATGTGCTGTGTCTAAGAATGCAAGACCTTGCAAATCTCCTTCAGCTTTGGCAACTTGGAGTTCCATCAGCAGGTCACTTAATTCTCTCAGCTTTTGGAAACCTTTGTTGGAGATTTTAGGAAAGTCATCAATTCTTTTAAAGAGTGCATTCTCTATGACTTCTGGTGAGCCGTAACACTCGTCAAGTCTCTCCCATATCATGTTTAACCCTTTGCTTGGGTAGTTGATGTTGATGTCTCTAATGCGCTTTGCGTGCTCTGCTGACTCATTTCCCAGCCATTTGACTAGAAGATCAACTTCTTCACTTGCAGACATGTCTAGATCTTTGATAGTATTCCTGAATGTAGCTTGCCAGGCTCTGTAGCCTTCAGGACGGTCGTCAAACTTTGAGAGTCCTTTGGTTATTAGATCACGTCGTGCAAAGAACTTGAAGAAGTCAGATATCCCTTGGTCTTTATGTGCTGCTTCTGGAGAGAAGCGACTGTGTAGAGGACTTGGTGGGCTATTGCGCTTTTTAAATGTGTTGTTGCTGTAATAGTCACCATCTTCTTGTTCCCTCTTAAAGGGAAAGACTGCACTGCGGGCATTTGTTGGGTTGGGTATAGACTGCGTTGGAAGCTGATGGTGAACTGACGATGCTTGCTGTGTGACAGGATTCTGCTGGAGCACATTAGCAGGGGTTGACTCTGTCTCTGGACCAATATGCAGGCTGTCATCTGACTTGGCATGTCGTAGTATATAGTCTGAAGTACGCTGCGTGTTATCATGATGACTGGGTTCAGGCCCAAGTATGCTGCTAGATCTCCCACTTGTAGGATTCACTGCTTCCTCTAGGGCCTCTGCTTCTGCCATAGCCGCTGCAGTTTCCTTTTCTGCTGCTAGTTTCTCTAGTGATGCTTCTAAGCATGCTCTCTCTATTTTCATCTGCTTTTCCTGGTCAGCAATGGTTGCTTCCAGGGTTGCTCTCTCTATTTTCATCTGCATTTCCTGCTCAGCAAAGGTGGCGCGTATTTTGGCGGCTTCGGCCTTTGCGTGGGCAATGGCAACCGTGGAGCTGCTCACTGACCTCTTTGAGCTCCTGGAGCTTGCTGAGATGTAAGACCTTGTTTCAAAGGGTCTGCTGTCGCTCGCTGACATGATGACACTGCGGACAGGCTTGTACACTTAAACTGTCTTGGGTGTCTGATAGCGGTGATGCTGCACTATAGCACCATGCAGGGTTCAGAATCCTACTGTCCGGCCTGTAAGAAGCCGCTGTTTCACTGTTCTGTCCTCCTTATGTGTGAGGCATAAGTCGACATGCAGCTAAACTCCCTCCTAGTAATTCATTGACTCTGGAGCAATGTCCAAACTTTAACTTTTATTACAAGGATAGGGTGAAACTGGGAAACAGAAAGATAATGCATTTACTAATGCGTACAAGCATGTAGCCACACATTATAATACAGACCAATGTATACAAGGACATATACATGAAATACAAGAAGTGTACATTATGGTACTACAGACATGAGGAACATCCATATATGTAAACTGTACATGTGCTCCTGAGTGGTGCTGTCCTAACTACAAGCATGGTCTCCAGCTATGGTAACTATGGGAAATTACACCAGGAGACATGCAAACATAATAATGTGCATAAACACAAACTATAGTGCTGGGTAGCAGATGGAACATACCAGCGATGCTACTGTAGGTCCACATGGGAAGGATGGAATAAGATGCTGCTAGCTGCACAGCAAGTTCCAAATGAAATGGCCACTGATGAGCTGACTTGATGATGTCATTAGGTCATAGGTGGGAACTACAGTAGCTCTAGTGGGACATACAGGGAATAGTAAGATTATTTGCCATTTGCACAAACAGCCACCAGATGGAGCTATCAGAAATCAATACATTACATATTGCTGAAGGCATGACAAATACACTTACACAATTTCCTATTACAGTTGTAGCCATGAAGAATTATAGAGTCACTCATGGGTGCAGCTCAGCTTATTGATCATGTAAAATAATATTAATGATGCTTCTCCTTAGTTCTCAATTATTATTCCAAGATCTGATTACAAAACAAATTGGCAAGAATTTTACTTAGAACATTCATTTCAGGTATCTCAAAAGTACCGTTACTTTTGTTTCTAAAAATCAGCAACATAAATTAAGCTGGAGATTTTACATATACAGTACAGACCAAAAGTTTGGACACACCTTCTCATTCCAAGAGTTTTCTGTATTTTCATGACTATAAAAATTGTAGATTCACACTGAAGGCATCAAAACTATGAATTAACACATGTGGAATTATATACTTAACAAAAGAGTGTGAAACAACTGAAAATATGTCTTATATTCTAGGTTCTTCAAAGTAGCCACCTTTTGCTTTGATTACTGCTTTGCACACTCTTGGCATTCTCTTGATGAGCTAAAAGCAGCTAAGTAAAGAAAAACGAGTGGCCATCATTACTTTAAGAAATGAAGGTCAGTCAGTCCGAAAAATTGGGAAAACTTTGAAAGTGTCCCCAAGTGCAGTGGCCAAAACCATCAAGCGCTACAAAGAAACTGGCTCACATGAGGACCGCCCCAGGAAAGGAAGACCAAGAGTCACCTCTGCTGCGGAGGATAAGTTCATCTGAGTCACCAGCCTCAGAAATCGCAGGTTAACAGCAGCTCAGATTAGAGACCAGGTCAATGCCACACAGAGTTCTAGCAGCAGACACATCTCTACAACAGCTGTTAAGAGGAGACTGTGTGCAGCAGGCCTTCATGGTAAAATAGCTGCTAGGAAACCACTGCTAAAGACAGGCAACAAGCAGAAGAGACTTGTTTGGGCTAAAGAACACAAGGAATGGACATTAGACCTGTGGAAATCTGTGCTTTGGTCTGATGAGTCCAAATTTGAGATCTTTGGTTCCAACCACCGTGTCTTTGTGCGACGCAGAAAAGGTGAACGAATGGACTGTACATGCCTGGTTCCCACCGTGAAGCATGGAGGAGGAGGTGTGATGGTGTGGGGGTGCTTTGCTGGTGACACTGTTGGGGATTTATTCAAAATTGAAGGAATACTGAACCAGCATGGTTACCACAGCATCTTGCAGCGGCATGCTATTCCATCCGGTTTGCGTTTAGTTGGACCATCATTTATTTTTCAACAGGACAATGACCCCAAACATACCTCCAGACTGTGTAAGGGCTATTTGACCAAGAAGGAGAGTGATGGGGTGCTACGCCAGATGACCTGGCCTCCACAGTCACCAGACCTGAACCCAATCGAGATGGTTTGGGGTGAGCTGGACCGCAGAGTGAAGGCAAAAGGGCCAACAAGTGCTAAGCATCTCTGGGAACTCCTTCAAGACTGTTGGAAGACCATTTCAGGTGACTACCTCTTGAAGCTCATCAAGAGAATGCCAAGAGTGTGCAAAGCAGTAATAATAATAATAATAATACATTTTATTTATATAGCGCCAACATATTCCGCAGCACTGTACAATTTGTAGGGTTCAAGTACTGACAAAAAAGATACATTACAAAGAAATAGTCAATTCACACACTGAGGGCCCTGCTCGCAAGAGCTTACAATCTATGAGGTAGAGGGGGTGACACAAGAGGTAGCAGGGGCGGCAACAGATGTAGCATTGCTTATACAATGGTCAGACAATTTTGTAATAGAGGTTACTGTCATTACACATATATAAAGCTGTATGAGCCGTCACCAGTCGTGTCCTTTAACATGCAGATGGTGCCTGGACATATAGAGTTAGTCTGATACGGCATCATATCTGTGAGGTAATGTTGAAGCATAAACAGAGGAGGGTACGTTTTAGGGATTCTACCTACGGAAGGGTTTACATTAGGAGTTGTGATAGGCCTGTCTGAAAAGATATGTCTTTAGTTTACGCTTGAAGCTGTGGAAATTGGGGGTTAATCTGATAGTCTGGGATAGAGCATTCCAGAGAAATGGTGCAACTCGAGAGAAGTCTTGTATACGAGCATGGGAAGTTCGGATAATAGAGGATGTTAGTCTAAGGTCAGTGAGTGAACGGAGAGTACGGGTTGGGCGATAGACAGAGATAAGGGAGGAAATGTAGGGAGGTGCAGCATTATGGAAAGCCTTGTGAATGAGGGTGATAAGTTTATATTGTATTCTGTATTGAATAGGCAGCCAATGTAGTGACCGGCACAGACCAGAGGCATCGCTGTAGCGTCTAGACTGATAGATGAGCCTGGCCGCCGCATTCAGAATAGATTGTAGAGGGGAGAGTTTAATAAGGGGAAGACCGATTAGTAAGAAGTTACAGTAGTCAAGGCGAGAGTGAATCAGGGCAACAATAAGTGTCTTTAGTGTATCTGTGGTAAGGAAAGGGCAGATTCTGGAGATGTTTTTGAGGTGGAGATGACAAGAGCGTGCGAGTGATTGGATATGGGGGGTGAAGGAAAGGTCTGAGTCAAACAAAACCCCGAGGCAGCGGGCATACTGCCTAGGAGTTATGGTAAGGCCGGAGACTGCAATGGAGATATCAGGGACAGATCTATTAGATGGTGGAAACAGCAGTAGTTCAGTCTTTGAGAATCAAAGCAAAAGGTGGCTACTTTGAAGAACCTAGAATATAAGACATATTTTCAGTTGTTTCACACTTTTTTGTTACGTATATAATTCCACATGTGTTAATTCATAGTTTTGATGCCTTCAGTGTGAATCTACAATTTTTATAGTCATGAAAATACAGAAGACTCTTGGAATGAGAAGGTGTGTCCAAACTTTTGGTCTGTACTGTATATTAGATATTACACAATCAATGCCTCGAATCTGCAATTGAGATGGATCACTTGAGTGATACTGTAAGAAATGTCGGGCAATGGGCTTAAGTCTATCGGGGCAAATCTCATTTTTGGCCGCCAAAATGTCCATCACATGTTCACGCACTCTGATCTTAAACTCTCTAGATGTGAGACCAACATAAACTAAGGGACAAGGACAAGTAGCATAATAAACAACTCCCTTAGTACTACATATGATATGGTGCTTGATATGAAATGATCTATCACATCTTACATTGGAAAAGTGGGTGTCATGTTGAATATTCGGACATGCCACACAACGTCCACATGGTACACATTTTTGTGACATCAGCACTGTAATGCGGCCACCTACCACTGACTATTGGATGAGAGGCTGTCAGATGATGTCAAGTCACGCCAGGAACGTCACATTGACTCAAAGACACATGTCTCTTCTGTATTTTTACCATGCAATGCATGACATGATGGTCTGTTATTTAGTTTAATTAAAAACTGAACAATTTGGAATATTCGGGTAGAACCCGGCAAAAGAATCGGTTCACTCTAGTTGTAAACCTTGGGTTTGCAACTTTTTAGACACTATTTGTGACATAAAGTAATGCAACTGGTGGTTTTTGTGCCATTTTCCCAAAAAGGGACCGCAGCAAGGTATGCTGGGAGCATTTTTATTGTAATTTACAGCAAAAAACACAGAACAAAACTTACAGACACAAAACCCAGAGGCACTCAAGACAAACACAATAAAGCAGTAGCACTCTGGGATGCTGCACTATTGCCTCGTGCAAACTGGCTATTACTCTTGCTGTTTTGTTACCTGTATTCTTATACCTGACCTCTGGCTTTGACTTTGATTATTCTCTTGGATTTTGATTCTGTACTGCATTGCTGGACTGTTACTAACCCCTTGGCTAGCTGACCTCCCTTTTATTGTTGTTTGTCCTGTCTGTGTTCTGTGTTGTCACTTATATTAAGAAGGGACTATCAACCAGTTGCTGGCTGGGTTGACCAGCAGCTACTGGGGAATCGCTCCGCAACCAATTCCCTTACAGCTAGTCTTCATAAATCTCCCCCCATGAAGCTCATGTGTACAACCATTCTGTGTGCATTAATCCTGTACGGTGTGTGGGGGAGGTAGCTTGGTAGCAGCAAAGGTATGGACCCAAACAGTCAGAGACAGGGACACAAATCTCTGGTGAAACAGGTTTATTTAAAAAACAGAAAAAAATAAATAAACTTTACGTCAGGTACAAAATAAAACACAGCCTTTAACTTCAGGCAAAACAAATAAAATCCTGCTCGTCCGAGCACTAACAAAACAGAAATGAACCTAACTATACGTGTGGCTTGCTCCAGCAAAACAAAACAGTAATTAGACACAGGTCTCACCAGACTCTCAGCTCCAGACAGACCCAGGCCCCTCCACTCACTCCACTGCCCTGAAGTGCAGGCTCTGTAGGGCTATATGGTCCAGGAATGAGGACCAGGACCTCCACCTGGGCTGAGGCCTACTCAAAAACCCGCCCTGGACCAGACATATATCAGAACCCGGGGGCTGAAATACTGTACAGCACTTGGCCTGTCACCTTCTCACATACCCCCCCCCCCTTTGTTCAGACTTGTAGGGGTGGACACTTTTAGCCAGCATACAGTGGGTCCTGAATAGGGCATCGGCGTTACCCTGTAGCCTGCCTGCCCTGTGTTCCACTGTGAAATTAAAATTTTGCAGGGTGAGAAACCACCTGGTGACCCTGGTGTTTCTCTCCTTGGCATGGCACATCCACATGAGAGGGGAGTGATCCGTGAGTTTAAAGTGTCGGCCCAGTAGATAGTACCTCAGGGACTCCAGGGCCCACTTAATGGCCAAACACTCCCTCTTCACGATGCTATAATTTTTCTTCGGAGGGGTGAGCTGCTTACTGAGGTAGGTAACTGGGTGTTCACCTTCCACCATTTGGGACAGCACTGCACCTAACCCCACATCAGAGGCGTCAGTCTGTACCACAAATTCTTTTGTAAAGTTGGGTGTAACTGACTTTACAACAGAGAACTGACTTCAACTCCTGGAATGCCACCTCAGCCTCTTCACTCCACTTAACCATTACAGAGCTACAGTATAGACCAAAAGTTTGGACACACCTTCTCATTCCAAGAGTTTTCTGTATTTTCATGACTATAAAAATTGTAGATTCACACTGAAGGCATCAAAACTATGAATTAACACATGTGGAATTATATACTTAACAAAAAAGTGTGAAACAACTGAAAATATGTCTTATATTCTAGGTTCTTCAAAGTAGCCACCTTTTGCTTTGATTACTGCTTTGCAAACTCTTGGCATTCTCTTGATGAGCTTCAAGAGCTAGTCACCTGAAATGGTCTTCCAACAGTCTTGAAGGAGTTCCCAGAGATGTTTAGCACTTGTTGGCCCTTTTGCCTTCACTCTGCGGTCCAGCTCACCCCAAACCATATCGATTGGGTTCAGGTCTGGTGACTGTGGAGGCCAGGTCATCTGGTGTAGCACCCCATCACTCTCCTTCTTGGTCAAATAGCCCTTACACAGTCTGGAGGTGTGTTTGGGGTCATTGTCCTGTTGAAAAATAAATGATGGTCCAACTAAACGCAAACCGGATGGAATAGCATGCCGCTGCAAGATGCTGTGGTAACCATGCTGGTTCAGTATTCCTTCAATTTTGAATAAATCCCCAACAGTGTCACCAGCAAAGCACCCCCACACCATCACACCTCCTCCTCTATGCTTTACGGTGGAAACCAGGCATGTAGAGTCCATTCGTTCACCTTTTCTGCATCGCACAAAGACATGGTGGTTGGAACCAAAGATCTCAAATTTGGACTCATCAGACCAAAGCACAGATTTCCACAGGTCTAATGTCCATTCCTTGTGTTCTTTAGCCCAAACAAGTCTCTTCTGCTTGTTGCCTGTCCTTAGCAGTGGTTTCCTAGCAGCTATTTTACCATGAAGGACAGGTGCACACAGTCTCCTCTTAACAGTTGTTGTAGAGATGTGTGTGCTGCTAGAACGTTGTGTGCCATTGACCTGGTCTCTAATCTGAGCTGCTGTTAACCTGCGATTTCTGAGGCTGGTGACTCAGATGAACTTATCCTTCGCAGCAGAGGTGACTCTTGGTCTTCCTTTCCTGGGGTGGTCCTCATGTGAGCCAGTTTCTTTGTAGCGCTTGATGGTTTTGGCCACTGCACTTGGGGACACTTTCAAAGTTTTCCTAATTTTTCGGACTGACTGACCTTCATTTCTTAAAGTAATGGTGGCCACTCGTTTTTCTTTACTTAGCTACTTTTTTCATGCCATAATACAAATTCTAACACTCCATTCAGTAGGACTATCAGCTGTGTATCCACCTGACTTCTGAACAACACAACTAATGGTCCCAACACCATTTATAAGGCAAGAAATCCCACTTATTAAACCTGACAGGGCACACCTGTGAAGTGAAAACCATTTCAGGTGACTACCTCTTGAAGCTCATCAAGAGAATGCCAAGAGTGTGCAAATCAGTAATCAAAGCAAAAGGTGGCTACTTTGAAGAACCTAGAATATAAGACATATTTTCAGTTGTTTCACACTTTTTTGTTAAGTACTGTATATAATTCCACATGTGTTAATTCATGGTTTTGATGCATTCAGTGTGAATCTACAATTTTTATAGTCATGAAAATACAGAAAACTCTTGGAATGAGAAGGTGTGTCCAAACTTTTGGTCTGTACTGTAGTTTCCTTAGTCAGGTCTGTCAGTGGGGCTGCAATAGTCGCAAAGTTTGGGATGAACCTACGATAATACCCAACAATTCCCAGAAAAGCTCTCACCTGCTTTTTACTCAAGGGTCGGGGCCAATTTTGTATGGCTTCCACTTTATTGACCTGGGGTTTTATTACTCCTCTTCCTATTATATACCCCAAGTATCAGGCCTCTTCCAGACCCAAAACACACTTTTTTGGGTTGGCTGTTAAATCGGCTGCCCGGAGGGAATTTAATACGGCTTGAACTTTTGGTAGGTGACTTTCCCAGTCCGTACTAAAGATGAACAATGTCATCTAGATAAGCCGAAGCATACCTTCGATGGGGCTTAAGGAGACTGTCCATCAACCTCTAGGAGGTTGCTGGAGCCCCGTATAGCCCAAACGGCATTGTCACATACTGAAATAAACCGCCAGGGGTGACAACTGCAGTTTTTTCTCTGGCCTCTTTAGTGAGCGGCACCTGCCAGTACTCTTTGGTTAAGTCGAGGATGGAGAAATATCTGGCATGTCCCAACCTCTCGATTAACTCATCGACTCTGGGCATCGGGTAGGCATCAAACTTTGAAACTTCATTTAGCTTACGGAAATCATTACAGAACCTTATGGTACCATCTGGCTTAGGAATCAAAACAATGGGATCGGACCAGTCACTCTTGGACTCCTCAATTACCCCAAGTGCCAACATATCTTTGACTTCTTCAGATATGGCTTGTCTACGAGCTTCAGGTATCCAATACGGTTTTAGATTAACCCGTACCTGCGGCTTGGTGACAACGTCATGTTCTATAACATTGGTTTGTCCAGGCAACTCAGAAAACACATCATTATTTTTCTGTACAAACTCTTTTGACTCCTGTTTCTGTGGCTTAGATAGGGACTCTATTTGCACCTCAGGTGAAACTTTACCAGGAGTCTTTACGCTTTCAGTAGTAACCTTGCTAAGGTTACCTACTACTGTCAAAGTTTCCCTGTCCTTCCAGGGTTTTAGTAAATTTATATGGTATATTTGTTCGGGCTTCCTCTTGCCCGGCTGGTATACCTTATAGTTCATTTCTCCCACTCTTTCAATAATTTCATATGGCCACTTTGCCAGAAACTTACTTTCTACCGTGGGAACCAATACCAACACCCGATCACCTGGACTAAAGGTCCTAAGTTTAGCCGTTCTGTTATAGACACGGCTCTGAGCCATTTGGGCCTGCTCCATATGTTCCTTTACAATAGGCATTACTGCTGCAATTCTGTCCTGCATCAGGGTAATATGTTCAATTACACTCCTATAAGGAGTTTGCTCCTGTTCCGAGGTTTCCTTAGCTATGTCTAGGAGACCACGTGGGTGTCTACCATACACCAACTCAAACGGGGAAAAACCTGTGGAGGACTGGGGTACCTCCTGGATTGCAAACATTAAATAGGGCAGTAGGCAATCCCAATCTTTGCCATCCTTGCTAACCACCTTCTTTAACATGCCCTTGAGGGTTTTATTGAACCTCTCCACTAGTCTGTCTGGGGGTGATACACAAAGGTTCGCAGGTGTTTGATTTTCAGGAGCTTACACATTTCTTTCATTACCTTGGACATAAAAGGAGTCCCTTGGTCAGTCAGGAACTCCTTGGGTATACCCAGGGGCGCACCGCTAATGAGACGAAGTGAGGCGGCCGCCTCAGGTGGCACTGTCCGTCACCGTCTGGGGGGGTGGCATTTTTTACATTCTATTTACCATAAACCAGCCCAGGTTTAAGAGATCTCTGCATCTCAGCGCAGGCAGTGATACAATGATGTCATTGCGCCTCCTACGCTGAGACGCGGACGAAGAAGAGAAGGCGGCGATCAAGGGATCGCAGGTATATATATAAATAGGCTATTGCCTAACCTACTGGAGTAAGCAGGTAACGGCCTATTTACTTATCGATCCCCGTGCCAGCTGTGGCCGCCCCCGCTTCCCTTTCTGCAATCAGACGCAGAAGGGGAAAGCAGAAGCAGCTGTGAGCGGCAGCAGGGATTGGTAAGTGAGGCCAAATACTACTATTATTATACTCTGGGATATTTTCAGACCCCGGAGAATAATAATCGGAGACCAGGGGAGGTGATTAACATAAAAACCAATGTTACTCACCTCTACAGTGATCCGATGTTACTCCCAGCAGGCTTCGGCCATCTTTGGTGACGTCCCAGGCGTCACGTGAGCCAGGCCAACATCATTATGTTGCGACACCGGTCTGTGCGATATTGAAGAGGGCCAAAGGCAGGGAGTGCACCGGAGCCCAGGTAAGTAACAGTTTTTATGTTTGTCACCACCTGGGTCTCCTATCATTGTACTCTGGGGTCTGAAAAGACACCAGAGTATAATAATAGTTTATGGGTGGGTCACTGTGGAGCATAATACTGAGTGCAGGGGCCACTATGGAGTAGAATACTGTGTGCAGGGGCCGCTGCGGAGCATAATACTGTGTGCAGAGTCCACTATGGAGCATAATACCGTGTGCAGAGTCCACTATGGAGCATAATACCATGTGCAGGGGCCGCTGCGGGGCATAATACCGTGTGCAGGGGCCACTGTGGGGCATAATACCGTGTGCAGGGGCCGCTGCGGGGCATAATACCGAGTGCAGGAGCCACTATGGAGCATAATACCATGTACCGGGGCCGCTGCGGGGCATAATACCGAGTGCAGGGGCCGCTGTGGAGCATAATACCGTGTGCAGGGGCCGCTGCAGGGGAATAATACCGTGGGCAGGGGCCGCTGCGGGGCATAATACCGTGTGCAGGGGCCGCTGCGGGGCATAATACTGTGTGCAGGGGCCGCTGCGGGGCATAATACCGTGTGCAGGGGCCGCTGCAGGGGCATAATACCGAGTGCAGGAGCCACTATGGAGCATAATACCATGTAACAGGGCCGCTGCGGGGCATAATACCGTGTGCAGGGGCCACTGTGGGGCAAATACCGTGTGCAGGGGCCGCTGCGGGGCATAATACCGAGTGCAGGAGCCACTATGGAGCATAATACCATGTACCGGGGCCACTGCGGGGCATAATACCGAGTGCAGGGGCCTCTGTGGAGCATAATACCGTGTGCAGGGGCCGCTGCAGGGGAATAATACCGTGGGCAGGGGCCGCTGCGGTGCATAATACCGTGTGCAGGGGCCGCTGCGGGGCATAATACTGTGTGCAGGGGCCGCTGCGGGGCATAATACCGTGTGCAGGGGCCGCTTGCGAGGCATAATACCGAGTGCAGGGTCCGCTGCAGGGCATAATACCGTGTGCAGGGGCCGCTGCGGGGCATAATACCATGTAATACTGTGTGCAGGGCCCTTGTGCTCCGATGTCTCTCACTGCAGTCTGGTTCTGCTGCTCTGGTGTTTTCTTCTGGCGGAAGTCCCCACCTCACATAACCACTGAGGTCGCTGACATGGTACATCACAGTGCTGTGGGGAAGAAAACACTGGAGCAGCAGGACTGAAACGCGCTGGAAGACACCGGAGCACCTTCCCCAGCCTCATATTAAAAAATTGGTTATCCTGGACAACCCCTTTAAAGTGGCACTTGGGCTTTATTAAAGGGTCTTTCCAGCTCATTTTTATTGATGTTCTGTCCTTAGGACAGATTTATCAATAAGAGATCAGTGGACCCCTCCTCTGATCAGTTGTATGGGGGGCTATGGCGCCTGTTTATATCATACACTGCCTGTTTATAGTGACCATGTGATGTAATTACAGTATTGTCACATAGACGTGTATAGGACAAGGCAGTAGTTACATTACATGGCCGCTATGAGATGAATGACACTATGTAAACAGAGAAGTGGTCACGGCGTTTACACAGGTACCACGGTTCATTCAAACAGCTGATCAGTGGGGGTCCTGGGTTTTTGAGCCCCACTGATTAGTTTATTAATGACCTGGAAAACATTTTAATTAGAAAACCTATAGGGCATTGATAGGAGGCACTATTTATATAGGGTACACACGGACATTATTAATTTAAAGATGCACTTGGGAGTATTTTTCATTATGGGGGGTTATATCATATATTTTATAATTGGGGTAGCAGCAGGATGCGTGTGCAAGTGAGGACAATGTGGGTTGAATGCCTGGAAAAGTAAGGAGCCAAAGATGTCTGTGTTGCAAACTTTACAGAGACAAGTCACAGCTAGAAGAAGTGGTCATGCGGTCCAAAGGGAAGAGAAGGGAAATGTGAAGGATTAGTCAGAGACGTCACCTGTAGGTCACAAAATGTTACTGCCTTGTATTCACCTAAATGATAGAGGATAAATACCTGATTGATGGGGGTCTGTCAGCTGAGACCCCCCACTGGGCCTGAGAATTGGGTTTTTTTTTCCCCCACTCGGTGGGATTTCAGCCTGACCGCAGCCAGGCTGAATATAGGCGTGTTGCTTGGTGGATGGACGAACCCGCGTGGCTCTCATTCAACTTCAATGGGAGTGCCAAAAATACCTGAAGTACAGTACTCAGCTATTTGCAGCGCTCCTATTATAGAGAATGGGGGCCACGTGGGCTTAGCCATCCACCAAGCAGAAGATGTGTGAAGTTATTGTCATTGTTAATGCCGTGTTGTTGATCTGATACTGAAGTAATGCAGTAAGAAGAATTCTTAAAAACTGTTTCATAAGTTTGTGTATGTTTATTGTACGACAATAACAGCGTGTGACGTTAACAGCATGTAAACGCAATTTTATATTTTTTTTTTGGGGGGGGGCGTCTTTCGATAGTCCACCTCAGGCAGCAAAGAGGCTAGGTTCACCACTGGGTATACCTGTTCGACAAAACATATAAAACAGCTCCTTGGCAATTAGCTTAGCCGAAGGATGTCTCAAGGGTACAACCTCAGGGTATCGTGTAGCATAATCTAACACTACTAGTATATACACTGATGCCCCCTAGCAAACTTTACAACAGGACCTACCAAGTCCATGGCCACTCGTTCAAAGGGTACCTCTATAATGAGTAGGGGTACCAACGGACTCCTGAAGTGTGACACAGGAGCGGTTAGCTGACACTCTGGGCAGGAGTTACAATACTCCTGTACTTGTTTATCAATTCCTGGCCAATAGAAACGCTGTAGAATGCTCTCTTTGGTCTTTTCGTACCCCAGGTGTCCTCCTAACACATGTTTATGTGCCAAATCTAGAACCACTCTTTGAAAGGCCGGAGCACCACCAATTGTTCAACAATTTCTCCCCGTATTTGATTTACCCTATACAGTAGGTCCTGGTTCATTGACATATAGGGGAACTCCTTGTCAGCCCCTGGATACTGGGGTTCACCATTTACCACCTTTCCATTTTTTTCTCTGGCATGAGACAGATTAGGATCTCTAATTTGAGCAGTCCCAAAATTGTCACGGGACACCTCAAGTTCAGGCATCTCAGGAACTCTCTCCTGACCTTCAGCATTACCAGCTAACACAGATAGGGGAAAATTATTACCATCTTGGGTCACCCCTACAGCTGGTGTTTGCCTGTCAGAATCAAAGGGTTCGGGGTTAACCTAAAGCAAAAAATCACCAAAATTAAAAATTTTAGGACATGGTGGCCTCTGTTTTTTCAAAAAAAACCCAAACACAAAAAAAAATCCCCCCCTCCCCAAAACAAAGGAAAACCCCCCCCCAAGACCAAACCAATAAAAAAAAAATAAACCACACCCCCCTTTTGAGAAGCGGGGCCAAAGGAAATTTTTTTTTTGACCCCCCCCAAAAAGTACCCCCCCCTTTCCCCCCATGTACAGTCATAGCCAAAAGTTTTGAGAATGATACAAATATTAATTTTTACAAAGTCTACTGCTTCAGTTTTTCTAATGGCAATTTGCATATACTCCAGAATGTTATAAAGAGTGATCAGCTTAACAGCAATTACTTGCAAAGTCAATATTTGCCTAGAAAATGAACTTTATCCCCCAAAACACATTTCTACATCATTGCAGCCCTGCCTTAAAAGGACCACCTAACATCGTTTCAGTGATTGCTCCATTAACACAGGTGTGGGTGTTCATGAGGACAGGGCTGGAGATCAATCTGTCATGATTAAGTAAGAATGACACCACTGGACACTTTAAAAGGAGGCTGGTGCTTGCCATCATTGTTTCTCTTCTGTTAACCATAGTTATCTCTAAAGAAACACGTGCAGTCATCATTGCACTGCACAAAAATGGCCTAACTGGGAAGAGTATTGCAGCTAGAAAGATTGCACCTCAGTCAACAATCTATCGCATCATCAAGAACTTCAAGGAGAGAGGTTCCATTGGTGCCAAAAAGGCTCCAGGGCGCCCAAGAAAGACCAGCAAGCGGCAGGACCGTCTCTTAAAAGTGTTTCAGCTGCGGGATCGGGCTACCAGCAGTGCAGAGCTTGCTGAGGAATGGCAGCAGGCAGGTGTGAGTGCATCTGCACGCACTGTGAGGCGGAGACTCTTGGAGCAAGGCCTGGTCTCAAGGAGGGCAGCAAAGAAGCCACTTCTCTCCAGAAAAAACATCAGGGACAGACTGATATTCTGCAAAAGGTACAGGGAGTGGACTGCTGAGGACTGGGGTAAAGTCATTTTCTCTGATGAATCCCCTTTTCGATTGTTTGGAACATCTGGAAAACAGCTTATTCGGAGAAGAAGAGGTGAGCGCTACCACCAGTCTTGTCTCATGCCAACTGTAAAGCATCCTGAAACCATTCATGTGTGGGGTTGCTTCTCAGCCAAGGGAATCAGCTCTCTCACAGTCTTGCCTAAAAACACAGCCATGAATAAAGAATGGTACCAGAATGTCCTCCCAAGAGCAACTTCTCCCAACCGTCCAAGAGCAGTTTGGGGGCCAACAAAGGCTTTTCCCGGAAGAAGGGGGCCCCTTGCCATAAAGCAAAGGTGATAACTAAATGGCTCAGGGAACAAAACATAGAGATTTTGGGTCCATGGCCTGGAAACTCCCCAAATCTAAAACCCATTGAGAACTTGTGGTCAATCATCAAGAGACGGGTGGACAAACAAAAACCAAAAAAATCAGACAAAATTAAAGCATTGATTCTGCAAGAATGGACTGCTATCAGTCAGGATTTGGTCCAGAAGTTGATTGAGAGCATGCCAGGGAGAATTGCAGAGGTCCTGAAGAAGAAGGGTCAACACTGCAAATATTGACTTGCTGCATTAACTCATTCTGTCAATATAAGCTTCTGTTACTCATAATATGAATGCAATTATATTTCTGTATGTGATAAAAACATCTGACAAACACACATAAAAACCAGAGGGCAGCAGATCATGTGAAAATATAATATTTGTGTCATTCTCAAAACTTTTGGCCATGACTGTATGCACAAGACCCCAATAGCTTGCGGTTTCTGCTGAACAATCGGGTTGAGCAAACTGGAAACCCACCTAGAATTGTTGCAGTCCATGGGCTCAGTTGTCAGGGGACAGTATGCAGCAACATGACCCAGTTCATGGCACCGCCAACACCTGAGGCGGGATGGGTCTCCATTTTGAGACCTGGGCTTAACGCTTTCAGTCCCAGCTGCCTGTTCCCCCTCTAAGCGTCCTCCCCTCATAATCTTCCTGACCCCCACAGTAGTAGATTCAGTCTTACCCACCTTGGGGTTAGTAGATCAGGGAGATGTCTGCAGTAGCTCCTCAGTGGCACGGTAGCGTTCCACCAAACACACCAGCTGGTCAGCCGTTGTAGGTCCTGCTTGCCCAACCCAGTGCTGAACCTTAGGTGGAAGTGATCTGGTGTACTTATCAAGTACCACTCTCTCCACCATCGGTTTTGGAGTGGCCTTCTCAGGCTGAAGCTATTTCTTTACTAGACACACCAGGTCATGCATATGGGATCGGGGTGGGAGACTCTCAGAGAAAGTCCAGTGGTGCACTCTCCCAGCACGTACATGCATGTTCACAACAAGATGTGCCAAGATCTCACCTCTCAGCTTGGAGTAGTCCTTAGCCTCCTGTTTACAGGTCATAGTACGCCTTCTGAGATTCCCCGGTGAGAAATGGTGCAAATACATCGGCTCACTGATCCCTTGGCAATTTCTCCCGCTCAGCTACACAATCGAATACTCAAAGATACACTTCCACGTCGTCTGTGGATGTAATCTTTTGTAGCGTACTCCGTACGGCAGCTCGGACGGCGGTCTGTACACTCTGGGTCTCTCTGGCACCAGCACACTCTCCTGCCGTTCTCTGGTCGAGCAAAGCCTGGCTGAGCAGCATCAGCTTCTCCATAAGCATCAAGTTCATTTGCTGCTGCTGTGCCTGAGCTTGCTCCTGTCGCCTCTCAGCTTCCATCTGGGCTTGTTGCTGCTGTGACAACATTTGCTGCTGCTGTAGGATGACCTGCCCAAACTGTTTCACAAAGTCCTCCATGTTGGTGGCCTCCTTTTTAAGCTCTTCTGCAGCCTTCACCCAGGACATAGGAAAAACAAAAAATGGGTGTATGTCTCTTTAAGAGTGTTTCAATTGAGTTGCCCGCATCCGAAGCACCATATGTGGGGGTGCAACAGGTTTATTTAAAAAATAGCAAAAATAAATAAACCTTATGTCAGGTACAAAATAAAATACAGCCTTTAACTTCAGGCAAAACAAATAAAATCCTACTCGTCCGAGCTCTAACTAAACAGAAATGAACCTAACTATACGTGTGGTTTGCTCCAGCCACACGAACAAAACAAAACAGTAATTAGACACAGGTCTCATCAGACTCTCACCTCCAGACAGACCCAGGTGCCTCCACTCTCTTCCAGGGTCTGCCTTGAAGTGCAGGCTCTGTAGGGCTATATGGTCCAGTAATGAGGCCCAGGACTTCCACCTGGGCTGAGGCCTACTCAAAAACCCGTCCTGGACCAGACATATATCAGAACCCGGGGGCTGAAATACCATGGCTCCAGAACTTGGCCTGTCACCTTCTCACAGGTGTAACACTGTGTTCTGACAGGTCTGTAATAAATGTATCTCCATATGGTGGCTCTGGGGTAGAATTCCTCTATAACACTGCATTTTACGCACACAGAGGTATGGATATGAACTTATAAAACTTGTGAGCATAAGCCCTTACTAAAAAGACCTTACTAGGTTTGGA
The DNA here is from genome assembly GCA_947044405.1 of Leptodactylus fallax. Classification (NCBI taxonomy): domain Eukaryota; kingdom Metazoa; phylum Chordata; class Amphibia; order Anura; family Leptodactylidae; genus Leptodactylus; species Leptodactylus fallax. The sequence continues at coordinate 9,372,884 of CAMRHE010000024.1, forward strand.
AACATCTGAGCATATAGTTAAGCTTAGAAATAACTTTTGTTTACTGTAATGTGCCTCTTTATCAGTGCCAACAATATGTATTTTGTAAGTGTGAAAGTATTGTAACCTACATTTTACAGGAAAGATGGCAAAAACAAGTAGTAACTTGTAAAATGGTGTCAACCTCAATATAAAATCACTTAGGAATGTGAGTTATTTATTAAAGGACAATGTCTACAAGTGAATTACACTGCACCCATTTATAGTGCCTTAAAAGCAAGAGCAAAGACTCGTCAGGAAATGTTAAGAATAGATAGACATGGTAGTTTCTTTGTCGTTTTGGAAAATAAAATATTCCAAAACAGATATTTATATATTATATACAGTATTACCAAGCATTTATAAGTTTGGATGAAATCAGTTTTGCCATGCATCCATAAAAGGCTTTATGTTACTGTGTTCTGAAAACCAGAGACAGGTTCCAAGGAGCTCAACAGGGTTAGGAAATCCTGGTTAGGTTAAAGGGTCTTCCAAGACCAGATACGGATGACCTATCGTTAGGATAGCTCATCAATATGAGATCGGTGTTGGTCTGAAACCTGACACCCCTACCAATCAACTGATATCTGCTCAGTGTACAAAGCCTGAAGCAGATGACTCTGTACATTGTAAATTGACTGCTCTAAGGGGGCGTTCACACTACCGTTGGTGACCGTCAGTAGTGTCCGTTGCTATTGTCCGTTACAAGATTTTAGCATCGGACACTAGCTGAACCATCAGAAATCCGTTAAAATTTCCATTCATTTCAATGGGTTTTTATATTGTGTCCGTTAGTGTCCGTTTACACCAAATCCGTCAGAAGTCCGTTATTTTTTCGCGGACAAAAAATCCTACATGCAGGACTTTCTGTCCGTTTGAAAAAAACGGATTCTTGACGGACAGCAAGTGTCCGTTATTTTTTTAACATTGAAGTCTATGGGTAACGGACTTATAACGGACAGTAACTGACAACCATCAGTTACTGTCCGATATTTTATGTCCGTTTTTTTCCTGCACATGCTCAGAAAGCCAAAAAAAACAAAAAACGGACAGTGTTAAAAAAACAGACAGTGTTAAAAAACGGACACTAACTGATGCTAATGTGTCCTTTTTTTTTAACTAATCCATTAATTGGATCAGTTAAAAAAACGGACACATTAACATCAGTTAGTGTCTGTTATGATAGGTGTCCGTTTTTTCTTTTTTTTTTCTTTTTTTAACGGACACTATCAGAACGGACATCAACGGTAGTGTGAACCCTGCCTAAACTATGACAACTCCTGTTCCTTTGTTCAATTAAGGGATTTCTATGCTTCCACAGTTTGCAAATATAATTTTTCTGATGAGCAAATAAAGGAAGTACTTCTATAATATTTTTGCCTTTTTAGGGGTCGTTCATGATACCATTGGTTACCATCAGTAGTGTCCGTTGCTAATGTTGCTAATCCAGGGGGAAGGACTTTTGTGTCCGTGAAAAATAACGGTTTAACAGCAGACTTCAAGCATCTGTTATCTTGTAGAATTAAAGTATATGAGTAACGAACTGTCTGCTATACTGTCCGTTATTACTATCCGTTTTTTTTCTGCGCATACTCAGAAAGCAGAAACAAAAAAAAAAGGAAAAAACGGACACTAACTGATGCTAATGCGTCCTTTTTTTTTTTTTTTTTTTTTTAACGGACACTATCATAATGGACATCCAACAGTAGTGTGAACCCACCCTAAGATCCAAAAGTATGGAAACAAGCACAAAAAGGTATGGATGGATGTTTATTTCCCATTCCTTTTGTTTTGCCTAAAGATATGCCACGCAAGTAGCATGCAGCCCATTTTAATTAATCTTAAAAAAATTATTCTATCTCTATGGCTTCACTAAGGTTTCTAAATATACACAGATGATTTTATATGAAGATTTGTGTGTTTGTAGTAAAGTAAAAACATGGTCATCCAGCCTCAAGAAATGTTTGGCTTGTACTAGTAATCACTTTTTTATGGTCAGTTTTAATGTGTTTATATGTCTTGTAATCAAATAATGTCAAACATTAACTATACTTTCAATTTAGTGGTATTAAGAGACATTGGACCTGCTTCATATAGTACCTACTACAACCTGATAATTTTCTGTAATAAAGGTGTTGCATAGCAAAAAATAATCTGGCATGTTAATCTGTGTTGTGGGAGTTCATCTAATGATGGGAAATATGTAGATACAAGTCTCATTTTGTCCACTGTATGAAATAAACATTATGGCACATATCTCTAGCTATTCTGTTGGCTTGCAATCAAACTAATGACGTCTGTAAATTAAAGGGATTATTCAGGGAATAATAAAGTTTACCAGTGCATTTCCTGCACTGGATAAGCTTTAATACTAGTATATACACTACTGTTCAAAAGTTTAGGGTCACTTAGAAATTTCCTTATTTTTGAAAGAAAAGCACAGTTTTTTTCAATGAAGATAACATTAAATGAATCAGAAATACACTCTATACATTGTTAATGGGGTAAATGACTATTCTAGCTGCAAACGCCTGGTTTTTAATTCAATATCTACATAGATGTATAGAGGCCCATTTCCAGCAACCATCACTCCAGTGTTCTAATGGTACAGCTTGACCGTATGGTACGCAAAAAGTGCCCATCAAGCCAATCCAATTTGTGGGAGGGGCTTCTGGAAGCATGGGGTGAAATTTCTCCAGATTACCTCACCAAATTAACAGCTACAATGCCAAAGGTCTGCAATGTTGTAATTGCTGCAAATGGAGCATTCTTTGACGAAAGCAAAGTTTGAAGGAGAAAATTATTATTTCAAATAAAAATCATTATTTCTAACCTTGTCAATGTCTTGACTATATTTTCTATTAATTTTGCAACTCATTTGATAAATAAAAGTGTGAGTTTTCATGGAAAACACAAAATTGTCTGAGTGACCCCAAACTTTTGAACGGTAGTGTACCCGGTAGCCTTGAACCCCATTTATTACTTTTAGCAGCTTCGGAGGCTGGAACGTCTTATTCCTCTGCTGTCCTCCAACTTTCACTGGCATCACTGATTGCTCTCTATTTGGGCCGCATGTACATTGAGTACAGTGGAGTTGTCAACAGGGTAGGTAGAGGAACAAGAATGAGGATCCAGAGGACCGTGTCTACAGTATATTAGTAATAAAGCTTAACCAGTGCAGGAAATGCACTGGTAGCTTTATTATTCCCCTAGATAACTGCTTTAATATAAAATCTAGCCTTGTCGGAAAACTGATTCTAGTAGGTAAACAGTCTTCAGCCAATAAACCACTCTTGTCAAATTGGAAAAACAATGATACGATCATTTCTAAGATTTAGACAGTGCAAACTTATGCCACATTTTTCAAAGGGACTGATGCTGGATGATAAATTTGGTGCATCTCGCTCGTTGGTTGGTATACTTTAAACCAGGGTCGTACTGGCCCACCGGGGAACCGGTGAATCCACCGGTGGGCCCCGAGCCCCGACTATTAGTCCTCATGTCATGGGGGCCCGATCGGGATCCTGACCATCCCGATCGGGCCCCTGAACAGTGGCGTTACGATCGCGGTCGCAGGGGGCGCGACCGCGACCGGACCCGGCAGGGTACGGGGCCCGCGGCCAGCTGGAGATGGCCGGGGCCCCGGACCACTATGATAGCGGTCGGGGAAAGCCTGGTTCCCCGACCGCTATACATACTGTTATTGGAAAGGGGACCTGGCATTTTGCAGGCCCCTTTCCAATAGATGGCAGCCCAGGGGAGGTGACTGAAAATAATAAATACATAGTCTCACCTCTCCTGGGCTCAGCGTCCTCTCCTGGGCACAGCGTCCTCTCCGGCGCTCTTCTGTCATGTGACTGAGGCCTGTGATTAGGCCCCGGCGGTCACATGGGGCGCGACCGCGTAATGACGTCAGTGCCTCCCCCACGTGACCGCTGAGGCCCAATCACAGGCCTCAGCAGTGTCGTCGGAAAAGGGCCTGAAGACGCTGAAGACGACAGGATGGAGCGAGGATGCCAAGGAAAGGTAAGGCAAGGTGAGTATGAGAGTTTGTTATTTTTAATCACTTCCCCTGGGCCTCTGATTATTATACTCTGGGGTCTGAGGAGACCCCACAGTATAATAATAGCACCGAAGCGGAGGGGGGCTGTTGGGCGCATATAATACTGGATGGGGGCCACTGTGGAGCTTATAATACTAGGAGGGGGCCACTATGGAGCTTATAATACTGGGTGGGGGCCACTGTGGAGCTTATAATACTGGGTGGGGGCCACTGTGGAGCATATAATACTGGGTGGGGGCCACTGTGGAGGTTATAATACTGGGTGGGGGCCACTGTGGAGCTTATAATACAGGGTGGGGGCCACTGTGGAGCTTATACTCCATACAGTGTCTCCTTCATTTTTTTTTAATAATGCAGGGGCAGGTGAAAAAAACAAAACAAAAAAACCCCCCACAAACTTTCTTTCCTGTCCCCAGAGCAGTTCGGTCCTGCAGTTCTGTTGTTTTTTTCCAGCTGACGTTCCCTCTGCACGTGACTACCTGTGACGTCACGTGACACAATATAGGGCCAGAAGCAGAAAGCTCTGTCCACTGTATATTATCCGGGCACCTTCACTGTATTTCAGCACTTATTGAAGTCAGTAGGAGCTGAGCTGCAGTGAAGGCGCCGTGCTGCTATACAGCGGATGGAGCTTTCTGCTTCCGGCCCTGTGTTGTGTACAGAACGGGCTCCGGAAGTGGCTCCGAACAGCTGATGGGGCCATGTGTCAGCCCCCTACCGATCAGGTATGTATGGCCTATCCTGAGCATAGACCATAAAAAAGATTAACCCTGGACAACCCCTTTAATATGCCCCACACAGTTTAATGTCCCCCCCACAGGATGTTAGCCCCCATCACTGCTCCCACACAATATAATGACCCCATCACTATTCCCCATACAGTATGGGGGACCAGTGAAGAGGCCACTATGTGGGGGGACCAGTGAAGTGACCATAGAAAAATTTGGCCCAGACAACCCCTTAAAAGAGGTTGTCCATAAACTGGAGCGACCACTGTGTCGGCCGCCAGGGAGGTGTAAAAATAAGAACATTTTTAAAAAAGCATACTCACCTGTCCCCAGCACTCCGTTGTCCCCTGCCTGTGTCTGTTCGGTCTCATGGCGGCACCTCATTTCTGGAAATCCTGTACCTAATTGGTCTTAGCGATCACATGAGGTGCAGGACTCCCAGCAAGTCGCCGGCATGAGACTGAATGGTCACTGGCAGCGGACAGCGGAGCGCCGGGGACAGGTGAGTATGCTTTTTAATTTACTTATTTTTTACTTTACACCTCCCGCCAGCTACATGGGTTGCTCCAATTCCTTCGACAACCTCTTTAAAGGATTTATCCATCTTCCTAATATTGATGGCCTGTCCTTAGGATAGGACAGCAATATTACATCTACGATGATACAACAGCCAGGACCTCTGCAGATCAGCTTTTCCAGGACAGTTCGGCTACAGGTAAAGGTAACAATTCTAGGAGCCATGCTGTTCACTTGCCATACAAGGTGTAGCAGTAGGTTTAGGTAGTGCAGTGGTGCACATGGTATAGTGGGTGAGCAGCATGGCTCTCGACATGTTATTACCTTTAGCCGCCCTGTCTCGGTACCGCTGATTTGCAGGGGTTCTGATGGTGGGCCCCTAGAAACAATTCCACTGGTGGGCCCTAGACATCCCAGTCCGACACTGCTTTAAACCATAATTTTGTGCTAAGATTTGGTGCATGATGCATCTTAAGACACACTCCTTTTCTGCTAAGCCAAGCTTCCTTGACAAAAGAAGCCTAAAAAGTGCAAAAGCAAATAATAAATGGGGTGCATTTAGCTTAACCCCCCCCCCCCCAACACCATTTTTTGTAATGTTCCATTTTAAGAAAGAGAAAGTCTTAGAACATTCTTCTGTAGACGGGTTTATTACAGGCTGTTGGACTTGTTCATCACAGAGCAGATACTTCATTACTGCTTTACCTCAACAGTGAGTTCTGAGGCATTATATGGACAACTGGGCAGATTTATTATACCTTGTATACCAGTTTTCTGGTAAACAAGGCATAAAAAGTTGCAATTTTTGTGTGTAAATCGGATTGTAACTTTTTTGAAATTTCTGCGGTACCGTCACTGCTTTCCCCAAAAGTTGACTCATCACAAGGTCTATCAGTTCTGGCGTGACAAACACAGCAGTGGAAGGTGGCTCATATGCTTCATAATAGTGAGATCACAGAAGTCCATGCAAGAACCATGCGATGTGTGTTACACAAGTCTGGAATGGTGGCCCGAACAAAAGGTGAAGAAGCCTCGACTTTAATATCGTCATAAGAAGCGTCAGCTCGAGTTTGCAAAAAAAGTGCAAAAAGTGGACAGTAGAAGATTGGAATGAGTGAGTTGGAGCAATGAGAGGAAAGTCAATAGACTGGACTCTGATGGGTACGAATGGGTCTGGAAGAAACAAGGGAAAAGGTGTCTAACTGAAGAAATTGAAAGAACTGACAATGTAGAGTGGAGGAAGCTTGATGATATGGGGTTGTTTGACAGACAAAGGCATTGAATACTTGACCAGGATCGATGGTGGTCTGAATGCTGAGCTATGTGTGAGTATCCTACATGATGAGTTACTTGAGTAACACTTGAGTACTATGGGTATGAAAAGGACGACATAGTGTTCCAGCAGGACAACGACCTGAAGCATACGTTGAGATTAGTGAAGATATAGTTCAATGACAATGAAGTAGAGATGCTAGATTGGCCCCCAACAGTCCCCAGACCTCAACCCAATCGAACACTTGTGGGTAGAGTTGAAAAAAAAAGCTGTATTTGTACCCAAGTGAGTCAACCAGTGTGCACCAACATTGGGAACATGTAGAAGAAACCTGGGATTATATTTCAGTCTAGATGTTAGGACGCAGTGCCAGACAGAGTTAGTCTTAGGAAATCCGGACATGCCCCTGTACACTAAGGTAAAACAGCGCCAAACGTCCAGCGTACCTGAATCGAAGCGGAACCAGCCTCCAGAGGTCTTCGCCAGAGCTCCTGATGGTGGAGTTGGACTTGGTTGCTACCTTCGGCCAGAACCGCAACAGTCCTATGGGCACAGAGCGCACGGCACACCACAAGTCACAGAAGGGCCCCGGAATCCAAAAACCACTCACCTGAGCAAGTTTGTAGGCAGATGAATACTGAGAGCTGGAGAAGATGCAGTAGCAGATTTTCTCCAGAAGGTGGCAGCAGCGCAGTAGAATTGTCGATTAGTCCGAGTCGGCAGCAGGAGAAGCTCGTAGTACCAGAGGAAGAGATGAGTCAAAGACAAGCCGGGTCGATTTCAGGAGGTCACGAGGTACAGAATCAGCGTTCAAGGAAAGATGGTCTGGAAGGCAAGCCATGGTCACAAACGGAGGGAGCATGATAGGATCGAAAGTCGGGACAGAGTACGAGGAGGAGCTGACACCCAGGAGAAATAAATAACCAGCGAAAGCAGAGCGCCAGAAGGGAGGCTAAATAGATAGGTGAGTGCAGGAAAGTTAACCCCTAGAAAAGCGAGCATGCCGGAAAGTGTGAGAACTGGAGCGGCACCTCACAGCACTACTGCAGAGGTGCCAGCTCCGGTCCTAACACTAGACATGCTTGAATCTGATCAAGAGCATGCCCAAAAGGATTCAGGTAGTGTTGAAAGGCAAAAGTGGATTAACAAAATAATACAAATTTTGATTTTAAGGAGCAAAACAGTAACAATATAGTTACATGATAAGAATCTGCATAACTAATCATATGCTAAATAGCTGCAAGTCAAATTTATGTATGAGACAGCCAAGATGATTGTCTATAAAATGATGGTAGCATCACATTTGAAGCTGTAGTGGATGGTGAGATATGGAGCCTGAAATTTAGAAGTTCAAAAAATTGTTACCCTTTTCAGGCATCTAAATGTTTAATTCTGCTTTGTTATCCAAGGGTTTTTTGGTAACTAAAATAAAATACCTAAAATACTTGGCAAGAGCAAATGTACTGTATTTTTCGGACTATAAGATGCACTTTTTTCCCCAAAAATTTGGGAGGAAAATAAGGGGTGTGTCTTATAGTTCAAATGCATCGCCCCACTCCTGCTGCCGACGGCTTCCTGCAGCGGGACTTCCTGTAGCTGCAGGAGTGGGGCTATGCTGCAGGCCCAGCCCTTGCAGGAGAGGGTGTTCCCGATGGCGCAAACCCATCCCGGCATCTGTAAAGATAATGGCAGCCACTATGCTGCAGAGCAGTCGCCATAGCTACCAGTCTCTGCTGTAATGTGCAGCGGAGACTGGGAGCTAATGCCCGCGATCAGAATCCACTCTGACAGCAGGCATTACTACCTGTAAGCCCCCCCCCCCCAAAAAAAAAACTTTCCCCGGGACTGATGGGTACCATCTTGTTGCAGGCCGGCTCCCGCGCAGCGAGTTCGTGGAAGCCGACCTGTTCCTGTGACAGCCGGGAGCCTACTGAAGGCTCTCAGGCATGTCATAGGAATATTACTATTGTGGCTGGTCTATGACCAGACGCAATAGCAATGTAGTGAATCTTCCACAGACTGCAATACAGTTGTATTGCAGTTTATGGGACTTACAATCAAATGATTGCAGGTTCAAGCCCCTTAAGGGGGAAGCTAATAAAATAGTTTTAAAAAAATATAAAAAATAAATAAAAAACGAAAAGTTCTAACTCATCCCCTTTCCCTAGAATACATATACAAGTAGAAAATTACTGTGAAACACATAAACATTAGGTATCCCTGTGTCCGAAAACACCCGGTCTACAAACTTATAAAAATATTTTTCCATAGGGTGAACGTCAAAGTGGGAAAAAGTATCAAAAGTGCCGAACTGCCATTTATTTCACTGATTCATCTCTGATTTGAATAAAAACTGATCAAAGCAATATTCCCCAAAATGGTATAACTAATAAGTACATCTGGCCCTGCAAAAAAAGACGCCCTATGCTTCCCTTTAGAGTTGCAGGGCCACCTGTCAACATGGCTTTGCAGCTGTTGCAAAACTACAACTACAATATTTTACCACATTTTTTGCTTCAAATTTTTTTTTCCTATTTTATTTTCCTCCTCCAAAACCTAGGTGCGTCTTAAACCGGTGCATTTTATAGTCCAAAAAATATGGTATATACAAGTGTACATGTAAGTACATATTGCATGAAAAGACACAATGCATACATAAAAGTCTGATTTCTTGTGATTTCCTTGTAACAAGAACAACTAAGAGCATTCCTCCTGGTTACAAAATACAGTGGCTTGCAAAAGTATTCATACTCCTTGAACGTTTTCACATTTTGTCACCTTACAACCACAAACTTAAATGTATGTTATTGAGAATTTAAGTGATAGATCAACATAAATTAGCAGATAATTGTGAAGTGGAACGAAAATGATACATGGTTTTCAAAATTTTAATCTAATAAAAATCTGAAAAGTGTGATGTGCAAAAGTATTCAGCCCCTGGTACTCTGATACCACTAAATAAAATTCACTGCAATCAATTGCCTTCAGAAGTCACTTAATTAGTTAATAGAGTCCAGATGTGTGTAATTTAGTCTCAGTATAAATACACCTGTTCTGTGAAGGCCTCAGTGGTTTGTTAGAGAACACTGGTGAACAAATAGCATCATGAAGACAAAGGAACTCACCAGACAGGTCAGAGATAAACAAATGTAGAGTAACTAAACGTGCTCAAATATACTATCAAAGAGAAAAAAATAACAAACTAGCACTAATACCTAAAATATAACCTTTAATAATCTGATTAAAAAGTGTACAATGCACTACAAAGAAAATGACGTCTATAGTGTTTCTGCATATGGCATTAAGCAGACAACAGCACATAAGTAGCTTTCACAATGTCCATAAAGCCTCTGTTTGAAAAACAGCTAAACTAAGTGTTCAATAATCAGCAGCATGTGAGTGGCTTTATCACAAGGTCAATAGAGCCCCTGTTTGAATAGATCTATCTTAAGAGGCTTAACAAAATGTAAACACAGCCCTTGTTTGTATAAAGATATCCTCTAAGAGGTTTATAACAATGTCCACACAGCCCCTGTTTGTATATAGCTATCCTCTAAGAGGCTTATCTCAAAATAAACACAGCCCCTGTTTGTTAAAGCTATCCTCTAAGAGGCTTAACCGCTTTGGCCACACCCTGAGTCCTCTTTCATATAAAAACCACACTCACCGCCAGTGAGTGTCGGGTTCACCAGATAAATACAAGACAAGCCTTCTAAATTTTATATATTTATTAACCCCTAAATGGGTCGGTATTAACATCTAACATATACCGTTCAGAACAGATATGCAGATATATGCAAGCATTAACAGTTACTAGTTACAAGATACAGTACAAATAAAATAAAAGGGAATAAAGGTGAAATAGTTACTTTACCACACATGTCCTTGATGTGGTTCTATAGTCCAACACTCACACATGGCATGTGTGAGTCACCAGTGGAGGCTTCTTGGCATGTGGCATTAACTCCTAGCATGTGGCATCACAGTACAATAATCCAGCCTGCATGCTCTTTACAGTCTCTCAGCATTAGTCCAGTAGTCTCAACAGAATCTCATCACAGCAGCCTCTCCTCATGGTCTGTCTGTAACAACTCTGTAGTCTGTGATGGTCTCAGCCCAATCCCCATAGCATAATCTCCATAGCATCATCTCCTCCCACTGACTCTTACCTCATCTTTTATACCCTTTATGCCACCTCCCAGAATGAGGTCAACGGCGGCAGCAGGTCTCATAGAATAATCCACTCAAGTCCAGACCCTTTGTATGTAGATGAGACCAAGTGACATGATACAATGTTATCAGGCAGGTCTGATCAACAGCCTAGGCTTGAACAATGCACTATTGTTTCTTTGATCACTCAGGGCTGTATAGGAGTACAATAGAGCCCTTCTGTGATGGATACAAAGCCCTATTGTTCCAGCCTGGCCACTACTGCCAATATACACCTAGGCTCATAGCTGTGCACAGTATTAATAAATGGAACTAGAGAGAAATACGCTACCCAGAGACCAAAATACATCTGAGTTATAGCCACACTTAAGCAGAATCATCACAGTTAGGTTATAAAAACATATTCCAAGCTTTGAGCATCCCAAGGAGCACTGTTCAATCCATCTTCCAAAAATGGAAAAAAGTATTCTACAACTGCAAACCTACCAAGACATGGCCGTCCACTTAAACTGACAGATCGAGCAAGGAGAGCACTGGAGAAGCAGCCAAGAGAGGCCCATGGTCACTCTGGAGGAGCTGCAAAAATCCACAGCTCAGGTGGGAGAATCTGTCCACAAGACAACTAATTAGTCGGGCACTCCACAAATCTGGCCTTTATGGAAGAGTGGCAGGAAGAAAACCATTGTTGAAAGAAAGACATAAGAAGAGCCGTTTGCAGTTTGCCTCAAGCCATACATGGGACACAGCAAACATGTAAAAGAAGTTGCCCCTATGTTTGAGTGTGAGGCCAGGCCCCCTAATGTCATGGGCCCCACAGCAGCTGCTACGTGCTACAGCAGTAGTTCCGCCACTGAAAATACAAGATAATTAATTTAATAGTGGTAACACATAGACGCAGATTTTTGGTGTACAAGGCATAAAAAGTCACAATTATTTGCGCAAATCCTGCAACTTTTTAATATATGTGCCACTTTCTCAAAAAGAGCGTGGTGAAGGCATACAAGTGGCAGAGCCATTGGCACCACCAGATTTATCATCATTTGAAATATATGATTAATGATGCTGGAAACCTACACCAGCTTTGAGCTGGCAAAGATTTCCTCTGCAGGTGCACAGCCCAGTGAAGTGTGTGCCTCATTTACGGTTGTCATATTCCTTGTCATATATGAGACACTCAAGCCCTTTTGGGATGCCGTCCTTACGCTTTATGCTAAAGTGAGCGGCAGATCTGTCACACCCTCGCCCCAGCTTGCACTTCTTTCCATCATACCAGGGAGGGTCTCGGCTGTTAAGAAGGACCTCTTGCGACATTTTCCTCACCGCCGCCAGAACAGTCATTCCCAGGCATTAAACTGCATAGGTAAAAAATTGTATTCAGCACCAAATCCAAGGCGTAGGCTGTTACTAACCACTGAACCTATGGAGTGATTTTTTTTATTGGAAAAATAAAAGTTATTTTTTATATTAATATGCCTTGGAATTGGTGCTGAATACAATTTTTTACCTATGCAGTTTATTACCATTGGGTCCAGACGTCCAGGACCTTCTGTCTTCGTGCACCATTTCTATTACTAACATGGACTGCTGAATATATCTACAGGTGGTGAGCTGTATATTTTGTTTGACTGTTATTCCCAGGCATTGGTGCAGTACTGCCACGCCTACTCTGGTGGAGTTTCTTCAGGAGCTTCTCTTTATCAGGAGAATGGAAGCCCTGGTGACCGAGGACTCACCCGACCCTTCTAAATTCGAGTCCCTCTGGCGGCCGTGGGTGATGTTTCAGGAGTCCTTGGAGTTCTCCTCTTTCTTTTCTTGATGTGGGGTTGCTTTACTCCTCTGTTGGTGCAGTGTCCGGCTGCTCTCCATAACCAAAGTTTCCCTTCCATTCCTCCTCCCCCCCTTGCCCCAGTGTGCCCCCTCTGTCCTTGTCGTGTCTGTGGTCTTGTGTGTCCTGTACACTGTGTACTCCCTATGACCCCCTCCCTTTCAACGTTTGTCTTAATCTACTGTTAGGTGGGTAGTCCTGTGGTGGCTCTCTACAGTTGGATTTTTGTTCTTTCAGCCATCACCCACCTATTGTTATAGTTATTTTAGTTGCCACTGTGTTATTCATTGCCGATTTCTTTATTGTGGGCCTCGCCAGCCCTTCGCCTAATCCTTTATTACTGTGCCTTATCTATGAACAGGGTGGCTTGGGCGACCCCCCCTGTCTTAATTGATACTGATGCTATGGCATTGTACCCCCCTCCCCTTTTTTTCTCTTCTGTTCTTATTGCAAAACTTAATAAACTTGATTAAACATACAGTACAGACCAAAAGTTTGGACACACCTTCTCATTCCAAGAATTTTCTGCATTTTCATGACTATAAAAATTGTAGATTCACACTGAAGGCATCAAAACTATGAATTAACACATGTGGAATTATATACTTAACAAAAAAGTGTGAAACAACTGAAAATATGTCTTATATTCTAGGTTCTTCAAAGTAGCCACCTTTTGCTTTGATTACTGCTTTGCACACTCTTGGCATTCTCTTGATGAGCTTCAAGAGGTAGTCACCTGAAATGGTTTTCACTTCACAGGTGTGCCCTGTCAGGTTTAATAAGTGGGATTTCTTGCCTTATAAATGGGGTTGGGACCATCAGTTGTGTTATTCAGAAGTCAGGTGGATACACAGCTGATAGTCCTACTGAATGGAGTGTTAGAATTTGTATTATGGCAAGAAAAAAGCAACTAAGTAAAGAAAAACGAGTGGCCATCATTACTTTAAGAAATGAAGGTCAGTCAGTCCGAAAAATTGGGAAAACTTTGAAAGTGTCCCCAAGTGCAGTGGCCAAAACCATCAAGCGCTACAAAGAAACTGGCTCACATGAGGACCGCCCTAGGAAAGGAAGACCAAGAGTCACCTCTGCTGCGGAGGATAAGTTCATCCGAGTAACCAGCCTCAGAAATCGCAGGTTAACAGCAGCTCAGATTAGAGACCAGGTCAATGCCACACAGAGTTCTAGCAGCAGACACATCTCTACAACAACTGTCAAGAGGAGACTGTGTGCAGCAGGCCTTCATGGTAAAATAGCTGCTAGGAAACCACTGCTAAGGACAGGCAACAAGCAGAAGAGACTTGTTTGGGCTAAAGAACACAAGGAATGGACATTAGACCTGTGGAAATCTGTGCTTTGATCTGATGAGTCCAAATTTGAGATCTTTGGTTCCAACCACCGTGTCTTTGTGCGACGCAGAAAAGGTGAACGAATGGACTGTACATGCCTGGTTCCCACCGTGAAGCATAGAGGAGGAGGTGTGATGGTGTGGGGGTGCTTTGCTGGTGACACTGTTGGGGATTTATTCAAAATTGAAGGAATACTGAACCAGCATGGTTACCACAGCATCTTGCAGCGGCATGCTATTCCATCCGGTTTGCGTTTAGTTGGACCATCATTTATTTTTCAACAGGACAATGACCCCAAACACACCTCCAGACTGTGTAAGGGCTATTTGACCAAGAAAGAGAGTGATGGGGTGCTACGCCAGATGACCTGGCCTCCACAGTCACCAGACCTGAACCCAATCGAGATGGTTTGGGGTGATCTGGACCGCAGAGTGAAGGCAAAAGGGCCAACAAGTGCTAAGCATCTCTGGGAACTCCTTCAAGACTGTTGGAAGACCATTTCAGGTGACTAGCTCTTGAAGCTCATCAAGAGAATGCCAAGAGTGTGCAAAGCAGTAATCAAAGCAAAAGGTGGCTACTTTGAAGAACCTAGACTATAAGACATATTTTCAGTTGTTTCACACTTTTTTGTTAAGTATATAATTCCACATAAGTTAATTCATAGTTTTGATGCCTTCAGTGTGAATCTACAATTTTTATAGTCATGAAAATACAGAAAATTCTGGGAAGAAGAGTGCCAAACTTTGGCACCAGCATGGCCCAAAAGTTGAGAATGACACAAATATTATATTTCACATGAACTGCCGCCCCCCGGTTTTTATGTGTGTTTGTCAGATGTTTTTAACAAAAAAAAAAAAAAAAAAGCAAACAAAAAAAGAAAAAAAAAAATTACCTATTGACAGTTAGAATGAGTTAATGCAGCAAGTCAATATTTGCAGTGTTGACCCTTCTTCTTCAGGACCTCTGCAATTCTCCCTGGCATGCCCCCAAACAACTTCTGGACCAAAACCGGCCGATAGCAGCCACTTGCAGAACAATGCTTGAATTTTGTCTGAATTTGTTGGTTTTTGTTTGTCCACCCGTCTCTTGATGATTGACCAAAAGTTCCCAATGGGATTAAGATCTGGGGGGTTCCCAGGCCATGGACCCAAAATCTCTATGTTTTGTTCCCCGAGCCAAGTACACCTGCTTTATGGCAAGGTGCCCATCATGCTGGAAAAGGCATGCTGAGCGCCAAACGCCTTGGACGGTTGGGAGAAGGCTCTTGGAGGACACTGGTACCACTTTATTCATGGCTGTGTTTTTAGGCAAGACTGTGAGAGAGCCGATCCCTTGGCTGAGAAGCAACCCCACACATGAATAGTTCAGGATCTTACAGTTGGCATGAGACAAGACTGGTGGTAGTGCTCACCTCTCTCTCCGAATAAGCTGTTTCCAGATGTTCCAAACAACGAAAAGGGATTCATCAGAGAAAATGACTTACCCCAGCCCAGCAGTCCACTCCCTGTACCTTTGCAGAATATCAGCTGTCCCTGATGTTTTCTGGAGAGAAGTGGCTCTTTGCTGCCCCCTGAGACCAGGCCTGCCCAAGAGCCCGCCCACAGTGCGGCAGATGCACCACACCTGCCGCTGCCATCCCAGCAAGCCTGCACTGCTGGTAGCCCGATCCCGCAGCTGAAACACTAAGAGACGGCCTGCCGCTTGCTGGTCTCTTGGGCCCCTGGAGCCTTTTGGCACCAATGGAACCCTCTCCTTGAAGTTCTTGATGATGTGATAGATTGTGACTGAGGGCAACCAGCTGCAATACCTCCCAGTAGGCCATTGTGCAGTGCAAGATGACTCACGTGCAGAATAACCAGGTTAACAGAAGAGAAACAAGATGGCAAGCACCAGCCCCTAAAGTGCCAGTGGGCACTACAACAGACAGATACCCACCCCCCATCAACACCCACACCGTGTAAGGAGCAACCGAAACGATGTTAGGGCCCTAAGGCAGGGCTGCAATGATGTTGAAATGTGTTTTGGGGGATAAAGTCATTCTAGGCAAATATTGACTTGCAAGTAATGCTGTTAAGCTGATCACCTTATAACATTCTGGGTATATGCAAATTGCCATTAGAAAAACTGAAGCAGTAGACTTGGTAAAAATGAATATTTGTGTCTTCTCAAAACTTTTGGCCATGTACTGTATATGAGACACACCATCTGCAGGCTCACAAATTTTTGCCCTAATGTGTTCTGAAAGCAGATACAACTACATGATAACTACATTCATTTCTGAGGCACAGGTTCTTTCACTTCTAATTAAGTGAAGGACAATTAATTACAGGTTAGTTCTCATTAGGGTAGTATCACACAGTGTTCTGGATACAGTTATAAGGCCGGGGCCCCATGTGAGGTAAACGGCGTGGTTTGCCCACGGCGGAAACCCCACTGAAAAAAATGCAACATTTTACAGTCCCTGCAAAGTGGATGGGATTCTATACATTACGGGAAAATACGCACAGCCAACATGCTGCGATTTGAAAAACCATAGTAGTTTTAGAAATCACAGCATGTCAATTATACCTATGGAAAGGCTGACAGTTTCCCTATAGGTATAATTGAAGCAGAAAGTCCGCTGTGAAAATCTGGGGGAAAAAACGCAATGCGTTTCCGCCGCATTTTTTCTGCAGTGCTTTTTTGCTGCGGCCCGCTACGTGTGGCCTTAGCCTCAAGCTGGGTTTACACCGCAGTGTTTTCTGCTGAAGATCTGCATGCAGTGTTTCATTGCAGTAACGCATGTTACTATGCATTGTACCTGTATGGTAATTCACATTAAATAGAAAATGTCTAATGTACAGCTTGGTAGCATACAGGTAAAATGCATAGTAACACTAGCTACTCATTACTGCAATTAAACACTGCATGCGGTTCTTTAGGAAAAAAGCACCATGTAAACCAAGCAACACTGCAGTCAGTTGTAGGATGACAGGTGCAGTCACTTATAAGTAAGTGACACATTATGCCATTCTTCTGTTACTCCTCCTAGAACTATGTGAATAAACTGTCAACTGAATATTAGTATTTGGTGTGGCCCTGTACATCATGACATTGTCTAGTCAGTGCGTGCAGGGACATATCTCTTTGACAAAGGAAATGTTAAACCCAGTTGTCAATTTATTTATACATTTCTAACAGGATAACAGAACACAGCAAAAGAAAACATGATTCAGAAAAGTTATAGCATATACAATAGTTATAAACAAGTATTTACTAAAACAAACATTTCAGTAGTGTTGAAAGGTCCTCAATTTTTTTTTCTCTCTTCACATAAAGAAATGGCATATCACTAGTACAGTGGCTTGAAAAAATATTCATACCCTTTTTCACGTTTTGTCACCTTACAACCACAAGCTTAAATGTATTTATTGAGATAAGTGATAGACCTACACAAAGTAGCACATAATTGTGAAGTGGAACGAAAATAATACATGGTTTTCAAAATTTGAATCAAATAAAAATCTGAAAAGTGTCCAGCTGTGTGTAATTTAGTCTCAGTATGTATTCAGTACACCTGTTCTGTGAAAGCCTTTGTGGATTGTTAGAGAACATTAGTGAACAAACAGCATCATGAAGACCAAGGAACTCACCAGACAGGTCAGAGAAAACTTTGTGTAAAAATTTAAAGCAGAGATTATAAAAACATATCCCAAGATTTGAGCATCCGAAGGAGCACTGTTCAATCCATCATCCAAAAATGGAAAAGTATTCTACAACTGCAAACCTAACAAGACATGGCCGTCCACCTAATCTGACCGAGCAAGGAGAGCACTGGTCAGAGAAGCAGCCAAGAGGCCCATGGTCACTCTGGAGGAGCTGCAGAAATCCACAGCTCAGGTGGGAGAATCTATCCACAAGACAACTATAAGTTGGGCACTCCACAAATCTGGCCTTTATGGAAGAGTGACAGGAAGAAAACCATTGTTGAAAGAAAGACATAAGAACTGCCATTTGCAGTTTGCCTCAAGCCATACATGGGACACAGCAAACATGTGAAAGAAGTTGCTCTGGTAGATGAGACCAAAGTTGAACTTTTTGTCCTAAATGCAAAACACTATGTGTGGCAGAAAGGTAACACTGCTCATCAGCCTGAACACACCATCCCCACTGTGAAACATGGTGGTGGCAGCATCATGCTGTGGGGATGCTTTTCTTCAGCAGGGATAGGGATGCTGACTAGAGTTGATGAGAAGATGGATGGAGCTAAATACAAGGCAATCCTGGAAGAAAACCTGTTGGAGGCTGTAAAAGAACTTGAGACTGGAAAGGAGATTCACCTTCCAGCAAGACAATGACCCTAAACATACAGCCACAGCTACAGTGGAATGGTTTAGATCAAAGAATATTCATGTGTTAGAATGGCCCAAAGTCCAGATCTAAATCCCATTGAGCATCTGTGGCAAACATGAAAATTGCTGTTCACAGACGCTCTCCATCCAATCTGGCTGAGCTTGAGATACTTTGCAAAAGAAGAATGCTCAAAGCTTGGGATATGTTTTTATATCCTAACCCTGCTTTAAACTTCTCCACAAAGTTATCTCTGACCTATCTGGTGAGTTCCTTGGTCTTCATGATGCTGTTTGTTCACTAGTGTTCTCTAACAAACCACTGAGGCCTTCACAGAACAGTTATACTGAATACATACTGAGACTAAATTACACACAGCTAGACACTTTTCAGATTTTTATTTGATTAAAATTTTGAAAACCATGTAGTATTTTCGTTCCACTTCACAATTATCTGCTACTTTGGGTTGGTCTATCATTTAAAATCTCAATAAAATACATATAAGTTTGTGATTGTAAGGTGACAAAATGTGAAAAAGTTCAAGGAGTATGTATACTTTTCAGGGTCGGACTGGCCCACCGGGGAAACGGTGAATCCACCGGTGGGCCCCTTGCCCCGACTATTAGTCCTCATGTCATGCCCTGACCAGAGGCGTAACGATCGCGGTCGCAGGGGGTGCGACCGCGACCGGGCTCAGCGGGGTATGGGACCCGCGGCCAGCTGGAGATGGCCGGGCCCCGGACCATTATGATAGCGGTCGGGGAAACCTGGTTCCCCGACCGCTATACATACTGTTATTGGAAAGGGGCCCTGGCATATTGCAGGCCCCTTTCCAATAGATGGCAGGGCAGGGGAGGTGACTCAAAATAATAAATACATATTCTCACCTCTCCTGGGCACAGCGTCCTTTCCGGCGCTCCTCCGTCATGACTGAGGCCTGTGATTAGGCCCCAGCGGTCACATGGGGCGTGGCCGCGTAATGACGTCAGTGCGCCCCCACGTGACCGCTGAGGCCCAATCACAGGCCTCAGCAGCGATGTCGGAAAAGGGCCTGAAGACGCTGAAGACAGCAGGATGGAGCGAGGATGCCAAGGAAAGGTAAAGCAAGGTGAGTATGAATGTTTGTTATTTTTAATCACTTCCCCTGGGCCTCCGATTATTATACTCTGGGGTCTGAGGAGACCTCAGAGTATAATAATAGCACTGAAGCAGAGCGGAGGGGGCTATTGGGCGCATATAATACAGGGTGGGGGCCACTGTAGAGCTTATAATACTGGGTGGGGGCCACTGTAGAGAGCATATAATACTGGGTGGGGGCCACTGTGGAGCTTATAATACTGGGTGGGGGTCACTGTGGAGTTTATACTCCATACAGTGGCTCCTTCATTTTTTTTTAAATTATGCCGGAGCAGGTGAAAAAAACAAAGCAAAACAAAAAAAACCCCAAACTTTCTCTCCTGTCCCCAGTGTCTCCCAGCGCGGTTTGGTCCTGCAGTTCTGTTGTTTTCTTCCAGCTGACGTTCCCTCTGCACATGACTACCTGTGACGTCACCCCTGAGGCCAATCAGCGGCCTAAGGGAAGGGACCTGGGACGTCACAGCCAGTGAGGACTTCCGGGAAAAGAAGACAGCGGAGCTGCAGGACCGGACTGTGCTGGGAGGACACCGGAGCACCGGAGACAGGTGAATATGTTTAGTGTGTTTTTTTTTGTTTTGTTTTTGGGGGGGGGGAGTAGGGGGGAGTCACCTCCCCCGGACTAATTATTAAAAAAGAAAAAAATTATACTGGACAACCTCTTTAAAGTGTGGCGCATTAGGGGGGGCCCTGGGGGGTATATTAAAGGGGTTGTCCAGGCATAATTTGTTATGGTTTATCCTCAGGATAGGCCATAGATACCTGATCTGTAGGGGGCTGACCCCGGACCCCATCAGCTGTATGGAGCCACTTCTGATGCCCGTCCTGTACACAATACAGGGCCAGAAGCAGAAAGCTCTGTCCACTGTATATTAGCCGGGCACCTTCACTGCATCTCAGCACTTATTGAAGTCAGTAGGAGCTGAGCTGCAGTGAAGGCGCTAAAAACACGCATTTCAAGTGCAGCTCTTCCACAGCTCTTTTTTTTTACCTCTGTACATGTCCTTGGCAGCCCGTGAGGGAGAGATGAATACTGAAGCCCACTTTCCACAGCCTCCTGTCCTCCTCTAAGAGTGTGCCAAAGAGGAGGACAGGAGTTGTGCTTCATAGGAAGCTTCAATCCAGGACCCATTTTGCATCTAGTTATTTGGGTTCCAGGGACATCACTGTGTTCAGCCCCCAGATCTAATACTGGGAGAGGCAGAGTATGCTACGTTAACTGGAGAGGAGTAAAGGAACCCCATCACCATCTTAGTCTGGGCATCCATCATCCCAAGCCTTGGATTAGCCAACTGCACCACTGTCTCCTGAGTTGTTCCTGCGCTTACCATCAGGGCCCTTCCGAACACCACCACATAGCTCAGTGTGAGAGAAGACCCCTCTCTCCCCAGGAAAACTACTACCACCATCAGGTACCATGCAGGTGCCCACGTCAGTGTCCGGCCTGGGAGCTGGGCTGGAGGATTCAGTTGAGTGTACTCAGCCTAACCTGTGACATCACCACCATCACTACTACTCCCATCCTCCAGTTCCCTCCATTGGGTTGTGGCACATGTATGCTTTGCTTTGACTTCTATTACTGTAATAAGTCTAGAAGCGCATTTATATCTCTCAGTACTGTTGTCTTTTTAAGTGGCAGAGAGGCAACTAGGCCCCTTAAGCCACGAGAGCTCAAGCACCTTTACATCCCCAGTAGTTACACTGCTGACATGCCCTTGATTTTGTATGGATACAATATTCATAACTATTATTATTATTTATTTTTAGTGACCTTTACTGTATTTCTTGCTTCATAATAGGCACTTTTTTCCATTCAAAGTGGGGGGAAAAAGGTCAGTGCGTCTTATAAAGCAAATGTGCCGAAAATCAGTACATTGCAGGAAAGCAGGAGCTTTCACTAAGCCTACTCCTGAGCCTGCGATAAAGAGTGGGGCAGACGGCAGTATCTTAGCATTCAGTGAATCTGAACGTTGCCAGCCCACACGTACTTACCTGAAGAGGTCTAAAATAAAACTACTATTGTACTCTGGAGTCTCTTCAAACTACAGAGTACTCCAAAACACCCAAAAAATTTTTGCCATCCATGAAACATTATTATACTTTTTGGTCTCTTCAGTCCCCAGAGTATAATGACTAGGAGGCCCAGGGAGGTGATTAAACATAATAAACAGTGTTACTCACCTCTCCTAGGCTACGGCACAAATCTTCCGGCCTCTTTTGGTCACAGAGACGTCATGAAAGACGTCAGAGACCGATGAGGTCTGTGATTGGGACTCAGCGGTCACATCGGAGTCATGAAACAAAATGACTGTGGCATAACCCACGTGACGTTACACTGGCATCATTTTGCATCGAGACATCGAGGTGACCGCTGAGGCCAATGACAAGCCTCAGCATTCTCTGACATCATTCATGATGTCTCTGTAACCAGAAGAGGCCACAATATCGGCACTGGAGCCCAGGAGAGGTAAGTAACACTGTTTATTATGTTTAATCACCTTCCTTGGGCCTCTGCTCATTATACTCTGGGATCTGAAAAGACCAAAAAGTATAATAATGTTTCATGGGTGGCAAACATCCAAAATTTTGTAAGATCCTTCTGTTGTAAGATCTTTCCAAAAATGTGGCATCAGTAATGCCTTGGACAGTTCTGAGAATGGTATCCTTTATGAATACAGAGATACTAGTTATAGTGAGCCACTGAGCTTGATAAGTTTATGGTGAGGAGTTTTTGGGGATTTCTGATGACTAGAGGTGTATTGTTCTAAGATGAAAAAAAATCTCTCCTCATCTGTTAATTACAGTAATAATTATTCTTAATGCTGCTGTTGACTGTTGCTCATGTTTACATACAGTGCCTTGCGAAAGTATTTTTGCCACATTTCAGGCTTCAAACATAAGGATATAAAATTTAAATTTTTTGGTGAAGAACAAGTGGGACACAATCGTGAAGTGGAACAAAATTTATTGGATATTTTAAACTTTTGTAAAACATAAAAAACTGAAAAGTGGGGCTTGCCAAATTATTCGGCCCCCTTAAGTTAATACTTTGTAGCACCACCTTTTGCTAAGATTACAGCTGCAACTCGCTTGGGGTATGTCTCTATCAGTTTTGCACATCGAGAGACTGAAATTCTTGCCCATTCTTCCTTGGAAAACAGCTGGAGCTCAGTGAGGTTGGATGGAGAGCGTTTGTGAACAGCAGTTTTCAGCTCTTTCCACAGATTCTCGATTGGATTCAGGCCTGGACTTTGACTTGGCCATTCTAACACCTGGATACGTTTATTTGTGAACCATTCCATTGTAGATTTTGCTTTATGTTTGGGATCATTGTCTTGTTGGAAGATAAATCTCTGTCCGAGTCTCAGGTCTTTTGCAGACTCCAACAGGTTTTCTTCCTGAATGGTCCTGTATTTGGCTCCATCCATATTCCCATCAATTTTAACCATCTTCCCTGTCCGTGCTGAAGAAAAGCAGGCCCAAACCATGATGCTGCCACCACCATGTTTGACAGTGGGGATGGTGTGTTCAGGGTGATGAGCTGTGTTGTTTTTACGCCAAACATATCGTTTTGCATTGTGGCCAAAAAGTTCGATTTTGGTTTCATCTGACCAGAGCATCTTCTTCCACATGTTTGGTGTGTCTCCCAGGTGGCTTGTGGCAAACTTTAAACGAGACTTTTTATGGATATCTTTGTGAAATGGCTTTCTTCTTGCCACTCTTCTATAAAGGCCAGATTTGTGCAGTGTACGACTGATTGTTGTCCTATGGACAGACTCTCCCACCTCAGCTGTAGATCTCTGCAGTTCATCCAGAGTGATCATGGGCCTCTTGGCTGCATCTCTGATCAGTCTTCTCCTTGTTTGAGATGAAATTTTAGAAGGACGGCCGGGTCTTGTTAGATTTGCAGTGGTCTGATACTCCTTCCATTTCAATATGATCGCTTGCACAGTGCTCCTTGGGATGTTTAAAGTTTGGGAAATCTTTTTGTATCCAAATCCAGCTTTAAACTTCTCCACAACAGTATCACGGACCTGCCTGGTGTGTTCCTTGGTCTTCATGATGCTCTCTGCACATTAAACAGAACCCTGAGACTATCACAGAGCAGGTGCATTTATACGGAGACTTGATTACACACAGGTGGATTATATTTATCATCATCAGTCATTTAGGACAACATTGGATCATTCAGAGATCCTCACTGAACTTCTGGAATGAGTTTGCTGCACTGAAAGTAAAGGGGCCGAATAATATTGCACACCCCACTTTTCAGTTTTTTATTTTTTACAAAAGTTTAAAATAACCAATAAATTTCGTTCCACTTCACAATTGTGGCCCACTTGTTGTTGATTCTTCACCAAAAAATTAAAATTTTATATCCTTATGTTTGAAGCCTGAAATGTGGCAAAAGGTTGAAATATTCAAGGGGGCCGAATACTTTTGCAAGGCACTGTAGTATTCTGTTATTTTATTAAATATTTTACCCACCTTTATGTTGAAATACTTTATGATTGAACGGCATGGCCGATGCATAGGCCATGCACTGGCCGTGCTTCCGCGGCCCCATTCATTCAACCTGACAGGAATAGGACCTGTCCTGAGTTTTGTGGCCTGGACTGTCACACAGCCTTGTATTACACGTGGGCTGACAGAAATGAATGGGTCAGTGTGTTATCCGGCTAAAGCCCACCTGCAAAGTGAATGATATTCTGGTTAATTCCATCCACACATTGCATAAAAAAAATCCACAGCAGATAAGCTGCGCTCTCTTTTTTAAAAATCACAGCATATCAGTTATGCCTGTGGAAACGCTGGCATTTTTCCGATAGGTTTAATAAGAGATGAAAATCGGCAGATAAAAACGCAGTGGAAAACGATGTGGATAAAGATTCCACTGTGTTTTTTTCTGCAGTGCTTTTCAGCTGCATTTCGCTATGTGGGGACTTAGCTTTAATCTAATATTTTAAAGTAAACAGGTCCAGGCACTTTGGAAAGTAATAGGAGTCATTTAAGGATCTGTCAGCTCTCCTGATATGTGTAACGCTAGGTTCACACTAGCATTCGGGTCTCCGTCGTCCGAGGTTCTAAAAGACGGAGACCCTGTCTGCTTAAAAAGCGATTACCCATACATAAAAAGTGGCTACTCGTTTTATACTGAAACCGGCGCAGAGAAAAATCCTCCTTGCAGGACTTTTCTCTCTGCCGATTTTAAGTGGAACCTATGGAGACTGCAACGCAGATGTAAATCCAGCCTTAGGAAATACTTGTGTGCTCCATAAAGTAACAATTCTGGAGCATCTTTTCTTATAACTCTATGTTTTGCCATTCTACTTCTATTTCTACTCAAAATTTCTGAGTGAATTTCCAACTGGGTGTTACCAGTTGGGAAGTGTGTCCCATTACATTCCCACACTGTACAGTCAGTGGTGCCAGTGCCAGACTGTGTAGAGACACAGACCTTGACAAGGTGACAACACCCAGTTGTCAATGTATTAATATAGTTCTAGGAGGAATAGCAGAGGAACTGCATATCATATTAATGGGATTCTATAATTGGGAAACCCATTTTTCACTAACATCATGTTGGAATAGCCTTTAGAAAGATTATTCATCTCCTACCTTTATTTTTGTGCTCCGCGCAGCTGTTTCTGAGAATTTTCGTTTTCTCTTCTTTATGCAAATGAGTCTTCAGAAAGCACAGGGGGCGTCCCCTCTGCTCAAAGAAGATGCTCTTCCGAAGATCCAGCACCGCCTCTCTCTTCTTCTGCTGACGCCGCTCCACCACGTCATCAGCCGCCGAGTCTCTGTTAGGGATTCAAATCCACATGAAAATGGCTGGCTGGAGATGCACAGTCGGCTCTGTCCAATGCGAAATGGCAGAGCCGACTGAGCATGATGATGCGGCGGAGAGGCGTCAGCAGAAGAAGAGAGGCGGCGTTGGATCTTCGGAAGAATGTCGTCTTTGAGCACAGGGGACTCCCCTGTGCTTCCTGAGCACAGGGGTACCCCCTGTGCTTTCTGAAGACTCATTTGCATAAAGAAGAAAAACAAAATTTCTCAGAAACGGCTGCGCGGAGAAGAAAAATAAAGGTAGGAGAAGAATAGTCTTTCTAAAGGCTATTCCGACGTGGTGGTAGTGAAAACGGGTTTCCCAATTATAGAATCCCTTTAAGCCCTCATATGGCTCTGTAAATGGAAAAAATAAAAAAGTTAGGTTTGGAAGGTGAGGAGTCAAAAAACGAAAATCGAAAAAATCCCTGTTTTGGGGGTTAAATTCTGATGACTCCAAGAAGTTCAGGGAAGGTACTTTCGCTGATCTTAAATTTGTACTTGGAGGTTAAAGATGGTTTAAGTAACAGTACCATCTGCATGTAAGTTGATCACTGGCATGAGGCAGTACTTAAAGTGACATAATGACTGGCAACAGAGTTTCACTTTTTCTGTTAATGAAGTCATAGATTTTTTTTCCTTAACAATGCGGATAAACTATAATTAAGTAAGGCACATTCAGCATCTTCTGCCAAGTGACGATTCTGTACTTGTCCTAGAAGCTTTGTCAGGAAGTTTATTGGCACACCCACACTGGAACACACCTAGTTAACCCTTGCTACTCACCAAAACAAAGGTATAGAATCATAGGCAAACTGAAAACTGGAAGCCTGCACTCAGCTGTGTCATCTGATCCATCTGCATGCTAAAGTAGGCTTTGTGTATCACAGAAGATAATTTATCTGTCAACACCAATAATCAAAGGACAGGAAAGAGAACATTTTACAGTTGGAAAAAGTCCCAGAGAAGTCGAAGTGATCGTGTCTCATCAATTAATAACAGTTGTGGGTGATCCGCAGTGCTCTTGTTCTTTGATGTCTACTCTATTCTAAAACCATAGGCTGTACTGCTGCTCATTTTGTCATGGTAAGTGAGAAAACATATCATAATATCATTAAGTCTTTCTTGAGGTCCTTTTGATTTATTGAATAATATAAGTACACTAAAATTGGGAACATAGAAAACCCTTGTGTTTTTTGAGCACAAGAGATACAGTTTGAGGTCATGTTGAAGTACTGTGCTGAAAACAGATACTTCTTTGTGTCCTGTGAAGCTTGTTTGACCAGTATCTGTTTGTCTTACCAATGATTGCTATTTAGGACAGAAATGTGAAATGTGTTCTCTATGGAAACATTTCCCACCACCTTACGAGCACTGACTCGTTTCCGAATAAATGGTGCCTATTGAAATTTATAACATGAAGCTATAAATTATTGAATGTGTTAAATAACTTATTGTAGTAAGGAATCGTAATACCAGGCATTTCTTGCAACCTTTGGTTACTGCATGTTTAATATACAATGCACCCTTTAGACACATACATGGTTTACTCACTTGCTAGTATTCGCTAGTTGCGTTCAATCATATAAAGCTTACAATTTATTTCACTGGTTTCCTTTATATGAGAAAAATCCTCCATAGTTTCACAATACAGAATGAGAATTGTAGACTGGAAGTGCAAAACCTTTTGTTTTATCGCAACACAGCACTTGGCTCATGACATGGTTCATAGTAGATTTTAGACTAACTACTAATTGAGTTTACTAAATCAAGCAGGTTTATAAATATTTAATAGTTTAGTGTAGATATTTATGATTTCATATTCTTAATCCAAATACATTGAAACTTATATGAGGCTATGAGCACAAAAAATGTTGTGTTTTTTTTTTTAAAGAGGGGTGTTCCTCGTACTAAAGGAGGTCAATACATAGAATATTTAAGGACATTGAAACTAAGGCTCCACGTAGTGAGTCGCAGCCAAAAAACCCTGTGGAAAAGACAGCGGCAGAAACGCTGCGCGTTTTTTTTTCTGCCGCGTTTTTCACAGAAAGTCTACAGAGATTTTACAATGTGGGGCCCAGGCCTTAAAGAGTTTTCAATATATATATCTATCTATATGTAGATATAAATATATATATATATAGATATAGATATATATATATAGATATAATTTATTTATGTATTTATTTTTAGAAACAATTCCACTATTGCTGTCAGAGTTGACATAATAGTTTTACTTTTGCAATATTCAGCAACATTCACAATGTAGTTTTTATATGTAGAATTTGCATATTTGAAAATTAAACATTATATTAGTACAAAAAGTGAGATAGATTAACTGTCATTGAAAGTCAATTAATCATGTGTACGTTGCTTAAGATGACATGACTATATTGCTGTGATCAAAAACATTTTACATTTATAACAGTTTCACATTAGTTTTATCTCATTTTTTTTTTTCATTTGAACTGCAAGAGCTGTTAGGTACAGAGTACAGAACAGACAAAAATTGGAAGCCAGGGATAATCATTGTATGTTTTGGGTGACATACAGGATATGAACATATTAAGTAAGGCATGAGCATGTAGTGATCATAGAAAATGTTTGTGTCAAGAAAGAGGTTTAATGATAGCACGTATAGATTATGGAGAGATGTATGCTTTATATTTCTTATTTTTTTATTTGGGGGTAAAAATATCTTTTTGCTTTACATTTTTTTGTTATTATCTATGATATTTTAAAAATATTTTTACATGTATGTGGCTTAGAACAAATGATGTGTGTGTTCCCTGTATATTACGCTATACATGGCACTGATAACAAGTAAGTGACTTTTGACAACAAAAAAAAATTGCAACCTTTTTCATGGCTTGCATGCCAGTTTTCTGAAAAACAAGTAATTATAAACCAGCCCTTGTGATGTGTGTATTCCATGTAATTTAACAGTAATACAATAGTAACTAACTATTACTGTTAAAAGTGATCTACATAAAAACAACATGAAGATAAAACACGCCAACTGGCCTTATTTATTTAAAATAACAGAAAAGCTAGCGAATCAAAGTTCAACTTGCATTTCTTAAATTGCACAGGGAAAACCAAAGCTGGAATTTGATTATTATTTTTAGGCATTATTTTCTGATAGATAGTTTTGACAAATGAAGCACAGAAGAGTGTGTATTCTCAGCATGTTCTCTTGTCCCTTCTTACAAAGGAATTACTGTGACATCATCAGTAACACCACAGGCACTTATGGCAACAACTGGTATGCAGTGGAATTTTTGTCCTGGAGAGCGCAAGAAAAAATTGATCATTTGCATTGCTTTTGAATTTTGTTTTTCGTGAGGCAGCGCTCCCAATATTTACATCAAATGTATCTTTTTATAAATACATGTATGGGTGTTTCTTCAACCTTTACACCATCCAGTAGAATGAGATTGTGCAAAACATTTGCAACATTTAAAAAAATTGCAATTCATAAATTTCTCTGCATCCAGGCCAAGCAGCTAGCCATGGACAGTTTTTACTCCACTTTTAAAAAACAATCCTACCATCATGCAAATGTATTTAATTTAATTTAATGAATTTCCTGAGCTATATAAATTAAAATTAAACAGTCCATTAAGGGGTATTCTGACTTTCCAAAAAGTTAAATAAAGGCTGCAAATTCTCTGAATTTAAAAGAAAAATGGGGTTTGAATGGCTACTAAAGGTAACATCCTCACCTGTGACCTGTTTGCTTGTAATCAGTGGGTGTGCATAAAAGCTGAATGAGTTTCTGGGATCCAGACAGACTGTTGCATCTTTCCTCCAGCCACTGACGTTTCTGGATTGTGAGTCATGGGGAAAGCAAAAGAATTGTCCATGGTTCTACGGGAAAAGGTAGTTGAACTGAAAAAACAGGAAAGGGATACAAAAAGATATCCAAGGGATTGATAATGCCAGTCAGCAGTGTGGCTGTTTCAAGATGCACAATAAGGAGGCACTTGAAGAAAAATTGGCTGCATGGTCGAGTTGCTAGAAGAAAGCCATTACTGTGCAAATGCCACAAAGAATTTCGCCTTCAATAAGCCAAACAGCCGAGAGACAAGCCTCAAAACTTCTGGAACAAGGTAATTTGGAATGACGAGACAAAAATCGAACTTTTTTGGCCACAACCATAAACGTTATACAGTATTTGGAGAGGTGTCAACAAGGCCTATGATGAAAGGAACACCATTCCTACTGTAAAGCACGGAGGTGGATCACTGATGATGTGGGGATGTGTGAGCTTCAAAGGCACAGGAAACTTGGTCAAAGTTGAAGGAAAGATGAATGCAGCACGTTATCAGCAAATACTGGAGGCAAATTTGCACTCATCAGCCAGGAAGCTGTGCATGGGACGTACTTGGACGTTCCAGTATGACAATGATCCAAAACACAAGGCCAAGTCGACCTGTCATTGGCTACAGCAGAAGAAAGTGAAGGTTCTGGAGTGGACATCTTAGTCTCCTGACCTCAATATCATTGAGCCACTCTGGGGAGATCTCAAGCACGCAGTACATGCAAGACAGCCCAGGAATTTACAGGAACTGGAGACTTTTTGCCAAGAAGAATGAGCAGTTTTACCATCTGAGAAAATAAAGAGCCTCATCCACAACTACCACAAAAGTCTTCAAGCTGTCATTGATGTTAGAGGGGGCAATACACGGTATTAAGAACTGGGGTATGTGAACTTTTGAACAGGGTGATTTTGATATTTTTGGTTGTCACTATGATTTAAAAAGAGAAAACACAGAAGTTTGACAATAAATGGCTTCAGCCAACCACTAACCATGAGTGGAGAAAACATTTTTGTGTTATCATTCATATTCTCTGAAAAAAGGCAAAAAAAACAAAAAATCTGCCGGGGTATGTAAACTTTTTAGCACAACTGTACACAGGGGAGTACCTCTGTCGCTTGGATCATAAAGAAATCATTTATGGCTTTTCTCTGTTCATATAGTCAATCCAACATATGGAGGGTGGAATTCCAATGGGTGGAATTCCAACGGGTGGAAACATCGCATATCAGCCTATGTTGTGAGAGGTGTGAGTGTGTGAACCCAGAGGGAGCTATTGAGCAACCCAGGGGCAGGCCTGAAAAGGCCCTCAACCACACCTATGGGTGGGACATAACTCCAGACAGAGTGTGTACAGCAGGAGAGACTGCTGTGGAAAGGCCTGCATGTAGCAGGTGTACATTGGACCGAGTTGGAGACGGACAAAGCGGTCTGTCCCAAGAGGACTGGGGTCCGGAAAAGACTGGGTAGGAATCAGGCTGCTGGTTGCACCAGAGATCAGTTAGGGAGCAAGCAGTCAGTTAGTGCCCTAACTGTGGCCCAAGCTGTTTTTGTTTTGTTATGTTCCACCTTTAACGCTGAAATAAAGCCATTTTACTTTACACTAGCACCGTCTGAACGCTGCTTCTCCGGCGCCCAGTACCACAAACACCACTGTCGGGTCCAGGAGTCTTCCGCCATTGAGACTAATCCAACCAAATTGTCACATATGGTGCTTCGATGCGGGCATAAAGAGATCCACGCAAGTCCTGGAAGACAAGTGTTTGGTGACTGCAGTACTGCTAAGTGTGCATTGTGGCCTACAGCTGGAAGAAATCTGTGATTTCAACTGAGAAACCCAGGAAGGGGTGAGTGGAACTGCAACATAGCAAAGTGTGTGCAAAAACTGGTGAAAGTAAAACTCTGGAAGAGGAATCCAGGGAATGGACTTTGTGTATACTGTGGCACAGAAGTTTGTAAAGTGCTTGCTGATGGCAAGAAAGTAAGCAATGTGTATAGAAGCTGGATATTGCAAACAGTCTCTATGAAAGGCTATGGTGCCATGTTGGTGTTTTCTGTGGAAGACAGAAGAAAATGCTGGTTGTTGTAGTGCCACATAAGTTAACTGTTTGAATACATGTGACTGCAGAAGATAGCACAAAAGTTGCTGCCGGTTGAACCCAAGGTTGCTGTGGAATATTGTGTAATCTTGTTATTAAACCATGGACAAGAAAAAGAAAATTTCAGCTTGTAAAAAAGCAGAGAAGTTATGCTCAGGTTTATTAGTGCAGCAGTCTGAATGCAGAGAGACACAAAACCCGGAACAGAGCATGTGGAGTGCAAGTAAAGATAAGGGGTTGCATGAGAGTGACTTGGTTTTTCTCAAGCACCTCTGTTCTATGAATGAATATGTCCCTGCTGACTGTGTGTCTCATACTGGAGTGCATGAAAGCGCCAAAGATGAAAATATTAGGGTGCAGCAGCTTCAAGATGAGATTAAAACCATCAGGTTCATTTATGAAGATTAAATATCTGATTGGAAATGGCAACTTGAGGTATCAGAAAAAGAGAACCTTAAGTTAAAGAAAGAGCTTGACTCTTTGAAGAGTTCATATCCTAGTCCTTGTGAAAATGTGATGCTGGGTTTGCCTGGAATGGACTGTGTCACTAAGAAGGAGTTTGCTGAAATGAAATGCGCTCTATCTAATAAAGTTATACAAAGTGTAGAGCAAAAGCAAGTGCTTGAGAAGCAATTGCAGGATTTAAAGGAGCAGCATGTTCAAGACTCCATTGCCAAAGAGAGTGTCATTGAAAAATTAAGAGATGACCTTGAAACTGCTAAATGTGAGAGAAGTGAATTTTTGCAGTATCAGTCAGAATGTTTGGATGACCAAGTCAGGAAGTGTGAAAAACTTTCAGCTGCATTAACTGATAAAGAAAATGAAGTTGCAGAGCTGAGGAAGCATGTCTCTGACCGAGAGAGTGATTTAGAATCTGTGGTGCAGACATTGCAGTCAGAGCAAAACTTGCAGGTTCGCCTAAATAATGAAGTCAAGGAATGGTGGAGCAGAGCTGGAGTTCTGGAACAAAGAGAAATGGAACTCAAAGCTAGACTATGTAGCCTGGAGAGGGCGCTCTCAGGATCTTGTGAAGATAATGAGAAATTGTCTGTTTTGGTGCAAAATAAAGGCAAAGAATTGATGGAGATGTCGTCTGTCCATGCTCAGAAAGTGCAAACCTTACAGTCACAAAAAAGTAGAGACTCAACTTCAAGAGCTGCAACTAAAAGTCACAGAAGGGGACCGGTTTCGAGCAGAGTTGCTAGACAAGGCAAACGGACTGCAGGTGGAATTGGATAATGTCACAGGGCTTCTTTCTCAAGCAGACAGCAAGTCTATCAAACTTTCCAAAGATTTTTCTATACTAGAATCTCAGCTTCAGGACACTCAGGAACTTTTGCAAGAAGAAACTCGTCAGAAGCTTGACCTTAGTACAAAACTAAAAAAATGGAAGATGAGAAAAATGGTTTCCTTGAGCAACTAGAGGAAGAGGATAAAGCAAAAAGAGATTTGACAAAGCAGATTTCAACACTGCAGGCTCAGGCGACTGATATGAAGAAAAAAATGGAGGATAGTATTGGGTCCTTGGATTCTGTTGAAGAACTAAAGGAAAAGTTGCAAAAGGAGATAGAAGCTACAAATCAACGGTTTGAAGAGAAGGCCAATGCTTATGACAAGCTGGAAAAGGCCAAGAGAGAATTGGACCTCCAGATAGAAGACATGAAGATTCAGTTTGAGGGAAACCTGTCTAATTTATCTGCTGAGATTGTACAGTCATGGCCAAAAGTTTTGAGAATGACACAAATATTATATTTTCACATGATCTGCTGCCCTCTGGTTTTTATGTGTGTTTGTCAGATGTTTTTATCACATACAGAAATATAATTGCATTCATATTATGAGTAACAGAAGCTTATATTGACAGTTAGAATGAGTTAATGCAGCAAGTCAATATTTGCAGTGTTGACCCTTCTTCTTCAGGACCTCTGCAATTCTCCCTGGCATGCTCTCAATCAACTTCTGGACCAAATCCTGACTGATAGCAGTCCATTCTTGCAGAATCAATGCTTTAATTTTGTCTGAATTTGTTGGTTTTTGTTTGTCCACCCGTCTCTTGATGATTGACCACAAGTTCTCAATGGGATTAAGATCTGGGGAGTTTCCAGGCCATGGACCCAAAATCTCTATGTTTTGTTCCCTGAGCCATTTAGTTATCACCTTTGCTTTATGGCAAGGTGCTCCATCATGCTGGAAAAGGCATTGTTGAGCGCCAAACTGCTCTTGGACGGTTGGGAGAAGTTGCTCTTGGAGGACATTCTGGTAGCATTTTTTATTCATGGCTGTGTTTTTAGGCAAGACTGTGAGAGAGCCGATTCCCTTGGCTGAGAAGCAACCCCACACATGAATGGTTTCAGGATGCTTTACAGTTGGCATGAGACAAGACTGGTGGTAGCGCTCACCTCTTCTTCTCCGAATAAGCTGTTTTCCAGATGTTCCAAACAATCGAAAAGGGGATTCATCAGAGAAAATGACTTTACCCCAGTCCTCAGCAGTCCACTCCCTGTACCTTTTGCAGAATATCAGTCTGTCCCTGATGTTTTTTCTGGAGAGAAGTGGCTTCTTTGCTGCCCTCCTTGAGACCAGGCCTTGCTCCAAGAGTCTCCGCCTCACAGTGCGTGCAGATGCACTCACACCTGCCTGCTGCCATTCCTCAGCAAGCTCTGCACTGCTGGTAGCCCGATCCCGCAGCTGAAACACTTTTAAGAGCCGGTCCTGCCGCTTGCTGGTCTTTCTTGGGCGCCCTGGAGCCTTTTTGGCACCAATGGAACCTCTCTCCTTGAAGTTCTTGATGATGCGATAGATTGTTGACTGAGGTGCAATCTTTCTAGCTGCAATACTCTTCCCAGTTAGGTCATTTTTGTGCAGTGCAATGATGAGTGCACGTGTTTCTTTAGAGATAACCATGGTTAACAGAAGAGAAACAATGATGGCAAGC
Source organism: Leptodactylus fallax (assembly GCA_947044405.1). NCBI lineage: Eukaryota > Metazoa > Chordata > Amphibia > Anura > Leptodactylidae > Leptodactylus > Leptodactylus fallax. Next base: position 9,406,970 of record CAMRHE010000024.1, read on the forward strand.
ACCAGCCTCCTTTTAAAGTGTCCAGTGGTGTCATTCTTACTTAATCATGACAGATTGATCTCCAGCCCTGTCCTCATGAACACCCACACCTGTGTTAATGGAGCAATCACTGAAACGATGTTAGGTGGTCCTTTTAAGGCAGGGCTGCAATGATGTTGAAATGTGTTTTGGGGGATAAAGTTCATTTTCTAGGCAAATATTGACTTTGCAAGTAATTGCTGTTAAGCTGATCACTCTTTATAACATTCTGGAGTATATGCAAATTGTCATTAGAAAAACTGAAGCAGTAGACTTTGTAAAAATTAATATTTGTATCATTCTCAAAACTTTTGGCCATGACTGTAGATCTAAAAATGCTTGCTGCTCAACTAAAGCTGCAAGTGGACAAACAGGAGGAAGATGTATGCATCAAGGGACAGCTGGAGTTTCAGATGGATCAAGTGAAGTGCGAGTCAGAAATAAAGTTGGAAGAGCACACTTTTCAGATAGAACAGTTAAAAACCGAAGTGGAATCTAAAAGAGAAGAATTGGATCGATTGCAGCAGTCTTTAACCAATACTGAACAGTCGGCATCTGCACTATCTTCAAAGCTGGCAGCACTAGAAGCTGAGAAGGACTCATTGCAGAGCCTGTTAACCTCTAAAGAATCAGAGCTGTTATCCATGAAAAACGTGATTCAAGAGAGTCTTTATTCAACCAAGAGCAAGATAAGAGAGCCACTGAGATACGGGACTTGAATGAAAGACTTGACAAAAAGTCTGCAGATGAGCAGAAGCTGTATCTGAATGAGCTGAAGTATAAGCAGTCTTTGATGGATGCTGACCTGACAAATGTTAGAAGAACACTGCAGAATATCCTTGAATTAGGAGACATGGTGGATAAAGAGATGGCATCTACATCTGCTGCCATAGAAGATGCAGTGCAACGGATTGAGGAAGATCTGCAAGTTGCAATAGTAAAAACTGAGATTGAGGCTGCTCAGAGAAATGTGGCATTGGAGAAAGTTCTGGAGCTGGAATCAGAGATTTGTGCGCTACAGAAGACGTTAGAATTGGAGAAAGCTGCCAGCATAGAGGCAGAGAAAGCAGAGCCATTAAGGCAGCCAGAACATGTAACCAAAAATTTTCTGGGTACTGACAGTAAAAACTGTGATGTTGGAAACTTGGTATCCCAGTCCTCCGGTGTTCGCACAGAGAATGAAAATAACTTGAAGAATGTTGAGATGACGATATCACCAGCTCCTGTACTGTCAGAAAGGGATTTTCACAAAAATTCTTGCAATCTATCACAGTACCGCAAAATGCCTCCAGGAAGTTATGCGTATGAGAAACAGGAGGTAAGAATAGAGTATGGAAGTTGTTCTCCTGCTGCCGTACAGATGTGGAGGCATTATAAAGAAACCATTCCAATATATGATGTGGCAGTTGTTAAAGACATACCAGAAAATGTAGTTCAGCGTGATCTATTTTGTGAGGGTGTACTGTATGGCCCTCGTGCAGAAGGAGAAGATATTGCAGTACAGAGCTTGTGTATCTCAAACAAAGAGGAGAGCAAGCAGCCTATGTCTCCTAAACTTCTAAGCCTTGATGGTGATGGCAAAGGTTGCTTTGAGATGAAGGTTACAGAAAAGGTACCCGTGAAACAGTTTTACTCTAAAGACATTGATGTGCATGAAGTACGTGTTAGTTGGTCTCTGAGCTCCTGTGGATTCATGATAGATGAAGATGAAGATTCTTACAGCTATTTACTAAAGGGATCAAAGTCATGTGATGAAAATGATGTGATTCCCTGTATGGCGAATTTTGAAGGTGATGAAGTAGAACTTGCCTTTGCACAGAATGGCCAGGATCTTGGCATAGCATTTAAAGTCATGAGAAAACGGAAATCCCGATGGACCGGAATTTAGAAAAAGAGACCGCCAGATTGGGACATGTGGACAATCGCGGGACAAGTTTATTTGATTAAAGAGGGACGTCGACTTAGTATGTCTTGTCCCATTGTAGCTCACCCCATGGGTAGTGAGCTGAGGGGGAGGGTATGTGAGTGTGTGAACCCAGAGGGCGCTATTGAGCAACCCAGGGCCAGGCCTGAAAAGGCCCTCATCCACACCTATGGGTGGGGCGTAACTCCAGACAGAGTGTATACAGCAGGAGAGACTGCTGTGGAGAGGCCTGCAGGTAGCAGGTGTACATTGGACCCAGTTGGAGACGGACAAAGCGGTCTGTCCCAAGAGGACTGGGGTCCAGAAAAGACTGAGTAGGAATCAGGCTGCTTGTTGCTCCAGAGATCAGTTAGGGAGCAAGCAGTCAGTTAGTGCCCTAACTGTGGCCCAGTCTGTTTTTGTTTTGTTATGTTCCACCTTTAACGCTGAAATAAAGCCATTTTACTTTACACTAGCACCGTCTGAATGCTGCTTCTCCGACGCCCAGTACCACGAACACCACTGTCGGGTCCAGGAGTCTGCCGCCATTGAGACTAATCCCCCCAAATTGTCACAGAGGCCATTCTGCCGCTGCAGCTTAAGGAGGCTGTGCTTGGCAGTGTACGAGTGGCTGAAGTGCATGCAAAGTTTCCTTGACATTTTTAGGATGTCTTGCAGATGGGTGGAACACTTAAGGAAACGCTTGACAACCAGATTGAACATGCGCGCCATGCAGGGCGCATGGCTTAGCCCTCCTTGACGAAGCATTGACACCATGTTCTTCCCGTTGTCGGTCACCATGGTTCCGATTTTGAGGTGTCGCGGAGAAAGCCAGGATTTGATTTCTTGAAGAAGGACACAGAGCAGTTCCTCCCCTGTGTGACTGTTCGCCCAGGCAAATGAGGTGTAGAACAGCGTGACAATGCTGTGCCCTGCACATGTGGTATGCTGGAGGAGCACTGTGAATTGTCCCTGCAGTGGAGGCTGAGGAGACAATGGAGGATGAGGTTTACATTGTTGCAGGACCATTCGGCGTGAGAACGTGGAGGCTGAAGCTGCGTCACCTGTCCAAGTTGCTGGTGTGTCTGAACAGGCACCACATTAACCCAGTGGCCCGTAAATGACATATACTGTCCTTGGCCATAGCTACAGCTCCACACGTTGGCGTTGCCGTGCACTTTGGCAGACACCAACAGGCTCAAGGACTGGCCCACCTTCTCTTCTACATATTTGCGCAGGGCTGGTACTGCCTTTTTGGCAAAGAAATGACAGCTTGGGACTGTCCACTTCAGCTCGGCACAAGCCATGAGTTCTCTGAAAGGTGCAGAGTCCACCACTTGGAAAGGGAGGGACTGCAGCACCAGCAACTTGGACAGGAGCACGTTCAGCTTCTGCACTGTTGGTTGAGTGTGTAAGATGGGGAAACAGCCCTCATGTTATGAGTGTACCTGTTTCTGTAGATAAGTTTATTTTTTTTTTTATAAACTGACATTTGTTTGTTTGACCACAAGAGGCCACTGTTACCTCAGGAATAAAAAAGACTGTAATTCTGTAATTCTCTGGAGTAGTGACGTGGAGACCGTGTTCTGCAGAGTTTTTGCAAGAAGCAGCAGAGTGTGTTTGGCAGCCATCTTAGGAGTGTGCTTTTGAGCTTTTAGAAGAAGAAGCACTAAAGTGAGAGAAAAAAGATTCCTAAGGGATCAGAGATATAACAAGGGGGTGCTGAAGCAGAGACTGTTCCAGGGTTTGTTCAGACAGCATCCTAAGTTGAAAATTGCTATCAAGGACCCAGCTGAGAAGTGGCCCTGTCAGTGAGATCGCATGTTTTCTGGATGAGCCCCGCTTCCAGCTGCTCCAGACCAAGGCGAAAAGGTACACAACAAAGCTGGATCAGTAAGAGAAGTAATCGTGCACGCACCGCATTACAATGTTTTGCTTGGGACTGAGTAAGGGCCTGTAGTTAGACTAGTTAGGCATATTCATCTTCACAGGCCACACTACTGGTGAATTATCTACTTATTCGGTAGTAAGGACTAAGACTCAGAGAGTTCTATAGACTTGTAACTCCCAGAGAGGAGCTTCTGAGAAAGTCTAGAAGCAATATCTTATACATTGTCACATTTCTTTGGCTTGCAAGCCAACCTACTATTATATTTACTCGGTTGTACTTTGTTTGTTGGGAATAGGGGTATTTTGATAAGTTTGTAAGCTCTTGTGTTATACCGCCGGTGCCCCTATCGCACTCACTGAATTGTTTCTGTGACTAGGGTGATAAAAAGGTAACAAGCGGCTGGTTAGTTGCAGCCTGCAGATAGATAAAAGCTTGGAGTGTATTGGAGCCGCACATGAGAGGGCACCGCGTTGTACAACACCAGGGCCTTGTTCTTCCTGGCTGAGTGTATGTAAATAGTTGAGGGTGTTTTTTTTTTTGGTAAAGAGGTGTTTCTACACAAAGTAAAATATGACTGATGAAATGACTGACTAGGAGGAGGAGGAGGAGCATGAGCATTACGACCAGCAGATGATGGGAAGGACACACAGCTTCCTTTGGCTGAGGTGGTGGTGCCTTGACTGCCTGAAATGGCGTGCGTGCCTCTGTGTGCTGCAATGGTTGCTGCGGCAGGCTGGACCACCACATTGGAGCCACAGCTCCCCCAGGCCACTTTATGGTGACGCTGCATATGTTGACGCAGGGCTGGCACCTTGGCCACACTTCACCTTCTGCCCACAGATTGAACATATGGCCATGTTGACCTCCCCCAGTGGCTTTACAAAAAACTGCCACACTTCCGAGTAGGTGATTTTACCCCCAGCACTCCCGAGTTAACTGACTGCTACCGTCAGTGCCTCCGTGAACCCCTGCAACACTGCTTTCCAGGCAGGTAGACTGCTGCGAAGTGGGTGGTCTACCCCGTGCAAGTTTAGCTCCCGACCTCCCACTGCTGCCACCCTGCTGACTCCCCCACTACCTCATGCGCAAGCTGCAACCCGCTTCTCCTGATGACGATGAAGCCCGGCTACATCGTTATCCACTACAGTCTGCAGTTCATGGATGTCCTCCTCAACACCAGCTCCTATGCCACTCTCCTCATCTCTACTTGCCTGCCTACCGAAGGAAGCGGCGGATGTCTCCTCCAGATCTTAGCTGAGCAGTAGCTGCTGACTGTCCTGTACACTTACCCCAGCCCTATGGGTCCGCTGCCTTGGGATAACCTTGGACTCCGACCTATCCTTCAAGCCGCACATCCAAACCCTCAACAACTCCTGCCGTCTCCAACTCAAGAACATCCATCGAATCTGCTCCTTCCTCACCCAGGAAACTACAAAGATGCTAGTTCATGCCCTCATAATCTCCCGCTTAGACTACTGTAACACCCTTCTCCATGGCCTCTAAGCAAATACTCTCATCCCCCCTCAAGTCCACTTTAAATTGCGCCGCTCACTTAATACACCTCTCTTCCCGTTCTTCATCGGCCGCTCCCCTCTGCCAATCCCTTCACTGGCTACCCGTTGCCCAGCGAATAGAGTTCAAATTACTAACGCTAACATACAAAGCCATCCACAACCTGTCCCCTCCATAAATCTCCGACCTAAGGTCCCGCTACCTGCCTGCACATAACCTCAGATCCTCCAAAGACTTCCTACTCCGCTCTGCTCTTATCCGCTCTTCACATAACCGTCTCCAAGACTTCTCCCGTATATCCCCCATACTCTGGAACTCATTACCAAGAAACATAAGACTGACCCTCACAATCACAAGCTTCAAGAAGAAACTGAAGACTCACCTATTCAGGAAGGCCTACAACTCCCAATAACGCTACTGTCTCAATACCACCACCTGAACATCCTCTACCCCCATCTTCTGTCTCTCTCCCTCTTCCCTCATAGATTGTAAGCCCTTGACAGCAGGGCCCTGTATCCCACTGTGCCAGTTGGTCACTGTTAGTATTATCTGTTTTGTATATCTTGTGTATCGTATGTTAATCCTCAAATGTAAAGCGCCATGGAATGGTGCTATATAAATAAACAATAATTATAAATAATATCTCCTCACCGTACAGTGGATCTGAGCCCACAGCATAGAGTACTTCTCTAGCTGAGGGAACAGAAAAGGACAGAGGCAGGTTGAGGACAGGTGAGGGCATAGGGCCTGCTGCTAGGCCATGCCAACTAAGGGTTGTGTCTGACGAACCCACCGACTCTTGGCTGGGGGTGTCTGTTGTGACTTGGCATGAATTGGATGACCGAGTCAACCAGTCTACAACCGTTGGGTTGCTGGTCAAGACATGACCGCTACTTGACACTGGGAGCTCAGGCCTCTGTAACTGACCCCTACTGCCACGCCCCCTTACTCTGCTGCGACCTGTACCTGCGTCAGAAACATTTAGGCTTGCGTCCCTCCCCTGTGCATGGCCTCTCATTTCTCTGTCTGACATACTGTTTGATGAAAAAACGTAATTGCAAAGGGCAAAAAGGCCTGTTATTTTCTACTTTGAAGAGAATGGCAAATATGCCCCTTATTTCTTTCCCAACTAATGAACACCTATAACAAAAGCGTGATTGTTAAGGAGTGATAATATTAACAATTGCTATTCCCTCCCTCTTGACTTGTTTCACCATTAGGTATGAGAGATCTGGGTGTTACTACTAATTAATATTCACCAATTTCCCTCCTTTCTCCTTAGGTATATCTACTTATCTGTTTCCTTGACTGGTTTGCATGTACGATAATTTACCCCACAATATTAATCATAAAATACGTTTATTATTAATATGATGGAACTAGGTTATAGAATAATACAAAACAGTATTAACACAGTGCAATACAATAAGTACAGAACCCAATTAAAAACCTACAGATATCGCTACATACACACACACATACAACCCCTGGACAATTTACTAACTGACCCTTTCTGTAAGGAACACAGCAGTAGTAATACAGGTTAATAAAGGGTGACTGATAGATAGATAGATAGATAGATAGATAGATAGATAGATAGATAGATAGATGAATAGAGAGAGAGAAAGTTATACTTAAGTCTTATTAAGCATGCTCTGGTGGTATATGGAGCTTGTCTAGGTGAAGCTGGTCAATCCATGGGGTCTGGTGAAGAGAGAAGATCAAGAGAGCTGGTGAAGAGAGAAGATCAAGAGAGCTGGTGAAGAGAGAAGATCAAGAGAGAGAGAAAGGGCTTTTGGCCCATTATATATATGGCCCACAACTCCGCCCACCTAGATGTTGTCACTCCAATCAGGCTCTTGGTATTGTAATATAAGTTTAGATGCAATACTTCTTATGAGTCTTGGGATGGCGCTCTAACACTTAAAATTGATCCGTGGCCTAGGGCTAATGACCTACCTCCCCCATCTGCTCTGGGTCTGATTTAACATCACTATGGTGGCCTCATTAGCATATTCCATCTCATTATGTTAAACAAAAGACTTCCTGGCCCATGCGGGATGTCTGTTAGAAAACCGGTTTTGTAGCCTGCAGACAATAGCTCAGAAGTTCTGAATGGACAGCTAGATAAATATATATATATTAATGTCTGTGGTAAGCACTTCCCTTTACAATCCCCCTGTTGTCGGGAACACGACAATGTAATTTGAGGAAGTGTTTGTTTGGTCGTTATTGCCCCCTCAGCCCTATTCATTCCTGGCAATGGTTCAGGATGGAGTGAAGTATAATTTGGATTTAGGTACCAAGACATCGATCGTTTCCAGGGACACTTTCCCACCTATGACTGTCGCCCAATATCCTTTGCTCACAGAAAACGTCTTTTGCGCGTCCTGATTTACGGTGTCAGTGATACTTTCTACGGTCCACCCCAATATGTCACACTGACCTGGACGGGACCATTTTTATCCATCCCACAGATAGTCAGGTAAGACCTTTAAACCACAGTCCATTGTCACGGTACATGCAGCACCACCTTTTGGTCCGGACTGAAGCTCTCGCAGGGTTAGACCACCTTGCCACATGACACCCACTGTCCTATAGGACCGCTACCTGTACTTAAGCACAGGTCACCAGTGAAGTTGTCACCGGCCTCCATGAACAGAAAAACCTGGACTTTTATCAAGGCAGGTCTGTGAACCTGCATCTGAAATGATGTCTCAGAACCTAAAATCGAATTGTGGGGAGAGGCACTGCTTCCCATGTCCCCTGTACCTGACATTCAATCCATCCATTATGAACCATACCATTTTATATGGCCGAGGTGGCAATTACCTTACAGTCTAGGGGTACCTTACCTGTCCCTAAGGATCCTTACACCCCTTTACCTAACAGAAATTAATGTAACATATATATATATATCCCACTCATCCACCAAACACACAAATTCCCACCCCCCTATAGATCAAGGCGATAAAAATAAAAGGATGTGCTGGTATTGGTGCACATAGAGACTCCTGCCACAAGAGCACGTGTTTCCTACTCATCCATAAACACATGAATCTTCAGACCCAGGTGTAGATGGGAATTACACTAAAAGATGCAAATGCAAGTATGTCTATACACAAACACACTCAGTGTTCAGTGTGGGAGGCGTATGTTGTTGTACAGACCATAACAGGCACTTACACCTGAAGTGTCTATGTGCACACACAAAAATGCAAAATAATACAAGAATATGAAAATTACATTGAAAACATTATTTACAAGTTAAGGCTGGGACTGTATTGGTATCAAGTCCTTAGTCCCTGCTTTCGGGTAAGTTCGTGATGTACGGCCTGGCCCTGTTGAAGCTCACGGGCCAGGCCTTTTATCTTCCTATAGATGAAGATCATTCCTATATACATAATGGCCACTAGGACGAGGAGGACTATGACTGGGTGTACAAGCAGACTGAAGAATGATGTTGCTTTGGGGCTATATCCGAACAGACTCTCCCACCAAGATACGGCTGAGTCCTTCTCCAGGGCATGAACCATCTCTGTTATCTTTGACTGGTCATGTTTCAATAAGATGGTGGCCTGCTTTTCAGAGTCTTTGAGCTTCTCTATGACACTTTCCTCCTTAGTGAAGTCTAGTAGCAGGTGTCTCAGTTTTCTGCCAAAACCAAGAGGGATCCTCTGGAGCCTTACAGGAGTATCTGGACGGATATCCAACCTCTTCTCTGGGGTAATCGGTGTTCTCCCCTTCTGCTCTGCTACATCGACACCTAGAACGGGATAAAGGGTACAATATGCTCCTGGGAGGAGTTCACCTCTTTCGGTGCAGTTAGTTGTATAAATGGTATATGATACATTAACGGACTGGTACCAACACCAATAACCTTGACCCAAGTACTTCAAACTAGATGGAGGTATTGAGCTGCTTTTCATCTCACAGAACCCCTCATTATCCCAACACTGGTGTCTGAGCACCCGATCATGATCCCCTTGGCAGAGGATAGCATCCTCTTTCCTCCAACATCCATCTGTATCAAACAGATAAGGATGGCCGGTCTCATAGGTCAGGATATCTGAGGAGAGCTGTGGATGTAACACTGTTCTGTTATTCATCATTATACCTAGGTTGATAGCACTATACCCACGTCTCACGTTGCCAGAGACAGGTGCCAGGGATGAAGCAGTGCAAGTGAGATTATGGCACCCATGCCACTGAATGACCCACCAGTTAGTATGGTTGGCAGCAAAAGGAGTGATAAAAGGACTCACCCTTTGCTGGAGGTTAAAAGGGTAGTGTCCATTATACAGTGAGGACACAATATGTTTAAGGTTGCTGGAAAGTTCACCCTGCACCTGAGTACATGCCAGAGCAAGCTGAGCTCTATCCTGTTCTTCCAGGAGACCCACGACTAATAGTCTAAACTTCTCTCGTAACGCAGAAGATAGGGAGCTAGTGGCATCTATATGTGAGTGTTGTAAATCCTCCAAAACATGATTTACATCAACCTGGGTCTTGAGGCCTTCCCCAGTATGTTTCGCCAGATTCCCGAGTTTGTTTCTCAGGACTTCCAGGTCCATAGTGTTCAGTGCCCCTATTCCCATTGCACCTCCTCCTAAACCCATGGCAATCAAATCCCTTCTCCCCCTGTACTTCCTGTATCTGGTAGCATCCTTCCTTACTTCTTGTCCCATCTCTACCCATCCTTTTATCATATCGATCTGATTCCTCACAAACTCCTCACATCTATGGTCCCAGTGGTCTACTCTAAAATCATCAACCGAAATCCTCCAGGTATATAGGACGAATTTGGTTTTGGTGATGATTTTCCAGGGAGATGCTAACTGTGGAGCTATGGGATCAGCCATTTGATAGGTTGGGGCATTACAGGAATTCCTGTGGGGTTTTACTGGCTGAAGAACTTCAGTTTCATAAGGGACCCTTACCACAGTCACACATACTTTACCTCTTCCTTTAAATGGATACCATTGGTCACCTTCTCCAGTCTCTAATACGAGATTCCGGATGGGTTTAGTTGTGGAAAGATAAACCCACTGTGTAAATGTCCAACACCCCTCATCGACTGCCTCACAAAATGGCCATTTAAATGAACCATCAATATTGATAGCAAAGTTAATATCTCTGCCTCTGGGATCCTTCCAATCAGAAGATACATATCTATTCCGGTATTCCTCAGTCATAGGGGTCCCATCCATCCATACATCAATTATTGGAGAATCCACTCCGTTACAGACTATATCCCATCTCCATGGGTTAGAGTCTAACATTACCATCTGAGTGTCTGGTTCCCAGTGTGCATAGGTGATGAAATAATGTCCTGTCACATCTGGTACACAAGCATCCCTCATAATGGTAATCATAAAAGATCGAATGGATGGAGATCCCTCCAGCTGAGTATACCTCTGATCCTTCGCATCAGCTCGTACCTTCAAAACTGTGGCTCTGTATAGGCCTTCAAGTTTTACTGGGCCGCTCTGATTGTTCCATAATACTTGTCCAGATTTACTGCAGTTTAACTTTAAAATCAATATGCTGGTCCTTAAATAGTCCGTGGACACATGTCCTTGAGCATATTTGGATTCCCTAGTTATTACCATATGAGAATCCCTTAGCATACAGTACGCCTTCAGGGTGCCCTTTACTGGTATGGGTCTATCAAAGTATGTCCTAACTCTTAAGCTATCCTGACTGGTATGTTTCAGAAAAGTGGCTTTTAGAATGTACCATCCACTGTATTCTGCCCCAGTGACATCTTCAGGACTCAGGACTCCTGCTTTGGTGCACAGCACCTTTGTTGTGTTTACTATCACTGGCCTATAAGGATGTAAGTGGGGATTTCTAGACACCCATCTTACTGATTTGATAGCTGTTGGTTCTGTGATCTGGTAAAGAATAACATGATAATATGAAATGTTTTGATACAACTTTGACCTACTACCCCCCCCCTTCACCCAACTCTGTACTCATGACCTTATTGAGTTGGGGAGGCACGGGTAGCCTTTGTACTTTCAGCATAGTGCTACCCATTACTTCCAGGACCTGGTAGGGTCCTTCCCAGTTTGCATCCCAGGGCCCGGCCTTGCGGAATACTTTGACCATGACCATTTCCCCTACAGAGGGCATGGGAGTTTCCCCCTGTAGGTACGGTTTATTCATCTTTATTGCTGCATACGGTAGCAATTCCTTCAGGTTCTGCTGAACCTGTTGGAGAAACACATCTCTAGCAATAGCATCTTTCATGGGTGTAGAAATTTGGGGTTCATTTGGCCAACAGATAGACATCTTGCGCCCGGTCATAAGTTCAAATGGTGTTATGCCGGTTGTTGTTGCCTCTGTGGCCCGGATACCCATCAGTACTGCTGGAAGGGAAGTTACCCAAGTGGAACCCCTTTCCAACAGTGCTTTGGAGAGCCGAGTTTTGATAGTTCGGTTCATCCGCTCCACAATGCCTGCTGACTGTGGATGATAAGGTACATGAAATCTTTGCTTTATGTCCAGAAGTCCACAAAGTGCTTTCATAACCTTGCCTGTAAAATGGGTTCCCCGATCTGATTCAATCACTCGGGGGATTCCCCACCGTGATAGAATGTGCTCCCACAGAACCCGAGCAGTAGTAGTAGCGGAGTCATTTACTGTAGGGATGGCTTCTACCCATTTTGAGAAGACATCCACCACCACCAATGCATAGCGACAGTTACGGCTGCCTGCCGGTAATGGTCCTATGTAATCAATTTGTAAAGTAGACCATGGTCCCTCCGCTGGAGGAACCCGCTGCAACACTGGCTTCAGGGCGGATGCCCTTGGGTTTACCTGAGCACACACCAGGCATTGTTGTGTAACTTCCTCTACCGTCTTGGACATACCTGGCCAGTATAATTTGTCCTTGAGTAGGGTCAAAAGTTTGTCCCGACTCAGATGACCCAACAACTGATGATTGAGTCTTGTTAGTTCTGCTTGCAGATGCTGTGGGACCACCGGTAGAGGGAGTGGTTTGGTTCCAGTGTCATAACACAAGATGCCCTGTTGGACTGTCCAGGGATCTTGTGGGCTGGTAAGGTGTGCTGCCAGCAAAGGATCCTTTGACTGTTCCTCTTCAAATGACACTGGACCATCTTTGGGTTGTTTGTTTCTGATTTTAATCTGGTGTACGGGTATGGCTTCAGTGTCTGATTCCTGGAGGACCCCAGACACTGCAGCCAATTTGGCAGACTCATCTGCTTTGTTGTTACCCCGGATCAGAGGGTTATCACCCTTCTGGTGTGCTGGAATTTTTATGATTGAAGCATTCCCAGGATGTGCCATGCCCCATTCCCACAACTCTTTCAGGACTGAGGCATGAGCTAAAGGTTTATTTTGGCTGTCCACAAACCCTCGTCGTTTCCAAGTGTCCAGATGCAAAGTGAGAGATCGGACTACATATGAGCTGTCGCTATATATAGTACGATTCCCTGGAGGCTGAATGAGAAGGGCTTCTCTGACGGCCTCCAGTTCAGCCCGTTGTGCTGACATGTGACCAGGCAACTTTACCAGCTTCTGAGTACCCATGGTCTCATCCAGCACTGCAAATCCTGTCATGTAGGTGCCGTTCAAGCAGAATCGAGAGCCATCAACAAAGATGACTCTGTCATCGGGATTAGTGGTCATCCTGAATAGCTGGGGATCAGTGACCTGCGTTAGTTGACCACAATCATGTTCTATCCCTGTCATATTTAACAACTGGGAGAGAACATATTTTGCTTTGTGGTCCACTGTCAGATTTCGCCCACTCAGCTCCATGATCCACTTCCCAAATCTCTGTTGTGAGACTCCAGGGAGTGTATCTCGAAGCAAGAGTGCCAGCGGGGAATGTGGAGTCTGTACAGTGAGGGGCCTGAAACCCACAATATGCTCGGTAGCTTTAACCGCATAGTGTATGGCTGTCAGTTGTTTAGCACATTCATCAAAACCCCTTTCAACTGGTGAAAGGAGCCTGGAGAAGTACCCTAGAGGTCTATACTCAGATCCTATCTTTTGAAGAAGGACCGTAGAAATAGACTCTGCGCCAGCATGGGCTTGTATGGCCAGTTTTCCTTCTGGGTGGGGGGTGGCTAGGACTGGGGCGGATGAGAGATCTCTTTTCAGAGTTGAAAAGGCCTCTTCCTGTGTCTCTGACCAGTCCTTCAGAGAAGGCTGTTCCCCTCTAAGAAGTTCATAGAGTGGTTTTGCTTTGACAGCAAAATCCTCTATGAACTCCCTCATGAAGTTGGCTACTCCTAGGAACTTGCATAAGTTCTGTAGAGAGTCTGGCCTGGGTATCTTCACCATGGCTTCCACACGGGCAGCCAGGATGCCCTTGGCTCCATATGAAATCTGGACACCAAGGAAGGTGACTTCTGTCCTAGCCAAGTTTGCCTTATGAGGGCTCAGCTTGAGTCCAGCTTGGGCCAGGAGTCCCAACAGTTCCTTCAACAGAACCAGATGGTCTTCCATGGTTTCTGTGTGAAGGAGAAGGTCGTCTACATATTGCAGCAGACATTCTGGCCGTGAGAACACACTTAATACAGCCGCTAATGCCTGGTGAAAATATGTAGGACTACTGTGAAACCCCTGGGGCAGTACACAGAACATATACTGCTTGTTACCCTCTGTGAAGGCGAACTTGTACCTGCAGCTCTCTGTCAGTTCAATGGAAAAGAATCCATTGGCGACATCGATGGTTGAGAATATGCGACTTTTGCCGCTTACCCTTGCCATTATGTCGGGAGTCTGTGCGACCACAGGTGCAGACATGGGGGTGTACTTATTAAGTATGCGAAGGTCTATTGTAAGCCTCCATGTAGTTTCAACACCTGCACCCTTCTTTTTCACAGGCCATAAAGGATTATTGCACTTTGAATTACCCTCTATGACCACACCCCTTACTTCCAGGTCTTGGACTGTCTCTAGAATTGATTGTGTTGCCTCAGGCGGAAAGCGGTATTGACGCTGAGGTGGAGGGTCTGGCCCTTGTATGTCCACCTGAACGCCAACCATTCTTCCACAATCATTTTTGCTTTGAGCCCACAAGTCTGGATATTCGAACACAATAGGTTCAAGGTCTATGTTGTGTGAGACCTCTGGCCATTTGTGTTCCAGCACATTGGAAGAATTCTCAATTGCTGGTAGGGGTGGTCCCAGACATTGGTGCTGTATGACATACACCTTTGATCGTCTTGGACCCCTCCAAACAATACAGTTTGCCAAATCGATTATCCATCCATTTTGTGTCATTACATCGGTACCGATGATGTTATCAGTACCAGGGTAATACCACATTGGGATCTTCAAGGTCCTATTTCTGTCAAGCTCAACTAGAACTTCATCTATCCTGTGGGCTCTCACCCCCCCTTGTTGGTGATCAAATCCGATCACCATACACTGAGGGCTGTTGGGGTGTAGATCATGTTTGACATTGGTAATAGAAATTTCTGCTCCAGTGTCGAGCATGATTTTGGTATCGTGGTCTTTTATCCTGGCTTTAATGTGGGGTCTCCCTGAAGAATCCAGTATGATGTGACATATTGGAGCCAGATCTTTAGGGATCCCTGACCGTCAGTCAATCTGCACCAGATTCTCAGTAGGTACCTCTGAGGTACGTACTGCCACTTGTGGTTGCTGAGTTTCAACATTCTGTGCAGACTTATGATGTTCTACACCTAATGTTCTATCCTCTGGTCTATCAGGGGCATTTACAAGTGCCACACGTTTCAGTGCCTGTTCTGGCAAATGTCCCTGATTGCTATCTGTCTGTTTCCCAGCTTGTTTGGCGTAATTAGGCTTCATCTTGAAACCATTATTATTGCCATTTTTCTCTGGGTTTGTACGATTGCGAACTACTTGAGGGCAGTTTCTTTTAATGTGTCCAACCTGTAAACACAGAAAGCATCGTATGTCTCCCATCTTTTCTGCTGGAGGAGCTGTGGGGTAGACAGACATGTGTGGCTTAGTGTGGTGTCCACGTTCATCTTGTGATTTGACATGGACCTTTCCACGCTCCCTGATTTTCACAGACTTTTTATTGCGCAGTAGATCTTGTCTATACTGTTCAATAATCATGGCTGCATCAGTGAGCGTTGGTTCCCTTGCTGCACTTAGCCGAATTGCGGTGTCAAGGTAAGGGAATTTGTACACAAACATGCGAACCATGCCTTGTGGGACTCCTATACCTTGATCCTTTGTGATCTTCCTGTACATTGCTTCAAACCGACCACAGAGGGACAAAGGTTCGTCTTGTAAGGTGGGTTTGAATTTTGTCAGGATTTCTGGAGTAACATCCCAATGTCCTGTTGCCAGTTTCATGAGTATTGAAAGGCGTTCTTCCTCATCATAAAATAGGCCATTCTTGGGACTTGTTCTCTCTGTTGCCTCATACCTTTGGTTGAGGTGTGTAGGCAACCACAATTTAAACAGCTCCATACGATATTCTGGAGGCACAGAATATTTCCTGCAATGTCCTTCAAACATATCACAGGCTGTAAATGGATCTGTATTAGGGTCATACTTAGGGATCTCTTTGCAGATCCGTAACAGGAAATTTATCTTTTCCATGTTGTTATGGCTAGGATAAAATTCCACTGACCTTTCAGGACGTGTAGGTAGGTTGGAAGCCGTATGTACAGTTTCCCATCCACTACTTAGTCCCCAATTTGAGTCCTGTCCATGGAGGCGTCCGCTGTCTCTCCTGTCCAAAGGTGTTGGAGAGAATTGTAGTGCACGCTCCACTGGACTCCTAGTATCACAAAATGGACTAATGGATCTCTGATCCGCAGGAGCTGTGGGTCTGATCGCCCCAGTCCCCTCCTGTGCCATTCCTGAGACACAAATCTGTTTAGTTGGCAAGGGTACCGTGCTGTTAGTACTAGGCCGTGACAAGTCAGAGATGATCTGCTGCAAATTCGCAATGATTTGCGACTTTGCCGCTTGATCCTCTCTTAGTGTCACTAACATTGCTTCTGTGGAAGTAATTTTACTTCTAAACTGATTGTTCTCAGTGTATAATCGAAGGAGTTCTTTGTCCATGTCAGAATAATAATTCTCTTTGTCAGAGAGTTTGGATTCCAACACACAAATCTCCTTTCCTCTCTCAATTATACAAAGTGCCTCATCTTTCAATTGAGTTTCTAACATGTGAATCTGCTTGACATTGTCTACACAACAATGACAGTGGGGGTTTGCATTGTTAGCTCGCTCCACTGTCCCTTTCATGTTTGCTAGGATCTCAGCATGCTCTGGCTTCCAGATTGTATCCTCAAAAGTATATACAAGTTTTGCTAACATTTGTAATCTTTTGGAAGTTTTGTTAAAAACTGTCCGTTTACTAATACAGTTTTTATCATGAGCATAGGCCTGATCCAGCAAAGCAGACCACAACATTTCTCCTGATTTATAGGTTGTGGGTGGTACTGGTTTGAATGTACTGTGTTTAGCTAGGTGTTTTAATGTTGAGAAATCCATACTTACTTTTCCTGCTGTAATCTTGGTCACCGTTGTCTTCCTACTTGTCTTTTGCTGCTTGAAAAAGTATCCTTTTCGTACCGGAAAGCCTTTTCCCGACCAGCTGGACTTCTCCTGAAGAACCTTGACTTTGATATTACAGAGGCACAAATGGATTTCTCAGTCTCCCAGCGAGTTGTTTGTGGAGGAAACAGACAATTGTTAATACCTTCAGATAAATACAAATAAACGATAGGTTCACGGTTATTAATTATTTTAAGTGAAGCTTTAAGCAAACTGGGTTAGCCGTGCAAACTTCAATCTGGGCATACAGTGTAACTCAACACTTCAGTGTGTACCAATATTACCTGTCCACGCCCCTCCACTTGATAGTTCACGGTATAACACAGTTTTGCCAGAAGACAACACGCAAAAATATTAAAACAGTACGGGCCGGCTCGCCATTATGTTAAAGATGATAATATTAACAATTGCTATTCCCTCCCTCTTGACTTGTTTCACCATTAGGTATGAGAGATCTGGGTGTTACTACTAATTAATATTCACCAATTTCCCTCCTTTCTCCTTAGGTATATCTACTTATCTGTTTCCTTGACTGGTTTGCATGTACGATAATTTACCCCACAATATTAATCATAAAATACGTTTATTATTAATATGATGGAACTAGGTTATAGAATAATACAAAACAGTATTAACACAGTGCAATACAATAAGTACAGAACCCAATTAAAAACCTACAGATATCGCTACATACACACACACATACAACCCCTGGACAATTTACTAACTGACCCTTTCTGTAAGGAACACAGCAGTAGTAATACAGGTTAATAAAGGGTGACTGATAGATAGATAGATAGATAGATAGATAGATAGATAGATAGATAGATGAATAGAGAGAGAGAAAGTTATACTTAAGTCTTATTAAGCATGCTCTGGTGGTATATGGAGCTTGTCTAGGTGAAGCTGGTCAATCCATGGGGTCTGGTGAAGAGAGAAGATCAAGAGAGCTGGTGAAGAGAGAAGATCAAGAGAGCTGGTGAAGAGAGAAGATCAAGAGAGAGAGAAAGGGCTTTTGGCCCATTATATATATGGCCCACAACTCCGCCCACCTAGATGTTGTCACTCCAATCAGGCTCTTGGTATTGTAATATAAGTTTAGATGCAATACTTCTTATGAGTCTTGGGATGGCGCTCTAACACTTAAAATTGATCCGTGGCCTAGGGCTAATGACCTACCTCCCCCATCTGCTCTGGGTCTGATTTAACATCACTATGGTGGCCTCATTAGCATATTCCATCTCATTATGTTAAACAAAAGACTTCCTGGCCCATGCGGGATGTCTGTTAGAAAACCGGTTTTGTAGCCTGCAGACAATAGCTCAGAAGTTCTGAATGGACAGCTAGATAAATATATATATATTAATGTCTGTGGTAAGCACTTCCCTTTACAGTGATAAAGGTAGAGATTTATCCGAATTATTGATAATACTGTATTGATAAATGACCTGCAACTTTATGGGTTTCCACACTAATAAACAACTTTAAATAAGGTGTATGCTCCTCCGGCATACCACATGTGCAGGGCACAGCGGTGTCACGCTGTTCTACCCCTCGTTTGCCTGGGCGAACAAAGTCACACAGGGAAGGAACTGGGTCACTGTATGTCCTCCTCATGCTGCTTCCCAATGGGTCACTCTGTGTACTCCTCATGCCGCTGCCACTAGGTCACTGTATGCCTTCCTCATGCTGCAGCCACTGGGTCACTGTATGCCCTTCTAAGGCTGCTGCTACCTCCACCTCTGCCACTGGGTCACGTTAAGTCCTCCTCATGCCGCTGCCACTGCTGAGTCACTGTATGTCCTCCTAATGCCGCTGCCACTGGGTCACTGTATGGCATCCTCATGCTGCTGCCAACTCTACATTATGTGGCCTTGCCACTCTGTAGACATCTATGTGGAATCTGCAAATGAGGGTGTAAAAGGAGTGCGCTCTTTCACTCTACAGTAGGATGTTGGGCCTCTGCACGGTTCTTTCTACCTGGCACTAACATGGACCTGTAAGGCTGGGTCCAAACTTGAGTTAGTTGGACAGTTTTGGCCACATAACTGTCCAAATAAGTGAAGTGTGCAGTGGTTCTAAGAGCAACGCCTGTCATGTGTGTGTCATTCGGACTCACAGTATTGTTTAACTACCACAGTAGGCTCCTTATGTGTGTTACTGCAAGGCACAGTATTCTACACCACTATACTGTACAGGCTCTCTGAAGCTAGGAAATAGGTGTTTTTTAGCGATATTTGCCACTAAGTAATTCGGATCGAAGCAAATTTTTTTGGAACTTCGAATTGAACTGCCAAATCGATCTTTTGAGAAATTCGCTCATCTCTAATATCTTTATTATATGGGGCGGTATGATTATTGCAATAATTTATATATTATTTTATGCGTTAACTAATTTTGCAGAATAAAAATCCATTTGGGGATAAATCAGTTGTTTTTGCATCACCATCTTCTGAGAGGTGTAACATTTTTAATTTTTCTATTGATGGAGCTGGTTTTTTTTTGTGGGATGAGCTGTGCTTTTTATTGGTATAATTTTGGGCTATATATGACTTTTAGATCATGTTTATTCCATATTTTGTGAGGCAAGATGTTTCTTTTTTTACAACATTCACTATGTGGGTTAACTAGTGGATTAGTTTTATTGTACAGTTTGTTATGGGCTCGGCAATACCAAATGTGTGGGGTTTTATACTATGTTTTGTGTTTTTACATTTTTTTAATATAATATATAGAAAAAGGGGCATTTTATGGGAGGGTATTTATTTTTTATTTTTTTTAATAGTCATGAATTTATTTTTTTAAATATATTTTTGTCCCAATAGGGGACTTGACCCAGCGTTCTTCTGATCGCTAGTTCAGTATTACACACTCCAATGCAGAAATATTGGAATGTATAAGGCCATCACCCTATGCATATGCATAGGCTGACAGGCCTAACTAATCGATCCTGGGTCTAAGGATCCTGGATCTAAGGGGTATCTGACACCTGCAATCGGAGCTCATCTACGGCCATGGGTATCAGATGTTTCTTATAGCTCACACCAGATCTCAATGTCAGCTTCTGAGCGGGTGACGTTACAGTGGCGTAATAGTATGTCATGGTGTGTTAAGACTTACATTTCCATTACATATTATTACATCATGACGCGTGAAGGGGGTAATAGGATGTATTTGATCACTGCATAGTCATCAATTATGAGAACAGGCATCCCTAAGTCTCTTGTATGAATGGAATGTTAGTGTGCATGCGTGACCACTGCTTAATTTACTTCTATCATACGGATGTAGATAGACGTCTACAGCACTATCTCTGGCATGCTCATAGATATGAAGGGGACAGCAGCATAAACAGTAAGCTCAGTGGCTGCTTCATTACGTAAGGGACATAGAAGGTACCTAGAATCAGATCCCTGTCAATCAGGCACTTATCAAATATCTTGTGAATTATTTGCAATCTTTGGGAAACCCATTCACCTCATTTATTGCACAGACAAGACAGACAGGATTACTATGGACGTTAACAGCTCTATAGATAAAATCACTTAACACCTATCATAGATCTACTACTGACAATAGAATAAGTTATAGCTTATCTCTTCTCCCTCCCTGCATAGAGCATGCCTAGAAAACTCTCCCATAGACTTCAATGAGTCATCTCCAGACTATTGCTGATTATGCTGTAAAATATGTCACTAAAAGCTCAAGGAAGATGGCAGCCCCCATAATCATGTGTAGAAAACAGAATAAAAAAATCTACAACCTGAAAATAGGAACAGATTAGAAAAAAAATATATATTTCACTGGCTATTTTCATCTGGCTTTAAGAAATAAATAAAAATGGTGAAACAGGTTTGCCAACAACATCAACTTATTCCCTATTCACAGGATGTTCAACCACAGGGTGTAAGACATCCCTGTTGCACAAGAACACTGCTGTTCCATTAATTCCTATGAAACTGTTGGAGATAGCCTAAATATAGTATTCAGCTTTGTCCGGCAGTCCCATAGAAATTAAGTATGCCTGTTCAACTGTTGCTCCATTGAAATGGGGTTGCAAGGCATGTCTCCTTTCATGATAATGGATAAGTTGCCATTGTGGGCAAACCCCATTCAGCAACCAATTTGACAACTTTGGTGAAAAGCAGAGCAGCCACTATGTAAGGCCATAGCCTTATTCCCTGCTGCTTATCTGGTATACTGGCCATAAATATAACAATTATTGTTAATGATTAAAACATTTTTAACAGTATTCATAGTACTACTTTCATGGTACTGTTGGCTAAAGCAATCAATTGTTGGCACTCAGCATTTCTTTTAGAGTATGCTTTCTCCAAATGGACTTTCTATTTCAAATCTTGTCACCAAGATATGTAGTGCACATCCTCTATGGGGCAAATCTTTATACTGATTGCCAGTTTGACAAATTACAGATTTTTTTATTATTATGAGCATAAACATCCATAATTTATTAGTTTTAAAGTATTTTTCATAATTTTGTATGTGCTTGAATTTATTGTTTATTTAGTAATTTAGACACAGTCAAAGATTTCATTTGCATGCAAAGCTATTTTTCTCATTATAAGTCAGTGGCATGTATTGGGCTTTTCTGGTGTCCATTGTGTGGTCCATCAAAGCATCGTGGCTTCCATTATAAATGGAAGCCACAATGGAAGCCACAAACAAAGATGTGAACAGAGCCTTGCATGAATATTATTTTTTGCATCTTAATTATTAAAGTATACCGACTGTCAAGAAGCTGTTTAGATTTATCAGACATTCAGCATACATCAGTCCCAGACCTGACTAATTTCTCTAAAGGTTAAAGGATTTTTCTGGCAGATATTTTTTTTAATTAAAGGGGTTGTCCATTTTCCGCAAAAGTTTTCCAATTTTCCAATATACTTTGTGATGGACAGTCCTTGGTCATGTGATAGACACACAAGTGCAGATCGCTACAGTTGCAACTCAATAATCAGATATCTGCCTTGTAAGGACAGCAAGCAGATATCTAGAAAAATGTGAGGAATTCATACAGAAAGTACAGTCATGGCCAAAAGTTTTGAGAATGATGCAAATATTAATTTTTACAAAGTCTACTGCTTCAGTTTTTCTAATGGCAATTTGCATATACTCCAGAATGTTATAAAGAGTGATCAGCTTAACAGCAATTACTTGCAAAGTCAATATTTGCCTAGAAAATGAACTTTATCCCCCGAAACACATTTCAACATCATTGCAGCCCTGCCTTAAAAGGACCACCTAACATCGTTTCAGTGATTGCTCCATTAACACAGGTGTGGGTGTTCATGAGGACAGGGCTGGAGATCAATCTGTCATGATTAAGTAAGAATGACACCACTGGACACTTTAAAAGGAGGCTGGTGCTTGCCATCATTGTTTCTCTTCTGTTAACCATGGTTATCTCTAAAGAAACACGTGCAGTCATCATTGCACTGCACAAAAATGGCCTAACTGGGAAGAGTATTGCAGCTAGAAAGATTGCACCTCAGTCAACAATCTATCGCATCATCAAGAACTTCAAAGAGAGAGGTTCCATTGGTGCCAAAAAGGCTCCAGGGCGCCCAAGAAAGACCAGCAAGAGGCAGGACCGTCTCTTAAAAGTGTTTCAGCTGTGGGATCGGGCTACCAGCAGTGCAGAGCTTGCTGAGGAATGGCAGCAGGCAGGTGTGAGTGCATCTGCACGCACTGTGAGGCGGAGACTCTTGGAGCAAGGCCTGGTCTCAAGGAGGGCAGCAAAGAAGCCACTTCTCTCAAGAAAAAACATCAGGGACAGACTGATATTCTGCAAAAGGTACAGGGAGTGGACTGCTGAGGACTGGGGTAAAGTCATTTTCTCTGATGAATCCCCTTTTCGATTGTTTGGAACATCTGGAAAACAGCTTATTCGGAGAAGAAGAGGTGAGCGCTACCACCAGTCTTGTCTCATGCCAACTGTAAAGCATCCTGAAACCATTCATGTGTGGGGTTGCTTCTCAGCCAAGGGAATCGGCTCTCTCACAGTCTTGCCTAAAAACACAGCCATGAATAAAGAATGGTACCAGAATGTCCTCCAAGAGCAACTTCTCCCAACCGTCCAAGAGCAGTGTGGCGCTCAACAATGCCTTTTCCAGCATGATGGAGCACCTTGCCATAAAGCAAAGCTGATAACTAAATGGCTCAGGGAACAAAACATAGAGATTTTGGGTCCATGGCCTGGAAACTCCCCAGATCTTAATCCCATTGAGAACTTGTGGTCAATCATCAAGAGACGGGTGGACAAACAAAAACCAACAAATTCAGACAAAATTAAAGCATTGATTCTGCAAGAATGGACTGCTATCAGTCAGGATTTGGTCCAGAAGTTGATTGAGAGCATGCCAGGGAGAATTGCAGAGGTCCTGAAGAAGAAGGGTCAACACTGCAAATATTGACTTGCTGCATTAACTCATTCTAACTGTCAATATAAGCTTCTGTTACTCATAATATGAATGCAATTATATTTCTGTATGTGATAAAAACATCTGACAAACACACATAAAAACCAGAGGGCAGCAGATCATGTGAAAATATAATATTTGTGTCATTCTCAAAACTTTTGGCCATGACTGTATATTGAAAAATTGTATAACGTTTCATTATACAAACAATAATGTTTATTTGCTGAAACTGGACAACGCCTTGAGGCCGGGGGCCCCACGTTGCGAAAACGCTGCAGTGAAAACTGCGGCATTTTACAGTACCTGCAAAGTGGATGGGATTCTGGCTAATACTATCCACATATTGCAGAAAAATATCTACAGCTGAAATGCTGCAATTTCAAAAACCATTGTGTTCCTGTAAATCGCAGCATGTCAATTAAACCTACGAAAACGCTGGCGTTTTCCGTATAGGTATAATAGGGACAAGCCCTGCCGATATGTATCCCCACATTATTTTTCACAATGCGTTTTGGCTGAGGTTCACTACGTGGGGCTTTAGCTTTAAAGATTGTTCAATGTGGCATAACACAACAAAAAAAATGTGATACTCACCTCAGTGATCTCCAAGTTCCAGTGGTGCACTTTTTCTATTCTGCCTCCCCAGGACTTGTACTGGGGGGGCGTTCCTCAAAGCTGAGGGTCATCACTGGGCTGTGAAATGCCCCCTCTCTCTGTAGTAGTCTATAGCGCTGTACTGTCAGAGGGGGCATTCCTTACTGCACGGCGATGACGCTGGGCTGTGAGGAACGCCCTCCCAGTACAAGTCTATGAACGAGAACTGTCAGGGAGGGCGTTCCTCACAGCGCAGCTAAACTGTCAGGAACGCCTTTCTGACAGTAAACCGTGAAACTTGCACCACAGATATCTCCAGCCCCGGGGCACATACCGGGAAAGCCGGCAGTGCGCTGAATTCAGCGCGCTGTCGGCTTTCTAGCGGTATGTAAAACCACATGTGCCTGAAAACATGAAAGGTTCTCTTTAAAGTCACTACTAGCTGGCCCGGTGCTAATGATAGCAGTAGCTTATAGTCACTAGCTGGACCCAGTGGTAATGATGGAGATGGGTGTTGCGGAGAATTTCTGACTGGGGACTGGTTTAGCTGTTTTGATGATACCTATTAAATACACAATCAAACATAATTCAAGAATGAGGTGCAAATACAATGGAGTAGATTTATTAAGCAATCCATATGCCAGTCTTAAAAAGACCCTTAGGCTCTGTCATTTTAATAAATCAGGCGCACATACTGTATGTGTGGCAGTATGGAAATCTACAACAGTCGGGAAATATTGTAGATTTCCTGTATAATTCATGTAGAGAAAGTGATGCGCGAGATGCAGAACGCCCCCCAATGTTTTGTTTCATGGGAGCTTTAACAGAATTTCTGCTTTATGAGTAAGATTTTACTATCTATCCACTTTTTTTTAACATATTGGCCACAAAACAACAAATATTATGGCAAACTGGTTTTTAATATCCCCATGTTATATAGTTGCATATTTCTGAGGTCAAAGGGACTACATTTGGCTCAGATGCAATACATATATAAAGTAAGCAAATATTTACTTTGCTTGCTAGTTGGCAGAGTCACCTGACTGGTATTCTGCATTTGCTTCTGTTGTGCATATGTCATGTGTCTAATAGTATTCTGGCGTTAAGGATCATATGGTTCATGGTTTGAAGCACAGGAAGCAAGGTTCCCTTAGCATGGTGTTGACATTACAGAGGCACACCTGTGTTGGAGAAGCTATCCAGTATATCTCCAGAAGGAGCGTTATTGAGGAATGGGGAGGAGGGCACCTCAGGAATGTGCCTTGGGCAATTTAACTCCTCCCTTTCTTAATCCTCCACGCCAGACTTTGTTTTTATCATTAAGCCTTTGCCAATCAGTCTCTTATATACATAACATGTTTATTGGCTGCTTTGTCTTGTGTTCTACAAAGATATTGATTTATAATGCAAAGTTCTTTCATGTTTATGAGTCTGTCTCCCATTTTACAGATGATTCCTCTTCAAAACAAAGTGATTCACAAAAGCCCATTTAGGGGGATCTAGAGAACTATACATACATACATATATGTAGCAGTAGTAGTACGGCTGTTTAAAGGGAACCTGAAAAGGTTTTTCCTGCAGTCAAAACTGCGAGCAGCATGAAATGCTGACCAGCTCCCTAATAATTCTATTTTATTCTGAAATGTTGTGGTATTTGAGAAAAATCAAATGAGCCAAGAAAGTGGTGAAATAGGTAGGGAGCTGCATCTGTGACTCTTAAACTAAAACAGCATGAATCTCCTGACAGGTTCCCTTTAAGAATGTTTGCCATTCTATCTCAGTTTCTAGTATTTTTTTGACAGCAACAGCAGTCAGCAGTGCTTTTATTCCTTTCATAAATACAGAAACCCTGACAGAAACTTGATAGATGCCAATAACTAATAACTGGATACTGTAGTTGTCATGACTCCATTATAAATGGAACACATGACACTAGTGTGAACCTTGTCTTAGTGAATCCCATCCACACATCGAGGAAAAATACCCAAAAACCCGTTGCGTATGTCACAGCATGTCAATTATACCTATGGAAATGCTGGTGGTTTCCCTATAGGTATAATTGAAGCAGAAAGTTTTTCCCGCAGCGCTTTTTGGCTGTGGCCACCTACGTGGGGCCTTAGCAATAAGCTGGGTTGACACGGAACATAATTTTATTAATTGCAGTAATGCCTAGCATCTTTACTATGCATTTCAACTGTAAGCAAAAGGCTATCCAATTGAAAACCTCTGTTTTATTGGCATAGTAAAATATGCTACTCACAAACTCCATTGGTTAGACAGTACAACTCATGTGCTCCCATTTGTCACACAACAGGTTTTCCGCTCTTGTAGGCTTTATGGTGCTGTACGGAGGCTGTTGTGTAATGATGGCCCTATGACTCCTATTTTGGGCAATCCAGACATTCCAGCTGCACTACACTCCTCTTTTCTCTCCCATACTGTGGGCCAGCCTACCCTCAGATTCCATCAGGTGACCTTGTCCTCCTCCCTTCTTCCCTGCTTTGAGTTACTCACCCCAGATTCAAACCCTGACTCCATCTCCTCCCACTGGCAGTATGCCCATCTATCTCACTTTTATACCACTCTTAAACCGTCTCATAATCTTCATAGGGTGTTGTTGCCTTTTGAACGATTGTGCCTCTCACCCAGTGTTCCAGCTCATATTGTCTCGCTTGTCTATGGCATGCTAATAGAGGGCTCCAATACTTGCTTGTCAGCGTTTGCGAGTGGCTGGGAGAGGGAATTGGGGGTCTCGTTCTCGCCAGATGTGTGGTCATCGGCTTTCCAGGCATGCCACAAATTCACCATGTCTTGCAAGGCGCAAGAAACGAACTATGAGATCCTCTCTCGGTGGTATAGTGTCCCCTCTGTCCTCCATTAGATGTACCCCTCCACATCAGACCGATGCTGGAGATGTAACGTTGACCGGGATACGATGACACACGTTTGGTGGGGATGTACACTCCTACGCACCTTCTGGTCAGATGTTTGCCGAATTATTCGAATGATCACTAGAATCGCTCTGGATGATGACCCTGCTCCCCTCCTCCTCTCCATTTTCCCGCAAAAGTTCAGGAAGCATACCCATAGACTGTTAGGCTTCCTGTTAATTGCAGCGCGGTCCGTTATCCCTAGACTGTGGAAATCCCCAATGCCCCCCTTTCTGTTGTCTTGGCTTCAGGAGGTCTTGCGCATTTGCAGCATGGAAGGCTTGGTTGTGGAGTTGAAACATCACAATAGAGCCCATCAACACACATGGCTCCTATGGAACCACTTCTATTACTCTGCCGAGTTTCAGTCTGCCATCCCCTCTGTACCTTCATAACCTTTCCTTTGCTTTTCTTTATTCTTCTCCTGTTCTCTTTCTGTTGATATGATGTATACCTGCCTTGTTTTTGTTATTGGATCTACTGTTTGAATCTGCTGCGACAGAGCCTTTGTTATTCCCTCCCGCCCTCAGTCCTCCCTGTTACCCACCTGATGTACCCTGTTCTCCCCGCTACTCCCGCCCCCTTTCCCTAACCCCCCTTCTTCTGTTGGTATTATGTTGTGATATATTTACTGTTTTTCAACAAAAACTTTAAGAAAAATTCTTAATGAAAAAAAAAAAAAAAATGCTACTCATTGATGCTATTAAAAAAGCATGCAGTTATTAAATGGGTTGTCTGGGATAAATTGATATCACTAATCTAAGCTGATCGCTAATCTAAGCAGTAGAGATGGCACTCCATCTGTACTACGCAGGCATCGGAGGCACCTCCGGCCTGTGCACACGCCGGCAGAGGTGCCATCTCTACTGTGCAGGCGTCGGAGGCACCTCTGGCCTGCACACAAGTCGGCAGAGTCAAAGAAGAGGAGCTGTCCCACAGAAGGAAGTCTGGAAGGAAGACAGGTAAGTATGATGGAGTGGGGGGTGGGGGGGTGGGCTGAGTTAGTTGGGAAGAGCTAGTAGTGGGAGGCATAGCTAAGGAGACAGGGAAGGGGTGTGAGAGAAAAAGGGGAGGGGGAGTGAGAGGGAGATAGTGTGAGTCAGCCTACAACTACCATGATGCATTGCATTAGCATGTAAACAAATGCAGAAGATGCCAGAAGCTCCCAGAGAAACCCAGAAATCACTCCAAACACTGTTAAAGGTATTTGGGTGCATTTATTAACCTATTAATAGCACTAACAGACCTTTTTAGAAAAAAGGTTTTTTGCTCAGAAAACCCCTTTCACCACTTCCGGACCACCCATAGACTATATACGTCCGGATAGTGGCTTCCTTGTTCTGCAATTCTGGAAATTACCCTTTCGGAGAGGAAAAACCTTTTTTAAAAGTTTTTTAGTAGCACTTTGTGCTATTAAACAAAAAAAAATGAAAAGTGAAAAACAGACAAGTTTTCCCTCTTCTTTTGTTTATATTTAACCGGATATAAAAAAAAATATTAAAATACACGCAAAAATAAAAACAACATAAAAATAAAGCCCTGTGTCACCAAGAAAGGAGGCAGAAATTAGTTGAATAACCCAAATGATAAAAATGTTACATCCCTCAAAACCGCACATACAAAATACCCAAAAATATGTCTGAACCTGGACCAGAAATAGGCCCGGTACTGAAGTGCTTACATTTCTTTATCAAATAAATAATTGTAAATTATTATTGCATATGTCTGAGTACTGTTTGTTGATGAATCAATGATTTGTGAGGATTTAATGTATTCTTAAAAATTTTTAACAAGCGTTTTCAGTGGTAATATACTGCACTAAAAAAATATTTCACTGTAATCTTAACCCCTTGGCGCCACTGCCAATGTTTCTGATCCATGCCTTCCAAGAGTGATGACTTGCTAAAAGCTTGTTTTTTGCAGGACAAGTTGTGTTTTTTTTAATTGCATCATTTATGTACCATATAATGTACAGTATTGAGAAACTCGAAAAAAAAAAAAAAAATATAGGATGGAATGCAATTCCAAGACAGTGCAATACTGCCAATATTGTGTTTTCTTTCTTTTTAAAAAGTTCAAAAAGCATGTACCCCAGCATTGTACCTGTATAAACTGGAGCTCTAGAACCATGCTGTTTTTCCACACATTGATCATTTTTATTCCATTTTAATTGGAAGGTAAGCTAAACAATAAACAGCAATAGTTGCATTGTGCTTTTTTACTGGTTTCACTGGCCTAGATACTATAAGTAAATTTAATTGTAAAGTGCAATGAATAGTGTGTGGTGTTGTGGGACTGTTACCTGTGGGAAGCACTATTAGGCCACTATTAATGTAATATTGCCTCCCTCACACAGGTAACAGCATTAGTTATAGATACACACCCTTCAGAAAATTCATCAATATCAGATATGTTGGGGTCTGAATTCCAGAACGGGTGCCAAACAGGATTGAAGGGGCCACTGCATTACATCCTCTTCTCAGTGATGTCACATCCATTAAAAAAATAGATGTTTCACATCTCAGTCTCATTCAAGAGGGAATGAACTGCAATAGCATGCACAGCTGTTATGCTCTATACAGCACTCTTCCTGGCATCCAGTAATGCTGATCCTGTAGTAGTTGGTAATGCTTAAATTTTTGGCTTCATACAGCCATCCAGTCTCAACTTTGTCTTTAGTCTTAAATTAATTTACTTTGTTTAGTGGTGCTGTTGCTCTCTGTGAATGTCAGTTCAATGATAGATATCATTGCATCTAAAATATGTAATTTGTGACTATACATTTTGCTTTGGGCATCAACAATATAAGGTAAACCCATGGCTAGGATGTAAACCCAAGAAGCACACAGCGACATACAACCCTCCATGCTGTAAAATTGACCTTCTATACAAAGTCTGTGTTTACTGTCTACAGTTAATGTTACAAAAAGTATACCTTTTGCATACCAGTACCGGGCCATGGATCACCTGGTACTGGGCCGCAGGTTTGGGTGCAGTCAGTGATGGTAAAGCCGAGGTGCGGCCTGTAAATGTTCCCCACCACCACCTCCACTCTGCTAGGGGTTAATAACATTACTTATGTGTGGGGGGGGGCTATTACCTGTGGAGGGGGGGCTATTACCTGTGGAAGGGGCACTGTTACTTGTGGGATGGCCCTTAAATTGTTTCAAATGGAAAATACAGGCGCATCCTGACAATTAGTGCATACACATATGTTATACAGTGGGGAAAAAAAGTATTTAGTCAGCCACCAATTGTGCAAGTTCTCCCACTTAAAAAGATGAGAGAGACCTGTAATTGACATCATAGATAGACCTCAACTATGAGAGACAAAATGAGAAAACAAATCCAGAAAATCACATTGTCTGATTTTTAAAGAATTTATTTGCAAATTATGGTGGAAAATAAGTATTTGGTCAATAACAAACGTTCATCTCAATACTTTGTTATATATCCTTTGTTGGCAATGACAAAGGTCAAACGTTTTCTGTAAGTCTTCACAAGGTTGGCACACACGGTTGCTGGTATGTTGGCCCTTCTTCCATGCAGATCTCCTGTAGAGCAGTGATGTTTTGGGGCTGTCGCTGAGCAACACAGACTTTCAACTCCCTCCAAAGGTTTTCTATGGGGATGAGATCTGGAGACTGGCTACGCCACTCCAGGACCTTGAAATGCTTCTTACGAAGCCACTCCTTCGTTGCCCTGGTGGTGTGCTTGGGATCATTGTCATGCTGAAAGACCCAGCCACGTTTCATCTTCAATGCCCTTGCTGATGGAAGGAGGTTTGCACTCAAAATCTCACGATACATGGCCCCATTCATTCTTTCATGTACACGGATCAGTCGTCCTGGTCCCGTTGCAGAGAAACAGCCCTAAAGCATGATGTTGCCACCTCCATGCTTCACAGTAGGTATGGTGTTCTTTGGATGCAACTCAGCATTCACTCTCCTCCAAACACGACGAGTTGTGTTTCTACCAAACAGTTATACTTTGTTTTCATTTGACCATATGACATTCTCCCAATACTCCAAATGCTCTCTAGCAAACTTCAGACGGGCCCGGATATGTACTGACTTAAGCAGGGGGACACATCTGGCACTGCAGGATCTGAGTCCCTGGCGGCGTAGTGTGTTACTGACGGTAGCTTTTGTTACGTTAGTCCCAGCTTTCTGCAAGTCATTCACTAGGTCCCCCCCGTGTGGTTCTGGGATTTTTTCTCACCGTTCTTGTGATCATTTTGACCCCACGGAGTGAGATCTTGCGTGGAGCCCCTGATCGAGGGAGATTATCAGTGGTCTTGTATGCCTTCCATTTTCTAATTATTGCTCCCACAGTTGATTTCTTCACACCAAGCTGCTTGCCTATTGCAGATTCAGTCTTCCCAGCCTGGTGCAGGTCTACAATTTTGTTTCTGGTGTCCTTCCACAGCTCTTTTGTCTTCACCATAGTGGAGTTTGGAGTGTGACTGTTTGAGGTTGTGGACAGGTGTCTTTTATACTGATAACAATTTCAAACATATGCCATTACTACAGGTAATGGGTGGAGGACAGAGGAGCCTCTTAAAGAAGAAGTTACAGGTCTGTGAGAGCCAGAAATCTTGCTTGTCTGTAGGTGACCAAATACTTATTTTCCACCATAATTTGTAAATAAATTCTTAAAAAATCAGACAATGTGATTTTCTAGATATGTTTTCTCATTTTGTCTCTCATAGTCGAGGTCTACCTATGATGTCAATTACAGGCCAGCCTCATCTTTTTAAGTGGGAGAACTTGCACAATTGGTGCCTGTCTAAATACTTTTTTTCCTCACTGTATATACAGTTATAACTGCATTCAGATCTGGGGCCACAAGTATCTTCACACCACCGTTATTTAATGTCCATTGCTTTCATCTGTCACATTAGTATTGCAGTGTATAGTGTGAGCAATCAGAGCCCATAGGGTTCAAGGTCCCTAAGGGGTCTGATCATAAAAGTAAAAGAAAAAAAATAAGTTTTTTAAAGTATAAAAAAACACAAAAAATATAAAAGTTCAAATCACCCCCCTTTCCCTAGATCACATATAAAAATAAATAAACAATAATAAACATAAACACTTTAGGTGTCCCCACGCTCCAAAATGTCCGAACTATTAAAATATTAAAATATTTCTCCCATATGGTGAACGGCATAGCGGGGAAAAAAATCAAAATGGCCAAATGGCTGTTTTTTCAACTTTTTGCCTCCTATAAAAAAATGGAATAAAAAGTGATCAAACCATCAGACCTTCCCCAAAATGGTATCACTAAAAATGCCATCTTGTCCCGTGTAAAAAGACGCAATACACAGCTTTATACACATAAATATAAAAAGTTACAGGTGTCACAATATGGTGACACAAATTTTTTTTTGTATTTTGCAAAGTTTGAAATTTTTTAAAAGGTATCAAAACATTACAAATACTGTATAAATTTGGTATCTCTGCAATTGTACTTACCCGCAGAATACAAGTAACTGGTCATTTTTACCATATAGTGAATGCCGTAAAAATTAAACCCATAAGAAATTGGCGTAAATGGTTTTTTTTCCAATTCCATCTCATTCAGAATTTTTTTCCAGCTGCCCAGTACATTGTATAGGATATTGAATGGTGCCACTACAAAGTACAATTTGTCCCGCAAACAAAAAGCCATTATATGATTCTGTGAACTGAAAAATGAAAAAGTTATGGCTCTTGGAACGGGGGAAGGGAAAAATGGAAATGCAAAAACGAAAATTGGCTGTGGTATGAAGGGGTTAAGGGGGATGGCAGACTTGTTTGCTTGTTGCACTTTATTTATGATGCATTTGTGCCTTTTTTTCCAGGTGTTTTTCTTCCCTTGCCACTTTCGTTTTTAGCGAGGAAAGTTCAGTTACTTTTCTACTTATAACTTGCGTCCAGGGACACACCTTCCATGAGGTGACCTGAGGCAATGGAATGGAATAAACTCAGGGGTGGCATTTTTTTTTATTGCAATAAGCAGCTGCCGATACTTTTTACTCACCTGTCCATGCTCCTGTATAGGCCGCCATCCGCTGCAGCCTTTAGGTAGCACTGCACTTACGTCACATTGCTGAAGAACGCCGGGACGCTATGTAAAAAATCTCCCATTACTCTGGCTGGTGTGTGTGTGTGTGTGTAAAAAAAAAAAAAAAAAAAAAAAGGGGGAAAAGGGGTCATACTTTGCGTGGGGGTCAGGGCCGGTTTTAGACAAAGTGGGGCCCTGGGCAAAAATTCAAAGCGGGGCCCCAAATGCTGATATGCAAACAACACCATCGTCTTCCAGTGACAGCCCCTATAATAACGCCTCCTTTCTGCCAACAAAAAAGTAATAACAAGCCCTATTTTACCACACACAATTCAAATGAACACCTTTGTACCACCTATTAGATTTTTGCACCCAGTCATCAGTTATTATAGCACCTCCTTATAAATAATAGTCTCTGCTTATAAATAATATTACACCTGTATCAGTAATGGCTCCCTTATAAATGATAAATAGTGCCTTGTATCAGTAATATCCCCCTTATCAGTAACAGTCACCCTGTAAAAATAATACTGCTCCCTTAAAAATAATAGCCCCCTCATAAATAATAGTTACCCTTATAAATAATAGTCCTCATTATCACTAATAGCCCCCTTTATAAATAAGCCCACTTAACAATTATACCCCCCTTATAAATAGTTCCCCTCTTATAAATAATAGTTCCCCCTTATAATAGCCCCCTCATACTTAAGTTTCCCAATTATATATAGTAGCCCACCCTTATATATAATAGTTTTCCGTTATACAGTGTCGGACTGAAGGGCCTTAGGCCCACCAGAGGATCTTGTTCTGGGGCCCCACCCAACAGCTTCCTGCTAATAGCCTACACCACGGCTCCTTCACTGAAGTCTTACATATGTGCTGACTATCTGGTGTTACTGAGTATGTTCCCCATATAGTCAGCCCCTATAGTACTGTGCAAGCCCCAATAACTCCATGGCCGGTTCATGCACAGTACTGTATGGGGAATGACATGGCCATGGAGCACTACATGTATGTGCAAGATTATAGGGAGGGAGCTGTGATGCTGACATAGCACACAGGGCTGCCAGCAGGAATTGTGAGCCCCCCCCCCCACAGTATAATGCTCTACATGGTATATAATGCTCCACAGTATAAAATGCTCTCCTGAGCCCTCCAGTTTCCCCACATGGTATATAATGCTCCACAGTGACCCCACACAGTATAAAATGCTCCCCTGAGCCCCCCATTGTGGTCCCACATGGTTTGTAAGGCTCCACACAGTATAATACTCCCCAGCAGCCCCACACAATATAATATGCTCCATACAGTATAATATGCACCCCACAATGCCCCCCCAGTATAATGCTCCACAGTGGCCTAACACAGTATATGTTCCCCACAGTCCCCCCCAGTATAATGCTCTACAATGGCCCCACAGAGTATAATATGCTCCCGAAAAGCCCCACACAATATAATACACTCCAAAGTGGCCCCACACAGTATAACAGGCTCCCCACACTGTCCATTCCCCCAGTATAAAGCTCCACAGTGGTCCATAGTATAATATGCTCCCCAGAGGGCCCCCGCTAGTATAATGCTCCACAGTGCCCCCTCCAGTATTTTGCTCCACAGTGGTCCCATGCAATATATTATGCTCCCCAGAGCGTCCCCCCAGTATAATGTTCCACAGTAGGCCCCACGCAGTATAATATGCTCCCCAGAGGGCCCCCTAGTATAATGCTCATTAGTCCCCCCCAAATAATGCCCCACAGTGGCGCCACGCAATATAATATGCTCTGCTGATGCCCCCCCAGAATAATGCTCCACAGTGACCCCACTCAGTATAACATGCTTCAGAATGGCCTCCACACAGTATAATATACTGCCCAGAGAGGTTTCCCCAGTATAATACTCACAGTGGCCCAAAACAGTATAATATGCTCTTCAGAGCCCCCCCCCCAGTATAATGCTCCACAGTGGCCCAAAACAGTATAACATGCTCTCCAGAGCCCCCCCCCAGTATAATGCTCCATGGTGGCCTCGCACAGTATAATATACTGGGGGGCCCCTCTGGAGAGCATATTATACTGTGTGGGGCCACAGTGGAGCATTATACTGGGGGGGGCTCTGGAGAGCATATTATACGGTGTGGGGCCACTGTGGAGCATTATACTGGGGGGGGCCCTCTGGAGAACATGTTATATTCTGCGGGGCCTCTATGGAGTATTATAAAGTGGGGGGGCTCTGGAGAGCATGTTATATTCTGTGGGGCCACTTTGGAGCATTATACTGGGGGGCCCTCTGGAGAGCATAATGCTCCAAAGTGGCCCCACAGAATATAACATTATCTCCAGAGGCCCCCCCCACACACACACATTATAATTCACACATTATAATTTTCCACAGAGGCCCCACAGAATATAACATGCTATCCAAAGGGGCCCCTTCTCCAGTATAATGCTCCACAGTGGCCCCCCAGTATAATATGCTATCCAGAGGGGGCCCCCAGTATAATGCTCCACAGGGGCCCTACAGTGCTATTATTATATTATATTCTGGGGTCTCTTCAGACCCCAGAGTATAATAATCGAAGGCCCGGGGTAAGTAAGGTAAAATAACAAACAGTTATACTCACCTTGTTCTTACCTCTGCTGGGCCTCCTCGCGCTGCTCCGCTGTCCCCGCCGGCGACCGCTTCTTCTTCTCTGCGGCTGACGTCACGCCTTTGTGGACGTCACCGCTGAGGCCTGTGATTAGGCCTCAGCGATTACGTGAGGCACGCCCCACGTGACCGCTGAGGCCAGGCCTCAGCGCCTCAGCAGTGATGTCCGGAACGCCAGAAGATGACGTCGGATGCCAAGGACAGGTGAGTAAAAATGTTTGTTATTTTTACTCATCTCGGTCCCTTTCTGTTATTGCTTTGGCCGGGCCTGACTCCGGGATCCGGAGTCATCAGGTTCCGGATCCCGGGGGCCCCTTTGGGGACGGGGCCCTGGGCAATTGCCCAGTTTGCCCCCCCCTAACGCCGGCCCTGGTGGGGGTCATAAATAGGGGGATCATATGCTGTATTGGGGGGGATAAAAAAAGGGGGGTCAGATACTGTATGGGGGCCATAAGATTCTGTGGAGGTGGCATAAGAAAGGGGTCATACACTGTGGGGGTGGGGCATAAAAAGCAGGTTCATATATTGTGAAGGAGCAAAAAAAAGGGGGTCATATACCGTGTGGAGGGGGGAAAAAAAGGGGACCATATACCATGTGGGAGACTAAAAAAAAGGGGATCATATACCTTGTGGTGGGCCAAAAAAAGGGGGTCATATACTGCGTGGAGGGCCAGAAAAAGGTAGTCTTATACTGTGTGATGTGAGGAGCCAGAAAAAGGGGTCATATACAGTGTGTGGGGGGGGCAGAAAAAGGAGGTTGTTATACTATGGGTGGTATTATACTATGTGAGGGCCAAATAAAAGGATTTTTTGGTCTGCCAATGGGGGGGGGCTTTTCCTAATTAGGGGGACTCCATCATGCAACCAAAGAATTGGGGGGGGGCACCTTTATATAGTTCGCCTCAGGCAGCAGAGAGGCTAATTTCACCCCTGCTTATGCCATATTTAAAAAGGCGCAAATGCAATCCAGTACATGGGCAGTGTAAAATCACAATTCCATTTGGTACATTTTGCACAAAATGTATCACGCAAGTGTGCCATGTATCAAGAAACTGTGCCACTACCTACAAAGCACAAAGCTGTGAAGTGGTGAAGCTAGCGCAAAAAAAAAAAATTAATAAAAAAGCAATTGGAAGTTTTTATGCCTTACAAATTGCAACTTTTTATGCCTTGTATACCAGAAAACTGCCTTACAAGGCATAATAAATCCGCCATATGTGCTTCTTTTGCTACCAGAAAAATGAAGCATGTAATCTAGGATGCCTCACTTTGCAAAAGTGGCTCCATTTTCATTGACTTCCAAATTTAGGCATCTTGTGATGATGTTAATAAATCACCTCAAAGTGGTGGGGCACTCAGTTACCTGCACAGGACATAGCCCATATAATGGCTTACCGACCAGAAGTCAAATACTGAAAGCCAGTGGCGTAGCTAGCGGGGAAGGGGGGGGCAGAGGGAGTGGCTGTCCCGGGCCCACTGACTCTGTGGGGCCCACCCCGGGGCTGCCATTAATACATCTTTTACTTTTAACTAGATCGGTGTCTACAGACACCGATCTAGTTAAAACGATTCCTGCAACTTGACTGTCTTGTAAACCGCAAGCCACTTCAGGCCTGTGGTTTACAAGACACCGAGACCACAGACAGACGTCTGCTTCTCGGCACAGGTGGGTGCGATGATTTAACAACATCGTGCCTCCTGCGCTGAGACACAGACGTCCTGTGCGTGGACAGGGAGGAGGCGGCAGCTCCATTCATCAAAGTATCGCAGGTAGGTGAGTATAACTTTTTTTTTTGTTTTAGCTTAGTTGTGGGTATTTTAATAGTATAAGGGGTTGTTGGGAGGGGTTTATAACTATAAGGGAAGTGGCATTATGAACATAAGGGCGGTCATTTATATAAGGCTTATTAGGGGCATTATAAATACAAGGAGGGAGGTTATTTATATAAGGGACTATCAGGGGGCATCATTTATACAGGGCCGGCGTTAGGGGGGGGGCAAACTGGGCAACATCGGAGTCAGGAACGGCCATATCGATAACAGAAAGGGACCCAGCGTCATGTGCCGCAGGGTCCCTTTCCAAGGTGAGTAAAAATAACAAACATTTTTGCACACCTGTCTTTGCGTCCGACGTCATCTGCTGGCATTCCAGACATCACCGGTCACGTGGGACGTGCGTCACATAACCGCTGAGGCCTAATCACAGGCTTCAGCGGTGACGTCCACAACGCGTGATGTCAGTCGCAGAGAAGAGGAAGCCGGCGGGGATAAAGGAGCAGCGCGAGGAGGCCCATAAGAGGTAAGACAAGGTGAGTATAACTGTTTGTTATTTTCCCTTACCTCCCCCGGGCCTTCGATAATTATACTGTGGGGTCTGAAGAGACCCCAGAGTATAATATAATAATAGCACTAAGGGAGTCTGTGAGGCCACTGTGGAGCATTATACTGGGGGGGGGGGGCCCT
Organism: Leptodactylus fallax; assembly: GCA_947044405.1. Classification (NCBI taxonomy): domain Eukaryota; kingdom Metazoa; phylum Chordata; class Amphibia; order Anura; family Leptodactylidae; genus Leptodactylus; species Leptodactylus fallax. The sequence continues at coordinate 9,444,959 of CAMRHE010000024.1, forward strand.
CTGGATAGCATATTATACTGTGTAGGGCCACTGTGGAGCATTATACTGGGGGGCCCCCTCTGGATAGCATATTATACTGTGTGGGGTCACTGTGGAGCATTATATTGGGGAGGGGGCCCTCTGGATAGCATATTATACTGTGTGGGGCCACTGTGGAGCATTATACTGGGGAGGGGTCCCTCTGGATAGCATATTATACTGTGTGGGGCCACTGTGGAGCATTTAACTGGGGGGCCGCTCTGGATAGCATATTATACTGTATGGGGCCTCTGTGGAACATTATAATGTGGGGGGCTCTGGAGAGCATGTTATATTCTCTGGGGCCACTTTGGAGCATTATACTGGGGGGCCCCCTCTGGATAGCATATTATACTGTGTGGGGCCACCGTGGAACATTATACTATGGGGGGCCCCTCTGGAGTGCATATTATACTGTTTTGTGCCACTGTGGAGCATTATACTGGGGGAACCCCTCTGGGCAGTATATTATACTGTGTGGAGGCCATTGTGGAGAATGTTATACTGTGTTAGGCCACTGTGGAGCATTATACTGGGGGGGCACTGTGGGATGCATATTATACTGTATAGAGCATATTATATTGTGTGGGGCTGCTGGGGAACATATTGTACTGTCTGGGGCCACTAAGAGGTAGTATACTGTGTGGAGCCTTATATACCATGTGGGGCCACTATGGTGGGCTCAGGGGAGCATTTTATACTGTGTGGGACCACTGTAGAGCATTATATACCATGTGGGGAAACTGTGGAGGATTCAGGGGAGCATTTTATACCATGGAGCATTATATACCATGTGGAGCATTATACTATGGGGGGGGGCTCAAAATTCCTGCTGGTAGCCCTGTGTCCTGTGTCTGCATCACTGCTCCCTCACTATAATCTTGTACATACGTGTAGTGCTCCATGGCCATGTCATTCCCCATACTGTACATGAACCAGCCATGGAGTTATTGGGGCCTGCACAGTACTATAGGGAGTGACTATACTGGGAACATACTCAGTAACGCCAGATAGTCAGCACATATGTAAGACTTCAGTGAAGGAGCCGTGGTGTAGGCTATTAGCAGGAAGCAGTTGGGTGGGGCCCCAGAACAAGTTCCTCTGGTGGGCCTAAGGCCCTTCAGTCCGACACTGTATAATGTAGAACTATTATATATAAGGGTGGGTTACTATATATAATTGGGAAACTTAAATATGAGGGGGCTATTATAAGGGAGAACTATTATTTATAAGACGGGCTATTATTTATAGGGGGAAACTATTATATATAAGGCATCCATTATAAGGGGGAGCTATTATTTATAAGAGGGGAATTATTTATAAGGGGGGTATAATTGTTAAGTGGGCTTATTTATAAAGGGGGCTATTAGTGATAATGGGGCTATTATTTATAAGGGTAACTATTATTTATGAGAGGGCTATTATTAATAAGGGAGCAGTATTATTTTTACGGGGTGACTGTTACTGATAAGGGGGAATATTACTGATACAGGGAATTATCATTTATAAGGGAGCTATTACTGATAAAGGTGTAATATTATTTATAAGCAGGGACTATTATTTATAAGGAGGCGCTATAATAAATGATGACTGGGTGCAAAAATCTATTAGGTGGTACAAAGGTGCTCATTTGAATTGTGTGTGGTGGGGCTTGTTATTATTTTTTTTGTTGGCAGAAAGGAGGCGTTATTATAGGGGTTGCCACTGCAAGACGATAGTGCTGTTTGCATATCAGCATTTGGGGCCCCGCTTTTAATTTTTCCCAGGGCCCCGCTTTTAATTTTTCCCAAGGCCCCACTTTGTCTAAAACCGGCCCTGCATTTATATTAGGAGGCATTATGAACATAAGGGGGTGGTCATTGATATAAGGGGTCATTAGAGATGCAGTATTTATGTCAGGGGTAATCAGGGGCATAATATGAGGGGGCAATTAATTTAATTTAATTTAATTTAAGGTGGCACTTTGGCTTCATTAAGACTAAAGCCCCACGTAACGGGCCGCAGCAAAAAAGTGCTGCAGGAAAAACCACGGCAGTAACTCATTGTGGCTTTTCCCGCAGCGCTTTTCACAGGTCCGTGGAGGTTTCCTGTGTGAGTTTCTGCTTCCATTATACCTATAGGGAAACCACCAGCGTTTCTGTAGGTATAATTAACATGCTGCGATTTCCAAAACTGCAATTGTTTTGGAAATCGCAGTGTGTCCGCTGCATGTATTTTTCCGCAGAATCCCATCCACTTTGCAGGAACTGTAAAATGCCGCCTTTTTTTCCCATGGCGTTGTTGCCACGTGGTTTTGGAAATCACAGCATACCTACGGAAATGCCGGTGGTTTCCCTATAGATATAATTGAAGCAGAAAGTCCGCAGAGGAAACCTCAGCGTGTGGGTTTTCCTGCAGCGCTTTCTTGTCGCAGGACGCCACGTGGGGCCTTAGCCTTAAGGCGTTTTCCAGCTCATTTTTATTGATGATCCATCCTCAGAATAAACATCAATAAGAGATAGGTGATTCCCCACTGATCGGCTGTATGAAGGAGCCATGGAGCCTGTTTATATCACACGCTGTCTGTTTATAGTGACCGTGTGATGTAATTACAGCTTTGTCACATAGATGTGTATAGGACGAGGCTGTAGTTACATTACATGGCCGCTATGAAATGAATGACACTATGTAAACAGAGAAGGGGTCACTGCGCTTACACAGGTACCATGGGGTCATTCAAACAGCTGATACTGGGTGTCCCGGGTATTGGAACCCCACTAATTTTTTTTAGCTTTTGTTTACCTTTTAATTAGGAAATGCCTGGGGCATTATTAATAAGGGACACTATTTAAAGGGGGTAGACAGGGAAGTTATTAATTTAAAGATGCACTTGGGGGTATTATTCATTATGGGGGGTTTATATTATATATTTTATAATTGGGGGTAGCAGCAGGATGGGTGTGCAGGTGAGGACAATGTGGGTCAGGTGCCTGGAAAAGTAAGGAGCCAAAGCTGTCTGTGCTGCAAACTTTACAGAGATCTGGCGGTCCAGATGAAAGAGACAGAGAATATGAACGATTAGTCAGTGTTACTGCCCTGTATTCACCTAAATCATCTGCAGAGCCCTGTGTAGAGTCGATATATACCACTATACAGTCACCATATAGTAATAATATCGGTATACCTAAGTTGGGGGGCCACTTGGTCATGTTGCCCCCCCCCCCCTCCTGAACCCCTAGCTACGCCTCTGACTAAAGCATTTACCTCAGGCTACATGGACATAAATGTGTGCATGTATGGGTCTGTGAGAAAACGACATGGACATCACAAGGATGACATCCACGTGTTGTCTGTGATCTCCACGGACCTATACATTCCATTAATGAGCCCAGGTCACTAAATGGACAGAAATAGGACCTGACCTGAGTTTTTCCTCATGGCCCTCTACACAGAACTTTGATAATACAGTCATCTGTATGGGGTCAGTGTGATTAGCTGTTAAATACACAGAGCCTTAAAGGATGGTAAAAAAAAAATTGTTAAAGGTAAAGGAGGGCTGTTTGGTGAAAATGAGTAATTCCTACAGCAGCTACCCGTTATGATGGAGCACGGGTACTGCACAGAAATGACTCTTCACAGCATAGGTGGCAGGTCCGTTTAGGAATCTGCTCCAATGATTGTTATTGAGAGCTATATGTCTAATCTCTTCTGCCTGCAGCAGTTGTGGGTAGTTTCTATACTGTGCAGTGGAGAGAGGTGTATGTCAGGTGGTGCTGTAGTACATGGCGGGAGGAGGAGTATTGTCATGTTCATAGACTACACCCTGCACACAGCGGTCAGACTGAATATCACATGGTGCAGCCAGGTGGTCAGCTTCTCCCCAGCAGGAATCCCATACACTGTGGCCGGCCTGCTGCCTGTACTTTGGAGTCTGCTCCCAGTTACTGCACCGTCCAGTTCTGCATGAATGCTGAATACCTCAGCTAGTGTGCTGCTTTTCTTTGGGCTCTTCTGGGAAACTTGTGCTGCTGCTTTTATGTGAGTATAAACTGTGGAGGAGAAGTGCTCTGTACCTGTACATGGGTGTCAGTGTCATTGGTTGTATAAATACTCATTCAGTGACTGACAGGTGGTAAATATCAAGTTGCTATTATTGCCGGTACTTTTTTTCCCGCCTAAACTCGTTTGAATATCTATACTGTCCTCCCGCGCAGGCAGCCTGTTCTTTAGCTGAAAAGTGTGCGTGTGTTTGGCTTTAGTTGTGCTTTGTCTGTTCTATAAACGATTGTATAGTACACGTATGTCTGTAGTAAACAAATCTGCAGTGACATATATGCTCCAGTAGGGGGAGTGCCGTCATAGTTATTTGAGGAATGTCTGCACTGTACTTAGTAGGATCAGCTCCCAAGTATTGTTCTTACTACCCAAGTTGTCCAAGGTCTGTTTCCCATTTACTTTATTGGTGCAGCTCTTAATGCCTGGGTTTGACAATTTAACCACTTCTGGACTAGGCCAACTTCGCTAGTTCTGGACCAGACACATTTTTTTCTTTTGAACATCTGGTTTTGAGGACTGTAACATTTTCATTGGAGTTATTCAAATAATTTTATGGTCTTTTTCCAGGGGCACACACAGCTTTATATTTATGTTTTTATTTTTGCAATTTTTTTTAATAGCTGGCAAACTGTAAATAAAAATGTAGGGAAAATGTCTTTTTTTTTTCACATTTCATGTGTTTTTTTTTTTTATTTTATTTTTTTATTTTATAACACAAAGCGTGGCAAAAAAAAGTTGCGTTTTACGGTACCTGCAAAGTGGATGGCATTCTGGCTATCCCATCCACATATTACAGAAAAATATCTGCATATTTTCACTTTGTCAGCTGTACGAGTTCTCCTTCACACTGGTTAGTGTGTAAGTAGAAAAGGATTTATTTTTATTCTCCTGTCCCTGTCACTTTGGATGACCCCTGAGGAGGGGATATCATGCCCCCATTAACTATCAGAAAGCATATTTGCTACTGACCGCAGCATTTAAGTCGTTTTACAGAAAAAAAAAGTAAAAAATAGACTTTCTTGTTAATGAAAAATTTGTATATTATTTATTCTACATGATAAACGCCATAAACCTTAAAATTCAGATGTCAGAATTGATGATTTTTTTTTTTTTTTTTTTTTTTTTGATCATCTTGCCTCTCAAAGACAAAAAGTAATAAAAACTGATCAAAAAGTCATATATTTATTTTGGGCCATAAATTCAAATTCTGCAAAAAAAGTTACTTTTTTGGGAGGGTTTTTGCAATTTTAATGTGACTGTTAGGGGGTTAAGTAAACCACTCACATTCTGTAGCTGTCAGTACATCTCAGTTTAACACTGCCTGAACCAGCTGGAAAATGATGACTGTTTACCCTTACCACAGTAATCTCTGATGCAACCAGAAGGAATCCCTTATTTCTCCTCAGGTAGTTGATATCTAGGTCCTCTTTTTCTTGTGAAGAGCAGTGCTGAGAGCAGCAGGCTGCTGTCTGGAATTACAGATCCAAGTCACCTTAAGATAGTCATAATATAGCTCTAGGTAGAAGCACAGAGTTGTATTACAATTATTGCAACTGCAAAGATTTTAAAGGGCGCACACATAAAATATTATATTAATAGTATAAGAGAAATTACAAAGGATAATATTTGATATCTGGTGTAAACATGAGGTACATAGATTCTTATGGACATAGGCTCTTTATAGCCATGGTTACCTGAACAATATTACTGAACATTATATTAACCCCTTAAGGACCCAGCCCAAAAGTGCGTTAAGGACCAGGCCTCATTTTTCAAAACTGACATGTTACTTTATATGGCAATAACTTTGAGACATCTGAACTTAAACAAGTGATTTTGAGATGATTTTTTTTTCATGACACATTGTACTTCATGTTAGTGGTAAACACTAATGAATATTTTTGTATTTATTTATAAAAAAAATAGGAAATTTGGGAAAAAAAAATCACAATTTTCAAAATGTGAAATGCTTTGCTTTTCAGACAGTCATACCACCCAAATACATTAATAAATATTATCTACCATATCTCTGCTATATATCGGCATCATCTTTTAATCGTCCTGTAATTTATTTTGGATGTTAGAAGGCTTACAAGTGTAACAGCGATTTTCCAGATTTACAAGAAAATTTCCCAAACTAATTTTTTAGGGACCACTTCAGTTCTGAAGAGGATTATAAAGGCCTATATATTAGAAACCCTCATAAATCACCCCATTTTCAAAACTGCACCCCTCAAATAATTCAAAACAGCATTTGGGAAGTTTGTTAAACCTTTAACCCCTTAACAACCCAGGGCGTAATAGTACGTCCTGAGTTGCATGACGATGTATGGAGAGCGCTCAGGAGCTGAGTGCTCTCCATACACCGCGGGTGCCGGCTGTATAATACAGCCAGGACCTGCCGCTAACAGCAGCGATCGGTGCCTGCACCGATCGCGGGTGTTAACCCTTTAGATGCCGCGGTCAAAAGGGACCGCGGCGTCTAAATTGCGCAGCCGCCACGGGCGCCGCCATTTTCCTTGATCACCGCCCTCCAGAACGTCATCGGAGGGCGGTGATTAGTTGCCATGACAGCTGGGAGCCTATTGAAGGCTCCCAGGCCTGTCATTACATTAGAGCTATTACGCGATGCCAGAGGCATCGTCTAATAGAGGTGAAGGCATTTTGCTATTCACTGCGATACAGTAGTATCGCAGTGAATAGTATGAGCGATCAGACCCCCTAGGTTTCAAGGTCCCTAGGGAGTCTGATCATGCAAGTAAAATTTGAAAAAAAAAAAAAGTTTTTAAAAGTATGAAAAAATAAAAAAAAATACAAAAGTTCAAATCACCCCCCTTTCCCTAGATCAGATATAAAAGTAAATAAACAAAAGTAAACATAAACACATTAGGTATCCCCGCGCTCCAAAATGCCCGAACTATTAAAATATTTATCCCATACGGTGAACAGCGTAGCGGGGGGGAAAAAAATCAAAATGGCCAAATAGCGTTTTTTTCAACACTTTGCCTCCTATAAAAAATTGAATAAAAAGTGATCAAACCATCAGATCTTTCCCCAAATGGTATCAATAAAAACGTCATGTTGTCCCGCATAAAAAGACGCCTTACCCAGCTCCATACATGTAAATATGAAAAAGTTACAGGTGACACAATATGGCGACGCAAAATTTTTTTTTCTATTTAGCAAAGTTTTAAATTTTTTAAAAGGTATCCAAACATTACAAATACTATATAAATTTGGCATCGCCGTGTTCGTAATGACCCGCAGAATACAGGTAACATGTCATTTTTACCACACAGTGAATGCTGTAAAAATTAAATCCATATGAATTAGGAGCAAATGCAGTTTTTCTCCAATTGCACCTCATTCTGAATTTTTTTCCAGCTTCCCAGTACATTGTACAGCATATTGAATAGTGACATTACAAAGTACAATTTGTTTCGCAAACAATAAGCCATCATGTGACTCTGTGAACTGAAAAATGAAAAAGTTATGGCTCTTGGAATGTGGGGAGGGAAAAACGAAAATGCAAAAATAAAAAATGGCCCGGTCATTAAGGGGTTAAGCATTTCACTGGAATTAAAACAGTATGGAAATGAAATTTAGACATTTAATTTTTTTCCACTAATTCCTTAATTTAGCCCTAAAATTAACACATTCACAAAGGGTTAAAGGAGAAAATGCATCTCGCAGTTTATGCAATTTCTCCCGAGCTCAGAAATACCCCACATGTGGGTGTAAACTGATGTTTGGGCGAATGGCAGCGCACGGAAGGGAAGGAGTGACACTGGGCGTCTGAAAAGCAGATTTTGAATAGTTTTCAGGTGCCATGTCTCATTTGCAGAGCCCCTAGAGTACCAATACAAAGGAAACCCCCAAAGAGTTACCCCATTTTGGAAACTACACCCCTCACAGAATTCATCAAGGGGTATAGTGAGCATTTTGACCTTACAGCCGTTTCACAGATTTTACTAACACTGGGATGTATAAATGAAAAATTACTAAAATGTCACTTTATCCCCAAAGTTTTCATTTTCACAAGGGGTTAAAGGAGAAAAAGTACCCCACAGTTTGCAAAACAATTGCTCCTGAACACGGCAATACCCCATATGTGGTCGTAATCTGCTGTATGGGTACATTGCAGGGCTCATAATGGAAAGAGCGCTATTTGGCTTTTGGAGAGCAGATTTTGCTGGAATAGTTTTCAGGTACCATGTCGCAATTGCAGAGCCCCCAAAGTACCAATACAGTGGAAACCCCCTAAAAGTGACCCCATTTTGGAAACTACACCCCTCACAGAACATGTCAAGGGGTATAGTGAGCATTTTGACGCTACAGCTGATTCACAGATTTTATTAACATTGGGACGTTAAAATGAAAAATTACTTTTTTTTCCAATAAAGCGTCAATTTAGCCCCAAATTTTTCATTTTCACAAGAGGACAAAGGAGAAAAAGCTCCCCAAAGTTTGTTACACAATTTCTCCTGAACACAGAAATGCCCCATATGTGGTTGTAATCTGCTGTTTGGGTACATGGCAGGGCTCAAAATGGAAATAGCGCTATTTAGCTTTTGGAGGGCAGATTTTGCTGGAATAGTTTTTGGGTGCCATGTCGCATTCGCAGAGCCCCTAAAGTACCAATACAATACAAACCCCCAAAAAGTGACCCCATTTTGGAAACTACACCCCTCATAGAATTTATCTAGGTGTATAGTGAGCATTTTGACCTGACAGCTGTTTCACAGATTTTATTGACTTTGGGACGTAAATATGAAAAATTACTTTTTTCCAATAAACTGTCCATTTAGCGACATATTTTTAATTTTTGCAAGTGGTTAAAGAAGAAAAACACCCCACAGTTTGTTACACAATTTCTTCTGAACACAGAAATACCCCATATGTGATTATAATCTGCTGTTTGGGTACATGGTGGGGCTCAGAATGGAAAGAGCGCTGTTTGGCTTTTGGAGGGCAGATGTGGCTGGAATAGTTTTCAGGTGCCATGTCGCATTTGCAGAGCCCCTAAAGTACCAGTACAATGGAAACCTCTCAAAAGTGACCCCATTTTAGAAACTACACCCCTCAAGGAATGTATCAAGGGGTATTATCATTTTGAGCCTAAAAATGCTTCCCAAAAATTAATGTACAAAGTGAAAATTGAAGTTTTTAAAGAAATATCCAATTTCAGTGCCTAATACTGTACGTTGCGGCCACTTTGTGGCATCAGAGACATGAACTCCTAAAACTATTAAGTGGGCTATCCCGGGGACAAAAAAATTAAATATGTGGGTGTAAACTGCTGCTTGGGCACACAGCAGGGCTCAGAAGGGATGGAGCACTGTGTTTTTTTAGCTTTTGGAGTATAGATTTAGAGGGATTTTCTGGCCGACATGTTATTTTTGCAGAGCCCTGGAGGTGCCAGTAAATTGGAATTCCCCAAGACGTGACCCCCATTTTGTAGGGGCAATTTTAGGGTCTCTGCAAATGTGACATGACGTCCAAAACACAACAATCTAAATACGCGCTCCAAAAGCACATAGCGCTCCTTCACATCTGTGCCCTGCTGTTTGCCCAAATGGCAGTTTATGCTCACATGTAAGACACTGGTGTACCCAGGACAACATACTTAACAATGCCATATCAGGGTATTAACTGCTGTTTGGACACAGAAGGGAAGGAGCGCTATTTTGGTTTTTGGAGCACAGTTTGCTTTTTGGACACCATGCCACTTTTGCAGAGCCCATGAATTGCCAGTAAAGTGGAATCCGCAGACATGTCACCCCATTTTGGAAACTGTACCCTTCAAGGGATTCATCAAGTGGGGTAGCGAGCATTATTAACCCTTAAGTGTTGCATTCTTTTAATTTACAGAAATGAATGCGCAGCTGATAATGAAAAGTTAAAAATGAAATTTTTCCATAGATACGACATTTCAGTGCCCGATATGTTGTGCCCAGCTTATGTCTGCACAGACACACACTCCAAAAACTGTTGAACGGGGTTCCCGGGCACAACAGCTTTTGGAGAGTTCATCTCTGATACAAGCCGGGCACAACATATTACGCACTGAAGTGACGTATTCCTGGAAAAATTGTCATTTTCACCTTTCACCATCATCTGCGTATTCATTTATGGTTAATAAATTATAGCAACACTTGGGGGTTAAAAATGCTCACTGTACCCCTGGATAAATTCCTTCAGGAGTGTAGTTTCCAAAATGGGGTGACGAATCCCCTGACATCACTGTACTGGCATTGCAGCTTTGCAAAAGTATCATGCTGCCCAAAAACCAAACCATCCAAGTCTGTGCTCCAAAAACCAAATAGCGCTCCTTCCCTTCTGTGCCCGGCTGTGCCCAAACAGCAGTTTATACCCACATATGACATTAAGTACATTATCCTGGGTACACCAGTGTCATACATGTGGGTATAAACTGCAGTTTGGGCACACAGAAGGGCACAGAAGGGAAGGAGCGCTATGTGGCTTTTGGAGTGCAGATTCAGATGTTTGGGATCTGGATGCCATGTCATGTTTGCAGAGCTTCTAAAGTACCAGTAAAGTGGAAACCCCTAGGGAATGACCCCATTTTGAAAAGTGCACCCCTCAAAGAATTTATCAAGGGGTGTAGTGAGCATTAGTATCCCAGACGTGACTGCACAGCGGAGGGGGAAAAGTGAATCGGTAAGCTGTGCAGAGTACATTCGGTACACTAAATTCCCTACTATTTCCCCAGTAGCTCCTGTTATTGGAGGGGTCACTCTGGGGGTCACTTCTGGTTTATTATCCCTCGTAAGCTCTAAATCTGGTTTGTACCCTAATATATGCTCGCACAGCTTATACATTCCCTTCCTGACTCAGCCAGTTTTGTTCTAATGATTTGGCGATTTTTGGGGTTTTTGTCTTCACATTGCACGAGCTATATTTTCTTTATTTTTCTGGTGATGTAGCCATATGAGGGCTTGTTGTTTGCGGTATGAGATGTATTTTGTAATCATTTTTAGGTGCCTACAACTTATTAAATAAATTTTATTAACTCTTTCTTGGTGGATTAAAAAAACCCCCATCAATTCTGGCACTGCATTTTACCTTTTAAATTTTACGCCATGTAGCATAGAGCGTAAGTAACATGTTACCTTTATTCTGCGTGTCGGTACAATTATGGCAATACCTAATTTTGCAGAACAAAAACCCATTTGGGGACATAAATCAATTTTTTTTGCATCGCCATCTTCTGAGATGTGTAGCATTTTTTTTTTTCAGTTTACAGAGTTAGTTTAGGGCTATTTTTGTGGGACAATCTGTGCTTTTTATTGGTACAGTTTTGGGGCACATGTGACTTTTTGATCACTTTTTATGGTATATTTTGTAAGGTGAGATGGCGAAAAATCATTACTTTCGGTGTTTTTTTTTTCCCGACGTTCACCATGTACCTTAAATATGGTTTCAGTTTTATTCTACAGGTTGTTACGGACGCGGCGATACCAAATATGTATTGTTTTTATAAATTTTTAGGTTTATTTTATAATAATTCATTTTATATAGGAAAGGGGAATTTTTGGGGCTTTATTCTTTTATTCATTTTTTTCACATACTTTATTTAATTTTTTTTTCACTTTTTTTTTTACTTTTTCATGTGTCCCATTAGGACACCTTAGCCAGAGATGCTGTGATCTCTGGGTCAGTACTATAGACTTCAAGACATGAGCGTACATGTGTCTTGCAGTCTATACTGGAAGTCATCGCTATGGAGATGCATAGCGCTGACTTCCAGAGGTCTCAGCAGGATCAACCAGGTAGTGGGGTCTCCAGGCAGCCTGGGGTCACTGGGCAGACCCCGGGCTGCAGACTATAGATATCGGCACCCCCCGATCTCGCCGGGGGGGGGGGGGGGTGGCAAGATGGCGGAACCCCTTGGATGCCGCGGTCATGTTTGACCGTGGCATCCAAGGAGTTAAAACCTCCGATCGGAACTCAGTTCTGACAGGAGGTTATGGAGCAGGGTGTTAGCTGTCAGTTACAACTAACACCCGGTTCCGATGCCGCCCACTCAGATAGTGAGCGGGCAGCCGGCCTCGGGCGTAGTATTACGCTCTGGTGCGCAAAGTACCTAGCGCCCAGGACGTAATAGTATGTCCAAGGTCGTTAAGTTGTTTACTAAAAGTACTCTTTTAGGCTTTAGGCTATGGGATGTCTGTTTTTCTATTCCATTGTAGGGGCACAAATGCATCATATGATGGACACAGATGCATTCTGAAAGATTCCATCTACAGTACAGACCAAAAGTTTGGACACACCTTCTCATTCCAAGAGTTTTCTGTATTTTCATGACTAAAAATTGTAGATTCACACTGAAGGCATCAAAACTATGAATTAACACGTGGAGTTATATACTTAACAAAAAAGTGTGAAACAACTGTAAATATGTTTTATATTCTAGGTTCTTCAAAGTAGCCACCTTTTGCTTTGATTACTGCTTTGCACACTCTTGGCATTCTGTTGATGAGCTTCAAGAGGTAGTCACCTGAAATGGGCTTCCAACAGTCTTGAAGGAGTTCCCAGAGATGCTTAGCACTTGTTGGCCCTTTTGCCTTCACTCTGCAGTCCAGCTCACCCCAAACCATCTCGATTGGGTTCAGGTCTGGTGACTGTGGAGGCCAGGTCATCTGACGTAGCACCCCATCACTCTCCTCTTGGTCAAATAGCCCTTACACAGTCTGGAGGTGTGTTTGGGGTCATTGTCCTGTTGAAAAATAAATGATGGTCCAACTAAACGCAAACCGGATGGAATAGCATGCCGCTGCAAGATGCTGTGGTAACCATGCTGGTTCAGTATTCCTTCAATTTTGAATAAATCCCCAACAGTGTCACCAGCAAAGCACCCCCACACCATCACACCTCCTCCTCCATGCTTCACGGTGGGAACCAGGCATGTAGAGTCCATTCGTTCACCTTTTCTGCGTCACACAAAGACACGGTGGTTGGAACCAAAGATCTCAAATTTAGACTCATCAGACCAAAGCACAGATTTCCACAGGTCTAATGTCCATTCCTTGTGTTCTTTAGCCCAAACAAGTCTCTTCTGCTTGTTGCCTGTCCTTAGCAGTGGTTTCCTAGCGGCTATTTCACCATGAAGGCCTGCTGCACACAGTCTCCTCTTAACAGTTGTTGTAGAGATGTGTCTGCTGCTAGAACTCTGTGTGGCATTGACCTGGTCTCTAATCTGAGCTGCTGTTAACCTGCGACTTCTGAGGCTGGTGACTCAGATGAACTTATCCTTAGACTCTTGGTCTTCCTTTCCTGGGGTAGTCCTCATGTGAGCCAGTTTCTTTGTAGCGCTTGATGGTTTTGGCCACTGCACTTGGGGACAGTTTCAAAGTTTTCCCAATTTTTCGGACTGACTGACCTTCATTTCTTAAAGTAATGATGGCCACTCGTTTTTCTTTACTTAGCTGCTTTTTTCTTGCATAATACAAATTCTAACACTCCATTCAGTGGGACTATCAGCTGTGTATCCACCTGACTTCTGAACAACACAACTGATGGTCCCAACCCCATTTATAAGGCAAGAAATCTCACTTATTAAACCTGACAGGGCACACCTGTGAAGTGAAAACCATTTTAGGTGACTACCTCTTGAAGCTCATCAAGAGAATGCCAAGAGTGTGCAAAGCAGTAATCAAAGCAAAAGGTGGCTACTTTGAAGAACCTAGAATATAAGACATATTTTTAGTTGTTTCACACTTTTTTGTTAAGTATATAATTCCACATGTGTTAATTCATAGTTTTGATGCCTTCAGTGTGAATCTACAATTTTTATAGTCATGAAAATACAGAAAACTCTTGGAATGAGAAGGTGTGTCCAAACTTTTGGTCTGTACTGTATAATAATGGGGTCAGTCATGTATCTGTTATGATACTGGATGAAAAATTCCAGCATGACGGGTTCTTTTAAGGTGTTTCTTATTTATAATGTAGATCGTGTACTGCAGTAGCCAAGTCAAGACCATAAATACTGTACTGTATGTGTGCTCTTGAGTCATAACTAAATGAACCCAGCCTTGCCTTGCTTGGCACTTAGAGATTTTTAGACAGTTCACCAAAACATTCCACAGATACCAAGTTTGAGTTTCTCCTGAAAAGCAAAAGGGAAATTAAATTTAATGTAAAATGTAGACAAAACATGGTACAAAATATATTAACATTGATAACTTTGTTTTGACTTGAAACAATCCCAATCTCCACATCCCACTCCAACCACATTTGCAGTGTAGTGAGCAAGATAGAACAGGGGGTTGTAGCACCATTTTGGCACAAGAAAGGACCTTCCGTCAAATGTGCTCCACAATATCATAACCCTTTTTTAAGACTAAGAATCACATATGGAATGATCATGATGATATTTACCATGCAAAGCAAATGTCATGATCATTCTAAAAAGGTTAATGAACTAGATGATCTCATAGTTACAGAAGTATAACCTTTATACAATCATAAATTTTTGTTGTGACGTCTCCTCACCTATATACTGTTTCTTTCCACGGGTTGCTATTGTAATCTTTACATCTTGCACCTAATGTGAATTCTTCAGATTTCTTGGAAATTTTGTATATAGTAGGTGGACTTTTTGAAGGTCATTGAGATTGTTCTTTCTTTCAAGATTGCCTTTTCAGGTTCTAGATGGGATTAGAGCGAATATATTTTAGAAAATATTTCTCTTCTTTAAAAACATCCTAGCCATTTTTTAGTATAGTTAATCGATGTTAGAAAACAGGAGCTACAATGTCTCAGTGACATCTTCCTTCCATCGTGGACTCGTTTTTGAGGTATATAATACTTTTATAAGCATAATGGGTGTTGTTCAGTGATCTCAAGTAACATAGTGACCAACAAATTGCTCATTTCATTTAACAAATGTCCCTAGCCATTATAAGAGGCTTAGTGTACATGGTTATTTGTGATTCATAACACATCCGCTCCAGAGCTTCCTGTTAATTTCCTCCTTTATTGGAATGAGTACAAGGTGTCATAACAAACCTCTTCTAATGAGGTATTAGTCAAAGATGAAACACATATTTCAGATATCATTTAACAATAAGTACTTTTTTCAAACCCTTACTTTTAAATATCAATAATTTGTTTATTCATTTTATTAGCATTATTGTATGGTCCAGTGGCGCCCCAAGGCTTGTTTCGGCAGAAGTCCTCGCTGCAAGTGACTGCAGCGGCCTAAGGAAAGAAACCAGGATGTCACTCACATACTTCACTTTTGACGTCCTGGGTCCTATCCTTAGGCTGCTGATTGGCCTCAGTGGTCACATGCAGAACAAGCCCCCAGGAGCAGCTGGATCAGACTGTGGTGGGAGACACTGGAGCATTTGGGACAGGTGAGTTTGGGTTCATTTGTTTTTTTATTTATTTTTTTTTCCCATTCCCCAGCCTCCTTGCGGAAAACTGTATTTCCTGGACAACCCCTTTAACCCCTATGTGATGGTAGGTACGAGGCTCAGATATGGATTTATGGTATTAATACCCGTCTGTATTACCACGTAGTGGGGATTGGTGCCTAGGATCAAGACTAGTGGGGCAACTGGAGTGTGGTCACACTACTCTCTAGCCCAGGTCTATTGTCCTGTCCCTGAAGCAATCAGCCATTTGAACCCTTTGATCCCCAGAGAGTCACTGACACAAGCCTGTATCTGCATTAGGCTGCTACCCTCATTAATCCAGCGGGGGGTCCTGCAGATAGGATGTGCTGGAGAAGCTCCCTGCATACTATCAGTAGACTGGTCGGAGCCAACTCTACTTCAAAGGGATTATGGTTTTATAACACTATCTGGCCTGGGGAACATCTTACAGTCGCCCCCGATAAATTCCCCAGATGTGTCAGGTCAAGGTGCACGCTCAGAATACACACATGTCACAGTTCAAAGTCCAACATAGGTCCAGGCACTGATCTCCTTACCCAAAGGGAGTTGGGGTGTCAACCTGGGAGTCCAGGGGTTGGGGATCTCACCACGAACCCTATCATACCACTGGCCTGACTCTACAGTCATTGGGCGAGGAATTATAAAAGGAAATATGATTCTAAGAGATGTAGAGAGGGAGGTGGGGCTCCTCCCCCTGGTGACCTCACTTAGGGAGGAGACCAGGGGAGGTAAAAGGTCTCAGTCCAGGTTGAGACAGTCTTTTTTGTCTTCTGTCCTTTGTGAGTTGTGGCTCCAGAAGGAGAGGTGTGGGGGAGGTCAAGTTGGAGACTCCCACCATGTGCTCTCCATGCGGACTAAGCAGTGAGGCCTGAGACCATTTTGTTAACCTAGAAGAGGTGTAACCGCATGTAGGAAACACATGCTTTGCTCAAGAATGCACCCTGAGCCAGCACATGGGCTCAGAGAAATGGACTATCTATTTGTTCTGGAAATTGTCTTCTTCCTTTTGCTCTGCTAAGATTTATCTGTTACTGGACTTTATAAGATACGTGCCCTGGCTCATGATCCACATCATCATCTGGAGCCAGAGATCCAATCACAGACTTGTGTTGGTAACATATTCTTTTCTTTCTGTTATCTCCCATTTTTTTTTATTTTATGCATTGTCATGTTGCTTTCTACTTGTATTTGCTTGCTAATCGCTACATGTATCCTCTGTATGTGTTAAGTGTCTAGTGCCGACCCGTTTAGGGGTTAATAAATATATAAAATTTAGAAGGCTTGTCTTTCGTATTGTCCTAAAAGGCCCAAAACACTCAGTGGAAGTGCGTGTGAGGTAATTGAAGCGATCTCAAGTGTGCCGGAAGCGGGTTCTGGCAGGACTAGATCCTTCACACCCTATTCACACAACTGATATTGTAGGGATTCTCTGAGTTTATTCAGATTCAGCAAAAGAGACATTGGGGTGATTTGCATAAAGGTATGGTATTGTGGCACACATTTGGCAAAAGGCCCTTTGTTGCACCAGATGTGTGCCACAACCCCTGTTCTGTGCCTGGCTCTCCTCATTGTGCAAATTTGGGCAGATCGGGCCAGGGTGTTGATGCTTTAGCCCAACATATTAATTATAACAGATACCAAAAGTTATAATAGAAATCTATAACTCACTGCCCCATTATATGCTGTGAAGTAAAGAGGCCATGCTTGCACCCAGACTTTGTGACATCTGAGGACGGCTTCTCTATAAGTGGCAGATGACAAGTTCTAGATGGCACTGATTAAGATTTTACATGAGGGCCTGAGAACTTTAAAAGTCTGTGGATATCCCTTCTAAGTACTACCTTCAGAAGTCTTGGCCACACACATTTGCAAAGAGCCAGCCATACATTAACACATTAATAATGCATAAAGTACAAATAGCCTTGTGGGATTATTCAAAGACAAACTCTTGACTATAAGGCTTGGCCCTACTTAAAGGGGTTGTCCAGTCACGCAGCTCTGTTGTTTTCTTCTGGCAGAAGTCCCCACCACTTGGGCCAATCAGTGGCCTCAGTGAAGGACACAGGACGTCACAGCCGGCGAGGAATTCCACTCCAAGAAGACAGCCGAGCTATAGGACTGGACCGCGCTGGGAGGACACTGGAGCACCAGGGACAGGTGAGTATGGGTTTTTTGGGATTTTTTTTTTTCCTCCCCCCGGCCTAATTAAAAAATAAAATTTAAAGGGGTTGTCCAGGATAAATCTATATTTTAAGAATATGCCCCCCCCCCTTCAACTTTCTTAATAACATTTAGTAATTTTTCTCAGTTTTTGCCTTTCTGCTGACGTTGCGGAGTCTCGTTCTAATCAATATCCGCACCCCGCAACATCAGTGGAAAGAAGTCCGCCCCCCCAGCCCCGTTATACTTATAATTTCTCCTGTGGATATCCGGACCCCGGGACGTCATCACTGGAAAGCCGCCTCTACTTTGCGTGTGCCGGCCGCAATACAGTGGTTGTCAGCACATGTCACAAAGAGGAGGTCCCGGCAGGCAAGGATGTCCGAGGTCTGGAGTTCAAAGGAAGGAAAGGCAGGTGTAATGGGGCTGGGGGGGAGGCGGATCAAAGAGGAAGTGCCAGCCGGCACCTCCGTAGAGTGGGCGGCGGGGAATCCTGCCATCATGTAGAGCCATATAGCATGCTGTGCAGGAGCCACTGTAGAGCAGATTATACTGTGCAGGGGCCGCTGTGGAGCATATTTTACTGTTTATGTATGTATGTGTGCATATGTAATATATATGTACCAAATGAAGCTTTCTCTGTGTGATGATATACGGAAGTGATTACAATATTACAGCCAAAGGAGAAGGTTATTGAGTGAGTGATTGAGAATTCGTTGTTAAATATGGCTGCTGAGGGTATAGAGGGCGGGCTAGCTATCGAAAAACAGGAAGGGGGCGTGAGTGAAAAAGGGAAGGGGAGTGAGTCAGCTCTGAGGAATCATGGAAGTTACAGGAAAGGCACATAACAGGAAGAAGCCGATGTAAACAAATGCAGATGATGCCAGGAGCTCCCAGAAAACCCAGAAATCATTAAAAACACTGCTAAAGGTATTTGGGTCCCCGAACGGAAAGCCGAACGCAGATGTGAACTGGCACTAACTGGGGCTGGTACATTTAGCCCCAGTTGCTTGAGGAATGCAGCCTCCTGCCTGTTACTATAGAGCTGATCTAGGTCCTGTAGGACCCAGCTGCTCTTGCAGACGGTGATCCCGGCAGATCAGAGGGGAGCTGCAAGATGGCGGTGCCCATAGTGCTGTAAACAGCACTCATTGAGCGCTGTATAGACAGCGATCGGAAAGGCAGGGAAGGTAATAAATCTTCCCTGCTTTCTCTCTGGGAGCACTGGCTGAAGTTACAGCTGGCTCCCCGTTTCAGCAGCTGCACAACTTCCTGCAGCTGCTGAGTTCTGCTTGGATGTACTGGTACATCCTTGCAGAACTTTTTAATCCATTTTATGTCTGTGTTTTGCATTTTAACTACTCCAACATGTCCTGTTGTCTGGATCTCCTTAAAGGGAATCTGTCAGAGCGATTTGGGACACTAAACCACCCACAGGTCCTTATTGACTGGTGGTTTAGTGTCCCAAATTGCACTATTATAAATCCATTCGTGCCTGCAATAAAAATAAATAAAGCTGCATACTAACCCAGCCGCATTACTCCTCATGGCAGCGCAGTTCTTCATTGAAGCTAGAGGAATACACCTCAGCTGCAGTGCACATGCACTGTACCTCTGGCTCTTGAGTACAGAACCTGGGGTGTACATCTTCGGCTTCACTGAAGAACTGCACAGGTGCCGGGAGCACAAGAGATTAGTCCGATGAGACTCATCTCGAGGTAAGTATAAAGGTTTATTTTTTTTTTTAAAAGCGGGCATGGACTGATTTAAAACGGGGCGATTTGGGACACTAACCCCTATGAGGACCTGTGGGTGTATTATTGTCTGTATTCAGCCTGACAGGTTGCCTTTAAGCTGGGTGAAGTAGGATCAACCTTTTCATGATGATAGCTTTCTAAGTGACAAGAGCAGTGCTCCCGGGAGCTGAACACCCATACCCAGTGCACCAACTTTGCATAAGACTTCACTGATCATGAGCATAACCCCCCCCCCCCCCCAACGCCTTGGTCAAAGCTGACAGAGTCACCATTTTCCTGGCGGGCGAATGTTTGCCGCCATTTTGGGATAGATTGCCAAAATGGATCCAGGACCAGTGATCCATTTGTATGACTGCCGGGAGTCTATTCAAGCAGCCTATAATAGAACTCTAGGCATTTCTCAATACATTGCAATGCATTAGCATTGCAGTGTATTGTATTAGTGACTAGACTTCCCTTGGATTCAAGACCTGTAGGGGGTCTAAAAATAAAAGTATAAAACAAAAAAAACAAAGAACTAAAAAATCTAATCACTCCTTTTACCCTAGAATACATATAAAATTAAAAAAAGTAACACACATACACTTTAGGTCCGAAAACTCCCAGTCTACAAACATCTAAAAATATTTTACCATACAGTGGACACTGCAGTGGGAAGAAAGTCACGCAAATGCAGTTTTTCTCTAATTCTACCATTGTATAGAATATTAAATAGTACCATTACAAATAGAGATGAGCGAACTTTTCAAAAATTCGATTCGACTGATTCTCCGAAGTTTCCAAAACAATTCGATTCGATCCAAATTAATTTGCGGTGAATCGCATTAACCCCTTCCCGACATCCGCCCAAATAATAAGGCGCTGCCAGGAAGCATGTCAGGAGTTTTATTATATATTGGGGTCCCTTTGCATACCTGGTTGATCCTGCCTTGAATGGAGGCTGTCAGCCTATGCGTCTGCACGGGCTGACAGCCTCCTATACACTGCAATACATGTGTATTGCAGCGTGTACCTATTGAAGCAGCGATCAGAATATCGCTACTTCAATCCCCTATGGGGACAAAAAGAAAAAAAGTAAAAAAAAAAACAAACAAAAAAAACCCCTTACAACTGGTGCTATTATTATACTCTGGGGTCCCCTCAGACCCCAGAATGTAATATTCAGAGACCCTTAACCTCACCTCTCCTGGGAATCCGGCTTGCTGAGCGTCCTCCTCGCTCCTCTTCTTCCTTGCGACTGAAGTCCTCCTCCCCAGACATCACCGCTGGGGCATGTGATTGGGCCTAATTACAGGCCCCAGCAGTGAAGCCTGGGGAGCAGGACCTCAGTCACTGGCTCCGGAGTTAATGCTGAGCCCAGGACAGGTGACTATCAGTATTTTTTTTATTTTTAACCACCGCGGGGGTTGCCGAGGGGGACAGGTAGCATGGCGGAACCCCTTGGATGCCGGGATCATGTTTGACTGCGGCATCCAAGGGGTTAAAACCCCCAATCGGAGCTTTGAGATTCAATACATCGAAGCGTGAGGAAATCCGGAAGCAATGTGAAATTCGTATCGAATTTGACTTCGTCAGCTTCGATTCGCTCATCTCTAATTACAAAGTACAATTTGTCCTACATAAATTAAAGGGGTTTTCCAGGCAAAAAAAAAAATCATTTTTCAAAAAACATCTGTTAGTGCTATTAATAAGTGCAACCAAATACCTTTAGTAGTGTTTTGAGTGATTTCTGGGTTTTTCTGGGCGCTCCTGGCATCTTCTGCATTTGTCTACATGGGTATCTTACAGTTCTGTTTCCTACAACTACCATGATGCATTGTGCTTGACTCACACTACCTCCCTCACTCCCTCCCTCCCCCTCCCTCTCTCACTCCCTCACACACTGTTTCCCTAGCTAGCCCACCCACTACTAGTCCTTCCAAACTAACTAACTCAACCCACCCCATCATACTTAACCGTCTTCCTGTCCAAATCGTCTGGGCATGGGACATCACTTCCTTCTGGGGGCCAGCTCCTCTTCTTGACGTTTGCCAGCGCCTACGCAATAGAGGCGGAGTGCCAGCATGCGCTCTAGACGCTACTCCAGCCCAGAAGGAAGTGATGCCTCGTGCCCAGAAGATCCGGAAAGGAAGACAGGTAAGTATGATGGAGTGGGGGTTAGTATAGGTGATGGGAAAACAGAATGTCACTGAAATATCTGAAAATGTGCCTGGGGCAGTGATCTAGGTAAATGTAGATTTGTTTTGTAAATTAATTAAGTTAGAAGATAGGCGGGGGGGAAGGGGTGTTTAGCTTAGGTTAGAAATATAATTTTATCCTTGGACAACCCCTTTAAGCCCTCATACAGCTCTGTGAATGGTAAAATAAAAAAGTTATGGCTTTTGGGCGGGGAGTAAAAATGGCTTGGGCAGAAAAAGGTTATCCCAGCCTTGGGATACTTAAAGACTATAAAGGTCTGTTTGCATGACTGAAGAACTGCATGCGTTTTTTAACTATAGTGATAAGTATCACGTTACTACAAATTTTACCTACATGCTAATGACCAGTACACCATTTAACTCATTCCAGCCATAGCCATTTTTCATCTCTTGATTTTTGTTATTTACTTCCCACCTTCTAAAGGCCATAACTTTGTTTTATTTTTCCATTCATGGAGCAATGGAATTCCACAGTATGCTTTTCATACTTTGTCATAATATTTGTAGCATTAGTAAAAAGTGGTGTTCCAACTCAGATTTTGTTATTGAATACTGCTGCTGAGGGACCCTTAAAGAGGACCTTTCGCGCCCTCATAGATGTACAGTATTATATACTGCTAGAAAACACGACATTGCACTGTATTTGGCATACTGTCGACTTTCCCGGTGTGTGTCCTGGTGCTGGAGATATTAATTTCAACACCGATATCTCCCCCACTGTCAGAAAGGTGAGCTTTACTGCTCAGCGTCAGGAACGCGCACTCCTCCCACTGACAGTACTAGTCTAGGGAGAATACTGTCAGGGAGGGAGTTCCTCACAGCGCAGTGATGACGCTAGGCTGTAAGAACCACCCTTCTCACAGTGGGGAGATACCTGTGCCTAAATTAATGGTACTGATATCTCCAGCACCTGGGCGCATACTGGGAAAGCCAACCGTGTGCTGAATTCAGCATAATGTCAGCTTTTTAGTGGTGTATATATAAAGCACATCTATGAGGATGTGAAAGGCCTCTTTAACCAAGCCAAGTGTCACTACTCTGTCCTCCTCCTTGACCTCTCCTCCGCCTTTGACACAGTCGACCACTAGAAACGCTCTCATCCCTTGGCATCTCAGACCTGGCCCTTTCCTGGATCTCCTCAAACCTCACCAACCGCACATTCAGTGTCTTCCACTCACACCATATCCCCGCCATGCCCTCTTTCTGTAGGTGTTCCCCTCCTGTGTTCCAGCTACACACTCGGCCTTGGCCAACTCATAGAATCTCATAGTTTCCAATACCATTGCTATGCTGATGACACTCAAATATATCTCTCTGGACTAGACATTACTTCCCTGTTGTCCAGAGTCCCAGAGTGCCTAGCAGCCGTAGCCTCCTTTCTCCCCTCCCACTTTCTCAAACTCAACATGGAGAAAACGGAGTTCATCATCTTCGCCACCCCTCGCACGGCCCCTCTCCCTGACCCATCTATCATAGTTAATGGTGCTAAACTTACCCCAGTTCCACAGGTCCGCTGCCTTGGGATAACCTTAGACTCTGACCTATCCTTCAAGCCGCATATTCAAACCTTCAACACCTCCTGCCGCCTCCAACTCAAGAACATCCATCGAATCCGCTCCTTCCTCACCCCTGAAACTACAAAGATGCTAATCCATGCCCTCATAATCTCCCGCTTAGACTACTGTAACACCCTTCTCCATGGCCTCCCAGCAAATACTCTCGCACCTCTCCAGTCCACCTTTAAATTGTGCTGCTCGATTAATACACCTCTCCCCTGTTCTTTATTGGCCGCTCCCCTCTGCCAATCCCTTCACTGGCTACCCGTTGCCCAGCGAATAGCGTTTAAATTGCTAACGCTGACATACAAAGCCATCCACAACCTGTCCCCTCCATATATCTCCAACCTAATCTGCAACCTGCCCGCACGTAACCTCTGATCCTCCTACTCCACTCTGCTCTTATCTGATCTTCACACAACGGTCTCCAAGACTTCTCCCGTGCATCACCCATACTCTGGAACTCACTACCAAGACACATAAGACTGACCCCCACAATCACAAGCTTCAAGAAGGCCCTGAACACTCACCTATTTAGGAAGGCCTACAACCTCCAATAACACTACTCTCACCACACCACCATCTGTACAGCCTCTACCCTCACTTTGCCTCTATCCCTCTTCCCTC
Organism: Leptodactylus fallax; assembly: GCA_947044405.1. NCBI lineage: Eukaryota > Metazoa > Chordata > Amphibia > Anura > Leptodactylidae > Leptodactylus > Leptodactylus fallax. The sequence continues at coordinate 9,468,736 of CAMRHE010000024.1, forward strand.
ATAGATTGTAAGCCCTTGCGGGCAGGGCCCTCTATCCCACTGTGCCAGTTGGTCACTGTTAGCATCATATTTGTTTTGTATATTTTGTGTACCGTACTGATTGCGGGCATTAACCCCTCAGGCGCCTCAGTCAAAGCTGACCAAGGTGCCATTTTAATAGTGGCACCGGGGTGCCACTATTCTGCAGAGGATCGCCGGCACCTGGAGCAAGCTCCGGGGCCGGTGTCCCATTGGCATGACAGACGGGAGCCTGCAATAGAAGTGCCGATAATTTGCAGTGCATTGCAATGAATTAGCATCGTATTGCATTGCATTAGTGATCAGACCCCCTGGGGTTCAAGACCTCTAGGGGGACTAAGAAATGCAAAGAAAAAAAAAATTAATAAAAAATAAAATAAAAAATATTAATTCAAATCACCCCCCCCCTCCTCCTTTTCCTAGAACACATATAAAAGTACTTAAACACTGTGAAACGCATACACATTAGGTATCCCTATGAAAATGATGAAAATGCCCGGTCTACAAATCTTTAAAAATATTTTTCCCGTACAGTAAACGCCGTAGCGAGAAAAAAAAATCAAAAGCGCCAAACTTGCCGTTTTTTCGCACAACTATCCTGTATTCAGCTTGTCCCTCTGGACAGTGAGAGTTGATCCTCCCACTGAGCTGAAAGCAGGATGAGCGTGTTTAGTGATGATGTTCAGTAATAGAAGTAAACTCCCCCTGGTCTCCAAGATCCTCATTTGAATAAAGAATAAAAGTGATTTTTCTCTGCATCCCTGGGGCTCTGAAACATAAGAAAGGTATTGTTTTTATTCTGCTAACAGCATCTACAGCACTATGGGAGCAGTTTAAAGTAGCTAGGCGCGGAGACTCTCTTTAAACACAACAAACCATTACTCACCTTTCAAGGGGAGTCTCTTTTTTCCTGTGGTGGCAATTCCATTTGTCTTTATACGGGTCGCTCAGCTGTTTGTGCTAATCGATCGCTGCAACCGATCACAAATGGCACGTCAAATTTTGAGTTGGACAACCTCTTTAAGCGTACATAAGAAACAGTATTATATTGTAGTAAAGCCAGATAATTTCACTGGCCCTCACAAATCATTAGAAATATTGCATCATCCGTGATATATAGGCTCCTTTCAGATCACGTCTTTTAAATTTGTTTAGGAGATCTGTTAAATAAATGCAAACAGATGTCAGTCCTTTACATAGAAATCAATGTTTTTAAAAAAAAAAAAAAAAATCAGTTTCTGTCTGTTCTTTGGACAGACAAAAAAAATACAGTATACTTTTTTGTGTCCATAAAAAAAAGCCATGTTTTATTTAACGTTGATGTCTATGAAAATGGATGACTATCCATTTGTGTACGTTTTTTGCATCTGTTAATTGAATGTGCTAAAAGGATGTGTAAAAAAAAAAGTGATCTGAATAAAGTGCAGTTTTCTCAAGCAGCTATACCCCTGAAGTAGCATTCTGCTATACTGCAGAGTTATCCTGAACTTCTACAATTGGTTAAACTGCTGCAGCGTGATATTATCACAGTAGACTGCAAAAGCCAAGAGTGGCTACAAAAGGAAAGGGAAATATATACAAACGTGGACAAAATTGTTGGCACCCCTCGTTTAATGAAAGAAAAACCCACAATGGTCACAGAAATAACTTGAATCTGACAAAAGTAATAATATATAAAAATTCTATGAAAATGAACAAATGAAAGTCAGACATTGCTTTTCAACCATGCTTCAACACAATTTTTAAAAAAAGAAAACTCATGAAACAGGCCTGGACAGAAATGATGGTATCCTTAACTTAATATTTTGTTGCACAACCTTTTGAGGCAATCACTGCAATCAAACGATTCCTGTAACCTTCAATGAGACTTCTGCACCTCTCAACAGGTATTGTGGCCACTCCTCATGAGCAAACTGCTCCAGTTGTCTCAGGTTTGAAGGATGCCTTTTGCAGACGGCATGTTTCAGCTTCTTCCAAAGATGCTCAATAGAATTTAGGTCAGGGCTCATACAAGGCCACTTCAGAATAGTCCAATATTTTCCTCTTAGCCATTCTTGGGTGTTTTAGCTGTGTGTTTTGGATCATTATCCTGTTGCAAGACCCATGACCGGCCACTGAGACCAAGCTTTCTGACACTGGGCAGCACATTTCTCTCTAGAATCCCTTGATAGTCTTGAGATTTCATTGTACCCTTCACAGATTCAAGACACCCTGTGCCAGATGCAGCAAAGCAGCCCCAGAACATAACAGAGCCTCCTCCATGCTTCACAGTAGGGACAGTCTTCTTTTCAAGATATGCTTCATTTTTCTGTCTGTGAACATAGAGCTTAATGTGCCTTGCCAAAAATTTTGATTTTTGTCTCATCTGTCCATAGGACATTCTCCCAGAAGCTTTGTGGCTTGTCAACATGAAGTTTATATATTATTACTTTTGTCAGATTCAAATTATTTCTGTGACCATTGTGGGTTTTTCTTTCATTAAATGAGGGGTACCAACAATTTTGTCCATGTGTGTAGGAAGCTATTATACTTCTCCCTTCTGCTCAATCCACTACTGACTTTGGCTCCAAAAAAACGCAAGAAAAGAAAATCTGCAACAAAAAAAAAGCTGTGTTTCCACAACGTGGGGCCTCAGCTTAAAATATGGTTTTCCAATAACTTTTTTTTTTTTTTTTTTAATACAGTAGCACTTTATATATGACCTATTATTATTATTAATAATAATATTATTGAAAAGTCCCTCAGTGACTCTACCAGTATTTTTATTACTTGAACCTTTTTTAAATACATTTATTAAAGGTTATGCTTTATTATTGGGCTGTCATATTTGTGTACTACTGTTGAAGGATATGTATCTACAATAATTTTGCACCTTGCATTTCTATGACCGAGTCGTGTCTCTCTAACTTCATGTGTAGCCTGTCAGTGTGTCCAAAGTTGTCACGTGAGCCAGACTTTTATATGATGGCATAGGTTTAAGGTGATCTCCAAATTATTTTAAGTGCTATGTGTTGTACTGTAGTCAGGTGGTCACAATGTTGAGAGTACGGATACAAATAGGTTTTAGTACAAATGACCTAAGCTTTGAAACCATTATCAGCTAAGAGCGATAACATAGTTGTGTAGTGTTTAGCAGTGCATTACAAGGTCATTGAGGTCTTCTAATGTTGTTCCGTGTTAGCCATAAAAAGTAGTGGAGGAGTGAAGAAATCAGGCGATACCTTTAAGAGGCTAACTGAGTATATTTGATAGTAAGCTTTTGAGAGTCTAGCTCTCTTCTTCAGACATACAAGAAACTGAAAATTCACAGTCTTTATACACACAAGACCTGGATCTTCAAAGGGTCTTAGAATCTTTAAAAATAACAAAATGCAATATAAGTAGAGAAGTTATTTACAACAGGTCAGGAAATAAACAATCTGGAAACTTGTGGGGTGTGATGGAGGGATCAGTATCAGAAGGCTATTACTTCACTGAAAGAAAATCAGAATATAATAATAAAACTGGCTGACAAAGGGGGCGCAATAGTCATAATAAGCACCTCAGACTATATCCAGGAAGCAAACAGGCAACTGTCAAATCCCATCTATTACTCCAAACTTGGACGTGATCCCACAGAGGCCTATATGAAACAACTAAAGGATATGATCAAGAAGTTTCCAATCCAGGTCCAGAAGCAGGTAAAAGGGCTTATCCGAGAGGATCCCAGGCCGGGCTGCTTGTATATGCTCCCAGAGATACACAAAGATGGCAACCCTGGGAGACCTATCATTTCTGGCATTGGGACAGTGACAGAAAACATCTCCGGTTGGGTGGAAAATCTCCTAAAACCCCTTGTCAGGGATCTAGGACACGACTGACTTTCTTAAACTGAATGCCCTGGGCCCACTACCTGAGGGTACCATTTTAGCCACCATCGATGTGGAATTCCTGTATACCAACAAGGATGGAGTTGCAGCATGTTGGGTACACCTGGCAAAACAAAACCTCCCAACAGAACCAGTAACACAGCTCATAAAATTCATCCTTAGCCACAACTATTTTACTTTTGGAGAGGATCTATAGCTACAGCGAATGGGGACCAGATGTGCACCCCAGTGTGCAAATCTCTTTATGGCAGAACTGGAAGGAGCATATTTATCAACATGCACCACCAAACCCATGAATTACCGTCGTTATATCGATGATATCCTTGTCATCTGAACTGCAGTTGAGGAGGCCCTACGTCAATTCCATAATGACTTCAATGACTTTCACCCTACCATCAACCTTAAACTTAGCTATTCAGAGAGTGAAATCCACTTTCTGGATGCCACAATATACATTAAAGACGACCGGCTACTCACATCAATATACCACATACAGAACGGCCTACTTGAGAAACGACAGCTTCCTCCCCAAGCACACAAGACAATCTATTATTTACAGCCAGGCTATACGATACAATTGTATTTTTTTCCGACAAAGCAGACCTGGACAAGCACCTCCTGGATCTGTGAACGAAATTTTTCCGATTGGGATACAAATCAAAAGTGACAGACAACCAATTAAAGCGGCAGCCATTAACCGAGACAGTCTGCTCACATATACAGAGACCCAGAAAGAAGTCCGAGTGCCCCTAGTTGTCACCTACAACCCACAGCTGGAGATCCTACGAAGGATTGCCAAGGAGCTCCAACCTGTGCTACATAGGGACAACAGACTCAAGGACATATTTCCAGTCCCCCCTCTCCTTTACTTTTGACAGCCACCAAACCTGAGGCGTATTATTGTCTGAAGTGCCCTGAAGGCCCCAACTGAAAATGGCACCTCCCCTTGCCTGCAAAACAAGTGCAAGACCTGCAGGGACATCTACACCGCTGACAGTGTACCTGTCCCACAGTCACAACAGGTGCACAGAATTATGGGGACATTTTCCTGCAGGTCGTCCAATGTGGTGTACCTCATAATGTGTGTGCAATGTCCCACCACAGGCCTCTATGTGGGGGAAACAGGGCAGAGACTTAGTCAGCGCATGAACTCACAGATTCAACATTAATAACAGCAGAACAGATCCCCCAGTGGCCGCACATTTCTCCGGGGAAGACCACTCTATTGAAGATTTGCGGGTTGTGGTTTTAATGGGACATTTTAAGATGCAGAGAGAGAGAGAAAGGAATGGGAATATAAGTTAATGCAAAAATTTCAAACTCTGCAATTTGGACTTAATATTTATGCCAGTTTCATGTCACACTATGTATGAACTGTGAGGGTCACAAATCACCACCTCATTGCAAACAGATAGCAAGAATTACTGATCCCTCCATCACGCCCCACACGTTTCCAGATTGTTTATTTCCTGACCTGTTGTAAATAACTTCTCTACTTATATTGCATTTTGTTATTTTTAAAGACTCTAAGACCCTTTGAAGATCCAGGTCTTGTGTCTATAAAGACTGTGTGAATTTTTAGTTTCTTGTGTGTCTGAAGAAGAGAGCTAGACTCTCGAAAGCTTACTATCAAATATACTCAGTTAGCCTCTTAAAGGTATCGCCTGATTTCTTCACTTTTCCACTAAGGTCATTGAGGAACTTTTCTTATATATTTCTCCAGCAGTAGGATATATTTTAAATTATGCATTACTTTAAAGGGGTATTCCCATTATTCAAAATTATATCTGACTTCTTATAAAGGCATCTGACCTTTTGAAAACCCACCAGTTTTCAGCTTGAAAAGGCCATAGCACTGCCTTAGCATGATAAGGTCATGACCCTTTGTGGGCCAGCTGACCAGGTCCCCCAGGTAACTGTCGTTGTCCTAATTGATATGAGCTAAGTGCTAGCGGCGAGGGATAGACACCAGATAGAGATTGTTGGTATGAACCCTCTTTCTTAGCCGAATACAGGGGCGCACTGACATACTTTATTAAGGCAACATAAGTTCATATAGCAGCAAGCATAGGAAAGGGTTAACATAGCAACATAAGCCCTCATGTTCAATCCTAATTGGTGTAGTATATCTTGAATGCATAGATAACAGATATAAGCAATTCCGTATATGGTCAGCCATCTCCTGTCTTGTGCTGTGATGCAGGGAGCTGTCTTCTGGCAGCAAGCTGAGGCCATGTCTTCTTGGACACAAAGGATTCTCACTTTGGTATGCAGACACTATCTGGTAGTGTAACATTACATTACACTCAGTTTCAAGCATAAACAGCCACATCTAATATTCAACTTTAAGGATAACAATGTTTTTTACACACAGTACACCTTAAGCAGATATGAAAATATGAAAGTATAAAATTATAAAAAGTTCATTATGATACTTCACAAGCATTCTTACACTGCCCCAATTGCCTTCACACTCTGGTGGCCAGGAGTGCTGCTGTACAGGAAAAACGTAGCAGGGGCTGCAGCAATAAATCACGCTGGTTGCCTCTTCTATTTGCTTTCTGTGCATATAAAATTAGGCTTTTTTCACACTACTGCTGTTCAATCCGTATTTTTGATCCATATGACAACATTAGTTTAAGATTAGAAATCTCTTTTGAGATTTCCGTTTAAAAAAAAAAAGGATATCATACATTGTAGCATTTCACAGATTCATGCACAGTACATTCTATTGTATTTGCATATTTGATTTGTACTGTTTATTTTTCAGCATCGTTTAGCAATGACTGAATTACATCTGTGTGCATTTTGGTTTTTTAATATCCCCACAGACTTGAATGGCCATGATGAATAGAGAAAAAATAGCACATGCTATGTTTTTATTTTGCCTCACTGACCATCAGTCTGTGAAAGAAAAAACAAAAAAACAGATGTTTGAATGTTTCCATTCACTATAATGGGACCTCGCTTTTAACGTGCGTCACACAGAGAAAAAAAAAATCTTCATTTGACAGAGCCCTCAAACTGATAGAACAGCTGACACAAAGGAATCTGCCTCAGTCATCATTGAGTTCATTGTTTAATAAGAAGTCTAGAATATGAAGGCTTTTTTCTGTCCGTTTTAGTCTCTCTAATGCTGAACACCGTCATGATAACTGATGCAAATACAACACTTTCTGTTTGCAGTCATTGATCCTATGGCTGAGCAAAACAACAGACTGAACAAAAATAGTGTGAATGAAGGCTTAGTTTGAAAATGTCAAATGCTCCAATGCATGATACTCTATGACTTTTACATGACTTTGACTTGTGTCAAATGAAGTTGTTCATGTTAAGCAAATGTTCTCATACATTTATGATAGTAACAATGTTGTTTTATGTCGTATTACATTTTACAGGGTATTCTGTTTGATTCATACAATGAACTATACATCTCATGTATACTAAATGACTCTTCTCTGTTTTTCTATGTGTGCAGGAAATAAGCTTTGTTTACCAGCAGTGCTTTTCCATAATAGTTTACATGTGCTTCAGCATAATGGGATGTATTGTAGAAATGAAGGTATCTTTACATAGTAATTTGTGTTGATTTGTGATGAACTAGTGAACCAAGTCATAAAATACTCATGTAACAAATGATAAATAAATAATGATAATGTATCAGAGGTATGCTGGGAGAAGAGATACACCCTCTCTGTAAATGGAAACTGTAGCAGCCCGTTTCCTATTTTTAACTAAATACATTTCCTTTTCTTCATTTCCTTCTAGTCTAGATCACCATCTGCAGAATCACCTAAGAAAGACAGCACAAAGAAACCTGTCTTGGGGAAGTTTGGGAATTTGTTTAACGCTACTAAAAAGAAACAAAGCAAAGGTGCCCCTGAGTCTCCCACAAGTCCAACAAATGAAAAAACAGTGACTTCCAAGTCTTCAGAAAGAGAGAGAAAAAGAGGTCAGGTCTTAGTAGCCTCCAGCCTGAAAATACAAAACCACCCTCCTGGTGGATCCAGTGTTGAATGTGCATCAGATCAGCAATCCCAGCTTGTTTATCGGCCTATATCACCTGAAGGTCAACGTTTAAAGGTGACCTCTAATGGAAATAGGGATACTGGACGTACCAGTGAGCATAAAAACGTATCGGTACAAGCACCTGAGGAATGTAGTGTAGCAGAAGCGGAAAGTCATGTTCTTTCCCCTGATGCATTGTCAGACACCAGTCAAGCATTGCCACGGAGCCTAACATCGAAAGTGGACAGGCAAAGCACAGAGAAGATTGTCCGACAATTAATACAGTCACCTGTAAGACGAAGTTCCACTGATGGAGAAGGAAAGTCCAGCGTAAGAAGGGTTTCACAGGAAATTCATATTGTTAAAAATGGCTCTCCCAAAGTATTGACAAAAAAAACTGCTAAATTCTCCAGCAGAGTATCAGATCCAAAAATAAGAATATCTGAAAGATCTGTTCAGAAATTAGGAAGCACAGAAAAATTACATTTTTCAAAAGTAGCATCACCGGTTGCATTTGGCAGTGATGCAAAGGACCAAGCACTATTATCAGCTGAATTGAACTTGAACCCAGACACAGCAGGTGGCAGTAGCAGTTTAAGTGAACCAGTAAATGCAGGTGACTGCTCGCCATCTCTTAGTCCTTCTGAAGGTGACGTTTTTACTGAACCTCTGCAAGCAAAGCTGAAAGGGCAAAATTCTAGTGAAAATGCAAAGCTTTTAGCATTTGATATTTACCTAAGTAAAACTACTGGAACTGATTCTCAATCATCCATAAAAGTTTATAACAACGGGGACACAGTGGAGAATAGTTCTAATACCAGAAAAATGGGGAAGAAGAGACGTTCACTAAGGTCTCAAAATAGTCACGAGGAAAGTAAAGTAGAGAATACTGTGCTACAAGATAATGTTTTTGATGAGAGTAACTATGAGGGGGGTTAGGGAGTATTCAGATACTCTGCATAGGGATCAGACACCTGAGTCTAATGGCCATGCCTCAGCCAACCAAGAAGTAAAGGCGGGAGCTAATAACAAACTGTCGCCCAAGGGTGAATCAGACAAAGATAAACAGCAACACCCAGCCTCCAGCCCTACGAGGAAAAAAAAATTCTTATGCTCCCCTCTTCTCCAACAGATCGCAAGGCACATGGTAGAGATTCTGTGTTTAAGAATCAGACTGCAGCAGCCTCTGCCAAAGCAACGGAGTTCAACCAGCCTGTTCCTGTTTCCACAACAGACGCCTACGTGGAAAAGGCATCTGTTCCTGAATCCTTAGCTGAATGTGGTGAAGACTCGTATAATACTGCCGGACAGGATAGCCACACTACAGCTAAAGGTGGTGGGGACAGGAGGACAAAGCAGGAGAGCAACCAAGGAGAACATATATTGCAGTCTCAAGGCAATACAAACCAAGCATCAAAGGTTCACATTTCCCTGAATGACAGCTCCAAATCTACAGTAACATCAAAGCTCAACATGTAAGTACATATGTTTTCTCAGTGCTTCTAGAATTGCTTTGAAATCTGATTGCTTAATAATATTTCATAATCCTCAGTAAGCTTATCAATATTTAAACAATAAGGTAAGCTAGAAATATTTACCTGTATATTGCAGTGTTCACAGCATGCATTCATGCATTTTTCTAAAATGCTTAGAAAGCATTCGCTTTTTTCTTAGTTTCCATCACGCCTAGTGAAAGCATGTAGCTAAAAACTCCCTTGACATTTTCAAAAATGGATAAAACCATGTGGCCTAAATATAACAATGACTGCAATGATATGAGCATCAGTTTAATATTCGTGTTTTTATTATATGTTAAACAAGCTGTTCTGGGAAAGACATGACCATTGAATTCCCCACAGAAGACTTCAGACTCAGTGTAATGAAGAGAAATTTATCAAGTTTCAGGCAATACAATTCATGGGCTGGTTTTAATTAGCAGCAGAATTTGTACATTTGTTAACTATTTATGTTTTTGGAACAATCATTTGGAGCCAGTTTATATTTATGTAAATGTGTTTAACTAGATGTATTCTATAAAAGTGAGGAAATAACTGCAAGTCCCCCTCTGCAATGAGTATGTCCACCTTTTGTATCTAATCACGCAAACAAAACAATCATACAAGCTAAACAGCAAACCAAAACTTTTTCAAGCTACATTACTTTGTAAGAACTGAACATTAGTTATTGGGTTGGGTGGCTATACATATTAGATGAAAGTCTGCTAAAACCATTTTCATCAGGACTGAAATTATAAAGCATGGAAGCAGTGGTTTGGACGGCTGTTGTTCACAGTCCAAGTTCTGGCTGCAGTGGCGTAACTAAAGTCTTGTGGGCCCTGGTGCAAACTTTTTTCCGGGGCCCTCTACCCCCTCCCTAGAGCAAATTCTTGATAGTGACTGTTACGGGTGCTGCAGTGATATCTCAGATACTTGAAAGGGATACCCACAACTGAAGTTAACAATAAAACCATGAGTGAAGTGTGAAGCGCCCGGCACGTAAACAATACTGGGACAGTATAATATGCTCTGCAGTGGCCCCCACACTGTATAATATGCTCTGCAGTGGCCCCCACACAGTAGTATATGCTCCACTGTGGCCCCCACACAGTATTATATGCTTCAAAGTGTCCCCCCCCCCCCAGAGCCTATGCTATTATTATACTCTGGGGTCTCCTCAGGGCCAGGGGAAGTGATTAAAAACAACAAACACTTATACTCACCTTGCCTCACCTCTTCTGGGCATCCTCGCTCCGCCCGGCTGTCTGTGGCAACTTCCTTGGTCCTCTTCTGCCTGAAGACTGAGGTTACATACCCCAGACGTCACTGCTGGGGCCTGTGATTGGGCCTCAGCGGTCACGTAGGGTGCGATGACGTTATTACACCGACACGCCCCATGTGACCGCTGGGGCTCAATCACAGGCCCCAGCAGTGATGTCAGGGACGTGTGACCTCAGTCACCGGCAGGAAGAGCCCGGGGAAGGATGCTGAGCCCAGGAGAGGTGAGTATAAGTATTTTTTATTTTTGGTCACCTCCCCTGGGCTGGCATCAATTGGAAAAGGGCCTGGCGATAGCCGGACCCCTTTCCATTAACAATATATATAGCGGTGGGGGAACCAGGCATTCCTGCTATCATGGTGGCCGGGGCCCCGGCCATTTCCATCTGGCCGCGGGTCCCATACCACTCCGGGCCCAGTCGTGATCGCACCTCCTGCAACCGCAATTGTTACGCCACTTACACCTAGACTAGGCTCTGGATCCAAGATCCTTGTGTAGGGTGTTTAAAATTAACTTTTGCTATGACTCATTTTCTAAATCTAATCATTATATTAGTGATTTTCAGGTAAACTTGTTCTGTGTAACTATTGTAGAAAGATTATTTTTCCTAACATATTAATCATTCCTAAGTAGCACAAATTTGAGCCTGAATTATAGATGGAATTTAATAATTTAAATAAAAAGCCATCTAACAATCTTGAATATTTCAGTGAATATTATTCATCATATTGTTTTCAGTAAATATTATTCTCATTTGTATGGAAGTGCCCTAATTCAAATGTCCAGGGGACCAAAAGGACTGAAGATGGTAGATAAGCTACTGCCATTTGTGTCTAACCTATTCACCTCTCCCTATTAATAACCCAAAAACGCTCGATAGTATGCATGTATATGGCAGTTCAGAAGGAATCGTTGTCAGCCAACAGTTGTGTATCTGTATGGCAAAATGTAATCTTTGATCACTTGCCACCACTGTGTAGGCTTCTTACATTCTAATTGCAAAGCCAGTTTGCAATTCCAGAGGTAGGGGTGCAACGATCAGGCCCACAGGGATAGGTGAGGCTCGCTGCACTGGTGTTAAATTCAGCTTCTCATTTCACAGGTCATGCATGTTACCAGGGAAGCAAGTCAGAACCTATCTGTTAGGGGGAAGGGGAAGAGAGCCGTCAGACAGTACTGGGCCCCAATATAAGTGTATCACAGATTCAGTTACACAGTTGTAATTTGCATTGTGGCCCGGACAGTTGCGGTCTTGCAGAGTCAGAACATGGCTGCAGAGAAACTGCTTGTGATGATTCTGCTTAAATATGGCTATAATTCAGAGCTGTATTTTGGTCTCTGGGTAGCGTATTTCTCTCTAGTTCAATTTACTCATAAGGTGCGCAGCCATAATCCTAGGTGTATATTGGCAGTAGTGGCAACACTGGAACAATAGGGCTTTGTATCCATCACAGCAGGGCTCCATTGTATTCCTATACAGTCCTGAGTGATCAAAGAAACATGCATGGTGCAGCCTGCACTGGTAGATCAGATATGGCTGATAACATTGTATCATTTCACTTGGTCTCAGCTCTTTACAAAGGATCTGGACTTGAGTGCATTATTCAATCAGACTTGCTGCCGCCGGTGACCTCATTCTGGGAGGTGGTATAAAAGATGAGGTAAGAGGCAATGGGAGGAGATTGGGCTGAGACTACAAGAGTTTACTGAGAGACTGTGATGAGAGCATGCAGGCTGGAATATACTGTGATGCCACATGCTAGGAGTTAATGCCACATGCCAAGAAGCCTCCACTGGGTTATTCACACATCACAGAGCATGTGTGAGTGTTGGACTATAGAGCCACATCAAGGAGATGCGTGGTAAACTAATTATTTCAATGTTATTCCCTTTTATTTCATTGCACTGTATCTTGTAACTAGTAACTGTTAATGCTTGCATATATCTGCATATCTGTTCTGAACTGCATGTGTTAGATGTTAATACCGACCCATTTAGGGGTTAATAAATATATAAAATTTAGAAAGCTTGTCTTGTATTTATCTTGTGAACCCGGCACTCACTGGCGGTGAGTGTGGTTTTTATATGAAAGAAGACTCAGGTGTGGCCACAGCGGTGTTGGCGCACTGAGGATCTTTCACACTGCTGATCACCTTTCTACCTGAGGGCTGCATGGTGCTTGTTGAATGTCGCTTTTACTTGGAGCACAGATGGGCCCGAGGATAGGGAGGTGGGCAGGTGAGTTTCTCCCAGAAGTCAACACTGTCTGTAATATAAAATGTGTATAATATAAAGTTGGGCGGAGAACAGTATGTAATGTAAAGGGGGGGAGGAGTGTATAATATAAAGGTGGGAGAGGAGACTATAAAAATTAAGGGCACTGTGTGTAATATAAAGGTGGGGGCTGAGTATAATATAAGAGATGATTGATTAAAATACTTTATATAATATAAATTAAGAGTTGTTACATACAGTAATTTCAAGGGGTCAGTGCATAATATGAAGAGGTGTGAGAAAGTTTGGGGCATAATGATTGTGGTCCCAGGGGAAGCATGGAGTATGAGCTGCAGTTGGACAAGTGGATGTAATGTAAGGAGGGCCTCAGGCTAAAGTTTGTCCCATAGGACTGTTGTTCTACCACTGCAAAAGGGTTAAATAACATTGTGTCACAGACCTCTTTGCATGATACAACAAGACACAAATATTGAACATAAGTCAGTAGTATGTTATGCACCAGTTATGCTGAATAACAAAGTTAAGCAAGTTGATTACTAAAAACTGAATTCTCATCTGTGCAGAAAACCAGGAATTTGCCAAGTATTTGCCTTAATAGCATGATTCAGCTCTTTACAGCCCGCTATGAAGTAACCTGTCATCTCAGCTTAAATCTGCCAATATCAAGCAAGCCCAATTTATCTGCTAGTTTCCTGATTTATATTGTAAATCCACTACTCATCTGCCAAATGCCATTATGCAGTCTTGTTATCAAAGACAGAGGAGTACAAATGTGGGTGGGTGAGAACTAGGTAGATAATAAGTCACAGTAAGTAAACAACAGCTCCCATTTGTCACAGAATACAGTTTATACATACTTGGGCTGATTGATAGTTGTCAGACATAATTGGGCAGATTCATGACTGTGTCTAAAAGAAAAAGTAATTGGGCCAAATTTAATATCACTAGATTTGGCTTCCAGTACCATCTTTATGCTGATGACACCCAATTATATACGTCATCCCGTGACATCACCCCTGCACTAATACAGAACACCAGTGACTGCCTCTCTGCTGTCTCAAATATCATGTCTTCGCTCTATCTGAAACTGAATCTCTCAAAGACTGAACTACTGCTGTTTCCACCATCTAATAGATCTGTCCCTGATATCTCCATTGCAGTCTCTGGCCTTACCATGACTCCTAGGCAGTATGCCCGCTGCCTCCGGGTTTTGTTTGACTCAGACCTTTCCTTCACCCCCCCATATCCAATCACTCGCATGCTCATGTCATCTCCACCTCAAAAACATCTCCAGAATCCGCCCTTTCCTTACCACAAATACATTAAAGACACTTATTGTTGCCCTGATTCACTCTCGCCTTGACTACTGTAACTCCTTACTAATCGGTCTTCCCCTTACTAAACTCTCCCCTCTACAAACTATTATGAATGCGGCGGCCAGGCTCATCTATCAGTCTAGACGATACAGCGATGTCTCCGGTCTGTGCCGGTCACTACATTGGCTGCCTATTCAATACAGAATACAATATAAACTTATCACCCTCATTCATAAGGCTCGCCATAATGCTGCACCTCCCTACATTTCCTCCCTTATCTCTGTCTATCGCCCAACCCGTACTCTCCATTCACTCAATGACCTAAGACTAACATCCTCTATTATCAGAACCTCCCACGCTCGTATACAAGACTTCTCCCGAGTTGCACCACTTCTCTGGAATGCTCTATCTCGGACTATTAGATTAACCCCCAATTTCCACAGCTTCAAGCGCAAACTAAAGACATATCTTTCAGACAGGCCTATCACAACTCCTAATGTAAACCCTTCCGTAGTTAGAATCCCTAAAACGTACCCTCCTCTGTTTATGCTTCATCATTACCTCACAGGATATGATGCCGTATCAGACTAGCTTTATACGTCCAGGCACCATCTGCACATTAAAGGACACGACTGGTGACGGCTCATACAGCTTTATATATGTGTAATGACAGTAACCTCTATCACAAAATTGTCTGACTATTGTACAAGCAATGCTACATCTGTTGCCGCCCCCTCTACCTCATAGATTGTAAGCTCTTGCGAGCAGGGCCCTCAGTCCCAGTGTGTGAATTGAATATTTCTTTGTAATGTATCTTTTTTTGTCAGTACTTGAACCCTACAAATTGTACAGTGCTGCGGAATATGTTGGCGCTATATAAATAAAAATTATTATTATCTTTTTATGCCAGATTTCTGGCATAAAAAAGTCACAAACCTTGGGACTAAGTTGTTGCAATTGACATTTTTGCGCCAGCGGAGAAACAGGTAACTGACAGCTCCATGCTTGTCCATTGTACTCCATGCCATATGTGTCATGAGGAAGCACTATAAAGTACAATTTCTCCCACAAAAATTACGCCTTCACATGGCTCTGTGAACGGAAAAATTAAAAAATTACGGCTTTTAAAAGGCAGGGAGTAAAAAAAAAAAACGAAGCTTGAAAGTGGAAAAATGGCTGTGGCATATTTCAGTTTGTAGACAATAAGGCTAAGGCCCCACATAGCGGGCATCAACCAAAAAGAGCTGCAGGAAAGACCGCGGCGAAACGCATTGCAATTTTTCTCACAGCGCTTTTCACAGAGAGTCCACAGAGGTTTCCTATGCAGACTTTCTGCTTCAATTATACCTATAGGGAAACTGCCGGTATTTCCGTAGGTATAATTGACATGTTGCAATTTCAAAAACTGCAACGGTTTTGGAATTTGCAGCTTTTCTGCTTCATGTATTTTTCTGCAAATTGTGGATGGGATTTGCAGTGACTGTAAAATGCTGCAGTTTTTGCCACAGCGTTTCCGCCACGGCCAAACCATGCGTTTACACCACATGGGGCCCTGGCCTTAAACAATTTTTGCAATTATAAATAGTTAAATTTTTAGAGCAAAAATTTTCTGTAATCATCTTAGTTGTGACAGTGTTTTTTTATTTTGATTGGATGCCAGTGGATACGACCATCAATACAGGAACTTTAAAACTCTGCAAAAATTTTTATTACTTATATTTGCAAAAGTTTTCACTTATAATTATCTACAAATTTTAAATATATTTATGTTCATGGGAAAACCCAGTGAATGTTCTTTTTTCAGGTAACAGAAAGCGCCGCATTACCCTGAGATATGCAGACATTTTTCCTGTTCAATTACCATACTGGTTAAAATAGCTTTTAAAATTCATTGCGAGGTGATCTTTACTTTAAAGAGCATTTTACTCAGTAGTTTGTTCTGTAGGCAGACTGATGAATGTCTTCAGAGAAACTAGGTGGTGTCATATAACAAGGTTATTTTTATACAGGCATTTCTTAATATTTACATAAGGTAATGTTACCGCTTTGTCTGTAATTAGGGCTTTATGGAGTGAAGTTCTATAGCAGAAGTTGCATGAGCTCTGCACGCATGACTTGCTTTAGTGGGTGACCCAGTAATGTATTACTGCCATACACACATCATGGCCTGTATAAATCAGTATTTTCAATGTAATACAAGTCTTTAAAGTAAGAATTTTATTTCTAAACATAAAAACCTAACAAAGTAGTTATCTAAAAGTCAGTGAATGCCTATAATAGATTCATTGCCTGTAAGAAGCACTAATTGACAATATAAAGCAAGTCAATCATTTCACTCACATTTGCATGGGACAGAGTAGGGAGACTGCATAGGCTTGAGCAATTGTTAACATGATCTTTTACCCCTATACAGTTAGTGTCTGCAGAAGATCTTCTGTTTACATGAGGGCATGTGCTGCCAACAGATGATCATTTTAATTTCTGTGTAAAAGATGCAAGAAATTACAAAAGAGGACCTGCTCTTTTTATTGACCAGTTACTGGGCATATTATGACAGGATAGAGATCAGGAACAAAACTTTGTTCAAATGATGATCTGTCTGTGTGAAAGGGCTGTAAAATATATGGTCATTTCATTTTTTTTTCTCTTTATAATATGTAGGGAGGTTTTTGGTAAATATTTATGTAATGTACTTTATTAACCTATCTAACTTCCTTTCAATAGAAAACAGGCTCTAAACCCTCCAACTGACCTGTTGGGAAAAATCTGTACATATTTGTATTGGCTTGATGTGCATTTTTAGACGTTGGCAAAGCTAAGTGGGACACTTCAAATAGCTGTATCTATGGTTTTAGAGAACACTGGTTCTGTTGCCATATGAAAGAAGAGATTCTCAGCAGTTCTAGCTATAAAATAACTGGAGATATCACTGGTTAAAGACACTGTGTGGAATTTGATATTTATGTGCAGTAGTTTATGGAGCAGGTAAAAATTGTATTCCTGACTGTGCTTTTAACTAGTGATATCTCAGTTTTTGTTTTAGCTAGAATGTTGGAAACTTATGACTCAGCTTTCATGAGACACCAGAACTTTTGTAGGTGATATAAAACAGATATAGAAATATAATTATTTCAAGTTACCATTCCTTCACCTTTGGTGACTGCTACGTACTGCAGTACACAATGAGCACGTGTATGGGACAGACTCTCCCTTGCAACGCTTAGTTTTTATGGAAAACTTTACAGACTCTTTTTTTCTACTAAAAGAAAGTAAAACCGGTCAATAAGGTATTTTACAATTATGTTCGCCAAACACCCCTACACAATAGCATAAAAACTGTGAAATAGGATTTACACTTTAAAGGGGTTGTACGAATGTATGAAGTTATCTCCTATTAATAGGATAGGGGATGATGTTATAATTGGTGGGGTTTGACCACTGGGACCTCCATCATTGCTGAGACTAGGGCTCTGATGCTCCTTTACTGTTGGAGCTGTAGGTTGAGCATGCGCCCTGACAAATGCTCAGCCTGCCACTCTGTGGGAGTGCCAGAGATATCAGAGTACAGCAGTCTGATAAAGAATATTTGGAATGGCAGGGCACATGCTGCTTCATCAGAACAGGAGCACTGAAGCCCCAATCTCACAATTGTTGGGGGTCCTAGTGGTTGGCCCCCACCAACTTTGAAGTTATTCCCTATGTGATTAATTGATCTATATGAATGCATTGAGTCAGTTTGATTTTCCACATGGATGTGTGTAAATTTGGTCCTCGTCTGTATACACAATATACAGCTGTTTGGAAACAACATTAATGTTCTTTTTATTTCCCAGTTTCTGAAGCCTTTTTCTCATGAATTTCCCCATTCTCCTGCTATTTTATGCAAATTAGTCTTTGCTTTGCTAATGAATGAATAAATTGACAACTAGGGAGTCCTAGCCCCTCTCTCTAAATTAGGTGTAAACCTTCCCTGCTACAAGCTGGCACAGGTTTCAGTCGTTATTACTGGTACTAATAAGTATCATCCTGTGAAGTCCCACCTATACCGCACCTACTAAGTGATGTAAGCAGTGAACAATAATAGTCACTTTTTTGACACAATACATCTGTGTACCAAAAATGGCAGTTTTTATTTTACATTTGACGTCACAAAATTACGTAAAATGTATGATTGTTTGTATGTATGATATATTGACTGTATGATGACTAAATTGTATTGAATGATTGACTAAATCTGCCTTGAATATAGGCAGCAAGATTGTAAGAGACTTATTGTACCTCCTTCCTTTTGACCTGCATCTATTAGGGTGCATGTTCACATTTTAGCAGCTGCATGTGGCTGAAACTCTGCCGCGCGTAGCTGGCAATGATAGTGTGATTTTACCCATTAACTCGACACAGATTTTTCTGTGGCGCTACACAGGATGATCGAAAATTGTCCAGTAGAGGAAGTAAGAGAATGGCTGTTACTAATAATCTCTACTGCACATTAATGTTATCAACTCTTTATGTTTCCAGTAAATTATTCCATTCTAATTGAGTTTTTTGGTTGAACATTAACCAGTTCACCTTATATGTGTTGTGTACTTTTGTCCATTAACCCTGTCATCGCAACAATCTGGTATTTAGATTAGCTCTTTGTAAAATGTACTGGTGTGTTAATCGGGTGGTACTCAAGAGACTACTATATCAATTTTTATAGTCACAAAAACAAAGTTGTATGGTTAACTAAATTTAGTTTGCTTCTGTTTCTGCGGAAGTTCTCCAGTAACAGGTAAGTAATTTAACTTCAGACATTCCCTTTCATGGCTTAATATGAAGTGCTTTGCTGGATATAGGTATGTTCAAAAGACTAGGTTAGCCAATGTAGCTACTAAATTTGCTTTGCTTTTTTATTATAGAATTGTATGTGTTTTGGGGTAACCTTTTTCTAATTAGTTGCAACTAAATGTTTTGCTTTGCTTGGCTTCAGCAGCTTGCATGTGTATGCACTACAGTACAGGATGCAGAATGACATTTAGTAGCAAATTCTTCTGACTAGAAATTTCTTTTTTTAAGTCCTCGCTCATCTCTGGAACAATCTTTTAGGTCAGGGTAAAATGTAGCCTAGTGGTGTGGTTGTAGTAAATTAACCACTTGTGGAATCATGCCAACACCAGGGAACCCTGCAGATCACTGGTACCGAGGTATCGCAGCTCTGCCTGTACAAACTGTAGCTGCAGGTGTAGGTACTGCAGTTATATCCCATTGAAGTCTATGGGACAGCGCTGCAGTACCTACACTCTCCACTACACTTTGTACAGCGAGTATACAGCATGGCAAGAACTGTGCTGCCTCTGTAACCATGATCTGCTAAGGTCCCAGGTGCCTAACAATAGGCCATCAATTTTAGAAAGTGGATAACATATTGTTGGCATGATTCATTTTGACTTTCCACTAATGTTATTCTCTGCATCTGTGTAGGGGTCGTTCACACTACCACTGGAGATCGTCACTAGTGTCCGTTGTTATTGTCCGTTACAAGATTTTATCAACAGACACTAGCAGAACCGTCACAGATCTGTTAAAAAATTCCATTGATTTCAGTGGGATTTTATCTGTTGTCCATTAGTGACTCTTAGTGTCTGTTTACACCAAATCCGTCACATGTCCATTATTTTTCGCGGACAAAAATTCATGCATGCAGGACTTGTGTCCATGAAAAATAACGGTTTCATGACGGACTTCAAGTGTCCGTTATTTTTTAACATTAAAGTCTATGGGTAACGGATGGGCGTCCGTTATACAGTCTGTTATTACTGTCCGTCTTTTTTTTCTGCTCATGCTCAGACAGCAGAAACAAAAAAAAAAAAAAAAAAAGGCAAAAAAATGGACAGTATAAAAATGGACACTATGAAAACAGACATACAGTGGTAGTGTGAACCCACCTTAGCTAAAAGAAAATATGAAAATATTTGGTATATTTAAGCTTGCAAATGCATATGTATAATATAATATAATACACACATGGACAAAATTGTTGGGACCCCTCGTTTAATGAAAGAAAAACCCACAATGGTCACAGAAATAACTTGAATCTGACAAAAGTAATATATAAAAATTCTATGAAAATGAACAAATGAAAGTGAGACATTGCTTTTCAACCATGCTGCAACAGAATTTTCAAAAAAAAGAAAACTCACGAAACAGGCCTGGACAGAAATGATGGTGCTCTTAACTTAATATTTTGTTGCACAACCTTTTGAGGCAATCACTGCAATCAAACGATTCCTGTAACTGTCAATGAGACTTCTGCACCTCTCAACAGGTATTTTGACCAACTCCTCATGAGCAAACTGCTCCAGTTGTCTTGGGTTTGAAGGGTACCTTTTCCAGACGGCATGTTTCAGCTCCTTCCAAAGATGCTCAATAGGATTTAGGTCAGGGCTCATACAAGGCCACTTCAGAATAGTCCAATGTTTTCCTCTTAGCCATTCTTGGGTGTTTTTAGCTGTGTGTTTTGGGTCATTATCCTGTTGCAAGACCCATGACCGGCCACTGAGACCAAGCTTTCTGACACTGGGCAGCACATTTCTCTCTAGAATCCCTTGATAGTCTTGAGATTTCATTGTACCCTGCACAGAGTCAAGACATCCTGTGCCAGATGCAGCAAAGCAGCCCCAGAACATAAGAGTCTCCTCCATGTTTCACAGTAGGGACAGTGTTCTTTTCAAGGTATGCTTCATTTTTCCGTCTGTAAACATAGAGCTGATGTGCCTTGCCAAAAATTTCGATTTTTGTCTTATCTGTCCATAGGACATTCTCCCAGAAGCTTTGTGGCTTGTAAACATGTAGTTTGGCAAATTCCAGTCTGGCTTTTTTATGATTTGTTTTCAACAATGGTGTCCTCCTTGGTCGTCTCCCATGAAGTCTACTTTGGCTCAAACAATGACGGATGGTGCGATCTGACACTGATGTTCCTTGAGCTTGACGTTCACCTTTAATCTCTTTAGAAGTTTTTCTGGGCTCTTTTGTTACCATTTGTATTATCCTTCTCTTTGATTTGTCATCAATTTTCCTCCTGCGGCCACGTCCAGGGAGGTTGGCTACAGTCCCATGGATCTTAAATTTCTGAATAATATGTGCAACTGTAGTCACTGGAACATCAAGCTGCTTGGAGATGGTCTTATAATCTTTACCTTTAACTTAATATAATTTTCTTTCTAAGCTCCTGAGACAATTTTCTTTCCTTTGCTTCCTCTGGTCCATGTTGAGTGTGGTACTCACCATGTCACCAAACAGCACAGTGAGTATCTGTAGCCCTATATACAGGCCCACTGACTGATTACAAGATTGTAGACACCTGAGATGCTAATTAGTGGACACACCTTGATTTAACATGTCCCTTTGGTCACATTATTTTCAGGGGTACCATCATTTCTGTCCAGGCCTGTTCATGAGTTTTCTTGTTTAAAAAATTCTGTTGAAGGATGGTTGAAAAGCAATGTCTGACTTTCATTTGTTCATTTTCATAGAATTTTTATATATTATTACTTTTGTTATTTCTGGGACCAATTGTGGGTTTTTCTTTCATTAAACGAGCGGTACGTCCACGTGTGTAAATGCTGTTTATCAGTATTTTGCTTTACAGTAGTAAGATGCATGGTAAATGACTATCACCGCATAAAAAAAAAAAAATGTCACACATGATGGTGAGAAATAATTTTGAGAACAAGTATGTTATATAACACACAGTGCTGTGGATGAATCTGCAGTGAGACAGAAGTTGGAATTCATGCTCATTAATCATATCCGTTCTGCTGTTCCTATTCTCGCTGGATTACTAGGGTTACCAGTTTGTTTGTGAAGAAGTTGTTGCTGGCAGCTCAGTGTTAGGGTTTTCGACATTTTCTTCCTGCTCATTGACTGGATTTTCCCTTTGGTAAAGCACACCTACAGGCATTCTAGTATGGTAAATCTGCTTTCTTTACTGTGAAATGTCTTTCTAAAACTGTTCTTTTTAAAGAGGACACCTTTCTTCACCTTCATCAACTTCAAGCTGCTCTACAGATTTCAGTGTAGTTGGAATTTTTTCTCCAGTAATTTCTGTTACTTTCAGTAAAGTCATGCTCTCTACTGTCAGGAGGGTGGTCCCTGTCTTTCTGTTCCTTCCTGACAGTAGAGAGCATAAATTGTGCTGAAAATAACAGCACTGATTCCTGAAGAAAGGTGTGGTCTGCTTCAAATAAGTGAAGAGGCACCTATTGAGGGGTGCAAAGAACAGAATTTCGTGGATGCGGTCCTCTTAGCTTCACTATGAATGCAAAATCTTTTGTCCATGTGCAACAGGAAGTTGGACATGGGAGGTTGGCCCATACAGGCAGAACATAATTGGTTATCAGTTCTGTGAAAAACATTCTTACTTGCAGGGTTCTTAAAGGGTATCTTGAGTTTTCTTGAAAAGTTGAAATATCTTGCTGAACAGTCTTTTCTCTCTCTGTATATGCCTTCATACATGGTGTCCTATCAGTTTTGCTGCTACTAATGTCCCCATTATGGCTGCAGTGCATGTTACATTTCTCAGGTTGGGAGTTTACAATAAGGAGCAGTTTGCCCCATCCCCTTCTGGTTTTACATGCAATTCTTCCAGTAGAAACTGTAAAATAGCAAGTAAATAGCTGAAAAAAGGCCAAGTGAACTTAACATTGGAGATCCAGGGACATTGGACTGAAAATACAGGGTATGATGCAGTTAAACAGATCTCCGACCTGGAAAGAGAAATCTATGAGCAGAGTCAGGAAAACTGCTTGCTGTCTATGACATCACATCAGCAATAACAGAAACAGACAGAAGTAGATAAAAGTACACAAGTAAACTTTTCTTATAAAGCTAAGCTATGAGATGTGCAGAATGTTCAGTCTAGTGCACAGAGAAAGCTGTTTGCAGATGTGTGTGGAGGATGTGAAGAAAATTAACCCCACCCCTCTGTGTGAAGAGACCACAGTCCCTTCCCCCAACTCCGAATTGGCTAGGAGGGAGGCACCTAGTAGCAGGAACATTAGAAAGGTTTTTCAGGCAGAACATAGACACATTTTTAATTCGTATAATACACTTTTGTCCAGAATCACATGTTCTATGAAGTGAGACTGTTGTCTGACAAGTTGGTGACCATTTAAAAGATAAATGAACATTGGGGAGCAAAATAAATAATATGTACATGATGACTCAAAAAGAATAGTGCAAAATTATAGCCTTAGTATTCAAAATTGAAAGAATATACCACAAATTTATTGACGTAAGAAGACACACCATCTAAGTTTTATCTATACACTACAAATGTTTGATGTGATTTCCATTAGTACAGTAGTCCAGTTCTGTCCAGAAGCATGCCTGCATATCCTCAGATATGAACTCCACATTTTCAGTGAAGCATTGTCTCATGTCATGCAGATTAAGTTGGTAAACCCTTGTTTCCAGCACAGTGATGCAACGTTCTGGTAGAATGGAAATGTGGAGGTGCACCATCCTACTTAGATGAAATTTGACAAATCTTTCTCTATATCTGTGGCATAAGCCATTCCTTTAATATGTCCATGTAGGCGTGGCCAGGGACAGTAGACTTTTCTCCTACTCATTGCGTACATTCCACAGAACTCTACATGTTTTAGGTAATAGCCACTGTATGCCATTTTGGCAACAACCCAGTTGTTTAACCATAGAAATTTGACCCTTGTCAGACCCT
This sequence comes from Leptodactylus fallax, assembly GCA_947044405.1. Classification (NCBI taxonomy): domain Eukaryota; kingdom Metazoa; phylum Chordata; class Amphibia; order Anura; family Leptodactylidae; genus Leptodactylus; species Leptodactylus fallax. The sequence continues at coordinate 9,492,678 of CAMRHE010000024.1, forward strand.
TTGTTCATTTGCTTGCTTTGAGTGAGTCTCTTGTGCTCAATAAAGGCACATGTTTTTTTCTAAACCCCAAATTCTAACCTTGTGACAATTGCCCTTCCCAGGTGAAAGGTAGCCTTATCGCTGAACACCATTCCCCTTGCAATCGTCCCTGGACATTAATGCAAAATTCATGGCTTTTTGGTTTGTCTTTTGGTTTCAGCTTTCGTAAGATACACCATATCGTGGTTTGTGGTACCTGTAGTTCCATACTAGTCAGCATGGTTGACTTTCTAGGGCTACCCTTGTACACTGCTCAAATCTTGATCACTGTCTTTATTCTGAAGATTTTTAAAAGCCTGGACTTTTCCCATGACACTGGTGGTTTTGAAATGCTTCACTCAACATGAAATGGCGTTTACCTTGTGGAGCAAATTTATTCTAAAAGTTTTGCTGTACTGTCACATTAGACCCTGTTCTTGCAAATTCCAACATGCAAAAATCTTTTTCTTGCTTCACTGTCACACTATGTAAGCACATCTCACATTTGACTCTTGAAAAATGAAAGTTGTGCTGTGATTGGTTGCTTTATGCAATAAGCCAGTTTTGCTATGATTTTCAGTCACTGACCATTTACCAACTGAGGTTACTTTACAGGCTGCTGCTTTTGCACCATCCTTTTTTAATCATCCTGTTCAGTATATAAGACCTTCATCCTATGCTAAAATGGGTCATGTCCTGTGCAGCTTAATATCTATAGTTTCAGTAGGGGCACTTTGTACTTTACAGTTGTCCTACAGACTTGTATCGACATATCTTGTGTACTTTGTCCTGTGATTTGACGTTCCACCTTTAACTAACATTGACGATATAGTCAGCAAGCATACAATGCATTGTTGTGACATAATATAATACAGGGGTTATCCAGCTTTTAAAAATTGATGTCCTTTACTTAACATAAGCCACTAATTTTAGATTGGCATGGGTCCAACTGTCGGAATCCCTGCAGATCAGCTGTTTGCCAGAGTAGACCACTCCCAGCATTGTTTTCATGCTGGACTGCGCTGCCCACTCTCCATGCTTTTTAGTAGTCTCAGTTATGGGTACTGTAGCTTTGTCCCATTTAAGTCTAGTCCGCAGTACTGAAAACCACCAATACTAAAACTATGGCGAGTGAGCAGCACAGTGCTCAACATGTATGTATTTATTTATGCTTACTTGTATAGCGCCATCATATTCCGCAGCGCTTTACAGACATTGACAGTCACTGTCCCATATAGGGCTCACAATCTACATTCCCTATCAGTATGTTTTTGGAGTGTGGGAGGAAACCGGAGTACCCGGAGGAAACCCACGCAAACACGGGGAGAACATACAAGCTCCTTGCAGATGTTGTCCTTGACAGAATTCGAACCCAGGACTCCAGCGCTGCAAGGCTAACCACTGAGCCACCATGCTGCCCATGTAAACAACATCAGGAACTATGTGCTCTTGGAAACAGCTGATTTTGGTTTAAGACTAGGCCATCAGTATTTGAAAGTTTTAACCCCTTTAAGCCCCTTTTGTTTCTGTTTAATGTATAAAACTGTAGGCAAAATTTAAAAAGCAGCTGCTAGTTATGGTTTATGCATTTCCATTCAACAGATAATGAAATATTGTAGTTATGACGTTTACTTACATAGCATGGCACCACCCAGTGTTCAAAGTGCATAGCAGTGTGCACCTCCACCTACTCAGCGAAGTGCTGGTGGACACACTTTTTCAGTCCATCCACAGCCAGTTCTCTGCAAAATGGTACTCTGCTCATTGCAGAGAAGTCAAAGGAAATATCGTTCTGCTTGTCTGAAAAAAAGCAGGGCCTCTGTAGTAGCATGGCTATATACCGTAGTTGAGAAGATTCCTTCGCAGTTTGTTAGGATTGTAATGCTGTTCAGGAAAGTGATGCTAGGTTCACACTAGCGTTCGGGTCCACATGGGGACCCTAAAGACTGAGACCCCGTCTGCTTAAAAAGCAGTTACCCGTGAAAACCCACAGACCCCATAGACTATAAAGGGGTCTTCCGGGTTTCCACCGGTTTTATACTGAAACCGGCAGAGAGAAAAGTCCTCTTTGCAGGAGTTTTCTCTCCGCCGATTTAAAGCAGAATCTGTGGTGGAGTCTGATGTGAATCCAGCCTTAGGAGGAACTATATTGTCAGCTGCCAAAGAGGGACTGATCCTACTTCTGCTTTGAGAATAACTCCTATAGTTCAAGGGACTTAACAAAAAATGTGGCATTAATCAATTAGGAGCCATAGCCATTTTTATGTAGGATAAATCATGACAACTGTCACTGTCAAAATACCCTTAGATCTGACTGTATGTTAATCAGATCATCTGGATGTACATGTGCTGCCCTAGGTACCCACTTTAAAAGTCAACATTTTTTTTTATATACATAGGATCAGCAGGTCGTGCTTCTCTAACCCCTGGTGATAATTGAAGCCGGATCAGGCTATACATTTTTCTAGCAGTTGCTGGTGTAGAAGAAATCTGTGCATCACCTGCATAATGGCTCTCTACACTCTGGCTTACCGTATATAGAGGTGTCCCAAGTAAGAGACATTGCAGTATGGCATCCATATGCCCTAACAGGGGTTGTTCTTTCATTTCATATATTCAATTAGGAAATATGGAATTCATTGAGACTGAGGTCGGTCCCTTACTGTTATCCAGAGAAGAGAGCTGCTGGGACTTTCTTTGTAGGAATTAGTAGTTACAATGTACTACATTGTTGCCTATTCATTTTAATGGGTGCTGTGTTCTAAAACATTGCCGCTGAATTGAAAAAACTGACAGCTTCTCTCTGGAGGAACAGCTTACGCTAGGTAATGCATGGAGTCCCACGGACCCCATTGCCTATAACTAGGTCCATCGTTATAAAACTGAAACTTGCGGAGGATAAAAGTCCTCCGTGCTGCAAGAGACTCTAGCAAGATGTGTAGATAGACTTATTGTGGAGGTTTCCAACAGCAGGACCATGTGTGGACCAAACAACTGAATAGCGTCCTTTTTTGTTTGCACACATCAATTATTTAAAGTACAGAGAATATGTGTGCAAGAAGTAGTAATATGATCTGTAGTTAAATGACACAAGAAGACTGTGTGCTTTTGTGTACAGATGACACTAGGTTCACACCTGCGTTCGGGTTTCCGTTCATGAGATCCACTTGGGGTCCCCACGAACGGAAACCTAATCCGCTTAAAAAATAGACTATAATGGAGTCCTCCGGGTTTCTGTCCAATTTCCACCCTAAAAATCAGGACTTTTCTCTCCGCATTTTTGAAAGCGGAATGGGGAACGGAATCTGAGTGGAGATCAGGAGCCTGTGTGAACCTAGCCTTATGTGCACTCTGGATTGTTTACATTTATTTAATACTAGACTGGACTATTTATATGTATGACAGGGTATTGTATATCCCTATTCCTTAGCAATGCAGATTCAACTGTAGTACCCACAACTGTGGTGATCAAGAATAGGGTGAGTGAGCAGCATCTGGCATGTAAACATTGCTGGGAGCGTTTTGGTGCCTGACATGCTACATACAGTCATATGAAAAAGTTTGGGCACCCCTATTAATCTTAATCATTTTTAGTTCTAAATATTTGGGTGTTTGCAACAGCCATTTCAATTTGATATATCTAATAACTGATGGACACAGTAATATTTCAGGATTGAAATGAGGTTTATTCTACTAACAGAAAATGTGCAATATGCATTAAACCAAAATTTGACCGGTGCAAAAGTATGGGCACCTCAACAGAAAAGTGACATAAATATTTAGTAGATTCTCCTTTTGCAAAAATAACAGCCTCTAGTCGCTTCCTGTAGCTTTTAATCAGTTCCTGGATCCTGGATGAAGGTATTTTTGACCATTCCTCTTTACAAAACAATTCCAGTTCAGTTAAGTTTGATGGTCGCCGAGCATGGACAGCCCGCTTTCAAATTATCCCACAGATATTGAATGATATTCAGGTCTGGGGACTGGGATGGCCATTCCAGAACATTGTAATTGTTCCTCTGCATGAATGCCTGAGTAGATTTGGAGCTGTGTTTTGGATCATTGTCTTGCTGAAATATCCATCCCCGGTGTAACTTCAAATTCGTCACTGATTCTTGTACATTATTCTCAAGAATCTGCTGATACTGAGTTGAATCCATGCGACCCTCAACTTTAACAAGATTCCCGGTGCCGGCATTGGCCACACAGCCCCAAAGCATGATGGAACCTCCACCAAATTTTACAGTGGGTAGCAAGTGTTTTTCTTGGAATGTTGTGTTTTTTTGACGCCATGCATAATGCCTTTTTGTATGACCAAACAACTCAATCTTTGTTTCATCAGTCCACAGGACCTTCTTCCAAAATGAAGCTGGCTTGTCTAAATGTGCTTTTGCATACCTCAGGCGACTCTGTTTGTGGCGTGCTTTCAGAAACGGCTTCTTTCGCATCACTCTCCCATACAGCTTCTCCTTGTGCAAAGTGTGCTGTATTGTTGACCGATGCACAGTGACACCACTGCAGCAAGATGATGCTGCAGCTCTTTGGAGGTGGTCTGTGGATTGTCCTTGACTGTTCTCACCATTCTTCTTCTCTGCCTTTCTGATATTTTTCTTGGCCTGCCACTTCTGGGCTTAACAAGAACTGTCCCTGTGGTCTTCCATTTCCTTACTATGTTCCTCACAGTGGAAACTGACAGGTTAAATCTCTGAGACTTTTTGTATCCTTCCCTTGAACAACTATGTTGAACAATCTTTGTTTTCAGATCATTTGAGAGTTGTTTTGAGGAGCCCATGATGCCACTCTTCAGAGGAGATTCAAATAGGAGAACAACTTGCAATTGGCCACCTTAAATACCTTTTCTCATGATTGGATACACCTGGCTATGAAGTTCAAAGCTCAGTGAGGTTACAAAACCAATTTTGTGCTTCAGTAAGTCAGTAAAAAGTAGTTAGGAGTATTCAAATCAATAAAATGATAAGGGTACCCAAATTTTTGCACCGATCAAATTTTGGTTTAATGCATATTGCACATTTTCTGTTAGTACAATAAACCTCATTTCAATCCTGAAATATTACTGTGTCCATCAGTTATTAGATATATCAAATTGAAATGGCTGTTGCAAACACCCAAATATTTAGAACTAAAAATGATTAAGATTAATAGGGGTGCCCAAACTTTTTCATATGACTGTAGGCTTTGTACTGTCAGGAGGGCAGTGTCAGGCAGAAGCGGGCTAGGATAATAATAATAATAATAATAATAGTCCTTTAATAGTCCCACAATGGGGAAATTCAGTGTGTTACAGCAGCAAAGATAAGCAGATACAAATACAAATACAACATGTACAGGAATGTTCCAAGGTGAGAGGCATTACATTAATAGCAGACAGACAGATAGGACGTAGCAAAGGAGGGGGGGGGATTTAACAGGCAGAGAGATATTTCAGTTCTCTGTGTGTAATGATCTCCGCTTAGGTCGGTGTTGGTTGTACAGCCTAACCGCGGTGGGGAGGAAAGACTTCCGATAGCGCTCCTTCTCACACCTAGGGTGGAGCAGTCGGTCACTGACAGTACTGCTCAGCACGATCACAGTCTCATGCATGGGGTGGGACTTCTTCTTCTGCATGGAGCTCACCACAGACAGTATCCTTCTGTCACCCACCACCTGCACTGGGTCCAGTGCGCTCCCCAGGACAGAGCTGGCCCTTCTAATCAGCTTGTCAAGTTTATTTCTGTCCCTGGTTGATATACTGCTCCCCCAGCAGGCCACTCCAAAGAAGATGGCTGATGCCACTACCGAGTTGAAGAAAGTTATAAGAAGTGCCCCCCGGATTCCAAAGGCTCTCAGTTTCCTAAGCAGGTAGAGCCTGCTGTGGCCCTTCCTGTACAGGGCCTCCATATGATCTGCCCAGTCAAGCTTATTATTAAGGAGCAAACCCAGGTACTTATAGGTGTTCACAATCTCGATGCCCGTCCCCAGGATGTCCACTGGATTTGGAGGGCATCTGCCTTTGCGGAAGTCCACCACCATCTCCTTGGTCTTCCCCGCGTTAATCTTCAGGTGGTTCCGGTGGCACCAGTCCACAAAATCCTGGTTCAGTTCTCTGTACTCCCTGTCATCATCGTCTGTGATGAGGCCTACTATTGCAGAGTCGTCATAATACTTATGTTGGTTAGCAGCTGGATGAGTTGCACCTAAAATCTGCAGTATACAGTGTGAAGAGGAAAGGGGCGAGAACCGTACCCTGAGGTGCCCCCGTATTACAGATCACGGTACCTGACACACAGTCTCGGGCTCTCACGTATTGAGGTCGATTTGTGAGGTAGTCTAGGATCCAGTTGGAGAGGTGGTGGTCCACTCCAGCAAGGCCCAGCTTGTCCCTCAATAACCTGGGCTGTATGGTGTTAAAAGCACTGGAGAAGTCAAAGAACATTATTCTCACTGTGTTCCCTGGTTTCTCCAGATGAGACAGAGCCCTGTGCAGAAGATGGATGATGGCATCATCTACCCCAATGCCCGGCCGATAAGCAAACTGGAGGGGGTCCATAGCGGGGCTCACTAGAGGGCGGAGATGTGTGAGAACCAATCTCTCCAAGATCTTCATCAGGTGGGATGTCAGTGCTACAGGTCTGTAGTCGTTGAGGTCCATAGGGTGGGGTTTCTTTGGAACTGGTACCACACAAGAAGATTTCCATAATTCAGGGACTATTTCCTGCCTCAGGCTCATATTATACATATATGTAATTATACCACACAGCTGGTCCCCGCAAGTCTTAATTAGCCTTGCACTGATGTCATCTGGCCCTGCGGCTTTCCTCGCCTTGATCTTTTTCATCTCCTTCCTCACCTGGGCCCTTGTGAAGGTCAGACTGTGGCCAGATAAAGACGGATTTATGGATTTACTGGTCTGTTGGGAAGTGGCCGCATGGGGATAAGTCATTGTGGTGGGGGAAGCTGAAGGACATACTGGGGTGGGAGGAGCTGGTGTGTGATCAAATCTGTTGAAGAATAGGTTTAGTTCATTAAGCCAATTAACATCTGCCTCAATCTGGCAGACAGACTGTTTATGACCCGAAATTGACTTAAGCCCCTCCCAGACCCCCCTTATGTCTTTTCTTTCCATTTGCTTTTCCATTTTTTCTTTATAACTGGCTTTTCCCTGCCTGATTTGATGCCTCAGCTCCTTTTGTACTTCCCTCAACCCCTCCTTATCTCTTGTCCTGAATGCCATCTTTTTCTCCTTAAGTAGTGTTTTTATATCAGAGTTAATCCATGGTTTGTTGTTGGAGAAGCACCTCACCACTTTTGTGGGTACTGTGTTGTCCACACAAAAATTAATGTAGTCTGTTATGCAGTGTGTGAGTCCTTCTATATATTCTCCATAAGAATCCTGCAGAACTTCCCATGCGGTTGTGTCAAAACAATCCCTCAGAGCCTCATCACTCTCCTCGGACCATATCCTCACTGTGCGGGTGACAGCTGGTTCTCTACGTACAAGTGGCTTGTACACAGGTCGGAGATGTACTAGGTTGTGATCCGATCTCCCCAGGGGCGGTAGGGCTGATGAGTTATATGCCTCCCTCACGTTGGCAAAGAACAAGTCCAGTGTTTTGTTGTCTCTTGTGTGGCAGGTTACATACTGTGTGAAACTGGGCAGTGTGGATGATGGAGAGGCATGGTTGAAATCACCCGACAGAAGAAAGAGGGCCTGGGGATGTTTTAACTGTAACTGGCTCAGCGTGGCTTGTAGGACCTCGCAGGCAGTGTCAGCTTTCGCAGAGGGGGGGACATATGCAGCTATCCCGATGACATGTGATAGTTCCCTTGGTAGGTAGAAAGGTCTCATGCTCACAGCTAATAGTTCAATGTCCTTACAGCAAGTTTGCTCCTTAATCACAATGTGCCTAGGATTACACCATCTATTATTCACAAACATTGCCAGCCCTCCTCCTTTCCTCTTACCGCTCTCCCTTGTCCTGTCTGCCCGAAGGAGTTTAAAACCATCCAAGGAGACCAGAGGGTCAGGAGTAACTTCAGTGAGCCAAGTCTCTGTAAGTAGCATCATGCTGCACGCCCGAAACTCCTGATGATGCCTGGTGAGAGCTGTTAGTTCATCCATCTTGTTTGCAAGAGATCTCACATTGCCCATGATGATGGAGGGAACAGCTGGTCGGTAACGCCTCTTTTTAATCCTCTGAAGAGTTCCTGCTCTGCATCCCCTCACCCGCTTTTTCTTTCTCCAAATCTCACGGGGGATGTGTGACCAGATGGTATGCCGTCCTGCTGTGCCTCTGAGCTGCAGAATTTCCTCTCTTGTATAGACAAAGGAATTGTCTCCATACACAAAAGATCCCATTTTCAAGCAGAACAAAAGACAGATAAAAAACAAAAAAAAAAAAATATCACAAGGGTCCAAGTCTTTGTGTGTATTTCTTCATAGTGCAAAAGTCCTTAAGTAGAGAGGTACAAAACGAGTCATAGAAGGAAAAATAAGATAGAGAGTGTCTCAGAGCTGCTGTAGCTGGCAGCCACTCCAGCGGCGCCATCTTGGAAAAAAAAAAAAAAAAAAAAGTGTGATTCTGCGATCTGACACTGTCTGCCTCTTTGTGGAGCGCTGAAGCACTCATCTTGTCTGCTCCTGCATGACACCACCCACCTGACAGTGCAGAGCCCAAGTAGCGTCTCAGGCACCAAAACTAACTGCACTTGTTGCTTGGGAACAGTGGGTGGCTAGAGAAACATTCGAACTGTGCTGTAATCAGTGGGGTGCTGCCTACTAACAGATGCTAAGAACTGGAGATGGGGGAGGTGGTGAAAGGTTCTCTATACTGTGTAGGGGCCACTGTGGAGCATATACTGTGCAGGGGCTACTGTGGAGCATATTATATTGTGCAGGGGTCACTGTGGAGCAGTATACTGTGCAGGGGTCACTGGAGCAGTATACTGTGCAGGAACCACGGTGGAGTAGTAGTATTTCATATATATGTATATTTACCAAATACCAAAGAAGCATCAAGAATTCATTGTTGTCCTGAAGCTTTCTCTGTGTGACTGTAATGATGATATACGGAAGTGATCACAGCTTGCAGCACTTTTCTCTCCACTTGCTTCGTGCAGAAACCACACGGATCCCATTATAGTCTATGGGGTCTGCAGGTTTCCTTAGGTAAACCGCTTTTCTATGCGTATAGGTTTCCGTTTGGGTGGGGGATCCCCAAGCGAACTCCCCGAACGGAAACCGAACGCAGATGTGAACCGGCCCTTAGAAGCGCCACTAGGAGCCCTGTCACAGATTCTGCATGCAGCGTTTTTCCTTCAGTAAAATAAGACACCATATCAGACACCTGATGGACCCAATTATGATCTTTATAGTCCATTTGGATCTGTTTGTTTTTGTCATATGGCGGATTTGTCACCGTCACGATTTGTGTTCTGAACAAAGACTTTACCTTTTTAACCATATTATTTCACACAATGTATTTTTATATTATGGCACATATCATAAACCTATATTCATGTACTATATAGGCACATATGTACTCATTGTTCCAAATTATTATGCAAATTATATTTTTTTATGATTTTCGGAAATAGTTGATGCAAATGACAGTCAGTATAATGTTCAAATCTTCAGTCATTACAATATAAATCAAATTTTATTGAACAAACCACCCAATGATAACATGTTTAGCTCCTAAACATTTTATAGGTTGTAAAGAACTGAAAATGGCCATTTGTTGAATTTGCAGCATTAAAAGGTCACATTTACTGAAATCAAAAGCTATTTCAATCAAAAATATCTTAACAGGCTAAGTTACATGTTAACATAGGACCCCTTGTTTGATATCACCTTCACAATTCTTGCATCCATTGAACGTATGAGTTTTTGGACAGTTTCTGCTTGAATTTCTTTGCAGGATGTCAGAATAGCCTCCCAGAGCTGCTGTTTTGATGTGAACTGCCTCCCATCCTCATAGATCTTTTGCTTGAGGATACTCCAAAGGCTCTCCATAGGGTTGAGATCAGGAGAGGATGGGGGCCACACCATGAGTTTCTCAAATTTTATGCCCATAGTAGCCAATGAGGTATTCTATGGTGCATTGTCTTACATGAAGATGATTTTGCTAAGGTAGGCACGGTGCAGAGGTCATTTTCATACCTTCAGGGATCCCTAAAGGAGCTAACCAGCTCTCTCCCCATGAGTCCGGCCCAAAACATGACTCTGCACCTCCTTTCTGACATTGCAGCCTTGTTGGGAGATGGTAGTCATCCAAACATCCACTACTCCATACATCTGGACCATCCAGGGTTGCACGGCACTCATCAGTAAACAAGACTGTTTGAAAATTAGTCTTCATGTATGTCTGGGCTTACTGCAATCATTTCTGCTTGTGAGCACAGTTTAGGGATCACTGAATAGTAGGTTTATGCGCAACTGCAAGCCTTTGGCGGATCCTACACCTTGAGGTTCGTGGGACTTCACAGGCGACAACAGCTACAAATACTTGTTTGAAGCTTTGTAATGGTATTTTAGCAGCTGCTTTCTTAATCCAATGAATTTGTTTAGCAGAAACCTTCCCCATTATGCATTTATCTCGATGAACCCATCTGTGCTCAGAATCAGCCACAAATCTCTTTCCAGTACAATGATCACCCTTAAGTTTTCGTGAGATACCTAATGTTTTCATGTCTTGCCTTGCCTTACATGATTTGACGCCGGCGTGCACAATTGTCCCAGCGCTGCTCTGCAGCCGACAATACACCTCTACTGCGCAGGCGTAGGAGCAGTAGCTCACTATCTTAGGGACCATTACACCGTATGCCCTATGGTTAAAGTGGTCCTGCTCTGTACATTTCCTCTACTACAATACTGTAATAGCCGCGGGACCGCTGGTGGTATCTAGGCACTAAACCAGTGAGGAGCAAGCTCTGCATGTTTGCCTGTGACATCTGTAGCGGTCCTTGTGCAGTGTTCTTTATCTAATTGCCACTGAGAAACCCCATTCACCCGCAGTCTTTAATCAAATCCAGCATGTGCCACCAACTGCTCCCTAAACTTGTCAATCTTTGTTGCAGCACAGATCTGTATGCATAGCGAGGAGGGCAGTGCTGGGAAGTAAACATTCATTATAGTCTACAAAAAGGACTGGAGGTTGGTAAGCTGCCTAGCACTGACCATATCTCTGCATCTATTTAGCAGAAGCCATCATCCTCACAAATGCAGTACCAGCCTAGAATGTGATTCCCTCACTATTCTTGAAAAGCAGCATGTCCTGGACAGATTTTTAATTTTACAGTATGTCAGCAATATTGCCGCCCCTCTGGTCACACTAGGTCATGCCGCCTGGTGCCAGAAGCTCAACTTGCTTCATGGACCATATCCTTTGGATATGCAATAAAGGTCTATTGTTGAAATTCTGCATGCACAACTTTATTTTCCGTTAGAAAAGTAAACAAACATGACGGAATATAGCTTCTGTCACGTTGTTTACATTAGAGTCAATGAGAACGGACACCGAATAAGTTTGTAAACATTCCCTGCAAAAGTTTAATGTCTGTTGCTGTCATGACAGAAGACAGCAACGAACACTAACAATGGAAGTGTGAACGCCCCCTTAGTTAAGTTATACACACACTTCTTTATTTAGTAACCTAAAATGTACTGGCATATACAGTAGAGATATATCTCTCTAAGTCTGGGGCCCCACGTGGCCAAATCGCAGTGGAAACGCCACAGAAAAGACGCAGCATTTTGCAGTCCCTGCGAATTCCATCCACACATTCCGGAAAACTACGCGCAGCGGACACACTGAGATTTCCAAAACATTATACCTATACGGGAACGTCGGCAGTTTCCCTATAGGTATAGTGGAAGAAGAAAGCCTGCATAGGAAATTTCTGCGGACTTTCTGTGAAAAGCTCTGTGGGAGAAACCGCAATGCATTGACGCCAGGGTTTTTCCGGCAGTGCTTTTATTGTTGTGGCCCACTACATGGGGCCTTGGCCTAAATCAGTACATTATGCTAAATCCTAATAATGGTTTAGTCAGGTACTTAGAAAAATCCTCCCATTTACGAAAGCTCAGCTGGTGGGCTTTCTGTCTACTATACAGGTTGTCTGATGTCTCTTGTCTGGAACAAGAGAACCAAAGTTACAGAGAATAAAAGTTAAATAGATGGGGAGTGATGTTTGTGCTATGGAAGTCCCTGCTCAGCTGTAAGGAATTCCTGCAGCCAGGTGAGGGGGTGGAAATCCCAGCTGAACCAGGAGTCCTGCAGTTGGGAGGGGGCAGGACCTGTTGTTTCCTACCTGAATAAATCAAGATATTGAACTGTTTGTCCCTTTTAAAGAAGGAATCAAAGAATGCATCATGCAACTATGGTATGTACTAAATTCATCATACATTGTCATACGCTCCTGAGAGATCCAGAAGAATAAGTAGTGATTAGTTCCCTTTAGATTTAGCCGTCAAGAGATCATTGGAGACCTTTGTGAGGGACATTTCTGTAGAGCAGGGATCAGCAACCTTCGGCACTCCAGATGCTGTGAAACTACAACTCCCACATTTTCTACATTTTTTGAGTAATAGTTTTTGCTGCACTGTTAATACCTGTTTTTATTTGCTCTTGTCCCATACTTTGCTTGTCAGGTTTTTCAGAGACCCAAATACTACATGCAGCACACTAAGGCTGTGTTCACGCTGAGTTTTTTGGCAGTGGATTTTGACGCGGAATCCGCCTCAAAAAACTCTTCCCATTCATTTCATTTCCCATTCATCTGGGCCTAATCAGGAGCGGGATGCCACAACGGAATGGTGATGCACTGCATCGGAATCCTGTCGCGGCAGACCACGGCGAAAACTTTCCGCCGTGTGAACACACCCTAAGTATGTTTTTATTTTTTATTTTATTCCTGTTCACAGTGAACATTGACATGTTTGTTCAAGGATTATACTAAGTATCAAACCTAGAAGGTTAAGCTGTGTATATCCATTTTTTAAATCAAACGCGTTAATAGATTATAAAGAAATCATGAAAAATGTATAAATTAAATGCCATGTCCTTAACCACTTCCCTACCAGGCACATTTTCAAGTTTTTTGTATGTGCGGATTTGGAGGGCTATAACATTTTTATCATTTGCGTTATTCAACTAATTTCTGCGTTTTTTTTCGGTGACACATAGGGCTTTATTTTTATGTTTTTTTTATTTTTGCATGTGTGTTAATTTTTTTTATATCTGGGAAAATCTAAACAAAAGAGGGAAAACGGGTCTGTTTTTCACTTTTTTTCATTTTTTTATTTTTTTTATTTAATGACACAAAGTGCTACTTACAAAACTTTATAAAATAGTTTTTCCTCTCCTTTAACGGTAATTTTTATTTTTTATGGTGTCGTAGGGGGTGGGGCTATAACCTGTAATAAGGGCGCTTTATTATTATTGAGCGCTGTATACACGGCGATAGGGATGGCAGGGGAGGTAATAAATCTTCCCTGCCTTCTCTATGGGAGCTCCGGCTGAATTTACAGCCAGCTCCCCGTTTCAGCAGCTGCACGATTTTGTGCAGTTGCTGAATTTTTCCTGGACATATATAGTCTATGGGCGGTACGGAAGCGGTTAAAGGGGTATTGCCATGAACATAACCATATCGATATTTGTAGATAATTTAAAGGTTAAACGTTTTTGCAAATATAAGTAGTTAAAAATTCTGCAGCGTTTTAAAGATTTTTTTCTAACCATCTTAGTGGTCACAGTCTGTTGTCTTGATTGGTTGCCAATGGATACAACCATGAATGCAGAAAATTTCTGTGGTCTGGGACGTGTTAGGAACCCAGCCATAATTTTCTTTAAAACTCTGCAAAATGTTTGTTCTGTCCTCCTTATATATGTGAGGCATAAGTCGACATGCAGCTAAACTCCCTCCTAGTAATTCATTTACTCTGGAGCGATGTCCAAACTTTAATTTGTATTACAAGGATAGGGTGAAACTGGGAGACAGAAAGATAATGCATTTACTAATGCATACAACATAGCTCCCAACCGTCCCGCATCTGGCGGAACAGTCCCGATTTTACACTGCTGCCCCGCAGTCCCGCATAGCTTACAGTTTGTCCCGCTATTCCCCTGAAGTGTTTTGCTGTTAACAAACTTTATTAGGTTAGGGTAAAGACTAAATGGTAGATGCTAAATCGTAATGGCTAAAGGACCTTTGATGACATCATGAGCATGTGATCAGACTCTTGTGTGGGCGGAGCTATTCTGGATACCGCGGGACACACTGTGATGTTACACAGAAAGCTGGGAACAGTGATGTGTGAGCAAGAGTGGGGGACTGGGGGCAGATGTAGGGGGCAGTTAAACTGAAGGCAAAGGGGACATTAAGCTGGTGGCGGATAAAGGGGGACATTAAATTGGTGGTAGATGGAGGGGGCAATTAAACTGGGGCAGATGAAGGGGGGCATTAAGCTGGTGACATGAAGGGGGAACATTAAATTGGTGGCAAATAAAGGGGGGCATTAAGCTGGTGGCAGATGAAGGGGGACGTGAAGCTGGTGGCAGATGAAGGGGGGCATTAAGCTGGTGGCAGATGGAGGGGGACATTAAACCGTGGAGGGTAGCTGGAGGGGGACATGTCTGCCTCTACCTGCCCCCAGTTTAATGTCCCCCTCCAACTACACCCACTGTTTAATGTCATCCTCCAGCTGCCCCATAGTTTAATGTCCCCCTCTAGTTTCCGCCAGTTTAAACTGGGGCACGAGGAGAGGGACTTAGTACTGTGGGGAAATTGGAGGGGACCATTATAATGTGGGGGAATATAATGTTAGGGTGACTGTAGGAGCATTATACTGTGTGGAGGCACATGGAAAAATAGATGAGAATGGGTGGAGCTAAATTTGCCACGGTGCAAAAGATAAACAACTTAGGTGGAGTTCACACTACCATTGTTTAATGTCTGTTTCTGTATTCCGTCATAGGATGACAGCAGGGGTGAACCTAGCCTCTTTGCTGCCTGAGGCGGACTATAGAAAGGCGACCCCCCCCCCCCCCCCCCCAAAAAAAAAAATAAAAAAATAAAAAAATTAGAGTTTATATGCTTCTAGCGTCGCACCCTGATATCACACAAAGTTATAAAACAGTTTTTAAGAATTCTTCTTAGTGTATTACTTCAGTATCAGTGATCAACAACATTAACAATGCAAATAACTTCACACATCTTCTGCTTGGTGGATGGACAAGCCCACGTGGCCCCCATTCTCTTTAATAGGAGCACTGCAGATAGCTGAGTACTGTACTTCGGCCATCTTTGGCACTCCCATCAAAGTGAATGAGAGCTTCTGTGGTCAGGCTGAATTCCCAGTGGGGGACGACGACCCAATTTTCAGCCGCAGTGTGGGTCTCAGCAGACAGACCCCCATCAATCAGGTATTTATCCTCTATCCTATGGATAGGGGATAAATCCTTTTTAGAGCATTATTATTTCATTATTACTTAATATAAAATGCTTACTTCAGCTGGTGATGAGCCAGGGGGCACAGGTAGGGATCCGGATCCAAGAAGAAGGCAGCAGCCAGGTCAGCAGCGCTACAATCCTGAGAGTAGGGACAGGGGGAATGTAGGAGCCGTACTGCATAGCCTAGGAGCAGAGGCGTAGCACAGGGGGGACAAACATGTCCAAATGGGCCCCCAACTTAGGTATACCAATATTATCACTATACAGTGACCATATAGTGGTAGATATCAGTTCTGCACAGAACTTTACAAACCATTTAGGTGAATACAGTGCAGTAACATTTTGTGACTTACAGGTGACGTCTCTGACTAATCCTTCACATTTGGCTCCTCACTTTTCCAGGCATCCAACCCACATTGCCCTCCCCTACACAAATCCCCCATCCTGCTGCTACCCCAATTATAAAATATATGATATAACCACACAAGAGTGAATAATACTCCCAAGTGCATCTTTAAATTAATAATGTCCGTGTGTACCCCCTTAAATAGTGCCCCTTATTAATGCCTCATCTGTTTCCTAATCAAAAGGTTTTCCAGGTTGGCCATGTAATGTAACTACAGCCTCGTTCTATACACGTCTATGTGACAAGACTGTAATTACATCACATGGTAACTATAAACACAGCATGTGATATAAACAGGCACCATCGCCCCTTCAAACTGCTGATCAGAAGGGGGGGTCAACTGGTCTCTTATTGATGATCTGTCCTAAGGATAGATAATCAATAAAAAATGAGCAGGAAAGCCCCTTTAATAAAGCCCAAGAGCCACCTTAAAGGGCAGGATAACCATTTTTATAAAATGAGGCTGGGGAAGGTGCTCTGTTGTCTCCCAGCCCGGTCCAGTTCTACTGCTTCAGTGTTTTTTTTCCAGCGGAAGGAAAATCATGTGCAGTGGGTACTTCCACTTAAAGAAGGTAACTGAGTATATTTATAAGTAAGCTTTCAGGAGTACTAGCTAGCTCCCTTCATCAGACATGGTGTGATACAAGAACTGAAAATTCACAGATTTTTATACACATGGTTTTCAAAGCATTTTAGAGTCCTTAAAAAAAATACAATCTAAGTAGAGAAGTTATTTACAACAGGTCAAAAAAAGAGTCTGGAAACTTGTGGTGCGTGACGGAGGGATCAGTAATTCTTGCTGTTATCTGTTTGCTATCAGGAGGTGATTTGTGTCCCTCACAGTTCATACATAGTGTGATTTGAAGCTGGCATGAATATTGAGTTCAGTTCATGGTTCATACATAGTGTGACATGAAGCTGGCATGAATATGAAGTCCAAATTGCAGAGTTTGAAATTTTTGCATAAATTTATACTCCCATTCTTTTCTTTTCTCCTGCGTTTTAAAATGTCCCATTAAAACCACAACCCGCAAATCTTCAATAGAGTGGTTTTCTCCAGAGAAATGTGCGGCCACTGGGAGATCTGTTCTGCTGTTATTAATATTGGAGCTGTGTGAGTTCATTCGTTGACTGAGTCTCTGCCCTGTTTCCCCCACATAGAGGCCTGTGGTGGGACATTGCACACACATTATGAGGTACACCACATTGGAAGACCTGCAGGAAAATGTCCCCCTAATTCTGTGCACCTGTTGTGACTGTGGGATAGGTACACTGTCAGTGGTGTGGATGTGCTTGCAGGTCATGCACCTTTTATGTAGGCAAGGTGAGGTGCCATTTTCAGTTGGGGCCTTCAGGGCACTCCGGACGATAATACGCCTCAGGTTTGGTGGTTGTCGAAAGGAAAGGAGAGGGGGGACTGGAAATATGTCCTTGAGTCTGTTGTCCCTATGTAGCACAGGTTGGAGCTCCTTGGCAATCCTTCGTAGGATCTCCAGCTGTGGGTTGTAGGTGACTACTAGGGGCACTCGGGCATCTTTCTGGGTCTCTCTATAAGTGAGCAGACTGTCTCTGTTAATGGCTGCCGCTTTGTTCAATTGGATGTCTGTTACTTTTGGTTTGTATCCCAATCTGAGAAATTTCATCCTCAGATCCAGGAGGTGCTTGTCCAGGTCTGTTTTGTCGGAGCAAATACGATTGTATCGTATAGCCTGGCTGTAGATTATAGATTGTCTTGTGTGCTTGGGGTGGAAGCTGTCGTTTCTCAGGTAGGCCGTTCTGTCTGTGGGTTTGTGGTATATTGATGTGAGTAGCCGGTGGTCTTTAATGTATATTGTGGTATCCAGAAAGTGAATTTCACTTGAATTGCAAAAATTTTAAACTCTGCAATTTGGACTTAATATTCATGCCAGCTTCATGGCCCACTATGTATGAACCATGAACTGAACTCAATATTCATGCCAGCTTCAAATCACACTATGTATGAACTGTGAGGGACACAAATCACCTCCTGATAGCAAACAGATAACAGCAAGAATTACTGATCCCTCCGTCACGCACCACAAGTTTCCAGACTCTTTTTTTTGACCTGTTGTAAATAACTTCTCTACTTAGATTGCATTTTTTTTAAGGACTCTAAAATGCTTTGAAAACCATGTGTATAAAAATCTGTGAATTTTCAGTTCTTGTATCACACCATGTCTGATGAAGGGAGCTAGCTAGTACTCCTGAAAGCTTACTTATAAATATACTCAGCCTCTAAAAGGTATCGCCTGATTTCTTCACTCTTCCACTACTTTCAATGGCTAACACGGTACAACATTATACTACTATCCACTAAAAGAAAACAGCGGAGCAGCAGAACCAGACTGTGGTGGGATACATCAGAGCACTAGGAACAGGTGAGTAGGATTTTTTTTTTTTTTTTCACCTTCCCAAGTCTCATATTAAAAAAGTGGTTATCCTGGACAACCCCTTTAATTAAATTAATTACCCCCTTATATTATGCCCCTGATTCCCCCTGACATAAATACTGCTCCCCTAATATCCTTTATATGTATGATGCCTCCTTCTATTCATAATGTCTCCTAATAAACCCTTATATAAATGACCATCCCCTTATATTCAAAATGCTCCCTTATGTAATTGCCTCCTTATATAATTGATATCCCCTAATGAGCGCTTATATAAATGACCATATAGCTTTTTCTTTTAAAGTGGAATATCTTGGGCTGGTTTACGTTAAATAAACAGTGAAAATGCCACCCCTCCTTACTGTCATGGATAGTGTCGACTGAGGCAGCCGCCTCACTTTGCCTCATTGGAGGTGCACCCCTGGATGACAGCAATGGACATTAAACTGTCGAAGAGAACCATCACATGCCTGCATGCATGACTTTATCTCCCGTTACAAAAGTAAACAAACATGACAGAAGATAGCTTTAATTTACATTTAAATTACATTACAGTCAATGGGAATGGACACAGAATCAGTCTGTGACAGCTTAATGTCTGTTGCTGTCATCCTATGATGGAAGACAGCAAAGGACATTAACAACGGTAGTATAAATGCCCCCTTACCTTTGTTTTCTATGTCACTTTTGCAGATTTGGATGAAAGCAACTTTGAAGTCTTATGCAAGTTTAGCAGTTAGTGCACTGGGGGCGGCCTTCAGCTCTTGGAACACTGATCTTGCTGCTTAAGTAGGATGGGTGGTGTCATAGCAGTGGGTGGATCAACTCTCACAGCACGGGGTGATGTAGGCGAGAGATGGTAGGGATCTGAGTAGCAAGAGCAGTGCTCCCGGGAGCTGAAAGCCCATCCCCAGTGCACCAATTAATTATCTCTTTTCCATAACACTTCAAAGTTGCTTTTCCTGCAAATCTACAAAAGTGACATACATAAGAAAGGTATGTTGTTTATCACTGTAATGTGCTCTATAACTCGTGGTGACTGCTGAATGTGCTTGGGGGAGGCGGTATACTTCCTTTAATATGTTAGAGGTGTGTTTATCATAATTCCCTGGAATGCTGAACCACAAGTTTCAGATTGTCCTTGTGTAACTGCCTTAATGCCCTGAATAAGTAAATATTAATTTTCCAATTTACTGCCATATAATCTTTCTTTATGTTTATTCAAAGGCGAGCTCTTTCAATTTTGGCAAAATTTTAGACTTAATTTTTCTACATTTAGGACTTAACTGGTAAGCAGAGGCATAAGATGAAGTTCTTGGGCCCCAATGCAAAATCTATACCAGTCCCCAACTCCCCACAACTGTAAAGTTTCATTTATTGTTCTTGTCTCTTTTTATATTGGAAAGCAACACCTTATGGGCCCCCTAAGGTTTGAGTGTGATTGCACCCTCTGCATCCCTTCAAGTTATGCCACTGCTGGTAAACTTAAAATGGGTAAATGCAATGTGAATTTGGAATCCCCAATGAACATATGTTTTACATTTTGGGAGGCAACTTTGTTTCTATTCTTACTATTCTATGATATTCCTTGAGCAATCATGCTGATGTCGGTTTACTTTTATGCCAACTTTATGTCCTAATACAACTTAACAAAACTTTGCAAACTAATTTTGGAATCGTAAAATCATGCCTGTAGAAATATTAATCCTTATTTGCACTTTGAACTGATGACATAATGTGTAATATGACTTTTTGCAACATTGCTTTATTTTTTGGTTTAAAGGGTACTCCCATCTCTAATGCAACATAGCCCTGGCTAAGGGGACGTTCACACTACCATTGGTGACCATCAGTAGTGTCCGTTGCTATTGTCCGTTACAAGATTTTAGCATCGGACACTAGCTGAACTGTCAGAAATCCATTAAAATTTCAATAGGTTTTTATATTGTGTCCGTTAGTGTCCGTTTACACCCAGTCCATCAGAAGTTCGTTTTTTTTCCGCAGACAAAAAATCCTACATGCAGGACTCTTTTGTCTGTTTGGAAAAACGGATTCTTGATGGACAGCAAGTGTTCGTTATTTTTTAACATTGAAGTCTATGGGTAACGGACTTATTACTGTCCGTTATTTTATGTCCATTTTTTTTTCTGCGCATGCTCAGAAAGCAGAAAGAAGAAAAACGGACTCTGTTAAAAAACGGACACTAACTGATGCTAATGTGTCCGTTTTTTTTTAACTGATCCATTAATTGGATCAGTTAAAAAAAACGGACACATAAATATCAATTAGTGTCCGTTAATGTCTGTTATAATAGGTGTCCGTTTTTTTTGTTTTTTTTAACGGACACCTTCATAACGGAATCCAACAGTAGTGTGAACCCTGCCCAAGATGGAAGTATGTGGCTATATGTTGCAACCACCAGGACAGGAGTTACAGTAGAAGCCGAATGGGCAGTTGCAAAGTTTCCATAACTCTGATAGAAGATATTAGTTATGGATACATTGTAGCATAGCAAGCGACTTGATGGGAGTCATGGCTACAGTTCGGCTACCACTCCCAGCTACCACGTATAAACTGAACAGGACTAAGGGGGCCCCATCATTAATATAGTTGCAGGGGCCCAGAGGTGAAGACCTGCATTTTTCAAAATATTATGACACATGCTGTGGATAGGCCATAACAACACTAAATCTAACAACACATTAGAATTTAACATAATAAAAAATATGGTATGTAAGATTTGAATATGTTGAACGAGGCTTTAGGGAATCTACATTAATATAGTTTTTTTTTTTCCCTTATTTTTAGCCCTCCAAAACCAAAGAATGTGGAACTACCTATTAAGCCTAAGGGTGTTGATAATGTAGAGGAAGGGACCATTGAAACACTCATCCCAAAAGGAAGCATTGCAAGCAAAGTTTCTCTGTTTGAGAGCAAAAGGACAAGCCACAAGCAAATAGATTTTTATGCAACAAAGAATATATCCCAGCAAAAAAAATATGTTGAAAGAGCCAAACTGAACTTTGGGAAACAGGTGAAGGGGTCTGTGTCCAAAGAAAATAGCCTAACAGGTAAACAAGTAAATTCCAGTTCAAGTATTGCAAAAAAGAGTGAAAATAGTCATTATGAAATAAAGGCAGACAAAAAGAAAGAAGGCAGCATTGTTGTGACTCCTGCAAGCCAGATGCAGATGGAAGACAACAGTAATGGTGTTGAAATAGCAGTATCAGATACGCTTCCAAGAGAAAGCATTCAGCCTTCAGAGAAAAATGAAAAACGCAGGAAATCTCCTACAGACCAAACCAGTGGCACTGATGCTTTAAGTGACAGTGAGACCCAGACCAATGGTTTACAGATCAATGGAAACTCCATTAACACTTTGTCACAGTCATCTGAGAATACTTCTTTAGTTGAGGATTCTACTAAATTTAAAGGCGATATTGTTTCACATGTAGATCCTCTAGATATGGGTAATAAACATAACTCCATAAAAGAGCCATCTGTTGCTGGTGATTCACAAGAAGATTCCAATGAGGGCCTAGCTGAAGAGTCTAAAACATTGCATTCAGATGATGTAGATTCATCTTTGCCAATAACAGTATCATCTAGAACAGATCAGTTGCAAGCGAATGGCAGCAAAGAAATGAGTGAAGTCAAAAGAGAAGCTCAGACTCCTAAAACCAAAGATACAGGCAGGTCACCTAAACCAAAAATGGATGCACAGAAAATTCAGCCAAAAGAAGTCTTAAATGCCAATGCCAAAGAAGATGTTCAAGAGAAGAGTCTAGATTCAGAAGAAAGCCAAGAGATAAACAGCAATTTACTAAGGAAGGAAACCATGATTGGTACCTGTCAAGAGTTAACCGCAGAAGTGCAATCCAGTGGGGAAGAGGTTAAGGATAATTCTTCATTACATGAAAATTCACATGTTTTAAGTTCTTTCACTCAGCATGAAAAGGATAGTTTATCAAATGCTGAGTCAGTGACTTTAAATGCTGTTGTTCTTGCAGCGCCGGATCCGCAAAATTCTGTTCTACAAAGTCCTACAAAAGAAAACATTGAAACCAATGATGGCGCAGAGTTAGAAGATTCAGATATTGGAATTTGTTCTCCAGAAAGTGAAGATAGTATACACCATTCCACAACCAGCTCCCAACTCCAGTCTGCAGAGTCCCCTGTCCCCAGTAGTTTCTCACCACAGAACAAGCTTCCAGCAGATTCCAACAACGATGAATGTGACCCAACCATTATCTGTGATGAGGTTATTTCACCAAAACCAAACATGCTAATCTTGCCAGATGTTACAAATGTTGTTTCTTGTCCAGAAACCACCAATGAGGATGCCTCAGTATACAAAAAGAAAGAACAGCAAGGTGATTTGGATGGCACAGTAGTTCATTCGGGCTCAGAAAATGATGTGGATGTACAAAATATTGTTCAGGTTATAGAAGAAGTGTTTGAAAAGCAAATTAATGCTGAAGCTCAGCAGGTTAATGTGTTACATGGAGAGAATACAGAAAAAACAGCAGTTTCTACTGAAGAGAACACCGAGGATACTCCTAATGGAAATTTCAATGAATTGAAAGACATTTTAGACCCTAGTGTACCTCAAAATGGAAGCATTTGTGACTCCCATATCAGTGAAGGTGTACAACATACAGGGAGTCTAGAAGATAGTTTCACAACCCTGCAGGGCAGCCCTGAAAGCAGTTTGAATGACTCAGTGGCAAGTGAGGAATATACTTTAGATTCATCTTCAGACATGGAAAAATTTGCTGAAACCATCAGAAAACTCGAAAGCCCTATAACTTTGCCTCAGAAAAGAAAAACGCCCAGAGCACCTAAATCACCAGGTCCATATTGTGGTTTACCCCCTATACATGAGGATTACTTGGAAAAGATATTGGATAATGAGGCATTCTCCTTCGGTTTAGGAAAGAAAGATAGGCCAAAGAGCCTGGCACCCATGGCATTGTTTAAGATGCAAAGCAGAGAAACTGCAGAGAAATTAAAGCCGAAACGGGCATCTGCTGAACAAAGCATGCTTCTGAAATCTCTGAGATCAAAAAGAGAACCACTTTCAATACCACAGGAAACATGTGACAAGGAAAATGCAGATGTGACTGATGTAGCCGTGAAAAGATCTCGCATAGAATCCATATATTCAGGCTTCAAATCTCCATTTGCAGCAAGGTCTGAGGAGAACGTGTTCTCCCCTTCTGTCACAACAGTCAGCACTATAACTACCTCCTTTGACACACCCCGGAAGGAGGTTACTCCCTCAGGCAAAGTCTGTGATCTTAAAACTATAGACTCTGTAAAGACAGCCCACACATTGGTTAAAGAAGGTAAAGGTGCTTTCACACAGCCGTCTTCAGAATTCTTGCACAGTGACTCTGCAGAGCAGTCAGACTTGACACCTGTGCACAGCATGGAGAGCAACCTGGATTGCAAGAAGCTTACAAATGGTGACTTGTCAGTAACGCTGCCTGCTTCTAATGGACCCCTAGATGTAAATCTTTCTACTCCTGATGGGAACAGGAAAGTGCCCCTTTATGACAACCTTCCAGAATCTGACAAACTTGCTTCCTCGGAGATCTTTTATTTTAAAGGCCAAGAGCAAAACACTCCAGATAGCTCAGAGGTGAGTGCTGTTTGTTTTTCCTGCTGTAGCAGTTACCATGTTCATGTTTTAAACCTTTGCTTACGTTATGCATAATAGCTGTTCCATACAGGATCAGCATAGACCAATAGTTGTCAGCTAAACAGTGAAATAAAACCTCTTTGGAGACACAATGGGGTCCAGAAAAATTGTGACAGCACAGTGCTGAAGAAAAGCTTTAGTCCTATATCATTCCCAAGTTCCCAAATTCTAAAGTCCCAAAACAAACAAACATAGTTGTAAAATATGTTTGTGTGTGTGTTCATAGATAGAAATATAAGATTGGAAGGACTTTATCTTCTGTTACAAAAGTAAACAAAAATGACGGATGCTAGCATCCATCATGTTGTTTACATTAGTGTCAATGAGAACGGACACAGAATCAGAATGTGACCGTTCTGTGACAGCTAATGTCCGTTACTATCATCCTATGACGGAAGATGGCAACGGACATTAGTAACGGTAGTGTGAATTTAATGCTCAGCCTCCTTGTAATTTTCTTGGTTCAGTAACTTTGTCTTAATTCCTTGTTTTTACAAGCACACGGAATTACTATTGAATATATGGTTAGTGGCAAGGTGTGGCTAGAGATTGACTACAGGTACATTATAAGCTACCTTTGAATATTCATAGCTCATGTGAAAAGAACCTAGGCAAACTGCACAGACTGCTTTTAGAAATGTCATATAAACTTCTACTGCAGCAGATCTATCCCTAATACTGTAGTTGACATACCAGCTTTTTATTGCAGTTTATTAACTTCTGTCACGTCACCTAGGGAAATTCTGTTTGTCCTTTTCTCCAAGACACAGGCAGCACAATGTATTATAAATAACTTTATCTTAATTATTAAATATAGCGATTTTTAATTTCTATACATATCTGCAACATTTACTGCATAGTCTAATAATTTAATAACTATGAATAGACTTCAAAGTCCACCAAGCCAAAAGTACCAGGAAGTAAGGCAGAAAGTTTGTCTACTATGCAAATATGACGTAGGTGTTTTTTCACCCATTTAAAGAACTCAAAATTTCAGGCAACTTTTCACTGACTTTTATATATTTTTTTGTAACCTTACAGCCCAGGTGACATTCTTCGTACTGTATTGTTATATATAAAAGCATTGATGTTTGGACTTGTAGAGAATGTAGGCATCTCAAGATGATGTATATGTGAAATACCCTAAGGTACTTTTCTGAGCCTACTGAATACAAAATTTTCAAGCTTGGTTTGAAGGATTAAAATACTTCTCATATAGCAAAATGCAATATATCAAAGTAATCTCTTTCTAGCTCTCTTTTTTTTATTCATCTGTCATATGTTTATTAATATTGGTAACTTCATTCAAAATAAATAAAAAAATATTCTTTTAATGGAAGGTCATTCCAGTTTTTCACTAGTTCATTACACTACATCATCTCACCAGAGTCTTACAACTCCAATAAAAAGCTTTACATCTTCTTTGGCTTTGTCTGCATATGAGAGAATGTCTTACAGCCTTGTCTTTTAAAAGAAAACACTAGAAGACCAGAGAACTAAATATAGACTCAAAAGTTTCCATGATTGTCTGTCTGAAGCTGTATTGTTAGGTTCCAGTCTTCTAGCTACATCGATTTCACACCTCCTTGGCTTATAATACTGCATAACACAAATATAACAGTGTAGTGACAGTTACTTTCTGGTATAGGGGATGTGTCAAGTTCATTTTTAAGTGGATGTCTATATACAGTACAGACCAAAAGTTTGGACACACCTTCTCATTTCAAGAGTTTTCTGTATTTTCATGACTATAAAAATTGTAGATTCACACTGAAGGTATCAAAACTATGAATTAACACATGTGGAATTATATACTTAACAAAAAAGTGTGAAACAACTGAAAATATGTCTTTATATTCTAGGTTCTTCAAAGTAGCCACCTTTTGCTTTGATTGCTGCTTTGCACATTCTTGGCATTCTCTTGATGAGCTTCAAGAGGTAGTCACCTGAAATGGTTTTCACTTCACAGGTGTGCCCTGTCAGGTTTAATAAGTGGGATTTCTTGCCTTATAAATGGGGTTGGGACCATCAGTTGTGTTGTTCAGAAGTCAGGTGGATACACAGCTGATAGTCCTACTGAATTGAGTGTTAGAATTTGTATTATGGCAAGAAAAAAAGCAGCTAAGTAAAGAAAAACGAGTGGCCATCATTATTTTAACAAATGAAGGTCAGTCAGTCCGAAAAATTGGGAAAACTTTGAAAGCATCCCCAAGTGCAGTGGCCAAAACCATCAAGCGCTACAAAGAAACTGGCTCACATGAGGACCGCCCCAGGAAAGGAAGACCAAGAGTCACCTCTGCTGCGGAGGATAAGTTCATCCGAGTCACCAGCCTCAGAAATTGCAGGTTAACAGCAGCTCAGATTAGAGACCAGGTCAATGCCACACAGAGTTCTAGCAGCAGACACATCTCTACAACAACTGTTAAGAGGAGACTGTGTGCAGCAGGCCTTCATGGTAAAATAGCTGCTAGGAAACCACTGCTAAGGACAGGCAACAAGCAGAAGAGACTTGTTTGGGCTAAAGAACACAAGGAATGGACATTAGACCTGTGGAAATCTGTGCTTTGGTCTGATGAGTCCAAATTTGAGATCTTTGGTTCCAACCACCGTGTCTTTGTGCGACGCAGAAAAGGTGAACGAATGGACTCTACATGCCTGGTTCCCACCGTGAAGCATGGAGGAGGAGGTGTGATGGTGTGGGGGTGCTTTGCTGGTGACACTGTTGGGGATTTATTCAAAATTGAAGGAATACTGAACCAGCATGGTTGCCACAGCATCTTGCAGCGGCATACTATTCCATCCGGTTTGCGTTTAGTTGGACCATCATTTATTTTTCAACAGGACAATGACCCCAAACACACCTCCAGACTGTGTAAGGGCTATTTGACCAAGAAGGAGAGTGATGGGGTGCTACGCTAAATCACCTGGCCTCCACAGTCACCAGACCTGAACCCAATCGAGATGGTTTGGGGTGAGCTGGACCGCAGAGTGAAGGCAAAAGGGCCAACAAGTGCTAAGCATCTCTGGGAACTCCTTCAAGACTGTTGGAAGACCATTTCAGGTGACTACCTCTTGAAGCTCATCAAGAGTGTGCAAAGCAGTAATCAAAGCAAAAGGTGGCTACTTTGAAGAACCTAGAATATAAGACATATTTTCAGTTGTTTCACACTTTTTTGTTAAGTATATAATTCCACATGTGTTAATTCATAGTTTTAATGCCTTCAGTGTGAATCTACAATTTTTATAGTCATGAAAATACAGAAAACTCTTGGAATGAGAAGGTGTGTCCAAACTTTTGGTCTGTACTGTACCTACATATGTAATTAGCAGTCCACAGTTAGGACAGTGACATCTGAAGGCTATGAGATGTAACTGCAGTCTATGAAATCTATAAATGCTGTAGCAAAAGACATTCAATTAGAAAACATCATCTATTTCACATTATTTATTATGTATTTAAAATAAAATACATTTTTTGTTTTATTTATTTTAGCAATTTTACGTAAAAAGTCCAGGAAAAATCAACCCTAGGCCGGGAAAGGTAACGTGAATACTTTTGTAAGCTATCCATACAAGTCTTTTAGTGGCTGCTCAAATGAACATATTTATGCTTAACATTTTGCAGGTAGTAATTCTTACAGAGGCTGAATATGGAGGTGCTGCATTCGAAATCTTTTCTGATGTCAGTGATTGTACTTCTTGGGAGCTTTCACCTATTATTTGTATAAAAACCATAAGAGGATGGTAAGAGATTACACCTTTATAAAGATTACACTTTGGCATCTAAAATACAAAAGACTAACTCAAGCATGTTTAGAAACATCAAACCTTATCATTATTATTTACTGATGAATGCAGAATTGTAAACTATTTACCATACTGTAAACAAATGGATAGAATCCTGATACAGTAACTACACAGTATTGAGGTTTACACCATAGTTGCTAACAAAGTTGTAAGACTTGTACTGTATCACTTTCATGTTGGAAAGATGTTTTTTATTAAACACATCATACATGCCATACGGCCTGATTCAGGAGTGTCCAACGCTCACCCCACCATCTGTGGTGGTGTTATGCAAGGACCTTCAGGAGGTCCCAATCAGGAGGCTCCCTTACATGAGATAGTTGAAAGTGGAAATTTTTTTTTTACATTTTTTTTATTGCAAGGGCTTAAAACTCCTCCTAATGTTCCGGAAGCTGGGGAGACTATACAACAGGATCGATTATATGGCCTTTTTGGGTACCATTGCCTAGGAGCAATTTCATGATCATAAGGAGGCATTTGTATAGGCAACTGTCCTATATTTTAGTAAAATGTGCTTACTGTATGTGTTACCTTTGGCAAATATCATATAGTACATGTATGTAAAAGAGAGTTTTTATTTATATTATAGTCTATTTACAGTTGTTGTTTCTTCTTAGCTGGATACTTTATGAACTCCCAAATTTTGAGGGACGGACCATAGCGCTGGAGGAGGGTGACATAGAAGTCACGAACCCATGGGGAGATGAATCACAGGATGAAAATTTGCCATCACCTGTCGTAGTTGGTTCTATAAGACATGTGGTGAAGGTGAAAATTTTGTTACTGTTTAAAGCGGCTCTGCCAGATGTGTGCTAGCCTATCTAAGGGCAAATACTGAGTGTGGGAATATAAAGTTTTCTATTTCTTAAGTATTTTCACATACAAATCTGTTTGTTATTGTTTTAGAGTAGGCCTGTGAGTCCTGCTTCCCTGTGCAATGAAGTTGACAGCTTTACCTGTATACGAATACAGACAAGTAGTACTGTCAATCACTGAATGTAATGCAGCACTCTTAGGCTTTCTCCATGATTGTTGATAACATTGAGCTGATACTGGGCAAATAGCAAACCAGTTCACCTCCCAAGAGGGAAATTCATCAGCGTCTTCCATGATGCAGCAAAAACCACCCGAAATCAGGTGTGTTTTGTTGCAGGTCACATGCAGATTTCTCCTCTCAGCTTTCAGCCTTAGCAGTGCAAACATCTACAGATAAAACCTGCAACAAAAATTGACATTGCAGATAAAACCCGTAGAGCAAGTCTTTGTGCTGCAGTTTTTTTTTTTTTGCTGAGATCCCATCCCCTATACTGCAATTGTAAATGGCTGTGGGGTAAGCTGGCCATACTTGTCAAATTTTGGACAGCTGTGATACAGCCGTTCACTCGATGGGGGAATTCTGCTATCAAAATTAAAATCTAATCTAAATCAGATCAGGTCTGATCCGTTTTTGTCAGACAAAAGTCAGCTGGCTTGAACGGTACAGTATTTTTACTGATCATAGACTGAGATTGGCCATTTCGGCTAACAAAAGTCTTAGCATGTATGTCCAGCATTAAAGACCACCGTAGCAGTTTTGCCCAGTGTCTCCCTGGCCCAAAACAACATTTTGCATGAAAATCAAACAATAGAAAACAATATATCCACAAGCTCATTGGCTCCCCCTATATTGACATGGCAGACCTAACAAAGCTGTATTTTATTTTCAGTCATTGGTTGCCAACTTGTCCATTTAACACGTACTGTACAGCATGAATTTAAAAGTTGCACATGCTTCATGAATGGTTCCTCAAACAACAAAATGTATAGACTTTCCTTTAAAAGTAATGTATAAGTGCTAATATATATTCTCCAATAAATTCCTCCTAAATAGGATTTAACTTCAAAGTAGCTACATTTTTTTTTCCCCATAAATCCATAGTGAAGGTGTAGATGACAAACCTTGTAATATACTTTATTTAAGAAAAGAGCTGTACAATAGAAGTCTATGAAGAGGGTAGGGGGGAAAAGGAGAGATCCTCAAAGCAGAAACTTCTGCACTATAGAGTTTATTTTTCACAACACAGCCGGGTTATCAGTAATTACTATTCTGTTTCTCCTGACAGAAATATTCATTTAAACGGGTTCTCTCATCTCCATCTCTCAGCAGTTTGTCTGCGGTCTCTTCTTCTTGGTTCCTGTATTCTTCAACAACCTGGTGGGCGGGCTTTGACTCTTTGATTAACAGGACACTATGAAGTACCTCACTAGATATAGATATTGCCTTTAGAATGAAAGATTTATCATCATTAATAGAAATCTAATATAAATGCAGATCAAATATGCACAGTAAATGTATAGTAGATTACATAGGTTTGTATAGAACACGTACCATGCTTCTATCAAATGGACTTTACAGCAGTATACTCAGTGTTATCTTTGTGTTTACATAGAGAGATAACCAACACTGTCCAAACCTTTATCAGTAAACTGTAATTAGCTGAACTGATTGTACTGATGGCAGAGCTGTAGATAATAATGAGAAAACTCAGCCCCCACAGATAGCAGTGAGTCATCCCCTGTCCTGTCTTATCAGATATAGGCCAGGCACCAAGGAAACAATGTGTAATCAATTGGAAGAATAATCTGATATATCAGGCAAACAAAGCAGCATTGCTAAAGCAATGTATTTAGGAAAACTCTTGATTTTACATAATTAACAATTACAATTTAACAGTATAGATAGGATCCTTGAGTTTGGGAATACCCCTTTAATGCTGTAGATATTATCATATCCCTTTCTCTGTACTTTTTCCCCTCCCCCTCTCCATAGATGTCTTTGTATACACTGCTTGTGTATCGAGTACAGGCAGAAGTTACTCCTATAAGACGTAAAGACATGAGTAATAATTAAAGACACAGACACTTTTCTGTAGTGAAGTATATTACAAATAATTTATGGAAAAAATAAATAAAAGTTGCACTTTAATTGTGTCCTTTTTGTAATATATGATTTGCATGTTTGCGTGCTTTTTTGGAGCCTTTAATGACAGTGTATTCCAAAAAGGATAATTACAGCTTCTCAGAATTTATAAACTGGTCAGATAGGGAATCATTTATATTGTATCCATCACATAGTCACTAGATAATGTTCACATTGAAAATCATTGGGAATCTGCCCTAGTTTGTCACATTCAGCTCCCTTCTGTATAGTAGGGTATTGGAGGATGTTCAGCTGACAGAATTGCCAGTCATATGTTTTCCTAGCTGTCCCAAGCGCATGGTGCATTGGTGCGCACGCTCAGTCAACACTTCATTCACTTCTGTGGTATAATGGAAGCAGAAAATCCGCAGAGGAAACCTCTGCGGACTTTCTGTGAAAAGCGCTTCGGGAAAAACTGTGATGTGTTGCTGCCACAGCTTTTCCCATGTCGCTTTTTTGCTGCGGCCTGCTACGTGGGGCCTTAGCCTAATAGACAAAGTTTGGCATTTACCTAGTGAGATGGTTTTTCTTTTTTGTTGTGGCATCAAGGTTAAAACAGAAAGTGCTATCATATTGGTTGTCAACTTTGAATTCTTTTTTTGATATACTGATTAAGGCTACGGCCCCATGTTGCGGAAACGCAGCTTTTCTTGTTGCAGATTTTCCTGCGTTTTTTTGAGCCAAAGCCAAGATTGGCTACAAAAGAAATGGGAAATATATAGGAAGTTCATATACTTCTACCTGCTGCTAAATCCACTCCTGGCTTTGGCTAAAAAACCACAGCAAAATCTGTAATAAAAAAAAAAAAAGCAGCCTTTCCTCAACGTGGGGCCATAGCCTTACACTGACTTGAGAGCCAGAATCAGTATATGGAGTGTGCCTTGGAGTACATTTTTAATAATCATGAAAATGCACATAACAATAGCAGTCAGTTAGTGGAAAATGTAAGTTATGTGGTGAGCAATGCATTTTAAGGGTGTGTTCACACAGTAGTGTTTTGTTTTTTCTCAGTATTTTACAAAGATATTTAAAGAGGACCTTTCACGTCCTCATGTATATGCGGTTTTACATACTGCTAGAAAGCTGACAGTGTGCTGAATTCAGCGCACTGCCGGCTTTCCCCGAGATATCAGGGGTCTAAATTTCACCGTTCACTGTCAGAAGGGCATTCCTGACAGTCTAGCTGGGCTGTGAGAAACGCCCTCCCTGACAGTACTCCTCCATAGCCCTATACTGAGGGGGCATTCCTCACAGCTCAGCGTCATCGCTGGGCAGTAAGTAACGCCCCCTCTGACAGCACACCGCTATGGAACGAGTACAGAGAGAGGGGGCGTTCCTTACCGTCCAGTGGTGACGCTGAGCTGTGAGGAACACCCCCTTAGTACAGGGCTATGGAGGAGTACAGTCAGGGAGGACGTTCATCACAGCATAGCTAGACTGTCAGGAACGCCCTTCTGACAGTGAACGGTGAAATTTAGATATCTCCAGCCCCTGGGCATATAACAGGAAAGCCGACAGTGCGCTGAATTCATCAGGTTGTCGGCTTTCTAGCGGTATGTAAAACAGCATATAAATGAGGACGTGAAAGGTCCTCTTTAAGAGCCAAAACCAGGAATGAACAGAATACTGCTCTGTGAACATACCCTTAAGTATTTAGATAAATTGTGTTGATGCATCTTGGAACGATTATGACGCAAAGACTGTCTTTACAGTACTATCCCATGTAACGTCATTATGTATGTAAACATTTCAAAAGCAAAATTGATGTAATTTCATTTTGGTGGGCTCATATCTGTCCTTTTTGTAAAAGAAAATCACCACACACAGAGTATAAAATGAATAAATTGTAAAATATGCAAGTTTAGTGTTTAAACAGGGCACATATCATGTATGAAATAAATGTATGACTCATTACTACATTGAAAATGATTATTTATTAGGAATACCTGTACTGTACAAGGATTGTAATCCTCAATTTTGTAATAACACCAGTTTGTTTTTTTCACTTCAGGATTATAGTGTCTGCCGAATTGATCTGTTCACAGATCCAGATGGTCTTGGAGTTATGACTTCATATTATGATGATGCAGAAGAGGTGCAGGTGTATGGAAGACTGCAGCGGACCTGTTCCATTAAAGTGCATTGTGGAGTGTAAGGAATTAAACTCAATGTGGAGAGTTAGTCAGGATCTGCACTCCTGCTTTTTGGGCTTGTTTGGGCAAATCTTTTATGACATTTTATATTTGTATGTTGTTGTTCCCACTTTGGTGGGAATGTAGGCATATATTGTCTGTCTGACTTATGACCAATTTAAATATTCAGATATGACTACTTTCCGTTAGTGGGGTGGCGTAGAAAGTAGAGTAAAATCTATTCAGAGAAATGTAGACTTTAAAGATGTGCCATAAGTATTAAACGTCATAGAGCCTTTGATAAATTTGGCTCAAATTATGGCAACGCAGGCTCCATAAAAACCAAATTTAAAGGGGTTGTCCAGGCAAAAAATTTAAATCAGTCAATTTAAAATCAGTAAAAGTTTTAAATCAGCTGGGGGCAGTGAAAAAAAAAAAAAAAAAAAAAAATTCATACTCTCCTTTCCACGGTGCTCCGGAGCCTCCCTGCACGGTCCGATCTCCTCTGTCCCGTGCTGATGTGTGGCGGAAGTCTCAGCCACACGTGTCCGCTGAGGCCGCGAAGAGCATGCGATGTCACTACCTGTGACATTACGGGTCTCTTCCTGAGGCCGCTGATTAGCCTCAGCGGTCACATGACTGGCAGTATTTCCATATATAGACAAACTCAAGGAATTCTGCTGATCAATGAATAGAACCTCCTATTGGAATCAGAAGGAATTTACATGAAGGAATTACAAGTTATGCTGAATCTTTTCTTACAGAACTATATATATTGGTTCCACTCCTTGTTCCCTGTAACATGTTCTCTGCAGTCTGACGATTGATGCTAGGTTCACACCTGCGTTCGGGTGTCCGTTCATGGGGTCCACTTGGGGACCCCAAAAAACGAAAACCTAATCAGCTTAAAAAAGCGGTTACCCGCAGATCCCTTAGAATATAATGGGGTCCACTGGGTTTCCACCCGAACTTTTCTCTGCATTTTTAAAGCAGAATGGAGAATGGAATCCCCAAGTGCAGACAGGGAGCAGGTGTGAGCCTAGCCTTATTCCTCTGTGTGACAGGTAAACATTAATATTAATCTGTATTTAGTAAGCTTCCCCTTGTGAGACCAGTTGCAGCCAGAATGTTATGATTTAACACCTATTTCTATGGGAGGGAAGGCAGGGAATCCATAGGAGGTGGGTTGAATCAAATACAATGATCTATGTTTCCTATAGATATTATAGTATGAGGTCTATCAGCACAGCACAGAACTTTGGACATACAGTATAACCCACATGATGTTAAAAGATGGACACTCACTTTAAAGTTTTGTTGCAAGAAATGGTTAACTGATGTTTTACTGATGTGGTGTACAGTATATACTGCATGTAGAAGCTGTTTACATTGCAAACAATTATAGGAACCTTGCATAGTGAGATTTTTAAACTGAACTCCAGCTTATTTTATTCTGTAAAACGTGTGTGCTTGCACGATCACATGCACAGATCACACAGTTTATGGTATTTCACATCGCTTTGATGTGTGGTTGTGTGTAACCATGTTTCCATATTTAAAGCGTAACTAAATTTTCTGACAACTTTTTATTTCTGGCAGTATTTGTGTCATTAATAAACTTTGTAATATACTTTATTAACACATTTTGGATCCTTTCTATGAAATCTCTTTATTCTTCCCCATGCTTCTGTATTAAGTGTTGTTCCTGCCTCTCACTGAATGTTACTGTATATGGACTACGGGCTTGGAGTACATGGCTGTGTAACATGT
Organism: Leptodactylus fallax; assembly: GCA_947044405.1. Taxonomy (NCBI): domain Eukaryota; kingdom Metazoa; phylum Chordata; class Amphibia; order Anura; family Leptodactylidae; genus Leptodactylus; species Leptodactylus fallax. Next base: position 9,527,335 of record CAMRHE010000024.1, read on the forward strand.
AGAGAAAATGAGTGAAGGGTCACTTCAAACATTCAAAAAGTTATATCTCGAACATTAAAAAACATACAAACTTGCTTTTGATGTCATATGAAAGAGTGCTATCTACATTATTTCCAGAGATATCATTGGTTGAAAACACAGTAGGGATTGGTATTTTTTTCTTATACAGCTGCATATAAATATCCTAGTCTTGACTGTGTATTCAACCAGTGATCTCTCTGGAAATAATTGAGGAAGACACAAATAGCAAGTTTCTACGTTTTATAATGTCCGAGATGTAACTGTTTAAAGTGTCCCTTCTCCCCCTCATTTTCTCTACATCTTACACAGCCCTCTACTCCATGCCACCTGTACTCCATACACCGTAACATTCATTGAGAGGCAGGAACAGCTCTCAATACAGAAGCAAGGGGAAGAGTGAAATAATGCAGGATTTCACAGAAAGGATCCAAAATTTGTTAATAAAATATATTACAAAATGTATTCGTAACACAAATACTGCCAGAAAATCAAAAGTTGTCCGAAAGTTTAGTTACGCTTTAACTACTTAGTGCTTTCCCTTGTGTTTCATTGTTGAGAAGAAAATATGGATTATTTACATGATATTTTCAGCAAAAGTGTAGATGTTGATAATTTACAAGTTGCCACCAGGTAGCAGATGTTGTACCAGTGTAAGGTATGGAAATCTAGCATACTGATCCGTGTCTGCTATATGTGCAGAATTTGTCTAATCGTTATGAACCACAAAGAGATGTCTGTTATATAACTCAGATAAGAAATATAGTCAGCCCTCTTCTAGTGCCATTTGTCTGTTGAATTTATTAACATAGGATACTATCTGTTCTGTGTTCAGGTGGCTCATTTATGAGGAATCTGGTTTCCAGGGCGCACCTTTTATTCTGGAGCCAGGAGAATATCCAGATCTTTCATTTTTAAATATCCAGGAAGCATACATAGGATCAATGAGGCCTCTGAAAATGGTGAGATGTCTGGATATCAATTGGCATCTGTAATGCTCTTTAAAACCACTACTAGCCAATGTGCTTATTTGGTATAATCATTTTGGTTTCTTGCGTTATATACTTAAATGTACAGTACTGTTAACATTAGTTAAACAGATCTTGTGATTTCTTTACAGGGAAGCCGCAAGGTTGAAGTCCCCTATGAACCCAAGGTTAGACCATTACAAACTTTACATTCATTGTATTCTTCTCTATTTATTATTATAGCTCTATGGGATCTGTATAAATCCTTATGCAGTTATCTCCCCTAATCATGGCGGCAAACAGAATTTTATCATGTGAATATACTAATTTATATTGCTATGTTAAGGGAAATAGGTTTCGGGGCTCTGTATGATTAAAACAGAACTCTGAGCCTATATAAATTATTTTGGACCAATTAAATTAAAGGTACAGTTCCCTGCTCTAAAAAAACCTTAATTAACCCCTGCCCCACCCCAAACTGATGGGAATATTAGATTGTAATCTGCGTTACTAATAGTCGACAAGGGATCATTTTGCTGACTCTTTGGGCATCAATGTGTTTGAAAACCCTCCTTTAGGCAAGGGCCCCACGTTGCGAAAACACTGCAGCAAATATCGTGGCAGTTTCCGTATAGGCATAATAGAGACAGAATGTCTGCAGAGGAAAACTGAAAAGCGCTGCAGAAAAAACCGTGATGCGTTTCCGTCGTAGTCTTTTTCGCATCGATTTTTGGCTAGGCTCGCTGTGTGGGTCCTTAGCCTTAAAATCCTTTTGCCTCTGGTATCAGTTACCAATTATTCTACAGTTTGTAATGTAAAATGGTGTAGTGGTTCAGTAGAAAGTTAAAATCCATGTTGCTGCCATACCTCAAATAACTACACAGTATGAATTGCAAACCATAAAAATGTACAGTGGTGCCTCCATCATCCATACTTACAAACGGCGGCCCTTTCAACTAAATGGTAGACTGCACAAGCAGAATGTCTAATTTTGTATGTCTTTTATAGATTGTTATTTTCGAGAAACCCCTGTTTGAAGGCAGGCATGTGGAACTGGACAAGGAAATGCTGACACTTCAAAATGTAAAAATACCAGAAGGAAATGAAGAAGCAGAGAAAGAACTTGCTTTTAGCACTGTTGGGTCAATAAGAGTTCTCAGTGGACTGTGAGTTTGACTTTTCTGGATATAATATGGTTTACATACTAAAAAGGGTAATCCTTTTATGATTACTTGTCAAAATACCTGTCTGTCTGTGGCAGAAAGAGGAGACCAAGAGTACAGAAATAGCCAATTGGGGCGTTCTACACTAGAATATAGAAGTTAATGGGAGTTACAGAAACAGCTTAGCACAGTACTCCCAGCTACCTCTGACCACCACAAGTAGAGGTCTGATCTAAGCCATAAAAGGCAGCAGCTTATCCCATCAAAATTAGTAAGATGTTCATGTCTGCTACATTATTGTAAAATATGGTTTTAAAAGCATATTTAGCAATTTAACCATAGTGGAAAAAATACCATATCTAAATAAATTGGTAATATTTCCTTCATGTATTTTTAGGTGGGTCGGATATGAGAAACCTGGATACGAAGGACACCAATATTTGCTTGAAGAAGGTGATTATGAGGAATGGAACCAATGGGGTGGTTACAATGGACTGTTGCAATCTTTACGCCCCATTCTATCTGTAAGTGTTTTTTTTTTTTGTGTGTGTATGTTATATATATATATATATATATATATATATATATATATATATATATATATATAGTTGGCTATACTATTAAGACCCTGTATGTGCCTATAGTACAGCCAATAAATCCTGCTGATTTTGTTTTGTAATAAGAACATACAAATACTTTCATTTTTAGTTTCTCTGCTATTTTTTATTTATTTTTTTTTAAATATAGGATTTTTCAACACCACATATGGTAATGTATAGTGAAAAAGACTTCGACGAAAAGGCATCAAATATCAACGTTTTAGGTATTATATCGAACATGGAAGAAACCGGTTTTGGATTGAAGATACAGTCCATTAATGTATTGAGTGGAGTGTAAGTGTTCCTTTGTAATATTTACATTTCTATTTATTAACTATTTTTCTTATATTAATTTTGTTGTGAAATATTTGAAACTATTTATATCTAAGTATATAAGAATTAGGCTAATTAGTAACCAGTTATTAGACTAAAAATAATAGTGTAGAGATCATTTGTTTTCAGCCAGAACTTTATAGATCTACTTGTTAAAGTCTATATTGAAGATAATTGATACTGATGACCTATTCACAGGATAAGTTATAATGGTTGGGGTCTGACACCTGGACTCTGCACCCATCATCTCATGCAGCCGTTGGAAGCCATATATAAGGCATTTGGCCAGAAGCAGTCAGTCTCCTATTCAACTGAATGGGAGCAGGGCTGCAGTTCCCTGGCGACACTACTACAGTGTACAGAGCCCTGTACACTTTATACAGCTTCTGGCCCATACGATATAGCGGTGGTGCCTGGAACTGCAGCCAGCGGTGACGCATGGAACTTGAATAAGAGCAGATCTGTTTCTCACTGTATATCTAGGATGCTGTTTCTAACAGCCAAAACAACTACTTGACATGGCCCAGGTATTGGACCCTGACTGATCTGTTATTGGATAGGTCCACAGGATAGGTCATCAGTATCAGATCGGTCAGGGTCTGACAGCTGGACCCTGTGCCGATCAGCTGTTTTGGCCACCAGAAGTTGCATACTTGGTATCCGTCTGGAAGCAGTTCTTCAAGTGAATGGGGATGCAGTTCCCGGTGCCGCCGCCACATTGTACGGACCAGAAGATGTATACAGTGTACAGAGCTCCGTACACTGTAGTGGTAGTGCCATGGAACTGCTGCCCCGTTCCCAATCACTTGAATAGCAGCAGGGTTGCTTCTGACTGTATACTTTACATACAGTTTCATGCAGCTACATCAGCTGGTGCAGGGTGCTGGTATCGGACCCCAACTGATATGATACTGATTAACCTATCCTGTGAAGTCATCAGTATCAATTATCTTCAGGTGTTGGAAAACCCCGTTAAGGGTGGGTTCACACTTGTGCCGGCACTCCATCTGCCGTGAATCCAACCTAAATGTTGGAAAAATGGATTGGGACAGGATAGGGAAAGGTTTAAGACGGTTTGCTTGAAAACTCATTCACTTGAATGGGTTTTTAAAGCAATGTGCTGGTGTGTGCTTACACCCTCTGCGCTGTGAAACAAAGTCGGACATGCAGGACTTTGTTTCTGACGAAAAAAATCAACGTAAAACAATGTGCCAGAAGTCTATAATGTGTATATTGTGTAAAACAGCAATAACATGTAACTGAAAACCAATTATTTTACATATAAATAATTGTAATATTTACACTAATTTAGTTTGTGTATTGTGAGATTATGCATGGTTGCAATGATTTCATTTGGAGTAAATTTTTCCTATTGTTGATGATTTTGTGTTTCAAGCATCTCTTTCAGAAGTGATCATACTAGCCAGGAAGCAGTAGTTATTCATGAAACAACTACTATTTAGTCATCTTCAAACACAAGGATAAACTTTAAAAGTTATTTGAATTGAAAATTGAGGCGAGAAACTAATAATATTTTAGGGTTTATTCAGACATCAGATTAGCACATATGAAATGGTAAATAAGAGAAAGATTATACTTGAAAGTCATACAGAATTCTTTGCATGTTGAAAAGGGAAATTCAAAGGGGACCTGTCAAACTTGTACATTATATGATTTGCATGCAGTAGACAGTGTGTTAAGCATAATACTCTCTCCAAGGCATGCAGTTGCATTTCCTATAGAACCATTGAGCTGACCATATCCATTAGATCACTGGATGCACCTGACTTCAATATAAACATACATATTTGCTTGACTCAGCTGAGCATGTAAGTTTATTTTGTGGGAGACTAGAAAAAGCTGCTGCTATACATGTAGCTCATGGGAACAAGAGATTGAACATGTTGAAATCCAACATGCCCAGTCTTCCTTCCTTCCAAGATCTGCTGCTGGGAGCCCACACAGACACATTGTACCATCATCTCATGTTACACTCAATGAGTGCAGTACCATTTGCTTCATTGCTGTCTATATGGCACAGGGTCATGTCCTTCAGGTCTGATTGCCACGTACCTATATGGGGGTGTCTACCTGCCCAGGCAAGAGCAGTGGACTCAGATTTCAAAACCAACTGAATACTAGAGTTAATGCAGGTGTAATCTGAAACATAGGGGGCAATTTTAGTTCCTTTTACGAACTACTTTCATTAGGGAGGATTATTTGCTGCTATTTGCTAAACATGACATTTAGAATGTGTACAATCTGAGATTTGAATTAGGCTGAGGCCCCACTTAGCGAGCAACAGCCAAAAACTGATGCGGAAAAGAGGCCTTTTTTTCCGCAGCGTTTTTCACAGAAAGTCTGCAGAGTTTTCCTCTGCAGACTTTCTGCTTCCATTATACCTATACAGAAACCTCTGGAAGTTTCTGTAGGCATAATTGACATGCTGCAATTTGCAAAAATGCAATAGTTTTTGAAATTGCAGCATTTTCGCTGTGGATATTTTTCTGCAATGTGTGGATGGGATTAGCCAGAATCCCATTCACTTTGCAGGTACTGTAAAAGGCTGTGTTTTTTGCCGAGTTGTTTCCACCATTGGCCAAATTGCAGGGTTTTCACAATGTGGGGCCCCAGCCTTATACAAATTCTTTATTTATTAGTAAAAGTAAAGACTGCGTGTTCTATAGGATTTGACCTTTTGTTTCTTGGAGATTGCTATCAATATGTTTTGTTATTGCCTCACAATAGGTGGGTGGCATATGAATGTCCTGACTTTACTGGAGAGCAATATATCTTGGAGAAAGGAAGGTACTCTAACTTTAGTGACTGGGGAGCTAAGAGCTACAAGATTTCATCATTGCAGCCAATACACATGGTAAGTTAATTGCTAATCGCACATTAAATAAAACCTGCAGTATAATGCCATTTGTAGAAATGTTTTCTATATTACCTATTACAGATAAGCATAAGAAAAATCAACTTTTGCTATTAGCTGTGACCTTTGAGATTCTTTATATAATGACTCACATGGTTAGTGCTTATGGTGACTCTCTAAGGCTAAGACCCCACATAGCTTTCCGCAGCCAAATAGCACTGCGGAAAAGACTGTGGCTGAAACGCATGTTTTTTTCTGCAGTGCTTTCACAGAAAGTCTGCAGACTTTCTGCTTCTATTATGCTTATACAGAAACAGCCAGGGTTTCTGTAGGTATAATTGACATTCTGCGATTTAAAAAACATGATGGCTTTTGAAATTGCAGCATTTTTGCTGCAGATATTTTTTTGCAATGTGTGGATTGGCCAGAATCCCATCCACTTCGCAGGTACTGTAACGTGGGGCCCCGACCTAAGGGTGAGTTTCACACTGGTTTAGGTTAAGTAGTATAAACTGTGCTACCGTGACCTCTTCAGCTCGGAGCACAATACAGTGGGGGAAAAAAAAGTATTTAGTCAGCCACCAATTGTGCAAGTTCTCCCAATTAAAAAGATGAGAGGCCTGTAATTGTCATCATAGGTAGACCTCAACTATGATAGACAAAATGAGAAAACAAATCCAGAAAATCACGTTGTCTGATTTTTAAATAATTTATTTGCAAATTATGGTGGAAAATAAGTATTTGGTCAATAACAAAAATTCATCTCAATACTTTGTTATATATCCTTTGTTGGCAATGACAGAGGTCAAACGTTTTCTGTAAGTCTTCACAAGGTTGGCACACACTGTTGCTGGTATGTTGGCCCATTCCTCCATGCAGATCTCCTCTAGAGCAGTGATGTTTTGGGGCTGTCGCTGGGCAACACGGACTTTCAACTCCCTCCAAAGGTTTTCTATGGGGTTGAGACCTGGAGACTGGCTAGGCCACTCCAGGACCTTGAAATACTTCTTACGAAGCCACTCCTTCGTTGCCCTGGCAGTGTGCTTGGGATCATTGTCATGCTGAAAGACCCAGCCACGTTTCATCTTCAATGCCCTTGCTGATGGAAGGAGGTTTGCACTCCAAAATCTCACGATACATGGCCCCATTCATTCTTTCATGTACAGTACACAGATCAGTCATCCTGGTCCCTTTGCAGAGAAACAGCCCCAAAGCATGATGTTGCCACCCCCATGCTTCACAGTAGGTATGGTGTTCTTTGGATGCAACTCACCATTCACTCTCCTCCAAACACGACGAGTTGTGTTTCTACCAAACAGTTCTACTTTGGTTTCACCTGACCATATGACATTCTCCCAATACTCTTCTTCAGATGGGCCCGGATATGTACTGGCTTAAACAGGGGGACACGTCTGGCACTGCAGGATCTGAGTCCCTGGTGGCGTAGTGTGTTTCTGACAGTAGCCTTTGTTACGTTAGTCCCAGCTTTCTGCAGGTCATTCACTAGTTCCCCCTGTGTGGTTTTGGGATTTTTGCTCACCGTTCTTGTGATCATTTTGACCCCACGGGGTGAGATCTTGCGTGAAGCCCCTGATCGAGAGAGATTTTCAGTGGTCTTGTATGTCTTCCATTTTCTAATTATTGCTCCCACAATTGATTTCCTCACAACAAACTGCTTGCCTATTGCAGATTCAGTCTTCCCAGCCTGGTGCAGGTCTACAATTTTGTTTCTGGTGTCCTTCCACAGCTCTTTGGTCTTCACCATAGTGGAGTTTGGAGTGTGACTGTTTGAGGTTGTGCACAGGTGTCTTTTATACTGATAACAATTTCAAGCAGGTGTCATTACTACAGGTAATGAGTGGAGAACAGAGGAGCCTCTTAAAGAAGAAGTTACAGGTCTGTGAGAGCTAGAAATCTTGCTTGTTTGTAGGTGACCAAATACTTATTTTCCACCATAATTTGCAAATAAATTCTTAAAAAATTAGACAATGTGATTTTCTAGATATGTTTTCTCATTTTGTCTCTCATAATTGAGGTCTACCTATGATGACCATTACAAGCCTCTCTCATCTTTTTAAGTGGGAGAACTTGCACAATTGGTGGCTGACTAAATACTTTTTTCCCCACTGTATATCTACAGACAAGTTTTCACATCCCTCCCCTCCCTGGCTTTCTGCCCAGGCTATGTAAAAAGAAGCTTAAATTTGGCACACTGTTGGAAATGAGACCATTAAAATGTATTTAGCAATAATTAAAAGAAAGATTAGCATATATAATAGTATTAATTATGGAAGTAGGACAAATGCACATTGCACACAGTTTTTTTTTACTTGCTATCTTTAAAGGAGTTTTCTAGGACTAAGATAAAAAGATATTATATATTTAGGATAGGTCATGTGAGCAGATGAGTGGAGGTCTGGCACCTGGCGGCAGAGCACTGTACATTGTTATAGTAGGGGTTCTTGGTATTATGGCTTAGCCCCATTTACTTGAATGGGACTGATCTGCAAACAGGCCAGTTGACCAATAAGTATGATGTTACATATCCTGTAAAGTGGAAGCAGTGGTTACTGGTGCACTGCTGCAGCTTTGATCCTTTGATCAGCTAATCCATTAGGGTCCCGGGTGTCAGACCTGCATCCATCCTTTTTTTTTTTTTTTTTTTTTTGGTCATCAATACTCCCAGAAAGCCTCTTTAAGGTGTAACTAAACTTTTGATTTTCTGGCGGTATTTGTGTCATTAACCAATTTTGCAATATACTTTATTAACAAATGTTGGCTCCTTTCTGTGAAATCCTGCATTTATTTATTCTTTCCCTTGCTTCTCTATTGAGAACTGTATGATGTACAGGCTTGTGTGTGTATAATGAAGAGAAAATGGCATTGGAGAAGAGAGACTTGAAACAGTTATATCTCAGGCATTATAAAATCTATAAACTTGCTTCAGATAATCTTGCAGTTCTACCTATATTATTTCCAGAGCTCTCACTGGTTGAAAACACAGTCGGATTTGGGATATATATATATGCAGCTACTCCCAATCCCTTAGTCATATGAAAGATAAGAATCTCCTCTTTTGTACGACACCAGAAGCAAGTTTCTATGTTTTATAATGTCCAAAATAGAACTGTTTGACGTGACCATCCCTCTCCTTTATTTTCTTTTTTATTAAACACATAAACAAGTACATTGTAGAAGGTGAGAAGCAGACACACATCTCAAGAGAAAAGCAAGGGAAAGAATAAAGACATGCAGGATTTCACAGAAAGGAGACAACATTTGTAAATAAAGTCTATTGCAAAATGTATTAATGACTGCCAGAAAATCAAAAGTTGTTTGAAAGTTTAGTTACACGTTAAACTGATAAACTGACTGCTATTGTTGGGGTTTCTTTCTTTCGTTCTTTTATTTTTATTTTTTCTCATAATAGGGCTTATTTATGAACAGTGGCAACACACAGATCTGTGTGCCAGTACATAAGATTAGGGTAGTGGGCATTATATTCATAAGTGTGATATATGCTTTACAAGCATCATGAAAAGGCTTTGTTGTTGTATACATTTTTTTTCTGCTTGAAAACCAACACTGATACCTGAATTAGCCTGCTGCAATGTATATTTGACTGGTTTCACATAACTCATTCCCAAGTTGTGAGGAAAGCCTTTCAATGCAAATATATAACACGCGTCGGGTGGTGTCAGCTGGACACCGACCGCCTATTTTTCCCTGTATGCTATTATGGGTATGTATTTTCATACAGCCAATCGGCTATTGTACTGAGTTACTTTTGATATATTTGCATTGGCTGTCTAAATTTTGCTATTCATGCTGTTACTATAGGTATTGAATTCCACATTATACTGTAATTTGGGCCCCTGTATAAGCGATTGTTTGGTAATATTCCTATAGTTTGGCACATTCCTGGCCCTTTCTGTGATATGATATAATCTACTGATCTGTTATATTATATATGCTGTATGCAATATTTATATGCAAATATTTGTATGGATACATGGTCGGTGTCCTTTGCCTGACACCTTCTTTTATTGTCCTTTCATCTATTTTTTTGTCATATATGTAGTATTTTTTAGATTGTTTAATAAATTTATACTATTTTTATACTTTTGGTTTCGTATGCTGAGTATCCTTTCCAATTTTTTGTTTTTCTATATTGGTATTCTGGATACGTCTAAATATGGAGGCTTGTACTTTTTGTTTTGGGCATTATAGATTTTTCACGTGATGTGTTATATTGCCCATTACCATTTATACCATGTTTCTGTCTGTATGTAATATTTTTTTTTATTAATATAACCAATAACCTACATTCCTCATCTATTAAATTAACCGCTGCTCTAGGGCTCCTGCTCTTGTGGTCTTTTTTTTTTCTATACCCTCTAACTGTGTGGAGGAAGAGTGTAAAAACTTTCTTTATATACTAGCATTGATTACATACTGGAACGGCACTGGCTGTAGGGTGATGCCAGTACTTATGGCATGTCATCAATGCTGGCATGAAAGCAAAACCTGGAGGGACCATCACGTTTGAGCAGCAGGTGTTTTTCAATGTCGTGGTTTTTTTTTTTTTTTTTTTTTTTATCCTGTAACACATTCTGCTGACCGCTTTAACTTGCTCTATTGATGCTTACAGCTTTTTTTTCTCCTAAAGATATGCAGCTTATAAAAGACCAGTTTTGTTAAACAATTATTCCACTTATAATTCTATTTTTTTTTTTTTTTTATTTAAACAGGAAACTATTGAAAGTCAAGGGAATTTTAGGGTATGTATTTTTTTGTTGTCAGAAATGTTTAAATTTTTATGATCGGAAATGCTATACTGTATCATCTCTGACACAGTATGGTACCATAGACCTATCTTGACTAGTCTGTGAAAATTAATTTTTAAATCATACTATCAATACCAAAAATACATAATGGAATAATTACTAAAAGGACCATGCAAGGACAAGATCCTGTGATGGTATTTAATGGGATTATATGTTTCTCTTGGTTAAGTTTTTTATATTGTACAGTGTAGTTTGTTACACATTTTCTTTTCATCTCTTTCTTTGTCTGCCTTTTAAGGTTGAGCTGTTTTCAGAACCAGATTGCAAAGGTCAAAGCCAGTTGTTAGAGGCAGATACAACTACCATTGAAGAGTCCTTTAAAGTAATGTCATGCAAAGTTACTTCTGGCAGGTAAGCTTGGATTACTGTAGGTTTTGGAGCAAAACCATAGTGATTTTAAGCAATTTTCTATAATTTTCCTATAATCACAATTTTCATGGGTTTGGTGAAAAAAATCCATGCCTCTAGTGTCGTTTGTAAGCTGAGAGTCTCAACTTTCTAGCTTTAACAAAAACAGTGTATCACTAGTTAAAGGGAGTCTATCACTGCCACCAGCTACTTTAAATCACTCCGATAGTGCTGTAGATGCTGTTAGCAGAATAAAAATGATACCTTTCTTAAGTTTTAGAGCCCCAGGGATGGGAATGCATAGAAAAAGCACTTTATTCAAATGAGGATCTTGGCGCACAGGGGGAGTTTTCTTTTATTACTGAGCACTGCTGCATCATCACTAAACACACCCATCCTGCATTCAGCTCATCCCCCTGGGCAGTGTGAGTTGATTCATTGTGAGTTGATCCTCCTACGCTCAGTTTTCAAGAGAGCTATTTGATCTGACACACCTGCCCCATACCATTTGTTAAATCTATATATACTACCACTAGAGTGTGAATACGTATCGGATATGCTCTAAGTATTGCTAGGGAAAATGTTAGAATTTGTCATCTCATCTTCTTAAAGAAATTTCAGTTGGTTATTAAGGTATAAATACAAAATAAGTGAAATGACAGGTACGCTTTAAATTGTAAATGCTGTTGGCTTTCAGATGGGCCGCTTATGACCAGGCTGATTTTTCGGGAAGTCTTTTGGTACTAGAAGAGGGAAGCTTTCCTAATCTATGTGCTATGGGATGTCCACATGATACCATTATCAGATCTATGAAGACTATAAAATACGTAAGTGCTTTATCTGATCATGTTTTATACAGTGGTCAGACATTCTCTAACCTATATCCTGTTTTGATATCTTTATTTACTGATAATAATTGTTCTGCTTTCTTAAAGGAATTTTCAGACCCCAATCTAGTACTTTTTGGAAAAGAGAATTACAGAGGAAGAAGAGTAATTTTTAGCAAAGAAACAACTGATCTACAAACTATGGGCTATTCTCCAGATTTTCAGTCTCTTGAGGTTCTTGGTGGCATGTGAGTAACGTTGCTTACCTTCTTTCTGTTAATGGTCACATTTCTCTGAAACATTGATTTACCATCTTTTCACTTTGAGGGAATCAATTTAACAGTTTGCTGCCACAAGAAACCCTTATCACCAGAATAGTTAAAAAGTGCAATCCACAAAAATACTAACACAGAGTTTCATTGCTTATTAATGCTGTTATACAAAATGCCATAATGTTAGCACAAAACAGGCACAGATATTTAAAATGAATATGAATCTATGAAATAGATGAATAACAGGACTGTATGAGGAACAGATAAGACGATTCATACAAGCAAATAAAGATCTGTTCTTCCATTCTTCTTGGCTGGACAGATAAACGTGTGCCACAAGATTACAGACTTTTCAAAACTGATTTCACAATTCCCTGTCATAAGGCGTCTATCGTGTATATGTCTATGTATGATCACCTAGTGGATTTACATTTCAGCCTGTTCAGGCTTTTCCTAGCATGTTATATTAATTTGCTTCATGAGAAATTGGTCCTTAACTAAATTTAAAGGGGTTGTCGGGATAAAATGTAATTCCTACACTAATCTAAACACCCTCCCCCCGCCTACTTTCTAAATTACATAATTTATCAAAAATGTATATTTACCCATATCCCTGGGGTGGTCATGTTAGTTAGTTGGGAAGGGCTAGTAGTGGGCGGGATAGCTAGAGAGACAGGGAGGGGGTGTGAGAGGGAGGGGGAGGTAGTGGGAGGGAGATGGTGCTTGTAGGCTGACTCACACTGTGATGCATTAGCTAAGACAGCAGGAAGCTACACCATGTAAACAAATGCAGAAGATGCCAGGAGCTCCCAGAGAAACACAGAAATCACTCAAAACACTGCTAAAGGTATTTGGGTGCATTTATTAACCCATTAATAGCACTAACAGACATTTAAAAAAAAAAACATTTTTTGCCCTGAAAACCCCTTTAAGTTGAGGTAAGATTGGACATGTCACTGTTAGACATGATCATGAAAACTTTCTTGGCCCCCTCTAAATTTATGCATGGACTCTAAATACATGGGCTTTAAGAATGGTCAGCTCTCACCCCCTTCTCCACATGCTTCCCTTACTGTTTTACTATCACCAGAAACATGCATGGTGCTTGCACGATGCCAGTGCAAGGGCATATGGGATTAGTATGCTTCTATTTTTACTGGGACAACTAAAGTGACACCAATACAGTGTGCTTGCAGAACATTCTTATTTCTGGAAAGTTTATATTTAATCTTAAACAAACTAATCCTGCTTTCAGATGGGTCTGTTATGAGTATGAAAACTACAGAGGTAGACAGTTACTACTTTCACCAGGCAAGATTGCACTGTGGCCACAATTCAGTGGATGGAATAAAATTGGATCCCTGCGTCCACTGCGACAGGTATTTATTTAATATATACTCAGTTATCACTTTTTGTACTATTATGCAATACAAATCCATTTACTTTTGAGTAAACTTAATTTTGCTTTGAAACTTCAGAGTAGCTAGCAGATCATTTAATGATATCCTACATCAAATTCTGTCATGTACTTTATAGGTACTAAACTGGACAGCCCCTTTTTAATACATAATATGACATGTGTATATATACAAAGTACTACTTATAGCTAAAATGCCATACAAGATAAGTAAAGAAAAGCCTGCTTTACTCTAGGTTCACACCTGTTTCCAGTTTCTGACCTTCGGGTCTGCTTGGGGATCTGAAAAACGTGAAAAAAAAGCGGTCACTCGTGGACCCCATAGACTATAATGGGTTCCGCCGGGTTTTCGCCTGAAAAATACAGAAGCCGAATTTTACCGAATTTTTCAAGCGGAATGGGGGAAGAAATCCCTGAACGGAATCCGAGCCTTATGTAGCTTTTCTCTGTGAAATAGTGTTGCACGTTTTAGCTTTTTTTTTTTTTTTTTTTTTTTTAGAAACGACTGTACTTTAAGCTTCGGAATAAATCCAATGGAATGCTTATGTCAACCAATGGAAGCCTGGATGATATCAAGCTTCTGAGGATACAAGTCATGGAGGACACAGGAGCTGAAGATCAGATTTGGGTCTATCACAAAGGAGTCTTTAGATGCCATGTAAATTTTATTAGTTTCTTTTTTGTTATTATTACCATTGTTATAACAGCTTAGGTCAAGTATTACTTGTCATTTTTTTTGTAATTATATTACTAGTTTCTTATGCAGAATTAGTTTCACAGACAATGTATGATATTAGAAGTGAATGAGCAACATGTTTTACTCAGCTAAATCATTTTCCCAGTTTTATAATCCACTCGACTCCTCAATGTGGCAGTACAAATGTCCAAATTAGATGTATAGGGGAGAAAACCACAGCGTTCAATGAAAGTGTTTTATAGAATTATTGAAATTTGGGTATTTGTCAATAAACATCATATGCATGTGTCTGTTGTATTAAGGAGTCAAGGTGATCATGTTGACATCGGATTGATATTCACATTGTCAGCAGCAAAGCTGGTCTCTTGCATCCCTCTTTTACTGTATATTTTCACTATGAAAATGTGCACTCAAACTTGTATTAGAGTGATACTTTGTGTGAGATTGACCCCGTTGATTTGCATACTGCACCAGACCAGCATACGTCACTCTCTGATCACTCCAGTTCAGTGGCGTTTACCTTTAATTACATGTAGTCAGATGCAGATCAGTGTCAGTTCTACTCAGCAGATGTTGGCATTGTCAATTGTTGTTGTAATATTGCGTGCTACATCTTATGAATATTTCATCAAGTTAGCTGCACAGGTAAACCAAGGATAATATTATGCATGTAAGGTTGCAGGAACCTTTAACCTATGCTTACACTTTCGATAAAACAGTAAAGGGGTTATCCAGTTTTTAAAAAATATGGGTCAAATAACAGGATGCATCAATACGAAACACTTCCTAATATACATCCTGTTTAAATTCAGCACTGGTTATCTGATTTTTTTTTTTTTTTTTTTTCAGGGCAACGACCTTAGACTGTCACAGCAGCATGTGACCTCAGATGTGGGAGTGATTTATTAGCTGTCATTTAATTGCAGGGGAGAGTGGAGAAGGGAGGAGTACACAGAAAGTGAGAGCAGGCAGATGATTCCTGGGAAATGTAGTTTTTCCACATATTTACTGCATGTAAATAACAGTGATACAAGGAGTAGCGAGTAAAAAAAGCCAAGCAAACGGTGCACAAGGGAACAGTTAGTATTTAGCACTGCAGTGGAGGTATTTGCAGATAATTTTTGGAAGCTGGATTACCCCTTTAATTAAACTTTTGATATTCCACACCAAATCCATATATTTTCTTAAAATAGACAACTGGCCCATTATGATAATCCTGCCCAGCACTTTACATTTATGAGGAACTTCATGCAATTTTGCATCAAATCTGTAAAAAAAAAAAAAAAAAAAAAAAAAACCTGTCTGATCCAAACAAAGCCCGATAAAACCTACAATAAATAAAGAGTTCAAGATTTCCAGATTTTGAGAGTTCCAAGTTCTTGAGTTTATGCCTACATAAATACATAAAAAATATCCATACATTCGCCATAGCTGATAAGGCCAAAGATCTTCATGATCCAGATGCCAGTAAACATTTGAGCCATGAAGTCCACAAATGTCTTGATTAGGAGGCAGAAAAAAATGACTGCCCCCTAAAAGGCAAATATACTGCCTAACTGATAAGGGAGGAACACTAGTGACTGTACAGTGAGAGAGATGACAAACTGATTTTTTCTTCCCGAAGTCACATACTGTTTCCCCTTCCCACTCCTCTCCTACCTGATGAAGACGTACTGCCATGTGAAAGAGGCTTACACAAACACGCACATAAGCCGGAAGTAAAACTCTTCATGCAGCTGCCTAACTGCAAAAAGCCTTTTATCATTTGAAAGCTAAAATTCTAAGATTTAAGATCCTGATATAGGCTAAATATTCCAGTGGTGGGAAGCATATGTAGATATGATGCATTATATTATTATATTACAAAGATTGCAAACCCTCCTTCCCGTATAGATTATAAGCCCTTGCAGGCAGGGTCCTGTTTCCTACTGTACTTGTATTAGGTTAGTCACCTAGTTAGTTTTATGTGTATTATACTTTTTGTTGTACTTGTACTATGTGTTGTATATAAACGCCTTCACAAATGTACAGCACCATGGACTTCATGGTGCTGTATAACTAATATTCACTGTTGGCAGTGAAAGGGTTAAAGGAGTTTTGTAGTCTTGGACAATTGGAAATAATTATTCATGGTTTACATTTTCTGCAAAGTGATGGCTGTCTTTTCTTTATACTTGCAGATTGCTGAAGACTGTACTCTGGCCAGTGCTGGGACAGTTATCACTACTGGGAGCAAGCTTGGCCTGAGCCTTGAACAGGCTGGAACAAACATGCTATGGAACATCAGCCCAGATGGCAGGATCTATTGTCGCTCCAAGCCCAACTTTGTTTTAGACATCAAGGGTAAGATTTTTTTGTTGGAGAAACATAGCTTCTTCATTTACAGCCTTATACATGAGTGGGGGTTATTCAATATCTATTAGCAATAATATGTGGACTATGGAGAATGAAGTCTCATTTGTATGGCTTTGTATGGGAACTGTACTCTTAGTGTAAAAACTCAGATTGGATATTTGGAGAATTCAGTGAAAGAAGATTTCATAAATGTAATATCCCCATTTTAAGATTGTAACAAGTATGACTGATAGATTTTAGTCACTAGTTTGGTGCCTTTCGATGAATTCTCTGTAGGTGCTATAGCAACTTGTTTTCCAGATGTAAATGTAATTCTTTAATTTTATACTACTTTTTTCTTATGTGCTTTGTGCAGTTTTCTACAGCCAGAACATCCATTATGTATTCTTATTGTTGGGATTCAAATTTTTTAACACCAGGTTCTGTGGGGGGATGAGAGGTGAAGGTACCATAAAATGTTTCAGGCCACACGCCTTTATCACAATGTCACACACCTACAGTGCCTCCTGTCACCCAGAGTCTTCCCTGTCCCCTAATATAAATTAAGGCTCCATATATTAAATGGGTCATCCACCTTTATAATATTGATGCCATACTTGGGATAGGACAACAGTATTACATCAGCAGGGGTCTGACAGCCAGGACCCCTGCAAATCAGCTGTTCTGAGACAATGCCACTATGTTAGTAATGTGAACATGCCAGAAGCCGTGCTGCTCATCTGCCTTACCATGTGCACTGCTACAGTACCTAAAACCACCACTATACATTGTGTGGTGAGTGAGCAGTGCGGCTTCTGGTATGTTAACATTACCGTTTGCCTCGCTGTCCCGGAACAGCTGATCTGCAGGGGTCCTGGCTGTTGGATTCCCTGCAGATGTCATATTGGTGGGCTATCAGAAGGATGGGCCATAAGTATTAGAAATGGCTTCTGGCAGGCAAAACAGTTGATCGGTCCAGGTCTTGGACTCCAACCAGCTTGATACTGATGACCCATTCTGTGGATAGGTCATTAGTATACTATTTTGCTAGGTCCTGGACAAACCTATAAGGATCAGATTTGGCACCACTGATATCACAGGATTAATAGACTTTGGCCTAAATTTTTGTAGATTATTTTCTTGATTGTGGCTAACAAAAATTTTGAGCCTTTTCTGTAAGACTAGTCTAAAATTTACATGTTTCTCTCTTGTAGGGGGCAACCAGTATGACCAGCAACATGTTGTTCTGAATCCTGTTACAGAAGGGAAACTAAGCCAACTTTGGGAAATATGTGTGCTATAACCAGGCACCATTGCGGACTACGGCTCTCAATGCTTTTTTGGTGCTATGCACTCTGAACTGTTACTAGGAACCCCATATTCTGCATAACGTAATAAAGTTTACTACACGCCTAAGGATACATGGGTGTCACCTGGTTCCAAAGTGAAAAATGCTTTCAGGATGTTTTTTGATCCTCTGGATTTGATTTTATAAAACTTGAAGCATGTGCAATGAACAGATCTTTTTCATTGAAGCCTCTAGCTCATCCCCAATTGTTGGGGTCATCATATGGAACCAAATCTACAGAAGACTTTTAATTTTTGTGATGGCTGTATACCACAACAATTATATCATTATGGAAAGTTTAGCATCTCCAAAGATCTGCAGTGTTTTATTGGTAGACACTAAATTTAAAGTGACAGTATTGACAGACCCATATGTCGAGGGTGTTAACAAAACCTAAGAGTATTCACCAGCAGCTGCAGGTTGTAAGATTCAGAACACAATTTATACAGTATGCCTTTTTTTCTGAGCTTGGCTTTTCTATGTATAAATGTATTTTTATGTGAGCTCTTACATGGAATCAGGATTTGGATTCTGCCCTTTAATCTGTAATTCAGCATTGTGTCTATTATATAATAGAATCCATGTAGAAATATATACTTGTAATTGTTCTTCTCCTTAGGTGAGTTTAGCAGTGCATCTTCAGAGCTATTAACAATCTTGATTCCTGGATAATGGTTTTTAATAGTGTTCAATTTCAGTTGACTTTTATAACATGAATGTGCTGCTCTGAAACGTGGTACCGCTGAACAGAAGACAGTCTGCACTTCTATACTGATATGCACACACACTATAGGTGCACTTTTCATTAGAATAATGGTAACATGTTTGTTTTATTTTTCAGCATAAAAGTAAGCCCGTGTCTCACCAACTCCTATGTGATTAAGTGATTGTACTTAATGCTCGCACTGATATTTCTATACATTGACATGAGCTTGGCACCTTAAGGTGGATATAAAGAGGAAAGATTTACACTGGAATTATAAAGCCTTATTTTAGGATATTTAAGTTAATCTAATTCTATAGAAACCGCATGTGCCTTATAATTGTATCATTGTATGAACCAAAATGTTTCAGTAGAATGCAAGTGGTCCCATGTAGCTCTTAATCTGTTGTTTCTGTATATTTCCTTACATTTTGGTGGATTTTTTTCTACAAAGGCAACATTTTTGGAAAATAAATGAGACAAATATTATTTTATGGTATTTTTATTTCATAATATATTTTCTAGACAGATTGCTGCATTTAGTTAATTTTTTTTTATCCAAATCATACATAAACCCTATGTTTAACTATAGCTACTCTGGTATAATCAAAGTAAATAGACAACAAAAATTCTGTAGTAGATTTCATAATATGATTCCCATATGCACTGAAGACAGCACTGTAGGATTAAATGGATTATCCACTTTAAAATATTGATAGCCTATCCTTAGAATAGATCATCCATATTAGATCTGACACTTGAAACTCTGTCAGATTGGCTGTTTCAGAACTGCACAGCTACGGGTATACATGCTGGGAGGCGCGCTGCTCACTTGCTGTTCAAATTGTTGCGGTGGCTTTAGGTACTGCCCCATTGAAGTCTATGGGACAGCACTGCGGTACCTATAGCCACCGTTATACTTTGTATGGCGAGTCAGCAGCTCAGCTCCTGACATGTAAACATTATGGAACATTATGCTGAAACAGAAGATTTGTGGGAGTAACAGGTATCTACCCCCGCAGATCTAATATTGATGGTCTGTCCAAAGGCAAGGCCATCAATATTACAAAGGTGGATAATCTCTTTAAATTACATTTATTGCTGCATTCCTGGATTAGCTTTAATGGAAAAACAACACACTTACACTTAAGATACACTCAGCTAAGTCCATGAAACAGGAAAAAATAATGGGGCACATTTTTTTTTTTTTTTTTTAGTGTCTAAAATTGAGACAGCTCATAATTAGACTGGATGTGCCAAAATCATCACAGTAGGTCAGGACACTGTTGTCTAGCCACTTCTTCGTTGCCTTATTTTAGACCACTTTTTTTACGCTGAAATTTTGGACCCATGTAGTGTATCGTAACTCACGCTGCTTCCTAATAGGGCACACACCCTTGTCTAACCCAGCAGAGAACCTGTATAAGGCCGGTTCCCCACGTGGCGTAAACGTTGCGGTTTGGCTGCAGCAGAAACTCAGCGGAACAAAAACACTGCATTTTACAGTCACTGCAAAGAATCCCATCCACACATTGAAGAAAAATCTGCACAGCAGACACTCTGCGATTTCCAAAACCGTTGCGGTTTTGGAAATCGAAGCATGTCAGTTATACCTACGGAAAAGCCAGCGGTTTCCCTATAGGTATAATGGAAGCAGAAAGTCTGCAGAGAAAACCTCTGTGGGCTTTCCGTGAAAAGAGCTGCAGGAAAACCGGTATGTGTTGCCCATGTAGTTTTTCCCGCAGCACTTTTTTGCTGCCGCCTACTACATGGAGGCTTAGCTTTAGGCTGAGGCCCACGTTTTGGAAATACAGGTTTTTTATTTTATTTTTATTTTACTGTTTTGTTTTGTTTTTTGAGCCAAACTAGGAATGGATTGAGCAGAAGTTAGAAGTACAAGAACTTCCTATATATTTCCCATTCATTTAGTAGACATTCTTGACTTTAGCTCATGAAAAAAAAAACCAGCAAAATCTGCAACAAAAAAGCTGTGCTTCCACAGCATGACAGGGTCATGCAGTGGAGCCTGTTGCAATAGGTTTAGAACACAAAACTCACAATACTCTTTCAGTTTTTAGCTCAGAAATCTCCAGATCTCTGGGCTAGTAGTCATTGAATTAGGCTTTTGCCATAAACTGAATATATGAAAATCAGATAGCACCTTGGGTCCTTTTATTTTGCAGGACTTTTTCTCTCCACATTTTTTCATTTCCACGGAGTAACTAATGGAATCCTCGAACAGAAAGCGAGCGCAGATGTGAACCCAGCCTGAGTTGTGTAACTCATTCTTCTGATCGGTTGTAGAACGGATTAAACAATAAAGACAGATCAGTTCTATGACAGCCAACAATGGATAATCGACTATAATGGGATCAATTAGGTATCCATTATTTTTTTCCGTGACCTCTCGGGCCTGTGCTTGCAGGACATTTCGTCCATGATTTTAGATGGAATCTGCAACCGATGCCCTGAATGGAGACTCAGATGCAAATGTGAACATAGCATTATAGGGGGTTGTCCAAAAAGAACTGCCACTTTTACAGCTCCTCTGTAACATTAAAGGCACCCCTCTGATTTTAAAGCATTCGTATTAAGTTTATACATGTTTATAAAAATACAAGATTTATGGCTCATATCTATGTACATGAGCACTACCTTCTATAAACTGCTGGAAGGAGCTGCTTTGAAGTATAATCTTTTTCTTACTCCACTTAATAATTATGCCTCCCAGCTCTGCTCAGTCATAAACCTGTTTAGCAAAAGTGAATGGGAAATCACAGAACAGGTCAAGAAGAACAGAACATTCATTAGACTTTGTTCACACATGTGTACCATGGGATCCAAGAAGTCATTGTGCCATTAGTATGGATTGGGCCATGTTAGTACAGTTGTACAGTAATGTTTTAAAAAAAAAAAAAAAATCCATGACTGCAAACATTGTTTGTTTTATATTTTTTTTGAGTGTCATTAAAAAAAAAAAAAAGTATATACATGTTTTAGATCTTTTTAACAGTAGACAGTATCTTATATAATTTTTTGCAGCACTAAATATAACGTAGCATCTCCAACAGCCTACTAGGGTTTGTCTATCGCAGGATGTCAATTTATATTTTAGTGTGTTGAAGGAAACCGGAGTGCCAGGAGGAAACCCACGCAAAGGCAAAGAGAATATACAAACTCCACGCGGATGTTGCCCATAGTCAGATTTAAATCCACAGCCCCAGTAACCACTCAGCCACCATCCTGACCCTGGTTAAAGTGTTTAACAAAAAATACTGTTTAGCGACAAACGTACTAACTACATACCAGCTAGACATGGCGTGAATATAGTTTACATCACTTATAAGCAGTCAGGCATGGGTGCCACCTGTGAAACTCTCACCTTACCTTATAGGTGACACACCCTTTGTTAGAAATCATTTCTGCCAGGTAAACTTCTTTTACTGCTTTCTGCACAGAAATAGGGAGTTGCTTCGAGAAGCTGCTTATGTAAGTCAAAACCAGGTTGTCCAAAAGAAAAGAGGTGCAAATCTTTACCCTGGATTCATGTGGCCATAATACAGGTATTATATGGATTGCATTGCAGCCAGAAATCCCGAGAGATCCATGATGCTGCATGTTAGTCATTAGATCTGTGGTCAGGACTAGATTTGCACTGTAATACGGTTCATATAATAGGGACTATTGTGACCACACAAATCCAGCGGAATATTAGAATTTTGTTTGTTTTATATGTTTCTGGTTTTGTCTTCCAAACACTGTAATGCCAGTTGGAAGCTCTGCCATGAGAAGCAACACATGTGGCCACAGGATGTCCTGCACGTATTGCTGAGTTGTTAATGTTCCTTGTTTAACTACTACAGGTGACTGACTGCAATGGTTTCTCAGCTCAACACAACAGCAGTTAGGGTGTCACTCCATAGCAAAGTGCTCTCCATAAGGCCTCAATACTTGAACCTGTTGTCAGATCCCAAACAGAACCTGTATATGTTGCTAAAGATGATACAGTTCCAGTTCATAGCAGTCCAGGCTTATCATTCACGACACCACTGCAAATGAAGGCAACAGTGGCTGGCTGTCAATGGCAGGACACCAAATTTCCTTCTGCTAGGTGCCTGGAAATAGTCTGGTCAGAGACAGGGGGGTGTAATAAAGATGACACCTGTTTCTGGATGGTGGACAAGGGAACAGAGGGAGCTGCTAATGCATGTCAGTGAATTAAACCATCCGCTCTATTGGTGGTCTGTCTGGGCCCTCAGGAGCCTGTCCATCTTGTGTGCGGGCCCTCAGGAGCCTGTCCATCTTGTGTGCGGGCCCTCAGGAGCCTGTCCGTCTTGTGTGCATGCCCTCACGTAATCACTGCTTTCAACATCTAGATCAGAATGGCCCAGATTGCTGGCAATCCTGCTGCTCTCCAACCAATGATGCACTTCCTCTCAAAGTGTGTCAGCTAGCCAAAATATCTTCAATGGCATAATAGAGGCCTCTCTAGCAGTCACAGATCTCGCACCAAGAGAAACGCTATCCAAAAGTAGCCTCTGAAACCCTTTTAATAGGGTAGCAGGGAAAGCACTTTTATGTCCTCTTCTGGCCAGACCCAGTGTCTAATCACCATAACCTATGATCCTTTATATATCTGCCAGAGACTTAAATGCATGCCGAGTTTTGCAGCAATCCCACATTTCTATTTGATTTCATTATTTTTTTGTCAGAGATTATATTTTTGGCAGTCATCTCTTATTATTGTCTATACCTGATAAAAGTTGATGATTGTTCAGTGTATGAAATTGCGCATCAGTTAGTAAGGTAACACTGCCATCTTGTGTCCAAGTGATGTAATAAAACTGGAAGGCAGAAAAGTAGCATTCCAATTTTTTTTTATTTTTATCAATTAGATTTTTGATTAGATTTTTATTAACCACTTCCATACCAGATGCTTTACCCCCTTTCTAGACCATGCACATTTTCAAGTTTTAGCCATGTTCCAGTCTAACTGAAAATTGCTTTTCTATTACTGTGCCAACCTACATGTATTTGGTCTCCTTTTTCTCAAAACATAATAGGCTTTCACATTTTATAACAAAATAAGCAATATATTTTACTTTTTACAAAAATATAGAGGGAAAGGGGCAAAAAAAAGTTAAAAAAAAAAAGCTCTTTCCTACATTTATACACATGATAACCTCAAAAAAATAAATTATAATAAATATATATATTCTAAAATATATTTTCTTATTTCTGCTATTTGTATAGATAGCACATTTGAGTATTTTCTCCATTATGTGGGCCTACAGCAGAGCCTGCAATGAATGGTGCGCAAACTGGCTTTTGAAGGCCAATTTTTCCATAGCTGGTTTGCTGACACCATACTATCATTACAGCTGCTGTGAAGGCCCAAAATAGTATGAACACCCCAAAATGACTCCATTCAATAAATTAGACCCCGCCCAAGGTATTCAATAAAAGACATATAAAAGATATTGGACCTCTGTTTTTTTCCAAACTTTTCAATGAATTTAATGGAAAAAAAAATTAAAACATTTTTTCCCAAATATGTGAATTCAGGTGACTATTTTTAAACTCTGGTGAGTGCTACTTGAGAAACACACCTGTTAACATATTTAGCAACTTATGCTGTTTTCATAGATACCAAATTTAGGTGCATTCCTTACTTGCTGGGCCTACAGCAGAGCCTGCAATGAATCGTGCGCAAACTGGCTCCCGGAGGCCAAATTCTCCATAGCTGGTTTGCTGACACCATACAATCATTACAGGTTTTGTGAAATGACAAAATGACTATGTGGAACAAGCTAGACCCCGACCCCTTCTATTTACATTTATAATTATTCTTCTCATTAGGCAAAATGTTAAAATAATCCAACAAAAACGGTTTGTGCTAAAAGTTCTATTTATGTGAAACTAGCAGAAGGACCTGGCTTCGCACGGGTATATTTCATTTTTTGTTTGTGTAGTGGCCCCATAAGAATTGGCCAGTTTTGCACTTGACATCCAGTATTGCAGTCCAGTATAGGTACAGTCTATTTGTGGCTGTGTTGTTATGGAAACCTGGTAAATGAAATGTGAACTTATATTGGCTGATGCACGTCATATGACTGAATATTTAAGGACCTGCGAACTGCTATTGACTCATACAGGTCATAAATAGCTTGTTTGCTCTGGAAACCTGGTGTAAAGCTGTGTGTATGTCAAGACTGAAGAACTTGCGATTTTCCATTGGTCCATAAGCGTCATGTGATCATGTCTATCTCAGTTTGGATATCAGTGAAAAACCTGCGATCGGTTGTTATGGAAAACCTGAAGTAAAGCTGTGTGTATGTGACCTTGTGTAACAGTGTCATCCACAGCGCCCTGCCCCTTTAAAGCTGACCAACAGCAGTGAAGAAAAATGGCTGAGTTGTTATGGAAACATGGAGTGCAGCTGTGTGCATGTGGCTGACAATGCCTTGTCAGATTGGAGACGGGCTTGGGTCTGCTGGGTTGTTTCAGCAGCTCGCTGTTGTCTGTGACATACCTTGTCAGATTGGAGACGGGCTTGGGTTTGCTGAGAGTTTTCATTAGTTCGAGCAGCAGCCATGTGTTTTGCTGCAGGGGGCATGAGTAGTTTAAAAACGTTTCAATTTATAAGAATGCTGAAATCCAGTATGGCAGTCCAGTCAGTGGAGTAAATACCGGGGTAGCAGTGGTAGCGGCTGCCACAGGGCCTGGGACATTAGGGGTCCCGGCGGGCTCCTGATGTTTTTTGTTTTTTTAATAGGCCGTTACCTGCTGGTGTAACACCAGCAGGTAACAGGCCCTATTTACTTACCGATCCCCGCTCCTGCTCACGGCCGCCTACGCTTCACCTTCTCCGGAGGCAGCTGTGAGCAGGATCAGGGATCGGTAAGTAAGGCCTGCGGGCCGTGAACCCAGAGTATAATGATCGGAAGCTCAGAGGAGTTGAGTGAACATAAAAAACACTATTACTTGCCTCTCCTGCACTCCAGCAGGTGGGCCAGTTCGACGTCATTATCCATCGCGACGCATGCCTGGCTCACGTGACTTCTGGTCCAACATTGAAGAGGTAGCGGGGAGTGCGCATAATACTATATGAAGGGGCCACTATGGGGCATAATAGTGTGTGCAGGGGCAACTATGGGGCATAATAGTGTGTGCAGAGACCACTATGGGGCATAATAGTATGTGCAGGAGCCACTATGGGGCATAATAGTGTGTGTAGAGGCTACTATGGGGCATAATAGTGTGTGCAAGAATGCGGTTTTTGCGGGGGGGGGGGGCAGTTGCCAGGAGGGGTCCCATGTCAAATGTTCGCCTTGGGGCCCAGCCATTCCTAGTTACGCCACTGAGTCCAGTATAGGTACAGTCTATTTATGGCTGTGTTGTTATGGAAACCTGGTAAATTAAATGTGAGCTTATATTGTCTTATACATGTGATATGACTGAATATTTAACCCATTAAAGACACAGCCCAAAAGTGCGTTAAGGATCAGGCCTTGTTTTTCAAAATTGACATGTGTCACTTTATGTGGCAAGAACCTTGAGACGCTTTAACTTACACAAGTGATTTTGAGATTGTTTTCTCTTGACACATTGCACTTCATGTTAGTGGTAAACACTAATCAATATTTTTGTATTTATTTATAAAAAAATAGGATATTTGATGGAAATTTGGAAAAAAAAAAAAAATCGCAATTTTCAAAATGTGAAATTCTCTGCTTTTCAGACAAATAGTCATACCACCCAAATACATTAATAAATATTATCTACCATATCTCTGCTTTATATTGGCATAATCTTTTAATCATCCTTTAATTTATTTTGGATGTTAGAAGGCTTACAAGTGTAACAGCGATTTTCCAGATTTACAAGAAAATTTCCCAAACAAATTTTTTAGGGACCACTTCAGTTCTGAAGGGGATTATAAAGGCCTATATATTAGAAACCCCCCATAAATCACCCCATTTTCAAAACTGCACCCCTGAAATAATTCAAAACACCATTTGGGAAGTTTGTTAACCCTTTAAGCATTTCACAAGAATTAAAACGATATTGAGGTGAAATTTAGACATTTCATTTTTTTCCACTAATCCCTTCATTTAGCCCTAAATTTAACACATTCACAAAGGGTTAATGGAGAAAATGCATCTCCCAGTTTATTATACGATTTGTCTAGAGCACAGAAATACCCCACATGTGGATGTAAACTGATGTTTGGGCATTCGGCAGTGCACAGAAGGGAAGGAGCGACACTGGACGTTTGAAAAGCAGATTTTGCTGGAATAGTTTTCAGTTGCCATGTCTCATTTACTGAGCCCCTAGAGTACCAAAACAATGGAAACCCCCTAAAAGTGACCCCATTTTGGAAACTACACCCCTCACAGAATTCATCAAGGGGTATAGTGAGCATTTTGACCCCACAGCTGTTTCACAGATTTTACTAACATTGGGATGTATAAATGAAAAATAACTAAAACGCCACTTTATCCCCAAAGTTTTCATTTTCACAAGGAGTTAAAGGAGAAAAAGGACTCCACAGTTTGTTAAACAATTTCTCCTGAACAGGGCAATACCCCATATGTGGTCGTAAACTGCTGAATTTGTACATGGTGGGGCTCAGAATGGAAAGAGCGCTATTTGGCTTAAGGAGGGCATATTTTGCTGGAATAGTTTTCAGGTGCCATGTTGCATTTGCAGAGCCCCCAAAGTACCAATACAGTGGAAACCCCTGAAAAGTGACCCCATTTTGGAAACCACACCCCTCACAGAACATGTCAAGGGGTATAGTGAGCATTTTGACCCTACAGCTGTTTCACAGATTTTATTAACATTGGGACATGAAAATGAAAAATTACTTTTTTTTCCAATAAACCGTCAATTTAGCCCCAAATTTTTCATTTTCACGAGAAGACAAAGGAGAAAAAGCTCCCCAAAGTTCGTTACACAATTTCTCCTGAACACAGAAATGCCCCATATGTGGTTGTAATCGTTGATTGTAATGTCAATCTGTATTCCCTTAGTCCAGACAGCAGCACAATATGGGGTATCTCTGCCCCTGTGTGTTGTTTAGGACAGGTGGAACCTTTAATTAGCACCAAAAAGGTGCCTCCTACTAGCCCTATAAGAGGGCACAAGAGACCTCCCTCCACTGTGTAAATTATAAAGTAACAGGAAACAAGCTTCTAGGGAGGGAAGCCTTGTGCTGCTGTCTGGACTAAGGGAATACAGATTGACATTACAATCAACGATTCCCCTTACGTCCGACAGCAGCACAATATGGGGAGATAGCAAGTAATTCCCCTAGGGAGGGTTTCCTCGCCTTACAACGTCAAGGACTGACTGACCAAAGGCAGTTGTCTGGAAACTGCGGATGTCCAATGATAATGTTTAATAAAAGGTCAACTGAGATGACTATGATGCAGCCGCACAAATCTGGTCCAATGGTAAGGACCGATACTCAGCCAAAGAAGTCGACAACCCAGGTCGAGTGGCCGTAGAAAGACTGGAGGGAATAACTCCTGAATAAGAAAGGAAGACTTAATTGTCTCCTTGATCCATGTGGATAGAGTAGGCTTGGAAGCCTTGAGGACTCTGTTTTTACCCTGCATATCAATTAGTAGGCTTTCGGCCTTCTTAAGCGGTTGAGTGTGGAATAGGTAAATCCACAGACACCTTACCACATCTAAGGTGTTGAGCTTTTCTTCCTCCTCAGAGGTTGGAGAGGGGAAAAACACAGGTAACGAAATTAGCTGATTGCTATTATAGTATGAGGGGACCTTAGGGATAAACCCAGGCAAACCTAAGGTGCACCCTATCTGCAAAAACAAAATGTACGGTTCTCTAGAAGAGAGGGCCTGGAGTACCCCTACTCTTTGGCAGATATAATAGCCAACAAAAAAGTGGTTTTGTAGGCTAAATATTTTATCTCCGTAGTATCCAAGGGTCCAAATGGAGGACCGCACAGGCCTGTAATGACTACAGCAAGGTCCCACTGGGGATGATACTGAGGGCTTTAGCCTCATTGCCCCTTTAAGGAACCTTGCAACGTCAGAAAAAAACCAGCCATCGCAACCCACAGCAGAGGAGCTAGAAACCACTCACTCAACAAATAAAGGACTGCATTCAGACCTTTTAAATGTAATCCAGCAGCGAGGGGAGGAAGCCAACAAAGAAACATTTATACAGCACCAAAACAAGTCAACGCCATAATGGAACATAGAGGAGCATAAGCCTAAGCCAGAGGCTCAAAATACAAGCAGCAAAAATCAATTCTATATTTTGCCTTTAAATTTAAAATTTCCAAACTTACCGCACTTTTTCTGAGAAAACTGGAAGTAGGGCGCGGTGGTGCGCAAAGGCTTCCTTCCCCTGGGAACACGGGACCGGAGAAAAGTTCCAGCCGAGGAGGTTCCCCGCTTACTTCCGGGATCGCGCTGCCTGCAGATGGATGCCGGATAACGCTGCGCTGCAGTGCGAAGGCCCGAAGGACCGGAGGTTTTTTCTTTGGGACCGAGGTACCCCAAAAAGGTAAGCCAGGAGTAAATAAAACCCCTAGCAACAGGAGGTCACAAGAGACCTCCGTCCACCTGTTCCACACAGGACAGAAAAAAACACAGTGGAGGGAGGTCTCTTGTGCCCTCTTATAGGGCTAGTAGGAGGCACCTTTTTGGTGCTAATTAAAGGTTCCACCTGTCCTAAACAACACACAGGGGCAGAGATACCCCATATTGTGCTGCTGTCGGACGTAAGGGGAATCTGTTGTTTGGGTACATGGTGGAGCTCAGAATGGAAAGAGCGCTATTTAGCTTTTGGAGGGCAGATTTTGCTGGAATAGTTTTCAGGTGTCATGTTGCATTTGCAAAGCCCCTAAAGTACCAATACAATGGAAACTCCCAAAAGTGACCCCATTTTGGAAACTACACCCCTCATAGAATTTATCTAGGTGTATAGTGAGCATTTTGACCTCACAGCTGTTTCACAGATTTTATTAACATTGGGACGTAAAAATGAAAAATTACTTTTTTTCCAATAAACCGTCCATTTAGCAACATATTTTTAGTTTTTGCAAGTGGTTAAAGAAGAAAAAGCTCCCCACAGTTTGTTACACAATTTCTTCTGAACACAGAAATTCCCCATATGTGGTTGTAATCTGCTGTATGGGTACATGGTGAGGCTCAGAATGGAAAAAGCGCTATTTGGCTTTAGGGGGGCAGATTTTGCTGGAATAGTTTTCAGGTTCCATGTCGCATTTGCAGAACCCCTAAAGTACCAATACAATGGAAACCCCTCAAAAGTGACCCCATTTTAGAAACTATACCCCTCAAGGAATATATCAAGGGGTATTATCATTTTGAGCCTAAAAATGATTCCCAAAAATTAATGTACAAAGTGAAAATTGAAGTTTTGAAGAAATATCCAATTTCAGAATACGTTGCGGCCACTTTGTGTCATCAGAGACATGCACACCTAAAACTATTAAGTGGGCTATCTCGGGGGAAAAAAAAAATTATATATGTGGGTGTAAACTGCTGCTTGGGCACACAGGAGGGCTCAGAACAGAAGGAGCACTGTGTTTTTTTAGCTTTTGGAGTATAGATTTAGAGGGACTTTCTGGACACCATGATGTTTTTGCAGATCCCTGGAGGTGCCAGTAAACTGGAACTCCCCAAGAAGTGACCCCCATTTTGTAGGGGCAATTTTAGGGTCTCTGCAAATGTGACATGGTGTCCAAAAACCAACAATCTAAATCTGCGCTCCAAAAGTACATAGTGCTCCTTCACATCTGCGCCCCGCTGTGTACCCAAACGGCAGTTTATGCCCACATGTAAGACACTGCTGTATCCAGGATAATGTACTTAGCAACACCATATGTGGGTATAAACTACTGCTTGGGAACAGCCAGACACAGAAGGGAAGGAATGCTATTTT
The DNA here is from genome assembly GCA_947044405.1 of Leptodactylus fallax. NCBI lineage: Eukaryota > Metazoa > Chordata > Amphibia > Anura > Leptodactylidae > Leptodactylus > Leptodactylus fallax. The sequence continues at coordinate 9,558,027 of CAMRHE010000024.1, forward strand.
GGTTTTTGGAGCACAGTTTGGTTTTTGGACACTATGTCACTTTTGCAGAGCCCAAGAATTGCCAGTAAAGTGGAATCCGCAGACATGTGACCCCATTTTGGAAACTACACCCTTCAAGGGATTTATCAAGTGGGGTAGCGAGCATTATTAACTGTTAAGTGTTGCATTCTTTTAATTTCCAGAAATGAATGCGCAGATGATAATGAAAAGTTAAAAATGAAATTTTTCCATAGATACGCAATTTCAGTGCCCGATATGTTGTGCCCAGCTTATGTCTGCAGAGACACACACTCCAAAAACTGTTGAGTAGGGATCCCGGGCACAACAGCTTTTGGAGCGTTCATCTCTGATACAAGCCGGGCACAACATATTATGCACTGAAATGACGTATTCCTGGAAAAATTGTCATTTTCACCTTTCACCATCAGCTGCGTATTCATTTATGGATAATAAATTATAGCAACACTTGGAGGTTAAAAATGCTCACTGTACCCCTGGATAAATTCCTTCAGGGGTGTAGTTTCCAAAATGGGGTGACATGTCAGGGGATTCCACTTTACTGGCGTATCAGCTCTGCAAAAGTGTCATGGTGCCCAAAAACCAAACCGTCCAAGCCTGTACTCCAAAAACCAAATAGTGCTCCTTCCCTTCTGTGCCCAAACAGCAGTTTATACCCACATATGACATTAAGTACATTATCCTGGGTACACCAGTGTCATACATGTGGGTATAAACTGCAGTTTGGGCACACAGAAGGGCACAGAAGGGAAGGAGCGCTATGTGACTTTTGGAGCGCAGATTCAGATGTTTGGGATCTGGATGCCATGTCATGTTTGCAGAGCTTCTAAAGTACCAGTAAAGTGGAAACCCCTAGGGAATGACCCCATTTTGAAAAGTGCACCCCTCAAAGAATTTATCAAGGGGTGTAGTGAGCATTAGTATCCCAGACGTGACTGCACAGCGGATGGGGAAAAGTGAATATGTAAGCTGTGCGGAGTACATTGGGAACACCAAATTCCCTACTATTTCCCTAGTAGTTCCTATTATTGGGGAGGTCACTCTGGGGGTCACTTCTGGTTTATTTTCCCTCATAAGCTCTAAATCTGGTTGGTCCCCTGATATACGCTTGCTCAGCTTATACATTCCCTTCCTGACACAGCCAGTTATGTTCTAATGATTTGGCGATTTTGGGTTTTTTGTCTTCACATTGTACGAGCTATATTTTCTTTATTTCTGTGGTGATGCAGCCATATGAAGGATTGTTGTTTGTGGGGTGAGATGTATTTTGTAATGACATCATCTTTGGGCGCCTATAACTTATTGAATACATTTTATTAACTCTTTCTTGGTGGATTAAAAAAAAAACCCATCAATTCTGGCACTGCGTTTTACCTTTTAAATTTTTCACCATGCAGCATAGAGCGTAAGTAACATGTTACCTTTATTCTGCGGGTCGGTACGATTACGACGATACCTCATTTATATTGTTTTTTTGTGCGATACTAATTTTGCAGAACAAAAACCCATTTGGGGACATAAATTAATTGTTTTTGCATCGTCATCTTCTGAGATGCGTAACATTTTTATTTTGCGGTTTACAGAGTTGGTTGAAGGCTTATTTTTTGCGGGTCAACCTGTGCTTTTTAATGGTACTGTTTGGGGTATATATGACTTTTTGATCACTTTTTATGGCATATTTTGTAAGGTGAGATGGTGAAAAATCATTACTTTTGGCGGGTTTTCTCCGGTTTTTTTTTCCCGACGTTCACCGTGTACGTTAAATATTGTTTCAGTTTTATTGTACAGGTTGTTACTGATACGGCGATAACAAATAAGTATTGTTTTTATTAATTTTTAGTTTTTTTTTTTTCTATAATTCATTTTATATAGGAAAAGGGAATTTTTGGCGCTTTATTCTTTTATTAATTTTTTTCAAACACTTTATTTTATTTTTTTTCACTTTTTTTTATTTTTTCATGTGTCTGGCTCAGTACTATAGACTGCAAGACACGAGCATGCAAGTGTCTTGCAGTCTATACAGGAAGTCAGCGCTATGGAGACACATAGCCTGATTTACGGAGGTCTCGGCAGAATCAACCAGGTAGTGGGATCTCCAGGCAGCCTGGGATCACTGGGCAGACTCCGGGCTGCAAATTATAGATATTGGCACCCCCCGATCTAGCTGCGGGGGTGGTGCCGAGGGGAGCGGCAACATGGCGGAACCCCGCAGCATCCAAGGGGTTAAAACCTCCGATCGGAACTCAGTTCCGACCGGGGGATATGGAGCAGGATGTTAGCTGTCAGTTACAGCTAACACCCGGTTCCGATGCCGCCCGCTTACATAGTGAGCGGGCAGCTGCCCTAGTGCATAGTATTACGCCCTGTTGCGTGAAGTACCAAGCGCACCAGGCGTAATAGTACGTCCAATGTCGTTAAGGGGTTAAGGAACTGTGAACTGCCATTGACTAATACAGGTCATAAATAGCTTGGTTGCTATGGAAACCTGTGTGCCTGAGGAGAGTAAGCACCTGCGAGCTTCTATTGGCTGATAAGGGACATGTGACCATGTGTGTGGCAGTTGGAATATGAGTGAAAGACTTGCAGGCTTGTATTAGCTAATGCAGGTAATTTTTTGGGGAATACTGTATCTCAGGAACAGTATGTCCTAGAGAGCTGAGACCCAGTCTAAAATCTTTCCGGACACCTGATGTACCTGTGTGCCAAATTTGGTGAGGATCAGCCCAGTCGTTTGGTCGCGCATAAAGAACAGACAGACAGACAGAAACTCATTTTTATATATATAAGAGGTATATGAACAATAAACAGCACTAAACAAGTTATAAATCAAACTAAAACATATTTACATGCAGAAAAGATACTATTATTTTCCTTTAAAAATTGTTAAAGTTTTCCAGATGTGTTGTATTTGCGGAAACAGTCTACAATGCAGAGTGCAGGCATTGATGGGCAGTAGTACCTTGAGTCTCTCCGAATACCCTGTTTGGCACAAACCCTGTACCTTTTCTGGTGATTTTCTTTATTTTCTGTGGGGAGAAGGATATCAGGAAAGTGTCTGTCATGCAGCCTGCTGACAGATTCTGGCTCCATGTTCACAGGAACAGTACCAGATGGATAAAGTAGACTGATGAGGAGTTCTTCCTGGAACTTTAGGAAGGGAGCCTGGTTTCGACACTGTTTATAAATCACAAAGGCATTGTACATTGCCAGTTGTAGCAGGTAGAGGGACACTTTTTTATACCAGTATCTTGTTTTGCGAAAGATCAGATATGGCCTAAGCATCTGGTCATTTAAGTCAACTGCGCCCATAAATTTTTTGTAGTCCACCACACACATTGTTTTTTTTTGCCTACATGTTTCTGTGTGTAACTGCTGCTGGGACTGTTGTATCAGCATGGATGGTGCTGAGCAAGAAGACATCTCTTTTGTCCCTGTATTTTATTGCCAGCAGTTCTGAGCTACACGGACATGAGGACTCTACCTGTTTCAGTCTCGTGCTTACAATTCTCTCTGGAAAGCCCTTCCGATTGGATCTTACGATTCCACAAGTAACTGTGCCCTCCATGTACAGATGCATAAAAAGTGGTATACTTGTATAATAATTGTCCAAGTATAAGTGATAGCCCTGATGAAGTAATTGGTTTTTTAAAATCCCCACAATCTTCCCATTAACACCCATGTAGTTTGGGCAACCAGGGGGACTAAGAAGGCAGTCTTTTCCCTCATAAATTCTGAAGGCATAGGTATAGCCAGTGCCACTTTCACAAAGTTTGTAGACCTTAACTTCATACCTTTCTCTCTTGCTTGGAATATATTGCTTGAATGCAAGGCGGCCTGTGAAATGAATCAGGAATTCATCAATCGCTATGTTTTGATGAGGGGTGTATACCCCTGCAAAAAATTTGTTGAAATGATTAATGAGAGGCTTTAGTTTATATAGTCTGTCTTTACGCCTTCCAACTTGTGTGGGACAAAGGGCATTATCATTGAAATGTAAGAATCTCAATAATGTTTCATAGCGAGTCCGGGCCATCACAGCAGAAAATACTGGCATGTGGTGAATGGAGCTGGTAGACCAGTATGCCTTTAGTTCTGATTTCTTTGTAAGTCCCATATTAAAGGTCAGGGCTAGAAACTGTTTTATTTCTGGCACAGTTGTAGGTTTCCAGTATCTGGGTCTGGCATAGCAGGAGGAAGGATTGTTCGCCAGATACTATTCTGCATATACAGTGGGGAAAAAAAAGTATTCAGTCAGCCACCAATTGTGCAAGTTCTCCCACTTAAAAAGATGAGAGAGGCCTGTAATTGTCATCATAGGTAGACCTCAACTATGAGAGGCAAAATGAGAGAACATATCTAGTAAATCACATTGTCTGATTTTTTAAGAATTTATTTGCAAATTATGGTGGAAAATAAGTATTTGGTCACCTACAAACAAGCAAGATTTCTGGCTCTCACAGACCTGTAACTTCTTCTTTAAGAGGCTCCTCTGTCCTCCACTCATTACCTGTAGTCAGTGTCGGACTGGGATGTCTAGGACCCACCTGTGGAATTGTTTCTAAGGGCCCACCATCAGGACCCCTGCAGATCAGCAGTATTGAGACAGAGCGGCTAAAAGTAATAACATGCCGGGAGCCATGCTGCTCACCCACTATGCCATGTGCACCACTGCACTACCTAAACCTACTGCTACACCTTGTATGGCAAGTGAACAGCGTGGCTTCAAGAATTGTTACCTTTACCTGTAGCTGCACTGTCCTGGAAAAGCTGATCTGCAGAGGTCCTGGCTGTTGTATCATCGCAGATGTAATATTGATGGCCTATCCTAAGGACAGGCCATCAATATTAGAAAGATGGATAAATCCTTTAAAGAGGTTGTCCAGGAATTGGAACTATTTTATTAGAAAAGTAGAAAAAGTTCACAAACACTGTCACATACGAAAATACAATATAAAAACTATAAACAGAGACAATACATAAATCTAAAACATAGCATAAAACCATCAACAAATAAAATACAAGAAAATACCGGGACAAAAAAAAAAAACCAATCGCGAACCAGCCCCATCCATTCTGCCTTTCACTCCGCCTTTCACGCCACCTTTCACTCTTCTCCCGTCTTTCTCCAGTCATCCGTCAGTCAAAAACTCTAACAAAAGAAAATCTAAATGAGCAATATACAATGGAAACATATAACGGAAACTTATAACGGAAACTTATAACGGAAACTTATAACGGAAACTTATAACGGAAACTTATAACGGAAACTTATAACGGAAACTTATAACGGAAACTTATAACGGAAACTTATAACACTAACAAAATCCCCAACTGAAACTTACTAAAAAAAAATTTTTTTTATAATTTTTTTTTTCCCTCACCACACCCGGCCAGCACCACGCCCCATGTCATCCCATGTCCGCATAGTCCTGGTGCTGGCACCACCCACCACCAAGCCCCTGAAACCCAAACTGGCTCTCCGCCTCATGTCCTCCCATGTCCGCGTAGTCCAGAGCCAGGCCGGGCACACGAAAACTTATAAACCAAACCCTCCACCCCCAAAAAGAAACCCCCCTCCCAAACAACCTACCCCCCTGAAAAACCCCTTAACTACTAACAAACAAATGGAATTATGGAATGTGGAAAATGAAATATGGGATATGGAAATGGATATGAAAAATGGAAATGGAAAATGAATATGGGATATGGAAAAATGGAAAAATGGACACAACATATGAACGACAACAATAACAAATAACAAATACCAGACAAGTAACAAAAACCCACCATCCTACATAACCTGTTAAATTACCTTCCCTCCCATGAACCTCCCATGGGCCTAGGGTCGGTTATCCTCAAGCCTCTTACCCTTCCATCTGATTTCCAAAACAAAAATGCCTATGTGGTGACACGCCAGCCCTCCACCAGGAAGAAAGCACAGGAGGCCCATCCCTGTCTACTCGCCCTACCGCTATATCCCTATCTATCATTTTGTCCCTACCCTGTCCCTACCTGTCCCTCCCTATCAGAAAATAATAAACCCCACCCCTCGTGCAAACCTTGCCCTACCTATCCCTATCTGGCCCTAACCTAACTAACCTACTTTAAATCCCTTATCTAACCCTCAGGGAACAGAAAAAGTGAACCCCCTCCAGAGGGTACCAGCCCTTTCTGCGCCCAGCCCCTCGTACTCCCGAGAGCGCACCCTCACCAGGTCCACCATGATGTTTTTAACCACCTCCACCTCCAGGAGGATTTTGCCTCTCGTCGATACTAAACACCGTGCTGACCATAGGTGAAACCTGACCACTGCACTAACTACAAAAAGTGTTTGGCAGTCCCTGCCCTCCGGGTGTTTGAATGCCCCATAGGCCCACTCGGCATAGGAAAGGCCAGCCAGCCGCAGCCAACCGGTGGAGGTCCCCACCAATTTGCAAACCCTTATATTGAAGGGGCACTGAAGCAGGAATTGCTCCATGCTTTCCAGCATGTCGCCACACTCCTCCCGAGGGCAGCCTCGCTCGTCGGAGTTCCGGTACTTCAAGTTCCCCCTCACATATAACTTACCTAGGAGGCAGCGCCAGGTCAGATCCCAAAACTTCCGAGGAAACCTTTTGGAGTTAAGAAAACGCAACCCTCCCTCTAAGGTTTCTCCTGGGCAATCTTTGAGCGCCAGAGGCTTCTGGAAGCGGGTCAACAGGACCTTGTCGTCAAGAAAATGTCTTGACTGAGTCCTGATCTCCCACGCCCCCAGACCCCACCGACGAATCACTTTCAGAACCAGGGAAGCATAGGCCGGGAGATATCCATGGGGTGCACGAAGATCTTTCACTTGCCCTCCTGACTCCCATTTCTGGAAGAAGGGCCGAAACCACCCCTGGCAGGAGGCTACCCACGAAGGAGCCCCCTCGGAGGAGAGGTTTGGTAAATTGATCTTAAGAAAGGTGTTCATTAAGAACACCACGGGGTTAACCATATTTAACCCCCCTAGCCTCCTTGTGCGGTATGTAACCTCCCTCCTGATTAGGTTGAGCCTGTTCCCCCATAACAGTTGGAAGAACAGGCAACAGATCCTACTCCAACAAGACTCTGGCAAGGCACAGACGCTACCTAGATAGATCACCAATGGGAGCAGGAAGGCTTTGGCAAGGTGAACCCTTTCTCTCAGGGTCAAAGACCAACCCTTCCAGCAATCAACTCTCTGGGCGACATCCTTAAGCCTACCTTCCCAATTTTGGAGTGGGTAATCACCCTGGCCAAAATGGATGCCTAAGATCTTTACAGACCCCTGGGGTTCTGGGAGGGTGTCCGGGAGAGAAAAAACAGGCTCTCCCCCTCCCAGCCAGAGGCTTCCACACTTATTCCTGTTTACAGCTGATCCGGAAGCCTCCGAGTAACTGTCCACTTCAGACATCACCCATTCAAGCTCCTCCCGTGACGAGACAAGAACGGTGACATCATCCACGTAGGCTACTGTGCTCAAAGGGGAGCCAGTGCCCTCCAGGTCCATCCTGACTCCCGCCACCAGCCCACCATTAATCCATCTAATCAGGGGATCAATGGCGAACACATACAGTAGCGGGCTCAAGGGACATCCCTGTCGAACGCCCGACCCCACCTCAAAAGGACGACCAACCCAACCATTCACAAGCGGGAAAGACTCAGCCCCAGCGTATAAGGTCTGCAACCACTGAATGAACCCCGCGGACAGGCCGTACCTCAAGAGAGTTGACCACAAATACTCATGATTCACCCTGTCAAAGGCCTTAGCCTGATCTAGGGACAGCAAGTACCCCTTCCACCGACCTGCCCTACTCTGCTCCACAGCCTCCCTGACACTCAGGACTGCACTTAAGGTGCTACGACCGGGAACAGAGCAGTGCTGAGCCGACGAGAAGAGCCGGGGCGCAAACTGTACCAGCCGGTTGAAAAGTACCTTCGCCAAAATCTTCTGGTCCGTATTGAGAAGTGCTATGGGCCGCCAATTCCCAATATGGCTCGGATCCTTACCCTTTGACAGAACTATAAGGGCGGACCTCCTCATTGACTTCGGCAGAGTGCCCGAGGATAGACACTCATTAAGCACGTCAGTCAAGAGGGGAGCCAAAGCTTCTTTAAAGGTCCGATAGAACTCAGATGTTAAGCCATCTGGGCCAGGTGACTTCTTGAGGGCAAGACCCCCAATAGCCCTGACGACTTCCTCTTCCCTTATAGGTTCTATCAAAACACCAAGAGAAGGGTCTTCTGCTGACTCAGGAATGGCTTCAGCCAAGAAACTTGAAATCCGATCCCGATTCAGTTCTTTCTTTGCCAAAAGGGTCGAGTAGAAAGACCTGACGACCTCCAAGATCCCTGACCTGGATCTTGTCAGGGATCCTGTACTGTCAATCAGGCCCGTTACTGTCTTACAAGCCACTGACATCTTACAGTTCCTGTAGGGGTCGGGCGAGCGGTATTTCCCAAAGTCCCTCTCAAGAACCAGAGATGCGTGCCTATCATACTGACACCTTTTGAGCAAAGCCTTCACACCGGAGATATCCTCCTGGCTACCTCCGGTCGAGACCAGATGTCCAAGTCTCTCCCTCAGTGCAGTGTACATGCGGTACATGTCCAGTGACCTGAGGCTTGAGAGCCAGCGGAAAAATCCCGCCACCCTTTTTTTGAATATCTCCCACCACTCTGACCTAGTGCCTTCAAGACCCAGTAATAATACCTGATCCTGAAGAAACTCCTCAAAGGCTTGTCTTACAGCTGCCTCCTCAAGGAGTGACGAATTCAGCCTCCACAAACCTCTTCCTCTCCGGAGGGTCTCTGAAATATTCAAAGAAAACAAAATTAGACAGTGATCGGAGAACTCCACCTCCACCACGGACACAGGGGTGGTGACGGAATTCTCCTTCAAAAAAAACCTATCTATCCTAGACCTAACACTACCTCTCTGAAAGGTGAACCCACGGTGACCTGGGGAATGCCTGATGTGGATATCCTCCAGGCGAGCTTCACTCACTATGCTATTTAATGCGACGCCATCATAGGGCAGTCTATCTATGGTACCTCCTCGGTCTTGGGGTCTAGTTATGGTATTAAAATCCCCACCAAAGATGACTTGTTTGCCCGTAAAAAGAAAAGGCTTGATCTTCATAAAGAGGCTTTTACGGTCCCACTTTGTCTGGGGATCGTAGATGTTAATGAGGCGCAGGCTTTGCCCCTTCATGAAGACGTCTAAGACTAGGCACCTTCCCATTTCGAGCTCGATCAGTCGCTGGCATTTCACCTCTGCGGTAAAAAGCACCGCCACTCCACTATACGGCTCAGCCGCAAGAGACCAGTAGGAGGGCCCCCTGCGCCACTCCCTCCTTGCTCTGTTTATCTCTGATAGAGTACAGAGCCTGGTCTCCTGCAAAAAACAAAATGTCAGCTTCAACCCGGCCAAGAAAATCAAAGGCTGCAAACCTAGCCGTATCAGACTTAATGCTAGCCACATTAATGGTGGCCAGCGTCAGTGGAGAGGGGACTGCCATTAAGACCGATTGAGCTCAATGACCTTCAGCTTCCCACCCCCTTTCCTCCTATCACCACCACCCCTAGATGAGTCTGAAGAGGACCCGCGACTTCTCCTCGTCTTGCGGGTCCTCTTCTTACATTGGGATTGGTCCATCACCTCCCCCGGTGCGGTTTGGCCAGAGGAGGGATGGACCTCCCCCCGCAACTTCTCCCTGAGGAGTTACAGTGGTCGCAGAGACAGTAGCAACTTCGGCCCTGGGTGCATCATCTCCTCCTCCAGGCCAGCCTCCCCCCCAGAGGGCAGGGGGCCCCTCCCCGGAGGGAGACTCAGCAGCCCCTGACGGCTCCACCTCTCCCTCTGAAGCCTCCCCTGAGGCCGACGCATCCTCACAGAGGGATTGGTACCGGTTGGGACCTACCACTAGAGGGCCGTCGAGTCTGCGTTCCTTCGTCGGGGGGGGGGGCAGATGTTTTTGCCCTCACTTTACTCGGTGACTTTCTCCGCTTGACCGTCTCTCCCTCCCCAGCACTGACGTACTGATAAGAAGACGACTGGTCAGCCTCTTCCTCCCTCTGCAGTCTCTTCATCTCCTCAACCAGGGTCGTGCCCACTGCTGCCTCGGCATCAGGATCTGGCCCAGCAGAGCCAGGGGCAGAAGGAAGGCACATAACTCCCTCCCTCTGCTCCCTCCTCCTCTCGCGCCTCCTTGCCCTTGATGGTGGCTGGGCCTTCTCCCTTTGCCTTGGCAGACTAGTCTCTCCTCCCCCACTCACTCCCTCCGCAGCAGGGACAGCCTCCTCAACTGCTCCCGCTTGCCGAAGGGTGGTGTTGGCGAAAGACCGTGGACACGCCCCGATCGGGTGCCCAAGGACACCACACAGGTGGCAACGCACCCTGCCACAGGTCGCCGCGAGATGGCCACCTCCCCACACATGGCGCACTTCTGCACACGGCAGGAGGCGCTCAAGTGTGAGGGGTCACCGCACCTGTGACAGAGTTTTGGCTGCCCCTGGTAGAAGACAAGGATCCTGTCTTTCCCAAGGAAGGTTGAGGACGGGATATGCATCACCGAGTTATCCTCGTGTCGCAATTTGACCATGAAGGTCCATGCCCCCGACCATATCCCGAACTCGTCGAGATTTTTCTTTGGGAAGTCCTTGACCTCCCCAAACCTGTTCAGCCAGGTCATGATGTCCATATAAGAAAGTGACTCGTTACGAGTTAAAACGGTCACTTTCTTAATGTTATCCTGGCGTGACACCGCCCACACCATAAAGTCACGCCAGGCGGGCTCGTCCTTCACCAGCCTATAGTTTCCCCAGAAGGTTTCTAAGCCCTCCGGGGTAACAAAGCTGATGTCAAACTCCGAGGAGCCGACAGGATGAATCAGGGCAAAGATGTCGCTTGCCCTGAAACCCATCCCGAGTAGGAGTTCCACGACCCCCCTCCTCTGGGGACAAGGGCCGGCTCCCCCCCAACACGAGACGGGCCACGTTCCTCCGTGTCGGCCCCCTACGCCCGGGTGTAGGGAGAGTCCATCTGGTCTCACCTCCTTCCTCTCGGAACTTCCCTAGGCCAAAACGCTCGATCCAGAACCTAAGGTCTCTCGACTGCCCATCTATGGTCATTGTGGACTGGCCCGCCCGTAAAGCCTCCAGGAGCTGCCGTTGCAAATCGCCGTCCCTGGAGCCCGGCGGAAGACATGATGCACCCCCAGGGGCCCCAGAAGCGACGCTGGCATAGGAGCGTGGGGGCCCGGAGGCCGCAGCAACCTCCGCTGCTGGAGTACCAGCGCCACTCCCAGGGACCCCCCGCAGAACTACTTAGCCCAGCCACGGCAACCGGAGCACCAGAGGCGGCAACAGTCCGCCCTGGCATAGCCGCCGCGGACCGGGTCACTCCAACTGCAGCAGAAGGAACAGCGGCAGAGAGGACAACAGGAGCAACAATATCAGGAGCAGTGACAGGAGTAACAACAGGAGCAACGACAGCATCAGGAACAGCAGCAGAAACAACAGCAGGGACAACAGCAGGGACAACAGCAGAAATACCAGAAACAACAGGGGCCACAACAGAAATATTACCAGCAGTAGAAATACTTTTTTTAGCAGCAATGGTAATAGCCCCTCCTCCCGCAGCCTCCCCGACTACAGGCTCTTGGACCCCCATGCATACTACACCACCTTCTTCAGGAATACTACTAATTACCCCTTTTGTCCCACCCGCTTTCCCCTTTACCTTACCTGTCTGCTTAACTAGCTTCTCCACTCGTCCATCATTCACACCTGCAGTCTTCCTTCTTACAGCGGGGTCGGCTGCACCACTCGCTGATGGCTTCCCCGCTTTTACCTCGGCCTCCGCATCCACAGTCACCCCGGCACCTGATGTTGTAGGAGGACACGCCCCCTTAGCCCCGGAAGTGACCTCCGCATCACCGGCTTCATCAGCACTGGAGGAGGATGAGCCACGCCCACCTGCCACTCCCCCTTTCCTACACCTTACTCTGGGGGAAGCCATCGATATTTTAAAACCTCCTACCAGGGAGGGAGGTTTCCCTACGCCACTTCCCTCCGCAGGGGGGCTTCTTTGCCTTTGCCCTTGTCCGCAACTATGAGCTCCTTGTCCGCCACCACCTGAAAGGTACTATCAGGCGCCATTTTGACTGCTGGCACCCCGGGCACCCCGCCACTTGGCGTGACCCGAGGTGCCTGCGCCTCCCTTTTCTCTCCTGGAGGCATCGCAACCTGGGCTGAGGTCCCGGCACGATGCTCCCCAGGCAACGACCTGACAAATTTAAATGTCTCTATCTCTCTTTTTTTTTCCTTCCTTGCCTTCTTCCTGGTCTTGGCTCCTTTTCCCGCCTCCTCCCCGTCCAGATCTGACATGCTGAATGCTAATTGGTCCATTCTGGACGGGGACTCTAATTGATAGATTTGCCTCATCAGCTTCCCGCCTTCTCCCGAGGCTCCGCCCTCCTCCTCCTCCGTCTCGGGCAGTGGTTGGTTCTCTGGGAGTGTGGGAGATTGCGTCACTTCCTGCCCTGTCATTCTGACTTCCTGTCTTGTCATTCTGACTTCCTGCTTCACTGCCGGCACTGATGCCTGCGTATACGTGGGTATCAGGCTGCCGCTGCTAGGGACGGCTGCCCGACTATACTGTACCGCCATGCTGTCATCCGACTCCAGGTCTGACTCACAATAGTCGTCCTCTCCCGAGCTGTCTGAGGACGCGGGGCCATCCTTCAACAACCGCTCCTGCTGTTTGCGGAAGAAGCGGTCATCGTTCAGCAGCTTCTCTCTGAACGGCCCCGCGCCCTCCAGGATCTCCGCACACCTGGCTTCCAGGGTCTTAATCTGCTTTTTGAGGCTCTTTACTTGCCTGCTGAAAACCGGGCGGTCCTTCCTCGAGGCCCTGTCGCTACGGGCACGAGCGCTTTGCAGCTCTCCACCCATAGCGAACAGGGACCTCCGGGCCCGCTCATACTCCTCCAGGACCGCCTCGATCCTCCGGCTGTAGATGGCAACCTCTTCTCCAGCTTTCCGGATGCCCCATCCTGCGGGTGATTGAGGCAGCGATGACGGTAAGGCGTCTTTTCTCCTGCTTGCAGGGACCCTTCCAGAGGAAACCGCATATCCTGCGGCCGTAGCCCCCTTCGGACCGGCTTCACCTGCCACTGCCGCTGATGTTACCGCCGTGGCTGATGTCGCCGTTTTCACGGATCCACCTGCCGGGACTGCTGACACCCCTGTCGCCACCGCTACTCCTGCCGGCATCGCCCACTCCACGGACGTCGCTGCTCCCGATGCTGTTCCTGATGCTGCAGCCGCCAATGTCGCTGCTGCTGCTCCCGATGCTGTTGTCCTGGTCGCCAGTCTCATTGAGGCTTGCTGCCTCAGCGACCTCCGCCTGCCCTGCTCTGCTGGTGCTGTGTCGGCAGACATTCTCCTGCCCCCCGCCTGTAAGGTCCGGGGGGCAGGAGCTCCACGCTCCATGATAAGGCTCCCTTCCACACGGGGAAGGGAGTCGGAGCTACGGTCTGTAACACAAAGACCGAAAACCACACACAATAAACGGTCTCCAAATATCAAAAGGCACGTAAGCCTCTGAAGCTAGGAGCTCAAACAAGTACGTCTGACTCCCACGATTGCCCCGAAGGAATTGGAGCAACCCATGTGGTGAGCAGGAGGTGTAAAATAAAAAAAAAAAAAAATAAATAAAAACGCCGCCAGTGTCCATTCAGTCTCGTGCCGGCGCCTTCTTGATGGGAGTCCTGCACCTCATGTGACTGGTAAGACCAATTAGGTACAGGATTTCCAGAAAAGAGGCGCCGCCATGAGACTGAACAGACACAGGCAGGGGACAAAAAGGTGTTGGGGACAGGTAAGTCTGCTTTTTTTTTTTTACACCTCCCTGGTCGCCACAGTGGTCGCTCCAATTTATGGACAGCCTCTTTAAAGGGGCTGTTTGGGCCAAATTTTTTATGGCCACTTCACTGGTCCCCCATACTGTAAGGGGAACAGTGATGGGGCCATTATATTGTGTGGGGCAGTGATGGGGGCTAACATCCTGTGAGGGGGGCATTAAACTGTGTGGTGCATATTAAAGGGGTTGTCTAGGGTTATTTTTTGATGGCCTATCCTCAGGTAGGAGGCTAGCATCCTGTGAGGGGGACATTAAACTGTGTGGTGCATATTAAAGGGGTTGTCCAGGGTTATTTTTTTATGGCCTATCCTCAGGATAGGCCATAAATACCTGATCGCTAGGGGTCTGACACACGGCCCCATCAGCTGCACGGAACCACTTCCGGAGCCCATTCTGTATACAACACAGGGCCTGAAGCAGAAAGCTAGGTGCCTTCACTGCACTCCTACTGACTTCAATATGTGCTTATATACAGTGAACGTGAAAAAAAAAAAAACATACTCACCTGTTGCCGGTGCTCCAGTGTCTTTCCAGCACAGTCCGGTCCTGCAGCTCTGCTGTCTTCTTTTGCCGGAAGTCCTCACTTGCTGTGATGTCCCAGGTCCCTTCCCTTAGGCCGCTGATTGGCCTCAGGGGTCACGTGCAGAAGAAAACAACAGAGCTGCAGGACCAAACTGCGGTGGGAGACACTGGGGACAGGAGAGTAAGTTTTTTTGGAGGGGGTCCGACAGCCAGGACTTCTGCAGATCAGCTTTACCAGGACAGTGCAGCTACAGATAATGATAACAATTCTAGGAGCCATGCTTTTCACTTGCCATACAGGATGTAGCAGTGGGTTTAAGTAGTGCAGTAGTGAACATCGTATGGCTGTGAGCAGCATGCCTCCTGATATGTTAATACTTTTAGCCGCCTTGTCTCTGTACAGCTGATCTGCAAAGGTCCAGGCGGTGGGCCCCTAGAAACAATTCTACTGGTGGGCCCTAGACATCCCAGTCCGACACTGCACGTGAGAGTTTTCTTCACTACCTGGATGTTATCTGGGCGACTCGGGTCTAATTGTCTCTCACTGACCCTTTCCGTTGTTTGGACGCTTTTTTCATCCTCCCTGAGGGCCCTCGCAAGGGCCTGCCTGCTTCCAAAGCTTCTGATGGTTTCGGTCTGCGATCAGGGAGGCCTATCCTACCCTTGTTTTTACTGTTGTTCCTGCCCGAGCTGTTTTGATTCTTTTTTGGGTTTAGGACATGGTGGTGGTTGTTAGTTCCGTGTTCATTTTTGTTTTTTTTTGTGTCTCTCTCCTACTGTTGCGGTACAAACTAAGTATAGTGTCTGTGAGAGGGCATAGCCCAGAGCTGGAGCCGACAGCTTCTGATTCTCCTAGTGGCCGGGTCTATACCCACGGTGCTGTGTTCCCCAGTGAATACAGCGAGAAAAAGATTTTATGGTGAGTACAAAAAATCCCATTTTCAGTAATGGTACTGATACTCTTGACAGAATGGCAGAACAGTAACTGCACAATAGCAAACAAATCACTGAGAAAAGTCCAAGAGAACATAATATAGGAGGTCCAGGAACACTGGACTGTAAATACAGGGCAAATACATGCACACATAACACAGGAAAACAGCAACCTATCAACACAGTCAGGAAAGCTGCTTGCTGTCTGTGAATAATATCTCAAAAGGAGTGAACTACATATCTCTCTCTATATATATTTCTCTTCATGATTGTTAGAAATGTTTGTCTCTCTCTCTATATATATATATATATATATATATATATATATATATATATATATATATATATATATATATATATATATATAGTGCCTTGCGAAAGTATTCGGCCCCCTTGAACTTTTCAACCTTTTGCCACATTTCAGGCTTCAAACATAAAGATATGGGGGGCGTGGCTAGCGCTCAACGCGACAGGTCGCATGTGAACTGAGCTCCGTTTAGAGCCGCTCAATAATCCTGGATATTATCCTGTCTTACAGGCGCCCGGGGTAGCTATCAGCTGGGCTGCACTCCAGGGGTCCTCCTCTTGCCTCCGGACTCCCGTTCCGACGATACTGGTCACCACTGGGCCGTGGTCGGTAGCCGCTACACGTAGCCGGCGGCCATATTAATCTGCTGCCACTATCTGCGCTGCCCTGGCCTGTGCTGCGTTCGTGCCGCTGCACGTGTGTGCCGGCTTGGGGCTACGCTGACACCGCCGACGCCGCTGGTCCTGCTGTCGCGAGGACCACGGTCTCCCTTCCCTCCTCGTGGCCGGCGGCCATTTTTCCTCTTCACCTACTGGGACATCGGCTGGTGGGGGACGCTGAGACTGGAGTCTCTTACGAGCCGGGCCTTGTCCTGACTGACTCCTCTGTCCCTGTCTGGAGGTCTGGGGGCCGGTGCTCCTTTCTCCTGCTCGCCACTCTGCACGTGGGGACCCTCCTTTAGCTCCTCTGGGCAACACTGCGGGCCAACGTCTGCTGCAGCCATCAACGGTCTCTGGCCCACTGAAGGTGCGTGCTCCTGTATGATTGATCACCCTGCTGACGGCTTTTTCTTGGAGGCTTTACTTATAATCCAGTGAAGGTTGCTGTATGCACTATTGGACTGTAGAGTTACCACCTGTCCTCCTCTAGTTCCTCCTGGCAATCTGTCTACCTCATTGCTCCGCTGACGGCTCTTTCTTGGAGGCTTTACTTATAATCCAGTGAACGTTGCCATTGATACTACTGGACTGTTGAGTTACCGCCTGTCCTTGGCTGATTGATTGGCCCTGGTGGCCCGACACAGAAGGCTCCTACCGTTCAACTGTTTTTGGCCAGAGACCTTGCTTATAATTCTCTGAGATCGACCTGGTCTTGCCATAATCACACCTCCTCCTTGCCATCATACCCACCCTTACGGCACGCAGGAAGAGCGGCCGCCGACTCTCTAAAATGAGTCGCCCGCAATCAACCTCTGTCTCTGATCGCCTGAGGGGGTTTTCCAGGGCCACATTTGCTTCTGCATCCTCATCGCTAGAGGCAACCTCTCCTGCCCTTCCAGAGGAAGACCCTGAACCCACTTTAAAACAAGTTACTGGACAGCTACTGGAGGCGATCCATGCCGGCACTACCTCGCTGACCGGGAAAATTGAAGAGGTAAAAATAGACTTGGGCCTGCTCTGCCAGGACTTCCAGGCCTTGCGAGACAGGGTGCGTGAGGTGGAGGATCGGGTCTCTCAGGTGGAGGACACTGTTAACCCACTTCCTGCCAAGCTCCAGGACCTGGAGAGGGCTGCAGGTTTGTGGACCCAGCGTGCAGATGATTTGGAGAACAGACTGCGACGAAATAATCTCCGTATTCTGGGCCTGCCGGAGCGGGCAGAGGGTGATGATCCTCGGGCCTTTGTGGAGGGGTGGCTGAAGAATGTCTTGCCGGAGGCTCACTTCTCACCAATATTTGCAGTGGAACGGGCCCATAGGGTTCCTGCTAAACCGCCGCCTCAGGGCGCACCTCCTCGGCCTTTGTTGGCCCGTCTGATCAATAGCACAGATCGAGATACGGCGTTGCGGGCTGCACGCCAGGCTGGTGAGCTTAAATACAACGGAGCTGCAGTGGCCATGTTTCCAGATTTCTCGGCGGCTCTCCAGAAGACCAGGGCGTCTTCGTGGCCGTGAAAAGAAAGCTGCGAGAAAAGGCTATACAATACTCCATGATCTACCCAGCTCGTCTTCGGGTCATCCATGAAGGCAGGTCCCTCTTCTTCACTTCACCAAAAGATGTGGAGGACTGGCTATCTCTTCTACCTCGATCACCGAGGCGCTGATCCTGAGGGCATGTGGTGAGGGGTCCTGTCGGACCATACATATGGACATATGTTTTACGGGATGCTCTCGTTGTACTGCATAATAGCTTTATGATAATGTGCGGTTTTACTATCATATTATCCTGTATCTTTATAGTTACTTTGGCTGGCGGCCCCCGAGGTGCCGGTGTATCTTACTTACGCGAACCTGGCTCTGTTGAAAGTATATCCCCTAGCCTATTGATCACCTGTACCTTTAAGACAGTGCCCCGTATACCAACCATTTTGGGTGCACTTCTTACCCCTGTTATTTGTAGCCACGGTTCTTTAAACGAATACTGTTTTGTTTATGTCAGTAATATGTCTCACACCCATTAGGGGTGCAATGGTTTATTTAGTTTGTATACAGTTCTTAGGTTGCTGCACACTGCTCTGTGTCTCACTCAGCCATGCGCTACATACTCATATGTGGGTCGTTTTTGAGGTCCTGAACTGCCATGATTACATTCCTAGACGAACATGGCGTCATTTAGTGTACTATCTTGGAATGTGAGGGGCCTGGGTAGCCCACGAAAGAGGTCACTAGTCTTTTCCCAGATTAGGAGGGCTGACCCGCACCTCATATGTCTTCAGGAAACTCATTTAGTTCCAGACAATTCCAGACGACTTCAAAAGCCATGGGTTCAGTGGGCTGCTCACTCTACACATACTTCCTATTCCAGGGGGGTATCCATCTTGGTGCATTGTAGACTCAGGTGGGAGCCGGGCCTTATTGTAAGGGACCCCGAGGGACAATATGTTTTTGCCCAGGCCTGGGTTGATTCGGTCCTGTATATTATCCTGGGGGTGTACCTGCCACCGGCGTCTGATCTCTCTGCGCTCCAACAGGCTGCGCAGTTTGCGACCAAATTCCCTGGAGCTATCGTATTATGTCTGGGCGATTTTAATAAAGTTATGGATATTACTTTAGACCGGTTCTCTATGGAGCCGGACTCCCCCTCGCTACCTCGCTCTACTACAATGGCCAAAATGATTCATGAACTAGGATGGCAGGATTTGTGGCGGGTCCGATTTCCGGGGGCCCGCACTTTTTCCTGTCACTCTGCCAACAGACATACTCTGTCTAGGATTGACCATGTTTTTGGAAATACTAGAGCCTGGTCTCTGCTGCAGACCATATCCTATCTACCTAGAGCAGTGTCTGATCACTCTCCTTTGTTGGTTCAACTAAATAGTAGTACGGATGCCAGACCACGACAGGGCTGGCGAATCCACCCATTTTGGTTAAAACTATTTGTACCACATGATAGAATACCCGACCAACTTCAGATGTTTTTGAACATTAATACTCCAGATACCTCACCACTCCTCGTGTGGGAGACTACGAAGGCATACCTTAGAGGTTGTATTAAGTCCTCCATTTCCTTTATAAAAAGGGAGTCCTCACTGTTGGAAACTACCCTGGCGACCCAGTGTGCTTCTCTCGAAGCTGCCTATGGGTCTAATCCAACTGATGAGGCTAGATCTCAGTGGTTACACACGGGAAGACAGTATCTGCATATACTACATGACAAGGCACGTAGGTCTCTGTTTTTTAGCAAACAGAAATTTTACGAACTTGGTAACCAGTCCAGCAGCCTGCTGGCTCAACTGATACATCAAAACACAGCCTCACCTGCAATACTGCGGGTGCATTCGGAGACTGGGGAGGTGTTGTCCAATAGCTTGGCCATTAGTGATAGATTTTATAGGTATTATAGTGAGTTATACCTCTCCAAGCTCAGAGTCACTGAACGGGAAATTGCTACTTATTTGTATTCGGTCCCCCTTCCCAATTTGTCAAATGACCAACGTGCCTTTTCAGATTCCCCTTTTACGCTGGAGGAACTTTCGGGAGCCCTGGCAGATATGGCAAGGGGCAAATCACCTGGCCCGGATGGCATCCCGGTGGAGGTTTACGCCCAATATGGGGACCTGCTTCTCCCGGTGTTGCTACAATGCTGCCTTTGCGGGCCGTAGTCTCCCGGGGTCCTTTTACGATGCCACTATCATCCTGTTACTTAAACCTGACAAGGACCCGCTGGACTGCGGCTCATATAGGCCTATATCACTGCTTAATATAGACTATAAACTCCTTACTAAAATGTTGGCAAAGAGGCTCAATTCAGTTGTTCTCGACCTTATTCACCCGGATCAGACAGGCTTTATGCCTGGAAAATCCACATCGGATAATCTCAGACGGGTTCAAGTGATAACTCAGATTGGTGCATCATCCTCACATGACTGGGCGGTGGCCTCTTTAGATGCGACAAAGGCGTTCGACTCTGTCGAGTGGCCTTTTTTATTGCAGGTGTTGCATGGATACGGATTTGGAGAGGGGTTCATTACCTGGATTTCCCTTTTATATAGTTCCCCTAGAGCGGCGCTGTCGATTAATGGCACGTTGTCTTCCTACTTTCCCCTAGGTAGGGGTACAAGACAGGGCTGCCCATTGTCACCGCTACTGTTTGCGTTGGCGGTGGAGCCTCTGGCAATACTGCTCCGGAACGACCCCATATACAGAGGCATAGTGATAGGCACCCGGGAGGAGAGGACAGCACTATACGCTGATGACTTGCTCCTGTTCATGAGTGACCCCTCCCAGTCCCTGCCCAGAGCCATGGCGGTAATCGATGAGTTTGGTAATTATTCTGGCCTGCAGACCAATTGGACTAAATCCTCATACATGCATATTGGCCGCGCGTCGAGTGTAGCTGAGGGGGATGTGGTGTGTGGGTTGACGACTGTTTCAACATGCAAATATTTGGGCATTTTTATATCTAAAGACCATAAGAGTTTTTTGGAACAGAACATTTTTCCGCTCATCTCACACTTTAGGGCCAAGTTTAACCTCTGGGCTGCACTACCTTTGTCGGTGGCTGGTAGAATCAACCTTGTTAAAATGATAGTGCTGCCCAAATGTCTATATGCTTTAAGCCATTCTGCCGTGTCTGTGCCCCTTAGATTTTTCAAACAAATGGACTCCCTTATTATCTCCTTTGTGTGGGGGAACTCTAGATCTAAGCTTAGGTTGTCATCTCTACAACGACCGAAGCAGCTCGGTGGTACATCGCTCCCTGATCTGTTTCTTTACCACCTGGCAGGACAGCTCCGTTTTATCCAAAGGTTGCTCTCGTCTGATCCCCTACCGGGGTCCGAGGCACATCTGGCTCACCACCTGGGTCTGTGTATTTTGTGGCCGGTGTTGGAGCAGCCAACCCTGTTCAGGGGGAAATTGTTGCCTATTCATGCTCTGGCGGGACAGGTTTGGCGTCAGGCGAAAAAGGTGTCTGCCTACTCTGATGTACCTGCGGAGACCCCGCTCTGGCGCAACCCTGGTCTGCCGGCGCTGTTGGCCCTGCCTGGCGCTCAGACCTGGTCGCAGTATGGCGTATCCTCCCTTAATGACCTGTATACCCAAGGCGTTTTTAGAACATTTGACTCACTAAGCTCCTCCTATGGCATTCCTAGAACACAGTTCTTTAGATATCTACAGATTCGACATGCACTCTCTTCTCAATTCCCAGATCAGATGGACAATATATCTAAGTATCCGCTTATCGGAATACTTCGGTCACAGGGCCCTGGGGGTTTGATCTCTATTTTGTATGCACACCTGATACAGGCCAAGGTATCCTTATTGGACGCCCCGGCCCTGACGCGATGGCGCACTCACATCCCAACTCTCACAGATGAGATGTTTCAAGACATCCTCGAATCTCCTCAATATGTGTCACCCTCAGCAAATAATAAACTGATTCAAACATATATTCTACACCAATGCTACCTGACACCTTCCCGTCTTTACAAGATGGGATGATTACCAAACCCAGGTTGCCTTAGGTGCCCTTGTCCGCAGTCAGATTTTTGGCATATGATTTGGGCTTGTCCAATCATACAAAGTTTCTGGAAAGGGGTCGTGGATCTCCTGGTGGAAGTTCTGGCCAAGCCTGTACCATTAACCCCAGAGGTATGCCTCTTTGGCATATTAGATGAAGAATTATGGCAACACCATGTTAGAATTTTTTTGCGGGAGTCTTTATTTTATGCCAGGAAGGCTAGCGCACTGCGATGGATGGCTTCGAAACCCCCATCAGTATCTCAGTGGAGGAAACTTGTTAATACTGTTCTTCCTTTCAACCAGATTGTGTATAAAGGGAGAGGATGTCCTCAGAAATTCCATAAGGTGTGGGGAACATGGTGTAATTCTTCGGTAACTCAATATACGGCTCCCTCATTGCGTACTGCCATTCATCTATTTACGCTGTGAGAGGTGGGAGACGCCGGGAGCATCCACGACCTCTAATCTTGGATTGTATTCTTGCTGCTCTCCTTGATTTATTGATTGCATGTTCTTGTTTATGTATAATTGATTTATACGATATTATATGTGTTCTGTATATCCCTTTATGTACCGAGTCTACATTGGATTGTCCAAGTGGTGCGTGGGCGATGGACTGACGAGGTGGTGATGTAGTGCTATGAGTGACTATGTATCAAATTTTGATTTTCTTGTGTGCAACCTGTTATATATATTTTGTTTCCTTTTCTTGTGTCTGGTACACAATTTTCAATAAAACGAGTTTAAAAAAAAAACATAAAGATATAAAATTTAAATTTTTTGGTGAAGAATCAACAACAAGTGGGACACAATTGTGAAGTGGAACGAAATTTATTGGTTATTTTAAACTTTTGTAAAAAATAAAAAACTGAAAAGTGGGGCGTGCAATATTATTCGGCCCCTTTACTTTCAGTGCAGCAAACTCACTCCAGAAGTTCAGTGAGGATCTCTGAATGATCCAATGTTGTCCTAAATGACTGATGATGATAAATATAATCCACCTGTGTGTAATCAAGTCTCCGTATAAATGCACCTCCACTGTGATTGTCTCAGGGTTCGGTTTAATGTGCAGAGAGCATCATGAAGACCAAGGAACACACTAGGCAGGTCCGTGATACTGTTGTGGAGAAGTTTAAAGCGGGATTTGGATACAAAAAGATTTTCCAAACTTTAAACATCCCAAGGAGCACTGTGCAAGCGATCATATTGAAATGGAAGGAGTATCAGACCACTGCAAATCTACCAAGACCCAGCCGTCCCTCTAAACTTTCATCTCAAACAAGGAGAAGACTGATCAGAGATGCAGCCAAGAGGCCCATGATCACTCTGGAACTGCAGAGATCTACAGCTGAGGTGGGAGAGTCTGTCCATAAGACAACAATCAGTCGTACACTGCACAAATCTGGCCTTTATGGAAGAGTGGCAAGAAGAAAGCCATTTCTCAAAGATATCCATAAAAAGTCTCGTTTAAAGTTTGCCACAAGCCACCTGGGAGACACACCAAACATGTCGAAGAAGGTGCTCTGGTCAGATAAAACCAAAATCGAACTTTTTGGCTACAATGCAAAACGATATGTTTGGCGTAAAAGCAACACAGCTCATCACCCTGAACACACCATCCCCACTGTCAAACATGGTGGTGGCAGCATCATGGTTTGGGCCTGCTTTTCTTCAGCAGGGACAGGGAAGATGGTTAAAATTGATGCGAAGATGGATGGAGCCAAATACAGGACCATTCTGGAAGAAAACCTGTTGGAGTCTGCAAAAGACCTGAGACTGGGACGGAGATTTATCTTCCAACAAGACAATGATCCCAAACATAAAGCAAAATCTACAATGGAATGGTTCACAAATAAACGTATCCAGGTGTTAGAATGGCCAAGTCAAAGTCCAGACCTGAATCCAGTCGAGAATCTGTGGAAAGAGCTGAAAACTGCTGTTCACAAACGCTCTCCATCCAACCTCACTGAGCGCGAGCTGTTTTCCAAGGAAGAATGGGCAAGAATTTCAGTCTCTCGATGTGCAAAACTGATAGAGACGTACCCCAAGCGACTTGCAGCTGTAATCACAGCAAAAGGTGGCGCTACAAAGTATTAACTTAAGGGGGCCGAATAATTTGGCACGCCCCACTTTTCAGTTTTTTATTTTTTACAAAAGTTTAAAATATCCAATAAATTTCGTTCCACTTCACGATTGTGTCCCACTTGTTGTTGATTCTTCACCAAAAAATTTAAATTTTATTTCCTTATGTTTGAAGCCTGAAATGTGGCAAAAGGTTGAAAAGTTCAAGGGGCCAAATACTTTCGCAAGGCACTGTAACAGTTTCTAATGTTGGAGGATAAGATGATTTTCATCTTTGTATGATCAGTATTTTTGCTATGGTTAAAATCTTAAAGTAGAAATTTATCTTATCTTATCATAGGAGGAACCTGCAAGAACAATAAGGCTAGATGTGTGCGTATGCCCACAAATAAAGATCCCCTTTGTCCACATCCTTTGCCAACACTCATCACTCAAGTGTAGGATAGGCAATTTTTAATGTCATAGGGGTGCAATACCATTGAAGTAGGGTCTTTATAATTGTCTCCACATGGGAGCTACAGTTAATGGAGGTGTGAATAAGTGTTACAGCCTCACACTATTCTTCAACTGAAAATGTCTTGTGGAGTTCTCTTTCCCAATATCGAAATGATGGGGATTTTGTAAACTTTGAGTGGTCATCTAATAAGTCATATGGAAAACGTGGACCCCAAAAGCCTTTAGATACACACATAAATATCTTATAGGAGGAGTTTTAGCAGCTGGTTGGCACAATAGTAAATGCACTAATTAAATGTGTTTATAATAATCATGGTGGCAGAGACTACTAAATTCTAATTTCAGAATATGTTTTAAATATATTAGAGGAATATAGTTGGGACTCCTAGGACAGACCACGCCTATACCACTCTGAGAGCCTTAGATCTGGATTGGCACATTCTATTACAAACACTGGAGCATTTGATGAATATATCCATAGAACTTGCTTTAATATGAAAAAATTGCCAGGCTTTAAAGGGGTTGTCCAGGCAAAAATGGACAACCCTTTTAACTTTTAAATCAGCCGGGGCACTGAAAAAAATAAAAAAAAATGCATACTCACCTGTCCCAGATGTTCCGGTGTCCTCCTGGCACGTCCTGGTGGCAGCTTCTCACGGGTCTCTTCCAGAGTTCCGCTGAAGCCGCTGATTGGCTTCAGTGGTCACGTGACTGCTGAGGCCAATCAGCGAATGGCATGCGATGTCACTACCTGTGACATTGCAGGTCCTCTTTCTTAGGCCTGCTGAGGACAATCAGCGAAACTCTGTAAAAGACCCGGGAGAAGCAGCCACCAGGTCACTTGCAAGGATTGAAAAAAGAGGAGGGAAGTGTGATGGGAAGGGTTTGGAATAGATAAAGAAGTTTGGGGAGAAGAAGCATTTTAAATGCTGCCACTCTACCTATCCTGACCAATGGACAGTGGCGTAACGATCGTGGTCACAAGGGCTGTGAATGCGACCGGAGGGGTACGGGGCCCCAGACTACCATGATAGTGGTCGGGGAAAGCCTGGTTCCCCAACCGCTATACCTATTGTTAGATGCCAGCCCAGGGGAAGTGACAAAAAAAAAAAAATACTCACCTGGCTGTCCTGTCATCGTCTCCGGCGCTTTTCCGGCTTCACTGCAGGGGCCTGAGAGTAGGCCCCTGCGGTGACATGGGGCACGCCAGCGTAATGATGTCATCGCGCCCCACGTGACCGCTGAGGTGCAATCACAGGCCCCAGCGGTGACATCTGGGGCACAGGACGTGGAGACCAGGGGACCAAGGAAGATGGGAAAGACAGCAGGACGGAACGAGGATGCCCCGGAGAGGTAAGACAAGGCATAAGTGTTTGTTATCTTTAATCACTTCTCCTGGGCCTCTACTTATTATATTCTGGGGTCTGAGGAGACCCCAGAGTATAATAATAGCACCGGCTCTGGGGGGGGGGGCACTGTGGAGCATCTAATAGTGTGTGGGGGCCACTGTGGGCATATAATACTGTGTGGGGGCCATTTTGGGCATATAATACTGTGTGTGGGACCACTGAGGAGCATATAATGCTGTGTTGGGGCCACTGCGGAGCAGTTGAGTGTTGTAATCCCCCCTCCCACCCCAGCTAATTTCTCACTGTATTGTTATGCTGGTGCCTGCTCTAGGGCTCCAGCATAACAATACCTAAGTCGCAGAAACTCCAATGCTGCTATAGGGAAGACGCTCGGTCTATTCTCGTTTAATCCGCTATCTTTCTGCTAACTCTTTTCTTGACCCCTTACAATCTGGCTTCCACACTATGCACACTACGGAAACGGCCCTCTCAAAAGTCTCCAATGATCTCCTGACGACTATATCCAAAGGTGACTTCTCTCTTCTTATTCTTCTAGATCTCTCAGCAACATTTGACACTCTTGACCATCAACTCCTCCTCACTATGCTATGCTCTGTCGGCCTCACGGACACCGCGCTCTCATGGTTCTCTTCTTATCTCTCTGACCGCACTTTCTGTGCATCATTTGCGGGCTCTGTTTCTTCCCCTTCTTCCTCTTGCCGTCGGGGTTCCTCAGGGCTCGGTCCTAGGCCCCCTGCTCTTCTCCCTCTACACAGCCCCCATTGGACAAACCATCACCAGATTTGGCTTCCGATACCATCTTTATGCTGATGACACCCAATTATATACGTCATCCTGTGACATCACCCCTGCACTAATACAGAACACCAGTGACTGTCTCTCTGCTGTCTCAAATATCATGTTTTTGCTCTTGCTCTATCTGAAATTGAATCTCTCAAAGACTGAACTACTGCTGTTTCCACCATCTAATCTGTCCCTGATATCTCCATTGCTGTCTCTGGCCTTACCATAACTCCTAGGCAGTATGCCCACTGCCTCAGGATTGTTTGACTCAGACCTTTCCTTCACCCCCCCATATCCAATCACTCGCATGCTCATGTCATCTCCACCTCAAAAGCATCTCCAGGATAAGCCCTTTCCTTACCTTATTGATGCCCTGAATCACTCTCGCCTTGACTACTGTAACTCCTTACTAATCGGTCTTCCCATTACTAAACTCTCCCCTCTACAATATATTCTGAATGCAGCGGCCAGGCTCATCTATCCGTCTAGACGCTACAGCGATGCCTCCGGTCTGTGTCGGTCACTACATTGGCTGCCTATTCAATAGAAAATACAATATAAACTTATCACCCTCATCCACAAGGCTCTCCATAATGCTGCACCTCCCTACATTTCCTCCCTCATCTCTGTCTATTGCCCAACTCGTATTCTCCGTACACTCAATGAACTAAGACTTACATCCTCTATTATAAGAACCTCCCACGCTCGTATACAAGACTTCTCCTGAGTTGCACCACTTCTCTGGAATGCTCTATCCCGGACAATCAGATTAACCCCCAATTTCTACAGCTTCAAGCGCAAACTAAAGACATATCTTTTCAGACAGGCCTATTACAACTCCTAATGTAAACCCTTCCGTAGTTAGAATCCCTAAAAAGTACCCTCCTCTGTTGATGCTCCCACATTACCTCACAGGATATGATGCCGTATCAGACTAACTTTATATGTCCAGGCACCATATGCACGTTAAAGGACACAACTGGTGACACCTCATACAGCTTTATATATGTGTAATGACAGTAACCTCTATTACAAAATTGTCTGACCATTATATAAGCAATGCTACCTGTGATAATAAATAAAGTTATTACAAAAATTTTTATTTTTTATTTTTCAGGATCAACAATTTGGATGACAGTTTTTCCACGAGTGTGTCCCGCTTCTAACTTCTGGAAGGCTTGGGGAACTTTAGAAAATGGAAATACATCTTCAACTACAGGACGTAGCTAAGATAAGAAAAAAAAAAATGACCACCAGTTTACTGAATTGTAATAGTGAAATACAAAAGTGCACAAAATAAATACCAGCATGTAGCAATATACAACCCAAATGCTATAAAAACGTTTTTTTGACTAAAACACCACCTCCAAGTTATAAGACTCTATCAGCTGTACTAGTATTCTTTCAGTTAGTTATTTATACTTGCTGATAATGAATATTGCAGAAACATCAACATTTATATGTCTGTGTGCATATCTATCCAAAGGATAAGTGATAAATGCATGACTTCTGTCCCATAGCGGCCTCTGTACACGGTATTATATCCCATAGTGGTCTCTGCACACGGTATTATGTTCCATAGCATCCCCTGCACACTGTATTATGCCCCATAGCAATCCCTGCACACGGTATTATGTCCCATAGTGGCCCCTGCACACGGTATTATGCTCTATAGTGGCCCCTGCACACGGTATTATGTCCCATAGCGGTACCTGCACACGGTATTATGTCCCATTGCGGCCCCTCCAAACAGTATAATATTCTAACTTTTATAAATTTATAATTATCGCCACTCACTAGCTATTATTATACTGTGTGGTCTCTTCAGACCTCAGAGTATAATAAGTGGAGTGCCAAGAGAGGTGACAAACATTAAAAAAAAATGTTACTCACCTTTCCTGCTCTCTGCAGCGGTTCTGTTCTCGTCGGGTGCTGTAGTCAGCGACCGCTGATTGGGTCTCAGGGGTCATGTCAGCGTTATTATGTATAATGATGCCGGACGTGACCCCTGAGGCCCTGTCAGCAGTCTCTTACTTCAGGCAGAAGCGCCTGTAGAGCACAGAGCCGCTGCGGAGCGCAAGGAAGGTGAGTAACATTGTTTTTTTTATGTTTGATCACCTCTCCTGAGCCTCCACTTATTATACTCTGGAGTCTGAAGAGACCCCACAGTATAATAATAGCAGTTTCATTTCGGTGGTGTTTGGTCCGACTGAAACTGCTGGGTGAAGACTAGGGTCGCCGTGCCAAGGAAATAAGCCGTGTCGGAGGTTGCCGATCCCTGGTATACAGTGTCATTCTTGGTAGGTAGGTTAGGGTCCACATAGCTGCTCAGAACACTATGGTCTCTTCAAACAGCTGAACGGTGGGGGTGCCAGGTGTCAGACTATAACAGATCTAATATTGATGACCTGTTCTATGCATAGGGAATCAATATTTTACTCCTGGTAAAACTCCTTTACATTATATCTAAATGAAGGATGTATAGGATACATCTCACTACTTAAAGGGGTATTCCCACGAACATAACCATATTTAAATTTGAAGAACATGAAAAGTTAAACATTTTTGCAAAGACAAATAATTTAAAATTTTACAGACTTCTAAAGATTTTCTCTAACCATCTTAGTGATGACAATCTGTTGTCTGGATCAGTTGCCAATGGATACGACCATGAATGCAGGAACTTTCTACGGTCTGAAATCCAGCCATGATGTCCTTATTGTAGCTGAATTATCTTCTTGTGCATGTTGTGTCTCTCTTTGGTAACCTGGACACAGTAAAGAAATCATGGCTGGGTTTCTGACAAGTCCCAGACCACAGAAAGTTCCTGCATTCATGGTGAATCCGATTAAGACAATCGATTAAGACAACAGACTGTCACCACTAAAATTATTAGAGAAATTCTTTAAAATGTTGCAAATTTATTTAATTTATTATATTTGCAAAAATGTATAACTTTTTATCGTCCATGAATTTATATATAAGTCATGTTCATGGGAATAACCCTTTAAGGCTCTACCTCAAGCCACATCACAACTAGAACTGATACATTGGTCTTGTTTTAAAGCCATGAAACTCTAACTGTGATCTTGCTTGAGGTAGAGCAGACTGAAGTGGATGCTGGAAGCTTTCACTTTAGCATTTGTGGGGAAGAGGGGGAACAGTAAGGGACATGCTGGTAGCATGTAGGATGAGGAAGAGAATCTGTGTATAATCTGGGCATTTTACAGGCTGTTAATTTCTTTTTCTAGGTTAAACCCAGATATTTGGTTATTTTATAAAGATGCATGCATAGGCATAAATCATATGCATGAACTCTACATATATTGAGGTGTTGTGCATTTAATTTTCTGCTTTGGCTGGCCATAAATATAAAGTTGTAAGCATTTTTAATAAAAAAAAAAAAAATGCTGACATAAAATTGCATTAAGGCGCCTGTGTATAATGTCGAGTGGTATAGGTTTTAATAAGAATTTGTATTTAATAGTTTAGGTTTTATTTAAACAGTGAAAAGGTTAAGCAACCTAAAACAATAAAAATATGAGCATTTAAAAGTGAATGTTATCTTTGGCAATTATGCCCTGGTGAATATAGTATATAGATATGAAGCAGTACTGGAGCATTCATTATACCACAATCTGTTATTTACATAGGTAGCAAGGGGCATACATGATTTGTTTTTCACCATAAAACAGACATGTTAGTAGGTTTGATTGATATCACTTCATCTCTTGTATTGTTTAAGTAATTCTGCCCTATTCACTGATAAAAACACTGAGACATGAATACCAAAGTGATGATCCCCTCTATCTAGTATTGTACAACTGTGTTATTTGCAATGATCGGCTACATTGTCTATATAATCCTGGAACGGCTGACCATACAGTAGGACAACATAATACTGAGCCACTACTAAAATCAACTGAGTCAGTTGAAAGTCCTTCCTGTATTAGGGCAGCAAAGGCGACGAAGGCCTGGTGCAGGATGAATACACAATGATCAGGGGAGATTACGTGCATAATAAAAACACTGCCTATTTACAGCAGAACATCAGACTCCCAGCACAAGGCACTTTTGTTGTTTTCTGGGAAGAGGGATTAACAAGTGGGTCTACACAGAGCACGGATTAGTAAAGGATACTTCTGTTTATGCAAAAATACCACAGATGAAACACAGATTATGATGCACATGCTTGTTACTTTCTCTGTTTCCCAAAAACAAAACCCATTTTGCACGGACAATCACAATTCCACTAGAATAACAACAGTATTTCCATCATATGCTATCATTACACACTATAGCGTTAAGTCTACACTAAGCAGCAGTCACCTTACTAACATGTAAAATAGTAAACACTCTGGACAAAACCAATGACTTGGTTAATGTCTAGCACAAGTGAATGACTCAGCGATTCCCTTATTGGTGTACTTTAAATCTGTGTGTCATGCTCTGCCCCTTCAGGGCTTGTAAAAGGCAGAACATACGAGGTCAACTGTGCCCAGAGTGCTCATTTAAACTGTATTTATGCGCTTTTATTAAAGGGGTTGTCCAATGAAGTGGTGATAGAGAGCACATCAATTCACTTCAACAGGAGCACTGGAGATAGCTAAAGTACAGCACTCGGCTATCGCAGGTGGTCCGATTCACTTCAATTAGAGTGCCAGAGATAGCAGAGTGCTGTACTTTGCTATTTCCGACACTCGAATTGAAGTGAATGGGGAAGCCGACCATCACCAGTCCCACCCATATTCAGCCTGGCTAAAGGTCCACCTGAGTTTATTTAGTTGGACAACCCTTTTAAATCAAACATGTTTGCAAGAAAAAGTATAGAATTATGTACCATATAGGGCTGGGCAATTAGTCGCAATATAACCAAAATCGAAAGCCACCTCAATTAATTGATATTAACTTGCTCACATCGATTATTTCAGTTATTTTGCACCCATGCCATGCTGTAAATGATATGTCACTAAATGTACACTATCCAGTCAGAATTACTGATCTGTGACTAACCAAAACCAAAATTCTGTGGCATGGTATATAAATAGGATGTGTGACATGCAAAAAGTGGAGTGTCCTAAATTAATTATTCATTAATTATAGTCAAGGTAAAATATTCAATTAATCGTGATTTAGGTCATAATCGCCCAGCCCTAGTTCCATGGTAAAACTGTCAAATTTACACCACTTGGTATTTTGAGAGCAGCCTTGCAAACTCCCCATAATTACCATGACAATAATGCCACCATGAGCGATTGTTCGCTTACCTATGTTAACACATACTAAGTGACATGTCTTGCCCTACCCTATCTTCCCCTCTCCTGACAACAGTCTCAACATTTCAAGCCATATTGATGACATCTGTTGCAAGAATAGAATAATGTAAAAGATCTACAATATACATACATTTCTCTTAAAAAGAAAATTCTGACACCAGTTTATATAGCAGATCCTTATAACAGAAATTGGATATTAATGGAAACAGCATTCACTGAACTGCCACATACCTTACCACCATCTACAAGCTCTCCTATTTCATCTAGAGCTGGACCACTGGCAGTAAAGAATCCCCATCGGTAGTGGATTCCTTTGTAGTAGTGCTAAAACAAAGAAAAGGATAGTAGATTTACTACATCTAGGACACAGTAGTAGAATCTCTGTATACCGCTGCATATAATACAAATATCTTTCTGCTTAGCTTGTACATACAGTAAAATACTGCGCAAAGATCTACATATTCCCTACCCAGAAAAATAAATATTACCTTCATTACTTTTGATGCTAGAGTAACTCCTGTACGCATCATGCCATCAGCTATCCCCAGCTGGTCGTTGTTATACAGAAAAGGAGTGACCAGAGTGACAAATGTGGCTCCAGACCAAGGTTTTAAATACTGAAGAGCCAATTCTTCACTAGTTCCTCCAACATTATCAAGAATGACATCAAATCTGAAAATTAGATTAGAAATATTTATTAAAAAAAATAAATTATCCAAGAACTCCACATTAATAAAGAAAATTCCATAGAAACATGTAGACTTCAAGCTTTCTTCCTAGCATTGCTCATGTTGGAGTTGAGGATTTTGATTGGCAGATACTGTACACTTTCTCCTTATAATATTTCTAAACAAAACCTGAAACTTAAACTAAAATTAAATACATCAACAGAATACAATGGAGCATGACATCACTGCCAGCAAAATACTACTATGCTGGAAGCAATCAGCCTTGGTCACACACTTCTTGTTGCCATTATTGCAAATAAAAACTGCCTATTAGAAAGAATAATATCAATGGGAAGGTGCCTGGACCGGACAGTTTCTCTTCTTTGTATTATAATAAATTTAGAAGTATTCTCTTCACCTTCTCCAGATATTTAATCACGTCCTGCAGGGCAGTAAATTTCCTCAGGACATGCTTAGCGCCTCCATAATGGTCATCCCTAAACCTGGTAAAGACTCCTCTACCCCCGCCAACTACAGACCCATTTCGCTGTTAAACTTGGATATAAAATTATTCTCCTCCATCCTCACCATCTGGTTGAATAGTTTATTATTTTCTCTTATACACTCTGATCAGGCAAGGTAATCCAGGTAATCAGGCCTCTGCAACATTATTCATAGACTTACGGTGAGAGTTAGCCGAATCTCATTATTGGACCTGGACTTTGGGAAAGCCTTTGACAGTCTATCCTGAAACTACCTCACTCATGTCCTGAGGTTCATGGGCAAGACTGGTCAATTTCAAAGAGCTCTCTGCACTCTTTATTGTGACCCCATAGCTTACCTGAAGCTTAACACGGATTCCCCAATGCCTATTAAAATTTGTCATGGGACCCAACAGCGCTGCCCCTTGTCTCCCGCATTGTTTGCTCTTGCTATAGAACCACTAGAGATTGTGAGCCACCCTGATATTATGGGCATGAGCACAGGTGGCCATGAATATAAAACCAATCTCTTTGCAGATAACTTGCTCACGATTACAAAACTTCTGATTTTGCTCCCGAATCCGAACAATACCCTCTTCACGGTTTGCTCAACTGTCGGGCCTCAAACTAAATACCTCTAAATCAGAAATATTACATTGCCCTGTCCCCTCAGCTACCACAAAATTGAAAGCCTTGAACTTTCAGTCTGGAGATAAATACTTGCTATACCTTGGTATTAACCTATGCAGTTCTCTAGATGCTCATTTCAAATGTAACTATGCCACGTTGATTCCGAAGCTTGTGAGAGATCTTGTTGCATGGCATTGCCCAATCCTCTCCTGGATAGGCAGAATTCACCCAGTCAAAATGATATATTATTATAATTATATATCATTTATTCTATTATTATACCCTCCTGACCCCAATGATCTTCTCCTTCATAACCACCCTACAGAGAGAAATCTTTAACTTTATATGGCCGTATATGCGACCGCGTATTTGAAGACGTCTTATGTATTACCATAACAGATTGGGTGCACTAACAGTTCCTCACCCTTATGAATATTATGTTGCTGTTAGGCTCTCACAACTCTGTGCTATGTATAATGAGACAGATTGTCCACAATAGGTTGCCTTAGAATCAACACTAGTCACCTTCATTACAGGCTGTACTTTGGACCCTGCGGTGAATGTTTCATCCAATCACACCATCTGGAGGTTCGTTTTCACTATTGGTTACAAAGCCCGATCTTCCCATTACTACCCTTATTTCATAATACCCCCTTAGCCTTTCTTCCAGAGGTGTTCATTTGGTGGAGACATGCCATGTATCGACTCCTCAATGATTTCCTCTGTGACCGGTGGGTTTTCCCCAAGGACTACTTCATTAGCATGCATTCTCCACCTATCTCAGAGGCCTTCAGGACTAATCAGGTCTTTAATTTCCTACGTTCTCTCATTCCATTTAAAGAGGACCTTTCATGTCCTCATGCACATGCGTTTTATATACCGTTAGAAAGCCAACAGTCAGCTTTCATGTTACGTGCCCCGGGGCTGGAGATATCGGTGCCGTTAGTTTAGGCACCGATCTCTGCCCACTGTCAGAAAGGTGTTCCTGACAGTCTAGCTGGGATGTGAGGAACGCTCCTCCTGACAGTACTCGTCCATAGACTTTTACTGGGGGGCGTTCCTCACAGCTCAGCATCATTGCTGGACGGTAAGGAACGCCCCCTCTAACAATACAAGGCTATGGATGAGTACTGTCAGGGGAGGTGTTCTTCACAACCAAGCTAGACTGTCAGGAATGCCCTTCTTACAGTGGGAAGAGATCAGTGCCTAAACTAACGGCACCGATATCTCCAGCCCCGGGGCACATAACAGGGGGGTCAGCTTTCTAGCGGTATATAAAACCGCACGTGCATGAGGATATGAAAGGTCCTCTTTAATCCAGAGTTATCACTGAATAGCTTTGAGAGGCTATGTCTTTATAGGGTGACTGATAGAGGTTCTCTCTCTTTTGTTTATAGCTTAATGAATGCTCCACCTCCTGAGATTAAATTGGATTTTATGGCAGCCTGGGAACACGATCCAGAGACCACTCTGACTCTAGCACAATGGACTGAGTGTTGTATATTCATTAGCAAAGGCAGTTGGCAGGTCACCCTTATGAAGCCTCCTCTAAAAATTCTTCACAGGACGTATTTGGTCCCTTCTAGACTGCACAGCTTTTACCCTTCGGTCTTACCCCTCTGTTTTTGAGTTTGTGATGCCTTAGGCGATACTCTTCATATTTGGTGGTCCTGCCGTCTGGTCGGTTGTTTCTGGGTGTCTATCCATAGAATGGTGCAACAGCTTTTAGGACAATCATTCTCAATGTCTGCTCCAGTACTTCTTCTTAGTCTTAAAGAGGACCTTTCACGTCCTCATGTATATGCAGTTTTATATACCGCTAGAAAGCCGACAGTGCGCTGAATTCAGTGCACTGTCAGCTTTCCCGTTATGTTCCCCGGGACTGGAGATATCGTGGCCGTTACTGATCTCAGCCCACTGTCAGAAGGGCGTTTCTGACAGTCTAGCTGGGCTGTGAGGAAAGCTCTCCCTGACAGTACTCGTCCAAAGCGCTGTACTGGGGGGGGGGCATGTTCCTCACAGCTCAGCGTCATCAGTGGGCTGTAAGGAATGCCCTCCCTGACTGTGCTCATCCCAAAGCCCTGTACAGTCAGAGGGGGCGTTCCTTACAGCCCAGTGATGACGCTGAGCTGTGAGGAACGCCCCCACCCCCAAGTACAGCACTATGGACGAATACTGTCAGGGAGGGCGTTCCTCACAGCCCAGCTAGACTGTCAGGAACGCCATTCTGACGGTGAACAGTGAAACTAAGACCGCCGATAGCTCCAGCCCTGGGGCACATAACCGTATGTAAAACCGCATATACATGAGGACGTGAAAGGTCCTCTTTAAGCCTACTGCCCTCAGATATGTTGGAGATATGCAACAGCCAGCTTTGTCTCTATATTTCCTGGATTGACTGCAGTTCACATTTATGACACTAGATGTAGCTGTTACTAAATGTTTATCTGTAGACACTCTGTGCTTTTGTTGTTTTGATGCTGTGTATATACACATCCTGTAATTTTAGTGTGTGTGTTGAACTAGATCTGTTATTCACCATGTGAGGTGAACTTTCTCTTACTGCATTCATGTTTCACTAATGTTATATACAAATGTCTATCTGTTTTTGACTCTGCCACATCCAGCAATCACACTCTGCAACAAGATATGCCCAATATAAATTGCTTCAGTACATCCTAATGGCTGCACGAATCCATACTGCTTTCAACTGGAGACGTACATGTCTTTTGTTGACTGATGTCATTCGGCAAGTTGACATGATCATGCTCCACAAAAAAATTAACGCTACAATCTCTGATATCTCTGATTAAGTGTTTTTGTTCATACCTCTTCTACCAGGAAGGTTCATCCCCCTGGCCTTTTGTTATTGGGTTTTATTCCTTTTTTTTTTTTATCTTCATTAGTCATACAAGATTTATGCTTATAGATTTGACATTGTTTTATTGTACTGTATTTCATCCTTATATTATTTTAAATGTTGTTATGGATGTCTTTATCTTTGCTTTTTTTCTGTATTTTTGATAACATTCAATCAATACCTTTGAAACTATAAAGAAAAATCAAAATTTCAAATGTGCTCCCTTTTAAGTTTTTCTTGCCCTTAACTGGGGTCCTTCTGTAATTCCCTTCATAATGATTAGCAAAATGTCATGACTTAACAATAATATGGAAATACTCCTTTAAGGCATTGATGCATTTCCAGGTTTATGATGCTACAGTTGGTACATGGAATGGTGACTTAGCTCAGTCAAATCATTCAAATAACTAAAGTCATGGCAGCTTTGCATTTACATGATGTATCACGCATAGGCGGATACCATGGTATATCATAAAACATGCAAACTAATTTGTTTTGCTTTTCACCAGTATTTGACAGCTAGTGAGACAGTCATAGAATAGATAGTTATTGTCTATTACAATCTATTACAATATAATATATTTTCATGGAAAAGTTAAAAATACATTGCAACTGGAGGCTGCTCTACAATTATAGGGGACTGCACAAATGCAACTAAAGAAGGTTTAAGGTTTTCTATAAATTAAGCCTTACCTCTCTATACTTGGCATGGAAACATTCTTGTTTGCATCCAGAGATTTAGGCTACTTTCACATCTACATCAGAGTTTTCGTTGGAGACTCCATTCCAATGTCCGCCAAAAATCTGTAGAGGAAAAATTCCTGCACGGAGGACTTTTTTTCCTCCACTAATTTCAGTTTATAAATGATGGACACCCAATGGACCCCATTATAGACAATGGGGTCTGCTGAGCTCCATGTGTAACTACTGTTTTAGCAGTCTGCCTCTCTGTTGTTCCCCCAATGAACATGAACATGAACAACGGAGAGACAGCGCTATTGTGAACTAAAAGGATATGTCAGTTCTGCAGTCATGTCTTTTTTTGGTAAATACTTGCATGCAACTTAAAATGTAAAGTTATTTGTTATTTTTCATGCGTATCTTTTTCTTATAACTCTGTGTCATACTGCTCATTCTCTTTTTAGTGCTTCCAAAAAATTTAAGAAATAAATTGCTGACCAGTGGGGTCTGATTGCTGGGACCCCCAATGATCACAAAAAAGGGGTCCCGTTCCTCTGCTGAAATGGAGCAGCAGGCAGATCATGCACACTGCTGCTCTATTCACTGTCTATGGGACTGCCAGAGCACTGATCAGCATGTTTTTCTCTAGTAGCAGGGGAAAAACATTAAAACTTTAAGAATAAAGTGATAAATGGGTATTACCAGTTGGAGGTGTGTTAAAACACAGTTTGATACTGGCCAGTCAGTACTAAAAATGTCAGACTGTAGGGACACAACCCATTCACAACTGGAATGACAAAACCCAATTAGGATCATGAATAATCAATGCTCAAAGAAGCCATCATGCCCTCTGTAAATAGCACAAACTTATCTGTGGAAGACCTATCAAGAAAGGTGAAAGGTGAAAGTTGTGAAAGGTTGTCTTCTTACAGAGCCCTCCAATTTTGATATTGAGGAACACAGCTTAATTATTGTGGCTAGCTAACATTTGTAATAGATCATACATCCATTGCCTATGGAAAGTTGCTTTAAACAAGATGAGCTTTGGAGTGACACTGTCCTTTATCCATTGACAGTTGTAGCAGTGAGGTTGCCGAAGGTACAGGAACTGTGCTAAATTCCACAGGGGCTTAAATTATAGCCCATTATAGGAACAAAAGGTGGCCATTATAAAGATACTGTATATCAGCAGCATGATGATCCCCCTCATACAAGCAGACTGTCTAACATGCAGCTGTAACCTGGCTAGAACTTTCCTGAATCTTTACTGGATACAGGTGTCACAGCTCCAGTTAAATACTGCCTAATGTATGCTGTAGTGGAACCAAAGCAAACCAGTCTAGATGGGAATTAATTACCCTTGCAAATGACCCACTTTCGGCTCATATTACTTTCCCTTGCAGCACAATAAGGTTCTATATATTAAAAATACCTACACTGAACATACTGAAAAATTGCTCAGAGATGCAAATGAAGCACATTCTGTCTGTATCCATCATCATTTACTGTAATGTCAAAAACACAGCTTTCTTCAATCCAGTCTATTTATTTTTTCAATGGTACATAAAGTCCTGTACAAAATCAGAAAAAAAGCTCCGGTCTTATTTATTTTTTTTTTTTCAACATTACAGTCATTTATCATGGATGCAGACAGAATGTGGTCCTCATTCTATTAGTTTTTCAGTCTGTTGTTCTGATCTTCTGATGGATCAGAAAATAAGACTAAACAACAGCGTAAAAGCCTCAGTCATAGTAAAGGTAAGGAGAAACCATCTATACACAGTGCTGAATATCATTTACCTAAATATTACCATTAGTGATTGAGGTATCCATCTATCCTATGAAATATCTGAAGAAACATGAAGAAAATTCTACTAATAAAATGTTTAAATGCAGTACAAACTTACTGATCCCTTGTCTTTAACTGGTCTGGCAATCTTGCCACAGTATAGTCAATTATGTCATCTGCTCCAAGATCTTTCATCAGGGTAGCAGCGTTTCCCGAACAAACAGCAGTCACATGAGCACCCCATGCTTTCAATAGCTAAAATAAATGTATCAGATATTAATGTTAACATAAAATGAAATACAGCATTACAGGGGTTGTCCAGGATACACTAGAAACTCTCCCCCATACTCTCCAGTCTACAGATTGTTGGGGCCAGAAGTACAGAAGGAGTCAGGGAGTTTTTAATTGATCATGGACAACCCCTTAAAATAATGAGCATATGATAACATAAGACAGAGTCTCAATAGCATAGACATACAGTGGTTTACAAAAGTATTCATACCCCTTGAAGTTTTTCACATTTTGTCACCTTACAACCACAAACTTAAATGTATTTTATTGAGATTTTAAGTGATAGACCAACAGAAAGTAGCAGATAATTGTGAAGTGAAACAAAAAAGATACATGGTTTTCCAAATTTTAATCAAATAAAAATCAGAAAAGTGTGATGTGCAAAAGTATTCAGCCCCCTGTACTCTGATACCCCTAAATAAAATCCAGTGCAATTAATTACCTTCAGAATCCAGCTGTGTGTAATTTAGTCTCGGATTAAATACACCTGTTCTGTAAATTCCTCAGTGGTTTGTTAGAGAACCCTAGTGAAAAAACAGCATTATGAAGACCAAGGAACTCACCAGACAGGTCAGAGATAAAGTTGTGGAGAAGTTTAAAGCAGGGTTAGGATATAAAAACATATCCCAAGCTTTGAGCATCCCAATGAGCACTGTTCAATTCATCATCCAAAAATGGAAAAAGTATTCTGCAACTGCAAACCTACCAAGACATGACCGTCCACCTAAACTGACAGATCGAGCAAGGAGAGCAATGGTCATAGAAGCAGCCAATAGGCCCATGGTCACTCTGGAGGAGCTGCAGAAATCCACAGCTCAGGTGGGAAAATCTGTCCACAGGACAACTATAAGATGTGCTCTCCACAAGAGTGGCAGGAAGAAAATTATTGTTGAAAGAAAGACATAAGAAAGTGCCGTTTGAAGTTTGCCACAAGCCATATAGGGGACACAGCAAACATGTGGAAGAAGGTGTTCTGGTCAGATGAGACCAAAGTTGAACTTTTTGGCTTAAATGCAAAGCTCTATGTGTGGCTGAAAAGTAACACTGCTCATCACCCTGAACACACCACCCCACTGTAAATCATGGTGGTGGTGGCGGCATCATGCTGTGGGGAGGCTTTTCTTCAGCAGGGACAGGGAAGCTGGTTGGAGTTGATGTAAAGATGGATGGAGCTGAATACAAGGCAATCTTTGAAGAAAACCTGGTGAAGGCTGCAAAAGAACTTGAGACTAGGAAGGAGATTCACCTTCCAACAAGACAATGACCCTAAACATACAGCCAGAGCTACAGTGGAATGGTTTAGATCAAAGAATATTCATGTGTTAGAATGGCCCAGTCAAAGTCCAGACCTAAATCCCATTGAGCATCAGTGGCAAGAAATGAAAATTGCTGTTCACAGACGCTCTCCATCCAATCTGGCTGAGCTTGAGCTATTTTGCAAAGAAGAATGGGCAAAAATCTAGTCTCTAGATGCGCAAAGCAGGTAGAGACATACCCCAAAACACTTGCAGCTGTAATTGCAGTGAAAGGTGGTTCTACAAAGTATTGATATGGGGGGGGGGGGGCAAGTATACTTTTGCACGTCACACTTTTCAGAATGATTTTTATTTGATCAACATTTTGAAAACCATGTATCATTTTCATTCCACTTCACAATTATCTGCTACTTTGTGTTGGTCTATCACTTAAAATCTCAATAAAATACATTTAAATTTGTGGCTGTAAGGTGACAAAATGTGACAAAGTTCAAGGGGTATGAATACTTTTGCAAGCCACTGTAGCTTTGTATAACATTAAATTGTCTTGCAGCTGCCACTAGAGGGAGCATGCAGGGTAAGTGCACACAGTATATTTAACTCCTTTCTCCCAACTAGTGGCAGCTGCAGACAGATTGAAAAAGGGGCACAGCCCTGAAACGTTGTTGGACGTATTCATTCACACAGACCTCTTGTCACACATAATGTCTATTCAGCATTTCCGCTGTACTGCTCTGTGAACCATGTTATTTAACATTGTGGGACAATGCAAGAAGTCTACTACAAGGCAACTGATGTATCGTTATTTATGGCTACACATCTATATCAGCAAGTTGATAAATAATTCTGTTCTACTATTATTGTGAATTGGCAACTGTATGTAGCCAGAACATGCAGCACATTATATTCCAGTAATGTAATACTGGGGTTGATAGTGTAAATGATGGGGTTGGTAAATCTGCAGTAATTGCTGTGGTTGGTCAGTCCATAGTCTAGTATAAAAAAGGTGTTGTTAGCCTTCCCATACCTGAATGGCTGCGGTACCAACTCCCCCTGATGAGCCAATAATTAATACACTGAAAAAGAGAAGAAGAGATTACTCATTTATAGGGCTAAATCAAAATTACAATTGAATATTTTACCTCAGTTACAATTAATGAATGATTATTTCAGGACATTTGCCTTTTTACATGCCATGCCACTGAATTTTGATTTTGGTTAGTCACATATTAGTAATCCTGACTGGATAGCGTACAGATAGTAACATATCCTTTAGCCAGTGGCAATGTGAGGCAGGGTGGCATGGATGCAAAATAATTGAAATAATCAGTGTCAGCAAGTTTACATTCTAACACTACCCTGGTCCCCTGTCGGCTTGTGCTTTTTGGTCCCTCTGAACAGACAGGAAATTACGGCTCAGCCAATCACTAGCTACAGGGGAAGCCGATTCTACTGGTTGCTACCTGTGCTGTACTTCCTGTAGAACATGAAGCCAACAATTATGGCTGGTCATAAGGTTAAATCAGTTTTTGTAAATGTTGACATGGATGGTTTTTTTTTAAGAGACTTACCGTTTCCCTGGGCACTTTTCCTTACTCAAACCGCAGCTATTAACAAGGGCTGCCCATGCAGTAAGTATTACATAGGGTAAAGATGCAGCTTGTGTATGACTGAGTGAGTTTGGTTTCAAGGATACCTAAAAAAGAATTTACCATTTTATCTTAGGGCAGAGATCTATGCAGTGATGTTTGACAAGATTATTAAAGCCTTTGATATCATAAAGCACATAAAAATACCAATTATCTACCTACATGCAAGACCATCTCTATGTTGTAAACATGCCACACTAAACTAAAGTCCTGGGGTGGGGTGTAATTTACTATGCATGTACATAGTCTACTGGGTAAGAGAATTAAAGTGTATACAAAATAGAAAAAAGCGAAGCGGCACTCACGATTCTCTAAAACCTTCTCTTGCTTTATTAGTAGCTCCTCACAGGATAAACTATATATAGCAGCATGCCATAGACAAAACTGTTTGGGCAACGGCCGTTTTGCACTACCGTGCTTCCTCCAGCCCTCAGTTGTACAACACATGCCGCAGCCATCTTCCTTTTACTCTCTTCCGAGAAAAGCGTAATGACGTAAATCACGTTGCTAGGATACACCTGCGCATGCGCATACTACATGTTGCGTCCCGTCAGATGAAAGCACTGTCTCACCCCTCCAAAAACATCCATACAGGAGACAGTGCGTTCCTCTGAACATTTCTACACACAAATCTCACAAAACAATTTTTTAAACAAATAAAGGATATTAAATTCCTATCTTAAATTAAAGGAAAACACTCAGATCATTTCGGTCATTGAGGCCTAAAGGTCTCATAGCATTAGTCAACAGTATCCACCTAGCTTCCTTCTTTAATAAAATTTTATTCCTATCTCCTCCATATTTTGGTGGGTCTACTCTTTCCAATCCCAA
Organism: Leptodactylus fallax; assembly: GCA_947044405.1. Lineage (NCBI taxonomy): Eukaryota > Metazoa > Chordata > Amphibia > Anura > Leptodactylidae > Leptodactylus > Leptodactylus fallax. Next base: position 9,600,739 of record CAMRHE010000024.1, read on the forward strand.
AAATCTAATAACACTACAATCTCCTCTATGTACTTCATGAATGTGTTCAATCAATCTCGGGCAACCAATCCCAGAGAATTAAAGTGTTAAAAGAAAAATGGGAACTCAAACAATCATTTTAATACCACCCTTAATTCGACACTTACAGTATATTTAAAAGTCAAATGTACCTTGAATACTACCCAAAATAATATTTCAGTACAAAATATGCTAGTATGCTATATGCTGCGCTATTCTGTGCTGGAAGCAACCACCACAACCAAAATCACTTCTAAAACACTTATATACTACTGTAGGGCCAACTAGTGGCATAATGAACAAACAGTGAAGGAAATAAGTATTTGATCCCTTGCTGATTTTTTGTAAGTTTGCCCACTGACAAAGATATGAACAGTCTATAATTTTAAAGGTAGGTTAATTTTAACAGTGAAAGATAGAATATCAAAAATAAAATCCAGAAAATCACATTATATAAATTTTATAAATGTATTTGCATTTTGCAGAGAGAAATAAGTATTTGATCCCTCTGGCAAACAAGACTAAATACTTGGTGGCAAAACCCTTGTTGGCAAGCACAGCAGTCAGACATTTTTTGTAGTTGATGATGAGGTTTGCGCACATGTCAGGAGGAATTTTGGTCCACTCCTCTTTGCAGATCATCTCTAAATCATTAAGATTTTGAGGCTGTCGCGTGGCAACTCGGAGCTTCAGCTCCCTCCATAAGTTTTCTATGGGATTAAGGTCTGGAGACTGGCTAGGCCACTCCATAATCTTAATGTGCTTCTTTTTGAGCCATTCCTTTGTTGCCTTGGCTGTATGTTTTGGGTCATTGTCCTGCTGGAAGACCCAGCAACGACCCATTTTTAATGTCCTGGCGGAGGGAAGAAGGTTGTCACTCAGGATTTTACGGTACATGGCTCCGTCCATTCTCCCATTGATGCGGTGAAGTAGTCCTGTGCCCTTAGCAGAGAAACACCCTCAAAACATAATGTTTCCACCTCCATGATTGACAGTGGGGACGGTGTTCTTTGGGTCATAGACAGCATTTCTCTTCCTCCAAACACGGCAAGTTGAGTTAATGCCAAAGAGCTCAATTTTTGTCTCATCTGACCACAGCACCTTCTCCCATTCACTCGCAGAATCATCCAGGTGTTCATTGGCAAACTTCAGATGGGCCTGCACATGGGCCTTTGAGAGCAGGGGGACCTTGCGGGCACTGCAGGATTACGGCGTAATGTGTTACCAATGGTTTTCTTGGTGACTGTGGTCCCAGCTGCCTTGAGATCATTAACAAGTTCCACCCGTGTAGTTTTAGGCTGATCTCTCACCTTCCTCATGATCAAGAATACCCCATGAAGTGAGATTTTGCATGGAGCCTCAGATCGATGTCGATTGACAGTCATTTTGTATTTCTTCCATTTTCTTACTATTGCACCAATAGTTGTCTCCTTCTCACCCAGTGTCTTACTTATGGTTTTGTAGCCCATTCCAGCCTTGTGCAGGTATGTGATCTTGTACCTGCCATCCTTAGAAAGCTCTTTGGTCTTGCCCATATTGTAGAGGTTAGAGTCTGACTGTTTAATTGAGTCTGTGGACAGGAGTCTTTTATACAGGTGACAATTTAAGAGAGTCGTCTTTAATGCAGGTAACGAAGTTGATTAGGAGCATCTAACTGGTCTGTAGGAGCCAAAACTCTTAATGGTTGGTAGGGGATCAAATACTTATTTCTCTCTGCAAAATGCAAATACATTTATAAAATTTATACAATGTGATTTTCTGGATTTTATTTTTGATATTCTATCTCTCTCTGTAAAAATTAACCTACCCTTAAAATTATAGACTGTTCATGTCTTTGTCAATGGGCAAACTTACAAAATCAGCAAGGGATCAAATACTTATTTCCTTCACTGTACATTTCTTCTGTCAAAATGCAATCTTGGTGCTGAGAAATTCAACTTTATTATATGCAAATAAGCTGTCCTACACAATGAGTAACAGCTTTCATTATGAACATGAATATGCTAATCACTGTCAATCGCAAATTAGGACCAATAAGACTGAGCAGAGGTTTAAAGAAACAAAAAACTAAATATTTTCCCACAAAACTATATAGTAATCTATTTAGCTGCTCCTACTTCACGACATGCTCCCTGCAGACTGAACTGCATTTTCAACAGGATAACTTCTCTCATTAAGTAGAAGTGACATTAAGGTACTGAATTTCCCCACTGTGGGACTATTAAAGGACTATTATTATTATTATTATTTCATTCATGCAGTGTGGCAAACAGAAAATGCAAAGGGGTTGCCCAGGATAAAAAAAATAAATAAATAAATAAATTAGGCCGGGGGAAGTGAAGTAAATAAATAAATAAATAAAACACCATACTCATCTGTCCCTGGTATCTCCCAGCGTGGTCCGGTCCGCTGCTCCGGTTTCTAATTCTGGAGGAAGTGTCCCCCGCACGTAACCTCTGAGGCCGCTGATTTGCCTCAGCAAAGGACATGGGACGCCACAGCTGGCAAGGACTTCTGCCACAAAAAAAAAAAAAAAAAAAAAAACCCCAAATCGGAGCAGCATAACCGAACTGCACAGGGAGGCACCAGAGCACCAAGGTGATTTTTTTTTTTTTTCTTTTCCAACTTCCCTGGCCATATATATATATATATATATATATATATATATATATTTATTATCCTGGACAACCTCTTTATAGCATTAAAGGGAATGTATCAAAAAACACAGCCCTGCAGGTAGATAGATTAGGGTCACATGAATCAAATGCTGTCTTCTCCTTGTGAATTGGTGCCCTAACATATCTATCTGCGGGGCTGGGTTGATATGCCGGGTTCTGATGATAAATTCCCCTTAAAGGGATTGGCCACTTTCAGACCAATATTAAGAGACAAATGTTATTGTTTGTATAATAAAAAGTTGTACAATTTTCCAATATACTTTCTGTAACAATTCCTCACGGTTTTCTAGATCTCTGCTTGCTATCATTCATTCTGCTTACCTCTAGTGGATAAAATTCTGACCATGGTCATGTGATGAACACACAGGTGCACAGCTCGTTACCAGGCAGATGTCTGATTACTGTGCTGTGACTATAACGAGCTGTGCACCTGTGTGTACATCACATGACCATGGTCAGAATTTTATCCACTGGGAGTAAGCAGAGATCTAGAAAACCGTGAGTAACTGATACAGAAAGTATATTGGAAAATTGTAACTTTTTATTATACAAACAATAACATTTGTCTCTTAATATTGGTCTGAAAGTGGCCAACCCCTTTAACATTAAAATAAAGTGTTGTAATCTTGACTCTTAAAAGGCTCATATGTAGATAGATGTAATATAAAGTAAGTAAAACTAACATTTTTACCTCATTAGCACTTGCAACAACAAACTCTGCAAACGTACCCTGCTTCCATGGAGGGATTGCTGCCCATACCTGTCAATGAAGCCAGTAAAGTTGGTTACCACACTTGTAGTAGAATTAGCATGTAAAGATATTTCATCACCTTCATTTCTGCATTAATTTACATGTAAATAGCTATTAACGGGGCTTTACTTGCACACTGAAGACCTATCCAATATGTGATCAGTGGGGGTCCTACAACTGGGACCACCACAAACCAGCTGGTTGAAGCAGGGCTGTGGGGTCAGAGTCGTTGAGTTTCAGTCAAGAACAATTTGGGGTGGAGTGAGAAAAAAGTTACCAACTAAAGCTTCAAAATAAAATATTAAAATTCTACAATTTTTAATATTATATAATTAATTAGATGAATAGCTTGTTTCATATTTACTTTCACAGGAATTCAATCAATAGATTATTTTATGAATTAGAGGATCTTTACTGCTTCTGACTGACCGTGGCTGTCAGCCATTTATGAAGCCCTGGTTTGAAGAGTCCGCATCACTTGAGAGCACTGCATCCTCTTCACTGCGTCGATGATGTCACATCAACTGAATACGGATAAGCTGAAATACGAAGCACAGCCCAAACGCAATGCATGGCAATATTTGTACAAACATATCTATCACACAATGGGAACTGTTTAAAACATGTAATGTTCAGATAACGGAAGTTGGGAAAAAACATAAAAACATTATGGTCAGAGATGACAAATACTGCAGATTTTCTATGTGGGTGCCTAAAATCTGAAGCAACAAAACCAAACCTAAATTATGCATTTAATGCCAAATTTATACCCTATTGTACCACATTGTAAAGGTTGAAATTCACAGTGAAAAACCACGGGTTTTTACAGTTAGGATTTCTTTGTAGTCAATGACCATGTTGACACATTTAAGAGCTGTAGACTCAGAATTGCGTCATTATTTATTTTACATGCATTAAAATAAAGAAAGGGACTATTTTAATAGCATCAATAGGGGTCTTACGTCTTGAACATCACCAATGTGACCTTTACACTGTGTTCCAAATTATTATGCAGAAAGTGTTTAGGAGTGATAAGGTAAGAATTTTTTTGTTTGTCAGTTAAACTCATTGATGGTGATGTGTGTCAGGGCTCTTTATATCACTGAAAGCAATTGCAGACACCTGTGCTAATTAGTTTGGCAGGTGTGTCCAATTAAAGGCAAGACTACTTAAGAAGGCTGTCCCACATTATTAAGCAGCCTACATTTTCAGCCAAAATGGGAAAGAAAAAGAATGTGTTGGCTGCTGAGAAGCAACAAATTGTGGAGTGTTTAGGTCAAGGCATGACTACAATCAACATTGCCAAGACACTTCATCGTGATCATCGCACAATCAAGAAGTATGTAGCTGCTTCACAGCACACACGTGTGCGTGCTGATAAGGGAAAATTGAGGACTCATCCCAACAGGCAATTACGTCAGGTTAAAAGAGCAGCTTCAAAAATGCCTTGTCATAGCAGCAGACAAGTTTTTGAAGTTGCTGGTGCCTCCAACGTCCCCCGAACAACATCCTTCAGATGTTTGCAGCTGTGCGTAAGCCATCCTGTCGACCTCCTCTATCCACTGCACACAAGCAGAAATGGCTCCAGTGGGCCAAACAATACATGAAGAGTGACTTCAAAACTGTTTTGTTCACCGATGAGTGCCGTGCAACGCTCGATGGTCCAGATGGATGGAGTGGAGGATGGCTTGTTGATGGACACCCCATGCAAAGACAGCTACGGCGCCAACAAGGAGGAGGCGGAGTAATGTTTTGGGCTGGAATCATGGGGAGAGAGATTGTCGGCCCCTTTAGGATCCCTGAAGGGGTAAAGATGAACTCCATAATGTATGTGGAGTTTCTCAAACAGCACTTCCTGCCATGGTTCAAGAAGAAGAACCATGCAATCCGCAGAAAGCGATCATTTTCATGCATGATAATGCACCGTCTCATGCTGTAAATAACACATCTGCATCTCTGGCTGCTATGGGCATAAAAGAGGACAAACTTTATGGTGTGGCCCCCATGCTCCCCTGACCTCAACCCCATTGAGAACCTCTGGAGCATCATCAAAAGGAGTGTCTATGATGGCGGGAGGCAGTTCACATCTAAGCAACAGCTCTGGGAGGGTATTCTGTCCTCATGCAAAACAATTGAAGCAGAAACCATCCAAAAACTGACAAATTCAATGGAAGAGAGAGTTCAGAAGCTTCTTTCGAACAAGGGGTCCTATGTGCAAATGTAACATCACCTCGAATAAAGTTTTGGCTTGAAAACTGTTTGATTTCAGTTTGTAATAACCTGCTAATGCTTATAATTTCACAATGACCATTTTTTTCTTCTTAATAAAAATGAAAAGGTTGCAAATTCTGCTGTGCATAATAATTTAGAACATGCATTTTGAGTGTTTATTTTTTTTTTTTTTAAATATACTGTTATCATAGGCAGTTTGTTCAAAAACCTTTCAATTATACTCGAATAGTTGATGACTGGAAAATTACAATGACTGCAATTCATATAGGTAGTTTTGGAAAATCTGAGAAAATATTATTTGCATATTAATTTGGAACACAGTGTAGTTGGCAATTTAAAAAGAAAACACTCTATAGTGTGGCAGGATTGGAAGAAATAGATGTCATACAATACAATTAGTATGCTTACTATAGGAGGTTGTACAAAGTCAGGAACATCTCTGGAATCTCAGGTCTGTAGTGAATGTGGCCATTGCTGCAACCTGCAGACCTCTCCAGCTAGCAAATCACATCTGTTGGTCGCATGGCAATACTACAATTCAGTCCTGATCAAATAAATGGGACTGAGCCCCAGCATGCGACAAATAAATGTGATTCACTGCCTGAGAAGAGGAAGTGGAGCTCTGAAAGAAAGCTCCCATTTTTCTAATCCTGGATAACCCCTTAAAAAAGAGGTCAGGCAGACTTCTAAATGCTATACAATTCTATTTTGCGAGATATACTTTTCTAGGTTTTATGTGATCCTGCTCTTGCAACATCCATTGGATTCTTACATTGTTCTGTACTTTTTGGTACCAGTGTAACCATCAAAGAAAATACTGTCTCATATACTCTGATATATGTATTTCACTTTGTGTACAGTATCACATATGAATCATGAAACCAGTTTTCTTCCATATACTTGCCTGATCTCCAGGTTTAAAGTACTGCACATTAAGTCCACATTCCATGACAGTTCCTGAAACATCTCTGCCCAAAATCAAGGGAAATTCACTGCCAGATGTCTTTATATGTAAAGGATCCCGACTCATGTTCAGACTTTTTGCTCCATAGCCACCTACAAAATAATGAAGGAAAAGGGTAAGTGGCAGATGTAATTTTCTACCTGGTTTCTGGCATTTGCTAGCAGTTTTCAAAGGGAAATTCATTCTGAGCATAGCAATACATGTTTACATGTTCGGTAAAATTCCTGCATTACAAAAACACACAGGTGCTATCATGTCATCATAGAGAAGTAGGAAATTTCACCGTTTGTCACTGTTGAGAATTTCTGGGAAGATAGCCACTAATACAATATACTGAAAATCATTTCTTCTAATTTAGTAAATCTCTCAATCCGTTTGTAGATCTGCCCTAGAAACCAGCGAAATTACAAGCACACAGGTACACCAGGTCTAGATACACCAATGGTCACCACATTCCCACCAGGTATCTTGAGAGTCCACCTGTCAGAATTTTTGGACTACCTAATGAATTAAAGGATCAGTATATAGGGCTTAAAGACAAGCATGATGATAGTCACTTACTTCTCATGTTCACGTCGATAGGATTTACACTGGCAGCATGGACTTTAATGATCACTTCATTTGGATAATGGATGATGGGAAATAACACGTTGTCATTGAAGCGCAGAACATCATTGTTTCCATATTTGTCAATGATCCAGGCTGGCATAATGGTACTCCTTCTACATGAGGAATGGATCCCTCTGTCCTTACCAGCATCTGCTATTATACTGGGTCGTCTACACAAATGTGAGAAAGATCTCCTGCACACAATATTCATGCTGCTCAGCAGAGGAGCCGTACTATATATAATATAAATGACTAGAGCTACTCTGTTCCATGCACGATTCTACAGCAATATAAGCAGGTTCATAATCCGCAGCTCCACACTCTGCTTCATGTCACTGAAACAGGAGCAAGGAAATAAAGGGAGAACCCCCGAAGGGTTAATGCTTCGTCAATGCTGAAGTGTTAGTGAACCGGCTCAAAGCACAAGTATGTTACATGTGTGACACTCTGTACCAGCCTGCCCACCCTCTGCTTCACTTCTTCACACATTCAAGTCTTGTCACCTCTATGTCCTCTATATGCGTCTGCGTTCCTAGCCTCGTTCCCGCATAGTCCAATAACACTACTGAATACTGAACTATCAACCAATCAGATACTCTCCAGTTTTCTGTCTCTTATTTGCCAACCAACACATGTCAGCTTCCTGTGGGATCACTGTTTCTCTTTATATGGTGTATATCGGGACTGTAAGGTATGCTTGGGACTAGTTTGCGGGAGGTAAGTATAACGCATTGAAATAATAAAGAATTTTAGTCTGTTTGGTTTGTTTTCCATTACTACAGCTGTTGTTTTTATACTTTATTTACTACAGTGTTTTGGTTTAGGCTACTGTAAAATGAAGACAGATATAAGATATACATAAGATTACACAGCCACTTGTCTCACCCATATACAGATAGAAAGATGGGTTCCATATAACAGGTGTTTGCTGTGTGCAGTATAAAGTAGTGACAGACCCTGTTATTTCATTGGTGTGTTACTTACTTGTCAATATGGTGTTGTTTTCATAATATCACAGTTTACCAGGTGCGATTTGAGTATTGTGTGCCATATTCTTCGTATTCATGAGGCCACAGGACTAACCCCTATCGCTGCTTGATCACTTTTATCCTATGCAGAGAAATGGGTAGAAAGCTGTCAAGCTACAGAGGAAGCCAACAGATCACCTATTCAAGAAATCCTAGCTCATAGCATTTGGCTCACACAACATCTGATAACTTGGGATTTTATCACATCTACACCATAGTGACATCTGACACACCGCTGAAATCAGGGTAGATAAACTATGCATCAGAATTCTGGCGTACTTTGTGCCAAAAAAAACTGTCGTACATACTTTACACCTCATTTTCTATGTGTTAGACACTTTCTAAATGTTTGTGTACCTTGTACAACATGTGGACAGAGCTTGGTGAAAAGGGATGTAGTTTACTATGCTAAACGGTGAGCCAACATTGTGCCACAATTTCAGCCACTACCCCACAAAAATAAGCCAATTAATAGTTTGTGTAAAGTTAGATTAGGTGATCTAAAACTGTGCCAGATTTTCAGCAGCATTAGGCACTTGAGAAAATCTGGTACAGGTTAAGACTGCCTAGTGTAATTTTACACTGTCTAAAAGTTAGACCTTTTATCTGCCCCAGGGTGTCTGTCAGTACTTCATGCTGTCTTCAGATAGGACAGCATAAACCTGGTTATAGATTCCCTATAACGGAAGCTGCCATTGCTTGAACCTTTTTACATAACACAGGTGCGCATAAGTCCCATCAATAATAAAATAATACCTCAATTATATTAGCCAACTATCAATCCCATACCATGCCAAAGTAATAATACTGCCAATTACTAAAAATACTACCATGTCTATGTAATATGGTTATACAGTAACCAAATAATATGACAGATCATAATATACCTTATGTACACAGATAGTAAACGCTACTTATACTAGAGAGTACGTTATTGCATTGAAAAGCTTTGCATAGAATATTTAGGTAGAAAAAGACCTCATGATCCATCTAGTTTGCCCTTATTACCATTTTATCAGGTATGCTTAAATTCACTTACTGTAAGGCCCCATGCACATAACTGTAATTTTATCCGCAAGTGCAGACCCATACATTTCTGCAGTGTTTTCAGACCATAGAAGGGTATGCAAATTATGAAGAATGTTCTATATTTGTCTGCATTTGCGGCACATACCAGTGAAGGGAATCATACAGGATCCCTGTTTGTGAATGACTTTAGGGAGCGTTCACACTACCGTTGGTGTCCGTCAGTAGTGTCCGTTGCTATTGTCCGTTACAAGATTTTAGCAACGGACACTAGTTGAACCGTCAGAAATCCGTTAAAATTTCCATTCATTTCAATGGGTTTTTATATTGTGTCCGTTAGTGTCCGTTTGTGTCCATTTACACCAAATCCGTCAGAAGTTCATTATTTTTTCGCGGACAAAAAATCCTACATGCAGGACTTTTTGTCCGTTTGAAAAAAACGGATTCTTGACGGACAGCAAATGTCCGTTATTTTTTTAACATTGAGGTCTATGGCTAACGGACTTATAACGGACAGTAACTGATAGCCATCAGTTACTGTCCGTTATTTTATGTCCGTTTACTTTCCCTGCGCATGCTCAGAAAGGAGAAACAAACAAACAAAAAAAAAAAACTAACAGTGTTAGAGGACATTTCGTGTCCTCAGGCACATGCGGTTTTACATACCGCTAGAAAGCCGACAGCGCGCTGAATTCAGCGCACTGCCGGCTTTCCGGTATGTGCCCCGGGGCTGGAGATATCGGCGGTGTAAGTTACATGTTTTACTGTTAGAAGGGCGCTGCGAGGAACTCCCTCCCTGACACTTCTCTTCGTTCATAGACTTGTACTGAGGGGGCGTTCCTCACAGCTTGAGTGTCATCGCTGGGCTGTGAGGAACGCCCCCTCTCTCTGTTCTCGTCTATAGTGCTGTACTGTCAGAGGAACTCCCTCCCTGACACTTCTCGTTCATCCATAGCGCTGGACTGAGGGGGCGTTCCTCACAGCTGAGCGTCATCGCTGGGCTGTAAGGAACGCCCCCCTCTCTCTGTACTCGTCTATAGCCCTGTACTGTCAGAGGGGGCGTTCCTTACAGCCCAGCGATGACGCTCAGCTTTGAGGAACGCTCCCTCAGTACAAGTCTCTGAACGAAGAGAAGTGTCAGGGAGGGCATTCCTCGCAGCGCCCTTCAAACAGTAAAACATGTAACTTACACCGCCGATATCTCCAGCCACGGGGCACATATCAGGAAAGCCGGCAGCGCGCTGAATTCAGCGCGCTGTCGGCTTTCTAGCGGTATGTGACATGAAAGGTCCTCTTTAAAAAACGGACACTACCTGATGCTAACATCAGGTAGTGTCCGTTATGATAGGTGTCCGTTTTTGTTTTTTTTAACGGACACCTTCATAACGGACTCCAACGGTAGTGTGAACCCTGCCTTACTGATGCAATATGGACATGTTTATTTGCAGATCAGTATTTGCAGACCATAAATTGAATACAATCGTGTACATGAGGCCTAAATTCCCCAACTACATCTGCTGGAAGATTGTTCTAAGCCTCAACTATTCTTTCAGCGAAATGTCCTGACTTTGCTTTTGATCTTCCCCCTGACTTACAGTGTGTGTGTATATATATATATATATATATATATATATATATATATATATATACTTTTGAACGATAGTGTATTTCACATTGGCTGTCTTCCATCCTTGACGAACACTATGTTTATCGAGTCCCTTGACTTTTTCTGAGGTGAGAACAGAGACACTTGTTCTTTTCGCCAAAATCTCTGCTCATTGTCATTGACTGGAATTATGTTGTTGGCATTCAGATGTGGTATTTTAATACAATTCCAATTTTCTCCAATGCATTCAGTCCCTGTAGCTGAACTGCCTGGACTATATAGGCTTACTGAAAGAAACAGGAAATTTGGGCTGTTGACATATAATGGCCTAGAGTGATTGTATCCCCCGACTATGATAAATATTAAGTTTCTATAGATATTAAATCTCTGGATGTTTCCACTTGCTGATCACAAGCAGGCTTGCTGAAATAAAAAGAATATTAGAAAATTTGTGAACTTTTTATTGTGCAGTGTGTAAGGAGTTATGTACATAAACTTGGAGTACTTTTATAATGTTTTATCTTGTTTTACACAGGCAGCTGTTGCCTTTAGAGTTGGACAACTGACCCCTACAGAGTTATGCCAGAAATGTCTTTCTTTCATTAAGGAAACATCGTTTCTCAATGCTTACATAACTGTAACTGAAGAAGTTGCCCTAAAACAGGCAGCAGAAGCAGACAATCGCTTTAAAGAAGGTAGAGTTTAATAGCAAGAAGGGAAAAGATTATATAGAACCCTTATGCCGACTACTAGTATTTTCTTCTACAGTTTTATAAAAAGTGCACTTGAAAAGTCACAAATCCAAGAAACGTTATGCTTCTTTTTCTGTGGAAAAATTGTATTTCCTAATAATAATAAATAATAATAATAATAATACATTTTATTTATATAGCACCAACATATTCTGCAGCACTTTACAAATTGTAGGGTTCAAGTACAGACAAAATGTGACAATACAGAGTGATAGTCAACTCACACAATGGGACTGAAGGTCCTGCTCGCAAGAGCTTACAATCTATGAGGTAGAGGGGGTGACACAAGAGATAGCATGGACAACATTGGAGGTAGCATTTCTTTTCTAGTGGTCCAGCCGTTTTTGTGATAAAGGTTATTTTCATTACAAATATAATTAAAGCTGTATGAGCCGTCACTAGTCAGTGTCCTTTTATGTGCAGGTGGTGCCTGGACATATAAGATTACAGTCCTATATGTATTTCATAATAATAATACATTTTATTTATATAGCACCAACATATTCTGCAGCACTTTACAAATTGTACGGGAACAGTAGAGGGTTAGTTTTAGGGATTCTAACTGCGGAAGGGTTTAGATTAGGAATTGTGATAGACTTGTCTGAAAAAGTGTGTCTTTAGGATGCCCTTGAAGTTGTAGAAATTGTGAGTTAATCTGATTGTCCAGGGTAGAGCATTCCAGAGAAGTGGTGCGACTCGGGAGAAGTCTTGGATACGCAAATGGCACCATGTAAGATTTAATACAAAATATTTCAAAACAAAATTTTTTTGTTTTGCATCACCATACTCTGACATCCATAATGTTGTCATATTTCCATCTACATAGCTGTGTAAGGGTTCTTAGTGTGCAGAACAAGGTGTTGTTTTTCAGTTGATACCATTATGGGGGTAGCAGGTAATAATAAATAATCAGTTCACTTTGTCTGCATATGTTGCCCTGGGTGCATGGTCATTTCTTGCACACTGAATCAAATCACATATAAAGTCCAGCACTGGACTTTATATGCATTATGGGTGCACATTTGACTTTTTGCTCACTTTTTTTCAACTTTTTTTGGGGGGTAGAAGTGACCCAAAAAGTTTGTACATGTTTTTTTTTTTTTTCCATTATGGTGTTGTAATAATTTTTTTTTTTATAACAAATATTTTATTTGTTTTTTGAGATTACAGGGATACAATAACAGACTGGGCATATGTAATTTGGTGTTGAAATATGTTAACAGTTTGGGCATTATTAATGTGATGATACCTATTATGTTTTTTTGTGTTTTGTAAACTAAGGAAAGTGGTTTCAATTTTAATTTATTTTTGGTTTCTTTAACTTTATTTTTCATCCTCCTAGGAGGTCACTTACACAATATGCTGCAATATTTCTGTGAGAAAGCCAACTATATAAAGAAATGAATTAGTTTAACTTAACCATTTAAATCACATTTTTTTGGATGTACTCGAGTATACCTGCTTCATGTACCTTTCTCAAGACTCTCAATTGTGTATCTTATATATATATATCTTACTTACAGGTAAGCCCCTTGGTGTTTTAGACGGAATTCCTATTGCAATTAAAGACAATTTTAGCACCAAAAATATAGAGACAACATGTGCATCAAGAATGCTGAAAGGTAAATATATTTTATATCACCTATAGATATGAAAAGGTGTATTTGTAAGGCTACATACATCCTAACCCGTGCACATATGGCCCCCTACATGGATCTGTGATGTACACTGGCTTTCAAAAGTATTCATACCCCTTGAACTTTTTCACATTTTGTCACCTTACAACCATTAACTTAAATGTATTTTATTGAGATTTTAAGTGACAGACCAACACAAAGTAGCAGATAATTGTGAAGTGGAATGAAAATGATACATGGTTTTAATCAAATAAAAATCTGAAAAGTGTGACGTGCAAAAGTATTTAGCCCCCTGTACTCTGATACCCCTAAATAAAATCCAGTGCAATCCATTGCCTTCAGAAGTCACAGTATAAATACACCTGTTCTGTGAAGGCCTCAGTGGTTTGTTAGAGAACACTAATGAACAAAAAGCATCAAGAAGACCAAGGAACTCACCAAACAGGTCAGAGATAAAGTTGTAGAGAAGTTTAACCCCTTAACGACCCAGGGCGTAATAGTATGTCCTGAGTCGCATGACGATGTATGGAGAGCGCTCAGGAGCTAAGCGTTCTCCATACACCGCGGGTGCAGGCTGTATAATACAGCCAGGACCCGCCGCTAACAGCAGCGATCGGTGCCTGCACCGATCACGGCTGTTAACCCTTTAGATGTCGCGGTCAAACGGGACCGCGGCGTCTAAATTGCGCAGCCGCCATGGGCGCCGCCATTTTTACCTGATCGCCGCCCTCCAGAACGTCATCGGAGAGCGGCGATTGGTTGCCATGACAGCGGGGAGCCTATTGAAGGCTCCCAGGCCTGTCATTACATTAGAGCTATTACACGATGCCAGAGGCATCATCTAATAGCAGTGAAGGCATTTTGCTATTCACTGCGATACAGTAGTATCGCAGTGAATAGTATGATCGATCAGACTCCCTAGGTTTCAAGGTCCCTAGGGAGTCTGATCATACAAGTAAAAATATAAAAAAAAAAGTTTTTAAAAGTATGAAAAAAATTAAAAAAAAACCCCACAAAAGTTCAAATCACCCCCCTTTCCCTAGATCAGATATAAAAGTAAATAAACAAAAGTAAGCATAAACACTTTAGGTATCCCTGTGCTCCAAAACACCCCAACTATTAAAATATTAAAATATTTATCCCATACGGTGAACGGCGTAGCGGGGAAAAAAAAATCAAAATGGCCAAATAGCGTTTTTTTCAACACTTTGTCTCCTATAAAAAATTTAATAAAAAGTGATCAAACCATCAGATCTTTCCCCAAATGGTATCAATAAAGACGTCATGTTGTCCCACATAAAAAGACGCCTTACCCAGCTCCATACATGTAAATATGAAAAAGTTACAGGTGACACAATATGGCGACGCAACATTTTTTTTTCTATTTAGCAAAGTTTTTAATTTTTTAAAAGGTATCAAAACATTACAAATACTATATAAATTTGGTATCGCCGTGTTCGTACTGACCCGCAGAATACATGTCATTTTTACCACACAGTGAATGCTGTAAAAATTAAACTCATATGAATTTGGCGCAAATGCAGTTTTTCTCCAATTGCACCTCATTCTGAATTTTTTTCCAGCTTCCCAGTACATTGCACAGCATATTGAATAGTGACATTACAAAGTACAATTTGTTTCGCAAACAATAAGCCATCATGTGACTCTGTGAACTGAAAAATGAAAAAGTTATGGCTCTTGGAATGTGGGGAGGGAAAAACGAAAATGCAAAAACAAAAAATGGCCCGGTCATTAAGGGGTTAAAGCAGGGTTAGGTTATAAATACATATCCCAAGCTTTGAGCATCCCAAGGAGCACTGTTCAATCCATCATCCAAAAATGGAAAAAGTATTTTACAACTGCAAACCTACGAAGACATGGCCGTCTACCTAAACTAACAGATTGAGCAAGGAGAGCACTGGTCAGAGAAGCAGCCAAGAGGCCCATGGTCACTCTGGAGGAGCTGCATGAATCCACAGCTCAGGTGGGAGAATCTGTCCACAGGACAACTATAAGTCGTGCGCTCCACAAATCTGGTCTTTATGGAAGAGTGGCAAGAAGAAAAAGTTGAAAGAAAGACATAAGAAGTGCCGTTTGCAGTTTGCCACAAGCCATATAGTAGACACAGCAAACGTGGAATAAGGAGCTCTGGTCAGATGAGACCAAAGTTGAACTTTTTGACCTAAAAGCAAAGCGCTATGTGTGGCGGAAAAGTAACGCTGCTCATCACCCTGAACACACCATCACCACTGTGAAACATGGTGGTGGCAGCATCATGCTGTGGGGATGCTTTTCTTCAGCAAGGACAGGGAAGCTGGTCAGAGTTGATGGGAAGATGGATGGGGCTAAATACAGGGCAATCCTGGAGGAAAACCTATTGGAGGCTGCAAAAGACTTGAGACTGAGAAGGAGATTCACCTTCCAGCAAGCCAATGACCATAAACATACCAGAGCCAAAGCCAGAGCTACAGTGAAATGGTTTAGATCAAAGAATATTCATGCGTTAGAATGGCCCAGTCACAGTCCAGACCTAAATCCCATTGAGCATCTTTGGCAAGACATGAAAATTGCTGTTCATAAACGCGCTCCATCCAATCTGGCTGAGCTTGAGCTATTTTTCAAAGAATGGGCAAAAATCTCAGTCTCTTGATGCGCAAAGCTGATAGAGACATAAACCAAAAGACTTGAAGCTGTAATTGCAGCGAAAGGTGGCTCTACAAAGTATTGATATAGGGTTCTGAATACTTTTCAGGTTTTTATTTGATTAAAATTTTGAAAACCATTTTCATTCCACTTCACAATTACCTGCTACTTGGTCTATCACTTAAAATCTCAAGAAAATACATTTATGTTTGCGGCTGGAAGGTGACAACATGTGAAAAGGTTCAAGGGGTATGAATACTTTTGCAAGCCACTGTAACTGACAAAATTTGTTTCTTATTATTTTCCCCAGGTTACATTCCTCCATATAATGCCACAGTTGTTCAGAGACTTCTTGATGAAGGAGCCGTACTTATGGGAAAAACAAATCTGGATGAGTTTGCTATGGGGTAAGTCTGCATTCTTGGATAGAATCTTGCATGGCTTGTAATCTTTAGGTTTAACTAAAGGTTTTTAGGTTTTAATCTTTAAGTTTAATTAAGTTTGCAATTAATATTTTATCGTGCTAATGCTCTAAAAATAATAGTCCTTTAATAATAGTCCTTTAATAGTCCCACAATGGGGAAATTCAGTGTGTTACAGCAGCAAAGATAAGCAGATACAAATACAAATACAACATGTACAGGAATGTTCCAAGGTGAGAGGCATTACATTAATAGCAGACAGACAGATAGGACGTAGCAGAGGGGGGGGGGGGGATTTAACAGGCAGAGAGATATTTCAGTTCTCTGTGTGTAATGATCTCCGCTTAGGTCGGTGTTGGTTGTACAGCCTAACCGCGGTGGGGAGGAAAGACTTCTGATAGCGCTCCTTCTCACACCTAGGGTGGAGCAGTCGGTCACTGACAGTACTGCTCAGCGCGATCACAGTCTCATGCATGGGATGGGACTTCTTCTTCTGCATGGAGCTCACCACGGACAGTATCCTTCTGTCACCCACCACCTGCACTGGGTCCAGTGGGCTCCCCAGGACAGAGCTGGCCTTTCTAATCAGCTTGTCAAGTTTATTTCTATCCCTGGTTGATATACTGCTCCCCCAGCAGGCCACTCCAAAGAAGATGGCTGATGCCACTACCGAGTTGAAGAAAGTTCTAAGAAGTGCCCCCCGGATTCCAAAGGCTCTCAGTTTCCTAAGCAGGTAGAGCCTGCTGTGGCCCTTCCTGTACAGGGCCTCCATATGATCTGCCCAGTCCAGCTTATTATTAAGGAGCAAACCCAGGTACTTATAGGTGTTCACAATCTCGATGCCCGTCCCCAGGATGTCCACTGGTTTAGGAGGGCTTCTGCCTTTGCGGAAGTCCACCACCATCTCCTTGGTCTTCCCCGCGTTAATCTTCAGGTGGTTCCGGTGGCACCAGTCCACAAAGTCCTGGTTCAGTTCTCTGTACTCCCTGTCATCATCATCTGTGATGAGACCCACTATTGCAGAGTCGTCAGAATACTTCTGTAGGTAGCAGCTGGATGAGTTGCACCTAAAATCTGCAGTGTACAGTGTGAAGAGGAAAGGGGCGAGAACCGTACCCTGAGGTGCCCCCATATTACAGATCACGGTACCTGACACACAGTCTCGGGCTCTCACGTATTGAGGTCGATTTGTGAGGTAGTCTAGGATCCAGTTGGAGAGGTGGTGGTCCACTCCAGCAAGGCCCAGCTTGTCCCTCAATAACCTGGGCTAGGTAAATATTTAACCCTTTAGTGACTGGCCTTGCTGACCAAACCAATTTTTCCGTTTTTCCGTTGTTACATACCAAGGATTATAGCTTTTTTTTAAAAAAAATTTCCATCTGCGTAACTGTTTTTTTTTTTTTTCAGGACAAGTGATAGTGTTTAATGCGCTATTTTGAGGTAGATATACCTAATTTATTAACTTTAATAACACTTTTTTCCATTGCCACTTCTTAAGACCCATAACTTTATTTTTTGGTTAACAGTATTGTGCAAGGGCTTTTTTTATTCTTATTTCAATGCTGCATCAGTGCGTACCCCCTGTGGTACGTATACCGCTCCCTGAGAACCATTGTTGCTAAGAACAGGCAACCACTGGTGTCTATGGTCTGGTGAAATCGTGGCAACACATGGATATTTGTTTACGGCAATTTTGTCGTACGACCATGTTAACACTGAGAAATATGGTTTATGTATAGGCTGTATTTCTAGGTCCAACCGCAGCTGAAATAATAATATATTTTTATGCTGTAGCTCTACTGTCCTGCACTTACAGGATCATGTAAGTACAGAACATTAGTGCACATAAAGTAATGGTGCTTTCATTAAAGTAATGTTTTCATTATTTTTATTGATTCGTTCAAAGAGTCATAATTTCCATTACATTCTACAAAACTGTATGGAGGATAGATGTAGTTTGCATGGCAGTATTTTGGGGTACCCATCATTTATCAGTTAACTCTTATCAATTTTTTTTTTGGGTGGGAGGTGGAAATGGGGGAAAGAAAATGTGTATTTATGCCATTATTTTTGTTTTATTTTTTCTAATACTAGGATCTGTGCAACAACATAAATATTATAACTTTATTCAGAGAGTTGGGATGATTATGGCGGGTTATAAATGTACCGTATACAGTTTTGTGTTTTAATTGTTTGCTCAATAAATATGTATGCTTGATTTGAAGAAGAAATCATTTTTGTGTCTCTGGTCCACATTCAGAGACTATTAACTTTTTTTTTTTTTTTTTTTATCAAAGTTGTGTGAGGACCAGTTCCTTTTGTTTTTTTTGTATGACAATTTGTACAGACAATAATTTTACAGGGAAAAGTTGAAATAAACAGCAATTTTGCTTCTGTTTTTGCATTTTTTTTTTTTTTTTGCCCCGCCATACTATTGATGTATTGTTATGATTGCGGCAGTATGGAATTTCTGAGTCTGTTTCTATTTTCAATTTAAATTTTCTATATATTTTTGTTTTTCTATATAAAACATGATTTTTCTGTATTTTTAATATGCCCACTAGAGGACTAGAAGATGTGATGTCAGGCAGGCACATGGCACACATTACAGTGTCCATCCTAATATACTGATTAGCAGCACTTGCCTTGTATAGAGGTTAGACTGCGCAGTGCAGCATAGAACAAGTTGTCGCTGGATCATTTGTACACCACAACAAACTGCCATGGTTATGAAGAACAAAGATGGTCCAATGCGCTATTAGATGGATGTCTCTAATGCCCTGATGGCTAACCTATGACACGCGTGTCACAGGTGACACGCTGAGATGTTTTTGCTGACATGCAGCAAGCTGACAGCATCTAGAGGTGGGGCAACTTTCCTGCATCCCGCTGAGAGTGCGCATCTCTCCTGCTTCATAGTCAGAGCACAGCACTAATGGCGGCCATATTTCCTCCATTAGAGAAGTTGGTTGTTAGGGTTTTAGGGCGTTAGGCAGTGAAGCCAGAACTAAATTTACTGCAGAATGGCACCCAGACAGCTGGGAACACTAGAACTGTGTTCCACAGTTGCCCTGTCAGCGTCAGACAATTCAAGTCCATTCCAGTGACTTCTGGGGGATAGGAGAGTCATCTCAGGTGTGTGTGTTCCTTAGACCCCAGCCATTAAAGCCCCTATCAAAATCTCACCCTGCTGCCAGTGTACCCCAAAACAGTTACCGCTCAGCAATACTAGGAGAAGAGAACACCCATCAGAGACAGTTAACTCTGCCAAGACCTCACTATGCTGAGCATGAGAATCTGGAAAGGAATCGCTTGGAGATTGAAGAGAAGTGCCACTATGAACAAGAAATTTGGAGTGCTTGGAACCAATTACCGGACACTTTTAGCACCCTGAAAAATCTAGCGATGGCTTTAATCACAATTTTTGCCTCTACATACTTTTCTCTAAGACCTTATTCTCAGCGTTAAATAATATTAAAACCAATAAAAGAAACCGACCGACAGATGAAGTTAGTAGCGCTTGCTTGGGCTTGAAGTGTACAAATTAGCAACCTTCAATTGAAGATTTAGCAAATGAAATTCAGCAACAAAAAGTCACTAAGCGGTAAGGTAAAGAATTATTTGTTTTTGCTTTATTAATAAATACAGTGCATATATGAAAAATATAACTTATTGTTATTAGAGCGACAAATATTACAAAATTATGGATTTTTCTAGAAGTGATACACCACCCGAGTTATGCTAGTTTTTTTTTTTATGAATTTTGACACACCGAGCTCAAAAGGTTGGCCATCACTGCTCTAATGTATTGGCCATTCAATGTATGTCCATGACAGCGTGAGACAGAACCAGCTAGAGTGTCTCTCTTTTTACTTGGGCCTGGTAGTTGGCTGTCATGGTATACAGTGCCTTGCGAAAATATTCGGCCCCCTTGAACTTTTCAACCTTCTGCCACATTTCAGGCTTCAAACATAAGGATATAAAATTTTAATTTTTTGGTGAAGAATCACAACAAGTGGGACACAATCGTGAAGTGGAACAAAATTTATTGATTATTTTAAACTTTTGTAAAAAATAAAAAACTGAAAAGTGGAGCGTGCAATATTATTCGGCCCCTTTACTTTCAGTGCAGCAAACTCACTCCAGAAGTTCAGGGAGGATCTCTGAATGATCCAATGTTGTCGGAAATGACTGATGATGATAAATATAATCCACCTGTGTGTAATCAAGTCTCCGTATAAATGCACCTGCTCTGTGATAGTCTCAGGGTTCTGTTTAAAGCGCAGAGAGCATCATGAAGACCAAGGAACACACCAGGCAGGTCCGTGATACTGTTGTGGAGAAGTTTAAAGCCGGATTTGGATACAAAAAGATTTTCCAAATTTTAAACATCCGAAGGAGCACTGTGCAAGCGATCATATTGAAATGGAAGGAGTATCAGACCACTGCAAATCTACCAAGACCCGGCCGTCCCTCTAAATTTTCATCTCAAACAAGGAGAAGACTGATCAGAGATGCAGCCAAGAGGCCCATGATCACTCTGGATGAACTGCAGAGATCTACAGCTGAGGTGGGAGAGTCTGTCCATAGGACAACAATCAGTCGTACACTGCACAAATCTGGCCTTTATGGAAGAGTGGCAAGAAGAAAGCCATTTCTCAAAGATATCCATAAAAAGTCTTGTTTAAAGTTTGCTAACAAGCCACCTGGGAGACACACCAAACATGTGGAAGAAGGTGCTCTGGTCAGATGAAACCAAAATCGAACTTTTTGGCCACGATGCAAAACGATATGTTTGGCGTAAAAGCAACACAGCTCATCACCCTGAACACACCATCCCCACTGTCAAACATGGTGGTGGCAGCATCATGGTTTGGGCCTGCTTTTTTTCAGCAGGGACAGGGAAGATGGTTAAAATTGATGGGAAGATGGATGGAGCCAAATATAGGACCATTCTGGAAGAAAAACTGTTGGAGTCTGCAAAAGACCTGAGACTGGGATGGAGATTTATCTTCCAACAAGACAATGATCCCAAACATAAAGCAAAATCTACAATGGAATGGTTCACAAATAAACGTATCCAGGTGTTAGAATGGCCAAGTCAAAGTCCAGACCTGAATCCAATCGAGAATCTGTGGAAAGAGCTGAAAACTGCTGTTCACAAACGCTCTCCATCCAACCTCACTGAGCTCCAGCTGTTTTCCAAGGAAGAATGGGCAAGAATTTCAGTCTCTCGATGTGCAAAACTGATAGAGACATACCCCAAGCGACTTGCAACTGTAATCGCAGCAAAAGGTGGCACTACAAAGTATTAACTTAAGGGGCCGAATAATTTTGCACGCCCCACTTTTCAGTTTTTTTATGTTTTACAAAAGTTTAAAATATCCAATAAATTTTGTTCCACTTCACAATTGTGTCCCACTTGTTGATTCTTCACCAAAAAATTAAAATTTTATATCCTTATGTTTGAAGCCTGAAATGTGTCAAAAGGTTGAAAAGTTCAAGGGGGCCGAATACTTTCGCAAGGCACTGTAGTTAGTTTACTGATATAATAAGGGACAAGTATTTATCCCTTCTGCCATATCAGAATGGGGTAACTCAAAAATCCAGGTGGTGGAGAATGAATGAAGAGATGGTCACTACTAAAAAGATGAATAAAGAGAAATTTACATAGATGTTTAGATCTCAGATTGACACAAGTAATTACATGTCACTACGTTTTGTCTCCATAGCCTTTTTATCTCATATAAATTTTGGTACATGGGTGCTTTCCACCCATGTACAAATCCCACGTTATGGTTACTTTTATTCTCAGCATTATAGCGATACAAGTGAGCTGAAGTACGCTTATTTAGTACTGTTATACATGGGAAAGTGCAAAGAATATTTTGTGAGATAAAGTAAGAAGAAAACTAGCGTTTTTCCTGATAAAAAACCTTTAGTCTCATCTGTCCCCCCCCCAATAAAATAAAATATTTGACCAAAAAAAAAAGTTAAACAATGACATTAAAAGAGTAGTTTTCCTGTTGACATTTAGGCATCCAAAGGCCATAGTTTTGAAAGGGTTAATGTACTGGTTTGATAGGAATTCTTTTTTTGTATCTGTATATTAAGCTTGCTCGCTTTAGTAGCACAATAGGGCTATATTTTGTTAGTTTAAGCAGTAGTTTATTTTGCTATTATTAACATGAAGTCTATATGAAAAGCGTGTCCACTGTAATGGTTTTCATGCACCTGCATTCTAGTGTTGATAAATAAAGAGGCAGCTGCTCTGCAAGCTCATGAATGGATAATAATGTACTTAAGTACACTGTGACCACAATCTACGTTCATTGCTCTGAGAAACGAGATTTGATACTTGCTATTAAAATCCCCAGAACTTTAGAACAGCAAACTGAACTGGCTTATCTTGTTCCATGAGAAAGCAGACTTGTCAATACTTTATGAGAAATGCTCTCCCTTCTGAGAAAGGTAACATGTATTTCTTCCATGCTTTACACAAGATTTCAGGTCTGGTCACGAGCTCCTCTATGCCAAAACTTGATGTTTATAGTGATCTCAATCAGTGGCAGGCAACCAATTTTAGTTTATTGTATGTGTGGCTATATATTTTTAATAGGAATTTTATTAAGGCTTTTTGCACACTTCATTTAATCCTTTAGGTAATAGAAATATACATGGGAAGACTTCCCAACTTATACCTCCAGTGTATGTCATTTTATATAAATACAGTGGCATATGTCACCCATTAACTCTTACTGTAAAAATCGAGATCCATTGTGTGTACCACTGCACACATCGTCCTTATGTTGGCCATGTTCCCATTTTCCCTTTCTTTTGCTGCTGTGTGTGTGTGTGTATATATATATAGAAAAGAGTGTGTTTCCGTAGCCGAAATCCTGTATTTTAGAACTACTTCAGAGTTCTACTAAACATGGGATAAACAAGTCACTTGCAATTCTGCAATTCCAGAAAACCTGATTGAATCCCTATTACTGAAACCAGGGTTTTTCTGTCATGATTTATGGCTGTGATCTAGGGAAATTTCCATGGTATAGTCCTCCCCATTAAGTACTGTAATTACATGACCTTTATAGTGTAAGACAGGGGTCTCCAAACTACGGCCCGCGGGCCGCATCCGGCCCCCGGAGGCCATTTACCCGGCCCGTGTCGCAATTTCCTTGTGTTATTTCAATTGTGAGCGCACAGGCGCTTACAATTGAAATAACTCGCAGAGTGCTACACGGGAAGTCTCGTTCCTGTGTAGACGCTCGGCGCTCGTCGTCCGGACCTAGAATGATCACGTCATGACGCACGACGTGCTCATCTAGGCCTTACAGCCGAAGACAGAGGAGCCGGGAGCACAGCGCGGGAGCGGCTGCAGTGCTAGGTAAAGTATATTTTCACTTTTTTTTTTTTTTTACTGGGCATGGAGGGGGATCAGAGAGCTGGATCTATATGGGGGATTGATGGGACCTATATGGGGGAGAGCTGGACCTATATGGGGGAGAGACCTGGACCTATATGGGGGAGAGACCTGGCCCTATATGAGGGAGAATGCATGGGACCTATATGGGGGGGCATGGGACCTATATGGGGGAGACTGCATGGGACCTATATGGGGGAGACTGCATGGGACCTATATGAGGGGGGCACTGCATGAGACCTATATGGGGGAGACTGCATGGGACCTATATGAGGGAGACTGCATGGGACCTATATGGGAGAAGAGCATGGGACCTATATGGGGGGGCATGGGACCTATATGGGGAGGCATGGGACCTATATGGGGGAGAGAGCATGGGACCTATATGGGGGAGACTGCATGGGACCTATATGAGAGGGGCATGGGACCTATATGGGGGAGACTGCATGGGACCTATATGGGGGAGACTGCATGGGACCTATATGAGGGAGACTGCATGGGACCTATATGGGGGAAGAGCATGGGACCTATATGGGGGGGCATGGGACCTATATGGGGGAGAGAGCATGGGACCTATATGAGGGAAAGAGCTGGACTTATATGGGGGCAGAGTGCTGGACCTATTTGCGGGAAGAGAGAAGCACATTTCAGAGGTGCACTGTGCTGTATTTGTATGTATATCTCATTAGCCAAAAGCAGGCCCATACTTCACATTGAAATAATGGTGAGTTTGTTGACTTAAATTTACTATTTCTTTATTTTGAATGTTGTATTTGTTCCCTTTTTGTTTTACTTTAAATTGAGATACGTGTAGTGTGCATAGGGATTTTCATAGTTTTTCTTATAGTCCAGCCCTCCAACGGTCTGAGGGACAGTGAACTGGCCCCCTGTGTAAAAAGTTTGGTGGCCCCCTGTGTAAAAAGTTTGGGGACCCCTGGTGTAAGAAATGGAGGGACATCATATTTGTATAGTGTCATAATGGAGCATCAAAAGAAGAATGGACCTCTTTGAAACGGGGAGCACGAGGAGGAGGAACATGGATAAAGGAATATTATATTTTAAAGGATTATTGCCTTTAGTGTCCTATTCACTATGACAATATTGGATTGCTCTACTAAATAGGTGCAAATCATACACCCTGGGGAGGTAGTGAATGTGGCTCTTTCCATTGTAGTTTATGGGAAATGTGAAATGCTTGGCTCCTTCTGTAGAGCTCATTGATTATAGCTGCAACTTATGCATGGCCACTTCAACCCTTTTTCTCTGACGTGCCCCATTCTCCAGATAAGTGAAAGCTCCAGAAATTAAACCCTCACTTAGACATTTATAGTATATATCGTCAGCATGTCTCAGATAAGAATATCCTTTTAAATATTATTTCAATACTTGAGGGTACTGCAATCTAACAATCTGGCCCTTGGACCCAAAGTTGTTGCGTAACCCTGCCTTTTGATGACCAGGGTATAACGGTCATGGTCTTAGTCACATTGTACACAGAATGTGATTTTATTCATATATGGTATGGGGAGCAGGGCTGTGAAGTCGGAGTTGGAAAAAGTTACAACTCCGGCCTCAAAATAAAATGATTAATTATGTTATACAATTATTGATATTGTATAAGTAGTCAGATTGGTTTTAGTAATTTGTTGCATATTTATTTTTACTAGCTTCCTTCATGCATCTGAGGAGTTTTGCAACTCCTGGCTGACAACGATTGTCAGCTATTTATGAAGGACTCTAATTGGGGTCAGATCTTGATTCTGAGTTGGGCTTTGGAAAAATAGAGAAATTGGAGTCCGAGTCAGTGCTTTGGCTTACCGACTCCACATACTTCATGGGGAGGGGGTCAGTTCCAGCTATAATGTGGGCACCTCTTGAGTGGCAGCCTTTTACAGCAGCTCTGAGTCTTTCTCTTCTTTTCCTTTCTTTGTTTTGTCTTATCACTCTACGTAAGGGGCATTCTTTTTGCACTATGAAGAACCATATGAGGACTTGGAATTGGACCTTTGTGATATTTTTTGTTTGTTTTGTTGTGCTTCAAATGGGAACTATTGTGTCTGCAGACCCTGCATGTGGCCAGGATTCTTTTGTCTACTCCAGGGATGAACTGTTGCAGCTTAGAGACACAGCAGGGCTGCGTGCTAATAGACCAGACATCTCCCAAGAAATTTGGAGAAGGAAAAGAAGGGGTTGTAGAGCTTGAGCCCTTCGGAGGGCTAGGAGTAGACATTTTAGACCAGCTCTCCTCTCCATCATTATGGGCAATGTGAGATCTCTTGCAAACAATATGGACGAACTGAAGGCGCTCACCAGGCATCATCAGGAGTTTCGGGAGTACAGCATGATGCTGCTTACAGAGACTTGGCTCACTGAAGTTAATCCAGACACTCTTGTTTCCTTGGATGGAGGAGGGCTGGCAATATTTGTGAATTATAGATGGTGTAATCCTAGGCACACTGCGATTTAAGGAGCAAACTTACTGTAAGGACATTGAACTATTAGCTGTGAGTATAAGACCTTTCTATCTACCGAGGGAACTATCGCATGCCATCGTGATAGCTGCATATGTCCCCCCCTCTGCGAAAGCTGATGCTGTCTCTGAGGTCCTACAAGCCATGATGAGCCAGTTGCAGTCTCTACACCCCCAGGCCCTCCTTCTTGTGCCTGGAGACTTCAACCATGCCTCTCCATCATCCACATTGCCCAGTCTCCCACAGTAACCTGCCACACAAGAGACAACAAAATATTAGACTTGCTCTTCGCTAATGCGAGGGAGGCATATAACTCATCAGCTCTACCGCCCCTGAGAAGATCGGATCACAACCTAGTGCATCTCCGACCTGTGTACAAGCCACTTGTACGTAGAGAACCAGCAGTCACCCGCACAGTGAGGATGTGGTCTGAAGAGAGTGATGAGGCTCTGAGGGACTGTTTTGACACAACCGCATGGGAAGTGCTGCAGGATTCTTATGGAGAAGATAAAGAAGGACTCACACACTGAATAACGGATTACATTCATTTTTGTGTGGACAACACAGTACCCACAAAAGTGGTGAGGTGTTTCTCTAACAACAAATCATGGATTAATTCTGATATAAAAACACTACTTAAGGAGAAAAAGATGGCATTCAAGACAAGAGATGAGGTGGGGTCGAGGGAGGTACAGAATGAGCTTAGGTGTCAAATCAGGCAGGAAAAAGCCAATAATAAGGAAAAAATAAAAAAGCAAATGGAAAGAAAAGGCCTAAGCGGAGTCTGGGATGGGCTTAAGTCAATTTTGGGTCACACACAGTCTGTGAGATAGGACAATTAACATCTGCCTCTAACGAACTAAATCTATTCTTCAATAGATTTGATCACACACCAGCTCCTCTCAACATGTCCTTCAGTTCCCCCTACCACAATGACTTCGCTCCCTGCAGCTACTTCCCATCAGCCCAGTAAATCCAGAAATCCGTCTTTATGTGACCACAGTCTGACCTTCACACATGCCCAGGTGACGAAGGAGATGAAAAAGATCAAGGCAGGGAAAGCCGCAGGACCAGATGACATCAGTGCAAGGCTAATTAAGATTTGTGGGGAGCAGCTGTGTAGTATAATTACATATTTGTTTAATATGAGCCTGAAGCTGGAAATAGTCCCTGTATTATGGAAATCTTGTGTGGTACCGGTTCCAAAGAAACCTCACCCTATGGACCTCAACGACTACAGACCTGTAGCATTGACGTCCCACTTGATGAAGATCTTAGAGAGATTGATTCTCACATATCTCCACCCTCTAGTGAGCCCCGCTATGGACCTTCTCCAGTTTGCTTATCGGCCGGGCATCGGGGTAGATGATGCAATCATCCACCTTCTGCGCAGGGCTCTTTCTCACCTGGAGAAACCAGGGAACACGGTGAGAATAATGTTCTTTGATTTCTCCAGTGCTTTTAACACCATACAGCCGAGGCTACTGAGAGATAAGCTGGCCCTTGCTGGAGTGGACCACCACCTCTCCAATTGGATCCTATACCACCTCACAAACTGACCTTAGTATGTGAGAGCCCGGGACTGTGTGTCAGATGCCATGATCTGTAATACGGGGGCACCTCAGGGTACAGTTCCTGCCCCTTTCCTCTTCACACTGTACACTGCATATTTTAGGTGAAACTCATCTAGCTGCTATTTACAGAAGTATTCTGATGACTCTGAAATAGTAGGCCTCATCACAGACGATGATGACAGAGTACAGAGAACTGAACCAGGATTTTGTGGACTGGTGCCAGCGGAACCACCTGAAGATTAACGCTGGGAAGACCAAGGAGATGGTGGTGGACTTCCGTAAATGCAGATGCCCTCCTAAATCAGTGGACATCCAGGGGACAGGCATTGAGATTATCAACACCTATAAGTACCTGGGTGTGCTCCTTAATAACCTGGACTGGGCAGATCACATGGAGGTCTTGTACAGGAAGGGCCACAGCAGGCTCTACCTGCTTAGGAGGCTGAGAGCCTTTGGAGTCCAGGGGGCACTTCTTAGGACTTTTTTCAACTTAGTAGTGGCATCGGCCATCTTCTTCGGAGTGGCCTGCTGTGGGAGCAGTATATCAACCAGGGATAGAAATAAACTTGACAAGATGATTAGAAGGGCCAGCTCTGTCCTGGGGAGCCCCCTGGACCCAGTGCAGGTGGTGGGTGACAGAAGCATACTGTCCGTGGTGAGCTCCATGTGGGAGAATAAGTCCCATCCCATGCATGAGACCGTGATCGCGCTGGGCACTACTGTCAGTGACCGACTACTTCACCCTAAGTGTGAGAAGGAGCGCTATCGGAAGTCTTTCCTCCCCACTGCGGTTAGGCTGTACAACCAACACCGACCTAAGCGGGAGATCATTCCACGCAGAGAACTGAAATATCTTTGTTTGTAATATCCCCCCCTCCTGCTGCTTCTTATCTGTCTGTCTACTATCAATGAAATGCCTCTTACCTTAGAACATTCTTGTATTTGTATTGTTTATCTTTGCTGCTGTAACACACTGAATTTCGCCATGGTGGGACTATTAAAGGATTATTATTATTATTATTATTATTATTAGTTCAGTCATGGAGGGGTTATCCAGTTACAAAATGTATTATTAATTGTGGGCAGGACTGATTAATGTATGGTGCACAGATTCCATATGGTCCATCATAGTGTGCCCTGTGTTCACTAGTAGAGCACATGAGAGTTACTCCGCACCACTGAACACCAGGATCTGACTGTGTGCTAAGTAGCAATGCCTATTGTAAGTATCACTGAATGGTATTTACATTCACAACCAACAATCAAGGCTATTTTCATTCTTGATCTTTTCCTTCGGTAACACTGACTATTAATCATGACAACAATTCTCTAGTGTACATGGTCCTTTAAAGAGTATCTGAGTTTTCATGAAAAGTTGAAATATATGCAGGTTCTTGCTGGACAATCTGTTATATGGCTGTATAAATCTTCATACATGGTGTCCTATCAGTTTCTGTTGCTAACATAACATAATATAGGAGATCCAGGGACACTGGATTCCAAATCCAGGTTGCGATGTAGCTAAGGCCCGGTTCACATCTGTGTTCGGGTTTCCCCAAGTGGACTCCGAACGGAAACCTATACGCATAAAAAAGCGGTTTACCTGGGAAACCCGCAGACCCCATAGACTATAATGGGGTCCATGTGGTTTCTGCTCGGTTTCCGCATGAAACATGCAGAGTGGAAAGTGCTGCTTGCAGGACTTTCCTCTCTGCATGCTTCGTGCGGAAACCACACGGACCCCATTATAGTCTATGGGGTCCGCGGGTTTCCCAGGTAAACCGCTTTTTTATGCGTATAGGTTTCCGTTTGGGGGGAGTCCCCAAGCAGACTCCCCAAACGGAAACCCGAACGTAGACGTAAACCGGGCTTCAAAAGAACCCTGACACAGAAAGAGAAATCTGATCACAATAAGAAAAGCTGCTTGCTTTCACTGTGTACTGCATAGACATCTGCTGTGTTTCTTCTTGAAGCTCCTGTATAGCTTGACCTGAGTGTTCTTTTTCAATAAACCAAGTTAAAAAAAAAAAAAAAAAAATGCCCCGTCTCGCACTAACTTCAGCAACCCAAGTAGGAAGTCAGAAGTATATAGAAGTACATACACTCTCCTTAAACTCTCTGAATGTTGTATTCATGTTGTAAATAACTTACTTCTAAGTTAGTCTAGCCCTGCATAGACCTATTAAATGCTACAAAAAATACACCCTATAGATATATGTCTGCTGTAAGTGCTTAAAAATTAAAAATGCTGTGCCGCAGTGGGTGACCAATGGATATGCAACATTTGCATTTGCTGTGACCTCAACAAAAGTTCTATTTTTGTTCTCTCTTAACCTACTTGGCGCTAAAAAGTTTTGGAGGCATTTAGCTCTTCTATAGGTGATCTTAGGGTGTTTAGGTAATTTCTTGCATAAATGGGGGTCATTTAGAAGAATTGGCCAGGACAAAACTGATCTAATTGTGGTATGGACTGAATTGTACGTAGTAATAACGTTATGTTTAAAATCTATCATACCGTTTTCCTTTTTCATTGCTGGGACTAAACACTCAGACTTAGTGAAGGCCACAGCTTGCTTATTTGATGTTTTGATTTGTCTTTTTATGGTAGTTCTTCTCCCGGAAACTTTTAGTAAGGATTTTGCTTTGGGCTTTATATTCTATTTCCCTTGTAAAGTGATGCCTAATTCTCTTAAACTGTCCAAAAGGGACTCTCTTTCCACTTCTTATATGAAAACCATGTGTATAAAAATCTGTGAATTTTCAGTTCTTGTATCACACCATGTCTGATGAAGGGAGCTAGCTAGTACTCCTGAAAGCTTACTTATAAATATACTCAGTTAGCCTCTAAAAGGTATCGCCTGATTTCTTCACTCTTCCACTTCTTATAGTGGGGACTATTATCGTCCAGGATTACAGTCCACTGTTTTGAAATTGGTTCTGGTGTGAATTTGATTGACATCTCCCACCAAAATCAAATCCATGGGGACCAAATTTGCACCGAGCTATGCCAACCTATTTATGGGGAAGTTTGAAGATGCTTTTATTCAACAGTCTTCTTTGGCTTAACTGCATAGTTTATTATAAAAGATATATAGATGACCTTCTATTTATTTGGAATGGGTCACGGGAATCTTTCAATGAGTTTGCATCTCACCTCAACTGTAACCAATGGGAAAAAGGAAAATAGTATAAAAGATTATAAACATAACTTTATTACTAAGTAAAACCTAAACCAGCAGTTTTCGATGGCTGTGATGGGCGATTGGTCAGCTCTTGAAAAAAAAAAAAAAAACACAAAGTGCACATTTAATTATACATCTCCATATCATGCATAACATATTGGGGGTATGGGCAGCTCCCTTAATAAAAGTATGGGTAGGGCAGGGGGCCCTCACTCAATTAGGGGTGTTATGGAGTTAATCGTCCCCCCTTCCCCTCAATTATTGTTACTATAATTACAATTATATTATACTTACCTGGTTCCCGGGACCTGTTTTTGGCACGAAGGATGTGTGCATCTTCTATTCTGTGGCCCGCTCCTAGCGGCACCATAGTAAAGGTTCCGGGAGCAGAATAGAAGATGCACACATCCTGTGTGCAAGAACAGACCCAAGGAGCTGCATTAGTAACCATGTAAGTGGAAAGTGATTTGTTGGTGTAGCCTACACCAGCAGATCACTCTAAAAAATGGGTGCTATGGACACGTACCAGGTGTCAGCCAATGCTAGTATGCTGCATGTATTGCCGCGTATTACACGCAGCATTGAAGCATCAGCCAACACCTCGTAACCTACAGAGGTCCCCAATGACCGGGCCAGCCTGGTACCAAGTTGTTATTCTTTTGGGGCTTTGTATGTATAAAGTTACTTGTTTCTTGGCTTCCTTCCTCTTCCCTTGGGGGGGAGGTTCTTGAAGTTCACTCTAGTTTATATGTCTGTAATGTTAGACCTGTTCTTTCATGCTCTACCTGTTACACTTGATAAAAGGGGTGCTCCAGCCCCGAAACTTGTGTTTGTGGATACCAATAAAGCTCATCCCTTCACAAATTCCTTCGTTCTTTGCTGGTCGATCTATGAATCTGGTATAACTAGTTGATTAACTAGTACAGTGGGAGAGTGGACCCATCCTACAAAGCAAAGAGGAAGGAGACAGGAAGTGAGGTAGGGGCATATAGTTTAGCTAATGTCATGGTGACAGGATGGCATGAATGCAAAATAATTGAAATAATCGGTGTGAGCAAGTTCACATCCATTAAATGAGCTGATTTTCCTTTTATTTTTATTTTGCAATTAATTGCCCAGGCATAAGGTGAAAGCTATTCAGATGGTATTGTAGTGGCAGTGGCATTGTAGTTTGCAGGCTTTCTTCAAGAGGTGGGTCTTCAGGTTTCCTTTAAAGATTTTGATTGTGGGAGACAGTGTGTGTATATGAGCAACTGATCTATGTGAATACATAGTGAGATACTGTTTCATCACAGAATGGACCTCAAGTGCAGAGCATAAAACAATCCGATTGTGTATTCTATGACCAGCTCAGTAAATTGCTTTAGACTGGCAAGAGCAGGGTGACGTTTCTTCCACAATCTCGGTAACAATGTATTCAGGGTTCTTAAAATTTGTGATGGTTGGGTGATCAACCAGTTGTACAATCAATTTTAATTTGGAATTGCTTAGTATGATCAATTTTAATCTTCATATATCTGTGGCAATTTATTTCCATTAGTCTTTATGACTTTTTTTCTGTATGGTTTAATTTTATTGACTGTTGTGTAGATTAGTCTTTGTTTAAGAAAATTTAGCCTAGTAATATTACAGCTACAAGCAGAGCAAAGTCAGTAATCAGATTCTTGTAATTTATGACTTGAAAGGTAAAGTTACATATTCTTTGCTTCCTATAGGTCTGGCAGCACTGATAGCATATTTGGGCCAGTGAAAAATCCATGGAGCTACTCAAAGCAATACAGAAAGAAGAGAAAAAACAGTTGTCCTAATGACGATGAAAATTCTGATTGGGTGATAACTGGAGGAAGCTCAGGAGGCAGTGCTGCTTCTGTATCAGCTGGAACGTGCTACGTGTGAGTGCCTGAAAATAATAACAATGCTTTTCTTTCTTCATAAATAAAGCTGTTTCGTCATAAAAAAAAAAATATAATTATTCTTTTGTGCATCCAGGGACACTAAATGTGGTTATGAAAAAAAAACCTATCTCTGTGCATACCATTTTTCACCTTTCCCATAACAGACAGCTGCTTTCAGAATATGGACCCAGGGCGATCAGCTGATCGCTCCTGCTGCCACTCCTGGCCCTGCTGGGGGAAGTTGTGACCAGCCAGGTATGCCAGATGAATGGGTGATCATATTCTATACGTAGTCGTCTTAAGCCTGAGGCAGAAAAGCAGATTTCTTTTTGTTGCAGATTTTGCTGGATATTTTTTGGGCCAAAGCCAGGAGTGGATTGAGCAGAAGGTAGAAGTATAAGTACTGCCTATATATTTCCCATTCCTTTTGTAGCCATTCTTGACTTTGGCTCAAAAAAATGCAGCAATATGGGGCCTCAGCCTGAAGGGGTTTTCCCATGAACATAACTATATTTAGATTTGTAGACAATTATAAACAATGTACAAGTGTACCTAGAAGAATTGATGCTGTTTGAAGGCAGGACACATCAAATATTCATTTGAGTTACATTTCTCATTTGATCTTGGACCTGTGCCCATCTCTGAAATGAACCCCTAGGTCCCGTCCTCCAGCTTTTACCTAATCACAGCCTCCCTGACAGTGTAGTCCTCAATGGTCAGGTTTTACAGAAATAAAATAGAAGTGAATGGAAATTACAGAAACAGGGCAGAACAATGAACTCTAGAATTCCTATTCACTTCTGTGGCAGTTACTAAGATAGTATAGCTCAGAACTATGCTGTTTCTGTAAAGCTAGACCATCAAGGATTTCAATGTCAGCAAGGTAGTAGTCAGGAAAGAACCAGGGAATGAAACTTTAGGAGGGTTCATTTTAGAGGTAGGTGCAGGTCCCACATCTGGGATCTGCACCTACATTTATGGAATTTCCTGTCAATATGCCATAATTGTCTTTAGTGAGAAAACACCTTTAAAATGCAGTGTCCATCTGAAATCCATGCGTGAAGGACATTTTCATCCGCATCTTTAATTTTATAAACGCCCAATGGACGCCATTATAGTCAGTGGGGTCCATCAGGCTCCATATGTATCTGCTATTTTAGCAATCTGCCTGTTTGTTGTTCTGGTCCTCTGACTAATTGACAAAATAAACTATTAACACTTCTATTTTTGAAAGCACTCTTGCTTTCAAAGGCAGAGGACTGAGAAGAGAGAACCAGTACTTTTCTATGAATAATAAACAAACCTGTAATCGCATTCTAGGACTACTAAATAGTCTAGAGCATCTCATAATTCAGCATCTATATAGTTGCAGTAACACCAAATTAAAAGAGATTTCCTATAAACACAACCCTGTGTTCATAAGTTCCTTTAGGGAATATGGACATCCTAAAGATGGGTGTCTCACTTGGCAACCCCTCTATGAGGAACATGAATTGCACTATAAGAGCATCTCCCGTTTTGGTGAACTTAAGGAGTTTTCCCATAAACATAACCATATCTATGGTTATTTATGTAGACTCCATCGCAGAAACCGCTGAAAATCAGCTCAGAGAAAAGTCCTGCATGGAGGACTTTTCTGTCTGCTGCTTTGTTTGAAAATGGGGGACACCCGGCAGACCCCATTATAGTCAATGGGGTCTGCCAGTGTCCGTGTGTAACCCCTGTTTTAGCGATCCAGCTAACCACAACGCTAGTGTGAACCTAGAGTTCCTCTTCCATTTTTGAAAGCTTTCTTATTTTGCAGCATTTTTTTCACATCTGCTTAAAACTTCTGTGTAGTCCTGTGTGCATAAGTGGATAGATAATTTTTATTATGTTTTTTTTTTTTTCTAAGCATATTATGAGCTATGTAGAATTCAAATATCTGTTGGTATGTTTCTTCTGTATATAGCACTAGCTTTGCATTTAGGTCTGCACATGTAAATATAAAGGAAAACGCATTTGAAGCTCATTTTACTCATGCAGATTCTTATTCTTGGCCCTGAAAAATAATTATTTGTTTAAATTTACATGCATAATTTTACTACTTACGCTAGGTTCATACTTGCATCATCTCTCTGTTGATCTGGTCCATCGGCGGACCAGGACAACTGAGAGGCAGACTGCTAAAATAGCAGTAACACACGGAGTCTGACCGACCCCCATTGACTGACATGGGGTCTGTTGGGTGTCTGTCATTTTAAAACTGAAATCGTTGGAGGTAAAAATCTTTTTTTAAATTAATTTTTACAAAAGATATAATATAAAAACAATTATCTCAATGTCGCAAGTGTGACAAGGTCAAACGGTTATAAACTATTAAGTATCCAGAGATAAATCAAATGAATAAGATTGGCTAGCATGAATTCAGAACCTCTGAATAGATAGGCAGGTACATAAACAATGACCACAGTTAGAGCAGTTAGCAAACTGGTAAATTCATATCAGGAAACACCTTTGAGGGCAAATGGAAACTTACATAGGGACACAGAATGTTATCTCCTTGAACCTTGCTGATTGGAGCGTTTCTTGTGTACTCTAGAGCTTTCGACAGCGTGCATACATCCAAGGAAGCAGCTTGTTCTAGGTCTAGGATTAACACTTTATACAGCTGGGAAATATAACCTCTAGAATTGGTGTTTTACATTACAGTTAGTACTTAAAAGGAATGTACGATAACATATTTAAATCAGGTTTTTATTGTAATTTTTTTATTTATTTTTTTATTTTTGCTGTCTCCCACGTAAAAGTTAATTTATTTTTTTTTTTTTTAAACTGACCAGTCACAGAAGTCTGATGCTTTCTGTTTGCCATGCTTCACTTGTAAATTTGTTGTAAAGATTGGGACAAGATAAACTAAATCCTCTCATGATCATTAGAGGTTAAATGAATAAACAACAGATCTGTTGTACTTTTGGAGGCCTTCAAGGCACTGTACACACAGGCAAAGTTCCTGGTAATAATCTATGACATTTCTCTGTTAAATGACACCCTTTAATTTCAGCTGCAATAACACACACTCTGAGGGGTGTGTACATTTCCAATATGGCCATCCTCAAAGATGTTTTTAACCCTTTCCCAACATTTGACATAATAGTATAATAGAACATCATAATGTCAGACAGGGGGTTTCGAGATGGGAACAGGAGCTGAGTCCTCTCTATACACAGCAGGCATCGGCTGTATTGTACAGCACGTTCCTGTCACTAATGTTGCAAATGGTGACAGCACTGATCACAGGTGTTAACCACGTAGATGGTGTGGTCAATTGAGACTACGGCACCTAAGCTGTTACGTTGCATGGGTGCTGCCATGTTGGAACTGGTCACTGCCCCCCCATAACATCATAGGGGACAGCAATCAGTTGTCCATACATCCTTTGAGGCAGGGTGTAATACAAGTGCAGTAAATGCATTATACTGCATTACTGAGCAACTCCCCTATGGGTGAATTAAAGGAATGTTTCAACACTTTTTTTTTTTTTTGTATTGCTGCTAGTGGTCCAATAAACATAAAAAACAAGCACTCTCCTCTTCCCATGCCTCCATCTCCAGCAGCAGCAGCAGGTCCATTTGTATACAGGTTCCCAGGCTGTTTTTGCCTGGTGACTGCAGCATCCAGTCACAGGCCTCAGCATTCACATCTTCATAAACTGTACGTCACAGCAGTCATGTGATGTTAGTTAAGAGCTCACCTCTGAGGCCTGTGAATGGCTGCAGTGGTCCCCTTGCACAAACGGGATGTCACTGGTAACATCAGCCATGTGCCCGTGTAAAAAAAGAATGGAACCAGTTGAAATGGAGGCTCCGGGAGAGGTGAGTACTGTTTGTTATTCTAATAGGCCCACTAGCAGCAGTTTCAAAGAATAAAAATTGTTTCAGGGCGCCCCTTTAAAATAAATGTAAAAGGGGGGCATGGCCTGAACTGAAGCTGAAAGGACGCACAAGAAAGTGGCTCCTCCAGCACACCTGAAATATTTAACTTCACTTGACCGATACCTTTTACTATTACCTCTGTAACACCCCAGGATCTTTACCCGGCGACTCTCCTGGCCTTCAGAGCTGCAAGAAGCTCCTATACTTCCACTTGCCTGCCGGCAGCACCTTAGGGCGGCTTCTGTCAAGCACAGTGCAACACGGCGACAATGTTTTTCCACAATCTGTACTCACTTCCCCACGCTGCTTAATACATACAAAGGGATTACCTACTTATTGGAAACGGCGGCCATTCTGGTGGACCACTTTTCAGGAATACCACACTTGGGCAACAGCCTCCTACTGAATGACTGCTATTGGACGACTGTGAGTAGCCTCTGCCTTTTTTACTCCACTCCCTGCTAAACTTGCACTATGTTCCCCATCGTCTCTGAGCCTACACATCGCTTCCGATGTCAATTGCCTTTTCAACCTATGTCCGGCTAGAAAGTCAACTTCCTGCCATAGCTTCTCAACCCACTTCAACTGTGAGATAGGGCAATAATTGATGTGTTATCACTTGTTTTCAGTCCATTATGTCGACCTGTTCTTAGAAGCCTAAATCTCGGAAGACCAGAGAGGTCTCTGCTGCTTGGCGTACTCATCTCTATGTCCATCTGGTGTGGCTGGGGGGTGGATTCCCTTGCGGTAGCACCACTTTTCTGTCCACCTCTGACCACAACCCACTGCCGGACACTGGAATGGTTGACATGGAACCTACTGCCCTTTTCGCAAAGCTTAAACCACTATTCTCTACTGAACTGTCTAAGAGCAGTTGCTGACTTCAGTAAGAAAATCCATGACCTGGGCATGAGAGTCTTGGAGGTTGGGGATAGAATGGATGATGTTGATGCTTTGGAAGATGAAAAAAATCGCCTGGATGACTATGTCCAAACATTGAGACCATGGAACTTAAATTGGAAGACCTGGAAAATAGACACAGGACAAAGGACACAGCATTCAACCTGCTTACGGCTCTAGTTCCACAAGCTGACTACCTTATTATGCATGGACTGTATCCACAGAGCCCTCGGACATCCCAAAAACCCCTACGTGCAAAAACCCCTAGGGACATTATTCTTAAACTCCACTATTCAGAACTACAAGATCAACTTTTGTCCACAGCTCGCAACCTTCGGCCCCTGCAGGGGCATGACCCCACAGCAGTCCAACTCTTCCCAGATTTTGTACCTGCTGTATTAGACAGGCACAGAGCTATGCACCTAGTTAACATTGCAATGCAGAAAGCACAGATTTGGTATTGGTGGGGATTCCCCTTCTACATCGCCGGTTCATTCAAGGAAGCTCTCCAGGTAGACACCCTGGACAAAACTTATCCTCTCCCGCAGAGGCCCCAATGTGCTTGGGAGTCCAAACACAATCAAGCACCAGCAGCAGTCCCGCATCACCGACCAGCAGGTTCCTCAGCTTTTTTGCGACAAGTATAAGGATGATTATCCTTCTCCTTTGCAGAACTGTTAAAGGAGTGGCCAGGCTAAAATTTTATTTTTTAATTAGGACAGGGGTCCTGCAGCTCCGTTGTTTTCTTCTGGTGGAAGTCCCCACTGCACGTGACCGCTGAGGCCAATCAGTGGCCTCAGTAAAGGCCACTTCCTTAGGCTGCTGATTGGCCTCAGCGATCATGTGATCACTGAGGCCAATGAGCGGCTGCAGCGGAAGGGACTCGGGACGTCACAGCTGGCGAGGACCGCAAAGGAGACAGTTGAGCAGCAGGACCAGACCGCGCTAGAAGGACATCAGAGCATCAGGGGACAGGTGAGTGTGTTTTTTTTTTTTTTTTTTTTTTTTTTTTCTTCACCCAACCAGGACCCCCCTCCCCCGGCCTAATTAAAAAATAAAATTTAAGCCTGTACAACCTCTTTAAGTATGAATAATACTTTTTATTTCTGCTTTCTGGACTATGGTCTCTCAAGGAGGCCTATCAAGATGTATACAGACTTCTGTTGACCTACAGGTACATCTCAATAATTTAGAATATCTTTGAACCGTTTATTTCAGTAATTAAATTAAAAAAGCGACCTCCTATATTTTCTAGATTCTTTACACACAGAGTGTTCTATTTCAAGTGTTTTATTTCTGTAAATGTTGATTATGGATTACAGGTAATGAAAACCCAAATCTAAGAAAATTAGAATATTGTAAAAAAGTTCAGTATTGTAAATTCAGTGTGTCACCTGCCAAGTTTCCTAAGCCTTTAAATGGTCCCTCAGTCTGGTTCAGTAGGACACACAATCATGGAATACTGCTGATTATGAATTGTATTACTGAAATTAATGAACGTATCAAAGATATTCTAATTAATTGACATGCACTTGTATCTCAGGGTTTCCTCCTAGACTATAT
The DNA here is from genome assembly GCA_947044405.1 of Leptodactylus fallax. Lineage (NCBI taxonomy): Eukaryota > Metazoa > Chordata > Amphibia > Anura > Leptodactylidae > Leptodactylus > Leptodactylus fallax. Next base: position 9,640,030 of record CAMRHE010000024.1, read on the forward strand.
TCAGTTTTGTGATATGTTATACAGTTCAGTTCTAAATCTACCCATATTTGTTTACCATACAAATGTTATGTGGCGCTATTTCCCTGGCACTTACACCTCAGTGAAAGTTCTCTTTGTATTGTTTGCTACTCTTATTGTTTCTTTCAGGTTAATCCCTTTTTGTCAGCACTCTTCCATCCTTTGCATCCTCAGACTCTAAGGGGTCCTGCCCTCTGCCCCTGTAAGTTCCAAAGCCTTATTGGCCCCCGTCTCTGCATGTCTATAAGCGCCACTTTGATCCCCCCCACATGTGTAAGATTATTTCCCATAATGGGAGGGGATTCAACTCCCTGGAAAAACGGCGTAAAGCCTTTTTATGGTAGAACAAACTACAACCCAATGTTATCTGTATTCAAGAATCTTATTTCACTGCTACCTCCATCCCTAATTTTTTCCATTCCCACTACAGCTTATTATGTCACGTACCCAATAGAACCAAAAGTTGAGGATTAGCTGTCTGGACTGCTCCTCCCTCATGGCGGACAAGTTATCCTCCAAAGCTAAAGGTTCATGGCGCCCTTCAGTCCCTCTATCTAGCGGATTGCTGGTCCAAAACATGGTAACAAGAGAGGTTATATCTACTTCTCCCTGGTTCACCTCCACTACACCAGGATAGACTGGATTTTCATATCTACTTACATGTGCTCCCTACATTTGTTTATGTATGTTACATACCTTGTGCTTGGTCAGACCATGATTTTATATTAATTGACTTTAATTTGCAAGAGCCAATTAAAGGTCCTTTTTTAGGACGTTTGAGCAAGCCTTCACTTACGGACGTGGGCATTAAACAGCGAATCTCAGATGCACTTGCCAATTTTTTGGAGCATGATAAAGCCTCGGATACTAATCCTGCTGTTAACTGGGACGCTCATAAATCCACTACCAGAGGTACTATTTTGGTTAAAGCCTCCTGTCAAGTGGGAGAGGACCAAAGTGCCGGCCAACTTGGAGCATAAACTCCTTAAGCTGGAAAAAACTTCACTTAACACACAGAATGAAGAAAGCTATTCGTTGGACCCAAGCCAAGTTTTACAAATTCGCAATTAAGCCAGACAAAATGCTGGCCTTCAAGTTGAGGGCCCGTCAACGATTAAATACAGTCTATGAAATACGGGAGTCAGGTGGTGGGGCCACCTCTAACCCTAATTCCGTTTATAAACATTTTCATAGATTTTACCAGAAACTTTGTGCCACCCCTACAACTGTCAGTCCGTCAGAGGTTTCCTCTTTCTTACAGTCTCTGCAGCTCCCTATGATAATGAACGCCCAAGCCACTACCCTGAGCAAGGCAATCACTAAAGAAGAATTAGAACTAACAATTGACACCCTTAAAGGCATTTTCCCATCTCCCTATCTAAGCATCTTTGCCTGGTGTCTCCTCTTCTCACTTCCTGTATTCTTCAACAAGCTGGAAGGCGGCTTTGACTGTGTGAACAGGACACTATGAAGTATCACAATATAGACTTTGCCTTTACCATAAGAGATTATGTATTATGATTAGATCTAATGTAAATTACCAACAAACTGCAGTTAGGTGAACTGAATCTCCTGCTGGCAGAACTGTAGATAACAATGAGAGCACTCCCTCCCCCCCTAGAAAAAATGGGAGAAATAATTTCACTTAGCAGACAAACAAAGCAGCATTGCTAAAGCAATGTATTTAGGAAAACACTTGAATTTACATAAGCTAGCAGTATAGATAGGATCCTTGAGCTGGAAATATCCCTTTAACAACGGTAAGGCCCCATGTCTGGATGGGTTCATCTCCCAATATGATAAGAAATATAAATCTATACTCTCCACAAATCTCCTGCAGATGTTTAATTATATTTTGTAAGGAGACCGGTTCCAATAGGGCATGCAGAGCACGTCCATAACAGTGTTCCCCAAACCTGGTAAAGACAGTACCACCCCCTGCTAACTACAGGGCTATATCACTCTTGAATTTAGATATTAAGATTTTTTTCTTCAATCTTTGCACCCCGCCTGAACTGTTTACTTCTTTAGTCCACTCTGATCAGGTTGGACTTATCCCCGGTAGACAAGCCTGAGATAATGTGCGGAAACTATGTAATATTATACACTGGGCTGGCCATCAACACATACCCATTTCGCTACTGGCCCTAGTCATTGCAGAGGCATTTGACCACTTGTCATGGGGTTACCTCACACTGGTCTTCCGGTTTATGGGTTTCACTGACCATTTCCAGCAGGCGCTCTGCATGCTATGTAGTGATCCTATCGCATACCTAAAACTCCCGACCGACTCCCTGATACCTATTAATATATATTGTGATACCTATCAGTGCTGTCCCCTATTCCCCACTCTCTTTGCCCTAGCCATTGAACCTTTAGCGATTGCCTTATGTTCAAACCCAGACATCAAGGTCGTGCGCATTGGGAGACGCGAATATACTGTAAAATTAATATCTTTGCAGCCGATCTGTACTCACTATTGCCAAACCCCTGCTGACCCTCCGAATCTGCTCAACACCCTCTCATATTTCACACAACTCTCTGGCCTTAAACTTAATGCATCTAAATCAGAAATTATGCACTGTAATACCACCCCACCCCACAACCAGGAAACTTGTATCTTTGCATTTGGGTTTCCAGAACTGGGATAAATATATCCCCTGTTTGGGAATCAATCTCTGAAACTCTCTAGATGCCTACTTTAAATGGAACTATGCCACCCTGATTCCAAAGTTGGTAAAGGATCTCGCCACATGGCACTGTCCCACCCTTTCCTGGATCGGTAGAATTCTCACGATTAAAATGGTTACCCTGCTGAGAATTCTCTACTATTTTCGTACCCTCCTGACTCCGGTGACCACTTCCTCCCTAGCGAAACTGCAGAGGGAACTCTTCCACTTCTTCTGGGCATATAAAAAAAAAAAAAATGCGGCTACTGAGATGCATAATGCGCCTTTCTGTCACCAACCTCTGCTACTAGGGTCGATTCTAGCGATACCCAATTCATGGTATTATAGATGAAACATATTTGCGATAATCTTGCCACAATATAATACATAGGTATTATATCGAGGCAAGATTATCACAAATATGCTCCATCTATAATACCATGAATTACTCGCAGTGGGTATCGCTAGAATCGACCCTGGTGGCTTCGCTTCAAACCCTGCTTTGGTCTCAACTAGAGATGAACGAAGTTTTCAAAAATTCGATTTGGCAACTTCACCGAATTTTCTGATATGATTCTCTTTGATCCGAATTAATTCATGTCGAATAAACAGCTATTTTCTGTCTGCAAAGAGCCAGGTTGGGCGGGTGGGCGGCAAAATGGGGGAAGCTCTTGGATGCCGCGGTCATCTCTCTCACTCACTCTCTTTCTCTCTCTCATTCATGTGGAAGGATCTGCTAACAAGCAAAGACACGCCTACCCAATCACATCACTAGAGAATATCTTGTGATCGTCTGATGTCACAAAGGTCCTTACTAAATATTCGTTACCGCGAAGCATCAGGAAATCTGGATTCCATGTGAATCTAAGACTTTGAAATTCGGATCGAATTCCACTACTGCAGCTTCGATTCGCTCATATCTAGTCTCAACAGTTGCCCGCCCACTCTATATCTCCTGCTGCCAAGGTTACTGTCTTTCCAGCTTTGGAGAAAGACAAGATTCCAATAAAAATTGCACAACCCATTATCGCCTCTACTCCCTCACTTTAGCAATCTTCTTTTCCCCCCTGGTCTCTCGTCGGAGGTCTTTGGTGGAGACTTGCCTGTTTTAGGGTCCTCAATGATTTCCTCCTGGACAAACAAATTGAGAAGAATATTTTACCCACACCACACCGAGGCCTTTCACACATGCTAGATATTTAATTTCTTATGTATGCTTACCATGAATAATACAGTAATCCAGGCCACTAACTTTGAACGGATGTGATAGATGTCATAAGATGCGTTGATTCAGTTATACTCTTTGAAAATATTAACAACATCATATATAATAATAGGACACATTTCGATAAGGTATGGTCCCCCCGAGTTTGCTGTCCCCCTTTATGATTCTTACTTTATTAGTGATGCATTTATTATTTTCATTCTATATTTCAATGTTCCATTTCTATTACCCACATATTTTCCATTACTTGTCCTTGTTGACAGTGACTGTTGATGTATACTCTTTATACCTATGACCTTTTTATTCACTGTTATGTGGCATATACCTTTTAAAACTAAGATAAATGTAATAAAATAAAAGTTTTAAAAATATAAAAAAAATACAGTAGTAGTAAAATTTCAAATCACATGTTTCCCCACTTTATGAATAAAAATAAATTTAAAAATCGACTTGCCTGAAAATACCCAAGCTCTCAACATATAAAAGTATTTATCCTGTATGGTGAACGCTGTAATGTAATAGCGATCATATGTATGTACTCCATAAAGCTGCCAGTAACAACATTAGTATTTCTCACAAAATAGCAGTTATTGCAGTTATGGTACTGGCTGGCTGAAATTAAATTAAGAGCAAGCTTTCGAGACTACAAATGTCACTTCTTCAGGCAAAAAAGAGCTCTTACACAGCTCTGTCGAGGGAAACATAAAAAAACGTTATAGGGTTCAGAATGGGGTGATGCGAAGAAAACTTTATAAATTTGGTATCGCCATGATCGTACTGATCCACAGAATAAATGTAATTTGTCATTTTTATCACACAGTGCACTTTGTAAAAACAAAATTCATAAGAAAATGGCACAACTGAGGGTTTGTTTGTTTTTTTCTCATTTCTACCCCTTTAGAATTTTTCTCTGGCTAACCAGTAACGGTGCCAATAGGAAGTACAGTTTGTCCCAGTCAAAAGAAAACCCTATTTGTTAATGTGAGTGGAAAAATATAAAACATTTTTGCTTTTGAAATGCTGGGAAGAAAGAATGAAAATTTGCCGTGGCAGGAAGGGGTTAGAATAAGTATATTTACAAAGATGAAAAAAACACATTTTTCTTCTACAGATGTACATTTAATTAATTAATCAAACTAATATACAATACATGAGAGATTCCATTTAGTTATGTAGAAGATATATATGTTATTTGACAATACTGACAAATGTAATACTAGACATTTTATAGTATTGCAGGACCACTAAAAGTTTTGGTTGTTAAATAGGGCTCTGGGATCTGATACAGGGGGGATCAACCCGTAACCCTGCATCTCACTGTGGCATCGTGGGCTTGAAACCAACCTATGGACTTGTGTCTCGCCATGGACTTATCCCGCTAGTAAATTCCATGGATGTACCTGGCATATTAGCAAGATGTGTAGATGATGCAGCAGCCGTACTAGGTAATATACAAATATTATTCGGGTACAAACTGTGCCTGTTTCTTTTACTTCTAACTTACAAACATTTTGGTTTTAAGGTGTACTTGCCGGACACGATCCACAAGACTCAACAACAATCCAACATAGCTTCCCGCCATTTTCTGTTCAAGATGTAATGGATGTAACTGGGCTCTGTGTAGGAATTCCAAAGGTAATACCCAACTCACTAATGCCAGCTTTGTTTTTGGTGAGTTTCAATTCCGTGAGCCGCAGTTGAAATCTACATCAGTTAGAAACTGGCATAGATTTCAGGTATAACTCACGCCAGCTTCCTGACATGAGCTATAGTAAATTTGTTAGGCCGAGGCAACGGCCTGCCTTGCTCTCCATATTATACATCTTTGGTGCACAAAGGAACATAGCAGAACATGCATAAGTTTCATTATGTGGGTAGAGATATATTACAGAAAGCAGTCTGAATAGCTATCTTCCCTTTCATAATTTATTAATTTAGTGTGTATTGTGTTTTGCAGTTCATTACATTTTCTTGCACAGAATTTAGCACGTTTTTTTTTCTTTTATAAAGGAATATCATGCCCCTGGATTATCTACAGAAATACTTTCTCTTTGGACAAAAGCTGCAGATTTGTTGGAGAATGCTGGAGCCAAGGTGGTTGAGGTTTCAATGCCTCATACTAGATACTCTATTGTTTGTTACCATGTCTTGTGCACAGCTGAAGTTGCTTCAAATATGGCTCGATTCGATGGACTGGAATATGGTAAAAAAAAAAATTAAATTGTGCTTTTCCCATACATGATATACTAATATAATATTATACTAATCTCTTAAGGATTGTGCCAGGATGTCTGAAATAATTTTATGTAATAGTTTGCTGTCATGTTCTACTCCATTTGGTATGTTTTTCTTATTTGTATCCTCTCCAGCAAAACAGCTGGACCTTAACTGTACACTACAACATTTCTGACAATATTTGATGAGTACTTATTGCCTTTCAGCCTTTCATATCCAGTCACTTTCCGTGAATTAGAAATACACCTTTCATTTATATTCCAACTGCTTATTTAAACATTTCATTGTCCCTCATGTTTGTGTTCTCTGCTTTGTGTTTTTTTATTTTATTTATTTATTTTTTTTATGCTTAACGTATTTCTTTTGTGCGATGCAGGACATCGGGCTGATGTCATAGACTCAACAGAAGCCATGTATTCTGCAACTAGAAGAGAAGGATTTAATGATGTCGTAAGGGGAAGAATATTATCTGGAAACTTCTTCCTTCTGAAACAGTAGGTCATTGTTTTTTAGCTGACAGTGTTGTCCTGCTTTCTACTGGTTTCGTTGTATAAATAAGCAGTTAAACATTCCTAAATCAGTGCCAAATTGATATCTGAGCTTTCTTTACGTTATGTTCTGCTTTTGTATGTTGTACATTATTCCTGCATATCCATTATAAAAATCTCTATTCAATAATATGTCCTAGTATTAGAATCTTTATAGCTAAAACAGTTTGTATGGCTAGTCAATAGGGATGGGTATTTTACCCCGATTACGATTAATAACGATTATTTAGGTGACACACCTTTTAAGCCACGCCCATTTACAGTATGATTATGTGTTGGGCAAACCCCGCGAGATTCGCCTGCCGGTTTCGTTTGGACTGAACATGACAGAACCGAAACTGCTATTATTATATTATGGGGGTTTCTTCAGACCAGCCCCTGACGTTAGCCAGAAGCGCCGAAGACAGCAGGGAGTCGCACAGGAGATATGAGTAACACTGTTTTTTTTATGTTTCCTCACCTCCCCTGACCTCTGCTAATTATACTCTGGGGTCTGAAGAGACCACATTATAATAATAGCTGTTTCAGTTTGGCCACGTTCGGTCCAAACGAAACTACATATATCTGAGCCGAAATAACTGATGTGAACAAAATCACGTTGATTAATCTGGTTGATGTTCAGCTTTTACTTATTTTTTAATTAATCGCAGAGCCCTATTAGTCAGAAAAAATTAAAAAGCCTTTATTTTGATATCTAAAGTCTTAAAATGCGAATAGCTGTTTTATAGTAATTTATAGCATTAAAAAAACTTTTTTGCAGTTTTTGCTTCCATGTTACCCCCGAACTTGGAACTTTTGGGGTTTGCCATTTATGAATCACTATTATACTCTGGGGTCTGAACAGAAGCAAGTTTGGTTCCAAACCTCACAAATATTTCTGAAACTAATTTTGTGAGGTTTGCCTCTCATAACTCTTCACTAGATCCTTTTGTTAACCGCATGTAAATTGCAAGTGTTGTTAATATTTTAAAGATTTTCACAATGAATGTGATATTTAAAGGGGTTTTACCATTAGCATAAACAGTCAAATATGTAAGATTTTAGAGAATTGTAAAAGCTTATCATTGTTTCAGCTTCAGAAAATTCCTCTGTGAAAATATATTCAAGTTCCAGTACTTCATATTACAGTTCTCTTTAGGAAATCCATTGCCATTTTTATTGGCAACCAGCAGTTGGCAGTGTTACTGACTGGCCTGTCCATGCCTAGCATAGCATAGTATCTGTTTTGTGCATGCTCAAAACATATACTTCCTTGTTTAGACACTATGCTTTTCCTACACATGCTCTGTAGCAGAGATATCACTGCTTGCGCAGCATTGTGCCAGAGACATGTGGCATAATGCCACATGAATAATGTTTCTGGCTGGCCACACTTTCCAGAGAGAGCAGAATGCATGGTATAACATGGGCACTCAACGCATTTGATGCAGTAAGTAAGGCTTTTGATGAAAATGAATGCCCTTTTAGTTTGCCCTTATGGATACTGCATGTGTTCACCACAGCACTTTAGCAATGTTCTGGGAAAACCCCTTTAAATACTTGCCATTTATAATGTTTTATATATATGGGACATTAATGTACAGTATGTTCACAACAAAATCATGCACCTGACAGCTCAAAATAAGAAAGCAGAATGTCCCAGTTATGCATGTTCCTCTTAGGTCACATTAAATCAATTAGGCCTAAAATATATATTTTTTTCTCATTTTTGAAGCTACAAGTGTGTTTGCAGTTGAATGGGCAGAGTTACTTATATTGATATTGCAACTCTTTCCCCCATGTGTTACATATTCTTAGAGTTCTGCAGTATTTTTTTAGATTAAATACCAAAAATATGATTTTCTTTGTAAAATGCTTCCAATCAGCACTCACAGATTAGCCACAAATGTCTTTTGTACGTAAATCCTTGTAAAGGATTCTGTTTCTCTTAATATTCTACTTTCTCTAATGGTGCACATTATCTGGCTTCCTGGAAAAACAGCAGTTAACCAGGACAATAGGTTATTAGCCGATTCATTGTCTGTTTGGAGCAACAGATTCAGAAAATTATCTTTAATATATTTCCTTATCACTGTTGCAGAATACAGTATGCCATCACTTAATGGGAAATGGTACAAAAGACACAAATATTCAGAAAGATCCTGATATAAAGAAAAATCTCTAACCTATTGTTAGTTTTGCAAATTATCTTATTAAATCCCTTCATTCCCACCAAAAATCCATGGAAACATTAAAGGGAATGTGTTGCTATATTTTTTTATGAAGTTTTATGTTAAACCTATTTTTTAAAAAAAATTTAGTTATGTTTTAAAAAAATTTCCTTGTCATTTTCTACATTTTAAAAAATTCCTAAAAAATCCTTCTGCTTTGACTCTGTCCACTAAACCATATAATATGCTTGCACTTTCTGTTTTCTATAAATTTCTTTACAGCAGCCACATCAGTTATAAGCACACAGGTGATCATAGCTATAGTGTATATGTAGATAAGATACAGAATCCACTAGTCACAATAGGATATTTCACAGCTTATCTATCCCCCCCACCCCCCTCCCCCCGCCCCACACACACACACACACACACACACCATCCTCTCTGCAATGGCCTCTTCTCCATTGAAGTTAATAAAGTCTGCTCCACACACATTGTGTCTATGACCCATGGTTCCATCTGCAGGAGACAGGAAGTTAAAAACTTAGTGGCAAGAGTTGGAATGGCAAGATTTTTAGGATTTTTTAAAATATAGATAATAACATGGAAAACTAAAAACAACATCACCAAAATTACTAAAATGAATATTTAATATAAAAACAGGATTGAAACAATAGATCATTTCCTGGAAGCACTTTTCCTTTAAATACTAGACAGGAGGAATGAGAAGCTGCATCAACAAGACTGCAGAGGGAGAATCCTATTACAGTCGCTTTATCTCAGACTGTCTGGTTCTGCATGAGGGGGAGAGATGAGTTGGAGGGGAAGACATCTGAAAGGTCAGATGAAACGGCGCAACTCTGACATCATACCAGTAAGAGCCTGCCCACTAGGTACTGTTATTGCAAAAATAGAAGACATGGTTACATCAGGTACATATTGAAGAAGCCTACAAGTCTCAAAACTTTACTTCAAACCACAGGTGACTTCATGTCAGTGTGGAGCTTCTGTCACTATAGAGGTGTACAAAAATCAGCAGAAAAAAGGTACAAACCCAAGCTATGCAGCTTGCAGTACAGTTCTGGCTGCAGCTGCCTATAGAAGCATTTAGATGTTAGATTTTAGATGTAACAACAGGTAAGCTAATACTCCAAATTACAAAAAGCTGACCACCAAGGCTGCATTTCATTTTCTATATACACAGCCTTTCAATCTAAGGTTATTTTGCATTTACAACAGCTGGCTATACACTTGTCAGAGACTTGTCAACTGAACTCTTGTTGAGCTGACAACTATCTCTCCCAGTCCTCCATACACTTGGACACTCGGTTCAGGTAAGCATACATGTGTTCTGGATGGAGATTAGAAGAAAGATGCTGTAAGACACCTAGTGGTTGGTTATCTCTTTCAGATTAGAAGGATCAGTCATGACTGACCCTCAAATCTGGTGTTGGCTGGTCCCACTGAAATTGACAGTTTTTTCTTCTGTCTTGTTTTAGGAACTATGAAAAGTATTTTCTAAAGGCTCAGAAAGTGCGGCGTTTGATAGCAGATGACTTTGTGAATGTCTTCAACTCTGGGGTAGATATCTTACTTACTCCAACCACCCTAGGAGAAGCAGCTTCTTACTTAGAATTCATCCAAGAGGATAACAGAACTCGCAGTGCTCAGGATGATGTCTTTACACAATGTGCCAACATGGCTGGTAAGCTTTATTTAACCATTTCATGACTGGGCCATTTTTCCTAGTTGATGACTGGTGACATTTTAGTTTTTTTAAGTTCATGCGCTTTTGAAAGCTATGACATTTTTTACCCAGCGTTTTGTGTCTTTTCTCAGGTATGCATAGGGGTTTATTTTATGTCATTTTTATTTTTGCATTTTTTTTAATATCTGGAAAATTGTAAAAAGAAAGTGGGGGAAACAGGTCTGTTTTTCAAAAAAATTTTCTGTATTTTTTATTAGCACAAAGTGCTACAAAATTTTACAAAACTAGGGGTAGAATGTGATGTTGTTTTTAACGTTATCATTAACATTTCAACTTTTTCATGGTGATTTTTCCCTGTAACTAGAGCTGATATATTAGCCCCAGTTACCAGCAGAATACACCCTTCTAGTATACACTGGAGAACTGGTCCTCTAGATCACAGCAGTTCCCCAACACCGAGCGACCATGTGACCGCTAGGCAAAGAGGGAGCCGCATCAGCAGCTTTTATAACTGTCTACACAACGCAGCCTTTGTCATCGGCGTGAATGAAATCTCGCGCATGCACTGTGTGCTTAGATTTCATTTGCGCTGACGAGAAAGACTTCTGATGACAGCAGTGACGAGGAGGAGAAGGTGTCCACAGTGGAAGAAGGGGCTGTGAGGAACAGAGGTTGGTGATGACGCGGGTGTGCTCAGAGCACAGTGGTAACGCCCCCTGTGCTCCGAGAACATTGAATTACATATACCAAAAAAGTTTTGTTTTGTTTTTTTTGGCAAAACGTCGGAATCGATTTCTTCACCACAGGTATGCCTAGAATAGCCTTTCTAAATGCTATGTAGTGGTGGAATTAGTTAAAAATAAAAAAAAACAATGCTACACTCCCTTTTAAAGTGTTTTCTTACTGGAAGCATTGATGGCATATCAATAGGGTGGCAATATTTGGTGTTTTCTTACTGAAAGCATTGGAAAGAACCTAGCGCATCATATGTACCATATGTAGATTTTTATTTTTCACTACTCACTTTCGATGATATCTAGACAATCAATAAAAATAGTTTTGTAACTGCCTGGGTAGCACATCATTAGAACTTTTTTTTCTGCAATCAAGGTGTTGGATAGAATATGGATTATTGTCTTTGATAAAGCAAGTTTTGAAGTTTGTTGGGCAAAAGGAAGAGCAGTATATGGTTAAGTTAGGGATTTGCGGATATCATCTCTTGTGTCTGCTGAAGTTTTTCCTCTAAGCTAAACTTCTGTTGAAATAATATAGTAATATGTTGTAGTAATGTTATATATGCTATATACAGTGGGTACGGAAAGTATTCAGACCCCTTTAAATTTTTCACTCTTTGTTTCATTGCAGCCATTTGCTAAAAGCAAAAAAGTTCATTTTATTTCTCATTAATGTACACTCAGCACCCCATGTTGACAGAAAAAAAACAGAAATGTAGATATTTTTGCAAATTTATTAAAAAAGAAAAACTGAAATATCACATGGTCATAAGTATTCAGACCCTTTGCTGTGACACTCATATTTAACTCACATGCTGTCCATTTCCTTCTGATCCTCCTTGAGATGGTTCTACTCCTTCATTGGAGTCCAGCTGTGTTTAATTAAACTGAATGGACTTGATTAGGAAAGGCACACACCTGTCTATATAAGACCTCAAAGCTCACAGTGCATGTCAGAGCAAATGAGAGTCATGAGGTCAAAGGAACTGCCCAAGGAGCTCAGAGACAGAATTGTGGCAAGGCACAGATCTGGCCAAGGTTACAAAAGAATTTCTGCAGCACTCGAGGTTCCTAAGAGCACAGTGGCCTCCATAATTCTTAAATGGAAGAAGTTTGGGATGACCAGAACTCTTTCTAGACCTGGCCGTCCAGCCAAACTGAGCAATCGTGGGAGAAGAGCCTTGGTGAGAGAGGTAAAGAAGAACCCAAAGATCACTGTGGCTGAGCTCCAGAGATGCAGTAGGGAGATGGGAGAAAGATCCACAAAGTCAACTATCACTGCAGCCCTCCACCAGTTGGGACTTTATGGCAGAGTGGCCCGAAGGAAGCCTCTCCTCAGTGCAAGACATATGAAAGCCCGCATAGAGTTTGCCAAAAAACACATGAAAGACTCCCAGACTATGAGAAATAAGATTCTCTGGTCTAATGAGACGAAGATTGAACTTTTTGGCGTTAATTCTAAGCGGTATGTGTGGAGAAAACCAGGAACTGCTCATCGCCTGCCCAATACAATCCCAACAGTTAAACATGGTGGTGGCAGCATCATGCTATGGGGGTGTTTTTCAGCTGCAGGGACAGGACAACTGGTTGCAATTGAAGGAAAGATGAATGCGGCCAAGTACAAAGATATCCTGGAAGAAAACCTCTTCCAGAGTGCTCTGGGCTGAAGGTTCACCTGCCAACAAGACAATGACCCTAGGCACACAGCTAAAATAACAAAGGAGTGGTTTCGGAACAACTCTGTGACCGTTCTTGACTGGCCCAGCCAGAGCCCTGACCTCAACCCAATTGAGCATCTCTGGAGAGACCTGAAAATGACTGTCCACCAACATTTACCATCCAACCTGACAGAACTGGAGAAGATCTGCAAGGAAGAATGGCAGAGGATCCCCAAATCCAGATGTGAAAAACTTGTTGCATCATTCCCAAGAAGACTCATTGCTGTACTAGCTCAAAAGGGGCTTATACTCAATACTGAGCAAAGGGTCTGAATACTTATGACCATGTAATATTTCAGTTTTTCTTTTTTAATAAATTTGCAAAAATATCTACATTTCTGGGTTTTTTTTCTGTCAAGATGGGGTGCTGAGTGTACATTAAAGAGAAATAAAATGAACTTTTTTGCTTTTAGCAAATGGCTGCAATTAAACAAAGAGTGAAAAATTTAAAGGGGTCTGAATACTTTCCGTACCCACTGTATGTTATGTTTAGTGTGTTATTCTTTTTGTATTTATTTAATAGGTAACATTAACTCTAAAATTCCTCAAAATCTTCAATGTTATGGTTTTGTTTTTTTGTTTTTTATCTCCTAAGGAATTCCTGCTATAACAGTCCCTGCAGGCCTCTCTAGTCAAGGATTGCCTCTTGGCCTCCAGTTTCTTGGACAAGCTTTCTGTGAACATAAGCTTCTTGGTGTGGCTAAATGGTTTGAAAAGCAAACTAACTTCTGCCCATTAATGCTTCATAAAAATCATGAAGATGGGCACATAACTAAAAGACAAAGTAAATCTTCTGCTTTATTGTAGTCAATAAAAAATATGAGGTTACAACTGTGGAACTACATAAGTCTGTTATTGCTATTTCTAATAGTTTGACAAGAACCTGCTGTCTACATGGTGTCCTGTATCACTTGCAAACTATATGGTGTAAAAAGGATGGTGAAGCAGAATTGTCTTGGGTAATTAAATACACAATACAGTTTGACATTCAGGAAAACTCTTATATCGCCCCATCAACTTTCTAGGAGCCACCTTCCCATTTAGCATTTCTGCAGCTTGATTCAGTAAGTATGGAATTTGTTCCTGTTATCAGCTTCACCAGCAGTCAGATATACATGGATCTAGCAGCAAGAGTGCAGTATAGCTTTTGGCAGCAGGTATGATGTGGGTAATTGAAAGAAACCAAATAAGCAAGTATGGAAAAAAATATTAGATTGTCAAGCCTTTTTTTTTTTTTTACTGCAGGTGTATGTTGTGATTACTTTATCTGATCTAGTACATGTCCTTGCCCCTAGAAAGCAAACATTGGAGACTGAAGGCAAATGTCTAAGGCACTTTTCACACTGTCAGTAAAGTATAATGGCAGCTAAACTTTACATCTTCTATATAGGGTCTTATGGACACTAGTGCCTTCATAATTTTATCAGTTCAGTGCTATGAAGGACTTAAAAGTTGCCTGTTTCTAACACAAACGTAAGGTATAGTCACAGCATTCCTAATCCACTCCTGGTGCCAGGATAGGGTATCTCTCCTTGGTTTTGTCATTAAATAAAATCCGGTACTCAAATATAAGTGTGAATCACTTAACCGTTTTTATTTGCAATTCAAATACTTACAATGTTTTGGTCTTGCCCTGAGATCTTCACGCAATCAGATTGTCAGTGATGGAAAAACATAGTGAAGTGATTATACTTGCCTCTGAGTGCCGTTTTAAACACAGACCGCACTTGGATCTATTTAATGTGTTTATTTGTTTGATTCTATACAGACTTCCTTTCTTATTGCAATTTCACACAACCATGAAAAAATTAGGTCCATGTGCTCCATTCAGTGCTATGGGGCTGCCAAGTTGGATCCTCAGCAATGTGACAAGTGTCTGTAGTGGACAACCCCTTTTAACAGTGACTTTCATATCCTGCATGGCTCTGGGGCCGTTTCTGAATGGGAGAGAGCCAGGTATAGATAAGATTCTCCTTCCAACCTAGGATGTGCATTGTATGGCAGTTAGTCTCCACCCACCAACTTAGAGAATACTCCTAAAAACTGCAGAATATAAATCATAAAATGACCAGAAATGGTGTTACTCCTCATGTACACACATAACAGCTTGTCATGAAAAGTGAAATGAAACAACAGGTACTTTAAGTCTTTAACAAAGTCAAATTCATGTCATTCTGTGTACAATAAGGCTAAATAAAATTTGCTGCAATGTGACCCTGGGAATTAAAGGTGAAGTGCAGGATTAGAAAATATGGCTGTTTTCTTCTGAAGAAGAAGTGACCTCACGTCCATTGGTCAAATCGCAATGCTTCAGCTCAGTGCCATTAAAATGAATAGGCTGAGCTGCAGCATGGCCGTGTGACAAGCGGATATGATGTCACTTCCTGAGAAGAAGAAATCAGCCATGTTTTCTAATCCTGCACAAACCCTTTATTTAGAAACATATCAGATATATATTAGTAAATATAGTAACGTCACTTACTATAGTAACGTCACTTATAACCTGATTGATCCATGGTTTTAAGAGTAAATGTAGTTTGCCTTCTATACCTTACCATCCATGACCAGGCTAAAAATACCATTTGTATTACCGGCTGGTGTGATGTTACTCAAAGTTACTACTTTTCAAGGAACCATTATTGGTCAGCCATTTGTACTGCAAATCTGCACATCTATACTGGGTATACTCTATTTTATAGGGACCAAACTACTGGGACACCCCTCATAGTCATTAGTCAGGTGTTTCAGTCCCTTTGTCCTAGGTGTATAAAACATCTAGCCATCTAGTCTGTCTTTATAAACATTTGTGAAAGAGTGGATTGTTCTAAAGAGCACACTGAATTTCACTGTGGTAATGAAATAGAATGCCACTGTTACAACAAGTCAGTTTGTGAAATTTCTTCTCTCCTAAATATTCCACCATTGAATGGTGGAGGCACTTCAATATTCCACTGAATGGTGGAAGTGTTCAGGAACCACAGCAGCTCAGTGTAGCAGACAATATAAAGTTACAGAGTGGGGTCGCCAACCATTGAAACACATAGGGGGAATGTTTCAAGACCACCATATTCCACATTGGTTTTGTTGTTCTTTGCTGCAGCAGAGAATACTCCTAATTCATAGGAGTATTCATATCAGGAGCAGGTGTCATCATAAATTAAATGTATCCTTCAGCAGCCCATGTGCTGATACCGAAATCTCATAGCTGGCATAGATTTCAGTCATCATTTAAGCTAGAAAACTGGCATAAATAATAATAAATCTGGAATGGGCCAATGACCACACCCACTTTTCAGAAAGTAGTGAGGGTGGTGTAAAAGTGGCACGTAATGTGTTGAAAAAGACAAAAAGGCCTAAAATCAACCCTGGGTAGGATACGGGGGTGAATGAAGCGCTAAAGAGCATATGAATAGGGAGCGAGCAGACGGAGAATTTCCCCTGAAGGAGAATGAGGGAGATACAAATCAATCCACTTATACAATCAGAGGTGAAGACAGTATGGCAGACCTGGGATATTAGACATGAAAGGAAATCTTAATGCTTTAGCATACCAAGATAGGACAGGACAGTTGTATGCTCATATTTTTTGTGGAAGACCCTTTTCTGTTCCAGCCTGGCAGTGCACCAGTGCACAATACAAGGTCCATAAAGGCATGGTTGGGTGAGTTTGGTGTGAAAAAACTTAACTGGCCCCCACAGACTCCTGACCTCAAAACCTACTGAATAAATTTTGGATAAACTAGAATTGAGACTAAGAAGCATCCTACATCAATATCTGACCTCACATATGCACATTCTGAATGAATGAGTACAATTCCCACAGACACAATCCAAAAAAATCTTGTAGAACGTTTTCTCTAAAGATTGGGAGCTGTTTTAGCTGCAAAGGGGAAAAGGTATATTAATGCCTATGGATTTAAAATGGGATATCATGAATAGATATCCCAATACTTTAATCCATATAGTGTATTATTTATTTTGATGACTGGGTTTGGCATCATGTAGTTTAACCAGATGATGACCGGATACATTTTCACCTAAAAAAAAAACACCTAAGAAAAAAAAAATCCTCCAGTGTTGAGGGATAAGCATACATACACACCAGCACTTCATGTGTTCCCGGTACTTGTGATGACGCCGGCTGCTGCACTGCATGTGCTTATATACCACAAACCCAGACAACACCCCCTCCTACATGGCACACTCCTATTGGCCAAATGGCCGGGGAACTAGTCAGCTGTTTCTGTAGTCCCCACCTCCTGTCAGAAGCAGCAATATGATGCAATTCCGGGTCATGACAGGTAACTATAAGGCGGGGGGAGGGGAGACAGCCCTGCTTGTGGGCGTTTCCCCTCCCTGCCCTCTGGATGCCCCGCTCCATTGGATGAGAGCAAATGGAGGGGAATCCCTTTATATATGAATTGGACAGTTTCAGAATGGTTCATGTGAGGCTTGAGCAAGAACCTATGGCGTGAAACGGTGGTTGCCTTTTGCCTTATACGCATATGCCTCTCCCATATTGCAGCAATTTGTTTTTACTTGAATATGTTGGAATAAAGACACAACTTTTTTAGGACTCGTTGTTTGGTGAGTGCCCCCTCTTTTTCTCTTGCTTATAGTATGTAACTATAAGAGACTGAAACAAACCTAAATAAACCCAATCCCAATCTATAGCATCTCTTAGGATGCTGTAGCTAGTTGTAGACTGTGTATGTGAGGTTTGTATTCAAGCGCATACCTCCTGATCTTCACACAAATGGATACATACCATGTTTCTCCGAAAATAAGACAGGGTCTTATATTATTTTTTGCTCTGAAAAAAGGGCTAGGGCTTATTTTTGGGGTAGGTCTTAATTTTTTCCATGAACAACAATCACACATTTGATCACTTTTTATTTCAACTTTTATCAGAGGTGAATTAGTGAAAAAACAGCAGTTTGGCACTTTTATTGTTTTTTTTTTTTTTTTTCCGCTACGGCATTCACCATAGAGGTAAAATATTTTTATAAGTTTGTAGAGTGGGCATTTAAGGACACAGGGATACCTAATGTGTATGTGTTTCACAGTAATATTTAATTTTTACATGTATTCTAGTGAAAGTGGGCGGGGGCTTGAACTTTTATTTATTTATTTTTTTACCATTAACCCATCCTAGGGGGCTTGAACCTGCAATCATCCCATAGACTGCAATACAACGTATTACTAATGAGGCTTTTCACATAGACCAGCCTCAATAGTAATATTCCTATGACAGGCCTGGGAGTCTTCAAAACGCTCCCGGCTGTCAAAGGAACAGGTCAGCTCCTGCGATCTTGCCGCGCGGGAGCCGACCTGCAACGTGAAAGGTACGGGGCCAGTAGGGACTGGCCCCGGGGATAGTTGCTCTGCTTTTGGGGGGTGGATTTAGGAGGAGGGGGTTCACTGACTGGCACACTCAACAATGCCCGCGATCAGTGGACTCTGATCGCGGGCATTAACTGCGGGTCTCCTCTGTACAAGGAGACCCGTTATAGTAGCTATAGGTGGTTGGGACCGGCCGTGGGGACTGCGGGGGGGAAGCGCGGAGGTCATGCAATAATCTGATCGCGGGCAATAACTCCGGGTTGCGCTACTTTGGTAGGAAGGAGGGGGGGTCACGCTGAATAATGCCCGCGATCAGGGTAGATACTGACCGCGGGCATTAACCCGGTACGGCAGCTATGTTAGCCGCTCTGCAGCAGTGCGGCCGCCATCTTTAAGGAGCCGACATCCGCTGTAATCGCACGGCAGATGTTGCGAAGGGGTTAAATTAGCTAGGGCTTATTTTTGGAGTAGGGCTTATATTTCAAGCCTACTCCAAAAAACCTGGAAAATCTAGCTAGGGCTTATTTTTGGGGTAGGTCTTACTTTTGGAGAAACACGGTAGCTGTATAGAGCCATCACAATAAGTCTGATTGGTAAATCTTTTAGATATACAGTTTCATAGCATGGATAAACTGGGTATCTCGTTTCACATGTGAGTCTAATCACTTGGGCAGAATGTTACATGAGTAGAAATATAGGAGACCAATATAAGGAATTATACAGATAAAGACACCACCAGATCAACTAGCCAGAGATGATCATTATGGTGGCTTAACATGAAACATCTACGATGCTAAAAATACAGGGAAATTGTAATTCTATGGGATCATAAGTTGTTAAATGAAGGAATCAAAGGAAATGTTATCATTCAGTCCTTTTAGTTTAACCGATTGCAGTCAATAAGTCCAGCGTGCTTCCTTCTGAAATGCCCTACTGTCCCAATCTCCTTTCAGTCCCTTGAAACGTTAGAACCAGAGAATCCCCATTATGCATCTCCCACATATGCTTACTTAGTAATCTGTCCTCATGTTGTAAGATATTACTGATATTCTCTTACTGACACAATTCTCTTTTAGTTTTCTATTCATAGTTACATGGGCAAGGGCAGGTGGCAAGATAGATAATGTCAGCGATACGGCAATTCATGAATTCCCTATTTATGTATATGTGACCTGTGGACACACTAGAAAAGTTGTTTTTTTGTTTTTTTAAATGTACGGGCAGGCTCACCAGGACCCGCACCTGAAGGTACCATGGACCTCACTTTCTGAAGCCATATCCCGGGATTATTCATGGAAGATAAAAAAGTATTTAGTCAGACACCAATTGTGCAAGTTCTCCCACTTAAAAAGATGAGAGAGGCCTGTAATTGTCATCATAGGTAGACCTCAACTATGAGAGACAAAATGAGAAAACAAATCCAGAAAATCACATTGTCTGATTTTCAAAGAATTTATTTGCAAATTATGGTGGAAAATAAGTATTTGGTCAATAACAAAAGTTCATCTCAATACTTTGTTATATATCCTTTGTTGGCAATGACAGTGGTCAAACGTTTTCTGTAAATCTTCACAAGGTTGGCACACACTGTTGCTGGTATGTTTGTCCATTCCTCCATGCAGATCTCCTCTAGAGCAGTGATGTTTTGGGGCTGTCGTTGGGCAACACGGACTTTCAACTGCCTCCAAAGGTTTTCTATTTGGTTGAGATCTGGAGACTGGCTAGGCCACTCCAGGACCTTGAAATGCTTCTTACGAAGCCATTCCTTCGTTGCCCTGGCGGTGTGCTTGGGATCATTGTCATGCTGAAAGACCCAGCCATGTTTCATCTTCAATGCCCTTGCTGATGGAAGGAGGTTTGCTGTCAAAATCTCATGATACATGGCCCCATTCATTCTCTCATGTACACGGATCAGTCGTCCTGGTCCCTTTGCAGAGAAACAGCCCCAAAGCATGATGTTACCACCCCCATGCTTCACAGTAGGTATGGTTTTCTTTGGATGCAACTCAGCATTCCCTCTCCTCCAAACATGACGAGTTGTGTTTCTACCAAACAGTTCTACTTTGGTTTCATCTGACCATATGACATTCTCCCAAAACTGTTCTGGAACATCCAAATGCTCTCTAGCAAACTTCAGTCGGGCTCAGATATGTACTGGCTTAAGCAGGGGGATACGTCTGGAACTGCAGGATCTGAGTCCCTGGCGGCGTAGTGTGTTACTGATGGTAGCCTTTGGTAATGTTAGAGTAATCTTATAGTTAATCTCATATATATATATATATATATATATATATATATATATATTTTCCATTATAACCTCATATAACCAAATATATATACTCATGTATTGTGAACCAATGTTTCAAAAATACTTTGTATTTTGTATCACATGACATTTCTTTGTTTTTACCATTTTTGGACATATTCTCATTTTTATACCGTAAACAACTTGTACTGCCAAATTTAGTGTAGACAGTCTGATCAGATATGTCGCAAGATATGGGTGAAGGATGCGAAGGAGTCAAGATTACTTCATCCATCATTGTTATGTAACATTACAACCATTGTGTGACATTTGGTTAAATATAATTTGAGATGAATTCCCAGAAATTCTAAAAAGTCCCATATTTTTATGCCAATAAACCATCCCTAATTTACGTAATATGATTGATTGTTACTTTTTCTCAATACTCTATAAAATAATCGACCAGTGATCCTCCCACAGGAGATCTCTGGCAGTTACTGACAAGCCTGTGTCGCCTCTGTCTTTTTGCCGGTACCGGGGTTTTACCTCACTTATTTACCTAATCTACCTGGGGTTATTTTTAACTCTGACATTACGTTAGTCCCAGCTTTCTGCAGGTCATTCACTAGGTCCCCTTGTGTGGTTCTGGGATTTTTGCTCACCGTTCTTGTGAACATTTTGACCCCACAGGGTGAGATCTTGCGTGGAGCCCCTGATCAAGGGAGATTATCAGTGGTCTTGTATGTCTTCAATTTTCTAATTGTTGCTCCCACAGTTTTTTTTTGTAAATTTCCTTTGTGAACCAGTTAGAATGGCCGTTGACCAAATTGGTCAACAGCCATTCTAAGCTGGATGTGCCTGCCCTTGTCAAATCGCAGCAGCTACGCAGCTTAATGCCTGGCAAGTATCAGCGTGGGAGACTGGCTGGGAATCCCTGGTGCCATTTCCTTTGTAAACAGCCTTATACATGAACCTCAGGTTACAGGAGGAATACAGCCTTCTAGCATTCACTGCAGAGCTGACACCTGATGATCACGTGACTGTGGATTCAGGAGGAAGCGGCAAGATGCTGGGCTCCTTAGCTGCATACACAACACTCGAGGTAGGGATGGGAATAAACCATCCCTGCCTTCTCTTTGGAGAGTCTGGCATGATCTCATGCAGCTGAAAAGTCTGTGAGGATGTACATGTACGTCCTTGCATAGTTAAACATTTACCGTCTGGACGTATATAGTCAATGGATGATCGTCAAAAGGTTTAGGTACAATAAGATTCTTTTATTTCTAAAGTTGTTTTCTAATGTAATATATTAGTTTACATAGTATAGATAATACTGTAGAAAAATTACAAAAGGAGTATACATATTTTTATTTTTATAATCCTCAAAGGAAGTTGACCATCTAAAGTTTAATAAAAACCATGTGGTAATAACACTGTATTATTGGTGAAAACACAGTGCCATAACAGCTGAATGAATGATTTATGTCAGGTTACTAGGCAAACAGAGCTTAACAACTACAGTCTTTTTAATGTTGCTGTCAGGCAGTAAGGTCCTATGAATTTGGAATTCAAGTGGAAAACTGATAAGGAATTGACCTTACTTTATAAAAAATAAAAGTGGATGTAAGGATACAGTAATTGCTGGAATGGGAGCCCCAAGCCACATTGTCTCAGCAAGGAGGAGTTTGTAGAGGCTGCCCCATTCATAGTTTATGGTTCTGATACAAGCTTAAAGTCATTCAGATACTCATTCAATATGCTCATGTGATCTGCTCTCTAAGTTACCCAGCTAAATGGCAGTCACTGTTTTGCTATCACTTTAAATATTTTGTTTTAGCTATTGTGGCCTTTTTCAGAAAAACAATTCTTAAACATTTGCAAAAGAAATCTGTGTAACCATGACAACAGAAATGTTTCTCTCTCTCCAACAGAGTAAGATAATCAAATGGTGTTTTTAACAAACAAGTAATATGTTTGTTCACAATGAGTGTAATTTCTTCTATTTTGTACAAAGAATAGACTGCTGAGAGACTTGAGAGCGATAACCATGCCTGGCCCTGGAGTGAAAGTAGCCCACTTTACTTTGTTATCTACTTGTATTTAAGTCCAGAACAGATTGTATTTCTCTATTATAGTCATGAGAAACTCAGTGATAGACAAATGTTGCGTTCACATTTATTCTGATACTGGTTGTTATGGTCCTGTTCCAGAGATTTCGTTCTCTAGGATCTAATGGTGTGTGGATCCAGGAAAAACTTAGAGGCCTCATACACTTTTTCTTAGATATTTTATGTATTTCAGCTTTGATTTCTCCAGGGCTGGTTTGAAAATGTAGAAAATATTAAAATTGCGGCACTTCAAATGTGATGCAACAGAATTCCCAGATTTACACTAACCAGCAAAAGGGTAACAATGTTTTGAACTTTTGACTTTCAGGCTCCATATCTCACCATCCACTACAACTTCGGATGTGAGACTACCATCATTTTATAGACAATCATCTTGGCTATCTCATACATAAATTTGACTTGCAACTATTTAGCATATGATTAGTTATGATTAGTCTCAATCAGATTCAAGCATGTCTCGATTGAAATGTGATCCCAGGTCTCTTCTGCACGTTCCCAATGTTGGGTACGAATACAGCTTTTTCTTCGACTCTACCAACAAGTGTTTGTTTGGGTTGAGGTCTGGGGACTGTGGGGGCCAATCCAGCATCCCTACTTCATTGTCATTGAACAATTTCTTCACTAACCTTGATATATGCTTCGAGTCATTCTGTTGGAACACTATGTTGTCCTTTTCCTACCCATAGTACTTGAGTGTACACAGTAACTCATCTTGTAGGATACTCAGATATAGCTCGGCATTGAGACCACCATCAATCCTTGTCAAGTATCCAACACTTTTGCCGGTGAAACAGCCCCATATCATCAGGCTTCATCCACCAAACTTGACAGTTCCTTCAATTTCTCGATCCGTTAGCCCTCATTTCCCTTGCTACTTCCAGACCTTTTTTCACCCATCAGAGCCCAGTCTATTGACTTTCGTCTCATTGCTCCAAATTACCCATTTCCAATCTTCTACTTTCCACTTTTCGTACTTTTTGCATATTCAAGCTGACCCTTCTTATGATGATATTGAAGTCAAGACTTCTTCACTTTTTCCGGGCCACCATTCCAAATTTGTGTAATGCGCGTTGCACGGTGCTTGCGTTGACATCTGTGATCTCACTATTACAAAGCATACGAGCCACCTACACTGCCATGTTTGTTGAGCCAGAAGTGATACACCTTGTGATGAGCTGACTTTTGACTCCAATATTTTGCCTGGACATCCACCTATTTTCATAGTATGCTTAGACTGGCCCAACAAACAGCTGAGCCCACCACAGATAGCAAAGCACCAATCAGCTGATTAGATTACCCGGCATAAGATCCATGAGGAAGCTTGACTTCGTAAATACCACTGTAGGAATAAAGGGGGTGGGGGTAGGACAGACCACCACAGTACTAAAATTGCTCTGGGGGGGGGGGCGAATGTGGGTGGCAACAACAGCAACACTACTTCTGGTCTTGGTGGCACTGTACTTCCTGAGAATTAAGATGACGTTTTTGATTACTTAGCTCACTCATCATCACAGGAGGATATTGCATCTGAGAGTGATGTGATCTTGAGTCAAGCTTTGTGTGTTCCTCCTCCTCCATAACACATAATTTACTGCAGAGCCTTTCTGGACTATTAACTGTGTCTTCTTCACTGACACAGATCACTATTAGTGATATGGCACCTGCTGAGAAATCTATTCTCCTAGTCAGAGCAGTCTTTCTCCTCTTTTTGATGAGCTGGATGAGAATAATCAGCATTCTGTGCAAGCAGAGGAGGAAGACATGACTGGTGGTGGTGAAGATAGTAGTGGCAGGGGGTGTGGTACTACTACTGGTCAAAGTTCTGGTAGAGAAGCTAGAGGTAAATCTTGATGTAAAAGATCTGCAAGCAGAAACATAGACGTGGCTGTGCAGGAGCAAATGTAAGAACATCTTTATCAGGGGCGTAACTACCGGGGTAGCAGCTGCCACAGGGCCCGGGACATTACGGGGCCCCGATGTGTTTTTTTTTTTTGTTTTTTGTTTTTTTAATAGGCAGTTACCTGCTGGAGTAACCCCAACAGGTAACGAGCCCTATATACTTGCCGATCCTCGGGGTCCTGCTCACGGCCGTCTGCTCCTCCCATTCTGCAGCGGCAGCTGTGAGCAGTAGCAGGGATCGGTAGGTAAGGCCACGGGCCGAACCCCACAGTCACTGCTATCATTATACTCCGGGGTCTTTTCAGACCCCGGAGTATAATAATCGGAGGCCCAGGAGAGGTGAGGGAACATAAAAAACAATGTACTTAACTCTCCTACGCTTCTCCAGGCTTCGGGCCTGTTTGGTGACGTCCCAGACGTCAGCCGACGTCATTATGCGTCGCGACGCCGGCCCGGATCACGTGACGCCGGCCTGGTCCAACATTGAAGAAGGCCGAAGTAGCAGCGAGGAACAGGTAAGTAGCATTGTTTTTTTATGTTTCTATCCTCCCCTTGGTCTCCGATCATTATACTCTGGGGTCTGTTCATGGGTGGTCCACAATGGGGCATAGTACTGTGTGCAGGGGCCACTATGGGGCATAATACTGTATGCAGGGGCCACTATGGGGTATAATACTGTGTGCAGGGGCCGCTATGACACATAATAATGTGCGCAGGAATGCGTTTTTTGGGGGGGGGGCCCATGTTAAATGTTCACCTTGGGGCCCAGCCATTCCTAGTTACGCCACTGATCTTTATGTACTCACATGGAAAGGCATTACTATCTTATTTGGAAAAATAGGCTTGGCAGTGGCAGTGAGCAAGACTGTTCTACTCCTTCTCCCTGTGATCTTCCTTGTAGGCAGGCCACATCTACACCTAGCACATGATCATCAATATCATTATCATGACCAACTGTTTTCTTCTTCGCCTCCTCCTCCTCCTCCTCTTCCATCCCAACGTCAGTCATCCATAAGGAAATGTGTGTCTAGGAAACAGCAATATGTGCCAAGTCATCCGGCAGTTATGAAACTTATCTCACACTCTGGCGGTGCAGTTGCTGCCATACCGCTGCGTTTCTCCAACTAATGGAATGCACTCAACTTTGAAGGAGGATATATAGCCCTCATGATTCCTCCACGAAAGCTGTCCCTGTTTTATATCACCATTTGTCGGAGAATGTGGGCCTTTGCTTGAATATAATAATAATAATAATAGTCCTTTAATAGTCCCACAATGGGGAAATTCAGTGTGTTACAGCAGCAAAGATAAGCAAATACAAATACAACATGTACAGGAATGTTCCAAGGTGAGAGGCATTACATTGATAGTAGACAGACAGATAGGAAGTAGCAGAGGAGGGGGGGGAAATTTAAAAGGCAGAAAGATATTTCAGTTCTCTGTGTGTATTGATCTCCGCTTAGGTCGGTTTTGGTTGTACAGCCTAACCGCGGTGGGGAGGAAAGACTTCCGATAGCGCTCCTTCTCACACTTAGGGTGGAGAAGTCGGTCACTGACAGTACTGCTCAGCGCAATCACAGTCTCATGCATGGGATGGGACTTCTTCCGCATGGAGCTCAGCACGGACAGTATCCTTCTGTCACCCACCACCTGCACTGGGTCCAGTGGGCTCCCCAGGACAGAGCTGGCCCTTCTAATCAGCTTGTCAAGTTTATTTCTGTCCCTAGTTGATATACTGCTCCCCCAGCAGGCCACTCCAAAGAAGACGGGTGATACCACTACCAAGTTGAAGAAAGTCCTAAGACGTGTCCCCCAGATTCCAAAGGCTCTCAGCTTCCTAAGCAGGTAGAGCCTGCTGTGGCCCTTCCTGTACAGGACCTCCATGTGATCTGCCTAGTCCAGCTTATTATTAAGGAGCAAACCCAGGTACCTTATAGGTGTTCACAATCTCGATGCCCGTCCCCAGGATGTCCACTGGTTTAGGAGGGCATCTGTATTTACGGAAGTCCACCACCATCTCCTTGGTCTTCCCCGCGTTAATCTTCAGGTGGTTCCGCTGGCACCAGTCCACAAAATCCCGGTTCAGTTCTCTGTACTCCCTGTCATCATCGTCTGTGATGAGACCTACTATTGCAGAGTCGTCAGAATACTTCTGTAGGTAGCAGCTAGATGAGTTGCACCTAAAATCTGCAGTGTACAGTGTGAAGAGGAAAGGGCGAGAACCGTACCCTGGGGTGCCCCCATATTACAGATCATGGTATCTGACACACAGTCTCGGGCTCTTACGTATTGAGGTTGATTTGTGAGGTAGTCTAGGATCCAGTTGGAGAGGTGGTGGTCCACTCCAGCAAGGCCCAGCTTGTCCCTCAGTAACCCCGGCTATATAGTGTTAAAAGCACTGGAGAAATCAAAGAACATTATTCTCACCGTGTTCCCTGGTTTCTCCAGGTGAGACAGAGCCCTGTGCAGAAGGTGGATGATGGCATCATCTACCCCAATGCCCGGCCGATAAGCAAACTGGAGAGGGTCCATAGCGGGGCTCACTAGAGGGCGGAGATGTGTGAGAACCAATCTCTCTAAGATCTTCATCAAGTGGGATGTCAGTGCGACAGGTCTGTAGTCGTTGAGGTCCATAGGGGTGAGGTTTCTTTGGAACTGGTACCACACAAGAAGATTTCCATAATTCAGGGACTATTTCCTGCCTCAGGCTCATATTAAACATATATGTAATTATACCACACAGCTGGTCCCCACAAGTCTTAATTAGCCTTGCACTGATATCATCTGGCCCTGCGGCTTTCCTCGCCTTGATCTTTTTCATCTCCTTCCTCAACTGGGCCCGTGTGAAGGTCAGACTGTGGTCAGATAAAGACGGATTTCTGGATTTTCTGGTCTGTTGGGAAGTAGCCGCATGGGGTGAAGTAATTGTGGTGAGGGGAACTGAAGGACATGCTGGGGTGGGAAGAGCTGGTGTGTGACCAAATCTGTTGAAGAATAGGTTTCGTTCATTAAGCCAATTAACATCTGCCTCAATCTGGCAGACAGACTGTTTATGACCCGAAATTGACTTAAGCTCCTCCCAGACCCCCCTTATGTCTTTTCTTTCCATTTTCTTTTCCATTTTTTCCTTATAACTGGCTTTTCCCTGCCTGATTTGATGCCTCAGCTCCTTTTGTACTTCCCTCAGCCCCTCCTTATCTCTTGTCCTGAATGCCATCTTTTTCTCCTTAAGTAGTGTTTTTATATCAGAGTTAATCCATGGTTTGTTGTTGGAAAAGCACCTCACCACTTTGTGGGTACTGTGTTGTCCACACAAAAATTAATGTAGTCCGTTATGCAGTGTGTGAGTCCTTCTATATCTTCTCCATAAGAATCCTGCAGAACTTCCCATGCGGTTGTGTCAAAACAATCCCTCAGAGCCTCATCACTCTCCTCAGACCATATCCTCATTGTGCGGGTGACAGCTGGTTCTCTACGTACAAGTGGCTTGTGCACAGGTCGGATATGCACTAGGTTGTGATCCGATCTTTCAAGGGGCGGTAGGGTTGATGAGTTATATGCCTCCCTTGCATTGGCAAAGGACAAGTCCAGTGTTTTGTTGTCTCTTGTGTGGCAGGTTACATACTGTGTGAAACTGGGCAGTGTGGATGATGGAGAGACATGGTTGAAGTCACCAGACACAAGAAGGAGGGTCTGGGGGTGTCGTGACTGCAGCTGGCTCACTGTGGCTTGTAGGACCTTGCAGGCAGTGTCATCTTTCGCAGAGGGGGGGACATATGCAGCTATCACGATGACATGTGATAGTTCACTTGGTAGATAGAAAGGTCTCATGCTCACAGCTAATAGTTCAATGTCCTTACAGCAAGTTTGCTCCTTAATCACAATGTGCCTAGGATTACACCATCTATCATTCACCAACATTTCCAGCCCTCCTCCTTTCCTCTTACCACTCTCCCTTGTCCTGTCTGCCTGAAGGAGTTTAAAACCATCCAAGGAGACCAGAGGGTCAGGAGTAACTTCAGTGAGCCAAGTCTCTGTAAGTAGCATCATGCTGCACACCCGAAACTCCTGATGATGCCTGGTGAGTGCTGTTAGTTCGTCCATCTTGTTTGCAAGAGATCTCACATTGCCCATAATGATGGAGGGAAGAGCTGGTCTGAAACGTCTCTTTTTAATCCTCTGCTGAACTCCAGGTCTACACCCCCCCTCCCCCTCCTTTTCCTTCTCCAGAGCTCCTGGGGGATGTCTGGGCAAATGGTATGCAGCCCTGCTGTGACTCTAAGCTGCAGAAGTTTCTCTCTGGAGTAGACAAAAGAATTGTCTGCAGACACAATAGTTCCCATTTGAAGCAGAACAAAACAAACAAAACAAAAAAGTATCACAAAGGTCCAATTCCAAGTCTTTGTGTGTTTCTTCATAGTGCAAAGTCCCTTAAGTAGAGTGATAAAAAACAAGACAAAGAAAGAAAAATAAGAGAGAGACTCAGAGCTGCTGCAACAGGCTGCCACTCCAGCGGCGCCATCTTGGAAAAAAAAAAAAAAAAAAATTGTCAGTCTCGGGAAATGTACATGCAACCATTGACACATGGAGCAGCAATCATGGACAAGGACAATAGATGGCTTTCACAGCCTATTGGGTTATTGTTTTGAGCGTCAGCAGCCACAGTCCATAACCACAACAAGGCAAGGCCACACCGATTGTAGAGATCCAGTTCCAACACCATGCAAACCCTGTATTGCATACAGCATATAACAAGGTCCTTGTTATTTTGAGATATGTTACTGGAGGCTTATTAGAGAAGTGTGTTGGCTTTTCAAGCCCTTTGAAGAAGTCACAAATTTGTCAGCTGGGATGACTGCAGTATCAGAAATGTAATCCCTCTACTGTATATCTTACAGGAAACACCCTCATGCAACGAGAGACAGAAGAGGAGGAACAGTTTCCGTCTCTTAGTCAATTTCATTGCCCTTTGTTGATGGAGGAGAATAAGGATCTGCATCGGGTCATTATGGTGGAGGACCTGGAACTACTAGACTTGAGGAAGAAGACTCTTTCTTGGATGCAGATGGGGCCCTTAATATGTCACAGGCACCGACAGGGAAGGAAGCTGACCCTTATTTGCTTCCAAATGATGATGACAACGACAACAACTATGCTGGCCAAGAACACCAACCATAGCAGACTCCTGGGTCCGTGCATATGCTGGCAAGCAGGACAGATTGGCTGCTCCACTGCTTACACAGTGACAAGCTTATTTAGCATCAAGCAGAGGGATGAGTACTGGATGGTGTTCTTGGACCCTCACTATAAAGACAAAATTGAAGAATTGTTCCCTGCTTCCTAAAGGGAAGAAAAATTTGAATATTATCAGGATAGGCTGTATACTCAGCTTACCGCAGGGAGACCACTTCAACTGCCCACTCCCAGTCCATCTCACTCAGCCAATGATCCACCTCCTCTGTCAAGTGTCAGGAGGAGTACAGTTGTGCTAAAATGTTTACATACCCTGGCAGATTTTTTGTTTTTTTGGCCTTTTTTCAGAGAATATGAATGATAACACAAAAACTTTTTCTCCACTCATGGTTAGTGGTTGGTTGAAGCCATTTATTGTCAAACTTCTGTTTTTTTTATTTTGAAATCATAATGGCAACCAAAAACACCAAAATGACCTTGTTCAAAAGATCACATACCCCAGTTCATAATACCGTGTATTGCCCCCTCTAACATCAGTGACAGCTTGAAGTCTTTTGTGGTAGTTGTGGATGAGGCTCTCTATTTTTTCAGATGGTAAAACTGCCCATTCTTCTTGGCAAAAAGTCTCCAGTTCCTGTAAATTCCTGGGCTGTCTTGCATGTACTGCGCTCTTGAGATCTCCCCAGAGTGGCTCAATTATATTGAGGTCAGGAGACGGAGATGGCCACTCCAGAACCTTCACTTTCTTCTGCTGTAGCCAATGACAGGTCGACTTGGCCTTGTGTTTTGGATCGTTGTCATGGACGTCCAAGTACGTCCCATGCACAACTTCCTGGCTGATGAGTGCAAATTTGCCTCCAGTATTTGCTGATAACATGCTGCATTCATCTTTCCTTCAACTTTGACCAAGTTTCCTGTGCCTTTGAAACTCACACATCATCAGTGATCCACCTCCATGCTTTACAGTAGGAATGGTGTTCCTATCATCATAGGCCTTGTTGACTCCACTCCAAATGTAACGTTTATGGTTGTGGCTGATTTTTGTCTCATCACTCCAAATTACCTTGTTCCAGAAGTTTTGAGGCTTGTCTCTGTGCTGTTTGGCGTATTGAAGGCAAGATTCTTTGTGGCATTTGCGCAGTAATGGATTTCTTCTGGCAACTCCACCATGCAGCCCATTTTTCTTCAAGTGCCTCCTTATTGTGCATCTTGAAACAGACACACCGACAGTTTTCAGAGAGTCCTGTATTTCAGCTGATGTTATGTGTAGGTTTTTCTTTGCATTCCGAACAATTTTCTGGGCAGTTGTGGCCGAAATTTTGGTTGGTCTACCTGACCGTAGTTTGGATTCTGGGCATGTTATCAGGCCAAAATCACCGGGGTATGTGAACTTTTGAACAGGGTCATTTTGATTTAAAAAGAAAACACAGAAGTTTGACAATAAATGGCTTCAACCAACCACTAACTGAGTGGAGAAAGTTTTTGTGCTATCATTCATATTCTCTGAAAAAAGGCCAAAAAGTCTGCCAGGGTATGTAAACTTTTTAGCACAACTGTACAAGCAGCAGCATCAACAGCCAGGCCCAGTAGATTACCTGGTGGATGATGAGCCAGAAATTTTTCAGCTCGCCAGCCCAAGCCAAAACGGGCAACTGACACAGTTTGGCTGCACCAGAAGGTACAGTCATACCTAGAGATCACCTATAGTCCAGCAGATAACTCTGACCCCATGGAATTCTGGGCCAATAGGTTAGAGCAGTGGAAGTTTGCCTTTGGAGCTTTATCTTGTACGACCTCAAATTTTATGGCTGAGAAGGTGTTCAGTGCTGCCAATGGCGTTGTAACAACTAAAAGAACAAAACTGTCCACACCTAGCGTGG
This sequence comes from Leptodactylus fallax, assembly GCA_947044405.1. NCBI lineage: Eukaryota > Metazoa > Chordata > Amphibia > Anura > Leptodactylidae > Leptodactylus > Leptodactylus fallax. Next base: position 9,671,724 of record CAMRHE010000024.1, read on the forward strand.
AAAAAATTACTGTTCTCAAAATGAATCAGGCATGGATCCATGAGGATTTTCAAACACTTATCACTGATGCCGCCGAATAGTGGTGTCACCCTCTCCCCTTATCATGTTCCATTTACTGTACTGAAGCTGATGCTGCATGCTACCCCTAAACAGCTAACACCACAACCACCTCTCAGCCTGACATGTCCTGTGGCCCGATCCATCATGTTATGCACTAACACACATGTTGCCACAGCTGCCTAGTGCGGACCACCACTACCAGACATGTCCTGTGGCCTGGTCTATCACATTCCACTATACCACACTGTTGGTACTACAGTGTTGGCATAAAATAAAAAAAATAAAAAATTGATCTCACATTTCCTCCCTTAAAAGGGATAATTTTAGCTTTTTTTTTTTTTTTTTTTTTCAAATGTTAATTCTTCATCACTGTTCAACTAGGCTCACAGCCACAAATCTGAACAACAATAAGCCAGTAGCACTTACAAGTCATCCAAAACCATTGCTTTTTGCAATAAAACCGCCATGCGTGTCTAACAAACGATGGGCAAACAACTTTAAACCCTAAAGAAAGGGTAATTTTTTAATAATTTTAAATGTTAAAAGGCGTAAAAACAAGTGTCAGTGCAGTGTAAGGTTAAACTAGGAGTTTGTATCCACTGCTTACCATCAGTTTTTCCATAGACATACATGTCACTTTCACTTTGACATAACTTCAGCTGTGTTTGCCTTAGAGCGCTAGAACCTGTTTGGCCTGAAACAAATCTGGGACCTGAGCCACCCAAGCCCAAAACATAACGAATTTTGAGAGGTTCACCCATCTCTACTCAAAAATAACATTTCCAAACTGACATCAATATTCAAATAATTAACAACATTGTAATTACAGAAAAGCAACCAATCATTCCATGTAGCCCAATATTCAGCCTATGTCCATTAGTCTTAAATATTCCTTTTGTTAATAGAAGGTAATCCCAAATCAAACCCAATAGATGTGGTGGGAAAGGGTTCCAGCTTGTTCTGCTTCTGGCACTAGTTCCCCCAATTTTTCCCACTAAAGTGTGAGAGAGTCTACTAGGATATTTTTCTTTCTTAAAATATATTTAGCCTTCAGCCATACATTTAATTTTAAACACCACAAAACTAGATGCCTAAGTAATTCAGCAGGAAGAAGACATTTAAATGACAAAGTATTAATTGTGAAAACAACCCCTTTTTTATAAGTATGCAGAGGAATTCTCTTGAAATCAATTTCCCAAATCACTATGGAAACCACTATTCTAACAATACAATATTATTAGTCCCTTTATAATCTTTCCAGGAGTCAGGCCAAAGTTCAGCTGACCAATTTGTATTCTAATATGCATCATAGTTGCTGCTTCCTGGAACATCTGTGATTAGACATACTGTATATATTGCATCATTACATTTATCTTGCCAATAACTCTGCTCATTAACCCCTTCCCGCTCCGCACCGTAATAGTATGTCGTGGCATGTATATAGTTCACGCTCAGCTCAGTACTATTACGGCGCTGTAAAGCCGTGGGTACAGAAGCTGTACCTGCGGCATTACATCCTGCTCTCGGCTGTATTACACAGCCGAGGGGCGGGACCAGCCGCCGGAGTTGGAAGATACTCCAACTCCAGTGGATTAACCCCCTGGATGCCGTGATCAATAGCGATCACGGCATCCAGGTGGTCTGGGGGCAAGATGGCCCCCCGTCACCCCTCGGATCCCCCGCGATAAGATCATGGCCATGGCAGCTAGGAAGCCGGGCCATGGCCTCCTGACTTCCTATGCACAGTTCCCATAGGAACTACTGTGCGATGTTCTGCAATACTATGTATTGCAGAACATTGCACAGGGGATCTGAGATGCCAGCTTCAAGTCCCCTTGTAGGACATGTAAAAAGTGAAAAAACACACAAACACATAGTAACAACACACAAAAACAAATAATAAAAAGTTCAAAAAACCCACCTTTATATTAAAAAAAAGTAATATAAACAAAATAAATAAACAAACATGTCAGGTATCCCCACGTGCGTATAAGTCCCAACTGTCCAAATAGAGCATTATTTATCCTGTACAGTGAATGGCGTAAAAAAATATACCGCAATGCTCAAATTAACGTATTTTGGTGACTTTGATTTCCCCAAAAAATAACAATAAAAAGTGATCAAAAAGTCATACATACCAAACATTGGTACCAATAAAAAGTACAACTTGTCCCGCAAATAAAGAGCCCTGACATATCTCTGTCAACAGTACAGTAAAAAAGTTATAAGTGTCAGAATACAGTGACCCCAGGAAAATCCTTCATATTAAAAAAAAAAAAAACGACGTTTTATTTGTAAAAGCGGTAAAACGTAATAAAACCAATATAAATAGATGTATCGCCGGAATCGTAATGACCGGCCGCACAAAACTGCCATGTCATGTTTAATGCAGAGTGGACGCTGTAAAAACAAAATGCAAAAAATTATGACAGAATTGTGTGTTATTTCACATGGACCCCCCAAAAAAGTAAATAAAAGTTAATGAAAACATATGTACCCCAAAATGGTAGCAAATGAAAGTACAACTCATCATGCAAAGAATAAGCCCTCACATAGCTATGTGGACAGAAAAATAAAAAAGTTATGAATTTTGGAAGACGGGGAGGGAAAATATGAAAAAAGTCGCCAAACATTAATGTACAATCTACACTGTATCATTAAGAGGTTAAAGACACAAGAAATTTCCAGCCATATGCCCAAATCATCTTTCATTGAAAGAGTTATTCTAATGTGGGCCTAGGAGATTTTAGACCCCTAAATGAAAAATATAGGGTTTTACAAAAGGCTTGTCCCATAGGCATAACCCTTGTAGTGAAATTAAATCACAACTGCATATCTCTCAGTAAGGCAGGGTTCACACTACCGTTGGAGTCTGTTATGAAGGTGTCCGTTAAAAAAAACAAAACGGACACCTATCATAACGGACACTAACTGATGTTAATGTGTCCGTTTTTTTTAACTGATCCAATTAATGGTTCAGTTAAAAAAAACGGACACATTAGCATCATTATTGTCCGTTAGCATCAGGTAGTGTCTGTTTTTTAAAGAAGACCTTTCACGTCACATACCGCTAGAAAGCCGACAGCGCGCTAAATTCAGCGCACTGCCGGCTTTCCCGCTATGTGGCCCAGGGCTGGAGATATCGGCGGTGTAAGTTACATGGTTTACTGTTAGAAGGGCGTTCCTGACAGTCTAGCTGCGCTGCAAGAAACGTCCTCCCTGACACTTCTCTTCGTTCATAGACTTGTACTGAGGGGGCGTTCCTCACAGCTCAGCGTCATCGCCGGGCAGTAAGGAATGCCCCCTCTGACAGTACAGCACTATAGACAAGTACAGAGAGAGGGGGCGTTCCTTACAGCCCAGTGATGACGCGGAGCTGTGAGGAACGCCCCCTCAGTATAAGTCTATGAACGAACGAGAAGTGTCAGGGAGGGCGTTCCTCTGACAGTACAGCACTATAGACGAGTACCCTTTCAGGGTGACACGTTGAAGCATCTTCAGAAGAAATGTGTCATAAAGTGGATGCCATAATTTAGGAAGATCATCAGTTCAAAGTCAGTGTTCTAGCTTATAAATTAGACATTTCATTTGGCACTTTTTCCAGTATCATCCATGATGTTTTGATGATGGGCAGATGTCTAAGCAAAAACATTTTGCCAGCAATTTAGTCAAGAGAATTTAGACATGCTTAGAGATAATACAGAATACTATTCTTGGGTTGTTACGGTTGATGAAACATGGGTCCACTACCATAATCCTGAGACCAAACAAGATTCCATGCAATGCAAACTGGAAAGGGGACATTATACTGTGGGGGGGGGCAAACTAGAAAGAAGACATACTGTGGGATACTGATAGGGAATGTAGATTGTAAGCCCTATATGGAACAGTGACTGTCAATGTCACTGTTAAACAAATATTCTTGCCACGGGCCTGCAACTTTACTTACCGATCCCTGCTCCTGCTCACGGCCACCTCCGCTTCTCCTTCTGCACTTCACGGAGCTCATGGGATTCATGGGTTCGACCTGGAGGGCAGAAGCGGAAGTGAACGCGGCCGTGAGTAGGAACGGGGATTGGTAAGGAAATATGGACCTTAACCGTATTAAAAAAAAAAAAAAAAAAGAGCAGCAGGGACCCACTGGACTATGGCAGTACTTAAGCCACTGGGTTCCTGCCCTACCAGTTTCCAACATACATATTAGCTGCAGGACTTGAAAGGTAAGTGTCCGCTCACCTCTCTGCTCCCTGGTCTCTGCTGTTCCTTCCAGCTGCCCATGGTACATCACAGCAGTGCAGCCAGAGCAGAGAAAGAGTGAGGGTGTGTAACAAAGAGGTATATACTGCACTAATCTAATACCTCTGTGTAGGACCGCTGTGTGGGGGTCACTATATGGGGTCGCTATACTGTATGGTGGCAGTGATGGGGCTATTATACTGTATAGGGACATTGATGCTGGCCATTATATTGTATGAGGCCATTACACTGAATGGGGACAGTGATAGGCCATAGCACTGTATGGGGGCAGTAATGATGGACATTATTTTGTACAGGGGGCCATTATACTGTATGGAGACACTGATGGGACCATGATACTGTATGTGGGACTGATGGTACCATTATACTGCTTGGGGACAGTGATAGGGGCCATTGTATTATACTTGGACACTGATGTGTCTATTATACTGCATAAGGAATACTAATGGGGCCATTATTTTGTGTGGGGCAGTGATGGGGACCATTATACTGTACGGGGTAGTGATGGGTTCATTATACTGTATGGGGGCAATTATGGGGGCCAATTAAACTGTGTGGGACATTGGGGGGATATTAAAGGGGTTATCTAACTTTATAATATTGATGACCTATCTTTAGTTACATTTCCAGGGGTCCGACGGTCAGGATCCCTGTAGATCAGCTCTTCCAGGACATTGCGTGACTGCTAACATTAAGATGCTGGTAGCTGTCTTGCTCACTTGCCATACAATGTGCAGCAGTGGATTTAGGTACTGCAGCAGTACACATAGTACAGCGTTTGAGCAGTGCAGCTTCTGGCATGTTAACAATACAAGTAGCCATACTGACTGAACATCTCATCTGCAGAGGTCCTGGCTAAATAGGCCATTGATATTAGAAAGGTGGATAACCCTTTTAATATACAGGAACATATTTTATATTTTGGGTATAGGGAACAATCTGGGTGATGGCTCTGTGGGGGGGAGCTGCAAAATGGGGCGTGACTGTGTTAAAGGGATATGGCCTGAAATTATTTTATGGTATGCTGTGTGCAGGGCTGGCGTTAGGGGGGGGTCCCCAGGGACCCCGTCCTCAAGGGCCCCCGGGATCCGGAGTATCAGGCTTTTTAGCCTGATGCTCCAGATCTCGGGAACTCCACAGCTAATTCGGCATGCTGTGCAGGCTGATACAGTTTAATCCTATGACAGAGCAGGGAGATGAAAGGTCTCTGATCTGCCATAGAGGACCGCCGGTAACGCACAGGACGTGGCGGCGCAGGTGGCGTAATGACGTCACTGCATCACGCCACCTGTGCCGCTACTACAGGGAGAATCCTTGGCTGCTCCGCTCGTCGTGGGAGCGCGGTAAGGTAAGTAAAAGATTTATTGTTTTCTGGTAAGGGAAAGGGATTACCTGCTAAGGGGGGATAATATTTATAGAGGGGAACTATTAAATATAAGGGGGGCTATTGTAAGGGTGGAGTATTATTTATAAGGGGAAACTGTTATATATAAGGGGGGTACTATATATAAGGGGAAACTGCTATATATAAGGGGGGGCTTTTGTATATAATTGTTCCCCCCTTATATTAGTCCCCTTATATATTATAGTTCCTCCCTTATAACAGCATCTTTATAAATAGTTCCCTTTTATAATAGCCCCCATTATAAATAAGTGTATAATTATACCCCCCCTTATAATAGCCCCCCTTAAAAGATGAGAACTATTACAAATAAGTGGGGCTATTATAAAGTTGAAACTATTATACAGTGCCTTGCGAAAGTATTCGGCCCCCTTGAACTTTTCAACCTTTTGCCACATTTCAGGCTTCAAACATAAGGATATAAAATTTAAATTTTTTGGTGAAGAATCAACAAGTGGGACACAATTGTGAAGTGGAACGAAATTTATTGGATATTTTAAACTTTTGTAAAAAATAAAAAACTGAAAAGTGGGGCGTGCAATATTATTCAGCCCCTTAAGTTAATACTTTGTAGTGCCACCTTTTGCTGCGATTACAGCTGCAAGTCGTTTGGGGTATGTCTCTATCAGTTTTTGCACATCGAGAGACTGAAAGTCTTGCCCATTCTTCCTTGGAAAACAGCTGGAGCTCAGTGAGGTTGGATGGAGAGCGTTTGTGAACAGCAGTTTTCAGCTCTTTCCACAGATTCTCGATTGGATTCAGGTCTGGACTTTGACTTGGCCATTCTAACATCTGGATACGTTTATTTGTCAACCATTCCATTGTAGATTTTGCTTTATGTTTGGGATCATTGTCTTGTTGGAAGATAAATCTCCATCCCAGTCTCAGGTATTTTGCAGACTCCAACAGGTTTTCTTCCAGAATGGTCCTGTATTTGGCTCCATCCATCTTCCCATCAATTTTAACCATCTTCCCTGTCCCTGCTGAAGAAAAGCAGGCCCAAACCATGATGCTGCCACCACCATGTTTGACAGTGGGGATGGTGTGTTGAGGGTGATGAGCTGTGTTGCTTTTACGCCAAACATATCGTTTTGCATTGTGGCCAAAAAGTTCGATTTTGGTTTCATCTGACCAGAGCACCTTCTTCCACATGTTTGGTGTGGCTCCCAGGTGGCTTGTGGCAAACTTTTAACGAGACTTTTTATGGATATCTTTGAGAAATGGCTTTCTTCTTGCCACTCTTCCATAAAGGCCAGATTTTTGCAGTGTACGACTGATTGTTGTCCTATGGACAGACTCTCCCACCTCAGCTGTAGATCTCTGCAGTTCATCCAGAGTGATCATGGGCCTCTTGGCTGCATCTCTGATCAGTCTTCTCCTTGTTTGAGATGAAAGTTTAGAGGGACGGCTGGGTCTTGGTAGATTTGTAGTGGTCTGATACTCCTTCCATTTCAATATGACCGCTTGCACAGTGCTCCTTGGGATGTTTAAAGTTTGGGAAATCTTTTTGTATCCAAATTCAGCTTTAAACTTCTCCACAACAGTATCATGGACCTGCCTGGTGTGTTCCTTGGTCTTCATGATGCTCTTTGCGCTTTAAACAGAACGCTGAAACTATCACAGAGCAGGTGCATTTATACGGAGACTAGATTACACACAGGTGGATTATATTTATCATCATCAGTCATTTAGGACAACATTGGATCATTCAGAGATCCTCACTGAACTTCTGGAGTGAGTTTGCTGCACTGAAAGTAAAGGGGCTGAATAATATTGCACGCCCCACTTTTCAGTTTTTTATTTTTTACAAAAGTTTAAAATAACCAATAAATTTCATTCCACTTCATAATTGTGTCCCACTTGTTGTTGATTCTTCACCAAAAAAATTAAAATTTTATATCTTTATGTTTGAAGTCTGAAATGTGGCAAAAGGTTGAAAAGTTTAAGGGGGCCGAATACTTTCGCAAGGCACTGTATATATACACTACCGTTCAAAAGTTTGGGGTCACCCAGACAATTTTGTGTTTTCCATGAAAACTCACACTTTCATTTATCAAATGAGTTGCAAAATGAATAGAAAATATAGTCAAGACATTGACAAGGTTAGAAATAATGATTTTTATTTAAAATAATTTTCTCCTTCAAATTTTGCTTTCGTCAAAGAATGCTCCATTTTCAGCAATTACAGCATTGCAGACTTTTGGCATTCTAGCTGTTAATTTGCTGAGGTAATCTGGAGAAATTTCACCCCATGCTTCCAGAAGCCCCTTGTGATGATTCTGCTTAAATATGGCTATAACTCAAAGCTGTATTTTGATCTCTGGGTATATTATCTCCCTTCTTACCTGCATTTATTCATAATGTGCACAGCTATAAGCTTAGGTGTATATTGGCAGTAGTAGCAACATTGTAACAATGGGGCTTTGTATCCATCCCAGCAGGGCTCCATTGTATTCCTACACAGCCCTGAGTGATCAAACAAACCTGCATTGGTCAGCCTGAACTGGTAGATCAGATATGGCTGATAACATTGTATCCTTTCACTTGGTCTCAGCTCAATACAAAGAATCTGGACTTAAATGTGTTAGTCAATCAGACTTGCTGTCGCCGGTGACCTCATTCTGGGAGGTGGCATAAAGGGTATATAAGATGAGGTAAGAGGTCAGTGGGAGGAGATTGTGCTGGGACTACAAGAGAACACTATGAGGAGTTATTACAGACCATCACAGACTACAGGAGATTGCAGACAGACCACTGTGAAGAGCATGCAGGCTGGATTGTTGTATTGATGCCACATGCTAAGCAGCCTCCACTGGTTATTCACACATGACAGAGCATGTGTGAGTGTTGGATTATAGAGCCACATCAAGGAGATGCGTGGTAAAGTACCTATTTCACTTTTATGCCCTTTTATTTTATTGCACTGTATCTTGTAACTAGTAACTGTTAATGCTTGCATATATCTGCATATCTGTTCTGAACTGTATGTGTTAGATGTTAATACCGACCCATTTAGGGGTTAATAAATAAAATTTAGAAAGCTTGTCTTGTATTTATCCTGTGAACCCGGCACTCACTGGCGGTGAGTGTGATTTTTATATGAAAGAAGACTCAGGTGTGGGCCAGCGCGGTGTTGATGCACTGAGGATCTTTCACATTGGTGGCAGCGTAGTGGGACAGCGTGCGTTGGTGACCTTTATCACTCACACGCTGGGGATTGTAGTAATCCTATGAGACAAGCTCGGTATTAAAGCAAGCATTAAGATACAGTGAAAGTTTGATACAGTGCTGTTCCCCTCCCTTACTCTTTGTATTCTATCCTATCTTTTATTTGGCAAATACCAGTGGATGGCTAGTGGGCTCAGAAGCAGAGCTCCAGAATTTCAGAACCAGGCTTTTGGAGATCCTGAGCGTATGGTTGAAATGGAGGCAGCCACAGCTATGCAGAGTCCTGATTTTGGGGCTAGGCCAGGAAGTGCAGCAATGAGCCCGGTCCCAAGGATTACTTCACCAGGAGGGACCAGTGGCCCCGGCCTTGTGGGGGGAACGGTTTCATACTGGCAAATGGCCCTGCAGCAAGTAGGTACCAGTGACCCTAACACATACCTGCAGGTGTTGTGCTGTTTTCTGGAAGCTGTAGATCAAGAACGGCAGGCTGATCGTGAGGCTGCTGAGCGACAGGCCGAGAGGGAGGCTGCTGAGCGACAGGCCGAGAGAGAGAGGAAGGATGCTGAACGACAGGCTGCTGAGCAACAGGCCGAGAGGGAGTTTCAGCTTCAGCTCAAAAGGATGGAGCTCTCCCAGCAAGCGCAAACTCCAACAACCCTGCACAGACCCTCAAGTTGGAAGGAGAGGCCAGGCCGGAGTTCACCACAGCCATCTGTCAGGTCGGGTGAGACAAACTATGCCCCGGGTGGTCCTTCCCCTGTCCCAAGAACTCTGGACACCCTAGTGACCTTCCCCAAACCCCAAGGGGAGGTGCGGCGGGGCCATACCTGTAACCAGACAGGACATTTCAAGGAGGAGTACCCCAACCGCCCTGAGAACTTCCCTGCTTCCCAAGACACAGCAGGTGGCCCATCTGTGTATCTGGACTGGGGTGCAGGAAAAGGAATGCGGACTGTGGGACTAATGACTGATTTGCCGGCTAATGTACTGTTGGGAACTGATTTAGGACCTATGATGTCCCAATATGGGGTGGGGAGCACCCCAATTTACTGTGATAAACTGTCTATGACTAATGTTGATAATGTGTCTGTCATATCTGCAGAGAGGGCCTGTAACCCCCCCTCTGAGATACTTCCCATGGCAGTAAGTGTAAATGCTAATGAGTTGCCTTCAGCTGAGAGCAGGGAAGATGCAAATGAGCTTCCTGCAACCCAGCTCAGCAAAAATGTTATTGATGCTTTGTTCACCCCCATGCTAGGAGCCAATGAGACCTTGTCTGTAGACACACCCACATCTGCGGGGGCGTCTCCCTCCCAGCTTGTTAATATGTCTACTACAGATCTCATTGAGGCCCGGTGTGAATTAACAATTGCTGATGAAAGTACTTTCAATGTAATTGCCAATGCTTGTTGTGAAAGTGTACAGGGTAGCTCTTCTGAGTCACTGGAAGCGACTTCTACTATTTCGCCCAGTGCATCCGATAAGCACCCAACTGCTGACCATGTGCCAGGTGGTCAGGTAAGCTATGGGGATCTCATGGCCGATCCAGGTGAGGGACAGACTGCTGGTAGTGCAGTGTTAGCCCGCAGCCACCTGGAGTCGGTGCTGAGACCGCCATGACTAGCCTCACTCCCTTGAAGCCAGTATGAGACATACACGTCTCTTCTGTCCAGTTCTATTCCAGGAGTGCCCATGGCCCAAGTGCAGATGGCATGGGGTACTGGAGGTGTGATCCAAGAAGAGGGTATGTCCAATGTATTACCTGTCAATGTATTGTGGGGGGATGGTTTGGGGAAGCATGATCTCAGTCATTTGCCCAAGGTATCACCATCACCCACCCAAGTACAGGAGGAACAGTGTCCAAACATACCTGTGCCAGAACCAGAGGTGCCCCTAGGTTTGGAAGCAAAAGGGGAGGTGCAGAATCCCCTAGAACTCTCCCAACTAGCGGCTAGTGTGAGGGAGACCCTGAGAGACCGCCGGGATGGGGTCTCTGAACTGGTATCCCAAAGACTTGGGGTTATGAGTGTGGCTCCACACGGTGCCAGCACTCAGAAAGCGGACCCAGAACAGGCAGGAGGATCAGGATCAGGGCCTGAGCCTTAGAAGTGTCCCTAGTCAGACTAGAGAGCCAGAAGGGTCCGGCAGCTATGTAACATGCACCTCTCTTTTGTCTCACTCCAGCCAAGAGTTCAGAGAGGCTGTCCAAGCTGACCTTAGTCTGGACATATTGAAGGCGTGTGCCGCTCAACCACCCTCGGAGTCTGACAAGGCCCGAGTCTACTGTGACCCTGGGGGGTTGTGAAGCCTTGGGGCTAGAGCCTGAGGAGCTGAAGCGGCAGAGGTGCTCTCAGAAGAGGGGCACAGGCCCCTACTTCCTACAAGCCCCATCTAAAGGGGGAGGTGTGATGATTCCACTTAAATATGGCTATAACTCAGAGATGTATTTTGATCTCTGGGTATAGTATCTCCCTTCTTACCTGCATTTATTCATAATGTGCGCAGCTATAAGCTTAGGTGTATATTGGCAGTAGTAGCAACATTGTAACAATGGGGCTTTGTATCCATCCCAGCAGGGCTCCATTGTATTCCTACACAGCCCTGAGTGATCAAACAAACCTGCATTGGTCAGCCTGAACTGGTAGATCAGATATGGCTGATAACATTGTATCCTTACACTTGGTCTCAGCTCAATACAAAGAATCTGGACTTGAGTGCGTTAGTCAATCAGACTTGCTGTCGCCGGTGACCTCATACTGGGAGGTGGCATAAAGGGTATATAAGATGAGGTAAGAGGTCAGTGGGAGGAGATTGTGCTGGGACTACAAGAGAACACTATGAGGAGTTATTACAGACCATCACAGACTACAGGAGATTGCAGACAGACCACTGTGAAGAGCATGCAGGCTGGATTGTTGTATTGATGCCACATGCTAAGCAGCCTCCACTGGTTATTCACACATGACAGAGCATGTGTGAGTGTTGGATTATAGAGCCACATCAAGGAGATGCGTGGTAAAGTAACTATTTCACTTGTATGCCCTTTTATTTTATTGCACTGTATCTTGTAACTAGTAACTGTTAATGCTTGCATATATCTGCATATCTGTTCTGAACTGTATGTGTTAGATGTTAATACCGACCCATTTAGGGGTTAATAAATATATAAAATTTAGAAAGCTTGTCTTGTATTTATCCTGTGAACCCGGCACTCACTGGCGGTGAGTGTGGTTTTTATATGAAAGAAGACTCAGGTGTGGGCCAGCGCGGTGTTGGCGCACTGAGGATCTTTCACACCCCTCCCACAAGTTGGATTGGCTTGATGGGCACATTTTACAGGAGGCGATGTAGTCCCACAAAGAAGTTCTCTGGCCATCCCCGTCCCCCACAAGAGAGCCAGGGAGGCTGTATAATTTGGGTGAATATTCTTGTATGAGAGATGCTATGTCTTAAGGGTGATATCAGAGGTAGCTCATTCTGTCGCTGATTGCCTGGGGAGTCTGAAAGGAGGCTGTTCGCGTGTGAACCTTGTATTTTTTCATAATAACACTGTTTAATGTAGAGGAGGAGGTGTTCTACCCTGCTTATGGCAAGATCTTTCAACTGGGCTCAGGCCTCCACCAACCTCCAGAGCACAGAAACCGAACAGGCGGTAATAATAGAACATACAGCAACATTTTAGCTCCTCTCTAGAACCACTATAAAGCAACTAACAGAGAATGTAATAGGTTCACACCTGCGTTCGGGTTTCCCATTCGAGGGGTCCGCTTGGCGACCCACTGAACGGAAACCAAATCTGCTTAAAAAAACAGTTATCTTTGGAAACCCGCGGACCCCATAGATTATAATAGGGTCCGTCGGGTTTCCGCCCGAAAAGGATTGCAGGACTTTTCTTTCCGCATTTTTAAAGCGGAATGGGGGAACGGAATGCCCAGGTGGAGACTGGGCGCAGGTGTGAACCTAGCCTAACATATGTAATCTTGGTAACGATGTTCTATGTGTGTATTGATATAGTTAAAAATAGACCAACACGTGTAAAGTATAGTATAGAACTCCGAATGATTTACTTTGGTGATCCCAAGGAACCCCAGTCCTTTACTGTGTAAAAAGTATTTAACCAGAAGTTGTTTACAGCAAAGCATCAATAATTATAGCTGTAGGCCATTTTTTTCGTGTGGAAGGTATGGTTTTATGAATTTCACATGACCTTTCTGGTATATAATTGGCAAAAAGCGCGTCGGGTTGCGTTCTAAAGTGGTATCTAGTCCAGTTCTCTATTATCATTTACTATTGGGATGTATGAGGATTATATAGACTTTTGGATGCAGTGATTAGTTGTTCTCTCTTCTCATCTACATAATGTTTGAATTATTATTTACTCTCTTTCACGTTGTTTTTTTGAGAGTACATATTTATGTTTAATAAAAGTTTATTAAAGATTTTTCAAATATAACAAAGAGGGGACAAGAACAACATGACTGAACAAATGGCACACAGGCCTCGCCTGTAAACAGGAGGCTGGAGGAGGGGGGGAGCCAGCCCCCCGCCCAATGCTTCATAACATAGTATATTAACAAAGAGAAACAAAAGGCCCATTTATTTAGGGCCGAAAGAACAACATCTTCAAGGAAATGGGGGATGAACAAACAGACAAAGGGGGCACACACTGGAAGCTGCAATCAGGAAAACATATATGGGAGGGGGGGGAACAACAAGGGGAGAAAAGAACAACCAATAACTAAAAGGAAGTAGTATAAAGAATAACAAGGTAATTCCGTATCAGGAGAAGAAAGAGGAGAACTCCAGTCGATTCCTGAAACACCACCCAAGGCCAACAGAGAGTGTCAAATTTAGAAGGATCGCCACCAGGGCCTCCATTCTCCTTTATAAGGAGAAGCTCCTGAAGAAATTCAAGCAAGGAGGGCGCAAGAGTGCTCCTCCAATGCCTGGGAATAAAGGTTCTAGCAGCCGTGAGAAAGTGTCGCAGGAGATAATTTTTTACTGCAGAAATCCTGCCAGGGATAACCGAAAGAAGGGCCAGTTGGGGAGTAGCAGTGATGTTGCTACCATACAACTTAGCATACAGAGCGAACACAGCATCCCATAAGGGCCTAAGAACATCACCCTCCCACCAGATATGATATAGTGTACCTTTTTCAGAACCACAGCGCCAAAACTGGTCAGTCATAGCAGGATAGATTCTGTGGAGGAAGTCAGGACACCGGTACCACCAAGAAAGAATCTTGAAGTTCTTTTCTTGCGCACTGCAAGGCAACGGGAGCTTATGTGTGTAAGGGTTAAAACATAATTTGTATTATATTCTATAAAGCAGTATACAGAAGACACAGGGTGAAATGTTCTCCATGCAGACTAAATAGTTTAGAGATAGAATATAGTCTCAGGGTCTGGGAAGAATATCAACAGTTCTGCTGTTCTCAGAGATGTACCATTCTCAGGAAAGATAAGGAGAACATTTAGACTAGGTGAAAAGGAAACATCTGGGGTGATGGGAAACTGAACAACTTTGTCTGGTAACGGAACTGGAAAACCCATATATGTACATTGATCACATGACTGTTATGTAACTGAGCTTGCTTTTAAAACTGTATTGAACTACGCAATAAAGAAGAAACGGTTCATACACGATACCTGTGTACGTCTTGTTTCCCGAGCGCTCGAAACTGGTTATTTATTTAATTAGGATTACGGTGACATCCATCCTGGGGGAACTTAACCCCCAACAGAAATTGGCGCCCAACGTGGGGCGACAAGATCGTCTGATGTGCAGCCGATAGAGTGCCGACCCACTCACCAATCGACTTGAGGACGGGACCAGAGGACCTCAGATAGATAAAAACAGTACTGTGAGGTAAGACCTTATCTTGCCAATTAGTATATCTGAGGTTCCTGTGTGTCTATTCTCTGTATCGATGAGTGAGGTAAGCTGCTGCATGTTTATATGACATCTCGATGCCAATTAAATAGTACGGAAGAACCTAAAAGGGACATGTCACCTGTAAATGATGTGGAAATTGTTTTCTTTGCTTTTTGTCTTACCTGTCTACTGATGTTTGCATGTTACCTGTGTTATAAGATACATGAGGCTGCAAAGAATGGGGAAAAGTTCTCTATTCTTAACCCCTAGAGTCTAGAGTTGCGGACAAGGTTCGGAACTGAGAAGCACTGAGTGATTGAAAAGTCCTTGTTTTGGAACACTAGCCTCCAGCCATGCCTGGACGGTCAAGGTCGAATGGGACCTGAGTAGTAGCACGAAGGACTTAGTAGAATCCGCGTGAAGAAGTGTGTGCAGTGATTTGGGAGTGTTTTGGTAAGGGGACACAGGCAGAATGTTGAGCCTGTGGAAGCCATTAGGCATTGCCCTGAGCACTACTCCTGAACTTGCACAAGTAGTTCA
Organism: Leptodactylus fallax; assembly: GCA_947044405.1. Classification (NCBI taxonomy): domain Eukaryota; kingdom Metazoa; phylum Chordata; class Amphibia; order Anura; family Leptodactylidae; genus Leptodactylus; species Leptodactylus fallax. The sequence continues at coordinate 9,687,026 of CAMRHE010000024.1, forward strand.
TAGAAGACAGAAGAGTCTGTCTGGGAGTTCTCACTAAGTAGTCATAAGTGACCCTCTATTGTCTCAAAGGTTGCCCTAGAGGAGTGAGACGCTCACTGGCTGATTAGCTACCAGCCAAGATGGGGATGGGACCCTCTAAGATATGGTACACCCCATGTGAACTAATAGAAATAGGGGAAGGGAAAGAAGTAGCCGCACAGGTAAAGAAAATTCTGAAAAAGGCAGGAATACACCAGACTGGGTTAGTAGACAGTAGATTTTGGGATCAGTGGAGATTAGACCATGCAGGATTGATTCAAGATAATAAGTTGCAAAGAGGCATATATGCCCTGATAGAAGGAAGCAATAGAACAGGATAAGGGGTGATAGTTCAGGAAATAATGAATCACCCCCACCTCACTCCGAGAATCAGGCTTGAAGGGAGACATCACCCTTCTCAGTATTATTGTTTAATATAACCCATCTTATCTCCCAGTTCTGTATGAAATATTACTTACTTTAACAAAATACTCAGAGAATCTGATATAGTGCAAAGAGAAAAACTGTCCACCATCGGTATGATGTTTATTGGATTATATATATATATATATATATATATATATATATCCCAACCTGTATTTGTAATATTCATTCTGTTTATATCAATGCCAGGATTCAACTTTTATGCTTTTTGTAGAATTAAATCCGCTTTCAGGAAATGTCCCCTAAAAAGAAGAAACTAGGATATTGTGAAGTTCCACAGGGGTTCAACTTCTGGTTGGAATCCAGTGAAGAAAATTCTAAAGTCTGTGGGGTTTGGGAAATATTTGAAAATTGTACAAAAATAGTAATATGTAATTTTGGTGTCAGTATTAACTGCTATCTGCTTGAATTGTATTCCTGTATTCTGTTGTAGCGCTCTGCAGATGTTCTGCAGGGAATAACCAAAACATTAATTGACTGCCAAGTAGCTCCAAGGACATTGTATCTGATGTGATGGGCACTCAGAAAATCACAAGCTGAACATGATACTGTGTTACCCAGTAATGTTACATGTCAATTATTACAAAGTGAAACTTGGCTTTGGGCCTCCGGGGTCCGCAGCCTGTGTATGATGACTATTTATGCCCAAAGGGAAAATATTTTGATAAAAGTGTTAGCCTAAGGTTAAATGGAAAAGTAAGGTACAATGACAATATATATGTGTATAATATTGTGTAATATATATGTGTAAAATATTCAAGAAAATACTCAAGCATATGAAATTATGTCTTGTACTATGTTATGTGAATTTATTGTCTTGCCTGTTATCACCTGAAGTAAGGTATCTGCTAAAAGAGAGAAAGGTGAATCAGTGGAAGCTTATTATGGAAGACTTCTCACTAAAACGGTGGATGCTTTAGATCAAACTGATCCTGTAGAAACCTCATTTCAGGATAGCAGGATACTCACTAAGTATTTAGTCTCCGACACATCAGATAACATTCTTGGTACAGATGTGATGGGAGTATTAGGTTGTAACATCATGTTGCATCCATCAGGAGAAGCATATGTAAAAGTCACACATACTAACCATGAGATTTTGTGTTTGTTATCTGCTGAGTTAAGTACACCAAGTTGTATTTTTGTCCTTACTGAAGAATAAAATGTACTGTTATCCCAAGTGCCAACAGCATTATGGGCAACTGGGAAAACAGATTTAGGTAAATTGGATGTACCCCCTGTTATGGTAACCCTGAAACCTGGAGCTCAGCCACCTAGGATTAAACAATATCCTCTGACTCGTGCCCAAGAAGATGCCATAGCAGTAACAATAGTGGAATTAGTGAAAGCAGAGGAATGTACTTCTGTAGCTAACACTCCTCTTTCCCCAGTTAAAAAGAAGAGCAAAAAGGGAAAACCAGATACGTACCGTATGGTTCATGATCTCAGGGAATTGAACAAAGTGACATTACTTGAAACACCTGTAGTGCCCAATCCACATACCCTGTTATCAGCTGTCCCTACTGGAACCACTTATTACAGCGCTATAGATCTTTGCAATGTTTTTTTTTCTCCTTTTTTTTCCGTACCTTTGCACCCCGATTGCCAGTATTTGTTTGCATTCACATTTAGGGGAAAACAGTACACCTGGACAGTACTACCACAAGGGGCGCAAAACAGTCCTAACCAATTCACAAGGTGTCTCACACTTATCATGAGTACTTGGTATTTTCCACATGATGATGTCATTTTGTTACAATATGTTGATGACCTTCTTTATGCTCCAGACAAACCAACCTGTGAAGCAGCGACCATCAGCCTGTTGTGTTTCCTCTGCCAGAATGGCTGCAAGGCCAGCAAGGATAAGTTGCAATTTTGCAAACAACAAGTGGTATTTCTAGGACACTGTCTCGGCCAAGGTATCAAGCACCTGTCAGATGAGAGGACCAAGGTGGTGAGAGACATGCAGGTGCCAACCTCTCATGCTCAGCTACGTACCTTCTTGGGATTGGTATCCTACTGTAGGCCATGGATCAGATCTGCATCTCTGACCATGCAACCTCTGTATGATTGCCTTTCCTCAAAACCATTCAACCTCACGTCTGAGGCCTTGGATGCGTTTTACCAGCTGAAGTTGCAGATAGTCAGTGCTCCGGCCCTAGGCCTACCTGACTATCAGAAACCTTTTCAGCTCTACGTGACTGAGATGATGGGACATGCAACTGCAGTTCTCACACAACAACACGGGGATAAGAAACGCCCGGTAGCCTATTACAGCTCACGGTTAGACGCTGTAAGCCAGGGGGACACCCTCCTGTGTGCGGGTTGTCCTCTCGGTACAAGCATTGCTTGACAAAAGCTCAGACATTGTCCTAGATCATTTATTGATTGTGTATACACCTCATGACATCCATGCTATCCTCACACAAGTAGACAGACGTCACCTTTCTTTGGCACGGCAGAGCAAACTGGAATTTGCTCTGCAGTCCTCCTCAAACATCTCTTTTCAACGCTGTTTAACTTTGAATCCTGCAACTCTTCTTCCTGTAGGAGTTCATGATTCAAAAGGGGGAGTGGAAGATGAGTTATTTTTTAAATTCCCTCTCTGAAGAAGAACCGTTTGACAGCCAGCATCAACATGACTGCGTGGCTCTTATGTCGCAGGAAACAGTGGGATTTGACCATGTCACAGATGTGCCATTACAAAATCCTGATTATGAGATGTTTGTGGACGGCTCAAGGTATCTGACAGATGAAGGCAAATTTGTTACAGGGTATGCTGTAGTCACTGAACATGACATCATAGACCAAGAGGCTCTTCCACCACACGTCAGCCCAAGAAGCTGAGCTCAAAGCCCTTATGGAGGCTTGTAAGATAGCCAAAGGTAGAACAGCTAACATATACACTGACTCCAGGTATGCTTTTGGCATTGCACATGATTATGGTCCGATATGGAGGGCAAGGAACTTCCTAACGGCCCAGGGCAAGCCAATTAAGAATGGAGATGTGGTAAGTCGACTGATGGAGGCCATACTGCTCCCAAAGCAGTTGGCAATTGTGAAAGTCGGAGCTCACGCAAAAGGAAGGGACCCTGAAAGCCGTGGAAATGAGAGAGCAGACAGAGCAGCCAAGGCTGCAGCACTACTGGCCAGAAGGGGTCCCAACCAGGTGAGAAAAATGGACATTGACCTAGCAGACCTAAAAGTGCTGTACTCAAAGGTCACCAGTGTGGAAACTGAAAGATGGAAGAAAGCAGGTGCTACAGAAGGTGATGGTATGTGGAAAATGGGGGATCGATTATGTCTGCCCGCAGCAGTCTACCCCCAGATGGCTGGCTTGGCCCACGGTAAGGTGCATGCCTCTCGAAATGCCATGGAGTCAGTAGTGGGTAAATTATGGTTTGCCCCAGGTTTTGGAAGAGCTGCTAGTAACCACGTAAAAGCATGTCACATATGTGCTCTACACAACCCAGGACAGGTAGTTAAAACACCCACCAAGTGTACACCAAAATCCCTGTACCCATTTCAGAGGATACAGATAGATTACATACAGTTGCCTAAGTCTGGAACATACGAGTATGTATTGATCTGTGTGGATTTGTTTTCAGGATGGCCTGAGGCCTACCCTGTGAGCAAAGCAACCGCACAAGCAACTGCCAAGAAATTGATGTCTGAACTTGTGTGTAGGTTTGGAGTGCCCGAGGTGATTGAGTCTGACAGAGGTACACATTTCACAGGTGAGATAATGAAAGAAATAATGTCTGCACTAGGGATTGAGCAAGCTTTTCACACACCCTACCATCCTCAGAGTTCAGGCAAGGTGGAGAGGCTGAATGGTACACTTAAGTGGAAGATTCAGAAAGCCATGGCAGAGACAGGAAAGCCTTGGCCTGAATGCCTGTCTTTAGCCTTATATTCAGTAAGAACTACTCCTAGCAGGAGGACAGGGTTGTCACCATTTGAAATATTGTTTGGAAGTGCACCTAAAACAGGATTGTACTTCCCTCAGACATTACAGCTTAACTATGACAGTATTGCCAGCTATGTACAAAATTTGTGTCAAAAACTGAAAGAAACACATAAACAAGTGTTCTCTTCTATTCCAGACCCTTCTGATTTTTCAGGAATGCATAGCTTGCAGCCTGGTGATTGGGTAGTCGCGAAAAGACACTCCAGGAAATCTCTTGAACCCAGATATGATGGCCCCTTCCAGATATTGCTGACAACTGCCACCTCAGTAAAGTTGGAGGGAAAATCTACCTGAATACACGCTTCACATTGCAAGAAAGTTGAAGCGCTGAGAAGGAAATGGAATACAGTTAACCAATATGTAAGATAGGATGTTATTTTTAACCTCTTCAATGGAGAATCCATCAAAGATGGCACACAAACAGTGTGAAGGTATTCATTGAACTTGATTAAAAATAAAGTCCTAAAATGGGGGAATTGTAAGGGTTAAAACATAATTTGTATTATATTCTATAAAGCAGTATACAGAAGACACAGGGTGAAATGTTCTCCATGCAGACTAAATAGTTTAGAGATAGAATATAGTCTCAGGGTCTGGGAAGAATATCAACAGTTCTGCTGTTCTCAGAGATGTACCATTCTCAGGAAAGATAAGGAGAACATTTAGACTAGGTGAAAAGGAAACATCTGGGGTGATGGGAAACTGAACAACTTTGTCTGGTAACGGAACTGGAAAACCCATATATGTACATTGATCACATGACTGTTATGTAACTGAGCTTGCTTTTAAAACTGTATTGAACTACGCAATAAAGAAGAAACGGTTCATACACGATACCTGTGTACGTCTTGTTTCCCGAGCGCTCGAAACTGGTTATTTATTTAATTAGGATTACGGTGACATCCATCCCGGGGGAACTTAACCCCCAACATGTGCGAACAGGAAAGACCTATCCCAGTCTGCAGGGGAAAGACTCGCGGGAAGGTCTGACACCCAGGGGCCTGTATAAGAGTGGGACCAAGGAATAGCGTCTCAGAGAAGAATACTATAAAGAACCGAGAGCGCACGCGGGGAAGAGTCAGTGTGGGAAAGGACGGACTCGAGGTCAGTCATAGTAGACGAAAGAAGAGGGGGCAAAGAGAATTTCTGCAGAAAGGCCGTAAGTTGACTGTACTCTAGCCAGGATAAGTGAAGGTCTGGATAGGAAGCACGCAGTTGGGCCAACAAAGGAAGGGGCGGATCCCCAGCGACTTGCCTAAGTCTAACGTCATCGCCACATCACCAACAAAGAAATCTATCTGCAGAGCAACCTGGGGGAAACATAGGATTGCGAAAAAGAGGACTAAGGGGGCCAGGAACTCTAGCCACTCTCCCATCAGAGCACACCGAATCCCAGGTCTTAAGGAAGTGTGACGAGAGGAACGAGTGCCTGATAGAACCTGGGCAGAAATGAGCCGGAATCCATGGCAATGAGGGGAGGGAAACCGAGAGCAAGTCAGCCTAGGTAGAAACTCATTGCTTGTCCACGCTACGGTAGCGCCAGTCAAAAAGACGAAGCAGAACCGCAGAGCGGTAATAAAGTCTAAGATCCAGCACCCCCCCTTGCCCTTGCGGCGGATCAATGTCTGATATTTTATCCTACTCCGCGCCGAACCCCATACGAACCTCCCAAACAGGGACTTTACTCTGGTGAAAAAGGTACAAGGGAAGGTGAATGGGAAGTGCCTGGAACAGATGCAAAAGCCGAGGGACCACATCCATCTTGAGGGCATAGATACGGCTGAACCAAGTAAGGGCATATGTGCCATATTTCCGTAGGTCCGTCGCAAGTGTCATAAGCAACGGGAGATAATTAAGACGATACAGGTGGGAAGGGTCAGGGGAAATATGGATCCCAAGGTGTTTTAGGGAAGTGGTCTGCCACTTAAACAGGAAGTTGCCTGCAAGATGGGTGACCTCTGTGTGGGGTAGCGTGATGTTCAGGGCCTCGCTTTTGGAAAGATTTACTTTAAAGTTTCTCAGGTGACCGAAGCGGCTGAACTCACGTAAGATAGACGGAAAGGACACACATAGCTGAGAATCATAAAAAAGGAGGTCGTCAGCATACAGCGCCACCTTAACCTGGCGACTGCCCATCTGAAGGCCATGAATGTCCGGACACCGCCGTATCGCCACCGCCAGATGCTCCATGACCAGGGCATAGAGCAGCAGAGACAGAGGGCAGCCTTGTCGAGTGCCATTCTGTACCAGGAAAGAATCCGAAAGTATCCCGTTGCCTCAAACCGGCGCCGTCGCATCCCGCTAAAGGGAAAACACCTTGCTCAAGAAAACGGGACCCACACCCTCCTGCTGAAGTGTCACATGCAGAAAGCCCCAGTGTACCCTGACGAACACTTTTTTGGCGTCGACAGAGAGCAGGCACAGAGGAGAATTGTTAGAACGAGCCAGTGAAATTGCCAGCAGGGCTGTACATAAATTATCCCGGGCCTCGCAACCACGGATAAAGCCGAACTGATCAGTGTGGATCAGGCCTGGCATTAAGGGGGACAAGCGACTGGCCAATAATTTAGAAAACAGTTTGACGTCAATATTAGTCAGGTCTTTGCCCAGCTTGGGGAGAACCATGATCAGAGCCAATAGGGATTGCGCCACAAAAGGGGAAGAGTCTTCAACGCTGTTAAATACCCGAGCCATTGTAGGGGAAAGGAGATCTCTAACGCAATTGTAGAAGCGGGTAGTAAACTTGTCTGGGCCAGGAGACTTGCCCGTCGGGGAGGACTGAATGACTAGGGAGACTTACTCCTCGGAAAAAGGTGCATCAAGGAGAAACCTGTCGGGGTCTGCAAGGGTAGGAAGAGACGTGTCAGTGACATACTCCTGTATTTTATCACAGAGAAAGTCTGGGGTGAGATCGGCGTACTGCCCTCGAATGTTGTATAAGTCATGGTAAAAAGAGCGAAACGCCGCGGCTATATCAGTGGAGTTATGGACTGTATTGCACGACTTGTCATGCAACCGGGGGATATACGCAATATTGACATTCAGGAGGATGCGACGTGCAAGGGAGCGGCTGCACTTATCCGCGAACTCATAGTAATGTTTCCGAACGTGGTCTCTAGAATGTAAACACATTTTGTCGAGATGAGTTCCTAGCATTAAGGAGTTTGGTTAAAGCCTCCCAGAAACGGGTCCGTTTGTGACTCAACTCGAGGGAGTGAATGCGCACAAGACACGCAATGACCCAAGTGACGTGTTCCTTTTTAAGGCGCGCTCCGTGTTTGATCAGTACCACACAGATCACACACTTCAGCACCTCCCACTGTAGCGGGAGAGGAGTAGAATCATGAGTATGGTTGAGGCCGAAGTCCCTAATTGTCGCACTGATGTCCACCTTACAGGTGGAGTCTTTCAGAAGGCTATCATTCAATGGCCACGTGAAAGGGCGACATGCTAAGCCCCGGACCTCAAGGGACCAAAACACAGGAGCGTGGTCAGACCAGAGGGCCGAGTCAATACGGGTGGTAGGAGACCAGGTGAGGGCGTGATGGCTGACAAGGAAGAAGTCTGTATGACTTTAAGAATTATGTGCCGTAGAATGGAAAGTATAGTCCCAGTCACGATGGTGCAGGATGCGTCACACGTCAACTAGCTGAGAGTTATGGAGAGTAGTCACTAATCGTCGCAGGTGCGACTGGGTGTGGGGGGGGTGGACAAGAAGGGGAGGAGTCAAGTGCTGGGTCCAAAACAAAGTTAAAGTCACCCCCAAGTATCACTACCCCCTCGCTAAAGTCCGTCAGCCTGCCAACTAAGTTCTTGCAATACAATAGCTGCCCCTGATTCGGGAGATAACAGCCAGCTACAGTGAGCACGGTGCCAGCAATGCTCAATTTAAGAAACATAAATCTGCTCACAGAGTCAATCAGGGTGTCTAGTACCTCGTGTTGTAGAGATCTATGGAGAGCGACAAAAACTCCCTTGGACTTAGCGACCAGGTTGACGTTGTGGAACCAGACTGGGTAGTGGCGGTTGTGGATATCCGGAACATGGCCCTTCTTAAAGTGAGTCTCCTGCAAGAGAAGAACATGAAGCTGATATAGAATTTGGTTACACTTCTGAGGGACATTAAGCCCTCGAGTATTGAGAGTGCAAATATTAAGGGAGGTCATAGTCAGGAGGAGGGAGGGAGGGAATGAAGGACGACACAGGAGGAACAAACAATGGGAAGGAAAGGATAGACCAGTATGGGGAAACTAAGACGAACGGAGACTACAAGCAACAAGGAAAGAACCAAAAATATGGGGTGGAGTGAACGACCTTCACTCAAAGAGGGCGGGGAAAAGGGCGGAATATAAATGCCAAAACACGTGGTTCAAAGCTAGCACAGAGACCCACCGGTGGGGAACGGACTTTCTAATAAAGGAGCCGTTCCCCCCCCCCGGGCCCCCAGGCCATGCTAATGGATGAACAACAATAACTGTTTGCAATAGCTGACCGGCTAAACAAACAATATGAAGGGAATCTAAGCAAATGGAAGGAAGAGACACAGAAACCAGAGCTAAAAGAAGAGAGAAAGAGAAGAGGAGGGAAAGCAAGAAAGAGAAAAAGAAAGGAGAGAGAGGAGGAGGAAGAAGAGGAGAAAAGGAAAAAGCGGTGTGCTAAGGCCCGGCAAGCGGGCCACTCTTGTATGGATAATCAGAGGGTATGGATAATCAGTAGTTGAGCAACCAAAGATCAAAAAGTACACAGCATCAAGTTGGAGAAGCCTGACTGGAACTCGGCATCATCTGAAGCAGGTGCCCGGTCTCGTCGCCGTCTCCTAGGGTGACGCTGGGGCTGGGCTGGTGGAACAGGGGTGCCAGACAGAGAAGGCCACTCCAAGACAGACGCTGGAGGCAAACCGAGGGCTGCCATGAAAGCTGGAATATCATCTGGATGTGTCAAGGCAAGAGTGCAGCCCCTGTGATGAACCTGTAGGTGGACGTGGAAGCCCCAGGAGTATGGCACTTGGTGCTGAATGAGCAAATCCAGAAACGGCTTCAGGGCACGCTGCTTAGCAAGAGTAATCCGAGATAAGTCCGGGAGCAAATTGATGGAAACGTCCTGGAACATAACCTGATGAGACTCTCTGGCTTTACGCATGATTGCTTCCTTCAGCTGATACCTGTACACTCTACAAATGACATCTCTGGGGTTGGCAGAGTCAGGAGGACGGGGACCCAAGGATCGATGTGCACGGTCAAGTTCAAGCGGAGAACCCTGCGGAACCCCCAACAGTGAGTTGAAGATTAGGCATAAATAGCATCCAGCTGCTGGGGCTCAATAGATTCAGGAAGACCCCGGACTCTGATGTTGTTTCGCCTGTTCCTGTTTTCAAAGTCTTCAAGGAGGTCTGCCAAATACTGTAGCTGGTGAGTGTGAGAAGAAATGGCAGAATCATGGGCAGAAAGTTGAGATGCATAGGAAGCCGATGCGGACTCTAGGTTGTCCACCCTCTCCTCCAGATGCTGCACAGTAGAACGGACATCAGAGAGCTCGTACTTGTAAGACTGTTCCAGCTGGGACACATGTGCCTCCATATCGGACTTAGTCGGAATGGTAGCAAGGTGGACACTCAAGCGACGGAGTTCATGCAGGGTATCAGAAGCAGATGCAGGAGATGAGAGAGAACCAATAGCAGAAGCCCAGGTCCTCCAGTATGAGAGGAGTCCAGTGCACCACTTTCAAGAGGAGCCAATCCCATGCCAGGAAGAGTTGTCGGAGAGTCACGAGGGTGTAATAGCTGGCATAGTTGCAGCAGGGGTGCAGGGCCATCAGGTGGAGAGGTAGAGTGGCATCCAGTGGCAGAGTGGCAGTAGAAGATCCCCCTGTGCCAGCGGAGGAGTCAGGCTGGCAGGGGAATTGGAGACAGGAGCCATCCAGGGACCTTAAAGGTCCCTCCCAGAGATCTGCAGAGATCTTAAAGGGCCGCTCCCAGCATGTAGAGGCTGCAGAGAAGGCTGTGGGGCTCCCAGTGCTGGACCAAGCAGCTGGAGTGCTGGGGAGGAGGCAGGAGATGGCGGCAGTGAAGGCCAACCCACCTCCAATGCTCCCATTGACAGGGGAGAGGAGGGGGCTGAGCTGTACCTGGATCCTCCGGTGGCCCACGGTGCAGGGGGGATTGGACAGAAACAAAGCCTCCGCTGGAGGGAGGGATGATGCTCCGGAGCCTCCGAGAGAGCCAGGATCTGGGGTAGCGATGGCTGTCGGCGGTGAAGAGGCCAGGGAGATGCGGGACGGCAGTGCAGCGTCGGGTGCCATCTTGGGGGCCGCCATGTCAGGATTGGCTGCACGTGGGCCCCAAAGGAAGCATACTATGGAGGCCTCCCGCAGGACCCCTGGAGAGGTTGAAGAGGACCGATGTGGCATACTGCGGGATTTGCCTATCTCCGGATCAGGTATGTAGATGCCAGTCAGCACGTGTTGCGTGAACCTAGGCCGCCCAGGGAAGGAGCTGAGGCAAACACGTCCTCACTCCTCCATAGCCAGGCCACGCCCCCCCTGAGAGTACATATTTATGCATAAATTATTATGAGAGTTCAGTTTAGTCACTGGCGTGATATATATTTGCCTCTATCCCATATTATCATGTTAAGAAATTTTATGTAGATATAATTTTATGTCCCCTGATGATGTGATTTATGTAATTATTTCTCTGTTTTTCAATAAATAATATATTTATAATTGCATGTGCGTGGAATTATTTTGTTATATACTGTTTTGGTTATTCCACCCATTTTTTCTATACTGTTTTTGGTATTGGTCTATATAGCTGTCATATATAATTATGTAAAGCAAGGACCCTAGGAAATTTGTTTGGAAACACTGGTTTAGATTCTTGTGCTCCTGAACAGCTTCGAAGAGAAAATACTAACTGGAGATCTGGTGTCAAATTTATAAAAATGCTATGCTAACCTAGTGGACATTCATTTGTTCCACATTTCTAGAACTAGAACATTTGTATTTATTGTAGTTGTAACAAAGATTATCTTGGGTTTATTACCTGGGTTGCAGCCATTAGATGGTAGTTTACCTCAGTTTTGCACCAAGTTAAGGTCAAAGGGGTTGTGCCACATCTCCATCCCATTAAAATGAATGGGACTGAGCTGCAGCATGGCCATATGACCAACGGACATGATGTCACTTCCTGAGACAATGAAAGCAACCATGTTTTTGAAGTCCTGCACAACCCCTTTAAGCACATAAAAACCATATGCGTCACCTGTACTTGATACAAAACTGTAGTAAATCATATGCCTTACCTTCACTTGGCTGCAATATGAGGACCCAGTCATAATGTCATTACTGATTATTATATGTTTTACATACAAAATAAAAAGTTGGCTGTAACTTTTGAAGTTTGAGGTGCAAAATCTAAAGTTGAACAAATCTCCTTTTCCTTTTTTACACTTTCATGTATAGAAGATTCATTTTTGTCATATATGCTCGCAACCTCTGCATCTTTCATGATTAAATCAAGAATGGTCACATTTGGCTTTGGAGCCATGTTGCACCTCACCTCACTAGACATAACACTGCCATGTATATGTACAGTAAAGTGTGATCAGCGTCCTGGGACCACACATGATGTCATGACGTCTGTGTTTACTGTACCATCACTAACTGTGATGCAGAGTGTGATTAGAGGCGGAGCTATAAATTATGCCATCACATCTATGTTTCCTGTACCATCATTAGCTGCAATGATGCAGGAAGCGCAGTGGTCTGCCTGTATAAGCAGTTGTTAACTGCAGTTAAGTGAAACCATGGGTTAATGAAACCAAGGTGTCTTACAGGTGTGTGTGTGTGTGTGTGTGTGTGTGTGTGTGTGTGTGTGTGTGTATTGTGGGGAGGATTGGCTCTGTGGTAGCAGTAGCGGACCCAGACAGCCAGAGACACACACAAAAAGGTCAGGTATCAACAGGTTGTACCCTGTACGTTTATTTTCAAAAACAGCAAAACAAAATAAGCCTTAGCAGTCAGGCAAAAAATAACAGAAATCCTGCTCGTCTGAGCAACTAACTAAACAAAGAAGTCCTACCTATACGTGTGGCTTGCTCCAGCCACACGGTCAATACACAGGGCAACAACACCAGCAAATGTTCGCTCTGGTCTCTCACCAGTTGTCATGGTCTTAGGACCGAACTTGGCTCCTCCTCTCTCCCAGGAACTGCTCAGGACTGAGAACTTAGCAACCTTTTATAGGCCTTTGATGAGGCCAAGCTCCCACCTGTGTTCCCTAGTAAGACAAGAAGCAGTTAACAACATGATTTCTCACAACTGAGGTTTTGTTACCTGTGTTGTAAACCTTACCTTACCAGTCACTTTCTCACATACCTCCCCCTTTGTTCGGACCTATTGGGGCGAACACTTTTCACCACCATACAGTGTGCCCTGGACAGAGCATCCGCATTCCCCTGTAACCTACCGGATCGGTGCTCTACGTTAAATTTGAAATTTTGCAGGATGAGGAACCATCTAGTGACTCGGGCATTTCTCTCTTTGGCCTGAGACATCCATGTGAGAGGGGAGTGGTCGGTAACCAACCTAAAACGTTGGCCCAGCAAATAATAGCATAGGGACTCCAGGGCCCATTTGATGGCCAAACACTCCCTTTCTACAATACTGTAATTTTTCTCTGCAGGTGTAAGTTTTCGACTCAAGTACGTGACTGACTGTTCCTTCAATAACTTGTGAAAGCACTGTGCCTAACCCTACATCAGAGGCGTCAGTCTGTACCACAAACTCTTTTTGCATAGTTGGGAGTGATCAAAACTGGTTGTTTACACAAGACTGATTTTAACTCCTGGAATGCTTCCTCAGCCTCTTCACTCCACTTGACCAAGCCAGACTTTCCTCCCTTGGTAAGGTCGGTCAAGGGAGCTGCAATAAAGGCAAAATTGGGTATAAACCTCCGATAGTACCCCATTATTCCCATGAAAGCCCTCACTTGCTTCTTACTCAACGGACGGGGCCAGTTCTGGATAGCCTCTACTTTGTTAACCTGGGGTTATATTATCCCCCTTTCTATGGTGTACCCCAAATACCGGGCTTCTTCAAGGCCTAAGGCACACTTCTTGGGGTTAGCAGTTAACCCGGCTGCCCGAAGAGAATTTAGTACAGCCTGCACTTTCGGCAAGTGACTTTCCCAATCAGGACTGAAGATGACAATATCATCCAGATAGGCGGAAGTGTACCTGCAATGTGGCCTAAGTATTTTGTCCATCAGTCATTGGAAAGTTGCGGGAGCACCGTGTAACCAAAAAGGCATAGTCACGTATTGGAATAGACCATCTGGGGTGACAAACGCTGTTTTTTCTTTAGCGCTCTCTGTGAGCGGTACCTGCCAATACCCTTTTGTTAGATCGAGAGTAGAAAAATACCTGGCAGATCCCAACCTTTCAATCACCTCATCTACTCAGCACTGGGTAGGCATCAAACTTGGAATTTTCATTTAATTTGCGAAAATCATTACAAAACCTGATTGTAAAGTCAGGTTTGGGAATCAGAACAATTGGATTAGACCACGCGCTCTTAGATTCCTCAATTACCCCAAGGGCTAACATATCTTTTACTTCCTTGGATATGGCCTGTCTACGAGCTTCAGGTATTCGGTACGGCCTTAGATTGACTCATACCTGTGGCTCGGTGACAATGTCTTGCTCTATCAGATCAGTACGCCCAGTTAAGTCAGAAAATATATCATTATTTCTCTGTACAAATTCTTTTGCCTCTTGTACCTGTACCCTAGATAGGGTCTCAGCTATTTGTACCTCAGGAAAATCCTTACCCTATGCACCCCCTGTTTTAGCAGTAACCTATCTAGGGGCACTTATGGCAGACAAAGATTCTCTGTCTTTCCAGGGTTTTAACAAATTCACATGGTATATTTGTTCAGGTTTTCTCCTGCCCGGCTGGAAAACATTGTAGTTTACCCACTTTTTCCAGTATTTCATAAGGGCCCTGCCACTTGGCTAGAAATTTACTTTCTACCGTCGGTACGAGTACTAACACTCAATCACCGGGGTTGAAGGTTCGGAGCTTAGTCTTTCTGTTATAAACACGGCCCTGGGCTAACTGGGCTTGCTCCATATGCGCTTTGACAATTGACATGACTTCCGAAATTCGATCCTGCATTTGGGAAATATGTTCAATAACACTCCGGTAAGGAATTTGTTCTTGTTCCCAAGTTTCCTTAGCAATATCTAAGATTCCCCATGGGTGTCTACCATACACTAATTCGAATGGAGAGAAACTTGTGGAGGACTGGGGTACCTCTCGGATTGCAAACATCAGATATGGCAGCAAACAATCCCAATCCTTGCCATCTTTGCTTACCACCTTTTTTAACATCTCCTTAAGGGTTTTATTAAACCGCTCAACCAGCCCGTCTGTCTGGGGGTGATACACAGAGGTTCTCAGATGTTTGATACTCAGGAGCTTACACATCTCTTTCATTACTTTGGACATAAAGGGGGTACCTTGATCGGTCAGTATCTCTTTCAGTACCTGTCCGGGAGAACATAAAAAAGTTCCTTTGCAATTAACTTTGCTGAAGTATGCCTGAGGGGCACACCCTCCGGGTACCGGGTAGCATGGTCTAATACCACTAGTATATACTGATGTCCCCGGACAGACTTTACAAGAGGATCCACCAAATCCATGGCAATCCTTTCAAACGGTACCTCTATAATAGGCAGGGGTACTAAAGGACTCCTGAAGTGTGTCAGTGGAGCGGTTAATTGACACTCCGGGCACGAGCTACAATACTCTCTTACGTGTCTATCAACACCTGACCACTAGAAACGCTGTACTATGCATTCTTTGGTCTTCTCATAACCCAAGTGTCCTCCCAGCACATGCTTATGGGCTAATTCCATAACCACTTTTTGAAAGGGCTGGAGTACCACCAATTGCTCAATAATTTCACCCCTTACTTTGTCTACTCTGTACAACAGCTCTTGATTCAGGGCAAAATAAGGAAACTCTTGGTTAGCCCCCGGATATTGGGGCTCCCCATTTATCACTTTTATATTTGCCCTTGCATGAAACAAGTTTGGATCTCGGAGTTGAGCGGTTCCAAAATTGTCATGGGACACATCAAGTTCAGGCATCTCGGGTACTTCTCCCTGACCTTCAGTGTCGCCAGCTAACACAGTCAGAGGAAAGCTATGTTCTTCTGGAACCACCGCTATCGCTGGCACTCCACTGTCCGGACCAAAAGGTTCAGGGTCACCCTTGGGCAACCTTTCACATACATCACCATTATTAGTGTAGGGACCCTGGTTTTTCCACAGGTTCCAAAACATAGGGAAATCTCTTCCGAGAATCACATTGTGAAACAAGGACTTGACCACACCGACCTGGTGAGAGGCTACACCACAGGTAGTTTCTATAGTGATCTCTGCAATGGGGTACTCTTTGATTTCCCCATGGATGCACAAAACACCAACAGAACGTCCATGGTATAGTGCAGGGTCTACCAGAGTTGCACGCACCGGGGTCACCATACTCCCGGAGTCCAGGAGAGCAGAAACAGGGCGCCCCCTCCCCCCCCCCCCGCACAGTTACCACACACATTTGGGGATCACAGTTAGTTGCAAGTTCTGCTAAACAGGCAGGGTGAGCAAATAGTGAGACTCACCGGGAACTGCTATAGTCCATGGGTTCAGATGTTAGGGGACAGTATGCAGCTATGTGACCTAACCCGTGGCACCGCCAAAATTGTTTACGAGATTGGTCCCCATTTTGAGTTTTGGGACTATAGGTCACGGTCCCAACTGCCTGTTCCCCTTGTGTACATCCTTCCCTCCCAGCCTTCCTCACACCCCTAATGGTTGATATCATCTTACCAGTTCTTGGGGTTGCTGGGCTGGAGGGGGTCTGCAGAAGCTCTTCAGTGGCTTGATATATTTCCACCAGGCACACTAGCTGGGGAGGTTTCTTCAGGATGTAGCCATTTCTTTACCAGGTAAACAAGGTCATGCATTTGAGCCCTGGGCGGGAGATTTTCAGAAAAAGTCCAGTGATGTACCCTTCCTGCTCGCACATGCATATTGACTCCAAGACGAGCCAGAATCTCACTCCTCAATTTAGAATAATCTCTGGAGTCTGTCTCACATACAGTGGGGAAAAAAAGTATTTAGTCAGCCTCCAATTGTGCAAGTTCTCCCACTTAAAAAGATGAGGCCAGACTGTAATTGTCATCATAGGTAGACCTCAACTATGAGAGACAAAATGAGAAAACATATCTAGAAAATCACATTGTCTGAATTTTTAAGAATTTAATTGCAAATTATGGTGGAAAATAAGTATTTGGTCACCTACAAACATGCAAGATTTCTGGCTCTCACAGACCTGTAACTTCTTCTTTAAGAGGCTCCTCTGTCCTCCACTCATTACCTGTAGTAATGGCTCCTGTTTGACATTGTTATCAGTATAAAAGACACCTGTTCACAACCTCAAACAGTCACACTCCAAACTCCACTATGGTGAAGACCAAAGAGCTGTGGAAGGACACCAGAAACAAAATTGTAGACCTGCACCAGGCTGGGAAGACTGAATCTGCAATAGGCAAGCAGCTTGGTGTGAAGAAATCAACTGTGGGAGCAATAATTAGAAAATGGAAGACATAAAAGACCACTGATAATCTCCCTCGATCAGGGGCTCCACGCAAGATCTCACCTCGTGGGGTCAAAATGATCGCAAGAACAGTGAGCAAAAATCCCAGAACCATACGGGGGGACCTAGTGAATGACCTGCAGAAAGCTGGGACTAACGTAACAAAGGCTACCGTCAGTAACACACTACGCCGCCAGGGACTCAGATCCTGCAGTGCCAGACGTGTCCCCCTGCTTAAGCCAGTACATATCCGGGCCCATTGGGAGAATGTCATATGGTCAGATGAAAGCAAAGTAGAACTGTTTGGTAGAAACACAACTCGTCGTGTTTGGAGGAGAGTGAATGCTGAGTTGCATCCAAAGAGCTCCATACCTACTGTGAAGCATGGGGGTGGCAACATCATGCTTTGGGGCTGTTTCTCTGCAAAGGGACCAGGACGAGTGATCTGTGTACATGAAAGAACGAATGGGGCCATGTATCGTGAGATTTTGTGTGCAAACCTCCTTCCATCAGCAAGGGCATTGAAGATGAAACGTGGCTGGGTCTTTCAGCATGACAATTATCCCAAGCACACCGCCAGGGCAATGAAGGAGTGGCTTCGTAAGAAGCATTTCAAAGTCCTGGAGTGGCCTAGCCAGTCTCCAGATCTCAACCCCATAGAAAACCTTTGGAGGGAGTTGAAAGTCCGTGTTGCCCAGTGAAAGCCCCAAAACATCAGTACTCTAGAGGAGATCTGCATGGAGGAATGGGCCAACATACCAGCAACAGTGTGTGCCAATCTTGTGAAGACTTACAGAAAACGTTTGACCTCTGTCATTGCCAACAAAGGATATATAACAAAGTATTGAGATGAACTTTTGTTATTGACCAAATACTTATTTTCCACCATAATTTGCAAATAAATTCTTAAAAAATCAGACAATGTGATTTTCTGGATTTGTTTTCTCATTTTGACTCTCATAGTTGAGGTCTACCTATGATGACAATTACAGGCCGGCCTCATCTTTTTAAGTGGGAGAACTTGCACAATTGGAGGCTGACTAAATACTTTTTTCCCCACTGTAGGTCGTAATATGCCTTTTGTGGTTCACCGGTTAGAAAGGGTGCCAGGACATCAGCCCACTGTTCTCTTGGCAGCTTTTCTCGTTCAGCAACCCGTTCAAAAACATGAAGATATGCCTCTATGTCATCAGTGGACGTCATCTTCTGTAGAGAACTTCGCACAGCTGCTCGAGCAGTAGATCTCACCGATGGGGTCTCAGCAGAAGATTCTCCTACCGCCTTCTGAGCACCCAAGGTCTCACACAAAACAGACAGCTTCATTAACATGGCGGTCATCTCTTGCTGCCATTTTTCGGCCGCCTCCATGGCACGCTGTTGACGCCTCTCAGCATCCAGCTGGGCCTGCCCAAGTAACTTAAATAAATCCTCCATGGTGGCAGCGTCCTTTTTAGGCTCTCCTACCGCCTTCACCTGAGACGTAAGGTGGTGGAGGAAAAATGGCAAAAATAGGTGCCTGTCTCTTTAAGACCTGTTTTAAACTGGGTTTGCCCGCATCCTCCACCAAATGTGGGAAGGATTGGCTCTGTGGTAGCAGCAGCGGACTCAGACATTGAGAGACACACACAAAAAGGTCAGGTGGTATCAACAGGTTGTACCCTGTACGTTTATTTTCAAAAACAGCAAAACAAAATAAGCCTTAGCAGTCAGGCAAAAAATAACAGAAATCCTGCTCGTCTGAGCAACTAACTAAACAAAGAAGTCCTACCTATACGTGTGGCTTGCTCCAGCCACACGGTCAATACACAGGGCAACAACACCAGCAAATGTTCGCTCTGGTCTCTCACCAGTTGTCATGGTCTTAGGACAAAACTCGGCTCCTCCTCTCCCCCAGGAACTGCTCAGGTTAACAACATGATTTCTCACAACTGAGGTTTTGTTACCTGTGTTGTAAACCCACTTACCACACATATGTGAGGAATCTGGGGGAGACATAGCGACCCTCCAGAACCTTACCAGTCACTTTCTCACAGAATATATATATATATATATATATATATATATATATCTAGAGAGAGAGAAAGGGAGCCACACCAGTATTATAGGGAATATTCACCTCCCCAGGAATGCACGGCAGTGTCCTGACCCTAAACCGGGTCCCCAAAACAGCCAACATTCCATATAAAAGAAAGAGCAGTAGTCAGTGTATGTACTGTATTTAGCATCACAGAAATGTTAGATAAGCTTTTAGCCCTGCACTCTTCAGGACTTCATTCCAAATGCATTACAATATCCATAGTGGCATAGTAAACAATAGGAAACACTGGTCTGAAATACGTTAATTGCTAAATATACAGTCATATGAAAAAGTCACCCCTACTCATCAGTTTATATATATATATATGATATATATATATATCTAGAGAGAGAGAAAGTGTTGCAAAATAACAGCCACGCGCCCGTAGCTTTAACCAGTCCATCCTGGAGGGTAGCCCCCCCGGAACATCCACCTCCCACCCCCCCCCCCCAGGAACTGCACGGCAGTGTCCCTGACTGCCTAAATCAGGTTCTCAACAACACCCGGCCAACATTCCACACAGCCCCAAAGCAAGAGCAACCTCCACCCAATTTTTCCAGGGGGTGGCAAGCGTCTTCCTTGGACTCCGTGGTTTTTGGCGCCCCCCCCCCGTACCAACAACCAACTGCATTCATCAGCCACAGGCCCCCAAAAGAAGCGGCCCAAAGGCCCCCGCCCGGGGCCCCCCCCCCCCCCCCCCCCCCCCCCCCCCCCAGCCTCCCCCCCCCCCCCCCCGTAGGTGTACTGTGGATTGAGCATCACGCCACCACCCCGCCCTGATACGGCCGCCCTCTGGGCTTAACAAGACGCCCGGGCTCCTTTCCCTGCCTCACAGTGGAAACTGCAGGCCGAGACAACTTTTTGACCCCCCCGAACAACAATGTTGAAAAAACGTGTTCAGATCATTTGAGAGTGTTTTGAGGAGCCCTATGCCACTCTTCAGAGGAGATTCTAGGCACTTGCATTGCCCCAAATACTCTCAGAGGCACCTGGCTAGGTTCAAGCCGTGAGGACAAAACCAAGGCCGGAAGCAGAAAAAGAGGGGAGACAAAACAAAAAAAAAAAAGAGACCCCAAATCCCCCCCCAAAGGATCCATAGTGCGCACGTAGTAAACAATAGGAAACACTGGTTCAATCCTGAAATACGTTACTGTGCCATCAGATATATAGATATATCATATATATGGCGGCAAACACCCAAAAAGAACAAAAAAAAAAAAAGGGGCCCACTATATCTTGACTGTATATATATATATATATATATATATATTTTTTTTTTTTTTTTTTTTTTTACTGTGACCTATGTATATTTTAATGAGTTTGGCATAAAGTCTTAAAGAGTTTTAACAAGAATGCCAGGTTAAATACTTGCATGGGACTTGTTTTCACACTGTTTTCCATGGACCCTACAGAGTTGAATGCTTTTTTTCTTTATTTCTATACCTGTGACTGAAATCTTTCCAGGAGGCAGTGAAGAATTCTCAGGATGTAGTAAGGTTTGTGACAGACGTCTACTAATTCCACAAGACAACATTTTTATCAGAAGACCCAGTCACTCTACAGATGGACTGTTGTATTATGCATGGTCAACTTGGGAATCTAGTTACAGGAATATCTCTCCAGTAGAGATGTAGATATTCTCAGACTGCCTTTAGTTTAATACCTTCTTGTTGGTTTATTTCTACGCACATATAAAACATCTTTAATGCCTTCCCACTGCATGCATTTTATCAATTTTTTTTTAATTCTTGTTTTTGACTCGCCTTCCAAACCTCATAACTTTTTTTTTTTTCCTTTCACAGAGCCATATGAGGGTTTATTGTTTTTGGGACAAATTGTACTTCGCATGATGTACTTCCGTAAGATGTACTAGGAAACTTGAAAAAAATTCAGAATGGGGTGGAACTGGAGAAAAACTGCTGTTATGTGACATTCTTACGGGAATCCTTTTTACAGCATTCACATTTACAGCCAAAATGACATGTCACGTGTATTCTATGAGTCGGTAAAATTCTAGGGATACCAATTTTATATAGTTTTATTTACATTTTAACCCCTTAAAAAAATCCAAAACTTTGCAAAGAAAGTTTTTCTTAGATTTTCTTTATATTTCCGTGTACAGGGATGCATAAGGTGAATTTTTGGGGGAGCCAGATGTACTATTTAGTTAAATCATTTTGGGGAATCTCTATTGCTTTGATTGCTTCTTATTCAAATTTTTATGAGAGGCAAAACAGTGAAAAAACAGCGGTTCGGCTCTTTTGATTTTTTTTTTTCCCACTGTGGCATTCAGCTTACACCAAGGCATCGGGGGCATTAATGCCCACGATGAGTGCTCCTGATTGGCCCCTGTATTTAAATATGGCAGATGTCGGGAAAGGTTTATTCCCCCCACATGGCAATATTTGCTAGCTGCCTCAAGCCCATAAAATTTAGGACCCTTTGGTGAACAATGATGAATCTGTTTGAAATGAGCAAATAAACTATGTGTCTCCAGTCCCATTCTGATGTCACAAATGTGTTAACAAATGTTTTTATTTTGCATAGGGTCTTGTCCACATACTGAAGTCCAAAAGGGCACCCCAGCATGTAAATAGCCCCCACAGAAACACAAACGATAAAATCCTTAACTTTACAGTTAGGTCCATAAATATTTGGACAGAGACAACATTTTTCTAATTTTGGTTCTGTACATTACCACAATGTTTGTTTGTTGTTGAACAAAACAATTCAGATGTAGTTGAAGTTCAGACTTTCAGCTTTAATTTAGTGGGTTGAACAAAATGATTGCATAAAAATGTGAGGAACTAAAGCATTTATTACATACAATCCCTTCATTTCAGGGGCTCAAAAGTAATTGGATAAATGAAATAATTGTAAATAAAATGTTAATTTCTAATACTTGGTTGTTCACCCTTTGTTGGCAATGACTGCCTGAAATCTTGAACTCATGGACATCACCAGACGCTACTATGTTTCATCCTTTTTAATGCTCTGCCAGGCAGGGCCGGTTTTAGACAAAGTGGGGCCCCGGGCAAAAATTAAAAGCGGGGCCCCAAATGCTGATATGCAAACAACACCATCATCTTCCAGTGACAACCCCTATAATAACGCCTCCTTTCTGCCAACAAAAAAGTAATAACAAACCCCATTTTACCACACACAATTCAAATGAGCACCTTTGTACCACCTATTAGATTTTTGCACCCAGTCATCAGTTATTATAGCGCCTCCTTATAAATAATAGTCCCTGCTTATAAATAATCTTACACCTTTATCAATAATAGCTCCCTTATAAATGATAAATAGTGCCCTGTATCAGTAATATTCCCCCTTATCAGTAACAGCCACCCCGTAAAAATAATACTGCTCCCTTATAAATAATAGCCCTCTCATAAATAATAGTTACCCTTATAAATAATAGTCCCCATTATCACTAATAGCCCCCTTTATAAATAAGCGCACTTAATTATACCCCCCTTATAAATAGTTCCCCTCTTATAAATAATAGCTCCCCCCTTATATTGGATGCCTTATATATAATAGTTCCCCCCTTATAAATAATAGCCCATATTATAATAGTTCCCCCTTATAATAGCCCCCTCATACTTAAGTTTCCCAATTATATATAGTAACCCACCCTTATATATAATAGTTCTCCGTTATACAGTGTCGGACTGAAGGGCCTTAGGCCCACCAAAGGAACTTGTTCTGGGGCCCCACCCAACAGCTTTCTGCTAATAGCCTACACCACAGCTCCTTCACTGAAGTCTTACATATGTGCTGATTATCTGGTGTTACTGAGTATGTTCCCAGTATAGTCAGCCCCTATTGTACTGTGCAGGTCCCAATAACTCCATGGCCAGCTCATGCACAGTACTGTATGGGGAATGACATGGACAGGAGCACTACACGTATGTGCAAGATTATAGTGAGGGAGCTGTGATGCAGACATATCACACAGGGCTGCCAGCGGGAATTGTGAGCACCCCCCCACAGTATAATGCTCCACATGATATATAATGCTCCACAGTGATCCCACACAGTATAAAATGCTCCCCTGAGCCCCCCATTGTGGTCCCACATGGTATGTAAGGCTCCACACAGTATAATACTCCACAGTGGCCCACACAGTATACTACCCCTTAGTGGCCCCAGACAGTACAATATGCTCCCCAGCAGCCCCACACAATATAATATGCTCCATACAGTATAATATGCACCCCACAATGCCCCCCAGTATAATGCTCCACAGTGGCCTAACACAGTATAACATGCTCCATAATGACCTCCACACAGTATAATATACTCCCCAGAGGGGCTCCCCCAGTATAATGCTCCACAGTGGTCCCCCACAGTATAATATGTTCCCCACAGTTCCCCCCAGTATAATGCTCTACAATGGCCCCACAGAGTATAATATGCTCCCGAAAAGCCCCACACAATATACTGTGGAGCATTATACTGGGGGGCCCCTCTGGAGAGCATAATGCTCCAAAGTGTCCCCACAGAATATAATATTATCTCCAGAGCCCCCTCACACACATTATAATTTTCCACAGAGGCCCCACAGAATATAACATGCTATCCAGAGGGCCCCTACCCCAGTATAATGCTCCACAGTGGCCCCACACAGTATAATATGCTATCCAGAGGGGCCCCCAGTATAATATGCTATCCAGAGGGGGCCCCCAGTATAATGCTCCACAGGGGCCCTACAGTGCTATTATTATATTATATTCTGGGGTCTCTTCAGACCCCAGAGTATCGAAGGCCCAGGGTAAGTAAGGTAAAATAACAAACAGTTATTTACTGTTATTTACCTTGTTCTTACCTCTGCTGGGCCTCCTCGCGCTGCTCCGCTATCCCAGCCGGCGCTGGCTTCCTCTTCTCTGCGGCTGATGTCACGCGTTGTGGACGTCACCTCTGAGGCCTGTGATTGGGACTCAGCGATTATGTGAGGCATGCTGTCAGAACACCCCACGTGACCGCTGTGGCCAGGCCTCAGCGGTGATGTCCGGAACGCTAGAAGATAACGTCGGACGCCAAGGACAGGTGAGTAAAAATGTTTGTTATTTTTACTCACCTCGGAAAGGGGCCCTGCGGTCCCTTTCTGTTATTGATTTGGCCGGGCCTGACTCCGGGATCCGGAGTCATCAGGTTCCGGATCCCGGGGGCCCCGTTGGGGACGGGGCCCTGGGCAATTGCCCAGTTTGCCCCCCCCTAACGCCGGCCCTGCTGCCTTTTACTGCAGTGGTTTTCAGTTGCTGTTTGTTTGTGGGCCTTTCTGTCTGAAGTTTAGTCTTTAACAAGTGAAATGCATGCTCATTTGGGTTGAGATCAGGTGACTGACTTGGCCATTCAAGAATATTCCACTTCTTTGCTTTAATAAACTCCTGGGTTGCTTTGGCTTTATGTTTTGGGTCATTGTCCATCTGTATTATGAAACGCCGACCAATCAGTTTGGCTGCATTTGGCTGGATTTGAGCACACAGTATATCTCTGAATACCTCAGAATTCATCTGGCTGCTTCTGTCCTGTGTCACATCATCAATAAACACTCGTGACCCAGTGCCACTGGCAGCCATGCATGCCCAAGCCATCACACTGCCTCTGCCGTGTTACAGATGATGTGGTATGCTTTGGATCCTGAGTTGTACCATGTCCTCACCATACTTTTTTCTTTCCATCATTCTGGTAGAGGTTGATCTTGGTTTCATCTGTCCAAAGAATGTTCTTCCAGAACTGTGCTGGCTTTTTTAGATGTTTTTTAGCAAAGTCCAATCTAGCCTTTTTATTCTTGAGGCTTATGAGTGGCTTGCACAGTGCAATGAACCCTCTGTATTTACTTTCATGCAGTCTTCTCTTTATGGTAGATTTGGATATTGATACTCCTTCGTCCTGGAGAGTGTCGTTCACTTGGTTGGCTGTTGTGAAGTGGTTTCTCTTCACCATGGAAATTACTCTGCGATCATCCACCACTGTTGTCTTCCTTGGGCATCCAGGTCTTTTTCCATTGATGAGTTGACCAGTGCTTGCTTTCTTTCTTTCTTTCTTTCTTTTCTCAGGATGTACCACTCCTAATATTTTAACAATTTCTCAGATGGCTTTTTTCTGTTTTTGCAGCTTAAGGATGGTTTGTTTCACCTGCATGGAGAGCTCCTTTGACCGCATGTTTTATTTACAGCAAAATCTTCCAAATGCAAGCACCACAGCTTATGCAGCTCAAAAGGTCATAAAAGACATTTATGGGACAATGGCACTTTATATTTCCTTTTTACTCTGCAATTTTCCACTAGAACTAGGATATTAACCCCTTAAAGACCAAGCCAATTTTTGTTTTTGCATATATGTTTTTTGCTCCCGACCTTCCAAGAGCCATATTTTTTTTTTCCACAGTCACATGATGGCTTCTTGTTTGCTGGACAAATTGTCCTTTGTACTGGCACCATTCAATATCCTGTACAATGTACTGGGAAGCTAGAAAAAAATTCAGAATGAGGTGGAATTGGAAAAAACGCATTTGCACCAATTTCATATGGGTTTAATTTTTACGGTGTTCACTGTGTGGTAAAAACAATGTGTTACCTGTATTCTGTGGGTCAGTACAATCACGACGATACAAAATTTTTATAGTATTTGTAATGTTTTGATACCTTTTAAAAAATTTAAAATTTAGAAAAAATAGCAAAATAGAAAAAAATTTTGTGTTGCCAAGTTCTGACACCAGTAACTTTTTCATATTTACAAGTATGAAGCTGGGTATGGTGTCATTTTATGTGGAACAAAAATGACGTTTTATTGATACTATTTGGGGGAAAGTCTGATGAGGCAAAAAAAATCGGCATTTGGCTATTTTAAATTTTTTTTCCCTGCTACTCCTTTCACCATATAGGATAAGTATTTTAATATTTTAACCCCTTCCTGATGGAGGGATTTTTCGATTTTCGTTTCTCGTTTCTGAGTCTTCCCCCCCCCTTCCAAACCCCATAACTTTCTTATTTTTCCGCTCACAGAGTTATATGAGGTCTTAATGTTTGCAGGACAAATTTTTCTTCATGATGCTACTATTAATTATTCTGTACAATGTACTGGGAAGCTGGAAAAAAATTCAGAATGGGGTGGATTTGAAGAAAAAGTGCATATGCGCGACTTTCTTACGGGCTTTGTTTTTACGGCGTTCACTGTGCAGCCAAAATGACATGTCACCTGTATTCTATGTTTTGGTACGATTCCGGGGATACCAAATTTATATGGTTTTATTTACATTTTAACCCCTTAACAAAAATCCAAAACTGTGCAAAAATTTTTTTTTATAAAAGTCGCTTTTTATTCAATTTTTATCAGAGGCAAAACAGTGAAAAAACAGCGGTTTGGCACTTTTGGCAATTTTTTTCCCGCTACAGCGTTTACATAGAGTAGTCTGCAATAGAAACTAATGAAAGACAGGCCTGGGAGCCTTCAGAAGGCTCCCAGCTGTCATAGCAACGGGACGCCGGCCCTGGAGCTTGCTCCGGGTGTTGGCGATCCCCGGCAAAATGGCGGCGCCCGCTTGGTGCCGGTAAAATGGCGCCTCGGTCAGCTTTGACCGAAGTGCCAGAGGGGTTAATGCCCGCGATCACGGGCACCGATCACGGGCATTAGCGCAAGGTCTTTGCTGTATAAAACAGAAGAGACCCGGCGGCTATGGCGGCTGCACGACTCCCGAGCAGCCGCCATCTTTAAACACCTGGCATCCACCGTACTAATACGGCGGATGTCGGGAAGGGGTTAATAGTTCAGACATTTTTGAGCACAGGGATCCCTGAAGTGTTTATGTTTACTTTTGTTTGTTTATTTTTATATGTGATCTAGGGAAAGGGGGGTGATTTGAACTTTTGTTTTTTTTTGTGGTTTTATACTTTTAAAAACTTTTTTTTTTCTACATTTGCTTTTATGTTCAGACCCCCTAGGGACTAATGTATTGCAGTGAATAGTAAAAGCCTATGGCACCATGTAATAGAACTATGGTAATGACAAGCCTGGGAGCCTTCAATAGGCTCCCACTTGTCATGGCAAGTGATCACTAACATTAGCAACAAGTAACACTAAAGTGTTAACAGCTGCGATTGGTGTCTGTTTCAGCTCCTGAGCCCTCTCCATACATCCCCGTACAACCAAGGACATACTATTACGTCCTTGGACGTTAAGGGGTTAATAGGAGGCCCAGTTACTAGAGAAAATATGCACACGTCTCAACAAGATGCACATACTTTCTTTCTGATTTTATTGAGATATTGATTGAATTTACCTTGCACAAAGCACCTGACTGCATTACAATATCTTTGCCATTAATATGTGTTGAATGATTTTTATTTTTTTTTTGCCCTCGTTGTGTTCATTCTGCAAATTAGCAATTCCTGAGATGATTTACATGTCTCACAGTAATATACAGAGATGTACTTTTAATGATTTTTGTGATCAGTAAATTTATTGAAAGTACATCACTTTGTAACATTTTATTTTCACATTAGAGTTCTTTTCAATGAATTGGGTTAAACAGGTTACTTTGCTTGAAAAACAGTGCCATACACATCCAAAGTAGTAAAGTTGTATGTGGTGAAGCAACTCTCCCCATTTACTTTCATGGAACTAAATTTTGTTACCAGATACAACCAACAGTCAGGTGTTTTGTTTCCAAGAGAGCAGCCATTCTAAACCTAGAAAATTCACCATAATTATGAATGAATAAAAAATTAAATAAAAGCCTGTTATAGAAATGGCCCCTTTAATATCTCCATCTAATTGGATTTTGCTTTTGTATCATTTTGCATCGAAATAAAACTAAGAAATATGTAGAATTGTTCTTGAGTGTCTCAGGAGCTCAGCTGTCCCCCCCTCCTCCTCCTCCTCTTGAGAATTCTATGTCAGTGAAACAACTGGCTGTAGCATGAGCCTTTGCCCTGTCTGAGCAGAGGATTCCCTATAGGTTGTTGCTTCTATAAGGGAAATTATATCGTTTATTGGCATGATATCTCCTGGTGTAAAAAGGCTTTTGCTAATCATTATTAGACAAACGAGGGACAAATGTGCAAAGGATTGATGGAAATTATTAAAATATATATATATACAGTACAGACCAAAAGTTTGGACATACCTTCTCATTCCAAGAGTTTTCTGTATTTTCACGACTATAAAAATTGTAGATTCACACTGAAGGCATCAAAACTATGAATTAACACATGTGGAATTATATACTTAACAAAAAAGTGTGAAACAACTGAAAATATGTCTTATATTCTAGGTTCTTCAAAGTAGCCACCTTTTGCTTTGATTACTGCTTTGCACACTCTTGGCATTCTCTTGATGAGCTTCAAGAGGTAGTCACCTGAAATGGTTTTCACTTCACAGGTGTGCCCTGTCAGGTTTAATAAGTGGGATTTCTTGCATTATAAATGGGGTTGGGACCTTCAGTTGTGTTGTTCAGAAGTGAGGTGGATACACAGCTGATAGTCCTACTGAATGGAGTGTTAGAATTTGTATTATGGCAAGAAAAAAGCAGCTAAGTAAAGAAAAACAAGTGGCCATCATTACTTTAAGAAATGAAGGTCAGTCAGTCCGAAAAATTGGGAAAATTTTGAAAGTGTCCTGTGAAAGATCCTCAGTGCGCCAACACCGCTTTGGCCACACCTGAGACTTCTTTCATATAAAACCACACTCACCGCCAGTGAGTGTTGGGTTCACAGGATAAATACAAGACAAGCTTTATAAATTTTATATATTTATTAACCCCTAAATGGGTCGGTATTAACATCTAACACATGCAGTTCAGAACAGATATGCAGATGTATGCAAGCATTAACAGTTACTAGTTACAAGATACAGTGCAATAAAATAAAAGGGAATAAAGGTGAAATGATTACTTTACCACACATCTCCTCGATGTGGTTCTGTAGTCCAACACTCACACATGCTCTGGTATGTGTGAATAACCAGTGGAGGCTTCTAGCAGCCTGCCTGCTCATCGTAGTATATTCCAATTGTCTCTCTGTAGTCTCATCAAAGTATTCTCCTTGTAGTCTCAGCCCAATCTCCTCCCACTGACCTCTTACCTCATCTTTTATACCCTTGATTATACCACCCAGAATGAGGTCACCGGCGACGGCAAGTCTGATTGATTAATGCAATCAAGTCCAGATTCTTTGTAAAGAGCTGAGACCAAGTGAAATGATACAATGTTATCAACCATGTCTGATCTAACAGCCCAGACTGAACAATGCAGGTGTGTTTGATCACTCAGGGCTATGTAGGAATTCAATAGAGCTATCCTGGGATGGATACAAAGCCCTATTGTTATATTGTTGCCTCTACTGATAACATACAACTAGGATTAGGGCTGCGCACATTATGAATAAACTCAAGTAAGAAGGAAATACGATACCCAGAGATTGTCAGGGCCGTAATCGACCAATACCGGATCAATCAGTCAGTCCAAATCAGTAAGCATGTGTGCACAGCACTAAGAAAGACACAGACACAGAGTTCTGTTTCTGGCTCAGCTCATGCTTTTCCTTTCAGCCTCAGCACTGCACTGCCAGGTTTATTCACGTCACACATAGTTGTACAAGAAAGGAAGAGGGCAGGTTAATGCATAGTGTAGTGTAGAGTTTCTCTGATATTCCTGAGCTGTCCATCCCCCATTGGCTCTTGTTCCTGACGTTCAACCAAGTGCAGCCTCGATTCCAGCCTGAGACATCAGCCCTGAGGCGTGGTATAAAGGATGTCAGTGCCATCTTTAATTCATTCTTTTGTTCTTAAGCTGTCAGCAATTAGTAGCAAGGAAAAATTAGTATTTGTAACATATAAAGTAGAAAAATACAAAAGTACCAAAATATTGTTTCATGACCTGAGACTTGACATTCCCCCCTAAATACAAATTTTTCCCTTTTTCTTTCCCTACCCCTTTGAACCTGCTGATCTGTTCCAATGTGTTTCGCTCCTTTTCACCTCCTGGGTGACAACCTATCCCTTGTGGATAGGATCCCACTTAAAGGCCTTTCACATGGGAAAGTCAGATCCTTACTATCCCTAGATTAACTCAGCATTCCTGGGGGGAAGAGCTGCTACATCATCATACACCTTTATTGTCTTCATATCAATTTCAGGTCCTGTCATCAGTGGGTCCATTTCTGTGTGGTTTGCAAATACTCCCTTTGTTGATTATAGTATAGGTAATTAATCCAGTCTACATTCTTATTTATGGTGGGCCAGAGGAAAATTGATTCCCAACCTGCAAGCACTTAATTGCTGACTTTAAATTCATCTGGAACCCCCCTTGGGATTCCTATGGCATCTATATATACACATGGGTCATATTCACTTATGTCTCCTTCTTACAGATAGTACATTTCTCTACAATACACATAATCAATTTGCACATTGCATAGAAGTATAACAGAACTATAGGTGCAGATTGGTCCAACAGTCTTTTGGGTTTCTCCTTTAACAGTTTATTGTCCCATTTGTCTTTAAGAACGTCATACAGTGGGGACACCAACATAACAACAAGGTTTTCCTGTAGTTTCACAGCTGTCCTGGTTGTCAACAGGGGCTGGAAGGCACCGTCGAGTTGAGGCCCTTCTCACGTGTCTCTTTATCAGCACCCAATTTTGGGGTTGTAGCTGATAGGTTCCTTCCACTGACTTAGGATCTGGATGGAAGGAGAAAACTCAAAAGTGTACATTAGTCAAATGTTTTTGACAATCTATCGCATAGTCACACCATACTACACCATACTACATTTGGAACAATTGTGAAAAATATAATCCAAATACTCTAGGAGCTGAGGCCAATCCTTCTGTCAGGAGTGTACAGAAAATACAAATACAAGTGACAAGTGATAAATACTCTACACTACTCTGGGGACGGTATGGGTAAGGAACACTTGCTGTATCCCCACGGCCTCCATTATTTCTCTCATTACCTGTCCTGTGTAGTGAGTTCCAATATAACTTTCGATGGTCTCGGGGATCCCATATCTGCATACTACTTCTTTCCGTAGTTTATCTGCAGTTCCTTTTGTGGTGGATTTCTGCACCAGAAATGCCTCAGGTCATCCCAAAAAGAGATCAGTACACACAAGCACGTACTCATACCCTCCAACTTTTGGTAACTGTATATAGTTAACCCACAATCTCTGAAACAGGTACAAGGACTTCGTGGTGTGCTTCTGAGAAACCTTTTACTATTTGGCCTTCATAGTGTTTGACACATGTTATGCAGGCTTACACGTATCTGACTGCAGTGATCTAAACCCTGTAGCTACCCATCATCTGCTCACCAGGTCACACATGGCTACTTCCGAGTGGTGCACTTGAGAATGAGCTGCTTGCGCCATCATTGGGAACAATGCTCTTGGTAACATGCTCTCTTACCACTAGCCATCAGGACTTGTTCATCTTTTTTCCTTCTTCCTTGCAGTTTCCAAATCTTCTTTTCTTCTGGGCCATTTTGGTCCTGCAGTATTTTTAGAACCTGAAAAGAGAGCTGAGAGTTTTGGTCCAGTATAGTGACCCCCTGTGCTGAGGCATGTTCCCTAGGCTTTTCTGCAGCTGTTTGGTGGCAGTATCTGCCCACACGTTACCTCTACTTTCTTTGTATCAGCCTTGGTGTGT
This sequence comes from Leptodactylus fallax, assembly GCA_947044405.1. Lineage (NCBI taxonomy): Eukaryota > Metazoa > Chordata > Amphibia > Anura > Leptodactylidae > Leptodactylus > Leptodactylus fallax. Next base: position 9,718,845 of record CAMRHE010000024.1, read on the forward strand.
GCCTTGACTTTGATTATACCCACCTGTTCGGGTAGCAGCAAGTCCTACAAAACCTACTGACTTGCCTGGACATCCTTTTAGGCTTTAAACGCACAGATTAGACGATAGTCCTGTGCTATACCGGAAGCCCATTAGGCTTACCCTCAGCCATTTTACACTGTTTCAGTGAGTGCTTTTAGGAGGATTTGTTTGTTTTACCTCATGTTCAGGGACCATGGCATAGAATAATGGTGCAGAATTTACCATCCTTCCCAAATCGAGAGCCATCTATAAAAGAACTCAAAATCAAGGTTCGCAAAATCAGGGTTAGCAATAGGTTCATCAAACAGTTTCTTGTGGCATAAAACATATTGACAAACACTTGTGCCTTTCTCCCCCCTGAACCTATTGATAACAAGTGAAAAGGGATTTTTAGTGACGTGCAGCATGCAAAAGTGACATGAGGAGGCATAAGTAAGGCACACTGTAGTCTGAGTTGTCCAGCCATTGAGATGTGCTTAACTGGACCTGGGACACTCACAAGAATGAATTTATATTATAATTCAATATTACCAAAACTCAAAATCTGCATTAACAATGGTTCTTGGTCTTCTATACTTTCTAAATCTTGCTATACACAATCATATTCATGTATTACTTTGTGTTCTGGGAAGATTACTCCCAAGGACAAAGCAAACAATCCAACAATGTGTTCTCTCTTTTTTTTCTTTATCATGCACGCAGCCCACACATAGCTGCGCGCTCTGTGACTATCAACTTCTCCCACCGTAGAACTACAAAATTCAGCAGAACCTGCAATACATACTTTTTAAAGGGCCAGTGGCTTGTTTTTGTTTTATTTTCTTCTCTACAACTTCTACACACTCCAGAATTACAAACAATTCAATAAGGTTAGTAAATACTCAGAATATATCAGCAGAGAGGGCAGAAGCCTTGAATAGTCGATCCCCTATTCACATAACAAAAATTAAACACAAAAAGACATTACAGCATAGCAGATATGTGAGTGACTTCTAATTTACTTAGTTAGCGTTGAAACACAAAAATTTGTCCCTTTTTTTCCTTTATATAAAACATTGTCACATAACAATCTTCTGATTAAACAACGTACACATACATGTTAACAAATCTGCAAATATGGGATACGTTATTCATTTTCTAAGCCTTCATGACAATCTATCTACAATGGGGGACAATTGGGGCAACCTATCCTCCAAACTTTTCACATGATCCAGCACATTAATAAACCAAATGGGACACATGCCAGAAACCCACAAAATCTGTTATTGGTGCGGTTATACATTGCTGAAACAAAGAGAAGGTGTGATTAGTATAATTAACATAACATGATTGGGTATAAAGTTATAACATAAGTTTTAATACATAACTATTGGATAAAACACGAAGAAGTTTCATCCCATTATAGATAACAGTTTTCAGTAAAGGAGGGGGATGAGCTCTGGGCAGCGCCTGAGAATGGAATGTAAGATGGAGACAGACAAGCGGCATCACTCACATTTCACCTTTGTAAATGATATAACCCATACTCAGGGTACATTAGGAGCTGCAGGTCAGATCCTGAGGACTTTTCCAAAAACTTCACCTCATTCCCCAAGGATATGTTTATACCATTTACATACCTATCGGTCTAACACCCTTAGAGACATCTCGTCACCGTCACGTTTTGCAGCGTATCCAACCACCATAGTCCCACTGTCCCAGGCTTGTGTCTCCTTCTAGCAAATGTCTTTGTAAACCAAATTATGTAGATAAAACATAAACACATAGATACATAAACACAGCAATAATATTCAGAATATTCCCTGTAATATTCCCTTTTAAAACAAAGATTCTCAAACCCCGGCGTGGTTTGTTTTTGGCGACCAAGGGCGAGTGGCCTGCTCCCCTCAGGTGGCCATTACCCCCACGTAGTGGAGATCCAGAATCTTTCACTGCCACCTTTTTGCTCTTTTAGTAGATACCTTATTTCAGGTGACAACAGGCAAAACAGTAAATTCACATAACATAGTGCAAGACATAACTTATAACATATGTTTGAACATTTTCCCATACACATTGTCATTATACCTTATTTCTTTTTATTTAACCATAGGTTAACTCTTTTATCGAAACATTTTCTTTTGGGCACAAACAGATATCATATATAAGCTGCGTACTCCGGTGGCCCAGAGCCAAGTTTCACTTCATAATAATTGCGATTTCCTGCGTGTCCTGAACATCACATACAACGTCCTTGAAGGCTGCTTGGCAATCAACAATGTTTCGGTTGTTCTCTGCAGAGCACTACAGAGTACAGGAATAGAATTCAAGCAGATAGCAGTTAATACTGACACCAAAATTACATATTAACATTTTTGTGCAATTTTCAGATATTTTTCATGGCAAAACCCCACCTCTCCACAGGTGTTCAGAACTCCTGAGTTGTACTTCAGGTTACCTTAAGGGCAAACTGCCAAACTTTAAAATTTTGTTCACTGGATTCCAACCAAAGTTGAACCCCTATGGAATATTACAATTACAGATTGAAATATATAATGTATAATCCCCTAAACATCATACCAGTGGTATACAATGAGGTCTTCTATAACTGAACTTTTTATAGAGTGGCATTACAATGAATTATCTCTCTTTGTACTACATCAGATTCTTCAAATTTTTATTAAGGTAAATAATATTTCACACAGATCTGGGAGGATTGTATCATAACGTCTTTCCATGTAAAATGGATTATATTAAACAATAATGCTGAGGAGGGTGAAGTCCCCCCCCTCCATCCAGGTGAGGACTGGATATAGTCCAGTCGGATTACTTGGTCCTGATCATAACCAGCCACAATTAAAGCATCTTTCTCTTCAAAAGGGATTCTGTACCTCACAATTTGGGACATATCCAATATGGTGATGGATCATATCTCAACTCATGTTTTTCATACTCAGGTGAGCACTCAGGACCATTACTGCCTTTTCCATTTTCCAACTTGCCTCCAGGGGGCATTTCAACACTTTTCATCAACTTACTCATGTTTTTAACCCTATCCTTTCCTTCTCACTCCTTAACCAATTCCACCGCCGTCTGTGCCCCGGGGGGCAAAGTATGCTTATGTTTGAAATGCCGTAACATGATCACTCCAGAAATACAACACTGGCGCAGCTGCTCACCAGTGCTAGACTCACAGTCAGTCAAAGATCCACCTTTCCGGTTCCAGGATCTTATCTTCAGGTCCCCAACCTCAGACTGCAGCTCTACGTGTATTTCTAACACTCTCCGACAATTCCAAGTTCCTAATAAACTAGCGGGACCATATGGGTCCTACGGAGAGAATAATCCAAGCCCCTAATGAACTTATTGGACCTTAAGGGTCCGATGGACACCTGTCCTAGCTCCTTTCTTGGACGTGACAGCCGATGTCCCAGCAATGTGTTACGGCATCAGACACAACACCTTTCTAAACTAAACAGACGGCTTCCAACTACCTCACTTCACTTTGACTATCTCAACTTCCTGGTTCCTTTCTTACATTCACAACCTCTGACTGATTGAGCCTCACAGGGACAAAAATGTCAGTGCTGCAGTTCTGAACCACCAGAGGAGAACACCAGACGTCCGTCCCTTCCGGACTGGGCACCTGACCCGTCGTAACCACCAAACCTACTAACCGTCACCTCCCGATTCACAGGCAAGTAAACACATATATAATATGAGTAAACTTACCGTGATCAGTTGAGGTTCCGGACCCTCCTTGGAAAATGGCGGGGTTCAATAGGGTGGTCTGTGCGGGTCAGCAAGCCCTCTCTGGTCTCCTGGTGGCCCCACGTTGGAATCGCCAATTGTCAGGGCCGTAATCGACCAATACCGGATCAATCAGTCAGTCCAAATCAGTAAGCATGTGTGCACAGCACTAAGAAAGACACAGACACAGAGTTCTGTTTCTGGCTCAGCTCATGCTTTTCCTTTCAGCCTCAGCACTGCACTGCCAGATTTATTCACGTCACACATAGTTGTACAAGAAAGGAAGAGGGCGGGTTAATGCATAGTGTAGTGTAGAGTTTCTCTGATATTCCTGAGCTGTCCATCTCCCATTGGCTCTTGTTCTTGACGTTCAACCAAGTGCAGCCTCGATTCCAGCCTGAGACATCAGCCCTGAGGCGTGGTATAAAGGATGTCAGTGCCATCTTTAATTCATTCTTTTGTTCTTAAGCTGTCAGCAATTAGTAGCAAGGAAAAATTTGTATTTGTAACATATAAAATAGAAAAATACAAAAGTACCAAAATATTGTTTCATGACCTGAGACTTGACAAGATCAAAATACAGCTTTGAGTTATAGCCATATTTAAGCGGAATCATCACACCTCCCCCTTTAGATGGGGCTTGTAGGAAGTAGGGGCCTGTGCCCCTCTTCTGAGAGCACCTCTGCCACTTCAGCTCCTCAGGCTCTGGCCCCAAGGCTTCCTCACCCCTCCCCCGGGGTCCCAGCAGACTCGGGCCTTGTCAGACTCCGAGGGTGGTTGAGCAGCACACGCCTTCAATATGTCCAGACTAGGGTCAGCTTGGACAGCATCTCTGAACTCTTGGCTGGAGTGAGACAAAAGAGAGGTGCATGTTACATAGCTGCCGGACCGACCCTTCTGGCTCTCTAGTCTGACTAGGGACTCTTCTAAGGCTCAGGCCCTGAGCCACGTACACTTGGCTACCTCCTGCCTGTTCTGGGTCCGCTTTCTGAGTACTGGCATTCTGTGGAGCCACACTCATGACCCCCGGTCTTTGGGATACCAGTTCAGAGACCCCATCCCAGCGGTCTCTCAGGGTCTCTCTCACACTAGCTGCTAGTTGGGGAGAGTTCTAGGGGATTTTTCACCTCCCCCTTTGCTTCCAAACCTAGGGGCACCTCTGGTTCTGGCACAGGTATGTTTGGACCCTGTCCTCCCTCCCAGACGCCTTGCCCCTTTGGGCCTACACCCTGTTCCTCCTGTACTTGGGTGGGTGATGGTGATACCTTGGGCAAATGAGTGAGATCATGCTTCCCCAAACCATCCCCCCACAATACATTGACAGGTAATACATTTGACATACCCCCTTCTTGGATCACACCTCCAGTACCCCATGCCATCTTCACTTGGGCCATGGGCGCTCCTGGAATAGAACTGGACAGAAGAGACGTGTATGTCTCATACCGGCCGGACTCCTCCGGCTTCAAAGGAGTGAGGCTAGTCATGGCGGTCTCAGGTGGTGTAGGCAACGGTTCAAGGGTCGCAAAGCCCTCCACCCTTGTAGCACTCTGGCTGCGGGCTAACACCGCACTACCAGCAGTCCGTCCCTCACCTGGATCGGCCATGAGATCCCCATAGCCTACCTGACCACCTGGCACATGGTCAGCAGTTGGGTGCTTATCGGATGCACTGGGCGAAATAGCAGAAGTCGCTTCCAGTGACTCAGAAGAGCTACCCTGTACACTTTCACAACAAGCATTGGCAATTACATTGACAGTACGTTCATTAGCAATTGTTAATTCACACCGGGCCTCAATGAGATCTGTGGTAGACAGATTAACAAGCTGGGAGGGAGACGCCCCCACAGATGTGGGTGTGTCTACAGACAAGGTCTCATTGGCTCCTAGCACGGGGGTGAACAAAGCATCAATAACATTTTTGCTGAGCTGGGTTGCAGGAAGCTCATTTGCATCTTCCCTGCTCTCAGCTGAAGGCAACTCATTAGCATTTACATTAACTGCCATGGGAAGTATCTCAGAGGGGGGGATTACGGGCCCTCTCTGCAGATATGACAGACACATTATCAACATTAGTCATAGACAGTTTATCACAGTAAATTGGGGTGCTCTCCACCCCATATTGGGACATCATAGGTCCTAAATCAGTTCCCAACAGTACATTAGCAGGCAAATCAGTCAATAGTCCCACAGTCCGCATTCCTTTTCCTGCACCCCAGTCCAGATACACAGATGGGCCACCTGCTGTGTCTTGGGAAGCAGGGAAGTTCTCAGGGCGGTTGGGGCACTCCTCCTTGAAATGTCCTGTCTGGTTACAGGCATGGCCCCGCCGCAACTCCCCTTGGGGTTTGGGGAAGGTCACCCAGGCGCCCAGAGTTCTTGGGACAGGGGAGGGACCACCTGGGGCATAGTTTGTCTCACCCGTCCTGACGACAGACGGCTGTGGTAAACTCCGGCCTGGCTTCTCCTTCCAACTTGAGGGTCTCTGCAGGGTTGTTGGAGTTTGCGCCTGCTGGGAGATTTCCAACCTCTTCATCTCAAGCTGATACTCCCTCTCGGCCTGTCGCTCAGCAACCTTCCTCTCTCTCTGTCGCTCAGCAGCCTTCCTCTCTCTCTCTGCCTGTCGCTCAGCAGCCTCACAATCAGCCTGCCGTGCTGCTGCCTGCCATTCTTGTTCTACAGCTTCCTGAAAACGGCACATCACCTGCAGGTATATGTTAGGGTCACTGGTGCCTATTTGCTGCAGGGCCATTTGCCAGTATGAAGCCATTCCCCCAGCAAGGCTGGGGCTACTGGTCCCTCCTGGTGAAGTAATCCTTGGGACCGGGATGCTTGCCGTACTTCCTGGCAGAGCCCCAAAATCAGGACTCTGCTCGATTTTCTGCATGGCTGTGGCTGCCTCCATTTCAGCCATACGCTCAGGATCTCCAAAAGCCTGGTTCAGCAATTCTTGAGCTCTGCTTCTGAGCCCACTAGCCATCCACTGGTATTTGCCAAATAAAAGATAGGATAGAATACAAAGAGTAAGGGAGGGGAACAGCACTGTATCAAACTTTCACTGTATCTTAATGCTTGCTTTAATACCGAGCTTGTCTAATAGGATTACTACAATCCCCAGCGTTTGAGTGATAAAGGTCACCAACACATGCTGTTTATCCTAAGATCCCACTACGCTGCCACCAATGTGAAAGATCCTCAGTGTGCCAACACCGCTTTGGCCACACCTGAGACTTCTTTCATATAAAACCACACTCACCGCCAGTGAGTGTTGGGTTCACAGGATAAATACAAGACAAGCTTTCTAAATTTTATATATTTATTAACCCCTAAATGGGTCGGTATTAACATCTAACACATGCAGTTCAGAACAGATATGCAGATGTATGCAAGCATTAACAGTTACTAGTTACAAGATACAGTGCAATAAAATAAAAGGGAATAAAGGTGAAATGATTACTTTACCACACATCTCCTTGATGTGGTTCTGTAGTCCAACACTCACACATGCTCTGGTATGTGTGAATAACCAGTGGAGGCTTCTAGCAGCAGCATTCCAGCCTGCCTGATCATCGCAGTATATTCCAATAGTCTCTCTGTAGTCTCATCAAAGTATTCTCCTTGTAGTCTCAGCCCAATCTCCTCCCACTGACCTCTTACCTCATCTTTTATACCCTTGATTATACCACCCAGAATGAGGTCACCGGCGACGGCAAGTCTGATTGATTAATGCACTCAAGTTCAGATTCTTTGTATAGAGCTGAGACCAAGTGAAATGATACAATGTTATCAACCATGTCTGATCTAACAGCCCAGACTGAACAATGCAGGTGTGTTTGATCACTCAGGGCTATGTAGGAATTCAATAGAGCTATCCTGGGATGGATACAAAGCCCTATTGTTATATTGTTGCCTCTATTGATAACATACAACTAGGATTAGGGCTGCGCACATTATGAATAAACTCAAGTAAGAAGGAGATACGATACCCAGAGATCAAAATACAGCTTTGAGTTATAGCCATATTTAAGCGGAATCATCACATGTCCCCAAGTGCAGTGGCCAAAACCATCAAGCACTACAAAGAAACTGGCTCACATGAGGACCTCCCCAGGAAAGGAAGACCAAGAGTCACCTCTGCTGCGCAGGATAAGTTCATCCGAGTCACCAGCCTCAGAAGTCGCAGGTTAACAGCAGCTCAGATTAGAGACCAGGTCAATGCCACACAGAGTTCTAGCAGCAGACACATCTCTACAACAACTGTTAAGAGGAGACTGTGTGCAGCAGGCCTTCATGGTAAAATAGCTGCTAGGAAACCACTGCTAAGGACAGGCAACAAGCAGAAGAGATTTGTTTGGGCTAAAGAACACAAGGAATGGACATTAGACCTGTGGAAATCTGTGCTTTGGTCTGATGAGTCCAAATTTGAGATCTTTGGTTCCAACCACCGTGTCTTTGTGCGACGCAGAAAAGGTGAACGAATGGACTCTACATGCCTGGTTCCCACCGTGAAGCTGGTGACACTGTTGGGGATTTATTCAAAATTGAAGGAATACTGAACCAGCATGGTTACCACAGCATCTTGCAGCGGCATGCTATTCCATCCGGTTTGCGTTTAGTTGGACCATCATTTATTTTTCAACAGGACAATGACCCCAAACACACCTCCAGACTGTGTAAGGGCTATTTGACCAAGAAGGAGAGTGATGGGGTGCTACGCCAGATGACCTGGCCTCCACAGTCACCAGACCTGAACCCAATCGAGATGGTTTGGGGTGAGCTGGACCGCAGAGTGAAGGCAAAAGGGCCAACAAGTGCTAAGCATCTCTGGGAACTCCTTCAAGACTGTTGGAAGACCATTTCAGGTGACTACCTCTTGAAGCTCATCAAGAGAATGCCAAGAGTGTGCAAAGCAGTAATCAAAGCAAAAGGTGGCTACTTTGAAGAACCTAGAATATAAGACATATTTTCAGTTGTTTCACACTTTTTTGTTAAGTATATAATTCCACGTGTTAATTCATAGTTTTGATGCCTTCAGTGTGAATCTACAATTTTTATAGTCATGAAAATACAGAAAACTCTTGGAATGAGAAGGTGTGTTCAAACATTTGGTCTGTACTGTGTATATATATATATATATATATATATATATATATATATATATACAGTCATGCCCAAAAGTTTTGAGAATGACACAAACATTATATTTTCACATGATCTGCTGCCTTCTGGTTTTTATGTGTGTTTGTCAGATGTTTTTATCACATACAGAAATATAATTGCATTCATATTATGAGTAACAGAAGCTTATATTGACACTTAGAATGAGTTAATGCAGCAAGTCAATATTTGCAGTGTTGACCCTTCTTCTTCAGGACCTCTGCAATTCTCCCTGGCATGCTCTCAATCAACTTCTGGACCAAATCCTGACTGATAGCAGTCCATTCTTGCAGAATCAATGCTTTAATTTTGTCTGAATTTGTTGGTTTTTGTTTGTCCACCCGTCTCTTGATGATTGACCACAAGTTCTCAATGGGATTAAGATCTGGGGAGTTTCCAGGCCATGGACCCAAAATCTCTATGTTTTGTTCCCTGAGCCATTTAGTTATCACCTTTGCTTTATGGCAAGGTGCTCCATCATGCTGGAAAAGGCATTGTTGAGCACCAAACTGCTCTTGGACGGTTGGGAGAAGTTGCTCTTGGAGGACATTCTGGTACCATTCTTTATTCATGGCTGTGTTTTTAGGCAAGACTGTGAGAGAGCCGATTCCCTTGGCTGAGAAGCAACCCCACACATGAATGGTTTCAGGATGCTTTGCAGTTGGCATGAGACAAGACTGGTGGTAGCGCTCACCTCTTCTTCTCCGAATAAGCTGTTTTCCAGATGTTCCAAACAATCGAAAAGGGGATTCATCAGAGAAAATGACTTTACCCCAGTCCTCAGCAGTCCACTCCCTGTACCTTTTGCAGAATATCAGTCTGTCCTTGATGTTTTTTCTGGAGAGAAGTGGCTTCTTTGCTGCCCTCCTTGAGACCAGGCCTTGCTCCAAGAGTCTCCGCCTCACAGTGCGTGCAGGTGCACTCACACCTGCCTGCTGCCATTCCTCAGCAAGCTCTGCACTGCTGGTAGCCCGATCCCGCAGCTGAAACACTTTTAAGAGATGGTCCTGCCGCTTGCTGGTCTTTCTTGGGCGCCCTAGAGCCTTTTTGGCACCAATGGAACCTCTCTCCTTGAAGTTCTTGATGATGCGATAGATTGTTGACTGAGGTGCAATCTTTCTAGCTGCAATACTCTTTCCAGTTAGGCCATTTTTGTGCCGTGCAATGATGACTGCACGTGTTTCTTTAGAGATAACCATGGTTAACAGAAGAGAAACAATGATGGCAAGCACCAGCCTCCTTTTAAAGTGTCCAGTGGTGTCATTCTTACTTAATCATGACAGATTGATCTCCAGCCCTGTCCTCATCAACACCCACACCTGTGTTAATGGAGCAATCACTGAAACGATGTTAGGTGGTCCTTTTAAGGCAGGGCTGCAATGATGTTGAAATGTGTTTTGGGGGATAAAGTTCATTTTCTAGGCAAATATTGACTTTGCAAGTAATTGCTGTTAAGCTGATCACTCTTTATAACATTCTGGAGTATATGCAAATTGCCATTAGAAAAACCGAAGCAGTAGACTTTGTAAAAATTAATATTTGTATCATTCTCAAAACTTTTGGCCATGACTGTTATATATATATATATATATATATATATATATTTATATAGCACTCCTGAGTGTTCATTTGTTCAGTGCCAGTGGTCATTAGGGTTGCCAACCAGTTTTTTTTTTCTTATTTCTGCATGACTTATCCAAAAATCAGACTAGTGAAATAAACACAAGTAGAATTTACTATAAAATGTAAAATGATGAGAATTACAATCATAATAATCCGTTTCAGCTGTTTCAGCTTAAACAAAATCATATCTTCATTAATTTAGTTTCACAGATGCTGTAAAAAATCCCTTCCTTTTACAAACTAACTATGAATTTATGGACATTTGACAATGCTTGTGGTCACACATGCTCAGTGATTCAGTCAGACCACTTCGATCCTCTGATACATGGGCAGGGAGTCATTGCTGCTATCCTGCAGAAAAGCCAATAAGATACAGAAATCTAAAAGTGAATTCTTCTTTGCAGCACTGAACACATTACGCAGAGATTTTGAGACAGAATCAGTATCAAATATGTATCAAAAATATCTTGTTGTAGAAATGTACTTTTAAATTATTCTAATTTCACCAAGTAGAATTGATGTTTTTTGTTTTTTTTACTCCTCCCATATACAGAAAATGGTAGAGGTTGCTGTTTCCTCTTTTCTCATTTTATATATTTATACATAATTGATTTCTATTTTATATATAAAAAAATCAATAAAGAAAAAAAATAAAAATAAATTTATTCCAACTGAAAAAATGTTTTGTTTTGTGTGCTTTGTAAACTTAAGAGCTGGCTGTCCTACTCAGTGACTGATAGCTAACTCTGTATGGAAACTTATACAGGTAAGGCTATCAGTAACATAGTAGGGCCACTCATTGGACTGCTAAGCCCAAAATGAGCTGAGGTTTTGATTAATAAAGGACAAATTATATTAAACTATTTATCAATCTGCTTTGCTCTTCCTCCTCTATAACAGGCTTTCTATAGAACAGACTGTACTATACTTTTTAAATTGACAGGTTCCCTTTAAAGGTGTTTTCAAAGATCCTAAAAATATTACAGGAGGGGGGTAATATTATAAAACAGAAAAAGATACACTCACCTGTTAAACTGTTAAAGACATGAGAGTTCCTGCGGGACTTTATTTATAGCGATGGTGTCCAATCTACTTATGTAACCAATGCAGCCAATCACTGGTATCAGAAGTGTAAAGCACAAGAACACCAAGGCCAGTGATTGGCTGCAGAGGTTGTATGGATAGATGGGGATGTCCTTTATGCATCCAAGTAAACTGAATTTGACAGGGACCACCACAGAAGTGGTGCTGGACAGCAAGCCATTTAACAGATGAGATCTTTTTTTTAAAGATCTCAGAAAACCCCTTTAACCCCCCCCCCCCCCGCACAAACTGTATTCCTGCGCACACTATTATGCCCCATAGTCGCCCCTGCACACAGTATTATGCCCCATAGTGGCCCCTACACACTATTATGCGCCATAGTGGCCCCTGCACACAGTATTATGCCCCATTGTGGACCACCCATGAACAATTATTATACTCTGGGGTCTTTTCAGACCTCAGAGTATAATGATCGGAGACCCAGGGGAGGATACAAACATAAAAAACAATGTTAGTTACCTCTTCCTGGCTACGGTGCACTCCGGTGCGCTACTTCGACCATCTTCAATGTTGGAACAGATCTCGCGTGAGCCAGGCTGGCGTCGCGACGCATAATGACGTCGGCTGACGTCTGGGACGTCACCAAATAGGCCCGAAGCCTGCGGAGCGCAGGAGAGGTAAGTAACTTTTTTTTTTTATGTTCCCTCACCTCCCCTAGGCTCCCGATCATTATAATAGAGTATACTGTAATGGTAGCAGTGTGGGGTTCACGGTACCGGCTGCCACAGGGCTCCGGGTCCCTAATGTCACGGGCCCTGTGGCAGCCGCTACCGCTGCTGCCCCGGTATTTACTCCCCTGGATACCAGTCTCTACTGGTCCCTGGAACCCAGACAATGTCAACTCACCCGGGATTCCTTGGAGTCTCTCGGTTTTCAGGTCCATCCACCCAGTCACCCAGTGAATGGTCTCTTTCACCCGGCTGCCGGCTCATTAGTATGAGTGAGGATCAGTACAGTGAATAAATTTATTTGTTTTTTTCATTAGGTATCTGTAGGGATTTTAACTGGTATATAGACCGACAGAGCATGCAAGGCTGTTACTCTACTGCACAAGCTCAATTAGTTTCAAGAGTTTTTTTTTTCTTATAACAAGCTGCAATAGTATTGTATCTACATAATGTATTGGTCCCTCTGCCATATAAAATATAACTCTATTCTATATAGCACATTGTATGTAGGGGCCCATTTACGCTTTTGCACTGGGGCCTATTAGCTTCAAGTTGCGCCTATAATCTGTGAGAGAAAGCTGACACCATCAATTCACAGCAAGCGAACGATCCAGGCAGGAGAGCGTTCACATCAGTATCACATGATTGGCTGTCCAGACAGGACTATATATGTCTTCTGTGGTGCACTGAGCATGCACCGCAGATTTCACCAGTCCCTTCAGGACAGCTGATCACATGACACTGATGTGAGTGCTCTCCTGCTGTGATGAAGGGCAGATCAGCCTCTTGCTCTCACGTGATTATGATGTCAGAGCCTCCTTCCCCCTCCTTTCTGGACTTCCCTTCCCTTGTTTCAAACATCACCATTCCCCCTCATTGCAGGAAGAGCAGGGCTCTGTGGGAAACAGTATCTTCTCAGATATGAAGAAACTGCATTACTGGGGATATATGACTGTTTGTGAGTATAGGAAAATGGGGGCACAATGAAAAAATAAGCAATTACAGAATGTCTTTAGAGAGTAGGTAGTTGAATGTACAATAATAAACTTTGCCCGCAAAACCCCTTTAACAGCCTGAACACAGCTCACCTGAACTGTACTGACATGCCGAGTTCAGTACAGCTGAGCCGGGTTCTTAACGGTAATCCAGCCAATACATGGATCATTTTTCCCAGCTCAGACTAAGGACCGACTTAGCTAAATGCTGTGGAAAATAACGCAGCAGAAACACATCACATTTTTTTCCACAGCTTTTTTCATTGCGTTTTCGCTGAGTTTTTCCTCTGCAGACTTTCTGCCCATATTATACCTATATGGAAAATGCAGTTTATCTGTGGATGGGATTAGCTAGAATCCCATTCACTTTGCAGGTACTGTAAAATGCAGCTTCTTTTGCTGCTGCATTTTTTGCAAAGTAGGGCTTCAGCCTTAAACTTGGCAGTGTAAAACTGTCCAGAAAGAGTGGGCCACAGTTTCTCATTGTGCTGATCAGATATTATTGGCATATCCTAATGAAAGGCCTAATGAAATACCTAATCGGTATTAAAGCCCAGTAGAACCCTATTACACAGAGTTTACAGAAAAATTCTAAGTATGTATTTGGAATGGGTCTAGTGTTCTATATATTGAACCATATCAGATTTGTGACATGGTTTGTATATGCAAATGTTGTTTTATCAGAGTAAAATTCAATGAATGTGGCTAAGGGGTGATGTGAGAGTTTGGGAGTGTGAAGATAAATGCTATGGCAGAGACAACTGGAGATTGAGTTTGTTTGTTTAAACTAAAATACCACTTTATTAATCCCTGAAACTGGGAAATTAAATGCTATAGCAACAGTACTATATCATTTATACACAATATTCAATATATAATCACATAAAGAACATATAAGATAAAATTAAAATAGAACACACAAATAAAATACTATATAAAATAATTAAAATCTAACACCAATGCATTTCATCTAGTATTTCTTGATAGCATACGCTATTTCCCTCCCAATACAATTCTGCAAAGAGGAATTATAATAGGCAATTGCCATATGGTAAGGATCTCATAAACCTGTCCTTTCTACAACAAAAGTCTGCTGCCAAGTCATATCTAACAGGTGACCTAGATTCCACATTATGACTAAAAGTTTGTGCAATATTCTCTTCTCACTGACTTAAATCCACAACTCAAACCTATCAAAGGGATACCCAGCTACCATGGTGACATTCCTAAACAATGTATTTATTAGTAGCCTGAAGACTCCCATCAATCTACTCATTTCCATTTTACAGTTGTGCTAAAAAGTTTACATACCCCGGCAGATTTTTTGTTTTTTTGGTCGTTTTTCACAGAATATGAATGATAACACAAAAACTTTTTCTCCACTCATGGTTAGTGGTTGGTTGAAGCCATTTATTGTCAAACTTCTGTGTTTTCTTTTTAAATCATAATGACAATCAAAAACATCAAAATGACCCTGTTCAAAAGTTCACATACCCTGGTGATTTTGACCTGATAACATGCCCAGAAGCCAAACCATGGTCAGGTAGACCAACCAACATTTCATCCACAACTGCCCGGAAAATTGTTCGGGATGCAAAGAAAAACCCACACATAACATCAGCTGAAATACAGGACTCTCTGAAAACTATTGGTGTGGCTGTTTCAAGATGCAAAATAAGGAGGAACTTGAAGAAAAATGTGCTGCATGGTCGAGTTGCTAGAAGAAATTCATTATTGTGCAAATGCCACAATAAATCTTGCCTTCAATACTCCAAACAGCACAGAGACAAGCCTCAAAACTTCTGGAACAAGGTAATTTGGAGTGATGAGACAAAAATCGAACTTTTTGGCCACAACCATAAAAGTTACATTTGGAGAGGTGTCAACAAGGCCTATGATGAAAGGAACACCATTCCTACTGTAAAGCACGGAGGTGGATCACTGATGATGTGGGGATGTGTGAGCTTCAAAGGTACAGGAGACTTGGTCAAAGTTGAAGGAAAGATGAATGCAGGATGTTATCAGCATATACTGGAGGAGAATTTGCACTCATCAGCCAGGAAGCTGCGCATGGGACGTACTTGGACGTTCCAACATGACAACAATCCAAAACACAAGACCAAGTCGACCTGTCATTGGCTACAGAAGAAGAAAGTGAAGGTTCTGGAGTGGCCATCTCAGTCTCCTGTCCACAATATCATTGAGCCACTCTGGGTAGATCTCAGTACATACAGTACATGTAAGACAGTCCAGGAATTTACAGGAACTGGAGACTTTTTGCCAAGAAGAATGGACAGTTTTACCATCTGAGAAAATAAAGAGCCTCATCCACAACTACCACAAAAGACTTCAAGCTGTCATTGATGTTAGAGGGGGCAATACACGGTATTAAGAACTGGGGTATGTGAACTTTTTGAAATTTTGAGGTTTTTGGTTGACATTATGATTTAAAAAGAGAAAACACAGAAGTTTGACAATAAATGGCTTCAACAAACCATTAACCATGAGTGGAGAAAAAGTTTTTGTGTTATCATTCATATTCTCTGAAAAACGACCAAAAAAACTAAAAATCTGCCGGGGTGTGTAAACTCCAATGCAATCTCTTATCTATACATACCCCAAGATACATATAGTTCTCAACATTCATTTCATTACCATTTATGTTCACGTGCACTATCTTCTCATTTCTCCTTTGAAATGCCACTATCTTGTCCAACAGTGATAAAAAGAGAAAGAGAGAGAGACTGTATGCAACTCTGCAGGAGATGTGCAGTCATTCCAGACTAGCTCACCAGCTACTGCCAGGACATGGATGACAATCAGAGATGACCCAGAGAAAGGGACTTAGTTTAACTTACAATGGACTGAGCTATTAACAAGACAGAGACTGTGATGTTGATATAACGCTGTTGTAATAGTGACTGTTCTGGACTGAGTGATACTGAAGAAACCAATACATAGAAATGCAAAAACAGGAGCGAACTTCAGCTCAGTGTCACACACAATGATTGATGAATACAGATGGTAGAAGAAGGAAAACATCATGCTGGCTTTTTTATTTGTTCATGTTTTTAACTGTTGGATGGAAAGTGATGTTTTCACTATTAAAAGAAGACAAATACTGAATTTCCTTTTATTTGTACAAAAACTGAAAAAGTCAATGTCAGCATTATATCAGAAATATCAGTAAAATCCAGTAAACTGTTATGGAACAGTGACACTAGTTGGCTGATTTGATAGCAATGGAACCACCAAACCTGCTGCTTCCTAGTGAGTAAAGCTCTACATTTCTACAGTTCTCCAATTCCAATCCCTGCCCAAGTCATTTTGCCATCCCTAAGTGGGGACCACTCAACAAAAACAGCTCCTAAAGATCGTATATTTTAAAGGAGAGCAGCCATCTCCCTTGTAACCCTCTTACATACTGACTGTTCCCAAATCATTTTAGTCTTACAGCATGCAGCAAATTTCTTGAACACAACAGTCATTTAAAATCTGGAGAAATGGAGTGAAGAAAGAAGATATTATTTAAGAAATATATTGCTATCTGTAGCTATATGATGCAACCAACCAACCAAAACTTCAACTAAATTGCGACAAAGTATCAGTTTGCCTTGCCAAGTTTACAAGAACAGTCTCAGTATTATATTAAACAAAGAAATCTATGTCTTCACTCTCCTTATTTGTTTATGTAACCGGATTTGAGTGTGTTAAAAATCTATCGGGAGAAAGGTGGATCAGAAAAAATGCATGATATTGTCCAGCTTCCTTTTTTACATCCAAACACAGTGTTTTGGTTGTAAATAAAATGGCCTTCAAAAATTAAAAATATTCCATAACAACTGAACTATTTATAGATCACTTTTGAAGTATCTTGATAGTATTTGGGAAATATAATGCAGTAGAAATTTTACCTCAATAAATCATTACTGGCGTGATGTATAATATAGTCAACAGGTTATGTAGCTTTTTGTAACTGTAAATGAAATGAGGGTCCATAATTAGAGCCACTGCTATGCTTGATCTTAAAATCACCATCATGCAAGGCACAGGGGGGGCTCGCGGTCCCACACATTCTGCACTATTATTGGGCAGCCCACCTGAGAGTTATCCCGTTTTGGGCTGCATCCCAAGCCTACACCAAATGGGTTGAAATTGAGAAATTGTGGTTAGCCCCTGTGCACCCCAATGCTTTCCTGTGGTCCTGCTCCTCCCCCACACTTTCCACCCCCCTCTTGGGGCCTATTCGTTTTACGTGAGCTATGACTAAGGGGTTATATGCCCTGAAACGCGTAGAATGTTTTATGGATCCTGTATTCGTGTAACTGTTGTTACCTTTTTAAACTATATGGATTAAAAGTTACATTTCATTCATTGATCGTATCTGCTGGATGCTGGAACTTTTATCTTTTCATCACCTGAGAGTTATCCTGTTTTGGGCTGCATCCCAAGCCTACACCAAATGGGTTGAAATTGAGAAATTGTGGTTAGCCCCTTTGCACCCCAATGCTTTCCTGTGGTCCCGCTCCTCCCCCACACTTGCAACCCCCCTCTTGGGGCCTATTCATTTTACACGGGCAATATGGCTCACCTGCTTTAAGATATTCCCTCTGGCCTCCCGTTGCTCCTCTATGGTCTCATTCCTGTATAATCCACTCCTCACGGGGGGACTGTCTCCTGCTATGGTGCGCCCATGGAGCAGCTTGGGTCTGTTCCATATCGCAGATTTGGTTGATCCTTCGACACTAGAGCTCAGGCCCTTTGACTACTTCACTTTGGTCCTACACATGCCTGTGACTGAATGATTCCACTACCAGCAAATAACTCACTTTGCCCTACCTCAGTTTGGATCCACACGGGTCTCGCTACCCACGGCCTTTGAGAGACTGTGACGAGTTGGTACCTCTACCAGGGGGCTCATAACCAGTATATATAGGCTCCTATCTTCCCCTTAGGGGCGACCCCTCCCGCCTCATAAGTATATGGTTAAGTGGGCTGAAGCTCTGGATAGGCAGATCTCACCCGGGTAGTGGTCCCGAGCGGCTAAGTCCTCGTCCTGTGTCACATTTCGTGAAACTCAATATAAAATCCTGATGGACTGATACCATACGCCAGCTCTGCTCCACACCCTTAATCCTACTATTCTCTCCTCATGTTGGTGCTGCCAGACCTAGCTGGAAACTGTGTACCATATATTTTGGGACTGTCCCACCCTCCACCGTTTTTGGAGGGAAGTTAAACACCTTACTGATGCCCTCTTTGTGCAGGGAGTTCCGTTAGACCCTCTTACTTACCTACTCAATTTGCCTCCCAGACACTTAAGCAAAAAGACGTCTAATCTGTTCCTCTTCCTGTGTACTGCAGCAAAGACTCTTGTTGCCCTACATTTTAAGGAGGTGCTCCCTCCCACGGGGTCTGAGTTAGTTGCCCGCATGAAGGATGTCCGTAGCCTTGAGTTCCTAACTGTAACTCTCAACCACATAGTAGAAGCATTTGATGGCATCTGGTCACACTGGGACACCTAACTGTACTCTACATGGTCTATGATATCTTTAATCCTATCCCTTCCTTCCCCCCCCCCCCCGTCTTTTGTCTTTTGTTGTTTGTCCGTCCCCTTACTGGTCCTTGTTTTCTTTGCATACGGTTTATACTGTCAGATTGTTATGCCACATGTTGTGGCTCATTTACTTCTCTTCTTGGTTGATGTTTATTATATTGTAAAATTCTTTAATAAAAATCAGAGTTAAACAAAAAAAAATCACCATCATGTAGACTTAATATGTCAGTGTTGGGTTTGGCCAGACTAAACTATGGGCTAGAATTTAATGGACTTTGCAGTCACCACCTTAAAACACCCCTCACGGTGGTGTGTACTTACAAAGGGAATCTCCAGTTTCCATCTCGGGAGTAGTGTGTACTAGCAACTGCTGACATCTCACAGATGCCATTTATGAATCTTGGTACCAGTGTTAATATTAGGTTACTCCACAATAGTTGCCATGTAGTTTTTTTTTTTTTATTAAAGGTTTCATAACAGGTGCAGCATGATCAGAATGCAATAGAAATAGGATTCCTCTAAATCATTCCTATAGTCATGACACAGTGAACAGTCAACCATTGAAACTAATTCGCCACCACAGTATTGTTCCCAGACACTCCAGACAGCCATAAATTTGCCATAGGACTATGAAGAGTGGCTGTGAGGTGCTCCATAGAGCATAAGTCTATTGTCCTGGAGTCAGGAAGGAAGGTGGGGCAGTCCTCCTGCAGTACAGTGGATGAAACTTTTTGCAGCTTTTAATATTTGAAGCAACAGCCTGGCAGCTGTCCTCCCAAAGGCCCTGCGGGAAAGGTTAAGAATATAGATCTCTGGGGTCTGGGGGAAGCCCCTGTGAAAGAGCTCCTGGAGAAGTATCCAGGTGGTTTTAGTGTGTCCTGCTGCTTTAATAAGGGGAGCTATCTCCTACCTATACAAGCAACTATTACCAGAGCGGCTGCAAGGGTATATGCTAAGTCAAAAACCTAAATGGGAGAAAGATGTGGTCCCCATTTCAAATGACCAGTGTTCAGAGTTATTGGAACTAACACCTGCTCTATCATTGTTGGAATAACAGAGATTTTCTCAGTTGTACTTTGTAAATTGTAAAATTGCACTTTTATTGCAAATTTACATGAAAAAATATGCAAATGAAGGGGAAGTGTTTGCCCAACAATCTAGAGATGACAACAAAGGCCAGGGAAGCTAAGTCATGCTCCCAAGGCACTTTTGTCTCACTTGCATATGAATAAAACAGTGATTTACATAAAAAGGGCTCCATAGCTGATTAGCCCAGGCATATTTGGAAACTATAGAATCACCTCTACAAGGTACTGGTGCCGCAACCCAGATGGAGGAGACCGGAGAATGGGAGTTCTAGTGGCTGAGGATGTGCCACCTACTAAGCCAAGCACACTCACCAACCACTCCAGTCCCACTCCTGGGCCGGACAAAGTCAAGGGGGGTCCTACAGCACTACTGGATGGTGGTGGTAGTAGTTCTTTTCCCCGGGGCGCTTCCAGTTGGAGAGGGGACCTCTCCTCTCTGAGCCGGCGTGGTGTAGGTCGGAAGGGCCCTGATGTTATAGCAGGCACGACTCAGGCAGCCAGAGATAACAGTTGAAACAGGAAACTGTTTATTACTACAACTGGTAATAGCAAAATGGCAGCTTCTGAATGGGGGTAGTAGTACAGTGTCCAATTCCCCAGCCTTGGTTCTAGGAGGGTGCCCAGGGTTTTGTGCTCCACTACTCCTCGTCTCATGCCTTTCCTAGAGATGGATGATGGGGAGAGTGGTGGTATAGGGAGGCCTAACAGGGTTCTGGTTACCTGAAGACTAGACCCGACGGAAAGATCCAAAATGATGGACAGCCGAACCAGTACTCCTGGCTGTCTCTGGGACTGATAATACTCCTCCAGGAGGCTGTGATGTCGACTGTTGGTCTCAGTCCAGCTTGTGAGGGCAGGAACGCTCTGCACACCCTCACTGTTCCACTGCTCGCACTGAACTGACTAGACTGAACTCAGGCCAATGGTTACCGTGGAGACGGAGTCTCCTACAACCCCGCCCAGTGGCCTGTGATAGGCCAGGGCTAACCAAGGCTAGACTTAAACACTGCAGGGGAAAATAACAGGAAAAAGCTGAAAACAGTGACACTTAACACAGAAGACGGAACATACCAACAAAGCCCAGAGGCACAAAAGACAAACAAATAAAGCAGCAGCCTCTGGGATATTGCAATGGGATTAGGTTTATAACAAATTTACTGCTAACACACTTCATTCAAATGTATATTCAAGGTGAATGTGGTGCCAGAACCCAGGAGATTTTAGGAAAGGCCCTAGACACTATGACATGGGGGAGGATTAGGAAACAAAGGGGTTAACAGAAAGAGGGGTTAGAGCGGGAAAAATAGGGGTGGGGTCAGAGATATTATAGGTTAGTGTACGGGTGAGTCTAAGGTCAGATAGTACGGTTAGCAGGCAGAAGTGGTTCACATACTTACCACGCTGATGTCCCTGGTGTGGTCATTGTCGGCGGTGTATGGAGACCAGGAGTTGAAGGAGCAGCTCCTTGCTGCGTTCCGGATGCCCCCTGTCCAGGGATCTTCCCCCCTTGCTTCTTCTCCACACGCTCAGTGGTCTCGGCTGCTGGAGTGCTATTCTCCAGACTGGGGGTGGGTGGCAAGGCATCACTCCAGGAGCCCCAGACGGGACCCTCCGGCTCCGGGCGCCCAGGACAGTCCTGCTGGGTTTCGCCTGAGGTCTGAGAGGAATACTCGCCGGAGCTACAGTCGTCTGGACAGAAGCCCTGTGGCTCCGCCTCCTCCCTCCTCATCGGCAGCAACTGCCTCCTGGGCACGCTCCCTGGCCCAGCCATCAGCGCAGCTTTAGATAGCGCCGGATGTGACACGGCTGGCACTTCCGGCGTGGCGGGGATGTCGGTGGCGGGGATGTCGGGAGGCTGAGTTTGAGGCCTGAGCTGGAAGAGGCTGGCTGTAGATGGCAGCGTACCTGCCACCTCATCGGGGGCTGCCTCTCCTGCCCATCGGGATGGTGCTGGTGGGTCCAGCTCTGAATAGGGCGAGTGCCCACCAGATTTCCAGGAGGAACTACTGGAGAACTCGGGACTGGCAGCAGCTAATCTGGAGTGCCCCCTGACGCAGCCAGGTGAGGAGTCGGGTCTTTTTCTTTTTCTCCTGCTATGGGCTCTGCGGGCAGTGTCTTGGGGGGCTGTGGGGCAGGCGGTTTTAGGGGATGCTGTGAGTCCTTGCGCGGGGGGGGTCTGTGTTAGGACAACTGGTGGGGTTTTTGCAACAGCAAGTTGGGGATCGGTTGGGGCCAGGAGTCGTGGGGCCTGCTGCGGCTTGGATTGGCGCGGCTGGCTGCGTGTCTTCAGGGCTCGGTTAGTCAGGCTTGTGTGCAGCAGGGGCTGTGGAGCTCCCCCCCAGCAGTTGACGTTGTCCCTGCAAGTGCGGATGCTGGGGCGGGGTCTAAGGCGAAGAATAAGGAGAAGGCAGAGGATATCGTGCGTTTGAATGACGGGGCAAAGGGGGAGGTGTATGTTTGCTTTGAGGGCCCTCTTGGGGTGCATCTGAAGCAGGAGGTACGTGAGGTTTGGAAAGGGGAGTGTGTGGAGATAAAAGCTGCTCACTTTGGACAAATTTAATTTGGATAAGGTGAAGCCTAGTGACAGCAAGAAGGAGGATGAGGAGAAGCAGCGTTACTGTTTGATCCTGTGGACATTCGCCAATTGGCTGCAGGATTTTGCCACCTTGGTGAGTGTCATTGGGGAAAAGGAGGCTGAGCACTGTTCGACCCTTTTTGGATACTTGGATTCAATTGGGGAGGTGTACAGGTATTTCCTTGGATGCGATTGATGTCTGCTTCGTCCTTTTGTGGGAGCATCGGGGGTTCTGGCCCAGCGGCCGGATCCTCGGCGTCTCGTTGAAAGGGATACTGTAGACAGTTTAACGATGGGTAGTGTAAGTTCAGAGCCACCTGTCGGGGGGAATCACAGTCTCAACAAATGTTTTAAGCGCAGAAAGGTTGGCGATGTCGTTGAGAAGAGGGAGTACGCTGGTGAAGGTCACAGCAATCCGTCCTTTTCTAAATAGGTACCCTAATCGTGTTGTGGCGCGATTGTTGGCGGACGGATTTGGGGAGGGTTTCCGCATTCCATTTCATGTGGCAGCGCCTGTGTTTTGTACGGGAAATTTGAAGTCGGCTAGGGATCATCCAGATGTCCTTCAAGCTAAGTTGCTGAAAGAGGTGGCGCTTGAGCGGATGGTGGGGACTTTTTCGGCTCCCCTGTGGCCTAATTTGCAGGTTTCTCCATTGGGCGTGGTCCCCAAGCGGGAGCCTAACAAGTTCCGCCTCATTCATCACCTTTCCTTCCCAGCTGGGGCATCGGTCAGTGACGGCATTGACCCCTCCTTGTCCTTGGTGTCCTACGTGTCTTTTGATCGGAAGGTGGACCTGGTTCGGCGGGCGGGACCTGGGGCCCCTATGGTCAAAACGGATATTGAGGGGGCTTTTAGATTGTCTGTTCACCCAGAGAGCTTCCATTTGTTGGGCTGCATGTGGGAGGACCAGTTTTTCGTGGACTGTTGTTTGCCTATGGGCTGCTCCATCTCATTTGCGTATTTTGAGGCCTTTTTTGGAGTGTGTGGTCAGCAACATCTCTGGTTTGCCCTTGGTCATCCACTATCTGGATGATTTTCTTTGCATTGGTCCCTGGGGGTTCTGCAGATTGTTTGGTGTTGTTGAGTACTGTGGAACACATGGTGGGCTTGTTCGGGGTTCCATTGGCTCTGGATAAGACGGAGGGTCCAGCGCCAGTTATGAAGTTTCTGGGCATTGAGCTCGATTCCGTGCTCATGAAATCGCGTTTGCCGGGAGATAAGTTGGAGGATTTGTGGTTGACAGTTCACGCTTTTCAAGGCGTGCAGAAGGTGAGACTGCAGGAGGTCCAGTTCTTGTTGGGGCGGGTTTTTTGTCAGCGTCTGGCCACGCTGGGGTGCGGTCGCCTCATCTTTGTGCGGCTTATGGCAGAAGTGAGGGCGGACTTGGTTGTTTGGGATAATTTTTTGGGGTGGTTTATTGGGTGTTCATTGTGGCTTCCTTCTGTCGTGTCTAGAGTGGCTTTAGACTTGCATACGGATGCGGCTGGGTCGGCTGGCTTTGGGGCTTATTTTATGGGTAGGTGGTGCGCAGGTCTTGGCCCGCTGCTTGGGTGAAGGCTGGCTTGGTTTTTAATTTAGCACTGTTGGAATTATTTCCGATTTTGGTGGTGGTGGAATTGTGGGCTGCTGAGTTTCAGGATAAGTGGGTTTGTTTCCATTGTGACACCAGTGCAGTAGTTTTTATTATCAATTCTCAGTCAGCTAAGTCTCCTCCGTCATTTGGTTATGCGCTGATTGGAGCTGAATGTCTGTGTTTTTGCGCGCCATGTTCCTGGTATTCAGAATTCTGTGGCTGATTCCTTGTCCCGGTTTCAGTTTGACAGTTTCCAGGAGTTGGTTCCGGAGGTGGCACCACAGGGCGAGGACTGCCCGGCCCACTTGTGGCCCCTGTGGGCTCATCCAGCGTTCGTTGTCCGCAGTGACCTGGTGGCGTTATCAGCAAGTTTTCTGCGACTGGGAATGTGAATGCTCGGCGGTCGGTGGATTGTGTTCATAGTTACATAGTAGATGAGTTTGGATGAAGACATCAGTCCATCAAGTCCAACCTAAAACCCTACAGTCCCCTACAGTGTTGATCCAGAGGAAGGCAAAAAAAACCCATGAGGCTTATGCCAATTGCCCCATTTCAGGGGAAAAAAATTCCTTCCCGACTCCAATCTGGCAATCAGTATAAAACCCTGGATCAATGTGCCCTTAAAATCTAGAATCCATGACCCGTAATATTGTTCTGTTCAGGAAAGGCATCCAGGCCCTCTTTGAACTTGTTCAATGAATCCACTATCACCACTTCCTGGGGCAGAGAGTTCCATAGCCTCGCTGTTCTTACTGTAAAGAATCCCCTTCTATGTTGCTGGTGAAACTTTCTCTCCTCCAGACGTAGAGGATGTCCCCTTGTCACTGTCACTGGCCTAGGAGTTATTAGAGCTACCCGTAGATGTCTTTTCTCTAAACTGAATAACCTCAAGTTTTTTAATCTATCGTTGTACTCCAATCCACCCATTTCCCTAATAATTTTGGTTGCCCTTCTTTGCACTGTTTCTAGTTCGATTATGTCTTTCTTGTATACTGGAGCCCAAAATTGTGCACAATAGTCTAAGTGTGGCCGTACCAGTGATTTGCATATAACTATGTTTTGGTCATGAGAATCTATACCTCTTTTGATGCATCCCATAATTTTATTTGCCTTGGCAGCAGCTGCCTGGCACTGGTCACTAAAGGTAAGCTTACTGTCCACCAAAATCCCCAAGTCTTTTTCATTGGCAGTCTTACCCAGTAATTTACTATTAAGTGCAATATTTAATCATACATTTTATTTAATCGAGCAAAATGCATAACCTTACATTTGTCAACATTAAACTTCATTTGCCAAGTTTCCGCCCATGCTTCCAGCTTCCTTAGATCCCCTTGTAATATTCTACTATCTTTCTCATTTTTGATTACCTTACAAAGCTTAGTATCATCTGCAAATATGGACACCCTGCTTTGTAAACCCTCTACCAGGTCATTAATAAAGTTATTAAACAGGAGAGTACCCAATACTGACCCCTGTGACACCCCACTGGTGTCTCTGACCCAGTCTGAATATTTACCATTAACAAGTACCCTCTGTTTCATATCAGTGAGCCAGTGAACCCAAATGCATATGTTTTCCCCCAGTCCCAACATTCTCATTTTGCATACCAACCTTTTATGTGGTACAGTATCAAAAGACTTTGAAAAGTCCAGATACACCACGTCCACTGCATTACCCATGTCCAGTCTTGAACTGACCTCTTCATAGAAGCTGATCAGATTAGTCTGACAGGACCGATTCCTCATAAACCCATGCTGATTGGGTGTTATAAAATTATTTACATTGAAGTTACTCAAGAATAGCATCTCTTAGAAAGCCCTTAAATATCTTACCCACCACAGAAGTCAAACTTACTGGCCTATAATTTCCAGGCTCACTTTTAGACCCCTTTTTGAAAATTGGCACCACATTTGCTATGCGCCAATCCTGTGAAACAGACCCAGTCATTACTGAATCCTTAAATATTAGATAAAAGGGTCTGTCTATCACCAATAATTCCCTCAGAACTCGGGGGTGTATGCTATCTGGACCTGGCGATTTCTCTATTTTAGTGTTTTGAAGGCGGCGCCGCACTTCCTCCTGGGTTAAACAGGTGACATTTAATTGAGAGTTAAAGGGGTATTCCCATGAACATAATCATATCTATATTTGTAGATAATTAAAAGTTAAACATTTTTGCAAATATAAGTAGTTAAAAATTTTGCAGAGATTTAAAGATTTTCTCTATTCATCTTAGTGGTGATATCTGTTGTCTTGATCGGTTGCCAATGGATACGACCACGAGTGCAGAAAACTTCTATGGTCTGGGAGTTGTCAAGAACGCAGCTATGATTTTCTTACTGTAGCTGGGTTATCAGGCAGAGACACTACATGTATCAGAAGATACAGTGCCTTGCAAAAGTATTCGGCCCCCTTGAACTTTTAAACATTTTGCCACATTTCAGGCTTCAAACATAAAGATATAAAATTTTAATTTTTTGGTGAAGAATCAACAACAAGTGGGACACAATTGTGAAGTGGAACGAAATTTATTGGTTATTTTAAACTTTAGTAAAAAATAAAAAACTGAAAAGTGGGGCGTGCAATATTATTCGGCCCCCTTAAGTTAATGCTTTGTAGCGCCACCTTTTGCTGCGATTACAGCTGCAGGTCGCTTGGGGTATGTCTCTATCAGTTTTGCACATCGAGAGACTGAAATTCTTGCCCATTCTTACTTGTAAAACAGCTCGAGCTCAGTGAGGTTGGATGGAGAGCGTTTGTGAACAGCAGTTTTCAGCTCTTTCCACAGATTCTCGATTGGATTCAGGTCTGGACTTTGACTTGGCCATTCTAACACCTGGATACGTTTATTTGTGAACCATTCCATTGTAGATTTTGCTTTATGTTTGGGATCATTGTCTTGGAAGATAAATCTCCGTCCCAGACTCAGGTCTTTTGCAGACTCCAACAGGTTTTCTTCCAGAATGGTCCTGTATTTGGCTCCATCCATCTTCCCATCAATTTTAACCATCTTCCCTGTCCCTGCTGAAGAAAAGCAGGCCCAAACTATGATGCTGCCACCACCATGTTTGACAGTGGGGATGGTGTGTTCAGGGTGATGAGCTGTGTTGCTTTTACGCCAAACATATCGTTTTGCATTGTGGCCAAAAAGTTCGATTTTGGTTTCATCTGACCAGAGCACCTTCTTCCACATGTTTGGTGCGTCTCCCAGGAGGCTTGTGGCAAACTTTAAACAAGACTTTTTATGGATATCTTTGAGAAATTACTTTCTTCTTGCCACTCTTCCATAAAGGCCAGATTTGTGCAGTGTACGACTGATTGTTGTCCTATGGACAAACTCTCCCACCTCAGCTGTAGATCTCTGCAGTTCATCCAGAGTGATCATGGGCCTCTTGGCTGCATCTCTGATCAGTTTTCTCCTTGTTTGAGATGAAAGTTTAGATGGACGGCCGGGTCTTGGTAGATTTGCAGTGGTCTGATACTCCTTCCATTTCAATATGATCGCTTGCACAGTGCTCCTTGGGATGTTTAAAGTTTGGGAAATCGTTTTGTATCCAAATCCGGCTTTAAACTTCTCCACAACAGTATCACGGACCTGCCTGGTGTGTTCCTTGGTCTTCATGATGCTCTCTGCGCTTTAAACAGAACCCTGAGACTATCACAGAGCAGGTGCATTTATACGGAGACTTGATTACACACAGGTGGATTATATTTATCATCATCAGTCATTTAGGACAACATTGGATCATTCAGAGATCCTCACTGAATTTCTGGAGTGAGTTTGCTGCACTGAAAGTAAAGGGACCGAATAATATTGCACGCCCCACTTTTCAGTTTTTTATTTTTTACAAAAGTTTAAAATAACCAATAAATTTCGTTCCACTTCACAATTGTGTCCCACTTTTTGTTGATTCTTCACCAAAAAATTAAAATTTTATATCTTTATGTTTGAAGCCTGAAATGTGACAAAAGGTTGAAAAGTTCAAGGGGGCCGAATACTTTCGCAAGGCACTGTATCCCAGCCACAATAAGGAAATCATAGCTGATTTTCTTACCTTAGAAAGGTCCTGCATTCATGGTCGTATCCACTGGCAACCGATCAAGACAACAACTTTTGACCACAATATAGTTATAGAAAATCTTTAAAACTCTGCAAAATGTTTAATTACTTATATTTGCAAAAATGTTTAACTTTTAATTATCTACAAATTTAAAAATGGTTATGGTCGTGGGAATACCCCTTTAACATTACCCCTAATCATGTTGCTTGCCATTGGATTTTCTTGTGTAAACACCGTAGAGAAGAAGGCATTTAATAGTTGTGTATTTTCCTCATCCTCCTCCACCATTACACCCAGATTATTTTTGAGAGGACCCACCTTTTCAGTTTTTATTGTCTTATTATTTATGTAATTGATGAATAATTTTGGATTATTATTACTTTCCTTGGCAATTTTTCTCTCATCCTCGATCTTCACCTCCTTTATTTGTCTTTTGCACAATTTATTTTTCTCCTTATAGTTTTTTAATGCTGTGTCACTATTTTCTTGTTTTAGTACTTTAAAAGCTTCCTTTTTATCCCTCAATGCACTCCTTACTGTTTTAGTTAGTTCAGAAGCGGATCACTTGCTTTTGGTGTTTTCATGGATCAGGTTGCTTTTGCCAAGGGGTGGTCTGCGACTGTGATGTCGCAGCAATTGGCAGGTTTGGCATTTCTTATTTGCCTGCAGGGTCTGCGGGATGTCACAAAAAAATTAGTGGTGCGTCAGGCCATGCGAGGTTTTCGGTGGGGGCAGTGCAGCGTGATCGTGATCGCCTGGTTTAATTTGAGTTGTTGGGTCATTTATTAGAGTGCCTGTCTGGTTTGTGTTTTTCGTCTTACGAGGTGTTGTTGTTTAGGGCGGCCTTTTTGTTGGTGTTTTTTGGGGCGTTTCGGATCGGTGAGTTGGTCAGTGATTCGGTGTTGGCCTTAGGGGGTTTGCAGCGTTACAAGACAGATTAGGCAGGCCGCAGGAACCTAGTGGTCCTCCATTCCGTAGGTAGTGAGCTGTGCTGTCCGGTGGCTGGAGTTTTGGGTTTTATGCAAGTGCGTGGTTCGCTTCCTGGTTCATATTTGTGTCATGTGGGGGGAAAAGCGTTGTTGCGTTTTCAGTTTGTGGCTGTCTTTAGGAAGCCCTTGGCTGCGGTGGGTGAGATTTCCGGTGATTATGGTTCTCACTCCTTCCAGATCGGGGCGGTAGCTGAAGCCTCTCGCTGGGGTTTGGGAGATGAGGTGGTTAGGAGGATCCGGAGGTGGGACTCTGACCGGTTCCGCCTGATTTGTTCTTTGTTGCCATGATTGTGTGGGGGTGGCTTCCAGGTCTGGGCGGTTCTGGGTGGTTATGGCCATAATTGTTTTGCAGCTGATTTGTTCTTGGTTGTTTTTTCTTTGACTTTTCATAGTTCCCTGCTTGAATTGGATATTTGGTCATTCCTATGTGTTTTGGGGAGCGCTTTGGGCAGATGTGCGGCAGCTTGGCCTTCATTGGGATGATGCGGTGGTGCGTTGGATCGGGGTGTGCGGTATGATGTGGAGTCGGGTTTTGCCTGAATTCCACTTTTATAGTCAGGTAGATTGTCCCTCTGCATGCATGGTCTTCCATATTGGCGGCAATGATTTGGGGTGCAGTCGTCCACGGAGCTTATCAGGGGCATTAAATTTGATATGTTGCACCTGTTGGCTGAGTTTCCTGATTTGGTCTTGCTTTGGGCTAATATCATGGTGTGATTGGTGTAGCACAACGCGCGGTCGGCAGCCCGCTTGGACGAGACGAATCAAGGTGAATCAGGCGGTTTGTTGTGTGCAATGGGGGTGTTGTGGTCCAGTATCATGACTTGGAGGTGGGGTCCTTGGATCATATGCGGCAGGATGGGGTTCATTTAAACGCGATAGGTACGGATATGTGGATGTTGGGTTTGCGGGATGGTGAGCAAGCTCTTTCTGTGTGGCGGGACTCTCGGGCATAAGGGGTCATGCTCGTGAGTCTGTGGCTGGGGGGTTGGTGGGGGTGAGAGGCTTAATGGTCATTTTGTATGATCTCATCTGTGGTATGGGGATCCTGGTGTTGAATGAGAAGGCCTGGGAATTCCCCTAGATGGGCTAGGGTCCCTTCAGGGGATCAGGCTTGAAGTCATTCAAGTTTAAAAAGTTTACCCGAGGTGGGGTTTTTGCACCTGGGTAGATTGGTGACGGTACTTCTCGCCGATGTTGTCTGGGTTATGTTGGACTTTAAGAATGGTTCGAAGTTTGGGTAATTGATCCATAGCTGTTTACTGTTTACAGTGGGGAAAAAAAGTATTTAGTCAGCCACCAATTATGCAAGTTCTCCCACTTAAAAAGATGAGAGAGGCCTGTAATTGACATCATAGGTAGACCTCAACTATGAGAGACAAAATGAGAAAACATATCCAGAAAATCACATTGTCTGATTTTTAAAGAATTTATTTGCAAATTATGGTGGAAAATAAGTATTTGGTCAATAACAAAAGTTCATCTCAATACTTTGTTATATATCCTTTGTTGGCAATGACAGAGGTCAAACGTTTTCTATAAGTCTTCACAAGGTTGGCACACACTGTTGCTGGTATGTTGGCCTGCGGTGACCAGATGGAAGGTAACGCTGCAGTTGGGATTGTGGGGTGCAAACAGCGCAGACTTGTCACGGTCTCTGGGCACGAGGGCGCAGCGCTGGTGCTGTCCCACGTTACCACCACTGGTACCGGTGATGAGGGGGCTGCACAAATGTTGGTGGTGATTGTTCCCCCGGGGCGCTTCCCCTATACTGTGCCGACTGGTGGTGTTTGGGGCGCCCTGATGTTGTCGGTGCAGAGTCAGACACAGAAACGGTTGTAAAGTTGAACTTTTACTTCCATGGGTGTGGAGGCACAAATGCTTAAACAGTTTCTTCAATACAAAACAACGGGGTACGCCTGGTGACACAGCAAAGTCCTGGGGTGCAGGGTAGACTTGATGAAAGGTGTTCCTAGCCCCTTATACTTCAGTGTTACAGCCCTAAGGTGCGTCTGGGCTCCTATTTGGCTCATAGGAGGATGCCCACCATGATACTAGTACATAATATTCCCCACTCACGTTATGTGGTCCTGATAGCTCAGAGTTTCGGGGTGCAATAGTCAGGGTGGCAGGATATTCCACAGGTCTGGCCTTGGCCCCTGGATCCTGTGATACTTGCTATGGAGCACGTGTTCCAGAATGTTCTCTCCACAGTCTCAGGCTGACAAGATAATGATGCTTGACTTCCTTCAGGGCGATGGCTAGGCAGACAGGGGACAGGATCTTCTGAATAGCTGGAGTATGTCAGCTCTCCAACCTTCCTGGGCCTGTCTAGGACTTGAGATTCCTGCACTAAACTCACTGCTTTCTTCACAGGACATCACACTTATCTCCTCACCTCCTCCTCCTAACACTCCACACTTCTCACTCCTCACACGCAGGACCTTCCTGCAGGGGTGTTACCATGGGGACCCAGTGATCAGCTGACTCCTCCCCTTTTCCCAGGCAATGTCCTCCCATTGGACATTTGGTTACTATTCAATCCTATGGGAGGTGTAATGCATGTGTGAGGCTCACTAGGTGGCGCTGTGTTGTGTGAGACTCAGGACCCCCTGCTATGTCACACAGGCTATGAAGCAACAGGAAATAATACAATGCACAGAGATCACCCTCAGCCCAGCCATAGCCAGCTCTGGGATGCCACATACTCCCCCTCTTTCACTGAGCCGACCTCGGCGACGGGCTGGGGTGAAGGTGAGAAATGTAACATAACGTTAATAAATACGAATAAAGTGCAAATGTCACTAACAGTTTAGAAAAATATAATACCTAGAAACTTGAGGTAAGACCTCCCGGCATAGTCCTGGAATGTCCATGAGAAGTCTGAAGGGTAACTGAGAGATAATTAAACGTAGACTTATGGAACCTTTTGGCGGTACCATCAGACAGTCCATATAGAAACAACAGTAGTGCAAATGGGTCCAGAGGCTCTCTGGCACAAATTTCGTGAGTGTCCATTATCATGAGAGTCTCTCTGAGAAACAATAAACAGTCCTTTCTGTAAGGAAGAGTAGGCACTCTAGCACGAATGTCCATACCGCAATGGGGTAACAGAACTTCCTTGGCTCGGTGAGCCAGGCACTATGGCTTGGATTGTTGCATATAAATGTAAATACTATATTACATGGCAAGATATTATATATATACTGTATATACACACAGGAAAAACATTAATGTAATCAGAGCAGGAATAACATATATACAGAAGCAGAGACAGTTAACCTCTTTTACTCAAGGACAGCCATGGCATCACTATAGCGTGTTGGAGGTATGCCTTTTGTGGTACGCTCAGAACGCCTAAGTGGAACGAGATTTGAATCAGGAACAGAGTCACTGAAATCAATTAAATCATCTGTCGAAGGGTTCTCTTGCACTAGAGCAATTGGTGGATAACAGCTAAATGGTAGTAGTTTAGGCGCCCACATAAGCTCAGTTAACGTTGGGGGTCTCTCTTTCGCTTCAGAAGGTGACAAGATCTCTGTACTCGTTGTCTCAGCTGGGGGCACCTCTGTGGGTAGTCCTTCTTTAAGGCACAGCTTCAGACGGTTTCGGTGTACTACTTGGGGCTGTCTCCCAGGTTTAGAGATCTCATACACGTCGGATTCAGGATATGGTATGGAGATGACACTGTATGGTTCTTTCTCCCAGAATGGATCCAATTTCCCATTCCGATGGTTATTCCTTAACCATACACGGTCGCCAACTTTCAGGGGCGCTGCATGGGCGCGATGGTTGTAATCCTCCTGTTGTCTCCTACGAACCTCATCCATGCGCGTTTCAACTATCTCTTTAGCTTCCTCCATACGTCGGCAGTGTTCAACAACCCAGTCTGTTATGGGTAGTGGATTGATGGTGTCAGGGACCTTCACACCAAGGGTTAAGTCTGAAGGAAGTTGACCTTGTCTTCCAAACATTAGATAAAATGGTGCGTATCCCGTAGATGTTTGGGGTGTGTTGTTGTAAATATAGGCCAAGTCCTTGATACGCTCAGGCCACTCAACACCAGGTGTAACTGCGGCTGTTCTTAGCATGCCGATGATCACTTGATTTGCCTTCTCGCACATACCATTCCCTTGAGGGTGATACGCTGTGGTTCGCAACTTCTTGCAGTCTTGGAACTGACACAGCTCACGGAACAATTGGGATTCAAACGCCGATCCACGGTCGGTGAGGATATGCTCAGGACAACCGTAATGGCGGACAAACTCTGCGTAGAAGGTCTCAGCCGCAGTTCTTGCTGTAAGATCTCTGACAGGCACGATGACAAGGAACTTGGAGTAATGATCCACCATTGTCAGAGCGTAGCTGTAGCCGGAACGTGTGGGACCCAACTTCACATGGTCCAGAGCAACAATTTCACACGGCTTTTGAGTCTTAATTGGATGTAGAGGGGCCTTCTGATCTCTTCGACCTTCCTTGGTGATACTACAGGCGGGACACTCTCGGCACCAACTCTCAATGTCACTCCTCATCCCAACCCAATAGAAGCGACGACGGATGGTAGCTTCGGTCTTTTGTACCCCGAAGTGACCGGATCTGTCATGATACGCCTCAAGTATCATCTGTGCGTCTCTTCTTGGTACGAGGATCTGATGAAGCCTTTCACCTGTGACAGGATCAAGAGTGTTTCTAAGTAGAAGACCTCGTTGGACAAACAGGCGCTTCCTCTGTCGCCAAAGGCGTTTTAATTCCACGTCATGAAGACCTCTCTTTACACGGGTTGGTATTCTTCCTGTAAGCAGGAAATCTGACAATTCTCCTAAAACTCTGTTCTCTTCTTGGAACGTTTTCCACAGAGATGGCTCCTGGAGGGATTCGGCAGCTGTTTTCGCCAGAGATTCTCCTTCTACAGGGACACCAATAGCAACCTGTTGGGCAAACTTGTTGTAGAATGGTGGCATCTCCACCTCTTCCCAGATGTCTTCTCGGGGTGGTTCTTCTCCCACAGGCAACCTTGAGAGTGCATCAGCGTTAGCGTTGGACTTGCCACTGCGATACTTGACAGAGAACTTGTAATTCGCGAGTCTTGAGGCCCACCGTTGTTCAAGGGCTCCCAGTCGAGCAGTGTCCAGATGCGCCAACGGATTGTTATCTGTGCACACGGTAAAGGGTGTGGCAGCCAGGTAGTCTTTAAACTTCTCTGTCACGGCCCAGACAAGCGCCAGAAGTTCGAGTTTGAAAGAACTATAGTTCTGGTCGTTCTTCTCCGCGCCTCTCAGACTCCTGCTGGCGTAGGCGATGACTCGCTCTTTGTTGTCCTGAACCTGGGACAACACTGCACCCAAACCTTGGTGACTTGCATCTGTGTACAAGCGGAATGGCTGACTGTAGTCGGGATAGGCTAGAATTGGTGGTTGCGTCAGAAGTGCTTTAAGCGCTTGAAAGGCTTCCTCTTGACGTGCTGTCCAGTCTACCGGAAGCTTTCGGTTGTAGTTTTCTCTGGGACAACCGCGCAACAACTTGTTTAGAGGCTCGGCTACTTGGGCGAAGTGTGGTATGAAATGCCGGTAGTAACCTGCGAATCCAAGGAAGCTTCGGACTTCTTTGACGGTAGTTGGTCTTCGCCAGTTCTGGACTGCAGTGATCTTTTCAGGATCAGGTTGGACGCCTTGTGCGCTCACGACATGCCCAAGGTAGTGAACTTGGGGTTTCAACAGGTAGCACTTGGAGGGCTTCAACTTTAGGCCGTGCTGTATAAGTACCTTGAATACCTCGGACATGTGACGAAGGTGTTCTTGGTATGTCCGGGAGAATACAATAACATCGTCCAGGTACAGTAGCACACTCTGGAAATTCTCATGGCCGAGGCACCTCTCCATAAGCCGTTGGAATGTGGCTGGGGCATTACATAGCCCAAATGGCATACTATTAAATTCAAAGGGTCCCATCGGGGTCGTAAACGCAGTCTTTTCACGATCTTCAGGCGCCATAGGGACTTGCCAGTATCCACTGGTTAAGTCCAGGGTCGAGAAACAGGTAGCTGATCCCAAAGCCGTTAGAGATTCCTCAATCCGCGGCAATGGGTATGCGTCTTTGTGCGTGACGTTGTTGAGTTTACGATAGTCCACACAAAATCGTAGGGTTCCGTCTTTCTTCTTGACAAGGACTAGCGGGGCTGCCCAGGGGCTGTTACTCTCCCGGATGACATCAGCATCTCGCATCTCTTGGATCAACTTTTTCACCGGTTGGTACATCGCGGGTGGTATTGGACGGTGACGCTCCTTGATTGGATGGTGGTCGCCAGTCAGAATGCGATGTTGTATGGTCGTGGTCTTACCAAAGTCCAATGGGTGTTTGCTGAATGCCTGTTGGTAACGCTTGGCCACATTGCGAACCCCATTGATATGCTCTATAGGGGTATTGGCGTCTCCCACGTTCAATTCATCCCACCAGGACTTCGTGGCTCCATTCTGAATGTTCTCAGCAGCTTGGGTGGAACGCTGTGTGGCGGTAGAATCACCAGAGAGAATGTCTTCTGGTGCTAACCGGTGTAGCAGGGCCACAGAGTGGAACTTGTGGAGGTTCACGGGAGCATCGCCCAAGTTGACTAAGCGGACAGGAACACGTCCATTGGAAACTGTAACAAGGCTGCGGGCAGCCATGACAAGTGGTTGGCCATCTACCTGTATGGGTTGTAGCAAGGCCTCGTAGTCCTGATTTTCTATGCCCGGACGGGCACGGCACCACACCATAGTTTCTGTTCCAGGCTGTAGGGTTACTGGACGGGTATCTTGGATCCGGACTCGACCAATTTCACCTTGTTTGTTGGCGAACTTGTGCTGGGCATTGAGTACACGAATGGCCCGCTGAATGTTCTGCTGGTCACTGGGAGAAGCTGTAAGGAGAGAGGCATGCAAGGCATCCAACACTTCTGCAAAGCAATGGCGTAAAACATTCATGCCTAATATTACAACTGCAAACCTATCATCCTCTACATCAGTGACAATTACACCCTGTCTAGGCAGTTTCAAGTCCCCAATCTGGATAGTGGGTTCCCAATAACCCTGCTGTGGTATGGGCTGTCCATTGCTGGCACACAGATTTATCCATGTGTCAGGTGTTCTATTCAACACACCTAAGTCCCAATGTTCAAGGAACACCTGCTTGCGCAGGGTTGTTACCTGAGATCCAGTGTCCACCAACGCTGTCAGAGGGACGCCGTTCACCCGGATTGTGATGTGTGGGCAGGCTGAGACGAAGCGTGACAATGGCACTGAAGATTCACCTGGGCCCTTCTTCTTTCCTCCCGAGGGGCGGCCCGCTGCCTCAGGGGTGGCCCATTTAACTGAAAACACTGAGGCCTGGTGTGTCCATATCTATGGCAATAGCTACAGTATGGCCTCTCACTCTGCGGAGGTTTCACTGAAGACGGACGTCTGGGCGGCGACTCAGGTGAGATGTTGAGACTTCGCAAAGGATCACTGGACGATGAAGACGGCTGGGTCAGACGATCTAGACGGACGGTGATCTGTTCCATGGCACGGATCAGATGATCCACTCGGGCCAGAAGGTCATCTCTGGAGTCTGCTGGTGTAGTCTGCGCAGTTTGGGCAGCAGGTGAGGTACCCAGAGGTAGTGGCAGGACAACTGGAGACATGCTTGTTGAGGGTCCAGGTGAGGGAGCACAGATGACTGGGCTCGGCTGGGGCTGCTCCTGTCCCAAGACCTGGATGGCAAGGGCCTTGAAGTCAGCAAACGTGATGCTGGGATGTTGTGCAGCAAGCATTCGCAACTGACTCTGGAGCAATGTGGTACCCGCCCCTTCTATGAAGCGGTCAAGCAAGATTTTATCAGAGTCCACATTTTCACGTGGATCCACTTGCACCACAGCTCTGAACGCCTCTTGGAGGGATAAAGCATAGTCCCGCAGGGTCTCACCCAGGTAGTTGTCGTCTGGAAAAGAAGCGCATCTTTACCTCGGAGACAGATCGCACGTCAAAGTTCACCTGGAGTTTGTCCAGAATTTGCCCAGGGGTTCTTTTGTCAGAGGCAGGCCAGGATTTGACCTCCCTATCTGCAGCACCCCCAAGCTGGCCCAGCAGGATCTGTATCTGCTGTTCTGTATTCAGAGGATAGAACTGGATGAGAGACAGCATCTTCTCACGAAAGTCCCTGAGGGTATGCGCCTCCCCTTTGTAGCGCGGCAGCCATGGTGCGCCAGGGTAAAATGGCATGGAGAATGGTAGGCTGCTCGCCATGGGCACTGCTGGATCACTAGAAACAGATGGCACAATGTCACTTTGCTCAGTCATGTTGTTTGCAGGTATGACTGGAATTAGGTCGCCGTCTCTTTAAGAAACTCAACTGCTTGCTGGCAGGGAATGGAGACTACAACTTGGAATGCTGTCCCTTTAAGAATGCTGTAGCTATTAACAGAGTCACTGTGATGCAGGCTGACGGTGTGCTCCCCCCTCTTTAATGGTGGCACTCCCCACGGACACTGTACACGGAAAACACTCGCTGGGGCCGTGGGAGGACTGAAGACAAGGACAGGGAAGCACAGTACTCACTGACAACAACTGCAGCGTGGACCAGAGATCAGCGGTGCACAGCAGGGACGGTGATGCGGCACTGGAGAGTCAGAAATGGCGCCGGCACGTTCGCCTTTCACTTTCTTGTATGGGTGCGCTGGAGCATTGCGCTCAGCATTCTGGGCTCTCCTAAGATGGTGGCCGATGGGTCTCCTGGCCTCATGGGCAGTGCTAAAAATCTCTCGCACTTTTGCAAGGTACAGTTAACCCTTTGTGGGCGTTCTTACACAGCGATGTGGCGCAGCAAACAAGTCCTGGGCGTTTTAACTCTTCCAGGGCTGTAACACACTGAGAGGACAGTCTTTAGGGCTTACTTCAGGGGTATAGGGCTCCCCCTCTTTGTGGCAAGCACTCTCAGGGAATAAACTTGATCTTAGCAAAGTCCACAATAAAGACCGATGCTCTGGAGACAATCTGGCGCACTTTTCGTGGCGACTTTCTCAAAATGGCACACACCCGTATCCTGTTCGTGATGCCAGTTTTTCTTGCGGTGACCAGATGGAAGGTAACGCTGCAGTTGGGATTGCGGGGTGCAAACAGCGCAGACTTGTCACGGTCTCTGGGCACGAGGGCGCAGCGCTGGTGCTGTCCCACGTTACCACCACTGGTACCGGTGATGAGGGGGCTGCACAAATGTTGGTGGTGATTGTTCCCCCGGGGCGCTTCCCCTATACTGTGCCGACTGGTGGTGTTTGGGGCGCCCTGATGTTGTCGGTGCAGAGTCAGACACAGAAACAGTTGTAAAGTTGAACTTTTACTTCCATGGGTGTGGAGGCACAAATGCTTAAACAGTTTCTTCAATACAAAACAACGGGGTACGCCTGGTGACACAGCAAAGTCCTGGGGTGCAGGGTAGACTTGATGAAAGGTGTTCCTAGCCCCTTATACTTCAGTGTTACAGCCCTAAGGTGCGTCTGGGCTCCTATTTGGCTCATAGGAGGATGCCCACCATGATACTAGTACATAATATTCCCCACTCACGTTATGTGGTCCTGATAGCTCAGAGTTTCGGGGTGCAATAGTCAGGGTGGCAGGATATTCCACAGGTCTGGCCTTGGCCCCTGGATCCTGTGATACTTGCTATGGAGCACGTGTTCCAGAATGTTCTCTCCACAGTCTCAGGCTGACAAGATAATGATGCTTGACTTCCTTCAGGGCGATGGCTAGGCAGACAGGGGACAGGATCTTCTGAATAGCTGGAGTATGTCAGCTCTCCAACCTTCCTGGGCCTGTCTAGGACTTGAGATTCCTGCACTAAACTCACTGCTTTCTTCACAGGACATCACACTTATCTCCTCACCTCCTCCTCCTAACACTCCACACTTCTCACTCCTCACACGCAGGACCTTCCTGCAGGGGTGTTACCATGGGGACCCAGTGATCAGCTGACTCCTCCCCTTTTCCCAGGCAATGTCCTCCCATTGGACATTTGGTTACTATTCAATCCTATGGGAGGTGTAATGCATGTGTGAGGCTCACTAGGTGGCGCTGTGTTGTGTGAGACTCAGGACCCCCTGCTATGTCACACAGGCTATGAAGCAACAGGAAATAATACAATGCACAGAGATCACCCTCAGCCCAGCCATAGCCAGCTCTGGGATGCCACAGGCCCATTCCTCCATGCAGATCTCCTCTAGAGCAGTGATGTTTTGGGGCTGTTGCTGGGCAACACGGACTTTCAACTCCCTCCAAAGGTTTTCTATGGGGTTGAGATCTGGAGACTGGCTAGGCCACTCCAGGACCTTGAAATGCTTCTTACGAAGCCGCTCCTTCATTGCCCTGACGGTATGCTTGGGATCATTGTCGTGCTAAAAGACGCAGCCACGTTTCATCTTCAACGTCCTTGCTGATGGAAGGAGGTTTGCACTCAAAATCTCACGATACATGGCCCCACATTCATTCTTTCATGTACACAGATCAGTCGTCCTGGTCCCTTTGCAGAGAAACAGCCCCAAAGCATGATGTTGCCACTCCCATGCTTCACAGTAGGTATGGTGTTCTTTGGATGCAACTCAGCATTCACTCTCCTCCAAACACGATGAGTTGTGTTTCTACCAAACAGTTTGTGAAAGATCCTCAGTGTGCCAACACCGCTTTGGCTCACACCTGAGTCTTCTTTCATATAAACCACACTCACCGCCAGTGAGTGCCGGGTTCACAAGATAAATACAAGACAAGCTTTCTAAATTTTATATATTTATTAACCCCTAAATGGGTCGGTATTAACATCTAACACATGCAGTTCAGAACAGATATGCAGATAAATACAAGCATTAACAGTTACTAGTTACAAGATACAGTGCAATAAAATAAAAGGGTCTAAAAGTGAAATAACTACTTTACCACGCATCTCCTTGATGTGGCTCTATAATCCAACACTCACACATACTCTGTCATGTGTGAATAACCAGTGGAGCCTTCTCAGCATGTGGCAACAATCCAGCCTGCATGCTCTTCACAGTGGTCTGTCTGTGAAAACTCTGTAGTCTGTGATGGTCTCAGCCCAATCTCCTCATAGTGTTCTCTTGTAGTCCCAGCACAATCTCCCCCCACTGACCTCTTATCTCATCTTATATACCCTTTATGACACCACCCAGAATGAGGTCATCAGCAACAGCAAGTCTGATGGATTAATGCACTCAAGTCCAGATTCTTTGCAAAGAGCTGAGACCAAGTGGAATGATACAATGTTATCAACCAGGTCTGATCTACCTGCACAATGCATGTTTGTTTGATCAGCCAGGACTGTGTAGGAATTCAATGGAGCCCTGCTGGGATGGATACAAAGCACTATTGTTCCAGTCCGGCCACTAATGGCAATATACCTATGATTATGGCTGCGCAACTTATGAGTAAAGAGATACGCTACCCAGAGACCAAAATTCAACTTTCAGTTATAGCCATATTTAAGCGGAATCATCACACAGTTCTACTTTGCTTTCATCTGACCATATGACATTCTCAGAATACTCTTCTGGAACATCCAAATGCTCTCTAGCAAACGTCATACAGGCCGGGATATGTACTGGCTTAAGCAGGGGGACAAGTCTGGCACTGCATGACTGAGTCGCTGGCGGCGTAGTGTGTTACTGAAGGTAGCCTTTGTTATGTTAGTCCCAGCTTTCTGCAGGTCATTCACTAGGTCCCCCCGTGTGGTCCTGGGATTTTTGCTCACCATTCTTGTGATCATTTTGACCCCATGGGGTGAGATCTTGCGTGGAGCCCCTGATCGAAGGAGATTATCAGTGGTCTTGTATGACTTCCATTTTCTAATTATTGCTCCCACAGTTGATTTCTTCACACCAAGCTGCTTGCCTATTGCAGATTCAGTCTTCCCAGCCTGGTGCAGGTCTACAATTTTGTTTCTGGTGTCCTTCCACAGCTCTTTGGTCTTCACCATAGTGGAGTTTGCAGTGTGACTGTTTGAGATTGTGGACAGGTATCTTTTATACTGATAACAATTTCAAACAGGTGCCATTACTACAGGGAATGAGTGGAGGACAGAGGAGCCTCTTAAATAAGAAGTTACAGGTCTGTGAGAGACAGAAATCTTGCTTGTTTGTAGGTGACCAAATACTTATTTTCCACCATAATTTTAAATTAAATTCTTAAAAAAATCAGACAATGTGATTTTCTGGATTTGTTTTCTCATTTTGTCTCTCATAGTTGAGGTCTACCTATGATGTCAATTACAGCCCTCTCTCATCTTTTTAAGTGGGAGAACTTGCACAATTGGTGGCTGACTAAATACTTTTTTCCCCCACTGTATGTGTTTACTGTTGTTAATTT
Organism: Leptodactylus fallax; assembly: GCA_947044405.1. Taxonomy (NCBI): domain Eukaryota; kingdom Metazoa; phylum Chordata; class Amphibia; order Anura; family Leptodactylidae; genus Leptodactylus; species Leptodactylus fallax. The sequence continues at coordinate 9,760,362 of CAMRHE010000024.1, forward strand.
ATACAGTATGATGTTTTAATAAATCGGCCAATTTAAAATCCAGAAGTAGTCTTGGTCTTTCTTGGGATCGAGGTGAGGGAGTTGGGTAAAAAAAGAAGGAGCTTCAGTATGGAGTGAAACCATATTCCTCCTCCCCGAGTCATGTTTGGAATCTTGTAATAGGAGGAAAAAGGACTGCTTTGGGTGTCCAGAGGGTCTGTTATCAAGATTATTGCAGTCCAGTGGATACAGGCTAATGCACCTACTCTAGGATGAACATAGTTAAATGAATGGACTGGGAAGTTTGCCTAAAAAAGAAATACCCCTCTCCATATGGGGACCTTGGTTGGTCACTCCTGGCCTACCAGATCAGGTCCTCTGATACAGCGTCCATATCTTATGCTTGAAAGCAAAGGGTATTTGTTTTAATCTTCTATTTCTGCATCACTTTATTGAGTGAAGCTCCCTCTAGTTCATCTTAGTACTCCTGGAAGTACTCATCTTGCACTTATTTTAGTGCAATGCTTACTGTAGGATATGCTGCTGTTCTTTGCCTTGTTTTCATACACTGGTGGAGACTCAGCAACCACTGAGGATGCAGCAGATAACTCTCTATACATTCTCTATAATGTTGTATATAGTGCTGCTGCTGCTTATGAGTGAGAGTATTTTCTCCCTGAACTGTCTATGGAAGACATTACAGCAGCTAGTCTCCAACTGCTAACTCAGGGACAACTGAGAATTAGAGACGGAGTCTGCAGTGTCGACTGGAAAAAAATTATAGAATGTTTATATAATAAGAGTTATTCCTCATGTACACTTTATGCATCTTGTCCTGAAAAGTGATTCAAACACATAGGTACACAAAAATATTTTTCAATGTCATTCCCCATGATAGCCACACCTGGAGGTTGTCCCCCTGAACCTTAAGAGGACCATGAAACAGGAATTTATAAGGCTCCTCCCCACCACCACCCACCTAAAGAGGACAATACAAAGAGAGATTTCCCTGGTGTGGCTGCCAGGGGAAATACATTATTTTGCCTTAAACCTACCTGAGCCTCTTGTTGATCTAGTATCTTGCCCTTCCTGCAGTCTTGTGAGACTAAAGCAGTGCAATAAATCCCTCAATGGCCTCTCCACTATCATCCAGGTCATAATGTGTTGTAAGGTGGCAGAGGTGAGGACAGAGGTGTAACGAGAAGCTCCTGGGCTCCAGTGCAAAATCTGTAATGGGGTCCATACCTACCTTGGGCCATTTAGAATAGTGGTAAATTTGATGTGGCACAGGAATTGTTTAGGCCCCCTTAGGGTCAGTCACTGCTGGGCCCAGTGAGAAAATTCCCCCTCTTAAAACTCCAAAAGTAGGTGCTGGGAACCATTAGGCCTCTAACATCTGGTGTGTAGTACATGTGTGCCAGAAGTGGGGCAATTTCACTTTCCTTTCTATGTTTGGGCCAGTTCCTTAAGAGAAATAAAGAGAAAAATATGGTAGCTCTGAATGAGATACCTCGGCTGTTTAGATGACCAGCAATGAGGCGCTAGGTATGCAACTACAGAGAAGGCTTCATTGATCATTTAAACTCCAGTGGGTCTGCCATGCAGATGCCTGATCTGAGGTCTGAGCTACTCTGGAATTAGATATATCCTCTCCAGGTGCTGAAAATGTCACCTGCAATGGCTGCAATGTCAGTGGTTCATAGTGGTGTGAGTACCTCATGAGGGAATGGCCTTCTTGCTTGGAACATCCATCTTGCTTGAAAAATATTACTTTGTCCTCTTCAAAAGTATCTACACTTCTATTTAATACAAATCAAACCATATTCTGTGCACCTAATACATCTACCCAGGGCAGTTTTAACACATTGGTGGGCCCAGTGCAAAGGTTTCATAAACGGGTCCCCTAATCACCACCCCTTAGAAATATCTGGCCCACACAAATTATAATGCCCTGTCAGTCACTCCCACAGGGAATAATGCCCCTTAGTGGCCCTCATACAATAAAATGCCACTCAAATGGCCTATCACACCCTGCAGAGGCATCAGACATTAACAGGTCCCATCAGTGACCCCTCTTACATTAACCTGTCCCACCCCGGTGGCCCCTCAGACATTATATTATAATGCCCTCCTCCACTTTGCCCCCCACAGTATTATGTCCCTTTCCACTTTGCCCCCACAGTATAATGTCCCCTTTCCAGGTTTCCCCCCCATATCATGTCCCCTTCCCAGGTTTCCCCCACCCCCATATTATGTCCACTTTCCAGGTTGTCCCCACAGTATATTGTCCCCTTTCCAGGTAATCCTAACAGTATATTGTCCCCTTTCCAGGATATCCCAACAGTATAATGTCCCCTTTCCAGGTTGCCCCCCATCCAGTATCAATCAAATAAAGAAAAAACACCTAATACTCACCTTTCCCCGTTCCCCTGTTGTTTTCTGTCTCTGCTACCGGCAGCTTCAGGGAACAAGAGGCGCAATGTAAGTGACATCACTTCATCACACCTACTGTTCCCAGGCAGTACACTGGGAGCAGAGACAACGGGCGGCGAATGGTGACACAGTGAGCAGATGGCTTCCTGCATCACCATTGTACTTCACTCATCTGTGCCCAGAGAAAACAGAGGGGTTGGAGCTGTGACATAACGGGGCGGCCTGGAACAGTGGAACAGCACTCTAAATGCAGGACTGTCCCGCTGTCCCAAGGTTCAAGGGCAAAAGCATTCAAATTTCAAGTAATAGACCTAGGTTTGACTTATTCTCCTCCTCGGATTCCAGGAAAGAAGAAGGAACTTATTTTCCCATGATGAGGATTCTGTGTTATTTTCCATTGGGGAGTCCAGAAAACAAGTTAAAAATATTTTTATATTCTTCTGAAGACATGGAAGGTTTATTTAGAGTTTTAAGTGCGACTATACAAATAGAAGATACCCCAAATGGACACTGAAAAGTAATCTAGATTTCCCAATAAATTCCAATATCAATATTGTGGAAGAGTGGGTAGAGATGGTAAAAAAGATTAGGCGTATCCAGAGAGTTTGAAAACTGTCTCTTATTTGATCCTGTAAAATCTAAAATTTAGGAATCTTATTCCTTGCATAGAAAATCATGGGAATCCTCTATGTATATTTTAAAAATTAAAATCACAGCCACATCTGTAGTTAGATTTGTGTATACAGTGCCTTGCGAAAGTATTCGGCCCCCTTGAACTTTTCAACCTTTTGCCACATTTCAGGCTTCAAACATAAGGATATAAAATTTTAATTTTTTGGTGAAGAATCAACAACAAGTGGGACACAATCGTGAAGTGGAACGAAATTTATTGGATATTTTAAACTTTTTTTTTTTTTTTATAAATTCTTTATTTTAGATATTATATAGAAATAACAAACAAACAATGATGGCTTGAGCCAAACAAGCGCTTGACCTCAAGGAACGAGGCATACATCAGCTTCAATACATAGTAACATGGTAACATGAAATAGATGTATTAGCACATCAACTGCTGCTAATCAAAGCAGTTATCAGGGGGGCGAAAGGGACAAAGAGGGGGGGGGCTGGGAGGGGAAGGGAGAAGGAGGGAGAGAAAGAGAGACAGGGAGAGAACAAATGTGGGAACATCAAGTTAACACACAAATGACGGACATGCAAGGACCCCGACCTCTCCATGTTGGCAGTGTAAACCCCACATCAAGGTCTACCCGTCAGGTCTCTATAGGCCTGGGATCCCTGAAAGAGAATCCACGGCGTCCAGGTCGCCATGAAGGATTCCCTCTTATCGCGAAGGGATGCCGTGAGATCTTCCATGCACTGGATGTCCTCCACTTTACGAATCCAGTGCAGGAGAGAAGGGGGATTAGACGATTTCCATAGCGCTGGGATACACGCCCTAGCGGCATTGACCATATGTCGTAGGGAGGATTTGCGATAGGTACACAGGGGGTAATCTGAGAGGTGTAGCAGAAAGAAGGCTGGCGTGTTAGGAATGGAAGATTGGAATATCCGACCTAGCACCCTGTGTACTCCCTCCCAAAAGTCTCTCAATATCGAGCATTCCCAGAAGATATGTAAAAGCGTCCCCTCCTCCGAGCAACAGCGCCAACACATAGGAGAGGAGGACGGGAAGAGTCTGTGTAGCTTAGACGGAACATGGTACCATCTAGTCAGGATTTTATATCCCGCCTCTTGATAACTGCTAGCCATCGAACTCTTGTGGGTAAACTCAAAAATTCTGGAGCACTGTTGGTCAGAGAAGGTCATGGCCAGATCGGCCTCCCATCTGGTTAAGTAGGAGGGTCTGTGGCCCGAAGGAGGGGACACCAGGAGCAGATAGAAATCGGAAAGTGAGTGTCTTAGCAGGCCCCTTCCCATGCAGGACTCCTCGAACCTCGTGAGCTGTCTGTCATACCCCGGGGAGTTAGGTAATGAGGAAAGAAAATGCGTGAGTTGAAATACCCGCCATGGGCCAAGCGCCGGAAGTTCCGGCGTGGTAAGTAGTTCCCGGTGAGACACCCAGTCACCCTCAGATCGAAAGTGTAGGGCCCTCTGCCTGCCCGCCACTCGCCACTGCCGGAATGGTCCTTGAGATAAACCCGCCATAAAGGCAGGGTTTCCTAGGATAGGAAGTAAAGGTGAAGGGGAGGGGGGAGATCCGCTCCCTACAGAAGATTAATCTACATACCCGGAGAGTGGGTCCTATGGTAGGGTGATGTCTCAGGGCCCCGGGGCGTAGCGAGTCCAACCAGGGGAGCGAGTCCAGGGGGGCGTCAACGAATACGTTTTCCAGAGCGACCCATTGTTTGTAAGGGGCGTGACGACACCAGTCTAGCACTCTGTGGAGCATGACTGCTTTCGAGGGTCAGGAAGGCCCAGACCACCCCATTGTTTAGGTAGCATGAGAGTAGAACGCACCAGCCTAGCTCGCCCACCCTGCCACACAAAGTTAATTAGGTCACTGTACAGTAACTTGAAAAAACCGGAGGGTATGTGGATCGATAAAGTTTGGAAGAGGTATAACAGACGGGGCATAATATTCATTTTGTATATAGCTTAGCGGCCAAACCATGTGTATGTACCTATGGACCATCTCTTTAGGTCGGATCTAATGGCCCGGAGAAGGGGGAGGTCATTTTTGTCATAGAGCTCGCCTAGGTCCCTGGGTATCATCACCCCTAAGTACTTGATAGCTATTATTGACCATCTGAAGGGGAAGGAATCCTGAGAGGACTGTATCCCCTGCGGAAGCGAAACATTGAGGGCCTCAGATTTCTGGAAATTAATTTTAAAGTTGGTAAGATGACAGAACCTGTGGAATTCAGACATTAAGGAGGGAAGGGATTTGGCCGGGTCCTGCAGGAAGAAGAGGAGATCATCTGCATATGCTGCAATTTTCAGGACTCTACTGCCTATCCTTAGGCCACCTATGTCCGGGTTAGATCTGATCTGTCTAAGCAGAGGTTCTAGTGTTAAGACAAAGATCAGGGGGGATAGGGGACACCCCTGGCGCGTGCCATTCCCTATCGGGAAGGGAGATGAGATAATTCCGTTAACTCTCGTGGAAGCTGACGGATTGGAATACAAGGAAGCGATCCAGGATCTCATGATCGGGCCAAGCCCCACATGATCCAGGACCTCAAATAGATAAGACCAGCTCACTCTATCAAATGCTTTTTCAGCGTCAGTTGAGAGAAGACAAAGTGGGAGGTCATGGGTTTAGGCGTAGTGTATGGCGTTAATTACCTTTACTGTATTGTCCCTAGCCTCACGTGTGGGGATGAATCCAACTTGATCGGACTGTACTAGGCCAGGCAATAGAGGGGCCAGCCTGCATGCTATCACCTTAGAGAAGATTTTTAAGTCAACATTGAGGAGTGATATCGGTCTATAGCTGGCACACATCGCAAGGTCTTTACCCTCCTTATGTATTACCGTTATATGGGCCCTAGTCATGTCCGGGGGGGGAGGGTCGCACCTGCCGACAGAGAGTTTAAGGCACACACCAGGGGGTTCAACAACTCTAACGAGTATTTTTTATAGTAGGAGGCTGGAAAGCCATCGGGGCCTGGGGCCTTACTAGGTTGCATTGTCTGAAGCGCCTGAGCTAATTCTTCTCTAGTGATAGGTGAGTCAAGAGCGGTTTGGGCTTCCACCGAGAGTGTAGGCATACCGGAGTCTGCTATATACTGTCTCAGAGCAGAGGCCAGGGAAGGGCCATTCGACTCTGGGGGACATGACGGAAGGTTGTAGAGGGTACGGTAAAACTCTGCAAACTCTTCTGCAATACGGTGTGGATCAGTGTTGCGCCTTCCCGTCGAGTCAGTGACCGAGGGGATATAATTGCGTGTCTTTTGTTCCCTAAGGGACCTGGCGAGCGTGCGGCTACATCTGTTTCCAAATTCATAAAAATGGCGCCGTCCCCTAGCCAAGAGATATTTTGTACGTATATCTAGACGTTCTCGTAGTTTTTTACGAGCTACTAGAAGGGCCGACTGGGTGTCTATTGCGTGAGTGCGCTTGTGGGCCTGCTCGAGGGAAACCACATCGGCAATCAGCGCGGCTCTCGAGATCTCTCCTTTTTAATGCGGGACCCATGCTGCACCAGCACCCCCCTAATCACACACTTATGAGCTGCCCATAACGTCAGGGGAGATACTTCCGCTGTATCATTCTCCCGGAAGTAATTGGTCAGGGCAGAAGAGACTGCCTGAGATGTTGGGATGTCTTGGAGCAACGACTCATTAAGATGCCACTGCCAAGCTTGGGGTCTCGTGGCGGGGGATGCCAGGACAGCATGAACCATCGCGTGGTCCGCGAAAGTGATAGGGTCAATCACCGCTCCGTTTATTAAAGGAACATCTGCATGTCTAATGAAGAAGTAGTCCAGTCTCGAGTACACATCCCTAGCATGGGAATAAAAGGTGTAGTCTCTCGTGTCAGGATGGACCGTGCGCCATAGGTCTATCAATTGGTGAGAGAAAAGCAGTCGACGGATACGTCGGAGAACCTGCTTAGGCATGTAAGACAAGCCTCTGGAGATGTCTACCGAGGGGTCCAGTGCTACATTGAAATCTCCCCCCACTAAAAGAGTGCCCTCTGCAAAATCGGCCAGTTTAGCCAGGATGCCTTCCAAGGCAGCTGCCTGGTTGGAGTTGGGGAGGTAGACATTGGCTAGAGTAAACAAAGAGCCTGCTAATTCCCCCTTTAAAAACAGGAATCTACCCGAATCATCACGCAAGGCTGCCTTGTATTTCCAAGGAACCGAACGCGCGATAAGAATGCTCACCCCCCTGGACTTGGACCCCGGGAAACAACTATGGTACACGTCGGGGGGAATCTTGGGGAGGAAAAGGTAGGGACCGCCCCCTCCCGAAAGTGTGTTTCCTGGATAAAGGCCACCTGGGCCCTCTTACCCCATAAAAGGCGGAGAAGGGATGATCTCTTCTCGGGAGTGTTGAGACCATTAGCGTTGATGGAGGAAAACACCAAAGAGTCCATGGCGAGGGGCCGGGGTCCTGCAAAGGGAGAAAACAAAAACAAACAAGCAACACACACAGGACTCACAGAGAGGGAGGAGAGAGGTAAAGAGAGAGGAGGAAGAAAAAAGAGAAGAAAAAAAAAAAAGGGGGGGGGGAAGAAAGCGAGGGGACGAGAGAGTGCAAAGGGAGGGATAAGAAACCAAGAAATACAACAATTAATTCCACTCAAGGCTAATCCAAGAGCAGTAAACAGAAAACAGTGGGATAACCCACTTAAGCAGGTCTCAGGAGCACACCGCAGTATACGCCCAGAGAGCTGCTAAGCTAGACTATCGGGGGAAAAGTAAAAACTCAAATCTAGTTGCCACCCTTTCCCCGAGCATGAGAACGGAAAGAGTAATCAATACCTCTCTACCAGGGAGGAAGAGAGAGGGGGGATAAACCCATACTAAAAGATAATCCAAGCCGATCAGACGGGGGGTGGTAACCCCCTGCGAGGGTATGCCTTACAGCTAGGTAGGGGGAGCTAAGGTACAAGAAGCTCAACAACTTAAGTAGGGAAGTGGGGAAGAACTTAGGATAAAGGCCTCCAACCGCCCTCCGTTAGATTGAGAACCCTTATGTATCCCCCAGGGGGAAATAAAGCTAAAGACCCGCAAGGTGCCCCCTCTTACACAAAGCATTCCAGGTGCCCTGCTCGTCATTAACCAGAAAGTGTGCTAAAGGGGAACACCCTAGGAAAATAGATCACATTTCAAGTAGACCTCCGCCCAACATCCTCCCCTCGAGGTCGTCTCCGAGTCAGGGCAGATGAAGGCGGGCGCCCTCCCGGAGGCACAGGCGGCAGAGGATAGATCAGCCAGTCAGGGAGAGAGAGATCAGGCATATCCAGAAACTTCGCCAGCAAAGTCTCTTGTTCCGGAGAGTGAAGTGCAAAGGAAGCTCCGTTGCGACGTATCTGAACATGGAAAGGGTGATCCCATTTATATGTGGCCCCAGAGTCTAGGATGACTTGTAAGGTTGGTTTAAGGATTCTGCGCATGGCTAGTGTATGTCGGGAAACATCCGGTAGTAGGTGCACTTGGATGTTCATAAATGGGACCGGGCCACCACGCCAGGCCTCCTGGAGAATATCCTCCTTCTCCCTGAAAAAATGGACTCTACAAAGGACATCCCTAGGCTCAGAGGTGTCCGGACGCCTAGGACCCAGCACCCGATGGACTCTGTCAATGGTGATCTCCGTGTCCAAAGGACGAGACAGGACTGTGTTGAAGATCAAGGTCATGGCAGAATGGAGCTCCGAGGGGGGTAGGCTTTCAGGGATACCCCTAAGTTTGACATTATTTCGACAACCTCTATTTTCTTGATCATCGACCTGAAGAAGGATGGATCTGTTGAGGTCTCTTTGGGTAGACCGAAAATTTTCTACGGCAGTAAGGCGTTGGTCCAATGAAGCAGCTTGCTTTTGTTGAGTAGAGAGTTGTGTAGATAGAGTCTGTAGTTCCGTTTTGAACTCAGACATGATTTTCTCTTGCCTTTCCTCCACTCTGCGGACCATAGCTTCCAAGTCCAACTTAGTAGGCATATTGCTGAGAAGGTTCCAGATATCCGATAATTTAGGACGCTTTCGGCGGTAAGAGGGTGAAGCTGCATCTCTCCCAGAGAAGTCAGATAGGTCAGAGGAGGCTGGAGAGTGAAGGGCTATCGGGGTGCCCGAGAGGTCAGGTCTCAAACCCTCACGCTAGTCTGAGGCGCCAGGGACGACGGTCTCCGACCGTGGGTCTACTGCCTTGTGGGATATTCTGGCTGCTCCTGTTGTCAGCGGAATGCCGCCCAGAGAGGGCCTGGCTATATATGGATCCATTTCCAGAGGAGCATCTGGGGTCTCTACAGGATGTAGTTTATTCTGGGAGGTCATAGACTGATAGGAAAGTGACCCTGATTGTATTATAGAAGGCATGAGAGGATGAGACAGTGAGCCTGCACCAGATCCAGCTGGGCCAGGTATTTCATTGAGAGAGGGAGACTGCAGGAGCTCAGGAGTTAACTGTTCCTCGGTGGGAGGTGAGGGTTGAAGCGAGGGAACACTGCTGGGGCCGCCATTTTGGGAGCGGGGGGGGAGGGGGACCGGTACCTGCCGATGAAGCGCTGAATTCCTCTCTGTCGGCGGCTGAGACAGCAGCGGAGGGGATAGCTGCGTGTGAGGCCTCCCCTGGGAGTCTAGAGGGTCCGCTGGGCAATGCAGAGACGCCGCTTGTGTTACTGAGGCGCTGGAGGCGCGCGCCGGCGCCATTTTGGCTCCCTCCGCCTGGAGGGAGGAAGGTGAGAGCTAGAAACGCGCGATGTACGGCTCCGTTAGGGAGGAGGATGTCGTCCCCCTGCGTCCAGGGCGTTTAACCATTTCAGGTAAGCCGTTCAGGGGCGATTTTATAGTAGTTTTACCCCCTTAAGGATAGCTAGAAGCGCTCGGGGTCCGGGAGCTCTGTAGATGTGCGGCTTTACGGTGACATGTCTAGGCCACGCCCCCTATTTTAAACTTTTGTAAAAAATAAAAAACTGAAAAGTGGGGCATGCCAAATTATTCAGCCCCCTTAAGTTAATACTTTGTAGTGCCACCTTTTGCTGCGATTACAGCTGCAAGTCGCTTGGGGTATGTCTATCAGTTTTGCACATCGAGAGATTGAAATTCTTGCCCATTCTTCCTTGGAAAACAGCTCGATGGGATGTTTAAAGTTTGGGAAATCTTTTTGTATCCAAATCCGGCTTTAAACTTCTCCACAACAGTATCACGGACCTGCCTGGTGTGTTCCTTGGTCTTCATGATGCTCTCTGCGCTTTAAACAGAACCCTGAGACTATCACAGAGCAGGTGCATTTATACGAAGACTTGATTACACACGGGTGGATTATATTTATCATCATCAGTCATTTAGGACAACATTGGATCATTCAGAGATCCTCACTGAACTTCTGGAGTGAGTTTGCTGCACTGAAAGTAAAGGGGCCGAATAATATTGCACGCCCCACTTTTCAGTTTTTTATTTTTTACAAAAGTTTAAAATAACCAATAAATTTCGTTCCACTTCACAATTGTGTCCCACTTGTTGTTGATTCTTCACCAAAAAATTAAAATTTTATATCTTTATGTTTGAAGCCTGAAATGTGGCAAAAGGTTGAAAAGTTCAAGGGAGCCGAATACTTTCGCAAGGCACTGTATTTGAATGAATGAACTGGAAACTAAAAAATAAGATTTCTCGGGGGGATATTACAGAATCTGTTCCCATGATAAGACAGTGTTTTTGGTGGATGCTTCTGCCTTGTCTCTTAGATTTGACATCTGTGATGGTGCCTTATCATATGCTTTCTGCAGAACTTTATGAATGAGATTGTGGAAGAAGGTGGATACTAGACATAAAAATAAATTATGTGCTGTTAATCTTACAGGAGAATATGTGTTTGGGCCTTCCCTGGACTAGATCTCAAAAATTCCTGCTGACCAAAAAAATGGTTCCCAGAGGATTGAATATCAAACAGAAAATAACCATTTTGTCTCTTTAGTACCCAGTTTACAGATTATAAAAGGGAGAGGTAAAACAGGAAAAAAATGTCTTCTTTATCTCCATTGATGATCCCTAAAACACCAGCAAACAATGACACCTTGATGGGAAAAGACTTCAGTTTTTTCTAGCTTTGGAGAAAATTATTATGCTATTACTGATTACTATGCTATTACTAACAAGCTGCAATATCTCTTTTTACCTTTAGACCATGACCTCTGCTACATCTCTTTTACCTTTTGACCTATAGCTTTTGCAATATCTCTCTGTTACCTGATGGCCTCTGGCTATTACTATATATATATATATATATATATATTAATAATTCTAATAATAATAAGAAAATATATTTATATAGTGCCAACATATTCTTCAGCACTTTACAAATCACAGGGTTCATGCACAGTAAAAGGGGACATTGCAGCGTAATAAATCAATTTACACAAACGGAGTGAGGACTCTGCCCTTGAGAGCTTACAGTCCACAGTGGTCCAGCCATTTTTATGACAAAAAGTTACACAAATAAATAAAGCTGTTACATTTACAAAGGTTACACTTAGATAAAGGTATCATGTCCTGTGGGATAATGTGGGGGGATGGAGGCTGAAAAGAGCAGGGTTAGTTTGGGGAGAATGAGTGCAGAAGTGTTTGATTGAGAAATGGGATAGGCCTGCCAAAAGAGATGTGTTTCTAGGATTAGTTTATAGCTTTGGAAGTTGGGTGTTCACCTGATTGTCTGAAGGTGGAGCATTCCAGAGAACTAGTGCAACTCAGGAGAATGCTGTTGGACCATGACTTCTTCAATGCACCTCTGATATCACCTTTTGGCCTATGGCTTTCGGAATATTTTTGTTACCTTTTGGCCTATGGCTTCTGCAATATCTTTGTTACCTGTTGGCCTCTGGCTTCTGCAATCTCTATTTCCTGTTGGCCAGTTGGTTCTAGAAATATCTCTGTGTTGTCTGTATGTTCTGGTCTATTCTTTTCAGTTTTTACTGTGTGCACATGTTCCATCTGTTCTTAGCCTTGTTCACAATATGCATTTGATCTGTTTCTGTGCCATACTGCACCATAGTTCTGTCCAGCTTGGTCAGCTGCTACCAAACTGGGACTACCTCAGGAGATAGCAACTTGACAGATTCCTCATAGTGAAGTCCAGATCAAAGTATTGGGGGCAAAAGGTAAAAACCAGGGAGGTCATTTAGACAACGCCCTTGGGAGTGGCCTAAAGACAAACCAATTAGGTGGAACAGTGGGTTAACGATCCACTGTCCGTTATAGTTTGCTCAGCCCATGGACCTTGGTGACATACCTGAACCTGTTCTGTGTCTAGTAATTTACTAACCTGTATATTTAATCTGAACCTGTTTGTGCCCAGTCTGTAAAACCTTTGGGTATTGAGCCTTGCCGTCTCTTCTATGTCCAGGTCTGTGCTTGTTATGTCCATGTGTTTCATCTGCAATATCTTTGTTACCTGTTGGTCTATGGCTTCTGCTATAGCTCTGTTATCTGTTGGCCTCTGACTTCTGCAATATTTATTTTGCCCATTGGCCTATGGCTTCTGCTATGTCTCTGTTACCTGTTGGCCTCTGGCTTCTGCTATAGCTATGTTATCTGTTGGCCTCTGACTTCTGCAATATTTCTTTTACCTTTTGGCTTATGGATCCTGCAATATTTTTGTTGCCTGTTGGACTGGCTTCTGCAATATCTCTCTGTTGTCTGAATGTTCCGGTCAATTCCTGTCAGTTTATAGTCTGTGCACCTGTTCTTATCCTGTGTTTCTGTGGCGCACAACATCATATTCCTGACCTGCTAGGTCCGCTGCTATCAAACCAGGACCAAAGTCCAGATCTCTGTACCAGGGATTAAAGGATGAAAATTGGGGAGGTTACTTAAACAATGTCCTTTGAAGTGGCTCAAAGCCAAATGTTAGGTGGCACAGTGGGTCCACGATTCGCTAATTACAACCACATCCTGATTGACTCCCAGGCTAAGTTGACATCTGTAATGAGTGTCTGTCCAGCTCAGAGCTGCCATAAATCGGCGGATGACAAAGTGCTCCAAGCTTGACTTTTTTGTCCAGCAATTTCAGTTCAAAGAAAACAAACATCTGATGGACATTATAGTTAATGGGGTCACTTGGGCTCTGTTCATGTCCGCTATTTTTGTCCGATGAACCAGAAGAACGGACACCCGATGCAGATGTGAACCCAGCCTCAGGTTTTAAAGATTTTCTCTAACTATCTTAGTGGTAACCATCTTTTGTCTTGATCAGTTGTCAGTGCATACAACTATGAATGCATTAATTTTGTATATTCTGAAAACATATTTTTGCTAAAATATTGCAGGATGAAGGCCAGGGCCTGTCTATGTTTATGGTTATGTTTGCAGGGTACTGGTACTGATGGGGTGCACATATGTAGATGCTGGACCACCTGTCTGATCTAATAGTGTGGGGTGTGACCAATAGGCTGTTCCTTGGTGCTGTGCGCTTCACATCATGTGACTAGCACCTTGTGGGATTTTTATCTGTGTGTATTTGAAATGCCGGCATCCACCCCTGTCATGGATTGTAGGTGTGTGAGTGGGTGCTTTATTAGCATTTTGCACCTGTGCTTTCTATCATATGCTGCAGTGGAGCCTGTCTGCATCCTGCATAACCATATTTCATCTAGTATTGGGTAAGTGTGGCCTTTTTTTTCTGTGATATGTATTCTGAAACCTAGCAATGATTTTCCATACCTCCCAACCATCCCGGATTCAGGAGAACGCAGATGAATTGAATACAATGGTGAATGAAGCAGGAGGTCCGCAGACAGCTTCTGCTTCACCACTGTGCTCCCCTTGTGCTCCAGCCCCTGGAGCTGTAGGTGCGATGTCATTACGTCACTCACATTGCGCCTGCAGCTCCTAAAACACTCCATGACTGAGACTGCAGACAGAGCAGCAGGAGAGCAAGGAGAGGTGAGTATCAGTGTTTATGTTAAACTTTGGGTGCAAATTGAGGGGGAACATGAAACTGGTGGCAGATGAAGGGGGAACATGAAACTGGGGGCCGATGAAGGGGACATTAAGATGGTAACAGTTGAAGGGGGACATTAAACTGGGGGCAGATGAAGGGGGGACATTAAACTGGGGGCAGATGAAGGGGGGCATTAAACTGGCCAGATGAAGGGGAGACATTAAACTGGTGGCAGATGAAGGGGGGACATTAAGAGGGACATTAACCTGGGGATAGCTGGAGGGGGACATTAAACAATGGTGGTCACTGGACGCAGACATTAAGCTGGGGGCAACTGGAAAGGGACATTAAACTGGGGGCAACTGGAGGATGACATTAAACCGTGGGAGTAGTTATTTATATTTTCAAAAATATTTAACTTTTAATTGTCTACAAATGTAAACATGATTGTGTTCATGGGGAAACCCCTTTAACCTCTGTGTTCGCTACAATATTTCTACACCGTTGATTCAGGAATATACAAAAAATTCTGCAGACTGCAGACTGACAGACAGTGTGGTCAAAAATGTCTCCTGTTTACTTGTAACATTCATTTCTATATTATGTTTTTCTTTAAAGAGGATCTTTCACCACTTCCACCCACTTACGTTCTTAGCATCTGTTAATAGGCGCCGCTCCACTGATTCCAGTTGGAATTTTTTCTCTAGCCTCAACCGTTCTGAGCAACAAGCACAGTTAGTTTTTATGCCTGATGTGGTATTTAAGCTCTGTAATGTCAGAAGGGTGGTGTCAGGCAGGGGAGCGTGATTCAGAGCTCCAATCAGAGGCAGCCAGTGTCAGAGCTCAGAATCACACCCCTTGCCTGCTCCTGCCTGACACTGCCCTCCTGCAGTACAGAGCAGAAATAGCAGATCAGGCACTAAAACTCACAGCATTAATGGCTCAGGGATGGTGGGGAATAGAGAAAAATTTCCAACTGTTCCAGAATCAGAGGAGCAGCAGCTATTAATTGATGTAAAGAGCTGGACTTATTGGAGGAGTTGGAAGGTCCTTTTTAAGAACAGTTTTTTATATTGATAGATCCAATGTTCCAAACAGCACAGAAAAATATTTTGGACAGTTGCTCAGAAGAAAGAATACTCCAAGTTGATTGTATGGAAACATGTAACAGCACCTCATGTTTTACATATAGATTTTTATATAAAACAGCAGGTAAATTATAACAGTCTTCCCTCAAGCTTAGAAAGGAATGTAGACCTTCATCCTACTTTTATATTGGTACTGTTCATCAATGTTATATTGGCCCCGAGAACCACTATATTGTTGGAACTTTATGGCAACCATTGTGTGGGAATCAATATTAGATGGGCACTGTATGAAAATAATATGTGGGACTTTTATCACATGGGTGCTGTATAGCACTATTATACAAACTATAGTACTATCGCATGAATACTACTGTATATGCAAATATTATAAATCCACTGTAAGGCACTATTCATTAGGTTCTGTATAGTTTGTTTTTTTTGTTGTAATTGTATAACATGGTTACCTTGGTACTGTATGGCACTGTTTTATGCTAGTTTGTAACATTAATATGTTGCAAATAAAATGTAACTGGCTACCAAAATATAGCAGCCTACGTATACAGTTTTAGGCAGGTATGGAAATGCTGCAAAGTCGATGGGAGCCTCTTCATAAATCAGTCATGCCCTGTGACATTACGGGCCTTTTTTAAAACTGATGTATGAAATGCTAATCTTAATAAATCTGCCCCCATACAGTGAAGGAAATAAGTATTTGATCCCTTGCTGATTTTGTAAGTTTGCCCACTGAGAAAGACATGAACAGTCTATAATTTTAAGGGTAGGTTAATTTTAACAGTGAGAGATAGAATATCAAAAATAAAATCCAGAAAATCACATTGTATAAATTTTATAACTTTATTTGCATTTTGCAGAGAGAAATAAGTATTTGATCCCTCTTGCAAACAAGACTTAATACTTGGTGGCAAAACCCTTGTTGGCAAGCACAGCAGTCAGACGTTTTTTGTAGTTGATGATGAGGTTTGTGCACGTCAGGAGGAATTTTGGTCCACTCCTCTTTGCAGATCATCGCTAAATCATTAAGATTTTGAGGCTGTCGCTTGGCAATTTGGAGCTTCAGCTCCCTCCATAAGTTACTCCATGACCTTAATGTGCTTCTTTTTGGGCCACTCCTTTGTTGCTTTGGCTGTATGTTTTGGGTCATTGTCCTGCTGGAAGACCCAGCCACGACCCATTCTTAATGTTCTGGCGGAGGGAAGGAGGTTGTCTCTCAGGATTTTACGGTACATGGCTCCATCCATTCTCCCACTGATGCGGTGAAGTAGTCCTGTGCCCTTAGCAGAGAAACACCCCCAAAACATAATGCTTCCACCTCCATGCTTGACAGTGGGGACAGTGTTCTTTGGGTCATAGGCAGCATTTCTCTTCCTCCAAACACGGCAAGTTGAGTTAATGCCAAAGAGCTCAATTTTTGTCTCATCTGACCACAGCACCTTCTCCCATTCACTCGCAGAATCATCCAAGTTCATTGGCAAACTTCAGACGGACCTGCACATGGGCCTTTGTGAGCACGGGTACCTTGCGGGCACTGCAGGATTTTAATTCATTACGGCGTAATGTGTTACCAATGGTTTTCTTGGTGACTGTGGTCCCAGCTGCCTTGAGATCATTAACAAGTTCCCCCTGTGTAGTTTTAGGCTGATCTCTCACCTTCCTCATGATGAAAGATACCCCACGAGGAGAGATTTTGCATGGAGCCTCAGATCTATGTCAATTGACAGTCATTTTTTATTTCTTCCATTTTCTTACTATTGCACCAATAGTTGTCTCCTTCTCACCCAGCGTCTTACTCATGGTTTTGTAGTCCATTCCAGCCTTGTGCAGGTCTGTGATCTTGTCCCTGACATCCTTAGAAAGCTCTTTGGTCTTACCCATGTTGTAGAGGTTAGAGTCTGACTGATTCATTGAGTCTATGGACAGGAGTCTTTTATACAGGTGACAATTTAAGAGAGTCGTCTTTAATGCAGGTAACAAGTTGATTAGGAACATCTAACTGGTCTGTAGGAGCCAAAACTCTTAATGGTTGATAGGGGATCAAATACTTATTTCTCTCTGCAAAATGCAAATGAATTTATAAAATTTATACAATGTGATTTTCTGGATTTTATTTTTGATATTCTATCTCTCACTGTTAAAATTAACCTACCCTTAAAATTATATACTGTTCATGTCTTTCTCAGTGGGCAAACTTACAAAATCAGCAAGGGATCAAATACTTATTTCCTTCAACAGCTGAAAATGATGAGGCATGTTTTATATAGCATCAGGTGGATAAGTGTGCATCACTTACGTGGTGTAGAAATTGCACCAGGTTGCACTATGAGAAGTAGGTATAGTGGTGCTTGAAAGTTGGTGAACCCTATTTTGCAGTCATTATAGTACACGATTATTTTAGAACTGTATGACACAATTAAATCAACACTGCAGGGCAGATTTACTAATACTGTTTAAAAGGTAGACAGTGCAAACTTAAACTAGACAGTCTTCAACAGTATCAGACTTATCACAGTGTCTAATGCTGTTTGATAAACTGTTGCATTATTAAACTGTTAAGCCTAACTTTGCACTTCCTATTAGTTGGCTTAGTGGAGCATTTTTTTTAGTATAAAGCCACACCCCTTTTTCATGCATATAGTAAAAATGTCTAAAAAGTGTTTAAAATTCTTGATAAATGTAGCTTAAGACATGTTAGGCTGATTCCCCATGCTTTTTAGTTCCATATTTTGCTGCGTTTTTTTTAAGCCAAAGCCAAGAATGGTTACAAAAGGAATGGGAAATATATAGGAAGTACTGATACATCTACTTTCTTCACAATCCACTCCTGGTTTTGGCTAAAAAAAACCCCACATTGATTTAAAGGGACAGGCCTACTATAAAGCTACAATGTGAAAAGTGGCAAATTTTTCAGCAAGATAAATAGTTACGCATATACAAGCCCTATTAAATGTAAACAGCAGCCCCTCCCCCTCTGCTTAAAGCACCCCCACCCCAATATAAGAGCTATGTTCTTCAGTTATCATATAGAGGCTTAGTTATTGCAATGTTTTGGGGGTATGCCCAGCCCCCTCCCTCTCCTATCGAGTAATCTCTCCCCTCTCACTTGTCAACCTTACTTCTTCCCACCCACACCCCCACAGACTCAGATTTCCACATGTTTCCGGAAACAGCCTCTATATGATAACTGATGCACATAGCTCTTATATTGGGCTGGGGGCTGCTTTAGGCAGAGGGGGAGGGGCTGATGTTTACATTTTTAGGGCTTGTATATGCGTGACTATTTATGTTGCTGAAAAAGTTGTCACTTTTCACATTGTAGTTTATAGTAGGCCTAAAAAAAACACAGCAAAATCTGCAACAACAGAAGCTGCGTTTCTGCCATGTGGGGCCTCAGCTTTAGTCTGGGGCCCCACGTGGCAGAAACGCGGCGGTTTACCCATGGCGGAAATGCCATGGAAAAAAACATGGCATTTTACAGTCACTGTGTAGTGGATGGGATTCTAGCTAATCACATCCCCACAGTGCGCTAAAATATGTGCAGTGGAGATGCTGGGATTTCTAAAACCATTGCGGTTTTGGAAATCGCAGCATGTCAATTACACCTACAGAAATGCCAGCGGTTTTCCTATACAATTCTGGCGTATAGGAGCAGATGTATTAAGACTGGTGTTTCATACATCAGTCTTAATAAACAGCCTGACAGGCGCAAGCCGTACCTGATTTATGAGAAGGTGCTGTCTTTTTAATAAATCACGTGTACACCTTGCACTAGAATGGAAATCTACACCAGAAAACTGGCTTGAGTTATAATAAATATGTTGGGCTGAGGCATAAAACCGGAATAGATGGGATAATAAATCCTCCCCATTTTGCTTACTAAATCTTCTACTGTGTGTCTGCAGCATACTTCCCTTATTTTATAAATAATAATAATAATAATAATAATAGTCCTTTAATAGTCCCACAATGGGGAAATTCAGTGTGTTACAGCAGCAAAGATAAGATAAGATAAGCAGATACAAATACAAATACAACATGTACAGGAATGTTCCAAGGTGAGAGGCATTACATTAATAGCAGACAGACAGATAGGACGTAGCGGGGGGGGGGGGATTTAACAGGCAGAGAGATATTTCAGTTCTCTGTATGTAATGATCTCCGCTTAGGTCGGTGTTGGTTGTACAGCCTAACCGCGGTGGGGAGGAAAGACTTCCGATAGCGCTCCTTCTCACACCTAGGGTGGAGCAGTCGGTCACTGACAGTACTGCCCAGCGCAATCACAGTCTCATGCATGGGATGGGAGTTATGCTCCCGCATGGAGCTCACCACGGACAGTATCCTTCTGTCACCCACCACCTGCACAGGGTCCAGTGGGCTCCCCAGGACAGAGCTGGCCCTTCTAATCAGCTTGTCAAGTTTATTTCTGTCCCTGGTTGATATACTGCTCCCCCAGCAGTATTATGATGCTTTTGGTAGATCAACTTTAAAGGGAGCAAAATGTATCTATATAATTATTTTACATGGGCACTCTGCTATTTGAAACAGGTCTAGATGCATGCTTAGCTCTCCTACTGATACATTACATTCAACTATGAAATTGTTAATGCAAACAGAATATTTGTAATTAAACTGTAGCTAAGCAAGTTCAGAGAAGTGGTAAGAGAAAAGATGGGAAGTATTAGTTATAAAGCTTACACAGATCTTAAGGAAGTTGAGAAATGTGACCATACCTACGATATACATTCTCCATTTTGCAATAATGTCATAATACATAGTTCTACAATTGAATCTTTAGAACAAATTAACCAGAACTAGCATTCAGACATTTTACACAATTAGCCTCCATGTACAGAAACGTATACATTGTAAGTATATTATCACAGTACATATATGGGGCTGTGAGCCCAGGACAAAACTCAGAACAGTATGCAAAGAAGGTTTGACAGCACTCTGAAGGGTTTAACTAGAGCTTGCTTTTATGATATTAATTCTAGTATCCAAAAAGTATCAACACAGCCACTTAGTTTAGGTGGACACATACACTCAATAGTTAAGCAGACCATAAATAATGAGGTATTGTCAAAGGAACATTTCATTGCATACATGCCCTTTATCAAACTGTGAAGACAAGATGAAGTGTAAGTATACTTGTAATAATAGTCAATAGAAATAAATGTTAAATAGCTGTGACACAAAGAACGTTGAATAGGGGAAGGAAAGGAGTAGGAAAGGGATAGTAAAAGCGAACATGTAACATGATGGCTGAAGCCACCAATGTATCATGTTATAATGTAGAAAGGCTTTACCACATGGTGCAGCCCTAAGGGGAGGCCGCCATGACAGGGCATGAGGGGGAGATTTCAGTTGCTAGGGGGAGGTGAGTCAGTGGAAGGTGTAACTAGGGGAGGGTATTTAGCTTTATGCACAGCTTCCCACGGTCAGTCGCTAAGGGTGCTGCGCTTTCTTCCTTGTACCTTGCTATGGCTGAGATGGACCATCTCCTGGGGCAGCTTCGTGATGCTGCCAGCTCCGGTAATGCAGAATGACTGATGCAGCCAGTGCAGGGTATCATCATTGGCAGCGGTGTACAAGGACTCCGGAGTGTCCCGATTTGGCCCCTAGGTTCCAGTGCCAGCTTAGGGGCCCCTCTATCTTACTGTGCAGGGGTCACTGTGGAGCATTATACTGTGCAGAGGCCACCATGTAGCATTATAGTGTGCAGGGGCCACCGTGGAGCATATTATATTGTGCAGAGGCCACTGTGGAGCATTATACTATGCAGGGGCCTCCGTTGAGCATTAAAATGTGCAGGGAGCACCATGGAGCATATTATACTGTGCAGGGGCCACCGTGAAGCATCATACTCTGCAGAGGCCAATGTGGAGCATTATAATGTGCAGGGGCCACTGTGGAGCATATTATACTGTGCAGTGGCCACCGTGGAGCATTATACTGTGCAGGTGCCACTGTGGAGCATATTATACTGTGCGGAGGCCACTGTGGACCATTATACTGTTTATGTATGTATATGTGCATATATATAGATATAGGAACAGGAAGATGCCAATGTAAACAAATGCAGAGGGTGCCAGAAACTCCTAGAGAACCTAGAAATCACTCAAAACACTGCTAAAGGTATTTGGTTGGACTTATTAACCTATTAATAGCACTAACAGACCTTTTTTGAAAATAAATTGTTTGCCCGGAAAACTTCTTTAATTCACTGGAGGCCAAAGCCCAAAGAGAGGTGAGTCTTTGCAGTTTAGGGTCCCATGTGAAAGAGGTCACCTTGTCGCTGGTAGATGGGCTTATACAATTTTATCAAAATGTTAACCAAGAACCTAATTTTCATGTATTTTTTATATACAGTAGGAATTAGCAGTGATGCTCTTGGTGCTAGCAGAGTGCAGTTTCAACTTTTTTGAGTTTGCATTTCTATTGCAGTCATGTCGATGTGCAGCTGCATTTCTTGTTCACATTGTTTGGCAGTGCTGACAATGTGTGTGTTTTTTGCTTCTGCATTCCTTTCTCTATCTAGTTTTTTGTTTACCTTACCTGTTGACTATATATGTATGGACAGTCCACACTTAAGCCTTTGCAGTGGTACCCAGTAGCACGAAATTGTGTGAGTGCTACGTACACTGCTAATGAAGCTGCCATGATACATGACTGCTGAGGCCAGGAACTGCATGAGTTGCTGGGTTCTAGGGTACCTAGATATGCTTTGGAGTACAGCATTGTTGCATTCCTGCTGTAACTGGGGCTAATGTAAAAAAAGAGAAAGTTACAATTACCCTCTCCGTTAGATCTTTGGGGTGCAACTATTTACAAAAAACATGATAAACCTGAACAGACACATTTCCCCTCTTTTTTGTTTACATTTTCCTGGATATTAAAATTAAGAAAAAAAATGGAAAAATAAAAACAACATAAGGCTACGGCCCCACATAGTGAGCCGCAGTCAAAAAACGCTGTGGAAAAGACCGTGACAGAAATGGATCGTGTTTTTTTCTGCAGTATTTTTCACAGAAAGTTCGCAGAGTTTTCCTCTGCAGACTTTCTTCTTCTACTATACCTATACAGAAAACGCCAGCATTTCCATAGGTATAATTGACATGCTGCAATTTGAAAAAACCTTTACGTTTTTGAAATCTCAGCATTTCTGCTGCATGTTGTTTTGGTCAAAGCGCTGCATAACACCCCATCACTGACAAAAAGATGCAAAAATTATGTGAATTACCCAAAGGAAAAATATGTTATAGCCCTCAAAACTGCATGTATGGAAAAAAAAAAATCTAAAATGTGTCTGCTCTTATACCAGGGAAAATGTCCCGGGGCAGAACTGGTTAAAATACTTGAAAATAAAAACATGCGTAAAAAGGGCTAAATAACTTACTCGGGCTTGAGCAAAGTGCGCTACAGTTCAACCTGAGCAGGACACATTCAGGAACACTGTAACTTTAAACGGCTCTAACTCCAGAGTAGGCATAGAGCTGTGATATTGGTCTTATTTTAAAGCCAGATCATGTCTGTAGCCCACATAGATTTAGATACAGTATATTACTGGTTAAAGAAGATGTGCATATACTTGCACTTTCAGTTAAACCAGTGAGTAGGAGAACAGGTGCAGCTCATAGTGCAGGGAGAAAATAAAATGATTTTATTATACCCCTGTCCCTGCCACTTCAAATAACCCCAGGGGAGGGGGTACCCCTATATGATATCATGATATCAAATCCCCCCCTTCCCCTATTATCAATTCTGCAGAATGCTTGCCATTTAACTCCTTATATGCTGTGGTCAAAGTCATTATACAGAAAAGAAAGTAAAAAAAGACTTTTTTCCCCCTGGTTAATGAAAAAAACGCCACAACCCTTCATATGCCAGAATTTATGTTTTTTGATCATCTCACCTCTCAAAAACAAAAAGTAATAAAAGCCACCACCCATCAAGGTTCAAATCAGACTTCTTATAGTTTTCCACTGCTTATCATGTTAACTTGCAGCCCATGAGCTCTGCACATACTGTATGTCCCTTATTATCTTCACCAATCTGGTCTAGCTGGCTGTGGTGAATGTACCCAATGTCTGCAAGACTATGTAGAAAAGTTAAAACACAGCAAAACTAAAATACTCAATAGAGCTTTAAGCATCAAGTTGATATCAACAGGGCAAGATGGTGGAATCACTTAATTTCTTTAACATTTCTCAACCTTTTAATAATTCTATTATCATAGGTATAAATACATTTTTCCTTGGCTAATCTAGTATCCTACCTATCCAGAAATGGCTCCTTAAACAGCCTACACTTCATTAAATATACAGATAAGCTGTCTATATCATGGGATATAAATATCCATTCCTGATTGTGTTTAGTGACCATTCCATTTAAACATTCACACAACTTTATTTATACACACAATCTTAAAAGTTTATACACTGTCTATGTTATGCTAGTATCTCTGGAGCAAATATCAGAAATTGCTGGAACTAGTTGACAACAGAGAGCAGTAGAACTAGCACCCAACCAGAACCCACAATAAACTCACATGGTAGATCAAAACCAGGGGGATGAATCAGATTGAATGTGTCCAAGCCAAAAGTCAGCCCGAGAAGTAATGTCAGAGCCAAAATCAGAGGACAAGCGGATTTTCAATAACAAGCCAAAGGTTAATATTAGAGCAGTCCAGTACAAACTATCAGGGTATGGAAACCCTCACTAAAGTACGACCATATAGCAAACACCTGGCAGGAACAGGATTTCAATATCCCTCCTCAGCTGTCAATTGGAGCGGCATAGGAGAGCCCTTCAAATTGCAGAAGTGTAACAGGTTGGCCCAGGAGCAATTCCCTTGCAAATATACTTCAGATGACCTTCTCTTCTCCAATGTTAAATCATCCTTCCTTAGGAATGGAAGAGTCCACACCTATAGTGCAGCGAGAAATGCAACATTAAGATCATTCCTATTACTACCACTACTGGTTTTATGAGATGTTGTTTTTTTTAACTGTAATTTTTACTGTAATTTTTTTTTTTAACTGTAAATTTTATTTTACTTTTATAAATTATACAACAAAAGAATGAAGAACAGAAGTAGAAAAAAAAAGACATAGGCATGACGCCACAACGTGTGCCTAGTACACTCAACTACATAGAAGCAACTAAAGAAAAGTACATACAAAAAAAAAAATGTCAAACAGTGACACAAAAAGTACGGGGAGGGGGGGAGGGACAACAAAGAAAAGAGGAAGGGAGGAAAAAAAAAGCGGGGGGGGGAGTCAGAGGCCTTGTAAGATACAATACACATCCCAGGATAACCACACAGCATCAAAAGCTTCCACTTTATGATTAAGGGAGGCAGTCAGATGCTCCATACTGCTGACATCCTTCATACAAGCAATAAGCTCCCGACCAGTAGGGGGGAGGCCTTCCTCCAGTTGAGAGCAATGACAGTTTTGGCAGCAGTGCATAGATATAAAAATAGTTTGGAGGTCTTCTTACCTACAGTAGGTTTCTGGGAAGGAGATTAAGCAAATAGGTAAGGGGATCCAAGGGGACACCCTGTATAAAAAGGGCATCAGTAAGGGACCTGATCTCCATCCAGAAGGGGAAAATCTGTGAACAATCCCAGAAATTGTAGCATAGAGTACCCACCCCCATCTGTCAACGCCAGCAAAGAGAGGGAATGCCATGATTAAGGGAATGAAGCAAGGCGGGTGTGTGGTACCAATGCATAAGTAGTTTATACTGGGTTTCCCGAAAAGTTACACGTCAAGGACCAAATAATCTACCATTGTCCGGGTGAGATCTACCTATCCAGAGCCTCGGACCATTTGACCATATATTTATGAAATGGGGGGCTCGTCCCTCCGGAGAGGAAATAAGCCTGTAGATACCTGATACCAAGCCACCCGTAGAGGTACCAGCTTGGCATATTCTCTCAAAAGCAGTAGGGACCAAGACCTTCAAGGATCCCAACTGGGAGGCCACAAAATGGACTATTTACTGGTAGTGGAATCACTCAGAAGTAGGCAAGCACAACACAGAGGTGAAATAGTCTAAAGGTCTTCGGGTCAACTAGATCAGCAATATGGAAGAGACCCAGCTTACTCCAGTACTGAACCATAGAAGCTGAGAGTCCCCCCGGAAAGAGTGGATTGTACAGGAAAGAAACCATAGAGGAACAATGCAACGATGGGGGAAAAGTTTAGAGCATGTTATCCAAATAGCTTGCGGAAAACGAATGGGCCCAAGGAGGGGGACAGAAGGAAGGGGGGAGGAATGGGACCACAAGAATGCATTAGAGTGGATTGGTGCTAGCCAGAGCTTCTCAATTTCGACCCACTTTGTGTAAGCTTGTGGCGCAGCCCAGAACAGAATATAACATAAGTGGGACGTCCAATAGTAATGCAAAAAATGGGACCGCCAACCATCCCTCATTCTTGCCTGATAACATCACTGAGTGGGGGATGTGGTGGAGTTTACCATTCAAAATAAATTGGAAAATTGAGTTTTGGAGGGAGCGCAATTCTTACTGAGGCACCGCAACTAGGAGTGTTTCAAAGAAATAGAGAAGCTTCAGGAGGAGGGTCTTCTTTTTTTTTTTTTTTAAACTGTAGTTTTTATTGAAATTTATATAAATTACATAACAACAATATGGGAGATTAAATCAAAATGAACAGAAAAAAATAAAATAAAATAATAATAATAATAATAATAATAATAATAAAAAGAGGTATACATGACAAATCGTCCAATGGCAACACAAAGAACACAGGCAGGAGGGGGAGGGTAACGACAGGGGAAAGAGGGGAAGGGAAGAAGGGGGAGGAGTCAGAGACTATGTAAAACACAATATGCGGCCCAGGATGACCACACAGCAGTAAATGCTACCATGGTATGATTAAGAGAGGCCGTCAAATACTCCATACTACGGACATCTTTCACTCGCGCGATAAGCTCTGGACCAGTGGGAGGAGAAGTCTTCCTCCAATGGAAAGCGATGAGGGTTTTGGCGGCAGTACACAAGTATAGAAACAATTTGGAGGTCTGCTTTCCTAAGTGTTTGGGGGGAAGATTAAGCAAATAGGTAAAGGGATCTAGGGGAACACCTTGAACAAAAAGGGCGTAAGTAAGGTATCTGACGAGGAGGGTCATTTTAACCGACTTTATGCGACCTATGAGAGATATATGGAGAGGGCGCCACTTGTCTAAGAGGGAGCGGACCTCACAAAACAGGCGAGGATAGTTGGCTGAGTAGAGGGAGAAATAAGAGGGAGACAGCTGAATACCCAAGTAACGGAGAGAGCGTTCCTTCCACTGGAAGCCAAAGTTAGACCTGAGCAGCTGTAGGGTAGAGTCAGGGATGATAAGGGGTAACGCCTCTGTCTTGGTGGGGTTAACTTTATAACAGGAGAGATCACCATATTTTTTCAGCACTTGGGGCTAGGGAGGGTTGTGTGGGGGTTGGTGAGGGTCAGAAGAACATCATCTGAAAACTGGCTAATTTTAAAGCCCCTATCTTGAACCGCCATGCCGGTGATATCAGGGTTAGACTGAATTTGGGAGGCCAAGGGTTCAATACATAATGTGAATATGAGTGGAGATAGAAGGCAGCCCTGACGCAACCCATTGCGGATGGGGAATGGGAATGAGAGACAGGGAGTTTAACCATAGCCGACAGTCGAGAGTATAGTGTCCTAAATGGCGTAAGGAAGGCTCCAGAGAACCCAAATTTTTCAAAAGTAGCGATCATGAACGACCAATCAAGGCGGTCAAAGGCCTTTTCAGCATCAAGGCTCAAAAGGAGGGTGGGGATATTGGAGCGTTTAGCAACATCTATTAGATCCACAGTCCTTCTGGTGTTATCTCCCCCTTGACGGCAAGGGACAAAACCCACCTGGTCCTTATGAATAAGAGATGGAAGCCAAACGTTACGTCTTTTAGCCAGGATCTTAGTAAAAAGTTTTAAATCGGTATTCAGAAGAGCAATGGGGCGGTAGTGATATGGGAGTGAAGCATGGATTGAGGGATAGGGGCGCCATCCAGGAAGGAGTTAAAGAGGGGCACATGTGTGGGAGCAAGTCAGATTTGAAGGCTTTGTAGTACAGTTAGGTGAACCCGTCCGGGGCCTTGCCATTCGGGAGACCCTTGAGGACTGCAGTAAGCTCCTCCTCTATGATTGGGGCATTCAGGGTATCAAGTGCTGAGGTCTGGAGCTTAGGAAGAGGGCAGGAGTCAAGATAAGAGCATAAGGCTGTGTCCCAGGAGGCAGGGTCGGTACCGGAACGAGGGGGAAGATTATATAGTTTAGTATAGTAGACCTTAAATAGGGATTCTATAGAATCAGGATGGTGATGGAGGGTACCATGAGGGTCACGAATTGCATGTGGAGTGGAAGAATGTGGGCTTTGTTGCCTCTTTCATAATAACGCTGGCGACTGTATAGGAGGAGATGCTGGGTAGCTTGAATAACGAGATCACGGAGATGCGCTCTGGCCGCTATTAGTTGGCGGAGAAGAGACACTGAGGGGGGCTTAAGCTAGGCGGTCCGATAAGGATCAGATCCAGACAGCTAGGGCTGCCTCCCTGGCCTTTCTATCTTTCTTAAGTTGGGTAGCCAGAGCAGTACAGTGACCCCTCATGAGAGCCTTATGGGCTTCCCAGAGGGTGTAGGTAGAGGAGACCGAGTTCACATAATGGCTGAAATATTCCAGGAACTGAGTTCGAAAGGTATTACAGGAGGTCAGGAATTGGAGGAGGGACTCATTCAGCCACCAGTGGCAGCGTTTAGTCGAGATAGAGGTGGGGGACAGTGTAATCAGTACAGGAGCGTGGTCAGACCTGGAGATGGGGCTGATGTCCACGTCAGTCAAGAGTCTAAAGGCCAGAGTATTACCAAAGAAATAGTCAATTCTATAGTGCATCTTGTGGGAATGGGAGTAGAAGGTGTAGGTCCGGGCAGTAGGGTTGTGGACGCACCAGAGGTCATAAAGGGCGGTAGATCTAATTAGCCGGTGGAATTCCCTGGCTAGGGGAAGCTGGGGGCACCTGTAGTCCCGTCCGACAGGGACAATTTGTCCAGGCGTGCAGAGAAGACCATGTTAAAGTCACCACCCAACAGCAGGGCCGAGCCAGAGAAGGCCTGCAGGCGTCGTAATACCATCTTAAGGAAAGGGATTTGGGATGAGTTAGGGGCTTACAGGTTACTGAGGACAATGGGCTGGCC
Source organism: Leptodactylus fallax (assembly GCA_947044405.1). Lineage (NCBI taxonomy): Eukaryota > Metazoa > Chordata > Amphibia > Anura > Leptodactylidae > Leptodactylus > Leptodactylus fallax. The sequence goes on from CAMRHE010000024.1 coordinate 9,788,665, forward strand.
ATGCAGGAGCCCCTCCAAGATTATATAGCATCTCTCAGGGTTGATGGGAAGCTGAGATAGAGATAGGGCATGAGTGAGAGAGTAGGATAGCCACTCTCCCCCTTCTATGGGTATTATAAGCAGAGTAAGCAGAGGGGAAGTAACAGCAGGCAAAATTAAATGTCCCTTTATGGTCATAGTGGGTTTCCTGACGGAAAGCCACATCCGCCCGGAGGGATCTTAGCTCACGCAGAATCAAACGCCTTTTAGAATTGGAGCCCAGGCCCTTAACATTCAATGTGATGCCTCTGGTCTGTGTCAGTCACTACATTGGCTGCCTATTCAATACAGAATACAATATAAACTTATCACCCTCATCCACAAGGCTCTCCATAATGCTGCACCTCCCTACATTTCCTTCCTCATCTCTGTCTATCTCCCAACCCGTGCTCTCCGTTCAATCAAAGACCTAAGACTAACATCCTCTATTATCAGAGCCTCCCACACTTGTATACAAGACTTCTCCTGAGTTGCACCACTTCTCTGGAATGCTCTATCCCGGACAGTCAGATTAACTCCCAATTTCTACAGCTTCGAGCACAAACTAAAGACATATCTTTTCAGACAGGCCTATCACAACTCCTAATGTAATAGAATCCCTAAAATGAACCCTCCTCTGTTCATGCTCCCACATTACCTCACAGGATATGATGCAGTTTCAGACTAACTTTATATGTCCAGCCCCATCTACACGTTAAAGGAGACGACTGATGACGGCTCATACAGCTTTATATATGTGTAATGACAGTAACCTCTATTACAAAATTGTCTGACCACTGTATAAGCAATGCTACCTCCGATGCTGCCCCTGCTACCTCTTGTGTCACTCCCCTCTACCTCATAGATTGTAAGCTCTTGCGAGTAGGGCCCTCAGTCCCATTGGGTGAATTGACTATTTCTTTGTAATGTATCTTTTTTGTCTGTACTTGAACCCTACAAATTGTACAGTGCTGCGGAATATGTTGGCACTATATAAATAAAATGTATTATTATTAACATGACACAATTAGCCATGAGGATACAATAAGAGGGGTACCAGCAAAAGTAGAGACGGACATGGTGTAGGCAGATCTCACCCAACTTCGAAGGGAGGAGTTCGGCACAGACTCTCCTGTGGAGAAGGTCTTGATGGTCAGCCACTGGGGTCTAGGGACTTCAAACCTAAGTACAGGAAGTGGGAGGGAAGAGGGGGAAGGAAAAAGAACAAACATAGATACAATCAGACAGTACTACAAGAAAAAGTCGTATCATGGGCAGGACTAAATCTCCTGATCGGGGGCTGACAGCAAGTGCTGGAGCAAATGCAAGAAAACTAACCAAAAGTGTCCAAAATCGGGACCCCCAACTGGGTGAAGCCCCCAGAGTGGGGGAGTGGGAGGGGACCATCAGTAGACGGACCAGCTAAGGGTATTAGAGAGCAGTGAAGAAAAAAAAAAAACTGATAGGGGTAGAGAATGAACTATACAGGTAGGAGAGAGGGCGGCCACCTACCCTGCCTACAAAAAATAGAGAACCACTAAAGAGAAAACTCAAACTAGTAAGGGATCAAGAATGAGCAAAAATAAATAGAAAAGACACAACAAACATAAGTCAGCAAAAAACAGGTAAAACTGTAAAGTCCACAGTCAGCAGTCTGGAACTATGGAAACAGGCTGCAAAACAGAGTCCCCCATGGTGAAAGTCCATTTGCACCCTTTTGGGTATCCTTCTTTGCAAAAAAGAACTAGTGGTAAGGCCTGAATCCAAGTGAATTTTGTTTGCTCAAAGATTTTACCCATCTATGATCAGTCTCAAAAGATAAGTAGCAAATCTCCCATAGACTGCAATACAGTTGAACACTGTAGCAGGAAAAAATCAAAAGAGCCAAACAGTGATTTTCCACCATTTGGGCTCCCATAAAAATTTCTATAAAAAGTGATCAAAACATCACACGTTCCCCAAAATAGTATAGCTAAAAAGTACCTTGGACCTCACAAAAAAACGATGCACTATGTATATGACAAAATATGTTGAGTCCATGACATTTTTTTTTAGCAAAGTTTTGGATTTTTTTAAAGGGGTTAAAACATAAAAAAAATAGTATATAAATTTGGTATCCCCAAATCCTACCAACCCAGGGAATATAGGTGACATGTAATTTTGGTTGCACAGTGAATGCCATACAAACAAAGCTGTAAGAGAGTTGCACAAACACAGTTTTTCTCCAAATTCCACCCCATTCTGAATTTTATTTTTACTGTTTCCCAGTACATTGTACGGAATGTTAAATGGTACCATTACGAAGTAAAATTTGTCCTACAAACATTAAGCCCTCATATGGCTCTGTGAACGAAAAAAATAAAACAAGTTATGGGGTTTGGAACATAGGTTGTACAAAACAAAAATTGAAGGGGTTAAAACTATTTGCTCTCTCAACTTTCCTTGATGAATGGGGATGATAAAGAGTGTGTAAGTGCTGATTACTCTCTAACCCTTTCAGCATCTCTGCAACCACTTTTCCTTTGAAGCGTGTTCCTCAACATACTCCACTGTCTCAAGTAAGCCATATCTACATACAAAATCAGATATGAGCTTCTCGTTGGTCACATATGCTGTCAACTTGGCCACGCCATGCCTCTGTCCAAGAGTAAATCATATCCTCACATACTAGGACATGCTTGTAGACACCACATTTGGGTAGTTGGATATAGTCTATTTGCAATCTCTGAAATGGGTAGTCAGATCTGCACCCTGGTCATCTTCCCAGGATTGTATTTTGCACAAATTGTACATTACTCCATTCTGTTGCCAATTGTGGGAAGCCTGGTACAACCCAGAATTTGTTGACAGCAGCAATCATTCTTTGGAAACATGAGAAGGGTGATGAGACAAATTTTCTAAAACAGGATATAGAACTAGGGGTGCACACAATCAAAAATATTTATGTTTCAAAACATCATTGTCTGGCTTACAGCCAATAATGTACTGTACCTTGCTGAGGTCCCACTTCTTGGTGTTTTCCTGTTCCATTTACCATCATCATCTTCTGAACTCTCTTTTCCTGTACTCCTGTATATTTCTCTGAATTGAGCTGGCTAGACTCATAAGTGCTGGGACTGACTTGTTGCACCAATCAGCATGAGCAGACACCAATTTACCATCTCTTTGTTCAGTACAGACAGTAAAGTTGCAGTCAAGCTTTTTTCCATTCCATGGTCTTCTAAGCGCCTTCCTACTTCTTCTGAAACCTGCCTAAACCTTTCAAAATAGTCTTCCACAGGTTCTTTGCTTTCTGTTGAATATTTGACACTTTCACCCAGGATTGTAGGGGGGAGGCTTCTCCAATTTAGTTTCAGATCAGGGTGACATACTGTTATATTTTTTAGGGGTAGTTCTCTTGCTCAGAGGCGTTTGGTGGTAGAATGAGTTTTGTCCAGATAGCAGAAGTGCCAATTTGGCCGGCAGTCACTTTTATTATCTGCAACAAATACCTCTATGTGGGATTGTAACTAACTGTAATATTATACAGCTCACTTGCAAGCCCATATGAGTTGTTCCGTGGTTGGGGGACTGATAAGAGAAATCCTTTCATTTTCCCTGCTGTTGAGTGACTCTCCTGTCTGCCTGACCATTAGTGCCAGGTATGAATTGTTCTCTGAAAAGGTAGGCTGAGGCTTGAGGTGACCATTGTTCCTCAGATGTCCTAATCACCTCTTCTTTATTCATTTTGGGAGTAATCAGAAGCTCGCTCTCCAGTCCACAAAATTTTTCCCCATGCGGGGCCAGTTATATCTCTGCAAGGGGTGGGTGTAGAGTGGGGACGTAAAAGATACAACAAGTTGTTCTCTATTTCTATATATTTGAAATCATCTCTCCCTGTTCCCCCTCCTCTGTCCTGGTTGTCTGTTTCTTAACCCCCTACTGTGCAAATACCTTTAGCTCTTTGCTGCCTCTTAAAAGATTCTTTTTTTTTTTTTAAAAAAAAAACTCTCTTTTTATTTGATTTTCAAATTTTACATTTAGCAAAATACAATTTCAATTATACAGAGAAATGTAACAGGTTGCCCTGTAACTCAGAACATGGTTCACCAGACAAAGTAATTACATAAAACTTCTGAGTGACATTCAGTTGAATTCAAGGTCAAAAAATACTAACAGTATTCGAACACATCTTAATTATACTAGTAACAAACACAAGTAAAGTGGACCGGGGTATGCACCCAAAACAACCCCATTGTGTCCAACAGGGAAACTAATGAAATACTTTATGTGGTAATAGTAGAGATGTGGGAAGGGAGGGGGAGGGGGGATGTATAGGTTATATATGTACCAGGAAAAAAAAAAAAAAACAAAAAAGGCATTAGTATTTTACTGCTTTTCCAAAGCAACAGCAGGTTTATCTTTCTCAGCCATGTGAAGGGACCTCGGGCCGAGATCTTCCATACGTTAGTATAGGGAAGTCTGCTTCTGATGGGGACCCTGCGCCAGTACCGCTAACTAGATCAGAGGCCACATCTAGGCTAATCCATGTAGACCAGGTTTTCAGGAACGCATCATGAGTTCTATTTACCCAACTAAGCTGCTCTTCAAATCTCATAACTTTGTTTACAGAGCAAAACCATTCCTTGATAGGTGGAACTTCCTGTTGAAGCCATTACCTCGGTATGAGGATTTTTGCTGCCTCAATCAGAACGGTAGCTAAATTATGCTTTGAAGGTTGAAATCCCTGTGTAGGATAGGACAGCAACACGACCTCAGGAGAGAGTGTAATACGGCACCCCACTATCTTTCTAATGTGTTCCTGAATTAGCTTCCAGTAAGGTATAATTTTCTCGCAGGTCCACCAAATGTGGGACAGCGAGCCTTTGTCTTTCTTGCATCTCCAGCATTCACTGGAGGACGCCAGGTTGTGAGCATGGAGCCACTCCGGCGACCTATGCCACCTGGCTAGAATCTTGTAATGGGTTTCTTGGAGTCTTACACAAGAGGAAAAAACCATGGGAGTGCTTTAAAATAAATTTAGTTTTGTCGTCTCCTAGTTTAACCTTTAGGTCTCTTTCCCAGGATTGCAAGAAGATAGGGATATGGCTTTCAGGAGAGTGCTGAATGTACTGCTTACAGCTTCTTACTTTCCTAAAGGAAGGGATGCCACTCCGAACCCCTTTTTCAAATTCTGTGAGAGGTCTTGTGAGCGAGCCCAGCTTACTAAGTTCCAGGATTGTCTTTCTGTATTGTGTATAGTGAAGAAAGGTGAGAGGTGCGTCTGGTATTAAGTTTTTAAATTGACTCTCAGTCAGTGGCAAGCCCGCCTGGTGGAGGTCTTTTAAAGTGAATTTACACAGTTTTTTCCATAGGTCTGAGTATTCGTGTGCTTTGGGTCTCAAGCTATGGGGTGCTAGATCTGCTGGCAGCAAGGGGAAGGCATTGGGGAAAGCCTATCCCTGTTCTCTTTCCATGTCTCACAAGGGCCCCTGAGCAAGGGACAGAGACCCCCTTCTCGGATTTGTGAAATAGATGGGAACCACATTAATTTGCGGAAAGACGGGCCAGCTCTTTGTTCCGCCAGATCACTAATGATATGGCATTTGGTAGGTCTGGTGAGTGATAACCAGTTTTTAAGTTGTATGGCTCTGTAGTAAGAGTAAATATCCGGTTGCGATATTCCTCCCTCTTTTTTCTTTTTGATCAGCAAGCTATATGGGAGCCTTGGTGGTTTCGATTTCCACGAGTATGTGGAGAACAAATGTCTGACCACTTTAAAGAAACTGGTAGGTAAGTGGATCGGGAGCATTTGCATAATACACGTAATTTTAGGGACCACATAGGTTTGTAACAGATTTTTGCGGCCAAACCAGGATAAGTATGGTAGCTCATATGACATCAGGAGGTCTTTTATATCTTGAAGAAGCGTCTGATAATTTAATGGGAAAACTTTCTCCATTTTACTTGGCAGGTTCACTCCTAAATATTTAAAATGTAGTCGGTTTTCCAAATAAAGGGGGAATCTTTCTTGAGAGTGGTAGCCATTTCAAACGGGATTGAGATATTTAATATCTCTGATTTGGATGTGTTGACTTTATAATTTGATAACTCGCCATATTTGGTAATCAGGGACATTAATGCGGGAAGGCCTTCCAGTGGGTTCGTAATTAAAAATAGCACATCATCCACAAAAGCGACAGATTGTAAGGACTGTGTGCCTATGTGGAATCCTTTAATCTGCGGATTTAATCGGACTGCCTGAAGTAGAGGTTCAAGCGTGAGGACAAAGAGGGTCGGCGACAGTGGGCAGCCCTGTCTAGTGCCATTCGTGATGTCGAACGACCGTGACAGGGTGCCATTTATTTTTAAGCGAGCATTTGGCTGTGAGTACAGTGACATTATGGTTGTTATAAAAGTGTCCGGCAACCCATAGGTTGCTAGTGATTCTCTCATAAAAACCCAATCCACCCTATCAAACGCCTTTTCGGCATCTACTCCTAGTTTAGCAAAGGGGAGCGTTTTTGTCTGGCTAATGCTTGTTTTAGTCCACCTGGACTATTTAGAGATATTGCTTATGTTCATGTTATAACTCAGATTAACTTATCAAGGCATGTTTAGAAATATCAACAACATTAAAGACAATTTACAAACTGCGCATTGTAATACTCACGGCTTTCGCCTCTAAACTTATGAGCTATAGCGCATTAGACCAATCATTCACGCATTGTCCATCTTAGATTTCGGCGTCTGCTTCTTAATTCTTGGGGATCTAGGTTTGGCCGCTGACCTATACGGCAAGACAGGAAGGTCAGGCGATGTAATTCCTGCAGAAGGCATCCAAGATGGGATATCAATGGGCTCCATTTCCAGAATCGGCCACAACTCTTTCAGGTCCTACGGCGTGTGTACTGGAAATCTTCTGTTACCAAGTATTACCGACAAGCCGAAGGGGTAAAGCCACGCATATTGTATATTCCTAGCACGTAGCTCTGTCAGCAAGGGTCTCAGCAAACGTCTTTTTGCCAATATGGAGGGAGCCACATCTTGGTAAATTGCTATTTCTGCGTTCTCGATGGCAATTGCTGGTTTGTCTCTGGCTGCAGATAAAATAGCGTCTGTATCTAGGAAGGAGAGCAGCCCACAGATTACATCTCTGGGAGGCTCGCCCAGTTTGGGCTTAGGTCTCAAGGCTCTATGAATTCTTTCAATGACCACCTTGGCTGCTCTTTCCTCCCCCAGGAGATCAGAAAATAGCTTGTTTGCCGTGCTAGCGAGGACATCAGGGGTGTACGCCTCTGGTAATCCTTTAAGGCGAATGTTCTTTCGGCGGCTTCTGTTTTCCTGATCCTTAACTAGTAGTAGTGATTTGTCAATGAGCTCTCTATGCTGCTTGAGGTGGTCCGATACTGCGGCTGAGTGTTCTTTCAGCGAGGAATACGCTTCTTCTAAATTAGAGACTCTATGTCCTACCGACTTAATCTCCGATTTAATGTCAGCCAATTCAGTTAAAACCGGGCTTACTGCTTTAGATAACGCTTTCTGAATAAAAGACTTTGAGATTATCGAAGAACTTAAGCCCCTATGCGAGCTCTCTCCTGTGCTGTCAGCGTCTGAGTCCTCTTCCATCTCTTAATCTTGTCTGTTGTCAGAGGCCATCGCTACAGAGCCTGTTGGAGAGTGAGGGTGCTTCTTCGTGAGGAAGCGTTGTAAGTCCTCTTGCAGTTTAGGACATTTTGGCGTGTTGGGGAGGTCCCAACTTTTGTCTCTCCCTATTTTAACCATAATGTTGCAGAAGAATATCCAGATGTAAATAAGATGCAGGCCACACTCTACCGCACCTAGAATGATAGGCCCATTCCAGCCGTTTAGGCAATATGTGGTTGTAATAAAGACTGCAGTTTATTCACTGCTCAGCTGACTCTTCGGATCAGAGGCACTGACGTCTATCTATCAGGAAACCTCGGTTCTCTTAAGATTCCCTTGTCCACGCCTCTACCGCCCACCCTATTTGGGTGCTAGCCATGAACTTCAGGTCCTTCGTTGGGGACCTCAGCTTATCTGCGGACTGCCTCTTCTTCCTCCGTGCTCTACCTCTGAGGTGTAGCTGGCTGCGGCCTACTGGTGCCGACCGAGACTTCCGTGACACTAGACCCCGGCGCCTCAGAGCACTTCGCGGTGTAGTCTTGAGATGTCCGCCCCTCTCTCCCCTCGTAGCTTCAGGGTGCCGCTGCTGCCCCCGTTACCTGCACGGGAGAGGCGCTCGGCCCTCGCCAGACCCGATGCCTCGGATTCACGAGACCCCGCTCAGACAGCACCAGGTCAGTCGGCTCAACACTCCTCTGATAGGTAAGGCCTCAAGATGGCGGGCACCCACTCTGCGTCAGCGGCAATCCTTCCTCCTCAAACCTCTGTTTCAACTCCTCAGGAGCTTCCGCTCAATCAGCGCAGGCCGCGGTGAGATATCTTAGGGAGATCTCTGATCTTAGGCTAGGGAGCGGGACACGTTGTCTCTGCTCCTTCTAGAAGTAGCCAAGATGGCGGATGAGGGTGAGAGGCGCGAGAAGGCCTCAAATGAATCTGGTCTTAATAGGAGTCCGAGACCTCTCTAAACACTCCAGACTGGCTTACTGGGGTCTAGGGGTGAACCCCTGAGTGCTTGTGGGTTATATTAACCGAAATGTACGTAGGTGGTGCTGGATATCGTTTACCTCCCTGAGGAGCTGAGAGATGTACGTCTGCTCCCTTCTCCAGCTGGCCACGCCCCCCTCTTAAAAGATTCTATAGTCCATCTATTCCAATCTGCTTTCTCATTTGGCTCTGTGAGTTCTGTTTTACAATTTTTATATAGATCATAAATATTTGCTGAACCACGTTCCATACTGCAAAATTCCAAATGGGGAAATCTACTTTCCTGATATGATAACAGACAGTAAAAAATCCCAAAGAGAATGTCCTTTAATACAGTATTATTTTATGTATCAGTGTATTTTATGTATCAGCAGTATGATTTTTCATGGGAATCAAGCCATCTGCAGCTTTCAGGACATGCCCTTCAGTGTAATATTGTGCAGATCTAAGCCACCATACACAGGACCTGTCTAGCCATAGACCAAGAGGCAATCAATGATTGTTTTCATTGCAGCAATGAAGGAATTCTCCAAAGGCCAAGCAGAAAATAGTTCTGAACCCCTGCAACATGCCTCGGCAACCCCCAAAAGACATTGCAACCAATTTCTCTTAACCTTCTGCGATTTTTTACTAAACCAAATAAAATACAGAAGAGACACATGTCTTGTGAGTCACTGACATTCTGGTGCCAACTAACAGCCTCCCAGCTAATAGCCAGTGGCAATGGACACCTTACAGTGCTGTTGTCATATATAGTATATATTGTAAGCTTATGTGGGCTGGAACATAAGGGATATCAGTGATGGTGGAAATAAGGGATGGATGTGTTATTCATCACTGCAAGATACAGGGAAGCTTGCAATACAGCTAGGAGTAGGAGAATTAGAACACAAAATAGTCAGATTTAATCAATTACAGGCAGATTAGTGATAGAAATCATAGACAGGCGAGAGGGAGAATATATGTTCTTTGTGAGCCTGACTGCAGCAGTAATACAGACAAACAAAGAACAGTTAACCTTATCATTGCCAATACTCTAATTTTGTCAGTCTGTTTTGCAGCAGCATGCGAACTGCTGTTCTAACAGCAAAACATTGATTCCCCTTATGTCCAACAGCAGCACAATATGGGGTATCTCTGCCCCCTGTGTGCTGGTAGGACAGGCGGAATTTTTAATTTACATAATTAATTAAATGATACTCCCCTATAAGAGGCCAAGGAGACCTCCACTCACTGTGTTTTTTTCTGTCCTGTGTGTTGGACAGGTGAAGGGAGGCTCTTTGTCCTCCCATTTTTTCCTAAGGATTTGGGGGTTTTCTCCTCTTTCAGCTGTTCATCTTTTTCCTTGGGAGTTTTTTACTCATAAGGCTTCCTTGTTTCTCCCTGCTGCGCTCTCTGTCTGTGGCCATTCTGGGCTGGGTGTGCCTGCCCTTGTCTGATCTCAGGTCAGATGTTTGCAGCTGGGCAGGCTGTGCATTCAGTATGTGTCAGTTTCTGAACTTGGAGGCTTTATTGCAGGGTTAAAATAAACCTCTCTGCATCTCCTGCCTGGTTGAGCTCTTCAGCAGAGCTTATGCTTCAGGTGTTTGTGCTCAGTTTAAACTGATGACAGCGTCTCAGACACAAATTCCCTTCACTGCCTTTCTGTTGCAGTTATGGTTCTATTCCAGTCTGCCACAAAGACACACCGCACTTCCTATAGCAGTGGAATTAAAGCGAAGAGGGAGAGAGAGGTTTTTTAATCCGGGGAAAGTGATTTTGTCACTTCAGGTTCTGGAACCTTTTTTGCAGGTCCTGTTTCCTGGATCCCTTTTTTCTGTTACACTTCTGTAGCCTTTTCCCAGTAGCGCTGGATTGCGCTGACAGACTAGTTTAGGCCATTCTCTATACCGCTGTAGCAGTATTAAAAACACTGTTGGTAAGTATGGTCTTCTCCATACTTATTTAAACCTTCTTCCTAAGTTTGTCTCTCTGATAGGCTGTACATTTTTGTATGTTACTGTTCTGACTGCTTTCGGTGGCAGCGGCGACTTAATGAGGGAAGGGTCCTCTAAGATGAAACATTTCGCTTATACAGAGTGCGACATCCCTCTGCCTGATGGTACAATTACACTCGCTTTCGCCAATGCCGTGGGACCCCATCTGAGGATTCGTCCATTCGTGACGTAATTGTGTGGGTCAAGGAGCAGGATAGAAATCCGGAACTTGATTTCTTAAGAAGCTTCGTACTAAGAGACATCCTCAGTCAGTTCCATCAGAAGAGGAATTTCACATACTCAATGTGATGCACTCGTGTGATGAAGACACTTCACTAAATCCCAGCAGGCCTCTTGGTAAGGATGCCTAGGCTGCTGAAGTCCATCTGGTCAGGCGACCGTGATGTTGACACTTCGTTAAATCCCTGCAGGCCTCTTGGTAAGGGTGCCTAGGCTGCTGAAGTCCATCTGGTCAGGCGACCGTGATGTTGAACTTGGGGAAGCCTGTAGTTCCACCTATAGGGGGCCAATGGCGCGACACTGGATAAAGCATTGACATGCTCAGGCTTCTGTGGACATCGCCTCCAATGAGGTAGCGAATAAGAGAGTATCTAGCAGAAGTTTCCGTATACCAGATCAAGATGCCTGCCAAATCTAGGGCCTTCTCTACAGTTGCTAGAAGGCCATTATGGTTGAAACCTCGGGGAGCGGACAAAGCGTTTAAGTATAACGTATGCTCCCTACCCTTGAGCTGGGTTAACATTTTAGCAGAGGCCTGTACGACATCATGGAAGGTCTTGTGATTAAAAGGTTAAGTGCCTTCCGCAGTTCTTTAAAGGGAAGGCAGGACCTTCTGGCCGGGGCAGAAGTTATCAGCGCAGCCGCCTCAATCTACGTTCTAATATCAAAGGCGTGCTAGATATCAGCCCAGAGGGGCTGGACGTAAGTTCACCAAGGAAGGGGACAGAAAGAAGCCTGGCTTTGACGCCAACTTTTCGCCTCCTGTGGCGGCAAGTACTCTTGTTGGGGGATGTCTCTCCCATTTTTTCTCTTCTGCTGCAGAAGATCCAAGAACTTTGGTCTTGCAGATACTGTAAGTACAGCGGGGTTATGCGAACGAATTCTTCGCCCACCACAAGACAGATTCTCGCAACCCGTTCTGTTCCTGCACTGGAGCAAGGATCTGCAAGGAGACTGTATTTTTTTCCCCATGTTTGTGTGGGTTTCCTCTGGGGTCTCTGGATTCCCCCCATACTCCTAAAACATACTGATAGGGAATGTGGATTGTAAGTCCTATACTATATGGGACAGTGCCCTATATCTGTCAATGTCTGTAAGGGCACTACGGAATATGTTGGCGCTATACAGGTTATCATATCTTCTCAAGATGCTAAGGGTCTGAAATCATAGCCCTCTGAGTCTTGACAAGAGGATCAGACTTTCTCCCAGAACCCGTCCTTCTCTCAATTGGTGATACACCTGAAAGTCGGATGTCCACGGTCCAACCTCTTTGGACCCTGTTGACCGATGCATCCTTTTCAGGATGAGGAGCCCATCTGTACGAGAAAACCGTACAAGGAGTCTGGAGCAGGCTAGAAAGGATGACATCATCCATCTGGAGGGAACTCAGAGCAGTTCACCTGGCACTCCTCCATTCTTCTCCTCTTCTCAGAGGAAGAGCTGTCAAAATCCGGTCCGTCAACATGGTGACTGTAATAAACAGGAAGGCATCAGATAATTCTCCCTCCTCAGGAAGGCAGGTCTGATTTTCACCTGGGCAGAGAAAGATCTGACCTATCTCTCCGCAGTTCACATCAAGGTTTCCTTGAACATAGTAGCGGATCAGTTGAGTCGGGGTCTTACCGTATCAGGAGAATGGTCTCTCAATCAAGAGTGTTCCGCCAGATCACCCTGAAGTGGGGTCTTCCAGAAGTAGACCTTATGGTGACCAGACTCAATGCCAAGGTAGAGACGTTCTGCTCACTACATCAGGAGGACTATCCCTTGGCAGTGGATGCCCTGTCCATCCCTTGGAGGTTCAGGCTGGCGTACATCTTCCCTCCACTTTCCATGATACCAAGGGTATTGATGAAAGTCAGACAGGACCAAGCCTCTGTGATAACCAAAAAGAGCTTGGTGTTCCCAACTCATGCTCATGAGTCGAGGGATCTATTAGAGGCTTCCCCCAATCCAGAACCTGGTTTCCTAAGGAACTCAGAAATGCCAGGATCTGAGGAGATTCAACCTGACAGCCTGAAGGTTGCTCAGTCCCTAGTGGACTGTCAGAAGTCGTCCTGAAGACCTTTTTTTCTGTGCAAGAGCAGAATCCACCAATAAAAGATACCTAAGCATAGGTATTGTCTTCAAGGAGTGGTTCAAGTGGTTCTCCAGACAGGAAGTGAACAGTTGGAATCCTTCTACGAGAATTATTCAGAATTTTCTTCAGGACCGCTTGGATAAGGGCCTTTCCCCTGCCACACTAAAGGTACAGGTTTCAGCCCTATCCACCTGCTTAAGCAAAAGATTGTCTCAGAACCCCTTAATTCCAAGAATTTCTTAAGGGTGCTATGAGACTTAGGTAAATAGTTGCAGCTTCCGTTCCACTCTGGGATCTATCCACAGTTCTTTCTGGCCTTTGCGGCCCGACATTGGAACCATTTGAGAAGGTGGATCTTAAGTTTCTGGCTTGCAAACCACCTTTTTGCTAGCTATCACCTCAGCCAAAAGAATACGAGAGTTGCAGGCTTCTTTTCTGAAGAGCCATATATTTTTTTTTTTCATTAGGGTCCAGCTCAGATTTCTTTCTAAGTTTAACCCTAAGGTGCCCTCTTGGGCTAATATTAACCAGGTGGTCTCCTTACCAGTTTTCTTTCCCAGCTCCTTCCTCCAAGGAAGGGGGAAAACTCCATACTCTGGATATAGCATGGTGTCTCCAAAATTTATCTTCTGCGTACATAGTCCTTCAGAAGATTGGGAAACCCACTTAATTTAAATTTCTTTTGCTCGGGTTATGCCCAAGTTTATCAAAGGGCTGTGTCGGCCTCCTGGGCTGATAGTCGGTCTTGCTTTTTGAGCAGTTTGTGCAGCTGTTTTTGGTCACCACCAACTAACCTTTGTTAAACACTATCAGTTAGATGTCTGTAGTTCAGAGGCTACTGCCTTTGGACATTCATATGGTACTGTAGTTAGTGAGAACCCTCCCTAGGGGATCTACTTGCTACGTCCCCATATTGTGCTGCTGTTGGACGTAAGGGGAATCGTTGATTATGTAGATAATCTGTTTTCCCTTAGTCCGAACAGCAGCACAAGCTTTCCCCCTTTAGGAAGGATTGTTGTTTTTTTCTTTTATTCTTTATAACTAACACAGTGAGGGGAGGTCTCCCTGGCCTCTTATCTGGGAGTATCATTTAATTAATTATGTAAGTTAAAAATTCCGCCTGTCCTACCAGCACACAGGGGCAGAGATATCCCATATTGTGCTGCTGTTCGGACTAAGGGAAAACAGATTATCTACATAATCAACGATTCTGCCTGTGCTAATCTGAAAAAATTTTCGTTATTTTAAGGGATTTTTTTTTTAATGCTCACCCAATAAACAGTATGACAAAGCCTGCTAATCTGAAAAAAAAAATCTCTGTTATGCTGCCACAGCTACCACCAAATGAGCCAGACATGTCCTGAAGCCTGGTCCATCATATTATTCCATGCGTACTGCCACTCATGTTGTCACTGCTACTACCACTCTGCGAGACATGTCCTGCAGCCTGATCCATCACGTTCCACTATACCATACTGTTGGTTCCACAGTGTCGGTATCAAAAAAAACAAACCATTTTGATTTCACATCTGCTTTTTTTTTTTTTTTTTTATTCTAGCCAATCCTTTTTTAACTAGGCTCACAGTCCCAACTTTGTCTCCCAAATAACAACAAGCCTGTAGCACTTACAAGTCATCAAAACTGGCTAATTTATCTATAAAACCATTGTTTTTACAATAATACCGCCATGAGTGTCTGAAAAACCACAGGGAGGCATCTTTTTCAAAAAAAAAAAAGGCTAACTTTGGAGCCTTTCAAATGTTAAAATGCGTAAAAGCAAGTGTCAGCACAATGTATAGTTAAACTCAGAGTTTGTATCGTCTGCTTACCATCTGTTTTACTATAGACATACATGTCACGTCACTTTGAGATAGAGAGAGCTACAAGATGGATAGATAGGTTCCTAGGAGCCCTGACAGTATTATACAATTTAAGCCAATTTAAAGGGGATCTGTCACCAAATAGAACATTTTAAATAAAATACATAATTTGATTCTTGCTGTTCCCTTCATCTATTTGGTGTTTTTCTTTTTAAAATCCGTCCACCCTTTCAAAATGTTTTTTTCTGAGAAAATAAAAGATCCTGCCCACATGGAGAATCAGAGCTAGTTTACATATGATCTTCCAGGGGCCGTATCTTTTGAATCCAGATCCTGCAGTGCCAGACGTGTCCCCCTGCTTAAGCCAGTACATATCCGGGCCCGTCTGAAGTTTGCTAGTGCACATTTGGATGTTCCAGAAGAGTATTGGGAGAATGTCATATGGTCAGATGAAACCAAATTAGAACTGTTTGGTAGAAACACAACTCGTCATGTTTGGAGGAGAGTGAATGCTGAGTTGCATCCAAAGAACACCATACCTACTGTGAAGCATGGGGGTGGCAACATCATGCTTTGGGGCTGTTTCTCTGCAAAGGGACCAGGACGACTGATCCATGTACATGAAAGAATGAATGGGGCCATGTATCGTGAGATTTTGAGTGCAAACCTCCTTCCATCAGATGAACTTTTGTTATTGACCAAATACTTATTTTCCACCATAATTTGCAAATAAATTCTTTAAAAATCAGACAATGTGATTTTCTGGATTTGTTTTCTCATTTTGTCTCTCATAGTTGAGGTCTACCTATGATGTCAATTACAGGACTCTCTCATCTTTTTAAGTGGGAGAACTTGCACAATTGGTGGCTGACTAAATACTTTTTTTCCCCCACTGTAACTATAAGGGAGGATTCATTAGGGGGAATTAGGACAATAGGGGGGTCATTTATATAAGGGGGCATTATGAACATAAGTGGGGTCATTTATTTAAGGGCTAATAGGGGGAATTATGAATACAAGGGGCAGGTTATTTATAGAAGGGGCCATTAGGGGGCATTATCTATATAAGGGGTCATTAAGGGGCATTTTGAACATAAGGGGGGACATTTATGTAAGGGGTCATTAGATGGCATTATGACGTTAGGGGGGTCATTTATATAAGGGGTAATTTATATAAGGGGCATTATGAACTTAAGGGGCATCATTTATCTAAGTGGTCATTAGGGGACATTATGAATAGAAAGAAACATCATTTATATAAGGGGGTCATTAAGGGGCAATATTTATGTCAGGGGGAATCAATGGCATAATATAAGGGGCAATTAATTTAAGGTTGCACTTCGGCTTTATTAAAGGAGTTTTCCAGTTAATTTTTATTAATTATCATCAATAAGAGATAAGTGAATCCCCACTGATCAGCAGTTTGAAGGGGCCATGGTGCCTTTTTATATCATACGCTGTCTGTTTATAGTGACCGTGTGATGTAATTACAGCCTTGTCACATAGACGTGTATAGGATGAGGCTGTAGTTACATGACATGGCCACTATGAGATGAATCACACTATGTAAACAGAGAAGGGGTCATGGCGCTTACACAAGTACCATGGCTTACACAAGTTCATTCAAACAGCTGATCCTGGGGGTCCCGGATGATGGAACGCCACTCTTTTTTATTGATGACCTGGAAAACATGTTAATTAGGAAACACCTGGGACATTATTAATAAGGGGCACTATTTAAAGGGGGTACACAGGGAAGATGCACTTGGGGGTATTATTCATTATGGGGGTTATAGTATATATTTTATAATTGGGGGTAACAGCAGGATGGGTGTGCAGGTGAGGACAATGTGGGTCAGGTGCCTGGAAAAGTGAGGAGCCAAAGAAGTCTGTGCTGCAAACTTTACAGAGACTGGAAGAAGTGGTCATGTCTGTCCAGATCCAAATATATGGAGGAAATTCTCCAGGAAGAAAAACAAGGGTCAATAGTGCTGGTCCAGATGACTAATTTTATTGGCATACACACAACGCGTTTTGGGCGAACACAGGCCATTTCTCAAGTGCAAATATGTTAGCATACAACATTACAAACTCTCCACATATTTAAAGGCAAAAAAAAAAAAAAAATGTCTGGTAAACCTCGCCCACAGGGTCAAGGGGGAGGGGCTACAGGGTCAAATAGTAAATAAATGTAAACAATCAATATAATATGACGTACAGTATGGGTCACTGTTGATGAGCAAGGATACTCAAGTTAAAATATGATAAGAAATGAGGAATAATAGTGGAAGAAAAGAGCACACCCTCTGTTCTGCAGATCAGGAATGAGCATGGAGACACAGCTACCAACTGTGTTGGCCTCAAGCCAACACATGTGCACTAGGGACTGGAGTATATGTATTTACTGCACATGTGTGGGCCTGCGAACCAGCAGGGATGCCGGCACAAAGTGAAAGTAAAAACGATCGTGAGTCGGCTATGTGAGACTTCGTCACGATCGTGTTAGGACATATGCGCAGCGGAACTGATGGGGAACTGAAGCGATCCAGATGGAAGAGAAGGGAATGTGAACAATTAGTCAAAGGCGTCACCTGTAAGTCATTAAATGTTACTGCCCTGTATTTACCTAAATCGTCTGTACAGCCCTGTGTAGAGCCGCTATCTACCACTATATGGTCCCCGTATAGTGATAATAGCCATATACCTAAGTTGGGGGCCCTCTTGCAAGTGTTTTCCCCTCCTATGCTGGACCCCTAGCTACGCCTCTGAACTACCCCTCATATGTTACAGTGCTCCTATTACCTGTTGGGCACTATTATCTAATGTGGGGGGACCTATTACTTGTAGGGAACTATCAGGGCCTGTTCATGTGGCAAAATATAAGGGAAATTAAGGCAGACTTCCGCCTCAGATTCCCTCCATTTTCTGGCCCTCTGCCTCCCCTCCTTTCACTCAGATGAATGGAGCTAATGAGTGGAAAGGCTTGTGCTGTGAGTTCTGCGGCTGATCAGCGGCAGAATCCACAGGAAGATTGGATGCTATTTTTTTTTTTCCCATTCGAGGGAGCATTCTAACAGGGGGAGTTACCATTTTAATGTTTTGCTTCACACAGCAGATAACCTAGAATCGGCCCTATTTTTAACTAATCATTCCTGAAGTACCCATCACTAATGGGCAATATATGCCCTGTATGCCTTTACTACAGTAATATTTGGTGGAGGTATACGTAAAGTTATACGTTAGGTAGCCTCCAAACAAATACTTCCAATGGACACTGTAAAACTCAGCTTGAAAGTACTAATATTGAAACCATTGCCTATCAATAATCACTGTATGTACTGATATAAAGTGGACTGAGGAGCAGCGAAGATCAGAAAAAGAGAACTGAAGGTTGCACTGGTATTGATTCAAAATGACAAGCTGCAGAAAATCAGTATTAAGAGAAAGTGGTGTTTTTAGAGGCAAGCTTAAAGAGCACGTTCATATATAGGCCTTCATATACAGATAGCTTTCAATCATTGAGCACAACCACCCTTCAGGTCCATAAGCTGTAAATATGAGAAAAATTTCCATCAACATATCTACACTGCAGGGTAAATGTATTATTATGACATACAGGTCATAATTGATAGTAGAATAATGTTGTACCGTGTTAGCCATTGAAAGTAGTGGAAGAGTGAAGAAATCAGGCGATACCTTTTAGAGGCTAACTGAGCATATTTAATCTGATGAAGGAAGCTAGTCTCCTGAAAGCTTACTTATAAATATACTCAGTTAGCCTCTAAAAGGTATCGCCTGATTTCTTCACTCTTCCAATACAGGTCATAAGGCATGGTTTGCAATCCAATATTAAGTAATGACCATAGCATCAGTTCTTCTCTGTGATGTCCAGGGATAGGAGTTGGTAAACTGGCCATACAGCACAAGTCAAGGTTGGCCAGACCAGATGATATCATCAGGAACACACAAACTAATATGTTTTGGGGCACATTGAGAACATTTCAACATGCCATTTCCTTTATTCTGCCAATGGGATAAGCCTCTTGTCTGTACATGCAACTTTATTCATGTGGACTTGGATGTGTTTTTACCTTTACTTGCACATAACCTAGCAGTGAAGTAGCTATTACTTCAACCTGGATTGCCATACCCCTTCTTAGCTCATTGTACCATTATATAAACGGTGCCAAACCAGATTCTTCTCGGGTTACATGAAGTGCATTCATTTGTATACATGGTAGCGTGTGAAAGTAGACTGAAAGGTCAGAGAAGTCAGGAACTGTTCAAGCTAAACATATAAAGAAGTTGAAGGTGTACTAATATTACACTGGAAACAGTGATACATTTAATTATGTGCAAAACAATTGTAAGAATAAAGGAAATCTGATTCTTGCACAGAAGGTTGTATTGTAACTTGCTAGTTCTGATCAGAAAGTATATTCTTCAAGTGAATTGCAACACTCCTCTTAAAGGTGAAATATCATCCAGATATATTTTTCTTATACATTTCAGCTAACAGCATAATAGACAAGATGAAATGTAAAGGTATGAATGATGAAATGCTATACGCTTATACTAGGTTCACACTAACGTTCATGTTTCCTATCTTTGGGTCCGCTTGTGGACCTGAAAAACAGAAACCCAGTCCACTTACAAAGCGGTTACCCTTGGAAACCCGTGGATCCCATAGACTATAATGGGGTTAACCAGGTTTCCGCCCAAAAAATGGGGAGAGAAAAGTCCTGTTTGCAGGACTTGTCACGCCGCATTTCTCAAGCGTAATGGGGAACGTTATCTCAGAACATGGAGTGAGCGCTAGTGTGAACCTAGCCTTAGAATACATTCTCACTACAATATGACTGTAATTTCATAGGTGAGATGGCTACAGATTGATGCTTCTTGAAGTAAGTACAGCATTCCAGTAGACACTGTTAAATGGTCTACATAATGTGTAGTACTGCTCTGTACCACTGTGTATATAGTTTGTATGAAATTTGTGTGTTTTCCCTTAAGAGGGGCTGTACCACTGTAAGTGGAGGGGAACTGAGCTTTTGGAGCCAGCAAGTTCAGAAGTGTGGGAGGAGACAATCTTTACCTAGCTTCCAGAGGGTAATGGAGTATTCTTTTAGCTTTTTCAAGGTGGAAGGTTGTAGCAGTGTGGATCTAGAGCTGAACTACTGTAACTGCATTGTGAGCCTGAGACTGGGAATAAAAGGCTGTTTAAGGCTATGTCCCCATGTTGCCGAAACGCAGCTTTTTTTGTTGCAGATTGTTCTGCGGTTTTTTGAGCCAGGAATGGATTTAGCAGCAGGTAGAAGTATAAGTACTTCCTATATATTTTCCATTCCTTTTGTAGACATTCTTGGCTTTGGCTCAAAAAACCACAGCAAAATCTGCAACAAAAAAAGCTGCGTTTCCGCAACGTGGGGCCGTAGCCTAAGACAGGAAGAGGCATTTTAGAGCTAAAGGTCAGTAAAGTGAGAGTCTGAGGAAAAGTGGAACAAGGGCTTCAGAGTTTTGACCCTACCTGAGCTTGAAAGATTCAAATGCACCACACAAACTCACCAATACTCATAGTGGACCTCTGTTTAATAGAACTGTACCTCCTTTATCTGGAAGCTGTTAGTTGCCTTACCGCATTGTTTTGCCAGTATTTGTGACTTGCTTCCTATAACCTCAAGTTTCCTGAGTCTCATTTCCTGCGACAACATCATGGGCACTCCAACCATCATCTGACTTCACTTGCAGATATGCAGATTTTTGCAAGACATCTGAATGGGACTTGCAGAAATCCATGTGCATGCTGCAGGAACAACCTCATTCATAAGTATGAAATTGTTATTTGAGTAATTTCTGCTGCATTTGGATAAACCCTTAACCTGGTCATACACCATAACCACTTGTAATAGTGGCTATTAAACTCCATTCCATCAACATATCCATTTCACTCAACTCAGTGCCCATTTTAAACTTGTCGAGGGAGGGAGAGGGAATATCGGCTAATATCTTTGATGCTACTAATCTAAAAAAGAGGAAGAAATTAAGCGGACTATCATTTGTTATAGGCTTGGACTCTTCTCCTGTTGTCATTGTATATAAACAGAAAGGCCACATTATTAGTGCAGCATAAAATCAGTTGAGCAAGTTGTGTAGATCAGTGTGAATACACAATAGAATGGGAAGTTGTGATGTCAGTGTGTGAAAGATCCTCAGTGCGCCAACACCGCTGTGGCCACCCCTGAGTCTTCTTTCATATAAAAACCACACTCACCGCCAGTGAGTGCCGGGTCCACAAGATAAATACAAGACAAGCTTTCTAAATTTTATATATTTATTAACCCCTAAATGGGTCGGTATTAACATCTAACACATGCCGTTCAGAACAGATATGCAGATATATGCAAGCATTAACAGTTACTAGTTACAAGATACAGTGCAATGAAATAAAAGGGACTAAAATTTAAATAATTACTTTACCACGCATCTCCTTGATGTGGCTCTATAGTCCAACACTCACACATGCTCTGTCATGTGTGAATAACCAGTGGAGGCTTGTTAGCATGTGGCATTAATACAATAATCCAGCCTGCATGCTCTTCACATTGATCTGTCTGTAAAAACTCTGTAGTCTGTGATGGTCTCAGCCCAATCTCCATAGCATAATCTCCTCCACTGACCTCTTACCTCATCTTTTATACCCTTTATGCCACCTCCCAGAATGAGGTCATCGGCGGCAGCAAGTCTGATTGAATAATGCACTCAAGTCCAGATTCTTTGTATTGAGCGGAGACCAAGTGAAATGATACAATGTTATCAGCCATATCTGATCTACCAGTGCAGACTGGACAATGCATGTTTTTGTTTGATCACTCAGGGCTGTGTAGGAATACAATGGAGCCCTGCTGGGATGGATACAAAGCCCTATTGTTACAATGGTGCTACTACTGCCAATATACACCTAGGCTTATAGCTGCGCACATTATGAATAAATGCAGGTACGCTACCCAGAGACCAAAATACAGCTCTGAGTTATAGCCATATTTAAGCAGAATCATCACACAGTGACTTTAAACAAAACCTGTAAGGGGATTTGGCACCCAATCTACTGTGAAAGAATTCATCTTGGGTTTTCTCCCCAGCAACATCTCCACACTTCTGGTCCTGGCAATTTTTTCCTTAAACACAGCAAAATTATATTAAAGAAAATAGAGTATATAGCAAGTTGGTGGAATTAATTCATAGCTTTCACAAAGACGACATTTGAAGCATAGCTTACCAATTGGATCAAATGGCTTCCTTAGACATCACAGTAGACACTTGCTGAAATAAGCCACTCATAGGACACAGGCTAGACAGACAAGCCTGCTCTGTGTAAAATGAAGTTTCCCTTTAACCCTGATT
Organism: Leptodactylus fallax; assembly: GCA_947044405.1. Taxonomy (NCBI): domain Eukaryota; kingdom Metazoa; phylum Chordata; class Amphibia; order Anura; family Leptodactylidae; genus Leptodactylus; species Leptodactylus fallax. The sequence goes on from CAMRHE010000024.1 coordinate 9,810,807, forward strand.
TTTCAAGTTAAGTTATAGGTAGTCTTTTTACCTTGTGAGCAACACACACAGACGCTTAAAGCTTTACTATGTTTGTAGGGATGCTTGATACCTGTGTTTTTATGCTATATATTCTCAAGGGTGATTCTATTGCTTTACAATTTTAAGTATATTTTCAAACAATTCATAATAGTTCAGTAAATGTGAAAGTCATCACTGTCTTTGTGACCATTGTGGTGCCAATCCCACAAATCCACAGTACCTGAAAAAGAAGTCAGCATCTCAGAAGCTTCTTTGTAAGGCTAAGGCACCATGTAGCGGGCTGCAGCCAAAAAGGAGGGGCAAAAACACATCAAGTTTTTTTCTGCAGCGCTTTTCACAAAGTCTGCAGAGGAAAACTGCTGTGAAAGCATTTTTTTTCTTTCCCTTTTATACCTATAGAAAAAATGCCAGTGTTTCCATAGGTATAGTTGACATGCTGTGATTTACAAAAACGCAACAGTTTTTGAAATCACAGCATTTCTGCTTCAGATATTTTACTTCAATATGTGGATGGGATTTGCCAGAATCCCATGCACTTTGCAGGTACTGTAAAACACTGCAGCCAAATCGTGACTTTTATGCTACATGGGGTCCCAGCCTAAAACTGCTATTTGTTTTGTATTAATACCCATACAGAAAAGTATGACTTTTTTGGCATAACATTTAACCTTTTTAAGCATACTTTAAAAAAGCAAATTGTTTTGCTGAAATGTTGCACTTTTCTATATGGATGATATTTCATATTAAATAGGAATTCTTTCATTTAGATGCTTCTTTATTATACACTGTAAATAAATCGCTAAATATTACACTATGTTACAAAAGTTACTTTTTACTAAGATATGACAATTATTGTATGTTTAACCCCTTCTTGCCTCAGCCATTTTTTCGATTTTCGTTTAAATCTCTGCTTTCCAAAAGCCATAAAAACCTTTTTTTGTTTTTCCGCTCACAGAGCCATAGGAGGGCCTAATTTTTGTAAGACAAATTGTATTTTATAATGGTACCATTTACTGTTGTTTCTTGCAGGTTTCATTTTTATGGCATTCACTGTGCAGCCAAAATGACATGTCACTATATTCTGTGGGTAGGTATGATTACAGCAATACCACATCTTTTTTTGCGGGGTCAGATGTAGTTTTTATTTACAGTATACCATTTGGGGGAATGTCTATTGTTTTGATCGCTTTTTATCAAAATTTTTATGGGAAGTGAAATGGCGAAAAAACGCCAGTTTGCTTTTTTTGATTTGTTTCCCCGCTACGGCTTTCACCATATGAGAAAAATATTTCTAAATGTATGTAGACCAGGCGCTTTCAGACACTGGGATAGCTAATGTGTATGTATTTTACTTTATTTATTTACTCTTATATGCAGGGCCAGTGTCAGCACTGCCTCACGTTTATAAATAGTGTGTGTGTGTACAGTATATATTTGTGCATATATTGTTAATTCAAAGTTCTGTGCTTATCACCAGAAGCTGTGGGCTCACTCCAAACTTGCCCTCCACTTATCTCTGTGGCACTGTAGCTTCTAGCTTAGCACCCTAATGTGGTTCTTCTTCTCCAGACCAGCGCAAATACATTGTTCTCTGGCAGCTTTAATTTCATTAATACCTGGAGCACCAAGTTCAGGTATGTATTACCAGTATGGGATTGAACTTCCTACACAGGACCTTCGGTAAGGGTAAGTTCACACATAAGAATTTGGCACTGAATTTGACATGGATTTTGACACGGAATCCGCCTTAAAATCCGACTGAAATCTGCCTCCCATTCATTTCAATGGGAGGCAGTAGCAGATTTTTTCATCTAGTGGAAAAATAAGTATCCTGCTCATTCTTTAGGCAGAATCCGCCTGAGAAATTCAATTTAAATGAATGGGAGGTGGAAAATATATTTTTTCCATTGGCACCGAGTTAGATGTGGAATTTGTCAAAATCCACTAGCAGAATTTTAGCCTTCCCAATAAAGGCAAAATACAGCGACACTCTTCTCCAAATTCTGCTCCAAGTTCCACTTCAAATTCAGCATCAAAATCTTTGTTGTTTTTGTCAAGCAGAATCTGCTTCAAATTTCTGAAGCAGAAATTTTCTGCTTGGCGGAATCTGCTCCCAAATCCATGGAAGATTCCTCCGTGTGAACATATCCTAATGTGTGTGTGTGTGTGTGTGTGTGTGTGTGTGTGTGTGTGTGTGTATATATGTATATGTATATACACACTGGAGAGCCACCCAAAAACAGGGTTGAAAAGGACCTTGACCACACCCATACCTGGGGCCCAACTCCAGAGAGAGTGCACACAGCAGAAGAGTGCTGCTGATGACCTGCAGGGAGCAGATGGACTGTGGACCAGTTGGAAACAGACAGGTGGTCTGTCCCAAGAGGACTGGATTCCAGAAGGGACTTGGTTAAGCTCAGTGTGAGCCAGACTGCTGAGAAGAAACCTGTGTAAAGCATCTCGCCCTCAGAAGTTAGTCAGGGTTCAAGAAGAGAGGTATTGCCCTGTGTGTGGGCTAGGCTGTTTTGTTACTTTTGTTCCTGTTACCATTTACGAGCTGAATAAAGCGATTTCTTTTGGATTGCCATTACCTGCTATGCTGTTTATTTGGCACTCAGCACCACAAACATCTCTGTTAAGTCCAGGAAACTACTACCTTTGATGCTAAACTACCCCCAATTGTCACAATATATATATTGTCCAAGAAAAAAGGCAGCACTCCAATAGTATCAAACAAAACTGGTGAAGTTTACTTCATCTGTAAGCGACGTTTCACCTCCATTGAGCCTTTGTCAAGCTTGACAAAGACAAAGGCGCAGTGGAGCTGAAACGTCACTTACAGACTTCACCAGTTTTGTTTGATACTACTGGAGTGCTGCCTTTTTCCTTTGATATTTACGTGAAGCTGTTACCATTGGCTCTGGGCTGAGCACCCGCCATTATCCTGGTGCTGCTGTAGACTTTCTTCATAAATAAATAAATAAATGCCAAATGCCAGAATAATGAGAGAGAGAATTTTTTTAAAACATTTTTATTACTTTCTGCAAAGTCAAAAATTTACATACATTTCATTAGTGTTTGGTACCATTACCCTTAGACGGTATGACTTGGGTCAAACATTTGGGATATCCTTCCACAATCCTTCTCACAACAGTTGGTAGGAATTTGGGCCCATTCCTCCTGACAGAACTGGGCTAACTGAGCCATGTTTGTATGCCGCCTTGCTCGCACCTGCCTTTTCATCTTTGCCCATAAATTTTCAATAGGATTGAGATCAGGGCTGTGTGATGGCTACTCCAAAACTTTGACTTTGTTATCCTTAAGCAACTTTGTAACCAGTTTGGCAGAATGCTTTGGGTCATTGTCCATTTGGAAGACCCATTTGCACCCAAGCTTTAACTTCCTAGCTGATGTCTTGAGATGTTGCTTCAGTATAGCCACATAATGTTATTTCCTCATGATGCCATCTATTTTGTGAAGTGCACCAGTCCCTCCTGCAGCAAAACAACCCCAAAATATGATGCTGCCACCCCCTTGTTTCAGAGTTGGCATGGTGTTCTCAGGCTTGGCCATAATGACCATTGTTACATTTGGAGGAAAAAAGGAGACGCTTGCAAGTCTGAGAGGTGCAGCTGCTAAGAACAACTGGTCTTCACTACATGTTGCACTGCATTCAGGTCTTCCCTTCCCAGGATGGATGATCACACATGGTTTCAGGCACCATGCTTACTTTAGAAGCACAATGATAGCTTCGACCAGTTCTCATTGAAGTTACTGGAACCCTCATAGCAAGTAGTGAGTTGCATTAATCACTCACCACTCTGTTCCCCACTTTCTCTCTGTTCCAAGTGCTGACTACACAGTAGAGTAAGCATGGAGCAGAGTTGTGAGTGATGAATGCAGCTCACCAGTAACTGCAATTAGCATCTAGTACAGAGACTGATAGAAGAGCTCACTGTGCTTCTAACCTAAGGATGGTGCCCATGGCCATGCACAGTGACACGCCCGAGGAAGGGGGCACCTGAATGCAGCGTGGCATGTAATCTAAACATAACTGGATGTGGGGGTACTGTGGAGGGCATTCATTTACATGTGGGGGCATTATAATATACGTGAAGGCACTGTAATGTAGGGGCCATTATGTTAGATGTGGAGACACTGTGGGGGACATTGTTACAACTTGGGGTACTGTGGGGCCATTATTTTACGTTCGGGGGCCATTATGTTACATGTGGGACCCATTGCATAACTGTTATAATTCATTTATGAGAGATTACTACTTTGGGGGTACTCAGTTTGGACTTTATTCTTTTCTGTCATGTTCCTCCATTTTTTCCTCCTAGAAATCTATGAACAAATTGAAAACTGATTGTTACCATTCCTTGTGTGAAAGGAGAGTGTCCTTTCTCAGTCTGAAATTATCAGCACTTATAGGACAATGTCAAAGTGTGCACAAACACACCACAACCTGTAACACTCAGACGTCAATTTATACAAAAACTTCTACCGTGTTTCCCCGAAAATAAGACACCCCCGAAAGTAAGGCATAGGAGAGGTTTCGGAGAATTGCCTAATATAAGGCATCCCCCGAAAGTAAGGCGTATGTTCCCGAACAGAACATACGGTATATACGATATGTGAGGCCGCGGGAGAACCCCACAATCTCTGCTATCATTATACTCCGGGGTCTTTTTAGACCCCGGAGTATAATAATCGGCGGCCCAGGGGAGGTGAGCGAACATAAAAAACTATGTGCTTACCTGTCCTACGCTTCTCCAGGCTTCGGGCCTGTTTGGTGACGTCGCAGACGTCAGCGGACGTCATTTTGCGTCGCGACGCCGGCCGGATCACGTGACGCGGCCTGGTCTAACATTGAAGAAGGCCGGAGTAGCGCACGGGCATGCACCGGAGCGAGGAACAGGTAAGCAACGTTGTTTTTTTATGTTTCTATCCTCTCCTGGGTCTCCGATCATTATACTCTGGGGTCTGAAAAGACCCCACAGTATAATAATTGTTCATGGGTGGTCCACTATGGGGCAAACTACTGTGTGCAGGGGCCACTATGGGGAATGATACTGTGTGCAGGGGCCACTATGGGGAATGATACTGTGTGCAGGGGCCACTATGGCGAATGATACTGTGTGCAGGGGCCACTATGGGGCATGATAATGTGTGCAGGGGCCACTATGGGATATGATACTGTGTGCAGGGGCCACTATGGGACATGATACTGTGTGCAGGGGCCACTATGGGGCATGATACTGTGTGCAGGGAAATTAATGGTTTGGATTGTTATGATGATGTCCTAGAAGATGATGACATAACTGTCATTGAATAAATTTAACTTTCTATTCGTACCGTAAATATTGGTAAATGTACCATACTGTTAATTGTTGTACATGGAAATAATGGTACGGTAGTAAGAAATTCTTGATAGGATTCACAGTTTGTCTGGTTATGCTGGTTTGTGATGACAACTACCGTACAGTACCGTATATAATAAATGTTCATTTTTTTGTTCAGCAATAAATGTGAATTCTTCTTCATTGAAAAAAAAATAAGACATCCCCTGAAAATAAGACACAGCACATCTTTGGGAGCAAAAATTAATATAAGACGCTGTCTTATTTTTTGGGGAAACAGGGTAGGAGGGATAAAAGAGGGGCAGTACAACATAGTGCTCTCCAGAACTGTTATATTGTGGGAAATACTTTATTTCCTAATATAGAAACGTCAGATGCCGTGACTGGTCTTCTTTAAGAGTTCAGTGTATGGTGCTTCTCAAGGACTTACAGCCTTTCCTGTATGATCATATACTGTATACAGAGATAGTTTTCTATCACAGAGTAGGACAGCCCACTGGACTCTTATACCCAGAAAGGTCAGGGATTTCAATCAATAAATTACAAGTAGCAAAATTTTGTAGCAAAACTGCATATAAATCTGCCCTATAAAATGCTGCCTGCAGACTGGGCACTAATTTCAACATGACAGGTTCTCTTTGAAGAGATTGAGGCCTTATTCACTTGACAATGTGATTTTTGTGATGTTCCATTTTCAGATCAGTGGGATCCTGTGGAGCTATGAACAGTCATACATTTTTTGACAGATTGAGGCACATTTATCAACATGTTTGCGCTTGAATTTGGCGTGTGCTGTGCCTTTCTTGTGCCTTTTTTACCAGTACGTCGGATTTATGGAGTGTTTGTGCCTTTTTTCTACGTCAAAATTCCCTATCCGCCACTTTGTGATTTTGGCAAGAAAAGTATTTTGTGTCAAATCCTAAAATGCATTGCCAACTCAAGTGCACAATAGCATCCCTGCAGGCTACGTCAAGAACGCAGAGCAGAGGCGCAGCTAGCGGGGAGCAGAGGGTGCGGCAGACCAGGCCACACTCTTGTTTTAATATTTTATTTTTATTTTTGGATTTTGTGGGCAAAGTTTGTTCTGAGACAGAAAAATCAAAGGAGCTCTCTTCATTGGACAAGCTGAATCTTTTGAAGCCTTCTTTGCACATCCTGAGAAGTCCCTTGTTTCTGCTCCTTTAAATACCATTCTGTTCTGTGTCTGCACCATATTTATTATATAGACGCAAAAAAAAAAGGCACAATACACATGGCGAGGACATGTGCATGGAATTTATCAACAGCTTGGGCTTGATTAGTAAATTACACCAGAAATTGAAAGGGTGCACAAGAGGCACAACTGCGCAAAATTTAGTTGAAAAGAGGCGCATTTGATAAATAAGCCCCATTGTGTGAAAAAAATAGGACATATCCTATTTCTGGCCATTTTTCACGGATCACTCATAGATTCAAATCTATGAGGGACCTATGAAAAATAAGTGCCTCACATACCATTTCATCTGCCTTTCCAGGCCATTTTTTACAACAGTTGTGTGAATATAGCCAAAGAAACAGAATGAAAATGTATTATTCTCTTTTTTTTTTTTTTTTTTTTTTTAAAGAAGATTAATTCTACATATGTTTGTATCTGTTGACATGATAACATCCTGTTCTGTAAGACAAGAGGAGAAATTAGAGACACCAAAGAGGAAGTTCCTTGATGCATTTGGTTAACCAGAAATTAGTAAATGGAATTGAAGATCAATCTACATTGACTGGATAATACACAGTACATACTATTATTAGATCATACTGTACTAGGTCCATTGCTCCATGTAATCACAAAGTAACATATCTAATAAACAACACTGTTCTCTGGCACAGCCACTTATGGTGTTGTAAGATTGTGTAATAAAAGTAGGGGTGGATCCAGTTTCAGAGTCTTTGGAAGAATAAAAGAGGGAGATTTACAATTGTTTTAGCTACAATGGAGTTACTGAAAGATTTAGCCAAAGAGGGAAATTATTGAACAGAAAGGAATGAAAATTGAAGCTTTGTAGATTGATTGATAAAATTCAGATCATGTGAAAATAGTTTTTAGGTTTCAAAAATTGTAAAGCAAATGTTTAATACAGTGGGAATATGTGGCATGTGTGTAGCTGAAGTGTAATGAATGAGTTAATATGTGTGTGTAAACAAGTGGCAACAAAAATGGCCCTTGCTTCTTTCCACAATCAAAGTAAAAGAATACGCTGAGAAACAGAAAAACTATAAAAATGTGTACCTCTTTTGTGTTCTCATGCAAAATACTGACTAAACTACTGTAGTGTGAAAGTTGCATAAGGCCATTTTCACAGATAATGGAGGAGATTTACTAAGGAAAATGTGCCAAAATTCTAGAATATTTTGCACATAAACTGCAGTACATGCTTAGGAAACATGGTTTCATTGTAAATGGCGTGGCATACACTATGTTTACATCTACAGCAGGTGTCCATTTTGCTGGTTGGTTAGAAGAACGGACAAACGGACACCAACGAAGCCTGGGACATCCCATTGACTCTAATGGGGTCCGTCAGATGTTCATTCTTTTTAACTGAAATTGCCAGACAAAAATGTAGGATTTGCGGGACTTTTACATCCAACAATTTACAAAGGAGAATGCAATGGATTCTCCAAACAGAGACTCCGATGTAGATGTGAGTCCAACTTTAACTGCAGAAATGCAACAATATGAGCTGGAATTTTGGTGCAAAGTAAGTGCAAGTAAGCCAACTAATAGGTATTATAAAGATATCCTATATTCACATGATAGAAGTGCAAAACAGCTTTTTTGCACCCGAGGGATTGGTGAAAATGGACAAAAATAGAACATAACCTATATTGGTCATGTGAATAGCCCCATTCACAGAAGTTGAAAGTAATGCAGCTTTGTGAGTAACGACCTTTGTCTGACTGTAGGCTAAAACTAAAACTGCACAAGATTTTTGTGTAATCTATGTTTATTAAAGGGGTTGGCCATTTTCAGGCCAATATTGAGAGACAAATGTTATTTTTCGTATAATATAAAGTTGTACAATTTTCCAATATACTTTTTGTATCGATTCCTCACGGTTTTCTAGATCTCTGCTTGCTGTCATTCATTCTGCTTAATCCCTGTGCATAAAAATCAGTCCATGATCATGTGATGTATTAAACAGGTGCACAGCTCATTATAGTCACAGCACAGTAATCAGACCTTTGTCTGGTAATGAGTTGTGCACCTATTCATCATAAATCTGCCAGCAGAGATTTTCAATTAACCCCTTAACGACCAATGACGTACCTGTACATCATTGGTCGCATAAGGATGTTTGGAGAGGGCTCAGGAGCTGCCGACACCGATCGCACGTGTTAACAATTTAGATGCCGCAGTTAAATCTGGTACGGCAATTGGTTGCCATGACAGCCGGGAGCCTGTTGAAGGCTCCCAGGCTTGTCATTGCATAGTTCTATTACACCAGGGGTCAGTAAACTTTGACACTCCAGCTGCTGTGAAACTACAACTCACAACATGATCCATTCACTTCCATGGAAGTTCCAAGAACAGCAGAGCAAGTATGCATGCTGGGAGTTGTAGTTTGACAACAGCTGGAGTGCCGAAGGTTGCCTACCCCTGTATTACACGCTGCCATAGGCAGCATGTAATAGAAGTGAATGGATTTTACTATTCACTGCAATACATTAGTATTGCAGTGAATAGTATAAGAGATCAAACCCCCTAAGGTTTAAGGTCCCTAGTGGGTCTGAAAATAAAAGTAAAATAAAAAATAAAAAAAAAAGTTTAAAAAAAACAAACAAAAAAAACCCAAAAGTTCAAATCACCCCCCCTTTCCCTAGATCACATATAAAAATAAATAAATGGGGGGCGTGGCTTGGCATGCGCGCGGTCGGCAGCTTACCTTAGGAGCTCCGCTCTGTGCCCTGCAGCAAAAGGGTGACTACAGCTTGGAAATGGGCAAACTTCGGGTGAGGAGACCAGCGGGAGACCCTCCATCCTCCACTCAACCGGAGGTGGCAATTTCTAACTAGTTTTTCCTGCTTGGAGAGAAGAGAGGGTCCTCGGACAGTGAAACTGGCATGGATGCACTGGCGCCGCCATCTTCTTCATCACAAGCGTGCTCTTCCGGCCAGGCTAGCGGCGCTTCCATCTCCCTGCCTCCCGCAAGGCAGCTCCCGTCTCATTCATCTGCCACTGGGTCCTGCTCTCCCACTCCACTTCAGGCGGCTGAATCTGCTGCCCAGCTGCTGGACTCTGCTCCTGGGCCTGTATCCCACTCTACCCAGCCCCTGAGCGCTTCTTTGAAAGGATCAGCGGCAACTCGAGATCCGCTGCTCTTGGAGCAACAATTTCCTGCTGGGGTCCCTGGAGAGGCTGTGGGCTCCCCACAGGGACTCCTCCTGACACTATCAGCTCTTCGGCAGGGCAGCTCCCAATTCTCAGCTTTCACCGGGGACTCTGAAGGGGTTATTAGCCCCCCCTCCAAGAAGTCCCTATTCCACTCCTCCAGACCAGGGCAGCTGCTCCCTGCAACACCATCTCCTCCATCAGGTTCTGACCTGTCATCTGGTGAAGACGCAGCTCCTCCTGCCACCTGTAAGAAGAACCTTAGCGGCCGTAGTGCTCCCATCTCCCGCCGTGCTGAGGCGTCTTCTTTTGTATCTCCTCTGCCTCCGCCAGAAAAGGCAGCACTTACTCTCCAGAAGCATCCAGAACTACAAGCTCTTCTCACCCTCAGTAGAAGAGATATGGATGGTCTAGCTACTGACCTGAAGCATGCATGACGCCAAGATCTACAAGTGGTTAAATCTGATATTTCTGACTTGCGGCACAGGGTAGCCAACCTGGAACAGTTCCAGTCCTCAGTTATGGCCTCGCTCCACACCCTGCATCAGAACTCTGCCACCCATACCTCTCACTACCGCAAACTCATCTCTCATGTGAACGATATAGAAAACCGCAACCGCTGCAATAATATACGGATTCGTGGCCTCCAAAAAGCTACACAGACAGTTGATCTGGTGCCTACACTTACAGGCATATTTAACTTTCTTCTGGGTCGCCCCCCTGAGACCCACATTGAGATGGACCGCGCACATCGCGCCCTCCGACCTCGCAGCACTGACCCTGCAAAACCCCGCGATGTCATCTGCAGGATTCATTTCTATGCTCTTAAAGAAGAAATCATGCTCAAGGCCAGAGATCACAAAACTATAGACTTTGATGGTGCCTCGTTATCCATCTTTCCAGACCTCTCCAGGCATACCCTGCGCCAGAGAGCGGCCCTGAAACCCTTGCTTGCTCTTCTACAGGAACGTGGGATTCCCTATCGCTGGGGTTTTCCGTTTGCCCTTCAGGTCCGCATGAAGGACCATCTGATTTCACTGGCTTTCCCGGAGGAGCTACCAGACTTTCTCCACGCACTTGGTCTTCAACCGCTTCAACTTCCTGATTGGAACTTGTTCCTCAACGATCCTGATCATCCTGGGCCCCTCCTGCAACCACTGGATCCTGCAGGAGGCCATGCTGTGAGCCCCCCCACGCTCCCAAAGAACACGTCGCAGACGGAGACTGGCTCCAGATCGGGACATCCCTGCCTGAACTGTCCCCTGTCAGGTGACCTTCTCCTGCTGGACTTTCTAACCTCCTTCTGTTATGTTATTGTTTAATATGCTTAATTATGCCTGTTTTGCCCTATTTGCATTTCTTATTATACACCCAATCACATTCCTGTCCTTCTTATCTCCTTCCTCTTAGGGGCTGGAATGGCTCAATACTATTTCTGTCTCTTTATTCTCATCTCCTGCTTCTCTCAGGGCACGCGCCCTGCCCTCTTTGCTCCCCCATAGCTAGGGTTCCGCTGTGCGGGACCACCCGGAGACTACTTGTGCTCCCACTCTATAGACCCTTTGAGGGTACTCTATCCGCCCTTTCCCGCTTGTTTGGTCCTACGTCACCCCTGTACTTGCTTAATTCACTCCCTTTGACTCATTTTTTTCCTGTTTTTGTGTTTCCTGTCTCTCCCGTCCTCTCCTGGTCCTTTCTCGCCCCTCTCTCCCCCCATTCTATATGGCAGATGTCGCTGTATCATCCTTTAACGTTAAGGGACTAAATGTCCCTGAGAAGCGTTCTCAGGTCTTGTATGATGCCCATAAGCGGAAGGTCCAGACACTCTGCCTGCAGGAGATCCACTTCCATGCAGAGCGTATGCCTACCATCAAAAACCGCTATTTCCCTCTGTGGTCACACAGCAGTAGTGTGCAGTGTAAGACTAAAGGAGTTGCCACCTTCTTCCATAAAAATCTCCCTGTTAAGATATTAGACTCCCTGATAGATCAGGATGCTAGATATCTATATCTTATCTGTGAAATTTATGGAACGGTGTACAGTATACCGTAGCCAACCTGTATGCACCCAATTCCAACCAGATCCCGTTCCTTATTTCTGCTCTGACTACTCTCCAGTCCTTTGCTAAGGGCCACCTCATTATATGTGGCGACTTTAACCTCCCTTTGAACCCGTTAATTGACACCTCCGTGGGCAGGTCTCAGATCCCCTACAGTGCCCTAAACAAACTCCATAAGCTCCTGTACTCCATGCTCTTGTGCGTTGCTTGGCGGATTCTCCATCCAGCTGACAGGAACTTTTCTTAATATTCTAACGCACACGATTCTTATAGTAGAATTGATTACATTCTTATATCTAATTTTCTCCTCCCTCAAGTGACTGCGTCTAGGATAGATGCAGCCTTCCTCTCTGACCATTCCCCTGTCACTTGCACTCTCTGTCTCCTACCTCCTGGCCCATGGGCAAACTCCTGGAGATTGAATGAGTTGTCTTGCTTAATGCTCAATGCCTGACAGACCTCAAACTCTCTATCTCTAATTTTGTAAAGGATCATTCCTGTGACACTGCTGCCCCTCCGATGCTCCGATGGGAAGCTCGAGGGGTGCTTCGAGGGGTGCTGATGAAGCACGGGGCTAGGCTCAAGAGGGAATCGGGTTTGAAATTCCACTCGCTCCTTCAAGACTTAGCCACTCTGGAAGCACAGCATAAGCAAACCCTCCAGAAGTCTACCCTAGCCTCTCTGACAGCAACTCGTCAGGAGCTCAGGTCCTTGCTTGCGCGAACAACAGTGACTCCGTCAACTGGGTAGGCGCTCATTCTATGAATGGGGTGATAAGGCGGGTCGTCTCCTGGCCTGTGCAGTGAGGGAAAGACATGCTGCCTCTCATGTTATGGCCATTAGAGGCTCCTCGGGCGCCACCTCCCACCTTACTCTGGACAATGCTGCGGCGTTCTGTGATTATTATGAGTCCCTATACAACCTCCCCCCTCCACACACCACCAACCAGACTCCTGACCCACCTCTTGCATTTTCCCAATATATAGTCAACATGGCTCTTCCCTCACTTATTTATTTATTTTATTTATTTATTATGCTTACTTGTATAGCGCCATCATATTCCACAGCGCTTTACAGACATTGGCAGTCACTGTCCCATATAGGGCTCACAATCTACATTCCCTATCAGTATGTCTTTGGAGTGTGGGATGAAACCGGAGTACCCGGAGGAAACCCACGCAAACACAGGGAGAACATACAAACTCCTTGTAGATGTTGTCCTTGGCAGGATTCAAACCCAGGACTCCAGCGCTGCAAGGCTGCAGTGCTAACCACTGAGCCACCGTGCACTTAAACCTGAAGATGTCGCCCTCCTTGAGTTGCCGTTCTCTGCCCAAGAGCTTGAACTTGGAATATCTTCTTTACCGACGGGTAAGAGCCCTGGCCTTGACGGCTTCACAGCTCGATTCTATAAGACCCTACAATCTGAGCTTGCGCCCCTCTTGCTGAAGTCTTTCAACTCTATTTCACCTGATACTCCTTTCCCCCCATCCTTCCTGCATGCGCACATTACGGTTATCCCCAAGGAGGGTAAGGACCATTTACTTTGCCCCAGCTATAGACCAATATCCCTAATCAACACTGATGCGAAGCTTTATGCTAAATTGATTGCCAACAGATTGAGTCGGTACATTGAAGATTTGATACACCCTGATCAGGTGTGATTCGTCCCTCATAGGGAGGCCCGAGACAATACACTGAAGGCCTTATCCGCAATCCACTAAGCTCAACGCTCTCAAACTCCCATGATGCTGCTTTCCCTGGACGCGGAGAAGGCCTTTGACAGAGTGGATTGGGGGTTCCTAGAGGCCACTCTCTCGCAGATAGGCCTTGGCCGCACTATGCGCACCCGTATTCGTTCCCTCTACAACTCTCCACGCGCACAGGTACAAGTTAATGGCACACTCTCTTACTATTCATAATGGTACCCAACAGGGCTGCCCCCTTAATCCCATGCTTTACGCATTGGTGATGGAACATCTGCTGGTGGCCATTAGAGGTAACCCAGACATCCGGGGCATACGTGTCCATGATCTGGATTTAAAGATATCGGCATTTGCAGACGATGTCCTGCTTTTAGTCACCCAACCACTAACATCTATCCCATTTCTCCTCTGTGAAATAAGTAGCTATACAGTAGTTGCTAGTAATTATAAAATTAATCTGTCCAAAAGCACTGCCCTTAATGTCTCCTTGCCTGCCCTTTTACTCAGTAACCTCTGCTCTTCCTTTCCCTTTACATGGTCCCCAAAGCAATTAAATACCTGGGTTTGCAGCTTCCTAATAACTTATCTGATATGTACTCACTAAACTTCCTCCCGATTCTGCGCACCCTCCAGGCGGATCTTGCTCGCTGGGATACCAAGGGCTTTTCATGGCTAGGTCGCATTAACTTACTAAAAATGAATGTACTCCATTGACTTTTCTACCTTTTTCAAACCATCCCCATAACACTACCAAAGCGTTTCTTTACCGCAGTCCAGAAATCTTTCACCAGGTTTATTTAGGCATCGAGGTCCCCCCGAATCACGAAAAGTACTCTTACCAGGCCTAAAGGGGGAGGGGTTCTGGCTGTCCCTGATTGCCCAAATTACTTCATGTCCGCAGTCGCTGCTCGCATACTAGACTAGCACCACTCTGCACACACTAAACTCTGGGTTGCCCTGGAGGGATCTTTGAGCCCACTCCCTCTCACTGCTCTCCCATGGCTTCATAAGCGTTTTTGGTCAGACAGTAAGACTCCCCTATGTACTCCCCTTTGTCACGCACCAGGTTCTCAGATCTTTCCGGCTATATGGTGTTGTACAGAGGCTATTCCGACATGATGGTCCTATGACCCCTGTCTTGAGCAACCCGGACTTTCCTGCAGCACTCCACTCCGCTTTCCTTTCCCACACTGTAGGTCAACCTACCCTTAGATTCCACCAGGTTATGTGAAACTCCTCCCTCCTTCCCCGCTCTGAGCTGCTCGCTGGCAATACGCTCAGCTTTGCCATTTTTATGCTTCCCTCAAGACATCCCATAATCTTCATAAAGCGTTGCGGCCTTTTGAATGCTTGTGCCTCTCACCTTCTGCTCCAGCTCATACTGTCTCGCTTGTCTATGGCATGCTGATGGAGGATCCCACCGACAATCTGCCAGCGTACACGGGTAGGTGGGAGAGGGAACTGGGGGTTTCCTTTTCAACTGACGTGTGGTCCTCAGCTTTCTGGGCGTGCCACAAATTTTCCATATCTTGCAAGGCGCAGGAAACCAACTATAAGATCCTCTCTCGAAGGTACAAAGTCCCCTCTGTCCTTCATGAGATCTACCCCTCCACGTGGGACCGATGCTGGAGATGTAACGTCGCCCAGGGTATGATGGCACACGTCTGGTGAGAATACACACTCCTGCGTCCCTTTTGGTCTGATGTCTGTCGCATTATCAAAATGGTCACTGGCATCGCTTTGGAGGATGACCCTGCTCCTCCACTTCTTTCTATCTTCCCACATAAATTTCAGAAACATACTCGTAGGCTTTTAGGCTTCCTATTGATCGCTGCAAGGTCCATCATCCCTAAATTATGGAAATCTACGACGCTCCTCTCTCTGTTGTCTTGGATTCAGGAGGTCTTACGCATGCGTAGCAAGGAGAACTTGCTCGCGGAACTGAAGCAGGACGATAGAGCCCACCAACAAACGTGGCTCCTATGGAACCACTTTTACTACTCTGCTGAGTTTCAGTCTGCCTTCCCCTCTGTGCCCTCTTAACTTTCCTTTCCTTTCCCCTCCCCCTCCTCTTGACTTCTTTCTACTTGGTGTATCGTCCATTTACATCTGTTTATGTTTTTGGATTTAGTGTTTGACTCTGCTGCGACAGAGCTGCTTATTCCCCTCCCCCCCCTCCTCTTTCCCGATTACCCACCTGTTATACCTTGTTCCCCCCCCGACCCACTCTCCCTTTCCCCTATTCCCCCCCTCCCCATGCACCGCTTCTGTTGATACCTTGTTTGATTTGCTTTTTGTTGTTATACAAAACTTTAATAAAATTCTTAATGGACCAAAAAAAAAATAAACAAAAGTAAAACATAAATACTTTAGATATCCCTGTGCTCCAAAATGCCCGAACTATTAAAATATTTATCCCATTCAGTGAACGGTGCAGCCGGGAAAAAAATCAAAATAGCCAAATGGCGATTTTTCAACACTTTGCCTCCTTAAACAAAATTAATAAAAAGTGATCAAACCATCAGAGTTTCTCCCAAATGGTATCAATTAAAACACTGTCTTGTCTTGCATAAAGGGATGCCATACCCATCTCCATAACTGTAAATACGAAAAAGTTACAGTTGTCAGAACATTGCAACACAAATATTTTTTTCTATTTTGCAGAGTTCATTTTTTAAAAGGTATTAAAAATTACAAATACTATATAAATTTGGTATCGCCGTGATTGTACTGATCCACAGAATAAAAGGTAACATGTCATTTTTACCACATAGTGAACACCGTAAAAATTAAACCCATATGAAATTGCCACAAATGCGTTTTTTTTCCAATTCCACCTCATTCTGAATCTTTTTTTAGCTTCCCAGTACATTGTACAGGATAGTGAATGGTGCCATTACATAGTACAATTTGTCCCGCAAACAATAAGCCATCATGTGACTCTGTGGACAAAAAAAAAAAAAAAAGATGGCTCTTGGAAGGTGGAGAGGAAAAAACAGATACACAAAACTGAAAATTGGCTTGGTCCTTAAGGGATTAAGTGTAAGTTCACGTGGAAGAGTTTGCTGTCAATTTGGTTCCCACCGAATGGCAGAGATTGCAGCAGGACACTAACAAAATAAGCATTCTGCTCAATCTTGCCACAGATGCCGCGGCTGACTCAGATGCGGATTCCACTTTTCGAGACTCCCTGCTGATTAGGCCCATTCATCAAGGACTAAACAGCAGCAGAAAACCGCGACTGAATGCTGATGCCAATGCAGTGGAAAATTAGGAGGAATTCCTCTTCATTGCACTTCCTCTTCACTGTGTTAACTTACACTTACTGGCCATTACCATACAAGTAAAATGCATAGTAACATGTGTTACTTATTACTGCAAATAAAAACTTCATGCAGTACTTCAGCAAAAAAGCATCATGTAAATCCAGCCTAAGATGGCACATCCTGGTTGCATCTGTCATGTATTAGTTACTGGGACATACCTGTACTTGACTGGGCATTGCTGATAACGGGGCCCCCATGCCCCCACCACCGACCCAAACTGCGGGCCTAAATGCCTTCCCCCTCTTTTCCAGCCCGACCCCGCCCCCGCTCTCAAACCCCCCACCCCCTTGAATAAACCAAGACCAAAGGGTGGTTAAATCGGCCACAGCAGCCGTATTTATTAACAAACAACAAATAAATAACAACAAGTATAACTTATTATAATTTGCATAACAAAATAATTTAACAATAAACGCTTAACCGGGTAAGAGTCCTTGGAGCACAAAAACTATCAATCCCCCGGCCGGGCAACAAACCACACCATAAATTACACCAGCCGCGACCACCGGCGGCGGCACCGAATAAAGACGAACTCCTTCTTCCAGACCAGCCCCAGGGCCAATTTACCCGTAACCGCACCGGCGCAGGCCATCCACCAAAATGGCAATTACCACCAAATGTATAGGTGGAGCCACCTTTGACTCCACCCTTTAGCCAATGACCACCAACCCGGCCCCACCGCCAAGGCCACCGGACACCACCGCAAAGTAACAAGTTAAAAGCCCAGAGGAAAAAAAAACGGGGGGAGGGGGGACCGCTCGTAGCATGCCGGCAGCTCCGGAATGGCCGCTTCCCGGGCTGCGCGGCAAGCAACGAACGGGGAAGCCCCCGCCCCCAATCTCGCGCCCTAGCGCGATGGTCCCCCACAGCCCGCCCCCAGCAAGATCCCGCGCTTTACTGCGCAGCGCTCCGGCTCCCCTGACTGGGCATTGCTGAAACGGGGCCCCCTATGAACCCCCCACCACCTTGATACCCAAACGCTGGGCCTAAATGCCTCCCCCTCTTTTCCAGCCTCGACCCCGCCCCCCAGCTCTCAAACCCCCCACCCCCTTAGAAATAAACCAAGACCAAAGGGTTGGATTAAATCGGCCACAGCAGCCGTATTTATTAACAAACAACAAATAAATAACAACAAGTATAACTTATTATAATTTGCATAACTTAAAATAATTTAACAATAAACGCTTAACCTGGGTAAGAGTCCTTGGAGCTACAAAAAACTATCAATCCCCCGGCCTGGCGCTAACATAACCACACCATAAATTTACCACCAGCCGCGACCACCGGCTCGGCGGCACCATGAATAAAGACGAACTCCTTCTTCCATGTACCAGCTCCCAGGGCCAATTACCCTGTAACCGTTCACCGGCGCCAGGCCACCACCAAAATGTGCAATTACCACCAAATGTATAGGTGGAGCCTACCTTTGACTCCACCCTTTTAGCCAATTGACCACCAACTCCAGGACCACCCGCCACTGCGGCACGCCTTAATCCCTTAAGCGTGAGAGACCGCCACACTTCCAGGGCCCTCTCAACACCCTCCTGGATACCTAGTGTCCACAAATCTATACCCACCGCATTCAGATGGACCCGTCCGCAACCAAAACTCCCCCTTCCCAGACTCCAACTCCTTGTGCGCACGCACACACCGCCGTTCCGGACACAAACCCCGCAACAGCCCGGTTAACCTTAATCCTGGCCTTGTGAGCCTTTCAACAGACCTAGCCTCCCGCCATGTTTTTCTCGGTACAATATCGGACCACACGGTAACAATCCCCGGAAACATGGACCACAACCTCAACAGGTCATACTTTATGTCCCTCACTAAGTCGCGAAAGGGACGAACCCCCAGGTCATTGCCACCAGCATGTATCACGATAATGTCCGGAGACCGATCCAACCTCGTGCACCTGTGGATTTCGGGCATGACCCGACTCCACACCATACCTCGGACTCCAATCCAACGTACAACGACGCAGCCCTGTCGAACCCCAGCTGCCGACCATTCCGCCGCACGCCGGCCCTCTCCGCGCCCCAGAACACAAAAGAATGGCCGAAGATCCAGACTAACCGAGCAGAAGGGCCTACGAAAGAAGAAATAAAGTAGGGGGAGGGCGGAGAAAATACCCAACAACACAATGATTCACATTTGGGCAAGGTGTGGACGTATGTATGATCTATACCTCTGCGATTCCCACCTACCGATACGTCGGACCACCTCCGAGTTCAACCCCCAACTAGCTGCTTCTGTCGCTGCGCCAATGCGAAAAGAGTGTGGAGCATATCGAGAGGCGTCAAGGCCCAGCGAGTCCAAACAACCCCTAAAAACAGCCGAGAACTGATAACGGGAAAGGAACGAACCATCCTCATGACGCAGGAGGGGACCGCCCGCAGAAGCTAACCAACCCCGAAAAAAGCAAACAACGCACGGGCACAATTGACCCACAACCGCACCCAGGCGCAGAACTCCCGCCCGCCATCGTTACCTAACCCGACCACTAGACCCCTCCTCCATGTACACATCATCTACCGTAAACCACCCGGCGCTTAGTCGACACGGACACCAACTCACCCACCCGAGAGCCCCGAAAGGCTAGAGAAAACCAGGTGAAACAAAACGCATTCATAGTGCGAAGAACAAAAAGGCCCAGTTCCAACCCCAAACGCTCCAAAAGCTGAAATGTAACCGGGCGCCGTGTGTCACTACTCCCCCCCCGAACCCCAACGCACGTTGAACCAAGAAATGTTTGGTAAAGTCCGCCAAACCCCCAACTGAAACCAAATCCAAGCGCACCGCACCATTAACGCCAGGACCATCCATCTGAAGACCAACGCAACAAGAACAATAAAGCCCCAACCCACCCACAGTATGTACCTGACCTAAATCCCCACCCAACCCCCAAAGCTGCCAAGCCCTTGAATACTTATCCCAGGTGCCGGGCCAAGATGCCTGAATCAATGTCCCTGCTGCAAACCAAGTCCCATAATTCTGGAGGACATGGAATCCCTTCCACTCCGCCCCGGAGCCAGGCAAAACCGCTCCCACGAAACGACAAAGAATCACAACGTCATTTTTAACCCCGGAACATGCACTCCACCACCCATGCATTCAGGCACAAGCAACGCAATACTAAACGCTGAAGCAACGTGATAACTGGAGGAGAAGACCACACATTATTAATGGCCGACACAACTGACATGTTATCACAATGAAATCTAACTTATCCAACGCCCCACCCCATATGGACACCGCGACTAAAATGGGAATAACCAAGTACAGCAAATCCGCGTCAGACCTTGTTCACGCCACGACGCAGGCCAAGGAGGCACCACGCCCCCGTAATAGGCCCCAAAACCGTGGCCCCCGCCGAATCCGTAAAGGGTCACAATCGAACACATCGATCACTGCTGACTGGACCAGTGATCTACCATTGAACTGGTCTAAAAAGTGTCCCATACTCCAGGTCCTCCCGATTATCACCCCAGCCGAATAAAGTGTCGTGGATTTGACACCCGCAGCCCCCCAGCGCGACAAAAATCCTACCCATGGGATAATGCGGCAGGCAAAATTTAAACTGCCTAACAATGACTGGAGGTCGCGCAACGTAATTTTTCGCATGTGACGAGCACGCCTCACCCTCTCTCTAAGATCAACCAGCTTGTCACCAGGCAACCGGAACTCCATTGCCACAGTGTCAAGCTCTATCCAAGAAACTCAATCTAGTGCAGGACCCTCAGTCTTTTCCGGTGACAACGGTACCCCAAACTTACTGGCGACCCACCGCGCGGTTGCCAACAAAAGCAACACGGAGCCGCGGACCTATACAGAGGAAATCATCGAGGTAGTGTATCACTGACTCAACCCCCGCCACATCCCGAATACACTCTAAAAGGTGCTGAACCCCAAAGTATCGCACGATATTGAGCAACCCAGGAGGCAACGATCCACGTAAACCGCCGTCCCAGTAGCAGCCAGTAACCTAACGCTGTCAGGGTGTACCGGCAGTAACCTGAAGCGCCTCCACATCCGTCTAGCTAAAGGGCCCCGACCAACGCCGTACCCAACACAGCTGCATCAAAGGTATATACACCGACAAAGCTGGGGCAAACCATCGTTGACGCTCCTGGGATAAGACAAATGATGTATGAGCCGAAACTGATCGGCTCCTCTGGCACCACCCCCAAAGAGAACAATAAACCTTCCAAAGGGGGATGCGAGGCCGCCATCGCCCCAAGGCCACCTCCTCCTCATGGACACCACCCCGAGTGTTGCTCCACCCAAGTTAGTTATACAAAAGGGGACTGTGTCGCGGCAGGGGAATCCAAAACCCTCCCTAAAACCTTCTACCAGAAACTTGCACTCTCCCTGTTAACATAACTATTGGACGGAAGCATGGCTTCCAGCTTCACCGGCGTCTGCCCCTTGTCCACTATTAGGCAAGGCCTTGGTCCTTTGTTTGCGCAAGCAACGTGCCGCACCATGGGACACCCCTCCGCAGAATGAACAGGCATGTTTGAATCTACAGTTGAAGCCGAATTTACATTGGCTCATGAACCAACACAGCCGTAACGTTGCTGGGCCTGTGCACCGCCCCCCCGAGCCGTAACTGAGACCACCATGCGGTTCCACGCCCCAAAAGGGCTGGCCAAAGCGAGCTGGCCCATAACCCGAAGCCACAAACCTATATCTTTCTGGTCCCACCGTATGCTGGGCCGAACCGCCTACGCTGACGGAACTGCTCATCATACCGCAGCCATGTCTGACCCCCATACACCCGATACGCCTCACCTATAGAGTCCTGATAGCAAAAAAGCCCCGAACAGTTGTCAGGAGCCTTTTCACCAATGACACTCGCTAAAATGGCAAAGGCCTGAAGCCAATTAGCAAAAGTCTGTGGAATCAGGCCCACCTACGTTTTCTTCCTCCTCTTGCTATCCTCCTTCTTACTCTTGTCTAAGTTAAATTTAGCTAAAGGGAGCAAGGAAAAGATTTGAGATCGTCCTTCCAAATCTTCTCCCTCACTTCCTTTTTAAATGCGCCCCTAGAGGACCCTCAAAACACACATAAACCTCCCCGAGCCCTGTGTCTAGCCTCACCGAATCAACCTTCTCTTTATCTGTCTGGACAGACACTGGACACCCGCCGGAGCCCCACCACGGCGCACTCTGTGACCTACTGACTGAACCGCAGGAGGGACCCACGCCGCCACCGAGGAACCGCTAACACTCTGTTCGCAGCGCGAAGTAGCTCCCTCACGCTACCCAATAGCTCCCTAATCCCCCAGAAGCTACACCACCACCCACTGGGGACTCCGGCCTATCTATCCCTAACCCCTGGGACATTAGAATAGGAGGAAACGGACACGACAATGAATGGTACTCACCAGACTGCGTAGGTGCTGTGGGCCCACCAGTCGACGGTCCTGCATCCTGCTGACCTGGGTCGCTGTACAGGAGAACGCTGGCGCCTGTTGATTGTTGAGAACCATCCCGCTGACAGCTGCAGCACGACCGACATCCCTGGGAAGGTTGACCTGCACCCGCGTATGCACTTGAAACCACTGGATGCACCTCGGACCGGGGCTGTGGTGCCGTGAAGGAGGGGCCAGCGCCGTGCTGCTCGTCGTTCAGAATTTCCCGCTGCTGTACCAAGGGCACTTGGAAAGCCGGAACCGACGGGACTTGAAGACACAGTCCCCCCCCCGCTGGAGCATCACAGGAGGGGACCGCTGCACCACGTGCTGTAGCCATATGGAGACTGGATGTGGAGGTCCCCCCACTGAGGCCAGTGGCAGGGATCTCCACCTCCGCAGGGGCCAGGCGACTGGCAGGATTCCTCCCAGACCGGGACCTCCGCGCCTGAGCAGTGGAGCGGGGTGCCCGGCCTGGAGGGGCCCGAGAGGGACCCTATGTCGCCGGGCCCTAGGGGGCTCATCAGGGCTCAAACGTGCCGGCGGGCGAGTCCTGCGCGGCCGCCGCCCTCAGACGCCTCCGGGGGTAGTGAAGGGTTAATGGGGGGGGCGGCAGGCTGCATAATGTCAGCCAGCCGCTCCTGCAGCCAGGCCTCACCATGGACGCCGGCAGCAGCTCTGATCTGCTCCAGGATGGTATCGAGGGATGCCATTACAGTGAAAAGGTGGGGGGAGGGAGCTGACCGCTCGTTAGCATGCCGCGCAGCTCCGGAATGGCCGCTTCCCGGGCTGCGCGGCATAGTCAATTCGAACGGGGTTAAGCCCCGCCCCCAATCTTCGCGCCCTAGCGCGTTATTGGTCCCCCTACAGCCCGCCCCCAGTCAAGATCCCTCGCTTACTGCGCAGCGCTCCGGTCTCCCCTTCTCGGTTGAGGAAAGGGAAGGGGGGGGGGCGGGCCAACAATGGGGGGGCTGCATCTGTGCCTGCCATTGCTTCAAATAAGAAACTACAGGTGCATTCTGGCAGTTAACACGAGCTGGATGTGGGCATCAGCATGGTGGGTTTGTACATTCAGGTTTTCAGATGCAATTCTTGAAATTAAAACCACAAGTGGATTGAAAAAAAAAGAAGTATCACCTGTTCTCTATACTTTTGTTCCTTCTTTGATCCACACCTGATTTATAAAGTGCATCTGAACATATGAACACACCTATATATTTACAATATATTTACAAACAGCTAATTTATTGCAGAAATGACTGAAGATAAAAAGCAGTTCCACATCTCTGAATCTCTGAGTTGTTTTGGTAGCAAGCACATTGGTTTCTGTAAGTTCTGGCCAGAATTATGAGACTCATCCAGAATCTGCTGAATGTGAATTCACCCTATATTTGTGCGCTACACAAATATTTGATCTTCTTCCTGTTCTGCAACTTTCCATCATTCTCCTCCACACTTCCCACTAAACAGTTAAGTCCTGTTTATTTTCTCCATGACAGTTAATTAGGAACGAATTGTTCCTTGTGCCACTTTCCTCTAGGAGTTGCAGAATTAAATGGAAGGTGCAGAGCGTAACATGCCTTGTCATTATTTCATTTGCATTCATTTTCCATTTTGTAATTTTTTTTTTTTTTTTTTTTATTCCCCTGGTGGATAACATCTGAGCCACTATAATACTGCATCCGAGCCATTTATACTGCATTTATAAAGTAAATTTAGAACTGCAAATACCTGTATTTCTGTGCTAACAACCTGTGTTGTTGGTATCTATATGTCTGATACATATGACCCAATGAAACCAAATTCTACCTGGGCCTCACACTTGGCAGCTTTTCAACTGAAAAAGAAAATGCAACTGCGGTAACAGACAATGGTTCTTTTCAGGTTTAAAAGTGAGGGAAAGGCATAAGGAAAAGCTTGCTGACCTGTGGCATGCCTAGGGTGAACAAGCAAAACTACTCAAGCAAGTTTTTGCCTTTGCAGGGCACCATAAACCAGGAAAATCTGATTCTCACATATTATGGGACACATTTGGATCACATAACAGCCTTGTGCATACGACAGGGACAATTTTTATTTTATATTACTTAACAGTTATTGAGGTAGTTTGGACAACTTTGTTTTCATGAATTTTCTGCACTTGATGTTCTATTTGTAAGGCTATTTTCACACTATAGTTCTCAATGGCATTTTATCCTTTAAAATAAAAAGGCATAAAAAAAATGACATATGCAGGGCATATTTGTCATGTGTGGTGGCACACATGTTTTACTGCCACACATCTTTATTATGTCTAGAGATTTGCAATGTTAAAACTTTGTATACCAGCAAGTTATGCAATAACATGAGAAAAGGTAATTTAGGCGCACTGGTTTATATACATATAATATTAGAATTTGTTTACTTTTATCCACATCTGTTTCTGTTTTTGTTTTATACCAAAATACATTTAAAGAGAGTCTGTCACCAGGAAATCGAGTATCAACCCACTCACTGTGCATTGCTGGGCACATTAAGCTGAGCACTGCCACACCTTTAGATAATCTGGTAGATACATTCCCTTGAAAAGGCTGTTTTTAGAAATATGCTCATGGGCATAACTTGAGGAGGTGCAGAGGATGCCCCCAGGTCCTGGAGCCTATATGATGTCTCTTCCCTATATAAGGTGACAAATACTGTAAAGGATTCCTGATAGATGGCCTGGTACAGATTTTTCATGAGGGTCCAGAACTTCATGTTACAGCTCAGAATATGCAAATGTAGATGAAGTGCAATGGGACATGCGCCAGAGCCACTGCTTTTTGACTTTCATCACATGTGCCTGGAATTTCCTGGTTAGAGCACTTGGAGGCTCTGGCATACCCACTACACTTGAACCTCATTTACATATTTATAAAAACTACTTTTTCATGAAAAAGGTGCATTTGTTAGACTATGTAAAAATATTATGGTACTCAGCATAATGTCCCTATAATACGCTGTTGACAGTTTTCTGGTGCCTGCCGCCACTGCCACCACTCAAGCAGACATATCCTGTGGCTTGGTCCATCATATAATGTATGTCTAAAAATGAATGTCTAAAAAAAACATGGGCACACACATTTTCCTTATAAAATGGTTATTTTTGGAGTGTTTTAAATGTTAAATGCGTAAAATGAGTGTCAGCGCAGTGTATGCTTCAATGGTTTAAGTTTGTATCCTCTGCTTACTATTCGTGACATACATTCATGACATATAGTACATATCACTTTCACGTTGACATGACTTCGGGCTTTATTTTCCCTAGAGAGCTATAAATTGGATAGATAGGTTCATAGGAGCCCTATGGGTATTCTACACTATGTTTTAAGCCAATTTGAAATGTGGTGTGTACCAAAGTTGTTCATCCCAAAACAAAACGAGGACCTGAACCGATGAACCTGAACATGAAATTAATCTTGAGGAAGTCTCTAATTGTCACCTGTTTTTTGAGCCATCATATATCATTCCATTGATCTAAAAATGTAAAAAAGGATTTCAAGAAAAAGTGACATAATCCCATTCATTAATCCATCCAAAGAACACCATACCTACTGTGAAGCATGGGGGTGGCAACATCATGCTTTGGGGCTGTTTCTCTGCAAAGGGACCAGGACGACTGATCCATGTACATGAAAGAATGAATGGGGCCATGTATCGTGAGATTTTGAGTGCAAACCTCCTTCCATCAGCAAGGGCATTGAAGATGAAACATGGCTGGGTCTTTCAGCATGATAATGATCCCAAGCACACCGCCAGGGCAACGAAAGAGTGGCTTCGTAAGAAGCATTTCAAGGTCCTGGAGTGGCCTAACCAGTCTCCAGATCTCAACCCCATAGAAAACCTTTGGAGGGAGTTGAAAGTCCGTGTCCGCGACAGCCCCAAAACATCCATGCTCTAGAGGAGATCTGCATGGAGGAATGGGCCAACATACTATCAACAGTGTGTGCCAACCTTGTGAAGACTTACAGAAAACGTTTGACCTCTGTCATTGCCAACAAAGGATATATAACAAAGTATTGAGATAAACTTTTGTTATTGACAAAATACTTATTTTCCACCATAATTTGCAAATAAATTCTTTAAAAATCAGACAATGCGATTTTCTGGATTTGTTTTCTCATTTTGTCTCTCATAGTTGAGGTCTACCTATAATGACAATTACAGGCCTCTCTCATCTTTTTAAGTGGGAGAACTTGCACAAGTGGTGGCTGACTAAATACTTTTTTTCCCCACTGTAGCTAGGTATTCTGCACGTAGGCCTGGTTCACATATGCGTTTGGGTTTCCGTTCGGGTAATCCGCTTGGGAACCCCCCGAACAGAAACCTCTACACATAAAAAAGCGGTTTACCTGGGAAACCCACGGACCCCATAGACTATAATGGCATTCGTGTGGTTTCCGCTCAGTTTCCGCACGAAACATGTGGAAACATGCAGAGAGGAAGGTGCTGCTTGCAGCACTTTCCTCTCCGCTTGCTTTGTGCGGAAACCACATGGACCCCATTATAGTCTATGGGGTCCGCGGGTTTCCCAGGTAAACCGTTTTTTTATGCATATAGGTTTCTGTTCGGGGGTTCCCAAGTGGACTCCCTGAATGGAAACCCAAATGCATATGTGAACCGGGCCTAAGATAGGATCTTAAAGGGATTGGCCACTTTCAGACCAATATTGAGAGACAAATGTTATTGTTTTTATAATTTCTGTATGAATTCCTCCCAGATATCTAGATCTCTGCTTGCTGTCATTCATTCTGCTAACTTCTAGTGGACGAAATGACCATGGTCATGTGATTTACAGTCCATGGACATGTGATGAGAACACAGCTGCACAGCTCATTACCAGGCAGATGTCTGATTACTGTGCTGTAAATGGCAAGCCAATTGTTCCCTAAACTTGGGCTCCACATCCTTTCCCAGTGCCATCCTGCCATGCTGTGTGTATTGTCAACACCACCTTTCTGTGCTAGCTGGGCACTACAATTTTCTAAAACAGACATGTCAAGAGAGTGCACAAGTCTTCTAGAAATCTAAATGATTCACAGGTGACATCATCCCTAATTGGAGTCATAGTCTTTCTTTTCCCTCTCCATCCAGCCTAGACTGCCATGATGACACGTATCAACTGTAGTTTGCTGCTGAGACATCTTCAGACCCCAGAGTATAATATGCCAAAACAGTGTTATTCACCTCTCCTGGGCTTACGCGGCTCCCTGCTGTCTTTGGCGCTTCTTACTGACATCAGGGACTGCAGAGGACTGTGATTTGGACTCAGCAGGTCATGTGGCATTGTGACACATAGACACAAGTGTCACAACTCTGCGTAAACCATGAGGACGCTGAGGCCTCAGTAGTCCCTGACATCAGTGAGAAGAGCCAAAAACAGCAGGGAGTCATGTCGGAGGCCAGGAGTGGTGAATAACACTGTTTTTTTATGTTTGGAAAACAGGGGTAAAAGGGTGTATGCGTGACCTCAATTATTGCAATTAATCGTAATTGAGGTAAAATGCCTGATTAATTGAGATTTTGATTTAGGTCATAATTGTCCAGACCTAAGGGAAAGATATTTGCCTTGCTGATTTTGCACCTGATCTTTAGTCTTTTGACTACTCTATATATATATATATATATATATATATATATATATATATATATATGTGTGTGTGAAACAACCTCTTTAAAGACCTTAGGAACCCTGTAAGTATCAGTGATCAGCACTGCAGCACATTGAATTAACAGAATGTGACTTGTAGGGACAGTATTTCAGCATTTGGGACCCCACTTTTAATTTTGCCCAGGGCACCACTTTGTCTAAAAATGACCCTAATTAAATATACACATATTCCAATCTAATATTTTTTGAATTGCAGAAATAACTGCTATGTATACACAGTTTTCTTCTGTAATGTATAAGAAGGGCTGAATTTACATGTCAGCAGCCTGTTGGCATACTTTACCTATCACATATGGCATACTTTACATTTTTGGGTGGCTTTAAAATGTTTGCCCTTACAAAATAAAGAAGAGCATTGCAGTGTGCCATGTACAGCATCTACCAGCCTCTGCAACATTCCCTTTGTGTCCTCCTTGCATCCTCACAACATTGTAAGTGCTTCATTATAACATATAAACACACATCATTTACATATTAAAGAATACTGTTCTGTATATTTATAAATAACTTTCCTCAGTCACAGGCACAGTCAGGCCTTGTGTATAACACAAATAAAGATGCTTGGATGATCAAATAAATAAACAAGACATAATATAACAAAACATTATACGTATAGTCGTTACTTTTCCATATTTGATTTTATTTAATTTGATTAAATTAAGCTTACAAAATGATAGATCACTATTGTAGAGGTCAATATATCCTGGCACATATAGTAACACCGTTATTTCAACATGACATAAAACCCAGAGATTTTCCATTCAATTGATTGAGTCCTAAAATATATATTCCTATGATTATGCTATTATAGAGAATGGCATTCAACCAGTGTATTTAGTTGGTATTCTGGGCAACAAGTATAGTATAACACTATACCGATCATATTCAACAACTAAACGTTGTATCACAGCACAGTCGACTACAGTTGAATGACACATGGAAGTACAATTTCCTCTACATAAAACATTAAAACCATAGATTTCCATAATGCTCATAAAAAGAAGATACTTCTAATAGTTAACAGCTATCCATGCAATTAGGTTACTTTTAGGACTACTGGTGCATATTGCAAAAATGCGTGAAAAAAATAAACACTCTAAGCAAAACTGATACTCCAAGGCCAGAGGAGGCATGTCCCAGGGATTCAAACACCAAAGAGAGAATGCCTGTGTCATGCACCGCCCCCTCAGGCCCTACATTAAGCATCAGTTTTGCCTGCAGTATTCCTTTAAAATTTGAATGTTGTAGTTGCTGTCAAGAAAGCTCTTGTTTATATATAAATTTGGGAAACCTACCAAATACTATTTTATGTAAGGGGTATTGGGAGGGGGGATTTATCAATCCCTCTACGCTAGTTTTCTAGCAGGGTCCTTTCTTGCGACAAACTTGATCCACAAACCCCATTCTGTGCTTCGCTGGACACATTATGCGATTGAGGGCAGAGTAGAATGGGGAGTGGGGCAGGGATGGGACACCTGGGTCTGACATAGTTATTATAACTCATTCAAGAGCACAAGCATGCAACTGATTTATGAAGAAGCCAGAGCCTCTTCGTAAAACAGTTGTGCCCTGTGCTGGTTGGGGTCTTTAATAAGACTGGCGTGCCGAATGTTTTAATAAATCTGCCCCATTATAGGTCATCTAGTATTGCCAAGAACACTGGACCAGATTTACTACTACCTAAAAGTTGGACAGTGCAGACTTAGGCTAGACAGGCTTAGGCTGCATCAGATTTATCAATGTGTATAATGCTATTTGTTAAATCTGTCGTATTATTAGACTCTCTAGTCTAACTTTACACCTTTTATTAGTTGGCTTAGTTTACACAAAAAGTGCACCATAATGTGACACATTTTTTGATGCATGGTATTGAAATTGAAGCCACAGCCCTTTTGTACAAATTGTAAAAGTATCTAAAAAGTTTCTAAAACACATGGTAAATGTGGCCAGGGCATATTAGACAGTTTTTGGTGCAAATTATGCCAGAATTCTAGCCTATTTTGCTTAGTAAATTCTCATCATTGTTTTTGATACTTAGTTCTCAGCAACAAAATCTGGTACAACTTCATAAGCAATGTTTTTCTACAGTACACATACAACGAATGACAGATGGTCCAACTCACAAAGACCTTGTTTAAATCAGAAATTGAGAATCTATAATTTCAAGCATTTTCAAAAGTACTAAGGAGCAAGGATATCTCTGTTGTAACTCATGACAACTCTTTGCATTAAGGATTTTATATATCTATCCTGCAGTAAGGTATTGAAATGTAAGAGAATGGCAATTTACATTGGTATTGCTCTATTGTATCAATTTCAAAGAAAATAATCAAATTAATACATGCAAAAACTGAGGGTACACTCAGAAAGATGGCTCAGTCAAATCATTGCAAAAGAAGATTTTACTTTACTTACTGTGATACAGATGTTACTAGTTCTCTTTCTATCACATTGCATATATTGCACCCTCATTTCAGTAAACAATAAATACATAAGTGATCTTGGGCCTTTAAACACCTGTTGTGAAATTAGGTGTATAATCTATATAGTGCAGAAAGATACCAATTGTGCCCTTATTTCGTGGTACCCTAATAAGAAATACCACATGTAAAAAGAAGCGATTCAAATCAGAACTGACAAGACAAACTTGTGGAAAGACTAGCTTGCAATGAATTGTTACGACGCCAGACTAATGGGATGTTGAGTCAAAAGGACAATGCAGTTATTGTCCATCATACTAATACAATGAATTTCTTTCATGACAGGGAGCTTTCTTTCCATCTCATCTTGTATGCTGCTTAATATAGGTTCAGAACATGGAGCGGTTATTGAAACATATGCAGGTGTATTATTTGACTGTAAAAAATAACTAAAGCAGCATTAACCATATTTATTTATTCAGCCAAATGACTAGCAATGTAGCAGTATATACTATACTACAATCTGAATATATATGTGCTACTTTTCTAAAACATGAACAATGCAAGTCCTTCCAGTTTCTGAGATGATCTTTTTTTTCTTTTTCTTGTTTTTATTCCAGTGTTAGATTTATTTCAACCATGCCTTCCAGCCACTACTGTAACTCTTGTCGGAGTTCTTTTTGGAATATTAATTCATTAATTTTATTTGGGGAGCTTTTGAAGACTTTTTGGAGTAGACACTAAAGGTTTTCACTTCCAAGTGTCACCAAGATGCTCATTCAGGGGAAGCCTGAGTAAGTGAAGACGAGTCTCTGAGTTAGATAGGTTGTACACTGATCTTGGTTAGGATTACATATGTCATTCCATGATGTGCTTGATATTGAGAACACAAGAGAGTAGGGGTGAGAGAGTGATATAGTTGCATTTATGCCACAGTCTATTAACAGCAAACATTTAAAACCAAGATGGAGGCAACGCTGAGAAAGACAACAGAGGATGAGTACAAGGAATCTGCATGCCCATGGGTGACTGTATTGTTCGTGGAGGTTGTAACAGGTGATGCTCCGCTTGCATTTGAAGGAGCTGATGCATTTTGCCCTGTCAGAGTTATACCCGTAACATTGTATTTCGGAGTAGACTGACTGTGGACCTAAAATAATCACATATAAGTTATAAATTCAATGAAATAATGCTGTCAGTATTACCACGCATTATCACCAATGCACATAAGCTAAGCCAAAAGACAGAAAACATGTTATTCAAGATTGCACAATGTTAGAATAATATACATTCCACAAGTACACCCATTGCTCTAATATAAGCTTATAAACCAGCATACGCAAGTTTTGGGCATTGGGCTTCGTAACTTGTAGCAGTTGCAAATATTCTCTACCAGTGATGCGATGCAAGAAACAATATCACTTGCTTTCCTAGCTATATATTAACACTATAACACTGGACATTGCTGATGGGCATTTTTCACCTTTACATTTTCAGTTTGTTGGCTTCATTTATTATTACTAGTTAGTAGTAATTAGTAGTTAGTAGCAAGTTGTTAATGAAGTTCATTTAAGGCTAAGACCATCTGTAGCTGACCCACCCATGGCAAAAAGTAGCTGAAATCCACTGGTTTTCAGCGCAGGTTTTAGCCCTGCAGTTGGGCTTTGCATTGCAATGGTTGAAAATATTGATTAACCTGCAGCTTGAAGTTGACCTGTAGGGTTTAAAACCTGCTGGACACCACACTTTGTGTTACAGGTTTTTCAACACTGTGACTACACTGGAAATGAATATAGCAGTGACTTAGGTGCTAGTGATTCCACCTGTAGCTAACTGACTACAACTACATCATGTGTGGTCCTGGCCTTAGACATGTTTTACTACATCTTTCATGGACTTTTCTTTACTACTTAATATGATTTGACATTTGAATGTGGCTGTTTGGTCTAATATGGAATTATAATGATGAGTAAAATGTTTTATATATACAGATATTATTTCAGTCAACTATAGCTGTAGACAAAAAAGAATAGTACTTCCTTTATATTCTTCTTTGATTTTTAATATTCTCTCAGTTTTGGCAAAAATTGTACCAAAACTGCATGAAGAATTGAATGTGTGGTTCCAGTCTTATGACATTAGCTTCATCACATCACTTTTGCTATTGTATAGCTGCAGTTCCAGTTTCTTACCAAGCCTGTTCTATGTGTATTAAGGAACACATCATTTCCTACAAAACCAAGTATTTATGTATTTATTTTCAATTTTTAAAATTGCATCTAATAGATACTTGGCAATAGAAAAAAGCATATTAATTGGAATTAGGGTGGAAAATAAGAATGGAGGCTTGAGGTGGGCGGTCAGGAATTGTACACGTAAGCTAGAAATGATACTGTAGGATAGGAGACATGACACTCTTAATAAAGAGAAACTCATAACATGAAATGTGTGTATTAAACATTTTTTCTTTTTTTTTAGCAATTGGAAAAAAACAACCGCACCAATGTAAAAGTGTTTAGTCATAGTAAGAATTAAATCAATAAGGCAACAGACAGCTTCTCACACGCACTAAGCTGGCAGCAGATGTAGCAAATGTTACTGTTTTATAAATCTAGGTTGGTAATCAAAGCATTACTGCTTGTAGAAAGCTAGATGAATGAAGTATTGGTCTATCTAGGTATTAACTATTAACTTTACAGTAACAAAATATCACTGCAAATTGAATGCATAAGGCAAATATAGAAAGAAGGGTGTAAAAGTGTATTATGTAGCAATATTGTATACAAAGATCACACATGTAGATCTGAAACTAGCTGTAGCTGGAGACTGGTAAAGCTGATGATAGTGGATGATTTTGTAGCAATTGAACTCTAAGAAACTACAATTTATACACAATTGGAGTGTTTTCTGTTTAAAACTACTAGATCTGTGTTATAAACTATGGTGTCTACATCACCATTCCTATGTCTCAGTTGTTAAGTGGGGGAAGGAATCTAAAGTCTTCTCCATATGGTACTTAAGTCTAGAGTAAAATTTCAAGGAAAGTGGCTCTGCAAGTGCACTTTCAGATGGTAACTGGTGACATATAGTATATAGGAAGATGGTTGTTTGTATTGTGATAAAACAGTTTGCATGCATTATCCATAATAATACATCACTATATTGTTAACGACTTAGGATCGAAAATAAAAGTAATAACAATATATATATAAATATATATATATATATATATATATATATATATAAACTTAATGGTCAGGACTTCCTACAATTTTCTCCTTCACATGAACTTCTGTTCCAGTTACACTAAAATGCATTATGTACATCAACATAGTTCAGAGCAGTATAAAGAAGTTATAAGTCTCACCTGGCTTGGTATGAGAAAAGCCAATAGGACCATTCCTAGACAGAGAACAATGATCTGATTCATCTTCACAGTTCTTGCTATGCCCCTGATTTCAATTTATTACAATACTACTCTTAGTCTTGCTCGTGTTGCAGATGGCAGCTGTTATGTTCCCTTTAGATGAGAAGGGTGACTGCCTCTGGTAGGGGTTTTTATGTGTTAAGCAGGAGACATCAATACCCATGACGTGCAGGTTTCCTCCCTCCCCATCACATGGTGCTACACCTTCTCCACCCTCCTTTCCTATTTTCAACCAGAGACCCCCTTCTGTTTACCTATCTTTTTGTTAATTATGCTTCTGCTCTTTGTTCCTAAACTTTATTGTTTTCTCTTACTATGGTGGTTTAGTCGCTATGAGGGTGTTTTTATAAATGTTTTTATTGCAGCCATATGTAGATTAAATGTATAAAGTTTGCAATATTGTAACAACGGTAATGTATTGGTATTGTTATTAGAAGTGGACCTTAATTGTAATATAACAAAACAATTAATGCTTTACATTACTCATATGCAGAGTATGGTTTCGCATATGTCTACTAGAATTCATCTGCTAGCCTTTGCAAGTTTTAGGAGTGTTTGATTAGGCAAAGTACACAATGCTGTTAGTAATGACAACAGTGACACCTAAAGGTTGTCACTATCATCTGTAAACCAGGAAAATAGAAAATGTGACACATTCCTCCTGCTCAGAGGCATAGCTAGGGGTACAGCACAGGGGAGGCGAACATGTCCGAGTGGGCCCCCAACTTAGGTATATCTATTATTATCTCTATACGGTGACTGTATTGTGGTATATATCAGCTCTACACAAGGCTCTGCAGACCAATTAGGTGAAAACAGTGCAGTAACATTTAGTGACTTACAGGTGACGTCTCTGACTAATCGTTCCCATTTCCCGTCTCTTCCATCTGGACTGCCATGACCACTTCTTTCAATCTCTAAAGTTTGCAGCACAGACATCTTTGGCTCCTTACTTTTCCAGGCACTTGACCCACATTGTCCTCACCTGCACACTCATCCTGCTGCTACCCCCAATTATAAAATATATACTATAACCCCCCCCATAATGAATAATACCCCCAAGTGCATCTTTAAATTAATAACTTCCCTGTATACTCCCTTTAAATAGTGCCACTTATTTATAATGTAAAGTGCTGCGGAATATTATGGCGCTATACACGTAAGCGTAATAAATAAATGTCCCAGGTGTTTCCTAATTAAAAGGTAAACAAAAAGTAAAAAAAAAAAAAAAATTTGTTGGGTTCCAATACCCGGGACCCCCAGGATCAGCTGTTTGAATGAACTGTGGTACCTGTGTAAGCACCGTGACTCCTTTTCTGTTTACATAGTGTCATTCATTTCATAGCGGCAATGTAATGTAACTACAGCCTCGTCCTATACACGTCTATGTGACATGACTGTAATTACATCACACGGTCACTATAAACAGACAGCGTGTGATATAAACAGGCGATAATAGCCCCTTCATACAGCTGATCAGTGGGGAATCACTGATCTCTTATTGATGATCTATTCTGAGGATAGATCATCAATAAAAATAAGCTGGAAAAGTCCGTAAGGCTGGGGTCTCACGTGGCGGAAATAATGCGAAAAAAATGGTGCATTTTACAGTTCCTGTAAAGTGGATTGGATTCTTGAAAATCCCATCCACACATTGTAGAAATATATGTGCAGTGGACACGCTGCGATTTTCAAAACCGTGGCGGTTTTGAAAATCGCAGCATGTCAATTATACCTATGGAAACTCTGACAGTTCTCTATAGGTATAATGGAAGCAGAAAGTCCTCTTAAAAGCGCTGCGGGAAAAACCACAATGAATTACTGCAGCGGTTTTTCCTGCAGTGCTTTTTTGCTGTGGGACGCTACATGGGGCCTTAGCCTTAATAAAGCCCAAGTGCCACCTTAATTAAATTAAATTCCCCCTTACATTATGCCCCTGATTCCCCCTGACATAAATACTGCACCACTAATGATCCCTTATATAAATGACCACCCCCTTATGTTCATAATGCCCCCTAATAGCCCTTATATAAATGAACCCCCCCATCGTCCTAATTCTCCCTAATGAATCCCTTAAAGTTATAATTCCCCTTCCTAACCACCCCTTATACTATAAAATTACCCACAACTGCACTAAAAAAAAAAAAAAAAAAAAAAAAAGAAAGTTATACTCACCTACCTGTGATCCTCTGATGAACAGAGCCGCCACCTCTTCCCTGTCCATGCATAGGACGTCTGCCTCTCGGCGCAGGAGGCATGATGCTGTGACGTCATTGCGCCTACCTGTGCTGAGAAGCAGACGTCTGCTGTCTGTGATCTCGGCGTCTTGTAAACCACAGGCATGAAGTGGCTTGCTGTTTACAAGAGTTATTTGCAGGATTCATTTCATAGTAAATAGTAAAGCACGTATTAATGGGGACCGGGGGTGGGCCCCACAGAGTTAGTGGGCCCTGGGCAGCCGCCCCCTCTGCCCCATGCTAGCTACGCCACTGCTTCTGCTCCATGTTTTGAGCTGAACGTCACTATTAATACCAATTTCATGTACAGGCACATTTCTATGCAAATCCTGGGCTGAAAGTGGCATCATCCAACCTAAATCGTTAAAAGGGGTTGTCAGGGGAGTTAAATTTACCTCAATTCATCCATTGGAATCTTCATAAAGGGATATCCAGCCTAGTTCACATGATCAAAATCAGCCCCTGACACCCGGGTAGCTCTCTCCCCTCCATCCTCTTCTGATCTCAAAGTTCTTTACTATAGGCAGCCAGCCCCAGAGCACAGGTAATTAATTAATTAATGGAGTGGGTGGAATGACCCAGGGGTCAGGGGCTGATTCTAATCCAGGTCCATTATGTAGCATCTCTCATATGAATTAAGGTACTTTTAACTCCCCAGCAAACTCCTTTAAATTGTAAACCTTTGAGCTGGGTTATGAAGTGAAATATTGTCCAGCTCTGTGGAAAGATTAGACCCTGATTTATCTCTGTGTGCTCCTTCTCCTCCTACCATTTCTCTCCGCAAACTTCAAGGGTTTAAGCTTATTTCCATATATAAACAAATAACTATTTTTAGTTTACTATTATCACCTTTACTACCAATTTATGAAATAAATGTTTAGGTATGCTTTAAATAAGCACTGTCATTACAATAAACTTTGCATGGATAAATAATACAGGCGATTGTAAGAAAGTTTGCAATATATCTCATCAGAGTGAAAAGCCTCTTCCGGCTCGTATTAGGCTGTTTTCCTACTACCCCTCACCCTGCTAAAATGATCTTCACTGTGAAAATCCCTGCTCTATCCATCTCCACTTACAGATCACTCGACTCAGAATACATGTTTATACAAATCTATGGAGAGGGGGAGCAGTGCGTAGAAAGAGAAGGAGATAAGACAAAGACAGATTTTAGTCTGACCTAAAGTGCCAAAGCACTTTATTCACTTTAGGGTGGGTTCACACTTGCACTGGCACTCCGTCCGCCGCGAATCCGACAAAAATGTCGGAAAACTGGATAGGGAAAGGTTTGCAACGCTTTTCTTAACCCATTCACTTCTATAGGTTTTTAAAGCAATGCGCGGGTGTGCGCTTACACCCTCTGTGCCGCAAAGCCATTTTTTCGTCGGAAACAAAGTCGGACATGCAGGGCTTCATGTCCGACGAAAAAAACTGGCTTTGCGGCACAGAGGATGTAAGCGCACATCCCGCATTGCTTTAAAAACTCATAGAAGTGAATGGGTTTTTAAGCAAAGCGTCGCAAACCTTTCCCTATCCAGTTTTCCGACATTTATGTCGGATTCGCGGCGGACGGAATGCCAGCGCAAGTGTGAACCCACCCTTAACAGTAATTGTCAGTAATCTCTGTACATGTATATGCCACACATGATTTTGTGACTCTTTGTGATGGATTGCGAGAGTTACAGATTAGCACATTAGCCTCTACCTACCGTAGTGTGTGCAGTGTAGGGCAAATAGTCTCCACCCACCAGTTCAGAGAGGATTGCAAATTCCAGACCTATCGTGCAGAGGGGAAAACTTCTAAAAACTACAAACTACAAGGCAAATAATGACCAGATATTGTGTTAGTCCTAATGTAGACAAATATGGTAGCTCACCCTGAAAATTTAAACAGGTACTCTTTAACAATCTATTCTTGTTTTTATCTGCTATGCACTTCCTTTTAGTAAGGGGCCCAGAATGAGTGTCTTTTTGGTTACTTAAAGAGGTTGCCCAGGCAAATTTGTTAGATTTTAAATAGGGTGGGGGAGGTGAAAAAAAAAATAAAAAATCATACCTGCATTCACTGGTGGCACTGGTTCAGAAGATACTGATTCATCCTCAGATAGGTCAGGATCCGCTATAACCGCCACCGACTTCTGTCAATGACTTGGACAATTACAGTAATGAGAAAGTGATCAGATTTACCACAATAAAAGCATTCCCTTCATCAAAAACTTAGCTGCAAGGAAGGCTTCTAAATCATCAAGACGTGCATCATTGGTCTCAATAAGGGGATTAGCCTAGGCTACGGCCTTATGTGTCAGAAGCATAATAATACACAGCATGTTAGATCTGTCAGTGGGGAAGTGAGGAGGGTGAGCACCAAAATACAACTTGCATTGATTAATAAATCCTCGGTATATTCACGATTCCCACCAAACCTGAAGGGTGGAAGAGGCAAGGTGGATGAAGAAGCTGGAACCACAGCCCGGTTTTGTAGTTCCAGTATCTACAAAAAGCCAGGTTTAGGTTGTGTTTTTCTTCACATATCAATCTATCCACTCATTATGAGTGTACTTGATACAATCAATGGTAGATCAAATAATTTATAACTAAAATCAAAACAACACAATGAAGAATGGGACAGGTGATTGAGATTTGCAGGGGGTATCTATACACTGACCCAGTATATCAGCAGGGGGAAAAAAATTGTTATCCGAGATGGCCCTTCTTCCTTTATACAGACATGTTTTCAGCACAAGGTGTAGGACCAAGATCTGACATGGCTATATTTGCCATGTAGACCTGTCAATATGAGTTCCATAGTGCCTTATCTAAGATGGAAAAGGTGGCCAGAGGGTTATGCACTCAGTGGCGTAATGATCTGGCCCGGCAGGGTATGGG
Organism: Leptodactylus fallax; assembly: GCA_947044405.1. Lineage (NCBI taxonomy): Eukaryota > Metazoa > Chordata > Amphibia > Anura > Leptodactylidae > Leptodactylus > Leptodactylus fallax. The sequence goes on from CAMRHE010000024.1 coordinate 9,849,723, forward strand.
GCCCGTGGCCAGCTGGAGATGGCCAGGGCCCTGGACCACTATGACAGCAGTCGGGGAAAGCCTGGTTCCCTGACTGCTATACATACTGTTATTGGAAAGGGGCCCTGGCATATTGCCAGGCCCCTTTCCAATAGATGGCAGCCCAGGGGAGGTGACTGAAAATAATAAATACATATGCTCACCTCTCCTGGGCACAGCGTTCTCTCTGGCGCTCTTCCGCCATGTGACTGAGGCCTGTGATTAGGCCCCAGTGGTCTCATGGGGCGCGGCTGAGTAATGACGTCAGTGCGCCCCCATGTGATTGCTGAAGCCCAATCACAGGCCTCAGAAGCAATGTCTAAAGAGAGCCTGAAGAGTGCAGGATGGAGCGAGAATGCCAAGGAAAGGTAAGGCAAGGTGAGTATGAGAGTTTGTTATTTTTGATCACCTTCCCTGGGCCTCAGATTATTATACTCTGGGGTCTGAGGAGACCCCAGAGTATAATAATAGCACTGAAGCGGAGGGGGGTTGTTGGGAGCATATAATACTGTGTGGGAGCCAATGTGGAGCATATAATACTGGGTGGGGCCACTGTAGAGCATATAATACTGGGTGGGGGCGACTGTGGAGCATATACTACTTTGTGGGGGCCACTGTGGAGCATATAATACTGGGTGGGGCCCACTGTGGGGAGCATATAATACTGAGTGAGGGCAACTGTGGGAAGCATATAATACTGTGTGGGGGCCACTGTGGAGTATATAATGCTGAGTGGGGGCCACTGTGGGAAGCATATAATACAGGGTGGGTCCGCTGTGTGGAGCATATTATACTGTGTGTCCTGCCACTGTGGACCATATTATACTGTGTGTGGGGGGAGCAATGTGGAGCATATAATTTTGTATGGGGGCCACTGTGGAGCATATAATGCTTTCTGGGGGCCACTGTCAAGCATATAATTCTATCTGGGGCCACTGTCGAGCATATTATACTGTTTGGGGCCCCGTAACCATCACTATCAAGAATTTGCTGTAGGGAGGGGGTAGGGGGCCCTGGACAAAAGTTTGCACCGGGACCCACAAGACTTTAGTTATGCCACTGTATGCACTGTAATATAATCCAGTAGGAAATAAAATATTTTTATTCAGCTTTAATTGAGGGTTAGAATAGGTTACCTCTTGTAACACCAATATAGGTCATCTTGGTACCTAATGCACATACATCACATTTATAAGTTCTCTGAATGAACTCCCTGGTGCCACTTGTGCAACTCAAGTGCCTTGCAAACAGAGAAGAACAAGCACTTTTTTTACAATAAATTCCCTGGGGAATTATATTGGATACCTGTATATATCAAAATGACCCATACCTAGTTGGATGAAATGTATGAAGGGGGTTTTACACCTGCAATGTTTGCTAGGCTATCCTAGTGACATAGGTACATCTCCCCCCTCTCCCAAATTTTGGATATCACAAAACCTTATTTGGATATGCATATTAAAGTACTAGCAGGTAGGGGTCTGTAGGTATAGAGTGCAGCTCACCTATCATGAATATCAGACACCCTGATGCGTTTATTTTGAGCCATCATAAAACAGAGGTAACCCAGGGATGTACTAGATCTGTCATCTGTTTATGACTCCCCCCGGATGGTATAGGTAATCCCCCCTGAATTTATAAGTATGTGATACTCCCTCGAATACGATCATGTTGTTGCCTGCCTCCATCAGCTGTTTATCTTGTAGCCGGTTATGGATTTCCTAGGATACCAGGGACGCTATTCTCCACATAGATTCTGCTCCTCCCCACCCCCCACTGGTGAACAGTGATAGGTCAGGCGATAGAGGGGAGTGTGGCACACGCCTGATACTCCCATTGGCTGGCCGTTATACCAATCAGGAGCATGGGGTGGAGTAAAGGAATATAAAAAGAAGAGCTGTCGACCACTCATGGCCACACTGAGAGCCAGGACTAAGGAGCTCATACTAATTGTCCATATATATGTCTATCTTCACCTGACTCTGGGCGAGTTGAAATGCGTAGGGTAGTATGATGTGAACTGAGTGTCCAAGACTATAGAGGCAATTTTAGCTATGTGAACGCAGACAGTGATCTGTCTTATGTTAAGCTGTATCTTAGGTCAGTCTCCACATCAGGGGGCCGGTTAAAGGGGTATTCCCATCTCAAGGATCCTATCTATACTGCTATCTTATGTAAATTGAAGAGTTTTCCTAAATAAATTGCTTTAGCAATGCTGCTTTGTTTTCCTGCTATGTGAAATTATTCCTCCCCTTGTTTTCACACCGTTTCCCTAGAGCTGAACCTGTGTGAGAAGACAGGACAGATGAGGTCACTCACTGCTCTCACTGTTATCTACAGCTCTGCTGTTCAGCTAATTGTAGTTTTCCCTGTCTGTGATCTCTCTATGTAAAAACACACATAACACTGAGTCCGTTCTCTAGATGCACGTGCATATTTGATCTGCATTTATATTATCTTTCTAGTAATCATAATAAGTATTGTGATACGTCATAGTGTCCTGTCCAGTATGCTTTTACTGTTTGATAAGCCATCAGCAAAGGGGGACATGACTTTGGGATGGGGGAACCAATAACTCCTGCAGTTTCATGTTTGTGCAGTAGTTGTGTAGATTTATATAGGCTGGTTCAGCTTTAAGAGTATATGTGTGCATATTGAGTTTTAGGAATATATAGTGCCTAGTGTGTTACTGTAGGGAGGGAGTTTAGGAATAGCTGTAACTTCCTGTCTCATTCATCTCTTCCTCTTTCTCACCACAAGGACTGGAGGAAACAATCCACTCCCACCCGCCCACTTTTAATCACTACTTTACAATTGCTTTTTTCACGTTTACCTGTATAATGTATCTATTATTGTATAATTTCTTTGTTTGATACTGTAATTGTGTATCTGATCTCGTCACGATAGCCGGAGGTAGAAAGGTCTGGCAGGGCACGCTTTAAGGTGGAACTTTCATGGAAAAGGGGACTGTTGGTGGTATGGTACCCCTGGGCGTTATGGTGTTTGTCGGAAGGTTAATTATAAAAGGACATGGCAAAAAGTTATGCAGCACCCTGAACATATTTGTCGGCTCCCGAGTCAGCGCGATGCGGCTGGGAGAATTGTTAGTCGGGTGCTGCTTCTGATGGGCCCCCTCCAGACCTCCCTAGAAATTTTGTAAAATCTGTTTAAAAAAAAAGGTATTATATACAGTATACAATTCTGAGATGACTTTTATGAGTTCAAGTTGGCATTATCCTTCTAAGTCCAAGGGAAGGGCAGTCCTCCAGCCATGGTTCTCTAAAGGTTTCCTCCACAGGGGGTTTTTCCTCTCCTGAGTGCTGTAGGATGACTCTTTGTGAGTTGGGGGTTTGCCAGGTTTAGTCCATATTTCATAGCATTTGCCTGAACATTTAGTTTTTAAGTTATTTGTTCGTGGCAATGGCAATAAGTGTACAAATAAATAAATTGAAATAATATTAAGTTAAAAAAGAAAAGAAAAATTATGAAGAGAGTCAGTTGAATCTAAAAATGTTACGTCACATGGTCCATTAGTAAACTGTCACAGCTTTACATTTTGCGGTTGAGGAGTCAGGTGGAAGTTGCAGGCAAGTTATTGTGGACTTATTTTAACTAATAGAGGAGGTTAAACCTCATGGTGGTGAACAGGCTGAGCTTTGGAAATGGCCAGCCTGAAGGATGTCGTAATAGTAACATCATCCAGGGGTAGGCACAGTGGTTAAGCACAGGGCTGTTGGTGCCCTTAAAGTGTACTGGCTCTGCTAGAATTGCAAGTCGGAGCGTGCCGCCCCTTTATTGCTGTCTGGCCGGGTGCTGAAAGTCAGACAGCTGGGGATCTCACAGTATTCGTGAATCCCAATGGTCTAGCACTTCACCTGACTCCTTCTGTGATTATTTTAGTTCTGTGATTTAAATAAAGCTGTGGCCATTTTTACACCAAAATAAAGTGTTTTGTGTGTTTATTCCAAAGTCGGTGTTTACTGTAGTTTGAGTGGTTTTAGAAAGGAGTGAGGGTCCATCCCATATCCAAAAGTCATGAGATGAAGAGATAGCAGGCAAAGCTGCTGAAAAAGGGAGATGGGAAAACCCCTTTAATACTGTCAGCTGGGGAAAGTTGTCTTTAGCTGCATAGCTGACATTGATGAAAGGGATCTGACCAGAGGCGTAGCTAGGGGTTCAGCACAGGGGGCGAACATGTCCAAGTGGGCCCCCAACTTGGACATGTTTGTATACCGATACTATCAGTATACGGTGAGCGTATAGTGGTATATAGCGGCTCTACACAGGGCTCTGCAGACGATTTAGGTGTATACAGTGCAGTAACATTTAGTGACTTACAGGTGACGTCTCTGAATAATCATTCACATTCCCCATCTCTTTCATCTGGATGACCATGACCACTTCTTCCACTCTCTGTAAAGTTTGCAACACAGACATCTTTAGCTCCTCTTATTGATGCGGTTTTTCCTGTAGCACTTTGCACAGAAAGTTCACAGAGGTTTCCTCTGCGGAATTTCTGCTTCACTTATATCTATAGGGAAACCGCTGGTATTTCTGTAGGTATAACTGACATGCTGTGATTTCCAAAACTGCGACTGTTTTGGAAATCACAGCGTATCCGCTGCGCATATTTTACTGCAAAGTGGGGATGGGATGGAGGCCCCAAGTGGCGAAAACCCACAGAAAAAAACCGTGGCATTTTAGCAAATCCCATCCACACATTGCGGAAAAATATGTGCAGCAGACGCACTGCAATTTCCAAAACCGTTGCGGTTTTGGAAATTGCAGCATGCTAATTATATCTATGGAAACACTGGCAGTTTCCATATAGGTGTATTGAAAACAGAAAGTCCACAGGGGAAACCTCTGCGGACCTTCTGTGAAAAGCACTGCGGGAAAAACCACAATGTTCCGCCGCGGTTTTTCCTGCAGTGCTTTTTTTTTTTGCTGAAGCCCGCTTCGTGGGGCCTTAGTCTTAATAAAGCCCAAGTGCAACTTTAATTAAATTAATTGCGCCCTCATAATATGCCGCTGATTCCCCCTGACATAAATACTGCACCTCTAATGACCCCTTATATCAATGACCACCCCCTTATGTTCATAATGCCTCCTATTATAAATGATGCCCCCTAATGGCCCCTTATATAAATAACCTCCCCCCTTGGATTCATAATACCCCCCAATAAACCTTATATAAATGACCCCCCATTGTCTTAATGATAATGCCCCCTAATGAATCCTCCCTTTATAGTTATATTTCCCCCTCCTAACCACCCCTTATACTATTACATACCTTCCAACTTTCAAAGGACAGAAAGAGGGACAAAATATACGGCGTGCTATGTGTGCTGCTGCAAATTTAGCTCCACCCACTTCTATGTTGAATCTGCCCATTCTCATCTATTTTTCCATGTGCCCCCACACAGTATAATACTCCTACAGTAACCCTAACATTATATGCCCCCACATTATAATGTTCTCCTACAATTGCCCCACAGTATTAAGTCCCTCTAATCGTGCCCCAGAGGGGGACATTAAACTGGGGCAGCTGTAGGGTGACATTAAACTATGGGACAGTTGGAGGGTGACATTAAACAGTGGGGGTAGTTGGAGGGGAACATTAAACTGGAGGCAACTAGAGGCAGACATGTCCCCCTCCAGCTACCCCCCACTGTTTAATGTCCTCCTCCAGTTGCCCCCAGTTTAATGTCACCCTCCATCTGCTCCCCCAGATTAATGTCCCCTTTATCTGCCACCATCTTAATGTCCCCCTTCATCTTTCAACAGCTTAATGCCCCCTTCATCAGCCCCCAGTTTAATGCCCCCCTTTATCTGCCACCAATTTTAATTTCCCCCTTCATCTGCCCCCAGTTTAATTGCCCCCTCCATCTACCACCAGCTTAAAGTCCCCCTTTATCTGCCAGCAGTTTAATTGCCCCCTTCATCTGCCTTCAGTTTAAACTGGCCCCTACATCTGCCCCTCAGTTACCCTCTCTTGCTCACACATGCTGTGTCTCTGCCTCTTTGATCACTCTCTGTTCCCAGCAGCTTTCTGTGTAACATGACAGTCTGTCCCGTGGTATCCAGAATAGCTCTGCCCACACAAGAGTCTGATCGGATGGTCATGACGTCATCAAAGGTCCTTTACCCACTAAGATTTAGCATCTACCCTTTACACTACCCTAATAAAGATTGTTAATAGCAAAACACTTCAGGGGCATAGCGGGACAAACTGTAAGCTATGCGGGACCGCGGGACAGCTGTGCAAAATCGGGACTCCCCCACTGGGAGCTATGCTATTAATATACTCACAAAAAAAGAAAAAAAAAAGTCACTCTCACCTACCTTCGATCCTGATGAATGGAACCAGCGCTTCCTCCCTGTCCACGCACAGGATGTCTGTGTCTGAGCGCATGCGGCGCGATGTTGTGACGTCATCGTGCCGCCCGTGCTGAGAAGCAGAATGTCCGTCTGTGGTCTCAGCGTCTTGTAAACCGCAGGCCTGCATTGGCTTGCGGTTTACAATACTGTTAAGTTGCAGGAAGCGTTTTAACTAGATCGGTGTCTGCAGACACCAATCTAGTTAGAAATAAAGGATGTATTAATGGCAGCCCCGGGGTGGGCCCCAAAAAGTCAGTGGGCCCGGGGCAGCCGCCCCCTCTGCCCCCTTGCTAGCTACGCCTCTGGGTCTGACAAATTTGTTGCTGTGCTGAGACACAGTGAGCTAGACCACCCGATCCAAACACAAGAAGGAGGGAATGCAAAGGGAAAATAAGTGGACAACCTGAACATAGATTCATCTCTTCTAGTCGATCATGCATACTGTGAGCCAAGATACAGTATATAGATAGAAGTCTCCTATCTATCTATATATATATACAGTTCAATTTTAGCTAGAAGCAGCAGAAGCTTTTTTTTTTTTTTTTTTTTTTACTGCACAAGCCTTTTTCTTTGTGCAGGTCCTGCCGCCACTGAGCGCTGGTCAGTGACAAATATACGTTACTGATCACATCTGTGCTCATATTTTTGGCACAGGTTTTTTTGTTTTTTTTTCTAATAGTAGTTAGAATTAGTTGCTATATATATATATATATACTATATATATATATATATATATATATATATATATATATATATATGTGTGTGTGTGTGTGTGTAATGTATATAGTTCAATTTTAGCTAGAAGCAGCAGAAGCTTTTTTTTTTTTTTTTTTTTTTTTTACTGCACAAGCTTTTTTATTGTACAGGTCCAATCGCCACTGACACTGAGTGCTGGTCAGTGACACACATACAGTGGGGAAAAAAAAGTATTTAGTCAGCCACCAATTATGCAAGTTCTCCCACTTAGATGAGAGAGGCCTGTAATTGACATCATATACAGTGTCCATATTAGGACATCCTCAGATATCAGTGTCAAACATCAGATTAATAGCAGTTTACAACAGTGATTCCTGACTTTGATACCTGACTTTGACTCTGACACCTGACTTTGATGCCTGACTTTGACACCTGACTTTGATACTTGACTTTGATTCTGACACCTGACATTGATACCTGACTTTGGATTCTGACAACTGACTTTGATACCTGACTCTGACTTATTATACCTGACACCTGACTATATGCAATTTCTGGGCTGGTTGTAAAACTTAGATGACTTCTGACTTTCATATCTGATTGAGTCACAACTCAGCAGTCAGCTATGAAGCACATACAATGTACACTGAAAGTAAAGGGGCCGAATAATATTGCACGCCCCACTTTTCAGTTTTTTATTTTTTACAAAAGTTTAAAATAACCAATAAATTTCATTCCACTTCACAATTGTGTCCCACTTGTTGTTGATTCTTCACCAAAAAATTAAAATTTTATAACTTTATGTTTGAAGCCTGAAATGTGGCAAAAGGTTGAAAAATTCAAGGGGGCCGAATACTTTCGCAAGGCACTGTATATATATATATATATATATATATATATATATATATATATGTCTCCTATATCTATGTATATAGTTCAATTTTAGGTCTTTTTTTATTTTGACATCTTTACATCTATACATGTGTTGAAACACTACCCACACTCCACACTTTCAAAGTTTCAAGAAAGAAAGTTTCAATAAATAAAGTTTATATACCTGTGTAAAACACGAAAAACACAAAAATATCTCAACCTCCCAATCATCCCAATTGTCCCAAAGAAGGTATTCAGTAGAAGAGGTGTATGCCTTACTGGCCTCTTAAACTGACACTGCCAGCGAGAGAGAAGAGGAAAATGCCCCATTCCGTTATTTTTCCTCCTCCTCGTCCAGTGATGAACAACCCTAAAGGAGGCGCCCCAGAACTGTTGCTGAGGTAGATGCCGTTGCTGCAGAGCCCATATGGACCCCACCCCCAGAAAATTATGAGCCTCAGCTTCCTGACTTTTTGGGCAGGTCAGGAATACAAATTGAGACTGAAGGCTTCAGAGAAAATTAATTTTTTAAAATCTTTTTCTCTGATGACTTTATAGATTTTATGGTGGCCCAAACTAATTTGTATGCCCAACAATTTATGGAACAAAATGCAACCCTTCATATGCCAGGTCCCAGAACTGGACCCCAGTAAATACAGCAGAGATGAAGATTTTTTGGGATCTTATTCTGCATATGGGCATAGTGAAGAAACCTACAATTTGACAGTATTGGAGTGCAGACGTCTTGTATAATACTCCAATCTATTGAATGGCCATGACCAGGACACACTTTGAAATGATCCTGAAATTCATACACTATAACGACAATGCACAGTGCCTGCCCCGAGATGCCCCAAATTTTGATCGCCTATACAAAGTTAGGCCAGTCATTGAACATTCCCTGATCAGAACATTGCAATTGATGATTCTCTGATCAGTTTCAAAGGGAGGCTAAAATTCCACCAATACCTGCCAGTAAGAGGGCACGTATGGCATTAAAATGTATAAACTGTGCGACAGCAGCTCAGGGTACACCTATAAGTTTAGGGTTTATGAAGGAAGGGACACAAGGATTGAGCCCCCAGAATGCCCCCCAATCCTAGGAGTTAGTGGGAAAATAGTGTGGGATTTGCTGCACCCACTGCTGGACCACGGTTATCACCTATACGTGGATAACTTTTGCACTAGCATCCCAATCTTTAGGTGCTTCAGTTCCAGAGGAACTGCAGCTTGTGGGACAGTGTGCAGAAATCAGAGAGGTCTCCCTAGGGCACATATTGTGCAGCCCCTCAGAAGGGGTGAGAGTAGGGCCGTCTGCAATGAAAATATGCTGCTGGTCAAGTATAAGGACAAGAGGGATGTCCTTGTACTGACCACAATTCATGGCACCCCTGTCCTTCTGCGTGGCACCAGTACCACTGCCCCCAAGCCAGACTGCATCATGGCATACAATAAATACATGGGAGGGGTTGATCTATCTGATCAAGTCCTGAAGTCATACAGTGCCATGCGGAAAACAAGAGTGTGGTACAAAAAGCTGGTCGTGCACATCGTGCAGATGGCAATGTATAATGCTTATGTGCTATCGCGATGTGCAGGCCAGACAGAAACTTTCCTAGAGTTTCAGGAGGCAATTATCAAGACCTTGATATTTGGGGACCTAGAAGTGCCAGGATCCAGTACTTCTGGAACTGATTGTTCCCATATTGTTCCAGGGCAACATTTTCCCAGTGAAATTCCCCAAACTGCAAAGAAAGGTAAGAGCCAAAAAAAGTGCAGAGTGTGTTACAAAAGAGGAATAAGGAAAGACACCATTTATCAGTGTGACACCTGCCTCGAAAAACCTGGCCTGTGCATCAAGGAGTGCTTTAGATTGTACCACACTTCCATGGATTATTAATTTTAGAATTTATTTTCCATGTTATATCACCTCCTTATACCATGATGTACTTTGCACAGTTTTACCTTCCATCCTGTCATGCAGTAATTTCTGGAAAAAGAATTCATGTCATACAAGTGGCATCCAAATGTTTGCTATACCCCTTGATAATTTTTTTAAGGGGTGTAATTTAACAGTGAAGTCATTTGTTGGGGGCTTCCACTATTCTGGCACTTCAGGGGCTCAGCACATGCGACAGTGTACCTGAAAACTATTACAGCAAAATCTGCCCTCTAAATATTGTTCTCTCCCACTGTGTTACCATACAGCAGTTTACACCCGCAAGTGGGGCATTTCTTTAGTTGGGAGAAATTGCTTAACAAATAATGGATGCTTTTTATCCTTTAACCCCTTGTGAAGATGAAAAATTTGGGGCTAAAGTGACATTTTATTGCAAAAAAAATAATTTTTCATTTTTATATCCCAATGGTTAAAAATTCTGTGAAACTCCTGTAGGGTCAAAGTGTTCACTATACTCCTTGATAAATTCCTTGAGGGGTTTAGTTTCCAAAATGGGGTCACATTTTTGGGGGTTTCCACTGTTCTGGCACTTCAAGGCCTCTGCAAATGTGACATGGTAACTAAAACCTAATACAGCAAAATCTGCCCTCCAAATATTGTTCTCTCCCACTGTGTAACCATACAGCAGTTTACACCCGCATGTGGGGCATTTCTTTATTTAGGAGAAATTGCTTAACAAATAACAGATGCTTCTTCTCCTTTAACCCCCTGTGAAGAAGAAAAATTTGGGGCTAAAGTGACATTTTATTGTAAAAAAAGTAATTTTTCATTTTCACATCTCAATGGTAAAAAAATCTGTGAAACACCTGTATGGTCAAAGTGCTCACTATACCCCTTGATAAATTCTTTGAGAGGTCTAGTTTCCAAAATTGGGTCATATTGGGGTGATTTCCACTGTTCTGGCACTTTAGGGGCTCTCCAAATGCAACATGGTGCCTGAAACAGACTCCAGCAAAATCTGCCCTCCAAAATCCCAATAGCGCTCCTTCCGTTCAGGACCTTATAGTGTGCCCATACATCACTTTGCATCCACATGTGGGGTATTTCTGTAATTGGGAGAAAATGCTTAACAAATTGTAGGGTGTATTTCTCTCTTTTAACCCCTTGTGGAAATGCAAAAATTATAGAAAAAAATGTTGCTTTCCCTTTTCCTGGCCTAATTCTGTGAAACTCCTGTAGGGTCAAAGTGCTCACTATACCCCTTGATTAATTCCTTGAGGGGTGTAGTTTCCAAAATGGGGTCACATTTTCAGGGTTTCCACTGTTTTGGCACCTTGGGGGCTCTGCAAAAGGAACATGGTGCCTGAAAACTATTCTAGCAAAATCTAGCCTCCAAAATCCAATTAGCGCTCCATCTGTTCTGAGTGCTGCCGTGTGCCCGTGCATGGGTAACAGCACATGTGGGTATTGTCATGTTCAGGAGAAATTGTATAACAAAATATGGGGTGCAATTTCTCCTTTAACCCCTTGTGAAGATGAAAAATTTGGGGCTAAAATGACATTTTATTGTAAAAAAAAAGTAATTTTTAATTTTCACATCTCAATGGTAAAAACAATCTGTGAAACACCTGTAGGATCAAAGTGCTCACCATACACCTTGATAAATTCCTTGAGGAGTTTAGTTTCCAAAATGGGGTCACATTTTGGGGGTTTCCAGTTTTGGCACCTTGGAGGCTCTGCAAAAGGAACATGGTGCCTGAAAACTATTCTAGCAAAATCTAGCCTCCAAGTCAATGTTACCCCTACTGCTTCCTCTGTAGTACTAACCGCAGCCTGTGGGGACAGTACAGGAGGCAGTTTAGCCAGAGATCTTTCTGTAAGCAGACTCTCTCTGTCTTTCCACGCCTTTAGTAGGTTTACATGATAAATCTGCTCTGATTTTCTCCTACCAGGCTGACGAACTTTGTAGTTCACTTCCCCTATTTTCTCCATCACCTCATAGGGTCCTTGCCACTTGGCAAGGAACTTACTCTCCACTGTGGGTTGAGTACGAGAACTCGGTCACCGGGTTTAAAGGTCCTTACCTTCGCTGACCTATTGTAAACCCGGCTTTGAGCCCTTTGTGCCTCCTCCACATGCTCTCTGACTATGGGCATAACGGCCGCTACCCTGTCCTGCATACCAGCGATGTGTTCAATAACACTTTTATGGGGGGTGGGTTCTTGCTCCTGTGGTAACCAGGGGCAATGGGTAGTGTAGTGTCACTTGGCTCGAGGGGTAGTCCCGGTGTAGTCCCTGATTCTCCACTCCCTTTCACTCATCTGTGTTACCCAGGTGCAGTGTGCAGGAACATCGACCACACAGAGTTAGGATAACCAGGTAAAGTCTTTACTTAGTGCAAAAGTCAGTTTACAACAATACAGTGCTTCAGCAGCTTGTCAAGTAGTGCAAAATCTTATGCAGTTCAAGGCACGTTCAAGTATGTGATTCACCAATGCACCAAGTCTATAATTCCCCTTAAGGCAGATGTTGGGGGCAGTAGTTGGACGGTTGCCAATAGCAACGACAGAGTTGAGAGTCTATTAGGAGATTGAAAATAGAAGAAAAACAGAGTTCCAGCCCTTGTGGGTTACAACAAGCGTGAGGCTTCGTGGTTTGGCTCGCCACGGGAAAATGGACTTACGGTTTTGCGCAGAGTCCTTGGGGTGCGGTAGCTGAGTGACTCATTAAAGGCTACCAGCTTGCAGGGAGGCCCAGAAGAAGTAGTGTAATCCTCTCTGTCTGCGGAAGGAAACCTTTGGGAGGCAGGTAGAAGGTTCTGGAAGAGATAATCCTCAGCTTGCGGGGCTAGAGTAGATACTTGGCTGGACAGACCCTTGGTGGAGTGCAGGCACTTCAGTACGGTTGCCCTGGCGGGATACAGCTTCCTGGCCCAAGGTACAACTGGAAACCAGACCTCAACTGAGACCTGGAAGGGACCTGCAGCTTCTGGATTGAAGAAGAACGCTCAGAAAGGATGATGAGAGCAGTAGTAGTAGTTTTGGGGCCTGTACAGGCCTGAGAGCAGAGTACAGGATGTGTCCTCCTTGGACTCTAGGTCCACACACACTGAACCACAGGGAGAGACTAGCTCCTCCCTAGGGGTGGAGATAGACTGGTGATTGGTGGAACCAACTTAAGGTAGCAATGTACAATATCACATGTGAAATTCTTAAGGAGGAAATGCAGTATTAACCATTTAGTACATGTAATACACAATATACTTCAGAACCCAGAAAATGACAGAGAAACATAGGGGAAGTGCTGTTGGCAGCGCCCAGGTGGAAGTCCATGGCCACAGGAGCAGGAGGGCCCTAGATTAACCCTTAGTGGCCGCTCTGGGTCACTGCACTCCCACGTTTCTTTGGCAATGTCCAACAGACCCCTAGGATGTCTGCCATAGACCAACTCAAAAGGGGAAAACCCAGTGGAAGACTGTGGTACTTCACGGATGGCAAACATGAAATATGGTAAAAGAACATCCCAGTCCTTTCCATCCTTGTTTACCACCTTTTTTAACATGCTTTTTAAGGTTTTATTAAACCGTTCTACTAACCCGTCTGTCTGGGGATGGTACACAGATGTACGCAACTGTTTGATATTAAAGAGTTTGCACAGTTCCTTGGTGACTTTAGACATAAACGGGGAACCCTGATCCGTGAGGATCTCCTTGGGTAGACCCACTCGGCAAAACATGGCGAACAATTCTTTGGCAATCAACTTTGCCGACGTGTGACGTAGTGGGATGGCTTCAGGATATCAGGTAGCATAATCCATGACTACCAAAATATGCTGATGCCCCCGTGTGGACTTAACTAAAGGACCTACCAAGTCCATGGCAATCCTTTCAAAGGGCACCTCAATAATGGGCAAAGGTACCATGGGGCTTCGAAAATGTGCCTTGGGGGCATGCAACTGATACTCCGGACATGTTTCACAATACACTTTATTGCATGATATACCACCGGCCAATAAAAACGCTGCAATATACGGTCCAGCGTTTTTGTGGCACCTAGGTGTCCCCCTAGTACATGTTTATGTGCTAACTCCAGCACTGTCCGGCGATAAGGCTGGGGTACCAGTAACTGCTCTAAGGTCTCTCCTCACACCCTGTCAACTTGGTATAACAACTCCTGGTTGACAACCATGCGGGGGAACACCTCATCAGCGCCTGGGCGCAGAGACACACCATTAATAACCATAACATTCTCCCAAGCCCTTTTCAGAGTGGGGTCCTGGAGTTGTGCAGAACCAAAGTTATCACGGGACACCTCCAAGTCCAACATCTGAGGTTCAGTACCAGTCTCCTTGGCTTTGCCTGCCATTACCTCTAGGGGAAACACAGAGTTACCTTTTTCTCCTAAAATGGTCACCCCTATGGCAGGAACCCTAGAGTCCCGGTCATTGGGTTGAGGCTCCAGAACCTGACCAGACAATACTTGGGGTATTACTGGGGTTGTGTTCTCTGAACTTTGCTTTCCCCACCACAGAGTCCAAAACAGGGGAAAGTCCCGTCCCAGAATGAGGTCATGGGGTAAGTTCTGGACAACCCCTACCTCGTATCGGCTCTCCCCACAGGGGGTCAGGATGGCGACAATCACAGTCGGGTAGTCTCTTAAATCGCTATGTATGCACAGGACCCCGACTGTGCATCCGGTGACAGTCCCGAGGTCAACACAGGACCCATTAACGAGGGTCACCCGACTGCCAGAGTCCAGTAGTGCCACCACTGGGCACCCAGCCATGGTCACTTGGCATAGGTGGCGCCTATCATCAGTGTCCGAGGTGGCAGCCGCATAGGCTGGGGCAGCATAGAGGGACACCCTCTGACCCAGGCTGCAGTCCATGGGCTCTAAGGCACGGGGACAATTGGCCGCAATATGGCCTGGCTCGTGGCAATCCCAGCAGACAACAGTCTCTCTCCTCCTCCCCTGGGTCACTCTCTTATCCTGGGGAGCTCGAGGGAATGTTGGCCCTTCGGGCCTTGGAGACTTGTGGGGCTCCTTCCTGAGGGACTGTGTAGTCCAGTAGGGTTCCACCAACCCCACCAATTCATTGGCGTTAGTTGGGTCTCCATGCCCCACCCATTGCTGGATCTTACCCAGTAAAGCCCTCAGGTACCGGTCTATGACGACCCGCTCCACCACCTGGGCTGGGGTCAACCTCTCCAGCTGGAGTCACTTACGGACAAGCTGTATAAGGTGGTGCATTTGTGACCTCGGTGGTAACGCCTCCTGGTATTCCCAATTGTGGACTCTTTGAGCCCGAACGTGCTGGTCCACACCCAGTCGGGCCAGGATCTCCGCCTTCACCCGCTGGTAGTCGCAAGCATCCTGTTCACTCAGGTCAAAATAGGCTTGCTGGGGCTCGGCAACTAAAAAAGGTGCCAACACCTCGGCCCAGAGCTGTCGTGGAAGCCTCTCTCGGTTGGCCACAATTTCAAACCTAGTCAGATAGGCCTCTATGTCGTCCTCTGCCGTCATCTTGGTCAGTGCTTTACGGACCTCTTTCCTGATGTCCCGCTCTGGCTTTGGTGGGTCAGCCTTTTGCTGAGCAGCCAGCAATATCGACATCTGCTTGGCCAGAAGTCGGTTGGTCTCTTGTTGCGTTGCATTAGCCTGTATCAGCTGCTTCACAATCTCCTCCATGGCTGTGGCTCTTTATTTCAGTGCCGTCAGCTACAGGACACACAGCCCGTGTATGTCTCACTGCACATATGCCCGCATCCTCCACCATATGTGGGGAACCGCTCAGGTAGATGCTTGGTAGCAGTGCAGGAAACAGGGACACAGAGACTGGATCACACTCAAGTTCAGTATTTATTCACTTGCAAGTGTATAAACAGGTTTGCCTTTACAAAGGCACAAACAAAAACAAAACCTTCTCGGCTGAGAAATAACTAACATAACAAAATGGTCCCTCTCTATACAAGAGCCTGGCTGCCAGACTCTCGCTCTGGTTACTTCAAAACGGGTGGCACAGAATTACCTTGAGGCAGGTTCAGCTACACAGCTCACACTTCACCTCCTAGTACTGACACACAGCCTATATCAGGCCTTAATTGGTCAGCTGACCTCCCTGCTGTGGGCTTCTACCAGTCACCCTTTAACTGCCTGGCTGGAACATACCTGTTCTCCCAAACCACACCCTTCACTTTCTCACATTATATAGAATTAATCAGTGACGGAAAGAGGCAAATAAGTGAAGAAACGGGTATTCTTATTATGTAAAGTATACATTATAGAAATTTTGTTATGTTCACTGCTCCTAGCCATCTATATTCTCTTGTTTCACTCTCGCTGCAAATTACATTTAGTTGCTGAACACTGATATGGGCTAGACAAGTTTCTTGAGCAGTGCCTTTGTTATCTCTGTTTGTCTCTGTTTATCTAAGTGACTTGGAGATTATTTTTCATGGCATATTGTACTTTTTGTTAGTTATAAACTAACAAAAGTCTATACATTTTATGTTTTTTAAAATACAAAATTTACAGAAAATTTTGAAAAATTATCAATATAAAAAATTTGAATTTTCATTGGCATTTAAGATAGATAGTCATACCAAACAAACATGTTAGTCATTATCATTTGTCATATGTCTTATTTATTCTAACATTTTATTTGTAGGCTTATAACTTTAGAAGTGACTTTTCAAATTTCCAACAAAATTTTCAGAACCTGCTTTTTCAGGGAATAAGTCAAGTCTAAAGTGACTTTAAGAGGTCTATATTATAGAAACCCCCCATAAATTAACTCATTTCAGAAAGTGCACCCCTCAAATTATTTAAGCAGCATTTAGTAACATTGTTAACTCTTTAGGTGTTCCACAGGAATTAAAGTGTAACTAAACTTTTGATTTTCTGGCAGTATTTCTGTTATTAATAAATTTTGTAATACACTTCATTAACAAATTTTTGATCCTTTCTGTGAAATCCTGTATTTTTTCACTCTTTCCTGGCTTCTGTATAGAGAGCTGTTTTTGCCTCTCACTGAATGTTACTATATATGGTAGTACGGGGCTGTGTAACATGTAGAGAAAGTGAGGGTAGGGTAGGTCACTTCAAATAGTTATATCTCAGACATTATAAAATGTACAAACTTGCTTTTGGTGTCATATGACACTAAGGTTGCAGTGCTATTTAAAATAACATATATATTATACAGCTGCATGAAAAAAATCTCCTCTTTCATATGATACCAAAAGCAAGTTTGTATATTTTATAATGTCCAAGATACAGTGCCTTGCGAAAGTATTCGGCCCCCTTGAACTTTTCAACCTTTTGCCACATTTCAGGCTTCAAACATAAGGATATAGAATTTTAATTTTTGGGTGAAGAATCAACAACAAGTGGGACACAATCGTGAAGTGGAACGAAATTTATTGGATATTTTAAATTTTTGTAAAAAATAAAAAACTGAAAAGTGGGGCGTGCCAAATTATTCGGCCCCCTTAAGTTAATACTTTGTAGCGCCACCTTTTGCTGCGATTACAGCTGTAAGTCGCTTGGGGTATGTCTCTATCAGTTTTGCACATCGAGAGACTGAATTTCTTGCCCATTCTTCCTTGGAAAACAGCTGGAGAGCGTTTGTGAACAGCAGTTTTCAGCTCTTTCCACAGATTCTCGATTGGATTCAGGTCTGGACTTTGACTTGGCCATTCTACGTTTATTTGTGAATCATTCCATTGTAGATTTTGCTTTATGTTTGGGATCATTGTCTTGTTGGAAGATAAATCTCCGTCCCAGTCTCAGGTCTTTTGCAGACTCCAACAGGTTTTCTTCCAGAATGGTCCTGTATTTGGCTCCATCCATCTTCTCATCAATTTTAACCATCTTCCCTGTCCCTGCTGAAGAAAAGCAGGCCCAAACCATGATGCTGCCACCACCATGTTTGACAGTGGGGATGGTGTGTTCAGTGTGATGAGCTGTGTTGCTTTTACGCCAAACATATCGTTTTGCATTGTGGCCAAAAAGTTCGATTTTGGTTTCATCTGACCAGAGCACCTTCTTCCACATGTTTGGTGTGTCTCCCAGGTGGCTTGTGGCAAACTTTAAATGAGACTTTTTATGGATATCTTTGAGAAATGGCTTTCTTCTTGCCACTCTTCCATAAAGGCCAGATTTGTGCAGTGTACGACTGATTGTTGTCCTATGGACAGACTCTCCCACCTCAGCTGTAGATCTCTGCAGTTCATCCAGAGTGATCATGGGCCTCTTGGCTGCATCTCTGATCAGTCTTCTCCTTGTTTGAGATGAAAGTTTAGAGGGACGGCCGGGTCTTAGTAGATTTGCAGTGGTCTGATACTCCTTCCATTTCAATATGATCGCTTGCACAGTGCTCCTTGGGATGTTTAAAGTTTGGAAAATCTTTTTTGTATCCAAATCCGGCTTTAAACTTCTCCACAACAATATCATGGACCTGCCTGGTGTGTTCCTTGGTCTTCATGATGCTCTCTGCGCTTTAAACAGAACCCTGAGACTATCACAGAGCAGGTGCATTTATACAGAGACTTGATTACACACAGGTGGATTATATTTATCATCATCAGTCATTTAGGACAACATTGGATCATTCAGAGATCCTCACTGAACTTCTGGAGTGAGTTTGCTGCACTAAAAGTAAAGGGGCTGAATAATATTGCACGCCCCACTTTTCAGTTTTTTATTTTTTACAAAAGTTTAGAATAACCAATAAACTTTGTTCCACTTCACAATTGTGTCCCACTTGTTGTTGATTCTTCACCAAAAAATTAAAATTTTATATCTTTATGTTTGAAGCCTGAAATGTGGCAAAAGGTTGAAAAGTTCAAGGGGGCCGAATACTTTCGCAAGGCACTGTATACAGTAACTGTTTGAAGTGACTTTCACCTACCCTCATTTTCTCTACATTTTACACAGCCAGTACTGTGAAATGCAGAAACAGCTCTCAATACAAGGGAAAGAGTGAAAAAATGCAGGATTTCACACAAAATATCCAAAATGTATTAAAAAAGTATATTACAAAATACACACGTGGACAAAATTGTTGGTACCCCTCGTTTAATGAAAGAAAAACCCACAATGGTCACAAAAATAACTTGAATCTGACAAAAGTAATAATATATAAAAATTCTATGAAAATGAACAAATGAAAGTCAGGCATTGCTTTTCAACTATGCTTCAACAGAATTAAAAAAAAAAAAAAAACTCATGAAACAGGCCTGGACAGAAATGATGGTACCCTTAACTTAATATTTTGTTGCACAACCTTTTGAGGCAATCACTGCAATCAAATGATTCCTGTAATTGTCAATGAGACTTCTGCACCACTCAATTGTTGATTGTAATGTCAATCTGTATTCCCTTAGTCCTTACAGCAGCACAATATGGGGTATCTCTGCCCCTGTGTGTTGTTTAGGACGGTGGAACCTTTATTTAGCACCAAAAATAAGAAGGCGCCTCCTACTGGCCCTATAAGAGGGCACCAGAGACCTCCCTCCCCTGTGTAAATTATAAAGTAAAAGGAAACAAGCTTCTAGGGAGGGAAGCCTTGTGCTGCTGTCAGGTCTAAGGGAATACAGATTGACATTACAATCAACGATTCCCCTTACGTCCGACAGCAGCACAATATGGGGAGATAGCAAGTAATTCCCCTAGGGAGGGTTTCCTCGCCTTACAACGTCAAGTACTGTCTGACCAAAGGCAGTTGTCTGAGAACTGCGGACGTCTAAACGATAATGTTTAACAAAGGTCAACTGAGATGACCATGATGCACCCGCACAAATCTGGTCCAATGGTAAGGACTGATACTCAGCCCAAGAAGTCGACACAGCCCTGGTCGAGTGGGCCGTAGAAAAGACTGAAGGGAGTAACTCCTGAATAAGAAAGGAAGACTTAATTGTCTCCTTGATCCATGTGGATAGAGTAGGCTTGGAAGCCTTGAGACCTTTGTTTTTACCCTGCATGTTGATTAGTAGGTTTTCCGCCTTCCTAAACGGTTGAGTGAGGGATAGGTAAATCCGTAGACACCCTACCACATCTAAGGTGTGGAGTTTTTCTTCCTCCTCAGAGGTTGGAGTGGGGAAAAACACAGGTAACGAAATTAGCTGATTGCTATTATAGCATGAGGGGACCTTAGGGTTAAACCCAGGCAGAAACCTAAGGTGCACCCTATCTGCAAAAAACAAAATGTACGGTTCTCTAGAAGAGAGAGCCTGGAGTTCCCCTACTCTTTTGGCAGATGTAATAGCCAGCAAAAAAGTGG
The DNA here is from genome assembly GCA_947044405.1 of Leptodactylus fallax. Taxonomy (NCBI): domain Eukaryota; kingdom Metazoa; phylum Chordata; class Amphibia; order Anura; family Leptodactylidae; genus Leptodactylus; species Leptodactylus fallax. The sequence continues at coordinate 9,869,872 of CAMRHE010000024.1, forward strand.
TTTTGTAGGCTAAATATTTTAGCTCCGTAGTCTCCAAGGGTTCAATTGGAGGACCGCACAGGCCTGCAAGGACTACCGCAAGGTCCCACTGGGGAACTGGAGATGATACCGAGGGCTTTAGCCTCATTGTCCCTTTAAGGAACCTTGCAACCAGAGGATCCTGAGACAGGCATCTGTTCAAATGAGCGGAAAGGGCCGCAATCTGCACTTTCAAAGTGGCAGGGGCAAGGCCCTTATCCAAACCGTCCTGAAGAAAATTTAAAATATCAGCCGTTGAAGGTTCTAGATTATTATTACCCTTCTTGGAGTACCACTCCATGAAAATCTTGGCTGTCCTCTAGTAGTTCTTATTGGTAGAGTCTGCTCTTGCAGAAGAAAGGGTCTTCAGGACGGCCTATTACAGTCCTCTATCCTGCTGTAGGAACTGCTCAACCTCCAGGCTGTCAGGTTGAATCTCCAGAGATCCTGGCACTTCAGAGATCCTTGGGAAACCAGGTTCTGGATGGGGGGAAGCCTCCAATATATCCCTCGACTCATCTCCATGAGTTGGGAAAACCAAGCTCTTTTTGGCCAGAATGGAATGATGGCTATCACAGAGACTTGGTCCTGTCTGATTTTCATCAATACCTTTGGTATTATTGGAATTGGAGGGAAGATGTATGCCAGCCTGGACCTCCAAGGGATGGACAGGGCATCCACTGCCAAGGGATTGTCCTCCTGCTAAAGGGAACAGAACGTCTCCACCTTGGCGTTGAGTCGTGTTGCCATGAGGTCTATTTCTGGAAGACCCCACTTCAGGGCAATCTGATGAAAGACTTCTGGATTGAGTGACCATTCTCCTGATACGGCATGACCCCGACTCAACCGATCCGCTACTATGTTCAGGGAGCCCTTGATGTGAACTGCGGGTAAATGGGTTAGATTTTTCTCTGCCCATGTAAATATCAGATCTGCCTCCCTGAGGAGGGTTGGTGATCTGGTGCCTCCCTGTCTGTTCACGTACAGCACTGTGGTCATGTTGTCTGACCAGATTTTGACTGCTCTTCCTTTATGGAGTTTTCGTCCAAATGGGCTCCCCATCCCGAGAGGGATGCATCTGTAGTCAACTGGGTCCAAGGAGGTTGGACCGTGGACCTTCTGTCTTTCAGGTGCAACCACCACTTGAGGGAAAGACGGGTCCTGGGGGAGAGTCAAATCTTCTTGCTGAGTGTAAGAAGGGAGCGATTCCAAGCCTCTAGTAATTCCTTCTGGAGGGGACGTAAGTGCCACAAGGCCCATGGGACTGCCTCCACTGAGAAAGACATCAAGCCCAGGATCTTCATCAATGTTCTGATGGAGGCTATTGGCTTTTTGAAGAGGTGCCGGACTGCCACGACCAGTTTCTCCTTCCTTGCTGGTGTCAAGGAGACCTGCAGGCGGACTGAATCCAGGAAGTAGCCGAGGAACTTCCTTCGGGTTGAAGGGATCGTTACTGACATCTCGCAGTTTATAAGCCATCCCAGACTCTGAAACAGGGAAACGGCTGTCTGTAGGTGCTGGAGCAGAACAGATTCTGACTGGGCTTTTATCAACCAGTCATCTAGATAAGGCACCACGAATATCCCCTGAGGTCTGAGAGCGGCCGCTATAGGAGCCACTAGCTTTGTAAAGGTGTCGGGAGCAGAGGAGATCCTGAAGGGTAGTGCTGTGAATTGAAAATGCTTCCTGTGGCTGGAAACTACTACGGCAATCCTTAGAATCCTTCTGTGTGGAGGTTAAATAGGAGGAGAAAGGTGGTGACAGACTTTATGGTTTCCATACGGAAGTGCTTCTTTTTGATGAAGCAGTTGAGGTACCTTAAGTCTATGATCATTCTCCACTTGTCTGACGGTTTTGGCACCAGGAAGACGGGAGAATAGACACCGGATCCTTCTTCTAGAGAAGGGACTTCCTCCAGGGCGCCCTTGTGAATGTACTCTCGGATGGAGCATTCCAATGTAGTCTGCTGCATTGTAGGGAGGCTGCGAGTTAACACAAACCGATCTTGAGGAGGATGGAGGAAATCGATTGCATATCCTCTTTGGATTACCTGCAGGACCCATGGGTCTCGAATTTTTTCCTGCCAGCAGTTGAAAAAATGGGAGAGATGACCCCCGACAGGAATCTCGGCCACAGGAAGACTGCTCCTGATGTCAAAAGCTAGGCTTCTCTTTTTTATCATCAGACTTCGGTAATCTCTGGCCGGCGCCTCTAGAGGAATATCTAGAGCCTCTCTGGGACAGCCGTCCACGACGAGGTGGATAGCCTCTACCACGGCCAGAATCAGATCTACCTCTAAAGGCCTGGGGTAAAGTTTTACCCTTCCTGTCGGCCAAGCCCTCCAGGATCTTGTCTAGGGCACTGCCAAAGACTCTACCTGGCTCAAAGGGTAATGCACACAAATTATATTTTGAGGGGAAATCAGCTCTCCAGGGTTTTAACCATAGAGGTCTTCTTGCTGCCGTGGTAAGTGCCAGGGATTTGGCCGCCAGCCTTAATTGATGGTGGGAGGCCTCCGCTAAATATTCAGCTGCCAGGGAAACCGAGCCTAGAAACCCTTGCAGCTCGTCTCTGGAGACTCCAGAGTCGATGTCCCTCTTGAGGTGGACCAGGTCAGTGCGTAATTTGCTGACACTTCACAAGACGCAACCGCCACAGTGGTCTGGGCCGAGGCAGCTGAATAAGCCTTCTTGAGGGTATTGTCGATGCGCCTGTCCATGGCGTCGTGCAAATTTGATCCATCATCTGATGGTACCATAGTGCGGCGGGACAGTTTGGCCACCGCCATATCCACCTTGGGAGGAGGACCCCATTGATCCCATTGAGCAACTGGGAATAAAGCCCTGAACCTCCTAGAAACCACAAGAGGTTTTTCAGGACATTTCCACTCTGAGGACATTAATTTTTGTAATGTCTGGTCCACTTGGAAGACCCTAGGCCCTCTATAGGTGAACGTGGAGGCTTCCCCGTCAACATCACGATCCTTAGACCGGATGGACTTCAGCAGCCGGCTTAATTTTTCGAGTGGGAAGCACGGCCTGCTGGAATCTTCAGTGGAATCGTCAGATGAGAGTGTCTCGTCCACTATCTGATAATCTTCGTCAGTGATCCGTAGGGAAGATTGTTTCTCAACCCGCAGTCTCTTGGCAATCTGGGCGAAGGAAGAAACGGCTCCTTAAGAGACTCCTCCATATAGTCCTTTACCCAGGTGACAACCTCTCTTATAGAAGGTTCTTCGGACGGAGGTCTGCGGCATTGGCGACAGCAGGTAAAATCATAGCCGTCAGGTAAAGGAGTATTGCAATCCAAACACGTTAGGTGTTTATGTTTAGAGGACTTTTTCCTCCTAAGCCCATCGCCGTTACCTGATGCAGAAGATGACATCTGAAACATCAAAAGCCACATGGCAATGAAGAATGAAAGATTGCCAAGCATTGCACAAGAAGAAAAAAACCAAGGGGTACCTTACTTTTTTAAATCGGTCACTTGAAGAGAAAAAAAGATCCCGTCAGGCAAAAAAACAGACACCGCAAACCGCAGTAGAGGAGCTAGAAACCATGAGCTCAACAAGTAAAGGACTGAGGACCTTTTAAATGTAATCCAGCAGCGAGGGGAGGAGCCAAACAAAGAAAACATTCATACAGCACCAAACCAGGTCAGATGCCATAATGAAACATAGAGGAGCATAAGCCTAAGCCAGAGGCTCAAAATACAAGCAGCAAAAATCAATTTTATTTTCAAACTTACCGCACTTTTCCGAGAAAACCGGAAGTAGGCCGCGGTGGTGCGCAAAGGCTTCCTTCCCCGGGGAACACGGGACCGAAGAAAAGGTTCCGGCCGAAGAGGTTCCCCGCTTACTTCCGGATAACGCTGCGCTGCGGAGCGAAAAGGCCCGAAGGACCGGAGGTTTTTTGGAACATCAGAACGGAACAAGGTACCCCCTAAAGGTAAGCCAGGAGTAGAAAAAACACCTAGCAACCTCCGTCCACCTGTCCCACACAGGACAGAAAAAAACACAGGGGAGGGAGGTCTATGGTGCCCTCTTATAGGGCCAGTAGGAGGCACCTTCTTATTTTTGGTGCTAATAAAAGGTTCCACCGTCCTAAACAACACACAGGGGCAGAGATACCCCATATTGTGCTGCTGTTGGACGTAAGGGGAATAGGTATTTTGGCCCACTCCTCATGAGCAAACTGCTCCAGTTGTCTCAGGTTTGAAGGGTGCCTTTTCCAGACGGCATGTTTCAGCTCCTTCCAAAGATGCTCAATAGGACTTAGGTCAGGGCTCATAGAAGGCCACTTCAGAATAGTCCAATGTTTTCCTCTTAGCCATTCTTGGGTGTTTTCAGCTGTGTGTTTTGGGTCATTATCCTGTTGCAAGACCCATGACCTGCGACTGAGATCAAGCTTTCTGACACTGGGCAGCACATTTCTCTCTAGAATCCCTTGATAGTCTTGAGATTTCATTGTACCTTGCACAGATTCAAGACACCCTGTGCCAGATTCAGCAAAGCAGCCCCAGAACATAACAGAGCCTCCTCCATGTTTCACAGTAGGGACAGTGTTCTTTTCAAGATATGCTTCATTTTTCCATCTGTGAACATAGAGCTGATGTGCCTTGCCAAAAATTTAGATTTTTGTCTCATCTGTCCATAGGACATTCTCCCAAAAGCTTTGTGGCTTGTAAACATGTAGTTTGGCAAATTACTTTTGTCAGATTCAAGTTATTTCTGTGACCATTGTGGGTTTTTCTTTCATTAAACGAGGGGTACCAACAATTTTGTTCACGTGTGTATATTAATGACAAAAATACTGCCAGAAAATCAAAAGTTGTCTGAAAGTTTGGTTACGCTTTAAAGCAAAAGGGAGGTAAAATTTTAAATTTTTTTTTGCACATTTTCTAGATAATTCATTTTTCCTGTAACATATAAAACTTAAACATAAAACTAAACAAACCTAAATAATTAGTACCCTGGTTCTACAGTTTGAGTCAACTGGTGCACTTGGCGCACATATGGAATATTTCTAAAAAAAAACATCCTCAAAATTGAAGTTGCAAGTTATCGATTTTAAGACCTTGATTCTACTAGGATATTTTTCAGACACCATGTCAGGTTCGCAAAGGCCTTGTAATGTAAAGTCCCTGTAATGAAGGCAGGGAGCAGATAGTGGACATGCTAACAAACCAGTTTGGCTTGGGGCCACCTGAGAAGGATCTCGTCCTGCCGAACCCGTGTTCAGCACACCTAAGATCGCTTCAATTACCTCACACCCACCTCCAGTGAGTGTTCCGGGCTGATAGGATAATACAAAGACGAGCTTTTTAAATTTTATATATTAATTAACCCAAGTGGGTCAGTACTAATCATTAACATATACAGAAATGTATATCAATTACCAAGCAGATTACGGATAACGTAAAATACAGCACACAAAATAAAAAGGCGAATAAAAGACAGAAAAAATACCGGCACAGGCTTGTAGTCCGTTTCTCTAGGCCGCAACAGGTTTTTAGGCCTACGGCGCATCCTTAAGCGAGTTGCAAAAGCATGTCTTCTACATGCTGTCCAGAACAAAGGAAAAGGCTTCAGGCCTCAATTCTAGGCCCCTGCTGCATTCCACAGTAGGATAAGCTCTCTCTACTTCCCCCAGATCAGAGCTGCTCGCTGTCTCTTTGCTGAGTGACAAAGAATCTCGCTCTCCCTTCAGCACACAGACACAGACACAGACCTGAAGAAGAAGGCGGCGGAGACAACAGAGCAACACGAGAATGCCCAGGAGAGGCAAGGCAAGATGAGTATAACTGTTTGTTATTTTCCCTCACCTCCCCTGGGACTCCAATTATTATACTCTGGATTCGCCTAAATGAGTGTCAAGGCTCTGGGGAGTATATTATACTGTGTGGAGACCACTGTGGAGCATTATACTGGGGGGCCCTTTGGAGAGCATATTATATTGTGTGGGGCCACTGTGGAACATTATACTGGGGGGACGCTCTGGGAAGCATATTATATTGGGGGACCTCTGGGTAGCATATTATATTGTGTGGAGAATAGAATATTGCTGCACACACTCTTGCGTTGAGAAGAATTTTTACATATCATATCAACACCATTCTATGAATATAGGATAAGGTGAGGTCGTAGATCCAAGTTGTACGACGTTTTGGTCAGAAGACCTTCATCTGGAAGGATCTATGGTTTTATGTAAATGAAATCAAGTTATAGGAATGATATTGAGTTTGGACAAAATAATCATGTTAGACGGTGAGCTAGTTGCAGTGACCAGTCTTTTACTGGTTTTCAGTTAGTTACTGGATGTGTGTTCGTTGCATGCCTATATGTACTTATGTATACCTCTACCCTATGGAATAGATAAATGATTGGGGAGGTGTAGGCAAGCTTGTGTTAACCTGTGAGGGTTAGGATCACCTTTTTATACATTTAGGTGTGATCCCCTCCATGTGTTTGATGGTGGAGTGCTATGGCACTACTAGCCATTGCAGCATTAGACACACCGACATTTTGTCTGGGTGATTGAGTGGGAGGAATATTATACATCCCCATGCACCTATGCTTACAAATACACCGGCACTGCACACTCTGGGGTCTGACTAATTACTTTATTAAGCATGTTTGCCAATGATATTCTGGACATTTTGAGACCAGTACCTTACCTTTTAAATATTTACTATTAAAAGTTATGTTTTAGTGTACCCTTCCAATTTATTTGTTTTTGATTTCTCAATTGGTGGACATACTTAATATATTTTTTCCTACTTTGGAAATAGAGTTTTACTGCACATACACCAGCACTAATAACCGTGCTCTTGTGTGCAGGACGAAGCAACCTGCACAGATGATGCATCTCTGCCAGTCACCTGCCCACTCACAAGTCTTTTTGGCAAATCATGCCCACACCATCCTCCCAGATATGGCCACTAATAGAGGATCATCTCATATATTCGCAGCCATATCGGAAAAACAGTGTTTCCCACTGCTAATATCTGTGACAGCTTGCAACTCCCATGGAGAGCTTTACACAACCCCCAGGGGATCACAACCCCCCAGTATGGGAACCCATGCTGAAGAGAGCAGCATCATGGTTGCCTAGCAACAGACCTTGTTAGAGCTATGTGCAAAGCATTGTAAAAACAAATATCACTGATTAGAATCAAGAAGAATTAACAGTTGTACAAATTATAGCTGATCTTTTATACATGATTTATAGGTGTACATTTATGACAAACAATTACATTTTTGATGGTTTGGAAACCCACAAACTATAACAGCATTTGGTTATTGTGGCAGTCCATTGTGAACAACAGTTTTGCCTTCACAAACATTAAGACGAAGGCCACGATGCAGAAAACCTGCTTTTTTTGTTGCAGAGTTTGCTGCGTTTTTTTTTTAGCCAAACCCAGCAGTGGCTACAGAAAGAATGGCAAATATAAAGGAAGCACTTATATGTCTCCCTTAGGCTAAGGCCCCACATAGCGAAGCTCAACTAAAAAATATTGTGTTTTTGCCGAGTTTTTCTCTACAGATTTTCTTCCCTTATTATACCTATAGGAAAAACGCCAAAAAAGTTTTTGAAAACGCAGCTTTTCTGCAGCAGATTTGTTTTCTGTACTGTGTGGATAAGAATAGCCATCACTTTTCAGGTACTATAAAATGCAGTGTTTTTTTTTCTGAGGCATTTCCACAGCGGCAAAAATGCTGCATTTTCGCATCACGGGGCTTTAGCCTTAGCCTTACTAAGCAAAATGATCCAGAATTCTGGCACAATTTGCGCCGAAGAAACTGTCTAATATGCTATGTGACACAGTTATCAAGAGTTTTAGACACTTTTACAACTTGTATGAAAAGGGGTGAGTTTAAGAAGTGCTGTTCTGCATCAGCAATGTGCCAAAGTTTTGGTACATTTTTGTGAATTAAACTTAAAGACTATGTTCATATCTGCGACGGAGTATCCATTGGATGGAGGACTTTATCCTTGGCTGGTTTCAGTTGTAAAACTATGGAGACTAGGCTGACCCCATTATAGTCAATGGAATCCGTCAGACTCTGTGTGTTACGCTAGGTTCACACTTGGATTGGGGTTTCCATTCTTCAAGTCCGCTTGGGGGCTTGCAGGACTTTTCTCTCTGAATTTTCAATAGGGGATGGAATCCCCAAATGGTCACCCAATGCAGGTGTGACTGTAGCCTTAGTGATTTTTTAGCAGTCTGCCTCTCCGTTGTTCTGGTCCTCCAATGGTAAAGCTGTGGTCACACTAGCATTCAGTGACCATTCGGGGACTCTGCCCACCCATGCCACTTAAAATATGTGTAGAGAAAAGTCCTGGAAACCCGGCGGACAACATTATAGTCTATGAGGTTCATGGGTTTTTAACCTGGCAAGGTTTTCCGGTCCCAAAGCGGAGCCGAAGAACTGACACCCGAATGCTAGTGTGAACCTAGCATAAGACAGTAAGAGCAGGGGCGTAACTACCGGGGTAGCAGTGGTAGCAGCTGCCACAGGGCCCGGGACATTAAGGGCCCCGCAGGCCCCCGATGTGTTTTTTTTTTTTTTTTTTAATAGTCCGTTACCTGCTGGAGTAACCCCGGCAGGTAACGGGCCCTATATACTTACCGATCCCCGGGGTCCCGCTCATGGCCACCTGCGCTTCCGATTCTGCGGAGGCGGCTGTGAGCAGGGGCGGGGATCGGTATGTGAGGCCGCGGCCCGAACACCACAATCTCTGCTATCATTATACTTCGGGGTCTTTTCAGACCCCGGAGTATAATAATCGGAGGCCCAGGGGAGGTGAGGGAACATAAAAAACAATATACGTACCTCTCCTGCGCTTCTCCAGGCTTCGGGCCTGTTTGGTGACATCCCAGACGTCAGCCGACGTCATTTTGCGTCGCGACGCAGGCCCGCGTCATGTGACGCCGTCCTGGTCCAAAATTGAAGGCGGCTGAAGCAGCAGGGAGTGCACCGGAGCGAGGAACAGGTAAGCAACGTTGTCTGAAAAGACCCCAGAGTATAATAATTGTTCATGGGTGGTCCACAATGGGACATATAATACTGTGTGCAGGGGCCACTATGGGGCAGAATACTCAATGCAGGGGCCACTATGGGGCATGCTGTGTGCAGGGGCCACTATGGGGCATGCTACTGTGTGCAGGGGCCACTATGGGGCATGCTACTGTGTGCAGGGGCCACTATGGGGCATGCTACTGTGTGCAGGGGCCACTATGGGGCATGCTACTGTGTGCAGGGGCCACTATGGGACATAATAGTGTGCGCAGGAATGCGTTTTTTTGGGGGGGGGGGGGTGGTTGGAGGGGGCAGTTCGGGGGGAGGGGGGGCATGTCAAATGTTCGACTTGAGGCCCAGCCATTCCTAGTTACGCCACTGAGTAAGAGACAATATGTCATGGGAAGGCAAGGACTCCTAGCATCATAGATAACTATTATACTAGGAGCCCCTCTCCTGGCATACTGAGACCTGAGATACTCAGACCAGTAAATCTGGCTAACACAGGGACTGAGTATCATGGCTGAAACTCGCTAGTGTGAATGGTGGTGGTGGTGGTGGGGGGGGGGGGGTTACTGTTTACAAAAACTAGAGTTATACTGCCATCTGCTGACAACTAAAGGAAGTACATCACATACACTTCAGGGCCGGTTGACATCTGCGCTGGGTTTCCGTTCGGAGAGTCCGCTTGGGGACCCCCGAACGGAAACCTATACGTATAAAAAGCGGTCTAACGGAGGAAACCTGCGGACCCCATAGACTATGATGGAGTCCATGTGGTTTCCGCACGAAGCAAGCGGAGAGAAAATTGCGCAAACCACAGGAACCCCATTATAGTCTATGAGGTCCGCAGGTTTCCTTAGGTAAACCGCTTTTCTATACGTGTAGCTTTCCGTTCGGGGGGTCCCCAAGCGGACTTCCTGAACAGAAACCGAACGCAGATGTGAACCGGCCCTTAGAGTTTTTTTTTTTTTTTTTTTTTTATGCTAGGTTCACACCTGCGTTCAGGTTTTCGTTCTTCGGGTCGGGCAGTTACCCGCGGATCCCAAAGACTGCTTGCAAGATTTTTCTCTTCGCATTTTTCAAGCGACTTCGGGGACGGAAACCCCAAACGGAATACAAGCACAGGTGTGAACCTAGCCTTACTTTGTCAGTATTTGCTAACGTGAATTTCTTTTTCCTGTGATTGATGTGTACCCAGGACATAGTCACAAAAAAACATCAGAAATTTCTACTAACTAGAAATAATCATTCTTCCCAAGAACACACCTCAAGTAACAAATCTGAAATATCAACTTATACTTTCATTTTGCCGAAACGCTATAGAAACATGTATACGAATATTGCATTGGGATCAGTCTAGCATTCTATGTATCTAATTATACTTTCTGTTCACGCACAAGCAATCGACGCGGCCTAGAAGTGCGATAACACTTCTTATTCTGTACTACTGAGTGACTCCAGCAGGTGGCGCATAGCAGCATGCCCGTCAAGTTGAGAATTTATAAGACAAAGTTGGAGGGCGGGACAGGAAGGAGCTCGAGAACGAGGCTTGGGATGCACAGTGGTAGGGAGGTCAACGCTCAAGCAGGTGTGTGCGTGTTTCTGGCTCTTCCCTGACCAGTAAGGTGAGTGGGAGTCCTGGTGCGGGAGAGCGCAGTATAGTGCACTAGCCCTCGTTTAAGCCGTAGCCTGTCATGTGGCCACTAGGAGATGGAAACACTGCCTGGCCCTGACTGCTGACACTTGTTTCCTCCTCTGACAGCTAGTACGGTGTGTATTACACACTGCTATTTTTGACGCATCACATTAGGAGGAGAATGTCTCAACAAAGCTGAAAATCGAGTATGCCCTCTGCTTTAGAATGACCTAAACACTGCCTGCAAACTATTTCACCCTAAATACCTTTCTCCATAAGGACCTCCCCATTCAGCACAAGACAGTATTTCATGGGGAATAGGGACCCCCTAATAGCATAAATGACCCTAATGCTAGGGGTCTATCACCTGCATACTATTCAGGCTGGTAAGTACAGCACACACAAGTTTCACAGCCGAGGCACTGTTGTGTGAATAAGGGCTTATCCACGCTGACCCCCTTCATTTCTATGGCCCCATAGACACTCGTGTATTTTCATAGTCCCATGTATGGGGCTGGTAGCATAACTCAGGACCGGTATTATTGCTGTCCATTTTGCAGCCCATGCTCACTGACCTCGATGAATTGGGCAGTGGAGGTACGGATGACACACAGGTCCGCGTTGTTCAATTACGGCCATGCGACACACATGGTCATGTGCGTGTTGCCTAAGGCGAATGCTGAAGTTACATGATTGAGCTGAGGCTCATATGTGGGTTTAATGGGTCTGTTTTTTTCCACAGTCCTATTTGCCTCAGTGGATGAATTGGGATTGTTATGGACCCAATAGTTAGATGTGTTGAGAAAAAAAGGGAGCAGCTCTTGGTTATTCTACTTATGGACAGAACACAGCCAAGAAACTCTGTCATCTGAATAGGTTCTTATTTAGGCAAATCTCACACAGTTTATGCAGTTTCTCCCGAGCCCAGACATACCCCACATGTGGATGTAAACCGATGTTTGGGCACACAGCAGTGCACAGAAGGAAAGGAGCGACACTGGACGTTTGAAAAGATTATTTTGCTGGAATAGTTTTCAGGTGCCATGTCTTATTTGCAGAGCCCCTAGAGCTGGAAACTACATCCCTGATGGAATTCATCAAGGAATATAGTGAGTATTTTGACTCCAAAGCCTTTTCACAGATTTTATTAACATTGGGATGTGTAAATGAAAAATTGCTAAAACGTCACTTTAGCTCTAAAGTTTTCATTTTCCCAAGGGGTTAAAGGAGGAAAAGCACCCCACAGGTAGTTAAACAATTGCTCCTGAACACCGCAATACCCCATATGTGATCGTAATCTGCTGTAAGGGTACATGGCGGGCTCAGAATGGAAAGAGCGCTATTTGGCTTTTGGAGGGCGGATTTTACTGGAATAGTTTTCTGGTGCCATGTCGCATTTACAGAGCCCTTAACCCCTTAATGACCCGGCCATTTTTTGTTTTTGCATTTTCGTTTTTCCCTCCCCACATTCCAAGAGCCATAACTTTTTCATTTTTCAGTTCACAGAGTCACATGATGGCTTATTGTTTGCGAAACAAATTGTACTTTGTAATGTCACTATTCAATATGCTGTACAATGTACTGGGAAGCTGGAAAAAAATTCAGAATGAGGTGCAATTGGAGAAAAACTGCATTTGCGCCAAATTCATATGGGTTTAATTTTTACACCATTCACTGTGTGGTAAAAATGACATGTTAACTGTATTCTGCGGTTCAGTACGAACACGGCGATACCAAATTTATATAGTATTTGTAATGTTTTGATACCTTTTTAAAAATTGAAAACTTTGCTAAATAGAAAAAAAAATTTTGCGTCGCCATATTGTCACCTGTAACTTTTTCATATTTACATGTATGGAGCTGGGTAAGGCGTCTTTTTATGCGGGACAACATGACGTTTTTATTGATACCACTTGGGGAAAGATCTGATGGTTTGATCACTTTTTATTCAATTTTTTATAGGAGACAAAGTGTTGAAAAAAACGCTATTTGGCCATTTTGATTTTTTTTCCCCGCTACGCCGTTCACCGTATGGGATAAATATTTTAATAGTTCGGGCATTTTGGAGCGCGGGGATACCTAAAGTGTTTATGCTTACTTTTGTTTATTTACTTTTATATCTGATCTAGGGAAAGGGGGGTGATTTGAACTTTTGTATTTGTTTTTAATTTTTTCATACTTTTAAAAACTTTTTTTTTATACTTTTACTTGTATGATCAGACTCCCTAGGGACCTTGAAACCTAGGGAGTCTGATCGATCATACTATTCACTGCGATACTACTGTATCGCAGTGAATAGCAAAATGCCGTCACTGCTATTAGACGATGCCTCTGGCATCGCGTAATAGCTATACTGTAATGACAGGCCTGGGAGCCTTCAATAGGCTCCTGGCTGTCATGGCAACCAAGCGCCGCCCTCCGATGACGTTCTGGAGGGCGGCGATGAGGTAAAAATGGCGGCGCCCTTGGCGGCTCCGCAATTTAGACGCCGCAGTCGCGTTTGGCCGCGGCATCTAAAGGGTTAACAGCCACGATCGGTGCAGGCACCGATCACCGCTGTTAGCTACGGGTCCTGGCTGTATTATACAGCCGGCACCCGTGGTGTATGGAGAGCGCTCAGCTCCTGAGCGCTCCCCATACATCGTCATGCGACTCAGGACGTACTATTACGCCCTGGGTCGCTAAGGGGTTAAAGTAACAATATAATGGAAACCCCCAAAACTGACCCCATTTTACAAACTACACCCCTCAAGGAATGTATCAAGGAGTATAGTGAGCATTTTGACCCCACAACTGTTTCTCAAATTTCATTAGCATTGGGATGTAAAAATGAAAAATTACTAAATAAAAATAAACTGTCCAAATTTTTCACTTTTACAAGGGTTTAAAGAAAAAGCACCCCACAGTTTTACACAATTTCTCCTTAACACAGCAGGGCTTGGGAATAGTAAGAGCGCTATTTGGATTTTGGAGGGCAGATTTTGCTGTACTAGTACAATGAAAACCCCTTAAAAGTAACCCCAAAAGAACATAGGGTTCATTCACATGTGTGCTCTTCTGTGTGCCCAAACAGCAGTTTATGACCACATGTATGACAGTGTTGCACCAAGGTAATGTACTTAACAATGCCATATGTGGGTATAAACTGCTGTTTGGGCACAGGCGGGTACAGAAGGGAAGGAGCACATTTTGTTTTTTGGAGCACAGTTTAGTTTTTGGACATCATGCCACTTTGGCAGAGCCCCTGAATTGCCCGTGAAGTGGAATCCACAGACATGTGACCTGATTTTGGAAACTATTCCCTTCAATGGATTTATGAAGTGTAGAGAGCATTTTTAACCCTTAAGTGTTGCATTAATTTAATTTTCAGAAATGAATGTGCAGCTGCTAAAAGTGAACATTGCAATTTTTAAATCTAAATTTGTGGTCCAAAAACCAAAATAAGTGCTCCTTCCCTTCTGTGCCCAAACAGCTATTTATACCCACACATGACATTAAGTACATTATCCTGGTTACAACAGTGTCATACATTTGGGTATAAACTGCAGTTTGGGCACACAGCAAGGCACTGTGTGACTTTTGGAGCACAGATTTAGATGTTTGGTATCTGGACGACATGTCATGTTTACAGAGCCTCTAAAGTACCAGTAAAGTGAAATCCTCTAGACAAGTGATGGCGAACCTTTTAAAGACAGAGTGCCCAAACTGCAACCCAAAACTCACTAACTTATCAGAAAGTGCCAGCACGGCAATTTAAACTTAATACTCTGCGGATCCACAATTGTGGACAGTTACGGACCCGCAAAATACGATCGTGTAAATGGGGCTTTACAGAGCTTTCAATAATACAACTTTGTACTGAAAGGTTGAAGTTTGCATTTGGCATACTTTTGAACAATTGATGTTCACAATTTACATCGCACAGATCTGTTTTATAGTAACTGTTTAATGTTATTGTAGCTTGTATTAATATCAAGTCTGCTATAAAACAGATACTGTGTGATATTGATATAAATATTGAAGGGCCCTCCACACAGTACAATCTGCCCCACAGTGGCCCCCCACGCAGTATATTGTGCTCCACAGTGGCCCCAAACACCGTAGCATATGCTCCAGTGACATACGTTCCACAGTGGGTCCCACACAGCATAATATGCTAATTATCTGCACTCCCATGAAGAGCAGGTAAGTAGTATCCTCCTTCTATCACAGTGCAGGCACTGATGAATTGTCATCGCGCCTGCGTCAGGGCATAGTTCTCACTCTGCTGTCAGTGTAATCCACGGACCCACGGCCTACACTGACAGTTCTTCAGCTGTATGTGTATTTGCACATATAGCTAATAGAAGCACTGGCTCGCAAACATGGAATCCTGTCCCGGATTCCCCATTAGTGAGAGATCAGGGAGCCTGGATGGGGGCAATGGAGCGCGTGCTAACAGAGAGGGCTCTGAGTGCCCCTTCTGGCACGCGTGCCATAGGTTTGCCACCACGGCCTTAGAGAGTGACCCCATTTTGAAAACTGCACCTCTCAAAGAATTTATCAAGTGGTGTAGTGTATCCCAGACGTGAATGCACAGCAGATGGTGAAATGTGATTATGTAAGCTGTGCAGAGTGAATTGGAAACCAAATTTCCTACCATTTCCCCATAGCTACTAAGGTTTGGGAGGTGGGGGGGTCACTCTGGGTTTTGCTTCTGGTGTCTTTCCTATTGTTAGCTGTATATCTGGGGTGAACCCTGATTTACGCTTGCACAGTTTCTACATGCTCTTCCTGCTGCAGCCAATTTTGTCCTAAAGATATAGCAATTTTTTTTTTTTTTTTTTTTTTTGTGGTCACATTGTACAAGCTATAATTTTAATTTTTTTTATAAAAAAAAAAGTGTAAAAAATCCGCCCAATAAAATGCCCCTTTTTCCCTTATACAGTATAAAAACACAATACAGTATAAAACTACATATTTGGTATCGCTGCGTCTGTAACAAACTGTACAATAAAAGTAAACAATTAGTTAACCCGCACGGTAAACGTCGGGAAAAAAAAAAAGAAAACGCTAGAAGTAATTTTTTTTTTCCATCTCGCCTCAGATAATATGGAACAAAAAAAAGTAGCTTTTCCTGCAAAAAATAAGTCCTCATCCAGCTATGTCAATAGAAAAATAAAAATGCTATGCCTCTCAGAAGATGGCGAAAAATTTATTTTTTTTTCCCCCCCCAAATGGATTTTTATTCTGCAAAATTAGAAACTCGAAGAAAAATAAAAAAAAATAAAAAATATTACGTGTTCCAATAGGGAACATGGGTTCAGTGTTAAACACTCCAGTACATAAGCATAGGATGACAGGCCTGTGTTATTGATCCTGGATCAGAAGACAGAGGGAGACGATCGCAGACTCGGGGCTACAGAACAGGAACCGGGCTGCCGAATAAGGATCAAGAGACGGGGGGAGGGTGTCGTATAGAGGGTACAGAGTTGCTAGGACAACCCCTTCGATGCCACGGTCACATGGGGTCTGGCGCAGTACGCTTAGCCGCACTGGGCACCCTTTGTGGAGGTGGCTTTTAACTATTCGGCCACACTAACAAAAGGGTATAGGAGAGGCAACTTCAGTATCTACCTAACCTGTGTACACCTTTGATTTATCAGGATAATATAATAATAATAATAATAGTCCTTTAATAGTCCCACAATGGGGAAATTCAGTGTGTTACAGCAGCAAAGATAAGCAGATACAAATACAACATGTACAGGAATGTTCCAAGGTGAGAGGCATTACATTAATAGCAGACAGACAGATAGGACGTAGCAGAGGGGGGGGGGGGATTTAACAGGCAGAGAGATATTTCAGTTCTCTGTGTGTAATGATCTCCGCTTAGGTCGGTGTTGGTTGTACAGCCTAACCGCGGTGGGGAGGAAAGACTTCCGATAGCGCTCCTTCTCACACCTAGGGTGGAGCAGTCGGTCACTGACAGTACTGCTCAGCGCGATCACAGTCTCATGCATGGGATGGGACTTCTTCTGCATGGAGCTCACCACGGACAGTATCCTTCTGTCACCCACCACCTGCACTGGGTCCAGTGGGCTCCCCAGGACAGAGCTGGCCTTTCTAATCAGCTTGTCAAGTTTATTTCTGTCCCTGGTTGATATACTGCTCCCCCAGCAGGCCACTCCAAAGAAGATGGCTGATGCCACTACCGAGTTGAAGAAAGTTCTAAGAAGTGCCCCCCGGATTCCAAAGGCTCTCAGTTTCCTAAGCAGGTAGAGCCTGCTGTGGCCCTTCCTGTACAGGGCCTCCATATGATCTGCCCAGTCCAGCTTATTATTAAGGAGCAAACCCAGGTACTTATAGGTGTTCACAATCTCGATGCCCGTCCCCAGGATGTCCACTGGTTTAGGAGGGCTTCTGCCTTTGCGGAAGTCCACCACCATCTCCTTGGTCTTCCCCGCGTTAATCTTCAGGTGGTTCCGGTGGCACCAGTCCACAAAATCCTGGTTCAGTTCTCTGTACTCCCTGTCATCATCATCTGTGATGAGACCCACTATTGCAGAGTCGTCAGAATACTTCTGTAGGTAGCAGCTGGATGAGTTGCACCTAAAATCTGCAGTGTACAGTGTGAAGAGGAAAGGGGCGAGAACCGTACCCTGAGGTGCCCCCGTATTACAGATCACGGTACCTGACACACAGTCTCGGGCTCTCACGTATTGAGGTCGATTTGTGAGGTAGTCTAGGATCCAGTTGGAGAGGTGGTGGCCCACTCCAGCAAGGCCCAGCTTGTCCCTCAATAACCTGGGCTGTATGGTGTTAAAAGCACTGGAGAAGTCAAAGAACATTATTCTTCCTGTGTTCCCTGGTTTCTCCAGGTGAGACAGAGCCCTGTGCAGAAGATGGATGATGGCATCATCTACCCCAATGCCCGGCCGATAAGCAAACTGGAGGGGGTCCATAGCGGGGCTCACTAGAGGGCGGAGATGTGTGAGAACCAATCTCTCCAAGATCTTCATCAGGTGGGATGTCAGTGCTACAGGTCTGTAGTCGTTGAGGTCCATAGGGTGGGGTTTCTTTGGAACTGGTACCACACAAGAAGATTTCCATAATTCAGGGACTGTTTCCTGCCTCAGGCTCATATTATACATATATGTAATTATACCACACAGCTGGTCCCCGCAAGTCTTAATTAGCCTTGCACTGATGTCATCTGGCCCTGCGGCTTTCCTCGCCTTGATCTTTTTCATCTCCTTCCTCACCTGGGCCCGTGTGAAGGTCAGACTGTGGTCAGATAAAGACGGATTTCTGGATTTACTGGTCTGTTGGGAAGTGGCCGCATGGGGAGAAGTCATTGTGGTGGGGGGAGCTGAAGGACATGCTGGGGTGGGAGGAGCTGGTGTGTGATCAAATCTGTTGAAGAATAGGTTTAGTTCATTAAGCCAATTAACATCTGCCTCAATCTGGCAGACAGACTGTTTATGACCCGAAATTGACTGAAGCCCCTCCCAGACCCCCATTATGTCTTTTCTTTCCATTTGCTTTTCCATTTTTTCTTTATAACTGGCTTTTCCCTGCCTGATTTGATGCCTCAGCTCCTTTTGTACTTCCTTCAACCCCTCCTTATCTCCTGAATGCCATCTTTTTCTTCTTAAGTAGTGTTTTTATATCAGAGTTAATCCATGGTTTGTTATTGGAGAAGCACCTCACCACTTTTGTGGGTACTGTGTTGTCCACACAAAAATTAATGTAGTCTGTTATACAGTGTGTGAGTCCTTCTATATCTTCTCCATAAGAATCCTGCAGCACTTCCCATGCGGTTGTGTCAAAACAATCCCTCAGAGCCTCATCACTCTCCTCGGACCATATCCTCACTGTGCGGGTGACAGCTGGTTCTCTACGTACAAGTGGCTTGTACACAGGTCGGAGATGTACTAGGTTGTATCTTTTTAACCCTGGATGTACCCTTAATCTGTCGGGGTTGTGTGACCACTTTACCTACTCTACCCCCCCCACCCCAAGCTAATTACCATATCAGTATACTCAGGGTGGTATACGCCTTACACACCGGGCATGGATATGTAGTTTAATATGGAGAGGAGGGGTTTACATGTAATATTGCCTAAATGTCTTTGTAACATCTAGAGTTTCTATTTATTCGTCTATTTTCTAACAGGAGGGGTTTTTTATATATATATATATATTTTAATAACATAATAAAAGCACAAAATTGTAAGTGTGGGCCAAAAAGAGCCATTAAGCTGCCTGCAAAAAGTTTGTGTTGACATTGCCTTGGGTCATTTGGAAGCCAGGGTGTTTCACTTCTTGGTGGGTCCTGATCTTTCAACTACTATGACCTACAGTGGGGAAAAAAAGTATTTTGTCAGCCACCAATTGTGCAAGTTCTTCCACTTAAAAAGATGAGGCCTGTAATTGACATCATAGGTAGACCTGAACTATGAGACAAAATGAGAAAACAAATTCAGAAAATCACATTGGTTTGTTTTTTTGTTTTTTTAAGAATTTATTTGCAAATTATGGTGGAAAATAAGTATTTGGTCACCTACAAACAAGCAAGATTTCTGGCTCTCACAGACCTGTAACTTCTTTAAAAGGCTCCTCTGTCCTCCACTCATTACCTGTAGTAATGGCACCTGCTTGAAATTATCAGTATAAAAGACACCTGTCCACAACCTCAAACAGTCACACTCCAAACTCCACTATGGTGAAGACCAAAGAGCTGTGGAAGGACACCAGAAACAAAATTGTAGACCTGCACCAGGCTGGGAAGACTGAATCTACAATAGGCAAGCAGCTTGGTGTGTAGAAATCAACTGTGGGAGCAATAATTAGAAAATGGAAGACATACAAGACCACTGATAATATCCCTCGATCAGGGGCTCCACGCAAGATCTCACCCCGTGGGGTCAAAATGATCACAAGAGCGGTGAGCAAAAATCCCAGAACCAAACGGAGGGACCTATTGAATGACCTGCAGAAAGCTGGGACTAACGTAACAAAGGTTACCGTCAGTAACACACTACGCCACCAGGGACTCAGATCCTGCAGTGCCAGACGTGTCCCCCTGCTTAAGCCAGTACATATCTGGGCCCATCTGAAGTTTGCTAGAGAGTATTTGGATGTTCCAGAACAGTATTGGGAGAATGTCATATGGTCAGATGAAACCAAAGTAGAACTGTTTGGTAGAAACACAACTCGTCGTGTTTGGAGGAGAGTGAATGCTGAGTTGCATCCAAAGAACATCATACCTACTGTGACACATGGGGGTGGCAACATCATGCTTTGGGGCTGTTTCTCTGCAAAGGGACTAGGATGACTGATCCGTGTACATGAAAGAATGAATGGGGCCATGTATCGTGAGATTTTGAGTGCAAACCTCCTTCCATAAGCAAGGGCATTGAAGATGAAATGTGGCTGTGTCTTTTAGTATGACAATAATTCCAAGCACACCGCCAGGGCAACGAAGGAGTGGCTACGTAAGAATCATTTCAAGGTCCTGGAGTGGCCTAGCCAGTTTCCAGATCTCAAACCCATAGAAAACCTTTGGAGGGAGTTGAAAGTCCATGTTGCCCAACGACAGCCCCAAAACATCACTGCATGGAGGAATGGGTCAACATACCAGCAACAGTGTGTGTCAACCTTGTGAAGACTTACAGAAAACATTTGACCTCTGTCATTGCCAACAAAGGATATATAACAAAGTATTGAGATGAACTTTTGTTATTGACCAAATACTTATTTTCCACCATAATTAGCAGATTCTTTAAAAATCGGACAATGTGATTTTCTGGTTTTCTCTTCTCATTTTGTCTCTCATAGTTACCTATGATGACAATTACAGGCTGGCCTCATCTTTTTAAGTGGGAGAACTTGCACAATTGATGGCTGACTAAATACTTTTTTCCCCCCACTGTATTTCATCATGGCTGAGAAAAAGCATCAGCAGCACTGAGAAAAGTCCTCTATAGTCTAATGCCTTCTTTGAAAGTTGGCATCCTATGCTAATGTTGGCAGGTTTATTATATTTATTTAGAAGGTATGACTAATTTTTTATGTCTGTATATGTAAGACATTAGATACAGTGGGGAAATAAGTATTTGATACAATGATTTTTCAAGTTTTCCCACCTACAAAGAATGAGAAGTCTGTAATTTTTATTGTAGGTACACATCATCTGTGAGAGACAGAATAAAAATTAAAAAAAAAAAAATCCAGAAAATCACATTGCAATGAAATAAGTATTTGATACAATAGAAAAACAGAACTTCCTGTAGTTTTTGACCAAGTTTGCATAGACTGCAGCAAGAATTTTGGCCCACTCCTCCAAACAGATCTTCTCCAGATCTTTCAGGTTTCGCAGTTGTCACTGGGCTACATTGAATTTCAGCTCCCTCCAAAGATTCTTGATTGGGTTCAGGTCTGGAGACTGCCTAGGCCTCTCCAGGACCTTGAAATGTTTCTTATGGAGCCCCTCCTTAGTTACCCTGGCTATGTGTTTTGGGTCATTGTCATGCTGGAAGACCCAGCCACGACCCATCTTCAGTGCTCTTACTGAGAGGAGGTTGTCAGCCAAAATCTCTCAATACATGGCCCCATCCATCCTCCCTTCAATACGGTGCAGTCGTCCTGTCCCCTTTGCAGAAAAGCACCCCCAAAGTATGAGGTTTCCACCCCCATGCTTGACATTTGGGATGGTGTTCTTAGGGTTGTACTCCTCCTTCTTCCTCCAAACACGGCAAGTGGGGTTAATACTAAAAAGTTCTATTTTGGTCTCATCTGACCACATGATCTTCTCCCATGCCGTCTCTGGATCATCCAGATGGTCATTGGTGAACTTAAAAAAGGCCTGGACATGTGCTGATGTGATCAGGGGGACCTTGTGTGTCCTTCAGGATTTTAATCCATGACAGCATAGTGTGTTACTAACGGTAATCTTGTAGCCTGTGGTCCCAGCTCTCTTCAGGTCATTGACCAGGTACTCCTGTGTAGTTCTTGGCTGATCCCTGACCTTTCTCAGAATCATCCTTACCACATGAGGCAAAATCTCACATGGTACACCAGACCGAGGAAGATTGACAGTTATCTTGTGACTGTTCCATTTTCTAATAATTGTGCCAACAGTTGTTGCCTTCTCACCAAACTGCTTGCTTATCCCAGCCTTGTGCAGTTCTACCCTTTTGTCCCTGGTGTCATTAACCAGCTCTTTGGTCTTGGCCATGGTGTAGAGGTTGGAGTGTGATGTGTGGACAGGTGTCTTTTATACAGGAAACTAGTTCAAACAGGTGAAATTAATACAGGTAATGAGTAGGAGGGCTTCTTAACCCCTTAACGCATTTTCACGTACATGTACGTCAAGGAATGTGATTAGTTACCGCATCCCCACATACATGTACATGACAGTGATCGAAGCAGAGCCTGTGCGATCACCGTGGGAGCTCAGCTGTATCTGACAGCCAGGTTCCCGCTGCAACAGCAGGGATGGTGATCACACCGATCGCCATTTAACCCTTAAGAAGCCGTGGTCAATAGCGACCACGGCATCTTATGTGTTTCTAAGAGAAAGCCACAGGCAGCATCGGGAGCGGGTGTTATCTGTAACTGTAGCTGAGCTATGACAGGAATTTTAACCCCTTGGATGCTGCGGTCAAACATGACCGTTATCTATTTTCTGCAGCCCGGGGTCTGGCCAGTGACCCCAGGCTGCCTGGAGCCCCCAATACCTGGTTGATCCTGCCAGGAAGTCAGCCTATGCAGACGCATACATGCACGCGTACTGCAGTCTATAGTGCAGAACCAGCGATCAGAGCATTGCTGGTTCAGGTCTCCTAGTGGGACATCACTATTCAACTTTTTTTTTTTTTTTTTTTTTTTTTTTTTTTTTGAACTGTATGAGGAAAAGAAAAAAAAGCAAAAATGAATTGAGCAAAAAATTTTTTCATCTCATCTTAAAAAAATGCTCTCAAGTGATCAAAAAGTCATATGCACCCCAAAATAGTAGCAATGAAAAGCACAGATCCTGCAAAAATAAGCCCTCAACCAGCTGTCAACCGAAAAAAAAAAATTTGCTACACATCTCAGAAGATGGAGATGCAAAAAGTTCTTTCCCCAAATTTTTTTTCTGCAAAAGGTGCAATGCAAAAAAAAAACTATATATAAGTGAAGTAACGCCGTAATTGTATCGACCTGCAGAACAAAGGTAACATGTTCCTTATGCTGTATGCTGCACGGCAAACAAATTAAAAGGTAAAAAGCAATACCAGAATCGCTGGAGGTTTTTTTTTTTTTTTTTTTTTTTTTTTGCACAATAGGAAAAAAACAACATAAAGCTGGGGTTTTCTTTTTAATCCACCAAGAAAGAGTTAATAAAATGTATTCCATAAGTTATAGGCACCCAGAAATGTTACAAAACACATCTCATAACGCAAACAACAAGCCCTCATATGGCCACATCACCATAAAAATAAAGAAAATATAGATTGTACAATGTGAAGACAAAAACCCCCAAAATCGCCAAATCAGTAGAACACAACTGGCTACGGCAGGAAGGGAATGTATAAGCTGTGCGAGCCTATTTTAGGGTACACCCCAAATTTAGAGCTTACGAGGGAAAAGACACCAAAAGTGACCCCCCAATCATAGGAGCTACTGGGGATATAGTAGGGACTATTGTGTTCCCAATGCGCTGCGCACAGCTTACATATTCACTCTTCACCATCCGCTGTGCATTCACATCTGGGATACTATTGCTTATTCCACCCCCTGATAAATTTGAAGGGTGCGGTTTTCGAAATGGGGTCACTCCTTTGGGGGATTCCATTTTACTGGTACTTTAGAGGCTCTGCAAACATGACATGGCATCCAGATACCAAACATCTAAATATACACTTCAAAAGCCACATTGCACGCCATTTTTTCTGCGCCCTGCTGTGTGCCCAAACTGCAGTTTATGCCATGACACTGGTGTACCCAGGATAGCGTACTTAATGCCATATAGGATATAAACTGCTCTTTGAGCACAGAAGGGGAGCACTATTTTGGTTTTTAGAGCACAGATTTAGACTGTTTTGGTTTTTGGACACATTACACTTTTGCAGAGCTGAAACGACAGTAAAGTGGAATCTCTTGACGTGACCCCATTTTAGAAACTACACCCCTGAAGGAATTTATCCAGGGGTACAGTGAGCATGTTTAACCCCCAAGTGTTGCATTAATTAATTTTTCAGAAATGAATGCACAGCTGAAGGTGAAAGGTGAAAATGACAATTTTTCCAGGAATCCGTCATTTCAGTACATAATATGTTGTGCCCGGCTTGTATCAGAGATGAACACTCCAAATGCTGTTCCCGGGATAATTGCTTAACCGTTTTTGGTGTGTGTGTCTCTGCTGACACAAGCTGGGCACAACATATCGGCCACTGAAATGGAGTATCTATGGAAAAAATTCCAATTTTCACTTTTCATTATCGGCTGTGCATTCCTCTCTGGAAATTAAATGAATGCAATGCTCAAGGGTTAAAAATGCTCGCTACCCCACTTGATAAATCCCTTGAGGGGTGTACTCTACAAAGTGGGATTGTGGGTGTCTGCAGGTTCTACTTTACTGCCAAATCAGGGGCTCTGCAAAAGTGGCATGACGTCCAAAAACCAAACTGTGCTCCAAAAACCAAAATAGTGCTTCTTCCCTTCTGTGCTCAAACAGTAGTTTATACCCACATATGGCATTGTTGAGTGTTATCCTGGGTACACCAGTGTCAGTCATGTGGTCATAAACTGCTGCCTGGGCATACAGGAGGGCGCAGATATCAAGGAGTGCAATGTGTTTTGGATCGCTGATATAGATTGTTGGTTTTTGAACACCATGTCACATTTGTAGAGACTCTAATGCCCTTACAAAATGGGGTCACTTCTTGGGGAATTCCAATTTACTGGCACCTCCAGGGCTCTGCAAAAACAACATGGTGTCCAGAAAATCCCTCTAAATCTGTACTCCAAAAGCTAAAAAGCACACTGCTCCTTCCCTTCTGAGCCCTGATGTGTGCCCAAGCAGCAGTTTACACCCACATATACAACTTATTTGTCCCCAGGATAGCCCACTTAATAGTTTTAGGAGTGTATGTCCCGAAATGGCATATTTCTTTAAAAATTTAAATTTTCACTTTATACATTAATTTTAAGGAAGCACTCCTGTGCTCAAAATAATACCCCTTGATAAATTCCTTGAGGGGTGTAATTTCTAAAATGGGATCACTTTTTGGGGGTTTCATTTGTACTGGTACTTTAGGGGCTCTGCAAATGCAACATGGCACCAAAACTATTCCAGCAAAATCTGCCCTCCAAAAGCCAAATCGCACTCTTTTCATTCCGAGCCCCACCATGTACCCATATACAGCATATTACAACCACATATGGGGTACTACCATGTTGAGGAGAAATTGAGTAACAAACTTTGGGGAGCTTTTTCTCCTTTATCCTCTCGTGAAAATAAAAGAAAATTTGGGACTAAATTGACAGTTTATTGGAAAAAAAAAAAGTAGATTTTCATTTGCCAATGTTAATAAAATCTGTGAAACAGCTATAGGGTCAAATTGCTCATTATATCCCTTGATATTTTCTGTGAAGGATGTAGTTTCCAAAACTGGGTCACTCTTGGGGTTTCTAGTGTTTTTGGTACTCTAGTTACTCTGCAAATGCGACATGGTACCCGAATACTATTCCACTATTCCAGCAAAATCTGCCCTCCATAAGCCAAATAGCACTCTTTCCATTCCAAACCCCACCATGTAGCCATACAGCAGATTATGACCACATATGGGGTATTGCCGTGTTCAGGAGAAATTGTGTAACAGACTTTGGGGAGCTTTTTCTCCTTTAACTCCTTGTAAAAACAAATTTTGGGGTTAAAGTGACATTTTAGTAATCTTTCATTTACACATCCCAATGTTAATAAAATCTGTGAAAAGGCTGTTGGGTCAAAATGCTCACTATCACTTGATAAATTCTGAGAGGGGTGTAGTTTCCAAAATGGGGTCACTTTTTGCAGGTTTCCTTTGTATTGGTACTCTAGGGGCTCTGCAAATGAGACATGGCACCCGAAAACTATTCCAGCAAAATCTGCTTTTTAAACGTCTAGTGTCGCTCCTTCCCTTCCGTGCGATTCCCAACTATCAGTTTACATCCATTTGTAGGGCATTTCTGTGCTCTGGAGAAATTGTATAACAAACTGTGAGATGCATTTTCTCCTTTAACCCTTTGTGAGTGTTTGAATTTTAGGGTTAAATGAATGTATTGAAGAAAGTCAAAATTTCACCTCCATATTTTAATTTCTGTGAAATGCTTAAAGGTTTAACTAACGTCCCAAATGCTGTTTTGAAATGAGGGGTGCCGTTTTGAAAATGGGGTGATTTTATGGGGGTTTCTAATATATAGGCCTTTATAATCCCCTTCAGAACTGAAGTGGTCCCTAAAAAAAAAAAAAAAAAAAATTAGTTTTGGAAATTTTCTTGTAAATCTGGAAAATTGCTGTTACATTTGTAAGCCTTCTAGCGTCCAAAATAAATTAGATGATGCTATTAAGCAGAGCTATGGTAGATAATAATTGTTTGTGTGATATGACTGTTTGAAAAGCATAGTATTTCAGAGCATTTTGAAAATTGCGATATTTTTTTTCCAAATTTCCATCAATTTTTTTTTTTTATTTTTTTTTTTATTATAAATACAAAAATATTGATTAGTGTTTACCACTAACATGAAGTACAATGTGTCATGAAAAAACAGTCTCAAAATAACTTGTGTAAGTTAAAGCGTCTCAAAGTTGCCATATAAAGTGACACATGTCAGTTTTTGAAACATGAGGACTGGTCCTGAATGCACTTTTGGACTGTGTTAAAGAAAAGGGTTTAAAGAAAAACTAAGGGGTCTGTGAGAGCCAGAATACTTGCTCATTGGTAAGTGATCAAATATTTTTTTTTTTTTTTTAATAAAATGCTATTATTTAGAAATCATACAATGTGACCTTTTTTTTTTTTTTTTGTCTCTCCCAGTTGAAGTGTACCTATAATAAAAATTACAGACCTTTCCATTCTTTGTAGGTGGGAAAACTTGTAAAATCGCCAGTGTATACTTATTTTCCCCACAGTATATGTAATTGCACTTGATATTTACAATTATGTATGCAATAAATAAACTTTAAATTTTTTTTAATTTCATTAGTTTTGGGTTTTGCTAGGATGCATTTTGTAATGTTCTGGAGAAATCATGATCTGAATAAGTAAAACCATAGTTTTAACACATACTTCCACTTAAAATTAAAGATTAAAATTTCTTATTCACATGCACTAATTCTAAAGAGTGGTTTTGTGTTATCAAAGACTGAATTGCTTTTTTACATAGAAGTCTATGGAGGGGGAGCAGGCAGCAGTTGGAAAAGACACTCGAATAGCTGCAACTGCTAAACCATTGCACTGTTAGTGAGGGAGCTCTTCTGACTTTGCCGCATCTTCAGGATAATACTACTACTGAACAGAATGAGGCAATAAATGTATTGGCTGCAGCCCCCCCTCCCCCCATATAATTGTATATGAGGTGAATACAAAGTTTGACTCTATAAAACAGTCTGAGTGAAGTTGAGGGGAGCAATCTTGTATGTGGAGAAGGAAACAGATTTCTTTAAGGTAGATTACAAAGTTTCTTTATATTCATGTGTAATACTCGTGTATGAAAAGTTTTTATCAGTCAGTATATGCTTTAAAAGGGAGTCTGTCACCAGAACTCAGCCTATCAAACTAGCGCTACATATAACTTGAGGTTGCTTGAATCAAGGGGTGTTTTCCCCTTGTTTTTGTCTATTGCTCTAAAGAGGTAAGTGTTAATGCCCTCATTGCTCCAAAAAGTTAATTTGCATAGAAGGCGCCAATTCACTGCTTGATTCAGGTGCCCTAACCTGTCTGCAGGGCTGGGTTGTCTTGCAGGGTTCTGGTGACATTCCCTTTTAAAGGTGTTGTCCAGGTTCTGAGAATGATTGATACTATTGACCTATCCACAGGGTAGGTCAACAGTATCAGATTGGTCAGGGTCCCACACCAGGCCTCACACCGATCAACTTATGTGGCTGTCAGAAGCCGTATATAAGGTAGACGACTGGAAGCAGCCCTGCTGCTATTTAGTTAGCTTTCTGTAGGCGGTTAATCTTTACACTGCCAGGGGTCTCTGGAAGTTTTGCACCTCCAGTAGCCAGAGCAATTTTCAGTTTTGAGATTGACAAATAAAACCTAAATTGCAACATTAAAAAATTATGCTAACCCCCCCCATACCTATATATTTTCTTAAGGTAGACAGTTGCAGCATTGTCAGAATGCCACTAGGTACTGTATGCAAACAGGCACCTTCATGCAATTTTGATTTTAAAGTGAATGTTTTATAAAAAAAAATAAAAATAAAATGCAAATGTATATTCGTTACTAAAAGTAAAAACCAAACAAAAAGTTATATGTACCAAACGTCCTAAAAATAAGAGTTAAACATGTACAGAGTTCACTCAAATCACTAAGGCCTACACCTGCATGCACGTCTTCAGAAAATCACTAGAACGGGAAGGAATGAAAATCGGCTTTGAAGCTGTAAATGTTATATAAAAGTAGGGAAAGTAAATGAACCCCTAATCCCTATGTATTTTTTTTGAAAGTAGACAACCTGAAGATATGTCTCAATGGGTTATCAATAGCCACGTCCACCTTCATGTAACTTTGTGACAAACACAAATAATTTTTTTTTAAAATGCACTAAAACACATTTGCACCTAAAACTCACATTCAATCTTGCATTCACACACAAAATACATTTAAAATAATAGATCAAGGTGTACACAATTTATATATACCACAAACATCATTTGCAACAAGAACTCGTACGCTTAAAAACACTGATACACAACACAAGCAAGATTTTGCTGTTGTTCACTGTTAAAAAATCTATACTGCATATAGCAAACTGTGACACCAAAATCTAACTTTTTTGAGATTGCACAGCATACAGTATATAAAAACACTGCTTAATATTTCATATCTACAACCACCTTCATGTAACTTTGCAGCAGAGGTTACAAGCAAAAATAGCACAAAAATTCAAATTTGCCACTAAAGTGCATGCTCAAGCAATCCCTTTCTGCAAACAAAATGCACTTTCCAAAAAACTGCAATATGTGAGGAATTCATACATACAACATATATAATATATAATTTGCAGGTGTTAAACGCCAGAATCGCAGAAATGTGCCAACCAAACTTGTGCATGCAAATTAAATAGAAGTTTACATAAAAATTTAACTTTCTATCCCTCTATAAAAATTGTAGCAATTTATACGTTCATCTCTAGTGATCGTTATTACTATTTTAGCATGTAATGGATATCGCTAGAGAGGCGTATTTTACTCTAGAAAGATCAGGCTTGGACAGTGTGCAATGTAAACTTCATGCATGTATGTAAGTGTTTGGTGTGACTCTTTTGGCGCTGCGACCTGAACAATGGTAAACATGTGGATCACAGTGCCAATAAACGTCCTGGTTATGTTCAGAGGGGTATTACATTATCCCTGTATGTGACAATCAGAGCAAAAGTACAGTATGGTCTCTGATAGGAGAGGGGATAACAAATAACATGGACAGAAGTCCATGCTACCCCCCACCCCCAGGCCAGGTCGGGTCACACACAGGTTATGTGATGATGAATCCTCTTCTCTGTGCAGTCTGCAGGGCTGCTCCTTCTCCCCCTCCTACTGCGGCTCTTAAGATGCTACCTGAGGCAGGAGGGAAACTTTATTGGTTTATTGATTGGTTAGGGCTATGAGGCTATGAAAATGATTTTGGACTCATTATAAAGACAGTGATTGCTTCACTGTTGGGAATTGAGATCTGCAATGCGATTGCTCTGGATCTGTAAGGGCTATCATGAAGATCTTGGTATCATTTTAAAGATGAGATTCTGTCTGCAACTGTATCATACATGTGGCAAAGCCATGTACATAATTTTGAAAACAGCCAAGTGGTAATACAAATTAAATGGAATGTGCAGAATTAGTTCTTGCCTGGGAGACTTAACTATCTTCTGATATGTTTTATTATATTAGACAGGTTATGAAATGACTGCAATCAGACTGTCCATCAGAGCCTTCAGAAACTTGCACTTTTATTCAAGCTTTTGTCAGAGATCCAGATCACTCCCATACAGCTCTGCTCAGTTCTTCACATGTTGGACACATTGTGGACATCTGTCAAACTGTTTACACTACAGGCAGCCAAACACCACTTTACTTCACACAAATGCCAATGGATTTTTAACTACATCACAAGTGAAACCATTTCTATATATTGTGAGACATAAAGGTAAGAAGAGTCAAAAACAGAACAAACCTTCATCTCAAGAGGATGATGTCTATGAAGAAGAGGCCATGCTAGATGACAGTGACTATGAAGATGAACCAGTAGAAGACCCCAGCATACCAAAGGACTATAAAGACCTAGAGAAAGCCGTGCAGTCATTTCGTTTTGATGTTGTGCTTACTGCTGGATTAGACATGTCACGGAAGTAGGTTTTGCATTGCTTTCCTATATGTACTTGAAAGTCCACATTTCCTTTTGTGGTAGCATTAATTGCATGGTTCTCAACTGTCACAGTCCCAAGACACTGGCAACATCCCAACTGTATTTGTGTGACCTTAGGATAGGTCATCAATGTTAGCTTGGCTGGGGTTCAACATCCAGGACTCCCATAGATCAAAACAGCTGCAGCGCTGCAGTGAGTCTTACTTCACAGGCCATGTGATGTAACTTTCATTGGTCACAGCCTGTTTGGCATTGCAGCTCACTTGAATGGAACTGAGCAACAAGCACAGCCCCTAAACATATGGTGCTGTAATGGTAAGTAGTAATTGGACCGCATTGCTCATCTGAACGCTACAGTCTCTTCAAACACCTGGTCAGTGGGGAGGCGGGTTCTGAGTTTTTAACACCCACCAATGTGATATTGATGACCTATTTTATAAGGATATCAGTTGTTTTTATCCCCAGAAAACTTTACTAAAGGGGCTGTTCCAGATCAAAAATTTTAATGCAACCAGCAGGGGAGATTTAGAATATAAAAGTGCACTGAAACTTGCCTACATCCTCCCCTCTGTTCCTGTACTGGGTCGCCAGCCTCGTCTTCTGCTCTGTTTGTATACGGAGCAGCTGTAGCAGTGTCTCCATGTCGATTGGACCTCTGCAGTCAATCACAGCTCTCAGCAGTATACAGCCAAGAGTAGTGTTTGGCTGTAGTTGTCCCATTACTATTATGTTATTGCTACAGCCAGTATATACACAGAGCAGTGGTGGTGATGGGCGACCCAGCACAGGAAGAGAGGGGAGGAAGCCTGTAGGTATCAGCGCATCTTTATTTTCTACACCTACCCTGCTGGTTGCATACAGATTTCTGATCAGGAACAACCTCTTTAAGGCTTCAGACACACTTAGATTTTTGGGGAGTGTGTGTGTTTTGGGGGGGGGGGGGTTCGGAAGGAGGAATTAACCAAAAAACCTGGAACCTTTTATACAGTGTATTCTCATCTGTCTTTTTTTTTTTTTTTTTTTGTCTTTTCCTCTCTGCTTTTGAAGCAAAATTGAGGAAGCATTTTATGATGGCAAGCTACGCCTTAATGGAGAGAAGCTATGGAAGAAAAGCAGAGCGGTAGGTACTGGTTGTATACTACTTTGCTTGTGAACCCTGTTATGGATTATAGGTGCCAAATGTTGTTGAAATCAGAGCAACCTCACCTGCAGGATAAAACTGATCAAGGGTTTGCAGGGGTCTCCAACACGTGGACCCTGAGGCTCCACTCTGCGGCCCGTAGCCGCCTTCCTGGTTCTGCTGGATTGGTAGGATTGGAGAGAAAAGAACCCCAAACTGTTCTAAGGTGGCCTACAAGCTTAGTAAAGCTTGAGTGTAGATACTTGCCACTCCGATGCCTGGCACCTCCCACTCTCTTCTTCTGGTCTTGGCACACTTCTGTGATGTATGTGTGCCTGGAGCAGGGGAATAACATCCCCAGGAGCAGTGAGGCAAGTATTGACTGGGGCTGATGTTAATGGTCACTAACTTTTCGGACAACTTGGTCTCATTTAATAGTGCATGTGACTCTGGACAAAAATGTTATGTAATTTAATTAAAAATGTTGCTGCTTTCTGCCTGAATAAACTCTCTAAAGTTCCTGCCACTAGGTGTGTGTCGTCGCCCCCCCCCCCCCCCTTCTTTCCTTCTAGCTAACTTGCAGTTCATTCCCTGATGCCGGGGAAGTCCCATCCATAGATGCATAAGCTTAGCAAGATGTCTTCATAGTGAGTGGAAAGAGTGGGGCCTGGTCTCTTCACACAGTGAATGCAGATGGGAGGGGCTGAAAGATTCATTTCACAATGTAATAAAAGTCTACTACTTGCTGCTTGACTGATTACAGATGTGATATTATTCAAACAGCTGTACTGACTACAGATTGCTCTTTTCCTGTCGGGGATCTTATAGGCTGCAGCATGCCTGCATGTATTTGCAGTCCAGCGTTCCTGAATCTAGTAAATTTATGCTCACTTAGCCTTAAATCACATGTAATTCTGCTAAGAGTAAATATAAAATAGCAAAAACCTAAGGCCCCACGTAGTGAGCCGCAGCAGAAAAGACTGTGGCAGAAACTCATCAGTTTTTTTACGCAGCGTTTTTCACAGTCCACAGAATTTTCCTCTGCTGACTTTATGCCCCTATTATACCTATGCGGAAAATGCCAAGGTTTCTGTAGGTATAATTGCCATGCTGCGATTTTCAAAAACTGTGTTTTTTGCTTCGGGGGGAAAGGCAACGTGTGGGGCCTTTGGACTAAAGGGATTTTCCCATCTCCCTGTCTCAGCAGCTTTTTTTTTTTTTTTTTTTTTTTTTTTCCCCCTCTTCCTGTATTCTTCAGCAAGCTGGCGGAAGGCAGCTTTGACTGTTTGACTAGGACACTGAAGCATCACAATAGATATAGACTTTGCCTTTGCCAGGGATTGATTACTAGAAATCAAATATAAATGCAGATCAAATAATATGCAAAGTAAAAAGAGTGCCTCACCGGTCACTCAGACCCCATTTCCACGTGCAAGGATCACCGAAGGGGTGACCCTGCGGCACCTGAAGACAGCGGATCAGGTGAGTACCTCAAGTAGAACTGCCACCAGTGGCCCCCCCGCCCCCTACCCTCCAAGATGGACAGGCTACTATTCTGCCTTTTGCGGACTCTCCACTCTTAGTGATCCTTGAGGGTGAACTCAAGGCCTTTTAGCAACTTGCTCCTCCCTGTGGCCTTCCTTTGCTGCATCTTGGGTCAGCAAGGCCTACATTTCCTGGGCCAAACAGCTTCAGAAGGGCCTCTCTAATGTAGCCCCCCCTCCAGGACAGCCAGATGCTCTCCTTCCAAATCCTGAACGCTTCTAAGTATCTATGTGATGCCTGTCTAGAAGCAGTTTGCCGTTCTGCTAAGGCGGGGGCAATCCACTGTACTACTTGGATCCATTCATAGAATGCAGAATCTGCCTTCAAGAAGGCAGTTGTGACCTTCCCTTCTCTTATGATGAACAGAGCTGGCTTTTTGGCAAAGGCCTAAAAAAGCTCATGTCTGAAACTACAGGGAGAAAAAATGCGCTCTCCTCCCTTAGAGTGGTTCTAAGCATCAGCCGTTCAGTGTTTTGCTCCTTTCGTCGCTCCAGCTCTGGATCCGGAAGGCAGTCTTCCCAGGACTCCCACTCAAAGAAGCCCTCCTTCAAGACCATACCTGCCTGGCAGTCCTGCACCAAGCCCTTCTCTTCATAAGGTCTTACCTTCCATTTGGGGCTCCTTGGGTGGAAGGCTGCTCTCCTTTTGGGAGATCTAGCTTACCAACGTTGATAACGCCTGGGTCCGAGAGGTGGTTTTGACCAGCTACACAATCAAGTTCTCCTTCTGCCTTCTTCCTCTGCTTGAGTGGCCGCTCTTTCTGCAGGCGGTCTCTGCTCAGCTTTGACCGAGGTGCCAGAGGGGTTAATGCCCGTGATCATTGTGGGCATTAGCGCCAGGTGTCTGCTGTATAATACAGCAGAAACCCGGCGGCTATGGAGGCTGCTCGGGTCCCGAGCGGCTGCCATATTTAAGCACCCGGCATCCACCGTACTATTACGGCGGATGTTGGGAAAGGGTTAAGAGCATTTCCACGGCTTTCTTTTTCAACTTGTTCTGCGTGCAGGTCCTGGGAATGATGGTCTCAACCTTCAAGGCCATCCCTTATGCTCAGTTCCCCGTACGTCCTCTGCAATTGGAGATTCTGCCCCACTGGGACAAGACTCCGTCCAGCTTCGACTGCCTTATCCTCCTGTCTCTGTGGGTTTGGCAAGAGCTTCTTTGATGGCTCTCCTCCCCAGGGATCTCCCAAGGCAAGTCCTTTCTTCCCCTCCATTGGCAGGTGATTTCTACCAATGCTAATCTTTCCGGTTGGAGAGCAGTCTCTGGTGCCTTGACCGCTCAGGGCCTGTGGTTCAAAGCAGAGAACTCCCTCCAGATCAACCTGCTGGAACTGAGAGCTATCTTCTTAGCCCTCTCTCACTTGATCTCTCTCCTCCAAGGGTGTAGGGCCAGAGTCCAGACAGACAACTCTACCATGGTCACTTACTTGAAGCATTAAGGGGACACCAGGAGCCGAGCAGCCATACAATAAGCCTCCTGCTTTTTTTTTTTTTTTTTTGATGGATCGTCATATTCCAGCCCTGTTGGTGATCCACATTCCAATAGGGAAGCAGAATAAGCCAAGAAAAAAATCAATCCGGGTGAGTGGTCGCTTCACTGGCAGATCTTTCTCCACTTGCGTTCCCGGTCAGGCACGCCAGACATCGACCTCTTCACTTCCTGTCTGAACCACAAGTTTCCCCGCTACGTGGCAAAGTCCCTCAGGCCATTGCTGCCAGCGTGCTCATGATCCCCCTGGTTGGCCTTCTGTACCTGTTCCCTCCTCGGGGGGGGGGGGTTCCAGCCATCCTGGTGGCTCCAGATTGGCCCCACAGGGCCTAGTACATGGATCTCATGGTCTTGCTGGTGGATGCTCCTTGGCCTCTTCCTCTGCAAGTCGACCTCCTGTGTCAGGGACAGCTGTTCCACCTCAGCTGCATTTAATGGCATGGCTGTTGAAGCTGATATCCTGTGTACAAAAAAAATATATACAGTTGTGCTAAAAAGCTTACATACCCCAGCAGATTTTTTTTTGGCAGAGAATATGAATAACACAATTTTTATTTATTTATTTATTTATTTTTCCTCCACTCATGGTTAGTGGTTGGTTGAAGCCATTTATTGTCAAACTTCTGTGTTTTTCTCTTTATCACTGATTTTAAAACCAAAAACATCAAAATTACCCTGTTCAAAAGTTCACATACCCCAGTTCTTAATTCCATGTATTGCCCCCTCTAACATCAGTGACTGACAGCTTGAAGTCTTTTGTGGTAGTTGTGGATGAGGCTCTTTATTTTCTCAGATGGTAAAACTGCCCATTCTTCTTGGCAAAAAGTCTCCAGTTCCTGTAAATGGCTTCAACCAACCACTAACCATGAGTGGAGAAAAAGTTTGTGTTATTCATAGTCTCTGAAAAAAGGCCAAAAAAACAAAAACTGCCAGGGTATGTAAACTTTTTAGCACAACTGTAGGAAGTATTTCTCCCTCTGCTCAGTCCACTCCTGGCTTTGGCTACATGGTACTGGGTGAACATCATCTAAGGACTGGGACCAGAAAGTTGCAGCTGGAACGACAGGTTATAGGACAGGTGAGTTATAGCAGAAGAATAACTCCCATCCGATGCATGAGACTGTGATAGTGCTGGGCAGTGCTGTCAGTGACCAACTGCTTCACCCTAAGTGTGAGAAGGAGTGCTATCGGAAGTCTTTCCTCCCCACTGCGGTTAGGCTGTACAACCAACACCAACCTAAGCGGAGATCATTCCATACAGAGAACTGAAATATATTAGGTTTAAGTTGTGGTATCCCTTCTACTTTTTTACCTGTACCTTTTTATCTGTACCTACTGTCACTGTAATGACTCTACCTTGGAGCTTTTGTATATGTTGTATTTGTATTATCTATGCTGCTGTAACACACTGAATTTCCCCATGGTGGGACTATTAAAAGATTATCTTATCTTTAGAGAAACTATAAGAGAAAAAAAGACAGACGCGCTCCTTGTGTGGAGCCAATAAGATGTATTTTAGGGAGCCTCTAAAATAGTTCTTATAAATTGGCTGCACACCTTTTTAAGTTGTGATAAGCCACAACTACTGAAAGGGCACCCAGCTAACTGGAAACTACCAGAGTCATAGGTGTAATGCACAATTTCATCTTATGGGGCTGGAAATCTCCTCCAAAAAAAAAAAAAAAAGATACGCACTCCTCCTCAGGAAAATAGGAGTCAGTCTGTCAGTTATCCTGATTTAGTTCTTATATAGAGAAATTGTTTTATTTCTTTGTAGTCCGTTTACTGTTTGGTTCTGAGGAAGCGGTGCACTCTCCATGGTGCAAGATACCCCGAAACGCGTTATCCTAGTCATTCCTGTAATAAAAGTTCTGCCATATCAAGTCTTGTGGTGACTGACTCCTATTTTCCTGAGGAGCGTGTCTTTTTTTTTTTTTTTTTTTTTTGTTTTTTTGTTTTTTTGTTTTTTCTCTACTCCTCCCCCCCCCCCCCCCATAATAAAAATTGTCCAATGTGCATTTACCTGCCCTGCCCTCTTCACAATGTAGATGATTGTACAGGAGGACAATTGACACACTTTGGCTAAGGCCCCATGTAGCGCGATGCAGCAAAATAATGCTGCAGAAACAAATTGCGTGTGTGTTTGTTTTTTTTTTGTTTTTGTTTTTTTTTTTTTTGCAATGTGTGGATGGGATTAGCCAGAATCCCAACCACTCTGTAGGTACTGTAAAACAGTGTTTTGCTGCAGCGTTTCTGCCGCGGCCAAAAAAACGTTGCGTTTTCGACAACGTGGGACCCCAGCCTCTGGTTGTCATCCCGGGGCCACTCCAGCTTTGGCTGATTATCATAACAGAGTTGCATTCCTCTCTGTAGGGATGACTCCATGGTCATGGTGAAAAGCTT
Organism: Leptodactylus fallax; assembly: GCA_947044405.1. Classification (NCBI taxonomy): domain Eukaryota; kingdom Metazoa; phylum Chordata; class Amphibia; order Anura; family Leptodactylidae; genus Leptodactylus; species Leptodactylus fallax. Next base: position 9,906,708 of record CAMRHE010000024.1, read on the forward strand.
TTGTTGTTTGGGTCTAGTGGACACCTTTGCGTCACAGTTTGGGGAACCCTCCTACAATTCATGTAGTACACACTGATTGAACCCGAGCTAGGTACTTTATTGTTACTTTATATGTTTGGAAAAAGAGGAGTTAGTGTTCATATATATGCCTAAATATATTACATTGGGGAAATATGCTGAACATCTATTTTCATTATTTTCAGGTGAAAGTTGGAGACATTTTAGACTTGATTGTTGAGGAAAACCGCGATTCTGGGATGGTAACTGTGATGAGAATTATTTTGAAAGATGTACTAAAGGATAAAACTTCAACAGATAAATTTAAAGTTCTACTGAGGCGATGGAAAAAGCTCGATGTCCCAAAAACTGGCATGCACATAGCTGATCCAGACAAGTGACACTTCTGTGGAAGAGAACAAATTCTACCTAATGACAATAAAATGTTTTACTATTCTATACCCATGCATGGTGTTTGGGATACATATTCTGCTGCAAGAGTTTTGGGTGTATCTTGAATTTTGAAGTGTCCTTCTAGCTTTCATATACTGTTCAGATCAATAACAAGTTGTTTTTGTTTGTATGTTACTGCATTGCATTACACCAGACCTTTATTTTCTATATAACACAAGACCCCAAAGTTATCATAGCATGTCCCAAATAATTGAGTGCTCATACTGAAATCTTCCAGTGCTGGATTCGTGTGTGTTTTGTTTTTTCTTTTTTGTTTTTTTTTTTTTGTTAAAGCCAAAATGTATAAGACATGGTCTTATATATTGTCTGTCTTTCTGGATCCACTTCTCTTGGTTTCAGGATAAAATGGCTTCAAAAGCTGCATATGTAAATCCAGCTGTGTATGGATAGATGGTGAATAATTACTGTCCAATATAACAAACTCAGAATATTCTACATATAAATTTTCCAATGTGCGTTAGGCTGTCCAGGTAAGCTCAGAGAATTCTGTCTCCTTGACTTAAACCTTCTAACAGTTGTAGTTATTGATTTCTGGTTTAAAACGTAATGCAGAGAATTAGTTCAATTTCACCTTTTACTACATAGCAGTCTTCCATTCAGAATAAAACATTACATGTTCATGGCTTCTGCTGCTGTTTGCAAAGAAGTCATTCTCTGACCAATATGGTTTGAATGTAATCCTTGGTCCCTCGAGGTCTGATACCGAAGTAATAAGGTGCAGCCTATAATATTTAATGTGATCCTAGCAATGCTCTTTATTCTGTTCCTGCCACAAAGTGACAAGGACCATGCTGGGCTTTGTTGTGGCAACTTCTCCTGTACAGTTCAATAGCTAGCAGTTTTGTTACAGCCTGTAGATTTAAAGGGGTTATCCAGATTCCAAAAATAATCTGCAAATACATCCACGGCAGTCCTTAATCCTCATGGTTTCCTTGTGCACCCTTTTCTTGGCTTTTTTTAACGTGAGACTCCTTGTATCACTGTTATTTACATGCAGTGAATCTGAATAAACTGCATTTCCCATGATGCATCTCTCTGCTCTTTCTGTTTGCAAGCTCACTCCCCCCTGTGAGCAGCAAATGAAACATCACAGCATCATGTGACCGCAGGTGAGGGAATGATTAATTACCAGTGATTTCACTGGAGGGGAGTATGTAGTTTGTTCACAGATTCTCTGCATGTAAACAGTAGTGATACAAGGAGTCTCAAGTAAAATAAAGCCAAGAATAATGGTGCACAAGGAAACGATGAGTATTAAGCACTGCTGTGGATGGATTTGAAGATCATTTTTGGAAGCTGGATAACTTTTTAAGGACTGATAATGTACAGAGCACTTTGGAATTCAAGAGGGGGGAGGGGGAATTATTACTAATGGGTATGGTAAATACCTTTTATTGGGAAACTAGAAAGGTATTCACTTTAGTAGATATAGCATGTCCAGAAAAGATTTCTACATTGACAGGGCAAATAAGCATAATTTTCCAAGGCAAACATGCTGTAAGGCCAGCTGTACACTGACATTTATGGTCCAGAAAATAGTGTGCATATTGGCCATATTTCCATGACTGCTTCTGATATACAGACCATATTTTACCCAATTCCAAATGCCTGTGTTCCAGCTAATCTACAGTTACAGCACAGCACATTTAGTGCTTAATTGCATTAGTCTTAAAGAGGACCTGTCAAAAAATGTTCAATGCCATACATAATTTGATTGCTGCTCTGTCCATCCACTTGGAGAATAATCTCATTTACATATAACCACCTAGGGGACTATATCTTTTGAACAAGTGGACTGATTTAAAGGGAATCCATCACTGCTCCCAGCTACTTTAAACCGCTCCTATAGTGCTGCAGATGCTGTTAGAATAAAAACGATACCTTTCTTATGTTTTAGAGTCCCAGGGATGCATAGAAAACACTTTTATTCTTTATTCAAATGAGGATCTCGGAGCACAGGAGGGGGTTTTCTTCTATTACTAAGCACTGCCCAGGGGGATGAGCTGAATGCAGGATGGGTGTGTTTAGTGATGATGCAGTAGTGCTCAGTAATAGAAGAAAACTCCTCCTGTGCTCCAAGGTCCTCATTTGAATAAAGAATAAATGTGCTTTTTCTGCACATCCCTGGGGCTCTGAAACATATGAAAGATATTGTTTTTAATTTTGCTAACCGCAATCTACAGTACTATGGGAGTGATTTAAAGTAGCTGGGGCCAATGATAAACTCCCTTTAACCCCTTTACGCTATTTTACATACATGTACGTCAGGGGATGTGGTTAGTCACCGTATCCCCACATACAGGTATGTGAAGGTGATCGAGTGGACTCAGAAGCAGAGCCCGTGTGATCACCACGGGAGCTCAGCTGTATCTGACAGCCAGGCTCTCGCTGCAATAGCGGGGATGGTGATAACACCTATCCCCTGCCGTTTTGACCATGACATCTTAAGGGTTAATCTAAGTAGTTTCCCTGTGACAGCACATGCCGCGGATGTTAGCTGTAACTGACAGCTATCACCCTGCTCCTTATACTCCCTATTGGAGCTGAGCTCCAATTGGGGGTTTTAACCCCTTGGATGCTGCGGTCAAACATGACCACGACAGCCAAGGGTTCCACCATGCCAAATGTGGTACCCCCCTGCGGTGAGATCGGGGAGAGCCTATATGTATTTTGTGCAGCCCGGGGTCTGGCCAGTGACCCCAGGCTGCCTGGAGCCCCCAGTACCTGGTTGATCCTGCCGGGAAGTGAGGAAGTCAGCCTATACGTCTGCATAGGCTGATTTCCTCTATAGACTGCAGTACACATGTATTGCAGCCTAGAGTGCTGAATCAGCGATCAGAGCATCGCTGGTTCAGGTGTCCTAGTGGGACATCACTAAAAAGTAAAAAAAAAAAAGTGAACTGAATGGAAAAAAAAATTAATTAATTAATAAAGCAAGGAAATAATGATTTTTCGCCATCTCACCTTAAAAAAAAAAAAAAAAAAATGCTATAAAAAGTGATCAAAAAGTCATATGTACCTCAAAACAGTACCAATAAAAAGTACAGATCATCCCGCAAAAAATAAGCCCTCAACCGTCAACTGAAAAAAAAAAAATTGCTACACATCTCAGAAGATGATGATAGATGATTTCTTTCCCCAAATTTTTGTTCCGCAAAAGTAGCAACGCATAAAAAAAAAAAAATATATAAATGAGGTATCGCCGTAATTGTAATGACCTTCAGAATAAAAGTAACATGTTACGTATGATGTACGCTGCGTGGAAAAAAAATTAAAAGGTAAAAAGCAATACCAGAATTGATTTTTTTTTAAATCCACTAAGAGTGAGTTAATAAAATTTTTTCTGTAAGATATAGGCACCTGAAAATGTTGTCATTACAAAATACATCTCACCCCGCAAACAACAAGCCCTCATATGGCTACATCACCAGAAAAATAAAGAAAATATAGCTTGTACAATGTGAAGTCAAAAATCACCAAATCATTAGAGCAAAACTGGTTGCGGCAGGAAGGGAATGTATAAGCTCTGCGAGTGTATATCGGTACACCCTAGATTTAGAGCTTATGAGGGAAAAGACACCAGAAGTGACCCCCCCTCCCTAATCATGGGAGCTACTGGAGATATAGTAGGGAATTTAGTGTACCTAATGTACTCCGCACAGCTTACATATGCACTGTTCACCATCCGCTGTGCATTCACGTCTGGGATACTAGTGCTCACTACACCCCTTGATAAATTCTTTGAGGGGTGCAGTTTTCAAAATGAGGTCACTCCCTAGGGGATTCCACTTTACTGGTACTTTAGAGGCTCTGCAAACATGACATGGCGTCCAGATACCAAATATCTAAATATATACTTCAAAAGCCAAATAGAGCTCCTTCCCTTCTGCTCCCTGCTGTGTGCCCAGACTGTAGTTTATGTCAATATGTATGACACTGGTGTACCCAGGATAATGTACTTAATGTCATATGTGGTATAAACTGCTGTTTGGGCACAGAAGGGAAGGAACGCTATTTTGTTTTTTGGACGCCATTACACTTTTTCAGAACCCTGAAATGCCAGTAAAGTGGAATCCCATGACATGTGACTCCATTTTGGAAACTACACCCCTGAAGGAATTTATCCAGGGACACAGTGAAAATGTTTAACCCCCAAGGGTTGCATTAATTAATTTTCCAGAAATGAATACGCAGCTGTTGGTGAAAGGTGAAAATGACAATTTTTCCAGGAATTCGTCATTTCAGTGCGTAATATGTTGTGCCCGGCTTGTATCAGAGATGAACGTTCCAAAGGCTGTTGTTCCCGGGATAACCACTTAACAGTTTTTGGAGTGTGTGTCTCTGCTGACACAAGTTGGGCACTGAAATGGCTTATCTCTGGAAAAATTGTAATTTGCACTTTTCATTATCAGCTGCGCATTCCTTACTGGAAATGAAATGAATGCAACGCTCAAGGGTTAAAAATGCTCGCTACCCCACTTGATAAATCTCTTGAGTGGTGTACGTTCCAAAGAGGGGTTATGTGTCTGCAGGTTCCACTTTACTGCCAATTCAGGGGCTCTGCAAAAGTGGCATGACGTCCGAAAACCAAACTGTGCTCTAAAAACCAAAATAGCACTCCTTCCCTTCTGTGGCCGGTTGTTCCCAAACAGCAGTTTATACCCACATATGGCGTTGTTAAGTACGCTATTCTGGGTACAACAGTGTCATACATGTGGAGCGCAGATTTAGATTGTTTGTTTTTGGACGCTATGTCACATGGGGTAATTTCTTGGGGAATTCCAATTTACTGGCACCTCCAGGACACCGCAAAAACAACATGGCGTCCAGAAAATCCCTCTAAATCTATACTTCAAAAGCTAAAAAGCGCAGTATTCCTTCCCTTCTGAGCCCTATTGTGTTCCCAAACAGCAGTTTACACCCACATATGCAACTTCTTTCTACTTGGGACAGCCCACTTAATAGTTTTAGGAGTGAATGTCTCTGCTGACACAATCGGCGCAACATATTAAGCACCGAAATAGCATATTTCTTTAAAAATGTAAATTTTCACTTTGTACATTATTTTTGGGAAGCACTCTTGGGCTCAAAATGATAATACCCCTTGATAAATTTCTTGAGGTGTAGTTTCTAAAATGGGGTAACTTTTTTGGGGTTCCCATTGTATTGATACTTTAGGGGCGACATGGCACCTGAAAACTAATCCTGCAAAATCTTCCCTCCAAACGCCAAATGGCACTCTTTTCATTCCGAGCCCCACCATGTACCCATATACAGCATATTACAACTACATATGGGGTATTACCGTGTTGAGGAGAAATTGAGTAACAAACTTTTGGGAGCTTTTTCTCCTTTATCCTCTTGTGAAAATTAAACAATTGGGACAAAATTGACTGTTTAATGGAAAAAAAGTAATTTTTTTCATTTTTACATCCCAATGTTAACCTCTTCTGTACCGGGCCAATTTATGGTCCAGGACCAGACACATCTTCGATTTTTTTTTGTATGTGCGGTTTTGAGGGCTGTAACATTTTTATCATATGCGTTATTAAACTAATTTCTGCGTCTTTTTTCAGTGACACATAGGGTTTTATTTTTATTCTATTTTTATTTTTGCATGTGTTTTTTTTTTTTTTTTTTTTTTTTATTTTCGGGGGAAAATATAAACAAGAGGAGGGAAAACGTGTCTGTTTTTCACTTTTCATTTTTTTTTTATTAAATAACACAAAGTGCTACTAAAAAACTCTATAAAATAATTTTTCCTCTCTGTTACAGTAATTTTTCTTTTTTATGGTGTCGTCGGGGGTGGGGCTATAACCTGTAATAAGGGCATTTTATTGGCATATTATTTTATTTATTTTTTATAATTATTTAAATTTTTTTAAATAATAATAATACATTTTATTTATATAGTGCCAAATATTCCGCAGCACTGTACAATTTGTAGGGTTCAAGTACTGACAAAAAAGATACATTACAAAGAAATAGTCAATTCACACAATGGTCAGACAATTCTGTAATAGAGGTTACTGTCATTACACATATATAAAGCTGTATGAGCCGTCATCATTCGTGTCCTTTAACGTGCAGATGGTGCCTGGCCATATAAAGTTAGTCTGATACGGCATCATATCCTGTGAGGTAATGCGGGAGCGTGAACAGAGGAGGGTATGTTTTAGGGATTCTAACTACAGAAGGGTTTACATTAGGAGTTGTGATAGGCCTGTCTGAAAAGATATGTCTTTAGTTTACGCTTGAAGCTGTGGAAATTGGGGGTTAATCTAATAGTCCGGGATAGAGCTTTCCAGAGAAGTGGTGCAACTCGGGAGAAGTCTTGTATACGAGCGTGGGAGGTTCTGATAATAGAGGATATTAGTCTTAGGTCATTGAGTGAACGGAGAGTACGGGTTAGGCGATAGACAGAGATAAGGGAGGAAATGTAGGGAGATGCAGCATTATGGAGAGCCTTGTGGATGAGGGTGATAAGTTTATATTGCATTCTGTATTGAATAGGCAGCCAATGTAGTGACCGGCACAGACCGGAGGCATCTCTATAGCGTCTAGACTGATAGATGAGTCTCGCCGCCGCATTCAGAATAGATTGTAGAGGAGAGAGTTTAGTTAGGGGAAGACCGATTATTAAGGAGTTACAGTATTCAAGGCGAGAGTGAATCAGGGCAACAGTAAGAGTCTTTAGTGTATTTGTGGTAAGGAAAGGGCGGATTCTGGAGATGTTTTTGAGGTGGAGATGACATGAGCGTGTGAGTGATTGGATATGGGGGGTGAAGGAAAGGTCTGAGTCAAACAAAACCCCGAGGCAGCGGGCATATTGCCTAGGAGTTATGCAGAGGCGTAGCTAGGGGTTCAGCACAGGGGGGGCGAACATGTCCAAGTGGGCCCCCAACTTGGACATGTTCGTATACCGATATTATCAGTATACGGTGAGTGTATAGAGGTATATAGCAGCTCTACACAGGGCTCTGCAGACGATTTAGGTGAATACAGGGCAGTAACATTTAGTGACTTACCGGTGACGTCTCTGACTAATCGTTCACATTCCCCATCTTTTTTTTTATCTGGACGGCCATGACCACTTCTTCCAGTCTCTGTAAAGTTTGCAACACAGACATCTTTGGCTCCTCACTTTTCCAGGCACCTGACCCACATTGTCCTCACCTGCACACCCATCCTGCTGCTACCCCCAATTATAAAATATATAATATAACCCCCCATAATGAATAATACACCCAAGTGCATCTTTAAATTAATAACTTCCCTGTGCACTCCCTTTAAATAGTGCCCCTTATTAATAATGCCCCAGGTGTTTCCTAATTGAAAAGGGAAAAAAAAAAACAAGGAAAAAAAAATTATTGCGGTTCCAATACCCGGAACCCCCAGGATCAGCTGTTTGAATGAACTGTGGTACCTGTGTAAGCGCCATGATACCTTCTCTCTTTACATAGTGTCATTCTTTTAATAGCAGCCATGTAATGTAACTACAGTCTCGTCCTATACACGTCTATGTGACAAGGCTGGAATTACATCACACGGTCACTATAAACAGACAGCGTATGATATAAACAGGCGCCATAGCCCCTTCATACAGCTGATCAGTGGGGAATCTCTAATTGATGTTTTATTCTGAGGATAGATCATCAATAAAAATGAGCTGGAAAACTCCTTAAGGCTTAGGCTGTGTTCACACGGAGTTTTTTGGCAGCAGATTTTGACGCGGAATCCGCCTGAAAAAACTCCTCCCATTCATTTCAATGGGAGTCAGTAGCGTTTTTTTTCCGCTAGCGGGAAAAAAAATCAACATAACCTATCTTCCCGCGGATTCCGCCCGCCATGTCTGCGGCTCGAGCCGCGCTTCTGATTAGGCCCATTCATCTGGGCTTAATCAGGAGCGGTTAGTCACAACGGAATGCTGATGCACGGCATCGGAATCCCGTTGCGGCTGACCACGGCGAAAAGTCCGGGGGCGGAAAATTTTCCGCCGTGTGAACACAGCCTAAGGCCCCATGTAGCATCCCGCATCAAAAAACAGCTGCAGGAAAAACACGGCGGTGACGCATCGCGGTTTTTCCTGCAGCATTTTGCACAGAAAGTTCACAGAGGTTTCCTCTACGGACTTTCTGCTTCAATTATATCTATAGGGAAACCGCTGGCGTTTCCATAGGTATAATCGACATGCTGCGATTTCCAAAACTGCGACTGTTTAGGAAATCGCAACGTGTCTGCTGCGCATATTTTACTGCAGAGTCGGGATGGGATGGAGGCCCCATGTGGCGAAAACCCACATAAAAAAAAACGTGGCATTCTAGCAAATCCCATCCACACATAGCGGAAAAATACGTGCAACAGACGCACTGTGATTTCCAAAACCGTTGCAGTTTTGGAAATTTCAGCATGTCAATTATGGAAATGCTGGCGGTTTCCATATAGCTGTATTGAAAACAGAAAGTCCACAGGGGAAATCTGTGCAGACCTTCTGTGAAAAGCGCTGTGGGAAAAACCACAATGTTACCGCCATGGATTTTCCTGCAGCGCTTTTTTTGCTGCAGCCCGATATGTGAGGCCTTAGTCCTAATAAAGCCCAAGTGCCACTTTAATTAAATTAATTGACCCCTCATATTATGCCCCTGATTCCCCCTGACATAAATACTGCACCTCTAATGACCCCTTATATCAATGACCACCCCTTATGTTCATAATACCTCCTAATATAAATGATGCCCCCTAATGGCCCCTTATATAAATAACCTCCCCCTTGTATTAATAATACCCCGTATTAACCCTTATATAAATGACGCCCAATCGTCATAATGCCCCCTAATGAATCCTCCCTTTATAGTTAGATTTCCCCCCTCCTAACCACCCCTTATACTATTAATACCCACAAAAAAAAAGTCATACTTACCTGCGATGCTGATGAACAGAGCCGCCGTCGCTTCCTCCTGTCCACGTGCATGACGTCTGTGTCTGAGCGCGGGCGGCGCGATGTTGTGACGTCATCGTCATCGCGCCGCCCGTGCTGAGAAGCAGACCACAGACGAGGTCTGCTTCTCGGCGTCTTGTAAACCGCAAGCCTGTATTGGCTTGCAGTTTACAAGTCAGTTAAGCACCAGGAAACATTGTAACTAGATCGGTGTCTGCAGACACCGATCTAGTTAGAAATAAAGTATGTATTAATGGCGGCCCCGGGGTGGGCCCCAAAAAGTCAGTGGGCCCGAGGCAGCCGCCCCTCTGCCCCCCCCCCGCTAGCTACGCCTCTGGAGTTATGGTAAGGCCAGAGACTGCAATGGAGGTATCGGGGACAGATCTGTTAGATGGTGGAAACCGCAGTAGTTCAGTCTTTGAGAGATTCAGTTTCAGATAAAGCGAAGACATGATATTTGAGACAGCAGAGAGGCAGTCACTGGTGTTCTGTATTAGTGCAGGGGTGATGTCACGGGATGATGTATATAATTGGGTGTTATCAGCATAAAGATGGTACCGCAAGCCAAATCTAGTGGTGGTTTGTCCAATGGGGGTTGTGTAGAGGGAGAAAAGCAGGGGACCTAGGACCGAGCTCTGAGGAGCCCCAACGGCAAGGGGAAGAGGGGAAGAAACAGGGCCTGCAAATGATACACAGAAAGTGTGGTCAGAGAGATAAGAGGAGAACCAGGAGAGAGCAGTGTCTGTGAGGCCGACAGAACGGAGCATAGTGAGGAGGAGTTGATGGTCAACAGTGTCAAATGCTGCTGAGAGATCTAGAAGAATAAGAAGAGAGTAATCACCTTTGGATTTAGCCATCAGGAGATCATTGGAGACTTTTGTGAGGGCCGTTTCAGTAGAGTGCAGAGTGCGGAAGCCAGATTGTAAGGGGTCAAGAAGAGAGTTATCAGAAAGATAGTGGATTAAACGAGAATAGACTAAGCGTTCCAAGATTTTGGAGATAAAAGGAAGATTAGAGACAGGTCGATAGTTAGCAGCACAGGACGGGTCAAGGGAGGATTTCTTCAGTAGTGGGGTTATGACGGCATGTTTGAAAGAGGATGGTAAAATTCCAGAAGAGAGAGAGGTTAAAAATATTTTAGTAAGGTAAGTCGTGACGGCAGGCGACAGAGACTGGAGAAGGTGTGAGGGGAAAGGGTCACTACTACAGATTGTAGGGCGAGATGAAGAAAGTAGCTGAGATACTTCCTCCTCTGTAACAGGTTCAAAAGATGAGAATGAACAGTCTGAAGTGCGGCTGGTGAGGGGGTCAGTGCCACCTGGGGATTGGGCAGTTATTTCCTGACGGATCTTATCAATTTTATCATGAAAATAAGTGGCCAGGTCATCTGTGCTAAGGTCTGTGAATGGCATCTGCACCTTGGGAGTGAGTAAGGAGTGAAAAGTTTCAAATAGTCTTATAGGGTTACAGGAGAGAGAAGAGATGACAGCGGTGAAATAGGCTTGTTTGGCTAGGTGAAGGGCAGAATTATAAGTTTTAAGCATAAATTTAAAGTGGAGGAAGTCTGCAGGTGTACGTGATTTTCTCCACAGACGTTCAGCACACCTAGAGCACTGCTGAAGAAAATGTGTCTGTGGCATGTGCCAAGGTTGCTGCCTCCTGTGTCAAACCTTTTGAGTGGAAGGGGGAGCTGCCTCATCCAATGCACTCTTAAGGGTGTCATTATAGTGACTGGTGGCTAGATTGGGTCAGGAGAGTGAAGAGATGGGGGACAGAGAGGACTGTAGAGTATCTGAGAGGTGGTGGGTGTTAATAGCATGTAAATTCCTATATGTATGATGAGTAGGTGTGTCCTGTGAAGGAGAGAAAGCACTGATGGTGAGAGACAGAAGGTTATGATCAGAGAGTGGCAAAGAAAAGTTAGTAAATTTAGAAACTGTGAGGAGTCGACGGAAGACAAGATCAATGGTGTTGCCATCTACATGTGTGGTGGAAGAGGAAAGTTTTGAAAGACCAAAAGACGTGGTTATTGAGAGAAACTGTGAGGCAGCTGGGGAGACGTGTGTCAGTGGGGATGTTAAAGTCACCCATGATGAGGGTAGGAATTTCACTGGATAAAAAGAGAGGAAGCCATGAAGCGAAATGATCCAGAAATTGGTAGGGTGAGGCGGGTGGACGGTAGAACACAGCTACACGTAAGGAGAGTGGGCGGAAAAGTCTGATAGCATGTACTTCAAGTGAGGGTACCGGTGGAATGGTCTGAAAAGTGCACTGCGGTGACAGAAGTGACCCTACCCCTCCACCCTTCCTGTTGTCAGGCCTAGAGGTGTGTGAGAATTGTAGGCCACCATGAGACAGAGCAGAAGGGAAGGCCGTATCAGACTGCTGGATCCAGGTTTCAGTAAGGGCAAGCATGTTGAGAGATTTACTGAGGAATAAGTCATTAATATATTCTAGTTTGTTACACACTGAGTGGGCGTTCCAGAGAGAACAGTTAAAAGAGACAGGAGAAAGATAAGGAGAGGGAACACGGTAAATATTGATTAGGTTTGTAGGATTTCTGTGTGTGTAGGAAGAGGAAAAATTAGGGAGAGAAAGAGGGCCAGGGTTTGGAGAGATGCCCCCAGCAGCTAGGAGGAGCAAAATGGACAGACACAGAAGGTGGTTGTGTGATTTATGTGGATGTTTAGGTTTGGTTTCACTGCTAAAAGCAGTATCGGGACTTTTCTATTAATTTTTTTTTTTTTTTTTTTAAACGTTGTGTCCCATAAGATCATAATAGACCTTTGGGGACATCTGATCACTTTTTTTTTTTTTTTTTTTTTTTTTGTGGGGGAGGCTGATTTCCCCTGTAACTGGGGCTGGTACATTTAGCTCCAGTTGCAGGAGGAATGCAGCCTCCTGCACGTTATTACAGAGCTGATCTGGGTCTTGTAGGACCCAGCAGCTCTTACAAATGCTGATCCTGGCGGATCATGTGACCATGGCGGCACCCATACCGGTGTATATAGCGCTCATTGAGCGCTGCATACACAGTGATCGGGAAGGCAGGGAACGTAAAAAACCTTCCCTGCCTTCTCTAGGGGAGCTCCGGCTGAAGTTACAGCCAGCTCCCCGTGTCAGGAACTGCACGATTTCAAGCAGCTACTGAGTTCTGTCTGGACGTACCAGGACGTCCTTGCAGAACAAGGCAACCACCCCTTGGACGTATATACACATGGACAAAATTGTTGGTACCCCTCGTTTAATAAAAGAAAAACCCACAATGGTCACAGAAATAACTTGAATCTGACAAAAGTAATAATGTTTCAAAATTCTATGAAAATGATCAAATGAAAGTCAGACATTGCTTTCCAACCATGCTTCAACAGAATTTTTTTTAAAAAGAAAACTCATGAAACAGGCCTGGACAGAAATGATGGTACCCCTGAAAATAATGTGACCAAAGGGACATGTTAAATCAAGGTGTGTCCACTAATTAGCATCAGAGGTGTCTACAATCTTGTAATCAGTCAGTGGGCCTGTATATAGGGCTACAGATACTCACTGTGCTGTTTGGTGACATGGTGAGTACCACACTCAACATGGACCAGAGGAAGCAAAGGAAAGAGTTGTCTCAGGAGCTTAGAAAGAAAATTATAGACAAGTATGTTAAAGGTAAAGGTTATAAGACCATCTCCAAGCAGCTTGATGTTCCTGTGCCTATAGTTGCACATATTATTCAGAAATGTAAGATCCATGGGACTGTAGCCAACCTCCCTGGACGTGGCCGCAGGAGGAAAACTGATGACAAATCAAAGAGAAGGATAATACAAATGGTAACAAAAGAGCTCAGAAAAACTTCTAAAGCGATTAAAGGTGAACTTAAAGCTCAAGGAACATTAGTGTCAGATCGCACCATCCGTCGTTGTTTGAGCCAAAGTGGACTTCATGGGAGACGACCAAGGAGGACACCATTGTTGAAAACAAATCATAAAAAAGCCAGACTGGAATTTGCCAAACTACATGTTGACAAGCCACAAAACTTCTGGGAGAATGTCCTATGGACAGATGAGACAAAAAATCCTAATTTTTGGCAAGGCACATCAGCTCTATGTTCACAGATGGAAAAATGAAGCATATCTTGAAAATGAACACTGTCTCTACTGTGAAACATGGAGGAGGCGCTGTTATGTTCTGGGGCTGCTTTGCTGCATCTGGCACAGGGTGTCTTGAATCTGTGCAGGGTACAATGAAATCTCAAGACTATCAAGGGAGTCTAGAGAGAAATGTGCTGCCCAGTGTCAGAAAGCTTGGTCTCAGAGGCAGGTCATGGGTCTTGCAACAGGATAATGACCCAAAACACACAGCTAAAAACACCCAAGAATGACTAAGACGAAAACATTGGACTATTCTGAAGTGGCCTGACCTAAATCCTATTGAGCATCTTTGAAAGGAGCTGAAACATGGCATCTGGAAAAGGTACCCTTCAAACCCGAGACAACTGGAGCAGTTTGCTCATGAGGAGTGGGCCAAAATACCTGTTGAGAGGTGCAGAAGTCTCATTGACAGTTACAGGAATCGTTTGATTGCAGTGATTGCCTCAAAAGGTTGTGCAACAAAATATTAAGTTAAGGGAACCATCATTTCTGGCCAGGCCTGTTTCATGCATTTTCTTTTTAAAAAAATTCTTTTGAAGCATGGTTGAAAAGCAATGTCTGACTTTCATTTGTTCATTTTCATATAATTTTATATATTATTACTTTTGTCCAGATTCAAGTTATTTCTGTGACCATTGTGGGTTTTTCTTTCATTAAATCAGGGGTACCAACAATTTTGTCCACATGTGTAGTCTATGGGCGGTATGGAAGTGGTTAATAAAATCTGTGAAACAGCTGTAGGGTCAAACTGCTCATTATATCCCTTGATATGTTCTGTGAGGGGTGTAATTTCCAAAATGGGGTCAATTTTGCGGGTTTCCATTGTATTGGTACTCTAGTTGCTCTGCAAATGCGACATGGCACCCGAAAACTATTCCAGCAAAATCTGCCCTCCAAAAGCCAAATAGCGCTCTTTCCATTCCAAGCCCCACCATGTACCCATACAGCAGATTATGACCATATATGGGTATTGCTGTGTTCAGGAGCAATTGTTTAACAAACTGTGGGGTGCTTTTTCTCCTTTAACCCCTTGTGAAAATGAAAAGTTTGGGGAAAGTGACATTTTAGTAATTTTTCATTTACACATTCCAATGTTAATAAAATTTGTGAAAAGGCTGTTGGGTCAAAATGCTCACTATACCTCTTGATAAATTCTGAAAGGGGTGTAGTTTGCAAAATGGGGTCACTTTTGGGGGTTTCCATTGTTTTGGTACTCTAGGGGCTCTGGAAATGAGACATAGCACCGAAATTCCAGCAAAATCTGCTTTTCAAACGTCCAGTGGCGCTCCTTCCCTTCCGTGTGCTGCTGTGTGCCCAAACTTCAGTTCACATCCACATGTGGGATATTTCTGTGCTCGGGAGAAATTGCATAACAAACTGTGAGATGCATTTTCTCCTTTAACCTTTTGTAAGTGTGTTAATTTTAGGGTTAAATGAATGTATTATTGAAAAAAAATTAAATGTTTAAATTTCACCTCCATATTGTTTTAATTTCTGTGAAATGCTTAAAGGATTAACAAACTTCCCAAATGCTGTTTTGAATTATTTCAGGGGTGCAGTTTTGAAAATGGGGTGATTCATGGAGGTTTCTAATATATATATGCCTTTATAATCTTCTTCAGAACTGAAGTAGGCCCTAAAAAATTAGTTTGGGAAATTTTCTGGTAAATCTGGAAAATTGCTGTTACACTTGTAAGCTTTATAATGTCCAAAATACATTAAAGGACGATTAAAAGATGATGCCAATATAAAGCATATGGTAGATAATATTTATTAATGTATTTGTGTGATATAACTATCTGTTTGAAAAGCAGACCATTTCACATTTTGAAAATTGCGATTTTTTTTTCCAAATTTCCATCAAATTTCATATTTTTTTTTTATAAATAAATACAAAAATATTGATTAGTGTTTACCACTAACATGAAGTACAATGTGTCACGAAAAAACAATCTCAAAATCACTTGTGTAAGTTAGAACGTGTTAAAGTTATCGCCATATAAAGTGACACATGTCAGTTTTGAAAAACGAGGCCTGGTCCTTAATGCACTTTTGGGCTGTGTCCTTAAGGGTTATAAAAAAAAAAAATACCAAATTGTCACTAGGTCCCTGAATAATCAAATGATGTATGTCATTTGTAGTTTTGTACTTTGTGACAAGTCATCTTTAAAGGCCTATTATTGAGGACAAAAATTTATAGGCATGCTGTTTCCTGATAACTGTCCCAGCTGAGGTCCCATACACATATCTGTAGTTTTTACTGATCAGTGACTGGATATGGTCTTATTCCTGTCTGTATTTTTGGAACAGTGTATCCTATACAGATCTTTTTGCAAATCCCTGATAGCGGAAAACCTACTGATGTAATGCAGACATTTTTTTTTTTTCATTTGGTGGAATACGGTTCCTTTTTTGCAGACAGTAAAAACCACTACGTGCGTGTTCATGTAGCCTAAGCGTATGTTCACACAGCTGAATTTGAGATGGATTCCGCCTCAAAATTGGCTCCAAATTTCACCTGAAATCTTCCTCCTATTCTTTTCAATGAGAGGCAGATGCTGATTTTTTTTTTTCTGCTAAAAATGGGAATGGGAGCCAGAGTCAACAGCAAAATTTGGTCAAGTAGAAATAAAAAATTCATTCATATTTCAGCTTGTACAAATTCCCTTGTGTAAACATACCCTTAGGCTAAGGCCCCACGTGACATCCCACAGCAAAAAGCGCTGTGGGAGAAACCGCGATGGGATCGCATCACGGTTCTTCCCGCAGTGCTTTAGACAGAAAGTTTGCAGAGTTTTCCTCTGCGGACTTTCTGTTTCAATTATACCTATGGGGAAACCGTCGGTGTTTCCGTAGGTATAATTGACATGCTGTGATTTCCAAAACTGTGCCGGTTTTGTAAATCGCCGTGTGTCCGCAGCGCGGTTTTTTCCGCAAAGTGGGCATGGGATTCACTAGAATCCCATCCACTTTGCTCTGACTGTAAAACGCTATTTTTTCCGCAGCGCTTCCCGCCAAGGGCGAATCGCGGTGTTTACGCCATGTGGGACCTTAGCCTCAGTGTGTTTATACATGTTTTCAGATGCAGTTTTTGAAGCAAAAACCAGGAAAAAAAAAGTGCACCTGAAACACTGTCACTCGCTTTATGATTCACACCTGATTTTGCCTTTTAAAAACAGCATTTCAAAACCTGACCATTAGGGGTGTGCTTACATGCTGAGAAAGGGAGTGAAAATACAGAGGACGAATGCTACTTCTTGTTTTTCAATCCTGCATCTGAAAACCTGAACATATAAACACTAGGTTTTGTTGATGCAGCTTTTGAAGCCAAAAACAGGAATGGACTTAACCTAAATGTGTGTCCTTACCTTAGACTCCATGCACACTACAGTGAAAAATGAATGTGTAATGTTTAAGGTCCATTTTTATAACAATGGGAGTCAGTGGGTACGTAAGCTGACAGTAAATGGCAGTTAAAAAATAGGACATTGTAATATTTTTTGCCTGACAATCCCAAGGACTATATACAAAAAGGGCTACAATAACACAATGAAAATGTGGTGCGCTGGGATAACTCATAATGCTATGCAAGGGACCAAGCACACAAATTTATCAAAAATATAAATCATCTTTATTGGGACATAATTACAATATATAAAACATATATACACAAAGGACAGGTGGAAAACCACAAAGATATACACCACTCGAAAGAGATACCGAGATAATGTAACATGCGCAATAATAGATGCAATGACAAAAACTATGCCCTCCACGACTACAAGATACTCTTGAGAGGTCTCAAGAATGTACCTTGCTTTCTACTTTTAATGTAAGTCATCATTACTATTGCCCCCTTTATTGCTACTTTCTTCACACTACTATTTGTATTTATATTGATTTGATATTGTAAACTATGTAGTCGTGGAGGGCATAGTTTTTGTCATTTCATCTATTATTGCATACCTTACATTACCTTGGTATCTCTGTGGAGGGATGTACAGTACAGACCAAAAGTTTGGACACACCTTCTCATTCCAAGAGTTTTCTGTATTTTCATGACTATAAAAATTGTAGATTCACACTGAAGGCAATAAAAATATGAATTAACACATGTGGAATTATATACTTAACAAAAAAGTGTGAAACAACTGAAAATATGTCTTATATTCTAGGTTCTTCAAAGTAGCCACCTTTTGCTTTGATTACTGCTTTGCACACTCTTGGCATTCTCTTGATGAGCTTCAAGAGGTAGTCACCTGAAATGGTTTTCACTTCACAGGTGTGCCCTGTCAGGTTTAATAAGTGGGATTTCTTGCCTTATAAATGGGGTTGGGCCCATCAGTTGTGTTGTTCAAGAAGTCAGGTGGATACACAGCTGATAGTCCTACTGAATGGAGTGTTAGAATTTGTATTATGGCAAGAAAAAAGCAGCTAAGTAAAGAAAAACGAGTGGCCATCATTACTTTAAGAAATAAAGGTCAGTCAGTCCGAAAAATTGGGAAAACTTTGAAAGTGTCCCCAAGTGCAGTGGCCAAAACCATCAAGCGCTACAAAGAAACTGGCTCACATGAGGACCGCCCCAGGAAAGGAAGACCAAGAGTCACCTCTGCTGCGGAGGATAAGTTCATCCGAGTCACCAGCCTCAGAAATCGCAGGTTAACAGCAGCTCAGATTAGAGACCAGGTCAATGCCACACAGAGTTCTAGCAGCAGACACATCTCTACAACAACTGTTAAGAGGAGACTGTGTGCAGCAGGCCTTCATGGTAAAATAGCTGCTAGGAAACCACTGCTAAGGACAAGCAACAAGCAGAAGAGACTTGTTTGGGCAAAAGAACACAAGGAATGGACATTAGACCTGTGGAAATCTGTGCTTTGGTCTGATGAGTCCAAATTAGAGATCTTTGGTTCCAACCACTGTGTCTTTGTGCGACGCAGAAAAGGTGAACGAATGGACTCTACATGCCTGGTTCCCACCGTGAAGCATGGAGGAGGAGGTGTGATGGTGTGGGGGTGCTTTGCTGGTGACACTGTTGGGGATTTATTCAAAATTGAAGGAATACTGAACCAGCATGGTTACCACAGCATCTTGCAGTGGCATGCTATTCCATCCGGTTTGCGTTTAGTTGGACCATCATTTATTTTTCAACAGGACAATGACCCCAAATACACCTCCAGACTGTGTAAGGGCTCTTTGACCAAGAAGGAGAGTGATGGGGTGCTACGCCAGATGACCTGGCCTCCACAGTCACCAGACCTGAACCCAATCGAGATGGTTTGGGGTGAGCTGGACCGCAGAGTGAAGGCAAAAGGGCCAACAAGTGCGAAGCATCTCTGGGAACTCCTTCAAGACTGTTGGAAGACCATTTCAGGTGACTACCTCTTGAAGCTCATCAAGAGAATGCCAAGAGTGTACAAAGCAGTAATCAAAGCAAAAGGTGGCTACTTTGAAGAACCTAGAATATAAGACATATTTTCAGTTGTTTCACACTTTTTTGTTAAGTATATAATTCCACATGTGATAATTCATAGTTTTGATGCCTTCAGTGTCAATCTACAATTTTTATAGTCATGAAAATACAGAAAACTCTTGGAATGAGAAGGTGTGTCCAAACTTTTGGTCTGTACTGTATGTCGTTGTGGTTTTCCACCTGTGCTTTGTGTATATATGTTTTTTATATTGTAATTATGTCTGAATAAAGATGATTTATATTTTTGATAAGTTTGTGTGCTTGGTCCCTTGCATAGTCTGACAAACCCAATACAAGCCTATGGGTCAGTTTTTAACCCCCTTCCCACAAAAGCCATTTTTGGTTTTTCACTCCCTACCTCGAAAAGCCATAACTTTTATTTTTTCTGTTCTCATAGACTTATGAGGGCTAAGTTTTTTGAAGGACAAATTGTACTTTGTAATATTACAATTTATTATTCCATATGATGTACTGGGAAGCTGGAAAAAAATTTAGAATGAGGTACAATTACTAAAAAACTGTGTTTTTTACTTTATCGGCTTTGTTTTTATGGTGTTCACTGTGCAGCCAAAATAACTTGCCATATTTTGACACCTATATTTTTTTATATTAGTTTATTAATAATAATAATAATAATAATAATAATATATTATTATTATTATTATTATTATTATTTATTATGTTTTTTACTTTTCCGGCATTCACTGTGTGTTAAAAATTAGATGTTAGCTTTATTTTGCAAGTTGGTACAATCAGTATGATACCAAATTTATATTGATTTTTTTCATGTTTTAGTACATTTACAAAAATTGTAAATTTTGTCAAATAAATGCCATATCGTGACACCCATAACTTTTGTGTTGTAGAGCTATGTAAGGAGTCTTTTTTTTTTTTTAGCTCACTTGTGCCATAAACTGCAATACTACTGCTTTGCAGTCAATGGCAAATTCCTTATGAATTTGTGGGAAGTGGAGCAGCACTTTTTGGATGCGGCTCTCCATGTGGGGCCTTAGCCTTAAAGAGGATCTTTCACCACCTCCAATAAGTCCATCACTATATACATCTATATATACACAAAAGTTATGGGTGTCACGATATGGCATTTATTTGACAAAATTTACAATTTTTGTAAATGTACTAAAACATGAAAAAAATCTATATAAATTTGGTATCATACTGATTGTACCAACTTGCAAAATAAAGCTAACGTTATTGACCTATCTAAATGACCCTTTAATTCCACAGTATACTGAATAAATACGGTGCCATGATTCCACTAACTAATTGTACTCACAGCACATCTTACCCAGTCTTGGAGCACCCCTATAGGCGTGACAGAAATCCCATACATATACAGTCATATGAAAAAGTTTGGGCACCCCTATTAATCTTAATCATTTTTAGTTCTAAATATTTGGGTGTTTGCAACAGCCATTTCAATTTGATATATCTAATTACTGATGGACACAGTAATATTTCAGGATTGAAATGAGGTTTATTGTACTAACAGAAAATGTGCAATATGCATTAAACCAAAATTTGACTGGTGCAAAAATTTGGGTACCCATATCATTTTATTGATTTGAATACTCCGAACTACTTTTTACTGACTTATTGAAGCACAAAATTGGTTTTGTAACCTCACTGAGCTTTGAACTTCATAGCCAGGTGTATCCAATCATGAGAAAAGGTATTTAAGGTGGCCAATTGCAAGTTGTTCTCCTATTTGAATCTCCTCTGAAGAGTGGCATCATGGGCTCCTCAAAACAACTCTCAAATGATCTGAAAACAAAGATTGTTCAACATAGTTGTTCAGGGGAAGGATACAAAAAGTTGTCTCAGAGATTTAACCTGTCAGTTTCCACTGTGAGGAACATAGTAAGGAAATGGAAGACCACAGAGACAGTTCTTGTTAAGCCCAGAAGTGGCAGGCCAAGAAAAATATCAGAAAGGCAGAGAAGAAGAATGGTGAGAACAGTCAAGGACAACCCATAGACCACCTCCAAAGAGCTGCAGCATCATCTTACTGCAGATGGTGTCACTGTGCATCAGTCAACAATACAGCACACTTTGCACAAGGAGAAGCTGTATGGGAGAGTGATGCGAAAGAAGCCGTTTCTGAAAGCACGCCACAAACAGAGTCGCCTGAGGTATGCAAAAGCACATTTGGACAAGCCAGCTTCATTTTGGAAGAAGGTCCTGTGGACTGATGAAACAAAGATTGAGTTGTTTGGTCATACAAAAAGGCGTTATGCATGGCGTCAAAAAAACACAGCATTCCAAGAAAAACACTTTCTACCCACTGTAAAATTTGGTGGAGGTTCCATCATGCTTTGGGGCTGTGTGGCCAATGCCGGCACCGGGAATCTTGTTAAAGTTGAGGGTCGCATGGATTCAACTCAGTATCAGCAGATTCTTGAGAATAATGTACAAGAATCAGTGACGAATTTGAAGTTACGCCGGGGATGGATATTTCAGCAAGACAATGATCCAAAACACAGCTCCAAATCTACTCAGGCATTCATGCAGAGGAACAATTACAATGTTCTGGAATGGCCATCCCAGTCCCCAGACCTGAATATCATTGAACATCTGTGGGATAATTTGAAGCGGGCTGTCCATGCTCGGCGACCATCAAACTTAACTGAACTGGAATTGTTTTGTAAAGAGGAATGGTCAAAAATACCTTCATCCAGGATCCAGGAACTGATTAAAAGCTACAGGAAGCGACTAGAGGCTGTTATTTTTGCAAAAGGAGGATCTACTAAATATTAATGTCACTTTTCTGTTGAGGTGCCCATACTTTTGCACCGGTCAAATTTTGGTTTAATGCATATTGCACATTTTCTGTTAGTACAATAAACCTCATTTCAATCCTGAAATATCACTGTGTCCATCAGTTATTAGATATATCAAATTGAAATGGCTGTTGCAAACACCCAAATATTTAGAACTAAAAATGATTAAGATTAATAGGGGTGCCCAAACTTTTTCATATGACTGTATATTGCTGGTACTAAAACAAATCTATATTAAATATCCCATAGGTGGCAAACAATTACCAAACTCTGGATTGCTATAAAACTATCATACCAAGGTCCATACCAGGGGTGCACCATAAATTATTTCCCCCCTCTCACTTGACCAGAAAATAAGGCAGCTGCAACCTGTATACTTTTAATATAGGTAACAGCCAACAGCGCCCCTTCACATTAATCCGAGGACGATATAATAGTCCAAATAGTCGGTTCCCCCTGATTTAGGTCCTAAATCACATTAATCCGAGGACGATATAATAGTCCAAATAGTCGGTTCCCCCTGATTTAGGTCCTACCTGGTTTGGTTTGGTTTCTGGGCATGTTATCAGGCCAAAATCACCAGGGTATGTGAACAGGGTCATTTTGATGTTTTTGGTTGTCATTATGATTTAAAAAGAGAAAACACAGAAGTTTGACAATAAATGGCTTCAACCAATCACTAACCATGAGTGGAGACAAAGTTTTTGTGTTATCATTCATATTCTCTGAAAAAAGGCCAAAAAAACAAAAAATCTGCCAGGATATGTAAACTTTTTAGCACAACTGTATGCCTGAAGGAAAATGTACACCAGATTTCTAGCGTAAATGATAATAAATTTGGTGGTGGTGGTGGGTGGATGTGGTGGCAGCAGCAGTGGAAGGGGTCCTCACTCCTACATCACACCCCCTTTTCAGGAAAGTGGCAAGGATGGTGCAGAAATCAAGTTGAAATAAAAAAATCAAAATTACATCTTTTTGTGCCTTAGGCCCCACGTAGTGGGCTGCAGCAAAAAAGTGCTTCAAGGAAAAACCACAGCACTTTTCACAAAGTCCGAAGAGGTTTGCTCTGCAGACTTTCTGCTTCCATTATACCTATAGGGAAACTGCCGGCGTTTCCGTAGGTATAGTTGACATGCTGTGATTTCCAAAACCGCGTGTCCACTGCACATATTTTTTCTTAGTGTGTGAATGGGATTCGGGAGAGTCCCATCCACTTTGTAGGGACTGTAAAACGCTGCAGTTTTTGTCACAGTGTTTACACCACATGGGGCCCGGCCTTGTAAGTAGAAAAGCTTCACAGTAATGTGAAATATCCTGGAATTAATCAATATGTGACTTATTAGCGATGGCATCTGTGACCCTAGAACTGACTGCAGTTATAACTACATCCAGGTAGATAGTGTGTCACCCCTTCAGTAATGAGAAATAGCCTGGCATTAAAGGGATTGTCCAAGAATTTGACAACTCAGAGTGTCTGCTGCTGTAGTCCACTTGGGCACGCATTGTGAAGTTGGTAATCAGTGGCCTCAGTCTCTTCATAAATCTTTTGTTCCCTGTGCCAATCGAGTCCTTTATTAAGACTGGCCCCACTATATCTTTACCATTACATAGAAATAAAGGCATTAGCAAAACAACAGAAAAAAAAAAAAACACAACACACACACAACAGAACTTCACAGTGTGGACCCAGCCTTGTAGTGCTGACACACATTCGCTGGCTGATTGATATTCTGTATAAAAGATGCAAGATTATCGGCATCACATCACCCTCTATAAACAGAGCTGTGCTGCAGATAATAATTGCAGCTAAATGAGAGAGGAACGATTACTGAGTAATATGCTAATGCAAACAAGTACTGTTATAGACCCCCGGCCCCCACACCACCGCATCCAAGTTACAGAAAATGAAGAACACCTTTAGGTTTTATTTAGTATACAATGAACACAAGTCCTTTGGTAAAAAAAAAAATGTTTACTTAACTCTAGTATAGGTGAAGAACAGTGGTGCATTACACTTTACCACTAACAGAAAACACAAAACATTATATTAAATGTTAGAAAACAAATCGATATGAAAGATGACACATACAGGTGAAACTATAAATATAAAAAAAAAATAATTCTGCATAACATATCTAACCTGAGATACAGCACAGAATTCTGTGCAAATATTACAACTGCTACTATAGTTGCCTTACCACATTATCAAAAACAAAATATGTTCTTATCGAGATGTATATATGACAATCTCATAACTTTTTACACATTAGTAATTCAGTAGAAATTTCACTCATTAAACATAACAGGAATGTCAGTCCACAGCCAAGCAGAGAGCGCCAGTTCATTCAGCTAGAAGATTGTGCAACTAAAATCTAATACAGACCAAATGATATTGTACCAGAAATACTTTGTATCATATATTAAATGTAACACTGCATTGGTTATATATTATGAAAATAAAGCACTGGAATTTAGGCTAGGTTCATATCTGCGTTCGGGTTTCCGTTCGGGGGTCCCCAAGTGAAAACCTAATCTGCATAAAAAAGAGGTTATTTTAGGAAACCTGCGGATCCCATAGACTATAATGGGGTCCGTGTGGTTTCCACTCGGTTTCCACCCGAAAAGGGTGGAAAAATGCGGAGAGAAAATTCCTGCTTGCAGCGCTCTTCTCTCTGCATTTTTCAAGCAGAGAGGGGAACGGAATCCCCGAACGTAGTGCAAGCGCTGGTGTAAACCCAGCGTTAGTGGCTTTTTTTTTTTTTTTTTTTTTTAATCTGGAAATCTCGTTCCACAAATTTTAAGAGTGGCAAAACAAAGAAAGATTTTAGGCACTCTGAACACAAATTTGGGCATTTAAATGGGCTGTTCAATAAAAATTTCTTTTCATGTGACCTATTAGGGTATATGGATATTATAGATAGGTGGTCCCCTGCGCAAGACACCTCCTCTCCTGAGCAGAAACTCACAGCATATCATTCTGGTGGTCCCAGCCCATCAATGTGTTGCGTGGTTGGCTGTTCATTTGAATGACCAGCATTTGACAGTACATTTATCCTGCATTTTAAAGCATATTTTCTTATGCATTCTATACAAGAACAGTGCACAAATAAAATTTTATTTTGCAGAGCAATAAGTATGGAAAATTTCAAAGTCACAAGTGAAATTAATTTCAATTAATGTCACAATTCTGTTTTAGTAAATGGGTTGTCTGACATTTTTTTTTTTAATGTTTAACAGTGCTACTGAAGGGCCCAAGAACATAATAAACAACTTTACTCACCTTTCCCTGGTCCTCAGTTTCCAGTAGTGGCAGATCCAGTCTTCCATTTACAGGTCTCCTGGCTGTGGCCTCAGTGGTCCCTTCTTCACAAATGGCATGTCACAAACGGGACATCACTGCTGATGTCAGCAAGGGGATCTGTAAATTGAAGCATGGACATGCTGCTGCTGGAAATGGGAGTACTGGAGAGAGGTAAGTGAAGTTTCTTTTATGTTCTTGGCCCCTTCAGCAGCACAGTGAAACATTAAAAATAATCCAAACAACACATTTAAATGCAATATCTTTCTCTATCTAGTTCAATGTCACTTATAAATAAACTTTTGTACTTGGTATTGCACTAAAATAATAATAAAATGAAGAAATAATGCAAGTAGCATTAAAATATACTATTATTTTGTATACATACCTAGGGGTTTTCCCACAAAAGACATTTATGGCATTTCCAAGGGATGTGTCATAAATGTCTGATAAAAGCCCTCATCCCCCCCCCCAGCCTCCATGTCCTACTACTTACCCAGCTGTAGCCACGCTGAGAAAACTTTTAGCTATGGTCAAGCCTCATGGAAACGGCATAGCTCAGAGCTATACTGTTTCTGTAACTGGAAACAGTTTCTGTAGGTCGATAAGTATCATGGCACAGAAGCTTTGGGGTGGGGGCGACTCATTTTAGAGATAGATGCAGGTCTCACCTCTGCGACTTGCACCCATCAGACATTTTTTAGTATATGCTGTGGATATGGACATGCCATAAATGTCTTTTGTGGGAAAACCCCATTTTAACAGACAACAAACCAATCTGTGTATCAGTCTTATGTTAAAGTCTTGGCAGATCTAGATTGAGCAATCCATTTACATGTACAGATAGTTCATGCAAAGCAGAATACAGCAGTTAGCAGGGTGTCAGGGTGCAGCGATTTTAACATTTCACTGTGTGGTACAACAATGCTTACATTTTAGTGTAGAATTCATTGATCAATGTATAAAATGTAAAAGGATATACAATTTTCATAATATGAATTTTACCTATTAATTGTACAGGACGTTAAGAGGGTTTTCCAGACCAAAATTTATTTATTTATTTATTTTTTAAAAAAGGTCCGTTAGTGCTATTAATGGGTTAATAAGTGCACCCAAATACCTTTAGCAGTGTTTTGATTGATTTCTGGGTTTCTCTGGGAGCTCCTGGCATCTTCTGCATTTGTTTACATGGTGTAGCTTCCTGCTGCCTTAGCTAATGCAATGTATTATGGTAGTTATAGGCTCTCACACTATCTCCCTCTCACTCCTACCCCTCCCTGTCTCCTTAGCTATCCTGCCCACTACTAGCTCTTCCCAACTAACTCAGCCCACCCCCTAGCCCATTATACTTACTTGTCTTCTTCCTGTATAGACTTCCTTCTGCGGGAAAGGCTCCTCTTCTTTTCTGACTCTGCAGGCGCCTGTACAGCAGTCCCGGCACTGTGCTGTAGTCTTCACTCCATCTCTACTGTGCAGGTGTGGGTGGCTACTTTGGGCTCCCATGCTTGCACAATAGAGATGGAGTGTTGGCTTCAGTGCAAAGCCAGGACCCCGTCTCTTTGCGAGCGCGCGGGCAGACGTCACAGAAGGAGGAGCCATTACCAAAGAAGGAAATCTGGACAGAAAGAAGATAGGTAAGTATGATGTGGTGGAAGGGGGGGTGGGGAGTAATGGTGACATTCTGTTTCTGGAAACGGATCGACACTGGATAATCAGAAAATGTCTGCCCCAGAGATATGGGTAAATATACATTTTTGCTGAATTATGTAATTTAGAAAGTAGGCGGGGTGAGGGTTTTTAGATTAGTGTAGGAATTTATATTTATCCCGGACAACCCCTTTAAGTTACTTAACTGGCACATTTTAAGACAAAAGAGAAATTGGAATATTTAATTATCTTGGCAACACTAGACAATGTTAATAAATGTATATGCTGTATCATATGGTATGACACTAGTAAACTCAAGGTTTGCTATGGTGTCTAGTCTAGAGCCTAAGATAAATATTTGTACTAGTATACTCAGGCACAGCTCTTGCCTGTAAGTCTAAGATAAGGAGTCCTGGGAATGAATTACAATGCAGAGAATGGACCTTTGGTCCAATTTCATTTACTCTGAGCTGTTAGCCAGAACGTAAAGAGAATCTCCTACCGTGAACCACACACACTGGACTACTATAATGCAATGACTGCTATAGAGACAGTCATTCCAATAATATACTTACTTTCAATTAACACATAATTCAGACAAAAAGTCCATGCTTTGTATGCTAATAAAGTGTCTGCTATACTACTACTCTCTAAATTTAGGAATCCACAGGATGTATTATAATGCAGAGAATGGACCACTAGGCAGACCTCCTTTCTAAGATACTACAGCAGAGTTCTCCTATGGTCTGAGCTGTACTCAGCAGGCCCCTGTAGTGAATACAACTATTTGGAAGCAGAAAAGGTCTCAGTATTCAATTATAAGGTTTCATTTGATATTTAGTACAAGCTAGAATTGTGGTGTTAGAAAAAATAAAGTTAGGAAAATTTTACGCATACATTGATATTTAACACCTAAATTCAGTGGTTTATCTGACAGATACATGTCATGTAATATGATTACATTCATTGTCCTGTGCAATGGACTTTTCAGTTCCAAACATTGTCCCCCTGTCTTCCTCTTGCAATCAAGTTGCAAATCATTCCAGACTCAGAGTTTAATCTACTACACCTAGCAGGTGTGGTCACAGACAAGGAGTAACATGAGGACCTGGGGATGAACGGGACAGGGAGACCACCAGCTGTACAAAGCCAAAAGCAGTTATGGAAGATGGTCCCTATTCCTGGGTTTAAAGAGGACCTTTCATGTCCTCATGTATATGCAGTTTTAAATACCGCTAGAAAGCCGACAGTACGCTGAATTCAGCCCATCTAGACTGTCAGGAATGACGTCTGACAGTGAGCTGAAATCGGTAACGGCGCCGATATCTCCAGCCCTGGGGCACATAACGGGAAAGCCGAGAGTACGCTGAATTCAGCGCACTGTCGGCTTTCTAGCGGTATATAAAACTGCATGTGCCTGAGGACATGAAAGGTCCTCTTTAAAGAGGACCTTTCACGTCCTCATGTATATGCTGGCCCGGGGCTGGAGCTATCGGTGCCAGTAGTTCTGTGCCCCATTGTCAGAAGGGCGTTTTTGACAGTCTAGCTGCGCTGTGAGAAACGCCCTCCCTGACAGTACTCATCCATAGCGCTGTACTGGGAGGGTGTTCCTCACAGCTCAGCGTCATCACTGGGCGGTAAGGAATGCCCCCTCTGACAGTACTCATCCATAGCCTGTACAGTCAGAGGGGGCGTTCCTTACCACCCAGTGATGACGCTGAGCTGTGAGGAACACCCCTTCAGTACAAGTCTATGGACGAATACTGTCAGGGAGGGCGTTCCTCACAGCGCAGCTAGACTGGCAGAAACGCCCTTCAGACGATGGGGCACAGAACTACCGGCACCGATATCTCCAGCCCCGAGCCACATAACGGGAAAGCAGACTGCATGTTGAATTCAGCATGCTGTCTGCTTTCTAGCACTATGTAAAACAGCATATACATGAGGACGTGAAAGGTCCTCTTTAAGTGGGCATTGTTAAAGTGTGCTTGAACTAGGAGATGTGATGCAGATACTGGAAGTATGAAAAGATATTAAAGAGGATCATTCACCACCTCCAGTTCTTACCATCTGATTCTGGTGCTTTTTGAATTTTTTTTCTCTAGCCCCCACTATTCCCTAGTCATCACTGCTGTTGGTTTTCTTGCCTGATATGCTATTTAGGCTCTGTACTGTCTAAAGGGCAGGAGCACACGACAGTGTTTCACCCGTGAAACACGGTCCGTGTGCTAGCCAGATGTACCGGCTTTTACTTCGTGCTGGGAGCGGGACTCCTAGCATCCTAGTTATCTATGAAGCTAGGAGTCGCTGCCTCTCAGCAACATACTGTCCTGTACTGTAATTAATATGGGACAGTATGTTGCTGGGAGGCAGGGACTCCTAGCGTCATAGATAACTAGGATGCTAGGAGTCCCGCTCCCAGCACGAAGTTCATGCCGGTACATCTGGCTAGCACACGGGCCGTGTTTCACGGCTGAAACACAATCGCGTGCTGCTGCCCTAAAGGGCAGGGTCAGGCGGGAGCAGGCAAGGGGTGTGATTCTGACTCTGACACTAGCTGCGTCTGATTGGAGCTCTGAATCACATCCTCTGCCTGACACTTCCTTTGTGACATTACAGAGCTCAAATAGCACATCAAGTACCAAAACTAACTGCACTTGTTGCTTGGGAATGGTGGGTGCTAGAGACAAAATTCCAACTGCATTGGAATCAATGGAGCGGCGCCTATTAACAGATACTAAGAACTTGAATTAGTGGAAGTGATGAAAAGTCCTCTTTAATGTGCATTGAGCCAAGGTTAATGTTAAGATTTGTACTGGTTCAGCTTTTAGGTTATAAAAGGAAATGCTGTTCTTTAGCATTGTTATTGTATAGTTTGAATATGTGACGTGCATTAGTGAAGAATGTTTTTGTGGATAACATCTATAAAACAAGATTATTAATATGACTAATTAAAAAAATCAACAGAATATTTCAGGAGAATGATGCCAATATCTATCCCTGGTTACCTATAGAAGAAGAGTAACAAATTCACAGATTGTCCATGGCACAGTACTTTCATATGTACCCACAACTTCCTGGAGATGGACTCTGCTGGTTGGTTTTAGTTTTCTAAGAATATTTGAAAATCTTTTTAAGGGCTTATTCACACAACACAGTCTGTGTGTGGGCTGTTTTTCCCAGATCAACCATGCAGTGAGCTCCTGAACAGCCTTTTGTTTTACAGTACTAAACTGACAGCGTCACAAACTGTTCTCTCTGACATGAAAAATACATATGAGTAGCAACCAAAAGGTCCTTACTTGCATCTTCCAATACTTGCCATGATTTCTGTGATCAAGAAGAGATCAGGGAAGAGAGACTGGAGCTGACATGATTATGCAACTGTTCTCTGCATAAGACTAGTTGCAGACGACCGTGTGTATTTTGTGGTCTGCAAACTAGTAATTAGTCTTCAGTTTTTGCGGACAGAGTGTCTTCAGTGTGTCTTCAGCATCAGTGCTGTATGTCCGCAAAAACAGACAGTGTGCCATCAGTGTGTGATCCTAGTTTGTGGATCCACATAAAAAAAAAAACAAACAAACAGGAGACATCTAATGATGTCCCTAGCTTCTCCGCAAAAACGGACGGCGCACTGATGACACACTGAGTACATTAGTGTGCTGTCCTAGGTTTTTAGTCTCCCATAGGCCTCTATGGACGAGTCTGTTCGGCAAACACTGAACAGAATAGGACCTGTTCTATATTTTGCGGCACGGACTCACGGCCCGCACAGTGATCAGTGGAAAACATGGTCGTGTGCGTGTGCCCATAGAAATGAATGGGTCAGTGTGCTAGCCGGGAAAAACAAGGATAGCACACGGATCTCGCCCACGGTTGTCTGCATGGGGCCTCAGAGGGATGCAGCTCTCTTCAGAGCCATCAAGACACAGACATGAGTGCCTGTATCCCAGTGTATGGAGTTCATACAGAACAGCATTGTGGGCCACTGAAAGTATATACTGCAATGTAAAACACTTCCCCTTTGTCCCTTGCTTCAAAAAAATATAACAATTGTTGCCAGGATACTGTAAAGATTACATTCTGATTTGGGGGTTAAACCAGTTGGGGCCTTCTTCTAATAAAAGATCCTTCAAAGCAGATGACCCCTTTTAAGACCCAAACACTCCATATACATTTCAAATGGATCAAATATATTTCGCTTTTGCTTCCTGTTTTGGAAAAAAAAAAAAAGAAGAAAAACCCACATCCAAATGTAAATAGTAAACTGAGCCTATGGGCTTTCCTACTTAGTCTTGCTGACATCTAAATTTTTTATTTTTTTTGGGTTAATTGTGAAGGCAGCACAAACCTGAACTATGCTTGTCTAAGCAAGCAATTAGTGTAATCCACTAGTATCCACCAAATCAAACAAGTTTTACATAATCATCAGGCATATAGACATAAATAATCTAAATAAAGGGCTCTGAGAGGACGCTTTTTTGTTACAGATCAAAATATAAATATATTATTTTCTGAGTTTGACTTCACTTTTGAAGCTTAACCATATCTTTATTTTTATATAAAAACATAGTATTTCTAGTAGAATCAGTCTGAAAAATAGTGAATGTCAATCCGGGGTTGAACACTGTTCTGTGGAAAACCAATTCTCAGAGGAACTTATGCAATAGAAGACCATAAACAAAGTTCAAATGTTGTTTTCATGTGTGTAATAAATCTTAGCTCATCAATAAAATACTAGTCAGCCAATCAATATCCTAGAAGCTTACATAACCTCTCTACAGAAATATTACACCCTCGAAAATAAAACATTACAAAAACAAATCCCATGAACTTAATAGGGTAACAATACAAAACCACAGAAGTTTAAAAAAAAATTCTAAAATGGAGTGCAAATATGCAGTCAGTCTCACATTCTGGAAAGGTACTAAAAACACTGTCCTACACCTGTAATATTCATAAGATAAAACATTTTAAAGCAGCACTATAAAAAAAAAAAAAAAAAAATCTACAAAAACAATTTTACTAACGGTTTTCTTCAGCAGGTGTTGATTTGATTTTTTGTAGCTTTTTTAAGTATATCACATTTTTTTCTGTTTGGACGTCTGCACCTTTCATCAATACTAGGAATACATTCGTAATGCCATACTTCCTCCATTTTATCCACGGGGTACACTGCCTCCACATAATGTCGAATTAGCCTCAGTCTTACAGGATCGAGCTGCTTTTTATTGCATGCACCTGAGTGGTTGTACTGAAGTCTTAAATTTTCTGAAGTGAATAACTCTGGAAAAAGTCTTACTAATAGTCTGGCAGCAAAATTACCAACAGAAAGACTCTGCTGAACAATGTCCCTAATTTCTTTGTCACTTAAAATATACACTGAAGGCACTGGAAAGTCTGGTGGTGGAACTACAATCTTATCTAATGGTATTTTGCAGAAGTCCTTTGTGCTACGTTCAGGAGGGAGAGGTGGTCCTTCATTTAGATCTCTGTATCTTTCAGTGTTCAAGTCGAAAGACCCAAAATCTTGCCTCTCAGGCATTGGAATGTAGACCTTCCTCTGCTGCTGGTAAGATCTCCTTTGTTCAGTATCCCTTCGGCGACACCTCTCATCTAGCTTTCCTACAAATTCCAGAGTCCAAACTCTGTCATTCCTTGCCCTGGGATAAAGTATTTGAACATAATGCCGGATAAGTTTTATACGAACAGGATCAAGTTGTTTCTTTCCTAGTGATCCACTGCAATTATATTGTTTTCTCAAGTTTTCATGAGTAAAAAGCTCAGGAAACAAATGAACCAGAAGCCGTGAAGCAAAATTACCAATTGACAAACTAGTCTCATATATATTTTTAATCTGTTCTTTGCTAAGCAGGAATTGTGGAAAAGGAACATCAAAGTCAGGTGGGGGAATGTCAACTTTATCAAAGTCAAATGGCACAAGCCAGATTTTTTTAGATCTCCTTCCTGGCTTTTCTGTATCTGCACCATCTTCTATCTTTACAATAGATAAATCATCAGGCAAATTTGAATCAAAACAGTCATCTCTAGGATCATCACATTCACTACCATCCATAAACATGCCTTCCAGTTCATCATTTATTCTATGTATACACTGCTGCAACCAAACATCTTCTTCTTGTACTTCTGGAAAATAGATCTCTGTATATTGACGAATCAGTTGCAACCGTTGTGGTTCTAGACTAAAACCTTCAGGATCTCCAAAATACTGGTCTCCAAATTTTCTTTGGTTAAAAATTTCAGGAAATAATCGATGAAACAAAAACACAGCAAATTCACCTGGAGAAGATGCCTCCTCTAAATATTCATTTAGGTCCTGTGAATTAAGCGCAAACTCAGAGACAAGGGGATTGGCCCTCTCCAAATTCCCATTTTCCTCCTGCTCCTTAGTTTCAAGAAAGTGAACATTTTGATTTGGTGAACTTTCAAAAAAACTGGTGGTTTGCATGACATGGTGGGTGTTCTCCATTTCTCTTTCAGCCCAAAAACGATTAAAGAAGTCATTTATCTGAGGCAAGACATCAACCTGCCATACAGTATTGTTCTTGACAGATGGATAGCATGTTTCAACATAGTTTCTTATAAGCTGGAGATGAAGGGACTCAAGTTTATTTTTAATAAAGAATCCACAAGCACTACAATTTCTAGGTAATGCATTATTTCCAAAAAGCTCTGGAAACAGTTGAACCAATAAACGACATGCTAGATCACCTGCCGAAGAACTTTGGTCCATCACCTGCTTTAACTCAGTGCTAGTTAGCTGATACTCAGGTGGTGGATGAAATTCTGCCACCATTTCATGGGGGCTAACTTTTTTCTTTATTCTATTTACCTCGAGAGATAGAAGGTCAACTTTACTGTGGAGCTGTGTCATATTGGAATTAAGAGTATTGAGCGTGAAAAACATTTTTTGTATTAAAGAGTATATATTTGAGTCCTCAGTCATTTGAGAACTCATACCATTGCTGCTAGAATCTCGTTTACGCAAGTCAGTAAATATGCGAATATTTGGAGTGTTCAGCTGATTTCCTCTTTCATAAAGGTCATTTGATGACATGAGGTCCACGGCAATAGGATTTCTTTTTTCTGTGATTTTATGAGAAATTCCGTATAAAGGTTTCTTATGGGATGAGGCCAATTCATTGAATATTTCATCTCCGTCATCTGGAGAAACATTATTGCTCTCAGAATTATTTCGTAATTCCAGGTTTGAAGGTTCAGACTCCCTGTTTCTCATGCATGAAAGCAGACTCTAAAATGCAAAAGATGTGTAAGATAGCAATTCAAGAACTAAAGTTTGAAGGTATAAATACAAATACTAATGCTTAAATATTATGTTTTACTATAAACAGTAAATAAACTAGAAAATATATTAGATATAAAAATCAAGTAACCTAGAATCATTTGTGCCATTTATTGATTGCACCTCTTTACCCATAGCCATTACACTGTGTTCCAAATTATTATGCAAAAAGTGTTTAGGAGTGATAAGGTAAGAATTTTTTTGTTTGTCAGTTAAACTCATTGATGGTGATGTGTGTCACTGAAAGCAATTGCAGACACCTGTGCTAATTAGTTTGGCAGGTGTGTCCAATTAAAGGCAAGACTACTTAAGAAGGCTGTCCCACATTATTAAGCAGCCTACATTTTCAGCCAGAATGGGAAAGAAAAAGGATGTGTCGGCTGCTGAGAAGCAACAAATTGTGGAGTGTTTAGGTCAAGGCATGACTACAATCAACATTGCCAAGACACTTCATCGTGATCATCGCACAATCAAGAAGTATGTAGCTGATTCACAGCACACACGTGTGCGTGCTGATAAGGGAAAATTGAGGACTCTTTCCAACAGGCAATTACGTCAGGTTAAAAGAGCAGCTTCAAAAATGCCTTGTCATAGCAGCAGACAAGTTTTTGAAGCTGCTGGTGCCTCCAACGTCCCCCCGAACAACAAGATGCAGGGTCCTTCAGAGGTTTGCAGCTGTGCGTAAGCCATCCTGTCGACCTCCTCTATCCACTGCACACAAGCAGAAACGGCTCCAGTGGGCCAAACAATACATAAAGACTGACTTCAAAACTGTTTTGTTCACCGATGAGTGCCGTGCAACGCTCGATGGTCCAGATGGATGGAGTGGAGGATGGCTTGTTGATGGACACCCCATGCAAACACGGCTACGGCGCCAACAAGGAGGAGGTGGAGTAATGTTTTGGGCTGGAATCATGGGGAGAGAGATTGTCGGCCCCTATAGGATCCCTGAAGGGGTAAAGATGAACTCCATAATGTATGTGGAGTTTCTCAAACAGCACTTCCTGCCATGGTTCAAGAAGAAGAACCATGCATTCCGCAGAAAGCGATCATTTTCATGCACCGTCTCATGCTGCAAATAACACATCTGCATCTCTGGCTGCTATGGGCATAAAAGGGGACAAACTTATGGTGTGGCCCCCATGCTCCCCTGACCTCAACCCCATTGATAACCTCTGGAACATCATCAAAAGGAGTGTCTATGATGGCGGGAGGCAGTTCACATCTAAGCAACAGCTCTGGGAGGGTATTCTGTCCTCATGCAAAACAATTGAAGTGGAAACCATCCAAAAACTGACAAATTCAATGGACGAGAGAGTTCAGAAGCTTCTTTCGAACAAGGGGTCCTATGTGCAAATGTAACATCACCTCGAATAAAGTTTTGGCTTGAAAACTGTTTGATTTCAGTTTGTAATAACCTGCTAATGCTTATAATTTCACAATGACCATTTTTTTGTTCTTAATAAAAATGAAAAGGTTGCAAATTCTGCTGTGCATAATAATTTAAAACATGCATTTTGAGTGTTTTTTTTTTTTTTAAATATACTGTTATCATAGGCAGTTTGTTCAAAAACCTTTCAATTATACTCGAATAGTTGATGACTGGAAAATTACAATGACTGCAATTCATATAGGTAATTTTGGAAAATTTGAGAAAATATTATTTGCATAATAATTTGGAACACAGTGTAAACACAATTTTTATTGAAAGGACACTAAGAGCACTTTCACATGTGTTGTTTTGATGCAATTTTTCATGTGTTTTTGAAGCTACTGTCAGGTGTGACTGATAGTAGGAGGGGGAAGCAGAGGAAACATTCCATTGGGGTTTCAGAAGTCGAGACCCCACTGATGTACAACTTATCCCCTATCCTGTGGATAGAATAGATTTGATTTTCAGGCAAACCCTTTAACGTACAAAATGCATAAAAAAATAAAATCAAAATCTTGGCACTTTTCCTTTGATACAAACTTGTCTCATGCTGCAATCAAAACTGTGAGAAATAAAGAAAGAATTCATTTAGGTCTGTAGGTCTATAAGCTTTGTGGAAAGAGGGCCAATGGCAAGATAGAGGGCCTCCATGTAACCATGTAGATGTTGCAGTCAGCACTGACAGTGACATCTAAGCAGTTAAAGGAATTTTCCAACCCCAAATATTTAATTCTGAAGACCTATCCACAGGATCATTATGTGATCTGTGGGGCTCTGATACCCAAATCCTGCACAGATCAGCTGTTGCAGCAGTCTAAGCTATGCAGTAGGCAGTGCTGCTGTGCCACTCCTATAACTTGAATAGGAGTAGTGCTGCATGAGCTTCTCATCGACTACCGGCTTCTGACAACCTAATGCTGCTGCATCTGCTGATCTGTGTGGGTTCCAGGTGTTGGACCCCTTCACATACAGAAGACCTATCCTGTGCATAGGTCATCAGTATGAAAACTCAATCCCATAAAGGTCTAATATGACTTTATTGGAGGCAATATTTAAAAAAAAACCAAAAAAACAACTACACAACACATGCCACTACCACAGACACATTACACACACACACACACACACACACACACACAAACACCCCCCCCCAACAATTGTCACCTACATAAAAGTCACCATAACGGAGTAGGAAAAACATTTAAAAAATTGTTTTACTAAAAAATCCACCACAAAAGTCATTTCCCCTCCTTTTTTGTTTAAGTTTTTTTTGAATATTAAAAGAAAAAAATGGAAAAATTTAAAACCTAGAAATAAAGCCCTATCATAAAAAAACTAACAAAAACCACACACACAACACAAGAATTATTTGAAAAAAAAAAAAAAAGGAAAAAATGCTATAAACAAAAAAAAAACAAACCCTAAAACTGTGTCCAGTCCCGAAATGGTTAAAGAGGACCTTTCTCCACTTCTTTACATCCTTCAAAAGTTCCTCCTCCACTGATTCCAGCGCAGTTGGAATTGTGTCTCCACCATTCCTGAGTAATAATTTCTGTTAGTTACAGTCAATTATGCTCAGGTGGGCAGTTCCTTTCTGTCTGCTCTAGTCCAAATCCACTCACCAATACAATAGGGAGCTTAAAGGGATTTTCCCACCTCCCTGTTTCAGCAGCTTAGTCTGCTGTCTCTTCTCACTTCGTGTATCTCCTCCTCATCCCAGCTTGCTGAACAGGACACTATGAAGTATCACAATAGTTATTATGATTACCAGAAATCTAATATAAATGCTGATCAAATAATATGCACATGCTTCTAGAGCAGGGGTCGGCAACCCCCAACACACATGCTAAGAAAGAGTGGCACGCGAGGCATATTTCCCTGGCACGGGCAGCGGAGTCCTCGCCCAGCTGTTTCGATCGGACCAAACATGGCCAAAATGAAACTACTATTATTATACTGTGGGGTCTCTTCAGACCCCAGAGTATAATAAGCGGAGGCTCAGGAGAGGTGATGAAACATAAAAAACAATGTTACTCACCTTCCTTGTGCTCTGCGGCGGTTCTGTGCTCTGCAGGCCCTTCTGCCTGAAGTAAGAGACTGCCGATAGGACCTCAGGGGTCACGTCCAGCGTCATTCCGCATAATGACACAACTTGACCCCTGAGACCCAATCAGCGGTCTCTGACTTCAGGCAGAAGCGCCCGAAGAGAACAGAGCGGCTGCGGAGCGCAGGGAAGGTGAGTAACATTGTTTTTTGTTTGTCACCTCTCTTGGCCCTCCATTTATTATACTCTGGGGTCTGAAGAGACCCCACAGTATAATAATAGCTAGTGAGTGGCGAAAGTTGGAATATTATACTGTGTGCAGGGGCCGCTATGAGACATAATACTGTGGGCAAGGGCCGCTATGGGACATAATACCATGTGCAGGGGCCGCTATGGGACATAATACCGTGTGCAGGGGCCGCTATGGGACATAATACCGTGTGCAGAGGCCGCTATGAGACATTATTCTGTATAATGCTGTGTTTTTGCACAGAAAACACAGGCTTTTCTTTTGTGTGCAAAAATCCACCATGTGAACGCAGTTTTACATCAAAGTAAAAGTTCTAGTGGCCTAAGAATATAGCTGAGTCCAGATACATAATGTGTTTTCACCATAAGTATGCTGCCATACGGTGCTTCTAATCGGAAAGTACAGGTGCGTCCCAGGAAATAGCAGTAAACTCATGTGTCCTAAAGCATCTTCTGGCACCAATTCTGTGTTATGGTTTGTGGCATATGACTTTAGTTTAGGATTCGTCCAAGTATCTCATCTTTGATTTTTTTATTAAAATAGGCACGCCTAACATAAAAGGTTACCTACCCTTGTTCTAGAGAATGGACTCAGTGTTATCTCTGTGTTTACATAGAGAGATAACAGACACACTCTGAGGTTTTATCAGCAAACTACAATTAGCTAAACAGCAGAGCTGTAGATAACAGTGGAAGAGTGAAGAAATCAGGCGATATCTTTTAGAGGCTAATTGAAGAAGAGAGCTAGACTCTTGAAAGCTTACTTATCAAATACAGTCATGGCCAAAAGTTTTGAGAATGACACAAATATTCTATTTTCACATGATCTGCTGCCCTCTGGTTTTTATGTGTGTTTGTCAGATGTTTTTATCACATACAAAAATAGAATTGCATTCATATTATGAGTAACAGAAGCTTATATTGACAGTTAGAATGAGTTAATGCAGCAAGTCAATATTTGCAGTGTTGACCCTTCTTCTTCAGGACCTCTGCAATTCTCCCTGGCATGCTCTCAATCAACTTCTGGACCAAATCCTGACTGATAGCAGTCCATTCTTGCAGAATCAATGCTTTAATTTTGTCTGAATTTGTTGGTTTTTGTTTGTCCACCCGTCTCTTGATGATTGACCACAAGTTCTCAATGGGATTAAGATCTGGGGGAGTTTCCAGGCCATGGACCCAAAATCTCTATGTTTTGTTCCCTGAGCCATTTAGTTATCACCTTTGCTTTATGGCAAGGTGCTCCATCATGCTGGAAAAGGCATTGTTGAGCGCCAAACTGCTCTTGGACGGTTGGGAGAAGTTGCTCTTGGAGGACATTCTGGTACCATTCTTTATTCATGGCTGTGTTTTTAGGCAAGAGGGTGAGAGAGCCGATTCCCTTGGCTGAGAAGCAACCCCACACATGAATGGTTTCAGGATGCTTTACAGTTGGCATGAGACAAGACTGGTGGTAGCGCTCACCTCTTCTTCTCCGAATAAGCTGTTTTCCAGATGTTCCAAACAATCGAAAAGGGGATTCATCAGAGAAAATGACTTTACCCCAGTCCTCAGCAGTCCACTCCCTGTACCTTTTGCAGAATATCAGTCTGTCCCTGATGTTTTTTCTGGAGAGAAGTGGCTTCTTTGCTGCCCTCCTTGAGACCAGGCCTTGCTCCAAGAGTCTCCGCCTCACAGTGCGTGCAGATGCACTCACACCTGCCTGCTGCAATTCCTCAGCAAGCTCTGCACTGCTGGTAGCCCGATCCCGCAGCTGAAACACTTTTAAGAGACGGTCCTGCCGCTTGCTGGTCTTTCTTGGGCGCCCTGGAGCCTTTTTGGCACCAATGGAACCTCTCTCCTTGAAGTTCTTGATGATGCGATAGATTGTTGACTGAGGTGCAATCTTTCTAGCTGCAATACTCTTCCCAGTTAGGCCATTTTTGTGCAGTGCAATGATGACTGCACGTGTTTCTTTAGAGATAACCATGGTTAACAGAAGAGAAACAATGATGGCAAGCACCAGCCTCCTTTTAAAGTGTCCAGTGGTGTCATTCTTACTTAATCATGACAGATTGATCTCCAGCCCTGTCCTCATCAACACCCACACCTGTGTTAATGGAGCAATCACTGAAACGATGTTAGGTGGTCCTTTTAAGGCAGGGCTGCAATGATGTTGAAATGTGTTTTGGGGGATAAAGTTCATTTTCTAGGCAAATATTGACTTTGCAAGTAATTGCTGTTAAGCTGATCACTCTTTATAACATTCTGGAGTATATGCAAATTGCCATTAGAAAAACTGAAGCAGTAGACTTTGTAAAAATTAATATTTGTATCATTCTCAAAACTTTTGGCCATGACTGTATACTCAGTTAGCCTCTAAAAGGTATCACCTGATTTCTTCACTCTTCCACTACTTTCAATGGCTAACACAGTACAACATTATACTACTATAGATAACAGAGCAGTGAGTGACTTCACTTTTCCTATCACACAGGTCCGTGGTTATGGAAACGCTGTGTAAACAATGGGAGGAATAATTTCACGTAACAGGAAAACAAAGCAGCATTTCTAAAGCAATATATTTAGGAAAGGTCTTCAATCTATATAAGCTACCAGTATACAGTGGGGAAAATAAGTATTTAGTCAGCCACCAATTGTGCAAGTTCTCCCACTTAACAAGATGAGGCCGGCCTGCAGGGTCGGACTGGCCCACCGGGGAACCGGTGAATCCACCGGTGGGTCCCGAGCCCCGACTATTAGTCCTCACCTCATAGGGGCCCCTGACCAGTGGCGTTACGATCACGGTCGCAGGGGGCGCGACTGCGACTGGACCCGGCAGGTTACGAAGCCCGCGGCCAGCTGGAGATGGCCGGGCCCCGGACCACTATGATAGCGGTCGGGGAAAGCCTGGTTCCCCGACCGCTATACATACTGTTATTGAAAAGGGGCCCTGGCAAATTGCAGGCCCCTTTCCAATAGATGGCATCCCAGGGGAGGTGACTGAAAATAATAAACACATATTCTCACCTCTCCTGGGAACAGCGTTCTCTCCGGCGCTCTTCCGTCATGTGACTGAGGCCTGTGATTAGGCCCCGGCGGTCACATGGGGCGCGACCGCGTAATGACGTCAGTTTGCCCCCATGTGACCGCTGAGGCCCAATCACAGGCCTCAGCAGTGTCGTTGGAAAAGGGCCTGAAGACGCTGAAGACGGCAGGATGGAGCGAGGATGCCAAAGAAAGGTAAGGCAAGGTGAGTATGAGAGTTTGTTATTTTTAATCACTTCCCCTGGGCCTCTGATTATTATACTCCGGGGTCTGAGGAGACCCCGGAGTATAGTAATAGCACTGAAGCGGAGCGGAGGGGGCTATTGGGCACATATAATACTGGGTGGGGGCCACTGTGGAAATACTGGGTGGGGGCCACTGTGGAGCTTATAATACTGGGTGGGGGCCACTGTGGAGCTTATAATACTGAGTGGGGGACACTGTAGAGCTTATACTCCATACAGTGGCTCCTTCATTTTTTTTTAATTACGCCGGGGCAGGTGAAAAAAACAAAACAAAAAAAACCCCCACAAACTTTCTCTCCTGTCCCCAGTGTCTACCAGAGCAGTTTGGTCCTGCAGTTCTGTTGTTTTCTTCCAGCGCAAGTTCCCTCTGCACATGACTACCTGTGACGTCACGTGACCCCTGAGGCCAATCAGTGGCCTAAGGGAAGGGACCTGGGACGTCGCAGCCAGTGAGGAATTCCGGCAAAAAGAAGACAGCAGAGCTGCAGGACCGGACCGTGCTGGGAAAACACCGGAGACAGGTGAGTATGTTTAGCATGTTTTTTTTTTTTGGTTCACTTCCCCCAGACTAATTATAAAAAAGAAAAAAATTATACTGGACAATCTATTTAAAGTGTGGTGCATTAGGGGTGTATATTAAAGGGGTTGTCCAGGCATAATTTGTTATGGTTTATCCTCAGGATAGGCCATAGATACCTGATCTGTAGGAGGCTGACCCCGGACCGATCAGCTGTTCGGAGCCACTTCTGATGCCCGTACTGTACACAATACAGGGCCAGAAGCAGAAAGCTCTGTCCACTGTATAGGGGCTGGGCACCTTCACTGTATCTCAGCACTTATTGAAGTCAGTAGGAGATGAGCTACAGAGAAGGCGCTGGGCTGCTATACAGCGGATGGAGCTTTCTGTTTCCGGCCCTGTGTTGTGTACAGAATGGGCTCCGGAAGTGGCTCCGAACAGCTGATGGGGCCGTGTGTCAGCCCCATACTGATCAGGTATTTATGGCCTATCCTGAGCATAGGCCATAAAAAAGATTAACCCTGGACAACC
The DNA here is from genome assembly GCA_947044405.1 of Leptodactylus fallax. Classification (NCBI taxonomy): domain Eukaryota; kingdom Metazoa; phylum Chordata; class Amphibia; order Anura; family Leptodactylidae; genus Leptodactylus; species Leptodactylus fallax. The sequence goes on from CAMRHE010000024.1 coordinate 9,948,841, forward strand.
CCTTTAATATGCTCCACACAGTTTAATGTCCCCTCCACAGGATGTTAGCCCCCATCACTGCTCCCACACAATATAATGACCCTATCACTATTCCCCATACAGTATGGGGGACCAGTGAAGAGGCCATTATGTGGGGGGACCAGTGAAGTGACCATAGAAAAATTTGGCCCAGACAACCCCTTAAAAGAGGTTGTCCATAAACTGGAGCGACCAATGTGTCGGCCGCCAGGGAGGTGTAAAAATAAGAAAATTTTTAAAAAAGCATACTCACCTGTCCCCAGCACCCCATGTTCCCCTGCCTGTGTCTGTTCGGTCTCATGGCGGCGCCTCATTTCTGGAAATCCTGTACCTAATTGGTCTTAGCGATCACATGAGGTGTAGGACTCCCAGCAAGGAGTCGCCGGCATGAGACTGAATGGACACTGGCAGCGGACAACAGAGTGCCGGGAACAGGTGAGTATGCTTTTTAATTTACTTATTTTTTACTTTACACCTCCCGCCAGCTACATGGGTTGCTCCAATTCCTTCGACAACCTCTTTAAAGGATTTATCCATCTTCCTAATATTGATGGCCTGTCCTTAGGATAGGCCATTAATATTACATCTACGATGATACAACAGCCAGGACCTCTGCAGATCAGCTTTTCCAGGACAATGCGGCTACAGGTAAAGGTAACAATTCTAGGAGCCACGCTGATCACTTGCCATACAAGGTGTAGCAGTAGGTTTAGGTAGTGCAGTGGTGCACATGGTATAGTGGGTGAGCAGCATGGCTCCCGGCATGTTATTACCTTTAGCCGCCCTGTCTCGGTACCGCTGATCTGCAGGGGTTCTGATGGTGGGCCCCTAGAAACAATTCCACTGGTGGGCCCTAGACATCCCAGTCCGATACTGCCGGCCTGTAATTGTCATCATAGGCAGACCTCAACTATGAGAGACAAAATGAGAAAACAAATCCAGAAAATCACATTGTCTGATTTTTAAAGAATTTATTTGCAAATTATGCTGGAAAATAAGTATTTGGTCAATAACAAAAGTTCATCTCAATACTTTGTTATATATCCTTTGTTGGCAATGACAGAGGTCAAACGTTTTCTCTAAGTCTTCACAAGGTTGGCACACACTGTTGCTGGTATGTTGGCACATTCCTCCATGCAGATCTCCTCTAGAGCAGTGATGTTTTGGGGCTGTCGCTGGGCAACACGGACTTTCAACTCCCTCCAAAGGTTTTCTATGGGGTTGAGATCTGGAGACTGGCTAGGCCACTCCAGGACCTTGAAATGCTTCTTACAAAGCCACTCCTTCGTTGCCCTGGCGGTGTGCTTGGGACCATTGTCATGCTGAAAGACCCAGCCACGTTTCATCTTCAATGCCCATGCTGATGGAAGGAGGTTTGCACTCAAAATCTCATGATACATGGCCCCATTCATTATTTCATGTACACGGATTAGTCGTCCTGGTCCCTTTGCAGAGAAACAGCCCCAAAGCATGATGTTGCCACCCCAATGCTTCACAGTAGGTATGGTGTTCTTTGGATGCAACTCAGCATTCACTCTCCTCCAAACACGAGTTGTGTTTCTACCAAACAGTTCTACTTTGGTTTCATCTGACCATATGACATTCTCCCAATACTCTTCTGGAACATCCAAATGCTCTCTAGCAAACTTCAGATGGGCCCGGATATGTACTGGCTTAAGCAGGGGGACACGTCTGGAACTGCAGGATCTGAGTCCCTGGCGGCGTAGTGTGTTACTGATGGTAGCCTTTGTTACGTTAGTGCCAGCTTTCTGCAGGTCATTCACTAAGTCCACGGCGGTGGTTCTGGGATTTTTGCTCACCGTTCTTGGGATCATTTTGACCCCACGGGGTGAGATCTTGCATTGAGTCCCTGATCGAGGGAGATTATCAGTGGTCTTGTTTGTCTTCCTTTTTCTAATTATTGCTCCCACAGTTGATTTCTTCACACCAAGCTGCTTGCCTATTGCAGATTCAGTCTTCCCAGCCTAGTGCAGGTCTACAATTTTGTTTCTGGTGTCCTTCCACAGCTCTTTGGTCTTCACCATAGTGGAGTTTGGAGTGTGACTGTTTGAGGTTGTGGACAGGTGTCTTTTATACTGCTAACAATTTCAAACAGGTGCCATTACTACAGGTAATGAGTGTAGGACAGAGGAGCATCTTAAAGAAGAAGTTACAGGTCTGTGAGAGCCAGAAATCTTGATTGTTTGTAGGTGACCAAATACTTATTTTCCACCATAATTTGCAAATAAATTCTTTAAAATTCAGACAATGTGATTTTCTGGGTTTGTGTTCTCATTTTGTCTCTCATAGTTGAGGTCTACCTATGATGTCAATTACAGGCCTCTCTCATCTTTTTAAGTGGGAGAACTTGCACAATTGGTGGCTGAATAAATACTTTTTTCCCCACTGTAGATAGGATCCTTGAGATGGGAATACCCCTTTAACTGTACTGAAACTAACAAATTATTACTCAGGAACAGTGCGGGGCTAGATATAAACAATCCACCTGTGCTGGAATCAGTGGATCAGTCCCTATTGAAGGCTACGGAAAGCTGGAGTTGGTGGAGTTGATGAAATGTCCTCTTTAAATGGTCAATAACTCTTCAAACAACTTAGTCTCATTTAATAGAGCATGAGATTCTAGGCTAAAGTGTAATGTACTTTAAACAAATGTTGTTTTCTGCTGGGAAAAAAAACTTGGTAAAGTTTCTGCCACTGTGTATCTCCCTTCTAGTTAATTTGCTGTTCATTCCCTGTTACTAGGAAATTTCCATACTTAGTTATCTTCAAAAGCGGTAAGAGGTCTTCAAAGTGAATGGAGAGGGGAGGGGCTGATTTTCCTCACATCCTCCACACACATCTGCAAACAGCTTACTTTGTACACAGGACTGACAACACTTTGCAAGATCTCACAGCTTACAATGTAATAAATGTTTACTTTATGTACTTGTATCTACTTCTGGATGCTTCTGTTATTGCTGATGGGATGTTATCATAGACAGCAAGTAGCTTTCCTGACTCTGCTCATTGATTTCTTATTTTCCGTCATAGGAATCTTTTTAGCTGCATCATGCCCTGCATTTGCAGTGCAGTATTCCTTTGTTTCTTACATTATGGTCACTTGGAGTTTTCTCAGCTATTTGTTTGCTATTTTATAGTTAAATCTAGCAGAATTACATGTGGATAAATCAGTTGAAGTAGTAGTAATGGATCAGGGAAGGGTGCTGACAGCTCCTTATTGTACATGTCTCCAGACTTATACAGAACAGGCTGCCCAGCAAGACCCTGCAGATATTTCAACTTTTCATGAAAGCTCAGGTAACCTTTTTGAAGCTGATGTGGGTCATGAAAGGAGGAAAAATATAGTATAGTACAGAGGAAAGATTCTACCTATTCTCAGCTCCTTGTTTAGGCTTCAAGAGCCACCTCAAAACTGCACATGTAAAGCTTCATAAATTTACAACAATACAATGTTTTCTTCTGTTCAAGACCCAATGCCAGCTCCAGTACACTTAACACAATGTTTTCTAGAAAACTAAGAATTTGCTTTCATCACCTCTGGGACGAATCGCCTTTTCTTCAAAACGGTAAGGATTTCAACATCTTTGCTTGAAGTTTCAGATAAGTTATGGACTTGTTTCCGTTTACTAGTCTGACAGTTAAGGGAAGATTCTGGAATTAGTTTCCGTACAGAAATGGAACGGGAACAAATCAGTCGATCCTCTTCACCTGATGATTCCACTTTCACAACTTTGACTGTAAGGTTCAGAGAGACATCAAATACTGAATATTTACCTTGGTATACAATGCATATAATAGTAGTTTATTCAGTAAATGCTGGCTAATACTTTTTTTTTATTTATCAATAAGAGAAAAACCAAAGAACAGTTTATGTCTCCCTTGGGCAGACTATTAAAATAACGAGTGGATTGACAATATGCATGTTAAATAAGTTAATATGATAATGCAAGCCCAGTTTGCTAGTACTTAAAGAGGACCTTTCATTACCTCTGACACTGATGGTATTAAATACTGCTAGAAAGCTGCCGGTATGAGCCTGGGTGCCAGAGATATTGGTGCCGTTAGTTTCAGTACATATTTCCCTCCACTGTCAGAAGGGCGGGCTTTACAGCTCAGCCTCATTGGTGGGCTGTGAGGAATGCCCTCCTTCCTCCTTCTAGTACTTTTCCATAGCCTTGTACTGTCAGGGGAGCATTCCTCACAGCCCAGCAATGACACTGAGCTGTAAGGCCCGCCCATCTGACAGTGGAGGGATATCGGTGCTGAAACTAACAACACCAATATCTGCTGCACCCGGGCACATAAGACAAATTCAGTGCACTGACAGCTTTCTAGTGGTATATAATGCTGCCAATGTTAGAGGACATGAAAGGGACTCTCTAAATCATGCTACATAAATCATTAAAGGGGTATTCCCATGAACATAATCATATCTATATTTGTAGATAATTCAAAGTTAAACATTTTTGCAAATATAAGTAGTTAAAAAGTCTGAAGAGTTTTAAAGATTTTCCCTAACTATCTAAATGGTGACAGTCTGTTGTCTTGATAGGTTGCCAATGGATACGACCATGAATGCAAAAACTTTATATAGTCTGGGACTTGTGAAAAACCCAGCCATAATTTTCTTATTGTAGCTGGGTTATCAAGCAGGGACGCTACATATAGGAGAAGATATCCCAGCCACAATAAGGAAATCTTTGCTGATTTTCTGACCTTAGAAACGTCCTGCATTCATGGTCGTATCCATTGGCTACTGAACAAGACTGTGATCACAAGATATTTAGCGAAAATCTTTAAAACTCTGCAAAATGTTTAATTATTTATATTTGCAAAAATGTTTAACTTTTAATTATCTACAAATTTACAAATGGTTATGTACATGGGAATACCCCTTTAAGTACCTTTTATACAGTGTTATTCCTGTCGTGAAATGGTAGTTATACACTACCTAAGATATTATTAATTTCACATTATACAGTGAATCAATATTTTTTCTTCCATCATGGACTTCATCCACTTAAATCATCTGTTGCAAACTCTTTGCATCAGCCAGAGATATCAATCGGTGGAAATTTCTGACCATTAGCAACCAGTTAACAGCTTTTATTTTCTAGAATAAAATTATAAATTAAAGAAGAGAGATTAGTTGCTATGAGCAGCAATGATACTTTCTTGGAACTGTTTTATTCCTGAAACCTGACGTGTTGAAGATGTCTACTGATGAAAATATATGAAAGTACTAAACAGCTTTGAGTAGTGCTAAACCATTGTTATTTACTAATATGTTGTTAAGAGAAGTCAAATTACTGATTTGATAGGATTTTTAATTTAATAGGAGTTTTTCCAAAATCAACATCACCTATCCACAAAATAAATTTCTGATTCCAGTGAATTCCACCATTGGGACTCCCGCTGATCATGAGAACGGAAATCCCATATACCTCTTTTAAATGCAGGGGCAGTGTGCAGTAGCACTTCAGCTTCATTCATTCTGTCTCTTACCATCAGTGCTTCCTCTCCATCACAGGACACACCTACTCATCATACATATAGGAATGTACGTGCTATTAACACCCAGCACCGCTCAGATACTCTACAGTCCTCTCTGTCCCCTATCTCTTCACTGTCCTGCCCCAATCTAGCCATCAGCCACTATAATGAAACCCTTAAGAGTGCATTGGATGGGGTGGCTCCCCCCTCCACTCGAAAGGTTAGATGCAGGAGGCAGCAACCCTGGCACACGCCACAGACGCGTTTTCTTCAGTGGTGCTCTAGGTGTGCTGAACGTCTGTGGAGAAAATCACGTACACCTGCAGACTTCCTCCACTTTAAATTTATGCTTAAAACCTATAATTCTGCCCTTCTCCTCGCCAAACAAGCCTATTTCACCACTCTCATCTCTTCTCTCTCCTGTAACCCTAAAAGGCTCTTTGAAACTTTTCACTCCTTACTCACCCCCAAGGTGCAGATGCCATTCACAGACCTTAGCGCAGATGACCGGGCCACTTATTTCCATGATAAAATTGATAAGATCCATCAGGAAATAACTGCCCAATCCCCAGGTGGCACTGACCCCCACACCAGCCGCACTTCAGACTGTTCATTCTCCTTTTTTGAACCTGTTACAGAGGAGGAAGTATCTCAGCTACTTTCTTCTTCTCGTCCTACAACCTGTAGTAGTGACACTTTCCCCTCACACCTTCTCCAGTCTCTGTCGCCTGCCGTCACGACTTACCTTACTAAAATATTTTTAAACTCTCTCTCTCTTCTGGAATTTTCCCATCCTCTTTCAAACATGCCGTCATAACCCCACTACTGAAGAAATCCTCCCTTGACCTGTCCTGTGCTGCTAACTATCGACCTGTCTCTAACCTCCCTTTTATCTCCAAAATCTTGGAATGCTTGGTCTATTCTCGTTTAATCCGCTATCTTTCTGCTAACTCTCTTCTTGACCCCTTACAATCTGGCTTCCGCACTCTGCACTCTACTGAAACTGCCCTCACAAAAGTCTCCAATGATCTCCTGACAGCTAAATCCAAAGGTGACTTCTCTCTTCTCATTCTTCTAGATCTCTCAGCAGCATTTGACACTGTTGACCATCAACTCCTCCTTACTATGCTCCGTTCTGTTGGCCTCACAGACACTGCTCTCTCCTGGTTCTCCTCTTATCTCTCTGACCGCACTTTCTGTGTATCATTTGCGGGCTCTGTTTCTTCCCCTCTTCCCCTTGCTGTTGGGGTTCCTCAGGTCCCCTGCTCTTCTCCCTCTGCACAGCCCCCATTGGACAAACCATCACTAGATTTGGCTTCCGGTACCATCTCTATGCTGATGACACCCAATTATATACGTCATCCCGTGACATCACCCCTGCACTAATACAGAACACCAGTGACTGCCTCTCTGCTGTCTCAAATATCATGTCCTCGCTCTATCTGAAATTGAATCTCTCAAAGACTGAACTACTACTGTTTCCTCCATCTAATAGATCTGTCCCTGAAATCTCCATTGCAGTCTCTGGCTTTACCATATCTCTTAGGCAGTATGCCCGCTGCCTCGGGGTTTTGTTTGACTCAGACCTTTCCTTCACCCCCCATATCCAATCACTCGCACGCTCATGTCATCTCCACCTCAAAAACATCTCCAGAATCCGCCCTTTCCTTACCAAAGATACACTAAAGACACTTATTGTCGCCCTGATTCACTCTCGCCTTGACTACTGTAACTCCTTACTAATCAGTCTTCCCATTACTAAACTCTCCCCTCTACAATCTATTCTGAATGCGACGGCCAGACTCATCTATCAGTCTAGACGCTACAGCGATGCCACCGGTCTGTGCCGGTCACTACATTGGCTGCCTATTCAATACAGAATACAACATAAACTTATCACCCTCATTCACAAGGCTCTCCATAATGCTGCACTCTCCCTATATTTCCTCCCTCATCTCTGTCTATCGCCAAACCCGTACTCTCTGTTCATTCAATGACCTAAGACTAACATCCTCTATTATCAGAACCTCCCACGCTCATATACAAGACTTCTCCCAAGTTGCACCACTTCTCTGGAATGCTCTATCCCGGACTATTAGATTAACTCCCAATTTTCACAGCTTCAAGCGTAATCTAAAGACATATCTTTTCAGACAGGCCTATCACAACTCCTAATGTAAACCCTTCCGTAGTTAGAATCCCTAAAACGTCCCCTCTGTTCACACTCCCGCATTACCTCACAGGATATGATGCCGTATCAGACTAACTTTATATGTCCAGGCACCACCTGCATGTTACAGGACACGACTGGTGATGGCTCATATATCTTTATATATGTGTAATGACAGTAACCTCTATTACAGAATTGTCTGACCATTGTACAAGCAATGCTACGTCTGTTGCCGCCCCTGCTACCTCCTGCGTCACCCCCTCTACCTCATAGATTGTAAGCTCTTGCGAGCAGGGCCCTCAGTCCCAGTGTGTGAATTGAATATTTCTTTGTAATGTATTTTTTTGTCAGTACTTGAACCCTACAAATTGTACAGTGCTGCAGAATATGTTGGCGTTATATAAATAAAAATTATTATTATTATTATTATTATTCATTCAAAGTCTACGGGACTGAGTAAGATAGTCGAGCACTGTACATTCTATACCATCAGTCCAGTAGACTTTCAATGGAGCAGCAGCACACATGCATGACTGCCACTCCATTCACAAGTGTGACATGGAACTTCTGTTCATGTGATGATTGCGAGTCCTACCTGTGGATAGGTGGTAAATGTTGATTCTTGGATATCCCCTTTAAAACTTATCTAAACCAATGTTTTATTAGCTTTCTGCAGCAAGTATACTATAAGAACAATAGAGAACATGGCTGAGTCTTTGAATACCAAGGAGAAACACCTAAGATTCACAGTTATTTGCCCAAATCTGTACACTCTTACTCAAGTTATTCCACCAAAGAAAACAAAAAAAACAAAATCATAACCCAACATAAAAAGTCCTTAACCAGCATACAGCTTTTTTGCTTTCTTATGCTGGCCACAAAAAAGGCAACAATGGATATTAATCAACTATCCTGTGGATTGAAGCAGGCCCGACTGCTGGGATTCCCAGTGACCATTAGTACAAGGGCCAACTTCCTCCTAACTGCATCCCCACAGTAAGGAGAATTTTGAATGAACCTGTGGTCAAGTATGTACATGACCATTCCAATCAGAGTGTACTGTCAGAGACAGCAGAGTACACCTCTTGGCTATTTTCATCAAAACCCGTCGACACTGGAGTAGCAGCGTGCATGCTTGGCTGGCACTAGTAATAATAATGCATTGAGGGGTGTATTGTAAAGGGTTAAAAATCACTTCTTAATGCATCTCTCTCTTCAATTAGCTCTCTGTTAGCTATCTTGTGTTATAAGCTTGCTAAAATGCCTGGTACTGTCTGATACAAAAGGTGTATGGTCAAATTCCAAACCAGTGACCATAATGCTTCTGGAAAGTTCTATGCATTAAGAATGGGGGCTGGGTGGAACACTAGAAAACAATGGGTTATGCTATGCCAGCCAAACCATTCATTCCAGACATCTGCTTGGTTCCCATCATGTGTGATTTGCTTATATACCTTGTGGTGTCAGCTAGCTGACATTGGGTTCACCGCAAGCTTATGAGTTTATTTTCTTGTTTATTGTCTTTTACTTGCTTGATTGTACTTGCTTATTTTCTATCCTTGTATGAAATCATTTATATCAGTGATGTGTGGCATCCTTGATTCCCACTATCCTTAGAACCCACGGGAATACAGAGGGGCAGGTTGGTCTGTATTGTACACGCCCCCTTATACAGCCAGAACAGTTTGTCCAGCAAGATCCTTCAGAGATATTAACTTTTTATTAAAACGGTGCCCTTTATAACCAAAAGGATAGGCAGTGTTCTCATACCTAATTTAAGTAAATGTACCCTGGGGAATATTTACTCAAAGAAAAACTATCACAGGTCAGCTTTCTTTTCTGTACTGTTCTTGCAAAAAAAAGTAAACAAGCATTATAATGAAATACCTTCACTATCATCATCTTCGTCTCGGAATTCAACCGAATTCATTTTTCTTTTACTTTTCCTGTATATAAAAAAAAAACACATTAACACACATTAACACCAGAGTACATTTAATCTGAACCTATCATTTTTATTTTAAAACCTTAAATATAATTTCCTCCCTGAACAAAATTAGTCACAGCGTGGGATTTTTTTTTCTTTAACCCCTTCCTGACATCCGTAATAGTATGGTGGATGTCGGTATTTAAATATGGTGGCCACTCGGGAGCTGAGCAGCTGCCATAGCCGCCGGGTTTCTGCTGTATTATACAGCAGACAGCCGACGCTAATGCCCGCAATCAGTGCCCGCCTGCAATAGAAGTGTCGTTATTCTGCAAGGCATTGCAATGCATGTTAATGCATTGCATTACTGATCAGACCCCCTGGGTTTCAAGACCCCTAGGGGGTCTAATAAATGTAAAAAATAAATTAAAAAATATTAAAAATTCAAATCACCCATCCTTTCCCCAGAACACATACAAATGTGGACAAAATTGTTGGTACCCCTCGTTTAATAAAAGAAAAACCTACAATGGTCACAGAAATAAAACTCGAATCTGACAAAAGTAATAATATATAAAAATTCTATGAAAATGAACAAATGAAAGTCAGACATTGCTTTTCAGCCATGCTTCAACAGAATTTTTTAAAAAAGAAAACTCATGAAACAGGCCTGGACAGAAATGATGGTGCCCTTAACTTAATATTTTGTTGCACAACCTTTTGAGGCAATCCCTGCAATCAAACGATTCCTGCAACTGTCAATGAGACTTCTGCACCTCTCAACAGGTATTTTGGCCACTCATGAGCAAACTGCTCCAGTTGTCTCGGGTTTGAAGGGTGCCTTTTCCAGACGGTATGTTTCAGCTCCTTCCAAAGATTCTCAATAGGATTTAGGTCAGGGCTCATAGAAGGCCACTTCAGAATAGTCCAATGTTTTCCATTCTTGGGTGTTTTTAGCTGTGTGTTTTGGGTCATTATCCTTTTGCAAGACCCATGACCTGCGACTGAGACCAAGCTTTCTGACACCAGGCAGCACATTTCTCTCTAGAATCCCTTGGTAGTCTTGAGATTTCATTGCACTGTGCACAGATTCAAGACACTCTGTGCTAGATGCAGCAAAGCAGCCCCAGAACATAACAGAGGCTCATCCATGTTTCACAGTAGGCGCAGTGTTCTTTTCAAGATATGCTTCATTTTTCCGTCTGTGAACAAAGAGCTGATGTGCCTTGCCAAAAATTTTGATTTTTGTCTCATCTGTCCATAGGACATTCTCCCAGAAGCTTTGTGGCTTGTCAACATGTAGTTTGGCAAATTCCAGTTTTGTCAGATTCAAGTTATTTCTGTGACCATTGTGGGTTTTTCTTTCATTAAACAAGGGGTACCAACAATTTTGTCCACGTCTGTATAAAAGTACTTAAATACTGTGAAACACATACACATTAGGTATCCCTGTGTCTGAAAACGCCTGGTCTACAAATCAATAAAAATATTTTTCCTGTACGGTAAACGCCGTAGTGGGAAAATAAAAAAATCAAAAGTGCCAAACCGCCGTTGTTACGCCTCTGATAAAAATTTGAATAAAAAGTGATCAAAGCAATAGCAATTCCCGAAAATGGTATAACTAAAAAGTACACCTGGCCCCGCAAAAAAAGACAACCTATGCATCCCCTTAACCGGAAGTATAAAAAAGTTATGGGTGTCAGAATATGGCAACTTTTAGAAAAAAAAAAATTTTTTTCACAGTTTTAGATTTTTGATACGAGGTTAAAATATAAACAAAACCATATAAATTTGGTATACCCGGAATCGTACCGAAACATAAGACTAGAGATAACACGCAGTTTTGGCTGCAGAGTAAACGCCATAAAAATGAAGCTCATAAGAAATTCCCACAAATGCACTTTTTCTTCAAATCCACCCTATTCTGAATTTTTTTTCCAGCTTCCCAGTGCACTGTACAGAATAATAAATGGTAGCATCATGAAGAAAAATTTGTCCAACAAATATTAAGACCTCATATGGCTCTGAGAACGGAAAAATAAAAAAAAAGTTATGGGGTTTGGAAGGCAGGGAGTCAAAAACGAAAAATTGAAGTATTCCTCCGGCGTGAAGGGTTTAATATAAATAGGAATATTTGTATTCAGTTGCAACTAAAAAATTTGGACAGCTGCCACTTTGTTAATGACACTGAAAATGCTAATATAATCAGCCAACAACCTAATTAAAAAGTGTCCATAAAAATTTCCTGTCATCACCCTGCCAAAAAAATAACAGCTGTACCCAAATAGAAAAATGGCAATATTTTTCCCAAAAAATAAAAAAAAATTCTATATTTGTTTGTAATCCTAACAGTTGATGTTAGATGTGTTCTTTCTTTAAAGTAGAACTCCCAAAAAATTTTTTATTCTCTGGTCCATGAGAAAGGCACATGGTGTAAATTGTAGTGCAGGTTACCTTCTTTATAGAGGCTGTATTCGTGAGTTACCTCTTTTCTGGGCCACAGCTGTGTTTATGTGATCAACAATGAGATGAACTGACACAGCTTCTCATGTGTAGACAGGAAGACAGTTCCTCCATTCATATCTATGACAGCCTCGATGTGAGTAGAGTGAATAGGAGTGAACAGGAGTTAATAGAGAAACTGACTTACTGTCCACACATGAGAAGCTGTGTCAGTTGTGGTAGCTTATTGCTGGTCAGATGAGACTGTAATACATGTGTAAATTGTGTATAAATTGTTTGATTATGTAAAAAAAAAAAAAAAAAAAGGAAAACAAAACCCAATAAGTATATGGTAATGCCATGTCTGTGTCAACTTGCATGGTGAACAGTGGTATAAAAAAAAAAAAAAAAAAAAAAAACACATAAAAACGTGGCGAAATAACTATTTTTTTTTCCCCGTCTTGCCTCACAAAATATGCAATAAAAAGTGATCAAAGTCATATGAGCCCCAAAATGTTACCAATAAAAAGCACAGCTTGTCCCACAAAAAATAAGCCCTCCAATAGCTATGTCAATAAAAAAAAAAAAAAATAAGTGTTACATCTCTCAGAAGATTACCATGCAAAAATAATTCCTAAATGGAATTTTATTCTGCATAATTAGTAACATATAAAAAAAAACAACTGCCGTAATTGTACCAACTCATAGTTGGCAACATGTAACATGCTACGGTAGTGGGAACTGCAAAAAATTTGTTGTCGATGCCAACATAAAGCAGAGACATAGTAAATTAGAATTATGATCTAATTTGGGTGGTATGATAATCTGTATGAAAAACAGATCAATTCAAACAAACATTTAAATTGCATATTTTTTAAAAATTTTCACCAAATTTCCTATTTTTATTTTTTTTTTTTATAATTAAACAAAAACATATCAGATAAAATTTGCCACTAACATGAAGTATAATGTGTCACGAAAAAATAATCTCAAAATCATTTTGATGAGTTAAAGTGTTCCAAAGTTATTACCAGATAAAATGATGCATGTCAGATCTTAAAAATGAAGCTGTCAGGAAGGGGTTAAACAGGATATATATTAGGAAGTGTTTTGTATTGATGCATCCAATTATTTGGCCCATATTTTTTTTAAACTGGATAACTCCTTTAATACTTATCTGACGCATTTCACTTTATACTTTGACTATTTTCTAGCATTGTTCATCTTGTGACAAGTAAGTACATAACAATGGCTCCATAATGTGTGTGCTACTTCTCCAAGTATTAGTTTCTTGCTTAAAGTTAGGCTTACAGTGGGGAAAAAAAGTATTTAGTCAGCCACCAATTGTGCAAGAAGTTCTCCCACTTAAAAAGATGAGAGAGGCCTGTAATTGTCATTATAGGTAGACCTCAACTATGAGAGACAAAATGAGAAAACAAATCCAGAAAATCACATTGTCTGATTTTTAAAGAATTTATTTGCAAATTATGGTGGAAAATAAGTATTTGGTCAATAACAAAAGTTCATCTCAATACTTTGTTATATATCCTTTGTTGGCAATGACAGAGGTCAAACGTTTTCTGTAAGTCTTCACAAGGTTGGCACACACTATTGCTGGCATGTTGGCACATTCCTCCATGCAGATCTCCTCCAGAGCAGTGATGTTTTGGGGCTGTCGCTGGGCAACACGGACTTTCAACTCCCTCCAAAGGTTTTCTATGGGGTTGAGATCTGGAGACTGGCTAGGCCACTCCAGGACCTTGAAATGCTTCTTACAAAGCCACTCCTTCGTTGCCCTGGTGGTGTGCTTGGGATCATTGTCATGCTGAAAGACCCAGCCATGTTTCATCTTCAATGCCCTTGCTGATGGAAGGAGGTTTGCACTCAAAATCTCACGTTACATGGCCCCATTCATTCTTTCATGTACACGGATCAGTCGTTCTGATCCCTTTGTAGAGAAACAGCCCCAAAGCATGATGTTGCCACCCCCATGCTTCACAGTAGGTATGGTGTTCTTTGGATGCAACTCAGCATTCACTCTCCTCCAAACACGACGAGTTGTGTTTCTACCAAACAGTTCTACTTTGGTTTCATCTGACCATATGACATTCTCCCAATACTCTTCTGGAACATCCAAATGCTCTTCAGCAAACTTCAGACGGGCCCGGATATGTACTGGCTTAAGTAGGGGGTCAGGTCTGGCACTGCAGGATCTGAGTCCCTGGCGGCGTAGTGTGTTACTGATGTTCGCCTTTGTTACATTAGTCCCAGCTTTTGCAGGTCATTCACTAGGTCCCCCCGTGTGGTTCTGGGATTTTTGCTCACCGTTCTTGGGATCATTTTGACCCCATGGGGTGAGATCTTGTGTGGAGCCCCTGATCGAGGGAGATTATCAGTGGTCTTGTATGTCTTCCATTTTCTAATTATTGCTCCCACAGTTGATTTCTTCACACCAAGCTGCTTGGCTATTGCAGATTCAGTCTTCCCAGCCTGGTGCAGGTCTACAATTTTGTTTCTGGTGTCCTTCCACAGCTCTTTGGTCTTCACCATAGTGGAGTTTAGAGTGTGCCTGTTTGAGGTTGTGGACAGGTGTCTTTTATACTGATAACAATGTCAAACAGGTGCCATTACTACAGATAATGAGTGGAGGACAGAGGACCCTCTTAAAGAAGAAGTTACAGATCTGTGAGAGCCAGAAATTTTGCTTGTTTGTAGGTGACCAAATACTTATTTTCCACCATAATTTGCAAATAAATTCTTAAAAAAAAAATCAGACAATGTGATTTTCTAGATATATTTTCTCATTTTGTCTCTCATAGTTGAGGTCTACCTATGATGTCAATTACAGGCCTCTCATCTTTTTAAGTGGGAGAACTTACACAATTGGTGGCTGACTAAATACTTTTTTTCCCCCACTGTATATATTGTATAACCATTTAATAAATCAGGATAGTTTGGGCGTTAATGCATAATGACTTTTCATATTTTCCATCTCCATGTTCCAAAATTCATAACTTTTTTATTTTTCTATCAGCATAGTCATATGTAAGGGCTTCTTTTTTGTGCAATGAGTTGTATGTTTAGTTGGCACCATTTTGGAGTACATATGTTATGATTAATGCTTATCAATGTTTTTAGGGTTTCTATTCTATCATTTTTTATTTTGCTTTTTTTCAGCGGTCACGTTGTATTAAAAAATGACATGGTAACTTTGTCCAGTAGGGTCATTATTATTACGGCAATACCATATGTATATTCATTTTATTAGGTTTTACCACTTTTACTAAACAAACTTACTGGGAGTCACAGTATTTTGATGCTTTTTTTTTTTTTTTTTTTTTTTGACAGAGATATGTGAGGGCTTCTTTTTGTGGGGCAAGTTGTAGTTTTTATTGGTACCAATTTTTGGTATGTACAACTTTTTTTAATCACTCTTTATTGCTATTTTTGTGGGAAGCAAGGTGACTAAAACATTTATTTGTGCATTGTGATATATATATATATATATATGCACACACACACCAAAACAAAAAAAAAGGGTTAAGACTGCACATCCCAGTGTGAACAGGTGCTCACTACGAAGCAATATATAAAAATACAAAAATGCTGCAGCACTGCCACGACAAGGCGACCTCATTCAGATGGGAACCTACACTAAATAAACATACCGCTCTTGTACCCAGAATGGGTCTACAGTGTGAACACAGGTCAAGTAGGATACAGAGCACACTCAGTTTCAAAATAGCCTAAGACAGGAATGCCTCCTCTCTCTGTACTCGTCCCATAGCCATGTGCTGTCAGAGGGGGCGTTACTTACCGCCCAGTGATGACGCTGAGCTGTGAGGAACGCCCCCTCAGTACAAGGCTATGGAGGAATACTGTCAGGGAGGGCGTTTCTCACAGCCCAGCTAGACTGTCAGGAACGCCCTTCTGAACGGTGAAATTTAGACCTCTGATATCTCCAGTCTCGGGGCATATAATGGGAAAGCCGGCAGTGCGCTGAATTCAGCGTGCTGTCGGCTTTCTAGCGGTATGTAAAACCACATATACATGAGGACGTGAAAGGTCCTCTTTAATTTGGGTTCACATGGTGCTGTTTTTTAAGAACGGTATACTTTAATTACAGTATTAGCTAGTACCTTTTGCTATGCATTTTACCTCTAAGCTAATGGTCATTAACCTCTTCCCACCACAGCCATTTTTCAGTGTTTGCATCTTCATTTCTTACACCCCACCTTCCAAAAGCCACAACTTTTTTTTTTAGTTTTCTGTTCACAGAGCTGTATGACAGCTTATTTTTGCAGAACAAACAGCACTTCATCATGGCACCAATGAATATTCTGCGCATGACACTAGAAGGCTGGAGAAAAAAAAAAATCAGAATGTGGTTGAATTCGAAAAATAACACAATGCGCCATTTTCTTATAGTTTTTGTTTTTACAGCATTCAACATGCGGTAAAACTTCATATTATTTTGAGTTAGTCTGATCATGGGGATACCAAATTATATTTTCATGTTTTAATACATAAAAAAAAAAAAATATGTTGAAAATACCAAAATTTGTTTGCGTTGCGATATTGTGACATGCATTGGTTTTTCATACACAGTGTCCCATCAGTGTAACTACCTCCTACTTTCGACATCGGCAGCATTTAGCCCATGAAGGAAGTGACATGTGGGCTCGCTTCATGGGTATATACTGTAAGTTGTGTGATAGGCTGTCTGAACATAAATCAAAAAGAGTTGCAAAAACGCATGATTATTAGCACTCATGCAAACGGGTGGCAGTATTTCAGAAATAGTGCAGTTTGTGAACTGTTCACATGCTTCTGTGGTGAGAGTATATTCTGAGTTTAAAAACCAATGCACCGTTGTGAATAACCAACATGGAAACTGCAAAGCACCACGTTCGAATCTTGTGAGAGGCAAATATTTGCTACAAAGTTGCGTGAAAGTCGACTGACAAGCTACAGTAGAGCAGCTCACCGTGAAAATGAACTGGGGGCTAACAGATGTGTCTAAATCAACATTTCAGCAAACACTACGGCATATGGGGCTCCAAAGCAGATATATGGTCACTACATTATGCTAACCAAGGTAAATAATAAAAAATGGCTTCAATTTGCAGAGCAGTATGGGAATTAGACCACCACAGATTGAGAAAGGGTTGCCTTCTCAGATGAGTCATGTCTGTTTCATTGAATGGATGAACATTGGCATGTCAGATGAGAAAATAGAACAAATATCATGCAACCATTGTTGGAAGAACACAAGCTGGTGGTGGCAGTGTTAAGGTCTGGGAAATATTTCATGGAATTCTCTGAACCCACT
Source organism: Leptodactylus fallax (assembly GCA_947044405.1). NCBI lineage: Eukaryota > Metazoa > Chordata > Amphibia > Anura > Leptodactylidae > Leptodactylus > Leptodactylus fallax. The sequence continues at coordinate 9,966,244 of CAMRHE010000024.1, forward strand.
TATCCATTTGGAAGGCACTCTGAACTGATCTGGGTATGAATCCATCCTTTCAGATCACATATACCCATTCAGGCTGTTTGTCTTCCCTGGGATAGATGGAATATTCCAGCAAAAACAATGAGACATAGTAACAGTAGAACACTTTAGATATTTTTAAAGGAAAGGTAGTTCCCTCTAGGACACTATCCAAAATTAAATTCTTAGACTAATAGGAGTGATGATAAGTTTTATTTCTTGACACCTATCTTTTATTAAATGAGTGATTAAAATATAAAGGTCTGGATAAAACAACACAAAAAAAATAAAAATATATATGAGAGTCTGCCTCAAAGTCTGACTACCCCAAAGATATATTGTTTATCGCGCAACACACTATGGACATAAAGGGAAAAAAAAAAAAAAAAAAAAAAAGAAAAATATACTCTCATATATGTATATACTGGGATACATTATAAAAGGGAAAATAAAGGTGAATTTCCGAAAAAGGAGTAAATCCAATATTCTCAACACTTCCTTCAAATATAACGGAGAATCACAGTCCCTTCTATATTATATCATAAGGTCAGGGCTAGCTTTGTTGATTTGATAACATGAGAGGGGGATCCGGATTTAATAATGTGATCCCACTAGTAAGATATCCCCATGTCTCACACTAGTATGCTTGTCCCTAGATCAATACTTCTGAGCAGATATAATGGAGAATCACAGACAAATGTAAATTTTCTCCCTTCTAAGCTATATCATAAGTTAAGGGCTAGCTGTGTTGATTTAATGAAACGGGAGACGGATACGGATTTGATAATGTGATCCCGCTAAATCTCCCCATATCTCACAACAGCATGCCTGTCCCTAAATCAATACACAAGCCCAACTGTGGTCCATGCTATCCTTACAATGAGTTGAAAGGTAAATGTTGCCGTCACTCAAAGAAAGTGGAAATGCAATGGTTTCCCAATGTGTTCCCAGACAGACAGTGAGGTAGAAGTATCAAAAACACCCCATAAGGGGATTGCCCTAAAAAGAGCGTACGCCTTCAAACTACCTCCACTATTCTAATGAAAGTATTTCTTCCCTAAAATGCTCCCTAAGTTGAGGTGCTACAGACTGAGATGAATGCAGACTATCTAAATAAATACATATGCCATCTTATGGTTTTTTCGTTGTTCAATTTTGGCATCTTATTTATCAAGTTTTTTCAAATTCACTTTAAAAAAAACAAAAAAAGTTTTCACTTTTAATTATAACATACACTTTTACTGCTTTTTGTCACATTTTTTAATCACATTATACGCATATAATCTTCAAACACAATATGTTAACACTTATGTCGGCTATTTAAATAATAATAATTTATTCATTTATTTAAAAATTATTATTTATTTTTTTTCAACAAATGATAGCACTTTATGTGGGTTAAAATGTAGATATGTTCTACATTGCTGTTCTTAGTGTATATATATAGATTTATGATTGTGACTGTTATATATATATATTCTATATTCCAGCTAACATATGTTATTTCCTATTGTATTACTTGCTGAATTTAACAAATGACACTCTATATGAGGATCATTGACATGAGAGATAGCGCTAGGTATTTTCTATATGCAGGTCTATTGGCACGAATAAGCAGTGCTCCATTCAAAGGCAGCATTACGCATGCGTTCAAAATGTATGACAATCTAGTGAGGGGATAATAGCTGCGCATGCACATGGCACATCCTGCGCGATCTCAATATATACTAAGGAGATGCTGCCTAAAGGGAACGTGATTACATCACGCTGGCACGTAGTCTCGCGAGATTTCACTTGCAGGGATGAGTGCAGGTGGCTTAGTGGCGCCACTAATGAAAGAAACCTGGGTATGTATAGTACAGACCAAAAGTTTGGACACACCTTCTCATTCCAAGAGTTTTCTATATTTTCATGACTATAAAAATTGTAGATTCACACTGAAGGCATCAAAACTATGAATTAACACATGTTGAATTATATACTTAACAAAAAAGTGTGAAACAACTGAAAATATGTCTTATATTCTAGGTTCTTCAAAGTAGCCACCTTTTGCTTTGATTACTGCTTTACATACTTTTGGCATTCTCTTGATGAGCTTCAAGAGGTAGTCACCTGAAATGGTTTTCACTTCACAGGTGTGCCCTTGTCAGGTTTAATAAGTAGGATTTCTTGCCTTATAAATGGGGTTGGGACCATCAGTTGTGTTGTTCAGAAGTCAGGTGGATACACAGCTGATAGTCCTAATGAATGGAGTGTTAGAATTTGTATTATGGCAAGAAAAAAGCAGCTAAGTAAAGAAAAACGAGTGGCCATCATTACTTTTAAGAAATAAAGGTCAGTCAGTCCGAAAAATTGGGAAAACTTTGAAAATGTCCCCAAGTGCAGTGGCCAAAACCATCAAGCGCTACAAAGAAACTGGCTCACATGAGGACCGCCCCAGGAAAGGAAGACCAAGAGTCACCTCTGCTGCGGAGGATAAGTTCATCCGAGTCACCAGCCTCAGAAATTGCAGGTTAACAGCAGCTCAGATTAGAGACCAGGTCAATGCCACACAGAGTTCTAGCAGCAGACACATCTCTACAACAACTGTTAAGAGGAGACTGTGTGCAGCAGGCCTTCATGGTAAAATAGCTGCTAGGAAACCACTGCTAAGGACAAGCAACAAGCAGAAGAGACTTGTTTGGGCTAAAGAACACAAGGAATGGACATTAGACCTGTGGAAATCTGTGCTTTGGTCTGATGAGTCCAAATTTGAGATCTTTGGTTCCAACCACCGTGTCTTTGTGTGACGCAGAAAAGGTGACCGAATGGACTCTACATGCCTGGTTCCCACCGTGAAGGATGGAGGAGGAGGTGTGATGGTGTGGGGGTGCTTTACTGGTGACACTGTTGGGGATTTATTCAAAATTGAAGGAATACTGAACCAGCATGGTTACCACAGCATCTTGCAGCGGCATGCTATTCCATCCAGTTTGCGTTTAGTTGGACCATCATTTATTTTTCAACAGGACAATGACCCCAAACACACCTCCGGCATGTGTAAAGGCTATTTGACCAAGAAGGAGAGTGATGGGGTGCTACGCCAGATGACCTGGCCTCCACAGTTACCAGACCTGAACCCAATGGAGATGGTTTGGGTTGAGCTAGACCGCAGAGTGAAGGCAAAAGGGCCAACAAGTGCTAAGCATCTCTGGGAACTCCTTCAAGACTGTTAGAAGACCATTTCAGGTGACTACCTCTTGAAGCTCATCAAGAGAATGCCAAGAGTGTGCAAAGCAGTAATCAAAGCAAAAGGTGGCTACTTTGAAGAACCTAGAATATAAGACATATTTTCAGTTGTTTCACACTTTTTTGTTAAGTATATAATTCCACATGTGTTAATTCATAGTTCTGATGCCTTCAGTGTGAATCTACAATTTTTATAGTCATGAAAATACAGAAAACTCTTGGAATGAGAAGGTGTGTCCAAACTTTTGGTCTGTACTGTATATACTATAAAAATGGAGCCATTTCACCTCAGCATTGTAGCCCCCTGACAAAGCGTGGGCGAAACATACGTTGGGGCTCAAGGCGCAGGTCGTGGTGTTCTTTACATGTTTCCATGTGGTTTAGGAGATGATTTTGTCTATACCTTTACCTGCCTGTGTGGTATATACAGTGCCTTGCAAAAGTATTTGACCCCCTTGAACTTTTCAACCTTTTGCCACATTTCAGGTTTCAAACATAAGGATATAAAATTTTAATTTTTTGGTGAAGAATCAACAACAAGTGGGACACAATCGTGAAGTGGAACAAAATTTATTGGATATTTTAAACTTTTATAAAAAATAAAAAACTGAAAAGTGGGGTGTGCCAAATTATCCGGCCCCCTTAAGCAGGGCTGTGGAGTCGGAGTCGTGGAGTCGGTGCCTATTTTGGTGGAGTCGGAGTCGGTATAAAATGGACCGACTCCGACTCCCAAAATATATAATAAATTGGTACAGTTAGTAGTACAATGCAGTATGTGCTGAATATATTTTCATAAGAATTTGGGAAAATGATGAAATGTTGAAAATGATGAAATGTCCTGTAAAGGTCTGTTCTATTCCTCATATAATGATGGGACTGAGTTCTGAGTGAACCTATAAGGTTTAGCACCATTATCTGGAGTAAGCAAAAGATACAAGTGTTGTGATTGTGAGGACTGAAAAGCTTGACTTTATCTGTAATTGTGCTGGAGACCCACCCACAGCCCGAGGACACAGAGTGACTGCTTGTCAGCAAGTGAATCATTGTGCTGAGACTGAGAACTCCTTTAAGGCAAGTACTTCTTCTTAGTATATCTAAACTTTCAATAAACTGCATAAATCAATTGTCCAGTGTATGTTCTCTCTGTATGCTTTGTGTTAGTTTGCTTCTCCTCTGAGCTCATGTTTGGAGAGGTTAGCTGCTCTGCTCAGATGGCTTATATATGCTATACATAGACTATAAGGGGGGAAACTGTTTTCTAACATCTCAAACTTAGAAATACAGAAACACACATCTGAGAAAGTACTATAGGTGTAGAAGCTGTTGCCACTTGCCAAGGCTTTGTTATCTAGCACTGCTAGTAGTTTCACTTTGTAGATTGTGAAGCAGTATGATGTAAAACACCCAGGGCCTGATGTATGAAACTGTCTAGGTGTAGAAGTTTCTTTGTTGCCCATAGCAACCAATCAGAGCTCCCCTTTCATGTAGTGCTCTGGAGAAATGAAAGCAGAGCTCTGATTGGTTGCTGTGAGCTCTGACTGGTTGCTATGGGTAACAAAGAAAGTCTTAGACCAAGACAGTTTTCACACATCAGGCCCTTAGTGAGCTGTATCCAGAGAAAAGTGTGATACTGAAAGTTCAGAGTAAAGAGACCTAATAAAACATATATTACAAACTTTTTATTTATCATGACATATCGATAGCTGTACTATTGATTTATGCATAGTTTGTTTTATTTCTATCCAAAGTTATACTCGCTCTTCTTTCAGATATTACAATATACCTTTTTTTTATAGGACAAAATTATTTTGAAAACAAATTTATATCATTATAAAACGTCTAAGAAGCTTCCTATGAAGTCAGCTGTATTTGAGCATTTCACACTAACTGAAGATAAAAAATATTTTGTGTGTCAGTGTAAGATAAGTGACAAATGCTGTGATGTCAAAATCAGTGCATACTCCGAAAGCGAGAAAAACGCTCCTACGAGAGCTTCCAATCTAAAAAGACATTTAAGCCGCTTCCACCCAGAAGTTTTCAAATCTGTGACTGAGAAGGATCAGAGTGACACCAAGAAACCAGTGCCCAGCACTTCCCGCCAGGCAACGGAGGATGAAAGATTGTCTCAAACATCAGTAACAGGATATTTTCTAAGTGACAAAATTACTGTAACAATGACAGCAGATGTGTTTAAAAGACAGCTCATAGAGCTTGTTGTGAAGGACGGTGTACCATTATCATTATTTGCTCGACCAAATTTTAAAGCTCTTAATGGAGAAATGGCCCGCAAACTTGGTGTTTCTCTGGAAAGACAAAGTATTAGAAAATTAGTGATTGAAGAAGCCCTTAACCAAAAAGAACATCTTAAAAAGATTCTCAAGAGACGCTTAATATATCTTAAAATGGATGCCTGCACGCGTCACAGAGTGAACTATTTTGCTATAAATGTAAGATTTGTTTGTGACAACAAAAAATTTGTTACCAAGACACTGGCAGTAAAGGATACTAAAGCTCAACACACCAGTCAGTTTCTCCAGGCTTTAGTGGAAAATGTTCTGGAAGATTATGAACTCAAAAAAGAACAGGTTCTTGCTATTGTAACGGACAATGCTTCAAACATGATAAGTACAATTAAACTGATGAATGAGAATAAGGAAGGTGAAGAACAGTTAGAAGAAAACTTTGGATTCAGTATGTCTGAGATGGAAGCCCACAGTCCTGTTCCTGTAACTGAGGAACAAACAGATATTACTACAGAACAACAGCAAAATGATACTTTAGAATTAGATCTTGCTGAAGCTGCTTCAAAATTCTCTCATATTTATCACATGCGCTGTGCTGTGCACACACTGCAGCTGGCAATAAGAGACAGTCTGCAAGAGGGACATGCTGGAACTCTGATTGGCAAGGTGAGGAAATTGGCTATTGCTGCCCGAACCCCTAAAATTGATTCCATCTTGAAGAGACGTGCTGGGAAAGGAGCAATCATAGATCAAGCCACTCGGTGGGGCAGCACCTATTTAATGATTAAGCAATTAGTTGAGCTGAAGACCTTTCTTGTGGACATGGCCAACCCTCAGGTAACATTAACAGAAGGTCAATGGACACAGGTGGCTGAATTAATGGAACTGCTTCATCACCCATTCACAGTAACAAAAAAATTACAAGCTGAGGATTTAACTCCTGGAACTTTCTTAAAGGAGTGGAAGAACTTGCTGTTTTGCATGTCCCAAAGACAAGGCTTAATCGCAGAGGGCATTGCTGCTTCAATGAAAAGGTGAGAGACACTGTTATTAGATAACAAAATTCTTCTGGCAGCTGTTTATGTGGACCCAAGTCATCGTATATTGCTGAATGATCAACAGATTACTAAAGGAAAAGAAGCTCTGACTGAGGTAGCAATTAGGATGAGTGGGCTACAGGACTGCCAAAAGCAAGAGGAATTGGGTCTTGCCAGTGCTACTGCCACCATATCTTCAGCCTCATCAGATGAAGAGTTTAACTTTGAAAAGTATTTGGATGACATGGATCAGGAAAAGCATTGCCGCAGAGAAAAAGATTCCATTCCCATAGCAAACAAACTGACTGTATTTCAGTCACTTGCTCTCAGAGAAGTAGAAGAGTTCAACCGATCATCAAAACTGACTGTGCAGGAGGCAATTCCTTTATACCCTGAGATTGTTAGAGATCTTGCCCATGTCGTCACCGCTTTGCCACCAACCCAAGTTAGTGTAGAGAGGCTGTTCTCTAGCCTTAAAATAATTTGATCCGATTTGAGGTCATCTTTGAAGGAGGATCTGATGGAGGCGATACTTTTTCTCAGAACAAATTCATAGACTCCACAAATGTTATTCAGGACGTTTTTGTTGAAAACTGTTTTTTTACCACTTACTGCAGCGTTTTGCATATTTGCAATTTATTAAAGTTTTTTGTGTTCTAAAGTTGTATCCAATAAATATATTTTATGTTCTACCTAAATGGCTTGATTATTGTATCATGAGGATAATAAAAAGCTTAAATTAAGTTAAGTTATCTCTTAAACATGCGCCATATATGTCGGAGTCGGAGTCAGGGGAAATTGAGGAGTCGGAGTCGGGGTTTTGGCGTACCGACTCCACAGCCCTGCCCTTAAGTTAATACTTTGTAGCGCCACCTTTTGCTGCAATTACAGCTGCAAGTTGCTTGGGGTATGTCTCTATCAGTTTTGCATATCGAGAGACTGAAATTCTTGCCCATTCTTCCTTGGAAAACAGCTCGAGCTTAGTGAGTTTGGATGGAGAGCGTTTGTGAACAGCAGTTTTCAGCTCTTTCCACAGATTCTTGATTGGATTCAGGTCTGGACTTTGACTTGGCCATTCTAACACCTGGATACGTTTATTTGTCAACCATTCCATTGTAGATTTTGCTTTATGTTTGGGATCATTGTCTTGTTGGAAGATAAATCTCCATCCCAGTCTCAGGTCTTTTGCAGACTCCAACAGGTTTTCTTCCAGAATGGTCCTGTATTTGGCTCCATCCATCTTCCCATCAATTTTAACCATCTTCCCTGTCCCTGCTGAAGAAAAGCAGGCCCAAACCATGATGTTGCCACCACCATGTTTGACAGTGGGGATGGTGTGTTCAGGGTGATGAGCTGTGTTGCTTTTACGCCAAATATATCGTTTTGCATTGTGGCCAAAAAGTTCGATTTTGGTTTCATCTGACCAGAGCACCTTCTTCCACATGTTTGGTGTGTCTCCCAGGTGGCTTGTGGCAAACTTTAAACGAGACTTTTTATGGATATCTTTGAGAAATGGCTTTCTTCTTGCCACTCTTCCATAAAGGCCAGATTTGTGCAGTGTACGACTGATTGTTGTCCTATGGACAGACTCTCCCACCTCAGCTATAGATCTCTGCAGTTCATCCAGAGTGATCATGGGCCTCTTGGCTGCATCTCTGATCAGTCTTCTCCTTGTTTGAGATGAAAGTTTAGAGGGACGGCCGGGTCTTGGTAGATTTGCAGTGGTCTGATACTCCTTCCATTTCAATATGATCGCTTGCACAGTGCTCCTTGGGATGTTTAAAGTTTGGGAAATCTTTTTGTATCTAAATCCGGCTTTAAACTTCTCCACAACAGTATCAAGGACCTGCCTGGTGAGTTCCTTGGTCTTCATGATGCTCTCTGCGCTTTAAACAGAACCCTGAGACTATCACAGAGCAGGTGCATTTATACGGAGACTTGATTACACACAGGTGGATTATATTTATCATCATCAGTCATTTAGGACAACATTGGATCATTCAGAGATCCTCACTGAACTTCTGGAGTGAGTTTGCTGCACTGAAAGTAAAAGGGACGAATAATATTGCACGCCCCACTTTTCAGTTTTTTATTTTTTACAAAAGTTTAAAATAACCAATAAATTTCGTTCCACTTCACAATTGTGTCCCACTTGTTGTTGATTCTTCACCAAAAAATTAAAATTTTATATCCCTATGTTTGAAGCCTGAAATGTGGCAAAAGGTTGAAAAGTTCAAGGGGGTCGAATACTTTTGCAAGGCACTGTAGATTATTTTGGGACATGTGATCTATGTTCTACATGGTGTTGTGATTTACCATGGTGTGCTTACCTTACATGCCCTGTAGCAATTGTAGTAACTCCTGTGTCCTTTTACATACTATCTATGGAAAAGGGATATTTTTAGTGTGGTTACACCACTTTTCTCTCTTATCTTTAAAATATTTTTTGTATATACTACATGCAGGTGGGGACTTTGTCCATCTGCATACAATATCCAAATGATATGTGATGATACCACAACCTCCGCCTTTTTGTATGTTTTTTATGTGGTTTTAACATGTCTTTTTCCTTGATTAATAAAACATATATATTTTTGCAAATTATTGTCATAGCATTAGTTTCTTTAATATGACGCAGAGATTCTATGTAGGTATTTAGTTCTCGTGAGTTCAATCTCTTGCATACCTTTATACTAGTAGGAGAATTTGTGTAGGTTATATATTTAAATAAAAGCTGCTACATCGATCCTAACACGTTTCTCCAGCATGATAACGCTGGATCGTCTCAGGGGAAACAAAAAATTGTCAGTCTCTCATTCAGAGAGTAAAACGGCAGTGGCGCCGCCGACTCATCGTGTCCGGATACATAAAGGCCAAGCCCCGCCTATCCCAATGACGCCACGAACAGCTGTAACCAATCAGCACAATGGGGGAGGTACTGAAGCACCTACAAAACCACATGGTATGAATACTGACTAATTGGTAAATCCCAAAGACAGCAATCGGAGTAAATAAGGACCAAAATTTGTCAGTAGTCAGACACAGAGAGGATACAGGACTATACTTCCCCCTTAAATATGTAGGATCAAAAAATAAAATATAAAAGTGGAGAGAGTTTAAATAAGGGACCAAGGAGGTAACATAGGCGTGATGAACCGACCCTCAGTTGTACATCTTTCTTAGAAATGTATTTTTACTTGCTCATGTCCGTCCTCCCCCTACCTGTTGGAATGTTGTGTTTAACTTGGGTTTTACATTGCTGGACGATACGCTTCACTGGTTTTATGTGTGTTCATTGGAGATGGCTTGCTATAGCCAGGCACTTTTATTATCCCTGGCCAGATGGCGATGGGGGGATAGCAAGCCAGTTACCTTAACTTCACCCATCTCTCCGAGGGTTCTGCAAAGGAGGGAGAAGGGGGGCTGCCTGGGTGCAAGGGGTGGGTGGAGCACTAGCCATATGCTGTGGGCATACCTGGATTCTGGGTTCAGTCAGAAAAGAGGCAGTAAGGAGCGCTGATCTGGGAGAAGACGAGAGAGCTTGCCCTACTGAGGAATGCATTGAGGGCCTAGCAGTGAGGCCTGAAGCCTTTCCCTTTGTTCTGGACAGCATGTAGAAGGATTGTTTTATGCAACTTGCTTAAGCTTGCGCCCTATGCCCAAAACTCTGCTGTGGCCTAGAGAAGCGGACTACGAGCCTATGCCGGAATTTTCTCTATCTTTTAATTTCCCTGTTTATTTTTGTGTATTGTATCATCGCACCTTTGCTTGTGTATTTATGCTTGATCATATTAATATTGTATATTTCTGTATATGCTATTAATCCATACCGACCCACTTGGGTTATTAAACATATAAAATTTATATCGCTCGTTTCGTTTTTATCCTACGACCCGGTCTACTCACGGTGTGAGTGGGAGGTTAAGAAAGAAGTTTGATCGCAGGCTCGCCAGGCGGCTGGGCGAGGCGATATTCTTCACAGTGGTGGCAGCGTTGTGGGATCTTAGGATAACAGTGTGTGGGTGTGGTATCACGCAGACACTGGGGATTGCGGCAATCCTATGGAACGAGCGCGGTATGAGATCAATCTTAAAATACGGTGAAAGTTTGGTACAGTACTGTTCCCTCCCTTCTTCTTTTTTCTGTCCTATCTTTTATTTGGCAAAGACTTCCAGTGGATGTCTCGGTCTCTGAGAAGTGGAGCCAGGGGACGTCAGCAACTGACTGATACAAACACTGCGCAGATGGCTGATATGGAAGGTGCTGCAGCCGGGCAGGACGAGGAGCAAAGTCCTGAGGGGCTGGCACAAGAAAACATCACCATGCCAGACGGTGCAGCAGGTGCCCGAACCCCAGAGGTAACTGAGCCTGGAGGGACCAGTAACCCCAGTTCTGTGGGGGTAACGGACTTATACTTGCAAATGGCCCTACAGCAGATAGACGCCAGTGACTCTAGCGCCCGTCTGGAGGTGATTCACCAGTACCAAGCTGCTGCAGAGCGTCGGGCTGAGAGAGAGGCTGAGCGAGAGGCCCGTGAACGTCGGGCGGAGAGGGAGCATCAGCTTGAGCTAAAAAAGCTGGAACTTTGCCAGCAGGCGTAACCTTCCCCTGCACCAACTCCAGGAGCCCGAGCACTAAAGATCCGATCCGAGGACTTTCCAATCTTGGAAGATAGCGGGGACTTGGACTCATTCTTGCGGGGATTTGAGCGGGTGTGTAAGCAGCATCATATTCCCCAGGCAGAATGGGCCCGTTACCTGTCTCCCCGGCTGAAGGGAAAAGGTCTGGATGTTTCCACGAGCTTACCAGAGGACGCGGACTATGAGACCATCAAAGCGGCGCTGATCCGGAGATACCGGCTCACGCCGGAGGTGTACCGCAAAAAGTTCCGGAATATACAGCGGAGTCCCACAGAGAACTATGCGGATGTTCTGCACCACTTACAGGTTACATTCTGGCAGTGGATCAAAGGACTTACTGTCACCACATTTGAGGGAATTGGGGATCTTATGATAAAGGAACAATTTCTCCAGGTGTGCCCTCTGGAGGTCCGCCAGTTCGTGTGTGATTGGAAACCCAAAACAGCAGACAAGGCTGCAGAGATTGCTGACGACTATATGTCCACCAGGGAGCAAGGGACCAAGAGAGGAGCCACACTGCAGAGACCCTCAAGCTGGAAGGGGGGGCAAAGCTGGAGTTCACCACAGCCTGCAGTCTCCAAGTGGGGTAAGACAAACTCTGTCCCGGGTGCCCCCTCTACTTCCCCTGTCCCAAGAACTCTGGGCACCCCGGGTACCCCCTCCAAGTCCCAAGGAGAGGCCCAGCGGTGTCATGCTTGTAACCAGCCAGGACATTTCAAGGCGGAGTGCCCCAACCGCTCTAAGAACCCCCCTGTTTCCCCAACCACGGCAGCTGGCCCATCTGTATACTTGGTGGGGAGGGAGGGGTTGCCATTCAATGCCAACTGTCAACAGGTCATTGTGGGGGGTAAAGTGGTCATGGGATTTCGGGACATTGGGGAGGAGATTACTCTGGTGCAACCTGACTTGGTCCCTGCGGACCGTATTATCCCTGGAAAAACTCTGACCCTGAAGGGTATTGGACAAGAAGGCGTAACTGTGCCCATGGCTTGCGTCCATTTGGACTGGGGTGCAGGAAAAGGGATGCGTGATGTGGGGCTAATGTCTGATCTGCCTGCCAATGTACTATTGGGAAGAGATTTGGGGCCCTTGGTGTCCCAATATGGGGTGGGAGTAGCCCCACCTCGCTGTGACAAAATGCCTGTACTGAAGGATGATTTTAATGTGGTGGTGGAGCCTGTCACCCAGACGCAGACACAGGCAGAGGGAGGGGTCTGCAGCCTGTCTCCCCTTGCTGTGTGTCCAGCTAAAGTAATCAGTGAGCCTGTGAATGAGGCATTGTGGAATGCTGACCTGGCTGTAGCCCCGCCCACATCTGCGGGTGAAGATGGCCCCCTCAGTGTGACCCTGGCTGAGCCAGTCACCCATGCAGTTCACTGTGAATCAATGAATGAATGCAATGGCAATGTAATTGCTAATTCTTGCCTTGCAGATTTACAGGGTAGCTCTTCTGAGATGCTGGGGGCAACCCCAACTGATGACAATGTGCCAGGTGGTCAGGTGGGTCACGGGGATCTCAGGGCCGATCCGGATGAGGAACGGACTGCTGGTGTTGCGGTGGTGACCCGCAGCCAGAGTGCTAGAGGGGTGGAAGGCGCTCCGACCCCTGAGCCGTTCCCTCTGTCACCCGGAGATGGCACCGAGACCGCCATGACTAGCCTCCCCACACTGGAGCCGGAGAAGTCCGGCGGGTATGTGACATGCACATCTCTTCTGTCTGGTTCCAGTCAGGAGTTCAGGGACGCTGTCCAAGCTGACCTCAGTCTGGGCGCATTGAAGGAGCGTGCTGCTCAACCTCCCTTGGAGTCGGACAAGGACCGCGTGTACTGGGAGCAAGGGAGGTTGTACCGGGAAACGATCCCCACAAAGGGAAAAGAAAGTCGGCTTAGGGAGAAACATTTGGTGGTACCCCAACCCTATCGGGTGGAGTTGTTGCGGATTGCTCATGATGATCTCATGGTCGATCCAGGTGAGGGACGGACTGCTGGTAGTGCGGTGCTGACCCGCAGCCAGAGTGCTACAAGGGTGGAGGGCGTTCCAACCCTTGAACCGTTGCCTACACCACCTGGATTCGGTGCTGAGCGCCATGACTAGCCTCACTCCCTTGAAGCCGCAGGAGTCCGGCAGGTATGAGACATACACGTCTCTTCTGTCTAGTTCTATTCCAGGAGTGCCCATGGCCCAAGTGCATACGGCACGGGGTGCTGGAGGTGGGACCCAAGAAGGGGGTGTGTCAAATGTATTACCTGTCAATGTATTGTGGAGGGATGGTTTGGGGAAGCATGCTCAGTCATTTGCCCAAGGTATCACCATCACCCACCTAAGTACAGGAGGAACAGGATGTAGGTTTGGAAGCAAAGGGGGAGGTGCAGAATCCCCTAGAACTCTCCCAACTAGCGGCTAGTGTGGGAGAGACCCTGAGAGACTGCCGGGAAGGGGTCTCTGAACTGGTATCTCAAGGACCTGGGGTTGTGAGTGTGGATCTGCGGGATGCCAGGACTCAGAACGAGGTCCCAGTGCAGGCCGGGGGTAGCCAGGTGGGCGGAGACTGCCGGGATGGGGTCTCAGCACCGGTACCACAAGGGCCTGGGGTTGTGAGTGTGGGTCTGAGGGACGCCAGCACTCGGGGGAGGGACCCAGAGCAAGCAGGAGGTAGCCAGGTCTACTTAATTCAGAGCCTGAGCCTTAGAAGAGTCTCCATTCAGACAGGAGAGGAAGAGGGTATCAGCACGCCAGGAATATGGTCAGGGACCAGCGCAGGTCCTGGCGGGGTGAGGCCGCCAAGGTGTCCGCGGAAGGTGATCTTAAGATCGTCCTTCCTCCCGACACGCTCTAAAAGGGGGAGGTGTGATGAACCGACCCTCAGTTGTACATCTTTCTTAGAAATGTATTTTTACTTGCTCATGTCCGTCCTCCCCCTACCTGTTGGAATGTTGTGTTTAACTTGGGTTTTACATTGCTGGACGATACGCTTCACTGGTTTTATGTGTGTTCATTGGAGATGGCTTGCTATAGCCAGGCACTTTTATTATCCCTGGCCAGATGGCGATGGGGGGATAACAAGCCAGTGACCTTAACTTCACCCATCTCTCCGAGGGTTCTGCAAAGGAGGGAGAAGGGGGGCTGCCTGGGTGCAAGGGGTGGGTGGAGCACTAGCCATATGCTGTGGGCAGACCTGGATTCTGAGTTCATTCAGCAAAGAGGCAGTAAGGAGCTCTGATCTGGGAGAAGACGAGAGAGCTTGCCCTACTGAGGAATGCATTGAGGGCCTAAGAGTGAGGCCTGAAGCCTTTCCCTTTGTTCTGGACAGCATGTAGAAGGATTGTTTTATGCAACTTGCTTAAGCTTGCGCCCTAGGCCCAAAACTCTGCTGTGGCCTAGAGAAACGGACTACGAGCCTATGTAGGTATTTTCTCTCTTTTAATTTCCCTGTTTATTTTTATGTATTGTTTCATCGCTCCTTTGCTTGTGTGTTTATGCTTGATCATATTAATATTGTATATTTCTGTATATGCTATTAATCCATACCGACCCACTTGGGTTATTAAACATATAAAATTTATATCGCTCGTTTCGTTTTTATCTTATGACCCGGTCTACTCACGGTGTGTGAGTGGGAGGTTAAGAAAGAAGTTTGATCGCAGGCGTGCCAGGCGGCTGGGTGAGGCGATATTCTTCACAATAGGGTACATAGTAAAATCTTATAATGATAGTTGCACTAATATAGGACAAAATACATATAAATATAAACTGGCATGAAAGGGGGATATAAAGGGGCCAGGGCAACTCGCCGAGAAATTAAAGAAAGCAAGAAAATGAAAGATTTTCATTAAGGCCAACTGACTACACAGACCTAAATCTGTGTATCGATCTACACTTAAACTGTAAAATAATTTTATCCCCGTTTCCCCCCCTCCTAGGTAGTCCTACCAACTGTAGACCCGTAAATTAAAACAGTCAGGTCTCCCATTGTGGTGGGTATGTGCATGCCTAGCCAAAGGCGTGTCTCGTTCATTTATAATATCATTATGATGTTCACGCATACGCCAACGGAACTCACGTTTCGTTTTGCCAATGTAGTCCAACGGACATTCACATTGTGCAAGATACACTACTCCTTGACTCCTGAAGTTAATAAATTCTCTAATGGCAACAGTTTCAGAAGTGCCTGAGCATTTTGCTGTTTTAGTTTTCTTTATTTGACTGCAGGCTAGACATCCCCCACAAAATTTCCAATTGGTTTGCGATCGAGCCAAGTTCCATCCTTCTTAGGCTATACAAAGTGACTGTGAATCAACCTATCCTTGAGGCTCCTGCCCCTACGTTAAGTGATTTGTGGTCGAGGACCCAGAACTAGTTTTAGATTGTCATCTTGCAGGAGGATTTTCCAGTATTTTTCCAAAATATTTCTAACTTCCAAATGTGCCTCGTCAAAGGTACCAATGACCCGAAATTTAGCATCCTCATTGTCTCCCTCTGTGGTACCAAGAAGTCCCTCTGTTCTCTGCCTATAACATTATTAAAGGATTCAAGATTCAGGATTCAAGCTCAAACCTGTTCTGCATAGTACCTGCTCCATTTGTGTGCTCCCATGTGTCCTGGTTCTTCTGTTCCGGCAGCGTTTCCCAGGTCTCTTCTGGAGTTCCGCTGAAGCCAATCAGCGAAAGGCCTGCAATGTCACTACCTGTGACATCACAGGTCCTCTCCCTGAGGCCAATCAGCAGAACTCCAGAAAAGGCCCAGGATACACCGCCAGAGCAGAAGAACTGGGATATGCGGGAGGACACCGAAGCAATGGGGACAGATGAATATGCTTTTTTTTTTTTCACTGCCCCCAGCTGATTTAAACGTTAAAAGGGTTGTCCATTTTTGCCTGGACAACTCCTTTAACAGTGGCATGCCATTTGTGAATAGGTCCCCGCTGAGGTCTGTGACTGTCTGCAACTCACATCTGCCCTCAAAAGGGACGTCACTATATGGAACTGCCGAAGCTGAAAACAGAAGACTTGGGAGAGGGGAGTATACCTAAATTATTATTTTTTTTTTTTTTTATTGCCTCTATTTAGAGCCAAAAAACCCTTTAAGAACTCCTTTAAGCTTTGCAACATAAACCTAATGAACCCTTACTTTCATAGACCACAAACCCACCATTGGAAAAAGGAAAGACCCTTTCTACTGATGACAGAACTATAAAAAGTTACTAAGTAGCGAGCAATGGCAACAGCTGGACAAAGTGAGGAGGTGGCGGAGTCAGCTGATCACACCCTCGTGTTCTGCTACGGCGGGCTATGACGTCACCGTGGCAGTGTGTTAAGTGAACGCGTCAGGCACAACAGGAAGAGTCAGCTCCAACCAGTGGACGCGCTCTGTTATCCTGTCTTCCTAAATGGGGGAGCTGTCCTGTGATTGCTTTGTGCCTCTGTCTGACTGCAGCAAAGAGAAGTAAAGTACACATTCATGCCGCCCGGACAGCCGAGTCAGCCCTGTGTTGTAGGTCGTACTGCGTGTTCCCACTCACCTCACATGGAGACCAGATGTTACCGTGGATCTTCTATGCGTTTATGTGTGAAGTGTGGACACGGTTGTACAGGCGCCGTCTGAGGTGGGGTTGCCTCAGATTCTTGTCGGGTCTTTCCCCCACTGCCTCCCCCGGCGTGTCTTTGTGTGCTGCGTGTCCGTGCGCTCTCGCGTGACGTGACGGGACTCCGTGTGTGTCATTTCCGCAGAAGGACACAGGGAGACTGAGGCTGCGGTGGGAACAGCCCCCTGCCCTCTCTCCACTCAGACACCGACGCTGCCAGGACACGGCTGGGGGTGGGGGGATCACTTGTCAAGGACGCAGTCACTCATGTGTTATCCACTGAAGGATGAAGGCAGCTCTATAGTAACATGCAGCACTCACGTGACTTTCTATAAACTTTTCTGGCGTGCAAAGATCTTATGTCTGCCTTCCCGCCCGCATTGGAGAACGCCACAAAATGTGTATTATGCTGTAATACGTGCAGAATATGGAGCCAGTGTGCATCTTTTGTTTGAGAAACTTATTCTTCCCCTAGAGGCCAATGGAAGTTTAAAATGGATGAGGGTAGAATTCTTTGCGGTTAGGCTCTATTCACATGGGAATGGCTTTGGTTTTGTTTACCTTAGCAAGTGCTAGGTTTCCGTCATGCTAAAGGACAAATGTCTGTCATTTTTAAAGCCTCAGTCTGGACAAATTGATAAAATCTCAGCCAGGTAATACAGGGCATATTAAGATAAAGTGAACAGTGCACTCAGCGAATGCATCATTCACTTTATTCAGCCTCTAAACTGTGCCCCTGGCTGGTATGACCTGCCGATTCACACCAAGCGGAAACCACTTTTTCTATGTAAGGCTAGGTTCACACTTGCGCCTGGATTCTGTTTGGGGGTTTCCATCCCTGAATCTTCTTGAAAAATGCACAGAGAAAAGTCCAGCAAGCAGGGCTTTTCTCTCTGCAATTTTTTGCCGGAAACCTGGCAGACCCCATTATAGTCTATAAGGTCCACGGGTAACCGCTTTTTAAGCAGATTAGGTTTCTGTTTTTCAGGTTCCCAAGCAGACCCCATGAACGGAAACCCGGAGGTAGGTGTAAGCCTAGCGTAAGAGAGCCTTGTTACCTTCTCAAAGGCTAACATAAGAAATCAAGGACTTACAAGTAGTTTGTGAATTGGCAGGTCATTCAGCTGATCACATGACCAGCTGGAAGGGGCCATTCAGAGGCTGAGTAAAGTACTCAGTGCATTATTTACTTTACATTAGTATGCCCTGTACTAATGTGCCAAGGCAGTGATGGCGAGCGTGACACGCCAAGACATTTTGGGTGACGCACATTGTCCAAACCAAGTGGCAACCGCAGGTGCGCACCTTCCATGAGGCGATGGTCTCAGGCGACATCTCATGGAATAAACTGGGGAGGGGGGTTTTTTTTTTTTTAATCGGCAGCTACTTATTGTGTTACTGCAATACGCAGCTGCTGATAATTTTTAATTACCTGTCCATGCTCCTGTCCTGGCCACCCTCCGCTGCCCCCTCTAGGCGGCGGCGCTACACTTATGTCACAAAACTGAAGAACGCCAGGACGCTACGTATAGTGTCCCAACCTTCTTCAGCGTCAGCTACAGTGCACCCTGGAAGCGGCAGCAGACTAAAATTATCAACTGCTACTCTGTGTGGGGAGGTTGGAAGGCGATCATATACTACGGTTGGGCTTTAAAAAAAGGGGTCATATGGTTGGGGGGGTGAGTATAAACTGTGTGTGGCCAATAGGGGGATTGTGTGTGTGGGGGGTTGGGGGGGAGGAAAGGAGGTCAGATACTGTGTGGTGGCTATAAAAAGTGGTCCAATACGGTGTGGGGGCCATAAAAAAATGTGACAGCACCTGAGTTAACCTAAGTTTTTTTTATGAACTTTGACACACCAAGCTCAAAAGACATAATAGATTTCATAAATAGCCCCAGAATGGGTTTCTAACACCTTCCCAAAGTCTCCTGTCAGAAGACGACCAGATCACTGGCTTTGAAATAGCCCTCATTACCAGTTTTGATGATATCTGGTGCCACCCAGTGCATTTCGCTTTGTAGAACTGCTCCTTCTTGGTGAAATCACAGGAACCGTCATACCTCTGTGACAGCTGGAAGTTTTGTGAAGTCTCCCTGGCCTGTCATAGTGCTGTATCTATTGAAACTTGCTTATGCCAAGCTTCAATAGGTACATAGGCATTTTGACACAGACTACAATACTGTTGTTTTGCTGTCTACGGCACAAGCGATCTAAAACAAATAAATTATGCATTACCATGTCCAAAAATGCCTGAGCTCCAAACATATAAAAATATTTCCCCCATACATTATTAAAAAAAAAAAATCAAAATGGTTGAATCTCTGCAAAAAAAAAAAAAAGACGCCTTACAGAGCCCGATTATACATCAACATAGAAAAAAAAAAGTTACAGGTGTCAGAATATGGTGACTCCAAGAAATTTTTTTTTCCCAAAGTTTTCGATTTGTGTTAAGACCTAGCAAAAACTATATAAATTTAATATCACCATAATTTTTACGACTTTCAGAATATAGGTAATGTCATTTTGGCTGCACAGTGAATGCAGTAGAAACAAAACCCTTAAGAAGATGGTGCAAATGCACGCCATGTGGCGCCGCAACACTAGCATCTATGTCACAACATCAAGTGATCACTGAGTCCTAATCGCAGCCCTCAGTGGTCCCTGATGTCAGTCTGAAGACCCAAAGAGAACAGGGATTCACGCTGGAGCCCAGGAGAAGAGAGTAGTAACATTATTTATTAAATTTGTTCGCCGCAAAGAGAACAGGCCAAATATTTCCGAAAAGCTGCCTTGTTTGTTTTGCTGTGGCTTTTTTTAACCAAAGCCAGGGGTGTATGTACAATATAAGTACTTATATATTTATATTTTCCATTCCTTTTGAAGCCACTCCTACCTTTTCCTTCAAAAAACTGCAACAGCAACTAAAAAAAAAAGACTTTTTGTAACATGTGACCTCAGCCTTGGGCCTTATGCACGTGACAGTGCCGTTTTATAACAGACCTAATGTCTGTGAAAAACGCCTGTGTCATTCTGTTCACATATACGGAAGGTGAATGAGAGTGAATAACAGCTATGTAACAGCCATTATAAAACTCATGAATGTCCATGGGTCTGTTCACACGGCTCTGTGAGAAACACATTGATTAGCACTCCTTTGCAATGGCCTGAAGGAAAAGGGATTGGAGGAGAAAGTTTCTCCACCATTCAGTTGTATTGATTATAGTCAGCACTGCCATGATCACACAATAATGTGGCCAATAATCTACATCTTTTATCCTGCATAGTAATCTGCTGACCAGCGATTATTCACATATTAGTCAGCTTGGGTTGTCACACAATGAGGCATATTTAGCAATCCAAGTCCAACACTTTTCTGTCTACATTTACGCCAAAAATCTTGATGCACGGCATTTACGACATATCTATATCATGTGCAGGATTATTTAAAGTTCTCTAACTTTACAACACATTTATGAAACCAAAAAGCCCTAAATTAGCACAGAAATTGTGACACAATTGAAACCAACTATAAAATGGTGCAAACTTACAACTTTAAAAGTCGATTTTAAAAATAAAATTTTTCATACATTTAGATATATTTATTTATACTTCAGTGGTGTAAATAAAGTCTTGTTGACCTCAATGCAAACTTTGACCAAGGACCCCTATATGCTCCTCACAGTGTATTTTTTTTTTTTTTTAATAGCAATGGTTATGGTTACCGCAGCAGCGTTTGAGATACTAGAAAATGATACAATAGTCCATCATGCTTTTGTGAGCACCCTGACACCTCTGCTATTTACATCAGATTTTTTATACTGACCATGTCATGTAATTACAGCCTGCAATAAACATAGCATGGGTACTGTAAAAAAAATATGGTTTAACCCCTTCCCGCCGATGACAATTTTTGTTTTTCACTCCCCGCCTCCCAAACCCCATAACTTTTTTATTTTTCCTTTCACAGAGCCACATGAGGGCTTAATGATTATGGGACAAATTGTTCTTCATAATGGTACCATTTATTATTCTGTACTATGTACTGGGAAGCTGGAAAAAAATTCCAAATTGGGGGGAATTGGAGAAAAGGGCATTTATGTGACTTTCTTACGGGCTTAGTTTTTACAGCGTTCACTCTGCAGCCAAAATGACATGTCACCTGTATTCTATGTTTCGGTACGATTTTGAGGATACCAAATTTATATAGTTTTATTTACATTTAACCCCTTAACAAAAATCTAAAACTTTGCAAAAAAAATTTTTTTCTCTAAACATTGCTATATTCTGATACCCATAACTTTTTTATATTTCCGTGTATGGAGATGCATAGGGCATCTTTTTTTGCGGGGCCAGGTGTACTTTTTAGTTATACCATTTTGGGGAATGTCTATTGCTTTGATCACTTTTTTTTCAAATTTTTATCAGAGGCAAAACAACAAAAAAACATTTAGATTTTTTTTTTCTAGCTACAGTGTTCACCATACGGGAAAAATATTTGTATAGATTTGTAGACTGGGTGTTTTCAGACACAGGGATACCTAATGTGTATGTTTAATGACCCCAGGGGGTCTGATTATTAACGCAATGCATTACAATGCTAATGAATTGCAAAATATCGGTACTTCTATTGCAGGCTGTATATAACAGCCTGCAATAGAAAGTAATGAGAGACAGGCCTGGGCAGGGCCGGCGTTAGGGGGGGGGGGGGGGGGCAAACTGGGCAATTGCCCAGGGCCCCGTCCCCAAAGGGGCCCCCGGGATCCGGAACCTGATGACTCCGGAATCAGGCCCGGCCAAAGCAATAACAGAAAGGGATCGCAGGGCCCCTTTCCGAGGTGAGTAAAAATAACAAACATTTTTACTCACCTGTCCTTGGCGTCCAACGTCATCTTCTGGCGTTCCGGACGTCACTGCTGAGGCCTGGCCTCAGCGGTCACGTGGGGCGTGCCTCACGTAATCGCTGAGGCCCAATCACAGGCCTCAGAGGTGATGTCCACAACGCGTGACGTCAGCCGCAGAGAAGAAGTCGTCGTCGCAGGCGGGGATAGCGGAGCAGCGCGAGTAGGCCCAGGAGAGGTAAGACAAGGTGAGTATAACTGTTTGTTATTTTTCCTTACTTACCCCGGGCCTTCGATTATTATACTCTGGGGTCTGAAGAGACCCCAGAATATAATATAATAATAGCACTGTAGGGCCCCTGTGGAGCATTATACTGGGGGGCCCCCTCTGGATAGCATATTATACTGGGGGGCCCCCTCTGGATAGCATATTATACTGGGGGGCCCCCTCTGGATAGCATATTACACTGTGTGGGGCCACTGTGGAGCATTATACTGGGGAAGGGGCCCCTCTGGATAGCGTGTTATATTCTGTGGGGCCTCTGTGGAAAATTATAATGTGTGTGTGTGTGGGGGGGGGCTCTGGAGATAATGTTATATTCTGTGGGGCCACTTTGGAGCATTATGCTCTCCAGAGGGGCCCCCCAGTATAATGCTCCAAAGTGGCCCCACACAGTATAATATACTCTCCAGAGGGGCCCCCCAGTATATTATACTGTGCGGGGCCACCGTGGAGCATTATACTGGGGGGGTCTCTGGAGAGCATGTTATACTGTTTTGGGCCACTGTGGAGCATTATACTGGGGGGGGCTCTGGAGAGCATATTATACTGTTTTGGGCCACTGTGGAGTATTATACTGGGGAAACCTCTCTGGGCAGTATATTATACTGTGTGGAGGCCATTCTGGAGCATGTTATACTGAGTGGGGTCACTGTGGAGCATTATTCTGGGGGGGCCATAAGCAGAGCATATTATATTGCGTGGCGCCACTGTGGGGCATTATTTGGGGGGGACTAATGAGCATTATACTAGGGGGCCCTCTGGGGAGCATATTATACTGCGTGGGGCCTACTGTGGAACATTATACTGGGGGGACGCTCTGGGGAGCATAATATATTGCGTGGGGCCACTGTGGAGCAAAATACTGGAGGGGGCACTGTGGAGCATTATACTAGCGGGGGCCCTCTGGGGAGCATATTATACTATGGGCCACTGTGGAGCTTTATACTGGGGGAATGGACAGTGTGGGGAGCCTGTTATACTGTGTGGGGCCACTGTGGAGTGTATTATATTGTGTGGGGCTTTTCGGGGGCATATTATACTCTGTGGGGCCATTTTAAAACATTAATCGGGGGGGGGGGGGGGGAAAATATTTTATTGTGGGGGGCACTTTGGGGGAAAATTTTGGGGGGGGAACCCCTCTGGGAAGTATATTATACTGTGTGGAGGTCATTATGGAGCATGTTATACTGTGTTAGGCCACTGTGGAGCATTATACTGGGGGGGCATTGTGGGGTGCATATTATATTGTGTGGGGCTGCTGAGGAGCATAGTGTACTGTCTGGGGCCACTAAGGGGTAATATACTGTGTGGGCCACTGTGGAGTATTACAGTCATATGAAAAAGTTTGGGCACCCCTATTAATCTTAATCATTTTTAGTTCTAAATATTTGGGTGTTTGCAACAGCCATTTCAA
This sequence comes from Leptodactylus fallax, assembly GCA_947044405.1. NCBI lineage: Eukaryota > Metazoa > Chordata > Amphibia > Anura > Leptodactylidae > Leptodactylus > Leptodactylus fallax. The sequence goes on from CAMRHE010000024.1 coordinate 9,989,523, forward strand.
TTTGATATATCTAATAGCTGATGGACACAGTAATATTTCAGGATTGAAATGAAGTTTATTGTACTAACAGAAAATGTGCAATATGCATTAAACCAAAATTTGACCGGTGCAAAAGTATGGGCACCTCAACAGAAAAGTGACATTAATATTTAGTAGATCCTCCTTTTGCAAAAATAACAGCCTCTAGTCACTTCCTGTAGCTTTTAATCAGTTCCTGGATCCTGGATGAAGGTATTTTTGACCATTCCTCTTTACAAAACAATTCCAGTTCAGTTAAGTTTGATGGTCGCCGGGCATGGGCGGCCCGCTTCAAATTATCCCCCAGAGGTCCAAAGTTATTCGGGGCGGGGGGGGGGGGGGGCCACCCCCGAAAATTTTATTTTTCTTCCTCTGCATGCAATGCCTGAGTAGATTTGGAGCTGTGTTTTGGATCATTGTCTTGCTGAAATATCCATCCCCGGCGTAACTTCAAATTCGTCACTGATTCTTGTACATTATTCTCAAGAATCTGCTGATACTGAGTTGAATCCATGCGACCCTCAACTTTAACAAGATTCCCGGTGCCGGCATTGGCCACACAGCCCCAAAGCATGATGGAACCTCCACCAAATTTTACAGTGGGTAGCAAGTGTTTTTCTTGGAATGCTGTGTTTTTTTGACGCCATGCATAACGCCTTTTTGTATGACCAAACAACTCAATCTTTGTTTCATCAGTCCACAGGACCTTCTTCCAAAATGAAGCTGGCTTGTCCAAATGTGCTTTTGCATACCTGAGGCGACTCTGTTTGTGGCGTGCTTTCAGAAACGGCTTCTTTCGCATCACTCTCCCATACAGCTTCTCCTTGTGCAAAGTGTGCTGTATTGTTGACCGATGCACAGTGACACCATCTGCAGCAAGATGATGCTGCAGCTCTTTGGAGGTGCTCTGTGGATTGTCCTTGACTGTTCTCACCATTCTTCTTCTCTGCCTTTCTGATATTTTTCTTGGCCTGCCACTTCTGGGCTTAACAAAAACTGTCCCTGTGGTCTTCCATTTCCTTACTATGTTCCTCACAGTGGAAACTGACAGGTTAAATCTCTGAGACAACTTTTTGTATCCTTCCCCTGAACAACTATGTTGAACAATCTTTGTTTTCAGATCATTTGAGAGTTGTTTTGAGGAGCCCATGATGCCACGCTTCAGAGGAGATTCAAATAGGAGAACAACTTGCAATTGGCCACCTTAAATACCTTTTCTCATGATTGGATACACCTGGCTATGAAGTTCAAAGCTCAGTGAGGTTACAAAACCAATTTTGTACTTCAGTAAGTCAGTAAAAAGTAGTTAGGAGTATTCAAATCAATAAAATGATAAGGGTACCCATATTTTTGCACCGGTCAAATTTTGGTTTAATGCATATTGCACATTTTCTGTTAGTACAATAAACCTCATTTCAATCCTGAAATATTACTGTGTCCATCAGTTATTAGATATATCAAATTGAAATGGCTGTTGCAAACACCCAAATATTTAGAACTAAAAATGATTAAGATTAATAGGGGTGCCCAAACTTTTTCATATGACTGTATACTGTGTGGAGCCTTACATACCGTGTGGGACCACAATGGGGGGCTCAGGGGAGCATTTTATACTGTGTGGGGTCACTGTGGAGCATTATATACCATGTGGGGAAACTGGAGGGCTCAGGAGAGCATTTTATACTGTGGAGCATTATATACCATGTAGAGCATTATACTGTGGGGGGGGGGGTGCTCACAATTCCTGCTGGCAGCCCTGTTTGCTATGTCTGCATCACAGCTCCCTCACTATAATCTTGCACATATGTGTAGTGCTCCATGGCCATGTTATTCCCCATACAGTATTGTGCATGAACTGGCCATGGAGTTATTGGGGCCTGCACAGTACTATAGGGGCTGACTGAGCTCCCCAGCTCCTTTCCCATAATGCCTTGTGATATACTGGGAACATACTCAGTAACGCCAGATAGTCAGCACATATGTAAGACTTCAGTGAAGGAGCCGTGGTGTAGGCTATTAGCAGGAAGCTGTTGTGTGGGGCCCCAGAACAAGTTCCTTTGGTGGGCCTAAGGCCCTTCAGTCCGACACTGTATAACGGAGAACTATTATATATAAGGGTGGGTTACTATATATAATTGGGAAACTTAAGTATGAGGGGGCTATTATTTATATGAGGGGAACTATTTATAAGGGGGGTATAATTGTTAAGTGGGCCTATTTATAAAGGGGCTATTAGTGATAATGGGGACTATTATTTATAAGGGTAACTATTATTTATGAGGGGGCTATTATTTTTAAGGGAGCAGTATTATTTTTACGGGGTGATTGTTACTGATAAGGGGGAATATTACTGATACAGGGCACTATTTATCATTTATAAGGGAGCTATTATTAATAAAGGTGTAAGATTATTTATAAGCAGGGACTATTATTTATAAGGAGGCGCTATAATAACTGATGACTGGGTGCAAAAATCTAATAGGTGGTACAAAGGTGCTCATTTGAATTGTATGTGGTAAAATGGGGCTTGTTATTACTTTTTTGTTGGCAGAAAGGAGGCGTTATTATAGGGGTTGTCATTGAAAGACGATGGTGTTGTTTGCATATCAGCATTTGGGGCCCCGCTTTTAATTTTTGCCCAGGGCCCCACTTTGTCTAAAACCGGCCCTGGGTCTGGGAGCCCTCAAAAGGCTATGATAGCCGCTGAGTGGCTGCCATATTTAAATACCCGACTGTGAAGGATACTGCTTTGCCAGGTCGCTTGGCCTACCTGCATTCACCCCTCTTACCTTCCTCTCACCAACCGTGAGTGACTGAGTTCATAGGATAACAAGCTTTATAAATTTTATATATTTATTAACCAGAGTGGGTCAGTACTAGCCGTATACAGACTAACATCAGAGGATGGTCAAGCAAATACAGGTAAAAACAAGGAATACAGTATAGAAAAATAAAATGGGATTAAAAGAGAAAAAAGAATACCAAACGAATCAGCAGTCTGTTTCGCTGGAGCTTCCATTGCTAGCCCCAGGGCACTTCCTTAAGTCAACAACACGACATGTGTCCTCACATCTCTCCCAGGATAAAAAAAAAAGCCTCTCTCCCTGATCTGAGAAAACATACCTGTCCTAGGCGCCTCCCTGTGTGATGTCACCAGGGGAAGAGGCCCAGCCCTACATCCTAGGACCAGAAAAATATATACAACCATAACTCCTCGCCGGATGACCGTAGTATCAGGCGAGGGGTATGACGGGGTTCGTGGCGATGGGAGTGAGTTCAGTGTCTGGACCTTTTCACTGCCTCCAACAGTGCCATGTTTGAACTGGAAGCATCCGCCCCAGTCTTGTGCACCCGAGGAATTTATCGGTGCGACTGTAGGATGCTCCCTTCAGAAAATATCATCACTTTACTATATTTCCTTTTAAGTTCTGCCGGAGCCATTCCGTCTCCTGGAAATGCGAAAATACACATCACTCCAGGATCTCCCCTGCTGAGTTAATGAGTTTCACACTTGTATGTAAAGAAGGGCTGTGTATGTGATTGCAGACGTTAAATCTGCAAGGGTCTGGGTATAAAGGGTGTGACATCAATCAGCCACAAATGGAATCCATATCTAAGATTAATCCCCTTTGGCTGATCCTGTACCACACCGACATCTGCCGTACTATTACGGCAGATGTGGGGAAAGGGTTAATGAATAATGATGTATATAATAGTATAAAGCTCCACATTGCCCCACACACTATAATATATGCTGCCAAAAGCACCCTCGCCCCAATAGTACAACATAGATTGTAAGCTCTCGCGAGCAGGACCCTCGGTCTCATTGTGTGAATTGACTATTTCTTTGTAATGTATCTTTTTTGTTTGTTCTTGAACCCTACAAATTGTACAGTGCTGCGGAATATGTTGGCGCTATATAAATAAAATGTATTATTATTATTATTCCTATTTTTTTTATCTTTGTCACATTGTAATGTCAAATACTTTCTGTTTATGTACCCTTTGACTTGTAGAGTACTACGGAGTATGTTGACGCAATATAAATAATATTATTATAGTATGCTCCAAAAAGCCTAAAGCCACTTCCAGCCAAACCCTCAACATTTTATTGTTCTCATACTCTTGTACATTATAACATTATACATTGTTCTCTTCAGACCTCAGAGTATAATAAGTAGAGGCCCAGGAAAATAAAAATAATTTATACTCCCCTTGCATACCTCTCTCCTGGGCAACCTCACATAGTTAGTCTCACGTCACTCAGTTCACCACTGAGGCCTCAGCATTCACATGGGGCACACTGATGTTATTATGCCAGCACACCCCATGTAACTGCTAAAGCCCAATCATAGGCTTCAAAGGTAAATCCTGGGATGTGTGACGTCAGCCACATACCAGAAATGGCCAGAATATGATGCTGAAAACCACTGGATGCCCAGGAGAGGTGAGTATAAATGTGATGTGTCTGTGATTGGACCACAGTGGTCACGTTGGGTGCCCTAACGTCATAATGCTGATATGCCCCCCAATTGATCACTGAGGCACAATAACAGGCCCCAATGGTAACCCTTGGGGCATGTGATATCTGTTGCAAGGCTGTTAGAGCCCTGAGGAGCATGCTGGGGACCGTGTGAAGCCCAGGAAAGGTGAATGTGATGATTCTGCTTAAATATGGCTATAACTCAAAGCTGTATTTTGATCTCTGGGTAGCGTATCTCTTTATTCATAAGGTGCGCAGCCATAATCCTAGTTGTATATTATCAGTAGAGGTAACACTGTCACAATAGGGCTTTGTATCCATCCCAGCAGGGCTCCATTGAATTCATACACAGCCCTGAGTGATCAAAGAAACATGCATTGATCAGTCTGCACTGGTAGATCAGACATGGTTGATAACATTGTATCATTTCACTTGGTCTCAGCTCTTTACAAAGAATCTGGACTTGAGTGCGTTAGTCAATCAGACTTGCTGTCGCCGGTGACCTCATTCTGGGAGGTGGTATAAAGGGTAAAAGGTATATAAGATGAGGTAAGAGGTCAGTGGGAGGAGATTGTGCTGGGACTACAAGAGAACACTATGAGGAGAGGCTGCTGTGATGAGCATGCAGGCTGGAATGCTGCTGCTGACGATGATGAGACTACAAGAGACTGAGAGAATATTACTGAGAGTTTTTTACAGACAGACTACAGGATATTACGGACAGACCACTGTGAAGAGCATGCAGGCTGGATTGTTGTATTGATGCCACATGCTAAGAAGCCTCTACTGGTTATTCACACATGACAGAGCATGTGTGAGTGTTGGATTATAGAGCCACATCAAGGAGATGCGTGGTAAAGTAATTATTTCACTTTTATGCCTTTTTATTTTATTGCATTGTATCTTGTAACTATTAACTGTTAATGCTTGCATACATCTGCATATCTGTTCTGAACTGCATGTGTTAGATGTTAATACCGACCCATTTAGGGGTTAATAAATATATAAAATGTAGAAAGCTTGTCTTGTATTTATCTTGTGAACCCGGCACTCACTGGCGGTGAGTGCGGTTTATATGAAAGAAGACTCAGGTGTGGGCCAACGCGGGTGTTGGCGCACTGAGGATCTTTCACATTGGTGGCAGCGTAGTGGGATCTTAGGATAAACAGCGTGTGTTGGTGACCTTTATCACTCACACGCTGGGGATTGTAGTAATCCTATGAGACAAGCCCGGTATTAAAGCAAGCATTAAGATACAGTGAAAGTTTGATACAGTGCTGTTCCCCTCCCTTACTCTTTGTATTCTATCCTATCTTTTATTTGGCAAATATCAGTGGATGGCTAGTGGGCTCAGAAGCAGAGCCCCAGAACTGCAGAACCAGGCTTTTGGAGATCCTGAGCGTATGGCTGAAATGGAGGCAGCCACAGCCATGCAGAGAATTGAGCAGAGTCCTGATTTTGGGGCTCTGCCAGGAAGTGCGGCAAGCAGCCCGGTCCCAAGGATTACTTCACCAGGAGGGACCAGTAACCCCAGCCCTGCTGGGGGAATGGCTCCATACTGGCAAATGGCCCTGCAGCAAGTAGGCACCAGTGACCTTAACACATACCTGCAGGTGTTGTACCGTTTTCAGGAAGCTGTAGAACAAGAATGGCAGGCAGCAGAATGGCAGGCTGATTGTGAGGCAGCAGAACGAGAACGGCAGTATCAGCTTGAGCTCAAAAGGATGGAGCTCTCCCAGCAGGCGCAAATTCCAACAACCCTGCACAGACCCTCAAGTTGGAAGGAGAAGCCAGGCCGGAGTTCACCACAGCCGTCTGTCGTCAGGTCGGGTGAGACAAACTATGTCCCGGGTGGTCCCTCCCCTGTCCCAAGAACTCTGGGCGCCCGGGTGACCTTTCCCAAACCCCAAGGGGAGGTGCGGCGGGGCCATGCCTGTAACCAGACAGGACATGTCAAGGAGGAGTGCCCCAACCGCCCTGAGAACTTCCCTGCTTCCCAAGCCACAGCAGGTGGCCCATCTGTGTATCTGGACTGGGGTGCAGGAAAAGGAATGCGGACTGTGGGACTATTGACTGATTTGCCTGCTAATGTACTGTTGGGAACTGATTTAGGACCTATGATGTCCCAATATGGGGTGGGGAGCACCCCAATTTACTGTGATAAACTATCTATGATTAATGTTGATAATGTGTCTGTCATATCTGCAGAGAGGGCCCGTAACCCCCCCTCTGAGATACTTCCCATGGCCGTAAGTGTAAATGCTAATGAGTTGCCTTCAGCTTAGAGCAGGGAAGATGCAACTGAACTTCCTGCAACCCAGCTCAGCAAAAATGTTATTGATGCTTTGTTCACTCCCGTGCTAGGAGCCAGTGAGACTTTGTCTGTAGACACACCCACATCTGCGGGGGCGTCTCCCTCCCAGCTTGTTAATATGTCTACTGCAGATCTCATTGAGGCCCGGTGTGAATTAACAATTGCTAATGAAGGTACTGTCAATGTAATTGCCAATGCTTGTTGTGAAAGTGTACAGGGTAGCTCTTCTGAGTCACTGGAAGCGACTTCTACTATTTCGCCCAGTGCATCCGATAAGCGCCCAACTGCTGACCATGTGCCAGGTGGTCAGGTAGGCTATGGGGATCTTATGGCCGATCCAGGTGAGGGACGGACTGCTGGTAGTGCGGTGTTAGCCCGCAGCCAGAGTGCTACAAGGGTGGAGGGCGTTCCGACCCTTGAACCGTTGCCTACACCACCTGGAGTCGGTGCTGAGACCGCCATGACTAGCCTCACTCCCTTGAAGCCGGAGGAGTCCGGCCGGTATGAGACATACATGTCTCTTCTGTCCAGTTCTATTCCAGGAGTGCCCATAGCCCAAGTGCAGATGGCATGGGGTACTGGAGGTGTGATCCCTGAAGGGGGTATGTCAAATGCATTACCTGTCAATGTATTGTGGGAGGATGGTTTGGGGAAGCATGATCTCAGTCATTTGCCCAAGGTATCAACATCACCCACCCAAGTACAGGAGGGACAGGATGTAGGCTTGGAAGCAAAGGGGGAGGTGCAGAATCCCCTAGAACTCTCCCAACTAGCGGCTAGTGTGAGAGAGACCCTGAGAGAGCAGGCCAAGGGTAGCCAGGAGAGCAGAGATTGCCGGGATGGGATCTCTGGAATGGTATCCCAAGGGCCTGAGGTCATGAGTGTAAAGCTACGGGATGTCCGCACTCAGAAAGCGGACCCAGAACAGGCAGGAGGTAGCCAAGTGTACGGGGCTTAGAGCCGGGGCCTTAGAAGTGTCCCTAGTCAGACTAGAGAGCCAGAAGGGTCCGGCAGCTATGTAACATGCACCTCTCTTTTGTCTCACTCCATCCAAGAGTTCAGAGATGCTGTCCAAGCTGACCCTAATCTGGACATATTGAAGGCGCATGCCGCTCAACCACCCTCGGAGTCTGACAAGGCCCGAGTCTGCTGGGACCCGGGGGGGGTTGTGAAGCCTTGGGGCCAGAGTCTGAAGAGCTGAAGCAGCAGAGGTGCTCTCAGAAGAGGGGCACAGGCCCCTACTTCCTACAAACCCCATCTAAAGGGGGAGGTGTGATGATTCTGCTTAAATATGGCTATAACTCAGAGATGTATTTTGATCTCTGGGTAGCGTATCTCTTTATTCATAAGGTGCGCAGCCATAATCCTAGTTGTATATTATCAGTAGAGGTAACACTGTCACAATAGGGCTTTGTATCCATCCCAGCAGGGCTCCATTAAATTCATACACAGCCCTGAGTGATCAAAGAAACATGCATTGATCAGTCTGCACTGGTAGATCAGACATGGTTGATAACATTGTATCATTTCACTTGGTCTCAGCTCTTTACAAAGAATCTGGACTTGAGTGCGTTAGTCAATCAGACTTGCTGTCGCCGGTGACCTCATTCTGGGAGGTGGTATAAAGGGTAAAAGGTATATAAGATGAGGTAAGAGGTCAGTGGGAGGAGATTGTGCTGGGACTACAAGAGAACACTATGAGGAGAGGCTGCTGTGATGAGCATGCAGGCTGGAATGCTGCTGCTGACGATGATGAGACTACAAGAGACTGAGAGAATATTACTGAGAGTTTTTTACAGACAGACTACAGGATATTACGGACAGACCACTGTGAAGAGCATGCAGGCTGGATTGTTGTATTGATGCCACATGCTAAGAAGCCTCTACTGGTTATTCACACATGACAGAGCATGTGTGAGTGTTGGATTATAGAGCCACATCAAGGAGATGCGTGGTAAAGTAATTATTTCACTTTTATGCCTTTTTATTTTATTGCATTGTATCTTGTATCTTGTAACTAGTAACTGTTAATGCTTGCATACATCTGCATATCTGTTCTGAACTGCATGTGTTAGATGTTAATAACGACCCATTTAGGGGTTAATAAATATATAAAATGTAGAAAGCTTGTCTTGTATTTATCTTGTGAACCCGGCACTCACTGGCGGTGAGTGCGGTTTATATGAAAGAAGACTCAGGTGTGGGCCAATGCGGGTGTTGGCGCACTGAGGATCTTTCACAGTGAGTATAAGTGTTTATTTCTCGCTTATTTCACTGGGAGAAACAGCACCATGGGTATAGACCTAGCTGCTAGGCATATTAAAAGATGTCGTCTCCTCCTCTGGGCTATACCCTTTCACAGACACTGTGCTAGCCAGGTTTAACCTAGTGCAGGGGTAGGCAACCTTTGGCACTCCAGCTGTTGTAAAACTACAACTCCCAGCATGCATACTTGCTCTGCTGTTCTTGGTACTCCCATGGAAGTGAATGGAGCATGTTGGGAGTTGTAGTTTCACAGCAGCTGGAGTGCCGAAGGTTGCTGATCCCTGACCTAGTGTCTGTAGAAGGCAGACACGACCTGACTCAGGTCTTTCTGTCTTACATTGTTTTTATTATTTCTTTCAGGTGCAGGGAGGGGTATTCAGCATGTATTCTACACTGGTCGTACCCCCCTGTGGGCGCAGCGCTCTGCTAAGAACGCCTCGCCGGTCAACCAGTCCCCACTCGCTGCATCAGTGGCCGGAATGCCAGTGACCCCGCGAGGTCCATCAAGGGGGTGACCCTGCGGCGCCTAAAGACGCCAGGCGAGTATAAGAAGATAGGTGAGTATGTGAATCTCTTTAATTATCAACCCCCCCCCCCCCCCCTTCTATTCGGGCATCTTGCAGGGCTTCATCCTCATCTTATACAGGGGGGGAAAAGCCTCTGGTCTCCATTTTAGAGGATGACCCCCACTCAGTATGGCGTCTGGCTTGTCTTTTTTTACCGCTCTTTCTATGCGGGAAACTTTGGGGGGAGTGCCCTCTTCTCTCCTTAGGAAAAGTTATTTTTCTTTTCCTGTTTTGTTCTGCCTCTCAAATATCCTGCAATTTCCTTAGGACTTCTCTGACTTTCCTGAGGAATACAGCATCTGGGCTACCTCTCTGCAGCAGTTAGCGATTGGACATTCTTCCTATGGTCTGGTGAGTTAACCACCCTGGGTTACCCCTTATTTTCGAGGGCCCTCTCCATCATGTCCTCCCATGAAGAGCCAACGTGCCCCTTGGCCCCCTCCGGTGCAGACAAAAAGTTACCATGTGGCTAGCCTGAGCCCATCTGCTTTCTCAGCCTTCTGCCTAAGCCAGTTCAGGACCCTCCCAATCCCTCTCTGGCAGATCCTTCCCTGGATTGGGCAACATCCCTTGCTTGGGCCATAGGCGACCTTTCCAGACTTAATTAGTCTGTGGTGGAAACTCTAGAATGGCTGCCTTCCCAGATCGGTGCTCAGTCAGCGGCTTGTAGGCCCCTCCCCGGATGCCCTCATAATTTCCGTTCCAGCTCTAGGAGCCATCATCTCAAAAGGACCAGGAAACCTTCCTACAGGTCACAGTCCTCCTCCCCTTCCTCTGGGCACTCCCCGGATAAGACCACAGCTCATGTCTCCACTCCGACAGGCGGAACCTT